>JAVQMF010000053.1:39437500-49437500 GCA_032878935.1 Erythrophleum fordii | reverse complement strand
AATTTATATGTTCAAATCAATTTTTGCATATTTAATATTATTAAAGTGAAGATGTAATTCAAAGCACTCAAAAAAAAAAAAAAAGGGAAGAAAGTAAGCCAATTCCCACTTTGCTAGCTCAAGTTGTACTTAGTAACCAGGGGTCTTCATCATCAAACGGTGTAGTTAAGGCCATGAATGTGCAAAGCATCTTGGTGCAGCGGGTTATGTAAGTTTGAGTAACCAGACCTTTGTATTACCAATATGAAGGTTCGTGTAAAAACAAACCTATCACAGCCCGAGAAAGAGATTAAAAAAAATTTCTTTTACCTCCACTGGGTGAAAAATAAAGAAAAAAAATTATAAGTGTGGGAGAATTGAATTAAAAGACTCTAATGATCTCTATTGTGCAATTTGTGTGTATACATGATTTATCGGGGCATTGTAAATTTTTAGATAAATATTATAATTTTCAATCCTTTTACTCAACTAACTGTTTGCATTGATCACATTTTAGACATGTACACAAAGATACTAGAGTTACTTGATAATTGTAAGTGATAAGTAGGTGAAAGTTGAACTATAATTTTTCTTGATTGAATAACTTATCTATTTATTTATAACAGCTTGTTATTAATGAAGAGCACAAGAAATAGTGCCATCTCATTGAGCTAAGTAATAAAATCTCTAACTCTAGTATAATTGCTTAAGGACAAGCAATGATTTAAGTATGGGAGAATTTGTTAAATATATTTTACACACTTAAATAGATATAATTTTGAAATTAAAAATAATATAAAATTTAGATATTATATAGATAATAAGCTAATTATATATAAATATATATATTTTCTTATAATTAGTTAGAGAAAATAAAAGGAATTATGTTACATAGCTTATCCATATTTTCTTTTTAATATTTGTGCAGAAAAAAGATAAAGATAAAGATGTGGCAAAAAAGGATTATTCATATTCCTTTTTTAGATTTTAAAAGAAAGATAAAAAAAAAAGACGCAACAAAGAATGCTTATCTATATTCCTTTTTGAGATTTTAAAAAAAAAAAAGATAAAGATAGAGGAGTGGCAAAGAAGGCCTATAAAAGGAAAGGTGAGAATGTACAAAGAACAACTCAAATTCAACATCTATTCTTGTTTCTCTTTTCTCATACATTCTTCTCATTTTTTTTTACCTCTTTACAAATCTAATTTTTTTAGTTTCCTAGTCAGGGTTATTGAGTCTAGCTCAATGAACAATTTGTGAGAATTTTGATTTATTTTTTTTTTCTCTTCTTGAGTATTGAAATATTTTTTATTTTTATGACATTATTATTTAGTTAATTTAAATTAGTACCTTATTTAGCTGAATAATTACTGCTATATGAACTTGTGAATCCTTAATTGTTTATTAGATTCAATAGAGTAGCAATTCAATATCTTTGATAAATCAAAATTGTCTTTGTGTATTGATGAAAATATTTCTTCCATTTTAAACATACGAACATATGTATTGTTAAATAGTGATTGGTGACTTTTCTTGTTCTTAATGCTGTTCATAATTTAAATTTTAAGAGCTCATGTGAAATTAATTAATGTATAAGGTTTAATTGGAGAGCTTGTTCCCTTTAAACACCTGTAAGGAAGAGTAGAACATTAGAGCTAATTGATGTTCATAACCAATCTATTTTAGAAGAGAAATTATTTATATTTCTTTTGGAGTTTCGATTTAGCTGGGAGTTGTTTCCATTGAATTATTTCTAAATTTATTTATTACTATTTTATTAAAAAGAAAAATTTCCCTTATAATTTTGGATTAAATAATTTGGTTAGTCCTTATAGAATGTGACTCTACTTACTCTATCTATGATAAAAAATATTTAAGGAGTAGGAAATTGTTTTTGGTGGTTTTGACACCTATCAATAAGATAAGATATAAGCTTATTGAGAGTCCATTTTCCCTTTAGTAGTTATAACTAACCTTGAACTGGCTAAATTATGCAGGAAGGGAAATTAACACAAAAAATGCACTAGTAGGTCTTTAGATAGCGCAAGCTTTAATTCCTTAAACTTTGTAGCTATATAAGACATTTTCATAATATGTTTCCTTATATTTCTTTTGTCTTTGTACTTCATAAAAATCAATCATTGTAAAAACGTGCTTGTTTCTGCCTTATCACTTTTGACAAAGCATTTTTCAAATTTAGTAAGGAATTTTTTGCATTGGTTATACTTTCAGAGATAGCACCCCTAAAAGCTTCTAAAATGGCACACTTAATGATCATTAGACTCATATGATTTGAACACTCCTACTTCTTAAAATTCCTTTGTGTTTCAGAGGAACTTTCAATTGTAAGAGAAGGGGCTGATTAGTCCTTAATGCAATGTCCAAACCCATATAACCAAAAATGATCTGAATGTTTTTCTTTCCAATCCTTGAAATTTGTTCCATTCAAGATGGGCATAGAATTTAAGTTAGCAGATATCGAGGCAACTAAAGCTATAAAAAAAGAAAAAAAGTTAATTAGTAAACCACATAACAATATGATAGCAATAAAATTCAAATAATTTTCTCCCTATCCCAAGATGCCTATAACAGCATTAATATTTTGTCTTTAGACAATAATATTAATTGTAAATGGCATTCTTGCTGTAGTGATCAAACATTAACGTTAATGAATGCCAAAGGAGGATTAAATTATTATTTTCATTTTAAAACTTTATAATTGTCACATATTTATCATCATAGTTGCCTATGTAATTCAACCAGGTATTAACCTTCCTTTATGTTGATTAAAATAGCCGCATGAAATTACATAGTCATAAAACATCTATTATATTTCATGAACAATTTTCACAAGAGAGGGTACTTTGGTGACATCTTGTGTTAATTAATTCATTAGGTATAAAAGAAAAAACTTTAAGAAATCATAAAAGATTCCTATAATAAATTATTTGAAATAAATTGCTATCCAAAAATTTTTTTATTTTAAATTAAAAATAAAATTAAAAAAATATCCCCTTCATGTTCACGAAAAGCAACAATGGTAAAAGGGGTCTTTATATTTTTTATTTGCATTATATGATATCTATGATTGCTGCGGGGATTTTTTTTAATTACTTTGTTATTGGTAGAGAAGTAACAAAAAGCAATAATGGAATAGGATGTATAGTAAAAAAATTATCTAGTAACCACAACTATAACTTTACCAATACTTTGTTAGCTTAGATGTGAGTTTCCCTTTCTCTTTAATGGTGTTCGTGACTTCCAGAGCATCTTTGTTTTTTTTAATATAATTACTACATTTGAAAAAATTGTGAAAATCACACACACACACACACATACATTAAGGTTAATGCGTAAACAACAAAGGGCCACATTGTTTTGAATGTATAAAAGCTAAATTTAATTTTATAAACTAAAATCATTTTAAAGAATTGATTATAGAGGGTTCTGATACCACTTAAAGGAATTTGAGGAACCAAATTTAATCATGAATTACAAATTTTAATTTATAAAATAAATATGACCTATATCAATTTAGAAGAATAAAATTAAAATAGGAGCGAAAGCGTACCTAAATCTATCATTGTGATTAATGGCACGGACTAATCTTTTAGATTATTCTAAATAGAATGATCAAAATATATCTAAGAAACTACTATGCCAATAGAGATACAGAGAAATCTATTCTAAATTTAAATAACCTAAGGACCATAACCTTTATATATATATATGTATATATATAATGATATAACTAGTATTCATCTCATCATAAAATTCTAATTATACTCTTTATGCGTATCTACACATTAATCTCATGACATTGGATGTCTAAACCCAATAAAATTCTAGTTATAAATTAGATCACATTATTTGACCTTAAATAATAACATCACATTTTAATATTTATATATGTGGTTCTACATATTGAATTTTATTCTAACACTTGGACCCTAGGTCTCATGCCTAAAGGGATGACAACTAGAGTTATGATCAAAGCTTGCTTTGAGTTTATTAGTAAATTTTAAATTTAAGTTCTCCCTAAAATATTTCTATTCTCAAAGTTTAATTAATTCTTCAAAAATTCTATTTATCATAAATACTTTTAGGTTAAATTTTCTTATATCTGGACTTAACTTCCAAAAATTTGAAATTTTCAATTAATTTCTCTTCTCTAATTTTGGGGTTATCACCAAATTCATGCTGAAGAAATAGTATATATAAGCAAATGTACAAAGCTTGACCCAATTAAGGGGAAACCTTATTATATCCATTTGGATAATATTACCCTCATAATTAACACAACGTTTCTTGTAGTGGGTAACTGCTTCTATAATTGATGATGGGTACACCACCTCTCTACAAATCTTTATATATACATATAAAAATGTACACATTAGTGGAACCCCACGCAATTATAGGGCTTGAATTATTGATTTGAGGACGGTCTCCCATACTTGTTAATAACTGAGTAGTGAAGAGTTCTGAGCTCAAAAAAGGCTTAAGAAATCTGAGAGGGCTAGCTATAAATGACTCAGATGATGTCAGAGACATTGCCTCTTACATATTAAAATTTTGAGAAAGGGTTCATCCAAAAAAAAAACTCCAATAAAAGTGACGGGTATTGAATTTTTTATCAATGTCACAACAACAACCCAGAAATAACATGCACCAGAAAAGCCAGCCGTCATATTAAAAATTTGAAACACAAGAGATAACTACTCAGAGAGACTTATAATTGATTCATCCCTCAAAGCCATTGTGAATGATCAGTTTCTTATAGTTAATTTTGTTTTCTGCATGTAATGTAGCAAACTGACAGCTAACTTATTGGGTCAGCACAACTATTATAAATATATGAAGCAACAGTCAACTTCAGCTAAGCCAACCTTATACGATCCTGTTGTTATATAATAAATGACATGATTATATGTTATATATTATTTTGTAGGTGGGATCGATGATATGACAAATATTATTTTTACTCATATACGTGCCTTCTTCAACCTGATCCCTAACTCTAATTGGCATCAAAACCTAAATTGAATAGTAAATTCAAAGCAAGGGTAAAAGCAAAATAATTCGAGTAATTTAGCTTATCATTTAGTTAAGGTCATTTTCCCGATTAGACTCCACAAACTACTCCTATATTTTAATTTTAGCTTTGTTTTTTATGTTTACGTGACTATTGAGTGGTATCAGCCAACTAGGGTAGATTTTCTTTTTCAAAGCTCAATAAGAAAATACATACACTGGCATATATTGAAAACAGATTCTGTGCAGCTTCTAGAGGGGCAACAAACACTCCAAAAAGATATTTGTACCGTTTAGATTTAATATAAGTAGTTCAAATTTAAATTTTTTTATTTTTTTATTTCACTATCTTTTTTGTTTTGAAAGAAACAAAAGGCGGAATGAATATAATTTTTTAATTATCAATTTAAAAAAATAATGATTGAGATTAAATAAAAAATATAAAATTTAAACAGTTTAAATTAAATATAGACAATCCAAATTAACTTATCTTTTGCCCCTCAATCATGTATTAAACCTACTGATCCTACAATCATCGAGGAAAATGAGATTAGGCATCGTTTAGTGTATCGTATAAGATTCTAGGTTTGATAGCATTACACTTAGATGATATAGTAATTTTATCATATTTTACCTGCAGATAAATTAATACATAGTCTGAAGATAAATTAATATATAGTCCCGTGTTTCTCTTGTAATTAAGAAAACGTAGTATTTTTCGGATTCATCCCAAAAATAATATTGCTCGATCTTTAGAATGATTTTTCCTTAAAAATACTTTTTAATAGAAATTTTTTATGAGAAAAGGATGGAAATGATGAAAGAAATCAAAAGCATTTAATAATAAAATATATTGTATAATTGATATGCACCTTAGATGACTGCGCATTAGAAACGAGTAGCAGGAGACAGTTTATGGGGAAAGATATGTTACACGGACATAGTATAAATTTCAATGAAAGATTAAATATATAATGATAGATTGTGCTCAAGCTCATTTTGACAAAGTGGCATATAGACATGAAATAAAATTTTATATACTAATTAAATTACAAAATAAATATAAAATCTCCATTGTAATTTGGATTAATTTTATATGGAATAGATCAAGTGTAAACTATGATGCACCAAATTTGTTAAATGCCTATTACCAACATAAGTTTGAAAAAAAAAAAAACCCTTATATTTTACGCGATAGCATTAGAAAGAATTTATTTTTTTTAAATGTACTAAGTAAATACAAAAGGTACACTCTTAAGATCATGGGAAAATTATATATAAAGGCTCAGACTTTCTAAAATTTGCAATAAAAAAACCTTAAAAATTAAAATTATTTTCAAAGCCCAAAAGACCAAATGTGAACCCAAATTGGATGAAAATGCCCTTAGCTTCTCTGATTCCACTTCTCTTCTCACGTTCGCCATTTCCTTAACGTTTGTTTTCTTCTTCACCATTTTACAAAGCTCCACGGCCACTTCAGCTACAAAGTGATACTTCTACATCTGTAGCGTTCAGATCTAATTGAGTCTTTGGCAATGAATTGCTGTGAAGACTAAATCGTAGTCAAAAGTGGCGACAATGAGCTAAGCCCCCAAAGGTGTTACATATGTTCTTAAGAAAATCCCATTCCTACCAATGGAAACCCACCATCCGATGAGCTATCCAACTTTGATTTTGATTCCAATATAGGGTAATACCATGATAAAGAAGGGTATTTTGGATCATCCATGTATTTTCCAATATTTTCTTTCTCATGCCAGTACATATCTACTTCCCCGCCGTTATAGTCCTCGTACATGATTTCCAACAATGCTTTTAAATCCCATGATTTGATGAAACACTCCTCCAGCAATGTATTTGAACGAAAACCAATCTCCCAATTTCTGTTTATCCTCAATTATTCATATTCATAGGTCATATCAATTTCACATAATAATGAAATTTATTCTTTGTGCATCACTACAAGAAAACATGCAATTTCTCACAGTATTTTTTCATGAGAAAAAGTAAGAATTTTTGTGAGAAAGGGTATTCTCACGGAAATTCTCACGTAATAAGTGGCGTGAAAAAATCAGCCGTAAGAAACTTAAATTCTCACAAAATTTTTTTGTGAGAAACATTTCTCACAAATATATTTTTGTAAGAAAAATCAAAGAGAAAAAGTGGTGTTAAAGTCATAATTTAGTTTGGTTTTATGGCGGACCTTCTCGCAAAGAAATCCATGAGAAAAAAATCTAAGGAATTCTCGCAAAATTTCTCACGATAAAAATCCTCGAGAAATATTTTATCATAGATTTTGTCATGGTATTCATGTTTCTCGCAAAAAAATCCATGAGAAATAATAGTGATAAGGTCTTTCTCACAATATTTTTCTATGAGAAGTATGGAAAAAATTCATATTTCTAGGTTTCTCACAAAAAAAATTTGTGAGAAAACTAAAAATTTTTGCCATGAGCATTGCTTTTATACATTTACTTATGTTTAAAAAAGTACAACTTATTCAAATAGTCAAAAATCACAATACCTAAGTTCAACCAACCAATAACAAGACCATAACAATAACAAGGCCACAAGTTTGTAATTTTATATTGAAAATATCCGAAAGTACATTAAAATTAAGAGAAATATGTATTTAACATTACAAAGTTACGAATCATAATTCCATAATGTTACATAAATAAGAATACTATAATTATTGTTCATCATCTTCATCCCCATCATCATCATCCTCACCATCACCATCACCATCATCATCACCATCAATAGGGGTTGGTTCATCATGGGAAGTGCCACCTCTTTTAGTTTTTATACTCAAGTAAGTCATAATTTGTTTTATGAAAGCTTTCATCTTGTCTTCGTGGGCCTTCTGCATCTATGCAAGACTTTCCTGATAAATTTGGGTTTGTTTTGATAGTTTCTCTTTTAATTTCTCCTCAAATGAGGCTTCTAAGTGCGCTTTCATCTGTGAGAGCCCACCAGGGCCATATCCAAAGTGCTGTGTGCCATCAGAAGTAAGAAGACCAGCCTCTGATCCAAACCCATATACACAACCTCTTTTATTCTTTCCACCAATAACTTTGAGTCATATGAAAGAATCATTGTCATCTAACCCTAACTCTTGAGTTTGCTTCATCTGCTCATACTGGCTTTGTAACAATAAAGAATAAATAAATATGAAACATATAAACAAATTACAGTAACAACTTTATTTACAAACTAGTTGAGTGACTTACGTAAGTGTCAGAGGCTTTTTGACTAACCCAACCTCCCTTTTCTCATTGTGTTTGATCCTCTTGAATACTTTTGGGATTTGAACTTCTTTACCCAACTCTATTTCCTATAACACTTAGATAAAATACATAAGAATTACAATAATTAAAAAGAAATAATAATCTAATGAAACTATCATAGATGAAAAATGCTTACCATCCTTCTTTTATGCTTTGAAAATAGAACACGCCTACCTCTATGTAGACATTCTCTAGTATCTACATCTCTGTTTGCCTTATTGTGTGTAGACTTGGCCTTGAACTTATCACTTTGCTAATACTGATTTAGCTCAACTCAGGTTGTTGCAGATAACCAATCACCTTTAGTATTTCCAGTGCGAATGTCTTTAAAAGATGCATGCATGATAGTGCTACACTTCTTTCTCAATATCTTGTAACTTCATCGCTCAGTAGACAAATCCCAAACACACATTTTTTGTATTAGAAATAAGCAAAACTAATATTATAAATAATAACAATAACACATTAACTATAGTTATTATAATACCTAAAAAGTTATAGAATTAGCTCACTTTAAACTCTATAAACCAAAAGTTCTTCACAAGATTAGACATTTTAGTAAATACTGGCCAACGATGCTCAAACTTATTATGGATGATGTGAGACAATATGGTAACTAGTGGAATATATGGCTAAAACCTACAAAATATACAAAGTGATAATAGTAAAAGTAAAAATAATGGAACAACTACAAAATAAAAAAAGTTATTTTTAAAGAATTCTTACTCATCAACCCATGAAGTCTAATTACTAATCGTTCATCACTCAGCCTTGTCCCTAGCTCATATCTAATGGGATGAAAAGATGAGCTAGCTGCATCTGTACTCAGAATATGTGTGGAACGCATATCTGAACCAATGAAAGTTGATGAGTCAAGTAGTGTTTGAATGGGTGGAGACGAAAAAGAAGATGATGCAGATGCTGATCCAAGAGGGGTCCCAGCATGTGGAGATAAGTGTGGAGGTGATGACTGTGTAGTAGCTAATGATATTTGAATTAGCTCAGACTGTCATACAAACTTTCTTTTTCCCTTTTTGGGTGCAGTAGATCTTCCACCCCTGTTACGTCCTCCATCTGACATTTGAAAGGAAAAATGAAAAAACATTATCATCACCAGTATTAGAAAATAAGTTATCTAAATTAAATAAATGTTAAGTAATAATAACAAATTAGTACCGAACACTGTCAATCACTTGCATATCCCAATTTCTAATTTTGAGTTTGATTGCTACCATACTTATCATGGCCAACCACTGCATTGCATTCACCAACTTTAACTTTACTCTACAAAGATTTAAGGAGCATGTTAGGGATTGTGTCTTTAGCTTATGCTTGTTGTCTCTTTTATTATGGTTTTATGCCATTGTATGTAGGTTTGCATTCTTTTCTTTTTTTACTATTGTTACCTTGTACCTCAAGGAAAAAATGAATGGTTTCCTCATTATATTAAAGTCCATTGTTATACTAAGTCTTGTTTTGCTCTCATCATTGTATTAAAATCCATGGTTTCATCATTGTATTAAAGTCCACTATAAAGAATGGTTTCAATAAAGCAATAAACTAAGTCATCTTAAGATTTCATTTTTGTTTTCTAATTATTACTTTAGAATTATTATAGAATAAACAAATAGTGATTGTGATTGCCCTGAAGTGCTTAAGCATATATTTATTTTATTGCAAATAAAACATGATGAATTTCTACCTACAAAATGGAGTTTATTACTTTCCTTGAGGAGCAAGTGAGGATTATAAAGGAGAAGGGAAAGTAGCTCTTGAAAGGATGTTGAGAAGCTATTACTGTCAAAACAATTTACATAAGCTTAATTGGAATTTTGTATTGAGATATTAATCTGTAAGCATTTTACTTTACACAGTTGGTGTCCATCTATATTAGCTGCTTTTGTTTGTACACAACACATGCCAATTAAAATTGTCATTTCATAAATAAAGTATATTAGTTATGCTAAGAATTTTTATTTTGCTAAGAATTAAAGCTATCCGTCTATGTTAGCTACTTCATATATTTTTGTTTTGAGTAACCCTTAAAGGCGCTTGCCTAGAAAAATAATTAGCAAGAAGAATTACAAACATGAAATACGTAGGCAAAACTTTGCTTCATACCTAAAACCATGAAATAAAGGTAATTTTGTATCCCTACAAAACCATTAAGTAACTAGAAGTAACTTTTTTAAAAGTCCCTTGTAACTTTCCTAAAATTTAGAAGTAATTTTCCTAAAAGTCCCTTATAATTGGTATCAAGAATCAAATATGGGAGTCAGGTTGTAAGTTCCTTAAAATTTTGTAATAACTTGGCAAAAACCTAGTAGTAACTTTTTTAAAAGTCTTTTGTAACTTTAGTTTCAAGAATCAAGGCCAAAGTTACTACATCAAAGTTATTACAATATTTTAAGAAAGTTATGGAATGTCAATTGTTACATTCCAATATGCATGGTAGTTATAGAATGTTACTACCATGTTTTAGGTATTATGGAAGTTAACATTAGGCTTAAGGAAGTGACTATCAAGTTTTAGGGAAGTTATTACCAAGGTTCAGAAATGTTACTACAATGTTTTAGGCATTATGAAATTTATCATCAATTTTAAGGAAACTATTACCATATTTTAAGAGAGTTATTATCAAGATTTAAGAATGTTACTATGATGTTTTAGGCATTATGAAACTTACCATTAGGTTTAGGGAAGTTACTACTATGTTTTATGCATGTTACTATCGAGTTTAAAAATGTTACAACCACATTTAAGCATTATGAAAGTTACCATCAAGTTTTAAGAAATTATATCATATTTTAAGGAAATTACTATCATATTTAGGAATATTACTACCATATTTTAGGCATTATGAAAGTTATCATTAGGTTTAGGGAGGTTACTACCATGCTTTATAATTGTTATTGCTGTTTGACTACCAACGTTAGGTTGAACAAAACTTGCCATCCAGTTTTAGTAATATTTTTACAAATATTACCATGTTCATAGGATAATAAATCTAAAATACTTGGCTATTGCAATTTTTATACAATCACTTAGTCACATAACATTATACTAGCACTTGGAACACAAGAATTACAAATACTTAATCTAAAACATCTATATATTTAGTAACTTGTAGTAAGAAATTTACAATGTTCGCACCTAGATTAACAACATGACCAAATTAGTACATCATTAAAATAAACATCCATAAACAACTAATAAATTACTAAGATATTAGCAAACACTATCATCTTGATCTGCAATATTAGTCCTTAGATGGATGCTTCAATAGATTTTTAAGTCTGTCAAATAGGAGAAGTGAGCTTCTATAAGCAATCGCCATTAGCTTTGATGGGATGGGTGATGTCGTGCGTCATACATCGTGAGCTGTCATGGGTTCACTGAAGACTAAGTTGTTGAGTATGAGAAGAGGGGGAGATTTGATCAATTAATGAGAGATTTAATACATCACATTTTGCTTCTTATGTTAGAAGTGCATTTTCATCTTTTGAGTTATAAACAGATATCCTTAAGGCCTGTAAAATCATTTTAATTTTTAATGTTTCTCATTATAATTTTCGCAAAAGTTGGGCTTTCTTTGTAATTTTTTCTAAAATCATTTGAAGAGAGTTCTAATTAATCTTAATGCACGAACTAATCTAACACCTATACATTACACAAGGTCTTTTTATGCAACACATTTTTGCATAATTTCACTTCCACTATACATGATCCGATAAGGAAATGAACCTAACCTACTTTAACCTAATTTTTGTTTATTTTCCACCCAAAATGAATTCAATATTTGGTAACATTTTATTTAATTTGAAGATTACATAACTATATTTTTCCTTGAGTTAATTCATGCCAGTATACTCGAGGAAGTTCCCGTGCCACATAGTACGGATCATTTGATAGTTTTGTTTAAATGAAAGGGGAAATGTAAACGGACCAACTTAAAGAGAGATGTAATTTTCTTCTTATTTTTATTATAAGCTATCAAATATCTTTTCAAAACACACTCAATATTGTGACAACTGGTAAACCGCATCATTTATTGTTTATGAAAGGCGCGCCCGCCGGGAGGGGGGGTGGGGGAGGGGAAGTAGACTGCAAAATCGGCATTAATTAAAGTGGATCATGTTCATTAAGGCATAGACTTTAATGGCCTTTGCAATTTATTGGTAAATGATGTTGCTTAGAGCAGCAAGTTTCTTACCGATAATGGTATCAGGCACATTGTAGACAAGTTGTATTAGTTTCAATCCGTGGTCGCTGTAATGAAGGCACATTCAGTTAATTTGCCTTTTCCATCCTCGTATCGTCTTTGTAGTTGTCCATATTTTTCTTTTTCATTGGAACGAGAATTAAATAACGAGATGTGATGTCCACCAAAAAAATAAATAAATAATGAGATGTGGTTCTTTCCCCTTTTTTTTTCTTCCCTAAGCCTCCTTCCTTTGTAGGGGGAAAAAATGGACCCCAAATCTTTACAGTTTATTAGAATGTGTTTATTCACACCTCCTAAGTCCACGTTAATATTCATGGACATATATGATAAGATGTTTCTAAAATTCTTCTTAGTATTGTTTGTATCTGTTATAAGTGCCTTACAAGTCCAATACTTTTGTAAGTCCCAAATAATTCAATATATATTGTTAATGTTCACATTGTTAAGGCAATCTTGTGTGACGCTAATAAAAGAGCTGACAACAGTTAATATGAATTTTTAAGTATAAAAAAAGAGATTTAATTCAAGTGAGACTATGATATATAGGATCAATCATCTCCTAGAATTTATTACCTTGCTAGAAATATCTCTGTACAATTGGTAGCTACAAATCCTTCCTTTCCCCTTGGCTCATAGAAAAGAGGATTTGTATCTTGTACATTGCTCTAATACATTCTCTTCTCACTAAATTAAGTATCCGCATTTCTATTTTGTCATATTCTTAATGCTCACAACATTTAATTCTTCCATCTCATGACAAAGAGATTAGTATCAACTCATATTAAATAACAAGTGATAATTGAAACTAAAATAAAATTTCATGTTACTTTGTCAAGGAAGTCTTATAGTTGGTCGGAAATATATATTTTAGTGTTAAAATCATACTTTTAAGTTTTTTTTTTATAGTTCATTTGATTGAAATCAATCTGTATTATTTGTTAACAGAAAAAAAAAACAGAAGTTTAGAATTTAAGATGAATTCTTAATAATGAGAAACCGAATTGCTGGAAAAAAAAATTAGATCACTGTTGCATGTAAATTAAAATTCAATAATAACAAATCAATACAAAATAATGTCTAGTTATTTCAGATTTTGCAAGTAAATCAAAATTCTGCAATAGCAAATCAACATTAAATAATATTTAGTTATTTTAGATTCATATCTTACCATTGCGTGAAAAATAAATTATGTAAAGTGCACTTATTAAAAAAGAAAAGGAACACTAAATATAACGTGAAAAATTATCTAATCTTGAAGGAAAAATCACAATAAACATTGAAAAAATTCCATTGTGCCAAGAATAATTACAGCATCCTTACCACACTCTCTCACAAGTACAAAAATAATAGTGGTATACTCTGAGAACCGTCTAAGTCAAATACTAAAATTCTGTGTAATAGCAGTATTAAAGAATACTGGAGATGATACCCAAAAAAATTTTCATCCTAACCTACACGCTTGAGTTTTACGTATTCTTTTTTTCCCTCACACTGAGAGACTCTATTTTTTTCTTACCGTGCTGCTCTACTTGACTTTGCCTAGTTACTGAAGGGAAATTCACACAGCAGTTTATCAGCGAAGAGATATTACTTCTCAAATTCTTCGCGGAAAAAAATTAGGATCTAATTTTTACGGATCAATGTGTCACCCCTTGCATCTCTAGCTTGTGAAGGCTTCCAAAAGCCTATCCATTGGCTGCAACTTTGCATTTATTTGATTAATTGAATACTTTTTCGTATAAATTATTTGTACATCCCTAAGATGTGCAGTGCACAGCATGCAAATCATTGCAGTGAAAATTGAACAGTTTAGATTTTATTTATTTATTTATTTAGTTTTATTTAAATAATTAATTTTTAAAAAATTTATAATTAAAAGAATATTTTTATTTTATATTTTACTTCTCTTAAAATAAAAAATATTGAAATATCAAAATCACCTAAATCTAATTTAAATAATTCAAATTAACCGTGCACCCCACATATCTTGAGAGAGTGCAGGGGGCGTCTGATCTTATGGTTTTCACCATTCTTCCGTTTGCTTTCGTTCTTGTATACGTCGAATGGGCTTGACCGTACAGAGATGTGTAAATCATGACGTAATGAATATGTTTTGGATAAATCAAATGTTAAAATTTCAAAAATACACATCACACGAAATAACTGAGCTTGAAATGTAAATACATTATAGTAACAGAACAATTTGCCTAGTGTTAAACTTTCAATTTAATTATACATACAGAATAAAAGAGACGAAACACAAATTCTTGCCCCTTTTTTATACTTAATAGTATACTATGTCAACCTTTTTCAAAGAGAGTTTTTCAAGAGGAATTTCGTTTTAAAACTAAAGTTCTTTGAATAAACTATTAGTACACTTATTAATAATATTAGGGTAACTTTTTTTAATTATTTTTTATCACAAAAATAATGCTACGTCACGATAGGGACCATCGCTTTGGTTCTCAATTTCCCGTAAACCTGATATAAATGTCAATACCATGTCAGTTGCCCCAATTCCACCTTCTTTGCCCCGGAAGATATTTCATTGAACGATGCCTATAAAAATAAATAAGTATCAAACTATCAATCACATATTCATTTGTAAAAGAATTAGATGAATATGAGTTATATATTAAAAAAATAAAAAAGTGGATAAATAAAAAAATAATATTTTTATTTTTAAAAATAGTATAAATAATAAATAATAATTAAAAAATTACATCACAAATAATATTACAACAACTAAAGCAACCAACTTTTAGTAACACTTATTTAAATATTTGTTATAAACTTTAATAAAAAAAAATAAGATAATTTTTTTTAAAAAAAAATTTGATCATGTAATATTGTGATATAAAAAAATTCAATTATCATATTGTTAGAATATTTAGGTGACCAATAAAATTAACCCATAATCTAGTAACTTAACTTAATTAATTATTAATTAATTAACTAATTAATTTAGTTGTTAAACTTGTTGAGTCATAACTCAATTCATCATAATTAACCCATATTCTAATTATTATTTTTATAATATAATTTAATAACAAAAATATAAGACCTAACTATGCTTCTATTTTCTCACAACAAAACTTGTTGCCAACAATTACAATAGTAACAAACCACATTAAAACAACAGGATCATCGATCAAATTAATTAACGCACACAACACAATTGCACAACTAGGAGGCTCTATTTTCTTGGTGCCAAATTACTACTGGGAGGCTCCATTTTCTTAGTACCAAATATTATTGGTAGACTGATAGGAACCATGAAGGCCCAAAAGTTCCATTGGAGGAAATGGAAGGCCCAAACAATAGCTACGATCCAATAAACACAAACCCCACCAATAACCACAGCTCAACAAAGGAGGGAGAAGTAGCAACAGAAGTTGAGAAGCAGAGGATTCACTCTAGTAGAGAGAGAAGACCACCTTCATGGACACGTGATTATCAAATGAATGGTAAATGATTGCTTGGAAGATTCAGGAGTACCTCATATCATAAAACAATTAGAATGTCATGACGTCAAAATGTAATCCCATTGCCTTCTTTTTATCTGTGTTTTTCCTGGAGAGAAATGAGCAAGAATTTTGTAATCCCTTTGTGGAGGAGGAGTTACCTTCTTAACTCGAATAGGAGGAATACAATTCTTTGATATATTTCGTTTGTCTTTTGCTTCATTCCTTCTGTTATTTACTTGCCTTGTATCATTTGGTGCTCTCGTTGAGAGGTAATCATGGTAGAAGGAACTCGATTTTCAAAACTAGAAACAGCCTAAAGCGAGATGCAGAAAACCATAGGAGTTATGGATGACTGGATGCGCCACTTGGAGGAGACAGTTAATGGATTTAGAGAATCATTTGGAAATATGGAAATCATGATGAGGAACTCAGATCCAAGTGAGAAAAAGGCTTATCAGGTTTAAGGGAGGACAAGATATCAAGTTTCAATCAAACATTCAATATGGGGAAAAACTTGAAGATTGAGATACCTCACTTTGATGGCACTGACGCGGAAGATTGGTTGTTCAAAATCTAGGAATTTTTTTACACTTATCAAGTACCAGTGGCATAAAGGATTAGAGTTGCTTCATTCCATATGAGTGGATAGGCTTATTCTTAGTATAAGTGGGTTATGAAAAATAATTTTATGCAAAATTGGGAGGAATTTCTAGCTACATTGGAGTTGCGTTTTGGCTCTACTTTGTATGAAGATCTGAAGGGAGCTCTTAAGGAGCTAAAACAAACTTTCACAATAGCTGAATACCAAAGCAAGTTCGAGGAGCTATCAACCAAGGTAACTGGCTTGTCTAAACACTAGTTAATTAGCTTTTTGTTGCTGGATTAAAAAAATACATTAAGTGTGAATTGCTGTTGGCACAGCCGGAATCCTACTTTCATGCTGTGTCATTAGCCAAACTCCATGAACAAAAACACCTTCAACTATGATCTTCCCTTAAACACAATTCCATTTCACTTCATACTTTAACCAAAACATTTCCACAGCAGTCTCAGACAGCAACCAATTTCTCTCCAAGAACTACTATTCAATACAACCATACCAAAAATACTTCTTCATCCAACTCTTCACATGTTTCTGCCCAAAGTAATAATCAACCCTTCAAAAGATTAATAGCAACGGAACTCAAATCTAAGAGACAAAAAGGCTTATGCTATTATTGTGATGAGAAATACAGTCTTAGTCATAAATGCAAGAGTACTTGTCTTCTATTAGTGGGTCGGGAAAAAGTGGAGGAGATCTTACAAGAACCTTAAAGTGAGAATTTCAAGGATGAAATGGAAGAGGATGCAGCAGTGGAAGTAGCTCCAGAGGTCAGCTTTAATACATTAGCAAGACAGTTTCATCCCAGTACTTTAAGGATGATGGGAATGTGTAGAGGAAAACCAGTAAAGGTATTAATTGATAATGGATGTACCCACAACTTCATCAGACCAAAGGTTGCCCAAGACCTAAAAATTCCCTTACTACCAACTAAAGCCTTCAAAGTATTTGTAAGAAGTGGGGCATATTTGATCAGCAACCAAAAGTGTGTGGATGTGCAGCTGGACATACAACAGCATCTGTTCAACATTGATTTTTGTACTTTAGAATTAAAAGGATCTAATGTTGTTTTGGGAGTTCAATGGTTAATGACTTTTGGACCAGTCATCATTAACCATAAAGACTTAACCATTGAATTTGAGTATAAGGAGGCAAGAGTGAAATTGCAGGGTAGTTCGCTAATGAATGACAGACCCTTGAATTGCAAATCGTTAAACATGATGATGGCAAAACAAAGTGTGTCTTCCTTTTACCATGTATACACGACGGTAGCACCAGAGGTTTCCAAGAATGAAAACTTGCCACAAGAAATTTTTTATGTATTAGAGAAGTATAAAGGAGTGTATGATAAACCACAACCACTTCCCCCTTGCAAAACAATTGATCATCATATACCAATTAAGCCAGGAGCAAGACCTGTGAATGTTCGGCCATATAAATACCCACACTTCTAGAAGATAGAAATAGAAAAGATGGTGCAGGAGATGTTGAAATGTGGCATAATCAGAGATAGCCAAAGCCCTTATTCCTCACCTATTCTATTAGTGAAGAAAAAAGATATAAGTTGGTGATTTTGCATCAATTATAAAGCACTCAATGATATCACTGTAAAAGACAAATTCCCTATACCAACAATTGATGAAATCCTTGATGAACTACATGGCTCTGCCTTCTTTTCCAAGCTAGACCTCTGATCCAGTTATCATCAAATTCATATGTGGGATCCTGATATACATAAAATAGCCTGTTGAACACATTTAAGTCATTATGAATTTGTAGCCATGCTATTCAGATCAACTAATGCACCCTCTACCTTTCAAGCTGCCATGAACAAGGTTTTTTAACCCTTCTTACAAAAGTTTGTGGCTGTGTTCTTTGATGACATCCTAGTATTCAGTAGAACCTTACATGAACATGCACTACACCTCTCTGAAGTACTGAAACTCTTGCAACATAATTGATTATTTGTTAAGAGGTCCAAATGTTTTTTCTGTCAAGAAGAAATTGAATATCTTGGGCACATAGTCACTGCACAAGGAGTAAAGGCAGACCCCAAGAAAATCAAGGCTATGGAATAATGGCCTATACCCACTTCAATCACTCAACTTAGAGGATTCTTGGGACTCACCGAATACTACCACAAATTCATCCAAGATTATGCTATAATTGCTTACCCTTTAACAGAGTTGTTAAAAAAAATGCATTCCAATGGCAAGGACAAGCACAAGCAGCCTTCAAAACATTGAAATACAAAATGACCCAAGCTCCTGTACTCTTGTTACCAGATTTCTCTAAGGAATTCACAATAGAAACAGATGCATCCCAAGTAGGAATAAGAGATGTGCTCACTCAGGAGGGACATTCGGTAGTGTATTTCAGTAAAAAAACTCACTACCATACTTTCTTCTTCATTGACCTACATAAGGGAGCTTTATGCCATCATTCAAGTAGTCATGAAGTGGCGACATTATTTATTAGGAAGGAAGTTTATCATCAGGACTAACTACCAAAGTTTAAAGGAACTGATGCATCAAGTAGTGCAGACTCTAGAGCAACAATACTACCTAACTAAATTGATAGGATTTGACTATGAAATTATTTATAGAAGTGGGAAGCTTAATAAAGCAGCAGATGCATTGTCTTAGGTTTACAGTAAAACAAAAACAGAGACAGAAGGAGCATTTCATACTATAACAATGTTACGCAATAATCTCCTTGACAGTATTAGCAAGGCCAACTTTGAGAATGAAGAACTCCAACTGCTACACCAGCAATACCAACAAAACCTACTTCCTAAAAGGTACACAGTTAAGGGCAATCTTTTATATTACGTTGATCGGATATTAGTCCCTGCTGACAAAATCCTCCATAATCAAATACTACATGAATTCCATTGCACTTTTTTGGCAGGTAATGCTGGGGTCCTCAAAACCTATCAGTGAATAATTGAGATTTTCTATTGGCAAGGAATGAAAGAAGACATCAAGCAATATGTTTCCAAATGTCTCATCTGTCAACAGACTAAATGTGAGACCTTAAGACCCAAGGGACTATTACAACCTCTACCCATTCCTCATAAACCTTGGCATGATCTCATCATGGACTTTATTGTGGGATTGCCAAACTCAGCTGGGTATACTGCAATATTGGTAGTCATCGATTGATTTACCAAGGTGGGACACTTTGGAGCATTAAAAACAGGATATACATTAGGGGTGGTAGTTAATCTATTCACTGACATTGTAGTGAAACATCATGGTTTTCCAAGATCAATAGTTTTTTATAAAGACACCATTTTTCTTAGCCACTTTTGGAGACAATTACTCAAGCATTGTGGAACTACCCGTCATTACAGTACTTCCCATCATCCCCAAACAGATGGGCAATCAGAGGTTCTAAACCGGTGCTTAGAACAATACCTCAGAGCTTTTACAGCTTAACATCCTCATCATTGTTATGGGCATTTAATCTGGGCTGAACTTTCATACAACTCATCTTACCATACAGCTATCAACATGATTCCCCATCAAGCTCTATATGGAGTGAATGTTAATAATTCCCCAGGTTATACTTCAGGAAAATCGACAGTGGCAGCGGTTGATGAACTAATGATCCAACGGTAGAAACTTCAAGAGCAATTAAAACAAAATTTGCAAGTTGTTGAGGAGAGGATGAAGAAATATACAGATAAGAAAAAGCAGAAGAAAGAGTTTATGGTTGGAACTTGGGTTCTGGTGAAGTTATATAAATATGGACAAATAACGCTAGCTAACAGATTGAATTTTAAACTAACTCAACGTTATTATGAACCATATCAAATCATTCAAAGAATTGGAAAGGTGGCATATAAGTTACAATTACCTAAGACCAGCAAAGTTCACCCAGTTTTTCATGTCTCTCTATTAAAGGAGTTTCATGGAAATGTGCCAAACAACACAACACCCTTACCACTCCTTGCAAATCATCCCTTACCAGATGCGATTGTGGATCATAGGTTCCTTTTTACAGATGGAAAAACTTGTCACCAAGTCCTAGTTGAGTGGCAAGATAAAGATCACAAAGAGGCTATGTGGGAGGATTTACAAGCACTGAAAGAGATGTTTCCAACTATCAACCTTGAGGACAAGATTATTTTCAAAGGAGGAAATATTGATAGGAACCATGAAGGCCCAAAAGTTCCATTGGAGGAAATGGAAAGCCCAAACAGTAGCTACAATCCAAAAAACACAAGCCCCACCAATAACCACAGCTTAACAAAGGAGGGAGAAGTAGCAATAGAAGTTGAGAAGCAAAGGATTCACTCTGGTAGAGAGAGAAGACCACTTTCATGGACACATGATTATCAAATGAATGGTAAATGATTGCTTGGAAGATTCAGGAGTACCTCATATCATAAAATCATTAGAATGCTTACCTATCGTGACGTCGAAATGTAATCCCATTGCCTTTTTTTTTTGTCTATGTTTTGCCTAGAGAGAAACGAACAAGAATTTTGTAATCCTTTTGTGGAGGAGGAGTTACCTTCCTAACTTGAATAGGAGGAATACAATTCTTTGATATATTTTGTTCTTTCTTTGCTTCATTCCTTCTGTTATTTACTTGCCTTGTATCATAGACTTTGTCTATTGGGTAATGTTATAAACAAAAAGTTAATCACAGAGTGATATGTGATATTTAAATATATATATTTATTAAAATTCATTTTTAAAATATTCATTTATAGTTAACTTAATTTATTGATATTTTATAAATATTGAATTTACACAAAAAAAAATCTCACTTTTAAGTACACAATCAGATCAAGTTATAGACATCTCGTACTTTCAAAACCTAATTAATTACAAGAAGCATACAAAATTAATTAGAAATTCTAGTTGTATATTGCCCATTCATGATCATGCCCATTAATCAATACATGGAAACCTCAATTGAGATCCCAACTTAAATTCACAAGAAAGTCTCTTGTAATTCTATTTAAAAAAAGAAATATTTTAAAAAGCAAAGTGGGATAACAAATATGACACTACAGAGAAATCTTGTGTACACAACATGAATATGCATACAACACTCCAGATTTGATCTGAACGCGAGACTGCTTACAGATTAAATCTGAATAATTACATGTATGTCCACGGAGTGTACATTAAAATTTTTCTGACACTATGAAAGACAAATAAAAAAATAATTCTGGCTAGCGAAAAAAAAAAAGAAGCATGACAGATCATCTATTTTAGCAGATAACTGAAATCTAAGAAAGCCAACCACCAATCAACCTTGTTCTCCTCGAACTTTTCCTAGAGCTTAACGATCTCCGGAATATCAACAGGGTACCGATCAATACAATCAGCCCAAGGACTATCCTCAACCGGCGTCTTAATGCTTCTGTTACACTTCCACACCGCACTGTTACACTTAAACCCACTCCCAAACGCTATCTGCCACACTCTCTCTCCTTTCTTCATCCTCCCCTTCGACTCAATATAGTTCAGCTCGTACCACAGCGACGACGATGATGTATTCCCGAACCTATGCAGCGTCATCCTCGACGCCTCCACGTGCTCCGCTGACAGCTGTAGATTCTTCTGCAACTCATCGATCACCGCCCTACCGCCGGCGTGGATGCAGAAATGCTCGAACGCTTGCTTGAAGTCCGGAATGTACGGCTTCCACTTGGGGTTAAAGATTTTCCTTCCGATGAGCGTCAAAAGGAAAAGAAGCTGCTCCGACGCGGGAAGAACTAACGGCCCCATCGTCGTTATGTTCGACTTCAGAGCCTCTCCTGCTATGGCCATCAGATCCTTCGACAGCGAAATCCCAACCTTCCCTTCTTTGTCCTCTTCTTCAAACACACACCGGTACGCCTTGTCGTCGGCTCCTTTGTGTGTCCGAACCAGATGGACCAATCTGTACTTGGCTCGCCTACGCTCGGACCGGCGGTTCGTTAGGAGTATAGCCGCACCGCCCATTCGGAAAAGGCAGTTGGGGAGAAGCATGGCTCGCTCGTTCCCTTGGTAATAATTGGGAGTAATAATTTCGGTGCTCACGATTACCGCATTTGAATTTGGGTGGACTTGAAGAAGATCGCGAGCTAAGTCGATTGAAATTAGCCCCGCGCTACAACCCATGCCTGAGAGATTGAAGCTCTTAACGTTGCTTCTGAGTTTGTATTTATTTATAACCATAGCGGATAGAGAAGGCGTGGGAGAGAACAGGCTGCAATTCACTATGAGGATGTCTATGTCTTTGGGTTTGAGTCCGGTTTTTTTGAAAAGAGAATCCATGGCGGCGAAAATGACTAGTTCGGCCTCGGATCTGGAAGCTTCCATGGTAGGTTTGGGAGGGATGTAGTGGATGGAGGGAGGTAAGCAGGTTTCTTCGCCGAGTCCAGAACGCTCTAGAATCCTCATCTGGAAGTCGACGGACTTGGGGTTGTTTTTGAGGATGAGTCTCGAGTGTTCCATGAAGGTAGCGAAGGGGACGCGGCACGTGACGGGGGGCATGAAGCAGGCATAGTCGACAAGGAAGATGCTGCGAGGCTTGGACATGAAGTAGAGTGTGGCCATGAAGATGATGAGAAAGGCGGAACAGAGGATTTGGACGAGATCGAAGTGTAGAGATTTCCAGAGGTTCAAAATTTCGGATGGGCCCAAACGTAGGACCTCGATGAAGATTGCGAGCATGATGGGTATGAGGGTGAGGGTGATAATGTGGTTTACTAGGTATTGGTATCCTAGTTTCACGTACTTGAGCTTCACGGAGTTGGAGAATTCCGGCAACATTGGAGGCATGTTGCCTTCCTTTTCTTTTCTTTTCTTTCCTTTTTTTATTTTTCCCTCTTTTTTCGGTCTGAGATTTGAGAATAAGAAGAGAAAGATTTGGGTTTTGGGTTACAGTGGTATTGATGATAACAAGTGAGGAGGGAGGGAGTTGAGGTTATAAAGGCAATGGGAGCCAATGCAATAAAGGGGGCGGATGAGGAGATTTAATGATGGCTTCCATGTCACTCAACGCTCGTCATGGACAAAATTTACATAAATTGTTAACTATTTCAAAAAAAATTTAATAAAACTGTAGCTCAGCTTTACAAGATTAACAATCTGGATTCGTTAATGGCCAAAACAAAATAGGTTAGATTTCATTGGAAGCACTATAGGATAAAAAAATCTTAAATGCATTAAGATAACGTAAAAAGGAACATATTTAAGATTGGTGGAAAGAAGATAGAGCATAGACAAAATTCGAGAATACTTTAGACCTAATTACAAATAAAAAAGAGATTTGTTTTTTCATATATTTTTTTCAAAAATTAAATATTTAAGAACTCTACATTAAGTCGTGTTTAATAAATTTTTTTAACTACAGCTTCTAACTAAACCCCAAGACTCTCCTCTTCACCGACTCCTATAAGATGTGATCAGCTTTATTGATTGTCCTTGTTTGTTTACTAGCTAGCCCAATGAGGTTAACTTACTTTACATCATTAAAATTTAGAACGCGATTTGAATGGCGAACGGAAGACTGCCATGTTTGTGAATTGAATATAACTTTAAGTGGCTAGCATAAAAGACTCGCATCAGAAAGTGAATTTTTTTTTTTAATAAATCCAGCCGCGTAAATATGAAGAAAAAGGACAAGAATCCAGAAGTTTGTTTAATGGGGATTGTGGGTATATTTATTAGTTTCACAATATAGGCACAACGTCCAACCCCAAAAGCGAGTTGTCTACGCTTTAACCTATAGTGCTATATAGAAATTATTTTTCGTTACTTATAATTTCAAAATTTTATTCACTGTATACTTTTTTTTTAGATATTGTAATTAATAATCTACACTTTACTGTTTGTTTATATATTAAATATAATTGCATTTATGTTACTGAATTATTTAATTAGGCTGTGTTGGACAATATATTATATAACCTCTCCTTTGGATTAGCTTGTTGCCAAGCCCCAGCCACAAATTAATTGATAGAATTGACTTCTTCAAAATTGTCAATTCTTGAGAAAGATGAACGAAGAATCTTCCCCCACATGCTCCCCAAAGAGATGATATAAACAGGAAGGGAAACAAACGGTATACCTATTCCCTCCCCACCCAACGTTTTATCTTTGTGCCTGGGTGGGATTTCACAACGAGATGGAACTGCTCTGTTTCATGTATAAAAAAAATGGGAAAAAATTTATTGAGATTTTAATTGAACATACACTGTACTCAAAGTAATGGAACTTGAATTAATAAGTTCTTGAATTAATCGTGCATGCATCTATTATAGAAATTACCCTAAACATTAATTAATTGTCTTCATATTTATCTACATAATGATGGAACTTGAATTAATAAGTTCCTGAATTAATGGTGCATGCATCTATTATAGAAATTACTCTAAACATTAATTAATTGTCTTCATATTTATCCACATAATTTGTGAGTTATAATCGTTTGCTCATTATGTTTTAGGAAATTACTGTCTAATTCATAAAAGATTTTTCTTCTCTTTTTCTTTTTTTTTTCCAATCTGATTATATATATACACTTTTATATTCACTTCTCAAGCACTCTTTTAACTACCTCCTAGCTACATTAATTTCTGTCTTCATAGCTAATATGTAGTTTAAAATTTTTAGATGGTCTAACTTTTAGAATAATTCCTCAAATTAAAGATGTAAGTTAGAAAATTTGAGGAATGTGGCTGATTATGATCACAATGATATGTATATAATTGGAAAATCTTAAGAGTTTTTTTCTCAGTTATATTTTTGCCATAATGTATAATATGTAAAAAAAAAATTGCATTCCTAAGCAGGGTAATTTGATCACTTTATATAAATCATTGATTTGATATACTACAAAAATTAATAATGTTTTTATAGAATTGTTTTTATATAATTTTTGTCTGTTCTGTGACTACTTTTACTTATTTTTGTGACTTAGTTAGTTTCATACGGACAATTGGGCTTCAAAATCATTTTAAAACTTACAATATTTAATTGTTTATATGTGTCGTGCGTGTATCCGAAAATTAATATTGTGATGCTTCATTTGG
Source organism: Erythrophleum fordii (assembly GCA_032878935.1). Lineage (NCBI taxonomy): Eukaryota > Viridiplantae > Streptophyta > Magnoliopsida > Fabales > Fabaceae > Erythrophleum > Erythrophleum fordii. The sequence continues at coordinate 49,411,863 of JAVQMF010000053.1, read as the reverse complement.
TGAAACAGGTGGTTAACCCGCAAATATTAAATGCTCTACAAACCAATATATGCAGCCCATAAGAAAGACACAGAGGGGTGGCAATCTTTTTCTTTCTTTCTTTCTTCTTTTCCTGTCAGTTCACCCTTGGAACCTCAATTACAATTCAAAACCTAATTTGAGGATTAAGTAGGCTAAAGCAGTGTAAAAATAATGGAAGAATTTCATTTTAGTTTTTTTAGAATGAAATGTGTCGTGCGTGTATCCGAAAATTAATATTGTGATGCTTCATTTGGTGAAACAGGTGGTTATTAAATGCTCTACAAACCAATATATGTAGCCCATAAGAAAGACACGGGTGGCAATCATTTTCTTTCTTTCGTTCTTCTTTTCCTATCATTTCACCCTTGGAACCTCAATTACAATTCAAAACCTAATTTGAGGATTAAGTTGGCTAAAGCAGTGTAAAAATAATGGAAGAATTTCATTTTAGTTTTTTTAAAGTTTATTCTATTTCTTATTTTTCAAGTTATTTTAAATAGCAATATTTATAGTAAAATAATTAAAATATTTAAGTGCAACTATTTTTTTTATTTTCATAATAAAATGAGTAATTTAATTAATAATGATTTCATTAATTTTTTTTAATTTTGATGAGAAGGGTTGTAAGACTTTGTTTGAAACTAAATTCTCTCTCTAATTCTCTCTCTAAACAATTTTAAGGCTTTACCCTTCTAATTATTCAATAATAGTTTTGAATAGAAAATTAAGAAGGAAACAAAAAAACGCTAGGTTCCTCACTTGTTAAAAGAATTTCATGAAAGAAAAATTTTAAAATATATAAGGCATTTTAAAAAAGCACCAAAAAATAATTTATGTACTTTTTTCATAAAATTAAATAATTCCTTTAAGATATAGTAGAAACTTTAAAGTTGGAAAGTTGCTCATTAAATTACAATTTTTTCCCCAAAAAATTTATTGCTTCTATTAAATTCGTTAGGCAGTCGTTGCCTCCACAACATCTTTTAATATGATACGTAGGGCCATCTGATTTTGGTTTAAAAAATGATGCAACGTATATGGGGTTAGGAAATATGGGGCTGCAATGGAGTCATAAGACCATAAAAGAAATGTTTAGAAATTATGCAACAATGGAATAAGAAAATCATAATAGAAGGTTTTGAAAGGTGTGTTAAACATACTATTCTTAAAATGTTATTTCTCTTTACTAGTTGCTATAAAGTTGAGGCAAATCACTTAAGAGTAATCGAAAGCACCTCAGAAGATAATACTTAGTAATTATGAAATCTTCTCTTCATGAACACTTGTATAGAGTTTAAAGATTAGAAGATTAAGAGTAAAAGAGATAGTTTCCTATATATCTATTTTTGTCCATCATCCATTTAAATATTTAGAAATCTTTTTTGTAGTCAGAATTTGAATAGCCATCCCTTTTAATTAGAAACTTGCTTTTGAAATTCAATTTTGAATGTCCATCATGTTCTATAGTGTTTTTTGTAGAGAGTTTAATTAGTCTAACAATTATATAATTGTTATTAGTAAAACAATATACCTCAAAAGCCAACAATCACTTCAACTATTATAATTTTCAAATTTTTAACAATTCTATTTTTGACCAATCAACTATTGAGCATCATCAATCAATTGATCCCTTTTCTAAACTTCTTAAATGTTTGAAGTTGTTATTAGTCAACTAATAGAGAGCCATCAATTGATTGATGCCTTTTATAAGTGCCTTTCATTTTTCTAGAGTTGAAGCAATCAATTTATCATTATTCATAAATTGACTGGTAGCTTTATAAGCATTTAAACTAATCTCCAACAATCTCCCACTTATTTTGAAAAATTAAGTATTTTCTCTTCTTATAGAATCATATACAAAAAAGGTATTTTTTTTAATTTGAACCTTCTATTAGTGTAAATAATTAAAATTTATTGGTAGGATTATTCCTTGAATCATAATTATTTTGCTAAAATTGAAACTATCACACACAAATCTAAATACCATTAACAAGGCTCATAGAAATCTAGCATGTATTTGGTCATGTGCTACCCCCTAAATTTCATGAACATTTCTAAAAGTTTAATTTCAATTTTTATGAAAAGCTGCTTTCATGACCTAAACCCCAGGCCATGACTGACGCCTAAGCCAAGTTAAGCAAGGTTGCCCCAGCCTAGTAAGTCTGACAACTCAATCAATGCTCATACTTTTATATAAATATATATACAAATTATTAGAGATTGCCAAAAATTCGATAGCACCTCCCTTAAAAATTGGATATCCCAACCTTGCAAATCTAGCACAAATCAATACATTTCATTTTAAAAATTCACTAATATCTTATACTTCTAAATTCTTACCATAAACCATAATACAGTATGTACATAAGTTTTTCAAAATATAAACAATTTTTATTACAAGGATCATTATGTGGTTTACAAAAGAAGTATAACATTCACATAACTCAAAATAATACAGCGCCTAATAGCTAATATGTCTTGAAGTCTCTACACAACTAACTAACCAAAATATCATACTATCTGAGTTTGAGAGGCACGTAAATCCTAGAGCACCTCAATCTACTGATCTAAAAATATATAAGGAAAAGAGGTAAGCCTACTACTGGCTCAATGAATGCATAGACAATAAAACAAGTAGAAGGGAAAATAAATAGGTTTAGAGTTTTTTGCAATAAATTACTTGGACAAATAATTGACTAATATATATATATATACTACAATTAAATTATATTGCAAACTATCAGCAAAAAGCATAATTTAAAATTAAACAAAATAAGATGGAATGGGTATCACGAGAAAGAATTATAATCAACCTTGAATGTCGCCACACAGGATTCAATACTACCATTAATGCCATTGCACAGTATCACAATATCATCACCATCATCGAGTGCTACCACACGATGTGTATCTCACGATATATCTAGTATATTTATCATTGAGTGCTGTCACACAATGATTATTCATTATTCTAACTAGATGTACCTAGGTCATTACCCCTGCTAATGGCTACGGGGTTTAATCAGATTTTCATCCATAATTTTGAAATTAAATCATTTAAATAAATTAAATATTGACAAGTAAATAAATAATTAAGTAAAAATTATATCAAGTAAAAGAAGTAATTTAGATAAATAAAAACAATAAATCAACAAATTTATATAATAAAATTATAATTAAAATTCATTTATCATCTCTCCAACATAATAATCATGTATATATATATATATATATATACTTTCACACATATATTATGACCTACATAAAGTTTAAAAAGAAAAATTTAACGCGGCCTAATAATATATAGATATAAAATACTATTTTGCTATCTATACACTCACATGTGGAGACCAATAGTAGAGGTTCTAATTTCTTAAAATTTTAAAGGAATCTCTAATTGAAAGAGTGGCTTCAATATCATCTATAGCTATATTAAATATAAAAATATCAATTTAATTCCCTAAATGGCTTCTAATATATTTAATATAATTTATTTAACCCTCTAGTATCTAAACCCATAATTATAGCTTAAATTTTCTGATATTACTACAAATCCTAAGCTTCTACTTCACCAATTAACCATTATAATTTAATTTAAGCTTTTAAAATTTAGTTTAAACTTAGAATATATTTTAAGGAACTTAAATGAGTGTGTTAGAATTGCCAATTCATACTTTAGAGGATCAAATAAAAAAATCCTCAATTTGAAAAGCTTCCCACGGCCAAAATGAAGATGCAAGTTGAAATTTATGTTCCATGGCACCATTAACATTAAGAAGAACAAAAATGGAGGCTGAACAAAGGAAAAATGCAAGCCAAAAATAAGAAAAAAAAGAAGGACCCAAAATGGAGCAAAAATGGAGTTTACCTTATACGGTTTCTCCCTTTCAACACAACACCCATGGCTCCACAACGCTTAGTGATCAGAACTAGAAGATGGCAGAGGTATTACATGGTGAGGTATAGCAAATAAGGAGGGAAGAATGAAAAAAAATGAGAAAAGAAGATGAAAGAAGATTGTATCTTGAAGCTATGGGAAGAAAAAACTTTTAGGGAAAGAGAAAAAGAAGAATAGGGGGAGGAAGACGTACTGCATAAGATGGAGTGATAAGAAAGGGAAATATATTAAAAAGGAAAAAGGAGAAATTACCAAAAGCAACCAAGATTTTTTTTTCTAGTGTAATTTATTTAAAACTCATGAAAAATTATTCTTTCATACCTAAATGTGAAAATAAGAACCCCACAATTATTTAAAATTTTCATATTGACATATTTTAAAATTTTGGGATATAAGAATATCTCAATAAGTATAAGATAGATGTCAAAATAGCTCCTTAAGAGAATTTTAAAATTTTAAAATTATCCTTAAAATTATCTAAATATTATATTTATCTTAAAAATAATTTTGTCTAATTTAATTATTTATTTTACTATTATTATTTTAATTTGGATTATTATAGTTGCCCTACTTTTTAATATTCATATAGGTGAAGTTTCTCAAAACCTTGTATGTTGACCTTAACTTCACTAAGAGTATAACTGTAACAACCGGAATTTCAGAAAATTTTTTAAGTCTATTGGCTATAGCTAGGACCCCTATTAGTTATAGCGAATGTACCTATTCACTACAGCGGGTTATAGCGAATGTACCTGTTCGCTATAGCGAGAATGCATTTAGCTATAACGTGTTCGGGTGTCCCATACAAAAATCAGGAAGTTTCTCATAATAGCACACGTCGTAGTGAGAACAGGGACTTGGGACTGATACGTGCTCACCATAGCCAGGGTTATTTCCTATTATAGTGAGGTTTGTTCTGAAAAAAGTGAGAAAAAGTAAATTTTTACTTCTTAAAGAGCCTAGAAGCTCATCTTCTCTTCTAATCGACTTATGCTTTGACCAAAATAGAGAAATGGGACTAGAGAGAGAGAGAGAGAGAGAGAGACCAAGAGAAGCCAAAAAAGAAAGGGAAAACATCAAGAAAAAGGTCAGAGAAACTTGAGATTTCTACAGTTTTCCTTTTTAGAATTTTATTCTTCTCTCTTTGCTCTCTCTTTTTATAGTTTTAATTGTTGAATTAGTTTTGTTTTGAGCTTAGTTCAGAAGAGGGAGAGTGGAGAATTAAAAGGAAGGTAAAAGCAAGGGAATCACTCTTGAAGAAGGCTATAATTTAAGGTAGATACCTATATATCTTTGCTTCTTCTTCTTTGCTTTTTGTGCATGTTGGTTCTACCAACTTGAGAGCTAGTAAAAAGAAGGAAGTTCTAACCTAGAACAAGTATGAAACCTTTGAATTAGAGTGTGGAAAGCTAAGAAATACAAAGGAATTAGAAGAAGAGCTAGTGAAATCAAGAGGTAGTAGTACATTTTTTCTTGTAGCATAGTGAATTTGAGATGCATGATAGTTTGGACCACTTGGGCAATTCATATATGATATATTAGTACTTTTAAACTTACCTAAGAGGTTCCAAACACAAAAATGGGTCATTTGGACTAAAGAGTTGCATTATGAGAAGCAAAAGTGACGAAATTGGTGGGCTATATTACTTTTTATCCAAATGAGCTATCCTTGATCTGAAATTTGACATGCATCTATAGTTTGTTAAAAGCTTCTTGGGAAGCTAAAGTACAAAATATTTGGAGGTCTAAGAAATATTTGGCGAATTTTTGAAGTTAGAGAATTTTCTGGTTTTGGTTAGTGTACTGTGTAATTGGCCTAAAATTTAATATGTGTCAAACATGGGGCAAATGATGTCAAATTGTCACGAAATTTTATATTCAAAAACTAGATCCTCCCAATACTTGTGACAATTAGAATCACCCCATTTGGATGTCTAAAGAGGGAGATATAAATTTTTAAAGTTGCTATCCAGTACTAGGCATCCAGTCAAACTTATGTCACTATTTGATTGGTTTTTATAGTCTGAACCAACTAGAATGATTTAGAATGATTTTTTTCCTCTAGATAACATCCATATCTTTCTATATTGTTATCATTTGCATAGATTGGATTTTTTTAGAATTAATTGAATATTTTTAAAATTTATATTAGAAACATATATCAGTACCAGTAGCCAGTCAGACCTTTGTGCATTTTTCGATGTCAAACATGGTCCAAATGCTATATTCATAAATTAAAATTGTTTTTACTATAAATTTGACATCCAGATATTTTCAAAAAGATATGGTTTGCTTGATTCTCATTTTTCTAGAATTAGTTATGATTTTTTAAAGTTGGAGCCAAAATCTAACTTTTTGACCTACAGGAAAATTTACATTTTTTTGGTTTTTGGCTTCATATCCGTGGCTCATGGATTATTTTACACTATTTATGAATTGTATGAATGAATTTTGAGTAAAGATTATGATTGATGGGTTCATGAGACCTACAGGGCAAAGTATGACTATTTAAACCCCGTCATAATATATTAAAATGCCATAGTATTTACCTTTTTTCTTTAAAATTTCATGGAATCAAACTTAAGTGAACATTAATTGAGGTTAACACATTATGGTGTTACAATAACAGTCACTCTCAAAATTTTTTTGAATTAATTAATACTTCCTTAGTGTCCCTTGCTACTTAAAATGCTAAAAGTATATGAAGATTTCAGAAAAATCATTCAATACATTTACATAAATTTTTATATGAACTAAAACAATCTAAGCATATGTAGTATAATTGTCTTAGTGAATATTGGTTGAATGAAAGTTATAAAAATGATCCCATTTATCTATGTGTTTTTATTAAAAAATTCTAGATTATAGTTTGTCATAATTGCTGTATATGTTAATGTTTAAATATTATTGAAACTCTTAAAAATTTTAAAAAAGTAGCTAATTATTTGAAGAAAGTAGTTGAGATGAAAGATCTCAAAAAAATATAATTTTGTCTCGACTTGCAAATTGAACACTTAACAAGTAGATTTCTTTTTTATTAGTCAACTTATATTGAAAAGATCTTAAAGCAATTTTATATGAATAAAACACATTTACTAAGTACCTCAATGGTTTTAAGATCACTAAATGTGAATAAAAACTTTTTTGTTATTGAGAGAATGATGAAAAACTTTTTAGTCTTCAAGTACCATATTTTCAAGGGAAAACTTCTTAACACTATAAGAGTATAAATGTATCTTGCTAATTCAAAATGATTTGATATTGTATTTTTCATAAGTTATTTGCAAAATTTAACTCTTCTTTAATAAGAAAACATTAGAATAGAGTTAAACATCTATTACAATATTTTTTAGGGACCATCGATATGGGATTATTTTATTTAACTAGTTTTGGATCATAGTTAATTGGCTATGCATATATAGAATACTTATTTAATCTAATAAAACTCAATCTCAAATTGGTTATTTATTTACACGTGAGGGTACATTTGTATTATGGTGCTTCATAAGACAAATTATGGCTACTACTTTTTCAAATCATGTAGAAATAATTGCAGTCCATGAGATGAAAATATGTTTGGCTAAGGTCAATAATCTACTATATCCAAGAGAAGTGTGGTTTACTTCTGGAGAAAAAAGTTCCAACAATATTATACAAAGATAATACAATATGCATAATTTAGTTAAAAGGAAGGTATGTTAAAGAAGATAAAGCAAACCATATTTTACCATACTTCTTTGTCACTCATAATTTTCAAAAGAATGATAATATAGATGTTCAATAAATTCATTTATGTAAAAATCTAGTAAATTTGGTTACATTTGAGAAGCTAATAAATGCGATTGAAATATATCAATTCAAAGACATAAAGTGACATTATTATTAAGAGGACTAAACAACACACACTTTTTATTTCCTTACCAAGTTCTTGTCCCGTTGGGATTTTATGGTAAGGTTTTTAATGAGATAGCTTACAATAAGTACTTAAATATTACATACTTTTTCTCTTTCACTAGGTTTTTATCCCATTAGGTTTTTTCTAGTAAGGTTTTAATGAATTAATTATTTGTTAATGAATATTCAAAGGAGAATGTTGTAAATAATATAATAATGTGAATGTCCATAACCTTCAAACAATGACTCTTTGTGATCCATTCTCATGTTTAATGGCATACACCTTATGACTCTCTAATGAATTGTATGATTTTGTAGGTTTTTTATTTATTTATGTTATTGTAGCTCATAGGTCTACCTTTATGATTGAATGTCTAAATAAAATCTCTATACTAATCATGATACCTCCAAGTGCATGAGAATTGTCTACTCTTTGTCTTTTTGATTTTCTTTTTCACTCTTGTTATATTTATTATATTTTCATTAGTTTTACAACAACAAATTTTTTTATGTTTAAACTTTTGTATTGCTATTTGTTAAAAAGATTATTTATAACTAACCTTCAGTTCTAATCTTTAAAAATAAGCAAATTTTAAGGTATTTTATTAATAAATTTTACTTCGAATTAAATTAAATTGATAAAAAATATTTTTAAAAAATAAAATTATTTAGATATATTCTTATCATTCTTCTTTTTTAATTACCTCGTTCGTTGGCAGATTAAGTAGCTACCCAATTGAGATTCTGGTGGCTTTGATGTATTAAATTAGCACGTTTTAGCTAGCATACAAATAATTTATTATTTTATTAAATTCTAGACCAAAATTGTAAATTTAGCACAATTTTGGTTAAGAATTCAATAAAATACTATATTCAATCTTGTAACATCCAGTATGTTGTAAAAACATCGAAATGAATCGGTTTGAAAAGCAAGTCTATTGAGATGAGTGATACAAGGCTAAATAAAAATTGAATAAAATTTAAAATAATGAAAAATAAAGATTTAAGCCTTGAGTTGCCCAAAAACAAGGGTCAAAGTGATTCAAAAAATTTGCCGAAAGGCCAGTGGCATTTTAGTAAATAAGTGCAATTTTAGAAAAATATACAAGAGGACTTTTTAAATGAAAATTTTGAGTTTTCCAGGGTTCTTAAATGCCTCGAAAATCATGGGAAGCCCCGAGACCGGTAAAGCTCCTCCGGTGTACTTTTTTCAATGACGGTGAGCCTGAATTTTGACGGATTTATTCGAGAAGGTTTTAGCTCCAATTTGAATGATTCTAAAAGAATTTTTATTAAATTAGAAACCTAAATTTTATAATAGAAAAGATGATTATAAAAAAGGATCTAAAATGAAACCAAACCGGAAATGCCATTACGAAAGGGCAAAATTGGAAACAATTGTAAAAAGAAGCTTCTTAATTCTTCTTTAAAGCTCACGTCCCTCCTTCCATCTCCTTAGATTGACTTACCATCTGCCAAAAATAGAGAAGCTCCATCTTAGGCGCACAAAGAGGAAGAAAATTTTGGAGAAAGAAAAGCCAAGAAAAGAAAAAGGGAGAACAGTTCAAAATTCTTGAAAAGGAGTAAACTAAGAAGAAAGACCATTGAAAGCAAGCTAACATCCAAGGCGATTTCTTATCCTTGCTACTTCTTCCCTCTTGCTTCCTCTTATAGGTGTGATGCCTCAATACAGAACCAACTAAGGGAGGAAGGTTCTAACCTAAAACTAATGAGAAACCATGAAATTGGGTGTGGGAATTAGGAAAACACCAAGAAATTGCATGAAAAGCTAGTAGAATTCAAGTTGAAAAAATGTAGTACATTTGAAGGAATTGTAAAAAGCTGATTTAATTTATGAATTTCTTTAGCCATTTAAGAGTTCTATTGAGCTCCTAAGACCTTTAGAAACCTCCCCAAGTGGCTCTCCCATCAAGGAAAATTTTGAAACTCCAAGAATCCCATTTATGGTGCTTGTCTTGACCTAGGCTAGTTCAATGGGCTAGGGAGTGTTTTAATTAGTTCTAGCCTTAATTTGAGACTCTATATGATGTTAGAAGATGGGAGGAACCATTGAAAAAAATTTGGAAGCCATGGACAAGAAGATAAGACAATAATGTCCATAATAGTGCCTTGTAAAACAACTTAGTTCTACACTTGTGCAAATGAATGCGTGAGGGCTCTAAGGACCTTAGATAAGTCCAAGAGGTCTAGAAATAATAAAAGAATGGGGTCTAGAACTTGGAATGTGAGAGTTGCTTCAATAGGCTAATTATGGAACCATTATGTCAATTGTAGGATTAAGTACACTTTTAAGAGTATCATTGGTGTCTTGGCTTGCTTCAAGTGTGTAATTGTGTGCTAATTATGATGTCTAGGACAAGAGAACACACATCCACCTAAGTTTTCTTGTGAGGCCAAGAAAGGGAAGGAGTAAGGCAAAGGAAGCTTGCATCAAAGTAAAGATAGCTCTTCACCTCATTCTCTTTGCATTCTTGTGTGTATGTATATCATTAGGTGCTTATGCATGCTTGTATGACTTAAGAATATGCCACTTGATGTCTTAAGATTGTATTGGTACCAATGTGTGTTCTTGAATGGCCTGACATGTGAAAATGGCTTACAAAGGTAAGGTGATGCCAAAAGTCCCATAATATGGGTGAGGAGATGCCAAAAGTTTCAAGGCATTAGTGAGACTAGGCCAAAAGTCCCTTTGATGGATGAAGCTAAGTCAAAAGTCCCTAAGCTAAGAGTAAGGTAATTCCAAAAGTTTTAGAAATAGGATAAGGTAAAACTAAAAGTCCCTAGAGCTTTTCCTTGAATTTAATATGAGATGGTGGCATGAAAATGTGGTTTTATGTGTTATATGCTTGAGGCACCTTGCATATTTGTATTTTTAATGTATGTATGCCTTGAGTATATGTGTGAATGGGTGTGTGAGCTATTGAGATTCTTAGAATTTCACTCCTATCTCTCCTTCCATCTTGAATTGTCTAAGTGGCTCACAATAAGCAAAGAAAGCAAGCCAAGAGCCTTGAAGGGCTATACTTTAAACCTTTTGTAGTTTTCTTTGTATATAAATGTGAGTGATATTGTATATGTTATTTTTGTAATGTAAGACCATGAACAATTGTAATATGATGTTTAGATCATGTGTGATATGAAATCAATGGAAATGTAAATTTGGACCCCTTAATAGCTTGAGATATTTATGTACTCTTGGATGTGGAATGGCCAAATTTAGAAGCATGAGATTTGGGACCACTTGAGCAGTGTCTACAAGTCATATTTGTACTTTTAAACTTGTCCAAGAGAAGCCAAACCATTGGAAAGGCCATTTGGACAAGGTAGACATCTTACATTGAGCAATAATGGTCATTTTAGTGAGTTATACCACTTTTTGTCCAAATGAGCTCTTCTTGGTCTGAAATTTGGCATAAATCTAGAGCTTTTGAGAAATTTTTGGGCAGCTAAAATGGGTATTATTTGGACTTCTACAAAATATTTGATGAATTTTTGAAGTTAGAAAATTTTTCTGATTTGGTCACTGCTACTGTGACTATGGTCTAAAATTTGTTCTGTGTCAATCATGGGACAAATGATATCCAATTGCCATAAAATTTTATAGACAGAAATTAGACATTTCTAATGACTTGTGCCAACTAGAATCACCCCATTTAGATGTCTAGAGAGGTAGAGATCAATTTTTAAAGTTATTATTTAGTACCAGGCGTCCAGTCAGACCTGTGTCATTATTTAATTATTTTTCGTGGTCTGGAAGAACCTGGAATGGTTTGAAATGATTTTTCCCCCTATCTAACATCCATAGATTTCCATAATGGTATCATTTGCATGGATTGAATTTTTGTGAAATTAATTAGATATTTTTGAAATTCATATCAAAAATCTATATCAGTACCAATAGCTAATCGGACCTTTTTGTCTTTTTCGATGTCAAACATAGTCTAGATGCTATGTTCATGACTTGAAATTATTTTTATATAAAGTTAACGTTCAGAGCTTTCCAAAATCTATGGCATGGTAAATTTCGATTTTTCTACATTTAGTTATAAATTTTCAAAATTTTCATTAAATCTACCACTGTACAATCCGTGATGAATGAAGGGATTTTTCAGGTTTTTGATTTGAGAACCCTAGCTTGCTAGATAAATTGAGTTACTTATGATTTGTACCAATCCTAAATGACTAGGAAATGTAGTTGATTAATCCACGGGGCCATATGATGAGAATTGAAAATTTAACCCTGACATTGCGTAACAAAAGTGCATTATTTTCATACTTTTCTTATAATTTCATGGGGAAAATGGATATAATAGCTTTGAATGGAAGAATATGATAATGGAATATATGTTATATAACAAGTCTCATATATAAAAAAAACAAATAACTAACTTATAAGGATTAAGAAAGTTGGTTAAATGCAATTAATCTTCTTAATTTTGTCTCAAATAAAAATTATTTTCTAAGAATGCTCATATTTAATGTATGTAGTTTCTTTTTGAAATTAATGACAATTACTATTCATAATTTAAAAAACTCATTTAATGGAGAATATAATCGAAATATTATATTACACATTAATAGTTTGTTTCTTATATTTTAAATCAAATCAAACTCTATAAAAGACTTTTATATATGAGATCAGGGGTAATAATAAATTTGTAGTTTTTTTACGTTTGAAGTTAAGGTAGTGCATGTTGAAAAAATATATATCATTGATATTTTCCAACTTTTACCCTCACAGAAGCTTACGAAATATAAGTTTATGTATATCTTTTACTGTAGAATATAATTTAATCAAGATGGTAAGAGCGATTAGAATGGAATTTGCTATGCCATAACAAGTCAAAAACTAGGAGTTAAAGAAGAAAACTCACGAGTTCGTCATTATCTCAAACACTATATATGTTGACAAAGGATAAGTGGTGATTCATATGAAGCTGATCATAACAGGCAAATTGCTTACTGAATTTGCATAACAGACAATAAGACTATATAAAACAAAAGAGTGTGTGAGCTAATCAATGATTCATTCACTGAGAACTCTCATTGAATTTGCATAATTAAATAGTATGATACTTAATACTCTGAACTTTTGACATCATCATTGAACTAATGAGGCAACCTAGAGCAATATTGCGCTTGTATAATTGAGGTCTTTTATGGTTTTAATTGTTCTCTTTTCTTTAATTCCTTGCTTTTGCCAACATCTATCAACCTCACTTTTTCTCTTTTTCTCTATAATTAATTATACTTCCACTAGCATTGCTTCTCCTTATTGATTACCTTCTTTCAAAACACCCTTATACTAAACTTTAGTTTATTAATTTTCTTTTCGACAATGAAATTTTGGTCTCTCAACTATATATGTATATATATATATAGTTTTTTTAATTCTTTATTTTTTTGTAAATGAAAAAGTATCATGAATTCTCCTTAAACTGATTTGGATAGAATGACTGATCAAATTTATTTCTCACCTATATGCGGCACCATGTATATCAATCAAAATAAATTATTAATAGCATATTTTCTCTAAATTTCAATTTCATTGCCTACTACTAATTCATCAAGGCTAGCTGATAGGGGGAAGTTCTTATGTTGAGGGCTACATTGATGATATTTTATAAATCAAGAGACAATAATAGAACGGAGAAAAATAAATAAAATCACCGTAATCAAAGTTTCAAAAATATTGATAATTACAATTTTGCCTTGTTTCTTAGACTAAATTTATAATTTTGTCTAAAAAATGACTCTAATCTGAATATTGCTCCTAAAAAATATAAGTATAACGGAATCCTCAAAGTATTTTCAGGTCTTCTGTTGCCTCAAAAAAAGAAAAAAAACTAAGCGGATCTCGAAATTGAGAAAATTTGAAGAACCATTTAATATATGTATTATTTTTTCGAAATAAAACCCAAACCAATGTTATATCTTAAGACTAAATTGTGAATTTAGTAACAGTATACTTGTAGGACCTAGAGTACTATTTTTTTAGGGCACTGTTGTCTGGTATTTGTGGTTGTGGAACCCTACAAAATTGGTTGTCAAATCGCACCGAACATGTACATGGGTGGTGTTCAACAGTTAGGATGCTGTAACCAAACCCCTCGCTGAAAACGTTTTGGCATAAGAATAAAAATTCTATCCAGTAAAATAAGCCTCCTTTACGGAATAAATCTTTTGCAGCATTATACTCTCCATACAGTTGAAAAGAGAAAATTTTAAAAATTTTAACGGTAAAAATTACTTCCATTAATGTTGATCCCACACTTTCAATCTCTTTTTATAATTATACACTGTGCATTCACTTTATTAAATCTAGAGAATCCCAATTATTATTAATATTATTATTATTATTATTTTGTTTAGTGTCAAGCTGATTCTTTGTTACCATTTTGGTTGGCCCAATTATAAGTGTCTGATCTACTTACTTGCGGTCATAACCTACTTTTTTCTAGCCAGTGCCTCAATTAGCCACTTGGAGTTGGGAGGTGGCATCTGAAGAATTGTTTAATATGAGCGTGTTTGGTTTAACAGTAAAAAAAATTAAAAATTATGTTTGCTGAATTGTGATATATAAAAGTAATAAATTGATACTGGTAATTTAAAAAACTCAACCACTCGTTCAATCATACTTGTCTCCATTCAAGTACACTTTCATTGGAGCACAAATCGTCCTAAGTTAGAGGGTCTGTGAAATGTGTGAAGTATAACGTTTTTTTTTTTTTTTTTAACTAAATCTTTTATTATTGCAGTGTGCAACGAAGCACACTGCAAAAGGATTTTCACTTCAGGACCCTTATCTTACTTCATAAACAGTCTTTAATATTTTATGTAATTTAACCACATGTATCTGTTTGCCCCTTTTCATATTACTTCATTTAATATCAGACAATTGTGGTTTAACACTAAATTAATTTCATGAGCTGTGTGATTTTATGAGGAGTTAATTTGATCTTTAAAGAAATTAAATTCTTTAGCTATTAGAATTTAGAACGATTACTTTAAGTATATTTTTTAAAAATTTTCTAATCAAAACATGACCTCATCAAACTTCAATTACAATTCATAACCTAATTTGCGGATTAACCTGGCTAAAGCAGGGTAAAAATAATGGAAGAATTTTATTTTAGTTTTTTTTTTTGTTTATTCTATTTCTGAATTTTCAAGTTATTTTAAATGGCAATATTTATAGTAAAATAATTAAAATATTTAAGTGCAACTATTTTTTAAATAGCCATTCATGATAACTAAGTATAGAAATTCAATTAAATTTACACCTTAATTATCTATGACCTCATCGTATGTTTAGTTAACTAAAAGATAAATTAGACAAGAATTACCCATCTAGTTTATCATTTAAAATAGTCTTTTTCATTAGATATGCTCATGTTTATAACCAGTTTGTGATTATAAAATTCACAAACCATATATTTAATTAAAATCATAAGTATATAATCCCAATGTTTTATTTCACTGTCTTGTCGTTGCACATATATATTATTAAAATTTCATAAGATAATCTTCAATCCAAGAAGACACATATAAGCGATTATTCAAATTTATATAAAACATATCTAATTCTCTATAACCAAATTAGACAAAGTAACACTCAAATATGCATATGTAACTATTAACTTTTAAGATAAAAAAAGAATATAGAATGCGAACTTGCGCATAAAAAACCCTCTTAATAGTAAACTTTCATTCCTTCCTTTCCAAGAGTATTCCTTAAAAGTTTTGTTCCTCTATCTGGTCCTTGCTCATGACAAATGCCAATTCCACCTGCAGAGTGTTTTTGAATTCCAATATATGGATCAAAACCATTCACCCAATAATGGATGAAAAACATTTATTCAATAATTCTAAGTTTTGCTAATATTACAATATTGTACCTCAAGAACCATTAGAAAAATAATAAAAATCCATTTCAATCCAATGCCCTGAAAGAAAATATTTTTTTCCTCTGTGAAAGGATCATAACCGCCTGGACATGTCAAGTCACAGCATATATCAAATATAAAACATTTGACAAAACATAATCAACAATTTAAGAATTATATGATCAGAAACTAATATATTCTTATAATGCGTTGATTATACTCAAACATTTGTATTACACAATTGATACATCACATCTATTTTCATTTAGAGAAATCAAATTAAACAAATGCAATAAATAAAAGATTGAAAACCTATCTTTCATTTTCCGCATTGAACCAAATTATCTGGAGAAGACTTCATCGCAAAGCACTTGGATCAAACCATCTATTTGATAAGATTATTCCATCAAACTCCTAAGAGTCATCTTTGATAAGATTACTCCATCACGCCTATTTTTATTAAGATTATTAGGAAATATGGATTGCAATAAAGTCATAAGATCATAAAAGAAATGTTTGAAAATTATGCAGTGATGGAATAAAAAATTATAGTAGAAAGCTTTGAAACGTTTGTAAAACAATTGTTTTTAAAGTAATATTTGCCACGTTAGTTGGTGCATGGTTCAAGCAAATCACTTCTAGGGACAATTGAAGATTGCACTAAATGATTTGAAATTTTCTCTTCAAGAACACTTTAAAAGATTCAAAGAATTAGGAGATTAGGAGTAGGAGGGATAGTTTTCTTTATATTTAGTTTTCTCCATCATCTATTCTAGTATTCAAAACTCTCTTGACAAAATTTGAATAGCCATGCCTTTTCATTAGAAATTTGCTTTTTGAATTTCCACCATATTCTTTAGTGTCTTTGAAAGAATTTCTGAATTTGTCCAACAATCACTTAATTGTTATTAGTGAAACAATATGATTTAAAAACCAATATTCACTTTAATTGACATAAATTTCAAGTTTCTAACAATTCCATATCCAACCAGTCAATTGTCAAGCATGATCAATTGACTAATTCTTTTTTTTTTTTTTTGGACTTATTGGATGCTCTAGGTTGTCATTGGTCGTACTAATGGAGAGCCATTAGTCAACTAATGCCTTTGACAAGCAATCGACTAATCATTGTTCACCAATTAATTATGGTTGCTTTATAAGCATGTTTTTTTAAATTATCTCTAACAGATGGCAAAACACAAGAACCTTGGGTAGTTTTTTTTAATTTAAATGTATTCTTGAATTAGTTTATGTGTCAATTAAGGTTAAATTTTTCTTAGCTAGATAATCTTATTAGGGTGCACATCCATATCAATTTTGTGCACTTATTAAGAGCATAAATTTTTTATAATGTTAGTCTCAAAATTTAAACTCAGGTAATTAAAGGTAGAAACACAACTTCTTAATCACCAATCGAGGGTTAAACTCCAAATAGTATGGTTCTTAGGTATATGATTGTCTTCCATACTATATTAATATTTGTCGTTGGCTATAATTAATGGCTTGATGCGGTTTTTGCAGTTAGCTATTGGGATAGTTGGAGGTTAGGAATATAAAATTTTAACTTACGTAGCTTGTTATATTCTTTTCCATTTTGGCAATTTGTCCTATTTGAATTTGTTATTTGTAGGTAATTAGTATTTTTTATTGAACAAATTTATTATGAATCATAGCCACCCATCTTGTTTTGAACACAATAAATTGACAAAGGAATTCATATTTAATATTTGTTGTGCATAAGTTTATTATTATAAGTTGACTATATATGTGCTATTTCTTTCAAAGAGAACTGCATATGCTTTTCTTAATGATGAATTTCTACTCCCTGGATATATATATATATATATATATATTTTTTTTTTTTTCATATACACACTAGTACGGAAAATTAGCCCTAACATCTCTTACAAATTATTTTCACCCCTTACCAATTCAACGGATTATCATTAGGGTACTTGCAATATTAATTACCACATATATACATATACTTAGGTATGAACTGTGATTTTACTAACCCATCCATGTATAGAGTTAATCTCAATTCATTGCTTAAGTATGATAAGAGAAAGAAATAAGGACTTACCAATTTCATTGATATATGTCTCTAAGTAGCAATTAGTGGCAAAAAACATTGATTTCTTAATATTCTTTGTAACCATAGTAATAAAAACTGGATCAGATTGGTCAACTCACCCGATGAATCAGACCATGGTCTGATCTAAAAAAGCCTAAAAATTGACAATCTAAAAAATCGATCAATATTAATCAAAAATCAAATTTGACCAGCCAATTTTGTTGGGAACCAGTCTATGGTATTCCATGAAAGTGCTTCACACCAATCTCGAATGCTACACCTCGGGGCCTTCATAAAAGGATGATTGCTGCTTCACCTGTGAGTGCTTCCCATCAGTTATATACAAACTTATATATATATATATATATATATATACACACACACACACACACACACACACACACACACATATTAATTATTCTTTCGCAACTCGTGGATCGAATGCTGTCCCCTTTGACTTCACAAAGAAGTATTGTCACTTCACTTATAAGTGTTTGTCATTACTTGTGTGCAAACTTATATATATATATATATATATATTAATTATTTTTTTCAAAATAATGCAACTCACAAATCGAACCCTTGACCATTTGAAAAGAAAGGAATGTTATAACCAAGTCTGCTACATTAAATATATGAAAATGACACCAAATTTTTATATAAATATACTTATAAAATAATATTAAAATTATAAATAAATAAATATATATATTATCACCGACTGAATTACGATTTAATTACGATCGAACTAATAAACCTTGAACCAGTACTTTTATAAGTTTAATAACTAGTCTAATTTTAAAATATTTCTTGTGATTGATTATTTAAAATAGCTCTCACCACGTTTCTTTTTTATTATCTAGATATATATTTTGGGTACTATTTTGATCTTTTTTTCATGCATAAAAATTAAAAGGTGTTGTTTGGTACCAAAAACTTTAATTTCTCGTATGTTTAAAAATCTATTTATAAAATATTTAGAAATAATAAATATTAAAAAATTATATATTTATATGTCTTAAATAATAAAGGGATATTATTTGTTTTATATAGAACTTAAAATTTTTATAAATATTTTTAAATTATAAAAAATTAAAATATTCACGTATCAAATGCCAAAAAAAAAACCTGCAATATTAAGAGTAAATCCCTTTCATCATTATGTAGGCTGGCCGAAGCCACGAGGCATAAAAGAATAACTAATATTTAATTTACCTTCTTTTTTGATGGATCAATTAATGGTGGGGAG
The DNA here is from genome assembly GCA_032878935.1 of Erythrophleum fordii. NCBI lineage: Eukaryota > Viridiplantae > Streptophyta > Magnoliopsida > Fabales > Fabaceae > Erythrophleum > Erythrophleum fordii. The sequence goes on along the minus strand of JAVQMF010000053.1, from coordinate 49,392,820 downwards.
TCAGGGATTCTGCGGGTAACCAATTATTCATAAAAAAAAAATGGAAGCAAATACTCTGAAATAAAAAGTTACTAGTTGTGATTAAGTGATAAAAAATTTTTAAATAATTTGCGATTTTTTTTTTTAGTTTAAACTTTCATATTGCTATCTGTATTAAAAAAAAAAATTATTTGTAACTATCCTTCAGTTCTAATCTTTAAAAATAAGCAAATTTTAAGGTATTTTATTAATAAATCTTAATTTGAATTAAATAAATTGATAAAATATTTTTGAGATATATTCTTAATATTATTCTTTTTTGATTATCTCGTTCGTTGTCACATTAAGTTGCTACCCATTTGAGGTCTTGGTGGCTTTGATATATTAAATTAGCACGTTTTAGCTAGCATACAAATAATTTATTATTTTATTGAATTCTTGACCAAAATTGCAAATTCAGTACACTTTTAGTCAATAATTTAATAAAATAAGAAATTTATACTTTTTTCACGTTTGCAAATTTTAAGGTAGTGCATCTTGGAAACATATATCAATATTATTGATATTTTCTCCCTTTCACCCTCACAGAAGATTATAAAATATAAGTTTATGTATATCTTTTACTATAAAATATAATTTAATCAAGATAGTAAGAGTGATTAAAATGGAATTTGCTATACCATAACATGTCAAAGACTAAAAGTTATACAGTAAAAAACTAACGAGTTCATCATTATCTCGAGAACTATATATGTTGTTAAATGATAAGTGATGATTCATATAAAGCTGATCATAACAGGCAAATTGCTTACTGAATTTGCATAACAGACAACAAGAATGTATAAAACGAAGGAGTCTGTGAACTAATCAATGATTCATTCACTAAGAACTCTCTCTAAATTTGCATAGTTAAATAATATGATACCCTATCCTCTAAACTTTTAATATCGTCATTTAACTAATATGAGGCAACCTAGTCCAATATTGCGCTTGTCTTATGGAGGTCTGTTATGGTTTTAATTGTTCTCTATTCTTTAATTCCTTGCTTTTGCCAACATCTATCCACCTCACTTTTTTTCTTTGTCTTTGTAATTAACTGTACTTACACTAGCATTGCTTCTCCTTATTGATTACCTTCTTTCAAAACACACCTTATACTAAACTTTTGTTTATTTATTTTCTTTTCAAAAATGAAAATTTGGTCTCTCAACTATATATATATATATATATATATATTGTTTAATTATTTATTTTTTGTATTTTTCGATTTTCGTTTTGTAAATGAAAAAGTATAATGAATTCAGTCGTTAAACCCGATTTGGATAGAATGACTGATCAAATTTATTTCACACCTAGATGTGGCACCATGCGTACTAATCAAAATAAATCATTAATATCATATTTCCTTTCAATTTCAATTCCATTGCCTACTACTAATTCATCAAGGATAGCTGATAGGGGGGATGTTATCATGTTGAGGACTACATTGATGATATTTTATAAATCAAGAGAAAATAATAGAATGGAGGAAAAAAAAAGAGAAAAATAAATAAAATCACTTTAATTAAAGTTTCAAAAATATTGATAATTACACTTTTGCCTTGTTTTTTAGACTAAATTTATAATTTTGTCTCTAAAAAATAACTCTGATCTGAATATTGCCCCTAAAAAATTATAACCAAATCCTCAAATTATTTTATTTGAGTTCAATTTACTTCTTTTATTGCCTCAAGGAAAAAAAAAAACTAAGCGGATCCCAAAATTGAGAAAATTAAAGAACCACTTACATATATGTATTATTTTTCCGAAATAAAACCCAAATCAAAGTTATATCTTAAGACTAAATTGTGATTTTAGTAACTGCGTAGTCGTAGGACCTAGAGTACTATTTTTTTAGGGCACTGTTGTCTGGCGTTCGAGGTTGTGGAACCCTACAAAATTGGTTATCAAATCGCACCAAACATGCATATGGGTGGTGCTCAACAGTTAGGATGCTGTAACCAAACCCTTCGCTAAAAACGTTTTGGTATATGAATAAAAATTCTATTTTCCAATAAAATAAGCCTTATTTTAAAATGAATCTTTTGTAACACTGCACTATTAGTTGAATAGAGAAAGATTAAAACTTTTACGACTCATCATTATAAAATTAAATTTATTAAAAAAATTCACATAGTGTGTTTTAATTAAAAATGTAATAACAAATTTAATACTATAAACTTTCCACAAATTCACGCTTTCGAATATGAAATTTTGATCACCACAAGTTCAGATTGCACCTTGTATGCGTTTTTTTTTTTTATGTGAATAATTTTTTTCCCCATACGGGCCCATTCGTTGCCATTATTATTTGATGAGTAACTGAGACTTATTAATTTTGGAAAGTTGAACCAACCGCCGGCCAACTAACTTGGCCTAAAACCTTAAATTATAACAATATTTAAAACTTGTTTCTTCCAGCTGGGGAATTAATAGTTGAGAGTTTAGCCCTCCCACTTCGGGAGGCCAATGCTGTGGACTAAAATGCGAACGGAAGTTAAATGTCTATCATTGTTATCCAAATTTGATCAGATAGTTTGAATTGGTCAAAAGTTTGGTGAATAGATTATTGAATTTGTTTGCTTAATTTATAAAATTTGCATGTTAAAAAAACTATTTAATTAAAAACTAACTAAACTAGTCAAAAATTGAACAAATCAATCAAAATTTTGAATTTTTTAAAGATTATTTTATTTTATTTTAGATATATCTAAAAAACTGAAAATAAAAAATGATAGAAGAAAAAAGTAATTAAAACAAAGAAAAATTTATATAAAAGAGAATATAAAAATAATATATATATATATATATATATTTGATCATTTTTCGATACTTATTTTTTATCATACTCTATATCTTTGTAATATTTTTATTAGATATCAAGATATTTAGCTAAAATTATTTCTTTCTTTTCATCAATATTTAAAACTAATAATTTGCAATAATTAAAATTTATTAGTATATATTTATTATATTAAAATTTTAATATAAAGTTTTAAATATATATATATTCAATTATTACCAATTCAATTATATTTTAACTATCACTAAACTAATAAATTATAAACTAATGTCTCTATTAATTTAATAATTAATCTAATTTAAAAAATATTAATGCCTATTGTTCAAGAAAACACTCCCAAACAACAACATGGACCTTATACTCTCTCATAATGATAAATAACCACCTTTTGCTATCCCATTGAGCGAAAAAAGCAACATGAAAAGGAAATATATCATAACCCAAATTTAATGTGGAATTTTGGAGATCCATATTAAATCACTCATCTATTGAATATGTGAATGTTTCACGTGAAACAGAATATTGGTAATTAAGATGATAAATAAAGATATATAATATATTTTTCCAACACAATTTTAAATCGGTGCATATTCTGAAGGGATGGCATGGTTAGCTCATTGATGCCTTTCCAAACAAAAAGCTGCAGGATTTTTTTTTTTTTTTGTCAATAGAGGAATTTCATTTTTGGGGTCTTTTTTTTGGGGTCATGGAAATAGGCATTTAGAGGTTCGTACAAATGGGCCCATTCTAGCCCTAAAAAAAGCCCATGCAATTTAGCCCAATGGCGTTTCAGCTACCCAATAACCAATTCTGCCTGCTCTTTTTTCTTTTTGAAAACTTTTATGATTGGGTTTCAATCTTAGTTTTCCAAATAAAACACAGATTGACCCGAACGATAACTCTGAATGTGAAAGGTATAAAATGGATTACAGAGCGTGCGGTATGTTAATAAGAATTACCCATACGTCCCAAGTTGAATATTCAAACAAGCTCCTGGAATCGATAAAAATCCAAACTTCTCCACCTGTTTTGACGGCATTAAAACATAGAAATATCTGGGCTCCTTTCTTCTCAAATCGAGTCAATATCAAAATCTCTGCAATATCTCTTTTGTCCCACGTGCCCCTAAGCACTCGCACTATTCCAAGGTACAAAATGACATGCTTACTATTTTGACATGCTTTATATATAGGTAATACTATCTACAAATCATCACAAATGGAGACATTTTTGGGTAGATTCAACTTACATGAACTTATTAATTAGCATTTTTCACACATAATTTATGGAACTCCAGCATATAAAAGATAGGCCAAAATGCACCAAGGATGGCAATTTCAATTCAATTCACATCAATTATACTTGTTTCGTCCCATTTGCCATTTGCGTCAAGTAATTCACTAATTAACCAGTGTTAGGAGGGCGGGTTTGGGAAAAATGCATACTTTAAATTTCAGATTTGTAGTAGATATGACCCCATCTATTACCTACCCCATAATATATATATTTTTAAAAAGATTATATATTTATCTAATCATTTGATCAATTATTTAATTTCATTTAAATTTTAACATAATATTATATATTCGTTCACCAATAAATAGAATTATCTACTTTGTATTTTTGTTTGTCCACTCCATATATACAATTGGATTTAATTTCATAGCTATATCTTAAAATTTATAGATCTAGTATTCTAAAGTGATTTAACTTAATTGATCTTTTTTGGGCCATTGATTTAACTTCACTAATTGAAATTTAATAAGCTTGCAACTTCATAATTATCGATTTAGAGAGGAAGAAAGGTCCGTAGAACTAGGAGAAATTGTAGAAATCTCCATATATAAAGAAAATGTTATAAAAATTAAGTACAAATTTAAAATAGTTAAGTTAAATATCTAAATTCAAACTTAACAAGTATATTTCCAAGTATCTAACTTAATTTAATTATGGCAAAAAATAGTTTTCACCAAATTACATGGTACTATTATGATACATAGGATATTGTTGTACATATATGGTTGAAATATGATAACTTTTGTTAAATTATGTATTTGATAAATTTATTTTTCTTGAATTTTTAAATAATAAATATTGCAAAATGGGCTTTCTTGATGTTACTTACATGGAACATATAGTAGAATAGTTTATAAAACATGTTGATCGTCAAAAGCTCAAAAGAAGACTCGCATCTACCCTCACCTTAATACTTATGGGTTCATGTATGGGGCAAACAAAAATCCCACAAAGGGCAAGAATAGGGCTACTTCTGAATGAATATGGTGTAAATAAGCATTGAAATACTTGTTCTACCTCGCTTCACCCTATTACTATTCTTAAAATGTACAAAATCTCTCTTGAATTTTAGATAATGTGTAGATAACTTTCAAAACTTTTTAATGTACTACTTCTAAACTTGAGATTATGTACAAGTAATTTCTTATCTTTAGTGAGTCCATTATTTCATGCATGGAAGCGTGACACATCAGGTGGATTATTTACATATAACTCAAGGGGAATTATTTACAAATAACTTAAAGTTTGAGATCATCTACACAAAAATTAAAGTTTGGGGGTTATTTAATCATATATCACCCTTCCTTTATTAAATTAATAGATTCATTAATAACAAGAGTTGTTTGCACAAAATTAAAAATTTGATAAGTTTATTGTTAAATTTAAAAAATCAAAGAATTATTCGCACATGACTTGAAGTAAAATTTAGAAACGTTTTATATATTTTGGCTTTAAAGATAATATTTTCTTGTTCATACTCATTAAAATCTATAAATATCGTGATAGAGTGAGCTAATCCAAGAAAAATTTACGCAGATGCTGATGTGGATGCATTGAGTAATGCCAACTCGAGGGTCTTCCTATACTTTTTTAAATGGTCAAACCCAAATCCTCTCACATTTGAAGTTTTGAGAGGGTCTACCTACACTCTTCTATCTTCTCATTGAAAGGTCATAACATGGCTTATGTCATACAACAAAGGAATTGAGACTAGTGAAACCTGTTGGACGTGAATATCATGTTTTGCCCTTCCATGCATTTTTATATCTTAATTGACACATTTTGGTCTTGTTATCTGATAGCACCAATATGCATGTACTGCTATAATTTTGAAAAATGTTTCAGACAACTTCAATTGATCCGGCCATAAAATTAAGGCAACATAAATGTGCTTAACTCCTGCATAAAAACATATGTGAAACCCGCGGTGTTCACCTCCTCTTGCTCTTCCATAAGAAATCATAGCAATGTTCAATGAAGTCTTCTCTCAATGAGTCATATTGAAGTGATCCAAAGTACTGTAAACGCTACAATGTAACAATACTTCATGCCCTATATCAATAATTTCCTTTTTATATTATATTTTGATGAAGATCTTTCATCCAAATGCAGCTGTGGTATGAATATTCAAAGACTAGCAGAGAGAGATAGTCATGGAAGATAGCAAAGGAAAGTGGGATAGATCTGATGGTGATTAACCCATCTTCGGTTGTTGGTTTCCTGCTTGCACCTCAGCCAACAAAACTTTTCTTTAATTTATATTTAAATCAATATTTCTTTCCTTTAAGAAATGTTAGATTTAAATATAAATGAAAGAGAATGTTTAAACTAAAATTTTATTCCTTCATTTTTCTTGCATTCTTCTCAATCCTATCTTAGTTCAATTAATTATTATTAAGTTGTTTAATAAAAATGTTACAAAAACAATTTTTATAGCTCATCACTATATTACTATTTTCTTAGAATTTTTTTTATATATCATAAAAATTATTGAAAGCAAACACCTAAGTCCGAGAATTGGACATGTCCGTACAATATGGCCCAAATACGAAAACACCGAACATGAAAAGCCCAACTGTGGCGGAAGAATCAGGCATTTTAGCCTACTTACGTTTCAGCTACCCAAATCCAATGACCAATTCCACTTACTTTTTGTTTTTTGGAAAAGCATTGTTTATTGGGCTTCAATCTTACTGTATCAAGAGCACTGTACAGTGACAAAGAACTCATGTAAGGAAAATGATATATATATATATATATATAATATAGAACCAAACAATGTTAATCTCCTAATTTATTAAGATTTAAAAATTAAGATATAGGTTACGAATGAACGATTTAGAAATTCATCTTAAGTAACCTAGTTTTTTTATTTTTTAGTTTCTAACCATGATTTGAGTTTGCTTTCTTTCTACTCCATCCCATTCTATACTGTCTATCTCTCTTAAACAACCAAATTTTTTACCTGGTTTGATGACATTAAAATAAAAAAAAAACTTGGATTTCCTCAATCTCAATTCAAGTCATTAATAAAAAATTTGAAAAAATTATAGCTCAAAATTCTAAATTAAAAATATTTATATTAAATTTTTTAAAATTTTTAATTATTTTGAATGATTCTAAGTCAAAAATTTTATCTTAAAGTTTGTTTTTTTGGTGTCTCCATTTTTCCAATCCCACTTGTCGCCAAGCATGCACACTAACCAATAAATAAAAGTTAAGAGGATGAGAAAATGATAGAGCCAACCCCATACATACATATATATTTTTAATATTATCAGTGCTGAATTCAAACCGTGTACTAAAACAAGGGAGAGCAATTCTTATATATATATATATATATATATATATATATATATATATATATATATATATATATATATATATATATATATATATATATATATATGATAGGTTATATCATCTATAAATTTAATAACTAAAATTTATTCTACTACACATGACCCACCAATACAAATTCAATTTTAATCTTCGATTTCAGGTGCATCTGACAAAATTTCAACAGGGGAAACGTATGGCACACGGCCCGGGACTCCAGCTCTTATCAATTCGCAATTCATCAATTCGGTGCTTGCTGAGAGCAGTGGCCAGAGTGAAGTGAGGACTCATACCTGACCCTTAGAGAAATGCCAGAATACTGCGTCACAGGGGGGGCTGGGTTCATTGCAGCTTACCTGATCAAGGCCTTGCTAGACAAGGGTCACACCGTGAGAACCACAGTCCGAAACCCAGGTATTTATATTTATTTCGCTGCTATTGAACTCCCTTTGCCCCTACTATTTGTCTCATCAACTCTATTATTATTATTATTATCATCTACTTTCTTCTCTTTCAAATCTCACCAGAAGATGTGGGAAATTATGGTTTTCTGTGGGATCTGAGTGGGGCCAAAGAGAGGCTTAACATCTTCAAAGCTGATCTGTTAGTGGAAGGCAGCTTTGATGAGGCTGTGAAAGGGGTTGATGGTGTCTTTCATACTGCATCGCCCGTGCTTGTGCCCTACGATGAAAATATTCAGGTCTAACTCTAGAATTTTACCTTCGTATACCCTGTGTTTGTTTTTATCAGCTACAGCGAGACGCTTCCTCTGTTTATGCATTTGAGTGACTTACTTGAACGATTTTGTACTATCATACTGAATCAGAATGCTTGCGATAAGAGAATCTTGTAAAGTGCAAGTGTTCAATTCCACAATATGTTAGATGAAGGCTGAAAGAATTAAAGACTGAGAGATTTCTTAGTATATTTAGTTTAAAAAATATCTAAAATCGTTAGAACCCAAAGGCATCCAAGTGATACCAACCTGAGACTCTCACTTACACACAAGCTCAAGTCCCGTCGCATTTAAAAGGAACTGAGATTCAATGGAACATAATGAAAAAGTATACTTTGTTTTTCCCTTTTTGGCTGACAACTATGCCCTAATATATGTTAACTGACACATTTTGTTCTTGTTTTCTGATAGCACCAATATGTATTGTTTGTAATTTTGAAAAATGTTGCAGACCACTTTAATTGATCCAGCCATAAAAGGCACTGTGAATGTGCTTAACTCCTGCATAAAAGGAGAAGTGAAGCGGGTGGTGCTCACCTCTTCTTGCTCTTCCATAAGATACCGTGATGATGTTCAACGAGTGTCTCCTCTTAACGAGTCACATTGGAGTGATCCAGGGTACTGCAAACGCTACAATGTAACACTTGTTATCCTTGATCAAACATTTGATATATGAGATACTTGATAGACTATTATCTGACATATTATGATATTTAAGATTCTCAGTATGACAATTAATAGATATCATTAGTATTTTAAAAAAGATTTACCAAAACTAAAGTGATGGGATGTGAATTTCCCATGATTTTTGAGTGGTAGAGTTTATCATACAAAATAGTGTCATTTCATTCTTGCTGATAATTTGGATAATATTAGAGATTTTGGATACCATTATATTAAGCATAAACATTTTTTATATCGCATGAAATTCAAGATACCAAAATCACGACAAGTTTGTACCACATGCCTCCATGGTAGCCCATAGTTGAACTCTATTTAATTGCAAAACGTCAACAAATTTTCTTTTATATTACAATTTTATGAATCTCTCATTTAAATGCAGCTATGGTATGCATATGCAAAGACTACGGCAGAGAGAGAGGCATGGAGGATAACAAAGGAAAGTGGGATGGATCTGGTTGTGGTTAACCCATCTTATGTTGTTGGTCCCCTGCTTGCACCCCGGCCAACCAGTACACTGCTCTGGATACTAAGCATTATCAAGGGTTAGATTCTCATGATGATTAATGGAATATTAAAATTTACTCGTACTCACATGGTGATCCTTCTTGTTAAAATCTGACTTTAAGCACATAGACAAAATACATCTACCATATTTTCGATAAGGATTAAATTTTAAATCATCATGTTATATGAGTTTTGATATTATGTCAGGAATTATTTTCATTCAAAAGTTTGAATTGTTAAATGAAAATCCACGAATAATTTTTTTATAATCTCTAACGTTATAAAAATGATTATCAAGCTAAATAGTCTCCCCTGCTTTTTATTTATTTATTTATTTTTTATTTTTTTTTGGTTTCATGGACTCTGCACTTCTTACTCTTCATATTTAAGGTGCCAAGTCTTTTAAACAGGTTTAAAGGGAGAATATCCAAACACAACAGTGGGGTTTGTACATATAGATGATGTGATAGCAGCTCACTTGTTGGCTATGGAGGAACCTAGAGCATCTGGCAGGCTCATTTGTTCGAGCTCAGTAGCTCACTGGTCACAGATCATCAAAATGCTTCAGGCTAAATATCCTTCCTACCCATTTGAAAAAAAGTGAGTTAAACCTACCTATTTTATAACACATGGATATCTTTTTATAACTCTATAGAATCCGGATTATCAGAGAGAATCATGTGAAAGAGAGGAAGAGAGTTGGGCCCACCTCCCCTCTTTCTTTCTTTCTCCAATAAATTTTATCGATATAAAAAAGATTTGTCAGTAATTCAACACCATATTATTAGACTTTTTTCAAAAAGAAAATTACATATTATAATTTTATTGAACAATACTGACATTTTCCAGTAATTTAGGGTTATGCTAATGTTTGGTTTGCCTGTTTAAGTAAATTTCCATCATGTTATTATAGGTGCAGCAACCACGAGGGAGATAACAACCCACATACCATGGATACCACTAAAATTGCTCAATTAGGGTTTCCTCCATTCAAAACCCTTGAAGAAATGTTTGATGACTGCATCAAGAGCTTCCAAGAGAAGGGCTTTCTGTGACATTCATCATAAATTCTATTACCTTTCATATTCATGTGAGGTATCTCCTTCATTTACTCCATAAAATAAATGAAGGCAATGAAATACTTTGGCGAAATAGAAAGACAGATTCATCCTCTTTGTGCGTGTTAATTTTTTCTCCTCCAATACTATTGTAACAAACCAAAGGCATGGATTTTTTTTCTGAGACAATAAAAGACATGGAATAATTTAAAAACAAAAAACAAAAAAAAGTAGGTACAATTTTTATCTTTGTTATCCGAACTATAATATAAATGTATGATTTTTATAATTTAGCAGTGATTGAATTTTTAAAAAAAAAGTTTACACACGTTATAGTTTTATTTAAAAAATTAATAATAAAAATATAAAAAACTAATTCTAAATCTAGTCCATAATTAAAAGCACTGCCAATACAAGTTTGAATCCCAAGTTCTTAACTTCGTCAATTTTTTGGGGCTAGACCCGTTGTGACTCATCTGGGGCTCAACGCTGGGTCGTCTCTCGATCATCCTGTTGGATCCTACCACCAGTTTAGTTCACGCCCAGGAAGGAAAAGAAAAAGAATTTTACTGAATATATAGGCTAACAAGTTGGGCAATTTTTCGCGGACAAAAATAAAAATCCCAGTGAACTCTTCTTCTTTTGAACTAATTTGAAAGATGATTTATGATAATTCGAATCACCCAAAATTTAACTTAGAAATTATAAGATTTTCATTATCTTTTTAGTTTTCAGAATACTAACAATTTTTTTAAAAAAATTATTAAATTAGAAGTCATCTTTATTAATTTGGATCTTCCTAATTTCTTTTTGACATTAGCATTATCAATGTCAAAGAGAAATAAACATAGAATATGTAGAGTTCATTTAAATATTGGGTTTTACTTGAATGTGCGACATCTATTTAAATAATTAACCTTACATATTTTGCATTTTTCTCTTTTTGAAATTGACCACATCAATTCCAAAGAGAAATTAAGTAATTTAGATTTTTTGTAGCAATTGTACTTTGTGCAATTGTAAAAACGAGAGAAACAAAGGTGTAGGCTTTATACAAGACAGAGCTCACTTCTTTTTTTGAATTTGAATCTGAATCCTCTCAATTTTATTTTTTTATTTTTTATTAATTTAAAAAGAGGTAGAGAAGAGGCGAAACTTATTAATCTCTCTTCTCCCTCTTATCCTCTATCTTTCACTCTTCAAATTAACAAAAAATTAAAAAAAAAAAAAAGAAATTAAGATGATCCAATTTAACTTTTTCTTTCTAACTACACAAGATATAATGTTATAAAGAATCCATTTGAGAAATTGCGAGCATCCATTTTCGATCTTTATTAGTGGCCTATACTAAAAATGAAAGTAAGGATGATAATTTTTTTTTTAATTGTATCCATTATTTTAATTTAACAACTATTGTACCACTATTACCCATGTATTAAAGCATTCAATTTTGTTTTTGTAAAAGCTGTCCTTGTCTTTTCCTCCTATCAATATAAAAAGATAATGGATCCTCTCAATTTCTCTTCAAAATTGATATAAAAATAAAGTGTGTGAAGCTTATTACTTAAATGAGTTTCATACATTTAAGTGAAATTCATAAAAATAAATTTCATATATTGTGTTTATCTTTTTATGAAATTTATAATGTTAATTTTAGAGAGAAATTGAAAAGATCCATTTTCGTTATAAAAGCTCCTCCGATTTAAAAACTTATTGTATTGTCAATTTCAGAGAAAAATTAAGATGATTTATTCTTGTTGTAAAAGCATTCCTCGTTTGAAACTTTGATTAAATTATTTCTTTTCTCCTTTAAGAGATATTTAAAATACATCTCTCTCTTATCTATCATGAAATGTATATGCAAACTCTTCTAAGCTAAATGATCAAAATATTCTTAAAAATTATAATGATTTTTTTATTAAAAATATAACACTCAAAATTATATTTTTTTAATTTTATTTCAATTTTATTTATTTTATATTAAAAGCTATAAAATTAATTTATTCTAAAGTTAGAAAATTTATTATTTTTATATTAGTTAAATACATATTTAATATATGTTATATTATATAAATAATAGATATAAAGGTATTTTAGTTAAAATAAATATAATTATAGCTTATCTTTTACTATAAAGAAAAAGATGAGTGTAGTACATTCTTTGATTTTAAGAAAAAAAATTGTATTTTTAAAATGAAAAATCTGTATAATTCGAATATGGGAAAAGTGTTTACTGTAAATTTTTTCGCTTTGCTTTCTACAACTCCATCCCAATTGTCAGCAGCACTATTAAAGCAGGGTTCTTTTTGCACCTAGGTGATTGTAGATTTTGCTAGCATATATTAATGGTTCCCCTATTATTAGAAAAATATATTAAGTAACTCCATTAAAAGAAATTATTTAAAATAAGTTAAAATTACGTAATTAAAAATATTTGTCAAATTTAAGAACGATAACACATAATTTTAGAGAATTGCAAAGAAAAATTGAATTAGAATTCTCTATGCAAATAGTCATGTTAAACATTTATGCTTCGTTTGGATAGGGAAGGAGAAAAGCGGAGGAAGAAAAAAGCAAACAAAAAAGTGAGAGGAATGAGAGGGGCGAAAAAAGATTCCCTATTTAGATGCAATGTGAAGAAATAGGAAAGAGAAAAAATTTGTTACTTTTCTTTTAAATAATTTTACCCTCAAATAAAAAATGTCTCAAAGAATGTAATGGTGTTTGGAAAAGATTATAATAATATTATTGTTTAATGAAGACTGCAAACTTTTGTGTTTATTCTTTGTTGTACAACAAATTGCTTAATTATAAATTATAAGTAACACAAACAAGTAGATAGCTCACATAATAACAATCTCATTCTTTATTTTATATATTTACATTTTTGGCCAAACATAACAATCTCATTAATTATTTAAGATTAAAATGAATCTGATGTTTTGAATTTGATATGTATCCAAATTCAACCACATTTTGTAGTTAAAGGAAAACAAAATAAAATAAAATTAGTGGAGGCTAATACCGTAGTTGAAAGTTATTGATGTTTGACACAACATGAAGAAGAAAAGTCTCAATAGCCCAAAATTTAAAAAAGAAAGAGGAAAAGTCTTTCCCCTTTCAAAATGGCAAGAGTGGGAGAAGATGAAACAGATCAGGTCGTGTCAAATCAGTATCAGAAGCTCAACTTGGAACATATTTGTGTGGAGGAAATGGAATCTTAATATTTCCATTTTCCATGCCTTCTACTCAAACATTCAAAAATGACAGGAAGAAAACGTTTTCGAGCACGTTGGCTCTATTGGTTTGATCGGTCACCTTGAGGCAATATCATTGACTCCATTACTATTCATGACCTCACCATTTTCCATTCATCAAAAGTAAGAATTTGAATTATACGCAACGAAGTGTTAAGACCAATAGAAGATTCTTGGATTTGATCTCTCATAAATTAAAAGAGAAATTTATCAATTTAGAGAAAAAAAAAAAAACTGGCCTATAAATGTTTCTACCACTATGACGCCATCAAGTGTTACAAAAAAATTTTAGATTATTAATGAGAGTAGTTTACATGGGGCAGGGTCTTAAGATAAGATCACTATGTTTATTTTGTTTTCTTGTTTTTTGGGTGGGGTACTTTCTAATACATAATTCATATATGGGAAACAAATATAAGAAAGAATACAATAAATTTTTAATTATATCATTCATCTCATTAAAACAAAAAAAAAATTAACTTATAATATTCATAATACGTGGATATTAATACTTAGTTGAAATTGATATTGACTGTTCAATAAAAATATTCTTATTCATCTTACCATTAATAATAGCAATAACTTTTCATCAAAATAAGATATCAAAAAATTTTGAATACCAAAATAGTATTCCTTAAAGAAAACTTCTAATCTTGAGGAGTATGTGTAATGGTAAAAGAAAAAGAGAGTATATGATACGCAGGCATATTATTATCAGTGGCGATTTCTAACAAGTTTTATTTCCTGTAGTTAAATTATATAATATAATTTTTTTATGAACTTGAATAATTTTTAACCAAATCAAATTAATTAATTAATTAATTAGTGTGTGTACAAAATGATCCATATAATATAATATTAAAATAATAATTATAACAACAGCAATAATAATAAAAATTGTTGCATCTAAATGTAATATTTTCTCTGAACTCAGTGATACAGCCATTGAATTTGAAAATTAAAGTTTTAAACTTATGTCACGAAATTCTTTTTTTTTTTGGTTTAAAAATTATCTTACTTATCTACACCATATGACTTGTAAAATATCTAGTATCTAAATGTATAATAGTGACTTACAATTCCCAAAGAAAAAACTTCAATCTTAAATGTTGTGTCATTGAATATAGAAGAATATTACATTTTGGTATAAAAACTTTTTATACTATTAAATTTAAGATTTTATTTTATTTTTTTATTATATATGGTCCAAAATTCAGTTTTGAGTAATTTCACAATATGAGTTGAATCCATTCAACTGGTAGTGGACGGCGTTGAAAGAATCAAAGGGTCGAACCTTGAATGTGCGACTGTATGAGGAACACCTAGCAAGAGAACCCCTAAATCACGATCCTCAACTAATCCTCAAGGACCCACTAAACCTAATGTCTTTCCTTCCCTTTCTTCTTCTGGGCTCCAGCTACACAACGTGTTTTGCCGGTGGGTGTGTTGCTTTGCAATTTGCATCCTCCCATGTTTAGAGTGAACAAGCTGTCCTTTTTCGTCTGAGGGAAGTACGAAATAAATAAATAAAAATAAAAGAAATAAGTTTCATATATATTTTTATTTTTTTTATCATTCTTTCTCTCTCTCTCCTCAATGCATAAAACAAGAGAGGATTTACATAAGTAATTTTGACTGTTTTCTTTATTATAATAAAGAAAAATTATATATAACTCTCTTTAGTTGTAATTTTAGTATCTAAATATTAAAAATTAATATTTTTATTCTCCTAGATTATCATAATATGACACTTCATCACTCGTAAAATTATTACATATAGGTTAAAATTAACATTTAAAAGCTATGTGATTTAAGAAAAAAGAAAAATAAATCAAATAGTGTGCAAAGAAAGAAATTGGGGATGATGATAGAAATATAAAGTATTATGTGACAAATTTCTTAGTTTTAAGATATTAATTTTAACTTATATGTAATATTTTTTGGTGATAATTTAAGAGATAAATGCTATGTTTTAAGATTTAAATATTAAAAATTATAATTATACTAGGTAATTTCTCCCCTTCATTTAAGTGAACAGACGAAAACTAAACAACTAGAAATAGTCCTGCTGAATTCAGAGATATATCAAAGAAAAATTATGTTAAAGTGGTCCACTACCTTAACGTGGGGGCAAAGCAAAAGTGCTCCTTGTCTTTTAGTTAACTCGTAAACACAACTTAAGCAGTTTTTATTTTGAAAAAAAAAAATAGAAATAGAGATATTATTGTTTTAGATTTAGTGTGGGGAACAAGGTTGGTAAAGATATGCAACCAATAGTGACAAAGTCAGACTAGGCAAAACGCAACTTAACTAAGCTTTATTAATTAATTAATGACCGAAACCAAAAAAACAATATTGAGTAAGACATATTGGTTAGGCCCAATAGTAGAATAGTGTTGACGCAATCCCGCTTGAGGGCTAATGAGATCTTACGTGCCTTCTCACCCACATTATGAGAATATAATGTCTTTGTCCTTTTGTGAAATCGGGTCGGGTCCCATACTTCATATTCCACCCGATTCATCTTCAACCTCATACTTTTCCACTTTTCATATTAAATCAGCAGGAAAAAAATATCTGGCAAAATTTGTTAAAATTAATATTAAATTTGCGTATTAATAATGAATAGATAATTATTTTATTTGACGATAAATTTATTTACTGGTAATCTAATTAAATAAATCTTCATCTTTGTTAAATATTATGATAATATCATATGTATATTAGACTCAAATGTCTATAAAAATTAAAACATAAGTTATCATAAGTAAGTAATTATAAATTCATAATTATCTTATATATCATATTTAATAGTAAAAAAACAGAACATTTTTTATCTTCTCATCCTATGTTAATCTCATTTTTTCATTGAAAGTTGAATTACTGAAATTAAGGGATGGATGAAAAATCAAAATAACACCCGCGTGAACCATAATGTGAGCGAGCTGTGTGCATGAGCAACCTATAACTACAATATTGTCTTTAAGCTCACAAATTTTGCATCTTGTCACACACATGATTAATGAGAAAAAAAAAAAAGAAGAAAAATTTAAGTATAATTTTTAGATTTTTTATTAAATTTTTAAATAAAAATATGATAAATATATAATGTTTATAATTCAAAATCATGATTGAGTCTTTCAAAAAAAAATTTATACATGTCATTTTTTTCTTAAAAAAGTTAATAATAAAAATATAAAAAATTATATATAAGTCTAATCTTTAATTTATTTTAAATATATTGGATCCAATCACAAAACAGTTGGGGAATCATATTAAAAATTGGATCCTATAATATCCTTTAGAATAAATTACCCGAATTTTTTTAATTTTACTAAAATTATATAGATATTTTTTTCTTTTTAAAATGTATACAAATTTTTTTAAAATAAAAAATTACTTTATACTTTTAGTTCAATTTTAAATTTTTTTTATCAAAATATCTTCTGTCTAATTTTTTAATTTAAAAAAAGTATATTTAAATTAATAAAAAAATTTTAATTAAAAAAATTTAAACTTAAACTACGATATAAGTGAACATTTTATTTTTAAAAGTAAAAAATATTTGAATAATTTATTCTTTCTTTTAATTTCTCTGGAGCTGCGATTGCTGCATTTGCTGACAGATGCCACGTGTGACAAAAAGGTTGGGTCCTCAGCTGACATGTTTTTTTAAAAAAATCTCTTGGGTTAATGGATTGTATTAAATGAGAGATCTTGAAGGAGGACCACCGGGGGATAAGGTGAGCAAATGGAAATGGGATACAGCTAGCTTTGCTACGAAAAAACAAGGACTTCCAGCAGATAGAGCTAGAATTAACGTCGACGGTTTGCTTCACCAATCCTGCTTTGCCTCACTTTCTCCCTCTCTCCTTATAAAGAAATACTACAAATCTACTGAATTTATTTTTATACTAATTTTAAAATTTTATCTTAATAATTAAAATAAATCAGAGTCTATTTATATTTTTAAAAAATTCAATCTCAAAAAAACAAAATCATTGTAACTTTATCCAGGATTGTTAACTTTTAGGTCTTTAACCATGACTCTAATGTCATCAACACCGTTCGTACACTGGCATTTTGATTATACTGTTATGCTAAATCTTGTGAGACATATTCTTCAAATATGGTGTGCTTCTATATTATGATATCTAAAATACCATTCACACTTTAGACCGAAGACATGTTCTATGAAAGATGAAAAAGAAGCTTGTGATTAACAGCGAATACATAAGAACAAGTCCATTCGTTTGAGAACCCTTGGACGGCTCAAATAGCACAGGAAAACCCAAAGGATTCTCTTAAGCTCAATGATCTGGCCTCTAATTATATCTCTCTCAACAAATTTTAATTGAACAAACTCAATTCAACTCACAGAACCACGTTCAGGAATTGATTTTGCAGTTCCTGCGATCATTCTCACAAGAAATATAGATAGAACTTTTAGGCACACAGAAACTTGATTACTTCCATGTGACTGCAAGACTTATGCGCAAGGTATGTTGAGGGGTTCCTCAGTCCAACCAGCAAACTCATCATCTACACCGAAATCGTCAAAATCGAAATCAGGAAGCTCGCTAGGCACATCGTCATTAAATCCACAAATTTGCATGCCCATCAAGCCACGGAAATCATCATCTTCAAAACTCTGCTCAAAATCATCTACCATTAAACAATCCAGCTCAAGCAGGTGAGGCTCTAAACAAGCTGGCACCTTCAACATACTCAAATCAGGTATTTCTAAAGTTGCTTCAAGGTCAGACTCCAAATCATTGGCTTCTTTACTTGAAATCTTGCCATTCTGAGATGAATCTAAAGTTGAAGGTGGTGATGTCGACAAACCCAAATCAGGTATTTGTAAAGCTGCAAATCCAGACTCAAAATCACTGTCTTCTTTGCTCGAAATGTGACCATTCTCCATTGAAGTATAAACTTCAAGGACAGAGGGTGGTGATGACTGCGAAAAGACACTCTCTAAGTCCTCCGAAGAAGATGAAGACGAAGATGAAGAAGCAGTAGCAGAACGGATGCTCTTTTTAGAGCCAGACATGGCTTCAAACTCCCTTCTTTTGGCCTCATAGGCTTGAGAGGCCTCCTCCGGAGTACTGAAAGTGCCCAACCATTTACGACCCTTGATAGGATGACGAATCTCAGCAGCCCATTTACCTGAGTTTCTGAGTCGAACGCCTCTGTATTTCGAAGACGAACGTCTCCTTGGTGATTTGGTTTTGACGGGTTCACATTGTTTACCTTCCTTACCATCATTGTTACTCTCCTGGCAAGAGCTATCAGTTTCAACAGTTTTGGGCTTCTCTGGAACTAGAGGAACAGTGAGCTCGCGAACCATTCGTTTGATCCTTTTCGGCTTCTTGTTTATCCACTCTCCTTCATCTTCGCTTGAAGATGAGTCTGTGGCTTCAGGATCGTCATAGATTATGCGCAGTTTTCTGGACATTATAGACTCCTCTTGAATGGGATAAGGCTTTTGCTTCACCTTTTTGCAGACATTCATCCGATTCGCCGGTTTTGTCAGTTTCTTTCGAGGGTTCGTCATTGAGAAAATTCCCCCAAAAAACTCCAAAAATCCCCCCAGACACCCAGAGATTTGATACAGAAATCAAAGTACGGAAAAAGAAAAACAAAATCGCGATGAAATAAATAAGTCTCTCAAAATTTCAAGTGAGATCCCCTCTTAAGAAGATGAAAATATGTGAAAATCGTTGTATGTGGAAGCCACCAAAACACACTACTTCAGAACAAGTCCTGCACAAACCAACCACATATCCTTCAGAATCCACGATAGGAGTGAAGGGTTTAACGAGATTCAAGAGAATAACAAAAACCCACATACCTTTTTGGTCTCAAACGCATCGAAATAGTCGAGTTCACCAGATTCAAGCTCTGCCTGACAGAGCAGAGGAGTATAAAGCAAAGAACAGAGCAAAAAGACAACAACAACGAAACAGAGAAACCCCAGAACTGCAACGACGACATAAATTCCCTACTCGGCCCCCTTAGAACGCTATTGAAGAAACTGTTCCTTCGACCTCAAAACAGTGAATTCCCACTCCGGTCTCTCTCTGCTCTCTGTTTTCGTTTGTCAAACAAGTAGAAGAACGTAACACTCAGTGACACAGATGTATAGGGAGTAAAGAGAGAGAAAAACCCCAAGAGATAGTCCTCTAATCAGAAAGCAAAAACGAGAAGATTACAAATCTATGGCTTCGATTTTCGCTCTAAGAAATTACATTCACAGCATTAGTTATTGCTATTTCTTATCGATCTGCACAACGGCGACGCAGGCCGGCTCTGAGGATTGGGTTAAAAAACAAAGCCGACCTTGAAGAGATGCAAATCTCTATAAAAAAACCATCACACTCAGACTAAAAATATAAACATTTTTCCTGCAGAAAATATCATTAATTTAATCTTAGCATAATCGAAGATATTACCTCCTTTGCTTCTTTTCACTGTACCGGGGGTTTTTTCTCTCCCGTCCTTACCTCAGTCCCTGCTTTCCAACTTTCCTTCTATTCTCCCCTTTCACTCTCTCACTCCTTTCTGTACCAGGCCTGCGGTCAAAATATGGAATTTAATCAAATGAGGAATTTAAAAAAAAAAAAAAAAGATTACTATTAAATATTAATATAGTAATGAGCCGTCTTGGGATAAACATACATGATGCATGATAATTGTACATGCATATCATGTTCATGATAAAACATTAATTAATGTCAGAGAGTCCCTAGCGCCTAGGTGACGTGCGTGTATGAAATTTGCGGCTCTGATTTGGATTTCATGATCCGACGGTGCGTGTAGGAAATCTGTTGCAATATGTTTGGATGGAGAAAAAACGAAGGAGGGAGAGAAAAATTGCAAAAAAAAAAAATGAATATGAGTCCAGCATATTGTTTTTTTTTTTTTAACGTAGGGAGATTTTGAAAAAAAAAGAATGGCAACGTAATATGTCTTTTGTTTTTTTTAAATTATCCCTAAACATAATTTTATTTTCTTATGACTTCCTCCCCAATAAAAGGATTAGACAACTTTAATTTTTTCTTATCCTAAAATTCCACGTAAGCTCGACCTCCTTATTTTTTCCAAAACTTGGAGTATTTCCACCTTTTTCATTTTATATTTTCCAAAAATTCTACATTATTGCTTGATCCCTTAGTTTCCTCTTCCAAGTTTCGCAACATTGTTGTCGGGTATTTTTACCCTTTCAATTTATATTCCACTAATACCCATTACCATTAAAACAAATTTTATTATCATTATTGTTATAATTTTTATATTCGTAAGTGATGATTTGAAATTCTTTTTCATGATAGACTTTTTTTATAACATAAATTGGACCTAATGTAAGATTTGAAGGATAAATTTATTAATTTTGAGTTTTGCTTTCCACAATTGTGCCGACAAATCTATGAAAAAAATAAATTTTATATGATATATATACAATTGTATTGTTGAGACAAGTAAAATGTCCAGTAATGTAAGGCAAGTTGCACCCAGAGGTAGCAATATTCTTAGGCTTCCTACAAAATATGTTAAGAAATTTGACAGAAATGAAAAAAAACACTAATCTGAGTGAGTGAATTGTTAGTAATTAACCTCCTGCAAAATGTGTTAAAAAATTTGGCAATAATAAAAAAGAGTACTAATATAAGTGAGTGAATTATTAATGATTAATCATTCGGAATTTGGGGCGTTCCTTTTATAGTTGACGAGTTGCCAAATCACCATACTATTTTTTGTATCCTAATCTATCATATAATTTGTAATTATTTTGCTTCATTGTAGCATTGACTCTTTTTTATAACTTTATATAGTGTTTATTTATAAGTTCTTGCTTTTGTCGATATACAGTCTCCCTTTACATACTTTGTATGATTATCAAGTAGAGCTACAATAACATAAAATTGATAAAGGAAGTGGAAAAAAATATGTATGATGTTGACTTTGAAGTCAAACAATTGATTAATTGTCCATCTTTTTTTCACCAACATTATAAAGGCAATAGCATGGCATTTTTTTTAAATTACTATAAAATAATTCATGATCCTTGAAGAAGTGGAACAATTATTAAAAATGCTGATTTTTAAGACTATAAACTATTCTTTATAAAATGTAGTCTAAAAATTACACTATTGATTTGGTGATGTAGCTTTATAGCATGTATCCTATTTCATAAATTTAGATATGTTATGTTTTGTTTTTATTGAAATCTTTTAAAATTTTAAAGTGTAAATTCTATAAAAAGGGTCACAATATATAATATATGACATATTTAATAAAACAAGTAAAATTTATTAATCTAAGTGTTGAATTTTACATCCAATGTCTTTCTCTTTTCAAAATCAATCTTATCATTTTTACCTTCTTAAATTTATTAACCTAAGTGTTGAATGATTGAATCCTTATTCCTTGGTGTATACAAGCAATAGAATTTTGTTTTGGATTGTGAAAGAAGTAAATTAATTTTTAAGCTAAATTGTATATAACTTTCCTAAATTTTGGGTCATATGTAAATAACCCCCTGATCTTCAAAACTTGACAATAAACTCTCTTAAACTTTTAAATTTGTGCAGATAATCCCTTATTGTTAGTTAGTTAGTTAGTTATTTCACTAATAGAGTGTGAGGTGTCAAGGGATTATTTGCATATAATCTAAAATTCAAGAGGTTATTTGCACATGACATAAAATTTAAAGGAGTTATTTGCACAAAAAATAAAATCAAGGAAATTTATTGTCATTCATATATTACACTTCATTAATAAAATAACGGACTAACTAGCAACAAAAGTTTGTCTACATAAATGTGAAAGCTTATAGGGTTTATTGTTGAGTTTTAAAGGTTTGGAGACTATCTATACGTGATCTAAAATTTAAGAGATTTTGTGTAATTTAGCTTAATTTTTGTATATATTTGTTATTAGATAAAATATTTTTAAATGAGTTAACATTGTTGATTTAAAAATATTATTGATATATTATATTTTATTAAAATTCAATTTGACTATTTAAACAATTACCTTATAACATTTTTGAAATGAAATTAGCAGTGCACTATTCATGTTTTTGGATTTTACTCTTAAGAGTTCAATTTTTGTAAAGATCAAACTTAGATGCAAAAATACAAAGTTGTATAACTTTTTTGTTCTTTTGCTAAAATCCAAAAAAAAATTATGAATTCTAATTCATGTATAAATAAATTTTCTAACATCTAAAACTTAATAATGGATTCTCTCACACTTTTAATTTTGTGCCAATAATCCTATCATTATTGAGTCTGTTTCTCCAATAGAAATTTGATATGGTAGGGATTATCTACATATGATTTGAAATTTAAGGAGTTATCTATATATAAAAGTTCAAAAAAATATATTCAAACAAAAATTTAACAAACATATCACACTTTTGTTAATAAATTAATAAATTCACTAATAATGATATTTATTTGTATAAAATTAAAAATTTTAAAAATCTATTATTAAATTTTAAAAGTAAAAAATTATTTTCATATAATTTAAAGTTCAGGTAGGTTATGATTTACTATTAGATTATTTTAAAATTTGCAACTTATTAAGATGTCATTAAAATATTATCTTAAACTTTTATGTATAATTTGTTATGAATAAATACAAGAGTATTTGAGGGTGTGTATGTAATTGTCTACATTCAACTAGATCTAATCCTTGGCCATACTCATTTAAAAACGAGACAAGCCTGTAAAAAAAAAAATAGCAATAAAAACAATACTTGGGTTTGATTCAACACTATTTACTCTATTTCAAGTTTAGGCTTAGGGCTAGCTTAGTTAAAAAATAGGTTAGGCCTAATTGGCTTGTAATAAAAATTAGGAGGAAAGAAATTAAAAAATAAAAATTGCAAGCCAAAGAGCCCCAAAATTTGAAGCATCTGATCGATCAACAATGGAAAGAGGGTGTGCTGCAATATCAACAAGCTCTAACAAGAATGAAAGAAGAAGGAAGATGAAGAGAGGAAGAGAAAATCAACCCCTATGAAATGCCATATTATTCTCGGCCAAAATGCCAAGAAGAAAAGGAAGAAGAAAATCAAAGGTGCCACATTGAATATAGAGGAGCTTTGGTGATCCAAACACATCATAAAGGGAGAATGGCGGCTGCATAGTGAAGATTGGAGCTCTCAGCAATGAAGACCACATGTTGAAAGAAGAAAGAGAAATAGCTACAGTGAAGAAATATGCCAAAGTTTTGCGAGGATGAATAAAAATAAGAAATAAAGCAAGATATAGCTCCAATGCAGGTAAAAAAAGCTGACGGTGAATTGATGATATATTTCTTTATTCTAATTTGAATAAAACTATAATTTGGTCCATAAAAATTTTATTGATGAATAATATTAAAAAAAAGTTTATCACAAAACAAATCAAGTTTGGACTTAGGTTAAGTTTAAAATAATCTGAATTCGACCTTTTTTTTATTTAAATGCTTTAAAAATGGATCTTTTTTTAATTTTTCTTTTGAATTTATGTCTTTCTTTTTTTCAAATCAAGTCTCTTGGGTTTAAGTAGATTTTTTAACTCATAATCATGTCGTAGATTCAACTTTAGAAATATTATATTCAAGAATTTAAAATTTACAAAATTTATGATAAAAAAATTAAAAATTAAAATTATTCTTAAGAAATCAAAATTAATATTAAATTTTAAAAAAATTATTATTATATTTAAAAAATTTATTGTTAGATTTTAAGAAAAATTATAATTCAAATGATTTTGATAATAACTTTTAAAAAATATAATGGTAATTTTTTGACTTCTAATAATAAGTATTAATAATTTTAATTTTTAAAATAATATTAATTTTAAAGATTTTTTATTATAAATTTTATAAAATTTGGTTAAGTACAATTTTCTTTCCAACTTTTGAAAATTCCACTCTCACTGTAAAAGACTGATGCGTGTGTCTGATTCTCTGCCCCAAAAGATATTTTCAAATGCCCGAATCATGCCTTTCCCGTCCATTATTAACTCATCCACTTCATGCTTATGTACCATCAACATGCGCGTGTATGACATGATGCATCATCTTCTCTTCCTATTATTTCTTTTTTACATTTTTCAAAACTACATTTTACTTATTTCTTTTAAAGATATTTTAAAATCCTCTTTTGAAATATTTTGAAGTTCTTTATGAGTTTACATGTCATATAAGAAATAATTTTAAGATAATAACATTAATAATTTCAAAATGATATTGTAAAATGCAATAATATAATAATTTATGAAATATATTTGTAAAATAGCACAAATTTTTCACAATAAAATTTAGTTCTGGAACATATGAAGTTGGAAAAAAAAAAAAGAAATGATATTTTGAGTAATGAGGGTGAGTGGACCGAGGAGGTTGCTTTGGTTTCCCGCCAATTAGCGCGAACGTGGACAGCACCGCCTTCTTTGGCGCCAAAACCCCCATTTTCCCGGTCATGCTAGCAAAAGTCGTGCGACACGTGGCTGGTGTAGAGACAAGTGTCTTTTTGAGAGTGTTGACGTCGATGGTGACGAGGACTGCTTCCTAGCAACTGAGGTGGGCCCCGTTGAATGCGTCCAGATTGGAGTGACATCGCTGAATTTACTTTTGAACTAATTTTTTTAATGTCATTCTTTGCGGAAAAAAATTATATTTTAATAAAAAATTTAATAATAAAAAACTACATTAAATCTTGTCTTTAATATTTTTTTAATTGTAATTTTTATTAATATTATTATAATTTGATGCTTTTTTTGGTCACAGTGCTTGTGACGTGGCTGTGCATACTGCCGCCAATTCTGACACGTCATCCGTTTGCACTCCTGTCAAAACGACCGCATTGCTCCTACGAAAGGGACTCCACGTGCCTCGTTTCCCTAGGTCTAGCCGAACTAATTTTTAATAATGGAAAAAAGAAAAATCATAATAATAGGCAAAACACAATGGTACATTCGGCATCATGAGTTGGCATTTTTTAGAATGGTAATGTTTTTAAAAAAATATTAGAAATATTTATCATGTATTTGTTATTATTATATAGTAGTATTTATTTTTTATTATTTTTTAAAATGAAAAAAATGATTTGCCAAAAATGTTTCCTTAACTCGCCCATGCAAAAATTTTAGAGTTCCAATTTCATCCGATGTCTTGAAGGGACTGCAAAATTTTTGGTTTAATTTTTGTTGAATGATTCTTAATTATACACCCAATTAGTTCTTCAGTGATTGACTTTTTGGTAATAACAAAAATCACATTATAATTTTTACTATTAATTGCATTTTTTCTTGCTTGAAGATTTCAATTTATTAATTATGTATGATGTGGTCTGTATTTAATTATTGGTTATTAATTTAACATTGCCTACATAACAATCTTTTTGGGTTCTTGACCCCATCACTGACTCATTTTATTTAGCTATGGGCCAGGGCCACGGAACTTATTTTCCATGTCCTACTAATAGCCCAATCTAAATTCAGACCAATCAGAAAATTGGTCGTGGTACCCAACTACCCATCCATCCCATCAACATATGTTTTTGGAAAGTATCTTCACTTTTTTCCTTTTCTTTAGGACTTCAATATCTCACATTGGAGAGGTTCCTTAACCACTTGTAAGTGAAAAGTATTCACAAATGATGAAATTTAATAGTTAAGTGCTGAATATGAAGATAAATGTGGACACCTTATAGTCAAAATTTTCTCATACAGCGGGACATAGCTATTATAAAATGAAATTATTTGGGCTATGTTCTAGATAGATTTATGTCGCGATTTGACAATGCCTTCAATTCTGAACGTCATGAATTAGTCAAAGCTTTCGACTGTTCTTGTTTGGGCTATTGTTGGGCTATTGTTGATTGGCAATGTTCTATCTTAATCCAAGGCAACTATCATGATGGTCTCCTGATCCTTTTTCACATTTGAGACACCCTCCACTGGTTCTTCATCTGTCTCACTAACAGACAATGCTCTACTTCCATATAATCCTAACTCAGTCATTTTTTCTGTAACCAAACCTTTATTTGAAGGGATGGTTGCATAGAAATATGCGTATGTTGAATCATCATTTCCAATCTTCATATAAGCGATGGTTTCCTGTTGTCTATAAGGCATGTTGAATCATCATCATCATCAAGGAAAAAGGTGCCTTTAGCTTCTGCTTCAGTTGCCCCTCTTGGGAAGCTCATTCTATCCTCCTTATATAACATTCCTCCTTGTTGCATTGGAAGAATGGTGTTCTGATTCAAATCCACATTTCGATTCCATCTTTGCATACGCTTGTATTTGTCAAGTCCAACTAAAAACCCCAAACAAGTCGAAATTGAGCATTGTGGTAATGGAGTACCTTAAGTCATCCCTATCCAATGAGCAGCATATTTGCCAGAACCCATAAAAGTGGAATGGGACAGAATAAAGGGCGCTGTGAGTTGCAATGGATTCAGAGAAAGCATCATATTCCACAACACCATTGTAATGGAATACAATAGTAGTGGCCATGGTTTTGAAGCCTACAGGAGCATATTTATTGCTGAAGCATTTATCTTGTATGATGGGTCATTCCATTTTGTGTTTGCCATGTTTATACTTTCTGCAATCTAAGCAACAATGAATCCAGGTCCTGTCACGGATGGGTCCTTGTTTCTTGCCAATAGGCATCGTGCATTTTCCAGAATAGAAATTTGAAGCTTCATTCATGCCTATCCCTAAGCCATCAATTAACGGGAACAAGTTCGTGGAAATTCACAATACCTGGCCAAACTTGAGCCAAGTAAGGTTCATCTCCATGCTTGATAAAGATATCTCTAACGTTGCCCCTTTGACATACACATGCATTTGACTTAAAAGGAAGTTGGCTCAAATGGCGAGTTAGTGAAAGAATAAAAAAAATATTTCTTCTTATTTTGATCATTCTAGAAAATATTCTCCAAGTGAAATTTGCCAATGGGGATTGTTTAAAATTGTCCAAGGAAAAGACTTGGCCAAATAGAGTCCACAAATGCTTTTTTAATGTAACACCTAAAAGAATATATTCTTTTAATAAAATTACGGAAATATGTCAACAAAATACACATGTTTTCATTAATTAATATATTTATAAAAATTTATATCAATAATTTGATTTTAAAAACATGATTAGAATCGATGACAAACATTAAATTAAAGAAAAATGGTCAGGTAAATATTTTATTGAAAATAACTACAAAATAAAAGACTTTATTGAAAAAATGGTATATTTCTAGAGATGAGACCTTTTTTTCTTTGGATCAATTCATAACTATATTCATACAAGTGAGAGCTCCATAGGGCATACAAAAAACAAGACCATACTAAAGTTCCAACCAAAAAACCATAGAGGAAACACAGTACAAAAGCAAAACAATAATAGCAACAAAAACAAACTAAACAACATAAGCAACAATATAATAAAAGCTAAAAGTATAGCCTTAGCCAATTCCTTCCTTTTCAACTTCCACAATAATAGCATCATCAAAGCATAAGGAATCACAAGTCAAAATATCAACTAAAGTGGTGGTAAAGACACTTGCCTTTTTGGGAACACTTTTTTTGCAATAGACATTATTATTCAATTAGCAACTTTATTCCATTGACAAGGAGTTAGAGAAAAAGAGAGGTCAACCTTGAAACTATGGAACTCTTCCAATCACAATTATCCAAATTCCTTTTAGACACATAATTGTATAGTTTATCACAATTTATTTCCACTATAATTTTCTTACCAACAAACTCTGAAGCTAAAGATAAAACTTTTCTTAGTGTCATAGTCTCTATCATGAATGTGGAATTAGCAATAAATACTTTTCCATAACTATGAATAACCTCTCTATTAAAGTTTCTACAAATCACTCTAATACCATCTTTCTTTAATTTGGATAGGATTGAGTCATCAATGTTAATTTTGAAATAGTCAACACTAAAGGGTCTCCAAAAACAATTACTATTCCTAAAATTCTCACTTGCAATATCTTACTTTAGGAGATCATTAGCTAACCAAAACTCATTAAACCTAATTGAAAAGACAAAAATTACTCTACTTGGGTCCAGCTGTTTAGAACTAAACATTCAGCACTTTTATCTTTCTATATATTTCAACACTGCCAAGCTAAGTAAGCCTTGCCACAATCATCCAGACTTACATTTTTCACTAAAAAATTTCATATATCATTTCTTAAAGCTGATTATATTATGTTTATGTATTATGATAGCCAAGGGGTAACCAAGCCAAGTTTTAACAACTCATGGCCAAAGAAATAACATATGTTCTATAGTTTTTGATTCCATCATACAAATGGGGCAAATGGGGTTAATAACATATTTATTTTTTAACAAAGCTTCTTTGTTAGCTATGGCTCTAAAAAGGGCTTTTTATATAAAATGTTTGATTTTATGGGCTTTTTTAACTTCTATGTAGCAATCTAAAGATTATTAAAAACCTTAAAAAAGCTACTAGGTCCCAAAGAAGAATTTCCTACCATTGTTTTTTTTTGCTTTAAAATAACCAAATTTAATAGTGTAGATACCATTCTTAGACTTGGCCTAAATAAGCTTGTCATCTCTGTTAGATAAAGAGATGTGAATGCTAGCAAATTTTTTTTTTTCTAATGACCATTGAAACTTTGTTAATTAAAGGCATCAAATCCCACTTTCTATTAACTGTTAAATTAACAACCTTTCTTTGTCTATTCTCACCATTAATACCTTCTAAATTTATATTATATCATTTCAAGTTTAGAATCTACTTATCATTCCAAATCTTCATAGAGAGCCCATTCCCAATTTGCTAGTCTAAGTCTTTAACTAACAAATTTTTCCTTTTTATTAGACTAGACCATGTCTAAAAGGCCTTATGCCATTTAATAGTATAAAAAAAAATTAAATTTGGGAAGTACAAGCCTTTCACCACCTTAACCCACAAATCATCTAGATTTTAAAGTAATTTCCAAGTGTTCTGAGCAAGCAAAGCATCATTAAAAAAAAACTCCTTAAAGCCCAACCTTCCTTTATTATTTGGTTTTGTAAGATGCATCTAAGATTTTTGATGAATTCTTCTTTCATCTTCCTTTTAGCCCTACTAGAATTTAGCAATTAAGCTATCCAGCTCCATGCATGTTTTTTTAGGAAACATGAAACAAGACATAAGAAAAATAGGCATTGCATTCATTACAACTTTTATCATGACTTATATTCTTACAAAAGATAACAACTTTTATTTTCAACTTTGAATTTTATACCTAATTTTGTCTCTCACAAAGGCCAATGCCTTAAATTTGGATCCTCTTTATAAAACAGGCAAGCCTAAGTATTTATCTAGATCTTCAGTGCCCTTATACACGAAATCTCATTCACTTCTTTCCTCACAACAAGAGGAGTGTTGCTTGTGAAAAAAAATATAGGACTTGTCTAGGTTAGCCTTCTGACTAGAGACCTCATAGGAAGTAAATAGAATTTCACTCAATATGCTATAGTTTTTTATCTTAGAATTTATGAAGAAAGGGGCATCATTAGCAAAGAAACAATGGGATAACATTGGGCAATTTCTGGCCAATTTTACACCCTTTAATTCACCTCTATCCACATGCTTTAGCACCATTACAAATAAAACATTTACCACTAAGATAAAAAGATAAGGTGAGAGGGGATCACCTTGTTTTAAACTTCTCTCAAAGACTATTTCTGCTACCTTTCTTTTAGAGAGTAGCAAATTAAATCCCATAGACGTCACATACTTCCATGATCCATTTTATCCACTTATCACAAAAACCAAGTTTCTTAAGAACCCTTCCAAGAAATCCAATTCAAGTCTGTCATATACCTTGTTTATGTCCATTTTCAATGCAAATGCAAATTTTTCTCCATTTTTCTTGTATTTAGATAGTGAAACATCTCATGTGCTACAATTATGTTATCTTGGATTGACCTTCCTAAAACAAAAGCTTTTGATTAGAGGAGACATAATTTGTGAGTACCTTTTTTATCTTATTAGCAAGAATTTTAGTTATAACTTTGTAAGAAAAGTTATATAAGCTAATAGGTCTAAATTGTCTAACTCCTTTAAACCTATCAACCTTAGGAATTAGCACTTGTCCATTTAAGATCATACAAAGGCATCCCTCTTTCAAAAAAGCATTCCACCATTGAAAAATTATCATTCCTTATCTCTTCCGATGCAACATGGTAAAAATAGTGAAAAAGCCTATATGGGCTTAAAGCTTTTGAAGCACCAAGTTAGAAAGCAATTTCATTAACCTTAATTTTATAAAAAGCTCTATAAGTCTTCCATTTTTAGCAACACCCATACATCTGTTCACATAACTAAGAACCAGCTCATAAGATCTAAAATCAAAGGAGGTGAAGAGTTCAATGTAGGAATTAATGATGGTATTTGCAATTTCCTTTTCTCCTTCAAGCCAATTTACCTTCATCATCCTTTAGCTTTAGAATCTTCTCTCTCTATCTTCTTTGGAAAGTAGAAAAGTGGAAAAATTTTCCATTTCTATCACCTGCTTTTTAGCTAGCTAATCCTTCATCGTTATCACAAATATGCTTCGTCTTTATCTTATACTTTCTCAATTTCTTTGATTTTGGTCACTTTTTTTTTTCAGTTAGCATTTCCTCGTTACAAGTGGCAAGCTCTCTTATCTAACTACCTAAAAGCCTTTTACTATTAGGAAACACCTTCTTACTCTATATGATTAGGCCCCCTTTATACGTATTCAATATATTAACTAGTTTAGCCACTTTATCATCATATACTCCTATTTCTTCATTTCTTTTATTTTTGATAACCTTAAAGAAATCAAGATGGTTTGCCTAAAATGTTTCAAACTTGAAACTTTTAGGAGTTTTGCAACCTTGGAAGCAATTGCCAATGAAGAGAAAGTGATGATCAAATCCTGTAGGCTCTATGTTAAACACTTAGGCCTTAAGAAAAAACTTTTTTAAACTCTAAGTTACCTAAAGCTCTATCAATTTTCTCTTTGATATATGCCTCCCCTATCTGATAATTACTCTAAGTAAATTGGACACCTTTAATTCTAGGTTAAAAAGATTATAGTCAAACACTAAACTTTGAAAATTAATAATCTTCCTCATAACTCTAGGCTTTTCACCCAATTTTTAGATTGAGAAAGTATATCATTAAAATCCCCTATAGATAACTAAGAACCATCTACTCTAGGAGCAAGATCATGTATTTTCTCCCATACCACTCTTCTCTTTTTCACTTTTGGTGAGCCACAAATGAAGGAAATGAAATTAGGGACCTCAAGAGTAAAAGAACTTACTTTTGTATGAATCAAGTTTCTTAAACTATATAAAATATCCATCTCCACATCCACACTCCATTATAAGGCTAATTTACTCGATAGACCCATAGG
Organism: Erythrophleum fordii; assembly: GCA_032878935.1. NCBI lineage: Eukaryota > Viridiplantae > Streptophyta > Magnoliopsida > Fabales > Fabaceae > Erythrophleum > Erythrophleum fordii. The sequence goes on along the minus strand of JAVQMF010000053.1, from coordinate 49,360,710 downwards.
ATTCACATATTAGTTATTCATTATTACACATTTCTTTTTTTAATTTTTTTAACATTTTTTATTAACTGCTTTATTTTCCTAAGAAATACCATAGAAGGTTTATTTTTCTTACAAATATGCCTTAAAAATTTTTTATTGCCAAGGCCACCCCAAAGCTTTGATAGTTCTAAAAGATGAAAATCATAGCTCTTAGATGGCTACATCATACCTGTCTTTAGAACCCACAACAAAATTGTTCATCACACTTTCATCCCTCCTAACTTTGAAAACAAACCATTCCTATAGGGACATTCACCAAGCGTTCAATAGTTTCCTCAATTTTTCCTTTTAATTGTTGCTTTATCTTTCTTACACTTATTGGCTTCTTTCACCATACTTCTTCAATTAATTTCCTTTTCTTTTTAGAGGGCTACTCGGGCCTTTAACTCCTCTTTTGATACAAACCCCTTTCATCTTTTTCATAATGTCAGACATAAGAGAAAGTTGATTAAATGATATAACAACATTCTTATTCTCTTCTTCATCAAAAAGAAGTTCCATGATATAGCTTGACGATATGAAGTTCTATTGTTTATTTTCAATAGATTTGATTTTTTGCTCTTTTATTTTAACTACCACACTACTTTCTCTCTTATGAGCCATAGACAACTAGACTTCAATTACTCGAGTAAGATTATTTATGTTTCTAACACACTCTTTTTTAAAGCCCAACTTTACTTTGCAACTCCATTAATTCTCTTTTTGGAGCCTCACTTGATATTCCAATTTTAATATTAGATCCCTCTTTTTCTTTATCCTTTAGGTCTTTCTCACATGTGCATCTAACAAACTTATCCTTTCTCCAATCATTATCCAAACTACCATTATTCCCATCTCTTGATTTTGTTCTTGTTTTATCTTTTAGTAACTCTTCATACCTACTCGCTTTTTCTATGTAACTATCATGCTCCTTCTTCTTCCATCCTTCCTATGTTTCACACCTATCCTCTTTACACCTAATTATTGCACAATTCCAACTGTTAACTATAGGAGTATGAATTCAAGCCCCAAACACTAGTTCATCTAGATTAACAACTAATTTCTTCCTTTGACACTAGTAATTCCTAAAGTTGTGCCTCGCAATTCCACAATTATAGCAAAAGCTTTGGAGTCTCTTGTATTTCACTATGATCCAAACTTTCAATTGACCTAAATGTGGAGTCCAAAGCCAAAGAACAACAAAGGCTTTCTCAAATCAATTAATACCCTATCTCTAATGAAGCTTCTCGATATTCTACGACACAAAACATTTCAAACATTACATTTTAGGAGACGGGGTTCAACTGTAATTCACAAATCATTCTTCCTCCCTTCTCTCTTCTTAGAAGAAATTGCAGTAACAAAATATATAATTTTTAAGTGAAAATTAATAAACAAAATATCAATGAGGAGTAAAATACGATTCAAGAAATACTATGCTCCAAAGTACTCTTTGAATCTGATGATCTTTTTAACTGTTGGAATTTAAGATTGGATAGATTTGTATAGAAAGTAAAAGTTAATCATATAGTTAATGTTAAATTTTGTAATGCTTAACCTTACTTTTAGTTAGACAACTCACTATATTATCTTTGTTTTTAATTTCCTCTTGGGATGGGAGGGGATATGATATGGTTGGTTCATAAATTTTTTGGATGAATAAGATATTATCAATGGACATGGCAAATTGAAGAAGAGACGAAAACAAAAAAACTAATTGCTGGAATCTTGGCTGATATGATGATATGATCTCATGAATGTGTTTGTAATTATTTATTATTTAGTAGTAACATTAATTAATTATATAACTCAGCACTTTGAATTAAATAATAATAATAATAAATTATTATTATTATTATTATTATTATTATTATTATTATTATTATTATTATTATAGCCTTGACTGTGATTGTATTGAAATGGGATTTGGATCATTTATATTTTTTTTATTTTTTTGTTAATTTTAAATAGAAATAAACACAGAATGTAGAGGTCCAACATTTAAATAAGTCTTACACTTTTAAACTAGACCCACCACAGTGGATCAGTTTGGATATATTTCCTTCTGAAATTAACAAAAATAAAGAAAAGAAATTAAAAAAAAATTCCAAACTAGTTGAAATGTTAAGTCCGTGGATGTGGCTTACCTTTCGATCTCTCGCTTTTGAAAGCAGGCATATGCTGTTCAAAAATTAACATGGAAAAATTAGGATATTTTTGCGAATATTTGTTATTAAATTTAATTAAAAATACAATATATTGCTCATTTTTTATAACTCAAAAGTAAATCATTGATGTTTTTTCTAAACAAAATTCACATGTTATAATTTTATTTAAAAATTTGACAATAAAAATAATTGTACTTAAATTTTTTTCTTTTTATAATTACGAACATTCCATTGTAAGTTTGGATGGCAAAGTAATAGATGTTTCCATAATTAAAAATTCTTAGAGAAAAAAAAATTTAGTAGAGGGAGTGTAATTGAACAAATGAAGAAAAAAAATTTTAGTTGTTTTATTATAATTTATGTAACGTATCTATTTCATAACTCACCATTTTGAATTACACTTGATTTAGGTTGTGTATCATATTTTTATTATATTGTTAAATTTCAAATTCAATAAACTTACAAATATGTATATGAAATGAAAATTAAAATCAGCGGATCAAATTTGTTTAGATCTACATTTTTTTAACTAAAATTAGATATAATTTTTACATCTTTATTATCAAATTTTTTAATTAAAATATGATAATTATATAGTTTAATTAAAAATTATATAGTTATTTGTAAAAGCTATATATATTATGTTATTATTATAAAATTATATATTTATCATGTTTTAATTAAAAAAATTATATATAATTTTTTTATTTTTTTACTACCAAATAAAAAGATATGCATATTCCCTTTAGGTGAAAGCTTAGACATAGTTTTTCTTGGTGTGAGAATGAAAATGCAATAAGCTCATAAAGTGGGTTAGACCAAACCATTAGATTGGGCCTCAAATGTATGCACTTATCAAGTGGGTATTCTGTAGATGGAGACTTGGCCCAATAAATTACAAAATTTACAAAGCTGGACATCCCAAAAAATTTTGTTTTCTATCTTTCATTATTCCATCCCAAACATTCAGCTGAAATTCTTTCCTAGCCTCTCCTATTATTGCATCAATTCCTTCCATAGCGAGAAATTTCTCTTCTTTATTTTTGAATATTTTCTTGCTCTTTTAAATCAAGAGATTTGCTTTTTGTCACTTTTGTTTATAGAAGTTCTTGCTAAACTAACTTCTAAGAGTCATATCTTAAATAAAAGTTATTGTGTGTGAATATTATTTCTTTTTGAAATATGTTTAAATCACGGGGTTGTGAATAACTACTAAAAAAAATCTTATATTTAGAAACTAAACTGATAACGTGATTCTCAAATCGTTAAGAATACTTAGTTTAATCCTAAAAATTATCAAGTATACAAATCATACAAACCACACTCCTTATATGTGAGGAGTCCATTGATGAAAGGGGCTGGGAGTAAAGCTTGAACCCGTTTCCTACAAGACTCCAATGATGAATATCAGCCCTACTGAAATTTATGGAGTTATATGTTTTTGGGTATATTGACAGAATCATTCACTATTTCTTAAAAGCTTAATCTCTATCTTAAATAAATTATATGGTTAAGAGAAACCATGAACTAGAATAGAAGAACTCACTCCATCCATGAATAAATATTTTGTAGCAACCTCATCAAATGGTACATCTATCTTAATGAATTTAAGTAATAAAATGGTTCCACTATAGTCTATTTATTAAATAACTCATAAATATTAAAAAATATAAAGTACAATGAATTTTTATTTTTGTATAGTAATGCATACATTTGTCGATTTTGAAAAAATAAATTTAAATGAATATAACAATTCAAAAATCATATTATTGCTTTGTTGTATATTTAGACGTTGGCTCCAGCATATCTCATGAAATAGGCAATGACTTGCATTTTTTTTTACAAAAAAAAAAACACCCCTTTAATATTTTTTTAAAAAAGTTAAGAATGGAATCATAAATTAAAAAAATATAATTTTGTAAATGAAACATAATTCTTATACCTCCACTTTAATAGAAACATAAAAAGAAATCAATAATATTAAACAATAATTACAAGATGTAATGGACATTATTTTAAATTTGTTATTATTTTTTTCTTTTTTATTTTGATAACTAAACAAGGGGGGTAAGTGAACCGTTAATCAAGTCGAATTGGTGATCTTGAAGGCTCACAATCATGAACTGAATCTCTCGTCCCACCATTTGAAATCTGTAATCCTTTTGAAAAATATCGTGGACAATGTCACAATGATGTTTTTCCAATAGCACCAGTTGATAATTTTGGCTTTTCCTCCTCCTTTTGTTCCCATTAAGCTTTTGATTTTTCCCATTTGCCAATTACGTTGTAACGAGTTTTGACCTCCAAAACAAAAACCAATTGACAATTAGAAATTAAGCTCATGACCCAAACAAGTCAAACAGACGTCAGCATGACCAAATAAAATATTGTGACCCCATAGTATTAGTAAGAACTAGAGAGAGAAAGGGCATGCATGGCAAATCGGCCATAGCAATGGTCCATGGGAGTCAAGTTCTTCAGCGAGGGGCACGAGGCTCCTGGGCCTAACATTTAGTCCACTCCCATCATCATCTGTTGACGTCACGCATCTAGCGATCGCAAAAAAAAAAAAATTTTAAATAGACATCATTTTCAAATACCAAACATGTTAAATATAGTTGCGGGGCATGCTAAAAATTTTAAAGATTAGGTTTAGATGTAATTTTTTAATTAAAATATAATAAATATATAATTCTTTAGTAATAATATAATAAATATATAATATTATTAATATTATTTATTATATTATTATTATTAAAGAATTATATATTTATTATATTTTAATTAAAAATTTTAATTAGAAGAATTTAAATAATTGTACATAAATTTTTTAAATTCAATTATTATACTTATTTTAAATAATTAAATTCTTTTTTATATTTTAATCCTATTGAAAATTTTTTTAAATAAAAATATCATTATGGCAGGCCACCCACCGCTCAACAATCACGTTAACCATACACGTGTCAGGTGACCATTGGGTGTTCATACAAGTGGACCATCCCGATGCTGTGCGAAACTATACCTTTAAAAAGAACAAATGGGCAGGCAAAAAGTGTGATGGGGATGTCGGTTACAGATTAGATTTATTCCTATCGCTGCTCGCCGAATGGTGTGTCGCCTGACCTGAGGTGGTACCAAGAAGTGTGTCCGTGACAGATGTCACAAGGAGAGAAGAGGAAGCATGCCGGCGGCGGAGACGACGCCATTTCCGGGACCCAGAAGAAGGTGCGAGACGAGGTGACGGATGACGAGGTGGAGGAGTTTTATGCGATTCTCCGGCGGATTAACGCGGCGGTTGAGTACTTTAAGAGCGGCAATGATCGGGAGGAAGGGACGGCGTCGCATGGCCGGTGGAGAGCGTCGCTGGAGGAAGAGATCATGCGGCAAGTAAACGCCGTTCAGGAGAAAGCCAGGAGGCAAGAGAGTTTAGATCTCAATTTGAGTCCCAAGCCAGAATGACCCTTGTTTTAGATCTGCCTTCAGGTTTCTTTCCATCTTTTTTTTTTTTAAACAAAAGAATAGAATTTTCTGGTATTGATTTATACTAATTTTGGATTTAAATTTATGTTTAAGAAAATTGCGTTATTGAGTACAAAAATTTGGTTTAGCATGAATTAGAAAGGTAAATGTAATCTGCCGACTAACATTCAGTGTGTATATAATTAGATCGATGGTGGAATGGTAATATTAGTTTACTATGTTTGAAAAAGATTCTAACGTAGTGGGAAAGGGGTTCTATGCGGCTACGCGATATGCTACCTTTTCACACTCCTGTACTTTTTTTTTTTTGGGTTCTTTTAATGGTGATGACGTGTTGTTTAGGCAAGTTTTGCCGGCATTCCATAAAAAATATTTGACCAACTACACCGCCTTCGCTGAATATTTATCAGAAAAAATTACTGAAGAGAATTTTAATTTTAAAATATTTATATTAAAAATTTTAAATTTTGAAATTAAAAATTTTAACTTCAAATCTTAAATTGTAATTTTTTATAATTTTTTGTGTAATTTAAATATTTATTGTTAAGATTTTTAATATAATTTTAATATTTAAGATCTCGTAGTTTAAATATTTTTAACTTGAATTATAAACTGTAATTTTTTTCAATTGATTGTTATCCCCATTTTCTCACAACATCTACTGTGTATAATTTTCCATAGGGCTCCACAAAGTCAAATTCATCCAATGTCAACAATTCCATCTAATTTGATTCAATGGAAATCAACTAATTAATTGGATCAATTAGATGAAATTTGGCCACAACTGAGTAGGTTGATTCAGATGTTGGATTACAATAGTAGACATCCAATATTAATGAAATTGACCAATTACATATTAATATTTTAAAATATATATTTAATATATATTTGCTTTTTAGTAAATAAATAAATACCTAATACTAAAATTTACTTTATGAGCTTTTATTTTATTTTAAATCATAATTTTTTATGGTTGAAATATGTTTAAACTTGTGTTGTGCATTTTATTGTTGGAAATCATTTTTTTCATTACTGAGATTGAATAATATTTAATATTAAATTTTTAAAATTCTTCAACAATATTTTTTTCAAAAACTACTATCCAATCCATCCAAACCCATGAAGGTTAGGTTGGATTTGTTCGATTTTGTTCAAAATAACTGAATTGATTGAAAGAATTTTTTTTTATTTAAAGAGATAAAGTTTGTTTAATCAGACCAAATAGAACCTACTCAAATTAATGAACATCCTTAGTTTTGCTGGTATTTTAAAATTAAAAAATAAATTTTCTTATTTGACCTCAAGTTTATTAATGCTTAAAAATAAAATTTTTAATATATATACTTATATATATATATATATATATTGTATGTAAATCTTATACAGCTTTAAAAACACTGAATTATATGGAGAAGAAAAGATCCCTACTCCTTGACTACGCTCTGTTTTCACAAGCTTGAAACAGGTCCATATCTCAATTAGAGACATTATAGAAAGTGACTACACTTAATGATATATTTGGTGGGGAATCCTAAGTGGCTCTGGTTTTTTTATTTTTTTAATTTGCTTCATGCATGCTTCTGCTTTAGAATAAGAAGGGAGTGTCGTAAGCTACTGTTCTAAATTCTAATAATGTTTGTTTAGAAAAACGTGTAACTGAATTTCGACATGCTAACACATTTACTAATATTTTTTGTATCTTCATTTATATATGTGAAAATTTTGAAATGAAACAATTTTATAACATACAAATGTTTATGTTACATTTAATTTTAAAAATATTAATTAAATTAAATTAAAAATTGGATCCTGTTTTTTGCGATCACAAACTCGGTTTCAGATATACGGGGATATTCAAGCTGGCCTGAGATAAATAACATTTTTTAATATTATTATATTATAAAAAATAAATTAATTTCATATTTTGTTTGATTAAAAAATATAATATAAAAAAAATATAAAATATAAATAAGTGAGAGTAAATATATATATTTTTTTAACGTAAAGAGTGAACCAAGCGGAGCATGTAACCGACGATCATGGTTCCCTTGGCCCTTCGCCAAACTAACCATCTCCGACTCTTTCCGTTCTCTTCCGCTACATCAATCCTGAGAGTTCTGCGCGGCCTGTGATCGGCAAAGGTTTTGGCTTATGGAGGCAGAAAATAACCCTAAAACTATAGTATTTTGGGAGCCTCTGGGAGGTGTAGTTTTGTGTTCCCACTCCCTTTGTTCTTTTTGCCCCATTTGACAGCCCCAGTTGCCTGGAATAAAGTTAACTTCATTGATGGTATGGCTTTCGTTGCGAATCGTTATCCTCCTCGAATGGTTGCAGATTCCCTTCCCAACTTAGTTCCAAAAGATGATATTTAAGATCTTTATTCAATTTATGGTTATTGATTTCAATTTGACAGTAAATTCGTGATCGTAAATGTCTTACGCATTTGTTCACACCAGACCTCGATTCGCTTTCACAGTATCTAAAGAGAGCAGAGCAATCGGGGTGGCCCATGATTGCTATACCAAGTTTGCCATCATCTCGATGAAATTTAGAGATTTGAAGTGAAGATCTTGGACAAAATCTAGTCGTACAAGAGGAAATATAGGAATTGACTTTATGTGTGGGCGTAAAAGTAACTCCATTGAAGGCGTGGGCAAGCAAATGACCCTCTTATTCTTCGCATCCCGTTCTTCAAGTGTTACAGCTTCCAAGATAGCCTTTGCCCATAACCATGGTCTTACTCAGATAAGATTTGACCCGAGGCCTTTGGAAGAAAAAGGGTTGATCAAAAGAGCTGAAGATTGGTTTGTTAAGATTTTGTGTACTCAAACTTATTGGATAGATTTCGGGCTATTTTGGTGAGCACTTGACTCCTTCACTCATGTTTGAGGTTTTTAAAAGGCTAACAATCCAAACTTGGGTTTGAGATTCTTCAGTTAAGTAGGGAAAGATTGAATATCACTCATTCCTTCTGGACCTATAATATGCTTTTGCGGTCCTTCTGTCGAGCTGGTCTCTACCGTTCAGTGAAAATGGTGCATGACTGTATGAAGTCGGATGGCAATTGCCCAATAGTTGGCTGTTGAGATTTTTGGCGTCATTGACTTCTTTGACATCTTGGTAAAATAGAATAAAGTAGATTATGCCATTACCTTATTTAGAGAGCATGTAGGATCACATTTTCATCTAGAAACTTGCACCTTTCATATTTTAATGCGAAGTCTATGCTGAGCAGGAGAAATTGATAAACCCTTGAAGTTGCTCAGCGATATGGCCAGTTGTGATTGTTCCCTTGATATAGTTACATATAACACTCTTATATATGGTTTTTGTAGAATTATTGAGGCCGATAGAGCAAACAATCTATTAAAACAAGTTTATTTAAAAGGTTAGTTTGCCCCTAATGTTATTAGTTATACAACAATAATAACAGGTTATAGCAAGATGACTCAGATGGCGGAGGGCTGCCTGTCATTATGATGCAAGGATTAGATATGGACTTAAACGTGATGAAGTTACTTTTAATGCTCTTATTGACGGCTTTAGTAAGGCTGTTGACATGGCATCTACACTAGCCATGTATGAGAAGATGGCGTTTCAAAATTGTGCCCCTGACGTTGTTACTTTCACTTCCCTTTATTGATGGATATTGTCAAAATGGACAGATGAACCATGGCTTAGACATACGGCATTAAATGAATGCCAAAAATAACCCCCCAGGTGTATATACTTTCTCTTTTCTTATCAGCGCTCTGTGCAAGAACAACAAACTGCATGAAGCTCATGACCTTTTAAGATTATCGAAGCAGAACGACACTGTTCCAAAACCGTTTATGTACAATCCTATTATTGATGGATATTGCAAATCTGGGAATAATGATGAAGCTAATGCAATTGTAGCAGAAATGGAGCAGAAGAGATGCAGACTTGATAAGGTGACATTTACAATTCTCATTATTGGACATTGTATGAAAGGAATAATGCTTGAAGTAATTGGTATCTTTTATTAGATATTGGCAGTTGGTTGTGCTCCTGATGATATCACTCTCTTTTAAAGGCTAGAATGCCAGGGGAGGCTGCCCGTATTAAGCAAGCTCTATTAGAGAACCAGACACTTTGCAACCTCTTTACGTATTAATTAATTGCCTCATCAGTACATTATTTATAGCAGAAGCTATTTATTATCTGATTTTTAAAGTAAAACAATAAAGGAATCGCACATCGCATGAACAAATAAGCTGAGTTATCATACTTAGTCAGAATTCTAGATATCTATTATCATAGTTCTTGGGCAAATAACCTCATGTAAGGCTTTTGCTGATAATACATTACCAAAAGTTTATCACTAATCAATTCTCAAAGTATACATATACACCTCATCATACAACAAAAGAGTGCCCTGAGTCATATATACATCATAGAATACCAAGTTAGATTAGGAAACCACTATAATATATAAAAAACGAGCTCCATAATAACTGCAAAATTTTCTAGACTTCCCGGGGTTTAATTGTTTAGGTCTGGCATGCTAGTATTAGAAGTAATTTCTTGGGTCTCTTTTGTAACCGGAGTAGTTTTCATATTAATTATTACTTTCATCTAGCCAATATCTGGTATTTCTACGTACATTCACTCTATTTCTTCAACATATCTAATAATCGATATTCTTAATATCTAAACACATTACTACACATATAAGAATTATAACAAAATTTTTAGTAAGACAATACCAATTTAAAAATTGACAATAGTTTAATTGTTACATGTGTAGAAATCAAATTTTTTTTATTACTCTTGTTTGTCTGAGGAGCATTAGTATCTGGTTTAATTTAATTTAAAATATTTATAAGAATTCTATCAATTATCCCATACCATTGAACATAGACCTAAGTATGCGAAATAAACATGTAGTTGAGAATAAATTATCATTTTTCTTAGCTTTTTTGTATTTGCAACATATAATTGTTAAAGTGTTTTTAAGAAACCAAATCATAAACATGCTTTTTAGGGCATCCCCAGCCTGAATCCCTAATACATGCATAAATGAAGTTTCATAACATATATTTGAAGAGAAACATGTACATCTTCAAAGAGAACTTGTGGATATCATTCCTATAAGAATCATTTCTCCTGATAATAACAATATCATAAGTCTCAAAATCTGAAATATGCCTGAAACATAAACATGTATTAGTTAAATTAACATTCTTGAAAGAGTCATAAGAATTCCCAACTCAATCTGATGTATTAGCTTAACATACAAACAAATACAAAGGTCATAATACAATCTAACATGGTCTCTCCCATGTAAATAAGATGGTAATTTTAGTTGCTAAGACGAATTCCAATGGAACTTTTTTTATCAAGATGTCAACTAACTGTGACTTTTCTTTTCTCTCTAAAGATCATAAAAAGATACATTATGTATTTATTTCATCAATTCCCATACTAGCAAGGTTGGCAACAATCTCATCAAAATTTTTTCAAAGGAAGGCAAAAGAATTATAGTTTTTTGAAAACAATTTATAGTCATACTATTTGCAAACAACCAATCTATTCCAAAGATAACATTAATGTTTATTAATGGTAAGAAAATTGAATAAACCAACTAAATAAGCAATAAAAGATCTATCACTAATTAGGATAGGATAATTTAGATAGGCAAGAGAATTACAGATTTTCTATTATAGGGGTAGAGACATACAATTTGAAAGGTAGTTCAGAAATAGGTAAATGTAGTTTCTTCACACAATCATTAGATATAAAGAATCAAATAGTGCAAGTAAGGGAATATTTTGAATGAAAACACATACTTTGTACCAAATTGGGAGACTTATCAACTCCTTTGCCATTAATAGTAAAAGCTCTCCTTTTAGTTGCTGGCTTCTAATTTAAGCCTTTTCCTTCCAACATTCTTCTTTTATTTTATGGGCATTCCCTTGGGAAATGCCTTGGCCTCCTGTAAGTATAGAACATGTTTTACCTAACAAAGTAAGGCATTTTATGTGCAATTTACCATACTTGCCATAAGTGGTTCCCAAAGAGGTTCCTATAGCTTGTTTTTCTCAATTAATGTTGGCTTTAGATCTTGAATTTTACTTTTGAAATTCTTTTGTCCTTTTCTTCTTCCAATATTGATTTTTCTATCTTTCTTTCTCCATCTTTGTTAGGTGCTTTTCCACTGCTTTGCATTTATTCACTAGTGCTATAAAAGTCTCTAATTTCTAGAGCAATAATCACACTTTTAATTTCAGGTTTCAAATCACCTTTAAATTTCCTGACCTTCCAGGCTTTATCAAGGTTTTGTTTTAAATAAAATGAAAACTTTGATAAGGCTTCAAATTTGGCGCCATATTAATCTATTGTCATATTTCCCTACTTCAATTGTAGAAATTATGTCTCCTTATCACTTTTCATGTTTCCAAGAAAATATTCTTAGGGAAAAATGGTTTTAGACATTTCCTAAGTTATTTCTATCCTCTAAGCCTCTAAACTTCGCTTAACTTCCTTTCACCAATTGTTTTCATCATCAACCAACATCTAAGCAACAAACATTACTTTCTAAGCATCTAAGCATTACAACCTGCAAAGATCTTCTCCAATTCTTCTAGCCAATTATTTGCTATAGTGAGGTTGTGTCCTTTCTAAAAAGATGGGGGTTTTGCCCTTCTAAACTCTAATAGACTTTAAAAATTCATGTTTTGGATGATTTTGATATTGCTTCTCCATTTTCAAGTATTAGCGCTTGATTGTTTAGTGCTACTTCTCTATCTTCAACAGCTAAGACGTGATTGTCATTCTTATTTTCTTGCACTTACTGAATTAGTTTGTTTATAACAACAGCTTGCTCCCTTATAGTAGCAAACGTCTCTTCACCTTGTTGTCTTATGACAATAGCTATCCTTCTGATGGCATTCACATGCCATTGTCCTAGTTGTTGTGGTTATTGTTGATGGAGTTATTTCTTCTTCTTGATGCTATAATTTTGCTGTATAAACAAAATAGTTTATATTAAGGTGATCAAGCTTAATATATGTTTATTCTACTTATGAACAAAAGCATAGCATGAAGCATAGATATAGGGGTATGTAAGTGTTAGTACCACTTTCACTCATTATTACCCAGATATCAAAACAAAGTTAGATTGCCAAAATTTGCATCCTAATCTGGATTTTTTTTTAAATATTATTAAACTTTCATTGGACTAACTACTTTAATACCACAAATGTAACCCTTCCCTTTAAAAATAATTTAAATGTATATCAAGTTGTATTAATTTTAATTACATGTGTGGTGTAGGAGGAAGCTAATGAGAAGAAAAATATGATAAGGAAGAGATACACAAATACATATGCATGTATATAAATAAACTAATATTACAATCCAAAAGATAACTCTATTAGTTCGCTATATAGTGTGAACAGTTCAATAATACATTAGTTATCAAAGTATTATTTTAGTCAAGTATTAGAGCTACTATATACATGTCAAAAGGCTCCTTAACAATTATTCTAACTAACCTAATATCCAAATCAGTCAAAGGGGCTTTTGGGTGGAGATTTATAAGCTAAATGCTTGTAAAGCAATTTGTTTCCATGATACTTCAAAAACATGAATTGATTTTTAGCACTTGTTTTAATCTCAGATTTTATTCTTTTATAGATGGGATTCATTTCCTCATGTTAAGAAAAAGAAAGAGTCAGATAAAAAATAATCCAATTGGACTAATAAACTTAGGCATCTAACAAATCAACTACTAGTTTTTACAAGTAAGGAACAATGCAATTTCTATATGGTAATATCTCCTACTACCAGTAGATCAAACAAAAATTTTAAAGAGAATGATAAAATAGATAAAAATTAACTCACTTTATAGTCAAAAGAAGTATAGAACTGCAGAGCAAACTTAACAAAGTCAGCACGTAAACCTTTGAAGTAATTAGTAAATGCAATTAGTTGTAATAAATAAAAGGATAATTAATAATTAAATAGTTGCATGTATATAAGGAAGTGGCCACTAGTTTTAGTGACAATATATCTACATATATAATCACATGTCTTCACCTACATATGAAAATGAGATAATAAGCAATCTTCATAATTTCGTGCCAACCTGGGTTAATGTGTAATTAATAATTGTTAGATAAAACAAACATTTCTCCAAATAAAAGTTATATATTAAATACACTTGAACATTGCTATGCTATCAATGTAGTTTTTAGCTTTGGACAAAAGCTGCTTATTGTACTTTATCTATGGGAAGGCCATTTTCGGACAATATTAACAACTTAGTTCACCAAAAGAAAAAATATTAACAACTTAAAAAGACTATTTAAGATATTGTAGGAATTTTAAGAGGATCATTTTAGAATAAGTAATGGAACACGAAGGATCCTTTTAAAACATTTCTGAAACAAAAATTAGACAATATATGAAAGTGTTATTGTGCCCTATTTCTTACATGACAATTGACTTATTTAGCCTAGAAACACAACCAAGCATCCATTTTAGCCTGAAATCCTCATGGTAAATTTTTGTTCCCCTAACTATGTGATAATTGAAGTAGTTGTAAGGAAATGATTCATTTTTAGAAACTTAAAAAGTAGTGGAGGTGAATGGGTAGTTGGGTTAGGTCACAGACTTTCTCTTTCGTTATCCAACTCTAAGAATTGGATGTAAATTTGGCGAACATGGCTTTTCTTTTCTTTTTTTTTTTTCAGTTTAAATTATCTGATATTTAGGTTAAGTGTGACAAACTTAATTCATCCCAAACAACTGCATTATTACACTTCTGAGTTGCATATTAACGAAGATGCGAGGGAATTTACTTTTTTGCATATTTCATCCTTTATATACCTACACGTATGACGTCACTAGGATGATCAAGTTCATAGAAGATAAAGGGGTTTGCACATTGTAAAGTTTCCTGAAGTAAAGAACAATAAAGCATGGTTTTATAAATAAAAATAAAAAATAAAAAATAAACTTATGTGAGGTACTGCACACTTCAGAATATCCATTTCCAGGGGTTTGTAGGCCGTCGCATTATAAAGTTCTGACTCCTCTCCCCTTTCTCTTTCCAACTCTTGAGTATGGCCTAGCAATCAACTTTTTCCTTCTCATCCCTTCCCACTTTCTCTCGTGTATCAATTTAAATCTCTTTCTCTATCGTCTCCACTCTATCTCTTTCGTGCGGGCGACGGTTTGTTTAATTTTATTCATATGTAAAACATGCGTAGAAATAAACAAATGAAATACTTCTATAATTTGCAAAAGATATGTGCAAGTTTTGTAATTTTCCCCTTTTAGGGGGGGGGGGGGGGGATATGGATATTAAATACATACACTTGCATACCAATCAATCGGCTCTCATAATCCTAATAAAGACTTTTCTTTCCACCGGCCATGTTTAGAATCCTCCAATCCTCTCGATGCTTTTCTTCTGAGGGAATATTAAGCAACACATAAACATGGGAAAAGACAACCAAAAAAATTAGAAGTTGCATTTCACACTACTTCTATACGGTCTTGTAGAAAATCAAAAGGAAAAATTATAATTTTAAGATAAAAATATTTATACTAAATGATCTTGAATTTTAAAATTATTTTTAAAAATTTAAAGGCTAAATATTTAAAATATAAAAAATGATATTTCAAAAATGTAAATTAAAATTTTAAAATTGAATCATCTACAATTATATAATGTATTTGATTATATAATATATAAATAATTTGTGATGATAGGTTACATAAAATTTAAATTTTTTTATTTTTAAATTCTTTAAAATAATTTTAAATTTTTTAATTTTTTAATATAAAAAAACCTCCTCTGTAATTTTTCGCAAGTCAAAATCTTCTCTTTTCTATTACTATATCCCCTTTATTATCTTTCACTTCTCAAGTTACTGTCTCGGGAACTTTTCACACATCTTGATGCACAGTCATAGAACTCATTGATAATTACCTTGCTTATTATTAGCTTTGGACATTAATTTCAACGCCTTACTAAGTTCATGATGTGTACTCTACTTGGATTCAATTGTCACTTGTCTTCAAGGTTTAAACTAGTGATTCTGCTTCGACACTCACCAAAGAGGACCATTGCTAGGAGCCTTGAGAGTTATTGGATTTGAACTACAATTCAAAGGTTGCTGCTGTCTAGGCTGCGACACCAAGTGAGTTTGCCATGGAGGATTGAGCCAAGGTTGAAGAAAGAGAAAGTAAAGGTGAGATTGAAAAAAGTTTTAAAAAAAATATGTTAATATTGAATTTTCAAAAAAATCTTCAATGTGACAATAAAATTGATGGTTGAGATGAAATGACGAGATTGAAAGAAATGCGCATAATCAATTTGGCATGAAAACGGAGTACGTCCTGATCCTTGCTTTTGACTTTATTGGTCTGCACTCTGCAACCATAGAAATATCATATTCATACCGGCCAACTGACAGAAAAGGCTGAGATATAAATGAACGAGGGATACAAACAGCCACTACTTCATTCAACTTTACCTTTGAAATAACCACCATAATTAAATTTCTATGTCCGATATACCTGCTTTGTGAAATTTGGAATGGAACCATGAAAAATTATAATCAGTGTAATTATGAATTATATTTTGTTGATTTAAAAAAGAATGCGTGCTTATTTGTAAACATGAAGGATAAATTTAACTTTATATCTCAGATTTGATATACCTTATCCTATGCTGATCACTGTTCATGAATTGCAACTCATATATAGTTATAGCCTTAACCTTTAAGATTAAAGAATGAAAATCTAACTTCTATCAATGTTATAGCTCAATCGCTCATGCCGTGTGGATCAGTCGTATGCAAGCGCACGTTTGCTGGTGATCTCAAGCAAAACTAGGTCAAATGACTATTATTAAGTGCAAGATTTTATTTGAGCAAGTGTTTATTATACTTTAAAAAATAAAATTTAAAAAATGCCAAGTCAAATCAACGCGTAGAAAAATGCATACCTAGAAAACTCAAAAGATAATTTTGAGTTAATTTTCAAACACGATTTTATGGGCATCAATTATTGCTTTCTGAGTCCACTGACGGAACAAGCCAGGCAATTCTGTCAACTTCTGAAAGGGAAGAATTAGGATTCGGATTCGGATCGTCTCCTGTGTTAGTGTCTCCAGTGCCTCTCCCGTGGGTTATCGCAGCCATTGATGTCATCCAACGGTGTAGATCATGCACGTAGGTTTGTAGGTGTGAAACAGTGCATTTTACATGCCATAATCCGATGCCCTCCATGCTACCAGCTGTCACGAGTTGGATCGTAGATGAAGCAAAACAAAAAGCAGAATTTGCAGACCTCTTACACAAACTTCAGATGCAACCACATATGCATTTTGATTTCCAGCTCAGCTAGATGTAGAGGAATTGGAGTTTGGCCATGGGAGATCTCTTTTGAACATCAAAATCGGGAGTCTTCACGATTGGGCCGTGGGAGATCTCCCATTTACCTCATGATCTTCGGCTGATGGCCACGGGAGCTTCAGTTCATGATCTCCAGAACAAAATTTGCATCAATAATAAACTAAAATGGAAAACCTGCATCAATAATAAATTTTTCTATAACTAACGAAAGCTGGAAACCTGTATATGCAATTGTTCATTACCACTGGAGGTGACATTATTCAATTAGAGGGCTTGACCTCCATAATGCATGGTATTCAATTAGAGGGTACAGCATATATGGAGTCAATTGCAATGCATTTTTTTCATTCAGGACAAGGTGTAGTGCTTCATATAATTATAACTTCAAGCGGAGGGGAAATTTATAAACATAAATTTTAATATAATGCAACAGAATGATTCTAGTCTACAGAACATGGATTAAATCTCTTGTCAATTGAAATAAGGGACAAATAAACAACTAAATGAATAAATAAAACTCTTAAAAATAGATGTTCTTGTTCAATTGAAACAATAGCTACACTGCATTTAATCGCAAAGACATTATACAGTTAACCTCCAGTAGGAAGAAATAGGAAAGTCATATTTACATATTAAGGTCCAAGATCCCATTTACGAGCAATGGGTGCCAGGATGAACCACATAATTGTGAGAGCACATCCCTTCAAACTCAGAGAAGTGGCAGTAAAAGAAAGATTCTATTTGAGTACCAGATTGATTTGATATTCAATTCATCGGATATTACTACATTGATTTTTATGAGATCATCATCTATAAAAGTTATCATATCCATCACGAACCGATGGCTTTAGTTTGATAGCAGCAATCCAAATGCAACAAACCTATAGATCGATCACTCGCACCCAGAAGATGAAGTAGAAAATGGGGGACACTCGAGGCACTGATTCATCAAAGAAGATGACTTAGGGATGAAGAAGTCGCACCGTTTCACCAATCATCGCTGCCTTGCCAACCGTCGCTGCCTTACCGTTGGATTCTCTCAACGGCTGAGATTTGTTACGGGAGAGGCATGGGAAACATCTTTATGGGAGAGGATCTGAATCCGAAGAATTAGGTATGCGTGGGCTACTGAGTTTCCAGTTTTTCCGGCGATAAATGATGGTGAGTGATGTTAGAGAAAATGTAAACTCTCTTATCGTTAAACTTTTTCAGAATTTATATAAAATGTTTTTCATATATATAAAGATTCAAAAAAATTTACAATTCAGGATTATAAAATTTAAAACTCTTTTGGTACACAAAATTTAAAAAAAATGAAAAATTAAATGAAAAATAATTTTAAAAATAAAAATAACTATTATATCTCTACTTTAAAAAAATAATAAAAAACAAAAATAATTATAAAAATATTATAAATATCATATATAATTAATAAAAGATTTCTCTTCTTTAGTTATTATTTTTTCCAAAGACCCTATATTTTAAAATTATTTTAAAAGATTTAAAATTTTAAGTGTGATGATATAAATATTTTTTATATATTTTTTTTCTATAAGATAGCATATGATAACATAATTTTAAATGGGAGTATCTATTCACATAAAATTGAGGCGCCTTGTTAACGCTTGAGATTTTAAATCCTCTTCCACGTATAAGAAGGAGTCTTGTGAAAGAGGAAGTAACTAAAATCCAACTCTTATTCAACAACTCTCTGACAAGATTTTCTTCTATAAAAAAAGAAGATTCAAATAAAAATCAAGATATGAAATTTTTTTAAAATAAATAATGCTATTTTATAGAGTGTTTGGTTCAAAGAAGGGTAGGGAAGGGAATGGGAGAGATTTTAATGATATCTTATTTAGTTGATTTGGAGGGGAGGGGAGATAAAATTAAATAAACAATTATATTTTTATTGTATTAGAATTTTTAATTTTTTTTTAATTTTTATAAAAAAAACTTTTTCTTATTTTTTATTATAAAAAATAATTTTTTATTTTTATTCAAAAATTTTTTTTTATTTTTATAAAAAATTATCTTAAACCTCATTAAAAAAATAAGATTTATATTATATTTTAAATAAAAATAAGAGTGAGGGGCAATTTAATCAAATGAAACTTAAAAATTTTTCTCCCCTCCAAAAGTGGAGATTTTTGGAAGGGAGGAGAAAGAGTATTTTGCCTCCCCTCCCCTCCAACTTTTTCATACCAAACAAGGAGAGGGGTCCCCCAAACCTCTCAGACTAAACAAGCCCTTAAGGTTCTTGTAATTTTTTTCAAATGTTAAAATAATTAAATAATAAAAAACTCAACCATCTGAGAAAAAAATCAAGTTTTCGGGAATAAAATCCAAATGATGTACCTCATTGACGTTGCTTCAAAGTTTTGCTTTAGAGCTGTCACGTTTCACACGCTATCCTTCTAACGTCATCACCTTCGGTCACAATGACATCAATCGCCTACTGATGTCTACTTTGACAACAAATCCCACCATTCCCTATTTGTACATAATCAAAGCTCCACCTCATATCATGCCGGGTTCCAACGACGCCGTTTGCTAATGGAGCCAGAGGGGAAGAGGAGGAGGACCGATGATGACGATGAAAGTGGAACAGAGGAGATGAGGAAGAAGAACAAGAGCGCGAAGGCCGAGGAGGAAGAAGAGAAGGAGGTGGAGGAGTTCTTTGCGATTCTAAAGAGGATACGCGTGGCAGTCAAATATTTCCAGAAGGCTGAGAAGCGGGGCCCCCGAGTTGTCGGCGGCGACGACCACCGCTTGGAAGCCGACGTTTGAGGCGCAAGATTTTCAAGAGCTGGTTCAGGGTGATTCGGGCTTGGATCTGAATGCCGAACCTACAATTATGCACCTTCAAGGTTGAGCAACAGAACGTCGTTTATGTCTTTTATATATATATATATATAGCTTCTTTTGTTTGTTTGATTTTGTCCTTGTCTAACTTAATATATCAAGTTCTCAGTTCTAAATTATGCAAATGCAGAAGTCATCAGATAGGCATGGATCTAGGATTGAGCAATTCGGATAAAAATTTAAAAAAAAAAAAAAAGGGAAAAAAATTAACAAGCTTGGACATACAAAAATTTTAAATTAAAAAGATTTATATATAACATTTTGTTAATTTATTAAACTAATCACAAAATTCTTTCATGTCATAAAATAGGATATCTACATGAGTCTTATCAAGGGATATATCTACAAACTCTTGTTCAATTGTTTTACATCACGGACTTTAATTACAATTTTTAGAATTGAGCAAAACCCACTCCTTATTCCTCTAAATTTAAAATAAGAGTTGTTCTCAGATGAACTGGCTTTTTTCTCATTTTTCATGATGCATGTCGCAAATGGAAATCATATTCCTTATCTCCACAAACATCAGATGTCGCTTGGACATTAAAAAACAAGGAATGGTATTCAGTCTATATCTTGAAGCCTCTACAATAGTCACCATACCCAAAGGGCCAAACTTGACAACTAATGATACAGGTAAGAGTTACTGGTTTCATATGTTCGATTGTAAGCTATTCATTTAACTCAATTAGGATTTCAGTCAACATATTTTTAAGTATCATATCCATATTCTATCAATTATTTTCTTCTTTCAATCAAAGCAGGCGGGCAAGCACTCCCTTACCCCCCCCCCCCCCCCCCCCCCCCCCCCCTTTAAATCCATCTTTACCTTCAAACTAATCTTTCGATTAGATTCACTAATTCATCTACTACTTTTGTTTTTAGGATCAAATTTATCTAAAATTTTCTCGATTTCATTTGTAAAACTTATATTTACAGAGTCAAAATTACCAATCGAGGCATAATATTTAATATGTACACATTGCGAAGCTCTGGAACAGGAACCTGCTCCATTAAAATAACTTCGTCTTCAGTTTGACGTTGCCACTTCCATATTGATGAATTTCCAAATGGATATCAGAGTAAGAGGCATCCATGTCCATTATCATCTTGGGGACATATTTTATTGGAAAAAAATGAGATTGTGAGTTTTTTTTTTTAACTTGAACCTTTCAGCTATTTGATTATTCTTATGACTAGAAACCTGTGGTGCATCGTTGAAAAATTTTATGGCTGTGGACTCTGCAAATTTTGTGGGTCCTGCAAAAAACATAAGTGTTATAATAATAAATTAGAAAAAATAATTATTTTCCTTCAACTTATATATATATATATATATATATATGTGTGTGTGTGGGCGGGGGGGGTGGTATGTGCGCGTACTAGCATAATAATAAATTAAAATTTGAGATTTTAAATTTTTTATAATAAGGTCTTTTAATTTAATCTATCTTCTATTAAAATACTTTTAGGTGTTTGGAACTTCGAGGGAAACTAATTAAATTTTTTTTATTTAAAATGGACCATGTGTTAGCCAAGTATGAGTTAATATTTGTGATTTATTCTCTTCAATTTAAAATATAAGTCATCTAGCGATGAATGTTTCTCTTTTTTTCATAGTATTTTTCATTTAATGACAATAATTATGTTAAAAACTTTTTATTTAATAACAATAGCTACCTTGACAATAGGAACAAAGTTAAAAAGATATGATAATATTTAAAAATTTTAAATATATAATTAATTTTTTTAAAAAAATATAAATATATTAAAAATGAATAATATTTTATACCCAAAAAAGTAACATTTTGATAATCCCTGCCGGCGTTTGTATGAAGCTCTTCCAACTCCCATTCATCCAGGGCTCTTTTCTTTAAGAAGATACCTTGGGTTATGTTATCAACTTTGAGAGGGTAAGACAGCCTTGGTTTGGGTTATTACTCTACCATTTGCTGATGATGATGGAATAGCAACGTTGGAAATATTTTATGAATAACTGGTCAAATTAAAAGTACACTTATTTGTGAGGGATAAGAAAATAGATTTGTACCCAAATTATTAAAATAATTATATACACTCAAATTTAAATAGCACCTCCCTTAAATTAATGTATTAGAAAGACTTGTGTTTTATTTGGAACATTGCATCGCAAATATAATTTTTTTTATATAATTTATGTAATATTTATTATATTTATTATTTTATTTATTAAATTATTTTTTAAAAAATAAAGATAAAATAATTATTTTTTATTTCACTTACTTTTACCAATTATATTTTATATTTTGTTTACTGTTATATTTTTCAACCAAACATACCTTAATCTATCTAAGTTACTTATTTTTTTCACTCTCAACTTCCAAGGTCTTAGAGTCCTGTATTTAAAAAAAAACAAATTGTAATTATAAGCCAACATAAGGTTGAGTTTAGTCTTGGAACCTCTATATTATCGTCTAGCTATGAAACTTAACAGTATGTCTGGATATGAAATAACAGAAAGGAATGGAAGAAAAGCAAAAGTGAAGGATTCCTTGAAACCCTTTCCTTGTTAGAATATTATTAATAAGGAATAATGGATTATAAAAAAATTTTAACTAACCTTTACATTTTTTTTTTAAATTTTCTCTCCTACTTTTATGGTAATGTTTGGGAGTTAGTGAGGGAAAAAAAACTAAAGAAAATGAAAGAAAAAGATTTTAATAAAACATTCCCTTCCTCTCATTTCTTTTCTTAAACAAACTCTTAAGTTTCCTTAAGTTGTGAGATTTTAAAAGAAATTTTTTTTCTAAAAAAATATTATTATTTAAATAACCCTTTCCCTTACATATTCTCTAAATTCCTTCTCATGCTTTCCCTTTCCATCTTTCAAACCAGTTTAAATTCTCTACAATTGTATAGTTGTATAATGAGAAAGTGTAAATAAGATCCATTTTCTTTCTTTATACCTATATTTTCCTTTTTTTTTTTTTAATATCTCTCTTACTGCATATAATAAGTTTCCCGTAGAGAATCCAGACCTTTTTCAAACATAAGCTAGCCTAACTAATTGAGCCAATAACGAATACCCAGGTAGTAAATATTGGAGAGTTCATAAGCGTCATATAACCTTATCCATTGATGACGGTAATGTTTCAGTCTTCTCAACAACTAACTACATTTTTCTGCATAATATTTGTTCCTAATACAAATCAAGTCAACTAATAAATTTGCTTACCCTATCACTATAAGTGTAGCAGTATTTTCTCATGTAAAAACAAGCCATTAATTTTCCAGCTAGGATCCTCACTGTTGGACACTTGGTATTTGCTTAGTTTTCTCTCGCCGTACGATTGATGTAAATTACCGTATATATTATTTTCTTGTATTTGAACGATACCAATCTGTTCTGTTCTGCGTAGATTATTAGTCATTCTTTTTTGGTTTGCACTAGCATCATATCATAAATATTTCAACAAATTATAGGGAATGGCATGAGCCTTGGATATGACCCAAAAGAAAACAATAAAGCATGGACCTCATCGTTTAGCTTTGGGCTTAAAGCCCTGTTAATGATCATAGGCTCCTGGTCCGTGAAACTTGCTTCCCACTCCTTTGGGCAAATCTTTGGGTAAGTTAATTCTTCTGCAGATTTCATGGTTGGGATTGTAAAGAGGTAGTTTCAGTATTTGTATTCCATTTTTAGTTTCAACTTTTGTCATGGATTGTACCAAAAGCGTATGGAAAGTAACTCATGAAATTTTGTCTAATGAAAAATCTATGGTTCTTTAAAGGGTCTATGTTCTTAATTTAATACAACGACAAAGGGATCTGATTTTCCTTTTTTCAATTTTGATAAAAGCCCACACTCTTTTGTCTTACTGAAATTTAATCTGATATTTTTGTATTAACATTTATTACATGAATTATACTGCTTATCAGCTAAATAGTTCAGCATTTTTAGCTAAGGCACTCTTATATGAAACAAAATGTAGCATATATATATATATATATATATACACACACAATATTATGATATAGATGCCACATGCTTAATTAATTTAAATACAGATATGTAATCACTCGTAGACCGGAGCTTCTATACATGGACATAAGTGAAAACAAGAATAAGATGATGCGTTATTCTATCTTTTTATTAAAAATCTCTAGAAAATTTGCATATCCGAAATGGGAAGCTCAATATCTGTGATGATCGAAATTTTCATAGGTGTTAGTCTAATAAGTTCATCAATTAAACTATAACATTAAAAAAAAAATAAAAAAGAGTTAATACTGTATTGGTTACTTGAGAAGCAATTGTTTTGATGAACAGAGGCTACAAGGCCCAGTGAAAAGAAACCAAAGAGGACTAGTTGCTGAGACTGTGATTTGCTAAGAGATCAGCAGCAACTCTGTTTGCTTCGCGATAAGCATTTGTGACCTTCATCTCCCAATTCCAAGCCAACATCAATTTGATCTGTCTGATTAAGTAGTAGCAAACTTTCCATTGTTCAATGCAGATATTAAATATTTTTAGATAAACCTGTTGGCCAATTCCCTTGAGCATCCCATATAACGCATCCATATAACCCTTACTAGCTCCATCGTGAATAAGTTTCACCATAACGTTGTGTTTGGTTGGAAAGAAAATCAAAGATAAGAGAAAGAGAGAAGAGGAAAATTACATTTTTCTCCGTTTGGTTTAAAAAGAAAATGAAAAAAGAAGAAAAAACTTGAAAATATAAAATATAGTGGGGCCCATCAATTTTTTTCTCTATAAATGTGGAGAGATTAAAAAAAAAAAACATGTGACTAACATAATTTATCTCCTGTTTTTTTAAATTATTCTTCTTTCAAATTCATTTTAGCCTCAAACCAAAAGGAATTAATTTAAACATTTTTTTAAAATTTTAATTAATTATATAATTATTTATTCAAAATTTTATTATAAAATTAATTAACAATAAATATATTTTATTAAAATAATAATATATTTTTATAATATTACAATTAATAAAACTAAACAACTACAATATAATCGATTGGTAGCAACCAAATGCCAATTGGACATTAGTCCGATTGTCATTTAGTAGAATAGGATGATACGTTTGCATCATCCTATCCTCTATATATATATTATATATATTTTATTATATAATATTTATATATTAATATAATATATAATGATATATGATATATAAATATAATTAAAAATATTTATTATATTTATATATATTATATTTAAATTAATTAATATATATTAAAATAATATTTGTAAAATTTTAAAATAAAAATTTATATTTATAATATTAAAATAAGTATAAATAAATAATTTTTTAAAAAATAAATTTTAATTAATTTAAGGCTTTTTTTAAATTTAAAATTTTTTAATAATAATCTTTTATCATATTTTCAAATAATTTTTTTATTATTTGAATTTCTTTTGTAATTATTTTTTATTTTTTCCATTTCATCATTTGACTAATTTTTTTAAAAAAATTTGAAATATAGTTTTCATAAATTTTTTAAAATGTATTATTCTTATTTTTTAAAAAAAATATGTGTCTAAATTTAAAATAATTAATTTATATTAAATATATAATTTTTTAAAATATAAAAATTATTAATATTAAATAATAATGGTATTATTATCATTATAAATTAATAAAAAAAATTTCTATTTTCTTTTTATTTTCTCTCTAGCCATTCAAACACATAAAAAAAATTTTTTTTTTCTCTCTCTACTTTTCTTTTCTTTCATTTTTTTCTTTTCCAATCCAAACACAGCATAAGATTCTTGAGGAGGTAACCGACCCACAAGGTACGTTTCTTCTCTGCTAGGATTCGACGCTAAGTTATACTATTAGAATAAAATTTAGTAACCAATAGGAGAGATTTTTTTCTCTTTTATCAAAAATAAATATATAATTGTTTTAAAAAAAAAAAGTCTATCTGATATTAGTTTTAAAAAAATTGAGCTAATATGTTTATATTATTTAATTATGACTGATTTTGATTTACTTTTTTTTAATTATTAAATTGGTTTAATTTTTAATAAGTAAATAAGAACAATAAGCCTTATCTATATTATTTTATTATTAATTGTCATTTTTAATCATTTCATATATTAAATCTATAGTGATATAGACAAGACAACATTTAACTAAAACATATATATATATATATATATATATATATTAAAACTTTATATAAAACACACCGACAACATTGAAGAGGAGTACAAACAAAGGTGTCCTTGATAAAAAAAAAATAATGGTTGAATGGTAGGGTGACTCAGTTTTGTCCATGTGATGTAACATGCATAATTATGTTAGGTTGGAGATTATATGCTTATATGGGAAGTGGCACATGGGACCATTTTCAAAAGAAAGAAAGAAAGAAGTTAAGGTCTGTCCTTCCGTAGCCAACCTGAGCGAGTGGTGCGTTTTGGAGCTTTATCATGTTTTGTGTACACGTCCTCATCTATTAATTGGAATTTATTGAGTTAGGCTATCTGCTTTGTTAGGTTCCACATTTATTTTTCTTTGCAGACTTTACCCTTCACACACACGTCTTCCATGAAAGAAAAAGTTGGTGACAACATTAATCGGAATATAATTGCGGTTGGATGCGTTAGTGGGGTAAATGAAAGCGACCATTTTCTGTACTGCACAATTCCATTATATATATATAAAAAAAAAAGTCATTAAAAGTGCATAATCTTTGTTTGGACAATTTTAAGAGCATTTTTTTATATTTATTTAATGTATTTTTTATAAGAATTGAATTAAGATTTTAAAAAATATTACTCTTTTGATATTCAGTGAATTAATCCTCTTAAATTTACTAGATACGATGCAGTTGTGGGAGATTTGAATAGTTCGGACAAAATTTTGTATGATTCGTAAAAAATGTAAGTTCACCGTATATAAAGAAAAATAATCACCAAAAAAAAAAAGAAGTATTACGATGTGAAAGAGAGAAAAGATAATATACATATGTGTGTACGAAAAGTAAATCACTAGCATCACCAATCATGGATTATAAATGTCGATAAAGTGACCTCCGAACACATAATCATGTCTCCTAAGAAAAATATAAGTGAATGAAGGATCCCACCTGTTTATAATTATGGGTCACATGGATACGAAAGTTGAGAGTTGTGCTCAAATTTAAAGTTTTTTTTCTCTTAATTAGCGTGAGTTATATAATGAATGATAATTATTTTTAATCCTTTTCAGAGAATTTATTTGATGAGATTAGTTCAATAGGTGAGGGGAGATATGGCCTTTTCTTATTAATTTAAATGAACTTTTTAAAAAAATTAAAAATAAATCTTATATACATAAAGTTAATATATGAAAACGTGCCACTGGAAAAGAAAAATTAATTCAAACAAAACTCAAATGTGTGTGTGTATATATATATATATATATATATGGTCCAACATATCCCGAATAACAGCTATTTGCTAGGCTTATTAATTATTAACATGTTTTTTCCTAATATTTGCATTGATTAATCACTTGACTTTCTAAAAATAAATTTTGGAAAATATGTGTATGCATGTGCTTTAATGTATGTATGGTCAAGACAACATCTTTTTAGCCTTCAGAATATTTTTCTTTTGGTTATTATTAATAGATATTAATTTTTTATTCAGTTCTAGAGTGAAAGTTCAATATTAAACTGAATAACACAAAGTTCTAAGGGAAAAATCGATATATTTTCTTCAGATGAGAATGTGAGATTTATGATGAGGACAGGAGCAAGCTGAGTCTTGTGCTATACAATTTTAAGGAACCAGAATATAAATAAAAATATAAAAAAGAGGTTCAGGTAGTACATCGTAGGTCTCTTGAATTTTAGGCCAAAATCTACCTGTCACACGCACACACACACACCTTCGGATGATTAATGACCTATAAAACGTTTTTTTCTTTTTCCCTTTTGTACATGACAATACGAAGAATTAAACTCACTTTTTTAGAATTCATCAAAATGTCTCATTATTAAATTATATTTAACTAGTCACGTTGCAAACCTACGCTATCTGTAATAATTTAATTTATAATTTATTGATTATATATAGTAGTTAATAAAAGAATTATGATGTCAAAATAAATAGAGAGAGAATCACAGCAATATATAGTAAAAAGGTGAAAAATGCAAATATTTTTTTTTTAAATTGAGCTATTTACAAACATCTCCTTAATTTTGAAGTAAAAAAAATGATCTTGATTTAAAATTTCTTTCTTTAATTGACTTCGTTAATGAAAATATCAACTCAAACCCCATCATTTGTCACATTATACTTTTTTGAAAAAATAATATTTGAAGGCTTTAATTTTATAAAACTGATATGAAAGGATTTTAAGAATTAAAATTTTTCTGAGGATCCAAAGGATCTTAAATTTACCTTACAAAAATAAAAATATCTCAAGTGTAATTTCATAAAAGATAAGAGATGATTTTAGAATCTATGGGTAATAATTAAATGATAATAACTTTTGTATTAGTATCAAATAATTATAACAAACCAAAAACACCTCTCAACTTCAAGAAAACCATGTTATAATTTCATGAAATATAAGTGATGATTTTGAAAAACACAAATTGTAACTAAATAGTAGTAATTTTTGTATTTTAATCTAATAGTTATAACAAACCCAAAACACTCTTATAATTTTATGAAGCAAAAATAATAATTTTAGAAAACATTGGAGTATATTTATCCCTGTAAGACAGATTTTAGATCATTTAAACTTTCAAAAAAATTTGTAATTTTTGAGATTTCTTAGTGTAAATTTTACAAAGTTAAGGGCTTTAAACATCATTTTCTCTACTTTCTTATTTGTCTAAGAAAAAAAATGACAATTTGAAATGGAATCTCCAATAATTGGATATCAAGAAAATTAACAGTTTAAACCCAAAAAAAATGTTGATAATTGGGAGGAATATTTTGTATATTTTCCTAAATAAATGTCAAGTTAAATAAGGGAGGTTCCATAAATTGTCTAATTTCAAAATTCAAACACTATTCTGATTTTTGCCAGCTTATAGTCCTCAGTTATTCCATGTCGTTAACAGTTAGTTGCATGGTCACGTTAGTATTATCATAAAGGAGGAAGGTGTTAGATGAAGAAGAAAGAATCCTAATTGATAAATTCAAAAACAGAGTTGTAGGTTGAAAAGGAAATTTGCTTGAGTATCATAGAAAATTATACATAGTTGTGATCCATTTTTCTTCAAAGATTGGAAAGATTTGGGATAAGGTCATTTTAAAATAGGAAATCAGGAAAATGGGAATGAATTGGCTTGAAGGGGACTATAATTTTCTTTGCGGGGGCATGAACAAGCCCACCCGGAGCACAAGAGGTTTGAATATGAAGGGGAATTGTTCTGTCCAAAAGGTTAGCTAAATGTCACTCTCACCTTGTTTGGTATTTAAAGAAAATTTTTTTAAAAAATTGTTTAATATTTATTATATTATTATAATTATTTAATAATATCTATTTTTATTTATCATTTTTTAAAAATAAAAGTACAAAGATTATTTTTTATTTTTTATTTTTATATCTAATATTTTATATACCAATAATATATTTTGTGATGAGTACGATGTGAGTTTAATACTATAATTTTTTATTTTTGAACTTATATCTAGCAAGCAAAATACTTTGTATTGAATCCTTCAATATTTTGATCCATTTGCTAAAAAAAATTTAAAATAAACAAGTTTTTTTTTTACTGAAATTTATTTACATGCAATATATCTATATGAAATCACAATAAAGAATAAAATATCTTTAAAAACTATTAATATAATCCAAAATTCATAAAATATTTTTTAGGTAATATTTTAATTTATTTGTTTTTGTAATGTATTATCATTAATTATTGTGTATAAAAAATTATTCAAATTTATAATTCACGGATCTAAAGTAAAGTGAGTATCATATTATTTAGATTTGGATCTAAACTCTTGAATTTATATTTTAATATTTAAACCCAAATAAATAAATTTTATAAATATTTTATCCATCTCTGTTAATCCCTCGAAAGCCAAGCATATGGAGAACATGTAAATATAGAAGTCATGAAATTTTGGATTTGGCATGTGAACTGTACAAAATTGATTTACAATTTTTTAGATTATTATTTTCAGGATTTTTTTATAATAAAATTGATAATTCACGTTATGAGTCGACTGAACCTGGCAGATACATGAACGTCCTTCAATCCCCAGAAATGAATCTGAAAAGACTGACAATACATTTAACAAAATGAGAACCCGACCATAATCGTTCGCAATAAATTCGTCTCAGCTCATGAGTGGGCTCCATCTGCCTATCTCCAAGACTCCCAACTATAATTGGAAAACAACTTTAAAATAAACAAAAATTTACGATATTTTCAAATAGACCCAAAACCTTTATTAAATTACCAAAACTGCTTTGGCATGCACTGTCGTGAACTCAGAGAGGCTGATCGTACAAAAAGAAATAAGTTATATATAATTTTTTATATTTTTATTTTTCAAACTTTTTAATTAAATTATATATGTATTATTTTTATTAAAGATTTATATATTTTTTATATTTTTTATTAAAAATTTTAACAATTAAAATATAAAGGAATATTTTAGTCCCCGACAAAATCATAACATACAAAAATTTTTTTAATAAAAAAAATCAGTATTATATCTTTTATTTTGTATTTTTTAATGAGAAGCCAGAGTAATTAGACATGTTAGAAAGGAACTAGACGTGGGAAGAGAGTAGTCCTAGTCCCCCCTTATCAAGGAATTGGTGGAATATTATTTATGATATCTCAATTCCTATGCTTCTCCATTTGCCACTGTTTTGAGAGTGATTGATCAGTGTGTCTCCACTTTCCTTCCTCCTCACCCCGTGTTCAACGTGTTCGGCTTTTTACATTGACAAGCACCCTTTGAAAATACCCACATCAAAATGCCAAATTGGATTACAACGAATAACCAATTAGTGGTGGGCCTCACCCAAATTTGATAACTACCACTATTGATATAATTTAAGTATAATATTTCAAAACTTTTATTGTATTTTTATATATTGTTTATTGTTAAATATATTAATAAAATTATTCCTAATTTTTCATCCATTAAATCTTTTAAATGAGTTTATCATTGTCTTTAACATAGCATTAAAGTAATAATGTGTTTTGTTTACTCCGTCACTTTATAGGCTTACGGAGACTTCTTAATAGCTTAAATCATATTGACACGGGTTAGATCTTTAAAAGAAAATATTTATTTTGTAAAATTCTATCTATTTTTATTAAGGTTAATGTTATAGTTAAAATTTACACTTCAAAACTTAATTTTGAGTAATTTATTTTCTGAATTGGCCAAATTATATTAAATTTCATTAAATCAAATTGGCAAATTCTAGCTAGTAATAAATTTATTGATTGAGCTGAGCCTACCTGTTTCAGTTTTGTAACAGTTCACCCCACAATCTCAGATTTGGATCTAAAAGCACTGCTTACAAGTCAAGTGACAAGAAGTCAAGCATCTGTACTTTTTATTTGTGAAGTATAATAAAAAAATTGATGATAAAAAATTACCTTTATATTCCATAATTAAAAATGTAATAAAAATTATTGAGTAATTTTTAAAAAATATATAATAAATACTATATAAAATGAAAGAAAATAAAATTACCCTTTCTGATACCAAACAAGTCATTATAAAGAGAGGGTGTTATGTGTGCACAATTTTGGCAAAGATTTTTAAATATTTGTTATTAAATTTTTCAATAAAATTATAATATAGGAAGACGTGTTAATGTTAAATTATAAAGAAAAATAATGTATTCATCATATTTTTATTAAAATAACATACATTTTCTGCTAATGATATAACGTTCCACTTTTGTAATCAAATAGCTACATTAATTAAAGCAGAACAGCTAGCGCTTGCTGGTTTGTCAATTTTCGGTTCCAGTGTCATGGAGACAACCTCGTGTAAAACCTTCTTCCTGATATTATTATTTTAGACAAAGCTACAATTTGTAAGACCCACCTTGTTCATTAATTCAACAAATATAAAATTCAAAAACAAAAATTTTTGAAAATCGTAGTGGATCATAAAGTTATGCAATTGTACCCTTAAGGTCATTGACATGGTAGGCTCAGGTTTTGATTTTCAAGAATTTTTTATTAAAAAAAATAAAAATTAAAGATATTCTGGCTGCTTTTGGAAGTAATGAACAAAAATTGGCTGCTTGGATTGTTGTAAGCTGTGTTTTTTCGCTAAGAGAATCCGCTGAGTCAAAAAATGGCGGCATCTTTCTTTTGTTTTTTGTTTTAAATTAATTCCATTGACCAAGTGGTGTGATCCCACTCAAATCTTCATCTCCACCCACGTTTTAATTTGGAGCTTTCTCTTTTGGGCACCTCTTTAGCACTTGCCAAATGGGAAGAGATCTAGATTTTTTATTTTATTTTAAGTGTAATCTTCACATTTTATATCAAAAAAATGTTAGGTATTAATAAAATATAAATAAATTTAGTGTATGACAAATAAATTAGCTTGTCTTTGAATTAGAGGAAAAAAATAATTTGAAGAGTCTATCCTTAAAAGAAAGAATATCCTTCAATATATATTAACTCTCCTAATTTATGAATATATTTCAAGTCTTAATTTAAAGATGAATTGAGGCTATCAATTTAAGAAAAGAGTGGCAGAGGCCCTATAAACATTTTTGTATTTAGGTATCATTCTTTACCGTATGAGTGATAATTTCTTGCAATAATGTATTGCATATTTTAAAAAGAAAATAATACAAAAGAATGAAAGTATATGTAAGGTTTTTTTTTTTCCTAATCTACTCTTATTTTCTCTTTATTTCTCTTCAAATATTATAGAAAATCTAAATTTTTTTCATATTACACATGATACAATATTATAAAAGATTCATTTACCATGATGAACTACCAGTAAAAATTTGCAAGGAGTTAGGGTTGAGGTATAAGAATAGGAATAAGATTTGTTTGTAAGAGAGAGAAAAAGAAAATGTATGAAGTATATTCAAAGAAAAATTTTTGAGGTGTACCAAGTGCGGGGACATTTAATGATCAGTTCTGTTTTATACATGTATAAAATAGGAAATCCACTTATATAGACTAAATCCTAATAATTGGATATATATATATATATATATACACACACACACTCAGTGTACAGTCTAAATATTCTAAATTTTTTTATTGAAATTTTTTATAAAGCTAAAGATAAATAAATACAAAAGGTGGTGCTGGTACATTCTCACTCTCTCATTTTTAATATTTAGCCCCATATCTTGTATTTATTTTTCCCAAACTTTATAAAAATTTAAAATAAAAAACTTTATATTATTTATACCCAAGAATTTCTCTCCCTTTTTTTTCTTTTCTTTTTCTCTTTTAAATTAAAATTATACAATTAACTCCTGAATGGAGAAGATTCGTACATGCAAAAACGCGAGTGTCATACAATTTCAGCGTGCAAACGGCAAGCCGGCGCGCTAGACGGCAATTCGAACCTTCCGTTGTCCGCATCAAGATCTGATTTGAACAAGCAAAACGGCAATACTTTATACATTTCAGAAGTGCGAAGCGGCAACAAATATTGTCAACATTCATTTGTATTCATAGAAGGAAAGGTAATCTTGCTTCCTCTTCAAAAAAGATGACTCTTCATTGGATTACACAATATTTAAACTTCTTCTGAATTTGAGTTTTCTTCATTTTGACATAAAAATAAATATTAAGCAGAAACAATCAAATAGAGTTATCTAATATTTTATATTGAAGAGTTTGAAGTCAGGGGATTTTTTTTTTTAATTTTAAATAGAAAGAATATATATGAATGAATTGACTTTATCCGAGGGGGAGAAAGCAATGGCAGACACACAACCCCAACAAAAATCTAAAGGGCCTTTCACAACTGACGCGTTCCCACTACCAACATGACTCAGCTTTTTCTTAACACCACGCTTCCTTCCCCGAGATCCACGAACAATATTTTTTGCTTTCTTATTGGAAAGTTTTAACTTAAAAATCTTGAGTTGACAAAACTGATAATTAAGAATTTTTTTTATAATTTTATTTTTTGAAAGTTATAATCAAATACTTTTAAAATTATAACCAAATCCTCTTTAAAATAACTTTTTTTAGACTTAAGGTATCTAATTAAAATTATCCATTGGCGGAAGATCCGCAAGTAATAATACTCTCCACCCACTTTCTTTTTTCCTATTTTCTTTCCAATATTAATATTGATGTCTCACAAATATCATCAGTTTCCAACTATTTCTTTCTCCCCCCACTTAATCTTTGTCTGTTATTTGTTGTCACTTGAACAAAATCTTTTTATATTATAGTCAATGAATTAATAATTAATATGATGCCAACTTTAATTTTTCAAATTAACATGAATTTTATTCCTTTATTTTCATTCCTGTTGCTTAATTTTAAATTCCATATATATATATATATATATGAAAAATTAAACTTCAAATTTCAGGTAATTCCTGAAAAAGTCATATATATAGATAGAAGGGTTTGGAATTTGTTCGTAATATTTTATTTTACCTTTTAATCCTCTTTACTTTGTTTTTTTTTAATTTTTATGTTTGTTAATTTGGTTCCACCTTATTCAAACTCGAAATTTATCGATAACTTTGAGACAACAAATATTATTATTATTTTATTTATGTAAAGAGATAATATTAAGAATTTTATCTTTCAAGCTCGTTTTATTCCATTCACGATGTTGCAAGTTTTAGAAATAAAAAAATGAGTACTTTTCTTTTCAAAACTTTCGTTTAAGCTCTAAATATCATAATAAAAATAAGACCATCATAAGGAGGGGTCAAGTTTTTTAATTATTGGATGTATTTTAAGATTTATACATAATTATTAAAAATTAGTTTACATAAATTTTAAATAAATTTAATGGTTGAGAACCATAATTCTTCTCTTTACATTTATGCCTGAAAATAATAGTACGGTACATAACTGGATTTAAATTATCTACATTTAAAGAATAAATAGAAAAAATAAATAAAATAAATTTCATACACACTTTTCTTCTTCCGTAGCACTTTTTTTAACCCCACGAGATATGGTAGCTGCAAAAGATCCAATGAGTAAATAACTCCATAATGTGGGCTACATAGAGGTGATGGTGAGAAGCGAAAGGCACGATAGCTTGATGAACAAGATGCTGTAATTTTCATCTCGTTCATATTTTTTCAAATATCGTGATTTCAGTTTCTTTATCCCACCACTCACCACGTGGTCCCCACCTTTTTCTCCATGTTCTAGATCTTCCTTTTTTTCTTCTGAATTTTCGAAATAAATAAATAGGAAAGTAAAGCAATTATAGAGTATTGGCGCCATGTCAAAGATAAGAAAAAGAAGTGGAGCCAGCCACGTGGAAACGTGCAAGCAAAGGGAAATATGATAGATTATTATTATTATTATTATAATGATGCTTTCCAAGAAGCTGCCAGGTACGAGCGAGCTGTGAGCTGTCCACCAAGGGAATCTTCTGGCTTCAGCGGCTAGCGGCGGTAATCCACTTGTCTCTCGTCTTTACTTCCCCAACGAATCTCCGCTTCGGCTCGCGGCTCACGGCTCCGCCTCCTTTCAAATTGTTAGGTCACACCGAAAGGCCGATTAATTTTTGAATAAATTATATAAATTTCTTTTAAATCATGTTAAAAATAAATAATTTTTTAAAAATATATATAATTTTTATAAAAAAAATTATGTATATTTTATTATTATATTTTAAAATACTCTCAATTAACTTAAATATGTATATGTTAAACTAAAAAAATTTACATAGAGAATATGTGGATCAGAAAATTTAAATTAAATTAAAACATATGCTAATTTTTTATTTGAGGAAAGATTTGCATATATTTTAAAAATAGACAAGAAGTCCATATAATTGTATTAAAATTTAAGAGAAACCTATGTAATATAATTTTAAATTTCTTAACAAATATTTTTTAAAAAAATTACATTTAATCTATTCAAATTATAACTTTATTGCAATTTTGATATATAAATAATAAACGTAACAAAAAGTTAAAATTTTATATGCTAGCTACATTCAATGTTTGAAAAATCACTAAAATTGAAAATGAAAAAAAGACAAGAATGAAAGAGAAAGACTCTCACATCAACTTTTTTCCATGGCCAGATATTTTGTGAGGGTTGCGTGGCATTTAAATGTTAAATTCCATTGATATACAATAATTTTTTAATATAATTTGTATTATAATATTATAATTTTTTGTACTCTTAGTTCATGCGGCTTTCTTTTATTAATATAAAATTCCTAATATTATAATTAGACATCATTTTGGGAGTTAAATAGAATTTTCATCTCTTAAAAAAAGATAAATTATGATATAACCATTCAATTTATTTAAAAGTTTTTTATTTTAATAATAAAATGAGAATCAAAATAAATTTAATTGGCAAAACATTCCACCTCCAAACAATTGAGTTCTCCGTAAAAGTACTAAAATGATTAACTCAATGTCTAGTGATAAATAAATTCGAACCTCATGTGCAGGACTTCACTACTTTATTATCTAGCATCTTACAATTAAAAAGTATCAATAAAAATATAATTTTAATTAATAATAAAACTAATATTTTAAGAGTAGAAAATATTTCCTAGTTTTTAAATTATACAAAATATAAGTATTGTTTCATTTACACTCATATTACTAAGTTACTTAATCATGTATAAATTTAAATATTATGATAAATAAATAAATATTTATGGTAATGCATAAATATTTAACGCATTTTGAAGGTAATTATATTTTTAAAAAAATCTCGAAATAATTTCTCTAATCGCTATATAAAAAAAATTAATTGATCAATTATTTAATGAATCTCCACCGTCAAATATAAAATGTTTTATAATTTTATGGAAGATTTTGTGCTGGCTAGTCTGTCAAAATTAAAATGGTAAGGAAGATTGGACGACGGGCAACTGGGAATGCGGCAATGATTAAGCGGCAAAGATTGGTGGGATGATTACGACAAAGGTGGGGTAGTCTTTATGTTCCGACTACTGTGATGAGATTTATAACTATAAGTAGTTATATAATTTTTATATTTTTATTGCTAAATTTTTACAAATATATAATTTTTTATAAATAATTATAAAATTTTTAATTAAAATATTATATGCTTGTTATACTTTGATTAAAATATTTTAATAATAAAAATAAATAAAATTGCATATAAATATAATTCTCCTTATATATTAATTATTGCTAAACTTGTATAATAATAAATTCTAACTTTATTTTATTTTTTATTAAATAAAAATGACTAAAATTTGTATATCCAATAAATTCCTTAAAATTTATGCTTGAGTTGAGATGAAGAATAGGTTTAGATTCGAATGAGATTTTTTCTTTAATGGCTGTATACGAATAAATTTCATTTCAAAATGTTCCAACATGAGAAAAAATTGCACATTTTGAAAATATTCAAGATGGATGGGTCTATATTTGAAAATTCAAGGATTCAATTAGAATTGGATGGGGGATATAATCCTGGAAATGAAAAAAATAATTCTTTTTTGTTTTGTATGAGGATCAGGACTATAGAACTCTACCAATGATCATTCATAATATTGAATTCTTAAATCCTTAAATCCAAATTTATTATGCAGACTTATTTACTTGATTAAAAATTAAAATGAATAAATTTCTTTCAAGTTAATACTTGTTTACATGAAATCTTTTCATATAAAATTGTCAAAAAATTACAATAGAAAATAAAATATCTCTGAGTAACCATTAATATAATTTAAAACACATAATGCATTTTTACTATTTTCATTTTTTATTATTTTTTGAAATGAGGTGACTACCATATTTTTCAGATACAGACTCAATTTTTAAGGAATGTACAAATTTTAAGTATAATTTTTTTAATACTTTAAAATTTGATTAAAATATAAAAACTAAATAATTTTTACAATAAGTATTACATAACTGAAATTTTATAAAAACTTATCTACCTATCTTTATTGAAAATTTTAATAAGAAACGTTTAAAAAATCTGAAGTTTTATTTTTCAGAATTTGAAGAAGAAGAACTAGTCAAGGTGGGACCCTGGGGGTGGATGAGGCCGTTTCCCACTCCCACCGGAGCCTTATTATTCTGAACGAATGGTATGTACACCAAATGGGTGGGTGGTTGAGAGTCCTGAACAGCTCACTAGTCACTGCTATGCCTTATGCCTCTCCCATCACACTCCCTTGCACCAACCATCTTTTTGTTCTTAGTTGGATTTTTTTTTTTTTTGGCAAAAATTATGGAGGATTTTATTTTGATTTCTTTTGAAGTTTAATTAAAATAATATTCTATGCTTTTTAAATTTTAAAAATTACATCTGATTCGTTTTTAATTTACTTTTAGTTGATAAAATTAACTTCTTATACTGTGCACTTCTTTTAATGTTAAAATTACTTAGCCTTCTTTTTTATATTATAAATAAAATTATAATTTCATATTATGCAGAAAATTAATTAATTTTTTGACAAAAATTAAATTAGATATAAAGTAACTTTCTCTTAGTTATATTGTTTAATAAAAACAAAATACTAAGAATTTTCTCTCTTAGTTATAAAGAGAATATGAGGATATAGCTGCCATTGTCCATTGTTTGCTGTATTACTTAAATATGGTAATCGTTTTTTATGAATAATAAATGAATCGTTTCTTGTAGTTCAGGGTTTATTTTTCTTTTAAAACTATGATTTGTGTAAACTTGTTTGTCTATCTAGAGTTTTGTGATGTCTATATAGTCACGAGAGGCTTGAAAATGTAGGTTGGATTATTTTGTATCATAAATATTAAATTTTTTCTCCATATCACTTCTTAATATTTAATATTAAAATTTTCGATATAATAAATACGTTAAAAATTTGTACTCCAAAACATCACACTATGAATTCTTTAATAATATTATTTTACATTATATAAGTCCCTTAAAAGCTTAATAATAAATACTTAAAAAGAACTTTATTCTGTTTTCTTTCTTGTTAGTTTGTACTTATAAGGATGTCTTCAAAATCTATCAATCGAGTAACTTTGTTTGGACAATTTTAAAAATGCATTTTTTAATATTGATTTGATGTACGTACATTTTTTAATTTTAAAATGTATATATATATTACCAACCGAATCAACTCTCTTGATAAATTTTGAGTAATTTAAATATATTAAACTTTGAAAATGAACGAACAATTTTTATTTACAATTCCATTAAAAATTTAAAAATATGTCTTGTTGTTCCTTGCAGATTAAAGAAAAACCTTCAAATATCATATTCCTTTTTGTTTTGTTTTATTTTGTTTTGGTTTGTTTATATAACTAACGCAAACAAATTCACGCAATATCGCTTTTTAACACAATCGTGGAAGCTCAGCTAAGCAAATCAATAGGGATAAACTGGGCAGCGTCTTGAACAAAAATCAAACCAACCACGTGCAAAACTTGCCTATGGAGTCCGATTCTTTCTAACACGTTATAAGTTATTTCTACCAAACCTATCAAAATCAACGTTATTATCTAAACAATTAAAACATTGAACGAAGACATGAAAATTAAGATATAGTGATGTTTCTCTTATAATATAACGTGACAAAAATAGATTTTAAATGATTACAGTAAGAAATTTCAATTATGAGGATATTCTAACCTCTAATTAACAGTTAGGATAACTATTATAGCTTTATTTATGAAGAAAATGACATCTAAGAATTCTAATTTTGTAAAATTAATATTGAATGATTTTAAAAATTAAAAGTTTTTAAGTCTTCAAAAATTTAAAATTGATCACGCAATGATGAAAATATCTCTAGTGTTTTTTAGGTTTGTTACTTCTACATCCTAAAGTTAAAATGCGGAAATCTTCTTAAAATAACAAGAGTATTTTTATTTTGTTATAACCACTAGATGAAAATATGAAAATTACTACCACATAGTTATTACACATGCCTCTTAAAGTTACTACTAATGTTTTCTAAAATTGCAATATGATATTGTTAAATTTATGAAAATATTTTTAGTTTGTTACAACTATGAGACAAAAAATACAAAAATTATTACCATTCAGTTATCACTCATATTTTCTTAAAGTTATTAATCATTATTTCAACAATTACCACTTATATTTCTTAAAATTAGATCAGAAGTACTTTTTTCCTTACGAGGCAAATTTTAGTTTTTTAGGAAAAAAAATTAGTTTTTTAAATTATTTAGTGTCAATTTTACAAAATTAAGGTCCTCAAATGTCATTTTTCTTTAATTTATTTTCTGATAGACTTTGCTTTTCTACTGATTTTGATGTTAAAGTGTCATACATAATTATTATGAATTTGGAAGATATGAGTATGATGTTTAAAAAAAAAATTAATGTACACAAATAATACGCTGAGCAATAATTTTTTGTATCAATAATTTTAAAATAACTATTCCCATCATAGTTTTATATGCCAAATGAGAAACATGTACAAATTAGCAATGTTGTAAAAATTGGATCAGGTATTAAATTAATAGAGGTATTGTTTCACGATTTAATAGTCTAATAGTGTTAAACTAGTGAAAATTATATATATATATATATTTATTTATTTATTTATTTAAAATTTTATATATTAAAATTTTAATATAACAAATAAATACTAATAAATTTTAAAATATAATAATATTTGAACATTTATTTTTAATAAAAAATATCTATGATTAAAATTGAAAATCAATTAATATTAAACTTTTTGGAATTTTCAAATTATACTAAGATTTCACTTGTTATTAAACCAAAAAAAAAAAGCAAATGGATAAGAAATGAATAATTTTAGCCAAACACTCAGACATTTAAGAGGGATGCTACTAGGAGATAGAATATGATAGAAAGTAAGTATAAAAAATAATTAGGTACATGCCTTTTGATTTTTATCATATATATATATTTTAAAATTTCTTTATATTTCAACCTTCTATTTCTCATACTGACTTTTATTTTTAATTTTTTAAATTTGTTCAAAATGAACTATATTATTTTATAAGAAATAATCTCAAAAAGATATAAAAATATTCATTGATTAGTTTGATATATTTTTTACCTATTTAGTTTTGATCAATATAATTGATTTTTTTATCAATTTGTTAGTTGATTAATTTTCTAAGTCAATCAAAATGGACTATAAATTGGTTAGTTTTCAATCAAATTAGTCAATTTGATCCAATTCTAATATCATTGCTAATTAGTGTTATATAATTGTTTGCCACCTTTCCTACGTGAGAAGAAGGAACACTACTCTTTTACCGTTCTATTTTAGCAATAGATTTGGACCCTTAATAATATTATTTTTAATCTTTATTCAATTTTGTTATTTTAAACATTTTATATCAAAAAATGCAAGATGAATATAATTTTTTTAATTTCTACTAGATAAAATTATCTACCTGATAAAAGTTGAAAAACAATACTTATTCTACATTTTACTTTTTTTAAATTAAAAAATTACAAAAAGTTGGGCCCATTTGATATGTAAAATGAAAAAAAAAAGACTTTATAGATAAAATAAAAAATATTTGTGTACTTCTATTTTAATTTAAATATAAAAAATAAGTAATGTTAAATAATAATAAATAATGATTATGAAATATAATAAATATTATACAACACTTAAAAAAATAACCCTTTCACATTACAAGTAACCTAATGCCCCCACAGAATGTCCAGATTTGCTGCCACTTGAGAATCCGTTTGGAAGAAGAACGTTTAAGGGCTAAATTAAACTAAATCAATTTAAGAAATTAAAATCAATTTTGAACATCATAAAACTAATCGATTTGATTTGATTCTCAATCTTATCAAATTTGGTTTAGTTAAAATTGAATCAATAATTTTTTTTTTACTTTTATTAACTAAGTCCAAATTATACATAAGCCTCTTATCAGTTAAAAAAAATAGTTACATTTTTTTCTACTTTACTTGCATTTAGATAATTTATGAAATGAATTATCTTAAAAATATTATTATTTTATTATCTTTATATATAATATTTAATTATAACTGTATAATAATTGAACATAATTACGAGGGATACTTTATTTAAAAAAATGATATATGGTAATAAATGATTTTAATATTATTATTAGTGAGAATATTAAAAAATACATGATATTAAAAGTTAATTTTTATATATTACAAAAAAAAAATTTAAAAAAATTAAATCACTTTTAAATAAAAAAAATGAACCAAACCAAATCAAATAAAATAAATAAAATAAAAATCAAATCAAACTAATTAAAATTCAAAACTAACAAGCTTAATAAAATGCTAGATCCACAATGTCAATTCGGCTAGTTTAGCCCTAGTTCAAAGTCATTTTGGTTTTACAAGCCTCTTGGCCCCTCATCATTTCTTACGGCTGTTGTCCACTACGTTTTAACAACCTTTCTTATTTATTTATTTATTTATTTCAATTGACAATACATCAACAAATGGTAGTTACTTTCT
Source organism: Erythrophleum fordii (assembly GCA_032878935.1). Lineage (NCBI taxonomy): Eukaryota > Viridiplantae > Streptophyta > Magnoliopsida > Fabales > Fabaceae > Erythrophleum > Erythrophleum fordii. Next base: position 49,318,208 of record JAVQMF010000053.1, on the reverse strand, counting down.
AAACCAAATCAGGGGTTTGGTATATCCGCCTTCAAAGAAACGTTTATGTCAAATGCTGGCAAAGCTTTATTATTAGTTTTTCCAAAATAAAATTTATGTACAGTTTATAAAAATTTTATATATTTTTAATAAAATAATAAATGAATGTTTTTATAATATAATATCACACTATTAACTTTTTTCTAAATGTTTATATGTCATACGTTTATTTAAAAAATTGATAAGAAATATATAAACAAAATTCTATGTGAATTCTTTTTTATAAAAAAAGGTAAAGGTAGAATTTGAATTCCTAACAAGAACACAAGTTCATTGAACTAAAATTTAATTACAAAATTAATGCATAAACTTTAAAATATAATAAAAAGAATTAGAATTTGAACCGAAATAAAAATCATACTGTACACTGCTATATGCAAATGGTTAGAAAAGATTTAGAAAAAGGTTTACCATTCTTGAAAAGGTATGTATAAGTATGAATTTTATGCTAAAAGCATATAAGCGACGTTTTAAATAAGTGCTGCGAATATTCTTATAAAGAAAATTTCGTTATAAATTTATAAATTATTTTATTCTCTCTCTTTTTTTTAATGTTTTATTTTTCAAATAGAACTTGCAAAATTTTCTAATGCAAAAACAATTCCAAATTTTTAATCACTTATGGTGAGGTGAATGTGATTGCTTTATTCCATACAGAATTTTTATTAGAAGGGATACCTGGTCACTAAACGGAGACATGGAATGGAATAAAGGAAATGAATACATTACGTAACATAAGCATACACGAATATTCAAAATTCTCTATTACCATGATAATGAAATTTTAATTATACTATATTAAAAACTACAATACACAAGAATAAGGACTTGTATTTATGGCCACGAGAAACTATCTCTGTGAAGAATTTTCAATGTGGTGAGATCTGAAGTTGGAAAATGAAGGCAACTAACTTTCATTAAAGATATCGCTTTCATTTTATTTTTTTTTTGGGTGCAGAAGGGAGTGCAAAATTAAAAGGAAATTTCGTGTTTGTGGTTGGTATTGACGATGTGATAATAATTTATTAGGTTTTGTTAATCAATACTCTCATGGTACATGTGCTACCGTGGAAAATACAATCCTAAAAATGACATTATTTATTAAAAAAGGTATGAAATATTTATTATATTATTATTTACTAGTATTTATGTTTTATTATTTTTAAAATAATGAATACAAATATCATTTCTTATCTTACCCACTTTTTTTTTCTTTTCTTTTCTTTCCTTTCATGCCAAATATACCCTTAACCCGTTGGTTAAGGAATAATAAATGAGTTTTATTTTGTATTAATATTCTTTTAATCAAAATAATTATGCTAATTAATGAAGATCAAGGATAAAATTATCCTTTAAAATATATTTGTTATTTTAAATTTTAAAAGTATTTTCTTATTTTCATAAAAAAATTTGATAAATATTTTATTTTATTTATTCTTTTTCTAAGGATTTAAAATTTAGTGTTTAAAGTTTTAGGTTTAGAATTTTAAAACCCTAAACTCTAAATATTTAAAAAATATATATTGAAAACGTTTCTTAGGGAAATAAATTAAATATTTAAAAATAAAAGTTAATTACTCAATATATTTTAAAGGGTAATTTTGTCCTCTAAAATTACGAGTAAATTAATTTTATTATCTTCATTAATTAGCACACTTGCTTTAAAGAAAATAATATTGTTTACATAAAACAATGTTCATTTATTATCCTTTAACTAGAGTCTTAAAAGGCTTATCAAAACTCTAATTCATTATCACTGTCAACTTTTTAGTTTAATAATAAAAAAAACTCCATATTTTGATTATTTTTTCAAATAACAATCAACCTAATCAAGTTATACCTTGTCCATTTTGAACCGGTCATTCATTAAAATAATAATAATAATAATAATGATAAAATAAAATAAAATAACATAACTTGCTCTAATTTGGATGCATTGTTTCTCATGTTAGTTATATCATATTTTTCTAAATTTAAATAATTGTATTTTACAAGATGTTTGGTTGAAAAAAAAGAAATTGATTTTTTTATAATATCTATTATGTTATTATTATCATTACTTAATAATTTTTATTTTTTTAAAGTATAAACATGATAGATATTTTCTATCATCAAAATTATAGTTTTTTAAAATTTTATTTTTATTCTATTTCTTTTTTATTATTTTGTGTATTAAATGAGTTTTTAAACAATGATATCCACGTAGGATAATCGATAATGAAAACATTTGATGAAATTAATTTTTTTTATTTATGAAATACACAGAAATCCATATCCATTTCACAGTAGGAACCGCTAAAATTGCTCAGTTAGTGTTTCCTCCCTTCAAAACCCCTGTAAGAAATGTTTGATTATTGCATCAAGAGCTTCCAAGATAAGGGCTTTCTGTGACATTCATCATAAATTCTATTACATTTCACAGTATGGAGTAGTAGCTTTTCCATTGCTAATGTCTAGAAAAAGAAAAACTTAAGTTCATAAGAGAAAAAAAAAAAAAAAAGAGATACAATTTTATGAATTTATTATGAACCTTTTAATAAAAATAAGGGAACTTTTTTTTTTTTTTATAATTTGCTACAATTTGATTGCACATTTAAAATGAATTATATGTCATGTTTTCACTAAAAGGAGAAAAGTTAGTATAGTTTTTATATAATAATAATAATAATAATAATAATAATAATAATATGACATATATATATATATATTATCTTTATTAACAGTTTAGAAAATGAAAATATAAAGAACAGTTATTAAGATGTTATTAAAAAAATTAGATTGGAAAAGAAACTTTCCTTTGTTTTTTTTTCCTGGGGTAAACAACCTTACTTAAATTTAACCTAAAAGAAAACGTATTTATTGGTTTTCCAGATCTTACGGAACAGTTTTAAAATTATACCTTTTCAAGTCCAACATATTTTTCAATTTCAAAATTGACTGGGTAGCTGCAATCCCTTGGAGACCCCAAATTCCTGAGAAATGGAGATGATATTGGAATCAAAGATTCGGAGATTAATATGGTTTATTAAAATTATGCACAAATTTAAAATTGCTAATATTATGCAGCTATAAATAAATAAAAAATCAAAATAAAAATAAGAGAAATTCTTCATTAAGTTTTTGAGATTTTTCTCATCGATAATTTTTAAAAAATTCAACAAGCATAGTTATATTTTTATTAAAAAAATAATTTTAAACATCTAAAAAGTTGTAATTTTTTCCTAGAAAAGTGTTGATTGTGACTCTTCCATTCCATCTTTGCATAGACTTCCATAATAAGATTCACAAAAAAAGGAGAAGAATCAAATTCAAAGTCAATAAATATCCCGTATTCAATAATTCAATTTAGTATTTGCTTAATTGGTTATGGGAGTGAACCAGTCGTAGTGGCCATCACCATCGTTTTAAATGAAAACCGTAATTCGATAACTAAGATTTCACTCATCCACTTTTCCAGAAAGTCCATTCCACCACGCCATCATTCAAAGCCACCCAACAACAACCTTCCCAAAATACCCTCGCAATGACCCCATATTTAATTTTCCTACCAGCCCAAATCCTACCCTTCCCCTAGCTAGTAGTAGTACTAGGCTAGCCGAGCCGAGCTAAACATTAAAAAAAGCTAACAACAAAGGCCGTGATTGACTAGGACAGTGGGACCCACCAACTGACCCGGACTCCAATTCCGAATTCAACTCCGTTTAATAAATTAAAAACGGAAAGCAGCAGACCCCCAATTTTCTTTATTTTATTTTTTTTAATTTTTCAAAATTCCGAAAAAAGAGAAAAAGGTATCAAGAAACGTAAAAAAGGCAAATCAAATCCGTGATGGCCTAAGTATTCGTTCCCACGCGCCTGCCACGTCACATCATTACACCTCCCATCTGTCTGTGTCTTTCTCTCTCTACCTTGTCCCCTCCTTATATAAACCATAGCATCTCCTCCCCCACGTCTCGCCACCACACACCTTGTGAAGCGAGACGCTTCGTTCCAGAGAAAGAAATAGAAAATTAAAAGAATTTGAGTTTATTATTATTACTGCTCCATGGAAGACACGAGTTCGAAGAAGCGGGTCCGAGATGACTCGGACGAGTCCGGGTTGGAATCGCCCGAGGTCAAGAGACTCAGAGACGATCTCCTCGAGTTCCTCGATGACACCGATCCCGCTCTTTCCATTCAGGACCTTGACTCGGTCATGAAGAGCTTGCAGGAGGAGATATCTGCCTCTTCCTCGCCTCCTCCCGTCGTCGAAATGACGTCAGATTCCGGTGACTCTCAGCCGCAGATTGGGTACCTTCTGGAAGCCTCCGACGACGAACTCGGTCTGCCTCCACCTGGTGATTCGGTGAACCCGGACGGGAAGAGCGAGTTGCAGACTGAGTTAGTCCCGCTGTCGTCGGACTCGTCTGGAATCGCCGAGTTCTGGGAGTTTGAGAATCAGATCCCTAGTTACGACTCGTTCGATTTGGGAACCGGGGTTGGTTATAGCGGCAATACTAATTGTACTGAGTACGTGGCGTTCGATGGTCTCTTCGATCACTCCGATGTGTATTACCCCGATATCTCCGAATCGTGGCGGCACGAGACCTTGCCGGCTCAATAGAACGCAGAGAAAAGAGAGAAAACTTTTCCGTCCTACGAATTTTATTTCGTATACGACGAGACTTGTAAATTTGTTCTTTCTTTTTTATTCCTTTTCGAAGGAATTACAGAAGTTATATTTAGGGTTAGGACGAAATGAAAGACGAGCCTTGACTGGGGAGAAACCTTTGTTTTTTATTTACTTTTTAGTAATTTAATTGATGGCAAAAAATTAGTCAGATACTCTCTCGCTGGAAAATCAGCCCTTCATCTCTGAGGTGTGTTATATTGAATATTTATAAATTATTCATGTTTATTATTTTTCTAGGCAAAACAATTTAACAAATTCCCATAGTAAGGAAGAAAGAACTCTTGGACAAATGGATTTATGACCAAATAAAATAAAGAAAATTTTGAAAACTGTGGACAAAGCAGCCGCAGGTTCTTAGTTTGATTAGAATTTTTATTTTCTCTTACGACGATGTTTTTCCTCGTAAAATAGTTATTTGCATAGATTTATGTGATAATGATCTAAACACGTGAAAATTGTTGGAAGATAAAATAAAAAGACCAGCTTCATGCATGAAAAGAAATTGATTAGGATTAAGTTTAGAATTGAAATTGAAATTTTCAATTGCGTTTTTCTTCATAATAACATAACCTTACGGAAGTTTATTTGTCAGGAGATATTTCATTCTATAGAGAAGAGTAGACACAAACTTTACAGACCAAGAAGATAGGGCGGAGCACACAACAAATCAATTTAGGCCACCTTTTCTGAAAATAATTGCAGAAACAAGAAAGAGGCAATATCGTCCCTTGGGACGGTAATGAGTTTGGGTATTCTAGATAATCTATGATATTTGTTTTTTTAAAAAATTGGATAAGAGTGTGGATAACAGATCTTGATATCCAATTAATTAATGGATTGATTCCGATTTAACTCTCAGACATTTTATATCCGTATGATACAAATGAGCGAATAGGTTAGTCGATACTCAATATCCATATATCATATATCCATATTAGGCTAAATATATAATTTTACATAGAAAAATTATATTACATACTACAAACTTTGTTTACTATCTATTTATTTGTTAGATTAATTTTTTAAATAAATTATTTGAAGTTATAATTACAAAAGTTTATAACTAGAAATATTTTTTTATTATTTTTTACGAGATAAATATTAATATTGAGTATTAGAGCTTTATTTTATATATCTAATCTTGAGCAAACTTATTTTTCTATAGCTTTTGTAAGACAAAGTTGATGGATTTTGAGAGAGGATACAAGATTGATTGATTTCTATCTAAAAAAAGAATAGTCCTTTGTTTTTTCGGATACACAGGGAGACAATGCCCAAAGCAAGAAAAAAGAAAAATTACTCCATTGTCACGAAACGAGCTAAGGAAACTCCAGCAATACCATCTAACATAATCTGCCCTACACCAGGAGGGAGCCTCGTGATCTCATGGAATCCAAATAGAAGAGTGTGGGTGTAATTTGTCAATTAGTCAGCACAACGGTTAGCTTCACAAAGGTGTGTTCAATCCTCGTGCATCGCTAGCTACAGTGTATGAGACTCTGAATCTCAGCAACTAGATTGAAGCATGGATGCACCTCATTACAACCATTCTGCACCAAACCAAAGGCAGCCATAGAGTCAGTGTGGATCACCATTTTCTTTAGATTACACTTTCTCACGAGCTTAAGGCCCCCCAGGATGCCCCATAGCTCCGCTGTGGTGATAGAGCATCGCCCAAGGTGATCTCCAAAGCCAGTAATCCACTCGCCAAGCCCATCTCTAATGATGCCACCACAAGCAGTTAAACTATTCACCTTAACAGACCCATCAACATTGACTTTGACTCATCCCTCCTTTGGTAATTTCCAACTAATCAAGAGTTCCTTGCACTGATCAATCTTCTTCCCCTGTATTCTCTCTATGTTTGTATCTCGAGAAACCTGATTTAAGCATGTAAAGATGAGTTCTTCATTGCTTGTCATATAACCTCTGAATATCATCTCACACCGTGAGGTCCATAGGAGCCAATAAAGGTAGTCAAAAACCTTTTGCCATGGTAAGGGTTCAACTGTCTTATTACCTGGCACATTGCAGTAATTCCATTTAATCCAATCTTGCAGCTTCAGGGAGAAGAGGTTGTTCTACCATCTAGGATAAACCACTTTACACCAGATGTTGGATGCTCTAGCACAATCTCTTATGCAATGAATAGTTGTTTGTGTTTCCCTGTCTTCAAAAGGGCACTTCGTGGACCCACTAAGCCCTCGAACTATACGTAAATGTCTAGTATGTAACCGATCATGGGCTAAGAGCCATAAGAAGCTTTTATTCTTTTCGGGGACAAGCCACCTCTAAATCTTGTTCTACACAGTATTCTTGGGATCTTTCTCCTCCTGCACAAGACTTTCATAAGCTGACTTCGTAGAAAAAGCTCCATCCTGTGAAGCCATCCATCTGATGGAATCATTTCTTTCATTAGGTTTCGGGGGAACAACATTGACTATGGACTATAAAATACAATTCGTAACCAGCTCTTGAATGGTTCTGATGTCTCAATCTCTATAGGGGGTCATAAAGTCTTTCACCTTAGTCTGTCTGAGCTCCTCTGGGATATCCTTAATAGTATACTCTATAATGGGCTTTTTCATGGTTGTCCATCTATCAAGCCATAACTTTACCTGATTACCTTCTCTTAAGTTCCATCCAAGTCTCTACTGGAATTCCTTCCACACTTTCGAGCTACCTTGCCACACATTTGAAGAGTTGCAACATTTTTGCACTTTGGGAATGAGAGTGTCTTCACATCTATATTTAGATCTCAAAATACGCACCCATTAAACATTTATGTGCTTCACCAAGCCCCAGCAAATTTTCATAAGGAAAGCTTTATTTTGCATCCTTAGGATTTTAATACCCATTCATCCCCCAAGGAACCCCAGAGTAAATTCCTATTTGTTTTTTTCCATATTCTTACACATAGAGACAGACAAGTACATAGTTTGTATCATATAGCAAGGAATGACTGTCACCACTGCTTGGATAAAGGTATTTTTGCCTATTAGGCTTAAAGAGTTTGCCCTTCCAAGATGAGAGTCTTGTATTAATCTTTGTTTTGAACAAAAAAAAACTCTATGTTGAGTTAAAATTTATAAAAGCTTACAAGTACCAATTAAACTTATAAAATTAGTAAAAATTATCAAATGAAAGCTTGACAACTAGACATGGATTCGGATTGGGGCCAAAATATAAAGGTTTGTTTGATATATATAATTCTCTTTAATAAACATGAAAAAAAATTGAATGAAATATAATAGAATTAATTGTATTTGGTATAATATATAAAAAAATTATCTATGTTCATATAGATAATAAATCTATATTATATAGAATTTTGTACCATTAATAAAAACATAAAATAAATATTTCATAATACCGAACTAATTTATATATGATAAATGAAATTCATTAAAATATATTTAATATTTTCTTGAGTTTAGAAAAAAATACAAGTTAAAATATTTAAACAAAACATTTTTTAAGTTTAAAAATAAGATGGTATAATGATAATTGATAAAATAATAATTCCTTCTGTTTAAATATATAGTGCACTGCTCGGGTAAATTCAATGACTAAAATTAGTAACCAACAATTCCTAATATTGTTCAAAGCAATTAACTTGTATGATTGCTCGTAAATTTACAAGATTCATCGTACTGAAAAAGAATAAGTTTAAAAATAAACACCTCACACAGCGTTTTGGGACAGAGGGCTTGCTTATGGGCACAGTGAACCTTTTATCGTTTTACCTCCAAACGACATTTCCTTCTGCGCGCTACAGTGGCAAAACACCACTTTCGTCTGACATTTCCCGAGCTTTTGGGTTTTTCTATACCAAACAAGCTCTGGGGATGAATTCCCTTTGATCCGCATTTTCTCCGGGGCTATCAAATGAGGCCCAATAAATCTTAAGTTTGCCTTTTCCTTTTCTCCAAACTCTCTACTTTTCAAGTTATTCCTTTTTTTCTTTTGGCTTTGATTTTGTGCCTAAAGTATTAATAATGTGTTTCTTAATAACCTCTTTACATTTATTTAACGTAAACTAATTATTAAAAAGATTGTAAGATCATTTTAACTTAGTTAAAAATAAGCTTTAACATCATATTTAACTATATATTATTATGCTTTGTTTATGGAAATAAAAATTGTGTTTTTCATTCTCAAAGTATCAATATAAAGTTTTCCTTTATATAATTGTTATTTTGTCTTATACTTTTCAAAATAAAATTAATAACAAGTATTTTTTAAAAATAACAAAAATTTTGTAAATACTCAATTCATCCCCTTTTTAGGTGTTGATTATCTTGTTGAACAAAATATACATTTATCATTTTCACTAAAAAAAAAAGCCACTACACAAATTCTAAAAGATACATCTTTTAAAAGAAAATTTCTTATTTTGGACTAGGTGAACTCTTAATTCAGTCATATATAAAATAATTTATTTTAATTTAGTTTATTCATTAAGGTTTCATTTAGCACATAAAAAATTTAAAGATAGAAATGGAAAAAAAAAATGGAATGTAATGGAATAAATTATGTTTGGTATGAGTAGAAAAAGAAAAGGATTATATTTATATTCGTTTATTTGGTTGGATAAAATAGGAATAAAATAGAAAGTAATAAAAGAGAAAAGACAAAAATACCCTCATTTGAAAAAATGATATGATTCCATGTTACATCAAGCACAATATAATGTATATTACATTGAATTGTACAACCACCTTTTATTTTTGTTGTTCCACCAAAGATTTAGTTGTTTCACTATGCGATGTTCCATTTTCGCCAAAATTGAGACATGTCACTAGATTTGTTGCTTGGTTTTACAATCTTACATTGGCTTTTATTTTTTCACATTTTTACCACTTTAATTTTTCATTTTGGGACACTATGAATATTTACTTTATAACAAAAAGTATATATCATTATTTATCATAATGTATATATGCCACAATAATTAACTATTTGTTATGATTATTAGCCAAGATTTGTAGTAAAAATAATTAACCAAATGTTAAAATTAATTATAATATTTTTTTATTCTAATAGAAGAGAAGGCTCTTATTTTTAAAAAAATCCAAATGTGTAAATGTAATGGTCACATCCATCGTTTTAGTTTCTTAAATTGATCATAGTTGCCTTTAATTTAGATTTTTAAATGATAAATCCTACCTTATTTAGTTATTTTATATTTTTGTCATTAATTCTATAAGTGATATAGTTAATTATGTTTTTATTTTGTTTCTTATTATTTATCTTTTTGTAAGCATTTTGAATTATTATTGAAGCAATCAAATTTAAAAACAACTATATTATGCCTGTGAAAAAACTAAAAAACAAACAAAGAAATATGAAGAGGCAAACAAATATATATAAAAAAAAAATCCAAACAAACTGTGACACAAACTCCCTAAAAGGAGATGCATCAAATGAGTTTCAATTGAATTGTACTCAAAAAGTTTTAATTGACTAGCAATCGAAACTTGTCTTATTGCTATTTGGTCAGATGTGTTTTGATTGCAATGCAGTCAAAACATCATCCGATTGAAATTTGGTCAAAAAAGTTTTGATTGAAAAATAATCAAAATGCGTCGAATTGCTATTTAGCTGGATTGCAATCATAATTTTTTTAATTTTTTTTTTGAAATTATTTGAATTAATTTGTTTAATTTTAGTTGTGTTTTTTCCAATAAGAACATTTTTTTGACCTTATTCAAAATTTATTTTTTTTGAATTTGTTTTCACTTTTTTTATTTCATTATTTGGCTTAATTTTTTTTTTTTGAAATTGAGATGAGTTTTTTATAAGTTTGTTCTTCTTTTTGGAAATTCACTATTCTTATATGTTAAGTAATTTTTTTAAAGAAATTTGCTATGCTTTTTGTGTGTGTGTGTGTATCATTAGTCTTTCATTTTTTTATAAGACTAATTATTTTTCTCTTATTAACTATGCATAATTACATTTTATATGATAATAATAAATAAATTTTATATGATGATAACATTAACAAGCAAAAGTAGTAAATACTTAATTTGAAAAATTGTGTTGATTGCACTGAAAGATTGTGTTGTGAATGAGAAAGAAGAGATAAATAAATGGCTTGGTCAATACAACTAGAAGGTAAAAAAGTCATTACTTGTCCATTTCAAAAATGAGGCACAAAATATGTAACGAATACAAAATAAAATGTATAATTTTGCTACAATGTTTCCTTGTCCATTTTCAATTCTTATAACCAAACACATTTCATGACAAATTTCCTTTCACTCTCACTTTCTTGCATGATACCAAATAAGGCCTAAAATGATTACAATATTGTCATTTTATCTCATTCTATCTAAAATTTATGCCAAATTAAATAGTTTATTAATTTCTAAATGTTATGGGTTGGCAATTGTGGCCTACTTAATGAGTGAAAAAAATAACGTTCATGTTAATGAGTTGTTCCTTGTTTTTTTTTGGGATTAAAATGCTCATTTTATTAAAAACAAAGCCAAAACACAACTAATAAAATGGCCAAAATGGTTAACAAGAGACAAATACTAGAAAACACAATCCAAACTTCGCAAAAAATAGAACTCATAACTAAACCAAGTCAATATCTTTTTTTAGCCATGGAACCTAAGCCAACATCTTAGCCATATGAGCAAAATTAGCATCACAACTTTACAAAGACCTTTTAGCAAGCGGTTACATTTATCTTTAAAATAATACCAATCCCAGCTTTCATTGCTCTTACATTAAAGGAATCATTAATATTGATTTTAATCATCCCATTAGCAAAGCCTTTCCATCATTTGTTCCTCATCCTTCTTGCCTCAAATTTAGGCCTTAATTTGTTAACATCATTTGACCTCTAAAATTACTTAATTGAAGCCATTACCAATAATATAACCCTTTCAACATTCATTGGTTCTTCATTAGACACAAAATCACATATCCTCTTCCATATTTCCTAGCACACAGCAGCTAAAATAAATTTGCCATAATCATCAAGAGCATCCTTAGGTAGTGTTAAGTTTTCACACCAGTGGTCAAATCTTAAAAAGAAACCTTCTTTATGGAAGATTAATGAGAAGGGGCATCCAAACCAACATCTTTGAACTCACAAGTAAAAGAAAACTAGATGATCAATAGATTCAACCTCTTCTTTACATATTGGGTATAATGGATCCAAAGAGTATATTTTCTTAAGCATAGCTTTCTTGGTTGTTATTATACTAGACAATATTCTCCATATGAAATACTTTATTTTTGGTGGAACAACCAATTTCCCACAATTTAAAAGTTCTATAAAAGTAGTATGGGCAAAAGAAGGCTTTCTCAATATTGAATTTTTTGCAACATGATACTTGAATTAAATAATTTATACCTTATTCTTTGATTAAGTCCATTCCAATTAAGAGATAAGGATTTTTTTTTGGAATCATTTCTTTCTTTTCCTTCATAATCAAACCTAAGATAGAGATTACAAACTCCACGCTTGATCAAGGCATCCACAATAAGCTCTTTAACTATACTATCCTTCAACATTGGGGTTTAAGTAGTACCCTTTTAAACTAGGGATCCACCTATCTTTCCATATCGTAACGGTAGAACCAAACCCAATTTTCTAACAAAGTATTTTCATTATGAATTCCTTACCTTCGAGGATGCTTGACTAGCTCCAAAATGTATAATAAGTTTGTCTAGCCTTTAAAAAATTGAAGTTGGGAAAACATATGCCTTTAATGATCCTACACCATAGATCATTTGGGTTTTGAATTAATCTCCATGCAATTCAACCTAAGAAGGCTCAATTAAAGTTTGAAAAATCTCTAGAGCCAAGACCCCCTCCTTTTTAGCCAAAGAAAGTAGGGTTGTTTTATGAGTAGGGTTGGGTTGGGCATTGAGTAGGCTTGATATTCGATCTGATTAACACATCAAGTTTGTTTTTATGCTCGTGGTTCTACCAAGCTCGAACAAACTCCGTTTTATATCGGGACTCGCCCAAAATAATTTTTTTTTCTTTTATGAACTGATATTTGTAATATAAAAATATCTTTTTATAAACTCATAAGTATATAATAATGAGTCTATAAAACTCTCATATTTTTATCAGTAAAATAATTTTAATAAAAATAATATATTATCAAGCAAAACATAAGCTATACTAGTATAATTAGTTTTAAGTAAACATATATATTTTCATTATTCAACAAAAGAAATGTTAGTGAACATGTATGCTAATAATAAAAATAATTAAGAAGTAAGGAGGGTTTGAATAGGTAATAAAAGTTGCAGCATATAGAAAGAGTCATATGAAATAAGAATTAAAAAAAAAGGTATAATGGGCAAGGTGTTGATAATTTTTTTAAAAAATAACTATTAGGATAGGTTGGGCTAAGTTGAGCAAAACATATTTTCACATGTGACCAGACCCGATATAGTTTTATTTAAAATTTTATTTATTTATATTTTTGGCCCAACTGGCCCAATCCTTTGAGCCTAATAGACAAATGAACACCTCTAAAAGAAAGAGCCTCTTAAGATTTCCAATGGATCTTCCCTTCATGATCTTTTTTGTCTTATCAGAAGTTGCAAATAATTCTATCAAGCTCTTCACACCTCTTAAAAAACAAAAAGCATGACATGGAGAAGCTATTGCCTTAATCATCACATCCCTTCCAATTAAAAAAACAAAAAAGAAGTTTTTGTTTCTATTCTTGAACCTTATAACCAATTCTACCTTAACTAAAAGGTCATGTTGATAAGCTGTTAAGTTTAGCATTTAATCTTGAATGATCAATAAAATGAAAGGATAACATTATAATCATTTTAATGTTTTAGGGACTATATTAAAAGAAATGATTTATAGAGAACTAAATTAAGGTTATATGGTAAGGTGGAAAGATTTTTTCAATGAAAGTAAATGAGAATGAAAAGGGGAATTGAAAAGAATGGAAATCCCTTTCTATTTATATGTTTAGTTGAGTGAAAATAATCAATAATGGAAAAGGAAGTTGTGCAAATTATTATAATGCTTATAGTGTAAAAAATATCAAAATATTCATATTTTTGGTATAAAATAATAAAATATTCAATGTTTTATTTTTAATTAATTTTTTTCACTTACCAATAATAAAAGGAAATAATATATTTTTTATTTTTCTAATTCAAAAATATATTTTTCAAATTTTTAATTATAATATTCATTTTTTATTTTAGAATATTTTTTGAATTATCAATAATAAAAAATATTAAAATATATTGAAGGAAAAAAATGAAGGGAATATGATTAAAATAATTTTCTTTATGTAGAATGCAACCTCATTCCTGCTCATTGGAGACAAAATTCCTTCATTTGTTGAAATCATCTTTCTGTAGACAGCTATAAGCCAACATACCAAACACTTAAAAAGTTTTCTCCCTTTCTCTCACCCATTTCGTCCTTACAACGCTAGCATACCAAACACATTGTAACACTTTACCTATTTATCAAAAATCAAAATAAGATTTTGTCTTATTTTGTGATCAATAAAAGATACGTGTTGAGTGAATTAAAAATAATTAGAATGTACATAAATAATAATAATTAGCATAGGTTTGTTAGCACATAAGAGTAAATACATACTTAGACTATATTATGTATATGGGCACAAACTTCAATCTTGTATATTAAGAGGCATGTTCTAGCCCATTCCATCCTCTTGTCTAAATTATTGCCATTGCCTTAATTGAAAGAGTAAGGCAATAGTGACTCCCACACATGTTTATATATATGAAAAATAGACAAACATAATGCGTGAAATTTATTAACACATTATGTATATATTTTAAAGAGAATTGAGATAATTCAAACCATATGCTTATATCTTTTTTCTCTTAGAATCTTCTGTAGCATATGAATAATAAAGCCTTCTAAGACCACCATGATTATGAAAAACTTCAATTATGCCAAATCCATAGATTGTTAGGGCATGTTATTAGTTTTGTTCCCCCTACTCATGATAACAAGAATGATATAATGTAATATTAAGGCTAAACATAGGCATAACATTTACTTGGCCTAAAGCCTGGTCAATGCCTAACCTGATTTTGTATTGAGTCTATTTTATAGACTCAGTACTTGACCTAATCCTGGAAAGCCTAGTTTATGATTAGGACAAGTTGGCTTGGTTTTTTTTTTTTTTTGGATAAATGTTGAAAATGGCCCTCAAAACATATAAATTTTTTGTATAAATTTTTTATAAAATTACAGTTACATCTGCAAAAAAAAAAAGTTTCATATAAATCTCTAAAACAAATAATTTTTTTAAATATATGCCCGATTTAAGTTAGAAAAAACCGGTCAAAATGTTTGGCCCAAAATGTAACCCAATCAAATTTGGTCAAGCTAACAAGTTTCATATGCAATGCTATCTAACATAAACTTTTGAGTTATCCATAATTTTTATAATTAGATCCTACTTCTCTAGGATGCAAAATACAATTTAGAGAATAAAGAGCAAGTATATAACTGATGAGAAAATAAAAGGAAAATATTTCCATAGAGTCATAAATAATTATCAAGTTGCTCATAATTTTATGAGAAATTGAATCATTTATCATAACTGTTAACGACATGCACTTTCTAAAGTACACGCTGAATTGTTTTGTCCTAATACTACTCTTGTGTGCAAATAGTTGGGCTTTTAGTCTATTGCTCTATGTTGTTCTACTGTTGAAATAGTTGGGCTTTATGATTAATTTCCTCTCTAAATAGGCTTTGGATTCTCGTAAGAACAAAACTATTTTATTTTAGATATTCAACATAAGATGTTTCTATATATGGCCTTTGGGTTTTGACTTGTAATACTATGCTAATTTATGGGTCCAACTGTCTAATCAATGAAATTTAAGTTTATATATATTTTGGTATATTACAATTGTAAGTATTTTCAATTTTGTTTGAAATTAAATTTATTTCCCTAACAATCTCGTAAGTACACTCTTTCACATGAGATTGACTAATCTCATTTTTCTTTTACAAATTCAATTCATGTTTAACCTTGACTATCAATTTTTATGAAAAATATAAAGTGTATAATAAAATGCAAGTTAAATTACTTTTGAACAATTTCACTCACACATTAAAGAGTCCATTTAATGGGCTTAATTGTGAACCCATTACAATTAAAATTAATTCGACTTCCTTCCCATTGTCCAATAGACATGTAAGCTTGACTCATTCAAACAGATCACCTCAAATTGGATCATGAAACATATGACCTAAATATGTTGGTATGGGCTAAAACAAAAAAATGGATGGCATTCAGAAAGCAGGCTCGTCATGAGGCTCTTTGTCCTAACGAGCTCAATTCACTTCTTCTACTGATGTGGTCGTCTTGCCCACACGGATCCAGAGAAACATGCAATTTTTTTAATCATTATTTTTTTAATTTATAGTTAAACAAATTATTCTCATTTTATATTCTATTTTATTAAAAATATTATTAAAATAGTAACAAAAATTTAAGCTAAACTATTTAAATCACGTCTTAATAATCGTACAACAACAGAGGATCTGAGAGCTGCTTATACCTTACATAAAACTTCATTTCCTTTTGAAAAAATTACATCTAAGGATTAATATTATATAAAATTTATAATGAAAGAACTTAAAAATTAAAATTATTATTAAAGGCCATTATTAGCATAAATTTTAAGAGATTCAATACCAATTTTAAGGGATTTATCGTCAAATGTAAAAAAGTTCACTCAATAGTAAATCCCTAAAAATGATAGTAAATTTTTTAAAATTTGATGGTAATAATGGCCTTTAATAATAATTTTGATTTTTAAGATATTTCATTATAAATTTTATATAATATTAATCCTTAGATGTAATTTTTTCAAAAAGAAATGAAGCTTTATGTAAGGTATAAGCAGCTCTCAGATCCTTTGTTGTTGTACGATTATTAAGACGTGATTTAAATAGTTTAGCTTAAATTTTTGTTACTATTTTAATAATATTTTTAATAAAATAGAATATAAAATGAGAATAATTTGTTTAACTATAAATTAAAAAAATAATGATTAAAAAAATTGCATGTTTCTCTGGATCCGTGTGGGTAAGACGACCACATCAGTAAAAGAAGTGAATTGAGCTCGTTAGGACAAAGAGCCTCATGACAAGCCTGCTTTAACCTTGATTCTTTCAAAGTTAATTCTTTCTTTCTTTTTTAAGGCTTTAACCTTGATTCTTTCAAAGAAAAATATATAAAATTGTTTCTTACTACTAGCTTGACATGTACTAAAATAGATACTAATATTTTTAATTTATTTGGAATAAATTGTTTAACTAAAATTTTAAATTAATAATTAATTTTTCAATATTTAAAAAGTTAAATAACTTTCAACTCTTTTTTATCAATAATTATTTTTTTATTAGTTGGTATTATATTTAAATTTATTTTATTCTATCTATGTAGTTTTAAGACCAAAGAACAAAATATCCTAAAATAAATTAGTATAAATTTATTCATTACTTGACAAATAAATTGATATTTATTATCTATCTATCTATTTACTTATCTACCTATTCGTCCATCCATGAAGCCATCCATGTTATGAATATAATCTGAGAACTTATATACAAAACACCATTAGAGATTCAACAATTTTACAAAAAAAAAAGAAGAGAGAGCTGTGATGAGGGATATATGTAAGTATTATTATATTTTTTCCTTTTCCAAAAAGTAATAAAGAAGAATAGAAGAGCATGTGTTCACTAAAAAGAAAAAAAAAATGAAATATAAGTTTTTGATATAAATGATATAATTATGTAAATGTTCGTATTCCTTGGCATTTTGTATTATACTTAATGACATATGTTCTATAACTTCTAAATGATTTATATTATATAATTATCTAGATTAATTTGTTTATTTATATTATTATATCCACATGTCTATTTTTTTATAATTAAAGGCCCATGAATAGAGGTTATATATTAAGCATGAAGATCTAGGTGAATGAGAATTATTTTCTCTTCTCTTCTTTGAATTTTCTCACTTACTCTTATTATATTTTTTATATTTTTATTGGTTTTACAATATATTATTAATATAAGCTTATAGCAAATTGATATAAGACATTAATCTTTAGAGTTTGTTATTCATCACATAAAAATATAAGAAACATTTTTTTTATTTTATATTATCTAAAAATTTAATATTTCATATTATCTATAAATTCAAGATGTATTCATATTTATAATATAATTATCAATTTAATATTAGCGAATGTCTTTAAAATTAAAAGGCTAAATATGATTAGATGGTTAATAGTTACACCACTTTTATTTTTGATTATTTTATAATTAGTGACTTGATTATTTAAATAAATTTTACATATACATGGAAAAATTCTTGACATATTTTGATTAATTGGTGGTTGAAAAAAAAAATTATAACCCTAAAGGCTAATATATACTTTATGCTACCAAAAAACTTTGAAAACTTTTTAAATTTAACATATTTATAAATAAGTTGATAACCACTAATAATTTATGTACAAATTAACTATTAAAAGTTAGTAATGATTCGTCATGGTTATCAAAAGGATATACAATTATTATCAACAGCTACAACATGGCTAAAATCCATGCAGGAAAATGGCTATAACTTCTTTAAAAGTTGAAAATGCCAAAAATAAAGCCTAAAAGGTTATAAAATGTTCAACAATCATGTTGTTATAATAATCTATTTTATTGTGACAATTTATGTATAAATTTTTTATTTTTTAAAAGAGAAGGCCAATTGCAGCTTCATGCCTATATATATGGGTATTCTCCAAAACAACAGAAAATGTATTTATTTTATTTTTTATCTACAATTAAATTTTGCATATGTTACATGGAAAAAATGTATATCATATACATGTGAGACTTAAATTATAAAAATATATTAATCTTATTATTTATAATTTGGTTATTTATCTTTCAATTAAATTACTTTGTTTTTTTTATATTGACTGTTTAATATAAATAAAATTATAAAGTTTTAATTTATTGTGCTTAGTATTTTTAAGAAAAATACTAATTAAAAGTATTTGATTTTAATTTCATTGTATTGTTATCAATCTTGATAAAAGAAGAAAATCAAGCATTTATATAAAATGTGTAAAAGTGTTTATCTTTATTTTTAGTCAATTTCAAGAATAATTGGACATATGATATTTTGTAAATGGACTTGTAGTACTGGTAATAATTTGAAGGAAAAATAGATGCATTAGATGTGATAATTTTTTCAAATGAAAGATATTATAAAAGTATAGGCAGTATAAATTTAATTACTCCATATTTCATACTTTAAAAATGCTTTTATAGTAGTAATATTGAAGTAATTAGTATTATATTATTAATGAGTGATAAAAATATATAGTGTAAATATATATAAAAATATAATGTGCATTAATTCTAAAAAGACTCTACATAATAAAATATGATTTAGTTTTTGATGAACTAATATAACTATTTTACATTTTTTAGTTAGACATAATTTATAGTGAGGATATATGTTTCATAGAAAATATTTATAAGTGAAAAATATTTTTTTCATTTGGTAATAAGTGATATCAATATTAATATTATTAAGTAGTATAAAATTATTGAATTATTTGAAAGAGCTATTATATTATTACTCAGGAGATGGAGTTTATTATTAATGATACATTATTTTCTATTAAATCTCAAAGAATTTTATTAAGCTTTAATTATATCCACCATAATAGATATCACATTAAGGGGATTTTGATTGTAATATATAAAAGAAAAACCCAAATACTCCGCCGCAAAAATATTTTTTCGAAATGCTTATTAATTTTTTTTTTTTGTAAAAAAGGGTCGCAGCCTAGCATATGTCGCGACCCATATATTAAAAATATATATTATATATATTTTGTGTATAAAAATATATAAATTATATATATTTCATGTAATATATATATTTCTTATATATTGAAACATATAATCTATTTGGAAAATATCATTTTTTTGTAAAATGTTATCTATGATTTGTATAAAGAGTAAATTACACATTTTGTTAACTTATATTAAAAATACATAGATATTTTATATGTTTAAAATATATAATTTAATCTAATTTTAAACATTTTGACTAAATGCTTTTCATAAAAATATATAAAATAATATTTTAGTTAAAAAAATATAATTAGACAAGTTAAAAAATATTTTAATCAAAAAAATTAAAACTAAATTTTTATTTAAAAATTGTATATAATTTTAAAGTAAGAAATAAATATAATTTTAACAAAATTGGAAAAAAATTAGACTTATATGTACTTAATTATTAAAATTTTTAATTAAATTATTATAAGTATATAATTTAATTAAAATTTATATAGTTATTTTCAAAAATTATATATTCATTAAGTATTAATAAAAAATTATATACTTAACATATTTTAATTAAAAAAATTTATAAAAAAGATAAAAAATTATATATAAATTTTATTATGTATAATTTATTCTTATAGATATTTGATACATAACTTCTTTTTTTTAAAAGCTGTGCCATAGGTATTTGAAAGATTTTGATAAGTAAGGATGGCTTTTAAATTTCATTAGTTTAATTAATATAACATGTTTTTGCATTATTTTAAATAATATAACACATCTAAATAACTATTTATATCAAAATTTTATTAGTTTAATTAATATAACATACTATACTGATATTATATACTCATAATTTGAAATATAGACATAAAAGTTTTCTATTGTACAAAAAAAGGGTATAATTATTAAAATGAAGGAAAAACTTAACATTTTACTTAATATGTCCTCTAATCCCCCATCTGGGTCTTTGACGCAAATGTTAGGGACGTCGCTGAAGTGGCTCCTGTTCTGCTTCTCCTTCTTCTTCACCTTCATCCTCATCGGTTGATCCATTATTTGGTTGATGAGTTGGTTGAGGAGATTGAGCATGGAGAATTGGTTGATTAGGGGTGAAAAACTCCTGCTAAAAATATGTTTTCCATAGTTCAGAAAGTGCACTAACATACTTTGCATTGAATGTGAACGGATCGAAAAATAGAGTGGTGAAAGAGACACCTTTAGCCTGCATAGTTTGGGGTAGCAGGGTGGAGAAAAACGACCAAGGAGCTGGTGATGTGAAGGATGACAAACCACTCTCAAGAGTAAAAGAAGAAGGACCAACACCCTCAGAATACAAAAAAAAACCCACTTGGTCCAAAGGAGGGTGCACTAGAAGAAGGACCAACACCTACATAGTCTGCAAATGATGCAAAAGCAGAAGAACTTGGCTCTTCAGTTTCTTCATGGATAGGCATTGGCGTGTAATAGGATGATGGTGCATCTGTCTGACATCTACTGCCATGCGTAGCATCTACTAATGGCTCTTTAATAGATATAAAATCATGTTCTCGCTTTTCTGGGTGAGCCTCTGGCTCTGTGGCTTCTGTAGATGAGGAGCAGGTGGAGTAGGTTGAGAGACCAATATCTCCTGATGTTCACCTAGGGTCTGCAGCATCGTCTTAATATCTCCTTAGGTCTTCTCTCTAAATCCCACATAATCAAGTATCGGAGGATCGGTAATAGAAAGCATATATAGGTTGTTCAGTATATTAGTCTATGGAAAAAAAAAAAGATTAGCAACTACGTAGTTGGATGAAAAACATACACAAACAAAAGAAAATAAAATGTAAAAAATATCGTACCACAAAACCTAAGGAGCCACTCTTTAGATGGATCCATTGTCGCGTATGGCACCAATACCAACGAATATAATCAGAGGAGTAATATAAGGAAGACACCTCTATATTTGCTTGGGTAATAACCTACTCCTACATATTCAATGTAGTAATAAATACCACGTACTTCTAACGCCAATCTTTATGTGTTTTTTCTCAAAGTTGAAGAGTATGCAACGATCCCACATTGAATGACATTTGAAGGATATGCTGTTATTGACTAAATTGGCGAAGGACACGATTTGCATGGTGAAATTTAATGAGCCAAAAGCAAATAATAGGCATAGACACCCACTATATATTTGAACCCATTAAGTAATAGTTTGGAATTAACTGTTGAGCACGCAGATGGTCATATGGCTGCTAAATAAACTCATCATCCTTCGTCTGATGCAACAATATCCTATAAGTCTGCAATGCCTTAGTGGTCAGACGAATATGCTGGGGGACATGTCTCTATCTGAAACCTAGCGGCGATCCCAAAGGATATATCTCTATATGAGGGTTTGCCTGAGTAGGAAGAGGTGGAGCCAGATGCGGGAAATGATCTTATACCCATAGGTGCCACAATGTCAGACAACTACCAATATTAACCTTAGCATAATTGGTTGCACTACACAATTCTCTATACAAGTGGATCAAAATTGCAGATCCCCAATTATAACTATTAGCCTCATTGAAATTGGTAAGTAATGATAAATATATCAATATCACTTTATACTCAGTTCGATCCAGCATCAAATATCTCCCAACCAATCTCATAATATATGTCCAAATAAATCGCTGTATAGTCTCATCATCAACATCATCTGGTAGGGCTACAAATATCTGGGCAAGCCATGGGACATTGAGTTGCCGTCCATCCATGATCTCTGGAGGTGAAACCACACTAAGTAATGTTGGCATACGGTTGTCCAATTATAATTTGTTCAGCCTGAAACAACTTGTCCTGTACAAGGTAGGCCAAGCTGAATAGTAACATTTTATAAGGTAATAGTTACCTCTTCCTTAGTCAAGTAGAAAGTGTAGGTTTCAGGTCGCCATCTCTCTACTAGAGCTAAAACTAATGTTGCATTAAAGTCAAACTAACTAAGTCGAGATACCCCAAAAAAATTAGTTCGAATTAGATATGGAACAATAGCAAATAAAGGATCAAAGATGTGATCCTCCTATACTATCCGTCGTATATGCAAAATGCGATCGGCCTGTAATATGCATTTATATTACAAACATATGGTAATATACAATAAGTTAAATATAATAACTTTATTTGTGTTATCTTACCTATCCCTACTACACGGCCTGTGAAACGTAATGAGTCTGCAAGTACAAAAAGGAGCCATCCTCGGGTCCCAGATCGACAACACTCAGATAATCAGCCATTATACTGCTATAGTATTAGAATTATAAGTTAAAAAATTATCGTTAAATCTATATAGTACTTATCCAAGTTTTCTATAAATAGAATTATAAATTCAAGTAGAAGAATAATAAATATTATAAATAAATTAAAAAAAAGTGACAACAAAACACTTAAGGTATTTAGTTTACAGCTGTATACATGGTAGCAAAAAAAAAAAAAGTTATATTTAATGCATTATTGTTGTGTTGCGTAAAACTTAAAAAATTTGTTTAACACTTGGTGGACCCTGTGAACCCACCAAAAAATTTGATATTACTCTCTGGTCACACTAGACAATATACTATTTCTCATACAATTATGTGGAGTAGAGCAATTGAAATGGGAATGAAAGGTTCGAAGAATACGGTGTTACAAATACAATCTGATAGAAATTGAATCATGTTACAACAGAAGTTCATTGCGAGAAACAATCATAAGGTTACAGTGCATTGATGACAATCAAATAAAGAATATGACAAATTAAATTATATCAACTTCTGCTTGGTCGTTGTGATGGGCAGGTTGTTCAGTTATGACCTGTTTATCGGTACAACTCGCATCGTTGTTGTTCTCTCGGCCCTTTACGCCAATCCATCTCATTTCAAATTCTGAAAGATTTTGGCCTACCTCGTTAGCGAATCATAGTAGGATTAGATACTAACCATGGACCTACAGTTTGTAGCCAATACAGTTTTCCTCCCATCGGTTGGAACTCTGTTTTGTATGCATTGATAATAGTGTCTAGTCGAAATAGTCAATCCGCGTATTGGAGTGAATCAATTGAGACCGAGGCATATGCAGCGAATAATATTGGCAAAGATACTTTTGAATTTGAAACTCACCGCAATCACATGGTTGTATTTTAAACAAAACACATGATATGCATGTGATGGTTGCCAACCAATTTCTAGATTAAAGACAGCAATCAAAAGTCTAGTATGTCTATCAGAAATTAAGCAAATCCCTGTCTTATTTGGCAAAACTCGGTGTTAGAGCAAAGAAAGGAACCATGCTCATGACTAATGTATTTCACCCTTAACAATTGCAAATACTAGGGAAACAACTCAATTGTCTCCATCTTGTGAACTTATAATGAGTACAGTCCCTTTGTACTTTCCATACAAGAAGGTTCCATCAATTTGCACAATTGGTTTAAAGTAACCAAATGCATCAATGTATAGTTTGAAAGACCAGAAAACATGATAAAATTTTACTAAAAAATCTTCAGCTGAGTTATTATGTAGCCACTCCCTATGAACAAACTCATAATATGACCCAGGCATGAAGTGATTGACCGCTGTCAACCATTTTGGCAAGAAAGCATATAATTTTTTCCAATTTTTGAATGTAATGCCGATTGCTCGGTGCTTTACAGTCCATGCCTTTTTGTATGTAACAGTGTAGCAAAATATGTTATGTACTCTTTCAATTATTTGCCTAATTAGCATCGATAGATTCTCAGCCACCATTGACATAATGTATGATGAGATAACGTTATAGTCAAGTTTTGGATGATCTTACAATAATGATGGAGAAAGGCATATGTGTGGCCTATTATATCTTGTTATTTTCTAATGTCTGTCCCTCTCATCTCGACTTGTTTTAACTTTTCAAGCACACTAACCACCATATTTTGGACAAAGATATTCTTCGTATTTCTTTTATGAGTAATGCACTCTAAAAGTGTAGTGTTTACGAATAGAGTATATCTTCATCACACAGTGTATAACTATTTATCTGGGAATTGTATATTAATATATATAACTCTTGATTACTATTTAGGTCAATGTTCTCAGTCATCTCAGGGATCTCAATAGAATTTTCACCATCCAAATTAATCTGTGAAAGATGACATATGCTGAGTCCACATATTGAGCTAATGGAGTGACCCTAGCCTCATCTACATCGTCATCCTCAAAATTATCATCTCTATAGTCATTGACATTAAGCGGAGCATTATATTCATCATTTTCTTCAAAGTAGTCCATAATATCCTTTGTTTCATTAGGGGGCGACAGAAGACTCGCATTAAAAATAAGCTGATGTGATAAGTTTGGTTGGCATATAAAGTCGATGGTAGGCTGAGCAGCAAAATGACTAACATCTACCATGTCAGAATCAAATTGTGAGGCATAATTATTGGTACTTAGGAACTGGCCGGTCAATGGAAGGGATGACGGTACATGAACCTCAGCTTGAGACTCTAGTAAATTTTCACCAGTATTTGATATATGCAGATATATATCTGATGGGCCCAATTAATTTAAAAATGTCTGGTTGGCTTTCCACATAGTTTGGACATCATCATAATCTTCCAAAGTACACGCCAAGTACTTTGTAAGATTACGCAAATGAGGGTACCTATATATCAACTCGAACACAAATTGATTTGGAGTCAATCGAAGCTTTTAACCCACCACATTCTTCAATCTACTGAGAGTAACTGTGTTGACTCTTAATATTTTGGGTCTATCACATACAATTGTTGCACCTTTCTTACTGTCATAAATTTTGTCATTTGCATATATACATATGATTTCCTTTCTAACACTCATTATGATTCCTACTATAGAATAAGTGTAGTGACACGTAAATCACAATCATCAATATCGGTTAGATACATATAGCAAATTATATATTAAAAGATATTCACCTATTTCTATTCAACTATATAAAACAATATTTTTCCATGCCTACATTAAATATTTTTTATCTCATTTAATTGTATTTCTATTTTGCTCTCACACACACACACACATAACATTATTTTTATTTTTCTATAAAATATTTTTATTAAAAATTATGTTATACTCACATTATAAATATCATTTTACACACACACACATAACCTCTATATCATCTATATTTTTTAATTTTTTTAATTTATTTATAAATAAACATTTTCTTTCATATTTTAACTTGTTTATTTTTAAACATTTTCTTATTACGTATTATGCATTATAAAGATAAATTTCTTCATCTATAGAAATATAAATATAACTTATCGTCAGAACTATAGAATAATAAACTACATACTAAATAGTCACAGAGATATATATAGATAAATATATTCAAATTATTTTTTAATTACATGCCAGTAGATTAAAAATATACTCAACACATTTGTTGCATAAATTTGAAGATAATACATTATCTCTAAATTTATTTCTTATCTTGAACAAATTATTAACCAACCAGTAATGCAGTTTATAGAGTCTTTTTCTTCCGTTAAATCACAGAATGATTTTGTCACTAAACATACAAAAATATCACGTATAAAAAATACAAACTAAATATATGCAACTTTAAATTTATTTACAATTATTAAAATATTAATTACAAGTTAAATAAAATTAATTTAGACTTCTCTTTTTGATATAACATAGTAAACAAAAAATTATTCGGTAGGAGCCTAATATTTTTCTCATTTTACTATATTTAAATTTAATATTCATACCTGAAGATATTGAAAAATTCTTTTGAAATAATGAAATGAACCTTTGCTTGTTTCAACCTTGTTCTCTTCCTTGTTAACTAATAGAGGGGAAGCTTACTTGATTTTTCCTATAATGAATGCAAAAATCAATAATAAATAATAAAGGTGTGGAGAAATGGTGGTATAGAAGAAAAGAAAATAACATATGTAAAGAAATAATAGAGAAGTATGAAGGAGAATAGAAAGAACTTACACATATATAGAGCAAAAATGGAATAAGATTGGCAAGGGAAGGGATAATGAAACGAATGAATAAAAATGAAAGAGGAAAAGTTGAAGAAGATAAAGGAAAGGGAAGACAAAACTACAAAAGAGGAGAGGAGAAGAGAAGAGAGGAGGGAATGGGAGAAAATGGCATTTAGGGGGAGGGGAAGCTTGCCAGGGAAGGGAGGGGTAAAAGGGGGGACGCGGCAGCGGGCAGCTCTTTGCTGTAGCCGTTCACAGGTCAGTTGACTCGTGATCGAAAAAAATATATTTTTTTATTAGAGGGCTGTAGCATCAGATATTATAAATTTTTTTTAAGCATACAGGGAAATAGTTTTTGCAACGGAGCATTTCAGTTATTCCTTTTTTTGTTTTCTAAGTACGGGAGTCAAAAAGCCTCACATTAAGACTAGACATGAAAAATTTATTGAATATCTATATATAAGTAATATGACAAGATATATATTAAGAAGGAAATGTATATTGTGACAATGACTTGCATCGTCTTTTAGATTATATTATACAAATATTAGTATAACTAAAACATATGCTACAATAAACTAAAAGTTTATTGATTTAAATACATTTATTATTTGTTATGATCAATTATGATGAGAAATATTATTAAGAATTCACATAAATATCCATTAAAGAATCATAAGATTCTTAAATTCAAATAACTCTAATATTTTGCTTATTCCCAAGGCAAATTAATTATTAGATCATTACTCACTAAAATTGAAATTGAATTCATTACATTGTTGGAACATATTTAAGGATAGATATGAAGGCTTGACCATTCAAATATTATATGATTTTAATATATGTATTTACAACATAGTTACTTATGTGTTTATTATGAATTCACAACTTGACGTTTATGAGATTACTAGTTTAAGTAATTCAATTAAGAATACAATTTTTAGATTATGCAATCAAGACCATTTATTTTGATAATGTTAGTGAATTTACATTTTAAACTTTTAATAATTATTGTATGTCTATAGGAGTATTAATGTATCTTGCAAATAATATATGACTTTATATTGTATTTGTTTTAAGTTTGTTAAGAATATTTAGTTATTCTCCAATGAGAAGACATTAAAATAGACTTAAACATTTATTGTGATATTTTTGATAGACTATTTATATAAGGTTATTTTATCTAATTAAATATATCACATTTAATTGATTATGTAAATATGTGATATTTATTCAATCCATATAAAATTTGATTTCAAACAAGTTATTTATTTAGATGTGAAGGTGTAGTAAAATCATGACTTCCTACAAAACAAACTTTAGATATTATTTTTATCAAATTATACAAAAATAACTATAGTGCATGAAATAAGTGGAAAGTGCGTTGAGCTCAAGTTAATAACTTAACAAAGCCAAGAGATATGTAGCTTGTCTTTAGAGAAAAAGATTTCAACAGCAATATTAAACGATGATAATGCAACATGTAGAACTTAACTAAAAGAAATATACATTAAATTAGATAGAATGAAATATATTTTAATTATTTTTTTTCATTCATAATCTTTAAAAAAATGATGATATAAATATTCAATAAATCTGTTCATGTGATAATATAGCATATTTGTTCACTAAGACATTATATGAAAAGTTGGTATGCAATATTAAGATACGCCAACTTAAAAACATAAAATGATATTGTTATTAAGAGGAATCAAAGACACATTGTATTATTTTTCACTTAACAAATATTTCATTCCATTAGATTTTTTGGGTAAGATTTTTAACGATGTGATTAATATTATAAATATTGTGTATTCTTTTTTTTCTCATGAGGTTTTTATCCTAATGGGTTTTTCCTAGTTAGGTTTTTAATAAGACATATTATTTGTTAATAGACATTTAAGAGAGAGTATTATAAATGATATCATTATGTGGATATCTATAACCCCTACAAAATCACTATTTATGATCTTTTCTCATGTTTAATGTCATATATCCTATAATCTTAAAGAATTTATATTATATAATTATGAAGATTAATCCTCTTTATTACTGTTATCATAATTTATAGGTATATTTTTATGGTTGAAGGTTTATAAATAGACATTATATACTAAATATGAAAGATTCAAATAAATGAAAAGTATCTTATTCTTTTTTCTCTTAATTTTTTATCTTATGCTTATTTTCTGTTTTATATCAATTTTAGCTTTTAACCTTTAGATTATTATTATTTATTTCCAATTAATAGTTTATCAAAAGTTTAAGCCATATTTGGATTGGCGTTTGTGATGCCTAAAAGCCTATTTCTTATAAAAAAATGTGGGCTTTTGAAAATAAAGGCATGTTTCTTATAGAACATGTTGACTAAATCTTCTGCAGACTCTGTCTACTAGGTTGGTTCAGTCAGTCGAAATGCTTCCTTCCTTTTTTTTTTCCTTCTTCTCTTCTCACTTCGATAGGTTAGCTCTTGTGAAAGGTAATAATAAAGCTCGTTTAAGGTGTGCTACATTTCATCCTCATAGGCATTTCTCGATATTAGGTTGTTTTCAATACAGTTTTCCAAATTGAAACTTTTTTATAACCTATTTAACTTGTTTTGAAAATGGACTTGAGTGGAGCAACAACAAGAGACTTTGAATTGGATAAAAAAGATCATCATGTTAGCCAATACATGAGCATGCCATAGTTGTATTTGATGATTTTCCTCACTAATAAGATCAAGTGGCATTAATTTTATGATATTCTCCTAATCTGTTTTAGTTCTAAACTCATACTTGTGTAATGACTATTGTTTTTCCCCATATTAAAATTGGTATCACTTAATTCTTCTTTTTACCTCTTGTGGTTTTTCTTAGAGAGTTCATGTTGGTTTTCTTGGAAAAAAGCACTCATAAAAGAAAAATTCAAGTTGCTAAACATTAATAGACTCAAGTATACTTGTGACTATTTCAAAGGTGAACTTATATATATATATATATATGCTACAATTTTGTATTGAGCTTATAGTTAGTATGAGGATGGTTAAAGAGGTAAGAACATCAATTATTTACTAATGTTTTATGATTTCTCACTTTGTTTGAGTTCGTCTAATTAATTGCTACTTAAATAATACTACTTAATGAAATTTGTAGTTCAAATAATGATTAGGAAGTTGAATTTCAGATATTAATTTTTCCCCAATAATAAGGGAACAAGGATGTTGGGTTTGTTCTAATATGTAACCCTTATTGTCACATTTTAATATGTTACTTCATTAAGTAATTTGTATGTTAACTTACTTGAGAATGATAATAACATATGAAGTTGTTATATTATGTTAGTTTCATTTAAAGTTACCACATCTGGTTTTAAGTCTTGATGCTTTTATTGGAATGAATATTATATCAGATATTGAATTAGTTGTTATGAAAATGAAAACATATTTAATTTTTTTAAAAATTGTGTATAGTCCTTTTAAACCTTGGGTCATGTATAGATAACTTTCTCAATTTTTAAAACTTGATCATAAAATCTCATAAACTTTTAAATTTGTACAAATGACTATTTATTGTTAGTTAGTTTGTTATTTCACTAATGAAATATGATATAGTAGGGGGTTATTTGCATATAACATAATATTTAAAGGAGTTATTTGAACAAAAATAAAATTTAAAAGGATTTATTATCACTAACATATCATGTTTTATGAGTGAAATAGCGGTTTAATTAACGATAAAAAGGTTATTTGTATAAATTTAAACTAATAGTATAAGGATTATCTGTATAAATTTAAAAATTTAAGGGGGTTCATTATCACATTTTAAAGGTTAAAAGAGTTATTTACATATATTTCAAAGTTTTGTATAATTTAATTTTTTTAATCTTATTTTATATATAGAGTATGTATAAAATAATTGATAGTTGTATTTCAAAATTGCATCCTGTTGTAAATAATATACTTGGTATGTACTTTTTATTTAAAGTTTATTTAGATACTTTGAACTAGTAATTATACTAATATTATATATTTAATTATTTACTATAATATATTTTTATTTAAATTGTGATTTTTAATTTTGACCATATACTTAATTAGAAAAGCTAAAATAGCATGCATACTTATAATTTTTATTTTAATATTAGTGCCACAAGTTAAAAAAATATTGTTACAACATTCATCTGATTTATTAAATTATATTTAAAAATGAATGAAATGAAAACATAAGGGTACATTAGACAAAGTAACATAAAATTCATATGGTTTCTAATAATTACACATCCAAAAAATATTTTGATAAACATTATCCAAACAATATCAATTTTGCTAAATTTTTTTTAAAATAAATTTTTTCAAATATAAATTATAATCATACAAACTTGCCTTTAACCACAATCAAGTTTGTAAATTAAACTGATTCAAATTCATATCTGTACAACTCCAAACACACTTAGTAGAGACTTTTTTATTTGTTTAAATTAATCTTGTAATCATTATAATTTTACTTCACTTGTAATTTAATTCCTATAATTTAAAAATTTTTATTTAGGCTCTTATAGTTAAAAAATTTAAAATTTTGGTCCATACTATTAAACTTTCACCAATGCTATATTAAATTTTGTTAACGTCACCAGCCATGTATCTTATTCACACTACAAATATATATGATTTATGTTAACTTACTTATCTAATATAAGTTGTATCATATGTTACATATGTAAGGTAATTTTACTTTATTATTTATTTGTACTTTTCCAATTGATATAAATTATGTATATTTAAAGTGTTAATATAACACATAGTTGGTCATAAGGGCAAAATTTAATAAAAATTTAATGATAAGGATTAAATAATTTTTAAAATATAAAATCTTAATTATAAAATCTTAAATTATAAGAGATAAATTAAAAAAAAATGAGTGAATTTATAAAAAACGAAAAAGTAATTTAACCTTTTCATTTTTTTAACTACATTCAGGATATTTTCGGGGCTGTCTGAACTATTTCCTCTTTAGGAAATCTCAAAGGTACATTCGCTGGAATAGCATTTAAGATTATAATTCCAAAGTACCTCCTAAAAAAATCCTCGAACCTAAGTTATTTATGAGTTGGATTCTCACGTATTTGAATCTTTAGCTTTGACCTTACTAACTTCCATCGGATATCATTATTTTTATCATGATATCATATATTTCAAAAGGCACTTAGAAGGCCTATATTTAGTACTTAGTGTTATCTAAGAAACTAAAAATCATAATACAGTTTTAAATATTATTTTTACTACACATAAAAACAGCAGAGTATGAATAGAAGAAATGTAATAAATAATAAAAAAATACACAAATTTAACATCAATTTTATTTATCAATAATCAAGTAGTAGCTGTTTTATCAACTAGAAGCTCATTTATAAAAATTCTACAAGGAATAACATTTTTCTCAATTTTCAATGGCTGTATTGAAATATTGACAACCCCTAACTAAATTATAAAATCTAGATTTTTTTAACTAAACATAACTCAAAAGAAAAAAAAGAAAAAGAAAAAGATGCCAGAGCTGTTCAACACTGATTCGATTGAATTTCAATTGAACCAGTAAGCAACAGTCTAACAAAAATTAATCAAAACTAGTATTTTAATCGAATAATTTGATGAAATTCTTACAAAATTTATCTACTTTATTTGGTGTTTGGATGTTCACTTTGTAAATTCAAATACAACAAAACCAACAGACTATATATTAATAATTAAATATTTTATATTATAGAAAATAATTTATACTTTTTTTAACCAATTTCTTAGTTGATGAAGTAATTTTGAATCATATCTCTATTTGTTTGACTGATTATTGTTTCAAAATTAAAAAAGATGCTGTACTAGATCGTTACAGTCGACTTCTTCAGAATAAACTAACTATATCTAGTTTCAATCGAACTAATGTAATAAAAACTAAGCAAAATTGATATTTTGAATTTGGAAATACTTTACGTTATAATTTTTTAGAAGTTAATAATTTGATCCAAACCAAATTAATTAAAATTGGGTTAAATTGATACAATTAAATTAATTAATTAACTTATTTTCTGGTCAATTGATTTAATCAGTTAAGTTAGACGAGGGTCTAAACCCATCCAAACCGGACCGCCGGACCCATGCATCCCAAAGTGCGGGAAGGGAAATTTATTACATCAACCCAATCAGGCGGTGATGTGATAAATTGCCATTGCAGCACTCCCCGAAGATAATTAGATAAACTCCAGCATTTCCTGTGTCTCAAAAATCTAGCTCACTCCACTTCAATTTTTAAAATAATATTTTATCTCTCATTTCTCAGTGTGAAGTCCACGTGCTCCGTTATCCGTCCACGTCCAATTAAACTACGATCCACGTAGCGCGTCCTTCCCAATTTCTGTGAAAAGCGTAAGATTCACTCTCGACAACCTCATGTATTAAGTAGCATTTTTCACCTTTTATGTAGGGGACCCTTTTTCTTCAAGTCTGTTTCTTCCGTGTTTGGGAACTCTGGCTTCCTCTCTTTCTTAGGGTGTAAACCTTGGCGGATCGTTGGAGCAAAGACCCTTCCGGCGAATTTCGAATTTCGAATCTGTTCGGTCGGGGATCGAGAAGTAGTAGGAGAAGATGAAGATTTTCGTGAAGACTCTCAAAGGCACCCACTTCGAAATCGAAGTGAAGCCTGAAGATACGGTTTGCCCATTTCTTTGTTTCAACCTGTTTTTGTTGGGAATTTTAGTCTTTCTTCGTATCGAGAATTGTGTTTCATTCTTGGGTTCTCTGTAATCGGTTGGCCAAAGCCCTGAAACTGAGGGATAATTAGGGTTTTTAATTTACGCGTTGTTTCTGATTATGCGTCTTGGCTGCGTTAATTGTTATCAATTTGATGGTTAATTCGAAAGTGGCCATATGATATGAAAGCTATCTTTTAAATTTTAAATTGTCTGCTTTGCGTTCTCTGGAATATGCTGTGGAATACATGAAGTGATTAGCTAATTGTTACTTCTGTTAGCTGCAACATTTTGTCTAGGGATATTACGTAATATCACCAGTTGCCATGTGTTGTAGATGGTCATCTGGATTCTGCTTTTTAGTGGGAAATCGCTCGTGGAAAGTTTTGGTGATATTGACTCGTGATAGTGATCAAGTTTGACAATTTTGGACCTTTGCTTGATAGGAATTTTAATTGGACCTCAGTCTATAAAAAATGAAGTTAATTGCTAATATCTGACAAAGAATGGGTGGTGTTATTATTATTATTTTTCTGGGGAATCATTATTATTCTATCACCAACAAATTAGGTGGTTTGTCAGCTAAATTGTTGGAGTGGATATTCATGTACGTCATCAAATGATACGTAGTTGTTATAACACTTTGTTTTATAATAAATGTGTATATTTTGTGGTTGATGTGGCATGGTTATTGCAATTTACAATGCCAATTGGTCACAGAAACAAGCTTGGACAATGAGTAATGTTCTTGAGTTTGAATGTTTTGGTGTTCCATAGTTGAGCAAATCTGACTTGTATATGCTGCCTGCAACTGGCACTTGGATCAACAACCATGTGACTGGTGAGCTGTGAGAATTAAAATTGTTCTTTCAACTTGAAGGTCGCCCTTTATCTGTGTGATGTACATTTTCTGACCCTTCTGGAGGAAAATCTCTTAATGGTTGAAATTCTTCTAAAGATTTTAAACCAGCCAAAGGGAGTTATTCAAATATGGCAATTCTTGATCATTATTTTATGTGTTTTTCATAATCCTCTTTATGTGATACTTTTACCTTCTTCTGTTCTTTCTAAATTTATAATAACTAAGGAAATTTCGGCCAGATAGTCTGGTTTCATAGATTGAAATAGAATAATCTGGTATATTATATATTAGTTGTTTTTAATTTCAGGTAGCCGAAGTGAAGAAACATATAGAAACTGTCCAGGGTGCAGATGTCTATCCTGCTGCACAGCAAATGCTTATTCATCAAGGGAAAGTTCTCAAAGATGGTACTACCTTGGGGGAAAATAAAGTAGCTGAAAACAGTTTTGTTGTAATTATGCTATCAAAGGTATTTTGTCTTTTGAAAACTATCTAGAATTTTGAACTTAAGTCATTGTTTAATCTTTAAACATTTAAAACTACAGATTTGTCAAGAACTGTTTGTATTTATTTGGTGGAATTAGGTTTAGGGCTTTTCATTGTTGGATTATCACAATCTGAGAGGTTAATTGAAAAATAGAATGGAATTTTGAGTGATGAAGGATTATGACTAAATTATAGGTTGTCCCACTTATCTGTGGATCTACATTTCTGCCTCCCCATCTGGTAAAACCACTGTCAAGTCCTTGTATTCTAAAGGTGGTGTGTGCATGCTTGGGGCGTACTGATGAAAGAAGGGTTTTGGATGAGGCTGTAAGCAAATATTATCAAGACCTCCCCTCCATTCCAGTTGAATTTGGCAGTGGACCTCTGGATTCTGTTGTCCCATTGTTCTCTGCACATTTCAACATATCCTAAGCACCCTTTCCATGGAGTAAAATTTGCAAGAAATCCTCTAGTTAAATACGTTGTTAAGAGCCCAATTTTACGGTTGTGGTGTTGTGCACAAAATAACTGTTAGAACTTCTATTGTTGTCATTCCACTTTGTAATATTTTGACCTGAAGAAATTGCGGGTAGAATTCTGGGAAAATTAAAGTTTTTTTTTTTTGTTGGTTTAACATTGTACACAAAGTAGTGGGTAAAAACTCTAAAAACTAGGACACAGAAAAGTGTTCTAACAGAATTTTTGTATCCAGAGGATATGACGGGAAGAATCTTCAAAAATAACCATTGGAAACTTATTAAACGGCAAGATAAGTTTGCTTGTATGAGTGACTGGTAGTTGTGTTTGTAGTTCACAGTGATGCAAAGTAATCTTGCTGAGAGTTTTTGTAGTGAGACTGAGCATCAGTAATTGTTAGTTGTCATGTGTATTATTGATTTGTGGCTCCTAGTGGTTCAGAATCTTTCCATGTCTAACATTTCAATTCAAGTGTCATCTAATAATTTTAAGCCATTGTCAGCAAACGCTGATCTATGTCATTAGCTGCAGCAAAACTTGTGTTCCCAAATTGTTGCTTAAACTTTGTCTTCCCAAACTTCATTCTTTGACCTTCATAAACCTTTTGTATTCTTTCAGTATAGCTTTCTGTTCGAGTCTACTATTTTTACTTCTTATTCCAAGAATGATTAATTATTATCATGTCTTATTATAAGAGAGAAGATTAGTAGGTTACTGGAAAAGAGGGCAAGAAATCCTCCTAAGAAACCAAAGAGAAACAGGGGGGAAAAAAGTAAGGAATTATACTGGCCCAAAAAAACCTCTCCAATCCTCTGCAAATCAATCAAACAAACTCTTTTTCAAATTCCTTTGGAAATTCATTCAATCTTGTTCATTTTATTGACATCTAAGATACTTTGACTGTTGGTCACATCTCACATGCATAGTTATTTCCATGTGACAGTTATTGGTGATGATGCTACATTGGATTCATTAGTCGTTAGAATAGAATTGGAAGTCCCTCCTTCCACTTTGACTCTTCAACCCCAATTTGACTTAGAATGGAGTTATTTCTAGTGAGTTAGACATAGTTCAATGAGAAATCATTGTGTTGCCTTTTATTTTTATTTTTATTTTTTATTCTCATTTTTGGCCCTAAATTCTAACCTATGCCCTCAAAATATGCTAGAGTAAGAGCTCATCTGGCGAGGGATCTACTACTAGTGCACCTTCAGTTAAGGTGAGAAAAATTTTCCAGGTTGTAAATATTGTTATTAATGTTACTACTGTCATTTTGGCCTTTATTCTAGGGCTTGTCCATTTACCTTGTAAGGGATAATTCTATACTGTCTTTGTCTTCTATATTGGATTTTCAAATTTTATTAAATAACAAGGGATGATCGAAATGCCTATACCTTATGGGTACCCAAAAAATTAACCCATTTGGGTCTGGGCATGGGGATGAAAAATGGGTTTGGGGATTTTCATGGGGATCATCAAGGTTCGCCCCCCCCCCCCCAAACCAAAAAAAGGGCCGCAACCCATTGTGTGTATGCATCTCTCAAGCTTGGAATTTGACAGACTTTGAATAAAAGATTTGCTTCTTGTAATATTTATCATTTGGTATGCTTGTGGCATTCAAGGATAAAATTGTTGGGAATAGATAATTCCAAATTATGTTGATTGTATGTTTGAATAATATTAACAGTTGTGAGATTTTTTTACTTTATTCTTTTATATGATTTTATATGAATAAATTTCGTGTAGACAAGTCCCAATTTGAAAAAGTATTACTCGTTTTGAAAAATTTCCAGGGAAATGGGTCCAAATTCGGGTATTTAGGAATTCAGCGGGCAAGGGGATGGGGATTGAATTTGTTAGCTGCTAGGATTTGGGTCCAGGGATTGGGAAAATATTTCTCCCTGGTTCTGGGGATGGGGATCCTATCCATATTTACCCATGATCATTCCTATAAATAACAGTATAGATACGATGCAGTGGAAAATGTTATCACATGTTAAATAATTTAATGACAGACATTATTTTTTCATTGCAGGCCCCACAGACAAGTTCAGCTCCTACATCGGCCCCTGTGTCAACAACAGCTCAAGCTCCCGCTGCTGCTGGGGCTCCGTGAGTCATTGATTTTTCTAGACATTTTCTGTTCTAACATGAGATAAATTTTTGTTTTAAATATTTTGATGTGAAGTGTATTTGGCATTTCAACTTGACAGGCCTGTATCTGTTACTGCCCCTGCACCTGCCCCTGCCCCTGCCCCTGCACCTGCACCGGCTCCAGCTCCTGCCTCTGTCCCTCCTGGCACTGCTGTGTAAATACTCTTTGTTTCCTGTGTTGTTTGTAACTTGAACTTTATGGTTTGCTATGTTAGCATTTTGAAAGTGTAATATTCTTTTAACCTTTTGGTTCTTCCGTCTTAAATTTGTTGTTGATATAAACGTTGTTGGAGCAGACCAGGGGCTGATGTCTATGGGCAGGCAGCATCTAATCTTGTTGCTGGGAACAACTTGGAGGGAACAATTCAGCAAATTCTTGATATGGGTGGTGGGAGCTGGGATAGGGATACTGTTGTCCGTGCTCTTCGGGCTGCTTACAACAACCCTGAGAGAGCTGTTGAATATTTGTATACTGTATGTGAATTTCTGATGATTTCATTTTTTATATCTTCTTTTTATGTTAATTTCTGGTTCAGGTGTCTATCATTTTTATCATCATTCTTTTTGTCAGATATAGATGAGTAGGATGTAGCAGAAATAAGGCATGATATTTTACTATTATTAGAAAGTTTAGTTACATATCCAAAATTTATGATTTGGTGAACCAATTCTCATTATTTCTACATATTGGTAATGACTAATGTAATCATTTATACTTGGCAATTTATTAATTCTTTTAATCTTAAATACAAATTTATATTTGACTACTAAATAGTTATGTAACCACATCGTCTTTTGCAGTCTATTAAACTTATTAGTTTCATTATTATTTTGGCTTCACTGTTATTGTACTTTGAGCTCAGTGGTTTGAGTCTTACATTATTCTTTAACCTTAGGGTATCCCGGAGCAAGCTGAAGCTCCACCTGTGGCTCGAGTGCCTGCAAGTGGTGTACAAGCTGCAAATCCTCCAGCTGCAGCTCCACAAGCAGCACAACCAGCACCTGTTCCTTCAAGTGGACCTAATGCTAATCCTTTAGATCTCTTTCCCCAGGTAGCTGTTGCTTCTTCTTCTTCTTCTTCCTCCTCTTGTTTTTTTCCAGTCAAAGAAAAATGATGGAGATTTCTTAGGTGGTGCACTTAACATGAATGTAACAGGGCCTCCCAAATGTTGGTGCTGGTGCAGCTGGTGCAGGCAATCTAGATTTTCTGCGCAACAGTCAACAGGTACTATCTATTCTCGATATCTGCCCCAAATTTTTAACACTATGGTCCAGTCTACCCTGAGTTATTCAATTTTGTGTATTTATTGTTGCAGTTCCAAGCCTTGCGAGCCATGGTGCAGGCTAATCCACAAATATTGCAGGTCTTCTTTTACTATGATGGTATAATTTTATATTCTCTTTAGTTGGACTTCTTTAATGTTGTTCTTGTTGCAGCCTATGCTTCAGGAGCTTGGGAAACAAAATCCTCATCTCATGAGATTGATTCAAGAGCATCAAGCTGACTTCCTTCGCCTGATAAATGAACCTGTGGAAGGTGGCGAGGGGTGAGAGAGCATTTTATGCCATTCTCTGGAAGTTTTATTTTATTATTGTTGTCCGTTGTCAGTGGGAGTGGATTATCTTTTTGTCCTATGTATCAATCGATGTCAAGTAGCTCATTTTGCTATTGATTTGCTTCAGGAATATATTGGGGCAGCTGGCTAATGCCATACCGCAAACGGTAGCTGTTACCCCTGAGGAACGCCAAGCCATTGAACGTGTAAGTTTAACCATTTTGCTATATAAAGCTCTGAATGATGTATGTTTTCCTTGTCTAAGGAATAAAAAATTTCATTTGAAGTATCTGACTGCTTTTTCTCACTTGATTTTTAATTAAAAGTTCCATCTGCTTTTTCTTGGCATTCAAGTTTAGTTGGTCCTGTCTGATCTTTTTCAGTTTTTCCTTTTAAATCTAGGTGGAGCAACATTTAAATATGATTTGATGTTAAGGCTAAATTATTCTATTGGTCTATGTAGTTTTACTTGGCTTTCAATTTGGCCACTATAGTATAGAATTTTGTAACTCAGTTCTTATAGTTTAAAAAATTTGTAATTTAGTTCCTGTCATTAAACTTTTGCTAGTGTACGGTTAAATAATGGGACATGCACAGCTGTGTCATTTTGATATTTTGAATACAAGTGATTTATGCTAATAAAAGGAGTGAATTAAATAACGAAGTGAAATTAGCTCACGTACGTAGCATGCAATGTAAACTGGGTAAGTTAGCTTGAGTCATGCATATAAGATAGCACATGGTTGGCTATGTTAGTAAAAATTTATGGAACCCTGATGGAAGATTAATGGTACGGACTAAATGAAATGTTGTTAAAAATTATAAGGATTTAAGTACAAAATTTTAAATTGAAGAGATCAAGTTTAAAATTGAGTAAAATTATAGAGACTAGGAAAATAATTTAACCTGATATAGATACTGATTGTTATTTAGATTGTGGTAATAGCTTCTCCTGTAATTTATAATTTCCATGGCTTCTTAGCCTTTTGTTTTCTTTTCTGCGTCAGCTCGAAGCAATGGGATTCGATCGAGCACTTGTGTTGGAGGTGTACTTTGCTTGTAACAAAAATGAAGAATTGGCTGCCAACTACCTTTTAGATCACATGCATGAATTTGAGGAATGATTTCTTCAACTTTCCAGTCCTCAAATCATTTCTTATCTTTTTCGAACTTTGTTCTTGTTTGATGTTTTGGTGAGGAGAAGTTGCAGAATGGACAAAAGGGTGTTTTAGCCTCCTCCGCCTCATTATCCTTGTATCTATCATTTTCTCCCCTCCTAGGATTCGTCTCAATATTCATATAAATAGTTGTTTGAATTCTTCTGAATATTCTTATACATTATATGTGCATCCTTTCAAACATGTTTGATTTTGAATTTTTTTTTCGTGAAAAAGTCTTGAAATTTTATTCCTATTCGATAATGTCTAGCGATAGCAAATTTACCAAAATTAACCAGTCCCTTTGAAATCGATATCTTTCTACCCATTTCGTCTAGCAGGTATTCAATGAGCCATGCAAGGCCCTGTTTGGTTTTCAAAATCATCAAACTATATTTAGTA
Organism: Erythrophleum fordii; assembly: GCA_032878935.1. Classification (NCBI taxonomy): domain Eukaryota; kingdom Viridiplantae; phylum Streptophyta; class Magnoliopsida; order Fabales; family Fabaceae; genus Erythrophleum; species Erythrophleum fordii. Next base: position 49,277,847 of record JAVQMF010000053.1, on the reverse strand, counting down.
TATATCGTTGTTTTAAGAATTGGACTGTAATTTAGTTGCTTCCTGAAAAAGTGGTAAGAGTCTAACCAAATTAGCCGGGATTGGGTTAAACAGGAAAGACAGTTTCATGACGCCGGTTTGGCTGGTATATGTTCCTAGAGATGGAGCTCCCTTAGTAATCTCGAAGCACACCTTAAGTACATTGGATTTTTGCGCTTGTGGGATTGAAAGTTCTTGGAGTAAACAAGACCAATTGGACCTAGCGACGTGGTGTCTTATTTGTTTAAAAATGACATACGAATGTCTACATGTTTTAGCAAAAAGAAAATTTAATGTAATTTATTTTTAGTATGATAATAAATATAATTAAATAATTTTAAAGCATATTATTTAAAAAGTTAATTTTATTGATATATTAGAATGAAGATTTTTGTAATATATATGAAACATAAAAAAGGGTTAGTATAATTTTTAAAACAAGAGGAGTATTAAATATGATTTAGTTAATTTTTAAAAAATTAATATAATTTACTCAAAATCTTAATATATTAATATGTAACTTCAGAGCATACTAAAAGAAATTCAAGAAAGGAAAAAAAAAGGACTTCAAGCCCCGTGGACTTCATCTTCCTTTGATCCATAATTTGACTTGAAACTTTTCAGTAACGAGCAAGATGAGAACGAAGTCCTTGATGACGTGGTTAACGATTTTCATAGCTATATTGCTACAAAGATAGACACGTGCACGACTACACAATTATGGTTTGTGTCTGTGGCTTCAATCGGTACTCAGGATTGGTGAGTGATAATTATTCGGCCATGCGATGGACAGCTGCACTTGTTTCACTGTTGGATTTTTTAAATTTATACAATCATTTTTTATTATTATATAAAAAATTATATTTTTAATTTTTATTTAATCTTTATAATTTAAATAATTTTAAATTTAATCTTTATCATTATATTTTTATTAATAATTTATTATATATATATGTGTTAATTTTATTTTATTATTAATTTTATTTTTTATTCTTATAAATTATATATATTTAAAGTATTAATATAATATATAATTAATTATTTCGATGAAATTAACAAAATTTTAATAGTAAGAATTAAATTAAAAAATTTGTAAACTATAAAGACTTAATTACAAATTTTTAAACTATGAAAATTAAATGAAATTACAAAGACAAAAAGAATATAATTTTTTTATTATATACAAGAATTTTATAGTGATTTAATAATCAAAAATAAAATATTAAGTATTTATATACAACTTGAAAAGTAAATTAATAATTATGTGTGCCTATAAATAAAATATGTGTGTGACTGTGTGGGTGTGCATGTATGTGTGTGTGGAGGTGCGCAAGTGGCAGGTACAGTCTTTGTTAACCAATTGCCACTATGATGTTGGCTAAGGACTAATTCGCCTTGATTTGTGTACAAAAATATTATTTTAATAGAAATATTAGTGCTAATTATTGGGGATGACAAAATACCCTTCAAGATATAGGAGTTTAATATATTAGGATTTTAAAATTTAGAGCTTATTTTTTAGGGTTTAAGTTTTAGAATTTTATTAATTTAGGGTGTAAGGGTTTAGAAATTTGAAGGTTTAGGAAAGTTTTTTAAGCCATTGGAGTTTAGAGTTTTAGGAATGAGGAGTTTATTATTATTTTAGTTTATGATATTGAGAGTTTTGTGTTTTAGGAATTTAGATGTTCTAAAGTTTGGTTTTTTAGAATTTAAAATTTTAGGTTTAAGGTTTTTAAATACTAGAATTTTAGTTTTAGGGGTTTAGACTTTTAGGTTTAAATTTTCAAGATTTAAAAATTTAATGTTTTGACGATGGTTTAATCATATGAATAAATAATGAGTATTAACAAAGAATAGTTGAGAAAATTTGAATAATTATTAAAAAGTCTATTGAATGAACAATTTTTGAGAATATTTATTTCTCTCTATTCAATACTCTTAAGAAGAATGTTTAATGTCATAATTTTTGGTACACAAAATAAGAAAGAAATATAATGGAGAATGAAATAAAAAAAAAATTTAAAGATGAAAAATATTTCTTATAGTCATACTTTTAGAAAATGATAGAAAGGAAATAAAAATTATTAAATAAAAATTATAAAATATAATAAATATTATATACAATTAATATATGGAGATTGCCTTTCTACCCAAATGTGCCCTTAACTTTTATATTGATGATGACAATTGAATAGAAATATAGTCTCACACTCTAAAGTTTCTTACTAGTTTTTTTTTTTTTTTAAATTTAGGAAGAGATAAAAAAAAAGAAATTAGAAAGTATGCATAATTCACTCTGTGGCTCTTTTTTTTAATTTATTCCTCTCAAACTTTACAAAAAATTTACAACAGAAAACTTTTAGAAGAGATGGCTGTAGCACAACAACATTCCAACAAAGGAAAAAATAAAACTAAAACTCCAAAAGGTTCTTTAAAAGGAGATCATCTGCTATAGAGGAGAGGATCAATCCTGTCCCTTCATTTTTTGTGGTATAATTCTAGCTGTTCATTTTTTTATTTTAATTTTTCATTTTGAAAGAAACAAAAAAAATACGATGATGGCAATATTTTAACTTGCATCAGATATACAAAAGAAAAAAAAGATATTTTAAATTAGAACAATAAAAATTAAAATTTATTTTTTATCTAACAGATGTTAAAAGACTATTTTCATTATAATTTTTGTCATTTTTAAACTAAAAATAAAAAATTAAAATTAAAAAAAAATAAATGACCAAGATTATATCTAGTGCCCATCAAGCGCTTGGCCAGCTAAGGAACTCCAGGCCTTAATCTCTCATAAGTAGAAGCTCATCGTTTGTGGGTTGGTCTTGATTCTATAATCAATATGTAGTGGGCCACTTGCTGTCATTTTCTAGGATCCACACCCACCTAGCCAACCCCACCTAGGCTAGGGTCAAAAATAGCACAAAAATAATGTGCTTGGAGGCATGCAACCATAGTCATTATATCAAAAAATAAAAAATAAAAAGAAAACCAATGCCCTTCCATCCAACAGTAACATGAACGGAGAGAATAGGTCCAGAGACGTGGTTAGGCCATCAACACCACCATTACTGGTGATCATATTCAATGTGCTGGAAAGGAAGAGGTAGACAATTACACTTTGTTGTTATCTCCGATCTAGATTCTCCTAAAACAGTAGGACATCATGGCATGGCATTATTTAGGTATTAATTCTTAAGCAATATGATTTACAAAAATTTAGTAAATTCAATTAATAATAAAAAAATTTCCTGATATATATATATATATATATATAATATTGTGATATACTTATATATATTAATTATTAATTTACTTTAATACTTTTTCTTTATAGATAAGTCTACTTAAATTTTTTTCTTATTTTAGTTTGTTTTCGTTGTTTGCTTGTATTATCCATTGCATCATAAATCTTCGCTAGCTAGCTATAGGTACCCAATCTATCCAGCGGATCAATTGTCTAAAATTTTTAGCTATAAATTTTTTGTAAAATTGAAGAGAAATAGATATAAAATATAAGTCAAAATATTAAAAAAGAGAGAGTAAAAGTATATAAACCTTATATTCTGTACTTATTTCTCTCTAATTTTTAAAAAAATATAATAAAAAATTTTAAAGAATCTTAACTTAAACATCTATCATGTTTTGTGTTCCATTGTCGTTGTTCACTTGTTTGTTTCTGGTCAATCCATCCTCTTAAGTGATACCATAAAGTTTATGTCTTCCAAGCTTTCATGAAGGAAAAAGTTTGGCCTAGCTTTAGCACTAAATAAGTTGGCCAAGCTTTCAAGAAGGAAAAAGTTGGCCAAGCTATCATCATTCTTTTTTTTTTTTTTTTTTTGACTAAGCAGCATTAGAAACCCAAAAGTTCTTTAATACTTAAAATCATCATGAATATATGTCATCACCTTCTTTCTTTCACTTTCTTCTACAGACAAGTTTCTATACCATTCCATTTAAACCCATTTATAAAAATAAGAGATCTGTGAGCCTTTTCTACTTTCACAAATCCATTTCGCTAAACTCCCAGCGTGACCCATTTAACATCTTAAATTTATTATTATTATTTTAATCATATTATTAGTAAAATTTATCTTTTCCTTTTATTTAAATAATTGATATACATCATTCATAGAAAATTAATCAATGAGATGAGTTAAAAATGAAAGAATAATATATTTTGAAAATATTATAATGCTTCGATAGGACTTTTGCCCAATTAAGCAATTTGGGGGGCTCGCTACAATGCGCTATTAATAATAATTTTAATATTATTTATCATCTTGTTTATATCATGTAAATATTAATTTGATCTCGTCTATATGTGTGTGTGTGTGTGTGTGTATATACACATATATATATAGCGTGAGTATATTATATATATAATAATTATTATATTTTTTTTCTTAAAAATATTATGTACACATTAGCAGTCACAACTCTCCGAAAAGATACTTCTCCCTCTGCCCGTGTTCTGCATTCTCAAATTATAGGAAAAGCGCGCGTCGCACGATAATGCGAGAGCTCCTATATTAATTCAAGATAATTTATGTTAACAACTGTACTGTGTTATGTATTTATTCCTACTATTAATAAGTAAGAAAACTATTATATAGTTTTTCATTTTCATTTTTTCTCAAATCTTAAAAAAAAAACATGGATATTTAAATACCTTTTAAGTAACCAATATAACCTCGCTACATGAAAAAATATGTAGGGAGAAAAAGGTATAATGGGAATGGGAATTGACCCTAGGATAAAACATGATGCTAACAATCTAATTACTTCTCATTATATCTATTTATTGGATCACTGTATCATCACTGATGCATGATCTAACTATTACAAGTTATCGCAAAATTAATTAAGAAGATGAAATAAAAATATTTTGTTTTGGCATGTTTTCAAGTTTCTTAATTTTTAGTGTTTTTTATCAGGGTTATTAATAATACATAAGTATAGATCCTGTTAATACACAATAATAATTAATATTATTAACGGTTTATTTACATTGTAAATGACTAAGTATGATCCAATAATAAGAAATTTAAATAACTTGTATTAAATTGTAAATTTGAAAACTTCAAACTTTCATGTAAAAATAAATATTTCATCTGTATATATTTGTCTTTTGTTAATTGGTCAGTATCAAATTAAGGAAAGAAAAATTATTAAGTGGATTTAATCTATGAAAAATTCATAGATTAATTAGTTAACAATGAATAAATTTATAAACATTACGAACTACCTTTCTTTTTTTTGGGCCATAACTAGTTAACTAACCTTCATTTTGAATAAGAGAAAAGTAAAAGGATCCGCATGAAAATTTGATATTATGGAAAAGCGATGTGTGATTTTCGTCCTTCTTATATGATCGCCCCTTGAAAGTTGTTCAAATATGGTTGAAAAGCTGAGGGCTTAGGTAGAATTAGACGAGTTGCTTCAACTATTCTTTCAATTGTACAGCCGGAAGCGCATACTCTTGGATATTTTTTATATAAAATAATGTAACTGGCTTTTGGATGCTAGATCGCAGAGGACAAGGTAAATTTGTCAAGATCATTTCAATTGACAATTAAAATAATAAATATCGAATATTTTATTTAATTATACAGGAGAATTATAGTTAAAGATTCACAATTAAAAAAAATTATTCAAAAAGACTTATTATTATTATTTTAAGATAAATTACCATTGACTTTAATTAAAATCAGTAATACTTAATAATAATAAATATTTTAAAATGATTTTTTTAAACTCTGATTCTTAATTATAATTCTTTCTAATTGTAGAAAATTTGATACTATATTAATAATCACATAAATTTAAAAGATTTAAGATATTATATATAAATTTATAAATATAATGTATCATGACTTTTAATGACAATGATTAAAAAAAACAAATACCATGAAGCAATTGCAATTAGGGGTGTTCAAAGGCTTGGTTTGGTTCGGTTTTGAGTAAAAATCAAACCGAACCAACTTAATCGATTTAGCATTTTGTTGGACCTTGTTGGTTTTAAATTTTAATCGATTTGGTTCGATTTTTATTCAGTTTAGTTCGGTTTGGTCCGATTTGGTTCATGTTTTTTTTGTCCAAAAGTAATTTTTTTTTTAAAAAAATTGTTCCTTATAATATGTAGAATTTAACTTCTAATATCTTACATATCTTAAAATTTTGACCAATAATAACTTTGGAATAATTTACTATATATATATATATATATTACCTAAACAAATTTCATACATTCACAAATAAACTTTAAAAAGTGAAAAAAATAAAAGTAATATCTTATAATAAATAGTATAAATAATTTGTATATTTCTTGAATCACATAAAGAATGTAATTTTGATACAAGTTTAATTGACAAAAGATCCCACTAATCTAAAAAGAAACAAAATATTAAATTTTAATTAATTGCAATTTTAATGGTTCGGTTTGGTTCGATTAACCGAACTAAATATAGAGAAAACCGACAACCGAACCGATTTAATCGGTTTTACAATCACAAAAACCAAACCAAACCAATTATTAATCGGTTTTATTCGATTTTTGACGGTTTGGTTCGATTTGGTTTGGTTTAATTGGTTTGGTTCGGTTTTGTTTACCCCTAATTGCAATGGTTTTGGGATCTAAAAAAATTTATGCATAATTTTTTATATTATTATTATTATTATTAAATTTCTCAACCAACATATATAATAAATGTATAATGTTTTAATTATAATATGACAAGTATAGAGTTTTTTTAAATAATTATATAATTTTTTAACTAAATTATATATTTGTTATATTTTTATTAAAAATTTATATATTTATTATATTTAATTATAAGATTTAACAAAAAAGATGTAAGCAATTACATCTAACTGTGAAATTTCTCTCTCTCACGTACAAAAAAATGGAGGACATTATGATTGAGTTAGTAGTTAGCAATGAATGATCTCCACAAACCGTCCATGAGCCATGTTCGCCGTACAAGCTTATCATTTCTCTTTTGAAAGGGAAAGATACAGTTTCCCCGAATCGATCTTTCAAGATTTTGTGGCTAAAAGACAATCCCACGTCTTTCAGAGATTCCAATAAAAACCACGAACCAACTCCTCTGTATAAAGTTGGGGTGTTCAAAATTGAAATAAATTAATTCAACCAAACTAAATTGAATAAAATTGATCAAAATTGCATAAAACTTTTTCACATACAAAAACTAATTAAATTGGTTTAGTTTTCAACTTTTAGTGGTTTGGTTTAGTTTTTTTTTGGGGCCAATAATTTGGTTTGGTTAAAGCAAACCAATTATGCTCCTTCTTTTTTGTTTTTTGTTTTTATATCTTTCTTATTAAAACTAACAAATTTAGTTACTATGTATATTTAATATGCAATTTTGATAGGTATGATGAAGAATTATACAATAAATAACAAATCAAACCTGGGGAGAAAATAACTTGTAAGGGATTGTTATTTGAAGAAGAAGAAAAGCAAGTTGATGATAAAGGTTTAAATCAAGTCAAATCTCAATTTTTATTATCACATAAATATCTAATAGAATAAAAAAAAAGTTAAATAACTTAAAAAAAAAAGTAAGCATGAACCAAACTTAAACAAAGCTAAATTGATCATAATCTAAAATTAAAAAAGATTTTTATTTTATAAATCTAACTAGTTCAATTTAATTTGATTTTGATTCAAAATCAAATTAAATTGAATTTTTGAATATACCTAGTATTAAACATCTCTCTCTCTCTCTCTCTCTCTCTCTCACACACACACACACACAACTGTTATTTGAAGAAGAAAAAAAGCAAGTTGATGATAAAGGTTTAAATCAAGTCACATCTCAATTTTTATTATCACATAAATATCTAAAATAATAAAAAAGTTAAATAGCTTGAAAAAAAAAGTGAGCATGAACCAAACTCAAATTAAAACAAATTGATCATAATCTAAAATAATATTTATTTTATTTTATAAATCTAACTAGTTCAATTTGATTTGATTTTGATTCAAAATCAAATTGAATTGAATTTTTGAACATGCTTACACACCAAATTGTACATAATCCAAAATTGAAAAAGTTTTTTATTTTATAAATTTAACTAGTTCAATTTGATTTGATTTTATATTTAAAATCAAATTGAATTGAATTTTTGAATATGCCTAGTATTAAATATCACATACACACATACAACCAAATTGATCATAATTCAAAATTGAAAAGGTTTTTTATTTTATAAATCTAACTAGTTCAATTTAGTTTGATTTTAATTCAAAATCAAATTAAATTGAATTGTTGAATATGCCTAGTATTAAACATCCCACAAGTACGCACGCGCACACACACACTCTCTCTCTCTATCACACACACACACACTACATGATCTTGTACAAAAAAATTTAAATTTGAGTGCTATTCTTTATATTTTTCACTATCAAGTTTTTTAATTAAAATATAAAAATTACACACACACACACACACACACACACACACTCTCTCTCTCTCTCTCTCTCTCTCTCTCTCTCTCTCTCACTACATGGTGTTGCACCAGAAGATTTAAATTTGAGTGCTATTCTATATATTTTTTGCTATCAAATTTTTTAATTAAAATATAAAAATTATGATATTTGATTGTAAAAACAATACACTTTGTATCTTATTGTTAAAAAATTATATATTTATTACATTTTAATTGAGAATCTTAATAACAAAGATAAAACAAATTATATACAAGTTTTTTTTTCCACAAAACTGTGCACATATTTCCTATTTACTTTGATGGAAGAAAAGCCGCCTCATAATTGGTTATTGGATAAATTTGGGGTAGAGTTAATCTCTTACATTGTTATTATTAAATTTTTTTAATAAAATTATGATATATATAAAAATTCTTTGGAAGTCCCAATCATATAATATTTAGCTATAAAAATTATATACTTGTCTTTAAAAATTATATACTTAACATATTTTTATTAAAAAATTTAATAGCAAAAATATAAAAATATACATAAATTTTCTCCTTAATTATTTTGTAATATAACTTTTCTGTCAATAGCATTATTTCCTATTTCCAAGAAAAAGCATCATGCATTTCCTAATAAATATTAATCCAAATCTCTCTCTCTATATTTAATGCCGCAACTACCAAAATATATGGGAGGTGAAAGAATTCGTTTTAGTGATCATTAAAAACGAGTAAGTCATTCATAGTTACATATGCACTGTTAATGAAAAGTTTGAATTCTAATTTTATTAAGTTTCTGTGAGCAAGCTATTAATCTCGTCTAATTTTAGTGCAATATCTGAATTGAAATATGAATTAATTGAGATATAATCAAATTAACATTTACACCGCTTAACTAATTAAAAATAAAATCTAAAGCATGAGTGAGGCAGGATATTCCTCTTCATCTGGAAACCTCATATATCAATGTCACCGATACAAAGCAATATGATATAGACATACTTTTAGAATTTATGTTGTCTTTTAAAGTTAACATGACTCCTGTGATCTTAGTATTTTTTTTAAATTAAAAGAAAAACTTTTCAAAGCCCTTAGCATTTGTTAACACCCTTAGCAATGATAGAAATTTCACCCCTGGAGCTTTATTGTCCCTGCAGGAGATAATGTTATTTAAGCCATGGCTAATGACTTTACAAGAAATTTGTTATTTTTCCTTGGTGGTACTGACCTATATATATACATATATATGAAGTAGTATGTGAAGGTAAATAAGTCGTGTATAATATAATAGTGGGAAATTTGAATAATTTATGAAACAATTTAATTATAATTCGTTATTTAAAAAAAAAATTGAAGCGGAAAAATCTCCAGTGAGAGAATATACTAGTTCGTTCAACTGACAGTTAAAGTTTGTAAAAACTTAAAATTGATACAGACAGGGACTGATCTAGGGACTGCAAATTAGGGACACTTGCCTTTCCTAAAAAAAAAAATTATAAATCTCATTCAATTAGTATGGAAGAAATTATTAAAAAATTTCAATTATCTAAATGGTGCAGCATATTTCACCCTCCCAAAATAATGTAATACAATTTGCCCCTCATACTATTTATGCTGGGTGCATCGCTGGATACAGATGCAAAGGTTTTGAAAATGAATAGATAAATAATAGATCCTGTTCAAAAAATAAAATAAAAGATCAATTACACTTAACCATGGGGCAATTAAATGTATCCATCCTTGTGCTTTTTTAATTTTTTTTTCCTCATGGGTCTTTTTCTCATCGATCTAAGCACATTGCATCCAACCGTCCAAGTTTAGGAATTGAAACAAATAGATTCAGCTCATCATATGCCTCCCTACTTAATATCTACTTATAATTGGGTGGGAAAGTTTTGATATATATATATATGTATATAGTGTTCTTTTCTTCTCACAGGATCATATTCAAAAATGGAAATTAATATTTATTTAATTTAAAACCCCTTATTATTTTGGACCTAGTGTTTTAACCCCAATATAAAAAAATGTAGGCAATGTGCCAAATAATGATAAAAGAATAATCAAGGCAGCATGTGATACTCAAACCAATTTTATAGCGATATATTTAAGTAGGGATATTGAGTTACTTCCAATGAGCAAAGAGGCTAGACAGCTAAAATATAACCCTAGTTTAAAAGTATACCTTCCATTTTAATGATAAAGTCTTAACTTGTGATTTTCCTCTCGTGTTCATTAGAATGATTCAAACCATTATTTCGGATGGCCAAAATAATGAGAAAAACGATATTTCATACATAGCAAGTAGTAAGTTCGAAGAATCGGGGGAGAAATATGACTCAGATTTATTTAAAAGAGAAAAGAACAACTAAAGAAACAAAAATTGTCGTATTCATTCATATCCTAACCTGCATCAGCATGCTAAATAGTGCAAGTTGTGAGAGAGAAAAGTCAAGCAAACAAAGAAAAGGGGGAGAGAGAGAGAGGTAAAAATGACGAAATGTACCTGTCCATTTCTCTCATCAATTTTCAGTTCAAAAAGAAAAAAGGTCTATCATCAATTTGGATCGATTTTACTCTCAGATTCTTAGATATAGTTTAAATAAGATAAACTGAGATATAAAATTAATTATTATGAAAAGATAATATACTCATTAAAGATGTATCCTACTTAAAATGTATATATTTATATGTTATTTCATAATTTAATTAATCTGTTTTTTGTAAACTGAATTTACTAAAGATTTGTTTTTTTTTTCAATTTTACAACTTTTAAATAAGCTCTATGTACATTTTCAGAATTGGGGAAATTCCAACCATTGACATCAATTTTTCTTATATTTAGGACCAAAAAAAGATCCCCATAATTTCAAGGTAAATGACAACAATTTTTTCGGCTTTTGTTTATTTGCATCTTTCTTCCCTCTTGATTGAAACTTATTAATTATTGTATAAATCCAAAAATATCTTTATTTGTAGCCCATAGCCATGACTCTAGGAGTGGTGGTGCGAACGCTTCACGGGCATTAGCTGCCGTGGTAATTATACGCCCAGCGTCTCCACTCTCCAAACTTCAAACTTAGCCTATAAATACTTGAGCTTGTTCCAATTTTTATGTACAAAGAGACGGGAATAGAATCTTGAAAAGATGGAGCAGAAAGACCACCATGATAGAAGAAGGAAAAAGGGAGGGCTAGTCACAATACCCTTTATCTTCGGTAAGCTTCCAATCACCTCTCTTATGGTTTTTCTGGCGGGATATTGCTATGGAAAGCTCAACAGCCTTAGAGGTCAAGTTTTTTTCATACTCAAATTTCTATCTTTATCAGATAAAATAGTTCACATTCAGTGAAAAAGGGTTATAAACCTCAGAAAGTTGAGTTTTTAACAGCAACATTCTTTAAGCTTTATTGGGTTTTGAATTTGATTACCCTGGAATTAATCTGGTTTTGTGGTGCAGCTAATGATGTGTGTGAGAAGTTAGCAGTTGTGGGTTTCAATACAAACATGATTAGCTACTTGACAACGCAACTTCACATGCCATTAACCAAAGCAGCTAACACACTAACCAACTTTAGTGGAACTGCAAGCTTGACTCCGTTGCTTGGTGCCTTCATTGCCGACTCTTATGCCGGAAAGTTCTGGACTATCACTGCTGCTTCCATAATATACCAAATAGTAAACACCCTCTCTCTCTCTCTCTCACTCACATGTCTTTTAAGAGATATTCTTAGATAGATTTAATTTATTAATAATTAGTAAATCCGAAAAGATGTATATGTAGATTTTACCATATTGAAAGTGAGTCTCACTGAAAAAGTATATACCTAATGTATTTATATATTTATTTATCATTGGCTTTAGTTATCTCTTGGAGATCAAGTGGAACTAAGAATTTTGCGTATTTTTAAGCCTGTTCTTTTACTCAAACTTATAATCTCTAGTTATGTATGTGTAAATTAATACTATCAGTTAACATACTAGGAATATACCATGTGTAGAAACTTGATTATGCTTTTTTTTTTTTAAATTATAGCCAGACGTGTTCTTGATTTTCTCAAATTCTCGTTATTATCTTTAATTTCAGGGAATGATTAGTCTGACATTATCAGCAGTGCTTCCACAACTAAGGCCACCTCCATGTAAAGGTAATGAGGAGGTATGCCAAGAAGCTAACCCAGGACAGCTGGCAGTACTGTATGTGTCTCTGCTACTAGGGGCTCTCGGGTCGGGTGGGATCCGGCCATGTGTGGTGGCATTCGGAGCAGACCAGTTTGATGAATCGGATCCAAAGCAAGCAACAAGGACATGGACCTACTTCAACTGGTACTATTTTGTCATGGGTACAGCTACACTAGTGGCTGTGACGGTGCTTGTTTATGTTCAAGATAACGTAGGATGGGGTTGGGGTCTAGGTGTCCCCACCGTGGCTATGTTTATCTCAATTATCACCTTTATTGTTGGATATCCACTTTACCGAAAGTTGGATCCTGCTGGAAGCCCGTTTACCCGACTGATTCAGGTGGGCGTGGCTGCATTTAGGAAGAGAAAGGTACATCATGTGTCAGACTCCAAATTATTGTACCAAAATGATGAACTGGATGCCTCCATTTCTGTGGGAGGGAAGCTTCTTCATACTCAACAGATGAAGTAAGTGTCTCTCTCATTTCCTCTTTATTTTATACACTTTGATATGCAGATATCAGTGTCAAGTAAGTTTAATAACTAATTTTACATAAATTTTTAGTAGGATCAGTTTAGATTCACCAAACTAATAAATTAGGAATCATATATATATATATATATATATATATATATATATGTATGAAATTATCATGATTCAATTTATTCATGTAAACCCACCCACATGTCTGACCATGGGGTCTAAATCTTGACTATTATATGCTTGTATTAGTATATATAATTCTTAAAAATTTCTCATTTAATGAGACTCATATCTCATAAAAAAATCTAAGTAGAACTGTTTTACAAAAAATTTAGTATTAAACTAATTATAAATAAATATATAAACATATTAGATGTAAATTTTACAAAAAAATATATTAACATGTTTATATATGTAAATATTTATGATTGATTTAATTTATAAATCTTTTAGAAATTGGGTTTATTAAAAATTTTCTCTTTCTAAGACGCTATATGTCTATTTGTTATTTAGTGAAGCTAGACGATGGAGTTTATTTTAAAATTTCTCACAGTTTCATTCCACGATTGATAAAGGTTCAAGAATTGATATGTAGATAGATATCATAAGCTAATATTCTTTGGGTCTAAGACTTTTACATAATCTCGTATTTTCATCACTTATCATCTCTTGAAAAAGTGAGAGACGAATAGCTCATAATCACCTTAGAATTTTGCATTAGGCTCCGAATGCATTCCTGATTATAAAATACTGCTAATAAGGTGAACAACGTAAAGATTAGTCCACATTAAGCATTATTAATTTAAATATTAGTTTGACATCCAGTCAAATATTTACCAATTTATCGGGGCCCAGATTATTTTCCTTGTTTGCCCTTGTTTGCGCGATTTGATCATTATCTTCAATCATTCACTGATTGTTTATATCTAATCTCTTGGCCATGTGTTTCCGCGTGCATCTTTATGCATACTTCTATGATTGTCAGTCATTTAGCTAAGCAACAAAATGGTAGTGTCATCTTTCCTGTATACTGCAAAAACAGGCTGGCCAATTTGTTTACAAACTATAATTTATTTAAAAAAGCAAATATTTTTGCCAGAGAATTTTAGTTCAAATGGTTTTTTTCTTTGGTACATATGAGGCTCGATTTTTAATGTCGTTTTTTTTCTTACTCTTTACTTTAAAAAACAAAATTTTAACTTAGTCTACTTAATTCACGGGCTTTAATGAGTTGGTGCGAGTAGACATACTGAAATGATTTTTTTTTAAAAATACAGCTAGTTTGGTTCATGATCTATGCATTTTTATTTTATTTTATTCTTTTTGGTGCAGGAGACACACCACTCAATAAATATTTAAACTCAAGACTTTTTACTATCTCTCACCATTAAATTACAACTAATGATTTTTATACACATTATATTAACCTTACGCAATGAGCTTCTTTTGGTATGGGAAAGAAAATTAGAGACAAAATTTTATAGATTTTTTTTTTTTTAAATTGATGCAGATTTCTGGACAAGGCTGCCATAGCGACTGAAGAGGACAACGACCTCAAAACGCCAAATTTATGGAGGCTAAACACAGTTCATAGAGTGGAGGAACTCAAGTCTTTACTCAGGATGGGCCCAATATGGGCCTCAGGCATCCTCCTCATCACAGCCTATGCCCAACAAAGCACCTTCTCCCTCCAGCAAGCCAAAACCATGGACAGGCACCTCACCAATACCTTCCAAATCCCCGCAGGCTCCATGTCCGTCTTCACCATCCTCACAATGCTCTCCACAACCGCCTTCTACGACAGGGTCTTCATCCCAGTGGCCCGCGGGCTCACCGGCCTCGACCAGGGCATCAGCTTCCTCCACAGAATGGGAATAGGGTTTGTCATCTCAACCCTGGCCACCCTGGTCGCTGGGCTAGTCGAAGTGAAGCGCAAGCAGGCCGCCATAGCCCATGGGCTAGTTGGCCACCCTGGGGTCACCATACCCATCTCGGTGTTCTGGCTCGTGCCACAGTATAGCCTCCATGGAATGGCTGAATCTTTCATGTCAATAGGGCACTTGGAGTTTTTCTATGACCAGGCTCCGGAGAGCATGCGGAGTACCGCCATGGGTTTGTTTTGGACTGCGATTTCAGCTGGAAATTACGTGAGTACCCTTCTGGTTTCCTTGGTCCATAAGTTCAGTCGTGAGCCTGATGGATCAAATTGGCTTCCAAATAATAATTTGAACAAAGGGAAGTTGGAGTACTTCTACTGGCTCATCACTTTGCTGCAACTTGTTAATCTTGTTTACTACATATGTTGCGCGAAACTGTATGTTTATAAGCCAATTCAGGTCCATAGTAAAAGAGATCGAGATAATGGTTCAGATGAGACCCAGATTGAGCTTGCCAGCAAAGTCTGATTGCAGCTTTAGATGGTTCGTTCAGTGACTCAGTTTCTCTTACTTCTTTCAAATATTTTAAAAAAATAGATGGTGTCCGGATCAACTTGGATTGAGGTGGTTTCTCTCATCTGTTTAGTAAGGAGAACATGTACTGTAAATACTGAATAATATTAAAGAGTGCTTCACAATTTAATAGTTTAATTATAATCAAATTAACTCAGATTATCTATAATTATAAGTGTGATTGTAGAGGGTGCAGTCAAACCGAATAACATAAGGTTGTGACATGTGTCTCTTTTTTTTTTCTTAGAGAAACAAAAAATTTTAATTATAAAGACAAAATTTTTTTTGTCTTTTAGATTTTTAAAATCAGTTTAAAATTTAAAATTCCTTGCAATAAATATTTTCATCTTATGGAACTGAAGTGTTATTTTTTCAAAAATTTTAACTATGATATGTGGAGTAAATTCTTGAATAGTAATAAATAGGAATGGAAGGAAAAATGGAATAAATATTAAAAGTACATTTGAGTTTTATAATATAAAATGTATTTTTTTTTAAAAAAAGTTAATATTTCTATTCTCACAATTAAAATTTTTGATCTCTTTATTAAAAAAAAGATGTCAAGCAAAGGCTTGATTGTAGAAGATCAGTGTTCTAATCAAACTTTAATGGAATTTTTTTAATATATATATATTATTAAATATGTATCAAATTATATATAAAATTTTATAAATAAATGATACATATATTATAAAATAGCATTTAAAATAAATTTAATAATTGTTTGATAGATATATTATATATTAATAACATTAAAAAAGTTAAAATTTATTGCATAAAGCAATTTTCAACCGTTGGCTTTTATTAGTTCTTTTTTTTTTTTCACTTTCCTAATTTTTAACTACTTATTTTTATGGCCAATTCTTGTATGCAATAGGAAATTCCGATCTATCCATACCACTCCACATGATCCAATAAGGATTTGCCGCCTTAATGCCACGTTGTAATGTATGATGATTGTGTAAGACATTGTCAAAATATAAAAAAGACCCAACAAAGTTAGTAATTAATAGAAACATTTTCAATTATGCTCCACCAACTTTGCCTAATTTTTAAATAGCTCTGTTGTATTGAATGTTATTGTTTAACCCACATAAATTACTTAATTTAAAAAAAAAAAAATCCAAGAACAATTGTCTTCACCCTAAATATGAGTTGTTGCATATAGTGGATTAAGAAAGTGATATTGATGTATGCTATGTCACAAATCTTGCTTTTTCATTGAATCTGTTATTTTGTTAGCATTACTTGTGCTTGGAAATACCATAATAATGAGAGATTTGGGAGAAAATGTCATTTCTTGAATGTTGAAGTCAAATGGTGTGGTCAATAACCCTGTTGATAATATATGGACAAATTAACTGATTGTTTATAACTAATGGGACAAATGGGCTACTTGCATGATGAGTTGCATACATTTTTGTTAGCAAGCAGTCAACTTGTTAAAGCCAATAGTCAACTTTCTATGTAACTCATCATGTCTCATTGGGTGTGGACAATTGATCAATCAATCCACACTATTAATTGACCTATTAACTACACTAAAATGCTGCTTCCTTTTAAATTCCTCATCATTATGGTATTTCCTAACACAAGCAATGCCAACAAAATAACGGATCCGATAGAAAAGCAAGATTTATGACATATATAGCATGCATTGGTGTCACCTCCTTCGATATACTATATGTAGCAATTTAGATTTGAGGCTAAGGCAATTGTTATTGGGTTTGGTTCAAAATTAAATAATCTATATGGGTTAAATTGCAACATTCAACATAGTGGGGTTATTCAAATATTGGGCAAACTTGATGGGGTATAATTGAAAATGTTTCTATTGATTTTTAACTTACTTAGGTTTTCTATGTATTTTGGCAAAATTTCACACAACTAGCATACAAAGCAACACTTTGTTGAGATGTCAACTTGATTAATGCTTATTGGGCGTGCAAAGGGGCATTGATAGACCTTAGTTTCTTATTGCATGCAAAAATTTATCTAATTTTATTAGTTTACTTTTCGATTTAATGTATTAACTTGTGTTTTCAACATTTCTATCAAACCTTTAAATTCTCTGTCTCCTCCACATAATTGAATTGAATTCTTAGCTTATGGCCATTGCACCTTTTCTTGTTCAAATATACCTAACTCTCTTTTCATGTTCTAAATCCATCCATATATATATATATATATAGAGAGAGAGAGAGAGAGAGAGAGAGAGAGAGAGGGGAAGTGATGATGAAGAAGAAAGTCTATCGTGCATTCTAGTTTGATGATTAAAAAAATAAACATTTAATGCATTTCAATTTTAACCATTCAACCTACCTTTTCATCTTATCCTTTTTAACCAGTAACCATATCCATCTCTTCCCTTATATCTTTTTTGGTCATTCTTGATTCTTGGTTTGTTTAAGATTTTAAAACTGATACAGAGTTAGTTTAAAATAAGATATTATTGGTTTTTCTAGCTTTAGCTAGCTCAACTTTGATTTGATGTGGTCAGTCTAATTTTATATCTCTTAGTGATAGGATGAGCCAAAGGCACTTCAAATTCTTTTTTTTTTTGGTTATTTTCTTTGCTTCGAATGAAATGTTTCACTAGAGAAGATAAGATGCACGAAGACCTTGCAAATATAAGATAGGGAAAAGCCTATATCAAATTTGTCTTGGCCCATTCTTCTGAAAAGGCAACACACTCTTAAACACTTGTTAAAAACCTACAAGATTTATAACCCGAACTACAAAATCAACTATACAAAATACAGGAAAAACAAATAATAGACGTATATATGAGGAGGCAACATGCTTCAACAATTTTCTTTGAGCCTTTATAAAGTCTACTTCCTCTAGGATCTGGCGTGCATAGTAATAGATCTGATGAACAAAGTTGTAAATCTTTGAAAATCTTCTCCAAAACCTGAAGCTCTTCATTCTGAGGTGAAAAAACCCCTTCGTATGGGAGGTTATTATTTTTTAATGAAGTACCTAAATAACTCACAAGAAAGAGGTCAATCCAAGGGGATAAAAAATAATAACTTAAGCAAAACCTTAACCAAAAAAAAAAAGTAATAACTTAAGCAAAGATGAAGCCCAGCCCTAGTCCTGGCATTTCATATTTTAAAAGGAAAATATATTTGTCTCTTAATTGTTTAAATCACTAATTATTAATTCCCTATTAATAAAAAATAAAACAGAAACAAGACATATGTATATGATCCAGAAACTCATAAATAACAAGTAAAAAATTTTCAGAGACTGCATTGTGTAATTCCAAAATTAAGAGACTAAATAATTAAAATATGTATTTTAATAATAGTTAATATATATATATATAATTTGGTCAGACAGCAATAATTTTCTGTTTCGTCCAACATCACGCATCCCAAAATTAAATGGACCCAGATACTGTAATCCAATGTGAGGTCTTTACTCAGAGCCCACGAGCCCCATTGAGAACAATTGGGCTTTTTCCCGCCCATTATCTTCTTATTGGGCCAATTGACGATCCACGCCTGATTGGCTGCGTCCTCGATGATGAATCGGGGCGAACCGCCAATGATGTGCCAGGGGTGGCCGTCTCTCAGCGCTCTCTTCCTCTCCCTGGGAAAATGGAGTGTTTCCAAATCCCAACCTCAGGGTCAGCGCATCCGTAGGGAACCTTCTAACCGACAGAATATCTCAACAGTTCCAACTTTTGTCATTTCAATGAATTTTGATCTTTTATTACTCTTTTGACATCTCGACAATGTTTTATCTCTTGTTAAGAATAAAGAAAAGCAACTAATTGTGGCGGTGAATTTTAACGATGGTTGATAGCAAAGATATGAATAATGCGGTTACACCACCGGACTCGGCGACGATGCCTCTATCTGCCATGGCCGAGGCCTTCGAGGAGCTCTCGCACAGGCTCAAGGGTCGGATAAATGGGTCCGTGGGACAAGAAAAGCTTCGGTTGGACACCTTTTGCGAAGCTTGTTTTCTCGTCTGTGTTCTCTTTAATTGCCTCGGCCTGGCCTTCAAATTCGCTGAATTGGAATACGTTGCCAAGGTTTGTTTTCCTTTTCTTATGTGCTTGTTGAGCAGTTAATGCTCTTTTCATGGTTTGATGGATAAAAACCCAATGCTTTGAAGTGAGAAATGTAAACTTGATTGTGTTTGTGATTTCTGACCAAAAACGAAAAATAATAATAATAATAAATAAACGTGTTGGGGGCCGAGAGATGATGATGATTGAAAAGTTTCTAATGTTTTTCTCCTTTGCGTGCGTTTCTTCTCCTTCTTCTTCTTTTTCCTTCTCCTTCTTTTTTCCCCCCTTTCTGGTGGATTTACATGATGTATTTGAAATTGTGATAAATGTGGTATGAATTTTTTTGAACTTGGAATTAGAAAACATTATATTGAAACTGGTGTCTGGCACGAATTCTGTTGCAGTAGAAATTCTTTCTTTTCTAAACGGAAATTCAGGTGCATGGTGGAGTATTGTATCATCTCGTATTGCTAGAAGTTTTACGTCAACATTTAAAATTGTTGGACGTTATCTTTGCCACCTCATGAGGTCTTATGAATTATAACTACTATGTCTGCCATCAATTGCAATTTGCAACTAACTAATTACGACCCTCTAATGCATGGAAAAAGTTAGATGATGCAGTCTATGTATAAGTTGGTAGTTTAACAGTCAAGTATGTGTAATTAGAAGAGGGAGATATCAAGGTTTGGGGTCTCTTTCTCCATCAATATGCCAAATCTACAAGGTTCTTGTTATGTTCATGGCATCTTTTACTTCCATATGTTGCAATCTACATATGAATAGACTTTCATGTTTTAATTTTTGATATCTGCACTAATGATTTGATTGATATGTTCAGCTACATGGACTTGTGGAAGCATCAAAGACATTTGACACTCTAGAAGATATACTTGACCATGATATTGCACGTGATACAGTGAAAACAGCAGGAAGCCTTTCGCGTAATCTGCGCAGAGTTCGGCAGGGCCTTGATCTGATCAGAGCTATATTTGAAAATTTTTTGTCCACTGAGTATGCAAGCCTCTTTACAGATGCATCTTTTTTTTTTTTCCTTCTTTTTGAGAATATCCTTTTTCGTCTACAAAATCCGTATCACATTCTGAATCGTTTGTGTGATACAAAATGTACTCCTTTTTTTTTTTATTTTTTTTCTGACTTTTCAAAAGGAAGAGAACATTCTGGATAATATCCAAGGTATAAATGGGCACAGCTTTTGTATTCCTAGCAGTTCCTTCCATGAATGCACAATCATACTATTGGATGTCTCAAAATCATGGCACATGAGGACAGAATCTCACTGGGAAAAGCTTAGAAATTCTTCAATCTAGTTTAAAGAAGATTTGTCAAAAGATCTTACTATGTAGAATTCTATTTAACATCTTAGAGGAATCTCTTGTCTCACTCAATTTATACTTCCCTTGTTTTATGACAGCATTCTTGCTCGACAAACAATTTCTTGAAGCTGATACTTCAGCTTTGAATGTACATGTCCTTGTCTTGTGAAATTTATTAAAAATAATTTTGTGTAATTTAATTACACCTTCCCGCCACTGATGTTTCATTTAGTATAGATAACTGGGAAAGCAGTCTTACATTGCGTTATATTCCCATATGATTCTCCATACTCCTTCTACACAGCCATATGTCTGTCTGTGCTGTTATAACCAAATAATTACACAGCTTGAATCTCTCATGAGTCTAGTTGTATTTTCTAGTCTGTCAAGTTGTAGTGGTAACGAAAACAGTGCTTCATAATACTATCGTTATTCATATCAATTCAAGTTGTTTTAGTGTCTGGTGGATTGTGGTGATATCTGATTTATGTTTTTGTCATTTTCAGTGATAACTCGTTAAAACAGGTAGCTTCAACAGCTTATGCACAGGTTTGTGCACCATATCACACGTGGGCTGTAAGAACTGCTGTATCTGCTGGGATGTATACACTTCCAACGAGGGACCAACTGTTGGTGAAGCTCAATGAAACAGGTGAGTTCATGTCATTATTATTATGTTCGGTGCATGTCTTGTAGGAAGTTTATACATACACATAGACTGAATATCTAATATTGGCAGTTACGTTGTGACTTCTATTCGAAGTTCAAACATCAAAGTGCTATTACAAGACATGACCAATTAAAAATCTTCCTTTGAATTCTTTCTGCCCAACATTATATAAAGCTATTGAATCCTCTGTTGCCCCAAAATCCCCAAGCTCTTTCTCTTTTTTCTTTTTTTTAAAAGAATAAACAACGGCAAGTTTGGAATGTTGAGAATGGAGGGAAAGAGAAAGAAATATAAGGTTTAATTTAGACATTCTCTTTGTTTGGGGGTTTTTTATTTTTATTTGTATTATTTTTTTCTTTTTTTCTTTTCTAATAAGGACAGAAGAATGAAGGATTTTTACAAATCCTCCAAAATCCTGTAATTTTTATATTTTTAACTTCCGTTAGTTTTGGTGGAGAACCAATCATTAATTGTTATTTTATTCATCACTTCTAAATATTGTAATATCAATAAATCAAATAATTATAATTAATCATTTGAATGAAAGATAAATTTGTAAAAATGTAATAATTAATTATTTTCCTTTTTTGAATCTTATGTGTTTATAGCTTTGTTAGTTCTTTTTTTTTTTTGGGGGGGGGGGGGGTTGTCTGAATTGCTTTGTTAGTTTTAAATAGAAATATGGGGACGCAAAATCCTCATGTATATATGCATTTTGCTTTCTCCGCTCTCCTTTTCGATTCCTTTGAATTACGCCCTTTCTTTTTCTCTCTCACCCGCTAAACATACCCTCAAAGTGAAAGCTTCAAACATGCCTATAGATGAAAATCTTCATGAAGCTTTTCTTGGAATCCTTTTACCGTGGGCATGGTAAAGGAGGTTTATGTGAGGATTAGAATCCTGAAGCTATGGTGCTTCAAATCTATCAGCACTTAATGCAACGCTGATTTTGACCATGAGATAAAATAAATTAAACTGTTCTGTATATGAGCTGCTCAATGCTAAGCTTAAAGTTGATTTTGACTATAAAACTTTCCAAGATGTTTACTTTCTGTAAAAGAGTGGGAAGGTGATATCGCACCGTGATGCCAAACAATATAGAATTTTCTTTCTGCCTCTTGATTAAAATATTTTCTGTCACCAAAAAAATTTCCTACACTCTTTTATGTAGTATTTATATCATGAATGGTGCTTGCAAGTTGCGGCTAGTGTTATAGACTTGTCATTCTATTATATACTTAATTTGCCTTCCCTTAAAATTTTACAGTTAAATACAGTTTATTGTGGTTTAACTCACATGCGTGGACAGCAATTGCATGTGCCTCACGTGGGACCTAAAATTTCTTCCAAATCTCTAATTTTCCTATCTGCACTTAATTATAGACATCAAAATTAAGCCATTACTTGCATTTTAAGTGCTCTTATGCTATTTTCCCCTAAAAAAATAGTTAGTTTAAAGCTCTAATTTCCTAAATCTAAGATGGTTCTTGGCTGAAACTTAAATGATTGGCTGAAAATCATGGACTGGGGAGGAAATTAGGCCGTGTCTCCAATTATGAATTTTAATGGACTAAAGGTAGGAAGTTGAGGAAGATATGTTGTGTTAGGATTTTGAATCATCAAAGGAGGGATTTCGGTTTTCATTGCATAGGAAATTAGAAATTTATATGGAAGTTGAGAATTTAGCAAAAAATTAGGAGTAAAATTAGGGAGTCTGTCCAATTTTTAAGAAAAATTAGGAATTTTAATTGGTCAATGGAAAAATTTTGGTCTTCATTATATAAAAAATTAGGGATTTCGTAAGAAAATTGAGAATTGGGAGCAAAGTTGGGGATTCTGTCCAATTTTTAATAGAAAAATAGCACAGGGTAGTGAAGTGTTAATGGTGCACACAACAAAATATCGGATTGCAAATTTTTAAATTATAGGGTAGTCGTTTGTAAATAGGCCAAACCACAAGGTAATATATTTTATTTTACCCAAAATTTTATATAGTAGAATGGATATGAACCAGTAATAGGAAGCAACTATGATTAATCTTTGCACCAAACTATTAGGAGTCAATATTGTTTTTCAGTGAGCAATTTGGTGTGAAACAAAGGATTTTAAGCTCTAGTAAGTTTGTTCTATTTTATTATCACTAGGTTTTTCTTTAGCAGCAGTCCAATGTCTTGAGACCTGATGCTATCATAAATGTCATTACAGATCAATCAGCCGAAAAGAAAATGAGAAGGTACATCAATGCCTCACTTCCAGTTATAGAATACATCGATAAACTGTACCTTTCTCGAAATATTAGATTGGACTGGTGAATTCACCAGCTCTTCGGGACATAACACAGTGCTCTGTTTGTATGGCCAAAAAGCCAAAAGAAAGAAGAGAAAATTCCAGAAAAGAAGAAATAGGGAACCCTTTATGTTAGAAGACACTGAATTGGATTCAGTGTATAGCAGCAACCTTAGTCCACCTGCTTTAAATATTTGTTTCACTTTATAAGATGTAATTATGTTAGTTTCCCACTCAAGTTTAGTAAGTCTATACATAACCAGAGCTATACTGTTATCTTTTTTTTTTATTTTAACTTTCTCTTTTGTTTGCTTTTTTTAACCATTATTATGTGATTCTGGCCTTCTTTAGTGTAAGTAGGAGAAAATACGACGACAAATGTAAAAAACTTGTTTCGGCCAATTCTTATAATGCAAAAGCAAATCAATAAATTAAAGGTATATTTTTTGGTTACATTAAAAAATTTAAGTGCATAAGTACAATTAATAATGTTTTCTCATCATACTAATAACAACCCTATAATGTATTGCTAATAATTTTTAAATAATGTGTTGGTAACTAACTATTAGAGGTAACAATACATAGTCATCAAAACTTTGAGCTGATATTACTAATACTATGAAAATATGTTACTGATTGTACTGGTTTAGTGCATTGTAGAATTTACCCAAGTGAAATTGTCTAAGTAAACTAGATATTTACTGCAAAGTCATAATCTTAATTCTGCTCACACTTTGTTGTTCACCGAAATTGCCGTTCACAACAACATGGTTCTTCTCTTTGAATAATCAAAGCTTTCTCTCTCCTTTAAAATCCAGTCAATGGCTGTGGATAGCTCCTAAAACCTTACGAGTATAACAAAACGAAGTACAACCCACAAAGTGAGGCACTTAGCCTGGCAGTCTCATCCATAAATACTATCGGCCCGTCATCCAGTCGTGGTGAGTAAGCACATATTATCATGTCAGAGTGCAGAATCACTACAATGTTAGGCTTTCTGGGTTTTCAATGATTTTTGAGAATGTCTGAAGAAATGCAGCCAAGTCGGCCCCATAAATTATTCGGTGATCAGCTGTTACATTCACCTGAAAATGAAATTATAGACCTAATTAGTACCAAATTAGAGATATAAATATTGTTTATAACTGCAAGCACTTGACTTTAACCAATAAACTGTCATGAGTTACATCCGAAGAATCTGGTTTTTTAAGTGCCTCGAAGGTCAAGCCAAAGATATATACTTCTAAAAATAACTCAGATTTCTTGGTTTGGGTAAATTAAGGACCATATGCTATTCATCCTTCATGACTAATGCGGGCCGTATGAGGATATTTTTCTTTCAACACAGTGATGATGTATGTCTAAGGCTTGTGCAATTTTAATTAGAAAAAAAAGCAAAAAATTTTCCTAAACTCTGTGTCACTGATAAATAGCTTTTAGATCTATTAAAACTAAATATTAAGTCTTTGAACTTCCGCATTCTAACAAATAGGTCATTTTGTCTATTTTTCTCTCATCGATGTTTATTTATTTGCTACTTTAGATATCCTCATAATTGACATATTTACTATTGGGAATAAATGAGAATTTATTACGTTAATTATAGGG
Organism: Erythrophleum fordii; assembly: GCA_032878935.1. Taxonomy (NCBI): domain Eukaryota; kingdom Viridiplantae; phylum Streptophyta; class Magnoliopsida; order Fabales; family Fabaceae; genus Erythrophleum; species Erythrophleum fordii. The sequence continues at coordinate 49,252,319 of JAVQMF010000053.1, read as the reverse complement.
ATGTCTAAGGTAGCAAATGAGTTAATATCAATAAGAGAAAAATAGACAGAAACACCTATTTATTTGAATGTAAAAGTTCAAGCCTTCAAAGACCTAACTGCCTATTATAAAAGTTTAGGGTCTCTTTGCAAATGACCAGACGTTTGAGGGATTTTTTCTTTTTTTTTTTTTCCTTGTAATTTTCTCATTTCAATAAGGTTAATGCATCTGTGCATTTGAGTGAGAGAAGCACAAAGGATTTATTGTTTCTATTAGATGCTAATTGATGAAGATTAAGGCAAATGAATCAAGCTTAGAAACAGTAACAGCTCACATTGAAGAAATTACGAAGAATGTCCACAAAGGTCTTGAAATGCCACGCTATAAATTAGATACAGTAAATGACGATTTTGCAGTTTTACTATAACCTTCCTCGATTATGAAACAGAGTTTTCCAACATTCTGATGAGAGAAGGCAGATTGTATTAATTGAGATCATTTAACGATTCAGAAATTTGTCAATTGCCACTCTCCTCTTCCAGATAAATATCAATTTGAACAATTAAAGAAAATAATTATGTAGCATTCATCTAATGAAGGGAGTAACGAAAAGTATGGCGCAGAGGGTGGTTAAAACTGATGAAATCAAGATGAAAATTTACTTCAAAGAAGAATTTGATAGTTGATCTCCTAATTAAGTAGTTGAAAAATGAAAGTAAACAATATTCAACTCTAGCAAACTTGAGTTGGTATTGCAACACAACCTCTACTTGAATGACTTGCAGACATTTCAAGCTATAGATTCTAGACCCCAAAAAGCCACTAACTCGTTTCCGGTGAATCAGGTAAGGAGATTCAAGAAAATGGCATCTAAGAGAAGCTTTGTTGTTTTAACCTTTTAGGTATGTCCTTTACGTGGAAGAATATGATAGTGGGACGCCAAATTGGATGATAAGAAAGAGAATGAAGTCCTATAATTCAGTTGCAAGCAACACAGAGAGGGATAAAAGGATGCCATTACACTCTTTACTTCACAGTGGTTCAAGATATACCCCAGCCACTAAGAACTAGTCAAAACATTCAAGTTTCCTGCGACAGCTACCATGATAAATATTTCAACAGTGAAATGTAAACATGATAATACTTCTCCTGAAGAGAGATGCTATTTGTTCTTTAGAGATTTATTGTAACAAGAAGCCTTTGGGAAGCCCAAATATCTTTTATTTCTTGTGACCTTAGAAGCAATCAGAAATCCGAGAAATAATACCTCAAAGGAAGAAGCTGACACTTAAAGCAAACAGGTTTTTCTAGGTCATGATTGCAATCAAGGAAACAATTTACAATAATTCATTAAAACACATTGTTATGAATATATAGGGTGTTCTCATAGCATTGACTCTTTAATGAGCGTTTGGTTCTCAAAATCTGATAATTTTGAGAATGATCACATTTTTGGAAATGTGATTTCTAGAAATATGACATTTCCATATTTGGTGCATCATAAATATTCCTGAAATATTTTGCTATATTTTTGGGAATTTAACATTTTCATCAAGAATTGTTAATAATTTTTCAAAAATGCCCCTATTAATGTTTTACATATTTGTAATATTTTTATATGGTTATATGATTATTATTTATTATTTTATAATTAATATAATTAATTTTTATATATTACATTATATTTTATTTATTATTTATTATTCATTATTTTATTTCATTTTATTTATTGTTTTTTACGGTGGATTAGATTAAGGACAGGCAAAATAATCTTTTAACACTGCAGAGACATTTTGGTAAAAATCCAACAATTCCATATAACATTCTCAGTAAATCTTGAAAATATTTCGGGAAAACGGCCCTTAGAAAAAACAGATTTGTGTTGCATCACACGCCGCAGATGTAATCCCATGATTGTCTTTAATACTATGCATTGCTATCTATTAATAAAAGAGTCTATCTCTATAAATGCTTCTGGGTTCGCTTAGGTGATATTGTTGTTCCAAGCGTGAAGATTATAAGAAAGTAAAAGGCAAACAGACGACTCACCAGCATTTTATTTTTCACACTGAAAAATCCATCGGCATTGGCCAGAACAGTAGGCTTTGATGCTCCAACAGCCATGATAGCCCCCTAAAAATAAATAACGAAAATTAGCCCAAAAAAATAAAAAAAACAAAAACAAAACAAAACAAAACAAAATAACCACAGAAGGAGCCACAGTATTTTGAAGTTAATGGCTCAAAGTCCTAGAGCTTATCACTCACCTGGCCTGGAGGAAGTATGGCATCAAACCTGTCAACTCCAAACATGCCCAAATTGGATAGCGTGAAAGTTCCTGCGGACATAAGAATACAGTTTTCCTTGGGTTAAAAGGTTCAAGTTCCATGGATATAAAACTAGAAAAGACGCACAAATAACTTCAGCAGTGAAACCTGAATTATACTCATGGGGTTGCAATTGCTTGGCACAAGCTTTTTCCACTAGCTGTTTCCATTTTTGGGACAACAGATACAAATCCAGCTGTAGCCCGAAAAAAAAGAAGTAGCAATCAACATGGATTTGAAAACAAACGCTAAGATGATCATAGAACATAATCTTAAGTCATTCACCGTTCACAACTCACTGACCTTATCTGCATCCTGAAGAACGGGCGTTATTAAACCACCGTTGATCGCCACAGCAACAGCTATGTTTATGTTACTGTTATAGGTGAAGTACTTCCCATCTTTACAGCTGGCATTTACTACTGGATGCTGAACAAGTGCCATTGCAGCGGCCTTCGCTAGAATGGCAGTCATAGTCACGCCCTTTGGTTTCACCTGAGAATTTAACAGCTAATAAGTAAACTTGAAATCTCAGATTCAGCCAGAACTATAAATAGTAGAATGCACTCAGCTTACCCTCTCATATAGAGCATCAAGTGCGTCAGTCATCACGGGATACCCAACACGAAATGTAGGCACAGAAAGACTATCCAGCATGTTCTTCGCAACCGCAGATTGCAGTGTCGTGAATGGAACGACCGTCGAACCTGGAATTGGAGGCGGAGAAGCCGGAGCAGCAGCTTTTGGCGGGGTTGCTGCAGCCACTGGCGAAGCTACATTACTCTTGGAAGGTGTGATTCCAGCAGCCGCCTCCACATCAGCAGAGGTGACCCGCCCATTTGGACCAGTCCCAACCACCGATTCAATATCTACCTTGTGCTGCTTCGCCAGTTTCTTCGCATAAGGTGTTGCCACGGTCTTCCTTGTACCATCGGAAACCACCTTAGCTGGCGGCGGCTGAGAAATCGCAGGAGCGGGATTTGAAGTTTCAGGTGGAGGATTAGAAGCAGCAGATGTAGGAGCGGAAGATGCGGATTTGGCCGCCTTGGCTTTGGCTTCAGCCACTTCCTCCTCGGTCTCTGCCAATACCCCGATTGGAGCACCGACGGGAGCGGTTTCGCCCTCGCCAACTACAATAGCAGCGAGGATTCCGTCGTAGAAAGTCTCGACGTCCATGTCGGCCTTATCAGACTCGACGACAACAACGCTCTCGCCCTTGGAGAGAACGTCACCCTCGGATTTGATCCAGGACACGATCTTGCCCTCAGTCATTGTGGAGCTGAGGGCAGGCATGAAGATTTCCCTAATCTTGGATTGAATGGAGGAGGTTCTCCGGCGAGGTCTGGAAGGGAACGCGGTGAATCTCTGCCATGGGAGGGAGGTCGAGACATGGGAGGAGAAGGAAATGGTGATGGAATGGGGAGACATAGCATTGGAAAGAAAGGAAGAAGCCATATTGGTACGTGACAGAGGAAGAATAGAGAAATGGAGAATTTGTATTGTGCGTGTAATTTGTGAATGATGAGAATGAGAGGGAAAAAGGAGGAGGCGGAGAAGGGACGAGGGGGAGTTGGTTGGAGTGTGGGGACTCCTTCGTCTGCTAGCATCGTCAAGTTAGTTAACAGTCAATTTTATTTATCAATTCCTGTTCAACATCCGATATTACTTTTAAAGTCAATATCTCACATATATAATTCTTTTTGCGAGAATTCTTTGAAATACAAATTATTAATGTAATGACCCAATAGATTAAAAATTTAAATTAATAGGATAATTAATTACAACAGGTAATTAAACTGTAATACCCAATAAAATTTTGAGTTTAGAATAATAATAATAATGATAATAATGATAAATTAATTTAGATAAATTAAGTGAAGTATGAAATAGGATTAAATAAAGGGAAAACTAGATGCAATACCTACCATAGTTATAAAGGTTGAAGCCATGCTTATATGCCTTGCGAACTGCACATATTCTTTTTTATTTCTTCCATCCTTTTCATTGTTTCAATTTGTTGTCTAGTCCTTCCAAGATTTTTATGAAGATAAATTTGAAAAAGTGCTCATGTGAGTTTCCCTCAAACTATTGATGAAGACTCCAACCTCTACACGTTTTTACTCCTTTTCCATAAATATACCTAAGGTATAGATAAGTGTGACATGTAAAAAATTAAATAATATAAAATTTTGTCAATTTAAAATGGATGAAGCACAAAGTAAAGTGAGCATATGCTTAATGGAATAAATAAACAAGAGTTAAATGAAGTGAACAGCTAAAACTAGAGGTGTGCAAAGCCTGATTACCTTAGTTGACCCAACTTTGTCGGACCAATTTGGGTTGGGACAAGTTAAAAAAAATTTTTTTAAAAAAATTTGAACAACATCAAGTTAGGACAAAAGGTCGAGTTGGGATGGGCTTTGGGCTTACCTTCTGGCCTTGTTAAGCCTAGTTCGATCCGAGGTGTGTGTATATATATATTTATTTATATATAAAAAGATAAGAATTAAATTGAAAAAAATTATTCTTTCTAATAGATTTTTTAAATAATTTTAGTCAAAAAATTTTAAATATATTTTATAAATTATAAATAATTAGAAGAATCAAAGCCCAGGCTAGAGCTTTCTTAAGTATGATTATCACATTCAAATAAAAATAAAATAAAAAATGCTTAGCTACTATATTTGTGTTTTTTTTCCTATTTTCTTCTTCGAACCCATTTTTTTCATATCCATTGCATAAATTTAAAAAAAAACATATTAAAAAGAGTGGTCATATGCCTAAAATAATTAAGCAAATATAAAGATATAAATTTTCAAATTTTCAAAATTTTTTCTTTAAAGAAAAAAAGACATTTGGTTCGATTTAGCTTAATTGACCCATCCTTGACCCAATAATAATTGGGGCAAGTTTAAGTTAGGTTGAGCTTCAAGATAAAAATTTTGTCTAAGTTCAAAATTAGACTAGGACTCAAGCTGAGGCAATTCCCGACCTATCTTGATCCATGCACACCTTTAAGTGAAACTAAGAGTCAAATGTGCTAAACGTAAGTGGAGGAGGCAAACAATGTGCTAGTGGAGCGAGCTGACTATGAGCAAGTAAATGAGCTTGTAGAGTAAATAAACTGCTATATTTCTAATGGGATGACTAATATAAAATTGGTAGATCTTCTAATAGTGGAGGAGATATATTATGTAATAAATAAAAGAGTTAAAGAAATGAAGTAACACATAGAATATTTATACTGGTTTAGTTTCTCAGGCTTATGTCCATTCCTCTTAAACCTTAAGGGATTTTTCTTTAAACTTTAAAAAATATTATAGCTAAGATGGTTTTCATATGATTACCACTACCACAGGTTTTATAAGCTCACCTTCAAATTTTTACTGGATTTTCGATAGCTCACTCTCACCTAATTTTCTTAACCAGAGATATACAATAGAGAATTGAAGGAAGGAATTTTCCTTTTATAACAAGGTTTTCTCTAAGCTTAGAAATTCTTTTTACAAGCTAATAAAACTAGGGACTAGGAATATGAATTTTCTTTTTCTAACATACTGCTTACAATGAATTTTAAAAAGTAATCTTATTCATGCACTTGGACCTCTCATATATATATATATATATATATCTCTCTCTCTCTCTTTAGTGGCTCCTAGTCGTTAGAAATAACTTAATAGTGGTAGAGGCTTTTTAGCTGAAGCAGGAAAGGCATGTCTCCAATGTTTATGAGTCTTAACCTTCGCAGCTATTGATAGCATACACAATTTATCTTGTACAATTCATTTTGTCTAATCGACATAAATTTTATTCAACACTTAATTTATGGGTCAAAGAAAAGTTATCATCTTTATATATAGCAGAAACATTTGTAGTAGAGAGAGAGGCAAAAAGAATAAAGTTTTTATACTTATTTGCATTTTACTTAAATGAAAGAAGTCCATTTTTGTCATATATTTATTAAGGCTTTTATTTTTAGATAATAATATTACAAAGATAGGCCAATAGCAAATAGGCTTTTATATGAATGGATTTTGGCTTATGTTATCACCAAAGTCAAAGGCCCAGACAACCTTAGGCTGGCAATCTTTCTTTTTTTACAATGACAAAATCATAACAATGCGAAATCAATTTATGTAAAAGATTATATATGCTCCCCCTGAATCTTTGCATTCATAAAATAAAGAAATTTAGTGGAGTTACATCTAATCACATAAAGCAAAACAAAATAGATTATTATTATAGAGTCAATCATTATTACAAAGTTAATCATTATCTAATTTTGCATGAAGTAATTCTCTTTTTTTTTTTGTCAACAACAAAAGGGTAAAAAATTAGATAAGCACAAATAAGAGAAATGAATGTAGCAAAAGTAAATTATGCAAAGCATAAATTCAAGCTAATCCAAATATATGATTAAAAAGAAGGTTAACCATCATTGACTTGTTCAAATAGTAAAAATTTCTTAAAAAAATTAAAATGCATCCTCAAGTTACTAATTTAGACAACGAAAGGCTTAACCTATGCAATCAATGAGACTAAGGAGGTCGAGTCAATGTCTTGTAGATACTGTAGTAGCTTCTATTTGTCAGCTTAAAAGGCTTCCTTCATATCGTGCAGCCCAATAGTGGTAAAGTTGAGTTGCTATTGGATATCTTTTTGACTATTGACTAAACTTCAGATGATGCCAACCTTTATTGTCATTCAATCAAAATCATCATAAAGTTCATGGACATTGTTATTCATAGTTCAAAGAAGTTGGATGATTTCATCATTGGAAGATGGTGGAGCAATTGTTAGAAGGGGAAGGGAAGGTGAAAGTGGAATAAAAGGAGTTTGATGATGATCCATAGGAGGTGGTTGAGGTAAAGGAGAATGATGATCAATAGGAAGAAGCGTATGTGGTAGAAAGTCTAGAAATGGAAGAAGTGTAAGAGTAGGAGTATCAGTTAGAGTTAATGGAAAGACAAGGGGTTCTAACAAGGATATAGATGGAGGAAGAGTGGTAAGAAGAGGAGAAGGTATGGGAGGAGGAGTGTTTATGGGAGTTAAAGGAGAGAAAGAAGATTCGGGTATGGGTATGGATAGAGTAAGAGAGGTAAGAAGTAGAGATGAGACAGATGATGATGAGAGCGATTAAGGAAGGAAGTTAAAAATGAGTGGTAAAGGAGAAGATGAAGAAAGGATAGGTAAAGGAGGCACATCTTCTTCTAATTCAAAAAGTGAAGTTACCTCAGGCTTTTTGTGCTTTTGCAAAGAATTATTATGGAATGGAGAGGCATGATAGATATTGGAGGATGCACTTGCAAAGCGGAGGAAGTAGGTGTGGAAGAGGTGTCAAAATTAAAGGAGTTTTATTGTGATACACAGGTGAGGAAGTAAGAAGGTTTGCAACAATTCTTCCTTGTAAATGGTGGTAGTAACTTCCTTTTCAGCTGCTTCTTTAATGGATTCCTTCATAGCAATCTTAGCAACTTTCTTCTTTTTGGAGGAAAAGACTTTGACAAATTTCTTTGAGACTGAAGGTGGAGGAGTTTGTGGAAGGCCTCTTCTATACTCAGCTCAAAAAGCTTTTAGATCAGCTTTAAACTCTTTTGCATCATGGTTCTTGATCCATTCTACTCCAATAAGTGTGTACTTTATATATTTGAGAATGATTGCATTTTAAAATATAGAAGCCACTTAATAAGCATAACTTTCAAAGCTGACTACTTGTCCTTTGAAGATCTACATAGGAAACATGTTGTATGGTAGACTGGTTACTTGTGATGATCCTTAAGCAACTTCCTCTATGTATTTAAGCATTAAGTAGTAAATATTGATGATATGCCATCAAGTTATATGCTGGGAATAAATCCCTTCATGACAACACGTTTAAGGTTTTGATTTAAGGGAACATAGTTGTCCCTATGATGTGTGTTGTAACTTGATAGGGGAAGGAAAGTGCGTAAGCATTTATCTTCCTCCTAGTAATAGATCCCTTATTTCAACGACCATTTTCAAAGCATTAGCATATTTGGCCTTCATATGAACAAGCCACGAATATGCAACAAAAAAATTATTTTAGGTCTCCTTTAAAGGATATTCCAAAAAACTTCTTTAAAGTATTTGCTTCTACTATCTCCATTTTCCCATTCACCATCAATCTCAAGGCTTTCCCTTTTTTGATAATGTATATATTTGCATAGAATTCACAAACTAAGTCATCATAGACTAGTTCATTGTATTGGAGATTGTGCCCTAAGCCAATCATTATATTGCAAACATTGTATTTTATTAAGAAATAAGAGTTTTCTTTTATTATATTATTATATTATTTGCATGTTCTATATAATAATATTATTGGATAAATCGTATTGATTATCTTAAATATCCCTAGTCGATCATCATTGTAGGAACAATGATGAATTAAGATTAGTATAATTTTGATTGATGATTATATGTTAATCAAGTATATAAATACAAATCAAAATCATAGGCACTCGTTAGGGAATAAGATACTGGATCGACCCATTATAAAATAGCTATATGGATTAAGTTATAAGTATATCTCATATATAACATTATCATTGAGCCCTTAGACTTGAAATTATCATAGTTTCTAACATGAGGAACATTATGTTTTGGCATAGTCAAAAGTCATATTTAACTAGGTGATCATAAAGACTATGATCAGGCATAATAGAATTTATGTAGAAGAAGATAAATAGTTAAGATGGAATTTGTCCCTTTGATTAATAAAGAAATATTTCTGGGCCCCTCGATGAGTGAGACTGAGAAATGCATGGCCGTGCTCGAATGAAAAGTTTTCTATTTGTACTCTCAATCTACACGTAGATCGAAAAAGCGACGATCAAGTAAGATGAGGATGACATTTTTTTGCCTCATACTTGATCTAGATATCGTGTGACAAAAAAGATGTGATAGGGTTATATGACAGGTGGTATTGGATCACCGATTCCTATATAATTTGGATAGCCACAATGTCTTGCTAGATGCCACTTGTGACTTGTGGGTCAAATAGTGTGATTAGCCTACTGTTAATGTCATATGGGCCTATAGGGTCGCACACAAGAACGAGTCAATTCGAGTTAGAATGTCTAAATTCATTGAATCTGATCATTGAATTTGAAATTGCGTCTAGATTCAATGAATATCACGTTCAATCTAGGGTGAAAGAATTTTATAAATAGATATATATATATATATATATATATATATAATTTATAAAATTCGAAACACATATATATATGTTCGAAATATATATATATCCTTTAATTAATTTAAATTATCATATTAGTTTAAATTTAAATCTATCAATTTAAATCAATTAGTTTTAAATTCAAGTCTATATGATAGATTTAAATTTAAACTAATATGATAATTTAAATTTAATTTATGAGATAAATTAAGTTTAAATTTAGTTCTAAATTTAAATTAAATAATTGGTTAAATTTAATTTATTAGATAAACTTAAATTTAAAGTAATATATTTAATTAAGATTTGATTTGATTTAAAATAATGTATTTTAAATTAATCAAATATATCTAAAACCTTAATGAGATACCTTTATAATAAAAAAAAAGGAAGAGGCTTGGGTTTCCTAGAATGATAGAAGAAAAGAAAAACCTTAGAGAGAGAGACAGAAAGCGTACTGACGGTGTACAGACACTGTACAACCACCTAAAAAGAGAAATATGAGAGTGTCTTCTCTATCAAGAACGTGTACGAATATTGGTCAGAGGTGCTAGCATGCCGTTCGAGTTAAGCAATTGTTCATGTGGATACCGGTAGATGGAGAAGATCTGAAGATCAATTCCTAAGATCCGAAGGCGAAAAGTAAATATTTTTAGATCTACTCAATTTAAATGACATTAATGGATCCATGGGAAAGGATTAGGGGTTTAATTTCCGCTACATGTTCCAAAATCCCCAACACATTAATCATTACTAGAGAGGTCCATCTTATGGATTTAAAATCCAATTCAATGTAGCAGTTCAAGTGGGTTAATCCTATGAAATCAATGCACTACTAGTTACAATCGGTTTGTACTTAAAATCATCAAGATATCAAATCAAATGCTTTTTGAGTGAAACTTTGGTAGTAGATGTTTAGTCGATTCTTTGCTAAGTTCTTTATCCCTAATTTTTTTCCCCTTTTTCCTTTTGTTGTCAAGATTTTCTTAGTTGAGGTTTCTTGTATATTGATTTTAGTAGGTTTTTTAAGTTTTTTTTTCCTGTATTGCTTCTTCTTTAACCCAATTTGGGTCATCGTCAATAGTCCTCTTTTTCTTTGACTTTAAGTGCTAGGTTGAGGATTTCTTCATTTCTTTTTTTTTCTAATTTCTTTAATTAAAAATTTTTAAGTGTCTATTGTTGCCTTTTATACTCTTCTTCAACGTCTATTGCTCCTTCGATGGGAATGAACTTTTTTCTGCCATTGTGATCTTCAAAGATAGAATGTGAATCAATTAATGCTTGGTCCATAAACTGTTTTAGGTTAAGGTTGAAAGTTTTAAGAGGGAGAGAGTAATGAAAGATTTAGGAAGAGACATTTTGTTTATGCTACTGAGTGGTTTCTTTAAGAGAATAGTTATTTATACATTTATAAGCGCTATTAATGTTAACCATCGTTAAGAAGCCACCCGTCATTAATGCTAAACCTTGAGATGCGTTATTTGATAACTGATTTAAAATTTTGACAATTTGTCTCATATTACATGGCAATTAATTTAAGAATACTAATATTTCTTTTCAACCAGACAACAGACACAAGTTACCCAATAACATAAAAGCATAGCATTTTAAATAAAGGAACAAATAAGTAAATAAATTTATTGAGTAAAGTGACAAGCAAAATGAATTGGACGAGGCAGCACTAAAAGTGAAAGAGGTAGGTAACTTCACCATAAACTTGCATAGAACATATTATAATTATCAGTTATTCTAAGTCCTTTTTTAAGATAGACAAATATATTTTCCAATAATGGTTTGATAAAAAGATCAACAAGGTTTTCAGTTTGTATGTATGTTATCTTCACATTTCCTCATTAAACATGATAAGATCCATCTGTATAGATATCATCATCTATATCCAGAAAGCTGTATGCTTTGGAAGAAGCTTGTATGGTTTGGGAAGAAGTTTATATAAAATGATGCTTTATCTCAATATGCTTAATTCAAGAATAATGAATTAGATTCTTTGTGAGGCAAATAACACTAATATTATCATAGAGCATGGGAATATGGTTAAAGCTGAGTGAGTAATCTTTCAATTTTTGTTTCATTTACAAAAGTTAGGTGTAGCAACTTCCAATTGCCATATACTTAACTTTAGCAGTAGAGAGAGCCACAAAGTTTTGTTTTTTGTTGAACCAAGATACTAGTGACTTTCCAAGAAGTTGACAACAATCTCTGGTGCTCTTTTTATCTAGTTTTTCTCTTGTAAAGTTTGCGCCTCCATATTTAACTAGATTGAAAGAATTAGTTCTGGGATACCACAACTTATAGTTTTGTGTTCCTACCAAATATTTGGAAACACATTTAATAGTTGTGAAGTGCAATTCTTTGGGACTCTTATGAAATTTTGCATATGTAAGCACTAAATATAATGTTAGGTTTACTTGCAATTATATATAATAATGAACTAGTCATATCTCTATACTTTTTCTACTCATAATCTTTACCATTCTTGCCTTTATCTAAAGTGAAGGATAGACACATTAAAGTTCCCATCAATTTTAAATTTTGAAAGCCATATTTATTTATTGGCTTTTGGGTGTATTTGGACTGATTAATGAAATTTCCTGCCTTCATTTAGTTGATTTGTAGTTCAAGAAAGAAATTCATTTCTCCCATCATGTTCATACTAAATTCCCTTTTTATAAGTTAAACAAATTCTTTACATAAAGATTCATTAGTACTGCTAAAAATTATATCATCTATATAAATTTATACAAGCAAAAAATTATTTTCATTTCTCTTGATAAAAAGTTAATGTCAAGTTTTTTTAGAACCCTTTTTCTAAGAAAAAGTACTCAACCTTTTATACCAAACTCAAGGAGCTTGCTTTAAATGATAAAAAGTTTTAAAGAGTTGAAACACATGATTGGATAACTTTTTATTCTCAAAATTAAAGGATTTCTTAATATACACCTCTTTATTTATAAACCTATTTAAAAAAGTACTTTTAACATTCATTTAATATAATTTAAAATTTATATAAGATGTATAAGCTAGCAACATTCTAATTGAATCTAATCTAGCACAAGTGCATATGTTTCATTAAAGTTTATACCTTCTTGCTGAGTATAACTTTGAGCCACTAACTTGGCTTTGTTTTTTATCACATTATCTTTCTCATCCAGCTTGTTCCAAAATACTCATTTAGTTCCAATGATGGAAGCACCTTTTAAATACTCCACTAAGCTCCATACTTTGTTCCTTTCAAATTGATGTAACTTTTTTTGCATGATTATTATTTAGTTTTTATCCTCTAGTGCTTCCTCAATTGACTTAGGCTCAATTTGAGATAAAAGTACAAGGTTATTTTTGCTATTTTTAAGTGAGGATTTAGTACGCATTCCTTTATTTGAGTTTCTAATAAGACACTGTGATGGATATGTGGAGGAGTGTCTTCATTCTCGCGTTAGCCTAATCCCTCTTGGTGCAACTTTTTGCATATTTGGTGTCTGATCATTTACTAATGTATTTGCATTTGTTGTTTGATAATCTTTATCTTTGTTTACTTCAAAATGTTGAAGAGTGTCTTCTTCTAGAGATTGCTTTTCACTCAAATTTTGGATTTCACCTTTATTTAAATAATGGAGTTTGCTCTAAATTTTATCAGTAATTCTGAAAGGGCTGGAGTTGCTTTCTATATTTTCTTATTTTCCTTTATCTATTATGTTTGGTGTTGGCTATTGATTTCTTGATTAATTCCATCTTAAAATATTTTCTTCCTTATCTGCATACATTATTCTTCTTAAGGCAGGATTAGTCATTAAATGCTACATGCATGGATTCTTTGATGACCAACGTTCTTTTATTATACACTTTATATGCTTTGCTAGTTATTAAATATCGTATGAATATACCCTCATCACTTCTAGCATCAATTTTTTCTAAGTTGTCTTTTCCATTATTATGAATAAAATATTTATAACTAAATGCATAAAGATAACTAACATAAGGCTTTTTGTCTTTTTATAATTCATATGGAGTCCTTTTTAGAATAAGTCTAATAAGACAACAATTCAAGATATGTCAAGTAGTATTTATAGTTAGTGCAAATCTATTTAATAAGATTATTGTCAATGAGCATAGTTCTAGTCATATATTGGAAAGTCTAGTTTTTCCTCTCACCACTTCATTATATTATGGAGTTCTTGAAGTAGAAAAGTTATGACTAAAACCTTGCTCATCATAAAATTCATAGTTTGTTTTCTAATTTTTCACTATGATCACTCTAAATATTAGAGGTTAAGTACTCTTATTCTTTTTAAACTTTTTTACAAAAGACTATAAAGTTCTTAAAAGCTTTATCCTTATGTGAAAGAAAGAGAACCCAAATAAATTTAAAGAAGTCATCAGTTATAACAAATGTATAACTTTTCCCACCAAAGTTTTAAGTTTATCTTGGACCAAAGAGATCCATATGTAATAATTAAAGTGGCGTGAAAAAGGAGATAAATTCATTTGATTTAAAGGAAGATTTTGTTTATTTTCCTAATTGACATGTATTACATAAGTAATCCTTTTCAAAATCTAGTTTTGGAAGATATTTTGCAAGATCTATCTTAGATAGTTTGGATATAGTATGCGCGTGTTTGGTTCCGCGTTAGGGGAGGAGAAAACGTGGTTTTGTTAGAAGCAATAAATTATAACTTTTAGATAAATGAGATTGCAAACGTGGTTTTCCCTCTCTCTAACGCGCAGCCAAACGCACTCTATGTATACTTCCATGGCTAAACTTTTAATGCCACTACCAATGATTATTATAAATAGAAGAAAGATATGTCATGTTCTTTAAACTTATATTATTCAAGTTTAGAATATAGATGTTTTCAAATTTTTAATTTACAAACAAGGCTTTGTTATTATTATAGATAGTGCAATGCATGAGGTTTAAATATTACTTTATAACCTTTATCACAAAATTAACTTAAACTAAGTAAATTATGTTTCAGGTCAACGATAAGACAACATTATTTAAATAACAATTTTCAATTAATTTAACCTTACCTAGAACAATAATTTTATCCTTTCCTCCATTATCAAAGGTAATAGATTCTTCGTCTTTTCTTGTGAAGGATAAAAATTGTGATAGGTCTCCAGTCATGTGTTTAGAATAGCCTTTATCTAAAAATTATTAATATTTTGATATCCTTCCTTTTGTGCAAACTTGCAAATATTTCAACTTTTCTTAGATATCTAAATCTTTTTTGGCTCCTTTCAGATTAGTTTTAGACTTTACAGTTCCTTTTAGAACCCATTCTAGATTTTCCTTTTAGATTCACATCTATAATATGCACGGCCATCCTTATTATAAAACGAGCAAGAAGTAGAGAAAATTGATTTAACAAAGAAATTTCTATACAATTTTACATTTTCTTTTCCTTCATATCATATTTCTGATTTATCAAACATATATTACCTAATAGTATATTCAGATTTTTTTCTCCTTTTGCAAAATTTGCTAAGTCTTTTGTAAGAGTAGCAACTTATTGTTTCAAGTTCTTATTTTTTGCAAGAGCTAATTATAATTTAGATTTAAGCATATGAATTTTTTTTTAATTTTGGAGTTTATTTAAAATTGATTCTCATATTTAGCAAATAAATTTTTGAAATCAGCCAAAAGCTCATTAAAGGTTTCATTTAGTTCAACATAAGAAAGATAGTTTTCATTTGGTAGCTCACTGTCTTCAAGGGCCATAACGTATAGTCATCACTAGTTCTAATTCTTTCTCATCTTCATCATCATCACTTTATGCTGTCATAGCCTTTTTCTTCTCATAAGATTTGATTGGTTTCTTTTTCACATATAGGCATTTTTATATAATATTTCCACTTTTTCTGTATTCGTAGTATGTGATTGTAGCTTTCCTTGGTTTCTCCTTTTTGTAATTGCCTTTTAACATGTTCCCCTTATTTTTCCAAAGCTCCTTTTTTCTCTTGGCATATTTGTCTTGTTTTTTTAAGGATAAGGTTATATCTTATGCATCCAACTCTTCTTCATCTTCTTTTATAGAGGTTTCTTCAATGGCAGCAGCTTTCAAAGCAACTAACTTTCTTCTTTGCTTTAACTTATGTCTTTTAGGGTGATTTTTTTTATAAGCAATAAATATATTTCAAAGTTCATTATAGGAAAGTGCTTGAAGATTCCTACTTTCAATAGAGTCTACCTTGGATCGCCATTTTTGTGAAAGAATTTTAAGGGTTTTGCAGTTAAGCTCAAGATTAGTGTATTTTCTATTAAAAGCTTATGGATCCCTTATAAGTTTAGCAAATCTATTATACATTTCTTTGAAATCTTTGCCTTCTTTCATATGGAAGAGTTTGTAATCATACATGAGCACATTTAAGCTGATTTCCTTAACTTCGAAGGTTCTTTTATGTGTAACTATAAGCTTTTCCTATATTTCTTTTTGCAGTTTTATAGCTTGATATCTTATCATACTTTGGTTTGTTAGTCTACTGACAACACAAATTAAAGTATTCCTTGCACAATCATTGTATTAGACCAATTTTATATCATCTTCTATTAATTCACTTAAGGGCTTGTCCACAACAGCTTTAGTTGTCAAATCCACCTTTTTAAATATCTTTGGATAGTTTTCAATGACTTCCCACATTAGATAATCAATAGAACAAATATATTTTCATTCTATTTTTTGAATATGAGAAATGTTTTCTTATGAAATATAGTAGTCTAACAGTTGAGAGTTTTTCCTAGAAATAAGCTCTTTCAAGAGTGTGAGTATTCATTTTTTGCAACAACAAAAGAACCTTTTCTCTTGGCTGTTAAGCATAGAAACAAGTGAGACCAGCTTTGATACCAATTAATAAACATACTTAAAAGGGAGGTGAATAGGTGTAGTATGCAAAAAATTAAATAATATGAAGTTTTGTTGATTTAAAATGGAGAAAGCACAAAGTGGAGTAACATATACTTAATGAAACAAGTAAACAATAGTTAGATAGAGTAAGAAAATATAGACAAAATTGCTTGTAATGTGTAGGTGGAGTAAACTTACACCAACGTAAAGTAAGTGGCTAAGACTAAGAGTAAAATGTACTAAATATAAATGAACAAGGAAAACAATGTGCTAGTGGAGCAGGCTGATTGTGAGCAAGTAAAGTGAGTTTGTACAGCAAATAAAGTAAACTACTATTTCTTTTATGGAATGACTAATATGAAAGTAAAGGATCCTCTAATAGAAGAAGAGGCATATTATACAATAAATAAAAAATTTAAAGGAAAAGAGTAACATATAGAACATTTATCCTAGTTCAACCTTTCAAACTTATGTTTAATCTGCTTAAACTTTAAGGGATTTTTTTTAAACTTTTGAAAATGTTACAGCTGAGATGGTTTTTATGTGCTCACTACTAACATAAATTTTACAAACTTACCTTTAACTTTTTAGAAGGTTTTCTATAGCTCACTCTTAACTAATTCTCTCAACTAGAGATTTACAATAAAGAATTGAAAGAAAGAATTTTCCCTTTACAATAAGGTTTTCTCTAAGATCAGAAATGCTTCTTACAAGCTGATAAAACCAAGGCCTAGGAATATGAATTTTCTTTTTCTAACACAATGCTCATAATGAATTTAAAAAATTGTTCTTATTCATACACTTGAACCTCTTGCGTATATACATATATATATAGATATATATATATATATATATAGTGGCTCCTAATCATTAGAGATAACTTGATAATAACATAGGCTTTTTAATTGGAGTAGAGAAGGTGCGTCTCCAATGTTCATGAATTTTCACCTTTACAGTTATTTGTAGCATACATAATTTTTTTCTTGCAATTTATTTTGCCTAATCATCATAAATGCTATTCAATACTCAATTCATGGGTTAGAGAAAAATTATTATCTTTATATATAGTAGAAACATTTACAGTAAAGAGAGAGGCAAAAAGAATAAAGTTTTTAAACTATGTTTGCATTTTGCTTAAATGAAGGTAGTCCATTTTTGTCATATATTCATTAAGGTTTTTGTCTTCAGATAATAATGTTACAAGCATATGCCATTAGCAAATGGGCTTTTACATGAATGGATTTTGATTTTTGTTATCATTAAAGTCATAAGCCTAGTCAACCTTGAGCCAACACCTTTGTATTAAGTTTTTTTCATTTGCCTTTATCATTTTATTCTATACTAAGTCTCTTTTAATTCCATAAGGGTTATTTTCTTTCTCACTATCTGTGTGTCTTGAAGCTAGGCCAAACTGCTACAATTTGTAAAAGCACCAAATTTTCTTTATGCATCATCATGTGCATGACTTTCTTCCTTCATCTCAATTTGAGATCGAACCTTCCTCCATTTTCTATGTTGGAACTCCTTGCTTTTCCTTATGAGTCACTAAACTTTAGTTGACATCTTTAACTTAATCCTAGCTACCATTCTTTAATTCTTGTTCATGTTTATTGCTGTCATGCCAATCTTCTACTCTATTTTTCATTTTTTTTAAGGTAATTCCTCCTATTTTATTTTTTGAAATTTATGTCATTCCATTTGTGCAGCTGATGGAAATATAGTTGTTCCTATTCAAGAAATTTAACTTGTGTTTTTCCCTTAATGAAGTGCCTTT
This sequence comes from Erythrophleum fordii, assembly GCA_032878935.1. NCBI lineage: Eukaryota > Viridiplantae > Streptophyta > Magnoliopsida > Fabales > Fabaceae > Erythrophleum > Erythrophleum fordii. Next base: position 49,234,181 of record JAVQMF010000053.1, on the reverse strand, counting down.
TCACCTCTTGTTTTCTATATTATTTCCACTTTAACATTCTGTTTTGTCCCTCGAAGCTTCATCTCCTTAGTTCTTGGCAAACCCCCACTCTTCATAAGATTAAATCATCCACTTTACATACTGTTTCTCACATCCACCATTTTCTAATGGAGCTATCATAATTTCTTTCAGGCAAGCATCTTTATTCATTATTTTCTTTATCTCCCTTCATTTTTAAATTATTTTGTTGGGTTTATGGAAATTCTTGACTACTGAAGCTTGCCTTATTTTCTATTTAACTTTTCCCTCATTTAAGATTAACATGAAGAATGAATTAAGATAAGCTAGTATTTGAAATGGGAACTAGAATTGATAATAGATAACTAAAGCAAATGGAGTAATAAAGTAATTAAATTAATTATGTTATGGGTTGAGCTGGAATTGAGAATTGACAACTATTATAAGTTGATTAAGTCGATACTAATATACACCATGGACCAAAATAGCCATGTAACCATATGAGAGGAATAAATCTCAATTGTGAAAATATAATTGATTGACTAATAATTTTGGTTAAGTGTGCTATACTAAAACTAGTTTGGTAGAACTTAATGAAATTAAATAGAGACCTAACTAGGTAATGGGTTAGCCAAAAGACTTGAATATTAAACTAGGGCTAAGAGAAGGATTGGGAATTAACTAGGAAGAAGAACAATTATACTAATGGGGTATTATACTAAAAATGATACTGAGGGTAAAATCAATTGAATAAAATATTTAATTAAGTTTAGAATGGGAAGTATTGATTGTAGATTAACCTTCAGATGTTGATTAAGTGTAGTACCTTCTTGCCATAACTTCTTAAAGTAAACCTTAAATCTCAAATGTTATTGTGAATTAAAATCTTATATAAATTTGAGTGGATAAGTAGTAAAAGTAGGAATTAATAAAAAAAATTTTATAATACATTTGGTTAAGTTTAAGTGTAAGGCTAGTACTAAAGTAGGATTAATTCAAGAAGCCTAGATAAGTGGGGTATAAATTAAGCTATAACTAAGGTAATAGTATGATTGGAACTAAGCATAAGAGGAGTCTAATTAGCTAATTCAAATAAGAAAAAGAAAACATATATAGAGTTATGGAAATTGAATGAATTGCTATGATTGTGTTCTAGAAAATATTTTGAACATTCCCATTAGAAGGATCTAATGGTAGTTTACTATTTGGAGAAAATGCTACCATTCAATAAACATTATAAGTGGATTATAAAGCATAAACCTTTTTAACTTCCATCCTGTTTTTATTTCTTTTATTTTGTTTGCCTTCTATGTGTTTGTTGGGATGGGCATTTTAGGTAGTTCCTAAATTTATATATTATTAGTGATATTAGATCTTTTAGGTTATGATATGCTATATGTGTTATGTTAATAAATGGATATGGAATGATATGCTAACTTCCAATGTGATTTTCAAAAATTCGATTAATGATAAGTTTGCATAAATATTTTTATAGATTTATTTAAATATTTTATGAGTACGAAATGTTGTACTATTAGATATGAAATTTTATTGGAAATAAGTTTATATGGAAGATTTTAGTATTTAAATTTTACTTGGTATATGATATGTTATGTGACATGGTATATATATATATGTGTGTGTGTGTGTGTGTGTGTGTGTAAGGTGGGACTGTATAGAATATTGGTTACTAACAATAATTTTGTTAGGTTTCAGTGTATCCTAGATATTGCCATGTGATTCTTGTGATTGAGTATCAAAATGATATTGAGTTAGATGCTCTTTGATAATTCACAAGTTAGGTGCTCATGTTTAAATAAATGGTTATTTATACTTGTAAGCTGTGTACCCACATTAGCATATATGTTAAAATTTAGAGTTCTATATGAATCTTTTTAATGAAGTATTTTTATTAAATTGTTTTCAATATACCAATCATTTTTTAGTTTAGTATTAAACCTTTAAATGTTTGAATTTAATATTTTTTTCATTTTCATAATTATCTCCTATTAATTTTACATCTTGATTATAATATTATATGCCTATATGTTCCTTAATTTATTTTATTAATAATGTAATAAGCAACTTTTCTATTAACTCAAATTGTTTAACTTTTATATATACCAATTATTTCCTAACTCTTTTTACTTAAAAATGTACAAATTTGAAATTTTATAAAAATTATTTCATGCCTTATCATACTTAAAGTTTCTATTATTTATTTTTTTAAATGTTAAAAACCTATTTTTATTTAGAAAAACTCTATATCCACTCGTTCTTTTAATTATTATGCTTTATCTTTTACTCATTAAATATTACAATTTGTTCCACTATTTATGTTTATAGATAGGGAAATTGTGCCCAATGCTCCTTTGGTGTAGTTCAGGAGAGTTGTTAATGAAGAGCCAACAATTGATTTGTCCAATATTAATTGATTGATGTCTTTGTATGTATATGTTTGTATGTTAGAGGCCTTTTTACAAACCATAAGAAGATCCCCACCCAGTTAGTTGTGTTGTTTGTTGGATAGAAATCAAGAGTAAAGCTATCTTTTCTTAAATTTGACTAGTTGGTTTTTGTAGGTGATATAAGATGTCTTATTTTTTAAGGAAATTTTGTTGAATTTTTAATACAAGTCACTATAATTTGATTTGATTATGGTAGTTGTAAAATCTTAAAATATAAAAAGAAAATGAAAAAAAATGAAAGAAGTAATGAAATCATATTTGATTAGAATTATTTTCCACAAAATCAGATAAGGATTTGTTTATGGTTAAGTTTACAGATGCGAGGTCTCCTCGTATTCTATGCTTGTCACATCTTTATTTTGGGGCATGACAATAAAATGAAAATTTTTTAATAATTTTATTATTTTAATATTGTATTTAAATGATTTTAACTAATTTAGGTGTAGTGTAAATATCTTTAATCCTCATCCTCAATGATAATTAAGATTCTTTTATACTTAAAAGGTCCTTATGTGGAAGAGAGAGTAACACAATAATTAAGGCCAATGGAATGCTGTGATATCTTTAGAGGTAATTTTGTAAGAGATAGAAATATACGTGGGTTAGACTAACATCATGTTTCTTTTTAATCAACAGGATACTCTCTTGAATAAAATAGGATCTTAATCCCTAGTGGGACCTACCTATGTGGGTTTCATGCCTATTATGCCACACTCTCTCTTACATGAAATATTCTTGAATATGAGAAAAATTGGACCATTGCTATACAACTTAAGAGATTAAAAAGGTAAACATGATTTACTAATGGCTGATAGAGATTTCCCGTTGCATTGGCCTGTGTTTATCAATGGTCACTTAAAGTTAGTTCTTAATGCACCATTATTATGAATACTTGGGGGGCTTTTGGTGTTCAAATATGTATTTCTCATTACATCAATAACATAACTCTTTTCTCTTTCTTACATTTGTCTCCTTTTAGGTTAGTTGTTTCACAAGTTTATCTATCAGTTTAGTGTTTGAAGGGTTTTTCTTTTTAATTGGTAAAAAGGACCTTTTGTAGAAAATTGGAAGAATAAAAGGTTATAGTTCTACGATATAAAGGGTTTGTTATTAATAAAAAGGAAAAGAATTCAATTTCTTAGAGTAGATAAATGAATTCTCACGTAAGGCAATGATGAAGGCTTTTTGCAATCTTGCCAAGTATATGGTGTTGATTAAGCTTTTTGGCCTAAGCATCTTTATTGGTACCTTAATCTCATTCTTTATTATATCCTTTTAAAAAACAACTAATGGCTAATTAATATGCTAATTGTACTTGCGATACCAATTCTTTAATTTTTTTTATACTCAACTCAACCATGGGTTCTACTGGTAACATGTTGCTAAAATGCTTACCGAAGGATTCGATATATTCTACCTAATGCACCTCCATCATGCTATTTGTCTTAATGAAGCTTTAGTGTCATTATAATTATTGGCCTAAGGTTTGCTAGGCTCAATAATTATACTTGGCTTATTACTTTGACGATAACAAAATAAAATTCTTGATATATGAAAAAACTCAATTAAAACTTGGCCCATTAATATATTGTTTCTTAATATCTCTAAATTTCATTAATGAGCTAATCTATAAATCCTTACTACCTTTGATTTTTGGACAATACAAATGGAATAAAATATATTTACACTAATTTTATTATCTTTCTTCTACAACTAACATTTTACTGTATAAGAAAAGAGCAAGATATTTGTTTAACTTATGAAGTATTAAAGAACATTAATGGAAATAAGGCAAACAATTTTGCACAATATGGTATTGTTAAGAAAGAAGAGATGAACATTAAAGATATACATCCTCTATTCTAGTTGAATAGATGTTGCATTTAATGCTTAAGTTTGTAGAAAATAAGACACTATTAGTAACGACTATAAGTTAGTGAAGAAGTATAATTGCATTGAAGATTAAAGAGCAAACCATAAAGAAAAATTATTTGAATATTCAATTGCATTTACTTCTCGTAGAATATTATGATTCTTTAGTGTATCAGCTTTTATTAAGTGATATTGTAATCTCGTATTAGGGTGTAATATTTCCTCTCCTTAACCTTGTTGTAAAATTTTAGATGTGAGAGTAAATTGAATGTAAGTTTGAGTAAAACCCTATTTGAGAGTAAGTTGAGGGAAATTTTGAGTAAAACCCTATATAATTAAGTTAAAGGTGAACTTATGAAGACTCTTAAGCAAGTTGAGTTTAAAGTTAGCTTATACTGCAACTTATTAGCTTAAGTGAAGAAAATCCCTTAATATTTAAAGAGACTAAACCTAGGTTAGAGGAGATGAACTAGCATAAGTTTTCGTGTGTTATCTCTCTTCCCTCAAATCTTTACTTATGTTTTCCATCAAACTAACTTAACTCACAACATATGCTCAACTTACCATTCCTATGTTATCCTTCACTTGACTATATTGCTTTTACATTTGAGTGACGAGCATTTATGATAACTTCACTTTATTCAGTTTATTATTTTCTTAACTTTACTTTAACTTAAGTTTGTGATTGTTTTTTAATTATTTTTTACTTTCTATACTATACATTTATTTATCCCCTTTAAGTGTGTTTATTAATTGGTATTAGTGTAGGTTTTATTGATTTTGTACTTAACATCCTAGAAAAAATGTCTTATTTTGCAAAAAGATAACATTACATATATTCAAGGGAGTTTACTTCCAATAAGGATTCTTCACAACCAAGTTAACATACTTCAACAGCAAATATTATTCTCATTAGAAAATAAGAATGAGAATATATATTCGCTTAACTAATTATCTAGTTTGGGAAATGATAAAGAATAGCCTTAAAATGCCTAAATCTATAAACCTTACAATAGGAGAAGTCATGGATAAACCATGGGAAAAATAGATAGAAGATGACATCAAGATGGTTTAATGTAATAAGAGTGCCATTAATTTTCTCTTATGTGTTGTTAACAATGAAGAATGTGATAAAATATCCAGTTGTGAAACAACCCAAGAAATATGGAAGAAGCTTAAGATCACTTATGAGGAAACCTTAAATGTGAAGGAGAATAATCTAGACATCCTTACATATAAGTATGAGACATTTCATATGAAGGACAATCAGGGTATTGAAGAAATGTATACAAGATTTGCAAAATTAGTAAGAGAACTAAAGTCTCTTGATAGAGTCTATATTGATAATGACTAAATCATAAAATCCTTCAGATTCTTCTTGAAAAGTGGCAATCCAAAGTAGATTCTATTGAAAGTAGTGGATATCTTAACACTCTAGATTATGACAAGATAAGAGACATCCTCATTGCCTATCAAAAGAACCATATCAAGAAGCATGTGTAAAGAAGGCAGACAATGGTTGGATTAAAGACCTTAGGTGCTTAACGACAATTAACAAGTGAAGATGATGGTGATATAGATGATGAAAACTTAGCATTCTTCATAAAAAAAAAAAAGAAAAAGAAAAAGAAAAGTATGCTAAGAAAAAGAAGCTACACTAGAAGAATAAAGGAAATATATCAAAAAGCACCTTAATGAAAAAAAGCCAAGCAAAGGGATAGTGACGTGTTACGAACGTAGGAAGAATGGGCACATCAAATTTAAATGTCCCTAGCTAAAAAATAAGTTAGCTACATCTCATGGCATGAAGAAAACAATGATAGCATAGAGTAATGATGATGATAAAGATGAGGAGCTGGAGCAAGATACAACAAATTTATGCTTTATGACTTTTGAAATTAATAAGGGACAAATTAAACCTTCCTTGTCTTATGATGAACTTAATGAAACCTTTAATAACCTCCTTACTGATTTTAAAAAGTTGTTCTCAAAGTATAAATATCAACTCAAAGTGAACTCCAAATTTGAAGAAAATATTCAAACAAGTTAGCGTTAGCTATTAAAAAAGATGAAACCTTAAAACTACAAATTACAACATTAACTAATAGCTAACTTTGTGAAAGAAGAAGAAAATATAAATATGTTGCTAGGAAAATAAAAGTGTATATTTGATAAAATAGAAACAAGTTATAAAAAAAATGTTAAGTCATATAAAAATTTCTTTATTAAATCTTCATTATCCATTTCTTGTTTCTCTTACAATCAATATAGCCATGTTTATTATAAATGCAAATTTAAGAAAGGAAAAATAGTTTAGGTTCCAAAGAGTACTATTATACCTAAAACTAATCATGAAGGACCTAAACAGATTTGGGTACTTAAGAAAAACTAAATTGCTTGCAGCTATGTTTAAAGGGAAGGATATCAAAATATGAGTAGTTTTTAAACAATAGCTGTTCTTAACACATGATTGGAGATCTCTCTAAGTTTTTATTCTTCACTCACAAAGATAGATGATCAGTCATGTTTGAAGATAAAGATAAAGGTAAAATAATTAGAAGTGATAAAGTTGAGTTAAGTGATAATTATTATATTGATAATGTTTGCTTAGTTAATGGTTTAAAACATAATTTACTTAACATTAGTCAACTATGTGATAAAGGCTACCAAGTAGTGTTTAAATCCAAGTAGTGTATATTTTATCATGATTACAATACCTTATTTAAGTAACAAAGACTTGAGAACATTTAAAGAACGTGACATGTATCTCTTTCATTTGCAATGATTTGAGGTTGTGGCATAAAAGGTTTGGCTATGCATACTTATATACTATATCTATATTATTTAAGTTTGATCTCATGACAGGATTTTTTAAGCTAGATTTTGAAAAAGATCATTTATGTAATGCATATCAAATGAGAAAGCAAACAAGATCTTCCTTTAAAGCAAAGGAAGCTATGTTTTCAACTTAGCCCCTTTAGTTGTTACACAAGGATTTCTATAGCTCTACACAAATTTCAAACTTTAGTGGCAAAAGTTATGCATTTGTTATAATTAATAATTATTTTTGGTTTACCTGACTTCTTTTTTTAACTTATCAAGATGAAGCATTTAAAAATTTTAAGATCTTGTACATAAGGATTCAAAGAGAACGGGGGCATTTAATCTCAAGTATTCAAAGTAATCATAACGAGGAATTTAAGAACAAATTGTGTGAGAATTTCTATAATGAATAGGATTTTACTTATAACTTTTTCAAGAAAATATAAATATTGCTTGCTATATCTTGAATTGATGTCTTATTAGACCTATTTTTAAGAAAACTCTATATGAATTAAGGAAAGGAAGGGAGTTCAATGTTAGTTATTTTTATACTTTTAAATGTTTTATTTATAACAACAATAAAGATAACTTAGATAAATTTGATACACGTAATGATAAAAAGGATTTTTCTTAAGTTACTTTGCCCTTAGCAAAGCATATAGGGTTTATAATAAAAGAATTATAGTAGTAAAAGAACCTATACATATTGTTTTTTATGAATCTAATTCCTCATTGAGAAGACATGTAAGATCAGATGAAGATGAAAAATTAATAGGAACAAATAATCAGAGACAAACTACTATTAAAGTTCAAGAAAAAAAAAAAAAAGAATAACCCCTTTCCAGCTTGTTTAAAATTACAGAAAAAGTTAGAATGAGCTTAACTTGATTAGAAGTGAACTCAACCCTCAAGGAAACAAACCTTAAATTGTCAACAAATATTAAATCATACAGCCAACTCAAAGAATTGGCCAAGTGTAACTTTCTGAAAGAAGCAGTAATAAAGTACAAAATCCTCTAAACTAATCAATGTACTAAGCCCTTATCCATAACTCATAATACAAGCCAAGATGTTAGAGACATAAGGATACCATGAAAATAGAAGTATTATACATCCTACCCAATGTAGTATATTCTTGGAGACCTAAGTGAAAGACATCATACAAGATCTTTGTTCAAGCATAGTTGCAATAACCTCACTCTATTTTCACAAATAAAGCCCAAAATAGTTGAAAAAGCTCTTAGTGATAAAGGCTGACTTATGACAATGTAAGAAAAGTTAAACCAATCTAAAAGAAAACAAGTGTGAAAACTAGTAAAGCCACCTGAAAGAGCTTCAATTATTGGCACAAAATGAGTCTTCTATACTAAGTTAAATGAATAAGGTGACTTATTCAAAAATAAGACTAAACTTGTGGCCTAAGATTTCACTTAACAAGAGGAAATATACTTTGATGAAATATATGCCTCTATTACTAAACTTGGATTTGTTATTATAATACTTGCTATACTTCTTTTATGAAATTTAAGTTATATCAAATGAATGTAAAAAGTGCTTTTTTTAATGACTTTATAAAAAAGGAAGTGTATGTCAAACAACTCCCTAAATTCAAAGATGATAAGTTACCCAACGATATATGCAAACTTTCTAAAACCTTCTATAGTTTGAAGCAAACTCATAAAGCTTAGTACAAAAAGTTAAGTAGCTTTTTCCTAAAAAATGGGTTCTCAAGAGGAAAAATTGATGCCACTCTCTTCATAAAAAGAACTAAAATGGATTTCTTACATGTACAAATATATATGGATGATATTATATTTGATAGCTTTAACAAATTTTTATGCAAAGATTTTTTTAAACTAATGAAAAGATAATTTGAAATGAGCATGATGAGTGACATGAACTTCTTCCTTGAACTTCAAATCAAATAGATAGAAGAAAACTTTATCAATTAGACTTTATTAATTAAGCTAAATACATAAAAAGTTGATTAAAAAGTACAAGTTTAAAATTTCCAAACCAATGAGTAATCCAATATGTCCCTCTTGAAGTTTAGACAATGATAAATAGGATAAGAATTTTGATAAGAAGAAATGTAAAGCCATGATTGGCTCATTGTTGTACTTAACTACAGATAGACCTAACATCATATTTGTTGTCTATAAGTGTACTAGATTTCAAGTTAATTCAAAAGAATTACATTTTATAGGACTTGAACAAATCTTTAGTTATCTTATAGGAAGCCAAAAATTATGGGTTGTGGTATCTTTGAACTGACTATTTTTAATCTAGTAGGATATGTAGATGCAAACTTTGCAAGCAATAGATAAGGCAAGAAAGGCACTAGTGGTTGATGCTAGTTTTTTGGAAACATGTTAAGGCCCTAGTTCAAGAAGAAACAAAGTTTAATAGCCCTTTTAATAGTTGAAGTAGAGAATATGGTCATAAGAAAATGCTACACTCAACTCCTATAGATGAAACAACAACTTGAGGATTACTCATTGCATTATGACCATATTCCTTTATTTTGCGACAATTTAAGCACAATCTATCTTTCTAAAATTCATATTCATCACTTTCAAATTAAGCACATTTAAATAAAACTCAACCATGGTTCTATTTACAACATGCCACCAAAATGCTTGCCTAGGCATTCGATATATTCTACTTAATCTGCCTTTATAGTCCTACTTGTCTTAATGAAGCTTTGGTGCCATTGTAATTGTTGGCCTAAGGTTTATTAGGTCCAATGACTCTACTTGCCCTATGACTTTTATAATAACAAAAAAAAAAAAAAATTCTTGATACATGAAAAAGCATAATTAAAACTTGGCCTGTTAAAATAGTCTCTTAATTTTTCTAAATTTCATTAATGAGTTAATTAACAAATCTTTATTGCGTTTAATTTTAGGACAATATAAGTGGAATAAGGTACATTTGTACCAATTTTATTATATTTCTTCTATAACTAACATATTTCTGTGTAAGAAAAGAGCATGTTGTTTGTCTAACTTATCAAAGAACATGAATGGAGATGAGAAAAATACTTTACACAATATGGTGTCATTAAGATAAAAGAGATAAACATTGAAGACATACATTCTTTATTTTGGCCAACATGATACTGCACTTAACACTACACTTTGCAAAAATAGAGACACCATTAGTAATGGCTACACTTGGTAAAGAAATATAAATGTATTGAAGACTAAAGAGCAAAACCACAAAGAAAAATCATTGAGAAATCATTTAAGTATTCAATTCCATTTACTTCTTATAAAACATTCTGAGTCTATATTCTATTAGCTTTCAAATAAACATTTATTAAGTGATTTTATAATTCCATAGTAGGGTGTAATATTTCCTCTCCTTAACTTTTTTTAACTCTCTTGATGTGAGAGTAAGTTGAAAATAAATTTGAATAAAATCTTATTTAAGAGTAAGTTGAGGGTAAACTTGAATAAAAATCTATTTAAGAGTAAGTTGAAGGCAATCTTAAACAAAATCCTATGTTAGTAAATTAAAAATGAATTTGTGAAAACTCTTAGACAAGTTAAATTCAAAGTTAGCTTATATCGTAACTTATTAGTTTGAGTGAAAAAAATTCTTTAATATTTAAGGAAGCTGAATGTAGGCTAAATGGGTTGAACTAAGATAACATTTTATGCATTATTTGTCTTTCCATTACTCTTTATTTATGTTTTCATTCAAACTAACTTAACTTGTGATGTACGCTCAACTTACCTTTCCTACACTATCCTTCATTTGACTGTAACACTCTTGCATCTAATTCAAGAACATTTACGATAGCTTTGCTCAACTTAGTTTGCTATCTCCTTAACTTTACTTTAATTTAAGTTTGTGATTATTTCTATTAATTTTTCACTTTCTACACTACACACATATTTACTTCTTTTAATTGTGTTTATTAGTAATGCTTTTTCCTTTAGGCGCAAGTTGAATAATCTTTTTTTTGTTGTTGTATCTATTACACATCCACATCCACACACAAAATATTTGATTTTTTAAATTTAAAAAATTGTAAAATTATTTAACAAAAAATAATTAAAAATAAAGGATATTTTTACAAAGTATTCTTTTTTAAATTTAACTAATTATTAAATAATAATTTAATTTTAAGAATAACATTTACATTAAATATATTATAATAAAAATAAACATTGATGTAAATTAAATAAAGTTTTAAAATACAATAAATTTATAATTTTCAACACAAAATAAATAAACTTAAAATAAAAACTAAAAATATGACATTTTAATAAAATAAATCAATATTATTGTTGAAAGTTTTTTTATCATATTTTAATTTAAAGGATTAAATGTATGTTTTAAAAACAAAAAAGAGGACTTTTACCAAATAGAAAAAAGGTTGGATAATTTAGGCATCATTTATGTGGAAGAGAAAGTGATTTATGTATCCAATTTTTTTAGAGTAAATTACATAGATTTTTTTAAAAAAATTTTATTAAAATTACACAGGCTTCATTTTTTTAAAAACTATATAAATATTTTCTAAAATAAAATGTTTTTAATCTATTTTAAATATTCTTTTGACTAAAATATCCTCAATTAACTTAAATATATTTTTTAAAACTAAAAAAATTAAATTGAGAGTATTTTGATTAAAAAAATTGTAAATTGGATTAAAATGTGAAGTAATTTTTTATTTTAGAGAGATTTATGTATGTTTTGAAAATAAAAGGAAAGTCTATATAATTTCAGCGAAGTTTAGGGAAATTTACATAATTTATTTATTTTTCTTATAAATAGCATTGCCTACATATTCTTTTCTATTCCAAATTCTTCTATTAATTAACCAAGCACAATCGTAACTTGAAAGCTGGTGGTACATGAATTAATATGTCATTGATATTTTAAATACTCACTTTATAAAAAAGCATTTGACCTTAAGATTACTTGATTCAATCACATTGTTTACATTTAAACTTTGAAAACAAGAAAGAGATGCTTTAGCGTTGCAATGGGTAAATGCAAAGTGACAAACCATAGTTATGAAGAGATGCTTGTCCTTGCCCCGATGTTATCAATGAATGAAGCTTCTAGATTAAGTCAAGGATAAAAGACTTATCAGACAAACAACTTCCTCTTCGGTTAGTCCAAGCCGAATCAGATTCCAAAATGGAAAAATGAGAATATCTCTTCATCTACAAAAGTAGAAATATCATTTGGCCCACGAACATAATTTCCATTCTCAAAGTCCACAAAATCCTGTTCACAATGCCTTTTGGTCTATCCAGAAGAAAACCAAATTATGTGGCTGTGTCAATGTCTGAAAAGGCAAGTTTTCGTTCTATATATTTCCAACAAACTTAACATTCTCTTTTTTTCTAAATTGATCATGACCATGTTTCTTCTTACAAATTGCAGTATCGTTGCATGATCTTGAGACTCAACATTGACTGCAATGCTTGTTGCAGAAAGCTAAGGAGAATTGTTCTGAGGATGAAAGGTTAAGGTTTCCGAACTTTTATTCCTTTTTAATAAAATTTAGGTATAGCTTTTAAATATTTATTATGAGATTTCTTGATAAAAATATAATGGGTAGATATTTTTTGCAACTCAAAGTGACATGATATTCAAAAAATTGTCTTCATATCTTAATTTATTGAAAATTTTGATATTAAATACTTAAAAAAGAACTTTATTTGAATCTTTTTCATTCATTCTTTTAACCATTTTAAAGGTGTATTTTCTTGTATTGATATGAAGTATTTAAAATTTTACTCTTTACATGTTTTGTAAAACAATCAAATCGAAATTATTTTTTTCCAAAAAATGAAAAAAGATATAATATCTTTTATCGATTGAGCTGAGTTAAACCCTTTGGGTAAGCTTGAAGCTATATATTAATACATAATGAAGGCTTTGAAAATTCTAACATCATCTCCTTGGTTTGATATTGAAGGGATAGAGACTCATATGATAGAGAAGCAGCAGAGGAAGATATATGTGTGTGGTAGATTTGTTCCCTCAGATGTTGCAATAAAAATAAGGAAGAAGATGAACCGTAGAGTTGAGATTCTGGAAGTTCAGGAATTTGGCAGCGAGACAAATGAGGGAGAGCAAACAGATCAAACTGAGAATCCACTGAGAACAGAGAACGCTCCTATTCCCATGGTGGTATATCCTGGTCAAGTCCCCTCCTTTCAGCCAGCCACGCCTATGGCTTACTGCAAAGGAGGTTACTCCACAATGGAAATTGCAGAAGTCTGGGGAAATTGTGATTGTAAGTACGCAACTGAAGGAGAAGATGAACTGCCATGTGAAGAGATAAGGGGAATTGAAGTACCATCCTGGGAAAATTATCTAGATGGGTACTAGATTTCAAAGTAGGGAATCAGAACATATGGGAATATTTAGCTACTTGTAAAAAATCACATAACTTACAGAAAAATAAAATTGCTTCAAGTCTCAACCTCATTGAAAAGCCAATAAATTGACTGTTTGCCTATTTTGCAGAACCCAGAATTTGGTACAAGATTTTCATGTCAAACTAATGCATATTATTGACCTATTGGTCATTGGCGGATAATACCTATATATAGGATCGTCATATACTTTAAATATATTAATGTACTTTTAAATGAAAGTAATTTATAATATATTTATATCAAATCAATTCAAGAATGTTTCATTGAAGCATTCCATTAGCCTAGCTCTCAATAACTGATCGAAAGAGTAATAGTGAACTCTTTATCTTACAAGTTTCAAATCGTTAAAATTTGCTAACTTGTATATGATATGAATATCTACATTTGTTGATGTCAAATACTCATCATATATGGCCCTGATTATTCCACATCAACACACGTGTAAGACTAACCAATTATTCCATGTCAACACACCACCTATTTGCTAAAAAATTCCAAGTCAGATCCATCTGCCCTAAAACTCAACTCAGATTATCTAACCTTTTCGTTACATAGAAATTCAAATTTAACTCCCCCTCTAAAAAATGGTATGCACCCATTTATGACACGACAATCAAAGTTTAAATGAAAATGAGCGCAAAAAAATATATGCTTTCTCTTGATATTTTGCAACCTCCATATATGATGTATCACAATAACTTCATGGAAGTTGTCCGCAATGTTTTTAAAGGTAAATACAGGTGTTATTTGGATTGGCATTGCTGTTAGCTTTCTGTGCAAATGTTGTTTCTTGACTTCTACAAATGGCATGCTCGGTTGTGTTACTTCTGTTTTATTTTTTCCTGAATCCTTATTTGAAACAGCTTGCTCTTTGGTTGTAGTCTTTTATGCATCTAGCCTCTATATTAGATTTTATTTGAGTCCTTTTGAGAGCCCAAAAGATGAGGAAGAGTTGTTTTCCATAATCTTAGTCATTCAAATTAAATTTGGATGGTTTAAATTTAATATATATATTTTTTACGTTAATATATATGTGTGTGTGTGTGTATTATTTTGAAAGATGCATACAAAATGAAAACAATTTTTTAACTATTAAATTTTTTAAAAAAGATAATTTAAATTAAAAAAAAATCTAATTTGAATTGTCCAAAAATTTAGAACACTACCTATTCATCTCGAGGCAATCTGGATTGGGCTCTTTTATACACTGAAATGTAACTAGGATTTATCACTAATTCTAAATTAAGCTCTTCACTTACCTCATATATCAATGTGAAATGAATGAGGGAAAAGATTCTTTGGTTGTCTGGTATTTTTTTTTTTTGGGGCGGGGGGTGTTTCTGCTATGCTTGTTATATACTTTTCATGAGGAAGTCTTGATTGTTATAGGATTAAGGCTGCTCTTCATTTATACCATTTTTCTAAATATTTGAAAACTTGTTTGCAAAGCAATAGAGCTTGCGATAGAATTTAGATTTTCTTGAGTTGGTAAATAATAAAGTGTTTTTTAAATGAAAATAAATAAAGAAAAAAGAAAGAAAGTAAATTTATATATATTCTTACTTCTTTTATCTCTACTTAAAAGATATTTTATTATCTATTTAATTAAGAAGATCTAAATTTGTTTGAGATATCTAAAAAATTGATAATCCACAAGCCCTGCTGTACACGTTGTTTGACATCCACCGTGGCCAGTGGCCGCAAAGACCTGGCTTCCCAAAGGAACTACCATCCACGTTGACCTGTGTAATTTGATTCCGTTTCAAGTGAATATGTAAAATTGATCTAGTGCTTACAAATTGACACACTTATTTAAATCAATCTATTCGAGCTTATGTCAATGTATTAGTTATTTATTTTTTTTGTAAAACTCCGTAAAATAAAATGAACTATAAGGTGTGAGAAAAAAAAAAAACTAAGTTCATGGATCTTGATTGATCAGAATGTTCCAAACAATTCACTGAATGTATTTGTAAACCCGAAAAGAATATTATCCATTGCACCTGCATGTCCATTTTAATCCATAAACATCCCTATTATAACGCTTTAACTAGTCAAAATGGATATTTTTAGTATGAAAAACATTTTTCCACAAGAAAATTTCTCCTTTAGATTTTCCAAGAATGCAAGATTAAGTTAATTTGTTGTGTGTAAGTGAATCTCCGTTTTCTTGACAACTTGTCATGCAGGGGCTTCTGCCTTTGGTTTGAAAGTTACTAGCGGTGGAAGTAACTAGCATAGTCCTACTATACGTACTTGTCCGCATACCCATGCATGACCAAGTCTTTAGCGTGTGTGGGCGCTTTATCGCCCTCAGTGGCATTAGTAGGTAGACCTGCAGCTTCTATTTTAAGCTTCTTTTTTTTTTTAACTCTTTTTTTACTTTTACATCCTTTATTATTATTATTATTATTATTATTAAACCTAACTGCCATAATCTTCTCCAAATATATCATTTCTATGAATGGGAAAGAAATGCTTCCACATTTATTATAAGTTTAACTTTTTTAAAAAAATTGTCCCCTTTGCATTCAACATAAATTAATTTTTTTAAATCGCGTTCAATATACGTTAATTTAAAAAAAAGAATTTGTTGAACGCACTAATTTTTAGTTTTTTTAAGTTTTTTTAAATTTTTGTCTAACTCCACAATGATGGGGCAGCAGTGCTGTACTGCTTTATTGAAGAGTGTTGGACTGGATGCCGAAAGCAGACCCTAATTCCATGGATCCCCAGAATGGCATCCTCTGATACAAAACAAACTTGGATTGAATACTGGAACAAACGCTCTCCTTTATAGTTTGTACCCCAATCCTCTTGCAGTTCCCACGGAAAATCCTCGGTTCGTAAAATCAAAGGGTTTCATTGATGCTTGGTCTAATGCAGAAATCAATGCCAACAAAATTGATATATTTTTATTTAACTTATTGTACCATCCTCTCCACGTTTAAAAAAAAAATTGATATATTTAAAAACATGTTTTGGCGGCTAAGTTTTATGATTATATATATATAGATATATAAAAAAACCTCTATTTTGCCTCTAAAATGGTCTATTTTCGGAAGAAAATTACTTTGCCCTCGTTTCTAATTATTAATTATCATGATTATAGGTGATTTAAAATTTTATCTGCAATTAATTTTTATAAAATAATTTTAAGATCTCTCTTTCACATTAATACTAATTAGATTATCCTACCCGTGGATCCTACGGACAGAAAACCCTATCATCAGTTTATAAAAATATTATACCAAAAATAAAAAACACGAAACCTATCGCAGAAGAAAGTCAGAATTGTTTTGAAGCCGATAATCAATATCAGCTTCCTTCAATCTTCACATATATATATATATATATATATATTGATTGGTTGTTTTATTATTTTATTTGGGTAATGTTCCCAAACATTCAAACTTTAAGCAAGAAAGGTCGGTTTGATTCTTAGTTTATTTGTGACTTTACTTAAACTTTTTGAATTTGATTTTCGTTTTCGATAACTTCTTATAGGGATTGATGAATTTGCTACACGCAGCTTCAAGTTGTGGAGAATTTCCAGAGCTTCAAGAGATTTGTGCACTCTTGAGTCTTGACGTCTCGCTTTGGGAACGTTATTGACTTGTGCAACAACCGCGGAGCCCATCCTCAGGTATTTTTGTGGTTCTGCAAGCTCTGATCTCTTTATTTATTTACGAGTAAATTAGAGTTTGATTTACTTAATTTTGATCTAAAACCAATTTATTTGCTTAGAGGGTGTTATTCTATCTCATGTGATTTGTTTCATTAGCACTCAATTCTAATTTTCCTCTTAATTTTACCAAAAATAATAACGTGATGTCTAAAAGATGAACAGTTCTAGAAGTATGTTTCACTTATATAGTATACCTTCAACAGATTGATAGTCTTCTGAGGTCACATTTGAAAGTTGGAATTGTACATTTAATTCCGAGTTTCTAACCCTAGCCTCAATACTATGAAAGTATGTTTCATCTGATCGTCACGATGCATTGATTTCTGCAAGGGGATATACACTGAGTTTTGGTTGCTGTAGAGATTTCTTAGGATTAACATACAAGCTATCAAAAAAAAACACAGAACCATTTTAAGTTTAATTTTAAGAAATTTTTTTCTATGGTATAAATCCAGCCCTATAGTATTCATCTTTTTTTGGGGTGCCTGTAGATGATACAATAGCTGTGGACAATGATGCCAGGCTTGAAAAACAGAATGAAGGCACTCAAAGAAATTGCTTCATAGTATTGTTCTGCAGCTTGATGAAGCTTCTTCTGGTTTGGTTGAGGTATACACAATTTAAGTTAGCAAACAGTGCAATGTTCTTGTTCATAAAACTTGATCAAACAATTAACTGTGGTGCTTGATGTGATCAATGCAGGAAACATTGAATGTGAAAATGAAAACCAGCCCGAGCCTGAAAGAAGGGAAAAAGAGAATCTCCATATTTTAAGTAATGGAGAAAAAGATGATAAGTTATCTAATTCCCTTGAGGCAAGGCAAAAGTATAAGGACGTAGTTGATGCAGTACAAGCAACTTTTGAGTCGGCAGCTTATACAGCAGCAGCTGCTGCAAGAGCAGCTGTGGAACTCTCACGATCTGAACCACATAATCCTCCTCCTGATGATCACAACAGTCCAATCCTCGGACCAAGAAAAGTGTTGAATGGACATGGCGATTCTGTGGAAGACAATGAAATCGTTAGAGAAAATCAAGGTGAAGAGTTAAACAAGAGTGATAATGAAGAGGTTGCTGTTTCAGTTGTTGCAGAAGTTGATGCTCATCCTCTTAAAGGAGAACCAGTTTTGGATGAGAGTGAGAATGAAGCAATTTATGAACATAAGAGCAATCAATCTTTGAAGCAGATATATTCGAAGAACCATGATAGAATTGAGGCTGGTCTGGCTGATTTAATTTAAATAAGTTTGATCAACATAAATATTTTTCTAGTCATAATTTATGTGATACGGTTTTGTTACAGGGAGTTATGTATCTCTAGAGGTTAACTGGTTTTTTTTTTAACCAAAAAACGTGACTTGAAAATTTCAGTTATTTTTCAATTAGTAAATTGATAATTTAATGATAAAAAATTAACTTTTAAAAGTTGATATCTCTATAATATTATTTAATATTTTTAAAATTGGACAAGTTATTAAATCAATAAAAATACTGATTCAAAGTTTATTTGTTTAACTGTTATTGAATTATAATTGAATTAATAATATATATATACATGAATTATATAGTTTTAGTATTATTTTATAAGTATATTTATGTAAAAATTTACATTCATTTCCAAACATATGATAATTTTGTTGAATATGACAAGAAAGGCCGGTTTAACTTGCAAAAAAATTAATAGTATTCATTACCTTGGTAGTATCCTATATTATATTGCTAAATGGCTGTTGAGCAAAGCGCTATAAACATTAAAAGAAATTAGTATTTTAAAAATTGGATGAATTATTAAATTGAAAAAAAATTGTTCATTATTTAACTTTGTTTAAACAGTTTTTTTTTAAATATATATATACACATAATATAAATATATCTAATATTTTATAATTAAATTAATAAATATATTATAAAATAATATTTAAAATAGATATAAATATTTTAAAATATATAAATTAACTAAAATATTTTACATATGGCCACAAATTTATATAATATGAGTTGAGGGATTCTATTAATCATAAATTTTTGTTATAAAATATTAAAATTTTAATTCAAACCAAAAAAAAATCTAAAATTAATTTTTGACAGATCAATTTAGAGAATCAGATGAACTAAAATCACGGTAAATAAATTTATTTTTCAGTCCGATCTAGTTTAATTTTTTGATTTAAGCAAAAAACTGAAGAGGGATTTGTTAGCTTCTCTTTGGGCATCCCATCTTTCACGAAAGGGGGATGATCCCTTTAGGTTTGAATTGTTCACTTGGGTTTCGGGGGAAGTATGGAAATGGAATTCCTCAGCTTCTTGATGAGCAAAGCATCATGGCAGGGTAGTGGATCACGTGATTTCTGGGTTAACCATCGAGGCGACCATCAGCCGTTGAGCTTGAGAAAGACCCGTAGGTACATACTTGTCCACATAGCCGTCGTGACCAGGTCTTTGGCGCGTGGGGGCGCTATATTGACCTCCCGG
This sequence comes from Erythrophleum fordii, assembly GCA_032878935.1. Taxonomy (NCBI): domain Eukaryota; kingdom Viridiplantae; phylum Streptophyta; class Magnoliopsida; order Fabales; family Fabaceae; genus Erythrophleum; species Erythrophleum fordii. The sequence goes on along the minus strand of JAVQMF010000053.1, from coordinate 49,214,451 downwards.
GCATAACACCACTGGGTAGACCTGCCGCTTCTATTTTGGGAAGAAAGTTCTATGCCTGGTTTTTAATCAATTATTTATTATCATTAAGCGAGATTTAAAATTTTATTTGAAATTAATTTTTATAAAATCATTTTAACATCTCTTCTTCACATCCACACAAGTTGGTCGCTTTTTAATTTTATACGGGAAATGTTCCCAAACTTTCCAACTTAAGATGATAAAAAAATGACGACTAGTTTAAGTCATTTAGTGATGAATTTAGATACTTTGTAGAAGATTTTTTTTTAACCCTCCAAGTTGCCATGTACCAAACGATAATAATAATAATGAATACACCTATAATATTGATTTGAGAAAAAGTAGTTAGATTAGTAAAAAGATTTATATTTGATAGAAAAATTGTTTTAGAGACAGTAATTATATTCGGTATATAATGTTTATGTTACTTTCTAAGGTTGGTGAAGAAAAAGATTGAGAGTATCGGATTACCATATAATACATTTGGACATCTCTCTCTATTTCTGTCGTAACTTTTTTTCTTTTATTTTTTTTCTTGTTCCAGCATTAACATTCAAGTATTCAAACATTATAAAATATGCAGAATTTTACTCAACATATATTGCTTTAATGTATAATAAGTGAGGACTATTTTGGGTATTTTGCTATTGAATACGACCTTTAATTTTTTTTTCTAAGTTCTAAACCTTTGACATAAAAAGTATGTTAATTTAATTGGTACTGTTTAAGGTATTAACTTATCGTAAAATATCACCTTTACCTGAAAATACATTATTATTTTAGAAAATTAAATAATAACGCGTTTTTAAAATTTAAAGAACATTAACAATTGTGCTAATTGTCAAAAGAAGAGAGAGATGTGCATGGAAGACAACGTGACATAACGAGTGCTAAAATTTCCGGCCACTTTCATAGAAAGTGTGAACATAGATAGAACCTGCGCCTCAATCTCCTTCAGCTTCAAGGCTTCAACCTCACACGTTAACCGCGTTGAAGAGCTCAGTCCCCATTCGTCCCCTTCGTACTCTTCGCTCCTAAGAAAACTATTTTAATTAAAAAAAAAAAAGAGTTCTTGATTTGTTAATACGTTGTTGCAAGTTCTCATATATATTTCGTTTTCTTTCTCTCTCCCTGCCCCTCAAAATCATAGAGAGAGAAGCAAACCAGCCAGGGCTATCCAAAAGCAGAGCAGGTACCTGTATTGTTATTATATGGGTAAGAAGCTGGATGCTCTGTTGGGAAGAGGCTTCAAGGCTTCAAAGTTCAAGTCACTCGTTAACCTCGCCATTTCTCGCCTCGCTGTCCTCAAGAACCAGCGTCAAGCTCGCTGCAACTTAGCCCGTTCTGATGTTCTTCAGCTCCTGCAACTGGATCACCATGAACGAGCACTGCTTCGCGTAAGATCATTATATCTCTGTTATCTTGTCTCTCAAATCCTAGGAAGCAACGATGCGGTAAAAAAAAGTCCTATCGTGTCTGATACTTATATCAGACACAAGATCATACTTCAAACATTGAAATTTTACTTAAACACTACTACAGATTTCATTGGTGTTTATATGCACAAATCTGACATTTTCATTTTCAATCTGAAATCTGCCTTTTAGTTTTATGGGTTTTGAAAAATGGGTTGTTCTGACAGGTTGAGCTTGTGATCAAGGAGCAGAATTTGTTGGATGTGTATGATAGGATTGAAGGGTACTGCAACCTCTTGATCGAAAGGGTCCACCTCATTGAGCAAGAAAGGTTGGATTGATTCTCAGTTCATTTGTGATTTTACTGAAACATTTTGAATTCGATTTTCGTTTAAGATAATTTATTATAGGGATTGATGAGTTTGGTTTTGTGGTGGTTACAGAGAATGCCCTGAGGAACTGAAGGAGGCAGCATCGGGTTTGCTATACGCGGCCTCAAGGTGTGGAGAATTTCCAGAGCTTCAGGAGATTCGTGCCCTGTTGACGTCTCGCTTTGGGAAAGAGTTCGCTGCTCGCGCCATTGAGTTACGCAACAACTGCGGTGTCCATCCTCAGGTATTTTTGTGGTTCTGCAAGCTCTTGTTGGTGTGTTTGGAATCCCGTTGGTAAATCACGTTTGTATAGAAGTTTGAATTAGAGAAAACGTGGTTTTGGAGGAAGTCACTGGATTTCCAAACACGCACTATATATTTATGGGTAAATTAGAGTTTGATCTACTTAATTTTGACCTAAAATCAATTTATCTTCTTATAGTTAGATTTGTTTCATTAGCACTTAATTCTATTTTCCATCTTGATTTTATCAAATATAACAATGTGAATTTTAAAAGATGAATATTTCTGAAAGTATGTTTCACTTATATAGCATACCTACAAAAGATTGATAGTCTTCCAAGCTGACATTTGAAAGTTAAAATTGAACACTTAATTCTAAGTTTCTAACACTAGCCTACACTAGCCTCAATAATGTGAAAGTATGTTTCATCTGATCGCCACGATGCATTGATTTCCAGCAGGTGATTTAAACTGAGTTTTGGTTGTTGTAGAGATTTCTTAGGATTAATATACAAGCTACTAAAAAACAGAACCATTTTATGGTTAATTTAAAAAAAAAAAATTTCTACTGTATAAATCCTGCTCTAAAGTATTCATCCTTTTCTTTGGGGTGCCTGTAGATGATACAAAAGCTGTCGACAAGGATGCCAAGCTTGGAGAGCAGAATGAAGGCATTCAAAGAAATTGCTTCAGAGAATAATATTGTTCTGCAGCTTGATGAAGCCTCTTTCGGTTTAGTTGAGGCATATACGATTTAAGTTAAACAGTGAAATGTTCTTGTTTATAAAACTTGTTCAAACAACTAACTATGGTGCTTGATGTGATCAATGCAGGAATCATTGAATGTGAAAAATGAAAACCAGTCCGAGCCTGAAAGAAGGGAAAAAGAGAATCTCCATATCTTAAGTAGTGTAGGAAAAGATGGTAAGTTATCTGATTCCCTTGAGGCAAGGCAAAAGTATAAGGACGTAGCTGATGCAGCACAAGCAGCTTTTGAGTCGGCAGCAAATGCAGCAGCTGCTGCAAGAGCAGCTGTGGAACTCTCACGATCTGAACCATATGATCCTCCTCCTGATGATCACAACAGTCCAATCTTTAGACCAAGAAAAGGGTTGGATGGACATGGTAATTCTGTGGAAGTTATGTCTCAAGCGGAAGACAAGGAAATCGTCCGAGAAAATCAAGGTGAAGAGTTTAACAAGAGTGATAATGAAGAGGCTGTGAAAGAGGCTACTGTGTCAGTGGTTGCAGAAGTTGATGCTCATCATCTTAAAGAGGAACTAGTTTTTGATGAGAGTGAGAATGAAGCGGATTATGAGCACAAGAGCAAACAATCTTTGAAGCCGATATCTTCGAAGAATCATGATGGTATAGAGGCTGGGTCTGGCCCTAGGGATCCAATTTTGAAGGCAGTCTCAGGATCCAAGGTGCAGAGCACTCTGCTTGTGGACTTGGAGAAGAAGCCATTTTCAGTGAGGACTAAACGAGTGTGGGGTTATTAAGGATGAGTGCATGTAGTGTGTGACTTTGCATATGGGCTTGAATTTTGTGAAAACTTTTTAAGTAGATTAAATCTATAAAAAGTAAGCAGAGTTGGTTAATTATAAGAAGACATGTAAATATCCTTAACATATTTACATGTCTTTACATAATTAACTTGGTCTAACTATTTTTCACAGATCTATTCTACCTAAAAATTTCTCAAGTTTTGTTAATAGCTTAGGCCAAGTGTGTAATTGCTTGGTTTGTTAATTTTTTTATATCATACATTCTCCAAAAATGCAAATTTCATTTGGATATAGTGAATTTTACATGGATGGATAACTACATAGAATCATGTATCTCAACATAGTTGTCTCCATTATTATGTGAAAAGAGTTACTCTCTCCTGGCATGGACAAACACATATCTGTTAATATATTGCCATACCATACAAAGTACATGACAGGCAAAAGAAACCTGAGAATTGTAAGAAATTTCTGGGAATAAGTGAGGCTGCAAATTCGTTTTCAAAGGGTAATGTGAAGTTAGTTCACATTAGATTCCACCAATTGTTAGTAGTCTTTTTCCCCAGCTTCGAATCAACAATCAAAACCAGAATATTAGCATAGGTAAAGAATTTATGAGATAATTAAAGGACACGAAATTCCCGTCATGTATAATAATGTTATGATAGGGCTCAGAATTAAATTATTTCCTGGAAGTCAGTCATCGGTCATTATTCATCAGTTGGTTTAAAGTTTGAAAATTATGTGCCATAATACTTTATCATCTCAAAAGATGAACATATGGATAGTATGCTATACAATGAAACTAATGCAAGGTTCTGAAGAGAAATATAAACAATCACATTGCACTATTTGTGAGACAATGCTCCCGTGAGCTATGCTTGTAATTGACAGCCAATAAACCCAAAACTTGGTCTGGATTTTAAAAAACTTAATACAGGCTATGTAATTTGTAATCATGTTCTGTGAGGTAAGACACCAAGGAATTAATGCCCCTAATTTGTCAATAAGGATAGAATTCTGACATATATATATATATATATATATCTATGTCACTGCCCCCTTGGCCGCTTCTTACCCCGTTGCAACAGTTCACTGTATGACTGCAGATTCACATCTACATCTTCATCATATTCCATTCCAAGCTCCTCCTGAAAAGTTCAAGCAACTATCAGTAACATAACAAAAACATTAAAAAAAACTATATCTAGTTTGCGAGACGAGTCAAGGAAAAAGAAGCGAAAAAACCTTAAATTCTTTGGGATCCTTGGGTGAGTTCTCAGTGAGGGTGTCCCATAAATCCTTGAACATTCTTTTACGCTTTCTCCATTGACTTAATTTCTCCGAGAATGTGTCCTCAACTGCCTTGCGTTCTTCTGGATTCACCAGAGTTACACCTCCACGTAACTTAGCCAATTTATCCTCCATTTCTTCAACCTGAAATAGATTATAAAGATGCAAAGTAACTTAGTTTTAACTGCAGTATCATCAAGCCCCTTTCATTGAAGGAAAGAGTTGATAAACACACATGTCAGCTACCTCTTTTCTTAGTTTTGCTTCTCTTTCACGGATTTGTTCCAGTGTTAAATTTGATTGCAATGTTCTAATTTCTGCAGTAAAAAATTACGTCCATAAATTGCACGACCAAGGCTTTTGTCTTGTCGGTTTCAGATCCATGACAACTCGTATAATATATACATATATATTTGACAAAATTTAGCAGTGCAATGGTTAGAAAAACATGAATAATATGACTTAAGCATACCTCCTTCAACCTCGCTAATAGCCTTTTTCTGTTCTTCTAGCTGTTTTTGCAGGTTGGCATTTTGTTCCTTCATCTTATTAAGCTCTTCATTGTTTGGGATATTGAATTGATCTTGCCGGGCAAGGTATATCTTCTGCTTACCATACTCCTTAAATGAAATTCGACCACCGTCAGCAAGATTATCCAGTGCTTTCTGTATGGCTGACTTCTTCAGGTTGAACTTTTGCAATGCATCGGCCACATTTTGTGCGTTTAATGGCCTATTTTGCTGAGAAAAGAAGACGAAAAATGTTCTTCGATTATTCTCACAGATCCACCACCATATTTAACAAATACTAACAAATTGCTGTCAGCTATTGCAGGAGGGCACTCATCAAAACAAGCAGCTGACTAATTTTCACAGCCCCCCATCAACATAAGCTACAATTGAGATGAGAAAATTATGCAGTTTTTGTAAATTAAAGAATAAAAAAGGCTACATATCAAATTTGCGAGCAAACTCAGCGGAGATTTACATTCCTTATGAAGCCCGAACGCAAACGATTAGTGAACATATAAAAGTACTTACCTCATTCACGAAGTTCAACACGATCGCTGCAAAATTTACAGAAAAAGAGAAAGCGAGAAGACGGTGATGTTAGATTCGCAAAGGAATACCATCAAATCGAAAATGGAAAGAAAGCGTTGGCTAAAATTTAAAAAAAAAAAAATCAAGAAACAGGTAACAGAGAATTTGTCGCAAGAAGCAAACTTAGTTCAACAAAATTGATTCAAGTAAGCAAACCAAACGAGCAAGAAAGAGCAACGCCGGATCCGGAGATGATCTTACCTTCGGAACTATCGGATTTCGGAGCCATTTTTTGGATAGCAAGAAAATGGGCGGGAAAAATCCGGAATCTTTCATTTATCAAGCGCGAGGATTGATGGCCTGATGAGGGAAAAACAAACAGTGGCCTTCTACGGCATCGTTTCAGTCTGAAAAATTAGGATAAAAAAAAAGTTCAAAAGCCCGAGACTAAAAAATGCCCAGAAAAGCCCAAGTGCATAAAACTTGAACTCAAGATAAGATATCTTATGGGCCTTGGTGGATTATACTGAATCCAATGAATACTACCAAAAAAAAAACCTGTTAAACAGAAAAAATCTATTTCATTTCGCTCTCTCCCTCTTGTTCTGGTTTTTGGGACTTGGGTCTTCTTCCGACTTCTGGAATCTGAGGCGTCCGGCGGGAAGGTATAAGGATTAAAGTTCGTAAGAGACTCTGACACTTCTCAATTCGTTGATTTGTTCTAGGGATTGCATTCTTACATTCTTTAACTCTAAAGTAGAGGATCTTCAATATTTGATTGAGTCAACATTGGATCACACCCTCCGTTTGGTTGCCTAGAAAGCTGGGAGAGGAGCTAGAAACTTGCCATTTTGAATTTTAATAATCTGGGCTTTTCTCATTTTCCTCGAATTTGAGAGAAAGTTCTATTTGACGGGTTTCTGGAGTTACCCACAGTTTGGTTGTTTAAAAGTGTCGATTCTCTAATGCTTGCAACGTTCATAAGAATCTAGAGGGAGTGCTAGACTTAAAGATTATGGAATTTTCGTTTTTTCCCTTTTAATCTCGTTTTCTCCAATAGCCTTCCAATTTCTTGATTTAATCGCTAGGGTTTTGTTTTCTTGTTCTGACTAAATGTTTGTACGTGATTCTCCATTGTTAGTGTTTGAGGAAGTTTTAGATTATTATGAATGCGGCATTCTATTATATTGTTCGTTGGTGAGTGATTAATTATTAATTCCTATTATTTTTTTTTTAGGTCACTTGGACTTGGAACTTTTCTTCTCTTTTTCCCCGCTTCAATTTATTTATTTATTTTCATTTAGAGCCCTCTTTTAATTTATCTTTTATTAAAAAAAATTATGAGTGAGAGTAATATATCTGAACAAAAAAAGAGAAAAAAGGTTTCAAATTCAAGGGAACTTCAAAAGTGATTTATACATAATAATCTAACTCTGCTTAGATCTGTATTATTTGTCTAATCATTATTTTCTGACGGTGTGGTTATATTTGAGGTACTTTGGTTCTTGCAATTTGACTAATTTTCTAATTCTGCCAGAAATCTTCGAAACAAAATGTCTAATGTTGATGAACCACTATATCCAATAGCGGTGCTCATAGACGAGCTGAAAAATGATGACATCCAGCTACGCCTAAACTCAATTCGCAAACTGTCAACAATTGCACGTGCCCTTGGAGAGGAGCGAACTCGTAAGGAATTAATTCCATTTCTGAGTGAGAACAATGATGATGATGATGAGGTGCTTCTTGCAATGGCGGAAGAGTTGGGAGTGTTCATTCCTTATGTTGGGGGAGTGGAACATGCCAACGTGTTACTCCCACCACTGGAGACGCTTTGCACTGTTGAGGAAACCTGTGTGAGAGACAAAGCTGTGGAGTCTCTTTGTAGGATTGGATCTCAAATGCGGGAGAGTGATTTGGTTGACTCGTTTATCCCTTTGGTGAAGGTTAGATAACACTTTTCTTCAATACAAATAAATATTCTGTTATTACCCTCTGTGTTATTCCATCCTGAATGTTGTGACATGAAACCTGCTCCTTGCTCACCATCGCTGTTTATCCATGGTTCTAATTCTGGTTCTGGTTTGTATTGGTGGTTTTCAATTTTTACATTGATTTCTGTGCCTGGAATTTGAGTATTTTCTGTTATATAAATGTCTCAGTAGAGATTGGTTAATGGATCTAAATTAACTGGAATGATGCCAAGAGGCTACTTTATATCATACATCCAAGTTGGCAGAGTGTAACATTTTTTTTTGTGACTAAGTTATCACTTGTTTCTTAGTTCATGTTCTTCATTTATGATGTGTTGTCCATAGCCTGCTAGTACTAGTTACCTTTTTATTATGTTGGCGGAACATCTTGCCCAATACATGCTATGGTTTCTGTTCCAGAGATTGGCAGCAGGCGAATGGTTTACTGCTCGAGTCTCTGCTTGTGGACTATTTCATATTGCTTACCCAAGTGCTCCAGAAACATCGAAGACAGAGTTGAGGTCAATATACAGTCAGTTGTGTCAAGATGACATGCCTATGGTTAGAAGGTCTGCCGCATCAAATCTTGGGAAATTTGCTGCAACTGTTGAATATGCTCATCTGAAGGCAGATATCATGTCAATTTTTGAAGATCTTACTCAGGATGGTAATTAAATACATATTTCTTGTGCTTTTTAGATTGAAACTTTGAAAGTTTGTCATTTGTCTAGCCCACTAGGCTGTTTTATATGTTGCAGAGCCCATTGCCTATTTTTCCAGTTATGCATGCCCTTTTTAATACGTACTTCTCAAATTGCTTCAGATCAAGACTCTGTTAGACTGTTGGCTGTGGAGGGCTGTGCTTCTCTTGGCAAGCTGTTGGAACCTCAAGATTGTGTTGCACATATTCTCCCAGTTATTGTTAACTTCTCACAGGTACATTTAGGAGTGGATAAAACTATTAGTAATTTATACTTTTCCCTCTTTTTTTTTCCCCCCTCCAAATCAGTCTCATGTTTGCTATATAGATGATTAGGAGGCCAAGCTACACACTTAGTGATGTTCTTTTTCTTTTCTAAGATGCATTACAGTTATGCGAAATCTACTATGTGCGTCGGACAAATCTTCAGTATAAATTTACATCTTTTTTTTAGTGATTTAATTTGATCCTGGACAGGATAAGTCTTGGCGTGTGCGTTACATGGTTGCTAATCAATTGTATGAGCTCTGCGAAGCCGTAGGTCCTGAACCTACCAGGTATTATTTTTTGGCTGAAGATAAAACATGCTGCCTATCTTTTCATTATATTACTATATTCTGTAAATATATTGTGTTCATTGGTTAGGGTATGGTTTTTATGCCAAAAACTTGTGATTCCAATATTAATTTCGTCTTATACACACACACACACACTATGGTCCACATCTGAAATCCTAGCAATATATCTATTTATGCTTCTTGAGAGTTTCTTTCATCATTATCGGTTGTCAAGAACGGAATTGGTCCCTGCATATGTGCGGTTGCTACGGGACAATGAGGCTGAAGTACGTATAGCAGCTGCTGGAAAAGTCACCAAGTTTTGCAAAATTTTAAATCCAGAACTTGCAATTCAGCATATTCTCCCTTGTGTGAAGGTGTGCATACTTCAGAAAAAGTTGTCATACAGATGTATAATGTTGCTTTTTATATGTAGAGTTTTTTTTTTTTTTTTTGGGGGGGGGGGGGGGGGGGGGGTTGGTCATGCAATTCAGTATTAATAAGTATACAGGTTTGAATTCCTCTCAACAACTTTTGCAGGAATTGTCATCAGATTCTTCGCAGCATGTCCGTTCTGCTTTGGCTTCAGTAATAATGGGAATGGCTCCAGTGTTAGGAAAGGTCATACCAATCTCTGCAATTATTCCGAATGTCTTTTGGTTTAACATGCCTTTTAACTCTATCTTTTTTTCATTGCAGGATGCTACGATTGAGCAGCTTCTTCCTATTTTTCTTTCCCTCCTAAAGGATGAATTCCCTGATGTGCGCCTGAACATAATCAGCAAGCTTGACCAAGTGAATCAGGTTTACATTAGTTATGGAGTTTTTTTTTCCCCTTCTTTTTCTTTTTTGGGTAAATGCTTCTTATTCCAATAGCAGCATATTTTCTTTTCTTTTCATCAGATGATTTTGTAAATTCCAGTCCACAGAACTTATGCCTTTTTGTGTCTTTCAAATATCCTTATTCTCAAACCCCCCCCCCCCCCAAAAAAAAAAGCTCTACATACACTCAAAAGGAAATGCATACAAAGAAGTCAAAGTTTTTTGTTAGTCATGTTGATCAATCCATTCTTGCAGGTTATTGGAATCGATCTACTATCTCAATCTTTGTTACCAGCCATTGTTGAGCTTGCTGAGGATAGGCATTGGAGAGTTCGCCTGGCAATAATAGAGTATATACCCTTATTGGCAAGTCAATTGGGTGTAGGATTTTTTGACGACAAGCTTGGTGCTCTTTGCATGCAATGGTTGCAGGATAAGGTTTGTTCTCCCAACGTCCCTCCTAATGTGAATCTTCTGTGATTGTGCATGGATCACACTTTATATGTCTGTAGTAGATTTTCTGTACTTCTCTCAAGGTCTAAGCATATCATCATAAGTTCTTTGACCTACATACTAAAATTGCAGAGTAATTATTTAGATTCTTAGAAAAGGTTTTTTATATTGAAAGTGTATCCACTAGAAGAAATAGATGTGAACATATAGGGGGAACTACATTTTTCACAAGACTGTATTGTTAAACTTCAGTGTTTTTGCAGGTTCATTCAATTCGTGATGCAGCTGCTAACAACTTGAAGCGGCTTGCTGAAGAATTTGGTCCTGAGTGGGCAATGCAGCATATAATTCCACAGGTTCATCTGTTTTTGTTAGGTTATTATTTGACTAACCTGTTGGGCACCAATACATGTCTTGATAGACATGTGTCTGTCACATCCTGTGTGTGTTGTGTGGGCCATGGAGCATATAATTCTGCAGGTTCACCTGCTATACCAGTGATATATGGTATTAAAAAATAATTCTTTTTTCCTGACCTGTAGAACAATTCATCAACAATAACTAAATCGAATTTTTTTCCCAATCAATCTCTATATAAAATAACTTATTTGATATAAAATTTATCTCAAATAATTAAAAGAAATAGTAGTTTAAGCAAGTTAATAAAATAAAACTAAAAATATAACTTCCCATAGTATGCTAAACAAGCATAAGTTTGGATCATCTAAAGTGTGAAGCCTGTAAAGTGCTTCTAAAATGAGAGAGGGAGAGAGAAAGAGAAAAGAGAGAGTTGGTAAAAAATAGAAGAAGTGGGTCCCTGCACACTTCCATTCCTTATATCAGTTTGATAGGTCCACTGAGCCCAATGCATCTGGGCCGCAGACACTCAAAACTTATAGAAGGCAAAGAAGGGAGATAATGAATAAAAATCAGAAGAGTGGTACAGGAGGTGGGGACCAGGGATAACTAATTTTCTAATGATTGTTTTGTCAGTGGGTGAGCTGGAGGAGGGAGGGAATTCACGTAAGAATGAAGCAGGGGTCGTTGCTGCGTTATAGGCTATGGAGAGAGAGGTAGAAAGCAAAGACAAACAAATAGGAATTAGGAAAGACCTGCCTCTCGAAAGCAGAAGGCTATCCTTCATTTATGTTTGTCATTTTCATTGTTATTTTCTCTTTGCTAGACTACTGTAATCTGGTTTTGGTTCATCTTACCTCCATTTCAGTGTGACAAGAAGAATAACTGATTGCTTGAGTGATAAATAATACTAAACCACATCAAATTTCTATCAATTTGGCATCAAAGTCGTTGCCTTCCCAAGGAATGGTAAATACAAGGATGGAGCAATGAGTCAATTCAATGGGAAAAAGGTTTGAAGGAAGTGAGGACAAGTGACAACAGTCATGGAGCTATTCATGGACTAAGAAACAAGGTGAACGATCTTCATAGCCCATCGCCAAACGTTAAAAAAGGAAGACATGGTGAGACAACGGGCATTGAACACGAACATGGGAGGAGACCATATTGTCCTTGAAGAGAAGGAAGCAGCTTGGTTTAGAAGACTTGAGCTATCCTTGTTTTCTGGCGAGAATCCTATAGGATGGTTGTTTCAGGTGGAACGTTATTTCTGGATGAATTCTATGGATAAAGTTGAGAAACTTGAAGTTGTAGCTATTTGTATGGAGTTTAAGACCCTCAGTTGGCTACAATGGATGGAAGTAAGGAACCCAATAAAGAGTTGGAAGGAATTTAGGCCTCGTTTGGTTGGTGGGAAAGTTGAGTGATGGAGAGGGAAAGGGAGTGGAATTGAGAGAAAGGCATGTTTGGTAGGTAGGAAACTTTTTTCTCTGGGTGAGTTGTCTCCCACTAACATGGGAGAGTCCATTCCATTGCTTTGTGGTGAGAAAGAACTTTATTGAATAGGAGAATAAAAATTAAGACTATTTTGTACTTCTTCAGATAATTTTTTTTCTATTAAAGGTAAATTAAAAATAAAATTTTAAATTAAAATAATTATTTTATTATTTATTATTATTGGTAATTAAAAATAATTATTTTATTATTATTAGTAATTAAAAATAAATATTTTATTATATTTTATAATTATTAAAAGTATTTTAATATTTTAATTCTCTTCTCATTTTATTTTTATGTCATTTTTATCTAACTAAATATAAAAAAGTAAAAACATTCCTATTTCTTCTTCCATTATACCAAACATAATTATGAAATACAAGATTTCTTTCCATTCTCATTCCTATTCCATCAAAAGCTAATCCTTTGTACCGAACAAGGCCTTAAGGAAAAGATCTTGGCCAAATTTCATAGAAGGCAACTTGGGGATGGCTATGAGATGTTGATGGCATTAAGGTAGGAAGGGATAGTAGCAAAATATAGGGAGAGCTTTGAGCTGTTATTTGCTACCATGAAGGAGGCACCAAAAGAAGTGTTAGTTGGGGCTTTTAAGAATGGGCTCAAAGAAGATATAATAGTCGAAGTTAGAATGATGTAGCCTACCTTGCTAGCATAGCTAGTGGACTTAGCATTTCAGGTAGAGGAAAGGAATCTTATGGTGGAGCAAGCCAGGGAGAAGAAAATAATTTTCAGAGTGGTTAAAGCAATGAGGGAATCCGAGAGGCAGAGTTTCAAATAGTACTCCCCAAGAACTTCAAGTTCCACAAAATTACCAAAAAAATGTAACTTAAGCTTCATAGGCTTGAAGCCTAGAAAACAAAGGAGGAAGAGAGAGCAAGGTAAGCACCGGAGTAAGTTTGAATATTTCTGTGACTTTCAAAGGCTGTACTACCTCTACACAGAGATTGTTTGAAGTAGAGATTAAGAGAAGAGACCAAGGGCTTCGTTTTAAATGTGAGGAGAAATATAGCCCAAACCACATATGCAAGAACAAATCCCTAAACTTGATGATTCTATCCTCAGAAGGGAGTGAGGAAGTTGAAGAGGAGCTAAGTGGAGAAGATGTTAGTGAAAAGAAAAAAGAGTTGCATGCCATGGAGTTATCAATGAACTCCATTATAGGGATTAATGATGGGCACAAAACTATGAAGTTGATGGGTTCAGTTAAAGGAGAAAAGGTTTTGGTTTTGATGAGCAGTGGGGCTACCCACAATTTCATATGTTCTAAGGTGGTGGGATGCAATTGCCATTACAAGGGATGTAGAAGTATCTTAGTACAATAGGCAATGGACACAAGATAGTGGGGCAAGGAGTGTGCAAGAAGTTGGAGTTGAAATTACGAGGGATAAAGATTCAACGAGATTTCTATCCTTTCAAGTTGAATGAGGCAGAGCTGGCGATGGGCATTGAATGGCTTGAATCAATTGGACAAGCAAGAGTAAATTGAAAGCAGCTCGCGATGAAATTCAATTCAAAGTAAATCAACAATGGGTCTGTTTGAAGGGTAATCTGTCACTAACAAAAACCTTAGCGTCCTTGAACTTTATGTTCAAGGCCATCAAAAGGGGGAGGACAGGTTATCTGATAGAGTTCTTTGCATCAGAGGTGCAGGCTGGACAGCAAGAAGAGATCCCTGAAATTCAAGCATTGCTACCAGAGTTTGCTAGCATTTGTGAACCATTAGAAGGCTTACCTCCCCATCGGTCAAGAGACCATGCCATTCTGATCAAACCAGGAGCAACTATCCCTAGTGTTAGGCTTTATATATATGCCCATTCACAAAAGAATGAAATTGAAAAGCTGGTAAAGGAGATGTTGGTGGCTGAAATTATTAAGCCATGTAGGAATCCTTATTCTAGTCCCGTGTTGTTAGTCAAGAAAACAGATGAAAGTTGGAGGTTTTGTGTTGATTATAGGGCTTTGAATAAGGTTATTATATTGGATATATTTCCCATACCAGCCATTGATGAACTATTGGATGAGTTGGGAAAAGCTACCATTTTTTCTATGTTGGATTTGAGATTCAGATATCATCAAATTTGGGTCAGGGTTGGGGATGAAGAAAAGACAGCATTCGAAACATATAAAGGTCATTATGAGTTCATGGTAATGCCTTTCGAGTTGACAAATGCACCCTCCACATTTCAGTTCTTAATGAATGATATCTTTAAGCCTTATTTGAGAAAGTTTGTTTTAGTCTTTTTTGATGACATCTTAACATATAATTCTGATTTCCAACCTCACATGACCCATTTGAGATCTGTCCTAGAAGTCTTACAAAAAGAGAAATTGGTGATCAACAAGAACTGTATTTTTGCACAGTGGAGGCCTGAATATCTAGGGCACATAATTTCAGCAAAAAGGGTAGAGATAGACTTTACCAAAGTAGAAGCCATGGTTTCTTGGCCTGTACCAAAAGACATCAAGGCCTTAGGAGGATTTTTGGGTTCGATGTGGTATTATAGAAAGTTTGTGAAGAACTATAGCAAGATCGCAGCCCCACTTATAGCATTACTCAAGAAAAATGCCTTCAAGTGGAGTGGTGAAGCCCAAGTAGCATTTGATGCATTAAAAGGAGCAATGTCATCTGCACCTATATTAGCCATGCCTAATTTTTCTCAACCATTTGATATTGAAACAGATGCTTTAGGCTGTGGCAAAGGGGCTGTTCTCATGCAACAAGGGAAACCTATTGCCTATTTCAGCCAAACTCTATCCAACAAAGCCCAACAGATTTCTATTTATGAACAAGAGTTAATGGCAATTGTGAATGCAATGAAAAGGTGGACTCACTACCTCCTGGTTTACCCATTTATTATCAAAACACACCAAAAAGCCCTTAAATTCCTTTCGCAACAGAGGATTGTTGATCTGGACCAGTAAAAGTGGGTTTTCAAGCTCATGGGCGACAAGTTTGAGATTCATTACAAATCAGGGGCTGAAGCACTGTCCCACAAGGAAGAAATCATGGAATTGAAGGCCTTTTCTTGTGGAATTACAAGGAAATAGAAGCCTTAGATACCAAGGTGAAGAAGGATGAGAAATTAGCCCCCATTGTCCAGCAACTCGGAGCTAGGGCGAAGGTTCCTAGTGGGTATAGTTTAAGGAAGGATTGTCTACTTTATAATGGCAAATTGGTTGTTGCTGCATTATAGGCTACGGAGAGTGAGATAGAAAGCAAGGAAAAATACAGAGGAATTAGGAGAGACCTGCCTTCAAAAGCAGGAGGCTATCTTTTGTTTATGTCTGTCTTTTTTGTTGTTATTTTCTCTTTTGCTAGACTGCTGTAATCTGGTTCTGGTTCAAGATACCTCCATTTCAGTGTGATGGGGGAAGGATAATCGATTGCTTGAGCAATAAATAATACTAAACCAGATCAAGTTTCTATCACAGTCTCTCTCTTACCTTAGATATACTTTACAGACTTCACACCTTAAAGGATCCAAACTCTTCGCTTACCCATACCTCATACTAGGACGACCCATAATCCCATCAACTTTGGTCGTAAACATGGGAAGTTTACCTTTAGGCTGTGGCTAAGAAGTCATCCCAGATTTTATCTTGCTTACTATATATTGCGTAGCATCCACCAATTACCTAAGGGCTTGAAGGCATTGTTAAAAGAAGGCAGCGTGTTTGGAAGATGCCTTCTGGATTGGTAGCTATGCATGTGTTTTATATGTGTGTACATATATATATATATTCTTTGTTAGCCTTCTTATATTTAAATTATTGTCTGAATATCATCTTGAAGCTCATGATTGGTTAACAATATTGCACTCTGCTAACAAGTTGAGATTGATTTATGGCACTGTGCTCACGTGGCAGTTTGTAAACAAGCTGAGGTTGACTGGAAATTAGCTAAGGAAGTAAGAATGCTGAGTTGTCAACTCGGCGTGTGTTAGGTTAGAATTAGTTGTACATTAGAATATAACAACACTTCAGATTTTAATCCAGAACCCTAATATAAAGAAGTTTGGTTTCAACAAAACTCAGCTTTGAGGTTTCATTCTGTTCAATCATCTTCTCTTTCATCCAATAAACCCATTTTGCTAGCTCCACTGCAAGATTATTATGTAGTCCTGTTGCACTTTTATAGTTCCAAGATACTTTTAAGTTGAAATATCTGGTTTTGACATGCTATTACTTGTTTGTTACTTGGTTTTGAAATTTCAGCATGGACATGTGTATACAGGTTTTGGAGATGATCAACAATCCACACTATTTGTATCGGATGACCATTCTTCGAGCTATTTCTCTGCTTGCTCCTGTAATGGGTGCTGAAATCACTTGTTCGAAATTGTTGCCTGTGGTTATTGCTGCATCAAAAGACAAGTATTTCAATATTAATCTTTCTTACGCTATAGTGCAAGGTTCATTATAGTTGCTAAGTTTGTTAAGTTTCTAATTGCTGCCTGATTGCTCCCTGTAGAGTACCCAACATAAAGTTTAATGTGGCGAAGGTGTTGGAGTCAATCTTCCCCATACTTGATCAGTCTGTAAGCATCTCATACCTATTCCTATTTTACATTTCTGATTGCTGAAGTAGTGTTTCTCGTGCCCCGCATCTGCTGTCTTGCTTTAGTCTTTCTCTTCCCCTCTCATTCTGTGAATTTCGTCGCTGTTCAGGTGGTGGAAAATACAGTTCGTCCATGTCTGGTTGAGCTCAGCGAGGATCCTGATGTCGACGTACGATATTTTTCCAACCAAGCACTTCAGGCAATTGATCATGTCATGATGTCTAGCTAAGCCGGAATCTTTAACACGCATTGAGATTGAAGACTTCTATGAAGATGCTAATCTTTTCACCTATTGTATTCTGTTTGGTGCTTTTCCAGTGAAAGAAATGGTTTGTTGTAATGCTGCGTAGTAGTTTTCGTCACTTGATGTGATCAAGTTTCTATTTTATGCCTTTTTTTCTTCAGAAATAATCTGATTTTCTTCTTGATCGTGTTTTGCATAGTTCTTTATTTTTGTTTCTCGTCCTTATAGGGATTGAATAGCCTGTCTAGTGACTCCCGAAAATTATCTGTATCTGGACATATTCTGATGTTCATGTGATAGGCAAGCAACAGTTTCATCTCAAGCGCATAGTATCATGTTTGGCTCTCTCTCTCTCTCTCTCTCTCTCTCTCTCTCTATATATATATATATATATGTGGAAAAGAACTCAAGAACCCCCTCTTGAAGTATAAAGCATATGACTGTTGAAATCTCGAGAAACAATGAAGGGTAATGGAGGGCAAAACACACTGCGGCCCAACTATAAGTTGCCTACCGTTAAGATGGTTGACTTCATCCACTATGTAATCAAATTCATTCTTGATTCTCTATGCAGACAGAAATTTAACCGAATAATCTTACTGGATAATAAGTTGGTTTGCTTGTATTTATTCATAATTTTTCCAGTTTTAAATATGATTCCAAGATGAAGATGTTATCTCTATAACCTCATGGTTGAAAAATTTAAGAACCGAAAAAAAAAAAAATTACGTTTGATTGTCAGAACCACCAAAACACCGTACACTACTTATCCTAATGTTGATGTTTTCAATAAAGTTTTCCTTTTTGACCAAATAATTTTGAATTGAATCTTTGTGATGTGAATTTGAATATTTCTTTGACAAATGAGGATCTAGCAAGCCACTGAGAATGCAGGGTAACCGCAGAGTAGGATAAAGGCACATCAATTAACACTATCTTGAACAAAATCACTTTTTTCATGGCAAGCTATATTAATTAATTAGTGTCGAGATTACATCGAACTTTCCCAACAACTTTATGGAAACCCTATTTGGAAGTCCCTAGCTCTTCCCCTCTTTCTCATCTTTGATTCTTTTTTTCTTGTAGTCAAAACGATCAGATAAATATACATAGTTCAAACATGGGAATGTCCCAGAAATTACAATTGCACCTCGTTTTTCTTTAGATTTCATCAGATATATACGCAGACTTCCCCCAAAAATAAAAAATAGTAATAATAATAATAACGTTTTTACTAAACATAAATCTCTGTTATCAAACTCATTCAAATCTCAGCTAGCCTATAGTTAGATCCCTTCCGCATCATCAAAATCAAATAATCAATCAGGCCAAGTTTGAGATATACCTATATATGTAAGTACATAAAAAGCATGACCCAGAAGCATTCGTTCCAATAATATCAACACCAAAGTTCATTCTCTGATCTTGCAATAGCTAGCATTAGAAATATGGCTTCAAAAGCAGAAGCACACGAGGTTCCGAAAGGACAATGGACCAATGGCTTTTATGGTTGTTGGGACGACCCCTCTCATTGTAACATCCAATCTCCATATTTAATATATATTTTTCCTTTCTCTTTTGATTATTGCATATATGCTAGCTGTTGGGTTAAGTTTGAGTAGTAAGTTTTACGTTTGAAAGAAATTTACTAGATAAAGATTAATAAGTAGATTAATTAATGAATCTAATGTTTTAAACTTTCAGATTAAAAAGTAGCGTCATCATAATTTTTTGCAAAGTTCAATAGATGAATATTTTTCCCAGCCCAATTGATTAAGATTTTTCTTGATATTTCAGGCTTCGGAACTCTAACAGTAGCCAGCTAACTGCCTAATTGTTTTCTTCTGTTATGTGGTGTAATTATTGGAATCAATTACTTACTATTATGTTTATATATATAGGTTGCTACGCATGCTGGTGTCCATGCATCACCTTTGGACAAATTGCAGAGATAGTTGATGGAGAGACTATACATAAGCCATTTATAATTTACAGAAAATTTAGATTCAATCTTTCATCTGGTCAAATATATAATTTAGAAAATGATTATAAAAAAAAACTTTAATCGTACTAAGACACGTGGTGTCTAAACAACTATCATATGGTTGAAAGAAAAAAAGATACGTATCAAATTTTGGCAAAAGAAAACAAAAATATAATTATCAGAGTTATCCGATAAAGATAATCATGCTTTTGCTTGATACCAAATCTTGGATTTTTCATTGTTTTCCAATTTCCGATTATTTAATTAACCTATTTATCTAATTATTAATTAAATTAGTTATACAAGCATAGAATTATATATTATATGGAGAGTGGAGGATATATAATAATGGCAGATTATTGCATCGATTTTTGGCAGCAAAAAATGCGGCGTGCTGTATCTATTATTCTCTGGGAACTCCTGGAATGAAATGGCTCTTTGGTGCAACCTACAGATCAAAACTGCGACGACTATTTTCGCTGCCACAAGAGCCTTATTCCAATTCCTTAGCCCATTGTTGTTGCCGCGTTTGTGCTCTCACCCAAGAATACAAAGAGCTCAAAAATCGTGGCATTGATCCTTCCGTTGGTATAACTCCTATATCATTTTGAAATAATCCCTACTTATTTATTGAAACAAATTCAAAAATAGGAACTGTGTTAATTACTAATTACAATATATTACTATTTTGCTACGGATCTCTAGCTCCATTAATGATTTATTATTAACTTGTTATTTTTATTTCTTTCGAAGGTTGGGAAGTTAATGTTGAGAAGTGGAATAGGGAAGGAGTGCAACCACCAATTGTTGCCACCGTGACTCGTTGATTATAGTGGGTTCAAATATGATTCTGTACTATATATTTTGTGGTTTAATTCGTTATTACTTAATTACAAGATGTATGGTTGATTTATGCTTTTCAGAAGAATGCGCATATTTGTATTATAAGTGGTTTAATTAGTTGAGTCATAGTTCATTGTGTATTTGTTGATCCGTTTGATCTGATCGGAGGTTGTGAAAGATAATGAAATGTAAGAGAAAAGAAGGTCATGTTTAAGTTGTTAGTAAAAAGTTCCTTGTTGAATATGTGTAAATATAAATTATTTTAAATTGCAAGAGACAAAAGGTTATAAGGGAACGTAAAAATTGAGAATATACCAAGTTTTGGAGTGAACGTGCAAAATGTTTTTTTTTATTAACCTTAAAATGTATTCTCTTGGAGTGACTTTAAAGAAGCAAGTAATAAAAGTTAATTATACCTAAAAAGAATAAAAGAAATAAAAGTTTGAAGCACCAATAAAAATAAAAGAAAATTATACTTTTAATCTGGTTTATTATTACTTATAATAGGTGTTTTAAATTTCATTAAATTGGTAAATAAATTAAATAATTAAGGGCTAATTTTTTTGGGGGAGCAAATAAGGGCTAATTTCCAAATAGAGGAAGAAGTGGATATGATGACCATAGGCCTGCTAGCTCATTGGGCCTTATTAAGCCCATCACAAAAGTCAAGTCAACTAATGCAAAGCCAATCGTCTGTTGCAACGTGCTATTTTTAAGAAAGTAAATTTAAATTATTTAAATTTTTTATTTTATTTATTTTTTATTTTAAAATAAAAAGTTTGTTTCATAAAAGTTAAAAAAAAAAAGTCTTCATCTTATATTTTTATTTCTTTCAAAATAAAATAAAATATTAAAATAAAACAAATAATTGAAAATAAAAAATAAATAAAAATTTGAGTCATCAATGTTAAATTTAAATGATCTAAGTCTACTTTCTTTCTAAGAATGCAGTTGAAGATTCGATATGCAGTAGTAGTGAAGTGGAAGCAATAGTGTAGGGACGATACGAATCTTCGTAGGTTTAATAATGTCTTCTTTTTGTGTAATGGAATCCAAAGCCGAAAGAGAATAACTTCAAGAGTAGAATCATCAGCAGAATCTTCAGCCAACTGCTGTCCGTGGCCTAAGAATCGCAATAAAACATACCTCTCCGCCTGGTCCCCACTTTTGCAGTAACAAAATGTTGCTAACATAATATAGAATTCAATTTTTCTGATCTTTCCCTACGATTCTCATGAAGAAATCTCATATATCCCACATCAACTAATAATAATTAGCTCACTTTATATATATATATATATAGAGAGAGAGAGAGAGAGAGAGAGAGAGAGAGAGAGAGAGAGAGAGAGAGAGATTTAAACTGCCATAAATCGTTAGCATATCTTACTTTGTGAAGTGTGCGTTGTCATGTATAGTATATGTAACTTATCTATTTGAATATATATATATATATATATATAAAATAAGAGTGTAAGAATTAACATATTTATATTCTTCAATATTTTATTATAGAAAGTAATTTTAATTGATGTAATCATTAAATTAAAAATAATTATTATATTAATCATATATATTAAATTTACAATAATTTATAACAATAATTATATAACTAAATAGTTAATAATCTTTTTATATTTGAGAAGCATATTATACATTAATTTTATTATTATATTGATAAAATAATGTTAGATTAATGTAAAATATTATGAGTATAATCTTTATGATTAAAACTTTTAATCCAATGATAAATTTTGTTATAAGACTTATTTTATTAAAGTTATTTAATGACATAAACCAAACTTCAATTGACATGGGTATCACTTGATCCTTCTTTTATATATGTATTTTTAATTGAATACAAATCACAATAAATCTTGACTAAAAATAAGGTTATTGTCATTATACATGTAAACCAGGTTCAAGGGAGTGTCCTGCTGGCTGCTGCTGTATATGTTGATGTGGGACTGTTGGCATGGCCCAACAAACTTGACGTTAGCAATAAGGATTTGACAATCTTATTTTTCATGTAATTGTGGATCTAATTGAGATGATTAATTTTTAAGATATTCATTTTAAAATTCATATAATTTGGGAAACTCAAATTTTAGGACAGACTTTTTTTTTTTTAATTAGTCTCATCTGAATTCTAGAAAAACTAAAGTTGATTAGGAGGGGATATAATCTTTTATCATGTATAATACCCAAAACAAAAATGTTAATGATATAGTGTAGATTTACAAATTAAAAATAAAAAATTTAACATATTTTAAATTATATATATATAATTCAAAACCTAATTCGCAAAGTAGTGTAATTAAGAACATAGGATTTATGAGAAGATATAAAGTAAACCTTTTTTTCTTGCAGCCACCAATGATTTATTAAAAAAAAAAGTGTAGCCCAAGTTGAATAACATAATTAAGCTTTGAACACTCCTAATGATTATCCTGCCTACTTTTGAAATAAAAATGACTACGATCCCAGAAGATGCCAGAATCTTGTGGATTCAAATGGTGATATTCATGTTTTGATCAGCATGATAGTTTAAGTAATCCATCCAAATAATAGAATAAGTTGACCTTTTTAATGTTAGTTATATGCCATAATGAGTGGTGATCCATTACCATTTTGATACTCTCAATTGATGTTCATCCCTTTCTTAAAGCACAATCAAGCCAACATCATCACCATTAGAATCCATAATTTTGGATATTTTATGGTTAACCCATTCCCAAAGAATGCTTGACGGTGACGTTTGATGATCAATTATCGCCATTCATGTCACTCGAAAGTTACTTCCAGTGCCCTTCTCATCCACTTGATTTGGGAACTTGGTTTTATACACTCAAAAACTTTTTGATATAATACATAGATTCAATGATTACATCCCCAAAACAAAGAAAAAATTTGAAGATCCAAAAGGAGTGGCATCTTGCAACGTACGAAAACGGACACATTCTTCCAACTTGGACACTGTTGGAGGGGAGATTTACAGAGTCATGCTTGCTTGGACCTAAAACATTGACCACAAACAAAGCACTTTCCTCTCAATGATTCTTCTATATAAACCTTTCAAACCCCATTTCCCTTATCAATTCCCGAGTCATAATTTTCCCTTTTACACACCTAGATTTCAAGCTTTCTTTGAATCCCAAACATGGAGATGAACTCAGATCCTGGGTTGTTGTTCGAGGCAGAGAACGACGACGATGTTTTCTATGCCGAGATCAGGAGGCAGATTCTGCAACTAACAACTGAAGACGAAGAAGACAACGAGGGATTCCTCGAAGAAACAAAACGTTTCAACCCCATCATCACTAATGGTAGTTCATACGTGTCGGGTTATGGTTTCTGCAATGGTTTACTAGCCGGAAGCCATTTTTGTTCCTGGGAAGCTCAGAACCCTGGTGGCTCACCCCCTGTTTGGTTAACTAACTTGTGGAAGAATGGCAAAGGAACTGGGATGTTCATTCCTCAAGTTATCAGATGCAAGAAAAATCACAGACCAGGTACAGGTTCTAGCTGTTCAATTAAAAATTCATGACAAATTCTTATGTTCAGTATGGTGTTCGTGAATGATGAGGATTTAATTTCCACAATCTTTCGCATATGTAGATTAAATCCTAATCGTTAATTTACTAAATTATATTGTACCTATAAATTTCTTAAAATTCATAAATAAATTTGATCTGTATAAGAAAAGGATAATTTTATGAAAAGCTTCTCCTTTTAAATTGTTGAATGTCTCAATTATTAAATCTACTTTGAGATTTATATTTCATTAGTTAAATACAAATGAAAATGTCAACAATGGGAAAAATACTATCCCTTGAGAGGTTAAACATTTTTTAAAATAATTCAAAAGTAAATAGGTCAAACTAATTAAAAATAGATACTTTTGTCAATAAAACTTACTCCTAAGATGATTGTGTGTATATATATATATATAATTAATTTTATCTATCAGTTTTACTGCCAGATCTACTTAGATTATTATGATTCAATGGTTTAGTTGATAAAATTCTGTGAAAATTGGATCTAATGATAATATGATACGAGTACTTTCATATCCTTGCAGGTAGAATGAACAGCAGAGGAAAGATATATAAACCAGTGGTGACCAGGGACTGATGAAACTACAAATTCGAAGATAATGTTAAGATGAAAATTGCAGATTTAGCTGGCTTATAATACATTTTCTATGATTCACATAGATCGGGGGAAACTAGGCAACAAATAACCGTACAGAATTTTCTTCCAACTGAAAATGTGTTCAGCTTTCTAGGCATCTATGTACAGATCATACCATTAAGTAGAAGGAATATGTGTGGATTGAGATTTGAATCCAGAACATCACCACATCAACAGGATAATGCAGAAATTGTAGTGAAGCATCTATTAATAAAGTCGAGTGCTTTTGTGCAACGCTATCTCATAGTTAGTAAAAAGTTGACAATGATACGCATACATACCCAAGGATTCTTAACTTTTACATGTAAGACTTGCACAATAACATCTTGAAGGTTATAATATACACAAAACATTTCTCAATACATAAAAAACTTGTACAGATCAGGAAGGTGATGCAGGCCATTTACTTCTAAAGAAAATTAGATCAGAAGCAGCTACCAATACCTAGGGTTTCTTCTCAGTATGGCCGGGTTATTAACCACGTTCAAGATTTGAGAATCATGCCAACTCATCTGAGTTACTATTAGAAGAGAAATAACCAACCAACTTGGAGTCACCATAACAGAGATTAGTATCGTTCCCTACTCTCTAGGGCGCGCTAACCATAATGAACTAAGTGCACGTAGTCGCGAGAGGTAGTCATTTATGACAAGGAAGGCACGAGCAGCTTGCCGCGTGGTAAATATTCTTAGCAACTGTTGCAGAGTTTTTTGCCTCAAGAGGTCAGCCTAAGAAGAAAAAGTACACTCAGAATGCAATGGAAGGTGAATGAGAATTTACTACAGTATTTTCACTCCCAACAAGCACATTCTAGATTACTAGAAGGCTAGAGAAGTGACAAAGAAAATAGACGACACAAGCATATTACATCCCTTACCTGATGAAGGAAATTCTCCAATGTGGCAAGCTTTCCCATAGCAATTGCCATTTGGCCCATGTAATCTGCCACATTTCCAGAACCGGTGGGCCCGAGGGAGCTTGAGGAAAGTGTCTCCGAAAGAGATTGTTGCAATGCGTCCATGCCTTGTGTTAAAGCGTCCTCGGCCTGCAACGAAGACTGCTGCAGATTATATATGCCCATCAATTGCTGCTCTGTTAACGGCTCAAGGTGATTCCTCACTATCTGGAATCACGAAGGGACATAGCACAAAAGAGTCAAAGAGAATATACTTACACATTATGGGAGTCCAAGAAACAAGATTAAGTAACTTGCGAAAGAAGGAATGAATTAGGCCATTTACCTTGAGAATTTCAGATGATCGGAATCCACCTAGCCACATAAAACATCTTTCTGCAGGCGTCCTCCACATACCGGAAAGCATGTGAAATACATCAGCCTTTGTCCCTATGCTCTTTAACCTAAATAATTCATCATAATGTGCCATGACACCATCGACAACAAGATGCAGTTCATTATCTCCCATTTGAGAATTAACAGCCGATCTTAGGTCATTGATCAGCTGTTGATGCTCATCAACCCAGCGCACATAGTCCATGTCAAATGCTAAGGCACCTGAGGGTCCAGTAAACACATTTCACTTCAGCAAACCATATAGTATTATTGTTTAGGAGCTTAACTCTTACTTCATGACCCAATTGGCTGGAAATAGAGGTAAATCCTATTATGGAACATTATCGAAGCCTTCAGTTGCATTTATTTTAGCAACTCCTAACCACCCCCTTAGCATTCATAAACAATTACTTCAGTATACAATGAAATTTAGTAACCAATGACAACATGAGTTTCCCTCCTCACAGCACTGCTATGTTATGACCTGCAACACTTAAGAAGCAATTGCAGCAGATAAGAGGTGGGAATCTGATGCCATCACAATGTTCCATAGTCCAATCTTAACAAGTTTAGGTGAAGTCCTATTTTGTGAATACAATTATTCACATGATTAAAGGATGTTCTCATCTATTTGGTCGCTACTTTGCCGGAAAATCTTTAAAAAAAAATGCAGGAGAAAACATGAGATTATCACATTAACAAAAAAACATGTCTAGATATAATCACAATTTAGTATGAAAACATGCTGTCAAAATAAGAAAATGGCGAATATGATCAATAACGCCTGGTAACTTACCATTTCCAACCACTGAATGACCATGATCCCCGGGAAATCCAGTTGCAACAAGTATACCCTGCATTGGCAATAGCAAGAATCCATGAACCAAAAAGTAAGTAGAGTGCTATCAAAATTACTTTTACTCAAAACATTGAGTGGAAATCTTTAACTTCTTACACCTGCTGACGTGCGCGTTGAAGCTCTTGCTCTAGTTGTGCTAGCCTGAGACGACTGTTCTCCAACTGCTGTACATATGCCTATCCAAAACCAAAACCTATAAATCATCCAAATATGTTCCACTTATTATCCTAAGACTTCACAGTCCCTATAGCAAAGAACATTAGTTCACAAATGAAGGAAAGATCATCATATCGCACAGAGGTCTAACCTAATGCAAAGGCAAGCTAATAATAAAAGGAACAAGGAATCAGATAAGAACGAAACATAGTAAAACAATAAACCAGAAACAGTCTTGGGTACGAAAGACATCATATACATCATGTCAATAGACAAACATATAGAGGACAAAGATTATAAATAAGAGTGAAGACTTTAAATTAAAAATATTTATGTTAAAAAATCTTAAATTTTGAAATTATTTTAAAAGATAAAAATAAAAAATTTTAACTTAAAATTATAAATAGTAATTTTTTTAAAAACAGTTTATATATTTTGTCTTTAAATCCTTTAAAATCATTTTAAAAGTTCAAAAATACCTCAATATAAATATTTTGAAGACGACTGTAATTTTCCCTTGTAATAAAGGTGCCAATTGACTTCGCAAAACAAAATGATTATTTTCAGGGCTTTTCTACATATCTTATGCAATCAAAGCCCTCCAGAGCATTTACCTTTTTCCTCAACCGACTCTTCCTCGCAGCCTCTCGATTCTGAGCGAGCCTACGAAGAGTCTAAAAGAAGACAGTATCCATAGAAATAACATATCAATAACAAAAATCGAATTGGTAACTAAAAGCAGTATAAGAGAAAAGAAGGGGGGAGGGACCTTTTGATCTTCAGCTTTGACCTTAGGTTGATCCATGGAATCCACAACCGCAACTCCCCCATGCTGAACTCTATTACACTAAGGCACAGTTAAGAATCAACAACAAACCATCAATACCCACAAAAGGATAGCATATTTTCTCATCAATAAATAGCATAAAATCGTATCCCATACTGAAAAATTGATTGTAAGAAAAAGCCTTATGCCGAAAAGAGTACAACTTGTAGAAAACAGAGCATGATTGGGAAAAGAGACCCACTTGGTTTTTGTCATCGACATCGATATCTGTGGAAGTATCAGTGTGTTGGCTATTGTCTATCATGCCGGAGTCGGCCCAATTCTCGATATGTCCGTTCCCTACAGGCACGGCGACACCGGCAGCCGTGTTTCCCTTCCGATACATGAGATGCTGCCCTGTATCGAGGCACCCTGCCCCTGTAGAAGCAATTTCCGAAGACCCGATATTCTGTACTTACAAAGGATTCGAACCCAAACTTTAATCAGCTAAGGCTCCAGATATAAATAAACTTTTCTATCTACAAGAGAGAGGGAAAGAATACCGAGCTCAATGTCCCGTACTGCAAGTTAATAGGAATAACAGCGACATTGCTCGACTTTACAGTAAACATAGAGCCTGCGACGAATTTTAAATTAGAAGTTGTTGAAGAGAGTGAATATTTATATACATAGAATATAGATATAAAAAGAGACTTGAGCTTAAATCAACAGCATCGTCATGTTGAAAGGGAGCTGCGGAATGTTGGAGCTCTCCAAGATCCGAGAAACGCGTTGGATTTCGGCTAGTGCCGTCTCCCCTGTTTCAAACCAGAGAAACAAAGAAAAGCTCTAGTTTACACTTCTTCTGATTTACCAAAGGCATAACTAAGATAGATAGAAAATACCGAAGAAAGGAGGGGTGGCAATAGAGTTGTTGGGAGCTCGATTGAGCCGTCCGGAAGCTTTGCATTTTTCTGTGTTTCCAACACAAACTGTGTCCCAAGTTTTTGTTTTTTGTAGTCTCTCTCACTCTACGAAAGCAGCATATCAGAAAAGTGCTGTGTTCGAATAGAGGAAGCAGGAAATGGGACGCAAAGTTAGGAAGTGAAGAAGAGAAGATCTTGATGTATCTTTAAGGAGAGGATAGCGGATCAGTACGGTTCCTTTTGTTTATAATACAATTTTGAAGCATCAGGCTCTTTTATTATTGCTTTCTGAGTTAGGATTTTAGTTTCCCAACACACCTCCTCATATCACACACAGTTCAAAAACCATCTCAATCTGAATCCCATTCTCCTCCCCCCCGCACAACATGTCGCGTCCACTTTCCCTCCTTTTTTATTCCTAGTCCGTGTTCATATATTCCGCATATAATAATAGGTAAAAAGGTGTTGGATAATAATAGGCCAATGGCCACCGATGCAAGCAGCATTAAATTTTTTTTTTTTAATTTAGCAGTAAATTATTATATCTGATTTTAAATTTGTATTTTTAAAAAAATAATTTTTACAGAATTTGATATTATAATTTTATTTTTAATATGATATTAAAGAGAGTTAAATAATTTTATTTTTTAAATTATATTATGTAAAAAATTAATTCTATTAATTAAAAAATAAATTAAAAATTAAGTGAAATTTATAAAATAAAAAAATATAAAATATAATTTATTTACATCTCAAAAAATTTTAATATAATTTACACAAATAAAATATGCCCATTTTTTAAAAATGACATTTCAAGCATCAATATAAACAATTAAATTATATTTAATATATTTTTTAAAAAACTAAATTTGTTAGCAAAAGAGAGCTCCGTAGAATTATAAAAATTTGACAGAAATGGGAAGAATAATAGAAATAAGAATGTAATAGAATTCTAAACATTGAAAGAAATAAGAATATTTTTTATTTAGATGTTTGATAGAATAAAAATAATATAAAAAAAATAAAATGTAAGTAAATGACCAAAATATACTTAGAATCAACATATATTTTAAAAATTAACTTTTGTTAATTAATAGTTGAAAACCTGACATATAATTTTTTATGTAATTTAAATTTTTATCTTTAAATATTTTATAATAATTTTAAAATTTAAGATTTTTTAATAGAAATATTTTTAATTTAAAATTCTTAATTATACTATTTAAATAAAAAATAAAATATTACTATTATTTAATACAAAATATTATTTTTCTACTTTTTATATCTTCATCAAAAGCTAGAAAGCACAATGCATTGGTGCGTATGAGACGGAATTCATTTGGGGAAACTATTCATACATACCAAACAAGAATTTTGACCAGTCCATCTGTCTTTCATTCTCTTTTCTAACGCTCTCAAGCGTACCTAAGATGGCACAACATTCTTGAGTCCAAGCTCATCTTGTTATTTTGTCCTCATGAATTGACATTAGTCCGTAATGAATGGATGAGTGTGATTTATATTCATGCAAATTTTACCATTATTCAAATGACATAATATTAGTTCCGAATGACAAATTTTAGCACAGTATTGCTTGAAATTACTGAATTACGAGTTTAATTTTTTCCAATTTTTTTTATAAAATTGATAATGTCAATTTAAAATGAAAAACACAAAATATATAAAATTTATTTAAACAAACTTTTATTTAAAGTGTATAAAATCTGCATAAATAATGGGACTTTTTGACATACACACATATACATAAGCTAAAAAAATAAAAATAAAAAACTAATGTGTGTGTGTGTGTGTGTGTGTGTATAACTGTCAAAAACTTATTCTTAATATACCTCTACATACTAAAGATATATATTTTGAATTAAATAAAGAACTGTAAAATACTTTCTTTCACATTCTCTTAAAATTTTTTCGTTCTTTTTTTTTTAACTGAAGATTTCACGCTCCTCTTAATAGGGAGGGGGCATATGGGAGGGGGTTTAAGATATAATTATTAATAATAAATTTATGAATTATAATTTTATATATAAAAAAATTATATACAATCGTTTATATTGTTATTTTTTAATTTTGTAATTAAAATATAATAAATGTATAATTTATTTATAATATTATAATAAATGTATAGTTCCCTAATTTTTTAATAAAATTTTAAAAAATAACAATATTTAAAAAATTATACGTTTCTCATAATATTAAAAAATCATATAATTATTTGATTTAAGAGAAATAAGACATTGTAATTTAAGAAAAGTAACAAGATATATACAATTGCACATATATGCATTGTATGGCTCTCTAATACTATAACAATTATATGCTCTTTTAAAATGTTATTATTTTTTTAAAGAATACAAAATTTTTAAAAAATATTTTTTAACATCTTATTAAAAATAATTAAAAACTATATGTTTATTATAATATTATACTTGTCATATTTTAATTTAAGAATTTGATAATATAAAATATATATAATTTATTTATTTATTTATTTATAAACTTATAATTTGTAAATTTATTATTGATAATTATATTTTAATATTTCATAACAAAAATTATACTATCTTATATTATATTATATTATTATATATATAAAAAACCCCCTGCCCACCCTCACATAACCCCACCCTCCCCTCTTAAATAAAAAAAATTTAAAGAAACATATAGGAAAATACTACTCTACATTTCTTTATTACTTGCTAGGTTTTCGAGGCAGAGTGGAATTAGGAAACACACAGTGTTTTTGGCGCGTAGAGAGTAAGACAAGTCCCACAGCCCAAGGTATAAGAAACAACTCCTAGATGATTGATCCTGTGATTGCATCTCTCTCTAGGGTCTCCTCCTGTGGAGCTGAGCTCTGAGGTTTTCTGAAGCTATACGATATCTGAAGAGAGTTTGATAGAGAGAGAAAGAGATACCCTTTTTTTCTTTCTCTATCTAAATATAAGTAGTTTAGCAGATTAAATATGCATAATAACGTAAAGTGCGGGTTAAGAGAGCTTGTTCTGGGAAAGAGTGTCTTGTGCGGAGACTGATGGGATGGTGATGAGATTGAGGAGCCAATAAGGCCAAAGACAGAACTTAGATTCCCCATTAAAAAAAAAAAAAAAGAAGAAAGAAGGAGAAGAAAGTAGCATTGAATTGAAAATGAGGATGGCTTCGTGGATTATGTATGAAAGTGTGAAACAGATGTTCGGTGGGAGGGGAAGATAGGGGTTTGCTTGAGAGGGAGAAAAAAGGTGGGCGTTTGGGTGTTGTAATTAAATGAAAGAGCAGAATGTGTCAGAAAGTAAGTCTATATTTACGCTAATGTAATGTTGGCAGCGTCTGGTAGAGAGAGAAGCACTCAAATTAGAAAGCGTATGACGCATTTCATACGGCAAGCGTACACTTGATGCCGTCTCTTTTTCTTTTTTTCTACAATTATATATTTATTTATTTATTTATTTATACATGGTGTACTGGGGCCCTGCTGCCTATTATCGAAAAGAATCATTTTGCTTCGACCGCTTCTTTCGTTTGAGTTAATATTTTCTAACGTTTTAAATAGTACCATCTAATTATCTTCATATTTAAAATATTTTTTATTAATACAATTTACTTTTAAATATAAATTATAATTTTATTCTTGCAAATATTTCATTAAAATTTTAATATAATATATAATTTTATTAACAAAAATTAAGTTAAATATGGTCTTAACAACATACATTAAATATTAAAAAACTGAGTAATATTTCTTAAAATGAATGAGTATTGATCGAGACGAGTTTGAGTTTTGCACCTCTTGAAAGGGTTTAAAAAAAATTGATAAAATTTAAATTAAATGGTCTCTTAAAGTCATAAAACCCACCTGACTAAAACGTTATGTCATGTAGAGTTATTTTAGACTGAGCTATTTAAGCTAAGTTATTGTATTTAAAACTATTGGATATCTCGGAATATTGGTGGAGTAAATTGGGCTCTTCTTGGGCATATGTACTCTTACTTTAATAAGACTTCTATAACAAGTGTAATTTAATAAAATATTAAAAGATAGTGTAATTTATTCTTATAATTTTTTAATTTATGTTTTTATTGATATTCATATTTTAAAGTTTAATGAACTCTCTAAATTCTTATTACAAAATCTGTCTCTTTCTTTTTCATTAATGGAATGTCATATTTGAAAAAAATATTTTATAAATTAAATTTATCATTTGTTTAAGTAGTTCAAAATGATAATAAAAATAATATAATACAATATTTAATGAAAAAATTATTATAAAATATAATTTGAATTATACATACCTTCCCCTAGACTTCATATCATGATCAAATAACTCTCTGATCTTCAAAATCTGATAATGAATCATTTTATATATACTTTTAAATTTGTGTAAATAATATCTTGTTATTAATTAGTATATTATTTTATTAATAAAGCATAGCATATTAGAAGAATTTTCTACACATAACCTAAAATTTCAAAAAATTGTTTGCACATAATATAAAACTTAAGAGAATTATATATACAAAAAAATAAAATTTAAGAGATTCATTATTTTTGACATATGACGCTCTATTAGTAAAATAATAAATTAATTAATGACAGGGTATTATTTGTACAAATTAAAAGATTTAAGAGATTTATAGTCAAGTTTTAAATGTAAAAAATTATTTATATATAACCAAAAGTTTCAGAAAATTATATACAATTTATCCTAAAATATAATACTTTTAAGAAAAAATCAAATGTCCTATTGTACTACTCATAGTGTTTCATAATAATTCGTTTTAATAATGTTATTTTAGGGTTATAAACTTTAGAACCGTGTTAAATATTGAAAGGATATGAATCACAAAACTAAAATTGAAAATGCGAATTATATAGGTTGAAGCTACGTTGTAAGCGCATAGAACTAATAAAGTCATTTTAGCTCGTGCAAAATCAAAATTTTTACTCCAACCGAGAATTGTGAACTAATTCAATATATGAAGAAGAATCAACGTTTAAAATGCAATCATCTGAGTCTTTCTTTAAAAAAGAAGAAAAGAAAGAAAAACCAGACGTAAGTACTATCTCTCCTACAAGGAGAGTGGAATGAAGTCGCCATCCTTACATTAACAACATTATTGATAGCATTATGATGCAATGCAAAAGATGTCATCAAAATGTTGCACTAAAGTAGTCCTCTCACGTGCGTTGTACCTTGTCAAAGGTATGGTATAATATTAGTAGAAAACACTATAATAGGAAAGAGCATAATAGAACATTTATAATAATAAAGACAATTTTGTAAACATTAGATTTTGAATCTAGCTCATAAACTGGTCAATTTCATGTTAGTTTTTTTGTCTTCCTCATCTAATATTTAGACATAGTTTCTTTCGTTATTCCTGTCATAAAATAGAGTTTTTTTAAGGAAATATTTTTTTTTGTTATTGAATAATTTATGCTTCAATTATTTGATAATTAAATCTTAAAAATAAATGATTTAGTTATTAAAAAAATGCATGTTTCAACTGTTTAGTCATTAGCTCATAAAAAATGTATGATTAAATACCTAAAAATATTTGATTTGTTATTGTTAATCCTTGGTCAATAAAAAAACTTTAAAGTAGTGAATAAAAAATTTTTAGATACTGAATTTTGTATTTTAAAGAGATTCAGGAACTAAATAGTTGAAGTATCTATCTTTAAAGAACTAAATCATATATTTCTAAAATTAAAAGATTAGATAATTAAAGCATGCATTTTTTATAAACCAAATTGTATATTTAATATTCATGGACTACATATATAGTTGAGATATGTTTCTTTAATGATCAAAAAATACATTTCTTTTTATTAACCTCAAAAAATTAGCTTAGTAGTTAGGAATATCCTTCATACTACATAGATTCAAATTTTAAAGTCTTAACACTTAAGAGAATTTATGTTTTTCAAAATACATCAAAATGATATGAAAAATATGTCCTTAAAATTATTCAAGAAGAAACTTAGTCCCAATTAATAGTCAAGTTGAACTATTAAATTTAAGTACAATTTTTTTTATATATTTATTATTTTTTAATTAAAATATAATAAGTGTATAATTTTTGTAAATAATATTTTTATATTTTAATTGAATAATTTAATAATAAATATATAAGCAACTACAAATAAATTTTTTTTCATACTTTTATTGTACAATACAACAAAAAATATAGTTTTTTCAATCAACCAATGCTCCAAGAATTAGTGTTAAAAACCTAGAATGAAAGAGCAGAATGCTTGGTATCATATCAATGTGATCATCAGTGCAAATATAAACACAGGACTCTGCAAGGAAAAAGATATATAGCAGAGAGCTTCGAATAAAGCCAGGAGAAAAATCATAAAAGGATAAAATGAGAGCAGATATAGAATCATTTTCACCAACATGCACGTCAAAGAACCTTCCAACTAGTAAATCAAAAATCTGCACACTCCAAAAGATTCCGCCACCTGCTAGCTACCTGTGTCCATTGCCTCACTGTACTCTTAATACTAACATATCATCTTTCTTTCTTTTTTAAACAAGAATCTCTTCTCCCTGCTATCATCAATCTTTACTTTTATCTCTCACTTTTTCTTTCTGATAGCGTGGAATCCTGAGTCACCTTTGGAGAAATTCTTAGGCATTAATGCATCCAATGGTCAAGTGAATGAGTGATCCCGCTTTAAAAACAATCTAACAGTCTACACTCATTTACTTTCGAGTCAAACTTCGTAGCACCAAAGAAGCTCTTCGTCGTTAACTAGGATTAGTTCGATTGATAAAGAATATGATGGCATTTTTTTAAAATTTGAATTCAATTTCTTTAAAAATCGCACAAAAATAAAAATTTGAAATTCACCTAGTCAATATATTGAGGCGGATTCTTAAAATTGTTCGAAGAAAAAATTTATTTATGTGCTAAGTTTGAATATATCTTGGTTGGCTATTAACTTTTGTATGTGAATAAACAATAGCAACAAAATATTCGGCTTCTTTATATTGGGTAAAAATAAAAATATAATATGGTATTTAGGTCATGAGGCACTCTCACTTATTAAACTAATCTTTTAAGATATACATTAACCAGTATCAAGTATTTTATTATACACCGTATTTGCCAAAAGTTAAGTGAAATGTTCAAGACCAAAAGCCTCTCGATCTGGATCCCATCGATTTTCAACATTTTCCATTTAAGCTTTAGGAAGAGGCAGATTCTATGTTTCAACAATTGCTTATTAAACAAATACTCCATTGAAAATCGATTAGGACCACTTCTATAGTGTTATGTGCCTTTGTGTAAAGTGCAGTAGATCCATAAGCATATGCCAGTAAAGGGAGCATTCTAACTCATAGGTTAACTGCTTTCGATCTTGAGGTGACTTACTAAGAGCTGACTCATTTGTATAAATCAACGAATGAACAAATTGCTAAGTGGCGCACTAATGATATAGAGTCATATTGAAGAACGAAGGGTCACGTACTGTCATGGATAAGCTTAGGGGATTAAGTTCCTATTTTAAAAGTAAATAGATAAAGTTCAGGAGTCGTCACCAAAATTTTGTTTTTGAAAAGGTAAAATTTTAAAAAAGTCTTTTTAGTTTGAAAAATAATTTGCGAACCAGATTCGGATTTGGGAGTCGATTGTGAGTGCGGAAGGTATTAGGCACCCCACTGCACCCATTTCTAAGAACGGTTACCCTAAGTCAGTTGTGCAAAATTAATATGGCATCTATTTTATTTTAATTCTCCCTAACTAATCACATACAAAAATAGAAGAAAAATTTAAGGAAATTAAAAATAAAAAGAAGAAAGGAAATTAAAAGTAAAACAAAAAGAAATTTAAAGAGTAAAATAAAGAAAGAAGGGAATAAAATTAGATATAAAATAAGATTAAAAGAAATTAAAGAAATTAAATTAAAAGAAATTAAAGAAATTAAATTAAGAGAAAATGTCTATTTACAAGGGTGAAATTAACCTACGGTGAAAGCCTAGGGCCTGCGTACCCTCCAAGAGATATCAAAGTCCACGTAGTTCGGCTGAGACTATGTTTATTTATTTGTTTTGTTTCATTTTGTTTGTTTTTGTTGTCTTTTTTGGTTCTTGTTTTTCTTAATCATTTTTTTATTATTTTATTTTATTTTTTAAAGAGGGTCTAAGAAAATTTTAAGAGATTAAAAAAATATATTGATTTCCCATTCACTTTTGTGTTCTCTTTTTGTCATTATTGTTATTGTTTTCTTTTTTTTTTTTTTTATCTTTTTAACATTTTTTATTACATTTTTTTTATTTTTTGGTTTCTTTGATTCTCTTAACATACTTTTTATTTATTAAATTTTTTTTTGCATTTCTTCTTTTTTTTTTTTTTTGCATTTTCACTTTTTAGTCTTTGGTTTATTACTTTTTTTTTTGGGTTTTTGATATTTTTATTTAAGTAAACAAAAGATTTTCTTCTCTCTTCTTTTTTTAATTTTTTATTTCAATTCTTGAAACGACATTTTCACCTAAAAATTTTCAAATGTCTTACTAATTTTTTTTGTTATTTTTTTTGAAGGAAGAGGACGTTTTTTAACTTTTGGTTCTTTTTTTTCTCTTTTACTCTTTGAAACTGACTTTCTTTTTGTTTTGTTTTTTTTAATTTGTAAAGTTTATTTAATTTTCAAAAAGATATGTATTTTTATTGATTTTCAAGAATTTGGGTATAATTCAACAAAGCACTCAATACAGAATTGACAAATAGATTATGTTGCGTGATTATCTAAACAAGATAACAGGAATCACAACCAATTAGCAACCGTAGCATTCCAGTACCTAGAACAGTGCCTAACACAGCTTTCCTACTCATATCTTTAGACAATGTAAAAACTTGTTGAAGGTGAACCCTTAGACATCCTACCTGATCATATTAAAAGTCAATACAGCACGTCCAAATAACGTGAATCAGGAAAACGAGAGACCCCTCCACTATCTAACTAGGGATTATTCATGAGCCAACCAGTACAAAAATGATTTTTACCAACCCCAAGAGTGAACAAGAGGCAAATACGAAGCTCATGCCTTTCACCCCACAAGTTTTCTCAAAAGATTATGTTAAAAAAAAAACTTTATTCAATCATAAACACAGAGGCATTCAGACCTAAGTTCAGCAGTATTATCAAATACTCATTTAGGTTCGAGTTTCTGTTTAGATGGACATGGCCAAACCACAATCATTTGCAATCAGATTCAATCACTATGCTTAGGCAGAACGGCAATAACGTATCAAACTCCTCAAAACCAGTGAGAGGGATATGATGAACAGAGATATTAATCAAATGGTTTATCAGACCCAGATTTGAACATCAACACAGATAACATACATGGTTCTCATACTTTCGAAAACAAGAGACAAGCAAAGATGGCAATAAAAACATACATCAGTAAGCTCATTTTCCCTCCTTCGAATCCCAGAGATTTCTCCCTCGGTTCTTCCTCCCTTCTGAGCTCCTTGGCCTTCGAGTCTCCTTTAACTCGAAGTTTACTCCGAAAGAATCCCCTTCTCCGTCTCTCTCTCTTTCTTCCCCAAATTAGAAGACCTTTCTCACCTTCTCTGCCTTTCTTTTCCAATCCAAAAATCTCCTGATCTCCTTTTCTGCAATCTCAGCCCATTCTTTCTCTTTTTTTTTTCGTCTCTCGGTTTTCTTCAATTCAAAAAAGAAAATCTCCCTCTTTCTCTCTCGCACCCTTCTCCCCGAAAATCCTTTTCCCCCTCAATCTCTCTTGACTCTCCGTTTTCTCCCTCTGAAAAAAAAAACCATCTTCTGTGATTCTCCTCTATTTATAATGGGTCCGAGGGTGAGTCTCACCTTCGCTCGCGCGTCTCGCCATCTGATCCTTGTATGGATTCGTTGTGCTTCTCTACTCCACCCATTTGCAGTACCAGCGCTCACCTCCTGTCTAACTTCGTCCCTTCGCATCCGGAAATGTTTGCGAGAGAGGGGCAGAGCAGAGAGGGGGGGACCAGAGCCGTCTAGGGTTTTTTTTTTATTTCCTTTCATTTTGTTTCATTTCGGGCTTCTCATTCGAGTTAGCGAGGCGGGGGATTCAGGATTTGTGGGCTGAACAAAAATAGGCCTCAATTTTCCTTAACTGGTTCCTCCGAAATAGGCTTCCATTCTTTGGGCTTCTTTTTTCATTTTTGGCCCAATTCTGAGTTGGCTTTGGGTTGGACTCCTTTCTTTTTTTTTGGTTTGGGCTTCCTTCTTTTTTTTAATATTTTTTTTTTATTTTCTCTCTTTTTTTTGTTTTTGTTTTTGTATTACCCTTTTGATGATTTTTTTTGCCTTTTATTTCTTTTTAGTTTTTATTATTTTTTAGTTTTTAATTATTTTTTTGATATTTTTTTCTTCTTTTTTTTTGAATTAACTTGCTTTTAGTCTTTTCTCTTTCTTTCTTCTTCTTTTAATTCATTTTTTTGTCCCTTTTTTATTTTTATCCCTTTTTTTGGATTTCTGTTATTCCCTATTTGATTTTCTTTTTGTTCTAATTTTGGATTAATGGGCTTTTACCTTGTTTTATTTTTATTTTTGGGTTTTTTCTCCTTTGATTTATATATATATATATATATATATATTGAGTTTGTTGGACTAAAAGGACCTATTTGATTTTTGTCTTTCTTCTTTTTTTATTTATTTTTTTATTAGTTTAATTTTTATCATTATTTTTGGAGCATGCCCGGATAAAATACGGTGTTCACAATAGTGTAGGATATATTTTATTCTAGAATGATATTTTATTTGTTTGGCAATGACTTATAGTAAATCTTTTTATATTCTTCTTGTCATATTTTATGAGACTAAGAAATGAATGAAGACTTAGCCGTCATTGGCATGTTGCTTCCATCGAAAAGAGAGCTCTTGCATTTTATAGTTTCCTCATTCTATGCTTTAGCTTGCATCCTCCACCATTTCAGTTAGCTAACTTTCCCTTGTTATAGCTTACGATAGTGCTTCCATTGCATCCTTAATCTCACCTTATTTTTTGAGCTCCTATTCCTACCAAAGCACTCCAACAAACATTTTGTCATCTCAATTCAACATTGTCATACATCAAAGCCCATATGTAGCATAACCAAGCATTGGCCTTCCAATTGTGGAAGTAGTGTTTCATGGAACTAAATTTTGGTAAGGAGAAATGCTTATCAACAATTGCAGATGCACAAATCTCTCCTTATTAGTTGTAAATCTATTTGTTGTTGAGGTAAGATAAATTAATTGAATATATGAATTCAAAATACCATAATAATATTGTATGAAAATGTTTTAATATTTGTCATAATGAAATTGATATCATGAATATTCACGTAAACACTGTGAATCAAGCCCTTCTCTCTAAACTTCTCATAAGAAGCAACTATTCAATAGGGCAAGTTAGATATTATACTCTCTTAATATTTATAAAAGCCCACCCATCATAGCCTAAGAAGGTAAAGATGTATATTATTCCATCTAACTACATCAATTAATAAAAATGCCCAACTCATAAAATTGAACACTAATATAACAAAGCTTGTTATTATCATTAGATATGGATCATATAAATATTAACCCTTTTTATTAAAAACAAAAAAATTAATTAATGGAAACCTATAAAATTCTTACATCCTCCTACTCATGTAACATAAATTATGGTTTTCAAATTTTAAATTTTTTTTTATAAAACAACTTTCAAGTTAAACAAACAAACATATAGTATGTGGCCACATTTTTTAAAAAGAACTATGATTCACAAACAATAGATTCAAATGACTCGATCCAATAATATTAGATAATGTTGAACCATAACAACTATTATATTCTTTTTTTGATATAAGATTTATCTATGATCACAAACATTGTCAACACTATTGACATGAGTCATGACGTCTTAGGTATAATATCAAGATATGCTTTACAAACATGCTATTTTCAATGTTGGTCCATCAATTTCTCTTCAACATATTTGAACCAAAAGAGATTCATTGCTATCTTTCATATTCAACTTAGTGCCTATATTTAAAGCAACTTAAAACACTTTGAGAATTAGCATTTAATTTTGTCCATAGAATTTCCGTTTAAAACATGCCTTGTAGTAAATAGGCTAAGAAAATTTCTTTAAACTTAAGAATTAAGTTAGGTTGCCTCATACTTTCAACATGGTATCTACTTTAAAACAATAAGAACATATCTAAAATTAATACTAGGTTTTACATATCACAAGAGATTTTATCTCAAATAAATTTGAGACATTTAAATCATAATTCATATATTTACTTTAAATGCACAATAAATATAGCTTCAAAATCAATCATATGTGCCATAAACAACTATCAATGCCTTAAATCAAAATTTTGACAATATATCTAAAATATCAATAACAAAAAGTTTTCAATTGATTAAACCAAGACAAAAATAATATTACTTCTATTAACCAAGTACATGAAAAGAAATTCAATATACCTATTTTTTCCACAAGCCTCTTAAAGGGTTTGAGACATGCATTTAGTATCAATATACTTAAATAATATATTTGCATTTTTCACAAAATCTATAGTAGTCAAATACTTCAACTTCAGGTGTTTTAACCCATTAGATATTTTATTGCTCTTTATGACTCTATTATCACAATACATTGTGAAAGGTCTAAAGATAGAATCAACAACCTAGAGAGCACACCTTAATTATTTTAAAGAAAAATGTATTAGCTTTATTATTGGTAAATAAATAAGTTTCTCCCTACATAAAGAATGTCAAGTCTAGTGTAAACTTAAGTATATATCAACCTTCCCACTACAATACCATAAGGTATCTTTCTTATTTGATTCCTTTTAAGTTCATTTTTAAGACATTAATCTTTACTAGATTTTTCACCCTTCATGGTAGGGACATCACTAGACTTACAATCTTGCATATTGAGCTTTTTTAGGATATAGTTAATATAGGCTTTATAAGATAAGTCTAGTAAACAATGAGATCTATTCCTATAAATTTCAATCTTGAAAGCCAAATGATGCCTTTCCTAAATCTTTCATATCAAAGGTTTTAGCCAACATTCGCTTAGTCTCACTTAGTAAACCAATGTTGCCACTAGCAAATAAGATATTATCAACATATAAAAACACGAAAAATGAACTTGATTCCATTAATTTTAAGATATATACAGTGATAAACTTTGTTTTCTACAAAGCCCATAAAAGTTGCCACATCAACAAATTTTAGATATCAATAATAGGAAGATTGTTTTAAGCCATAAATAAACTTTTTTAACTTGCAAACTAAATACTTTCTCTCGTTAGCCAGAAAATCCTGACATCCATTGATGCAACTCCATATTAAAATAAGTCACTAAGGTCATGAATATTCTAAAAGAATTATATTATCTTATGGCATTAATAACACTTGATAATATCATTTTATAAGTTATGCTTGTTTACTATTAAAAGAATCTTTAGATGATATGAGAAAAAAATCTTTGTATAATCAATTCATTCCTTTTGAACAAAATCTTTAGCCACAAACCTCCCTTTAAAACATTTAATTTTAGCTTTTGAATCTCTTTTTGTTTTGTAAACCTATTTGCATCCAATAGCCATACAACTTGTAGAAAGTTCAACAAGATCTCATATACTATTTCTTGTCAAAACAAATTCTCTTCACTTATAGCATTCATACATTCATTTGATATAAGAGAAGTTACAACATTTTGGTATGTAGTAGGGTCATAACATGTCTAATATCATAATCATTCTCACAAAAGTAAAAGTAAAAGTCATTAGGGATTGTAAATTTTCGTGGCGTTGATATCGTCATTAATATTTCCTTAATAAGCTCAATAGGCTGAGTATTCTTAATAGAAGTTAAAAGATTACTATATTGTATTTATGGCTTTATCTTATTAATAAGTTTATGTGTAATATTCTCATATGGTTCAAATAAAGAAACATAAATAATTTCACTGATTTCTTTGTCTGGACAAATGTCTTGATAATAGTGAATATTAGCAATATCCATCTCAAAAAAGTTAATTGTTTTATTACCTTTTATTATGCATTAAAACCTATATCTCTTACCATGTTCTGGATACCTAAAGGGTTAGTCATTTTTTTTATAGGTTTATATATTCTTATTTATGTAAGACAACCCTAAATTTTGAAATAATTTAAACTGTGTTTCTACATGTCCAAGGTTCAATAGGTGTTTTAAGGATAACTTTGGCAAGAACTTCATCTTATAAATGTTCAAGCAAGTTAGTTCTACTCAACATATTTCTTATTATATCTCTAAAGATGTTGTTATGCCTTTTGGCAACTCCATTTTATTCAAGACTATTAGTCATAATATATTGTACAATAATGCCACATTCTTGTAAGTATTTGGCAAATAGACGTATATGCTACCTAGTCGTCTCGTGTTTGTTATGACACTTGCCACCTCTATCATATCTCACAATTTTGATGAATTTTTTCAATTATTTTTCAACTTCATTTTAAAATTTTTAAAATTTTAAATATATTAGATTTTTCTTTTGTCAAAAAAAGACAACCATATTAAGAAAAATTATCAATAAATGTAATATAATTTTTATTGCCACATCTTGTAGAAAAATAAAGACCATTAATATCAATGTGAATTATTTTTAAAAGTCTTAAACTATGGGTGGCTCTTTTCTTTTAGTCTTAATTAATTTATTTGCAATGTAATCAACATAAGTTTCCATGTCTCCAAAATCTAAGGTAAAGAAGATATCATT
This sequence comes from Erythrophleum fordii, assembly GCA_032878935.1. Lineage (NCBI taxonomy): Eukaryota > Viridiplantae > Streptophyta > Magnoliopsida > Fabales > Fabaceae > Erythrophleum > Erythrophleum fordii. The sequence goes on along the minus strand of JAVQMF010000053.1, from coordinate 49,171,581 downwards.
TTTAATTAATCAAGTCATTCTCTCCTTAAAAGGCCTAATCGTTTATATCATAATATGGATGAATTATCTTTAATTTTAGAACGCTTTATAGTAATATTTTTAATATTTAGAAAAGTGGATAATTTAGATAAACCATTATTCAAAAAACCATAACCTATTTTTCGTAAACTATATATTGAATTCATTCTTGTCACCAAAAACTGAAACAAAAACTAAGCCTATCTAAGGATGAAAGAGAAACTAAATTACTCCTAAAGGAGGGTACATAAAAAGTGTTTTCTAAAGTAATTTCAAAATTAATCTTTAAAACTAATTTGACTTCTCTTATGTATTCAACTAAAACTTTTATGTCATTTTCTGCTTTCAATATTAACTCCCTTTGGCTTGGTTTCCTCTTGTGTATAAACCTTTTCATTTTTATTTTTTAATCAAGATTTAAATCTAGTGCAATCCTTCCTCTTGCGGCCAACTTGTTTATAATGGAAGTATATGTAACTTTCAAATGGCAGCATTTGGACCTTTTTCATTATAGATTTGACTTGGTACCAAAATTCTTGGTAGAAACATTACGCTTTTTATATTTATGATGAATAGAACCTTTGCTAATGAGATTCAAAGTGCATTGGCAAAGTAAATATTCAATAACACAAACCTTAATTTAGTTATGTGACACTAATAAACATATTCCTATCTCATTAGCAGAATCATCCACTCATCTTACTCATACAACTTTAAATACCCTATCATTCCAATTGGTGGCCAATCTTTAAGTACTTCAAATTTGGCTAATTGTACTAAACGATTTTCCCACCTCAACTGCAGATGATCCAAACACAAAGTTAGGACTTAACCTCCTCAACACATCAACTGTAACCAATGGGTTCAAAAGATGTAAACCCTCAAAGTTGTTGTCAATGTCACCTCCACACTCTACTACCCAAGCCTAGCATAAACTCACCACATGGGGATCCTTTTCTCTGCAAAGAATTCCATGCTTCTTTCTAAACAGACACACCTCCTAAAGGTGGTCCTCTTGGTCCATTCATTATTGTGAAAGGCATGCTTGATTCTCATAGTCTAGTCCTCAAATGAAGTTATGGCAATGAAGAAATTAACATTTACTTAAGGCATGTGGCTAATGAAATGGATGACAAGAGCAATAGGCTTTATAATAATATCCATGTTTCTAATACTTTGATTGCTAAAATTTTTTTGAATTTTTTAAAATTTCAAGCCAAGATCGCTTGCCCTATTTTGCAGCACATTAATACTTTGGGTTCATTAATCTTCTCCCTAGTGATGCTTGAGACTTGGGATATTGCTAAGTTGATTTTTATTGTGATATTTGATCCTGATTATGCCAATTTTTACCATTTCAACATTTTTCTTCTTCCTTCAGTTGAATTCAACAATTAACATGGCCTATATGTTTGTGGAAATATTGCACTTTGATAGGTAAAACTTTGAGCTTGGTGTGATGTGCATTGTAGAGGCCATCAAAAAGTAGTCTACACCTTCAACTTTCACGTACTCTAAGCTACCAAGTACAAGTTGGTTGGTTTCAAGGAGCTAACAAACCTTCCTATTGTTAATGACATTTTTAATAGTCCTTAAGCAATAAGAATACCATATACCTATCCTCTGGCATGGATTAAAGCTCTTGTGGGAAAATTCATGCCACTTAAAGTAGTTAGGGTAAGTTGCACCTCTCAAATTTTCAAATTAATGATTGGCTAGATCATTCTGCAAAAAAGCTTGGAACTCTTGTAAGTGCTGATGAAGTGTATTGTCATTTTGCATTTGGGGCCAATCCTTTTATGCCAATGGGAGTTTTTGGATATGTTATTCCTGTTCTTACTCTTGGCCCCTATCTATTCGTGGACATTCCCTATAAGAAACCAAGAATGATGGTAGTTTCCATGTTCATACCTAAATGTATCTGATGTGCTTGTTGCTGGATTGCTTGAAGTTGTAGATCCATCTCTGTCAAGCAAATTCTTCCCCCAATACAATTGGATAGATGAATCCAATGAGTCAACTAAGTTTATTTTTAAGCATAAGCCTCTTTAGGCTTCATATGACTTAAAATGAGGCAAGAAAAGGAAGAAGAAAGTAAATATACAAGGGAATATGCAACCAACTTATGGAACTAGAGTAATTCCTCTCTTTGTGCTTTCATTGGTTGATGTGGATGTTGTTGTTGCACCTTTTTTTTTTTTTGTGTACATCAATAAGCAATTAGACGTTCCAAGCTCCGGCTTTTGTAATCAAAGAAAGTAAAATGTACAATTAATGGGTGAGGTTTGAGTCTGACGTTGTGGGCCTGAAGTTTGGGTCCAAAACTGAATGGATTTGGCAAGTCCAGTGAGGAAATTTCTATTAGTAATTTTGAGGCTAAAGGTGTTGCAACTGGTAGTCACTGTTCCGCGGTGGAGAGGTTATATACGTGGAAGAAGAAATTGTACCAAGAGGTCAAGAATGCTGAGCCCATAAAGATAAAGATGGAGCACGAGAAGAAGGTGGTGGTGCTAAGGAAGCTAAAGATGAAGAGGATACACTACGTGAAGAGAAAGAAGGCAAAGAAAGAGGTTGAAAATTTGCAGTTATAGATGATGGTTGCTTCTTAGGCCAAAAGGAGTACATCAGCTGAGATTATCAAATTAAGGGAGACAAAGCTCTACCCGCAACTCCTTGAGTTAACATCGTTTAGCGGCTGGGATACCTTAATACCATCGTTTAGCAACTCTTCAGCTTGAGCTTGAAGTTCAACAATGGCAATTATCCTTTTGCAACATCTTCAAGGCTCATAGAGACTATATCCAGTCCCCACAGGTTGGCTAAGGCTCAGACTTTTCCAGTTCAACTGACAGTCTGAAACCCCTCGAGCCGAATTGCCAAGGACTCCAAAATATATCCCATCTGTGAAGAATGTCACCTAGCTGGGGATCGTATCATCGATATGGTGGCATCTGAAGGGATCAAGAGCTACCTAACAATTACTCATGCCATTGCAGTTCAACAGAGGAGCACAGACAAAAGAAGTCAGATTCTGCATTTAAAGAGCTTGAGAAGGAAGTGGTGTAGCTTCGGCTGCCGTAGTGTCCAAATGGCCAGAGTGCTAAAAAGAAGATTGTAATTCTGTTAATGCAAATGGTTCAAGGCATATTGGTCTCACTAGGGTATTTGCCAACATCAATTTTAAGGACAAGGTTGTTTTTGTAGAGGAGAATATTGTTAAAAATGCTGTGTTGGCACTAAAGAAGAATGTGTTTGGCACACTAAAGCAGTACTGATAAAATGTGTTTAGATGTTGCATAAATTATATTTCATTCCAGAATGATGTTTTATTTGATGCTTTATTTGTTTGGCAGTAACTTGTAGTAAATCCTTTTATATTTCCCTTATGATGTCTTTTGAGAACAAGAAATGAATGAAGGCTCAGCCCCCACTGGAGTATTACTCCCACTAGGAGAGCTCTTGCATTTTACAGTTCACGGATTTTATGCTTTAACTTGCATCTTCCACCGTGTCAGTTTGCTGACTGTCCCTTGTTATAGCTAAAAAAATATGTTAAACAAAATTAAAACAAGAGAAAAAATATGTTTATATCATAATTTAATATAAGAGAGATTCTATCGACCAAAAGAAAAAGGGGCGATTATTATTTTATTCCAAATTCTCAAAGTTAATTATATTACTTCAAAATTTTAGGAATGATAAATACGATCCACTATTTTATTATAACCCTGCAGGTTTTATCTACAATATAATCTCCACCCTGTTCAAATGGAATTTCAAAACTCATATTATCTCAATAAGGAAATTACTTCTATTTTTATCTTTAAAGATAAAACCATGACTTTTAGTTTACATATTCATACGTTCCAAGGCTGAAACCCCTTTTTCTTTCTTTTTCTTTGTATAAGACCATATCTGAGGCAACTGTGTGCTTTTCTCATCCACCTTGCTCGCATACAGAGGACACCACAACAAAAGGAGGGGAAAGATACGAAGTGATCGAAGAGATGAATAAACTGCGCAGTAGGAGTACATCACAAGGCAATTAATCAAAAGATGCGTTTTCTCGAACCCGGTAATCAAGTTGAGAGTGGGTTAGAACTTCCCTTGCTCGAGCACTCCTATGTTGAAGTCTCTGGTGTAGTGTCTCAGATATCTGGCTGAAAAATTCAGTGTCCCATCTACGAATCAATGAGGGGTCCTCTGCATAGCAGATATATATGGATGTCACAGCACTTTCCACCACAACCATTGCCAGTCCAACCTGAAAATTACACATTTCAACTCATCTCAACCTGAAAATAAGACTAGTAATGTTCTCTATAAAGATAAAACTCAGGTAAAACTCCTAAAATATTTGCTATAAGATTTTACTATAAAGACATAATATGTGAAAGAACTAAAAAATTGTCAACCACGTGGTGCTATGAATAAAATACCTAGATGTCCAGTCAATCACACGGTGTTATGACTAACATACCTACATGTCTACTCAATCACGCGGTGTTATGACTAACATACTTAAATGTCTAGTCAATCACACGGTGTTACTCTCATTATCACAAGACACAAACTAGAATGCAGTGTTTCCTTGCCAATCATTAAAGAACATGTAAAGAAGTCATACATACTTGTCAGTTAACTTATCTTTGACATATTTATATATATCTCTATCATTGATTTAGACTACCTATCTTTTATAGACCAAATTGATTTGAGAATCTCTTCTCAACTCAATTGAAATATGACTGGTAATATTCTATGTATTTAGTTATGCTGCTATCAAAAATCGGCAGCAGCCACCAAATTGTAAGACTAATATAGAAAAGCCCCATCAAGGATCACAAGACTCGTGACTACTTTTATTCAAAATAATGCAGTGTTCCTCACCAACAGCAGCTTCACTAGGCCAGCCCAACTGAAAAGCAAGTTCAAAAAACTTAACTTACCAAGACCATCCCCATTAACATAGATGTGGATCCGATCATAATTACTCTATCTCTATCACTAAATCTAAACCACGCCCAAACACCAGAGCAAGTGCCAGTTATCAAACCACCGCAGATAGTGCCCATTAGCAGGACAGCACCTGAACAGTCATAGGCCACAAGTGCTTCAACTCCAGTTGACTGGAGTAACTCCCAGGCATCTCTAGCTGAACGGTTAAAGCTTTTACCATAAACAGCAATCTGCAGAAGACATGACCATAAATCATGCTAAAGTAAGTGTCCAAGTACCAATAGCAGCTAACTTCATTCATCAAGAATCAAACCTCAACACTAGGAACCAACATCTTAGATTTCAGTTACCATAGAAAAGAGAATGACTGCTTCTAAGAGTCAAAAATGTTTATAAACTGCCAATTACGCCTTTGTAATAGGACTTTTCTAGTATAGACTCAGCCATCCACATCATCCATGGACTCTACTCACAAATGAACAAGAGTCTGACAACAAAAAATTACAACTTTAATATAGTGGAGCTCCATGTGTGACAAATTCAAATTAGGGAGTCTTATGAGTAAACTAAGCCTATACAAGAATGTATCCATTGTAACATGCTGCTTATTGATCCTCTTTTCCCCCATTCATATAAATGCCATACCAATGTCTTCGGGTGCAAATGCTGTGGGCAGAGCTTACTACATCATTCTCATTTTTTCTCTGGTAACATTCATCAAAATTCTAATCCTCAGTTTTCTCCTTTTATTTAGATATTGATGTTTGCAAGGGTTTCGTTTTCAATGTTAAACCACCCTACAACCTAAGCAACTTGACCCCGCTAAACCAATTGTATGAATTTTGATTTTGCCCACTAATGTACTGATTAACAGGAAACATTCAGCCTTTATGATGTACAGCCAGCTTCATTCCATAGATCACATATTAAGTTTAGATTATAAAGATAAAAATTTAAAGACATTCTGAATCAATGAAAGACAATATGATCAACTATCCTTAATATAAGTGCCAATAGCTGACAGGTCAAAATAAATAAAATCAGAAATATATATGATTGTCATGTAGAAGAGAACATTTCAATGTTATATGAAAGTGATAACTGACATAGAACTAGAAATCTACCTGAACATAGGCATATTTGTTAAAGAATCGGACCAGAGTCTCCACAAGATGGAAAAGGAAATCAACACAGCAAAGCAAACACTCATTATTGCCGATCTTCGACCGGAAACCCCTTATCTGAGAGATATATGGTAATTTTCATAAAACAAGGGGAAAAAGAAAAGCCTCTGAATTCAACAAACAAGATATGCAAATCAGTAACAGAAATGCAAAGGGTGGTGAATACCTCCCACCGCAGTGTCCTAATAGCAGCTGTAAATAACGAGCCATAACAAATGCTGCCAAAGGATGTTGTCAAGGCATACTGTAAAGATCTCATTAAAGAGTTAGCAGGTATTAAAGCTGCCTCTCTACCACCATGGATAAGATCAAGAAACACCATCCCAGACACTATTACATGTACAGTATTACAGAGTACAGCACCTGTCCAAAATAAACTTACAGAGAAAACCTGCATGCATAAGTAGCAATATCAGTGTAATCAGATGAAGCAAGTTTACATAAAATACTGCCATGATCATCCCCAACTCCAAACAGGAACAGATAGAATTAAGAGCACAACTTGCCAGCTCACCACAAGAACCCACCAGCATCCAACATCAACCATGCTTGAAGCCACAACGCCTGCTGCTCCAAAAGACCATAAGGCCATCCACAAAAGCAGCACAAGCATAAACGCATATCCCACTCTCATAACCTCAGGAAGATTCCAAACCATCTTCACAGCTTTTTGCAGAACCAGCATGGTAAAGGGGAGTCTAGATGGGAAAAAACAAAAGGTGCCACCAGAAATCATCCTACAGACATAATTATTTTTACAGAAAACAAAAAGCAGGGGGGTTGGGGAGAAAGATGACCTAGAATAGAAGAAACAGAACTGCTACAAGATATGACAGCACTAGGCTACTAATTTTAGAAACTATCAATATTAGCCTGTTAACACATGAAAGTATCAATGGTGCATAAAATCTTTATAAATCATACACATAGCTGTAGACAATTATTTATTTGCATTATATTATATTACACATACACACCTAGTCAAATAAGTATGAAATATCTCGGTTAAAACTCTTTATATGACCACAACCTCAGTTGTCTAAATTTTCCCTCCCATAGTCTGAGGACTTGGATATTGAGTAAAACTAAGACTCCACCAGCAGAAGATGACCTTTCCTCGCCAGCAAAATAATTTCCAAACCTCATCCAATTATCAAGTATCAACAATCAAGTTTCCACAATCTCATCCCCAACATCTAAAATTCTCTAATTCAAGTAGAATAAATACATTAATGGGTAAAATTTCTCCAAATATTAAATAAGCAACAGGTGGTTCACTAAAAAAAAAAAGATGAACTTTCAAGTAAGCCATTATTAAAGAGGAAATTAACGGTGTAGAAATTTGTTTTAAATGAAAATAATAGCAAGGTCATTTTTCCTTTGTAGTTTTACCTTAAACATTATGACCATTCAATATTTCGTTATTTTACTCAACAACCTCACTCTATATAATTTTAAGGCACTAAATGAAATTTAAATTGCATTGCCAGCTAAATTGTTGAATTTTGGATAGACCAATATATTCAGAATAAGAAAAACTTACTGTTCCAATTCCATTTGCTGCTGCTATGAGAAGAGACAATTTTACGATAATAGGAAACACGGGAGAAATTCAGTAAAGACATTATATTTGCTAAAGGCTATTCAGGCCAATACCTGTCTATGACCGATATCACGTACAAGAACTGCAGAGCTGCTCCGATGGCAAAAGCAACTCCCCAGAAAAACTGTTCAGCCCAGAAACATAAAACACTGATCACAGCAAGATAAGTGGTCAGTATGTGAACAGACACCTTCATCATTTGATTTGCGCGAGAACCCAACAGTAACAACCAACTCCACCCAAGAACAGTCCCAACTCCACCAGCAACGGCATAAAGCGGCCAGTAATCCTCGGTCAATCCAGATTCACGCTCCAAAAGCTGGATGGTGTACATATCAATATTTAGTCTATTCCTTTTCTTGAAGCTATTGAGGCCGAGAACCCCCAGAACGAATGCCAGACAAATCAAATGAATTATAAATACACCCGACCAGAAAACATCATGCCACCGACGCGATTGCTCTAAGGTCATAGCTTCATTGGCGTCACCACCTCTCCGACTTCGCCCGGCATTCTATCAAAACAAAAGTAATCGAGTTCAAAAGTTTTCAATTGGTTTCTCACTCTTTAACAGAACTTTAAGAGATCAGATGAAACAAATTCGCGACAAAGATTTTTTTTTGGGGGGGAGGGGGGGGGGGGAATTGGAGGGGAAGAAAGAGAACATTTTGCCAGACAATAATTAGGGTGCTTGATAGAACAAAATATGACAAAAAAGAAAAAGCCTGTGCCATAAGAGAAAGTGGGGTACCCATATAAACAAAATTAGTGAAATGATTGAGCAAGATAGTTTCGCCATTAAAGAGATATTGGGGTTATCAGATTAAACAAGGTGGAAATAATAACTAAACAGAAAAAACATTTTGTCACAAGAGAGTAATTCGGGTGCCAAAAAAATCAAATCAGTGAAAATGATTGAAAAAAAAAAAAGAGGAAAAAATATCATTGTATAGTACTTGAGAGTGTAACCGGTATACCTGATCACCGGTGGCGATGGGACCGGAATCGGAGGAGGAGGATGAGAAAGAGGGAGAATCCATCATTAAGAGCGATGGAGAAACATTGCACAGACCAAAAAAGAAAAAAAAGGATGACGAAACACGGTAGAGATCAATTGAGTTGACGGGTCATATTGGGAGTGAGGAACCGTGAAGACCGAGGCAAAAACTAGAGAAGATGGTCACTGGGGTAATGGCTCTTTAGGGTTCTGAAAATTCGGGATATATAGAATTGAACTAGGGACGTCGCGGAGCGGAGCGGAAACTGAAGCACAACGGCTACCGTTTGGAATGTTAAAAAGAGTTGAAGCAGATGACTCCAATGTAGCGATTTGCCACAGCCGTTTTTGGAGGCCAATAGAGAAAACTTCTGCCGCCACGCGCCATGTTTTAATCATCCTTGAACTATAGACGCTTGTTGTTGTAATTTTTTTCCCTTTGTTTTAAACCAAAAATGATATATTCGTGTGAGAAGTAATCAAAAGAAAGCTAGGTAAGAAAAAATATGGAAATGTCAATAATTTTTAAAAAGGGGAAGTCTATTTGATAGACAATATATTAACTTTAAATGCACTTCTGGTCTAAAAATAATTAATGTTGATCTAATATTTTTTGAAATAATAATTCAATTTTGTTTATTTACCATATCATTCATTTAAAATTTAATGTAAAATCTAACAACCTATTAACTTGAATATTTTTATTTATTTAACATTATCAATTTATATTCAAACTTGGTGTTCAAGTCGTCTTATTGTTAAATTTAACGTTAAATTTTATATGAAAATATGATAAAGAAATAAATTTGATCATTTTGGAACATTTAAAATCAATATTATCTACTTTTAAATAAGAAAGACTAAATAAAGACTTTTACAAAGACCAAAAATATATTTAAACTACTATAGTAATAGTGCTTGCAATAATTCTAGGAACTCATTTTTGGTAGTATTATAATATCCAATAACAAGTATTATTATCCTTTATATGTTGAAATAAAGTAGGATCAATAATAAAAAATTAGAAAATAAATTTGAAAAAAAGTCAGAGTAGCGATGATTCACATAGGGTTGACTTAGGAGAAAAGAAAAGTAAATAAAAACTATAAAATCTTCAATTATAATATAACTAAAATGTAGAACTGAAATTTGGCTAAATAATACTTTATTTCATACTAAAAAATCTTATAAGCAAAAAATATAAAAGAAGGTTCTTTATTTAAGACTTCTAAAATGAACTGAAGATTTTTAGTGTTTCAAGTCTTTGTATGTCTTTCAACTAAGACTTCTCTAACTATATACTAACTTAAATACTTACATTTAAATTTGTATTTCATTTCTTGTAAATAATTTGCATAGTGGTTGATCTAACTAAAGCATTTTGACTTTTTTCTTTTGAAATGACAAAAGTTGTCAAAAGGCACCATTATGCATGTCTTTGACTGCTGAATGGAATATCTAAAAGTAATCTTTCTCATAATGATTATATCTAAATAGTAGCTAAAAAAAATCTTCAACCTCTAACTATATCACAGTAATTCAGATTCTAGATCTATCCTAAAGCAACTGTTTTCATTATCTGATTTTATAGTAGCCAATCTAGCATTTGAAGAGGCTAATTGGGATGATAATTCCTAAATTTTCTTAGCAAATTGCTCCAGGTAGCTTATGGCTGTAAATTTTGCCATTATTTTACCTTTACTGGCTAAAAATGGTGATGGATCTTAGACTTTAAAACGAGTAATATTAGAAGAGATCCATTTGTTCACTTGCTATATATTGGCATAACTATTATTATACTTTTTTCACCATTTGACTATAAATATTTTTATTAAATAACATAAAGTGGAGCATGTTTCTATACCAATTGTGACTAAAAAAACCCAACTCATCACCCAAGGAACCCTAAAGTGATAAAAGAAAAAAAAATTGTTATTTCTTTATAATCTATAATTTCTTTAAATGCCTTATAGGCTTTTTTTACTGCATTAGGAAGTATTTGCTGAACTCATCCAAACATATAGAACCATTCCAAAAACCAATTTAGAATCATTAGAACAATCTTGGTCGAACCAACTAAACTAAGGATGGTCTTAGTTTCTGTAACAAAGTACATTACACTATGCTTTCTTGTAATCTTGATAATCATAAGTAAGGCCATGATAGTTAACTGTAGATTTTTTGGTTATATACGAAAGTGTTCATAGGATGCATGAGTAATCTTTGTTTAAGAATATTCTTTTTCTAAAGGATCTTTTCTATGACCTATCATGGTCGAATTGGAGTCTACCAAGATTAATTCATAACATTTTTTGTCTTTCTTTAAATCCTTTGGAATTTCATTCCAAATACCTTTTATACTATAAGGAAGAAAGACACCTTTAACAGTAATTTATACATTATTGCTATATTGGTCAAGCTCCAGAGGATACAAGTGAACAACATGTTCCTTAGTTACATATTGAGGTTCTTCTTCTCTTTAAGTTTTGAGTAAGGGTTTTATGAAAACTTTGAGTTTGTCTATTTACGAAAGGTAACCATGAGGATGAGACTACAAGGGTGTTTGTAGCATAGTTTGCAAGGTTAAAGACTTTTCCTATAGGCTTCTTGGTTGGTGTTTGTGGTTGAATTATTATACTTTTGCCTTTTCCCTCTTGCATGGAAGGGCCTTCATGGATTGAACTCATAGGGCATTAATTTTGAAAACTTTTTCTTATAATAATTCTCTTGTAAGAAAATCAGGTAAAGAATTATTTTTCCTTTTAGTAACTTCTATATCAAAAATGAAACAAGAAAGTATTACCTACCATCTAATAAAAATATGTTCTGAAACTAAATTTTTAACATCCTTTTATAAGTTTCTTTTGCAACTTTACAATCAACACACAAAAGAAATTTTTGATTTATTAAATCATCTTGAAACTTTGAAATACATAAAATAATTACTAAAATTTCTTTCTTTATGGTGCAATATCTTTCTTGTGTTTCTACCTAAGCTCATGAATGGTATCTCACTACCTTTTCCATTTTTGTCTATATTTTGGTTTAATACTCCATCATAACCTATGTATGAGGCATCTGTTTCCATTATCTTAAAGACGTTAGCATTTGGGGTTTTTAGACACGAAAGACTTTTATACTTTTTTCTTTACCTCCATAACTATCTTGGTCATAAACTCATCCCAAGTTTGAAGGGTTTTTCTATAATCTTCTAAAAATGGCTTTAATTCTACTATAAGATTTAGCAGAAAGTCTGACATATAATTAAGATATCATAAAAGTCTTTGTAGTCGATTTTTAACTTTAATTTCATTAGGGAATTTATCAACAAATTCTAATGCTCTATTAGTATGAGTTATTGACCTTTGACAGATCTCTAATCCCAATAATTTTATTTTTATTTGGAATAATCTCATCTTATTAGTTGAAATTGCCAACCCATTTTTCTTTTTTATCTCATAAAATTCTTACAAATATTTAAAATCTTCTAATAAATTGGAAAACACTAAAACATCATTTATATAAACTATAGTAAATTTTGTATAAGGATTAGATATATCATTTATTATTTGCTAAAATTTTTCATAGTGTCTTCTTTAACCAAATGGCATTATGTTCCATTTATAAAGTCTAAAATAGACTATCAAAGTTGTCTTATATCTATTCTCTTTATGTATCTGTATTTTTCAATAACCTAACTTCATATTAAACTTAAAAAAAAAATTGATGCATTGGATAACCTTTCTGTTAAATCTTTTTTATTAGGAATAAGATACTTGATCCACCTTATAACTTTGTTTAATAGTTTATAATTTCTAACTAATATTGGAGCTCCTTTTTCCATCTCAACATGATTTTAAACATGGAAAGTTGAACAATTCCAAGAAGATTTGCTTAGCCTAATTAATCTTTTTTTTGAAAGTTATTGTATTTCTTTTTTATAATATTTTAACAATTCTTCATTCATCTATATGGGTCTAACTTTAGTAGATATTTATTTCTCGTTAAAGTGTTGTTCATAAGGTAATTTATCTATATGTTTCTTCTTATTCCAAAATGTGTAACACCCCAAAATTAATTAAGGTGTTAATCATGGATTTAGAGTAATTAAGAATCATTAATAGAGGATAATTGTGCAAGTTAGTGAATAGAAATTTTGGAAGGATAAATTATTAATACGGGTTTGAGAATTTATTTAGGATAGAAATTTGCATCTAGGCCCAAATTAATGAATCATGATGAGAGACTAATGGAGGCCCAATTACCCTTGTGCAGACCCAAGCCCTTGAGCCTTTCAAATTAGGCCCAAACCCCATTAAACTTCAGCAACCCAATGTATAAAACTGGCCCAATAGAATTCTGCAACCCAATAAGCAAAAATATGAAACCCAATTGGATCTGGACCTTGGAGCAGCCCATGACCCATCCCTTGACCCAACTTAAACCTACCTAAAACCCTAATGCTTCAGCCACTTTCCCATTTGCTGAAACACAAGAAGCAAATTCGGAGGTGGAGAAGGAGGCTAGGGTTGGGGGTAAGAATTTTTCATTTTCACACACTTAGAGCAAGATTTGGCCAAGGTAATAGTTATACAACTTAATCCCCTCATCTTTCTCTTTAATTTGGCCCGATTAGTTTTTCATTTGGAGAGTTTTCATCATACCCGAAATCTGAAATGTGGGTGTTTGGGGAATTTATTGGAGAAATTCGTAGTTTGAGGTTGGGGCTGGTATTATGCGAGGTTAAACCCCCCATTTTGATGCTTTCCTTATTAATTTGAGACCTCCATAACTGATTTACAAATGAGTATTAATTTTGTACGAATTTTCTTATGATTTTGGGTGAAATATTGAGATTTCTGGAAGAGGACATTTAAATCCGAATTTGATATTTGTGGTAGCTGGGTAAGTATTCTTTAGGTAGTTAATAGCATTTAAATCCCTTGGGTATTGTTGTAACTGTTGATGATGAATTAGAGTAGTAATTATTTGATGCTATGACTATAGGGAGACTCTGTACCATTGGTGGCTGTTGTAAATCTGTCTACAAGTGAGGTAACCGGGGTTTACATTAATTCCATGCATATGTCGGTTTAAATTTCATACTTGCTATATATGAATAATTTGAAATGTTGAATGAATTGGTTGGTTATCTATTGTATGATGATTGGACCTTGTGAGTCCATGGTGGAGCTGTGGTGCGGCTGCCACCCGTGCATGTGCTTCGATCGGGCACCGGGTTATGATCAAACCCCAGATGTACTGAGCCTTGGTTGTGCTCAATGGGGAGTAGGTGCTGTGGACGGGCCTCTTCCGGTGTTAATGGCCTTTAACATGTTTAAATATGATTGTTAGTATGTGATAGTAATCATGATAGCCTAATCGTTTCATTTGCTGAGGTGACGGATATGATTCTGAGGTTGATTGTGATTCATGCATATATGTTAATTAAACTGAATTATATGATGGAATTGACTTGGTTACTGAGATTTATATCTCACCCCATTTTATGGGATTACAATTTCAGGTGAAGGTTCTTCGGGTAAGGATAAGGGTAAGCAAGTAGATGAACATCCATGAGCTGAGGCCCGGTGTGGGGGAGCTACACTTGGTCTGAGTAGAATAGGATAGATGCTAATTTTTGTTAAGGCTTGTATAGCATCATCATGTATCTGTATTGTCAAGTGTAGGAATCTGTATTTTGATAATATACCGTGTACTTATTGAGGAGTAGACTTTATTGTAAATTGGTAATTGATGAATGGATTTATGATATCTGCTATGAGCTTTGTTGAAGTCTGAAATAGCTTATTATTATAAATGAAATCTTGATATATATTACTATGAACTCATGTTATTGTTATTTTACAAACTTGCTGATATATGGACTTGCTGTCATAGGATAATTAGAGAAAGGGAATTGACCCTTGGGTCTTGAACTAATAAGGATAGATTAGCTGGAGAAATTAGGCTAATGAAGGGTAGTGAGCCCCATAATGAAGGTAAAGGGGCCCTAGGGTGTTAATGAAGGGAGAGTGGGAAGTAGGAGGCAAGAATTTCGGAGTTATAGGCTCAGGAGGAATTTCGCCGCGGCTAAAATATAGTTGGCCACGGCCAATAGATAGAGGCGAAGTCGCCCAGGGAGAGTGCCAGAGAAGAATTCGCCGCGGCGAAATATAAATTGGCCGCAGCAAAATGTGAGAAGTCAAATTGGAAGTCATCGTGAGAGAAATTAGCCGCGGCGAATTATGGAATTGGCAGCGGCGAACTTTTGGGAAAATGTCCCTGGCATTCCAGAGAGGAATTGGTCACGGCGGAAGGAGTAATTGGCCACGGCTAATATCGAGAGGCGAGCGAGGAAGCTCCAGGAGGCTTCTTCGCCGCGGCGCCATGTAGGTTGGCCGCGGTGAAGGTCCAACTCGCCAGTGAAGAATAAAGGGGTAAAACAGAAAGGAATTGGCCGCGGCGAATGATAATTTGGCCGCGGCTAACATGTTGAAACACTTATATTAACTAGAAAACTTTGGTTTTCTATATGTTAACCATAAGAGATGATCTAGAGTCATTAGAATGAGTTTTAATTGATAAGTAATGGAATCTAAAGCTTATAAATGGATGTTTAATTCCCTTGTGAACATAAGTGTATGTAATTGTATGATTGTTGACTCTAATCATATTAAGATTTAAATTTTTTCATATTTTCATGTCCTATAGTGATTAATCACGTATTTAACCTTAATTATGATGATAAGAAATTAGAGTCGTCACAAAATGCATTTGGATATTCTGAACATATTTCTTTTTCAAACTTTTGTTTTATTTCTTCTATTTTTTTCTATCTGTTGGGGTTGTTTATTTTTTTTACTCTATTATTTTATAATGTAATTCTTTCTATAAAAATTTTGTCTGCTTTTGTTTTCTTTTTATTCTATTTATTCTATAAATTAAGTCTTCTTTTAACATATTAATTTCTTTGACTATTAGTGATTTTATTTATTTAAAAACTATTTCTTTTTTATTACTTTAATAAATATTCACGTGGGGTTACTTGGAATGACATCATTTACTGTAAAAAAAAGTGTTGTGAATATAATTAGTTCATTTAAATCTTTGACCAAAATAAAAATATTTTTACAACATATTCCTTTATTACATATATGAATATTAAGTAATTTATATTGTATATTCAATGTCGAATTATCATATACAGATAAACCTTTAAAGGTATTTTATAATACTTTACAAGTATTAATCCTTTTTTTAATAGTTTATATATGCACTTGAATTTACTAATACTACTAAATTTCTTAAATACTCATTATTTATTACTAAGTTCATTTGATAATGCCATTTTTGTTTAATATTTTTTGTATTTTATGTGTGAATCTTTCTTGAGGTATTTCATCTAATTTGGGGATTTCTTCTATGTTCTCATTTTCTTCTTGAAAATTATTTCTTTCTCTTTCTTTTAGTTTTGCCTTAATTTCTAAAATTTCTAAATCCTTGCAACTTTCCTTTTTTTTTTTTTTTAATTCCCTTATTTCTAACTTGATTCTTTAATTCTTGTTATAATTCCTTTAAACCTACTTGAGGTTTTTTTTAAAAAAATTTATTTAATATATCTTTTAGTGTTATAGGGGGTGATTTTTGTATTTTATTTTCTTCTTTATCTAATATATCTTATAGTTTTAATAAATATTGCCTTTTTATGTTCTCATCATTCATTTTGTTTATTATTTCTACTAAAAATTGGATATTTTCTTTGGCCATCACATTAATACTAATTTCCCTAATAGTTGCTATATAATTATCGTAACCATATGTATCTATGCTTAAGTATTCTTCTGAATTTGACATTGATGTTTCTGTTTTAGATTCTTCTTAAATATGATAAATATGATTTTTTTTCATTATCTGAAAAGCTTTTAGTTTCTAATGCTAAAGTAAAATCTTCATTTCTTAAAATTCTTAGAAGCTTTTGTTTATTTTTTTTCACTTATACTTAATTCTCTTATCTTTTTCTCTATCTTATGTTTATTAGGATAATGACTAAATTGTCCATACTTATAGCAAACTATATCCTTTTCATCTTTTTTATAGTTTGGTTTATCTTTAAATCTAAAATTCTTTTTCTTTTTCTTGTAATATTTATTTTATTTCTTTATAGAAAGGTTCTACCTCAAATGTTGGTTTATTCCCCCCCCCCCCCCAAAAAGGAACTTTTATCTTTTCAAATTCATATTGTTTACAAAAATTTCTTAGTTCTAACTTTTTTTTTTAACTTTTTATCTAGATAAATTTGTTGCTGCATTTTTATTTTATTACATGATTTCAATCCTATCATATTTAAAATATTTAGTATATGTCCATAGGTCATTAAACTATAATTCATTGCACCATTTTGTTTATTTCTAATTTCATCTTTAATTCTTTTTGCAAATAATTTAGGTAATTTTAAGATAAAGTTTTTCCCAAAATCAGAACTACCATCTTTCTTTTGAAATACTTAAGAAATAAAATTATCTTTAAATCATCTAATATTTGCTAAAGTTGGACATTTTAAATTCATTAGTTCTTTTAAATATCTTTCTTGTGTTGTTGTTGGCTCTCCTATAAAGGATTTAATATTTGCATAGGATAGTTGAGCTACTTTTTCTAAATATTTTTCTTCTTGTCCTTGAGCATTTATTCTAATTTGATGAAAATATCTTATTTTCTATCTATCTTATTCTATTAATATGTTTTTCCACTATCATTTTAAACTTTCTGTAAATCATTGAATTAATATATCAAATATATTATTATCATTTACTCATATATGTAATAAAGGAATATGTTTTTAAAATGTTTTTATTTTAGTTAAAGATTTAAATGAATCAACTATGTTGAGAACACTTTTTTTTTTTTTTTTACTGCAAATTATGCTATTCTAAGTAACCCTCTTAGGAATAGTTACTAAAGCAATAGGAAAAGAAATAGTTTTTGAACTAGCAGTCAAGGAAATTAATATGCCAAAAAAAGAATCAACTTAGAAAATTTAATAGAGAGGTTATCTAATACATCAAGTTTTTCTAAATTTGATATGAAGTTAGAATATTATCAAATATAGATACATGAAGAATACAGATATAAGACAGCTTTCACAGTCCATTTTGGACATTATGAATGGAATGTAATACTATTTGAATTAAAGAATACACTATTAGAATTTAAGCAAATAATGAATGATATATTTAATCTTTATACAAAATTTACTATAATTTATATAGATGTTGTTTTAGTGATTTTCAATTCATTAAAATAACATTTTAAACATCTTCAAGAATTCTATGAGATAATAAAGAAAAAATGGGTTAGTAATTTTAGCTAAGAAGATGAGATTATTCTAAACAAAAATAAATTTTTTGAAATTAGAGATCTATCCAGGGTTAATAACTCTTACTGGTAGAATGTTAGAATTTACCAATAAATTCTCAAATGAAATTAAACTTAAAATTCAATCACAAAGATTTTTAGGAAGTCTTAATTATGTGTCAGACTTTTTGCGAAATCTTGTAGTAGAATGAAAGCCATTGTTTAGAAGATTACAAAAAAAAAAACCTTCTGTTTGGGATGAGTCTATGATTAAGATGGTTATGGATATAAAGAAAAAAGTAAAAAGTTTTCATTATTTAGGAATCTCTGATCCTAAAGCCTTTAAGATAGTAGAAACAAATGTCTTAGATATAGGTTGTGAAGGAGTATTAAAGTAAAAGATAAATAAAGTGGAATAGTTAGTTAGATATTATTCAAGAGTTTGGATAGAAACCCAACAAAGATATTCCATTGTAAAGAAAGAAAATTTAGCAATTGTTTTATGCATTTCAAAATTTCAAGATGATTTAAGAAATCAAAAATTTCTTTTGTGAATTGATTGTAAAGTTGCAAAAGAAGTCTTACAAAAAGATATTAAAAACTTAGTTTCAAAAATTTCTTCGACTTTATTCTCAAATTATAATTTTATTCTAACAATAAAAAATAATTAAATTGATGTTAAAAGTTATAATTTTATTTTTAATATAACTTTAAAGACAATTGAATAATCTTAATTTTGAAAAGAATACATTATACCAAAAAATAACTTTATCAGCCAAAAAAAAGTAAATTAGAGCAGATATTTTTATAATTTTTTTAAAAATTTCATGGGAATTAAATAATATTTTTAAAATAAGAAGATATTAAATATAATTTAACAAAATATACAAAAATTATCATAATTTTCTTATCATTATTATGTATGGTGAAGTTGATTTCTAAGGCCAAGTAAAAAAAAAAAAAGCTTATAATATTTTTTTAATTTTTTTAAATGCAAATAAATCCTTATATCTATATTATGCTAGTTCATTATGATTTATAAAGAAAATATAATAAGATGGAATTGCTAATAATAATTACTATATATTGTGTATTTTTCTTATTAAAACAAAAAATATATATAGAGAATATTACAAATCTTACTAATATAGAAATTTAACTACATTAAAAAAAATTAAACATCCATGGATTATTAATGGAGACTTCAACCAATATGGATATGGTAAACATGGATCCTCTTTAACCACCCTAGGGATTACTTCCTTCAAAGATGTAGTTGAGGTGAGGCCTTATTGAATTACCCCTAAAAAGGCAATGGTTCACATGGACAAATAATAGGACAGGAGATGACATAATTTAGGCTAGGCTTGATAAAGTTTTCTACAATGTTACATGGCTAGAATATTTTCCACACTCAGCCTTAACATCTTATCCATTACAACTTTAAACCACTCTCCCATTCTCTTATCATCAATTAGCAAAACTTTTATTTAAAAGATGTTTCCATAAGTTTTAGACCTTTCGGACCAAATTCTTAAAATGCTTTGCAATAATCAACACTTCCTAAAAGCATTCTCATATAAGTTCACCTACTTTTTGAGTACAAGCCAAACTAGCATCTACGATAAAAAAGCACTTTTGGCATTGAACAAACACTCCATTGGTATCTTGGCTAGCATAATTAATAATATGGAAAAAGGTGTTGTCATATATTTAAGGCTTTGGAAAATCATCTCAACCAACTGTGGGCCAAATATGGCATTCTTAGTCTTGTCAACCTTGGCAATGATTTCTTCT
The DNA here is from genome assembly GCA_032878935.1 of Erythrophleum fordii. Taxonomy (NCBI): domain Eukaryota; kingdom Viridiplantae; phylum Streptophyta; class Magnoliopsida; order Fabales; family Fabaceae; genus Erythrophleum; species Erythrophleum fordii. The sequence continues at coordinate 49,151,669 of JAVQMF010000053.1, read as the reverse complement.
TAATGAAATTTACAAACTCAAGTGATTATAACATAGCAATGATGGAGAGCCCTTGGCTTATATACCATCATTACTTAATGGTGGGAGCATGGAGCCCTGATTTCGACCTTATTACTATGACAATTTATAGAGTGGCTGTGTGGATACATATTCCAAATCTACCTATTGAATACTATGATTCCAAGGTTCTATGCTTTATAAGTAATTCATTCAAATAGACAGTGAAGGTGGACCTCAACATCTATAAGCAAGAGGTCACTATGCCAGGCTTTATGTTGAAGTTAACTTAACTAAGCCTTTGGTCCCTTGTTTCAAGCTAAAAGACAAAGTCTACAAAATTGAAAATGAAGGACTACATTTCCTATCCCTCAGTTATGGAAAGTTTAACCATGACCCAGAAGGTTGTCTGCTGAAAGTGGCACATAGGAAGAATACGAAAGAACATATGGAGGATGATGTTCAAAATACATCAAGATGTGGGGGTATGGCAGCGTTTGGCTCATTCCCAAACTTTTGGATAGAGGTGTAGAAACCATGGCATCCATGGCGAAGTCATGACAAGGAAAGAGTGAATTTTCAGCCTCATAAATTGGGATCCAAATTTGACAATCTTTGAAACTTAAATGATTAAGATATTGGAAATATAAGAGCAGATTTAATAGCGGAGAACATATTTGAAAGAGAGAGTCAACTTCTAGAAGGATTCATGACACGTCATCAACCTTTTATTGAAAGGTTCTAAATGCCTAAAAAGAATGGGCCTACTGATAAGCCCAAGATGGTTAGTTTTAAGATGCCATTAGTTAATAGATTAGGAAAAATGAACATTTAGAATATAATTAGGCCTACAAGATGATTGAGAGAATGGCCCAAAAGAGGAAGAAAAGAGAATTCTAAATGTATTATTGTCAATAGCTACGAACACAAAAGCAAGGACCTGAACATGTAGTATGTGGGCGAAATAAAGATGGACAAAAGACAAAGCATGGAATTGAAGTCGCTAACCTTAAGATTATTCGATGGGTGTATTATTGTACTGTCTGACCAAGAAGTGAATGAAACTAGTAGAACACAGTAGGGTGGAATGGAATGCAAGCTCTTAAAAGTTTCTCGAGTTCTATAGTCTCCGTTAGCGATAGAGGGAGACCATGTGGATGTTATTGATTCCTAAGAGGATCTTCCGTCTCTGCAGTTTGTTAATAATGAATAAAATTTTCTATTGGAATGTTCAGGGTACCGATGACAGGGCATTGACAAATTTGGTTAGAAAATACATGCAAATTGCTTTCCCAAATATCGTTTATTTCTTGGAAACCCATACTGATGGAAAGAAAGCTCTAAAGTTATTTATTAGTCTTAGTTTTAATAAGTGTTTTATTATTGATAGCGTTGGTAGATTGGGTGGTTTGTGGTTAGGGTGAAAGGATGAGAACTTAAGCTTGTAGGTCATATTCTCCTTTCAACAAAGGATCCATTGCTATGTGGATGACCATAAAGGGAAATGTTTTTTTTCTTAACTTATGTGTACATTAACCCTTATCTAGATCTTAAGCAAGAGGTGTGATAGGAACTAAAGGCCATTGCAAATTCTATGAATGCTCTTTGGGTGATTTTGGATTATCTTAATGATATCAAGGGACCTGAGGAGAAGAAAGGTGAAGCTCTTATTAATATGGCCAAATGTAGTGCCTTTTTGAACAGAATTGATATATGTGGTCCCCTTGACTTAGGCTTTATAGGATCCATATTTACCTAGGTGGGCCTTAAGCTTCTTAGATATGAAAAGTTATTTGAGAGACTAGATTGAGGACTAGGAAATATGGAAGGGGGTTTCCTTGTTTTGGCATTATGTAGTGTGTACTCTTACTAGAGTTTCCTTTTTTTATCACTATCCTTTTGTGCTATGTATTGAGGAAGCTAAAGAGGCTAGAAGAACTAGGAGACTTTTCAAATTTCAAGCAGCTTGGCTGAACCATGACAGTTATGAGGAGTTTTTGAGAAGCAAATGAAAAAAAAACTTACCACTTGAGGAAGCTTTGAAGGACTCTATAATTATTCTTCATTGGAATAAAGATGTCTTCGATCATTTTTTCTAAATGGAAACATTGCATTTTAGTTAGATTAGGTGGCATTCAAAGGCATTATGCTTATCATAGATTGAGGTTTCTCTCAAACCAACATCATCAAAGCAAATTCGACCAAGCTCTCCTCTAAGAAGAAATCTTATGGTTTTAGAAGCTTAAGACATGATGGGTAGAGCAAGGAGATCAGAATACTCGCTTTTATCATATGAAGACGACCATTAGGAGGAGGAAGAATAAAATCGTCATGTTGAGGAACAAGGATGGTATTTGGATCAAGAATGAGGAAAATCCTTGGAATCATGCCATTAACTATTTTCAAAGGCTTTTTACAGAAGAACAAAGTTCAAGTTTTACTTCTAACTTTTTAGTCTCTTTTCCTATATTAGACAAGCTCATAGTCAATAGTTTTTTAGTCCCCACACCAAAGGGCAAATCATGGAAGCATTGTTCTTTATGGGTCTTTACAAGGCTTTTGGTATTGATGGTTTCCCTCTGTTATTCTACCAGATGAGGTGTAATGTTGTGGGCTCGAATGTTACTTCTTTCTATATGGAGGCCCTTCAGGGTAAGATTCCTTTTGCAATGTGGCTTATAATTGTATCATTAAAGTTATTGCTAATCACATTAAACCTTTGCTAAATGATATAGTTTCTCCTTTTCAATCTAGCTTTATTCCAATACATTGTATTCAAGATAATATTATGATTAGCAAGAAGATTATTAACTCCTTAAAGAAAATGAAAGATAAGAAAGGATTTCTTTGCTATTAAAATTGATATGGAAAAAGTTTATGGTAGGCTTAGGTGGTCTTTTATTGCTCAAACTCTTAATGATATTGGCTTTTTCTATTGTTCAGGTTTTATTGACTTCTTTCATCACTTGTCATCTTTTAATGTTCTCTGGAATAGAGCCTAAATAGAGTTCTTTCATCCTTCTAAAGGTATTAGACAAGGTGAACCCATTTCACCTTATATATTTGTTTTATGTATAAAAAAATGATCTCATTTGATTTGTGAGGAGGTCCATGCTTAAAGATGGAAACCTTTCAGAATTAGTAACCCTTGTGTTGTAGTGATTCATTTGATGTTTGCAAATGATCTTCTTCTTTTTAGAAAAGCTTCGTTAGAGCAAATGAATTGTATAATTAGATGCTTGGATACTTTCTACAACTTATCAAGACAAAAGATGAATAAGGAAAAATCTTCCATTTTCTTCTTGAGGAATATGGAGCCTTCTCTCAGATTAACTCTTTCTAATGCGTTTGGCTTCAAAAACTCTTGCGATTTGGGAAAATACTTTGGTGTACCTTTAAATAGAGGTAAGAGTGCCTATGAGGCTTTTCCATACGTTGCAGAAAAGATTCAACAACGTCTTGCTAGATTGAAATCAAGGTGCCTTTCTTTTGTTGGTCGAGCTATACTGGCCAAATCAATGTTATCCGTCATACCCGTTTATTCGATGCGAGTTTCCATTCTACCCCAAAATACTTGTAACATGACTGAGAAGTTGACTAGGAATTTCTTTTGGGGACATAAATGGTGATAATAGGAGAGTTCACCTTGTTGATTGGAAATCAATTTGTATGCCTAAATGGCTTGGGGGTATTGGTTTTCAAAACATCTCTGCCATGAATCAAGCTTATGTGACAAAACTCTTGTGAAGGTTTTACATTGATAAGAAATCTTTATGATGCAAACTATTGAATTCAAAATATTACAATAGAATTGTGAACTCAATTAACTTCTCTTACAGCCCAGGAGACTCCCAGGTCCAAAAAGTCATTTATAGAGGTTAGAAACTTATCAATAGAGGGTCCACATGGCAAGTTAAGGATGGCTCCCAAGTTAGGCTATTTGAGGATACATAGCTTGAACCTAAATTATGTCTCATGGATGTTACATCCTCTACTGTACCTTTTGAGCTTCGCAACTCTAAAATTATGTAGTAGATTATAGAGCATGGTGATTGGGATCTCTCACGATTAAAATAATTCCTTCCTTTGGAATCTATACATTGACTATTAGTAATAATTCCCTTAGTTGAAGGCATAGGACTAGATTGTATCCAATGGGGTTATGATTCAACGGGTGTTTATATGATGAACAGTGGGTATGAACTTTCCCAAAAGGCTTATAAGTTCTGTATGGGATTCTCCCTAGAAGTGGAAGGGCCCAGAAACAATTTGAACTTTCCTCTAGCTGGCTCTGAAGGGTGGTCTTTTCAAACGAGCATAGTGCATGTGCGCTCAGATGGAACCGTACTGTGACATTTGTAGGAATATTACCGAGAATATTTTGCATATATTAAGAGATTGTGTCCTTGCTAAACGGCTATGGGGGGCCTTGGTTAAGCTAAACCAAAGAGTAAATTTCTTCTATTAGGATAAGGAAAAATGGTTTAATATGAACTTGAAGAAGGAGTTAGGCAAGAATCATTCAATTAGTTAGCTAGTGGTTTGCAGTTTCAGTACTTGGCTTCTCTAGCATTGGCGAAATGATCGTATTTTCAACGACGACCGACAGCAACCTACAAACTCTATTTTAACTCTTGACAACATTTAAAAGACCTTTAAAGTGGTTAAGGAGCACACTAGGAGACTCTGTTTGTAAAGTCCCTAACCAGGGGGAACATATTGGTGCCTTCCAAAGTATGGTTGGATATGTTTGAACGTCAATGGTTCTGTTTCCTCACCTCCAATCGAAGCCAATTACAAAGGTCTAATATGAGATGAGGAAGGCTAACGGGTAGCGGGTTTCATGCATCAGCTAAGTGTGTGCTCTTAACTTGTTTTTAGATGAGTACTAGGTGAATACTTAGAGAAACTAGTTGCAGTTCCACATCTTATGCTTACTGAAGTGAGACTAGGAAGTGGCCTTTAAGTATGTTCTTAGAAAAGTGAACTCATGTGCTGATGCTATGGTAAAGATTTAGGATGATTCAAGAAAAGATTTTTCACATTTGGGAAGTGGCTCTTGATTTTATCACTCCTTTCTTACATGTTGATGTTATGGAAGCCTGAACTCCTCCTAGTTTAACTATGTAGTTTTATTTTGGTGTTGGCCTCGGCCTCGTTATTTATAAAAAGAAAAATAAAAGAAATTTAATATGTGTTATGCTATATGTCATCTACCAATAAAAAGCTCATCTTTATTTGATCCATCTCTAAACACTTATATAGTTGTAAAATTGCCTAAAAAATTGAAAATGGAAACACAAGGTGGTGTTGATGAAGTAAAAGATGTGTCTTGAGATTGTCAGTTAGTTTCCACATGAATTTCTAGGAAAAGAAGTTGCCAAAGAGAAGCTTTCATTAATTAGTGTCCACATGAAAATTTATATATTTTTTAAAAATAAAAATATGTAATTTTAATAAAATTAAAAAATTATATTTTATTTAATAAAATATTCAGCAGATATCTCTACTAAAAAAATTGATAGCATGAAATATAAATTTTAATGGAAAAGTACTTTGGTCATAAAGGCTTTAAAACCAATTTCGATTTCAAAAAATGAAGAAAAAAAAAATGTTCTTCTAAGACGTTTTTGTTGAAACAAAAGTAGATTGAAAGACTTGAACCTTTCATCAATTGCAATCTACCTTATTCAAAATAAGAATAATCCGTTCACTTCATAAGATTTTTAACTTTAAACAAATAAGTAATTAGTGATTGTATAATCATTGACGATGTTTATAATTAGAAATATGATTTTTATCTTTTTTTTTTTCATTTAATCAGATATTTGATTGAAACCCTATTTAGTTCAAGGTAAATATAATATATTTATATAATTTATATAATATTAATTATATTTTTATACTTATTACTCTATTTATTATATTAACATTTTAATTATCAAATTATTTTTTTTAAAAATAAAAATATTTAACTTTAAATAGATAAATAATTAATGATTATATAATTATTGATGATATTTATAATTAGAGATATGATTTTTATATATATTTTTTATTTAATTAGATATTTGATTAAAACCCCATTTAGTTCAAGGTCAATATAATATATTTATATAATTTATACAATATTCATTATATTTTTATACTTATTACTTTATTTATTATATTAAAATTTTAATTATTAAATTATTTTTTAAAAAGTAAAGATACAAAAATTATTTCTTATTCTATATATTTATTTTTTATATATTTTTTTCTTTTACATTATCTAACAAAATAACGAAATAACTCAGAAAATAGTTAATTGAAGTGTAGTGGGGTCCTTCTGCATGTTAATAGATTTTTTACAGTTTTTAATTTCTCTTTTTTTTTTTTGGCTTTTTAGAGTTTAAAATTTAAAATGAAAGGTAAAAATTATAAATGTAAAAAAAAATTAATTATAAAAAAATTATATTTTAATTATAATTAAAAGTTTTAAAATATAATTTTTTTTATTGTTAAAATTTTTATCCTTACAATTTTAATTTTTGTCTTTTATCTTAAATTTTTAATCTTAAAAGATAAAAAAAATAAAAATAAAAAAAGGTCAAAACTTAGCTACTGCACATGATGCCGTTTGGTTGAAGCAGAGGGATGACTAGGCCGTCACGTTTGATTTTAACATCATCGTAACCGTTATACCAAGCCTCCAGCCATCTCATCTCGCATTTAAATTTACCATCGTGCCACACAAACCGTTACTATCTATAGAGCCATTCAGCTGGTCCCACCGCATTACAACCTTATCCGAATGGGCCCACACACACAACTGTAAAAGCTCCACTTAACCAAGGGTAAAACAGTAAATAAATATTAATGCAATAAAAAAAACAAAGAGCTTCTCGACTAGCAACTATTGGCAGAGAATCCAACGAGGGAGTTCGTGAGATCGAAACCGACACGTGTCCCCTGCTGCTGAACGTTGCCTATGATTGACAACGCCGAGGTAGTCGGCGCGAACGCCAAGCAAAACGTGCCGTCCGAGTCAACCGGTATCAGGTAGTTCTTGGCCGGTAACGGTAACTCCCTCCCCTCCGGGAAATGAAACGACACCGTCGGGACCTCCACGCTGGTCTTCGAGGACAGATTATAACACGTGTCAAACAACGCCACGCTGTTCGCAGATGGCAACCCCCGTGTCCCCTTCGCGAACGCGTCACGGAGCGTGTTGTACACGTCACTCTGCAACCGCGTCACCGCCGTGCCGGAGTCCACGATGATCCCGCCGCTCCCAGCGGCGTCTACCTGAAAGCTCGACTCGGCAATCGGAAGCATCTCGCCTCCGACGCTGATTCCAGTTAGGCCGAGATAGTAGAACGTGTCGAGTTCCCGGTTACGCCGTAACGGAGCAGTAACGGCGTTAGGAGGCAACGGTGAGTCAAACTCGAGAGTCGAAGCCGAATCAGAGTCACGGTCCACAAGGCAGTAAGAGAAGGATGATGCATTCAGCTGAGCCGGAAAAGACAACGAGCCGCCACCAAGACCGAGCAAGCCGGCTGCGCCGACGAACAAGCCCTCGTTATTATGGCCGCACCCGATGGCTATGTCTCTAACCGAAGCCGAGCCGATGGTAATAGTCTCCGTCACGAAGTCCCCGACGGTGTAGGATCCGTCGCCATAGGACACCTCGTAGAGGCAAGTATTATTGCGGCACTCTGATAAATCCAACGATTTGCACCGAGGGCTTCCACAGGAGAGCGGCGAGTAGGAAGCCGAGGAAGCCGGCTCGAAGATGGGGTCGGCCTGCTGGTAGCAATCGGCACAAGGCGCACACTGAATCCAGCTGACGTCGCTGCCGGTGTCGAGCACCATGTAAACTTGACTCGGCGGCTTGCCGATTCCGACTCGGGAGAAGTACTCGCCGCTTCCTTGACTCGTTCCGGAGATAATAGGACCCTGCATTTCCTCTACCCCGAATTTGAACTCGTTGCCGCTATCAGCTGGGTGAAGATCTGATGGGGTAACTCGTCTTAAGGCTAGATCTAAACGGGTTATTAAGGATCTGACTCGGGCTGAGTCGCGCTCGAGTCGAGCTAGAGTAAGAGATTTGTAATCCCCGTGTGAACGTTTATGAAGGGAAGCTCGAGAATGCAGTTGCAGAGTAAGGGAAAATGATGGAGAAGAACTTAGATGCTGCTGGTTCAGTGAAGCTTGTTGGGTATTGGAGAGAACTTTCTGGGTATTTTGAATGGAAGAAGTGACATCAAGTACTGTGGTCTTCGAGCTCTGAAGTATGCTCCGAGAGTGTGCCAATGGCAAAATGAAGAAGATGAAGGAGAAGGAGAAGAGGAAAAGTAGAGGATTCTCTGATTTTGCCATTGAAATGAGAGTGCATGAAGAGGATGTAGGGAGGATTTGGATTTATATTTAGGAAGGGAAAGGGGACCAGTGGGAGGCAGTTACAGCGATTCACGTCAAGCTCACTTGGGGTATATAACAATGCTAATTAAAACAGAGGAAAAAGAAAGAAGCTTTCATAACCTTCGCATTGTCTGGTTAATCTGTCATTGATTCCTTAGTTACTGCAACAGTGATTTCAATAAGCTTTATGTTCTTGGGAAAGCCGAAAGGGGATTGGCAATGAAAACTCTAGCTTTATGGGAAGTTGATTAAGGGAATTAAAATATGAATATCATTGGGATAAGCGTGGCTAGTGTGGGTATGAATATGATGCTTCAGAGAGAACTTTTTCATGAAATCTAGCTTTTGACTAATTTTATACTCCAATTGGCTTTGTTTTTGTTGACCATTTTTACACCAAATTCTAATACATGGCCTTAGGAGAAATGATGAATAGGGGGATGGCGACCTACATAGTGACCAAAGGATGTTGCAGATTTGTGAGACAAAAGGTGGGGTTGAATCCTTGAAGCCTCGTAGTTGTTGCTATCATGACCAATCTCGCAATCATCTGCTCATGCACTGTGTCAAAGTGATTTCAGTGTGGTGTGTGGATGGTCTTCATCATTTTGGTCCCTCATACCCAGTTAATTCTGTGGAGAATTATATCTCTAAAAGGATAAAGTTTTCTTATTATTAATTGTATTTTAAAGATAATTTTGTACAATTTTTTTTATCCTTTTAAGAGATTTACCATTGGATATATGTTAAAATTTTGATTTTAATGTTTTAATTAATAACAGAATTTTCTAAATACATCTATAAACATTACTCTCGATTCATGTGAGATTTCATTGGTCCGGGCCTTGGAGGGTTCCATTTCCTTTTGGGTCCTCAAATTGTTTAATGTAAGTGGGCCCAAATAAAGCCCATAAACTTCTCTGAACTAATTTGGATAGTCCAATTTCATAAACTACTTTGCCAGGCTTTGCGTCCAAGACATCCCTACAACACTTGGCCCAAAAATAATAAAGCAAAATGAGAAAAGTGTTTGTCCCCAAAAAAAAAAAAGGACATTTTTGTAAATCGATTTAGCTTGTTCTTTTGGACCGAATCGTTATTAGTTATTACTGTAACATTTAAATTTAGATAATGTAAACCCTAAACAGCAAAATTATTGAGTCATTCTTGCACATGGAAGATTCAATCAAGCTATGTTCAGATTTCGGAGTCAATCAATCACTATTGTGCCTGGAATTGAATAGCATGCAGAAAAATCTTCCTTATATATTAAAAGCCGTTGTTCGTTACTATTCATTTGACACTGTTCCTAAAATACTGTTCACAATGTCAAGTTGCTGACCCTGTTCATTTACTGTAACGTACTGTTCATTGCACTATTTTACACTGTTTATTCATATTTAAAAAAAAATTTCTTTTTTATGGGATTCACTTTTTTTTTAAACCCCTGGATCTACAGGGGTTATTGCTAGTTGAAATAATAATAGCCACGAAAAAGAAGAACACTCACTCAGCCACGCGCCCGCCTACCCACGCGCGCGCTCGCAGCTTTTGTTCGCTTCCCGTCCACCGATTCCGAAATTCTACCTACGACTCATTTGGGGCAGGGAACATTGGAGTCCGGCTTCTCTGCAGACATCCAGTCAGGCACTTAAACAATTTTTATTTTTTTAAAAATTTTTAAAATATCACCATCCTCCTCTTGTTTGTGAAGACTGGACCGGATCCCGTCACCGTACTGCAGAGAAGCCAAACGCGGGAACATTGTCTCCAGGAGTAATCTGGGCAAGCCTCAAAAAGATAGAGAGAGAGACAGAGAGACAGAGAGACAGAGAGAGGCAGAGGTTTCAGCTCCAAAAATCCCTCTCCTCTGCTCTCTCTTTAGTCCCTGCCATTTCTACTTCGTCTTCACTGTTCTTTCTCATTCTACGAAAATGAGTTCTGTCGTTCAGGTACTTCCCCTTTCTTACGCACAGCTTTTATTATTAAGGGTCCTATTTTTGTTTTGGATTTGCCTTCTGTTTTTTCACGAATTTCTTGTTGTTTGACTAGGGATTCACCAAGTCGCTGGCCATGACTGTGCTCTCTGAGATCGGGGATAAAACATTTTTTGCAGCTGCGGTTAGTTGATCTTCTAATTTAGCTTTTGTTATTGCCTATTAAGCTGAAATTCTTACATATAAACGAATCAGAAAACTTTGGCCAATTGTCTGAGATTTCATGCTTTTGGGTCTCCATGAGCCACGGTTAGATTGTACTTTTACGTTAAAATTTTCGAAAGCATGCTGCAAGAACTTTTTTATTTGAAAAAAAAAAAAGAAAAAGAAATTATTAGCGGCGGGCCGGATATAATAGCCGGATACTCCAGATTCATGGGTGCGATTCTAAGGGCCAGTATGTCTGGGATTACTGCGATATTATCGACTGGAACTCCCTGACAAATTATTGCCTTGCTTTGTTTATTTATTTGTTTTACAGCTTCTATTCCAAGTCTATAGGTCTGAAGCTTTAGAAACAATTTTATATCTGAGACTTATTGTGAATTTGGGAAGTGTAAGTCTCTGAGGGCTCGTCCTAAGATTGAATGTTTTGATCAACACAGGAGGTTGAGATTTCTATAGACTTTACCCTTTTGAATGGGTCGTGTTTTCCCATTGCTGCAGTATGCAGCAAATAATTTGTAAGAACTGAGAAGGGGTGTTTGGTGATACGGGTTTGAAATGTTCAATGAACTTTACTGCTTCATTACATAGTTCTTGACGAAAGAGAAAGGCTATCAGCTTGTATGGTTCAATAATGTGTGTGCAAATATTTGTATGGTTTTTATCTTGGGTCTAACTATCTAATATCACGGTGCTTATGTCAAGATCTTGGCCATGCGTCACCCCAGAGGGCTTGTCTTATCAGGTTGCCTATCAGCTTTGATTGTAAGAATTGTTCTTCTTCCCCTTACTTGATTTATTGAAATTTTTTTCTGTTTTAATATTTAGATCACTGACCTTTAGGATTAAATTTATCTTTTTTAAGTTTCATAGTTTCCTGAAAAATTTTCAATTTTCAGGTGATGACCATTCTGTCTGCTCTATTTGGCTGGGCTGCTCCAAATCTGGTAAGCATTCTTTGTTGCTAGGGAAACTTCACAATTCTCATCCATGATTCTTAGATCTTTGTGGAGCTGTTATCTTGGCGTTAACCAATTATCATTCTTCACAATTCTAAGATTCTTAGATCTTAGATCTTTGTAAGCGTTTTTTCTTTGATTTCTTCCCATAGTGATCTTCATGTAATTCTGCAGATCTCTCGCAAATGGGCTCATCATATTACAACATTGTTGTTCTTTGGATTTGGACTATGGTCCTTGAAGGAAGCAATATTTGAAGAAGGGTGACAATTTTTATTTCCCTCACATTCACTTGCTGATCCTTTTCTAATAAAGACTAGTTCCCATCGTGTATATACCTTATGTGTATTTAATAGTTCCTGATTTCATTGGACAGAGAGGCAGAAGAATTGGCTGAAGTTGAAGCAAAATTGGTTGGTTCTTCGCTATTATTTATTTTCTTCTGACGTTCTTGGTCAAATCTTTTATTTCCTTCTTTGTACCCTTATTTTCTGATCAGGATGAGGATTGGAAGGCTAAAGGTGAAGCTTCAAAAGAAAGCAATAAGGTATGACGATAATAGCAGTCTATTAGAACGTGTCTGGCCTTCATCCTCTCTCTGCCCATTCATGTTTCACTCTTGGTTTTGATTATGGATTGAACTAAGTCTACCTGTTTGACCATGCATGATAATATCATATACCTTTTTTTTTAATAGCTGATATTTTGTTTAGTTTTAATGATTTTCAATTTGTTAAGTATCCCTAGAAAAATCGTTACAGTTACTACGACAGCAACCAATGAAAGAATCCTAGATAACTAGATTACGTATCATGTTCTCTAAAACATTCAAATACTTGATAAGGCACATGAAGTCTTGCAGGAAAAGTTTTACTACCAACTTGTCAATTATGATGACACCTTCATATTGTCCTTGAGGGAATCGTCAACAAGATCAAAGTCTTTGTATGGAATGAATATTCTTGTCTCTCGTTCTGTGTTGAGATGTAAGATAAATGGTGTTTATCGTAGTTAGAAATACTTAGTCAGCTTCTCTGGTTGTGGTATCCATGCTAAACTGTTGAGTGGATCTGTTTAGGAGCTGCAATAAGGATTTTGCTATTTATTTCCAGCAAAATAGTTGATTAATTTCAACATGGATTTGAGTTTTACTTGGTGTGTTGAGACTGAATAATGTACATTTTATGTCCTCATTCCTAGGTTGATAATGATGATATGAAAAAGCAGAAACGACCATTATTCTCTCAGTTTTTCTCCCCCATCTTCTTAAAGGTAATAAGTTATTTTATCACTATATAGAGTATTTAACAAAACATGCTAAGTTAACATCTGATCCCCTTTATCATGTCCATTCTGCAGGCATTTTCTATCACTTTTTTTGGTGAATGGGGTGACAAGAGCCAGGTAAGCATAGTTAGAGAAGATGATTTTTCCTGCATAATTTTCATGGTCAAAGACATGATTCACTAAGCATAACTTTGTTCTGTTTCAGCTGGCAACTATTGGTTTGGCTGCAGATGAGAACCCATTTGGTGTCGTACTTGGAGGGATTTTGTAAGTTTTGACCACTTATTCTTCTATCCTACAATTAAAGTCAACATATTCTTCGGAGTAGTTGGCTAATTCATTTTGGTTGCGCATGATGGCACATTTTACTTGAATAATCTTTTTGTTGGAATATTAAGGACGCATGTGTGTGCATACTCTGCAAATGTACTGTTCATCTCTAGAGGCATAAAAATGGCTGTAGGATGTCCCTGATATGACTAAGGTCCAGAAATTTCTGTAGAGAACTATATTTTTTAATCATGTTTTGCAGGGCACAAGCATTATGCACTACTGCAGCTGTTGTTGGAGGAAAGGGCTTGGCATCTCAGATATCTGAAAAATTAGTAATACATTTTACTTGACATCCCCCGGCTTTGCTTTATTTTTGATTACAATGTGATATGTTGTCCATTTGTTGTTTTCTCCTTTAATTTACATTAACTTTTCTTATGAACTCACTATTATTTTTCTTAAATGTGGTGGTACATCAAAGTTTTAGTGATAACTTTTCATTGATAAAATATTACTTTTAAACTACCAGAAAAAGAACAGAAAAAAAAAAGGGACTAAATTTGGGGTTTATCATACTTTGTCTGCCATCTAATGAAGAAGAAATGATAGATGAGCAAACTTTCTTGCTAAAATTACCAGTAGAACAATTGAGTTTTATACAGTGTATTTCAGCCCCATGTGAAAAATCGAGCTTTATACTTTGCAGGTTGCTCTCTCGGGTGGAATTCTCTTCATTATTTTTGGTATCCAATCTTTGCTTACTCCAGTTGGATATTAGAGACTATGCTATTGGTTAGTGATTATCCTCATCGCTTTTAGTTGACATGTTTATCAAATATGGTTGTCATGGTTATTGGCTGCCAAATAAACTAAGCTTCTTGCTATAGTCACTTTATGAAGAAGTTTAAATATATATATATATATATATATATCTACACGAACACACACGCCCATCCAAAGAATTTATGGGTCAAAATGAAGACCATGGCTTGAGCAGATCCAAATCCTTTTTCTTTTCCAATTTGACTTTAGTGGGACGATCGTTTTTAATCATAAACCTACACTTCATCCTTATGTACTGCATGGATGCATTTCCAAAGCTTGCTTTGACCGGAATAAAAGGACCATTTTTGAAAAAATACAGGAGGCTGTCTAAGTTGGTAACTGCGAGCATGCTTAACTTGGATGCTCTTCTGCTTGTTCGTAGATATTGGCACTGCTGAACCAATGCTTCAACGATGACTTTCTTTCTCCATATGCTTGCGTACAAGATTTTGAAACACCTTTGCTTCATTTCAACAGGAGTTAACGGTGAAGTTGGCAGGAGCTGGCTGGTTTCTAAATCCCAATACATTATATTTTGCGAAAGGAGATTTTTTATTTAAGAATCGAAGCGAAAACTCGATTCAAGATCACGTTATGTTGCTGGCGTCTTCAACAAAGGCTCATAAATTGTTCATTGCTTCTCTGTTAACTAAGGTTTCACTTATAATTTTTTAAAAACATGACTCAGGATCACGTTGTGTTGCTGGCTTCTTTAACAAAGGCTCATAAATTGTTAGCATTGCTCCTCTGTTTACTTTCATGGTCTCTCTCTCTCCCCAAACAACACTCACTCACGTACACTAAGCTCCAATTCCAAGTGTCTCTAAATCTACCCCTTCCCCCCGCCCAAAAAATAAATAAATAAACGAATAAAAGTTTTATTTGCTTTGAAAAGAAAAGAAGAGAGGAAGGGGGGGGGGGGGGAAGAGTGATGTGATAAGAAATAGAAGAAATATGCTATTCAAAGTAGATGACTTGCAAAGATCTCTAGATTCCCGGCTGTTTGTAAGAAAATCTGACTAAAATCATTTTGGATATTTACTTTTATTATCCATTACCTATGTTGGTATATCAAGTAATTTTCGAAGTCATCGACTCAAAGAGTGTCGAGTAAATCATCATGCATAATTTTTATTGCTGCTCTGCCATGTTTCTGTTATTCCTTTGTCACCGCTGTAATGTTGTCTTCTGTGTCTGATTCTATGCGCGTATTTGCTTCTCTTCTAATGGTGAGCAAGCTACTGTGAGTCGTCTATAGCAAGCATTAGCCTTCTTCTGAAGGAAGTACTATCTCTACAAATCCAATGTTGTGTTTCTGTTATAAAGCCAGACGAAAAATGTCATTTTCTTGGTGCTTTGTCCCCACTTTGTGAGGTGCTAGACTTTGATAGTTTGGCGTGCGTGTATTTAAGATGAAATTACTTTCTACCAATCACTTTTTTCTTTTTTCCAAAGTATCAATGCCATTTTGCCAAGGTGAAATCTCACCATCTTTGTTGCCTTTTTGTTTTTTCGTTTTTACAGTCAATCAATAAACAATTACGGACTCAGATAATGCACCCTCAAAAAAAAAAAAAAATGGCGGAATCAAATTTATAAAAAAATTGCTCAGCACTTGGTTGAAAGGTTTATACAAAAAATACGTGTACAGAATCTCGAGACCATAAAAATACATGATGTAAGTTTTCGACAGCAACAATACTAATTTTTTAAGTAAATTGCATTAATTTTTTTTAAAATTTATTTAAATTACAGTTAACATTTTTTATGTTAAAGATATTCTTGGCCTTTATTTACACTTAATATATATTACAAAATTTTTTCATATTTATTTCCTGTCAATAAAATATTGACTTTTGAAACAAAATGATATTATAATTTTATTCTTCAAATAATAGTAAAAGTAACTCAGCTAATTTTAAGTTCTAAGATGAGACTCATTTTATTCTTAATGTGATAATAAAAATATTCAAGTAATTTTATTTTTGTAAGGAACACAAGTTATACAAAAAATTAACTTTATTGAGAGAGAATAAATTGGAGTAGAAACTTTTGTACATTTTATATTAAAAAAATAATGTAATATTTTTAAAATACAAAGAATGTGAAAAAAATAAATGTATTTTACTCTAAATTTTTGCTATAATGATGTAACAGTTTCTAGTTTATTAAGCATGTTAGCGTTAACATAGACATCAACATTAATTCAATTTTAAACTCATTTAAATGCTTATTTATCAATCATTTCATCAATTAATTAATTTTTATGAAATTTTAAATCCACAAATTTTTTGGTACTTAGAATTCAGGCTTTTAAGTGATAAAAAAAAAAAAAGAATTCAGGCTTTTAAAAGGGATGGGGATCCTTGCTACTCTTCTAGAGCAAATCTCAGTCCAGATTCTACCTTTTTTAATCCAATCATCTTTTTTTTTTTTTTTTATATTTGTTTTGAAGAAAGTAAACACAAAATGAAGACAATGAATTTACTTTCTTCAAAATAACAAAAAATAGATGATTGAAACTAAAAAAATTAAAAAAAAAAAAAGAACCTAATCCGTCTGTATATGGTAACTCTAAGGGAAGTAGGGAATCCCCATCCTTTTAAAACGCCTTCATGTAGTGAATAAAAATGAAGATTCCCCGATGAGGTTGGTCTGGCTCACCCCCAAGAGGCGAACAACTGGTTGGCGAACAACGCCTTCATGTTCCTCTTTAGGTTTGCTTGTTTTGTTACTCTTAAATATAACAACTTCGAAATTTTATGGACCTGTGAGATGAGTGTGCTAGAGACGCATATATCATGCAAATGGCAAGGACAATACTAGATACACAAGAAATATAAACAATTATTATGCATATTTGTGAGTGGTGCAACTGCAACTAACATTACTAGTCCATTAAAGGGAAAAAACTTGACAAGAGCATAGTCGCTGGTCGCCTCTATTGAAAAATTTTGAACTAAACCATAGCTATCATTAAAAGACATGTATATCGTACGCATGTTAGGTATATATTTTTTAAATATAATTTATTTTTAACATAGTTACATATCTCTCCATAATAAATATATCCAACTTAAATAGTTCAAGTAACATGAGTTGATGCATAAGTTGTGCTATTCTTTACTCAAAATCACGACTATCCCTTGTCTTGATCATAGCAGACCAAATTTCATACACGACTTTTTTTTTTTAAATTTATTTTTTAAACTATCATGAGAGGTAACATATGTACACCGACTAATACTTCCACTCTTTACTTTTAATAACATTCATTAAATCAATACGGATTTATATTGAGACCTTTTATCAGCAGCCACCACTTGCAGGTTCAATTGAACTGAGTAGGCCGTTGCCTCTTAGTTGCATGCAGTGTTCTTCGGCGTCAGCTTGGGCACAGATAATCACCACTGACAACCCATTGTAGTGAGCTTCTTGCATGATGTTAACTGCATTATCAAGGGTCATCCCAGGAATAACCTTCATCAGTACTTGAACAACATATTCACGTTTGTTGAAGTTGTCATTGTGCAGAATCACTCGGTATGGGGGTGATGTTTTCTGAGATTTCCTGCATATCTTAGTAAACCCAGGATTAAAAATTTTTTATTTCATTTTAAATTTGACGCAACAACGTATCTGTGCTTCGTAGCAGAAAGCTGAACAATGAACATCATTGACTAAAAAAGCATCTAAACCATCAGGAAGGCCAAGCATGAACAGTGATTCATAATTTTCAAATGACAATCCATGTTATTTTGAAGGAAAAAGGAAAGGAATTTCTTCTTTTCTTCCTCAAGTCATTTCAATCTAATACCATATCCATCATTCCATAAAACGATTTTACCGCCATCTATCCTGGCTTTTACTGCACATGATTATACGCCTTACATTCTTATTACCAAAAAATGTAACATGACATCAATGACAAAATTCTCACCAATTCCCAGAGTTAATTTAAACAAATCTTTCCCAGATTTCTGCATTTCTTCCAATGGTTTCTATATTTAGGTATTGCAATGAGAATCCCCCTATAATTATAATTGATAAAGTAATAAAATATAGCTTTGAAACTAATTTTTCTCAATAATACAATTTTAATTTGAAGATTGCAACAATCAAAATATATGCATACCTCAAATCGAACTCAGATTCCCGGCCAGGAGTGCCTTTTTCAATAACTGGTTTCTCCAGTAGTACTCCTCCTTTACCTGGTCCTGTTGCTATTGCAGCCATGGGAATGCAAAGATTGGAGAATGGTCCTTTACAAAGAGAATGTTTGTCCCCTGTGATGCAAATCTGAATTCACTAAGTGCAACTGAAGCACTTAACCATATACATAGGGTGATCCGAGACTTTATGCGCATCAACAAATTCCACAAGAATAAACAAGTTGTGACATAAGGAAGAAGGATATGAGTCAAAACATAACTAGGCAATTAACTGTAAACAACAAAAAGTTATTAGGAAAGAATATCATACACATACACATGCACACACAGGTGGGAAAAGAAATAACAAAAGGAGTTAAAAAGAAACAAAGACAATAAAATTCACAGACTGACAAGCAGAGAAACAGATTGAGAATTAAGGTTATGGACATTTACAGATTAATCAATAATTAACTGACCTCAGGGTAGAAGCTGGAATGTTTCATACCATTAAAAAACTTCTAAAGGACTCAGTCTCAAATGAATCTAGGTTGTTTACTACTCCATTTAATGACTTGTGTTAAGTTCTAACTAAACAATAACATAATATAATGATATGTCAACATTACTAGATGGCATAGCTACTAATCTCCAACGTATGAGAAATTAAGCAATACAAGTAGGTAAATTAAAGGTGACAAATAGAATGCTACTACTCTCAGGTCTAATTTAACATAAACCAAATTCTACACAAAACAAGTTGCAACGGGGGGAATTTGGAACCCCTAGTTTTGCCCTTTTGCTTAGCTTCCAACTCAAGCCTCCGTACTTAACTGATCGCACATGTCACTTATTCTTACAATTGTGATAGCAAATTAAGAATTCCATGTAAGAACTCCAATATAATTCTCATAGATAAAATAATAAGGACAAATGCATAGAATCCCCTATCAACTTTGGGGCTTTGGCAAATAAACTTTCAACTTCAGCAATTAACCCCCTCAATTTTGAAAAGTGTCTCTATAATTCTATTCATTTTTTGTCAGTCAGTTTTTACCAAAAACCCAAAGTTAGAAAGAAACTTTCTGCATGTTTTCTCAAGTAACAACACTCTGGCAACCACATGATATCGCTACAAACTTGATTTCATTTCTAACAGCACCAAAGGGGAGTTAAGCCAAATTATCCATTCTTGGTGTGGAAACTTCATGTACCAACTCAATCCAAGTTCACAGGAATTTCACATTAATTATGCTATCCTATAGATTTATTAATTTATCCAAATTCCCCAAAAAAATAAAAACGGTAAGATAAGATTTTGAATAACTATACTTCAAGGGAAGATATAAGGTAATTGAAGAAATCAGAAATAAAAGCAAGTCAAGAAAACTTTCAGAATACAAAAAGAAGTTATTCCTCTATCTTCTAGGATGAAATCATAGTAATCAAATTGTGATTCAAATTATGAATTGGAAAGCTAATTTTTTTAATCGTGAATCATAAATCTTTTCGAATCATACATTCAGAAAGACACAATAAAAGATAGATTGAGATATATCATATTAAAAATGTATACCAACATTCATATAAAAGTGGATTGAAAAAAAAAAACTCATAAGTAACCAAGTCCAAAACTAATCATTATAGTCGATAACTATAGATGAAATTAATAGGAGAGCTCAACACATTAAAAAACGACATTATTAATAAATCGCAGCTTCTCAAGTGCTGCTGATTGCTGAGCAATTCATACTAGGGAACTAATCCAACGAAAGTAAAAAAACTTTCCAGGGAAAACATTCCTGAAAAAGGAAATGATAATCTCATCTCATGTAATGATAAACACAAGCAGAAGCATTTTTCATAAACACCACAAAGCAGAAACTTAAGCACATATAAATTACCTTCATAGAGAAATTAAATTCAAAGCATTAAACTTCCCAGGAATCATTATAATCGAGATTCGGTTCAAATGGTTGAAGAATACACTCGTTTAATTGCACAAAGAATCAAATTTTCAGAAAAGAAAGACATAAAAATCGAAGGAAAAGGAGAAATGAAGAAAATACCAGGCTTTGGGTTGAAGACGCGGTTGGGAGAGAGAGCCAGTATCCCGCATAGCACGGTCCCCATCTCTCCCTCTCTCCTTCTCCCTCTCCTCTTCTCTGCTTTCGAGCTTTGTATGGGTCTTCTCTGCATAAGATGAAAGACAAAATACACTTTTTAAATTCTCTGAGGTTCAGAAAAAAATAAAAAATGGCCAATGTTTGGGAAAAAAAAAATTCTGAACATATTTTTTTGGGTAAAAAATCACAAAAATCGTAAAAACATTTTTTTGTGTAATATTTTTATGCAAAAAATAAAATTATATAAGAACAGGTGTTCTATTGAACAATATATTCAAAACAAGAAAGAAAGTGGTGGCCTTTACAAATTTGACACGATTTAAACGGTTCGTTCAGATGGCTGTCCGTGCAAATATTAACAATGCGGAATGTCATTGGTCTGCGTATAATTTCTCTTTTTTCCTTGTAATCCTATTCTTCATCAACAAAAAAAGATTTTATTGTCCTTTCTATTTTGCTGTAAACACTGTATTTTATCTAAATTTTTACTAATAATTATCATAATGGTAAAAATAATAATATAAAATATAAAAGACAAAAAACATAACCAAAAAAGAAGAGAAAAAAGAAGAGAGGAGAAAAAGAAAAACAGAAAATCAAAGAAAAAAAGAAGAGAAGAAGAGAAGGAAAAAAAGAAAAAAGAAAAGCCCATAGCCTTAAGAAAAAATAATAATAAAAAGAAGGAGTAGCAAAAAACAAAAAGAAAAAAATGATGAAAAATGAAAAAAGAAAAATTTAAAATAAGCAATCTGTCAGTCCAAACTTTTTCAAGCCCGCGTAACTCAATTAATTCCTTTAGCCCCATTTACCCAACCCAAAAAAAAAGAAAAAAAAATAAACGTAACCAAATGGGTTTTAAGGGCCCAATTATCTAAAAAAAGAAACAAAATCACACATAAAAAGTCCATCAGTAGAAATCCTTTCTGCTCTAATTCCCAAAATAGCATAAGCCTAATATCCAAATTCCAAAAGCCCAACACCAAAAACCCAAAAAAAGAACTGGATTAAAGAGGGTCAAAACGCAGAAGCCACCGACGGGGGTTGGATCCAGAAAGGGCTAATCCCACGTTGAGGTGAACAACGGTGCGAATTTCCACTGGGAGATGACTCCTCCTTTCGGCGCCCGTCAGGCAGTCCTGCCTCCGAAGGAGGATACCTGCGGTATCAAAAAAGAAAAACGCAGCAACCCCAGGTTCCCTGTCGCTCACTTAGACACTGTCGCTAGCGGGGAGCAAGATGAAGACGCAGAACAGAAGGCAAAAATGGAGAGTGGTAGGCCAGCTTGTTAGAGGGTCTGAGAGGAGCAGATTTGCAGTGATGGGCTTCAGGACCTCCCTTCATGTCCCTTTCACCATCAGAAGCACAAGAACTGGAGATCAGAGGGAAGAGAAACTGAGAGAGATTTAGCCAGAAAGAGAGAGCAGGAGATGTAAGGAAGCAACGATAGGAGCCAGAGAAACATGATTCCTCCCTTTTGGAGCAGTGCTAGGGGATTCTCGATAAAAGAAGGACCAAGGAAAATTTTCAGAGAGCGAGAAACGGAGGGAGAAATTTTGGGTTTGTTTGGAGGTTTTAGGATAAAGAGTGACTGAGAGAGGCTCTAGTTTTCAATTTCGGATTGGCTAAGTAATTGTTTCAGGCATATAGCATGTATGAGGGGGGTGGAGTTTATTTGGATAGAACAGGCCAAGAGAGATTCAGGGAGAGACCGAGAGGAATTGAGATTGAGAAATGGAGAGAACGAAAAAAAAAGAACCGAGAGGGAGAAGAGGAGAATGAGTGGAGAAAGAAGGAGGAACATGTGATTCAATGAGATGAGCAAGAGGGAGGCCGTGAGGAGAACGAGAGATAAAAAGGGAGAAGAGGAGAGCTTTACGAGGGAGAAGCTTTCGAAGGCATGCAAGGTTCAGGGAGGATTCAACTGGAAGCTTGAACGGACGGAGAGGGGCCGAGAGAGGAGTTTTAGGGCTTCTGGGGGGTTTCAGGTTGGAGAGGATCTACTCTCTGGGTAAAGGCATTAAATGCAACAGAGATTAAGGAGACTTTTGGCGAAGGTTTTGAGAAGGAGAGATTTGAGAATCAAAACTGGAGGTTGGAAGAGGTTTGGAGACAGAGACTGTCTTTATGGAAGCATATACATATTGGGGCTGTGTTGAACAGGAGTAATAGGTCTAACTTTTTCTTTGTGATATACGAGCCTTCGAAGCTGTTCCAGAGGTAATACATGTCCTGTTATTTTCTTAGGTAATTCATGTCCTGTTATTTTCTTTGTCTCAATAGGAATGAACATAGGCATATAACTGGTTGATGAGAATTTCCGCTACAGATGATTTGTTCCACCTCAAACGAGTTTCTATATGATTGGGTCAGTGATTTTGAAATGTCAGGAAGCTTCCCTCATTGAGATTTCCTTGAAAGATTTGTTTAATTTGGCCTACATGGTGTTCTGTATCTTAAATGTGTGTTTGTCTCTTCCTCCTGCTTTTAGTATGAATTTTTGTGTCCCAAATGCTTTACTATCAGGACTATTGCGCTTAGTACATTCTGATTCAATTGTGGATCTGCACATTGAATGGAACTGATGCTTTCTTGACACGAAACTCTGTCTCTAATGTGAATTTAGTCCTTATCTCTGCGTATGCTCTTGCTTGGTGTGTTACGTTATTAGTAAGAAAATTTCAACCCCATTTGCTTTATTGATGTGTTCTTTGGGGATTCCATCTCTAGCATAAAAATTTGGGTCCAAATTTTCATTAATGAATCTCGACTATCTTGCTCTGTTGTTTGTCTAATGGGGTCTTAAATGGTTCATTGGAAGGCTGGCCAGGATTACTTAATTCATTGATTTGTATTTTGCCAACCTGTTCCCTGCTTGCTAATTTTCCTTTTTTTGTTGATTGAATCATTCTGCCCTAACACAATGTAGGTTTGAGGCCTGTACACGTAATTTAATTGGATTCTCATGTGGCAGCTTATGTTCCATTTCATGTTTATATTAGTCGGAGCTTTTTTTTTTTTTTAAAGTTGGTGTGCTAATTTTTTATGTTATATCAATTTCATTCGTGTTGGAGAATTTTGACATGTCCTTGAGAATGATGGTTGCTGTCCCTTTTTAAGCCTCATCTTTTAATGGCAATTTTACTGGGAAATCTTATTGAGTATGATATTTACTATCCTATGGTCCCTAATATGCTTTTAATCCTGTTCTTCTAGTATCATTTTGTGCGAAAGAGTTTGTGCCTGCTCCTTTGGGCTAATAGAAACTTAGTCCTGGTTTTTTACATTGATAACCATGTACACACCTCAAAAATTGAACATGACTTCTTTTGATTGTGCATATCATTTGCCGTCTAGATGAGTGTCATTTGCGTTCAGTGGCTTTCATGGCTTTTCTGTAAACATGTTGACTTTTGCTCGAGCATTGAGACATTTTGTTGTTTAATAATTTATAAAGATTCATCACCACGGAAACTAATATGCCTCTTTGCTTCTTCTGTGTACGAGGCCTACAAATTGGTGATGTGAGAACAAGGAAGCTATACAGAGGGCTTACATAATGGCAAGACAAGATACTACATCAATCCTTTTCCTTCTCTTCGTCTTAATTCAAGCACCTTGAGTAAGATGTAATATATTATTAGAGTATTACGATTCTTGATTGCACACAAAGCATGTATTATCACATATTATTGTATGTTTGTAAAATCTTTTTATTTTTATTTTTATTTTACTATTATTTTTAAAGTTATCGTATGGAATTCTTTAGTGCTTAAGGATCAATTGAAGGGTTGTGTGTGACAATAAGTGATGCAATAGCACCAAGAGACTTTGCTGAGCATAGAAGTGGACCTGATGAAGGATATGGTGCTAAGTTTCAAACCCAAGGACGTGATTTGCAAATTAAAGCCCAGGAGTTCAAGTCAAATGTGCCTAAAGATCCATTGTAAGGCATAGGAGACCCAATAACAAAAACTAGGGTCAAAGTAATGAAAAAAGCCTTCAATTGTTTGATTCATAGGTTTCATGACTTAGAGTCCATTTATTTGAGTCAAGAGAGGGCCTAAGAAGATGTAAAAGGTGTGATCAGGCTAACTATTATACAAGAGGAGTGCTAAGGTCCAATTGGAGTTCAATTGCAAGAGATTAAGAATCATGTGTCAACCATGTAATTTTTAATGAAACATGAGCATCCCATGTGACAACTTAAAAAAGTTGATTAGTTTTGACTAAATTTTTTTTTTTGAATTTCGTTTTTTATTATTTTATTATTTTTTTAAACTTGGTCAAAGAGTTTATCTTGGAGATCAAGTTAAAATTAGTATCCTAATTTAATTCCTTGATTTTAGACACCATTTAAAATATTTTTAATCAGATTTTAGAGTTATACTTTTATTATGACTTTAGATTTTTAAAAATTTTTCCTATAAAAGGTTTCTTATTGTATTCTATTTTGGATTATGAATGAATTTGAGTATTATTCAATATTTTGTAAGGTCTTTGCTTCTTTGTATTTTCTGAGAGTTCACGTGACTTATTAAAGGATTGGTCTTCTTTTGTGACGTTTTGAGGTTAGAGTTCTAAGAGACAAGTTCTCTTAGGGTCTTTCCTTTGACCAACATTCTTGTTTTCTAGTTAGTCCCGAGCATAGTGTCATCTTGTTGAAAGTTCCTAGGACAAGGTTCCTAAAGGGTTTCTCATCATTTGGTATCAGAGTTTTGGTTCGTTAGTGCAAGGTATACCTTTGTGTTTCCCTTCCGTTGTTCTTCATACTTTCTCTCCTTCTATTAGTGTTACATTTTTCATCTTTGTCTTATATCTTTTTCTGTCTTCCATTGTTGTGTGCCTTTATCTTAAAAAAAAGAAGAGTGTGATACTAAAAAAAAAAAAAAATCAAACAATTGAAGGCTTCTTTCATTGCTTTGACCCTAACTCTTGTTATTGGGCCTCCTATGCCTTGCAATGGATCTTTAGGCACATTTGACTTGAATTCCTGGGCTTTAATTTGCAAATCATGTCCTTGGATTTGAAACTTAGCACCATATCTTTCATCAGGTCTATTTCTATGTTTAGCAAGATATTTTGGTGCTATTGCATCAATAAGTCTCCTTAATTACTTTGTTGAGACATAAAATGTTTTTAATAAATTTTGAATTTCAATGGCTCATGACCCATAAATTTTGTTTTCAAAAAATATTCAAGCAAAAAGAAAAGAAAATAAGATTATCAAAAAAATGTATATAGTCTTTAGGAAAAATAAAATAAAATGTATTTTTTTAAATTAGAAGAAAAAAGAGTTCAAAAAAAGAAGAAGAAGAAGAAGAGAGTTTTTGGAACCAAAAATGTTTCTTTTAAAATTATGTAAAGAGTAAACATATTCAAAGTTCAAAATTTAGGTTTTAAAAAAATCAAAAATTAAAAAATAGAGATTAAAAAAAATCATAAATAATAAAAATAAAAAAAATCATTAAGAAAATACCAAAAAAAAAAAAGAGAGAGAGAAAGAGTAAAAAGTGGGATCAATTTAGCCTTTGCAAATTGAAACATATAAATTACTTGCAAAGTCATTTTATTTGCAAAGATCTAAAATAATTTTTACTTTTCCTCTTATTATCCAAAAAAAAAAAAAAAAAACAACATATATAAAAAACATAAAAAAAATCAAGAAAAACAAAAAATAAAAAAGAAGATATTAAAAAAAATTTTCTTACTTAAGTAAAAATGTCATTTCAAAAATCAAAAAAATTAAAACAAAAAAATCAAAAATCAAAATACAAAAAGGATATTAAAAAAAATCAAATAATCAAAATAA
Organism: Erythrophleum fordii; assembly: GCA_032878935.1. NCBI lineage: Eukaryota > Viridiplantae > Streptophyta > Magnoliopsida > Fabales > Fabaceae > Erythrophleum > Erythrophleum fordii. The sequence continues at coordinate 49,125,677 of JAVQMF010000053.1, read as the reverse complement.
AAAAGATTGTTGAAAAACAAAAAAAAAAAAACTCAATCACAAAAAAGGTAAAGAATTGAAATTAATTCAATCTTTACAAATTAAAACATACAAATCAATTTCAAAATTGTTTTATTTGTAAAAGTTTAAACGATTTTTACTTTCTTTTTTACAAAAATTAAAAAACATCAACCAACTGATACGATTTTTTATCTAGTTGAACTATGTGAACTTTGATTCCTCTCATAAGGTGCATAAGCTTTAGGTTCTTATCAAAAATTAAGTATGTCTTTGTAAATAAACATTTTCTTTCATTTTATTTATGTTTCTTAATTGCATTTCTTTTCTCTATTTCTGCATGTGGTTGTTAAGGTAATTCAAATAAGATTAAGGCCATATTAGTTTTGTACAATTAACTTAAAGTAACTGTTTTTAAGAACAAGTGCTGTAGAATGCCTATCACCTTCCCCACACATAAGTGACTCTCGAATTCATTTCTAATTTAGAGATTATTTTTTTTTCAAAAAGGCTTTTTTAAAGGTTTGCCTTTCAAAAAATTAAAATTTTGGTGGTCACTCTATTTGATTTGGTTTTTGTTTTCAAAAATTGAATTTTTGAAAATCTTTCTAACACTACGTGATCACATTATATGTGTGACAATTTGATGACTCCACTGGAGATAAATTAGAGAGTTAAGTCTAATTTTAAGTTAATTGTGCAAAATATTATGACTTTCTTTTATTTTGATTACTTTTTTGTAATGTTGTTTACCTCTCATGATTAAGGTAGATAACATGTCTTTCATATGTTGCTTATTTCATTTATTTGATTATGTATATAACATGTGTTAAGTTTGATAACATGCAGAAAGAAACCTTAGGGTAGATAACCATATCTATATATACTTTACCTTTTTTGCTTATATATATATATATATATATATATGCTTTTCCTCTTTTGCTCTGTCAATTTGCCTAGTGGATAAGGGTTAGGTAGTAAATGTATATATACTCGAGTTTGAGTGCCATTAGGTTAATAGAGGTTTATATTCATTTTCTTGTGAAGCCTTATGTTTCTTGAAGTTATCATGAAGACTTCACTTAAATTATATCTTGTTGTATGGGTTTGACTTGTGTAAGATCTTTTTTTTTTTTTTTTTCAAGGGCAAATTTATATAGCAAGATCTTCATCTTATGATGGAGATAAATTGAGGACCAATATTTTTAGGAGTCATAAATCTATCATAAAACCTTACACTAATAGTCGAGGCATAAATGTCTCCTAAATGGTTAGAGTCGTACTTTTACTAATCAGTGGCCTCAACCTAAGGTTTACCCATATTAGGACAAAGGAGAACATTTTTAACTTATTCTTCATCACATTCATACATTTAATAAAGCCCATAAGAAAAGTGACATATTATCACTGTTTACTAGAGTAGTTAATGAAATGTCATTGCACATTAGACACATTAACTATGATGAAAGTATGCATTAGTTAAATAAACCATGGTTTGGTGGGTTTTCAACCCCAAAAGGCCAAGATCATATTGATCATAACCCATTAAAAGGGAAAGCTTTAGGATACATTTATTTTTCTTTAAATGTATGTCCAAAAAGATAAAATAAAATAATAAATGGGGCATAATTTAGTTTTATTGACATTAATCCCTATAAGATAATAAATTTCCAATAGAAAAAGGAGTATTTTTAAAGTTTTAGAGGATTACAATATTCACAATTTTGCACAAAACTTATTAATACATCATCAAGTGAGTATCATGTCTTGGTTAAAGATCTAAATTATTTTTTTAGGTTATCAATTGTGTAGAAAGATATATTTCTCTCAAATTGATTGTCAATTGATTTTTTTTTTCTATGAAGCAATAAGTTTTTCTAGAAAAAGTACAAAGTTTTTCTTTTTTTCTTATACCAAACATTATTTTCAATTATGTGCAAACAAGTACATAATATCAAATTCATCACATATCAATGGATCATTAGATTGACTTATTTTTATAAAATATCATTAAAGCCAAAGTTCTAAGCATCAATTGTATAGGAATTATCCCTGCTTAAGTTGATCAATAAGCCACAACTCCCTATAGATCAATAGGCTTCTTCTCCCAACCAATATTAATAATCTATTGATTAATCAAAAAAGCCAATCTTGGGTAACCTCCACAAGGATAGTAAGTTTTGGCATAATGTCATGTATCTAATTTTGAAATAAACAAGGATCAAATTAATTGTAAGAGTTAAGCTAGTTAAGAGCTTAATTTGAGTTACTCATTGTAAAATAATTGATCTTAGAGGAAATTGAAGGATCTAAAAATGATCCTTCAAATTGTCGAAAGAAATTTAGATTGGTTAGACTTTCATATAAACATCATCCATGTGGAATTTAGTATTTTCTCTTAAGATGATTTATCAACTTTATTTATCTTTATGTGCAATAAGCATATGAGAAAAATAAAGGTCAAATGATAAATAAAAATGGTTATTATAGGGGGTAATATCGAGTGGAAAAGTTCTAATTTTATTCTTAAATTATTTGTTATTTTTAGTAATCTTGTGGGGTAGCGAATCCCCCGAAGGAAATAGAAATCCCTCGCCTTAAAAGACTTTCATACCGAATACACTAATCAGTTCATAAGTAAAATAATATGATAAAATTGCATCATACATAGTTACTGTAACGCCTGGTATGTTGTAAAAACACAGAAACGGATCAGTTTCAAAAGCAAGTCCCCTGAGATGAGTGATTTAAGGCCAAATAAAATTTGGATAAAATGTTAAATAATAAAAAATAAGGATTTAAGCCTTGAGTTGCTCAAAAATTGGGGCCGAAGTAATTCAAAAAATTTACCAAAAGGCTAGTGGCATTTTTGTAAATAAGTATAATTTTGAAAAAAAACTTAGGAGGACTTTTTAAATGAAAATTTTAAGTTGCCCAGGGTTCTCAGAGGTCCCAAAAATCATGGGAAGCCTCAGGACCGATAAAGCCCATCCGATGTACTCTTTTCGACGTCAGTTGACTTAAACTTTGATCGGTTCGTTTGGGAAAGTTTTAGTTTCAATTTGAGTGATTCTAAAGGCATTTTATTAAATTGGAAATTTAAATGTTATGATGGAAAAGACGGTTCTAAAAAAGGAGCTAAAATGAAGCCAAACCGAAAATGCCATTATGGAAGGGTAAAAATGAAAACAAATTGCACAAAGAAGCTTCTAAATGCCCCTTTTAACTCCACATTTTGCCTCCCCTTCTCTAAACCGGCTTTCTTCTGCCCAAATCTCAGAAAAGGAGCTGCTGTCTTAGGTGCACAAAGAAAGGAAATTTTGGAGGAAGAAAAGCCAAGGAAAGGTGAGAAAGTGTAGGATTTTGCTACTTTTCCTCTTGAAACTTCATCATCCCCTTCTTGCTTCATCTTTCCATGGTTTTAATACAATTTTTTGTGCTAATTTGAGTCCAGATCAGAGGAGAGAAATTTGAAATTTAAAGAGGAGGAAAAAGGAAGAAGAAGGGCTCTTGAAGGAAGCTTGATTACAAGGTAGTTTCTCTTCTCTTGTTGCTTCTTTTTCTTTTTCTCCTCTTCCATGATGAGATGGCTCAAATAGAACCATGAAGAGAGAAGAGTTTCTGTTTTATAATCCAAAAGAATCCATCAAACTAAGCCATGGAAAGATGGATTACATCAAAGAAATGCATGGAAAACTAGTAGAACTCAAATTGAAAAAGTGTAGGGTGCTTGAACATAGTTTAAAATCTGGGTTGATTCAAGACTTCCCATCATATATGAGTGTTTGTTTGAGTTTCTAAGACTCTTAGGGAGCCTCCCAAGTGCCCCATTCATTAAGGAAAAATCCCAAACTCCATGGGTCTTTAATGGAAGCATAAATCAGTTAAGACCCTTAGAGATAGCTAGGGGATGTTTTAAATAGTTCCAAACTTGATTTGGAACTTTATATGATAAAAGAAGATGGAGAAATTCTTGAAAAAAATTTAGAAGCCTTAGGTTGGGAGATGAAGCAATGGCTTCCATAATGTAACCTTATGAAACAACATGGACTTAAGTTTGTGAAAGTGAGTGTGTGATGGTTTTAAGGACCTTAAATGAGGTCAAGAGGTCTAAATATGGGAAGAGAATGAAACCAAGAATTTTACTTGTGGTAGTTGCTTCATTAGGTCCTTAATGGAACCATATTATGACAAATAGAACAAAGTGTAGTCTTAAGGGTGAGTTGGATGTTATAACTTGTTCCAAGAGTATTTTGGTACCAATATGCTTTCTTGAATGTCTTTGAATTGTGGAAATGGCTCACAAGGGTGAGGTAGTGCCAAAAGTCCCTTAATGTGGGTGAGGAGATGCCAAAAATCTCATGGCATGGATGAGACAAGGCCAAAAGTCCCTTGCATGGGTGAGTCTAAGTCAAAAGTCCCAAGAACCAAGAGTGAGACAATACAAAAGTCCTAGAAATGGGGTGAGGCCAAGCCAAAAGTCCCTAGAGCTCATTCTTATGCTTGACATGAGTTTGTGACGCAAAAATATGAAAGTGGAATGCTTCATGAATTGATTGATTGCATACTTGTGCCTTTGACATGTTGTATGCTTTGGAAATGTACTTGGATAGGTGTATGAGTTATTGAGGTTCGATGAATCTCACTCTCTCCTTTCTTTCATCTCATATGATCTAGGTGGAGTCCAAAATCTAAAGGATGGAGGCCAAGGAGCTTAAATCTCCATCTCTTGGCACATTTTTCTAGTTTTGATGTACCAGAATGTTAAAGAATATATGTATATGTTATTTTTGAGCCATGACATTTTGAACAAGTGTAAAACTATGTAAAGTTAGTGTATGAATCAAGAATAGAGTTTAATAAGTAGAATTGTGTATTTTGACCACTTAAGAGCCCACTTGTGCATGTATGTATATGGAAGTGGCATGGTGAATTTGAGTTGCATGAGGATTCAGACCTTATGAGAGGCTCATTTATGCTACATTTATGCTTTTGAAGTTGTCAAATATGTGTGAAACAATGGATGGCTCATTTGGACCAAATTGCCATAATCTTGAACTATGGCAAAGTCTGACCAAATGACCTCTTCTTGACTTGAAATTTTGTATGCACTTAGATCTTGCCTAGAGCTTTTTGGCAAGCCAAAGATCAGGTCATTTGGAAGTCTGTGGAATTTTCTATGATTTTTCAAAGTTGGCATCAGAATTTCAGATTTGCAACAGTATTGTTCATTTGGTCAGTTGTGAAATTGTGTCATCCGAGGGGCAAACGTGGTCCAATGGCTACGAAATTTTATAGCAGAAACTAGGCATTCATAGTGACTTGTAGCAATTGGAAGCACCTCATTTGGACGTCTGAGCTAAGAGATATGAAATTTTGAATTTCTGGAACAGCAATAGTAGCGCAGCACGACCTGAGTCACTGTTCTATTAAATTTCAGTGGCTAAACGTGCTTTCTCTTGTCTGAGCCTATTTTTACCATAAAGTTATCATTTGTGTGGATTAGATTTTTGTGGAATTAATTGGACATTTTCGAAGTTTATAGTAGATACTTGCATCAGTACTGTCCGAACCTTTGCCCCTTTTTCGCATGTCAAACGCTTTCTGTGTTATGTTGCATAGCCTGGACATATTTTTGTCATAAAGTAGATATTTGTAGCTTTCCAGAATGGCCAAGAATGCATGATTTCAATTTTTTTTTAGATTTAGTTATGAATTTTGAAACTTCATATCAGTAATCTGAACGAGTAGCCTAGACAGCAGCGATCTCAGTGGCTTTTCGAATGTCAAATGTTCTCCCCTTAATGATTCATGAGCTGAAATTATTTTTAGCATAGGGTAGACATCCAGAGCTTTCTGTAATGGCAAAGTTTGTTGGGTTTCGATTTTTGTGGATTTAGTTATGAATTTCTGAAGTTGTGACAGAAAAATTGAAATTCTGGCCGAAAATAATAGAGTGAATTTGATGCTCCCTTTTGAATTCCACGAGTTGTGGGCTAACTTTGGTTATGCAAATGAGTTGTATGTATGTAATTAAATATGAGAATGTGATATATGAGCTCATATGGTTCTCGTGACACCGAATGAAATTTTCATACGCGACGCAATGCGAAATAAGGCATTATTTTAATGCCATTTTCCCTTCCCTTTTGTGCAATTCATCATGTGAGACTTAGAAATGATAAGAAGCAAGCTAGAAATATATGGTGTTACATTTTATGGTATCAGAGTAAAGGTTTAGGCACTTTTACTCGACATTTGATTATTGAATGGTATATTTAGCTTGTTTTTGGGTGGTTTTTGGGTGGAATATCTATGTATGTGTGGTAAAATTATGTTGTGGGCTAAAAGTTATGATTTTTTTTTTCAGTAAAGACGGTTGAGACTCGCAGAGGAAGAGGCAGAGGCAGAGGCAGACCACCTTGAGAACCCAAGGTTGAGTTTGAGGATCCAGTGCGGGCTATCAAGGAGCGGATTGACCAGTTTGATAACGTCATAGCCCAGCAACACTATATGATCCAGCAGCAGCATGAGATGATTATGCAGCTGCAGGAAGCCCTGGCTAGGCAAGAAGAAGTCAAGAGAGAGGCCCCTCCGCAGCCTCCGCGTCAGCCTCAGCCATCCACCTCCGGTGTACCTTAGCCATCCACCTCCGGTGCACCTCAGCCTTCCACTTTCGGTGCTCTACCCCCACCTCCCCAGAAACTAGCTCAGGCTCCGCCATCTATCCAAAAACAATTGAATCAATTCAGAAAGAACAACCCGCTGGTGTTTGACGGTGAGTTAGATGTTGATAAGGCAGAGGCCTGGGTGATGGAGACTGAGAAGATGTTCTCAGTTATGAATTGCACCTCTAAGCAGAAGGGCCAGTTAGCCACCTTTATGTTACAGAAAGAAGCAGATAGATGGCGGCGTAGCACGAAGTCCCTGATGGAGACGAAGAATTTGCAAATCAACTATGAGAACTTTCTAGTGCAATTTTATGAGAAATACTTTCCTAGCTCAGTGAGGAAGCAAAAGGAGATGCAGTTCATGGGGCTGAGACAGACTGATGATATGACAGTTGATCAGTATGTGGCCCGATTTATTGATATGTCTTAGTACTCCTCTTACCTCCAGAGATACGATGATGAACCTTGAAGGTGTGAGCAGTTTGAGACCGGGTTGAAGCCCTTGATCAGAGACAGAGTGACTCCACAGAGGATCAAGAATTTTAATGCCCTTATAGAGATCAGCAGATTGATTGAGAATAATTTAAGGGACATTATGCCTGCTGCCACAGTGTCTAGTCAAAGAGGGGCTCTGGAATTGAAGAGGCCACAACCCGAAGAGGGAGCTAGCTCTGCACCTACCAATAAGAAGAAGAGTAAGGTGCAGTGGAGTAGGAGACCGCAAAAAGGGAAGAGGCCACAGCCCCTGAGGACTCAGTCATCCGTCGCCCCACAATCTACAGTGATTTGCTACAAGTGTGGGAAGCCAGGGCACATTGCTAGAAACTGCTCTCAGGCAAATTCAGCACCTCTGCTCAGACCGCCTCCTCCCAGGGCAGGGCCTTTTCTCAGCAAGAGGCTAGTGCGTCTCCCAGTCTTATTTGAGATACGCTCATAGTGAACAATTTTTTTGTGATTGTTATATTTGATTCATGTGCTAGTCACTCGTTTATACCTTATGATTGTGTGAGACGTTTGGGCCTGGCCATTAGTACTTTATCATTTGATTTATCTGTCATCACACCCACTGGAGGCCACGTTCTTACTTCTTATGCTTGTTTGAATGTTACTGTCCAGTTTAATCATTGTCATACTACCATTGACTTGATTTGTATGCTATTCCATGACATTGATTTGATTGTGGTATGAACTGGATGATTGCCAATAATGCTGTCCTTGATTGTGAATACCACACTGTATCTGTACCTTCTTGTGGGACCATACTTAGGATATGAGCCGAGCTATCTTTTATGACTATTGCCTAGGTTGAGAGATACTTAGAGCAGGGGTGTCAGGGGTTTCTAGTCTTTTTCTCTATACGGGTCGAGGTAGAAGAAGGGATAGAGGAGATCCCGATCGTTAGGGAATTTTCGGAGGTTTTTCCTACAAATTTTGATTTCAGTGCCCTACCTCCAGAGAGAGAGATAGAGTTTTCAATAGAGATAGTGCTTGGGATTGGATTGGTGTCCAAGGCTTCGTACAGGATGGCTCCCATTGAGCTTGCTGAGTTGAAAAAGTAAATAGAGGAGCTATTAGAAAAAGGATTTATGCGTCCTAGTGTGTCACCCTGGGGAGCTCCAGTGTTGTTCGTGGAAAAGAAAGATGGTAGCTTGAGATTGTGTATAGATTTTAGAAAATTGAATAAGATTACCATCAAGAATAAGCATTCTCTCCTTAGGATAGACGATCTGTTAAATCAGTTGGCTGAGGCATCTGTCTTTTCCAAGATAGACCTTAGATCTGGATATTACCAGTTGAGAGTGAGAGCTGAAGACGTCCCAAAGACTGCCTTCAAAACTAGATATGAGCATTATGAGTTCCTTGTAATGCCTTTCGGACTGACGAATGCGCCTACGATATTCATGGACTACATGAACAAGGTCTTCAGACCGTATCTAGATAAATTTGTTGTGGTCTTTATTGATAATATCCTAGTATACTCTAGATCTTTTGAGGAGCATGAGAGCATCTCATATTAGCCCTAGAGACTCTAAAAGATAAGAGATTATATGCCAAATTGAGTAAATGTGAGTTTTGGCTAATCGAGATGAAATTCTTAGGTCATGTGATCTCACGAGACGGGGTCGCAGTAGATCCTCATAAAGTTAAAGTTGTGTTACAGTGGGATAGGCCTAGGACAATCATCGAGGTTATGAGTTTCCTTGGTTTGGCAGGATATTACCGACGATTCATTCAGGGCTTTTCTCAGATGGTCTTGCCACTTTCGAGGCTGACTCGGAAGGATACACCTTTCGTGTGGGATGAAAGATGTGATCGGAGTTTTCAAGAGTTGAAACTTTGATTGACCACTGCCCCTATGCTAGTCATTCCTGACCCTAGTTTACCATTTGTGATATATAGTGATGCCTTGAGGAGAGGGTTAGGATGTGTATTGATGCAGTAGGGTAGGGTAGTGGCATATGCCTCTAGGCAGTTGAGACCTCATAAGGAAAATTATCCTACACATGACCTAAAGTTAGCCGCAGTGGTGTTTGCTCTTAAGATTTGGAGGCACTATTTGTATAGTGCGACTATAGAGATCTATAGTGACTACAAGAGTTTGAAATACCTGTTTGATCAGAAGGAACTTAATATGAGGCAGAGGAGATGGATGGAGTTTCTAAAAAATTATAATTATGTATTGAAATACCATCCGAGGAAGGCCAATGTGGTAGTCGATGCCCTGCGTAGGAAATCCATCAACGCAGCCCATATGATGATCAGGGAGCAGGAGCTTCTAGAAAAATTTAGAAATCTGAACCTCTTTTGCCAACTGGTATTGGACAGACTATTTTTGAGTGAGACCCAGATTGAGAATGAGTTGAGAGTCCAAATCTTAGATGTCCAGAGAGAGGATGAACTCTTGAGACAGATTAGGAGCGAGATCTCCCAGGATAGGACCTTAGATTTTGGGATATCTGAGGATAGTGTGATAGTATACCGAGATAGAATCTATGTACCTAGTAGTAATAAGTTACGAGAGAAAATTCTAAAAGAGGCACACAAGAGCAAATATACTATCCACCCAGGTGCTACCAAGATGTATCAGGATCTAAAAAGAATCTTCTGGTGGCCAGGAATGAAAAATGACGTCACGGATTATATGGTGAGATGTTTAGTGTGCTAGAGGATTAAGGTAGAACATCAGAAACCCGCTGAGTTGCTGCAATCCCTAGATATCCCCGAGTGGAAATGGGATAGTATAGCTATGGATTTTGTTATGGGGTTACCCAGGATATCATCTGGACACGATGCTATCTTGGTAGTTGTAAATAAATTGACGAAGTCGGCACACTTTTTAGCAATGAGGGCTACTTATTCATTAGATAGATTAGCCCAGTTATATATACGTGAGATAGTGCGACTTCACGGAATACCTAGTAGCATCGTATCAGATAGAGACCCCAAGTTTACATCGAACTTCTGGAGGTCATTAAAGCATGCCTTAGGGACCAGGTTACCGTTTAGTACTACTTACCACTCCCAGATAGATGGTCAGATTGAGAAGACCATCCAGACCTTAGAGGACATGCTGAGGGCATGTGTGTTAGAGATGAGGGGTAATTGGGATGCATATCTGGCATTAGTTGAATTTGCATACAATAACAGTTATCATTCAAGTATTCAAATGGCCCCTTATGAGGCTGTCTATGGAAAAAAATGTAGGTATCCGTTATGTTAGGTTGAGCTAGGGGATAGGAGTTTGCTAGGACCTGAGTTAGTGGACCAAACTACCCAGCAACTAGAATTGATCAAAAAGAAACTCTTTACGGCTCAGAGTAGGCAGAAAAGTTATGCCGATCAGAGAAGAAGGCCGTTAGAGTTTGAGATTGTAGATTACGTATTCATTCGAGTGTCTCCAGTGACTGAGGTAGGTCGGTCTATGAGGGTAAAGAAGCTCAGTCCTAGGTATATTGGTCCATTTGAAATTCTTGAGAAAATCGGACCTATGGCCTACCAGATAGCTCTACCTCTAAATCTAGCCTAAATCCATAATGTCTTTCACGTCTTTCAATTGAAGTACTTACCAGACCCTACACATGTCATAGAATATGAGCATATCCAATTACAAGAAAATCTTTCTTATGTAGTGAGGCCAGAGAGGGTTGTGGATGTCAAAGTGAAACAATTGAGAAACAAGAGCATCCCTCTGGTGAAAGTGGTCTGGAAGGGCCCGACGTTTGAAGAGGTAACCTGGGAACTAGAGGATGACATGAAACGAAAATATCCAAAGTTATTTTCCTGAGGTACGTATTTAAATTTCGAGGACGAAATTTATTTTAAGGGGGTGGAAAATGTAACGCCCGGTATGTTGTAAAAACACAGAAACGGGCCGGTTTGAAAAGTAAGTCATCTGAGATGAGTAATTTAAGGCCAAATAAAATTTGGATAAAATGTTAAATAATAGAAAATGAGGATTTGAGCCTTGAGTTGCCCAAAAATTGGGGCTGAAGTAATTCAAAAAATTTGCCGAAAGGTCAGTGGCATTTTCGTAAATAAGTATAATTTTGGAAAAACACCTAGGAGGGCTTTTTAAATAAAAATTTTGAGTTACCTAGAGTTCTCAGAGGCCCCAAAAATCATGGGAAGCCCCGGGACCGGTAAAGCCTCTCCGATGTACTCTTTTCGACGTCGGTTGACTCAAACTTTGACCAGTTCATTCGGGAAGGTTTGAGCTTCAATTTAAGTGATTCCAAAGGCATTTTATTATTAAATTGGGAATCTAAATGTTATGATGGAAAAGACGGTTCTAAAAAAGGAGCTAAAACGAAGCAAAACTGGAAATGTTATTATGGAAGGGCAAAAATGAAAACAAATTGCACAAAGAAGCTTCTAAATGCCCCTTTTAACTCCACGTTCTACCTCCCCCTCTCTAAACCGACTTTCTTCTACCCAAATCTTAGAAAATGAGCTACTGTCTTAGGCGCACAAAGAGAGGAAATTTTGGAGGAAGAAAAGCCAACGAAAGGTGAAAAAGCATAGGATTTTGCTACTTTTCCTCTTGAAACTTCATCCTCCCCTTCTTGCTTTATCTTTCTATGGTTTTAATGCAATTTTTGATGCTGATTTGGGTCTAGATCAGAGGAGAGAAATTCAAAATTTAAGGAGGAGGAAGAAGGAAGAAAAAGGGCTATTGAAGGAAGCTTGATTTTAAGGTAGTTTCTCTTCCCTTGTTGCTTCTTTTTCTCCTTCTCCTCTTCCATGGTGAGATGGCTCAAACAGAACCATGAAGAGGGAAGAGTTTCTGTTTTATAATCCAAAAGAATCCATCAAACTAAGCCATGGAAAGATGGATTACATCAAAGAAATGCATGGAAAACTAGTAAAACTCAAGTTGAAAAAGTGTAAGGTGCTTGAATATAGTTTAAAATCTGGGTTGATTCAAGACTTTCTCATCATATGTCAGTGTTTGTTTGAGCTTCAAAGACTCTTAGAGAGCCTCCCAAGTGCCCCATCCATTAAGGAAAAATCCCAAACTCCATGGGTCTTTAATGGAAGTATAAATTGGTTAAGACCCTTAGAGATAGCTAGAGGATGTTTTAAATAGTTCCAAACTTGATTTGGGACTTTATATGATGAAAGAAGATAGGAGAAACCCTTGAAAAAATTTAGAAGCCTTAGGTTGGGAGATGAAGCAATGGCTTCCATAATGTAACTTTATGAAGCAACATGGATCTAAGTTTGTGAAAGTGAGTGTGTGATGGCTTTAAGGACCTTAAATAAGGTCAAGAGGTCTAAATATGGCAAGAGAATGGAACCAGGAATTTTACTTGTAGTAGTTGCTTCATTAGGTTCTTAATGGAACCATATTGTGACATATAGAACAAAGTGTAGTTTTAAGAGTGAGTTGGATGTTATAACTTATTCCAAGAGTATAATTAAGTATTTTTTATTGTGAATAGGCCAAAGAAATCCAACCCTACCTCCTTGTGTTTGTAGAACTGAAAAAGAGAAAGAACAAACAAAGTAAGGCTTGAATTTGCACCAAGGTAGCTCTCTACCTTTTCTTATTGCATTTTCTTGCTGCATATATGTCATTGTGTGCTTGTGTGTATATTTGTATGTTTGGGACATGCCACTTGATGCTATGTTTTGGTACCAATATACTTTCTTGAATGTCTTTGGATTGTGAAAATGGCTCACAAGGGTGAGGTAGTGCCAAAAGTCCCTTAATGTGGGTGAGAAGATGCCAAAAGTCTCATGGCATAGGTGAGACAAGGCTAAAAGTCCCTTGCATGGGTGAGGCTAAGTCAAAAATCTCAAGAACCAAGAGTGAGGTAATCCAAAAGTCTTAGAAATGGGGTGAGGCCAAACCAAAAGTCCCTAGAGCTCATTCTTATGCTTGACATGAGTTTGTGACACAAAAATGTGAAAGTGGAATGCTTCATGAATTAATTGATTGCATACTTGTGCCTTTGACATGTTGTATGCCTTAAAAATGTGCTTGGATAGGTGTATGAGTTATTGAGGTTCAATGAACCTCACCCCCTCCTTTCTCTCATCTCATATGATCTAGGTGGAGTCCAAGATCCAAAGGATGGAGGCCAAGGAGCTTAAATCTCTATCTCTTGGCATATTTTACTAGTTTTGATGTACTAGAATGTCAAAGAATATATGTATATGTTATTTTTGAGCCATGACACTTTGAACAAGTGTAAAACTATGTAAAGTTAGTGTATGAATTAAGAATAGAGTTTAATGAGTAGAATTGTGTATTTTAACCACTTGGGAGCCCACTTGTGCATGTATGTATATAGAAGTGACATGGTGAATTTGATTTGCATGAGGATTCAGACCTTATGAGAGGCTCATTTATGCTACATTTATGCTTTTGAAGTTGCTCAAATATGTGTGAAACAATAGATGACTCATTTGGACTAAATTTTCCCCTTTATTGGAACCAAAATTGCCATAATCTTGAGCTATGGCAAAGTCTGACCTAATGACCTCTTCTTGACTTGAAATTTTGTATGCACTTAGATCTTGCCTAGAGCTTTTTGGCAAGCCAAAGATCAGGTCATTTGGAGGTCTGTGGAATTTTCTATGATTTTTCAAAGTTGGCATCAGAATTTCAGATTTGCACCAGTACTGTTCATTTGGTCAGTTGTGAAATTGTGTCATCCGAGGGGCAAACATGGTCCAATGGCTACGAAATTTTATCGGCAGAAACTAGGCATTCATAATGACTTGTAGCAACTAGAAGCACTTCATTTGGAGGTCTGAGTGAAGAGATATGAATTTTTGAATTTCTGAAACAGCAACAGTAGCGCAGCACGACCTAAGTCACTGTTCCATTGAATTTCAGTGGCTAAACGTGCTTTCTCTGTCTGAGCCTATTTTTACCATAAAGTTAACATTCATATCTTTCCAAATTGGTATCATTTGCATGGATTGGATTTTTGTGGAATTAATTAGACATTTTCGAAATTTATAGTAGACACTTGCATCAGTACCAGTAGCTGTCTGAACCTTTGCCCCTTTTCGCGTGTCAAATGCTTTTTGTGTTATGTTTCATAGCCTGGACATATTTGTTTCATAAAGTAGACATGTGTAACTTTTCAAAATGGCCAAGAATGCATGATTTCAATTTTTCTAAATTTAGTTATGAATTTTGAAACTTCATATCAGTAATCTGAACCAGTAGCCCACACAGCAGCGATCTCAGTGGCTTTTCAGAGTGAATTTGATGCTCCCTTTTGAATTTCACGAGTTGTGGGCCAACTTTGGTGATGAAAATGAGTTGTAAGTATGTAATTGAATATGAGAATGTGATGTATGAGTTCATATGACTCTCGTGACACCAAATGAAATTTTCATACGCGACGTAACACGAAATAAGGCATTATTTTAATGCCATTTTTCCATTCCCTTTTGTGCAATTCATCATGTGAGATTTAGAAATGATAAGAAGCAAGTTAGAAATATATGGTGTTACAGTTACAATGCATTTCATGTTAAAAATTTTAAAATTTGCAAAATATAGGATTCTTAGTTCTTTGCAATGGAAAGATTAGCTTCAATCAAAATCTGAGTCAAAAAGTTATATTGATGGATGGCTAAGATGAAAGACTAAAGTTTAAGGGTAAGAGATAAAGGTGAGCTAATTGATTAAGCAAAAAGAAGCTGTCAAAGATTTTAACAATGTTATTTATTGCCTCTTTACCTTTCATACCATCTTATCATTTAACTTATACTTGCCCATCACCATATCCTCCAATCCAAAAATACTCAAATCATCCATCTCACCCTTTGTTAACACCCATCGAATTTAACCATCTTGAGAGCCATAAACCACCTCAATTAGGACACTTGCTATTTGTCTAACTCTCATATAACTAGCTCTAATAAAAGTTGGATGTTTCCTTCATCAATCTCTAACCTCCATTCCTAAAATGGTATTGATTAAAGCAGAGTTGTGAATTTAATCCTAGGGCAATCGTATGCTCTATAAAAAGTCATAACCTCTTTCTGAAGAAGGTGTATAAGGATATAAGAAAGAAAATTTCATAGGGATTTCTTAATGATTGAACTCTTAAAGAAATTACTTGTCATATCATAATTAATTAATGTTTATTTGGTCAATACCCTTTTATCTAGCTAAAGTCTAAGGCTAATAAAAGTTGATTCTATTATTAAACCTTATTTTATTTAACTTTATCAATATAAATGGTTATGTGTTTCCATCTCACCCTTTGTGCATCCTTCTGCCATTTTACCAAATTATGTTATCACAACTTCTTTCCTTGCATATATCTCCTAAATAACCAAAAAACTAAAAAATAATATCTAGTACTCCCTATGAAAAGATTTGATTGATGTTACTAAAAAAAAAGTGAAGCTTGAAGCTAGTGATATGCCCCAATTTCAATTCAAAGAAAAAAAAAGAACAAAAAGGGAAAAAAAATCAAAGATAGAAATGCATGTCCCCACAAGTAATCTATGGCCAAGATACGGGGCATTCTTTATCTTCCTAAATACAAAAGGGTTACTTCAATTGAGTTATAAGTGATGTTTATTTCTTTTACCCATAGTCATTAAACATTTAGGATGATTAGTCTTTAATAGATTTTTATACCAATAATTCTAATACCAAGAGAGGGTCAAGTTCGTTTAACAGTCCAAACATTACTTAGCTATTGCTGACCACTTTGAACCTTCAAAATTCTTCAAATACCTAACATGTATCAATCCTGTGAAGCAATAAGAATTCCATATAAAGAAAAGAATCTTGGCATTGTAATGGATTCCTTTGAAGACAAAAATGAAAAAATGTTCAAAGAATGTCGTTAGAGGAAGAAAAGAAAACTCATAGGAGAAAAGGAATTTTCAAAAAGGAGTCTTATGTAATAAAATTTGAAAAAGCAAAAGTTTCCAAAAGAGAGCTTCACCTTGACATGTAATCAAAGGGTAAAATCCTTTAAAAAAAGTTTTATATTGTATAAGAAGTCAAAAAAGAAAAATCCTTCAAAGGAAAGTTGTGTTGAATAGAAAGAGTCTTCTAAAAGAAAAGCTTAAGCCAAATGCCATGGGTTAACAGGTCTTGTCAAGATTACAGAGCTACTAAAGTAAAATTCTCATTGTGAACCCAAGTTAATATTTGGGCCTTTACCCCTTTCTTTCTTAAATCACAATTTTACCCATTAGACCACATTACCACATTAGGACTTCTTCTCTTGTTAAGTAAATTTTGAGTATAAAATCTTGTCAAAGAAATAAGTAAAGACTAATAGGAGACTTGATAGGAGTATATTAGTTTAAAGCCTAATATCTTATATTTCATCAACCTATTTACCAAAGCCATATTATAAGTGTTAAAAGCCCCTGTTGAGGTTTGGCTTGTTTGAAAATAACTAGGGTAAATTTTCTTAAAAAAGAATGATTTTAAAACCAGAATAATTGAAGTTGAGACAGAAGGCCTAATTCAAATAAATTCTTTTATTTACCTCCTTTTTAAAAAAAGAGAAGGACTTTTCCTTATTCTGTCCTATCTATCTTCATGGCATTTAACTTCTTTATTGTTCTAAGGAAAATACCTCCAGTTTAAATTAAAGCATTTTCCTATGCAGTCACTTTATGTCCGATTTTTGTCTATTACTCTTCTTTGTTTTAAATTGTCTTACATGACTACATTCTTCACTAGCCTTTGCACTCCTCCAATTTTGAGGTCTTTTTCCTTCCCAAGCTCACGAGTTTATGTCCTTTAATATATGACTGTATTAGCATTGTTAAATAAATAAGAGTGAATTTTATATGTTGACATTTCAAGCATTAACAATAAAAGAGTTGATATGAGAAGATTGTCACATCAAGCTAATAATCCTAAGTTGAGGACAAACAAATCAACTTGGAAAAACCCAATTAAAAATAAGTCAAAACAAGAATCCCATATCTTCTTAACTTTGAACACTCCTTTAGGGGCACATTTAAATGACTACAAGTCATTAAGAAAATCTTTCTCCAAATGACAAAGGGCAAATTTTGTAAGGCTACTAAAAGTCCAATTTTCCTTATTGGGGCAAGGGAAGAGCTAGCGTGAGAAATTTTTTCAAATACAAATAGCCAAAAATCTTATATTTTATAATTTTTGAGAAATTTTTTATGCATCTTGTGCTTGTATATAGACAAAGTATGTTTTTCCTTTTAAGTCAAATTAATTTGAAAAAGAAGAAAAAAAAAAAAGAAAAGAAAGAAAGAGATTACATTTTCCTTTTCTTACTCTTTCATCAATTCATTTTCTAAAAAGGTCCAAAATTCAAAATCAATTTAAAAACGTTTAAAAATAATGTCCCGTTTTTTCCACTTTCTTTTAAAGTGATTTTGTTTGCATAAGTAAAAAAAAAGGTTCAAAATTCAAAATCAATTTAAAGAAATAGAGATAATATCCCTATCTTTTTCTCTTTTTGGAATTAACTTTGCTTGTATATATTGTGCATATCTTGCAAATAAGGAAAAAAGTTTCAAATTTTAAAATTAAAAAAAATATTTGCATCCTACATGCATTACATATTATTAGGTTCATACAGGGGTAAGGAAAAACACATAATTTGCATTTCAAAAAAAAAAACTTGTCTTTCATACGCATTATATATCACACACGTGCATATATTATATCAAACCAAGTTCACATTGGTGTAAATGAAAGGTAAAAATATGAATTTTTTGAAATAAAGCATCACATGTTTTATACATCCCACACATACATACATTACTAAGAATAGGAGGTGGAGGTATGATAAATTAAATTAAATTATATATATAAAAGATGTACCAATGAATTTTTATAAGAGGTAAAAGAGTTTATTACTTTTACTTGTAAAAAAGAATGTAGTTCAAGAAATAGACAAATTAGATATGCATGTTCTAAATATAAAAATAAAACATATCGTAATACTGATGAAGTAAAGGTTGATCTATATAAATGAGGGTTTCAAGTTAGATGTTAGTATTAGACATACCATGTTAAGATTAAACCAGACTTAACTAATATACATTTTGAAACATCTAGATTTGATTTGGTAAATGAAAACTACAATAATAGCTATGAAAAAATTATTTTTGATGTAGCTTGTCCTAATTTTAATGCTGGTAATTTTGATAAAGTAGATTATCATAATAATATTACTAGTCATATTAAGAAATCATCAAATATAGAAATCTAAAAATTTTATAATTTATTAAATGCATATTTACAACTATAATTATGATGTGATAACTTGTTTAATGTTGTAGAAATATTAAGTATTAAAACTAATAATAATATGTTACAGTATAGTTTTAATTGATTTGCAAGTCTATAGCTGATTTACAAGTTGAAAGATGCAGATTGTAACATCTAGTTTTCTGAAAATGAGAGAAAATATAAGAAACGTAACGTACGATTTCTCCGTAAACGAACAAAGCTCACCGGATATAAAAGGAAGTCCCTCGGAATGAGATAGTTAAGGTCCCGAAAAATTTGGGAAGCATTCTAGACTCCTAAAAGTGAGAATCTCAGGCTCAGACGGAAAGAAAAATAGAGTTAGAATGAAGAAACAATTTCTTACAAAAAACTTACGAAACGTAATGGTATTTTCGTAATTTTGAGCAAATTTTGGAATTCACACAGGAGGGCTTTTTAAATGAAATTTTTGAGTTCCCCAGAGTTCTTAGACGCTCTAAAAACCATGGAAAGTACCAGGACAGCTAAAGCCCATCCAGTGGATGTTTTCCAATGTCGGTATGCCCGAACTTTGACGGATTCTTTCGGGAAGATTTTAGCTTCAATTTGAGTGATTCCAAAGACATTTTACTAAATTGGGAATCTAAATTTTATAATGGAAAAGACAGTTCTAAAAAAGGAGTTGAAATGAAGGAGAAACAAAAATACAAAGTATGAAGGGCAAAATAAGAATTTTTGAAAAGTGTAACTTACTCCTACCTATATATATGATGCACCCTTCTTTTCCCTTTACTATGCATGACCAAGTTCTGCCTAAAAACTAAAAGAAAACCCTAGGGGATGAGGCTCACAAGAAAGGGGAAGGAAATGAGGAGAAATCAAAGGCTTAAGGTATAGAAATTAGTAGTTTTTTATGCTCTTTCTCTTCCAAACCTCTTCTCCTCCATTTTCTTTTATTTCTTATGATTAAAATGAAGTTTATAAATCTGTTTTAGGGGAGAAATTGAGGAAAAATTTCGGATTTAAAGAGAAGAGCTCAAAGAACACAAGATTTAAGTGAGAAAAAGTAAGAAAACAAGGTAATTTTTCTTCCTATGGTTGTTATTTTTGGTTTCCTTCTCCACCATTTTGCCCTACTTGAGAAAACTCTAGGAGGAGATGATTTTTAGGCAGAACCAAGCATGAATCTAAGGAAAAAGGGTGTGGAGATTAAGAATATGCAAAGGGAATTATCAAAAAGCCATTAGATTTCAAGATGCAAATTTTAAGATTTCAATTACACCTTGTAAAATCTGATTTTGTATGATGATTCCTAGGCCTAAATAAGAGTTTAAATGAGCTCCTAAGATTCCTAAGAGGCCCCTCATATGCTTCTTCCTTTGAGAAAACAAAGAAAGCTCCATAAAACCTAATATGCTTCATTGTCTCGGCCAAGAAGGGTTCTCATAGCTAGGGATAGTTTTAAATTTTTTTAAGACAATTCTTGAGTCATATTTGATGAATGAAAATGAAGGGAGGCCTTAAAAAATTTTTAGAACTAATAGAAAGTGATTTGGTGTCTTAGGTTCTATATTATGACCTAAAAAAGTAACATGGTGCTAAGCCCTTTGTTTTAATGGTGTGATGACTCCAAGAGGTTTAAAAGGAGTCAAGAATTATATTTGAAAGAAAAGAATGAGGCTTAGAAGTCATTTGAGAAGTGTTGCTTCATTAGGTACCAATATGGACCATAATGAGGGTTATAGAGCAATTTAGTACTTAAGCAAGTTCTATGGCTTTAGAGAATGTTTCATAAACTTAATTGGCTTCAAAAAATTGTATCTAGGCTAAGAGAAATGATCTTCACCAATTTGTGAGTGTGTGGCCGAAAGAGGAGGTTTGAATCCAAAAGGAAAAGTGTGTAATTGTGTGCAAGGTAGCTCTCTCCATCTTCTCTCATGCATGGATGTGTGTTTAGCTTGTTCTAAAATGTGTGTATGTGTATTTTCAAGCTATGAAAAGTATGCTAGCATGCCTTTATATGCTATGACTCTTGATGCCATGTTATATTTCTAAATAAGTTCATGATATTTGTTTGACTTTGTTTGAGTGTGGAGAGGCCAAAAACTCTTCCCTTTGGTGAGGATGAGCCAAGAATTCTTGAACTTAGTTGAGATAAAGTAAAGAGTCTCCTAAAAATAAAGTAAACTCCCAAGAGTATGGTTGAGTCCAAAGCTCTTAAAGAATAGGTGAGGTAAGTCCAAAATCTGTAAGGAGAAGTGTGAGGCCAATCTAAACACTTGGTGAGCTCTTGAATTTCTTGTATGATTTGTTCATATGCCAAGTTTGCTTTTAAAATGTCCATGACTTCCATTTTCTTCATGCATGCATTTGTAAAGCTTGATTTGCATATATTATGTATGACTGAATGGGAGATGAGCTATTGAGATTCTTTGAATCTCATCCCCTCTTCTCCAATGATCTAACATGCTAGGTGAACCAAGTGAATATGCCAATGAGAGCTAACAATCATGAAGAAGGGAAATTGACAAGCATATGTTTAGCTTTAGCCATTTTGGAACCATACTTATGTACCTTGATGTATATGATGATGTAGATAGTCTATGAACCTTGAGACATGTATAAATATGCTATTATGTGATGTTTATTACTATGGATATGATGTATGAGCTTTAGAATACAATTTGAGTTTATAATATCCAAATATGCAATGTGGAAATGTGATGCAAATATGCATAAGTGTGGGTTGAATGGTCAAAATGAGATGCATGAATTTTAGGACTATTTGGACAGCTTACACAAGTCTTAAATATACTTTTAGACTTGCCCAAAAGGTGTCAACACTAAGGGGAGGCCATTTGGCAAGTTTGGTACCTTACATGGAGTCAAATTTGACCATAATGGAACCCTATGTCACTTTTTAGCCAAATAAATTAGTCTTGATTTGAAATTTGGCATGCAAGTAGATCTCATTGAGAGCTTTTTGGGAAGCTAACGAACATAATATTTGATGAATTTTCAAAGTTGGGATTTTCTATTGATTTTGGTATGTGTACTGTTCACACTGGCAGATTTGTATTTTGTGTCACCCGACGGTAAAATAGTGTCCAATGCTTGTGAAATTTTATAGGCATAAACTAGAGGTCATAAGCTTTCTGTGGCCACAGAGATCACCTCATTTGGAAGTCTGAGCAAAGAGTTATGCATTTTTTAAGTTGGCTGTCAATAGTAGTGACGCCCTAGGAGTTTAGTCACTGTTCCATAAAATTTCAATGGCTAAACATATCTATTTCATTCTGAAATTATTTTTATATCAATTTAACATTTGTAGCTTTCCAAAATGACCAAACGTGTGTGATTTCAATTTTTATAGAATTAGTTATGAATTTTAGAAGTTTCTATCAGTAATCTGAAATAGCAGCCTAGGCAGCAGTGACTTCAGTAGCATTTTGGAGGTCAAACATTCTCCATGATGCATATTATGGTCTGGGCGTATTTTTGGTGTGAATTAAACATCCCAAGCTTTTTAGAATGACCAAGATTGCATGATTTCTATTTTTCTAGATTTAGTTATGATTTTTCAAAGTTTGCCCAGAAAAGAGACCAAGTTTGACCGAAAATAAACTCTCATTTTTCATGCTCCCTTTCGGTTTCCATAGGTTGTATGTATGTTTTTGAGATGTAAATGAGTTGTAGTGATGTAATTAAATATGAGGATGCATAGCATAAGCTCGCACGGTCCACGTGATACCGAAATAAATTTTTAGATACGACGCAACGTGAGAATAATTATTATTTCTTTGGCTTTTCCATGGAAATCCTATATAGTTCATGATATTATGCCATTCAAATATATGAGATGGACTAGAATCTATGGTGTTACATTTATTGGTATCAGAGTAAAGTTCCAGGCTCTCTTGGATTGGATTTTGGCTTGAGGATGTAGCAGTTGGGCTATGTAAAAGGCATAAATGGATAAGTAGAGCCTTGTATGAGACATGTTAGGTGTGTGAGGATAGGTTGTGGCTTTGTTCATGATAAGTAAGTTGTAGAATGGTCTTAGAGTAGTTAGTGGACACCGGGAAAGAATGGCCTCTAGAGTAGCTTGAGTAAAGTTAAGTTTGAGTAGAGTTAAGGGATCTGATGGTTAGAACTTGATGAGATATGATAACTCGCCGAGATCAGTGGCAAGCACTAGATATGAACGATGAGAATAATCTCGTTGATAGGAAAAGGCTTGCTAGAGAGAGTATGTGAGACCCAATTTTTTTCGGGTAGTCATACTTAGCCATTCTGAGATGTTTTGTTTAATGTAGAGACAAGTAATGAGGCAGTGTGGTATGAGATGAGACTGCAGCTACACCGAACCAGTTTAGAGGGGAAGTGAGAAAAAGAGTCACCCCCTAGCCACAACACTTAAATGTCTAGATAAGTATTAGAGCTCGAAAGGTTAGTCTTCTCAGGCCAAAGGTTGAGTTATAAGCTATACCCTGAAACCTGACAGCCGGGAGGTGAGAGCTAGTTATGCATGAATGAAGCAAGAGGTAGAACCCTCTAGCTTGATGACGGGCCGGTTATAGAGGCAATGAGGCTCAGGTTGGTAGCTAAAGATAAAAATCCAATCCCTAGAAAATAAGCCAATCAGAGGCCGTTAGCCGCGACCAATTATTCCATAGAAACAGCGAGGTAATCCAGAGAGTTCTTCGCCATGGCCAATACTTGGACAAAAAAACCAAGGCGAACCCGAGGCTAATTAGCCGCTGTGAATGATGTGTTAGCTGTAGCAAATGGCACCATGAATGCCTCGTTGGTCATATTCAGGCCAACTTGAGAAAGGAGTTTATAAGGGGTCAGACGACCCACAGAGAGTGGGAACCCCTCGTATAAGTAGAGAAAAAGAATAATTATGAAAGATTAGTAAGAAGTCCATAGGCCTAGTAAAAGAGACTGAGAAAAGAGCTCAACATAGAGGAAGTTAGACATAGGGTTAATGAGGTTGTTGAGAGCTGCATATGAGGCGTTGACTCCAACCTAGAGTGTTACCTAGTGGGATATTGAATGATAGAATATTAGTATAGTCTCGAATAACGTAAGATAAGACTACCAGCAGTGAGGCACATAGTGAGTGGGCTAAAAAGGTGTACCTCATAGGTAACACCTAGAAGTAAGTATGAGTAGCCTAGTAACAGGGGCTCAGAAAAGAATGAGAATAATTAGTAAGGTATGGTTCCAATGAGATGGCTAGCCAGGCTGAGCATAAGCTAAAGCTTAGAGGAGATGACTAGTAGCATCGTTCCAGGTAAGATATGTGAATGAAAGCCTTAGCGAAAGTTCTCCCTGGAGCTAAAAAAGGGAAGATGAGATATCCTCATATCAGGGAAACCACCTCGTAGTGGTTAGTAAAGTCCCCTAGATAGACCCCCCTGAATCATAAAGAGAAGCGAGGAAGAGTTGAGAAATTAGATACAGAAAAGATACCTTTACTTTAGTCATGATTAAATGAGTAAGTTATACCCAGAAAAATAAATAGATAGGGGTCTGAAAATTAATCAAACGAGCTCCCTAATATGAGAATGATATAGGGTTGAAGCACGTGAGTGATTAGGGCACCCAGTAGAGCATAAACTTTCAGTAAAATAGAGTCCAGGAATTGAGAGCATGTGTCCTAGATCGGGTTAGCAGAACCCTAGAAATAGTATACTGTACTCCTGGGGATGAGGCTAAAGAGACTGAACAAAGAGAAAACCTAGCTTTGATCCAAACATAAAAATAAGCTGAGATAGACAGTTAGTACCTTAGTACTCTTAAAGAAACTCGAGAGAGCTAGAGATCGACTAAAAAGACGAGCCTTGTGCTATGTAAAGAAAGAAGGTAAGCCAAGAGCGCCATTGAATGAAATTCCTGAGATTATGCGAAATAAAATCCTTCTTACCAAGGGATGGTCTAGCTAAGATCAGAGTAAGAGCATATGAAAAATAGACTCCTTTGATGTTGCAAAAAGTAAATAAATAGAGGTACCCGGGAAAAATGTAAATGCTCTTGAGCATAGAAAATCTTGAATTGGCAACAGAAACAGCCTGTAGTAGAACATCCTTTTACTTAAGTGAGAGGATAAGAAAGGTAGAAAGAGCAAATATGACAGTGTTCAAGTTGAGGACATATTAGATTGAGAATAGATATTCAGTCAATGTGCTTGAGTACTTAAGAAGGCACATCTATCCTTGGCATAGACGCCCTTCCAGCACGATAGTGCCCGAAGTAAAAATAGCCGGGTGATATAAAGAGATCTCGGGATGTAGTAGATGAAGAATTCTACTTTCCCTGAGTATTCTACAAAAATAGGGCAGATAGAGAAAAGCAAGAAAGGAATACTTTAGATTATTGGGAAACTTGTAATATGCAGGCGATAGTGCCCTTGAACTCAGTCATGAGGCGCCCGTGTATTAATGTTTGATGTTATGATTTGCTTGCAACAATAGTTACATGATATTGGGTCTGGCCAACCCAGTAGTAATGTGACTTAAGTGCATCGCAAACGATGGCATCAATCATCAAAGTGTCCTAATAATCGAAAGGTATCCTAATTAGTTAGATAACGAGATAAGTCAGAAAAGAAAGGTAAATGGATTCTAGTAATATCAAAATAATGAGAAAAACATGCAGAAATGAATCTCCAATAGAAAAATATTCATATTCAATATGCATAGCCGAGTCCCTTATAGTATATGTAAATGAAATAAATAGGGATCAGTGTGTAGCCTCTCTCCTATTAGAGATGTTCATCACATTCATTGTGTGAGATGCCTTGGTGCCAGGTGCTTAATAGCAAAACGTGAGCATATTGAGAACTACAGGATATGAGAGGAGGGCTAAAACAAGTATATGTAAGTAAGTAAGTCGATAGAGTAAGAAAAGAAAGCCCAAGTAAAAGAAAGGGCTGAAGTGGGAATCTGAGAATCCTACGAAGAGCGATAAATGAAAATTAAAATGCTCCCTAGTATTAGTATGACGAGATTCTAGAGAACGAGATGACATAGAACCCACTTTGCACGAAGAGCATGATGTATTTCTGAGTTTAGTCTCAGCTATTATGAGCGATAATAATCGGACTTAGTGAGCATGTATTTTACTGTCAGATACAGTAATCTTAGGCTTTGACGTCTTCCAGAGATGGATCGCAGTAGATCCCAACATAGCACAGCGGGTTGCAGTAGACTCTAGCAGGACTTTGAGAGGTCGCAGTAGACCTAAGGGTCACAGTAGATCCCACAGAGTTACAGAGAGTCCTAGCCACAGCATGATAGATCTCTGGTAGAGATGACTGCCTGAGATAGTTTTACAGAGTAGCTAATCTCAAAGATCAGTACAGTTTCAACTAGCCTTTATCTCAGAGACTACAGACCTCTTGAATCTGGTAGACCATTGCTACAGAGATATGAAGGGTTTACTCAGATAGTTAGATCACTGACTAGCTCTCTTTAGAGATGAGCATAGTATATGGGATGAGGAAAGTAAGAAATAAGCTTTCCAGAGTTAAAGCCAGATGAACCACTACCTAGCAGATAGTAGCCTTGACTGAGGGATAGAGAGATCCCTGCATGCTAGCTTATGTATTCAGAAATGGGTTAGGTGTAGTTTTTATATAAGGTAAGTGGTACAATATGTCTCCAGTGAGCAAAACTGTGAGAATAGCTAGCATCCCATCAGAGCCCAACAGTAGTAAGTGGTAGTAGCTCTTCAGTGCCAGTATAAGATATGTGTTAGGTCTATCGATGTTGAAATGAGGGACTACAAAATGCCATTGCAAATGAGCAAAGAAAGTGAGAAAAAGTCCCAACCTACAGAGACAGATATAGTAATAAATAGAGAAACTGGAATCATTAAAAGCAGAAACTCCTTAAAGGAGCTATAGTCCCAATAAGCAGTTGTGATATGAGGCCTATGATAGAAAGAGATGTGAACTGTAATCATGGGATGAGCTAGTAAGAAAGAAAGCAGAGATGAACAGTGGACGATACTTGTAAAAAAGTAAGCAGATAGACAGAAACCTCCAATGGCTCTAATGATTAGAAAAGATGATGAGATGTTATAAGTGGCTATTCAGAGAGGATACGGGAGACGTAATGTGAAATAAGTTACCTCCCGAGATGTATAAATGAGTCCACCGAAAGAAATGTTAATCCTGCGAATGGGTTAACATTAACCCGATATGATTAGTAAATTCTCCTAGGATAGGCCTTTAGAGTCAAAAATTTCTTTCCCTTATGAGAAAGAACTAGCTAGTATTTTATAGCAGTAGAGACCTTATTAAGAGCTAGTAATAAAAGTTCCCTGGCTAAAAGAAAATTTGAAAGAATGAAATCACTGAGAAAGCGTCTAGAGCCAGGAAGAAGGGAAAGAAAAGAATAAGTAGCCAGAAAATAAAAGAGTAAGAAGAAAGGGGACAATACCTCGTGAGACTCTGTATGTGTTACAGAGCCTCACGAGGTATTGTCCCCTTCCTTCCCGGTTCATGGGCCTTAGCCTTGCCTTCCCGGCTCATGGGGTTTTGTCCCCTTCCACTTAACTTACGGGAAAAGGTGCCTCGTGAAGGGAGAGCTTTGCCCCTACTTATATGGGCTAGCCACAGGCCCCTTCCAGTCAATGTGAGACTTTACAATCCACCCCCTTTTGGGCCGACCCATCCTTGGGTCGTACATGGGTTAGGATTACTTTGATACCAACACATACAGAGCCTCATGAGGTATTGTCCCCTTCCTTCCCGGTTCGTGGGCCTTGGCCCTGCCTTCCCAGTTCGTGGGGTTTTGTCCCCTCTCGCTTAACTCACAGGAAAAGGTGCCTCGTGAAGGGGGAGCTTTGCCCCCACTTATATGGGCTAGCCACAGGCCCCTTCCAGCCGATGTGAGACTTTACATAGATGATCAACAAAATCATAAATTTTCATATATATTTACAAGTTGCACATGTGGATGATCAACAAGATGGATGAAGATGATGCATATCAATATGTAGATGAAAACGACGATGAAGATGAAAAAGAAGAACAAAATAATGAACAAGATGACAAGGAAGAAGCAGAGTAATTATATATATATATATATATATATATATATATATATATATATTATTATTACATGAGTAATATTATTTATATATATTATTTATATTTATATATTACATATAATATTTTATATATAAATTTTATATTTATATATTATTATCTTATATTTTTATATATTGTTGATATTATTATTTATATTTATATATATTGAATATTTAAAAACATGAAGCTTCACGCTTCACATGAAGCTTGAAGCTTGCCTCAGGCTTCATGTGACATCAAACCTTAGCTTTTCTAACATTAAATTTTATCATGTGAATATTATAATAAGATTTTCATTATTTATATATATGTTCTCTTATTTGAATTGTTATTTAAAGAGGAGCCACTTGTTTTTTTTAATCTATTTGAAATGTCTAGAAGGAAAAAATAGCGTGCATAGTGGTATGTGAAAGTCCATAAAGAAGCTAATCTTGAAAGAAAAGTTAATCAGAACATGCAACAAAATAGAGTAAGATAGTGTTTTAATTAAGTTATTTATTTATAAGTTATGTTGATATTATTTATCATTTCAAGCTACATAATTACATTGTTTAACTAGGTTTCATCTAGATGACAATGATGTTGTTGATTATATTGTTGCTATCATAAAAAATAATTATGATGGTCCATATAATTATAAGGAAGAAGTTTTTGAATTCGTTAAACAATTATGATTTCAAGAATTTGAGGTATATTTAAATTTTTATGTGTCAAACAATTGTAATTCTTTGTGTTAATTAGTTAATAATTAGAAAAATGTCTTGTGTTTATAGAAATATTATTGTTGGTGCATGGAAGATCACCTTTAAATAGTAAAGAACTTTAAAGAATGTGTTAGATATCGCTTAAAGGGCTTAATCAGTTATGTACGAGATAAAAGAAAAAGGCTTAAATAGATTAAAGAATCTATTTGAAAGAAATTATGTACTAGTTGGGACAGCTCAAATTTTCAACAAAGCCAACAAGCCAAAAAAAGGAAAAAGTGTCAAGCTCTGGTACTAGTTTATCTCTTTATAGGGGAGGCCTTACACCAATTTTAAAGCATGCAACAAAATTGAGCCAAGAATTAGGTAGAATGTCAACACATATAGAGATTCATGCTTAAACACATAGAAGTAGTTTAAATAATAGTTGGGTTGATAAAAAAAATTAGAAATTGTACATGTAAATATCATTTTGTATTTATGCTATTGTATATGTTTTTGCACAAAGCTTTTGTGGAATTGGTTTTTTTTTTTCAATTGATTATATCAACCTTAGAAGGTGTGAAGAGAGTCGTGCTAGTTGTTGTAATAATTTTTCACCAAATGAAAAATTATCCCTATGGATGAAGATTGTTAAACTAAAAAGGCCTAACATGGTATATAGTCTTAAAAGTTTTTCACATCTAATTAGCAGAGATCATACTTCCAAATACACATATGTTTCACCACCTAATTTTGAATCATATCTGTGTGTCATTGAAGCTATATATCCTTAAAGGAGATTACATGAAGATATTGACCATTTAATGGAGTCTTACAAAATGCAATTATGCACAAATGAAGAATTAATACCAGATATGCAATCACAAATTAACAAATATCATTTAAAGAACACTCATCCAAATTAATAAAAATATTATTTATTTGTATTTAATTATTAACTTTGAATTTATTTATTTTTTAAAATATTAGTTTCTTTTACTTTTCTTTAATTTTTTCTTTAATTTTTGAAATGGCAAGTGAATGTTAGTTTACATTGAGAGCTTTTATAATGTTTTATTTTATTCATATAGTTCAAATGATAAAACTTGAGATGACAATGTTATTTTATTTTATTTTATTTTTTAATATAAAGGTATGTCTTTATACGTTCCAACCACAACCCCAAAGCCTCCTATCATTCTTATTTCACTTATATGAAGCCTTATATTCTTCTTATTTCCCTTCTACAAACTAGTCTTTCTTCTTCATATTTAAGAGTTGAAGCCTCCTATCATTCTTATTTCACTTCAACAAAGCCTTATATCCTTCTTCTTATTTCACTTCTACAAACTAGTTTCCCTTTTGCACTCTCTTTCTTTGATTTCTACAATTTCAACAAAGATGTCTCATAGCATGTCTTCAAAGAAAAGTTGAGCTCATTCTCAAAATAATTTTAATCTAGTGTAGGAAGAATTTGATGCCCCAATTACAATTATTAAACAATTGATAGAACTTATAGGTAATTCAAGGTTATTGTTTAATACATTTGCAGTTTTTTAATATTAATATAATTTTTAATTTATTATTAATTTAATTAATACATATCTAATTTATTTGTTAATCAAGTTTTACTTAAATGACAACGATGTTGGTACTTGCATTGTCAATAGTATTAAAAATAAAAAGTGAAGGTTTATATAATTGTTGGTCAGAGGTCCCTGAACCATATCAGCAATTATGGTTTTAAGAATTTCAATTGAATTTTCTTCTCATTTATTACATAATTATGAAATTGTGACTTTTATCTCATTATTAATTGAAATCTCTATTTTCTTAGAGATATTACTATTGGATGCCTAGTAATAGTTATTGAATTTGGTTGAACTAAAAGCAAAGAGTACTTAAATGTTTAAAAATTATTATTGGTACTACTAAAAAAGCTAAGTGAAGGCCTCCATGGATCTAAAAATCTTTCTGGGACAAACTGTGTTGGTATGGTTAGTAAAGAGTTCCATGCATGAAGGGAGCATAAAAAGAAAAATAATGCCTCCTCTTTTGAGTTTGGTGCATCTCTTCACTTAAGAGAGTCTATTTCGATGATGGAACATGTCAGAAAATTAGTAATTAACTTTATTTTTTTTAGAATGCTTAATGTTATAAATATGTAACCAAGTACTAATATCTTATTTTGTACATCAATAGGCGGAAGAATTGGAGGAGAGAGCCCACATGCATTGAAGTTTATCTTATAACTCATTGACTGGAAAACCAAAGGGTTAATAAAAAATCAAAATTTGTATATGTAAGTGTGAAGTTGTATTTAACTTTTAAATATATATTAGTCAAAATTTTATAAATTTGACAATTTTTATTATTTCAGGAAGAGTATATGCACTAAAAAACTAAAGCAAAAAGTAGATGAGAGATTATAAATGATTTGCATTTATTTGTGGTGATGGCTGGTAGAAAGAAAAAAGAGTCCATTTACAGGTTAGGAAATCTATGCTATAATATAACTAGAAATTCAAGTATAGGTTACAACCACATTCAAGAATACTCCCAAATGCCACCATCCACTCACTCTTCATATATAGAAGATTCAATCAGAAATGAATTTATATAATATGCAAGACTAACTTCAATCCCAAGTTAAAAGAGCAAAGAAATATAATAGAAGATTTACAACGACAAATAAATGCATGTAAGGATCTTCATGAATAACACTCTTAAGTTGGTCCAAGTTCATCGCAATACTATCGAAACAAATATACATATAAGCCAAATGTTCTCATATTAGATATCAAATGAGAGAAAATAATGATAGAGATGATGAAGAAGGTGATAATTGAATTTTTTTCTTTTTTGATAATTAATTAATGTAATGTTAATATTTTTATATTATATTTTTTATTTCTATTTTTTCCATCATGTTAACATTGATTTTTTAATTGCTGTCAACTATTTTTAATAACTTAAATAAAAAATTTATATACAACATATTATATATTTATATATTTCAATTTATTATATTATATACAATATATAAAACATAAAATGAAACAATTCTACTACACAAGTGTTGATTTTCAAAGCAAAACAAAAACCACAAAATCCAAAAACGTAAGGCAATTTACTACGCTAGCAAAATGGTGGAATTGAACGGTAGGAATCAAACAAAAATTTTATCAATTTCATTCACACCTAATTTGAAATTCGTGTACTTTTCTTTGTTTATAAATTTTCTTTCTTTCTTTATTTTCATACATTTTTCATTTTTCTCTTCTTTTCTATTTTTCAGATTTCATTGTTTTCTATATATTTTCCTCTTTATTCACATTCTTTTACCTTTATGGTAAATAGTTTCTATAATATTACCTTCTATTTTCCACGGTTGATCATTCTTTATTATGTTTCTCTTTTATTTTGCCTTCTATCTAAAATTGATTTTTTTATTTTCCCTTCTCACTAGGTTTTTATTTTAGATAGTTGATCTACATTAAAGACTTTTTCTAAGGTAAATATTTGTTTTATTTGTTTATTCATAATATTATAAGTATTTTATTTGATCATTTGAATGGTTGTATGGACTTTATTTGATCATTTGTTTCTATTTTAGTGTGTTTTCTTATTTTGATTTATAATGTTTCTTGGAGAAGGCAAAGATTTGTTTTAGTTATTTATTTGTAATTGCTTAGAAAGATTTATTTTTAAAAATTTATTGTAAATGTATAGCTAATTTGTACTAAGAAGCTATTTGAAAGAAGAACCACGAGAAAAAGATTGGTGAGTTCACCATAAACAGAATGAAGAACAATAAAGAGAAAGAATTAAGAGAGAAGTTAATTATAAAACTTATAAATAAAAAAAGAGACTAACATTTAAAAACATTATTAATTATTAACATATATTATTATTTATCAATCTAAAAAAATTACTAATTATTATTATTAATAAAAAATACCTAATTTTAATTTACAAATTTATTATAGTATACTATATTAATTATAATTATAGGTTGTTAAAATTTTTGATTAAATTATATTAATTAAAATTTTTTAAAAAAGCCAGATTTCATCTAATTGATAGTTGGAATTGGTTGACAGCTTGGTTCCACATGCAAGATTGGCTAGTAGTCGAAAACCATTTCTAATTGCCTTTTTTTATTGATTTAAAATTACTTATAAATATATAATAAATGTTAAAATTTAACAAAATTATTATTAATATTGTTAATATAATATAATATAATTATTTATTGATGTAATATAATATTAATTATAATACACAATAAAAAATATGTATTATTAATATAACATAATTATTAATTTTTTTAATCAAATTTTATTAGAACTTATCCAATTATTAATTAATATTCCTATTTTTGGGGACTAAACCCTATTCGATGTAGTGGCGTATATAATTATAGATTATTTATATCACTTAAATTCCAATCTATTTAAACAATATAGAGTAAATTATATGAATTTTTTTAAATTTTATTAAAATAAAAAAATTTTATTTGTTTTTAAAATATACATTTTACTCTAATTTTAATTTTCTTGATTAAAATATTTTCTATTGAACTAAATCTAAGAAAGTTAATTAAATATGTATTTAGATTAATGGAAGATATTTTAACAAAAAATTTAAAAATTAAGCTTAAGAATAGTGTAATTTCTTATTTAAGGAAATGTCTATATATTTTTTGAACTAGGGCAGTTACATATAATTTTAATAAAACTTAAATATTCTCAAAATTGAGGGGAGTTTTGATAATTAGAATTCCTACTACTTTATGTTGCTTCAAAATGCTACGTGGGCCTGTAATTATTCTCCTTTCATTTCAAGTTTTTGGAGATTGAAATTTGTTATATTTAAATATTTGATCTAATGATACAATTCATGTTATCTTTATTTTCTATTTCATTAATGGTAGAGTTTTCCCAAAGACTAGATACTCCATACAAATTTGTTTTAATAATCATATTCAAAGACTAAATGCTACCAAAACTCACAATAAATTTCCCAAAAAAAAAAGTTGTTGTATAAATAATATCGTATAGGTGTCCTCTTCTCCATAAACAGTATACAACTCATTTAAATTTATTGCAGTAAGAAACTTGAAAGCATTGATGGACAATTGCCAAATAATATAAAGATAACACATTTTTAGGATAAATTAACATAAATTGAATATGGACAATTGCCAAATCAATTAGATTAGATGTCTTTGATAAGCACTTTTTTCTTTCTACTTTATATGTTTGATTACACATAAAAAGATATAATTTGTAGAAATTTCCCTACTTTTTTTCTTTTTTTAATGAAACTTATGAAAATCAATTGAGTTGTAGATGCTATAGGCATTTCATTGGAAAATTAGTAAAACAAAAATGAGAAAAGAAGACAAAATATTGTAGGTTAGGGATTAAGTGCAATACCAAAATTAGGTGGTCTAACAAAAATAGACATCATTCTTATTGAGCTTTGTGATAGTGTTAATGACTCATTGTGCATGAATATTGTGGCAAATATGGTTTAGGTGGTCCAATGTGCATTGCTAATATTTATGTTTGTAAGTATCCTTGGTTTGGAAAGGCCCTTGTAAGAAGCCATGAATCTTTTTCACATGATAATAAGATGATCTAATAAATTTCATATTATCTCTATATCTTATATGCTACTTTTTAGTCAAGTCATATTGCACAATCTTCCTTTTTCTTATGAAAATTAATATGATCTTTCATGAAATTTTAATCTTATAAGTTTGATATATTGATACCAATTGCTAAATTAAAAACAAGGAGATAATTATATATTGAACTTGGTATAAAGCTTGTATCTATTATTAGACTGAAATGTCAATAGAATAAGCATAGTCGCAAGAAATAGGAGAAGCAAGGGTCACAACTTTACCTATAGAATAATTTCTTGGTAACCTAACAAATCTTAATTAGTATAAATAAGATGATTAGGCTTAAATGAGTTTTAAGTTGAAAAAAGTCACATAATTACCATGTGATAATTAGGTGACTACATATAATTTTTTAAAATTTTAGTATAATCACAACTTTGAAAAACAAAGTATAAAACATTTTATCCCTCTAATTGTTAGAGAAAATAAAATTATCACATATTAATTAAAATTAAAATTTAAGAAAGTCATATAATTATCACGTGGTACTTTATATTTCCATCATCTTGTTCAAATTACTTCCTACCTACAATTTTTGACTTGCATTTCTTTTAACCAAATTTCTATTTTTGAAGACATTAATTTTGATTAGCTTGTTATATTTTAAAGTTTATGTACAAAATTATAATTAAATTATAATTCAATGAGTTATGTATATTTTCTAGATACAAAAATATTATCCACAAGAACATATAAGAACTTTTTAATTTTCTATAGATAGTATGTAGAGATAATTATATATAGTTATTATTGTAGTAAAACTAATTACAGTGAGATTGCTAACTTATTTTTTGTTATATTTTTAAATGCTTTGAGATTGGATTCCAACAAATTATTTTTAAGTAAAATAAGATCAAAATAATGTTGGATTGAGTTATTAGCAAGCATAGTTTGATACATTATAACATATTTAATATTCAAGTATGTTGTCAATCCAAAAAATTATTTTTTCTAAATTAACTTCTAGAGCACGGTACCTAGCAAAATCCTTCATATTACAAAATGATGACATAAATTGAATATGGATGACTATCGAATAAATTAGATTGCATGTCTTGCATCAAAACACACTTTTTCCTTTGAGTCATATGCTTGATTACACATTAAAAGATATAATTTATAGAATTTTCCACTCTTTTTTTTTTCCTTTTCTAATGAAAATTATGAGAAGTAATTGAGTTGTAGGGAGATCTGTATAATTTTAATAAAGTTCATAGGTTTTTTGTGTAATTTATTTTTAAAATAATTATATATCATTATTATTATTATATAATTTATTAATTAGTCTAATGATTAATTAATGTTAATTCATAAATAAATTAATATTGCAACAAAAAATATTTTTATTAATTTTCAGTCAATATGTTTTAAATATTTTTGAATTAAAATTTCTTTAAAATATTTTAAAATCTTTGAAAGCCCACAATAAATTCAAAGACATTTAATTGTGGAGTTTTGTGGTATAAATAGCATGCTAAGGATCTCTTCTCCGTAAATAAATATTATACAACTTTTTCAAATTCATCCTATATATAATGAGAAACTTTAAAATAATGTCAAAAGCTTAACAATTATAGTTAACCATTATTCTTTGAGAGATGTGTTTGGATTACGCAAATCTTTTTTAATTACAAACAATATTTACTCTTTTTTAATTAAAAGATATATTAAATTTACTATATTTGTAATAAAAAATAAAATAAAATATATTTATATTTATTTTGACTAAAATACCCCTATCATTATTATATAATATAACGAGTATGAAATTATATTAAATTAATATAAAATAGTAACTTTTTAAAAATTTAGTAAAGTGAAAAGTATTTGGCATAAAATAAATTATTAAAAGAAACATATTTACAAAATAATATTTTAAAAGTATATAATTTAATAATAAAAATAAGTTAATTTTAAAAGTAACATTTTATTCAATATATATTAAGAAGTATAACTATTGTCATGAATATAATAAAATTTTTAAATAATTAAATTTGTTATTTTGAACATAAAATAAATAATATTATAATAAAAAATAAAAAATGTTTTATAAATTAATAAAAATTATAAATATTTTAATCAAATATATTTTTAAATAACAAATTATATAATTTAAATATTTATTAAAGAACCACAAATGTTTTGTTAGTTAATTAGTGCATATATTTTTAAATATGAATGACATTTATATGTAATTTTTTATATTATTGCCATTAGATTTTCCAATTAATGCATAAGAAGTATATAACTTTTTTAATAATAATATGACAAGTACATAATTTAATTTAAATAATAGTACAATTATTTATAAAAATCATATACTCTTTATATTATTTTTGAAAACTCATGCATTTTTTTAATTTACCTGTAAATAATTTTTCCTTTAAATATTTAGTACCACGTCCATATCATATCTTTTGATGGAAATGCTCAAACACGAGCAATGATTACAGTGAATTTTGAGGAGAGGATTAGCTTAAACTCATAATCAATATCTCTGGTTTGTCTTGTGAATAAAATAGTCTTACCATTTTTGACTTTATCTCTTCCTCAGCATTCTTGTGTAGATTTGGACCAAGAAATGGAATATCCATTGTTATCAATCTCTGGATCTGTTGTCTCATGTAATGGCTTGGCAATCTTACTCCTATCTTGCTCTACATTTACTTTTATTGATATTCCCATTCTTTCTCTCTTTCTTGTCTATGGCGTGATCTTTTCTTACTTTGTTGTTAGTGGGTCTTACTTTCCTAAATTTCCATTTTCCTTTTCCTCAAAATTTGGCCATTAATGCGGTGGTTCAAATTTCATGGATAGAGAAATTGGCATTGTTTTCTTTATTCTTATCTTAATTGTAAGACAGTTACTATAGCTTTTTGCAATCAAGTTTTGATAATTGAAATTTTTACTACATTGTGTTCGTTCAAAATTCTATATTATCCTATAATTATTCTCCTTTCATTTCATGGTTTTAGGGACATGTAAGTTGAAATTTGCCATTTTTATATATTTGATCTGATAATAAAATTTATATTATATCTATTTTCTATTTTATGGTAGAGTTTAGCCAAAGACTAAATGCCACCAAAACTCACAATAAATTCCAAAAAAAAAGCCGATGTATAAACAATATCCTATTGATGTATTCTTCTTTGCAAACATTATACTGTTCATTTGAATTCAATGTAGTGAGAAACTTGAAAGCAATAGTGAGAGCTTCAACCATTAATTCGGTTTGTTTAGTTTTTTGTTTATTTATTGCATCAGGTAACTTATTCATGTATTACTTTTTTTTTTCATCAATAAATGGTTCATAGCAAGGAGTAAACTACATATACTTTTTTAAAATTTTCTAATAATTGCAACTTTGAAACATAAATTTTAAAATGTAACATTTTATTCCTCCACATGTAAGAGAAAGTAAAACCATTACATATTAATTAAAAATACTATTAAAAAAGTCGCATAGTTATCACGTGATAATTTATATCTCCATCACCTAATTTAAGTTTCTTCCTACCCATAATTTTCATCTTCCATTTTTTTTACCAAATTTCTATTCTCTATGACATTAATTTCAATTAATTTACAATATTTTCACTTTTTCTAATAATTTAAATGTAATATCCGATTCTTTTAAAACCAATTTAGAATTGACAAGATAAGGAAAGAAGACCTTAAAACAATATTAATCATAGTACCTAAATAGGAGGTTATGAAGCTTTGGATGACCCAAAACTGAAACCCGAATGCTTAAATGGAAAAACCAATGTACTAGTGGAAAAATAATAAATTTAAGCAACTTTTTAGAAACTAAAAAGAAAGTTTTAAATGGTAAAATTAAGCACATTAGAGTTTTCAAAAGCTTTAAACATTATAAAAACTATTAGAATTGTTAAAACTCTTCTAATATATGATTTAAAATGTCGATTGACCATAATTTTGATAGGGTTGTTTGGAATAGTTTTAAATTTCAAAAAATAGCAAAATAAATGCTTTTAATAAAGTAGAGAGCTAAATTTTCATAAGGAAAAGACAGTTCTAAAAAAGGATATGAAAAGAGCTCTAATGGGGCAATCAAATTATAGTGGCAAAAGTGTAATTATAGGAAAAAGTTAAAATATACTCTCCGCCCTTTTTTATGACCAAGACACGTCTCCTTCTTCTTTAAACTAACTTGGAGACCTCTAAAATCAGTGGCTATGGCATCTAAGAGAAGGGAGGGGAGAGAGAGAGAGAGAGAGAGAGAGAGAGAGAGAGAGAGAGAGAGAGAGAGAGAGAGAGAGAGAGAGAGAAATAGAGAAAATGCCAAAAGGGTAATAAAATTAGCAAAATTTCATACCATAGTAGTTAGCAAACTTGTTCTACTCTTCATGCTCTATCTAATGATGGTCTTGGTTCTATGAAAAGACCATTTTGGTGGCTAAACTTTTGGAGAAAGAAAGAAATTTGAAGCAACTAATTATACCACAAAAATCCCCGTTAGAAAAGGATTTAAACAAGGTACGATTGCTTGAAGAAATTTGATTTTTTGTTTTAATTCTAAGGCCATGGTGATTTCAACCTAGAGAGAAAAAGGAAAAAGAGATCTTATCTTGATGAAAACTTGAGAGAAATGAGGGTTTTGAAGGGTGTTGAGTAAGATTATGTAATTGGAATCCAGAAGAAAGACATAGAATGCAAGATAAGCTACCTAAGGTTCAAATTGCACCTTAGATGTTTTAGAACTCTAAGAAGATGTTTTAAACTATTTAAGATCCCCTTAAACTAGAAAGGAACAAAGGATACTCCATAGGTATTAAATTCCCCAAGAGAAAGGCAAAAAATCCCTTAGGCTCTCTTATGTGTTAGATCCAGCTATAAGAGAAAAAGAGTAGCCAGGAAGTGTTTAATGGATCCTAAGGATTTAAGAGGCCTAAATATGAATTATAAATACTAATAGAACCATCGGATTAAATTTAAAAGTCTTACTTTGAAAAGTGAACTTTTAGAGCATATAAAGAGCATAAAGAAACAAGTTGGCTCTAGGCTTATGTAATCATATAAATGAGCATCCAAATGAGTTTCATTAGAGTTACATGACTCATAGTAAATGAGGTTATAGAACCTAGAAAGTGGAATTTAAGAATGGCCTCTTAAGGAGTCTAAGTGGCTTAAGATTGCATATTAGATTTTAAGGAAATTAAAGGTTGTTAACAAGATTTGAAATAGATCCTAATGATGTAGTTGGCATTGTGTATTGCTATAGGTACACTGAACAAATGCAAACTCATTAGATAGAGGTGTAAGCTAATAGGGAGGAAGTGAGGGACCAAAGAAAAGAAAAAGTTTGTGGAAGTTAGTGGTAGCTTGAAACTCCTAACTTTATAAATTAGTTTTATCTCCCTATCTTGTATGCATATGAATGCTTGATTAAGTTGAGATTCTTGTATGTGTTGTTGCTGAATGTATTCTTAAGCTATACTTTAATATACTTTTCATTATGAGTTTTATACTTGAGTTTGATATGTTTTTTTGCTTCTAAATTCTTATGGCGGGAAATTGAGCACAATAGCTCTTCCTTAGCCTAAAGTTGAACCTAATTAGTATTTTGAGATGCCATGGCTAGTTGAGAAATAAATTTTTATGCAAAAAGTTATATTTAAGTTTCATCATACATGAGAATTACATGTTTCCACCACATGCATCATATTTCCTCATGATATTTGTGTATGCATTGATTTGGTTGAGATTAGCTATTGAGATTTCCCTTAGAATCTCACCCATTTCCCTTATACTAACCATTTCAAGGTTCTTAAGCAAGGAGATGGAACATAAGAACTTATAGACTTTAGAAAGTCATGACTAAAAGTATTTTTGCAATTATGTACTTGAAATTATATATGATACATTAGCAATTTAAAATTACTTCATGTATGGCAGGAACATATGAGATGTTAAATTATGTATGAGTTGAATATGTCAACACATGTATCATTTTGAGGTAACAATTATAACTATGTGTATATGGTGTCCATATTAAAAGCCATAGAAATGCACATGCATGAATGGATGGTAAGCCTGTGTGTATATGATGAATCTTGTGGAAATGTCAGGGTTATGAGATAAGAATATGTGTATGAGTATAAGACTATAATTATATAGGGTTTTGATGCATGAATGGCCCTTTAGTATATGGTTTCATACATGTAAAGCTTCATGGTTTATGTGTATAACTATATAGGTGGATGTAAGATAGCCAAATTTTGATACAAGTCATATTACATGTGATGAATTGAATGGAAATATGGTATAGATGGATTAAAACTTACTCAAGAAAAAGATTGCATATTAAAGGCTAATTAGACCACTTTAGAACCAAATTTTGGTCCAAATGAACCATAAATTACATCTCTACCCTTGAAGGCGCAAATGATCTAATTTGAGACTAAAATTTGGTATACAATTAGATAATTTATAGAGCTTTTTAACAAGCTGAGAATAAAAGTTTTTAGAGCTCTATAAAATATTTTATAAATTTTTAAAATTAAAAAAATTATGTAAAATGGCCTAGTATCGTTCAAGTCTATAGCAGTTTTATTTTTCTTGTTTTTGAACATCAAATGAATTTAGTTGTTCATGAAATTTTACAAGCATAAATTTCATATCCGAACTTTCTATAAACATCTAATTTACATGAATTGAAGTTACATAGTCTACGTTATAACTTTTTAAAATTTGAAGTTTAATATGTCAAAAGTGGCAAATTTGGCTTATGCAATTCCTTAGGCAAGCAATACTTGTCCTTTGGTCTAATGAGCCAAGACAAGTTTGTTTATGATGAATATGGATGAAGGAAAGGAAAAATATGAAATTCAACCCCTATAGCTTCAAATGATATGTAAACAAACCAAAATTCGTTGCTAAAAGTATAGTAACAGTTATAATTTTATTGCTAAAAGTATAGTAATAGTTATAATTTTATTGCTAACCCATTTAAATAGTGTAAATAAAGTAAATGAAGTTAGGTATAACATTAAAGAAAGCGATGTGCTATATTTCAAAGTTTATATAAAAAATAATAATGAAGTTATAATTCAATGAGTTATATATATTTTTCAAATACAAAAAGATTATACGTAAGTGCATATGAGAACTTTTTTATTTTCTATAGATAGCATGTAGATTATATAAATTAGTTAATTACTATTTTCTTTTGAAAATTGAAGGTAATTATATATCGTTATTATTCTTATTATAACACTAATGATGGAGTGATTGCTAACTTTTTTTTGTTATATTTTTAAATGCTTTGGGATTGGATTCTGAGAAATTCTTTTTATGTGAAATAAAATTTGAATGACATTGAATTGAATTATTGGCAATTCCATACATTATTATATATTTAATTTTCTAGTATGCTATTAAGTCATAAATTTAATTTTTTTAAATTAACCACAAGACCATGATACCAAACAAAATTCTTTATATTACAAAATGAAAATATAAATTGAATATGGATGACTGTCAAATAGGTTAGATATCTTTGATTAAGAAGCACTTTTTTCTTTTTAAGTGATATATTTGATCACAAATAAAAGGTATAATTTATAGAATTTGTTCAATTATTTTTTTTAAATGAAATTTATGAGAAGCAACTCAATTGTAGTTGTTGTAGGGCTCTCTTTGAAAAATTAGTAAAATGAAACTGAAAAAGAAGACAAAAATTTGCAGGTTGTGGATTAAGAGCAGTTGCAGCAATAGAAGCCAATCTTAGTGAACATTTCGATAGTGTTGATGACTAAATTGAGCATAAATTTTGTAATGAAAATGGTCTATGCTGCCCTATGTGTATTCATAATATTTTTGTTTGTATTGATCCTTAGTTTAGAAAAGCCTCTTCTTATAAACTAGAAATTATTTTCTTTACAAACTTAATGAATTGCCATCCTCTACATGTGGTGGATTGTGATATTTTCATATGATATTGAGATGATCTAATAAATTTCATATTATCTCTATAGTTTAAATGTTGCTTTTTAGCCTAGAGTCCTATTGCACAATCTTTCTTTTTATTATGAAAATTTATACTATGTTTCATGAAATTTTAATTTTACAGGTTTGATTTCTTGATGCCAATTGTTAAATTAAACATAGGGAGATAATTATATATCAAACTAGGTATGAAGCTAGTATTTATTACTATATTGAAATCTTCATTGAAGGAGCACAATCATAAGAGATTTGAGGAGCAAGAGTTACAATTTAACCCATAGAACCTAACAAATCTTAATTAGTTCAAATAAGATAATTGGTTCTGAATGGGTTGTAAGTTAAAACTTGTTCGCTAAATGAATTTATAGATAACCTATCTATTATGGATTATCTATAATACTTGAAATTAAATCTATTTACACAGTATCAAATATAGAATTAAAAATGAATTATGTAGATCTTCTTTAAATTTTACTAAAATTATAAAACTTTATCTCTATTTTTAATATACACTTTACTCTAATTTTATTTTTATTTTATTTTCACTAAAATATTCCCCATTACACTAAATATAAGGGTAGTTAATCAAGCATATATCTAGATTAATGGATAGTATTTTAGTAAAAAAAATTTAAAAATTGTAACTTTTTGTTTAAGTGGACATGCCCCAATGTTTTTTGCAATCTAATTATATACTAGTAAGGTGGTTCTACTCTTTATTTATTTATTTATTTATTTTTATTTTTGTTATATTTTTTTTCTTAATACAAAGGTATCCTTGCTTTCAAATTATTAAGCTTTGCTATTCTCCTTATAATATATTGGTTACCCTCCATTTTTTCTTTTTCTATTGCACTTATTTTTATATGATTTTTTAGTTCTTTTAAATGTAGTTTAATTAGTGTTTTCTATTGATAGCATATTAAAATTTCTGGCAATTATGAAGGCAATTGACCCAATCAACTTCATCATCTTACTAGGTAATTCTCGTCCTCCTTTATAATACCATTTAATTACTTATAATATGGTACAAATTTATCATGCACTATTTATGTTATCTTGGTAGGCATTACATCATACAAATTAGGAAGATGACTGGCCCGCAATAGGGATGAGTTTATGCATCTGACTTGTGTGACTCTTATTAGTTGTGTAAAGGTTTAACCTAACAATTTAGATTATTGAATTCATTATAAAATCTTATATAGATAACAATGGCTGCCATTTGTATCCTCGATCATATTCACATTTAAGTATATTGCATATAAATAATTGAGTTATGTTAATTCAATAATTTAAAAAGAAAGTATAAATAATGTTGGCCATTTTCAAAAATTGTACCCAAGAAATTGCAAAAGCATATAAGTAGGACCAACATTCCATCACCATGAACAAGAGGCAATTGACTTCCTATTAAATGCCCTTATTATTTATTACTTTCTAATGCACCAAAAACAATTACATGTCTTAATAAAGAAAAATAAAACAAAGAAAAAAATTAATCTTTTCATTAAGAATTTGATAAATTATCCTTGGTTCATAATACACTACAATTAATAAATACCCACTAAAAAATTACTATAATTGAATTCAAGAGTGGTAACAACCTAATCTTATCAATTAACCTGGTATTTACAAAAAAATAATTTTTTGAGTGTAGATTGTAAAGAAAAAAAAAAGAATAGGTCCCATAAAAGGGGGCAAGTACAAATGCCAAAGGTAGCATTTATAAATATAATAAAGAGTATAAGAAACAAAGACAACATAAAAACAAGAATGGTGAGGTGCTTTGTTCATCATGATAACTACACATAGTAGACTCAAGAAGGAATATCATGACTCATGACATATGGATAAGTGAAATAATTAAAAAAAACCTATCA
Source organism: Erythrophleum fordii (assembly GCA_032878935.1). NCBI lineage: Eukaryota > Viridiplantae > Streptophyta > Magnoliopsida > Fabales > Fabaceae > Erythrophleum > Erythrophleum fordii. The sequence continues at coordinate 49,081,970 of JAVQMF010000053.1, read as the reverse complement.
AAATTTGTCCACATAGTCACTAGTTATGTTTATGGTAGCTGGAATATTCATCTCAGCATTCATCTTTGTTTTCTGTTAAACACGGTTCTCTTTTTCGCTACATGTTAAAATTTTTGAAGTTACTATGATATGTCCCTAAGGGAATACTAAAAGCTTGTTAAGAAGCAAAATGGGAAGCAGACATTTCTCAATAATTACCATTTTTCCTTTACCTAGATGAAATTTGTAACGTGTTAGCTTCTTGATCGTTATCTTAATTAATTTCATGGCAGTGCTAAGGGTAGCTGGTAGCTATATGGCTGTGTATGCCATATAGCTTAAAGGACAACCTAGCTCTAGATATGTGGCTTTCTTATTTCAAGTAGTCAAATTAGCATTTATATTTAGAGGCATGAAGCTAGCCAGATTAGGAAATACTTTTGGTTTGAGATATGACACTTGCTAATAGAAAAATAAACAGCATGAGTGGAATATATATATATATATATATATATGAGTTAATCTCATTCAAATATTATATGTTAAAAGAGTGCAAATTAAGGAAGATTTGGTTGCATATTCTATCAATGCAGGCCAAGTAATTTGTTAGTAAATATATATAGATTACATAACTAAAAGTAATTGTCTCTTTGACTCTTTAGTTGATTTCTTCAATTTATGGTTATCTTGTGTATAAATTGAGTATTGCAATTTCATGGTTGGTATTTTCAAGTGTTTGGTGTGCAAGTGTTGATACCTATACTGATGTGAAGTTGATGAGTTATAACAAATAATGAGTGTTTTCTTTATTATAATTTTTGGAAATTTTGTATAATAGTGAGACTTTAATGCTTGATCAATTAGATTGTGTAGAGTTTACTAAATGTTACTAAGATGTGTCAAACTTGTGTTCATCTTAATTGTTGGGTGAGTTTTTTTTTTTTTACTCCTTTTGTATGATTTCATTTTACTGTTAATTTTCTAGGTCTTTTCATAGCTTTTTATAAACAAATTATTAATCAAATATATGTTTGTATTTTTTTTAAAGGAGATGCTGATGATCTGCATTATTCATCTTTTTTAAGCCATGCCTTGAATAGTTAGGAATTTATTTCTACTTTTTTTTATATAATTTTGGAAAGTTCAATTAAATAATATTGTATATAAGCAACCTATCCATTTACTATTAATATTTTGTAGTACTAACGATTTGTATTTTAATGAATGTATGAATTGGGTATTTTATAATTATTATATACATATTTTGGTTTTTAAACAATGGTTGATATTTAAAAAAAATTAATAATGTATAATGATGTTTATAACTAATATAAACATGAATATAAATATAAACTTATATATAAAAGATATTTTAATAAACTCAAATATATATATATATATATATATATATAAGATATTCTAATATAAGTTTTTAGATAGATTATTCTTATTAAACTCAAATATAAGACTTTTATTTAAATGTTTAAGCCCAAAAATAATTTTTCTTATATTTTATTATAATTCAAATAGGAGAAAACTTGGTTTCCTTTTTTTACCCCCTTTTTTCCTTTCTCCTAATGGCACATCACACTTTTCATCCATCAAATACAAAGCCTTATTAACATTCTTTTTCCAACCAAAGTATAGCATCACTTTACATGAATCCACAATAACATTCTTCTTCCATCCAAAAGTGTAGCGTCTTCCATCTCTAATAAACAATAGTTTTTGATTACTTTATTTGTATCTTTGATGATTGAAACTTCTAAATCTTTCTTCTTTCAAATTTGGCCATTGATAAAGTTTGAAATTTGAGATTTTTGGTTCTAAGCTTTCAAGTGCAAAATTAACATATTTATTCTTCAATTCCCTACTTCATAAGGTAACTTCTAAACTCAATTTAAATTATGAAAGACGTAATATCCAGTTCTCCGAAAACCAGAGAAAACGTGAGAAACGTAACGTACAGTTTCTCCGTCAACGAACGAAACTTACCGGATACAAAAGGAAGTCCCCCAAGATGATGTAGTTAAGGTCCCAAAAAATTTGGAAAGCATTCTAGACTCCTGAAAATGAGAATCTCAAGTTCAGACGGAAAGAAAAATGGAGCTAGAATGAAGAAATAATTTCTTACAAAAAGCCTACGAAATGTAATGGCATTTTCGTAATTTTAAACAAATTTTGAAATTTCACACAGGAGGGCTTTTTAAATGAAATTTTTGAGTTCTCAAGGTTCCCAGAGGCCCTGAAAACCATGGAGTGCCCCAAGACAGTTAAATCTCCTCCGGTGGATGTTTTCCAACGTCAGTTAACCCGAACTTTGATCGGTTCATTCGATAAGGTTTTAGCTCCGATTTGAGTGATTCCAAAGGGATTTTTCTTAATTGGGAATCTAAATTTTATAATGAAAAATACGGTTCTAAAAAAGGAGCTAAAACGAAGGAAAACAAAAATGCAAAGTACGAAGGGTAAAATTAGAATTTTTGAGAAAGTGAAAGCTTCTTAAATACACTTTAAAGTTCTTATTTCTTCTCCCCTCCATTTGCACGACCCATTCTGCCCAAAACCAGAGAAAACACTAGCTCTCTTAGGCACACCATGGAGGAGAAGAAAGGAGGAGAAAAATCAAGGAAAAGGTAAGGAATTTTATGGTTTTCATACTTTCTCCTTTCCAAACCTCTCCTTCTCCATTCCCCTTTCTTTCCTATGATTATAATGAAGTTTATAAATCTATTTTAAGGGAGATATTAAAGGAAAAATTCAGATTTGAAGAGAGGAGCTCAAAGAACACAAGATTCAAGTGAGAAAAAGCAAGAAAATAAGGTAATTTCTCTTCCTATGGTTGTCATCTTTGGTTCTCTCCTCCTCCATTTCGCCCCACTTGAGAAAACCCTAGGAGGAGATGATTTTTAGGCAAAACCAAGCATGAATTTAAGAAAAAAGGGTGTGGAGATTAAGAATATGCAAAGGAAACAACAAAATAACCATTAGAAATCAAGATGCAAATTCTAGGATTTTATGTGCACCTTCCAAATTCTGATTTTGTATGATGATTTCTAGGTTTAATTAAGAGTTTAAATGAGTTCTTAAGATACCTAAGATGCTCCCCACAAGCTTCCTCCTTCAAGAAAACTAAGAGAACTCCAAGAAGGCCAAGGAAGCCTATAGTCTCGGCCAAAGAGGGTTCTTATAGTAGGGGAGAGTTTTAAATTTTTCTAAGGCCATTCTTAAGTCATATTTGATAAATGAAAATGAAGGGAGGCCTTGAAAAAAATTTTAGAACTCATAGAAATTGATTTGGTGCCTTAGGTTCCATATTATGACCTAAAGAAGTAACATGATGCTAGGCCCTTTGTTTTAATGGTGTGATGACTCTAAGAGGCTTAAAAGGAGTCAAGAATCATATTTGAAAGGAAAGAATGAGGCCTAGAAATTATTTAAAGGGTGTTGCTTCATGAGTTGCATTTATGGACCATAATAAAGGTTATAAAGCAATCTAGTACTTAAGCAAGTTGTATGGCTTTAGAAAATGTTTCATGAACCTAATTGGCTCCCAAAAATTGTATCTAAGCCAAGAGAAACTACCTCCACCAATTTGTGAGTGTGTGGCCAAAAGAGGAGGCTTGAATCCAAAAGGAAAAGTGTGTAATTGTGTGCAAAGTAGCTCTCTCTACTTTCTCTTATGCATGGATGTGTGTTTAACTTGTTTTAGAATGTGTGTATGTATATTTTTAAGCTATAAAAAGTATGCTAGCATGCCTTTATATGCCATGATTCTTGATGTCATATTATGTTTTCAAATGAGTACATGATGTTTGTATGAGTTTGCTTGAGAGTGGAGAGGCGAAAAACTCTTCCTTTGTGTGAGGATGAGCTAAGAACCCTTGAGTTTAGTTAAGACAAAGTAAAGAGTCTCCCAAAAGCAAAGTGAGCTCCCAAGAGTATGGTTGAGTTCAAAGCTCTTAAAGAATGGGTGAGGCGAGTCCAAAATCCATGAGGAGAAGTGTGAGGCTAATCCAAGCACTTGGTGAACTCTTGAATGTCTTGTATGACTTGTTCATATGCCAAGTTTACTTTTAAAATGTCCATGACTTCCATTTTCTCCATGCATATATTTATAAAGCTTGCTTTGCACATATTATGTATAATTGAATAGGAGATGAGCTATTGGGATTCTTTGAATCTCATTCCCTCCTCTCCAATGCTAGGTGGACCAAGTAGCTATGGTGAAAGGAGCCAACAATAATGAAAGAAGGAGATTGACAACTATATGTTTAGCTTTTATTCTTTTTGAATCCATAATAATGCTTCACAAGGTATATGATGTTGTAAATGGTCTAAGACCCTTGAGACATGTGTAAATATGATATTATGTGATGTTTAAATGTATAAATATGATATATGACCTCTAATATATGTTTTGAATATGCAATGCCAAAGTATGCAAATTGGGAGTTTAATGGAAATGTACATAAGTGTGGGTTGAATAACCAAAATGAGATATATGAGGTTTGAGACCATTTAGGCAGCTCACACAAGTCTTAAATATGCTTTTAGACTTGCCCAAAAGGTGCCACAACCAAGGGAAAGCCATTTGGCAAATTTGGTACCTTATATGAAGTCAAATTTGACCATAATGAAATCCTATATCACTTTTTGGCCAAATGAGTTAGTCTTGATTTGAGATTTGATATGCAATTAAGTCTTATTGAGAGGTTTTTGGAAAGCTAAAGATCATAATTTTGGGAGGTCTACAAAATATTTGATGATTTTTTAAAATTGGCAATTTCCATGGTTTCTAGTTTGTAACACTATTCATTTGGTCTGAATTTGCATTCTATTACACCAAGCTCAAATGATGTCCAATTATCATGAAATTTTATACAAATAAAATAGACAATCACAGTGAATCATGCCAACTAGAAGTACCTCATTTGGAGATCTAGAGAAGGAGGTATGAATTTTTGAAATTTCTGTCTAGTATTAGTAATTTTGCCCGATCAGAAGTATTGTTCCATTGAATTCTGAGGTTTAAACTTCATGAAATGATTTGGAGATATTTTTTCCCACTAGTTAACATCCACAACTTTCCAAATTAGTATCATTTGCATAAATTGGATTTTTTTGGAATTAATTGAACATTTTCAAAATTTTCTGTAGAATTCTGTGATAGTTCCAGAATTCAGTTGGACCTTTAGATCATTTTAGATGTCAAACATTCTCTGTGATACATGTTATAGTCTGGGCATATTTTTAGTGTGAAGTAGACATCCTAAAATTTTCAGAATGACTAAAATTTCATCATTTTGATTTTTCTAGATTTAGTTATGATTTTCTAAAATTTGGTCAGAAAGTGGAGTAATTTTGGCCGAAAATGAAACTCCATGTTCTATGCTCCATTTCGGTTTTCATGAATTGTGGGCATGATTTTCTGATGTAAAAGAGTTGTATTGATGTAATTAAATATGGAAAAGTATAGTATATGCCCATATGGCCATGGAACTTCGAAAGAAAAAGTTATACATAGCACAATGCAAGGAAATACCTTATTTTAATACCATCTTCTCTTATTCTTGTGTACTTTATGGCATGAGATTTAGAAGTAGTGTGAGACAAAGTTAGAAATTTATGGTGTTACATTTATTGGTATCAGAGCAAAGTTCCAAGTTCTTTTGGGTTAGATTTGTCTTGAGAAAGAGCATTAGGGCTATATAAAGACTAGAATGGATAGATAGAGCTTTGTATGAGATATTGTGGGTGTGTGAAAGTAGTTTATGGCTTTATTCATGATAAGTAAGTTGTAGAATGGTCTTAGAGTAGTTAGTGGACACCAAGAGAGAGTGGTCTCTAGAGTAGCTTAAGCAGAGTTAACCTTGAGCAGGGTTAAGTGATCCGACAGCTAGAGCTTGATGAGATGTGATAGCTCATCGAGATCAGTGGCAAGTCCTAGATATGAATGACGAGAAATGATCTCGTTGACATGAAGATGCTTGCTAGAGAGAGTACTTGAGGCCTAATTCCCTGGTAGTCATACTCAGGCCATTTCAAGATGTCCTGCTTAATGCAAAGACCAGTAATGATATAGTGTGGTATGAGAAAGAGAGTATCCCCTAGCCACAACACCCAATTATCTAGATGAATTTTAGAGCCCAAAAGGCTAATTCCCTCAGGCTAGAGGTTGAGTTACAAGCTACACCCTAGAGCTCTGACAGCCCAAAGATAACAGCTAGCTATGTATGAATGAAGTAAGAGGTAGAACCCCTAGCTTAATGATGGGCTAGATATAAAGACTATGAGGCTCGAGTTAGTGGCTAAAGATGAAAATCCAATCCCTAAAAAAGCAAGCCAATTAGAGGCTGTTAGCCGTGGCCAATTAATTGCTTAGTCGCAGCCATTTATTTCAGATAGCAGCGAGGTAATCTAGAGAGTTCATCGCCACAACCAATACTCAGATAGGAAAACTAGGGTGAACCCAAGGCTAATTAGCAGCAACAAATGATGTGTTAGCCGCGGCGAATGGCACCATAAATGCCTTGTTGGTCATATTTAGGCCAACTTAAAAGAGAATTGATAAGGGGTTAGATAACCCACGGAGAGCGGGAACCCCTAGTATAAGTAGAGGAAAAGAATAGCTATGAAAGATTAGTAAGAAGTCCGTGAGCCTAGTAAATGAGACTAAGGAAAGAGCTTGACACTGAGGAAGTTAGGATAATGAGATTGTTGAGAGCCACCTATGAGCCATTGACTCTAACCTAAAGTGCTACCTAGTGGGACACTGAATGATAGAATACTAATATAGCCTCGAAATGACGTAAGATAAGACTACCAGTAGTAAGGCACATAGCGAGTGGCCTAGAAAGATGTACCTCATAGGTAACACTTAAAGGTAAGTATAAGTAGCCCAGTAATAGAAGCTCAGAAAAGAATGAGGATAATTAGTAAGCTACGGGTCCGATAAGATGGCTAGCCAAGCTGAGCATAAGCTGAACCCTGAAGAAGATGATCAGTAACATCGTTCCAGGTGAGATATGTAAATAAAAATTTAAGTGAAAGTTCTCCTTGGATTGAGAAAGAAAAGATAAGATATTCTAAGTCAGGGAAAACTACTCAGTATTTGTTAGTAAAATTTTCCTAGATATACCCCTCTGAGTTATAAAGTATAGTAATAAGGAAAGCTAGGAAGAGTTGAGAAACTAGTTATAGAAAATATGCCCTTGTTTTAATCATGATTAGATAAGTAAATTGAGCTAGAGAGGTAAACGAATAGGGGTCCAATAGTTAGTTAGACGATCTCCCTAATATGAGAATGATATAAGGTTGAGGCACATGAGTGATTAGAGCACCCAGTAGAGCATAAGTTTTTAGTAAAATAGAGTCCCAGCATTGAGAGCACGTATCTTGGATTGGGTTAGCAGAACCCTAGAACTAGTATACTATGCTCCTGGGGATAAGGCTAAAGAAATTAAACAGAGAAAAAGCCCAGCTTTGATCCGAATTTAGAAATAAGCTGAGAGAGATAGATAATGCCTTCGTACCCTCAGAAAAGTTCAAGGGAGCTAGAGATAGCCTCAAAAGGCGAGTCTTATATTATGCAAAAAAAGAGTGTCAGCAGAGAGTGCCATAGAATGAAATTCCTGGGATTATATGAAATAGAATTCTTCTTATCAAGGGATGATCTAGCTAAGAGCAGAGTAAGAGTATGAGTGAAAAGTAGACTCCTTTGATGTTACAGAGAGTGAATAAGTGAAGGAACCTCGGGAAAATGCAAGTGCTCTTGAGCATAAAGAAATCTGAACTGGCAATAGAAATAACCAGAAGTAGAATATCCTTTTACCTAAGTAATAGGATAAGAAAGGTAGAAAGAGAAGATATGACAGTGATTAAATCGAGGACATATTAGATTGAAAATAGATATTCAGTTAATGTGCTTGAGTACTTAAGAAAGCACACTTGTTCTTGGCATAGATGCCCTTTTAGCATGATACTGTTCGGAGTAAAAATAGTCGGGTGATACAGAGAGATCTTAGGATGTAATAGAGGAAGAATCCTACTTTCCCCGAGTACTTTACGAAATAGGACAGATAGAGAAAAGTAAGAAAGGAATACTTTAGATTATTGGGAAACTTGTAATAGACAGGCGATAGTGGCTTTGAGCTCAGTCATGAGGCGCTTGTGTATTAGTGTTTGATGTTATGGTTTGCTTGCAATAATGGTTACATAATATTGGGTCTGGCCAACCTAGTAGTAATGTGACTTAAGTGCATAGCAAACAATAATATCAATCACCAAAGTGTCCTAATAATTGAAAGATATTCTAATTAAAGAATGAGATAAGTCAGAAAAGAAATGTAAAGAGATTCCAGTAATATCAAAATAATGAGAAAAGCATGCAGAAAGGAATTCCTAGTAGAAAATGTTCAAATCTAGTAGGCATAGTCCAAGTCCCTTATAGTATATGTAAACGAAATGAATAGGGACCAATGTGTAGCCTCTCTCCTACTAGAGATGTTCACCACACTCAGTGTGTGAAATGCCCTAGTGCTAAGGCACTTAATAGCAGAACATGGGGCATAGTGAGAATTGCAGAATATGAGAGGAGGGCTAAAATGAGTATATGTAAATAAGTAAGTCAATAGAGTAAGAAAAGAAAGCCCAAATGAAAAAGGGATTGAAGTGGGAATCTGAGGATCCTATGAGAAGCAATAAATGAAAATTTAAAACGCTCCCTAGTATTAGTATGACGGGATCCTAGAGAATAAGATGACACCGAACCCACTTCGCACGAAGAGCATGATAAACTTCTGAGTTTAGCCTCAGCTATTATGAGCGATGGTAACTAGACTTAATGAGCATGTATTCTACTGTCAGATACAGTGATCTTAGGCTTTGACGTCTCCCAAAGATGGATCATAGTAGATCTCAGCATAGCACAGCGTGTTGCAATAAATCTTAGCGAGGCTCTGAGAGGTCGTAGTAGACCTAGGGGTCACAGTAGATCCTACAGAGTTACAGAGAGCCCTAGTTATAGTGTGATAGATCTCTGATAGAGATGACAGCCTGAGATAATTTTACAGAATAATTAGTTTCAGATACCAGTATAGTTTTAGCTAACTTTTGTCTCAGAGACCAAAGACCTCCTGAAGTCTGGTCTACAGAGATATGAAGGCTTTACTCAAATAGATAGATCACTAACTAGCTCTCTCTAGAGATGAGCCTAGTGTATGGGATGAGGAAAGTAAAAAATTAACTTTCCAAAGTTATAGCCAGATGAACTACTACCTAGCAGACAATAGCCCTGACTGAGGGATAGAAAGATCCCCGCATGCTAGCTTATGTATTTAGAAAAGGGTCAGTTGTAATTTTTATATTAGGTAAGTGGTACAGTACATCTCCAGTGAGCAAAACTATGAGAATAGTTAGCATTCCACCAGCACTCAGCAGTAATCAGTGGTAATAGCTCTTCGGTACCAGTATGAGACACGCATGTTAGGGGTATTAGTGTTGAAATGAGGGACTATAAAATGCCACTGTAAGTGAGCAAAGAAAGTGAGAAAAGTCTCAGCTTACAGAGACAGATGTAATAGTAAATAAAAAAATTGGGATCATTAAAAGCAGAAACTCCTCAAAAGAGCTGTAATCCCAATAAGTAATTATAATATAAGGCCTATGATAGAAAAAGATGTGAATTGTAATCATGGGATGAGTTAATAAGAAAGAACGCAGAGATGAACAGTGACAGTATACTTCAATATAGTAGACAGATAGAAACTTCTTATGGCTATAATGATCAAAAAAGAAAAGAGTAAGAGAAGTGTATCCTAAATTTCAAGGACAAAATTTATTTAAGGGGGGAAAAAAAGTAATATCCAGTTCTCCAAAAATCATAGAAAACGTGAGAAACGTAACGTACAATTTCTCCGTCAATGAACAAAACTTACCAAATACAAAAGGAAGTCCCCCAAGATGATATAATTAAGATCCCAAAAAATTTGAAAAGCAATCTAGACTCTTGAAAATGAGAATCCCAGGCTCAAACGGAAAGAAAAATGGAGCTAGAATGAAGAAACAATTTCTTACAAAAAGCCTACGAAACATAATAGAATTTTTGTAATTTTGAACAAATTTTGGAATTTCACACAGGAGGGCTTTTTAAATAAATTTTTTGAGTTCTCTAGGATTCTCAGAGGCCCTAAAAACCATGGAGTGCCCCGGGACAGTTAAATCCCCTCCAGTGGACGTTTTCTAACGTCAATTAACCCAAAATTTGATCGATTCGTTCAGTAAGGTTTTAGCTCCGATTTGAGTGATTCCAAAGGCATTTTTCTTAATTGGGAACTTAAATTTTATAATGGAAAATATGGTTCTAAAAAAGGAGCTAAAACGAAGGAAAACGAAAATGCAAAGTACGGAGGGCAAAATTGAAATTTTTGAGAAAGTGAAAGTTTCTTGAACACACTTTAAATTTCTTATTTCTTCTCCCCTCCATTTGCACGACCCATTCTGCCCAAAACCAAAGAAAACACTAGCTCTCTTAGGCACACCATGAAGGAGAAGAAATGAGGAGAAAAAGCAAGGAAAAGGTAAGGAATTTCATAGTTTTTTATGCTTTCTTCTTTCCAAACCTCTCATTCTCCATTCCCCTTTCTTTCCTATGATTATAATGAAGTTTATAAATCTATTTTAAAGGAGATATTAAGGGAAAAATTCAGATTTGAAGAGAGGAGCTCAAAGAACACAAGATTCAAGTGAGAAAAAGCAAGAAAATAAGGTAATTTATCTTCTTATGATTGTCATCTTTGGCTCCCTCCTCCTCCATTTCGCCCCACTTGAGAAAACCCTAGGAGGAGATGATTTTTAGGCAAAACCAAGCATGAATTTAAGGAAAAAGGGTGTGAAGATTAAGAATATACAAAGGAAACAACAAAATAACCATTAGAAATCAAGATGCAAATTCTAGGGTTGCACCTTCCAAATTTTGATTTTGTATGATGATTTCTAGGTTTAATTAAGAGTTTAAATGAGTTTTTGAGACACCTAAGATGCTCCTCACAAGCTTCCTCCTTCAAGAAAACTAAGAGAACTCCAAGAAGGCCAAGGAAGCCTATAGTCTCGGCCAAAGAGGATTCTTGTAGTAGGGGAGAGTTTTAAATTTTTCTAAGGCCATGCTTAAGTCATATTTGATAAATGAAAATGAAGGGAGGCTTTGGAAAAAGTTTTAGAACTCATAGAAATTGATTTAGTGTCTTAGGTTCTATATTATGACCTAAAGAAGCAACATGATGCTAGGCCCTTTGTTTTAATGGTGTGATGACTCCAAGAGGCTTAAAAAGAGTCAAGAATCATATTTGAAAAGAAAGAATGAGGCCTAGAAATTATTTAAGGGGTGTTGCTTCATTAGGTGCATTTATGGAACATATTGGGGGTTATAGAGCAATCTAGTACTTAAGCAAGTTGTATGGCTTTAGAAAATGTTTCATGAACCTAATTGGCTCCCAAAAATTGTATCTAGGCCAAGATAAACTATCTCCACCAATTTATGAGTGTGTGGCCAAAAGAGAAGGCTTGAATCCAAAAAGAAAAGTGTGTAATTGTGTGCAAGGTAGCTTTCTTCACTTTCTCTAATGCATGGATGTGTGTTTAGCTTGTTTTAGAATATGTGTATGTGTATTTTCAAGTTATGAAAAGTATGCTAGCATGCCTTTATATGTCATGATTCTTGATACCATGTTATGTTTTCAAATGAGTACATGATGTTTGTATGAGTTTGCTTGAGTGTGGAGAGGCAAAAAACTCTTCCCTTGTGTGAGGATGAGCCAAGAACCCTTGAGCTTGGTTGAGACAAAGTAAAGAGTCTCCCAAAAGTAAAATGAACTCCCAAGAGTATGGTTGAGTCCAAAACTCTTAAAGAATGGGTGAGGCGAGTCCAAAATTCATGAGGAGAAGTGTGAGGCCAATGCAAGTACTTGGTGAACTCTTGAATGTCTTGTATGACTTGTTCATATGCCAAGTTTGCTTTTAAAATGTCCATGACTTTCATTTTCTCCATACTTGTATTTGTAAAGCTTGCTTTGCACATATTATATATGATTGAATGGGAGATAAGCTATTGGGATTTTTTTAATCTCATTCCCTCCTCTCCAATGCTAGGTGGACCAAGTTGCTATGGTGAAGGGAGCCAACAACAATGAAAGAAAGAGATTGACAACTATATGTCTAGCTTTTATTCTTTTTGAATCCATAATGATGCTTCACAAGGTATATGATGTTGTAAATGGTCTAAGACCCTTGATACATGTGTAAATATGATATTATGTGATATTTAAATGTATGAATATGATGTATGACCTCTAATATATGTTTTGAGTATGTAATGCCAAAGTATGCAAAGTGGGAGTTTAATAAAAATGTGCATAAGTGTGAGTTGAATGGCCAAAATGAGATACATGAGGTTTGGGACCATTTGGGCAGCTCACACAAGTCTTAAATATGCTTTTAGACTTGCCCAAAAGGTGCCACAACCAAGGGAAAGCTATTTGGCAAATTTGGTACCTCATATGGAGTCAAATTTAACCATAATGAAACCCTATATCACTCTTTGGCCAAATGAGTTAGTCTTGATCTAAGATTTGGCATGTAATTAAGTCTCATTGAGAGGTTTTTAGGAAGATAAAGATTATAATTTTTGGAGGTCTACAAAATATTTGATGATTTTTCAAAGTTGGGAATTTTCATGGTTTCTAGTTTATTGCACTATTCATTTGGTCTGAATTTGCATTCTATTACACGAGGTCAAATGATGTCCAATTACCATAAAATTTTATACAAAGAAACTAGACAATCATAGTGACTCGTGCCAACTAGAAGCACCCCATTTGAAGATCTAGAGAAGGAGATATGAATTTTTGAAGTTTCTGTCCAGTATTAGTAATTTTGCCCGACCAGAAATATTTTTCCATTGAATTTTGAGGTCTGAACTTGATGAAATGATCTGAAGATATTTTTTCCTCTCTAGTTAAATCCACAGCTTTCCAAATTGGTATTATTTGCATAGATTGGATTTTTGTGGAATTAATTGGACATTTTCAAATTTTTCTGCGGAATTCTATGACAGTTCCAGAATTTAGTTAGACCTTTAGACCGTTTTAGATATCAAATGTCCTTTATGATGCATGTTATGGTCTAGACATATTTTTAGTATGAAGTAGAATACTAAGCTTTCCAGAATGACCAATACTGCATAATTTTGATTTTTTTAGATTTAGTTACGATTTTCCAAAGTTTGGTCAGAAAGTGGAAGGATTCTAGCCGACAATGAAACTCTATGCTCCATTTCGGTTTCCATGAATTATGGGCATGATTTTGTGATGCAAAGGAATTTTATTGATATAATTAAATATGGAAAAGTATAGTATGTGCTCATATGGCCACGGAACTCCGAAAGAAAAAGTTATACATAGCGCAATGCAAGGAAATGCCTTATTTTAATGCCATCTTCTCTTATTTTTGTGTACTTTATGGCATGAGATTTAGAGGTAGTATGAGACAAAGCTAGAAATTTATGATGTTACAAAAGATTAATTCAAAAAAAATCTAGATCTAGTATTAATAATAATAATATAGAAATTAGATTAAATTTGGGCTTTTAGTTATTATAATCTTCATTTAGTAAAATTAATATATTAGGGTACCAATAAGATAATTATTAAAAAATTGTTACTTTTTTTAAAGCATACATGTCATAACTAGCTTCATATAGCAATTATCATATCATTCTATACTTATGGCAACAAAGTATCAATTGTTACAACATTTAAAGCAACAATTTTAGCCAATTAATACATCAATTTGAATTATAGGGCTCAAACTTTTAATCCTCCTTCTTTTTCACTCTTGGCTACTATATACAAGTTTATTTGAATTCATAAAACCAAGATACAAACCCCATTTGCATGAGGGAGTTATTTAGCCCAATTTGGATTTCTTGACATAATAGTGCCCTAAACTTCAAAATTTCATAACTTGGGCTACGTAATTTCGATTTATACAAATTAGGTGTTTATAGAAAAATTATGGTGTGACTTTTATGCTATACAAATTTTAAGTAAAAATGAATTCATTTAACTCCTTAAAACTCATGAAAACAGAACCTGCTTAGAGTGGACAATATTAGCCATTTTGTATAATTTTGTCAACTTTAAAAATTTATAAAATATTTTATATAATTGCAAAAATTCTCATTCTTAACTTGTTAGAAAACTCTATAAATTCTTTAATTACATGCCAAATTTCAACCTCAAACTCTATCATTTGGGCTGTTAAGAATAGATATGTAATTTAAACTCATTTAGATTGAAATTTGGTTTTAAGGTGGTCCAATTAGCCTCTAACATGCAATATCTTTCCTTGAGCAAATTTCAATCTATGCAAACATCATTTCCATAAAAGTCCATGATATGAACTAAGATATATATCAAAAATTGACCATTCACTGCATGGCATCTAATATGTAAACCATGTACAAATTGCCACATAATGCATCATCCTAGTATACATTTATGGTCTTAAGATCATACATGTGTTATCATTATATATTATTGTCATATACAAGATATTTCCTTACAAATGTATCTTATAGATAGGCCATTACATAATTACATATCAAGTTGCAAAATACATTGGTTCTAAACTCTAATTCTTTTCATTTTTTTCCTCCTTGCTTAAGGAACCTAAAAAGGGTTAGTGGGAGATACATGGGGTGACATTTTGAGAAGAATCTCAGTAGCCAATCTCAACTATATCCATGCATATGTGAATACCATGAGAAAATGTAATGCATGTGGTACAAATATGTGATTCATATGCATCATGTATCTTAACCATAACTTTTAGCATGAAAACTCATATTTTATCAAGCATGGAAGCAAAACACGTTGGCTGGACTTAACTAAACTTAACTTTAGATCAAGGAAGAGCTATTGTACTCAATTCTTACCACAAGGAGCTAGGAGCTAACATACTGGTTGGGCTTAACTAAACTCATTTTTGGGTCAAGGAAAACCTATTGTACTCAATTCCCTACCATAGAAAGTTAAGAGTCGAAAACATACAATACTCATACATAAAACTCATAATGAAAACAAGATCAAAGCATAACTCATGAATACATTAAGCAACCACACATACAAGTATTTCAACTTAATCAAATATTAAATGCATGCAAGATGGGGACATAGAGCTACCTTGTGGATATAAGAGCCTTAAGCTACCACTAACTCCTATAACCTTCTCTTTTCTTTGGTCTTTTACCTCTTCCCTTCTTGATTCATACCTCTATCAAATGGATTTACATTTACTCAGTTTACATATATCAATTGATCATGCAAAATAACTCATTAGGAGCCCATCTAACTCTCATGGTTAACACATAACTCTATGAGATCTCATGATACATTCTTTAAGCATTTTTAGGTCCCTTAAAAGTTCACTCTTATATTTCACTTTCTAGGCTCCAAAATATCATTTGCTATGAGCCATACCACTCTAATGGAACTCATTGGGACTTTTATATACATAATTAAACAAGCCAAATGTGAAATTACTTTTTTAGGCCCTTTTAGGTGTTAAAATTTTAGTTTTCAAAATAAGGTTTCTATAATTATTTATTTATTACATTTAGGCCTCTTGAAACCTTAAAATTCATGAAAAATCTTCCTAGTTACCCTATTTATGCCTTGGTTGATATTATCCTTTCTTTGTGGGCTAAGGGAGTTTTGCCATTCTTTGCCTTGGTCAAACTTATCCTCTTTTTGTGGCTGAACTTATCCTCTCTTAGGTGTGTTAAAACATCTTTTTAAGGTTCCAAAATTTCTAATTGCAATTTAAGGCTTCTTACTTGATTCTAATTACATAATCTTAATCTTCATACTTCTAAACCCCTATTCCTATCATATTTTGGCCAAGAACTAATTCCCTCTAGATTCTCTATATGTTGGCCGAACATGGAGGGAGAGAATCTCAAAGGAAGAGCAAATTTTCTAGCATGATTCATACCTTGTTTTAATCCTTGTTCAATGGAGATTTTTGTGGCATAATTGGTTGATCCAAACTTCCTTTTTTCTTCAAGTGGTTAACCATCAAACTCATCCTTTCAAGAAGCTAAAATTATTATTATTAAAGCATAAAATTATACATGTTTCCTCACCTTTGTTGGCTTTTTTTTCCCTTCTGTCTCTTCTTATTTTGATGCCATATCCATCTAGTTCAAAGTTTGGAAATGTTAGAAATAGGAGGAAGAAAGAGGTGACATGGTGTATAAAAAGAAAAGAAATATTTTTATAGCAGTTTTCAAAATATTGATTATATCCCTCCATTTGATTTCCTCTATTTGGGCTCATTATGTATTCTTTTAAAAAACTATTTTCTTCATAATAAAATTTAGGTTTTTTAATTTATTGAAAATACTTGTTTTAAAATTTTTGGGATTTAAAACCATCTCAAAAAGTCTAGTCAAAATTATGGTCAACTAATATCCTAAATTGTACACCGAACAAGTTTTAGTCATTTTAACAATCCCTATGGCTTTTAAGATCTCTGAAAACCCCAATAAGCTTAGCTTTGGCAATTAAAACTCTTTCCTTTGAGTTTCTATTATTTTGCTCAAATTTACGATTTTGCTACTGGTATGTCAGTTTCCTCCATTAGCTACTTTCGCTTTATTTTTTGGGCCATCATTGACTTCTTATTCATGTTTCTTAATGTTATGATTAATATTCTTTCCTTAATTCTTCTTATTTTAAGGTCTTTTTTTATCAAGCTTTCGATTCTAGTTCAATTTTAAAAGAACTAGGTATGATAGTACATACAAGTATACATATCACAACAATAATAAATTGATGAATAAAGTATTGTTCCTATAAAAATTTGTTACTAAGATAATTGCTAAGTACTAAAATTATGCACCTTAATTTAAATCAAGCCAACAATAAAAAATTGATAAAAAAAATTGAACTAAACTAAAGACATAAAAATAACAAAATAAATAAAAGACATCATTCTAGATGAAATTGGAGAGTAAAAAGATTTGGGATTATGATTTCCTCTAACATTTCATATATATTAATTACCTCTCTTCATCTTACTCTTAATGTCTTTAATAGTTTGAACTATAATTTACCTATAAGTATCTTTTGAATTACCTATAGTCATTCTCCTAACCAATCCATAATTTCTTATGCAATCAATTTAGAAGCTCAATCAAAAATAAGTCTTAATATAGTTATATGAGGCTGGTAGGTATATTTCTATCTTATAAACAAATCAATCCACTTGACATTGCAAATTTTATGAATTCACACTACCTAATCTATAGTTTAGTTTTAAAATCCCTTTTTCAAATTCATTTAAGTTACCCTAATCATCTAATGATTTTCACAACTTGAAAGTATGAAGTATAAGGATTAAAAATTAAATCACACCATTAATTACAAACAAATAGAGTAATTCTAACATATCACAAGTTAAAGTTTATCACAATCCTAAATCAACAAGTTTTGCTCATAACTGCAAAAAATAACATCATTAAAAATAAAGTATAAACCAAATGGGCAAATAAATCTAAGGAAAAGTAAGGGAAAAAGAAAAAAAAAACTGATTTAATTAATGAATCTTCTTTAAACTCAAGCATTTCCCATGACAAATGAAGCTCCAAACCCTTCCTTTTCTTTCCTAAAATGTTCAAAATGGTAGCTTTCTTTGAAGAAATCTAAAACCCTATTAAAACCCTAAAAAAAGATGGCTAAAAATGGTGCGTTTAACATTTTTATCCAAAACGCGCTGAATTTTTATATGTCACAATCAAGAGTCCTGCAGCACAAATTTTTATACCACAACGTATTTTAGTTCTTTCTTTCTACGGTAGATCTAAGCATATTGATGTGTAGTATCATTAGACTTGAGATATTCTAGACTTTAAGTTATTTAAATTTGAGAAGATTCATACGGATGATAATTATTCAAATATATTGATGAAGTCTTTACCAAAGGATAAGTTTGAAGTTTGTTGTTTGAATGTTGGTTTGGCAAATGCCTCCACTTGAGTTGGAAGAAGAGTTGTTTGGAGGTTCTCCTCAATGTAGAGCTCACATGCTAATATATTAAATAAAAAAGGATGATAATTGCTTCCACTTAAAAGGCATGTGACCCAAGGCATCTAGGAAGGTGGAAAGCATAAATATGGAGGAAACAATTTTTATTTCATTGTGTGACTTTCTTAGTAAGTGGAGCATCACATACAGGGAGGAAGAGAAAATTTGCTCATTTGGTGATTTTGATTAGTGGGTCATTTGTGCTTTGATTTTTATGAATTTCAACATGTTGTTTTAGGACTATGAGAGTTTTATTTGTATAGTTAGATTATTTTTCTTTACTTTATTAGTTGAATTAATATATCTATGTTTTTTAGTTTTTTGTATTGTTACTGTGGTGATTTTTACTTTGTTAATAATAAGTAAAAGATGGGTTAAGTTATTAAAAATTGTTGAAGACTATTGATATATTGATAGTGAATTTTTTTTAAACTAAGTCCTATAATTTTTACCTCTTACATTGAGGAGATTTTTCACGTTAAAAATTATGTGTTCCCATGTTTTTATTATTTTGTGCATTTTTATATATTTATTGTTTGGATTATTTTTTGTACATTGACATTTGCGCCTCACAAGTTCTTTCAAGAAAGAAAATTTTTAATTTTTACCTACTATTATTCCACTCATGTACACCCCTTTCCCAACAATTATGTGATATGTAATTAAATTCAAGTTTGACTTCTTGTTAATTTCTTAGACACAATTTGCAAAAGTAAATAAATAAATTTGTCTATCTTTTAACCTTAGCCTGAATGCCATATAGAAATTGAAACAAATGATAGAATAATCAAAGTGGGCACCAAAAATCAACTTAATTAGAGTAGTCATATACTGTCATTGACATTGACATTATAAGATAAATTTGAGATGAATGAATTTATGTTTGAGTCTCACATCTGGTGTTTATCAGGTTAATTTGGATAAACCACTTCGTATAGTGTTATTTGCGAGGAAGCTAAGGGAGAGTGTACTTCGAGACATGTTTGCACTGCCAGGGTTAAATGAAGTGAGTGTGCGAGTGAAGTTCGCATTTCACAATGGGACAAAATAAACTTTCAAATAGAAGGCCAGACTCGAGTAAAGTTTTAATAAAAGCTTTACATGTAAATACTTTTTATAATTTAATACCACACTATTAACTCTTTCGAAAGAGTTTATCATACGTTATTATTCTATTGCAGAACTTGATAGTAATCACTACAAAATTATACTTAAAGTTTTCTCTTTTATGAAAAAGGTCTGGCCACCCAAATATTTTGATAAAAAGGGCATCAGCAAAAGCAGTCTAACCAAGCAAATTATTACAGTTGCCATATTCTTGGAATTCAATACTAATGTTTTAAGTGTAAAAACTATATGTGGAGGCATCAGCAATAATATTCCTCAAGCCACCGATTGTGGATGCCAACATAATGCACACTCCTATGAATATTGCAGCCTGAAAAAACACACACAGAATAAATGCAATTGACTTGTGGAGTTCTTTTTTTTTTTTTGGGTTCTTTAATTTGATGTTTTAAAAAAGGGAAAGATGCTTCTGCAAATCATTAATCAGTACCCAATTTATGAACCAGTTGGTGCTGAATCTCCTTGGCTTCTTGATTATCAGCCACATTATGCTTGGAAGCTGAAACAATTGATGGGTCAGATTGTTGAAGTTATATGCTTTGAATCAGTTCTTGTATATTCAGTAATTTAATAGCATGAGGAAATTGGCGGGTAAGATAGACAGACTTACGAAATATGAGGTGGGAGCAAAGCCAAATCCACCAAAGAACCCAAGAAGATCGCCAAAGAAAGGAAAGGTGACCCCAATGAATAATGTAAGAGCTGCGACATTTCAACCAACTTGTGGTGACTTTAAGATTTTTCAGGTGAAAAACAACTCTTGTCTCTCTTTCATCCTATGCATGATATAACTATTCATGAATCAAGTTAGACTCTCATCAAAGCCTCATAAATTTTAAGGCATTGGGTGTAAGTCAGAGCCTAAACCCATCTTTTTTTATTTATTATTAGAAGTCAAGACTTGAATAATGACTTCAGGATATAGGTATAGTTTGGGTTTGATTCATGTTTATTTATGTACAAAAATAATTTTGCTTAATTCCAAAAAAAAAAGAAAGAATAACTTTCATTGAATGAATTATGTTGTTGAGAAAGCTTGAATCAAACTTAATGACCCTTAAAAGGTATGTTAGCTTAATATTTGAATTTAAATCTACTAACCCAAATATTAAACTTGGACCTAAACACATTATATTAGGCCAAGTATACCCCACGCGTTGGCTTAGCCAAGAAACACCTGTAAATTTAATCTTTTACCAATGTTCTTTACAACCAAAAGTTCTTGTGTACCATATACCTGCATGCAACGGTTTAGATTTGAGCTATAAATCCTTGTGTACCTATTAAATTTAAGTTGTTGCATGTATGTTCATGTAGCGTAAACAAAATTTCTCCTTTACAACTAGGGAAAAATTATTCTGCAGTAATGACATGTATGGTTTCTGATATCTCACCTACGTAAGAAGATCGAGCAACAAGTCTGAGTGCTAATCCTGGAGGGAAGTTCAATCTCTTGATTATCATCCTCTCTATCAGATCAAACACAGGCATAGCATAAACCTACAATCCAATCCATTTTTCCCCATCAAAAAAGTCAAAAAGAAGCATATATATATATTCACCTTAATTTGGGGGGTATATCAGTATATATAGCAGCTTCTTGGTTTAGAAGCTATACATACCTGGTAGCTACCAACCACATGAATGAAGACCATCAAATTAGCAGAGGCAATGAGCCAAGCAGGCCTTTCAAGAGCCATAAGCACATTATCTTCAACATCTCTCCCAAAAGCCCAGTACCCTATAAGGGCTACTGGGAAATAGCATATAGCATTGATGAAATAGGCACCTATGGCACCCTTCCACATGGATACCTTTGAGGGCTTCTCAGGGGTTGATGGGATTGTGGCCTGAATTTCAAGGGCTACTGCGTGGCCTGCAAATGCAAATGAGATCTGACCAAGTGCATTGAACATCCTGAACATGAAGTCTGTTGTGCTGGTTTTCTTATAGGCGTAGCTCACATTGGCTATTCGACCTCTGGTCAAGCATGCCGCCCACGAGATAGTTGAATAGCTACAATCACAACCCCCCATTGTATGGTAAGGTAGTGTTCGGAACTCGTAGTCAATTTTTTCGTTTTTTGGTATTACGATTAAGGATGTCTCAAAGTGTTTCGAGGAAAAATCGAACCTCTTTTACCATCTGAAATATACCTTTGAGTGAACATAATATAATTAATCTACTTATGGTTTTAGTCTACCATGTTCTTGTTTGTACTTCACGAAAACCATCCAAAACTGTGGGGAAAACAGCAAATGATTATTTCGTTACATAATTTTTTACTAGATGAGATTGGTCATTGCTCAGGCCAAACGAAAAAGTGAAATTTCTTAACTATATAATGTAAGCATGTAGTTATCTTTTCTAATAATTCTTACTTATAATTAATTCAATCCAAGTACAAGCAAAGACCTTTTCTAAAGTTACTAACCTGGGTTTTAAGGGTTATGCCTCTGCCTTTGTTAGTAACTTCTCAGAATCACACAGATAAACACCTTCCTAATATACCCAACCAAAAATAATAATAATAATAATAATAATAAAGGTTAATTCATGGATATCTGGGCAACTTAAAGTTGGCCATCCCACCGAATTTCTCTGGAATTCTGGGGACCTGTCTTAAAATATTTCTCGAGTGGGTACCTCTTTTTAGCAGAGAATCCAAACTATAACTTTCCCTGAGATCTTTAATGGATATAAAATGTCAAGCTGGCTCAGCAAGCATTCAGAACTCATAAAGAATAAGTCGAAATGCTAGTGTCCAAGAAAGTATAGACTCCTCACAGGACACTAGACGACAGTGCGATACAACACAAAATATTGTGTTGAATTATGGAGTACGGGACACAATAATATTCTATATTGAAGTATAGACATATAGGGATTCAACGGTCCGTACCTCAGAGACATAATAGCTGCTGCTAATGAAACACCAGCAACGGAGTTAAAATTGGGAAGCTGAGAGAGGAAGAAATGGAGGCCACCGAAGATGAGAATCCAGTATGTTTGCTTGAACTGTTTGCAATTAGTACAAGCTATCTCCATGAACTTCTTGAGGCACTTCCCCCCAGTGACCATATACACAATATCACACCCAACTTGGACAATTAACTGCTGAGGTAGCACAATCCAAGGTCCAAGCTTTGGTCCGAAAGCATGTCGACCCAGATCAATATAGCGGTCGAACCGGGTTCCCGGAACACACTCGTGGAGTTGGATCATTTGCCACATCGTGTTCAAGGTCAGACACCAAGATAACAGCAACATCATCGTCCCTGGTCCCCTGAAAATTAAAAACATGTAATTTCGAAGCTTTAATGTTAAAAGTTGTAGACTTTTGATGTGGGGTGAAGCTATATTGCAATATTGTTCTGTATACCATCCTAAATATGCCATGGCATAAGGTAGGCTTAGAACTCCTGCGCCTATCATGGCTGTGACGGTGTGGAAGGTTGAGTACCACCATTTGGCATTTCGAGAAGGCCCATTTTCTGTCCATTTCTCGCTGGAATTAACTTCCTACAAGAATCAAAACATGAGAAATACCAAACCGATACTAATGCAGGCACAGACACAATAGGCACACTATAGAATGAATTACCTTGGAATGGTTGGAAGGGGGAGAAGAAGCTGAGACCATTTTTGCTTGAGTTCGAGAGGGTAGTAGCAGGGAAAGAGAAAGAAGGAAGAAGCCCCCTTGAATTTTGGAGTGATGTGAAGAGGGTTATAATTTAAGTATAGCGGTTAATGTATATCAAATGTTTGACGTAATGATGATGAACATGTGTGCCCTACCTCTTAGTGGTCACTTGCCACTTGTGCAAATACTTTTGCCACTTGTGCAAATACTTTTGCCACTTATTGGGAACCCTGTGAGTGGCATATGAAACAGGAGAGAGAGGGGAAGCTGAGTTCAAATAAAGAACAAGTTAAATTGGATGACCCAGCCAATTCCTCTTTTATGCGGTAAGATGAGGTATACCCACTAATCCTTACTGTTCAAAGAGATTATCTGAGAAGTTTTCCAATTACCATCTGTACCTACTTCATATCCTGACCACCTTCAATGTAGGAAACTTGCAGAATCTTCCTTTTTTTTTCTATTTTTCTTCTCGTCTGTGTTTCTTTTGCTAAAAGAGAGAATATAGAATCATTTCCCCGGGATAAATCACTTCATCTAATCACTTTATTGTGCTGTTTGGGCCTCAGAAATTTCCCACTACTTCAGTGCCGTAAGAAAACTGGTCTGCCAATTTAGCTAATAAATAAATGAGTATAAAATCTGATATATTCATATATAGTTTAAAGTTGTTTGATATGAAATTAAAATATTAATACTTCATAAACGATCATGCACTGATAATTTTCTCTTGAAGGTCCTCTTTGAAAAACTGATCAATTTTTGTTTTGGAATTGAGCCAATGACGGGAACGTTTTGCTGGTTTGTGAAAGGGATCTACTCTATAATCATTACACTTCAGGACTGGGGCTTTATTGTAAAAGAAGGCATTTCTTTGAGGATTAATGATTAAAGTTAGGGCATGCCGTTGATGTTGAAGTTGGTGGGGGGGTCTCCCAATCGTTCTCCTCAGATGGTTTAGGTGGAGAGTGAAGGTGTTGGTGGCCGAAAGATGACTACTAGGAACCAAGCGTACCACCAAAAAATAATCTCAATTTTCTTTTGATGTGTTTTTAACGTTATAATCTCAAGGAGTTCATTTTTTTTTTTAAACTTATTATGGATCATTTAGTATATAAAAAGTTAAAAATAAAAAATAATTTTATAAATATAAAATAATTATAATATTCTTATTTTAAGAAATAATAAAAATAAATAATTATTATTAAATAATTATTATTATGACATAATAAATATTATATAATTGTTTTTCTATTTTACTTTTACTTAAATACCACACGTGTTTTTAGTATTGAGTTTTTAACACTGCTGTTATTTGTATTTTATCACATAATTTAATTTTTTTATAAAAATTATGTAATTTAATTTAACATATATTTAAATTAAATTTTAAATTTTAGATATTATTTATTTATTTATAACAATTATGATAAATTTTTTAATATTACGAGAATTTAGTAAATATTTCAATCACATCCATAAATTTTAGCTTGTCCGTAGGAAGACACTTTTCATTTATGTCAGGGATTGGTCCTTTTCCCATTTCTAGTTATTAGCGGCAATAATTTTGTAGGCAAAAGGGTCCAGTTTCGGGTGGCTTGTGGCCATCACAACTCTATTACTTCCAAATAATATTCTGGTGGTCAAATGTTTATTCCAATAAAAAAAATTAAATTTGTAAAATTTTACTAAGATGGATGTTTATGATATTCTTAATTTTACTGAGATGGATATTTAAAACCTTTTTAGATAAAAAAAAATTAAAATAAAATTGAATGTCTTCAACGTCATTTGCACCAAGTACAAGAATTGAAATCATCTTTTTGTCCTCGAGGGACAAATAAGTCACTGAGAAGTATAAAATTAAGATTGGCATGGTTCATTTTAAAAAAAAAAATTATGTTTAAAGATTAAGAAATAAATAAATTTATTTTTAAAGATTTTTATTATTAGGTTTAATTGTTTATTGTTAAATTTAATGATAATTATTTTAAAATAAGTGATAATATATCTTTAAAAATATTTTTTTTTATTTTTAGATCTCTTAATATAATTTTTCCTTCATTTTATGGTGAGAATATAAGGGTAACGTCCATATACTATGAATAGGTGTCAAGTTTATTTTAATGATAAATTCAAAGAAGAGTTGCTTTTCTCTATGTACGACCTTAGTAAACTCGAAAGCTACCCAGCATTCTATTTTATGACTTTAGATTCTTAATATATGAACACAATCGTAAAAACAAAATGTATTTGGGTTAAAATGATTAAATTACTAAACTAGTATTGAATAAAAATCATTAAAGATTGATAGCGATGACGAAGGTTACTTGCTTCCTTCAGTCAATGTTACCGTGTCATCCTTAATTTATACTTCTACACAAGCACTGATGCTAACGAGAAGTCATATTTAAAGGGTACAAATTATAAAAATAACTTTTGATTAATATCAACTTATGTTTCAAAACACTTAAAAAATTG
Organism: Erythrophleum fordii; assembly: GCA_032878935.1. Lineage (NCBI taxonomy): Eukaryota > Viridiplantae > Streptophyta > Magnoliopsida > Fabales > Fabaceae > Erythrophleum > Erythrophleum fordii. The sequence continues at coordinate 49,056,596 of JAVQMF010000053.1, read as the reverse complement.
ATGGTTCAAATCAAGTGGAAAGCAATTATGTTTTGTTCAGAATATATGAATCCTTTAGTATCACAAATTCGTTTGATAATATTTTTATTATAAAACACATATTTTCATGGAGAGAAAATCTAATTTGAACCATGTTGAAAATCATGAAATGGAGCCGCAAAATGGCAAACGGGATGGCTGGACGGCAGATCATCGATGAGTGGATGACTGACAGCATCTGGCCGGCGGCTAGGTGGCACTAGAGTTTATGGTTGGAGGCGCAAACAAATTTTGAGAATATTACATTCAGTGATCAAGATTTTGAAAAACTTATAATAAATAATTTTAAAAATTAAAATTATTATTAAAAATCATAATTATCATCACATTTTAAAAAATTTATTACTGAATTTAAATGATTTATCATTAGATTAAAAAATTTTAATATTTTTTTATACTAAATAATAAATCCCTTAAAATTAATGATAAATTTTTTAAAATTTAATAATAATTATAATCTTTAAAGATAATTTTAATTTTTAAAGTCTTTTATTATAAATTTAATAAGATGTAAGTCTTTGATTGTAATTTTTTCAAAAATTTTTGAAATTTCATATTTGATTGTGAGGGAGAATGACAGTTATTTAATACATTTAGTGGCGATTACAATTGTTATAATTCTTAAATAACAACGGTGGTATATAATTGTTGACCGCAGCTAAATAACATAACTATTTAGTGCGTGTTTAGAAATTTAGTGAATTTCTCTAAAATTATATTTTTTTTGAAATAATAAATTATTATTTTTACATAAATATGATTTGTTATTAGGTTTTCAAACACACTATTAAACGACCGCTATTTAATGATTTAGCAGGGGATACACAATCACTGCTAAAGAACCGCTGTTAAAGTACTGTCACAATATTCCAATTTTTCTCAAAAGCAAGATACAATATGATTGATAAATAGTTACCAACAAAGGATTATTAATAGATTCCAAAAAAAAATTCTTTGCGTCAAGCCGTCAATGCCGTTTAATTCATTCTGCCAGTTAAAGGAAAATCAATTAAAAAAAATCTCATTGTATAGTCTAATATCCCCTACAAATAAGCAATAGCTATTTTGTAATGGTAAGCCAAAAATATGACTTTGTTTATGGGGAACAAACTGTCTATATATTTTCTTTTTCTCCCCAACGTATGGCCTTCATCGTTGTCATTGGCACAAATTTTAATGAATTCAAATGCAGATCTTTGAGTTGGATATGATTTTAACTTATCATAAAAGAAAGGACAACGAGATGAGAGAAAGGTCGATAGATTACTTTCATAATTATGTACCACATGTTAATTAATTTGTCATATGGATACAGTTTCTGACTTCGTTCCTTTTTCCTTTTGGGAGAATTGAGTTAAGGGGAAGATGAAGAATCAGGACAAAACACATAGACATCAATGCTTCAAACTCTGCAAATCATAAAAACAAGTCTTGTTTTGTCACTTTTTAAAAACCCCACAAATTTTAGGCAATATTGACTATGACATTTTAACAACACTAATTGGACATAAAGCCTAACTGGGGTATATGTCTTTCCTTTATAGGGGTCTCTTCATTTAGATTTTTACACACAAACTGGCAAGAGAGAATGGGTAAAGAAGAAAAAAAAAAGTGTTATTTATTATATTAGTCTCTGTAAGATTTAAATGACATTTAATTCTTAAAATTTTATTGTCATTAATTTAGTTATGAATAAAAAATTTATGGCCATCGATTTAGTTTTTTTTTTTAATTATAATACTAATTTAATTTTAAGTCATGAATAAAATTATATATTTTTTAAATATTTAAATTAAATTAATGATAACAGATTTTTAAAGGCGAAATTGATGAGAGTAATATCTTTTAAAGATCAAAATAATAATCTATTCAACAAGATAGGTATGTTTTCTTACGATTAATGAGACATGCAAGATGAGTTCTTTTATAGTAAAAGCATTTCACAAAGTAGTCTTTATAAGTTCAAAATATGACAGAAATTGAGTATATATATATATATATATATATATATTGCCCACAGTTTTTACATGTTACTATTATATTGCCCACAGTTTTTTAAAAATTTATTTTAATACTTTTCACTTTAAAAACATTAAAAAAAAAAAAAGCAACACCTCTTTATCATTTTTTTTTTCCAAAGAGAGACTAATTTTCTGATTAAAAAACCCTTATAAAGTTTAATATTAGCGATCACTGCATTCGCTGACCCCACTCCATTGGCTTTTGAATTCATGAAATATTGTTACCTTCTTTTAATTTCCAATTTTCTCTTTCTCTTTATTCCTCAAAGTTTTCCATGACAAAAATTCAAAAAAGAAAAAAACGTATATATATAAAACTAGAATCGTTGGGCCGTGCACCGAGTCTCCAAAAAATTTTTGAAAAAGAAATATCACATTATAAACTATTTAAGAATAATAATTTTACAATAAATCTATAATAAAAACACACCTTCTTTTAAGTAGATAAAAGCACAAAGCAATGAAAAGGGTGAAAGGGAAATTAAAGTTCTTTTGCAACTTCAGCTTGCCATCGTCATGTTTACTGCATCATTATTATTATTTTTTAATTGTTTTGATATATACATCATTATTGTTACAATGTTTATTTACACTTCAAATATGACGCGCATCATTCTCAATTTCACTATTAACTGTAATTAATGGTAGATGTACCGATCCAATTAGTAATTGTTCTTTACAGTGTTTATAACCGTTAATGAAAGTATTAGTAACTCCATTTAGATATCATTATTAACCGATTATTGGTACATAATTTTTTATTGTGTTGGTGATGAGATTGACAAAGTGTTGGTAATTCTCCTAAGAGATTATAATAACTATTTCTAATACATATATTAAACATTACTAACATGTTGCAAGGTATATTATTAATTATATTGATGCACTTATTTTCATAATATGCATTGAAGAGCCCAAATTAATTAATTACTACATGATTTAGAGTAAATTATAGTAGCATTTCTTATAGTTTGGCTAAATTATACTAGACACTTTTCTTATTTTAAAAATTACAATTGTTCCCCTTTAATTTATCTCTGATTAATACTGTTAACTTCTTATATAATATAAATTTTTTTAAAAAAATAAAATTATCTAACTCTTTTTACTATTAGATTAAAAATAAAATTATAATATTATATTAGAACTTAACATCAATTTGACTATCTTTATTATTATATTTAAAATAAATTATAATCACTATTATATAAAAAGCTAACTTTTTGACTAAAAAGAAATTAGAATGGAAGTTTTTGTAATATATATTAAAATGTAAAAAAAATTGAGTGTACCATTTGAAACAAGAAAAGTATTAAATATAATTTAATCAAACTTTTAAAAAAAATTAGCATAATTTGCTCTAAAAAAACTTATTATTACATAAATGTTTGCAAGTTTTAAACCCTAAATATAGAGCATCAGCTAAAGATTAATGTGTGCTTTATATTACAAGGGTTCAATTATTAATGTTATCCATTAAAAAATCATTAAATTTAAATATTTTGTTTTAAGCGATGTGGCTAAATAAATTTAACTAGTCGCTGGCAAACTATAGACATAACATAAACTGCTTATGTATAAAAAAAGTAGTCGAAGATCCATATTAAATATTACTGTTGAAAATTTTAATTTTCTAAATGGGTTGGAGTTATGTACAATTTTTTCATATTTTGTTGTTAAAGTTTTCTATAAAATCATATTTGTAATTTTTTTAAAACATCTAATTAATCGTGTGATGCTAAATTGTAAAAATTATATATATTTTATATTATTATCAAACAACAAAACATTTGATATATTTCATTTAATAATTCTAATAGTAAATATATAAAAAAATTACATATAAATTTCTTATTTTTTAAATACATTAGATCAACTTGAGATCACACATTTAAAATTTTTTAGAGAATGATTCAATCTCAATTAATACATAAGGTGGTTCAAATATATTCTTAAAAAAAAAAAAACTGCTGAGAAATAGATGAATTGGTTCAATAGGTTTTAAAGGTTTTTGGGTTGATTTTTGCCAGGGTGGTAAAGAATTTATGTCAGTAAACATTCACTAATTACATTATTAAATATTAATAAATATTTGCTGATTACATTATGAAAAAAGATTACATATAGTTTTTTATAATTTTTTCATTAAGTTTTTTTAATAATAATATGATAAGTTATCCAATTAAACTATATATTTATCATGTTTTAATTAAAAAACTTATATATTTATATTTTATTGAAGAATTCAAGAACAAAACTATAATCAACTACATCTAATTCTAATCCTCCTGCAATTTAGCATCTTGAATTTTATCCTTACCCCAAAAAAAATTCCTGGGACTGAGACAATAGTTTTTTCTCTAAAAGGAGTGGCGGCATAAAGAAATATCATATCAATTTCCCTTGAAAAAAGAAAGCACTGTTTTGGAATGTAATATAATCGAATGATTCTGGGTGTGGCATGATTGAATTCGATTTATATACTTTTTTTCAACTTCGCGTCGTAGCTTAAGCAGCATCTATACTCCACCAAAACAAGAAGTCCTACTAAAGTCTCCGTCTTTCTTTTTGTTACTCGTTTGATACGTAGAATATTAAATAAATGTTTTGTAAAGGAAATAAAAAAATAATTTTGATAATAAAAATAATTATTGTACTTTTATATAAAAATAAAAAATAATATAAAAATATTACATAATAATAATGTTCACGAAAAAAAAAAACCAAACGGGTTGTCAATTTTTGTTTTCGTATTCACTACAATTTCTGTCTTTTTTTTTTTTTTGGAAGTAATGGAAGAAATCTCGGGGTTGCTTTTGTGATTTCTTCCAAGAGATTCTTGCGTATACTAAGTACATGTATGCTCAAAAGCTAAATATGCCATATACATCGTTCAATGTACGTGATTTTAGCGTACTTAACAATTTTTTTTTGCCTTTCTGGGGCTAGATGGATCATTAAAGTGCTTCTGATAGTTTGTGAATATGATTCTTCGTGTTGATGGACAACTATGTTGGCCAACATCTCTTCGCACCTAGTATTTTGAGGAGACTTCACTTTGTTTTACGCAATCGTTTCGTTGAAATATGAGATATTACTGTTATTAGTGATTTTTTTAATTCATATTTAAACAAATTATTTAAGTAAAAAAATTAAATTAAATTTTAATTTTTAATATTTGTAAAAAAAAATGATAGAGAAAAGTTAAATAACTTCTCACTCTTCCCTTATATCATTAAAGAATTTATTTATTTATTTTAATTAGTGGGTGTTGTTAGTACATAAGTGTTTGCAAGTTTTAAACCGTAATTATAGAACATCAGCTAAAGATAAATGTGCGCTTTGTATTATATTCAATTATTATCGTTTTCCCTTAAAAAATATTAAAATTCAAATATTTTGTGTTAAATGATATGACTAAACAAATTTAACTAGCAGCTGGGAAACCATAGGCATAACATAAACTGCTTATGTATAAAAAAAGTAGTAGAATCAATATTAAATATTACTGCTGAAAAAATTAATTTTCTAAATGGGTTGGAGTAATATACAATTTTTTTATATTTTTGCTGTTAAATTCTTTCATAAAATTATAACACATATAAATCTTTTTTTAGAACGCCCAACTATATGAGGTTAAATTGTAAAAACCATATATATGTATGTAAAAATTATATATTTATCATTTTATTATTGAAAAATGAAACACTTATTATGTTTTAATTAAAAATTTTAATAATAAATATATAAATAACTATTTATAATTTTTTTTATTTTTTAAATATATTAGATTAATGCGAGAGTATACTTCTAAAATTATTTAGAGAATGACACAATCTCAATTAAAACATAAACTGGCCCAAATATTTTCTTAAAAGAAAAAACTGCTGAGAAATAGTTGAATTGCTTCAATTAGATTTTAAGGGTCTTTGGGTTGATTTTTGTTAGAGTGCTAAACAACTTATGTCAGTAAACATTCACTAATTACATCATTAAATATCAATAAATATTTGTTAATTACGATATAAAAAAAATTATATATAGTTTTTTATATCATTATTATTAAAAATTTTAATGCTAATATAATAAATATATAATTATCAAATTAAATTATGTATTTTTTATGTTTTAATAAAAAGTAAACATTTATATTTTGAATGTTATCTTTACCCCTAAAACAAAAATCCTGGAGCTAATACAGTAATTTTTTCTTTGAAAAGAGTGGCGGCGTAAGGAAATATCATATCAATTTCGATTGAAAAGGAAATCACTGTTTTGGAATGTAATTTAATCGAATGATTCTGGGGTTGGCATGATTGAATTCGATGCGTATACTTTTTTCAACTTGGCTTCATAACTTAAACAGCATCTATACTCTGACAAACAAAAAGAGAATATAAAGTCTTTTTTGTTTTTTTTTCTGTTATTTATTTAGTATGTAGAATATAAAGAGAATATATTTATAAAAGAAATTAAAAAATAATTTTAAGAATAAAAATAATTTTATATTCTTATTTTAAAAAAATAAAAAATATTAAATAGTGATATAATAATAAATATTATATAAAAAATTATATAAAAAGATTACATTTTGCCATAACAGAATCTGGAGTTTGTGACACGACGGTGGCGTTCTTGTTTACGCATTCATTACAATTTCTGTCATTTTTACGAATTAATGGAAGAAGTCTTGGGGTTGCTTTTGCGATTTCTTCTGAGAAATTCTTACATATATTAGGTATACATACGCTCAATAACTGAATCTGCTCTCTCTCTCTCTCTCTCTCTCTCTCTCTCTCTATATATATATATATATATATTTAAAACTCCATACATATATAAAATAGATTTTAACCGTAGTGTTCATTGTACTTAAAAATTTTTCTTCTCTTACTTGGTAATAAAGCTGTAACTAGTTGGATCATCATGTGTTTCTGATAGTTTCTGAATCTGATTCTTCGTGTTGATGGTCAATTATGTTGCCAACATCTCCTGGCACCTAGAATTTTGAGTGGACTTCACTTTGTTTTCGGTAATTGTTTTGCTGAAATACGAGATATAATTGTTATTAATGATTTTTTTAAACTCATATTTAAACAAATTATTTAAGTAAAAAATTAAAGTAATAATTAAAATTTTTTAATATTTGTAAAAAATAAAAAGATGGAATGAAAAGTTGAAATAGGAGACAAAAAAGTTAAATAACTTTTTACTCTTCCCTTATATTATCAAAGAGTATTTTTTTTATTAGTGGGTGTTATATTTAATTTTTTATATTTAATTTTATTTACTAATATATTTAGTTTTAGAACCAATAAAAAAATTCTAAAATCATATATATTAATTTAAATAAAATGGAAAAATATAAATGTAAGAATGAAAAAACTGTGTATATTAGTAATATCATAATTCACTGACAATATTAGAGTATTTTATTTTTCCTTTTTTGGTTTCCGATTGAGGATCTTCACAATAATAATAGTGCAGCATCTTCCTTGTGACGATGAATGATGGTGGTGATGATTATTCTTCTTAATTTCTTTTTCTTGATAGTGAAATCCTGCAAGATATCATCTTTTGTGATTTGACCCAATAGAAGTGGCTGTTCTCTTCTGGGGCCTCTTTCTATGGAATAAGCCCACAAAACCCAAGAACACAAAAAACGGCCCAGAAGTGCCTAATGGGCTTAGTTGACAAACAGAGCCCACTTGCATCTCCAAAAGTGGGAATGTGCAATCTAGCTAAGGCCTCCGTACATGCAAATTTTGCCTTTTTGAGGTTTGGATTTTGTGATTAAAAATGGGCTTACGTATGGATCAAACTCTGACTAAATGATACGGTATATGAAATCAAATTTAATGCATTAGAAAATATTAAAAAAAAAACCATTAGTCAAAATGTATTTTGCACATTTTAAATTATATAAATAATTGTTTCAGACATTAAATTTAATTAAACAAATTTTAACTTGAAAGTTGCTATAAGTGTTTTATGAATCTTAAATTCTTCTAAACACAAAATCACGAGTTTCACATTTGTTGTTTTAAATAGTATGATTCTATTAATAAGAAGTTGCTTTAAATAGCACAATTTATTTAACAGCAACATGTCAACTTAGTTAAAGTCATTATTTAGCTTACCTTTTCCTAGATTATAAATATGGCTTCCCATTGTATTGCATAGAACATAGTCGGTTTAGCCAACTCTCATAATTTATATAGCATTTATACTCACACTTTTATTATTATAATACTCTTATTTCTCAAGCTATACAATTCTTTTTTTAAAACTATCCTCATCAAAAAGTTATTATTTTGAAAAATTTTGGGATAAATAAATTCAAATCCAAGGATCAATAAGAAAAAAAGATAAAACTAGAGTTTATGACATATTAGGATATGGGTCTAAAAATAAGAATAAATTTTTTTGATGGGTCTAAAAACAAAGACTTCGAATCATCCCCACCAAAAGAGTTCATCAACTCTTATGATGAATAAGTGGCACACATTCAATCGTAAGCCTTGGAAAGTAGATCAAGCTGGTCGTTGTAGAATATCAAAATTAAAAAAAAAGTTTAAAAATTAAATTTGTAACAAAGATATACCAGAATCATATAACAACTGTAAATGCATTTTCTTTAATTTGCGTCCATCTTCATTAATATACTTCACGTCATCCATTTTAACAAAACTTATGATTAAAAATAAAAGATGAACATGGAGTAGCCCAACTATAGGAGGAGTGAAGTGAGGATATATATAATATTAATATTAAAGATTCAAATACTCCATTGTGTCAAAAATAAAAATAATTAAAAAATTGACAAATTAATTAATTAATTTTTTTTACAAAGAAGGCATACGGCTTAGAAGTACTATTTGAATCAAGATTTTTGAACAATAAATTAGATATTTTAATAAAATTTATAATTGCGCATCTAATTTTATATTATATAAGAAAAAAATTAGATATAATTTTTAAATATTTATTATGATAAAATTATTTAATAAAAATATTAGAGTTTTATATATCAATTTCTATAATTAGGTCTTTCAACAAAAAATTTCTTTACTTGTTATACTTATACGAGAAAACAAAAATTAATCAAACTGAACTAAGAGGAATACTAATAAATATATTTAAGCTTATATTTAAAAAAAAATGCCTTATGCTTGAGTTTTAATCAAATTAAAATTTGCACTTAAACTCTACTTATTTAAGACCATGCTTAGTTGATTTAATAGATTGAGTTATTTACAAACTTAATAAGTCACATATTTGAATTTAACGATTAACTCATTTTAACTTTATCATTCCAATTATATTTATTTAATAAGTAAATGACATCAAATTTTTAAATTTTAACGAATTAAAAATATAGATAACTGACAAATAACTTAATCATTCTGGGTCAGATACCGTAGTTCAAATGTGGCAGTTTAAAAGAGTCAAAAGTTTGGTTGAGTTCATCTTAGTTTAGGTGGTTAATATTTGCACCAATGGCAAAAAACTAAACAATTCACATATGCATTTAGACGTGTTATTAGCAAGTAGGGGACTATATATGTATGTCTTGAATTTTGAAATTTGTCAAACTTATAAAATATATTCATTGTCATCTGTGTCGACCATGACAATGAAACCACGAATTCGATTTCATTCACGTATAAAAACCAACGTGGCAATTGCAGGCTTCGCTTTTATATATATTTTGTTTTTGTTCTGTATTAATTTTATGCCGAAGGCTATCTTTGTGTCATGTGAACATCGCACTAATCATTACCTGGTGGAAATTAGCAGTTCTTTTTTTTTTTTTGCGTGTGTGTGTTTTTAAACTTCATTTATTATTAATAGAGAACCCACTAATTTTGTTCACTAGTTGAAAAAAGATTATCTCACAGACACGGCATGTCCTCCCAGGGTTCGAAAGCTCAATTTCCTCGTTTAATAATTTGAACTCCCAAAAGATCACTGAATTGTCACATATTACTTATGATAAAAATTCAGGAATATTATTCCAAGGGTAAAAAATATACAATAAAAAATGTTTATAAAGCAATGCTGACAAATTTTTTATAATCATATTTATTTATTTATTTATTTATTTATAGAAGTCTTATTGATATAATTAATTAATTTGAAATTTATGTTTTATCTACTTTTAAAGATAAATTACAATTTATCCCTATACGATTTTGCCTAAAATCAGTTTGCCATTAATTTTCCTGTGATTTTTTCCCGTCATCAGTTAACCACTTTGTGTCATTTAGGCTTAATTTTAATAAAAATAGTTGTGTGAAAGTTTGTACAATAAACAATTATGTTATTGAAAGTATATTTCACTAATATCTTGAGCAATATATAGTCATCTTTTTGTTGATACGTTGGAGAGTTTGAATCTTATACTATGCATACATAGTCTTTCAAGGCTATTATTTAAATTGAGCTGACATTTTGATTTTAAAATTGTCCACTTATTTTTCACAACAGTTTCAAAACAGTTCAAAAATATTTAAGTAAATCAAACATTTAGTAATAGAATTGTTTGTCATTTTAACATTTGTGTGATTATTTTTCATTGAAATCATGATGTAAGATACCATGAAATGATAGCACAAATCATAAGAGTATTGAATGACACATTTTAATATATAGAGATAAAAACTGATTTTGAGCCAGCTCAAAACAAAAAACTATACTTTACCCTACTTTCAATGAATCGAGTATAATGTTTTTTATACTAATGATTATAAATGAGAATTTGTAATGTATATACATATCATTTAAATTAAGAACTGCTAATCGTTAAAAAAAATGTCAATAAAATTTGCGAAAGAAAGGAAAAATGAAGGGAATGCATTAAGACTTGATTAATGGATGAATTCAGTGACAATAACAAGATCATGCATGCATGAATTAATATAAAATATGGAATTTGGGTTTTATTCTAAAGACAAAACTTCATACTTATCTACTATTTCATCCTTGCATGTAATCTTTTTTCCAATCTTTAAGAAAACATTAAGAGTCAATTGGCCTTAGATGCACTCAAGGGGCAGATTTAGCTTGAAACTCTCCTCTCCAACTACACAAGAAAATCCCGTCATTCAAGTCCCATGTTCAAAGGATCCAGATCATCATACCATCAATATATATATATATATATATATTAATACAAAGAACTTGTCAATTAAGCCCTTAATGCTTTAAAAGCCAAGAAGTGGCTCAATCATTAAAAAGAATACATCCTCACATAACCTAAAAGTGTGATTGAACACTTAATCATATAGGTCTAATAATTTTTTCTATTTTCAATGTAACTGACGAAATATTAATTAATTTCATATGTTAAAACTAACTCTTTAATCAATAACGTTTATCTTGATCTCATATCAAGCTTTTATGTTTCATTGTTTGGAGAGAGAAAATAGAATAAGTTTTAGTCATAAATTTTCCTTCCTAAGATGTTATATTTTAAGGTACATCCTTTACATTTTACCCTTTCTAGGCTCTACCCACTTCTTCTGCATGTTTATATTACAATGTCTGAACCATATATAATACACATGTACATTTTATATGGGAATTTTTTTATGAAATAAGAGTATTTTTTATTGGGATATCCACCCTTACGCCCAGCTTTGAAGTAAAACATTATTGTTAAATCATGAAAAAAAAAGAAGAATGTATTCAATGGAATTTGCACTACGAATATCCTTCATTTTATAATCGAATTTGAAGCGCCACTACATTAATTAATTCATGTAAGAAAATAAATTCTGCATTTTATGGAATTTTGCATCATGTATGTTATCCTACGCTTAAATTCACACACCACCGTATGTGTGGATATTACCTGATAGACCGCTCCCACTCTCGAACTGGCTTACCGAATGGATTTTCTGTTTACTCAATTTTCTTTGATAAAAATTAAAAAACTATCTTTATCATATATTTTACTTTTTTAAAAAAATCAAGGAATATCAAAAAATAAATAAATGGCTGAGATTACCCAAAAAAAAAAAATCAAAGGTTCAGATTTACTGCTCAACTTAAGAATAGAGAATCCTTTCTAAGTTAAATATCTTAAACATCATGTGATACCATATAAGTTTTTGGTCTTAATATCTTGCCACTACTGCAATCCCAGCGCTTGTTCTAACATCAGTTGATTTAATTTGAATTATAAGGAGAACTCATCTAAAACGACTAACTTATTAAGTAAGGTATCTTACAATTTAAATACTATCGTATGAACATGTCATCTTGGACAAATGTTAGGTTGAAGAGATAGATCAGAATATATATTTCTCTTTACATATCTAAATAGAAGATAATCTAAACAAAAGAGAATATTCTACTTAGCACAATATTATTAAAACAATATGCCTCATTATCCCGGAATATTCCATTGTGGACCGTAGCCCATAGGTGACTTTGATGGCAATGTCGACGCACCATATGTAATAACTTCGTTTTCTACACATAAAGCCATATGTCCTCCAATAAAACTAAACACACAAGGTTCGGTACTTCTTGTCGGCTTCCTTTACGTGCTTATTGTACATCTAATTAATACTTTTATATATATATTGTATGGTAACTAAAACATATTGGTACAAATTTAGTCTAATTAATTACAGTGATATTATTACTATTTATTAATATGATGATTACCAACTTGCGCGGACTTGATTAATTTTTTTGGTCTGGAAAAATAAATCATATATAGGGACTAAAAAATAAAAATTGTCATAGATATTAATTATTCAATACAAATATCAAAATGAATCTAACAAGTAACAATGATAACAACTAATATATACTAGTACATGTTAAATACCAAAAGTTAATTATAATTAATAACCGATCGAACCTCGTTGGTACAAATTTTAGCACATCTCACCGCCATGCAAATATTAAGAACATCAAGCAACTATGATGCAGTTTGCATGTTATTAGTTAGGACAGTTGTATATATAAAATTAACGTTCTTTCTTAACAAAACGATGATTAATGTTGGTGGATATATGTTAATTCACATATCTATCCGCCAAGAGCAGTGGAATATCTCAACTCAGCTTATGTGTGAAAGCCTCATCATATATTTACATTCAAACCGATAATATATATATATATATATATATATGTAGATATATGTGTATATATGGGGTAGATGATGAAATTTTTTTAAATCTAAGTTTAAACTTGTTAATTAACAATTTCCTCGATGTATCAAAAAATAATATAATTTATAATCCTTCTAAATAAAAACTAATGACTTAAATTTCTGTAAATTACTCATCTTCAGTTCAATAAAAGTACCTGCTACCTTAAGTTCAAATCCATTTGCTCTTAGGAAAATAATATTAATTAATTGCTTAAGCTGATATGGATTATACTCTCTTGTAGCGTTTTGGTTGGCTTAGTTGATTGCTACTAATTACTAGCCCAGCTTTGAATCTCTATAGCCCGTTGAGTAGGTAAATTTCGTCAAAGTTAAAAATCCTTTGATTAAGGAACCCCCTCGAAGTTAAGAAGAGTCATGAAAATCTTTTTAAAAGTGACACATATGATGGTACGGTAAAAACGAACTTTAATTTTTCATTGATATCCTGCGTTCAAACATAACCCTTAGTAAGAGTTGAAGTTAACTCTCTAGAAAAGCCTTAGGCTTAAAGGGTTTTCATGTACATAAACTATATAAATATGAAAAAGAATATAATATATTAAAATGGAATCTGGGGGACAAAGTGATCCACACTTAAGCTTAAGATCATGTTTTGGGATAATCTCGCTTTGTTAAATACTCTAGGAATTGACATGAATTAATTAATTATTATTAACAATGAAATTAATTAGAGATATGATGATAAGAGAGAATATTACATTTTACATGCGGAGTCATTCTTTTAAGAATGGAATATCCAACATAGTAGTTATACGTAACTCTCAATAAATAATTAGAGAGGGTTGGCTGCATCCTGCTTGAAAGTTTTGACCAAAGTGGTTGAATCGATCTAGGCATGTTCATATCTTAAGCTTTAAGGTCACTTTGCTAATATTATGTGTAAAGACTGATCCAAAGCCAATGCGAAGGTTTGGGATTGAAAAAAGGTAAGGTAAAAGAGGGTAAAAGAAAAAGGATAAAAGAGTATTGCATGCATGTGAATTCTCAATAAGATTTTAACAATCAAGTGGAAGTTAAAAATATACTGTTTAACAGAAGAAGAAGAAGAAGAAGAAAGACACATTGACTAGCTACTCTTCAATGGATGGTATATTTTTGTATTAATTTAAGTTTCATTCTTTTGAAGAAAATTTTGAATGAAATACTTATAATTTAATGGAATTGGTCGAATGTTTGAATTTCAATCCGAAGTAAAATTAGTAATTAAAAAAAGGAATTTATCAATTGAAGGAGGCAAAAATATTAATGATATGTGAATCTTAATTTTGCTACTTTCTTAAAATTAAAAGAATTTTTTTATTTAAAATCTAATACTGAACACTAGAAGTTGTTGAAGCTTGCCGATAACAGAATGAGCTCCGCTGATATCAGAACCTACCCGAAGTTTGTTATCGTTGAGCCTATTCGTTCTCATTGGTTACGTCTGACTCTTCACGTGTTTATACTCATGCATATTTTATTCTTTCCGTTGCTTTCTGAGCTGGTGTGTCACGTGTTTAATATTATTTTCTCTCTGTATAAAAGCATCATTTGTACAGAGCTCTAAACAGAGCCTTTCTTCCAATAATTTTGTATTCTGCTTCCGTTCTCACTTGGTATCAGAGCGTGGTTGCCGTCATGGATCCTCAACTTTCTCTGACCCCATCTATCGCCTCCTTTACTCAGAACCAAACTACTGGTCAGACTCTCTCTGCACTTCCTTCTAAAACTGGCTCAGCTCTTACTACCCTTAATTTACCATGTCCAATCAAGCTAGATAGGACAAATTATCTCTTGTGGAAATCTCTTGTGCTCCCAGTTATAAGAGGCAACAAACTCGAAGGATTTATCACTGGATTCAAGCCTTGTCCACCAGAAAATATCACTGAAGGATCAAACGTTAAAATCAACCCAGATTATGAAGACTGGATCTCGACAGATCAGCTTCTTCTTGGATGGCTCTTCAACACAATGACTATTGATATTATATCTCAACTAGCTCACTGCTCAACATCAAAAGATCTTTGGAATGCTGCCAAAGATCTCTCAGGAGCCCATACTAAATCCAGGATAATGATGTTCAAAACTGAATTCCACAGAACCAGAAAAGGTAACTTGAAGATGGAAGAATACTTAAACAAAATGAAAAGCATAGCTGACAACTTAGCTCTCGCTGGAAGTCCAATCTCTCAGAATGATCTCATTTCCCAAACCTTAGCTGGTCTAGATATGGACTACAATCCCATTGTGTTCCAACTAGCTGACAAAACTAATTTGTCGTGGATAGATATGCAGGCCACTCTCCTGACTTATGAAAATCGATTGGAACAACTAAGCAACTTCTCCAATCTACACATCAACAACTCATTCGCCAATATGGCATATACTGAAGGTCACATTTACTCCACTGATTCCAGCAGAGGAGGAACATGGCGTGGTTCTGGACTAAGAGGAGTGTCTCGAGTATCTAGAGGCCGTGGAAGATTTTCCAGAAATAACAAGCCTGTCTGTCAAGTCTGTAATAAGCCAGGCCACATTGCTGCTCACTGTTTCTTCCGGTTTGATAAAAACTACACAAGACCTCATGGTCAGAATTATCACTTCAGCAGTAAGAAAAATGAGTCACCTCATACTCACAGCAATCTTCAAGCTCTCATTGCCTCTCCTCAAGTTGTCAGTGACGGTGACTGGTACCTGGACAGTGGAGCAAGCAGTCACATAACCAGTGATGTTACTCACATCGACAATCCTGTTGCTAGTAATGGTAAGATCAATGTTCTAGTTGGTAATGGTGATGCGTTGGAGGTTCTTAACATTGGTTCATCCAACCTCCAATGCGATAAACAGTCATTAATCATGAAAGATGTTCTTCATGCACCTAATATCACTAAAAACCTACTGAGTATTTCCAGACTAACTAATGATAATTCTGTAATTGTTGAATTTAATGATGATGCCTGCTATGTGAAGGACAAGGAAACAGGTCTGGTGCTCTTTCAGGGAATAATGCATGAAGGTCTTTACAAACTCACTGGCCGAAGCACAGAACCACAGAAGAAGTCGAATGGAAGCTGCATCTTCTTAACATCGACACAACAGCCACCAAGTCAATACAAACCTATTGTTTTTCTTTCAGTTAATCAAGGATGGCATCGGAGACTTGGCCATCCCTCCAGTCGTATTCTTAATCAAGTTCTATCCCATTGTAATGAAAAAGTTTCTAATGAAATCATTGAATTCTGTGAAGCATGTCAATATGGTAAATCTCATGCTCTGCCCTTCAAAATCTCACACTCTCATGCCTCCAAAATCTTAGAATTAGTGCACACTGATCTATGGGGACCATCTCCGATTCGTTCAACCAATGGTTTCAAGTTTTATATTCTCTTTGTTGATGATTATAGCAGATTCACTTGGATCTACCCTCTTAAAACCAAAGATGAAGCTCTGAGTGTATTTGTCCAATTTAAACAATTAGTTGAGAATCAGTTTGATAGCAAGATTAAAACACTGCGCAGTGACTGGGGTGGAGAGTTTCGGAGCTTTACTGGTGTAGTTCAGAATTCAGGAATCAATTTCCAACATTCATGTCCATATACATCATCCCAAAATGGCAGGGCAGAGAGAAAGCATAGGCATATTGTAGAAGTAGGTCTCACTCTACTTGCACAAGCTAAAATGCCCCTGAGCTATTGGTGGGAGGCATTCCAAACAGCTACATATCTTATAAACCGACTTCCTACTACTATTCTTGGAGGAGTGTCGCCATTTTTCAAGGTTTTTGGATCACATCCCAACTACAAGGAACTAAAGACATTTAGAACTGCCTGTTACCCCTGCCTAAAACCCTATAACAGACACAAGCTGCAATTCCACACCTGCAAGTGTGTGTTTATTGGTTACAGCAACAACCATAAAGGATACAAGTGCCTCAACTCAAATGGCAGAATTTTCCTATCCAGACACGTTGTATTTAATGAAGCTGACTTCCCTTTTGCCTCGGGTTTCTTAAATATTAGCGGGGCAGTCCAAGATGAAATACAACCTGCTATCTTTTTCAAATCCTCCGTTGAATCAGGGAACATGAAGCATCAAGATTACAACTCTGTATTAGAAGATTGCTCTCTTCAAACTCCAACACTTTCTTATTCACGACTACAAACAGATGTTGATGCAACTGCTACTTCAGATAATAACATAACAGAAGCTACAGAAGATAATTCAGTATCCAGCTCTGTTTCGAATCAACATCAAGAGCATCTAGAAGAGCATACTGATAATACCTTCATTGAGAAAGAAGTTCCCACAGGTCATAAAATGCTCACCAGAAGCAAATGTGAAATTTTCAAACCAAAGACTCCCTTCATTGGTTTCACTACAAAAACAGAACACCACAGCTCCATACAAGACATAGAAACTGAACCTTCAAGCGTATCAGAAGCACTCCGTTCACCACAATGGAAGCAAGCAATGATTGAAGAATTTAAAGCCTTAACACAGAATCAGACGTGGGAATTAGTTCCTTTTACTGGACAAGAAAAACTGGTCGATTGTAAATGGATCTTCAAACTCAAATTTAATTCCGATGGCTCAATTTCAAGGCATAAAGCAAGGCTCGTCGCTAAAGGTTTTCAACAGAGTCCAGGTGTGGACTTCGAGAATACCTTCAGCCCAGTTATCAAAGCTGCCACAATCAGAATTATCCTTACTCTTGCTGTTGTCCGAGATTGGGAAATACATCAACTAGACATTAATAATGCCTTTTTAAATGGCATTCTTGAAGAACAAGTATTTATGAGACAACCCGAAGGCTTTGTGGATCCAAAGAAGCCTAATCATGTCTGCAGATTAACAAAGGCACTATACGGCCTGAGACAGGCACCTCGAGCTTGGTTTGAGCGGTTGAAAAGTACTCTTCAAAAATGGGGCTTTCAAAATTTGGGAAGTGATAATTCTCTGTTCTTTCTCAAAGATGGGTCAATGATTACCGTGGTTCTTATATATGTAGATGACATTCTTGTAACAGGAAACAATTCTAGCCATATAAAAGACTTCATACAAAGGCTAAACAATCTTTTTTCACTCAAAGATCTTGGCCCTCTCCGATACTTTCTTGGTATAGAGGTGTTCAGAGACAGCACTGGATTATATCTCAGCCAAGCTAAGTACATTTCTGATATCTTAAAGAAATTTGCGATGACAAACGCATCTACTTGTCCTACTCCTATGGCTGCAGGGAAGCTATCGTCCAGTAGAGATGGCGATCCAATGAACAATCCCATTTTATATCGACAAGCAGTTGGAGCATTACAGTATCTAGTAAACACACGTCCTAATATCTGCTTTGCCGTCAACAGACTCAGCCAATTCTTGAGCTCACCCAGCAACACCCATTGGCAGGGTGTAAAGAGAATTTTTCGATATCTAAAGGGTACCATGAACTATGGCTTGCACATAAAACCATCTGATCATCTCCTTCTTACAGGCTTCTCCGATGCAGACTGGGCTGCATGTCCAGATGACAGGAAATCTGTAGCTGGGTACTGTGTCTTTCTCGGAGAAGCCCTCATAGCATGGTCATCAAAGAAACAGAAAGTAGTCTCAAGATCAAGCACAGAATCTGAGTATCGGTCCCTTGCATCTCTTGCGACTGAACTAGCCTGGGTTCAGTCTCTGTTATCAGAACTTAAACTCCCACTACCGCAAACTCCCATTGTTTGGTGTGACAATATGAGTGCAATTGCTTTGGCGTCTAATCCGGTTTTTCATGCTCGAACGAAGCATATTGAACTTGATGTTCACTATATACGGGAACGAGTTCTAGCCAAGCAGCTCGACATTCGATATGTGCCTTCTTCAGAACAGTTGGCCGACTGTTTAACCAAACCTCTCTGCCACTCTCAGTTCTGGTATCTAAGAGACAAACTTGGCGTCAGTATCTCACCTCCAAGTTTGCGGGGGGGGGGGGGGGTGTTGAAGCTTGCCGATAACAGAATGAGCTCCACTGATATCAGAACCTACCCGAAGTTTGTTATCGTTGAGCCTATTCGTTCTCATTGGTTACGTCTGACTCTTCACATGTTTATACTCATGCATATTTTATTCTTTCCGTTGCTTGCTGAGCTGGTGTGTCACGTGTTTAATATTATTTTCTCTCTGTATAAAAGCATCATTTGTACAGAGCTTTAAACAGAGCCTTTCTTCCAATAATTTTGTATTCTGCTTCCGTTCTCACTGAAGTGAATTCTGGTATATACATATACTAACCATATCAACGTAATACCAAATTCGGGATTTTGACCAAGTGAAGTCGTTGGGTTATCTCTCAGTAAAATTGAATAATTATATGAAAAAAAAAAAGATTAAAGTAAAATTTTTATATTTTTATTATAAAATTATTTTATAAAAATATATGATATATAATTTTTTCAAATAAGTATATAATTTTTATAATTAAGTATCACATAATTAAGTTTTTCAAAAGATTTTTTTTACATATATCATATACTTATCAAAGAAGTTAATAACAAGAATATAAAAAATTATATTTAAGTCTAGCCTATATTATATGAAAAGCTTGACCTTTAAGTTGAGTGTAGTGAATTTTGATCATTGGATTTATTTTAAAATTTTTATTTTATTAATTAAAAATCAAATAAAAATTTTAATAATATTTATTAATCAAAACGCTCAACTTTATAAAACGTCAAGCATTATATTTTTAATAATTTTTTAGTGCACTTGATAATTTAAAGTAAGTAAATTAAGCTAATAATGCGTGTGTGTGTGTGTGTGTGTTAGCGTAGTTTTTAATGGAATAAACTTTTAACGTTATTATCCGTTATATTGCATTAAATTAATATATCGACCTTTATCAGGTCTGTTTAAACAAAGGTTTGTTGTATTATCTTGGCGACGTGGAAGAAATGCGAACCAGTGTCCAATTAAAGACAAGGAATGGTTTCACGAGGAGCCGCCCATAGAAGATTCCATCAAGAATCTTCCGTTTCCATGATGGTCGGTAGAGATTAAAATTGTGCCAAACTTATAAAGTATCTTGACATTTACATATATAAAAATATAAAAGCAAAAAAAAATGTGAGGAAGTAGTAATTTAATTTCTAAGTTATTAAGTTTATATAGTTTTAACCCGCAAGATTAATAAATATACAATGCAATCTTTAAAATAACTAACTTATTATAAATTAATTCTTTTGACATTTTAAATTATTTGGCAAAATAATTAATATATAATAAATTTATTATTATTTAAGAATGAATTTGCATACTTACTAATATTTGAAGGCCAATTAAAACTGAATGATTGTAATATTTTTGGAATCAAATTTTTAATTCAAAAGTCACAAGTAGACATAGAAATTAAAAAAATAAAATTATAATATTAAACTTTAAGTTTACAAAATTTATAATAAACGAATTCGTTAAAATCAATTTTTTTTCAAAATTATAACTAAAATCACTCAAAAAATAATTTTTATAAATTTAAAGTCTTTAAATATATTTTTTCTAAAAATAGTTCTTGTGAGAATTGCCAAACAACTCTAGCAAAGAAATTATGACTCAAAGTGTATTTAGGTAAGTGATGTAAAATAACAAAAAAAATATAAAATGTGAGTAAGTAAAATAAAAAATAATTTTTATTTTTTTATTTTTTAAAAATAATTTAATAAATAAAATAAAAAAACAAATAATGTGTTTAGAAAAGCAGTATTTAAATCACGTTTCATACAAAATTCAAATTTGATGCTTTAGTATAAACATGCTTTTTCTAACCCACTTCCAAACATGCACAAAAAGAATATAAAGCCGACGGAGCATCAGTGTGCATATTCCGCAGGACATTCTTAGAATGGAATTACTAAGTCAATGTAATCCTTTGTCCCTTTCAGGCTCAGGTCCCCCAACCACCCTCGATGTCTATTAGTTTGTCGTTACCCATTTGTGGACATTGAATTTAAACATACTTGAACAGTAGCTGACCAAAACAAAACAAAACATTTCAATTTCACACTCAGAAATTGAAATTTCAGTTTTTTTTTGGTTCTATCTTTCGAGATATTACATTTCCTTGTTAGTATAGATCTGATTCTTTAAAAAACATTCCAAAAATAAAATCTATAAATACACAAATTAATTACGAGAAGAAGTGTACTTTAAAATTGTTTTTTTTTTAATTCATTTTAAACAATACTGTAAGATTGAATTATTTAATCTACCTCTGTGACTTGAACCCCAGACCACAAGAAGCAAGAAGAAAAGAAAAAAATCAGAAAGGAGCATCACATACCACTTTGTGCTACAATTTGGTTACAAAATTCTTTATTTATTTAATTTAATTTTTTTAAAAACTACATCGTCAAATTGAATAGCCAGGGGAAGCAGTGGTTGTATGTGTGGAGGAAGATGAAGCTGGTGAATTTGAATGATCCGCCACTTCACTGTAATTACCTCTTTCTTCCGAATTTGAATGCCCACAACACTGTTCCAGTTGCCTAACCTGAGCCTTTGTCGGAACCACCGCACGTGGTACCGCCCCAGCATGTGACACCACCGGCGCATAAATCCCAGACGGCGGCGCAGCCAGTGTCGTCACATCTCCTGACGCTCTTGGAGTAGCCACTGCTGCCGCATATTCCGGCGGTTGCACAATAATGTTCCCCACAAGTAAAAACGGAGCCGTTTGAGAATTGCCATTGTTCTGAATCATGGGGCTTGGCCTCCTTGTGTGCAATCGAAATTTCTGTCCATAACCCCAAAAATCTCAAGTTTTAAATTTGATTCAGTGCAAAATATTAATATGAAATCTTGAAATTATTGCGGTAACTTCTGCTACAATCAGAAGAAATACAAACCTGTAAATGACTTTTCACTTCATCATTCGTGAGGCCATCAATCTTCATTAGTTCCCTTATCTGCTTTGGTGTGGCAGCTCCAGAAAAGACCAAATATCATCAGTAAATGAATATAATCACTCCTTTATAAAGTTAATCACAAATTCAAATTCTATATAAATTTCTTGGGACTCATCTCATGCTACAATGAAATTAATTAATATGGCAAAAGCTTGGTAAGCCAAGAGACTCACAATCTGCTCCACCAAGTTGCTGAAGGGCATGTAGGAAGCGCTTATGCAACTCCTGCGACCAGCACCGTCGCTGTTTCCTCTGATTCTGTCCTTCTTTCTCCTCTTTCTTGTTGCTTTCGGCGACTTGTGCCCCCGTAGAACTCACCGCGGCTACTGGTGGCGGCGGCGCTTTACCCGTCAATGCATTAGCCTTTCCAACACTAGCTTCTCTGTGGAATGGCTGGAAAGCACCTCCATTTCTCTTCACTTCCAACACCGACGCTTTCTTAGGAACATCCTGAGATTTTGTTCACAAAGTTTCGGTTAATTCCTCACTATTTGAGTATTTTTCCTCTGTTATATTTTATTTCATTTCATTTCATTTTTTTTTAATAAAAACAGAGCATGCGGAAGATTAGGACAATGATTTCAGCTTCTCTTATACCTCTTTCACTGGGGATTGGGGATTCCAGAGCTGTACGGATCTAAGCCAATCTGATTTCCTCTTATCAGTGCTCTTATCCTTCTCAATCTTGGGTTTATGCGAATGTTGCTCATCTTCATCGTCTTCCTGACAATCCGAGGATGCCCTTTTCTTTATAGGTATAAACTCCTCCAAAACAGGGCCTTCCGATGATGCCTGCCCCGAACACTCCGATTGCCCATTCAAATTATACTCCAACGTCGTAGTTCCAGACAACTGTAGCCTACATGATTCAATGGCTGCACAAACCCAAAGAAAAAAAAGCCAGAAACCCATCTCAGAAGACCAACAAAACCCAGAAAGAAAAGGAAGAATCTTCATGGTTATGGAGTAAAATCCACGCTTTGAAATAAAAAAGGATGTGTTAAAACTTTACCTTGGGTAACGAGCTCCAAGGAAAGAGGAAGCTCTTTGGAAAATACTAGAATTTTACGGCGTTCTGCTTCCAATGCTTGAATGTAGTCGGGTAACCCCATCTTCTTCTGGGGCTGCATTTTGTGAGTGATATTCAAAGGATTAAGAGTACTGTGCAGTTCCTGGATCTGTGAGGGAGAAGGAATATATACAGGAGTGGTTTCCAAGCATTGGGGGATCCGACCCAACGAATAAGAGAAGGACAACAAGGGGGCTTCTCAAAGAATAATATGGGATCGACGCAGAATCAAAATTGGGATAAACTTGGAAACTAAGCTACATCCAAGGTTAAAAAAATAAATAAATGCTTACCAGAGAGAGAGAGAGAGAGAGAGAGAGAGAGAGATGGTCGGATCGGATGGTGTAAAAGGACGGGGAAAATATCGAGGCCGGGGCGTCGCGTTCAAAACGAATCTTTTGGGGGATTTTCAAGTATCTCTCCCTATCTCTAGACTGGAGATAGACTGGATAGAGCGACGAGACAGAAAGCGAGAGTGTAGCTTCTAATTCTGGAAAACAAAATTATTATTTATAATAAATTATATACTTTTTTTAATTTTACTAAAATTTAATAATTTTTTTATTTTTAAAATTTACTCAAACTTCTCTTAATATAATAAGTAAATTATATGAATTTATTTTCATAAGTTTGACTAGACATCCTTAAAACAAAAATTATATTACACAAATTTTTTTTTCTATATTTAAGTTTATATTTCTTGCACAACCTTTTATTTATGGGCCAGGTCGTTAATGTGACATTTTTACCGCCAAATTATCCCTTTTAACCTAAATGTATATTTAGTAATATTTTAAAAGATAATTTTGATAATAATCTGTCTTTTTCAACCAAATCTTAAGACTCCACAAGCTTTTTTTTAATTAAAAAACCTATTATTTTAATCTTATTATAAGTTGGTTTATTTTTCAACTTATTTTTTTAATTACATAGTTTATTTGAACTTATTTTGTTAAGAACAAAGTATTCAAATTTTTCTTACACTATATAATAGAGAGGATATTTATGTATTGCAACTTTTGTCTTACAGAATTTTGTATATGTTTTAAAAATAGAAAAGAGAGATATATAATTTCAGTAAAACTCCTGATTTATCTATATAATTTATTTATTTATTTATTTAATGAAGGTCTATTTAGGTTTTAAAAATAGATGGGATATCTAGGTAATTTTAATAAAATTTAGGAGAAATTTATATAATTTATTTTATTATTGAAACACGTGTTTATGCAAAATAAAAATATTACAATTTAAAACTCTAAATTAAAAATATTTATACTAAATATTTTAAATTTTAACATTATTCTAAAAGACTCAAAAATAAAAAATTTAAATTGCATAAGAAAACTACAATTTTAGACTCTAAGTTAAAACTTTTTTATCTTAAGTTTTAAAAAATGATTTTAAAATTTAATATTTTTAATATAAATATTTTAACTTAAAATTGTTATATATATAACTTTTTTTCAAATAAAATAATATGACAAATGAAATTTAATATATCTCATTAATAGTCCATGTAAGATATATTAAATTTAAGTGTGATTATAATGATTTTGTTTTAGCGATAAGTTATAGTGGTGTTTATTGGCTCAATACGTCCTAGGGGTCCACTTTAGCCCGATCTAATCAGATTAGGTCGAGCCAAAAATATAAATAGATAAAATTTTAAATAAAATTATATTAAGTCAGATCAGGCTACGGGCGAAGCATATTCTGTCTAACTTGCCCTAATAGTTATCTTTTTTTTAATTATTAACATTTTGTCATTTTATATATATATATATATATATAATTCTTATTTTATTTGATTTTTTTTACATATTACAGTTTTTATTACCTACGCAAACGTTCTCTACTTCTTAATTGTTTTCATCATTAATATGTATACTTACTGGTATTTCTTTTGTCAAATAATAAAAATATACATATTTACTTAAGGTTAATTATACTAGTATAACTTATATTTTGTTTGATAATATTAGACTATTTTTTATTATTGATAAAAATATAAAAGTTCTAAAATTTTATTATTTTAAAATATATATCTATGAGTTTGTAAAAAAAATATTTTTATATTACAAGTATTAATTCAGTAAAAAAAAAAAGTTCGGGTCACCCTAACCTGCCCTAAAGTGCCATAGAATCGGGCTTGTTCGGGCCGAGCAGAACTATAAGCATAAAAATAAGCTCGATGTCTTAATCGAGTAGGATATCAGGCTAACTAGATGTTCGGCCTGGCCTTACCCATGTACAGTCTTAATAAGTTAAACATTAGAAATTTTTTAGAAATAAAATAACAAGTAAAAGTTAAGAATTTTAAGACAAAAAAAAATGTCTTTTATAAAATAAAAAATTACTAAACGTAATAACGTCATCATTAATATCAAGATTACATTCCTCATAGCCATCATCACTGTTGATCGCATAACCCCAATTGTGCCTGTGCACTGGGGGCTGCCAAAGCCCTTCACATTTGTTGTCAGTGGCATTCTCACGGCTACCAATATCTTTAGACAATGTTCGATATGACTGGTCAAATATATAGATATATTTATATTTATATTTAAATACAAAAAAGTATTTAAAAATAAATAAATAGAATAAAAAATAACCAAAATATTCTAATTTAGAGTGATTGTTAGTCAGAAAAAATTTGTCGTTTTTTCTAAAATTAGTTTACCCAAATGTCTTGAGGCCTCTTTTGTTAAAACAAAGAAAAAGAAAAAGAAAATCTTAAACCATAATTTGACTATAGTTTGACCAGTCCGGCGTGAATGACATACTTTTATCAGTTAAAAAAATAATTGAAGTATGAGTAAATTAATTTAAACACAACCTGATTTTTTAAAAAACAAAAAGTAATGCCCAAGAATTACAATAGGCAAGCCATAGTTCAGAATTGCGTAGGGTTTTATTAAGGAACATTTTCGGACAAAACAATGCATGACCATTGGCCCAAAACCAGGAAAGAGAAAGACCAAAAACACCCGGCCCACATTTTCATTTTTGGTCAGTTTGGGCTATGTAAGTAAGACCATAAGCCCGTGTATCGCTCCACGGAGCCCATATATCGTTCCTCTATTTGAAGCCGACATGTCAAGTGTAATTAATTTTGACCAAAAATGAAAGGTATAATTAAGAACTTTAAGTCTTTTTCTTTTGGTTCACTTTTTTTTCCCAATTTTGACCAAACTTTAGTTCTTGAAAATATTTTGAAGGTAGAACTTATTTATATGTTGTAGAAGATGTTCAACGTCAGTTCCTTTGTTCATTCTTCAAACTGTTTTTCACGTATACCTTTAATTTTGGAAAACGAAAACTATGCTCCTACCACATTTCTGCAACTATACAAGACTTGTTCACAGGTAATATAAATTGAAGCAAAATCAAAGGGTGTGGTTAAAAAAGGAGAACTGTGCAGTGATAAATTTTTGTCTTTCTTTTTTTTTGAATTTAATGATGAATATAGAAGGTAAAAATTATAATTTTAAAGATAAAAAGTTTAATTATAAAAAAAATTACAGTTTAAAAATTTTAACTATATACAATTAAAATTTTACCCTTAAAATTATAATTTTTACCTTTTATATTTATCCTTAACCCCCAAAAAAAAAATGGTACAAATTACTGACCATACCATTTCTACATGGATCCCCTGCTGTTCCCATGCTCGTTTGGAATGCCAATGTTCTGTTCCCATACGATGAATGATGTGAATATCCACACGGCAAGAATTAAAAAGTTTCTCTTTAGTCTATGATTCAGAATTGACCCAAAGAAAATTGATGTTAAATTGATTTTCAAGGCTTCGCTAATGTTATCTTGAATTCTGCGATAGCAATAATGGGTTGTTCTGACGGGGAAGAACGAAGTGGAGTTGGATATTTCATCACATGTTAAAACTTTAATTATATCATTTTTTTTTCTTTTAAACAAATTTTCTAGGTTCAATGTAAATGTCCTATCTTTATTTAATATACTAAGATTACGTTTGGTTGAATGTTTTATGAGAGTATTTTTTTTATATAATTTATATAATATTTATTTTATTTATTATTTTATTTATTAAATTATTTTTTAAAAAATAAAAACAAATCAATAATTTTTTATCTTATTTATTTTCACTTATTAACATTTTATATTCTTTTTTCACCGTAACATTTTTCAACTAGACGAAGCATTAAATGTCCCGTTTTTTACTATGTTGGGAAAGAGAATAGTAGACTCAAATATTACCCAAGTACAATAAAAGAAAAAAAAATGGATGACGGAGAGAATTAAAGGACATCCACCATCATTTATTTTGGATTTAATATTAAAATAATTTAAAAAAAATTAAGTGTAATTTTTTAGATATTAAATTTTTTAATAGAATTTTGACATATATAAAAACCTTTTCTTTTTTTAGAAGATTCAATGAACTAATGTTAAGTTATAAAACATATTCACATTTTTTTTATGAACTTTATAACAAATATTTATTAGAGAACCGCAACTATTTTTTTTTTTTTCGAGGGAAGCTCAATTTTAAAGCAAAATATCAATTGGGAAAGTTAGTAGTAACTTGCTTTTGACCGGCTTAAAAAGTTGAATTAATAAGATTGAATGGGCATCAACCATCATTTTATTTTGGGTTCAAAGCTTGAAGGAAATGATAATAATAATAATAATAATAATAATAATAATAATAATAATAATAATAATAATCTTTAGAGGAAGCTCAAATTTTGGTGCTACCATAACATCAGTGGGTGAAGTTAGGGATGGTGGCATGAGGTTGAGCGGCCTTAGCAGCTGAAGATGGCTCAACACCTGGTGATGGGGGCACAGGCTTCCCTGTGAGCTCAGCTGGCAAATCAGGAATACCCTTCAAATAGAAAGTGTAGAAAAGCTTGAAAGGGAACACAATCTGCTGAAGCTTGACCTGTCCTTGAACACCTTCAAATATACCAGAGCCTCCAGTTATAGCCAGAAAAGTGTCTTGGTATGTGAGATAAGCTCCTTGCACTGATATGTGGCCGTAGTCTCCAAAGTAGAAGCTATAAATGGCCTCATATCTGTCTCCCTTCTTCTCAGGCACATGCTGGATCAGCACACACAGGCCTGCTGTTATGCCTATCCTCTTCTCTAAGTCTCCTGAGTAGAGCTTGTTGCTGAATGGCACCAAGTCTCCCAGAGAGTTTACAGTCTTCCCACTTAGCCTGAGGTATGCAGGGCTGCCTCTGTCACGTTCATTCATCTCATATACACACAATTCTTGAACTTTGGCTGCACGATTCAATGATCAATGAATGAGGAATGCTACCCAGAAATGTTGTCATGAAGAAGAAAATTTTTTAGGTAGATTTGGTCGGCTAAAAATAAGTAGAATAAACTTATTATGAAAAAATACAAAAGCATGACAGACATACTATTTATTGAGATCAATTTTTAATATGTTTAGATGTCTTTTCTCAATTATTTTGATCTAATTTTCTCTACAATAAGAAAAATGATACTTTTTGTTTACTTTGGTTTAAGCAATTAATGTTGACTAAATTAATGACGAAAACACACAACACATTAGATCTATGATTAACTCGGCCTAGTCATCCTTTTTAAGTCAAATTTATCTAAGAATTGCTCCCATGGGAAAAATGGTAAATTTTTACTTTGACACATCGGCATAAGCAATTAACGTAAGTTAACCAAGAAAAAGTGGTGAGAGAAAAACTTACTTGGCTTCGGAGAATCTTGTTGCTCCTTGGGCTTGTTGAAGAAGAATGCTGAGATTTTAGTGTTCTTGGAACTTCTTAAGGTTGGAGATACCTGATGGGTGGTTGAGAATTTTAAGCTTTGGTTCGGGGAGGACTGAAAAAGATTACATCCCAATTGCTTTTGGGTTTGAGGGAGGGTAGAACTCGGGTGGGAGATTCTGAGAGAAGAGCTCATTTTCAGAGAACCTGTGAAAGCCATAGATGGTGATGAAAGAACTCGGAGAAGAATGCTTGATTCAAGGGAAATTTTCATATTTATAAATGGAATACCATTAAAAAAATTCGTATTTACCACGTGGGTGTTCAGTAGGTATGAAATAATAATACACGATACAAAAAGGTTGACCTTGGAGGAAAGCCAGGTGTCCCCCCACCGACATGGTAGCTTCACTTTCTTCTTTATTTTTTATCTTTTTTTCTTTTCTCTCTGCTATGAATTTTCCATCCCAGCAGGTCCTTTTCACCCATAAATTAAGAATATACTTAGGCATAAGCAAGTAAAACTAGATATATGTGGACAAGGCAGCATTTACTAGACAATTGTAAAACTAAACAAACTCGATACAAGTTACTAGTGGCCAAGTCCAAATTTTTTACTTCGACTAAGAAAGGAACTAATAGTCAAGACATCTTTTCTTTTTTTTCTCCCAACTTGCAACAACTTGTTAAGGATAGAGGTTCGTTTATTTGAGAGTAGAAGCAAGAGATACAACTTCAAATATAACTCTATTTAAGTTATCCCCAAGTGATCACTGCCTCTTATAGAAGATAGAATGTTTATGATCAAATAATCAAGAAATTGATCTTTGCAGTCCATATTTCAAGTGAAAAAAAAAAAATAGCAATTTAGAGTTAAAAGTGACGATTAATAACTTAAGACTTAAATGAACTAGTAACAATTTCAACAACAGATCCAAGTAGGAAAAAGAAAATTTCAGAAAAACTACATACACTTCATGCATACATGTACATTTCTTTTAAGAGGGCCCAGGGATTCTCGTATGGTAGCGCTCACATTAGAATATTCCTTAACAATATAATATGATTGAGTTCTCTGCTGGTTCGAATATTCATTTTGTCAGCAAACTGAAATTTATGTGATTCGAAAAAGCACATCCAGCTCAGCTTCATCTAGTATTCCTCTGGCCTATCTCCAGCAATCTTTAAGAAATTTTCATCTTAACACTTCCCAGTACCTTCAAATACCAAATTAGACAATTCCAAAAAAACAGTAGCTACACATAGTTTCATGCCTAAATTGTATTACTAACTCCCCTTACAATTGCACAATTTTGAGCAGGCCTCTCTGAACGCATTATTGTGATAGCTTTCACTCCTGTATAGCAGTAACTTAATATTTGTCTTTGCACCGAGGATAGGTGCAAGAAGCCGATAAGAACTCACCAAAATGGGCTTATGGGTGGCGGAATCCACTGATAAGTCTATTTTAATGAGTTTCTACTAACTCCTAGTACTTATCTTACGTCCAAAGAGTGTATGTAAAATTTTCTTTATTTGCTTATGGAAACACGTACCACTGAATCTCCCTATCTCCATATCACATCTCCAATGTGAGTTCCTTCGTATATTGGGATTCTTCTGAGATTGTGGCATTCAGTTTCTCAAGGAAAAATTTTCGTGTAAATTTCTCCAGAGGCAGACTGAACGCAGAAATTTTACAACTTATGATACCCATAATAATAAGACTTCAGAACTGACACGATCTTTGTGGATAAAAAGAAATTACATCAACATGTTGTCAAAATTTCTGCTCCGGTGCTAGTTATCAAAATGGTATGCTCAAACTGTGCTGCGGGACTACCATCTTTTGTTATGACAGTCCAGTTGTCTGGCCATGAAATGCACTCGATGCTTCCCATTGTAAGAATAGGTTCTGCAATAGAAGTAGAATTTTAAGGGTAAGAATGTAAGATTCAAGGACTAAATACCCAGCTTGACCAATAGAGAGGAAGCAGCCTATATAACCTTATCAAGCTTACGTACATCGAATCTTCTTCCAATAAAAATTCAGAACGAGTGAGAATCATATACTCGAATCTTAAATGAGTTAGCTTGTTATTTTCATTCTCACCTAAGAAGTAAAGGCAACGGTGGAAGCAGGTAGAACAGTAATCACATATTGTCATTGTTAGGGTTAAGCGTAAATAGTAAGCTAAGCTGTATATCTTGATGTCCCATATTATTTATTTGTTGCATAGTTGGTTTCTTATTATAAATATAATACAGCGTGAGTGAATTTCCTCATGCTTTCTATATTCGCTCTAGTCTCTTCGTGGTATCACGGTTTGGGGAGAGAGAAAATTAGTTTTTCACCGGCAAAGTTTTTCTAGTTATTGAGCAAACACGCGGCCACTTTCCGGTGACCCTCAGGTTGGCTTCAGAAACCTCCACCCATAACATTCCCAACGACAGGTTACCGAAATACCTTACGACGCGCCCCTCGCACCGTTCATCCATCTACACGCTGGAATGTGTAAGTGCGTGAGACACTGGTGAACACTCCTCTGCTTCCAGACCTCAACGACAGGACCTTCCCAACATGTTCCCGGCCTTCTTCTATCGTGGATCTTCATCGTTCGTAGTGTTTCGTTTTTGCCTGCCATTTTGTTGTGGATCTCCATTATGTCTGCTTCCAAATATGGTACCGTTCTCTTCTATTATTACTCCATCTCCGACTATCGCCTCCGAAAAATTGGCGGGGGGGAAGGGGGTGCAAATTATTTATCTTGTCTGTTGCGGTTACGGTTTATAGGAGAGGATTATGCTGACCACTTAGTCAAGAAGGAGGCTGATATTGCTGCTGGTGATATACGTTTGTGGATGCAGATTGATGCTCAACTGTGTAGTTTCCTAGTCCAAACCCTTCATCCTAAATTGATGTTTCGCACTCATTTCATGGTGCTTACTTTGGCTAGCCTTCATTCTGACCTTGATACAATTCGTGAACAGATTTTGTCTCTAGCCCCACTATACCATCCTTAGATGATGTCTCTGCACAATGTGCTACATATTTCTCCTTCGTCACCTGCTTCTCCGCTGTGCCTGGGGATTCCAGTGTTATGGTTTCACAGGCTACGGATTAAGGTGGTGTGGAGGAGGTCGTGGTGATAACCGTAAAAGGCTTCAGTGCACATACAGCAATAAACATGGACACACAAGAGACCCTTGCTATTCTCTCCATGGTCGACCATCTCGTACTGTTAATGGGGCTCAAGCAGCTGCCACTGGTGATTCCCGCCCAATCTTCATAGAGTGTAACCCTGCCAGAAATTTTGAAGTAAATGGAGTGGGAAGAACCAATTCTTAAAATGTAGCATTCCTTTCTTGCTGAAGGCACTGTACCTCTGAAAACTTCGGCGCAATGCCAAGGGGATCTTCTCTCCTATTTCCTTTCAAACCATCCTGGGAGTATTGCTAGATTATTCTATAGCTTAGAAGGTCCATGGCTCAACAAAAAACAAATATTCTATAAGCCACCAAGCAAAGAGGCAGTGCAGGAAAAATTTGCTATGCATAAAAATTAAATTACGTAATAATCAAATGCAAATTTCCATTGGATACACACTAAAATAATACGTGAAGCAGTATAGCATAAAAGGCGTAGAAATGATAATTTTCTAGGTGCAATTTTTGTTTCTTTATGAAAAGATTTTAGGTACAATTAACAATGCGCTTACCAATTGTAAATGTTTGACCTTCAACCATGCAACCAGGATTGTCATTACCTGTCAAGCATAAAAAAAAAAAGTATATAACTGCTCCTCCCACCTCCAGACCTCTCCATTAAACATGAAGTTCGAAAGAAAAGCGGGAGGGAGGGGCCAAGGGAAGCAATGTAGAAGGGCCTTTTAGGCCCTCATGAGATTCTAGCACCTATTTGAAAAGAGTATAAAAATCAGTTACTAAACACAATCACAGTCAATTTACCAAGTCTTTCTACTATAACAATCAACAGAAAATTTTGAAGTGAGTGACCTGGTACTTTCCATGTAGAAAATGAAAATATTTTCCGACCTGAAGTTTAAAATTTAGCACCACCATGCGACTAGGAACCCCCAATATACACTTTACTACAAATATTGAAGTGAAGGAGTCACCATCAGCTTCTGATCATAGAGATCAAGATATAAGTACATAGTTTAACAGAGTTGGTTTGTCATTTTAGGCCATCATCTTGAGACGGTAGAGGCAATATGAGGAAAATATGCTACATTTAAAAGGTTACTTACGGTGATGTAGGATAATTGGCTCAGAATGAAACACTGCTCCCACACCATGCCCAACAAAACGTTCCACTACACCAAAGCCATACTTTTCCGCATGTTCACTGTGATAATGTTTCACAAGTAAAGAAAAAACTTTCAAAATCTAGAGTTTATTATATTTTACAGATTGCATCATCAACTAATTCAAATTATAATTATAGCAATTACATAGAAATAGATGGATGCATTATTAAAGACTACAACTCTACAAATAAATGGACAAACTCTAATATCATATACATAGTTTTCAAAATCGTTATTTAGAGCATGCATCAATGCTTCCACTCATATCAAATGCTTTTTATTCTTATTGAAACCATTCTTTAGTGAAATTGTTTGAAGTTTTTTTTAAGAATATCTTATATAACATATAAAATCTTCACTTTTAACAATCAATAAAATTGACAAGGAAAGAGAACTAATCACTGGAGACAGGCATCGTCTTCTACTTCTATCCAATTTAATTCTGTCTTTATGCCATAAATTTATAATTTTTAGTTTTTTTTTCTTTGGGTGAAATTACATTTTACCCCATTAACTAAGGCTTAGTAACAAAATTGTCACATGAACTTTAAAAATATAACAAAACACTCCTTGAAATAGTGTTTGCTGTTTAGTGTTCAAAGGAATGTTTTGTCACATTTTAAAGTTCAGAGAGTATTTTTTTTATGTTTTATAGTTTATGTACTAATTTTGTAATTAGACTTTAATTCATAGGGGTAAAAGGTGGTTTCCCCTTTGTTTTAAATTTTGTACTGCCTCCAGTGTTTAACAACAATGAAAATTGTTGCACTATCATTGATGAGCTCAGCGCAGGATGCGGCAAATGGCCAATAAAAAAAGAAGTGAAAGGGAATTTGAGGTGGGAGATATGGTTTACTTGAAGCTTCGCCCTTTTAGGTGCAATACCATCAATAATTCAGCTCTACACAAGTTGGCTGCTCAATATGTTGAGCCTTACCATGTACTAGAAAAGGTGGGACAGGCTGCTTATAAGTTGGAGTTGCCTCCAGATTCACCAATCCACCTAGTTTTCCATGTGCCTCTTTTAAAGAAGCACAAGGGTGAATCTGTTCTTGTACTACCCCAAGTCAATGATGATGGTTATTTTTCCATGGAACCCAAGCATATCTTGGCTTGGAAAGTAGTGAAGAAAAATAACTTGCCTCTCACCCAAGTTCTCATTCAATGGAAGCGCACTAATCCTAAGGATACTACATGGGAATCGCTCCCTACTATTCAGCAGCAATTTCCTAACTTCAACACTACTTCCCCTGCCCATCCTTGAGGACAAGGATGTTGCCGAGGAGGGGAATAGTTGATACATGTGAAGGAGTTGAGTAAGAATTAGTGTCAGTATGTTTTAGTATTCTGTTATATTTATTATACTTTTTGTTATTGTTGTTAAAAATACTTTTCTATTATGTTGCTTTATACGTTAAGCTGGCCTCTCCTATGTTTTATAAATAGGGGAGTATAGGAAGTGAAGGAATTGCACAAAGCTAACTGATATTGAGTATCTATTTTGGAGTTCTGTATCACCTTCAGTGATTAACAAGTACATTTAGCAAAGTTTGAAAGGAAAAAGTAAAGTTTCAAGTGCAGTGTGGATCAAATTCTAAAGGCTATACATCTGCAAACTTTTAGGTTTGTTTTCAATTATGATCTAACAAAACTGCACCTGATTCTCTTTCCAATATTATTAAAACTAGCACCATCCTTGCAAACAGCTATTCCCATCTCCAGGCACTCTTCAGTAACCTGCAAACATCAGATCAAATGATATAACCAATGCATAAACTAAATACTTAAGAGGAATTATTAACTGAGGAATCAACATGTCAGATAACAAAAAATGCATCAAGGAGGTAATATGCTTTCAATGTACTACAGATTATACAAGCAAAATTTCTTTATCCCCATATGTATCAGCTACCAACCACTCACCTTAACAAGGCTTTTCATTGCATCACTGACTTCCCCACAAAAAAATGTCTTAGATGTGTCTCCATGATATCCCTAAGACAGCATATAAAGGAGCATAAGATTACTTGGTCATTAACAACAGCAGCCAAATATATCATAATTAAATGACACTCTAGGTAACACATTTTGGTAGTTCAGTCATCAGTGTACAGCATTTTTTGATATTTTAGTAATTTAATCTTCAAAAGTATGGAGAAAAGAAGAGAATATCCATAGCCAGCATGATTATACCCTATAAAATAACCAATACAAATAGATCACAGCTAACATGTTTGAACTAAAGAGCTAACATAGAGAGCATCATAAATAAAGCTCGACAATCCCACTTAAAAACTATGAAACAAATACTTAATTGAACACCAACCACATGTACTATTTCATTCCAAAGCTAACGAGCTGGTATGAGTTGATTCTTGAAGATTCAATCTATTGATAGCATATATGCATAAATATTTGAGGCATACATGTAATGAAATTCCCATACCTCCATTAACCAGCTAGTGTTACAGCAGATTAAAAATAAATTACACTGATGTCTCTCTGATTTGCACAGATCATCATACTTACTTGCACTATTGTTTCCTTTCAATTTTTCTTTATTAATTGAAGAACTGATAGGAATAGGAGAAGCTTAAATATCAATCCAAAATATAATTACCAAAACTCATGTCAAAATATTGACTTTATTCATTGCATTGGGAATTTATTCATTAAATAACCACAAAGTAATAAATTAACTTCTGGCACTAGAGAAATTGAAATCACAAGACGTTGCAGCTGCACTGCATGAATGCCTAGTGAAAATGCAGTCGGAGAGGATTTCCATTTTTTGAAACTTATCAAAATGCAATAGAACATCCACCAATTTATAGGGATGAAGTAAGATGACAAACAAACAAAGAATGATTAGATATACAGGAATAAAGTAGATATCAAAACCCAGTTGCATGTTGCACTCGGTTGAAGAAATTTTATTTAGGGAAAAAAGCTGTGTCCAAGTAAAGCTAAATATATTTTCATTGAGAATAGAAGAGCATACATTCAGGTAGACTGTCACGTCTATGTTAATAATGTCACCATTCTGCAAAAGAGATTACTGTCATCACTCATCAGTTATGAGTTATTTGCATAATAAGGATGAAGCAAATGGCAATTTAGTCCTTCAAAACCTGTAGCTGCCGAGAGTCAGGTATTCCATGGCACATGCACTCATTAACTGACGTGCACACACTTTTTGGAAAACCTCCATAGCCAAGAGGTGAGGGATAAGCACCAGCATCTATTATCATCTGATGCACTGCTTTATCAATTTCATCTGATGTTACAGAAGGCTGACAATATAAACCAAATATATATCAGACACAAAAAGGAGCGCACTGTGAACTGTGAAGTAGTAGATGTGGAAGGATAGGACAAAATCATGAAAAAGAAAAACGAAAAGATGCCATTGTCATTAAAAAATGAAATTCAATCAAGGTGATGGAAATAAACATCCAACTGTTTTTGGTTGCAAGTTCTCAACCATGCACTGCTGCTAAATGCTCTTAACTGATCAAATTAACTGACATAATTTACAGTCCAATAAAGGCCATCAGACTATTATACAGCTGAAAGGTGTAAAAAGCTTTCTCACTTCCCACAAAACCCCAAAGTCAAGTGAAGGCATGTAATATCACGAGTTCTTTTAAAAGAGGCTGAAAGATCTAGCATCGTCAAGTATGTTATATCACTTATATGCTTGCAAATTTATTACTTCATTAACAACAATAAGGACCAGTTGTCACATCTGGGCTTTGATTTAGCTAGTCAAGAACTCTGATGCCTAACAGAGAGTGAAAAAAGTATCATGGAATGGAAGCATACTCACGGAGGATCAAAATAAGCAAAATGTCCAAATAATAAAGGAGGATATATTTTAAATAAGGATAAAGAATTACAAATCAGGGGAAGACTCTCTATCTCAACTGTATGCTTCAATTAACTCAATCTTAAGCTAACAAGTGTAAGATAAGCAAGCCTAATCATGTGCTTTGCAATTCAGGCTCCTTTTGCTTTAATGAAAAACAAAACCATGACGGATAGTTCTGCTAATCTATGGCAGAATGATTTACTAAAACCTTTCAAGAGATCAATAAAAATTTTTCTCAAGGTCAAAAGTCATTTGAATTTCCCTGAAGAGGTCAAGTTTTCTGTAACAGTAATCATTCTTCTTGAACCACCATCTAAAGTATAAACTTTAATTACCTTCTGCCAACTCCTGCCAGTTTCCTGTGCACCATCAGGAGAAGTTGGTCAAATGCCACCAAGTAGCAGAATCCAACCATTGGTTGTTTCCGACAGACAAAGCATCCTTTGATAATTACAAAACCTTAAATAACTAATTATTGATATTAACTGATGTGCGCATCTACCACTAAATAATTTGTTAGGAACTACTTAACCTAAAAACTTAAGTCACTAAGCAAAGGCTCAAGGACAGTTTTTATCACTCAAAACAATCCCTCACACCAAATTTTGTTATGCTTGACCAAGGGACAAAGTATAGGCTTACAACTACCTAGTACGGAAGCTATGCCCAATTTTTCATTTAAACTTTTAATTAGAAAATTAGGAGTGAAAAGAAATAGGACTTGTTCTCAAGACTCGTGGTCAACTAAGCTATAATAACATGTTAAGGAATCACTCACTTTTAAACTTTACACTATATATTAGGCAAGGGCTCAAAAATGGTTTTTTCACTTTTAGAAAATATTAAAAGAATATTGTATTCAAAGAAAATGGTTTGCATAAAGGACATTTTCCTGTAATATGACATTATGTTTCTTTTTCATTTATACTAGAAATATCAAGCACTGCAGAATAGCAGTTAAGTTTCCTAGACTAAAATTTATGTTTCAACTCATTCATTAAAAAAACAATTATATTTTAATTCATCCGGCCTACTTATTACACATTAGACAAGTTTTACGTCCACATCTATGTTCTCGTCTTCTGAATTAACATATCTGGAAGTATATACAAAGATCTTCAGCTTAGCCACTTTTCTAGAACAAATAGATCAGATAATTTAATTCCCAAACTTTCACATTTAAATATATGCTGTCAAGATATCATAGTTTCCAGAAACACAATTCAATGCTAAACATCAAAGAAGTAATTATGATGACATATGTGAAATATAATCATTAAAACACACACACACACAACATTGCATCACAGATTTGGGTATCTGTGTATAAGTCCTATATTATAAGGAAATAATTACAAAAATCATGAAAATGAACTCTGTCATGAAAGAGAAATTAAATCTTGGATAAATATATGATCTATAATGTATGTTGAAAGAAGGAAATTTTACCCTAACTAGAGTTCCTGCATAGTTTAGGACACGTGCAGCAAGCTCACATGCAGCCCTCATGCAAGCAATGCCTTCAGAATCATGAATTTGATACTCACTTGAGATTTCAGGCAGCATAGTTGAACCTACATAAGGAGGCCTTCGTATGTGATCAGGAACAGGTAGATGTGGTGACACTCTTCCACGCCTCAATGGAGGCCTTCTTCTAAGCTTTGTAACACCAAGCTCACGTTCTCTAGACATGACAAACAATGAGCTAGAAGCTACATAAAAATTGCTG
Organism: Erythrophleum fordii; assembly: GCA_032878935.1. Taxonomy (NCBI): domain Eukaryota; kingdom Viridiplantae; phylum Streptophyta; class Magnoliopsida; order Fabales; family Fabaceae; genus Erythrophleum; species Erythrophleum fordii. Next base: position 49,017,695 of record JAVQMF010000053.1, on the reverse strand, counting down.
GAACCTTTTCTTTTGTCATTAAGACTATTAACCTTTATTTAAATAACAGAAAAGCAAAGAATTGGACAAGTCTTTATGTTTTCAAGTTATGAAAAAAGTGCTTTTGTATTGATTTTGAAAGCACAGATGAGAGGAGGAAGCACTAAATTGTTTATTTTTACTCCATATATTTCAAGATTTGCTATGACGAAAACATTTAAGATGTTAAAAGATGGTTGAAACTGTGGTCTCCCCAATGTTTTATTTTCCATGTAAGACATGCCATGGACTGTTATCAATGTATCAAGTCAAAAAGTTACAAAGTCATAACATCAAATGCAATATATACTGAAAATCTTTTACTAAAAGCTTGCTTACCACCATTTATATATAATTTAAAGAACTCCCTTCAGTCCCTTGGTATACAAAGAAATGTTTGTGTGTGTGTGTGTTTTGTTTCTTTTTTGGGGGGGGGGGGGGGGGGGGGGGGAAGGTTAGAATTGACTGAAAACCTTCATCCCCACCAGCCACCCACTCAATTCTTTTCATCAAATTCCATCAAGCATATAACATAAAAGAAGTACATCTCATTAAAACGTCTCCAATAGAAACATCAAAATCATAATTGAATATCCATGGAATCACATAGGAGGCAGCCAAATGTGGAAATAACGCAGCCAAACCATATCCTGAATGTTGACTTGATGAGTTACTTTTATTCCTTAGTATTTAATAATTTTCATTAGAATACTGCTTCACTCATACTCTTCCTTCGCCAAGACGGAAACTAAGGAACCTGATTAGCAATCCAGCTTTTTAAATACCTTTTTTCATTTAAATTAGCATATAACTACTGAACTAGTCTCTAGAAAGAATCAAATGGTTGACGCTAAACAATTGAGAAGAAGACTGAATTAAGCCGATAGTCTGACATAGATGACAGAATACAACTAACAAAACATTCAGAACATTTCCATATACTTCAATACCAGATATTTAGCTTCTAAGCTGAAAATGTAAGTTCAATCCGCCACAGACAGTATGGGTCCACAAAAAAAAAAAAAAAAAAGAAATCTGCCACAGGCAGATGTGTACCTTTTGATTCTCATGGCCTCCTCCAATCCCGACAGCCTCTTAGAGAAAATCACAAGAAGCTTTCTAGAAGGAGATTGGTTTCCTGGAACAAAGAAAATCATCACAAAAGATCATTCCCCTAAGGAACCAAATTGTTCGATGCTCCATTTGGGAGTTGGGAAGCATGAGAAGCAAGAATTCCATGATCTCCCCCTAATAAATGTACTTGACAACAGAAATTCAAAGAAAGTCCTCTCTGTTGTATTTACTCTGAGAAAACTCAGAAAAAGGAATGTGACTTGGAGATGAAGAAGTGACGAACCAGAGAGCGCAGAGCGTGAGAAAGTAAGAGGAGCTCCCATAAAAGGGCTACAACTTGATGAAGATAATGATGATACTTCACCATGAAAGGAAGTTGAGAGCTTCAGAAATGCACCATGAGCAAGCGGAGCACTGAGCGCCATTCTCTACAGAGGGATAGATAAGATAACGGAATCAGCAGGATTTTGATTCGAGGCTCGTTATGCATAAACTAATAAATGATTGGGCATATAGATTCAGTTTCGACAAAGCCCACAAATAATTGGGCTTTTTGTCAAACCAAAATGAGCCAAGCAAATAAATGGAAATTAAAGGAAGAGTCATTTGTAATTAGAGGACTAGCGATCGATCAGATTTATGGAGGAATAATATGAGATTAGATTTATATGCAGTTTTTAACTAAAATATAATACGTATATAATTTTTAAATTAAAATATAATAAATATATAATTTAATTAAAAATTATATATTTGTTATATATTTATCATGTTATTATTAGAAATTTATAAATTTGTTATGTTTTGATAAAAAAAAATTAATAATAAAAATATAAAGAAATGTATGTAAGTTTTTTTTAATAATATATTGCCCTATAATTTAATTAAATATTATCATAAACAAAAAAAAAAAGGAAAATCGAACTTCCAATTCAGAAAAATGTGTTTGGCTAGTGATGTGTAATATAGAGAATAAACTAAAACGAAAGAGGGAGGGAAAAAAAATTAACTTTTTATACTAAGTTATTCAGAATTTTAAAATATTTCTGATTAATCAGGAAAAAGAAAAAGACGATTGATAATAATTGCTTAAATCCTTGATACGATATTTCTTTCCCAAAGTTATAATAGAAAGCTCATAAATGACAGATTGGACTCTTTTCTTTTCTTTTTTGGCAGGCAGATTGGACTCTTAATTACTCTTTTTCTTGTCATTTTATAGCTAGCAGGCAAATAAATAATGATTTCATTTCTAACTTCTAATTTTAACCCTTTCCTCCTCCTTTTCAGTTTTTGATGATTGAACTAGTGTTTTCATGGAGCTACTTGATGGTGTAAATTAAATATTCAACAAGAAAAGGATCGAAGAGCAACGACCATACATGAAAGTCATAATTGGCTTTCGCGTAGATAATGGCCTTTAAACAAAGAAGCAGCCTGGATATGTAGGACCTAATATCACTTGAGAAAAGTCATATAACTATATATGGGAAAATTATATTTTACCTTTGAAATATCATAAAAAGTGAAATGGTTATTTATCTATTAAATTTAATGTCAAATAAATACGTAATCCACATAATCGATTTTAATTTCTATTATTTGTTTCGGAAAAAAAGTGTTATTGCTTAAAACAAAAGACTTATTTTTTCAAAATAAATAGCACTAAATTTGTTTTCTCCTAAAACAAAAAGCACAAACCTGCTTTTGAATATTCAAAAGTCAACTTTGGCTGGTCACATAGATATTAGAAGTTAAATATAGCATATGATTAACAGTATATTTCGAAAGGATAAATTGTTACATTTTAAAATTTAGGTGTCAATTATTACTATAATTTAGGGGGTAGAATCTATTTTCTCCTATAATTAAACTCGTAATTTTTTCTTTAATTTATTTTTAAATTAAAAGATGAATTTTATATATTAAAGAAATAAATGAAGTAGTAAGAAGTTAAATAATTTCTCACACTTCTCTTATATCAGTTCCTGTTTATAATTTTTTTTTTACTTTATCTACACTAATATTTGATTTTTGGGACTAAATATAAGAAAATTTCAAAATTATATGTAAAAGTCTAAATAAAAAGATAAGAGTTTTATTTGGAAATTGGTTGATAGGTGAAAGATTAATGAAAGCTCAAAATTTGCATAGATTTTGTTGTTGTTTTTAAATTTTACGTATTTCAATTTTGTTTTTTTTTTAATATTTTAAAATATTCTAATTTTTTTTAAAAAAATTTAATTTCATGAACAAAGTATTTTAAGACTAAATATTAAGTGATTTCGTTAGCGATTTTCGCATAATTAAAAGCGCGATGTTGTCCAATTTCTCATCTAAATTGGTCTATTTGAATTGCAAAATATATACTGCTTTAAATTTTTGAACTACGTACATGCATCTACTCTTCTAAATATAAGTAAATAGAACTGACCAAGATATATATATATATATAGAGAGAGAGAGAGAGAGAGAGAGAGAGATTTTTCCAGTTTCAATCACCAAACACCATTTTTGTTATATCAATCAAAATTTTATTTAATTGAAGTTTACATGGAGCTTCTGGATACAGTGAATAAATTAAACTTCTTAAATTCATATAGAGATCATATGTAGAATGACTTGAAAAGTATAGATTATTAGTATAAAATGACATTAATGATGCAAAAATGATCGCTTTGTAAATAAGGAAATGGCAATTATTGATCTTGAAAGCTAATTAGAAAGACATGCATACGTGCCAGTCCAATACGTCATTTGCATGCGTCGACGAAGTTATTGAAATATTCAACACCAAAATAAAAATCTTGGAGGTTTGAGGCGAAACTTGCGCAGTCATGTTTGGCTTTTATACACTAATCTTATAATTTGAAGATCAACCTAATTACCAGCTTCCATGTGGGACCCCTTCTAGTTTACAATCTCACTCCACCATCAATCCCCCACCTTTAAAACATTAAATTCCACCACATCAATTAACAAACAGATAAATTAATTTCACAGCCTTGAGAAGAAAGTAATTAATCTTAATTTTATATTTTTAGTTCCAAAACGTTAGACTAGTTTGGGAAGGCGATAGGTGAATAAGCACATTGTCACATATTCAAAAGTTTAGCTGTATTAAGTATTTTGGAGATGATGTAGTAACATATAATACATCTTGAAGCACAGGGTTGTAGAAGTTGCAAAGAAAATGCAAGCGACTTGAATAATTAATTAACTTCACCAACTATAAATAGCTTTGATTAGGATATCCCTCTCTCGTGCATACACCACCAACATTTCTTTCTTCTATTTTAGTTTCAATTTCATTTATAATCTAACAATATATCCTATATGGAATTTGAAACTAACTAATTATAATATTTACAAAAGGTTTGCGCTTTGCAGGTGGGAGGATTTGAATATTGTTTTTGAGAGATATTATGTTCAGTCGCTATTTGTATTGTGTATCAAAAATATTTATACAAAGCTTTAGGTCGACGACAAATAATGATATCGGTGGTTTTGTTGTTTTATATATATATATATATATATATGTTAATAAAATAACTATAGAAATAACGTTATTTATTAATTATCTTAAAGAAAATAATAAAATTTTTTATTAAAATAAAATTATCATCTTTTAATTTTGATATTGGGTTGTTAAACATTGTAAAAGCAATACTAATCAAAATGACAAAATCATACAATTTAAGTTATTCGAATATATATAACTGTTTCATTTTTCATTGATTATCAGTATACATAATTATAACTTGTGATAAAATTTATTTAATTTAAAAAATGTCAAAGTTAAATAATGAGGTAGTTAATTTTTTATAGATCTGCGAAAAGATATGGTGCCAATAATGATACTATTTAATTTCAAACCTACTTTGACCAAAATTTAATATGGAGCTTTGACTAAAGAATTGTCAACTTAAACTAGTCTAGTTGATTTTTCTTTTTTCCGTATAGATTAATTAGTTCATAATTGTCAACTGCAATAAAACAGCACTTTCTAAATTTCAAATGTATTTTTTGGAAATATTTATAATTATATTATGATTAACAGGAATGCTTAATTTTATATATATATATATATATATCACTAAAAGGGGTGGATTGGTGGACCCATATATGGAGTCTGAGGAAAACAAAATTAAAATTGAAATTGAAATTAAAAAAATTATCACATCATAAACAATTTTAAAACAACAAATTTATAATAATTTTACAACAAAAAAACATTCCTTTATTATATTATATGTATAGAGGTAATCATAACCATGCAATCTTGATGAAAAATATTTCACGACCTAATCTTTCAGTTAGATGGATACATTTTTACTTGACATTTAGGGTTTGAGTTGTAAATTCAATACATATACGTGCGGAATAACAGTTTAAAATAATTTTCTAAACTGGATGAATGTGGGATGAATAATTGAATATTTGCCACTCATGGAAAGTCAAATTTTATTGCTTGAAAAAGCAATGAGAATATAAAAGGAACGAAAGTAAGAATCTTTACCATCTAATTTCTTTTTTTATTCTTTCCAAATTACGTGTTATTTTATAATGTTACCCATTATCCTCATCTATATCTAGTTTCTACATGCTCGCTATTTTTTTTTCTTATATCATTTTCAACCTTAAAAGTTAAAAAGGTTAACGGTGAAGAAGTTTTATCAAAAGTTATAAAAACCTGTTTGGTAAATAAAAAATTATGATAAAAATAAAAATTAAAAAAAAAGATAATTTTGTAGATAAAAATACTTATAATATCTTTATTTTTAATAATTAAAAAATTATTATTAAATAATAATTATAAGAGTAAAATTATAATTTTTTTAAATTTTTTTTCCTTCTTTCCCTTTGCTTTTCCACTAAGCTGTTAAACTTAAAAAATTTTGTGAAATATCAATAATTGAGTTACTCTCATGGACATTCTCTCTCTCTCTATTGTATATGTATTTTTAAAAAGTTATAGATAAATTTATTGTATGTAGATTAAGTCAATAGTAAACAATTACAGGAATATATAAAAATAAATCTCATTAAATATTAATATCTTCTTGACTTAGTGTATATAAGCTCAATTTATTTTTAAAAAAAATATTGTGAGATAGAGGAAAATGTGTTGGAGAGAGGGTATTGAAACAAGTGGGGAGATGATGGGGGAAGGAAACTTGAATGCAAAGTTGACTCTACCGGAAACGACACACTAAAACAGGTTTCAACAAATGAAGCCATTGGCGCACCTTAATTGTTCACACCCAGTGGACCCCCCCCCCCCCCCCCCCCCTCCTCTGTTATACCATACCACCGCGAGCCTTTTGTTTCTTTTTCAATACTAATATTCATATTAATCATACCCAGTATCTTCTACTATTTAAGCAATAAGATATTAATTAAATTCGCAATATTAATATATATCTGCTTTTAAGTCACAACCCTATCATATATATATATATATATATACCTTCTTTTTATGGAAGCTTGATTCGATTGGTGAAACAGAGCCAAAGATAAAACATATACAGACGAATATTTCACTCTTGTTAACAAAACAAAGTGATATTTTTGGACAGGCCATGCCCATATGCCTACACAAAGGGAAAAGAAACTTCAAAAGTTGCTGAATCATTACATATATGAACAGATACAAATCAACAGTTATTTTTGGGTTACCCTTTTTTTTATACAGATTTTTCTTGCCACCTAATTTCAGCCTTTTTCAGTTTTTGTTTTTTTTTAATAATATACAATTCAACGCTTGCAACTTGCAACTACACCACTACCACCCCTCCTTCTCTTAGCGTTTTCTCCACTTCCTTACCTTTCTTCTTCACAAAATTTCAAAATTCAGAAAATAAAATTAAAAAAAAAAACGTTACAAAGCTCCAATTATCTTAGGCTTCTTACTAAAATCCAACGTAAACAGCTCCATCTCTTTCCTCTTCCCATGGCAGCATCCACCTACAGAATCAGAGCCAGGAATTTTCAAAATGTTGACCCCAAATAGCCGAACCATCTGAACCGGCTCCACCACCGGTTCGACCGGGTTGTACAACCCCCCAACCCCGACCCCTTCACCACCACAGTTCTGGTTATTCCGGGCTTTCCAGTCAATGTAGAGCTGCCGGTCCGGTCCGATCGACCTGTAGAAACTAACCGTATCGCCGGCTTTCAGGTTCTTCTCCTTCACGAACCGGCTCCACCCTTTCGTTAGCACGTAGCTCTGGCTACTATTCCAATACGAGTACCGAAACCTCCACACTTTCCCTCCAACGTCCTCAAAATTCAAAAGCACCCCCTTCGCCGCCGCCGCCGCCGCCGTCGTGCAAGAAGCGCTTCCGCTCTGCAACGGGAAGTGCTTTTCCGCGTGTTGTTTCGGTATCACCAATCGATTCAGCTTCCCGACGTCGCTCGGCGTAACGGTTTTCTCGAACAGCTGCTCACGCGCTTTCTGTGCTCGCTCGAAGCACGCCCCTGGCCCTTCGTCCTTCAGGGACTTCCTGTAATTTCCTCCCGCCAAGCCGTGGTTGCGCTTGCTCTGCTCGAGTTCGTCATTGTAGGTGTGCTTCCTCAGCATGTCCACGATCTCGGTTTTGGAATGCGAGTTCAGGAACGTTGTTTCGATATCGTCGTCGGAGGCGTCGTCGGCAGCTGTGGAGGTGAAGGGCTTGAAGTTGGTGACGGCGTCCTTGCCGCGGAACCTCTGGGCGGCGATGTCGTAGGCTCTGGCGGCTTCGTCTTCCTCGTTGAAAGTGCCGAGCCAAACGCGCTGGTGCTTCTCGTAAATCTGGGCCCCCCAGCGTCCATTGGGTTGGGGCACCACTCCCTTGTATTTCGACGACGGGAGTTTCCGGGACTCTGCCTCAACGCTGCTATCGGAGTCCACGATGGTGCTCGCGCCGCTACCGACACGGCAGAGTCTATTCGGCGGCGGCGGCGATGACTTCTGAGGTGTCACGGTGAACGGCGACAGAGTGGTCACCGGAGAAAGGGATATTGACACGGAATCACTCGTGGTGCTTTCATCTGTGCAACTACTTGCATCCATGTTTGATTCGTACCTTTGCTGTGGGAGTAAAGCAAAAGGGTGAGAGAAATAGAGCAAGAGAGCAAACAAGGTTTGTTTTGACTACGGAGCAGCAAAGGGAGAGAGAGAAGTGTGGGAATCGAGGATGAGGATGGAATATATATACTAGTATACAGGAAGAAGGTGTCCAGGTGAATGTATTATTATATTGTGATAAAATTGAAAGGGAAATATATTTAGTTGGGGAAGTGTTAAAAAGATGGGTCGTTACTGTTTCTCCTTTATTAATGGTAAGTTTCGTATGTGGGTATGGTGGGTCAACTGCGCAGGAGGGTGTTAAGGAACTAGCTAGGAAGATTCATGGTGAGTCTAGGCTAGCTCTATAAGGGCCAAAATTTAAGACCCACGGATATTAACATAAAGGAGTTGACATGTAGTGTTTAACTATAATTTAAAATATTACATGTAACATATATATAACATAGACGGTATAATTTTAATTCAATTTTTAAATTATCCATACATAATTAAAAGGAGAGGTTGGACTATACATGGCGTGATAGAGTCACAGTATGTGTGAGTTGTGGGGTGTCTATGTGGAGTAGGGCCCACATAAGGCCCAAGTTGATGGGATTCACATGAGGGTGGACCTTGATTCAGTGAAGTTCATCCCCCCCTAAGTTTTGCTGTTCCTGCACAACCCTCAGCATGGTCTCTTCTATCAATTTCTTTCTCTCTCATAATTAACCTTTTATTATTATTATTATTATTATTATTATTATTATTATTATTATTATTATTATTATTGTTGTTATTTTATGTGATATATCATATCTGGTACTGCTGCTTGATCAGAATCTGCTCCATTATTTGTAGTTGCTTTTATTAGACCAATTAGGTTCCAGATAAACGTCGTGGAAAGACGAAGAAGAAGATTTTCCACTTGGATGGGTCGTGGGGCTAAAGTTATATTAGAGGCATGGGTAGGCATTGAACTGAAAATCTCATCCAACAAAAATAATAATTCCTTCCCCTCCTTAACTCCTTCTTGGCTTCATCTTATTCGATCGTCCTTCCCAAGTTTCAGTTTGTCTTATTCACCAGGTTCATCCACAGATTTCATAGTGATTCTCTCAGTAGATTCCCCTCCCCTCCCACCCAACCAAAAAAAAAAAAAAATCATTATAAAAGAACATGTAACCTCACTAAACAAATGTATCAAAAAAAAAAAAACCTCACTAAACAAATGTCCTTTTTATAAATTTAGGTATGATTGGTTTAGTTTATTTATTTTAGTTGATCAGATTTATCTAAAAGTTTTATTTTCTATTTTCCCGAAAAAGTAAAACAAAGCCAAAAAAAAAAAAGAATAGAGGAAAAATCAAGGACCCATCCATTTCATAATCCTTGCATTGCTAGAAACCATGGACGTTGCATTTGCGAAGTGGGGCTGGTCTTGATTGTTCCATGCATTCACTTTCCAAAACGAAGCATCATATAAAAATGACTTGGATTATGGGACAGATTCAGACAACCATTGTGATGCATTGTAGATCTTCTACAACTATGAATCATTTTATCCATGTAGCTCTGTTTTTTTATTATGTTCAAATTTTGAAAATCGATTGAACCTGATTAAACAGCTAAGAACTCCAACTCCTTATGACGCAATTTTTATGGACTAAGTTTGTAGCATTATTGAAAAAAAAAGGAAAAAATAAATTATACTAATTTAAAAAAAATTAATTAAATTACACTCAATACTTTTTTATTTCAGAAATTCCCTCTTCAATTAATTTTTTGTCATTGAAATTCAATTGTAACACATGATGTGTTTTTTTAAAAAATAAAATTACTTAAATATTTTTATTATTATAATACAAGTAAAATCACAATTTTACATTAAAACTTAACATTAATTATATGCCTTTAATTACTTTCAAATTAATAATAAATTACAATTTTATATTGTACAAAAAAAATAAATTAAAAAGTAAGTTTTTATAATATACATATCAAAAAATTAGATATAGGTTTTAAAATAATAATACTATGAGGTAGTATAACATAATTAAATTTCAAACAAAATAATCTTAATTTAATATTTAGTAGACGACAAGTGTGCAAAACGATGGGCGAATGAAGGAGAACCAAATGAGTAAAGAGCTGGTTACATAATAAATAGAGAAATGTGTACGGAAGAGTCCTGAGCCTTGGAAGGGCCCCACATGGACAAGTGGATCAAAACCAAGTCCTGAAAGACGGTGGGTCATTCTGTTCTTTTCAAGCCTTCCTCAGTGGTTTTGGTTTTGTGTGGGACCCTCCCAAGAGAGAGATTCCCACCTAAGTTCTTTTTTTCAATTATACCACCCATGAATTTGGATAAATCCACACTGAATTATTTCTCACGTCAATACATTACCCAATAATTTGTTTCCGTTGCCTTATGTGCTGCCTTACAATAAAGTTGTATCATTTTTAGACACCCAGGTTTACATTTTGTTGCCTTCTAGTTCATCTATTTATCTTCCTTTTTTATTCTTATAATTATTCTTTATTGTTTTTAATATTTTTGATCCATCATCATACATTATTCCGAAGCATTAATTGTATTCTCTCTTAAGTATGCCTAAATGCATCATTCTCTGTCTCATTTTTTAGATACTAGAAGAGCATACAGTGTCTGACGAAACACTGTTTCTAAAAAACAGTATCTCATAAAATACTCGACTTATATTCAGGCTCCAAACGTGTTTTCCAACAAAAATACTGACAATTGACTTTAAAGACTTATATTCAAGCTCTTACGTTCTCCTGCCACATCACTAATTGAAAAATAGCGTTCTATCTGTCATCATAAAGATATAAATTAATTAGGATATAAATATTGATCAGCCACTTGGATTTTTCTTCTTCTCCAATCTCTAATAATGCGTTTGATTCAACTTTCACTATTAATGATTTGTTAGAATTTTCTTGAGCTTCGGTATAATTTGACTTTCTGTTATTTTTTCCAAGCAGAGAATCAAAATAAGAATCTCTACTTCAGAAGATTGACCAATGACCATGACCCCAATAATCCTCATTAGCCAATAATAAAGTTATTAACATATAGATGGTTTATAATTTGAATCCTGTGATTGGATCCTTACTAATTTAATTATTCTGCTGATTAAATACTTAATAACGTAATTTTAATCAGAAAGAGCAGTAGAGTATTTGTAGTATAAAAATTGAAGCTTAAAAACATTGAATTATGACCAGAAACAGTACAAGTACGTTATTGCTGTAGAAGGATACGGAAAGTTTGTCCTATCAGTGATGTCCACTCCTAGCAAGTGGGAACGTGGGAGGAAAATGTGCTGTCTCAGACCGACATAGGATAATGTCCGGAGGCAATGATTCAGTGTTGCTACGGTCCATCGTCTTTTTCATGCTCTCATCCCGTCTGATTTCTTGTTCTTCTTGGATCACTCAAATCTCAAAATGGATTATCCTTAAGTTCTTCAAAAGTAGCATCTAAAAAAGGAAAAAAAAAAAAAAGAGACAGCCCTCTTGTTTAGGGAATGCGCAGACGATCCAAATGCTAATTAATGCTACCCTGCTGAATAGCGAAGAATTTGAATCCCTCAAATCTCTTTCGTTCTATGTCCAAACTCCGTTGATATTCACACCACACACAAAAAAATGTCTGCTCTCGACGACAGATATTTAGCAACGGTTATTTAAAAAAAAAAAAACTACGAATTTTATGTTCATTAAAAGATTTCAATATTGTCTAAAAAAAAAAGAACTGAATTATCAATATTACTTTTCATGATTATAATGAGATGAACTTCTTCATTTAACAAGTTGCTAGTGAATCATGATTAATTAGGATTTTATTATTTAGTCCAGATGAAAATATAAGCTAGCATCATTAAACTTCGTGGTATATTTATCTAAAATTAACTAACCATGCCCAGATCATATTACGGTTTATGGAAAAGCATTAAAGCTCAGCGTCACATTTCTCAAATCATGACATAGGATATTCAAAACCTATGTTGCACATGAAAGATATATAATACACAATCTTAAAATAATTAAATGAGTATCATTTGCATCATCTATATAAAATATAAAAAAGATACATGAATCATGTGTATATATGTGACATAGGTGCATATTTTAGTAATTTTTCACACAATAGTTCAGTCATTCGTTATTAATTCCCCAACTATTAGGAATTAACATGAGACTAAATTCTCTTATGACTTGGAATAAGGAACGATTCCATATCCATGGGGCTACAAAAAAGGGGAAAAATTATAGGCTTTCCCTATTTTCCCGATTATAATTAAGTCTCTCTCCCTCTCTCTCTCTCTCTCTCCCCCCCCCCCCCCCCTTTCTTTTTTTTTTGGTTTATTACTTGCCAGCAAAGGGCATATTGAGATCAATCGTCGGCTTACTCCTTTTAGGGCTGCTAAATAGAATAATCAATATACATGTCATCAAAATCTGATAAAATGAAGTGTGCATCAGAAATCGAGCACTTTGATTCCATCTACCTTTTCTCCATAGGTTGATTAAATAAATTAATCACAGACTAATCTAGATTATCTTGTTCTTGGCTTCGCTTGTTTCATTATTTAACCTCTCAAACAATCTGCTGACTTAAATTAGGTCTTAAACTCTGTTCAGAACCTAATCAATTCAGTAGATGGGGATTAATTAATTAGCTAAAGTAATAATGGTTTAAAGCACTTTTAACAATCAGATAGAGGTTAATCACTGTTTGGTGCACTTCTAGTCACACCTTTTTCCTCTCTTTAATCATCTTCATCTTCACAAAATTAATAAACCTTTTTATAATGGGTTTTAAAGCTTTAACCCCCTCATATCGGCTCACCAACATGCGATTCACATATAGGTATATTATTATTGTCTCAAAATTGCCCTATTGCTTTCACTATTTTAAACCATTCTCTAATTATATATTTTTTAATCTTCTTTCGTTCACAGTGTGAATGCGAATCACGCTTTTCAATCTTTATTTAACCAAAACAGTTCATTTATCACTTTTCACAAATAAATCCTAAGTTAATCTCAAAAGACATTGGGGGTGCCATTTCTTTCCAATATGTCAAAAACCCTTATCCCATTCTCAACCAAACAAATTAAGACAAAGGGGTTTTAGGGGATGATGTTGATTAGATAGTGAAGAATGTTTCATTGTTTGACGTATAAAGTTATATTAATTAATTATATTTTCCTAATAAAATATAATACTTGTGATTATCTTAAACATAATTTACTAATTAAATATCAAGTTGTATTATATTAGGTGTATGTGTTGTATATGTGGAACAAGTAACAACGCGATATTGATGATATTAGAATTGTTAAAAAATGCCTTTGAATATATAAAAATTTTATCATCTTTTTATGAGACCAAAAAAACTATCAATAAATTAGAACTTAACTATATAAAAATTTATACATATTCAAATAATTGTATATTATATTTAGGGGAGAATGAGAATATGGATGCGTGTGAAAAGTACAATACATCAAAATAAAAATCAAAGAGCAAATGTGAGAACTAAGAGACTACAAAAATCTTTAAATACTTTTTACTAAAACCATGGTTGCAAAGATTATTCATGCCTTCTTAAGACTATTAAACACAGAGGTGACATGCTGTGGATAGGAATAATGATAACATGATAAGGCATTCGAAAGACTTAGAGGTACGAAGGATATTTGACATAATGAATTCTTAATTTGTTTCAGATTCTTGGAATGTATGCTTAAGATTAGCTATTGATAATTTTAATCTATTTGGCAATTGAGTACAAGTTATAGTTTAGATTAGTGGTTCTTATACCTTACAACCTCTTTTCATTTCTTATTTCAATAATGATTTTAAGAAGGCAAGAACTCAAGAATGATATAAATGTTTATCTGCAACTACTAATAAAAGAGTTAATATATTTGTAGAATATGGAGGTAGAGACCTATGATTCTTACGACAATGAAATCTTTAATATATGTATAATTGTGATGTGGATTATTAATGATTTTTTGGGATTTGAAAAATTATCTAGATGGAACATACATATTGGGTTAGTTTATTCATCACATAATTTTGACTCAACTCCTTTTTGCTTTTTTCATGGTCGAAAGTGGCTTTATATGGGGACATTGTTGTTTTCTAAACTTAGAGCATAAATTTAGATTAGTCTAAAGTCAACTTGATAGAAGAAAAAAAAATCTTCCAATAACAATAACTATTGCAAACTAACCTACACACCATACTCTCCTATGGCTTGTCAAGAGTTCCACAATCTTTATCACTGAATTATTTTATAAATATTGAGTATAATAATAAAAAATTATTTTATATAAATTTAATGATGAAAGAATTTAACCATTTAAAAAGTTAAATTTTCCATAATATTACTTGTCTTATGAAAAAGTAGCATTACAGATTCAAGGAGTTCTTATCCTTAAATATTGTTGAGATGCATTAAAAATAAAATTTTATTAACATATATATATATATATATTAGAATAATCTAAAATAAAAATTTTCACCTCACACAAAAAAAAAAATTCAACCCTCTCATCATATTTACTTATTGCACACGTGGATGGTGAAGAGAGCATTATCACTCGTATCACGACTTGTGTTTGGTTCAAGAACATAGTGATGATATAAAAAGAGAAAAAATATAAAAAAAATAAGTAAGGGAGATAAGAAATTATTTTTTTACTCTTATTTAAAAAAATGATTTGATAGTTAAATTTATTATTTGATAGATATATAGAATAATAATTAGAAGGTATAATAAATATTACGTAAATTTTGTAAATATATTACACCTATTTTGCATGCAACCAAACAGCCCTAGTTTAACGATAATAGTCTCAACGATTGTTGAAAATTGTACTTAAACTTTTCCTTATGAGTGCTTTGGTTGTGATTTTCGCGCGTGGGAATTTTAGCAGCGGTTAAAACCCAAAAACTGCACTAGGGCATTTTGGTTTTTGGTGGTGTTACCTTTCTTTTGCTCATCCGAGGCTGCTTTTCTAGTTGGTGATGACTCGGATAAATGACATATTAAGATTGTAACTTCCACCGCCAGCACCACCCACGTGCCAAATAAAGTGCCATGCTGAAAAGAAACAAAGATGCTACACGTTTTGTGATGAAATCATAGCAGGTAGGTAGGAATCTTTGGTTTTTATGCTTTTAGGGCTTGGAATTGGATTTAAGAATATTGAAAGTTTGAAACATAATTTATAAGCACATATACAAAGGAAGATTAAAGATGCTTCACGTTTGTTACCCGAAACAAGCTTGACAATATTGGATGCTTAATTAATAATGATTGTAATTGGACTTTGATTATGAACTTACACGACTATGATCACATCATCAGAATAGCTTTATCTTTTGTTTAAATGGGATTTCCTTTCTCCTTCTATTGGCTTGAAGACGATAGAAGGATTTGTTCCATCACACTTTTTTTTTACTCTCTCTCCTCCTCTCTTTCCCTCTTTAGCGTTGGAGCTGTGTCATCATTTTGTAATATCTATATAGAAGTGCAATAAGACTCTCACGACACAACAAAAACTGATCGCATACAAATTAAATATGCAATAATTAATCTGTGATATCACCTATTTGTATCACTATATTTATTTATGATTGAGAAGTTTGTTTTTGTTTTTATTATTAACAAACTATTGTATGAGAAGGTCTTAATTAGGTTTAATTCTCAGTGACACTCTATATATATAGGAAAATATAAACTTAATCAATTGCAAAGTTTTGTGGTAACTAAAATTCAAAAAGTTTAAACTAGGATCAAATCTACATAATATTAAACAGATTGAGATGAATCCATATCAAGATTCTTAGTTATCCCAGAAGATTATAGATACCATAGAAGATAATGTAATTAAAATCTGAAGTTACCTATATAATGCATATATAGGTCAAGCTTTGCTATACAATTGGACAGCTTATGTTCCTAGCATGTTTAAGCCTTTTGTGATTTCACATCATCATTATTATAATTAACTAATGTATGGTTGAAGAAATTAGTAGACAAATAAAATGATGACGAGGAAGTAAAGGAATCACAGACATAGGAAAAATGATGATTAGATATTTGTTTTGTGGAACTTTCTTGTGCGTCAACTACACGCATCCTGCTTCTCACGCAATTCTATTTGTATTCTTGTTTGCTTCTTACCCCTTGCTTTTTTATTTTCTCTTTCAATCCGTTCACACTGGGCACCCACGCACCAAACACAATATGTACTAAAGAATATCAATTTACTACAAAAATTTTGTTTGTGAATTATTAATTTTTTTCTATAAGATCTCATTTAATATGAGCATTATGGATGACTTTTTTGGACAAAGAAATTGAAATTTCAGTGCAGTTCAGTTTAATTTTTTTAATAATTTAAGGACATAGATTTTTATAATGTATATATATATATATATATATATATATATATATATATATATATATATATATATATATATATATATATATATATATATATATATACTTTATTAGATCTTTTGAGGTTTGGTTGATATTGTAGGACGGGACGGTGACCCTGCTTTCCGGGTCAAACCACGTGATAGTATCAGATATCATTAGCTATGCAACTCACAAAGCCTTTAATTATTCTATTCACCATGCAACTGATGTTAAGATTAACTATAGTGGTTTAATTAACTATGTCTAATGTTGTATAATCTCCAACGATATTATATATGCTACTATGGCTTTTTTATCTGTTAAAAAAATAATTACCAAGACGTTAATCTAATTTAAAAAATGAAACGAAAATTCTTTATATATAATTAGATAAGTAAACATAAATTTGATCGCTTGAATAATACTTTTCATCAAATATGCGGACATACTTACACGAAAGTTTAAGCGATTTTTCTTAAATTTTTTTAATCAAATTTAAATACGACCATATTTATAGTTTATAATAAAAAAATCTTAACAATAGCATTGTTAGTAATTAATAATCAAATTTTAAACCATCATTATTGCCCGCTTGAAAGAAGCTACTAGGAGAAAATACAAACTCCAGTGTTAATGGAATTTTTTATAATGTTGAAATTGCTCCATTTTTGCAGAAACAATAAGCCTGATTCAAACATGGAGTTCCAAATACTATTTCTAGAAGAAAGTGACAACAAAATGACTAATAAAGCAGAAGATAGACCTCATATTCGAATTAAAGTCTCTTTTCAATTCATTATTGCCAAGAACCATTGACGAGGTCCAAAAGATTAATGGCAATCTGGTGGGAGAAGGAATCAAGAATACTATATACGTTGGATTTAAGAATATTTGCTGTAATTCCAAGTTATAGTTGAGATATTTATGTCTAAAAGTACTGCTATATCTGTGTTCTAAGATGTTTTGCATATCAGTATTTTAATTTGTAGGTGAAACAGTGAACTTGATCTTAGCGAAAAGACCGAGAAAATTGTAAGTATATAAAATATTGATTATATTACATTTAAGTTAGATAATTATATTTGATATATGATATCGTCATTTAAATACATGAAATTATATTTATAAAATTTACTACGTAATTATTTTTCTTCTAATCTATATTTTTTTATACTAGACAAAAAAATATTTTATACTCAAACATTTTTCTTATAAGAAATTTTAAAACTTCAATTTTAATTTATCTTACATAATTCAAAATAATAAATTTACAAGCAATTTTTATGTATTTCTTATATATATTTTTATATTTAAAATACACGCAAATAATTAATAAAAATTTGTCAAAATTATTCTGTCAATAAATCTCAAATTCCATCACTTAAAATACCCATATTAATGAGTTTTTTTAATTTATTATTAAGTTCTTCAATTAAATTATGACATGCAATTTTTAATTTTTTTAAAAAATCTAAAGACGTAATATGAGTTGGAAAATTAATTATTTCATGACTAATTTTTATTTAAAAAATTTGATAATAAATAGTTAAAAACTGCATGATAGGGTAGGGTCTTAAGATTTGCTCAAACAATAACCGGAGAACGCAAATATTTTTCTTTTCTAATTAAAAAAACAACTTTTTTATAAAATTTCCACCTCTAAACCCAATGAAAGTTGAAAACAAAACCTCCAGCTGGTGTGATGCATTGAGTTACAAAGTAAGCAGTAGAGTCATTCGTCATAAAAGCAGATAGACTCAACTCAACTAGAGGTACAGCTAGAGTAGCCTAGCAGATAGCTAGTGGGTATACAAAATTGACATAATTGCTAGGGCTTAGGCATATTCTTTCATCTAAACCTAATTGTAAGTTGCTTTTGTTGACTATACTCCATTTTCATGTAGGATTCTTTTTACCGACAACTGGACTTCCTTAATAACTTAAATTTTTTTATTATTTAAAAATAATTTCGAGATGATCTAATAATTAAACAACTCTAATATTTCAATTCCTTTGATACATAAAAAATAAAAAATATATTTTAAAAATAAAGGAATAATCTTTCACTTTTATTTTAAAAAATTTATAAAAAATAATAAATATTATATGAAATTTTTTTCTTTCTTTCTCTTTTTCCACCTCTTACCCACATGTCAAAATCTGTCCACTCATTATAGTAAGCCCCACCATACCTGTGTTACATACATAACTAATCCTATTGGCTCGGAGGGTCCTGTCAGGCGGGGCAAATGGTGGATTGGGAACATGATGTGCTCTCTGTTTCTCTTCAAGAATTAGAAAATTGCACAAGGGTCTCAAGGTTTTGGAAAATTATACAGAGGGCCCTTCTTGATATTTTGTTGGTCATCCAAAGGATTTTGAATTTTCCATGGCTTTAAAACTTTGTGGTCTCTCTGAGTTTGACCTGATCAAAGGGAATCTCCGATTTCATTGACCGTCTCTCTCAAATCAAACAAAGAATTTTCATTCTTTATTCTTTTTCATTTTGGCGAAATTCATTCTTAATTCACTGGTTCAATCTTTGGTGTAGGTTTTAAAAAGTTTCCTGCACATGGGTATCTGCGGTTGTAAGTTTGGTATACTAATCAAACTTATATATTATCGCTTAAATTTAAGACTTTTATGCAAATTTTCAACACATTTGTAAGAGCTTGTTTAGATGAAAGTTCTTTCACATGCTAGTCAAAGAGTTGTTTAGTATATTGGCATGACATATAATTAGATTTTACATTTAGTATCAATAAGATAATATAACTATTGTTGATACAATTCTAACAAATTTTAAAATATGAGAGAATTTCATATATTTTATAAGCCATTTGCAAAATTAAGGAGTCTTACGTATGCCTCCAAATATTTATTGATTGCGTATATGGCTAATTATTAAATCTTGAACATATCCTCCGATAGAATACTATAATCCAAATGCCTCCTAGTTACCATGATTAGATATTGAAAGTGGATCATTTGCTTGCCTAGTTCGATCCATCAGTGTTATGTTTTTGTTTTTCTAAAGTTGTGGAAGATCCAAGTGGGTCCTGAAATATAGGAAAAGAAAGGAAGAAGAAGAAGACTAGAGACCCTGAAGTTATGTTGCCGACATGGCACGCACAAACGTGTTATTCCAAAGTTAAATAAAATTTGGCCAAGTGGATGGTCTCATAGTTGGCCACCATTATAGGTTATGAAGAGATAAGATATAGATAAAGAAAAAGAACCAAATATCTCTGTCTTTGTCTTGCACATATATAAACTATATATATATATATATATATATATATATATATATATATATATATATATATATATATATGCACTCATTGCCAAATTATACTTTAAAAAAATCTATTCCAAGTTTCAATTATTTCCTGTATAGTTTGTTGTTGTAGGTTAATGTTAAAATAATACATGTTTAAATGATTAATAATCTCACCAATGAATCAGGATGTTACAGTTACTCCACTTGATCTAATTGTGAGATTAACCTTTGAATTTAATTTTACATAATTTTTAACTTTTCATTTTCAAAATTTACTAAATAAAATTTGTAGATCGACCCTTATCAATTGATTATACACAAACATTTCTCTTCATTTTATACTTACGTACATATATATATATATATAATTGAATATTCAATATGAACTTTTTTGTGTAGGTTTCACCTATTAGTTACTCATGAACTTTCTAAAAAAATTTAGTAATAATAAATAATAAAAATGATTTTAATATGATAAAATTTCTTTAAATTATATACAACAAATATTAATTGATAAATTTATATAAACTCACCTACACAAAAATATCTCGCGCAATAATTATATGGATGAGATCAGAGTGAGTTTGAATGATGAAATTTGAGATATAAATCGAAGAAGACTTTGGGTGGGCGCAGATGACGAGGTCAACCGAGTCAACGGCTTTGTCCATTAGTTCATTTCTTGAGTACAATGACGCATATTTGATTTCATGAAATTGCTTTAAATTTAAGTCATATAAAATAGGTCATCAAATTTGATATTTTTTTGCTTTCTCAAACAAGATTATTAAGTTGAATATAACAATTCTTTTATTATTTTATATGGGGCAGTGATCATGGAGGGTTTGGTTTCCATTTTTTTGGATTTGCAAGAATTTTAAATGGAGACTATTTAGTATTCTTTTTATATTTGAAGATCAAATACTCCTCATAGAATTGTGTGTGGCAAAAAAAATATTCTTTTATGCAAATGAATCATTAGAAAATTAATTAAAAAATTGAGCCAACTTGAAAATATATATACTGGTAAATATTGTACATTTCATTGACAAACACGTTATTAGTTGAATTAATTAATCTAATTTAAACGTCTAGATCAGTATACTAAGATTTAGTTGGATCACACACTTGGAAGACACGTGTGGGCGCTTCATAACCACATAAAAGCTGATCATCAGCTACAATATTTTCTTGGCCTAAAAAGGAATTTAATATTTTCAACGATTACCTAAGCAGCTAGATCATGCCCTTTTATCGAAATCTTTACCTTTGAAAGAAAAATCAATATATCTTAATTATATGTTATAAGCGAGTTATCAATTTTGATACTTAATTGAAACTGTCATCAATTATTTAAAAAAATAAGATATTTTTCACCAAAAAGAATTAGATCTTTTTATCCAATTAATGATTAATAATTGAAATTATTGTTATATATATATATATATATATATATATATATATATATATATATATATATATATATATATATATATATATATATATATATATATAATACGGCCCATACACACAGAACATGAGTGGCAAAACAAAAAGTTACTCTTTTGTGCAAATGAATCATTAGAAAATTAATTTTAAAATATGAGGTAACCTGAAATATATATATACACACACACACACTAAATAGTAAATACTGTACATTTCATTGACAAACACGTTCTTAGTTTTATTAATAAATCTGATTTAAACGTCTGGATCAGTATAAAGATGTAATTGCATCACATACTTCGAAGATGTGGGCGCCCCATGACCACATAAATTATATAATCAACTATAATATTTTCAACTTGGACCAAAGAGAAAAAATAACTCTAATATTTTCAACGATCACCTAAACAGCTAGGTCATGCCCTTCTATTGGAATCTTTTGCTTTTTTTTTTTTAATAAAAACAATTCATATTATATGCAAGTTATCAATTTTGATACTTAATTGACACTTTATCAGCAGTTAAAAAAAAATTAGATATTTTCATCCAATTGATAATTGAAATCATTGTCCAATATACCTAATGCGGCCCATACATTATGGTATCACAGGCATAGTTGGATTAAACAAGGAGAGAGATAAATTTTGGTTTGGAATTTTTTTTATTTAAGTTTAAATTTAACAGTTTTATCTAAAAATATATTTGGATTGAAGGGAATGAAAAAAAATATATTTATTTACATATAAATAAAAATATTTAATTTTTTTTTTAAATTTTCATCCTCTTCAATTCAAACATACTCATAAAATTTTCTTGTAACGAAGATGTTGCTTAATTATATTAATTTGAAAACGATCTTGAAATTACATAGATTTTGGCTTTGATATGCAGCAATGCCTAACTAGTAATTATCTCATAAAACCTACCATTCAAAAAAGATACCTATCAATGCATATTTTATGCCTTCAAGCGAGGGCCCGTAGTGTGAAAACCATTTGCATGTGAATATGCTCAAAAGTTTGCTTTACTTACTAATTTTGCATTATGTTTTGTTTAAAATAAATAGAATGTTGAGTAATGCCTAATTGGTAATTGATATCATATAATTGCATTGAAGATCGATAATTAATTTTATAGCATTAATGCCGTGTCACACAATTAAGCCAGCGCATAGTGCAGACAAATAATATAATTAACTCTTAAAACACATAATTCTATGTACATAGCATGAACTTGTTGACAAACTTTTGATAAATATTAGGATTAGATCTACTTTTAACAATTTAGCACTTCACTATTATCTCTTTTTTTTTTTTTTTAATCTGTGGTGCTTTTTTTCAATAACTTTATAACGAATACTTAAAATTTGCAGCTAAATTTTTCTTTTTTATGAAAATGATAAACTTCTTGTGTATGAGTTAGATATATTTCAGTCAAAGCATCGCTGGAGGAGAAAATGTTTCAGAGAGAGGACAATAAACTATGGCCTTGTTGGGTCTCAAAAGTCATACACTGTGGTTGTATGCTATCTAGCCTCTACATTGTGGAGGTCATTTGCACATTATTTACTTTAATAAACAAAAGATCAAGTTGTATGGTGTCGTGGTTGTCCATTTGCCTTGGTCCAAGTCAAAACTCTCAGTTCTTATTCAGATTTTTCTTTACTTGGAAAAGTGATAGTATTTCATCCGTTTTGTGGTTTAGGGGAAACTCTGCTGCTAAAGCTGTTAAATCTGACCCAACAACCCTCAAGACCCTGTCAATGTGCCTCTCTCTCTCTCTCTCTCCTCCCCAGCAAGGACGGATCTGAAAAGTTAAAGGATGACTGGAATGAGATAATTGACTTGAAGGATGAAACAATATTTTTTTCCTTTTGGTATATATACGGTAAGCATACAAGTTTGACTTCAAATCTTTTGCTAACTGTTTGAATTCTTCACAAGTATATTAAATCTAATGGTTTAAATGAAATAAGATGTAAATCAAAAAGTTATTGAATGATCTGAAGTCATGACATAGTTTTTCACTAGTTAAAAGACTTGAGTCAACATTAACTTATGGGAGCGGAAAATAATAATGTACGGCAATTTTATGGAAAAAAGAGTTATAATTAGAAGCTTCATAATTTTGTAATCACACTCTTGGAGTAGTCAACAGGTAATAGTAGAACAAAGATGAAGAACCGATGACAAATAAATTGATTTTGAGAAAGATATACAGATATTGAGGTTGTTGTGCCCCTTCTAGGCCCATTAAAAGGAAGAAGGAACAAGACGACTCAAAATGGGTCAATCATTCACGCCAAATTTTCCAAGTCCATCAACGTGGGGTCATCTTACTTCTCTGGCTTTATCTGGCCATACAATAATCTCACTGACTGAGGAAAGTTCCAAGTCAACAAAGTATTACCAAGACTTGAAGAAAAATATTTTTCATTAAATGAAAAGGAAAAAAAAAAAAAAACCATCTAGAAGAAAGTATAGAATTTTTTCCATCATATACTTGGTATAAACCTATGAAAAATCTTCCTAAATTTCATTGTACAACTATACCCACTCACAGATGTTTGGTGGCATAATCAGTATACTGTGTTAAGAGTCAAACATATTTGATGTACCCAGAAAATTTGGACACTAATTTGTGGCTCAAATTACATACATTGAAGGGTTCCTATCATGTATTCATCAAAAGCTGCCGATGGCTACTGATATAACAGGACTTTATGCCCCCGTTTGGGAGGGTAAAGAAATAATGTGTCACGAGCATGGCAATGAGTGGTGGTTTCCAGAATCCTTAACGAGATGAAAAAGTTGAGGGAGAAAAACCAACACAATAAGGCAACCTTTTACGGGGGCAGTTTTGGCACATCGGAGCTGGGCATTCCCGCTGTAACATTCAATTCTTTTCACTAAACTGTGTCGGTGTATGATTTAGCCAAAAACTATGAAAATCAATCTTCCATTTCCAACAAAACTTGATTATTGTGGAGAAAATGGCGGAGGTAATCCCTTAGCATGTTGACTTTCCATCTCAAGGAGCATCAAGGATTTCTGCCTCTGATATCGGTTTCTCTTCGCGGCTAATGCTGCAAAAATGAAGCCATAACAATATAACATACTCAAAGTCCGCAGACAAAGGTTTAACCATACCAGGATAGAGAAACTTCCTTCAAAATCAAGACATTTAAACAGCTCCAATTACTACAGCATCACATGAAAAAATTATTTTTCACAAGATATGATACAAAATATTTGTGGGATGTACGATTGAGACTGAATCTAATAAACACTAATGTTAAAAGCCACAACAAAGAGAATTGATTGTAAATTGCTGCCTCTTCTGAAGATCTACCAAGTTTGAGAGACAAAAATTGAGTCTATCATAGAACCAGAAAAAATAGTAATGCACCATAGCATTCAGTGATGCCCTGAAAAGATAAGTATCAATGCAGAATTTCAACGGTAATGCAGTAAACTAATAAAATTGAAGGTACATGTTTCCCTTCATTAACAGAAAATAAATAGAAGCACCACGTTTCCTACTAAGCATGTAAGGTATCATTGGCTAAGTGTGTATAAGCTCAATAAAAGATAAAATGAATTGCACAGAAAAACTGCTAAAAGAAATGAGAGAACCAAATATTTAAAAATGAAAAAAATCAAAGATGTCCAACATAAAATACAGTTGAACAAATCTCTGATGGCTTGACATTGAATCTGAAAGCACAATCATGTTGGCGACATGCAATAAAAATATTTGGGTTTTAATAGTATCCCAAATGAAAGGAATGTCTAAATATTAAATATTCATGTGTAGACAAGAGTTAATGCAGTGTGTGTGTATGAATGCATGCATGAATGTTTATTGGTTCTAATAAAACAGATATGATAGGATTTAGATCAAGGATTAATAAATAATCTGATGGAGTATTATCCTTCACAGAAATCTCAATGGCGAAGTCCAATGGTGTGAAATTACCAAATTACATAGATAGGTAGGAGAAAGGAATATGTAAAATCACGAGGGACGTAAAAATCTACAGCAGATGTATTGGAGCTTACTAGTCTAAAATGGGTTGAAAAGCAAATGAGAATTCGTGGGAGAAATCATGAGTCTTGACTATTTTCCAATCAGATTCTCAAAGCCAACTCAAAGTGTTTAAGAATGAAGAGGTTATTCTGCCACCTTCAACATATATTTGGACATATTGGCATACGATGAAGAATAGAATAATATCATATGACACATAGTACCAGAAGTATTTAAAATAAACAATGATTGCCAGAAACTGAAGCTCATTTTGGTGGTGTGTGTGTGTGTGTGTGTATGCAATATAAACAGTAACATAAAAGAGCAGCTACTACACTAGTAAAAGCCAATAAAAAATACTGCAGTTAGCCCCGAAAAGCTAAAAATGTGATACACAGTACCAGGACTATAAAAAATACCCAATGCTTGCCAGAAGCTGAAGCTCATTGAAATCATACTTACACATCAGTTCATGAGGTAGACCAAAGTCATAATCATTTCTTCTCCTCCTGACGTAGATATATACAAGCAGCAGTAGCAGACACAAAACAAGGAGGCATGACAAGCCTATAGCAATTTTACCCCGAGTAGATAGTCTGCCATTCTCCCAAAATATTGGACATGCTGGCAAAGAAGGCACGCCGCACAAACCTTTGTTGCCAGAGAGACTGAATGCAAGCAAATCAAATAAAAGTAAAAAGATATTATTTCTCAGTGGTTTATATAATGACATGTTAACTGAACTTTCATAAATGAATAGTTACAAATAATGCTATGGTAATATCTCGCTTTTACTCCTATTACATCCTTAGCAAGCGAATAGCAACTAATGTTGATTAGGTGGACAGCAATTACAACCATTCATGAAAATTTGACAGGATAACAATGGATTATCATCTGATTTACACCAGTTTATTAACATGTTTCTTTTCTCAGAAAAAGATAAAACATTGGCCGAAAAGATTGATCATAATCTGGGATCAGTTTCATGAATCATCAAATTTACTTCAGTCTACAAGAATTAGGCAGCTTCAATAACTTCTCACAAAAACTAAGGGTAAATAGCAGAAGCAACAATGGACATTGGGAAGAGACATAAGGACATCCATGTAACTTTGCCATTCAAAGCTGACAAGGGATGACACAGTGAACCCAGATTTGCTTGCAATTTTAGATAAATAGACAGATAGACAAACAGACACAAGAATTAGCCAAGTGGGGAGTATCAAGTATGGAATCTAAGTTATCCAACACTCCACTCTCCAATCTCAACACAATGTTACACAGAACCTGATAGATTATAGCTAGAGGATAAAAGTGACATACTCAATAACTCCACCATGCACACCCACTGAATAAAGTTGCTCTGGCACTCGTCCTTCCAATAAGTTACCATTCAATAGCCTGGTAAGATAAAATGGAGTAGTAAGCAAAACTTGTCTGGAGAATAAAAGGAATCCCCATGTAAGACTACAGTAAGGTTAAGTGATATCTACTGTTTCTTTCCGTATAATTTATCCAATTTGAAGGTAAGAGTTATGTAGTCTCAACTCTCAACATACTTCATCCTAGAAAATTACCAAAATATCAGCTTCATTAAGGATTAAGTCACTTACAAAGCACAATTGCAAGAGTTAAAGCACAATTATTATTGCCTTGATCCAATAGCACTATAGCTATTACAAATACAGTAACCAGACCAAACAAGTACAATTTTGATATTTGCAAAAGTAATATGCCAAATAAACTGAGCACACTATGACTGTCACGAAACGAGTATGAACCAGTTGTAGTGCAGCATGCAAACAGAAATCCTGACACTGATATAAGGACATCTTCAAATGACATTTTTTTGGCAACTGCAAAAGCAACATTAAAAAATGTGACCGGAAATCAAGAAAAGGAAAAGAAAGGCCTAGCAGTGTAGAATAGAGGATTCATTCAAAGCCCAAAAAGAACCTCCAGTAAAAACAACTTAAACTACAAGTGACTATTCACCAGATGGAAACTTCTATATTTTAATTTCTAATATTTTAATTTCTAAACTTGTTATTTAAGAGAACTCTGGCTATTAATATGATACAGTCCTTCAGATTTGAGTTCCTTACTGCACAAAATTCCAACTTTCATACATTATAGACCATTTTAACAATAGTTGTCTATTACCCCCATGCATACAGTACAAGTTTGCAACTAAAGCTATCAAATCTGAAGAATCAATATATGACTCAGACAATATGTTATTTTCAAATATGATACATATCAAAGTAGACATTGGAGAACGAAATCCAAATCCCTCAAATTTAATGTTAACATGAGCTGTTTCAACACATTCATTAAATCAAAGAAAGACGTAATAAATCATAAACCAAACTGTGAAAACTTATAATTCTGAAAACCTGTCCATCTCACTTTCATGTTTACTGAACTGCTGACCCACTCAGAGCGGTTAAGAAGATTGGATAAACCTTGTTATCACCAGAGGCGTTTGCTCAAAAATAGGCAACCTCAGGGTAACTTACTCTTTCCTCTCTCTTGACCTTCATCTAACAAATAATCTCAAACCCTCAAATTATCAAACATAAAACTATTGGAATTTTATTACATCTTTAACTACACTGGTCTTTTATTCAAAAAGGAATCCCCTCTCCCCCAAGAAAAAAAACCCACGGGGGGGCAGTTGCCCTTAAGACCAACATATAAAGCCAATAAACATTGAGAAATTGATGACCAATGATAAAAGAGCACCAGATACAGGAAATTATTGACAGTAACAATTTGGGATATTAATCGACTGAATAATTTGGCTAGGTTAGACAAACAAAAACTACAAAACTTGATGCTAATCATGTCATAAACTTCATTAATATGTAAAGCATAATAGCAAAGCAATAAATACTTACACAAGCTGCAAACTTGAAGAGGCTATGCTATCTGGTATGGAGCCTGTTAACTGATTGTTGGACAAATCCCTACAGCATAATTAAATGAAAAAAAAAAAAAGATCAAATATTAAATAAATAACCAGGTTGCATTATTTTCCATATAGATCAGATGACTATGTTGGACAAACCCCTAGAAATGCATTGACGCTGACAAATAATTGGGCCACAAAAAAATGGACTCTGAATATATTACTACTTTCAGTATGATGGCAGATGCTTTGTAAGTAAACACAAGAATATGACCTTTTAGTGGGTAAAGAACTTGAAAACTGATAGTCAACTAATCAAAGGAAGAAAGTACTCCACTCAGTTGAATTAAGCCAAGGATTTTCAATAATAACTAAAAACAACAGAAACCAGTAGAACAACCATAACAAACAGAATAAATATCAGAAGCACTTACAGATTTATCAGAGATTTTTTACCAAGCCCAGAAGGTATATCACCCCCCAAAGAATTGGAACTCAGGTTCCTGTAATTTTAAAGCAAGAGAAGTTACTGGATAATTGAGATCAATATGAAAATGGATAAAGTTTGGGTAGGAAACCAAATGCTACATGCATATACATATATATATATATATATATATAGGTGAATGATGATCTAGTACAGATGTATTTGGAACCAAAAGTCCGGCCAACATATATGTAGGAAGAAAATGCTTTATTATAGATGATTAATGTGTAAATTATATAAAATAGAGGCTCACACAAGCATAGGAAAGGAATTCTAATGAAAATGTTAAGGAGCAAACCAATTAAGCCAAGGTTAACCATATACTCATTACCCTTGCACTGGTTATAGTGTTGAACTGTTCATCAGGTATAATGAAGAAGACGTGCTACAGTATGTCAGGATTATGTCAACGTTGTTTAACGGAACAGAGAGTAAATATTGTAGCAACCAAAATTAAAGAAAAAAATTGGTTGAAATTACCAAAGATGATGATGATTTTGAATGTGAAGATTGATATTGTTCTTATTAAAGAGACAAGGCTAATAATAAGGAGAACTGCATCCTGCAACCACTGCTGAAACCTATGAAGCATGAATACTTAAAAAAGGAGCTATATCGCTGTCCAACACTCATATTAGACATGACATGACACTTTAAATTATATAACACTTAAAATTTTGATATGTCACAATATTCATGTCAGTGTCATGCCCTGTGTCCATGATAGTGTCCATTTTCCCTAGGCTAAAACATTTAAACCACAAAGTATAATATAGAGGGAGAAAATATTATAGAGTAAGCATATTTTCTACTTCAGAGCAGTATAATGTTAAGCTCAACATATCTAAGCAACATGATGTGAAAGATGTCTAGCATATATAAAGGTTGGCAGCTGATGCTTACAGGCTCACCAAGTTTGACAAAAGACCAATCTGGTCACTTATGTACCCTTTTAAGCCTTGACTGCCCAGATCTCTGAAATTAAAAATTGAAACAAAGATTTGATCAAAACTGTAGAAAAGGGAAAGGAAAAAAGGCAGTAACTTCCTCAGTTCCTCTCTTTTTGGGAAAAAAAAAAAACGAATGCGTGTTTCAGTAATTCAAATATGCATAGGTGAAATAGGAGTTCAGGGTATGAATGCTAATAGGCCCAGGGGTCACAGGCAGAACAGTGATTATTTGCATGTTCATCTTTTACAGTTTATACTTACATGCATATAAGGAAAATGCTATATGTAAAAAAAATCCAAAAACTTTCTTAAAAAAATTATATGGCAATTAGATACCATGCATACGTAGAAACACCCAGGACCCATCATCTATGTATCTTGCGCATGGAGCTAACTTACCAGTAACCTTACATATAAAGTATGACAAGTCATTTATTAAGAGACTTTATAGTAGGAATCCTTTTATTTTCTTGGACAATTAGTATGAATCCTTGTAACTGTACATGTTGCATCAAATTTATCTCATAAAGCCAGTTAATAGCCTTGATAAACAACTTAACATAAGTGGAAGAAATGCTTACATTTGACTTATCACGAGGGCAGTTTTATCCTTGTTCATACGGCAGGTAACTCCCTCCCAAGCATCCCAATCAGTCGGAGCACAAGGGTCGCCATTCCAACCCATTCTATCAGGAACACGAAGTGAATCTTTCAATGCTTTCATGGCAATTACTACAAAACAAGTCCTAAGTCAGTAAAACAGTAACCATAGATCTTTGGGTTTGGTCTTCAGTCATCAAAATCATAACCATGTCCCTCCTTCCCCGGTGTCAGCATCACCGGTAATTATTATTACTAAAAAGGTGAATTATAACAACTTTCCCTCCCAATTATTTTTTATTCAACACAGTAATCACTTCAAACAATTTTTCAGATTCCAAAAGAAGAAAAAACATAAATCACGTTCTTTTCGAGAATATGTTTTTTTAAATCTATAGGGAGTAACTGCCTCTAAATTCCTTTAGCGCACCTTGTTCAGGGACGGTGGAAGGATCGTTAGGTACCAGGGCATAATTTTCAAGCCCGCTAATAAGAGGGGCACCAACAGCCGCCACAAGCTTCACACTCAAGACACTACTGCTCAAATTCTTCACTGTGTAATGCCAACTAAATGCAGCAAAGCTTCCCACCTGCTTGAATATGTCAATCCTAGTCACATTCTTGTCATTGATGACCACATCAAAAACCCGATCCCCTGCCTTCTTCACGCTCGAATCAATTTCCGCAAAATGCAACCACACCAGGTAATCCAATTTCGCGTCCACATTCAATTTGTACTCCAATGTGCCATCCCCACCGACCGTCACCGCCGACTGGTATAATTTCATCGGAAAGTAATTGGGCATTATGCCTGTCCCATTTATAGTGTTCCTCGTCGATATAGTCCTGACACCGTCCGAGTTCCTCGAACCCAAGGCCTGGGACCCGGAATTTGATCGAAATTCCGAATCGGACTGCCATGACCGACCAAAGAGGTCGGGGTCGTTGCCGAATCCAGGACCCCATTGAACGCTCCCGCAAGATAACCTGCCATAATTGACGAGAACGAGGTCATTTCCAGTAGTTGCCGAATCATAAGATAACGAATCGACCTGCACGAGCTCAAGGGAGGAGATGACCGGAGGATCAGTCGCAAAGCTGTAAAAACAGACGTCAGCTTCACCGTCCTTCACGTAAGCAAAGAGATCGGAGTAGGCGCCGTCACGAGCTAACGATTCCTGCCACGGCGAGCGCCAGCTGAAGACGATGGTGCCCTCAACGGAGACGTCGAAGGACGGGGGGTGAGACTTGCCGTCGTAATTGTCATAAACGATAAATGTGCGGAAGAAGTAGCGGCCGGGGGGTAGAGAGGGGAGTACGTAGCAATTCTTCTTGCCGTAGGAGATGGGGAAGAAGCGAAGAGTCTTCTCGTAGGAGTACTGGAATCGGAGTGGCTCGGAGACTATGGAGGTGGCGCCGCCGGTGTAGAATCGGTCGGAGAGCCAGGTGGTGTTGAATGGGTCGGTGGTATTGGTGGCACTACCGCAGTCGATGTTGTAGGCCAAACCTGTGAGTGACAAGAGGTTGAGACGCCATTAGAGTTACAGAAGCTAATTAATTGGATAAGAGAAATACAGAGCGAAGAGGTTAGAGCTTACCATAAGGGTAGGGATGAAGAGGGGTAGAGGAGGAGGTGGAGAAAGAGATGAAGAAGAAGAAGAAGAAGACGAAGTGGGTAAGAGACATTGTCGTAGTTGGAGAGACAGTAAAGGCCAAATGGGAAAGAGAAAGAACTGGGTAATGAAGAGAGAGAAATGTATGTGAATGTGTTGTGTAGTGGTATTGAGAATGAATGAGTGAGAGAGAGATTAGCGGGAGAAGATTGAAGGAAGGTAATGCCAAATATTGGCAATGGATGTTTGTACCTGTGTTTCAGTCTCTAACCTCAAACTTTCGGGGGATGATATGGCTTGCGTCTTTCACGGACTTCAATTACTAGTTGCAGGCGGCCCAGTAAGATGTGAGGAAAATCAGCCACTTCTATCGGAGTGAATTTAGAAATTTGCTTCTTACACATAATATCTTACGAATTTATTTCTGGGATCTACGTAATGGTCAAAGCAAGCGCTTGTAAGAAATACATGGTCTGATTAACTAACGAGGAAAAATTAATTAAAATTAACGTAAAGTAATTCGAACATTAGCTGACCGAAGAATGAAGTTAATTTGCAGATTCACTTTCATCTTACAGAAAAACATTTGATATGAAATTCTTATATCTTTATGTCTGAATTTTTATGTACAATCGTCATGTGACAGAAGCAAATTATACCAACTAATGAGTTAACAAATAACAACTCACATAGTATAAGATACAAGTTTTAAAATTAAGATATATTTAATGTGTATAAATTCCATTATTATTACTTTACTCAATACTTTCATAGTCAAAATAATAATAATTCCATTATAGTTTGTTATAAATTTCTTGTTATTATTTTTATATTATTAGTTCAATTTACCTCATTTATCATCTTATTTTAAATAGTTTACATGTGAATTTAAGGAAATTCTTAAAACAACTATATAAAAAATGTTAAGCATCTAAAATATGTATCTTCTGCAAAAGACACATGGTATGAGTGAAACTGTCGAATTATTTTGAGATATATAATAATAATAATAATAATTTTACTTTAAAAAATCTAACTGTAAATAAACTGGACATAAGATAAAGTTTTGGTGAGTTGGGGATAATAATGATGGGAATCTGAGGAAGAGTTTGGATGGGGTAAAAACTAAAAACTGTTTGGATAGTGGGAAAACGTTAGACAAAAGTCAAAGGCAGCAATAGAAATAAAAGCAAAAAAGGAGATCCAAATAATAGAATGGGACGGTGGTTTGACAGCGGAGCTTAGCTATGGCTTACATACGCTGCTTCTTTTTGTTTGTGTAGTGAGAATGAGAGCACCTCTGGGTGGATCAGGGGTGACCTCTGATTTGTTGTCACGGAAAATGACGTGTCATCCATGCAACGCAATCATGGTTAAAAAAAAATTATTCCTTTAAAAAAAATAAATTAATTGTTATAGTTGAATTTTATTAAAAAATATTTTAATATATTTATACATTTTTTATAAAAAATATTATATTTATTTTTTCAAATTAAATATCTAAAATTTTTTTTTACTCTATTCAAATTAATCTATTTGATATTTTAAAAAAAATTAAAAAAATAATTTGTTATAAAGCTTTACAAATGTAACGTTTTCATAGATTTAAAATAGTCTAATTTCTTCCACTAAAGTCTCAAAAATATTAATGGCTCTAAATTCATAAACTCAATACCATGTACTACTAACACAAGTTACCTTACACAATTTCACATAACAAGCGACAAGTGATTTGATTAAATTTCATCATTAGCTCGCAAAAAAATATAATTGGAAACTCCCACAAACCTAAAAAAAGGGGGTCCATGGCTTCTATTCATCTTAGCTACTCATTCTTCTACCACTCATAGTATTGATAAAATTCTTTTCTTTTTTTACGTTATATTTGGAAGTTTACAAAAAATTAAAATGACATGGCCAATAACGAAATGAAATAAAATGACAAAAACTGAAATCACAAATTACGTGTTATTTTATTTTTTGAGAGTTTAATAAAATAAGAAAAACAATCATTAATATAATTAAATAAATTATAAATTATTTTTTTAATATTACTTTTATAAATAAAATGTAATTGAACAAATTATTAACAAAAAAGATTAAGTATAATTATATCACCTACACGTTCCATTTCTTCTTAGATCCTCCAATTTGAAGAAACAAGCAAAAATTTAAGTTTTGAATAATAACGAAAGATTTTAAAACATGTTGTTTGCCATTCAATTCTATCATTAAAAAAAAAAAACCTTTTAAACAGAAATTTAACTCCTATTAACTATTTCATTCCTTACTGTGCCATCTATCTAAATACGCGATAAGATTCACGGCATGATTCTCCCCAAATACACTTGCATAAAAAATTAGAAATTTATTATAGTTATCATTTAAAAATATGTTTGTTAAATAACTTACTTAAAATTATAAGTTTATCCTCCATATCACCATGTACCATAAAAAGATAAAAATGTTCTAAAATGAGTATATGAATGATTCTAATTATTTGATGCACATACATTTTACTGATTTTAGTGAAAATTTTATCTATTTACTTGTATTAATATTTTAGAGTGAAAGAATGTTGCTAAAAATCATCCACCCTTCCCAACTCACCTAAAAAGAGACAAAAACAGGTGTTTTAGTTATTCCTATATCTTATACTCTAACTACTTATTTGGTGTATTTAAAGAGTGATTAAATTACATTAACTCTCTTTATGATGCAGCGAACTAGCTAGTATGAAATAAAATAAGTTTTTAAAGCAACAACATGAATTCAAGTTGAGAAAACAAAAAATTATGCAACCATTGGTGAAAAAAGTAAACAGCAATTATTTACAGGAAAAATTATATTTATAGATCAAAATTTTATAAAATTTACAGAAAAAATTTTAAAAATTAAAATTATTTTTAAAGACAACAATTACTATCAAATTTTAAAATATTTGTCATTGGTTTTGAAAAATTTACTATTAAGTACAAAAAAAGTTTAACACTTTTTTATATTTAGTAATAAATTCTCTAAAATCAGTGTTAAATTCTTTAAAATCTTATAATAATTGTTGTCTTTTGAGGATAATTTTAATTTTTAAAATTTTTTATTTATAAATTTTATAAGTTTGAGTCTTTGATTATATTTTTTTCTTATTTATAAGATTATGATGATTAATCTTAATAAGTTTTTTAATTAAATAATAAAATATCAAAAAATATTAGTAAATAAAAAAATTAAAATAGCCTCAAAATGGTTTCAATGGTAAATTTTGGATTCAAAATCAGTTAGGTCTAGATTGCAATGATGACAAGCTCAAAAACAAGTTTTTGTTGATATATGATAAATTTCAAAATATCTTTCAAATAAAAAAGTAAAATTATTTAAAGTTAACATAATTGATGGGTCATTTTTTAAAAAAATTTATACTTAACCTACTCTAAAATTTTAATTTATTTGCGATATTTTACATCACGTAGGTATATAATTTTCTGTACCGTTAGAGGGAAAAGTCGAATGTCAGATATCCCGTGCGGATCGCAAACGTATCCTTTATTAGGATCATATTCAAACATTTACTGCATATAGGTGAATTAAATGATACTATAAAAGTTCTGCCAGCGGT
This sequence comes from Erythrophleum fordii, assembly GCA_032878935.1. Classification (NCBI taxonomy): domain Eukaryota; kingdom Viridiplantae; phylum Streptophyta; class Magnoliopsida; order Fabales; family Fabaceae; genus Erythrophleum; species Erythrophleum fordii. The sequence goes on along the minus strand of JAVQMF010000053.1, from coordinate 48,982,149 downwards.
GTTGTTAGTAGTTATGGTGTTGGTATTCAATTGTCATTAATATTATTAACTTAAGCAAATAGTAATATTACCAAAACATCATAAAACTCTATGTAAATGCATTATTACGTGGTGTTGCTTCAATATAAAAATTAGAAGTTTTTGGTATAGATCAAGTAAATATCGAAGATGAATATGACTGACAGTCTATCGGTATATCACTATGTTTACTTATCCATTTACTTATTTATTTATTTATTTTTATAAAATCATTGATTTTTATTGCATTCATATAATATTTTTTAATTAAATTATATACTTTTTATATTATTGTTAAAAATATGCACTTATTATATTTTAATAATAAATATATAAAAATATATACCTAATGCTAATCCTTTTTTCAGTGCTAAACTTTTCTCTATTATCGTAAAATTTGTTTACCTTATGGAACAAGAAGCTTACAAAATTAGAGTGCCTATGGATAATTTGTTTCAATACTAAAGTTTTACTCCATCCGGTCTCTAATATAATTCTTGAATCTTAAACTTGCACAATTTAGTTGTTGAAAATTTTTTATTTATTCCTGTTATTCCTTTAGTTAAAAAATAAATAAATAAGACACAAATAAAATAAATATACATGTTACATATAGACTAACAAATAATAAATTAAAAATTTTATTAAATTAAGTTATCTATTTCTAAAATTTATAAATTAAATCTTTAATATTTGTGTTTTTATTGCTCTTAAAGTACATCTTCTCAAAAATATATGGATAACATTTATATAGTCAACACATTTATTTATGTCAAAAAATCTAAATGGATAAAAATATACTTTTGGTCATTTAATTTTATTTGAGGTCTTATTTATGTCCTTTAACTTCGTTTAAATTCAATTTAATATTTAACTTTATCTTAAATTTTACTTTTATCTCTTAACTTTATTTGATTTTAATTTGGTCCATTAACTTTATCTTTAATTTCAATTTTTTCCATTAATTTTAGTTGGTTTTAATTTAATTTTTTAACTTTATCTCATATTTTGTTTCTTAATTTTATTTTGATTCAATTTATCCCTTACTCAAATTTTTTTTGGCCTCTAACACCATCAAATTAAAACCCTTTAAATATTTAGGCTTTAAATGAATTCACGGTTAAGATCACCAGAAAATAAATTGGGCTAATAACATCAAAATGAAAAAAGCAAAGACAAAATAACTAAGTACTAGTCAATTTAATTTGTAGAAGAGTAAGACATAAAATTGAACTTTCAAATGAAAATCACTATATTTCATGGGGTTTACTCATATCAATAGACAAAAAAAAAAAAAGGAATAAAAAATATTTGAATAGTTTTTGAAAATTAAGAGTCAAACATGAATAAAATAAAATTAATGGATAAAAATAAAATTTGAGATAAAGTTAAAGGGATCAAAATAAAAATGAAACTTAATATAAAGTTAAAGAATGAAAGTGAAACTTAATGTAAAATTAAATGACTAAATTGATATGAAATAAAATTAAGAAAAAAAAGTGAAACATAAAATAAAGTTAAGAGACCAAACTATAATTAAATAAAATTAAAAAATCAAAGTAAAATTTAATGTAGAGTTAAGAACTCAAAAAAATATTTTATCATTTAAATATTATCATTTAATAATTAAATATCACCCTTAATTAATCTGATGCTAGCATGTCATAAGTATCATAAAACTATATTTGAATAACTTTTAAAGATTAAGGATCAAACACGAATAAAATGAAATTAATGAATAAAAGTAAAACTTGATATAAATTTATAAAATTAAAATTAAAATTAAATGAAATTAAGAGATAAAAATAAATTTTAACATAAAATTAAAGAATAAAAATAAAATATAAAATAAAATTAAGAGATTAAATCAAATAAAATCAACAAATAAAAATAAAATATAAAACAAAGTTAAGAGGTTAAATTAAAATTAAATGAAATTAAGAATAAAAATTAAATTAAAAAATAAAAAATATAATTTTGCCATTTAAATATTATCATTGAATAATTAAACGCCACCGTTGATTAATCAGATGCTAACATGTCACAAGTATCATAAAATCATCTTTAATAAACTAATTTAATTTTTTGAAAGCAGTTTCGCACTTTGCTGCCCGTGATCCATGGGTTCCATCGCTGAATGGCGACAGGATACTGCGCAGTGTCCATCAACATCGAAACGGAAGATTTAACTGTACAAGCAATGATAAAAATTTTCAATAGATTTGGTGTGGAAAAAAATTAATAAATCAAATTCATTATTAATTTGATGTATTAATTATTCAAAAAATTAAGTTAATTTACAATTTTTTTGAGTAATATAATGAAACTTATGTTTTTTTTTAAGCCAAGGTGAGTCAATGTGATACTCTCCCTTATTAAGCATTAATCAAACTCTTTTTTCTCAAAAAAATTAAAAAGTCCTAAATTAAGACTAGTTAAGCAAGCTATAATTTTAGATTATAAATCAACACATTAATAGAATCAGGTGGGGATAGTGTTTTGCAAGAAATTGAAAAAAAAAATTAAAAACAAAAGAGAGGGCACGCTTAATTAACCCTATATCGAACTTAAGTTAACTAAGGGACTGGCTTTGTAATTCATTAAACTGATGTGAAGAGTGCACATTTAAAATTATGTGAAAAATATTAATTTTAATTAAGGCATAAAATAATTTTAAAAATACTCTTATTGTATCAAAATAAAAAAAAAAGGGTAATCAATTATAAATATTAATTTAGTCATTTTCAATGCTGCTGTTAGTGGTGATGCTTAGTAACGCCCGTGACTTCCTAACTTATAAATTATTGCGCAGTGGGATTGCATCATAACAAATGATGGCAAATTAGTGGGTCACGAGCATTTCAATTTACAAGCGCTTTGTTAACAAAAGGGAAAAAGACAACCAACTCTCTCATACATTTTATATTTGTTTTATCATCTTTTTCTTCGGTTATTATTTTATTAGAGTAAAATCTTGTGCATGGTTTTCAGTACGTGCGTGTGTGCGTGCGTGTGTGTATATATAAAGCAATTATGAGATATTAATTAGTAACTTTTTTACCAGTTGGAAGTAGGCATATACATGGGTAGGGTCGAGCCGGGCATCTAATTGGCCCGAAGCCCTACCCGATTAAGGCATAGGGTTTGTTTTTATGCCCGTGGCCCTACCTGACCCGAAAAAACCCGATTTTATATTGGGTTAGGGCGGCCTGGACTAGTCCTAACAAGCCCAAAAATATATATTTTTTCTACAAATAACAAATCAATTATCCAAGAAGCAAAAACCAATTCTAACAAAAAAAATAAAGGCATTGAAAACAAAAAGTTAATGCTTCCAAATATAGAGCTAATATATATATATATATATATTTCAATCAAAGCTCATCACCTATTCAATTCTAGACTAAAATCCAAAAGAAATATTATAAGGGTTCAAAACAAACATACCTAAAAACAAAAGAAATACTCTATTGTTGCTTTGCCAAAGTGACCATTTTTGTAACCAACCACCCAAAGAACAATACAATGTCATTCCTATGTAGAGTTTGGAGTTCTTAAGGCCAGCAACATCCAGATGCCTATTCATAATTTCATATAGTTAATGAAATAAGTCAATGTTGACAAAAGTACATGAAAATAATCAAATTTTGAACAACATACTTACCATCTAAGATTTACAAAAAGAGTTGTACTCTTAGAGAAAAGAACCATTAGTGTGTAGATATGTCCTATACCACTTAACAGAGATAGTATAATCGAAAATAAGAATAGTCTATGGTGTAGAATACATAGCCAAAAATAACCAACTAATATGCAAATTTTTGTGATCACAAATAACCAACTAATAGCAAACTGATCAACCAAACAGAATGATATAATATCTAAAATATATCATACTAAGAGTCATAAAATAGAAAATACAATCATAAATTACAAATTAGAAAAATTAAATAAAAGTACATCAATCTTTGATGACACTTGTTCCTCCTGAAATCTCTGAAAAAAAAAATAAAGCAATAGAAAATTAGAAAGCTAAACTCAATCCAAAAATGCATTATAAGTATTAGCTAATTTATTCTTAAAGTATGGAGTTTACTTGATGCAATCATATTCTCAGACTCTTCATATTCATCAAAGTTACGATCATTAAAGTTGAAAACTTGAGGAGATAGCCAATTTTGGGTGCAAATACGTGCTTCAGCCATTTTTGGTGATAATGAACTCCTAAATACATCAAGCACACGCCCACCAATGCTAAAAACAGATTCAGAAGCCACTGTGGATACTGGAACAGCTAACACATCACGTGCAATCATAGAAAACACTTTATACTTTCCAACATTATCTTTTCACCATGACAAGATATCAAAAGACCCCTCGTCCTCAACTAAATCAGCTGCAAGATACTTATCCAACTCTGTTTTTTTATCACAAGTTAATTTCAATTTCTTTGATGCGATCCATTTGTTTTTCGAATCAACATATGTCGGTATCCTCTCCACTAAATCTCTTTCATCAAATCCACTACGATCATCATTTTTTTCAATAAATTCATTAACAACCCCCACAGAATATTGTTCATATAGACGATACAAGGCATCTTTGATCTTCTTTTTCATAGCCACACATATATCATGATCAAGATATATATCATCAAAAGCACTATTTATATATGCAAGCTTATACCTGGGGTCTAACACCATCCCTATTATCAATAAAGGGTTTATATATTTTGGCTTCCCCCAATATTTATCATACTTCCTCTGTATATTCTTAGCCATATCCCCAACAAGAGCATCTGTAGATGTAGTACTCGCTTGCAACATAGTCTGAATATGAGTAATTTCATGGAAACATGTATTTGAAGTGACATACAATGATCCACTAAATTTTAATGTAATATTATAAAAGACTTTTAAAAAATCAATAAACACTGAAGCATTACTCCAATCAGATTCCATAGGAGGACTAATTCGATCATTATCTTCCTTAAAGTATGCATTATAGGCCTCATCCTCATTTTCCATCCTCTCAAAAACCTTTTGGAACTTTATGGCATGTTCCAACATCATGTAGGTGGAATTCCACCTAGTTGTAACATCTAAACACAAGAGACTATTGGATGCTAATTTTTCTTTTTCAACAAAGCTCTTGAATTTTTGTAATCTTGCAGGAGAAGATCTAACATATCTAACAGCATTCTGAATGGCAGATATAGAGTTATGTAAATCTTTCAACCCATCATTCACCACCAAATTTAAAATATGAGCGCAACACCTCACATGCAGATAATCCCCATCACACACTGACCCATTTCAAATTTTCAATCGTTTTTTTAAGTATGCCACCGCTGTGTCATTAGAGCTTGCATTATCTATAGTTAAAGTGAATACTTTTTCAATACCACATTCCAACAGACACTTCTCAATTGCCTTTCCTATAGTGTCACCCCTATAGTTTTCAACAATACAAAAGTTTAAAATCCGCTTTTGTAATCTCCAATGTTCATCAATGAAATGAGCTGTCAAGCACATGTAGTTAAAATTTTGAATTGATGACCAAGTATCTGCAGTGAGGCACACACGGACATATGATTTTTTCAACAAATCTTTTAACTTCTTAGATTCTTTGTGGTAGAGTTTCAAACAATCCCTAGTAACCATCACTCATGATGGAACAGGAAATCTAGGTTCCAAAGAATTCAATAACTCTTGAAACCCATTCCCTTCTACAACCCGAAAGGGCATCTCATCACAAATCACAAATTTAGCTAAAGCCCTTCGACATTCATCTAGATTATATGTATGAGGGATCAAAGTTCTTCCAACCTCCCCTACATTTTCTCCCCCAAGAGGTTGGGTGTATGCTAAAATAGGTTAGTTTTTTAACCTATGTGGGTTATTCATACATGCTTTCACATGCTTATTCAAGGAATTCGTTCCATGTGTTAGTTGGATGACAAGCATAGGAAGCCTCACAGTATCTGCACACAGCTCTATGTTCTCCTCCAGTTTCTTCCAATGGAAGTTTTGTGAAATGTTTCCAAACACTAGATTTGTTTGCAGGGGGTTTTCTCTTTCCACTCACATTTGTGGAAGGTGTAGCAGCAGAGGCTGCAGTAGTGGCAACATCTGATGAAGGAGAGTGTTGAGTAAGAATATTGCTAGGTTGAGGTTGGGGTTGGGGTTGGAGTTGGCTTTGTTGTTGGGAATGGGATTGCCCTTGAGTTTGTTCAGCACTATTATGATCTGCCATTGGTGCCTTTGTCCTTGAGTGATAAAGTGAAAAAAAAACCATGAGGAGTTAAATATGGAGATACTATTTTCAAAACTGGGTTACAAAACCCCTGAAATATTAAGATCAACAGCGAATGCAGATGAATAAATAATTTAGAAATAATTATAGACAATGATTTGATCTAAAACTCAAATAGGTTTTGCTAAAAACAATAAGATCATCCATGTCTCTGTGTTAGACATTGCCTTAATTTCTATATTGCCAGGTTTCCTCAAAGATTTGCATATTATAATAATCTGAACATGGGATCAGCCAAAACAAGGCAAAGCCTGTGCTTGTGAGAAGAATTTAATGAAGAAATGGGAGTGATTTCTTGCTTGCCATGTTGGGTTTGGAGAGGAAGATGCAGGGAAATGGGGAATCAGAGGTAATCAGAGAGAAAAATACCATAATTCCTATTTAGGTGGGGAAGTCAGGAATGCACAGTTTTTAAATAGCACTAATTTTGTGTATCTTTCATTTAAGTTATAAATATAGCTAGACTACAAATTTCTGCATCATAAATGCAAAATGAAATCTCAATCCTCTTGTCTCGAGATATTCTTCATTTAAATTTAGTCTCAATTTTTTTTAAATACCATGCCAACATAGATGATAGAATCCCTAATATCAAAAGTAAAACATCAAAATTATACAGTATAATTCTTTATAAAAGTATATTTATTTTATTCAATCATGAACTATACACTGTTAAAATCTAACTCAGTAGGACATCCATGTTGAGGTTTAGATTTTGTGTTGTGGTATTTGTCAAAATTTCATCCTTTATTTTTAAGCAAAATCTCGGTCAATATAATCAAACTATACACTGTTATTGTTCAAATTAATCCAACAAGCCAGCCAACCAAAAAAGACGAACTACTTGCATAAATCTATGAGGGTGAAAATATATAATCAGCCATACCTATCTATAGCAATAGCAAAAGCGACTGAGCAGCAAGGAGTCGATGAAGGAGACAATAAAACGTAAAGAATAGAAAAAGTAACGTGCATGTGCTGTGTTCAATCTCCACCCAGAGTGCGATAGCTATGGCATGATTTTGTGCTAGATCTGTGGCTCTATGTGGATCCGAGATAGAACTCCGGTCTTGCAACTCCTTCCCTTGATAGCCTTAAGTTGTTGGTTACACCGCACCGGAAAAACACTCTCAAGGAAATCCAGATCTTTCTTAGTAGGGACAGTACCAAGGATATCAGGGTTAAATAGCTTTTCTCTGGCAGTATAAAATCTTTTCTCTGGAAAGCCTATACCCGAAAGAGGGAAACCTTCCGTTTGCTTGCCATTGCAATATCAGAAACCACAGGAAAGCCTCGGCCTAGTATTTTGACCGGCTGAAGTAGCGGCAGGAGCAGAAGCTACAAGGAGGGTCGGAAGGAGATTCTCGCTGGAAGAGGAATTGAAGAGAGAAATTGAAGACACAAACAAGTATTTGCGTGAAGCTTCAAACTTTGTCCGTGTCGTGACTCGTAAGTCTGTGTCTCCTGTCAGCTGTCCTTTCCCTGCGTGCGTGTCAATTGCTTGGCCAAGTAATAAGAATGAAAAAATAAAAAAATAAAAACATAGGGTCGGGTCGGGCAGAACTTGTTGATAGGTTCCGCCCGTGACCTGGCCCGGCCCGGCCCGGTCTTCATCTTCAAATAAATGTTGAATGTTCTGCCTATTTTTTATTTTGCCCGACCCGACCCAGCCCGATTATGCCAGGTTGGGTCGGGCCTTACGGGCCTCTGTACACCCCTAGTTGGAAGGCACATTTATCAGCATGGGGATCGTTCCTTGGCATCAACATTTTTGAAATTAAAAACATGATAAAAAAATTACCATTTATGTAAAATCTTACTTGGTCCCCTTCATCCCCTCCAATTAGGCCCCATAGGTTGATTCTTGAAATCAAATGTGGTATTATTGGTATTACTACAACCATATGTTAAGGGCCGGAGTTTCATATGTATGAGGATGGACACATGCTCTCTTCAATTTTTTTTTGTAATTTGTATATATGTAATATTAATTTTTGATATTATACTTTTATATTTCTTAACATTTTGAATTTACTAAGCTTATTCAACTCACATATAATTTTTTTATTATTTGACATTTCAACTTAAAATCACACTTCTTTTTAATTTATTTTTTTTAATTTTTTCTCTTTTTCTTTTTTATTTTTCTTTCTTTTCTTCCATTTTCCTCTCACTTTCTTCTCGTTGAGCCAAATTGCCTTTAATTTTAGTCAGATTTTACACAATACTTCTTCTTCTGTCTCCCCGTGTTGCCCTTGTTATCTAATATTTCTTCTATGCATGTATATAATATATTTTTGTAAATAATAGTCCTACAATAACTGAATAGAATATAACTAAATTTAAATATTAATATATTGCTTTTAGTTAAACTCATAACAATTATCTTTGAAAATATTACAAAACTTTTTAAATGTTATTGGATTAAATAGTATTTGTAATACTTTGTAAATATAATTTTTTGCAAATTGATAGTAACAATTTTTTGTGTTTCACCATAGAAACATTTTTCCCTCAAAATGTTTTGCTAAATTGTTCATTAAATTATTATGACATAGTTGGGTGATGGTTTATTTTTTAATGTATCATTATTATGCATTACATAAATATTAAGTAGATACAATAATGTCTTTAAAGGTATATAGTTAGTAAAGTTGTTGATATTAATATGAAGACTAATTATTGATGTATGATTTATCTAAACCCAAAGTTATTTCTAGATTTAAGAGAAAAAAGTCAAGATATTGTTAATGAACTAATCTTATTTAGCATAATTCAAAAGTTTAAAGGAAAATATTTTATTTAAATAATATATTATAATTTTTTTTTAAAATTGGGTATAAAACAATTTTTGAACAGACATTTCTTTTGCCTCCACTAATTTAAGATGTTGGCTCCGCTATTATATCTATTTGTATATGTTTTGGAGAGACAATGTTTTATATTAATATAGTTTTGTTAGCATTGTTATGAGTTAATAAGTAGAGCACAAAGTATATATAGTTTATCCATATTGTTTGGAACAATATTGTTCATCCAATTTTAAGGTTGTGATTCATTTAATGTTAAAATTGTTTTATTTAAATTTTGGATAGTATTATAATGATTTAATGTTATCGTTGTGATTAAATTAATAATTTTAAATTTTAAATATCAATTTAATCTTAAATCATGACCTAGGAATACAATAAAAGTAGGCTTTTTGATACACACACATATAAAAACAAAATCCTTATATAACTTACTGTCAAAACATATTTTTTATATATATAACTATTTTTTTTTAATTAGAATGTGGAGTATGTTGCTATTTGTTCCTATCACATATATATATATATATATATATATATATATATATATATATATATATATATATATACACACACATATTGGTGCCTCTACATTAAATTTATGTTTTTATAATTTATATAAATTTTCTTTTGTAAATTGATTTGAACATTTTGTTTACAAGTTTTTTAAAATTTTAATTTATATGAAAATTTTGTTATTTTTTATTTATAAAAAAAGTTAATTTAATATAATTCTTTAGAAATATTAGTTACTTAAATTAAGTTTTTTATTTTTAATTAAACTTTTTAGAAATGTTACTTTTTAAAATTAAAGTATAACTTAAGATATACATTTTTAATAAATTTATTAATTGATTATAATGTAAATTTATATTGGCTCAATAAGAAAATAATAAGCATATTACAAAATAGATTGAAATGTATAATTTAATAATATAAAAGTAAAAATATAGAAATATAGATATTGAAACATATGAAAGAAAAAAAAAAAAGAGTGATATCGGTCATTATTCGTAATGGCTCCTTATCCTACATTAAAACATTATTTTGATTCATTGTGATCAACTATTTTTCTTTTTCGTCTTCATCTTCCTCTACATCTTATCATCATTGTCATTGTCTTCTTTTCTTCTTCTTTTTTCAAACAATTCATTTCCCATCTAATTATGGGGATCCACAGAAACCATGTTTTCATCCATCGGATTCCAAGTACCTAGATCAATCAAAAGTTCGATTCTATTTGAACTGCTCATTTTCAAATGATATCCATAGTGTTCACAAATATAGAAATAGTAGAAGCCTAGGATAACATTATATATGCTCAAGTAATTAGAGGTTTTTTATTAGTAACCCACTCGATTATTAGAAAATATATTCCATTACCATTGATTGAGGATTTAAGTTTCATTGATGGGATTAAACCAGTGAAAGAGTTGACATGGGGTAAAAAAGTCTTATTATGGTTAGTAGGATGATTTCCATTATCCAAAAAATGCATTGACATACTCAACATTAAATGTAAATAGATTTGTAAATAATGATATGAGTAATATCCCACAAGATTGCATTGGTTATGTTGTCAATGTGGAAAAGAATAACTCCATATAAAGAGATAAAGATACTTATGGTGTATAATAAAAATGTGCAAGAGAAGATGGATCAACACCTCCAATATCTATGAATGATTGAAAAGAAGAAGAATTAGTACTTTTACCTTACGTGAATGGTAGAACAAAATAAGGACCATCACATCTAAAATCTTCTTGCATGGGGCTGCTATATGAGGCGATGATAGCAAGTTTGTATCAATTCCACCAATGTCGCCACCAAACATTGAGTTTTTATATAAAATAAAACCATGGCCTTTCTTTCTTAGTCTAACTTGTGGCTCTTGAGGCATGGATAAATTAGATGTTGGTGGAGTAGGTTAGGAGATGAGCATATCTCAATACTCTCATAGGGTACACAACTTGGTTTGAATATTGTCGCTTGCCCCTTGCCTTAAGTTGTCATAATTAAGTGTTTAAAGGGTCAATGATAACAAAATTGTATAAGTCTTCCAATACATCAATATATAAAATGAAAAATTAGCTATTAAATGTTTAAATAACATAAATATATATAGAATGAGACAAAATACAATGATGAAAATTAACTAAAATCATACCACAAAACATTAAAAACTACTTGAAAGATGAATCTACTATTGTGTATATGTTTAATACTAATGCATAAAATCATTGACCCTTAGGTTAGTGATGTATCATTGACCTAGGTTAGTGATATAAATTAAAAAAGAAAAATAGGATGTGAAGCTATTATATATACAAGATAAATTAATTAAATGGGATGTGAAATCATTGGCTCCACGACCCATATTATATACAAAAATTAAATTAAATGGGAATATTATATAAAAAAGTAAAAGGAACATAGATCCATCATATTATATACTTTTTATCCAATTCTCTATGAAATTGTTTGAGAATAAAAATAAACATTTTACACATTTTGCAAGAGTGTTTAATTTTCTTCCTTTAAAGTAGTTTTAAAATTGATAATAATCAAATACACTTAAATATCAAATACTAATAATACATATCTTTTCATCATAATAAAGAATACTCATATATATAGTGTAAGGAATTGCAATTGATATTTTCTCTTAGTATTTTAAAATTTACAAATAAATGAACACAAAGCAACAAGTTATTATCATAATATAACTATTCAATATCTTACAATCGTTTAAGTTCCATGATCACTTTTGACATTTTCAAGTTCAAAGAATTTATAGCCATTTATCTTAATGGCTTCTTACTATATTGTAATCATTATAACCATAATCTTATATCATTTCAATAGCCATGGCGAGTCATTATTAACTTTTAATGGTTAATTTGTGCATATGTTATAAATGGTTATCAATTTATTCATGAACATGTTAAAATTGAAAAGTTTCTAAAGTCTTTTGATGCATGAAGTACATAAATTATTACTTTTTAAGCCATAATAAGAGAATCTTATAGCTACTGACTGATTAAAATATGTCATGAAATTTTTTCTAAATGCACCATTCATTTAAATAATGAAATCATTGGTTATAAAATAACTAAAACCAAAAGTGATATAGTTAGTTACTAGTCATTTAATAATATTTATCCTTTTAGCTTTTAAGACATTGCTAATATTGAATTGATAATTATATTATAAATATTAGAAAACCTTGAATTTATAGATAATATAAAGTAAGAATTAAAAAAAAAAAAACTTCTTGTAACTTGATGTGATTGATGAGTTTAATTTATGCATATTTTGTTTACCCTTAAATTTGTTGGATTTAATCTCTGAGTTGATATTTATGCAAATTCTTTGTGAGTTTGATTAGGTTTGGATGGAGCTAACTAATTGTGAGAAATTGGGCAAATTAGGAGCTAACTACAACAACAACCATTCCCAAGTTATGTTGAGGATATAGGTTAGATTTAAAGATAAAATGAGCAAAATAAGCCCATAAAAACCAACATGGGGCAAGCCATGTTAGCCAACATGCTCATGTTAAAGAGCCTTATATCATAATGTGAAGATAGAAGTGAACACGTGTAAGTTGTATTATATGATCATCTTGACTTAGACAAGCTATATTTGACACTAGAAATGCAGTTTTATAAAGTTTTGTAGCATTTTCTAAAAGTTTTTTTAAGAAACCTTAGGCGTATCACATAAGAACCCTTAAAAAAACATTTTAGTCATCATGCAACAATGTTTAAAGAGCTCTAAAGACTTTGATTAATGGCTGAAGAAATTGGAGTTTCTACCTAAAGATTGTTATGCCTTATTCATTAATTTTCTATTCTTCAACTTTTTCTTTTATTTTAGCATGACTTTGTTTTATTTAGATTTTGTGTGTGTGTTTTTTTAAAGTATAAGTAGCTAAACCCTTCACTATGGGATTTGGATGGACATATTTATGGATTTTGATTGAATTGGGAATACTCATATAATGATTTTCATTGAAGTTAATGTATTATTTAGTTTATATTGCTTTTGTAATTTGGTGGCCACTTATTATGAATGTTAGATTTGCGATGAGAGTAATCAAGAAGTGAATCACCGTAGGACATCACCTGAATAATAAACTTAAACATAGATTTCTAGAGACATTAATCAAACCTAGGTAGGCAAGATTGTAACTTACATGCATGCTAAGCTAATACATGTAGGGGTACATTGAGATCCATATAATTTAATGGATTTGTGTTAGAGCATGCAATTACAAGAGTAGATGTAGTTTTAACATAAATACATATGACTTATCTTGAGAGAGAATTTCGCATAAATTAGGGAATCAGCCATTAACTAGAAATCAAATTGAATTACAGGAGTTGACCTTATTCAATCTTAAGAAGTGACATTAAAATTTAAATCTTAGAGCCTTTTACCATTAGACGATCCCATTAGTTATTTTAGCAATTTTTGCTTTCCCTTAACTTTCAATTTATTTACTTTCATTGATCTTTTAGATAATAAAATTAATTTTAGGAGTTGATATTTGATCCATTTTTCTCATATGATGATGCTTAACTCACTTTTTATTTACTATCTGTATGATTTGTGCACTTGCAAATTTTTTACAATAATAATAAACAACAAGCTTTAAGAATTAATAGCTTAAACTAATTTGTAAGAAACTCATGTTGGTAATGTGTTGTAAAACTAATAAAAATATAATAAGATCAATAGAGAAAATTAGAAAGAGAAATGAGATAGTAATTTTCATTCACTTGAATCTTTCATGCCTATTATATAACTCCTTTTTGGAGGTATTCAATTAGATAGATGAGTTACAATAATATAAATTAATTAATTAATTTATATAATTATATAATATAATTTATTTGAGAGTTGTAAAGTATATACTATTAAATATGAAAGAGATTGTAAAAAGTCATTTTTTGTAGGTTATGGATATTCATATAATACATCATTTATTATAAATTTTAGTAATTAAATTGTTTATATTTTAATATCACTTGATTATTTTTATCTTGGTGTCAATAGGGATGAATTATTTTTCTTAAAATTATGCTAAAAATATTATAAAGTTGTTGAGTAACAACAAAATAAGCCATAAAAAATTAGATGAATTATTTAAAGTTATAAAAAATTAAATTGATTTTGGATTAAATCTTACAAAGATATATTGTAATTTATCAACAAAGAATTTAAATGTGTCTATTTAATAATTAATAAGTAAATGTTAATATGTCATAAGTATTATAGAATTTTTCTTTGAGGTGACAACTCTCCATGTTCTCGATTCGTTTTGTTTGTGGTGATATATTTCGTTTTCAGTTTGAAAGAAGATAAACTTGATTAGTTGATTTGATACAGATTTGAATACAATAATAAAATCGTGCAGACACGTCAAAGAGGACAACACAAATCAGTATCACCATCTTTCAAATCGATAGTCGCGTGAGGATTCTCTTCTCTATGTTAAACGCTGAAAATTTGTTAATTTTTCAACGACTAAGCGGGTCTTATATGTGCCCTCAATCTCAATCAATAAAATTTTATAGTTATCGTATAATTTTTTTTTATAAAGGCACGATGTTGATATAATAATCATTTTACAAATAAATTGCTGTATTAAAAGGGTAATATGATATACAAAAAATGAATAATAATAATAAATAAATAATTATATAGATAAAAGATAATTTTTATATTTTTATTTTAAAAAATAATAAATGATTATAATAATATAATATATGTTACACAAGTTTTTTTTATTGGGACATCAAACAAGGTCAAAGTGTATCAACTATATCTTTTAGCCACATTTGATATACGAGAAATGAATGGAATAGGATATTAAAAAAAAAAGTTAACACGTATGATGAGAAATAATATTTATACTGTATTTTAAAAAAAATAAAAAATAAAAAAATTATAAAACAATAATTATAGTAGTATAATAGATATTTTTTTGCTTTTTATTTAAAACTTTTCATTTTCTCCCTTTAGAATACCATGCAGCAAACATGGCCTTTAATTTTTGCATAAAACAACACTGGAATTTTAGAATTAATTGATTGAATTTTTGTTTAATAAAGGTTTAATTGTACACTTATCTTTATGATTCCAGTAAATATAAAATTAGTGCCCCAAATTTATATTGGTACAGTCTCATTCTCCAAAGTTACAAAATATGCAGTATATTCTAAAAGTTAATATATATATATATATATATATATATATATATATATATATATATATATATATATATATATATATATATATGATACAAAAGAAAGGATGTCCCATTTTAAATATAAAATTATTAGATATGAAAATAGAAAAAGAATAATGATGTGAATGAAATAAAATAATTACGTTTGGTATGATATAAAAAATAATTAAATAAAAATAATACAAAAAATAGTACAAATGGATAAAAAAATAAAGAAATGATCCTTGTATCTATATTTATAAATATTATTAAAATAAAAAATAAAAAATTCATATGAATTAAATATAATAATCATTTTTAATTTACATAAAGATATATCAAAATGAATTATTCAATAAATTTTTTTTTTCTTTTTTTTTTCCCACAAAGCAGGACAAAATATTACAAGACAAAAAAACAGGCACTAATACTATAAAACCCTACTTCATCTTTGGAACTATTGATGTAGTTGAGATTGCAAATAGTAAGGGTGAACAAAATTAAACCAAACCAAATTGAACCAAACTACAAAAAACTGAATAAAATCGATTAAAAATTGGTTTGATTTGGTTTTTGTGATTGTAAAACCGATTAAATCAATTCAGTTATCGGTTTTCTCCATATTTGGTTTGGTTAACTGAACCAAACCGAACCATTAAAATTATAATTAATTAAAATTTAATATTTTGTTTCTTTTTAGATTAATAAGATCTTTTGTCAATTAAACTTGTATCAAAACTACATTTTTTATATAGTTCAAAAAATATATAAATTATTTATACTATTTTATTATAAGATATTACTCTTATTTTATTTTATTTTTCACTTTTTAAAACTTATTTGTGAATGTATGAAATTTGTTTAGGTAATATATATATAGTAAATTATTCCAAAATTATTATTCGTCAAAATTTTAAGATATGTAAGATATTATAAGTTAAATTCTACATATTATAAAAAATAATTTTTTTTAAAAAAATTACTTTTGGAAAAAAAAAACATGAACTAAACTGGATCAAACTGAACCAAACCGAATAAAAACCGAATCAAACCGATTAAAATTTAAAACCGACAAGGTCCAACAAAATGCTAAACTGATTAAGTTGGTTCGGTTTGATTTTTGTTTAAAACCGAATCAAACCAAGCCTTTGAACACCCCTAGCAAATAGTCTTGAATTGTAATAAACCTTTTTTTTAAACTAAGGATGTATGGGGATGTTGGTCATCTCATAAATTGCACCGACTATACTCAGAGAGACTGAATCACATCTTGTATTTTTGGGCGGAGGATTGAATCACATCTTCACTAAAAGTATATTTGATAAAATGTACGAAAAGTAGGAGTGTGTCTATATATATATATATATAGAATTTATGCATATGGATGATTTTCATGTTGTTCTTTATTTTTTGAGAATATTAAAATATCATCTATATAAATTATTACAAAATTCTTAATCGGAGATAAAAGTTGCTGTACATATTCTTGAAATATACTTGGACTATTATGAAATCCCATAGGTAATACATTCCATTCGTATAATCCTTCGGAGGTTAAGAAGGCATTATATTTTTTACTTGGTTATTTTAACTTAATTTGAAAAAATCCTTATTTATAATCAATTTTACTAAAGATTTGTTTACCTTTTATTAGATTAAATAATAGTTCAATTTTTGGAATTGGGTATCGGTTTCTTATGGCTAAGTCATTTAATTTTTTATAATTTATAACCATTCGATATTTATTTCTTCAGATTTCAGCATGACTTATAACAATCATGGCTGGTGAACAATAATTTGATCTACTTTCCCTAATTAAATTGTATTGTTTCATTTCATTTATGTGCATAATAAACTTTTGTTTATCCTTAGGTGTCCATGGATATGGTTTACTACATATTTCTTTACTATAATCAAGTAATTCTATTTTTGCATAAGGTTTTGATTTTTCCCAGTGAATTAGAGGATTTTCACTGTAATTATCAATTAATATTTGTTCAATTGGTTTTTGTCTTATTATTTGGTTTAATGATATTTTAGCTTCAATTTCTATAGGGTTATTATTAGGAATAAATTGAATTTCATTGTCTGATTTCTTTTTTCTAAATATTGTATCTGTTCGGTTATATGGATGTTGGACTCTAATTGCCCAAGTTTGATGTTTACAAGGTGTTGTTAATATTAATGTTTTTTCGGTAAAATGTAAAGGCATATATTGTTCTAAAAAGTCCATTCCTATGATTATATCTGGAGTTGTTTCATTGTATTGATATAGTATTGGAATTTTTAATTCATATTCTCCTATTTGTATTGGTACATCTTTTGCAGATAATTCTATGAAATGAATTTCTTTTCCAGCACTACTCATTCTAATTGGCTTTTCTTTTTTCCATAATTCTGAGGGTAAAATATTATATTTAGCGGTGGTAATATTTGCTCCTGTATCAATCATAGCATGATATTTTCGTGATTGATATTTTACATAATTAAATCTTACTAATATATAATAAAATTTCATTCAATTAATTTAATTTTTTCGAGAATTACTGTTTGATGATCTATGTTTATTAGAATTATATCATTCTGAATTCGATAGGGTTTTACATATTCTAGAAAATCTTTTCCTAACATAATTTTATGAGGGTGATTTTTTATTTCAGCTTCGACATATAATTTTACTTTTTTCGTGTTTCTTTTATTAAATCTTAATATAGTGTGTGCAGTAGTTTCTGTTTCATTAATTTCAATGTTATTATCTGTGTATTCAATATTTATAGTACTTTGTAGCTTTTCAGATTTTATTAAAGCAATTATTTCTAGCCATTTTCCTTCTTTAGTAAGTATCTAATGGTTGGGTTAAATCTATTTCAGGTATATTTGGTTGAAGTTTAGCTAAGTTTGATCTTATTGGAATTTCGGCTATTCTGTTTGCTTCATAATTACTGTGGCTTCTTGATCTAAGTAAAGGTCTTTCTGGAGATAATTCTAGAGGTCGTAGTTCCTGTATACTTCTTCGAGGATTGATGTTAATGTTTATGGCTGAGGGCGTATTAATTCTAATACTTCGATTTCCTAATTGATTGTTAAAGAAAATTCTAGGGGTATCTATCTCGTCTAATTCTCTTGTTTGATCTAATTTTAATTGTAATTGTCTAGGTATGGTAATTCTATTTTGGTCTAAAGGTAATTCTTCTAGGACGGGCATAAAATGTTTGTCAATAGTAATATCTCCTATATTTCATTTATAAATTTTATGTTCGTTGGAAAATACTAATCCTACCATTCCAGTTATACTTATAATTCGACTTCCTGGTGCCATTTTAATTCCTTTTAATTTGTGATAAATTACTAAAGTTCTATTCATATTTGTTTCAACTCTAGAGATAGCAAAATTTGTATTAACAGTTAATTTTAATTTTTGATAAATTAAATTTTCATTTAAAGCTCCTAATATACTGTTTGGTACATTATCAATAATTCGATTGTCAGTAATTAAAAGTTCAATTGGTGTATCGATTCCAACTTTAAAATATGCTTTAATTAATAATTGTATTCCTGGTATATAAATTTCTGTTATTTCGTCCTTTATATCTAGTTTTTGAATTTCATGTTCAATTAATGTTTTACTAATAATTGGGATTCTTAGAACTCCTTCAGTTAGTGTTGATTCTATAGAAAATTTCTTTTCTATAACTACACAAGCAGATTTTTCCCTTTTCTTTGATTTAATAATTTTACTAATTTGTTTAATAATACTAGTTTGTGTTAAATCTCGAGGTGTTAGATCTAATTTTTTATCACGAATATTATTATATTGTTTTAAATTAAACTTCATTCTTTTTTTTACTATTCCTTCATTTGGATTTCTAATTTCTTCAAATTCTTCGAAATCTTGTTGAATATTATTACTACTACTTCCATCTTCATGCATCATATTAATTTCATTTTCTTCAGATATATTAATGATTTCTTTTTCTGATTCTGAGTCACTAGAGTGATTAGATATTATATAATTTTTCTTTTCTTCTTGTTCAAATTCATCTAATATTTGGAATATATTAACAGGTTTTGTTTTTATCTTAGGGGATTCTATTCTAGGAATAAAAAGTAATAATTCTTGGATATCATATTCTAAGTATTCCATTAAACAAAATTAAATAGTAAAAACTGAGTATAAGGTGAGAGAAGCAAAGCAAAAGCAGAAATAATAACAAAATTAAAATAAGAAGATACAGAAGGCAGTAAGTAAGCACGCAGGCAGGTGTATGACTTAAACTAAATTTCAGAGATTAAGCTTCATATTTCTTATTCTTATCTTTCCATCAATGCTCTGATACCATTATTAGGGACAGCCTGGAATGAGTGAGATTAGTTACCCATTCAGGGAGTAAAATAGACTTGTATAAATAATCCATTTGAGATTTTCTTGAGTTGGAATAATTAATTTAGGTAAATTATTGCATAATTCTTTAATTTTTTGAATAATCTTTTATGTTTCTTCATTCCATGTCCATTGGGATTTTTCTCCAGCTAATTTGGATACTTGAAAAGTGTATTTAGATAAATTAAGAATAAAATTTTTAGCTTAATTTATTAATCATGATTGTAATTCTTTCTTTGTTGTAATTTTTTTGAAATCTTTTACTTGACTGATATGTTTTTGTAATTCTATTCCATTTGAGGATATATAATGTGCTAAGAAAGAAAAGAAAAAAGAAAGTGAAAATCCGTTGAAATAAACTAAGTAATCAATCTAATCAATTATCATTCGAGTTAAAAAAAAAAAACATATCAATTGAAATTTAACCAACTTTTATGTCAATTGGCACTTACTCAAGTTCATTTGGATAAGGCGAAGCAAGTTATGTCACAAATTATGTTTATTTTAAGCTACTTAAACATTATATTCCTTTTAAAATTCTAAATTCGACTAAATTGAACAAACCTGATGTTTTCACAAAATTTCACTCGAGCAAACCCATTAACCTATCTGAATCTGAGCAAAATCCTTCTTTTTTCAGGTTTTGCCAAATTGAAACAAGTTGTCAGGTTATGCGTGCGTGCGTGCGTATGTGTGTTTACGTATACACACCCACAAATATAAAATTTGATCGCAGCAAATAAAGAGAAGAGTAACAAGGTGCTTAGGTAGATAACAAACTAGGTGCTTTCCCTTGTATCTTGCAGTGATTTAGAAAATGTTTCCATAGCCCTCATAAAAAAAATTGAAAAAAAGAAAAAAAAAAAAGTAAATGGACAGTATATGTACAGAAATATACGAATATAAATAATACATGACTAGTTTTAGCACGTAGCACCATAGAAATCGCACAGTAATTAGTTTCACCACAATTTATATATATATATATATGTATAGATTTGTTAGAAAGTCAAAGTACAAAAACTTAGCATAAAAACTAATAGGAACAATGCAACGATGATTTGCTTCAACAATTAAAAATAATAATAAATAAAACTCTAATTAACGGAGCATAATTTTTATGCAATTGAAAACCGATATCGGAGTAGCACGGGGAGGTGCAACGGTGATGATGGTTGTCGCCGCCATTGGTTTGTATTTTAGGAGTTTGCTATTTTCAGAAAAAACAAAAAAAAAGCGGAGAATAGGGTGACGATGGGTATTCAGCTTTAAAAATAGAAATCCTTACGCGGTTCTGAGTTCTGAGTTCTAAATCTCTTTATCATGCGATAAAATATCCTCAAGCACAAAAATTATGTTGAACTAACCTGCATTGTGATTGTTAAGAGATTTATGTTCTTTTATTTTTAATCTATTATTAGAAGTTGTCACAGATGATGACTAGTTTTAAAATGTTTTGCATGGTTTAATATCAAAGTTTAAATCTTCTGTAATACTGCATTATATACAATAAAAAAATAATACCAAAAAAATATACATATAATTCATTTGTTCTTTTAATCCACTACCTCTTGTTATCTCTAAATGCGTATGGTCCAAATACTCGATATTAGGTAAAGTTCTCCAACAAATTTAAAGGATCTGGATTCCAAGAACTTGTAGGCCCAAACAAGCAACTTATGGGTCCACAAATTGTTCAGCATGTAGCCCAGCCCAGTCAGCCAAGGGATGAGATTCACCCTTCACTCTTACTTTTTTTTTTTTGGGGTCCAAGAAGGCACTATAAGGAGGGGCATATATGTTTGGAATAACGTTGTAAAGGAGGAGGATGTGCAAAAAAAAGGTAAATGAAGATAAATGAGATAAAAATTTATTTTTATATTTTTATTTTAAAAAATAATTTAATAATTAAAATAATAATTATAAAAATATAATACACATTGTATAAAACTATGTAAAAAAGATACATCCACGTCTACATCATATTAAATGAGTTGAAGTAAACTTAAAAAAAAAAAAGATCATTTTGTTTCACAGTTTTGATTAGAGCAGGTAGTAATTTTATAGTCATGTAAAATATATATTTTTTATTGTATCTTTAAATAAAATTAATGAAAAATACTTAAGAATTAACCAAAATTATGTTTTCTCCAAATCAGTTGTACACTTGTTAGTTATAGAGCTTGTGACATGAAATCCAAAAATACGAAACATTTTTAAAATTAAAAAAAATCTAATTTTACATGGCATTAAATTTAAAATATGAAAACTAATGTTACTTTACAAAACAATATCAACTATAAAATTTTTTAGACGACTTAAGTTTATTAAAAATCAGCAAAAATATAATTAAATTTTCTTACTTTTTATTTTTTTTGTTAGGTTTAACCTTTTTCTTAGTTCTTACTTAAGATAGAGCAGGAGCTAAAAATTAAAGAAATAAATTCTCTCAAAATTTTTTAATATTAATGTTGGAGGTGGATATTGAATATATAAAATTTATTATTCAAATAAGTTTTATATATTTAAGTGAAATTTATTATTTCAGTGAATTATATATATATTATATTTACTTTTTTAAATTAACGTAATTAATTTCACAAAAAAATTGTGATAATTCAAACACAAGAATTTGAAATTTATGTTATGAATTATGATTTATTAAAGCATACAAACTACAAAGGCACGTCTTTCCAGCCTGGCTTCTGGCCCCACAAGGACCCAAAATATCGAAATACCCAAACTACCCCTATACTGTTTAGGAACAAAACCAAAATACTCAACTCCTCCACCACCCTAGGCCCGCAGCCAACCATGTCAACTACAGTCCGCTACTTCACCGCAATCCTCGCCTTCCTCCTAGGCGCCGCCGCGATTTTTCCGGCAACGTCAGGCTCCGGCGAGCTTCCCACGTTCAGGGAAGCACCTGCTTTTCGAAACGGCTGGGAATGTCCCGAAATGGCATCGTCTACCACCGACAAGCGAGTTCACAACCCTTCCATTATCCACATAGCCATGACTCTCGATGCCACCTACCTCCGCGGCTCCGTCGCCGGCGTCTTCTCCGTGCTTCAACACGCATCTTGCCCGGAGAATGTGGTGTTCCACTTCATCACAGCCACGCACCGCCAGTCCGAGCTCTGCCGGATTATCTCCGCCACGTTCCCGTACCTAGACTTCCACCTGTACCATTTTGACTCCAACGTCGTCAGGGGAAAGATCTCGTATGCCATTCGCCGAGCTCTCGACCAGCCTCTCAATTACGCGAGGATGTACCTGGCCGATCTCTTGCCGGCCGGCGTCCGCCGCATAATCTACTTCGATTCCGATCTGATCGTGGTGGATGACGTGGCGAAGCTCTGGAACATCAATTTGGGGGCGCATGTTCTGGGCGCGCCCGAGTATTGTCATGCCAATTTCACCAACTACTTCACGCCCAGGTTCTGGTCAAATCCGGTCTATGCGGCGTCATTTCGTGGCCTCAAACCCTGCTATTTCAACACGGGGGTAATGGTGATAGATCTGTGGAAATGGAGGGAGGGTAGGTACACGGAGAAGCTAGAGAATTGGATGAGGATTCAGAAGAGGTACCGAATCTACGAGCTCGGTTCGCTGCCGCCGTTCTTGCTGGTGTTTGCCGGAAAAGTTGAGAGGCTAGAACATAGGTGGAACCAGCATGGGCTGGGCGGAGACAATCTCGAAGGGTTATGCAGAGATCTTCACCCGGGACCCGTGAGCCTATTGCACTGGAGTGGGAAGGGGAAGCCATGGCTGAGACTGGACTCGAAAAAGCCATGCCCGTTGGATAGCTTGTGGGTCCCATATGATCTGTTTCGCCACTCCTCGTTGTTCTCGGATAGCTAGAGGAGAACAGGTGAACTGATGAAGGTCCATCGCCGGCCACGGAGCTCTCTATTATTGTATAATCAGTAACTCGCTGTGCAGGGGAAGGAACGGGGAATGCAAAAAGACGAAATAGGACAGATCTAGGAATTTTTTAAGAATATTTTTTAAGTCTTTGAAGGTAATCCAATTTTTAAGATTTTGTAAGGTCAAATCTTTATTTATATTTCTTTTCTAATGTGTTTATAAGAGATAAGAGAAACCTTTTTTTTTTTTTTTCCCAATGCAAATCAATTACGGAAGTTGAATGTATGTTCTGCTGTGGTTGTTTAGTGTGAACTTTTGTATAATTTTGTTAGAGGAATGATATTTCTACACTTTCTCATACGTAAAACCTCATATAATCAGTCTTATAACTAAGCCGTCCGTCTCCAGGTTGTAAAATATCTTCCTCTTATACTGAGTCTTAGCATGTTTATGGTTCAATTTGATTTGGTTTTGAGATTCAAACTCGGACTAAATCTATATTAACTAATTTTCAATATTTAAAAAGCGAACTCAGTCCTGAGAAATTATGGAACTGAATCAAAATTGAAGCTTGAAAAGTTGGAACCAAACCAAATCTAACCAATTCTTGTATTGATTTTAATAATTCCAGGGATTGGTTTATGGGGTTGACGGCATGATTTTATTCTGGGGAGGAAGTTGGGGAAGGAATGCTTTTGCGTGGTTTATAAAGTTAGAACTGCCTGAAGCCCTCTTCAAAGGTACCAGATATTTTATGTGAAATCTGTCGAAAATAGTAATTTGATGTTTTTTAAATGGTTAAATTCAATGTTTTTGTGTGTGCTCATATACTTGATTTTGTATTTATAATTATGAAGTTTATGTATCTTATCTAGATTAATGTCTGGACAAGAAAAAGAAAATCCAAATTAATGCGATTCACATATCTAAAGTTGTGTAATTCATGTATTGGATATTAAATAGCAATGTTTTAAAAATTAAATTAGTTATTAAATTGGTGAATACATTAGTTCATGATTTATTAGTTTAACTGTAATTAAATTATGGTCGAATTAATAATAATTAAATATATATTTTAAAAATTTTATGTATATTAAAATTTTAATATAAAAATAAATACTAATATATTTCAAATATTAAAGTAATCACAAAATTATTTTCAAGCAATTTAAATTGATAATTACTTGATTTAAATATATATTTAATATAATTTTAATATATTAAAATTTAAAATTTATTATTAATATATGATTTTTTATAGTTATATTTATATAAAACTTAGCAACACATTAACAAATTAGTTTTTCTACATATACGGTGGAGTTGCTATCTTCTTAACAAAAGGTCTCATGTTATGTTTTGCCATAATAAAAATTGATCAAAGCTTTATACAAAATATTGCATATAATAACTAATAACGCAAATTGGTTCAGTGGCAAGGATGTTTGCATGTAAGGATGTTGGTTTGAGTTTGCGCGGTGATGCTTTTGCCATTTCTTAGAGGTAGATCATGTCTAACCAGTTTAACCAGTCATCCAATGCTTGATTCACAAGCAAAACCATCGAGTCAACTCGGCTTGTGACAAATCTGACTAGTTATTTGACAATCTGATTCAAAGCTTCTTTTGGATCACACAGGAGACTGATTCACTAGTTAGTTTTTTGGTTGAACTAGTTAGCCTGATTCAATTTTAACAATACTGTTAAAAAGGGTCATTAGTTAGCTACCTAGCGTGCCTATACATACCCCATGTGGTCAAGCAATAGAAATACAAGAGTTCAGCAAATTCCTCTTCCACATATTTCTTTCTCTTCCTTCCAACCAAGTCCCCTAAAATAATTACCCCCTCTCTCTCTCTCTCTCTCCCACACACTAATTCTTGTTTGAAGTTTCTGCTAAGTACTTTACAAAAACATCAGTTAATTTTCAGATGAAAGCCAGTTTCCATGGCAGTTCCATTTATAACTTTAAATGCATATGTTTTTGAATCTTTGGATTGGTTATGAGTCTTACAGGTATTTTATGGATTTTCTAAATAAGGAATCCATTTGTTGATATGACATGATTTCCGTGTGCCTATAATTCGAAAATTTTTAGGTATATTTCTATAAAAGATAAATAACCCAAGTTAATTACGGAAAAATACGTAAACATGTGATACAGGACTTACTTCTAATACATATTTGATTAGTCTACCAATTACCTATTTTTTGAGAGTTATATGCCTTTTGGACTCCTTTGATTATTGAATGATGACTAATGGATTTTGGTTGTCACTGGAAGGAAGGTGAGTCTTGAAGAAGGCGTCTGAATATAGTGCAAACAGCTGTGGTAACCTTTCTTGACGTGTATCTATATTAACACTATTACTACCATATGACTTTAGAATATCGTTGTTGTATAGAGAAAACACATTCTTGTTCACATCATTTGACATTTGAGTTTTGTTCTCTTAAACAAAAATTCTTTTTGTAAACTGTTTGCAGAGTTCAGCAAAGAAAGCTGTTGTGTACTGCCTTATGTGGGGGTTTGAAGGGCATGCCACCCTGGCAGACCTGGTGCTAGCTGGGTGAAGACTTTCCATTCAATGCTGGTAGTCTCTCTAATCAGCGTGAGTGCAATTGATAAAATGTTCGTTCTGTTAGTATTTAGTACCTTATCTTTCCTCTCAAGTCTATATAACTTATCTAACAATTAACAAGAAAAAGAAAAGTATATCTTATCTGCTGGAACTGAAAAATGGAGGGAAGAGGGGATGATAAATAATCAATCCATTTTCAGTTTTTAAACAACGACTTTCCACTGGTATGTTAATGTTATGATATATTGAGTCTTCAATATAACTCTGGCGATGGCTGCTAAATAACTGTTATGACACGTGTTAAAAGGTGAGTCCATCTCAAAAGATTAGTTATCCAATGTAAAATGCAACAAAAATTCTGGTTGAAGCTTGAAACGATGATTCTGGGCGAGGTCCAGGATTTTCCTTAGGCATTGGAAAGAGAAAATTGAATAATTCAAACAGTGATGAGGCATCTCTTGTTTGCACTGTGCATGGGGATAGTAGGTCATGGGATCATTTTCATTGAAGTTAAAGATTGCGTCATTTCGTCCAAACAAATAAGATCCCTCGTCCAGGTAAGCTCTAATTTCCTTTCAACCATAGAACTAGTATGTTGTAAATTTAAGTTCTTCAGCAGCAGATTAAGTATCGACCAACAAGGGATCACCAGCAATATTCGAACCCAAAACTTATTGAGTCAGCACAATTTTATGAACAAACTTTTGTTGAACATGAAGCCTAATTCAATGTTCGGAAATTTCTGTTTCCTGTGCATAGTCTAGTGACTCTAGTCATCGATGGAAGCTTATCTTTTTTATCTTTATGAAACTTCACTTAAAGCGAATATCATAAAATACCCATGTAATGAACATAAGTTCAAAGGGAGAGCCCATTTTAAAAAACTAGTCAGCCTATTAGAAGGGAGAGTCTCTTAAACTTATAAAGGTACTTCATTTGTGAAGCTTCCCGATGTGAGACTCATGACAATGCCACGCCCTCCTTGAGAGCCGAAGTTCCCGACGGTCTTCTTCTGGTCAGCCCCTCCGCAGGTAGCCCTCTCTGTGACCATCGGCCTCTCAACGGAAGCATCAATGTAATGAGTGCAAGCTCAAATGGAAAGTTCATTCCAAAAGACTAACATATTAAAAGGGAGAGCCTATTAAGCTTATAAATCTCATCTCACTTGTGAGGCTTCCTGATTTGGGACTTATAACAACTCACCTCTTAGGTTTCGTCTAGTTTTGACATAAGATGTTTATGGTTTTGAAGACAGTGAAGGATTCTGATTTTTATTGTGTCCGTATGAATTGCTGTCATGTTAATTTTTTTTTTTGCAGTCTGATCTCTTTTGAGCTGACAATTTAAGTTGGAGTATTCAATGAGTGAAACTGGACTTTGCAATCACAGATAAATCACTGTCATGTGTTAAAGCGAAAGGAAGGCTAGTACTGAGAAATATTCTGGTTATACTTCAGAGGAACCTTGAATGAGAGTGTGGATGAACTCAACAGAAGCCTTTGGTGGAGTAAATGAATCTTCAGAGAGGAATGAAGATTACAAATATATATAATTCTTTTTTAATTTTCCGCCAAAATTTGTGCCTATTGCTTGTATAAAGAAATTGATAGTTTTAAAGAATTAGAACCAGTCAAGATTGAAATTTTATATAAGACAGCCGCCTTGGCTAGAATCCTAGAATTGTTAGATCCTCCCTCTTATGACAATTTTTTTTTTAAATATATAGTTATATAAAAGTCATAAATAAGCATAATACTATTAGAATCTTATTAACATAAGTTGCAAAATGTCACAAATCCCATATATTAACGCAAACTTATTTGTCTCTAAAGTAACAATTTAAAGCAACTTCCTTTTTTTTTTTTTTCCATAAAGAAGAAAGGGGTTCAAGATCATCGCGAGATTATGATCATATGATTTGAATTGCGATCCTGGTAGAGGATCAGTTCTTATAGGTAAGGTCGTAAGATCTTACGGTTAAGATTGAAACTTGACAACCTCCGATACACCACCGTTCATTATGACCACCTATGTCTCATCTATAAACATCGATAATAGTATTTGCTTTAAACTTCAGAAAGCAAGAGAAAACCTCATAACATCCTCCATTAGACATTTCTTTTTCTTGTCTTGTTTGACTGACTGAAGGAAATTAACATAAAGATTTCAATGGATGATCATTTTACTGGTAAATTTGGACCTACAATGCAAGTGGAGAGTACTTTTCATGACTGAAAAATGGGGTTGATTTATATTTACTTTGCCTAGTTAAAAGCTTCTGAACCTCGTTTACTTAGTCCTATAGATAAACATGCACTTAATCTTTGCTGAAAACAATTTCTGGATTATTTGTGTAAACACAGGAATGTTGCTGTTACTATCAATCTTATTCTTTTTTTAACAATCCTCATCTATTTGTCATGGCTTGAATCGGAAACCTACATCTACATTGTTATGTAGCCCCTTCGGCCCCTTAAGTAATTGGTAATAGAGTCATTAAACCGGTCTTTACAACATAAGCAATTGATAATAGAGTCATTAGACCTGT
Source organism: Erythrophleum fordii (assembly GCA_032878935.1). Classification (NCBI taxonomy): domain Eukaryota; kingdom Viridiplantae; phylum Streptophyta; class Magnoliopsida; order Fabales; family Fabaceae; genus Erythrophleum; species Erythrophleum fordii. The sequence goes on along the minus strand of JAVQMF010000053.1, from coordinate 48,953,390 downwards.
CATTGCTGCATAACCGGCTATGAATCTTGCCGGTTACGTAGTATATCAACATTTATCGATGGATACTCAACGTGTTGATATTGTGGTCCTGCATATGACTGTGTCAATACCTTCGGTTGTTAAACATGGACGACATCTTTTCAAATTTGACTTCAATTCTTTTGAAGAGTATTGTGGAAAAATTCTAAATATTTCGATATAAAAAAATGTACTTTTAAGAAAAACCAAAAGGAGAAAAAAAAAAAAAAGAAAGACTTGTGTTAATTACTCAACTAGCAAAACTCAAGGGGTATGGTGTTTTCACATTTCAGAATAACCGAAGCTTCCTGTCAAGAAAAACCACTCCGATTGAGGAATGCGGGTAAGAGGACAACTGGAACTGCAAAATCAAATCAAACACAGCCCACTGATTCTTGCACATGGCAAATCTTGTTCAACTCAAATCCTTGACCAACGGTGGCTCTGTGTGATGCAAGAGCTCTCTAAATGGGGCATTTGGGATGCGATTGAAGGAACATGTGGTGAGGTTGTTCCTTAACCAACAAGCATAAGAGCAAGCATGGAGTTGGGGAAGATTATAAAAGTAATGTGGCTTAAAGGCTCTAGAGTCCAAGATAAAAAGAAAAAAAATATTAATGAATATATGTTGATTGTCTCGCAGGCAATGTCATTGTGAATCACGAGAACTTCACGTGCAACTCTGACCTTGTTTTAGGACAGCCGACCTCGTTCTTTTTTTTAAGTTTCAACAACTTCCAACTGTAACAAAAGCAGAAGGTGAGACTGCCCGTGTGTTGGAGTTGGACCACTTTGATCATAGCGCATTTCAAAAATGCCATTGCATTTGGGTAGTGTTCCGATTAGATCATGCGCACCTCAACTAATTTTTCTTTTTGATATGGTTAAATATGTCCATGTCTTACACATTGAATATTTGTATTACATATGGAGTAATACGTTAAATTATAACCCTTGAAATTTTCTTATGTTGCGATACCTGTGTCATGTCTATATCTTTGTTAATGTTCGTACCTCCTAGAATTCAGACATTGATTTTGTTACCTTTGTCTCTAGTGTAGTTGAATTACCACAGTTAACTCTGTTTATCTCATCCCCAATTTTTCCCCTCTCCTTGTACTTGTACTTCTTCTTTACAGAAGATTTTGAAATGGAAAAAGATGGAAGAAGCAAAATTACTGACAAAGCGCCTAATTCCTCGGAAAACATATAAAAATTATATTAGAACAAGCCGTTGAATAAAGGTTGGCATTTTAGGTGACCTGGGGAGAGCACGAGGCAGAGCAAGGAGATGCTCTGCTTTGGCTTTCGTTAAGTATGATTAAATTATTGATAATTTAATTAATCACTTATTAGCTGGGTTTTGGTCTGTTATATAAAACAATTTATCTTTCTTCCTATTTTAATGTTATAAGCTATGGAATCTAAGTCATAAGCTTGAAACTTACGTCCTTGGTTACTTTTCTTAACCCCCTTTATGATGTTAGAGAAGAAAAAAAAACTTTCCTCTCTTTGAATCCATCACATTAGCAAATTGCTTTCAGGCGTATGCAAAGTCACTATAGGTTGCTTTATTTACTTTTCGTTCAATGGAGTAAAGCTAGTGTGAATTGGAGCGTAACGGAGGAAAAAATTGAGACTGCCACCCTCTGATGCATTGATATTTTAAAAAATATAATTGTATTGAGTTTGATACATTTGTCTGATATTAAGCATGATATAATACTTTAAATTATACTTGAATATTATATATTTTATTGAATTATAGTGTCTGTATCATATTATGTTTCATATCATGCTTTTAAGAAACCTGTGCTTCAATACTCTCATTGTCTTTTCCAATACTGTCAGAAGCATGTCACATATTCAGTTGGTTTAGATATCCATTATGCAGCTTTTGTTTTCACATTGAGAAAAACTCTAATCAAACTTAACCTTATAATCAGTTTCATTATTGGGGGGTTAGGCTCACTAAATTCTGTTTCTTGTTACTTGTGTGATCATCTGGGATGTGCAATAATTTCTGGACTCAACCTTTGGATGGACACAATTTTAACCAAAGAAATACTAACTTGGATGTTGATAGCTGTGGGTGTGGCCCGAGTATGTGTTTTCTATTTAGAGTCAAGCTAGTTATAATAAGATGAGTCCACCATGATCTTCACAAACATTTTAATGGTTGTTGTATGAATTATTATGTAGGGTTCAACTAAACCTACCCCCTATCCACCAGTCATTTTCCCGATTGTGTGGATCCAACAAAAAGATAAACAGAAACAACAAATTAAAGGCACTGAGGGAAAAAAAAAAAAACAAAGAGAGAGAGAAGGCTTTTGTCTTCATTCACACATTCACCTATAAAGCATAAATTGAGGGCAGCTTCTTTGAAATGCGGATAATTTGAAAAAATAAATCATGACAAGTACTTGATATATGCATCATACATAATATGAGTCGTTAAATTATAATAATTTTTAGATAAAATCAAGGCATAAAAGATAAATAAAGTTAAATCATGAAAAGATACTTTGTAGTAAAATTTAATTTTGACATTTTGATATTTTTTTTAATATTTAATTCTAATTTATTGTTTCTGAATCTGTATCATATTCCATGACCATGTCAGTGTGGATCAGCTTGTAAACTACGAAGGAAAATGTCACCATATTGTTGAACTGGGAGGACCCAGTATGCTGGTGGGTAGTGGCTACATGTAGGACTATAGAGAGTGACATAGCAATGGAGGAAAGCGAGGTTTTGCTTGGCTTGTTTAATCAATTCCCCCCTTATTGGGGTTATGGATTCCAAAGTGGTGAAGGTGAGGTGGGGTCCAACTGGTCTATGTCTCTTATGGATTTTGAGCCACTGCACACCCTTTCATGCCCCATCTCTGCCCCTTTTACTAGACCAAGCTTAGTTAGAACCACATCCCTTCCCTCCCTGCAACTTCTATATATATAAGAACCCATCTTAGAGCAAATTCTCAAACCAATTCACGCAAAGTTGAAAACTATAAGCTCACCAGAAGAAAAGTAGAAAACTCATTTTCTATTTCTCAGAAGAAGGAAGAGTAGGTGAAGATCATGAAGATGGGAAGTGGTAGCTCAAAGAGAAGGCTATCAAACAGAGGACTTGGAGGAGCCCTCAGAGAGCAGAGGGCTCGTCTATACATAATAAGGAGATGTGTAGTCATGCTTCTCTGCTGGCATGACTAGGAGTTGAAGCCTAAGTTTGCTTTCTATGGCAGTGAAAGAATTTTTTTTTCTCTAATTTATTTTTTTCCTTCTTTCTTTCTCCCTCTGATTCACGGTGGAGTGTATATAAAGGCGAGATATTATGTGAGATGGAAACAGTTTTTGTATGGGTATGCTGACCTTCGAGGTCTGGCTTTATGTACATCGGTATAGTATGAATACCAAAGTCCTTTTTACTCTTCATTCTGTTCTTTAGTTTATTTCTGTTCTGATTTCTCCTTTTATTTCCTTGTTTACGCTGAATCACTGATTAACTTGGAATAGCAAGCAAATAGCGCCTCTTCTCTTTTTCCTCTCACCTCTCTCTTTCTCTTGATATTAGACTATTAGTTATGTATAGGCTGAGTCAGTGAATGGTTATTTTGAAGGGTGGTTCAGGAAGAGAGTCCCTTGAACATTTCTAAAGTGAATCTTCTGAAGTTGTTCAGGTTTTAGCGAAGAGTTCCAAGGAAGCAAGCTTTACTTTGCCATGTGGTTATGGTGCTATATCAAGCACATACCTTCCACTGAGGTAGAAACATGGAAAGAAATTGTGGAGGGAGGTGAGTTTTATTAGACTTGGAAGAAGATTAAAGGAAAAGTAGAGAAGAACACCAAAATGCATTAGTTTTTAACTGCTAGGGTGTTTGTTTGTTTTTGCAGTCTCACCGAACTACAGAAGTTAATCTCTCATGCCCTGTGCAAGAATTAAGTTTAGTTTTGCAATCGTTTGCTATCAGGTTAACTTGCAGATATTTTTCACTACTCAACACCACACTAAAGCTTTAAAAGATTTCATTCACATATTATAATGTTATTAAAGAATTTGATAATAAAGTCTTAAGGATTGTACTTTAGCTTCTTGCATTTTATCTTCTACTGCAGTTGTCTGCTAAACCAGTTCTTAGTGCCGATTTGGTAAAAGTTAAAACTTCAAGCGAAGTGGCTTATCAAAGAACTTAGAGAGAGAGAGAGAGAGAGAGAGAAATTTCTAAAAGACTAAAAACAAAAATGTTATAAAGGAAGATTAAGTTAATAGGGGAGGGGCGTCAATAATTAGATCATCATGTAGGTCCCTTAATCATTTGAAGTGAAGATTTCGTTGAGGATTGTACAATTGGAACTTCTAAATTGTTCTATTAACATTGAATAATGCTATTCACACCTTTAAATTCCTAAAAAGATATAGCTTTTTGTAAATTAATAGGTCATTTACACAGGTTATTGGTTTAGTTATCAGTTTTCTTCCCTTTTTTCTTTTTCTTGGGGGGGAATATAGTAGATGCATGAGTAGCTTTGTGAATTATGTAGTAATCTGACATTTTCTCTTTTAATAAAAACTAACTCTAATCACATATTCAAATTTATTAAAAAAAATCATTACCTTTTTTTGCAGACTATTGGATATTATGTACAAGACATTAATTTGACATATTGGTAAAAATTACCAGGGAGAGATTGGATTTTGCCTTTTTTTTTTTTCTTAAAGATTCAAACTTACAACAATACTTCTTTTAAAATATATATAATGAAGTCCGATATATAGAACTGATGATCAAGTCTGCTGACCTACACCAATAATGTAAAGCATTATTATCATAACCCTTCAATTATCTGTACCAAAACACCTTACAAGGGTGCAACAAGCATTCCTCTAATTCATATAATTAAAGAGAGATTCAATTAGTTGCTATCCAAATAATAAAAAGAAAATGGGGGCTACATAGTTATTGATGAGCCATATGAAACTTCCATTGTTTTGCTTTTGTTATGTGGTGAAGAGAAAGATACAATGATTATGAGGTTTGCATGAGTGGATAACATTAGATCATATCTATTATCTCTTTTTTCTTTTTAATAAAACTAGAAAGAGAAAAGGAGAGGATCCTAGTTGAAAATGTTTATTATACTTTTATATAATGATAATCAAATATTAGGATATGGATCTTCTACTGCTACAACAGAGCAACAAATTTGAATCATTCATACAAATTTAGATAGCCTAGATTTTAATTTTATTTATTAATCTTTATTCTTTTAATATCAATTATTTATTATTTATTTTGATATGTTTTTATTTTGAAAGAAATAAAATGCAAGATAACTTTTTAACTTTCATGAAGTAGATAGTTTATTTGATAAAAATTGAAAATTAAATAGATAGTTTATCATACTTTTTGTTTCTTTTAAAATAAAAAATTAAAAAAATATAAAGATAACCTATCTTTATCTGATAAAGATAAAAATTAAAATCAGATAAAAAATAATAAAAATAGATGGTTAGATTCTAAAAAATATAAAAAAAAAATTAAAAATTAAAATCCAAATGATCTAAATGTATATAAACAAATTAAATTTATTATTCCAGAGAGCCCTCTCAAACAACAGAAAATGCATGCACTCAGATACGGAATGTGCTAAACAATGACCAAGACCAATGGCTGGGATCCACTGAGAAGGCTGAATTAGAGCCTCTTGTCTTCCACTCTTGGTGAGAATGAGAATGTGACTTGATCTGCTTGTCTTCAACCAAACAACATCAACGCATAACTTTCCCTTTTTAAAAAAAAAAAAAATTTAAATGGGTCTCTTCATTTCTTTTTATTACATTACTTCTCCTTTGAAACAAGATTCTTTTCAGACACAATCTTATTATGGGTCATATTTGGCACATGACTTTGTTCATTTCATGAAAACCCAATTTATTAAAAAAATATAAAAAATATTTTCTTTCTTTTATAATTATTGTTTAATAATGTTTTTAATTTTTTTAAAGTAAAAACATGAATATTATTTTCTATGTTGGGGTTAAGAAAGGAGAAGATTGCAAAGTGACGTTTGTGGTCAAACGACTGAAAAGTGTGCATTGTGGGCCCAGTAAACTATTGGCTTCCAGCTCAGTTTCACATGTGCCACGTCATCAGATGAAAGGGCCTATAAAGCCAGGGGACTAGGGAGTGAGTAAGCTACACATAAACAAATGATAGGGGTGCAGTTGCTGTCTCCGCATGTGTCCAACAGTGGCAATGTCCATTTTTATTTTACGGTCAAAATATTTTTAAGTTAATTTACTCTTGAATTAAGTTTTTTTAAAAAATAATTTTGAAATTATATATTTAAAATTTTCTAGATACAAATTTTCAACGCATGCAATTAAAGTAGGAAGGAATATCATAATATGGAACGAGGCTAAATTTTGCACCAAAAAAATTAGATAAATTAGTTGGAACAAAAATTTGACAATTGTTTTCTTTTTTTTCTTTTGTGTTCGCTGGATTATGATAAGTAAAAATTATCTTTAAAAGATTTAATGATATATTATTAATTCATTAAAATACTATGTTTTTATAAAAAATAAAATTATTCATATACTTAAAAAATTATATGCATCCAAAAAATCCTGACTTAAGTAGTACTTTTTTTTTTATCCTGTTGGTTTTTTTCGCACTCAACATTTTAAACCTTATGTTTCTTATATGTATGAAAAACAGGTGAAGGTAAAAAAAAAAAAAAATTATTTATATATATTATGTTTTGTGATAAAATTTAATAACAAATTTTTATCTTTAAATAAACTTTAAGGTTTAAAGTCTTTTTGTTCTATCACCATGTGTCCAATTAAAAAAAAAAAAATCATAAAACTTTCTCACATTGCATTGTCGGCTACAGAGGATAGGGCATGTATGGCAGTGCCATCTTGGGCTGGCTTGTTTGGTTGGAGATGAGACAGACAGAAGATGTTTGGTCAAAATGGCAGCCTTATCCCGCCCACGTGCGCCTCCTTATCCTAAGCCCCACTGTTTCCTTTCATTCTCTTTTCAATAATACATCCCCTGGCCAACTCCAATAATTTCCTTTCCTATTCCTCACAAAAAAATTCACACTTTCTTTTTTTTAAACGAGAATCATTAAATCATTCATCTGTCTCTCTTTATTTATTTATATTTTTGGTGTTTCATTCGGCCTATGAGATCTTATGTTATGGTCCCAATTTTAAAGCATAGAAATCGGGTCACTCTTCAATCATTAAGAATTAGCTTTTGAATTATGACTGTTTTTAACTCTTAAAATATGATTTTTTTTCTTTTTTCCTTTTACCTCATTTACTAAACGGGGCATAAGAGTCTTTAACCCAGAAGAGGCACACCAATGGCTTCCTCATAATAGAGATCATTGAAAGCCTTCAATGCAGCATCCTTCTCTTCCCACTTTTCCAATTGTGAATTAATCTAAAGCATCAATAACAATATTAAATTTCATCAAACTCTACACATATATACTTGATCTATCAAACTATAATGTCTTACATGAAAAATACACGTGACGATCAAGTAATTCTTAATTTACATGTCGTCCTTATTAAAAAATTTTTCAAGGACTCACCTGACGAAGACGGCGTATGACAGAAGTCTACATTCTCCTCTAACGGAGTAGATTGAGATTCTTCAATAAGAATGATTAGATCTAAATTAAGTTAAACGATGTTGAATGAAATACCAACATTATTTCAGACATAACAATGATTATGAAAAAATGATTAGTAATTAAAGACGTGATTAGAATTTTAGATGTTGTAATAGATATTCTGTTCAAATTCATAAACAAGACTTGGCCGGTTTCCCTTGAAATTATAGTGTGACTGAAAAGGGGTCTTGGTTTTTGCTCATGGGGGCACCCTACAGTCCCCACAGGCAATAACGCTACTCGTGGATAGGGCCATCGGGGTCTTTCTTCTTCTCTCACCCCACCGCGTCCATGCCAACTAGCATAAACTGTTCAGATTTTTCAAGTTCATGAACCCGTCACCACAACACATACCATAACAAACTTGATGGTCGACAATGCATTTAACTCTTGGAACATAACATCCTAAAACCCAGTTATATCCATCTGCATCTATCACTTCAAAACATTGTGTAACTATATATGGGCAGGTCAGGTCCCCATCCACGATTGGAATAACCTGAGATGCCATAACATGCCAAAACAAAGTATCCTATAGAGGAGTTTTCTAGCTTTAACCAAATTAGTTTAAGGGTAACTGACAACTGATAGGTTAAGAACTTAACATGTGACAAAATAACTTAAAAGAACAAGGTGATGACTGATTTTGCAAGATTTTGAAATTGCAAGCCCATATGTCATATTTTCACTTGATAAGTAATAATTATCCATATTCATTTGCGGGCAACATTGAAGCAACCGTAAATACAGAGCAGTTTCTCAAATAAGTTCACTAACTTCCATTACGGCCTGAGTAGTAAAGCAAGAGAGTAGTAGTTCAGAATAGCCCTGATCCAATAAGGCAACTTATCAACAAGGGAGAAGACTTGGTAAAGTTCTTTAGGTGTTTATTATCAAGTTGTCCAATAAAATTATAACATGTGAACATTTTTTTACCATTCAGCATCATAATATTGACTATTTAGAAAAGATTCCTCCACATGTCATAATTCTATTAAAAGACATAATAACAAACACCTAAAAATTGCACTTACATTTCTTCCAACAACAAAAAGTAGTTACAAAACGTGTTTTTCTTTTCCAAATCTCATGTGGAGAACCATATCAGTTTGTTGCCTTGCCACCACCCCAGGCAAGGAAGCTATCTTGTGAACCAAATTCCTATAGGAACGTGAAAGCAGATTACAATTAATGAAAATCCAGTGGTTATGACATGATAAACTGAATTTAATGTAAGATAAAATTGTTGTGAAAATAAAAATACCAGCTGACTTAGTCGAAACTCAGGAGGCGTATCAAGTTCTATATTTGCAGGATCGATGGCAAGATTTTGGCACTCTTCAAGATCCTTTTTCAGATGCTCTGGTCCTAGTTGAGCATAAACAGAAAGACTGGGTAGGTCCTTATGTTCTCCACTTTTGTCATCTCTATTAGGAGATTGGCTCTGAAGGAGGTCATCACACAAGGACAATGCTTCAACGAGTTGTTGTGAATTCAACAGATGCTGTGACTCACTATCCCACCATTTCGGTTCTTCATCAGCATGGCTTTCATTATTATCTATCCCTTCATTATTATTTTGAGTTTCTACCTCGGGTAGATCAGTTTTTGGCTCTTCACAACCAGCTTGAACTGCATCTTCTACACGTTCCATTGAAGGATGCTATGGTAGAAAGTAGTGCAGAAGACAAAAAAGAACATGTATTATTAGCTTCTTCTATGAATGCTATCTTCAAATTTCACTAAACTATATTCCAGTAAGTAGCTACTAGCAAAAGTAATCTCATCAGAGCTTTGAAACATTTTCGATCAGAATTTGCTCTTGTAATGATATGAGTATATGACATTAAAAATCAGACAATATAACGCAGCAGCTAAGTAAGCTTATAGAATTGATAAAAAATTTGTTTTTGATATCCAATTTATCAAATGACATGTTTAAGATTAAATCCAGATTAAAAGCTTATGATCTTTTTATCAAAGAAAAATGATGGCCGAACCCATAGTTACAAAAGAAGCATTTAGGGCTTTCTGACATGAAAGTTAAAAAACTTTGAAGAGATTTAAAAATTAAAATGAGGTCTGCAACTTCCTACTCATCCATGAGAGAAATCAGTATCATTTTAGCCACCCACCACTTTCTTTTCCTTTCATGTAATTACAACTGTCAAGTGAGTCTTCTTTCCAGAAAAAAATTGAAAATAGGTAAAGAATAAAAATGGAATTCCACACATGGAAAAATTATTATAATATTTTGAATTAGTAGAGGCATATTATTATCTAGTTACTAGTTAGAAAAAATCATACTAGTTACTTTAATACCTCTTTGGCAAAGATGGAATCATTGATGATATGAAAATGGGGATCAGACTTTAAAGATGAAAATAAGCACTTTTTCTAAGAACATATTTACCCCCTAAATTTTAAAACAATACACATTATTTGATACATCTTCTTCCAATAACAAAAGCAAAACACAAACTTTAAATGTTTTTGTCAGAATGATAGTTGGAAAAACGTTTGACATTGACAAACAAGAAAATATGATCAAAGGATTTACCTGAGGAATGAGATATGATTCCTGTCTCAGGTCAATGTCTGAATGTTGCCTTTTATTACAAGGAGGATCAGGAGTTACAGATTTCGGGGTGATTGGATCAACTTGCACACTTGTTGCTTCGATGGTTTCAGTGCTTTCAGGAATATCCAGGTCATCTTTATCCCCCAATTTGACCACCTGCTGCTGGTAAAATACTTTGGAGACAACATACTCCCCATCCTTTTCATCCTCTTGTGTTCCTAGGTGGTATTGATGCATAACCCAATTAGTTTTCTCAGCTTTTCCTCCTCTAACCATGCTCATATAAAGAACCATAATCTTTTTACAGCCCATCTGAACCCCATCCAACATGACCGGTTTAGTCCTTCCAGTCTTGTGCCAGCGGACATCACCAAAATCCTGACCATGTATTTTTCGACGCTTTCGAGTGCCAGTATTATATGCCTTGATTGCTCTATGGAAGAAGTGGGAAGCACTTCCATCTTGATTAACACCTTTTTTTTTCAATCATAATATATCAATTAAATTATATAATCAAGCATTCAAATGAGAAACAAAACTCATGCTAGTATGCTACCAACCTGGTAAATATTTTGGATGTGTATAACAAATTCCATCATCCACTTCAAGTGTAGTGATAAATTCATCAATGAAAGGATGAGGTTTTGCATTTCCTACACCAACTTTTGCAAGCAAGTGGCATATTATGTCTTGATCAGATGGATCAAATTTCACACCCTTTGGTAGTCCGGGCCACTCTTGCGCTACCTAACAACAGAAAGTTCTCAAGTGTCAGAACTCAGAACATCTATAACTTTACGTGCAATGCTTAAGGATGTAAAAAGGATGAAATTTTAATCTCAACTTCAATACAAGTATTAACTTCTAATGCAACAATGCATTAATTAATGCTAACTAATTTTTAAGACATAGTTCTATGAATTCAGATACGTGGTAAAGAACACCGATGTAAAAGAATTAAAAAAAAAAAAACTCAAGTATAACTGTAACATGCAGTTGGAATTATCAACATGCTTTCTTGAGATGTGCGGTGGAAAGATATAATATTAAATTAGTGCTGCCACCCACTGGTTCACAACTGAACACAGAAGTTGTATATTTTTAATTTGAGAAGGACCCATAGATGAGATGGGGGTAAAGAATTTGACTTGTACGATATTGTTCTTAAAAATTGAAAAAGAATCAGACCCAAATTCTAGAGGAACCAAAGTGCAGCCAGTGAAAATGGTTATAATATATGAAAAATTTAACTTGCTCATGGGTAATTTAGGCTGTAATGCATCTTAGTAGACAGATCTCTCAAGGCATGGTTGACAGCTAAGACGCCTATGAAGTTCCTTCTGCAACTGATGGCTTCCTTCTCCAGAAGTATAGTGACATTATTAAAGAACGATCATACTATAAGTGCTTTATGTCCCATATGATCCAATGACATCATTGACTTTAGAGGATGCTAACGGCATATGAACAAATAATATCTTGATTATATCCTACATAGCTTTGATTTCCATTTTTCTTCCACCGCTTTTGCATAACAGGTTGAAGATATCCTTAAACTTAGGACAAGCTACTAGCTAGCATATGAAATTATGATACTATCTTCTGACGATAAGAAAAATAAAGTGGCTCTTTCCTTCTAAGTTATAAATAGAATGAAATGCTTCTTCATCAAAATTTTACACTCAGTTCACTTAAGATAAAACCCGTTTTTTTATTTACAATTGCTCTTTATTGCATCTTCAACTAAGCCTTGGAAAACTTTATAGTTTCTCATAAAATAACAATCATGCAACATCACTGATAAAAAACCATATGATGGAAAAACCATTATTAACACCTAAGAATGTGAATGAAATTACAGAAACACAAATATAGGTGGAGGTTGAGGGTGAACATGTTCTATTAAATGAACCTAATATTAATAATTTCAAGATATATGCAACTTATATACAACAATGTTCTATGAAATCTGACATGGAAATCCAGAAGCTTCATAAGAAAAATCACACTTACATCGCTGTTGTCAATAATGTGTTGACAGCTGGGGCAAGCTCTGGTAGGATTGCTTTTCCATATAACCTTCTCAGGATCACATGCTCCAGAAGCACTCTTTATTTTGGTTGCTATTCTGCTTTTGTCCACCAACCACGATGTTCTGCATGAACAATAACAGACACAAAAGCTTAAGATTCTACGTCCCTGTATTAGCTCCTAGTCAACACAACATAAATTGCAACTGTCATATTGCCTAAAAACTAAGATCATAATACTAACATGTGCAAATAGAACAATAAATGTTACAAAAAATAAAAAGGCGGGGATAAATGGAATGCGAGGAGGCACATGTCAACTAAATGGTATTCCCATAGCAATGGAGGATATGGATTTTCAGTTTATGCGCATGGCATCCGTAGTAGTAAGAAAATCACCCATTTAATGGAGTATGAAACCAATCAAATTTTAGTTAATCAACAAAAACCTCATAAAATAAACTACCATACTGGTCCTTGAAAGATACTACCGCCATTAATTTAGTCCTGTGTTAGGGTCAGAATTAAAATGAAGTTTCTTCTTTTAAAGATTAGGACTAAATTGATGGCAACAAACTTTCAAGGACTAAATTGATGCCATTGAAATCTTTCAGGACCAATAGATAACTCTAACCTCATATTAAGAAAAATCCTAGTCCCCAGAAATTCCTATGAAGATGTCTTCAAAACCCTAAAAGACCCAGGTGAACCATACAGTCTAAAGCAACACGAGAAGAACAATTTTTTTCCTACTAATTTAGGATTTAATCAACAGCAACATTCGCAGACATCATGCCATATACAGCATTGTCATTAAATTTAGCAAAATTTCCTTTAATACAGCATCAAATCGGTTATAGAGAGGGAAGATAAAAACATCAAATTTCAATCCATTTAACTTTCAGTCCAAGAACAACGAACATCCCAAAGATGAACACACGCGCGCGCGCGCGCGCGCGCGCACACGCACACACATTTTAAAAAGTCAGTATTTTCAGATTAAAGTAGCAAAGCCTATTGACAAAATAGAAAGAAAGTAACAATCAAAGCTCGAGAACAGAAGGGTAGCTTCCTCATAGAAGCAATTTAGTTTCCAAACAGTTCCAGAGACAATGATGTTCTTCTTCTTCCAAGATCTTTCGGTGGCAAAACCAACTGAATGAAGAGTTTGATATTCAACAAATACTTAGAGAAAAAGATAAAACGAGAGAAAGGTACATACCCAGCCATAGGAGAGACAGAGAGAGATGATGGTGCCGGTCAGGTCAGAGATTCAAAAACATCTATTTCTGGGTTTCGCTTCTTTTTACTGAGAAACTTCCTCGATGCAGATAAAAGTGGTCTTGGTTTGTTTTTCCCTTTATTCTATTCAGGCATATACCAAGGAAAAAGGAGTATCTAACCATTTATTTTTTTCTGATTTTTCTAAATTTTTTTCCGTATATAATAAATATCGAATTATGACAATGTAGACATTTTTCATGTTTAATTTTGAATAATAAACTATAATTACCCGCAAATTTAAACTTTCTTCAAAATACCTAAAATATAAAAGTGCATTGAGAAAATGTGCATTTAATCTTCCAAAATTGCAGGGAGATTATTGTTTTTTGCTTGTGAAACCGCGGCACCCAAAAAAAAGAAAAAAAAAAGAAAAAGGAAACGCCTTTTCTCCTTGGAAGGATGAATTGGAATACCTTTCCGCCAATGTACATATGTCGGCAGTGGCATGGATTAGAGCGGGTGTCTCTTGTTCACATGTGTCGTTGACTCTGACTTGCAACTTACTCTTGCGTTGTCATCTGTGGTTTTGAACGAGGAATCCGATCCTCTTAAGTAAAATTTGTCTGAAGCGTGCCTGAAGTGCATAGATTTCAATGCATCCAAAGCTAGTGTCAAGCCACGTCACCATTTATTGAAAAAGACATGCAGAATTTAAGGAATAAACAAAAATTTTGAAATCTCTCTCTCTTCGGCATCGTCTTTTGGAATCGAACCAGGGCTTCTACAAACATGGATTTGTTTTGTAGCTTCAGAAAGTGAGGTTTGGCCATAGCTTCCTTCATTGCTTCAGGTATCCTCTAGCACCAGTGAAGGTAATATTTAAAGCTTTTATATTTTTAATTTCTCCTTTTTTTCTTTTATCCTAATTTCTTATTCTTCCAAACTATTTGGCCATCGAAGGTATAATACTTAAAGATTTTTTATTTATCCTGACTTGCTCCTCTCTGTCTATATCTTGACTTCCACTTCATTCTTTTATTCCTATGTTATCCTTGAATTTTAAGGATGCTAATAATGTAATGATTTACTTATATGATTATTCAATTATCTGAGTTTGTAATTTGGAGTTTTTTTTTTTTGACTTTACAAGATCAAAGAATGATAATTAATTCATGCTAATCAATAATAACTAAGAATGCTAATTAATTCATGTTTAACTTTTACTTTGTTTTTACTTGTCGAATAAGTCCATATGCTGCAACTATAATTGCTTTTATAAGGAATTCAAGGAGAAATGATGTAGATAATGCTTTAAAGTTGTTCAAGAAAATGAAGGAAAATAATTTATGTATACCCCGGATACATATAACATATTAATTGAGACGTTTTTGCAATTAAATAAAAAATAGGTTATGAAAGAAATATGGAATGATATGAAAGAAACTGGTTCCAAATGAGAGAACAAAGAAAACGAGAAAAAATGCTGATCAAGGCTCAAAAGGAAGATGAGTTTCAACCTCCCCTGATTCATAAAAAAGACGATCAAAACGCCCCGTTTTGCTAGTTGGAGGGAACTGAAATAGTAACATTCTAGTTTATAAATCACTGCAGCATTTGTCTTCACGCAGCAAGTTTTGGGCAATATTTGTGCTTCCACGTGGCAATTTTTTGAGCATTAAATCCACATTAGAGGCACTCCAATTTAGAGGATCCAATCTTTTGAATGAAAGGTGGCCTTGTTAGGGCTTAGATAACTAGTCAATTGATATGGAGAATGAATTTTTTAAAACATTTTATTTAATAGTTATATTTTGTTTAAATGTTAGAAAAAGAGAAGAAACCTATTTTTTAGATAAATATAAAATTAAAAATAATTATTATATTTAAATTATATAAATTTTATTATTTTTTAAATAAGAATAAAATAATTATTATTTTATTCAATCAAATATATAAATATAATAACAACTTTATCCTTTTCTATATTATACTAAATATAATTATTCTATTTCATTTGCATTCTCATTTTATTCTTATTTTTATATCGAACAATTATAAATTCTAAATAGAAATGTAAATATTTATAAACGCTTTTGGATGGGCATGACCGGTTAAAAAGAGCATTGTTTATGAGTCACATTGTTGCCTTGTTTATGAGTTGTTTTTGTAGATTCTATTTTTTTTTTTTTTTGACATTTAGATTAATAATTTTTATAAGTTGAATTATTTATATATTTTTAATTTATCGAAACTCTTGTTGAGTAGCCCGGGTTTGATAACTATGCATCTTTGAGCTTGTTGCATACACTATAAACTACACGACTATTTAATCTTTACAAAAATAAGCACCCTTCAAATTTCAAGAAAAAAACTTTGTTTCAACCCAAACATTCTCTATAATATAACATGTAGGCATAGTTAAAAGGAAAATAGAAATTACTTATTAATTCCGTAAACTATAATATAATTGTAATTTTGGCATACAAATTTTAAAAGTAAATTATATAGGCTTTTTTTTAAGTTTTATTAAAATTATATAAACTTCTTTTCTATTTTAAAGACATTTACAAATTTCTCATAAAATAAAAAATTGCATTACATTTTAGGTTAATTTTAAATTTTTTAATCAAAATACCTTTTATTAACTTAAATACATATTTTATTCAAACTGAAAAAATTAAATAGAGGGTATTTGGTCAAAAAATTTAAAATTAAACTAATGTCAGATAGTTTTTTGTTTCAAAAAAATTTGTATATATTTTAAAAATAGAAAAGAGATTTATATAATTTTAACAGAATTCTATATAATTTACTTAAATTTAAAATATAACACTTAATCCTTTTTTTAATCAAATAACACTTAATCTTCTTTAACTACCATGAAATATTTTTTTTAAATCACATATTAATTTAAACCAATGCCTACAAACCACATAATTGTTGCGTTTTGTTTCTTTTATTTTTTTTTAATTTACTCCCCTCCTTAAGATATCACATAACAATTACATAGTTTCTAAACGTCAACCTTGTATGTAGCATTTTGAAGTTTTAAAGTGTTATGTTTTAAAATTTATACTATCCAAATTGCAATTGGCTTATTATTCAAGGCTCCTTCACTAAAATATAGAAGGTTTATGATCTGATTGTTTTTTTTATTGGGGGTCAAATGTGAGATTGTAATAAGTGTAAGTCCAACGCGCACCATGTCATAATTTTTAATTTGGGTATATTGAATGTGTGTCCTTCTAAACAGGCCCAAAACATTGGAATTGGGCTGGACCGGACTTTGAAAACCCATTCACCAACCATGTGTTGCATTCTTGATTACTGATCCATTCGAAATCCTCCTCCCTCTCCCAATCGGATAATCTGAGACTCTGAACAAGTCAAATCGAGTTTTAAATAGATCGAGTTTGAATTCAACATTGAACTCGAATCAAATAAGTTATGATCAAATTAATAAACAAGCTAAACCTAAAAATTTTATAATTATACTATACACTTATGTGCAGGCATTTAAGATTATACACACTCAAAATCTAATTATTTAGATTATCTATTATCAAACTAGCTAACGAGATATAATTTTGTAAATATGTCATCATTTAGTCTATCTCAACAGTTAATATTTTATGAATGATATGAATGATTTTATTAAGTATAAAGTAGATAAAATCTATTAATGATTAAATGAAATAATTTATAAAAATTGCATAAAAATTTATATACAAAAAGTTAGTTAAAAAACATTAAATAAGATAAGGGGAAAATGAGCAATCTCTAGAAATAAAAAAAAAATTAAATAAGGATTGTTTATCTTTAAAGAATTTCATTAAAAAATACTCCTTTTTTTTTTAATCTTTTATTAACTGTCTGGATATAAAAACATTAAGAAAAAAAAAAACTTCAATTGGAGGCAAGTGTGTCCCAGTTTATGTTGTCTTCCATGTAGGACCATAGGGCCTGGATGTCATAGTCTCTTGCTCTTTCTCCCTCATTGTCACTTGTAAGCGAAGGAGAGGAGAAGCCAAAGCTAACACGACAAGGCGGAAAACGTTGAGTGTGATAAAGGCTGTGCATGGGGTCATTGAAGAATCAATTGAAACTACTTGTACACTAACGACTCGCCATCTGTGAAATTCATGTAGGTGACGATCCTCTATCGTTATCATCGATCACTGTCTCCTTTATTTCTTAGTGAAGAAGGTTAGTATGGCAGCCACACATCCGATGGCCTACCAACTTGACTTGAAAGGTTACAAACACAAAAAGAACGAAAGATTAGAACAAGAAGGGATATGAATTGGTCCATACTCCTACAATGCCTGTCCTTCCAACCTAACTCTCAATATTTCAGAGTTATTTTCAATTTTGGGCGGCTCTTTGTATTTTCACGGTGCTGTGTTGGAAAACGATGTTAGTTACATTTCTCCTTTTTTTTATAAATATGGTTTATTTAAATTTATCTCTAACTACTACCCATGAATGATCAACTTCTTTCGTTCTCTTTTCTATTTTTTTTAGCGTCATTTTTGGATATCTGTTATTTCTTAGGAATTGATATTCATTGCCCCCCTTCCTCTCTCTCTCTCTCTCTCTCTCTCTCTCTCTCTCACACACACACACACACACACTACCAAAAAAAAGAGACAACAAATTCTGTTTCCGCATTAAATTTCGTCTTTAAAATGTTAGATGCGAAATCAAAGATTAAAAATAAATTTTGTCCCTAAATGTTGTTAAATTTTGAGACAAATAAATTTTTATATCTAAATTAGAGACAAACAAATACTGCTTTTATAAATAAATTCTGTCCATGAATTTCTCAAATAAAAAAAATATATTCAAAGGTAAATTTGAGACAAATTTTTTTAGGAAAGAAATTTTCTCTTTGATTTATTTCTAATTAGAGATGGAAATTGCCATTGATCCATTTCTTATCGGGGACGGGATTTTAGCATTTTTTTTTTCCAACTCCTATCTATTTCTAATTTTCGATATCTACTTGAGACAAATTTGGGACAATTTTTATTTTTTTAATAAATTTGGACACGAGAATTCCGTCTTTGATACATCTTTAATGGCAATTCTGAATTTTTTTAATCTAATTTTGTAGATGTTGAAATGAAGAAATTGATATACAAGAGTATGCAAGGAAAATTGAACATCACAATTTTAAAACAAAATTAAATTTATGTAAAGTAATAAATGTAGCAAGTGGTACATTAAAATTTTTTTGATAATGTACCATTTCTATGTCTGTTGCATTAAAAAAAGGATACCAAACTTAGGTTGTTTTTAAAAGATTTGAAGATTCAGGCTCTCTCGGAGGCTTGACCCTTCCCACTCTTAACTAGTATTGTTCCTCATTCCCTCGAAAGCCATTTTCTCTTTAGCTCAACTCACACAGTGGCACAGGCATCTCAAAAGAGATGACTATAAAGAAATGGGTCTCAAATTAATTGTAAATGTAAACCAAAATGAAATTGTCAAGGGGCAATCTTTTCATGTCTTTATTTTTTATGAAAAGTCTTTGTATTAGATGCACCTATATTTGTATTATGTACCTACTAGGAAAGGAGTCTTAGTAACTAGTCCCATATTTCCTTGCTTTATAATATGGCTACAAGTCTGAAGGAGGCCACTCAGGGATGGCTACTACAACATATGTAGAAAAAAAGAAAAAATGAGGAATTTCAATTGTGACACCTAACTTCAATGACCTAGAAAGAAGAGACATGCCATATTATTGTGCCTTCAAACAAATGACATAAAATTGCTATATAAGATAGTCATAGTGGTAAGAAGGCCAAAATTGAAATCCAACTTTGTACCTATAGTATAAATTAGGTTGCCATTGTGATGTTCTTCACTGATGAAGATAAGATGAAGATTGATGATTGAACGTAGGAAGGTACTTTCAAAAAGCTCCCCATGCAACCATGAAACTCTTAAGTTGGAACTATTGTGGATTTAGGAAGACTATGGTGTGCAGTTCATAAATCTAGGAATCTTTTTTTCCCCTAAATATACACCTATTGTTGTATTTTTTTTTTTTAACTAAACTCTTTGATTTTAGTGTATGTAGAAAACTAGAATTTTTTTGGTTTCTTAGGGGTTTTAGAATTACTATTGTAAGAAATGGGGGAAGTTTAACCATAGGTCAAACATGTTGATTGTAATGTAATTGTTATAGCCCAAACTGGATCCATCTTGAAGTTATCCTTCCATAAGGAGGCTTATTTTACCATACTTGTATTTATAGATTTCAAAAAATGCACCAACGTCATATATTGTAAGAATAGATAAAGATTCAATCTTTACAAATCAAGCATCCATGGATTATCAATAGAGACTTCAACCAATGCGAATCAATAACGTCAAACATGGATCCTCTTCAGCCACCCTAGGGATCACTTCCTTTAAAGATGTAATTGAGGCAGGAGGCCTTATTGAGTTACTCCCAAAAGGGTAATGGTTCACTAGACAAATAATAGGAACAGAGAAGACACAACTTGGGCAGCTTGATAAAGTTTTCTATAACGTTGCATGACTATAACATTTTCCACACCCCAACCTCAACATTCTACCTATTGCAACTTCAAACTACTCTCCCATCCTTTTCTTATCAATTAGCAAAATTTTGTTTAAAAGATGTCCCTGCAAGTTTTAGACCTTTTAGACCAAATTCTTAGAATGCTCTGCAATAATCAACACCTCCTGAAAGCATCTTCATATAGGTTCACCTGTTTTTTTAGTACAAGCCAAGCTGGCATCTACAATAAAAGCATTTTTGGCATGGAATAAACACTCCATTGACAACTTGGCTAGCAAAATTAAGAATATGAAAAAGGTGTTGTCATATATTTAAAGCACTATTCTAAAAAATTTCTAACTTAAAAGAGAAAGAGTTTTAAGAAGTGAAATCAATTTTTTGTAGGATTACAAAAAAAATACTTTGGGCATAAAAAGCTTGTCAGACTTGGATGATTAAAGGGGATTGAAATATTAAATATTTTCACATCATTGTTAATGAGAGGAGAAATGTGAACTAAATCAACTACTTTAAAAGCCTAGAGACAGAATGGATAGAAGATCTAGTTAGAATTAAAAAAATGGCTCTACATTATCTCTCTTACATTTTCTCAGATAATGGAAGAGTCTTTATTGAGAAGATCCTAAGGAAAATTGATGATGCAAATATCCCCCCAACTCTTTGACAAGCACTACAGCCTTCTCATGAATAAATTCTTTAATATTGAGATTAAAAATGTAGTCTTTAGCATTTCCTTTGGTAGTGCCCCATGATAGTTTTCATATTAAACTTTTTAAAGATAATAGACAACCAGTGAGAGATGACATCATTGCCATGATCAAATCTTTTAGAGATTAAGGCTTTATCATTAAAAGCCTTAACAAAATGCATGTTGCCTTCATACCCAAACGTAGTAGCACCTAATCCTTCAAAAGACTTCATATCCATAAACCTTTGTAATGTGGCTTATAAAATTATCTCAAAGATCTTATATGAAAGGCTCAAAGGTGTCTTAGAAGATGTCATTGCTTCTTTTCAAAGTGCCTTCCTCAAATGTAGACTAATATCTGACAACATCATCTTGGTTTTTGAAATTACTAAAGGTGACTTTAGATGGCATTAAAGTATATGATTTTTCATATAAGAAATTGTAGTAATTTCAGGTCAAAAGATCACATACATTATGGTCATTATGGGGATTGCTTATGACACTTAGTGATTCATGTAGTATTCTCATAGCGAATCTATCCAATATATTTGTTCTCTAACATATACTTATATAATGACTTAATATCTCATATATATATGTGATCGTGGTCATTAGCCAACATACATATTAGCCTCGCTATATTGTTACTAGCTCAAGTTAAATAGCAATTATAGTTATAAATTTAAATAGCAATTGCAGTTTTTACTTGAAGATTAATTTAAATAGAAATTCTTATATCGAATGTCCTCATAATGCATCACTTGGAAATATCATAGGAATGTGTATTTTGCAACTCTAACCAAGGAACCTTTGATCACATTTTCTTGAGATGAGATTTTATAAGGGTTATATGGTTTGCATCCCTTATAAGACTCAAATTGGACTCCCTTTCCATTCCAAGAATGGTGGGATGGCTCCAAGAATAGTTTGCCTCACCAACCTCTTCCTTTTAGCAGGAATCTATCAAATTAATCATATACATCATACATAATATATGGGAAACTAAGAACAAGGTCATACATGATAATCTACAATCGGATCCTTTCAAACTACTATAAGGCATCAAAGGAAAATTGCACCTCAATGCATTCTCACAGTAAACTATTATAAAGGAGTCTATATTCACAAGGAAGGAAGCAAAAACCCTCACAAAGCCAGAGGTCAATATCTTTTCATAATAAGGATGGACAATAATCTTTTAAGGATATAGGGAAATGGCCATAAGAGGAAGATGCTCCAAGCTGCAATCTTCCATAATAAGCCCCTAATAAGAAGTATTAGTTGGCATCAAGAGAGACATGTCACTAGCAAAATAGGCACACTAAAGGCCATCAAAACCATCCTCTTTTACATTATCCAAATAGACATCCTTCAAGTCCCATGCAACAATAGCATCTAACTCCTCTTCTTCGATAAAAAGTTAGCTTTCCAATTCATTTAGAGAAATAAGGAAGGAATTAAGACAAGTATCATTAAGAAAGACATCTAATAGCTACTTCAAACAATTAGCAATTTTCACTTAAATTAACTTTTTTTAAATGCCAAGATAGAATGGTCACCTTCTTTGAATGCTTCACTCTTGTTACTAATGAATAGATCTGATCACGGGTTGGGCTCATAAAAAAGAATTTGTAAAAAATTAATTTTAAAAAAAAATTTATCTTTTTTTAAATTTTAAATACTAGATATATCTATTTTATTATTTGCAATGGTCACTTTTTTTTTAAATATAAAATAAACCAAACAAATATATTGTAGGAAATTTAAATTACTTGAAACACACATGAGATAATAAAATCTCTCAAAATAATAGTTTTTTTAATAATATTATTTATTAATAATTTATTTTATTTAAAATTATAATTTATTTCTAATAATATATTGTGTAACAAATAAGAGTAAAAAAACATAATAATAATAGACGTTATATAATTCTTTTTTACTTATATTTATAGTTATAAATAGTTTTTTTAATAATATTATTTATTAATAATATATAAAAATAACTATAATATAGGCCAAATTCGAGTTTGAGTTGTGCGTAAAAAAAAATCGAAATCCAACTTGTTTTATATTTGAACTTTTTAAAAATAGACTTATTTTTTATTAGACTTTTTTTGGATTTATATATATTTTTTGTTGTCTTTGGCCTATTAAGTTGGGTGGACTTTTTAGCTTACGATCAGGTCTATTAATGATCATATTTTTATATTTAATTGACAATGTGTCCAAAAAATAAAAAGACACATTCTTATAATGAATCAACAACTTTCTTGGATCTAATATGTAGGAAAATATGAAGAAAAGAGAGAAACAAGGACTAATCTACCTAATCTACAAAAGAGAGAAGCACGAAGATGATCCATGAACTGTAAAGTTGCTTAACATCCAACAATGGTGGTGGAACTCTAGACTCCTCCAACCATCCAGTGGATCTACTTCACTTAGTGTCCAATTAGCAGTGATTAAAGGAAAAAGGGTTTTGGCGTCTGGCTAAAGTAAGGGTTTGACTAAAGTAGAAAGATATGATAAAATATTAAGTATTGACCATCTATCTATCTATATATAAAAAATGAATCTCAGTATGAGTTGGATTTAAAAAAAGTTTTGAGTTTATCTCATTTTATATTTGGATATTTTTAGATGGATCCCTAGTTTTATCAATCTTTTTTAGGTTTATATTTTTTTTAGATTGAGCAAGTTTTTTAACTCATAAACAGATCTAATCAATACATTGATTGTACTTTAATTCATAAAATTATTAACATTACAAGAATTAGAATAAATGTGAGACGAAGAAAGTTATATATTATAATTGTCCAAGATGCAATTTCGTCTAAATATATTATTGATGTCCATGTAAGTAGATAAACTATATTTTTCATGCATCACATCTTTTATCGCCCAGAAATTTTGGAGTGTCAATTGCACTTTTTAGTTGTATAATCCTTGTCCACTTTTCCTGGGAGTAAAGAGAGATGTGGACTGGAGAGAATATTTGTGCGTTTCGTTTGACTTGGAATATACGAATTGTGTATAGGGTACACTAGTTAACTTTCTCGTGGGTATGCCTGTTTTTTATTTGTTTCTTTACTATTATTTTGCAAGTTGCATTGTCTGCCTTGTTTATATTGGTGAAATGCTTTGCTTGTTTCTTACTCTTTAAGCTTTGCTTGTTTCTTACTCTTTAAGCATCCAATAGGTGGGATGTTGTCCTGGGATGAAGAAGTACAGAGAATAAGCCATAAAAGGAAAAAGAATTTTTTTTTGGATGTTTATTTTAGATAATAAAATGGCATAGCTTTGTTTGATGTAAAAAATAGAAGGTAAATGTAAAAAAGAATATGTTATATAATAGTGACTCAAATACTCAATAATTATTTGAAAAAAATATTATACATTATCACATATTTTAATTTAGTTAATAATAAATTAATAAAAAATATTATTGATAGCAATTTTATCTTTGATTGTGTTACAGTAAATTAAAAAAAAAAAAATTCTGAAACCATACTAAGGAAGTTTCAATATATTAGAGGATGTATAATACTCAGAATGTAAGATATAGACAAAAAAAAAAAAAAAAGAAAGAAAAAAATAAATAGAATAGATAAAAAAATACATGTTATTTTTATTTTAAAAAATAATAATAAATAAATACTATAAAATAATTATAATAAAAATAAAATTATATTATAATATATATATTTTTGCCTTAAATTTTCTTTTCCATTTGGATAAGAAGATCACCATGAGATTATGGTCCATTAATTAAAATGGGAGCTAAACCTAATTAGGAAATGCTATGGAGACTTATTTTTCTCAAGAATTTAAACATTTTTTTTGGAGGCTTGTGTAATGTAATTTTTTATTATTAATCACACAAAATTTGAAATAATCAAATAATACAAAATTTGACATTTTGAGAGATGGAGGCCTTCATACCAAAATCCAATCCAGTATACCTGGAAGGGGATTGCTGTCACTTTTTATAATAATTAATACTTACTGACATTTTCTTTCGTTTCGTGGCAAGAGATGTTACCACATCTTACATTCAATAATCCCTATTAAAGCAGTTAAATGTAAAATCAAAGTAAGAGAGATTTTTGTAGTTTCTCCCAAGGTTGATAACAGCCATAATTAATATTAATAATTTAATATTTCCCCAAAAAATATATTATCTTTGGTCTTATAGATAAAAATTGTTTTACAATTTGATTTGGTCTAAAATATAAAAAATAAATTATTAATATCTGATATATAAATTATAATATTTTAATTATATTTTTTATTAAATAATTTTTTTAAATTATGAATAGTAACTGTTATTAATTTTAAAGAAAAAGTATATAATAGGAACATTCTTAAAAAATAATTTTTATTTAAGGAAAAATTAATTAATTAATTAATTATTTTTAATTCTTATAAATTAATTAATTATTTTTTATAAATAAGAGCAGAGGCAGTATTTTTTTCCTCTGACTTTAGGAACAGGCGATGCCCAAATTAATTTGCTCATCTTTCAATCAATTTTTTCAGTTTGGCCACACGGAACCTCGAGACAAGCAGGTTCAAAAAGTCTACTTTTCTGAAGCCATCAAAATTTCATCAATAAAAAGTCGATTCCCTTTTGCATTAGCTGATTCGTCCCTCCTCTGCAGTCCCAGCTATCAGTCAAATTAGAAAGCTCAGTAAGAGCTGAACTTCAAAATAATAATAATAATAAAAATTACATTCTCAATGTGAGATTTTAATGTAAAATTAATTGGTATTAAGTAAAATTATTTAATATTATATTAAATGTTAATTTACAGCTAATTAATGTCAAACAAAATTATTTAATAGATATATAAATTACATTCAAGAGGTGGAAGCAAGTGATGTGAAACTTTTGATTTAGCCAGTCATTACCTATCTGTCTTTTAAATGTAATTTATATTTGTTAAATAAATCCACCTGACATTAATTAATTTTAATTTGAAATCAACTAGTCAACTTTGTAAGCACCTCGTACGTTTTTTTTTTTTGGTTGACACCTCGTACGTTATTAAACCTTTGTAATAAAGAATAATTTTTTTTTTTTTATATTCCATATGATAGTTAAGGGCTTCAGTATCCATATACAATAAATTTTAAAAAAATAGATATAACAATATATTTTTTTCCCAAATGCAATACTTCCTCTTAATATTTTCTTTTTGAAATTCAAAATTTTACTTTTTTGTTTTTTAATTTTTATAAAATTATCTTATTTGCATATGTTAAACAATCTACAAAATATACAATATTTAAAAATATAACAATGACTCATTATCTGAATAACAACTGAGTTTAGAGAAAATATTACATTCCGAAAACATTTTCAGAGTTGCATTTGAATTTTTTTTTTCCTTTCTTCTTTGGGCTCAAAATTCGGAGTTGACGGGTAGCTGAGAATTGCGAATTACCGCTTTCGGTCCCTATTAGTTTGGACTTATATAAACAACAACTCCGTGGCTCATATTTCACGTCAGTTTCCCATTTTCTTTCATCTCGTTTCTTTAGAGCGACTTTAGAAAAAAAAAGAAAAGAAAAGAAAAAAGAGTCATCGGAGAAAACAAAGTCCACGGGTAGAGATGACTGTGCCACCAGCTACTCCCGTTTCCTCCCACAACCAGGGCCGGTTGCTCATCATCGGAGCAACAGGTTTCATCGGTCAGTTTGTGGCGGAGGCGAGCCTTGCCGCCGGCCACTCCACCTTTTTGTTAGTCCGCCGGGGACCCCTCCCCCCTTCCAAGGCTGCCATTGTCAAGGCCTTTCAAAAGAAAGGTGCTACTGTCATCAATGTGAGTAAACA
The DNA here is from genome assembly GCA_032878935.1 of Erythrophleum fordii. Taxonomy (NCBI): domain Eukaryota; kingdom Viridiplantae; phylum Streptophyta; class Magnoliopsida; order Fabales; family Fabaceae; genus Erythrophleum; species Erythrophleum fordii. The sequence continues at coordinate 48,926,757 of JAVQMF010000053.1, read as the reverse complement.
TTGCATAGCCGTGTCCGTACGTGCACGTGCGCACGTGTCTCCTTTCTAGTATAAGAACATGTTTAAGTTGATATAATTTATTTTATTGTTTTAAAATCAAATGATACCAGCTTATAAATAACGTTTTAAACATAATTTGAAAAATATTATATTGATTAAAACCTGTGTGAGATGTAATTGATGGCAGGGATTGATGAATGATAAGGAATTGATGGAGAAGATATTGAAAGAGTATGAAATAGAGATAGTAATATCAGCTGTAGGAGGCGAAGCCGTGCTTGATCAGCTCATCCTCGTGGAGGCCATGAAATCTGTTAAAACTATCAAGGTATCATATTGATCATCCTGTTTTAAAAATCTCTCATTATTTCCTCCATTTAAAATATATTATTGTATATATATTTTTTGAAATTATCTCCCTTGCATTGCAACCCTTGGATCAGACCCTTCGTGAAGGAGAGACATTGACTGTTAGGCCATCTTTTGATGTATGACATTGGAAAGAAAATAAATAATGAAACTTTGAAAAAAATGGCGAAATGTCTATTGTTATTATTTTATAATACTTGTTTTTGAATTATTTTTTAAAATAAAAATACAAGTGTTATATTTTATTTTATTTATTCACTTTTTTTAATTTATGGTATTTTTTTTTGGGTATATCAAACGAGACTTTATTAAATAAAACATTTATGATGATACAAAGTACGGCACATCAACCTCAACGACAATGATAAATGCAAACTGCTGCCATTTTAACAGAGTAGTGGGTACACACGCCACGTCTCTTTAATTGAGTCATTCAATATTAATTTATAACCATTATATATAACTCATAATATTTTAAAATTATAATAAAATGGTTTATGAATTTTTTATTAATACTGTATGGACTGTTTCTTTTTTTAAATATTTTTTCATAACTACCATTGTTAAAAAAAAAAGGTTATGACTGCTAAAATTATTTAATAAACATTTTTATTAATATGATGATTGTGTTTATCAAATCTTAAAAAAGCATTTTATTATCAAATAATTAAAAAAAACTTATATTTAAAAAAGAATATAAAAAAGTTATAGGTTATTACGATGATTAATTATTTTGAGTTTATGCTTTTGCTTAAAAAGAGAAGCTTAAATGTATAAGGATCTTTCAAAATTTTTCTTTCAAAAATTTCTTTAAATTTTAAAAAAAGAGTAATACAAAAAGTGTTTGTATATATGAGACTATTTTATTTCTTTTCATGTGTTATTTTTCCCCTCTTTCCAAAATGGGAAACTCAATTTTTTGCTTTTTTCTAAAAGTGGAAAAATTATCTCTGTTACTACTCAAAAATAACTATTTTCTTAAAAAAATTAGATCAAACACTTCCCTTAACTAAAATAATTATATTTTTAAAAGAAAATAAATAACTTATTCTCATCCAAAAAGTTGACCAAACATGTCAGTAAGTAATTGCCTACCTACCCAAAATATCCAAGAAAAAAAAAAAAGATATCTCCATGTTGACCCAAGCCTTAAATAGCAAAATACAACAGGGGCCCCAGCCTCTCAGGTTCATTGTCTACGCTAGATTTGGCAGGCCAGATGGTAAAGATAATTGAAAAAATTTTATATAATGTCTATTTTATCTCTGTAATTATTATTTATTTATTATTTAATATAATATATAGTAATTATTATTTAATTATTGAAAATAGAGATATAAAAATTATTTTTTAATTTTTATTTCTATACTTAATTGTTGAAGTATCAAATGAGTCTTACATGTCGACGAATATTGAGGAAAATAATACAAAAATTTTTTGTTGCGCGTACGGTGCAGCACAGTAAAAGTAAAAAAAAAGGACAAAAGAAACATAAATAAACGGGCCCATAATTTTGGAAACCACTGTGCATTTATTTGTGGTGGTCCTTGGTTCTTTAGCTGGCCCAACGAAAGCAAGAAAGTACCTGATTGGATAACATGTTAGTTTATGTTTATTTAGAAAAATTTAATTTAAAGATTTCAAGTTGATAAAATTGACAGTTGACAAATTTTTTTATAATTTTTCGCAACTTAGTATTTTTAAAATTACAATTAAGTCCTTTTCATAATAATTCTTTTAAATTTAAAGTCATCAACAAAAGAAAATCAAAATTATTACAGGGAAGGAAAAATCAGAATGTGATAAAAGAAAATAATAAAAGTGAAAAATGAATGGTGCAGAGATTTTTGCCGTCAGAGTTTGGGCATGACGTGGACAGGGCAGAACCGGTGGAGCCGGGGCTCCGGATGTACAAAGAGAAGCGGTTGGTGAGGCGGGTTACTGAGGAATCTGGCGTCCCTCACACTTACATTTGCTGCAATTCTATTGCCTCTTGGCCTTACTATGATAATTGTCATCCAGCCCTCTTTCCTCCACCCTTGGATCAATTCCAGATCTACGGTGATGGCACCGTCAAAGGTACACAACAGCTATTCCCCTCCTTTACGTCTTTCGCGTCAATGGATTCTTGGAAAAATTATGTTTAATGATTTAAAAATAAATTTTTTTTTTTTAAGGGTCGACCATTAAGTTAAACTAATTATTATTAAATTCAATAATAATTATCTTAAAATAAATGATAGTAAGATTTTAAAAATAAATTTTTTTCACTTTTTAATCATTTATTATAATTCTCTCAAGATTCTTTCTTTCGGAATGGATCCACCCCATATTTGTGTACTTCATTCTTTTTGTTTCACGTGGGGTAAGGTATGGTTTCAGGTCCGAAATTTCAGTATGAAGTGCTAAAGTAAATTACAAATATCTTTTTTAAATTTTTCTAAAATTATAAAAATATATTTTTTATTTTTAAAATATACATTTTGACTCAATTTTAAAATTTTTAATTAAACTATTCTTCATTAACTAATTTTAAATTTAGATTAATAAAAGATATTTTAGTTAAAAATTTTAAAATTAAATTAAAGTATAACACAACTTTGTATTTAAAAAAATTCGTATATTTTAAAAAATAGAAAAAAATTATATAATGTACTCATAAATTTATTAGTATTATTTGAAAGTTTTTTCTTTTTCTCAGAGGCACTCTATTTATATTGACTAAATCAATGAAAAATAGTTATATGGACTTGTCATTTATGACATAATGACATGTCAATTTTCTTAAAAAGTTTATGCATTCACTTATACTCAAGATAAGTGCAAGAAGCCAATAGCATCAAAATGGATATGGGTGTTTAAGTGAATCTTATTAATTGAAACACTTATTTTGACGAGTTTTTGTTAATTTCTTGCTCTCAAATTAAGTATCCATAACTATTAAAAACACATCAAAATGATTATATTGTTAGGTCTCACCACTTTAAACATTCACTTTTGATGAATTTTTACTAACGTCGAGTGTTAAAGAGCTAATAAAAGTTTATCAAAATAAATATCATTGGGCCCCACCACTTAAACCATTAATTAGCTCCTTACATTTATCTTGGACTTATGAATAGTTTTTCCTAATCTTGCAAACAGTTATAATTAAAGACTAGATTGTGAGGATTGGCCCAAAAAAAAAAAAAAAAGACTAGATTGTGAAGAGTTTGTTGTTTGGACAGCTTATTTTGTTGATGGCAACGATATTGGAAAGTTCACAGTCAAGGCCGCTGGAGATATCAGAACACTCAACAAAAACGTCCATTTTCGACCTCCAAACAATTTTTATAGCATCAACGAGCTTGCTTCTTTGTGGGAAAAAAAAATTGGCCGTACAATCCCCAGAGTCACCATCTCAGAAGATGATCTTCTTGCCGCAGCTGCAGGTTCAATCATATATATATATATATCCTCTTAATTTCTCAAGAATTTAATTAGATTTATGGTTTATGTTATAACAAGAAGGACTATTATCTTCACTTTATGATTACATGAGAAGCATGAACACTTTTGACACGAATAGAGGATACACCACAAATATAAACATTGCAACACGATAGAATTTTAAGTGTCTGAGGGCATTTAGTATATTATCTTGATCCTGATATTTTCAATGCTAAGCAACACCTAAGATATTTGTATTTGTTACATTGATATCTTAAGTAACAGGAGGCGTAGAATAGCATCATTTTAATTCATATGTTACACCATCCAAACATGCCAAGCATAAAAACTTAAATACCATAATATCTTTGGTATTCAAAATGTCAAAAGGACATGAGTTAATAGTGTACCAAACAACATTGCTGTTTGTAATTTGAGAAGCCGTGTTGCATTCTAACGCTTATTTTATTACTTTTTACGTATACATCTGCAGAAAATCGCATACCAGGGAGTGTTGTAGCATCCTTCACCCATGACATTTTCATCAAAGGTTGTCAACTGAACTTCCCCGCAGATGGACCTCACGATGTTGAGATTAGCACTCTCTATCCTGATGAAACATTCAGGAGCTTGGAGGATTGCTACGATGATTTCGTACAAATGATCGAAGACAAGATTCATGCAGAGACAAGTTAAAATTTTCAGCCCCAAGTTTGTGGTAAAGGCACTGCCGTACACAGAAAATAATTACCCCCTTTATTTTCTGGACTCAAATTGTTCAGAATTATCGGATTTGCGGGGGCCAGAGATTCATCTGAAGCATAAGATGCATATCTCGCTGTTTAAGTATGTTATTACTACGACTACATGAGTAGGTATGGACCCTGCTGTCTTATGTATTAAGGAGTAAGGACATTTAAATTTTACTTGTAATCTCAAAATATGTCTTGAGAGCTATTGTTAATTCGTACTACTATGTCTTGGAGTAACTCTGTGTGTATTAGTGAAGCATTATAAGATCTATATATATTCACCTATTATTAATCTTACCATAAGATCTCAGCCTATATGGTAGAAAATTACTTATGATTTGAGTTCAATGTTTTGGTTTTTTTTGGGAGTATTCCACTAGGGGGGTGTGTTGAATTTTTGTTTGAAACTAAATCCTCTTCCCAAATTGATGAAGAGAAATGTCATCCCTTATAGCTGTGTACATAGTGTACGCTTCTACTTATTAAGTATTAATATAACTATAGATGTTTTCTATTCAAGGTGGGAACATTTTTTTGCAGTGTTTTTTTCTTTGGTTCAAACAGCATGCCAATAATTCTCAGATAAAGCAAATTAATATCAATAATTCTCACAGGGCTGCAGGATGATTCTCAATCCAAGAGAAATGCTCGACCCTTTATTCATGTTTCAATTGGAAAGGAACCTCGCTATATTGATATTTCTTTAGAGGACTAAATAATTATACAATGTAATTATTCCATTCAAAATGAAACTCAAATTAAACTAAATAATCACATTGTGTGGTAATTTGATTCTTATAAATAAATATTAAAGTGTGTTCCTTGAAATAAAAATCTCAAGGGCTTCCTTCTGGTAGGAATTAGGACACGCGACATCATAGTGGACAACCTTAGCATTACATATGATTACAGACCCATTAATGATTAATGAATCACACTGATGAGTTTTCAAGCAGATATCATAATTTGACATGGTAGCCATGAAGACAATGAACCAATAAGCAATGAAGAGAGGGAAGCATCGGGTCTGATTATGAAAGTTATAGCAGGATGACAATGTAAAGGGAAGGGAAGGAAGTGAATTGTATATACGCTCAACTTGTCTAAAATTATATACACCTTTTGATCTATGAGCAGAGGAACCACACTGGTTTCTCCGTGCTGGCCTTATCTAAAAACACAAGCAAGGTTGTCTGAGGAAAACCCATAGATCTTCAACCTTCAACCGGTGAACATGGGATCTACACATCATATACAGGCATGCTTTTTTCGATGGTGATACGGCAGACAGGGCATCTTGTACATTTTTCACAGCAAGTGCTGTTATCCACAATTGAATAGTCAAAACATGGGTAATGATAATTGATAAGATATCACTGTTACTTTCAGTGTAATGACATTTATGGTATGCTTGTCAAGACAAAAAAATAGCACCTGTCGGAAATTTTGCTTGTTAAAAGATGACATATTTGTCAACATATATAGTGCAACTATTGTCTATCTTCTAGCTTCTATTTTACTTTTTTACATATCATTTTGGGAGAAGACAAGAAGAGTGGTAATCTTCTTCAAACAAACATAGCATAATCAAATTCCTTTATTCTCAGAAAACTTTCTAGATAGACTCGACGTACAAACGATAAGCAAACAAAGCCAATCATAAAAAAGAACATATATGTCAAACATAAGTCTTACTGACAATTGTGTTTGACATACTTATATATTTTTTCATGATTAACTTGATTTACCTAAAAATTTTTCTTACTCTGGACCTAGGGTTGAAAAAGTAGTTAAATTATATTAAAAGGGCAGTGAGTCAGTGACAGAAGATTGAATCAATGCCAGGACTTACCCGCAAAGAATGTGATGCCTGCAAGGAAGCAGAACCACATTTATCTCCTCTTCAAAGCAAATTCTGCATAGGATCTTTTCCTGAGAGGTCAAACAATTACTTTGTTAACAGTGTGATAGATCCTAAAACGGTTTACCCTTTACCGTTATTCAAGCACAATGAACATAAAGAATCCAAGATTAAAAATAATAGTAAGAATAAACGAGTGCATGAATATGTAAATAACTTGTAATTGCAAAAGGGCAGCCAAGCAAACATCATTTATATCAGCTAAGGTTTTCCATTTCACAGATTTACTTGTTTATACCACCAGTTATGCCTCCAATAACTTTGTGGGATACCTTTGCGCCCCCCCCCCCCACCCAAAAAAAAAAAAAACAAAACAAAAATATTCATGGGCTATGGCTACCAGATCCCCTAAGAAACAAACACAATAACTTTGTGGGGTACCTTTGCCATAAAGTAATGGGATCATAGAGTAAACTCTTCATTGCAGCATTTGATGCCTTAGTTTTATAAACCATTTATGATGTCCACCGCATTGTAAGGAAGGCAATAAAGTGAAGATGCCACAAGACACCCAAATTAAAAAGAAAAAAACCTTTTAATAAAACATTTTCTTAATCACATAGATTCTGACAAATACGTATTCTGTAATAAAACCCAGGAACTGAGATTAAGTTTAACTCTCACTCTGCAACAACCACATTTGCACAGGCACACATAAGGACACACATAACCAGCCAAAAAAATAAAGCACACGCATTCAAGCAGGTTCCAACTGATCAACAAATTTGAAGATAATGATCTTTGACAAAAAAGCTGATGATATACTTACAACCAAAATAATGTGATTTGCATATTCATAGTGCAGAAAGTAAAGATCAATCAAGGCTGAAAAAATTACATTTTGAAGTCTTTCATACTCCTGCTGGCTAAATTTTGTAACGTCTGTCTGCTCAGTCAATGCAGCTTGTAGTCTCCAAATCTGGGAGTTAAAATAAATACAGTTAATGACGTGTGTGCAAATGATTTGAACCAGCTCAGGTTATTGGTTTAACATATTCTTTTGAAAATGAGGGAACATGAAGTGAAAAAACGATGCTACAGCTGCATATAATGATATGAGTTATGGAAAAAACAATGTCTTTACCTCGTCAGTAAGATCTGCTCTAGGCATTTTCTTCACCATATCAGGGGAGAAAGTATTATACCTAATTTGTAAATTGATTTATACATCAGTGGAGAGAAATGTGATCAATATCTTATGCTACTTCTCCAAATAGAACAATATTTCATCCCAGGATTGATCAATGTTCTAGGCAAAGGTGATACTGCTAGCACAAAGATAAAGGAGGAGTAAGGCTCACCTTACCACAAAACACCCCCCATCCCGAAAAATAAAATGTCATTAATTACAGCCATCAATAACAAATCAGAATTGAATCAGGTCCTCCACCATTATTTTTATGTACAGCACACTGATAGATCCACAATTATGTAAATATTTTCCATCGCACACTTAGCAAGCTTTGCCTTTCTCTTTTTGGGATTTTTTTTTTTGGGGGTGGGGCGTTGGGATTAATTCACAGCGAAACTCAAGACATCCAAGAAAAAGAGTAAATGCTCACTTAGAGGCTGAATGAAAAAGCTCTAAAGCAAAGGGAAAAAATCCTACAAAATTGAATATTTGCTACATAAGAGCAATCTGTTGAGTAAAATACCGACCTAGAACTCCCACCATAGTAGATTCTAGCTTGTTCTTCTCTACTTTTTTCATCTATTGACCACCAACCCAGCAACCTGTTAATAGGGAAAATGCAAGCTATGACAAAATCTCCATGGCAATTGTATACTATATGAAGTTTGTCTTGGCTCAGCAGAGAACCTGCCAAAGACATTTCTTTTTTGTATCCAATGAGCATTAAACTATTACCTTGACCCATGATGCAAGAACCCAAAGTAATCACGAGCTTTTGATGCTACAGCTGAGTATCTTGCAGAAATTTCTCCACTGTGAAGTAAAAGAACTAGTTTTTCCACTAACCTATATGCTGCAAATAAAACCCCAGCTCCTTGCAACAGAAGAAGGGGAGAAAAAACAGCCTGAAATGGTATACTTCTGGCATTGGAGGGTGTTCCCTAAAAAAAAGAAAGGAGTGGAAAATAACTCAAAAAATGAAGAAAAACAACTCTGAAAACATTTTAATATGCCCTTTCTCAACATCTTTCATACCTCTAAATGCATAACCAGCAATATTTGGAAACCAATGAAGGGAATCTTCATAACGTGCCCACCAATGTCCTGCAGATTGCATAACCCACTTTGCTGCCTATCTAAGCTGCTACCCAATTCCAGGTATCTTACAAATAATGGCGATGTTTCTGGAATCTGACAATTCCCATGAATTCTTGGATTGTACCACTTTGTACAAACAAGAAAGGCAAAGCACTCTCCAATGCTGCAAAAGGATACAAGGAATTTATAAAGGGCAAGGATAAAAGACCAAAAACCAGATACTATCAATCTTATCACATATGTCTATTATACCCAAAGTTGATATATAAGTCCCACCAGCCTAAAGCAGCAAGATCACCTGCAGATGATGGAGAGAAAGTTAGCAAAAAAAAGAAAAAGTGTTGTTTTGAATGTTTGTCAGTGTGCTAGCAACTCATGGGAATAACTTATTTATTCTTTCAGATATGTGAACTAAAACACTGAATGATTTTTTGCCTAATCAGAAACATTCTTTCAAAATTAGTAATGACATCCTAGACCTGCTTAATTTTCAGTAAATCACTACTCAAACTGAGCACAGCTTATATTTTGACTAAGATATATGTGATGTTCAATATATTGATTGGCCAACAGTGTTGAATTCCTTTTGTCTATTATACTACCGCTCATAAACTGTTTAGTATTTTCGCAATTATTAATAAACTATTTCCAGTTAAAAGACATTATATTAAATTTTACTTTCTCCTCAATCTATAAGAAGCACTTGGCATATTTTTAATGTAGGTAATTCAGGATTTATTGCTATGCAGAACACCAGAGAGCGATACAGAGAACTCTGAATTTCTCTTAATCACAATGCCAAAGAAATTGTTAGAATTTGACAAGAGTGGGTATTTATTCTCCCAAACATGTACATAGTTAACAGATGTATAGAGGCCAAAAATGTCTAAAGCCAGTTTGTTGTAGAACAAACAAAAAGCTTAAAAAAAAGAAAACAACATATACAGAGAGGCCATGAAAAGAATTTTTTTTTTTTTTTCCGTTTTTTTTTGGGGGGAGGGTAAAGTTATATTTCACGAGTAATACATTATGCATCTCCTGTCAACAATATGAACAGACAGAAATATTTCAGGGGAAAAGAAGCTAATTACAGAGTGAAGTATTATTTTTAAGGGGAAATAAAAACTTACCACATATCTTAAGAAGAGTAAACACTGTAGCAGCAATAAAGAAGACCATGGAAATTGCAACCCAGAGGTGCTAGAAAACATAAGTACAAAATTTAGTCTCAAACTACTTGGAAAATATAACAATAATGAGATCACAAACTCTATTGAGTACAATATTTAAAAAAAAAAAATTATGTAGAACACAAGTCTTGTGTAAGGTAATATTTTATCCAAAAGAAAATATAAGGTAATATCAACCATTAAGAAGGGAACCAAAGATCTTGAACACTGAGTACCAACAATCCCAAATATTTTCTACATTCACATTCCTACTTCTTGAAGAAATTAGAAAATGAAATACAGAGCAAGCAAGCAACAGATACCAATTACTTAGAGCAAGTCATCAATCAATTATATAATCAAGTAATGAATAATAAACTTACAGGTAGGGTTTCCCATATTGCTTCGTCACTCAGATTTTCATCATCTACCGGCAGCAAAGTCCTACACATCCTATGCAAAGATATATATTTATTACTAACGCAAGCACTTATTAGATAGCAGGACTCAAAACTAGTATAATTGCAACTTGCAACTAATATAATTGATGAATATTGGGCAGAACCAAGCAGAGCAATTATTATAACCTTCTTCTATTGTGAAGTTATAATAACACTTCTCAAGTATGAAAATGATTTGTTAAAAGCATATGGCATGTTATTTTATAATCATTTAATAAAAATTGAACAGATGTGATGATTTTGTAGCCAATTTTGTCATGGCAGTCCAGCTGTCTTAACAACAGGAGATGGAGGAATCTGAATCAGCTGAACAATTTATGCAAGCTTAATAGAGTAGGCAAACCTGATAAACGTATAGATGGAATAAGATAATTACCTGATGTTATCAATCAAAATTGCCACTTCAAAAGCCAACAGGGGTAAGAAAACTATCCTTAAATTTACCACTGCATCATTTCAATGAGAAAATTACAAATTGATAGCATCTGAAAAATCAGCAAATTTTAAAAGAAGAGCCACCGTTCATCTTAGGAGCACAGGGCTCAATAACATCCATGATGGTTATGCCACAAGAAGTGTTTCCTACCATAAGAGCTCTCAAGATGTATACAAAGAAGTAGCTCAAAGGCAACAAGTAACGGAGTTGCCATGATGGCATGACAAGGAGCCCACTGCCTATGCACAAAATTTGTTCTTACTTCAGTAACAAAATCCTATTACAAAGCCGTTTTCCAGTTTTGCAAGAATTTCATCATTTCACAATAAAGACTACGTTTTCTAACAAGCATTTCTTACATGGCGATCATGAGGCATTGAAGGAGCAGGAAAGGAAAACCGTCCTCGTGCTACAACGGCATGAAAAAGCCAGAGAGGTGAAAATATGATCCTGCCAAATAGAAACAAAAAGAGAGATATAACTACAAATGGCTTTTATTTTATACATACATACATATATATATACACATATACGCAAAAAACCAAACATGAAAATTAGGTTCCATTTTTTCTCGGTTATTCATAACCCAAGATGTAGCCGAAACAGTCCACTTCTGAATAACATTTCAATACAAGCTTCAAAGGACTTTCACCTGACTTGGAAACGGAATACAACAAAAAAGTCATAGCATTTTGATTAATGCAACAAATTGAAGGGCATACAAGGGAGGGAGGAAAGCTATATTTGTAGAGAAATCAAGTTGTGTTCGCTTCAATTATTGTGATTTCCTTTGGAAATTATAATTCAATGTCGCCCATGCACGCAAGCACTGAACCACAAAAAGGGAAAGAAACCATGATGTTCATAAAAAAGTTTTACTCGTTGTTATGAAATTTGACATCACTTCAAAAATATAACAATCTTGAATTTTCTTTTGGTACCCTTTGTTTCTTTTTCTACTTTTCATTTCTGGGTATCCAAAGATAAACTCAGTATTGCTATGTAAAGCAAGAGACAGTGAAATAGCTTACCACCATGAGTGAGGGACGACATGGTCAATCTTGAGAACAAGCAGAAGCGTGAATGAGAAGAGTAAGCCATGAGCAACCAGAGCTTGAAGAGACTTGCCCACCCTTCTCCAGGTCATCACCCTCCTCCGAACCAGCATTTCAATAAACGAATTGCAGAAAGAGAAAATGCAAAGCAAAGAGGCCAAAAAGAGAAAACAAAACCGTCTCTCTCTCTCTCTCTCTCTCTCTCTCAGAAAACAAAATGAAATTGCAGAAATGATCAGAAAAATATCTCAAAGGAAGAAAATTCCTCGGAGGTTGCAAAGAGGACGATGGGGCAGCTAACTATGGCATGCGCGTTACAGAAATAGTTGCTATTCTTTCTTTCGTTGTTTCTTTCTCCCATGGGACTAATATATATCTGTTTATTTATTTTCCAGATAAAGCCTTTTCTTTACAAGAATAATCCCTTAGAACGAAATTGCCCTTACTGTTAGGCAATGGGACCCATCGCTTCATGAAATATGAATGGGTAAATTTGGACACACGGAACAAACTAAAATTGTGGGTTTTGTTCTGTTTAGTGTTTACTAACTCATGGAACTTCAATTTCATTTTAGAAATATATTTTAAAAAAATTAATGTTTCATTTCCTTGACCTCTCTTCAAAGTTCAAATTGAAAGGTCAAATTTTTTTTTTTTTTTTTAAGTTTCTGCGTTGGTTCAGAGTCATCTCCATTTCTTTATTTATGTGGATCAAATGGATAATGTATGAGTTGGGAAGGGAAATAACTGAGTACAATATTCATAGCCAACTAATTGGTTTGGTAATTTTCTCTATAAAGAATTTGTGTATTATTGAAACTGTACACAATGTAATATTTGGTTGAAGGAGGACTAGGATTAGCATGCCTTCTCTTTCTCTCTCTTTCTGTAGAGTCTTTAGTTACAAAAAATAAAAAACATAAAACTAAACAAAGTATGAACTTGGGACGATTATATATGTATATATATTAAAATCTTTAGACTGTTTGTTGATAAAGATGAGTTTTGTGATCAAATTTCTAAAAATTTCAACCTTTATTAAATTTATAACTTTGATAAAGATTAAATTAAACTCTAGACAACAATTGGCCTCAATAAATAGTTTTAACATTTAATGAATAAAAAAGTACTAAAAATATAACTATAACTCAATCAATTAGAAAAGAATTGGACAAGCTAACTAAAGAAATTATTAAAAAAAATACAAACCGAACAAAATGACAACTAGAAAGACAATGTTTAAGTGCTTAAGTGCCTCCGCTTGGAAAAAAATATTGTAAAAATCGGTTAAAATTAAATAAAATTATATGTTGCTGATTGTAAAAGTTGTGAAAAATTTTCGTGTAAGTAACAGCTTTCTTTTTTGGAGCACTTACATTATATAAGTTTTTAAAATATTACACATTTCTTAAGAGAACATTAATTAGTAAAATATTCTTAACATACTAGGGAAAAAAAAAAATCTCCCTCCAAATGATGATCATGAATATACTGAAGATTTGAAATTAGGGTATTTCAAATTATATTCGTTTAATTATAATTATTAATATTTATGGAATTATGAATGCCAATGAGAGAGGCATGTATTCCACATTGATCGCAAGGTTAACCTACCATTTAAGGTTAGAATCCAGATCTAATTCCCTTTGGGAGGAAAGCACATGAAGGTAAAGGCCTTGGGAATATTGTAAGCAAGGGACTTCGTCCTATAATAATAGCCATGTGACTCGTGCCTCTTTTAACATGATACTTCCACATGGTAACCAAATATTAGATTATTAGCCTACACATAAATTAAAAGTACCAAAAATACCAACGTCATTTTTTTATTGATGCTAGTTAAAAAAAACTAGGCTAAGAAATATTACAGATGTGTTAATTTGTTATCTAGATATTTATATTTTATAAATATTCAAACAGTTACACTTTGGAGAAATTAAAAAGATATTATGGCTTTTATCGGAGTAAGAACATTTTTCAAAAAAATTATTAAGTATAAAATTATAACCAAAAAGATTAAAAACACCAATCTCAAGAAAAATTCACAATAACCAAAATAATTAATATTTTTTTATTGTAATGACACTTTTATATTAAAAAAGAAAAGAATAGAAATACATGTGTTCTATATTACTTATTAACTGAGATCGCGTGTGATGGCCTATTAGCTCAGTTGGTTAGAGCGTCGTGCTAATAACGCGAAGGTCGCAGGTTCGAAACCTGCATGGGCCAGCTCAAGTTTTTGTTTTCTAGTTCAGTGTTGAGGTTTTGAGAGGACTTATTTATCACCAAATCTCGAGAAAAAAAAGTCAATGAAAAAAAATCTTCTAAGCAACTCAATTTTTATATTAAAGTAAATTATGCAAATTTTGTTATATTACATGTATCTTTTTTTATTTTTAAAACATAAATTAATATTCTTTAAAATAAAAAATTACACTGCACTTTGTTTCAATTTTAAATATTTTTTACTAAAATATCTTCTATTAATTTAAACACATATTTTTTTTGTTAAATTTAATGAAAATAAAATCTATTATTTTTATTTTTATTTGTGCATATTTAAATATAATATATACTTTTATATTTAGGTTAATAGGAAATATTTTAATTAAAAAATTTAAAATTAAACCAAAATATATTTTTTAAAAATAGAAGATAATTTTGTCTATTTTACCCTTTAGATTATAAATTTTTACAAATGTAAAATGCCTTGTTGACTTTAAATTGAATATCATAATTTTTTTAAACCACAATTCATGTTTTTACACCATTGTTTCTATACTATATATCCTCTTGCCTAAATTAGTTTTTTGATATGTAATACTCTCAGTTTTTTTTAAATATAATTAGTATTCCCTACAATTTCATTTCTGTACTGAATTATATTATTATTAAAAGCGTTGTGACTTGCTTTAAATTTTAACTAAATAATTTGTTTCAAATGTTTAAATAATGTGTTATATTTATTCTCGTGAGGTGCAATTAGTATATAATTATCATGGTCTTCACATAATTCAGAATTAAATTGTTCGTGCATGCTTAATTATATTATGTTGACTTATCTTGAAATTAATTTATATCTGTAATAAATTTTTTAATGTAAAAATTTTGTAGGTGATGTTCCATGTATGTTAATTTTTTTAAGTATTTAAAACTTATTTATAAAACTTTTGGATATAAAAATTTAAAAAGTTTAAGTTTAGGTATTATACATGTTCTAAATAAATAAAAATATTTATTAATTTTTATTTACATATGTTATACGCAATTTTTGTATAAACTAATTTTGAAGTAGGTGCTTGATGAATTGGAAAATTACCCCTTGATGAATGTAATATTCGAAGTCGCGGTAAAAAGAGTTGTTTATAGTTTTGAAGAATATTTCATAAGTGCAATCGAGTATAGCTAGCATTTCATTGATTTAATGAAGATTTCGTGACCTTATCTGGCGACCCTGAATTTAAAGAACATGCAATTTCATTATGATATGTTTTTCGTTTTTAAGGAATTATATTATATTCTGCAGCAGTACTGTAAAACACAAGGCATTGGCATAGCATGTGGTGATTTAAACCCAGAACACCATTGGAGGTACGGACGGAGAAGTTGTTGGATGCAGATGCTGGTGGTTATACCACTTATAGCACCATAAAAGTGGTCCTGTGGGCACGTATAGCACATGACCATAATTGTATCGTCACCTTCCCATGTCGCCTATTATAACGCCCCATGCACCACTTCGCTGATCATCGATCTCTGCTAGAAAATCTTAGAGAGACAGAAACAAAAGAGCCCCAGCTACTGCATGTATATATATATATATATATATATATCTATAAATGTTTTAATCCAGATAAGTTCATAGATATATATCAAAGCCTTGTTTTCCATGTAATTAGGATTTGATACAAGTATCTTGTACAAATACTAGAATCAAGATGATGGCGTAAAAAACACGTTTTTTAATCCTGACTCACAACCATGTACTCTTTGTCTTTCTCCGTGAACTCAAGTACATAAAAACCACACATTATCATAGTTCATTATGTCATTCGCTTGATGATATGATGAAGAAGAAAATACTTATATTCTAAACGACATTTTTCCGACACACCACAAAAATCACACCCGAAAAAATAGGAAAAAGGAAAGAAAGAAAGTAAAAGATAATTTAATGTGATAAGGTAGCTAGATCATAGAGAGAAAACTTATAAAGACCTGTGTTCGAGGATATTAAGGTTAGTCCTTTGTCTCTTAACACCCCCACTCGCAGTCTCATCCCCACCACTCTTCTCCATCACAGCCCTAAGCGCTTCTTGTATTGAGCTTATACAATACTGCTGCTGCGGCTGCATAATCTGGCTTTGATGATGCTCCCCACTATCTGACGAATCGTCATCTTCTTCCGCAGTAATGAACAAGACGTTCTTCACGCGCCCACCGAGGGTGGTGATCTCGGCTTTAAGGGTTCTTAACCTTAATGCTTTCAGAGTCTTGATGAGTTCCGGCAAGAGATCTGACCTGTCTTCGCAGCAAAACGAGGCTTTGATCACGAACTTTCCGTCCTCGTCGGCGGAGTCCACTGTTAGCTCGTCGACCTCCGTCGGCACCGGGCTTGTTTCTGCTATTAATGATGTTTGGCGCTTCAGTTCCTTCACGTGCTGAATCACTTCTGCTAGCAATGATGCTTTATCCGTCTACAAATGAACATGGAAAAGTTATCCATTTGTACACTAGTGTGAATGCCGATTATTAAGAAATGGTCGTGGAGGGTTTTTGATGAGCTTCCACATCATGATTTTGAAAGGGAAGTAGGAATTTTGAATGGTGGGGTTTTGTGTAAGGAAGAAACATGCATAGATAAGTATGTACTAAGAAACACATAGTAAGAAGTACAGACACTAAACATGAATATATACTGAACAAGATCCATCACGCCTTATATGAATTTATATCATACATACATACATACATACATATATATATATATATATTAATTCAATACGATTCCTTTTTAAAATATATGCTTTTCATACTAAGTGGAATTAGTAAATGGTGTTAAGTTTTGATGAACTTCCTTAATGAGCTCGAAATGGAAGTAGGAATTTTGGATAGTGGGGTTTTGTGGAGAGGACGAGACGTGTATGTGTAGATAGATATACACTTCAACTAAATATGAATACAGAACATCATATAATACAGATATTTTGTCTATCAAACAATAAGTATTGAATACGATAGACTCTTTTTTAAGTATAAGCACGTACGGGATTACGAGATGGTGGGGGATTTGTTATGGGCTTCTTGATTTTGAAATGAAGATGGGAATTTTGAATGGGGTGGGATTTTGTGGAGAGGAAGAGGCATGCATAAATAGGTCTATATATACTATGTAGAATGAAGGTGTGACTGACAAGGAGGCTAGCTTTGTCTGGTGTGTAATTCTCTTTTCATTCTCGAACTGAGTTTGACTGATCATTAATATTATCCGGCAAGTAATTTCAATGTGTAGCTTTTCCACTGCTCCGTGGTCCCTCTTTATCATATCAACCAAGCGACATTAACGCTAAAACACTTTTCTCGCTCTCTTTTCTTTTCCTTTACTTTCTCCTCCTTGGAACTACCACCCTCAAATACACTCCCAAACAATACAGTATATAATTAACAAGAACTAGAGAAGCCAAAAAGGAAAGGGTAAAAAGTGTGACTATTTGCACCTCATTTTCTAAAAGGCTTTTGGGGTTTCGATTTTGTTGTTATCCGACCAAACTAATTAGGACCTTGGAAAAGATTTACATATCTATCTTTTAACTCAAAAACAAAAACAAAAACCCCATTATAACTATGGAACACAAAAAAGGGTTCAAGAAAAAGAACATATATTAGGCATGATCATAGTTTTTTTTTCTTTTCAATTTGTGGTTAATTTTGGGATAGAATTCAATTTAATTAAATTTGTACTTACTTTGGTTGTACTGGGCAATAAGCTGCGAAGCTTGGCAAGATGGTTATTGATTCTCTCTCTGCGTCTCCTTTCAGCTTCACTATGACTCTTAGACGCTGCAAGAGCCTTAGCATCCATAATTTCTTGAGCAGTCATCTTGCCCAATTCGGTTTGGAGCCCGAATGGAGCCGAACCGGGTTGAACCATCGGTCCGAGGGCCTCAGATAAGATCCGGAGATGGTCGGAAGATGAACCGTCGTATGCAAACTGCAGAGAAGGAACCCTCCTGTTAAACAAACTAGCATAGGGTACTGGGGGAGGTGGGGGAGGGAGAAGAAACGGGTCGTGGTCGACTCGGACCGGGTTGGGGAAGTGAGCCGCCTGGTTGAAGGAGTGGACCGGAGGGATAGTCCATGGCTGTAGGATAGGAGAAACTTCGGGAAACATACTGTTCTGTTGCTGCATCTGTTGTAGAAGTAGCTGCTCTTGATAGCTCTGGAAGTTGTTTATGGCTTGCGAAGAACACTGTCCGTGATCTTCCTCCCTTTTCATCTCCAATATTCCAAAACTGTGGTAAAATATTTATAACACTTTAGAGCGATGTCAGGCGATATAGTTCAAATACAAGAAAAGTTGATAGATGCAGCCAACTTCAGATGTACCAATAGATATATATGTGATCAGCTTCGAGTTGTAGAGGTTGAGGTTGGTCTTGTATTCTTCTATATGCTTTGTGTTTGTGTGATATGACTAAGAAAAGATAAGAATATTGATTGAAAGGAAAAAAAGGTATAGAAGGAAGCTGGTTTCCACTTGTTAAATAACGAGACGTGGGTTAGTGACAAGAGAGGAGAATAGGACACAGACCTTAATATTATTCTTTTGATGATGGATATGCGATGAGTTGGTGGTGCAAGAAGAAGGAGCCAAGTCTATGGATCCCAAATCTCTGTCACTTGGTAGGTTTTTTTCTGGGAGGGGAAGAGGAGAGAATGACCCTTTATATCCTGAGCTTGATGAACGCAACTTTCCTTCTCTCCTTTTTCGCTTTGTTGGTAACTTTTTGGTTTTTTTGTTTTTTTCTTGGTCTTCTTCTGAACCCCACCACCACCCTCTAAGTATACAGAGAGCCTGTTCTAGTACTGCTATCTAATAATATATTATTCCTTTCTTCTTACGACGGCATTCTCAGGGTGTAAGGGGGATCCTTATAGAAAATATTTATATATAATATTAATCTATAGTATAAAAGTAGTAATAAATTGTGATTGGTTCAAAGTGTATAATGACACTATGTGAGTGATGGGACTTAGGGGGAGGAGAGAGAGAGAGAGAGAGAGAGAGGATGGGAAACACAAGCACAACACAGAGTGAACACACTACACGAACATTGTCGACCGACCAAGGACCAAAAAGGCTGATAGTATCATCATGATAAAAGGCTTGGCTAGCTAAACCTTTTTCTTTCTTTTTATCCTTTTTTTTTTTCTCATAGTTTGGTTCATTTTTCATTTTTTATTTTTAAGTGTTCATCTTTTTAGTCTTTAGGCTTTTTTAATTCTAGTCTTTTTCTCCTCTCTCGTACCTCGGTCAAGCTAGCAAAGCCCCCACGTTCTTCCATACTCTTGGCTATTTCCACCCAAACCCTTTCTGCTTCCCCAAGACCATGTAATCATTGAATCTTGGAACA
Source organism: Erythrophleum fordii (assembly GCA_032878935.1). NCBI lineage: Eukaryota > Viridiplantae > Streptophyta > Magnoliopsida > Fabales > Fabaceae > Erythrophleum > Erythrophleum fordii. The sequence continues at coordinate 48,907,298 of JAVQMF010000053.1, read as the reverse complement.
TACTCCACCTCCACCTCTCTCTCTCTACAAGTGCATGCTCTTTTTCTCCCTCTAGTTTCTGTGAGTGTCTTGGTTTCAGTTATATCTAGGTGTAATATATATTCATGGCTCTCATTACCCCTCCCCTTTTGGAAGATATATGGAAAATTTTATAGCATATGATGTTTAATTATTTTTCTAGCTAGCTAGTATAGGAGGTTGTCTATTGATTAAGGACAAGAGGGAAAGAAGGTATAGATAATGTTTGGAATTTTTGTCTTTCCATGGAACATTAGAAGAGCACCATCAGAGAGAGAGAGAGAGAGAGAGAGAGAGAGAGAGAGAGAGTGGAGGATTGTCTTCATTTTTACGTGGGCATGCAGTAATGCCTGCTGTATTAATCAAGTAACTCAAGCTTTAAGTTTCCATCTATTTTTAGGATTGTCGTTATTATTATATTAGCTGTTCATCATTTCGTTCATGAACTGAGTTGAAATTATTTGTATTATTAAATGAATTTGATTTGCAACTTTGACTCTTTTTCTTATTAATTAATTACTTGAAGAAATCATTTTTTATATTAACAAATTTTACGAATTATATATTCTTTAGAACAAGAATTGCTATGTACATATAATGATCGATTTTGAAGTCTTGAATTGTGATAGTGATTGTGGTCGTCGTTGTTTTGTGAGATATATATATATGTGTGTGTGTGTGTGTGTGTGTGTGTGTGTGTGTACATATCATAATTGCATGTCTGATGTGTTTGTAAATTTTATCGCAATAACTTATTACGTCTGTAGTTACGATGATGGATCATAATTTAAGAACCTATTGAACCACACACACACACTATATGGTACCTTTTTATTTTGGCCTCCTGAAAAAAATAAAGTTTACATGTAATTCCATAAAAAATTATACTATGATATAGTTTTTGCACAAGAAGTTTGTCATATATAAAATGTAAGCAAATAAAAAATACATTTTTTATTACTTTTATGTTCGTAGATTAAAGGAAAAAGTGAATATTAAGCCCACTACTATTTCTTAATTTTTTTTAAGTTGTTTACTTTTTTTCCTCATCCTTTCATTCAATATGATTATTCTTTCTAATTTTTATCAAGTTATATATTTTTTGCTTTCATTGTTTAATACTTTTTCAACTTGCAATTACATTTGCCTTATCTATATATAGAAATCTCTACTAGGAATAAGCAAAATACTCACACTTATGGATATCTATAAAATTTATCCATTTAAGCTTATGTAAATATGAGGATTTTTATTAGTAGTCAGGTGGGATGATACTCACCTGGTCCTAAACCTAGTATGTATATTTATTTATTTATACATAAATTTATATATATTAATCAGCATAGTATATGATAAAAAATAAGAAATATCATCCAAATAGCTTTGAATTTTGAATTTTATTAATAGTTGCTTGAGCCATTTTATTCTTTGTTGTGATTTTAAATGAACAGATATATAAATGAGTCATAATTTGAGAAAAAAAAACATTCATTTTAAAAAATATTTGAATAAATAGGTTCAGATTCTAATTCAATGAGAAGGAGAAAATTGTTTATCACTAATTAAATATAGGTCTGGGGATAGGTTAGCGACTATAGTTTCCTACCCGAAATCATCCCTAATATCTGATTTCTTCTCGAGTTTGATAAATTGCTTTATTTTATTGTTGTTATCAAATCATCAAAAAATATTATTTGATTTTTCGCCTTTGTTCTTAGCTTAAAATCAATCGTATAATTGATAGAAAGTCAGAAAGTGCGATAGATGAGATGAAATGGAATATATTTAGGATATATATATATGTGTGTGTGTGTGTGTGTGTGTGTGTGTTCCATTTATGTTGTGCGCAATCGCATTGCCCAAATGATGCGCACGATTAATATAACTAATTGTAATAAATATGTTTTATTAGATCCTGTAAAGTGCTAATTAGATTTTTTTTTTTTTAAATTTAGTATACCTGCATTGTGTATTAGTTGAAATTTTTTCCTTTAAAATATTCTGCATTATGGCTGAAGTCTTGGTGTGTGAGTGTGTGTGTGTGTGTGTGTCTCTCTCTCTCTCTCTCTCTATATATATATATATGAGCATAACCATATATGATCTTCTGGGCAACTTCCTACCTTATTTTTTTATTGTATTTTTTTTGTTTGCTTGTTAAAGTAAAAGACGGAAAGTTGGCGGATAACATAAGGCTGCCAATAAGGGTTTATGACTCAAATTTTTTTGTTATAGAATAAGCCAAAAAATAGGCTAAAATTCTTGAAAAGAATGCATAAAAAAATATAGGTGGATTTTACATTACCCATCAACAAGTGCACCGGTACATATCAGTATAAAGTGAACATTGTGTTAATAATAGTCAGATATTATGTTGATAATAATTCACTTTTATTATTATTTAGTAGCAATTATCAGGGCATTTCAATAATTGATATTAATATTATACTCATATGTCATTAATGTATTCTGATATACTTAATTTATTAATATACATAGATGAACGCACGAAGAATATGGCATCGCTTTTGGAAGTTTGAATTATTCAATTTATAAAAGAAAAATGAGTCAAATTGAATAAATTTTGACTGTTTAAATAAACTATATTCAAAAAGTAAAAAAATTCTTTAAATAATTTAAACAGTCAAAATTTATTCAAAAAATTTATATTTTCTTTATAAATTGAGACCATTCAAACTCTAGTCCAGAATTGATAATGTTAAGATGTTGCATGAAAACGGCAGGCAACATACCAGGAAGGAGAATAATAGATGTTTCCAGTTACTTTTGACATGTGGCACGTTCTTCCAAACATGCTCCATTTATCCGACTCCTCCTCCTATTCACTACTCATTTGCGCCTTCTCTTGAACCATTAGTGGTTAATTGCTTCTCGTTCATTGGTTCATAAAAGGTTCAAATATTTGATTTTTATCCAATGACGTTTGTACATGGTGAAAATGTTTCTCTGTGTATTTAAAATAATAATAATAATAATAATTATAAACGATTGTGTTTAAATTTATTTTAATTCTATTGAATGTTTTAAATTAAAATTATCAGATAATTTTGATTATGATGCTGGATCAAAAAAAAATTGTACAACTAAAATTACTGTGAAAACTAAAAACGAGCAGGCTATTTAAAAGAAAAAAACAACAACATTAACAATGCTAGTCCAAATAACAATGATTTTTAATTAATTTATAAGAGTGGACGAGATTATAAAATTTCTTCCCATTTCATTATATGCAGTAAATAATTACTTAGAATTTGATTGATGAAGTTTTCCTACCTAGAATATCTAAACATTGATACCATCTTTATAATTGCCGAAAATTAACTAGACTTGCAAGGCAAGTCACTCTTGATAAGCCTGCAAGATAACTAGACGGTTTCATAATTAAGCAGTTTGGTCATCTAAAGTAAAATAAAAATCATTAAAGCCTGTTCACAATTTTTAACCCTATAATTCAACATTATATTTGTTATGAGTGTCCGATGGACCTGTTCTTTTGATTTCAAACATTTCTGGAATTCATAGTCCTTATGATTTTTAATCTAGCATTTAATACAGGTCATACTCTTACGAATAATTCGATTTTGTCTTCTTCTCGCTAAGTGGATTTTCATTAACCAAAAAAAAAAAATGTTTGCTTTCTTCTCTAAATAATATATCGGGTTTGATATAGTTACCTCTTCTTCATTTCAGAAATTACACAAATTGATCAAAGTGTAATCTTTCTTTTAAAGCACACACTCTTTCTATATAGCATTTCGAGAAAAACTAGAGACAGAAATGTTAGTGTAATTTTTAGAAGAAGATAAAAGATGAGTGTATTTTGTTACTAAAGTAAATTCAAGGAGGTCAATATAATTTATTAACAAAAAAGCAAAAGGATTAAAGATTTCTTTTTAATCTAGAAACTACGTACCACTAAACTTGTGCACAAAGCTGACATTTTTACCATTGGAACAAAACTTTAATTGAGTTCGTTCTGGGCAAATGAGAACAAGATGACCGCATATAAGTAACGTGAAGGGGATGAAATTAAAGGATTAATTGCAAGTACACAGAAGCTCATTACCATGTCCCCTCTGAGCCATCCTTTCCCTATTTCTTTTGGTACGGATCCTTATTAGGGCAGGCACTAAGCACTGTTTCCTCCTCTTTCTGCAAATGTTACTATTATGCCTCAGCATGGAAACCCCTCCTTTTAAGTTTTTCATTAAACTTTAGTTATTTTTATTTTTTTTAAAAAAATTTAGGTATAGTGTTTAGATTTTTTTTAATAAAATTTTCTAAAAATATATGATGACTAGCAATTTTTAACAACTTAACATATAATTTATTCACATATTATGTTTTCATTAAAGAATGTCACAGCAAATTCTTAAGAATCTTTCCCTAGATTTTGCCAATATTTTTTTTAATGTATGCTTAGAGAGAGAAGAGAGAAGCTGTTTCTTGGGCACTTTCTTGGTCGCACGCATGTCTGCTTTTGTCCCCATTCTTTCTAATTAGCTTTTCAATTCCATCTTTTATAATATTATTTTTATCAGTGTTTCAAAGTTTTAATTTTTCTTTTTTAAAGAAACAAAACCCAGTTCAAACATTTGATGATAGCTGCACCACCACTAGCAATGGCAAAAGCCACGAGAAATGCCCTTCTGAGTGGAGTTTATGATGACATCAGTCCCACCCTGTCATGACGTGTGCTCTCTCTTCAATCTCTAGTGCTTAATATTGTTAATGGGGTTTTGGCTTCTGCACTTATTTTGCTCTTGCATTCACAACCAACTCATGGAGAATTACTTTGCCTTCTAATGAGTGCTCCCTTTGAATTCATTTCAGGCTTTGCTACCAAAGCAAGCTTCATGCATTCAGATTTTATCTTAATTCTCATTGCCCTGCTCTCATGAATCTTAATCAATTCTAAAGCAAGCATATAAATTCCCCATAATTTTTGTGTTATAATTGTACCGTATATTACTTATAGTTTCTGTAATCTGTTGATTAAACCTCCAGAGAAGGTATATTAGATTGGTGGAAGATATTATATTATTATCTAACATAATGAGGGTTCATTTCTCTTAAGTTTTTTTTCTCTCTGTCATGCATGATTAAAAAGTAAGAGTTTAATTTTATCAAATACTCAAATATGTTTATACAACTAAGCTAATGATAACAAGGTGCTTGGTATTGTTATTTTTACATGCTTAGAAAATTTTAAAATATATTGTGTTAATACACTACACTGTATTCAAAATTTTGATAACTATATATAGGATAAATGTTCCTATGTTACAGATGAACATCTATTACTATTTTGAAAAATTAATCTTAAATTTCATAACTTTTTGTTCCATTAAATTTTACAAAAAGAAAAATCAATGAATTTTAATTATTATATCAAATATAAAAATACAAAAGAAGAAAAATCATATTGATCCTTGAAATTTTTTAATGAAATCAATTTAACCTTAAGTGAGAACTAAAATAATGTATTTTTAAAATATTAAGATAAAATTGATATCGATAAGTTTTTAATGACCAAATTAATAACAATAAATTCAAATGTTAACTTCTTCTCATTGCCCTCCTCTCATAACATATAATCAAATCTAAAGCAAACAAAAAAAAGGAAAGCGAAGCATTAATTCTTCATGATTTCTATGTAATATAATATCAATTATATACAGTTTGGGCTGATTAAACTTCCAAAGAAAGTTTACTAAATTGATGGGTGGATATAATATTATTTAACATAGCTTTTCTGATTTTTTTTTTCTGGTTTCATGAAAAAAACTAAAAAGCGTGTCAAATTATATATATATATATATATACAATTCAAATACTTTTATCAACTATAAATAGAATATAAATGAGGCATCTGGGCATATCGATATCTTTAAATGGGTAACTATCTCAAGTATAAGAGATCTTAAATAAAAAAAATATCATTAAAAGATTCTCCTAACTAGCTTGATAAATTTTTAATATTATCAATCATAAAAATTTAAATTATTATATTGAATATAAATATATTAAATATAACATAATATCTTATATTTAAATATTCAAGATATATAGATGAAAATATAATCTCAATTCACTTCTTAACATTTGAGTTTTACACACTAATTTTAGATGTGTAGCTATCTGAGGGGACAATGCATAAATAACTTATATTTAATTTACTTTCTTGTAAGGGAAAAAAAAATCTTTATCCTTCCATTTGACAAGGGTGTCTGATAGCATACAAAATATTAAGGGGAAAAAAAATAATGGCTAAAGAGAGCCGATAGTATATATAACTTTTAGATATGCACGGATGATGATGGCTTGCCATATGCAGTTTTTCTTTTCTTTTATTTCTATTATTTCTGCCCTACCGAATGATTAGGGGTGATTGTATGATAGAAATAAAAGCTATTAATAAAATGAAAAAAGAGTGCAAATAATCATACATTTAGACATGCATGTATATTGATAATGATGTCTTGTTACATGTGATTCTATCAATTATATTTTTTGATTTTTAATAGAAAGTACATTCTGTAGCTCACTTCCACATTAATTAAGTCAGTAAATGCAAGACAAGTAATGATGAGCTTTAAAATTATATTATTTTTCTTTGTTTGCTAAAAATATAGTGCCGTTCATCAGGAGGAAAAAAAAAGTTTAAGCGATAACAATTATACTCAAATAAAATATCTATATATAATTATAGCATATAGCAAGCTATGAACTAATATTGTGTTAAGAACAGTACTCCCCCTAGTTTTATAATAGATGATTCTGAAGATAATTGCAATAAAAATCTGATTGCTCTTCAGTATAATATGCTTAGCTTTATATATTTGGTCACAATGGCTTATAGTACCATTTTGAGCATGACAGAAAAAAAAATGGTTGGGTATGATGATGAATTTTACCAGTCTCAAGTGTATTGACACTTTATTTAATTTTAAGGTGGTATAGGTATTTTAATTTTTTTCATGTACAATTAACATTTTGGTAAGGCGTATATAGGAAAAATTCATAGACCTAGTGTTGATTATGACTTGATGAGAATTAATTTGGATTTTCATATATCTTATAACTAAATTTTAATACATGAAAAATAAAGTTCATCATCTACTAAACATCATCTATAGTAGGCATCTTAATTGATGGATATGATCTATTTCTGGCTTTCTTCATTGTTGTAATCTAACAATTGGTAAAATTGCCACCAATGTAAGATATTGGTGACGTAATAGATTCTAGAGTACCATAAAATATATCGTTCATTTAATGATTATTATTATTATCAAAAGAGATGTACAAATCCATATAGAGCAAGGAGTGAAAAAAAGGGAGATAAAAAAATAGTCACATATGTAAATTAAGATTCTTTAATACTTATGTTCATGTAGAATGCTAAAAGAAAAAAAATTAATTTTGTAAAAACACAATACTTCCAACAAGTTCTGAAGTAGGTCATCAAGAAGATAATTGCAATGAAAAACGTGGTGGCTTTTCTGTGCAACAATTAGACTACAAATCCTTGACAGTATTCGAGAAGGCAAGGCACAGAGAGTATCATGCTGACCGCAAGAGGCACCTTCTGCGGTGACTGGTGAGATGAGTATGTATAAAATCTGGTTCTCCTCGTCTTCTTTTGTGTTTCACACTACAGACACAGATATAAGTGTATCGGGGATAGAGATGTAGCCTATAAGCCAATATTTTTGGTTTTTGTGGGGCAATCAGCAGTCATCACACGAAAGATAAAAGAGAAGGACCCAAATGTATCAAAATTAATAAATAAATATGTTTGTGCGTAGATAACCTCTTAAACAAAAATACCACTTTCTCTTAAACAAGAGTTCAAATCAGTGCAGGTGGGTTGGTGAGTGTGTGTGTGTTTGTGTCTATATACGGATGGGTAGTAAGCATTTTGCACTCTTCCAGAAGTTAAACATTCTCTATTGTATTTGAAGGGGCCAAGAAACATTCTATTCTAATTGATGAGAAAGATTCCTAACCTGCACACAAATGAGTTAACTATTCTTGAGTGACGAATAATGAAGCACATACATTTTAAAAAAGATCTGATATGTATTTAATATCTGTATTAGATAAGACATGTTATTTTAAATTATACATGAATATTTTAAAAATGTCACATTTCAGTATAGTGGCAAAGTTATTCTAATCGATGGAGTGTATGTTTTGGACTATTGCTCATGTGTAGAAGCATGTAAAATATTAAGATTATATATCATTGGATGCTCAGTTTTGTGCAGTTTCATTAATACCCATCATGGATTTTTCACTGAAGTGAATATCCAGGTGGTACCCTAAATGGATGGATATAGCAGCCAATATAATATAGCCAAGATCCTAGTAATTCTATATATAACTCACGTAAACTGATACAATGTAAGTATTTATTGATGGAGACATAGATGGATTGGGATACTTATCTCTCGCAGCGGACAGATCTCTCATATTATTGCCCCCATATGATAGATCTGGATTGTTATTCTAACTTTGATCTGAAAGTCCACAGCAGATGCATATAATCTATGAAGTTTTCTCAAATATGTTTTCTTTGTTCTCACTCTTTTCTTTGTTGCAGATAATTGAGAGAGAGAAGACGAGGGAAAAAGAAGAATTTTAGGGCTGTTTGATTTCTTATTTTTATAATAATTTTTTGTTTTAATTTATTTGATAATGTGTTTTTGTTTTTAATAAAGTGTTTTGTAAAATATAAAAATAAAATTATATTTTTTGAAACATAAAAATTTAAAATATCTTTTAGATATTTTGTTAATTTTCATTCTGTAAAATTAAAAAAAAATAAAAAATAATGATTTTTTAGAATAATGATTCAAATAAATTTTTTTAAACTTTTTTACTCTCAAAATTTATTCTAAAAAATTATCTATTTTATAAACATTAAAATCAAAACAAAATCAAACATATGCTTATTCACGTGCGTCCTTTTCACCCCTTTAGTTTTTTTTTTTTCTAAAATAAAAATTCCCCCCCCCCCCAATATTAATAACAACCAACTCATTTAAATTTTGAATTTGAAAATCAAAATTTTAAATTCAAATAATAATTTAATTAATAAGTAATTAATCTTTGATTAATTAATTAAATTTCTCATCATAAAAAATTGGTTTGATTACTGATTAAGTCAACCCATGACAAAACGTCCCATTTTCCAACATACAATTTCCCAAGCATTGTCTTTAGGTGATGGGTTTTTTTTTTTTAAATCATGATCAACATCACACTTCGCTAAAAATTAACTTGCATTTACTGGCTTCAACCTCTCATTTATGAACATATTTTGGGATGGGTCCCCCGAATTCGTACGGACGATTGCACGATATCCATTCAATTTTTTTAAAGATTAAAAAATGATTAATAAGATAAAAATTATATTTATGAAAAAAAAGTATATCTTAAAATTTTTAATTATGAAATTTTTTTTTTAGAATTAAAATTTTTGACCTTATAATTATAATTTTTATCTTTTTAATTAATTTTTTTGTCCCCTAGAGACAAAGAAGAACTCCTTGTAAAATTCGTCTGATGAATAAAAGAACTCCCAGAAGTCGTTTTCAGTTTCTCCTCTTCTAAATTTCAAACCAATGAGTCTGACCAAATGTGAATCTCTCAATAAATTTTGTCAAACTGTTCAAACTGGCTCACTCAAGAAGAATTAGTTTATTGAGAGGATAGAATTTTAGAGCATCCCACTAAGTTTTAATAAAGGTCGCTTCAACATAAGAATAGATCAGAGGTATCATTCTACAATTATATAAATGAACAAGGTTCATTGAATCTTCCAACCCCTGCAAGAATGTCCGGCCTCTTGCTAATTGATTGAGCTGGCTCATTTTTCTTGACTCACAGCTAACTATAATTAACCACATTCACCGCACCAGATAACTGAAGTTAATTTTAGTCTCCTTGTTGGAACTCTAGTACCTCTTAATTGCATAAATATTCGTGGCTTTTATTTTGCTCCACTAGTCATCCTCATGCCGTTGAATTAAGTGGCATCAATTAGTCTTTAAGAGCATAAGAGAATACATGATCATGTCGGCCAAGGATTTTATTAAATACGAAACTTAAAATAAAATTCTTTCAATATTTGTTATCAAATTTTTCAATAAAAATATGAAGTGAACCATATGTTAAATTATTAAAAAAAAAATCCTTGGATGTTCTTATTTGGATAATCTAAATTGTACCTAATTTTTTGTCCTATTATCAATTACTTGTGCAACATGCCTATCTACTGAGTGAGCAAGTGAACAAATTGGATACAATGTAGCACACAACCCTCACAATTGCTGACAGCACAAAAGCAAATAATAGTAAATAACATGAACTCCAAACTATATTAGCTTTGCCTGAATTTATTTCTCAAAAGATTTTTTGGCCAGAAGGGGCAACTGGTACCACTAAATTATACAGTATAATAGTCAATTACAGGCAGCTGAACTCTGCTACCGTGTGATCTCTGTGGTTTAACATAAACAGGACCTCCGCAAGACAATAACCAATGATCACTACAAAAAATAATGCCTAGGATGAACAAAAGCTCATTTGTTTGAACTACAAAACTATGATAGCTGCATTGTTTGCACCCAAAAATTTGCCAACTCGTATAATCTCTAAACTCTAGTGTGGTTTTGGCACGAAACCATCGACAGCAAAGTTCCGAGTGGCCGCAGGAATAGCTAAACGAATCCCATCAAGTTCTGGTTTAGCGATCACTTGACAACCCAGACGTGATCTGCAAAGTAACTCGGAAAATTAGACTTGGGATCATTTGAAAAATTACAGTGTCCAGTTCCTAATTCATGTTAAAAAGAACCCACGTTTCGGTTAGCCCAAAAGCTAGATCCAACATGTCATTTTCCTCATCAGTTGGGTCTTCTAATTTATTATAGAAATCTACATCCTGCACAAAGTTCAAAACTTGGCCTCTTGTAAATGGGAAAATTAACATAAAAGAGCACTTATTTACTCTCTCTCTCTCTCTCTCTCTCTCTCTCTCTCTCTCTATATATGTATATATATGTATATATCACCAATCATGTACCATCACTATAACATGACACGTTGAACAGGCAAGTGAACCCTCGCAAGCTCCTGCGACAACATTGAGCAGTAGATTAACTTGTAAACAGCAAACGTAAGCTAAATAAGAAGATATCTTGTCACTTGTCACTTAAACAATTGGACCAGAACAGAGGGGACGAAATGGGTATATTATGATAAAAGCTCCTCATCTTAGTTAAAATCAGGCGAATGAGAAGGATCAGAGTGTCCATCATAAGCACGCAACCTCAAAATGGGCTTGGAGGAAAATAATAATAATAATAATAATAATAATAAATTCAAGAAAACCAAATACAAAAAAGAGAGCAGTAATCAGAAGCAACAAATCTCGTGATAAAAGAAAAACGTTGCTTTCAGTGCTCTTGAAACCAAATATAAAAAGAGAGCAGTAACCAGAAGATAAAAATTTCAAGGTAGAAGAATGTCATAATGATGGCAGAGTTCTTGCCTTCAAGTTCAATGTCATTTTCATGAGCAGCTTCTAGCATAGACATTCCAATAGGGACTTTAATTTGCTTCTCCTCACCATCTTTATCAACAAAAGTTACAGATATCCTGCATAAAATTGCATCAGAGTAACAAGCAGAATGAAAATCGTGCAACTGTGTCATATTAGAGGTTTTGATAGGATAAAACAGGGTAAACCTGCTTTGTATTGGGCAAAATACACAGTTATTTGGTGTACATGGCTATAGAGGAATGCCAGAATTTTCAGAGAAAATTTTTATGGCTACCCCTTTCATGGGATAAAGTGGTTTTTTTGGCCTTTTAATGGTGCCACAACTAATGATTACTTTCAAGGGGTCCCTATGCTGAACACGCAGAGACATTGCAAACTTTGCTTGGTTACTATGTCTATCTTGCTTATTCTGGCTTCTATTTTTTTTCAGTATCCTTTTATTTTCTGCTCTTGTAGTTTACTCTTTTTCTTCTTTTATCTTAACAAAACAACAAAACAACAGTGCAGTCTTCCTTCTAGGTATGAAGAAGATATTTAGTGCGTTGATGCACTTCACTGAGGACATTCTTTCCTTCGTTTAAACAGTTAATCAGTCAAATGGCTTATTATTCATCATCAGATCAGATGTTCACTTGAGGAGTCACAGTACCAGAGTCAGCCATCCTAAGGGCAGATATTAAAGAATGATGGTCAGAAAGATTAACCACAATTTATAAATAGGTGGATTCATGCTATCTGACAAAGACATCAAATGGAAAACATTTCAAGGAATTGTGACCCACAGCAGCAACTGATCCCTGCTTAAGGATTTCTATTACTGTCCATCTGGTTTAAAGCATCAGAATCTAAGATTAACCAAAATCCTGCTAAGATATCATCCATTGCCAATGGCAAGAAATCTAGACTGGTCACACAACAAAAATGTGTATACGAGAAAGCCATGGGGCATTAGAATTCTCTATATATTCAAGTTCTCCTAAGCCTTTCAAAATTTAATCATTAGAGAAGAAGAAAGAAAGTAAATTTCAAGCTCATTCCTATTTCGCTTTTTCTCTGACCTTCCCACTCTATTATTAGATCAAAGTACTTACAGGCATTTATATCCAGTCACAGTGATTCCTCATACCATAACAATGCTAGCATGCCACCCTCCCATCAAGCAACAGAATTGCCAGTAGACTTTGCAAGGGTAATAATATGTATTTTAAGCTCTGCTTAGTTATGCCTCAGTATCGTGAGGAGAAGGAAGAGTTTTTTACAAGTTTAATACTCTATTCAGATAGACCTTAGCCAACAAACAAATTTTAACTTCATATAGCCAGTCCTTTGTACATCTTTAAGAAAAAAAAATATTATACATGCTCTATGATTAAACACTCCACATAACTTCTGACAATTCATTTTTCCTTTTGGATAACCATGTCTAGACCATAACTGAATCTTAAATCTGAGCTGAGAACAAAACTGACAGAAAGGGGGAATGTTCATTTAGTGACAGTGTGACACTTGATACCTCTAGCGATGGCCATATCATGTCCAACTCATGTCAAGAAACAAGGAGTCAGCAGTCCAACTCATGTATGCCAAATGTTTCACAGGGGTTTATTCTACGCAGCAGCTTTTCTAGAAAGTGCCAGTAAATTTAACAAACAAGGTTAAGATAAAATATATAATGCATCCAACACTGTAATACACCATTACTAAGCTTTGGATTGCTGTTACTTGTTACACATGTACAACAGAATATCACCTTCCTGTTCACTCCATCTCAAAATAAAAACTTACATTTCTTTCTGTTCATTCGCTTCCTCAGAATTATTGTTAGTAGCCACAGTTGAAAGGTAATGATGCTTTTGAAACAGGCCTCCTAGGCACAATTTAGTAGATGACCACTGTTAAAAGAAAAAGAAAAGTCAAACATTTAAAAATAGACAGAGGCATTACCCAATGCTTTAAAAAAGTAATAACCAAATAAAGCTATTTCTCTAATAATCAATAAGCACATATAGAAGCATATGCGCTCAGACTGGAATTACCAATTTGATAAATATTCACATAATTCTATATGATCAAACTTAGTTTCATAATTATACTCTCTCAATAAATATTATAACTACATTGATAGCAGAATTTCAGCTTTCTGAGCTAATCTCTCCATCTAAGTCTACTTTTTTTTTTTCTTCTTTTCTGCTATCTAGTTGGGGAAAAAAAAAACCTGAAATTCTGATGAAGAAATTTAGGGTTAATCATATCCCTCACATTAGGATCGACATATGACAATATTAAACTGGTTGCCAATACAATACAATGCTAGGTTCATAAGCATTTCCAATTCCATCAGAATCGGGAATTGCTTTCCCTGTTTCCTATCTTGGGTTTAACCAGAAACTCGTCCAACTTTTTGGTCACATGATGGAGGGTTGGCCCATGTTCCCACATTAAAGTCCCCACCAACATTGGTGAAAACAAGTTGATCACAATATCAAGTTCCTCAGTTCAACCAGTTGATAACCTCAAAAGTTTCATTCTTTCTCCTTTAATCTTTGTAAAATGAATACTTAAACATAACTTCCAGAAGAGTATAATGATAAATTTAAAATTCTAAATTCTGGGTATTGCTGATCCGTTCAAAAATAACTAACCGGAGGTTGCAAATGCCGGCTATTGACCCTTTGAATATATCCTACTCTAGAATTGGATGTAAACTTTCCTGGCAAAAAGGAAATGAAGCAAAGCTGAAATAATCAGTTGAACTATCGATTCATTGCAATTAGAGGAGCTCACCATGCATCTCAGGAGAAGCAATAAGTGAAGCAAAACCAAAAGAAGCTAACAAAAATTGGTGGAAAAAAAAAATAGCCAAAGATGAAAACGGAAAAACAAAGATATCTACCTCTGCACAGCTCCTTGGCCATCCAGGCTCCCACTCTGGCTAGTCTTGAATATAACATGGTAGGGATTTGCAAGCTTAATGAACCCTAATTTGTGGGAATTTATTTGAGAATAATCTTCAGAAAAATTGGAAACAGCACAAAACTGCTGCAGCAGGAGCGGCAAAGCCGGCGCTGATATGTGCTGCACGCCGCTGGCAAACTAAGATATTACGAATAGAATTTGCGCAACAACTGAGGGGCGGAGGGGAATGGGGGTGAGCGGCTTCCGAGGGTCTTTCACATATTCCCTTTCCCACAACTTTTTCGGTCTCATGCATGGATCCGACCTGACCCGATTCCAATTTTCTAAAAGAGTTATTTTTAAAAAAATAAACTGTAATTTTGAAGCTTCCAGTTCATCTTTTGAAATAATTTGATCTTTTTTATTTTGTTGAAAACACTATTATCCTTAACTATATGATTAAAGCATGCGATCTGAAACAATTTATCTAGTTTCTATTTTCTAAAAAAAAAATTAAGGGTTAATTTTGAACCAAAGGAAATTATAAATGCAGCCCAAACCCTACCAAGAATGAATAAAAATTAAGTAAAATATTCATGGATTTATTATTAAATTATAAATATATGTCCCAGTTCAACCCCATATTATTATATTTAAAATAATATCCACAAACATAAACTTATTAAATTCTAATGTTAATGTAAGTTCCAAACTCTGCTGAACCCGATGTTTCCAGTCAAGGGAAGTGGCCAACATTAATCCGTACCACAGAAGTTTGAACCTGAAGAGGCTAATGCATCCCGCGGATCCTCATCTGGGCAAGAGCTACATCTACACTTTTGGTTTATTTGATTCAATGATGCAAGAGAGATAAAAATATAAAAAGTAAATAAATGGAAGTAAATAGAAGAAAAAATAATTTTTATATTTTTATTTCAAAAAATAATTTAATATTTAAAATAATATTTTAATAAATAGAATAATAATTATATTGATATAATAAATATTATATAAACTATATAAAAAAATAGAATAAAGATTATAAAAATATAATATGTATTATATAAACTATATTTAAAAAATATACGTTGGCAATGGCATCCCGATCGACCAAATGAGCCGTTCTTTCATTGAACATGCATATCATTTAAATTTTAATGCATGCAGCGACGGATTTAAGAAGCGAAGAGAAAAAGAAAAAGAAGAGGGGGGGGGGGGTGTCTTGTGGTTGCGTTGTGCTGCTTTCGGGCTTCTGTCCAATGCTCGCACCACTTGTTTCTTTTCACGTGAATACTTCATTCTTTTCTATTTATTATTCATATAGTAAATGATTTCTTTCTTAAGTTGTTGGATTGAATATATTCAGAAATTAAGAAGATCAAGGCTTTAAATATAGTTTTAAGACCATTTTTGTGCTTGTCAGTTTGAAAACAATTTCTCAAAAAATAAGAAATTCTTTATTCAATCATTTTAACTGATCATATCTGTAAGCTCAGATGCACACAATTAAAGTTTTTCGGTTTTTCTACCCTAAAGGAATGTTTTCAGTTTTTGATAGTTTGTTTAAATAAAACCATGTTCAGATGCCGGGTATGGTTTTTTTTTTCCTCTGAATTTTCTTTGAAGTAGAAATTTGTTTGATTGAAAATGGAGTAAATTAATTATTTAACTTTTTCTCAACTTAATCTTTTAAAGATAAAATTTACCAGTCAAAATAAATTATTCATTAGACAAATTTTTTCTAATAACAGAAAAGAGTCTACATAGTTAATTAATTTATGACTTAAACTTGTCTAAATAGCATTTAATCCCAAAACATTACTATTCAGACAAATTTTATAATGCCAAGTAACTATCAAAATAATATCTTTTTGAGAGAAAATTTCCCTAAACAATACCGTTTTGAAAGAAAGCCAAGTGACTATTTAATTGCTGATGTTAAACTTGTATTATTAACTCATATGACTAAAAAAAGAAAGTAAAGAATTGTTATCATTTGATTAGAGCTATGAATTTGTATTTTTTTGTCAATAATATAAGAAAAGTTTTTATCATGAGAAAGCCTACAATTATTAATAAGTTTTTTTTAATAAAAAAAACTATACAACAAGTGATAAGTCATTTTCAATTATGAACATTATAAAAAAACAGTTTAAAAATAAAATAAAAAATAATTTCCTTAGAAAATACATAGTCATTTATATTGAAAGAAATATTGTTAAAAATTTTAACACAAATCTAATCATAAATAAATTTTATAACATGAAATTAAAAACATTGTGCCCGATTTGGGTAAATTATAAAAAAAATATTATATTTATTTATTTATTTTAACCTAAAATTTATATATATGAGCATCTAAACTTATTTAAAAGAAAAAAAATTTTGCTCCCCAATCCCTCCTCCAAAAAAAAAAAAAAACTCAAATCTGAATCCATCACTGCATGCATGATGAAGATATATGCGCCTAAAAACAAACACAAGGGGATAGATGAATCCAGGTTGAGCTAAAGAATTCAAAATAATGCATTTTCTGACAAAAATAAAAGATGGCTTTTCTTTGTTCTTTCCTCTACATCTCCATTCTTGCAACAACGGAGAAACACAAACTCAAGCAGGTGGAACAATATTAACTAGCTACCTAGCACATACTTAATAATTTACAAAATAAAATGCAGAATTATCAGAAAGCCCTTGCTATACACTCAGCTTAAGATCCAAAAACAAGCAACTGCATGAACGAAGAATATAGTAAACAATCTGAAAGTCAAAATGGCACCAATGGTAACCAACTCGGCCAACAAATTTTCGACTTCCTAACGTCTTACATTCATCAAAGCCATCCGTCGCCTGCTTGACGAAACAGCACCCTGTGACCATGATGATGGTTTGAATTCCCCTGCAAGTAGGTTAGATGCTGCAGATGCACAGATTTTCCTTCTTTTAGATTCCAGATCTGGTCTTCTCTTGTCAGATTTGGAAGAGCCAGACAACCCAGGGAAGATGGATGTAGCATTGATCGATGCCCGCTTGTCCTTCCTGTTTTTGTCAAACTTGCTTAAAAACTTCACTTTTGCTGCAATAGCAGCATCTTGTTCGGTAGCTGGAAGCAGTCGTATGCCAAGGCCTCTTTTCCAGGAGGCAGTCTCTTCTTCAGCAACTCTTTTCTTTTGATTCTGCGAAAATGAAAAACCATATATAGATGTTACAGCAAGATAACATCATTAAATAGAAAAGAAACAAAAGACTCCTGAAATGGGGCGAAAAGGGTAAAAGCAAAAGAGAAATAGAACAAATGTCACGAGCTAAGTAAATACTCTAAGTTGGGCTCGTAAAGCCTTATTAAGAGCATAGTCATCTGAATGCCTGGCATCAGATAGCCGTTGGAGACGCAAAAGCACAGGTTCAGCTTCCTTCTTTTTCTTCAAATCCACTTCCTGGTGTTCAAGGCGATAAAATGGATCTTGCAGCTTCCCTCTCTCTATACCACAGATATTTTGGGGGAAAAAGAGAAAAGCTAGTTAGATAACATTTAGCATGGCTATACATACATGTAAAAGGAAATATTCTGCGCTTAATATTCTGCTATAGCATCAATACATAAAATTCTCAATTAGTGGCTATGAGACAATTCACTAAATGGATCAATGCTACTGACTTGTAAACTCAAAACTCATAATAAAATAGATTAAAATGCATCATAAAAAGGAGAAAAGGTGGGGGGAAAAAAAGGCAATAGTATATGCTGCTTATCCAATTATCCATAAGTCAAATACCCAATTGTCAAGAAACAACCAACAAGAGTCTTTATTGCATAATAAGAACGGAATTTATACATAAGATAATCATAACATTACATTTTAAAAGTGAAAATTCAACGAAGACCTACAAATGAGGGGTGGGATCAAAGGAATTGCTGTAGAGCTGCAGCCCGAGATTCAAAGAGCTTCCTGCGTTTTGCAGCATGAGGGTTGTTGAATAATTCTAAAGTATTGCAGGTACTTACAGGAAAAAATGCAGGGTTGTGGACTTCGTTTTTCTTCATTTACAGGCCGGGAAGTGGGCAGATTAATGAAGAAAAATGTGGGCTTGGAGATCTCAATTTCAGAAACCAAAATAAGAAGCCAAAGTGTTTGTTTCAAAACTTGTAAACTCAAGTTGACCTTGAATTACCAAAAACCAAGGAGAAGTGTGAGTTGCCACATTTTCCTAACCTAAACTCATCCAAGCTTATGAGTTAACTCAAGAGTTTAACAACAATGATTACAAATAAAATGAAAAAGGAAGAGAAATACAATGAACACAGTCAATGGGAACTAGTCACTGCACCCCGAGGTCTAATGGCATGCTCAGAATTACAGTAATACACACCTTCATCAGCAGGCAATTCAAAAGTTTCTGCATCCTCGACATCAAAATCCTCAGTTTTTTTACAGGCCCCACTGATAATGACATATTCACAGTTCTTTGGATCAGTCTGGATGACAATCTCTTTTTTACAGCATGCAGATTTCATGGTAAAGCTCCATATCTGAAGGAACAAGAAAGATTAGTTCAACAAAAGAAGATAGATTGAAGTTGATACAGAATGCTTAAGGAAGCTCCAAGAGAAAGTAACGCACTCCTGCAAGAGTTGGGGTGCTAGACAACTTATTTCATATATATGCATGGGGAGGGGCTTCTATGCCTGCCTCCATGTCTAAAATATATACAACAACAAAAAAACAAAAATAAATTTCCCACTGAAGCAATAACATAGATACTTTTGCAATTGATTTCAACGTACCTTTGTGGAATAGTAATTTCCAACTTGCTTTTTCTCTGCATTGAACCGCACACCCTTTGCAATCATAGAATTGCATCCTTCACACCAAATATTAAAGGGCATCTCAAACCTGAAAGCAGGGTAATTAGAAGTTATATTATTTAAAAAAGAAAAAAGATACAACTTCAACACAGTATACTAGGCTAGCCAACTTTAAGCTACACCTAGGAAAAAGAGATCATCCACGGACAATTTTTTCTAGATTATATAAATATCAAATAATTATAAAGCAGGCACTTAAATAAAAAAAGGCAATTTATATATCGAAAGGAACAGATTCCAACATAGAAATCTTAAAAACTATGGATCCATTTTTAATTGTTAAGTGTACAATAGGATATATGCATGGATCCTGATATGTACCAGGATACTTTCTCTCTTGAATTACTCAACAACCATTTTCTTTAAGATTTATATACAGCTGAAAATCTCTAGTATATGTATTTTAAAGATCAAGAAAAGGCAATACTCATCATCCACATTGTTAAATTTTCTAGATTATGGCACTTCTAGCAAAGTAATAAAGAATTTAGCATTGAAGAACCCCTATGTCAAGAAGGGTTATTGTTAACATGAATCAAAGGCAGTACTAACGTAAAGTGATTCATTACCTTATAATCAAGATACCCTGGTCTATTTTTCTTGCCCTCTCTCTCAAGGCATGCTGACCATGAAACTTGTTCAGAGAACCCTGAAAGCGCAAAAAATAGTGACCTTCCTGATATTAAACTATTTGTTGACAATTACAGCACAAACAGCTTGTATGCAAACATACCTGACTTGGGTCCCATTCTGGGGGATAGTAAAAATTGTCTGCTCTAGCAGCTGCAAGTGAAGACTGTGGAAATCCAAAAATGCAGTTTCAGTGTTGCACTATTAACTAACAGATACCAAATATAACGCAAATAGCAGGCCCTTCCCCTCTTTTGGGGGTTTGAAGGGGGAGGGACTGATGATATAAGGAAAATCTTGAGCCTAGGAGTCCATAAACAATAAGCCGCAATAACATTCCATACAAAAATTTATACAATTCCAAAGCTTTTCGCAAAAGGAAAACTATCCCCTCAAATAAGAGGAAAAGCTTAAAGAGTCTATCCGACAGAAAGCAATTCTACTGAACATGAATACATAATCAATTCATTCATGAGAAGACAATTAAACAACATACAAGCTTTGCATTACCAATCTATCAAAAAGACAGTTCCACCGTGAGCATACATGTTTTTCATTACAAGAAGAATTCCAATAAAAACAAAAAGGAGTTTAAGCATCAAAAGAGATATGCTAAGCAGGGCAGGGCATATGAAATCCAGTGCAGATACGAATGAGCTTAACGCAACAATAAACAATATCAATTGCAGACTCCTTTGGAATCTCCCTTCTTCCAAACAAAAAAGAACACCTCGATAACTACCATTTCCACCCATCAAACAATTCGAAACGAAAAGAAAGAGGAAAGTCCAATATCTGTCAATTACGATCGGAATTAGAGATATAAGAACCAGAATATGCAAAATTTAATCGGCAAAGAAGCATGATTTGATCATCAAAATAAGATAATTTCGTACCATTTTTATTTGTTGTTCTTTTTCTCTTTCAAATTTGATGCCTTTTCACCCAGTTTCTGAGGGTTCACCAAAGATCTCCGTTTCAGAAAATTCTGCGAGTAAGAGTCCGAGAATTGCCAACAGGATGTTCCGTTAGACCTTCCGGGTCAACTGACCGGATCAACCCGGATTGCTATTGATCTTTTGTTATTTTTGCATTATTTATATTTAATTTGAGTAGACTAAAATTTATATTTTTTAATTTAAATTATTATTTTTTAAATTAATAATTATAAAAATTAATTTGATTTTATATTATTTAAATTAATCTAAATTAAAAAAGTGATAAAAAAATAAATAAGAAATCCAATTTTTTACCTGGTCCGCTGGCGAAGGCGGTTCTGGGGGCTCATAGTTATTGGGCCCTATAGAAACAAAATTGAGTAAAGCCAGAAAGCCCAAACAGATATATGATACTATTAATTTAGCTACCTTATCTTATCTTATATCACAAGAAATTATAAAATTCTCACGCTCTAAAGTTTTAACTTATTTTCATCAATGATATCTTATGTTATGGAAAAATTTAATAGTCAGATAAAAAATTTAAAAATAAATATTATGATGTTTTATAGTTTGATATTCATTGCAATAATATCCAAAATACTAAAAAGTACAAGACAACGGTCTAACAAACTGCCCTTTAAACCTTCTTTTATAGGATGGGGATATTTATAACTGCATTATTTATGGATTCAGCACTCTTAATATATATGCAACACTTGCAATTTCAAAATTGGGAATATATGATAGAGAGAAGGATCTGGGTTAATTTAATGAAAACAGAAACAGAAAGTTAACGAAGAAATAATGATCTTTTCTCTCTCAAATTGACCTTTTATTTTCAGTAGACTTTACATATTTGTCATCGGATTGTTTATTAAAAATATAATATGTGTATAATTTTTATGTAAATTTTAAATTTTATTTTAAAATTTTTTAAAAATATTATAATTCTATTAAATAACTTGAGAATAAATATCTATGAATGAACCATTTTTCCCCCTAGCTATTTTATATGCGTCATCTATTACTTTGTCCCTCACTTTTCTGGAAAAGTTAAAATTGCAATGTTCCTTACCTTTGTCAAATAGTTCTTACATTGCTTTGCCGATAGAAAATATGGATTGCATATTCCCCACCCTTTTCATTTAGTTGCAACTCACTCAAAACCAGCATGGATCTTCCCTTGCACCCAATCATCTCCCTTTTTTTTCTTCTTTTATTTTTTATTTTTCCTTTCTTGAAAAGAGTGGGAAAGTGATATTGTACATTTTCCCCCATGCATTTAGGGTGTTCAAGAGATTAATAATAGGCATAATCATACATAATTAATATTCCCAAGTTTGAAAATTGACATCATGATCCTAAATTCTTTTTTTCTTTATTTCTAAGAAACTTTCATTGGGAAACATGCCTGCCTCCTCTCATTATTCTTCACTCTCTTCATTAAAAATGTACCCTAAAAAGATACCCTAAAACTCTAGGGTTTCACACATATGAAAAGGCCAGTTCACACACACCACTAATTGAACTCCCTCATTTTTTAGAGAGTCCATATCGATCAAATCCTCCCAACTTGCAAAAACTCCATATATCTGCCAAGATTTATAATCGTATCAATCTCATTAGGGTTTCCTCCCATGCTTCCCCCTTCTTCTTCTTCTTCTTCTTCTTCTTTGCCTTCTTCTTTGCCTTCTCCTTCTTTTCCACCATGGCCTTCAAACTCTCTCACATACTACTCTTCATTCTTCTATGGTTATCCATAATGTTGTTTCTGTTTCATGAGTACTACCATTTCAAGGCCAAGATCAACAAGAACAAGCACATCATGCAGGCTAGTGATCACTCATTATTATTATTATCATCTCATCATCATCATCGCAAGAAGCAGCACCGTTTGATCAGCAGAAAAGTTCTAGCTAATAGCAAATTTGACTTCTCTCCTTTTTTCAAGCAGCATCTTCATCATCAACTCTTGCAGCCACCAGACCCATCGGAAACACAGATTGATCCTCGTTATGGTGTGGAAAAGCGTCGTGTCCCAACTGGTCCAAACCCATTACACCATTGATGGGGTTAAGAAAAATAATGGTTAGTGAAAGAAAGCATTGATATAATTAACTTCCAGTTTTTTTTTTTTTTGCCCCTTCTTTTTCTTCTTTTATGATCTTCTTATATACATATATTGAACCACGAAATCGTCAGAATTGACCTTGTTATATTGTGTATGATATTGTCAGCTTGTGAAACCGCACGTATATGTATTATAATTAAGTTCATTTGTTTGAGTTATAAAAGAGAATACTGCATACTTTCAGGTTTCCATCAGTGCATTTGATCTATGATTTTGCTTAATTTGGTCAATGTAATGATTCATGAGATTAAGAAAAAGAAAATTAAGTATGATATTTTGATTTTTTGGTGAGCGATCATAAAGAAACATGAGTTGCTGAGACGGCAAGGCACATATTGTAAAGAAGAATTCTGGTTGGAGCATAATAATGATATATATTAATGAGTTTGGTTAGTGTAAAAGCACAGTTTTTTTTTTCTTCATTCTTTTTATATGATTTTATTTGAAAAAAAGCATAGTTTTCCTTTGAAGATGAATAAAACCCAATATGGTACGACACGTGATCATGGTCCGGCTTGTTGCCACATAATCAATTGATGAAAAAACATAGCGACATGTTTTTCCATTTTGTTTGCTTTATTTGTTTATTCATTATTATTATTATTTTTTTCAATTTGGTCATCATTCAGAATCCAACCCACAGTTTCTTCCTTCAACTGATTTGTTTTTTCATATTTTCTTTTCTACCTACTGCATGACTTACAAAACTTTAAATCCCACTAGCTAGCTAGTTTGCTCTAAAATTATGAAATTTCTCCTCAAATAAAAACCAATCAATATACATAATATGAGTTGTTCGTTTCTTCTTTTTTGGGGCCTTTGTTTTTGTTTTCTCTACTATTTCTATTGCTGTAACGTATGATGACAGTTAATAACGGAACGTGTCTGGATTACTGCAGCTTGATCATCTGGTGTATTTTGATAATATAAACACTACTACCCAAATTATTCCAACATCCAAATTAAAAGTAATTTGAGGAGAAAATGAAATCGATCGATCGCTTTTTAATTTTGGGTAGCCCAAAGCGAAGGTTCTGTATAATTAAATGGTGATTATATATATATTATTTAAGAATTTTCTATCTTAAAAAAGTAAAAATATTAATTAGAGAAGAGAAAAATCTAACATATATGTGCCACTAATTTTCTTTTTGGGAATCAGCTTATGAGACCAGTGAACCAAAATTTGAGTGCCAGCATATGTCTATTGATATGTATAAGGGAAAGGGGAATGATTAAAGTATTCCTAGCTAGGAGTTAATGATATCAAGATTAGCCCACCACCATCATTTTACAATAGAATTTAGAGATTGCTTCTAGGTTGGTTGTTGGGTACATGTCTTGCTTCCCACCAGCAACTGTCAGAAGATTTAGAAAGGGGGGATATGCCATAAATTCTGAATTTAGAGTTTGTTCATTTAATTAGTTGATTAAGTTATTAAAAAATTTGATAATCACGTAAATGTGTGAGAGATAGAACCACAAAAAATTATATTACATATTCATGTACATATGACTGCTAGACGATCTGCATATTTAAGTAGAATATTGACTTTACAAAAAATCATAATATATATTATAATTAGATTTACCTCTTCACAAAAGCCCAGAAAGGAAATGAATATGTAAAATAAATTAAGGACCGAACAATGAAACCACGATAGCAACATATTAGAATGGATAATCTAATTAATTAATATTGTGTATATATATACAGGTATAATTGGAATTGGATTGAGTAGGACAACAAGAATATTTCCTTTTCAGCTTCTTTTAAGGGTGGTGCTTTCTGATGTTGATAATGCTTATATATATAATTCATTGATATGATGAGGGACGATAACTTGACAAACACAATGCAGCAAAAAGAATATTGTACCTGCCATGCTTTTGACAAACTAAGGGTTCGCTTATAAAACCTGAATTAATTAATAACACATAGAAGAAAGGATCTTACTGAACCCACCTTTAGTTGACAGAAGTTACGACCAAAAAATAAAAAATAACCTATTAAGTGAAGTTTTAATAATGAGAATTTCTAGTAACTTGTACAACTCATTCAACTTTTTGTTTTATCATATATACTTAAAAAAAACAAATTATTCTCACTTCTTATAAGCTTAAATGATACAACATTTCTTTCTACATATTATGAAAAATACACCAATTTCTATTAAAATTAAAAGAGGACCATAATACTTTTAAATATTTTATTAATTTTTTTATTGAAAACATAACTTGTTAAAAATATATATTTTTTAAATTTTTATTTCAATAAAGTCATAAATTTAATTTATTCAAAATCTAAAAAATAACTATTTTATATTGATCAAATATATATTTAATATTTATTATATTATATAAATAATAAATATAATGGTATTTTGATTAAAAGAAGTGCATTCCTAACTAGTTAATCTTTTGTTATAAGAAATATTAATGTAGCATATCTTTTGATTTTAAAAAAGGAAAGTGTAATTTTTTTAAATAGATAGAAGAGGTTTGTGTAATACGAGCATCTTTAAAAAAAAAAAAAGAATAATATGTTTAAAAATATATATATTAAGTAGCTAGTAAGGTTGATGATTATAATGTAAAAATCAATCTCATAAAGTTGCATGCATGTACTAACGAAACTTATGATTAACGCCATAAATGGCAATTAATTAGTATATTCTTTAATCATTTATGTTCTCTCCCGAGAAATAGTTTATTTTATATACGTAGAGGTTTTATAATTCCAAGAGAATAAAATTAATTATTACAATAAATAATTTCAAAATATGGAAATCATTACTTATAGTAATAATTAACAATGCTTGAGAATTCCAACTTTATTAAAATTTGAAGGCATATGGTTTCATCTACAATTGCTGAATAGTGAATATATAACATTCCATGTAATAATTAAGTTTGATTTCCTTGTTTTAAATTATCACAAGTCACACTATTATTTTGACAATATATATTTATTGCTTACGCATTTATATGAATATGCCATGATTATACAAAAAGATAGAGCAAATAAATGGTTTAATCAAAGCGACAATTTGGAATTATGTGTTCATAAAAAAATTACAACATCCAACCACCCCGCTACTTCTTAGGCTGAAAGAGAAAGGAAACAAGTGGTGTCTTATCTCCATCTTCCTTTAATAAAATTACCCAAAAAAAAAAAAAAGGATTTGCCGACTTGTAACCAATTGCGTGTAGAATAATGGATTCATTTACTTACTTGATCAGCTATATATGTCTTTCTAGTTAATTTAGACAGCAACACTTGCGATGGTCACCTTATTGTCAATCTTGTCAACTAAATATAGATTTTTTTTTTTTAATAGCTGTTGCATTTTGATGGAGGCCAAACTGATTGATCTGAAATTGCACATAAACTCTAAAACTAACAGAAAGGAACCAACTTTACAATTAAGTGTCTTAGCAAATGAAAGGCCACCTTATATGATAATGAATAAATAGCCAGTTGCAAGGGATTCAGTTAAAGCAAGATCGAGAGGAAGAGATGTGATCAATGGACCTACCTACGTGGGCTTCACTTTTCCCTTTCTATCTCTCTCTAAATATTCCTCTATTTAACCGCGCGCAAGAAATCCTCATTCAATTGAATTTAAATCTCCTCATTTACTTGTTTTTTTTAAATTTTCTATCAATTTAAAAAAAGATAAATACTAAATGTATGAGACTCAATTAAATGATGAATCCCAATTAAATATGGAATAGAGAGAAATAGGCACTAAATATATAGGATTCGCTTATATAGGAGATCCCATTTAAACATGGAACTCACTTAAACAATGAACTTGACATATTTTTTATCTATTTCTCTTTGAAATTGACAAAAAATAAAATAGAAAATAAAAAAGATCCAAACTCCATTCAATTGAATAAGCTTCAAAGTAGAAACTAACTTTCTGTTTTGTATTTAAATATATATATATATATATATATTTGACATATATACGGAGATGGAAATTATAAATGGGAATTAACCCTTTTAAAAATCATTAACCTAGGGAATAATTGATTTCTCCTCCTACTTTGACATGTTACTTGCATGACACCCATGTGATCTATGTCGAGATTGCATTAAATAATTAGTTTAAGCATATGAAATTTGAAAGATTAAAAACATCCCGAAATAAGTATTTAAAAGATTAAAAACATTATTCTCATTCCTTAACTTTACTTTATTTTATATTAATTTCTTAACTCGAAAAAATATTCCAATGTGTTTGTGCTCTTTTTTGTAAACGACGTTAGTTTTATAGAAGAAAATTGCATTACTGCTCACTCAATTAAATTCCAAATTTCTCTCTTAATCAGATTAAAGTGAAACACGGTGCTGACTCTTACATTCCAAAATGCCTTAAGAAAAAAAAAAAGGGCAAAAGTTGCTTCACCGCCATTTTTTCCTCATTCCAGAAAACACCTGACCCCATGCATTCAGCGACATTGTTAAGAGATACAATAGCCTTTAAGTTTGAAGAAAAACAAGTAATCAGTTATAGAAAGGGAGTAGAAAGAAAGCATCAAAATCCTAAGGCATGATGAGTCCGATTTCTCTACCACTCAAAGTTAAGCAACACAGTCTAAAGTAGTTGTCCCAAATTCTGAAAACTCGTTTGTAACTAACAAGAAGAAAGGAATATATAAAATGAGTTATTTTCCCTAGTTTTTGGAAGAATATAAATTACTTAATTTATAAAAAAAGAACTTATTCTAGTTAAATTAGGGGTTTAACGCAACTGTTTTTTTTTTTTTGAGAAAAATAAACTGTTTCTAAATGATAGCAAAAAAAATTTTTTTACTATGACAAAGAATAGAAAATTAGAACTTCTTGAAAGAGATGTAAAAGAAGGAAATTATTTTTTTGAAGACAATTATACTCACTTAAAATCATTAATTATAGTATCTTTAATTTTTCTTAGTCTCTTAAATACATGTAATTTTTAAGAAAATTTTGTTAAATGCAATAATAAGGACAAAAGCGCCAATCAATTAATTTTACCAAACGCAAATTACTTTTCATAACGCTTCTTCTAAAATTCAATTAAAAAATTTGTTTCAAATTAAACAGAAATCCTAAGCAATCCCGAACGAGCCTGAAGTGGAATAGAGTTCACTCTTGGTCTTGACAAGTCTACTCTGCCTCACACACCACAATTTCTCTTTCCACAAGTTAAAAAGGTGTTTTTAACATCCTTTTAGAAAAAGGAAAATTGTATTATATCTCTAAATTAAGTTCTAATTATAAATTGATATATATATATATATAAATGTAAGCCAAATACCTCCTTGAACCTTGAAATATAACAAAATACCTTTTTACAAACCAATGTTTGGTATTTAGAGTGTTTTGTTTTCGTTTTAAAATTTATGTATCAATTTTGTAATAAAACCTTAGTTTAATGTGGTAAAATCTAGTTGTTCCCATGTCAATATATGTATAAGGTGTAATCTAGTGATAAATAGTTTGAGTAATTTAAAAAATATATATCGTAAGTCTTAAATTAATTAGTTCATAATTTCTCTGGAATTTCATAACTGAAAAGAAAAAAAAAAGATGGATTAAAAGAAATTCAGTTTAAGAACTTTAATTATATAATTTGCATTTTTTTTAAAGAAAATAATGGTCAATCTTTCCTTTTTAAACCATCAAAAAGAAAAAATCCTTCCTTTTCAAAGTTTAAAGTATTTATGTATGAATCATCAAGCAAAAATGCATTTGATAATTTTGTTTTTTTTTTACTAAAATAATTAAAGAGACTGGTTTTAGGTAAATCATCCCAGCAACAGTGTATCAATATTCTTCCAAATGACATTAAATTTAAATTTAATTAATAAATAAATTAATCTCAGTCTTAATAAATATAGAAAAAATTATTCTTCCCTATCAAGAAAAATGTTTGAATTACACGGTTTTTCCTTTGTTTTAAAATATATATTATCGTCTCTTCGAATAAAAAGAGAGAAGATGACTTTGTAATTTGAACATCTTAAAAAAAAAAAGGAATAATTTACATTAAAATAAATATACGTTAAGCCTAAAATTGGTAAAACATGATAATAATTACCAACAACTCACTATATACAACAATGATAATAATATAATAATAACAACAATAACAATCATTCAATAAGTGTTGCAAAAATATGCCCTTCAATAATCATTCACAAATCCCTTTCAGCACTGAATCACTTTAGATAAAAACCACATGATAAAAATGGAAATGGTGATGATGAATCTGAGTTTTATGAGTGAAAATTTTGGCACAATACCAGCTGCAATTTGCTTGCTCCTTTGTGTCTCTTCCTTGGTAGCTCTGAGTTATAAAACGGAGCCAAAAGGAAGCGTCAAATCATCATCAGAAACATAATTTTCCCATGTCATTATCATCTTCACCTTTTGGGTCCCCAAAGAAGATTATGAAGAACATCCCAAAGGTTATGTGCATGAGAGGAAAGCAGGATGAAGAGAGCTCAAATGTTAATGAGGAAGGGTGCCTGTGGAAGAAGAGCATATGGGTGGGCGAGAATGGAGTACCTGGGTTTGTTTCTTTTGACTTAAATCAATACAAAGAAAAGTGATGTTTTTATACTTCCTAAAATTTTATCAGAAAATTCTGAGGTTATTGATATGATTTAGATTTTTCCAAATAAAAAGCTCATATAATAATGTCATGTGAAAAGAAAGATAAAGTGCATGAGATTCTTTTAAGCGATAAAAATCACTTAAATGATGGACCTCGTATAAGATGTGTGTTCTTTAAGTGGTAAAAATCACTTAAATGATGAACTTCATATAAGGTGTGTGTCTCATGTACTTTGTATATTTTTTTTCTCCTCACATGATAGTGTCATGCAAGTTCTTTACGTAAGAGGATCCGAATTCGCTATTAATGCTTTATATTATAAACTCTAGTTATCTTTGTTCTTTTTTTTTTTTCCTTCCAAAAGTAGGTATGCTAAACTAGTGTGCGCATTTCATATGAAGAGAAATCTTATTAGGAATTTATATTTTTTATCAAAAATTATTTAAAAACTATATTTTTATTCTTTATAAATTGTTTTACTTTTATCATCATCTATACTATTTTTTTATTTTTCAAAACAAACGTTTTAAGATACATTTGTTTTGAAGAAATTTGATTTTTGAAGATTCTTATGTAGAGTTGATATTAAGATGCTGAACAATGTTATTGAATTTTATTCACTTGATTCTCAATTCTTGCTATCATGCAAGCGGGCCCTAGCTGGGCCGTTATCATCTTGTATACAATATGATTCGATTGTTGTATAGATGCCAGTATGTGTAGGCTATGCAAATTATACAAGCAAGATGAAATATACAGCTGGAAGGGCGATATATCCCAAAAAAAAAAAATCTTATGACAATGTTCTATACTTCTGGTTTATTATCTTCACCTGCTTGAGCACGAATGCGGCTTCTTAGTTCTTCAAAAGCCTTCATGCTCTCTGCATCAAAGCCTCCTGCAAACTGCAAATGTTCCAAACCACGTTTAAATGTATTATTCAAGTTAGTTGACATTACAGAAAGTTTTGCCATCAACATAAAGAAAAGCACCGTGTTTTCAGTTGAAGACATTTACAAAAGTCGCTGCTAGAAAACCACATAAGTTGAGCAACCATGACAGATTGACACTAAGGGTATATTTGGATTGAGGAGAATGGAGGAGAAGGGAAGGTTCAATTTAGACCCTTCCCTTGATTTAAGTATAAAATTGAACTTTTCCTTCTCTATTCTCCTCAATCTAGATATGCCCTAAAGTTCGTTTCACTTCAGCTAGCCTGAGTCTTATCTATATGAAATTATTCTTTTTTTTTTTATTTTTGGTGGGGTTACATAGGAGGTCATAATGTGAAGGGGTGAGTAGGGAAGCAGGTAAAGATTGAACCCAAGACATCAAGGACATGTCAATCTTTAAGGTTAAGATTGGTGCTCCATGACCTATTAGCTTGTCAGTATACGACGTCATATTTTGTTTAAATACTCAAGAACCTAAGAGGAAAAGTACCTGATGAACACGGAAAGCGAAGCGTACGCCTTGCAGAACCAGAAATTCTCTCATTGGTTCTTTCTCTGGTCCAGATAATATATCAAGTTCAGATGCAACACGTTTCATATACTTCTTTGCCAGTTGCACAGAAGAAAGTTTGATCTGCAATGGGAAATTTACAGTATGTCAACATTTTATAGCATTGAATAGACTTCCAGTTACATAAGACATTCTTATTTATTCTTAATCTAGCTTGGATGCTACCTTAATCTAATGGATACCTAAAACGTTCTAGATGAGAAAATTTACATACATCCCTTGCGCAGTCACTTGGTGCAAAGAGCCAATAATCAACCCCATCACCCCAAACACCCACTTTATGAGTCTTCGTGGGTTTCTTGCATAGTCAATTATTACACATATGTATGTAAAAATTTCTCGTTCTAGACACCCCAGTGCATGTATTTTTGCTGCCATGTTATCAACCAAAGCACGGCATGCACAAGCAAAATAGAACTCTATACTCAACCATGCCACACCATAAACCCTCTACATAATTCCATAACTCCATTTGAACTTTTAAGGGTACTCCATATAAGTGCAACATCTCAAATTATATTTGATTTAATCATTTTAATTTTTAAACAGTTGAATGATTTGGATTCAAAAAATCTTGAGCTAGAGGAAAAATGTTGCAGATAGATGAATTTTTTATCCTTTACAAAGAACTATCAAAAAATATAACTAGTTTAAAGGTGCAATAGATATTATTTCTAAGAAAATATTAAATAGTGGCCTTTCTGTCGGGAGGGGGTGTTTATAACAAACTACTTCCATTAACCAACCCCTTCTGTTTGCTACAACACAAACTCTTTGTGATTGTTTAGTAGCATACCTTGCCAACAACTCCAGAATCTAACAACCAATTTACAGGGATTCCAAATTCCCTGTATCGCGAAATAGCCATATCTCTTGTACGTAAGAGTGCATATACGCTTTGCTCCACTCTGGAAATAAAAACAGAACAAAAAAGAAACTATGGTTGTTAGATAAAATTGAAGCAATTATAAAAAACTGTTAAGGAACGTATACAGTCCAAAAAAAAAAAAAAAGAGCATAGGCTATGCTCAATATTTTATGACTTGTTAATGTCCGAACAACCTACAGGCTACAGCCTTGAAATAAATACAAGAGATTGATTATAGCTGCTTTTTGGGTAAAGTTCGTTTTAAGATTGGACTTTCAAGAAACTATCCACCAATTATTGACTTCCTAAGCTCGCATTCAAGTAAGTAAATCTACAGCAGAAAAAAGACACATACTTTTCAAGCAATGAGTACATTTTCTTCAAAGCAGCTTCGCATGGAAGATTGGAATCATCAGTGAAGGAGGAAACTTGTTTCTCCAATTTCGTCAGATCCTGATATTCAAACGCTGCCTCCCTCAGAGCATCTGCTTTCCCTTCAGGCCAATCAAAGTGCTTGAGGACAGCTCGTTCATCAACCTTACATAGGGAATGTAATGAGATGAATAAGTATGCAGTGGTCACTGGTTATAAAGTTGCAAAAATGGAAAAAGAGTTCAAAGGTGAATGACTTAGTGATGAATAAATTCGAATGCATTTTTTAGTGGAAAAACAGGGGTTTCACTGGAAATGAACATGCAAAAGAGAGCATGAAGGTAGTAACTTCCATGCTTCCACATAAAAGTTACATTTGGCATGCTTTTCTCTGACGGATGAGCAATGACACTTAGGCATACCAGGAAGGAAAGTTCCTCATCTAGCCAGTTCACAAAGGCCACTAAATCATCAATGTTTGAGAAGGAGGCTGCGCGAACTTCAGTTGCTAAGGACATGATGAAATCACCTTGCGTTTCTACATCTGCTTTCACCTACATTCATCGTTAAAAAAAAAAAAAAAATCAAATGTATAATGACTCAAACTCCATGACAAAATGAGAATTTTAAAAAAAAAAAAAAGGTAGAGGGAAACGTTAATGTACAGCTAAGAGGAATGATGATCTATTCTCAATTTCCCCAATCATGTTGCTCCTTGCATCAGATGCATTAGTTGTTGAAGAAATTAATAATGAACTATCCTTCTTAGCCTCCCGCTTCATCAGTGTTTGGTAAAACTCAACAAGCTCGGGAGCCCTGTGAACTTTATCATTTCCCATTGCCCCTCTAAGGCTTCCTGGGGGAGGAGGGGGAGGTGGTCCACCTGGAGGTGGAGGAGGAACAGGTGGAGCAGGTGGTACTCCATTAGAAGGATTTGAATTTGTACTGACAGGAGCACCACCAGATGGTAACGGAGGTGGCCGAGGCACCCTGGGAGGCCTTTTCTCAATGTGGGCCAGTTTTATCTTGCTAATGGTTTGATTATCAACATTCTTACCATCCTCAGATTGATCATTTGGACTATCAGAAACAAATGTCTTCTCCTTTATTTGAGAAAGTTTTGGTGGCAAAGACGCAGATTTCTCTCTTTCGGCCTTGGCCAAATCCAAATTTAAATTGTCACCAAACTTCTGCACTCTTGCTTGCTCAGCCTTTTCTTTGATATATCTCTCCCTTTCTAAGGCCAATATATGGCGGTCTTTGTATGCAGGATATTTTTCATCTAGAGGCCCATCAATTGATTTAGACATCAATTGGAATGAAGCTGCAACTGAATGTATGGAGTCACTAGATGGAACTTTGCCAGGAGAATCAGTTGGTTCCTGATCCCTCTGCCCAAAAGTAGTAATGGCTACGCTATCACCAGCATTCCTTAGCATCAAGGTTTCCAGTGGACCCCTAGGTCTATGGCTCATACTCATCCTTCTTGGAGAGCCCCCTGAAAGAGATCTGGATTGTGATGAAAGAACACTAGAATCATCCTTGACTTTACCCCATTTCTTCAACTTTTGGATTAAGCTAGTTTTCTTGCTAAGATTACTATATTTGCTAGTAGAGCTTTCAACAGAAGTATTGTCAAAATCTTCACTGCCTGGAGAAGAGGGGTGGGAAAAGTTGCTATCAAGATCCGTGTCTCCTTGGCCACGTTCTGATCCAGCATATTCTAACATCAATTGCTTAGCCTTCTCCTGAGATTTTGGGCTTAGACTCTTGTTGAGATCACGGGCTGATATTTTTCCTGGAGGCGCCTGGTAATTCCTGAGCTCATATCTCAAGCATGCATTGACCCATCGAAGGTATACAAGCTCTTCAACTTCACTAAACCTATTAATCTGAAGTCCCTCCACTTGCTTTAAGAGGTCTTCATTTGCATGCCTAAGACTACTGATTTCCTCTTTTGCCTTGGCAACCATTTCACTCTGCAGTTCAAAACAAAGCATTTGAATTTTAAATTACACCAACACATGTATTAGAGAAACAAAAAGAGATGGGCACTAACTTAAAAATCTAGAGAACTTCAGATTCAATTTACTTCAAATTAGATGAATATTTTATGGGTCTAATGTTTAGTTATGCAGTTCTTTCTTGTATTCACTGAATTTTTGCAATATTTTCAGTGATCATTTCTTCATTCCTGTGCCATGTAAGAATTCAGTTGACCAGATAAAGAGGACCAGTGATCCTGAATGATTGTTGCAGGAGAGGGGGAAACTAGATGGTTCAATTCAACACGTACAAAATCATAGGCTACTTCAATTATGAGCAATTTTTATATATTTGTCAGAAAGCATCTGTTCAACTTGTTTAAGGAATAATAGTTACTATAGAACTCTGACCTCTGTCATATTGGAGAGTGAAGTTATGCTAGATTCAGTAGCACTGAGTTTTACAATCAACTCTCGCTTCTCATGTTGAAGTTCCTTGTTCTTTCTCCTAAGCTCAACAACCTCTACCTCTAACTCGTTCAGAGCTTTCAGTTTCTTTTCAGTTTCAGCATCTTTTCTAACAGCTTCTACTTCTTTTGCCTGTAGACCAGAAACTTGTTGTTTAAGCAACAACAACTGGCCTTTCGTCTGGTTTGCCTCAAGCTGTATTTGCCTTTGCAGCTCCTTTATCTTGCTCCTGGCCACCTCAAGTTCCCTCTTGGCTGAACCTCCCTGTACTAGCTCTTCCTGAAGCTTCTTTTTCTCTGCCTGCAAGGAATTAATTGTAATATTAAGCATATCTATTTCTACTGTTTTAATTTTTAACTGCCTTTGTAATTCCACCAAGTCTGATTCCTGCTCTTTCAACCCATAGTACTCAAGCAATTCGCCTTCAAGCTTCACTTCCCTCTCCTCCAATTCCTTCACTAGGTTCCGCAGTCGTTCTAGTTCACTTGCATTGTTTGCCATCTCAGTTTCATAAACTCTGTCTTTCTCAGCCTTATCAGCCCTGTCACTGGGTAGAGGAAACTCAATCTCCCCAGATAGAAGATTCTCAAATTCAGGTAGAATCTCATCTTCAAAATCATGAGCTCGATTAATTATGCTGCTAATTAACTTAACCTCCTCTTCTTCCTCTTCCTCTTCGCACTGCAACACACAAAACATAAGTCAAATCAGATTAAAAGGTAAAGGAAAGTTACCATACATAAAATTTCCTGAATGAAATCCTCAAAGCCATGAAAGAGATAAAAATTAATAAATATTCAGCTTAATATACTCACTTCCTTCTCGTCGAGACCTTTAGTAGAACACGTGACCTGCTCTTCGGTTCCCTCATCTTGATGCTTTTCAGACCTTCCTTTACCATGTTCTGAGCCACAATTAGAACGAGAGTTTTACATAAACGGTCGATATTATACTCAATCAAGCAAGTGGAATTCTCTTTAGTAAATTAAGAAATGAAATGAATCAAAAATTGCTAAAAACAAAGACTAGTACATAAAGAAAAGTACCTGACAGAGAAGCTGATGATTTTGAGCTTCCAACGTTTAGCTGCCGAACTGTATACGCTGCGATAGAAGCAGCAACTAGGAGTCCTAACCTGACTATCATGAAGGTAAAGGTATTAATAGCAATGCCTTAACTTTGCATTTCCTCATTTCTCCCAACCTCCATAACTGAAAGTTTAAACCATTAGAAGCTTCTGGAAACGCAACCAGAGTGACCCAGAATCTGAAATTGGCGCAGAAGATAGCAAATACGAAACCAAGTACAATATTTAAACAGAACCCAGGTCAGGAAACTTCCAATTATGCGTAAATTCTATGGAATTTTCAGACATTCGGTTTCTATCTTCTTATCGGGTTTATGGGACCTTTTAAGAGAGAAGAAGCCTAGGTAGCTTGCAGACAAGAAAATTACAGATAATAGGTTGAATTTCCAGCACAAGTCTGATGCTAAGAAGAGGTACAGCAGCCACCAGTAACTAGTGGCCAATCTTGGTCCAAAGAGATTGACAAATTTACAATTTGGATGGGGTCTGATATATTGCCCTCACGATTTGCTCAGAGGATTATTTACAAGTTCAAACAAAGTCATGTTCCCTGAGTGGCTTTGTTTCTTTCTCGCTTATTCCTTATTTAAGGCTAATCTAGCTGCGGAACCTGATTTGAAAGATGAAAAAGGAGAGGATGAGAAGAAATGGGGTTTTCAAGTTTTCTCTTCAATCCTTCATTTAATGTAGCCGTTGTCCTTGGCTTTTCTTCCTTCTAATTGTAAGTAATTCTCAATCTTAACGTCAAGTTTATTTTCTGAAAGGCATTAAACTTACTTAGCCATGAGTGTGGACCCTTATTTTAATTTTGTTTGATGGAAAAAGTAATATCATTAATCATGCATATTAAGTCATGAGATACAGATTTGTTATTTTAAAAAAAAAAAAAAGACTTTTGGAGAGGTGAAGTTTTTCATCGCATCTTTAAATATCCTTTTTTTCTAGAGTTTTATTTAGTAAGTGTTTAACAATTTTTTAGTTGTCAAATAAAACCACACAAATTTTTTAGCAAAAATAAATATCTAATAATGAAAAAATATTTTTAATATGTAATTCGAGCTCTTCATTACAACACTTTATTATTTATAGGATATATAGCTATACGCATGGATTAGTTGAGCATGCACTTCCTAATAAAATATAATAAAATAAACAATACACATCATATAAATGACAACAAAAACTTATACAACTAATCCTAGTTTATTAAAGAAATAATGCTTACTTATCTGACTATTTTTAGTAATTATGAATCAATTGTGTAACTAACATTTTTATGTAAGCATGATTTGGCGTAAAAATAAAAAATGTTTTTGACAAAAGAAAATGAAAACAGAAACTTTGTATAACAGCTGTTCCCTGGAGGAGGACCCACAAAGAAATTATATATGATCAAGGATTCAAATTTGTCTGATTAGTGAGGAAGGACAACTAGGTCCATCTCAAATGAAGCTTTATTTTGGTTGCCACAAGAATGAGGGTGAAAAGGTGAACGTAAGAGAAAAGTTGAGCCTGAATCTTAATGCCCAGCCTTTTTTGCTTAATGGACTGAAGCATTTGGAAGCAGCCGAAAAGTGAATGGCAAAACTTTTGGTGAATGACTCCTGAGTTCTGACCCACTTCACATTCACATGTTAGTCTTTTTGGCATTTCTCTCCCAACTTGTCCTCTGGTTTGTCGTTTAATGGGGTACTTAGTAGATGATTAGTCATTGATTTTCAAGGCATTTTTCTGTAACAGTAATGTTTGGCCAATGACATTGTGCTATCTTTTTTTGCTTTGAATGGAAGCTTTTATTCTGCTCCCTCTGTTATTTAAACGGAAAAGGCAAGCAAAAACGTGAAGGATTAAAGAAGTTACTATTATGTGTCGCAACAATTTTCTTCTGTTAATTTGGGAATTTATATATAAAAAAGAGGTTATAATTTTAGTCGATTATAGTTTCCCTTCCCCCCCCCCGCGGGGGGGTGAATCTATATATTTGGGTCAGTTAAGACATCCAATATTCCATTGTATTCAAAAAATAATATAGTGTTTAATACTCGGTACACGGAATATTCAAAAACTATATTTCTAACGGTATATCAATTTTGACCCTCATTCATTGATTTGTTTGCAAATAGTGACTCACAGAAAATTTTGGTAAGTATACTCTATTCACAAATATATATAAGAAAATTAAAAATAATTTTTATTAAAAGAATATATCTAACACTAATATATTTATTTTATAATTAACATAATTTACTTTACATTGTATATATTTATTTTGTAATTAACTTCAAGTTTTTTAGATCCATAAGAATTTCTCATTTTAATATCTGAAATCAATATTTAGTATTGACATCCGTTACCTGACCAATCGCTGTTGCTGTCAAAAAACGAATAGGAAAAGCATTGTTCAACTATTTTTTGTTGGAAATAAATGTGTGCCTGAATTGCTGGAGTATTAATTCGATGAAATTAGCTATTGTTTGGTGCAAAACTTAAGCCCCTAGAAGACATTTACTGATAACGAGAAGTTTGAACTTTTTGGATTTCAATATTCTCTTAAAAATATATATTTTTATCTGATAATTTACAATTTTCAAATAAAAAACATAAATTAAAAAAAATCAAGTTTTCAACAATTCCAACCTCTCATAGCAACTCGTTGTGTGATATTCGATGTGGAAGATAACATGGGGAGGAGGCCCGTAAACTAACCGAACGACGGTGGGCAGATGAAGTCCATCCCATCATAAATCTATAGCTGGACCTAGGTATTCCTTGGTGGGGAAATGTCAATAATTATGATTTCTACCAATTTTTTCATATAAATATATATGTACACATATGTGTGTGCGTAGGTATTTTCCTTCTAATGAAATGGCTGATTATACATAAAACAAAGAGGTCATATTCTAGATATTAATATCATGGGCTCTACTGAACCAGTAATAGCCGAATTACCATCCAAATCCCAATGGTTTCTGGAACTCTCAACGCTATCCAGTATCCACGCTTCCAGCATTTGAGAGCAGTGTGGGATACTTATCTTATATTCTTCGATATTTTGAATATTATGAGATATGATACTAAAATATTAAATATTATAGTATTAAAGATTTTCATGTTCTGTATGACAAAATTATAAGTTTACAAATTTATCATTTCGTTATTTTTTTCCTTTTTTTGTTTTTTTTTTTGTTGTTTTGTTTTTTGTTTTTTTGGGGGGGGGGGGGGGGAGATGTCTTCTGACCGATTCAATTGTTCATGTAGATTATATACTATCTTTTCTAAACATGCATACATGCTTGTATGTAACTGACCACCTGTTGTGTATATCTTGATATCAAAAAAGCATAAAATTAGTATAAGTAAACAGAGAAAGTTATTAAAAAGAGGGGGAGGGGGGGTAAACAGAGTTATTAAAAAAGCAGACGAAGGAAGTTATACAGCTCACTGGGTAGAGAGAGAACAGAGGAACTTTCAATGTTACAAAACGCCCAATGTGTTAATTCCATCAAGTCAAAACATTTCAAATAGTATAAGAAAACTAGAGAACAGTTTATCCACCAAAGAGAATAATTGCAACACTCAACGTATTAGGCTTCTCCCAAAGGGTAGCTAAATTGGTACGAAGGAATAATATCCCCCCTTATAAACTTGTATTTAATTATTCTCAAAAGCATTCTGAAATTAAAATCCTAAATGCACCAAGTCAATGTGAAAGGATGCAGCCTTAAGATTGACTCAAGGAGAGGACTTAGATCAAACATAGTCTAAGAATAACCCTGACCAAAATACCCCCAAAAAAAAAAAATGGCTTCAATGGACGATATCTCAATATCTCCTATACATAATTTCCATTTGCAAAGCTTTCAAGAACCTAAGATTTTTGCAAGAACAATTTAGAAATTCCAAAAGTTAAGACGATAATTTCCCCCAACCACACCTACTATATTACAAGGAAACAATTATTTTATATTCTTAGATTATGGAAAAGATGGCTTGCCATGCTGAACCTGAAAACAATGGCCATAGCTAAAATCCCTCCACAATAATTTTATATTCTTAAAGTTTACAAATAACACCAGTGGACAATGAAACGTTCAGAGATTACACATCAAGACTTGAGCTAAAGAATTTTCTTAATCAACAAGAATTAAAAGAAAAATTTACACTCATAGGACTTGCCTAGTCAAGCTTTCTTGTTCCATTTCCATCTTCGCCCTACCTCCTCTAGAACTGCTGCTCGAGCTTGGCTTCTTCTTGCCTCATCTTCCACCCAAGATCTGCAATAATTGCTCCATTAATGAGATTGTCACATTCAACTCAAAATACAATTTGAAAAAAATAAAAAACGCATGTTTCACTTAACAAGGTAGTTTGCACTTTTGGCAAGCACAAGGCAATGATACCGATATATAAAGTGTATCACTGCAAGCTTTAGATGGCAATAACAAATTGGTCAAATTGTGCTCGACTCCACAGCCGCAGTTATATACAATTATTTAATTTTTATGTTAAATAGTGGATACAGTTGCCAGTGCAAATGCACACATTTCAACCAATAACATCTTGCCGCCTAGAATATGTATTCATACCCAACTTTGTGGATGGTTATGATAGCTTTGCCCTTGTTGTTCTATAGAGCATATAATAGGTTTCCTGCGGCCATAATGTTTCAGGGTACATTATATTCATCATAGGCTAGAGGAAACAGAGCATCATAAAGCATCAAACTTATTCAGGGATTATTGGGTACATTGGTAACCATTGGATCATAATTCCACCATGAAGCATGCTATGCTCAGAAAATAAAATAAGCAAGTAACATTTAGACATAGTATGAGTATCTACAAATTCATTACTACAAACCTAATTTATGGCCTTCAAAATTTCTGCCCCAGTGTCCCTGTGCATTCTCATGCTTTCGTTTTGCATGATTGCACCCAAAGAAAAGGAAAACTAATAAAGAAATACCAGTATAATACTACTAACATGGAACATGGTTATGCCCTAAGCATTAGATTAAATGCAAAAGTAAAAGAAAAAATACTCGTGGACCATGGATACATTGAAGACCACAAAATTATGGGCTCAAAATCTATTAACATTTTTCTAAGATAGAGATAAAACTTAAAAAAAAAAAAAACAACAACAGCACGAGGCAAAGTATGACAAGCCAAGTAATGGTGTGGAGAAATTAAACATATACCATGGCTAACTTAAACCTTACTTGGTTTTACTCAGGCAGGGTTTAGATAGAGATCTAGCATCAGGATGCTAACTGAAAATTGGCAAACATACTATGAAGCAAAAACAGTTCAATGTGACATACCTAGCCTGTTTCCACACCTACCTGCATTCTGTAATATAGACATGAACTGAGTGCTAAAGGAAATCGGCATTCATTTCAGTGTGTAACAAATATAAGAACAGTATCAATCATAACAATGCCAATAGAAATGTTGACAACAATGGTAGCTAGCAATCAAATAACTGAATAAGCAACAACATAGGTGCTTGACCAGACACTAAAATCAAGTATGATCAAACATAGAAAAGGGTAAACACTGAACACATTAACAACACTAAACACATTAAAAAAGGGGCAGAAAGAATAAATCACCGCATAATCTGAAGAGCTTCTTTCTCAGCTTCCAGTGTTGATTTTCTGTCAAGAATTTCTTCATGCTTGGACTCCAAATCTTTGAGCAACTGCTGTACAATGTGCTTTTCATCTTGATAGGCAACCCTCTGTGATAAAAGTGTTTCCGACATTTCACCAACCTCTTCCCTTAAGCTAAGTAGCAGCTGCTTCTGACAATCCATTGCTGCCTTTTCCTTTAAATAGTCAGCATACATCTTATCTAAAATAACCTTCTCTTCTTCCAGATTCTTTACTGCATCAAGATAATGCCTCTCTACATCAGAACCATGAATTTTTTCTTCATTAAGCTTCTCATCCCAAAACTTCTCTATGTCTCCTCTTCTAAGCAACTCAGACCTAATCTCTTCTGCCTCAGCTTGTCTAGCAGAATTCTCAGCTTCTATTCTTGACAATTCAGTAGAAATAGCTTCCTTCATACTGCCACTTGTCAAGGCCACCGCTGCCTGTGATTTAGTTGAAGGTTTGTTTGGCTGAAAGCGCTTGCTATGTCCTGCAATAACAGTAAGTTCACAAAAGTTGCTCATCTGTTCATTGCGGCATTACTAGTCTTAGATTCATAACAATAATCCTCATCTTAAAGAGAATTTAACCAGCCTTACTATTCATACATTCACTTGGTCTACCAGTAAATTGAACAGAATTAACATATAGCGATATACTGCAATTTCACTGTAACTTCAATTCCGGCTTCTCTCAGTTGGTTCTACTTCTACATTTGAGTGATTGGGCATCAACAACTCATACTTCATGACTAATTGTTCCCATTTTTAGGAAAAAACTATGATAACCTAAACTGGAGTTTACTGCGATCTTTGGTAAAATTAACAATTTCTGCTTGTCTAAGATAGCTCTCAATTATCAAAATTTCACAAACCCTTAAATAGAAAGATATAGACACACATGACTTTTTGCAAGTATGTAGGATCAGAGGATGCCTGAAAATGAGAAAGAAAAAAATTGAATATTGTCACATAAAGAAAAAGACTGAGAGGTGATACCAAAAACTTTTCTGAGTAAGCCCCTATCCCCTGCCAACATGTCCATATAAAGTGCTGGGGAGACATTAGAACTGATCTCCTTCACATCCATAAAGCTCACTTTTTTCCTTGACATCTGGACTGTAGACAAGTCAGGTTTTAAGAGTTGACAGGCATACGAAGTTTCACATTTCTGTGCATTTGAAACAATTTTATAAACACGTCCTTTTAAAACATCTTACCTGGTCAAGTACTTCAGGGGAAAATTCATACTCAAATTGAGCTCTCCAGTCCATTAAATCTTGTCGTGAAATGAATCTGCACATATAATTAGTAAAACAAAAGGGAAATTTATTGAAGAAGAAAGAGGGATAAAGTATAAATTTACCTATCAGGAAAGAATTTTATGTTTTCTTGACTTTCAGGTCCACCAGAATTGGACCAACTTTTTGAATATAATTTGCTGGGGATCACACCAGCTTCTGCTAAGGCTTTAATCACAAATTGAGAAAAAAATTCAAACCTCTGCCCACATAAAACAGATTTTCTGCTAGGAGTAAAGATGGATCATCTTTTACCTTGAATGGCCATAAAATCTGGGTCTTCAGCCCTGATATCATCAAAAGGAGTAGAGAGTGTAACTATCGGTGCAATCCTGTGTTTTGGATTCCTGTAAGACATACAAATCCATTTACTAAAAATACACAGAAAAATACATGTTTCAGCTCTAAAACATTCTCATCTGCAAAGTC
Source organism: Erythrophleum fordii (assembly GCA_032878935.1). Lineage (NCBI taxonomy): Eukaryota > Viridiplantae > Streptophyta > Magnoliopsida > Fabales > Fabaceae > Erythrophleum > Erythrophleum fordii. The sequence continues at coordinate 48,863,917 of JAVQMF010000053.1, read as the reverse complement.
ATGTGCATGAATTAGGTCAGGAACTAACCGTTCCAGAAAAGAATTCAATTTAACTAGCCATCTTGCAAATTCCCTTCTGGTGCACAATTCATGAGCTTCCACATCATCTTCAATTATCTATACAAATAAACAAAAACCAGAACATTCGTGCTAAGAACTCAGCCCAAAGTTCAAAAAGTATCATAATATCACGTTGTTTCACAACTACATATTGGAAGTTGGAACACAGAAAAAATAAAAATGCAAGGAGACATAAATTACAAGTTGATATTCCAGGTAGGAAGCAGAAACTCACGGAAACCATGGATGTAGCACTAAATTAACAAGTGTTCTAAAGAGATATATTTATGATAAAACTGCAGAATCTAATACTATTCATGGGATATATATATATATAAGCTAAAATTGTTCAGACATAAGTGAAGCAGGCAGTCAACTGCTTCAGATTTTTCCTATGGTACTAGTCTAGTTAAAAACTACAAAGTGATGCTGCAATTGTATACACCGTCAATATGTAAGGAGATAATACTAGTCTCCATTATCCATTAAAGATATTACTTTTGGAAACAAACCTTTAGCATCTTCAAGACTGACAATGCTTCTTCTTGTGTAGAATCCACAGAAACTGGAATCATAACACGTCCTGGCTTGTCTACAACTGCAGATAAGATAAGGTGGAAAAAAAAGGAAATGACTTAGGTGATATAATAAAAACACTGGAAAAGATAGCAAATACTCCAACTTATGCTTAAGCGCAAATCATGAAAGCACTAGAAAATTTTCCGAAGAAAGTAACATTATGGACCAATCAGAATTGGATGGTCAATAAAAAAGTTAGGGAATTACTAGTAAGACCTATGCTAGATGCTGATAAAGTTTATCACATGCAAGAGAAATTAACTGTGTGACTTGTAAAATGTAAGAGGCACCCTCCATATACCAGATGTAACAGTTTCTGTAATAGGAACCGGCACGCTTTCATCGGTCACCTCGGACATCAAATTGTTCTCATTAGATGTGCCAACCTCCGCAGTTTTGTTTTGATCTCCTCGAATTCTGATAGGACTTAAAATTCCATGCAAAACTTGCCATGGGCCTCCAAATTGAATCTTGAAACCTGCATACCACCAGTTTGTTGAGAAACTAAACGACCTGAAAAGAGACTTAAAACAACCCCTCGTAGCTGACCTTTCCTCGATAGTGAGAAGCTAGCGATGACAGCAGCCAGAACAACCAGTGAAGTACCAATGCCAACAATTACATACGAAGGAAATGCTGCAAAGATGTTTAAGTTATACCTTGTCATCAAAATTGTGTTTAACAAGCAAAGTTAGCAAATTACCTCTCTTCCTTTTCTGCGGGACCGGATACTCAACAAAAGCCCAACCACCAAAATCGTCGCTTGGATTCTGATTTGGAGAAACCCACGAGAGCCCAAAATTTGTCTCGGCGATCGCAGCGGAGATATGGCGTCTGGCAATTGTGGGTCGAAGGTAGCAGAGGAATGGTCTTGGAGGGTTGAAAATGGGGCTGTTGCTGCGTTGTAGAAGTGAGGGTGTCTTGGTGGAAAGGAAGAGGAAGCAAGGAGATGAAGTAGCAGAGCACATTTCTTCAGAATAGGAAACAAAAACCAGAATTAGGGTTAGGGATTTGGCGGAAGGAAGATGCGATCAGAGCGCGGACATGGGCGGATTCTGGAACTACGCTGCAGAGTAACTTTGGAATGACTGTTGGACGAAACGGGAATCAAAACGGAGCACCAAACCCAGTAGTCTGTACTATTCTGTATGCTATTTTCTTGTGATTTCTTTTTTACCTCCCAAATTCGGCTTAAACAACCACTAAACCAAGTCTTGAATTTTTTTACTGTTCATTGAAGTTGAACTTTTTACCTATTCATATAGAAAAATAATTCTCTTTCTTTGCAAATAATCAATAAAAATAATACATATATCGAATATTTGCCTTTACTGCAAATGATTTTTTTATCAGCTTTAAACTTTGTTATTATGAGTTAAATTTTGAAATTTTTACTAGTTAATTGGGTCAGACTTACTAAAATTTTAATTAAAATAATAATAATATTATATATATATATATTTTTTTTTTTTTTGCACAATATAAATGATATATTTATAACGAAATATATTCATATTAAAGATTTCTTTAAGCTTATTTATACTTTAATTTTTCTTCATTATAAAAAAAAAAAACTTGAACTTTTAATTATTAATATAAAACACACCTAATAAAGCCAGGTTAAAACTTGAATAGAGTTTAAAATTTGAACAAATTTCTAAGTAAATTTGATTTATAAAATATGGAGAAATTAAACTAAGCGCATATGTCGGAGATAAAAAGTATTTCTTGAAGACTAGCTGCAAAATTGAGGCCTGAGTGAAAAGATGATGCAAACATGGGGAGAGTGAATCAACCTGGCAAAGCCCTCCCTTTAGGCATAATATAAAAATGGAGACCTTTGGAGCCTCCCACAGCTTTTTAGACTATATAAAGAATACAAATCAAGTTATTTATTATAACACACACACACATATAAATTTGCCAAAAATAGTTTTGGAATGAAGTTTACTTCTATATATTTGCTAATTAATTTGGCGCACACCAATAATGTCTCCCAATAAATAGTTTATCACGATGTGCTATGGCACCTAGGCTATGCATTTCTCCCAACCAGTGGCATATTTGGTATCATTGTAGAAATAGAAACTGAAATAGAATCCACTGCAAACATGTTCAGTAGAGAGGATCCAAGGCAGATTAAATGAAGTTTTTTGGTACTGTAGCGTGCAAATGGAAGGAGCGTTTGGAGCCAATTTGTGAAAAGGCTGATTATACCTTTTTTGTGAGTATTGAAGCAACCTATCTGTCCTATCCTTTTCAAAGCTTGTACTCTCATCCTTCAAATTCGCATTTAGTCCTTTCTTTGAATGCTCCATAGTCGCTGCTTTGCCTCAACTAGTTGTCATCGAAGGTCCAGCTCTCCAATCCTCCACAGAAATAGACGAGTTCTTATCGTTGCCTTCCCTTGTCTCCCTTTCCGTTGCAAGTTTTGGCCAAAATTCAATTTTGATCTATCTACAGCTGCAGAGGAAGGGGAAAGAAAAACTGAACTTGTCCAAATATTTTGGTTTTGTTTCTTTCTCTCCCTACAAAGCCCAAATAGGGGGGAAAAGTTTAATTTTTTCTTTTTTTTTTAATTAAATACATTTTAGTCATTTGCTAAAACTTGATTTTTATTCATATACTATTTTCATCCTATTAAATATATAAATAAAAAATCATTTTTATCTTTTCTATGTCATATTAGACTAAATTGGCTTCATTCTATTTCATTCAACATCCTTCTTTCAATTATATTAAAAAGTATTTTATATATTAAATCATTCTTAAATTTTTTAATGCTTTTAATTGTGCAATCTTTCTTCTGGTTTTTTGCAACGTTTATGATATTATTATTATTATTATTATTATTAGTGATTAACAATATCTATTCCAACATAAAAGTTATTTTTCATTCACAAAATTACTTTTATCATTTCTTTGCATTTTATATACTAAATGAGACCTAAGACTAATTGTGAAATTAAAGCCTATTATACAAGTGACAAGAAAGTTTTTAAATAAACAAGATATACTTACATATGTAGACTAAACTAATGGGAAAAAAAAAAAAACAATCCTTATATATTTACATGACTTATATTTATATACTAATTTAGTTCTATATCCTAAATAGATCAAGTCTATCAATAAATTTCTCATTCAAACACATAATATTGGAAAAACCCACATGAAGAAGTTAGAATACTCTTGAACTAGGTGTAATTATTGAAAATTTTACACTCTTATCTCCTCCAAAGTTGAAGCTGCTAACACCTAACTCAAATGAAAAACATGAAAAATTTACATGGAACTACACCAAGTGTGAGTGCTGATTAAGAAGACAAGTACTTGGTAGAATCAAAGTGGGCAAGTTTGGCTTGGAGGGGTTGGAACTTAGGTGAAACAGCAACCAAAACAACAAAGGAACTGAGGAGGGCAAGACCTAAACCTAAGCTATTAACCACCATAAACTCTGCACTGTGTTTGAATAAATTTCGTCTTGTTTGTAAGAAAGTGAGCTTCTCTACAAGTCCAGTTTCCGCTGTTGCTACTGCCAGACCATACGTGTAGAGACCAAGGAACACATGCCAAGGTAATATTCTTGTCCTCACTCTCTTTACCTCTCCTCTGTGCCAGAAGCTTAAGAACCCTATCAGCCACTGCACATCAATGGAAATTCAAATAACTAAGGTATAGCTAGTGAGATGTTAACCTGTCAAACATTCATATCAATCACGCCTTGATCCTTTATTATATTGCACAAGAAGCAGTACAAGAAATAAAGGAACCAATAATAAATTCACCTGTATATGGTCCATATCTCTCTTTTTTATTTTATTTTTAATTTTATCTTTGTTTTTTTTGGCTTTTCCTCTCCAACTATACATGTATAGTTATTACAGAATATCCAAATTAATATCAAACACGTGTTAAATTGCTGTATCACAGTGCCCATGAGGTGTCCTACATCCATTAGGAGACATGTGGTACATATAATCTCTTTAGACCCCTTTATTATTAAAGTACATATAATAGGCCCTATAATAATGTACAATAATTACAATTATACTGATGTATAATGCCTTCTTCTTCTTTTTATCGAAATATGTAATCTTTTAATGATTGAAACAAGTTAATATTGTAAAAATAAAATGTAACAGAGTATTCTTTTATCCGGAAAGGAAGGTATAATAGCAGAGTAACTTTGGTTAGTCTTTACAACAACCGAATTTCATTTTTTTTCCTTTTTGTTCTTCAAATTAAGTTGTTTCACCCATTTTTCCAAAAGCCAATGGGCTTTCTTCCCACTACCAACTAATTCTCTCCTGTAATATAAAAGAACAAAGTAGGAGAGAGGGGGAAAAAAAGTACAAGTAATGGAGAGGATACTTTTCCAAATTAGGCAATTAGGAAATATAAAAAGAAAACAAAAAAGGTAATAAAGTGTGCTTTTTAATATTTGTCATCGAAATGAACCAAAAAAAATCAAAAAATTAAAAACTTAATTATCATTTTAATCTTTTAATTTATATATTTGTTTCAATTTAATTCTTTAATTTTATAATTTTAATTCTTAATTTTTAATTTATATTATATTTGTCTTTTAAATTTATTTAATATTTTTAAAATATTTTTTGATTTTTTAATAGTATTTCAAACAAATCTCTTAATTTTTTTAATATTTTAAAATAATCCGTACTTGGATATAATAAAAAAGTAAGAACATGATACTAAAAATTAAATTATTAGATTAAAATTAAAAAAATAGTTTAAAAGACGAAAATGATGGTTTAGTATAAATTAAACAAGCGCCATTCTTACATGTCACGCTTGAAAAAAAAAATTGAAATATTTACCCAAAGTTAAGGACTCAACTGGCTTCATCTGTGAGATTATTTAATTCTCGGCAAACGACAAAAAATTCATTAACTAAAAAAATCAAACTGGGCATTATGAAGAGGAGAATGAAAAAGCAAATACCTGAGCTCCAAAAAGGAAGATGCAAATCAAACCCATCCATGAGTGCAGGCTATAGAAATTAGCCACAACCCCATCCTCTCCATGAAATTTCGTCCAAATCCCAAAGATGCCACATGCCAAAGCCACCCCTTGAAGCCACAGATGCACACATTTCTTCAACCCTCTGGATCCAGGTAACCATCTGTGAACCAAGATTGCTGCAAAAAATCACCGTTTCAATGCTCTGTTATATTCTATTTCTCAGAGACTAGCTAATTAGTAGCTACCTTCTCCACTTATGAGAACGAACCCAATTACCATCAGCAGAGGATGAAGAATCTGGAAAAGGAAAACAGCTTTAGCATTATCAGAAAGAAGCAAACTTTCGTGTCAATGTAAAGAGGAATCTAGAAAGAGAGAGAGAATAAGAATAGTACCGAATACAGAAGGTGTTGTTGAGAAAGTGAGTGAGGGAGGAAGCTAGAGGTGAAGCCAATGGCCCAGAAAAGGACAAGAAGTGCGACTGCAAGCCCTGAAATTCTAGCAAAAAAGAGTAGTGCGGGAGAGGCAATAGAAGCCATAAGAAGTGGGGTTAGGGAAGCCTCAGTAATGAGAGAGAACCACCCACAAGTGAGCATTATATCCAGTGATGTATTATTACTCTAAAGTGCAAAAGTGAAGCCAATTATTCTGTCCTCGCACGCTTCACACATATTCCTTAGATGTAATATTGCTAGGCTTATTTGGTTTGCCTCCTTTTTATCACTAAGAATTAATGAGCTTTCTATTACAGGAATAATGGAGGGGCTACGTCCTTAAATCTCTAATGACCATCTATTCCACTGGGAGGAAATGACCAAACTCATAATAATTTTACATGATATATGAGACATCAAGAATCGAATTGCTCACCAAGGTTTAAGGCTAGACCCAAACATATTTTAAAACCAAATTAAAGGCAAGATGTAATTCGATCCCTATCTTGGCAAGCAATTAACTCAGCCCACAATAGAACCTCCCCAAGTGTAAATGAAGACACCATTGCCAGACCAACTAGGCCTTTACACGAGAGATGGGCAATATCCAATTCAGCAAAGTGAAGCGACAAGGAAGGGCAAGGCTCAAGGCAACAATTTTGTACAATTAGACTCTCATAAGACATCTCCAGTGAGTACTCTCCAAGGGCATGCATAAGAGACCGAAATAGATTTTCTGAAGTAGATTTTTCTCTGTAGTGTTGAAGTCTTTCATATTCTTTTTTTATTTTTAACATATATATATATATATATATATATATTTTAAAATTTATAAAACTTTGTTATACTTTATATCTTACTTTACAAAACTGTATAGGTGTGAACACCGTATTTTGTCCGGATATTTAATTAAAAAAAACAACAATATAAAAAAAAGTAAAAAAAATCAAAACCAAAAGAAAATCAAATGAAAAAATAAATATTTCAAAGAAAAATAAAAAAAAAAGAGAAAAAAAGAGTAAAACTAATTGAAAAAAAATAAAATAAAATAAAAACTACTCACTACAGCCCAACTCATTCAAGCCCATCAGTACTACCCCTTTCTCAAGCCCATTAATCTCAATGAAAAAATACAAGTAAATCAAAAAAATACCTTCAGCCCAAAGAAAAAGAAAAGTAATCCAAATTTGAAAAGGAACCTGTAACCAACTCTCTTAAACCCGGCCATCAACTCAGATCAAAAAAACTCAGACCAAAAAATGGATATAGAAAAAAAACAAAATAACAAAATAAAAAAAGAGAACATAGATTTTTTTTAAGAAAATTAAAAATACAAGAAAAAAAAAAGAAAAAAAGAAAAAGAAGAAGAGTGGCCCAATTTGAAGCCCAACCCCTTGTCTCCGACAGGCCCCGTCCTGCTAAATCCTTAGCTTTCAATGGAAGCCCAATTTGTTAAGCTAAAAGGAAAATGGACTGAAGAACAAAAAACGAAGCCCGTTTCTTCAGCCCAACAAGCTGCTTCAAATCTGAAGCCCACGTCCAAATCAGGTGGTCTCCCTTCTGACCTTTTCTCTCGCGTCTTCTAAAAGCACAATGGAGACTATACGGGGCAGAGGGCAGGAAGCAGGAAAAAGACAGCACCATAAGGCCTTGTTTGGTTCAAAGGAGGGGAGGGGAGGGGAGGGGAGGAGAGGGGAGATATATTGTTTGGTTCAGGAGGGGAGGGGAGGGAAAATAATAATATATAGACTATTTTACCCCTTATATATTTTAAAAGTAATGATAATACAATTAATTATTTTTTTATTTTTAAAAATTTAATATGTTCACCACCAAATTAAACAAATGTAAAAAATTATTTATAATTATAATTATTTTAAAAAATTAGTAAATAAATAAAACTAATTAAATAATTATTTTAACAAATATATAATTTAATATATTTTATTTTATGAAATTATAATGTATCTGAATTAGGAACATTGACATGTTTATTTTTTCCTCAATATGACAATATACTTGTATTAATTGGTAAGTTAAAATTTTTCTTCAATTATACTTATAAAAATTTTATAAAATATAAAATTAATAATCAAGAGGAGGGCATTTTGGTCTTTTTCCTAACTTTCCCTCCCAATCCCCCCAAATTGGAGGGAAAGGAGAGGAGGGGAGGGGAGGAAAAGTTTAATGTCCAAAAACACATGCCAAACAAGGGGAGGGCCCCTCCCCTCCTCTCCCCTCAAACCAAACAAGGGGTAATAGAGGGAAGAAGGGAAGAAAGCGATACGAAGCAGAAGGAGAGCAGCTTTTGTGGGGAGAGGACCTTCTAATTCCAGGGGAGAAGGGCAGAAGAGAGAGAGGACAATGGAGACCATACGGGGCAGAGGGCAGAGAGCAAGAAAAAAAGAGACACAGCACGATAGCAGAGGAAAAGAGGGGAGAAAGTGATGCATCAGGTAGGGGGCGAGCGAACAGGGGGCTCTTGGAGATTTAGGGAGGCCAGAGAGGGAGATAAAGAGAAAGCAGGAGAACGATCGAAAGAGGAGAGGGAGGATTTCGGAGGAGACGAAAAAGAAAATGAAGAGACAGGAGGGAGGAGACTCTGGGTAACGAGGGAAAAGGGGGGTTTGGAGAGGCAAAGGTTGCTGGAGAGAAACAGGAGATGAGAGAGCATGAGGGGAAATAGTGGGGAAGAGAGGACGAGGGGTATCGAAGTTGAGCGGGAGGTTGGAGAGAACCACCAGAAGAAATCGAAAGGAGAAGGAGAGTGACCGAAAAATCGATCGGTGCAGAGGGGGAGAAGAGTCTTTGAGATGTGAGGATTTCTGAGTGGGAGACATAGAAAGGAAGTGCGACAGAAAGGGAGAGAAGGGGAGATTCGAGGGGGTCTGGAGGCGATTTTTCTGATTCGGGACGCAGCAGTCGAGAAAGGAACCAAGAGGAGGAGCGTCTGAGAGGGATGATAAAAATCCAGAAACGCCATTCATCTATTGTGATTCTTACAGGTAAGCTACAAATTCTGCTTGTATCGTTTGCCTGTTAATGAAACTCCTGGGGATTGCTGCTGGTGCGAAATGGGAATAGAGGATTAAGTAATGTTCTCATACTGAGTAGGCATGGTTGAAGTTTGAAAGGCATGCTCTGTATATGCCTTTAGACATGCACAGCAGATGCTTGATGGAATGCTGGAGAAGGGTCTGAAATAGGTGTAGGCATTTGATTGTTATACTTCCATTAATGAGGATTGCTGTGTTACTGATCTGACCTGCTGAATCTATTAGGGCCATGTTAATGTAGCTTCGACTCTCCTACTATTATTATTTTGCAATGGATGAATACGCATCTTGAGTTATTGCTTCTGTAAAAACCTCAATTTGATTTTTTTTTTTTAAGCAAACAATTAAGTGGATTAAGTGTTGAATAGCAACATAATCTCCCTTCTGCTTAATCGAAACCATGAATCTGTTTTAATCACTTAATCTTTCCGAGTCCCTGTTTCAATGGTATTGTCGATAGGATGCTATTCTTGAGATGTTAATTCGATTTGGGGAGACTTCTTTGTTAATGATATTATTTGGGGAGGCTTCTTCGTTAATGACATTACTGGTGCTCTTTTTCGGATGAGATTTTATCTTTAACACTTAACATTTCGATTGAATTTTCTATTGAATTCTCCCTAGTTAAATTTGGGTTTAGTAGTTGGTTTTGAATCTATGTTGCTGCCTCACATAGAGATGCTAGCTATCTGTTATGATTATGGCTGATTATGGGCTCAGATTTTTGCTTGAGATGCGAGTCTTGGTCCAATGATTAAATCTGTGTTTATGCTGTTACTTGATTGTTGATTGTTTGTGGTGGTTATGGATTCTGCCCTGAACCAATTCTATTTCTGCTTTTCCTTTTGTTGCATCTGCACCATGGGCTATGAAAATTGCTGGGGAGAACGTACACGAAATCCTTGGTCGAGTGACTACAAAGAAGGAAGAAGGAGCTTCATCAATCATGGAAGCAATTTAGGAGTGGGTTCAAAATAGCACAGCAGTGCGTTCGAAAAACAAAAAAATACCTGCGGAGGCAACTGTTTCTGGTTTTATGTTCTATCCTCAATTGTAAACATTATATTAAATACGCCATTTGGTTGCACACGAGCACACATAGAACAAACATCTGGATGTCCATGTTTCTATTTTGTCACTTCTTATTTTAGTTTTCTTTTTCATTTTATTTTTTAGAATTATCGTGTGGGATTTATTGTCCCCTCAGATGCATATGAATCAATTTAAGGGTATGTGTGGCAATAAGTCACCTTGATCCTTATTGAGTTTTCTAATTATATTTTAATAAATTTTGGGTTTTGATTGCTTATAACAAGTAAAGGTTTATTTAAAATAAAAGGATATGATGAAATTGATATGGAAAAAAATAAACAGCAGCAAAATGATATTAAAAAAATAAAAGGATTCTTTTTTTAGATAAAAAAAAAAAGAGAGAGGTTCCAGAATAAGAAAAAAAAAAAGAAGAAAAAAAGCTAGGCAAAAGATATCAGAAAGTTTTTTTTTCTTCTTCCTTTTTGCAACTCAAAATATTATTTCAAATGTCAAAATTAACACAAAAAAAGGGGAGAAAAACTTGTTTTTACTTAAATTAAAAGAAAAGTAAATATATATATATATATATATATATATATATATATATATGTATATATAAGAACTAAAAATTGAAGAAATCAAAAATACAAAAATCAAAGCAAAAAAAATTGAGAAAAAAGAAAAGAAAAGAGAAGAATAGTAAATTAATTAAAAACCAAAAATCAAAAAGGAGAAAAAAGAAAGGCCTCTCAACCAAAAAAAGAAAACAACTTAAGGAACATATCCAAAAAGATTAAATCAATAATCAAGATTAATCGTTAAACAAAAAAAAACTTAAGACAACTAATTCAAAATTAATCAAAAGTCAAAAAAGGCAAAGTAAAAAAAAATGATAAAAATCAAAAGTAACAACCCAAAAAGAATAAAAAAATTAAAAACGCGTAAAAAAATAAAAAAAAAACAAAAAATAATCAAAGCAAAGAAATAAAAAAACAAAAATTTAAAAAATTTAAAACAAAAAGAATCATTTAAAAAAAAAAGGGAAAAAGTTAAGAGTGAAGGAATAGCAAAGAAATAAATTAATTTTATTTTTAGCAAATTAAAACACATCGACTAATTCTAAATCCGTTTTATTTCTTAAAGGTAAAAGTAAATTTTATCCTCTTTCTCCTTTCCCACAAAAAAATAATAATAACAAACAAAAGTTCAAAAAAAAAACAAAAATAAAAAAACAAAACAAAACAAAACAAACATAAACCAATACACTTCCTTAATCGAACTACGTGGACTTTGATCCCTTTGAGGGGTACGTAGGCTCTAGGCTTTCATCCTAGGTCAAGTCCGCCCTTATAAATAAAATTTTCTTTTCAATTTTCATTTTTTTTAAATTCTCTTCTTTTATGTTGTTCTTCTCATTTTGTTTCTTTAATTTCTTTCTTCCTTTTTATTTTATTTTTTATTTTTTGATTTCATCTCTTTTATTCCTATTTCTTATTTTGCATGTGATTTGTTAGGAGAATTAAAATAGACTAAAGGCCATATTGATTTTATACAACTGACTTAGGGTAACCGTTCTTAGCAACAGGTGTTGTAGGGTGACTAACACCTTCCCTACTCACAATCGACTCCCGAACCTATTTTCTGATTCGTAAACTATTTTTTTTTTATTTTCCAAATAAAAGGCTTTTTCTAAAGTTTTGCCTTTTTAAAAACTAAAATTTTAGTAGCGACTCTACTACTTATCTTAATTTCGATTTCAGTTTTCATTTTCTCTGAAAATTGAATCGAAATTTCTTCTTTTTAAAATCTCTTTTAAAAACGTCACGCAGTCGCATTTTTGGGCATGACAATAGGATTTTCCCTTTAAAGGATCCTATTCCCTATGAGACTCATCCCTCTCAAAATCATTAAATAAAACTCTCCAAGTCATGAGAAGCATCTTCCATCCAAAATACCTACGACTCCAATCTTCAATCTCCAATTCCTATTTGTGAGTAGAAAATAAGCTTCATTGGTGAACCTGAATAAAAAGGAAGGGTTGGCTTTGGAAACCTTCAACCAAGATCTTCGGTAGCTGGTACATCCTTCTAATTCTTGTAACGTAAATTACATAGCTCATGATATCAGAGCTGGATGGTCTAAATTCCTCAACTCCTCCTCCCTTTGACTTATAGTGGTTATTTTTGCTAATGCTCGTTTGACTAAATTGAACTTTGTGTCAAAAAAAATTTGCACTTTTCCCCCATCCAAAAAAAAAAAATCATTTAGATCCTGAAAGATTTTCTTTAATTGGATTTTTTATAATTAAATTTTTTGATTTAGTTCTTAAAAGATCATTCTTCATTTAATTTGATATGTCAAAAATATTTTTTTAAATTTAATCTCTTAAATATTTTTCCTGAATCAAATTGTTCCTCTAGAAAGCATCTATGACTTTCTAATATAAAATCTAATTCTTTTTTATGTAAAGATATATGAATAAGTCCATAATTTCATATAAGATCTCGTTTATACCTAACAAAGAAACCATTTTAATAGAAAATAAAAAATTGCATGACTAAATTAATAAGTACTACCATCTTTTAAAGATGAAATTGAGAGGAAAGTCATCTTTTAGAGACTAAAATAAGATGTTTTATTTTTGAAAAACTAAATTAAGACAAGAATAATTTTTCAGAGAATAAATTACTAATTTACTCAAAATTTTATTATAAATTTATGATTTATAATTAGAAGGGAATTTACTTGAATTTAACTAATTTTAAGTATACTAAAACGTATTTAACAACTCATGAAATTTAAATTATTACAAGTGAATAAATTTGAATTCAACTAATTTTATTGATTAAAATTGAAAATTACATCAGCTTTAATGGCAATCAAACAAACTAGTATTGATTGTCTATATTACTACGTGGAGACAGATTTTTTAAATTGTCTGAAATATGATTATAAACATAATTACACTCCTTCAAAATTTGTAATCCTCTTCTAGTAATGGTTGAATGAAATTTTAGTTTTTCCTTTTTTTTTTAATTGTGGTGATATTGGTATCGTCTTGTACATATTAATTAATTCATCTTTTATTGTGATAAAAAAACAAACATCCACGCCAAGACCACCAAAAAAAAAATGCACAAGAAAATTTCTTGTGATATAGCAATAAGAAATTGCCAAAATTATAGTTCAAACCTAGTATGTCTAACTAAACATTACGTGTCCCCCTTGTTACCAAGCCAACTTCCTAGAGTTGACACACCCAAGTTTCTCAAAACATATGCAGAACAGAACTCTTATTTTGCAATATAAATGTGAGTGGCATGTCCATCTAGAGATGCTTCTTTATCATACCGTGTACACAACAGAAAATTGATGTTTACTAAGTTAAGGAATGATGCTTAATGCAACATGTTTTGTGGCTTCAATAAAAGGTAGCTGCAAGCCTAATAGCTGCTTGCATGAGTATATTATCCTGAGGCCATTACTAAGAAAAATTCTTGTGGCAGTCACTCTCTTTTGTGCATATCTGGTCTGCTTTCTGAATTTGAAAATTGTAGTTATAATAACTCCGGGATTTAAGTTAGTAGCTTCATTTGACTATGGATCCTCTGAAGTTTTTATTACAATTTTTTTTTTGTGAAAATATAGAGAGATAGAAATAGAATATAAGGCCAAACATTAGAAAGGAGAGAGTGGAAGTATATGGATCTCGTATTATATATCTATCTCTCTTCAATTTTATATGAAAGTTACAGCCAAAAACTTTAGAGGATCAAACCAAGGTTCATTGTCTGTTGTCTCTTGCTTCAGCTACTGATTTGAATGTTAGGCTCTTTCATAAAAGTACATGCAGCAGTCTCCAAAAAAATCATAAAACAAGCATGGTCAGATGAAATAAGCTGTTTAGAACCTTATTATTGTCAAGGATTATTTTAACCTGGTAATTTAAATATTAGGGGAAGCTCTATGATTGATTTTGAAATATTTCTAACATGTCTTCTTACATGAAATTTTTTTGAACTTTAAAGTATAAACAAAGTATGAGTCTATCATCACTGTTGTTGAAATGTATTTTAAACCATGAAAAATGAGTGGCGAGGAAAATAAGGATCGTTTCATTTTTAAAGAGTATTTCACCCTTTGCTAGGAAAATTTTACTCACTATCAGCCCAATATGAAAGATATAAAATTAATCTCCTCTTGGTGTAGAACTTAAAAGTTTCATTCGATCGATCAAAGTTCAAACTAGAAGCTTGTTGCAATAATTGTCATTGGAAAAGATGTTCCTACACAGAGCTAGCTATTACGACAAAGAGCCAAGGGCAAATGCTCTTTGTTTCGTGGGATTCACTAGAAACTTTGAAAATTATTGATCATATCAATTTTATCTTTAACTTGGATCTAAATCTTGTCGTTACCTTTTTAATGAGACATATAGGTTATTTTTTACATTTAGCAGTCCTTTAATATCCTGCCGGCTGGTTTTCTCAATGGTTGGAACAAAACAATGCAAAGAAGTTCCAATTCCAAGTAAAGATGCTTCGGTTGAAAAAATTCTTGAGCAGATGTGATTTACCAAAAACAAAAAAGAATTAGTAGAATAAATTAATTATAAATAACCATGTAATTAAGTATATCGGATATACTTTCCAATAGAATTCACTCTAAAACATTTATATATTTAATCATGTTGACTTAGCCTATATCGAATCTACTTAAAATTTTCTTGTAAATAAGAAAAAAAACATGCGTAAATTTAAAAACGGCTACAAAATGACACGAAGGATGTTCATAGGCGGAAGGCAAAGGCGGAACCAAAACTCCTTAGTATTCTAACTTAGGAATTGCCAATTCCAACCACTATATATAGGCCTAGTGAAGCTAAAATCCTCAAAAGCAAAACCATTTATCAAACAAAGATTTGATATCAAAGACTGTGAGGTAGAGAGGAAAAGATGGAGTTTTGTTGCAAAGACTTCAAGGTGGCAAAATGTGAAGGAGATAAAATAGTAGATGGGGAAACGATGCCTTTGGTGTTGCAACCTCCAGAGACAAACAAGAGTGACTTAGAATCGTTACTCTTGGCTCTGAGAAACAACAAGGACTGGTTTGAGCAGATGATCATCAAGAACAGTGCTGTTCTGCTCCGAGGTTTCGATGTCAGGAATGCCGAGGATTTCAATGAGATCCTAGAAACCTTCCGATGGGAAGACATTCGATATGTTGGACCGGCACCTCGTACACATATTTACAAGAGAGTGTGGACCGCCAATGAAGGACCCCTCTCAGAGTTCATATACTATCACCATGAAATGGTTTTGGTATGTCATATTACTCTTCAAATCACACACTGACATGACACTTCATGTTTTATCATGTCTTTGCTTCTGAAGTCAATAAACACACTCATAAAACCAGCATAAGTTCCCTACTATGGAGTCCTTCTATGACAGAATCAAAATGCCTTATCCCTTTCTTAGTAGAAGCCTGAGCATCAATCTGTTTGTTTCTTTTGTGATTCCATTACAGGAACACAATCTGATGCACAAGTGACCAAGTAGGAAGCAGCAACAAAGTTAGCTTAAATATGAATGCACTAGGAAATGATATTAATCCTAAGTCACTTATATGGGCACTGCATAAAATGGTTCTATCTTCTATGTTCATCCTTTTATCCAAAATATCATTATGATCACATTATGTCGTATGAGTTTAGAATATTCTACTAGGAAATTACAAGTAAAAGTTGATCAAAATTTCACCCTGTTGGGCTTAAAGTTTTTCTTCCCATGATGTTTTTCCAATGATATTAGATAAAGGAGAGTCCCAAGAAAGTGATACTCTTCTGTGAGATACCACCCCCAGAAGGAGGGGAGACCCCTTTTGTTCCAAGCTTCAAAGTAACAGAGAGGATGCTAGAGGAGTTTCCAGAAGAGGTGAGGGAAATCGAAGAGAAGGGGTTGAAGTACACATTCACCGCTCGTAGTACTATGAATGATACATCCTCCATGAGAGGCAGAGGATGGGAGGATGCTTTTGGCACCTCAGATCGTGAGGAAGCTGAAAGAAGGTATAATTTTATCTTCAAATGCCTTCATGTAAATTGATGGTAACAGGAAGTACATACATATTGTGATCAAATTGTTGCAGGGCAAAAGCTCTAGGGATGGATATGGAGTGGCAAGCAAATGGTGGGGTGAAGACAATACTAGGACCAAGGCCTTTGACAACGGTGTTTGAAGGAAGAAAAGGGAGAAGAATGTGGTTTAACACAGTGGTAGGGATGCATGGGAAGGAGCTTAGCTCAGCCACGATGGCAGATGGAACAGAAATTCCAAGCAATGTGGTGAAGAGGTGTGGAGAGATCATTGAAGAAGAAAGCATACAGTTCAAGTGGCAGAAAGGGGATGTTCTCTTCTTTGATAACTTGGCTTTGCTTCATGGTAGAAGGCCTTCCCTTCCTCCCAGAAGAGTCCTAGTTGCTACTTGCAAGTAGTTCTGACTTCTGACACACTTCTGTCTAATAAAATATATGAGTTATTATTAGACTGCAAGAATAACGTGTGTAAGCAGCAGTTGTTTCTGCTTATATATGTCAGTCAGTCTGGCTATGTCACTAGGGAATAAGCTTACGGTTATGCTTAAATAAATAAATGTTTCAAGTGTTTGAAAGTAAATTTCTGTAAGAAAACCCTAGCATAAAAAAATAATAAGGGAAATCAATGTTTCAATAATACACCTTTTTTTAAGATGTTTACTTTCATTTTGTTTGCTTATTGGAAACGGAAATCAGCATTAGAAAAAGAGAGGGGGGGGGGGGGGGGGGGATATGACTCAAATCCCGGCAAAAGTAAGGATGGATCAGGACTAATGACGAATCGTAAAACTGATAAAAATTGAAGTTTTTTTTTCTTACCCAAGTCATGTTGTAGGAAGGGTAGAAATTTGAGTGAAAGATAGCATGTTCAATCTTACATTTTTACTTAAAAACTCAAGTGTTTTGAATCAAAAAGTATATACTTGGACACAATTTCAATGCTGCGTAGTGAAACAATTGCTAGTTACAACTCATAAAATGACACATTTTCCTGTAAATGCATATTTAAGAAAGAAAAGGGTACTTCTTGGATCACAATGTAAGGGTGCATTTAGTTTCCGAAGGTACTTTCAACTTATATTCTCTACTTCTACTTCTCAAAATTTTATTTTATTTATAAATTTTCAATATTTAAATTACGTGTATTATGTTAAGTTACAAATTTCTTCATCCTTGTTTTAAATCAGATTGGCTCAAATGATCATAAATTATATTTGATTTTTTAGTTTAATCATCAAAGAATGATGACGCTCATGATTAAAGGTAATAAGAGTGTTTATATTTTGTAAAATTACAAAAATATCACGTATCATAAAATGAAAGTGTTTATATTTTGTAAAATTACATAAATATCACGTATCATAAAATGAAAGCACTGAAAACTTCTGAACGTCTTCTATTTTCAACCTACTCCAGAAATACTTTCAGAGAATTTTTTTTTAACTCAACAAACATGTTCACTCTTTTTCTATTTTATACATATGGAAGACAAAATACAAGAAACCAAAGTCGAATGTTTCACTGATAAAAGAATTTTGTAATATAAGTAACTAGAACATACCCATGCATTTTGCAGAAAATTCAAAAAAATATCTCATAAGCCCCACAGATGAAAAAAATTGAATAAAAAAACAATACACGAAAATATATATACAGACATAAACAATGCACCGACACGCAACTCAACAGAAACAGCACAGTGAACAGTGCAATATATATATATATATATATTTGCATAGATTTACGGATAAATACTCTTTTGTCATCCCGAAAGCTTGTCATGAGAGGAAGGGAACGCCTTTTCAACACTATCAATTATATTGCATCATGTGTATCTGTAAACCCATCCAGATGTCCAGATCTCAAAATGATGAAGAAGGAATTCCTAAATATCTTTTAATGGATCTGCATGCAATGGTCATGATTCAATCTATACATGTAGAACTCACGTCAAGTTGTGGAGATTAAATCTGCACCATTGCATGTACATACATGCCCTACACTATACAAAATTTTTCCATTATAAAAATCATAACACTAGAAACCAAATTGTCACTGAAACTCAATTTGCATGCCTAAAAAAGGTGACTTGCATTTTATAATGCAAAAAAATGACATCCCTGCGACGGATGACTCGGCTGATTTGCTTGCATTCATTAACAATATGTATTGCAAAGAAACTAATCTAAACTTTTGCCTTCTTGATAAGCTAAAATAAAAATGGTATAAAATTCTTTCCAGCAAACCAGGTGCTTCGGGGTAAAGGTAACAAAACAAGGCAACATGACGAGCTAAGACAATGTCCTACTTATTGGGCGGATAAACAGAAACCAGAGAAAACAGATATTGAAGCATAGCCATTAGATAATTTGCTGCTTTAGGAAGTGACTTGGCTCTAGTTGCCCATGAAACTTCAACACAAACTGCCACCTAAGAACGACTGAACATGCCACGTCCTCTTCCCCTAGCCATATAACCATGTCCCCTTCCATAATAACCACCCCGAGAACGACCACCACGCGCAAAACCACGGCCACCTCGACCACCTCGAGGCCTCACAAAATCACCAAATGTCTGCACCACAAATCAGAAAATTTATTGAACACTGTCTCCAAATAAAAGGTCAAACCAAGATACATGTTACCTCAGTATCAATCTTAATTTGTTCAGAATATCTAGTCCTTCCATTCTGTAAATCATGATCAAGTGCATTGCAAGAGAGTGAGTCGAAGAAATCATCCTTATTGTAGACAGGCTGTGAAAATCATGAAAAGCAGAATCAAACACTGAGCATTAATACACAAACAAAACAACCAATCAAGCTTCAAGTTGCATGCAAGATGATGAATATGCTACCTTCATCTCAAATTTTGATTCTTCACCATCGTATCCATCTTGACTATCATCTTCATCACTAACATTTTCTTCCCCATCTTTTTCTTTCGAATGTGACTTATTACTTTTACCAAGATGGCCCCATACTTCATCCTTGTTGAACTTCTCATTCATTGCCATGAAATCAAAATCTTCAGTAAATTTCGTCACTGGGCGTGAACCCTGCAAAAGGCATTAGTTCAAATTTTTATAATCTCATCTAGACTGGTACAGGCTTACAAATATCAGTAATTAAAACCAACAAATAAAGTTCAAGTTATTGAGAGAACCCATATGCCAAATTTATTAAGAATTCCTTTCATCTCATCTGAATTGCTTAACAAGCATTAAGAAAGAAAAAAATAAATACATTAGTAGCTCACCCAGATCTCACATCAAGAAATACTCTGAACACCATTTCATAATTTTGATACATTAGTAAGAGAAAATGTTACATTTTAATCAAAAAGGGATAGAGATGCAGGAGTCAAACTTTAAACTCTGAAAAGAAGAAATCCCAACTTTTAAAAGTTTCAAATATTCCAATAAGTTTTCATGTTCTATACACATAAGAAGGTCAGTTATCCCTACTTTATCATAAATTATACAGTAGACAGAGCATTACCCCAATTCCTCTTCCTCTTCCACGACCCCTGTAGCCATAATTATGATGCTGATAATTTTGGGCAGGACCTCCACTAGGCTGAAGAAAGTGCAACCAAAATGTCAGTCCTTGAAATTAAAAGAGGGTATGATGAAAAGATAATTCAATATGATAAAAATGCTCATACAGTCATGATTTCATTCTACATATGGATGGAACAGGGTTGAATTCATCAAACGAATGCAAAAACGTAGACATTGAAAGCAGCTCACATCAATCATCATCTATGCAAATAAACCATAGATCAATCCAGACAAATCCTACTTTAAATTCAAACCAAGGAACAGAAGGACAAGATGAGGCGAGAAAGGAAATAGAGGCAGATTATCTAAACCACAAAAAAGAAAATTCCATAAATTCCCAATTGACCAGCGTCTAGCTCACAGAATGTACAGTATGAACCTGCCTGTGTTGGCTCAAAGTGAGAGTTTAATCTAGTAGCCACAGATGATGAAAAGATAATCCAGATCAGTTACAACTCTCCAGTCTCCAACAGGCCTATCATTGTATACAAACATACAAGCACATACAAACCAAATTCTATTTGCATATATTTGAACATGCACAAAACAGAGAGAGCAAGAGAAGAATACTTTGTGACTAGGCCATGAGGTCGGTGGCAATGACAGTATAGGGGGTTGATTTTCAGCAGAAACAGGCATGGTAAGATCTGGAGAAGATGTTGATGATACCTCAACCACTTCAACATCCTTATGGGAGGTTTGCGAAGACTGAGATGAAGAAATTATTGTTGGCCCAGGCTGCAATAATTGACCAGGTGTTACCAGAGAAGGGGCAGTTATTTCTTTACGGACAGAATTTGCTGACCCAACAATCGCAGGTGTTAGTTGGGATACAGTTTGATATGGCAAGCTTGAACCTGAAACTGCATTAGGTTTGTTGGACATCGGTGGCACTATAACATTTACATCTGGACTGGAAGTGACCAAAGGAGTTGGTGATGGTAAGTTAGCTGCAAGCGTCGCTGCTGCAAGTGAAATAGTAGGTGCCTTATTTGGTACCGATACTGGCAAAGTTTCAGAAGCTAATGTAGCAGCAGGTACTGGAGGTAAAGTTGATGCCAGATTTGGAGGTGCTAAAGAAGTAGATATTACAATAGGGGAACTAGAACTTGCAGGGAACAAAGCTGGTGGGAGTTCTGGCAAAGTTGAAGATCCAGTCGGTAGAGAGGGATTAAAACTAGGATACTGCATTGGCTGCTGCATTGAAGAAGGCATCGATAAGCCAGGAGGCGGTCGAAGCAAAGATTGCTGGGGTATATGAGGAAGCCCATTTGGGGCACCATAATATCCTTGCCAATACATTGGCATAGCAAGACCACCACCATTTGCACTTGGGGCAGCTGGCGAAGCTCCCCATGACCCCCCTCCAGGTTGGTACAAAGGCAAGGGCCCTTGGAAATTTGACCCAGGGATTCCAAGTTGTGTTGTATGGGAATTAAGATCAGTCAAAGGCCCAGTTCCAGAAGAAGGTAAGCCGATAGATGTGGTGACTGGGTGAGGATAGTGAGACTGCAAAAGCAATTTCATAATATTAGGGGGCAACTAAGTTATTTTGATCCTTGTGTATATCAAAAACCTCTCATTTACCTGAATAATAGCCGGGTCATTGTTGATTGGTGGAGTAGGCTGTAAAGGTGGAGAAGATTTAACCTGTAAATCCTGTGGCGTGAAAATAGCAGATATATCAGCTGATCTGGTTCATGATAACATACAGAAGAAATATTCAAAGTCTGCAGGCAGTAACATCTAAACAAAGCCTGTATCACGAAATAATTATAACAGAAGAATGCAATCCGGATTTGCCTTCAAATGTTCCTCTGTCTGCTTCCAGCATGTCTAATGATACAGAATGTCATTTGCTTGTAAATCTTAGAGACTTATACAGCTAAACCTTCTACAAAAGGACGAGGATAACTACGAATGACAGAAAATAAGCAGAAATGACCTAGTGTTGAAATGACACAAATGACATCCCTTTCTGAGCAAATTACAATCAACAATATCAGACACCATTAGCAGAATATTTGTCCTATAAGAACCTAAAAGCATAATGACTTAAAAAAAGTATTTAAATATGTTCCACGTATGATACCTTGATGTCACTCCCTCGAAACAGTATATACTCATACACCTTGTCACCTGGAGGAATTTGTGGACCATCCTTTTTTCTCCCTTCTGTTCCAAATGATCGCACTGCCACACACAAACAAAAGAATAACTATATGAAATTAACTGGTTATAGCAATGAACATATGAATAAGTCTTTAGTTGCATGCAGCTATTGAAACAAGCCAACAGTATGTGAAGCTGCAATCATCCAAATTATTGAAAGAAATTCTAGCACATCTTGCCAATTTGAGATATAATGAGGTATATACATCAATTGTTCAATCCACTTAAACAAAAAGCTCAATTAAAGATGTAAGCAAACAGCAAAACATATGCATCTACTTAATTAGCCATAAACCTTTTTTTTTTTGGGTTTTTTTTTTGTTGGGGGGGGGGGGGGGGGGGGGGGGGGGGGGCAGTAAAGAGACATCAACTTATTAAGCATAGATATTAAAATAAACAGATCAATTATGGCTTCCTTTTCCCAAATTTAATTCAGGCAGCAAGATGTGTGGTGCAGCTACACACTGACAATATCAAATGGCAATCAATTGACAGCTTGTTTGGATGGATGGAACCGATAAATCCAAACATTTCAAATACAGAGCCGTTCCAAGTTTAACATGTTTTGCACTTACGTCTTCAAACCACACGACACTTCAAATAACACCTGGACATTTTAAAGTTTGTCATGTCACCAAGCCTGTGTGACTGTGCCTTGTGTGAGTATTCATGCTTCTTAGGATGGAAGCAAGGAAAGTAACAAAGAAATCATACAACCCCACGTTTTGATTGATTATAATTAAAGAAGGAAAGAAAACCCACGAAATAAGATATTCCCTAAGAAAGCTCCCCCCCCCCCCCCCCCCCCTTCTCTTTTTTCTTTTAGATGGTTACTTCTGAGACTGAGCTGAAAGCCAAAGGAATGGGGAAACTTTAAATGAAATTCATAAAATCCCAATTTTGTAAACTAATAGAAAAAGAAACAAGTTCATATATAGTTAAAATAGTTTAATTCTATAAAATTCATTTCATACATCAATTCTCTTCCTTCTCCCAAAGTAAACTTCCCAAAATGAAGCATATTTTCCATCCTTAATGACTATTTTAATAATTTCCATTCCATTAATCTCCATTCATCGAAATTCGAAATCAGTGTCAGTTTAAATTTTTAATATAAATTTCTTGTCCATTAGTGTGGGTCACTGAAACTGGAGGTAACCTTTTCACTTCCTTCCAACCCTGCTGAAGGCAAGATTCAACATATTCATAACACTACAGCACCTTCACTTTCTAATGTACAACGATAACAACATATTCATAACACTACAGCAAGTCATATAAGCAATAACCGAAAAGAGATGAACAAAATGATAAGAGAGTGAATAACAAATACAAAAGCAAAGCTCCACATTCACTGACCAGTGAGAATTGCATGCAACAGCAAAAGAAGCACAATTCAAAAACCCCCGACCTAGATTAATTATGAGAAATATTTCATAACACAAACAAACTCAACAAAAAAAAAAAGGACTGAAGAGGAATAGATAACAAGCTGTCCAATTCAAATTCGCGTTCAAGGCCCATCAGCTCACGATAAAATATGCAACCGCAATACTAACGAAATACAATTAGACCCTTTACAATTTTTCCAAAGCAGACACAAAAAAAAAAAAGAAAAAAAAGAATCAGAAGAAGTTCAGAACACTTTCTTTCCTGCAGGAAGTCATGGCCCTTTGGCATAGCCTAGGTTTGTAAAAGAAACAAAGAATTGCAAAAAAGAAAGACAAATCTTCGCCATAATTTCGAAGATCTGAAATTGAAGGACCCAAATTGAGTTGAAAACGAATCAAACCCAGATGAAATTAGTGACAAATTCTCACAAAGGTTTAAAAGCAATACCATTTCGGAGGCCAATACTGGACTCGTCGGTGTTAATATTGTACAGAATGCCTTCATATCTGATCTCACTCTTGGAAGTCAAGCTTATCAAACTGCCAACATAAGAATCGGCCGCTGAACTAGATCGAGACGCGCTCTCTGATGCCATAATTAAAGAAGCCAATCAATCAATCATAAACCAAGAATTGACTATCGCAGACGCATTAGGGTTATGGTTCGGGTGTGGCCCTTTAGGCTTTACACTTTAATCGGTTCTCTCTCGAAGGAAAATGGAGGTTAATACCTGTAACGTTTGGCTTTTTAGGTAAATTTATTTCAATCTGGAATTGAAGCCAATGATAAGGACCCACGTCAGCAACTTTGGACTCATCGGTCTTTACCATAGAAATCGAGGAGAATGTAGTCCAACAAGTGTTTCAGTTACAGATTGTACAGCTTTGCCGTCTCAACAGCACTCACTGGTGTTCGAATGTTTGTACACCTTTACTCAAAATTCTAACTCATTGTAATCACTCTAGTTTTGTTGTTGAAAACCCTAATTGTGTGATTAGTTATATTGAAAACCATAGCCTTTCTTTGACTTTTCATTAAATTAATTATTTATTCACATTTTCCAGTATTAAATTTGTAACATTCTTCTTTAAATTATGTGTATTTAGAGTTGAAATTTTAGGTAGAACAGTTAGATTGTATCATTTTATTTTGTCTTTTTCGTGTTAAGTCTTTGATTAACACCATACATTATTAGTATGCTTCTATTTAACAACAATAACGATAACTTGTTTAGTTAGTCTTGTTTCAAACTGCCACATGACAATAATCTTTTCACTAAGAATTGGATTTAAAGGCATTCAATTCATAGTTGACATTCAACTTCTAGGCTTTACGTTACTAATAATACATTAGATTTAATCAATGATCGAGTAATGAGCCTACTTTTTACTTTTCAAAGAGTTAGAATTTAAAGTTTGACAAAACTTTTAATAAACTAAAATTCAAAGTTCATCTAACAATTAGGTTAAAAAATTTATAAAAGATTTGTCCATATACTTATCAGACTTCCATTTTTTTTTTTTTAAAATCAAGCTTATCTAACAAACTTTTGAATTAATTGTTAAAAAAAAAAAGGAAAATATTTGTGGGAGATCATACTACGATTTTTTTTTTTAATAACTCAAAAACAGTTCGCTATAAGCAAAGACAAAAATCAGTATAGTTCTAGTTCATTTTTAAATTTCTTTTGATTGAAATTGAGTCTTATCTAGTCACACACACCTTTGGCCAAATTAAATTTTTTAATAAAAATATAATATATGTAAAAAAAGTAACATATTAAATCCTGTAATGTTGTATTATAAAAATTACACATACTTACTAAAAAAATTTAATAACAAAAATATAAAAACTATACCTAAATTTTATCTTATAAGCAATTGTCCATCTATAACAAAGGAAGTTTGAAGTTGCATTGATCCTTAACCAACCATGATGAAATTGGAATTAGGATATTTGTTGTGAGAATTTTATAAATTATCTCTGCAATATCTCTTAATAAACTTTTTTTTTATTTTTAAAATTTTTCAAAATTCTGCATCTCTTCACAAAACCTCACTACAGGAACACTTTATGAGAACTTTACTATAGAGAATCCCAGTCCAATGAAATTGTGAGGTTAAAACAGTGATGCCAACCAAATACAATAATTTAGAATACTAAATTTTAGGCTAAACACTTTAAAACTATCAAACTTAAATTTTTGGGGGGAATCCCTATTATGTTAGATAATTTATTAATAATTTTATTTGGAGGTGAGATTTAGTGATGAACACTGATCCTCTAAGTTTTGTGAAGTGTTTGAAGTTCAATATTTTTCCTTTTTTTTTTCCATATTAAACCACCTATCTCATTACGTAGTGCACCTCAAGGGGGTCCCCATTTTAGAGGATATCTATTCTCATGAGATTGCATATCTTCATTTTATCTTGTTAATTATTAATTCTTCCACTTAAACAATTAATTATTAGTTCTTTTCCTAATTTTAAAATAAAATGAATAATTAGTTTAGTTGATTTTTTTATATCTCAAATTGTCACATAACCGTAATCTTCTCATGAGCAATAAGTCTTGATAATTCCCCCAACTCCCCCTCCCAATGGTCATTCGCTAGTTCTTCTCTATTGTGTTTTGGAAATATATTGAAAATAAGATTATTTTGATCTTTCTTTATGTACTTTACTAATGGGAAAGTACATGAAAATTAACTATAACAATAATATAAATTGGTTGAGAAAGAAATAAAACCTTTCTTATTTTAATTTTTATCTTAATAAGGTAAATGGGTACCGTTTTGAAAATTATTTTATATCCTTTCCTTTCACTATGTTATTTTATTTTATTTTGTTTTGTTTTTCAATTTTTCTGGGGAAAATGTGAGTTATAGTGTAAGAACCGAAGAAAAAAAAAAAGAAAAAGGGGGGGTTTATTTATTAAATTAATTATTTTCTCCCTTCCAGCGTTTTTTTTTTCGTTTTTGCTCTTCTGATTCTCGCTTTCCTCTGCTCTTTCTTTCCTGTAGTTGTCTTCCTCGTTCCGTCGCATCACCTTTCTCTCCTGCAAGCTTGCTAATCTCTTCTCCGTAGAGTTGCAGCGTCTCTCCCTCACCGGCGAAGCGATTTCCGGGGCTGCACAGAACTTCTCGAGCTCCCTCTCTCGTCGCTGTTCCTCCCTTCTCCCAGACGCGTGCGAAGCTCCCTCCTCCGAGCTGTCAGCGTTTTTCCTCCATTGAAGGACCTTCGCCGGCGTCGCAGAAGCTCCTCCCAGCTTCCTCGCTGCTGCTACAAGTCCGGCGACGCGAGACAGCAAGCCAGAAACGCCGTCAATTTAGGTAAGCGTCTTCTGCCTCTCTCACTCCCAATCTTCGTTTTGATACTGTGTTCTCCCTTAATCTCGTAGATTCCAGCCATTTCCTCCATTTCCGGCCTTTCCTGCTCCAAGGAATGAGAATGATGGAGATATTCTTCTTTTTTTTTTGTCTGTCTGGCCAAAGGAGAGCAAGGAAAGAGGGTTTCAATTTTTGGGTTCTCTTTTTGTACGGGATATGCAAAAATTGTTAATCTATTGCTCCTTCAGAATAATACATGAATTTAAAATGATGGAATAGGATTTATATGGAAGGATTTAAGTTAAAGATTATTGTTAGAGTATGAGTATGGTTCAGTATAAAAAAAAGGAGAAAAAGAAAGTTGTTTGATAGCCAATATGGAGTTAACTGAATGTAAGGGAAATCATTATGAATCTATGTGATGATTTGGTGGGTCTGTGTTGCCAGGAAGCTCCATGAGCGTTGGCAGTGAAGGAAACCAACCTTTCAAGGAGAAACAAGTAGCGTACTAGTGTTGAGCACCATCTGTGAGTAAATAGTAGATTTCAAAACACTCACTGTCATCATAAATCTTAATACTATTACCTTCTGCTCAAAATTGCTCTGAGTGAGATAAAATATTGCTTAGTAGGTATATATATATATATATGTGTATGTGTGGGCTTATTTTCTTGGCAATAACTTTAATCTGAGGGAGAAGTTGTTAAGAAGTAACCCTTTAGGTATTTATTTATTTTTGCCTTATCCTTACTTGTATTTGTATGTTTATTTTCTTTTCATTATTTTTATTATTATTGGTCCTAATGAGTTGTTAATATATATATATATACACACATATATATTATAACATTATGCGTTGATATTGATTGATTTAATTACTATTAGTTGAATAAGTCTGATCTCTTTTAATCCAACTTCCTTGTATAAGCAAAGCATTAATGAAAAGTATATATTAAATAGTAGTAATTGGCTAATGACGTATATATATATATATATATATATATATATATATATGTGAACTTAGAATTTTGGGTCTGTGTGTGCCTCACCTATAAGTGTATGCTATTGTCCTTCATTAGACCAAGTCATGTGTTGTAAAGGAATCTGGGTGGAGAAGGAGCTACCCGTTAGGCGGAGCCACCCGAGTGAGGCGGGTAAGGGCTGCCAACGAGGTGTAGCCGCCCCCGGAACGGATGAATCATGACCTACAATTAAGAAAGGTAGATAAAAGGGACTGCCTATTAGGCGTAGCCACCCGAGTGAAATGGAGAAAGGAGCTGCCAACACGGTGTAGCCGCTACCTTGTCTGACCTAATGGTAAACCTTCATCAGGAGATCATACCAAAAGACTCGGGTCTAAATGGGTCCTCTTCCATATGACGGGTTGTAGGATTTGTTAAATTGTGAAGCGTGATGGTTTAATTATATAAACTTTAATTTATTGGTTATGAATCTTGAATTAAATTTTGAAATCTATTATCTGCTTACTAAGTTTTGACTCACCCTTTTAAATTTTAATTTTTCAGATAGCGCCACGGGACCTGATCCGTCTCCCTCGTCTTAGGGCTGAGGCGCGTGGCGGTGAGCCTCCCTTTTTAGGAATTGGGAGCTCGATTAAATTATCTTTTGGGTTTGGTATCTGTTGTAATAAAATTGGGATTCATTTGTAAAATATTTTACGAGTAGGACCAAAGGATGTAGGTTTGGTTTCCCCCCTCCCTATTTTTGGGTTTATTGATGTTTTTTTGACTGGATTAAAGAGAGCGGAGCTCTCTGTTGTTATTTTTACTGAATTTTGACTGTTTGTAGAAATTTGGGATGTCCTATTTATAGGGGACACTCTACCGAAATTTCTATAAAAAGCTAGTATCTAAAAGAAAGTATATTTTATATCCAACAAGGTTGGGGTACATCTAATGTACATATATTCGGTGTAGGGCCACCTAAAGATTATTTATTGTATTGGAAAGTAGATAAATTTATAGCTAAGAATTCCGTATAGGTTTCCAAGTCGGTCCCCCCCTTCTCTTGGAGAAATGGAGCGTGACATATAGATTTTCTTCATTTGATTTCGATAAACTTGAAGGGAAATTAAAAGAAATAATAGATAAAGTAAATGCTTTTATTTAATTTGTTGGATAAGAATTTAAAATATGAAGAAAAAATAATGGAGAGATTGGAATTCTGAAAATGAAGAAAAAAGATTTATTGTTTCTTGATGGACCAAAAATACTAACCTTTTTCAACGTTGATTGAAGAAAAAACACTTAAATATGTTTCCATATCCTGATGTTTACCTTTTTTTTCATTTATTTCAATTTAATTAAATTAAATTAAAAATCCTAAATGTATTTCATTTTAATATTAAATTAATAATTTGGCCATCAATTATTTATTAGATTCATTTAATTTTAGTTTCTAAAAATTAACAAGTATACAAGTTAATATCTAAAAACAACAAATTCATTGCATATTAATTATTTTATTAAGTGATGATGCTTAAAAAGATTAATTTGTAAAAATATTTTTATTTTCAAAACTAATTTATGATTTTATTATTTCAGTATTATAGAATCTCCCTATAAATTATACAAATATTATAGGATGTGCGTTATTGCGGGGTTGGGGGCGATTCTCGTGATTGTGGGGTAATGATGAGTCAAAAGGGAAGTTAAATGGTAACAGAGTGAACCGTTAGTGACGTGACAGAAATGATGTGGCAATGCATCAGTGTGATGAGAGTGGCATGCAATGCAACAATCACGTGACCACATTTGCCGTTAGCCTGTAACCTCCGCTTCCAGCCTCATGTTTGGCTAGCCAAGCGATAAGAAAAAGGGAGTGAAAATTTGATAAAAAATTATTTTTATTTTTATAATTATTATTTAATTATTAAAATTAAAGATATTATAAATATTTTTTATAAAATTATTTTTATTTTTATTTTTATTTTTTATATACTAAATTAATTGTTGGTCTACGGAGAAACTTTTAGGCCAAAATGACTTTTTTTTAATATTTTTTAATTACAAATTTCAAAGATAAAAAAATTTGTAATTTAAAATAAAAAATTATAAGCAAATATTGTACCATTTTGTTTTGTTGCCTATTCTTTTTTTTTTTTTCTTTTGTTATGCAGCACGGATGCTACACAATCAAAAATATATTTTCACCTCTAATTTCTTGAAATAAAAATAAAAGTCGTTAGGTCCACACTTCTCGCATTAGCAACGCACTCGTACAAAATCGGAGTTTTCGTTATTTGCTTTCCATTTTTGCCCTTCTTCGCTGCTTTTTGTTCCTTCAACAAATTGGTCATCGATTTGCCAATGTCTGGCTGATCGGTCACGGTCGAAGCTTGAGTTGTCCTCGCTGTCGAAGCTCGAGCCAATTCACAGTCTCAGAATTGATTGGAAGGCTGTTCATTTCCTATGATGAACAAGTTCTAGATTTGGGTTTTCCCTTTTTAAGATTTATCATGTTTTTCTTTGATCGATTCTTGAATCTGGTTTGTTTTAATCTTGGGAAAGTATGTTAAGCTCAAAGCTTGTTCGAAGCTTTACTGTGCTACCATGGTGGAAATGCCATTTTCGGCCATGGAGAAACCATTTTTAGTCGCATTTGGGTTCGATTTATCATGTTGCATCTGGATTTCAGAAACAGCCTTTTCGGTTGCATTTTCCGCCATGGTGGGATCAATTTATCATGCTGCATTTGGATTTCAAATTTCGTAATTATTTTTTTTCTTGGAATCCCAGTTTGAAATTTAATTGAATTGTCTTCTTAAATCCTAGTGAAGTTTAATGGAACTAAAATTTAGTTGCAGTTTGAAATCCCAATTTGACAATGAGAAATAGAATCCTAATTTGAAATTTAATGAAATAATTTTGTTTATCAAAGGCAATTTTGTCATTTTAATGACATTAAATTCTGCAAAATACTCTAAATTTTAGATTATGAATAAATAATTTTATAACCTTTAAAACTTAACCATAAATTCTCTTAAACTTTTAAATTTATATATACAACTCTCATATTATTAATTAATTCATTATTATTTTATTATTAGAATATGATATGTCAGTACAATGAAATCTTTTAAACTTTATTTTATTTATATATCTTTTTAAAATTTTAAATTACATAGAAATAATTCTCATAAACTTTAAATTATATATAAATAACTCCCTTAACATATCTTGTTCCATTAATAAAATCATAGACTAACTAATAATAAGAGATTATTTGCACAAATTTAAAAGTTTGAGAGAGTTTATTATCAAATTTTAAAAATTAAAAAGATTATTTGTATATAACTCAAAGTTTAGTAAAGTTATGCACAATTTAACTTTTTAATAATATTTCATTATATTTCAATACTACTTTTATACAATCAAATAAATAAAGGCAAACGTAGTCAAAACAAATATAGATATAAAAGCATTTGCCTTATAATTATAAAGTCTAACGTTCAATCAACTAAACAAACCTTAAAATCTAACTCTATCTTGTCTATTTTTTTATCTAATTCTACCTAATAAATTTAACAAGAGAGAAGTAAAAGAAGAGAAATCACTTCCCTCTTCATCTCTTTTATTCCATCAAGTATTACTACAATTGAGTATTGTCTAGCACTTCTTGAACTATCTAAACCTATTTAAAAAAACCTGATCAGTTGATCCCATAAATGGAGGTTGATTTTGTATTATTTACTTCATAACTTTCAAATATTATATACAACATAAAAATCTTAAATAATATAATATTTTATACCTAAACATTTGAAAAAATAAAAGATGGTGAATTAAGTGACTTCAAAATTATTAGGAGTGTGACTCAAAAATATTTTTACCACCTCCAAAAAGAAAGTTATTTGATGTGATCAACTCAAAGATGGTAAGGGGACACGATGCCTTCTTGTCTTTTTTTTTTTTGGGGCCACTCGACATAATGTCTTTTCTTTTTAATAATTTAGGTTTGAGTTTTTTTAAAATATTTTAAGATACAAATTTTAAATACTTTAAATTAATATAAGAGAATACATTCTTAAAATTGTTATAAAAAAATAGCTTAGACAAAATCTACAATTGACAAAAAGATTTAGTTCAGACCTTCATATTATCTTTGCAGCCACAGCAAATCCATCATATTATTATATAAAAAAATCGAACTGGCTCCAAGATAAATTAATTCAGACAAAACTTATGCACATGTGATAACTTTTTTATTAACATACAATTATTTAGATGATATTTTAAGAAAATAAGATGAATTATTTTCTTTTTCCTTAAAAGATGTTTAAATTATATAGTTCTTCTATTTGTTATAAATAATATTCTTTAGAAATCAAAAGATTCCAAAGAATTCCTCTATTTGCTCCTTTAAAATTTCAAACATACCATTAATATCGTATTTGATAATTTTAAAATCACATATCCTTATTACTATTTTCCATGCCCAAAAGATACAATAAATGTAAAAAAAAAAAACACACACACACACACACCACCACAACAACAACAACAACTTCTTGGAACACATTCCTTTATCAATAATATCATTCTAAAATACATTATTTATATAAAATATGATACTACCTATAATTTAAGTATTTGTTTGATGAGACATTAGCACAACGCTAATTAAGCAGTTTTTTTTTTTGGGTTACAAAAAATGTTTAAATCCCGGAAACAGGTCATAAAAGAATGAACAATAATCAGACTTTTAACATCAAATTAATTTTAAAGGTTAATATTGGTGTTCCGTGAGGTGGGGCTTTTGTTCAATGAATGTTTGTTACGAAGTACATTGAGAGAAAAAGACAAATGATGCCATGTAAGTTAGGCCCCCAATGGATAGCAACTAGGTGTCTCTCAGCCTTTTTATGATATTTATGATTCTATTCCCATTCCAAATTTTGTTTGCAGTGTGGTCCTCCTCCTCTGCCTATGCCTGTTCCTAGGCCTACCACATCGCTTAATTAAGTCCTTTTCTTTTTCCTCGACCACTGCCTTGATTCGTCTCTCTCCTTCTATGATTAAAGTTTATTTGTACATTTTGGAGGTTGAATGAATATAGGAAAATTACATTTAAGAATCACAAATTGATAAAAATTACAAAAGCCGAATATCTGATTATAACTTGCAGTTGTAATTTGTTATATTTTTTGCAAACTTATAAGTTATAATCATTTGATGTAATTTTCTCATAAGTGTCCAAGACAATTTATTGATAGTTAGAGAATTCTTTTTATATATCTTTTGTTTCATAAATACTATGATTATAGGAACTATTTGGCGTATTTTACTCTTCATTTTGCCATTTCAATTAAAGAGCAATGAGGTCTCCAATGTTTTTGTGCTTTGTATATTAGTAACTTAGGTTTACTTTAACTAATTTATTTATTTTATTTAACCAAATGTTAGTTATTTATATCGGGATTACAAAGTTTACAAAGAAATTGTTTAAAATTTAATCTTACAAAATTGAGCAAGTTAAAATTTATACATGTAGCAAAGTTTAAAATCACACATTGCATGCTTCTATCCATTATTAGACCAACATTTAGCATTTTTATCACAATTGGATTTTTTTTCCTAATTGTAAAAAGGGGTCAAAGACCCAAAACTTACCCCACAGGGACCAAATGGTACGGACTATAACCTCTCTTAGCAGTTTGGTTTCTACCTAGCAGAACTATAATTTTAAAAAAGATTGGATTTAAAAACATTTTCTTATATTTTTGTCATCAAGTTTTTTAATAAAACTATATCATATATAAAAAAAATATCAAAAGACTCAATTATACAAAAATTGTAATTTTTTTCCTTCAAAGAAATGCCAAACTGTGAGCTATTAACTTGGTATCATTTTTCTAATATTATTAATAGTTAATAAATTTATAGATATAAGATTCTTTTTTTTTTTTTTTGGAATTAAGAATTTAAGATTATTTCAACATAGTTCTGGACTCTGCGGTGCCATAAATATTATTTGGTACAAATTGTGAACTGAGAGAAGAACCAAAAGATATTGAGGTACCCCAAAAAAAAAATGGTCCGACAACTGCAACCAAGCAATATGG
The DNA here is from genome assembly GCA_032878935.1 of Erythrophleum fordii. Taxonomy (NCBI): domain Eukaryota; kingdom Viridiplantae; phylum Streptophyta; class Magnoliopsida; order Fabales; family Fabaceae; genus Erythrophleum; species Erythrophleum fordii. The sequence continues at coordinate 48,830,136 of JAVQMF010000053.1, read as the reverse complement.
TTTTTTTCATATACAGTGACAACTGTTACATTGGCAAGCAATATGGTTAGCTTTACCTTTCAAAGCACAGTGCTTGCCCTCCCTCTTGTCCTTTTTCTTGCTGAAATTTCAGAAAACTGTTAAAACCCCACCCCCACAAAAGTATACAACCGAACAAGACCAGAAAGGAAAATCTTTTTTTAAAAAAACCTCATTTGTCTTGCATGCACTAACATGCATAATTTCTTTTGCATGGATAATGGTCCCCTCCTCTTCACCAATCTTCATCTCCATTCCATACCCTAAACCCTTAATTCAACTTTAACTTTTCTTCTGCAACCATTATTCCCTTCAACTACCAAACGATTTGGTTCACTACTAAAACTGTGACCTAAAACTTAAAATTTCTACTATTACTATCTAATATTCAGAGAGAGAATCAAAAGGGGTGTTTGCAAATTTCAGAGCAGGGCCGTATGGAGAAGGCAACCCTAGCTTTCGCTTTCATTTTTATAGGCCTTTCAGTTACTGCTTCACTGGTCTTATTAGAGTCATTACTATTATTAAGTTTTTGGGCTTCGGGAACTGCGCTTTGATTTTGTGTTGTGTTCTTCCTGCTATATACTTTGCTTTTCAGTAGACACAAGGAGGAAGAAAAGCAAAAGAGGTTAGGTTTTCTACTCTGCTTTTGGGTTCTCTACGTTCCTCTTTTCCTATTCAGTTTTGAGCAAAAATTTAGGATCTTGTTCTTCCTTTCTTGATGCTACCTGGTTCCTCCAAAACAACAGTGGTATTCTGTAGGGACCCACGTTGGTATCTATCTTGATAGCCGCCTCTATTTTAAGGGATTGAGTCCCCTGTTTCATCCATTTTAATTTTGTCTGTGTCTAGAAAGTGAAATGGCCATGTGATGCATCAACCATGAAAATGCGTTTGGATTCACGGCAAGCAACTCCAGTCTGGGTTTTTCTCATTGATTTCATTCCATTCATCTTGAATTTCCCTTGTGCTTGATATTCTTGCCTTGAATTATAACATCATGAAAAGCATCAAGGCTATTATTAGTCATGGGATTTTTGCTCTGTTCATTTGTTTTCTGGGTGCAAGTTGTTTTGGACAAGTAGAACTTGATGTAGCTCCAATGGAGAAGAGAGAGCAGGAAGCTTTATACTCTACCATACAAGGCTTTGTTGGTAATTGGTGGAATGGCTCAGATCTCTATCCGGATCCTTGTGGGTGGACTCCTATTCAGGTACTTTTTTTACGCACGTACCTAACCATCCTATCATACTGCATAATGTGAACGTCAAAGCAAATGCCTTTTTACTCTACTGGGAATAAGGCTTGAGCATTTCAAATTTCTTTCTGGCTGAAGTTTCATATACCCATTGTCTCTTAACGAAATTCAGAGAAAAAATAAAAAGGAAACTTTCGTGATAACTTTGATCTTATAGTTTAATCCTTTAGTTCATTATTTTTTAAGTCCTTTTTTTTTATATAAAGAGCATTAAAAGAAAAGACTTTGAAGCTATTTCTTCACAATTAGCAGTCAAGCTTCTATGTTCTAACACTTCATTTGTATTGAACTTAATTTTAGAAATAAAATCTCATATGAACCTCAGCATTTTGCATTCTGCTGCAAGCCAAGGAAGAGGTTGGGGGGGTGTTCCTTTGGCTTAATGGTGTTAGCTCTACACTCAAGCCCAAAACTACATGTATTCCATGCTTCTTTTATACAATGATGCATTATCAAAGTCTGCAAATCTTGTGTGTCGCCACTTGTCCCTTTCTTCAAGTCTTTATCATTCTTAACAAAAGAACTCTTTGCGATACAATATAGAAGTTAAAATTGTCCAGAACACCAATTATAAATTGTTATGTTTAACATAATTTCTTTGTTGAATTCTACTGCAGGGGGTCTCTTGTGATCTGTTTAACGGGTTTTGGTATGTTACTGCCTTGAACATTGGACCCATTCATGAAAATTCTCTATCTTGTTCCCAGAATTTAGAATTTAGGCCACAGTTGTTTGAGTTTAAGCACCTAGAATCTCTATCCTTCTTCAACTGCTTTTTATCAAGAGACAAGCATCGAGTTACTATCCCAACAGCGAATTGGGATAAACTTTCCGGAAGCCTAGAATCACTGGAGTTTCGGTCAAATCCAGGTCTCATTGGAAAAATCCCTAAAACTTTTGGTGTCCTCAAGAACCTCCATTCCTTGGTATTAGTAGAAAATGGTTTAACAGGGGAAATACCACCAGACATCGGCAATCTTATCAAGCTGAAGAGGCTTGTTCTTGCTGAGAACTCTTGCAGTGGGCAGATTCCAGATATTTTTAGTGGGTTAAGTGAGTTACTGATCTTGGATTTAAGTAGAAATACACTGTCTGGACCTTTGCCTTTCACTCTTGGAAGCTTAACTTCATTATTGAAGCTTGATGTGAGCAACAATAATTTAGAAGGCAACCTGCTAAAGGAGTTTGCTTATCTTAAGAATCTGACCCTTATGGACCTAAGAAATAACCTATTTCAAGGTGGACTGGTGTTGCCTATTCAAGAGATGTATTCCTTAGAAGAATTTGCCTTATCAAACAATCCAATTGGTGGAAGCATCATGGGCCTAAAGTGGGAAAACCTTCAGAACTTGGTCATTATGGAACTCTGTAACATGGGATTGACAGGGGAGATTCCAGAGTCCATAACAGAATTAAAAAGATTGAGGTTTATAGGTCTTAGTAACAACAACCTCACAGGCAACCTTTCACCAAAGCTAGCTACTCTTCCTTGTCTCAGTGCACTGTACCTAAGTGGAAACAATCTGACAGGAGACCTTAAATTCTCTGAACAGTTTTATGGCAAAATGGGAAGACGTTTTGGGGCCTGGGACAACCCCAACCTTTGCTACCCAGTTGGAGAAATATCAACAAGCCATGTTCCATATGGGGTAAAACCATGCCAGAAAGAGGTCAAATTGCTAGAAAATGATACAAAAACAAAGCTCCTAAATGGGGATATGAACCAGACTTCCCATTTCATGGCCTCTTTGGGATTTTCAAGCTATGCTACTAATAGATTCTGGTGTACTTTTCTGGTAGAGTTATGGATGATGGGTCTATTCCTAACCTCTCATGTAGCTCTTTAATCAAAAGGAGTTCAACTTAGGATTTAAGTTTTAACCTTCTAAATGTTACAGCAACCTGCATTTCTGTTGTAGTTTTTTAAACAGAAGTTAATGATCCTTTTAATTTGTTAAGTGGCTAAGTTGACTTGTTAGCAGTGACCACTTGCTCATTCAATATATAGTTAGGTGACCAGTACCATAATTTGTTGGCATGTTTATCAACCATTGGATTGAAATGGTTAATGAATAAGAAGCAGAATCCAATGGTAGATCAAAATGCAGTGTGCAAATACTTTTGGGGCACCAAAGAACTCACCTAGCTAGATAAAACACAAAAATCTTATACAGGTCAGTGTAATTGTCAATTTAATACTTTATAAATTTTTTATATCACTTTAATACGTTAAAGATAATTATTTTGTTTCAGCCCGACAGAAAATTAAATTCCTGAAAGAATGTATAGTAGGAAAATCATATTTTTGGAAACGAACGTAAAACAAAAAGTCACTTTTGAGGATCAAAATAGAATTTTTAAAACATTATCACTTCTTAATTTCCCAGTTTCCTCTTGTCCAACCCGGGCCCCTAGCAGCAGGGGAAAGGGATTCTATATCTGAAATTACCGCACGGGTTGCCCAAAATTTTTATAGCCAGTTCATCTGAACCTGTAAAACACTGGCTTTCCATGGTCACCAGAAATAATGAGCGTCCCACTGCAATTGAATGTGAAAGCGAAATGCTACTTCTTAACTTTAACATTGTCAACGTAAGTATAACATCAAAAGTTGGCTTAGTTGTGGAAGCGAAAATGTGGTTTGTGGTTGAGTACGCTGTCCCAACATATTCGAATCCTAGCCACAACAATTTCCTGAAAAAGTTATAAGAAATTTTTTTGTGAATCACCGATCTCATCAACCTAGATGATCTAGCTTTAATTAAATTAGAAACGTGAATTAGTTAAAATATGGAGTAAAATTTTATTTTGGTTTGTATTTGTCAAGCAATTTGATTCCTTATGATATTGTTTTCTCAATTATTTTTTAATTTTTGTCCCTCACAAATAAAATTATTGTCAACAATATCCTTCTATCAAATTAAAAAAATACTCATATATAAAGAATTATTATTGATAATAATTTTATTATGAGAGACTTAATTGAAAAATAGGTATATATGTGTGTGTGGAACTAATTTGGAAAATACTCTATTTATAAGAAATTAAATAAAAAAATTATGAATAATCAAATTAAAAAAATATTTCATCCATAACATACAAAAATAAGATCTTACTGGCTAAAATATGCCTCAAACACCATCTGTAATTCCCTCACTCTTAGAGCAATACAAGAGCGAGTGAGTATTATACATAAGTTTCAAAATTATTTTTATGTAACATGGATTATCACCTTTGAAACATTATGTTTTAATATTTCATAATTTTCATGAATGAGAAGGCTGCTGGTGGAAATGGTCAAATTCTTTTATAGACCTCGTATCTTTTGTTGTTGGTAGTGTTTATGTAGCTTGCGTTAAACAGTGTATTGCGATGTGGATGGGTCTATTATAAAGCTGTGGCATGCACCCAGCCTGGGCTCACTTCATTCTAGTTTGTTTTGTTTCATTTGTTCCAAAGGGCATTAAATTAAACACTGCACAAATGTTCAACGGCGAAGGATATAATTGATTGTTCCTCTCCCTGTCTATATTACAAGAATTTTTTAAACATATATACGGTATAGATGCATAGTGCATTAATGCAAAATCATTAACATATATGTTTAGATGGCGATATTTGGGCTACTTTATCGCCACTTTTACCTTAATAAATTTTTGTTGACTTGTACATTTACACTGCCCAAAGCGTTTCAATAAAAATTTTCTCTGTATAGTATATATTTCATCAACACGGAAACTTGGCTTCAATGTGATGGAGCTTAACATCATAGTGTCATGATGGAATTTAAATGAAATCATAGTTTCCTGGAACTTAACATCAACCTAATTAATTTTATTGTTATATTAAAATAAAATAACAGTATCACGTTGTTCAAAATATTAATTTCTTTAACAAAAAAAAAATTATTTTTGTGATATATATATATACACACACATAAATGTAAGGAGAGTTGAGTATAATTTTTGAAATCAAAAAGGTATATATCTAATGTAATTTAACCAAAAACTTAAGGTTAAGTCTAATTTACTCTAACAATATAGTCTCTATGGAGTCAGTTTAAAATAATATATTGTTCCTAATTAATCCATGAGTGCAAGTTAATTAGGTTCTAATTGGAGTAATAATTTCATCTAATTTTTAGATTTAAACAATTAAATATAACAATTAAGATAATTTAAATGAGCATATCACAAGATGAACATTTGTTTTTTGGCCATTAACTTCACTTGGTTCAATGTGGAAGACGAGTTATTGGCAACAGATAAGAACAGAGATACATATGGATGGCCCGCCCAGCAATGGCTATAGTTGGGCCCCGCTACCTCTTTCAAATGAATTTTTAGGCTGAGTCATTATCTGTCTTTTTGGAATTCTTATCATGTCATTTTTGAAGAAACATATTTTTACTACTAATTTGTGCATCCCAAAAGAAAAATTAGAGAAGATAATTTTTGAAAGGAATCTCAAAGATTTTGGATTATCTACCATACGAAACTAGGTTTAATATGTACAAGAAAAATGTGTGATTTATTCAGAAGAGGCTCATCTTTCTATCACTTAGCCTTTTTCTTTCTTTCTTTTATCCATTATATTTGTTAGATTGATCCAAATTCTCTATTGAGCACTTAGGAGAAAGATAGAAAAAGAGAAAGTGTCCACACAAGTGGATTCCACTCCTCTCTTTTTTACTCCAATTGGTTTTTTGCAATAATGTAAAATATTTGTGTCTTTTGTTTAAAACCATTAGGGTCTGGGTCCATTTCTCTTTTTAAAGAAAATAGTTATTATTGATTAAATAATTGTGTAATTTTAAAATTGTATTTTCTATAAAATGTGTTACTTCAAATTATCATCTTTACTTTTTCATACGTGATAATTCTCACTTGTTTAAAAAAAAAAAGGGGGGGGGGGATTGATCATTTCATATGTAGAAAATTCATATATGAAACTCTACAAGTTTAAAAGAATATGTTCCTAATTTATTTAGTGAGAGAGAAAAAAATCATTTATATTATGTGCATGCATGATCTTGTATGCAAATACTTATTACCATTCATTGTGGATCAATTTCAATCATTTTTCAATTTGATACAATTCAAACATTACAGATGAAATATTTATAAGTAAATCATCAATAACACAATTTGACAGGACCTAGTGCATAAATAAAAATATATAAACACTTTCATGATTATAATTATGAAAAATAATTAGTTCTGCATGCATACTTGACTTATCCATATATTATTAAGTTACAATAGAATTAGTTAGTTTTTCTTCCCTTAACCTTAGATGTTATAGCGGTCGTTATGGGAATGTACACACTAAATTAGAAGAAGAGAAAGAACTTAAGCTTAAATAATTTTTTCCTGGACTCTTTCATTATGAGCTTTAGTAAGACATATGGCCCACACTTTTATGACTACTAACTAGATTTAAATATAATATTTTAATGTATATCTAGCTCAATTACCAAATGATTACTTTAACAAATAATATTTGGCCTAATACCTTAATAGATTATTTGTCAACCTATATGTTTTAAAAATAAAATAAATAAGATAATTAATATGAGTTCACACAAAATATTCTAACATTCTCCTAATTAGGCCACATTAATAATTATATCTTTATTTATTTACTTTTATAAAGCAATTCTCAAGCTAATGAAATCATTTTATATGCACATCCTTAAAAATAATCTCAAGATAACACAATGATTATAATTTGGTCCAATACACCCTTCAACATAGGGTAATAGCAATCATATGTCCTTCATTGACATACTTTCTATCCGTGTTCACATATGTTGATGTTTATATTGACATGGATCATTAGTTTGGAGGTGTAGCAAGAAATAGTTCTCAAGTAATCAATAATATATTATTTATTACCAGTCCTCCATATGATTTCTTAATAATTTTTATGCTTAACTGGCATAAGAAATCAACTGGCTTCAAAAGTCCATGTCTCAAATAATGTTTATCTCAAGAATATTGTATAATACCAAGTAAAATATATCAAGGTTAATACAATAGTCATACTTAAGATAGATACTGTGCCTTAATCTTGAGATACATGTTATATTTCATCTTTACTCTGATAAAGCATCATTGTATATAGATAATTATCGACAAAACATTCAAATTAATTATGCAACAATATAGTGCATTATGCATCAAAATCTAAGACAAAATAAAAATAAACTGCATGATAAAAAATTACTATCAAAAGTCAATAAAAATAAGAATGCATCAAACTCCTACTAACCCAAAAATTCAAAAGACTCTAGAAAACCCATGTTCTCAACATGTTTTTTGAACTATATGGGTCTTAATCCTTCGGTTAAGGGATTAGTTAACATCAATTTTGTATTTATAAATTCTATAATAATATCGCTCTTTTTCACTAGGTCCCTAACTGTGAGATACTTAATCTTTATATATTTAGACCCACTACTAATTTTATTATTCTTAGAATAAAACATAGTTACATTATTATTATAATGAATAACTAGTGATCTAGTAATAGAATCAATCACACAAAGTTCTGATATGAAATTTTTGAGCCAAACAACTTGTTATACTACTCCATAACACGCCACAAATTTTGCGTACATGGTTGATGATGTAATCAAACTTTATTTTACACTCTTCCAAGAAACTGCACCTCCAATAAGCATAAAAATGAAATCAAAAGTAGATTTTAAATCATCTAGACAACTAGCAAAATCAAAGTCTAAATAACCCACCAATTCAATGTTTTCAACCCTTTTTGTAGACGAGTATAAAATTATTAGTTTTCTATGAATACCTCATAACTTTTTAATCACAACCTAATGATCAAGACTAAGATTGGAAAGGTATCATCCTAAAACGTTTACTACAAAATTAATATTTGGTTGAGTGCACACTTGTGCATAATCAAGCTTCTTACGACACTAGCATATGGGATATTTCTCATGACTTCCTTTTTAGTTTCATTTCTTAGACATTAATCCTTGCTCAATTTATTACCTTTAATAACAATCACCCCTTCAAGCTTGTAATTCCGTATGTTAAAATGCTTCAACACATGATCTATGTATGCCTTTTAAGATAGTCCCAAGCATTGCAAGTTTTATCACAATTTATTTCAATTCCCAAGACATAGGAGGCCCCTCCAAAATCCTTCATGTTGAAAGTGCTAAATAAGAAAAGTTTCATTTTTTGAAATAGACTCAGATCACTACTTGTAAGGAGAATGTCATCTACATAAAGTACCAAAAAAAAAATGAATATACTCTTATCAATCTTTAAGTACATGCATTGATCAAATTTATTTTCAATAAAGCCAAATAAGGTTACGACCTTGTCAAATTTCAAATGTCGTTAGCGTGAAGCTTGTTTAAGTACATAAATTAACTTTTTAAACCTGCACACCAAACGTTCTTTGCCTTTCTCCTTAAAACCTCCTAGTTGCTTTATGTATACTTCTTTATCAAAGTTTTCATTAAGAAAAGCTGTCTTTACATTTATTTAATGAAGTTTTAGGTTGAAATAAGCCATTAAGGTCATAATAATTCTAAAAGAGTCTTTGGTAGATATCGATAAAAATGTCTCAGTAAAATCAATCCTTTATTTTGTGAAAAGCCTTTAGCCAACAACCTCGCATTGAATCTTTCAATCTATCCTTTATAATCTTTCTTGGTTTTGGATACCCATTTGCAACCAATCACATTATAGCTATTGGAAAGTTCAACAAGCTCCCAAACTCCACTTTTTGTCATAAAAGTCATCTCATCCTCTATTGCACTAATCCACTTGTCTAATTGAGGGCCACTAATAATATCATTGAATGTGAGAACATCCCGAGTCTAACCAATGTTAAAATCTATTTCACTTATGTAGACATAATAATCATTTGAAATTGCTAGTCTTCTTTCTTTATGAGACTTTTTTATAAAGACTTCCAAAATTAGATCTTATGTTTATGGGATTGTTTTTATAGTTTCTAAAATCGAGTTAAGTCAAAAGCCTTAGGTTTGATAATCGAATCTAGTGTTTTTTCCTTTACATTCATAGGTGTAAAGATGTTATTGGACTGTGAGAAAGGAATGAAAATAGAGTCACTTTGCTTATTTAGTTCAGAGATTTAAGAACAACTCACATGTGTGGCATCTAGTTCTAGGGATATTGTTATTAACGACTCAATAATCCTAATACCCCGTGTTAGACAATAGAATATGTACCTATTTAAATGCTCTGGGCATCTAATGAAGAAACAACATGAGGTTTTGGAATTTATCTTCTTTTGGGAAGGGTTATAGATCCTAACTTTAGTTAAGTAACCACAAATGCAAAAACGATTTAGACTTCACTTCTTACTAGTCTATAATTTAAAAAGTGTACACATCACTGATTTATTGGGAACATGATTAAGAATGCAAGTGGTGGTTTTTGTTGCTTTACCCTACAAAAAAAAAAAAAAGGTAAGTTAAACCTACTTATCATACTTCTAACCATATTCATAAGTGTGTGATTTTATCTCTCTGTTACACCATTTTGTTTAGGACTTCTAAGAATGATATACTAGGCTATAATACCATAATCTTACAAGTACTTAGCAAAAGACCCCTTTTGTTGCCCATCCTCATCATATTTTTCATAATATTCTCTACCATGATCAGATCTCACTATTTTGATAACTTTTTCTAATTGTTTTTTAACTTCAGTGTAATAGATCTTAAATATTTCTAAAGCATTAGACTTTTCTTTAATTAAGAAAATATAACCATAATGTGAGTAATCGTCGATGAAGGTGATGATATACTTGTTACATAAATTGTAGTCAAGTATGGCCCATTGATATTTATGTGAATCACTTCTAAGACATTTTTGTTACGTGATGCACTCTTCATATTAGATTTTGTCAATTTTTCGCTTGCACAATCAACACAAGTCTCTATTTTATCTAAGTCAAGAAGGGGTCATGTATCATCTTTAATCAATCTCTTAACTCTTTCATTCAAAATATGACCTAAACTTTTATGCAATAATATGGAGGATTTTTCTTTTATTAAGGTTCTTTTAGCTATAAAATTTTCAACATTAAATGATACATATTTGTCAATAGGAGACAAACGTAATCTACACAATCTGTCAACTAAAATGCAACTACCAACTAGTTTGGAGTTATAAAAAAATTAACCTTTTTTATTTTCAAAATTAAAATAATATCCATCTTTATCAAGTAAAGAAAGGAAAAATAAATTCCTTTTGAATAAGGGAGTATAAAAAATTGTTTTCTAAAACTAACTCATATTTTAGAATCAAATAACAAAATTGTACTTTCAATAAGCCCTACTTTAACATTAATTCTATTTCCAACTTTGAGTTTAGACTCTTTCACACTTAGTTTCTTGCTATTTCTTAAACCTTATAAAGTAGATGCAACATGAACAGAAGCACCACTATCAAGCCACCAAGAATTTAAAGGAACATTAATAATATTTGATTCAAAATAAATACAGGCTAATAACTAACATTGTTTTTTATTTTTCTCTAGCCAAGCCTTGTACTTGAGACAATCTATCTTTTTATGGCCCTTCTTCTTGCAAAAGAAACACTTTAAGTCATCTAACTTGTTTTTGATCTCTCCATTGTTGTTGTTCAATATTACCATGCCTTTTGAATTTTTGGTCTTTCTTGAAAGCATGAGGTTTTGACTTATTGAACTTTCCTTTTCCTTTGTGAAAACGTGGTCTACTGTGAGAAACCAAGTAAGCTATCTCACTATTCTCTCTCTTTAGCTTTTCTTCCTCAGCCACATTTGGAAATTAGACCATTAATACCACATGTCTAATCTTGTATGTTATAAGCGATTTTAATTTGACTAAACTCTAGTAGGAATGAATTAAGTGCACGATAAATAACAAAATTGCTACGTACAGGAATGTCATAAGCCTTGAGTTTAACCTGAACATGTACCACCCTCATGATGTATTCCCTTAATACTATTGTATTTCATGGATGTTAGCTAATTCATAAATTGTCTAGCTTTAGCCTTATCCAATAGGAGAAATCTATTTCCTATAACAGTGAAGAATTCTTTGTCATTAATAATATTTGGTAACCTGCTTATAGGATGTTTAGAAATAGACCTCTTCATGGCTATAAGGTTAAGATGATTAAATCTTTCCTATTTAACATGGTATTCTTTTTCCTTAGTGCTACTCTTTTCAATAGGTTTTAAAAGTTTTCTAAAATGCAGTGTCATGTCAATACCCACTATTCCAAGTGAAAACTTCACATCTTACTTCCATTTTTATAGTTAGAACCAATTAGGACTTCTATAGTAGTGGTGTTGTTGTTCATAGCAAAAGAAATTGCTTCAAAAATGCAACATAATCAGTTTAATAGGCAATTATTACATAGCTTAAAACCTCAATAAGCCATTTATGAAGAGCACCATGTGTATCATCATGAACTCCCCTTTGGGTAGAAAATGCAATATACAATTTGGCTTCTCTTTTACATGAAATGAATAAGAATAAAAGGTAGTATCCATGACATTGAACAATTTGTCCTCTTTGAGTAGATAGACCATTCAATGTATATATATACATCCTAAAATATTAAGGAAATAAATTAATCAAAAGGAGTCATTCCCTTCAAGCAGATGACCTCTCAACCATGTATTTCCACTTACATACTTCATGTGGTACAAGAATTAATATACACAATTACTCCATTTGGACAGGAAATTATATTTAATAATTCAAGAGCAGTTCCATCAACAAAGGAAGTAAACGATTTTGTAAATTTGCAAAATAATACTTCATTAAAATACTTACCCTATCTCTTATCAATAAGGAATTAGCTAATTTTGTACAACTTTGATGAACGAATCACTTTGGTGACAAACATTTATTATAGCTTATAAAATTAAATTCTAGACTAAAAGAAAATTTTAAATTTGATTGATCAAAGAGGATACTACACTAAATGTACCATAAGATATCAAATTATGAGGTATTGGTGCATTTAAAATGTGAATAACTACCTTAATCAATAATTAGGAGCCTAACTTCATAGTGTTTAATTATACAAATTTATGGGTAAAAGTATAAATTTTATACACTCATAAAGGGAGGGTACAACTCAAAATTAGGCTCCTTATGGGTGAAAATACAATGTCAATTTTTTTTTTTATAATTTTCTATTACCATTTAGTTCCTTAAAAAAAATAAAATACTTGATTTTTTTAATAAGCAAAGGACACATAAATAAAAATAATTTCTTTTAAGTATGATAAAAATAAAACAAAATTATTAAAAAATTTTAGATAACGAGAAGAGCACAATGCAACAAAGAACACCAAAAGGATATGGGCATGGCCCACATGCACCAACCCTTAGGAAGGCCCGCGCATAAGCCTTGTTCCCATGTCAACAAGTCAAGTCTAGGTCTGCAACTTGGATCCCAAGGACCCAACACAACCCGTTGATACAATACACCATTTTTTGTGTATTTTTTCTCTCCTAAAGCCAATTATGAAACCTAATCAAGCTTCTTCCACACCTAAAAGCAAGATTAGAATGATTTAAGGCCATATTGAAAAGATTTTTTGAATGGAAAATTCAAAAATCTTCTCCTCCAATTTGGCACTTATTTAAGAGATTTTAGCACAATCAAAGCATTCAGATAAGTCCCAAGTCGTCCATAAGAGTTTTCACACACAATAATTACATTAAAAGACTTACATATTGCATGATCAAATTTTAGGTATCAAGTATGCCAAAACTTTCAAAAAAGAGACCTTAGCCATGTAATTCAAAAATTGATGGTTTTTATATTAATGCACTAATGATTGGTGCGTCTAGCATCTGGGTTGGGAGAAAGTAAATTTTGTTTGCTCAGCCCCTACAACTCTCATTCACTAATCATAACGCTTATAATTTGTAACAAGAATTTAGATTAAAACCTCCCAAATCAATTTTGTAAAAGAATCAAGAAAGGAAAGAAATTATGCTTATATGGATTTTTTTTAAAGGGTTCTAAGTTTATACATATTCTAAACTCTCATATCACATGAAAGATTTATAATTAAATCATCAATAACACAATTTGACAAGATCCAATGCATAATCAAGAACACATAAACACTTTTGTAACTGTGATTTTGAGAAATAATTAGTTCTACATACATACACTACTTTTCCATCTGTTATTGAATTATAATAGGATTAGCTAGCTTTTTATCCCTCAACCCTAAATGTTACAATGGCTATTATAGAAGAGCATACATTGAGTTAGGGTAAAAGAGAGAATTTATCCTTAATTTAAATAATTTCTTATTTAGCCCTTTTATTATAAATTTTCATAAAATCTATTGTCTACATTTTTATGATCGCTAATCACACTTATTATAATATTTAGTTGTGTGTTCATTTTAATTATTAAATAATTATTTTAATAAATAATATTAGATTTAATATCTTAATAAACTATTTCTTAATTTATATTTTTAAAAAATAAAATAAATAAAATAATTAATATGAATTCACATAAAATATTTCACTAAATAAATGTTAAAAATGATTGAAATCAGCCCGGGCTTGCACCTAAATTTGTAACTACTTGTCACTATTTCCATCATAGTTCATGTACTTTCTAACCCAATCTCATGCCACTGTTTGAAAGATTGAACTACATTGGTTAAAAATATGTGTCAATCTCTATCAAACTTCTTATTCACATAGATATATATCATGTTCTAGCACTGTATGATCTAAAAGTAGTCTTATCAAGAGAATAGACGTGGTCATTATTAAAGATGCTACTAAATAGGCCATGCTGAACAAACCATTGCTCCCAGAACATCACTATCTTACTCATTATCTAGCAGTTTTCATCATATCGATCGTTGGATTATTATAAATGTAATTAAAACACTAAAGATATGTACTTTTCATTGATTAAAGGGGAAAAAAAATAAACATTATAACTTTTCCATTAGAAGATGATCGATGAAGGTGTTGAATCTATGTTTTGACAGATTCCATCACCGTCTTAAATTGTCAACAATGAAAGTTATTAAAACTTTTGATCAAAATTTCACAGAATTATTTTTAAATAAGTTCTATCCATAAAAAATAGATAAATCAAATAAATTATAAATAAACCCATAAACATTAAAAAAATGGATTTATCACCCTTTTTTTTCCCTAAACCTTCAATCTAATGTTTGTTTTACTTGAGTTACCCACACGCTGGCATGCATAGTGAATTAGACTAATGAATGGAAAGTCATCTTTACATGCATCAAAAAAGGAAATTTAAAGTCCATTTTTTAAAGAAAAATTAACAAAAATTTTAAAATTTTAAAATGCTATATATGTACAGTATTATATACAGATGAAATTGGGAGTCATTAATTTCTTATTTTGCCATTTTCTTCTACAATAGTTGCTTTCTTTGAACACGTCAAAATGTTGCGTGTGAGTGATTGCGTGCGTGTGCAGTTTCACTTTGGAATGTTTGCTGAAATTACTGGACCTCCATCCTTCATACTATTGCTTCTCAAGTGACCCATGAAAGCACAACACCGACCACTTCTCCAACAAGGAACCAAATTTTGGACTCAGAATCTGCGTTTTCTAATTTTAAGCCTTCAAGAATAAACACTCTTTCAATTGATAATTGATAACCCCAAAAGCTTCCCATAGGGAATTCTTAACAGTATAAATATTTTTATTATCGAATTTTTTAATAAAAATATAATAAGTATATAATCTTTATAATTCATAATTATATAAATGATTTTTTAAAAAAAATTATACATATTATATATTTATTAAAAAAATCTTATAATAAGAATAGAAAAAATTGTATCAATGGTCCAGTTTCAACAAACACCTTCCATGATACACGGATTCAACCCGGGCGTTTACCTGCTCTCTCCGTCGGTCTCACTCTACATGCATGATTAATTAATTATTTCTTTAACTTTATTAATTAATTAATCTCACGGTTCATATCAAGCATGTCAGGTTGACATTTTCACACTAATTTGAATAAATCGTATGTATTTTTTCCCCTTAAATTGCGTACCAACTCACCACTGACGAGGCAACTGCCACACGTATTCCTTTGGTTCAAGATCTGTCATCTTTGACGTCGGCCTTTTCATTTCTTACGTTATCTGATCATACCCTTAATTAATTCCCTTTCAAACGGTTAGTTACGTGTTTTAATCAATTTTAGTCTTATTTAAAAAAATGTCATTCTAAGTCAATAATATATAAATATGAGTCTTGGCCGCTTCTCTTGATCTTAGATATTCTCAACATTTCCTTTCTTAAATCCCAATTTTTTTCTTTTTTGGATATAATACTAAAGTGATATCTCATTTAATTACTAGTATGTAATCACATAATAATTAATTAAATATAAACACAAAATTTAAAAATTCAAATGTGAGATATATATATATATATGTCTAGTGAATACACATTTGAATAATTAATGGCAGAGTGTTTCAAGCTCTATCCACATGATGCTAGATACTAATAAATAGAAGAGAAAAATGAAGCTATAAATTTTTCATAAGTTTACATTGTACCAAACTGTTTTAAAACAAGCCAAATCAACTATAGTATGTAAGGTATATATGAAGACTTATTAAATCTTGTTAATCAAGTTAAAATGGTGTAAATAGTACTACTATATGAAAAGAATGGTCCGCAAAATTCAGAGTTTTAGACTTTAGATTTTGGTGGCTTGCCTATTAAGAAGTGAGAATTTAAGATATATAAGCTTTGAAATAATATGTGGCTATAGGTTATTAAGAATAGAAGTGATTTTAGTATGACAGATAGATAATATATGTGTACCAATCCAGATGTCTAATTGTCTATCAATGTCAATAGTTGAATGTACAACAAGGATAAGTAGACCCCAAAATTTTCTTGTTTACTTATAAGAGCGTCGCACGCAAAAGATACCCACTTAAATAATTGGTCTTGTATGCAAACATGCAATACAACCAACCCCTTCATCCAAAAGAACATCACAATAATGATCTAAAACGTACTATTACACTTTGGCAATTCACCAAAAAGCTTATCCTTTAAAGGTTTGTAAAGTGGCTTCTATCTTGTTTGCTTTCACTTTCACAGTAAAATTGCCAATAATTAATGCCTCTCTTTCAAAAAGCCTCTTCCATGTTGCCTAAGTTTGGAATGTGTGGCATTGGCAAGTTACTATATCATTTTTTAAAAGCATATATATGGGGCCTTAATTTCAAGTTTCTTTTTTTCCCATAAATTATGTGCATTTGTTCAATTTTGCCACTCCAGTTCACTAAAGTAAGCAGCCTATCTTATATCATACCTAATAATTGCATAGATAAAAACGAATCAAGTGGTCCATTTGCATAATTAATGCACAATTTAGTGACAACCAAAAGGATATATTATTGTTCTAAAAGACAACAAATTTTCTCTAAATATCTCTATATTGGGAGATACACCTTTTACAACCTTGTCGAATTATTGGTTTTTATCACTCTCTAATTACATCACAGTACGAAGTTCAATCTTAATATTAAAGATATGTTTGGATTGAAAATAATGATAAAAAAGAGAATGATTGATTTAGATATAAATCTAATTTCTCCTTCCCCTTTTCTTCCATTCTTTGATAAATTGATAAAGGCACGTATACACTGTTCAAATTATAATTATGTCAATTTTTTAAAGTTAGGTTGAAAAAACAAAACCCGGACACCACCTCAATACAGTACAATTTCTTTTTTTTTTTTGGCCATGCACGCTAACGTGTGCTTGAATTTTCAGTTTTCTGAATTACACACGCACAGCTATAGGTATATTTTCCGGGAAAATCATTCTCATTGACTTAGAAAGAAGAATAAGAATATCCCACACACCAAGAAGTAAGAAAATAATGGAAAATGGGGTGGCAAGGTCCAAGTATAGCCGGCGCCAAATACTTGTACTATATCATACTTTTTTCAAATCGTTGACATTCAATAACTCTTTTTATTCGTTAGCGTGCGTCTCACTTCTCTTGCTTTCTCACGGTTCCAAATTGGAATTTATATTTTTTTTAATATTTTTTAAAAAATTGACATAATTAATTTTGAGAGAAAGTTAGAGATGAATTATTTAAAATTCAATAACTTCTATTTAAATGTGTAAAACTTATTTGAATAATAAAGTATTTTTTAATCTTTTTTATTTTATTTAACAGTTTAAATTAGTATTTTAGTCCCTCAATTTTATTTAATATTTCAAATTGCCTTAACTATAAAGTGTCTAAAAATGGTCTCTTAATTTTATTTAATGTTTCAAATTAATCTCTTAATTTTGAAATATTTTAAAATGGTTCCTTAAAAAACTAACTTATTATAAAAAAAATCAATTTAATCACTTGAATAAAAAAATATTTATTATAAAATTTTAAAAACTAAAAAATGCTTAAAAAGTTCACTAAAATAAAATACTTTAAACCACAATATTTATTTTGATATGAAAGTCCATCACTAATACTATTTTTATAAATATTTCATATTAAAATAAATATTATTTTTTAAAATATTTTATTTTAGTGAATTTTTTTCAAGTATTTTCTAGTTTTCAAAATTTTATGATCAGTATTTTTTTTGTTCAAGTAATTAAACTAAGAAAGTATTTTTGTATAACCTTTTCAATAATTTTATTTGTAAAAAAAATTTGTTATATTTTCAAATTACTTGTTTTATATATTTATATTAAAATAAATATTTCCAATTAAAAAGTTCTTTAAAATGTTTTAAATTGATCTCTTAACTTTTAAAATTAAAGGACTAATTTAAAATATTAAATAAAATAAAATTTTAAATATTAAGAGATGAATTTGAAATATTAAATAAAGTTAAAGGACAAAAATACTAATTTAATCTTATATTTATCTCTTTTCAAAATTAACATTGTTAATTTTGGAGAATAATGAGTTCTATGCACTTTATATTTATCTCTTTTCAAAATTAATATTATTAATTTTGAAAAGAAATTAAAAAATTTTATTTTTTCAAATTGTCATGCAATTTTTTTAAAAAGTAAATTATGTGCATAATTTATGTTTTTTTAAGTAAAATTATTTAACTCTTTTTATTGTTATATCAAAAATAAAATCATAGTTTTATATTGTGAAAAATATTTATTTTATTAACAAAAATCGGTAACAAAAGAAGTGTATATCAAATATGAGGGACTCGAATAATATTTCAGAAATAAAAGTATTAAATTTAATTTAACTAAACTTAAAATAATATTATGATTTACTATTTTTTATCTAATGTTCCTCGTTCCCATGCAAACACATATAAAAACCATTTCCCTGACAAAAACATTGACCCAGAAAAAAATAAATAAGAATAAAAATTCATCCTCCTTGAACCTCTAATTCCTTCATATATAGCTTGGAAGCTAATTAATTAAGTTAAGGCTCTCTCTTCAATGGCCAGTCCTCATTCTTCTTCTTCTTCTAAATCTCTGCATCTTCCATGCAAATTAGTCAGTATGCCTCTGGTTGTTCTGTTCGTGGTCTTGATTCTTCTTGGTGGTTCTTGTAGTGCAATAAGAAGAGGGAAAACTACTAGTGGTGAAAGCACAGAGATTTTGAAGCGAAAGCAGCCATACAGAGGAGGCTTCGTGTTCAATTTCTTCCCCAGAGGAGTGCCCATACCACCTTCAGGTCCCTCCAAGAGGCATAACTCAGTTGTGGATTCTACACCTCACAACTGATGCTTTATTTTCTTTTGGGTATGATTTAATTTTCAGTTTTCTTATTCCTTTGATTTTTTCTTTTCTGGTTTTGTATTGATGGGAGGGGTATGCAAGGTTTCCAATGTTAGATATGAAGCACAAGGAGATCAGATCCTTGAAGGGACTGAACTTCTTTCTTTTTTCATTTTCTGGGCTTTGTGATTGTTAGAATATACTGTATAGAAAAGTTGTTGACATAGTAATTTATACTTATTTTTGGGTATGACTTATGAGGCTTTTTCTGTTCGTCGAGCTTCGGTCTTTTGATGATAACCCATTCAAACTGGATGGTTTCTCTTTAATCTCTGCTTCTTTATGTTCATCTGCATATATATATATATATATATATATATATATATATATATTTGCAACAAGCATCGGAAACGGGGACCAGCAGCTTTAAGATTTTCATTCATATTGAGCTTAATTACCCTCATCTTTCTACTTTTTTCATTTTCTTCCTCAGTAGTGTAATATAACAATGACTTGGGGAGAGGATTTGGGAAAAAGCCAGCACTTGGATATTTTCATCACTGTATGATATATAAAAGGCAAATATAGATTGCTCAAGGTCAGAAGAAGTTGCCTTTTCTCTAGCTTAGACTTGAGGATTATTGGCTTGACCCCACTTTCTAATGAAATTTAATTTTATCAATGTGAAAACCAAGGGAATTATTCTGATTCTTTTAAGGATGTCTCTCAAACATACAATTTGTAGTTCAATGTGCAAGAGTGCGTTAAACAATTTGGTCTTAAGAAAAAAATTGAGGATATACTCACTACAAATACAAAATCTCATCTTGAAAGTGACCTGTAAATATTGTCTTAAATTTCTAAAACAAAAAGTAGGCTGTGCAAATTTCATATTTTAAAAAATAATTTTTTAAAATTTATTTCACCTTCAGTATCGTTACTTTATACATCACTTCAAATTTTTTTCAATCATTGATGTGGTAAATTCTTATTTATTTTCAATGTCAACATTCTCAATTCAAGACATTTTGAAAGGTTTAGAGTGAAATATAAAGTAATAACATTAAATATAAAATAGTTAGAATTACCTATTTCATAAAATGTAAAAATTGAAAATTTTATTTTCTAATTTTAAAAATTTATAGGTCATTTATAAGTGATCAAAATCAATGGTGGGCTTGCATTTTTCCAATAAATAAATAACTTAGGTCTCTTTACTTCTATTTCATTCTTAAACGAAACTAATTAGACTGATTTTTGTGTTGTGTTGAAGAAATTTGGTTATAGACTTAAGTTATTGACCACCAGAAAACTAATAATCCAATTGAGACAGGCTATAACTAGCTGCTAAAGACCCTGATGTTGGGTGAAAATTCAATATTAATGCCCCTAAAGCAACGGCATATTAAAAAAAAGTGAATGACAGTTCATAAACTCCAATAAAAATTAATGCGTGCAAGAGTATCGGTCCAGAAGTTCTAAAGAAAAACCCAATCAAATTTCAAATATTTCTGCCAAAGGATATATGTCTCCTCTCCTTGACCATATATATGCTGAGGATTAGATAATTATGCAAAATTCTGGTCCAGGTGATCAGAGCAAATCAAATAATGTTACTTACAAAATTCTGTTTTTTTTTTTTGCTTTTGCTTCATAGTCCTTAGAATTGAAATGTTTGGATTGATAAAAAAATTTTAAGTGGAGTTAAATGAATTTAGATATAATAACTAAAAATAATAACTGTGAATAGGTCTGATTGTGTATAAATCGTATTTTGGGACTAAACTATCCTAGTATTCAAATTATGACAATATTTTTGGGGAAAAAAGGTTACGTGGAGAATGTAAATACATGCATACCCTTTTTATATCGTGCCTAGGTTAAATGATATAACCTTTCTGATAGATAATAATCCATATCATTATTTTTCGATTGACATAAATTTTTTGGCAAATGAGAAATTTTCGTACAAGCTTAGTCTATAATTAAAAATTAGTAGCATGTTTACCAAAAAAAAAATCAATTATCTATGGCCCTTGAAAGATTTCAATTAATTTAGTTCTTGAAAATTAATTTATCGCAATCAATTTGGTTATAATATCATTAATTTGTTCCTAAAAAAAATTGTATTGCCATCAATTTAATTCCTGAAAAATCTTTATGGCATCAATTTAGTTTTACATCAGAACTAAAATAATATTTTTTTTTACAATAGGGTAATAAATTTTTAAACATTAAATTGACGACAACAGTGGTCAAAATAGTAGTATATTTAAAAAAAGTAATACAGTAAGAAAATAAAAATAACCATATATTTATATATTGAATAACTTTCTCGTTTACTTCTAATATGTACAGTAATAAATTATTTTAATTAATTAGAAGTTAATAAACTAGGTCTTAGTAAATAATTTAATATAATCTTGAGTAGTGGCAATATAAGAAAAAACCAAAAGAACTTTTGGGACCATTAAAAAAGTCGCCACAGTTAGGTAATAACCCTCTTTTGTGCCATTGAATATTTATAATCATATGCTTTCCGTGATAATTTTTATTGGCGACTTCTACAAGACGTCACCCTCAATAAAAATTTTAGTGACAAATTTTGAAAGTCATAAACAAAAATAACTTTGATGACAGCTTTATAAAGATTACCACAAAATGTAAAGCTTTTAGTAGTAACTTATGACAGTCGCTGGCCAAAGTAGATTATCAAATTCAAAATGCATATATAATGGTGACAATAGATTAAATGACTTTTTGAATTTTAGTGACAATAAAAGTCCTCACTAAAAATATTATTTGTTGTAATGCATGAGTCAAATTAATCTATTCAGATTTAATTTCTGTTTCGTTGTTTTCCCAACCAACAAAAAGAAGCACAATAGGAGATCATATCTTCAATTTGAAGATAGTTTGCGAAGTTTATGCTGACTTTATGTGCATAAGCAGCATGCACATTGGCAAGAGGTGCTAATCAATGCTTGGCAAGACCATAAACTTTGTTGAGTATAATACTTTTTTTAAGTTAACAAAGAAATTAGCCTCAAAGTCGTTGCCATGGTCAATTGCTATGAATCATTGTGGACCAAAAATAAGGAAAAAAACTTATAAGATCTATTTATTTATATGTAGTATACAGATACCTTGTCTAATTTTCTTAATACACTCTGACTTTGTATTGTGTTACACTGATCCTTTTGAACAAGCTTACTTTAATTGTTCACACAGTCCTTGGAGGTGATATGACAGTATATGGAAAATAAGGAGATAGGTCATTGTATACTTGTATATATTTCAACTAAACATGACAATATTTAGCATCGCTTGCTATTCTAAGTTGGGAGATGCACGGCACTTCACTTTCAAACATATCCCAAAGTTGAAAGCAATATACAATTATTATAGCATTAGTTTATTATGAAAATAGCTCAATCAAGTTTTGATCATTACATCTTGCATGAATCGTTAAAACAAAATTATATGCTTATGTGATTTTTTTAAGTTATCAATTATGACTTCTAAGCATGTTTTAATTATAATTAGTAAAATGAAATGGTCAAAATTTACCTTCTCACTCATGCGGTCTATTTCTAATGACTTTGTGACTAAAATGTCATAAAATTGTGTAAGTAACATTTGTGGGATTCAATAATGAATTTTTTTTTAAATCCACAAATAGAAAAACAGCCTGAGTTTTAAAAGGCTTTTTGAAGCTTCAAAACAAAATATAAGATTGCAAAATCCTGGCATGCCAATATTATATGCTCCAGACGCTGCTTTTTAAAATAAATAAATAAATAAATAGTAACTCGCCTTCATTACATGAGATGCATATTAAAAAAAAAAAAAAATTCACCCTCAATGAGGGCGAGTTAATTAGTCTTTTTTAAGGGAAAAAAAATCAAGGCATGGTTATTTATTTATTTTTAGTCTCATGAGGTAATTTTTTTTATAAGATATCCTATTTGATTATTTAAACACAAAGTTAGGATAATTTCAGACGATAAAGTAATTAAAAAACACTGAATGAATGAACTGAATAAAATATTAAAAAAGAATTGTAATATTATACTAATACAAAAAAAAATATCTATTTATTGAAATAATGGCTGCTTGTGCCTTAAAGCGGCCTTGTATTAAAACAGCATTATAATTCTATTTTATTATTTAATTCAATTCACTTATTCAATATTTTTTTAGTCACTTTATTATCTTTAAGTTATACTAACTTAGTGTTTAAATAATCAAATAGGAGAGGGGTAGAGCTACATTATAATGAGAGTGGGCATATGCTCCCATCAATTTTTGAAAATTTGTATAGATATATTGTTAAATTTTGATAACCCGTATATTCTTTAAAATTTTGAATTTACTAAACTCACACATATATATTTTTTGTTATTGATATTTTAACTTGAACCCATTGAATGTGTGTATATATATATATATATATATTTTTCTCTCTTTTTTTATTTTTTTTAATTGAGCGATGATATATTTTTTTAGTGTATCTTTGTTATGCATTATATGAGTAATAAATACAAAACTATATCATTGTAGATATTTAGGTAATAAAGTTATTTATATTAATATAAAGAATAATTATTAATACATTGCTGATTTAAATTTAAATTTGTTTTTAGATTAGGAGAAAAAAACTAGGATATTGTTTTCATTAATTTCGTTTAACTTAATCTAAATATTTAAAGGGAAACATTTATTTAAACAATAATATACTACAAAAGTGTAACTTATTTTAAAATAGTATATGAAAAATTTTTAAAAAGAAAAATTGTTTGTCCCCACTAGCCAAACTTCTGCATCTGCCATATCTTATAAAAAAAAATTACCTCATGACCGAAAAAAAAAAAAAGAAAACCATGCCTAGCTATACCTAATACAAGGGGAAAAAAAATCTATTCATCAAAATAATGGTTGTTTGAGCTACAACGTGTTCTTATATTTATACAACATTGCAATTCTTTTTTAGTATTTAATTTAATTCACTAGTTTAGTGGTTTTTTAATCACTTTATTCTTTTAAATTATCCTAACTTTATGTTTAAATAATCAAATGGTATATCTTATAAAAAAAATTACCTGATGACCAGAAAAAAAAAAAAAACCATGCCTTGAGTTTTTATTTTTTAAATAAGACTTAAGAGGGCGAGTTAAGTTGTTTTTTAGAAAGACATGCATCTCACGTAACTTGCCTCCATTACTATTTAATGAAAAAAAAAATATATTGCAACGTCTGAAGCATATAATATTGATAGGTCAAGATTTTGAAATCTAATATGATGTTTTGAAGTACGTGACTTAAAAAACCGATTCTAAAATTTCTGTTTTAATAGTACAATTCAGATGACAATCAAAATTTGGTAGAAGCCAATGACTACATTTTGCTTTCAGTAGATCGGTGAGCAATTTGCAGTTTTCACGGAACCCAATTCCCAAGAGCTTCAATTTCGGTGCAACACATGCAAATATTTTTGTCTTTGCATATTACAGTTCCCTTTTTCCTATGCTTTTTTCTTTTTCTCTTTTGCATGTTTGGGACTTTGGGTGAACATTATTCTATGCTTTTTGGGCTCCAAGTTTTGGGATTTGATTGTGGAAATGCCCTCCCTCGCGTGGGGTATGTTGCAGGGTTCATCTTGTTTTGGAAAATGATGCCGATAGCTTCAGCTCTTAAAAGTTTGATCTTCTAACTATTTCTATTTTAAGACTTGTTTATCATCATTAAAAAAATATTTTACACAAATTTTAAGGCACATCTAACAACTGAAAGTCTGAACTCTTTAGTGCTTAACATTTCAATAACAGTTCTTTTTTTTTTTTCTTGATAATTAGCTAGAGTTTACGTAAACCTAAATTAACTTATGTTGCAATTCCATTCAAGTCTGGCCACTTACCACTACCACAATTATTGAACTTCAATAGTAACCCAAACCCTCTTATTAAAGTATAAAATTTTCTCTCTCTAAAATTTGGGTACCATAGGATTTCATATCAACTTTTAAACTTTGAAGTTGTCAAAGTTAAGAGATGTTTAGGTGGACTCTTTACTAAAAAATATATGTAATGAGTCAATAATCTTGATTTAACGTGAGAAACTTTACTATAAATGTTTTTAATTTTAATACGTATGTTCTATCTTTGACCATATTAAAAAATAAATTGATTGAAGTTCGTGTAAACTCAACTTTGCTTCATACCATTCCTAATATATATATAAGTTATTAAAAGTTTAGAGTTAGTTTAAAAACTCAAATAAGTTAAATAAATTAGTAAGATCAATTGATAAATATTTTTTATCAATTTAGATTCCATTCTTTTAGGAAGTACTTTGGTACCCAAATCTTAATATACAAGGTCAATAAGAGAGTATGCTCTTAATATCACTTGAGAAAAAATAATTTAGATAAAGTTTGAGGATACTATAATTGCAATAAAAATAAAACAAGATATTGTATTTTTAATTTAAAAGTACTCATTAATTAATTAATTAATTAATTAATTAATTAATTAATTAATTAATTTTCTCCTCAACACGAAGATACACACAAACAAACACTTCAAGGTACACATGCGTCAAATCAAATTTTGACCTAATTCAATTCTTAATATGATTTAGCACCTAGCTAATTTTTGTAAGCCCAACCATGTTAGACTAGTTTGGACAAATTTGGTTGAGCCACTTTTTTATCAAATTTTTTAATAAAAATTACAAAATAAACATTAAAAAATAAAATTTTTATATAAATTCTTATAAAATTATATTTACATTAAAAAAATTTATATAAATTTATATAATTTTTTAAAATATATATATAGAATGGGACAAGGCTAAACTAAATAAGTCAATATAATTGGTCCACCTATTTTTTTTTTAAATTTAGCTCAACCCAACTTAAAATAATTAAACAAAACCAGAGTGACCAAGCCACTTGTGCACGCCTAATAGGCACAAAAGTGCAACACATTAATAGAAGTTAAATCACATCGAAATTGGTCTGATAACTATCATAGCTATTTTATTTTTATTATATTTATGAGTGTGCAAAGTTCAAAGGCCAATCCCACGTCAAAAGCTAAAAATAGGTTATGTTTCGTTGGTGACAAAAAAAGAAAGATTGGTCCATTGAGAGTATCCAAAGGCATAATTAGTGGCGATAAATGGTTTTGCTTTTCCATTATTTTTCGCGCAATTCACACAACCAGAGGTATTGTATTAGTCTTAGAAACACCAAACATTTGCCTTTACGGTGAAGTAATTAAGGCAAACTCGAACTTAAATAAGTTCAGATTTTATTTGTCTAATACTTTATTTTCTATTCCATGACTAAGATCAATAATAACAGTTTGGGTGAACTAAAATTTATGCTATGTTTGAATTTAGTACAATAGAGAAAATAATGATGATATTTTATTTGGACATGCAGAGGAAAAAACTAGATGGCCAGACCAAATAGCTGTATATATTGCTTTTGTTTTTTTTTTTTGGGCCTTGTTGCAGTTTTCGCGATATCCGGAGTTCAGATATAGGGCATTACACAAGTGGATAGTGGGCCGAGAGGACCAATATATGTTTTTTAATAACATAATGGGCCTTCTAAAATGGACTCTCAAACCCGATACCAACCACTGGCCCAAATAGAACTGTTTTAATGGCTTTTTTTTTTTTTAATTACAATGAGGCAGAAGGCATTGGAAGTAAGAAAAAGGCGCTAAGATACATTAGGATTCCCTGACACTTATATCTAAAAAAAAGTCGTTTAAGTCAGATTCTTAGACAAAAAGAGTTAACTTTTGACAGCATCAAAAATAAAATAAAGTTTTTCTGAATAATTAAATGAACTGAAAGTATTCGAATTTGATTCATTAAAACTTTAAATTTAATTCAAATTATTTATTAAATAAATAAAGATGAGTAACAAAATAAGCTCGTTTATTTTAACAAATTAAACTGTTTATGAGTAGAAGAACATTAGGATTGGAGTTACATTTGGGAGGGAAATTTGAAACTGAAATAAAATATACAAGCATGAATCTGGATTAAATTAATAGTTAGGAGATCAAGATTCACTCCTAGAAGAATAGATGTGACTGATCTCCATTGTTTATTTGTTTAAACAAAACGAAGCATTAGTTACTCGAAGGTTAAAAAAGGATCTGACGTTGTTCACCCACTGCATCTCTTGGACTTGGACGGTACCAACTCGGTAGAAAGGCACCAATGGTCGTTGTCTAACACTCAAGTTCAGATTTCTGGGTCTAGGTCTTTTAAGGTTAGGTCTAATCCTAGCTAGAGTTCTTTAAACGGCAGACCCTGATAAAAAGCTATAACAAAGATCTCAAAAGAGAAGAATTAATGATGAAAACAAAATTTATACTATGAGCATGTCACCGTGAGGAGAACTGGAGAAGAGACATTAATTTATCTGAGATTTCTTGCTTGTGGATGAAGTCTGTCTTGTTCAGAACTATGATGTATTCTTCTTATGAAGAAAGTGATATTGCACCTAATGCATCATAACCTTCTTTCAGAAACACTTAACGCTAAGGACTTGATTTTGGAGTAAGATAAAGCAATGATTGGAGTAGATTAAGATGGATGAAATTTCTCTAAATTGAGAAGGTTGGAGAAGAGATAAGTTTTTGCTATTTTTCTATTTATTCTTTTAGCCTCTCATCTTTTATATTTCTTCCTTATTTATATAAGGACAATATTAAAAATTTAATTTTTTTAAAAACCATCTTATCACATTTCATATTAATAACTTTTGAATCAATGTATTAAAACTTCATTGAGTCTGTGACTTGATTAGAAGAGTCAATTGGTTCAATGTTGAAATATGATCGAATAAGATAACATAATAAGTATATACTTTTAAGGAAAAAATATATATGATATAGTAAACCAATCCATGTCTATTGAATATTTTCTTTATTTAAGTATGTAAAATATTAATATGTTAACAAATATAACAATTGTTATACAATTACACAAAAGGTGTCATTGGTAACTTGGTTGCCCACCATGTCGAGCATGTTTCAATCACTCTGCTTGCATCATTTCAAAGTAGATTAGGATCCTTTGAAGTTTAGAGAATCCTAAAATTGTAATGTTGAATAGTGGAACTGGGGTGGGGTTTAATTGAAAAAAAAAAAAAGAAAAAATTTATTTATCTTTCTTCATTTCACAACTTCAGGATTCTTTGAACTTTAAGAGATCTTAATTTTTCTAAGGCACCACATTGAGACTAAGGCGAGTTTTTAGCCTGACTGAACCAAATTACTAATTGATTCTAAGTTAAACCAATAGAAGTAGGGTTCAAAATACTATTCTCGTCAATAGAATGAATCGTTTCTCTCTTCCCTTCTAAACTCCCATTTATATTCCAAAATTTTAAATACATCAAACCAATATACCCCCTTAGGCTTATTCAGTGAAAAATTTAACTTTAGACAAAACTTAACCCCATAAGATAATTAAAAAAAGGAAAAAAGAAAAGATATCCCTTAAAGCCTTGGAGGCATCATCACACACACTACTACCTGTTTCTGCATCTTCATTCATCTTCTATTCCAAGAACATAACATTCAGACAAGTCCTAGCTAAGCATGGAATATAATGCACCAATATACCCATCACTTTGGCACTGGCAAAGCCAGCTTCAAAATCACCATAACAAAGGCAATAAACAGGGAAATCATATAGCCCACCACAACGTTTACCCATCAGAGGCAAATCATAAATTCATCAAAGTACCGTACCAACTCAATCCCCCCATATATATATATAAGCACATGCTAAACTCTGAGCAGATAAATGCTTAATTCAGGACCAGCACTACCATCAGGGTTCATCAGATAGTAGGCTTCCGAGTCTTTGGAGCCAACCACCCTCTCGAACCTTGCTCTCATGTACATCACCTCCCCCTCGCCGTTGGACCCACCACTCACCGGAAGCACACCCGCACCCATCGATATCGGCTCAACGGCCTTCAGTATCTTCCACTCCTCTGTTCCGCATTCCACCCGATTCGCGTACCCACATTTCCTCCCGTTGCAGTAACTTCTCCAGATTGGCTCCTCCACCAGCTTCCCACCATTCTTCCTCTTCTTCTTCTCGCATTCCAACGCGATTCGGACTAACCCACAAGCCATCTCTCGCACCAGCACGCTCGTGGGTGTGGCTAGCTCGATCAGAAACGGTGGGTGCAACTTGGGGTCCTCTTGGAACGCGATGTGCACGCGCCCTCGACGGTTGCCGAAAAGGGTACCCACCACTTTGGTTCCTACTAGCGAGGAAGAAGAAGAACGGTGGAGGCGGAGGGAACGGCTTTTGGTGAAGAGAGTAAGAGCGGACTTGAATCTTGAAACAGACTGATTCTTCCCGGGAGTTTGGATTGTCAGATCTGCTTCTACTTGTTTATCTTGTTCATGGCAGACGTGGGAGGATGGATTGATGTTTAGGACTTGTTCTTCCTGGTCGTCATCTTCTTCGAGAACTTTCTTGGTGAAATGGAAGTACCTTCTGGAGAAAGAGAAGGAAGAGTCATGGGGGGATTTGGCCATTATTGTCTTCATGGTGGAGAGGGAGAGAAACCCACAGAGAAGCAAGCTTCGGAAGTAGGGTTAATTACGAACGAGGTTCATGAACGTGAACAAAATGATTTTGTTTGTTAGGGAAGTGAGTAAAATGGATGATTTATTCTATGCATCGTACCACCTTTTTGTGAGAGTGAGATAGTGAAGGACAGGCAATTAATTAGAGAATCATCGATTGGAAAAGAAGGTAAGCAGCCCCACCTACCTCCCGGCAACAAGGAAACAGTGAGATTATGATGAAAAAAGACAGCACAAGATGAAGAACGGGCAATGCGAGCTTTTTCATTTTCCAATTATTTTTTAAAACTTGTATAAAATAAATTTTTTATTATTGTATACATGAATTTTCAGATGATTCAATCATAAACAACTCTAACTTCACCATAGTTATTAATACCATACTTTTGCAATCCGAATTTTACTATTTGTAACAAGTGACACAGGCAAACAATAGGATGACTGACCTAGAAATAGGCTTCATCAGTAAATTAGCTTATAATTTGAGCTAATATAACAAAATCACGTGATTTTATAATTTAGAAATATGCGAAAACAATAAAGTTATATGTAAAAGTGTTGAATTATAGTTAAGTGTTATTTGTGATTTTTATAAAGAAAACAAAGGAAGATAATATTTAAGATTTTTTTAAGAATTAATTACTTACAAATTTATGACTTAGTTTAAGTACTTTTTTCTTAAAATTTTTATGTTAAATTTATTATCTTCAGTATTATACGCATATTATAAAATGATAAATATATCATATTTTATAATTTAAACTATATTTCACTTATTACAAAATGTTACAATTCAATACATGTTATGACACACAATTTTTAAAATATATATTAATTATGAACATACATTCTCTTCATTTGCTATTTATCAAATTTTTGTCAATTTAAAAGAAAAGAGATAATAAATGAAATTCATTAAATGTACTCTATAAACATTTTTTTTTCTTTATATCTTGCTCTCTTATAATAATAATAATAATAATAATAAAAGAATCCAAGGTGCAAAATATGAAGTGATTGGAGGGAAGGCAGAGAAGATACAAGCTTTGGTGGGATATCTTTGTCATTGACAAAAAGCTGGTTGAGGTGGCACTGGAAACAGATTGAAAGTAGGTAAAGCCACAACCACCATACCAGCTTGGACCACAATTAACCTCTCCTCTTGTCTTTCATATGCTCCCAGCACTCTTACAAATACAAAGATGCCTCTCACTCTCGGTCTCACTATCAATGTCACCTACCTTTGTTCTCTCTCTATCTTCTTTCTTCTTTTACCAATTTGATCTCACCTTTTAGGATTTGTTTTAAATAAAAAATTCAAATTCAAATTTTAATTTTAATTGTAATTTTTTATTTATTTTTAAATAAAATATTTTAATGAAACAATATTAAATTTAAATTTAAATAAAAAAATATTTAGATTAAAATTTCACTCTTCTTTTCTTTTTCTTCATTCTTTTTAATTTAAACATAAGTTAGATAAATTACTATATTTCTTTGAAAACTAAAATACCATTTTAGTTTTTAATTAATATATTTTGCACCAAATTAACATGTATAAATTTAATTTTTTATGGATTAAATTTCTTACTCAATTGGATCAAATTTTAAAATTGATGTACCTACTTAATATAAATATTTTTAGGTAGACCAAAATGATATAAAGCATATTTTTTAAAGATCAAAACAATAATTTACTCTTATGCTTTTGATTGTGATCAGTTGTAGGCCCCCCCACCCAAAAAAAAAAAAAAAGATCACTTGTGCCTTCAAATTTTGTTCAAGATTAATAAATTTTCTTCTCAGTGGTTTTTAAAAGTGTAGTCTTCGCATCTGTTTAATGTTTAATGTATTCAAAAGTTGTCTCAACCCAGAGAAATTAATTAGCCAATAATTACAGCTTGTCTTGAGAGAAAAAAAAAATCACAAGCACTAGATTTTGTTT
Organism: Erythrophleum fordii; assembly: GCA_032878935.1. Taxonomy (NCBI): domain Eukaryota; kingdom Viridiplantae; phylum Streptophyta; class Magnoliopsida; order Fabales; family Fabaceae; genus Erythrophleum; species Erythrophleum fordii. The sequence continues at coordinate 48,798,493 of JAVQMF010000053.1, read as the reverse complement.
CACACAAATTGGGGAGCTAGATCATATCTATCATTAAAATCACATGCATCCTCTTCATACTCTAATCTTGAAGATCATAAACAGCATGCACTTTCACAGATTGACAGTCAGGAAAATGATAGATCTAACAATCCAGCAATTCATTAATTAATCAATGAGCTGTTTCAGGAAAATAAAATAATGAAAAATATAGAGAAATCTTTAAGGCCAGTCAACAAACTGTCTATCTACTAATTCAAGATACTTTTAAATAAAAGGTCTCAAACATTTTAATCGAACACACTTATTTATAAATTTATTGATGGTTAACAGCTCACTCCAAAAGCACTAATGTCAAAAATTCATACCATCATCATACCTATAAAAAGTAGGGCAAATTACTCTTGTCCTCTTTTAAGATATGTTTAAAGTATATAGTTTTTTTATTATTTAAAAAAATTATGTTATTTTCTTTTAAAATCAAAGATATATTACATTAACATCTTCCACAACAAAAAATAAACTGTAATTACATCTATTTTGATTAACATCTATACAATATAAAAGATATTAAATATGTATTAAACAAATATTAAAATAAATGTTTAAGAAATATAATTTTAAATAAATTATATTCATAATAAAAAAATCAATAATATCTTTAAGGGTATTTTGATCATTTTCATTACATTAAATAAAATTTGCGAATATTTTTATAATAAAAAATTGCACAATTTAAATATTTATCAAAAATAGAGTAATTAATATGCCTATAAAAGTACCGAGCCACTAAACTACTTCTACTACAAGGAATGTGATGCGTACGTTGGGGAGGCGGATGGCTGGTAGCTTATTTTAAGTGCTCATATATAATACACAATGGTAAGTATCATTGTTATTTATTTGTTATCATATAATATAATTTCAGTTATAATTAAATTATATTCTCAACTTTAAAAGATAATTATTTATCAACTAAAATATAAATCACAATAATAATTAATTTTCTAATATTATACAAGAAGTATCTTCTTGGGTTATAGCTGATTTTCTCCTTCTTCAGATTTATTATATTTTTAAATTAATTTAGCATATTGAGCATATAACTTATATATATATATATATATATATATATATATGTGTGTGTGTGTGTGTGTGATTAGATAGATATAATTGTTTATATGTTATTATCATATTTTTTAATTAATATATAATAAATATATAATTTTTTATTAATAATATAATAAGCATATAGTTTAAATTTAAAATTATGCATTTATTTGTAAGAATTATATATTTTTTATATTATTATTTAAAAAATTAAATATTTATTATATTTTAATGAAAATAATATAATATGAAAAATGTAAAGAAGTGGCGGATAAGTTATATATATATATATGCAAAGCTAAAATGTGAAATAGAGGTTGACAATATTATATAGTGAATGTTACTGATGGGCCTATCAACGAACATAGGAGACCCTTTATCGGGTGGGACGCCGGGACCGCCCAATCTTGCAGATCAACAAACCTCCATGTAATACCTAACCATTTATATATGAAAAAATTACACATTAGAATATTAAATTGAAAGTATTTCTATTAAAAACTTTTAAAATTTCAAATCATTTTTAAAGACTTTAAGATAAAAATTTTAATTTAAAATCTTAAATCATAGTTTTTTATACAATTAAAATTTTGTATGTTAATATTTTTTAACATAATTTTAAAAGTTAATATATTTTAATATAAGTATTTTTTACATGATTTGTTATATCATAATTTTTTTAATATATCTTTAGCCAAAGATATAAAGAATAAGAAAAGTCCAAGCATATATCTTCCAGCACTACATTAGTGTGCAATTGACAATATCAATAATATAGATTTTTAGCTAGTTATTTGCCTATTTAAGGGCTTCCTCCCCCCAGGCGGGGGAGTCCCCAACATAAAAAAAAATTAAAATTTTTTTTTAAGGATATTTAAATTATACAGTATAGTTTTATTTATAAAAATATATCTAATTAAAATAAAATGATAATCAAAATGTTTTAAAGGATAATAGTAATTTTTTATAAAAATTTTAACTTATTAAAAAATACATTCTTTATTTTAATATTATTTATTTTATGTTTATAAATTTAAATTGTTTAAAACTTGTTCTAATTTTATAATAATGCTTATGTTTATTAATATATTTAATACTAGCTTATTGTTGAAATTAATTATTAATTATTACCTTTTACTTGCTTAATTTTAAAAATTATATTGTGAATATGTTATTTATTTTTAATATTATTTAAATTTAAAAATAACTATTTTATATTATTCAACTATATTTGTATGTATGTATTATTTTTAGAGGACTCCCACTACGAGTTACATTCTATTTTTTCTCTAATACAATTAACGCATGTCCTTATCTTTTTTAAGTTAAGTAAGAGAAAGATGTCATCTTTAATTAATCTTTCAATTTTTTTCTTTTGAAATGTGGCCCAATCATCTATACCACAACAATAGAGATTTTTCTTTAATTAAGGGTCATTTAGTTGTGAAATTCTCAATATTAACAAATAAATAATTAGTTTTTGGATTCAAACACAATCTATATAATTTGTCAGATAAAATGCAATTGCTAATCACATGAGCATTATAAACAATTTCAACTCCTTTATTTTCAAATTTGAAAAAATATCCAACTTTATCAAGTAAGGAGAGAGAAACTAAATTTCTCTTAAATGATGAAATATAATAAAATGTTTTTAAACAAAGCCAATAACCAGATTCTAATGATAAAATAACAATTTCTATATATTCAACTTCAACATTAGTACCATTTTTAACTTTTAACTTAAATTCATTCTTACTTAGTTTTTTGCTGTTTCTGAACCCAATAAGGTAGAGTTTTTGCTGTTTCTCAATCTAATAAGGTAGAGTAACATAAACAAAAGTACCATTATCAAACCACCAAGAATCTAAAAAGATATCAATAATGTTTAATTCAATATAAACATAACAACAACACATCTTTGCCCTTCTTTGTCAGCCATTCTTTATATTTGAGGCAATCCACCTTCTTATAATCCTTCTTCTTACAAAAATAGCAACTCATATCCTTCATTTTATCTTTATCACTAGTGACTTGATGCTTGTTATACCTTTTGAAATCCTGATCTTTCCTAGGAACATATGTCTTCTTGTTCTTAAATTTCTCTTTTCCTTTATGGAAATTCAGCTTGTTATCGGAAATCAAGTATGCAGTTTCATTCTTTTCTCTCTTTAACTTTTCTTCTTTAGCCACACATTTAGGAATCAAATTATTGATGTCCCAAGTTTAATCTTGTGTGTTGTAAATAGTTTTAATCTGACTGAATTCTTGCGAAAGTGAATTAAGTGCTTGTTGAATGATAAAGCTATCTAAAATAAGAATATCATGAGCCTTAAGCTTAGTTTGAGCATGCACTATCTTCATGACATATTTCTTAACTCTCTTAATATTATCATACCTCATGCTTGTCAACTTACTCATGAATTGTTTAATCTCAGCCTTGTCTAATACATGATATTTTTTTCCTATAGCATTAAAGAACTCCTTAGCATTTGCTGTCTCTAGTAAATCACTCATGAAGTATTCAGCAATTGATCTCATCATAGCTATGAGATTGAGGTGATTGGATTTCTCCTACTTAGTATAGTACTCTTTTTGCTCAGTAGTGTTACTTTTAATGGGTTTCAATAGTTCATTCTCATGTAGCGCCAGATCTATATTTATTATTCTTAGGGCAAATTCAATACTTTGCTTCCACCTCTTATAGTTAGAACTAGTCATGACCTTTTATGATGGTATTGTTGTTATTCACAACAAAATGAGACTAATTAATAAAAAATGCAACATGGTCATTAAAGCAAGAAATTTCAAAATATCTTTCAAAAGTATAGGGGCATTATCATAAATAAGACCTTAGCGCATGTCTTATCCTCTACCCACACCTATTTCAAATGATCATATAACCAACTCATCTAATCCTCCACTCTGTTCCTCCAGCCAAGTTAACATTCCCTCATTTCTTCGTACCCTAATCTTTTCCACTCCTTTACTTCTCCTTCCACCTCCATCTTCCTCTCCTTGCTACAAGTGTTGCGTAAATCTTGTTATTGCTCCATTTACCTTCACTTATGATGACCTTCCCCTTCCTTCTTCATTATTTCCTCTATCCCCCAAGAAAAGAGATTTCTAACTTTCTTCTACCATCTCATTCTCCCACACCTTCCCTTCCTTTCTTTCCACTAACTCCTACTTTAACTTATCCTCTCACTCCACCTGACTCTCCTCCACGACCTCCTTCTCCTCCAACTCCAACTCCACCTCCACCTCACTCCCCTTCACCACCTTCCTTTCCTTTGACCTCCACCTCCATCCAGCTTGCTCTCCATGATATCTTTCAGCAACTCCATTCACTGAATAATAATGTTCCATCTCTTCATCCTGGTATAGAGTTTTTAACTATAAATATGGGTGTTATTCGTCATCTTCTTAGTTTAAATTGTGTCATCAGACAGTAGTTAGACTTTGTCATCACTAAATTTCATGATGCCAAAGAAGCCTTTCAAATTGATTGCCCGAAACTCCTGTAGCACTTTAGGACCTTGACTCTACCATCCTTCAACTTACTCAAATAATGGAAGTCACCTACCATGATTGTAGTTCGTGATTTCATCACACGCGTCATTGAGAATACTTTTATGCTTGACTGTTGCCAGTGATGACCTCACCTTTCACTCTTCTCTATTTTGTGCATTTCATTGCTTATACATCTGCCTATGAATTTGTTGTTTTCTTTTCCCTTTTATTGATGACAAGAAGGGGAAGACATTGGCATAGTATACTTGTAATGAAAATCTTGATTGATGATTCATAATTGTTGTGATTATTGAATTTTTCTTCGATCTGTGTGATTAATGGTGTTTTGATCTAACTACTTAATACTGTTATTGGCATGAATGGTTAATGCCAGTTGAAGTTATCATTTGCTATCTTAAAATTGATTTACTTATTGACATATAAGTGTTAAAATTATCTTAATTGAAATTAGTGCTTGTTGTCAAAGGGAATGTAACTCCTATATAAAATGAACATTTACATAAATAAGCTCAAATCTGTTTAAGGGTTTTGTCATCATCAAAAAAGGAAAAATTATTAGCCCAACGTTGATTGACCCAAAGACATTGATGATAACAAAACTTGAATCAGATTTATGTAAAAGCCTATAATCTAACTCGGCCCAATAAACTAAGTTTAAATTTATTTAGGCCTTGATTATTTTTATGGGTGCTTTTAAGAAGCCGAGATTATATGCCAAATGATAAATAACTTTATGAAGAACAGACAAACAAGTTATAATCTTTACGTAAAATGAATATGAACAAAAAAAGTGTTAGCTCTTTCTGTCTCTGATTACTTACACGAAAATAAAGTTTTCCTTAAAAACTTGTTTCGAGCTTCGTAATTAGCATTAAATATGACTTTGACCTGACTAACTGCATGAAAGAGCAAGAATTGTGAAAGAAAATTTTGAACATTAGAGATAATTCTAGGATGTACCAGTAAAGTTAAACGTTAAAGATCATAGTTATCTCTAACGGCTAGTCAATGTAAGAAATCTATATATATTTGAAACTTTGAATAGATGAGATAGAGAAAAGTACAATAAATTTGAGAAAATAACAAGATTGATTATTGCTTAGTGTCCAAAATATCTGCTTGTAAAAAGCATTTTTGTTTGTGCTTCAAATTATTGTAAAAGAAAATGAGTGTTGTTAAAGATCAAGAAAGAATTAAGAATGAGCTATTAAAAACATGGTTGAAAAATCACATGTAATAAAGTTTGAAAGAGATGTTAATCACATTTCTGTAAGTATATTATTTTAATGAAAAAATTCTTTAAGTGTTTTGAAGGGATTGAACATAGGTCAAAGTTGATCAAATTAGGATAATCTCTGTGTGCAATCTCAAATGTGCTAACCTCCGTTCTTCTACTTTTGAAGGACCTCATATTGATTTTATTATTATTTGCATCATTAACTGAATTCACAAAAACTAATTGTTTATCAACATCACTTACATCTAGTATAATCGAATTTATAAGAGTTTTATTTGTTTTCGATCGTTCCGTACAAAAATTATCCACCTTTAATAAAACTGAGATAGAAGATTGTTGGTCCTCCATCTCACAGGCATTAAAATTGTATATTTTACACATCATATCTATTCACTCCACTTTAGGTGTAATTATTATTTATATGCGTGATATTTTTTGAAATTTGATATGTTAATATGTCCTCTATTTATATATATGGGCATTAACATGGTTTTAGGGTGCTTATGTTGTATTTTTATTAGAAGTTTAACGTATAATATATATATATATATATATTAGTTATTTTTTTAAATATAATGGATTGCTTTGTAAAATATTATTTTTAAATTGTTTATGCATTTTACTTTTTTTTTTAAATCTCTCCATTTTCTTAAAAATCTTTTTTCTACTTCATCTTTTTTTTTTTTTTTAAATTTAAACTAGGCTATGTAATTGATATAGGTCCCATACAATTGTATGGACCCACATCTAATTGATTAAAAAACATAACATTAAAGGTATATACATAATATAAAAAATAGTTTAATATTTATCAAAATACCATTTTTTGAATATATCTAATTACAAGTTTGGCATCTTTTTCGAAAGAGTATTATTGAAAACATGTTATGGTAGTTTCGATTTGTCTGTTTTGAAAACAAGAATTTAGGAAATTGTTTTAAAAACAAATCATTTAAAAATAACATTCCAAACATATTTTTTACTTTTATTTTTAAAAATAAAAAACACTGTTCCTAAAAAAAAGGCCAAAAGTTCAATTCAACATAATTTTAATAATTGCAATACCCAACAATCTTCATTGTCTTTTTTTTGGGTTAAATTAATTGCCCAAATTATTTTACTTGAATAATATTCATAATTAAGTGACAATAATCCTAAATAGTGACGGTATATAAAAATATTGATAATAAACCAAGCATCATTTTCATTTTAAGAAGTGATCAAAGCCACTACAAAAGTTAAATTCTTCATTTTATTATCTTACGGCAATATATGAGAATGTGGAGAGCAAAAATTTATGCTCTCAAACCAAAGTTTCATAGCATTTCCTCTCAACATAGAAAATAATAAAGAAACCCTTGAGCAAAACTAGTTTACAAAATAATAAGTAAGCAGAATAACCCTTACAAATTCTAGTAAAAATGTATTTGATATTCTTATATATATATATATATCTTTATAAGATTAATTTGATTCACTTGTATCTATATTATCAAAATATCTTAAATTCTAGCTCTATCTGACGATGTGCAAATTTCAGTAATACAACCATCATTTGCCCAATTCAAGTAAAAAACTAAGGCACCAACATTCATACCCCTCACAATCACATATGTCTGATCTGATGATCTCAATGAGCCACATAGCATAGCAGTGCGAAAAGAGAAACGAAGATAAATCAATTATCACCATTAACAATCATAATAGAATCAGGGAGGGAAGGGCTTGAAACCTTCATTCACCAATTTGTCCAATGGCCCAAACAATGGTTTTGGCAGGTTGCCCCATTCATACCAGTCCCACCCATCGCATTTGTTTGGCTCGAGATTCTTAGGCTCTTCCTCTGCATCCCCCACCACGGCTCGCATGAAGATGGTGACGTAGTGGCAGGGCTTTGCTTCCCCCAGGAGCACGTTGTTCGTGACCATTAAGAACTCCGTTTTCGCTATCTCCAGCCCCGTTTCCTCTTTCACTTCTCTAATTGCACATTCCTCGAAGCTCTCACCTGAATCCGGAACCAGAAAATAGAAAAAAGAAAATTCAAATTTCCCGAGAAACAAACAATCTTGAAAAGAGAGAGAAGGGGAAAGAGGTTGACCAAACTCCAGGTGACCCCCAGGCAGAGCAAATGTGGAACTGCCGACGGAGGAGCGCCGTCGACCTAGGAGTACGGATCTGTCCTTCAGAAGGAACACCACCACGGCTACCCTCGGCACCGGAGCCGCCTCTCGATTCTCCATATTCTTCAAGCTCGAGCGTCAGTGCGTGCCGTGCTGATTCACACGCCGTGCTCTTGGAAAAAGAAATATTTCATCCGCGACATATAAACTTTCAATTATTTCACATAATTTAATAAAATTATTTTAATTATTTCAAATTTTTTAAATTTATTATTTTTTTTAATTTTATCTTTATTTATATAAAAAAATTAAACTAATATTTTTTTAAAAAAATAATTTTTAAAAAATTAACACAAAAAATGACACAATATCTTATATTTTAAACTAAATAAATCTTTTAAAAAATACTTTATATAATAAACCAAAAGGAGTATATATTAAAAAAAATAAGTTTGTAGATAAAAAATTTTTATATTCTTATTTTAATTTAAATTTAAAAATAGATAAATATTAATAATGAATAATAAAAAATAATAAATAATGACCTAAAATTTAAAAAGTATATTTTATTATTATTGTTTTAAAATAAATAATTATTGATTTTAACTAAAACTAAGTAGAGTTAATAATAATAAGTTTTATAAAATATATATTTTTTATTTTAGATCTATTTGTAATTATTTTTAAATAATAATTATAAAAATATAACAAATATTACATATATTTTTTATTTTATTTTATTTTTTAAACGCCCCGTGCTGGTAGAAGATAGTTGCGCAAGTAAAGCTTTTGAGAAATTTCCCCTGCAAGCTCTGCTGTCAGTTGTCAACTTTTTGACCAGTTCTGACTTACATGTATGCATCGTTGGAATGCTAGACTTAGTCTTAAACCCATGTTGGGTTGGTCAACTGTACGGCCCCGTTTTGAACTTCCAAAGTTAATAGGGGATGGGAGATGTTGGCCCAAAACTGGTTCGGGTCTCATAATCTTTATTAGTTGACAAAATTCTTATGAAAAAAAAAAATCTTCAATTGAAAAAAAATTAAGAGTACATTACTTTATTCCTTTTTTATTAGAGATATTTAAATTATATAAATTTTTATCTATTATAAAAATATACTCAAATTTTTATAAAGTTAAAATATGACAGAGATATCTTCAAAAATAATATTAATTTATTTTTTGAAAATATAATTTGTTAAACAATATTTTTTGAAATTTTATTTTAATATTATTTATATTGTGTTTAAAATTATATAATTAATTTATATTAATTTTAAAAAATTAACTCTTTTTATTCTCTTAAAATACACATATATATTTTTAATTTATTAAGGCCCTGATTTAAACCCATATTGGATTCGTCAACTGGACGGCCCCGTTTTGAATTTCCAAAATTGATGGCGGATAGGAGATTTGGCCCAAAACTGGTACGGGTTTTATAATCTTTAGTTGACAAATAAAAAAAAAATCTTCATTTGAAAAAAAGAAAATTGACAGTACATTACTTTATTCCTTTTTTTAGAGATACTTAAATTATATAACTTTTTATCTATTATAAAAATACACTCAAATTTTCATAAAATTAAAATATGACTGAAATATCTTCAACAATAATATTAATTTATTTTTTTAAATATAACTTATTAAACAATATTTTTTGAACTTTTATTTTAATATTATTTATTTTGTGTTTAAAATTATAAATTTAATTTATCTTACATTTAAAAAAATTGACTATTTTTATTCTGATGAAATACATTTAAGCCCCTGATTCCCATACATTCGCACGAGAGGGCCCACACTAATGATTAAATAGTTAGCATATATAACACAAATAGCAATCTCTAAAATTGAAATAAACATAATGTCAAAGGTAAAATCCTTAACCCATTCTTTTAAGCACTCTCAAATATCTATTCTCATATAGACGTTAAGGTTGTAAAGTTGAAAATTGAAACCTGGATTAGAGTCTAACAGAATATCCTAAAGAAGATGCCAATCCTTGTACACGACTTTATGGGTCATATAATGAATAGCATCAAAACATCTTAATCATGATTCATGAGGCAATGGGCTAGCCTCTCGTAATCATATATCGCGCTTTTTTCTTCTTCCTCCCACTTTTTGATAGAGACCTTCACGGACTGTAATGTATATCTCTCTTAAGTGGTCATTTATTCACTGCTTAAGGCCATATCCATTTAAATATGAACTTGGTGACTCAGCTACACTATTTTCTACTTCTTCCTTCCCACTAAAATGAAAAATCTAATCTAGCGTTACTTTCCATCACTTTCTTTATTTATTATTATTTTTTTTATATTATTGTTACTTGTCTTTTGGAAAAGTAAATAAAGATATCAATAATTTTTCAAATTTCAACTTGAGCGTGATGAAACGTAAAATATTATTAAAATTTACATTTAATTTTATTCTGATATTAAAATTCTAAATATTAAAAGTTTGATTAGGGAAATAATTTAAGAGTAAGATGAAATGGGATGGGATGTGATGATTTAATTATTTTAAACATGAATTAGATATCTAAAAATTAACAAAATTGGGTAAGATATGAATGGTTGAAATCCAACCTAATCCATTGTCTACTTCAATATTTAAATTACTTAACATTAAATTAAATTGTTTAAGCTGGTTTGAATATATATATATATATATATATTGCATGTTTGAATGTAAATTGTTGGCGCCGAACGTAGTTCTGTTTAGTTTGTTAGGCCAAAAGTTCTCTTTCTGTCAATTGTTTCGTTGTTCTGTTGCTGCTATTTTGGCCTTTTGGTTGCAAGTTGAGGCATATTGGCCAAAATAAAAGAAGTGTGCTGATGTGTGCGTAAGGTATTGCAATGCCATAATATTCTTGCTAATGGGCCACTCTTGCAATCCATTATAGAATAGTTATTAATATATGTGTCCATGAAGTGAAACCTTATATAATTTAGCACTTTCTTATTTTTCTGTTAGATAGATTGCATAAATATTATGTTAATTAAATAGATTTTAATAAACCCTTAAAGATTAAATTAATGTTATAAAATCTTTTCAAAGATCTTTATGATAAATAAATATCGAGTAAATGATTTAGTTTCTAAAAAATAAATCTCCTCTTAATCTAATGCTCTAAAGATAATTTTTTTTCCATTTAGTTATTGAAAAATTATTCTTTTATTAATTTAATTTTTTAAAGATAAAATCTCTAATTTTAGTTTCTGAATTTTTTTTCAATTAAATTAGTCCTTAAAAGAATCACCATCATTTTGATTGGAAAAAATATTTTGAGAAAAAAATTGAAAGGCTTTATTTTGAAAAGATCAAATTAAGATAAACATGATATTTTAAAGACTAAATTGAAAATTTTTAATTTTAGAAGATTGAATTAAAAATATTAAATTTTCTAAGAGTTAAATCAATAATTTATTCATAAGAAGTTGTTATTTGACTTAGGAAAGTTATTTTCTCCAATTTTTTTTAAACTTAAAAAAAAAAAAAACTCTAAAGCATCTTTAGACAGCCTAACTACCATACTTTTAGCTGTGGTTTAATGAGAACCAACCTTACTAGCAGTTACTTTTCACGTGTGCGTTTATCTAACACTGCTTCTCAATCCGTGAATTGCACCTATCAGAAGGGCTCTTTATATTAAGGAGTAGGGTTAAAGTCTCCTTTGGAAATGCAGACCTAAACCAATAAAACTTCACAAATAACTCGTGATATTCACATAAAAGGGTGGAGATAAAGACTTTTGAACTACCCATTTATCTTTTTTTTTTTTTTCCAAAGGTCAAGATATTTATACTATACTTATATTCATATGTTATAACTAATTTATATAAATTTATATAATTTTATAAATGCCACTAAATATTAATTACACACATGGTTAGCCAAATTTTTTCCTATCCAACATAATGCTAGTTGAGTGTTGTTAAATATTGTTTTTAACAGTAGTACCAATAATGTTATTCAAAAAATAATTTTAATAAAATTATTATTTTTTATTCCATTGCAGATATATTTATTACTATGAAATATATATACACACACATAATAATGTGAAAAACTTAAACCTGTAATATGCAAATTACTCAACTCTCTTACTAATCAATCATGCCTAATAATATAAATCACAATACACACACACACAGACGCACCTAATAGTTTAATGCCATGCCTCTATGCCTGCAACACAGCTCAAAGATATGCTTAATTTTTTTTTAAAAATTTATCAGACAAAAATTTAAATATACACACTCTTACCCCAATATTGTAAATTTAGAATATTAGTCCCAAAATATAAACAAAAAAATTAATAACTTTATCTAATAATTATTACATTAATAATGTGTAAATTTAAATGATTTAATTTAATGAAAATATATAAATAATAATTATAAACAATCGCTTCCCATCCTACAATTGATACAGTAAATTATTGAACCTGTGACAATAATAGAATTCTAGGCATGTACAAAGAACAGGTTATGAAATAGTAGTGAAACTCATAAAACGTAAAGCAAATCCTAATAGTTAAATAATCACTAAGACATTGTTTGGTTGGAGGACCTTCCCCTCCTCTCCTTTCCAAAAAAATTTTCTCCTCTCCAAAAGTGGGGGTTTTTGAAGAGAAAACAATTTTGTTAATTTTATTTGACTAAATTACCCTTACTTTTATTTTCATTTAAAATATAATATAAATCTTATTTTTTTAATGAAATTTAAGATAATTTTTTATGAAAATAAAAATATTTTTTGAATAAAAATAAAGAATTATTTTTTATAATAAAAAAAAAATCTTTTTTTTTATAAAAACATCTTAAAAACAAAAAAAATTAAAAATTTTAATATTATAAAAATATAATTATCTATTTAATTTTATCTTTTTTTCTCTTCTTTCTTTAACCAAATAAGATTTTATTAAAATTTCTCTTATCCTTTCTAAATTAATCAAACAAGATATAATTAAAACTCTTCACTACTTCTCCTTCCCTTGATTGAACTAAACATCTCCTAAAGTCCAATCTCCAACTTCAACCCTTGGAGCATTGATCCAAAAAAAAAAAAAAAAAGAAACTCCAACCTTTGGAATTACCAACGGATAATCAAAATGATACAGTGTGCCAAGTTTTGGAAAGATTAGCAGAGAAACAAAGGCGTCCTTTTGTCATATATGCTTCCTTTCATTTTCAATGTCAACTTTACTACGGAGTTGGGGTGGCTGTGAGAGAACATATTTTTCATGGATGGTCGCCCCTCCTGCTCAGAGTCTCCCTAGCAGTTTTGTATGGACTGTCAAAATAAGTTATTTTGAATAAATTTTAATCTTCTTAGATTATCTGGAAAAATTATTTATTTTTTAAAATATTATTTACCTACTTTTTAAATAATTAAAATTTACTTAAAGACAATTCGGAGTCCCCACAGCTTGTCCCGAGGGTCTCTTCCTCCCCGCTGTGGCTGCCACTTGTTCCTTGTTTCTTGGCACTTCTTCGCGGCAAATTGGCCCCACAATTTCCCAACACACACACATTATACACTCCACTGCCCATTCTCTCTCTCTCTGCACACTCCTCCTTCTGTCTGTCATATTCTGCTCCCTTCTTTCGTTTCTGGGAGTGTTCAGAGTCAGACTGTTTTGGGGGGTTGAGTAGCAATGGCCGACAACACAGACGATATAGCAGAGGAAATCTCGTTCCAGAGTTTCGACGATGACTGTAGATTGCTCGGCAATATGCTCAACGACGTTTTGCAGCGAGAAGTTGGGAGTCCGTTCATGGAGAAACTGGAAAAAATTCGAGTTCTTGCGCAGGTTTTCCTTTGTCCCCGTAGCCACTTGCTCGGGTTCTTGTTTACTCTATTCACTGTCGCTAATTGCTGTATGATTTTAGCCTAGGTTTGGTAATTTCGTTTTTTGTTGTGATGGGTTTTCTTTCGCTGCGATGTCACCACTGTTTTCTGGGGCCTCTGGTTGGTTGCTGAGAAAGTGGAATAGGAAAAAGGAAGTTCGAAGCGAAATGCATTTGGTGTTTTATGTTGTAGCATGGGAGTTCATATATAAAGAAAAACTCAACAGATGCCTGAAGTAATCCGTAACGATGGGAGTAGGCTTTCTTTAGTTCTGAAGTGCTCAATTACGAAATCTTTATATAATCCTTTTGAAATTGTGAAATTCTAGTTGGATTTCTCTATACTTCTCGCAATCAAGTAGCAAGTAGCAACTAGCAATAATGTGAGGTTTTTTCCTCCAGAGTGCTTGTAATATGAGGCAGGCAGGGATTGAGGACATGGCAGAGCTGCTCGAGAAGCAGTTGGCTTCAGAGTTATCGAAGATGACGTTAGAAGAAGCTCTGACTCTCGCTCGTGCCTTCAGCCATTATCTTACTTTGACGGGTATAGCTGAAACCCAACACAGGTAATTGGATCGCCGTATGTTGTTCTTTTCTTTTACTCTCTTTATAATTATTCTGTTTCTTTCTCTGAAAATATAGAGTCATTTTTAGTTCAGATCATAAAGACGAATAACATATTTGCAATACTCAAATTCTCAAGACGCTGTTCTAATATATTTTCAACAAGGTAGGTCAATCTTTTATAGGAATTCTGTTTGTGCAGGGTTCGTAAAGGACGGAATGTGGCAAATTTATCAAAATCTTGCGATGACACCTTTAACCAGCTGGTGCAGAGCGGAGTTTCCCCAGACGAGCTTTATAACACAGTTTGCAAGCAGGTCTGATCAGAATCCTTAAGTATTTGCTCTGCAGGCAATTCTTTTCTTACCAATTAGTGGTATTAAATTCATTGATGGTACTTCAATTAGTGATCAGTTTCTTGTATTTTTCTAAGTTCAAGTTTTATTTTTTTGGGGTTGCTACAGGAGGTTGAAATTGTTCTTACAGCCCATCCCACACAAATTAATCGCCGCACTTTACAATACAAACACGTTAGAATTGCTGTGAGTTGTTGACTTAGTCTGGCCTTAATAAAATTACTGAAGGCTTGAACTTTAAATCTCATATATCATATAAACTTTTTGGTCTGACTACTAATTCTTTTCTTTCCATGTAGCATCTTTTGGATCTTAATGATCGACCTGATCTTAGTTTTGAAGATCGAGAAATGGTGATTGAAGATCTGGTACAGTTCTTGAACATTATTCTCACTCTAGAAAGCCACTGTGGTGTGTGATGGTGGGAGATCATCTCTTTAAAAGTGAAATGGATAGTGTAAATCCTATTTCTAGCTTTTTTTTTTGCCTTTTTTCTTATAAATCATTGTGGCTTTGGTAGGTGAGAGAGATAACTTCAATATGGCAGACAGATGAGCTTAGGCGTCAAAAACCCACACCAGTTGATGAGGCTAGGGCTGGTGAGCTGCTAGAGTAACAGATATGTCAGCTCTTGCATGCTTAGGTTCCCTGTTAGAGAAATAATTATTTGTCATATATTTTTGAATTCTCCCAGGTTTGAATATTGTGGAGCAGTCACTATGGAAAGCTGTCCCTCATTACTTACGTAGAGTCAGCAATGCTTTAAAGAAGGTCTGGCATCTTCAATTTGTGTCATTTAACTTGTAGATTCTTTGCACAAGTAATTTATTTAATCTCTTCGATACAACCTGTCTTGTATTGCAGCATACAGGAAAGCCACTTCCATTAACTTGTACTCCTATAAAGTTTGGATCTTGGATGGGTGGTGATAGAGATGGAAACCCAAATGTGACAGCAAAGGTGGGCTCTTTTTATATCCATTCAACTTCGTGTTAACTGTATGTGTGTTACGATTTTGTCTTCTCAAACAACTAGAGGAGTCTTTTTCCATGGGTTGAGAAGTTTTCCTAGTAGTGTAAGCATGGCTGACTTTGTAATAACAATTTTATAATTGACAGTTAGAACATTTCATGTGTATTTGTCATCCAGGAAATGGCAAGTTTAGTGTTTAATAAAACTGCTATTGATATGTTAATTACTTTCTTTTCACTTATGGATTGCTCAGAGTGGTGGCAGGATGTACTTTTCTGGCTAAGATTTTGAAGTCTTTAATTAAAATATGATAATTTTCTATGTTGCAGAATGTAAATCTTACTGAACGCTGTAAATTTCAACAGTAAAATGGTTTAAATTGGTTATTCTTTTTTCTTCAGGTCACAAAAGATGTTACACTTTTATCAAAATGGATGGTGATTGACCTCTATTTCCGTGAAGTTGATAACCTCAGATTTGAGCTGTCTATGAATCAGTGCAGTGATAGTTTGTCAAGGCTGGCACATAAAATTCTGGAACAAGGTTTGTCGGTTGAATTTTATATTTGATGAGATCCTTTTCAATGCTAATGGGACACAACTTCTTTGATTTATCTTGAATGACCAATGAAGACTGTTTGTGCCCAAGAAAATTAATTTGTAAAATCAGTGTAGTTGAACCTTGATAATTTGACTTGTTTGATTATCATATGAACGGCAACATTTATTGATCTCCTCAAAGCCTAACTATTTTTAGTTAACGTCTTTGCTCTGTTTTCTCCAACTAAAATATTAGACAGTAATTTTGGACTTAAGAATGAGAATAGGAGAGAGGCACACTTAGAAACAAAAGTCAGAAACGTTTTTCATTATCAAACTAGCCCAATTCTTAATATCTGAGAATTTAATGAATAATATTCTGCTATATATTTACTTTCTTGTTTCAGTAATGGAAGTAATCCCTGCCTGGTCTTTGCATGATTTACTGCTACGGTGTCTTGAGTCTGTTTCCTGTTGGTTTGGAAATACCTTGAAAATAAATCAATTTACATATGTTTTTTTCCCCCCCTTACTTCCAAATAAGTCGATCTTTTGATCTTGACATCGAATCCACTGTCTCAAATCTCAAGTCCAGTTTAATGATCCAAGATTGATTTCACCTATGTGGTTGGTAAAAGTTTGAGAGCTTCTGTGCGTGGTTTGCATGATAGTTTTCTCAAACAATTGCTATGGTGTGTAGAAAATATATCAGTTTTGGTATGAATTTGACTGTAACTTTGTTATGATATCTGGTGATGCAATGGGGAGTGTATGTTCATGATCTTCTGTTTATAGTTCTATTTATGCACCTTCTATGTCTTTACACGATCAGCTGCAGATACATCTTTATGAACTGTTCTTCTAGATCATGGCTTGTCATTGTTATATTCTCAAAGATATGTTTTAACACTTTTAATCCACTTGTAAGAGTTTATGTCACTTCTCCCTCTTCAGAAGCCTTCTCTGAGGATCGCCATGAGAGTTGGAATCAATCTCTGAGTAGAAGTCAATTCAAACATCATGGCCAACAAGCTCCACTTCCAACACAACTGCCAGCTAGAGCTCATTTACCCTCTTGTGCTGGTACACAAAATTGTGCTCAAAATTGCTCCATCTAGTTCTTTTTCACCATGCTTGGGGAATCAGAAACAAATTAATTCATGTGCTGACATATAACTAATACTCTCCCTCACCCCCTGCCCCATCCCCAGGGGCCAATCAAGTATATGTCATTGTCTGTGATTAATAATTCGTTTTTGGTGTATCATTTCATGTAGAAAATGGTGAATCTCAATATCCTAGACTGGATATTCCAGGAAAAGATTACATGCCACTTAATCACAAGGTAGAGCAATTTCAGTGATTCTGGAGTTTCTGTATTTACGATTGCATTATTAGTCCAGAATTATGTATAATTGAGCATAGTATCCCTAGATAAACTATATTTCTTTTTATCAATAGGATGGTGAGATTCCTCCTAGTTCAACAACGTACAAGAGTGGCACTCTTAATAGTCATGCATCACCAACAAGTTCAGAAAATTCGAGCGCTTCACAAGCACCTACAAATCCACGCTCTAGTCAACTACTTGCTCAGAGGAAATTTTATGCAGAATCCCAGACAGGAAGGTCCAGTTTTCAGAAGCTTTTGGAGCCAAAGCTCCCTCAGCTTCCTGGAATTGCTCCTTACAGGGTTGTCCTTGGGAATGTAAAAGATAAGGTATTGGTTCTGTTTTACTTCATGAATATGCACTTCAAAGTTGACTGTGTTGAAGCTGATAGTCAATGTCTGCTGTTTGTTTAGGATAATTTATGTGTTGCTGGTTTCTTGGATCTGGTATATGCTTGATAAATGCATTGCATTTCCACACTGTCCATGATGACTTCAAATGAACCCCGGTGGACACTAGTTTGAAAATGAAATAAGTGATATTGCTTAAAATTTATGTTTGGTTGGGTGCAAGGAAATGCTGGCAATTCAAAAGTAAAGTCATGTGAACGACACTTTAGGAGATAGATTAATATGAAATACTGGTGAAATAACTGGACAATATAATGTCTTGCCCCTTTTGTATTTATCTGTTCATATATTAGCTTTCTACTTTAAGTATTGAAAGGGAGGATTGCAGAATAACTTGGGAAGAACCAATTAGGAACAGTATAATCATAAGAAATACTATGGCAAATCTAGCTCCAGCTAGGATTGATTTCAACATAGATTCATATCTGATCTATTAGTAAGAATTTTTGTAAGTGATATTTTACAGATATCATTTTCCAAAGCCATAATTCGATTGAGTTAATATATGTTTAATTGTTGAATAACAGAGTTTAGACCAATGGCTTTTTGTTGTAGAAGAATTAACATATGCATTATTAAGGGCCTGCGAAAGCTTATTTCTTTGGTCAAAGGATTTCAGAAGGAAAAAACATATACAGACAACTCCATATATTTTGGTAAATTTATAATGCGCAAATATATGTTTGCCACTCACACCGTCATTGTACAAAGCGATCTTGATTAGTACAACTGTCCATAGATGTGTTGCTAATGTTAATTCATTTCTGAATATTGTTATGAAACTCACAGATTTTCTGAGTTGTAATTTTCATTGGTAGTTCAGAATGATCACTCTATGGTAAGATTGTAAATGCATCTATCTTCTGTCCCATGTGTTCAGCTTCTGAAAAGTCGCAGACGGTTGGAGCTTCTTCTTGAAGATAATCCATGTGATTATGATCCTTTGAGTTATTATGAAACAACTGATCAACTTTTGGAGCCTCTGCTCCTCTGCTATGAATCTCTGGTGCTCTCTCTCTCTCCCCCCCCCCCCCCCTCCCCTTTTTCTTCACTCTAAGGTTGTCTATAAGCAGTATTAAACTTTCCATTTGTGCAGCAATCATGCGGATCTGGAGTGTTAGCTGATGGTCGACTTGCTGACCTGATTCGAAGAGTGGCTACATTTGGAATGGTGTTGATGAAGCTTGACTTGCGTCAGGTCTGATTTAAGTTGCATGCTTATTAATTCTTGGTTGATCAGTTGTGGACTTAAACAAGGAATATGACAGGAATCTGGTAGACATGCCGAAACACTTGATGCAATCACCAAGTATTTGGATATGGGAACTTACAGTGAATGGGATGAAGAAAAGAAACTGGACTTCTTAACACGAGAACTGAAAGGAAAGAGGCCACTGGTTCCTCCCAGTATAAAAGTGAGATGGCATTCCATGTTACCTCTATAATTTCAAAGCAGTTTAACCCTGCTCAGTTCGTTCTTTTTCTTTTTAAATTAAATTTTGAGTTCTTTACATAATTTATTTGTTATATCTCCCTTGTTTTTATTAATGATGAGTATCACCATTTGTTCTTTTTAGGTTGCTCCTGATGTTAAAGAAGTCTTGGATACCTTCCGAATTGCGGCTGAGCTAGGGAGTGATTCACTCGGAGCCTATGTGATCTCGATGGCTTCAAATGTATGATTAATTGCTATTAGTCTTGAAATTATGCATATAAGCTAGAAACAGTTTTTGCAATATCAATTCTAGATGCTAGTCTCACCTGGCATTTTGACATTAAATAAGTGCTTTGACAATCATCAGCGTGTCCTATTTTTTCTTTTGGTGGTGTTTGGTTTTGCATGAAAAGTGATTTTTAGTGTCCTATCCAGTTGTTTTAAGAAATTTTGTCACAAAAATTTTTATTGCATTTTCATCTTACACCTGTAAAAGATAGTATCTTGGATATTATGGAATAACATGCATAATGAAAATTTTCCAGATGGAATCAGCGTTGTGTCAAAAAATTTAAGTTGTTAATATTGACTTACACTGTTGATTTTGAACATCACTTGATTGTCAGGCGAGTGATGTTCTTGCGGTGGAGCTTTTACAGAAAGATGCACGGCTGGCTGTTAGTGGGGAGTTGGGAAAAGCGTGTCCTGGTGGAACGTAAGTATGGAACCAACATGTTCATATCACATAACTAAAACTTATCCAGGTTTTTTTTACACTGGTCTGGTCACAAGGGTGCTTGAAGATGAAAACTTGTATTTTTTCTGTTTACTGAAGAGTTGGAATGAGTGGATTAATTATGTACATCAAATATTAGCTATATTTAAATGTATGTAAGCGTTGGTCTATACTTGTGCACTTGCCATGTTCAAGAAGCATGTGGCACTTTCCTGTGTATAATTGTTTGGAAAATGAGAAGCAGCGATGAAGCTGCAGTACTTGTCTGATCTTATTGAACAGAATGTGGAGTATACTCTAGTTGTAATTGTTCATTATTTGGTGAAAAATTAAAGATTCTGTGAAAAAAGAAAAAATTTGTGACTGCTCTATGACAAGTATGCTGTAATTTTTTTGATATTTGATTTAAATGTTCCCCTTACACTCCCTGCGATGTAGTTACAATGTTTTGACCTTTATTGACATGCGTGTGTGATGTGTCTCTTTTAGGCTGCGGGTGGTTCCTCTATTTGAAACAGTGAAGGACTTGAGAGGAGCTGGTTCAGTTATCCGAAAACTTCTATCAATTGATTGGTACCGTGAACACATCATTAAGAACCATAATGGGCATCAAGAGGTACTTTTATATTGGAGAATCATTTCATTTGTGGTATGGCTTTGTTACGGGGAGTTCATACCACGGTGCAATAAATTTCTATTTGAAGGTTATGGTTGGCTATTCTGATTCTGGTAAAGATGCTGGGCGATTCACTGCTGCTTGGGAACTTTATAAAGCTCAGGAAGATGTCGTGGCTGCTTGCAATGAGTATGGCATTAAAGTTACTCTGTTCCATGGCCGTGGAGGGAGTATTGGTCGCGGTGGAGGCCCTACATATTTGGCTATTCAGTCCCAGCCACCTGGCTCTGTGATGGTGAGTTATATATTAAGACCTTAGAACTCTGGATTTGAGCCCCATTTTCCTTTTGAAATTATGAATGATAAAGATATTATTATTATTATTATTTTCAGCTGTTTGAAACTAAAAGTATAAAGCAGTGGTTTTTGGTACATTGCTAAAATCCGTCTGTTATACATTTCAATGGTTGGGACCTCCTTCCTCACGGTCAAGATGTACTATCTGGACTATTGGTTGAGTAAAGGTTAAAAATTGAAACTTGTCATGCTTTGCTTGTTTTCTGTAGTTCACATTGTTAGAGTTGTTAACTTGATTGTCCTAGACCATGAGATTCTTAGATGGAATTTCCTTGTGTGCACTTGTTGCTTGAAATTATCATAAAACATTCTTTTTTTTTTTTTTTCTGGGTGAGTTATCATAAAACATCAATAGTGAACAATAGTTGATAGGGTTGCTTGGAAGTCAAGTTTGTTCAACTATGATTGAATTTTAGATTATGTTCCCGCTGTTATTCAAGTATCATTTCTGCTTCTGATAGGTGCTATACATCTGAACGTTTGAAAGCACTAATTTGCCTCTTCTTAAACTGGACCAATTACAATTAGTGCTCTAAAATCTAGAATAATCTTCTGGTGTTTTACATGGTACATTGCAGGGAACCCTTCGTTCCACTGAGCAGGGAGAGATGGTACAGGCTAAGTTTGGATTGCCACAAATAGCTGTGAGACAGCTTGAGATATACACAACAGCTGTGCTACTTGCAACCCTTCGCCCACCTCTCCCACCCCGAGAACAAAAATGGCGTAATCTCATGGAAGATATCTCGAAAATCAGCTGCCAATGTTACCGAAGTGTAGTATATGAGAACCCAGAATTCCTTGTCTACTTCCATGAAGCCACACCTGAAGCAGAGCTTGGCTTCCTTAACATAGGAAGCCGCCCCACAAGAAGAAAGAGCACAACAGGAATTGGACATCTTCGCGCCATACCATGGCTGTTTGCATGGACTCAAACCAGATTTGTTCTTCCAGCTTGGCTTGGAGTTGGAGCAGGTTTAAAAGGTGCTTGTGAGGAAGGACACACTGAAGAGCTAAAAGCCATGTATAAAGAGTGGCCTTTCTTTCAATGTACAATAGACCTTATTGAGATGGTTCTGGGGAAAGCAGACATTCCTATAGCCAAGCACTATGATGAAGTCCTTGTGTCAGAGAAGAGGCAAGAGCTTGGTCGTGAACTAAGGGCCGAGCTCACAACAACAGAGAAGTTTGTACTGGTTGTTAGTGGACATGAGAAACTTCAGCAGAACAATAGGAGCTTAAGGAGGCTAATTGAGAATAGACTTCCCTTTCTAAATCCCATGAACATGTTGCAGGTGGAGATACTTAAGAGGCTTCGACGTGATGATGACAACCATAAAATCAGAGATGCTTTGCTTATCACCATAAATGGGATTGCTGCGGGGATGAGGAATACTGGTTGACTCAACTTTCTCAAGAAAACTTTGATATACACTTTCAGTTTGGAAGTTAATTCAATATAACTTGTTTGATTACTGGTTTTATGTTTTAGTATGCAAAGGAAATATCAGTATATGAAGACGATTACAATTTTAGCATGTAATGTAAATGTTTTAAGTTTTTCCTGGGTTTTCTGCTTCTTATTGCTGGTGCTGGATGAATATTGTTTCTTTTTTGGTTTTTCTTTGGGAAAAGAAATTCGAATTTGCGTGGGCAATCAAAATATAATTAGCTCCAAAGCCATAAATAATTAACCAACCAAGATTCAAATGATGATTTCATAGTTAATCTCTGCAATGGTTAACTTACAAATCTTACCCAGACTGACATTTTCGAGGTAAATCAACTTGTTGACATTTTTTTAGGTCTTCCATTTATACAAAATTTTATAGGAGTTTGTTATCAAATTTTTCAAAAATAAAATTTTTTTATAAAAGAACTAATCACAGTGTTAATTGGTAAACGTAATTAAATTTCATACTTTTATTTGAAAAATCGATAGCAAACATGTTATAGTCTATATTTAAGTTTTTTCTGTTATACAAAGAGTACTACAGGCACAAAGGCTAGCAAAACCTTAAAATAAAGGTACACCATGCAAACAACTTGCTATAAATGATTATGCATTGTTCGTTAATATGATTTGGGCTGTGACACTCGTGAGCTACTTAATTTACATCCATTTTAAAGTGTCAAACACAAATAACTCATTTTTATAGTGTTATTGCTTCATCTATCTCAGTTCACTCAGCTCATTAGCACTAGGACAGAAGAAAGTGAGGTCCAGGCACTGTCTCCACTACATGGATCAGATGTGAGATAACGAGGAAAGCTGCTCTTGCATTTACATTTTATGGAGCTGAGCATTTTGCGTACATATTTTAACTTTTTTTTTTTTTGAGGCCATGGTACAGATTTTAACGTCAAACATAGTAATCAATGGGCATGGGGTTTGAGGCAACCTTTGTGGGTTGGAAGTTGTATCATTCGCTTTTTCACTTCATTTTTTGTTTTGGAAGAAGATATTTGTGTTCCCCACAGAAACGGAATCTGACCCTCAATTATACATGCTTGTCTACAACAATTTTACTTCATTTTTCACCCCTTTTCCTCAAAATCTAGAAGATGCCTCATGTTGCTTAAAGCATATACCAGTCCTGCATTCAAGTGAGATTCAATCCAGGTGCCTTTAAGGCATGCTATAATTGAAACTTACCCTTTGGAAACCAGAATCTATCTCTCATGGTGGTTTCCACTTTCCAGGGCTAAGTCAGCAGTGGTGACTCATGCCCAGCGTTGTACTAGGATGTTGCGAGTAATTTTCTCAGTGGGTGAAATGACTTCATTTTCCCCTTTCTTTCTTTTCATAGGATTCTGAATTCCAATACCCTTTAAAGCAAAAAAAAAAAAAAAAAGGGTGTAAATGCACTGTTTGAAACTATTGTTCATTCATGTGATGCCAATCAGCTGAACTTGGACACATAAAAGCTAGGTGCCACATTGCTCAGATGGAAAAGGTCCAACAGAGCAAAACGAGGAAGACTTTCAGTATCTTTTCTTTAAAAAAAAGAAAAGAAAATGGAGTAGAATATTTTGGATAAGTTAACACTTTGGAATAATTATTTTAAATTTGTTTAAAGTAAATTCAATCTATAAAAATAGATATATTAAGTCAATAAAAAAAATATAAATATATCAAGTATATCTTTAGTAAGATATATTTTTAATATATTTATATATCTTTTTATGATTAACTCCATCTATCACTCTTCTCATACAAAGGAACTATTTAAATTAGCCCACAAAAGTCCACTCAAGAGCATGATAAAAGAAGCCTGCATTGCGAGCCTCTTGTCACGGTCTTGGAACTTTTTATCTCAGAATTCTTAACCGTGCTAGCCTTAGCTTGATCAACTCCCTTTGATCCTGGCTAAGTCAGCCGAACCTTCAAGTAGGCAAGTTGAGTAATAAGAAAAGCTTGAAAGTGAACTTGTATTGCTTACTTTCTTAGATTGTTACAAATGAGGGGGGTTGAGGTATTTATAAACCTCCCCCATATTCTAGAATGTTCCTACCTCCTTAATGGACGGTGGAGATTAATTCTGTCCTACGATTTATATATATCCTCTCTAGAATGTCCCTACTCTAGATATTTATAAGGAAAACTCTAGGACATACAAAAGAGAATTCTAGAACATACAAGAGTATTCCAAAATATTTCACATAAGTTTAGAGATCTCCAGATCCTTTTTGGGTTCTCCAGTACCCTTTGAAAGATTCTAAACTCCTCTGGTCTCTTCTAGAATTCTTCAGAATTTTTTAGCCATTTCTAAAAGATTCTAGATACTCCTGCAAAGACAATCTTCAAATTTTAAAATACTCAAATATGGAGTCATCACACTCTGCTCTGCTGTCAAAGCCTTGAACACTCGATGAGTCGATAATTATTCGGTCAGTTTCTTATAAACAAAATTAACATTGGCTTATGTACCCAATAAATTAAAAGTAAGATAGGCTTAGGACTAGCTTATCAAGAGTCAAGACACATGAAAGGACCGATATTGGTCCCCCTTAGCATGCCCACACTTCAATGCAATGCTCTAGACACAGGTGCCCTTCTTCGGAGGGTAACCCGGTTTCAATTCCTTCTCACTCTTAATAATGCAATCGTGAATGGACAATCTTGCTTAGAGTCTATGAAAGAGAGACCAAATTCTTGGAAAACCCTTTATTGCCTCCTGCCTTCCACTACGCCCCCCCCCCCCCCCCCCCCCCCCCCCCCCCCCCCCCCTAGTGCTCCGGCAAGAACAGAAGAAATTAGTCTATCGCGGAAGGAAGTGTGCCTGATTTTGGAAAAGTGGAGTTTTTGTCTGCATAGCATAGAAAAAGTTGGTGCACCGAGTGACTCAAAAACAAACTTGAGCTCTAGATGACCAAACCCACTATAAGTGTTCAAATTATATACCCTACTCCTAGTGATTTTTGACCACTTTCTTTTTCCCAGTTAAAAGATATCAAAGAGCAACATTAGATGATTCCCATGCTTCATTATTCCAGCCACTGAATCTTTGATAAGAAAGTATATGGACCTGTGTTTCCCTTTTTTTTTTTTTCGGGTTATTACAATCAAGTGATATTTATACACTTCAACTAAACCGTTCAGTCAAAATTAATTGCACGTTGTCTTTGTGTGGAGAAGCTAATGGTAATGAAAAGAATCCTCTCTTAGATATGCTTGAAGGGGTCCATCTTTGATATGCTTGAAAATTGAAGTAGTACTACTGTAGCGCAAGTTGCTTAAAAATGACAATGGTGGACCAGAGGATTGTCTGCGTCCACTTTCAAGTTTTGTAGATTTTTCATTAAAGGAAAAATTTTAATTTCATAAAAATGATATTAGAGATTTTAAAAATTAATTTTTTTCAAAAGATCAAAGATAAAAATTATTATTAATGTTTTTTAAAGTTATTAGTTATACTTTTTAAATTATAATTTATCTTTTCAATATTATAAGAATATTTTAAATTTGTTATTATCTATAAATGAATACATCTATATAACATTCGAAAGGAGAGATTGTAATTTTAACGAAGATGAGTAATGACTTTGTAAAATACCACTAAAAACTTTTGTTTTTAGTTCTTTATAAGAATTTTTATATTTAAAGTCTTTTAATATTATTTAAAGTCGCTGGAATTTTCCCTGACTTCAATATCACAGGAAGTGATTTGGGTTCAGAGTTTGTTTGTTTGTTTTCCTTTTCTGCGAACGAAAGAATCTAAGTTCAGACTTCAGAGACATGATAATGATATTTTATGTCCGCCCTTTATTTTCTGTCCTTGTTGTTCACTAAAAGGCACTTAATTAACATGTATCCACCCAAGCACGATATGCATATCATTAACTAACATTAATTCATAATTAACAAACATGTCTGCGTTTTTTTTTTATGTTTAATCGAAATATTGCCTTTTGATTTCAGGAATATCGTTCGCTGTTCCGTTTACTTTGTGAGGCTGCATCATCATATTAGTTTTTAAGATAAATTATTTTCTCTAAAGAGATTATTTAATTACACGATTTTCCTTTGAAATCAAAACATTTCCTACATTTTCCAAGAAAAAGTAAAAAAAAACCTACTATCATACATAAACTACCAATTGGTTTCGCAACAATACTTAAAAAACCATGAAAGTAAATACGTTACGAAAAGAAACCTATAGGAATTGTACGATCATTATTTATTATATGTTTTTGTTTGTTGAAACTTACGTCATTTGCTGGTCATGATTAAGTGTTAATCCAATAAGCGCAAGCCAGCACCTGGTTACAGATCAGGAGAAAAATGGAATATAGGATTTGGGTCGTCCTCATGCTCTCTTTATTATCGTTTTTATTGTCAAATCTGAATTATTTAAATTAATTTAGATCATTTAAATTTTTTATTTAAACTTAATTTTTTTAAACAAAATATAGTGTAGAATAAAAATAATTTTTTAATTGTAAACTTTAAAAAGATAATATTTAAACAAATCTATATTATTTAAATTTTATTGTAAACGATCCAATTTTATAGAAGAGAAGAATAGAAGGATTATAAGGGAGAGGATCTAATTCAGCGAAAATATCATATAAGTAATTCAGTTGCTTCTCCTCATACAAGATGATTTGGATTCTCTCTACCAAAATATCTCTCCTCTCCTCTCCACTAAAACTTGATCCGTTAGATTTGTCAATATAAGATAAAGTCTTACTTATCATTTTGAAGATGTAATCTTGACCGTCCATTATTGGTGGAGATGCAATGGAGAGAACATTTTGGTAGAGAGAATCCAAACCCCATACAAGAAGCATAGTCGCTTTCTTATCGCTCTAGTATCTTATTATTATTTTAATTAATTTATTGCTATTAATTGTTAAATATCCATCCTCATAAGCTACTTTTCTCTTCTATCTCTCATTCGCTTTGGAGGAAAAATCATGATTACGTAACCCTCAAATTAAAATTGACTACGGCAACGAAGTCAAACAATATTTGAAAAGTTGATTTTTTTTTTCATGTATTTTGTACATACGTTACATTATTAATAAAAAAAATATAAATTCTTATATTAGGTATAATCAAATAATAAAAAAATCTTAAATCAAATTCTCTGTGTCACTACGTCAACCAAAACATAAAAAGCAGAAGGACACATGACTTGGGTGCATGCATTGGACACACTGGGTGATCATGTGATATAGAATGTTTGGCAAATAGTATCTATGAAACGAGTCAAGTGTTAAAAAGCCTGAAATAAGGCTCCATATTGACCTCAAATAATTGTATTTTTTTTTTTTTTTTACTTTGGGAGAATTTTAGACTCATATCACATATTAATAGAAAACTCTTTCATAATCCATCATCTTGCCAACTTGGATTTACTCGATGATTTTTCAGATCCAGGATCCTCTATTTATGCACATTTTAGAGTTGTTTTATTTATTTGTTTATATTTTTTGTTTTATTATTAATTTTTAAAATCTAATTAAGGTGAACTTATATATAAATAGTTTTTGTTCAATTTTGATGATAATTTTTTATTAAATAAAATTTGTAAAGACCTTTCAATTTTCTTCTTTTAGAACTTGTTATTGTCCCAATTTGAGTTCTATTTATTTTTTCTATTTTGTGTTAATTTTTTTAAAACTAATTAAGACGAGTTTTTGTTTAATTTTAAGGTTAATTTTTATTAAATAAAATTTGTAAATTTTAATTTTCTGATATTTTTTCTCTTTCACACGTATTCACTATGACTTTAGTAGCACATATCTACGTGGGTCATGGCCAACCCTCTAATTTTACGACAATGAACCTAGAAGGATATGGGGCAAACTAGAATAGGTAGTGTAATAGATTTAAATTGGTCTAAAGTTGAAATCATGTGTTTGCTTAGGTTGTACTAAAGAATACTGTAGATTGGGATGCTGTATGGTCTATATCAGATATCATCAGAGTTATGATTAATTTGAACTGGAAACCACTTGCTTGTCAAAATCATCAACCATTATTACACAAAGATTTATTCAGACTTGTACAATGTAGTCTTTCATGCAAAGATATTCATATCGATGATCAATTATTTTAATGGAATAAGGACAGTATATTTTATTAAAAAAATTGTTTTAGCATGATTTATTTGCAATTAAAAAAAAAATGATGAATCAACTAAATGGAATACTTTTCTTTCAAACAGAATTAAATTCTCTCTTTAGTCTATACATTTTTATGCCTTCTCTTAGAAAATTTTCTAAGTATGGTGACACGCACTTCAATCTAGCTTACGTGACGAGTAAGTCGATGTTCTACGATTCCTCAACTCTATAAATCATGGTAAGATACTGAAATTTCTGGTGGGTGTACATAGAAAAATTAATATCTCCATGTTATATCACTTATCAAACATGAAAAGAAATAACTATTTATTTTGGTGCTAGAAGTATTGTGGCATCCTTGTCCAATAATAGAAAGGAATCAGAATTCCAATTCCAAATGAAATTTCTTTCTCTAAATGGGACGGGCATAATTCCATCCTGAAACGTATCAAACATGATGTTATGTTCTTCAAAATCCAAGCGTTAAGACTTCTGACAAATCTCAAGTGTGGTGTAATTGTTTTTCTGATAAGAATATTTCGGATACCTCTTCCACTGTCTCTTTGATTAGATCTTCCACATGCTCCATTAGGAGAAATGAAACCTCTTGGGTGGCAAATTCAGATATGCTTAAGTTGCTATCGCACGACACGTATAATAATTACTTAATTAGTAATCAACATCGTCTTTTGACATCATGTGATTTTGTAAAAATTAATATTAAAAAAAAAGTAAACGGTAGTGAAAATAAATCACAATAAAAAGGTTGAATGATATATGTGCATAAAAAATCACAAGAAGACAAATTGACTTTGGATCAACTATAAGAACAAGCCATAATGCTCTCTACTATATTTTTTGTCATATATGTTTCGCCATATAGGTGTCTTGGTTTGTGTCAGACCAAGATATTGAAATATTGTGCCCGGTCAATTTTAACCTAGGTTAGGCTAATAAAGGTAAACTAACTTTTGATAGACTACGTTTGGTTAAATGATGTTAAAAAATATATAAAATAAATAAATATATAAGATATAAAATAATTTGTGTGTTTTTCTTTTTAAAGAGATAATTTGATAATTTAAATAATAATTTAATAAATAAAATAATTATTATAAAAATATAATAAACATTATATAAATTATATAAAGAGATTTTGTTTACATTTACAATGAACCAAACATAGTTTAAGAGTAAACTACTATTTGTACCATTCTATTTTTTATAATCTCTTCCGCTGTTTCTTAGAATAGATCATTAGGATGCTTACGAGAAATGGATACATGTCATGGCATGACATGATAAACAAAAGAAAATTCATTAAGCAGAAGCTGGTCACATTGTGTGTAGAGTTAATACCTTGACTAAAAACTAATACAATTTTTTTATCTATCAAATTAATAATAAGCACTTGATAATGACACAAGAGAAGCTATTTTGGCGTATAGCTAGAATGTGGTGCAACTTGAGAGAAAGAAGTGATGTTGTGGGTGCGACGATAATATAGGCCAAATGTGCACTATAAGAGATATTGCGGACGCAACAAAACCAAACGTGCTGAACATGACAGGATTAGTGGGTGCTTCACTTTAGTATAACAGCTACTAATAAGTGTGCACAAAGTTAGATTTGCACCATTATTTGTAGAGTTTTGCAGTGGAATCAGGGGGAGGATTGCGATATGGATCGAAAAGAAAGAGGTGGACAAGTTTTCTGCTTTCTTTTTATGTGTCTTCAGACTATTGGGAAAGAGGATAATTCACACACTACTACTGACTCCATATGGTTCCTTTGTGTTCTTATCACACAACACTACTTTCACATCTCCTTTTTGCATCAAGGCAAAAGAAAAGCATTTATGGAATAAAAATACTAAAAAGTTTCATCAATTAAATAGATATACTACTTCTCTTTATTGGATATTCTGGTCCATGATTGACGAAACCTTTGAATAATTTGTGAACATTCTTGGTTGCCCTCAGAAATCACCAAGTTTTTACACCTAGGATTGCTCTAGCCATGACCAGGATAGCTAGCTCGTGCCTCTTTTGCAAGATATTTATCATGTTAGTGCAAAGAAATTGTAACTTACAGATGGAGACACACCCAATTAATTAAGCCTCTCTCTCTCTCTCTCTCTCTCCCCCCCTCCCTCCCCATTAGAATTTCCTTGTGGTTTCTCACTTTGCACAACAATGTTAAGGCCATGTTTGGTGTCACTGATATTTGAGAAGAATAATAATTTAAAAAAAAGAGTGACTTGGGCATGAGAAATTTTATTATCCAACTGCTAAATATTATCAATTCAAGTCAACCTGACATATTAGGTCAAACCATTAGACTGAGATGATAACTAGACATGGCTGTGTTGCAATTTTGATTTTGATCAATTTTAAAATGGTTAATTTGAAAAAGAAACTTGACAAATTCTTACATAAAAATAAAACTTCTGAAATTCAATCCTTGACCAAGTCTTTAATATATTACCCTTAAATGTGTTCTTGAAATGATATATTATATATAGAATAGAAGTACATAAAACACAATCAAATTACTAGATAAGGGGAATGTAAGAAATACAGAAAAATATAAGGAGATAATATTGATCAATCACAAACAAGCTGGAGAATTGGAGAAGAGAATATATGAATTATACATCTTCAAACAAAAGAGCACAAGTAGTTCATTTCATCCATTTCTTCTTTACTTTCGTTTCCAAACACAGTCTAAAAGATTCCAAACTAATTAGAGTTCAAAAAGGAACTGATTCCAACGTAGCCACACAAGTTTACGTACAAAAGAGAGATAAAAAAGGGATCAAACAATTGCAGCATCAAAATCAAAACAAGTGAATGGCATAAATGAACTGAGAGGCTGGAGAGAGAGCCCAAGTATATTATAACATGTAGGCTAATTTTTGTAAAGCTCGTTTTCGTAGGTGATAAAATTCAGGTGCTTTATTTTTTAAAAAAAGTCTATTATCTGATTTTTTTAATAAAAATAAAACACATAAATATTGTTTATAATTTAGTACTACATAATTATTTTTAAAAAAATCATATATCTTTTATTAAATTAAGCAACTAAATAATAAACACCTAGAGAATTTTAGATAAAATTGATTCATGCATTTCTGTTCCTGCATTTGTTCCCCACATGTTCTGCTGAATGGTTTACACTTGCTTGCGTGCACGTTTGTCAAAGCTTCTTGTTTAGCAGCAGCTATATAGCTTCTTCCATAAATAATGCATTAAAAACTCTCCACAAATTAACAAAGTTACTTTCTATTCGATATTGGTCTAATTGAATCACAAATGTGCCTCTCTTGGCTTAGAATGAATGGAGTATTAGAGTCCCTATAAATCTATTTTTGCAGTTGACAATGTTGAGGGTAGAACTTTGAACCATTGTCCCTACTACTTTGTATTTGTTAATGTGGCCATTTTGTTATTTGATTCATGGAAGAGTCGAGGTCCGTATACTTTACATGCCTAGCTATTTGTTTAGTAAGGTAATCTAATTTTTATAATTTTAACTTGAACAATTTAATTTATTCAGTTGATATATTAATTAGAGCATTTTCAATCACTGTAGTTTTACTTTAAATTATCTTATTTCTAATTCTTTAGAAATGTAATTATAGTATTTTAACTTTTTAATTTTACTTGAAAATATATTATAAATATTTCTCTTTTATTTTTCAAACCATTTTAATTCTATAATTAATAGAGTGGTAAAATGATCTAAATTAATGATATATAGAGTTAAATTATTCTAAAATAAGAACAATAATTTTCAAATTGAAACTAGCTAGTAAACTACAAAAACAAAAGTTTGCAGTTGAACCAAACTAGTAAGTGTGATAGGATGGAGTATAATGTAATTAGAATTTGGTTACTTAAATAAGAAATCTAATTAATTGAAAAAATAGAATATGATGACAATTTTTTTAATAACTTGGAAGCCTATATATATTTATGAGTTCATATTGTTGGGTCTGTAAGTCTGTAATACTAATGGATGTAATTATTTTAAAAAAATCATCTTTCATGTTCTTTTGGCATAGGATTAACAAAAGTTTGAACTTAAATATTTTTTTAATTATCTCATTATTAGATCGACTTAACCTTTTTATGTATTTTAGTAATTACAACTTTCAAAGGAGAAATACATAAAAGGTACAATTTTTCACTTTTCTTTCATTAATTGATAGCCTATTTGGAAGATCTTCCCGAAAAATCTAAAACTACCATAGACAAATATATAATTAATTATATTAAATTATTATTCACGGTTCGCAACTTATATATATATATATATATGTTCTGCTAAATTTTTAATTTTTTATTAGCTTAATTTTGGAACATCTGAAGCACTTATTTTTAAATTGGATTAAATTTAGATGTAATTTTTTATATTTTTATTATTAAGTTGTCTAATTAAAATATAAAAAAAATATATAATTTTTTAATAATAGTATGACAAGTGGATAAATTAATTAAAAAGTATGCACTTATTATATTATTATTTAAAAATTTATACAATTATTATATTTTTATTTAATAATTTAATAAAAAAAATTCACGTCCATTTTTTAAAAATCATTCTAACTAGTTACCCTTATTAAACGCCCTTTTTGTTTATTTGAAGGAAGTTGTACATCCTCATTATTTTCACTTTTTAAAATTTCAAGGTTACGATCATTTCTACCTCCAACCTTTATTTTCTTTTTGTTCATATGTATACGCAGATGTTATTTTGTATTTTATAATTATTTTTTTAAAATATATTCCCTCTGGTCTTGTATATAAAGAAATATTATGTGTATAGTCTTGGTCCAAAATATAAAAAAAAAATATCTAATGCATTAATTGTAATTTTTTTATGTTTGTTCTTATTTAAACTATGTACTTTTTATGAGATAATGGTTTGCTTCTTTGATGTATTAAGGCATTGTTGAAGTGTAAAAAATAAATTAGGGGTTATTGTGAAATTTTTTTTTAATTTGAGACAAATTTAAGATTCCTAACTATCATTAATTGAATTTTTTAAAATATATTAAATAATTTTTTTTTTATATTTAAGACCGGAGAGAATACCTTATAGAGATCAGAGCGAATACATTATAGACAAAATTTGATCATTAAGTTCTCATTTAAATTGGACCGTCTATTTGGAATGAAGACAGAAGGCTGGAAACGAAATGTCACCTTGTCAAGAAAGGTGTTAAAGTTGCCGTATTTATTCTTTTTCTTGGTGAAAAGTGCATAGCAATAGATCCATTTTCCAACACTAGGCACATAGTCACTGTGCTTACTTATTGTAAAAAGAATAATACAACAGAGTGTACCCTAAATATCTAAAAAAGATAACAAACACAATGAATATGCATCTCAATATTGCTTAAACTGTGCTAAAAACGAGAAATTATCGTAATTAATTAATTAGAGAATCCAATGCGGAGTTTTGATACTTTAATTTGAATAGATTTAATTTGACTCACCCAGCAAAAACAAAAAGATAAAAAAAAGATTTTGGCTTTATCTTAAGTGGTGCGTTTCAGATTGATTCATTGAAAGGCTGCAAGAAAATTGTAAAACTTAATTGTATTTTACGTACTAAGATGAATTTTATATCAATTATAAATATTTTTTTTTTGAATTTTATTAAAATTATATAAATCTTTTATTTTTAAAATATAAACAGATATTTTTTAAACAAAAAATGATCTTATATTTTAATTTAATTTTAAATTTTATTTCACTAAAATACTCTCCATTAATCTAATTAGAAGTTTTTTAAAATTGTAAAAATTTTAAATAAAAAATTTATTTAAAAAATTTTAAAATTAAACTAAAATATAAGGTAATTTTTTGTTTTAGTAAATTGTGTATATTTTTTTAAAAAAAAATTGTATAATTTCAACAAAACTAATGAAAGGTACATATAATTTATCCATACTTTTAATTAATATTTGAAGTTCTTTAATGTATATTTTAATTTTCAATTTGAATGTATTTTTCCCTCAAATAGAATTTTGATTTCTTTCTTTCAAAATGATTATAAATAACTTATTATGTCAATTCTATTTTGACTCTATTATGATTGCTTGGGTTTCCAGTAAAAATGACACCCAGATTAGTCATGTCTAAGTTTTTAAAGACAATAAAAATACCACTTTAACACATTTAAGTTAATTTACACGTCCAGTCAATTTCATATATATATATATATATATATATATATATATATATATATATATATATATATAAAATAAAAATAATTGAAAATGGGGAAAATGAATTTCAAAATCAATATTCATGGATGATACTTTAAAAGGAGATAAGTAGTTAATTTATAATATTTGATCATGTGAAATAGATGCACTATTTGCCATTGTTTTATTTTTATTTTTTATTATAAAAAATGAACTCAATTTTAAAAATAAAAATTTGAAAAAAAATAAAACAAGAGGAATCTATGTATATCTAAATTAGGGCCTTCTCTGTAGCGTTTGAATACCGCTTTTTGTATAATTTTTTTTATAATATCTTACGATTAACATGTATGACTACAACTGATTTTACCAAAAACAAAATTTTAATTGGCTTAATCAAATTCATATGTAATAATTTGTAATGACCGCAAATATTTAATTTTATAATTAGTATTTTTTTATATTAATAAAAAAAAAGTATTACCGTTGGACATACGACGTCAAGATATGATTTGAATATGTAGTTGGAAGTGTCCAATATTGTATTTCATTTCAAATCATCTTTAGGCTTCTCTTTAATAGTCAACAACTGTAAGATGGAATATTGTCAATAGTGAGAATATATCCACTTTTTTGGAAAATTATTCGTCCTTCCAACCAAGTTTCCTATTGAACAATGTAATTAAACTACGTCCCCTTAATCCCATGTTTAGTGAGAGTGACTTGTATAATTAAGACAAGAAGAACACAGACCTACCTCACCCTCTTCAATTCTAAAGAGATAGGTTTTTGAAAGAATACACCCTTCCATGATAGTGACTCCATGCTTCAAACCCAACTCCTTTTTCAGATAAGACTTCTATATAGTTTCTTCTAGGTATTTATTATTGAATTTTAATATATGTACATATATAAATATATATTACTCAATATCTTATTATTGATTTTGTAAGAACAAAAAAAATTGTTACTTGTAATACTTTTATTAAGAGCCATTTTATAGTACCATTTGTATAGTGGTATCATTGTTTATGAGATGAAATTTTATTTATTAAATTAATAAATTATTATTCTTTAAATTACGTTATGCATTAATTTAATTAAAAATATTTTGTAATACAAACAATATTTTGTATTATAAGCAATCCTATAAGACTTTTTTATTAGAAAATATAAGAACAAACTCAGTATATAAATATTAATTAAGATTTTTCCTGTTTTAAAAGATGACACAAACCTGAGCCACTAACTGAATATGGATGAATAGGTACGTGAGACCTATAGGGCTGGAGGAACCGTTCTTTGCTCAGCTTTTGTCGTGAAGGACGCCCTGGAAAAAGGTTAGATACCCCGTAAAGGAAGGCCAACGCGAAAGTTCTACAGGGTTTTGATTGGGGACGTTCTTTTACTACAAGGGATTGTTTGGCGATTCTCTTACCTAACTAAAAGAATTTGAGAATATTATAGTTAGGATTTTAAATTAAAGATGTTTATATTGAAAGATATTAAATTATAAAATTATTTTAAAAGAGTTTAGAATAAAAAATTTAAATTGAGAATTTAAGTTATAATTTTTATGTAATTTAAATTTTTATTCTTAAAATCATTCAAAATAATTTTAAATTTAAAATAATTCAATATAACTATTTTCAACAATAATTTTAATTCTCTCCAACCATAGCATGCCATGAATGATATTGAATCCTGAAATAACATTGGTGGTTTTAATATTAAACTATATTAGACTACTTTACGATTATAGTTATATTAACACTTTATCCCACTCAAAATTCCCACAATAATATGGATTGGATAAACAATATATATATATATATATATAACTTTAAAAATCTTGAAAACTTTGTTCTTGTACAACAAAAGAGAAGGACTCTAATCAATGCCCTTCTTCCATGTGGATATATACTTTATTGTTTGTAATCCAACAAAGCATTTCCCCACCTTAGGAGAGAAAAAACAAAGGGGTCAAAATTAAATCTTTTTGTATTGAATAAATTAGCTTCAATTCTCATGAAAGATATGCAAACTTTATAGGTTTTTTTTTTTATTTTGAAAATATAAACTCCAATTTAATTAAATCAAAGATGCACTATATTTATTTTTCTGGTAATAAAAGATAATTTATAATTATGTTTATTTTAACTAAAATATCCTTATCTATTACCTATATATATATATATATATATTTGAACTATATAAAATAGTTAATTTTATAAATTCAGCAAATTGTAAAACCACTTGATATAAAAATAAATTATTAAAGATAAAAAAATATTCATAAATAATTCTTTAAATTTAACTAATTTATAGATAATAATTTTATTTCAAGAACTATATTTGTATTACATATATTAATAATCATAAGTATTGTTGTAAATTTAATAAAATTTTAGAATAAATTAGATTTATGATTCTTAATCCAAAAAAAAAATATTAAAATAAAAGCTTATAATAAATTTTTTTAATAAGCTATTTTTTTATATAAAAGGCATCGATATTATTTTTTAGGGTATTTTATTTTAAGAGAATAAGTACATTTCTTAAATAAAGGAGATGATTGTGTAATTTGGATATCTTTAGAGGAAAAGGAGAATATTTTACCTTTTTTGCATTTCTCTGTTTAAAGAAAGCCATAGTTATATTAAATTAGACTAAATTAGGCTAAAACCCTTGAAATTTAACTAAGTTATATTTAATATTATTTTTGTTTAAAAAAATTATGCTCAACTCTCCTGATATTTTGATATATATTATAAAAATCTAAAATCTAATTTAAGTTTTTAAAAAAATTAATTTTATGTATAATATGATAGACAGTGACTTTATTCCTCATCTAACAATAAAAGAAATTAAATTAATGTTAAATTCTAATTTAAAGTTGTGGTTTTATTCTTTAGTTATAGAATAAACAATTAAATAATTTTATTTTTAGAAAAATATATATATTATGCAAAAAAATTAATTTTATTGATCCAAAAAAAATTAAAAGAGAGTTAAATATACATAAATATATATATATATATATATATATATTAAAAAAGTGATAGGTACAATTTAATTAAACTTTTAAAAAAATTTAATATAATTCATTCTTTTAATTGACACGTACTCTCTCTCTTCCCAAGAGCTAAGACTATAAATTGTTATGGGAGGATCACACCTTTCAGGGCTTCTCGTGCCTCCTTCAATTTGTTAAGTCTTCACCTTGGTTACACCTGTTCTCTTATTTGACTCTTTCTTCTTTTCTTCTTCTCCCATACTTGAATTTTGGGTGCTATAGTTATCTCTTGTTCTTCTTCATCATCATCATTTCTCTTTCACAAACCCCTTAGTCTCAATTAATTTGTGATATCTGTGAGAGATGATGCCCCCTGAGCAAGAAACAACTATAAATGTGACGCCAAACATTCCGGCCATCGCAAACCGGCCGCTGGAGAACAGCTCAGTCCATGCCGAACCAGAAGGTTCCGCCATTAATGACGTCAAGCCCAGTTTGGATAATTATGGCATTCCCCTTCAGCACCACCAAACATTACCCGCAACACTTTCCGTTCTTCACCAATCCTTGCGTCCCGTTACACTCAAAGTATGTATCCACAAATTTTCAATCTCTGAACATAGATTTTTATTTTTCAAAAGGTAAAGTTGGATTGTGTTAAAACATGTTTGATATTTGCATAAAACACGATACTAAATCAATATTACAAATATTGATGATATTAATACACGTATTGTCTCATATTTTATATTTACGTTACTATCTGTACTTCTTAGCCCAAAAAACGGAAATATATTATACGTAACAATTTATATAATTTCAGACCTGTATCAAACACATAACCATGAGTATTTTGTAGTTCTCAGCTCTGTAGCTCATAAATTGTTCAAGATTTAACAACCTATTTTGCTTGGTCTTTGATTTTCTAACTTGTGCACTGAGATTATCACAATTTTTGTGTTTTGTTATCTATATTGTAGTTTGAAGACGTTTCTTACAGTATAACCTTGGGAAGCAAAAAGAATGGTGGTTGTTTTTCTTCACAAAGTCCGACACCGACCCGGATAATTCTCAACGGCGTGACTGGGATAGTCCGGCCCGGCGAGTTGATGGCAATGCTGGGCCCATCAGGTAGCGGCAAGACCACACTACTCACGGCCCTAGCCGGCCGGCTGGCCCGAAAAGTCTCCGGCAACATAACCTACAATGGCCACCCTTTCTCTAGCTCCATGAAGCGCAAGACAGGTTTTGTCTCACAAGACGATGTGTTATACCCTCACCTCACTGTCCTTGAGACGCTGGTTTATACTGCTTTGTTAAGACTACCCAGAAGCCTCACCAAAGAAGAGAAAATAGAGCAAGCCGAGATGATCATCACAGAGCTCGGGTTAACGAGGTGCCGGAACACCGCTGTGGGTGGCGCCGCCGCCGTGTTTCGGGGAATTTCTGGTGGGGAGCGAAAGCGGGTCAGTATTGGGCAGGAGATGTTGGTGAACCCGAGTCTGTTGTTGCTGGATGAACCGACCTCCGGGCTAGACTCGACTGCAGCTCAACGCATCGTGGCGGTGCTACGGGGGTTGGCAAGGGGCGGCCGGACGGTGGTGACGACTATTCATCAGCCGTCAAGCAGGTTGTACTGGATGTTTGATAAGGTTTTGGTATTATCCGACGGGTACCCGATTTACACCGGGCAAGCTGGTCGGGTGATGGAGTATCTTGAGTCCATCGGTTACGTGCCCACTTTCAGCTTCATGAACCCGGCTGATTTTCTGCTTGACCTTGCTAATGGTAAGTAAATTCACAAAGCTTTGTGCCACTTGCATGCATATGCCATGGTTTAGATTCCTAATTAAGTATGAGTTTGTGATAATTAACATCTTAATGAAGAAGCATTTGTCGCTTTAAAATGAAAAAAAAAAAGATACACTGTTATGTTAGATATTTTGATGTAATAAATATTTTAATATAATTTAAATGTTTACTTCTGTTAATAAAAGGACATAATATTTCTGTTTATATTAACGGGCTTTCTGAAAATTTTTTATTATTCTAAAACAAAATTTATGAAAATTTAAAACTACACAATTAATAATTTTTTAAAAAATAATAAAATTTTAAATTAATAATATATATATATATATTAATGTTTTGGGAGCATAAGATATGTATATTTCGTGAAAAATTATTTTTTAACTACCAAAAATATTAAATATGGATGCCATAATCTCATAACTGTTTACTAAAAACATATGTCTAACTAAATTTATAATATATTTAAAAGTTTGGATAAAGATGATCTTAATGGTTTATTTTCCACGGAAAGAAAAGCAAAGTAAGAGGATTTGTGCATGTCAACTTTAGAATTGAGGCTCTAGGCCAGTAGACACCATGCATGATATTAAGAGAGGTACTTTGTACACTTGGTCATTATTAGGCAAGGGTTCGTTTTCAAACGTAATAATAATTAATGGTGGTCGTGCAAAAGGCCTGAGGTTTCTTTCTCTACGCCCATGAACTTGTTTTCAAGGTGGCAGCAGCTAATGGGTCATTAGAAGCAGTAAATTGATAAGACACAATATACAAACAAAGGTCAGTTTCAGAACATGTTTCTTTGGACACGTAGTTCAACGTGAGAGAAACATTACCGTAATTAATGCTAGAGTCCGAAACGGTCTTATTCTCATGACCTGATAAAGATAAAGTTTGCATAAGATATAGATATTTTTTAAAATATTTATCTAAAGGGCTTATTTCAACAGTTCAACTGTATAGTCATTAATATTTCATTATGTTATATCTCTGAATTCACTTCCTTCCAAGAACAATTCTCCTTATGCGGTATGTGATTTACTTTGTTATGTCAAATTAGAAGTTTATTTATCTTTTCAGTTAAGAGTTAAATTAGCAATTAAACTCATTCTTCTAGAATCAAAGCACATTTGATGATTGTGCTTTGGTTTCTATTATATTTGGCCATAGGCCAAGAAAACAGTTAGACATATTATTAAATATTATAATGAAGTTATTTATTAATTTGCATCTAATAATTATAAATTTGAAGTAACTCTTGATATTATAACAGATTCTTTATGACTAAGTTATCACTGCTAATTTTTTAACCCAAAATAAGTTTCAGCACTTCAAATTCGAAAAACTTTCGTGCAATAAAACTATTATTGAATTTAAAATTATGAGTTGAAGCTTTAAAGTTACATGATCTTGATAAACATGCATTAAAATTTCCGCAGAGCCATGTTGATGACAGAACAGAGCATTTGTCAAATTCTATGATACTACTTTTTCTAATTTTTTTAAGATTCTGTGGATTTGGATTGTAGGCATAGTGGGTGATGTTAAACTGGATGATCAGACTGACATACAGGGCAGATTAGACCACATTGAAGATCAATCTTCAATTAAACAGTCTCTAGTTTTATCCTATAGAAAGATTTTATATCCTGCTCTGAAAGAAGAGATTCAGCAAAATAATAGAGACACAGCTGGTTTAACATCAGGAACACCCAGAAGTAAGTGAAAAATTTTTGCTCTACTAGTCTTAATTTCTAGTTTGTGCTCAACATAGGAGCATATCAAAATGGTCATTATGCATAATTGGTAGGCTCAGAGAACCAGTGGAACACCAGCTGGTGGGAGCAATTCAAGGTTCTGCTTAAGAGGGGTTTACAGGAGAGGAGACATGAATCTTATTCAGGCTTAAGGATTTTCCAAGTCTTGTCTGTCTCAATTCTCTCAGGACTTCTTTGGTGGCATTCTGATCCCTCAAACATACAAGATCAGGTATTATAAAACTTAGTGGTCTTCTTTGCACTGACCCTGTAAACTCAAGGGTAAATTACAATTTGATTGACTTGCATATTTCATTACTAGTTAATCTGGATTTAAATACAAAGTACGAAGAAGTAACTTTCTCTTAACAAGCTTATATTTGTAATTGTAACAGATAGGCCTGCTTTTCTTCTTCTCCATCTTCTGGGGATTCTTCCCTCTATTCAGTGCCATCTTTGCATTCCCTCTGGAGAGGCCAATGCTGATAAAAGAAAGATCCTCAGGAATGTACCATCTTTCATCCTACTATATAGCCAGAATGGTAGGTGACCTGCCCATGGAACTTGTCCTTCCCACTATCTTTGTAACCATCGCTTACTGGATGGGTGGCCTCAAGCCTTCACTAATCACCTTTGTGTTAACCCTCTTAGTCATCATTTTAAATGTGCTGGTCTCCCAAGGAATAGGCCTAGCACTTGGGGCCATCTTAATGAAAGTGAAGCAGGCCACAACCTTAGCTTCAGTGACCATGCTGG
The DNA here is from genome assembly GCA_032878935.1 of Erythrophleum fordii. NCBI lineage: Eukaryota > Viridiplantae > Streptophyta > Magnoliopsida > Fabales > Fabaceae > Erythrophleum > Erythrophleum fordii. The sequence goes on along the minus strand of JAVQMF010000053.1, from coordinate 48,756,147 downwards.
TGTTTCTGCTAGCTGGTGGCTACTACATTCAGCAGATACCATCTTTCATAGCTTGGTTGAAGTACATATCTCTCAGTCACTACTGCTATAGGCTTCTGGTGGGAGTGCAGTATTTAGAAAATGAGGTTTATGAGTGTGGACTGGGGTTGCATTGTAGGGTAATGGATTTTCCTGCCATAAAGTGTCTGGGAGGTCTTGCTCATTTGTGGGGTGATGTGGCTGCATTGGCTGTGATGCTGATTGGATACAGAGTTGTGGCTTATGTGGCTTTGAGGATTGGGCAGCCTCACTGACTACTACATGTTTATTGTAGATCAAAGACTATAATATTTTTATACCTCTGGTTTGCTTTAATCACCAGCTCTGTCCAACTGTTAAAATGATTCAAATTGTATGGGAAATAACTTGAAGGCCCTGTTGTTTATTGATATGAAATAAAAGAGTAAAAATTTATACACATATAGTCCCTTTTCTTTTCTTTCCTTTCTTTTTTTTTTTGGGGGGGGGGGGGGGGGGAATTCACTTTTTTTCCAATTTTCAACCTAAGGGAAAAGATAAATTGGCAGCCAATAAAAGCTAGCAGAAGCAAAAACAACAACCAAGTAGAGCATTACCCATCTTATATGTGGTAAATATAAATGGAGAGAATAAGAATGAAAAGAAAAAATTAAAATAAACTATTTTCTTTTAGATGGTATTTTAAGACGGACACCATAGTAATTTAGAATTTTATTACCATATATTCTAACTTTTTTTTTTAATATAAAAAAGAAGTTTCTTCCCACTTATGAGAGATTAATTTTGGTGGAAATGAAGTGAATTATTCAGATGAAACAAAGCTCACAGTCTTACACTAAACTAAAGGGAAAGTAAATACATTTCCCATTACTTTTCAATATATATATATATATATATATGTAAGGAGGGATCAATTGATACTAGTGGAAGAGTTATTTACACCAATTTAGAGTTATTGATTTTATTATGACATAATCATCTCATAATATATCTTAGATCTGTTCCAATCAAAATAGCAGATAAATGCATTTTCATCAAACACGTGTATTGTAAGCTATCTCTGGTGTTCTAGAAACTCGAAGTTTAAGCAGTAAAAGCTATATGCATTCCATGTTCTACAGCTTAGTTCATTTGCTCTTGTCCAATGGCATGCATGAACTTGTCTTGTTGCCTTTTCCTTGTGTGACAAGGGAATAGAACCCCAATAACCCATGAATTTCATGGGAAATGGAATATGGTTCCGATAAATATCCTCAAAATATGCCTTAAGGTAAAGCATCAAATGCTATGGCATTTCTGCATGGGCCTCCAGTTCAGTTTATTCAATTCCCTCAAGACAATTACTTGCAACTTGATGTAATAGCATTCTAACTCCATGTTATGCTCAAATTCAGCTATAAATAGATGTCTCTTGTAGAGTTATTACCTGGGGTCAGAAAACTAGGTGAAAAACTCTTTCATTCAGAAGAGTATATTGCTAAAAATGGCATCACTCAAGCCTGAGAAACCTTGTTGCTCTCAAGCATCAGGGGAGGTCAAGAAGGAGCCTGCTAAACCTAGTGAGACCACTCCAAAAGCTCCAGCCTCCAAGCCAGCCCCTAAGAAAACTCAGCAGAAGTCTCAGCCTAAGAAGAAGGTATGCATATAAATAAAAATTTATGTGTGTTTACTAAATATGTTTTAGACTTAGGCATGAACTTCTTTAGTTGAGTCAATGATCAAATAATCTTTTGATGGTTTTTCAGGCAAGCAGCAGTAAGTAACTACAGGAGATATCTCAGCAGAATGAAGATGACAAACAAGAATGTTATTGATATTATTTGAGGAATCAGTAGTACTCCTGTACCACTTGCTTGTTGGTAATCCCCCCATGTAACTACTTACAGGCTTGGCCTGATAAATAAAAGAAACTTATTATAATTGTGATGAGATTCTTCATATTGGTCTTTGTCTGCGTCGTGTCCTTGTTCATAACAATGTGCGTACTTCTTAGTCCTTGAATTTATCTCGGGGGTTACACCGACACAGTTGCCTCATCAAGTGGGAAAGGTTGAAGCTATATCGCACGTTAACTAGTGAAAAATGGACAACCTACTGAATTTACAACAAAAGCATTTCAATGAAATGAACCAAAAATTTAGTGCTGGAAGTAAAAATTTGACGAAAGAGGATCCTGACGAAATTATCCAGTTGCCTTTCTCTTTGGTATAATATGGGATTTTTAGAGACATGGGATTCAGCCTTAAACAAAAGGCGTGAACTTACACATAAAAATTTGTGTTTTACATTTCAAGATTGCAGGAAACAACAACAAAGCAAAAAATGTGTCACACTAACCTTACAAAAAATGGAAGGCAGGACCACACATGGATGGACAGAATTAATGATATTGGGACTGGAAAGATCGTAATAAAATTCTTGTAGAAGTCTTATGAATGTTAAGAATGAGAAAACAGTTATGTCTAGCTCTTATAAATTTCAATTGCTGATAGATTTTAGATATTAATTATAAAAATTAAAAGAAAAAAAGTGTAGTATTGGCTGCCACTAAGCTATTATAGTATTATTCATCACAATAAGAAAATGATTTCAAAAGTTATGTTTCGTAATTATTTTGTTGTAATAAAACCCTTTAATAATTTTCACTTAATGATTTAAATTTTGGAGGCGAAAATATTTTTTATTTAGTCTCAGAACTTCTATAATTAAAGTGATAAGGAATTCATTTTGTGTCATTCTCAACTTTTATAATTAACTAAAAAAGTGAAATATCAGTATTAAATATGGTGAATTAATGTTCACTCACATTTTTAAGTAAAAAAAACTTATATAATGATAACATGAGTATTCACTTAGTAATTTAAACTTTTGAATTAAAGGAATTTTTTTTTTTCAAATTTCATCATTGCCAAATACGAATCATATTGCCTAGAATCATTAGCAAAAGGAATTTCTAACCCTCAAGGTAGCTGTAACATGGATTCTATAAACAATATATTGATGTCATAGCTCAAGTATCCAACAAAAATACTATCTCTGAGTTCCTTTAATGTAACTTAGATTCCATTTCCTTCACAGACAATGCCTAGTTGCCATTGTGATCCTGATGTGCTTGCTAGTGATTCTAATTCCATGTCCATTTTATGACACCAAATATTTTTTATTGTGTTTGGGTGAAGCTAGCTAGTTGATAGCAAGCAGCAATTGGAAAGCATAATGGAGAAAAATGGCATCACTTGGCACTAACCATTTGCCAATTGCCCTTAAAAGCATAAAGAGATTCATATCTTTCAGATTTCGCCAGGGTTTTGCCCCATGAAACTTTAATCCAGCTTCTAGAAAGTGATATATAATAAATATCATATACTGTTAAGGACTGTTTGGCTGTGTGGGAATCAAGCAGGTACAAAAGATGGTAGGCAGCCTATATCTGACACAGTAAAATATACAAGAAAGCCATCAAGATGCTCAACTATACGTGATGCCCCTCCTTTCACTGATATTCACTAGGCCTTCTTTACTTTTATGGGGAAAAGAAAAAAAAATGACATTGGCTACAAGCAGTCACTCCGAATTTTCCACATGTCCAGGAGGGACTCCCCTTGAACAAACTATTGAGCAATTCAGGTGGGGCCCTTGCAAATTTGTAGGGAATTCAAGAAAAAAAAAGGGCAGAAGAAAAGAAGGACATGACAGCAGTTCGAGACAAATCTACGGTTTAAGAACAGTATACAGTAATATTTCCTTTCAGAATATATATGTATATATATATATATATTATGATTATTTAAAGATGAAGAGATAATTTGTATAGGTCCTTTAAGCAAAAGGGTTCTCTAAAGATTTGGACCTTTATATCCTAGGCCTTCCACCATATATATTACGAGTTGATTGTAAAAGAGGCTATAAAACTGGGCTTCTCCTATAAATCCTTCCCACACCCTATTCCAATAGAACCTAATTTAAATTTTGAAATACCAAAATTCACATAAATTTTTTGAGAGAAATTTATATACTCTCCTAACATTAGGTATAAAATGCTTCAACGAGGATAAGTGTCTGTTTTATATACTTTCGAGTAAGTTCTAGAATAAATTAAAACTGTATACTTTAAAAACTCTAAAGGAGATGAAAGTAATTTACTCAAAAACTTTTAACTAAAATCACCTTAGATGTATTTATGCACTGCAACATTAGTGTCAGTAAGATATTAATTAGTTCCTAGTTTAATTTATCCTGAAATAAGATTGTAGTTACATCAATATATGCTAGGAATGGTTCATATAGGAAGCACAAGTATCTGATGCTAAAGTATTACCCATGTGCTCTCCAAGTCAGCTATTCCATTCTCATCAACTTCCCACCATTCACCATTAACCTCTAACCTGGATTCAAATTCTCCCACTGCCAATATAAAAGCATTGCGTTCAGTGTAAGCAATGCGAAGAGCACAGAAGTTTTAATACTAAAGAGTCTCTTTTGCTTAAGATTTTTTCAGAACTATCAATTATGGCATCCTTGAAGGCTGAGAAACCCGTTGAGACCCAAACTTCTGGGCAGGCCAAGAAAGAGCCTGCTCCGAAGGCTAGTGGTGGTGGATCTAAAGGTCCATCCTCCAAATTAGCCCCAAAGAAAGCTCCACAGAAATCTCAAGAACCCAAGAAGAAGGTATTCATTTTAAACCAAAATTTTATTTTGGTTCACCAAAGATGAGTTTAATATCAATATTGACTCCTGCAAAATTTTTTTTTATCAATTTAGTATTCAATTTGTTTCAACTCTTTAGAATATTTGATCATTGAAAGATTTTATAATATTATTTTAATATTTAAAAAAGATGAAATTAGAATAAAATTACACTTGTGAGTATTAAAGAAATTATACTCCTGAGTATTAAAGAGATATAAAAAATCTTTGTAGAAGTTAATTAATACTAAAGTAATGACCAAAATAAGATTTTAGTTTTTTTTTTCGTTTAACATGTGATATATGCTTTCATAATAGAAACTCTGACTCATATACGATGGGTTAAATATATAGATATCTTTTTATGTTTTAAAACTCTTTACATGAGGAAGAGAGTGATATAATAGGTGAGATTTAACAAAAGCTACTTATGTGAGTTCTATATTCACTGTATCACTTTTTCTTTTACAAAAAGGGCTCTCAAACATGAAAAATATAAACTTGAGCTAAACTAGTTTTGTGTTGTTTATGTGGTTTTGATTGGGTAAATGAAGGTTTTTGATGATGGGATTTTGTTCAGGGAAAGGGAAGCAAAGCAGCAGCTGCAAAGCACTAACCATACTTGGTGAATAGAAGAAAGGTGTGTGATAAAATGGAGAAGTGGCAGATTAACAATAATTCTTGTACTTCTATTTTCTGGTTGTAGCCAGGGTGTGACCCTGGCGTCCATGTAAATGATCAGCTTACTAGGCTTTGATCAAATCAAAAATAATATTTTCCATTTCACATCATTACCAACCAGAGAATTAGTAAAATTTAATATAACTATTGATGTTAAGTATTGACCAAACAAATTATAAAAATTAAATACATATCTTAAATCACATAAGTCTAAAGGATTAAGCAATCAAACATATTTAATATAAAGTTGGGTCGAGCTCTATGGGCTGGGCCTCCTAATCGTGCATTACAACAAAACTTGAATGGCTATCAATAGTTCTTCCTTGACATATCAAATTTATTCAAAAATAAAGCCTGAAGTATTACTAAATTATACACGATATTTTTTTCGGTTTAAAAAAGTGTATCTAACATCTCTAATATTTGATATATAATATTAAATTTTTTTTATTTAATTTGTTTTTTATCAATAAGTTATTTTTCTGCATCATATAATTCCTTTAAAAAAGATAAAATTATTTAATTATCTTTATTGCTATATTAATAATAAAATCACAATTTTATGTTAGAGTTTACATAAATTAAAGTGATTTTTGCTGTCATATTAAGAATCAAATTATGAATTTATATTATACAAAAAGTTAAATTTTATTAATAAAAAGCAAATTAGATGGATAATTTTACAATATTTATCAAGTATTAAGGGAATCAAGTAAAAAAAAATTTGGCTTTAAAATTAAGGGAATCAAGTAAATTTTTTTTGGTATTAAAAGTAAGTATAACTTAATCAAACTTAATAGAAAAAGATGTAATTTACTCTTTGCTAAAATGTTTGGGAAGCTCGCCGAACTATCAAAATATATGACCGAACGGTAGTTCTTCAAAACCACTGGCTGACCTTCTATTTTTTAACTGAAGTGGATGAAAATTTCAAAATGAGCCCCATTTGCCACAGTAAAGTAGAGTTGGGTCAGATTTGATCTAACTACAACACAGATCGCTTTCTAATTGGGTCAATTACTGGGCCTATAAGGCTGACCTCATTTTTGGGCTTTATTCTACGAAGTTGGGCCAAGGCATTACTACTTTACTAGAGCCTTCTCATAGCCCCCTCTGTATTATTTTAGTCTTGCGATTCAGACTTATAGTTTCATGTTCTTTTAGTCTTGCAATTCTGACTTATAGTTTCATGTTCAAATAGCTACGACCGACTAGTATTATACTTTCGCCAAATAATATATGAAAATCATTTTAAAGTGTGGTGAAAATTTTGAATAATTTATGAGAAATTTTAGATTTTATTTTTTGAGCCTCCATGTATCAAGAAGAAGAGTAATATTAGATGTTCTTTAAAAAAATAAATTACAATCTTGTATAACTGTATGAATAATTTTGTTTTATTCAGATAATCCCATGAACTGTTTTTATTTAATTTAGACAGAATCATTTTTAAAGTTGTGGATGCCATAATATGTTGATATCATTATTAATACAAATGGAAATCTATACGGAAGCAATAAAGCCCATAAATTGTTCTCTCCCACATATCATGGATGTCTTATTCCCAATAGTGGCAATATTGATGTTATTATTATTATTTTGGATTCACATCCTTCGCTGTGCTACCAACTAGGAGGGGTCAACGCTTTTTTAATTATTATTTTTTTAAAAAAAAAATTAATTACTTTTGTTGTGCTACACAGCAATTATGCAACACAACAGAAGATCTGAATTAATTCTATTATTTTTTGTTCTTCCTTCTCTTACATTAATACAAGCTTGCCAACGATGAAACTTGGAAAATATGTAAAGCCACATTTTAAATGTGTGAAAGTATATAAAAAACCTCCTCCTAATTATCAAAAGGATTAGTATGCTAAAAAATAGTATTTTTGGCCTGAAGATGTACATTATATATTTTTGAAAAATCTAAGTCAAGTTGTATGATATATATTTACTATGACTTGGCCTGGCCCAAAGAATTGACTTGAAGAAGCTCTCATGTCATAGGTTCAGATGTTCCATGCTGACACTCAAAAAGTACAAAGTTTACTTAGACAAAAGAAAAAATTAAAACAAATGGTTGTGAAACTTTGATTAAGAGCTTCAAGAACAGTTTTGTATAAACGTGTGAAATTTGTAATTCCAGAGTATGAAAGCCATATCCTAGTTTGCGTTTGGGTTTATGCAACTGAATATGATCATGAAGGCGAGCTTATTAGGAGAGAAGATCCCTTACATCTATTTTTTTTTTTTGTATTCAGTTTAAAATTAGACAAAGAAAGAAAGAAGAGGAGAGTTTAAACTAAATGCAAATAAAAAAACACTAAGTGTAAGGAATCCAAATTTGCTTATTAGAGATAAGAGTATCTAGAAAATGACATTACTGAGTAATCCAATGAATTCATTAATTAGCTAGTGTAATTAATGCAGTTTTCAATTTAAAATCATACTGTTGAGCAAAGATTTGCTTCTACTTTAGTTTATGTGGAGAACGCACTAAACCCTCAAAAAGAACCAGTAAAATTGGTTCTGTCAAATTCAGGAATTATTAAAGATGGGGATGCTCCATGATTTAAAAATTAGGACTTCTCCAAATCTATATTCTTTTTGTCTTTTACATTTTGACTGATGGATCAATTGTGTTGTTCGCACTTGGCTCTTTATTTAATTTTCTTTCTATGAAGATACAAATGATTAAATCTAGTTAAAGACTTCATAAAAATTATCGCAACTTCTTTCTTTCGTTCTTTGGTTAGATGTGTACATATATATCTGCTGCCAAATGATCAATTGTGGCGTATATATCTTTCTCCATGAATTCTTGGAGAAGGATCAATTCCAGCAGAAGCTCTGTTCACTTCAAATTGTGGAGCCACTTAGGGCTCCAGAGGTATAAAATGGAACTTTTCCTACAAGGAGGTACATGGCCCAAATATTATTTGAATAATTGTAACATTCCTCAAAATGAACAATCATGTTTTATTTGGTTCGCTGTACTGCGAATGTATTCTTTTTATATAATTTGTATAATATTTATTATATTTTTAGACTTATTATTCTATCTATCAAATTATTTTTTAAAAAATAAAAATAAAATAATTATTTTTTATCTCACAAATCTCTACGTACTCATATTTTATATTCCTTTTACTATTATATTTTTCAATCAAAATAAACATAAGAGATATGAGAAAAACAACAAATAGTTGTGCATAATACCTAATTTAAATGTATATATTGGAAAAAATTGCACTTACACATCCTAATCTTTGCTTTTAATTATAATATTTTCTTAATCTATAAAAAAATTGCAATGTATTGCCTCCTAATTTATTAGTCACATTGTAATAATTAACTTCCGATAGTTTAAATTGAACGTTATCTAACTTTAGCCATGTAAAATTACTAAATATCCCTTCAATCAATAATGTAATACTCACTGTCAAAATTGCACTTATTCATCCTGATCTCTATTCCTAATTACAATGTCTCCTGATTCATAAAATATCTCAACTGACCTCTTAATGTGTTACTCACAATTTTAATGCTACCTCTCGCTAAGAAAATTGTGCATTATCCAAAATACTAATTCAGTTTGAATTTTCATTTTGTTAATTTTTTGATATAAAATTTTCAGTAAACACAAAGTTCTTATTAATTATGAGTAGAATTTTAACCTATTTGGAGATGAAGGACAATTGCAACTAAGATCAGGTTGATGAATACAATTTTCTCAAAAACTTATATATATATAGAGAGAGAGAGAGAGAGAGAGAGAGAGAGAGAGAGAGAGAGAGAGAGAGAGAGAGAGAGAGAGAGAACCCAGGCCAGAAGTTTACACCTAAAAATTCAATTTCTTCCCGCCACTTGGTTATATATTGCATATTTTGGTAAAGCCCCATGATTTATCATATATATATATATATATATATATATGTTAATGATTAGTTAATTTTCTATAAATCAGATCTAGTTAAGAATTTGTTGCTGCGAGGGAAGAAATACTCCAATATAGTATTTAAAAAAAAGGGAAAAAATGGTTTTAAAGGATCACTAAGCAAGCATCTTGTCCATGTTTGTATCATGCTATGATCATCAGTCTACGATGAATCGTACACGAAACATTAACATCGGATACAGATCAATTTCCCAAGGACAAGATATGTTTTGTTACGACTGAGAATTACACATACATCCGCATTAATTGTTCTATCATTGATCAGATCTAGTTGAAGTGAAAAAGAAGTAAAAAGTTCAAAAGAGAGAGAGAGAAAGAAGAGGCCACTGATACAATGTTTGTTGATTTCAAATGTTCTCATGATGAATTGTATAATCTTGTCATATTCTGGGTGCTTTTTAGTAATTGGCTGATCAAGATTCATAGCCCCTGTAATTTTGGAGTTAAAAAGGTTGATAACTTCACTTTAAATAAATTTAAAAAAAATTAGTTAGGATATTTCGAATATGGTTCGAGCTCTTTTTTTTTCGAATAATTTTAAAAATACACATTCGCATATCATTCTGTTTAATTAAGAAGTACTTTTCGAATAAATCGTGCCAAGTTCACTTAATTCTTCACAAGTTGGCTTCATATATATTGTATTTTTTAATTAAAATTGGTTTTACTAATTTCTTTAAAAAAATACAAGAAGTCTAAATCTGAGGGTGAAAAAGGTAGTTTGTGGTAACTAATGTGAAATGTGGCCTAACTCAATTGCAATGGCGAATTAACTATACTGGAGTTTCATTCTGGTTAGAAAAGTTTTGCCTTTTGGTCATGAAAAGTTCTTTCTTTCCTTTTTTTCCGATAAAAAGTAATAAGCTTAGAAATTTCACGACGACACTTACAACGATTAATGCAGAGTTTTTAAATCTAATAATTCTAAGTAAGCGTATATATTTTGTTTTTTGATGAATTAGGTTATAGATAGAAGCTCTACTGATCTACAATTCTGCAAATTTCGATGAAAAGTCATACTATTATCAGTGCTCCAACAAAAAATAAAAAATTACATATATTTACTTTACATACCATATCCATCAAACTTGACAACAGTATAAGATTCTTAAACTTTTCACAAAATAGAGACCATATAAAAAACTCCAATTAAAAGGAGAAGTGAACTCCAATAGAGACATAAAAATTGTTTAGACCTGTTAATAAGACAGAAAAAAAGACACACAAACTTTCAAATCTACTACGGAAGGCAAATCCAAAGACTAAATAAATATAAAAGTATTGAAAGATTAATTTGAGAAAAAATAGCCAGATAAAGAGATATTTATCGATTAAATCTACCATGGAATGATAGATGTGAGAGGGTTTATTCAAAAGCTAAGAAGAAAACAAATGGAGAAGCAGCTATCACCTTTTGCTATTGGCGACAGCTTCCTATGTTTGCTCCAGTGAATTTCGTGGTGGATTACAGGAAAAAAAGAAAAAGGTAGGGAAAGCTAAAAAAGTGAGTATACCAGGTTTAATAATCAAAACCAGCTGGCTTTTAAACATGTTACAAAAATTTACTTTTTTGGCATGCATACAAATCCAATTCCAAGTTCACTAACTGGAGGGGAAGATTTTATATTATTTTACAGGCTAAATTCGAAATGTACGGTTTTTAAAAAATTGACCAGTAAAATATAATAGAATATTTTAATTTTGATAATTAATTGCTCGCACCTCCAATAATTCTTTCATACACTAATTAAAAAGAGGATATCGATCAACTGCTTGAGGATTCAATATAAAATAATCATAACTTTTGCATGCAGATTATTTTCGACACCAAAAAATTGCTCTGAGACAAAAGTTTACATTTTCTAAAAAATTGATGAACATATTTTTCCGTTGCTAAAGGTCTATTGATTTGCCTGTGCTGACTTTTACCGCGGTTGCCTTTTTCTTTTTCGGTTGCATTCATCATAGTCATTTGTTTCTATTGAGGAAGGAGACATCAAAAGATACAAAACAGAGGCAAAGAAAAAATTAAGTTATTAAATCTTTCTCTCCTTTTTAATTCCATTCATTAGAAAGAATTCTTTACAACCCACTCTTATTTTCTTCTATACATACAATCAATTAAGCCCATTCAGTTACTCTCTTATTTCATTTACATATAAATTAAGCGAATGCTATATTGAAGCTGCAATATGAAGAACTAGTACAGTGGTAATGAAGTGTTAGACATTTTTTTTCTTTTCAGTTTTCATTTTATGTGATTGCAAAAGTACTACTCTATCATCCATGATAAACATGCCAAGATAATTACCTCATTGTTGTATACCATTATGGATTTCTTAACTTCTAAAGTGCGCAATCTTAAACCATTATGGTGGGGAATATTAGCGTGCATATATATATATATATGGGCTATTTATTCCCCAAATCCTAGAAAGAAAAAGGAAAGCGAAAACTATATATATATATATATATATATATATATATTCTGAAGGGATAGAAATATTGTGTTGTAATATTCTAATCCTGACCCAAGTTTTTAAGTGTTCGACGGAGCTAAAGTGTGCAAGTAATATCTTGGTTATATGCCGAATTTCATTTTGTTCAAATAATATATATGTACTTGGAACCAGAGAAAGTAAATTAGAATAAACTAATTAAATCCAAAATGCTAGATGCCCTAACAGTAATTTAAAGGGTGCTTCTACTGAATTAGCCAATTCATAATAAAATAATATTATTTAATAAAATATTTTAATATTTTATTACACCATCTCAGTTTAACCCTGATGTAAATGCTCAAAATCAACAGGTAATCCTGATTCTTCTCGAAAGTCAGAACCAAGAAATTTATTCTATCTAAATCCTAGTACGCTTTATCCCCAGAAAAAAAATCCTAGTACACATGAGATATACATAAATATTTGCAGACTTTCCCATATTTTTCTATGCTTTTCTCAAATACAAAAAGAAAACATGTATATGTAAGCTAGCATACCTCTCATTGGTAAATATTTAACAACTCAAAATTAAAAAATTTTATTTTGAATGTTCTATTATTATTAAATTTAAAAAAATTTACTTATAGTTAATGATAATTTATCTTAAAATAATAATAATAAATCTTTTATAATAATTTTTTTAATTTTAGATCTTTTATTTTAATTCTCTTTATTTATTATATATATATATATAGCTGCATTAAGAACTCAAAATTAAAAAATTTTATTTTGAATGTTCTATTATTATTAAATTTAAAAAAATTTACTTATAGTTAATGATAATTTATCTTAAAATAATAATAATAAATCTTTTATAATAATTTTTTTAATTTTAGATCTTTTATTTTAATTCTCTTTATTTATTATATATATATATATATATAGCTGCATTTTTTCGCCCTCATGAATGCACAATAGCGACTTGTCAATATCACTTTTGTAGATGATGTATAGTTAATTAATTTTGAAGTTTTAGATTAGGATTCGTAACTACAATTGTAATCGCAATATTAATTAATATCGTAATTTGTTCTGTAACTACATCAAATCAATCAATTGGAAAATGTAAAGTTGTTTATAACGTGCGGCTGGATTGCCGATTGAGTTCCATAACGAGGAACATTGGGAGAAGAAACAGAAAACAGAACCACAACAGGGGATGAGAGAAGATGATGACGAAAATGCCGTACTATGCACTTTCATTATATGTCATATTTTTAATAAAAAGAATATAATAGTAATGATAAATTAATAAAATACAAAACTAAAGTAATTTGAGAAATTTTTTTTTGAAAAAACTCAATTTAAAGATCTTAGGTTAACAACAATGACAGTTGAAGAATTTTTCACAACTTTTTATAATTTAATCTTTTGAAAGTTACAATTAAATTTTTTTAAAATTATAATTAAATCCTTTTACGAATATTTTTTAAAAAATTTAAGATCCTTAACTAAAAATTTTCAACAATTTTTTTAGATATAAATGCTAATTATCGAAAATGGGTCAAATCATATCCAGGAGATACGATTCAACTAAATAATTGGAAGGAGTCTGACAGAGAATCCATTTTTAAGTTAATGATTGAACTTAAAAATTATCTAATTAATAAAGAAAATAGATTGAAATTGATCACTTTTTTCCCAAAAAAAATAAATAAATAAATTGCACTATTTTTTTAAAATTTAGGTAAATTATATCTGATGTCTTTTTTGTTCAAAAAAATAAACTTAATTCTCTTTCAATTTATTTTTTTCTCAATGATATTAACTTTCCAGCCACACAATATATATATATATATATATATTGAAAAATAAAATTATTCTATTGCTCATACTGACATATTAATAATAAAATTACAATTTTATATTATAGCTTAGCATCAATTTAATAACCTTTATTATGTTACTAATAAAATCATAATTTTATATTATGTAAAAAAATATAATTTCTTCAATAGAAAATAAATTAAAAAATTGTACAATATATATCAAAATATGAAAAGATTTGGGTGTAATTTTTAAAATAAAAAATAAAAAAATATAATTTAATCAAATTTTACGAGAAACTGTTGTAATTTTTTTTTAATTTATGTACATGGCATTATAATTGCACTTGATCTAAATAGCTAAAAAGACTATTACATAAACACATCGATTATGATCTCTACCTCCAATCCCTATAACTTCCACTTTACCTAAAAATTTAACAAGTGATCTTTTGTTGTAGAGAAACTTTATCTGAAAAGAAAAAAAAAAAAGCGAAAAAAAAGAAGAAGCATGGAGCTCAAAGTAAGAAGGAGACTATTCTATTACAAAATCGATAAACAGTAAAACTCCCTCTAAAAATTTTATATATATATATATATATATATATATATTAATTGGGATGCAGACGTAATTTCCAATCGCTGATTTACTTTGAGTCTCTATGCGACTAATGGTACTAAATCATTTGGTTGAAATCAGATGTGTGTGTGTGTGTGAATTTTTAAACTGACTAACACCAATGGCTCAAATAAGCTGCTTCAAACCAGGATTCACAATTTTTCTTTATTCATATTGTACATATCCTCTCCAATATGTATTCTCTCTAAAATTCAATGGTTTCAAAATTAACATCTTTTGAAGAATCAGAGCCTCTTGGCAGCCATTATCTTAACACAAAAAGATGGGTTGGGGGAGATTATATGTCATATTATAAAACATGCAAGGATGCCAGTAATAGAGCATATATATACGGAACTTTTTTCCACAAGCACGTATTTAAGAATATTGATGGGTACAGATTTATTAAATAATGAATGAATTCACATTTAGTTCTCCTCTATATATATATATATATATATATATTGGTTTTCTAAATTTTAAACTCTTCATTTCAGCCTTCTAAAATATATTTTGTCTTTGATAAAATTCTTACGTTAATTTATTCGTTAACAAAAATGGTTGCATTACCTAACCAACAATTATTAAAGCTATTAAATATTTAATTGTGATTGAAACATAAAATAACAAAAGTCCCGCAGTATATCTTGATTCTGTTGGATATGCACTATTTGAATGCTTTTGCCTTTTCAGTTTCAATTACAATTAAGTATTCAATGGTGGCGTGAGTTATTGAATGGGTCATATAATTATTTTCGTTAATGAATTTAACAAGAGCACTTTACTGAAAACAAAATACATTTTAAAAGATTGAAAAGAGAATGTCAAATTATGAAAGATCACATTAAAAGAAAAATGTGTCTCTTTTAGGGTTAAAATATTAAAACGCTCTCAAATAAAAACCAATAAAATAAGTTCTTAAATACTTTCCGTCGGTCCGTATTTATAAATTATAACACGTTATGAGGTACATGATATTATACAAGAATATCTCGAGCATATAACTTTAAGGGTGGCTATATCTAAAGCTAACTAGGGTTATGCAAATCTCTGGTTTTAGAACCTCTGCAGTATTAGGCAAAGTATTAGTATATGCCCTAAGTATATATAAAATGAATCAACAGAATGCGTGAGATGAACAATGAAATGATATGGGTGTGGTATTTTAACTCCTATATCTTTGTCAAAGGGAGAGAGCGCTTGGGAAAGTAAATATTACCAAATTAAAGTGGGACATGCTTATTTCTTATCCATTTTTCTTTTCAGGGAATTGAACCATAATTAAAGAGAATCATATTCCAAGAATTTTCCCAAAGTGCTTCGCATTCATCAATTTTGAATTCAGTATCTGGTATATATTAGAGGCAAGGGGTCTAGAACTCAAGATGGCATCTTATTCTTTGTTTATTTGTGAGATGTATTGGTTAATGTTTGGGGACGATTTCTTTCTCATGCAGGAATCAAATTTTCTAAATTGTAACTCTTCACCCTCAATGGTGATCGAACTTCATATGGACAATTCTTTAATTAAAAGGATATAGGTGGACTAATTCAAAAATTAGTTCAAGTTTAATTTCTCTCCTCAACTCTTTCAGAGTAAAATTTTAAATACATCAAAGTGATACAAGAAATTTATTTTTTAGGTTCCAAAAAAAAAATCTTAGCTCAGGTAAAACAAAAGATATTCCTGATCGTAATAGTAATACAAATAAAAAGTAGTTCTGGCTAAGATTTAACCATATCAAGTGTTAGTTTACATATTCTAAAAGTGTTTGATCAACTATTATCTTCATTAGACATTTAAAACTGTTCACTAATTTGATCTTTTCTTCCCGAAACATTGCTCGCAGAAGACAACTTTTTAGTATCCCACCCCCCGCCCCAAAAAAAACAAGTCTTAGAGGTGTTTTACTGTTTTCAAATTTTTTTAACAATTTTAAAGGTGTACTTTTCACATTGATTCTTGAAAGTTTAATTCCTAAAAATGTTGCTAAAATTGTTTGGCCCGCTGAGAATATTTTAAAGAATATTTCATGACATTCCTGAAAATATTATGTTATGGGGTGCAGTCACCATATTTTTAAAAAAATTATAGAATTTTTTTAAAAAAATATCCTTGATAATTTTTATTATAAAATTCATAATTATTTATGACTCAATATTTTTATCACAAAATTAATAATAATAATAATAATAATAATAATAATAATAATAATAGCAGTGTTAATGGTGACGAGAATATAGTGGTACAAATAATAAAGGAGGCGACGGAGATAATGAAAGTGTTGGTGGAATAGACAGCGATAATTATCATAATTATTATTAATAGTAATAGTGGTGAGAATAATAATAACATGATGATAATAGTTATGATAAAGGCAACTGTAAAATGGGTAATAATAATAACGAGAGTACCAATCACAATGACAAAATAAGTGATGATGGTAGTAGCAAGTGGCAGCAGCAATATGATATAAGAGATGAATTGATATTAGAACCTCAAAATAATAAAGTATGGATAGTTTAATCTTTTCACTTACGCAAAAAATTCCCCCGTTACAAGAATGTAGCATTCCTAACCCCTAGGTAGGAATGAAGATTTATAACAATGTTACATTCCAGAAATATTTTTTTCTACTCTTGTACCAAATATAAAAATCTAATATTCCCAACTTCGTATTTCCAAAAATAAAATTAAAAAAGAAACTTCCACATGCCAAACACTCTCTTAGAATTTTATTTGCTCTATAAAAAAAAAAAAACACAAATTAATAAAGAGACCAACTATATATTTTATCCTTGCCGAACTGGCACAAATAACCCCTTTGTAACCTTTTAGTAATTTTACTTTTCGACCATCCTCATTTACTTAATCTTATCGATCATTTTTCGCCCATATATCAAAGGTCTTCAAAACTCCAAATGGATGGCATTCCAAATGCTAAGAGATTTGCTTTTGTTTTTGTTTTTCCCGAAATGTGCTCGCTTTCTTGCTTTGAAATAACAAATGAATTATTTTTATTTGTTGCAAGTCGCAACTGCACATATATATATATATATATATATATATATATATAATTTTTTTCCCTTTAATGGTTAATGCATTAGGCCAGCCAAGTTTTACTTGCAATGTGTCCCAATTACCTACTCTTACTTCTCTGTTTTGGAATAAAATTTCACCACAGTATAAATGTTGCAATCCATTCTGGAAAGAAAATAAAAAGATGACCCTATTGTGTTTGTGTTCATGTGTGAGAGAGATAGACGCAGGAAAAAAGCTATGGATTTTGAAATTTTAGATTAGAGAATAGTTCCCATAAAGGAGTGGGCTTAGAACAAAGGAACAGAACATGGAACCTCGTTCATTACATCCACTACTCTGCTACGAGAAATAGTAGAGGGATATTAGCAGCCTTACTATGTAAGTAATCTATACTGTACCATTCTACTTCTTATCCCGAGTACAATTTTATATGCAGTGTGCAGGAAGTATTCCATTATGAAAATTGCCTATTATTAAAGTTGGTTGGGATAATGTGCCTAAATTGCTCTATCAAAAGTACACAGAATCTACCAAGTGACTACTGGAAGTTTCCTGGCTAACCTTTACCTTCAATAAACTAAAGATTGAAAATTGCCACTGAAAGTACAAATGGGATGGATATAAATCCATGGGATCTCTTTTTTCTTTTTTTAATTTTTTTATTTTGATTAAGGTATTCTTGTACTTTGTTTGCGTTATTTTTTTAAAGATAATTTTAAAGATATACTTTTTCATATTAGCATGGTACATTTAAGAATTTAATTCCAAAGTATTTTTTTGAGAAATGGAACTCAAGGTACTAAACCAAAAAAAAAAAAAAAAACTATCTCTTCTTACAACTATTAGATCATGAGATCTTCTTTTGTTGTTCTAAAATTGGTATTATCTTCTCTGTTTACAATTCTACAATGTTATTTTGGACATTTTTTTTACTTGGCATGACAAGGAGGAGAAAGGTTACTTTTATTGTTCATTGAACTGCAAAAACCTGGTTATATGAATTCTTATGATGCTTAAGTGATAGATTTATCTTCTGTTAGGCATATCTGAGCAATGAAATCTACTTTGTATGGTAAACAAAAGGTACTGCTTAATGGAAGTGGAGATTTTGAAGATAATTGAGACTGAGTTATCCTCATTTAGTGGAAATCGAGCTGGGCTAATTAGAGCAGACCTTAGTGAGCTAGCAAATAATTTAGTCATTAAGCTTCAGTTTGCACAAATGAGAAATTATTGGCTTAACTTATTGGACACTACCAGATCAAGTGCCATGATCTATCAAAAATTCCCTTTGATTGTTCATTAATACCTCTTTTGCTCAAAATGGTTTTGCTTGTCAACTAAAATACCAAACTTTATTCAGTTATCCCAAATGACAGAGCATGGCCATCCTTCACAAATAATTGAATAGTAGAATTTGTCCCCCCTGCAAACCACTTAAATTCCAACCCTTTCAAGATCTTCATGAAAACATGTTGGTCAGGAAGTTATCCTATCCGGTGGCGGTTTGTCTACTTTCTGGCAAGACCAGTCACTGTACCATCCTAGTCCCAAGTGGAGTAGCAGCATATCCTTAGCATGTGCTCCAGAGCATTTATACCATCATATCAACCAAATTCCTTTTTCCATCATCCATATATAATGTCATTCTGGGCTTCCATTGAACACTCACCACTAGGCAACACGCGTCAGCTAGAACCTCTTTCTTGTCTCTTGGGTTGCAAAGAGCAAAGAGATAAGATGGTGAAGTTCTCTGAGCAGTTTGAAGGTCAGCTTATTCCAGAATGGAAAGAAGCCTTTGTGGATTACTGGCAACTCAAGAAAGACCTCAAGAAAATCCATCTTCTTAATAATACCAACAATACATCCAACGAACATCAAATTGGCTGCTCTGTACCTAAGTACTTCTTTTCATCACTAGGGAAGTACTCTTTGTTTGGCGATCATCATAGAGATCATGGACCAAGCCAAGTACTCCATCTCGTCAACAAATAAGATGTAGAACATCATTTTATTCAATGTCATACATTTAACTGATTCATGATAGTTTTTTCTTCTGTTTTCCCTTTTTTTTCTGGGGGGGATTTTTCAGGTCCATAGGAAACTTGCATCATCACCTGGTAAGGGGCACATGTGTGAGACAGAGTTGCTAGAGCAATTTGCTGATACTGATGCTGTTAAGGAATTTGTTGCCTGTCTGGACCAGCAACTAAACAAGGTCAATAGGTTTTATGGAACGAAAGAGAAAGAGTTCATGGAAAGAGGTGATTCCTTAAGAAAACAAATGGACATTTTCCTTGAGCTCAAATCTGCTTTCAAGCAGCAGCGACAAAGCAGAGGAGGCTCTTCCCAAGATTCTGAAGAAGACCAATCTATTTCATGCATATTCTCTTGTGGTACATATTCAACCTTTTCTTCTTCTAAATGCACCAATGAGAGTACTCAATTTGTTCATCTTGGACCCTTGGTTACTAAAGAAGGAGAGTCTTGAGTATACATTTTTTTTTCTCTTTCTATTTGAAGTATAATGTAGAATCATGTGTAACTTATGCTATGTTCACTGGCTACAGAGGAGGACTCTGTTAGGAGCAGATCACAGCAAGAAAAAATGCAGGGCAATTGCACAGATGATTTGGAGAAAAATGGCATGCCATTTTCGGAGTCTCCTGAACTTGATGAGGCCGAGAATCCCATGAAAAGAGAAGATAGGAAATTAAGGACACTCTCTGGCCGTACGGTTAGTTTCCAAGGGAAGAATGTGATGATCAACATTCCTTTGACAACACCTTCTTGTACCTTCTCAGCAATTAGCTATCTACTAAGAGAAGATTTAATTAACCAGTCATCAAGGAAATATGGTCCAGAAGGTGGTAAGCTTCATCTCAACAAAACAAAGTTGCATCATGCAGAAAAGATTATCAGAGGAGGTTTCATTGAGCTCTATAAGGGGCTAGGATATCTCAAAGTTTACAGGTATAATCCCAAATTTCTTTCGTTTAATAAACTTAACAAAAATCTTATGTTTTCCCCATGATATCGATTGTTAGGAACTTGAATATGCTTGCATTTATAGAGATTCTGAAGAAGTTTGACAAGGCAAGTGACTTAAAGACTTCAAACCTTATGTTGAAATTGGAGTTTGGTCTACATTGGTAATGAATAGGATTTTTTTTTTCCTTCTTGCTGTTCAGGTCACTGAAAAACAAATTCTTCCCATTTATCTTAAAGTAGTTGAGACCTCCTATTTCAACAGCTCAGACAAGGTAAACAAACTAACATATCTAATTCTAATCATACCAATATGTTTGATCCTATATTTAGATGTTCTGCCACCAGTTATCCTTTCACCTGACAGTTCATACCAACATGTTTGCCACCAGTTATCCTTTCACCTGAAAATTCACCGACAACCTCAAGTGATCAATAATCCTATAATTCGTGTCTGAAACACAAGATGGCCTCAGAGCCAGAGAGAGAGAGAGAGAGATGCTTGTCTTGTCACTTACGCCCTTCTACAAGAGTTCAACTTTCTTTATATGCTCAATATTAGCATCACAAATGACAGGTGATGAAGCTAGAGGACGAAATTGAGGAACTATTTTTGAAAAATTTTGCTCAAGATGATCAAAGAAAGGCCATGAAGTACCTTAGACCAAGTCAGCGTAAAGAATCTCATGCTGTAACTTTCTTCATTGGTGAGTATTTTTATTGGAGCAAATATTGGACTTATTAGCATTTTTACTTTTCTATTCTGTCGTTTGATGATGAACCATTTTGGTAGGTTAGCTTTTTGACCATTAGCATTAAAAGAAATCACAATATGGACCCGTTAAGCCACTAGGTTTACAAAAAAATGGCACAAACTGGTCCACTTTTTGGTGGACGGAAAGTACAGGTCCCATGCCTTGCTATATCATCTTTCAGATACTATAACCGTACAAAGAGTGAACCTCAAAAGCCCCATCAAAAGCTATAGGGAAAGCATTATAAATGTTTCTTCTCTTCTTCTTTTTTCTTTTTTTCTTAAATATTTCGGTATTGCAAGCCAGGTAGTATTTGGGACAGTTTATGCCACTTGCACGGTTTGATCAAAGGCATATCATCCCGGTCTAAACTAGGGGATGCACAGAGAATTTTCTCGTTGTCTTGCACCAATAAATTAGCATAGCCAAAATTTGAGCTGTGACAATGCATTTAATCACACACCACATGTGGTGCCTAGATGGGCTTCAAAGACACCTCCCCCGATACAGTTTTGTGCTTTCCCATGACAATCTGATTCCATACTTGGTAGTTTTATACATACAGTGACTCTTGTATGCAAACCAAAAACCAGAAAGATTATAAAATTGAAGTTCCTTCTTCAAACTCGCTGAATCTAACCGTGGACTCAGGGATATTCACTGGATGCTTCCTGGCACTTTTTGCTGGATATGTTATAATGGCTCATATAACTGGGCTCTACGGAAGACAACAAAAGTCAGTCTATATGGAAACTGTTTACCCTATATTTAGGTGAAGTAAATCTGCTTTCTTAATCTTGGCAGTACATTCTTCCACTCATATTTGCAATTTGCCCTTGAACAGCTATAAGTTGCTTTTATCTTTTTTCGCAGCATGTTCAGCCTTATCTTTCTACACGTCTTTCTTTATGGGTGCAACATTTTTGCTTGGAGAAAGATTCGTATAAACTACAGCTTTATTTTTGAGCTTTCCTCTACCAAGGAACTCAAATACAGAGATGTATTCTTAATTTGTATAATGGCTATGACTGCTATGGTTGGGGTCATGTTTCTTCATCTAACTCTCCTGACAAAAGGGCATTCTTATGCCCAAGTTCAAGCCATTCCTGGCCTACTTTTAGTGGTAATTTCTTGATTATATATTCCAATTTTTATAATTTTTTGGGTATATTTATATTGCCCAATACGTAGTAGTCTCAGATGAAAATTTCATTTTTGACTTCATGCGCAGGTCTTCTTATTTATACTTTTTTGCCCCTTCAACATTATCTACCGTTCAAGCCGTTACCGTTTCCTTTGTGTAATAAGGAACATAGTTTTCTCGCCCCTTTATAAGGTACAGTATTTCCCCACTATCAATCAAGTCATCAGGCATAAAACACAGTGCCACTCTCCAAAAAGAAAAACAATTAAGTTTTTTTTTTTTTTCCTGATAAGCAAAAAAGTTTCCTTTTCGATAGGGAAAAAAATTCAGAAGTAAATAAATTGTTCTAGCTTCAAGACAAAATGAATTGCAATTAGTGAATTTTCATCAACGAGGGATCACCAACAAAAATCAAACTCAAGACCCTCTGTTTCAACGCAAGTTGATCCTATCCATCAAGCCAACCTTTATTGGCATAAAAGGATATTTGTTGAATAATTAATATGCCTCGTTGTGGCCATAGTCTTACTAGCTTCTCTCTTGTCTCTCTAGGTTGCCATGCTCGACTTTTTCATGGCTGATCAACTTTGTAGTCAGGTAGCATTTTATATACGACAAGTTCTTTTTCAACACAAAAAATGAAAAAGGTTCTTTTTGTTAGCAATACAGCGGAAAGATGGAATCAGTAACGAATATTCTTAATAATTATGTTATGCCCTTACTGTATAGGTTCCAATGCTCAGGAACCTGGAGTATGTAGCATGTTACTATATAACTGGCAGCTACAAAACACAGGACTATGGATACTGCATGAGGACAAGGCACTACAGAGACCTTGCTTATGCAGTGTCATTTCTACCTTATTATTGGAGAGCGATGCAGGTAAAAGAAATTAGCTTTCTGTCACTCTTACAGCATATTCTCTCATACAATACTTAAGTAAAATTTCTTAATTATTTGTTATCAGGTTCTTAAGTAATATATATATATATATATATATATATATATATAACACAGATATTTTTTATAGCTTTGAACCATATTATTGACTCCTTAGAAAAAAAGTTCAATCACATATCATGATTCTAATAAAGAACCTTACTTGATGGCAAGTAATTAAGAATTGCCTTAAGTTTTTTCCTATTCTCAAATGCCATGATTCAGAAACGAAAGGTTCTGATGTCCCTTAATTGGTTTTGTAGTGTGCTAGAAGATGGTTTGATGAAGGGCAGACAAGCCACCTTGTGAATTTAGGCAAATATGTATCAGCAATGCTAGCTGCAGGTGCTAAAGTGGTTTATGAGAAAGATGGGGGTGTTGGAAGTCTATGTCTTCTTGTGATCATGTCAAGTGCAGCCACTGTGTACCAATTGTACTGGGACTTTGTAAAGGACTGGGGTTTGCTCCAAATGAATTCCAACAACCCTTGGCTTAGGAATGAATTAATGCTTCGCCGGAAGATCACTTACTACTTCTCCATGGTATATATCAGGCCTCTTTCTTCTTATGCTAAAGAATTTACGACTTACAGTATAGTGGTAGAGGCAAGCATATGATTAGGTGCATTCTCACAGATTCAAATATTAACTTTGCTAATTTTTCAGAGTTAAGTTGTAAAAAATATTCTTGTAAATCTCCTAATTCTATTGTAGATGGTCTGTCTTTGACTAGACTAAGGAGACAAATTAATTGAAGTGTGTGCACATCATTGTCATACAATTGGCATCCATAAGCTAATAGTAGAATTAGTCAACCAATTATTACAGTTTAAGATCCTAGCAACTACCATGCTCATGGCAAAATTCCATGAAGTGGAGAAGAAGCATAAAACAAATGCTGATAAGGGCATTATACAGTTTAAAGTGAGATCTCACATCAAGAGCAGAGAATTAGATATTCTCTTAAGATTGAGCAGACATTATAGGAGCAATTTATGATTTCTTTTTTCATATTACAAGTATGGGCCATTTCATATTGAAGTTGAAGATGACCATGAAAAGGTATGGAAATTTATGCAGGGATTAAACCTTATTCTGAGGCTTGCATGGCTGCAAACTGTCCTCCGTTCAAGTTTTGAAAAAGTGGACTATAGAGTAACAAGCTTTTTTTTAGCAGCTCTTGAAGTTCTTAGAAGAGGGATATGGAATTTTTACAGGTACATGGATTAGCTTCCATTCATTCTCGCTTCTATTGATTTTCATGCATAACGGGTCTGAACTACTCACATTCGAAACATTTTGCCCTTTGATTCCTTGGTGTCCGATCTTCTGGGTGAATCTTTGCTTATTCTTCAGTAGGTCCTGCCCCTACGCTGATACTTATGTCAAAGTGCCAAATTCAATAGCCGTGGGTTGAATAAACATAGATGTGGGGTTAAGAGGGAACTAAGAACATGTCATTGACGCTCTAAGTAATAATCTGGGAGCAGCATTTCGTCATTATCATTAAGAAAAAAAAAGTCTGCTTGCATCCCTTTCAAGTGATCTAACAAATAAAATGTTACTGGTCCAGGTTGGAGAATGAGCATCTGAATAATGCCGGCAAGTTTAGAGCAGTCAAAACAGTACCACTTCCTTTTCACGAAGTGGATGAGGAAGAGTAATGCCTATTGAGTGGCATCATGTCTTCAGGAATTCGATTCGATTTGAAGGAACGGATTAGTTGTCCTCATTCAACTTGATGTAACATGCATCAACTTCGTTATTTTTGTTCGGCGGAATTTTGATCTACATCATCACCTTGTACACAACTTTTCATTAACTAGAAATGAAAATTGATGAAAAAGTGAAGTTTCGCGAATATCTTGGAGAAAATTTTTTAGGTTAAATCAATCTATAAAAGATAGGTACTCAAGTCAATTATAAAGAGGGCATATCCTTAACATGTTTATGTCTCTAGTTAACTTTTCTGCTTATTTTTTGTCAATAAAGTTTATTTAATTATTTATCCATCTTGGCGACACCTATTAAGTACTCTTGCTTCATTCTCTAAATTTTTCAGTCACACAGAGGAAAGAGAAAGAACATGCTCTCTATTATCATCAATAATCAAAGGTTGAAGACGGATTGTGCTCCGCAAAGCTGCTGAAAACAACTTCACAAATACCCATCAAATGAAAAACAAACAAAAGTGTAGTACTGAATTGTTTTCTAGTGACAGGACTAAGTGCTAAGCTAAAGGTCATATGTCTGCACAAACACAAAAATGAAAACATATCTTCTGATATTTACGTTGTAACTAATCATAATAACTCCGGAGAAATTTGCCACATGCGCTAGTCGAGATTTTAGAAAAACACACATAGCACATAATATTTGTATAAAAGTATTAAACACTCAATGTTATTATTATTTATATTTGTCATGTAATTTCTTTTTAATAAAAATCACATAATTTAATTTCAAATTATAATTAAGTTAAATTTTAAATTTTAAATGAAAATATTGTATTTATCACAATATGAATAAAAATATAACTAAATTTTTGTACTAGGAGAGTATAATAAATGTTTTCACATCTCTACTTTGTTAACAAGGTGTGAAAATTTTTAATATAATCTAAAGGATTCATCCAGCGGTAAAAACAAATCTTTTAATTTTAAATGCCAAAAAGCTGAATATTAATTTTATATGCAATTATGTAGAGATCAATTATACTCAAGTTAAATTATAATATGTGTATATAACTTCTTTTATTTTTCAGTTTCTAAGTCTCTAAATTTACATCTTAATTTACATAAGGATAAATGATTTTTTGTTATTTTGAATTAAAAATGTACGAAATAAAAACTCAATGCGCACTAAAATTGTTGTCAAAACGATTTCCATAAGGTATAGAAAAAATCATCTAATTTCAATTTTTTTTTATTATTATTATGCATATGGGAATGGATTGATAGTTCAGTTCCAAAAAATTAACAATGGCGGCTAGCAGAGTGTACAGTTTTCCCTCGGCCATTGCTTCTTTCTGCTTCTCCACAGACAAAAATGCGCCACCTATTCACTGCCACTACTGCAAGTTCTTCAAGCCAATTTCCATTTCCGAGTTAAACCCTCCTTCCATTAGGGTTCACAACTACAGGTTACCATCCAAAACCCTTTTATTAGGGTTTCTTCTGTTAAACTGACTGAATTTCATTGGTTTCAGGTCGAAATTTTCTGGCGCAGCAGTGGTAGTCTCCCGTCGGGTGTTTAAGGTCCGTGGGTTGGTGGATGATGATTCTGCGACTGGCCCAGAACCAGAATCAGATAATTCAGAAGCGGTTTGTGACTTTGATCAATAATTTCATTTTTTTTGGTCGTTCAGTAATTTTTTTTAGGAAAATAAATATGAAATTTAGTTCTTGTCCCTATTGGGTTATAATTTCCTGCTTTTTCTGGCCAAGGGGTTGATGTTGAAAAACACATTTCGTTGTTCATTAGATCCTCTCTTTTTTGTTCCTTTTTTTTTCCCGGGGGGGGGGGGGGGGGGGGAGAGGAAATAATTGGTATTGTTTTAAGCTGCTTAATTTCAGGGTATAGCTTGATATTTGTTAAATAGAAATCATTCTAAGCTTTAAATTTTTTTGCTTCTTATTGACAATGGTTCAAGCATTGAAGTTGGAGCAAATTTTTCAGACCCGGTACATTTTCTTCCCGTGTGGGCATCTTGCTTAACTTCCTAACTGCATTGATTGCTGCTCTTCTTTTCTTCGTTTCTTTTTCATTCTCGATTTTCATCTAATGAATTTATCTAGTAGTAAATTTAGTCACTCGTCATTTACTATACCTGATATGATGAACTTTACTCCGTCTAATTTTTTTTATTCATCTTATAATTGTTGGTAAATTATAATGATGCTGGACTTTTTCTTTCATTTTTTGTCCTCTAAGAATATTTAAAGTCAAGAATATTTTGGCTATGGAATAACTGGGGCTTTAAATATATCTTTACAAACTTACGCCAGTTTTACATGTTTTTATATAAAAAAGCACCAATTAGTTTCCTCTAATATTATATTCTGAAAACAACTTGTTTTCTTTCCCCATCTTTTATTACTTCCTTTCCGTATCTCTGGTGGAAATGTGCTTGTGCTTCCTATGATAAATTGTTACAACCTAAACCATTTCTATCCCCTGATACTAATTTCTGCTTTGCCTTAATATTGCATGGAACTTATTGGTAGTGACCATGCATCAACTTCATTTTATATAATAACTTTATGTCCAATGTACAGGGTGCTACTATTGACTTAAGGCTTCCAAGAAGAAGTATGCTCGTACAATTTACTTGCAACTTGTGTGGTGAAAGAACAAAGAGACTCGTAAACCGATTAGCCTATGAAAGAGGTGTTATTTTTGTGCAGGTATTTATTAACTCTCAATTCCTTTAGTGGAGCAACATGCATGTTGAACCAGTATGTTTCATATTATGATCTAAAAGCTGTGATAATCCAAGTTTTTTTCCCCAAATAATTCTTTCATCATAGGTGTTTGTTCTATGGATCTAAAAGATGGGAATACTTCAGTTTTAAAGTGCCATTATAACGCTGACAGATAGGTCTATTGTGGGGGAAATAGTAACATAATAGTCTCAGTGAAAGGCTTTTGTTCTTATGTTCAGTTGATGGTTTGTACTTTCTAGAATAGATACCACAAAATTGAAAGAGGCTGGATTTCTGCATCCATGCAAAGATTCACAATTGCTTATCTTCTTTTGGAGAAAATAATAATAATGATATGGAGATAAAAGGGAAATAACTTTAGAGCTGATAAACCTTCTAAGGAATATCAAATTATACAAAGGGAAAATACAATTTTCTTGACCTTTTGCAGGGTGATGGATGTGGGGTTTCATCATAGTTGGCACTTAGTAGGTCATATACTAAATATTATGATTTCTGGCGAATAAAAATCTTGTTTAATCAATTGTTTTCTTTCAAAGAACAGTAGCTATCAAGTGTGTATGAAATCAGAGTAAAAGAAGAAGAGAGAAGGGGGGAGGGGAGGGGAGGGGCAGAGAATATAAAATATATAGCATTTATGTAGGTTGCTTGATAGCTTGCTGCTTGCTAACATGTATGCTTGAGCTTAATGCTTCATTTTCCTGATGTATGCAAACAATTTGGTTCCATATATAGCATTTATGTAGGTTGCTTGATAGCTTGCTGCTTGCAAACCTGTATGCTTGAGCTTAATGCTTCATTTTCCTGACGTATGCAAACAATTTGGTTCCTTTTTTTATATGTTTATTGATAGTTTGACTGACCTTTGGCAACTTCTTCCCCTTTAGAAACAAAGGAAGAGGGTCAAATCACTGGCCTTAGAATCCTTGTTTATTATTATTTTTTTCCCCTTTACATATGCATGTGTTTCAAATTCAAGGCCACCTTTATTGGTGCATCAATTTTTCAGTGTTTGCCTTGCCATGCACATATCTGATCCATGCACTGAACCACCATATCTGAAAGATAATAAGGTGTAACACAAATTTGTGCCTCCTGAGAAAATTCTCAAATAGCCATCATTTTTCCTTTTCCTTTGGATTTTTTGATCAATATATGGAGAACTCATCTTAATTGTAGCATGCATGCAACTTCTGAAAGTTTATATTATAATTCATGGAATAGCTAAAATACTTAAGTTTGTGTGTATGTTTGTGTGAGTTTTTACCAACATTTTTAAATTCGTACAGATTATTAAACTAATGGAAAGACTTGTTTAATCTTTATTGGTCCAACTATAGTCGAATCGGTTATTATGTAATATATATATATATATAATGTATGTATATATATATAATGTTATATAAAAAATATATTACACAAAAGTTATATATTTAGTAATTTAGAATGAAAATTAAATAATGTTATATACTAATATATATAAAATAATATCCTAATCTTATATGATGTACTATATAATTATCAACAATGATATAATAGCATAGATAAAATAGTATTAGTTACATTTTAAAAAATTTATATCATATTAAAAAAATTATCTCATATGCCGTAAATTAAGTAAAGAACCAAAAGTCAAGCAAAAACAGGTTTGGTGAAAAAGATTAAAAATAATAAGGAACCATCAAAGCGAATTATATATATATTGAAGAATCAAGCAAAGGGTGACACACAAGGAGCAAAAGACGCAGAGCTCTCTATCTCATGCGTTCTAAATTTTATTGCATTAGAGTGTAGATAAATACAATAGAAAATAGGGAGATCAGTTCCTGATTTGGTTGACCAATCTAATCACTAATATCATGGGAGACAAATATTGAAAATAAAAGGAAACAAAACAACAGAATAAAGATAGGCAACAAATAGGTGCCCACATAAATAGGAAATAAATATAAAAATAATTATCATAATAAAAATAATGAGACATCAACACTCCCCCTCAAGTTGGGGAGTATATGTTGAGCATTCCCAGCTTGAAACTTAGTTCTTCAAATTTGACATGAGCTGCCTTTGTTAATAAATCTGTAACTTGAAAGTTGGAAGAGATATAACTTAATTCAAGTAAACCAAAATCAATCCTTTCCTTAACAACTTAATTCAAGTAAACCAAAATCAATCCTTTCCTTAATGAAATGTCGATCTATCTCCACATGTTTCATCCTATCATGATGAATAGAATTCTTTGCAATTCCAATAATAGCCATATTGTCACAAAACACTTTCATTAGCCCATCAACATTAACCTTGAGTTCATTGAGGAGCCTCAATAACCACATGCCCTTGCATATCCCAAGTTCTAAGGCATGAAATTCAATTTCAACACTATTTCTAACAATCATACAAAGGAATAATAGCCTGTGGTAGATCTTCTATCAGTCACAGATCCAGCCCAATCTACATCAGAGAAAACTTCAACACCCTTATGAGTTCCCTAATTAAAAAATAGGCTTTTACCAAGAGTTATCTTGAGATACCTCAGTATTCTATACCCAACTTCTAAGTGTTCTTCGTTTGGACAATTCATGAACTGGCTAACGACACTTACAAGGAAGCTAATATCTGGATGAGTGTGAGATAAGTAAATTAATTTACCTATAAGTCTTTGGTATATACCAGTATCAATTGGTGAACAATCCTTCTTGAAACCAAGTTTATAGTTACTTTCCATTGGAATATCTACAAGCTTGCACCCTAACATGCCAATTTCTTCAAGAAGGTCAAGAGCGCATTTCCTTTGGGAGATAATGATTCCTTTTCTATTCCTCGCTGCTTCCATCCCTAAGAAATATCTCAACTCACCAAGTTGTTTTACTTTAGACTCCTTTGCAAGAGACTTCATCAACTTCTCAATCTCATCAGAGTAATCACCTATAATCGCCATATCATCCACATAAACAATTAAAACTGCCAATTTTTTGTCATGACTAGAATTGACAAACAATGTGTGATCTGTTTGACACTAGTTGTACCCATATTTCTTGACAGTAGTAATCAACCTCTCAAACCATGCTCTTGGACTTTGCTTGAGCCCATATCAAGATTGGGGAAGTTTACACACTTTAGTTGAATTATCCTCTGTCTGAAGTCCAGGAGGAATCTCCATAGATACTTCCTCTTCAAGGTCTCTATTGGGGAAGACATTCTTCACATCTAATTGGTGAAGGAGCCACTCCAAATTAGCTGCAAGAGAGATTAATACTTTTACTATGTTAAATTTTGTTTCTAGGGAAAATGTCTCTTAATAATCAATGCCTTGGGTTTGGGTGAACCTTTTAGTTTAAATTTTGTTACTATCAGAGCACCTTGGGACCAAGGAAGATAATTGTTGCCATTTAGTTTAAAGCCTGTGATCATCATGGGCTGATTATCGGCACCTATAGATGAATTCAAGAGAGGAGAGATGCTGTTTGGCTGGATCTGGTTTGGCTTTCTGTTTGGTTGGGTTGCTGTTGATGATTCGATGGTGGCGGCATTGGCTTGAGATGCTCTCATAGAGCCAAAACTTATTGCCATCCTTGTTTGTGTCAACCAAGCTCTAATACTTTGAAGAATCAGGCAAAGGGTGACGCATAAGGAGCAAAAGACGCTAAGCTCTCTATCTCATGCATTCTGAATTTTATTCCATTAGAGAGTAGATAAATACAATAGGAAAGAGGGAGATCAGACCTGATTTGGTTGATCAATATAATCCCTAATATCTTGGGATACAAATATTGAAAATAGAAGGAAACAAAATAACAGAATAAAGATAAAAATAGGCAATAAATAAATGCCCACATAAATAGGAAACAAATATAAAAATAATTATAGTAATAAAAGTAATGAGATATCAACATATATATATATATGTGTATATATAATTATTTGCATATATATATATATGTATATAACAACAATCTTGTCTTGGCAGCTGTCAAATGCATCAAAGGCACCATTGCATGGTTCAATCCCTTATGGTGGCAATTTTCAAAGTATTTTCCTATGCAGTACCAGTTGGTCCAGTCCAATTTTCAAGACTATGGTTTTTACTGATGGTCTTGTGATTGGCTTGAAGGTTCCATTGCATTAAGTTGTTGCTTAGTTCTTAGTTGTGGGAAAGTTATATTGATGATGGCTATACTAATTGCTTATGCATTGCATGCTTGCTCATGGCCGTAATTAGTGAATATAAATACTATGGAAGTATTCATCCTATTATGAGTAATTGGAAGTGCATCTTATTAGTGCGCAGGATGTCTTCAGCATCACAAATTAGTTGACAATCTTGGCCTTATCGTGGAGTATGACTTCCGGGAGAAAACCAACATGGACTCAGAAATTGACCAAGTTTGATGTGATAATTACAGACAATGTAACGTTCTACCTAATATATCCCAGTTATTTAGATAATTCAAAAATTTATATTCATTATTATATCCAAGCAAAGATACACACAATAAAAAAGAAAGAAAAAAGAATAAAATAACACCAACATGTCCTTTAGTCATAGTATTTCATTATTCATTTCTTTTCTTAATATTTTGCAAACCAAATAACTCTTTTTGAGTGAATCCATGGATATGAGAATGCTAGCAGATGAAGCCAGTTATGGCTAGCAAAATGACAGCAGCAAGTCCAGTCGTTGGCCATATTCCCGACTTGCCCACCCGCTGGTAGTATGATGGTGCATCATTCTGTGAAGTAAAATTTAGAAAACGTAGTTAAAATAATGAGATGCTGATGAGTGTCGATAGATATAACTATATATTCCATCTTGTAAAGAGCCCAGTCAACAGTGGAAAATATAATTATAATTTGATATTTAACAAAAAAATAACGTTACCGAATCTGGACTTGGAGCTGGTGCTGTTGTGTCTTCTTCTGAATCCACAGTTGTGCTTGTATTTGTTGGTGGTGCTGGGGGACTCCGGATAGTTGTTGGTGCTGGACTGAGTGCTTGATGTTTCTTGTGCTTGTGTTTATGTTTTTGCCTTCTTCTCCTGTGCCTGTGGGGAGGTGGTTCTGGTATGTCTTCATCAGGTGCTGGTGCTGGTGTCTCTGTCAGGGGTGCCGGGGCTATTGCTGGTGTGGCCGTCAATGGTGAAGGAACAGGTGATGGTATTGGTGCTTTCTTTTTGGGCGCAGGTGCTGGTGCTGGTTTTTTCTTTGCTGGTGCCAGGGCTGGAGGTGCGTGGACTGGTGTTGGGGATATCTTTGGGGGTGGTAATGGTGGTGGTGAAGCAACTGGTGGTGGCGGTAATGGTGGTGGCAATATGGGAGTTGAGACGGGTGGATTTTTTGGTGGTTGTGGCGGTGGAATTTTCGGGGGTGGGGCTTTTGGGCTGATAGCTGGTGTAACCTTGGGTGCTGGTGGTTTCACAGGAGCAGATGTGGGAGCTGCTGTTGGTGGTTTGCTTGAAGTTGAAGGGGTTGCTGCCACAATGGGGGGTTTTGCAACTACTAATGGTGCAGCAGACAATGAAGGCCTTGCAGCTGCAACAGGGGGTTTTGCAGCCACTAATGGTGCCGCAGACAAGGCAGGCCTTGCGGCTGCAACAGGGGGTTTCACAGCTGCTAATGGTGAGGCAGACAAGGCAGGCCTTGCGGCTGCAACAGGGGGTTTTGCAGCCTTTAACGGTGCAGCAGAGGAGGTAGGCCTTGCGGCCACAACAGGGGGTTTTGCAGCCACTAATGGTGCAGCAGAAGAGGTGGGCCTTGCAGCTGGCAATTTGGAGGTTGCAGGTGGCTGGGTTGCTGTTGGTGGTTTTCTAGAAGTGGATGGTGTTTCTGCCACAACAGGGGGTTTCATGGCCACTAACGGTGCAGCAGTAGAGGCAGGCCTTGTGGCCGGAGCTGTTGTTGGCAAGTTGGAGGGTGCTGCTGGTGTTTTGGTTGGTAATTTTGAGGGTTTAGCTGCTGGTGCTTGGGCATTGCTTAGGGCCAGAGGGCAAGAGAGGCAAGCCAAAGCCAATACCCAGAACATGGCAGCCATTGTTGGACGGATTTTGCTAGACATAGTTTGTTTCTTATTTATGGTCTATAAAAAGCTTGGAAGGTTGAGATGTTCCATTTGGGTAATATGCTGGAAGGACAGACGTAGCCTTCATTTGATTGCTGTACTATTGATCTGACGAGGCATGTTTACATAGGGGGATAAAAAAAGAAAAATGAAAAAAGCCATGGTGCAACTAGTTTCCCTTGTGTCGCCTCGTCAGTTATGGGTGTTTACTAGAGTGGATTGACCCGGAAACTCAATTTAACCTGCACACAACTTTACAGAATAAGTTAGATTTGCGAGTTAGATTAATTTTTCTTCTTTAACCCACAATGTGAGTCGAATTACGGGTTGAAAGAACTTCAACTCAACCCGCGAACCCACCCAATAGTTATGGAGGCTATTCCGTGCACCCTCACTTTCACGTCCTACTCTTGGGAGGGAAGATTGGGTGAAATGTGACGATTGAAGAGAGGTGAGCAGGTTGACGCAGGAGACACTACACAAGTAAAGGTTGTATGTTATTGACAACATAATTTTACCTACTATTTCTACGTATGACCTATATACCATATGTCAGTACTTGCTCTATACTTATCTGTTAATATCTGATGGTCCAGGATACCAATGGGATTTTGAGGCTATATCTACACTTAAATCAACATACACACAGCCAGAGAGTCATTATACTCTTGTTTCCATCTTCGCTAATTGCTCATGATTATAGTTGAAAGTAATGTTGGCCAGTGGCTTTTAGCAACATCTGAATTCCTGCCGTGTTAGCTTGGCTAATTGATCCAGTCATGAAAAGAAAATTGCATAGTAATATTAACAAGGGTTTTCTTACAATAAGGTTCAAAGAACTTACAAGGAAAAAAGGACTTTATAGTACTGTGCAATTTTTGCAGTATTATAGTGTATTTGGTCGAAGAGGAACTCTTTATGGATATATCTTTGCCTATAGAGTAATGAAAAATAATAGTGTTCAAGTATAAATTCTCTCAATTTAAAAGATAAATTGAAGTTGTTAATTGGAGAGAGCAAATAAAAGAGAATGAGAGAGAGGGGTGGGTTAGAAGAGAAAAAATAAGTCTCATTTATACTTTTTTTTTTTTAATGTCACTCTCTAATGCAGCCAGTGTAGAACTAGAAAGAGTTCATTCGTGTTTTGCTCATAGGGTGTTCCTTGTTTCAAATTTCTATTCAGAGGATGCCCTACTTTGCAACTGTGTCCTTTCTTAATTTTAATTTCTCTTTTTATCAATATATATACATATATATATATATTAACACTCCATTACATATAATTACTTGCTCAATTTTTGCACTATGCTAATTCCAACAGCTTGATTCGATTTTTTTGCCCAATAAAAAAATTTAGAAATTGGATACGTTGTTTGAGTTATTTCGCAACACTATTGATGGTCCCATTTTTATTACTGAAAATTGGTTATGTAATTTTGACAATGATCATTTGATCATGCTTGAAAATTACAATTTAACACGTAAATTTAGCCAATTTGGCCAAGTTTGTGGAGGGAAATTTTTTTTATTTTTTAAAAGTACTTATTGTAATATATCGTAGAGTTTGGCCCAGCTATTTCAGAAAATAAGCTGATTTTGGATGATGGCAAAAATGATTTTTTTTTATTGTAGAAAGGAAACAAAAAAAATTAGAGCTTCTCTTTAAAAGCAAAAACAAAAACAAAAATTACTTTTTTGAAGATTAAAAATACCCTCACTCAAAAGCATTAATGACCATAATTATTTCTAACATTGTTTGCCTTTCCTCTTAAATATTTTCCTCTTTTAAGTAATTTGACAATAAAAATTGCTTTTTGTTTAAAAAAAATTTGTCAATCGCAAACTGCTTCTTAAATAAGTTCTTATTAAATGATTTTATCAAACCTAAACTACTTTTAACTCACAGCACTTCTTATGAAACTCCATTTAAAAAAAAAAAGTAGTTCCAAAATATGCGGAAATCCTCATAAATTCCAACCGGACCCAAATGGGGGAACATAAATGCATATGTTACATACCGATCGTGTGAAAGATGCCATGCATCTTATTTAGAAACTTGGGTGAACGACGAGTTAAAGGGAAGCGTAAAGCTTTGGTTCTTGTTGTTGGTGGTTCTTTCTTCATTTTCGTTCTCAGATGAAACAATTGCTGCATTACATCTGCGCACTCTGAGGCCAATACACCACGTCTTATCTTCATCTTTGGATGAAATGGGTGAACCGAGCAAACTGCCTTTTCTTTTATTCCCAAGCTTCTATTATCTCCTTCATCAGGAAAAAGCCTGCGAAACAATTCAAGTTATTATATTTTATAATCCATCAATCAACTCTATATTTTTCATATTCATCTTTTTTTTTCGTTTTGTCATTCATATTCCATCCGTAAAAGCGTGAGCTGATGATCAAGCTAATCTCCAACGATTTTATTTAGGAGAACAAGGGGAAACTCATCCCTTGCTTAAATTCTAGCGTAAATTATAGTGACCTCTCTTGAAAACTTTGAAATTTGCCACGCCCCCTCTAGTTTTTATTTATACAAAAACTTCCTCTTCATTAACATAATTGTTAACAGAGCTTATACACTTCTCCAAAGAATTCCACAAAATCTAATTCTATGCAGTACAAATCATCAAAAGGCCATAATAATGCTTATGAATATCAAAAATAAAGGAAGTTATTGCAATATTTTTAGAACCAGAGGGTGCGTGAATGTAAAATTTCATAAACTTAAGGGAGGGTTGTAGTATAAATTGAAACTAGAGATGGTGAGTGTAAGTTTCAAAAACTTTAAGGGAGGTGAAATGTAATTTACTTGAAATTATATTTTCAGTATATGCCGATGTATGCAACATATCCTAGTTAGACACCAAAGTTGATATTGTGATTAAAGAGCAAATTGCCCAGAATATTCAAAGGAAAAGGATTTTGACAACGAGCGTGACATTTTGATCCATGAAACATCCTATTCTCTACCATGTTTTCTAGGCCTATTAATGAAATCTCAATTATGTATAACTGTGTAGTTGAAAAACTAGATAATCCTTTACCTTAAAAAGCCATTGTTTAAGGCATGACTAGTTCAACATATACAATAAGGGCGGCTCAGTGCACGAGACTCCCACTAGGTGGGGTATGGGGAGGGTAGATGTACGCAGTCTTACTCCTGTTTTGTTATAGAGAGACTGTTTCTAATTTGAACCCGTGACTTCTAAGTTACTCAGCGGCAACCTTACCGTTGCGCCAAGACTTGCTCTCAGTTTAATATATACAATAAAAAAAGAAAAAAAAGAAGTGTGTAGAGAGATAAATATTTGTCAAGAAAGTAAAACCAGTAAAGATTCTTGAATATAGATGAACCACAAAAACTCTATATGCCCCTTGCTTCCATAGGCAGAACATTAGAAGCAAGTTCATTGCATACCTGACCCAACTACCATCAGCTCCAAGGAGTTTATTGGGAGTTCCCCATACAACAGTATCAATCCTTGCCTGAAGAATGGCACCAGCACACATTGGGCAGGGTTCAAGTGTGACATAGAGCGTAGTGTCCTGAACATGGAAAAAGTTGTCCACAGAGGAATAAGCTATCACAATAAGATACCAAAATGCATACCATGAGTAGTAGACGTAAATTATTTATTCAGACAGACCAAATTGCTCAGTGGTCCCTCAGGCGGTTTGAACTATACCATTGCATTTATAGAACAGGGTTTTTTGACATTATCAATCAATACTTAATAAAAGAAGAAAGCAATTGATTATAAAGCAATTGAATCCAAATGTTAATTTATTTTAAGATTGAGTATTAATTTAGATATGAACTTAACTTGTAAACAGATATTCATCAACTAGATTATTTGATATTCTCCAATGCAAATATGTAAGCCGATTTTTATCATTTGACTAATTTAGACATCAGGAAAAGTGCATAAATAGCAAGCAACTGTTAGTAAAGTAAAATAAGGAGAAGTACATATTTTAATCTGTGATGATGGAGACTACATCAATCATCAGCATTCATCATTGGAATAGGAAGCCCCACATTTCAGAGTTGAATAGTGATGCTTGAGCTTGTCTGATAGTACTTCCATGTCCTCCAGTAAAGGTTTGTACTTTTTAAATTGGTGTACAGCATATGGGGAAATCTGCCCCAATATGCTTGCTTGGAGAAGTGATATTGTAGAAAAAATAATATTTTAGGCTTTGAAATGGTTAAAAAATAGAAAAAGCTTGAGTTGTCGCACACAGACTTGGTATTTAAGCTATGAGGTAAGACAAAAGGAAAGCAGGAAGGGGAAAGAAAAAATGGATAATAAGAACTTTGAAACAACAATTACATTAAGGTTTTGATCAGATAGATAAATGTTCTCATATACAATAGCAAAGCTACAAGAAAGGCTAGAACTGTAACCAGTTCAGAGACTGTTAACATGATCAACTAACAATAAAAACAAAGAGAACCAAAAGTGCCAAGAAGAGGAGGCATCCAAAAGAATGACAAGCTTTGCATAAAAAACAACTACGTAGACCCATAAAGTGCTCAAGGCCAAAAATAAAGGACCCACGAGTAGACCCATCTAACATGGAAGCATGCACTGAAGTCTACAAACTTGCACACTCCCAATGCTAAACTGTCCTCTGGTGAATTAATCTGTCTTTAAATCATCTTCCTCTCATCTTTTCCACTCTCTCTATTTTCACAACATTATGTTTTCAGTTCCTTTCAAAAGGAGAACGATATAATATTATCAATATTCTGAAAATATGATGTCTGTTGCCAGATATGTCTCTTGGTCCCAAGGTTTTGATATAATTTTAAATTATTTTGATGATACTAAAATTCTTAAATTAAATTTATTAAATTATTAAATTAAAAATAATTAAATCTTATTTATTGCTTTATTGTATTAAAAGTCATTTAATTTATTTTTAATAGGCAATAATAATTATTGAAAGAGAAATAAAATAAATCAAAATGAAGCATTGTGTTAATATATAATATTTTGATTGGGTTATTCTATTTAAATCAATTGATTAAGCTTCATATTATTTATTTTATCTTATTGGACTTTTTAATCTAATTGTACTTGTAATTTTTTTAGGTATAATATTTGAAATTATTGTTAAGCTTTATTTTATCTTGTTAAACTTTGTTGATATGCACACTTTAATGCAAAAGAGAAAATTATAAAATGCATTTGAATAAAAATATGAAATGCAAAAAAGAAGTAACAAAATGATTACAATATTTTTTGTTACAAAAGTCAACATGTACAAATATGTTAATTGTATTAAATGAGCCTCGAAAGCCTTAAAATTATATATTACTTCTATTTTGGAAAACATAACATGGTTTAAGCAAATGAGAAAATATATAATATCTCTTTGAATTATTTTCATTGTTAAAGTCAAATATGTATAATCTTTTGTGTAGTGAAAGAAAATGTTCACGTTATGTCTAAAGCCCACTTGATTTAAATTGGTTTAGTCATCTCAGAAAGACAAAAATAAACTACCAAATTGAAAGCAAAATCTAGATTGTGTAAAGAGGAGAAAAACATTAAAACATGTTTATTCTTTTCAAAAGTCAAAAGTCTCTAAATATGTACAAAAGTTTTATACATCATGTCCTTTTCACATACAAAAAGTATTATATTATATTATATGAAGAGTAGCTTTTTATCTAATTTGTTCAAAATATTTATTATGCATTAATTGAAGAAAAGTAAAGCAAAGCAAAGCATCAATCTCTTTTTCTTTGCAACTGCTAGAATAGTAACAAAAAAGAAGAAAAGTAGAACCTGTGCAAATTTCTTAATAAAAATTCTCACAACAGCTATTTTTACTGGAACTAAATTTTAATAGTTATATTTTTAAAACTTCTATATAAATGGAAAAAAATGAACAGAAGAAAGTAAAACAGAATAATAGAATGAAAAGAAAAATTATATTATAGTTCTCCTTTAATTTGATTTCTTCATTTTATCTAAGCTGAGTTTTTTATATCATCTAGTTTGAGAGAGTTTTAGAAAAAGGATGTGTTTAATGTAATCCCTTTCTTAATGAAGGTTCCAAGTTATTCTCATATCATTCTCTAAATTGAGTTTAGGGTGAACTTGATGAAAAACCCTTAAGGAAAAGAAGTTTTGAATGAGTTTATATAAAACCTAAGTGCTATATTAATTTGAGGTGAGTTAAGAAACTCTATGTTGGTAGTAAGCATGCTAAAACCATCATTGTTGTAATATTGTTCTAAATATTAAAGAAAAATTCCTTAAAAAGTTTTAAAGGGACTAGACGTAAGCTAAGAGCTAAACCAGGATAAATTTGGTTGTATTTTTTGCTCTTTACCCTCTCTCTTTTGTTGTTTTGTTTTTAAGATTATTCGAAATTTGGAGATCTTTGCCTCCTCCACTTTTGTATATACCTAATTCGTCCACCTTTACTTACCTCCACTTTCACCTTGTCACCTAGTTCCTACACCTTCACCTAGCCACATTGGTCTTCCACTTTCAACTCATCACCTAGCTCCTCCACCTTCACCTCCTCACCCAATTCTTCCACCTTATGTGTATCAAAATTTGGAAGTCACCAGTTCTTCCACTTTTAGTAAAGTTGATTATTGTTTTATTTTATATATATATATATATATATATTTGTGCACTTTCTCCACTTGCTCCTCCACATTTTGTCAGTTATATTTTGCTTGCTTCACTTTATGTGTATTTGAAAATTGAAGGTCATTGCCTTTTCCACTTTTGAATTGGCAAATTTTTAGATTATTTGAGTTATTGAACATCACACCTATTCATCTGCTCTAGGCGTGATTATCAGTGTCTTTGACATGGGGGTCGCAGAACTAGTCTAAAATGTGAGGGTCTTAAACTTTAAGCACACAAATTTTATCACATGTTAAGCTAGTCATCCAAGCCTAAACATAATAGAGTAGAATCATATCAAATGGATATTAAAATTTGGCTGCAATATCAAAATATAATTTAAAATATGGAAAACTTACCGCAAGTCTCCATGTTCGAAGAAGTTTTGAAGCTTCTTGTATACAAACAATCTCTGCATGGGCTATGGAGTCTCGTAACTCTTCTACCCTGAAACAATTCTTTTGATATAAATACCAAAACTATGGCTATTACGGAAAAAGGAAATTATTAAAAGAGATCTAATATTTCTTACAAGTTGCATCCCCGTGCGATAATTTTCCCATGCTGTACAAGTACAGCACCAACAGGCACCTCCCAAGTATCAGCAGCCTTCTGAGCTTCCAAGAGTGCTTCCCTCATGAACATTTCATCCATTCTTCGCTGCTCAAGTTCAAGTCTATAAGCTTCTTCCAACTCATCAAACCTATCTCTTACAACTTTCTTTTTCCGTTGAAGCCTCTTTTGCTCCCACTCTCCATCATTTGCCCCAGTGCCGGTGAATCCAGTCTGTGCTAGAGCAACGGGTTCCTCCATCAGCACCAATGACTCAGTTCTAGGCATGTCAGAACTACCAGTATTTACAATTTCTTCTACAAAAGGAGGTCCTCCGGAAGATAATGGAATGTACATTTCCAAGTTTTCTATGCCCGATGTAGTGACTCGCAAATCCTTTCTATCTTCAGTCCAATTGGTGTTTCCCTCTCCAGAAACAAACAAGACGTCTAATGAAGTTGATCCACTTTCCAATGTAGATGACATACCAACTTCAAAATGCTTTCCTTTGTCCTTCAATTTCATTGTATCAGACTCCTGTCCCTCACTTTGGGTATCAGTTTTCTTTGGTTTTAGCTTAATAGAAGTTGTGGCTTGTGGTTGCTCACTTGTTCTTTTAATTATTACGCTACTTTTACTGGTTTCCTCATGCTTCTGTCCAGAAAACCATGTCTCAGTATTGGATTTGTTTAATGAGCTTCTTTCAGCTGATCTTGCAACTGAATTGGAGGCATCAGCGTGCGAAGCCCATCGTAGTCGAACAACATTGGCAATGATATTCCATAGGAACCTGCCAGTTCTCTTAACAATTGGTTTTCCAGTTTCCTTACTGATCTCTGGTTCTTTAGCTATTGGACTTTGATCTGCAGATAATTCTGTTAATTTCCACATCTCATCAGAAGGTCCCTTGGTCGCAGAAAACCCAGAGGAATGGCTAGAATCATGCTTCTTCGACTGAGAACCATTTTGTGTTCCATGCTGCCTTAAAATGTATAGCTGATACTTCTCATCTTTAAAGGCCAAATTGGTTCCACTAGCTTCCATCTTTTGTGCTTCAGAAGTTGAGGCATCATGCCTGACCTTCTCAAAAAACTGTTTGGAAGATTCCTTGAAACAACCAGCCAAACCCAGCTCATCTTCTGGGGCTATGATGTGTGAAGGTTCACGATAAGCTAGATCACTTCCATCTCTAGAACTTAGTTCATATAGCAAAGCTTGACCTTTCTTTCTTGAATTGTCATACAAGGCAGAAGAGCCACTTCTTGAAGTTTCAGGGCAGACCTCTGGGCTTGCAATTCCAGTGGTGGGTTCGACATGTGCTGAGCCTTGAACCACCAACTGAGACGAGGAAGGCATCAACATTACCTCTGAACCCCTTTCATTACCATCTGCCAATATAACATGTTTTCTAGCCTCAGAAACCATATCCAAGGATCCTTGGAAGCTGGAAGCCCTTTTTGAAGCATTTTTATTGGAAATTGATAGGTTCATAGGTCTTTGGGTCTCACTACTTGAATTGAACTGTATAATCCTCTCATCAGTTTGGCAATTACTCTCTCTAGTTTCAACAACTGACGTCAATTTACTCTTTTGGATGAACCCTACCTTATCAGAAGTTTTTTGATAACTTGAACCTTCTTTCTCATCAGTGGAATAGGTCTCTGATACAGTGCTGACAAGTCCAGATCCTTTCTGGGACTGAACACTCTGAGCTGTCCTTTTATCTGTTTGGGTAAGTATCTCGTTTGCTTCTGAACATAAGTCTAGATTCTCTTCCAAGTTCCTTATTCGAGCTCTAGAGTTTATAATGGAGGTATTTTCAACATTGCTGATATGGACTTGTGGTGATTTCGAAATTTGTTGAGATTTTCTCTCTTCAAACTGTGCAATGATCTTCTTCCCTTTTTGGCAGTGTTGTTCCTCCATCCCCTGAACTGAACTAAGAATTGAAACTTTGTTCTCTCCCGGGTTCTTCATCTTACTATTTGAGGTTCTTTCTGTGTCTTGATTTTTGGACTTTTCAGTATGTTTCTGGGAATTTCTATTTATTACATCCTTTCCTGTGGTAGAGTCAACAATGTTTTGATGTTCATCACTTGTTTCCAGTAGTAGTTTTTCTGGTATTTCTAGGTTTCCTACCCTGCCACCAAATGTCTTTTGCGATTTCAAAGTTGCTTTGAGTTCACCACTAAATTCTTGTATTTCTGTAGATTGATACTTTCTTCTGTTTCCTTTCTGAATATTTGCCTTTCTTGTCTTCTTATCTGAATCCATCATTAAAGTTGAATTATCTTCCTCACCATCAAATTGCTTGTGAGAAATAGAGGCTCTTCCACAATTAGATTCATTTTTTCTAGATGCTCGGGAATGCATATCCAGGTGTACATTCCTGGACTCTGTTTCTTCCATCGTTACCTCAGTCAGCTTCTTCTCAGACTCCTTTGTCAGGTTCTTGTCAATAAATGC
Organism: Erythrophleum fordii; assembly: GCA_032878935.1. NCBI lineage: Eukaryota > Viridiplantae > Streptophyta > Magnoliopsida > Fabales > Fabaceae > Erythrophleum > Erythrophleum fordii. The sequence goes on along the minus strand of JAVQMF010000053.1, from coordinate 48,712,871 downwards.
ACCAAGTGCAAATCTTTCTTGGTTTGAAATCTCCTCCCGCTTCTCCGAGTCATCACTTTGCTTCTTGAGTTCTTCCTTCACTGGTCCCTCCATATGACGGGCTTCATCCTTTTCATATCCTTGCAATAAATCCTCCACGGGTTGTCCTTGCTTATCCTGAATTTCCAGGTCACTCTCAAAATCTTGTAAAGATGAAAACGAGTAATAAGATGAACAACTAGAAATATTTCTTTGTTTCCTATTGTTTTTATATTTTGCAATGGCTTCCCTTCTTTCTTTGGGTATTCCATCCCCTTGTCTCAATTCCTCGGCGGGTGTCTCATAGTGCTTCGAACTCCCTTGCCTTTCTACTTTTACTTCCTTACCCGAAATCAAATTCCTCTCTCTATTCCGATTTTTTCTTTTCTTCTCCAGTTCCAACCTCTTAAATGAAGACACGTTCTTCCCTTTGACACCAATTAAATCCACATCTACTTTTTCAGTTAATAAGCTGAGAATCGATTCAGCATCATCAGCAAAAGAATGGTGAATCTCACTCTCTTCCTCTGAAAGTGAACGAAAACATCTTCCCTCTCTTATCCTCCTACTTTTATAACAACCAGTTCTCTTCCTGACACAGCAATTAAGCTCATAACGAACCCTGTTTAGACCATAAGCTGGTAGCTGGAAAAAGTGCTCATCTCCACCACCCAAAAGCAACCTTCTACAAGCTGACAGTTGAAGCAGAGGGGATGACACCAACCCACATAGAGGACTAGGTTTCACTGGAATTCTGTAGGTGGAGAGTGCACAACAATTGCAACAACAACGACATGATGAAACATGGGGTGCGATTCTGTCAAATCTTTCGCAAAAGAAGTTTGAGTAGTCATTAATAGATGAAGAGGATGACCCTTTACTCCTAGCAGCATATATCGTTGAGCTAAAATATGTATTGTACATATCTGTATGCGTCATCCACAAAGGAAATAAGTATCTTGATGTGAGAAGAGGGTTCTTTGGGCTACAACTGAGCTACGACCCAGAATGAAACCATGTCAGACTGCATAGATCAGAAATGCTCATACAAGTGAACTGAGCAAGATCAGATAGCAATGGGAATAAGCCATCTAATCTCTTAGGCGATGGTTCAGGAGCCAAAAGGGGATTAGTCAGTGCATCAGAGTAACCAGCAGAGTGAATTGTCTGCAAGAGCAAGCCCTGAGGATAGTTCAAAAGTTCTTTAAGCTCTGCTTTCTCCTATTACGGATGTAAAAATTGATGGTTCAACAAGATTAGAATAATTAACATAGTTCAAAATTTAATCAAGTGATCTTGGAATCATTAAATAATTAAAATATAGAAGGACAATTAGCAGAACACAACAGTAAAGAAAGTGTCAAAAACATTATGCTTTCATTGCAGTTCCTGTGCTTCTCTCACTACACAACAATCCCCAGAAAATGAAAGCAGATATATCTTGTACCTAGAAGAGAAAACATATCGCCATCCTGTATGATCAACATTTATCTAGCGTATGGTTAGGTGAAAAGAGACAAAAGCATCTAGAAAACTTCATTAAGGAATCCTGATGCAAATGATGTCGATCCATGATATTCCAACAGAGAGAGAAGAAGGAAGCAAGAGGGATCAGTCAGCATCAACTTACATTCAGCAACAACGAAATTTTCAAGGCTTAAGCCACAAATGCAGTATACACGAATTCACCAGATCTTTATTATGACAAAAGAGCAACAGGTTCATTGAACCTGTTTTATTGGGTACTGACAAAAATTACTGCTCCTCAAATAGTCCCATCAATCGGTTCTTTCCTTCATTCAAACTCCATAATTTAGTCATTAGAACCCAGAAAATTCTATTTAAAATCAATGCTTCCGAGTGAGGAAAAAAAAAAAAAAAGAGTTTGCCAGCTCGCAGCTGTAAACATGGGCATATAAACTAATCGAGTTGCTTAAAAGACACTTGTAATATCAAACAGGAACTCTCTCTAACACAATTACACAAACGACTCAACCATCTCAGGATAAATCCGTAACCCCTTATGTATAACTTCAGGACAGTGAAGTGTGCGGTTTCAGACATAAAATTATCAGAGCAGAGGTCAGTGGCTCAGCCTCAAACCATTTACTACTTCCACCAAAATTATTAATGGGAAAATATTGTGATAACTATCATTTTCTTTTTCTGTTTTACTGTAGCATCACTTTATATCCCACACAAGAATGTCACGCAGAAGAGAGAACCAGTCCAGGCAGTACGTTATTAAACCGTCACCAATATACACTTCAATTTAGAATTTTAGATGCCATTAAAATTATCCGGCATATTTTTTAATTCATCGGAAGAATGCCCAAGTTGTCGGAAGAAGAAAAGGAAACAGAAAAGAAAATTAAAAAAAGAAAAAGACCTGAGCTAGATATTATCAAATTCACCGGGGCCCAATCAATGTGCAGCTTAATTTCGTAACCCCTTTAATTTAAGGATGTAGATCTTTGCATACTTTATTGATTAGGGACAAAAGAATAAATCACCATAAAACAGTAAAGCAGTCTATGATTATTTAACGGGGTAATTATACCTGAGGAAGAGCGTAAATTTTGAAGAAACTTGGACAGTAGAGACGACATGCAATAGAGTACAGAATGACGGCTTGCTGTTAAGGGGGGAAATTGAACCTTGGTTCAAGGGAGATATGGATGCAGAAATCAGAGAGAGAATGAGATGATGAGAATGCTGACACTCGGTTTAGCTCATTCCTTCGCAGTCGCGGCGATCATGCGTGGAACGGAACGAAACTACGGAAGCATGCAATGGAATGGAAGCATTCTATTACTTGTGGGCCCATTATGGCATGCTTTTTGTCCAGGATGGCTGCTTCACTTTTTATATATATATATATATATATATATATATATATATATATATATATATATATATATATATATATATATATATATATATATAGGGATAAAATACAAGCGTTTTTACTTATCGATCACTTCTTGTTAAAATAGGGGCCATTTTGGTGTATTTAATTAGTGATGTTAAAAAAAATATAAAAGGTAAACAAATAGAAATAAAATTAATTATTTTATTTTATTTTTAAAAGGATGATTTGATAATTAAAATAATAATTTAATAAATAAAATAATTATTATACAAATATAATAAATATTATACAAATTATATTAAAAAAAAAAGCATTCTCAACACATGAGCATTTCTATTTGTTTAAAACTTTGTGTCATCTTTTTTTCTATAAATTTTTCTCCTTTTTGTTTTTAAAATTTGTTTTTTTAAACCTCATAATAAACATTAAAAACAAAAACACACACACACAGAGCCTTTTTGACTTTTCTTGTTCAATTTTAAGGATGATTAAATTACTTAAGTCTTTTATTAACAAGTATTTATAAAATTTATTTGTCCAAATTTATGTATAAAAAGTTTAAAAGTCTAATTTTGAGTTTAAATAATATGATACCAATTTTTTAAAAAATTTGTAATGTGTATATATTTATTTAGTTATATTTATACATATATTTATATTTATTAATTAGTAAAATATATTGTTAATATTTAGAGGATAAGATTTATAATCAATTCTGTATATCTTTATTATCAAATATCTCAATTAAAATATAACAAGTATAGTTTTACCCAAAAAAATATAAGTATATAATTTTTAATTAAAATATAATAAATATATAGTTTAATTAGAGAACTTGAAAGTTAAAATATAAAAAACTATATATAAGTTTTTTTTTCATATTCATGTGAGTTCTTAATTATATTAACAATTATTTGAGGCATTTTATTTTTAGTTGTAATTCTATATGAATTGATTTTATGTAAATGAGTCTTAACTTTTGAAAAAACTGTTTATTAGAATATTTTTTAAAATACATAAGTCTAGGTTTCAAAAATTCAACAAAAATAAAAAAATTATAAAAATAATAAAAAATATAAAAATAAGAAAAAAAATTTAAAAAATAAACATTTTTTCTCACTTGAATACTTTATAGTTAGCACAAAACTCTATTTATAAGCCTTTAACTATAAAAATAAATTATGAATTATAATAATATAAATAAAAATTAATTTATATAATTATATAATATAAATCATTTAAAAATTATAAAATATATACCATCAAAAATAATAAAAAATAAGTCATATTTTATAAATTGTGAACATCTGCGTAATGATTTGGCTTACAAGTTATCCTCCAAATCTAAATAAAAGTCGAGAAGTAAAAGTCATCGTACCCCCGCCCTGCCCACCATTGTCCTTATCCAATTTCTGTTTATTTTTTTAAAATTGTTCAAAAAAAATTTGTTTTCTAGAAGTATGATTTCGTCACGTAAAGCCTTATATGGTGTTCTTAATCTGCGAGCTAATTATTCTAACAAATCACAATCTCACTTGAAAAAAAAAAAAGTCAACTTGTGCGTATTGTACAGTGGGAGTAAATTATGTTATTTTTTATAAAAAAAAATTGGACTAAATTATACTTTATATTTTTTTGTTTTAAAAAAAATATTTGTCTCCCTTACTATTTTGATATATATTGAATAACCTTTTCTTTTAACTTAGCTTTTATAAAAAAAAAAAAATTATTTTTTTGCGAGACTATGATTTTATTCATAGGGTATGTTTAATTTAGTTTTTGAAGGGGTAAAAAATCCATTTATATACCTAAATGGGTATTTGCCTTGCAAATCAACTCCTTTGGTTTAGTGTTGTACTTTTATTCAAAATCACTTTTGTCTTTTAGACCTTTTGTTTGCACCCAAAAAAAAAAAAGCTTCTACGTTGAATGAATTATATTGTTTGTGAAAATAGCTTTTAAAATAAAAATTTTCAAACAAAAATCAAGATTATGCAAATTCACTTTTAACCAAAATCAAGTTTGCAAACCAAGTTTGCAAAACTCCAACCCAAACGCACACTTAGCATATTAGAAGTAGTATATTAGAAGAAATAGTTAGATTGTTGTTAAATTCTATTATGAGAATGTCATTTTATTCTTAATATGATAATAAAAAAATTAAATAATTTTATTCTTGAAAGAAATGTATATTATTTAGAAAATTAATTTTATTACTAGAAAATAAATTGAAAAAAAGCCAAGAGTAATTTTAAAAATAAAAAAATAAGTGTAATTTAATTTAGTATAAAAAAAGTCAGTATAATTTAATCTTATACCAAGTTATTTTTCCAAACATGTTAAATTCAAATCACATGAGAATTAAAAGATTAATTTATAAAAAGTTCCCTACAATATTGAAAAGTTGATAATATTATTTATAGAAACGACAGTAAATCCTAATATATCTCTTTGCAAGTATATATTATGAGAAAATTTGTAATTGGTAGCGCTATTAAAAAGATATTGAATAATTGTATAATTGTTTATTTCTCTTTCTCTCTCGCTGTCCGAAATTTTTCCTTTTTTTTTTTTTTCCTTCTCTGTCACTATCTGAATTCGAAAAATCAAAAAACCATGTTAGAAAAGAAGAAAGCTTTAATTTGTCTTCAGGCTCTCGTGTATACATAGGAAATCAGGAATATCTTACTGGGTTCATGGAAGAGGGAGTCACTGCAAATCAGAATATATAGCTAAATTAAACCAGTTAATAAAAAATGGACCAGCAAGATTTTGCTTAGCTAGCAACCTCGCAATTTAATAAGGCAATTAGTACGTACGTTGTACGTTTATTTATTAGTTTGATTTGATCGTAAGGAAAAAACTATGGTATGTTGCCTCCTGGATCCTAATCATTCTTACTTTGCTTCCCTATGCCATTTTTAATACCAATGCGTTTTTTAGGGTAAATTATAGTTACGCAGAGCTAAACGCCATAGGGTTTGAATCAAGTAAACAGTACTGAACGGTTTAGGGAAGAAAAAGAATCATCAAGTAAATGAATCTTGTGGCTTCCATTGATGTCTGTAAAACCCAATAATCTGATAAGTATCAATCGAAGGAACCAATTAATATGCAGATGTTTCCATATGCACAAAATATTATATGAGATAACCAAGACATTTGGAAGGATCAATATAAGCCATTGCTAGCTGTCCATCGATCATTAAGTCATATATATATATATATATATATATATATATCTAAGCATTTGTAGCGCATTTATCATATAATTAGAATCACCCAAACTTACAAATTTATGGCATTAAACTTAGGGTTAACATTGAAGACCAGCCAGCAGCATTCAAAGTATGTCTCCTGAGTCCTGAGCTATTCATGAGCTTCGATACTTAGAAACAGAAAAAATTAATTTCATAATCCTCAAGGTAAGACTTTAGTGGTTGTTGAAGAAATTGACAGGAATTATGTAAATTAATGAAAATAGTGATTGAAATATAGGTCTTATAAGTCACCATAAAATAGCATAGAATGTATTTGGCTTATGTCAATAGTATTAGAAGCACACTTCAAGGTATATATGTTTAGGAGAGGCGGAGAAAAGGGGAGAGATCAAGAAAAGAGAATGGATGATTAAATAATTAATAATTTCTCTTTCTCTTATTTGAAAAAAGAAAACTTTTTTTTCTCTTCAAAATCTTCAAATTAAAAGAATTTATAATCATAGAAGTATACAAACTTTAGAGGAATTTAAAGGGTTGGTTGAAAATCATTTATTCTCCTCTCCTTTATAAAAAAATCTTCCAAATAAAATAAAGGAGATGTTTAGAGTAACATTTCCTTCCCTTATATTTCTCTCCATTAATATATCTCATTCAAATATACGTTTAAGGATCTTGTCTCTAACTTGTAAGAGTGTAAAATCTTTTTTGCAAGTTTAAATGCCCTTCATGCAATAAATGAAAATGCAAGAAATACTTTTCCCTTTCAATTATGTCCACTGTCAGAAGTACAAACACACTCTTATTTTTCTTTTTCACATAAACAAAACACTTTTACTCTTTCGGCTTCCAACAGGATAAAGACTTTCTATCTTTAAGGCATTCCAACTGCACCCAAAAAAAAAACTCATGATACAATGGTTCTATGTACTACTCAATGGATAGCTAGCTACTTTATTACTTATGCTGAAACTCACATGTCTGTCATTGAGAGAGCCAAAGCAAACTAAAGATGAAACAAGAGATAATGGTGTCCAAGATAAACTCTTTTACTTACATATATCAAAATAGTTAGCAACATGGAACCAAAGTGAACCTAACTCTACATATTATTTGACTCTACCAAACCAACAATGACGAAGGAGGCAAAATCCAAAGGATAGTAGACACAATTCATGCAATACAACGTACATGAATAATGCAGATAAGCATTAGCTAGCTAGCTAACAAGGACTAGCCATTAATTACTAATAATTAGCTCTCTCCTTTTAAGGGTTTTACAATGAAGTAGGCCCAACCAGATATAGGTGCATATGAATGATATATGAGAGGCCAACAAACAAAGGAAAGGGAACCATTTAAGATGTAAAGGTAAGAAGAAACCCACAAAAGTATAAAATGCCAACATCATCAAGCCAACTACTAGTATTAGAATGAGACTAAAAGTTTTATGGTGATTATTACACAGCAAAAGGCCATTTCAAATAGCAACAATGGCAAAAGAGATTTCAATTACGAAAATGAATATCTTAGTGGTTAGGATAGGTGTGCTAGTAGAGAAGACTAAACCCAACCCCATGGGGATTGTGACTAAATATAAAACAGAACATGAAACAAAGAAAAGGAGAAGAGTTTATTATTATTCACAATGTGCTACCTTAATATATATACAGAGGAGTTATAATATAAAAATAATAACTAACTTAACTAACTTGCTAATGGCCATTTTCTTTAAAATCTACTGTCCCACTCCCCCCCGGGGGAAGCTGGAGCATGAGTGTCTTTCATGCCTAACTTGGATATAACAGCACTGAAAGAAGCTGGCGCAAGGGGCTTGGTATAGATATCAGCTAGCTGATCAATTGACCAAAGTCGCATAAGGTGAATTATTCCTTATTGAACTTTCTCACGAACCAAATGACAATCAATCTCTACGTATTTAGTACTTTCATGAGAAGTGGGATTGGCAATAATCTGGAGAGCTGATTGATTATCATAAAAAAGGAGTGCAAGCTTGGGATGAAGGATACCAAAATCATGAAACAAATAAAATATCTATTAAAGCTCGCAAGCTGTAGAATTAAGAGCTTGATACTCTGCTTCACAAGAGGAATAAGAGACAATAGACTTATTCTTTTATTTTTAAGAGACCAAGGCATGATCAAGGTAAATACAGAAGCCAGTGATAGACCAATGAGAGTCAATGCAACCAGCCCAATTAGAATCAATATAAGTCTTAAGCTAAAAATTAGATGTAGAAGGAAAAAAAGACCCTTTGCTAGAGCAGCTTTAAGATACCTAAAGATATGATGAATGGCTTGTAAATGTTGATTAGTTGGCTAAGACATAAATTGGCTCAATTATTAAACAATAAAACAAATGTTGGGTTGTGTAGTGGTGAGGTATAATAATCTACCAATGAGCCTTCGGTAAGATATAGCATCAGCCAAAGGGAGGCCACTGTCCTTAGACAACTTTAAGTTCCTATCCATAGGTGTCTTGATAGGTTTAGAACCAAGGAAACCTGTGTCTGATAAAAGCTCCAAAGTAAATTTCCTTTGACATAATGAAATGCCCTGACTGCTTTTAGCTACTTCAAGGCCGAGGAAAAATTTGAGCTGCCCCAAATCTTTAACTTTAAAAATGTCATCAGGGTAGGACTTCATTATTGTGATTTCTACCAAATCATTTCCAACAAGGATGATATCATCGACATAGACTAATAAAGGTGTAAAGGAGGATGTATTGTGTTTAACAAACAAAGAATAATCTGCCTTGGATTGTAGGTAACCAAAAGAAACAATTGTAGTAGATAATTTTTGGAACCACTGCTAGCTTGCTTGCTTTAAGCTATAGAGAGACTTCTGTAATTTACAAGCAAGGTTGGAGTTTGGAGAGGAAAAACTTGGGGGAAGTACAATGTTGACCTTTTCATGAAGATCATCATGGAAAAATGTATTATTGATATCCAACTGATGCAAATGCCAACTATTAGTAGTTGCAAGGGCAAGGAGCAAACGAACAATCGTCGTTTTAGCTACTGGTGAAAAAGTGTCAAAGAAATCTACTCCTTCAGTTTGTGTATATCCCTTGGCAAAATGTCAAGCTTTATACCATTCAATGGTGCCATCAAATTTGTACTTGATTTTGTAAACCCATTTACAACTAATGGGATGTTTACCTTGAGGCAATTGTGCAAGGATCCAGGTCTAATTTTGTTCTAAGGCTTTAATTTCAGCTACCATGGCATTCCTCCATTCAGCATATTGAACAGCTTGGGAGTAAGTAAAAGGCTCAGAAATAGTAGAAAGAGACAAACTGAATTTTCAGTGAGCAGGGGATAAAGTCTCATATGAAAGAACATGAGATAAAGAATAAGGAGTACTTTTGAGAGACGAAGGAAGTGAAATCTTATGTTTGTTGTTGCTGTAAGTCATTGGGAACAAAAATGTGGGCTACTATGTTAAAAGGTTGACTAGCATGCTATAAAATGTATAAATCTTCAAGTGCCTTAGCTAAACCAATCATCCTCCAAGGGTTTATATCTTAAATGATACAATAATCTTCAGTGAAAATAACATGACAATTAATAGTGGAAGTAAGTTTTGAAATAGATATGAGATTAAGAGCAAAATGTGGTATGTAAAGTACATTTAGAGAGCTAAAGAATTTGTCAAGTTGATGGTACCTAAGTGTCGTGCTATGATTTTGGATCCATTAGGCTGAGAAACTTCTATAAGAATGATTGAACTATAAGAAGAAAAAAGAGAAAGAGGAGAACAAATGTGGTTTGTAGCACCAATATCAATGATCAAAGAGTTTAAAGAAAGCAAGGATACAATAAGTTTTATACCTGAAGGTTCAATGATGGTCATATAAGTAGAAACTTAATTTAATGAGTGATTGGATGAAGGAGAAATTTCTGGTTCAACGAGAGAAAGGGGTTTTTGGTATTGCTCTTGAGTAAACTGTGCTATGGGTAGAATTCTCGAAATCTTGTCTTGAGTTTGTGAGTGAGTGGATACCATGTTTATTGAGTTTTTGAATTTAAACCTTAGTGGAAATCCATGCTTCTTGTAACAAGTTTCTACAGTATGTCTCGGTTTACCACAAAATGTACAAATCTTGAGATTTCCATTAGAATTGGCTTGATTCTTGGTTGTCAAACCATTAAAAGGAGTTTTCCCAGGTTGAAACATCCTACTCACAAATGCTTTGGATTTCCTAAGTCCATTTAACTCTCTTTCTTGCTAAACAACCAAGGAGAAAACTTTGTTTACAGAAAGAAAAGGGTCTAAAAGCATTACGTGGGACTTAACGATTGAGAATCGATCATTAAGACCCTTCAAGAGCCGAATTACACAATCTTGATCTCGGTAAATCTTGGCTAATGTTCCAGCTTCACATTGACAAACAAGTTTGCAAGTGGAAGACTTAATGGGTCGAAGACTAATATATTCATCCTAAAGAATTTTGAGCTTTATAAAATATTCACTGACTGTTACATCTCCTTGCTTCAGTCTATAAATTTCTTCTTGTAGTTCTACAATTCTGAACACATCACCTTGCACGAATCTATCCCTGAGATCTTCCCATATATCCTGGGCCTTATCAATCCATAGGATGCTCTGTGCTATGACTAGAGAAAATGATCTAGTGAGCCAAGCTTGCACTAGATTATTGCATCATTTCCATGCAAGGAACATTGAGTTGCCTAGGTCTAGAGCTGAGATTATATCATTAACAAATTTTAGTTTGTTTTTGGAAAGTAAGGATATCCTTATGGCTCGAGCCCATGGATGATAATTCGAACCCATCAATGGAAGAGAGACCAACACTAATGTGGGATTCTCATTAAGACGGATATAATAGGGGCTTGAAGGATTTTAAGAAAGATCAGTGTCTTGAGTACGTTGGCTATTATGCTGGCTATCAGTATCAAAAGAGGTTGCCATAGTTAATTAGTGAGCAAGGGAAGCACATAGTTTTGATACCATGTGACTGAATGAAAAACAAAGTATGAAACGAAAAGAAGGAGAAGAGTTTATTATTATTCACAGTGTGCTACTTTGATATATATACAAAAGAGTTATAATGTAAAAAATAATAACTGACTTGCTAATATAAGAGAAATTATCCATTTTCTTTAAAATATGATGTTAAGGATGGCAAGACCCAATATATACTTCCCTAGATCGATGATCTCCATCACATGGAGATAAGGAAATGATATAAGAGAGGCGTCATTTGATGATAAGATGATACGATACCTTTTTCTTGAGAAGAGATTACTGAGGAAGCGATGGGAATGAAAGGACAAAGGCATCCTTGGTGAGGGCAACCTCATCTTGGGCTCCTTCTATGGATCTTGGGTTTGTAGGAGTAAGAGTGACTACAACTTCAACTTGCTGGGTTTATGGGCTTAGGTGAGGGATGAAAGATCCTAGAGATTGATGTTTAGGATTTTGTGGCATAGGAGGAGCAATAGAAAAGCCCCAGAGATCTATCAATCGATTCAAAGTTAAAGAAGCAAATACATACCTTAATTAGGAAGCGACATGGCAAGTAATCCAAGATTTATATAAGTGCTTTCGGGTTAAACTTAATCAACTTTTTAGGACAGGACCAAATGTTTACTTCTTCTTCTTCTTCTAGGCCAATGTGAGGAAAAGTGATAGGGAAATGAAAAATTTTATATAATATTATTTTATTTTTATAATTATTATTTAATTTTAAAAATAAAATATATTAAAGGTATTTTTATTTTTAAAAATATTTTGTTTAATTTTTATTTTCATACTTTATTTTTTATGTACCAACCAATTTGTATTGAGAGTGACCCAAATCCCTATCCACAAAACGAGGAGAATAGAGAAAGCAAGAACTGATGTGTGGTTCATGTGTGAGAACCACGTTCATGTTTTATTTATTATTCTTTTGAAAATTGATGTTATGAAAGACCCTTTTTTTTAGTAAACAAATCATTTTTGGGCTCTGGAATCTCGTGTAATATTGTATTATGTATATTAAGAAACGAAGCAGCATAATAAAGTAAGGGTGTATATAAGATTATTTTTTTCCTTTTTATTCTCTTTTTTTTATTACACCATATATATTTATTTACTAAATACAGAAATCTCATATACTTCCTACGACACCATGCGTTCTATTCAAGTTGGTTTCAAATCTTCAATAAGTGCACAGCGAAATAAGAATGTGAGTTGCATTTAAGTGAATTTAATTTTTTGTTCTTCTTTCTTTTATAATATAAGGAAAAATCCAAATTCATTTCAAATGTTCATGTAGCAGCTTTTTAAAGAGCTTCAAAATGAGTTTAAATTCTCTCAATTTTTTTATGAAATTGACAGGGTAAATAAATAAAAAAACGACAAACTTGAGTATGTAGGACCTGCTTAAGTAATAGGTTTAATATACTTTATATCTATCTTTTCATAAAATTGATACTATAAATTATTAACGAAAAAAGTTGAAAGAATCCAAACTCTTGCACAGTTAAATCAAAGCAACTTATTTTTGTTATTTCTAGTTCTTTCTTCTTGGTATATTTTTGTTAAATTGATTACATTTTATTTTAATCTAATTTGACTAAGAGACCAGTTTGTTCACTTATAATTTAAAAATGAACTACTCAACATTTACATAATTTGTTTCATTGCAATTTTTTAGATATTTACATTTAATTTTGACAAAAATTTTAAAATATGAACTGATAAATTGTTAAAATTATAAGGAAAAATTACTCTTAAATTCAAAAAATTACACTAGCACAATTATATTATAGTGGTATATTTTGTGAGCACATGCAATTGTTTACGCTAAGAAGATAATTTTAATTATCAATATTATGAAATTTTAATTATTTTGTTACATTAGTAAATAATTATTAGACCCACTAAAATGACCAAGTCCACCCAGCCGACTTAAACGATAGACCCAAGCTTACTAAGCGGGCCTGGCCCAGTCAGTTTGTGCAATATCGAGACTACCTTTACTTTGGACCAAAAATAAAGACGACCTCAACTGTTTTTTTGGTCAAATAAAAGTCAACCTTAATGAAAAATGACCAGACCTTGCCAAAATAGTAGAAATGGAATGAGCATACGTAAACTCACCGAAAACCAGAAAATTAAGTATAGATAATTAGGATAGAGTAATTGACATGAGGCTACTTGTATTAATTATGAAAATTGTGTGTTTTTTTTAGTACAAGATTTACCCAAAAACCTATCCCCCACTACCTGAGCCATTGACTCCCGTCAATAATTGTGAGTTTTTGAAATTGTTTAAATATTGAATCAATTTGGTTACAGTTAGTTAAGTTAATAAATTATGAATTAATATTTTTATTGATTTAATTTTAAAAATATTGATTTTTGATTGTGTAATCAATCTCATTTTGCTCCCTAAAAAAATGTATCATTTCTCTTCATCAACAAATCATTTATCCTTGTATTATAATTTTTGAAGACTCATTTTCGATAACTAAAAAGTACAGGGGTCCAAAAGCAATTTAGTTTTTGTAACTAAACAAAAAAAAAAAAGTATTAGTTTCAGTTTATCAGTGGCAATGAGGTTTCATTGTTTCATGGACATATCTTCTAAAAATCATGAAACATTCATTTAACATGAAATTTAATTATTTCTTAGATTCAATACTCACTGCCACCATGATGGTAATATGTAAAATATTAAGACATGTTAACCAAATTGAATTTACTTATTACATGCATACACAAACAAGATTGTTTGGCTAATGAAATAGGGATGACGTTTGGTAAAATTTAGATAGTCACAAAAGTTTTATCCAATATGTAATTCACAACAATTTTTTTCTTCTTAATCATACAAAATTTCAGGTCGCTCCATATGTTTTTAACAATAATTACAACAAAATAAGTTCTAAAAGATCAGAGCACTCAAACGAAGCAATTGTCTACCCAATTAACCAGAAGTAATTTATAACTTCAACTGTAATATTGTTGTTGCAATAAATATCATGCGGTGCACAATACCTATGTATTTTTTGAAACATTTTTTTCATACTTTTATACAACAAATTAAATTATTACATGAATTTTCATTTTTGGGGTTGCATGGAGGCTGACAGATAAATATTTTACATGAAAATATTTCCATGTGCTAAGTTATATTTAACCCATCTCCAACTCCATGGGAGGTCATGGTGCTTTCGCCTCAGTGCTTCAACAATTGCACAAGTACTGAACTCAAACCTGAATCTGCTTTATAAGCTTTTAAACCGCAAGAAATTAATTACTTTCAAATGCATAACATAAATTATTATATATTTTTGTTTGTTTTGGAATTGCCACTAAATAATTCAAAGTCAATCATATTTTTATTATTCTTGCCAGCAAGCAGTTGATTATGGTACATATAATGTTAGTGATGTATTCTTTCTTCTACCAAAAATAATATAAAATATTTAATCTTGTGAATGGTCTACATTAATTGTCATATATCTTTTAATTTGAGTAATTTTCTGGACAATTATATTTATCTTAATTATTGGTGGTGGACCTTCACTGTTCCATTGTTTTTGTAAATTGTAATCATTGGCATTCTGTGTGTGCGTGTGTGTATTAAAAATAGAGCAATTCTTACATATACTTGGTAGGCCACATTATTTGTACACTCTACAGTTCAGATTTATTCTGTACATGAACCTCATCTGTATAAATTTAATCTTATCTATTAACTTTTTTAGATGCACCATACTCCAAATGCACTTAAAAAAAATTTCTTAAAAATGTTAATTTTTAGTGACCATCTACCAATTTGTTCGCTATTCTTTTTAATTCAATAGGCTAAGGCTAATTTACATGGGCCATGGCATACGGTTCAAGCGCTGTCTAAAAGTTTTTAATTAATATTATATTCACTAAATTCAACCATTAGAATTGTATTCTTCTCAGCAAATTGTATGCATAAAAAATATTTTTAGTTGACTTCACTAAAAGAAATACTGATTTTACCAAGGAAATAACAAAAAAACATTCAGAATGTGTTTAGGATTATAATGATTTTTTTACTTATTTTAAAAAAAATTAATGGAGCATCATAAAAACTGTTATGGAAGAAGAAGCAGCTGTTTGTATTTAGTAAAGTTATATGATAAAGCACTTTGATCAATATTTGAAAAGCATTTTGTCTTTTGGCAACTATTTTAAAGAAAGTATTTTTCATTGTGAAATTACTTAAAAGGGCTTATATTTAAGAGTTTAGATTATAAAAAGGTTGTATGTAATTATAGTAATTAATGATTTCAAAAAATTTATTTTTGTCTTAGAAAAATTTGCTTTTACTTTTGCTTTTGCTTTCAAGGAAAAGTTTTAATTTTCTACTTTCTTTCATAGTTAAGGAAAACAAATTGCTTCTACTATTCTTTAGAAGTATTTTTTTTTTCTTTTTTTGGGAAATAGTTTAGGCAAACACTACAATATACCAAAACTAATTCTCAATTTAGTCCCTTAATTATTTTTTTAATTTTTTTTGTCCCTTTCATATGCTAAAGTCCTTCTCAATTTGATTCTCTAATGGAACAAAACCACTGAAAGAAAATTATGGAAAGTCTAATTGAGTTGAGAAGGTCATATTTTAAGGGATTAAATTAAGAAATTAATTATCTGTAAAAACAAAAACAAAAGCATTAAATTACTGTAATTAATATATATTCACTGAATTCAACCATTAGAATTATATTTTCTCAGCAAATTGCATGCTTACAAAATTCCAATCAGGTAGTTGAGCTTGAGTTGTCAAGAATTTGATTGCATTATGTCGGAAGAGGAATACATAGTAACTTCTTATACTAGCTATATAAAATACTTATTATTAGTTTAAAAAATAAGTGCAGCTTAAAAGCATATTTTTTGAAGACTAAATTACATATAACTATTCTGAATTTTAAGTCATGTGTAAAAAATTCCTCTAAACTTTTAAAGTTCATAATGAATTCTCTTGAACTTTGAATAATATGTAAATAATTCTCTTAAACTTTAGATTTATGTAGATAATTCTATTAAATTTTTTGAATTATTTGTAAATCCTCATATATCACACTTTTCAAGAGAGTTATTTGCATATTTATAAAGTTAAAGCGGTGATTTGCACATGTCCAAGGTTCAAAGAGTTTATTTGTATCTTATCCAAAATTCAAAAAGATTCTTTGTGAACTTTTAAAATTTAAGAGATTATTTGCATATATTCAAAATTTAAAGGGATTATATGTAATTTTATCTTTCTTTAATAATTAATAAAGTTAAGGGAAATAATTACTTCCATGATGTAAGTCGCTCCAAAATTTGGTGTTTATGTTGAGTTTTGTCACAAGTTGTGGGATATGAAACCCCACTAAAAAGGGAAAAAGATGTTTGAAAATTTATAAGAGGTAGCCCACTTACAAAGTTAAGATAATTTAAACTATGTTGCCCTATTTAATTAATAGTTAGTTATTTTTAGTTGTCAATTTTTTTAAATTTTCACGGATATGTCTGCTAAATTAAATTTAATATTTTAAGGGTCTTAGAAAAGGTCTTATCTATTTTTTTTATAGAATACAGATAATATCTCTCTCTAAAAATGTGATTTTTCAGGCCTCCAAACTTATTCAAATTCTGTATTCTCTTGCTCTCATCGGCTCTCTCTCACTCCACCATTGCTATTTCTTGTGCTACACAAAAATGGAAGAGTTTTTAATTTTCTTTTTATGCATTTTTTATCAAAAGAAAGACTAAAGAAACAGATAAATATTTAGGGAAAAAAAAAAGAAACAGATAAATAAAAGGACCGGGAAACTGATATATAATTCAAAACTGTAAACTTGTATTAAAAAAATTTAATGTAAAATCATTGTACTATCTAATACTCTCTGTTTGAATATAGTCACCATAAAGAATATTCAAATCTGCTCGCCAAAATAAAATTAGGTGATCCTCGTCATTTTTGGGACGCCACTTGTATGTACGTATATATATATATATATATATATATATATATATATATATATATATATATATATATATATATTCTTCTTGTATACTTTACTTTTATCAAAATAAGATTATCTGCTTACCCCTTTTTAATTAAAAAAGTTTCAAGTCTAAAATAAAAACTATTTTCCCTCGTTGACTTCTCCTTTTGAGTAAAAGTTGTTTTAGCTTTGATGTCTGTGGGATCCATAATCCTCGGGGAAAAAATAAAAAATGCCATGTGTGGTTTATGAGGAACAATAATTAAGTTAATGGTGGCTTTGGGCCTATAAAATAATAGTGATACATAAAGGTCAATTCTACGATTACGTGCATTAGTTAGCAACGTTTTTTAATTAGGTAAATAATGACTCACGAATTAGTTAATAATAATATATAATTACTAACGCTTTGAATGGACGTTATATGATAAAAAGTTATTATTAATTGCATTGATGTATAAAATCCACCAAAAAATGCATTATGTTTAAATCAATTCTAGTTTATAGCACGCTTTAAAGTTTCACTTTATATAAGATTTTAAATTTAAATTCTTTGAAATTAACAAAAATCACAACTCTAATTAAGATTTCTGTAATATCCTGAAGAAGCTACGGAAGAAAAAAAAAAGGGGGGGAGGGGGTTTCTTTATTTTTTTTCTATTAGTATTTATTTTATTTTCTTTATTTGTTTCCTTCATATTTTTCTTCTTCCAGAGCCTCCTCACTCCCGTATTTCCTCTTCTCTGGCTACTGTTGCTCTCCTCCCTGGCGAGAGTGTGTGAAGCTTCTCTCCTCAAGTTGCCGGCGTTTTCCTCCAGCGAAGGACAATTGCCGGCGTCACGTAAGCTTCCTCAACTCCCTCACTACTGTTTCAGCCACAGCGATGCGAGGAAGAAAGCTGCAGCGCCGTCGATTCAGTAAGTGTTTCCCGTCTCCCACACTCCCATCTCCATTGATGCGCTGTGTTTCTCCCTCAATCCCATAGACTCCAGCTAATTTCCCCCATTTTCGGCCCTTCCCTGCTCCAAGGAACGAGAAGGATGGAGAGATCCTTTCTCCTCGGTTTGGCCGGCGCTGGAAAACTGAAAAAGGGGGGGTTTATTTTTGGGCTTCTTAACATTATGGGGTGTATAGAATCCTTGAAATTTTACTCTCTTAGAATGATGTGTGAACTTAAAGGATAAAGTAAGATCTAAATGGAAAGATTAGGTTAAAGGTTGCCGCATATGAGTGTGGTTCTGTGAATAATAGGTTGTTAGATAGCTATTAGGGAATTGTAAATGTAAGTGTGATCATTGTGGACCTATGTAGTGACTTAGTGAGTTGGGTGTTATCAGGAAATACTATAAGCATTGGCAGTGAAGGAAATTAGCATTTCAAGGAGGAACCGGTCACGTGTTAACATTGAGCAGTGTCGGTGAGTATATAATAGATTTCGAAGTATTTACTGTCGTCATAAATCTTAATATTGTCACTTTCTGCTCGAAATGGCTTTGAGTGAGATAAATATTGCCTAGTATATATATATGCGTATGTGTGGACCTGGTTTTCTTGGCAATAACTTTAATCTGAGGGAGAAGTTGTTGAGAAGTAACCCTTTTGGTATTTAACTATTTTTGCCTTATCCTTACTTGTATTTGTATGTTTATTTTCTTTTCATTATTTTTATTATTATTGGTCCTAATGAGTTGTTAATATATATATATATATACACACATATATATTATAACATTATGCGTTGATATTGATTGATCTAATTGCTATTGGTTGAATGAGCCTGATCTCTTTTAATCCAACTTCCTTGTATAAGCAAAGCATTAACGAAAAGTATATATTAAATAGTAGTAATTGGCTAATGACATATATATATATAGGTATGTGAACTTAGAATTTTGGGTCTGTGTGTGTCTCGCCTATGAGTGTATGCTGTTGTCCTCCATTTGACCAAGTCATGTATTGTAAAGGAAGCTGGGTGGAGAAGGAGCTACCCGTTAGGCGGAGCCACCCGAGTGAGGCGGGTAAGGGCTACCAACGAGGTGTAGCCGCCCCCAGAACGGTTGAATCATGACCTACAAATAAGAAAGGTAGAAAGAAAAGGGCTGTCTGTTAGGCGTAGCCACCCGAGCGAAACGGGGAAAGGGCTGCCAACACGGTGTAGCCATTAGGTGAATCTTCAGCAGGTGATCACAACAAGAGACTCAGGTTTAAATGGGTCCTCTTCCATATGACGGGTTGTGGGATTTGTTAAATTGTGAAGCGTGATGGTCTAGTTATATATATACCTTAATTCATTAGTTATGATTCTTGAATTAATTCTGGAAATCTATTATCTGCTCACTGAGTTTATCTCACCCCTTTCAAATTCTAAATTCAGATAGCGCCTCTAGACCTGATCCGCCTCCCTCATCTTAGGGCTGAGGCGTGTGGCGGTGAGCCTCCCTTCTGGAACTAGGGGCTCGAATAGTTTTCCTTTTGGTTTTGATATTTATTGTAATGAATTGAGGGTTATTTGTAAAGTATTTTAGGATTTGGCCCAGTGTTTCTAGATGATGTTTTCCCTTCCTCTCTTTTTGGCTGTTGATGTTTTGTTGACTGGTTAAAGAGAGCGGAGCTCTCTGCTGTTGTTTATATTGTATTCTGGCTGTTTGTAGAAATTTGGGATGTCCTATTTATAGAGGACACTCTGCCGAAATTTCTATAAAAAGCTAGTGTATCTTAAAGGGAAGTAAATTATATATATATCCACCAAGGCAGGGTTACACTTAAGGTACTGCTACTCGGTGTAAACTTCTGAAAAGTATCTGTTAAGATAAGGTAGTAAAATCGAACTGTAGGTATGAAGGACGTGTACTGGTCACCCCTTTCTCTTTTAGAATGGGGCGTGACAATTTCTATCTGGGTTTTCAATTAAAGTGCACCAATGTCCATCCATCTGGGCTTTCGATCTCAATTCTCTACTCTTCCCAACATATATCTTGTCATCCAAGATAAAAAAAAAAAAAGAAATGTTGGTGTTACCGGTTCTTGAATCTTAATTCTTAAGCACGTACACACAATTTAAGAAATAAGAAATTCTAAAATAGAAGTTTAGATAGTTGTTATTATTGAATAAAAGAAAAAAAAAAGGCGAGTATGCTCAAGAATTTTGGTTCAACTATTTTTTTTTTTAGGGATTTAAGTAGTAGATTGACCAAATAAATGAGTTTGATTCTTAGTTCATTCCTTTCTCTTCTTTTAATTCCTAAGACCTTCCACATTCTTTTTTCAGGGATTTAAGTAGTAGATTGACCAAATAAATGAGTTTGATTCTTAGTTCATTCCTTTCTCTTCTTTTAATTCCTAAGACCTTCCACATTCTTCATAATAAAATATAAATAAATAAATTAACTCATAAATCTACAAACTACAGCTCATTGCTTATGTCGTGTATATATAAATTTACACTATTAACTTTTCACCAATGACAAGTGATGATGTAGTGGACAATATTAAAATAAAGTTATTTCAAGTATTTACTACTAAATTAATAAATCATGCGAATATTATTTGTTAACTTAGCATCATATTAATTGTTTATTTTTCAAAAAAAAAAATTCTCCTATCATAATTTTATTAAAAAACTATTAACAAACAACTTGTGCAAGTGACACTAAATATTTTTTTCTTTCTTCTTCCGTCACATTATACCTGTACTCTCTGTGACAGTTTGTTTTTTTCGGGGTTTTGATTAAGATGCTTGTGGTTTTTATCTTCATATAATTATAGATAATTTTAAACCAGTCAGATCAATTAACATTAGTAGTCAATTTTCGGGCCGCTATCCACTTCGAAACGTGAGGGCATGAAAGATAAGGTTGTGTGATTTGGAGAACTTACTTAACTCATTTATGAACAGATTAGTAGTAAAACAATTGTGCAAGTGCTAGTAGTTTATAAAAAATTTTAAGTTTTTTTATATAATTATGTATTAAAAAAATATTACAAAAGATATAAAAATATTAAACTTGAATTATTACACGAGGATTTTTTTTTTCCTTCAAAGGCGAATAAAACATGACGTAGTTTACCGGCTCCACCCGTATTAAAATTTATTTGCTACCCTTGCCCTTGGATTATCTTAATATTTGAATAAGATAACCCATCTCTCACCTAAAACAAATATCAGATAAGAACTTTTTCTCTTTGTACTCCTCTTGTATAAATCCCCAAAGGGTAATCGTAAAATCTTACTCCTAACTCCAAGCTATACAAAATCAGAAAATTTGCTGGAAAAAAAAATTATTCAAATTGAAAGCTTGGAACTTGTAAGTTCTCAACTCATTAGTATGATACCTCTTTTGAATTTTAATCTTAATAATCAAATTAAAAACTTAATATTAAAAGATGAATTTAATTTAATTGCATAGTATATTCCAGGGAATATCAGATAGAGAAGCAGCCAGATGAGAATTGCATCTTGTCATTATGCTCCCTATGAGTTTGGTTCATCCCTTTGGTTCATTCTCTTCTGCTCATTTTCTCCATAGCTGACAGTGTAAGTGTACTGTCATTAATTAACTACTTGACTAGGCACGTTCATATCTTCCAAATTAATAAAAGAGACAATGAAAGCTACAAGACCATTTAAAGATACGTTTGATATTGAATTTACAAAATTTTAAATAATATTTATTATATTCTTATAGTTATTTATTTAATAATATTTTTAATTTATATAGTCACCTTTTTATTTTTGTTTCAATTTTTAACTTTTTGCATAACGCACGGCTAATTAATTATTATATATGTTGCTTTAATATGAATGTTAAGAATTTTTTGAGAAAAAAATGGGTGTTTAAAATACAAAAATAAAAGTAAATAGTAAATACATTTTCAAAATATTTTTCACAAATTTGATCATGGACTTTATTTTATGTATTTTTTTTAAAAGAGGTTAAGACTTTAGAAGAAAGAACATGAATGGAGGTGGAATTTTTTGACATTAAATTCATTTTACTTTTAAATACTAAAATTAATGTTAAAGTAAATTATCAATTTATATATATCGTTTATATAATTTTTATTATCAAGCTGTATATGCACAAAGAATGAATGATCAAATTTCATTTGGAAGGGTGCAGTTATTGATCACAGGTTAGGTCAAGAAGGCACAGCGCGGGGGATAAAAATCCTTTACCATATTTTTTCCAATACTTTTTTTCGGTAAAATTTGAAGCGTCTAAATTAATTTAAACAGATTAAATTTAATTTTTTTAAAATAAAATATAAATGAAAAATATTTTTTAACTGTAAATTAAAAAATGATGTTTAAATTCAAAAAAATGAAAAAAATAAACTGTTCAAATTTTAATTTAAACTATCCAAAGCTTAAATAATTCAGAGAGAATTGTGAGATAAGATCCAGATCCCAGCAGGGGCAGCTTCAGCCGGTTGAGTATTGAAGGCGGCAATAATTATTATGATGAGGTGGCATTCTTTTATTGGGCGGTGTGGCTTAACCTGGCGAACTGCCGCCATTCTCAGAAGTTGACAAATTATACGAAGTCCTTTCGGTCATCATCTGCCACTTGGCTTCCGGTCCCATAAATTGACAAATATAATAGTATGTTTGATCCATAAAAAAACAAAGGATTTTTTTAATGTATAAAAAATAAGATATGAAATATTTATTATGCTTATTATTTAATAATATTTTATTTTTATTATATTTTTTATTTATAAATATAAGTGTAATTTATTATTATTATTTATTTTATTTCTTTTTATATTTAACATTTTGTATATTAAACAATTTTAATAAAACATTGAGGAGTCATTTGATTTCAACATTTTTTAACATAATTATTTGAAATTAAGTTTAATTGTAATTTTAATCTCTTTAATTTACTTTATAATAAAGTCCGGTACTTAATAAACAGTTAAACGCACAATAATCAGTATATAGACCACATATTTGTTACTCACCTTTTACTTAAAATCATTCCATATAATTTAATTTTGAGAAATAAAAAATTATAATAATGATGAAACGACGTTGATTACAATATTAATAACATCTTATGGAATAGTAAAATAAAATAAAATTAATCGGTTCAACTTCAATTTTTAAGTCTGGAGAAATTTCAATTAGATTGCAATTATAAAAAAAACTTTATTAAATTTAGTTTACTAATAAAAAATATGGGTGAATTTGAAAGATATTCAAATCATTATGTAATACATAGTTATATAGTGTAAATATACGACTTAATGTAATTAGATTATATTAATTTAATCTACTCTATGTAAACTAACAGCAAATTATTATATTTATTTAACTGTAATTCTAAAAATTAATAAATTAATTTTTAATTTCATAAATTTATTTTAAATTGAATTTTTAATATTTTTGAGCCACGTGACAAAATAATTAATATAAAACAAGTTTAGTATTTTCAGAGATTAATTCATATATTTATTATTTTTAAAAAATTAAAATTAAATTGATTTAATAATTCAGAAGTTAAGTTGTCAATTTACTCCAATGAAATTTCGTTTAGCCCACGTTTTGGCGTGGACAATTGTGCCATGCATGTACACACTATTTGCTTCAAATGGTATTCAATTGATCACATTGGTGGCGGTTCTACGTGAGAGTTGAAGTGTTAGTCCACCTAACACGTATTCTTGAAATGGTTGTATCGTTTTAGGTATTCTAATTGAAACTGGGTTTGAAATCCGTCCAATGACTGTACATAGAATACAAATAAAATAATAAATTTAAAAATATAAAATATCTTTATACTTAGATTTAAAATAAAAATAAAAAATATTAAATATTAATTATAAAAATATAATAAATATTGCACAAGATCCAAAAAACACAAATTTTTTTTTTCTCTTTCCTAAAAGATATCAAACGGGTCGTGTTAAAATGTTGTTGTCTTAAGCTACCCGGTTTTGAATAGGTTGGTCTCCGAAGTGTGGATCTCTTACATTTAAAAAATTAAATATTAGAAAAAAAAAAAGAAATTCTCTATTTTCTTTAATCTAATTTTACTCTTGTATTTAGTTTCTTAAGTATAACGAATTCAAATTCTTGTCTGACCTTGGCTTGTGAAATTAGTTCATAAAAATATAAAATTGAAGTAATATTTGAAAATTAATTAATTATTTATTGACTTAAAGCGGTTTTCTTTTTAAAAATAATATGTTAGCAATTCATTTTTAAGAAATATGGATTCAAAAGACATTTTAATTAATAGCACCTTAACAGAGATTCATATGTAATGTTTTGAGCTTTCTAACTAGTTAAATCATCGTGGTAGGTATCTAAGGGAAGAGATGATGCTTCTCTAAAAATTTTGATTGTTTTAAGGAAGTAGAAGGATAATAGCATGATGTAACTCATACAAGGTTGCCTATAGAGTTATTTATATTAGAAACTCCATAGATGCCTTCATTTGCGTGCTATAACCTAGTTGGACCGGAGATCAGTTGGGACAAGGAGAGCTTCAAAAAACACGGAAATTTTTACTGGACCTAAACTTTGTGGGGAAATATTTAAATGGATTTAATTTTTTTTTATTTAAAATCTTAAGATATTAGATTTATAAGTATTTTTTATGTATATATCTTTCATCGAATGCAATTTTATTTAATGTAATTTTTTTTTTCACTTTTATTTACACTTGAATCCGATTATAGTCTCATGCCTTATCATTTTCTCTGAGCATGCATTTTCCAATTTACACATAGATAGGTACTCAAATTAGAAATTTTTATTAGGGCTAGATGTTGTGAGGAAATATATAAATGAACTTAACACTATTTCTTAACAAAAATATTAAATTTACTAGTTATTTCTTATATATTTTTATTTTAATTTAATTTTATACAATATAAAACTTTTTTTTTAACTCTCACTGTCACTTAAATCCAATAAGATTGTGGGGCGCATAGAATTAGATTAGTTAAAGATTGGATGAGATTATAATTGATTGAAACGTAGTTATATTAACACCCTTACCCCCCTCCAAAACCCAAAAAAAAAAAAAAAAGAAGAAAACACACACACACATGTATATATATAAAGTTAAACTTGTGATTGCGTAATGTTTTTTTAGTTTGATGGAATGAATGGGTGGAGTAAAATCATTACTAAGATAATGGGCATATGCCGAAAATGTTCCTTTTCACATTCTAAATAATATAAAAAGTCAAGTTCTAAAGTTGTTTTTGTCAATTTGAAGGCTTTTCTCATCACATTTTAGAAATATTTTATCAAAGCAAAATTTTAAATTCTTGATATTATTACGGCTCCTATTATACCATTTCCATTTATTTTAATTTTTAATTTTAATTCTACGCTTTGCAATTAATCTAATCGTTGTAGATGTATAGAAATAGATAAATAGTTCAGTTATCATTTTACAAGCAAATCAAAACGAAAATTATCTAAAATCTAATAAATATAAAATAATAATAATAATAATAACAGTAAAAAATAATTTTCAACAAAACTTTATGCGTAAAGAACTAAAATGAAAATATATTAATCTCTTTGGAATATTTCAAAAAACTACATGATGTATCATTAGGAATCTTACTAAAATATTATTAAAAAAAATCCTAAAATAACTTGAATATAAATAAATAAAGTCTCTCTCTATATGAATGCATTATTAATTTTTACCAAAAAAAGGTATTAAATCTACATCATCTAACACATTAAAAAATCACTAAAATGATTATCTAATTGACCCTATTAAGCAAAACTATAATTATTCAAAATTTGAAGTAGGAAACGTGGGAGCCAAAAAGTTTAGCATGTGCAAGGAAAAAAAAAAAATATTTTGACCAAAAAAGTATATGCATTGATGGTAAAACCACTTTAGTAAGATTTCTTTGTTCTAGATCTCTTTTTCCTTAATAATTGGGTTATCTCTAGATATGGAAGAAAATTCATATACAAGATCATGTTAATCTTTTTTTTTGTTTTCAACAAAGACTTATTTATTTTGAAAGGGCTTCCGCAAACTTTAATGTTCATTTAAGCAATAAATATTTTTGTTTATCTTTTTGTTCAATGTAACATGGAGTCTTTAATTCAATTTAAAATTCTCAAATTATTTTTAAGCCAAATAAAAACTCTTTTTAGTATTAGCCAATTCACTTTTTTAAAAAAGTTTTATGCTCTATCGTTTGTAAAGTTTCAAATTTTAAAGAGTAGTTTGATACGTAGAATTGTTAGTAAAAAAAAATTGAAAAAAAAAAGATTTTAAGAATGCAAAATGATCATCTTGATTATATATTTAAAAAATAATAAAAAATAAATATCATTAAATAATAATTACAAGAATATAATAAATATTATATAATTAACAAATATTTTCTATAAATTATAGTAAATTTGCTACAGTTTTGCCAACAATTTGTATAGAACTAGCCTGGTGCAAAATTTAAAAAATAGGATTAGAAAAATGCATGCAGCTAAAAAAAAAGGATATTTATTATTCTAGAACCTATAAATTCTTCAATATAAATATATATTGATATATATAGATATCAGAAATAAGATTATAAATATTTAAATTATAGATTATTTAAAATTTTTTGAACTCTTTTAATTATTACAAATTCTTTCTTGGCCCAAAATGAAATTCACATTAAAAAGGTATTCCCGATTTAATTAGCATATTCTCTGAAAATTCTGACCATGATAACAGAACCTTCGAAGGTACGAATGGAAAAAGGTTGGGATTTGACTCGTCTACCCGCGTTGTTAGTCTCAGTGTTCATCTGTTAATACTAATAGCACGTTGTTTCCACGCCATGACGGCGCATATTTTGTTGATCAAAACACTATACAAAACAAAACAGCTTCCATCATCTTCATCATCACTTGTCTAATTATTTCATCCTACTTTACTTTTCTTAAAATATTATTAAGGCTCAATGAATATTATATATTTCTTCCTCTCTCTAAATTCCCTGCTTCTGCCCTTAAAAAATCATTGTGATTGGGAAGAAAGGTATCATATTTCATATTTGCTTGAAGAAGACAAAACAAGTTTTCATATCTGTTTTCTTTTTAAATGTTTTAATTATTATTATATTATTTTGATAGTTTTCAATTTTCACACCACATTATATAGAAAGAAGCCTGCCCCTTTCTTCTGAGTGAATTAATTTGTGAGGTTTCATTATTAGACAGAGACTGCTCAGTCACCAATGCACAATTGACGAGCTCCAAACTTTCCCGCGAAATAGAACAAACAAAACCCACCATTCTGTCTTCCTTTTCCTATGGAACTACGTGTTGATAATTTCCACCTTTCCATATTACGTCTCAATCTCATCTTTTCTTTGAGCGGAGAATTTTCTCATTACTTATTTTTTTGGGGAAACTAGTCACTATTTGAATTTGTCACGCTCGGAAGGAAATGCGCGTTCACCTTATTGTCCCTTGCAAAGTCAAAATGCGAGATCTAATCCAAGTCTTTGTTCAAAGCTTCTCCTTGCGCCATCGTTACAAATTTTACCAAATCCACAGATTTTCCATTCCTTATTTCTGGCTCTTCGCTGCTCTTCCTCAAACATTTCTGGCTCTTCGCTGATCTTCCACAAAATTATTGGTTTTCTTGGCTCACTGAGGTGTGTATATCATTCTGGGTATTTCTCATTTCGTATTAAGATTTGACATTTATATCAACAAGCTTTTCTTTCTGTTATTAAGTTACTGGGTCTTTTAGAACCTTTCTGGGGTTCAATATCTATTACCTACATATATATATATATGTATTAATTTTTCTTGGATACTTATGCTATAGGGGCTTCTGAACCATCGGGAGCAAGTAATATTAGGCAGTTTTGGAACGTGGTTGTCCTTGGAGAGGTTGTAGCTGGGGATTTTTCCCTTAAAAAGAGCGACTTCAAGTAATAAGCATTTTGATTTTTTTGCTTGCTTCGAGATTTGTGAAGAATTGCCATTTTGACTGCTAGTTTTGGAATTTTCGGTTGAGGTCTGCTTTTGGAAAGAGCAATAAGTTCATTTTACAGGGTTCATCTGCCTCTTGATATTTAGTTCATCTGTTTTTTTAACATAAGCGAGGTAAAGGAAAAAAAAATGAGGGATGGAAGAAGAAGGAGGCTGCATTTTAGCAAGATCTATTCATTCACATGTGGTAAAACATCATTCAAAGAAGATTATTCACAGATTGGAGGAAGAGGCTATTCCAGGGTTGTCTTCTGCAATGAACCAAATCGTCTTGAGGCCGGAATTCAGAATTATGCGGATAATTCTGTCAGTTCTACAAAATATACTCTTGCCACTTTCTTGCCCAAGTCACTGTTTGAGCAGTTTAGGAGAGTGGCTAATTTCTATTTTTTAGTTACTGGTGTCTTATCCTTCACCAAACTTGCTCCCTATTCAGCTGTTAGCGCTATCATTCCTCTGGTCATCGTTATTGGGGCAACCATGGTGAAAGAAGGCATCGAAGATTGGCGTCGCAAAAAGCAGGTACTATATTCTGCCTGCCACCTCTTGTTGGTTTTCATTTCATACCCTGAACAGCAGAAGTGTCATAGAATCGAAACGAGTCACACTAGGTCTCCTCATCTTAAACTTAACTTTTGGCTTTCTGATTGTGTTTGAATTTACATTTTCTTGCGAGTCATAATTCACAGAATTTCCAAAAAATCTATCGGACTAGAAGTGTCCAGAGGCCTGAAGAAAACCAGTATTCATAAAGTTTGGTGGTATTTTTACAAAATTGTGGAAGATGTTTTTTTTTTTCCCCTGCTTCTTTTGCTAAGACTTCAGATATGTGTTGTTTGAACAGGATGAAGTGCAAAAACTATGTTGTTTGTTGATGCAGTTCCAGTATTTGCAAATACGTTATCTCTGAAATTCCGAGTTAAATTAATTACTGAACTTGAAGACTCTTGATAATTTGATTTAAATATAGGATGGTCAGAAAAGAAAATTTCCAATTTGGCACTCAAATCTGGGACATTATTTCACACAATTTTTAAGTTCTGTGCTAATTTGGTTGATTTTCATGTTCTCCTGTTTAATCTCTGTATATAAATAAAGCTATAGGAAAGGGGATAAGAAAAGGTAAGTATTTATGGCAAATTATCAAGTTAGGGTGTATAATTTTGTCAGTGGAATAATTTTGCAGGATATTGAGGTAAACAATAGGATAGTTAAAGTGCATAAAGGTGATGGTGTTTTCGAATATACCGAGTGGAAGAATGTGACGGTAGGGGATGTAGTGAAGGTAGAGAAGGATGAATTCTTTCCAGCGGACCTCCTATTGGTTTCATCCAGCTATGATGATGCTGTCTGTTATGTTGAGACCATGAACTTGGATGGAGAGACAAATTTAAAATTAAAACAAGGACTGGACGTAACTTCTTCCTTAAATGAGGAATTTAACTTCCGGGATTTTAAAGGGACAGTAAAATGTGAAGACCCGAATGCAAATTTGTACTCTTTTATTGGTAGCTTGGATTTTGAAGAGCAACAATATCCTCTTTCTCCTCAGCAACTTCTTCTAAGAGACTCTAAACTCCGTAATACATCCTACATATTTGGAGCTGTCATCTTCACTGGTCATGACACCAAGGTTATACAAAATTCTACTGCTCCACCTTCAAAGAGAAGTAGGATTGAGAAGAAGATGGACAAAGTCATATACTTTATGTTCTGTATCCTATTGATATTGGCATTTGTTGGATCGATTTTCTTTGGCATAGCAACTAAAGATGACTTGGAAAATGGGTTGATGAAAAGGTGGTATCTAAGACCAGATAGTTCTACAATTTTCTTTGATCCAAGAAGAGCAGCAGCAGCTGCAATATTTCATTGCTTGACAGCCTTAATGTTGTATAGCTACTTTATTCCAATCTCCTTGTACGTGTCAATAGAAATTGTGAAAGTCCTTCAGAGCATCTTCATTAATCAAGATATCCATATGTACTATGAAAATGCAGACAAACCTGCTCATGCCCGTACTTCAAACTTGAACGAAGAACTTGGCCAAGTTGACACAATACTTTCTGATAAAACTGGAACTTTGACCTGCAACTCAATGGAGTTCATCAAATGTTCAATTGCTGGGGTGGCTTATGGACGTGGTATTACAGAGGTTGAGAAGGCTATGGATAGAAGAAAAGGCTCACCATTGATCCATGAACATGTTAATGGTTTAGAATTAGATGACATCAGGGATTCTACTGATGCCAAAGCACCCATCAAAGGTTTTAATTTTACAGATGAAAGAATAATGAATGGCAACTGGGTCAATGAGCCTCATGCAGATGTTATCCAAAAGTTTTTTCGCTTACTGGCAATTTGTCATACAGCCATACCTGAAGTGGATGAAGACACAGGAAAAGTCTCATATGAGGCTGAATCCCCAGATGAAGCAGCTTTTGTTATTGCAGCTAGAGAACTTGGCTTTGAGTTCTACAAAAGGACTCAGACTAGTTTGTCAATGCATGAGTTGGATCTAGTTTCTGGCAAGAAAATTGA
The DNA here is from genome assembly GCA_032878935.1 of Erythrophleum fordii. Classification (NCBI taxonomy): domain Eukaryota; kingdom Viridiplantae; phylum Streptophyta; class Magnoliopsida; order Fabales; family Fabaceae; genus Erythrophleum; species Erythrophleum fordii. The sequence continues at coordinate 48,682,233 of JAVQMF010000053.1, read as the reverse complement.
AAGGTCAGTTTCTTCGATTGCTTGTCTGTTTTGTAACAAGTTTTGACCGATTCATTTTTTCATTAGTAGTGAACATGCAAAGTTTGGTGATAGTTATCTTTTGATGTTCCTCTCAAGTTCTCTGAAAAAAAAAAAAATCATCTTGAAGTAGCAATTTCTATTCTGCAGTTGGTCTAGTCAATAGTTGCACTGGAGTGTGAAGTTTAATGTCATTTTTCAGTGAGTAACTAGACTAAATCTTCCCATATAATAGGTGAATTTATACCTTGACTTAAACTTTTGGGTCCCAAAATTTTGACTTCCTTATATGGAGACTAAAGCCTGCTTAATGATTTGACATTATTTTGTGATATCTTCATGGTGAAAATTGAAAAATTGGTTAGAATGTTGCCCAAGCCATCTTATCTTTTTTTAATATCTTTTCATATTCTTTCTAATAATTTGTTATGGTGTTTGGGATTACAAGAACCTCTAATGCCTCATGTTCAGATGCTTATTTAATGACTCATAAAATGTCGTATACCTGATTTAATTGTTGTTGGCAGTTACTATGTTTTGGGATTTACTTTCCTGATGTCAAGTACTGATTAAAAGAATAGATGACTACTTTCATTTTGCAGGATCTACAATCTTCTCAATGTTTTAGAATTCAATAGCACAAGGAAGCGAATGTCGGTAATAGTGAAAGATGAAGAGGGTAAAATTTTGCTACTCAGTAAAGGTGCTGACAGGTTCGAGATAAACTGACCTGTAAATCTTAAATGATTTTTTCAAGTTCTTACTTTACCTTTCATTATATTGACTTGCCATATGTCTTGTTATATGCAGTGTCATGTTTGAAAGGCTTGCCAAGAATGGGAGGGAGTTTGAAGAGAAAACCACGGAGCATGTGCATGAATATGCTGATGCAGGTCTAAGGACCCTCATACTAGCCTATCGTGAACTAGATGAAGAAGAATATAAGGAGTTTGATAAGAAATTTTTTGAGGCAAAAAATTCAGTTAGTGCAGATCAGGAAACACTGATTGGTGAAGTATTGGATAAAATTGAGAGGAATCTAATCCTCCTTGGTGCCACTGCAGTAGAGGACAAACTCCAAAATGGGGTGAGTTAGAAAAATACCACATGCTTCTTGCACAGGCAAAGATTTATTGCTTAAAACAGGACCTGAAATGATGCCTCTCATTTTTGTTTGTTTGTTTGTTTGCTAGGTACCTGATTGCATTGACAAGCTTGCCCAAGCAGGAATTAAAATTTGGGTTTTGACTGGGGATAAAATGGAGACTGCCATCAATATTGGGTATTGTATAATAATCATGCCACTATGATGTTGGCTGGAGTTACTTTTCAAGATATATGACATATTTTTCTATATAAAATTGCAGTTTTGCTTGTAGTTTGCTTAGACAAGGAATGAAGCAAATTATAATTCACCTGGAGACTCCAGAAATTCAAGCATTAGAGAAGGAAGGGGATAAAATTGCTATTACCAAGGTAAAATAGGTTTCAGCCCTTCACCTAGTTCTTGTGAATAATGATGTGGTTTGCATATCTGGTATCACGTGTAGTTCTTTATTACCAAAGATGCAATGCATGATTGTATACCTTGACTTAGAAGATGTTACTTAGGTGCAGCGATAGACTTTCTTCCTTTATTTTGTTTCTTTCCTTTTGTTTTCTCTACTAAGGTTTCCTCTCTGCCTTTGTTTGAAGGGGCTTGGTGGGTTAGTTGTACTATAGAGTCAAGAAATAGTGTCTTGATATCTTCATGCTGATTCATCTTTTTAGGCATCAAGAGAAAGTGTCCACCGTCAGATATCTGAAGGCACTGCTCAGCTTGCTGCATCCAGAAAGACCTCTCAGCAAGCATTTGCTCTGATTATCGATGGAAAATCACTTGTTTATGCTCTAGAGGATGAAATGAAGAACATCTTTCTGGAGCTTGCAATTAGTTGTGCATCTGTTATCTGCTGTCGCTCCTCGCCTAAGCAGAAGGCATTGGTATGTTTAAATCTATTGTATACCTTTCCCTTTCTTTGACATTATGCCTTCATTTTACGTTAGTTCTTTAAAAATATTTTCTTTCTATTGGTTCCTCCCTTGAAGGTTACCAGACTGGTTAAATCTGGAACCGGAAAAACTACATTAGCTATTGGTGATGGAGCCAATGATGTGGGAATGCTTCAAGAAGCAGATATAGGGATTGGAATCAGTGGTGTTGAAGGAATGCAGGTACCCAGAAAATTGTTACATGTTTCATGTCATTTAATTAGTTTTTCCTTCCGTATTTCATTTTCTAACAACTCTTTATTCTCTAATCTATACCCAGGCTGTCATGTCTAGTGATATTGCAATTGCACAGTTCAAATATTTGGAACGGTTACTACTTGTGCATGGACATTGGTGTTACCGAAGGATATCATCAATGGTATTACCACTCTTATTTATGTATTTCAACATTATAAAGATTTAAGTTCTAAAAGATGATCATTAACCCTTGTTTGGTAACTATATTGACTTTTTCATTCTTCTTTGGCAGATATGTTACTTTTTCTACAAGAACATCACATTTGGCTTCACTCTATTTTTGTATGAGGTGTATTCTTCATTCTCTGCACAACCTGCATACAATGACTGGTTTTTGTCTCTCTATAATGTCTTCTTTTCTTCACTTCCTGTGATTGCCCTCGGGGTATTTGACCAGGATGTCTCTGGCCGTTACTGTCTTAAGGTAAGCTAATATTCTACTCATTTCTTGAACTAAACTTATGCTTAACAATCAAAGCTTCTCAACTGTTACAACTCATCCCAAGGCCAAAACCTCTTTGACTTGCAACTAAATGAGTACTTTGATCCAATTACCATGTCACAAGAAAGTTGGATTTTGTTGGGCGTGTAGCACAACTATAAGGAGTAGCAGGTTGTTTAAACACAGCTGCTACTTGTAAATATTACAGCATCAATAAATTCTCCTTTATTTTTTCCGTAGTGAGAAACAGTACTAGGAATTAAATTGTTTTATTTGGAGATTAGCTCAGTTAGTCGGAGGAATGACATCTCTCTTTATCAAACATGGTTCAATTTCTCTAGGGAGCATTCTAGAAGTAAAATCCTAAATATACCAAGTCGATGTATGGAAGTGTACCTTTAAAATTGTTCAAGGAGAGAATTTATTTTCAAGCAAAGTGTATTACATAAAATAAAAGGTCTTATTTGGGCTTCCTGGTTTGTTGCTATGCTGATCAATCCATATTTCCAATATGGCAGTTTCCTTTGCTATATCAAGAAGGAGTACAGAATGTCCTCTTCAGTTGGCGCCGTATACTTAGCTGGATGCTAAATGGATACATCAATGCCATAATAATTTTCTTCTTCTGCATAAAAGCAATGGAGCTTCAGGCCTTCGACAATGAGGGAAGAACCGCTGGGAAAGACATACTAGGAGCAACAATGTACACCTGCATTGTTTGGGTTGTCAATTTGCAGATGGCACTTGCCATAAACTACTTCACCTTGATACAACATATTTTCATCTGGGGTTCCATTGCGTTCTGGTATATTTTCCTCATGGCATACGGGGCAATGTCTCCCTCATTTTCCACAAATGCTTACAAAGTCTTCGTTGAAACCTTAGCTCCTTCGCCTTCCTTTTGGCTTGTGACATTCTTTGTGGTGATCTCAACTCTCACTCCATACTTTTCATACTCAGCTATTCAGATGAGGTTCTTCCCAATGTATCATGAAATGGTACAATGGGTGAGGCATGAAGGGAAGACAAATGATCCTGAGTTTTGTGATATGGTGAGGCAAAGATCATTGAAGGCGACAACTGTGGGTTCAACAGCTCGCTTAGCAGCTAGAAATAGACTTTTTAACCATAGATGATACATTTGGAATTAGTGTTGTTTTCAAAGTGTCAAAGGTTGTCGTTTGTGTATATCAACATAAAACTTATATAAAGTTCTTTAATTACTTGCTATTAGATTCTTCTAAAAAAATATGATATGTGGATAAATCTTTTTAAAAGAGTTTATCAAATTATAAAAGGAATATCCATGTATCATGTTTTATCAGAGAATCTGATAAAACAAATTTTTAAAAAGTAACACCTAAGTTTTGTCTAGTGTTAATCTTTTCCCACTCAGAAAAATAAAAGCCATTTATATCCACTTCCTTGATGATGCATAGAGAAATCATTGGCTGTGAAGTTGGACGGAAGAATAAAATTGTATATTTATCCTTCTTTTTGCCATTTGAGGCTAGTTAGCATTTGATTTTTTTATTCAACTTTTTGTATCATAGAAGAATTTGATGTATAGAGAAGCATTAAGTCTTTGTAAAATTGGATAAAGTTACTTTCAGCTATAGATAACATAGCAGGGTTTTCTTGTTAATCTTGTAGTATTTCTATTTTTTTGTTAATCAGCTTATAAGTCTCTGCACTAGTCCTTCGACTAATTTTTACATTTTTTTAGTTTAACATATATTGGTGCGAAGTGTATATTATATTTTATGATTAGATAGTTTGCACCTGATTAGTTTGAAGTTGATTATAATTTTTCACTTGATTATAGTTCAAAATCGAATTCAATTTTGATTTATTTTAAAACAATAAATTTGGAATATTATGATACAATACGACTTTCTCTTTTTAGCCAGCTAACTATGTGAAGCTGGGGCTCATTCTCCAAATCTAACACGCAAGTTTAGCAATAGTCACATTTTCTATAAATTACTTAAATCTTTAATCATTTAATTATAATTTATATAGATTAAAATTTTATTGTGATCTTTCAAAAAATGAGATATTTCTTAATTTGATCTCTCATAAAATTGCTTTTTTAATTTTATTCTTTTTCAATTTTATCCCTTATAAATAAACACTATAGCAATGCTTGTAAATACCTACTGGAGCCTTCAACGGATTGTATATATATAATTTTTTATCATTTGTAACTAAGTTTTCAACTAACTTTTAGAAGTAAAAATTAGTACAGTAAATGAAAATTGCAATTCAAGCAAAAAAGCTGCAATTTGTTAAGAAATTTAGTTAATTAACATAGTTTTAAAGGATTTCACTCAGCTAACAAAGTTTTTCCAAAAAACTTTAGACAGCTAACATAGCTAAAAATAATTAGCCACGTTGGCCGACTAAACAGCAGTGTCTCTTGATCAACTGTTTATTTTTTTTAAATTTATTAAATTAAAAATTTCTTACAACTTTTTAAATTAAAAAGCACAACTTGAAGGTGCAAATATCACTAATAAAAAGTTATGAATTTCTGACAATTTGAATGGCATGGAATTAAAAAAAACTACAGACTTTCATTCTCTTTTTTCTATGTATACATGACCTTTTTTAATTCTCTCTTCTTCACTTTAACATTTGAAGCCTTTCTTCTTCGTCTTCTTCATGTGCTGAAACCTCTCTCTTCATCTCTTTTCATCTTCTTTTGATTGTAAATTTCTCAAGCTCTCATTCTAACTTGGTAAATTTCTGAAGCTCTTGTTCTTATTCATCTACTCTTTCTATTTTTTTTCTTTGTATGTTAATTTTTTTATCATTTCTTATATTCCATTTTATATTTTTCTTCTTTTATTTTTATTTGTTCAGTTCAGCTATTCTCTTTCATCAATTTGTTAAGGTAAATTTGTAACATACATTCTCTTCTCTAATATCTTTTGTTTTCATTTTCAGTTATCATTTATTTTATTTATTATATATGTTTAGTTGGAAAAACATTAATTTGAGTTTGAGTTTCTAATGTTTCTTGAAATTTTTTTATAAATTAATGTAGTTTTAATATATCCTGCAAATTTACAAAAATGCAGGAATAATAAAAATAACTACTGCAGGAAAAGAACTTTACTGCAAGAAGGAGGAAAAATGAATTGGAAAGAATGAAATAAAATTTAAAAACAGAAAATGACTATATAATTGAAAAAACATATATAAAACAAAAAAGAAAGAGAATTAAGGTTTAAAAATATTATTAATTAATTATAATAAATATAAATTATTAATCTATTATCACTATTTAGAAATTATTAGTAAAAAAATTATCTAATTTTAAGATACAAATATACTTATAAATACAAAAATTAAAAAAAGCACCCACTGAGTCAGTCATTTTCTGTTTTTCTTAAATTTAATTAATTTTCTATTGGACCAACTTTGTAAAGAGCCAAAGAGAGTGTATTGCAGGGATATTTAAAATTATTATATCAGTTAGTAAAAATTTAATTGATGACGTGACTATTTTTTGGATAAAAATAATGTTTTTTTTTCAACGGATGCTTCAATTAATATTTTGGCCTTTTGTTGTAATAAAAATGGTTATTGATAATGTTCTTTTATCTTTTATCAATTAACTGTTAATGAAACTAATTGTTAATTTTTTATTAATCTACGTATATATAATGGTGATTAAATGATAACCTATCAAAAAATATATTATATGCAATCATATCAATTAATTTCATTAAAAATAAATTGATATAAAAATATTATTGATAACAATTTTATTAATAAAAGATCAAATTAAGAAATACCCCATCTATAAGTTACCAAAATAAATTTTTAGTCAATTTATATATAATAAAATTTATGAAATTCATGAAAAGTTAATAATATTGTATTGAATTATAACAAATGAATATGAGAAAAAATGTATATGTTATTCATTATAACTTTGTTATAAGGTTTTCCAATAAAAAAACATAATAATATATATATTTTAATAATAACATGACATTAGATAATTTTTACAGATATACATATATATATATATATATATAATTAAAAACATTTATTATATTTTAATTAAAAAACTATATAATTATTATATTACAATTGAAAAACAAAAAATATACGAAGATTTGCATTGAAGTCTGACCTTATAGCCATGGATTTGCAACAATTTTTTTTTCTTTTTTTGAGGGAAGGGATCTGAAGCCCTAGCCATGGAGAAGGAGGAATTTCTTAAAAGAATAAAATTTATAAGATGAAAATAAAAAGAGAAAAAAAAAAGTAAAGAAGAAAGACAAATAATGAGTTAAAATAAAATTTAAAATGTTAATAAATTAAAATTGTTGGGCCATAGCCGCTCTAACTTAACTTTAAAAGGCATATAGACCCCATGCTGAATTTTGAATTCTCTGGCCCAAAATTTACAGTAAGCTTATGACGCATGTCTTAATAGAGATAATAATTTAAGCCCATTTTTGACCAATTCATGCTTTCTTCCCTCATCTTGGTTTTCTATTCCTACTACCGAGCACACTGTTCAGTGATTATCAATTTGAAGGATGCCTGCAGATCCAAGATGAACGGGGCGTGTTCAAGAGTCAAGACGCCATGAAATGGAAAAGGTAGCTTTTATTGTCTTAATTTGTTGGTAGTTTTTATATCGACCAAGAACCAAGCCTTGCTGAATTGATGTTATGGCTAAATAATTATAAGGATAAATTACTATGTTCTCTTTTAATAGATGTTTAAATTATATAATCTTTTTTACATTCTATTTTGAAAATTATGCTTTCCCATCTTTAAAATAAAATATGTACTATATTGATATCCTTTGTAATAAAAGATAAATTATATTTATTTAATTTAACTAGAATACCCTTATTACTTATATAATAACAAGTATTAAATATATATTTAACAAATATAAAAAATTATTTTTCTTAAATTTAGAATAAATTAAATTTGTGATTTTAAATAACAAATAAATGATATTGAAATAAAGGTTTAAAAACTATATTTTTTTAATAAAAAAATAATATTATACTTAGAAGAAGTTTAATTATATTTTTAAAATGAAGAGGATAGTTATATAATTTGAATATCTCTCAAATCAGAAAAGAGTAATTTATCCTAATTCTAATATGCTGCTTGAGTTACATCTAACGTACAACAAAGGCATGTCAAAGTAGAACTAAGGTTGATTTTTTTTTTAAGAAAATAGCTTTAATTGTTTCAAATTAATTTAATTGTAATTTTTTAATAAAAAATACCTTAATTTTGTAATATATTAACATAAGTCATCAAATTAATTCTCATGCTTATAATTGGTCTAAACTGCTATAATCTCTTTAAGCTTTTGTTTTTACCAAAAACCTTTTAATTATCCAAGTAAACTTAGCTCGATCTTGGCATGCTCTTCTTCTTTGCGACGCCATATAACTTTTTAATGGTTATTCTAACATTTACATGATTAAATAACAATGGCTCCATTGTAACATTATAGTGATGAAAGTACAAATTTTGATAGAATTATTTGTGCTGATAAAACAAATAGCTGGATTACTAATGAATTGGATTATAGATAAGCTAGGGACAAGACATTGATATCATTAAATTTTTTAGAAATAAGGCACTAGAAACCTTTGAAAAGAGGGAGTGCGAACGGGAAGAAAAACTGCCGGGAATGAAGAGAGGACAGGTTGGTTCGTTCTACCCGACGACCTTGGTTGGAACTTTTATAATCTCGCAAAATATCTAAATCTTTGTAAAATTTATAATAAAGAATTTTAAAAATTAAAATTATTTTTAAATATTATAATTACTATCAAATTCTAAAAAAATTATTATTGGGTATTGAAAAATATTCAATAATAAATTCTGATAATTATAGTTTTTAAAAATAATTTTAATTTTTAAGATTAATTTGAATGTAATTTTGTTTAATAGTCTCTTTATGGACCAGTCAAGAGGGCCCCCAACCATTGACCCTGCGGCCTAACTGGTGATGTCTGCATTTGGCTAATTGGGACACGAATCGTCTAAAGTGCAAGATGTGTGAAGTGCGTTTACAGTGAGATGAAACGGTGCGTGTTTGTTTAATGAATGGCAACGCGGCAAATCTGTTGCTATCAATTTGGTACATTAATATATATATTTTTTGTCAATCACTGCTCAATGATATATTGATGTCTTCCTAAAAATCTTTTAATATGTAAAATAGCAGATATTTGGATTTAATCTTATTTCTGACATTCTTAACAGGAAAGAAAAAACCTTCATTTTAAACCAAAAGTATTGTAATTGTTTTCTTCTATTAAACTGCAATAAAGAAAAAAGGCTTGAGATGAATATATAGGTGGAGAAGGTGATGATATCGGTAAGAGATGATAAGAAGGTAATGGACTTGTAATTTATTTGTCGAAGTCTCATGAGCATCGATCGTTGGACGGCATAGTTGTAGTTGTAGTTGTTAATAAGAAATTGCATCTTCATTATAAAGTGGAGAATTCAAATACTGCCCTCAATTTATAATTTATTGATAAATATTTTTTTGAATTAAAAATTTATGGATTTAAGCCCCTTTTTTTATTATTTCCCTGCTAATTCCGTTATTGGGGCTTCCACGTCAAACTGTTTTATTATTGACGTAACACACAACTATTTATATATGAAAATAATATGTGGCTAGTATGTCAGATATTTTTTAAAAAAAATTGAAACTGCAAAACCCATATGATGCTTATTCAGCTTGGATATTTTAAATTTTTTTGTAATTTTTCTTTTAAATGTCAAAAAGAGAAGGTATGGTTCAATGGAGTTGAAGCGTCATAACTTGGATGTTTTTAATCCAATTTGTTCTGTTAAAATAGAAGGCGTCATTTCATCATAAACTATTGCTGTAAGTGTTGTAGACATATAAAGTTGCATTAGAAAAGTGCTGGTTCAAAGGGCTGGCTCTGCTTCTATAAACATTCAACAATTGCAACAACTCAATGACCTTCTCCTTGGTGCTTTCTCCCCGACCCACCTGCAACAAGATCAGGAGTTTCTGAAACACTACAAGTTAACTGCTTCAACCAAAATCCATTCATCTTCCTTGTCATAGACTTTCTAGAGAAAAGAGACAAAAAAAAAACAGCTACTAATAGTGAAAAGAGAAGAAAGGCATGGCACGTAAACAGGGATGTGGCATTAAAAATATCAGCCATTGATTCAATCAATGATAAAGGATTTGCCGCGCTGCCACTCATTAAACCAAAATGCACCGTTTCATCTGATTGTAGATGCACTTCACACATTTCGCACTTTAGACGATCCGCGTCCGGCTAATTGGCTTGAAATGTCATATAATAAGACAAATTTAAAATTTAAAAAACTATTCAAAAACATTTTATATTTAAAAATCTAAGAGCTCTCTGTGGACTTTGGCTAGGGAACTTTACAGAGTTGTCGTTATGGACTTATCAAGGATTGCCTCGTCACACACCTCTCATCTGCATTGGTGATGTCTTCGTAGACATTTGTGTTCCATTTCGTTGAAAAACTTAGGATTTGCAATCCCAGATAAGAACGGTTCATGATTATGGGATCATTTTCTATCAGGAGGTAAGAACGGTTCAGGATCATGTGATCCTTTCCTAGCAGGAAGGGCTGTTTCACAAAATGTACTTTTGTTTCATAGATCCTATATCTATTTATATGAAAAAGAAATCATGTAACGAGGATAAAAAAAAATATTTAATGAATTGATCGTAAATTATAAGATGTGACAATTTTTGCCTCCTCAAAGAAAGAGATTAATTGTAAGGAAAATGAAAATTTTATAGATAAACATATTCTTTTTATATAATTTATATAATATTTATTTTATTTTTATATTTATTATTTTATTTTAAAAAATAAAAAAACAATTATTTTTTATCTCATATATTTCTATTTATTCACTTTTTATATATTGGCTTGAAATGTTAAAGAATTTAAAATTTAAAAGATTATTTTAAAATATATGATACTTAAAAATTAATTTAAAATAATAGATAAAACCAAAAAATTACAATACTATATTAACTCAAAAGAAATAACTTAAAGTAAAATATATTTATGTTAAGAAATAATTAAAATTTTAAAATTTTTAACTATAAAATCAAATAAAATATGAACAAATAATACAAAATTAAAGAGCTACGATTAACAACAACTCTATTCACGAGTTATTAGGTTAGTGGCAGTCTCCCCTATTCGACCGTGGCACGCTTTTGAGCAAATTTCCACGCCGTCTCATTCGCATTTACATTCATTTCTGCCGCTTTAAAAAAATTAAATTAATTTTTTTTATATTTCTATTATTAAAATTTTTAATTAAAACATGATAAATACGACTTTTTCACTTTAATATGACCAAAAAGAAATCAAAAAGCTAAGCCACCAAAATCTTTTTTCTATATACTCAAAATTTTATTTTTTATTTTTTAATTAATAGATCACCGCATTTGAGATGCTGCGACCCAATTAAATTGTATTTTTTTTATTTTGTCTTAAATGGGTTTTATATGGGCTGCAACTCATATAATTTTTTATTTATATTTAATTTATTTTTTAATTTATTTTAAAAAATTAAATTTAATATATTTTTATTAAACTCAAAATTATCTACTAATGTGTAAATTAAATTTTTTATTTTTTTAATTTTAATTATACTTGAAATTATTTTAGCTAATTTTAAAATATATAATTTATTATTATGATTATTTCTTCAACATTTTGAATTTTTTCATTTCAAATAAATCATTAGATTTATTATTTTTTAAAAAATTTGATTTGAATTGAATTATTTTTATTTTTATTTTATTTATCATCTAATTTTTAAATTTAAAATTTCTATATTTATTTCATCTATTTTTTTTAATTTCTTCATTTAAATCAAATATAGAATTTAATTTTTTTTGTTACAAAATTTTGAATTTAAAATTTCAATTCTTTGTAGTTATTATATATATTAATTCGTTAACTTATTCAAAATCTTTAATTTTCAATCATTGAATGTCTATAATATCACCAATATAAACATAACGTCGATTACTAGTTCTTATAATTCGAATAAACATCAATTTGATGGCCCCGCTGTTATCAGCTATATTTAAATGGGCTTGAGGTTGAATCATATCATTTTTTTTTTTGTTTTTTTCAATACAAAGGGTGAAGTAAAAAAAAAATATTGTGTATCAAAAAAAAAAAAAAGAAACCTACAATTCCAATTGTTTTTTTTTTCATCCCAAAGACATGGACATTGAAGGACTAAAAATTAAAAATTTTGAAGAAGTTAACAAATTAATATATATAATAACTACAATAAAAATTGATTTAAATGAAGAAATTAAAAAATTGGATGAAATAAATATAGAAAATTTTAATTTGAAAATTAGATGATAAATAAAAATAAATTTAATTCAATTCAAATTTTTTAGAAAATAATAAATCTAATAATTTATTTGAAATGAAAAAGTTCAAAATTTTGAAGAAATAATAATAATAAATTATATATTTTAAAATTAGTTAAAATAATTTCATTTATAATTAAAATAAAAAAAATAAAAAATTCAATTTATACTTTTGTAGATAATTTTAAATTTAATAAGAAATATATTAAATTTAAATTTATTTTTTAAATAAATAAAAGATAAAAAATAAATTATATATAAATAAAAAAATTGTATATGGGTTGAGGTTATGACAAAATAAAAAAATAAAATTTAATTTGGTCACGACATCTAATAAAAAAATAAAAAATAAAATTTTAAGTATATAAAAAAAAGTTTTGGCGGCAAAGCTTTGCAGTTATTTCTTTTTTTTTTATTATATTAATGTCAGAAAACCTGATAAATACATAATTTTAATAATAATATAATAAATATATAATTTAATTAAAAATTATATAATTATTTATAAAAATTATACACTTATTAATTATTATTATTATTATTAAAAAATTCATATATTTATTAAATTTTAATTAAAATATTATATATAAATATTTTTCACTAAAAAAAGACCCTGATTGCAGTGAATATAAGTTCTATTTCTTCACCCAAATGCCCGGCATTCATTGCTTTCAAACTACAAAATACTTGAAAAGCAATACTATACTATTACAGTTGGCAATGGATATGTGGTGAAATTTTTTTTTTTTGGGTTCAAGTATTAACATAATTGATTTTCTTTTTCATCTTATGAGTTTTGAAGTAATTAAATAAGGGAAATCATAAATAACCAAAACTTATCTATCATTTCTGTTAAGAAATCAAACACTAATCTATTATGAATTATACATTATAACTAGGTTTAATAATATTAGGAGATAAAATAAATAAATAGACAAATAAGACATTAATTTTGTCTAATATCGGATTACTCTATGGGAACCAAAATCTAACTCGCACCAACTCCGGAGCAACTGGACATCTTTTAATTAGAAGTCCCACAGGCTTGGTTTGCCCGACTTAGCTCTGATACCATAATTGAGTTAGGGAAAGAATAAATAATCCATTCATTTAATTTGAAATGATTACAACTTCTATTTATATAGACAAAGTGAGTAAACCAAAAGGTTACGCGTGTAAAAGGATAAGAATGAAAGTTTGATACAATGAAAATATTTCTTATACAAATTTAGCACGTTCTGGATATTCCTGCGTAACAGCTGGGTTGGATAATAGGGCTGATGTGCGTGCTCTGTCAGATATTGGCCGTTACTAATGAATAATGATCAAAACTCTCCTCTTTCAGCGTCCGCCGCCTTGTTCCTTTGGAAGTGGACCCAACCATGCAGAGCAAGTGGAATGATAGAGGCGAGCCGGCAGAGACCGGGAATCCATTTAAAACGCAAAGGTAAGAAACAACCCAGAAACCCGTAGAATGCTAAAAAATTAAGAGCTCTCTGTAGACATTGGGGGCGGAATATTACGCTGTCGACGGCCATATCAAGCGCCCGCTCGCCACACACCCTCTGGTCTATTTGGTGACGTCTTCATAGGCATTTGGCAGATTGCCTTGAAATGTTATATAAGAATATTTTATATTTCAAAAATGAATTTAAAATAATAACTAAAACTAAAAGACTACAATATTATTTTAATCTAAAAGAAATAATGTAAAGTAACATATATTTATATTAAAAAATAGTAAAAAATAAACTTTTTTATTATAAAATTAAATGAAATATGGACAAATAATATAAAATTAAAGAGATACAATTAATAAAAAATCCATTCACGTGGTATTAGATTAGAGGTAGAGCCTCCCTGCCGGTTCCGCTACACGTAACTGAACCACGCTTTTGAGCAAATTTTCATTCCATCTACGTCGCATTTACATTCATTTCTGTTGCTTAAAAAAAAACAAAGATTTAAATATAATTTTGCGTATTTTTATTATTAAAATTCTTAATAATATATGTTTTTATCTTAATTAAAAAATTATATAATTATTTATAAAAATATATATATTTATTATATTTTAATTAAAAAAATTAATGATAAAATATAAATAATTGTATATAAAATTTTTAATTAAAAAAGTACATTGAGTACTGTTTCCTGCCCCTAAGTGCCTAACAACCATGGTATGTGTAACGAGATAATATAAAAAGAAAACAAATGTAAAACGTAGGTATATAGAATAATAAATTAATTTAATACTTTTATTTTAAAAAATAATTTAATAAATACAATAATAATTAAAAAATATAATAAATATTACATAAATTATATAAATATATTACATTTATGGTGGCGTATACTTGAAAAGTAATGTTAAACCATTACAATTGCAATGGATATGTCTGGTGATTTTTTTAAAAAAATATTAACAAAATTGGTTTTCTTTTTCATCTTATGAGTTTTAAAGTAATTAGATAAGAGAAACCATAAATAAGCTAATCAATCATTTCTGTTAGGAAATCAAACACTCAACTGTTATGAATTATACATTATAAATAGGTTTATTAATATTAGGAGATAAAATAGATAAATAAACATATAGACAATCCAGACAAAATACCCAGAGGAATGGCATTAATTTTGTCTTGGTTATTTTTGTCAAATATCGGTTTACTCTATGGGAACCAAAGTCAATCTCGCATCAACTCCCAAGGTAGTGGACATGTTTTTTTAATTAGAAGTTACCTGGCTTTATAGTTAACCTCTGTCAATGTACAGATAATTCTTACAAACAAACAAACCAAATGTCCAAGTCACTTCTAAGTAATGAGTAAGTGGAGACACAGAATATAATATATTCCAGACAAAAATCAAAGCATCAACCATTGGTTACACATTAATGAGATTAACAATTTTCTGGGCAAAAAAAAAAAAAGAGGTTATTCATCCATCACAGTAAATAGTCAATCCATATATATTATAGACTGAAATTTTATTTAAATTTTTTATAAATATAGTAATTTAAATTTAATCTTTTATAAACTTATTTGCTTAATTTAATCCTCCACAGATAGACATCTAGACACTAAACAAAATTAAAACTCTATATTATGTGATCACTCTTGCACAAAAGGAAGCCCTGAAAGGGACAAAAATAAAAATAAAATCAAAAGCACTTTAGATATATGATAAAGATCTATGGAGAGGAAAGAAAATTCGAAAAAGAAAATTACCGAAACAAATTTTCTACAGCACATTTAATTTATTGTCACTTAATAATTGGTGTATAATATTTAATAGACATTATAACAAGAAAAATTTCCATGTAAAAATTTAATTTAACATATAATATTTTATTTTTATTGTCATAATGTCTTGTGTCTAAAATTTCCAAATATCTTCTCGTAAGTTTTTCGAAAAGAAAAATTGCACATTTTCTTATAAATGAAGTTTAATTTGAGTTGGCAACCTTTTTATAGTTTTGTCTTTAATTATTTGAAAATTTGAAAGGTTGTTATTAATTACAAGTTCATTACAGGATGTAGTGTTTTTTTTTTTGGCCAAAAATTAACATGTAGCATTTTTTTGAAAAATACTACATTTTTTTTTGGGTAAAATCACTTCATCTTAATCTTTTTATTTTGTTTATCTTTAATTATTTAAAAATTTAAGATTCAGTATTTTTTTATAAAAAAAATGTGTTATCTTTTTAATTTAGACAAAAAATTTACATGTTTATAGTAAAATTATCATAAATAAATTTTTTAAGTAATCAATAATATGATATTTAATTAAATAAATATTCAACTTACAATAAACTATAAAAAGAAAGATTTGCAGGAAATCTATTGATGCAAAATAATATACGTTTGATTTTTTTTATTACTGTCAAATGTACTCTTCTCTTTCCACTTCGTTAGTGCTTTACAGTTAAGGATGATAATGATAATGATTGTTATTATCATTATAACATTAATTTCAAAGTTTTTAAAATTTTTTTTGAGAACCATATATATATTATTTTAATTTTCTTTAAATCATAAATAACTTAAGTTACATTTAGTAAGAAAAAAGTTAAGGATAAAAAAAATAATTTTATATATAAAAAATAATCATAATACTATTATTTTTAATAATTGAATAATTATTATTAAAAAATTAAATAATAATTATAAAAATAAAAATAAATTTTTTAAAAACTTTGTATTTTCCCTCCCACTTTCCCCCCTTAATTCCCACTAACGAACGGCCGTTTGTTTTAGGCTAACATATTATTTTTCCAGTAAAAAAAAAATTTATACAACAAAAATTGGTTAAATCAGCAGTATTGATGATAGAATATCTCTTGAGAGGAGGTATATTCCTCTCAAATTCTTTGGCCTATATCATAGCGTATTGGTTTTTAAGCATACAACAACTTATTCAACGAGAACTTGTAGTGCGTTTGGATACCCGATACACCCTTCCCAAACCACGTTTGATACAAAGCAAGTAAGGAAAGCGTGGTTGGTCCTATGGTCAACTTTGACGGGCGCCAAAAGAGAGAGAGAGCGAGAAAGAAAAAGTATAACTTTACAAGATTCTAGTAGGGTGGGAAATGTATAGAATCCAAATATAAATCTGTTTCCAAATTTTGTTAGACGACTCCTTGGATTTTTTCTTTTTTTGGTACTATTAATGTTTAGGTTGTTTTAAACCTCTTTTGTACTAAAAGAATATTAATTTAGAAATTAGAAAGTCATTGGACGCGATATCCAATCTAATTTAGTCACTAGTAATGATCGACATTTATTATGATGAAAATTAAATTACCAAAATATTTGCATTATCTAGTATAATTACTAGAAAGGAATCAAGAAAATGGCATAAAGAGAAGGCATGCGGGCGGGTTCAATCTGGTCCATAACAGTGTGTGTGAGTGTAGTATAGTATAAGTGTGTGCTGTGGGTGATTTACAATAAATTAAAAAAAAAAAAAAGCACCAGAAGCGCCCTCAACTACGCTTTAACTCTCTCCTCTTCCAGCGTCCGCCACCTGATTTCTTGGAAAGTGGGCCCAACCATGCATAGCAATTGGAATGAGAGAGGCGAGCCAACCGATGAGGGGAATCCATTTAAGATGCAATGGTAAGAAACAACCCAGAAAACCATAAAATGCCAACATCATAGACGCAATTCCCAACATCAGAAGGACAGAGGAAGCTTTCCTGTAAGTCTTTCGCAGCAAAAGGCCAATCCAAATAGCATCAATGGCAAAGGAAAGTGTAATTACGAAAACGCGAACCTCAGTGGCCTTGACAAATTTGCTGGTGGATAAGATCAGAGCCATTACCATTGGAATTGCAAGGCCCACCATATGCTTAGCCAGGTCTCGCTGATCTATGATCTCCATTACATCGAGGGAATTGTTAGGATCCCTTGTCGTTTCAGCTGGCTGCTTGTCGACGATCACCATCTCATGCTCCTTCCTCTCTGCTTCGGCTGGGCGTAAATTCTGTGAGTTGGTATTGAGGGTTGATTCTGGTGGAATGCCCGTATCAGAACCACCATCCGGGGTTGATTCTGGATTCAGATTCATTTTTGAGAGGAGGGACTGTGAATGTGAAGACCGGTGGTGGTTTTATGGGTGGGGGGGAACGGGTTGGGGGAGGGTGTTTTTATCATAGTTTTAAGAACCGGTTCGACCGGTTCCTCGACCGGTTTGACAGAGAATCGGTTCCTGGTCTCGTTCGGTTTGAGCTAAAAAATCGATCAATTAAAAAATCGATCAAGAACCGGTCAAATTGGTCAAAAACTGGTGAAAATTAGGCTGAAAAAATCGGTTGAACCGGTTTGAAGTAATTTTTTTTAAATTTTTTTTTATATAATAGAATAATTTATTTTAAATAAATTTGATAAATTAAAAATAGAATAGAAGGTCATAAAAAAGATGAAGGAGTTGAAATATAATTTTTTTTAAAAAAAGAGAATATAAGAGAAATAAAATATACATAATTAATTATTTTTTATACTTATTTTTTATTATTTTCAATTTTTTAATAACATTTCTCTCAAATATCAAGATACTTAGTTAAAATTATTATTTATTATTTTATTTTTTAATAATAAGTAGAATCTTAATATAATTTTAAAATTTTAAAATTTTAATATTAAATATTCTTAACTTTTAATCATAGATAATTCTTATTTTAAACTAAATATTAATTTTTATAATATCTTAAGAAATATTGAATTAGTAATCAAATATTTAAAATTTAATAATATTTATTTATTATATTAAAATTTTAATATATAAATTTTTTTAAATAATATATTTAATTATTACCAATTCGACCATAATTCGATCAATAAACTATAAACTAATACCTCTATTGATTTAATAATTGATCTGATTTTTTAAATATTAGTTTTTATAGAAGGGGGAGCAGGAGAAAAACCTAGTGATGTCAATGTTGACATCACTAAAAGTAAAACCACGACCCTACCCGGTAGGGACCCCTATAAGGTGGAAATATATCCTTTCTAGTGATGTCAATGTTGACATCACTAAAAGTAAAACCACGACCCTACCCGGTAGGGTCCCCTATAAGGTGGAAATATATCCTTTCTTCACATTCACAGTGACTGTGAATGTAAAGACGGAAAAAATTTGCACCGTGAGCTCTCGAGCTAGAGGGGTTTTAATACAATTAGAATCTCGAGGCACCCCCAAGGGGTGAGCGCGCCCCTGGCTCGTCATCTATTGGGCCAAGTGCTTTTAGGATTCGTTTATTTTGTGCAAACAACGGGACTTAAAATTGGGCAGTCGTAGTATCCCGAGTATGAATCTTTTTGTAATTATCTTAAAATATTTTATACTTAAAAAATTAATTTTAAATTATACGTAAAACTAACAGATTACAATATTATTTTAACTTGAAAGAAATAATATAAAGTAACATATATTTATGTTAAAAAAATTAAGATTTTCAATTTTTAATATAAAATTAAATGAAATAGGGCACTCTATTCACGGGGTATTAGATTAGAGCTAGAGCTTCCCTAAGCAAATTTCCATTCCATCGACCTCGCATTTACATTCATTTCTGCCGCTTAAAAAAGAATTGAGATTTAAATATAATTTTTTCTATTTTTATTATTAAAATATAACAAATATGTAATTTTGAATAAAAATATGATAAATATATAATTCAATTGAAGAGTTATACAATTATTTGTAAAAATTATATATTTATTATATTATTTAAAATTTCATATATTTATTAGTTTTAAAATATATATATATATATATATTTGATTGTATACAAATTTTTACTCACTAAAATAATACACTGAATGTGATTGTGAGTATTATGTCCTTCACGCAAATGCCTGACAGTCATTATTTTCAAACTACAAAATGCTTGAAAAGTAATACTATATTATTACAGTTGCAATGGGTATGTCTGGTGAATTTTTTTTTTCCAAGTATTAACATAATTGGTTTTCTTTTTAATCTTATGAATTTTAAAGTAATCAAATAAGAGAAATCATAAATAACCTAAATTTATCTACCATTTCTGTTAGGACATCGAAAAAGAAACTGAAAAAGATTTTCTACAGAACATTTAATTTATTAATAATTAATTAGTGTATAATATTTAATAGACATTATGACAACAAAAATTTCCATGTAGAATTTTAATTTAACATATAACATTTAATTTTTGTTGCCATAATGTCTTATGTTCAAAATTTCCAAATATCTCATCGTAAGATTTTCGGAAAAAGAAAATTGCAGATTTTCTCAAAATCGTAGTTTAATTTGAGTTGGCAACCTTTTATAGTTTTATCTTTGATTATTTGAAAAATTGAAGGGTTGTCATTAGTGACAACTTGATTGCAGGATGTAGAATTTTTTTAACCAAAAATTAATATGTAGTTTTTTTTTTGAAAACTACTACATTTTTTGGTAAAAAAAAGCTACGTCTTAATCTTTTTATTTTTTTTATCTTTAACTATTTAAAACATTAAAATTTAGTATTTTTTATCAAAAAAATATGTTGTATTCTTTTTAAAATTTAAATAAAAAAATTTACATCTTTACATTAACATTTTTTTTAAATAAAATTATGATAAGCAAATTTTTTTAAATAATCAATAATACGATATTTAATTAAATAAATATTCAACTTTCAATATACAATAAAAGAAAGATTCGCCTGAAATCTACTGATGCAAACTACAAAATAATATTCGTATAATTTTTTTTTTCTTAAATTACTGTCGAATGTACTCCTCTCTTTCCCCTTTGTGAGTGCTTCACAATATCGCACGAGTTTTTTTTTTTGGTATATAATGAGAAGAGTTTTTTGTGAGCTAATTATAGAATATTAAGTAGTTAAATGTTAATAATATAAATAGTAAAGAATTGTTTATGAGATGAGAATTAAAAAAAGGTGGCGGGACAAATGGTATGAAAATTACGAATGGTATGGATATTGAAAAATTGGGATAAAGTAACAAAATGTAGAGATTGTGTGTGGACGCACGTGCACATGCGTGCATGTGTAGATCTCCAACAAAACAAAGATATATAAATTGTTTAAAAATGTTAATGGACAATATTAATTGGGGTTAAGTAACCAATAACAACTTAATATTGAATTATTTAAAAGTTCCTCATATATAAAGTAGATTTCTGTTGCAGTTACTAATAAAGGAACTTTGGTGAACCATAGTAAATTGACACTAAACATCATAAAGAAGCCCCACTCTGAAGCATTTGCAATAAAATTCCTGCAAATAAAAGTCCATATATTGATGAGGCAGGACTAGAAGAAGAAATTCCAACGTGAAAACACAAGAGCCTTCTGGGTCATATTTCTCTAAATCAAACGAATGAAAAAACTCAGTAAAAGACTCACATTCCATGCTGTATATTACGCCAGTGTTAAGATTGTCTACTCCACACAAGATAGGATCACAGGAAAAACCACGAATATAAGTCATTTAGGAGACTGTGGTAACCTAAAACCCATAATAAACTGGGTCATTTGATAAAAGTCAAGATGTTTAAATATCTGAACTCCTCAAGCGTAAGTATCAAATCAAATTTCACTAATCAGGATTGTCTAAAGTCAATGCGGACTCTCAATGCACCATATAACTGCAGATTAAAAAACCCGACCACTTATAATCAAAAGAAAAAGATTCTTGAAGAAATCTCAAGTCACAAGACATTACCAAAAAAATAAAAAAATAAGAGAAGCATTTTTTCGAGACTAAAAATCTTCCCAAACCATGATGCAAACAAGAAAGAAAGAGAAAAGGAAAAATATTACGCCATAAGTAAATCTAAATGCCATTTTGTTGTATATTATAATCATGAATAGGCTAACGCAGATATGTTTTCTAACCGCCCGTTTGCTTGCAGGAACGGAGAGGGAAACCTGCTCCAAGCTATGTGGCTATTTGGTAGGTGGACTGCTTGGAAGCACCAACAGAATAAACAAGGTGCCGTACCCGTGTCAAGTATGTGTCCTGTACGGACACGCGTACGGATACAAATGTACCTATACATTTTTATTTTAAAAGTTTGCTGTTGATGTGATATTTTACGTTAGTACTTTTTTTTTATAATTTTTTGAAAAACGAAAACAAAAGCGTGGAAGAAATATCATAGTTAAAGTTCACTTTGTTGTTTTATTGGTAAATCCGCAACTACTTCAACTTCCTCCGCTAAACACAGAAAAGACCGAGATATATATATATATATATATATATATTCGGCTTCCTTCCCTTAACATGGACATTAGTAAATTTTTAAAAATTATCTTTTAATATTTCATATAATTAATTTTGGTGGTATTATTATTTCTTTTCTCTAAAAACTTAAACAAATAATAATTAAATATATATATATATAATTATATATATATATTTATACTTATATCTTAAAATTTTAAAAATTGATATATTTTATATATTGTATCGTGTTATACCCATACGCATATTAGTATTGGTGCGCTTTTTAGATGGACTGGAATTATAGAAATAGCGATCTAATTTATTGCACTTCACTGTAGAGCGGGAATGAAAATCTGTTTCGGAGCCAAAAATGGAAATGTCACTTCTGCCCTTATTTCCCTCAGCTGGCCGAAAATCAATGCCCACGTCCACGTTGTTTTGAGTCAAATATGAATTTTGTTTAGTCCTCCAGTGTCCTGCAACAGAAGAGAAGGCTTCGTCGATCCTTGGAAGCCCACAGTGTCTCAGCGTATCGCCACTGACGTCCACGGTCTCGGCCAACAATCTCAGGTGACCTCTAGCCCTTGACTGTTATGTTATTTCTTCCCCTTTCCCCTTCCATACTTGAAGAGCCCACAATCCATACAATGGTTTTTCTGCAATCTAAGGCCATATCTTCAATCATCTTTGGTACATTGAGCTTCCATCCGATAACCAAAATATAGCATAGCAACAGGCACTGGTCAATTTTAAGTCACATTTTATGCTTAGTACCCTTTTTTTTCCCACTAATTTATGTTTATCCCCTAAACTATCACATGTTTCTTCATCTACTTGGTGAGAACATCAGATTTCATGTTACTTGGATGTTCTAAGCTTTAACTCAGACAGAATTTCAGCATATTTTACTGACCCATAATTGTTTGAATGCTTTTAAGCTTCAAAGGATGAGATTCATTTTTGCTGAGCTTCTTGTCTTTATGTTCTATTATGTCGTAAAAAGAATGTCTTTCGACTACTATATGTTTGGTGGAAATTATACATATATATTTTTTTGCTATTACTTGACAACTTCATTTAGTACTTTTTACTTAATTTAGGACCCAAGGCTAATTTTATATATATATATATATATATATACATGCACACATACACATACATACCTTGGTTAGTCCATCACTAGATTCGTGCAATTTGGCCTCAAATGTTGTCCACATTTGTGGAGGCATATACATGAGTTTATATGGTGATTTCCCCTATTTACCAAGAATAATGTAAGTATTTGTTTTGGTCAAAGAGGAAAACTACTAATTTTGTTCCGACCGTTTGATTATTTAACATTGCATAATAGTGTTCAGGAGTTCCCAAGTTTTCTTCTAGTTGTACGATTATCATTATACTCATATTGATGCTCCTTTAACCAATGTGGTATAAATTTGTGTTGCAACAGCCATAGACCTTTTGAGAAGCAAAGTTTTTCCTCGTTTGTTGATCTAGTTCCTCCATGTGTGATCTGTTAAATGGAAAATGGATTGTTTTCTTGAGGTTTTGCAATGATATTTATGTATGATCTGCCTCCATGGAAGCAAAATAAAATATAATAGGGGAGGGAGGGACCAGTTATTTCTCTACCACGTATATGAACTATGGAGGGTTTTCTACTCCAACCAAAAGTTGTATCTAGAATTAGTTTCGGTTGGTAATCAAAGCAATACAATGGTGTATCCTTTTCTGCTCTTCAACAAGAAAAAAAGACATGCAACATAGGAAACTATAATAAAACAACAAACCTAAAGAACAGTCAACGCCCAAGCAAGAACAGTTTTTCTTTCTACAGCAAGAACAAGTCCGATATTAATTTGGATTCTGATTTTCAAACCCCCCGTGATGTAAATTAATTGGTCTATGAGTTACTACTGCACGAATTATCAAATGGCCCACTATATGGACGTAACAGGATCAAGTATTGAAGTAATATTGGAAGTTATTCATACTCTTAGATTTTTCCTACTGCATCTTCTATCAGCATTATAAATCACAATAATTATGTTAGGCAACTTACAGCCACAATGGTCCGACACTTCAAAGTTATCCTCAGCACTACATACCCTAACCATGGCCAATCAACTGGCAACAGCAGTTTCATACTCAAAATGGCTTTGATGCTTGCCTTATTGGAGAGAGGTGGTCGATGGTGTGCCGTTGTGTACTGGTTCTCACCTTGTAGCGATTTTGGTTGCGCACTGTGAAAAGATCTCTCCGGCCCTTTAAGTATGGCCCTTCATTGCTCAAATGTCTCGATTGTGAAATGCTTCAAAGACGTCAGAGGGTTGGAAGTGGAGGATGGTCTGCTTATGGTGAAGAACAACAAGATGCAGCCGAAAAGGGAACACAGCACACGGTGAGTCCTCTCTTTGACGGCCAAAATCCCTAATCACCTTTTGTTGGATGGTCACTAGACATGGATCAAAGGGTTTTCCTTTTTATCAAGGTCATTTTGGTCATTACAGATGTGATATTTTCCATTCTTCTACTATTTTCATCATACCAAACACATAAATGTAAAAGTAATCATTCTCCTTTATGTATTATATAAAAAATAACTAAAATAATTCCATTATATTTATCACTCCCTTTCCATTTTCCTCATAGCTAATTTTGTATGCCAAACAGCTCGTAAGTCATCTTTTGCAATATGGAACAATAGTCAACACTTTGAACTCTGGTTAGGGAGTTTATTAATCAAATCATCAATATTTTATTATGCATCCTTCACGAACCAAATCGAAATTCAGATCATAAACTAAAAAGACCACATATAGACATCTCATACCAAACATTCAAGTAATGCCTCATGAGTACTATCAACATTAATATTGGACAAAGGTAATTTTTCTATGAAATGGAAAATAAAACAATGGCTTTTCTCCCAGCTCATTATTGGGAACAATTGCATGTTATTTCCATAAAAGAATATACTGAAAAACCAAAAGCTTTAATTAAAGGAATATACCTCATTAGCCAAATTAGTTTTGTTTTGTCTATCTACTGTGACTTCTGGAATGCTATTAACTTCTGGTTGGTGCAGGCTCCAGTACATGATGCTAACAGTCAGAATAAGTACCATCTTCTGGTTGACTTGTCAGGGTAAATGTAAAATAAGCTTACATCAAGCCAAATAACTGAATCCAATAAACCAGAAAACAATTATCATAAACACTAATGATTGGAAATGCAGCTCCTTAATAAGGGTTCCTCTTTCTTCTTGTTTTTCTCCTGAAGGTTTAGATCTCATCTCAGGTGTTCTGTTACATATTAGTATACTTCTTTTTTCTTTCTTTTACTTCAGATTTTTTCTCTGTTCTATTTCGATGATAGATATATATATATATATTTAGTTCTGTTATGCTTGATGATTTCCTTCACACTTAATACGGAAATGCATCTCCTTAAAAAGTTCAAAATTTACACAAGCTCATTATCATTTCCACCAGATATATGTATATAACACACCTGTTAAAAATATAGTTATAGTGTTATTGTATTAAGCTGAAGTTTAACATGGATGACATAACCTCCATTATATCCTCAAGTAACAGAAAAATGGAACACCCAACATTTCGGGCAACACTGATTATATATGTTGCATTTAACTTCTTATCTTCCTCTGCAATTCAAATAACAAAATAGTAAGAAACTTTTTAAAATTGATGCATTCAACATTTCCTTTACTTTGAAGTGGTAAAAAAATATAAATCTAAGGAATTAGAGATCGCATGGCCACCAATCTCCAACTGATCTGAAATTGGCCTGCATGTTAAACAGAAAACTCCCTAACTGAATAATAAAGTTTTACAAATCTCAATTTCATAGTGTTATCAAATAACATGAAATTGGACCAGCTTTAATGTAGCATTAACCACTTAACGCACAATTAATTTTTAGACCATCTTTTTAATAAGGTCTGGAAAGAAAAATTTCAAAACACTTATTATTCCAACTAATCCAATAATACCCAACTCTTCCTTTAGCAATTTAATGATTGTCCAGTATGCATCATCTACTAAAACATTGACAGAGAGATGATAAAACAAATAAGCTAAAGTATAGTCTAGAAACTATTTCTCATGGGCCTTTAAAGTGGTCTTTTTAGACTATTATGCATATGGGTCAATTCACATATATGCACTCTTTTTAAATTATTATTTTATCTACAAATTAATAACAATCCAGACAAAACAAACCAAGTAATTCCAATTGATGTAACCTTCTGTGATATACCTACATATCACAAATCAAAGTTTCACCAAGGTATATATCCTAAAAAGAAAATTATAGTCAAAATTTTATTTGTTAAAATCTTCACCAAAACAATCCACAAGTTTCATACAGCTCCACAAGAATATCATCTAGTATAAGGTTACATTCACCAATGAATTGAATATGCTAGTATCATAGATGCAACCAAAAATGCAATGCAGGGTGGATGTGGGGAACTATTAGCTGCTGCAATAGACTGGCAGAATATGGACATTACTTTTGCTTTTAGGGCAGGACTTCCAGGACTGACTCTATTCTGAATCAACATTTTCAACTCCAACAGTACCTAAATTCAGTGTAGAACATGTATGGATGCTGAAGTGTGAAGAGAAAAGAAAGGGAATTACCTACAGGAAGTGTCAAATATGGCAATTACCCACAAATCAAAGAAAAACTTTGAACAAAGTTGATAGGTTTGCCTCATCAAATGGAAGATATCCAGGCATGCGTACATAAAGGATGATTCTACATGACTAAACATCAGCTGCTGCACCATCATAACCTAGAGTGCTAAGCACCTACAGAACAAAATTTTAGTAAGAAACTGTGACACACAAAATAGATAGGCTTAAATGATTATGATTCTCATTGACAAAAAAATCAAATTTATGAATAGTATGATTCAATTACTTACCAAAAAACAAAAATTGCAACTCATCACAACATGGCAACATGTCATTTTTGTTAGTTCTATTGATCACTACTTTCCAAACTTTCCAAATAAAAGTTTTGAATTTTGAAGGACCTTGACAATTCCAAAGGACTATTCAAGACAGAAAATTTCTCTCGTAGGAGAGGAAATAAGGAAATGAGAACAGGACTGCCTACTAACTATAAAAGTAAAGACAAAAACGATAAGTCATACCACTTAGAATGAGTGTGCCACAAGTTGATTACTCCATCCAAGCCACTGCAAGCATTCCCAAAAGTAGCAAAAATCAGACTCCGGAGAGTATTAGATAAATAAAAAATTTGAAAGGGAAAAATGAAGGCCAACTTAAACCATGAACAGTTATGTTTAACTTGCCGATCTGAACCCTTTGCAATCATTCCAACCTTCTGCTATTTCTATATCTCTTCCTCTGACATTTCATTCAATCCAAAAAATTTATATGAATTTAAATGAGTGTGAAATATACACAAATGAATTCATTCAATCCCACCAATCACTCCCACTTTCTCCTAATATGTACGAATTTATTCAATAGAAATTCAAAACCTGGTGAAGTATTCTTTTGCTTCTCTAGGTTTAATAGTTCCCCAATATGTTCCCCAATATGTCTTCGATATTTTATCTGAGTAAATGACATTTTTATTAAGTGAGATATTCGTATATCACTACATACTGTGACTAAATGGTGTCGCAAAATTCTGTTAACTTGAATGGTAATACTCATATAAAAGACCATCAGGTTGCATTTGATAGAATAATTTAAGAGAGATTAGTGGCCACATCAATAAGTCCAGAGAAAACAAAACTTCACTAAATAGCAACAATAGGACCTTGATATAATTTGAAAGGCAGAAAATGTACCAAACTTACTCCATAACAATGTAGACATTATCCTGGTCTTCAAATGCATTATAGAATTGTATCAGAAAATGTCCAAACTTCCTCCCTTCTTACATCTTCAACTGCAATTGTCGTCGTCATCTTCATATGGTAAGGTGGCCATTAGACAACAGACATCACAACAAATCTATCAAATAATCTACCTAGAACATGTGGAAGAGTTATATTACAAAATGGTAAGAAAAAATAACAACAATAAAAAATGAGTAGGAAAATTGTAAAAAGTTGGCTTATCTTCTGAATCAGTATCCTTCCAATATAGATCTGCAGCAAAGCAAGCAAATATTATAAACTGTCAACTATCTAGCACTATCGGTATTATAAACCACTTTTTGCCATTCTTTTGGTGGCACTATTGGTAGCAGTGTAGGAAAGCAGAGAAGAGAAATTTTACCTGGGTCTCCCACCACCTCAGCCCAATCTCACATGGGTATTGTGTTGAAAGAGGAACGGAAAGCCAGGCGTTTGCTTTGTTGCCACTAAAGTAATAGATTGGGTGGAATTGAAACTTTGGTAGAGACAAAAAAAAAAAAAATTGAAGAAATGAGTGTCTGAAAAACTGGGGAGGAGACACCTGGTATAATAAAAAAAGAGGAACAATTTGTCCAAAAAAATCAATGGGTCTCAAGAAAGGAGAGAAGGGAAAGAAAAATATAATCGAAACAATGAAGAAAGAAAGTCAATGTGTGGACACGAAGGAATGCAGAATCGCAACAGTGGCGATGAAACTATCTATTACTAACCGGAAAATTTCACCAATCTGCTTGTTGAATCGCTTCTTGACGCTGCTTAAGCTCTGAGAAAGAGGCACAGTAGGGTTTCAGGAAGAGGGCAGGAGAAAGTGGATGAGAGATTGATTGGATGATTTTGTATTTTGAATATCAGAAGATTTCATATTCCATTCTATGGTAATGTCAGAAAGACGCAGATGCATTTACGGGTATGTTTGGCTGGGCAGGCAAAGGAAAAATGAAAGTGAAAATATAAAATTATAATTTTATTTTTCTAATTAAGAATATTATAAATATTTTTTATTTATAAAATTATTTTTTTATTTTTTATTTTTATTTTTATTCTTAACTTTTGTATTC
Source organism: Erythrophleum fordii (assembly GCA_032878935.1). Classification (NCBI taxonomy): domain Eukaryota; kingdom Viridiplantae; phylum Streptophyta; class Magnoliopsida; order Fabales; family Fabaceae; genus Erythrophleum; species Erythrophleum fordii. Next base: position 48,653,338 of record JAVQMF010000053.1, on the reverse strand, counting down.
AATGACAATTATTGAAAAAGCAGCAAAAAAAAAATTGGAAGGCACTGACAAACAAAAATTCAAAATAAGAGAGGAAAAAAAAAAGGATGACTTTCTCTTGCTGAAACGCACCGTTTGAGCTGCAGCAAAATGATGATAAAAAAATTCATTTGAAGCAAACAGAGCTTCTGTACGTGAAGTGCCTTCCCTCTCATATTTCTCTTCCATTTTGGCGCCATTTTCTTCTCAGCTGGAAGGAGCTTGCACCAGAAAGGAGACTTTTTTCTCTCTCGAAGCTTTCCTCTTAGTTTGAACATATGCCCATTGTATGAGAAAAAGTTATTTTTCTTTTTTCTATGATAGATACCTTGTAAGATAGTCAAAGAATGGAAATAAAAGGAGTATCAATTCTTGTAAGTACCAAATAAATATGCAAGAACCGTATTTTACAAATAAATGCTGCATCCTATATCCATCATCTGATGATTTAATGTTTGAATTGCCTGAAAAAAGGAAAATTGGGATCTAAATATTGCAGAGTTGTAAATTACATTTAGAAGGAAAGAAAAAATAGAAGGAAGATTGCATTTGGCTGAAATCAAAGATGTATGAAGCTGTGGCCGAATCTTAAAGCTACAGAAGCCATAGTTGATCCTCAGGTCAGCGGAAACAGTGGCCACACCTTCGAATAGAACGAAAGTGGCAAACAGAAAGTGTCTTCCATAAAGATACGAATAGAACAGATCTGAAGATGTGAATTGAACAAAACAGATATGAAGATGCCAAATCGTCCTCCCTGGAAGCTACAAATGGAAACAAATCTGCTAAATTGGTTCAAATCGATAACATAGCTGCGTGCATTTACTGGCGTTTTCTTCTTGAGCTTTATCCCAACTATTTGTTCGATCAGTAACTAAAATTATGCCACATCACCATTACTTACGAAATGCCGCGTTTTGAGCACACTGCAGACGCACTTCATAGCTCTCTCCCTACAGATGATCCGTTTCTGTAGTTGATTACATTAGGTTAGATTAGATGATTATGATACATTCTCATTAACTAGAATGTAACCCGTGCTTCGCATAAGATGTTTAAATCTTTTTTGTTAAGTCAGTATATATAAGAGCATTATTTTGAAATACCACCATATGATTATATTTAAATATCATCTTAATATACTTTAAAATACCACTTTACCTATTTCCATGTATCAAAAAAAAAGAAAAAAGAAAACAACTTACCAATTATTTACATTGAGATATCTTTCTTATTTGCCAACCAATTCATTTGGGCAATTATAATTATTGGGACAACTTGTCACCTTTTTAATTGCAAAACTTATTCATTAATATTAACCTTTGCTAGCTAGCTGGTTTTTGCTGATCCTAGACAAAATATAATTAGACCTCTAAGAGTGTTAAAAATTAAACTCTCAAAGAATAAAAACAAAATACAAGTCAAAAGCAAAATATATTATAAAGGATAACTATTGTAAGAGATAAAATGTAACTACAAAATATTGTTCCTTCGGATGTATGATTTAGACATCTTTTTTTTTTCTTAATTAATTTGATTAGCTTTGTGGTTGAGAAATTTGAAATAAAAATCTCATAAATTCTTAGAATATTTGATATATTTAATGTGCTTTTAGCTTTTTGTTTCCTTAATTGTGTTGGGATTTTGAACTATAAGATGTTAGTGTTGAGTATTTTTCAATGTCATGATGCACCAAGTGTTTAAATCTTTTTTTTTTCCTCAAATTGTCAGTTCTTTTGATATTTTAATGATAAAATCAATCTACAAATTATTGCCTTCAAAAGTCATTGAAATTTACTAAATAAATGACATTAACAAAATATATACTCTTTTTACCAATTGTATTAGAAAATATCCAAACTTATTATCAACATGCAAAGAGAGTAAAATTTATCTGCATCGTTGCAAGTTGTACTAAGTAACAATTGGTCTACATGAAAATCATTACATTATGTAAATAATCCAAGTTTCAGCCTCAATCTTTCCACTTTTTCCTAAAAAATTATAGGAACTGATGAATAAGTCCAACTGAAAAATATAAGAATAGACATATTACATTGTCTCAAAGCTATTAATCAAGTCTCAGTTTCTTGTCCTCGTAATGCTAAATGTGTGCACTTTAGGAGGACTAATGAATTCACAAAAATATTCCAAAAATTACTTATAGTCAATTGAAAAATTATTCAACAAATTAAAAGCAGCTTCTGTAGCCTCACTCATAGACTAATAATCAAAGAGGAGTAAAGGACTCAAGTTTAACGAGGAATATTATGCGCCCCTCACAAGCAAAAATTGCAAGCTCTATGGTCTTATTTGAAGATGTTTGGCAAGTATCAACATTATGTATATCTAGGTTCTCACATCTTAAAGATATGAACTAAGATATTTATTTGCACATGTTCCTTTTATATAGCATACCATTGAATGCTTAATAGCCTACCCACAATTATTCAACGATTTTGAGCCATAGGGTCAGTTAATGTTACAATGTTTCTACAGATGTACATATAGGTTGTAAGAAACAAAATGGAGGTATAATAACTCTATTGGTTTTTTGATATCTACAGTAAAGTTTATTTAAATTCTTTCTTGTTCTATTATAAAAGTAACGAACAAACTCACAATTTTTAGAAGATGTAAACATAGTAGTTGGAGATTCCAAAATCTTTCTCTATATGATTTTGCACTAAACATTATGTTCTTCCCTAAATAGCTAATAATTCAAAGCATAAAACTAGGAAAATTACTTAAAAGCCAGAACAACACAGAGTTTATTGTCTCCTTCCAACTCTTTCTTGGTCTATTATAAAGGTAATAAACAAACTCAATTTTTAAAGGATGCAAACATAATAATTAAAGACTCTAAAAATCTTTTTTTAATATAATAATTTTCTACTAAACATTGTATCCTTTCTTACACATCCAATAATTCAGAACACACGACTGGAGAAATTAATCAAAAGTCAAAACAACATAGAGTTCTATCATTTCATATTAAGATGCCTCAATTGCTTAATAGTGTAAATGCTATCAACTTAGGACAACTCATAAATATACTAATGAGGAATAGCATATGTGCATAATCAAAAACACACTTTGTATAAAAGAAAGAGATAAAAAGAATTAGAAACACAACATGACCCATAAATACTAACAAATTGATAATTTTACACAATTTAATGACAGAGTAATAAGTATTTAAATGTTAAAAAAATTATGGATTAGGTCAACTATATGGTGAAAACATTGAAAGACGAAAACGTCACGTTTCAAGTTACCATTTTTTGGTGTCGATTAGAAGCCTCAAGTTTATGGCTCTCATATTCATTCGTTTTCCCCTCTTCATAAAAAATCCAAAAATGCAAGAAATAAAAGCAACTCAAATACTTGAAATGCCAAGTTCTTGATATGACTAAATTCTTCAGTGTTAGTGAAATATTAATGCAATAATGATCATTTCAAACATAAGTAGATTTACATTTCAAACAAGAACTATCATAGCTTCAATAGCTTTCATTGTGTTGGAATCATGTAACGCCATTGCTATATATAATCACTTTAAGAGTTTAAGAGCTGCCATAATAGTATAACCAACAATTCATATGGAAAAATAAAATCTACAAAGCTCCACATAATGAGGATACCTTCTGGGCAATAGAATTTCAAATATATGGAGAAAAAAAATTGATTAATGGACGTAATAGTTTGTTTCACAACTGTATAAAATTCAAACCAATGCACTAACTAAACTCACTTCCAACCTTTATTGGAATAAATTGGATTGAAATTCTCAAATAAATCAATTCATAGCTATGCAAAATTAGAACCAATGCACAAACCCAAGATGTCATTCTTCTTGTAACAGCCAACTTACACACCAAATATGCTAAAGACAGTGTTCAACATTTAGTTAACTTAACTATGGCATTTTGGCGAAGCACATATCAACAAGTAATAGCCCATAATCAGCATTGTAATTTACAAAGTTGTGTTGATATATGAACCAATGATGCCTAGCAAAGTGTCTCATAAACTACCAAAAAAAATGATGTTTAAGGATGTGACAATTAAATTTTATATGCCATAAATGTAGTTCTAGAATGAAAAGAGAAAGTATATGCTATTCTTAGTGCTACATAAAGGAATTAGTTAGTAAGACATAAATAGTATGTTCTTAATATTTCAAATTGTCAAATTGGCACCTATTCAATGCTACTAACTTCAAATGGTCATACTTGAAAAAAAATGTATTAATTCATAACTTCAAGTTCGTAATAATATACTACAATACACTCAAGAATCAAGATTATGTAAGATAAACTATTGGATTCAATAGCTGAACTTCCATAGCTTTTTCATGTTGCTTTTGCTTAACATCTAAAGGTTCATTAGATGATATTCAACAGTAAATATAATTTTTAGCAAGTTAACCTTCATTAGATGATAAACATAAAGATAAGATCTAAGCATCTAAATTAAACCTAGTTATCTTATAATGGTTATGACACAAACTATGAATTAATTTTTTTTCTCCCACATTTAATTTTATGAGAAGAAAAGAAATCGGTAAAGAAAAAACCAAATATTTAAACTAAAGAATTAGCCTCACGACCTTCACAGGATATTAAGGGACACCTTTATAAAAATAGTTCTATTGCAAGAAAATTCAAATAAAGTTAAATAACTTAGAATTTAAAGCCATTAGAAGTACAAACAAACCATAGTAGTTTTGTAACATAGTGGACCTTTGGATTTAGATATCCTATGTTCTAAAGTGATGTCATCACCATTTGTGGCTCAAAAGCATCCTCTCCTTCATTTTTTATTTCCACATAAATAATAGTATAATTGGAAAGAAACAATAGAAAACTATCATCATGACTAGAAGCAATCAACCGTGTGGATTTAGAAAAGGTTAGGGTGAAGACAATAAGAAGCATAATCCACAATCGAAAGTGACATTATTTTTTAAGTCCTTTAACATAAGTATCCAATATGTTCGTTCCAACTTTGTTAGTTGTCATTTATTAACATTTAGAGCAGATCCTTCCAAACAAAATTAACTTCAAAAGCATGGGAATGTCTTTAATACACAGAGATAAAATGCCTTACAGCAGTAATATATAGGTTCAATACTTCAGTGGCATGATTAATAACATATCAATATCAAATATCCATCAATATTTAAATATTTCATTAAATGTCAATTATAGTCATACAGTACTTCAACATTATAAAGGAGGCACGTCGGTTTTTACACATCCAGAGTTTCAAAATTTAATAGCATAGCCAGAAAAGAGTTCATCTTTTGACCCTTACAAGAACAACATTATTTAGTATGTGACGATCAGTGGGATCCAAAACATCAGTTATTACACCAGGTAGTATTGATCCAAGGAAACCACTTGGTCTCTTGCTTCTACTAAAGGTATCAAATATGTATAAGATGACTTTGAAATCCATTTTAGAGAAAACGTTCAAAAAACATTAGATTCCCTGTGAGCATAAGAGATTTGGTGAAAGGCACTTTATGAAAGAGCAAAGTGGGTTTATTCAAGTTTTAAGCAAAGCTCAAATAACTTTTCTAGGGGCTTGTATAATAAAATTAGCATACATGATTCAACATAAAACAAAGCATCTATCCTTTTACTATGGATGACACCATCCTTTTCAAACGAAAGAAAAAGAAAAGCATAGAGATTTGACCTATTCCCAGAACTTGAATGGGCCAAGAGCAAATCAATCTCGTACATGTTAATCGATTCAGCAAATCCAAATTTTAGGAAGTAGAACTAGAATGAAAAAGGTTGCCTTGGAGAAGTCTGAGTTGTCCCAAAAAGTCATAGCTTGCTCTCAATCAATCTTGCATTCCTGTTCTTGTGTTCAATTTGTTCTCCCTCTCTTGCCAAACACAAATAATGTACGAATAATTTCACATAGAAACATAGAAAGGTAGAGAAAAAGTCTTGGTGTCGGCAACAACCTTCTATTGAAAGACCTGAAAATGGTAGAAGCTGCATGGATCAAACAAAGAAAGGAACCAAGGCATCAATAAAGAAACAAATATTAGGTAAACAATGTGAGAAGGTGTAGTTGTTTTCTGGAGTTAGAATATAATGCTATCGAGCTAGATTAAAACAATTTTGAGTGAGATAGTTGGAGAAGAAGATAAGACAAAGATTATGGTAGCAAGCGGACGGGAAAAAATAAATGAATGAATACATAAAAGAGAGTGGAAAAAATCAAAGTTTTGTAATGTAGCCCAATAACTAAAGTCAATTACTATTTTAAAATTGATAAATAGTAAGTCATTTTCTACAAAAATTATAAAGTATATATTGATGGGGTTAATTTCAAGGTTTCTAAATAATTTTTTTGTGAACCATATATATATATATATATATATATATATATAATCATGGCAGTTTTTAATACTATAAATAAAGTTTCTAGCTAACAAATTATTTTTTTCAGAAAAAAAAGAAAAAACTTATACAACAAAAATTAGTTAAATTAACAATATTGATGATAGATTATATCTTGAGACGGATACATTCCTCTCAAATTGTTTGACTTATATCATAATCAATAAAACTTAAATTATATACATGGCATATTCTAAGAGAACTTGCAATTGGTGGTTGGTGCTATGGTCAACTTTGACGGGCTGTGGAAGAGAGAGCAAGAGTGCTACACAGAATATAATGCAAGAAAGATACACAGAATATAGCCTTTACAGAGCAAGAAAGATATACAGAATCATAACTTGGCCTACTAGCTTCTGCTGGGGTGGGAAATATATAGAATCCACATGTGAATCTAGAATTACAAAGCCATTGGGCGCGATATTCAGTTATTGGTAATGACATGATGAAAATTAAATTACCAAAATATTTGTATTATCTAATATAATTACTAGACAGAAATTAAGAAAATTGGATGAAGAGAAAAACATAAATCCTGTAATGCCAAAGACACTTTTCTCTTATCCGCGGAGGGGGGAAAATTACTTATGTTATTAGTAGCGTCTAGATTTGACCGCAAAGTACGTAATTATATGAACTAATATATAAAAGGAGCAGGGATTTTGGATAGCAGAAAATTACTATGAAGATGGAAAAAGAAGATAATTTTATCACTTAAAATAAGAAGTTACATCGGTTATACCCAGTCAATTAAGTATAAATAATAACATCCAAAAATAAGAGGATTTTGAATAAATTTCATAGTATTACTCAGTCAATTAAGTATAAATAATAACAATAAGTTACATTTTAAATCAAAGAGAGATTGAGGAGGAGATATATCCAATTGTAACTATGTAGGTTGCGTATAAAAGCATGGATCAAAGAAACATTTAGATGTCATATTGCCCGTTCTCAACAAAATTCAAAATTCTATTTAAAAAAAAACATTTTTTTGAATTCGCCAAATCACTCATTAATAAATTTATAACTATTTTAGCAAAATCAAAGGCACGTAGATTTAAGGTTTATTTAATAGAAAATATTTATATCTTAGGAATGGATTAAAAAGTTAATAATGGAAGATAAAATAAAGAAACATTAAGAAAAAAGGATAGTATATATGAATGAAATAAAACTCTTAAGAAATTACTCTCTCTCTCTCTCTCTCTCTCTCTCTCTCTCTCTCTCTCTCTCTCTCTGTGATATGTGCATTTGAGACCTTTTGATATCATGGATTTCTTAAATTAATATAAAAAATAAAAACTAAGTTTTAAAAATATAAATATAAGTTTTCAATAAAAAAAGTTAAAATGTATAACAGAAATATAATTTTTTATTACTTCTCTTTGTTATTTTTAAATTTAAAAATTATAATTTAATTTTTATTTAAAAATATTTAGAATTACTCAAAACAATAGTAGGTACCAAAATGGTGATGGAATAAGATTAAGCATGGATAATTGAGATTGAAGTCTAATGAGAAGGTTAAGGTAAGAAGCCTAATAAATTGGGCGTTATAGTTTAGGAGAGAATGCTCTAGTAAACCCAAGTGGAACGATTCACTTGCCTAGACAAGCCCATGATGGGCCCTGATTGATTCAGACCCTGCTTAGTGAAAGGAAAGTTTGTGCATCTAAAATCAAGGACAATAACAACACATTCGGTATGCAAAAAAGTAGGTATAAAAATAAAAATAAAATATAATTTTATAAATTAAAAATATTTATAATGTTCTTACTTTTAATGATTGAATAATAATTAATAGATAATATCAAATAATAATTATAGATACAAAATTGACATTTCACCAAATTTTAATTTTCCTTTTCCCTTTTCACTAGCCAACCAAACACCTCTTAAATGACTTAGGGAAAGGCTACGTCTAAGTGGATTATATGAACTTAGATAAAGTCACATATAAATAATCATAAAAATTATGAGTATTTTTTTAAAATAAAAATTGAGTACATTTTTAACTATGTAAGAATTGTTTTCCAACAAAAAAAAAGTAACATAACAAAGCATACTTTCTTACTCTATTTAAAATTTAATATTTAGCTAATTTCCAGCCCTAAAGAATCATTTTCAATATTTACAAGTAATTTTCTAAACCATTGTGACAGTAAAAAAGAAATTTGTTTTTGGTGTTTAGTCCCATTGCCATTGATGGAATCTTCTATTTATGTACAAACAGTTTCCTTTAAAAATCATAGACCATTCTTCTAAACATGAAACAAATATTGACAATTGAGGTTGGAGCATTACATAAAGATCTAAATACAATTCTGTCCTTTAAATTCACATGAAATTTCATAAGAGAAAACTTTGACCTTATTTCAAAGTACAAAGGATAAATCCAGAAGAGTAAAAATTAATGGATGAAAATTACAGATAATCATAAATAGACTACTATAGTCCTTCTTCTTCAATCAAGAAAAGACAAAAAAAAAAAAGAAATTCACTCCCAAATCTATAGGTTAATAGGTAATAAATTCAATCTCTATTTTGTTTCTTATTAGATTCTTAAATCTCTGAATTGAAACTCATATATCTGAAAAAATTTTAAAATTAATAACTTGTTCTCAAGTTCTGAGTTCCTTTACATGAAAATTATTTATATAAAATCACAAAAAAAAGAATCACATAACCATTAATATATTGTTCAAAGACACAATTAACTCGTTTCAACAATTTTATCTTTAAAGGTGATGTGGGACTTTAGTGAGTAAAGTGAAGAAAGGGCAGGCTAGATTGTTTTGAGATTGTGTTCTTTAAAAACATATATATGGGTCTATTTAATTGAATGATATAAAGACCAAAAAATAGACAAAAAATTTGTAGTTAAAATAAAAAATAATTTTTGTATTTTTATTTTAAAAAATAATAAAAAATAGATATTATTGAATAATAATTATAAGAATATAATAGATATTATATATTATTTAGAAAGAAATTATATTACCCCTGTAATGAACCAAACAGTGCCTATGTGTGTAAAGATTGCAATCTTTGAAAACATGCATATGGGTATCAGTCCACGGGTTCCGATTTCCTATACCTAAATTTAAAAAGATAAAGTGAGTATTCATCAAATGTAAATATCTTAATCATCCCTAATGAAAGTAAAATTTCATGCAAAATTGAGAAAGGAAAAGTAAATTCTTACCTCTATAAAATAAGACATGTTATTGAAATTGTACTTGTTATTAAGTAAGTAAATAGTGAGTGTAAAACAAAAGTTTAGTTAACTGCATTTTTTTTTTCATCGTTGTTGGTGAAGCAAGGAGCCAAAGGCCCAAAGCAAGAAACATCTATGACATAACAAGTGATCATTGGATAGCCAGTTAGGAGGAGAATGCCACTCCTTGAAGCTAATGGCATGTTAAAATTGCTATGGTCGTTATATTGTCCCCCTAATGGAGAAGAAATTATATTCTTCCATTGTTCTATTCTCAAGGAAAATTTTTGCTCTAATGTCTAATGAGATATTGTATTTTTCTCCGGTGTCACTCTAAAATATCATCATAATATTATTGGTTGCACCATTTTAGAATCATTCCTCTCAGAGCTATTTTGGATGCATTATCAGGGTAAAACAGTATACTCACATGCTTTAACTTTTGTCTTTAATTATAATTGTTTGATTAAAAAAAATTTTAGATTGACTTTCTGGTTTATTTATCCTATTGTGACAACCTTTTTCCTTCTAAATTAGACATTATCTTTAATTAATTCAACATCACATGCATATATCTCGTACCCTTTTCTTAATGCTAAGTTAATTACAAATGACATCTTATTTATATCATGATGAATGTTTCAATGGACAAATAATTTTAAAAAACTAGAAATAAAGATTAAAATCAATGTCTGTAACTCTTTCCTTACCAGTCATGCATTTATTTCTCATCTTGCAAAGTGCTAGTGTATCTTCCTGTTAGACATACACTAAAATCTTGAAGAGAAAAGAATTATACCCTTTATAAAATGTCGTGACTTATTTTTTTAACATGTCCTAAAATTTGTTTACTACATTTTTATGAATATATCACCCTAAGATTTGCTTAATGCTTGAGGAAGCTCAAGCTCTAACCAATGGATCATGAAGAGAATTTAAGTAGTCCAAGGCAAAAACTGGGCTTATTCACCGTAATATATCAGGAGGAGAAAAAAAAAGAGATTAAAATAAACTGCTACGAATTTTTTTTTCGATATATGTAACTCCATGTTTTATAAGAACACAAATTTTATAGCTTTATACTCTATGTTGTTATTATTTTTTTATAAATGTCTAGAAGCAGAGCCATTGGCTTTAGTTAAATTTTTTTTTCTAAAAAAAATTATTGGACATGAAAGAAAAATTTTTACATTCAATTCTTATTATTATTTATGATATATTAAATGCATTCGGTATTATTGACCTAAGGTCAATGACTTTAGAGTCAATAAGCTTTAGGCCATTAAATGTAGAACACAATGTTCTGCGTTCAATGGCACTATTCACATCTTCTATAAACGCATCCTCTTTTCAGCTTAGTTTGTCTCGTCTCTACGCACAAAACTTCTTTCATTTCTTCTCACAATCTTATATGGCCTTAGCAAACCTTCAATATACAAATTTGAGAATCGTTGAAGTTATTTATATTACAAATTTTAAAATTTAAACTTATTTTAAAAAAATTTATAATTCAAAATTTTATATTCAATATAAATATTTTTAACTTAAAATTTTAAACTATAATATTTCCTACAAATTTTCTACCCTTAAGCTTCCAATATAATCTCACACCTGACCGACGAAATTCAAAGCCCTACTGTCATACGTCGCCACGCACTACCCTTGTATCAGCAGGTCAATGAAATATATTATAATTATTTATAATTTATAAATATATTTTTAATATTTAATAGGGCTTTTTCATGACCAGCCCAAAGTTTTCGACCCCCTCATTCCCCTGTCTGATTCCAGAACTTTTACTTTAGAAAAAAATTCCCAATTATCTTTTGCAGATTTTACTTATTTTTGGGCTTATAGATTCAAGTTCGACGTTCAGGAGAGTTTAGTTTTTCTCTGGACTAAAGTACACTTTAACAGGATCAAAGTTTATACTTCATCTTATGTTAAAAAATCCATTAAATTGCAAATATTTATAATACCAAATTCAAACTTTGTAGTTTTAATCAATGTTATCAAAACCAGTTTGTCCGGTCCAGTGAACCAGCACCCTATTCAATTCGGAAGTCCCTCTAAACTCGTGGTTGAACCAATATACAATGTCTTCATATATTATTGTGCAAAATTGTCTTATTGGCAGTAAACTAGCACTTTGTTTAATTTGGAAGTCTCTAAACCGTGGTTAAACCAATGTGCAATATTTTCATACATTATTGTGCAAAATTGTCTTTTTGGCACCTCGAATTCTTCCCTTCAGGTTGATCAATGCCACAACTTCGCCACTGAAATCAACAAATACTTTCAATTGTTAGGTGCAATATTTAATATAAAGAGTTACTATATTTCTGTTTTAACAAATTAGTAAAATTGTCTCCTTGGCATCTAAAACCCCCTCCTTCTAAGTCCATCAGCGCTGCACCTTCACTGTTGAATTAGCGAGAAGTTTTATTTATTAATTAGGTGTAATATTTAATATAAAGACTTATTATATTTCTATTAATAAATTATACGTTTATCATTGAGTCATCATTATTATTTTATTTATAATTATAAAGTTTTAATATAATAATTTAAAATAAACATAAAATTTATATAATTTTTACTAAAATTATATAAATATTTAAATATTCTATCATATTTAATTTATTTTTATGTATAATTAATCATGATATATTTTAAAATTTATTAAAATTTACTTACTATTATTTATTATATTAAATTTTAATATATAAAATAAAAAAATTTAATTATTATTAATTTGATCACAATACCATAGAACCAATGAAATACGATGAGCAATTCTATTTTAAAACATTAGTTTTAATTATTTCTTTTATCTGATGGTCAGCAACAAGCCAATTGCTGGTAGGGGTGTATATAGGCCCGGTGAGCCTGAGGGGCCCGATATGGTCCAAAGTAATCGGGTTGGGTTGGGTCAGGCCAAAAATAAAACGCTAGCAAAATTTTTAAAAACAATAGTCTGAATACTGGGCCGGGCCGGGCCACAGGCAGAGCCTCAAAACCATTCTTGCTCGCCCCGCCCTGGTATACATACATTAAAAAAAAAAAAATTAAGTTGCTTGCTCCGTCTGCTCCCTGCTGTAGAGCATTACTTCCAGTCCAATGATCAACGGCCCAGCCTATTTAGCAGCTTCATCCTCATCTGCTACGTTGCGTCTCTCAACTTTACTCTCTGCATCCAGCTTATTCCAGCTTCAGCCCCTCTCTCTCAGTCTCACGATGAGTCACGCACGCATTCCCTCACTTCCCTGCGCTATGTCTATCAACTTTCTTCTCTGCATCCAGGCCCAGCTTCAGCCCCTCTCATGATGAGTCATGCGTTCCTCTTCGTCTTTAGATTCACACTGGCCTCAGCTGCTGCTTGTTGCCACTGAGATCAAGCCACGATGGCGTTCCTCTTCTTCTTCAGATCCACAATCGCCTCAACTGCTGCTTACTGCCACTGAGATCGAGCCACGACAGCGTTCCTCTTCGTCTTCAGATCCACACTTGACACTCCATTATTCTCTCATCTCTATTCGCCCATCAACTGCTGCTTGCTGCCACTAAGATCAAGCCACGCCGGCCAATATCGACAACATTTTGCTTCTTCCAAACTGCTACGTGTAGCACAGACCACGTCGATTTTTGATCTATTCTCACTAGTTTCTCGCTCAAGCCTCGAGCTCGAAGCTTACTCCGTCTTCAACAAGCATTCCTCCTGTTGCTTTGTGTGAGATCCTCTTCCCCCCATGGCCCGTGATATATGCTTTTTTTTTTACTGTAATGGATTGGAGTACTAGATGGTTACATAAACAATGCTCTCCCTTAGGTTTATTTTGGCTATTCTATTTTATGAATCAAATGTTTACAGTAGACATATATACACCAGCAAATTGCATTCCATCTGTTTTGTGAATCAATTGTTTACGGTAGATATATATACTTAAACGCAGCTTATCTATACTGGTGATAAAAAGCTTGAATTACTTTGCATGATTTTTACTTTCCTTTGTAGCTTTAAACGCAGATTGTATTCCATCTTTTATTTTAGAATTTCTTTTTTGGAATAAGAACAGAAATATAATAAAAACTAGACCACATAACCATTCAATTAACCATGCAAATTTCTTGTAATCTAGATTGTTGCCTGTGGTGTTTTGTGCTTGTACTGGACTCCTGTCGTTTGTAAACTAATAAATTGAATCAACTTCATGAGCTGGCGGGAAGGAGAAGGTGATACAAGGTTTTATATATAAAGTAACATGATGTGTTTTATACAATATCATTCATCTATTTTTGAAGCTATACTATACTATTGTTATTTGTATTATTCTGTTTGGTTAATATATTAGATATGAAGCAATTGACATTTAATATGAAACTCTTTTTCTATTTTTGTTTTTACATTCCTGTTAATGCCACCTAATATCATGTGCTCCTTCAAGTTTGGTGCTAGTCTACTCTAATATAATTTCTGATTGCCATATTTTATTGTCTTGGGTCTTTTATACCTTTTCCCCTTCAAAGTAAATCTGTTGAAAGCAAAGGGCAACATTTTTAATTCCATGAGTGATGATAGTAAATTAAAGAAGTGACTTTCATGATCAGAATCATTACCTCCACTTTGTGTCTAATATGAGCATGTTCAATTAATGTAACTTAATTTTTACTTAAGCTAGAACAATTAAACTTTGAAATGCTATACTAGAGTAGCTCTTTTCTTCTCCAAACATGTTTGTTATTTACTTGAATTATTCAATTATCATATGAATTTGAAAAATTGAATTACTATTGTAAGGATAAAAACATCAATGGCAGACCAGAGTATTGAACAACCTAGTGATACTCCTCCCACGTAACACTCTCCAGCTTCAGATGTTGCTACTACTGCAATCTCTGCTGCTACACCTTCTACAAATGTAGGTGGAAAGAGAAAACCCCCTATAAATAAATCTAGTGTTTACAAAAAACTTCCATTGGATAAAACTGGAGGGGAACATAAAGTTGTATGTAAATATTGTGGGGCTTCCTATGCTTGTCACCCAACAAAACATAGAACAAATTCATTAAATAAGCACTTGAAAGCATGTATGAAGAACCCACAAAGGACAAAAAGACAATCCATTTTAGCATACACCCAGCCTTTTAGGGGAGACAATGCTAGGGAGACTGCAGGAACTTTAGCCCCTCACACATATAGTCTAGATGAATGTCAAAAGGCTTTAGCTAAGTTTGTAATACGTGATGAAATGCCATTTCGAGTTGTGGAAGGAAATGAGTTTCAAGAGTTATTGAAACAGTTGGAACCTAGATTTCTAATTTTATCAAGAGTGACAGTTGGTAGGGATTGTCGAAAGCTCTATAAGGAAGAATCCAAGAAGCTAAAAGATTTCTTAAAAAAAATCATGTGCCCATATGTGTCTCACTACAGATACTTAGTCATCAAGTCAAAATTTTAACTACATATGCCTAACAGCTCATTTCATTGATAAAGAATGGAGATTACAAAAGCGGATTTTAAAACTTTGAATATTTGAAAACCATAAGGGTGACACCATAGGAAAGACAATTGAGAAGTGTTTATTGGAATGGGGTATTGAAAAAGTATTCACTTTAACCGTTAATAATGCAAGCTCTAATGACACCGTAGTGGCATACTTGAAAAAAAGGTTAAAAAATTGGAATAGGTCAGTGTGTGATGGGGATTATCTCCATGTGAGGTGTTTTGCTAATATTTTGAATTTAGTAGTGAATGATGGGTTAAAGGATTTGCATGATTCTATCTTTGTCATTTGGAATACTATTAGATATGTTAGATCTTCCCCCGCAAGGTTGCAAAAATTTAAGAGTTTTGTTGAAAAAGAAAAGATTTACTCCAAAAGTCTTTTGTATTTGGATATTACGACTAGGTGGAATTCCACCTACATGATGTTGGAGCATGCTATAAGGTTTCAAAAAGTATTTGAGAGAATAGAAGATGAAAATGAGGCCTATAGTACTTATTTTAAAGAAGATGATAATCGAATTGGTCCTCCTATGGCATATGATTGGGGTAATGCTTATGTGTTTATTAACTTTTTAAAAGTCTTTTATAATATTACATTAAAGTTCAGTGGATCATTATATGTGACTTCAAATACATGCTTTCATGAAATTGTTCATATTCTGACCATGCTGCAAGCAAGTGCTACATCTATGGATGCTCTAGTTGGAGATATGGCTAAGAATATGCAAAAGAAGTATGACAAATGTTGGGGAAAGCCAGAAAATATGAACCCCTTGTTGGTAATAGGGGTAGTATTAGACCCCAGGTATAAACTTGCATATGTGAACACGGTTTTTGATGATATATATATTGATCCTGATATGTGTGTGACCATGAAAAAAAAGATCAAAGATGCTTTGTATCGCTTATATGAACAATATTTTATGGGGGTTGTTAATGAATCAAGTAAAAAAAAATGATGATCACAGTGGATCCCATGGAAGGGATTTAGTGGAGAGAATACCAACATATATTGATCTGAAAAACAAGTGGCTTGCATAAAAAAAAAATTAAAATTTACTTTTGACCAAAAAATAAAATTAGATAAATATCTTACAACTGACTTAGTAGAGGAGGAGGGGTCTTTTTAGCATGGTGGAAAGATAACGCTGGAAAGTATAAAGTACTTTCTATGATTGCACGTGATGTGTTGGCTATGCCAGTGTTCACTGTGGCTTCTGAATCTGCTTTTAGTACTGGTGGACGTGTCTTTAATGTATTTAGAAGTTCATTATCACCAAAAATGACTAAAGCACTTATTTGTACCCAAAATTGGCTATCTCCTCATGTGTTCAATTTTAATGAACATGACTTTGATCAATACGAAGAGTTTGAGAATATGATTGAGTCAAGTAAACTTTATATTTTGAGAATAAATTAAGTATTGTGTATTTTTTGCTTATGAAATCAACTTTCTAATTTTTTGTTATTTTAATTTTTACAGAGATTTCAGGAGAAACAAGTTTCACCAAAGATTGACATGCATTTATTTATTTTTATAGTTTGTAATTTATGCCTTATAGTTTCTATTTTATAACTTTTAGTGCGATATATTTGAGATATTATATTGTTTTATTTTGTTGTTATTTGCTATTGGTTGTCCACTTGTTATCACAAGGATTTGAATATTGATGTGTAAAAGGATCTATTTCTTTTATTTTGACTATGTGTTCAAGAATTTCTTTCCTTTATTTGATTCTTAATTGGTTAATTTAGTGATTGTTGAAAATGATTGTAGTTAGCATTTAAATGGAAATGGTTATTGTCGATACAATAGTAAATAATTATTAGTCTTGTGAGGTTAGTTAATATTTTATTTTTTAAATCCTTTTTATTTTGGTAGCTTTAATACTTTAGATTCTTTAATTGATGATTTGCTTTTTATAGGAAATGTTAAGAATGTACACTTTTGAAGGGATCGTAACTTTGACAAAGCAATAGTAGAAGATTACTTTTTATTTTGAAGTATGTTATTGTTCTTAGTTTTTATAATATTCTTAGTAATTTGTTTTTGGATTTTAGTTTGGAATTGGGTCGCTAAATGGTTGATAAGTGCCTTTGATAAATATATACTTAGAAGCATTAACTTTTGTTTTGAATATCATTATTTTTTATTGGAATTGGTTTTTGGTTTTTGAATAATTGATTTGCTGTTTGTTGAAAAAAAAATTTCAGGCTTATTAGGGCTAGTTGGGCCTGTCCTAATGTGCCCTAAAATCGAGCTACTTCGGGTAGAGTCGGGTTACGAGTATAAAAACAAGCTTGATTCCTTAATCAGGCAGGGTTTCAGACCAATTAGATATCCAACCCGGCACTACCCATGTACACCCCTAATTGCCAGATTACACTCAAGTGGCTGTTTTGCTGTCCATTAAAGGACCAAGAATCATAGTATTCTTCCTCGAGACCTAACACAGACACAAGATTCATAGGTTTCACAGATCGAATCTTTATAGCACCAAGATTCATAGGATTCATACTCTAATCTAGTATTACATTGCTGGAATGATCACGTGGGTTTGGACATAGAGTGATCTCGGCAAAATCTTGAATGTGAAGAGATAAAGTGAGGAAGGGATTGTGCAAGTTTGATCGCGAAATCTTGTCAATGGGTTCCGCGTTTTCTTCTTTGATGTTCACTGCGGCTTCTTTTCCTGGCTCTGTCTTCTTCTCCAATGCCGTGCGTCCTCTTTGTCCCCTGCTTCTGATGGAGGGATTGTGGGATGGCCATTGCAGAAAACTAAAAAGAAGAAAAAACAGAAAAAACAAAAGAGAGAGAGAGAGAGAAATACTTAAAGCGCACCATTTTGATTAGCTGGATGAGAGGTGAGAAAAGAAAAATATACCTCAGCACTTAATAGCCTGTATCAACGCTATTGTTCACACATCCATTTGGTAATGGCAGCCAAACTGAGGGACCAAAGCCATAATGATTTGATATAGAATTATTTTGAGAATAAATATTTAAAAAATTAAATTAAGAAAGCATTTTATGTGAGAAATAAAAATAAGATTTTACTCAATCTTAAGAATAAGAGAAGCACAAAATTTTATGTTTCTATTACTGTGCTTACACTAGAAGACCTAATCACTTTCATATTCCTTCTTCAAAATAGGAGTGTTTAAAATCAAATTAAACAAATTGAATTAAACTAGATCACCAAAATTGAGCAAAGTGCAAAAAAAAAAAAAAAAAAAGATTCAAATCAATTTTCTACATATATAAATTTATTAAATTAGTTCAGTTTTTAGTTTTTAATAGTTTCAATCGAAATCAAATGAATATATTATTTTTTTAATATCTTTTATTAAAGTTAACAAATTTGATTATTATAAATATTTAATATGTAGTTTTGGTAGATATAATAAATACTCATGCAATGAATAATAAATCAAAATTAATTGTTCAACTTTTTGTATAATAATTTGATATTTGCATATAACTGATTAATTGTATGGATAGTGGATAATCAAGAAAGAAATAATTTATAAGTTATAAGAAGTTATTTTTTAAAAGAGAAGAAAGCATGATGATAAATATTAGAGTCAACTACATCGAAATTTCTATTATTATATAAATATATAACAAAACTAAAGAAAAATCACTTAAACCAAAAAGTAAACATGATATAAATCAAATTAATCCTACACCAAACCAACTATAATTCAAAATATCTTCCATTTTACGATCCTACTAGCTCATTTTGATTTGGTTTTAGTTTAAAACCAAGTTGGACCAAGATTTAAACACCCCTACTTCTTAGCATCTTCTCTTCCCCCGACCTAGGCTTCACCGCCTTATTTTCTCCGACGACCATATTTTCCCAAGAAAACACTTTCTCCCATCTCTCAGACACCTCCAAGATTTTCATTTGCTGTTTGGAGCTCAAGCTTTCCTTCGCAAACGTGAGCGATCTGGTGGAAGGGTCTAGGCCCAAGACTTCATGATGATTAAGACGATGGTGGAGAAGGCTGCGTTAACCCATCAGAATATTTTGATTTGTTGACACATGTCCTGGGGATCTAACGCTCTTACTCTCACGTCTCTCACGTATTTGAAACACCAACAACTTCCCATGTCTTCCTCTTTTCAACTTGTGGATGCTTTCCTGTAAGAAACAATCGCAAGTTAATCTTTGAAATTGTTTAATTTCTCTCCCAACTCTAATTTAAAGGCAAAACTTTAACTTTTAGTTTCGTAGTTGTGTATAGTCGTTATCATTTAAGGAATATGGGCTAAGTTTTTGTAGATTTTGAGAAGGAAAGAAAAGAGAGAGCAGGGAAAAAAAAGATTTTATACATCCATTCAGTTTTTATATCTCTCTCCTCACAAAATTCACAAAAATTTTACAATAAATAATCTTAAAAAACCCTTGCACAACATTCAGAACGATGCGTGCTTATATTTTCTCCACACCTTGACTTTCAAAGCAGGACACAGGACTCGCTCAATTAGGGAGGCAGCTACGCTTATTAGAGATTCATATACTGCCAATAACTCATTGTATTTCCGGATAGAGGGTACTTGTTAGTCCTAACACGACAGTATAGTAAGGTAATAAAAATGTACGAAATTGAAGAATTTGAACGGAGGGACAGAGCAGCTCTGTCCATGTTCAACGGAGACATAGGCCTTGTCACATACTGGGTTGCTGAATATATCATATCGAGAGTGTGTTTGGTTAGGCAGGGTAAAAGTTGAAAATCATGTTTGTTGAAGTGCGGTACGTAAAAATAATAAATTATTACTTTGTCTAAAACATAATTTAAAAAACTTAACCACTCATCTAAATATGTACAGAATAAGTTGGAAGGCCTACCAAGAACTATAGTGTAATGAAGGCAACGTGGTGATAATGTCAAGTGAAATGCCTGATCTATACAACACTTGATGCTTCTTGTTTCGAGGGAAAGGCAGCTCCTTCGTTGACTAGTAGGTGCACTGATTTAATCATGATTGAGTTAATAATAGTTAAATATATATATATATATATATATATATATATAATTTTATATCTTAAAAATCTAATATAATAAAATGTTGGTACACTACTTTCCTCTCGTTAGTGTTGCCATTTCCCCTAATAATGCTCGCTTTCAGTAACTATTGTTCATTTCAAGGGACTATCTCTTCAGTATTACATATCAAATGTTGCGATACTTTTAGATGATATAGAAGGTGACGTAATTTATGTCATCTCCAAAAGACTGATTGGATTACAGATAGGGCCATGTCAAAATTGGAGATTCAAAAGCTTGAATTGATGAACAAGTTTGGGGTAGGATCTTCATTGTCATCGGGCTCTTCTTCTTCAGCGCCTTCAGACCCAGATTCCGGCGACGTGAACAACCTTGTACAAGCTTTGTGACAAGAGATGAGTGATTCATGTGTGTTTAGCGTAAGTCTCCAAGTGGGTAGCCAATCATCTTCACGCATGGTCTCAAATGAAGGATAGAATGCTCCAGGGGACCTACACGTTGCTTCAAGTAATGTTACAGATGGTAATCAAGTTTTATATATTCTAATTTACAATCTCTGGAACCAACTAGCGGCAACGATGGTATTGGTGAAGATAAAAATATAGAAGAAGAAACAAGGAAGACGCAAAATAAGAAAATAGGAGACTTGAGATTTTGGAAGACACGCGGGAATATCCTTGTCCCCTATCGTCTAAAGTAAAACAAGGGAGGAGAGTCACTAACGATAGATAAGGAGCAAGGCCCTTATTTGCTTTGCTTTTGGCTCATTGGTTTTACTTTTTCATCTTCGATCACTCGAACACCAGAATTTGGGCCTTCAATAAGCATTAAGAAATCGTTGTAGATTCCGGTACTGGACTTGGGTTGTGGACTATCAGTCTCATACTATCATGTAGTCAATAATAACTTATTTATTTTGTTAATGATTAATATAAAAACATCAAATAATGATTTATTAAAATAAAAATTGATAATTAAAAGTTATCTTCAAGTAATGAGTTGTAACTTATATATAAGTAAATTTTTGGAAAGTATAATAATTTAATTATTATTTAGGTACTATTTTATTTTTAATTAAAATATATTAAAACTAATTTTCATCAAAATATTAGATTTATTAACATGCACAATTAGCATCTATTTAAATGTTGATTATTAATCAAATATAATACATGAATTTTTTAAAATAATCAATTATTTAATATTAAAATGTAAAACTTGTGTACCTAGATCCTTTATAATATTGCATTGGGTCAGTAAAAAAAAATGTGTAATACAGAAAAATAAAAATATGTATGATAAAAAAATAAAAATATATATAATATTCACTGTTTTCCTTTTCACGAACTTTTGATTTTATTCATTTCTTATCAATTTCAGATTTAAATATTTAAATAGAATGTATGTTGTTTAGATTATATCCACTTAAGTATTTGATTCTTCAATGTTGGGTCTAAAAAAATATTTAGAAAGAGATAGACTGACCATATTTAAGATTTACCCATTTAAATGTGTGATGTTTATTTAATTGTTGACTCTCACATATTTTTCTTTAAAACTAATAAAAAATAAAAATAATCTAAACTACTTTCCACCCTTTCTTTTATCTTTTTCCAGATACACATAATATATTTATTTATTAAATGAAAAATATCTAAATTAAAAAGCTATACAAACAATATTTTATTAAATAATGAAGACGTCACTCCTTGTCCGAAAAGGCGGCGAAACAAACTTCCTACTTTTCTCGGTTTCTGCCCCCTCCTCGATTTCTCAATTGTATGTGAACAGTAAGTGCTTCTGCCACTGCGACCCAACTCCAGCACTACCAGCGTCATCGTCCAAAACAGAGGACCCACCTTCGGAGATGGAAGCAATAGCCCTCCATCTTCATCCGTGATCAAACACGCCGTACCAATATTCCATCCCAGATGCAGAAAATTCCTCGATTCTGAGTTCTGACAGAACACAAAAGCGGGAAATACTAAGAATTAAGAAGCATGACGAATCCTCTACCAGATGAAATTGTTTTCTACCAGATGCTCCCGAGGCTCCCAACCAAATCTTTGCTTCGATTCAGGTGCGTATGCAAATCCTGGAACTCCTTCATACTCGATCCCTCCTTCCTTCATCTTCGCCGATCCGCCACTCCCACCCACGGCCATCTCCTCTTCGTCTGCCCTGCCTCCGCCGTCGCAACATCCGAACCCCACGTTTTCTCCGCACCCCTTTACGAAGGCCAAGCGGATATGGCTCATTCAAGCCCCACCCACATCGCTACCCTTTCAGGCCGTACGGCTTCGAAAGTTGCTGTTCAAAGTGTGAATGGGTTGCTTTGTTTTCATCCTAAGAATTACTCTTGTTCCGAGGCTTTCACTCAAATATGCAACCCAACTACACGACAAATTGTCACCCTTCCAGATGATACCTCTATAAGAAAAACATTCTATATTTCGACCCATTTTGGGTATGACCCAATTCGAGATCAGTTCAAAATTCTCCGCTTGCTGAAATATCGTGATTCTCATGAGTTCAAGATTTTCACCATTGGTGATACAAACAATTCATGGAGGCATATTACTCCGATAATACCCGTCGATCCAATGACATGGCTTTTGGAGGGTAAGAGAGGAGTTTGTGTCAACGGTGCTATACACTGGAAATTCTCTTCATATATAATGGCATTCGATCTTGGGAATGAGCAATTCAGAACAATCAAAATTCCTCTTGGGTATTCTTATAAAGAACTTCACCGTCCATATTTGAAATTCCCCGATCTTGTTGAGCTGAGTGGATGCTTGAGCTTAATTGGATACAATGGTAATGTTTTGACCTTGTGGATTTTGAAGGACTACGAGACTCAGGAGTGGGTCCAGAAAAGCATTAAACTTCCTTGTGGGATTGGAGCACAGGAGCGAGTTCATTTTCCGCTATGCAGAGTTCCCACAACAGGTGAGATCCTTCTTGTGCCATACTTTGTAGCAAGGCGTGTCAGAGTGATTTACCACAACATGGAGAAGATGAGCTCTAGGAGAGCTGTGGTCATGGAAATGCCTCAGCCATTGTGGCCTGATCAGAAGTCGGGGGACCTAGACATCTTCTATTATTATCAAGAAAGCTTCAGATTATTGAAATGATGTGAATACTAGAGAAAGCTCTTTCTATTTGTATTTGTCTGGGATTCATCTTGTCTCACGTTTGGTTTTTTTTTTTTTTTTTCCTTTCTTTGAAGAATCATGCTGGGTATGCTTTGTGTTAGATATTTTTAAGTTTAAATTAGTATTCTAATCCTTTTAACTTTATTTAATGTTTCAAATCAATATCTTAAATTTTATATTTTAAAACTTTTTAATGAGACTTGTTAAAAAGTAACAAATATCCTTTATGGCTTGCTCCTCCCACTTCCTCTCATGGCTTCTCAATCACAGAGAGAGAGAGAGAGAGAGAGAGAGAGAGAGATGGATACAGAGAAATGGTGGAAGATTAAACGAATCAGAAGCAGAGGCAGTAAAAGAGACACGAAAATTGGAAGTGCAGGAAAAATCACAAGAACCAGAGAAAGAATCCCAACAAAGAGAACACGAGGAGCAACCTAACATAGTTGCGACTCCTACATCCTCAGTTGACGCCATCGAGAAAACAAGATAAAAAGAATCGAATGCAATTGCAGAGATAGTGAAAGAGACTGCTAATTACGAAGCAGGCCCACTGAAACAGAAGAAAACCCAAGTGGAGGTGCCGAAGGTCAATCAAGGGAGGAGAAGGAGCTGAAGACAGTTATCCCTGGAATATCAGCTGAAAGCACAGAGAAACCAGCTGATATGGTTGAGGTTCAGCCTTCCAAAGAGTCCGATATTGAGATAGCGGGAAAGACTAGCAGCTTAGAAGCAGTATCTGTGTCTACTAAAACCAATGGAAAATTTAGAAGAAAGTGAAGAAGTTTAAAACAATGTGAAGACGTGGAGACTATGCAACCACTTGTGGATGAGTTCGCCAAGAGTGAAGGGAGTTCAGATGATGCCAACGATCCCACATTAATACCAGAGGAAGAGAAGGAAACTAGTGTCACTGCAAAGTTTCGTTAGGCAAGAAAGCTCAAGTTGCAGATGAGGCTGAATCTTCTCCTGCAATCGTAGAAAATGTTGTAGAAGAGGATGGCACAAAGGAGCCAAGCTGTACAGATGTGATTGAAGGGGTGTCAGAAGAATCCATAGGCGTTTCAGAAAATCTCTCTAACACAGACACACACAGTGATTGAGAAACCATGAGGAAGCAAGTCATGAAATCGGGTAACGGACGTTTGTTATTTTTTAACAAATTTTATTAAAAAAGCTTTTTAGAATAGAAATTTAAAATTTAAGGGACCATTTTAAAAGACTTTAAACACAAGTTACCATTTGAAATGTTAAATAAAATTAAAAGAATAGAATTCAAAGTTAACATATCTTTAATTGCAGCACCATCAAATGTTTTTTTTTTCCTTTTTTTGAACATTCAAAAAACAAAACATATAAAATTACTGAGAAAGGAGTCCCCCCAAAGTTGGTGGATTTAGTATATTTTACACATTGTGACATATATATGGTAGATAGGATGATGGAGCTATATATAATGACACACGAAGCACACGAAGTGTAAATATCTTGAATTAAAAGTCGTTGGAATATATTATCTGTACATGATCGGATGATTTGTAATCTAATAACTTAATTTTAATTAATTAATTATTTGTTTGTTTGAATTTAAATAGAGTCTTTTATAAGTTTAACAAAATTTTTAAAATGAAAAATAACTTACAAAAGTTAACTACATTGAAAACTTTCTTTGAAAATAAGAGAGAACACAAAGAAGAAAAGTATACGAGAGAGAAAAGAATTCCCTCCAAACAATTTTTATACCACTCTTTGACTTATAATGTTTTTGCTGTGAACAAGAGATGAAAATTTCTAGTAATCTTGACTCAAATCACATGGAGCAAAGAAATTTACAAGATCTTCTCCGGTACAAGTCATTACCTGAAATCCTGCATTTGTGCCTACCAATTGGTAATTTGGTTTGTGTATTATTGTTGCATAACTTCCAAACATAGTGAGACAAGCAAGCTATCTGCAGGGAACGAGGATCTTTATACTATCGCGAAGTACTTCAAGGAGATGAAAAGTACTATTCTTGACTCTCCTCCCATCTTTGAGTGCACTAGAAGTCAGGTACCTGATGTCGAGAAAAAATACATCGAAGCTTAGGACATTTGTGATTGGTACCTCCAAAACAAGCAGCACAAGTATAACAACATAGAATTGAAGGAAATTAGTTGGGGGGCGACATTATTACAGGAATCGCCGTGGAACGAGGGTTTTTGAGTAGGAAGATCGGTGTGACAGTACAAATACTTCTACGTTGATAATCAATAGGATGAAGTACTTCAATTGGATCAGAGGTGTGACCATCAAAAACCAATCGGTGTCTTAATTAAATAAGAAAAATAATAAAATAGGGCAGAATATGAATAAATTAGAGAAATAATTAAAACAGTTTTAAAATGTGCTTAAACAGTAAATTGTGGGCTCCAAGTTGGTTTCAACTAAGTAAACTTAGGTTGCGATTATGACAAGTTTGGAAAGCGTTTTCTGTTATACATAGTAAGTTTTATAACGCTTTCTAGATTAAAAAAAACAAATAACTGTTTAAAGTCAACATATTTGTTTATAACTAACGGGGTTTTCGTTTGGGAGTTTAACACTCTTCCTTCGACCTGAGTTGCAAAATTGCAGGTGAGAAAAAGATGGTCCAAATCCTCTTTAGCCTGATTAGGTAGAGGGCAAATGGTGTCAGTATCCCAGCCTTTATTCTTACAAAACAGTCGAGTGGGAAAAGCCTGATGTTAGATATTTCAAAGCAACATAATTAGTCTTGGTGGAATCTTGGATTTCCAAAGTTTATTCCAAGGTACAATTTGAATGAATTTCTGTAAGGCTCCTGGGAGAGTAATTTATAACCATCCTTAAGTGTATAAAAAGACCAGAAGGGTTACCTCTCCATATAAATTGATCTGGTTGATCAGAGTAAAAGGCTGATGCTGCCAATACTTACTAGATAAAGAAATACTATGCCCATTTCCAGCTTGCCGAGATAAATGGCTTGTGACAAGAGTTACTATCCCTGCAAATGGCCCTCCATGCCCAATGAGCTGACGAAGGATTATGCAGAATATTGTGCCATCTGACTACCAGTACCATATTTGGTGGTTAATACTCTGCTATAAAGAGAATGGGGTCAATTCACTAATCTCCATGTTCGCTTCGCTATTAAAGCTTCGTTAAAATCGTGAGTCCGTCTAAGCCTCGAACCCCCCATGATCTTTTGATAGACAGAGATTACCATTCAATACAATGATACCTTGCTTTTTTATTTTTATCACTATAAACGTAATTTACAATAGGCATATCAATCTGATGGGCGTATTTCTTTGGTACAGAGACTGTACATAAAGGATAGACGCCTAGGTATTTACCTAGTTCTGCCCTGGTGGGGACAGCCAATAACCGTTTCAAATGGTTATTGAGTTTGCTTTTTGGTATACTTATTAAACATTGGTATTTTTAATTATTTGGTCATTTAAGAATTTATGTTGATATGTTTATTTATCATTTACCTTTGGTTTTCTCATGGATAACTTTTTTTAAAAAATTTTTTTGAGTAAATTATATAGACTTTTCTTGACTTTTGCTATATTACCCACACATCTCCTCTATTTTTAAAAATGAACTTTGGTTTAATTTAAATTTTTTTATTAAAATACTCTTCATAAAAAATATATATAATAAGGTATTTTAGGTTAAAAAAATTATGTCTTTAGGATAATGGAGGATATTTTAATTAAAAATTTGAAATTAAATTAAAATATAACTTAACTTTTTATTTAAAAAAATATATGTAATTTTAATAAAATTTAAAGAAAACTTGTGTAATTTACTCATAAATGGTTTCTAATGCTATGCTTAACATGTTAAAAAAGGGGTGAACAAAGGAATCAGGTTTAGTACTCATGAGGTGGACTTCTAGTTGTGGAACTGTTTGTCGTTGAATTCTAGATTTCTAGCAATATCTAACCGTTCATGTTTCTCAGTAAGTTTCTGTTTTATGAATTAGATGTTACGTTATTCATGTTATAACACTAGCTAATGTCTTGAATATTTCCAACTAGCTCACACAGACAAATTTAAGCAACAAGTGTTTGAACACAAAACTCCAAAATTCTGAACACTTGCTTTATACATGATATTATGATAGTTTATGTGAGCTCAAATAATTTGTCATAATTACATAACCCAAAATGTTATTAGGTAAAAGATAATGTTACGAAGAGCTTGAATTTTTTTAAATGTCGAGTTCTCCTTTTTTTCAACTTTGTATAAAATAATTTTGTACTATTATACACGCAAATCTTATGATTCAATAATAAAGCATTTGACCATGTGCAAAAAGTGAGGTTATAAAGAGACAATGTTGAATGTTTACTCAAAATGTGGGGACTAAATTGGTCATATGGAATTATTGGGGCCAGATGGAAACCTTGAACGAACTGAAGTGTCCAAAACAATAGCATCATAGTCAAAGATAAAAAGATTTTGCTGTCTGCTTGAAGTTCATCTATGGAAGATCTCTTAAACATCTCAAACGAACTGAAGTGTCCAAAACAATAGCATCTATGTATGAGCAGAGTCAAATATGGGGACAGTTCTTAGAAAATGAAGGCACCAAGATACCAACAACAATATGGGAATATCTTACGCAAATCTAATCCATTAAATTTATTACCTTTTCAATAAAAAATCATTTATTTATTTTTAATTAAGTTCATCGGAAAATTTGTCCACTTAGAAATTTAATATGAAATAGGACTTCCGAAGATTTGCACAAGAAATGATGGAGAGAAGGAATAAAGCACTCTTTTGCTATTTTGATATTAATCTTCTAGCTATTTAGTTTGCTGGAAGAAGACCAAGCTAATCCCAATTCCCTCCTCGAAGACCAAAACAATAGGTTGAGAAAGAACGAGAGAATTCCAACCACATATTCCAAAAGAAGACCAAAAGATAAATGAGTGGCTTTGTGGTAAGATATGTATGATTAGTAGGTATTATCGTATTTTACACACGTGTAATTACACTTTTTACTTATTTTCACAGAATCAGTACGCAATATCGTATTTTACACTGATGTACAATTTTGCGGAAAACTGCAATTTTCCACAGAAGTAAACTGGCGACGCAAGTTTCTTCGATGGGAATAGTTTGGACTATTGAGATAAATGAGCACACAATCTTCTTCAATGGCAGAGTGGGGGAAGCCTTTGAAATATCAAGATTTGAAGAGCATAGAGCTCCTTCTTTGACGGGATTTTCTTACAGACCTAAACCTTGAGGCAATGCAGATGATGTCGTTTCCAGCATTGCTCAAGTGGCTTTTGGGAAATCTATATATATATAAAGAGAATCAATACTATAAATTACTTGTTCACACGTCTCATTTTTCTTTTTTGCCCCCAAAATTTATTTATTTTTTTAATTTTCTACTTTTTAAAAAAATTAAACTAAATGTGAGGCCATATAATTGATATGGGTGCAATTGTAAGAGACCTCCATCCAATTTCATGAGAGTGGTATTGTTTTAGTTGAAATGACAATTGGGCAAGTCCACGTTAGAATGAATCTTCACATCCAATGTTTCTAAAATTGAATTAATTTGCATTCAATGTTTTTAAAGTTGAATTAATTTCATTGGAGATACTAATTTATAATTTATACATAAGATTTATTTTTGTTTTATATTATGAAATTTAATACTTATATAATGCATATTAAATATTTAGAATAACTATCATGTTTAGTATTTACATTTGTATTTGGTACCATACTCGTATCCTACCTGCGCAACGCAGCGAACAAGTGAGCATTTACCGAGTCTCAAATTTCTACTTAACAAAACCAAAAAATAAGCTTGCGTCACGAACAGGACCACAAGGAATGGGGTTTCACCTCCTCCACTAGGAAAGAAGGCAAAAATCTACCTAGCAAGTGCCCAATTTGGCAACTCCTTCCGTATATCTTGGGATGAAATCTCTGTTTAATTTTCCTCGTTTAAAAATTATATTTCGTGCTTCGCTTTTGGCTTGTTTGTTTTTCTACTGGGCGCAAGAGGCATTTTTCCTTCTGCTTTTATAGGAATTTGACGGCACACACTTCCTAATTAGGTATCGAGTTCTTTCTATTAAGCATTTACTGAGTAAGCATTATTACAGAGAAGAAGAGAGGTAGTATGACTAGGGGACCAAACTACAATTGAAGAGAATTTAAACCGCAGACTAAACACTAATCTAATCAAAAGCTACAAAGGAAGATGGGTTTGTTCTTTGCAATTCTTATTTGATATTCTGCTATATCAAGTTCTGAACATAAGGTCTTCTTCGTCTTTTTTCTTCCCACTTCCCCAACTTGGATGGTGCCTGAAAATCCATCGCCAACTCTTAATGCTTCTCCTTCCCCTCTTGATTCCTCTGTCATTTACAGTGATCCTACATGAACCTCCACTGCTTAAATCACCATCTCCTTCATGACCCATGAAATTTCCACCTCTTACGCTGCCAAATGCAGATAGGGTATCACCCATTTTTGCAGCTGGAAACTCTGGTTTTGATTCTGAAGAAAAATCAAGCTTCAAATCGATGAATCTAGACTCATCCATGCCTTTGAAGTCACTTTCTCTGAGTGAAAACACACGTCTATTTACCCCATAGAATCCCCCATCCATATCCATTAGAGAATCCCTCTTCTCACCATCAAACCCACTCCTTCTAGGCTCTGCTTCGCTATACCCACTTCTTCTCCCTGAGTCTAGAACCAGACCGCCATTGACACCAGAGCTTCTTGCTGCAGAAATGGAGCTCCTAGCTCCTGATAAAATCGAATCTCCGCCATCTTCAGATCCAAATAACCCACCATTCCTGAAACTGCAGAGAGATCTGGACCTAGAGACACCTCCATGATCCATCATCCACGTATCGTTTTTCTCATCGAATCCAACATTGACGCTTCTTCCGCAGTCCTTCTCCTTCTTCTTCCTGAACAATTTTCCGATTCTCCAAAACCCACCACCCCTCTTGATCTCGACGCTATTGCTGCTGCTTCGCCTGAGAATCACGAACTCCTCCGCTTTATCTTGCAATTTGGGTTTGGAATTCGAATTGGAATGCGGAATTAGGGTTTCGTTCTTCTCGTTCTCGATGAGGAAGGAGACTCTCCCGACACTTCCCACCTCGACGGTGCAGGAATTACGATTGGAAGAGATCTCGGAGCAAGAGCAAGACGAAAGTCGCTGTTCCCCACAATCGGAGCAGACGAGCTTGACCAGACGGTCTTTGAGACAGTAAGCGCAGATACCCACAGAGGAAGAAGACGGATGCTTCTTACACGGAAGATCAGAGGTAGAGTAATACTGGTAATCCATTAACTCATTATCGGTGTAAGCCTGAGCTTCGACTCCTTTGCTTCTCCTCTCTTTCATGGCTTGGAAAGCAAAAGGGAAGGAAAAAAAATGGCAGTGGCGTTGTGGGAAAGAAGGAATCAATCAAATACTTGGATTGAGGAAGGAAAGTGAAAGCATAAAAGAGAAAAAAAGGGAAATGGGATTTGAATAAAGGTAGTAGGAGATGTTTAGAGTGATGGGTAGCAGTACAGAAGCGTCACATTTACGTTTCGTTTGCAGAAAAAACAGAGAGAAAAAGGGAGGTCAGGAGAGAAAGAAAGAGGGAGCACACTAGTTGCTGCAGGCATTATTGTGTAGGGAAGGGAGTGAAGAAAGAAGGAACAGGAAAATGAAATTGAGTGAATCAGTGAACAAACTCGTCATGACTTCATGAATTGGTATGCACTATGGATTACTACTGCTGCTCCTGCATGCATATGGACCATCAACAACCCCTAACCCCACCATACCCAAGTTCCCAACTTTCGAGTCTTAACTTATTGAAGCCCCTATCCTTCGCCATATTTATTAAAAAGTGACCTTCAAATCATATCATGTGCTCTATAAAATCCATCAATCTTTCCTCTGAACTGTCAAACATTTTCTCTACCCTCCCTTGACTTTTGCATGCCCTCTAAAATTGACACATTTCCTCTTCCGCATTCCCCCCACTTTGCTTCTCTCACCCCCCCCCCCCCTTCTCTTTTTCTTCTTTGCACAAGTGGCTAAAGAAAGCAAATCTAAACCTTATATATATATATATAAAATTAATTATTAAATCAGGATAAAAAAATTTATAATTTAACAATTTGGGCAAAATTAAATTTTTTTAAAAAATATAAATATATAATATTATATAATTAGATTAATACATATATTATAAAATAAGATTTAATATAAATAAAAATATTTATAAATATACAAATTAATCAAAATATTTTTTAATATGATAATAAATTTACGTAAAATAAACTTGGGTAGAGTATGATAAACACTATAAATTTCTGTCATATGAGAACAAAACCTTGATTTTAACAACAAAAATTAAGAATTAATTTTTGATCAATTTTATTGATGTTATAGATATTTGGCCGACCTTTGATAGTAGCATAGTTTAAAAAGTGAAATAAATGGGAATCACGATTTATTTATGGATGTTTTAAACAGTGTCAGATAACCTTAAAATTTAGCTCCCAATGAACGTAGTTCCTCATTGTATTGCAACAGTTTCCAAAGTGAACTTTTCAGCGTTAAATGTAATTTTCAATACAAGTCAATTTTAACAAAATTATATGCTACTATTTCGTAATAAACCTGAATTATTGACTGATTCAGTGTATCAAACAAATCTGGATTGTGGTACGCATGCAGATTCATCTGTGGACTCTATCTGATCCTCCTTTTCTGGCATAGAAACATCATTGTCATTCGGGTGAGGGTTTCCTGTTGGATCATAAGCACGTGTCCCACCGACAGAATAAGATTGCTTCAAACTTTCAGATTTTTGGTTTGAATCCGACGGTTGAGAATGAGATTTCATGCGCATAGTGGTCAGTATTTCTTAGCCGTACTAATTTTTTCTGGGTTTTGCAGATAGAGGAGGTCACAGGTGAGTATTTTGATGATGTGATGAGGTTTGGCGTGCCGTATTAGAGTAGCTCCTAATTCTCCATCATATCTTTTCCTTTCATACTTTCTTGGTAGGTCCCCTCCCCATCTCCATTTTTTCTACACCCCCCCGTATCCTTCTTGGATGCACGCACGCCTTCTGGATATGCAACAATTGACTTTGTTTGTTTGTGTCTAATTTTTTTTAATTTCTATTTTTTTACTAATTTTAAAAAATAGTTATAAAATATATAAGATTTATTTAAATAATAAATTTTATTTGAATGTATAGAATTTACTTAAATAATACATCCACATATTTTACATATTTATTTTTCCCTGAAATTGATTAAAAAATTATAAAGAACATCCAAACTAAACAATTTCTCCTTCCATATCTGAAATCCCGATTTCAATTTAAAATTTATTTTGTTAATCAGAGTTTCTTATATTTTTTTTCAAAATTTTATTTTTATAAAAATAAAACTAATAAAAATCCAAGACTAACCTCTTAAGTTGTAGAATTTTCATTATCATATTTCATCTAGCAAAGAGGAAAAAAAATTCTTGCGTGTTCAGGGTGAACATTCATCTAAAGGTGAGGATATATATATATATATATATATATATATATATATAGTGCACACAAAAATTTAAAAAGATTGAAAATATGTATATGATCATATAATTCAAAAGTTTTGACCCAAGTAATTTCTTTTTTTTTTTAATAACTGTCTGAAATACTTAGTATGTTTTTTTTTCTTTTGCTTACTTTCAAAGTGAGAAGTCTCCTTTATTAAAAAGATATGAAATAATCTAAATTACGGAAGCTTTGATAAGCACAGCATGCTCCCATCAAATGTCAATATTAAGTTTGCACAATTTCTTCCTTAGTGGGTAACTGTCTGGCTCTGTTCACTTTACGGGTCAAAATTTTAGTCAATCATTCTCATCCTTCACTTTTATTAATCTTTTCAATTAATGTCAAGGATTTTAGGTTGATTCAGTTATTAAAAAACATTTAATATATTTACATGTAATCT
Organism: Erythrophleum fordii; assembly: GCA_032878935.1. NCBI lineage: Eukaryota > Viridiplantae > Streptophyta > Magnoliopsida > Fabales > Fabaceae > Erythrophleum > Erythrophleum fordii. Next base: position 48,619,975 of record JAVQMF010000053.1, on the reverse strand, counting down.
TATAATTAATTTAACCTACCTATAATAAACTCTGATTCTATCGGTCCTTTTCATTCATAATTTACTAATATAATAATTTGGACATTAAGTTTTGTTCACACTTGTTTTACTGTTTTTTTTTAATATTAAAAGATCTTAAAATTTAAAAATTTTAAGGCAAAAGATCTAAGATCTATTTTGCATGGATGAAAATATTTCTAATATAATTTTAAAAAATATGAATAATAACTATTAAAAGAATAAATGATAACTTTGAAAAGCATAAATGGTAATTAAATGATAATAAATTTTATATTCTTATCCAATAATTGTAATAATTGAAAAATACCTTTGTAACTTTAAAAAATATAAATAATAATTTTAAAAAATAAGAGTAATAACTAAGTGATACTAATTTTGATATTTCCATCCGATGATGGTAACAAAACAAAAATATTATTGTAATTTTAAGAAGATATCTGTGTGGTCACTTTGAGGAGCAAAAGTGATAACTTATTAAAATATTTTCATCCTTACAAAGTACATTTAGATTTTTTTTGGGTATTCAAAAAAATTTTTATTTTTAAAGATTTTTAATGTCAATTTCATAAAAATAAAGCACTTAGATGTCATTTTCCATTTTTTCTTGTCTTAAGTGCTATAAGGACTCAGCTTCAAACTAATGTAGAATATTTTTTCAATCAAAACTGAGTCTCAAAAGGATGCTTGACAATACCTCATATTTATCTTATAAGATAAGATTGTCAGAGACAGATTTATTCTTAAAATTTTGGTCAATTAGTTTCAACTTTTAAAATAAAACAATTTAGTATTGAAATCTTCTCAAAAGGCTTGGTTAATGAAAGTGTTGATTTGGAATGAGGTATTGTTCTTTAATAGGTATCAATAGTCATAGTCCTTCAAACGCAGAGGTGTCAACTATGAAATTTCAGCCCTTTTTCATGTCTTGAAAATGTCTCTTGCTTGATGGAAAAGAGTTAGAAGAGAGGATTAATTAATGATAATTATAGAACTTACTTCTCCATTTTCAGCAACTCTTTGCCTCCTGTGAATTTATATCAGAAAAAAAGATAGAAAGGCAAAATCAAAGTCAATGCATTTGATTGTTTATTGAGTGGCTTCAGATGTTGTCTTTAGTTTCACCTTTCTTACCCCAACCGTACAATGTTACTTGCCATTTTAACAGTCAAAGCATGGACCCAACATAGCATGCAAAATTCCATCTGTTTAAAAATTAAAGAAAAATTATAGTTGAGCATCTTAAATTAAAAATATTTATATTAAAATAGCTTAAAATTGAAAATTATTATGAAAAATTTAATAATAAAAAATTTAAATTGTATAAAAAATTACAATTTAAGATTTTAAATTAAAATTTTTAGTATTTGAGTTTTTTTAGAATAATTTAAAATTTAATGTCTTTTAATATAAACACTTCCAATTTAGGATTTTTAAGCATAATTTTTTTTCAAAGATTAAGCTCTTTTTTTTATGGTTACATATATTTTGATATTTTAATTTTAATTTTTTATTATTTAACTTATGAAAAGTTAATATTAAAGTTTCAAAATGCATTCAACAATAAAAATGTTAAACTTTTTAAAAAGAAATCTCCTTAAAACAATTCATCACGAATTGCAACTGGTTAAAGAGAAATCCTAAATCAAATATAGATAGACTAAATGAACTATAAACAAATATGTAAGTAGGTCATTTTTAGTATCAAATGAAATCTACACCTATAGAATGGAAATTCATAAAGTGGGTGTTGTTAATAAATCTCAAACTTGAAAATACATACTTTGACTAGTTTTTATCGATTCATTATACACTCAATTAATAATTTATTATTGAATTAATTTACCTATTTTTAATAAATATTAAAAAAATCTTAAACAAAACTCGATTTATACAAAATATATACACCAAGCTAATAATAAAAAGACACAAAAATATGTTAAATGCATTGTTCAATGAAATTTATTTCAAACTTTTTTTCTTCATAATTAGAGACAAAGACAAGAGGCTTTAGCCCCTGACTTTTCAATCCAAGTAAATTGGTTTTGTGTAAGATTGTAGAGTTAGCTATTTGGTCTTTAGTCATCTTCAATTCCCCCTCCCCCCTCCCAAAAAAAAAAAAAAAATCTAGCATTGTCCTTATTTCATGATTAATTTAATCTATATATGTTTATATGTTATGTAGATATATAAGATCTCCCTAAAACATACATCAAAACATTGATTGAAATATTTCTAAGTAAATTCAATGTACTAAAATTAAGCAAATCAAAGTCAATAGATATAGAAGCATGTGAATTACATCGTTAGTTAGAAATTCATTTATAAATAATCTAATTCCTTAAACGCTTTGGAAAGTTTGGAGCTTGGTGTGAGGCGGAAAGGCGAAGTGTGGGAAGAGACAAACATAATAAAGGGCGGGTGGCACGCCCCAAGCAAAGCAAAGCAAAGCAATTCTGGAGCATCATTGGGACAGAGGCAGCAAAACAGTATATTGCTGTATTGTCTTGCCCCTGTTGTTGTAGTGAGTGAATCTCTTACGTTGTCGTAAATTATAAATATTATCCCAATCATTATGTTTCCTTGGTCTTCGTTCTCACTAATTATTTTGTTGTTTTTGTAATCAATGGAGTTTTAAATCATTTGGGTGCCTAATGAAAAGCATTCCCCTCCAGCCTTCCTAGCTAAAAGTGAACCAAAATAAATACATAAATAAATTATGCAATTTTTAAAAAAACTTTTATTAAAATTATATGATTTTTTTATCTTTAAATTTTGTTATTTTTTTAAAAAATAAAAAAATATCTTATACTTTAATCTTAGACTCTTTAATTGAAATATCCTTTTATTCAAAATGTTTTAATTAAAAAAATACGTTTTTAAATTAATAAAGAGTAATTTAATAAAAAAGATTAAAGTGTAAAATAATTTCTTATTTTAAAAAAGTCTGCATATTTTAAACTAAAATTAAAGGAATATTGTATAATTTACAAAAGTAAAAACGGAAGATTTGTGTGTGTGCTTTCTTTCAAATGAGGTAATGATTAAGTGCAATTAACCTACTGCGTTATGGCCATGTTGCCTGTCTGACATGCACCACCCTTGGGCCCCGTTGCACTAATGCTCTCAATAATGCTTAAATCTTATTAATAAAAAAATTAAAAAAATTCGATTTCTAAAATTAAATGTAACTATATATATATATATATATATATATATATATATATTTGGAGTAGATATTAATAAATTGATAGATTTAATTGAAAAATTCATTTGAAAAGATGAAAGTATAATGTTTGATGTTTAGAACGTAATTTGCAATTTTTACTTCATTTTTAATATATTAATGTCTAAATTGAAAATGTCAATTTTTTAGAAGATACAAAGATATTATAATATATATATATATATATATATATATATATATATATGTCGAACTGTAAATTAGAGACGCAATAAATATTTAAGAGCGCTATATTGTAGATAAATATATTGATTAGATAAAATGTGATCGAATGTATGATGTAAGAGGTCTATTTTAGAAAAAAATTTTATACTTGAGCTAATGTTAAACAAATTATTTTAGTTTTGTAAATAGAATTTCAATATATATATATAATAGCTTTTTTTTATACTTTTGTTATATGTTTAAATGAAATTTTATATTTGAAATTTTGGACATTTTTGAATTCCACTTTATTAATTGTGAGAGAAGATTGATTAGTGATTAGAAAAGGGATATATCATCTGTCACTCGCCAGCATGTAAATCTCTTCATAAAAATATACAATAGAACAGACGGCTTTTTAAATAAACATAAGCGAAGTTGATTATAAAATAGTGATGTACAATAGATATATGTTAAAAATTATATATATATATATATATACATACACATATACACATATACGCACACGATTACCCTTGATTAATTTATTATGGAGATCCAAAAATCTATCATCTTGGACCTCCTTAGTTGACACAAGCTACATTCTCATGGGCCAAAAGTTTTGCTACTTTGACTTTTGAACCAATACTGAGCCAAGAAATTGAGTATAGCTCAAACTCTTTTATTATTTAGCCTAGCCCAATGGGCGATAACCCTTTTCCTCGTTCTCAATCAATGTTATCCACATATTTAACCAGGTCATTTCTGTCCAAAGAGAAAAACTTGGTCATAAACTAACTTTTTTTTTTTTGTAAATATAATTTTACTCTACCAATCTATTTGAATTATTTAAATGGAATTTATTAATTTATTTACTAACTATATTAGTATTACAAAGATGATTTTTATAAAAAAGATTATTAGTCTTTATAAATTCTTAGTGAGCATTGCTCTTATATTACCAAAAAGAATAAAAATAAAATAAAGGAGTCCCTGATTCATCACAGAACGGCAAATAAATCAAGTAGAACAACTAATGAATTTCATTTTAATAGTGCCAAAGTTGTATCTAAAATTCAAATTTGAATTTTTACCAGAATCAAAATCAAGTAGAACAAGGCATAAATATGAGTAGGGGAAAGGAGCAAATTTTTATGGTCAAAAAATATTTTTTATCTTAAAGTTACAATATGGTCAAATGAAATAATAATAAGAAGAAGAAGAAGAAGCACATACACAAACCCAAAATCCGGGTGATTTTGATAAAATGGATTGATACACTTCGTTCCTCGAAAAATTTGATATAATCTACACCCTGAAACAACGGGTTAATGGAAATGAGTCGAACAACTCCATTTCATTTCTGCCCTCCGTCCAATCCTACCAAACTTGACCTGGGTCATCTCCATGATTCCCCTGAAAAGTTGTCTAATTTCCTCTTCCTTCTCCATTTCGAGAGCTAACCCACTTCACGTTCCTCTTCTACGGCCTCACTTTCTAGCTCTTTCACTTTCTCCTACTCCTCATGGCCCCAAATTCCCTCTTACTGTTAAACCTCCATCTTTCTCAAATGTCCCTTCATTCTATTCACTCTCTGTTTCTGTGCCCACCTCCCATCTTCTTAGGGTTTCGGAAATTGGAGCCCCAATTTGCAGCGCCGAAGATGGAAACGATGAAATTGTCCCAGAACTCCAGGACTTATCGCCAGACGGCTCTATATACAAGAAAACACTGCAATTGGTTGAGTGCTCCATGTTTGCTGCGCTTACCGGCTTAGTCTACTTCTTGAGCAATTCTCTTGCCATTGAGGTTTGTTAATGTGTATAAGAAAATGGGTTTTCGTCAGAAAGTTAATTGAGAAGATCAACTTAAGTAGTTAATTCAATTTCTTACTGCACTCTTTGGCCCTTTCAAGGTTCAGTTGGCTGCACATCAGGAAGTTAACATGATATATCAGCTTTTTTTTTTTTGGGTGGGAAAGTTGGATAATTGGTATACTTTTTGTCTAATAGTGATAGAATAGTTCTAATTCGCATTATAGATGTTTCTTCTACGTAGACTTTTCTCACTATTTGGCTTTACCTTTTCATTGCAGAATTACTTTAGCTGTTTCTTCTCGATGCCAATAGTAATCTCCTCAATGAGATGGGGTGTTGATGCTGGAAGAAAAACTCTGGTTATACTTGCCAGAATGAAATACCTAAATTCTTGACGAGTTATTGCATTATCAGATTTTTATTATTGAAGTGGTCTTCTCATTGTAGGTGGCAACAACTATGCTTTTGTTGGTCTTGTCTGGTCCTGTGAAAGCTTTAACCTTTCTGGTGAGTTTGCTCTAAACCATATCAAATTTCTGGTCAATGGGCAATATGACTCTATTTTCCTAGCTCTTGTGAAACATCTATACATTTAATACTGAAAAATTTTGTATCAGAAAATCAAAAGCTTAGTTCCTTTTGCTTAAATATTTCATGCTGGGTTTTTTATAGGTTGCATAGTGTTGTGGGGTTGCATGTGATTATGTACTTAATTTCTGAACATATCTTTAATGCAGCTTAAGCATGGTATAGTGGGTTTCACAATGGGTACTTTGTGGAGGTATGACATGTACAATATTTATGTGCTTTTAAATTTCTTCGCTCCCCACTCTCTATGTACAGGGCAAACATTGTAATGAAATTTCTCCAAATAAATTATTGTTCTGGCTGTCTAATACCGTGGATCGGTGATCTCAAATCCTAAATATTTATGTTTTAATGCAATTAAGCATGTATTGGTTTTCTTCACCTGATTTCTGCATAAAATGTCTTAAATTTGGATTAAAGGCTAATGATCATTGTATTCTAACACAGGCAGAACTTGCAAATGGCATTGTTTTTGGACAAGCCAAGCAATTTATTTATGTCTTCATATATTGCTTTGGACGATGATTGATTTCTGAAGCACTCTTATTAATCTTACTAGATTAAATAGTCAGAGCTGCATAATATTTTCTTCAAAGTTAAAATTATGAATTATTAAGTTTTTATAATGTTGAAATAAGATAATCATGCTGTGAGCCCTTAACTGCTGTCTTGTTCTAATTTTTGCATCCTGTCAGGTCGGGAGCAAGTTGGAATGTCTCAATCTTCTTGTGCACAATTGTACTGTTTATTACCTTTTGCCTGGAACATCTTACTCCTCTTCAGAGCAGTTGTTTTTCCTGGTTGGTTCCGTATATGTTTGTATTAAAATGTTGATAATTTTTGCAGGTAAGATCACTGGGTGCCGTGGGCTTTGTCTTGATTTCATCATTCTTGATAAGGGAAAACATACTAGCTTTGGTAATCAATTGCACGACTACTCTGTTCAAATTTTATATCATATCTTATCCCAAAACCACTCACATTTTTATTTTTGTCTCTCTTTTGTTGTTATTGGGGGGAATGGTGCTTGCAGATCACCATTAATATACATGCTTCTCTAACATTTGTGCTCACTGCCTCGGGTGTTAATATGATTCCTTCCATGGACGTAATTTATGCCCTATTTGGCATTTTGGTATGTTGAGTTACTCTTATTTGAAAGGGTCCTTCCATTTGCTTGTTTCTTTCTTGTCATGAAAATACTCAGATGTTCTTCTTCTCTGTCAAGGTTTTGCTCAATAGTGGATGTTTCATGTTCTTGCTCCACATGCTGTATTCTGTATTCCTCGCTAGACTTGGTATGAAGTCTTCACTAAGGTTGCCAAGATGGCTGGAGAGGGCTATATGATGTCATATATATTTGGGCCTTGGGCTGTTCTGAAACTAGTAGTTGGAATTTTCTTATTTCTCTCCCTATCTTTTTGGGTCTTGAGAAGGGAGTTGGGATAGTTTGGCTGATGTTGTTTATGTTATTTTCTTACAATGACACATAAATTTAACAGCGAACGATGTAGCTAAAAGGTCAATATCATCACAGCAAAGCAATGCTTATTCTTCCTCTCCGACTTTGTTCCTGTGGTTTATGCAAATTTTCAAATGTGCTATCTCATATTAAATTCCTAGTTTTTAGGGGAAATATTTTAGATAAACTCGAGGGTTGATTGGTATACAGAATTATTAGGATGAAAATGGAAAAAAAGAAGAAGATAATTTTGTAGATAGAAAATAACTCTGATATTCATACTTCACACAGATAATTAATAAAAAGAGATAAAGTAATAATTATAAAAGTATAATAGACATTATATAAAAATAAAAATGGATATAAAAATAAAAAAGAATCTGTTTCTTTTGCTTATTCCAACCTATGTGAATATATTTACATATTTATTTATAATTAATTTAATATACTTATCTATCTTTAATAGATTAAATCTGACCTGAAATTCTCGTTGTTATTGTTACTAGAATCTTGCTGTTTGTAAATAGGATAGCAGGTACAGGTGTCTGCCTCACTGTTCTGCCTTGAACCGCTGAGGATTGCCCCGTATTTGACTCTATTCATAAAAAAATATTTCATTTGATACTTCATTGACCATTGATATGTTCAATAATCTTCCATCCTTTGCTTAGCATTTGCTCTAGAAGGGAAATCTCTTTATCTCTAACTAAGATACTATTGTTTTGGACATTCTGATTCCATCAGTACCAATTTAATAATTTCATTCAGAATGAACATTCACCATAGTCTATTTACGACTTTGCTGGAAATCTAAATTCCGGGCAGAAGAGTACTACGACAAAAATTCCATCCCATTAGCACTAAACCTGATTCCCTAGTTCACATTTAATCGTTAAGCTTAGCATCTAGAAAAGATTTATAGTAAAAGGTATTCAGTACCACAAAACAAAATGTAGATGATAAATAAACATATCAACATAAATTCTTAAATTATCAAATAATTATGTGAAAATTCCAATGTTTGATAAGTACTCCAAAAGCAGACTCAATAACCATTTGGTGGTGCTGCAATAAACAAAATATCTCCCGCAGACATACCAAGTATGTTCAAATGGCCCTCCATTACTATACAGGCTATAAACCTCTCAAAATTTCCTTGTGAGATAAATTGAATCTCCATACATGCAAATAGAAGGGAGCTTTCTCTGTGTTCATGTCATTCCAATAATCTGAAGCTTTCTTGATAAAAGATGTTAACGTCCCCTGATTTTTGATCTGGCCACAATGGCTGAGGCATTTCCATGACCACAGCTCTCCTAGAGCTCATCTTCTCCATGTTGTGGTAAATCACTCTGACACGCCTTGCTACAAAGTATAGCACAAGAAGGATCTCACCTGTTGTTGGAACTCTGCATAGAGGAAAATGAACTCGTTCCTGTGCTTCAATCCCACAAGGAAGTCTGATGCTTTTCTGATCCACTCTTGAGCCTCGTAGTCCTTCAAAGTCCACAAGTTCAAAACACTACCACTGTATCCAATTAAGCTCAAGCTTCCACTCAGCTCAACAAGATCTGGAAATTTCAAATATGGACGAAACGTTCTTTTTATGAATACCCATGAGGGATTTTTATTACCCTGAATTGCTCGTTTTCAAGATCGAATGCCATTATATATGAAGAGTACTTCCAATGTATAGCACCATTGACACAAACTCCTCTCTTACCCTCCAAAAACCATGTCACTGGATTGATGGGCATCATCGGAGGAACCTGTCTCCGTGAATTATTCACTTTTAGAATTAGCAACATCAGCTCATTAGTTCTAGAAGAATAATTTAAGACTCGTTTGACCAAATCTATTGTTTTTTCTAATTGTTTTTTGTTATCGATTTTTGTGCTTGGTTAAAGTTTTTTCTACTTTCCCGTGAGTAGCGCTTGTGGGTCATGGAATAATGGAGTTAAAATAGGAAATCATGCAACATCTATGTTTGCTTTGTAAGCCCGTATAAGGCTAACTATTGAATAAAATATTGTAGTCCATTTATTGCCGAAAAATACTTATTATATTGTATGTGAACTTTTGCCTTTCTACTTTGTCTTTTATTCCTTATTTATGTGATTTGTCTTCTTGTTTTTCAACAGTCTTACTATCAGAGTTCGAAAAGGTGAGTGATCTTCAAATAGTTGGAGGAATCAAGAAGCACAATAATCATAATTATAATACGTGGGTGATGTGCATAACATCTTATCTGCAGGCCAAGATCTTTGGAAGGTTGTAAATGGTAGTGAAGTTATGCAACTAGTGGCACAAGACATGAATGGTGTCTTGCGAAAATGGAAGATTAAAGCAGTCAAGGCGATGTTTGCTCTTAAAACTATAGTTGAAAAAGATGTGTTGGAGCACATCCAAGATGCCACAACACCAAAAGAAATATGGAACACGTTTGCTCTACTCTTCTCGAAGAAGAATAATATGAAACTGCAATTTCTAAAAAATAAACTATTGTCAATAGCATAATGTGACACCTTGATTACCTAGTACTTCCACAAGGTGAAATCTATATGTCGTGAGATTTCAAAATTAGATCCTATTGCTCCTATTAAGGAAACCAAGATGAAAAAACTAGTTATTCATAGTTTGAAACTTGAATATTGAGGCTTTATTGCTATAGTACAGGGATGGCCAACACAACAATCACTTGTTGAGTTTGAAAATTTACTTGTCGGTCAAGAAGCCTTAGCTAAGCAAATGGGAGGAGTTTTGCTAAAAGGCAAAGACGAAGTGCTCTACATCAACAAAAGCAAAGGGAACTCCAAGTAGCACATTGTTGGTGTTATTAAAAGGAATGATGACAAGGTGAAAAGTCATCAAGGAGAGAGTTCTCATTCAAGGGAGTTTTCAAGAATCATGGCAACAGTAAAAGGTTTGAAGGAAATGCTATAACTATGGAAAGAAAGGTCGCATGGCAAAAAATTGTTAGTCTAAGAAAAGAATGGTGGAAAGTAACGCTGCTACTTCTGATACAAAGGAGAAAAGCGAAGATGATTGGAATGCTGAAGCTCTCTTTGCTACAAAAGAGGAGGAGTTAGCTCTCATAATAACAATATTTGATCAAATTGATTATGAGAATGATTGATCATTGACTTGGGCTATTCCAATCATATGATAGGTGATAAACAAAAGCTACAAAATTTGTCAGAATATGAAGGAAGCCGTGTAGTGGTGATAGCCAACAACTTAAAGTTACCAATAGTTCACATTGGTAAGACAATAGTTTCTTCTAAATATAGTGCTAACTAGGTGTTGCTTGAGAATGTCTACCATGTTTCAAGAATAAAGAAAAATTTGATTTTTGTGGCATAATTAACATCATAAAGCCACTTTGCTCTATTTGATCCACATAATATAAATGTGTATGGTAACCCCAAGAACTTATAAAAGCCAATGATAAAGGGATGAAGGTTGGAGTCAATCTACCTGCTGCCAATAGAATTTGCATATGTAGATAGAACAAGAAACAATGAAACATCTAATTTATGGCACATGCAATTGGCTAACATTAGTTACTCCAAACTAAGTGTGATAATGAAAAAGTTAATACCTAAGGGACTTCCTCAACTCAAAGTATGTATGACACAATATGTGTAGGATGCCAATACGAAAAAGCACAGCAATTGCCATATGAAGAGTCAAAGTTTAAAGCAAAAGAACCATTAGAGTTAGTACACTTTGATATGTTTGGACCTATTAAGCAATTATCAATTAGGGGAATGAAATATATGGTAACATTTATTGGCAATTTCTCTAGGTATGTATGGGTTTTCTTTATAAAAGAAAAATCTGATGCATATTCAAAGCTTAAAGTGTTCAATGAGATAGTTAAAGTAGAAGTTAGGAAAAAAAAAATTTTCTTGCACATTGACAATGAGGGGAAGTATAACTTAGGTTAGTTTTTTAAGTATCTATAGGAATGTAGAATACATAATCAACTCACTAATGCTAACAAATCGTCAAAAATGGCATAGCGAAGATGAAGAATAGACACCTTGCAAAAATTTGTTGTAGGTTTTAGGCAGAAACAATGAGGATTGTAGCTTATGTTGTTAATAGACTTCCTCAACAAAGGTTAAATTTTCTTTCACCTTTTGAAAAATTATAGAATGTGAAACTTACAATTAACTACTTTCAAGTGTTTGGATGTGTATGCTATTTATTTGTACTAAATCACTTACGTAGCAAGTTTAACAAGAAAGCGATTAGATGCATCTTTACGAGATATGACAATTAAAGAAAAAGGTGGAGATGTTGTGATCTTATAACTAGAAGATGTTACACATCATGAAATGTGGTATTTGATGAAGCATCTCCTTAGTGGTCCTTAAAAAAGGAGACTAACTCAAATGTATTTAAAGATAAGTTTCAAAATGCTTAAATCAATTCAATTTAGACAAATCTGGAGATTCATGTAATAATGGAGAGACTGAAGAAGGAGTAACTTAAAATTCTTGGCAAACTAGTATGCATCAACAGCTAAGCAAACAAGGTGGTCCTTGTGAAGCAGAAGTATCAACTTCAACACTTAAAAGATCAACAAGAATTTGAAAGCCAAATTCCCAATGTACTAATGTAGCCATTACAACAGAAGCAAATACAAAAGAACTTGAGATTTTTGATGAAGCATCTCAAAACCTTGTGTGGATTAATGCTATGGAAGAAGAAATCATTGCATTAGAGCAAAATCAAACTTGGGAACTTGTGCCAAAACTAAAAGATGTGGAACTTATTTCTTGTAAATAGGTTTATAAAATAAAGTGTTGCACATATAGGTCAATTGAAAGGTACAAAGTTAGTTTAGTAGCTCATGGGTTCACTCAATAATATAGACTAGACTCTAATAAAACATTTAGCCCAATAGCCAAGCTCACAACTATACAAGTCTTACTACCACTTGCAGCTAACAAAGATTGGAACCTATGGCAGATGGATATCAAAATGCATTTTTTCATGGTAAGTTAAATGGAGAGATCTACATGATTCAACCTATGGGCTTCTAGAACCAAGATCATCCTAAATATTTGTGTAAGTTACAGAAGGCACTCTACAGGTTAAAGCAAGCACCAAGGGTCTGGTATGATAAGATTGCCAAATTTTTAACAAAATGGATATTTATTGACACATGTAGATTTGAGCTTGTTTATTAAAGTCAATTGGGGGAAACTAGCTTTTGTGCTACTGTATATTGATTTAATTATAACTAGTGATGATGAGGTAGAAATTCTCACAAAGAGAATTTGTCAATTCATTTTCGAATGAAAGAATTTGGGCAACTCAAGTATTTTCTTGGTTTAGAGATCGATCGTACAAAAGAAGGAATAATTCCCCATTAGCAAAAATATTCTAAAGATTTGTTGAAGAAGTTTGGAATGCTAGAGTGCAATCCAATTTCAATGCCAATAAAACCAAATGCCAAAGCATATGCATATGAAGGAAAAGATTTGAAGGATGCAACAATGTATCAACAATTGGTAAGCAGTTCAATCTACTTATCTTTGATTGAACCTAACATTTCTTATGTAATGGATGTAATAAGTAAATACATGTAAAATCCAAAGAAGTCTCATATGGAAACAATTAGACAAATGATGAGATATGTGAAAAGTACTATTTACTATAGTATTTTGTACAAGAAAGGTGAAGACTGCAAGCCAGTTGATTACTCTGATGTTGATTATGCAAGAGATCATGACAATCGTAGGTCAACCATTAGATATGTGTTTCAACTTAGGTCAGGAGCAATTTCTTAGTGCAAAAAGAGATAATTGATAGTATCATTGTCAACAACAAAAGTAAAGTATCGAGAAGTAGTTATGGTAGCCCAAGAAAGTATGTGGCTTTTACAACTAATGAAGGATTTACATTAACTAATAGACTATGCAATTTTGTTATACTGCGACAACTAGACAGCAATTTGTTTAGCTAAAAACCCAATCTTTCATGCAAGAACTAGACATGTGGAAGTACACTATCACTTTATAAAGGAAAAGGTTTTGTAAGAAGAGGAAGAGTTAAAGCATATCAAGATGGAGGACCAAGTTGCAGATTTGTTCACTAAAGGGTTGAGCATCAATAAACTTGAAAATTTTTGTCAAAAGTTAGGCATCATTAGAATGACTTTGAGAGCTACATCAAAGGGGAGTGTTAGAATTAGTAACATTAACTAATTGGTTCTAGAAGAATAATTTAAGACTTGTTTGACCAAGTTTATTATTATTTAATTATTTTTTATTATTGATTTTTGTGTTTGGTTAAGGCTATTCCTACTTTCTAATGACTAATGCTTGTGGGCCATAGAATAGTGAAGTTAAAATAGGAAATTATGCAATGTCTATGTTTACTTTGTAAGCCTATATAAGGCTAATTGTTGAATAAAATATTGCAATCCATTTATTTTTGAAAAGCACTTGTTGTGTTGTATATGAACTTTTGCCTTTCTACTTTGTCTTCTATTCCTTATTCACGTGATTTGTCTCCTTGCTTTTGAACATTTACATCACCAATAGTAAAAATCTTGAACTTATGAGCATCATTATATTTCAGCAAGTGGAGAACTTTAAACTGATCTCAAATTGGGTCATATCCAAAATGGATCAAAACATAAAATTTTTTTCTTATAAAGGTATCATATGGGAGTGTGATAATTTGTCAAGTAGTTAGATTGCATATTTAAGTGAAAAGCCTTGAAAAAAGATAAATTCTTAGGATGCAAACAAAGCAACCCATTACACTTTGAACATCAACCTTAGAAGCTGTATAGTTTGAAAAGGTGGTGATGGGGTTGGCATGTGAAGCAACCACTTTTGCTTGCCCTTCAAGAAGGGGTGCAAAGAAAACATGGGGTTTAAAGGTTGCTACAACAGAGGCAGGGCAGATGAAGAGGAGGTGGTTATAGGTAGGAGTAAAGGACCTGTGAAGATAAAGGAGGGAGGGATCAAGTATGAAGGAGTCCTAAGATTTACATATGCACCTAAATTGAAGCAAAGACTTAGTTGGGAGCCTGTGGAGTATGTCATACAAGATGACTTCATTTGAAAGAGCATTTGCATGCTTCTTACCTCTTGGTATATGTTGCCACTAGGTTTTACTATGCCAAAATCAAGGAGTTTAGCATTGAATTTTCTCTCTTTCGATTGAAAGCTTGGCACACAGTGGTTGTTTGATACACAATAGGGGGCTATACTTTTGTTTTCGAACTTAGGACCTTTGTTATGGACGACAATGCTAGTTAGGTCATGTAGATGCATACAAATTTGCTTACATAGATATGATAATCACACCTAGAACACCTAGAAGAAAGATGAATAGGTGTAATATATAGTAAATTAAATAATATAAAATTTTGGTCAACATAAAAGTAGAGGAGGGAGTGATTTCTAAATTTCAAGCACACAAAAAGTGGAATAAGCAAATAGTAACTGATAGATTTAAATAGTCTCAAAGTGATGTGTGAAAAGCAAGTGGAGGAAACAAACAAATATAATATGTAAAATAAAACAACAATGTGCTTTGCTAAAAGTGGATGTTACAAATAGTTATATGATGCAGCAGAATAATATGAAGTAAATGAAGCGAGCAAGTGCATCATAAAATTAACTTAATATGTGAGAGAAGAATCTTTTAAAAGTAAAAGAGGCAAGTTATGCAAAAGGTAAAAGAGAGTAAAGGCAATAGAATCAGATGAAGACTTATCCTGGTTTAACCCCTTAAGTCTATGTTTAGTCTTCTTAAATTTTTAAGAGATTTTTCTTTAATCTCAACAGTAATCTTACAATAGCAATGATTTTTATGTGCTCATTACTAAGACAGGTTTTCAAGTTCACCTTAAACTTACTGTGGGTTTTGTACAACTCACCCTTAATTAAGTCACTCAAAAATTTACAATAAGTATTGAAGGAATATATTGTCTCTCTTGTATGAAATTCTCGTAAGCTCAAAGATTGTTCCTAATAAGCAGATGGACTAGATACTAAGCAATAATGATTACAGTAATTCAAAACCTTTTCTTTTCATTATTTCTTTTTTGCTCTTTGAATTCTACCATATATATATATATATATATATACACACAGAGAAAGAGAGAGAGAGAGAGAGAGAGAGAGAGAGAGAGAGAGAGTTTTAGTAGCTCTTGGTCATTAGAAATAATCTTTGATTGTGCAACATCTTTGTGGCTGGAGCAAGCTCGGCATTGTTTCTAACATTGTTTCCCATGTAACTCATTTGGTTTATCTGTCATTAATGTTTTACAAGGCTCAATACATGGGTTATAATAAAATATCATTTTTACAGAAAAATAGAGATAGTTCCAGTAGAGAAAGGTAGAAAGAATTATTATTTCAAACCAAAATTGTGTTTCATCTACATAAAAATTGTTCATTTTTGTTGTATGTATATTAATTGCTTTGTCTTTTAGTTAATAACAATGAATACGTAAATAGGCAAATAAAGACAAATGAGTTTTTACATAAATAAATTTTGAATTTTGCTATCATCAAAGTCATGGACCCACAACCTTAAGCCAACAAGATGTCTCTTGAATTTTATTAAAATTACATAGATTTGGTTGAACAATATATTATAATAAAATAATATTATTCATCAAATCTTATTATTAGAGTAAATTATACAATTTTTTTAAAAAAATTTTACTAAAATTATATTATTTTCTCTTTATTTTTTAAAAAATATATATAATATTTTAAAATTTTGTTAAAATTATATAGATCTTTTTTTATTTTTAAAATATATAAAAAATTTTATTAAGATAAAGAATAAATTATACGGGCCTTCTTTAAATTTTTCTAAAATTATATAGATTCTCTTTTTTCAAAAAAAATCTTAGATTTTAAAAATAAAAAAATTCTATGAATTTCAACAAAATTTAAGAAAGATTTATGTATTTTATTTTTTATTTTAAAAAATTATTTATATTTTAAAAATAAAAATAAATTTATATAATTTTAACAAAACTTATAATAAATATGTGTAATTCTTTTTTTTTTCAGATAAAGCCAACACAAGCTTTTTAAGCCTCTTCTAATTAATTCAAGAGCTAATGTCCACTACTTCTGATTGATAGTGCCGTTTTTTATACTAGACCAATTAAGATAATTTTAACAAATAAAAAGTTAAAACAGAAAGAAGCAATGATTTAATTGATTTTAAGTATTATCTAATTAAATTTTTTATTATAGTATATGGCTCTCGTAGTCGCAAAGTAAAACTAATGTGATGTGTCCCCCCGCCCAAAAAAAAAGAAAGACCCTCATTTTATTTAAATGTAAATTTGTTACTATTTAATAATGTATGATTAATTGGTTTTAAAAAACTCATATTATATTTTAATTGAAAATTTTGAAAGTCAACATTTATATTATTAACTTGACACTCTGCATGTTAATTATTTTTAAATCTTTTTTTGATAAAATTTACTTTTAATTTATGTTTATATAAAATTAAAATAATATTTATAATTACTCTTTATTTATACATTTTAAAAAATGTACTTAGCGCATAAAACTACTTTTATAATAATTTATTTTTATTAAGTTTTTATCTCAAATTTTTATAGGTGAAGAATAAGAAATAGAAATAATCTATATAAATGACACTTATTTGAAAGATAATTTTTAGTGCCCAAATTAACAAAAATTTTAATATATAATGGTATGCACGTCATAGATTATTACCTTAACTTTTAATTATTTGAGTGTAAAAATAGATAGAGAGTACTTCAAAAAGTTTAAGTACCACATTATTCAAACTAAGATAATTTTGAGTGTATATATTTTAAGGAAGTAATACGTACAAGAGCAGGTTAAGTTGGGATCAGTTTAGTTGAAATCTATTGATTTCCCCCATATGCATGAGATAATACATGGTAAAAAAATTTTTACACAAATTTATTTAACCAAATGAGACTTCTAGAAAATGTTAAAATTTTTACTTTATAAAATTAGCAACATGGTTTTTGGTTTTACTATTGGTTTTCAAATTCTTCCATTGGAAATTGTGTAACAAGTTTCCTTAATACCATTGATTTTGTGACCTCCTCTCATAAACCTTCTTTAATTTCCAATGTCCTTCTCATTAAATTACTAACATTTTTTTTAAGTCCCTAACATTTAGCTTCTTACCAATATATTTCCTAAGGTTTATTTGTTCATTTGATATATATAAAAAATATAAATATAACATCCACACTTCCTTTCCTTATCTGAGTTATATCCTTATCTCCTATAGTTTTGTGTCCTTAAACCTCTATCAGGAAGAATCTATTTTATCATGGGAAATATTTGTGGGGGCAGAATAATTTTTAAGGATAATGTCTTGTGACGTGATTCAGTTTTAAACAATATTATTCCAACAACAACAATCTTAAGAATTAGGGAGCTTGCTGCCATTCTTACTCAAACCACTACCTTTGTTGTTACGAACATTAACACTACTATCAACAATGTTAACAATGACATTCCTGTCGCTATTTAAGTTATTTCACTGATTATCCCAAATATCAAGTCTTTTCCAGATATCTCAAAGATTGAGATATTTGAAGGATAAAATTTTCAAAGGTGACAAGAATGTGTTTTTTCTATGCTAGACATGCATGGTGTCATTGGTACTTTCTTTGATTGGAGACCTTCATAAACTGCAGATAAAACTTAATTGGATACTTAGACTTATGCCAATAAAGTATGTAGGTATACAATTATTAGCACAGTATCTAATAATCTCTTTGATATCTATTGTACATACAAGGAGGCTAGTAAAATTTAGAAGTCATTGCTTGCAAAATACATTGCTAAAGATGTTGGGAAACAAAAGTTCGTGATAACCAACTACTATCGATAGGAGATGATGGATGACAAAGATATTAAGCTCAAGATCAATGAGTATCATAAGCTGTTGAAGGATCTTTGAGTTGAAAAGATCAATTTTCTTGATGAGTTTGCTATAAGTATACTCATTGAGAAGCTTCCAGAATCATGAAAAGATTACAAGCAACAACTCAGGTATAAACACAAATAACTATCTTTGTTGAATCTCATCGCCCACATAATCATTGAGAATATAAACTAGAAGGAGCTTCAAGTGACAACAGCCAAAGATATGACTTCAAAGGCAAATTTGGTGGAGGCGAAGCCAAGAAAAAAGAGTTATGATAATAAAAAGTCTGATTACAAGCCTAAAGACACTAACCGTAAGTTTAAAAAGAAAGGAGTTTGTTATATTTATGGAAAGTCAGGTCATCATAGCAAGAAGAGAGTTAGAAACAAAAATCTTCATAAGCAAAGTGCAAATTTGGTTCAAGGAGATGACATAATTGTTGTGATTGTTTCACAAGCTCTTCTTGTGGTCAACATAAAAGAATGGATGATAGACTTTGGGGCTATCAGGCATATATGTGCGAATAAAAAGATGTTTACCTCTTACACTTCTATGGGGGATGAAGAAGAATTTGTATATCTTGGTAATTTTGGAACTGCTAAAGTTCTAGGAAAAGGAAATGTTCTTCTCATGCTCATATCTGGCAAAACCTTAGCTCCAAAAGATGTCCTTCATATGCTTGATATTAGAGCAAATTTAATTTTTGTAACTCTATTAGTAGAAATTGGGTTAAAGTGTCATTTGAATATGATAAAATTATAATGACAAAAAATAACATTTTTGTAGGCAAGATTTATTAGAATCAAGGACTGTTTGTACTCAACATTTCTAGATTTAATAAGAATGCATCTTCTTCTACTTGGTTGATTTTTCTAAAATGTAACATGTTAGACTAGAGCATATTAATATATCTTATTTTAAGAAAATGCAAAATCTTAGTTTAACTTTTGCCATTAATAATGCATGTTCAAATAAATGTGAAATTTGTGTAGAGTATAAATTAACTAAAAAATCTCATTACTCTATACAAAGTGAAACTAAATTACTCAATTTAACTCATACTAATTTAGGTGATTTAAAACAAACTATGATTAGGAATGATGAAAAAATATTATATAACTTTTATTGATAATTTTTCAAGATATACTAAAGTGTATTTGCTTAGAAATAAAGATGAAACTTTTGATATATTCCTTCTAAGTGGAAAATTGGTTAAATAAAAGAATAAAAAGAATAAGATTAGATAGAGGAAAAGAATGTACCTTGTTTAATGATTTTTGTTAAAAAGAAAGGATAATTTATGAAATAATCCTATCATACTCACTTGAATCTAATGGTGTAAGTGAAAGAAAAAATATAAATTTAAAAGAAATAATGAATGCCATGTTAATTAGCTTATTTGGTCTAGATAATCTTTAGGGAGAAGCTTTGTTATCTGCATGTTACTTATAAAATAGAATTCCTTATAAGAAAATTGATAAGACACTATATGAATTATGAAAAAGATATACTTCTAATTTAAAACATTTAAAATACAGGGGTGTCTTACAAAAGTTATACTACTAGATCCTAAGAAAAGGAAAATTAATTTTAAAATTTTTGATTGTATATTTCTTGATTATATTAAGCATAGTATTATCTATAGATTTCTTATTTTAAAAAACGATGTGCTTGATTATAATATTATAATAGAAACAAAATATGTTAAATTCTTTAGACATATTTTTCCTTTGAAGATTAAAAATATTTCTCAAACAACAAAAAATATTTCTTCTTCACTTGAACAAAATCTTGTTAAGAACTCAACTAAAGGTTTATAAAAAAAAAAAAGTAAAAGGCAAAGGAAAGAAACATTTTTTGAAAATAATTTTTATACTTATGTCATACAAGATGAACCATCAACTTACTTTAAAGCAATTACATCACTAGATGCACATTTTTGAAAAAAAAGCAATTAAATCTAAGATTGATTCACTTAATAAAAATAAAACTTAGGTTTTAGTAAATTTACCTCTACAAGCAAAACCTATTAGGTGTAAATGGATTTTTAGAAAGGAATACAATCTTAATGGGACTATTGATAAATATAAAGTGAAGCTAATAACTAAAAGATTTACACAAAAATAAAATGTTGATTATTTTAACACATTTTTTCCTATTATTAGCATTTCTTCTATTCGAGTTTTAGTTGCTATAGCCTCTATTTACAAATTTTTTATTTATTAAATGAATGTTAAAACTACATTTTTAAATGGTGACTTAGAAGAAAAAATTTATATATTATAACTAAAAGTTTGCATTATTTCTATTTAAGAGAATAAAGCTTGTAAATTTATTAAATCTTTATATGGCTCAAAACAAACTCTTAAAAAATGGAATGAGAAACTTAAAAAAGTTTTGATAGGAGACAGGTTTTCAACTATTGAAATTGATAGATGTGCTTATACAAAACTTGTAAATAATGAGTGTGTAATTATTTATTTGTATGTAGGTGACTTGCTCATATTTGGTACAAATATGAATGTTGTGCTTGAAACAAAACATTTTTTTGTTTTTAAATTTGATATGAAAGACATAGGTAAAACAAGTGTGATTTTAAGTGTTAAAGTCATAAAAAAAGGTGATAGTATATTATTATCACAAGAACATTATATTGAGAAACTTTTTAAGAAGTTTAATCATTTTAATGATAAATTTATAGGTATTCCTTATGATGTTAACACTCAATTCATGAAAAATAAAGATGATTTTATGGCTTAATTTAAATATGCATAAATCATTGGATGTTTGTTGCATTTGATGAACTTCATCCGACCTGATATAATATATACTGTGTGTAAATTAAGCGTGTACACATACTATTCAAACAGTGATCATTAGTTTGCAATTGTAAGACTAATGAAATATTTGAAAAGTACCATGAGTTATGGTATCATGTATAATAGATTTCTCGCTACACTTGAATAGTACAATGATGTCAATTGGATATCAAATTTAGATGAGATAAAATTTATAAGTGATTATATATTCACTTTTAGTAGTGGTGTAATAATTTAGAAGTCAGCCAAACAAACTATTATAGCTAGATCCACTATAGAATCAGAGTTTATTGCTCTGAAATTGGTTGACAATGAGGTTGAGTGGTTGAAAAACTTCTTAGCAAATATTCCTTTAAGTGTAAAACCTACACCATTAATATTTATATATCGTGATTGTCAAGCGACAATAGTCATTGTAAATAATAAAACTTTTAATGGTAAAAGTAAACATAGTTAATTGAGATATAATGTGATTAAGCAGTTGCTGAAAAATAGTATTATATTAATTAATTTTGTAAGGTTAGAAGTAAATTTGATAGATCCCTTAACCAATATAATTTTTGAAATGATAAAGGAAATAAGACTTAAACCAATTCAAAATTAACAGTGATGGTATCCACCATTTGTGATTGGAGATCTCATGAAAAAAGTTCATATGAATAATAACAAGTCATTGTTAGTTTTGCTAGCACTTAATTTCTAGTCTTTTCTTATGGTGTGAGAAAAGTGTTAGAATGCATTAATAGATGGGATGAGCACAAAACTTTTAATGATTTTTATAACCCTTATAGGTGGTATATTAAATGCAGATACACTTGATAAAATCACTTATATAAATGTGGAATGAGGCCGCTCTTATAAAATCGTGACAAAATCTCTAAAACACTTATTAAAACTAAGCACAAACAACAATAATAACAAGAATCATAGAGATGTAAATTGATTAGTAAGATTTCTAACATATAACAAAGAGTTGTTGGTTCATAGAACTTATAAGATACATTGATAGCTCTTTGTGTTAAGTTTTATTAGCCAAGGTCTGGTTCATAATCCAAAAGACACCAGATTTAAAACGTCTACATCATACTTGCAACCCAAACTTTTTTCCTTTTCCTCTTACCTTTTTGAAATATGTGGGGGATTGTTGAGTGTATAAGTAAAAAGAAAATATTTCAAAAAAACTAAGTCCTACATTGATCAAACTAAGAGAATTTTGAATATATATATTTTAAAATATATTATTGGGCTAGTAAAATAGTTAAGGAAATAGGTAAATTCACGCGCACAAAAGCAGGTTAAATTAGACTTAACTCAATTAAAATTTACCAATTTCCTCTTTGCACGTGAAATAATACATGGTAGAAAAAACTTTACACAAATTTATTTAATCGAATGAAGCTTGTAGAAAAGGTTAAAATTTTTACTTTATAAAATTAACATGATTTTCAATTTTACCATTGATTTTCAAAATTCTTACATGATTTTCAATTTTATCAATGGTTTTCAAAATTCTTATGTTGAAAATTGTATAACAACCTTCCTTAATATAATTGATTGTTGTAACCTCCTCTCATAAACATTTTTTAATTTCCAACGTCCTTCTCATTAAATTTCTAATGTCTATTTTTTTTAAGCCCCTGACATTCAACTTCTTACCAATATATTTTTGAAGGTTTATCTACTTATTTGATATATATATATATATATATATATATATAATATAAAACATCCGCATTTCCTTCTTTCTCTCCTTTGTTTGGGTTGTATCCTTATTTCCTATAGTTCTGCACCTCTGAACCTATATCAAGAAAAATTTATTTTATCTTAGATAATATCTGTAAAGACAAAATAATTCTTCAGAACAACATCCTACAATGTGACTTGGATTTAAACATTATTATTCCAACAACAACAATTATAAAGTAAACGGCCTTAAACATGTAGAGTATGAGATTTGAGATTTTATTCAACAGCTATCACTGAAATTTGAAATTTACGTGGATGAAATTATTATCACAAACTTAAGTTAGCTGTTTCAAAAGCTTTGTCTAGTGATGGGTTCTTGCCATCAAAGAAAGGAATTTATGTATGGATTGATTTAAGACCTTTATTGGCTGGAATTCAAATACACATTGACTAGCATTTTTTATAGACTCTTTACACGATCTATTGAAGATTAACGCTAAAATAATTACTAAATTTAAGACCAAATTGTATAATTAACTCCAATTTATATACATAATTGCCAGACCTATGGTTGTCTCTTACATGTGTAGTTCCCAACTTTGGTTCTTGCCCCGTTAACTTCTTTATTTCAAAAAACCAAAAAAAAAAAAAAATTTAATACACTAAAAAGTATGTTTAATTAAATGATATAGTTGGAAAAAGAATGTAGAAAGTGAGATAAAAATAAAATAATTATTATACCTTTATTTTTTAAAGAATAATTTAATGATTAGAATGATAATTTGATAGATAAATTAATAATTAATAATTATAAAAGTATAATAAACATTGTACAAGTTATATAAATAGAATATGTTTATATTACAATAAACCAAATGGAATAGTTAACAGTTTGAAAATCAGATGAATTTCAAACAAAGCCTAATAACATACTTAACAGCAATTAAAACAAATCATGGAAAAAGAGACGTTGAAAAGTTACACCATGAGTCTGCACCAAGGGCCAAAAACAATACATTTTATGAATAATGCTAATTTAGTGAAAAAGGCTTGGAGGTTCAAGACATCCAGAGCTAATATTGCAAAAATATGTTTGCGGCTTCAAAAAAATATTATTTCAGATTTTATTGTAGGGTTAGTTTTTCGGATATTGATGCCAAGTTGTACAACTATAACTGAAGTGGTAACCCATAATCAGGAAAAAGGCAGATTTCATACCATTTTTTCCCCATCTATTTAGAGGCAATTGTGATAGTAACCTCCCAAACTAAATTAGCTAATTTGCTGCCAAGCATGAAGTGTTCATAGCTAACATAAAAGCATAACAAGTGCTAAAAGATGGAGGTATGCATATAGCGTCACCGTACTAAAATGCGTAATGCGAACAAAAATCAAAATCTGAGCATTTACTAATAGGACAAAACAAAAAGATAGTTTTGAAATATTATCTATCAAGTTCTTCAATAAAAATTTGATAAGAATTTACTAGTACAGTGATCATCATAAACGATGGTTAGTCAAAATTGTAGGTATAGCAAAAATAGTATGAACTGAAACCTTGCCCGTATTTTTCTCGACTTTCCAGCTGAAATGACAGAAATAGTAATTTAGAAGGACACACAAAAGCAATAAATGATGTGTTCGGCCAAAATAAAAAAAGCTTCCGTATAAATGAGAAAGACAGAATAGTTCAGACAGTAAAGTCTCCAAGAACACAAATTATGAATAAGAAAAGGACATACCTCAAGGAAAACATCGGTAAATTCAAGCTTCTTTCCTTGTTATCCTGGAATCGTGCAAGAGGTAAGATGGTAAGTATCAAATACCATTGTCCATAAAAATGGCTAGAAATATGAGTAACACTTAACTGCAAAGAGCCAATTAATTTACTATAATAACATAAAAATAATGGTATTCTACATGCACAAAAGAGATGCTGAAGTCAAGACGAATTCAAGGGAGAAAAAAGTGCCATATTTTACAAAAAGCAGATCAATCTAGCACCGATAATTTACCTGAAACAGTATATTCCCAAGGCAGTTGTAATCTCATGAATGACAGACGTAGCGAAGTGCAAGTAAAATGTCACTGTGTTCAGAGAAAGAGTCATCGAGTAAGAGAAGCAGAGAGGCAACATCAATTAATTTCATATGTACTCCATCTCAAATGTCAACCAAAAGTAAGCCATACAAAATTTAATTCCAAGTAGGTAATTTATTTTATAGTTGGAGCCTAGTAAGATGAGTAGCTTTGCGTCTCGGGTAGAACAGATGTATAGGAGTTGTAAATTGGATGTGACCTCTGAGAGAGAAGTAATTTGCAAATAATAGCATATAAGGAAATGCTGCTGTATGCTATAAGTTTGTGGTGTTGACTCTTTGATACCTTTGGCAATTGCTGGATCATTCAGAAACTTTGGACATTTTTCTCATTTGTCATTCCAGAGGTTTTAGGAACACTAAAGATGGAAACGATCATAGACGATGTGCTATACTTTGCTATTATTCGGTTCTTATGGTGGGAGTGTAAAGCCAGGGATTTCAAGGATAATATTGTGTTGTTACCTCAGTTATGAAATAGAGGCCCACATGCTCTTTATGGTGCTCAGCTATGAACTATTTTAGAGGTCTTTTTTTTTTTTTGGGCTGGATAAGCAGAAAGACTTGCGACTTTTGCTTAGATGACATGCTTTCTTTGTTCACTTCTCAGAAATTAGGTTTTCTATAGGGGGATATCTTATCCTCTGGCTTTTGTACTTCTTTTTTTTTCTTCTCTCATTATATTTCTTTTTCTATCCAAAAATAAAAAGAATGGTAGCTGTACCTGTAAATGCACAATAACCAAAAAGAACCAGTCTCTCATCCACTAAAGGAACCCTGCCACATATTTTAATGGACTTCCGTGAGAAAAACAAAAACAAAAAACACTCAAATAACATAAACCACATCTATCAGCTGAACACACAATAAGACATACCCATCATTCAGCCTTGATGTGAGTGCATTAGCAATAGCGAATGGGAGATACAGGAGGGACTGTACAATGTAAGCAACCCTTGAATCAATTATCTTAGTGAAATCAGAAGTTTGATGGCGATTCACTTCAAAGAAACCGGCTACATTAATTGGAGTTCTAAGCTAACTCCCCCCTCCCCCCCAAAAAAAAAAAAGTCAACCAACTAAGGATGTGCAAGTTGGAGAGACCATTAGATCAAATCCCAAACTCTTGCGAGAGCCATATAAATTAAAATAGACTATTCAACTAAGGACGTGTTTAATAAAACTGAAGATTTTTGTGTTGAAAAATTTAAGCGCTAAATTAGTAAAATTTGAAAAGATTTCATTTAGAGTCTTGATTGTGTGTAAAACTATAGACATTTCGAGTATTGACTCCTGACAAAGTGCCAAACAAAAAACAAAATTACTGACATTAAAGTATATCCAAAATATCAATGGTTTGTGACTCCTTAACTTACAGTGGTTTCTGTAGGCTATAGCTAAGGCAGGTGACACACCCACATGAATGAATCATCCTAAATAAATTCTAGTATAGCTTGTCAATAGTTGTACTGTAAGACAATAGCCAATATGGGAAAATAAAACAGCTATAAAAACGTCTTCAGAATTTAACATAGAAAAGAAGCTCAATACCATGCACATTCCAGTTTTCAAGCCCTTAGGTTCATCACACAAGTGGGCCAAAATCATCCTTCCCTGAAAAATTGAGCTTACTTCAGGAAACATTGGAATGGATAATTAGATTGTCCACAATGGAGGAGCTAAGAGTGAGAGAAATAATGTGCAGCAGAGTTACTGACCTACAACAAGCACTTATACTTTACAAGGGAAAAAGTGACTAACAAAATGGCCGAAAAACAGAAAGTTTTTACGATTTAATAAACTTTTCATTATTCATCTCACATATCTATTTGGCTTGCCTAGAAACTTATTTTAAAAACACGTAGGCCATCTTCGGCCTTATCAAGCAGCCAATGCCAGATCCACCATCATAACACACAAGTTCCTAACTACTGGTATAAATTGTCATTTCAGTTCCGTAACATGTCATCAACGTAGCATACATAGTACCGAACTGTAATTGTGATAGGCAAAAACATTGAATACATTTTAACATACCAACAATAATGATGAGTCATGACAATAACACCAGTCCGTAAATAATAAATTAGTAAAGCAATAGCTTTGCAAAGAGAAATCAGAAAGTAAAGGCATCAAACAAAATGTTTTATTTTTTAGAAATCTAATAACATGCCAATAGCAATTATTAAAACAGAAGATCTGTCCCCTTAAATAGCACCAAAGCATAAAATCACAGTTTCAATAAAGTCAGATGTGCATACAGAAAAATAAATGAAAATTGAAATAAAAAAACATACCATGTGGAACAAAATTTTCAGCCCAACGGCAAACCAAGAATGAGTCAAGATATGTATTTAGGTGTCTATATGATCAAGAAGAGTTTCCAGAAATAGAATGCAAGAACATGAACTTTGCACAGATTAAAACACATCTGCAAAGATTGAATTATTTAATAGATAAGAACTAAACACGTGGCTTCCCAAACCATTTTTACACCACCATACAAGCCATTGAAGTGTTAATTGGCTGAATTGCTCCTTAACTAAATCGGTAAACATTTACTTCTGCACCAATTCAAATCAGTTCATCCTCCAAACAGTATGGATGATTATATTTTTTCAAGGCCAGTAACCAGAGAAGATGTCACCAAAGTAGGACACAAAAAAGACAGTAATGACACAAAGAATGAGAGTGAAATCCTTAAAAAACTAGAATTTATATGCAAAACGCATCTATCTTACCACCAGAAACCCAAAAGCAAGTCCTGTTCCTAGAATAACCAAAAATGGGTAGTTCCCAATGATGTCAGATGGTGACAAATAGTGCCTGCACACAAAATCCAGTCAAGTATGTTTATATTTAAAAAAAATATATAGAACATGCACTTCTGAACAAAAATGGGAACCAAAGCTTAAAAAAAAAGAAAAAGAGAGAGAGACAGCAACTTAAGTTATACCACAGTAAAACTCCTCCCAAGAGAACTGCAAATGGGTAAAGCTGCCCCAAAAAGAGAACACATCAACAAGGAAACTAGAATTTGGGAAACTATTCAAT
The DNA here is from genome assembly GCA_032878935.1 of Erythrophleum fordii. Taxonomy (NCBI): domain Eukaryota; kingdom Viridiplantae; phylum Streptophyta; class Magnoliopsida; order Fabales; family Fabaceae; genus Erythrophleum; species Erythrophleum fordii. The sequence goes on along the minus strand of JAVQMF010000053.1, from coordinate 48,592,103 downwards.
GAGAAAAGGCTTTACCATTGCCAATGCAAGTGGCATGCTTCCGTTCCTTGCCTTAACAACCTTATAAACATTACAAACACTGCATGAAACCAAAAGATAATGCTAACATTTTAACAGCCTGTCACATAATTAGTATAAGGGGCAGCGTATACAGAAACAGAAGAATCATTTTGAACCTTTTTTCCTTTTTTTTTTTTTTTTTGTGTTTTGGGGGGGCAGTAGAATCATTTTGAACATATAACGGGTAAATCCTTGTTTGTTATCACAGATGAAGAGATTTTCATGTCATCTATCAACTGAATGATCTAATGTCATCTATCTTTTACCTTGTTCAATAATTTCAGTCTACCATCTGACAAATTATATGGTACAGAATGGTCTGCCCCAAAAAAATGTTTTCCCAAATATACCATTAGACTAGAATGTGTGATTTCATATCAGAAAATAGAACTTGTGAATTATTGCAAATGCTAAAGAAGCTTGAACATTAATATTTTCAGATATACATACTTGAACGTGACTGTCGGTATAACACCAAAAGCTATCATAATAAACAATACAGCTCTGTATGTAGGGATCCCTGAAATCCGTAAGGAACAATCAAACTCATAATTCTAATGAAAGAATTTACAGAATAATGAGGTTGTATACACACCCTTAATCTTCTATGAGCTTATTTGACGAGTACACAAGAAAGAAAATCAAAGTACCTTGATAGGCAGAGTACAATATATTCAGAAATATCTGCCTACTGGCAAGGCGATAACAATATGGTCTTAATGATAGCAACAATTCTCACTAGTCTCGAAGTAAATGAAGAGCACATCTAAATATACCAGGATGAATTGAAGAATGTGAAACTAGAAAGCTGTATAGGATAAAGAGCAAGAGGGGGAAAAAACTGGCATTCAAGAAATTAAACTAAGAGCACATTGTAACAAATTGCAGGAAAATTCCCCTCACAGAATATAAAACAAGATATCAATATCTAGAGATACAATATTCAAAACATTTCTTAAGAATCTAATAGAAGGCCTTGCACCAGGATTTCCCCATTCTTGTACAATTCTCAACATATATGTTTTATCATGCCTACAATGTCAAATTCCAAGGTCATCTAGCAACAACTTTTAAGTTCTCCCATGAACATGCAAAATGAAATGAAGAGCTAGATGAATATGATGACATATTGCTGTCAATCAAATGTGCATAATGTTAAAGATACTAATAATATCATGCACAAGCCTTCTCTTAATAGCTTAAGTTTTTGGGATGTCTTTGACATGCTACCAAAGCCTCTAAAACTAAGAGGTAATGAGTTTGATTCTTGCCACCTGTTTGCTCCTGCTTAAATTAAATTTCAGCATAAGGTAAGTTGGTGGGCTGGTGATTTGTCCACACATCAAGCAGGGCAGATGGACGAATTTTTTCTTAAGGGGGTCAAGATTGTAAGTAATAATTTATAATTTTTTTTTAAATTATAATTACTGTACAATATATATACGCACACTATATGAGAGGGAAAAAAACAATATATTGTATCAAAATCAAATAAATGAATTGCGCACTGTGGCACACATCACTACAACTACTTATGCAATACCACAACATACCACATGCATGAAAGGAAGCATATTCAGAGAATAAGTCCTGCTTTAAATGATTCATCTCATTGTCTAACCTTCTATAAATTACTAATTTCAAGTATTAAAAAGGGGGGAAAAAGGATGAGAACTATTAATGATGATGATGATGATAATAATAATAATAATAATAAGTAAGGCAATTTATCAAATCTATATGTGAGAAGAAATTGGAGAATTAGAAACAACATAAATGCAGAAGGCAAGTTGAATAACATCAAAAAACAAGAGAAGAATATCTTAAAAGTATTAGAAAGAGCGAGTATCAAATAAAGTGAAAGAATAAGGAAATGAAAATAAAATAAACAAAAATTGAGAGAAATTGATGATCTCCACTCTTTCAGATTTTAGTTACTAACATAAAAGTATAAACAAAAACCTTTTTACTTTTCAATTTCCTAAACTTGGGTAAAGTATTGTCAAGTTTGTCATTTTTAAATTTACTATTCTAAAAGACTTATAAAATTATTAAAATAACTCGTTATTTTATAAAGATTAGGTAACAATCTATGACATTTTTCCATTTAAAGTATGACATTCACTAAATCAGAATGTAAACTATTAGTTACGTTATCATATTTTGTATACAGATGTAAATTTTATTTTTTGAGAGACATTGTGTAAGTTCTATTTTTCTAAAAGGGGCCCATATAGAAAATTTTCATATACATATATTCAAAATATCAAAATTGAGGGGTCCAGGCCCCCCGGGGGGCAGAGTCCCCCTCCCTCCACCTATGGCTTCAAGCCCAAAATGCTTTTGTACGCAGGGGCATTTTAGACATACAAATAAAATCACTCATGGGCCTTGTCCTATCTGCTTAAACTTTTGGGATGAATTAGTCCTTGACACATAAAATACATAGTAAAATGGACACAAAGTTGCCTATCACATGAAAAAGTGTTCTGTAAAAGAAATCTCAAAAATACTAAGGACAAGTGTGGTATATATGAAACTTGGCAGACACAAAAGTTATCACATTTAGCATTAAAGAATACCGCTCAAAACCTTTAGGTCTCAAAAATGACCAGTGTACCATATAATGAAGGACGGTCTTACCCCCAATAATAGGCAACCAGCTTAGAAAGGGCATAGACTTTCCAAATTGCTGAATCCACCACTCAGCACCTGAAGATCAGGATAATAAAAATAATAGTTAATCAAGAGCAGAATAGATGAAAAATCAAATTATAACATAGAAAAAAAAGCATTAAATTGAATTATATGAAAATTTTGTAAGTGTGAAATAGAACTCAGAGAAACAGCATACCCACAATAGCAGTAAAAAAGTGACAGACGTAAATAAGCATAAGACCCTCGGTAGGTCCATTTATAACTGGCAGTATAAGTGTATTTGTGAAATAGCTGCATTCAAAACAACATTTAAAAGAAAATCAATAACGCTAGCGTAAAAATATATATGGCAAAGACAGTTGAGAAGCAAAAATAAAAAACCAATTATATGCCATCATAACATTAGCATGATTTTACAGAAAGGGAAGATACACAAAAGAAAGCATCCATTTAATTGCATCAGGAATATGAACATATAATATTTTTTCAGAACCATTACAAAAAGAACCTCCACTGAGTATTCCAACTTGACCAGAACCACCTATCTCTGGCTGAAGGGTAGTTAAAACTGAGTTTATTTATGTAAACCATAAGACTTTCCAATAAAAAAGCTAATGATGTTATAAAAAAGCTATCAATGTAACATATCATTTAGCATGTAACAATAAGCATAATAACTTACTGCTCCCAGGTTGCACCATAAAATGGAATAACAGATATTGTCCAGAACCAGAAAGTACTTCTTCCACACATAGCAGTACTCCCAAAAGCCAATGCTTCAAACTGATACAAATTTTTAACAGATGATTGTCTTTATTTTCTTTTAAAGGTTAAAGATAACAACCATAACAACCAAAACTGCAGACATACTGTACAAGCAAGCGCATCACATCCTGCAACACAGTTTATTATATATTTATCACTATCAAATTATATGGATAATGATAAACAATTGAAAAAAATATATTGTACTGCAAATTCACCATGATCAAACAGCTCCCCTAATGGGCTGGAAGAATTTGTTCTTCTAGCTTGTTTCCCATCCACAGCATCAAATGTCTAGCATATATAAACAAAAAATCAATAAAGTAATATGGTAGCAAAAAGAGGAAACTTAGTTATCATATAATAAATTTCAGTCATACATGATAAGAGTAATGTACAAAATTGCCAGAACAGGGTAGATGGAATAAATAAAACTAGTTCAATATAGATAATTACAAGAAATTCCCCAAAAATCCAGGGTTAAAAAATAGATTTCTGTTCTGTAAATTTATCTATAATAAGAAACAGAAGGTCAAATGTAAGCATGCTTCAAGACTCCAAAATTTCTATATACATATATAAGCCATCAATAATTAAATCCTTAGGTTTCATGCAGCTAAAAATCTGTAATCTAAATCATTAAAATTCAAAACATGACAGTAGCACATCCATGATGTTCAAAAAAGCAGATAGCAAATATAAGAAATGAGATCAAGGCAATCAATTATGAAAAGTAATCAAATTTTATTAGGCTTGTTTGCCATCAAGGTAAAAAAAGGTACCCAATATACATTAAGGTTAAAATCAAGAAAACAAAAAAGGGAGCATATGATACTGCTACATGAGCCATATCAGGACCTACGCAGACCTGGTATAAAAACAGTAGTAGTCCATGAGCAAAATGAACCCATCTTGGTGGAGCCGAGTCCAATCGAGGTGAGTATATCTGCATTAATAATTAATAAAGAAGAATGAGTATGAAGGGTCTTTGAATCCACAGTTTCAACTTTCAACACAGCCATTCACATTATCCAAATTGCCTTCCTTGACCATATTAAAGGTACAATTAAACTCTTCCAACAATGAGCAGTTCTACACAAGAAACCATCCAAAAAATATGAAATTAACTGGCAACCTTAACAAGATTACATATAGATATTCACTCATAATAAATTTCATCATATCATTTAACAAAAAAAGAAAAAAGAAAATGAAGCATAGCAAAAGTGCAAAATTATCACTATTATGAGTTTCAGCTTTATGAAGTAGGATAACTATTAACTCAGGTCCCACTCACGTAGCCAAGCAGTGCAGACACTAGTAAAAACATGAACCCAGTAAGAGTTATCTGCAACCGACAATATATGAATGATCAGTGCCAAGGATATAGCTTATGATATCAAAAGAAACAGTTATGGACTAATGCTACAATGAGAGAGTGCAAATATGTACCATGTTTGGACTGCAAATCCCAGAATGCCAATATGCCAACAGATGGGAAAAATAAAAGAAAAGGGTGGAAGTTAGTGCAAAGCAGAACTTATAAACTATTGCCAAAGAGTAAATAAAAATATTGTTGTCTTCTTGAGTGATTTGTGTTTGTCTGTGTTTACATTCTACAACCAGAACACACTAAACATATATCTAGTTAAAATGAGAAAGTGGACTGTTTACAAATTACAAGCATTTTAGCCCCAACATCAGATCGTAAAAACAGAAAGTTACTGGATGATGTTAATTTTTAAATCCCACAAATGTTATTTTATTCTCATTTGCATTCTAATGTTGTTTTTCATATACAACTTGGGAATGAGAACGTTAGCAAAAAGTTCAACAACAGTCCTTCCAAGTGAAAGATATCTGTCCCTGTATTCTTAGTATGGAATACCCTAACTGCAATTAATAGCTCTGTGAAGCCGAAAACCATGTTTAAGCAAAGCAACTAAACCAGTACTAATTCGTATATTCTATACACCAAGATTCTAAATTACTGAACTACAAATAAGGTTGACGATATACTAAGGCTAGTTTTCACTTCTTGAATGCATGCTCTTTCAAACTGACAACACTACTTGCCAGTATATTACAATGATGTTAATTTATACACGATATTTGATAAAAGAATTTCAGAAAAAAATAACTAGCCCAGTAATGTTCATAGTATGATATAGCATACTGAAAGTGAACAAATATTTATTACTATAATATAGATAAGTCATAACAAAGAAAGAATATTAATTCCAAAGATGAAAATACTCACGGCATCCATAAAGGGAAGACAGTAACAAAGCGACTCCAGAACGGCTGGAGTACATATTTAGCGAGGTAGGAATGATCTACACCACTATATTTGTATTTATGCAGAGCCGCTATACCATGAGCACCAATATAACCCATTATCTCAGATAAACTCTGAAATATCCTTCAAAGACCAATTAAGCCTCTGCACAACCTGCAGAACTTTGAACACGAATAAGTATACGACTATGCGCGACCCCCGGTAAAAAGTGGCTAATGAAAATTAAAGTTCACGCTTTAAAAAATTAAAAAAAAAAACTAATTGGACGAGTTTGAAATATTACTGGTTACCCATAGCACAAATTGATGAAAATAAAAACAAAAAGCGAGAATTTTGAATGAATTTTACACCGAAAGTGCACATTTCCCTAACTAAAGAAGATTGGTCCCGTCCAAATTAAACGCACAATAGATCTAAAGGCAGAAAAAAAAAAAACAATATTTATGAAGAGTAAGAAATGGGAAACAAACAGATCAGGAACGCAAATAAGAACCTGCAAATCTAACAGAATAAAAGAAGAAGGAAAACAAAAAAATATCTCCACCTCTTTGAACCGTAGAGGCAGTGCAGGCTTAGAGAAAATGACACAAACGAAACTTTGCAGAGGCTGGAGTTTCCAATAAAAGGAGACAAAAGTGGTTGAACCTTGCCCTCGTACTCCCGTGATAGTAACGGCAACTAGCAAATAAAATGGGAGATGAAGAAAATTAAATTCAATTACATTAATTAATTACAGGGAGTGGTCCAGCGGCGAGGGAGAGTGTCGAAAGTTGAAACCCCTCCTACAAATTCTTATGCCGTTGATATTCCAAAGTGTTCCACAGCGAACGTAGGGGCGTTTCAAAAGTTCCACTTTACAGCACAAAAAGATGCCATTTAGATGAGGTAAAGATAATATTTATGGAAATTTTATAAAAGTTTTTTTCTTTTAAAAAGTATTAGTTAATAATGCAATAATTTTAAAGGTTAATGTGAATGTATAAAATAACAATAGTGAGTGTGCTAAAATTATTTTTTTCTTTTATAATAGTAAAAAATTAAAGATTTTTATATCAAGTTGTTAAAATAATTTAACTTAGTTAAAGGTTAAATTAGAATAAATAACATAAAATTTAAAGACTCATTAAGTTAGCAACTATAGAATTATAAATAAAAATTAAATTAAAAGAATATATTTTTATACAGATCAGAGAAATATGTAAAATTGTGTTTCCATATCTGTGAAGAAATAACAACCGTTTATGTTTTGATGGGAAATTAGTGAAGACATAAAAAGATGGATAACATCATAAACGTAGTAGTAATATGTTTACAATAAGAATATATTTAGAATTTAGTTAAAATAATAAAGTCTCTTTTAAATTTACAGTAATTACAATAGCTTTTAGAAATATTGTTTAAAGTATTTCTAAAAAGTTATTATAGCTTTTAAAAAGCATTGAAAAAATATCATTAAAAAATTGTTTAACTAAGTATAAATTTGAAATTTTTATCGTTGTTAGCTTAAAGGGAAAAAAAACGCATCAATCACAATTCATTTTTTTTCAGCCGAAAAATCACCACTATTTCAAATGGCCCTCTAAGTAGTAATATTGAAATAACTTATTTTATTTATCTCAATCACAAACAAAAATGTCATAAACCATGTGTGTGGTAAATTATTTAATTTCAATTGGTTGAAAGTTTGAATTTGGTTTAATTCATTTGTTAAATAAATAAATTTGATTGACATATTAAACTTGTATAGTCAAATTGAATTTAAAATTTTAACATTTTGCTGGTTAACTCGATTATTAATAAGAAAGGCCTGGACTAAAATATTAAAACTTAAAGTTAATTGATAGATTAAATATGCAAATGTCTTGAGTTGGCATAATTTATTCTGAAATTTGTTGTCAGTTTAGAAATTCGGAGGGACAAACTCAAAAGTCCTCATTAAAAAATGGATAAATGACTTTCATAAGCTCAACAAAATATTCAAAATAAAAAAAAATTTACTAATTTAATTCCAATTGGAATTCCGAGTTGGATTCAGTCCTGAAAAAAACCACTAACACGAAGATATTGCCGAATCAATTTTTTTATAAAAATCTAAAATTCAAATGATATCATTTTTTAATATAATTATAAATTTTCAAAATAATCAATTTCTAAATAATATAAAAACATTTTTAAAACATAAATTCAAAGTTTACAAGTTTCTTTTTCTTGAGGATAATCCAAATCTCCAAGATATTTCAAATCTAGATCATGTTTAATTATTTTAAAATTCAAAAAAATATTGATATATCAAATTATGGTTAAATAACTAAAAAAATTATATGTGTTAATTTTAAATGAATAAAACTTAGATGTAATCTCCTATATATTTGTTATTAGATTTATTAATTAAAGTATGACAAATGTCTAATTTTTCTATAATAATGTAATAAGCATATAATTTAATTAAAGAATTATTCAATTATTTGTAAAAATTATATATTTGTCATAATTTTATTTAAAAATAATCACTTGTCATATTTTAATTAAAGAATTAAATAACAAAAATATATACATTATATATAAATTTTTCCATTTTAAATCAACCCAAGCACATATATTGATTTAGATAAATATAAATATAATTAATATATATTAGTGCAGAAAAATTGCTTTTAGTAGTGGGACGACACAAGTTTACCGGCCAAATCAGAGAAATAATAAATAATATTTTACTCAAAACAATAGTCAAATACAAGTCATGAAACATCCCGAAATAAGACAAAAGGGTAAATTCGTAATTTCAGACATAATGAGGGGCAGTTACAATACCAATCCTCAACGAGTGGGCGTGACCTATAAATTCACGCTTTGGCGCCAACTTTCTGCCGAAACTCGTACATCTAAACCCCGAGCCCCAGCAAGCAAAGCAACGTTGAACCGTGATTTCGTGCCGTTCTAAGTTCTTCGATCAATTTCTAGGGGTATCTTGCTTTACGTTCTGCTTTCGATTCATCTGAAACATCATACATTTAATATCTCTAGATATTTATTTCTTTGATCTTTTCGGATCCGTATCTTGTTTCCATTTGTTTCCTTCTTCTTCTTGATTTTCGACCTGGTTTCAGATAATCCACATTTTGTGCTGAGGTCGAAGGTGTTTCTGGCATAACGTAGTGGGAGATCGAATTTTTCTTATTTTTTCAATTCAGGTACGTTATCAATTCGTTGTTTCGTTACGTTTTATTATTTTAATTTGATTTTTGCGTGGTTCTTATGTACGAGAGAGCAGTTGGTCTTTTCTTGACGCGGGGTCAATTTTTTTTCAAAAAAATATTATCAGTTTGATTCAGATATAACATTAATAATTTTCCTAATATTTTTGTAATTTTATTATTATTATTATTATCATTAAGTTTTGTTTAGTTAAGAGATTTTTTTATTATTTAATTAAGGGATTTTTTTTTTTTAAATGAAGCTTGAGCATTTAATTGATTTATTAGGGTTAAATTTTTTCCTTATAATAATTGAACTTTAAGTTTTTATTCATTTTTTCACGCTGCCGCAGTCTTTTGCTTTATCGAGGCATGATCTTTTTTTTCTCTTTATAGGGTTTATTAAGTCCGTGCTGGTTCTTTTCCTTTTAATGATAATCCTGTGTGTCATCATGTTTATCGGTGCTTATGTTTCCGGTTGGTAGTACATCGATCTGTATTTGTCCGCTACGTTTGCCTCTTTCTTTTCTATCGAACTGTTGTCGCTGAGATTACGTAGACGTGGGGGGTTTTAGTTAAACTTTTCTTGCATGGCTAGCCCTCCTTAGTTTAGTATATCTCGGGTATCCTGCGGACCCTTTGATGTCAAAGTTAGCGAGTCAGATTATGGATGATGGGGTCGACTTATATACCTAGCTACTTTGGTGGACTCCTATTGGCTCCTTTCACTTAAAGATGAGTACAAGGGTTGTACAACCACTTCTAGTTGAACAGCTCTGGTCTTTATCGGTTCCTTTGCTTTGATTGTTCATCAATACTTATGTTTTCTTGATATTCTTTTATTTTCTTTTTCTTATGATGTTGCTATTGCATTCCATTTTGATCATTTTTATTCATTGTGTTAAAGAATTAATGGCCTTTAGGCATTTCTCTGGATTTATCTTCTGGTTTTGCTAGGTGTTTGTAACAACTGTTAATCTATATGTATTGACTGTGTTGAAGTAGGATTGAATGATTTATGGAATCCGAACGTGGGAAAAAGTCTAGTAGTAGTAGTAGTAGTAGTAAATCCCTATCCTACGAAGCTCCTCTGTGCTACGTCATTGAAGACATTCGTCCAAAAGGTGAAATCAAGAAGTTCGGATCTGCCGCTTTCACCTTCGTAAGTTTTCTTGTAATGAATAATTAAGGATTCAAATCCTGGAAGACAATTTTATTTGATTTATTGATCAATGCTAATACCTGTACGTTATGATATTTTGCAGTACGCTCGCAAACCATCCTGACATCGCTTGCGTACAACCAGTGGTTTATTAGCGCCTTTTTTATTTGCTTAAGTTAGGTTTGTTTTCTACTTCAATCAACGTCTTTCCAGTTCCTTTCTCTGCAATCATACTCTCTTTACACCTGTGATTCGATTCGGTTCCAACTGCATTTAGACAATATGGCTACGGCAGTTTCTGCAATTGGTTATGAAGGTTATGAAAAAAGATTGGAAATATCCCTTTTCCACCCAGGAATCTTTCTTGACCCTGAAGAACAGGGTCTAAGAGCTCTGACAAAATCCCAGTTGGATCAGATTTTAGCACCAGCGGAGTGCACCATAGTTTCGTCATTGTCAAATGACAAGGTTGACTCTTATGTTCTATCTGAGTCCAGCCTTTTCGTTTATCCATACAAGATCATCATTAAAACCTGTGGTACTACCAAGCTACTACTTTCGATGCCACCCATCTTGAAGTTGTCCAAGGTCCTCTCTCTTGCTGTTAAATCTGTAAGGTACACCCGCGGTAGTTTCAACTTTCCTGGTGATCAGTCATATCCTCATCGCAACTTTTCTGAGGAAGTAGCACTCCTGGATAGCTACTTTGGGAGGCTTGGAGCCGTATCTGCTCATGTTATGGGTGGCTCGGACAAAGCACAGAAATGGCATGTATACTCTGCTTCTGCTGAATCTGTGAGCTCACTTGACTCTGTTTACACCCTAGAGATGTGCATGACTGGTTTGGATAGAGAAAAAGCATTGGTTTTTTATGAAGAGCAGTGTGGTTCAGCTCCCTCGATGACTGTCAAATCTGGCATCAGAGAGATTCTTCCACGTTCTCGGATATGTGATTTTGGTTTTGAACAATGTGGTTATTCAATGAATTCTGTCGAAGGGGCTGCTGTTTCTACCATTCATGTTACTCCAGAAAATGGTTTCAGTTATGCCAGTTTCGAAACAGTAGGGTATGATTTGAAGGTTGTGAATCTGAACGAATTGGTTGAGAGGGTGTTGGCATGCTTCAAACCAAGAGAGTTTTCGATAGCGGTGCACGTGGACATCACACGCAAGTTATTCGATCAGAGATGTTTGCTGGATGTGGAGGGATATTATTGCGAAGAGAGGAGCATCAAAGAGCTTGGAAGGGGTAGTTCTATTGTCTACCAGAAGTTCAAGAAGACCTCTGACTGTGTCTTTGGTTCACCCAGATCAACTCTGGAATGCTAGCTGAGAGACGAAGATGAAGAGTAGTTAGAGTCTTGTGTCTTTATTGTCTGCCTTTCTGGTACAAAATAAAACTTGAGGCTTGTTCTTTTTTATGTTTTTTATTTTATTTTATTTTTTTATCTTGTCATCTTATATTTGGGGCAGAGCGAAGTGCCCCAAATGATTGGATGAGCAGCTTTTCTATGGAACAGTTCTGGCTTTGCAAATGGTTGTAGATGATTACAGTTCAAATGTTCCAGTCATTTTATTGCATTTTTTTTTAATGATAAAATCTGGTTTTAGTGCTTCTTATATGTGCTTCATTCTACACATAAATTCTTCGTTATCAATGATTTAATTTGTATTGAATCTGTTAACTCTGAACTTAGTCGCTTAGAAATTTCAAAGCTGGTTTTTGAGGTCCTTCAGCTTGACCTTTAAGGCGAACAAATATTATCTTGAAGGGTCCCCCCTCCTTATTTTCGTGTATCTTTCGCATATCTTCCGGAGGAAACAATCTGCTTCGTTCTCTTTTTTTCATTTTACATATTCTTTTATTGTTTGCAATACAGCAAAAGCTATATTAGTTGTGGTTATTGAAAATTTTGGATTAGGATTTATAAAATCTGGTCTCACTTGAGAATTGAGATGGGTAATTATATAATGACCTTTCTTTAAGACAACAATACCAATTCGGGAATACAGAGAGACCTACTAAAGGAATCTCAGGACAAGAATTTCCTATGCATAATTTTTAAATAAATAATCTATGAAGATATTTCTAAATGAAACTATTTTCGTAAAACGAAAAATTCCCTATAATTTTCATGTGTTTACATTATTATAGAAGAAGCCATAGTTTTCTTTTCAAATGGTTTTTTAAAATTTGATTTAGATTTTTATATAGTATTATTGGACTTTGCGTGACACTTGAAACCAGAATGATCAAAACACTCATTCTTTAAAGAGGTAAAACTTACTCATTTGAACCTAGATATGAGATGAAAAATAGGTATGAAGACTTTCTTAAAAATTTCTAAGGGTAACCGTACTCACCTTCCTTTAAGCTTATAGTGACCTCTCAGGATTGAAAAAATCACGTTCAATAGAAACAAAAAACAAAAGAAAACAAAAACAAAAATTATTCTTTTCTCATTGATCCTCTTTTTTCTTATATACTATACAACAAAATAATCCAAATTGGATTGTCCTGCTTTTCCGACAAAACGTTAATCCACATTTGATTTGAATTTAGATTGGAATTTGAATTCATTTGAAGGGTAACCCTTATTCTTCTTTTGTTTTAAGACCGGTAGGTGGCCACCTTGATCTTTTCAAATTGTTTTTCATTATTAAAAAAAGTAACAAAAATAAAAATATGAGCTTATTTTAAAACAACCATAATTAATTGATGTTGTTTTAAGGCTAATATATATATCCATCTAGATAATTTTTTTTCACCAATGAATCGACTAACCAAACTCATATTTTTATAATCAATTCAATCCCCAATTGAATCAGAGGCAAATGCCTACGAAGAGATCACCCGCATTACAACAAATGTTTGTAACTAGTAATTGAACAATTCTAACTACTTTTTGACTTCAGAGTTTTTTTTTTTCTTTAAATTAGGTTCTGACTGAATTTTGACTAATTTTTAATTAAAGATATAGAAAAATGCTTATAAATACGATTCATTTTATTTTATTTTTATTCAGTTTGCAGCCTTTCATTATAGAAGTGATTAAAAAAAATATCTTTAAAATGTATATATTAATATTTTTATCAAAACACTTCTTTAATATATGTAATACTTAAACATATGTAAAATTAAAATATGTTAATATATTATTAAAATATAATGAATAATATATATATATATATATATATATATATTATGTTATATGTGTGTGTGTGTAATGACACTATGTATAAGATATGAAATTTGTAATTTTGAGTTCCGTGTTATTATTATTATTTATTATTTAAAAAAATTAACACAAGATCCCATATAATTACACGGAACTCGAGATTAGTTAAAATTAAAGAAACATTCATTTAATTACAAATGAAAGTTCGTCCGCCAAAGTGGTTGATTAACAATCGATTGGACTGATGGAAATTTATTTGACCAACTATTTTTTTATAATTTTTCATTATTTATAAATTTGATAGCTTTTTTTCCTGAATTTAAATAGTTTTTATGATTTTTTATTTTAAATAAAAGTTATAAGGTTTATAGTTTCTTTATTTTAAATATTAAACATATATATTATTTTATACTTTATTTATTTCAATAAAAATATAATTCTTATAAATTATATTATTTAATATAATATATATTAATTTAGTAAATTATATATTATTTTTTTAAATGCTAAAATACATGAAGGAATGAACATTTTTATATTTGCAATATTAAGAATTTATCTGCACATTTTAAAACTAAATAGTCATTACTTTAATAGTCATTAATATATATCCCTTGCAAAATATAGTGAGATCTCACATTTAATGTATATTAAGATTGTAGAATTACACATATATTAACATTATAGAATTGGAGATTTTTATTATATTTTGTATTTCTTTTTTGCTCTATTTTTCTTTGTTATTCTATCTTTCTTCTATTTCTCCATTTATTTCATAATCTTTCAACTTCTTTGCATCACCAATATTATTCTTCTTTCATTATTAGAGTTTGTCATTGTTCAGTTTCCTTTATGTTAACTGAAAAAATGATATAAACAAGACAATATGCAAAATTTTATGGATTACCTCCATGTAAAATTAATTAACTTTGTTGCAAAAAAAATTCTAAGAACATTATAATAATAAATGTATTGTTTACTAATTGTCTCTAAATTGCAAAGTTTGTATGTCTCAACGTGTTCTACTAAATTTATTCAATGACAGTAGAATAATAAAAAACGTAAAAGTATACTTTGATATCCTTCACATAAAGAATCATAAAAATATTTTAATAAGATATATCTCAATTTTTTCATGAAATCATAAAAATGTGAGATTGAGTCTATGTATAAATGGGTTCATTTTTTATAATCAAGTATACTTCACCATATTTATATTGGCTTTTGAAACTCACTACCTTCCTTTTGAATTATGCATAACTTTCATACACACTAAATGCAAAAATAATTATTAATAAAATAAATAAATAAGTAAATAATCTAATTTTAAAATATAAATATTTTTACAAATATAACTAAATGGAGACGAATGAAAAGAAAAAAAAAATAGTTTGACTGAAAATCTATTGAATTGTCTCATTGATTTTTAGTTGAAGTATTATTGTTTTTCAACTTCTTTTAGTGGAATTTTTTAATTTTATTTTTAAAATATATTAATTATAATTTATATAAATAATTATTTATAATGTTAAATATATAATATAAAAATATATTAAATAAAATTATTTTTCATTAATAAAATTATGAAATGTTAATTTACAGAATGTCACGTTAAAGTTGCAAAGTCAGAGAGTGTCAATAGAGAAATTGCAGATTTATATTATTATAATGAAGTTATTTATTTTTACTACAAATCAAGTGATAATCAATTATTGACTGAGTAAAATCTGACTGATTCTCTAATTACTTTTTTTGTTAGAAGTTATGTCCTTTTAATTGATTTTGTAATTTTTTCAACTAAATCTTTAGTCACTATTTAAAATATTTGTCATAGTGTTGGATGTAAGAAAGGGTCACTTAGATTTATCTTGTTTTATCAATTCTTTATCTCAAAGATCCTATTTCTTACAAATAAGATTTTTTTTTGGTTTTTATTTTCTTATTTTTTATTTTAAATATTTAAATATATATTATATATTGAATTTCTAATATAATTTAGAATAACATGAGCAAATATATCATTTTATGTGCCTCCTAAGAGAGATGAGATGACACATAAGCATTGTTGTTAAACTCATAAATTGACTATCCGATTTTAGTGAATTTGAAGTTTTAGTTAAGAAAATCGTGTCAACTCACTTATAAATTGAGATTCGGTACAAACTCAATTTAATTCGTTGTTGATTTAGATAAACTCAACTAATTTAGTATTTTTTAGTTGAATTTGATGAATCGTCATATAATTGAGTTAAATTAAGTTTTAAAAAAATAAAATTTTTAAATCCAGTACAATTCAGTAAAAAATGACACAAAAATCGTATTTATATATGAACTTAATTAGAATTTTTATATTGAAAAATATGAATTATATAATATAAATAATTTTTTTAAAAAAATTAGTATAATTTGAATTATATTTAAATAAAATTTATTTTATATATTATATTTTATATGTTATTATTAACAAATGTAAATTTTTATGAGTTTACGATATGAGTTTATATTACGAGTTTATCTCATTTTTATAAATTTATTTAAACTCACGAATTTAATAACTTTGCACATAAGTAATTAATTTTTTTTTCTCCTAATGAATCGTATGTTTGCAACAAATGGATAAAATTTTTTTCAATTCCAATCAATTAAGCATATTTTACCGAATCTTTTGAGTAATATATTTAGAAAAAACCATGAATTTTTCATTAACACTATTTTAAAAATAACTTATTTGGATATCTTTATTCTTGGCCATGAACCTCCCTCAGGTTTTGATTCACTTAATTCTTCTATTTTATGATTTCAAACGATAAGGGATTACTATTATTATTATTATTGCTCATTCAAAATGTTGTTCCTATCAATATAGTATAGTAATAACTAAGTAATAAAATAATTTTTAACTAAATTTAGAATCACAATACAGTATTTCAGTTTTATTTCAAGCTTGGAAGATTAGGTAGTTATAATATTTATGTATCATTTTTTTATATTTGAGACATATTGAAGGATAAAATTGTTGGGATTAGCTAATTATATATTGTATATGTTGATTGAGTCTTGAACAATATTACTGGCTTTGAGATTATTTATTTATTTATTTATTTTTATATGATTTCATATGAATAAATTTCATGTAAAAGAGGTTTAATTTGAAAAATTAAAAATTACTTATTTTGAAATGTCTTCCGATAAGTGAGTGCATCTAGGGAACTAGGGAAAATGGAGATGAAAATTGAATTTGTTATTCTAGAAATGAATATTATAATACCCTACTAATATTTATTTTGATAGGAGAGAATATTAAGAAAAAATTTAAAAATCTTATGTCGTTTTATACATACATATATATATTTCGTATTTTTAGTTTATTACCTTTAATTAAAATAAGAAAATATATAATTAGAAAAAACGAATGAAAATAGGTTTTAAAACCATGGTACACCTCCGCCACATGTGGCTGTAGTTTAGTGGTAAGAATTCAACGTTGTGGCCGTGGAGACCTGGGCTCCAATCCCAGCAGGCACAAGCTCTTCTCTTTTCAGGTTATTCCATTTTGTACAACTTTTGTTCCAACAACCCACAACTTACAATGTAATTCTATTAAAATTTTAAAGAAGAATATTTATGTAAATATGATTCACTAATGCTAACATAATTCTTCAAATAAGTTTCATTGCTCTAATATTGGTATTTAATCGAATTTCATTTTCTCGTTGTCAATAGACAGGGTTGAAGAAGCTATTCTATCTAATTCTTGTAAATAGTTTTCACAAATAAATGACGACAACTAAAAAATCAAAGGGAGCAATAAATCCTTTTTTTTTCATAATATTGTTCATTGTATATAAAACATCTTTTTCTTCTCTTGCTTGTTGAATTAACTTAAATACATAAAAAAAGAATTAAAATTGTAACTAGACATGTATATTACGTGTGCGTGGGCGCGGGTGTGCATTTGTGTAGGCGTAAGAAAACTTCGCATAAATTAAGTAACGTACATGGGTTATTACAAACACTAAACATATTTAGTTTGTGTGTATAACTGTATCTCTATTAAGTTATACTAATATATATGGTTTTGGAGTCTTTTGATTAATAATCTTAAAATCATATATATTAGTACAGATAGATAAAAGTATATAAAAAGAATCATATATTATATACATATAAGAGGAGAGTTGAAACATATTTAATTTCTGACTACTCTTTTTTTTTTAAGTTATATAACTATTGATATAAGAGGAGAATGGGAAATCGTTTAACTTCCTCACTATTTCATTTATATTTTAAAGTATAAAAGATTTCATTTTTTATTTAAAAATAAAAAATTGGCATGTGCATGCCAAGTGGGTTTGTGTGTGTATATATATTTGAAGAAAGAATTTTATATATCTTTTATGTCTTTAATATATAACTAAGTCTCTTAATTTGAAGGGGGGAAAAACAGTCATCAACAATGTGGATACATATTTACATATATATATATATATATATATATATATTGTCTCATTATTCTCAGTTGAAATTAAAATAAAAAATATATATTGTGGGCAGTTACTTGAACACTTATAACTCTCTCTTATACTTTCTTATTGATACACATAAAATGCATGTTAATACATTAGAAAGTAATTTTCTATAAGTCATGAATGATGATACCTTTGCCTCATTTGTACTTGAAAAAGTGGTATAATAAAACAACAAGCTTGGGCCAAAAAAAAAGAAAAAAGAAGAGCACTAATTGGTTAATAGTAAATCTGAACCAAGATATCAAAAAAGGGAATTCTTAGGATTCTTTGGCCTCCATTGTGCACCTGTTAAGAGAAGGTAGGGAAGATTTGAAAACCTTCTCACTCTGTCTACAATTACTGACATTTCAGAGAGTGCGTGTGGGGTTTGGGAAGGAGAAAATTTGGTATCAGAAATATGTATGGATTTTTCTTACCGACATGTCCAATCAATTATTGAGTATTAATACATTGAATTAGTAATAAAAAATTAATCTCTTTTCCTTTATAATAAACTCTCCTAAATCATACGTGACCCTCACTATCTCCCTGTGTAAATATCACCTACTTCAGAATATGTTCAGGAACATGATAGAATATGCCAATCAATGTGCAATGGAAAGGAAAAAGTAGTGCTATATAACGTGTGGTATATATCCAGCTTTAAAGGGCACCCTCTTGCATGAGAATTTATTCGTCTTGGGCCTTTTATTCAAAGGCTTACATCAGTAGTTGCTAAAGAAAGCTTTTGTATTTGACATGCATTAGCTATACATGATGTTAGGCCATTGATTCATATGCCATTTGTGATATATATATATATATATATATATATGCATCTAAAAGTGTATTATTCGTTCTTTCTATACCTCTTTTAGGGTAATATTCCTTTGAATCACATTCCCAAAATTTTGCCCCTCTTGATCATTCTACTAGAATGTTTTTATATATAATATTGTATTAATATAAATATGAGCGTCACTGGCATAAAAGCGAAAAGATTGATGATGAAAAAGAAAACAAGCGAATGGTCTCTTCTCTAACAGCACATAATGGCTTCACTCTGCAGCCACATATATGCTCCTCCAGTGCGTTTAATTCAATGAATGCCTAAAAAGCTTCATTTATCCACAGCCACTATTGCGGTATCATCAGCATAGGGGTTTCAATTTGTTTAAAGTTGATGTTCAGAAGTGGTACTGTATATTAAAGCTACTGATTTGTATTTGTCATTCAGACTAGCCATGACTAGAACAGGATGATATCATGTGACTAAACATCCCTCAATGAAAGTACATAACTGTTGTAATATGGAGAGAAGAAGTTGATGGATACTTTTCATTACTAGTTAATTATGTAAAGATTAACAATTTTCACGTATTTTAGATATAAAAAGGTAAGTGATAGTGTAGTTTAGTAAAAGATCTTAAATATAAACCCTTACTCGATCGAGTACCAAGGAAAAAAAAAACTAAATATATATATATGTTTGAATACTGACTTCTAACGAGTAGGTGAGATATGGGATCAAGGGAAAAGGAAGGTGGAGAGGAGGAAGGGTGTGAATTGTCAAGTAATTTGGAAGCTTTATGATTGTCTTCTTTTTGCAAAGGACAAAGGGCCAAAGGCATAATAATGATGTGGTGGGTTGGCACAAATTGATCATGGTGGGGGTCCCTTTCATCCCTACATATTGAAATATTAAAAAGGATTAAGGAATAATGATTTCCCACTCATTTGGGGCAAACCCCATGTTGCATATCTTCATTAAGGTCATGGTCAACTTCTCTTTGTAATCCATTACTTTGACTGATCTCTTTTTGGAGCTTCATGAGCTTTCAGTGCTGTGTTTGTTTAAGAAAGGTTTTTGGTGGTGTCTTGCGACTTATCAGAGATGAAAATTTTTTAAATACATAACGATATGAAAATTTGAGTTAAACCATGCATATTAAGTTAAATGAGACTTTTTTTTTTCATATTAGATATCCAAAGAATGAAGAATTTTGCAGTACTTTTTTTCTTTGATCTGGCATCGATCATAATTGTACTTCAGAAAAAATGAGATCCAAATAGGTCATAATTGTAAACTTTATAGCGGAATATTTTATTTTCTTATTTATAAATTACATGTAATAATATTGCATAATGACTTAATGCTGCATTCTCATTTATCCATATTTTACCATTCCACTTTTAAGTAGTAAGGGATATAATGGTAGTTAGTAAGATCAGGTAATATGTTCAAATCCTTACTCGGTTGTTTATCCTTTTAAAAAAAAAAAAAGGTAATTTGTTGTTTTCCTTTTCCCTTGGTTTGTGGAAATTAAATTTTACTTGGTCTTAATTAGGGACTTTTGTTAACCTGTACTTTTACTCCAAGGACACAGCTTAAGGAATATTATTATTTTGTTAATTTGAATATAAAATTTGTGTTAACAATATACTTAATTACGAGAATTTATTTTACATAAAAAATTAAATTTTAAATTTTGAACATTTAAAAATTGTAATAATCAAGTTATCAATTCAATATTTAAATTATCTTATTAAAATAACACAAATCATTTTGAAGTAAGAGCTGAGTAGTGACCTGTAACTACCCTTTGGACTTTGAAGAACGCTGGACAACGTCTATAAAAACATAAAGAATTTTTACTTTTATTATTTACTGGATTTAAGTGTAATTGAGAGTGGAAAATTTTACATCTGAAAAAAAAAGACAATTATATAAGTAGATTAACCTATATATATAATATTTTAAATTTTTAAGTTAAAATAAAATATCAAGTCCATGAATATATTTTTTACAGAGTTCCATTAAAAAAAAAATCTCTTTAAGACCCTCCGCTCTAACACCATTTGATGACACCTCTCTGTCGTAATTTGCAAATCTAATTATTATGCTCTACAATTAAAGTGCCTTAATAAATTCTAAAACAATCTCATAGATTCTCTAATTTCCTTTCGTTTTTAATTATTCTCCTTAAGCTTTGACTTGACGATTGATCATTATTTTTTTAAAACCAAAAAAAAAAAAAAAGAAACCATTAATGAATAGGTCCGAAGAGTTGTTATTAGAAGGTCGGCATATAAGATTTAAAGAAATTAGCACATGTGATAAGAATGATAATATCTTTTTTATTATTAATTTGAGTTTAATTTATTTTAAAAAACTTAAGAAATAAAATCTTAAATGCATTAAACTAATATGAAATAATGTGCTTTTAAAATTACTTAAAGAAAAAATAAATTCAAACAAAGTTGGAATACACTTCGATGATCTGATTGTAGAAAAAAAAAAAAAAAAGATGGAGTGAAGATTAGTGTGTCGGATCTACATTGCACGTGCGTCAAGGTAGCTTATGAGCAATGCAATTGAGTGGTCAGCTGCCATTATAGATTGGAAACGCCAGCCAGGAGCTCTCTCGCCAAAAAGGAGAAGGTGTTTCAGCTTTGAACTTTAAACCTCTTTCACTTATAATTTCAACAGAAGAAAAATGGGTGGACAAGGAAAAAGACCTCTCAATATGGTAGTACATATGCTTACTTTTTATGAATAATCTTATTTACACAACCGTAATGTTACTTCGTCACATAATTGTAGTGGAACAACCTCGGAGAATAATTGTTGGAGTCTCTGAAATATTTGGAAATACCAAGTTGAGAGAATTTCTGATTCTTCGTTAGGGTATGCAATGCAATAAGTTCTAAAAAATATATAATAAAGTTTTTTAAAAAATAGAGATATACTTTTTGTTTGGGAGTACAGCAAAAGATGCACCCTCAATTGAAAGGTATATTTTAAAAAAGAAAAAGATTAGGACATAAATTTTAATTTAGACAAAGCCAACAATGAATGCATGATGAACTATAAAACAAAACGTTAGAACAGTAATGTTGAAGACCATACATCACATCAACAATGTTAAAGATAAAATGATTAAAATCTCGTTAACTCTCTCTTTGGAGATTAATCCTTTTTAAAGTCTTGTTTGCTATATTTGACTCTCCTCGTTATTGATTACAATTTTTCGAGAAAAGAAAAATTATACCAAACTTAGTAACTGTTGAAGCCCCTAAAAAAATTTGGATATCACCATATTGTGAGGTATATTATTTGAAAAGAAAAAGACTTAGACATGAATTTGGATTTGAACGATAATAACACCACAATAATGAATAGATAAAACAACACGATAATAACACTGTGACGATACATTAAATTAGCACACTGAGGGCAAAATCGCTTAACTCTCTTTGAAGATTAATTCTTCCAAAGGTCTCTTGCTTTCTAAATAGGACTGTTTGTTGTAGATTTAAAGAAAAAATTATAAATATTCAGAAATAAAATAAGAAAAAAAGGCAAAGGAGAAAAAGAAGAAAGAGAAGAAAGAAACATCTGCTGCCACAGTGACAGCTCCTAAAAGCAGAAGAATGCTAAACTTTGAGCGACTAGGTTTTATTCGTTGGATTTTTTAGCACTAAATATTTAAAGTTTAAATAATTTCTCTATCTCTTAGTTTTTCTTTCTACGAAGAAGAATTAAAGAATGAAATATATACCAGGATAGGTAGGCTAGAACTAGAATATGTAAATCTAAAAATGTTGATAGGAAAAAGAAAAATCCTATAATCATTGGAGTCAAAAAGAAAGCCCAAGTCCTTCTTGGGACGGCAGCAATAGTGGGAAGCCCTCAATCTATCACTAAGGCGCTTGATGTGTGAGAGGGGAGACAGACAAACAGAGAGATAACAGCTTTTGCTTTTAAAAGTAGGCTGCTTTTGGGCTTTGTTTATTATAGCAACTGTGTGTTTGAATGTGATTATTTGGAGACAAAATGAGTGATTTAGAATCAATAAAGCAAATCCCAGCTATGCCTAATTTGAACGTCAAGACCACAGTGAGAGAAGCTGTGGGAGACATAATTGACAATTTGACATAACAAAGATCTCTCACGAGGACCTATTATTATCCTCTCTCATGTCATCAATCTCAACTTCAATCCCTCGGGATTCTTCACTTTTCCTTATAATAATTGAATAAAACGAAAGATAGTGGAATTTGGTACTTACAAAAGATAATGGCCAACCTCAGGGAATGTTGGATTCTAATTGCCACAGTCCACTATGACAAAGCTTAACCAATCCATTTAGAAAAATCAATACTTTAAGTGGTAAAATTTACTGCACACATATTTTAGATACAATTAGTTGATTTACCCATAAGAAATTTTTTATATACTATTAGTAGTATAAAGAATTAATAAAAATATATTAAAATGAAAGTGTGAATTAAGTGCAAGAAAAGTGCCTAAAAATTGTTTTGGACACACTTGGTTATTTCTCTCTCCTCCTTGCTGACAGCAAAACTCTCTCTGATCCACTAAGTCAATTTTGATTAAGCTCCCATGTACTAAACTTTTACAGTGCTTAACAGATAATACTTCGCTTGCTCTAATTTCCATAATCAAGGAAAATAGTAGAATAAACGATCTGTTTTATAGATCATTGCATGATTGAAGGAATTTTTTTTTTTTTTCAATCATCTTTTGCATATATCTAGAATGGATTAACGCTGCCCCTTTTGCTTTTATATATTCTTTGCTATCTTTGCTGAACCCATTGGCAGGCAAGGCATGCTCGGTTCCCTCTTGATTTTAGTCTCTCTTTCTTCTGATTTGGGTCTGTTTTAAATCTGACGGAAGAAGCAGGGCCCCCCCAAAAAAAGAATGTGACAGAAGAAGAGTGAGCAAAACCAATTCCACTTCAATTTTTTGTTCTTGAATCTTTCAAGTCCCACCCTTTACTTGCTTCCTTTAACACAGAAACGTGGCTTATTTTGAGCTTTCTTTGTTCTGATAACAAGTTGCTACTGAACCTTTAGCCCAATGGAAAGGAAGGGGGATTTGTATTTCTTTTGTTTAGCTTTGTTTTCCTTGTGGAGTTCAGTATCTAGTTTGCTTTCTCCTAAAGGTGTAAACTTTGAAGGTAAGTGAAGGAACTAGGAATGGTTTTATAATTTCCGAAGAGCATATGAATATATAAGAACTAATCCTTAGGAAATTACAGTGCAAGCTCTGATGGGCATTAAAGCTTCTTTGGTGGATCCTCATGCTGCCCTTAATAACTGGGATGGTGATGCTGTGGATCCTTGTAGCTGGGCTATGGTCACTTGTTCTCCTGATCATTTTGTCATTGCCCTGTAAGTCAAGCTTGAACACTCTAAATCATACAAAGAAATTGTAATTTTGGAGTTTTTTCTTCTTAAAACTTCACTTTTCTTTTTCTCAGAGGAATTCCAAGCCAGAACCTATCTGGGACACTATCACCAAGCATTGGAAACTTGACAAATCTCCAGACAGTGTGAGTAATTTATAACCAGCTATGGTTGAAGAGAGTAAGATATAAAATTTTAGTTTAAAAGTTGCCTTATTAGATATTTTTGCAGGCTCTTGCAGGATAACAATATATCAGGACCAATTCCCTCTGAGTTTGGGAGGCTCCAAAAGCTTGAAACTCTTGATCTTTCTGATAATTCATTTACTGGTCAACTACCTGATAGTTTTTCCCTAATGAAGAGTGTTCATTATCTGTAAGTTAAAAAATGCAAAGGATTCATATATAAGCTTTATATAGTCTCCTTCCTGTCACAGTCTGATAATTGGAATTTGAACTGCAATCAGGCGGCTGAATAATAACAGTCTCACTGGAGAAATTCCATCCTCTTTGGCTAATATGACCCAGCTTGCCTTTCTGTATGTCTCTCTGGAGTCTAAACCTTATTTATACCTCTTTTTTGAACCTCATCAGTTTTGTCTCTGATTAATATTTTGTCTGCTTGTGAAATTTGCTTAGGGATATCTCTTATAATAACTTGAGTGGACCTGTGCCTACAATTAATGCAAAAACATTCAAGTAAGCTCTACGTTTAAGGCCTTTCTTTTATTTTTTCTCCCATTTACTTTTCTTTTCAATTTTCCTCTCATGAGATCATGAATCTAGACTGCTCATTGCTTACCTAATGTGTGTATCTCTTTCATACAGTATCGTAGGCAATCCCCAGATATGCGCTACTGGAACTGAGCAAAACTGCTTTAGAACATCCCTACTTTTTTTTTCCTTGAATAATTCTCAAGGTAATCATAGTTTCTGCTTCTCTTTCCTCATGATGCTCCTTCTAAAGTTCTGCTTCTTATTTCAAATCAAATGCTTCACGAAGATATAAATATACATATGTTTGTGTGTGTATTTTTTTTTAACTTCAAGTTCATAACGAAGTTCCTTTTTTGTTCAACACTACTGTTTTCTATTGCAAATGTGGACCAAAAAGTACTGTTCAAAATAATTAATTTTCCAATAAGTCTCCCGCTTCTTTATCTATTTCTTATGTCTTTGGAATCTTCTCCATAGTCTAAGTCCCTGACACAGTTTCTTGAAATGCTTTTCAAGATTCACAATCCTCTGGTAGACCCAAAAATCACAAAGTTGCCTTGGCACTTGCTTCTAGCCTAAGCTGCATCTGCCTACTTATTCTTGGGTTTGGTTTCCTCCTATGGTGGAGGCAAAGATACAGCAAGCAAATTTTCTTTGATGTTAATGGTTAGTAAATCACAAACTTAACTATAATAAGACCAACTTGTGAGGCATGTCATTTCAATTTCTTCCCTCTTAAACACTCTTATTCCATATTTTTCAGAACAATACTTCCCTCTTAAACACTCTTATTCCAAATTTTTCAGAACAATACCGTGAAGAAATTTGCCTTGGAAACCTCAAGAAGTTCCATTTCAGAGAGCTTCAGGTTGCTACAAATAACTTCAGCAGCAAGAACTTGATTGGCAAAGGTGGATTTGGAAATGTGTACAAAGGGTACCTCCCAGATGGTACAGTTATAGCAGTGAAGAGGCTAAAAGATGGTAATGCCATTGGAGGTGAGATCCAATTCCAGACTGAAGTTGAGATGATCAGCTTAGCTGTGCATAGGAACCTCCTTCGCCTCTATGGATTTTGTATGACAGCTACTGAGAGGCTCTTGGTTTATCCCTACATGTCCAATGGTAGTGTTGCTTCCCGTCTTAAAGGTAATGGCAACTTTACCCTACTAGTCATTGCATATGCATCTACTTGTTTTTGAGTTTGTTGTCACAAACTTCGATGGTATTTGAGATTATAATAAACTATTTATAGTTTTTCACTTAAACTGTTAAGTTTTTGAGTGAAAGTAGTCTTTCACATAGTATCAAAGTTTTTATAATCTTAATTCTTGCTACTTTGGCTTTGTCTAGACTTGAAGTTCAAAAGATTTAAGTGCAAAGGGACTTATTATAATAAAACTATTCATAAACCTTCGCTTAGCAACTAAATATAACTTTCTGGCTTATGAAGTATGAATATTGGTTTACTTTTTTATGTTACAGCCAAGCCTGTTCTTGATTGGGGAACAAGGAAGAGGATAGCTTTAGGAGCTGCAAGGGGCTTGCTATATTTGCATGAGCAGTGTGACCCCAAGATTATTCACAGGGATGTGAAGGCTGCAAATATCTTGCTTGATGATTATTGTGAGGCTGTGGTAGGGGATTTTGGGTTGGCTAAGCTGTTGGATCATCATGATTCTCACGTGACAACAGCTGTGAGAGGCACTGTTGGGCACATAGCCCCGGAGTATCTCTCAACAGGACAGTCGTCTGAGAAAACAGATGTTTTTGGCTTTGGAATCCTCCTTCTTGAATTAATCTCAGGCCAGAGAGCACTTGAATTTGGAAAAGCAGCAAACCAGAAAGGAGCTATTCTTGACTGGGTGAGCCAAACAGACTTGATTTCTTTATCATTCTCAAGTTAATTTTTTGTTCCTTCAGTTGACTGAACAAAATTTAGGTACAATTCTTTAATGTTTGTCATCGGGATCTTTAATAAGAGTATGATATGTGAAGGAATTAAAATATTTGATGACAAATACTAAACTGCACTTAAGGTTTTCCTATCTAGTTTCATGTATTTACCATGAGCCTATAAATATAAATGCAGGTGAAGAAGATTCATCAAGATAAGAAGCTTGACTTGTTAGTTGACAAGGACCTGAAAAATAACTACGATAAAATTGAGCTTGAAGAAATAGTTCAAGTCGCTCTTTTGTGTACTCAGTACCTTCCTAGTCATAGACCAAAGATGTCTGAAGTTGTTCGGATGCTTGAAGGAGATGGGCTTGCAGAGAAATGGGAAGCCTCACAGAGAGCTGAATCAACAAGAAGCAGAGGGAATGAACTCTCTTCTTCAGAGAGATACTCTGACCTTACTGATGACTCTTCATTGCTTGCCCAGGCAATGGAGCTTTCTGGACCAAGGTGATAGGGTGTTCTACTGCTAGCAAGTAGTTTGAGTGGAAGTGAGTTTGTTGTACATTAGCTTTATCTTAGCACGCCCTAAAGAGTTATGTCCATTTCTGACTGTACAGACACCGACATATAGATGAATGTTTTATGTTCTTCTAAATTCCTCTAGAGCGAAGGTTTTTTCTTGGGCAATGTCCTTCTGGGTCGTTCAATTTGTAAGAGTAATGATCTTGGGATTGGTTTATGTTTGTATTCTCTCTACTCAAAACCAACTGTCAATAGCATTTTGAACTTTGTTTTTTGCGGGTAACTATTTGCTTATTGCACTTCTATTTTCTGTATATTGCAGTCCAGCAGTTTTACATTGTTTGGTAACTGGCAAGGCAGAGATAAAGCATTGGACGATTCTTCATTGAGATCAAGCTCTTCTGAGATTTGAGCTCTCAGGCGTCAACTGATTTTGAGATGCGTGATAATAAGTATTTTATAACCACATACTAATCTCAAGATGTAATTCAACGGCTAAAAGATTCCAACTCTCTATATCTTTTACCCTAAAACATTTACAAACGCACAACAAATGTACCGGGTCAACATGGATAATTCACAGCATTTGGTCAGATTAAGAGTGTAGTCGTGGTAAATATAATTGAAATCTGCAGGAAATGAGTAATCCTCTAAAGAAGTGAAAAATAATCTTTGAAGCTTGTTTTACAGGTTTCCATCCGATCAACTTTCCTGATTCTGAAGTGATGATATTAATTGGTAAGGGTGTACAATTAACCTAGTCTAAATGCTCATTTCAGGTTAAGTACCCAAAGAAAGAAAAAAATAATCAAGCTGGGCTAGACATTTGGATAAGGCCGAGCATCAAGCTAACCATCTCAACCTGTCCCATATATATGTAAATATAGATACTTAAATGAAAAGAAATTTTTTAAGATTATTTTGTAATTTTAATAAAAAAATTTTAAATATATTTTATAAATTATAAATAGTCAAGAAGTCAAAATCTCTTTTAAATATAATTATTACATTAAAAAAAAGAGATAAAAATATATTTTTTAAATTTAAAAATAAAAAAATATAGATTTAATATAATAAATGACATTTTTGGAAAAAATAACTAGACAAATTGGCTATGACAACTTTCATCGTGTTACCGAATAACTATATTTTCACACTGGTTAGGTAAATATAAAAACATGAGTTTTCAAATTTTTAATTTTTTTAAAAAAATCTTTTAGCCCAAACCTCATGCCAAAAAACCTTTGGCCCGATTTTGATTTTGAGGTGAAAACCCAACACAGTTTATATACACTCTATTACTTGGTACCATAACGAAATCATGCAGAGAACGCCAATTGCTTTTAAGTTTCATGTAAAATATTCTCAATGCATACATGAAAACTGATATTTTTACACCATTATTTTCTACATTTCATTTTCCGCCTACTCCTTTAGTAATTATTTAATACACTAATGGATTACGCAAGTAATAAATATTACATTTAAAATGTTACATATCTGGTTTAGACAGACATATAGCACAAGGACAAAACCTCCCTCATAGCAGGAAAATCTACAGCAGCTCGGTGTTCCAGCAGACATCCCTAAACAGTAACAAGTTATTAATCAGCTTTCTTATCTCCACTTGCTGGTTGCTTACTTGTTGTATCTTCTCTGAGTAGAGTGGACTCTGTCCTCAAGAGCTGCTTTCCTTCAGCTACATCAATGTCTATGTATCATCAACTTCAAGTGATTTTATAAATACTTCCACTTCTCAAGAGATAAAACTCTTCTCTCACTGTCAGATGTACCTTGAAAATCAAGACTAAGAGCAACCCGGTGCACAAAGCTAGGGAAGCAGCGGACCCACAGGGTCTATTGTACGCAGCCTTACTAACGTATTAATTCTTTAATTTATATTCAACCAATGAATTATTAAGATGAAAATCTCAAAATGCATCTAACAGTGTGAGAACTCAACCTTTGTCAAGCTCTTCATAGAATCAAACTCAAATTTCCTGCTTCCCCTTAACAATTTACTTCAAGCCCTTTAGGTGATACTTGTAACACAAAAGAAACTGATTCCTAGCTGAAAGGCAATCGAAATGAATGAGAAACATGGGAGAGAGTAGAAAAGAGTGCATTTGATAAGATAGTCCACAAATTTTATTCACGGACGAAAATGATTTCTGCTTGGGCAGAAGCTCGTCGAAATTTCACCAATTCAATCAACATTTCCAATTGACTTTCCATAACGTGCATACAAGGCATGATGATGCTCATGGTTTCAAGCACAGGTGAATTGCCAAGCAAATATTTGATAAACTCCATTTCGTGCGGTAAACCACACATATCTGCTAACTTCACAACTTTAAGCCGTCTAAATGTACAATCTGAAGGGCATTCCTTGATCCAAAAATCCAAATCCGGGGCATCTGTAGTAATTGGTGTGTTTGATGAACCCTGCAAAAACAAATTGGATAATCATGAACTGCAAAAAGTACCAAAGGTTCAGAATAAGACATTATTACTTTGTAGAAACAGAAAAATGCGTCCATATCAATGAAACATGGACACTCTAAGACACTATGCAACACTTCAAATTTTGTCATGTCACATCGTCTATGTCTATGTTGTGTCTCATATTCAGGTTAGTGTCCATGCCTCTTAGCTCCATACATAGAAGGACTTACCGAAATTTGAAGATCTTTTAGGTTAGGGGAGCTTGTAATAAGGCGAAGGACCACGAGTATCTCTTTCATATCCTCAAAACTTACTTGATATAATTCAATAGTCTCTAAATTGCTGTAAGTTACCAGAAGCTGTCCTGGATCATTGCCTATGCTCAAATACTTCAAGAATGTTGAAAAATCAATAAGACTTTAGGCCATATCAACACTGAAATCCTCCTCTATGGCTGAAACTCCAGGCAAAATGAGGTTGAACTAACTTAATAAACAAATAAAAACAATATGTTACCTTTGTGAAGTAGATATGGCCAACAAGCCTCTCGAGATTAGGCACACCACCAAGAAACTTGGTAAAATTGCAATTTGAACTTTGCTCAAAGTGCTCAGCAATGTCATCAGTCATATACATAGCAACAGATATATAAACCAGAAGTGGAGTATCTTCAAGACATAAATCCCTAAATTCACCTTCAAGATACAAGTATCTGAGATTTGGGGCATGAATAGTAAGAGCTAAACTATCAAAGTATGACAGTGATAAACTCTCCAAAAGTGGGCAACTGGAAATAAGACTCTCAATTGCATCAGGAGATATCAGAACTTGATGAAGGGTGAGACTCTTCAAACACATAAATCCTTTGAAAGTAAGAGGAGGGTCCAACTCACAGCGGAAGAGCTCCAAGCGAGTCAATTTCTTGCAATTGAAAAGACAAGATGGTATTCTAAACCATTCACCATCACCTAATTCAAGAACTAATTCTTTTATATCATTCCTTGAAAGGAAAAGAACCCATTGATCTAATTCTGGGCAGCTCTGCAAGTATGAATTTGTAATTTGGAACTTATGAATTGGCCCTTGGTGAAGAAATAGCAGCTGGTTGATAAACTTTATAAGGCTTTTCTCGTCAATGGTTCGATCATTACAGGAAGGAACGCATTTTTCATCAATCACAAGTTTAGTGACGGTATTCCATTTGTACCTCCATTTACTTGACAGAATGCTTGTTCTTACAGCATCTCTTATTGGCAATTGTATCAGAATACTCTCTATAATACTCTGAGGAAGATCACTAATCAAATCAGGACCCCCATAATCGCCCATTTGTGTGCTTCAGATAATACGTATCAAGAAAAGAAGAATATAAGTCATGAGCACTAAATTGTAAGAGACAAAAAAACCAAAATCAAATGTCTTCTCCGCAAATTTAGACGCTCCATTAAAAAAAAAAAAATGAAGCTACTGTACATCACTAACCCTTTCTTTTAAATTGGTGGGTTATGAAGGAAAAATAGAGAAGTCGATATATCAAACCAGAAAAGCAAAAAAAAAAAAAAAGGAAAAAAAAACCACAAGCTAAATTATCTATAACTTATACTAAAGTGAACATATTTTCTCCCATCGTCCAAAGAAAACAAACACAGAACTGAATTGTTTCAACTCCAAAATAGCCCACTGATCAGGATTCAAGAAAATTCTGCTTGAATCAAAACAGAGAGAAACCTCAAAACCAGTGAACGAAGAAGAAGCAGATCTCAGATTTAAAATAAGCCCATAATTCAGTTCCAGTCGATTTGTGGAGAGAATCCATCGAAAAACGAAATAAGAAGCGTAAAGGTAAAGAATCGTACCCAGAATGAAGCTGTAGAACAGGGTTTTGTGATTTGTTCCTACAATATCAATAACCACTCTCCCCTGTTCGGAGGGAAGATAAGGATTCGGAAGAGGCGTTCATTCGGTTCGGTGCCAAGAAGCAACGAAATCGTAAAGAGTGTCACCGAAAAAAGGCCAGGTACCACCGTGGGCCCTTTGACACTTTCGATGTCACCTCCTGTTCTTTTGATCCCATCTGAGTCAATGGCACTGACTAGTTGGCCGGGGGAGAGTGAGGGGCACAAATACAATTTATATGAAATACGAGTGCATAAGGAAAAGGGTAAAACATTTGAGGGCCAAAGCAAGAGGGTTAAGCATTTATTTTGGAGATTTACTAATAATTGAGGGTAATCTGATAGAGATGAAAAGAAAAAGAATAGATTTTGATCTTCTCTGATTATGCAATGCACCTTGTCCAACAAAGGAACCAGTCAGTTTGGTACCGTTAAAAAGAATGAAAAAAAAAAAAATACTTATGTTTTCATTTTAAAAAAATAGTAAGAGAAATTAATAAAATGATAATAAATGCATAATAAATATTTTTATTTTTATTCTTTTTATTTTTAACTTTCTCATTCCCTAAATGAATTGTTTGGGACCCAATGTGGCATCTAGTGTGAATTTCATTTATGTGGGATTGCTGAAAGTTTCGCTTGCTATTTCTATCTTTCTTCCATAGTGCGAGAGAGTATTCAAATTTAAGAATTTGGATTGTATGCAGTAATGGGAATTACTGCAGATGAAACAGTAACCTTTTTGAAGTTTTTTTTTTTAGCTAAAAAATAATATAGAATATCTAAAAATGATAATTGAGAAGACAAAAATTTTAACAATAAAAAAATTATATTTTAAAAGTTAAAATTAGAAATGAAATAGTTTTAAATAAAATATTATTTTAAAATTTTAGTTTTGTTCGTACTTTCATGGTTTTTGTTGATATATTTAAAACAAATCCTTCAAAAGGAATCTTTAAAAAAAAATTTCTTCATGATAATTGAAACGGACAAATTAAAATGAAAATTTATTTTGAATTCTTTTTATTAATGGTCGAATCTTCTGAAAACTTATTTGACGTAATATTGGATTATGCCAATTTAACTGAAGGCAACTTTGATTTGTCTAAAATCCTCCCCTAAATACATCTTTGGTATTTATAGTATCAAATCCTCCCTAGTATAGTAGTATTAAATATTGTATTTACATTAATTGCATATCTAATGTGAAGAAATATTTAGAAAAAAAAAATACAAATATCAGCCTTTAACTATTACCTATTTGCAATTATCTCTGAACCATAAAAAGTATAAATATCTTTTTTTCAACTACGTTACATATGCAAATATTCATTTGAACTATAAAAACTGACAAATGCTCCCTGAATTTTTATATGTTACATTTATATTTATTTGTGTCCTTTTGAGTTAACAAAGTTTTTACGTCAAATTCCATTTATAATTTGATATAATTTTATTGATTTGAAAACAACACCTAGATAATTAATTTTTTCCAAAAAAGAAAAAAATTCATACTTCTCCATCAAAATAGCAGTTTTGAACTTCATCTTGTAAGCTTTTCTTTTTTTTTTTTAATTAAAAAAATTAACCATCTATATATTATTTTCCCTGTACTAGGTTATAGTAAAGTTTAATGTGAAAACTCTGTCAACTTCCTAGAAAAGTAAACAAATAGATTTAAATACAAAATGTGAAAGTGTATAAGGTATTTGTATATGAGTCATAGTTGAAGGAGGTATATATATATATATATATATATATATATATATATATATATATATATATATATTAAATATTTATCTTGAAAAATTGATAATTATTGTCATTCTAACCTAAAATCTATCTATATCTATATAGTATACCAAAACAAAGTTTTGTGCAATTAATAAAACTAAGTTGTCATAATTTCAGGCATTTACCTCATATACGTGATGTGAAATAACTTTGTGACATAAAAGATAATTTAATAATCCACGTTTCCATGTCACACTAGATTTTGAATGACCTCTAATACAAAAGCCATCTATATAATATCATATAAAAGTTTGATAAGAAGACGTGCAATTTAAATTCACGTCTCATCCCTTCTAATAAAATAATGCTATAGCTCGTTTTTCTGTTCCATATTAGCATCTCTTTCAAAATTTTCAAACTTGACCCATGTATTGCCCTCACCAATGATATATGTCACGGACTTAGATTTTTCAACCAACCGTGTAGCACTTAGATACATCCAGCTCGTACCTAAATCAGCCTTTTTCCCTTAGACTCCACTAGGAGACTTGATCACAAGAGAAAACTGGTTAGAAAGTTGAGAAGAGAGAGCTTAGATAAGAGAGTTTGGAGAGAATTTTGTGTATTGCAATAATGAGAATACAAACTAAAGTGTCTTCCCCCATGGCACCTTAGGGGTATTTATAGCCTTCCACCTCCTCAATGGACGGTGGAGATCAACTCAATCTAACGATCTACATTCAATGTCCAGAAACTTCTAAAATATTTACAAGACCTATAATTACCTAGAATACTCGGGAACTTTCCTAAAAAAAATCTAAATATTTACATGGATATTTGAATAAAGAATGGTGTGGAGAATTCTAGAAGCTTCCAGAATCTTCTTCTATTGCACACCCGTGTCATTCTCCCCCACCTAATTCCGCAATACCCTCGTCACGTCTTCGTAACCTCAAACCAAGTTTTTGTACTTGTACAAAGACAACTTGTGACAACTGTTACGAATTTGGATTTTTCAACCAACCATGCGGTATTTAGATACACCCAACTCATACCTAAGTCAGCATTTTTCCCTTAAACTCCACTAGAAGGCTTGATCACGAGAGTAAGCTAGTCAGAAAGTTGAGAGGAGAGAACTTAGACAAGAGAGTTTAGAGAGAACTTTGTATATTACAAGAATGAGAGTACAAACTGAAGTGTCTTCTCCCATGACACCTTGGGGGTATTTATAACCTTCCACCTCTTCAATGGACGGTAGAGATCAACTCAATCTAACAATCTACATTTAATGTCCAAAAAATTTTAGGATATTTACAAGGCTTAGAATTACCTAGAATACTCTAAAACTTTTTTATGAAAAATCTAAATATTTACATGGATATTTGAATAAAGAATGGTGTAGAGAATTCCAGAAACTTTTAGAATCTTTTTCCATTGCATGCCCGTGTCATATACCATGGAAAGCCACGAAATGTGTAAGGATTCATTGCTCACATTATTAAACACTTATGGTTCTAGATGTGGAGAAGAAGTATCGGCGAGTAGAGGCTTAAGATTAAATTCAAACAGAATATAGACAACCTAATTCTTCTCTCTTATCCATTCCAATACCTATTTTCTCTTCAAATTTCAAGTCCCAGTCGCGCCAAACTTTTCTTTTAGTTTATTTTTTGTTTATGAAATTAAGTTCTGCATAATATATTTCTTTAAAATATAACAATAATTAACTATTTTAAATGTCATGCTAAGAATAAAATCATATTGGAGTTACTATCATATTAAAAATAAAATTACAATATATCACCTTTTGTATAAAGTTAATTTCATAGATAGAAAGCAAAGAGTTAAAAAAGATGTTGCTATGCATATATTGGAGGAATCAAGGGACATTTTTTAAACACAAAAAAAAATTCAACTATCATTTAACTAAATTATAATAGAAATGAGTTTAATTTACTCAATTATTTATTTGTTGAGAACCAACTTTCCACCAAAAGGACACAATATTTTGTTTGTTAATGTTATCACCGGATGAGTTCATTTTACCATATACCCTTATATGTATTGTGGTTTTTGTTGAGCAATGCCAGAATGATATCTAAAATTGTATAAAAACAATAAAATACCATTTTAGAACATAGTGCCTTGGTGTATCAAATAAATCTAGAGGCACAGTGCCTTGGTAAACACCAAGAAATATAGTGCCTTGATATCTGAGAATTCCACAATTTGTTTTATTTACCACACTTTGTAGGAAATCGAGGCACAACGTCCTGATTTTTGTCTTCTGATGCAAATCAGGTTTTGGACTTGAGATTCAACATCAGAAGTCAAAACATTTAATTACTGTCTCAATTACAATCATACAGCATAAGTGATGAAGTTAGTACTTACTCAAAACTTACAGACTGTAGGAAGTAATGAAATGCTAAAAGTTCAAATTTTGAAGAGTCTATCATCTTTCCCGCATTTCTTTCCCTTCACTGTTAGTTCTCACAATAACATCATTTCTTTTCGTAGGAACTGTCCAGCAATGGTGCGGGGATCAAGCAAAATTTTTTCCCGTAAATTTTTTTTTTTTAATTTTACTTGGAATTTGGGAACCGAGATCATACCTCGCCTTTAAATTACGATAGATTCATTCAACTATATATACATATATATAAAACAACGGTAATGACAAAACACATAAGGACATATCATTTTTCAACCCCACAAAAAAATATCTATTTTCTTTTGTATTAACGTTGAAAATGTCATGAACCAAAATATCAAAGTAAGCCCATGGAGTCAACAAAATTTCCAGTGGGCATAAAACCGTCACCGACCCCTCAAAAGAAAAGCTCAAACTCCCTTCATCCATGATCTCTCTTTAACTGTCAATGCTTCAACATCTCCATTCTAAGTAAGCGGAAGGGGTTGCCATCGAAGTTTAAAAAAAAAAAAAGAAAAAAGAAAAAAGAAAAATCTAACTTTATAATAATAGCACTGACCATGTGGTAGAGGAATCAGGTTCTAGTCACCAATCCCTTCACCAAGAAGAACCCTAGACAACCAAAAGTCACAGCAACCACGGCACGAGCTGGTGTGGATTCTGAAGCAGCAGCCATGCTTTTCCTATGGATTCTTGCTTGGTGAGATCTGTCCCCCAAGTTTCCCCGGAGAAGATTATTGAGGTTGTCTATTTTTTGCATGATCTGGCGCTGCCCCCGTGCAATACCCAATATCTGATGACACAAAGTAGCCATGTCAAATCAATAATAACCTTAAGAAGTATAAACATTAACAAGGAGACAAGATACAATATGAACACGACACATTGTGTCGTGTTGAGACATACTCTTTGTCTTGAAGGTACTTTATAAATGAAAACTAATGCAGCTCCAAAGTATGCACTTTAATACTTCGGAGCGAAAAAAACTTAAAATGTAGTTTTTAAATGTTTATTATTACGTTCTCCATTAAGAGCATGATATATAAAAAAACTTTAATGGAAGAGACAATAGTGTGATACTAACTCATACAAAATATCCATATGCACTTTTATTGAAAAACCTAATAACAAACATTTTCTAAACTTTGTTTAAGCTTTGTCCAACTGGGAGAGGTTAGAGGAATCTATCTTGTAACACTGGCACGTTCTAAAAACTAAGAATAACTTCTTTTTTGACAGAAAAAGTAAAGAACAAGTTCTATCCAACAAAAACTAGAAAAGAAATGGTGAGCATTTCAAAGAAAACAACTTGCAGTAACAACTGACACAATCCCATTTATGGACAATTAGTTAGACCCACTTATCTATATGGTGAACAGAAACATCTTAATAGTCGCTACAGTATAACTTCATTTAACTATTCAGCCATAAATAGATAGGAGAGCACTACACTGGGCTAAGAGAAAAATTGATTGTGTTTTCCCATTGTTCCTCGGGTCAAATCAACATCCACATTAATGCCAGACCACTAACATGGTAAATCAAACACCATAAGAAGTAACAGGATAGAATTTACAAAAACCACAAACATATGAGCTAGACCTTCACATGTTTCCTAATGGGGAGAATTAGAAT
Organism: Erythrophleum fordii; assembly: GCA_032878935.1. Lineage (NCBI taxonomy): Eukaryota > Viridiplantae > Streptophyta > Magnoliopsida > Fabales > Fabaceae > Erythrophleum > Erythrophleum fordii. The sequence goes on along the minus strand of JAVQMF010000053.1, from coordinate 48,554,780 downwards.
GAAGAAACAGTCCGTAGTTGATATTGTAAAATGACACATTGGTCCTTTATTGAAAGTCTCCTTTTATTGCTTGCCTGAATTTATAGTTCCGTTAGCCATGACCTTGCTGCTTCCAAATCAAACACATCTTTATATTACCCTTCCATCGGTCTCCATCTTGAAATCTATCCCAGAACCCTAGCATGAGTATTAGCTTGACAGAACCAAATTTACAAATGTAACTATATGAGAGAAATTTTTACTAGTTTCACCATAATAGAAACCATCTAACTTTTCCCTCTCAGGAAGATGTAGTATCAGAAAATTATCTTTAAGGGCCACAATATCATAAAAAGAATATTAGAATCAGAAAAAATACCTCATCCATTGAAGGTGACTCCTTAGCTAATTGCAATGAAGATGAGGACTTTGGAATAATAGATCCAGTTAGAGAACCACCTCCCAAACTAGTGATGAAGTGAGAGGTGGGAGCAGAACCATTGCAGGCTTCAGCTTGGAGTGTCATGGCTTGTTGGCTTGGAGAATTTTTATTGATGCTTAACTTGGAATTCAGCTCTTCAATACGATTTGTAAACTCATCCATTCTATCACTGAGGGAAGAAATTTGTTCTGAAAGCTGAGTGATGGCCCCGTGACATATATTATGAGAATGAAGAAGGGGGGGAAAAAAAAGAGAAGATAATTTCAAAACAGACAGAAAAGTGAAGATTCGAATCAACTGCAGCATGTTCAGAAAAATTAACTACTGTAAATGCATTTACCTGGTTTGTTAGCGCTATGGAGGAATCTGGATTTCTTTCACCAAACCCTCGGTTGTTGGCACCATATCCGGTAGGTTTGAGTAGATTTTTGCCCCTTTGGCTTGTATATAACTGTGACATACCACTGCTGAAGATGCATATTAGTCAACCTCTTAGTGAATTGCAAAATACTTTTCAAGAAGTATATGATAGACGCCTTTCTATGAGCAAATTTGACAGAACTCCCACACATTTTCCTTCTACTTGCAAAACCTATAAAATAAATTCGGTGCTTTTGTTTAACAAAAACTGAAACAGGGTCACCAGGTAATGGCCAACTGAGAAAAAAGGTCAAATAACATAACTACCCATATCTCATGGGTCAAAATGGTTTAGAAATAATGTTGGTAACAACCAAGTGGATTCTTAGTACAGGATCATATAATTTGAAACTTGGGTGTTTTCTGAGACAATTTATCAGCTAAATTATTGGTAATTATAATATGTGACTAACTTATTTTGCATTTGACCAAGATTTGATGGATTCGAAACCATTTAATGTTAGAGAGGTTTCTACTGGTTTGAACATAGGAGTAGCATTTAATTTCTATGGCTTTTAACTACATGATCAAAGGTTGGGCTGAAAAACAGGTCACAAACCCAAATGAGTTCAAACCACGAGTTGAAACTACTTCGAAATAGAAAGGAGGGTGGTATTAAGTGATTGGGCAAAATACTTGTGTTTTAAGGGTAAAAAATAGTGACAATAACTTTCAAAACAAGAATTGGAAAATTTAATTAGCCCACAAATTACAACTAAATACTATACAGCCGCTTTGCAAAATACTTTCAGATACAACAGCACACATAATTAAATATTTTAACCCATCATCAGCCTATATCCCCCCTATGTAACAGAAGCAGCAAAAGCATAGCCAGTCAACAGCTTACTTTGATGCTTTGGAGTTTAGAACTTGATTTTTTTATTGACCCTAATTATACGTCTTTTCCTCCATAGCTCAATCAAGAAGCAGTACTCTTGAACTACAATGCAATGATAATTCACGGAAGTGCTTCTCCAAAAACAACACAACAGTTACAAAGTATAATGCAGTTGATGCATCACATGCCAACTTTCAATTTCATGATGACCACTACATGCAGAACTGTCTAAATTGAAGTTACAGAATTACCAAACATGGTAACGGACAAACCTTAGAAGTTAAATTTATGGACTACCATGTATAAGTTCATGCCCAAATTAAATTACAAGAATATGAATACATTCTTCAAGTCGGTGTCAATGATGTTTTGATCACAGAAAATAAACAAGTATATAGATATGGAAATTTTCACCTCCTCATATCCGTGTTGCTCATGGGAACCCTGTCTGCAAAGGCTTTAGAAAGTGCTTCTTTGGGGCTAGACACCATATCCTCATCCAGGCTGAGCTTTGTTTTTAAATCATCTGGAAGGGCCTGTGGAATAGTTAGATAGAGAACATTGACATGGGACAACGTATTAGCAGATGAGAAATTGTCATACCATAACCTCATCTACAATCTTCTCCAGTTGAATTTGCTCAATGTATGTACGAGCAATGTAGGAACCTTCCATACCGAGCTGCTGAGCTATGGATTTTACAATCAAGCGATCTCTTCCTTGCACCTGTTTATTATTAAGTTACATATAAATCAGAGAGACATTTAATGAATAAGTAATTACCAAATAATCCAAGAACTATAAGGAAATAACACTGTAAAAATGAATATTTTAATTAGAAGATAGTATTTTCTTTAAATGTCAGGCCTTAGCCTCAATGATATGGCAAGGGAAAGAAAACAGGAAGAAACAAATGACTTAAACTCTTAGATTTCTTGTCTATTAACTTTACATTCCTTAATATTTGGTTCAAGAGTGTGCATGCAAACAGCTTGCTCTGTTTGAAACTTTGACTTTCAGAGATTTAATAGAGAAATGTGCCATAAAACTAATTACCAAATGAGCAACAGACTCATATATGTGCAGGAATGCACAAAAATGTAAGATTTGTTAGCTCCCACAAATTCTATCATCTATCAAGTATAATGCATTCAATTAAAACCCAAAAAGAATACACTGAAGGTATAAGTCTGACAAACCAGAGGAATTTCAAAAAATATGAAATCCATTGAATGCATTCAACGGTAATAAGATAGAAGTATAGACTTACTCTAGCAGTACCTGAACATAATGTCTATTAAGTTGCTCAAGCCAATCAATTTTCACAGAAACCCTCTCATCAGAGAATACATGGCTGTCTCTTTTAAGGATGGTAGCTATGGTGTATCCCAGGGCCATTAGTCCTCCAAGGAGCCGCACACTAACCTCAAAAGTAATTCGAGGTGATATGACAAATGGACTATCTGTCACCCATTCCTGAAAAGTTATAAGCTATCAATTAGTTTTTCTTTTTATTTTTTTTTTCAAATAGAACAACAAATGTCATTAGAAATGAAAGAAAGAGATACAAATAGAAAGACAGAAAGAGCCAAAACAGCTAAAAGAACCAACAAAGCTGACCAACCACTCTGCATATCAGAGAGTATTTCCTAACAAACCATGGGCTGAACTCCAAAGGCAGCAAGCACAACCCCATCTCATAACATATGCAAGGGTAAAGAGACATCCTTGAAGATGCAATCAATCCTCTCCAACTAAATATGACAAAGGATTGCATACAAAAAGATCTTGGCTTCCTATTCTCATCAAATTCTGGGAAGCACATCAAGAGAAATTGCTTCAAGGTGTTTGGGCACACCCAAAGTTTGCCAAGAACTCTAAACAGCTTATTCAAGAAGCAATTTGCTCCCTAACAAAGCCAGTATATAATGGGCACCATTTCAAAATTCAGTCCACACATCACACACCATCCTAGGTACTGAATTTATAAAAAAGGCCAGCCCACCTCCTTCAACTTGGGACGATGAAAAGGAGGATGAAGAGAATGTCATGTTGGAAGTGGAAGATGAACTTACTGAAGATATTAATCTTGAAGAGGGTTAAGATTGGTGAATACCGATTGATAATTTAAAATTTTCAAATTATGAAGCGGTTTACTATTATTTTGGCTTGAATTTTAATATGTCACTTTGGAGTTTTGATTTTTGGTATATAATGAGTCATAGGACTAAAAATTGAATTCACTTTTATTATGTAAAACATGCATTTAAAAAACTTTCAGATTTTAGTCGTGAAGTTCATGATTCAAAAAATTAGCCTTCCTATATGCAATTTGATTCCCACCTTGACAACCAAGGTAGTGGATAATAGTTGTCAATGCCAAGAGTCAGTGACAATGATTATTAGAAGTCTATGATATTATGGCTGGCAATGATTGACATGATATTTTATCCCCTAAAAAATAGAAATTAGGACATGATAACTTGATAGTTGGTTCTTCATACTATGTGGAGCAAGAAATATCTGAGTTCTAGCATGAATTTGTAAGCTTAAGGTTTTCTTCTTCAGGATTGAAGAGGAATCACTACAATTATTTTTCAAGTTCAAGAATACAATAAAGGTATTGTAATTTAACTGCCCAATGACACTCCAAACATGCGCATTGAAATTAAATTTACAATCCTAGGCCTAAGCTTGACCCATGCTGCAAATGCTACATAATAGCTTTTGTTGTAAAAGTTACATTCCTGAGTGCCAGAATCATACAGAAATTTCACATATACCAAATTATTCTTCTATCATCAACCAAAGTAATAATTTGCATGCTCTACTTGCACCTCTAAAACTTAAATTCTCAATATTCTCAATATTCTCACCCTTAGGACCCAATTGCAAGGCATGGGACTTGAGTCCCGAGTCCCATATTGGAAGTATGGGATTCTAAATTGAGATCTATATGAACCTTGAACTCTCCATTTTCATGAGCTAGTTTTTGGGGCGTGGTTCTCCAAAAGCTTTCTATCAATCATCAAAAAGCAAATGTTGGAAATTATATTTAACATGTGATTATTTGCTACAAATCACATTTACCATTTGATTATTCTCAAGTTTTAAAGTCTTTATTTGTTTCCTTATTTTACTAGTTGGATTAACATTTTATTTCTTTTTTATGTGGTTGTAACTAAACCTTAATTATGTCTTTTATTATGCTTTATTTCTTTATTTTTTTCCCTTTCTTGAAGGGTGTGAAACTGTCCACCCTTCTATACATTGTACCTTTGTTCAGACTTGAATAATAAGAAAATCAGAACATTAATCTCTAAGTTCTTTCAGCGAAAACTATATCTCTTTAATGATGTAGACTTACTTCCATATACTACAAAAAAATTTGAGCAAGGGACAAATACTCTACACCATGCAAAAGTTAATTTCCACTTCTTGGATCCTCCTCTGCAGATTTATTTCCCTCCCATTCAAGAAAAACAAGTCCATCCTACTTACGTGCAGCCTAAGATGCATGGACAATGACAACAACAATGTGGACAGCAAAGTCTAGAGAGACCAGGGGCTTTTGAAGTGCCATGTATTGTCCAACATTAATACAACTCCTTTTTTGAAGCATCCATGCTTCATATCTTGCAGACAAGATCATACGACCCCTTTTCTATGCATCCATTTCAAGAAAATATCCTACTAATATACTTGTAAGAAAATCTGATGTCACATAATAATGCACAACTGGATGTCCAGATCAAACAACTCTTTGGAATGTGAAATAAGAGCAAGGAACTCAAATTGGAAATGTAAACCACAAATATTAGACTGTATTTCACATCCTATATACTTGAAAGCAAATCTGATGTTACATATTAAATGCACAGCCAAATGTCCAGATCAAACAACTCTTTGGAATTTAAAATAAGAACATGGAACCCAAACTTAATAAAGCAAACCTCAAACATTAGACAGTATTTCCCCTCCTTATTCCGCATCCGTAAATAAGATTGGCAAGTTTCTGGATCTTCACCCGGCGGTAGAAGATATATGTCATAAATCTGCTCAGTTGTTTCCTTAAAATCTTCAGAGAAAATAGCTTTAATTTGATCAACTGTCACATTCCTTGCTGACTACAATAAATTATACAACTGATCACTATTTTTATTGTTATTACAGCATCAATAACAGACATAAGCATCAGAACTCACAAGACCTTTTTTCTTTTTAATTTTCATTATGAAAATTAAAATAATGAGTTATTCAGGCACTAACTTTCAATATGTAAGTAGGACTCTGAAACCCAGTAAATGGATTGAACTTGTTGATTATTTTGATATGTGCTGTCTGGAGATCTGGCTCAATGAAGGCCTTGTACATTGGATATACCTGGAAAAGAATGAATTTGAAAAATTCTGGAAACACAAATGCTTTCCAAATCTGGATAAAAGAAGAATGATAGAAAAATTATGAACCGTCTCAGATATTTGATGAATAATTTCTTCAGGTTGTTGACCGGCACGTTGAATGTCGCGTATAACTCGTTTGACAAGGTCAAAATGAATTCCACCTGTGACAGATATACGAAGGTCCAGTAGAGGTCGCAACCTCTCACTCAAAGCATAGATACCCTCTATTATCACAATTCGGGAGCTCGGGACTTCAACTGTCCTGTTATCAAGGTATATTTTAGTGTTAAACTGAAGGCATTCAATCCAAAATGGAGAAATGGAATGTCTCAAATCAGCTGAAACCGATTTTAACTTCGATATAAACTTAATATTTTCATTGCAACTGCTGGAGATCAGAGCATTCAACAGAAATTAAAGACCAATATCACACAAGAAAGAGTATGGTGCCACATATATATCTGCAGACAGCAAATTATTACCAGAAAGTATACAGTTTTTATTATATTTTGTATCTCTTTATTATGCTCAAAAATAGTGTTCCCTGACTTGTATCCCAAGTCAATAGTTTTTCCACTTCAAAGAAAAATATATGAAAGTGTGTTGATATACAAGATGCTGGCAATATACCTGTATCCTGTACGTGAGCTGGACTTGAAATCATAGATTGGAACCTGGGCTGGCTTTCCTGCCTTTAAATCATGTACGTTCTGGAGCAATGTGTCATAGTCTGTCAAGCGTGGATCTGCTCACAGAGATAATAGAATTGACAGAAATATGCAGAGATTATTGTCCTAACTTCAAACTGTTAACCAACTTCTAAATGTCACAGTAAACACTAATCAAAGCATGGCCATAATACACAAATATGCTAATTCAGGGATCAGGCAGATCCTTACATCAGGTGTACAATAATAGGTATAAATACTAGCACATTTATCCTGATTATGATATCAAATTGTTGCTTATAAATGATTTGACTTCTTATGAAAGCTCAGGAAACACTAAGACACACGATAATCTCATAATAAAATACAATTGCTAACTCATTGGAAGGAAGTTAAAAAAAAATCATTTTCATATTCAGAAGTGAGCTCAAGAAAAGCTGTACTGTGTTACATTTATATTAGCTACGAAGATTTTACTCGAAGCTAAATGGGAGCTAATGCAGAAACTCTCATTTGTTTTAATTTAATTTGATGTCGTCCACCATGAAATCTTGTGCGATAACAATTTTCATATCATGTTCATCCCTGACATTCCTAGTATCCTACATTCCTACTAAATTACTAATCCTAGTGATTTCTAAGAAGCACCTGAGCTCTAACTAAATCAGACCAGACGCCTGACCTCTGAAATACCAATTCCAGCATTGTAGCGGAGTTAGGGAACCACAGACAGTATAAAAGCCTAAAAATAAGAGGGGCATAAGAAAAGGTTCCTCACATCTCTTCAAGTATACATGAGGCATCCTGGGAAAAGAAACAGGAAACATGGGGAACAATGAAATGTGAGGAATATCAGTTCATATACAAAAGAAAAAAAGAAAAAAAAATTGTAGCTAAGTTCTGTAAAACATACAGAATTAGTCCTAAGACAAAAGACAGATGATATAAAGAAAGCTATTTTAAAACCAGATTTCATATAACTGTTTGTTTTGTGGACAATGAAAGATAGTATACAACAACAACAACGAGCCTTTTCCCACTAAGTGGGGTCAGCTATGAAAGATAGTATATTCTGCAAAATTTTCCCAGGAGTTCCTGAAGTTCAAAATTCCCAGGAATTCTTTGACAAATTAATCGTCTGAAGCAGTTTCAAAATTAGTTTAAGGAACGCAAATTTTGCTTCCTATTTTAAAGTCGTTAGGTACATAGAGGAACAAGCAAGAATTAAACCTATAAGTCAGATCATATAAAGCAAACAATTGATGTCTTTCCAATATCACCCCCAAAGATAATAAATCCAGCTATAAGAACCAGCAAACTACCAAGGTCCATAAATACAAGTTTTAACATTCTATTAGGTTGGGGTTGCCTGCTGAGTTCAATCTTACAATTCACAAATGGCAATTTAAATTTAGTGTCTCATCATTCATCACCATAATAATATTTAAGTTCAGACCTTAGAACAAAACTTCCCCTATGGAACACCTTTTTCATTTCCAAACTGTTTAATCCCCTCTCTCCCTCTGTTTTTTTGTAGGATAGTCAAACATGCTTCACAGAAGGGGAATTCCAGTTAGCTTAAAATCAGGGAAGAATATAAAATGTTGATTTTCTTAAAGCTGACTTTGCACATGGAAGAAGGACATAAAGGCGTAAATCAAAGAGTCCTACCCTCATACACATGCATTGGCCTGTAGAACAACATGCCTGTGAAGATTTGATAGCAGAAAAGCAAAGAAAAGAGCTCCCAACAAGGAGTTTATAAAGACAACAGCTATAGAAGTAGAGTAAAAAGGGGGAAAAAAAGGAAAGGACTCAAGAAAAATGAAGTCAATGAAATATAATACTGGCAACCTCTCATGAAGGTGAAGCCATAAAAATATTTTGAAGGAAGAATCTTAACCCAGTCAGAATGATCTGACAGTAAATTAGCCTCATAAGTCACAGCCATATAACCATGTATAGTTTTTCCAGGCTTGTAATAAGCTACAAAGGTAAATGTCCGAGCACGTCAATGCAAGAACCAAAATCTGGTAGCAGATGCACAAAAAGAAATGAACCTTAATCAACAATCACATGACAAAGACAAACAATGTCAATCTTAGGAGAAAAACTACCTAACATCAAAACAAATCATTATATTCAAGTTTTATCAGTTTTAACATACATGATATATTTACGTTGCACCGGTTCCAAATATTATCACTGTACAGCTAAGTCAGTAGTGTATACCAGAAAAAAATATATATATATATATATATATCATTGTTCAAAAGCCAAAATAATTTTTTTCATCATTAGAGGGGTACTATATGTTCAATCATTTTATGCAACCTGCATCCTGATAATGGCACTATAGCCAGGATGCTAAAAGCATCACAAAAGAAAAGAAAAAATAATTTAATTACCATCAAAATTTCCATCAACAATCCGACTGGAATCATTGTAATTGTCCATTGAAATGACTGCAATGCTGGGCACGAAGTTGAGTATTTTGTCAGTGAATACAGTCTTCCCAGCCCCTGAAGGACCTGCCAACCCTACCAATATTATTCCATCATTATTTTGGGACAACAATTTGCATGCACGGATTACTATAAAGAAACCCTTCTCAAATGATAGTTGATCTTGGATTGGGGCAATCTCATAGCGATCAGAGTCTTTCCTTTCAACCAAGCAAACTTGATCTTTCAAGAGACCAGTGCGCCTGTGATGTGAATCAGCATCAGAAGTATCTTGGGCCATTGAATGAAGCCCGAATTCCTTCTAAGGATAAAGAAAACAACCACAAAATAAACCACTCAGTTGTATACTTGTAGGCCATATAAATATACAAGGTACAGTTCTGCATTATCAGTCCCTAATCACACCGAAATGTTTTCCAACACATTCTTAGCAAAATGAAATGGCCAGTTGAAACATTAATTGAACTGTGAAAAAAATCAAAAAGAAAACATAAAATCTCATATAATAATTTTAAAAAAATTAAAAGACTCAAAGTTATTACTTCTTAATAGTATTCTTATAATTTTTGTTGTCCTATCCGGTAATTAGACTATATACTCAAAAAAGTAAACAAGAATAGGAAAACAACTTAGAAAAAGAGAGAAAGATGCATCCTGGGAATTTTAGGCTTGATGTTTCAATGCTGCATACAGAACAAAGTACAATCATAACTGGTGAAAGTTAAAAAGCTCCTTGCTCGCGTAAGGATTAACTGAACCAGAAGAAAAAGTGATGCCAGGGGTTCCATCCTTAGGACCTTTTATTATAGGAGAAATACATGCATATCCATAATGCACATAACAAACTAATTTTATAGACAGCAATCATATAGAACTGTCATTCAACCCATCTTAAAATTTGGCCAGAGGAATTACCCTGGAATTAAAAGCATTACAAGCCATAAAGAAAAACACCCCTAATATACCGTTAAATGGCCCCATGCTGGATCAACTTGTACCGCCACAACAATAAATAAGCAAGAATTATAAGTTGTGCTCATGGAAGATCACGCAGACCCAAAATCGGGGCGTTTTTGGTAAAATTCAAATACCATTTTTAGAAGTTACATAGAAATAGAGGACTCTACTAATCACGGATACATAATTTTTTTCCAAACTTAGCAGATAGCTTTTTGGCTGCCACTAACTGGTCATCATCTAAAGCATCCCACATGACATCATCTTGAATATACATCCTAAGACGAAACATTCAGCATTTTTATCCAAAAAGAAATGGGCCAACTACCGCAAGAGCATGGAAAGGATCACCCAGATGACATCATAAGAAAATCAGCACAACCCATAATTGAAAATCAACTGCAGCCATGTCTAACAAAGGAAAAAGGCATTAGAAACTCTGTTCTAGGGGTCTGTCTGGGTCCAAAATAATGGTGGCCGAGCAAAACGACGAAACAGGGGCAATTATATATTCATAAGAGAAGAAACTATTCAAACTTTAAAGGAAACAATAATACCCAGCAGAGAATGCGAATCAGAACTCATGCACTTTACACATTTGTAATGATCAAAAGACTTACCGAGGCTGTCTTAATGAGTTACAGTGAATTCAGCAACAACAGCCAGCAGTCTGGGTATCCTCTCAACGTTGGTTCTGCAGCTGTATATTAATATTATTTTTTTCTCTCTGCAACACCCTTGCCGCGAAAAGAAAGGAATGTGATTTTCCGGGATTTTTTGGCAAGCGGGAATTTTAGAGAATCTGCAAACGCTATAGATAACAATATACGGAGACAGTGTATAATTAATTTGGAAAAAAGATATAATTATTTGTAAAAATGATATATTTATTATAATATTATTAAAAAATTATACATTTTTTATGCAACTATATATAAGTATTTTTTCATATATATATATATATATATATATATATATATATGTATATATTACTTTTCTTTTTTAGAAGTCCATTCACTGGCCAAATTTTCGTATCACAGGACTTCCTTTCAAAAAACTAGCGAATTGTTAATTTATTTTCTGTTTAGTTTTAAATAAAAGATAACAGGGAGTTATATCTCTTCGTCCTATTATTTTTTATTTATATATTTAAATACGAATATATATTTATAAAATAAATTAGCAATTTAATCTGTCAAGTTTGTTTTGTTTAATATTCAAAAATAAATGACTAAAGAAAATAAATTTTAAAAATAATATATTAATTATATATTATTTGTCTATTATTTTTTAAATTAAAAAATTTTAATTATTTAAAAATGAATTATTAATTCACTCTATCTATATCTTTCATGACTTGCGCATTGATACCGTTAGAAATAAGTTTCTTGCTTTTTGAAATTTGTACTCATATAATTATGAAAAATAAAAATAAAAAAGTCACCTACTTCGTTTGTTCTATTAGATAAACTTCGCTGTTAAAATATGATAGCGTGAGACTATATTTTTATTCTCACAATTGACTACTTATTAAAACTCTGAGCAGATAATGCTTGTTACCAACAGTGGCGGCTTTTTTTTTTTCCTTTTTGCCGTATCAATAGCGTTGGCTTTGCTTGTACGTTAACCTATTAATTGGGATGAGAATCTTAAAATATATTTAATAATGAAAAGTCTAAACTTTAAGAATTTAAAATCTTCAGATGAATGATTACTGAGAATCCTAGCACCACTAGATGATCAACTTCATCATGACAACGATGAGAATTTATGCATACGTTTCTTTACGTAACATGTTTCTACGTTTTTTTAAAAATAATTTATTTATATTTTTAAAATTAAATTTATCAGCCTCAATAAAAATATATTTGACATATTCATGTATTTATTTGACATATAATATATGACGTGAGTTGGAAGTTGGAAGATCAAATACAGAAAGAATTGAACAAGTCATGAGTCAAGTCAAGTATTAAAGTTTGTGATTTTTTTTCCACATAATTTTTTCTAAACATAAAATAACATATAAGACATCGTTTTGAAATCCCTGAAGACATAAGAGAAGAATTTAGTGCTTCATATGAAATACTATTTTTTGGCTTCAAAAAATTAATAAAGTCAGAATTAAATTTGTAACTATATTACAATTAGACATTTTATGTTTATTTTTATTACTAGACAAAATTCTTCAGTTTATAAAATGTTATTTTAAAATACAAAATTTTCAGTGTCAGAAAAAAAATGATATTCTTTTTTTCCTATCATAGGTATCCATCCTTTCAACGAGGACTAAGGCGGGTAACCACAACCACTACAAGACTTTGAAGGAATCTATTCTTCAGATCATCACACGAAAGAAGAATAAATTTAATTGATGATTTGTACGGAGTTTAAAAATATTGACTTCAGACTTTGAAAATTGGTTATGAGGAATCATTGTCATTGAAAGAAACAATGTAATTCCGTTACATTCCCGTTTAAACTAAAAATTAAAAAGAATTATAATCGAGGACGATAAAATTAAGGGTAAATTATATAAATTTTATTAAAATTATACAAATTTTTTTAAAATTTTGCTAAATTTACACAATTTTTTATTTTTAAAATATGTATAAATTTTCTTTAAAAATAAAAAAATTTGTATAATTTTAATAAAATTTAAAAAATTTATTTCTTATTTTGAGAGAGATATGTGTGTAAAATAAAATAAAAAAGTGCAATTCCAGTAAAATTTAAAGGATATCTATGTAATTTATTTTTTATTTTAGAAAAAGTCAGTATATGTTTTGAAAATAAAATGAATTTTTGTGTAATTAAGTAAAACTCATAGGAGGTTGTAATTTGCTCTAAAATTAAATTATTTATTTTAAAGAATCTTAAATTTTAAAGGATTCAAGGATATAGAATTTCAAATGTCATGACATAAATGTTCCTCTTATTTGATTTTATTTATGGGATAGTGTGTGATGACATAATTTAAAATGAATGTATAAGATGATATGTTGTGCATAATATACACAAGAGAATTTGTTCACAGAAAACTAAGATATTTTGTCAAAATTAAAGATTTGGAATCTTTTCCAATATAAAAAGGTCTAGTGGGTGAGAGAATAATTATGTAGTGGAGCCCAATAAAACTATACTCTCATTGAATCACTCTTCCCCTTATAGGACTCCCTCTTTGTACAGCAAATGATCCTAACTAAAGATTTAGAGAAACAAAGAGAATGATATATTTGTTACCCTACTCACCAATGTTATTAAATAAGTTTTTATTATAACATTTCAAAATTAGGTTCTTGAATCCTTTAAATAATAATTTTCCTTTTAAATATATTAAATTATAAACACGTTTATATTCACTTACTTGCGTCAATGAGTAATCATCATGAAGAAAAAGAACTTATTCTTGGCATGTGGCTTCTCTCTAATAATAGACCTAACTACTTACATTAATTTAAATTCAACATAAATGAAAAAAAAAATTATTGTTAAGCTTTTTTATGTGATATCTTATTGTTTTAATAAATGACAAAATAAAAATTTAAACATATGATATTAGTATTATATCACAAGTAGACCTGATCACACAAGTTAAACTAATTTAAAAATGAGTCAAACTTATAAAAAAAATTAAGCCTAGCCCCGACTCCAACCTTCGATACTATTCACACATAACAAAACTCAAGCTTAGTTTGGTTAAAAACAAGCCAAGCTTGACCCGACTTGTATTTTTAAAAAAATTATTTTTTATTTTGTTTTATTTTAAATGCTAAATATTTTTATTTTGTTATTTTTCAGGCTCACCTTTTTTTTTGGTTTTAAATATCAAATAACCTAAAAGAGATATTGCAAAAAATATAAATTACTTTAAGTACACATGAGACAATAAAATTTTTTAAGATGATAGTTTTTTAATAATATTATTTATTTATTTATTTTATTTGAATTATAATTTCTTTCTAATAATATTATTTATTAATAATACATAAAAAATCATTATAATACAGGTTGAGTATAGACTTGCATTAAGTTTTAAAAAAAGTTTAAATCTAACCTATTTCATATTCAATTTTTTTACTCTTTTTTTGGGGGGGGGGGGGGGGGACAAAGCTATCAAGTTGGATGGGCTTTCCCCCTTAGGTCTAAAATGATATTAGCATTGAATAATATGAGGTTAGGGTATGGAGAGTTTTGAACTCTTCACTCTGTTTATTTTCTTTTTGAGAGAGGGGGGGGGGGGAGTTTATGTAATTATCTTAAAATTTATGATAAATAATTTTTACTATATAAATATTAAGAAATGATCAAACCATCAACTTATAATATGTACCATTTTTGTGTCATATTCAATCACTTGTTTTTTAAAAATTGGTGTTCTTGTAATGAAGTATCCAAAAATTTACAAAACTTGACATTGGTGGGCTCAAATTTGTAGTTTAAAAACAAATTTGAGGGTCAATTTGGAAATATAATTAAAATGCAACTTTTTGCACAAGGTACCTTATATAATCTTTTTAGAATAGTGTAATCATAATTGTATATATATTGTGAATCGAAAAACATATTTTTGAGTTATAAATCATAAAATGTATTGTATTATAAGGTTCAATAAAAAATAAAAAATAATTTAAAATATAAAATACAATATATATTTATTCTTATAATATATAGAAAATACTCAAGATAACAAATCTAATCAAACAGTTAAGAAAAGTATTTAAAAATTAGTTATAATTGAGTTCATTAATCATATAAGTAATGAAATTTTTGAAATAATGTTAAGTAGTATCTTCCTTTATTTTATTTAAGAGGTATAATCAACACCTAAGAACAATACAACATTATTACGTCAACATATTTTTTTAACACATTTTTGAGTCATAAAATTGTGTGATTCTATCATACTGGCTTATATCACATGATTTATGACTAATTTATGATTGTTTTTAATTCAATCATTAATTCATGTTGTTAGCTTTATAACTCATAAATCACAAGGTTAGACTCGTGAATCATACAATTTTGTATTTTGTTAACTATGAACCTAATTACAACATTTTTACTTTTGAAATGATAATTTTAATTGATATATAACCCTGTGACAATCATGTGATTTTTAAATGATACTTTTATTTGATATATAATATTTTTATTTTTTGTGATAATTTATGAAGTAAATTGTTCAAAGTTAAAATTAGACTAAAATTCAAAAGGATTATATGTAATTTTTTTGAATAGATCTTTTCATTTTTACCATTAAATTTTTTTATGAAAAATGTGACACCTATATTATTTTACAACTTAGAACCATATGATTGAAGCATCCAAAAAAAATTCACATATTATAGTTTTATTAAAAATTTTAATGACAAACTCCTAAAAAATTGTTATCTAGTCGTTTTCTGAAAGGCAAGAAGGAAGCCTTCAATTGAGACCTTCCCAGTCTGCAAATGCAGCTTCTTCTTTTCTGTCTTATGTCCGACGTCCCCAATAACTTCTCAAAACTCTGCTCCATCCTATTCTAAGAGATTTCACATACTCATACTTTTGAATTCTCTCTTTGGTATTATTTTTTTTTTCTGGATTAGGCTAAAGGCCATAACTCTACAAGAAAACAAGTAAATATTCGTTTAGCTCTGAATGCTTAAGCTTAGACATCTGACGAAATCCTTGGCTAAGTAGCAAGGCAGAAAGGGGGAAATAACTTTTACACCTGCTAAATCATTGATTTTTCAGTGATAAATATCATCTGAAACAATGGGCAGCAAGCAAATAATCTTCCTCAAGACAGATACAATTACTCAACAACTCACCAAGCAGAAACTATATTCAGTGACCACTAACTTCTACAGCTTGAGAAGTATCTTTAGAAAAGAGAAGCAGCATTAGTCATGGACGCAACAATTGGTCTGAGAAAAAACCACTAGTTATAACACGACACAGAACTCAACAAACAAATTCAATTCAGATGAGTATTGAAACCAAGAGTTCTTTCATTGGCTAAATGGCAGACTTTGCAAGCAAAGAACCACAAAAAGTAGCACATTACCTAAACTTGTAGCAGGATATATAAATCACCAACGGAAGCCTTCAGGACATATAGGGACCTCCGATACATTATGCATCAAGGGATATCAATCCCTTGTAAATGGACCTGAGAAAAAAGAATACCAGCAACTGCTGCAAATTTGCAATTTATGACATTTTGTAAAATAGGTTGATTGAAGTAGAAACCGCCAACTAAAATGCAGGATTCAACATGGATAGACATTGACACTTATATAGCTATAAGACCATTTTCAGCGCAGCTGTTCTCTGTAATCATATCAGAACTCAATAAGCAAGCTAACCATAGCTAAGAACTAGAAAACCCAAACACGACAAAGAAAACTCATTTAACGTTAAAACCATGGACATGATTATATGAAGTCTCAAGCATGAGCACATTATATCTTTCCAAATTCCAGAAGAAAGAAAGCTACATTGCATAATGCCATAGTCAATTAATCCATCAAGTGTACAAGTCACATTCAGAAAGATGATCCTTACTCCGACCAAACTTCAAAGGAAGTTCATCACTTTTTTCATCACACAAACTCAGGTCCAAGCCAGGTAAGACATCCCTTTGCACTAAACCCTTTATCAGAGACACCACAGAAGCATCAAGTTCAGGCCAAGAAACACAGAGAACTCCTCTGATATTCAGAATCTGGCATCGCCCCAGAAGCGCAGCACTCAACCCATCCACGACGCTCCCAGAGGGATAATACTCCAAACCCTTCAACAATTTCTCATCAATCACCCTTTTCCTCTCTGCTGAAGTCTCCAGCTTGTAGGCAAACGCCTCGTCCGACGACAACCGACCGCGATAGTTTTGGATCCGAATTGAATCGAAAATCACAACCCTTTTAGGCGCAATTCGATCACCGATCAGAAGCTTCGCCACAGAATGAGATCGCTCGGCGGACACAGCACATTGAACGGAGACAAGAACAGCATCGTGAGAATCCAGGGAGTAGACGTTGCAGGTGTTGTCGGTGAGAGACGGTTCAAAGGAGTTGCCGGAGAATGGAATCTCGGGAAGGATGAGGGATCCAATTAGGGTTTTTTGGGGGAGAGTGTGGAGGAGATAGAGGGAAGGGGAAGAGAGAACAATAATGAGAAGGGAAGGTTGGAGGGATTGATGGTGAGGCTCAGAGAACAAGAGAAATGGAGAAGGAAGGGGTGGTGATGGAGAAGTGAAATTGTTGAGGTCCTCTTCGAAGAATCTTGAAGGTGGGGGAGTTTCTGTAATAACATCTTCCATCTCTCGTTTCTTCTTCTACAGTAGCTTGCAGATGCAGGTCAAGGGCAACGGAGGCGGGGAGGGTAAGGTGAACTCAATGGCTTTTTTTTTGGGGTTAAAAAAAACATATAGAACTTGGGCTGCAGTTCTTCTGCTTGAAAGAAGAGAATACGCTAAATTAAACTTTTTGCACTCTTTTGTTTTAAAAATTTAAATTAATTCTCAAGCATTTGATTTTTATTGTAAAGTTTATAGTTTATTTTTTATCAACAAAATTAATTTTTTGTATAGCATGCATTTTTTAAAAATAAAATTATTAAGTTGTTTTTATTATTATATTTAAAATAACATTATAGTTACTAGAGTTTGGATCAAGTAACACTTTCTCTATATTTATATTTTAAGAAAATCTAATGTGTTTGGATTCAAATTTTACATACTTAAAAGGAAAATTATCCTTTCACCCTCAACCCTCAAGAATATCAAGCCTGTATGCACATCATGTACATTTTGAATTCCCTGGCTGCTTTTGGAGACTCGATTGGGGGCATCTAACCAAAAAATCATTTATCATAAAATAAACAGTAGAAGAGATTTTTGTAATATATATTATATGTTAAAAGATGGAAGTGATATTCTTTGAAACAAAAGAATTATCGAGTATAATTTAATTAAATTTTAAAAATTATTAGTGTAATTTATTTCATAATTTAAGAAATTATAAAAAAATATTTTTTTAATATGAACTAAACTTAGATAAAATTTTTAAGTGACTGTTATCAGTTTTTAATAAAAATATAACTTATAATTTTCTTTTAAAAATACTCAATTATATAGTATTGAGCTAAAAAAAATCACATATAATATTTTTATTAAAAAAATCTAATAATAACACTAAAAAATACACTTAAATTTTTGCTGAAAAAGTCAATTTTTCATTAAAAGAGAAATATACTTTTAATAAATTTATTTCTATTCATATTTCCAAGACTTTCTTTGGAAAATCCCTGCCTCCCTCTCCTTTTCATCACAGAACCTTACTCTCCTTTCGTTCTTCTGGGAAATTTCTTTTGTTGATCCTTCTTGCATGTCAAGCTGACTAGTTACGTCATATTGCTCTTTGTTTTTTGGGTTCCAGTTAACTGGAAACTAACATTTGATTGATCTTCCATAGCGGACGGAACTCGTCTTGCTCGAATGGAAGAGGTTCTCAGACTTAGCAGAGGGGTCATGACTGAACTGAAGCTCACAATAGACAAACGATTAACAAGAATGGTGACTTCCTTAATGAATATCGAAGTTATAGTGCCGCAATTACTTCGAGATCGTGGCATTCAACCGTTACAAATTTCACACAAGAGGTGCATCATGATATTGAAGACAAAATGGAGGTGGAACCAGTACGAAAACTATATGATCCAGTGGCAAGTGTTCTCTTTGTCTCCATACCAAAGTCTACTAACCACGGAATTACAGAAAATTGCTTGGCAGAGTTCCAGAACCTTGCATTGTTGGAGGGTACAAGGACGGCGGTCAAGGCCGTGAAATGTAAGATCAACTATGTGTTTGACTCTGCAATTTTTCCTTTGCCAAAAGAAACTTGAGATCTATAAGGAATTAGCGTTAGATAATTAGGTTCATAATTGCTCCGTTATGATCCCACTTTTGAAATTAATTCAGAAAGATCCATATGCAAGACTTGAGTTGATCACGACAATTATATCAGTTTTTGATCCTGGGATATATGATCCTTCGAGAAAGTTGTCACGGGGCCATTACTCTCTCCCCAAAAGCTAGCTGTTGAGGTGTGCAGCGCACCCGCTTATATGCCCAGCATCCTCCCCAGGTCCATCCGATGTGGGACTTTCATCCAGTCCCCGTGGGCATGATAGCTCTCACGGCCAATCCGTGACGCCCTCGTCACGGGTGGCCCACCGGAGGGCCCCCCTGGGCTAACCTGGGGCAGGCTCTGATACCACTTGTCACGGGGCCATTACTCTCTCCCCAAAAGCTAGCTGTTGAGGTGTGCAGCGCACCCGCTTATATGCCCAGCATCCTCCCCAGGTCCATCCGATGTGGGACTTTCATCCAGTCCCCGGGTTAGCCCAGGGGGGCCCTCCGATGGGCCACCCGTGACGAGGGCGTCACGGATTGGCCGTGGGAGCTGTCATGCCCACGGGGACTGGATGAAAGTCCCACATCGGATGGACTTGGGGAGGATGCTGGGCATATAAGCGGGTGCGCTGCACACCTCAACAGCTAGCTTTTGGGGAGAGAGTAATGGCCCCGTGACAAAGTGCGTGGGCGGTCGCTCTGTTGTGTAGAGGTCAGCTTGCGTTAAGAACCCGCATGAGGCAGCGTTTGATGAATGTGTTGGAGCGTGTATGTGTGTCAAAAGAGAAAAGAAAAAAATGATGAAGTCCCACGTTATTGAAATAAGGGAGGACTTTAGTATATATATACTAAGGTTCATTTACAAGGAAGCAACACGAGCCAAAGAAAAGAATGGACTTGTGTGCATAACAATGGGGTCAATTTAATTGAAACCAATTGATTTCTCCCCATGTATGTGGGTGAAGTAAATGTTGAGTGGGATGTTTTTTACAAAAAGTTATTTTATTTTATTTCATTTTATTACGTGATTTTTGATTTAATTTTTTTAGTTTTTGAATTTTTTGATATATCACGTCTACTAATTGCATTTTGGATTTCGTGGGATCTTCTGAATGTTGGAGGAATCGTTCAATAATGTGACCTTATCCTCACAATGTTCAGAAATCAAAGCTATGAAAATTGTCTAACTCCGCTATAAATAAGGGGTTGAGCTCAGTTTTCCATGCACCATAGCTTCGACCTCTCAGCTGTTTTCTCTCCTCTTTCTTCTGAGCTTTTCTGATTTTAAATTTTATATTTTCACAGTTCTGTGTCTTGCGAATTACACAAAAGGATCTGATTAATCCTAGGGAGTGTCATCTAGTGACGAAATAACTCGTAAGGACAACACTCCTAACATGACTCCGATCTTTTGTTCCTAACTTTTGCTTGCATTAAGAACCCGCATGAGGTAGCGTTTGATGAATATTCTAAGGGCCATTGGTTTCCTTCTTTTCAAGCCCTGAGTATTTATCCACATTAAAGATCTGGGAATACTATCCAGACCATACTATGCTAACATATTCTGTCTTACCTTCTCCTGAGGTACCTGACACTGTTGTCAAGCCATACTATGCCACATTCTTTGTGCGTCAACTTGTTAAAAATGCTAATAAGTGCATGGTCTTGGACAAGGAGGCTCTTTATGACATATGCTTCCGTACTCTAAAGCTTGCTACACAACTTTTGGTGATCTTAACTACTTATTTTCGTTTCCATTACTAAGGTTACTTGTTGTCTATGATTCCTTAAGCAGTTGTACTTTGATTTACTATCATCTCTCTGCTTGTTGTATTTGAGAATTCTTACTCTACTCACTTTTTCTAAGAACATGGGTGTTTTCCCTTTATTCTCTCTAAATCTGCTCTTAGCACTCGCACACTAAAATCAGCAACGAAATTGAAAATGGAGATGTTCTACTACCTAGTGCTTAGCGCATTGGATGCAATGGTGGCAACTCAAATTGAGCAAGATCAAGAAAGATCGAATCATCATCGCTCTAGCAGTCAATTCCTTTCACATAGAGTCATTAAAAGAAAATGGATAGATTAGAATTTTTTCTAAGTTTGATTAGTTACTTGTACAGCCTTGATGAGTTATTTGTACAATTATGTATTTAGGAGTTTGTTGTAACTGTATAGCTATTTTTATTCCCTTTTTCAGTTTGATAAATGTGTATAAATAGACATGAGATCATTAATGAAGTAATTTTGGTTTCCTTCCCATTACTGTGCGTGTTATGGTATTAGAGCCACGAAATGGGTAATCTGTTTTGATACCCATTTTGTTATTCCACCCACCTTATCCTACTCGTTTCTCTTTATGTGCTTCGTTTTTGCTTAGCTATCTTTTACCCTAATCGTCCATAGCCTCCACCTCGCCTGATCCACCTTCTGTTGTTGCTTAGCCGTTGCGCACCGCCGCTAGTGCACCTGGTGGCTCGGTCGATGGAGTGCAACATCCCTCTAATTACTATTACATACACCCCAACGAGAATCCAGCGCTCGTTCTAGTGTCTTCCCTTTTGACTGAACCAAATTATCATCCCTGGGTGAGAGCGATGAAGATGGCGCTCTTATCAAAAAACAAATATCAGTTCATTGATGGCACCATCCAGATGCTTAGTACCTCTGATCTGATTTTTCAAGCCTGGCAACTGTGTAATACTCTGGTGTTATGCTAGATCTCCCAATCGGTATCTCCGACGATCGCACAGAGTGTGATGTGGATAGATCGGGCATATAAGGTTTGGACAGATTTGAAAGACTAGTTTAGCTGACATGTTTCGGATCTCTGAACTTCAAAAAGAGATCTACCAGATGCGCCAGGGAGACCTCACCATCACTGATTACTTCACTCGTCTCAAGATTGTTTGGGATGAGTTGTTGAACTTCCGACCACTCCTTAATGTTCTTGCAATCCGATATGTTCGTGTGGAGCTGTCACCATGGCCAGAGAAAATATTCAGTAAGATTATGCCATTCAATTTCTAACAAGATTGAATGAGCATTTCTCGAATGTTAAATCCCAGAGTACTTCAGCCTTTGCCCTCCATCAATCGCATCTGTTCACTAGTTGTTCAATAAGAAAGAGAAATGAATGGAGGATTAGAGTCAAAAATATTATTTAATCGAGCAAGTAGGGAGAATTTCTCTTAGCCTACAAGTCAGTCACAAAATGGTGGAGGAATTAATAGAAACACGAATAAATTCTGCAGATTCTATAAAAAACGAAGACATACAATAGAGACGTGCTACAAGAAGCACGAATATCCACCTGGTTATAGAAACAGAGGTGGACAATCCTCTGCTAATAGTATGATTTCTCAAGCTACACCGAGTCTTGGTACTTCTTATGGTTCCAGTATGCCTTCCAACACTGCCTCTTTGGGACTCACTCAAGATTAATATTAGACACTACTTGCTCTAGTAAAATCTTCTGCGCCTGCATCCACTTCGCAAACTTCCTCAGTCCTGCCACAGAGTTCTTTCGCACAAATCAACAACATCTTAACCATTCCTTCCATTAGCGATTTGTCACTAAGTGGATCCTCACCTTCCTTGGTTTCAGGTAATACCAAGATTTTATTGGTCTCTTTAACAATTTCTGTGTGGATTATTGATAGTGGTGCCACTGAGCACGTTTGTTCTTCACTGTCTAGTTTTTCCTTCCTTAACCGAATAGCACCTATTCATGTTAAACTCCCTGATTGGTCATCAGTGTATGCACATTATTCAAGCACTGTTTGTATTTTCCCTTGCATTAGTCTTCTGAATGTCCTGTATATTCCTATTTTCGATTTCAATCTTATTTTTGTTCACAAGCTTACCTTGCAAGTTAATTGTTATGTCATTTTTTTCTCCTCTCATTGCCTTATACAGGGTCTGAGCTCCTGGAAAACGATTGGTACAGCTGAGGTTAATTAAGGGCTATACATTCTTAAGGATCATGTAAATCAAAACCATAACACTATTGATTCCAATGCAATTTCACCTTCCACTACCCTCACAATATCTCCAAATAAACTATCCCTTAATAACTTTGATTTGTGGCATATGAGATTAGGCCATGTTTCTTATTCTATTTTTCGTGTATTAGAAAGTCAATTTCCATTTCTTTCATGTAAAAATCTTTACCAATTTGATAATAAAAGTTGTGACATTTGTCATTTTGCCAAATAGAGAAAGCTCCCTTTTCCTGTTAGTATTACAAAAACTTCTCAACCTCTTGAATTATTGCATATTGATATATGGGGACCTTATAATGTAATTTTTGTACAGGGTCACTGTTATTTCTTATCTGTGGTAGACAATTTCACTCTTCATACTTGGGTCTTGATGATGAAACTAAAATCTGACTTAGGCCCTGTTTTGAAAAACTTGTTCTTTTACTTGAGAATCAATATCAATTGTTTGTAAAAATGGTTAGGTCAAATAATGATCCAGAATTTAACATGTAATCTTTCTTTACTTCAAAAGGTATTTTACACCAAATTTCATGTATTGAAACTCTTAAGTAAAACAATGTCATAGAGCGTAAACACCAGTATATTCTTAATGTGGCATGTGTTTTAATGTTTCAAAGTCATTTACCTTTAGTATACTGGTCATATGTTATTATACATGCTGTGCATCTCATAAATAGACTACATTCCCCTGTTATAAATCAGAAATCGCCCTTTGAACTTTTATATCGAAAATTACCTGATCTTACCGTTTTAAAGGTCTTTGGGTCTTTATGTTATGCATGTACTTCTCAAACACAATGTACAAAATTTGATAGTAGAGCGAAAAAGTGCATCTTTCTAGGATTTAAGACTGGAACTAAAGGTTATGTTCTTCTTGATCTTCATACTAAAGATGTTTTTATTAGTAGACATGTTATTTTCAATGAAAGTATATTTTCCTTTGCTGTTGAAAAATAGAATCTATCTTCAAACACTAATATCACTATGTCATAGTCACCACAATCCTTAGATTTCCCTGATCATTTTCGACTATCTTTTTCTAATTTGGTCTCCACTTCTCAGCCAAACTCTTTTTCGTAACCGGTCAGTTCTTTCTCTCCATTACCATCATCTTCTAATTACACTTACCAAACTCTTATAGCTCCCAAACACCTGCTGATCCTCGTAATCACTCTACCCCATCCTCCATTGACCAACCACTACATCAATTGAGACATTCTACTTGTGTACATCAGAAAACATCTTATTTGCATGATTATTATTGTTCCCTCCAAACTTCAGTTGCGTCTAATTCCAGTGATTCAGATATTAGGTATCCTTTGTCCTCTGTCTTAGCTTATGACAATTTGTCTTCTTCTTATCACCATTACACTCTTTCTATTTCTGTTAATAATGAACCCAAGTTCTATCACCAAGCTATCAAACATAGTGAGTGGAGACAGGGCATGCAAGCTGAGATATCAGCTCTAGAGCAAAATCACACTTGAATCTTAACTAAACTCTCGGAAGGTAAACAACCCATTGGTTGTAAATGGGTTTACAAAATTAAATACAAGACTGATAGATCTATTGAGAGGTATAAGGCTCGTCTTGTTGCCAAGGGATATACACAAACAGAGGGAATAGACTATTTTGACACTTTTTTTACTAGTTGCAAAACTAACTACTGTGTGTTTATTGTTGGCCTTAGCAGCTGCCCATTCGTGGCACTTGGAACAGTTGGATGTCAATAATGTTTTTTGCATGATGAGCTTCATGAGGAGGTATACATGGCACTTCCCCAAGGTTTTGAATCACCTAAGCCAAATATGGTGTGTAAATTGCAAAAGTCATTATATGGACTTAAGCAAGCCAGTCGTCAATGGTTTGCTAAGCTCTCCACTACCCTATTATCTTATGGTTACAATCAATCTAAAGCTAATTATTCTCTGTTTGTTAAAAAGAATGACTCATCATTTACTGCTTTATTAATGTATGTGGATAACATCATATTAGCTAGAAATGATTTTACAGAAATTCAGAACATCAAAGCATTCCTTGATTCTTCATTTAAAATCAAGGACCTTGGCTTTCTTAAATTTTTTTTAGGACTGGAAGTAGCTAGATCTTCTACAGGAATTCATATGTCAGAGGAAATTTGCACTTGATGTTCTGTCTAATAGTGGATTTCTTGATCTAAACTTGTTTCAACTCCAATGGACTGCTCCACTAAGCGTACCAAGGATGCTGGACCTTCTATAAATGATGTTTCTTCATATCGTCGCTTAGTAAGAAGGCTATTGTATCTTACTACAACTCGCTCGGAGCTCTCTTACTCAGTATAGCAGTTGAGCTAGTTCATGGCTGATCATCAGCTTCCTCACTTGCAGGCTACCCATAGAGTGTTACATTACCTTAAGAATGCTCAAGGGAAGGGTCTCTTCTTTCCTTCCACATCTGATCTAAAACTTAAGGCATTTTGTGACTCTAATTGGGCTGGATGTCTGGATTCTCAAAGGTCCATCACTGGTTTTTGTGTGTTCTTAGATAAAGCATTAATTTCTTCGAAGTCTAAGAAGTAATCTATTGTTTTAAGATCCTCCTCCGAGGCTGAATACCAGGCGCTTGGATTTGTTACTTGTGAAATTCAATGGCTATTGTATTTGCTCACTAATCTGTCCATTCCACACTCTTATCCTGCTTTAATATTTCGTGATAATAATTCTACTATTTATATTGCTGCTAACCCTACATTTCATGAAAGAACCAAACATATAGAGTTAGATTGTCATCTAGTTAGAGACAAAATTCAAGCTGGCATTGTTCATCTCCTTCCTCTTCGTTCCAGTGACCAGATTGCAGACATTTATACTAAGCCTTTTGGCCCTACTCCTTTTCATCAACTGCTATCCAAGCTGGGAATGTTAGACATACATTCCACCTTACCGGGGGGTCACACAGAGTCATTAAAAGAAAATGGATAAATTAGAATTTTTTTAAGTTTGATCCGTTACTTGTACAATCTTGATGAATTATTTGTACAATTATGTATTTAGGAGTTTATTGTAACTGTATAGTCGTTTTTATTCCCTTTTACAGTTTGATAAACGTGTATAAATAGACATGAGATCATTAATGAAGTAATTTTGATTTCCTTCCCATTACTGTGCGTGTTATCCTTTAAGCACAATTACCTTTCCATTTATTCACTCATAGTGGCTAGAGACTGGTTGGAAGATCCATATGTCTACTACTTTTACAGCACATATGGATACCAAAAAAGGGAGATTAGCCAACTTTTTATTGCTAGTTTTGGGTCATCCATGCTATTTGAAACCATTATGGGATCCTTAGCTAGCAAACAGGGACAAAAGAGGGCTTGTGTGACACATTACATAACCTACATTTTGAGCTGCATCACCAAACACTCTCCGCAATACAAAATCTTGATGTTGGGTCGTGTTTTGGGAGGTGTTGCCACTTCACTACTATTTTCCGCATTTAAGTCGTGGCTTATTCCAGAGCACAACAAGAGGGGCTTTGAACAACAATGGTTATCATTAACATTCGCAAAGGCTATATTTCTTGGAAACGGCCTTGTTGCTACTATATCTGGGCTGTTTGAAAACATACTTGTGGATACTTTGTCTTTTAGTCCTGTGGCCCCCTTTAATGCTACAACCTGCTTTCTTGTAATTGGTATGGCCATCAACTATCATCATCGTCACACAATCAAGGGGATCCGTCTGAGAGGAAGAACTTGCTTACCCGGTTTAGGGATGTTGCCACAGCCATTGCTTCTGATGAAAAAATTGCCTTGTTAGATGCCATATAGTCTCTTTGAAGGTTCAATATATACCTCTGTGTTTCTATGGACTACAGCTCTGAGCCTAGATGATGAAGAGATTCCACATGGATTTATTTTTGCAACATTCATGTTGTCTTCAATGTTAGGAAGCTCACCTGCATCTCAGTTGAGGGCTCATTCATCACCCAGACTCTACCTAAAGGATAAGGTAGTTTTCGAGGGAACAAGAATTGAGAGCAACCCAAGCCCAATGAAAGAATACATGACCTAACCCACAACTCAGCCCAACAATCTTAAGAGTAGAGAAAAGAAGAAAACCAGCTCCAGCTGGCTGAACGTTTACGCTACAGCATGATTTGAGAGAATATTTGACTAGTGATTCTTAGAGCAACGTGGCAACATATTGGAAGGGGACCCTTTGAGCGTTGTTATCCTGATATTTTCATTGTGTGATGTAACCAGAGAAGGCAAGCAGATGATCAATCATATTTAGTCTAATTGGAGTTTTTATCCTTTTCTCGAATAAAGGACAAGTCTCGCCATTTTCATCTCAGAACCTTACTTTTCTTTCATTCTTCTCTGAAATTTCTTTTGTTGACCCTTCTTGCATTTTAAGTTGATTGATTCTATCATTTTACTGTATGCTTTCTGGGTCCAGTTACCTAGAACTAACAGTTATCATCAATGCCCAAATGGGTAACAGAGAATAATAGTTCAGCAAGTTGGCCTGAAGCCATCGACTGGTACACTGGGTTGATATTAATTCAACTTTAGGTGTCTTTTTGGTACGTTCATTCAATGCTAGATTTCGTAGCAAATATCTAGTCTCAAGTCATAGACTGAACCTCTGGTTGTTATTAAGTCAACTTCAGCTTTTTTCTGCTACGTTCATTCAATGCTAGATTTTATGTAAAAAATAAATAAAAAATAAAAAAAACATTTTTAAAAATTAATTTTTAAATAATTATCACTAAATTTAACAACGAACAATTGAACCTAATAATAACATATCCTTAAAAATAAATTTTTTCACTTCTTGATTCTTAAACATAATTTTTTTAATAAATAAAATAGGACAAATTTTGGGTATAACTCACTTTTTTTTTTCTTTAAATAAAATTGAATGGTATGTTTTTCTTTTTTCGTTTTGCACAAGTGGTATACATTATACAAATTATACAGGCAATTCTTCGTAAATTCAATTTGTCTCTACGAAACAAGAAGTTTCCGAATTATGGGCAATGATAGTAGAATAATTTTTAAGACTTACAGCATTCATACGAACAAAGACGTTCATTTTTTTTGTTTTTTTTGCATTTTTTAGGCCAGCAGCCAAAAAATCAAAATGTAGAATATTTGTGAATGATGATTCCCAACTGATATACAACTTTCGTAAATTCGATCATGTGATAGACATATCAAAAATAAATTTAACTATATATATTGCATTTATATATTTATTCATAATTTATTTATTTTATTGATTTTTCTGTATACAGTCTATTCTCTATGCGTGCAGCTATCATAGTATCATTAGTCACTAATGAATTGTGCAAATTTCACTACGATAATTGCAAACTAACAAGGCGTGGCTAATGTCCATTTGATTATCAAGCTTCTAGATGACCCAATTGACTTGCAAAAAGTTTTCCTTTTCATCAAAAATTGGAACTAAAACCATCTCAGCATTAAGTTGGATAAGTGTACAGCAAAGTAAATTGTTACACCCAGCCTAGGAGTTTTCTTCCCAATAAATAAAGCCACGCATAAAATTGAGCACCAAAAGAAAAGGAATTTCAGGTCATAGTCCTTCATACCCGAAAGATAGAAAAGCAGAGCAAATTCCTTCACAGCTTGCGGTCCAAATGAGGATCGAAAGACTACTATTTAAGCAAAATCAAATATCATTACAAAAATTGTGAGCAGCAGACTGCAAATCAGAGGTGAGCTATGTAAACCAAAAGTTTAGACGAAGATTGAAAATTCTCTCCATCTACTACCTTTTTAATCAGTATAACCACAACCCTCCACTTTAAATGAAGATTTTGTTGAACCACAAAACTGTCATTGTAGCCAAGGGCAAAGAAGACTTGTGAATCTAACCAATTCTTTATCTGCAAGAAGTAAACCCAAACAGGATGTCCCTCAAATTAATGGCAGTAACAACGTCCTTAAGTACATAATTTATTATAACCTAAGGTTTTATCTCCATTTTATACACACACACACATACATATATATCTCTCCATCCCCTTCTATCTCAACAACTAACAAGAAGGAATCTTAGAATATTTCGGTTGCCTCAAGTTCCAGTGTATCAATTGGGGTAACGCAAGCACAAGATATTACACAAAACACATGATGAGATAGAGACTAAGGGTCAAAACTTTAATATTCTTACAAAATTTTTAGTTTCCTTTTAAAATTAGACTATCATTTAACTACTGTGTATAGCAGCTTTTCACCAATTGAATCTCACCTATGCCTTAAGTTTAGATTATCCATGCAAATCTTGCTTTCCTGCTTAATCTTCATGTTCTTCTTCATCTTCAGAATCTGCATAGAAGGTGAAGAGAAGCAATTTACAAACAGATAACCAGTTATTCACCAGGGAGAGAAAAAAAAAAAAGATAACTAGTTAAAGATATTTCATATTAAGGAATTAACAAATACCAACTTTTATTAAAATTAAGACTGAAGCCTTCATATAAACTATGATAATTAATTGGGGCTATCTTAATCAAAATTGAGATTCAGACAATGAAACATTATCTAATACACAATAAATAAATTTCTTATGTCATAATAAACACATCAAAATGTACCGAGTAGACAATAACTCAAACCAGAACTTCGACAACTAGAATCATTCTTAATGTTTGTATACTTCCATAGAGCATGGGGAACAAAATTTTCAAAGTTTCCCTTCCAAGTTCAAATCAGGAAGCCATACACAAGACACATTTACACTTACCCGATCGAACATCTTCACTAATTAGGCCTCTAGCTTGGATTTGTTTAACAAGCATCCGGAATATCAGCACCCACCAATAAATGTGCAGTACAAGCAAGCAGAATAGAAGACTATTGAACACATAATAGTATATTGGACCATCCACAGGATGCTTTTCCTTATCCAAGGTGAGTACAACCTCATAGCTGCCACAGAGAAGAACAAAACAATTCAAATAGGTATTAAATGATATGTGAACAAAGGGGAAGAAAACAAATCTCTCATCACCCTTTAATTGAATAACTTAATTTTCTGCAAAATCAGAAAAAAATTATTATTATTTTGTGGTTATAAGAAGATTGTAGAAAGATTTAGTCACAACCTCTATTGAATAAATTTTATTTTATAATCCTCTTCATGCTAAGTTTCCTCTTTGAAGATACTCTTAATTGAGCTTCAAAATGATCAATGATACATTTGACGTCAACTCAATTAAAACTTGAAAAACTAATAACTGGAGTAACATATGGCTGCATTTGTTATTAATATCCAATTGCACGTGCAATCAAGTAGGAACGCTAATGGACTGAATGTATGAAACTGCACAGCATGAAATAGATGACACATTCCTGGTAAATCTGTAAAACCATTACTCAAGAATGGTTCCCTGAAGAAATCCTGCATAATATAGAATTATCCATCTTTTAGACAATAAGAGCAACCAATTAGACCAGTTGAACTGGCCAACTAGCCTAAAAATAAACACTAAAACCATTTCTGTTAAAATATCAGGTTTCATCAAATTCTAATATAGTATAAGATAGTTCTCAATTCTGAAAATGTTTAAATGGGATAAAGCCCGGAACAGAGTGTTAAGACTTGACAATGCCTAGAGCAATTAATTACACAATGACTTGCTTTCCTTTCCAGCAATAATTGAAAAGTTTTCACTTCATAATGAATTGAACTGACATGACAGCATGACTAGTATACTATGACATGGATGGATGGCCCAACCAGAAATCTGTAACTGTTCTGCAAAAGGACCAGGCTATGAACCGTTGTTATTCCTTAATACATAATAAGTCAATAAAAAGCTTTTGCAATGTTAAGCATTTAAGTTGTCATAACTGAAAAGGAACCAAAATACATCCCCCCCCCCCCCCCCCAAAAAAAACTTTTATTAACTGTCAACAAGAATTTTGGGGGAAATAGCTACTTTTCAGTTGTACAGCACTTGCACTAGTACAGATTCCACTTTGCTAAGAATGCATGAGGAAGGTGTAAACTATCCCTAGATTTCCAGAAAACTTAACAGTTAAACGTTAAACAGGAAAAGACCAGAAAACACAGATGACAGCAGAAAGCAAGATGTGAAATAAGTACATAACTTATACAAACCTTGTACTCCAAAGGATCCAAAATGGGTAATAAATGAGGCGCAATATGATCCAAGACAGAACAAAGAGAATAAATGTAATGCTAGCAATCATTTCAGCACCAATGTACTTGGACATTTTCCCTATCTCCAGAAACACATCACTAGCATCATGAAGTGCTAAAACAATTGATCCAACCCGCGCAAACCTGAAAATTGTGAACACAAGAGAGACACAATACTGCATGAATGCCTTATTAAACTGAAGTATGAATATAATGTGGACACTGGAGCCATAATTACCTCATAAATGCAAATATAAAGTCAAAAGATTTCACAGAAGCTCCATACTCTTATTCTCTCTTCCATCTTGATACACACACTGTGTGTAATCCATGCATGCAAGAAATTTTTTTAATTTGATTAAAAATCCAACTATTTAATGGTTACACTCCAAATAGTTTTAGAATAGTATCATCCCTTCTGTTTTCTACTGAGAGACAATAGCTAATAAAAATTCATAATATGACATAACTTGTTATCAATGAAGTTATGATGATGGAAAATGTGTCAAATTACAGCCAACAGCCGATTGATGGTCTTAAATCTCGATATGTTTTAACTCATTTTGTGAGGAGTTTGAGACAAGGTAAATTTAAACAAGTTAGACAGTCACAAAACAATAATGCCAACAAAAGTACAAATCATAACACCTTGCAGAAATGCTTGGATAACAAGGCAAGGAGAACTAAAATGCTTGGTTAACAAGACAAACAGAAGTCAATGAAAATATACCTAAAAATGTAAGACAGCACAATCAGAATGACAGTGGCAACATGATGGCCCATGGACACTCCAAAGTCAGAACGCCTTGTTTCCCAAAATATTAAAGCAAATATGGAGTATGTATAAAATCCAGCAGCAAACATGTAAACTCCCTTTAATTTCAACCTGAAATGTCAAAAGGTTACAACTCCAACAACCAAAAGTTAAAATAGAAAAGTTACAATAAGGACAAATGACTATAAAAGTAGATCAAACACAGGACTTGAATAACCACTTTAATTTGGCAAGTAAATAAAAAATCTTACTTAATCTTTTGATCTGGCCAGACCTGATTCCCTGGCCCAACCCAAAAATTTCTTGTATTAGTAAACCAAGGCTCATCATAAGTTACGGTCAAAGCAAGAATTTCTGCTGATAGATAATAAACACATTTCCATGCTGATTCCTTAAATTTCCTAATCTTCTTCCTTCTCTCATCTGTTTGCAAATCCAGCATCTCATGCCCCTTTCCAAAAATCAACCGCTTGCCCACTTTCTGTAGATAGAATTTACTTAACACTGACTAAGCAGAACCAAAATATTCAAAATACTGACAAACCAAAGGAATGATAGTTGGCCAAGTTTTAACATAGTTATTTAAGTTTGAAAGCAAAATAAAATTTGAAAATGGAAGAGAAACAGAAAGCTTGTCATCTGGCATAGACTAAATGAGCTGTAGAGGGGGGAAGGGGAAAGTGGAAAAATGCTTATTAATTGGATGAATATTAGTCATTGTATTTGTAGTCTAGAGGTTCATTTAGTTTATTATCCTCAAGAGAATAGAGTATAATAATTGTTAAACCTGAAATAATTCCACACCACATGGTATTTAACAGCACATCTGAATAAGCAATAAAAAGAATGATAATTTCAGCAGCAAATGTACATGCATCTTTAGAATGATAGTTTTAGAGTCAGGATACTAGTTGACAGATAACCGGATTGCCAACAGTATTGAGCATCAAGGTCCTAGACTTTTTTGGTACATATACCAATTGCTCAAGTAAAAGAAAAGCAGAAGTATACACGACTTGACAAATTCATTTGCTCACCATAATCATACACAAAGACTTGAAAGCCATTTTGGCCTAGATTTTAAAATAAGCCAAACCATTAAAAAGAAACGCCCGAATAATGCTTTGTTTCCGAAAAAATGGTTAGAAGGGAAAACAAAAAGAAATATGTAACGCAGTTGAGTTAGATTATAGAGCCAAGGGCACAACTCAAATAGTTAACATAGAGCAGAAACATCAAGTTAAAGCCGAATCAAAAGCTATGCTAGCACGAATCATAGGTAGTATGCAAAGCAGCGAGCACGAATCCAATTCACCAGTATCAAAGGAAGCAAATACTTCTACTAAATCCTAATCAGTTCATTATCGATAAAATACACAGACGAATCTCCGACCAAATGTGTTAAAGCAAACGCTAAAGATCACATGGCACAAAATCGTTATATTAATATATACAAAACAGTATTCGCCAATAATATATACATATATGTACACAACACAGTACCTCGAACACAAATCTATCGAGGAAAAAGCGAACGGCGGGGAACAAAAGAGTGAACAGAGGGAGCATGGCGAAATCCTCATAGACCGGGTAAGATTCATGTTGCCAGTCAACGGAGCTCAGTTGCTGAATCCAACCCATGGCAGAATCTCGAAGGTTCCCAAAATCTTCTCGGGAAACAAACAGGAGATGGCAATGAATCAATCTAGTTGATATGCATGAAGATATGAAAGAGATATGGGAGAGATACGAGGCTTCTTCTCCCGGCAGGGGAAGCTCTCGCTGGAAGTAGAGTTTCGTTCGGACTCAAATGGCTCGGTTGTTTTTACAGTAGCTGCAACTCAGGGGTATTTATATTGATTCCCGAATCTTCGTGGATTGACGAAATTGCCACTCTCCTCTTTCAGAGCCCTGAACGGTAATCTGCGGCAAGCCAGCAAGAAAGGTAACGAGGTTCACGATTTTTGAATCTTAACTGCATCAATATCTCTTGTTTTAACAAATTTTAAAATAATTGAGGTTAACTTAGTTTGTTGTAACAAATAAGAATTTATATTTATCGTAAAATTTTGAGTCACTGATGGTGGAGTAATCTCTTAATTCAAATTTCAGTTAAAATTAAAAAAAAACATAGTATCAATTTTCACTGAATGAGAGAATTTAGATATGAATAAAGTTTGAGATTATACTAACTGTAATATAAAAATAATAATAAAAAAATTTATGAAGAGGTTTGAGATTGTAAAAATTAAAAAACTTTTATTGTTAAATGATTTTGAAATTTTTTAATAAATAAATTAACAAATTGAAATTTTCAAAAACTTGTTAAACTTTCTCAAAGTAATACGAAATTACATAATATTTTATTAAATATTCTAAAATATAATAATATATAATTTAAAATTATTGGTAACTTGAAAAAAAAAAAAGAATAGTTGTGAGGCATGGTAAAAGCGTATCAATTTTTTTTTATATTCTAGAGAACCATTGAATAAAAATATATATATTATTAAATAATAATTTTAAAAATATAATAAATATTATATAGAATTTTACATTAAAAAAAATCATTTTTCCGCAAGCATAACCTATGGGCTGTAATGTGTATTAACAATAAATTCATTTGACTCTGTTGCATATGGGAGAGTAACAAATATGTGATTGAAATGTGACATAATATGTCAATAGTAGAATTCCTATTCATGAAATATATTGAAAAGAAAAACTAGACAATCACAATTTCAGATAAGGCACGTCACATGAGGTCAAGATAATTCAATCCAGATGATATCTAAACTTGGCACATGGGGTAGTGCTATGCTTTTTGGAGGGTGCTTTTCCATGGTCCAAAATTCGTGTTGGTAAAGGAAAATGAGTTGTACGATTCCCCCCTCCTTTTTTACAAACATTTGATTGATAGTATTACATTAATAATGGATACTACAATAGATCTTAAATCACTAATAAGTTAATAATAGGATTAAGAGATATTAGCTAGACTCTTAAAATACTTTTCAAAGTTATAAGTAACTATATAACACCTACAATATTTTATGAATATATTGTAATTTTATCTCATAAAATATTTTGTTTTTGAACAAAGAAAAATGCAAGGAATATTGAAAAGAAAAATACAACTACATAAATTCAAATTAATGAAAATTTATTTTCCCAGATTCTAAATTTTATCATACAAACACTACCTACACTATTGTAGTAAAGTGGTGAGGAAGGAGATAAGACTTTTTTAGTATAATACATGGGAAGGGGCGCATTTGATTTTGCCATACTTAGTTCGACTCACTTGGTTGCTTTCATGCTTAAGGGACGGTACACCATATGAATTAATGAGCAAGTTTCAAAGATGATGCTATAATTATAAATAGATGCTGTGAAATTGATAGATGTAAAATAATTTATCCCATTGCCATTTTAGGTACATTCTTGCCATAATTTAATATTCTTGAGCCAAATATTGTACGAATTTCTATAAATTCAAGTATAGTTCATCCTGAAATTTGTCCAAAACGGAAACATCTCCTTTAGTTTAAAGAGTAATGCTGGTTGAACTATTATTTCTCAAAATATTGTCTCTCAAATCTTCTCATGTTAGAGTAGTCAGGTGACTAGGGAAGTCAAGATTTGAATAAAAAGTAGTAAATTTGATTTTTTTTAACCCAAAAAATAAAAAAGGAAAAGTATCCCTCCACTACAAATAAAATTCAGTAAAGATGCATATGATTTATCTCGACTTGGCCATTTTAGGCCAGGCAAAAAAATTTAGAGTTGAGGTAAGTATTAATCGATCTTATTGTCCAAATTAATATTGTTCGACCTAGTGATATTAATTTTTTTTAAAAAAATATGTTTTTTATATAAGAACTTGTATAAAAATTAAAAATAAAATATAATTTTATAAAGATTTATATAAAAAATTTATTTTTAAAAAATTATTTTATAATTTAAATAAAATTATTTAAAAAAAAAATCTCGCCCCAACCAACCCAAAGTACTTATTTAGCCAAGCATATTAAGTTTCAAATTTAAAGCATGTTGTAACTCTAAATTGGAGGTCAGCTTAGGCCAATATTTGGAATTTAACAATTAAAATTTTGATAACTTTAACTAATATTGCATTGTGAGTCCAAATGATATATAAATTTAAATGAATTAACTTATTATTAGACAATGTACAAATATGATGGTATAATAATTATACATAACTATTTCTCCTGGTTCCTTTGTGAATAACGCATGGCCCGTGGTATGAAACTGAAGTGGGCCCAAATAATAAATTCAAAGGCAGGTACAACCACAATGACAATTACCCAAAGTTGACATCGATTTTATCCAAATGTTATGATAAACTTACATCCACAACTTTAACTAATTTACTAACTACTCTGTCTCAATTGTTCAACTCAAGGACAAATTTCAATGATGATTTTTTCTTCAAACAGCTAAATTCGTATGAGTTTGGGCATCTCAACCTTGTGGAACAGACATTACAGCTGCAAGTTGTAAGCCCAGAAATTTCTTCTGCTAGTACACACAATAGAGCAGATGGTGAGTAGAATTTTGAGTTTTATTTCATATAAAATTTGCCGGGTGTCGGCTCAAATCATTTAAAAATTTATGATAAGCTCTATTCATGGGGTTAGATGAAGCCGTGATAATTCGGGCTGTTCTCTAATCCACAAGCTTTGGCACAAATGCCTTCCATGCTGAAGAATGATCTGTAAAATAGAGGAGAGAATTGAACTCTCTCCTCGGAGCTCTATATAGTAGTATTGACTATCAAAGAAATGCTACATTCTGTGACTAGTTTAGTAAATATTATTTCAAAGTTGTTTCAACTGACTCTTCAAGAGCAATTCCTGTGATAACAATATCACACATGGATCGATGACAACCACATCGCAAAGCTAAAATAATTCTCAACGTTTAGGCTTGAAACAAACTCCTAATGAAAGCAAAGCAGAATAAACAATCATGCTTGAGTTTTCCAACAATCTTCTAGCGCCTATATGTTGAACTTCTAAATCAGAAAATATTCAGGAACATCATAGAGTTGTGGAACAATGATAATCCTCATTATAAGTCCATATTTTCCAGGATTCAGTTTATCAGAAGTAGCATGTTTACTGATCTTCAAAATAAGAGAAATCCATTTTGCACCTTTTGAATAAGCTAAGGAAGATCCTCACAGTCTATCACACCAAAAAATTGGTTTTCCTTACGCTACAACTAGGAAAAAGCAAGCGAAACATCACAGCTAGGAAACTACAACCTGTCGCAGCAGGCCCTACACTCAAGGAAGAGGAAGAGTGTGTAATAACAGAATCTTCATTCTCTTAAGTTTTATGGTGGAGATTGTACACAAACTCAAAAGACGAAGGCAACTGTAGGAAGTCCAAACATGCAACACAAGAATCACTGGTGAGCTCAAAAATTAATGTTCCATGAAGTCATCCGTCCATTTCAATTGTGAAAATTTGAAAGATCAAAGATGAATGTCAATAAATCCATGAGTGGATGAACCAGAGTGAGAGAAACTAAAATGCTTTATTAGCAAGTCTATAGCAGTCTCCTCAATCTGATAGATACTTGCTGGCTCAAAAGGATGGCAATGCTGAGAGACTAAAATGCCTTATTGACATACGAATGGTTTTGTTTGAAGTTGAAACTTGAAGCCTTTTAATTTGAGATTGAAGGAAAGAGGCTTCACTTACTAAGATGTAGTTGTTTCCCTGTCCAGTGCTCTCTCTCCCATTAACATATAGTAAATTCACTTCTGACTGAAAAAGTTCGTGACTCAAACACAAGAAGACACTTTACTATTTCTTTTTTGCATGGTTCTGATCATGCCCAGATCCTTGCCTGCCATTTTAATTTTACTTTGAGCAGGAACCATTACGTCCATCCTAAATTTCAAGAAGTTATGTGCAAGAGAAGGTGATTCTTAGCCACTTTGCAACCATTGCTGAAAAATTCAAAATGTCAAAAACCTCATATAGGCAGCAAAAGTTTTGTCATGGGGTGCGAATGTGGAATTACCTTCACATGATAAAAGAGGGCACATCATGTAAACTGCATTACACTATTACAGTACTACTAGTCATTAGTGGGCATTATTGCGATGGTGGCAGACGACTGACCACAACATGGTTCTGACAGTGGGGCTAGGTAGACTTATAGCACGGGGATCGTAATCTACAGTTCTAAAATTTCTTTTTCCCTTATTTTGCAAAATCATGCTTGAAGTAAGAAGTTGAGTTTCAATCATTAGATAATCATTGGTATTTCATCTTGCACTCTTCATTCAATTAATTTTTAATTACTCAGATTTTAATTTTGATACATACTGTCATTGTGTTTTATATTAAAAAAAATGCAAAATGTTTTCTTGAACTAGAAATTAAGTCCATAACATTTTACTTTAGAAAATGAGTCATCTTATTTATTTTTTTCTTAACTACATTAACTCATTTGTCACCTCAAATATCATAATTAATGTGACAGGTTCTCATCTGTTTCAACGTCAATATGTCAATTATAGGAATATCATGATAAATGAGTTAATATTGGCAAAAGAAAAATAGACAAAATGACTTTCTTTTTGCAATATGAAAATTCAATGGCCTAAATTTTGATTTTGAAAATTCAGGGCTATTTACAAGTAACCCAAAGTTTAAAGGTTTTTTTCCCCTTTTACAATTTTGAATTTTGACATGAAAATATAATTGTGTCCCTGAACTCTGTTTTGTCCGCAACATAGCTAGATTCCAATTGGATCGCAACAATAATTGCATATGAAAATTGAAATTGAAAAGCATTCTTATTAACCATTTCAGGAAAAACTTCCCCGAACATGGATCAAATCCCAAAAATAGTATCAAAAATCAAGCAGGGAGTCAGGGACGAATGAGAGTGTTTAGTTTGTACCTCTAATCCAGGATTTAAGAGAGGTCCTTGGAGTTGAGGAAGAGCGCAGCAGAGCATAAAATGGAAGCAATGAAAGCAAAAATTGCCAAACCAATCATCAAGGAAACCCCAGCTACCACCAAATCCAATAATCCCAGCACACTCAAACCCATCAGCATCGTCTTCTTCTTCTTACTCTTCTCCTTCTTATTCAGCTTAAATTACTCGATCACAGATGGAAGGACCGAAGGAGACGACCAAGCGAGCTGATCAGGAGGAGCATTTCAGAACTCATAACCTCCAAAGACGATTCGGCGAAATGGAGAATATTTCTGAATTTTAATGCAACGCGATGCCATGGCTTTATCAATGCGGCAAGCTCTTGAAGGTTCTTATATTTACGTTGCACGCATCACTCCATTTTCCAATCTCTTGTTTTTTCATCTCGTTTTTATTTTTTGAGTCAAAGACGTCTCATTCCACCGTTATTACATGAATTAATCTGGATCTAGATAAAAGAGAGAGAGAGATAAAAAAAATAAATCATTAAAAAAATGCCATGCTTTATGACAATTGATTAATTGAAAGATTTTTTCTATGTTTTTAATAGGCTAAATTATCTGTCTTTAATTAATGTATGAATTTTTAAAATAATTTTTGAAAAAGGAGGAGTTAATATCGTATGAACTCACTAATAAAACAAAAGGAAATAAAGTGTAAAAAAAAAAAGGAGGAATTGAAGCCCATTATAATTGATGACTTTGCTGCCTTTCTTCCTGGGAAAGAGCGTATGATGCGTTTTGCTTGATACACATTTTAATTTTTCAATGGTATACATTGATTTATTTATTTTCATATAAACTTAGCCCCAAAAGGAGTTAATTTTTTAAATGAAAAGGAGTTAATATCATATGAACTTACATTGAATGCCGGGTCTATAACCCCGCGTTCTTTCAGTTATTTAAAGGAAACACGAAATCTAGGTCTCTGCATTGCTTTAAAAAATAAATAAAAAAAGGTCAAGCATTGAGAGAAATAGAAATTACGACTGCATGCGAGGGTTTTTACTTTTTGACACTATGGTAACAATGTCAACAAGTCCAATTAAGCATTTCTTTGAGTACGAGTTAGTAGGATTGGTAAGAAATTAATTTATTAGGTCAAGCTTCAGCTCTAGAATTTTATTTTGGTACTATTGGCCTTTGATTCGTCCCTTGTACAAAGAAAAGAGGATGGGGCAGACGTATCTATCTCATGTACAGTCGTTTGCTCTTCCTGTTTGTAGCTCGAAAGGAGGGTTAAGAGAGAAAGAAACAAAGAGGATTAAAAAGAAAGGCGCTTTTGCGCGGGCACCATGTACTTGTTGTCTTCAAAATTGTGCACAATTTTTGGTGTGATTGCATTTGAGTCTAATAAAAACAATAAATACATTATTAACTTGGGCCACATGCGGTTGATCACAATTGTGAATGCAAAATAGTGTAAATAACATTAGTTATGACTTATTTCTTTCCCATATAGGTTCCCATTAGAGCTTTCCTTGAATTAAAATATATACGTTAATTATGTTCTTTTTCTTTTAGTTCATTTTGCAGTACAACTCATATTCTTCTATTTTGGGATTACAACTAGGAGTATCATTGACCTTTGTCTAAAACCGAATCTTCTCTCCCTACTTACAGAGAATACTAACTCTCGTTATATACACCTATCATAAGAATATGAGCTCATAACAGGACATAAGCTCCCTTCTGTTATTGTTTTACACAAACACAATACATTTTAAATTGCTTTATTTATATATAATATCCTATTACATTATATGACAACTTTTACTCTGTCCAACATTTGAAGATTTCTTTCCAATACCCACACAATAATTGGATTCAAGGTCACTGGATGCAGCAAATATTTCCCCTCTACATGCCATTGCATCTTTTTCTCTAACCAAAGAGCTCAACGCGCTAGGAATTCAGGAAACCGACATCAAGCCTTTTAGTACTCAAGAACAAAATAAGTACCGCTAGACCTAGTCATTGACAGAACCAATTTAATTGTGAATAACTTCATCGGCAATCCTGGGGTCCATTTTTTCCATTATTGTACAAAGACTATGGATTTCAGGTCAAGCCTTGTGCATCTAGTGCTTCCTAATTGGTCTCCTTCCCTGTATGCTTGGATGACAAATAAATCAGAAATTTAAGAGCTGAACTGATCTCTACAACCTTCTTAATAGCCAATTGGTCCTAAACCTGAATAATCAAACTCCAGCTGTCAACTCTCATTCATAAAACACTTAAAAATGCGGCTTTTTTTTTTTTGGGTACATGACAGCACGAAAGATTAACAAGATTTACAGACCTGAGCTTGTCATGGGCTTTTTTCGTGGGATAGGCCCTAATTCCTTACGGTCAATCACAACAGCATTAGACGTTAGAAAAGCCTTGGCCACAGATGCTGAGTGCTCCAGACAACATCTAACTACCTGCGGCAATATTCAAAACGTTGGATAATCTAACAATAGCATTATAATAGAATAAACTATCATTTGTATTTGGTAAGGCATATTAACAGCAGAATTGACAAGTGTGTTTTTAAATATTTCTTTTGGCTACTCCTACTCCTATCACTACAAGGACAAATTGATTATTATAGATAGACATGACCAGCTACTCTTTCTCACAATAGTTCCAAAATAAAAAAGCCAAAATCTTTGGGCTTAAACAAATAAACAACTTTAATTTGGCTTACTCTTAATTTGGAGATTTTGTAATCTTCTACCAATAAGTTACATACCCATAATGAATAATTTCTATAAAATAATTTACTTATTATCTCCCTCTATCATCTTCTGAAAAAGATATTCAAATGCTCTTACCTTTGTTGGATCCATTATCCCAGCCTCCATTAGATCTTCATAGCAGTCTTTAGCGGCATTGTAGCCAAAATTCATGTTATCATTTGATAAAACCTGCAAGATATGAGGAGCCACAGTCAAGTCAAGCAGTTTGACTCAAGTATCTATTGTCTTAGGTTACAAACTACAAACCAAACAGAAGATCTAAAAGGCCAATGTATTAATTAATCTCTCAGACAAAACAATCTCTCAACACATTCAGGACCTTATCTATGACAACATTGCCATTTAGACCAGCGTTTTTTGCTATCAATCTCGCAGGATAGCTCAAAGCTCTTCTGAAGATCTCAGCTCCAATCTGCAGATAATATAGTTTCACATAAAATCGCAATATCTTGAGTAATCAAGGCATGGCACAAGTCCAAGACTTGCAAATAATTTTTAAAAAAGGAACTTAATTATAGTTTTAATATGATGGACACATAGCCTAATAATATTTTATAATAAAGGGAGAAGAATAGAATATACAAACCTAAACAAAGTAAAAAGGAAAATGAAAAAGAAAGTTACTTTCTGCTCTTCATTGTCTAGGAGTTCTTTGATACTATCCACCTTCTTGGACAACCTTAAAAGGCTACAGCCACCACCAACTACGACACCTTCCTCAATTGCTGCCTGCAATGCGCCAAGTTAGAATCTTAGCCATACATGATAAAATATCACCTTGTCAGAGCCAAGAAAAAGGAATACCTTGGTTGCATTTAGAGCATCTTCAATTCTTAATTGTTTATCCTTCAACTCTACTTGTGTTTGTGCTCCTACCTGTGATTCATGTTTCAGAAGCTAAAGTAACTTCTCTATCTTATACAGAAAACTGAATTTTTAAATTCCCAATTATCAACAGACAGAATTAAAAAAATTCATCCCACCTGAAGAATGGCAATGCCCCCAGACAATCTTGCTATCCTTTCATTTAGTATCTTCTTTTGGAAATTTTCTTCAGTGTACTACAAAATATGAAATAATTTTGCCAGTGATCAACAGGGTAGGCTTTTTATCATCATTCCTATAAAAACTTTGCGCTGGTTAAGTGTGAATATTTCTGTGTGGGGGGATGAATTTCAACTGTCAAAGTTCTGTAAGGGCAAGTGAAGCTAGATGCACCTCAACAAG
Source organism: Erythrophleum fordii (assembly GCA_032878935.1). NCBI lineage: Eukaryota > Viridiplantae > Streptophyta > Magnoliopsida > Fabales > Fabaceae > Erythrophleum > Erythrophleum fordii. The sequence goes on along the minus strand of JAVQMF010000053.1, from coordinate 48,511,785 downwards.
CTTCCTAATTTGAGAAACCCTCTTCTCAACAGCTGCTCCAGTGCTCCCATCAGTAACTATCAACGTAGAATTCTTTGTTATGACAACTTTAGTCGCAGAACCTAGTGCATCCTTGCTAGCCTTTTCTAGGGTCAAACCCATCTCATCTCTGATTACAGTGCCTGCAAAATATACAGAGCTCAGAATGCACAAGAGTAAAGATCTGATGATGACTTAAAGACTATATCAGTTCTTGTTAAGAAAAAAAAGGGAGGCCAAACTCAGAAATTAGTGATGGTTTCCACTATATGTTTTATTATGATATGAATCTTTAGAAGAACCATACCCCAAAAGCTACCTCATAACGTTGGAGAGTCAAAGGTTCATATAAGCCTCACATCAGAATCCCATACTTCCAATGGGGGAGTCAAGTCCTATGCCTTGCAATGGCTCATAACATATTATAATGATACTGATGAGAATTACTGAATTAGTATTTTATTTTTCTTTCTTTTTCCAGTTGTTGATTACTTGTTTCAATGTTTACTCTGTCAATATGGATAAAATTTAGGCACTTAAGCTACTACCTCCAGTCAAGGTGGCAATGTCATCTAAGTACTGGCTCTTGCGCTCACCAAAGGCAGGAGCCTTAATAGCAGCTGCCTTCAGCACGCCCCTTAGTTTATTTCTAATTACTGGAGCCAGAGCTTCCTGCTCAATGCCCTCTGCAACTATCGCAATTGGATACTTCTCTTTCACAGCATTGTCCAATATTTTAAACATCTCCCTTGGGTTTGTGATTTTTTTGTCGACCAAAAGCAACTGCAACCAAAGAATTTTGCACCATCTAATTATTCCATAGAATTCATGCCAGGCTTTTAAATAATCATTGTCCTACCTTGCAGTCGTGGAACTCCACAGTCATCTTTCTTCGGTCAGTGACAAAATATGGAGACAGATATCCACGATCAAACTGCATCCCTTCAACAATCTGTAGAGTATTCTCAGTGCTCTTTCCTTTTTCAATTGTCACTACTCCTCTCCTACCTACTTGTTGAAGAGCATCAGAGATCAATTTTCCCACTACATAATCATTACCAGCACTGACGGCAGCAACATCTGTGAGTTCATGATCTTTGACCTACAAATACAACCAATGTTATAAATGAATTCACAAAAGTTTAAAACTACAGCTAATAGTTGGCAGGCAGAAAAACCCATAATTTAATCAGCATCTGGAGCAAGATACTTGTCATCATAATTCTGAACTAGTTCAATCATCTAGGAAATAACTTGTTCAATCATCTAAGATAGACTAGCTCACTTCTCTGGAAATCAAGGTGAGTTCAGAAACAAGGGCAGCTGCTGTTTTCTCAATTCCACGAGCCACTTGAACAGGATTCATTCCAGCTGCAATAACCTACAAAAGAAAAATATTAAGAACACCTGTCCTAATCAATGCTGTAGAGTCATTAACATGGTAACATGATCAGGGATCAAAAGCTGAGATTCAATCTCTTCTCTTCTCTTTCACTTTTAAAGTATACATGTTGGAGTGATTGAATATATGCCAAATCTACTTAAACCTTCAAAATAACAACATTTGATGATTTTATACTAATCGATGTAGATAGGAAGCTCATGTACACCTTGTAGTCTGTAGTTGTACCTTTATCCCCTCAGTGATTAGGCCATGAGCAAGAACAACAGATGTAGTAGAGCCATCACCAGCTAGGTCATTTGTTTTTGCACCAGCTTGTCTTACCAATTTAACTCCAACATTCTCCAATGGGTCTTCCAATTCAATCTGAAACAAGGATTTTTTTTTTTTTGGGGGGGGGGGGGGGGGTGTTATAGGTTCATAAAAAATAGAGTCATGTTTTTGGACCTGATTATAGAATAACAAGAATAGACACGTAATTTCTCGTCATTTCTAATTGTCATAGTTGAGACAAATCATTCAAAATTCATTATCTAGTCTATGTATAAAAAACAAATACATCATAGATAAAAGGGTAAATTACTCTCCTAAAGACATGCTCAAATTACAAACCCTTCCTTCTATTTTGAAAATATATACTTACCCCCCTGAAACCAAAAAATGACCAAAATTCCCTCAAGACTAATATTAATTTCTTTTATTAATTTAAAAAAATATTTTTTAAACTTCTATTTCAATATAATTTATTTTATGTTGAAAACCATATATTTAATTTATTTTTAAAATTTATTAAATTTATGGTAATGCTTATGTTTATTAATATATATTTAATACAAATTTTATTCTTGAAATTAAATTTTTTTCTTTAAATTATTTAATCTTAAAGTATTATCTTTGGATACATTCTTTGTTTATAATAATTTATTATTTTACCATTTTCTAAATATAAAAAATTCACTATTTCATATTGATCATATAAAATTTAATACTTGTCATATTTTATAATAGTTATAGGAATATTTTGGTCAAAATAGGTGTAATTTTAGCTTATTTTTTGTTTCATGAGAAATAAGAGTAGTGCATATTTTGAGTGCAGAGGAGGGAAATGTATATCTTTGAACCAAAGGGGAAGGCCATGTAATTTGGGCATCTCTCAGGGAGGAGAAAACAATTTACCCTAAATAAAATGGCTCTGACAATTTCAAAAAATCTCAAGTAGAAACCAAAACAAATTTAACTCTGATACAACTTCCATTTTTATGTCATGAAAAAGAAAGTAAATTAAAAAATGGCACAATGCCTTTTATCGAAAAGGAAATTAAGAAAAAGGCAAAAGAAGTTTAATAGAAGAATTATTTAAGAGAGAGGACAGACTTTGAAGGTTTTTAAGTAGCTTACGATGTAAAAGTGTCTAGTAACTGACAAAGACAAACACCGCCAAACAATCATACTGACAGTCTCAAGGATAAGCACTAGGCCAGAATTTCAAGCTTCTCATAGAAAAATCCCTCAACGCAACATGTTGATTAATCGAAAGCAATCAAACTTTCTTTACTAATAGGGGGCATACCGATGCATAAACATTAGTTGCCACAAACTATTTCAGCTGTAGCATAAGTTAGCCCAGGTAGGTAGAATACTAGTGTAATTTATCACTAGGCAGAGTACCAGTACATCATGGGTTCCATAAAATTTTGGAGGGTCATTCTACGGTATCACTTGTGGTATGTGTCACGGTTTATCTAGCAAAATTTTGTCCACTACATTAATAGGGTACTAATCTTTATGTTATATCATTTATTAATCTACTGGATAAAATTCTCCCATAAACAGTGGCACATACCATAAATAATACCGTAGAATTTTCCTAAAATTTTGCCCATTATAGACACTGGACTGGAAGACTGGCAATTAAAAGAAAAGAAATCAAGAGTAACATAAAGAACTTCAATGTCGTAATGCCAAAGCAACACTAAAGTACTCGAATGTTGAAAATTGAAATCCAAAGAAGGGGTAAAATCTGCTACAATGAAACCTACCTCTTTAAGAACAGTTTCTCCATCATTTACTATCTTGGGTGGCCCATACTTGTTCTCCAGCACAACGTTTCTGCCCTTGGGACCTAATGTAACTCCGAGCAGCTCTGCCACCATGTCCACCCCTGCCTGCACCCACCAAACCAACCCACTCAAGTCATGTGAAGCCAAAACAAAATTGAGGGTTTAAAACAACTAGAGTCCAGAATCGCAACCAGAAGCTTCTTTGTGGCTGAGCCATCATGGTTGAAGTAAAGCTCTTTGGCCATTGCTTTTGGGTTAAGAACAGATGGTGAAGCTCGGACTCTGGGAAAAGATGGAGTGGTGAAGGAGAATGCAGAAACAGGGGATGGAGAACATGCCATGGCTTGAATTTCTTCGAATGCGGGTTTAGTTGAAGAAACCAATTACATGCTCTGTAGTACTTAGCTCGGCTTAACAAAGTGAATCAAAGGTTTGGAGTTTGAACAACATGGAGGATAAGAGTGACTTGGGAAAGGAGAAAAATATCTCAGAACATCCATATGTACAAAAAGAAAACAAAATGTAATATCTCAACCATTTTGGCGCTATTCAGAGGCAGATAATGAAGAATGTAGCGACTTTCTTTTGGGCAAAGTGAAAAATTTGTGTGTTTTCCGTCGTTAACTCAAAATTGTCTCAGGAATTGATGATATAAAGAAACGAATTATTTTTTTTTTCATGGATATAAAAGTGCAAAAAATGCATAACTATTAACGATCTGCAAGTTTACGATTCGCACTCAAACTCCGATAAGGTGCCGTCCGGTATACGAAAGAAAGAGATTTTTTTTAATGTTTTATTGTGTTTTTTAATTTTTATTTAATAATTTTTTTTTTTGTTAGTTCTTTCAAATAAAAATATAATTGTTATTTTTTTATCCATTTTATCTATTTATTTATTTTTATTTTTATATATAACTTTTTATATATATTAAATAGTTCCTCGAAATATTCCCTCGTCATTAATTTATTCATTTCCATTTTTTATTATCTTCTTGTTTTTTCCTTCTCAAAGCATCACGACAAACTTCGCGGTGATAGCTGGGAAGGAAGGAAAGTAACTGAAGTTTCTTTATATTTATATATTTTAATAGTATTTAAATTTTTATAAAATAATAACTTTTTAAAGCATCATAATAATAATATTTTTGAACATATTTATTATGTCACAAGACATTTTTATTCGAAAAGCAAATGAAAAGATGAAAAAAAAAAGTAAGCTTTACATATTTATCAAATATATGTAACCTATCAAATTGCTCATTCATTGAACTTTCTTACTCTTCCGCACTTCTCAAAACAATGTATAATCTTTCATCTTTCTCCGCTTCCCCCCCCCCCCCCCCCCCCCCCCCCCCCTGCTTATCCCTCATTCCATGTGCATATTGTATAAGGGAAGCTATGTACATTCTCGTTTCAATTCTAGTTTAATTATAATTTTAATATATAAATTTTAAATCATAATATTTAATTTTTAAAAATATTTTAAAAATTAAAATGTTATATGTCAACTAAAGTTAATATAGTGTAATTACTATATAATAGTTGAATAAAAAATTAAAAAAGATGGCATAAACATATAATATTATGTTATAATTATATTGTCATATTAAAATTATAATTTTTAAATATATATATATATATATATATGTCATGACCCAAAACATCCTGCCAATGTATAGACTAAGCTAATTTAAACTAGCCTAATCTAACAAGTCTAAATTTGTATACTCACTTAACCACAAGAAAGGTTAAAAGAAACTCAAAAATTATATGATACTTTCAAAACTCATATTTTATTTGGCAAAAGAAATTATTTAGGAGTTGTCAAAAATTCAGTAGTACCTACACTAAAATACAAATGTTTCTTAATTTGTACAAATAATTTCAATCCAATAATTAACACATTTTCCCAAATAAAAAGAAAGAAAGACAAATTAAGTAAACGATTCAAAATAACTATAGCCATTATAATGCCTACAAGACATCTCAACTCTTACGCTACATTATCCGACTCAACACTTAACAGTCACATCATCATAGAGTTTTACATCACCAACCATCAAGTAAAGAGCTTAATTAATGTGTCTAAAATGTATGTTAGTCTCATAACACTTTACATGACTACCTACTAATTTTTAAAAAAATTATAATATTGAGGGATAAGTTTACTAATTTAATAAGTGTATAAATAATAAAATACATAAAAAAAACATGATATACATATGAGTTTTTTACAAATAAGTAAAATAAAATAACACACACACATACATATAAGTTTATAAATATTTTGAAAGTTAATCAAATTCATCCAGGTAATAACTAACTCCAAAAATAATATTTTTGAAGATTAAAAACTTATGAGTATCGTATGAGAGAATTATATCATATTATCATTTATAATGCTATTATACATTACTTATTGGAAAAATTATAAATAAGGATTTAAAGTTGAAAATTTTCATTTTACAAGACCTTTACTAATTTTAGTTAAAATAAATGGTAATTTATTTTAAAATAATGATAACAAATTTGCAAAATATTTTTTTTCTAATTTTGAATCATTATTTGTAATTATCTTTTACTTATTTCACATCTAAGTGTTTTCACACTTTACTACCAATTTCTCCTATAAAGACACTACTTAAAAGTAGGTTATCCATAAATTAGAGCGCATATCTTTGGCCATATTTGTTTCATAGATTTAAAATTAATGCAAATGTAAATTAAAAAAATTAAAAAAATTAATTATATTTTTGTTATTATTTTTTAATAGCATATTTCTTTTAATTTTTTTAATAAAAACATTAATATCATTTTTTTAATTTTATCTACTTTTTTTTATCTTTTTTTCATTTCATTCTATTTCCTCCTTATCGACCAAAAGTGGCCAATTCGTGTGTATAGAAGGCATGACTAACAGTAACAAGTATTGATAAAATTAGTTTTCGGAGCGGGATAAGACATAAAATGATTAAATAATATATTGATTTCTTTAAGTTGTAGTTATCAATCAATATGTCAAGGGTAAGTTAGTTATATTATATTAACCTATAAATATATATTAAGAAAAATAAGATTAATTCATTGAATAAAATAGTATGATGATTTAGTGTATAATATGTTACTGAAATGATGATCTTCACCTAAAAATAAGATCATAAAATTGGCACCAAAACTTTTACACTCATGCATTATACCTTTTTAATTTTGGGCTTTCTTTTTACTTTTCCATTTTTAAAAAGGCCATTTCAACTTTCCTTGAGCCAAGATTGGCCTCAACCTATCACAAATAGATAGGGGGCGGTGGAGAGAGAGAGAGAGAGAGAGAGAGAGAGCAAAGACTTATTAATTTGGAAAAATTACATTTAAAAACTATAAAATTGAAAAATTTACAATGACATATCTTAAAACTCAAAGAAGATCCAAAGAGCCTAGTTTTATTTTGCGAGTGAATGAAAATATCCATCCAATTTAATTACCACCTAAGCATCCCAAAATGACAATAAACTTTTAAGACTACTTACTACACAATTTTAGGTTTCTTATGATATTAATTTAGTGTTTTTGTTTATTACTTCTTCCATTAGTTACCATCTAGACCTTTTAAATTTATAAGGGACTTTTATGATTATTGCTACCTAATTTTATATTTCTTACTACCTTTTCAATTGATTTAAGATTACTTGTATGGACAAGTTATAGCATTAGAAAGTTGTAACCTTGGCTTCCTTTAGTTATAAGAGGATTTTAGCATTTTAGGATTATTACCACCTTTCTTCCTTATCATGTCACTTGAATGCACAAATTATCACCTAACTTAGTTACTATTTAGACATCCTAGAGTTATAAATCTTTTATAATTATTACTACCAAGTTTTAGATTTTTTACTTGGTAGTAATAGTTAGATTTTGTTGGTAAGAAACCAAAAATCGAGTAGCAATGATCCTACAAATTTCTTATAACTTTAAGATGCCTAAGTGGTAATTAGTTAAAGAAGTAACAAACAAAAATATTGAATCAATGTGGTAAGATACTTAAAGCCAAGTAATAATAATCCTAAAAGTCCCTTATAATTTTAGAATGCCTAAGTGGTAACTAATTAAAAAAGCAATAAACAAGAATGTTGAATTAATGTGGTAAAAAATCTAAAATGAGATAATAATAATTCTAAAAGTTTTCTATAACTTTGAGATGTCTAAGTCGTAACTAAATCTTATAGGTATTTTCTTCCACTAACAAGATAAATAAGGTCTTTTAGACCTTTTAAATAATTGGAGTTTTTAAATATTTTTTATTATAAATTTTACAAACTTATGGTCATTGGACATAATTTTCCCTATTAGTTTCCCTAGTGGCTTTTACCTTCCCTTAATAGTCCCATCACAAGGTGGGCTAAAACACATGGGCAAAACCTCCTCCACATGGAAAGCTCATAAAGTTTGTATATTTGGTATGATAAGAGGGAAAGGAAAAGAAAGAAAATGGAAGAGAAAATGGATGAGTTATTATTTATTTTGTTTAATATGATAGTAAGGAAAGATAAATATATTTTCTTTCCCTTATTATGTTTCATGAAAGAAAGAAAAGGAAATACATGTAAATAAAATATCAATTTACTCTATTATTTTATTTCAAATTACATATATTTACCATAAACATATTATATTAATATAAATATGAATTTTATTTATCTTACTTTTTATTGTTTATTAATAATTAAATTATAAAAATTCTTATCTATTTTTCTTTTTTATATTGGCAACATGTAGCTCGTTACTACAACAAACAATATGGAATAGTGTAAATAATACAATTGAATTCAATTGTGAGGTTTATAGCAATTTTTTACCAATTTTTTCCCTTTTTATTTTCCTTTTCCAGCTCTAGTTGGATAGATTGTATATGTGTGGCCACTTGGGGCTAACTCAAATGGTAAGGGTGGGGTGACAATATGAATAGTGTCAAAGGTTCGATCCCTCCAATATATTATAAAAAAAAAAATTTGTATATGTGTAGGGCTCACAGATTTCCTTTTTCTTCGGTTGCTTTCCTTTCCCTCCTTTTTATGTATACTATCTTCATTTGGTATATAAAATAAAAAGAAATGAAAAAAGTAAAATAAAATAAAAATAATTTTGCAAATGAGAATAAACCTCATGTTTTTACTTTAAAAAGTAATAGTAATAAAATATAGATTTATTATATGATAATAACAAAGATGTAATAAATATTATAAAAATAAGATGAAAATAATTCTTAGAAATATAGAATCTATCATTCATTTTCTTTTCCTTCTTCTCTCATATTTTTTACCAAACATACGATAAGGGTAGCCCCCTCTCTCTCTCTCTCTCTCTCTCTCTCTCTCTCTCTCTCTCTCTCTCTCTCTCTCTCTCTCTCTCTCTCTCTCTCTCTCTCTCTCTCTCTCTCTCTCTCTCTCTCTCTCTCTCTCTCTCTCTCTCTCTCTCTCAGGCCAATCTCAATATGAACAAAGTTAAGATTAGCATTTGAAAAATAAAAATAAAAAGTAAAATACATGTGCCTAGGTCGAGCTGATTTTAACTTAGACATTGAAAAAAAAACATTAAAGAAAAAGCATTTGAATGTAAAATTTTAGTGATGCAATATATAACAATATTTTTTTATATAATATTAAAGTAAAAATGCCACATACAGTTAGTTAAAATAAATTACAACATCCTTAAAGTTTTGTTAAAATTATAAGAATGTTTCATTTATTTTTAAAATATACACATACTTTATTTCAAATGAAATATTATAATATATTTTAGTTTAATTTTAAATTATTTAATTAAAATTATTTCAATTAATATATATATATGGTTTAAATTTAAAGAAAATAAAATCTACTTTAATTTTAAAATATATACTTTACTCTAATTTTAAATTTTTATTACTAGGATATCATCTATTAACTTAAATATATAAATATATATTATATCTAAATATATATAAATAAAAATAGAAAAACAAATATTGTTTTCAAATAAACATAAATTTATATAATTTGAACAAAAATTAAAAAAGCCTAGGAAAGTCATTTAATATGACAACAACCACTAGGTTGGGCCGACGTATTTAGACTAAAATGATCAAATTGTCCTTGATACCTGCAGGTAAAGGTTATTCATCTTCATGATTATGTTGATTATTATCCTCTTCCCCGTGAACTGTAAAATCTGACCTGAGCATGTCGAAGTGCTTAATGGAGTCACTGACACTCTCACGGCTTTAGGAGCTTGCTTATCATTCGTGAAAAATTCCAGTCTGGGAGAACCGATCGGCAAATCATCGATCATCAACGATTATGACGGTGAGTGCAAGGACTAGACAGGAAAGAGCGTTCAGTTTGAAAAACGACGTTGTTCGTAGGGATTATATCTAAACCAGAGACATCGATGGGCCATTACTTTGCATCTTCAGCTTTCATTTTTTTGTTGCTCAATTCTTCGTAGTCATCATATTATTTCTATCGAAAGAAATGGCAATGGTTCAGAATACCACGTACGTAAACCAATCTGCAAAAAAATGTGTCATTTTAATGAATTTTTTTTAGGCACAATCAATTTAATTTGTAAAGGTGGGATAAATCTTAATCATTTAAGCCTCGTAAATTTTTTTCCTTTGCAGCCCTACGCTCTATCATCTTTCCCGTCTCACTGTTGTCCTTCTCTCGGGTTGTTTTTTGGTTTGCAGGCATTGAAGCTCTGGGATCTTTTCCATTGCAGCCGTACGCTCTATCATCTTCCTTGCTTGGAGATCTGCCAGCCGTTCTCTTTCTTGCTCATCGCAGACCTCCCAGCGGTCCTCTTCTCTTAGGTTCTCTCTGTTTCTCATTTGCAAATTCCCAGCCGTCCTCTTCTCTCGGGTTCTCTCTCGTTTGCAGACTCCCAACCGCACAACTACTTCTGTTTCTCATCTTCTTATTGGTAAGCAAACTTATCTTGGATTCTTCGGTCTTGGGGTTTCAATTTATGCTTCAAAAAAGATCTCTGGTTTTTAAAACGATGCTTGTCAATTTAATAAAATCCTGATGCTTGTCAATTCAATTTAATCTTCGGTCTTGGGGTTTCATTTTGACGGTCTTGGGGTCTTCGGTCTTGTCATTTAATCTTCGGTCTTGCGGTTTCATTTAGTATCGTGATCAATATCGAATCAGATGGTGGGGGATTGGTTGGTTGGTTGGTTGGGTACCCTGTAATGGTCAAGCTAAATTCAAGAAAGCAAACTATCTTAGGCACTCCCACAAAACAAAATTGAACATCAACTTCAAACTCTCCCACGTTAATCTCAAATGAAACTACAAAGTGCTTTCAAAGGAGGAAAGTCCCAAAACTTGAAGCTATAAAGATCACTAAAACTGCAACAAACTCACCAGCTGATAGCGTGGACCATGAAAACGATAGGTGGCGAAGAATAAGAATTAGCATCATCACCAAATGGTTACAAAGAATAAGAATTTTGATCGATAGGTGACGATTTTAGAGCATGAATTGAAAGGGTGATAAAACTGCAACAAACTCACCAGCTGACAGCATGGACCATGAAAATTATATGCAACCAATTCCTCGACCTTTCAAGCTCTGCGCAGTTGTCGAAATAGCAAAGATGAAAAATGAGTGAGTGAGAGAGAGGGGGAGAGTCAAAGAGAGTGAAGCAGAATTCGTTAGTTCTTTTTTGGGATAGTTACAGTCTGTTCAATGAACTCACTTCACTCAATATTCTTTCTTTACTGAGTTCGATAGTTGCGCTGTAGCTCTTGCTGTCCTGTTAAAGGTACGTGTAGTCACTCATAAGGCTAGATGAGGCACGTGGTTACTCGAGCGAAGTGAGAGGGATGTAGCGCCTTGAAAGATGAAGTTTCACTGCTCACATACGACATTTCCTCCTGCCTTTTCATCGCTTTTTTTCAACATAAGTGGTTTAGAAAATAGAATAAAGATAGAAAGATCTTTCTAATAAATAGCATCCAAACTCAAAGAATCAATGAGGATGGGAAATCACTCGACTGAAAGCTAACTCCGGGTTCAGACTGTTTTCTTTGACTGAATCGCTATTAAGACAGACTGTTTTCTCGTACCGCCCCTATCCTCGTCATCCGTTGCTTGTTTCCTATGGCTTACTTGTATTGGTCACGAACGCAACTAAGAATAATATGTCTTTCTTTAAGGCATTTTCTAGACCCATGGATGTTAGCCTATTACCTACGATGAGAAGCTAGCCACTTGCTCGGTGTTGATTGTCTGCAGGTCACCTATGCTTCTTAATTAATTATGATATTAATCTCCTTAATTTTTTTATTTCTTTTTTCCTTAGTTTTTTTTTTAGGTTTAGAATATGATTACTAGCTTTTTTGCTTTAGCAGAGTAAAAATTTCTTCCTTGTCTAGATTTGTACCATAACTATAACAATTGATTGAAACAGATACAAGCTACACCAGTGGAGAGGCTGTGCCCACAATTCCAGCTACAGGACATATCATTTTTTAATTTATATTTTGTGTTGTATATTAATAATTCATATGCCCACATTTATATTTTGTTTTGTATATTAATAATTCTCTACTTGTGACATTTCTTTAGTCTTTCTTTTATATCTTATATTGTATTCATGAGAAAGTTACCATATTACAATTTTGTTTTTCATATTGTAGTTTTGCAAAACGATGTTTATTTTCATTAATGAGTAGTGTTAAATTTTTAGGGGTTATGGATCCTAATAAAAAGCTTGACCCAAATCAATGGCTAAATGACCCAAATCGATGGCTTAATGATATAGTGAGCTACTTAACGTCATGTCAGTGTATTTGATGTTGGAACAAACCTTTTTGGAGATGGTAATTGCATGTATTATATCGTACCTTCATGTCATTCGTGTGGCTCAAGGACAACATGAGAAATTATTCTTAAGGCGACGGGTGATACCAAAGGTAAATGAAAAATTAAGGGTAGAATTCATAAGGAGGTTAATAAATGATGATGTTGCATGCGTGGAACAACTCCGAATGGATACTTATACATTTCGGGTGTTGTGTTCTCTTTTACGTGTTGAGGGTAGGCTAAAGGAAGATGGCTTAGTATCAATAGAAGAACAAGTTACTATGTTCTTACACATATTAGCTCACCACACTAAAAATTAATCAAGTTTGAATTCCAACATTCAGGGAAAACTATTAGTAGATACTTCAATTTAGTGTTGACTTCTATGTTGAGGTTGCAAGGAAATTTACTTAAGGCACCAGAGCCAGTTCTTGAGGATTGCATTGATGATAGGTGGAAATGGTTCAAGGTATGAACTATGTTAGGGAATTGTATTTTTAAAATTTTTTCATTTTGATTTAATATTGTAACAGGTCGTTTTCTTATCTTTTTTAGGGTTGTCTTGGAACTTTAGATGGAACCTATATTAGTATTAATGTTCCTGAGATTGATAAACCAAGATATAGAAGTCGAAAAGGCGAAATTGCTACAAATGTGTTAGGAGTATGCTCACGAGACATGAAATTTATATATATATTGCCTGGTTGGGAGGGTTCAGCTTCGGATGCTAGGGTATTACGCGATGCAATTAATAGGAGAAATGGCCTTAAGGTTCCAACTGGTAAGAATGTTAAAACTATTTGTAAATTAATAATCTTATTATAATAAAAATATTGATTTTGTATTTAGTTCATGAAATAGGATACTACTATTTAGTAGATGCCGGATATACTAATGGAGAAGGGTTCCTTGCCCGTTATAGGGGAACCCGTTACCATCTCAGTGAGTGGAGACGTGGATATGTCCCAGCAACTCCTCAAGAAAAATTTAATAAACGACATGCTCAAGCTAGAAATGTGATAGAAAGAACATTCGGGCTATTAAAAATGCGTTGGGCAATTCTTAGGAGTCCAAGTTATTATCCTGTTAAAACTCACAATCGAATTATTATTGCTTGTTGCCTATTACATAATTTGATTAGGAGGGAGATGCGTGTAGATCCACTAGAAATAGAGTTGAATAACGTGCCAATTGATGAAGAGATCGAGGTAGAACCACATGATATCATAGAAATCATTGAACCAAGTGAAACATGGAGTGCATGGAGAGATGCATTGGCAAATGAGATGTATAATGAATGGATTGTTCGTCGAGGCGATACCTAGACTTATTATTGTATCTTTTGAGTTTTAGTTATTGTACCCTGAAGATATTTTGCACTTTTATGTTTTAGTTGATTAAGTTTATGGTGTACTTTTATAACCATTTTGATTGTCTAAGGTTGCAATGTACTTTTGTTAAATTTTATTAAATTTTTTGTTGAGTTTTAGTTATTAAATTTTATTAAGTTATGGTCTACTTGTATTTTTTTGTTGAAGTTGTAATATATTTGATAGGTATGGCATCTGAAAGTACTCAACAAGCTAGCAAAGTTAAAGGAGAACGTAGGGGTTGGAGTGATGAGGAGTTTGAGGCATTATTACGCTTCTTAGAGGAGGCAGTTGCCTTAAACAAAAGAGCTGATGCTGGCCAATTTAAACCTGGTACTTTCAAATGGTTGGAGCAGAAGTTGGAGGCAAAATTTCCTGAATCTGGCATAAAGGTGAAGCCACATATTGAGTCAATTATGAGGAGGTTTAAAACAGAGTATAGTAATTTATATGACATGTTGAACACAAGCGGCTTTGGATGGGATGATGTGCATAAGAAGATTTTAATTGATAGTGATGATGTTTGGAATGCCTACATCCAAGCGAATAAGGTTTTTAAAATTTTAAAATAGTTGTGTCATATGTTCCTTTACTTTTCTTTTCTTTAACAACAATATGACTATATGTTTGTGTTATATGTATGCAGAAAGATGTAAACTTGAAGAATTATAGGACCAAAGTTTTTCCTTACTATGAGCGCTTGTTGGTCATCTTTGGAAAAGATCGTGCTACTGGAAAAAGTGTTGAAGCTCCTGCTGATGTAGTTGAGGATTTGGATAATGAAGAACACACCAATGGAAACAATGACACTACTGAACTTTCAGAAGAAGTCATTGGGTTGAGTGATGATGACATTGAACATGTCAATCAATCAATGTCTATGGGTCAAACTAAAAATAAGGCAAAAATAAGTCATTCTGAAGGTAGACGAGTGAGAAAGAAGTTAAGAGGAGAAGATATGTTAGCAAAGAGTATGGACAATTTTGCCAATAAGCTTGTGGATGTTGTTGGAAAATCTGCTGATAGGATGGGTGCCATGGCTGAAAGTGTCAAGTGTATGGCTGAAGGTGTGAAGGTTGTGAAAGATTTTTATGATGAGTCACGAGCTATTGCTGATGAACTGATGAAATTAGAGGACCTTACACCTAGAGAACGCAATAAGGCTGGCCGTTTACTTATGCAAAACCTCTCCCTAGTGCATTTATTTTGGGGCTTTCAAGGTGAACATAAAGTTCAATTTGTAAAGGATTTGCTTGAAGATAACTAAAATTTATAGTACTTGATGTTAAAACTTGGTGGTATTTACACTTTTGTGGTGTTTGTAAAACCTTGGCTATGATAGCCTTTTTTGCATACTTAATTAATTTATTAGTGTTTCTTTTTTCTTTGATAAATAGAATTAAGATATTTGTTATATTATGTGACACATTTAAAAACTAGGTAGCCATATAAATTCTTATGAAAATTTGTTGTCAAATTGAACTTTATGAAAAGCAATTTAAAAAAAAAAAACTATAGAATGTACATATGTAGCATAATTTTTTTTTATTTTTAGTGTATGAGAAATTTTATTTTTCAAAAATTAATATAGCATCACAAATTTTTAAAAATATAATATATTTATAAGTAAAGGGTATTGTTGTCAAAATGGTTATTCTTTATCCTATCCAATGTTATACAGTGTATCACCAAGGAAGATGATAGAGCGTAGGGCTGCAATGGAAAAGATCCCAGAGCTTCAATGCTTGCAAACCAAAAAACAACTCGAGAGAAGGACAACAGTGAGATGGGAAAGATGATAGAGCGCAGGGCTGCAAAGGAAAAAAATTTACGAGACTTATACATTGTAATCTAATCAGGGCTTATCCTACCCCATTAAGCCTAATTAAATTATTCGGTATTCTGATGGATAAAAAAATTATGATGTATTAGATAATACAATACATTATTACTCCAAACATCTGATAACCCTATGATATATTGTATTATCTTATACTATCAAGGCTTATACATTGCACCAAACAGGGCCTTAGTGTATAAATGATGTGGTGTAAGAATTTTTTCATTTTAATTAGGTAAAAATACAGTTTACATGGCTTGGGCCATTTTCACTTTATTAACATGTGGTTCAAAATTGACATTCTGCAACTCTGAGGTGCGCTTCCTTATCACCGGGGCTTTAATTCCGTGAAATCTTTGAATTGAGCAAAACTTGAAGGCAGCAGAATGTCAATTCTTAAATCACACGATAATAAAGTGAAACTGACCAAACACACTTTGCAGCTGCTGTTTGTTTATGTTTATTGATATGACTGACAAGTTGATCATACTGGCTCGTGAAAATTGGAACTTTTGTGGTGAGGGAGGGATTTGGGAAGTCAAGCGCCTTGAGTAAATCATTGCTACCAATATCAGGGCCATTAAGCTTGTGATCGATAATCAAAATATAGTTCAAGGGAACTTGGTGGCTATCCTTTTCAAAACGCATTTAAAATCCTGGACTGAAAATGGTTGCAGAGAATTGGTAGAAAATATGGGGGTGCCATTGGATGACACATGATGTTGGATTTAGTCCTGTTTAGCAGATTAGGAAAAGAGGACGCTCTTAGTCCTTGGGAAAGTCACTATCATTGTTAAAATAGAGTGAGGGTATGACAGTTAGGTTAATATGAGGGTTGATAATTAGTAAATTTGGGTTGTATTAGTTGTACTGTCCACTTAATTTATGGTTATAAATAGACACATAAGGAGCTTGACTAAATAAGTCTGTGATCCCATCCATACCTCTCTCTGTGATCCCATCCATACCTTTCTGTCTTCCCTCCCTTCCCTTCACTCACATACATACTTCAATAATAATGATTCGAGAGTTGGACAAAAACTTGAGAATTGTATATAAAATTAGTCTCATGGCACTTCTTTTTCGGTATGTGACTGTTGCCTTACTCACACAGAAGTGAAATATTTGTATTCATAATCTGATTATAAGTAATCTTTCAGGGTTGAGTATCACAGATTCACTGTGAGATTTTCTGATAAAACCACAACTTTACCTTCTGGGGTCCAGAATATGAGAGGAATTGAAAAAAAAGAAAAAGAGAGAGAGAGAGAACAAAGAAGTATTATTCAAGCATATCTCTCTTACTTGCTGAATTTTCCTCAAGTTCATATTTGTCAGGCAAGAGGTATTACAATTACAAGAAACCATTCTGGAGTCCAACAGATTTAAGAGAGGTTATAGTTGCCTTTGTTTTGACTAAAGAAATGAAAAGAGAGGCGGTTTTGGAGAGGTCCATAATGAGAAGTGGAGAATTGAGTACGCATAAACATGATGCTGACTTTTTTTTAACAGGTACCATTAAGGTAATTATGGTCTATAATTGAGATAAAGGCATTGGATGGACTTTTATAGTTTTATATATAGTTTTCGAAAAATGTGTATGTATTGATATCTTTGACGATTGTGGTCGGATTACACTATCTGTTGAATTTCGATGCCAATAGCTTAAGCTAATCGTGATCCAAAATCTAAAGTTGGTGTCTATAGCCAGATAAAAATTTAAAATTAAAATGTTCTGCTGTTTCTATATGGTCTTCAACGTAGTTATACAATTTCCACATGTTTCATGTGATTAACTTAATATTCTGGACATATGCAAAAAGAAGTTGATCTTGTCATGATTCAACTTGGATATTAAAAAGCTGAAGGTGAAAATTGCAGTTTTTCTCTTTTACTGTAAAGCAGAAGATTCAACTTACCTAAGAGATATGTACACTGAAATGAGAACACAGGATACAACATCAGCATCCAAACTGTAACATAGTAAAATATGAAGTATCTATATATAATTTAAAAAGTTACGTCTTGTTTGATACTAGGTTCGGACATTTGTCAAACCTAGAACAGCTCACTGCTTTGCTAGTCTCTGTTAGAATAGGGAACATAATCTTATGCATAATAGACAACTTACCATAATGTATGTCATAATTGAATATTGTAAATCCTGAGCTAACATTCAACCATCCTTAATGCGAGAAAGGAAAGATGCAGGGAAAGAGATTTAGCAAGAGAGCACACATCGGAAAGAAGTGACAAAAAATAGTTCGAAAGCACATCACAAGAAGTGCTTCCAAGTCACTGTCAAGCGTGACTCATGCATGAATCCTTTAAAGGCAAAAATGAAATATGATCCATGTGCCTAAACTTTACATAATAATCATGTAATGTTTTGCCATATATACCATTTGAGCATTAAAATTTTGTTCTTGTACTGTTTTATTTTTGTAACATTTTGGATTGCATTTAGGTTACTTGCTAAATGTTAATCAAGAACAAGACGAGAAACCAGAAAGAAGTTTCATCAGACACCCAGGTCAGCTCTGTTTAGAAAATTATGCATACAAACAGTGGTAGAAAATTTTACAAACTAACATTTGATGAGCACTTATGGAAATGTACAGTTCTCCTGATATATATACTTGATAAGAAGGCTTTCTGGCTCACCAGGTGTTAGTCAATGTCTTGTGTAGTAATGCAATCAAGTAGTATCATTTAAGATTTTGGGACAAGATGAAATATTGATATTAATCTCTAAAATATACACAATTCAATACGTGGAAATCTGGTGTATAACAGTGAAAACTTTTTCTTAAGGTTCTGGATTTTGACTTTTCTTCAAGGTTTGCTAGCATTCTAGCAAAAATGTGGGCTAATTTGACAATTTGTCAAAAGGCCAGGAGATTTGCGGTAGGCAGTGTATGGTGCTATCAAGATTCGTTTGTCAACATTACAATTATGATGCCACACGCCCCCTTCCACCTAAATTAACTCATGTTTATCTCTTGTCTGGTTTATTTTGCTAAATATCAAAATAAGCAAATCTTCTTCAACCTTCTGCAGAGACAGGATTTTACAAGTTAGTGAATGTTCAGATCATACACGTGCACAGTAAAAAAAAACACGAAGAAGAGTGGGGAGAGACGTGCTGATGCAGTAGCTTGTCTCTTTGCAAAAGATAGTACTATTTCAAGCAACTGTTGAAGCGTAGGCTCCATTTGACATAATCCATATTGGTGACAAGAATTAAAGCTTTGGCTACCCAGAAAGGCATTGATGTCGCTCAAAACAGTTTTTTTGGTTTTTTTTTTTTTGCTTTTTTTAGTGGATACCCTTTTCATGTGTTTTGTTTCTTATGATACTAATTTGTATGATGAGCCACTACCACCAGCACCTCCACCAGCATTTGTCGTATTGGCACTGTTTCTCTCTGCAACAACAATGAACCACTCCTTTGGGGCCTTCTTTCAGATTGACGGTAGCTTCTATCACTTTTTCACGTGCGTAACTCATTCCTAATCTGTTCTTTCTTACCCCTTAAATTGTACAATAGACTAGGCAGAGGTATGTTTCCTTCTTTTCTATTAAGCTCTTTTTTCTTTTTTCTTTTCTCTTTGTTTTCCCACAGTTTTGATCCATTTTCATTTGTGTGTCTATTTTGCTAGTGATACTGTGTGCAAAAGTTGGTGGACTGTGAAAATGATAAAGACAACACAAATTTTATGATAGGTACACAGCATCATATTCAGGTACACTGCTGCATAACTCACCTGATGTGTATGCGGCGAGATGTTAATAGTAACTGTTTTGGATTATTGGCTTAGACGTAAAATTTTATGTAGTTGATACTATGGACAAGCCAAGAAAAGAAAAATGCATCTAGAGTTGTTATTGGATGTCTGCATCTAAACTCAGCCAGCTCTAGTGGAGGCAAGGCAGGGTGATGATGATATAAACTATAAAGCTAGAAGAAGGAGAACAGAGTAGTATCTTTATCTAATAAGAAAAAAAGCCTCCATTTTTAATGAAGTGATTGATTAGTTTGAGAACTCAGCTCTGAGTTCATCAAAATCTCTCATGGTGTCAGCAAAAGAGGTGCCAATTTTCAGGTCAGCTAGCAGTTGGCGAAGATCAGAAGCTTCTTCCTTGAGGCGTCCATTCTCCTGAAGAACTCTATCATGGGACTCGGAGACATGATTTAGTTTGTCAATGAGGTTGTGGTTCTCATTCCTGAGCCTCACCACCTGTGACCACAGCTCATCCAAGTGCTTCTGCTTCCTCATCCTGGACCTGCGGGCGGACTCTCGGTTGGATATCATTCGCCGCTGCTTCCTTTCGTCGATGATGCTGAGCTGAAGCTCATCAGCTTCATCAGAAGTTGAGTTGCTGCTGAGGCAGCATGAAGAAGTAGGTGGAAGAGGAGCAATAAACTCATGGCTGCCTGATCCGGAAGGGAAGTAGCAGTTTGGTAAATTGCTTAAGAGGGTGTTTAGGTGAAACTGGTTTGGGATATCACTATGCTGAAACAAGCCAAAGTTGGGAGGAACTAGGATGGGGTTTTCAGGTGCTGGACAGTGGAACCCTCTGATGTCACTAGGAACCATCGTTGGAATTTACAAGCTGAGATGATGATGATGCTTGAAGGCTTGGTTGGGGGTTGTGTGTGTGTGGATGTTGCTGAGATGATGGGGGAAGGTAGTGGGGGTAGTGGGGGGAATTTATAGGAGGATGAGGGCAAGAATAGTGGGCCAGTTTGAGCAAAATTAAAAAGGAGTCACAGTACTAAAGGCTTACATGAGCAGAAACTATTAAAACAATTATTGGGCAAGTGCCTCTAATGTATGCATCCTGGGGAAGTCCACTTTTTGTCATATAAGTGGCTATTTAGAGTTCATGTCGTAAACCCCATCTGTCATTGAAGTTAGTCTAATAGTGAAAGCAAGCATGTGATGTGTGATTCAACACATTAGATAAGGTTTAAATCATAATTATACCAATTGCTTGGAGTTAAGCTGCAAAGAGTTCTATTGTGAATCCCTAGTTCTAATATAGATAGTCTGCCTTTGATCAAATTAAGAACTGAATTAGTTAAGATAAGCAAAAGTTGGTCCAGGCAATCCCAGATTGTATTACCAAAATGAAAGAGTCCCTGACATGTTGGCTTATTTACATGTGACTATGCATGTTACTATCTATCATCTATGACTCCATGTTAACCATAGTTCATCACTTATAAACCGCAATAAAAATTTATGATTTGAAATTTTGGCATCAGATAGAATTACTCATAAAAGAGAAAGAAAGGATGGTGTGGTGGGAAATGATAATATTGAAGAGAAGCAAAAAGAGGCACATAAAAAATGGTGCTAAAGTCAATTTCAGGGAGTTTTCTTTTTTCTTTTATCTTTTTTTTCTCCTTTCTTCTTTTTTCTTTTTTCTGAGGACCCTGACTAATTAAAGAAGCAATTTTAAAAATTGAAAAATCTTACAGCCAATAATTCCTTATTACAGATGACGCAAGTAAGGCCAGTTTAAAAGGTAATCTATTTGATAGACAGAATTGAGTTCTGATTTTTGTTTCTATAATCCTGATGACTCATGAGCCACTTAAATATATGGATATTAATTGGAGGGACCCATACATGTGGAAGAAATTTTTTTAACTAGTTAACATCTTGTACCTAAATTGCAGCCATTACATTAATTTAATAATCTTCTATATTAAGCACAACAAGGCAACCCATTATGCAGACACTTTATGTGAACATGGTCATACTCCGTACCTTCTATTCTATAGTTTATTTAGCTCCTTCTGGGAACATGACATTTTGAAAAGCCAAATGGTGCTTACTTATAACTCTCAATAACGTTAAGGTTGATTTAATTGATAAGATCGAGCTCACAACACAAAAGGTTGTAGTTCAATTCTTCTTGTTGATCCTTCGTTCGTAAATATTCACCAACTGCAGGGTGCCATGTCTTAGAGCTGGAAAAAAAAAAAACTATTTATCTCTTAATTTTTTTATTCTTAAAAAAAGGTCGTACATAATGGCGGCAATAGGAAGAATTGTGAGCATTATAGTTGTGATCTTTTAGTGTTACCTTGCAGCAATTCTAAAAGTCGAACTATTAACAATTTGGATGATAGTTATTTGAACCCACTAACCATGTATACTGTAGCTTTCAATGTGCTTTATTTTTCCCTTCTCTTTCACTTTTGATCCTTCACGTTAAGCTTATTCCACATTGATTGTATGAGAACTGAATAGCACTAAGTGCATGGTATTACAGATGTCTCAAGAACACTGTAGAAACCATCACAATTCCTCAGGGTCCTCGTCGCTTCTTCTTAACTCAACACCATCTGGTGTTAACAACATATCAGGAGCTGCCATATCTGTCTCCTTCTCTAAAATAGTTCCTAAAAAACCTTATCATTTTCTATCTTGTTCAATGAAATTAATAACCAAAAGTGGTCGTGCCTTTTTTATAATATAAACAATTGTTGTTGATAACTGTACTTTAGTATATTGTTATTTTGCTTATCTGTCTCCCTTTGGTGAGGCCCACTTGCATGATATGGTAATGAATTATGAAACTATAACCCACAAAAAGATTAGATCAAAAAAGACTTGGAAAATCTTAAGAGGCTAGTCTGCGACTTGCAAAATGTAAACCCAAACAGTTTTGTTATATACTTCTTTTTCTTGGAAGGGAGCTGAGAAAGTAAACAATGGTGATTCCGCACCATAAAGAACTTTCTTTACATTCTTAAACTAATCCGATAAGGGTGCCGTACAACATGCTTGGTAAAAGAAAGGAAAAAAAAAAAAAAATCAGATAGTGGTGAAGTACAATTGAAGATCTTAAATACCTTTCCAGATAAACCATTTGTGAGAGGTCAACTTAACCATGTATAGGGGGAATTCTGTGGAAGATCCTTGTTAAGCAAACTCTATTTTTAGATTTCTAACTATAAAAAATCTAAGTTAGAATATTTGCATTAAAAAAAACTATCATAAATCATACTAATGCTAGATACAATTTTTAAAAATATTTGTTATTAAAATTTTTTAATAAAATATTACAAAATAATTTTTATCAACTAAAAATTTCACTTTTAATTCTTTTCTAAGAAACTCTTCGCATGTCATACTTTAAATAAAACTTTAATAGCAAACATTTAAAAAATTGCATTCAACTTTTCTTCTTTGATAAATCAAGGGGTTGGTTTCTGTGTCATTCGCCACCGCACAAGTTAAACTAAACATTCAGTTACTGGTTTGCTTTAGGCGACTTTTTTACTCTCGTATTCGCAAAACATGTAATACTTTTTCAAGGACCAATTGATGATATTTGTAAAAGAGTGTTTGACATATGCCGTTATATACTTGCAGGTACTAAGGTTTCTCCCAAACCGAATATTCCTCAAACATCCATTGTAAGATTTTCCTGCTTAGATAAACTTCTATTTAATAAAGGTATAGTTGTTCTATATTAGTTTGGCATTTGTCCCATCATCACACAGTCAAGTGCAAGCAGTTTCTTCTATGAATAATATTGAAAACATATGATTAATCATCAGAACTCAATAGAGAATCAATCGATAACATTTGGCTGCTCTACAGATGAAATTGTGCCGTATGTATAATATATATTATTCTGGGAAATCTGTATTCCATGTATCCACGATAAAAGACAACTAGTTTTGCTAAACTAGATTTCGAAAGGTGGCAGTTAAAGGAAATATTGAATCATATCTGAAAAGAGAATGCATAATAAAAAAATTACATATGCGTCCTATAAAGAAACTCTGATTCGTACCTACAAAATACTTTTTAAGTCTGTATCCCTCGGACTGTACGGAAGTTTGAACTCTAATGCACTAAATTTGAATACAATATATTTTGTTCTATGCTTTATGTTCTTTTCTTAACAATTATTTATTTTTATTAAAAGTTCTAAATTTTACTATATCTTAAAAAATATTTTAAAAATTAACTTTAGGGTATTTGTGGTCAAATGAATTTAATTATAGGGTATCATTTGATTTCAAAAGAAAATTAAATAATTTTCCATTAAAAAAAGGGGGAAGGACAACTAGTTTTGCTATATCAGATTTCGAAAGGTGGCAGTCAAAAGGAAATATTGAATCATATCTAAAAGGAGAATGCATAATAAAAAAATTACATATGCGTCCTATAAAGAAACTCTGTGCTTCGGACCTACAAAATACTTTATATCCTGTGGACTGTGGAGATTTGAACTCTAATGCACTAAATTTGAAAACAATATATTTGTTATATACTTTATGTTCTTTTCTTAACAATTATTTATTTTTTTATTAAATGATTTTCAAATTTTGCTATATCTTAAAAAATATTTTAAAAATTAACTTTAGGGTACTTTTGGTCAAATGAATTTAATTATAGGGTATCATTTGATTTTAAAAGAAAATTTTTCATTAAAAAAAGAGAGTCATATAATTAAATTATTCTTAAAGAAAAGTAATTCACCTAATTTCAAAACTTGAAAGTAACGATTAATTCATTGACTTCAATACAATATTGAATGTGCTTCAAGGGATACACATTTTACATTTTTTTTTTCTTTGAAAACTGGCTAATAAATTTTAAATATGAATGAATACTAACACAAACAAAACAAAGAATATTAGAAATACAAACATTGCTATACATTAAACCCAATTAGAATTTAAAAGAGCAACACCTATACCAAAAGTGATGATTTTGAATAAATAATAAGAAAATTTTCACTTATTCATCCTAATTTTTTACCTTCAAAATGTCCTCCAATTTTTGAAAAATAGCCGTTGACTTTCTGATCTTTTAACTCAGCTGCAATTAGTCTACTACCATCTAAATTTAAAAATTTTAACAATGTAAAGTTATTAAAATTTCTTATCTATTATTTAATACTCTTTTTCTCTTCTTCTTTATCTTCCCTAGCTAAGGCTGTATGGTATATATTCAAATGGAGCTAATCCCTTGCGTAAAAAGTGTCGAATGTATAAAAATTATTTACGTACAGAGATTGAATATTAAGTGAAACATTCCCCCATTCCCTGCGCTTCCCTTTAGTACACGTTGCATTAATTAATAGAGGAAAAAGAAAACTAACTTGTAATTTAAAGTAGAAGGAAACGTCCCCAGGACGAAGATGCAAATGAAAGATGGAAAGGAAAACATGCTGGAGAATTAATAAGGAATCTTGGCTTCAGAGATGCCAGAGGGAAAGCTCTAATAATAATTGTAGGAGCTTTACAGTAGAGGGTGGGTTCTGAATTTCTGATCTTTTGTCCTTTTCTTTTTTCCAGATTCTCTTCAATTTCTGTGTACGTAAATAATCTTTGTACGTTCGGCCATTTACCCACCATCATGAATTGATTTTGATAGCAGAAGATGAAAAAGGAGACAAAAAGTTAAATAATAGGTAGGGTATTTTAGTAACTTTATATAGTTAAATTTTTTAAATTTAGATGATGCAATAGGATTAATATATAGATGATCAAGGGTCCACTGTTATTTTTATTTTAGATTGCGAAGAATATTAAAATTAGATACAAAAGTCAGGGTAAGTAAGAGTAATTTTGCCCAAATAATAATGCATGATCATAGGTTTTCTTGTCTTTTCTGAACCGGGTTTTTTGTCTTTGGGGTGTGTGGAGGATGTTAAGGTTGAGATGAACAGTGCACACCATTTCAATGGTGGCCTGCAGAGTGCGGACACCTGATGCATGCCATGTATATATATGCATAAAGGTAGTGCCCGTCACCATCCAGCAAAGGATTAATATTCAGAAAATGTGTAAAACATATATAAATTAGGTGAAGACATATAAAATAACTTACTATGGTTTGGTGAAATGATTATATATATCTGAGGAGATAATCTACGACAACATACCAAAATGAAACTTTATGATAAGTGTTTGCCAGAAAGTTTTAACCCTATATACAGACAGTTTATAACCAAAAGTACAAAAAGAAAATCAGAGATCCGGCTGCGTGATATATCTTATTGATTGAAAAGATGGGGGGAAAATACTAATACCTCTGAAGTATTTTTAGCATTCCCTTAAAATGGACAATAAGTTAGAACCAAATCAGAATTATTCTCAGGTATTAATTAATTTGCATTATCTCGTTCAAATGGGCTATTAGTAATCTTCATTCTGCTTCTATCAGTGTCCTTGCTAAGTGGAAAGTTGGTTTCTGCATTTGTTTAACCAAGGATTCTCACAGGGACTTAAACCCATAATCTCATTAATCATTGTGATAAACAATAGAAGATGAGATTCTCTCCATTTTTCTCTCTCTTAATTTTCTATAAAAATTTGGAGAGAAAAGAAAGTGCACAAGACTCATTTAGTGGTCTCACTCACTCACTCTCTCTTTTTTTAATTTATAAAAATTTGAAGAGAAGATAAATGGGAAAGATATACTCTCTAAATAATAGTCAAATTTAGCAGAGTGGATTGGCAATCTTTGGCTAATAATAAACCAGGCAAAACTAGCTCGTAGATATGCGCTCTCCAATGATAGACATGCATTCACTTGTCAAGTACATAAGAAAAGATGAATTGTCCCATGGCGATCGCACCAAACAAAGCTAGGTAAAAAGATACAGTGTTGATTATCTTCTCTCTATGCAGCATTTAGCATGTTTTCATAGGCCTTGCCACTATATATATATATATATATATATATATGTCTGTATGTATCCCTAAATTTGTCCACTTCTTATTATTCGAGGCCTAAAAGTTTTAATTATATATTTGTCTTAACTATACCCTCTTTAGATATAAAATGATTAAATAAGAGAACCGTTTACTTTTTCCTCTTCCCCCCCCCCCCCGCCCAAAAAAAAAAAACGTAGACTCATTTGATTTTAAGTCCTACCATTTAGTCTTATGATTTCTACATTAATTAGGATGATGAATATAAGCATAATAAATCCATTAACATCTTTATAATTAATGTTCAAAAAACATTACTGAGAAAAGAGTGACAACTTATTAATTATAAACTGATCCAAAAGTATGTATATAATTAAGTCTATGATTATCAACTCAAGGATGAATAAATTCTAGTTTTCTCCTCTTTTCATAATTACAAAAAGTTGAAAGCGGAAGAGAGGTTTTGTTCAAATGACGCTTCTTTTTAAACATAAATATATATAATGAGACTTTGAGTTTGATCCGTCCCTTTCTCACTCCCGTGATAAGTTTGGTGGTAGTGGAGGGTGTAGCCCAGTGGAAGAAGAAAAAGAAAGGAAGGAACACAAAAGAGACGGAGAGGGCAGGGTACGGAAGGGGACTGGATTTAACAGCTACCCATTTGCAATGGCCAAAACACCAATATATACATATATATATATATATATATGGAAGGAACAAAGCCTCATTTCTGAGGGCATCTAAGAGATGAACATGTAACATATGACTTACAATGTTGCGTGGGTCCTGACTTTGGGAGGCAAATTAAAAGCAAAGCGTGCTGGGTAGTGGCCAGTGCACCACCTCTTTATCCGACTACACAGCCCGTCAACTCAATTCCATAAATAATTTTATGGCAGACCCCACCCCCTCCCTCCTCTACCCTATAGCCTCCACCGTCTCCTCCTCTATTTTCGTCTCAAACTTTACATCCACGTGCATGCGTGCTTAGAGCCTCTACAGTAGCACTTTCATTTTTCAGTCTATGACAATGAAAGTCTACTGCAATCATTACCCGTATAACTAGGTCCTATTTCAAACAAAGGCGATGAGTTCTGGTTTATGGATTGATGCGGCTCACATCATGCGAATTAAGATGGACTGTGTTATTATTTATTTGAATCTCATCATCATTAAAATGTAATTAGGCTTTTATCAGTTGATATGTATGGTTCTGTTTATGAAATAAATGGCATGTTTGTCGATTGAACTAAACAGATAAATGGATTAAACTATGTATTAAATGTTAAAAGATGAATTGCTTTCTCTTTTTTTCATAAAACATGTTTAAATTATATGACTTTCCATTTTTTAAAAAATATTTTTTCTAAATTAAAAAATATTTTATATTTATTTTTCTGTAATAAAAAATAAATTATAATCATACTTATTTTAACTAAAATATCTTTATATATTACTTATATTAAATATGTATTTGATTGATATAAAATAGTTAATTTTATAAAGTTAACAAATTGTAAATTATGTAATAAAAAGTAAATTATTAAAGCCAAAGATCATTCACAAAATAATTTTTTAGATTTAAAAAATTTATAGATAATAATTTAATTTCAAGAATGATATTTATTAAATATATAATAATAAACATAAGCACTATCATAAATTTAACAAAATTTTAAAATAAATGGTTTTTATAGATAATAATTTATGGTTTTTAACCCAAAATAAATAAAATAAAAATTTAAAAATATTTTTAATAAAAAAAATTAGTCTCAAACATATTTTAGTCATATTTTAATTCCAGGAGAATAAGTATATATTTATAAAATAAAAAAAAAGATCATATAATTTGAACATCTCTTTAAAAAAAGGAACATAACTTATTCAATATTATAATAAAAATATTTTTAAATTTTTATTTAATAGATATAAAATCTTGAATTAAAATAATTCTTGCATAATGTGAGTCTCTATAATTCAATGGTGAAGAATTTGGAATTGAATTTGCACTTTATTCTTATTTCAGGTCAAAAAACTTTATAAGATAGGAGAGGTATTAAGAATTATAGTAAAATTATTTACAAATCTTTATTTAATAGTTTAGACTAGCTTGAAGTTGAATCTGATATGAGTTTCTTGAAGTTTCCATGAGAATATAATTAAGGCAAAACATGACGTCGATTTTAATTCCTAGGTCCCCTTTTTAATCTTTCGGTTGTTACCAAATGGGCATTGTCTTCATTTTACTCCCCACTATAGCAACCCAACTTGCTTTATTTTATTCTTCTTTCTTTTCCTTTTCTGAAATTCTTGTCTGTGATAACCTTGCTTATTATTGTGGTTGGTTCCATTAGGATAAGCTCCACGGTCACGACTCATAGTCTTCTCGATATCATCATCTTCTCCTCTGCTAATTATCTTGGCCTCTTAAAACAACATATTGAGTCCTCGTCCTACCCCATGTTTCATAAGACAAGCCCATTTTCGTTACTTTATAATGGGATATAAAATTTGATATCTTCTCACACGTTCGGCTGGTCAACCAGAAAAACAGTACTATTAATTTGTTCTATTGTAAATATATGGACAACTAATAATTAAAGTTGCTATTGAGTTGACATGATCTGTTTGAATTTTTAAAATTTAAGTGAATGTAACGTCATCATCTCTTTCTTGACCTTTTTTTTCATTATTAGGTATGTTAGACAGAGTTAAATGTTCTTAATTATATATATATATATATATATGTCAATATTATTATCAATTGAATAATTTATCAATACTACAAATTTTTATAATTGTGAAAGGTATTAAGATATATAATAATTCAGATCTTTTGTATTTAATTAGTAAGTAAATATATGATATGTAATTAGAAAAAAAAGGGGGTCGAAAGCCATTGTCAAAAATATTTTTTAACATTAAAAATTTATTAAATTTTCAACAATATTGCAAATGATCCATTATGTAAAGTGCATTGTGAATATAAAATACTACCCAACACGCAATTTCAAGTTGTTAAGGTCACAATCCACTAACTATATGTGGCTGTCAGAGTTGTACATGTTTTAATTAAATAGTGGATGGATTAATTTTACTTTCTTAGAACAGAATCCAACTTCTTTTTTGGCCAGAAAAACAGAATCCAACTTTACTATCATCCCCTGTGTGACAATGGACAGGTGTCAATAGGCTACGAAATCACTAATATAATAGTGAATTTTAATACTCATTCCTGTCGCTTTGTTAAATGTGAATAGTATTGACCAGCGTTGTTATCCTGAGTGCTAAGGAGAGATAATACTTTTTTCCTATAAATCTGGTCAAATTTTTTGAAACATTTTTAGAATAAAAATTTAATTTACATTAATGAAAGTGAAAAAGCATATTTTAAAGATGGTTTGAGGAAGATATATATTTAATCTCATATATAACTAGAGAATACCTCTAACTATATAAAATACTTAATTAAAACACATGTGAGAATATTATTATTTTTTCATATTATTAATTATAACCACAATTTGTCGCCAAACTTGAAACCGGCTACTTCAGAAGACGTGCTTACGTACAATGACCAATATCTCCTTTTCTCCTTGAAAAGCAAAGCACCAAACAAAAAAGAAAAAAAAAAAAAGCACGTCCACATATTTATGGTAAAATTTTCGATATAGAGGCTAACCCAATTGGAAAAACCTAAGACCTAATGGAAAAATTATTGGTTTTGGAACCTTAGTGAAGCGTAGCATCAGATTGAAAATGGAGTTTATAAAATATTGTCTCTAGTTTTCACGAGAATGATTAAAGGGGGATTCCAACTACATGGAAGATGAAACCACAAGTGGTATAATTAATCCACCAAGAATAAGCCAATTAATTAGTGACACCAAAATTCAAATACTTATCATCCTTGTCTTTGAACCTAACACAGAACGAAGTGGCGTAAGCATGTCAACCTCGATGCTTTTGGCTTCTCCACTACTTTAACTTAATTGCCCCCATAAACCCATGCTAACCCAATCACAAATAGAGCAAAATGAGCAATGTTTACAGAGTTAACTGAGCAAAAAGATTATCAGATTATCATATAGATCTATATATATCATCTCTTTAAGTCTACCAAATAGAGTATGTGATGGGGTTGATCAATGATCATCTTCTAAAATCCCTTTATATATTAGTTACTGTTATTGTGTAATTAGTGATCATAACTCCTCTAATTGATTCCTGTGCCTTGTCCACCATGAAAAATCCTTGTAAATGTTCAGGTAATAGAGACTATGAGAAGAAAAAGAAAACACACAAGGATGTATACAAATAATTTATAGTTGTATCATGGAAGAAGATATCTTGAGCACAAGTGATGTACTCAAACACTACACCTAATCCACTTAAAATGCAACTTAAATATAGTAAATTTCAAATCTATTAGTGAAACAATGACTCCTATTATAAACAGAAATGTATATCAGTTCATAATTTTGACAGTTCTATAATTTAAGGCTATTCAACAGATTTTTGACTTACTACTTTCTTTTAATTATTCAAGATTATTTTCTTTTGCACCTGTAGTAGCTGATTATGAGAGAATTGGTTCTAGACTGCAGTAATATCCCGTTATATATTTAGACTAAATTATACATACATACTTTGAGTTTTATTAAAATAACAATTTTTTTTACTTTTAAAATATACACTCTTCTTCTCTAAAACTAAAAGTTGCATCATTCTTTAATATAATTTTAAATTTTTTTTACTAAAATATCTTTCATTAATATAAATAAATAAATATATTTTCTAAATGAAAATATTCTCCTTTAGATCCAACAAGTTAGAAGAATAGAGATTATAAGAAGGAATTTTAATTTTGAAAAAAAAATTCTTATATGTATTTAAATTAATTAAGGGTATTTTAATTAAAAAAATTAAAATTGAACAAAAATATATATTTTTTAAAAAAATTTGTATAATTTTAATAAAATTTAAATTAAGAAAGCCGGTATAATTTACTTTATAATTTATTATAATTACTAGTTGTGTGGCCCAAAATGTTATCTTTGGTTCAGTCTAATTCCATTTTAAGTTACCTTTAGTATGAGTATTAAGTTATGTTTAGTATAAGAGTATTCTAATATTTTGAACATTTTAAATATATATATATATATATATAAATAAGTAAATATAAAATATTTTAGAAAAATTCAAAACTTTCCAGGTTTTGATAACCAATATAATTTTATTTTCATATATGTGATATATTTTTTAATATTTGAAAAATTAGAATCTCTGCTACCAAATGGGACATTTGAGAAAATGTCATTTTATGAGGAAAAGCAGCAATCGAAAGAGCAAACTAAACCACAAATTTTAGAGCTAAAGATTTGAAAGGTCTAGAGGGGCAATGAGTGTTTTTTTGATTGCAAATGGAGACAACTGAGGCCTACTGACTTTCCCATTTATGAATGGGGCATTTTTCTCTTTCCTAAAACCCGTGAACAAGGTATATCCACATTATGAGGCCTGTCTACATTCCCTGCTTTAGATTTTTAGCGTCTAGTCTTGTGATGTGTTGTCACTACTCACTACTCTCGTCTTTAATGACCTCCATCTAGTTGGGTGGGGGAAATTCAAAAAAAAAAACAATGCAAAGAAATTTCCCCAATTTAGGGAACATGTAATTTATTTCTTCAATTTTATAAGCTTATCATAGATTCTTAAAGTTTTAGTTTTTTACAACATAATTTTTTTTGGGTCCAAAACCCTTACATTACCTTTTTATATAAATTAAAACTAAGTCAACAAAAATTACATCCAATTTATCATCTTTTTTATCATAAAAAATATAAAAGAAAATGAAAAAAATTATTTTTTATTTCTTGGAATGACATATCAAATATATTCTTTACTGAGATGGTCTTTTTCAACTTAAAGAGATAGTTGGTGTTAGAGTTTTGAATGAAAATATTAATAAAAAAATTATGTTATATAAAGTTACAAATTTTAGTAATTTCTATTTAATTTTTATTGCATGAGTCTCACAAAAAAAAAAAATCTTTGTATTTTAATTAGAAAAGAACAAGAGAAAAAGCGAAGAAAAGACAATTGTAAAAATTACTATGAGTGTGGAATTAAGGTTTTTTTTTCACATGGTCAAAGGCTTTATTTGTACTATAGTATTATATGAGTTGTTCATGCAATGTTGTGTGTGCGTGTGTGATTGTTAATACCTTTATTAATGTTGTGGATATTAACAATTATTATATTTGTGTTTTGGACAAAAATTCTCTTATTCTTTTATTAAAAGACAAAGAAAGTTTGAGGATATTTAAGTTATTTTCTAGTAAATATATAATTATTGTAAGGATATTTAGATAAGTTTCTTATGCATAATAATATAAGATTACAATAAAATCATCTAAAGATCCCTCTAATCTTGTGTCTTTAAACGAAAGATAAGAATCTTTTGGTCCAAAACATAAATGCGGAAAATATCAATCTCCAGACAATAGTGAAAAAAGTAAACAATTTTTACACAATCACACACACACACATATAAAATTATATAATGACCGTAATAATAATAATAATAGCAGCGGAGCCGCCAATGATAATAGTAACAATAATAATGACAATACCATTAACATGAGGTAATGATTTTTTGTTTTTAAAAATTTTATTAATATTCCTTATCAAACCTTATTTCTTATTGTTTTTAGTGTATATTATTTATGATAAAAATTATATAATAAATTATAATCATATGAGTTTTAATAATCATCATGCACAATATCAAACATTAAACATGTCGAATTATATTAATTTATACTATCTTATTTACCTACACAGAACATATCAAATAATGCATATTTTATTATATTATTTTTAAACCGCAATCATGAGTGATAAAAATTGACAATAAAAAAAATTAAAATTCTTATTTAATTTGTGACATAATCATTGATTTACGGATCTAGCCTACCCAAAAATTCTATTATCACGGTCAATCACAAAATAAATAAATAAATAAATATTTTATATATTGCTAATATTCATACCCACATCTTGTTGCCGTGGGGTCTCGTCAATCTACTTCTGAGCCATTTATATATTCGTTCCCAACAGAATTAAGTGGCTTAATATTATTATTAAATTGTTGAAGACTTTCCGCCCCTCTATCACTTGTTTGTGACCAGAGTGGTTGAATTGATCGAGCCAATTACTGCAAATTAGCTCAAAAGAGTTATAGAAATGAAAGGGAGGAAACTCTTGAGAGAGTCCAATCTCAACTCTCATGAGTCATGTCTCATTATATAATTGATCCACTGTTGATTGAATTGACAATTTGCTAACGAAAGCATCCTGTTTGAACAACATATAAGAATTAAATAAAGTGCCCTTTTTCTGATTACGTTCGTGTAATTAACAAATTATGTCAAGGGTTTAAAAAATAGTAGGGCATATCCTTCTCCCACTAACTTGAGTCTGATTAATTTGGAACTTTCATCTTCTCCATGTCACGGCTCTTGAATCGAACATGTAATTGTAGCAGCAGTTCTTGTTTACTGTGCACTTAAATTTAGATCATAATGCGGGAGTATAGAAATTAAAAAGAAGTTAAAATTTATTAATTTACTTTACTTATTCTTTTTTCATAATCTTCTATTTTTTATTAATTTATTGAACAAATTAATTTGGA
The DNA here is from genome assembly GCA_032878935.1 of Erythrophleum fordii. NCBI lineage: Eukaryota > Viridiplantae > Streptophyta > Magnoliopsida > Fabales > Fabaceae > Erythrophleum > Erythrophleum fordii. The sequence continues at coordinate 48,477,860 of JAVQMF010000053.1, read as the reverse complement.
ATTATTTGAAGACTCTTAGGACAAAAATAATAATATAAAAAATTAATTTCATGCTATCTTCATGAATACATATTTGGGTTTAACTAAACGAGATATCTTAAGAAATTGGAGGACATATTAATATATAATTTATTTTTTCTATCGTATAGAAGGATTTTCATTTTCAAAGAATGTCTCAAGACTTCGAGACTAGGAAGAGGTGAAAATCCAACCTATTGATATTAAGTTCACTGGTTTTCTTTTTTAATAAAATCATTTCTCTTATAAAATCAGAAAAGTGAGATTTTAAGAGCATTCCTTCTAGTTTATATCAAATGGAATTTCTTGGCATCCTAATTGCACCACTTGATCAGAATAAGTCTACAGTCAAATTGATCAATTGAATAAGAATATCACAAGCATTCCCCAAAACTTATGTCAATCAATTATTCATTTTGCGTCTTGAGTCTTGATAGTGAATCAAATTTTACTTCTTTCAGCTTAATAAATAGTTTCATCTCTAATAGCCATACATCGACCCATGTAATTTCCCTTTACCCTTCTGTTTTGGTCTAACAAGTAACAAGCTAGACCCCTGTACTTTCTTTTATCTTCCATTCCCGTTTATTAGCTATATCTTGCTGCTTAAGCACTGTTTACTCTCATCTAAATTTATAGTATTATTGAAGACAATATAATACCAGGAGAGAGACCATCTTTTACTGGGGAGGGCTTGTCACAAACTAAATAGTTTAGGCTCTTTATGTACTTAGATATCATTCATTGTTGTCCGATATATGCAGAAATAACTAACAATTAATTGAGATCATCAAGGCAAGAATGTAAGTAGCAGCATCAGATGGGAAAAGACCATGATATCTTGATGAGATCACTCATTTAAAACTGGCTTTATCAGCAATTACATGGTGGCCGATTTTTAAATGCAATCACAAAATTCTGCAGCAAATATTGCTCATCAAAATTTATGTGCAGATTGCACATAAGCTAGTCTAGACACCTCCTGACCGTAACGAAAATAATTTATGTGTAGGAGGATGCCAAAAAAAATTCTTGCAACAATGTGACCCTAAGCCCATTTTGCCATTAATGCCATTCCTCCAGCGCCCAGCAAAACTGCAATATAAGACCACATCTGGAGCTTCATGTTTCCTTGGAGCTTAGGCCCCATAAAGTCAGAGGCCAACAGATCTACCAGTGCCATATAATTCAGAAGCCCTGCAGAAGCAGCATTTAGAATCCCCTCCACAATGAGAGAAGTTGGGCTGGTGTCACTATATACACTTGACAGCCCAATTCCTAAAGCAATCCCAAATGGGGTTGTGACAGAGAAGAAGAAAACCATAATGGCTTTCATCCTGAATCCATAATCAGCCTGTTACAGCGTATATATACACCGTTAATCACAATGACTAGCTAACTCAAATATATAGCATTGAATATTAACAATGAATGGACCGGTTAGATCACCTGCAGTATGCACCCACCCAAGCCCATTCCTTCAAAGAGTTGATGGAAACAGAGGGCAGCAATGAGAGGCCTGATTGTGCATGGGTTTTCTGAAGCTCCCATTGACAAGCCAATTACCACTGAGTGCACCACAATTCCTAGCTCCAACACCTGCATCCATCATTTGATTGATATCAAATTGTCAGAATTAGTAATTCAATATGGTTACATATGTTTAAATTAATTTGGTATAAATCGCAAAAGAAGCTTGGGAAATTTTAAAAAGCTACAAAGCGAAGAATGTGCGTTTCTTAAGTGCAACCAGTGGCACTTGAAAATGGGGGATAAAATCCAATCAAGATAAACAAACCCAAAAGCTCAAATTTCGCCAATGGAAAAACCAGAGGCTTAAAATTTATTTATGGCAAAGAATGAACTACATGAACATAAAGCAATGGATTCATGTAATTTACCTGAGCCACAACACGGTACTTCAGCAACTGTTCCTGCCCCTCCTCGATTTTTGCATGTCCATGTCCACAATGTCCGTGGCCAATGCCAAATTGTTCTAGTTCCTTGGCTTCGTTTCTATGAACATCACCAGCTTGAACAGCATTATTAGATATCTTCTTCTTGAAAAAGCTAATCGAAAACGAATCCACCATGAGAGTTAAAATCGCGGCCAGCATTGCCACGAATGTAGTGAAGGGGAACCTCCGCCAAGGGTCTTCAGGCAAGCACTCAGATCTCAAGTCATCAAAAGAGTCCGGCAACACGTGCATGTACCCAGTCGCCAGAATAACGCCAGAAGCAAAAGCCTTCACCAGAACAAACAAATTCCGGTCCGGCTGAAGCGCCGGGACTGCGCGTGAGAAAATGGGGAGACACACACCGATCATGCTGGCGACCAATATAGAACATATGGCTATGAGCTTGAACTTCAATGCCTTCCCCTTGTCGTGGCAGGTTCCCTGGTATTTCGACTCGCATTCAGCGACGGCCGGCGAGACTGAGAACAAGAAAATGAGGAGGAAGATGGTGAGTGAAATGAGATTGGAATTGGATGAACAAGAAGAAGAAGAAGAAGCCATGAATATGGAGGTTGGTTTGAGTGACAGCAGTTCAGTTGCGAGACTTTATAGCAATTCTGGTATCACTGGGCACGACCATATCCAAATCATGAAGATTTGAAGATTTTGAAATGCCTATCTTGCCCTTCAGAGGATTCCGCAGGGTTGGTTTCTAGCGTAATAAGATCTGATAATTGTCATGTAATTTAGGGGTAGTTCCGGAACGTTGACCGGGAAGAAGCTCGTGCTTGGCGTGAGTAAGGTGTGGCCCCCACAGACTTTGACTGTGCTTTTTCTGCCGTGGCGTAAGTCGTACACTCGTTTCACTAGCCCCGAGTTGGTGATGTGGCATTCCATTCCATGTATTTTATTTGTATTAGTTCAAATTTTTAAAAAACAAATATATATATATATATATATATCACATTATATAATTTGAACATAACGTTAAAACTTTAACTTTGAATATAAAAATTCCTTGATTTTTAAAATATATTCTTTTTATCACAACATTTTAAGAGTAATACGGGCTTTAATATTTTTTGCGTTGATCAAATTCAGGTCGGATGTAAGAAAATTAATATAATTGGACTTTATTAATCTTTCATTGAAAAAAAAAATGAGATTGATTATGATAAAACTCAATTCCACGTCATTTGGAAGTCGTGCAATACATTATTTTCTTATTTAAATATTTGAATTATTAATAAATATTTAAAATATTTATGTCTATTATGTTAAGATTTATAATGTTTAATGACATTTAAAATGTTTAGAAACAACAATTTAAAATTGAACTTCCAAAATTAGTTTTTTTACCCCAAAAAAATCTGCTTTAAAAACCAAAAAAATCATATTTTATACCATCAAAAATCTAAGAGGACCTTCTATTTTAATATTTTAAAATTTATTTATTTTTCATAAAATATCAAGTATTATTTGTGTGTGATAATTTTACTCTGTTATACAAAGCATAAAAATTGAAGCGCTTGTAAATATAAAATGCGGCTCTGATTTATTTTATATTGCTCAAGAAATAGAAAAGTTTCACATTTTTAAGCAAGTAGTGTGGTAAAAGTGCAATGCATTGGATATTGTTATACATATATGTTTAAAATGTGATAAATTTTGTTAAATTATGTATTCACTATTTGATATAAAAGATAATATAAAATAAAAAGTGACAAATTAAACATATTAATTTTAAAATATTACGATAATTCCAATGTGATAAAATCTGACATTGGATTTGGAAGAGCTCCTTGTCATTCACAATGAATGAGTTCGCATATTAAATGATATTAGAAGACTATCAAGTAATCGAAAAAGAAAAACAACAAACATAGACAGGGAGAAGAAGTTTAACCAATTCTAATGTATTAGTTGTAATAAGACAAATACTTTGTACATAAAAATATTATGTTTGATATTTGAAATTATAATAGTATAAACAATTCAAATAATTAAAGAAACAAAATTATTTAAATCATTATAATAACTAATACAACCAATGCTTATGATGATCATGTCAAAATCAAGGAGTTGAACAAAATATTAAAAAGGAGTCCTCTTTGTATCATGAAGTTTGTAAGTAAACTACTATGTATGTTATAAACAAATATTAACCAAATAGAAAACAAAACATCTCAAGCAAAAAATCAAGTTAACAAATAAACCATTCTAAATAAAACAAAGAAAAAAATGTTGTAAATAAATTTATAAAGATGATCTATTTTAAATTTTCAAACACCTCCTTGTAAATTATGTTGGTCAAAGTATTTGATATTTGTTCACTCTTATCATATATTAAAACTTTTAAACTATTCTTGCCTTTTACTCTCAATATTGCCACATATAATTGATCATGACTAAATATAGGTATCCAAAGATATAATCTAACATGAGAAAGAGAATGACCATGACTTTTGTTAATAGTCATTTCTATGGATATTGTCTTCTTTGCAGTTTAAATAGCAATATTGAATTAAATGGGTGGATTATTATTATACGTATATGAACCTTTTCATTGATATTATTTCCTAAAATAACTTTACTCTTTATGACATGATTTCTAAGGTGACTTACAAATAATTATGTTCCATTACACAACCCTAAAATTTTATCTATGTTTCTTAAAACCATAATATATATGTATATTGATTTTCAATCGGGTAACCCAAAACCTTTTATGCCATTTAGGAAGTCAATTGTGTAAACACCCTTTCAACAATTTGCTCAAATATGTTTTGCCCATACTGATTGAACTCATATAAATTATTTATTCACCTAGAAATAAAGATAACATGTAGTCATCAATAGCATCAATATTATTAAAAGTAAGGTATAAAATAGTTCTATCTTAAAAATATTTCAAGTCATTCACATTTTCAAGGAATAAAGAATACGTGCTCTCAATAATTGCTTCTATTGGATTCAAGAAAAAAAGGATATGTGCTCTCAATAATTGCTTCGATTGGATTCATTGATTGGTTTATAAAGATATCTTATGGTATTTTAGTTTCAATCTTTCCATTATTAGACTTGTCGATGCTTCCATCACCAATCTTCAAAGTTTATCATGAAAAAGATTTAAGCAATTTTAAATTTTCACCACTCAATCCTATTTGAAGTCATATATTTTTTGTTAGTGTTAGAAACTTGCAAGAGCTTCATAAATAATAAAAGTTAATAGAAATAAAAACTATATATTGTCTGGTATCTTTTAGAATTAGAGACAAAATATGTTTGAAATCTCTTTAAAACACAATAATTTTCTCTTTTAAAAGGTTCATTTACACTATTAAAGTTGTTGAATCTCATAATATTTTTGAAGCTTTTATCTAGAACCTCAAAGTAGAATCTATTAGCTATAGGTGCTTTATCTCATATAATAATCTTAGTCTGAATCAATAACTTTGCCAATGCAAAACCTTGCTTTATGTTACTTGTTGATTATTATGTTATCTACAAAGATACACCAAATTATAAATGAATCGTTCCACCACTTGGAGTTAAAAGAAAAGTAACACCACTTGACACAATTGCTGGTATAATTTCCATTTTTGCTATTAAAGTCTTCCAATATAGTATCATATATCATCCCTTATTCATTGATTATAAAATGAAATTAGATTTGCAAGATCTCTAGCCAAAACATCCTCATCATAATTTAGTTCATTGACAAAAGTTTATTATGATAAGATGAAAGAAGACATTCACTTAAAACTTTTTTTTACTAAGATCTTTAAAACTTTTTGTCATTGTTTTTTAACAGCTTCTCTATCTCATAAAGAGTATTATCCTTGAATTAGTTATCACTTAAATGCAAATCCAATTAATTAATATTGTCAGTTAATAGATATTTAATAATGAGAACAAATTTTGTCAAGAATACAATTATGTAACTAATTAATTCATTAAAAAAACAATTCTCACCATGATGATCAAATAAACAACATTGCTAGCATAAAATATCATCTAAGAGGAACTTTTAAGTTTTTTCCCAAACAAAATATAGTGTTAAAATATATTGGAGACAATAAAAGTGATGAATAGATATCTCAAGTAATTTGTTGAAATGTAGGAAAAGAAAAAATGTATAAAGTCAATACCTCTATGTTTCAAGACCATATACTTATTGACAATAAGTAACAGAAATTAAAAGCATGCATTCATAATCTTATAACATGTACCTATAGAGAAAAAGATCAAGTGCATTTTATATAAATATACCTAGCTATCATTAGAAAATTTAATGAAAGACTATGATATTATTATCACAATTCATTCCCAACACCACTTACATCTGATTATACATTTTATGCTTGTGCTCGTCGATCTTAACCTTGAACAGAATTCTTTTTCTCATAAATCTATTAAGCTTCTCAAGAGCATCTCCTCTGCTCTTTTTTTCTTTTCTAATATACACAAACAAATATTGCTAATCAAATGTGTGTAAAAAATACATATTACTTAATTTTATAATTTGAGAAATAAAGAATATAAATCTTACTGAAATAATAGAATCACATAATGTAGTTGCTATGATTTGCAATAATTGAGAAGCGTCTTTTATCATAAATAAAAAAGTTGCACTGCCAGTGGCATCGACAACACAAAGCTCAATTTTGCACCTACAACATGAAATATAAAAGTATAACCGACATGGATAATAAGAACACTACAATTAGATTACGCAAACAAATATATTAAGATTTATTTTACCTTGGAGTGTCAGTAGTAACGATCTTATCACAATTATCACAAAGAATATGGCTCCATTAGATTGAACCTTCTTCTTATACTTTACACAAGAATTGTAATATCAACCACCATCATATTGTATGCTCAACACTGTTGTAAGAGTGACATAAACACATTTTTGTATGTGTGTCCAAACTAAACAAAACATAATTTTTAAAATACAGTATAGTTAACTACATATTAAAAACAATTAATTAAAATCCAAGAATTTAATATTCCAATTTAATCTCTTATTTTATCAATCATAATTTGACTTGTACTTAAAAGATTTTTTTTTTGGTTGGTAAAATAGAAAAAAAAGATCATTAGCAATTGAGACTATGGTTTGGCTAGATAACTAGGTTAGTTGTTGGGAGATGCTATCGTTATCAATCTTTAGTCTGAAGTAGACAACATGATGCAATCATCAAATTTGTATAAGGAAATATCATCCTTTAAAAGGGAATTTCTTACTTTTCGCTAAACTCATGCACCTCAATAATATCAGGATTGATGAGTAATTTTGTAGCATAAAATGAATTTGATATCTTTCTACTTGCATTGCTTCCTATTACAACGTTTGTCTAAAAAATATCAATAATAATGGATCTAGATACTTGTGCACTAGGTTGGGAGAAAATATACTGTAGAGTTCTTTGATCTTGCACCATTGTATAATAATTAGTATTATAACACCATCATTTTCTTGAACATAGAAATTGCATCAACATGTTGCCCAAAGCATGCAACCTAATTTATTATTACTATTGCCAAAATGATGTAGAAGAATTAAAATACTTAATAAAAAAGTAATGAAAAAATTTAGATATGTGAGCATAGTTTAAAATTGCAGAGAATGACAATTATACAATATACAGACCTTATATCTTCCAACTCTATACTAACTTTTTGTTACTTGTGCCATCTCTTGTTGTCTCTTAACGTCATTGATTCTAGAAAACTTTTCAATAATGTCTAGAAATAGTCAAAATAAAATTAATACTTTAAGCACGCACAAAAAGCAAAAAATAAATCATTAACATAATTATTTTATTTATCAACCAAATAGTTATTATCATAAGTTTTGGAAGAAATTTGTACAAAAGGATCAAAATGGACACTATAATAAATGATAGTAAGATCTTATTTGTATATTCTAATAATAGTTAAAAATTGAAAATTTATTATGTACTAGTCCAAGATAGTTCTATATATGCTGATGTTTTGACCAATATTGAACTGTGTTATAATTGTAATCAAGGAGATTTTAAACAAAGAGAACAATCATTACAAATAAATAAATCAATCAACATAAATACAATTAAATCATACCAAATTCACTAATTATTATGAGAGGCAAGAGGAACATTTTTTGAAAGGGAAAATGAGAATTAATCTTTAGAAGAAATATCTTTTGATTATATAAATATACATTAATAATATTTATGAAAGTTAAATTTGTTTAGGTGATTATAATAAGAGGATTTAAGTTATGAGCTGATAAAGAAGAAAAGAAAAATATTTATTGAGCCGAAAACATAGAGAGAGAGAGAGAGAGAGAGAGAGAGAGAGAGAGAGAGAGAGAGAGAGAAGAGAGTATTTGGAAGCTTCACCATAAAGACTTGCAATACTTATATATAACATGAATTTTTTTTGTTTTCAATTTCATTCATTATTGCATGTAAATTTTATTCAAAATTAATAATAAATAATCAATTAATCACGGGTTACAAATAATTTCAAATAAAAAAACTATTGAATACCACGTTGTATAGTTGTCAAAAATCATACGTTAATTTTTTTTTCCATTACTTGCACCGCATTTTATATGTTTATTTCCCCATATAATTCAATTCTAATATTTTAATATTTTTTCAATTCTCTCTTCCAATAAAATTTTTTATGATTTCATGCTTTATTCTATTTGAGTTTCCGCTTACATTCTCAGAATTTATTATTGAAACTTTTTTTTCTTATTATTTTGTGTTTGAATATAAATTTAAATAATAAAATTTATTTCAGTATTACGTAACATAAAAGTTCCATTATTTAGGGTTGATCATGTAAAATAATCGCATAGTTTATTAATTTTTGGTAATTGAATATAAAATATTATTACCTTGATTTATTATAAGATTTTATCCTTTCATTATAAAAGATCAATCCATCCATTGTACGGGCAACAAATATCATGTTGAATATACTTGAATGCATATTTCAAATTCAAAATATTCCATTGAGTTTTAGAATAAAAGACTCGCGCTTTTCATGGTTCAAAACACGCACATTTTATTTTTTTAATTTTAATATTAATATTCAAACAAACTATTCTTGCTAAAGCTAACAATCAAATGCTTCAAAAAGGAACATTGAGTCCAAGTGCGTAATAAAAATCCAGTAAAGGACGAACTAACTTCTCAAATCGAAGGATACATTGATTCAAAGCCAAAACTGTTGAATAATTGCAAACGCCTTTCTTTTAAATAATATTCTGTTTTTTTATTATACAATAATTGCAAAAACAGTCAAAAGAGGAAAAACATTTATTAAATAAGATGAAGTAATATTAAATATTAACATTATTATTCTTACTAAATACTAATGAAATGGAACATCCATTTATATTTTAAAAATAACAATACTAACAATTAACAATGGTGATGAAGGTGATGATAATAGAACTTAGGAGTAAATACAAGGTCCAAAGATTTAGTATGCTTGATCTTACCTGACTAAATTGGTCTAAACAAAAAAAAAAAAAAGATTAGGTTGAGTTGACTTTAAGAGTTACATTGACTTCATCTAAGCCTGCTTGATCTTTAAATAAAAATATTAAAAATTTTTTTATAAAAATTTTAATTTTTTTTAAAAATAAAATATAATTTTATAAAAATTTATATAAAATTATTGTTATAATTATTCTATAATTTTTACAATAAATAGAAAAATTAAAATTAAAAAAATTAGGAAATCCAATACTAAATTGAACTCTTACAACTTATTTAGTCTGTAAAAATTTAAGTATGAAAATAAAAATAAAAAATATGATTTTGTAAATAAAAAATATTTATAATAATTAAATAATAAATAAATAAATAATATTAAATAATAATTGAATAATAATTATTAAAACACAATTGGTATTTCATCAAAATTTCATTTTCTCTTTCTTTATTAGATTTTAAACCAAATCAAACCCGGTTAGATTCCAGGCCAAACCTATTTCAATTTTAAAATTTATTTCAAATTGGGATGGATATCAAATTAGGCTAATATCCTACCGAGCCCTATATTCACTCCTATTAGTACTTCAAGTTAAACTGTGTCAAAAGAAAAAGTTGTGCTTGATATTAAATATGTATTCCTATTTTCTAAGTTGTCTGCATATGTATATATAGACAGTGACGATTGTACTTGCTTTGTTACCCTTCAAATCAGATTGGCTTCTATAAAATATTTTAAATATATAAGAGAATCATAATATTAATATTTAATATTTAATATTACTTAATAAGATGAAGTAATATTAAATATGATTTAGTATTAACATATTTTAAATATTTCACTTCAAAATAAGATCCCTAATCAGAGGATACTTTGGATCAAGTATAATACTAGACGGAATAGTTGCATTCGAAGAATTAACCATAGTATCTTTTTTCTCCAAAAATAATAATATGTACAAAAAGAAGAAAGAATATAAAAGGATATCTTAAGGAGGTAATAATGATCTTTAAAGTAGCACTTAAAATGAAGGCCATAAACGTTTTTCAAATTCATCGTTTCACTTCAGGTGCATAGGTTTTTATGGCTCGTTTGTTATGCAAAAAAATTAGGTATAAAAATAAAAATAAAAAATAAAAAAATAATTTTAAAGATAAAAAATGACTTTAATACTAATATTTTTAATAATTAAATAATAATTGATAAATATTATTAAATAATGATTAGAAGGGTAAAATAAATATTTTATATAATTTTTTTTATTTTTCTTTTTCTCATCTTACCAAACATGCCTCTAGAGTTTTTTAGGATTTTCAAAAACACTTGTATACATCCTTAAGGGGGTGTATCTGGGGGCATAAAGAATAAAAGCAAAGCACATGAGGGAAAAAAATAGAATATAAGCAAAGTCAAAAAAAAAAATGTAACATAAGCCCAAAGAAAAAAAAAAGAATAAAAGCAAAGCACAAAAAAAAAATCAGTAAAACAAAGATTATTAGATTGCACAAGACCATATGTTTTAATATTAGATGGATCCTTGTGGAAGATAAGAATAACAAATATGAATAAAAGTGTATTAATTAAGATAATAATTTTTGAAGATTTAAAATTTGAATTTGAAATGAAATGTGGAGAATGTGATGAAACTAAAAATACACTATCTTATTTATTGTGAGGCTTTATTGTGATAGGAAATTAGAAATGCGTTATTCAGTCATATATAATTATAATTAAGAAAATTTTAAATATAAAATATTTTCAATAAAAAATCATTAATCATAAATAAAAGAATTAAATAGCATAAATATTACAAATTATTAATTATTACCTCAAATTTAAATGAATGAAATCAAATATAATTATAATTAAAAAACAACTCCCAAAGGATCATACCAAACAAATTTATAATTATAATGTCCATAATTTGTAAAAGGCTTTCAAATCAAGAGATGAGGTTGGGCTAAGGCTAAAGTCTCGAAGGATTCGGATCTTCTGCTTTGAAATATAATTTAGAATGTTTAAATTTTAAATTTTATATCTTTTATTTTTTTTATTTAAATTATAATTTTTTAAATTTATAATTAAAAAAATCAATTTTATTTTACATTCTGCTTTTTAACATAAAAAAATATTAAAATTTTTAAAAAAATCTGAACGTGCAGATCCGGTCCGAAACCCGAAAGTTTCAACGTTTCGAAAACGACAGGGAGCGGCACGAGCTTCCTTATCCGTGACCCCCTCGTCTTCCCGAGTTTCGATGCCTCTACATTGTTTGTGACAGTGTAGTTCGTTCTTGCACCTTCGTTCTCTACGTCTTCTCATCCCCATCACAATGAGGGCTCGCGCATTGTCATTTGGTAATGATTTCTCCGCAATAACTACAATCTCGAACCGCACCAGAATATCAGTTCCATGCCGAAAATCTCCTTCAACGGCTATAGCATTTCTCGGCAGAAATTCTCGTTTCTTCAAGCTCCTTTGCCGAAGACGAAATTATGAGGTGCTATTGAGATTTATTCTTCTCTCAGTTTACGTGTACTTGGATATATATATATTTCTTTCGTTCTTTCTGTCTTCTCTTTTTACTGTGAATTCTCCGTATTGGTAGGTCGTGGAAGGGGTGAAGTTCGACGGTCCGATGATCGGAATTGATGACATTGTGAACAATGAGGATATTGATTTGATTTTCGAGAATTGCGTTACACGAACACTTTCTCCGGCATTGACATTGGAGGAGGGACTTGAAAGAATTAAGGAGGCTGTTCAAATGTTAAGGTTGGATCCTCCTTGTTGCTCCAGTGGATTCCTTAGGCTTCAGGTATGGCGTCCTAGTTCCTCAGTATCTTTAGATTCTGTATATTAATGCTCGTGGTTTAGTTGCATTGGCACGATGCTTTAAATCATGCTACATGGATGTGAATTTTCAGGTGGCCGTGCCTCCAAGTCCTAAGGCTTTGAGTTGGTTTTGTTGTCAACCGGAGTCATCTGGAGTTTTTCCTCAAATATTTCTTTCCAATACTGCAGACAACCCAACGTGTAAGTCACTACATGTGAATGGACACCGTGGAGTTTTTGGAATTGGTGCTGCTGCTTCTTTTACACATTCTTCTCTCCTCAACACGGGAAAGCAAAGTTTGTTCAAAAGGTTAAATCCGCCCATTTTTTTTTTCTTCGTTTGGTTCTAGATTCTATTTCTGATTGAATCATGCTAGAATTTTGAGTTTGTGTGTTTGGAATGAGACGACATGGATGTGATGAACAAACATGTAGCTTCAAGAAGGGTGGTGGAGGGTATAAAACCAAGCCAGGATTGAATAGGGATAAGAAAATAAGATATAAGTGGAAAATTTTGATTAGTTCTCATGAAAGCATCGCACAGCCAGTCCCAACTTGTTGGGGCTTAACTTCGGTGTATATAAGCTCGAGTATGGACAAAGGGTACAGGTTCTGTTCTACCTGTGTTTTAATGTATTATGTGAATCTCTATGTGAAGAAGATACTGTCTTCCTTTTTACAGCATTCATTTGTGAAGGGAGTTCATTTATATGCAAATAGGGATGGTTTACGGTTGAAATTGGGTTTTGACTTCTTATGAAGTGACTGAAGAATGTATTTATTTGTCTGTAGATATATCTCAAGTGATTCAACCCCTATAGTGGCTTACGGGTTTATGGATGTTAATTTCAATCAAGAGTTAGTTTCCATGAGTCATGAGGATGGCTCTTTTTTCTTCTTCATCCCTCAGGTAAAGTTTTGTCAATGTAATTGCCATCAGTTCAACTTATATGTTGTTGATTACTGTTGGAAATTATCCTTAATTTTAATTAAGTTATTTTTAGTGATTTTATTTTAATTAAAACTTATTTGTTTCTAGTCGGTTTTGGATAACAGTTTTACATGTTTAAGATTAGTTTTAGTGTTTTGTTTTGATTAAGATAAGATTAGTTTAAGTTCTCCATTTTAATTAAGATTGGGTTATTCTATTTTGATTTGGATAAAGTTATTTAATTTTCTAAAGTTACGTTTTTTAGGTGGAGTTGGAGTCTATTCTCTCTTTTATTATCTATAAATGTAATGTTATTCCTATCTAATAAAATAAATTCAGAGAAAAACTAAATCCTAAATTTCTACATAGTATCATAACCATAAGAGGCTTGACCTATTTTCTATGGCCAAGTTTTCCAACATGAAACATGGCTAAGTTTGGCCAACAGGAGGCACAAAAATGCACTGTTTTGGGGTTCTTCCTTTATTTTTTTTTCAACAGGAACATTCAAAATTTGGAATCACTATTTTGCTATCATGGGAGACATCATGCGGTCCTTTTTTATCCTTAGAAGGTCCTGCTAAATCCCAGAATTTGATAGCTAGCTGCCCCTCCATGTCCCATCACGTGCCACCACACACAGCTACAACCCATCCCACGCACTGGTGCGTGATGTGTCGTCCTGTGTTGCTGTTCACCTATAATTGTTTGACTTGGCCTCCTCTAAAAGTTTGCAGGTATAGTTGATAAAAATTCACTAGATCAAAACTGAAGTTTAAAAAAAAAAAATGGAGAATGGTTATTGTTGTTGATGATATGGAACCAATTACAGATTAAAAAAGGAAAATCATATATTGGTGGTTAGCGTAAAAAACCATACATTGGTTAGCATAAGAAAACCTTACATTGGTGGTTAGTGTAAAAAACCGCGTTGATGGTTAGCGTGAGAAAATTTTACGGTGATGGTTACAAAAACTAAGATCTCTACCTCACAAAAAGGCTAAGGGAAGGATGCCCAAAATCAAGGCCCTTGCTACAAAGTGAGGGGAAGAAGAAGATAGTGTCAGCAACCACAACAAAAAAATGACAGGAATGAAGAAATTTTTTGGGCAACCTCCAAATGCCAAGAAAGAAGAAGATTGACAATGCTAAAAGATTAGCTCCAAGCTGGAATATTTAACTTTAGAGGAATTGTTAGAAAATACTATTAATTTTAATTAAATTATTTTTAGTGAGGAAAAACTAAGCTAGAATCTTATATATTATTTCACAGAATGTTTTCGATACATATAGCAAAGAGAACGATTACAAACGGAGAGCTCAATCCCTCTGAATATGCCTAAACATGTGGGATTCTGCCGATAATCAATAAAACATAATAAAACAGTATAAATCAGAGTTACAGCAGCAAGGTAAACGAAAGGAAACAAACACTGAATAATGAGCTTCAATGGGATAATGGGCTTTAGTGGTTCAGCCCATTCCAACACTCCCCCTCAAGCTGGTGAATAGATATCTATCATTCCCACCTTGCTGCTTAATTAATCAAACTTGATTCTTGGAAGGGCTTTTGTCATAACATCAGCTACTTGTGAATTGGATGGAACATAGGACAGATCAATCAGCTTGGAATCTATTTTCTCCTTGATAAAATGTCGATCAATCTCTACGTGTTTAGTGCGATCATGGTGAATAGGATTTTGTGCAATCCTAATGGCAGCCTTGTTGTCACACCACACCTTGATAGAAGCAGTTATTTCCATTCTAAGTTCCTGCGTCAATCTTTGAATCCAAATTCCTTCACAAATCCCAAGAGCAAGTGCCTTGTATTTTGCTTCAGCAGAACTTTTTGCAACCACTAGTTGTTTCTTGCTTCTCCAAGTTACCAGGTTCCCCATAACAAAGGTGCAATAACCTGTGGTAGATCTTCTATCTGTTACAGATCTTGTCCAATCTGTATCAGTATACACTTTTATATTTCTATTACTTCTCTTAGCAAAGAGTAAGCCCTTCCCAGGAGTCATCTTCAAATATTTCAAAATTCTATAGACAGCTTCCATATGTTCTTCTCGGGGATCATTCATAAATTGACTAGCTACACTTACTGCAAAACCGATATCCAGTCTAGTGTGAGATAAATATATGAGTTTTCCAACCAATTTCTGATATCTCTTTTTGTTCACAGGAATTCCATCTTGTCTCAGATTCGATTTATACATAGCCTCCATAGGAGTTTCTGTTGGTTTTGATCCCATCATACCTGTCTCCTTCAATAGATCTAATGTATATTTTCTCTGAGAAACACTGATTCCACTATTAGATCTAGCAACCTCCATCCCAAGAAAATATCTAAGCTTTCCTAGGTCTTTGATTTCAAATTCTGTAGCCAGATTAGCCTTCAACTTCTCAATCTCTACAGTGTCATTCCCAGTTACTACAATGTCATCAACATATACAATCAGTATAGAACACTTGCTCCCGCAATGTTTGATAAACAAGGTATGATCCGTCTGACACTGTGTGTATCCCAATCCCTTCACTACTTGAGTGAATTTTTCAAACCAAGTACGAGCAGACTGCTTCAAACCATATAAAGATTTGAGAAGTCTGCAAACCCTTATGCAACTTCCTTGTGCCCTCATGCCTTGAGGCATCTCCATATATACTTCTTCTTCCAAGTCACCATTTAAGAAAACATTCTTTACATCTAATTGGTGCAAAGGCCAATCCATGTTAGCAGCAAGAGATAATAAAACTTTACTTATATTCAACTTGATAATAGGTGCAAAAGTTTCTTGGTAATTAATACCATTGGTTTGTGTAAACCCCTTGGCAACTAGCCTAACCTTGTATCTATTTACTGTTCCATTTGGATTATATTTCATTGTGAATACCCATTTACATCCCACTGTGTTTTTTTCTTCTGGCAATACAGTTACCTCCCATGTTTTATTTTTCTCAAGAGCCTTTAGCTCTTCTTGAATTGCCTCCCTCCACCTTGGATCATTGACTGCTTCCTAAAAAGAACTAGACAATTTTTCTTCTGATACATTTGCCACAAAGGCCTTTAAGCTAGGAGACAACTTCTCATAGGAAACATATTGACCAATAGAGTGTTGGGTACACATTCTCTTACCTTTCCTTAAGGCTATGGGTTGATCAAGTTTTTTTGAATCTGACTTCTGGTTGGATAATTGGTGCTGCAACGGAATGGGTTTCTCTTTCTCCTCACTCTCTTTCTATTTTGTGCCCTTGTTTCGCCTGGTAAACACTTGCAACTCCTGCATTTGGGGACGTTCCACCCTTGTTTTGGCTAAATCATTATTTTCTAGGCTGTTCAAGTCAATTTTAGAGTGGTTCTTCATGGTATGCTAATCTGTTTCAGGTTCTAGTATAGTGGTAACCTACTGTACAGGTGCTGGTTTAGATGATATTTGGGTTCCAGGTGCAAAATTCAGAAAACCAGGGGTACCATTAGGTGCAGAGTCATTACAAATCAGCCATTAATGTTCTCTAATCTCCCCCTGAAAGGGTGATTTGGAGTAATATAGGAGATTTTCAAAAAAGTTTGCATCCATAGTAACAAAAAACTTTTGTGAAATTGGAGAGTAGCATTTGTACCTCTTTTGTGTAGGAGAGTATCCCAAGAAAATACATTTGATTGTCCTAGGATTAAGTTTTCTCCTATTCTGGCTATGAATATAATCAGTGCACCCAAACACCTTTTGTGGTATAGTGGAGACAAGATGAGAATTAGGAAACAAATGTTGCAATCTTTGAATAGGTGTTTGGAATTGCAATGTTTTAAAGGGCATTCGGTTAATCAAATATGCAGAAGTTAAAACAGCATCCCCCCAAAATATGTTAGGCACATTATTAGTCAACATAAGTGCTATAGAAACTTCCTAAAGATGTTTATTTTTGCGTTCTGCTATTCCATTTTGCTAAGGAGTATTTACACAAGAAGTTTGGTAGTGTATCCCATTTTCACGCAAGTAATTTTGAAAATTTACACTTATATATTCTCTTCCATTATCACTTTTGAGAATTTGAATGGCTGAGTTAAGCTGATTTTTTACACAGACATGAAAATTTTTGAAAATTTGTGAAGCCTCTGACTTTTCTTTCATAAAAAATACCCATGTGGCACGGGTATGGTCATCTATGAAAGTTATAAACCACTTGCATTTTGATAGTGTTGTCACCTTAGATGGACCCCAAATATCACTATGGATTAAAGAAAAAAGTTGGGATGTTTTGTAGGCATGAGAAGGATATGTGCTTTTGGTATGTTTAGCAAATTGACAGAATTTACAATGGATAAAAGAAGAGTCAATTTTATTACTCAAATCAGGGAATAATCTTTTCATATAGCCAAGACTTGGGTTCCTTAACCTATAATGCCATGACAAAATCTCATTATTTGAAATAGCAGAAAAAACATAAGCTCTCACACTCTTATTTTCTTCATACTTTGCCTCTAGATAATAGAGACTTTCTCATTCCTTAGCATTGCCAATTGTCCTCCCCAAAGCCAAATCCTGAAAAACACACTCAACATCAGAAAAAATAACATTGCAACTTAATTGCTTAATAACTCTTCTAACAGACAATAGGCTATATTTTATCTCTGGAACATATAAGACATCCTTTAATACTATTATCTCAGATATGACAACAGTACCCATACCAAGCACTCTTGTATATGTGCCGTTAGCAATTTTCACACAAGTATAAACAGTACAGCATTCAAAATTACTAAAGGCTTCCTTGAATCCAGTAATGTGATCTGTGGCACTCGAATTAGTTATCCAAACATTTTCAGGTTTAATTATAGTATGAAGAACAGTTGTCAAATAAATACCTGCTTCAGCCAAAGTGACAGAGGGAGTAGGGTTATTTTTCTCACTTGATGATATCTGAAGATTATGCTTCTCTAATAACTTTTTCAGCATTGAGACTTCTTCTTGGTTGAGACCTTCTGCAGTGGCTTCTGTACTAGCAAGAAATCCTTTGCTCTTGGTTTTTGACCCTTGTCTATAATTTTGAGGCTTCCCATGAATTTTCCAACAGGTAGCCCTTGTGTGGCCATTTTTATTATAGTGATCACACCATTTTGTTGGCCTCCTTCCCTTCTGTTCACCTATGGATTTGCTCTAACCACTAGTGCAGAGGATTCAGTAGTTTGCATCAAGGGATTATTATGAATTAAGTCCTTTCGGCTTTCTTCACATTTGATTGCATTTATTGTTTCTTCTAAAGATGGCATTGGCTTCAAGCTCATGATTCTCCCTCGAATTTCTTCAAATCTGTCATTTAGTCCTAATAAGAAGTCATAGGACCTTTCTCCCTCTACCACTTGTCTAAAGTAAAGCTCATCTGCATGACAAGACCAGCAGTTTACCTCATATAGATCAACTTGCTGCCATAGTCGCATCAATGAGGTATAATACTGTGTTACAGTTTTATCCCCTTGTTTAAGCTCTCTCAGATACCTCTTAATCTAGAAAATGGCTGCTGTATTGTCTTTAACAGCATAAGTCCTCTTCACTGAGTCCCAAATCTCTTTTGCTATTGTTGCTAACATGTAATTGGTACTAATCTCGGCTGTCATGGAGTTAATCAGCCAATACATGACTGTATTATTTTCAGAGACCCAAGTTTCATACTTAGGATCATTTATATCTGGAGTAGCAGCCTCTCCCGTGATGTATTTTTCCTTCCCCTTGCCCCTTATGAACATTAGAATGTTCCTAAACCAAAGAAAGTAATTATTTTCAGTCAGACGGTGAGTCATTGTAACAGAGGAGTACCTATCGAACGATACTGGTGTTGCAGCGAGTGGAGGAGCAATCACAATCATGCGCTGCTGACCTGGGTTCTGGCTGCTATGTCCGTTGTTCATGGTGGAGTGATTTGCATCCATGTTTGTGGAGCTATCACCACTCGACTGAGAGGAGATGGCCTCACCAACAGCAAAGGCTCCTATGGTGTCGAAAGATAATGGCCTAGCGAGCATGAAGCCGATGGCTCTAATACCATGAGGAAAAAGTAAGCCAAAATCTTATATATTATTTCACAGAATGTTTTCGATACATATAGCAGAGAGAACGATTACAAACAGAGAGCTCAATCTCTTTGAATATGCCTAAACATGCGAGATTCTGCCGATAATCAATAAAATATAATAAAACAGTATACATCAGAGTAATAGCAACAAGGTAAATGAAAGGAAACAAACACTGAATAATGGGCTTCAATGGGATAATGGGCTTTAGTGGTTCAACCCATTCCAACAGTTATTTTATTTTAATTAAAGCTTATTTATTTTTAGTTAGTTTTGGATAATGTCTTTATGCATTTATGATTAGCTTAAGTGTTTTGTTTTGATTAATATAAGATTTGTTTAAATTTTTTATTTTAATTAGGATAAAGTTATCTTATTTTGATGAAGATAAAGTTATCTTATTTTTAGAGTTACATCTTGTTGTTGGAGTAGAAGTCTACTCTCTTATTTATCGATTATAAATGTAATGTTACTTCCATCTAATGAAATAAGTTTAAAGAAAAATTAAATCCTTAATTTCTACAATTACTTCTTTTAGTTGCATTCTAAACATCCCACTGTTATAATGTTATCATCTTTTTAATATTCACTACCTATTAAACTATAACTATTGTCACGACAGATTGAATTAGATGAGCAGGAGTCGGCTTCCATGTTGACATCAACACTTGCATGGGATGATTCTTCCCTCTCTACATTCAAAGAAGCCCTTCATTCACTTGAAGTTTCTCTTAACCAGGTATTTAGCTTGCCTTCGTTACATCTTTGCAGGATTTTGTTTTTATTATATTTTAAATAAATGTCAAGACTCTAGGCTATGTTGACACCAATTCCAAGTTTCCATTCAGATTTATCTTTAATTAATGAAGATATTTTACTAAAGTTTCTTCTTTTATTAGGAAAAAAAAAAATTAAAATATGCCATTGGAGAAACCTTTAGTGCACCAGAAATACACAATTACACATGCAGATGACTCCACAAAAAGTACCAATGAGAAAATTAGAAGAACATGTAGTTTTGAAAAAACGCCCCTTAGGAGGGATTAGACAATTGTAGTAACTCTGAAGATAAACTGTGCCACATTGAACAAGCTAGTAATGTAATTACTCTCAATTTGAGTTCAACATTCAAATACATTGAGCATTCTCACTTGTAAGCCATGTTTATGGATTAGTATTTGCACAACACAGATTTATTTAAGATTCTTCAATTTTGTTTCAAATATTAATGGCTCGTCATAATTAATAACTAAATTGTTGGAAATACCTGTATATACTAGGTATGAAACTCTTTTCAGCATATTTGGTGTCTTTTTCTTAAATAAATAATTAATTAGTTTTGAAGAAATACAGAGGAGTTTATGATTTGTTGCCCCAGCCTCAATGTAAAAGGCTACTTTACTCCAGTAGGATGAAAAAGCCGTTCTAGCACCACACCTTGCTTGTACTATGGTGATGGAGGACTTTGGCCATGGACAGAAACTACCCATCCCATTTGCTAAATGATCAATTAAATGAAGGAGAGGAAATGATGAAAGTTATGTTTTCAGTTTTAAGCTTTCTCCAGAAAAAAAATGTTTTGATTTGGTCCCTTGCTTTCTGCAGAAATCAATTTCATGAAGAGCTTCTTTGTTTGCTATAATTTTGTTGTATATAAGTAGAGAGGAATAGTCAAATTTCTAAATTCGGAATTAACCGCCGACTTTACTATAGGATAGAATTGTAATCTTGCTTCATTTTGGTGTTTAGCTCATTATTTGTTTGAACTTTAGAGGGATTCATAATGCAGAAGTAATAAACAATTTTGCTAGATTGATTTCATGGTGTTGGACTTTGTGTTGTTTCTTTCTTTATGTTCTGTTTAGAGTTTAACTCATCATCCACCTCCTCATGGGCTTGAAATTGCTTTTCCCTGCACTTATTTGTTCTTCATTTTGTATCTCTCAACTCTCATTGATGCTATCTTGTTTTTTGTGCAGTTATCATATCATATCTGTCCTACTACTGACACATGGCAATCAAAATGTATAAGATCTGCTTTCAGAAAACTCAATTTGGTAGAAGATAGATCTATTCCAAGGGTATTTGTTGGAGTATCTTGCCTATTTAATGTTGATTCTCACCTATTTAATGTTGATTAGTATCTCTCCTATTTAATGCTGATTCCACACTGTTTTGGCCTGAAGGTCAGACCTGAATCAAATCTGACCCTACAGTATACTACCATTATTGGTTCCCTGATTTTACATGATTTTGTCTAGGCAATCATGCTGATTTAATGTATTTATTTCCTATGTTTCTTTCCTTTCTTGTTCAGCCTTATGTCTTGGCTACTCTTATTTATGTACCTATCATTATTTGAATAATATGAGACTGAATCAGAGCAATTTTACCTCTGATTTGTTCATTGTATCAGAGTGGAATCTGCTAAATTAGGACTCCACCATGCAGTTCGGCTAATTTCAGGCCTTGAACATTGAAAAGGGGGCCTCTTCTAGCAATGTTGCCCAGGCAGTCAACAGTAGGTCCAGCAACAGCTTGCCCTTGTTCATTGTCAGGCATCATCTCAATGGAAGCAACTACCTAATGCACTCTCACATCATGTTAATGCACATTTG
Source organism: Erythrophleum fordii (assembly GCA_032878935.1). Lineage (NCBI taxonomy): Eukaryota > Viridiplantae > Streptophyta > Magnoliopsida > Fabales > Fabaceae > Erythrophleum > Erythrophleum fordii. The sequence goes on along the minus strand of JAVQMF010000053.1, from coordinate 48,455,927 downwards.
TGGTAGAGGAAAGGAAAAACATATCAATGATGTTACCAAACAACTTGATCCCGGTGACTCAAAGTATGACATTTGGTGACACAGAATAATCTTGTCATGTCATGGTTCATTCACTCCATGACCCCCAAAGTGGTGAGAACTTCATCCTTTATCCTACTGCTAGAGAGATTTGGGAGGCTGCCAGGGAGTTGTGCTCGTCCTGTGAGAATTCAATAGCATTGTTTGAGGTAGAATCCCTCATCAATGATCTAAACAGGGAGAGTATGTTTTCAATCATTACTTCAACACTTTGATGTGCTATTGGTAGCAACAAGACACCCATGGAGTGTATACCTGGTCTAATCCAGCTGATGCTGCCAACTACAAGAAGATTTTAGAGAGAAAAATGATATACAAGTTTTTGATGGGGCTAAACAACACCTTTGAAGAGGTTAGAGGGTGAATTTTGGACACTAAACCATTGCCTTCCCTCAAGGAAGTCTTCTCTGAAGTGAAACAAGAAGAAAGCAGAAAAAGGATTACAAGGACCTTCACCAAATGTTGAATCAAGTGCCATGGTGGTTTGTGGAAACCAAAATGCCAATGTGGACCCCAAACCAAGGCCACAAAATGAATCTTGGTGTGATCACTGTCAAAAGGCAGGTTACAGCAAAGAGGTTTGTTGGAAAATACATGGGAAACCCAAGAATTGGAAGCCTAAACCAAGGGGAGAAAGTGAGGGGTATGTGGCCAGCAGTGAAGAAAAATCTCTTGGAGATTTGCCCCTCTTTAGCAAAGAACAAATAGAGCTATTATAGAAACTGTTTGGCCATAATACAACCCCTAATGAAACTAGTGCTCATGTGGCTCTAATAGTAGATTCCATTATGCTTTAAGCTCTCAAACTTAGCCTAACACTCCTTAGATTGTTGATTCTGGAGCAATCTATTATATGACGGGTAATGCTTCATTCTTTGACTCTTTGAAACCACAGGAGAGCACTTTAATGGTAAAAATTGAAAATGGCTCGCTGTCAAAGGTGGAGGCTATAGGAAGTATTAGTATCTTTGGAAATTTGTTGTTAAAAAATGTCCTATTTGTGCCCAATTTGAATTGCAACTTACTATCCATTAGCAAAATTTCAAAAGACTGTAATTGTGTGGCTAAATTCCTTCCTCATGGTTGTGTTTTTAAGGATTTGGATGGAGGGAAAATGATTGATAGTGCTAAGGAGAGTGTGGGCCTTTATCTCTTTGAAAGTGAAGGCCTAGAGAAAAAGGAGGGAGTTCACTTAACTAGAATTTCCTGTACACCTTTAAGTGGTCTTATGCTTTGGCATTTTAGACTAAAACATCCTAGTTTTCAGTACTTCAAAATATTGTACCTTGAATTATACAATGAAAGTGCTATTCCCTTTGAATGTGAAGTGTGCCAAATGTTTTGGAGACTTTCCAACATCAAGGACATATCAGATGTTAAATGGTTAATCACTTTTATAGACAACCACTCTAGGTTGACATGGGTATACCTTATGGGGGGGGGGGGGTAATCTGAAATCACCCCCCTCTTTAAACAATTTCATGCCTTTGTCCAAACACATTTCCATACTCACATTATAATTCTTCGTTCTGACAATGCTTTGGCTCACTTCAACTGCCAACTATCAACTTACCTTATCTAACATGGTATTGTTCATCAAAGTTCTTGTGTTAATACTATCCAACAAAATAGGGTTGATGAAAGGAAAAACAGGCACCTATTAAAGATAGCTCGATCCTTGATGATGACTACCAATGTCCCTAGAACCTATTGGGGGGAAGCCATTTTCACAGCCACTTATCTTATCAACTAACTACCCTAAAAAGACCCTTAACTTCAAAACCCCCTGTGAGCAAATGCTTAAAGATTATCCTTCAACACAAATCCTCTCTATTTTACCCCACAAGCTATTTGGCTACACTATTTTTGTCCATATATATCATCAGGGCAGGCTTGATCTTGGGTCCCATAAATGCATCTTTTTAAGGTACTCATCAACTAAGAAGGGCCACAATAAGTGCTACTCACTTATCACCTAAAAATTTTACACTTTTATGGATGTAACCTTTTTTGAATAGCAACCTTACTATCCTAAAACACCCGTTCCGGGGGAGTGTGAGACTATGTTGGAATGGGGTTTGTGGCCTACACCATCCTCCTATTCCTCTTGAAAAAAAAACTAAAATTGACCCTACTAGACCTGAAACAGAACCTGTGTCTGCTTCTGTCCTTAATTGCCCCCATAAACTTGAGACTGTACAACCTCATGTCAACCTAGATTTTGAAAATAACAGCACCTTTATTCAAACACCTGATGAGATTATTGTGTATAACTGAAAAAGAAGGGAATTAAGCCTAGTGCACCTCCAAATCCGTTTTCCCATCCAAGTCCAGAGGAAGAAGATACAGAAATGCCAATTGGATTAAGGAAATGAGTGAGATCTTGCACACAATATCCTTGATATCCCTTATACAATTATATTTCCTACAATAAACTTTCACCTTGTTACCACAGTTTGTTGGCAAAAATCTCAAAGGAACAGATTCCTAAGAGTGTTACAGAGGCTCTGAAGAAACTCGAGTGGAGGAAAACCATAGATGAAGAGATGGCAACTCTTAAGGAAAGTGGTACATGGGAACTTGTTGATCTGTCCAAAGGAAAAAAATTATTGGGTATAAGTGGGTCTTTACAATCAAGTATGATCTTGATGGAAGCATTAGCCATCATAAGGCAAGATTGGTGGCAAAGGGGTTTACACAAACCCAATGAGTAGACTTCCAAGAAACTTTTGCTCCCATGGCAAAATTTAACACCATAAAGGTGCTTCTCTCTTTGGCAACAAATATGGACTGGCCTTTGCACCAATTGGATATTAAAAATGCCTTCCTAGATGGTGAATTGGAGGAAGAGGCATATATGGAACTTCCCCTTGGTTTGGACAGCCATGGTTCAAGGGTCTGGAATCAAAAAGTCACCTTATGGGTTGAAGCAAGCTCCCTAAACTTGGTTTGGCAGATTCCTGAAAGTGTTGAAAGGATATGGATACACACAAAGGCAAGCAGATCGTACACTAGTCACTAAATTCCCTCTTGATGGAAAAATATCTCTTTTAATTGTTTATGTTGATGACATTATGATTATAGGGGATTACATTGAAGAAATAAGGAGACTAAAGTGTGATCTTGGCCAATAATTTGATACAAAGAACTCAGGAGAACTAAAATATTTTTTGGGCATGGAAGTGGCAGATCCAAAAGTGGCATAATAGTGTCTAAAAGGAAGTATGCATTTGATTTGCTTGAAGAAATGGGCATGTGAGATTGTAAACCAGTCAAAACTCCAATGGAGGAAAATTATAAGGTTAGGTTAAAACTTGATAATGCCCTAGTTGACACAGGCATGTACCAAAGGTTCGTGGGCAAGTTAATTTATTTCTCACACACCAGGCCAAATATCAGTTTCTTGATTAGTGTAGTGAGTCAATTTATGAATAAGCCTAACAAGAACATTTGGAAGTAGTATATCGAATACTAAGATACTTGAAAATGACCCTTGGAAAGGGCGTTTATTTCAAAAAGGGTACAAGTAGGAATGTGGAGCTTTTTACATATGTAGATTGGGCTAGTTTAGTCACTAAGACGATCTACCTTTGGGTATTTGCACATTTGTCCAAGGCAACTTAGTAACATGGAGGAGTAAAAAATAACAGGTTGTCACTAGAAGCAGTGCTGAAGCTGAGTTCAAACTTCAGAGCACTAGCACATGGGATTTGTGAAAGCATCTGGCTGATTAGACTGCTTAAAGAAATAACAGGTGCCCATAGAAGGACAAATGAGGGTGTTGTATGGCAATATGGCTGCCATTAGCGTTGCCAAAGATCCTATTTATCATAACAAGACAAAACACGTGGAAATTGATTGTCATTTTATTAAAGAAAAAGTGGAGCTGGGTGTCATTGAATTAAATTACACTTCATCACACCTTTAAGTGGTGGACATTTTCACTAAGGCTGTTACTAGACCTAAACATGAAGACTTGAGTTGCAAGTTGGGCATGTATAATATATACAATCCGACTTGAGGGGAAGTGTTGGAGTATGTCGCCTATTTAATGTTAGTTAGTATCTCATTTGTTTAATGCTGATTCCCCACTGTTTTGGCCTAAAGGTCAAATCTGAATTAGATCTGACCCAATGGTCAACTACCATGACTAGCTCCCTGAATTTATGTGATTTTGTCTAGGCAATCATGCTGATTTAATGTATTTATTTCCTATGTTTCTATCCTTTCTTGTTCAGCCTTATGTCTTGGCTTCTCTTATTTATGCACCTATCATTATTCAAATAATATGAGACTGAATCAGAGCAATTTTACCTCTGATTTTTTCAGTATTGGTTCATTCTTTCCTAAAATAATGTAGCCTTAATATTTGAAGTGCCAATATTTGTTAGTCAATCTTATATCTTATGTTGGTGCTTGTCTTTTGCATTATATTCCCATGGCCCTTGTTAATGCATAGCACCTCATTTCTTGTCCTACAAAATAATTTTATTTTCATTTTCTTGTTTGAATCTTGCTTGGTATTTGGTATATCAGCTGTAAGACAGTGATATATAACATATTAGGCAAATTTCAGTTAGATTAATTTGTTTTTTTCTTTCGTTTACTTAGGGCATTTGCATTCTCTTTTAAAAAAAGCTGGATTTGTGTAAAAGAATTCCAGCCCTCTGGATATTCTTCTTTGTGTTAAGTTTAAACTTTGGCATTTGTTTTTTTTGGGGTTGATCTTCCTTCATCTATTGTTTTTCCATGCCCTTTTGATTATTTTCTCCACATAATACTCCTGTTTCCAGCATTTGTATATTGGATAATTCTAAAGTATTCTGAGACTTTCATTTTCTTAGAATGACAAGGACAGTGATGAACTTTTCTTGGTCCTTTAAAAGTTTGTTTTAATTTCTCTCTAATTTTTCAGGTCATTTAATTTAGAGATTATATGAGATGGGTTCCTTTGCTTTTAAGACAACTATTTCTTCATTATTTCAAATTCTAAGATCCATTTTTTCCCTATTGCTAAATATCTTAGGGACATTAAAGGTCCTGAAAGGTCAAGGTATGCAATTGTGTGGTCAGTGGTACGTATAGGATTAATATTAATGAACTACAGCTATCTTAGAGTACATGGTATTATTTCCTTTGGCTGACTTGGGCTGATCTGACTAAAGCAATATTTAAATCCAATTTTGTATATTCTATTTCCTGTAATGCTTTGGGTGAGCATTTTATCTGACATCTAAATTATTTTCTTTTAACTTGTAAAATTTCTTCTGTGAAAGTGGTTTACTGCAAGTTGCTATATCTATTGATTGTTTGTTGATCTTTTGCTGGTTAACATAATTTTCTAGGTGTACAAGAACTCTATTGCACCCGGAGGAAGAGAGAGTATGGCAGACATCATGGAACTGGTATCCCCTTTTTCCTGGTAAATTTTTCATCCGCTGTTTTTGTTGATTCTGCATTACTTGCACTCTGCAGTTCTTTGCATAGTTGAACAATTTTTTTTTTTCGTTTTGCCTCCCACAGAAGGAGTCTCCATCTTCCAGTCAATTCTGCTTCAGGTTTTCACCAACCATTGCTTTTGTGACTAACATGGTATGTAATTATGTATTATTGTGTTGGCATACTCAGAAAAGCATATATTTAGTATACATTGTTATATCTACCTGCAGTATATGGAAGAGAATGTTCCTATATTTTAAACTCATTTGACTTTTCTAAAGCATAGACTGAGCTAAAGCAGATCAGAAGTGGGACATGATGACAAGTCAGAACTTGGCTCTAGACTCCAGTGCTGGAGAACAGACCCCATCCTTATCTGATTTCCAGAAACTGATTCAAACCCTAACCCTGAGCCTGAATGTCGCTCTAGTACAGGAGAACAGACTTCATCCTTATTGATTTCCAGAAACTGATTCCAAAGCTAGCCCTGATTTTCTGTATCTAAGATCATCTCTATTGGAGTTGAATTATTGGACACATAAAGGCATATCTGCTGTTCAGCACAACTACACGTATTTTACAAGATAATATACATGGTCATTCTAAATTTTGAAAAGGAGTAAATGACAAGCCATATTCAAACTCTAATAGGTCAATATAATGCAGTTTGAACTCTTTAGTCTGAACTCTGAACTGTTAACAATTTGGTGAACTCCCAAGCATGCCCAACATTGTAATCAGATTATCACCGTCCCTTCTGGAATATTTATCACAGATATCATGCATAATTGAGTAATGATAGCTGCTCAGCATTTGGAATCTATTCACACATGTGCAATGTGGCATATTTTGATTCATCTGTGTGTCTGTGGGACAAGTTGCACTCAAATTAAAATTTTCCATACTGCACTGGTGTGAATAGTTTGACTCTTCCTAATTTAAGTTTATTGTTGGTTGGCTAATGATAATATTTCAACTTTATTGATTATTCTATTACAAAATGCATTGCGGATTTAGTTTAAGAATGCTAGAAGGCAAACTTGGCTGAAAATTGTTCAGGTTGTGTCTCTTTCTACTGTCAGTTGGATCAAGCCGGTAAATTATCGTACTCACTGGAAGAAAGTGCCAATATCAATGCTGTTTGGGCATCACTTATTATTGAAGAATGCTCACGACTTGGTTTGACGGTAGGGTGACCTGATAAATTACCATAAATCAGTTGTCCCCATTATGATGCAAGATTCTGACTTGTCTTTTGTTCTAGTATTTTTGTGTAGCACCTGGATCAAGGTCTTCCCCACTTGCTGTTGCTGCTTCTACTCATGCATTAGTCACATGTATTTCATGTTTTGATGAGCGATCACTTGCATTTCATGCTGTTGGATATGCAAGAGGATCTCACATCCCAGCAGTAGTCATAACATCGTCAGGCACTGCAGTTTCAAATCTTCTTCCTGCTGTGAGTTTGATCAATTTTTTTTAATGATATTGATTTATTTATTATCTTCAATGCAGTATCATCTCATTTTGGCCACTCATTCTGTGGCCTTCCACTAATGCATTTCTTGTTGAAGAATTTTATTATATAATTGTTATTGGGAGAGAGCCTGAGCCCTTTTCTGGTTTTTCTAGGGCTTGCTTTGACTGTTTGTTGCTTCATTAGGTTTTTTTCTCCTTATTATTTGTACTTTTGATTCCATGAACTTAAATTATTTTTTTTTTCTTGAGGAATATGCAGCCCATGTTTGTTGAGATTGATATACAAATAATGTTTTTGAATTTTGATTACTTAGAATAATATCAGGTAAATAATAACTCACAGGTTGTGGAGGCTAGTCATGATTTTGTACCACTCATTTTACTTACAGCAGATCGACCTCCAGAACTGCAGGAATGTGGAGCAAATCAAGCAATTTATCAGGTAAAAGCAATGAATATTTTTATTTAGTGTGGCATTTATTGATTTTTTTTTTTCCTGGGTCTGTTGGATGCTACATAACAAGGATAGCATATCCACCTCCAGTAAGTCCCACCTCAGCCACTCTCTATGGGATCTGAACATGAGACCTTTAACAATTGCTGATATTTATAAATCATGGTCTGTACTACTGTTATAAAAAATCTTGCCTGAGGTTTGATGTTGGAAGTGGTATGATTTATATTTCATCAAGGTTGTATTCAGTTTATTTACTATAATATATAATGTTGAGTGACATAACCTTCTGATTTTAACTTCAAGTCATTTTGATTTCTTGCTATACTTTGTGAATTGTGTATTGAGGCATGTGTTTCTGCAGTCAAGATTCATACCAGTGAAAATATATTTTACTAATGTTTATTTGCCAAGTAAAATTGGGAAATCTATAAAGATTAGATGTTTAGGTTTTTTTATTGGAATTTAGTTGCCCTGGCACTTACATTAGTTGCTCTGAATGAGGGAATATCAATATTCATGTTTGCCTTGGTTATTGAAGATACACATTCTTAAATTTCTATGTCAGGTTAACCATTTTGGTTCTTTTGTGAGATATTTCTTCAATCTTCCCACGCCCACAGATCAGATTCCGGCAAAGATGGTACTTACTACCCTTGATTCTGCTGTTCATTGGGCTACTTCTACACCTTGTGGTCCAGTCCATATTAACTGCCCTTTCAGAGAACCATTGGAAAACAGTCCCGGCAAATGGAAATCAAGTTGTCTAAAGGGCTTAGACTTTTGGATCACTAGTGCTGAACCATATACAAAGTATATTGATATGCAACAGTCACGTAGATTTAATAATGCTACTGGCCACTTGATTGATGTTTTAAGTCTGATTCCAAGGGCCAAAAATGGCCTTCTAGTCATTGGTGCAATCCATACAGAGGATGAGATATGGGCTGCTCTTCTTTTGGCTAAACACCTCCTGTGGCCTGTTGTAACAGATATCTTGTCTGGGCTGCGGTTAAGAAAGCTTATAGCTTCTTTTCCTGATGTTGAAGGGAACTTTTTATTTGTTGATCATCTTGATCATGCTCTACTCTCAGAGTCTGTCAGGGGATGGTTAGATATTGATGTGGTTATTCAGGTATCTTGTATTAATGAATCTGTTTCTTTTTCTCTCTCGTTACTTATATAGCTTCTTTATTTCTTCCAGTGGGTGCTTTTCTGCACATACATATTGATATACATGATAGTTATTCTTGTTTACTGCTTTGATGTGGCCTTCCTTTTTGTATTTGAAGCAGATTGGAAGTAGGATAACTAGCAAACGAATCTGTCAAATGCTTGACGAATGTGTTCCTTTTTCATATGTTATGGTTGACAAGAATCCAAATCGTCATGATCCTTCACATATTGTAACACATCGTATACAAAGTTCCATTGTTGACTTTGTGGATTGTTTACTAAAGGCTAGAGTTCCTCGTTCACAGAGCATGTGGGTTGCTCCCTTGCAAGTATTGAGTAAGATGGTACTAATTCCAAGAAATGACAAGTTACTTTATGAGTTTTTGTTATGGTGATGTTGACAATTTTTTTTTTTTCATCCAAATTGATGTGTTTTTGCAGTAGCCTTTCTATTGTAGCTTAATATGGTTTTAAAGCATCTCTTATGGTGCCAATCCAAACTGTCAACATGTCGCTAGGATGACATTTTGACAGTGAAGAATTAGCAGAGAATTGTATTCTGTTATGTTCTGAATACTTCTGTGTGTATTTACAAGCAGTGAGCACATCTATTTGTAGGCCTAAAGCTAAAGGATATTTACAGTACTCTCCTTGAGTATAAGTTATTTATAATATACTCCCTAAACCTCCTACATAAAAGGAAAAAAAAAAAAATCAAGAATTCCACACTACCCCTCAAGCTAGGAGTATATGTTAATCATGTCCAATTTGATTAAGTGAACGCTAAACTGGGTTCTTGGAGTAGCTTTGGTCACAATATTAGTTGTTAGTTGATGTATACGTGTATAAATCACCTCAATGATCCCTTTTTCTATTTTTCCTTAATAAACTGTTAATCAATTTCAACATGTTTGGTTTTATTATGATGGACTGGGTTCTTTGCAATGCTTATTGTTACTTAGTTATCACATAATAACTTCTTGGATGTCGAAGTAAGGAGTTGGAGTTCCTTGAGGAGCCTTTTTTTAACCATATACCTTCACAAATTCCATGAGCCATAGCTTGAAATTTGGCCTCAATGCTGCTTCAAGTTACAACTAACTATATCTTGCTTGTCTAAGCAACAAGGTTACCTTAGACATAGATATAATACCCTAATTTTGACCTCCTATCAATGAGAGATCTAGCTTAATCCTCATCAAGAACACCTTTATGCTCCTATTGGTTCATTTCTTGAAAAACAACCTTACCTGATGTCATTTTTAAATATAGGAATATTTGGTTTACTACTTCTAGGTGTTCTTTAGTAGGACTATTCATAAACTAGCTTGTCACACTAATCACGAAATTGATATTTCCCCGCCAATCTTTGGTACATCCCTTTATCAATGAGAGTAGAGTTTTCCCTTGTCCCAATTTTGTTTGATGGATCTACAGGAGTATCAACAGGCTTACTATTAGGCCTACCAGTTTCCCTTCGCAGATCAAAGGTATTATTTCTTTTGGGATATGGAAATCCCTTTGCCTTTGAGATGAGTGAATTCTCCTTCATTGTTCCCAGTTACAATGACATCATTTATATAAACAATGTAATGAGAACAGTGATCTTGCCACCTAATGCTTTAATGAAAAAGGGTGTGATTTGTCTGCCCTTGTGTGAATCCGAGTTGCTTGATTACCTTATTAAACCTTTTAAACCATACTCTTGGGGATTGTTTAAGCCTTTTTTAGTAATTTACACACTAGGTTGGCATTGTTGGAATACTTCAACCCTTGAGGTATCTCCATGTAGACTTCCTCATCAAGATCTCCATTAAGAAGTGCATTCTTGATATCTAGTTGATGAAGCCTCCAATTGAGGTTTGTAGTCATGAAGAGGACTTAAATGGTATTTAGTTTCGCAACAGGGGCCAATGTCTACTAGTGGCCTATTCCATATGTTTGAGTGAAGCTGTTAGTGACTGGTCTTGCGTTATATCTTTCAATGCTTCCGTTAGCTTTATATTTCACATTAAATACCCACTTGCATCTCACAAGTTGCTTCCCTTGAGGTTTTTGAGTTAGTTGCCATGTTCTATTCTTTTTAAGAGCACATAACTCTTCGCTTAGAGCATCTCTCCACTTTGGGTATTGAAGAGCTTCTATACTGTTAAGAATTTGAATGTTGTCTAGATTTGTAGTAAATGCCTTATAACTTGGAAACTTCTCATAGGATAAGATGGGATGGTGGGCATATGATCTAATTCCCTTTCTATGAGCAATATGGAGGTGAAGATCAGTAGGTAAACTTAATTCATCATAAGAGGCTTCAAAATCAGTGTTTCCTTGATTGCTTTGTGTGCTTTCCATAGGAATTGGACTTGGGTCTGGTTGGCAATGCTCTTGGATGGTGCACTGTGTAACACCACAACTTCTAGCTCATTTCATGCCATTTATAGGCTTTGTATATCAATCCCACAAGAGCATAAGAAAAGGGGATGAAAATAATAGACTTTTTCCCCGTTACGCTATATTTAAAAAATTCAATCCGGTGTCATGTGGACCGTGTGAGCTTATACTATACTTCCTCATATTTAATTTCATTATTACAACTCATTTTTATCACAAAAATATGCCTACAATTCATGGAAACCGAAATGGAGCTCAAAATAAACATGCATATTTTCGGCCAGATTTGCTCCATTTTCTGACCCAACTTTGGAAAATCATAACTAAATCTAGAAAATTCGAAATCATGCAATCTTGGTCATTATGGAAAGCTTAGGAGGTCTACTTCACACTAAAAATACGTCCATGTCATAAAATTCATCACACAGGACGTTTGACATCCAAAAAGTTACAGATGCGTTGGTTGCCTGGGCTGTTGTTCAGTTTACTGATACAAATTTCTGAAATTCATAACTAATTTTATAAAAATTGAAATCACACACATTCGGTCATTCTGGAAAGCTACAAATGTTAACTTGATATTAAAAATAATTCCAGAATGAAACAGATACGTTTAGTCCGCTGAAACCTATGGAACAGTAACGGGACTCATGGGGCGCTACCGATACTGACAGTCAACTTCAAACATGCATAACTCACTGCTCAGACCTCCAAATGAGGTGATCTTGGTGGCTACAGAAAGTTTATGACCTCTAGTTTGTGCATATAAAATTTCATAAGCATTGGACATCATTTGGCCATTGGGTGACACAGAATTCAAAACTGTCAGTATGAACAGTACCCATACTAGAATCCATGAAAAATCCCAACTTTGGAAATTCATCAAATATTTCCTAGGTCTCCGAAAATTATGATCTTTAGCTTCCCAGAAAGCTCTTAATGAGACATAATTATATGCCAAATTTCAGGGCAAGACTAACTCATTTGGCTAAAAAATGATATAGGATTCCATTATGGTTAATTTTGGCTCAGCCCTTAGATATCCCAAAGTGGAAATGGGATAGCATAGCTATGAATTTTGTTATGAGTTTATCCAGGACATCATCGGAGTATGATGCAATATGGGTGATAGTGGATAGGTTAACAAAGTCAGCGCATTTCCTACCTATGAAAGCCACTTATACCCTAGACAAGTTAGCCCAGCTGTACATCAGGGAGATAGTGAGACTGCCTGGTGTGTCTAGGAACATCGTGTCAGATAGGGATCCCAGATTCACATCGAATTTCTGAAGATCATTACAGGATACTCTAGGCACCAAACATAGATTTAGCACAGCCTACCACCCTCAGACGGATGGGCGGACGGAGAGAACCATCCAAACCCTAGAAGACATGTTGAGGCTGTGTGTATTAGAAATGAAAGGGAATTGCAAAATACCTTATTTTCCTTGGATTTCCTTGCTTGTTCTTGCTTTCCTTGGCCTGTGTGTATTAGAAATGAAAGGGAATTGCAAAATACCTTATTTTCCTTGGATTTCCTTGCTTGTTCTTGCTTTCCTTGGCCTCCTTACTTGAAATTTGAACTTTCCCCTCTGTTCTCCCTTCACAACAGCCCTCAAAATTTCAGAGAAATCATGGAGAAGAGGGAAAAAGAGGAGAAGAAAGTGGTGGAGAGAAAGCTAGGGTCTGGAAATTCTGAAGTGAATGAAGGAGAGTGTGAGGTGCCACCAATATATAGCTAGGGTAAAGTGATTTTTTTAAAAATTCCCATTTTGCCCTTCATACTTTGCCTTTTTGTTTCTCCTTCGTTTTAGCTCCTTCTGTTTCCGTCGTTTAACGAAAACTGGACATTACACACTGTTGTTTAGCTTGCTTATTGCACCCTGAGTAAACACTAAGCTCCTTGTTAGCCTCTTGGTTCAATGTCCTAGGTACTACTGGTTTAGCCATAGGCTTGGTTTAGGTAAAGAGATTGGTGTAGGCTTAAGTGTTGGTGAGTTGTGGGCCCAAAACTTATATTCTTCCTTTCTAATGGTTGGATTCTTCCCTTGTATATGAGTTTTAGGGTAGTATGGCACTTGTACAAGGAAAATGATATCCATAGAGGTATAAAATTTTTGAGTAATGGGAGAGTAACACTTGTAACCTTTTTGATGTGGAAAGTATCCAAGGAAAACACACTTGATAGATTTGGGATCAGTTTTACTCCTTTGTTGTTGAGGAATATGGACATATGCAGAACACCTAAGAACTTTTAGAGGAAGGTTAGTAAGTATGGGGGTTTGAGGGAAGACTTTAAGGAGAGCTTGACAAAGAGAGTCAAATTGAGAGTTTTTAAGAGCATTTTGTTGATAAGATAGGTTGCAGTTAGGACAGCTTTTTCCTAGAATTGTTTAGGTACATTATTTGTGAACTTGAGGGACTTGGCAATTTCAAGGTGTTTGTTTTTCCTTTTGGCCATTTTGGTGAGAAATGTAGACACAAGAATTTTGGTGAATAATACTATTTTCAAGGAAAAAATTCCCAAGAAAAAATTGAATTAGTCCTAGCATTGTTAGTCCTAAAAATTTGAATGAGTTTGAAATTGATTTTTAATCATAGAATGGACAATAGAGGCTGTTTCAAACTTGTCTCTCATAAGGAATACCCAGGTGATACAAGTGTGATCATTAGTAAAAGATAAGAACCAACGAGCATTGATCATATTTTGAACATGAGATGGCCCTTAAATATCACTATGAATAACAGAAAATGGGTGAGTTGTTTTATAATCATGAATATGGTAAGTGTTATGGTAGTGTTTGGATAATTGACAAACCTCGCATTGGAAAAACTTTGGCCTTTTATTGATAAACAAAGAGGGAAATTTTTTTTGCCAAGTACATAAAGTTTGGGTGGCCCAAGTGTTAGTGCCATAACATAATGGTGCTATTAGAATTGTTTATCGGAGAGCTGACATGATAGGTATGAGTGATCTTATTGTTGACCTTGATTCAGTATACACCTCCATTCTCTTTAACATAGCTAATCTTCCTCCCCAAGTCCAAATCTGATAATAAACATTTAGAGGAAGAGAATTTAGCAACACCTTTCAAATCATGAGTAAATTGGTTGATTGACAACATATGGCAAGATAAATTTGAAACTAAGAGAGTGGATTCAAATGTCAAGGTTTCAGAAGTCTTGACTTTCCCAATCTCGGTTACCATGGATAACGACATTGGCAATTCTCACTTTATAACTATTATGGCAAAGCTTGCATTGATAGAATAATGAGCCATCTCCAATCATATGATTTGAAACACTTGAATCAACTATGCAGAGGTTGCATCTTTTGTTCAAGTATGAAGTGCATTTAAGGAAGTATCTTTCTATGTCGTGGTATTGATAGCAACAGTGGAAATAGATGATGAATCTTGGTCGATTAGCTTTTGAAGCCATTGCCATTTCACTCGCTCCTTGTTGAAAAATATAGGTTCATTAGGAGCTTTTTCACCTCCTTCTCAGGAGGTAGCATAACCCTTGCTTGCTTCAGAGGCCATAATAGAGTGAAGAATAGGGTAGAGGTTCTCAGTGGGCTTCTTCTTTGAATTTACATTCACAAATTGTTAGGGCTTGGGATGCTTTTCAACCTCACTAGGTACAGTCACCAATGCGGTGAGAACCACACCGCCAGTGTACATGAATATCATCATTTGGAAAGAAGCCATAATATATCCAGTTGCAAATGCAATCATAGCAAATGCCAGCAATGTTATTTGCATCATCTCCTTTGTGTGAAAAACAAAGCAGAGGTTGAAAGGAGATGAACAGCAAAAGTGGTGGTAAGCAAGCCTCTATATGTTGCTCAAGCTTGGAGTAAAGAAAATAAAAGAGCCAGAATGCATGTATGTTTAAATGACAAAATGGAGATGACTAGGAGAGGAAAAACCAGGAACAAGGTCTAACCAAGGAAGGAGCGGGGCTAGGCTTGAAAATAAAGTGGCTGATGATTATTTGGGTGAATAGAAACTAAGGAGACGATGTCATGCACTCTCACCCATCAGTAAGTTGGCAAACTAGCATTCTTTGATCTGGTGTGCAGTGGCGGCTGGTGCTCCTATGTCCTGGGATACGTTGGCCGGTGATGTTTGTGGGGATTCCTAGGGTGTTTGAGTCGATTTGGGACCAAATAGTGGTGGCTTTGTGACAAGAAGAATTAAGCGACATAGGAATAAGAGGAATGAAGCCATAGAGCGTGAACGAAGAAGCCATAAAATGAGAATGAAGGCCATAGAAGGTGAAAGAGAGCCTAATGCTCTGATACCATGAAGAATTAGCAAAGAATGAGTAGAGAATTATATCCTATTATGTTCTGAATACTTCTGTGTGTTTTTACAAGTAATGAGCACATCTATTTATAGGCCTAAAGCCAAAGGATATTTACAATATTTTCCCTGAGTATAAGTTATTTACAATATACTCCCTGAACCTCCCAAGTAAAAGAAATATCAAGAATTCCACAGACAGGTTATAGTGTATGAAGTTTCTGTTTGTTATTGATGATAGTACCTTGATTTTGCATGTACATAGGGCTTAGTTGTTTGATTGTCTTAAAATTGATGTCCTCAATCTAACTGTTGTTCTCAAATTATCATTCACTCTCCCTTGCTGGGTCTCTACTCTCTACTTTCTTTTATAACTTCTGAATTTTTAGGTTGAATGGGAAATACAGTTTCAAATATGTACCGAGTGTTCCCTCACTGAACCTCATGTTGCACATGTAATATCTGAAGCTCTCTCCTCTGAATCTTCTCTCTTTCTTGGGAACAGTATGCCAATACGTGATGCAGATATGTATGGACAAAATAGGTCCATGTGCAGTAAAAGTGTTACGTCTCTCATGTTGAATTCAGACTTACCCTTTAGCTGGATAAGGGTGGCTGGCAACAGGGGGGCTAGTGGTATTGATGGGCTACTTAGCACAGCCATTGGCTTTGCTGTAGGATGCAAAAAAAAGGTAATTTTTTTAATATATTTTCAGAGATATCCATTTTGTTAATATTATCTGGTAGTTGCCACATTTTTTTAATATATTTTCAGAGATACCCATTTTGTTAATATTATCTGGTAGTTGCCATATTACTTGCGTTTGGAGGACTATTCTTTCAGTGTTAAATTATAGATTTTTCATGGACTGGAAAATCTTATGTTTGAGGAAATAGTGATTGATGTTTTTGTCCTGTGCTTCATCATAAAGTTATTTCCTTTATAAAGCAACAATGTGTCTTCATGCTTGTTCTTTATGTGATGGTTTCTTTTGCTGGTGACACATATCATTGACTGAAAACAATGATATTTTGAAACAATAACTTAAAGAAGCATACCTCCTTTCTAATCTCTCCCTTCACTAGTCTCTGCCATCTCTTTTGGTATAGAAAGGTGCTGTTGTTAATAGCAATAATCAGTGGATGCCTAATGCACCACAGCAAACTCCTGTGTATGAGCTATGTAATAAAAGGGGGAAATGATTAGTCAGAAACAGTTATGTTACTTACAATATTTAATTTCTGCCACATTTTACAGAGAGTGAATAACTGTGAAAGGCCCATAAATTTACTTTACATTTTCAATGGAGTAAAATTCTTGCAAGATTTTTTGACACTTTTTTGACATTATTTAGATACCAGCAGAAGCATATGTGACATTCAATAAAGGTGTCTTTGCTGATTGGGTTCACGTCAATAATGGAAATTTTTAAGTTTATCTTGTGGTCACTGTGTATTCAACTTGATTGAAGCAGAAATGTGTGGTTTTGATGTTAAATATACCAATATTTTCATGCTATTGATTGAGAGATATTTAATTGAACATTTGCTACAAATTATTGACTGCCATTTTATAATTCTTCTTGTGATATTTTATTTTTCTAGGTGTTTTATAAAATTCTTGGGGTCCCATAATATTTCTTTATTTATATGTTAAAAATGGATACCTAGATGGTTTCTCAATAAGAGCATTGACGTGTTTATATTTATGAACAATGAATAGTGATAAATGAAGAGTACAGCACACCAAATCTAGGGGGATACAACAACTTTTAAATGATCCAGGATATGGGTATTGCAGGTGTACTAGTTATATAATCAATGAGTATATATGTTTAAACATAAACACAAACTTTTTATGATGCGTAAAATTTATAATTTTGGTAAAGAGATGGGTAACTTATTAAGATTTGATAAAAAAACATAAGCTCCATGGTTAATAATGGGAGGCATAGTCAAGAAACTGATGAAAACTAAACTGCTGTTACTAAAGATAACTTTGGGCGTTTTCCATTTGTGAAATTGATTCCAAATTTTCAGAGAAGGTTAATATTCTATTTGAATGTTTGCAATATAAGTTAATAAAAAATATGGGCTTATTAATACAATTTAAATAAGTAACCGTATTTCAGATAACTATACTACAGTTTCCTTAATTTTTTTCTCATTCCTTATCCCACTATCTCCTCATTGTATATGTCTATTCCAATTTTTATTATTATTCATAACACTTTGTTTATTTTTCCCTTGTTTCTTCTCTACTCTAATAATAAAGGCAAAAGAGGAGAAAATATTATACTATATATATATATATATGTTTGAGGAAAACTCTTTTTTTATCCGTGACATATAGGTGAATTTGAAATTTTATCTTCCATGATCAATTTTTTTTTTTTTTTAAATTTAATCCCTCAGGTATTAAAATACTTGCAATGTTGCTCTTCTATCTCATCTCCATCCAAAATTTACACCAATCCTGAAGTTTTCTGACCTAGATGTTACTTGTTTAGTTGGCACTTTTAACTCACCTTGATTTGGCATCCAAGTCAATGTTAGAATGCTAAATTTTAGATGGAGAGGGGATGGAAGTGCAACACGCAAACTTTTTAATGATTGAGAGACTAAATTGAAAGAAATAATATGTAGAAAACGAAAATGTAATTCCACCTACTTGTTAGGGACTGAATTAAGGTTTTCCTATATATATATATATATATATATATATATTGCTTTATCAAAGACCAAATTCATGGTGAATAAAATTAAAGCTTTCAACTTTCCATTCTCCAAATTTGTCTGCAATATATGTTTATATAATGTCTGGTTAAAATTTAGATATATTCAAATAACTTCTCTGTACAAATCCTTTGTCCTAACTGTGAGATCATAGAAGACATACCTGGTATTAGTATGGCTACTCTCTAGAAATACTTGTATGAATGGTAAGGCTATATTAGTTTAGTTTATGAGTTGAAATTCTTGTCAAATTGTTCTCTTGAAAAAATTCCTTATAGCAGTTGAAAACTTGTAGAGTTTTTCATTTTAATCCAAAAGTCTACTGAATTTTTCTTTCATTTTACTGCAGTTATGTTTGTTTTCTTGGAGAGAGATTCTTCAGAACACCTGAATGCATACTTTTACCCTGTTTTTGAATATTCTGAGTTTAAGGATATAAATTTGTTCTCAGACCTTCATCCCTTTGTGTTTTATTAGCTTAAATGTCAAAATGCATTACGAGTCAAGGTTTGTGTCATAAAAAGTTGTCAGAAAATCCGTGTGTGTGTGTGTGTTGTGTGTATCCCACTGTTATGATTCTGAAAGGACCTAGTTCCTTCAAATTTCACGTTTATCTGTTTGTATCTTGGAAAGATTTTTGTTTTTTTTCCATTCATGCCAATATTTTCCTTAAATAATCATCACTATTTCTTTCTCTTCACATTTTTATGCTATATCTGTTATTTCATTAGGTGTTTTGCCTGATTGGAGATGTTTCTTTTCTCCATGATACAAATGGTCTTGCAATTTTGAATCAGAGGTATGAGCTTATATACCCAATTTCATTTTTAATATTGTGTATGTACATTCCAAACACCACTAATAAAAAAATGAAAGAAATCTTATTATTTTTCTGTAGGTGCAATCTGATCTTTGATGGTGTTTACATCATGCATTAAACGTCACTTTAGGAGAAAATTTATATGTTTGATTTCTTTGCCACAAGATTTTCTGTAATCTATTGATGTACTTATTGTTAAGTAAAGCTATAATTTATAATAACCTCTTATGTGTCTTGTTGCTGATATTCTGAATTTTTTTATGTTCAGTAAATTGCGGAAACCAATGACAATACTTGTGTTAAACAATCATGGAGGTGCAATTTTCAGTTTTCTTCCTCTGGCAAATAAAACTGAACCCAGTATATTGCATGAGTATTTCTACACTTCTCATAACATTTCGATTGGAAAGCTATGCTTGGCTCATGGGTAAGAATCCAAATACTTGTCAGTAAATGTTTCTGTTTTTGTACCTTTTGGTAATTATATTCTGTACTTTTTTTTTTCAAATCTAAAAAGAAATAATAAATGATAACTTGATTTTGCTTCTTAACTCATTTTCTGGTCATAGAAATATTTTTTCCCATTCATTTGTATAGAGATTTAAGAGGGCGAGCCTTGGCGCAACGGTAGGTCACGGGTTCGAATTAGAAACAGCCTCTCTGTAACAAAACAGGGTAAGGCTGCGTACATCTATCCTCCCTAGACCCCACCTAGTAGGAGCCTCGTGCATTGGGCCGCCCTTTTATTTGTATAGAGATTTAAATAAAAGGATTAACATTAGTTTGAAATCCTACAAGCTCTTTATAAGTAATATTTGGTTTTTAAATAAAATGTTGGCATTTCCTTTCTTTATATGCTTGATCTTTGGAATGGCTAGAACCTAAGAGGGAGGAGGGTGAATTGGGTTTTATGAAAACAAAATTGGAGGACTGATTTTGGAAACACTGAAACAAGGTTAAGTTGAGAGCAAAAGGAGTGAAGCACAATACAAACCAAAAACAAGTAAATAAAGTGCAGTAAAATGAAGTTAAGAAACAGAAGAGAGATTAAACACGAGATTTTATCTCGGTTCAGCTATCCAACAAGTCTACATTCAGTCCTTAAGAGTTATCTTGAGATTTTCCACTATAGTAGCAAGATTTAGTTAGGTACTTGCAAGCCACTATAGCAAAAAAAGCTCAAATGAGCAATTCTCATGAGAAGCACTTCCTTTGCAGAAGATATTCACTCAATACCCACTCAAGGAATTTCTATCCTTGACAATTCACATTCTCCCAATAAGGAAGAAAGGAATCTATATAAAAAAATTCTTCTAAACAAAGCAAGTTTGTAATTGAAGCTGAGCCTAAAAGGAGAAGAAAATGATTTATGGCTCAAGAAGATGTTGCTCAGGTTTTGGTATGTTTTCTTGGTGGTTCTGAGTTCATATTAGGACTAATATATAACACAAATCCCAATAAAACCATTAGAGATAAGAGGGAAGACAAAATGTACAAAAAATGCCATTGAAAAACTGCTACAACCTTTTGAAGACCAAAGGCTGCAGCTCTGGAAGGCATCACTGACTGTTCCTTAAGAACCAATTGACTAGTACTGCCTCGACAGTTAGTTGACCGTTCCTTAAGGACCAATTGACTAGTCATTGTTAAAGAGGTCAGTCCAGGGACCAGTCGATTAGTTGTTGGCAAAGAGGTTAGTCCAGGGCTTCCTTTGCCAATTGACTATTTCCTACTGAGCAGTTGATTGGTCTAGTCCAGAATGCGTTTTTGCATTCTTGAACAGGCTGGAGTTCCTCTAACAACTTCCAAAAAATATATTCTTTTAAGTTCCTTAAAAATACCTAAGTTCCAAAATCTTAAAAAAGCTCTAAATAATCTCCGGTCCTTTTACAAAATATACTAAGTTCTGAAGTCTAAAAGATTCTTCAATCATCAGTAAGTTTTGACTCAGCATATTCTCTGGTGTGATTACCCAAATTGTTTGTTATCATTAAAATCCAAAAAAAGGGCCACGGGTCAACACTTGACACCTTAGAAAAACTGTCAAACTGAAGTTCAGCTCAACCTCAAAATGATTAAACTATGGATTAACTAATCCTAATTTCCATTGGTGTAAAGAAATGCAAGTTTCATAAAATTTAAGAGGATACTTAAGACATAAACCTGTTGGTGGCCTAGTATCTTCAGTTGGAAATTATAATCTGTTGAGACAGCTTATAATGCTGGTGTTGTGTGTAATTAATGTTTGTTAGAGCATGACTAGTGAAAACCTTGATTGACAGTGCCATCAAGCTTATTAATTGAATGAAATGCCTTTAACTTTGACCTTGGTGATTTTTGATGATATTGGTCTATTGACTGTTGTTTGATTAAAGCAAATCTGGAAAGCATAGTTAATATTTTTGTGCTTCTGCAGTAGTTGTCAGCATAACATCAAGCGGAGTTGCTATGATATATACTGATAATTGACAAGTGAATAGGCAAAAAAATGCACTTTCAGTTTTAATTGGAGCAATATTCTAACTTTTGAGTGTTATGTGTGCACACGCACGCGCATGTAGTTCATTCTCAGCTTGTCCTACCCTCCTCTGAAGTGAAAATAAATGTATTTGCAGTATAAAACACTTACATGTGCGGACAAAGATGGAACTTGAAGATGCTTTGTTTGCAGCACAACATGAAGAGATGGATTGTTTAGTTGAAATTGAGAGTTCCATTGACAGCAATGCCAATTTTCACAGGTTCTTAGGTCCTCTGATTCTTATTTAACATAGTATGAGTTATTGGATTCTTACCTCTTTGCTGATACATTTTGCATACTGATTCAGTATTCTAAAAAAGTTCGCTCTCCAGACGGCAGAGCACACAATTAGATTCCTCTCAGCTCCTTTTGGTCAAAGCTCTATAAAAGATGAGTTCTTTTATTGCAAGGTTCATAAAATAGAGTATTCACGATATAGGTTAGTGTTCTAATTATACAATGAGTTAGACTCTCCTAATTTTGCTGATTTTATGATACTTGCCATTAATATATTTTTCTTCTGTTGTTTTTCCTTTCTCTTTTTGGCAATATAATACAATGATTTGTGGCAGAATCGCACTACGTGCTCCGCCAACTTCAATGTCTCTTGGTCGTTATCATAAAGAATTCCATAGAGAAGGCTTTATTTTATCCTTATTTCTTGAAGATGGAAGTGTGGGTTTTGGTGAGGTTGGTATCAATTTAATATTTTATCATCTTATACACCTTTTCTTATTTTGTATTTTAACTTGTTGATTTGTTTATGTCAAGAGAAATATCAATGGAAATTACAAGAAATTGCAATGGCATTTTGGCATCTGGCCTTGAAGCATAACAGAGACAGAAAGAGAACATTTTATTGATACTTTTGATAGTGCGAAGTACAAAATGAAAATAGCCTAGCTATGCTGTGGTGCCTTGTTCTCTTAGTTTTTTAAGCTGATGAAAAGAGAATAAAAATATTGGCACAAAACTTGCCCTAATTCGCATGTACTTTTTTAATATTTGACTGCCAGTTTTTCCCCCCTTCCTTTACTTGTTTTCCATGTCCATTCCATTCTTGTTTTAAAAATCTCCAATATTACTTATTTATGTACTATTGCACCAAGCAGGTTGCACCTCTTGAGATCCACAGGGAAAATCTGGAAGATGCAGAAGATCAGCTTAGGTTTCTCATGCATGCCATGAAAGGGGTTAAAATTAGTTGCTTCTTATCTCTATTGAAGGGATCATTTTCATATTGGATATGGAATGAGTTGGGTATCCCAGTAAGTTGTCTAATCTGAAAACTATTCCTGGACCAACTTAATTGCTTAAACTTTTAGGTGACCTAGGTCCTTAACATTGTATCAAAGCTTCTTTAATCAAGTGGCTGGGAGTCTGGTTCTCAGTTCTCACTGCCTCCATTCTCAACTTAAATCAAAGGGAGCCATGGGGGACTAGCTGAGTGTGATATTTATGCTCAAGGGTCCTTAAGCTGTAGCACTAGGGGTGGCAAAAGGATGGGCTGGGTGGATTCTGAATTGGATTGTATTGGGCAGGTCAAACTTAACCCATGGATCTGCTATAATCTAGTAAAAAGCTTCCTGGATAATCTAAACCCATCCATGACCTATTTTGTGAATGGATATCTATCCATCCGTTGACCCATATATATGGATGGATATCCAACCCATCCAGATCCTCCATTACATTTAATTATTATAAATAAAATAAAAGATGATGATGACATGTTAATTAACATAATACATTTATAGTCTTGTGTACAAGCCAAAAAACACATTACTCTGTGTGTGTGGGGGTGCACACGCATGCTATGCATGTGCATGGATGCATGTCTAAATATATTTATATGTATACATATGCTGATACATGTATGTATATGTATGCACACATGTATGCATGTGCATGCCTATATATATATATATGTATGTGTATTTGCGTGCATGCATGCATATGTTCTGTGCTTATTCGAATGTGCATGTATGTGTATATATGCATGTGCATGCCCTTCTACATATGTGTATGCATGCATGTGTGCATGTATTGTGTGCTCTATACAAATGTGCATATGTCTATGTACATGGATTTGTGTATGTGTATGTTTATGTATACACACGTGTGCATCTATGTGCTTGTACATGCCTATATGTATGTATGTGGGTCTCTATATATATATGTATTTGTATATATACATGCATTTGTGTATGTGTATATGTAAATACGGATTTGGGTCTATGAGGGTGGATCTAATGGGCCAAACATGGATGGATCCACTGGATATCTATGATTCCATGGATCACTTTAGATTCATCCATTAAGGACGGGATTGTATTTTACCCATCTATTGGTACAATAATTTTTAATGGGCGGATGATTTAATGGACATATTGGGTGGATTTGTGGATCATGGATATCCATTACCACTCCTAAGCAGCGCTATGTAGTTAATTGAGTATTGACTGGTTAAACACAATAGTGTGAACAATATTTAACCACACTAAAAGTCTCAGCCAGTCCTTGATTATAATCACCCCCCCACCCCCCAAAAATAAAAAATGATTAAATTTCTGCATAATATAGTGGTGGGCCTTTGTTTTGTCCATAGTCCATGCTTCTAGCCCTTAGGGCGTTTGTGTGAGGAGGCATGTTAGATTTATAAATAAAAGCCCACTCTTGGACCTACACCGAACAAGTTAAACTATTAGGTGAACTGATTCCTTGACAATACAAAATCATTTTGTGACACAAACAGAAAAAATGTTTATCATATCATCATATAGTTTAAAAGGTTTTGGCTACTTTGTTTTCTAATGTAATAAAGTTACATTACTTGGTTGTAGCCATCTATTGTTGTTTTAAAGTTTTGGCTTAGGTTTGTTTGTTTATGTAGTGAAGTTATTATACTTGGATGCAGCCTTCTTCTATCTTTCCAAGTGTCAGATGTGGTTTGGAAATGGCTGTCCTGAATGCTGTAGCTGATGCAAGAGGTTCCAGTTTATTGGACATACTGCATCCCCAGACAAATGAAAAAGACAAATACCAAAGTTCATTACAAGTTCAAGTTTGTGCTCTACTTGATTCAAATGGATCTCCGGCTGAAGTAGCTAATGTTGCTGCTGCACTCGTTGAGGAAGGATTTTGTGCAATTAAACTAAAGGTAAGTTAGTCTTGCACTGTTTAGCCGCTTTATATGCTGCCAGCTCTCTGCTGCATGCTATATGGGCTGGTAAGGATTGAGAATATCGAAGGCCAGTAAGTTGTGATGCTATTACAGGTAGCACGATGGGGTAATCCAATGCACTCTGCTTCAATAATACGAGAAGTGAGAAAGAAAGTTGGTAGCCAGATTGACATCCGTGCAGATGCAAATCGAAAATGGACTTATGAAGAAGCTATGGAATTCAGCTCTTTTGTTAAGGATTGTGGGCTGCAGTATATTGAGGTAGACTACGAAAATGAGACTCTTGTAGTAGTTGTTAAGATTTACTATTCAGCTTTTGTTTTTGTTCCCCAACTTTCACCCAATTATTTGCCTATGCATGTTTGGTATGGTATCATACTATATTTCATAACTTCTTCATGGCTAAATCCCTTTTGCAGGAGCCTGTTAAAGATGAAGATGATATTCTCAAGTTCTGTGAAGAGAGTGGCTTACCTGTTGCCCTGGATGAAACCATAGATCACATTCATGAAAATCTTCCGGAAAAGCTAGTGAAGTTTTCTCACCCTGGAATAGTTGCTATTGTGAGTAAATGTGCATTTTCTTTCAACATATGTTTTGTCGTCATGGATTTCTTACCAAGTCAAAAAAGCAAAATTATAGTATCAAACCAGAAATATCTTTTGTCCCCGTGAGAATTCTAACCTGCTTAAAATGGTTATATGCTTGAGTACAGGGTCTGGGCGGACCTTCGATGGGCCCAAGGTCCTCTCAAAATTTTTAAAACTCCCATGGTCCTTATTAAAAATACATTCCCCCAAAAGCGGCCCCCCCCCCCCCAAAACAGAACCAAAAAAAATAGTTATGAAGCCCAGTATCGAGCACTGAAATAAAAGAAAATCATATCTATTACAAAGCAAAAAAACATATAATTTTTCCATTAGTTTAAATTATCTACTAAATGCATAAACTTTAAAATATCTTTAGTGTATAATATCATGTCTTTACTCATGTAACGCTATGACCTTTAGACAACTGGTAATTGGAAAATGTACCCAAATAATACATCAATTTGTACTTTAAATTTACTAAAAAATAATTATTATGCTATGATAAAATTGTCATTTGATATTCTTATCATTCTACTACAGTCTCTTCTCTCTTGTAGTTAACTTTAAAATTATCACTTGTCTCCTCTATTGAATACTAATAAGATTATTGTCCTTCATATCCCAATTTCATGCTTATTTTTTTTATTTCTTAACATAAATTGAAGTTATGATGGGTCCATTGGGTCATGGCCCATTAAGGTATACAACAGAAAACATATAGGGACTGTAGGAGAGAAGCCGGAGACCACTGACAGGAGGGATGAGGCATCCCATACAGGCATAACTACCTAGTCACAGAATATGCGGTCAAAGATCAAGGGTGTAGTGCAGTGAGAGAATGTTTTAAGGCTGGGGAGACGAGAGGATGGGTGGGGAAGAATTCATTTTGGTCTGGAGAGTATCTAACCTCTCGAATGCTAGAGGGTTTTCTTGCTCTCTTCATTTTGTTTTCTTTTCTTCTATAACTCGTGAGACTGCCCATTCCATTTTCTTTTCCTGAGAAGAGGAAAGGCAGTTCTATATATATAAATAAAACAAGAATTTCCAGAAGCTCCATCAAGTTACAAAAGAACACAAAATATATCAGAGAATTTCCAATCGGTTCCATTTGACCAAAAAAATTCACTCTGATTTGAAAACATGTTATAACCCAAAAAAAAAAGGGGGGGGGGGGAATTCTTTTAACAACTTGCTGAAAATAGAGAAAAAAAATGAAATTCTGTGATCTGATTCTATTAGAGTGAATGGGTACGGATTATATACAAGAAAGCTACCTAAAATAGAGATTCTACAAAATGGGAAAAATTGCAAGAAACAGGAAAGCTTAAAATTTGGAAATAAACCGGGAATTAAATCACGCTAGAAAAGGAAATAAAATTCCTAAACTAATTGCTAAAAATAAGGAGTAGAATATGGACAATAAATAGTCAACACTTACTAATACAGTAATACCACTACTTTTTGTCACCAAGAACTTAGTCAATCGCAACTGAATTCCCCCCCCCCCCCCCTCTCAAAAGGTAATTAACTATATCTTGTTACTCTTTTATATATTGTTTTGTTTTTTATTAGGAGCTAATTTAGGCAATATTTCCTTACTAATAGAATAATTGATTATGGTTATTATTATACAATTATTTTATTTATCTTATTGTCTGTATAAACTTTTATTTGAAGCTCAGTAAATTTATTTATAGAATAAGTATGGTTGCTCAACCCCCGCTTGCAAACTAGTAATCACGATTCACTTATAGGGCTATCAAGGCATGCCCCAACTGGTGGATGTGAGCCCTGATTTTGTCAAAATGCCCTTCCACTCAACAATAAAAGAAGTGTCATTTGATTATTTGTTACTCATTTATGTATGAACAACTCATTGTAAAATTTACATATAAAATTCCTTCATTAGCAAAAATATATCAGACAGGTTATACAATTCTTGTATACTTAAATATGGAACTCTCCTCCCCCCCCCCCCAAATCACTTAAATGTCCGCCTCTTCTCACTGTTCAGGTTGGTAGATTCATAGGATAATTTAACCAGATAGTCCTTCCTAATTTGCAATATTCTGTACCCTAATTATCTTTTTAGTTTGAAAAAGAATTTATTGATGGGAAGAGAATAATACAAAGAGATACAAAGATAGAGGACAAAAGATTCTCCCCAAAAGTAAGACAAAAGTAAACAAACCAGGCTCATTCTTGTCACAGGAATAGCACAGCCTAAAATATATAATTAATTTTGGCGTCTTCTCAAAGGAGTGATGAGGTGTTGATGCTGATACTAGTTGAGCGATTGTTGTGAAGGCAATTTATTTATTTATTTTATGGATATGTTCCATGACTGTTACTCTAGTTGGAATCTCTTGAGTAGATTAAATAACTCTTTATTACAAAATTAATAATATACTGATGATATCATCGATATAAAATGCCAACTCACTTTTTCATCATAGACTTGCTAATCTTTCAGGTTATCAAGCCAAGCGTTGTTGGTGGATTTGAGAATGCTGCATTAATTGCCCAATGGGCCCAGCAGCTGGGAAAGATGGCTGTTATCAGTGCTGCATTTGAAAGCAGTTTAAGTTTGTCTGCATATGTGCTGTTTTCTTGTTGTCTGGATATGCAAAATGCAAGTAGATTCAGAGTGTTAAATAATGAGGCAGCTCCATCTGTAGCCCATGGTCTGGGAACCTATCGTTGGCTTAAGGAAGACATAACAACTAATCCTGTTTTAATTGGTCGTAATTCACACAGTAATTTTATTGAAGCATCAGTGGCAGATGCTAGTCGACTGTTACAGGATTTTCAAGTCAACCAGAATGTGATCAATAATATTATTACTGGGGAGCAAGTTCATAGGTACCGACTGACTGTAGAGCTTAACAATGTCTCTTGTTTCTTTCAAGTTCAAGAGATTGGACCAAAAAATGATGTAAGTATAGGAATCCGTACATATTGCTAATAGTTTTGGTTCTATTTCCTTGAGAATATTGAGCATAAAGTAAGTTGTAGCATATGTTCCAACTTTAATCAATGGCTTGCTATTTAATTATGTGAAATTTTAGAAACAGTATTGTAAGTAGATGGGAACAAGACTGTTAGATAAAGTGCACCCTAAGTCCCTAATGGATGTATATTTTGTGTCAAATTATAAAATAAATGAATATGGTCAACCATAAGACTACAGTGGCTTATGGTCTTTGGAGTCAATTTCCTTGAAGAGCATAACCAGAACCATATAATTATATATAAGATGGGATCATTTAGTGATTGAAAGATGACCTTTAGTCATCAATTATCCAAAAGTCTTTAAGTAATTGGGAATGATCTTAAAAATATGTTAAATTGCTTTAATGATGAGCGAGTATGGACTGAAAATTTTGCAGAACTTTGACATTTAGTACCATTAATTGCCAGAAAGATCAATGGAAATTAGCTTGGTGTAACTATTCATTCATTTTCTATTCCTGTCTCAAAAGTTACCATATGCTGCAAAAGCTTAGGTTGATAGGAACAAGCCAAACCACGCATATTAAGTAAACATATACTAGGTTCCTCGAATGAATGGACTAGTAATATGGCTAGATTTTTTATCCATGCCTTGCGCCTTTACTTTCTCTGAGGCTGACTGAAAGACTCATCTCATGGTAACAATTTCATTGAATATATGAGTAAAATGCTCTATCTTTGTAGATCGTCATAGTTCTTCTGATGTAGATCTTTTTCCTATTAACTAATTGAATCTTTGCAGTTTATAATATGTAATTTATGAGTTGATTATTCGATTGTCTCCAGACAAATTACAACCTAGTAATTGAGACAGCCTACCTGCAAGTGTAATTAGATCCTTGTGTTAATGCTGATTCTATCTGACTGATCCAATGTAGGATAATATACTAGTATTCCTTCATGGTTTTCTTGGGACTGGTGAAGACTGGATTACTATCATGAAAGCCATTTCAGGATCAGCAAGATGCATCTCGGTTGACCTTCCTGGTCATGGAAAATCAATAATAAACTCTGTAAAAAATGCCTGCAAGGAACCATGTTTATCTCTGGAGATGATCGCTGATTTATTACATAACCTAATCCATCATATCACTCCTGCTAAAGTTACTCTTGTTGGGTATTCAATGGGAGCAAGGATTGCATTATACATGGCACTGAAATTTGGTTACAAGGTATACTGATGATATCTGATGTTGTATTACTTTAGAGTTGTTTGCGTGATCATTGATCAACAATTTAAACTTTTATGAAGACTAAAGGAGCTGTCCTAATATCTGGGAGCCCTGGGTTAAAAGATAAATTTGCAAGAAAAATTCGTGCAGCTAAAGATGATTCCAGAGCACGCTCCATGGTTGCACATGGTTTACAACTTTTTCTTGAATCTTGGTATGCGGGAGAGCTGTGGAGAAGGTGACCTGTTTTTTTTAAACATTCAGAATGTTCAGGCATTTTTCTGATCTTATTATACTGCTGTGATTTGTCCTTTTCTTCAATAATTTTTTGAAGTGTCATTGTTTGAACAGCTTAAGAAGCCACCCCCATTTCCATCGAATAATTGCAAGTCGCTTGCAGCAACATGATATGCAGAGCCCTGCAAAGATGCTGTCCGGCTTAAGCATAGGAAGGCAACCGTAAGCATATTCAATCTTGACTGACTAATCATTTTCATAGCTTTGATCATATTTGTCTCGTTACATAATTCCCTGTGTTTGATATGTCAAAGAAGTAAGGCAGCTTTGTATTATGACACCCCACTGCAGCATATCATATCTTGTTTTCCGTTAGTTGTATACCCTGTTATTTGGATTTCAAAAATTGGAAGCATAAGATTTTGGGTTTAATCAGTTTGATATTCATTCAGATCCTTAGTATCTCAAAAGTCTCGATTCATGACTTGATTTAAAACATGTTCTATATATATAACATATGGTAGATTAGTAAGTCCAATTATCCCTTTAAGAGAACTTTTCTAGAAACAAACCATCATTTAAAATATCATCTGGCGTACCATCTGGATTGATTGAGAAAAGCATTGCTCCAGAAGTGTTTTGGAGACATTGAGGATACAATTGAAATGATCTTATGATTTTGTTGAAAGTGGCAAATCTCAATTCGTAGAATAATATTAAGTGCATAAAACATTCAAGAGTGAGAAAAGCTGAGATTTGACTGAAATAGGAATTCCGGTTATGCGCAAGTTAAAAAGAAAGAAAAGCCTTATTTTGATAAATTAATCAATTTCCAGTATATAAATCCATGTAATCAGCATCTTCCTTGATTTGTTGACCATCTTCCCTGGGGCGTTTTACTAGAGATATAAACTATTGATCCTTGGTTCTACCTACAGTACATGTAGAATATCTTGACCTGCTCAAATGCCCATGTAAAATTTTCTATAGTCAATCGCCATTCCCATTTTGTCCTCTCTAAAATGTTTTATTCTTATTTCTTTGACTTTGGAAAATTTTCTTACGTGTTCAACTTTCTTGTATTGAATGAACTCCATCAATTTCGTTGATTGGGAGCTACATCCTAGAAGTAACAGCCAGATTCAGAAAGGTCTAATTACTGATTATAGACGGTAAAATTGTACTAATAAGCTGTTTCAAATAATAGTCATTAAACTTTAATAGGTAATAAATATCTCTCTATTAATGAACTTTTTTTATGATGGGTTCTGAATGAACTATATTTGCCTGGTGATAAAAGTTTTAAATTAATAATTCATGATCCATTATTGTAATTTCTCTGGATTATGTAGGTTCTGTTTGGTAAAAGTTCAATGCATCGTTGTAAATGGTGTTTATTTTCTTTTTCTCTCTTTGTTCTCCTCTCCCTGCATGACAGTTCATTGTGGGAAGATTTGAAGAATTGCAGAATTCCTCTTCTGCTCATGTACGGCGAGAAAGATACTAAATTTAAGAAAATTACTGAGGCAATGATCAACACAATGTGCTCGAGCTTGGAGAGCGGGCGGGAAGAATGGAACAATAAACATCATGTGGTTGAGGTTCCCAACTGTGGGCATGCTGCCCATTTGGAGAACCCTCTTCCAACCATTGCTGCCTTGAGACACTTCATGACCAGATTATAAATGGTATATTGTCCATTTGGAAGATCAAGACACCATGTAATATCTTGTGTCATGTAATACAAACCTAATTATTAATGCAAGTTATGCTAATTATAAATGGATATGCAAACTTATCAAACACAATAACTAGTGGGATTTACATGTGACAAATTTTTATGTTTATTTATAATTAATTTTATCTTTATTTTAAAATAATTTTAAGACCAAGTCTGCCTGCATACACAACTGCATCAAGTCATCATTTTGCCAGGATATTAACCAAGATTGTGAAAAATAGAGAATAGCCTAGTGTATTATTTCAAATATTTATCCTAATAATTAAACTCATTATCCAATCTAATTCAAACTAATTAAAATTTAGATTGGATTGGTTTGGTTGTAATTATTTTAATTGGACTAATTAGTTTTTTGTCAAGCAATTTAATCAGTTTACGGTTGGATAAAGTGTCTAAACCAAACCGATGGACATCGATGGTAGTGACTAACCCTATTCCTTTTTTCTCCATTCCAAGATGAAGTTCTTAAATTATACTTACATTTCATATAAGTTATTCTGTGTGATCTAGTCGATGTAGGTTGTTAGCATGAGACAACAGGTTAAAATTCTTCTTTCATCACACGCACATACACACACAAAACTTAGATTACATCTATAATATGAGAGGGTATGGCACGGCTGAAATTTCATTTAACTTTTTAACTCGTCCGCAGTATTTCATTCACAGTTTGCATATCCAAACAAATATCTTTACGAGTCTCTTTAATAAAATCATCATAAAAAGCAACTTAGGATTTACAATAAATTTGACGTTGTGATGGGAGATACGACTTTAACACTAGGTTGCCCATGTTCCTAGATCCTTTCCCAGTTTAGCCTGTTCTTCATTTTATTTTCTTCTGCTCTTCCTCTCTCTCGATTTTTCAGATGTCTTTTGCTGGTTCCATGGCTATTAATATTTAATCCCATACATATATATAGCAAGCTAATTTCGGAGCACAGCAATAAATTTGCAGCGAGGCATGGCTCGATCTTTTGATACATCTTGCGCTATGACCTGCTATAGTTTGCCACACTGTTTTACTCTTATATATTGTCTCTGGTTATTTTTATGTAGAAGAGATATAGCTAAGTACTACTCCAAAGATCACAACATAAATATGGCTAATTAGTACCAAAAACCCAATAATAAAACCAGTTCGTAACATATATGGGGGTAAGGTATATCTGTCATGTCATATTAAGAAGCAAACAGCCTCAAAATTTCCTCCTTAAATCTTAATTAGACATACTTAACAAGCATCACTAATTAATATATACATCATCAAACTCATTTATATTACAAGAAAGAGCATATTCTTACATACATACATACATAGAGAGAGAGAGAGAGAGAGAGAGAGAGAGAGAGAGAGAGAGAGAGAGAGATCAGTTGCTAGCTATCAGATGCCTTGCAAAACCGAAGAAGATGGGAAGGGTAAGGTAGACGAGTATGGCAGCCCCTATGGCAGTGGACAAAAGAGAAAGAAATAGAAAACCCTTTGCAAGCCTTGGATATCCGTAGCGTAATGTTAGGGAATTGAATGAACCAAAGAAAGCAAAGTTGAGAGACAATAAAAAAGCATGAAACAAGGAGGGATCACTATGGTTGAATAGTATAGTTGGGACTGGGTTTCCTTCCACCTCTCTGTAATGGAGTTGGGTGAGTGACAAAACCGTTGCTATTGTCACTAATAAGATTACTACCTCAATTTGAGTCTTTTTGCTTGATTCTCCTTTCATTTCTCGGCATGCTATGGGTTGGTCTTCTATTCTAGCGAGACGGTTGAACTCGAAATAGAAATCCGGTGTGATCTATATAACTTGATCCTTTAAAGCAACTATTTTGATTAATACATATATAATCTTCTATTCGATATGACCAAAAATTTAAATAAAAAATTAGAATAATTTCTCAAGAAATTGTTATTGATGATGTCACTTTCAAATTAAGTAGTTTAAGTAAAGAATACACATATCTAACCACTAGATAAATCCTACACATGTGAATTTAAGTAATAATGGAACAAACTACATGAACAGGGTAATATAGTTTAAATCACAAAATATAAACTAATTTAGGACTAAATCACATAAAAATTAAGAATAATGATTAACAAATGAGTGAAATATTAATTGATAGTTAATAATTTTTTGTGCAATAATAATGAAACACCACTTAATTTTTTTGGGCCAATAAACACCACCTAATTCATGATTGATTATTATATTTTTAAAATAATTTTATGTAATTTATAATTGATTACCATACTTTTTTTAAAAATAATTTAACTTAATTAATATAGTGAATCAAGGAAAGTAGCAAGCACGGACCCGAGACCGTCTCATCATTACCTCAAGTCAAATTGCTAATAATTCATATCACACCGTTCTCAAATTTTAAATCTAAATGAGTTTCAATGGACTCCACTCCTCGCATTATAGACTATTTCATAGTCATTTATTTATCTATTTTTCTTTGCCCCTTGTTTTATATGTATCGTCGTAACTTTTTTCAGTCATTATAATTTGCCGCCCAGTAGTTATTCCATTCTGGGTGGTATATCAAATCCTAGAGCGAAACCGATAGGCGTGCCGAGATTCCAAGACCTAAAAAGCATTACTCTTGCAGTTTGGAGTTAAATCTAGCTAGTATGCATTCCATATTAATATTACAAGTTTAATTTTTTTGTCGTTTGGAGATGTATATATTCAAAAGTTCTTACCGTTAGAGAAAAATGAATTAAGTTCTTTTTCGGAAGCTGGAATTCTTATCGTAATTGAATTTGAATTTTGATATAGAAATAGACTTTAATAAATGTGATTAAAATTTTATTTTCTTCGTTCAATCTTCGACCCGTCTGCTTTTTCATTTTCTACTCTCTGAAGCCTTATTTCTCTTTTGTAATTATAAAATAAATTGTTTTATTTCTCAGCTCCAATGGATTATATGTTTATTTATAATGATTTTAATCTATTTATTTTTTTACCAGATCTCTATTTAAAATTATCTTGTTATAACTTAAATATTTTTATGTTTAGTGTAATTAAATAATAATATTAATTACTTTTTGTCAAAATACTTTATATATTAGTCTTCACACAATTAATGAGTATGTTAGCATATATATTAATTACTTAAGTTTAAATAAGAATTATAAATTAATTTTCAAAATTAAAAAAAGCAAATGTTAATCCATCTTATATCACAATGATGAATCATGAAAGCACGTATGTATATATATATATATATATATATATATATATATAACCTATGAAAGGGACCTCAGGAATAATTCGAGAATTATTCTACAAGAGTCAAACATTGAGAGAATAATTCTGGAATTATTCCTAAGGTCCCTTTCATTGTGTTAGAAGAAAGGAAAGGACAAGATGGAAGGAAATAGATGGAAAGACATTGTTTAATTACCTATTGATTAACTGATACCTTTCTCGGCTTTTTTGGTTAAGACCAAGTCTATTACTTATTTATTGACTGGGCAGGAGTTGAGGGGCATCTTTGGGGAAACTAGGAGCGCAAAGGAAGCTGCACATAGAATCGTCCCAGTTTGGCCAAAATATAGAATCTTTGCAGTACTTATTTATCTACACGGATTGAAGATTATTTATTTTTCTTCATCTTCTCGATGCATATGTATTTGCTTCGGTTTTAATAAACTAGCTTGTGATACCCCAGAAATTAAAAATAAAAAAATAAAAAGCTTTGAGGATCCTACTCCAAGCAATGGCGGAACATATTTATCAAAGAACAAAACACAAGGTGCTTGTTATTTATCCAAGTTTGCAAGGTGATGTAAAAGAAAGTTGATGAGTTGTTGGAGGTTCAGTTGTATAAGTACAACTGTATGTATGTTAGTAAGGCTTACTCAATAGAATCTATTTCTATATATACTCAGGTGTACAGATTTAATTATATCAGTATGCAATAATATACAATCTCTCTTGTTCCTCTTCTATTAACTTCTCCTTTGTTCACTTTTATCTTCTCTGTCCTGGCTTGAATCCTTTCGACAAGCATGTTTGATAGAATCTCTCCTAACACGCTTACTTCTATGCTTATTTAATATTAACTTAATTAGCCATCTAACGTTTTGTGAACCAAGTCTACCTAAAAATATATCATCAATATTAAAGGATTCAACCAGCTTTGTTTATTGGTAGAGGTAGAGTATATGGTAGATTATAAGTTATCTGTCGTTTTTGCAGACACCTATTGAAACATATACCGTCAAACACTTGAATTTGGGGGCCTTTGACCTCTCCGATTAACAATAAAAAAAAATAAAAGAGTAATATAATTTAGATTACCCTTATTCAAACTAACGAATAAATTTCTCTATATGTCATGTAGTAAGAAATTACTGTGACACTTTCAAAATATATAAAATAACCAAATTCTTATTAATTAACTCAACCGCCTTCGTATTGGAATTTTGTAGGCATGCGATTAATTTAGTACTTTAAACATAATGTGAATTAGAATTATAGCCCATACAGAATAAAAAAGACTGGATAGTAATCCCTTAGGTCATCCCTATCACAATAAATCGACCAATGAGATTTATATATAAATATTTCTTATGGGATATATATATACATATAAAATATGAACCCCGCTATGAATGATTTCAACAACAAAGAGTCAGTCAAGAATATACAGCATTTGCATGAAAGTTAGCAAATAAAAAAGACAATTATATCACAACTAGGCTATTTGCATGAATACTTATTGGTATATTCTTGGATAGAAGAAAGAATATACAGCACTAATTTGATATCATCTACAAGTCACCGGGTTGCTAGGAAACAAATAATAATAAAAATATGTGGATGAAATTGACTTGAATTACTTAGTCCAAATAGAGATCAAACAAGAAAAATTAATTACAATTTTTTATATATTTGAAAGAAATAAATATTCGGCGGGTAATTTAACGTAGTATACCGTTTACACGTTTTGAGAATGCATCATTGTATATAAAGCAGATTCATCGATTGAATTCGGGGTCTTCTGCATTGTATGCATTATTGTTGAAGCAATGGGGCGAAAGCACATGACCTCTTATATATGGAGTAGCGAGGAGATGCGTTTCTATAGGTAATATCTATGTTTCTTGTACCATTTCTAGTTTATTAAAAGATAACACGCATTGTAATGCTTTTTGTGATATTTCATTACAGTTACTATATATATAGTTAGAGTAATGCGAAATAGAGATTTATATGACCAGATACAATAGATATTTCTACCAAGAGTTCAACTTCTTCTGTGTGTTCTAAACATTATGCATGTTTTAAGATTTTTATTTTATTTATAAAAAATTCAAATAAGAATCTTAAAACAAATTTAATGGTCGAAAAGTTAAATTTTTCGTAAAATTACCCACACATTTTACCAAGGCCTCCCTAGCTACCTCCCAAAAATGAAAGTTTATGTGATTGCAGCTAGCTTATTATCCATTGGTGTTGGCAGGATTTTAAATTAATTATTGTTGTGGTTGTGATAATTATAAATAAAAAATAAAACTAACTGCAACAATAATATTATAGTTTCAATTGTAATTGCAGGCCAAACTTTGAGACCCTGTTAACCAAGAATCTTGAATGTCAACATTTTTATTTTATGTTGAGAGAAGAGAGAAATGAAACTGTAAGTAGTAGGAACTAGAAAACAATGAAAAGTTGTGATGAATATGACATACGGTGGTCTAGAGAATGCAACCTTCGCCCTTATATCCTTGTTTACCCAGCTAACCTTATGTTGGAGTTTTGTAGTTTGTAAAGCCTTCTGTTTGAAACCACCCAACCTATTTTTGAATTAATCTTCCCTCGTGTAACATGCCCCCACCCTATTAAATCCCAAAAAAGTTGTTTTTTGGGAGGAATTGAAAATGAATTACAATAATACCATTAATGCAAACTATTCTCTCAAAATGTTCTTCATATTTGCTATTGGTTTTAAAAAATAAGAGACCAGAATGTCCAAAGGATATTCTCCATTTTCAGTTCTTTAGAACACTATTTTGTTTTTTGTATTTTCAGAACAATGGATAAAAATAACATTATCAAACAATTTTTTTTTGGTTTTTAAAATAAAAAATTCTCCTTTAATTGTATCATTTTATTATACTATAAACAATAATTATCCATATATCATATGAAACCTTTTTATAGCTTAAAACGTCCCTAGTTAAAAAATCATTTCTTTTAGGAATGTTGTAGCTTTTTAAAAGATAGCATTATGCTATAATTACTGTAAAAGTAGTTGGGTAATTATATCTTAAACATCGTTTGGTAAAAATATAAAAATACATTGTTTGGTAAAAATATAAAAATTAGTTTAAAATATTATGAATATGTAAAACCAAAAAATACATTTATAAAAATTTAGAAAAGAAAAAATAATGCTAGCATTAATATAAATAAAATTCTTTTAAATATTAGTAAATTATACTTGTCATGCTTGAAATATTAAAGAAATTGTTTATTTGGTCACTTTGAATTTAATCTCTTAATAATTTGTTTTTCAATTAATTTAGTCTAAATTTGTTTAGTAAACTGACATGAACTTGTTTATTGAACCAAAAAAGTCAAATATCGAGCGCTTTAGTCGCCAAGTTCATAGACTTTCTCCAACTTTTTTGGACATTGAATATAGCCACTTCATAACAGACACATAAGTCTTTTATTAGGTTATGTTAGCAATTCAATTAAATTCATGTCAATTCAACAAGCATAATTACTAAATTGATTAAGAAAAAGTTATTAAAAGATGAAATTAGAAGAATTATATTTTGGATGACCAAATTAAAAATATTGTACTCTTTAAACAAGAAAGAGCTATAATTTATTCTGAAATATTTTATAATGTTGACAGCCACAATCACGTGACTTTTGTAAGGGCAATACTTCATAAAGTTCAGCCTCTTTACCATTTAAGAGTGTGTTTGGAAAAGTAATATCTCTCTTAAACCACGTTTCCATAAAGTAAGAAATTATTGCTTATGATATATTGCAGTTGACCAAACGTGATTCTAAACGTTTTCAAAACATATCAAACACACAATAAATGACGAGAATTCAAATTTCACAACAATCAATTTGGCCTTTGACCACTTCAATTCTTTCATCCATTGGTCAGAGCTTGAGCTTCCTCAAGCTTTGTCCTATTCATGAAAATGTAGTAAACAAGTTTTATGACATGTTAAACAAAAAGTTACAACATGTTTAATGTACTAAATTTATATGAAATTCCTTTTATATCATATTTTTTAATTAAAGTATAACAAGTATATAATTCTTTGTTAATAACAATACATATATATATATGGTTTAATTAAAAAAATATATAATTGTATGTAAAAATCATATATCTATCATATTATTATTATAAAATTATATATTTATCATATTTTAATTTAAGAATTTAATAATAAAGATATAAGTTTTTATTATTTTTGAATAGGGTATAATTCTTTTCTCTTCCAAATTTTATTGTATCTCTCACTAGATCATGTATTAGCACACAAGATGAGAAATAAATGCATGACTAGTAAGGAAAGAGTTACATATACTCACTTTAATCTTTATTTTCTAGTTTTTTTTTTATTTGTCCATTGAAACGTTCATCTTTATAGATATAAGATGTCATTTTTAATTAACTTAACATTAAGAAAAGGTTACTACGCATGTGATGTTAATTAATTAGAGATAATGTCTAATTTAGAAGGCAAAAAGTTGCCGCATGCAATAGCATAAATAAATCAGAAAGTCAATTTAAAAGTTTTTTTTAATTAAAAAATTATAATTAAAGACAAAAACCAAATCATGTAAGTAGTGCTTTGAGAGGAATGGTTCTAAAATGGTGCCACTAATAATATTATGATGATATTTTAGAATGACACTGGAGAAACATACAATATCTCATCAGGCATGAGAGCAAACTTTTTTCCTTTAGAATAGAACTATTGAGGAATATAATTTCTTCTCTATTAAGGGGACAATATAATTTCTTCTCGTTAGACTACCTTAGTAATTTTAACATGCCATTAGCTTCAAGGAGTGGCATACTCATCCTAACTGCCTATCTAATGACTTTTTATGTTATAGAATTTTCTTCCTTTGGGCCTCTGGCTCCTTGCTTCGCACACAAAAATAATAAAATGCCGTTAACTAAACTTTGGTTTTACACTCACTGTTTACGTACTTAATAACAAGTAAAATTTCAATAAAGTGTCTTATTTTATAGAGGTAAAAATGTACTTTTCCTTTCTCAATTTTGCATGAAATATTACTTTTATTAGGGATTATTAAAATATTTACATTTGATGAATACTTATTATTATATCTATTTAAATTTAGGTATGGGAATCATTTGGGGAAGTATCCACCCCGTAGACACTCATACACATATATACATGTTTTTAAAGATTGAAATTTCAAAACAGTCTAGCCTTCCCTTTCTTCACTTTACTCCCTAAAAATTAGTCCCACGTCACCTTCAAGGATAAAATTGTTGGAACTAGTTAGTTATGTGTTTGAAGTGAGATTTTTATTTTTGTCCCAACTTGAGAAAAATTTATTAATTTTAAATTTTTTTAGGATAAATGAGTCTAAATCCAGAGATTTAAGAATTCAATTAGGAACAAAATAGAGATTGAGTTTGTTATTACTTACAATAACTATAGGCTTGGAGTATTTTTTTTTTTGGAGTTCGGAAATAAGGACTATAGTAATCTATCTATGATTATTTATAATTTTCATCCATTAATTTTTACTTTTCTAGATTTATCCTTTATATTTTAAAATAAGGTTAAAGTTTTCTCTCATAAAATTTCACGTGAAGTTAAAGGACAGAACTGTGTTTAGATCTTCATATAATGTTCCAACGTAAATTGTCAATATTTGTTTCATGTTTAGAAGAATGTTTTATAATTTTTAATGGAAACTATTTGTGCATGAAATAGAGGGTTCCAGTAATGGTAATGGGACCAAACACCAAAAACAAATTTCTTTTCTACTGTACAATGGTCTAGAAAATTACTTTTCAAATATTGAAAATGAGTCTTCGGGGCTGGAAATTAGCTAAGTATTAAATTTTAAACACAATAAGGAAGAATGCTTTGTTATGTTACTTTTTTTTTTCCTGGAAAAGAAAACTTCTTACATAATTAAAAATGTACTCAATTTTCATTTTAAAAAAATACCCATAATTTTTACGACAATTTATATGTGACTTTATCTAAATTCTTTTAATTCACTTAGATGTAGCCTTTATCTAAGTTTATTTACCGTGCTTGAATTTAGATGCACAAACATTTCTTTCACTATTGGTCAAAAAAATAAAAATTTCTTTCACTAAGTAGGGTCTGAAGCAATCTGGGTCCATCATGGGCCTGTCTAGGAAGGTGGATCATTCTACTTGGGTCATATCCTTAATTATAAAGAGCACTTTATTAGGCCTCGAATTTTAACCTCTTCATTGGACTTCCATCTCAATAATCCATGTTTATTCCACCACCATTTTGTTGCCTACTATTCTTTTAATTAATTTGAATTATTTTTAAATAAAAAATAAATTATAATTTATAAATAATAAATAATACATGTAAATAATGATTAATAAATAAATTATAATTTTTTAATTTAAAAATTAAAAGAGAAGTAATAAATATTTATATCTCCATATAGTTTTGACTTTTTTAATCATATTTTATATTTATGTTTTTAAGAATAGTTTTTATTTTTTATATTAATTTAAGAGACCAAAGATATCAAAAGTCTCAAATGTACATATAATAGTGTGTGTGCTCGTTTGTGTGTATCCATGCACGTGTGTATATTAAATTTTTTAAGAATCTTATTTCATTCATATGTACTATCCTTTTCTTTTTCCCTCAACGTTTCTTTATTTTATCTTCCATTATTAACTTTTTAATCCATTCCTCAGACATAAAAGGTTTTCTATTACAAAAACCTTAAGTCTACGACCCTTCGATTTTGCTAAAATAGTTATAAATTTATTAATGAGTGTTTGGCGAATTCAAAAATTTTTTTTTTAAATACAATTTTGAAATTTGTTGAGAAAGACTAATAGGACGTCTTTTTTTTCTTTGATCCGTGCTTTTATACGCAACCTATATAGTTACCGTTAGATATATGTCTTCGTCAATCTCTCTTTTATTTAAAATGTAACTTATTGTTACTATTTATACTTAATTGACTGAGTAATAATATGAAATTTATTCAAAATCTTCTTATTTTTGGATATTATATTATATTATAAAGAATTCTTTTTTATAACCGATGTAACTTCTCAGTTTTAGTGATGAAATTATTTTCTTTTTTCATCTTCATCGTAATTTTCCGCTATTCTCAACCCCTGCTCCTTTTATATTTTAATTCATATAATTAGTTTATATATATTAGTTCATATAATTCAGTCCTTTATAGTCAAATTTAGACACTACTAATAACATGGGTATTTCCTTTTTTTTTTTTGGCGCTCCGCTGTTAAGAAAAGAGAAAAGGTTCTTGGGCATTGCGGGATTTATGTTTTTCTCTTTATTCATTTTCTTAATTTCTTTCTAGTAATTATATTAGATGATGCAAATATTTGAGTCATCTAATTTTCATCATGATAAACACCGATCATTTCCAATAACTAAATTAGATTGGATATGGCCCAATGGCTTTCTAATTTCTAGAGTGTTTGGATTCTACTTCCCATCCCACCCCAAGAAGCTTGTGGGGTAAGTAGCTATAGGAGCTTACTTTGTGTATTTTTCTTTCTCTCTCCGCCCATCAAAGTTGACAATAGCACCAAGTTCTCTTTCAATAACTTGTTGTATGTTAAAAAATTAATATGCTTATGAATTTGAGAGGAATACACTCCCTCTCAAGATGTAATCTATCATCAATATTGCTTATTTAAAGAATTCTTGAAACATAGCAGATATAAAAGAATGAAGGGATGGCACTTATCAAATGATGGACTCGAAACAAATCTAAAATAAATAACCATGGAGATGCGCAGCTGCCATTTTTTTAAAATATAATTTCTTTTTGTTAATTGGAAACTAAGTTATTTGACCATGGTTACACATACATACACACACATTTGAGCATTTCAATTAAAGATATTTATATTGAAAATTTTTAAAATTTTAAATTATTTTAAAAGATTTTAAAATAAAAAATTTTAACTTGAAATCATAAATTTTAATTTTTTTATACAGTTTATTTTTTTTTTTACTTTTTTAATCTTTTAGAATAGTTTTAAAATTTAAAATTTTTTAATATAAATAATTTTAAGTTTAAAATTTTTTAATATAAATATTTTTAACTTAAAATTATCAATTAATGCTTTAATCATTATTGGTAAAGCACAAACAAAGTGGAAAAGTACAATCTTAAAAGTGTATAGGAAGAGAAAAGTACATTTGACAGTAGTATAAAAAAATTGATACGTATGTTACTTTGCATCAATAGATTTCATGCGAATCTTTCTTTTATTGAATATTGTAAGTTGAATATTTATTTAATTAAATATCATATTATTGATTACTTAAAAAAATAATTATCATAGTTTTATTAAAAAAATTTAAAATAAACACGAAATTATTTTTCTAAATTTAAAAAACAAATACTACATTTTTTTGATAAAAAAATATTATACTACATCTTAATTTTTGGTAAAAAAACAAAATGCTACATCCTATAATCAACTTGTAATTAATGACAACCTTTTAATTTTTCAAATAATTAAAAATAAGCATTACAAAAAGGTTGCCAACCCAACTCAAATTAAACTTCATTTATAAGAAAATTTGCTTTTTTTTTTTGGGAAAAACTTACTATGAGATATTTGGAAATTTTAAACATCATAGCATCACTTTAAGAACCAAAAAAGGTAAAACATGAAGATTGAAGAGATGTTGTTTCCTTTAAGTGTTTCCCCTAAAGTGAAAAGGGTGGATCTATAAAAAGTGATTATGATTTCATAATGAATGACAATATATAGTTTAGCTTTTAATTCTTTAAAAGCTAGTGAGATTTCAGACTTCGGGAAATTTAAATTTGCTTATATTAGATGAAGAAGATTATTTGATGATTGATTTTTATCCATATTAGGTGAAATTTCCATATAAATTAAAATTAACAAAAGATTCACTAATTCAACGACAATCAAAACCTCAGTTTGAGTTAAAAAAATGGTAAGCGAGAGTGTGGGTGCGAGAGGTCCTTTGGATAGCGACAAGTTTCCAAGCAGTCTCTCCTCGGAAGAGCTTAACTTGGTTGTACGTTCAAACAAGAAGGTGAAGGTGGGTACAGATAATCTTGGAAGTAAGGATTTAGCAGGTTCTCAAACGGCTTCCTATAGGGACAAGGTTTTCCAGGTTGGCTTTAAGGGAGATGATCATATGGAGTATTGCAATGGCAATGATGGGTCATCGGATGATAGTGACGATGGGTCCTCAGATGATAATGATGATTGGTGGGATCCATTCTTGAAGGAGACAGATTTCATTATGCAACATGGTAAGGAGGTTGTGAATGTAGCTGCGCATGAGGACAAGTGCCAGAGGTGCAAGTTACAAAAGAGGAATATGAGGAATGGTGTAAGCCATGGAAAAAATCTCTAATTGTTAGGGAAGTCTGTGTCTCTGAACTTTTTGTGGTATCTTCTTAAGTGGCTTTGGAGACCTTAGCATCA
The DNA here is from genome assembly GCA_032878935.1 of Erythrophleum fordii. Classification (NCBI taxonomy): domain Eukaryota; kingdom Viridiplantae; phylum Streptophyta; class Magnoliopsida; order Fabales; family Fabaceae; genus Erythrophleum; species Erythrophleum fordii. The sequence continues at coordinate 48,411,876 of JAVQMF010000053.1, read as the reverse complement.
TTTCAAGCTTGTAGCTTTGGATAATGGTTTCTTCATCGTCTCATTTCAATGTAAGGATGACCTACGGTATGCGTTCCAAGAAGGCCCTTGGATGATTGCGAATAGTTATCTCCTTGTCCAACGATGGTGGCTTATGTTTGATCCATGGTCTGAGAGGGAGGCTACTAGAATTGTAGCTTAGATTCATATTCTGGATTTGCCAGCAGAATGTTATAATTCCTAGTGTTTGTGGCAAGTGGGAAACTTAGTTGGTTAAACTCTGAAGATAAATCATACAACGTTGATCTCTTCAGCACCTAGTGACACTTCAATAGCTAACACCTTCATGGGAAGGTTTTCTCGTATTTGTGTGGAACTTGATTTGAGAAGGCAAATCTTTCCAAGTGTGATGATATGGGGCCATAAATTTAAGGTTGAGTATGAAGGTTTACACATGATTTGTTTCCACTGTAGGAAATATGGACACCACAAAGACTTATGCCTTGAGTTAGTTCAGGAAGAGGTTCATTCAGAGGTAGAGGTGGATGCCATGATGGCTCAGTCGAGCAAAGTAGATGGAAATCAGATGTTCTCAGGGAATAGAACTAGACTGCCATCAACAAAAGGGAAGACTAGTGCACATCTGTATACAACTACCATGGGGAATGGAGGTTCGTCTCCAGGGAAGGTTATGATGGAGATAGCTGAGGGAGATGATTTCGGGCCCTGGTTGATTGTTAAGCAACAATCTATGAGGAGATTAGGGTAGGGTTATGGGAAGATGAGTAAAGGAGATGGCGGTAAGCGAGATTTTGGGAATATTTCTAGTGCCCAAAATGGAAAGAGAGTTAAAGAGAATTTGGGAGGTTTGCAACGGTCAAAGGGAAGGTAGGTTTCAGGATTCCGTAATAATAATGATGATCAACCAATGATTAGGTAGCAGCTGGGGTTGTTAGCTAATAATCTGGGGGGTTTTGAGAAACCTCCACATAGGCCTAATAAGGTTTTTCATCCTATAGCCATACAAAAGGAAAAAGGAAAAATGAAGGACATCGCAGGCTAACTTGTGCAACCTAATATTTCAATTAGAAATCCTTTTACTATCCTTGATAGTAATAAGTTAAGTGGTGGACCCATGGATGGTTTTCAACTTTGGAGGATGAAGGGTCTAAGATGAATGTTTCCTTACATTATAACGCAACTCAGGTTGGGCAAATTAGTGATGAGCCCATGAGATCTACTGATGGTGGCAATCCCATTTACGAGGATGGAGAGGCTTTTTTGTCTGAGAGGAAGCAGGCTCAACCTACTCTTTTCTAAAATTGATTGTCCTTATGAATTTTTTAACTTGGAATTCTATAGGAATAGGATCTAAATCCTTTCTAAGGTTGATTAGAGACCTGGGTAGTAGGTATAAGATGGATGCATTGGCTCTTTGTGAAACTCGTCAGAATGAAGAAAATGTTAAGTTGATTTCTGCAAAGCTTGGCTTTGACTCGGTGGAGATTGTTAATATTGTTGGGTACTGTGACGGTATCTAGTTTTGCTGGAAGAACAATAATCAAGGTGTGTATTTGATTGAGAAGGATGCTTAGTTTGTTCATTTTAGAATTTCTTCCCATGCAAATGCAGTGTGGTTTCTTACTATGGTGTACGGTTCCCCATCTGCCTTATTACGTAAGGTTTTATGGGATAGTCTTAGACATATTGGGTTGACTGTAATGAGACCCTAGTGTATAGTTGGGGACTTTAATGTAGTCCTCTATGACCATGAGAGAAGGTTGAGTTCGCTGCATAGCAGAGGAGCAGACAAGGATTTCTTGGAATGGTTTACTGACATGGATTTAGTTGATATTGAGTTTCGTGGTTCTTGTTTCACCTGGTGTGGTGGAGGGTGTGAGAGTTGCCTCAACAGATTAGTGGATAATAAGGCTTGGTGCGATTTGTTTCCATGTGTTACAGTTTTCCATCTACCAATGCTTAAATCTGATCATTGCCCACTACTTATTAAAATGTTAGGAAATGAAACCAAAGTTTAGGGGAGTAAGCCTTTTAATTTTCTTGCTTCTTGGGTGTTTAACGACAACTTTAAGGAGTTTCTAAAAGGTTCTTGGAAGAAGAATAAGAATTGGATTGAGAATGTTAATCGGTTTATGAAGGATGTGAGAAAATGGAATTAGAATGTCTTTGGCAGCATTAATAGGAGGAAGGATGAGTTATATCATTGCTTGGATGGCATTAATAGAAGTCTTGAAGGTGGAAGAACATCTAGATTTCTTTTGGATTTACAATATCAGCTTTGGAAAGAGCTAAAAGATGTTTTGTTACAGGAAGAGCTCCTTTGGCTTCAGAGATCTCGATGCAACTGGTATAGCCATAGGGATAGGAATACAAAATTGTTCCATGCCATGGCTAATAAGAGCAAATGAATAAATAAAATAGAGGCTTTGTTGGATGAGGATGGGGCTTGGTGCTTTGATATGAAAGAGCTTGCTCAACATGCAAGAAGTTTTTTCATGCAGCTTTATTGTGAAGAGAATACTACTAGGAATTTTTTCAGGTGTGATGTGACTTACTCAGATATTGATGAAAATATGCTGCACATCCTTGGTAGTGACATGGGGGAGGAAGATATTAAACAAGATATTTTTGATATGGGTGCTCTGAAGGCTCTAAGACTTGATGGGATGAATCCTTTCTTCTTTCAGAGTCAATGGTGTTGGGTTGATTCCTCTATTGTGACTATGGTTAAGGAGTGTTAGCATAATCGGTCTAGAATTCATGACATCAATGATATGTTGATTGTTCTTATTCCAAAAATAGAGAATCCTTCATGCTTAAAGGATTTGTGGCCTATTAGTCTCTGCAACATGATTTATAAGGCTATCACCAAGATTATTTCAAAAAGGCTTAGTTCTATTATGCCTAGAATCATAGCCCTAAACTAGTGCAGTTTTGTCCCAGGCAGACAAGGAACGGACAATATTATAATTGCACAAGAAGTAATCCATTCCATGAAGATCATAAAGGGCAAGAAGGGATTCATGGCAATCAAGATTGATTTAGAAAAAGCTTATGATAGACTTAACTAGAAGTTTATGACTAATTGCTTAGAAGAACTTCAGTTCCTGGAGAATGTTAGAGATGTGATCTCAGAATGTTTGGCTTCCTCAAAGATGCAGGTAATATGGAATGGCTTGAAGACTGAAGTGTTTAAACCTTCGAGGGGTGTGAGATAAGGTAACCCTATCTCTCCCTATTTGTTTGTTATTTGCATGGAGAAACTTGCTTACTTAATTCAGAGGGCTGTAGTGACTAAGGATTGGCATTCTATTTGGCTCAATAAAAATGGTCCGTTAATATCGCACCTGTTTTTTGCGGATGATCTAATAGTGTTTGTAGAAGCTAGTATGGCATAAGTGGATATCATCGCTGATTGTTTGAATAAGTTCTGTGGTTCCTCTGGGCAGAAGGTTAACTACTTTAAAACTAGAACTTTTTTCTCTTGAAATGTTAATTATAATCGGGTGCAAGAGATTAGTGATGCTTTGGGGTTCAGAGCTACTGCTCATCTAGGGAAGTATTTAGGTGTCCCTTTGAACCATTTTCCTGTTACTAAGGATATTTACCAAAATTTGGTTACCAAAGTGAGCCAACGTATAGTATGTTGGAGGGTTAATGCTTTGTCTATGGTTGGTTGTCATACTCTTATTAGCTCTATGTTATCTGCTGTTCCGACTTATACCATGCAAACTACTCTACTTCCAGCTAGTACATGTGATGATCTCAATAGATTGAATCGATCCTTTCTATGGGGTAACACTATTGGTCATAAGAAGGTTCACTTGGTGGCTTGGGATATGGTCTGTCGCCCTAAAAGCCATGGGGGTTTGGGTCTTAAGCACTCTAAATTGCAGAATAAAGCTTTTATGATGAAGCTGGGTTGAGGGCTGAGGGCTTCTGCATGACAAGGAAGCTTTGTGGGTTAATGTTGTGAAGGGAAAGTATAAATGTGGTAGTGATATTATTCCAAAAATTGATGCTCAAAGATTTGAGTCTAGTGTGTGGAAGGGTATAAAGAATAGCTGGCAAAATACTTTACATGGTTTTGAATGGAAATTGGGTAATGAAAAACATATTGCTTTTTAGAAGGACAAATGGCTTCCTCATTACAGGAAACTTGAAGAGCTAGTTGGTAACAATATTCCTACTGATCTTTTGGATGCTAAGGTGGTAGACTTTATTTTAGATGATGGTTCGTAGGATTGGTTTGCACTCTTAACTATTCTCCTGAGGGAGGTTCTTTTGAAGCTTAGAAGTATGGATCTTCAGTCTAGACGTGAGGAAGAAGATGAGATTAGATGGCGTTGGACAAGTAATTGTCACTTTTCTATTCGTTCAGCTTACTTAGCGTTACATGATGTTCATAGGGGGGAGGCAATCATATCCAAAAGCATCTTTGGAAGTTGAAAGTCCCGTATAGTTGTCGTATGTTCCTTTGGCTTACTCTTCGAGAGTGGCTTCTAACGAACTTTGCCCATTTTAAGCCGATTTGCATGACAATATAGAGTGTTCTATTTGTGGTGGGCCCAAGGAGGATACTCTCCATGTGCTTTGTGACTGTCAAGTTACAAAGGACTTATGGGCTTCAATTATTCCTTCATGCCACCAGAGATGTTTCTTTAGTCTTCCTTTTAAGATATAGCTTTAAGATAACTTGCGTACTACTTAGAAGCTGGGGGGATACCTGGGCAGTGAGCTTATTGCCATTTCTATGCAGAGTATTTGAGGGAGGCGTAATGAAAGAATTTTTAAAAACTATAGGACATCTAACACTGAGCTCTTTGTAAGGATTAAAGCTATGTTGGATCATAATTCCAAAGCCTGGAATCAACAGTTAATGTTGCAAAAATGGTAAAGTGGTTAACTACACTAACTTTAGACAGAGTCCTCCAGTTTTTGGTGTTATGAAGATTAATGTTGATGGTGCCTACAGCTATCATTCTCCTAGCTCTGGGTGTGGCGGTGTTCTTCATGATCATAAAGGTCGGATGTTGGTGGCGGTGTTCTTCATGATCATGAAGGTCGGATGTTGGTGGGTTTTGTCTGCAGGATTGAACCAAGTGGAAGCTTAAATGCTAAACTTTGGGGAGCTCTTCATGGGTTGAAGCTGGCGTGGGATTCAGGTGTTCGGTGAGTTGTGTTGGAGATAGATGCTGTAGAAGTTGCAGATCTAATTTTGCACCCTGTAGAGCCTTTACATCCAGATCGGGAGCTTATTGCTGAAGTTCATTCTCTGGTTAATAGAGATTGGGAAGTGCATGTTGCTCATATTTCACGTGAGAAGAATAAAGTTATAGATTGTGCTGCTCATTTTGCTCTCTCCATGATGCCTGGCATTTCTCGCTTTTGTGACGTTCTAGATTGGCTTGCGAAAGCTTTGGAGGAGGATTGTTATTTGCTGAATCAGGGTATTCCTTCCCTTGGAGTTGCTAGTCGTTAGTTGCTTGTTTCATGTTTTTTTTTATCAAGAAAAAAAATTAACAAGAGCAAAATCTCATAAATGTTACTTAGTGGCTATATTTCAACTTATAAACAAGAAATTAATGCTAATAAGAGTTTTATCCGATAACAAATATTTAGATGTTTATTCATCATTCTTTTAAATTGTAAAGGTACACCTATGTATTCACGTACAATTATAAATAATTAAATCTAGTATAATTATAGCTCTAACTCTCCTAAGTTAATCATTCCTTTTGTTGCTTTGGCTTAGTTGGTGTAGCGTCATTATTTATTTTTATGATCCACATATAATAGAAGACAAAACGATCTACTTCACTTGCGTTAATTGGTTGTTATAGTTAATTAACTATTATCTACTCTCTTCTAAAAATTGGAAATTTTATTTTTCTGCCAAAGTTTCTTGTTGGATATATTGGGTTTTATCTTTATTCGTTACCCTCTTTACACATATATGTTGCATATGTAGAATTAAGTTTATCTTGATGACTTAAATTTAATTTAACATATAACATTGAATTTTTGTTGTCATAATGTCTATTTAATATTTTACACTAATTAAGTAATAATAAATTAAATGTGCAGTAGAAATTTTCCAAAGCACCGTATTAGTGATATTACTGTTCTGTTTCAGTAATTTTCTTTATCGATGTTTCTTAATTTCCTGACTATAGATCTTTATCATATATCTGGAGGGCTTTTGATTTTATTTTTATCTTTGTCCCTTTTTTTTTTTCAAGATATAGAAATAAGAATTAAGCTCTTGACATGAAACACACCTTAAGTTTTAGCTAATGTTGCATGAACTACAAGCTAATTGACAAAATGATGAGATAAAGTTCTCGTTTTTCCATTACAAAGGTAAGAGAATTAAGTAGAAAGGTAAGGTTAAACCCTAACTATGCTTTGAACAACCAAAGGGTTAATCTTTAACCACCAAACAAGAGTGCTTTTCTCAACCTTCTGTCTCAGTAGGGCAAGTGTTAGGGTTTCATTATTTTCTATATATAGCGATTACGAGTGATTGAACAACCCCTTCAAGGGTGATCAATTCCAAGTCCTGACTAGTTTCACCTCTCACCATGTCTCCCTCTGATGGAGGTTTTGAGTTCCCTGATCATCAGGAAATGGAACTAGCTATTCCCGCCAACCCAGTCACTACCAACCCACAACCCGCAAATCATGAATCATCAAACACAGGGATTAAAGAAGAAGAAGAAGAAGAAGAAGGGGATGAGGGCAAGTTATTGCCCACTGACTCATCCATCCCATCATTCCCACACTCACTCAGATCAGAGGAGCCTACTCTCTCTGGATCTACCCCTTCTTCTCCCAGACCACCCCAACCCCGTCAAGTTCAAATCCATATCCCAGAATCACCCACCCAGCCCATTGATAATGATAAGGCTGACCCGACCCACCCGGTCTTCGAGATAGCTGAGAAGCAAGAGCTTGGAAAGGCTATAATTGTGTTGGCTGTGCCCATGGTGATGGGTCTATTGACAACTTATGACTCATTCGCGAAGACCATAGAGATGAAGGTGGTGGCAGTGACCCTATGTCTCGCTTTTGCTTCCATCTGGAATGGAATCCTCTTACGAAAAACCTATCGCACAGCTTCCATCCTCATTCTCATGGCAGGAATCGCCTTGATGATGCTGGCTCTCTATACGTATTTGGGTTGCATTTTACCCATCTACTTCAAATGGATACCCGTTGCCTGTTGGTTCCTCTCTATTTTTCCACTTGTTCCTGTCTTTGTTGCCCTTATCTGCCGCAGGAAGAAGAAGGCTGATAAAGTGGCCTCAAAAGAGAGAGATCTTGAGAAGGCAGAGGTTTAATTATCACAAACCCTAGTAGTCTCTAGCTATATATATGCTCTAATCTCTATACTCACTGTGTTGTGGTTTATAAAGCTGAGGCCTGCGTGCCCTAGGCTGCTAGTGTCTATATGCGTGTGGGAACTGCAGTATCGATCTTTATTTGATCTCCTTTGCCTTGATTTGGTAGCTGGACTTAAATAATGTAGATCGATCCATATCTCTGTATACATTTTATTGTGCAAATATATTATGGTCTTTTCGTTTGATTTATATATCAGATTATTAGTTGATACAGAGTACGCAAGTATTAATGGCAGCCACAATATACACACACACACACACACACACATTAATTCACTTCGCATTAATTCCTATTCTTCATCAAACGTTATCAGCATCTCAGTCAAGACTTAATACTTCAGTCGAAATAAATGAAGCAATATATATATATATATATATATGCCCATTTGAAAACACTAGAGGATCTGTAACTTCTTTTCCACTCTTGCACAAAGGAAGCCTCAAGGTGTGTTTGGAAGAGAGGAAAGAAAGGAAAGGAATCCAGAAAGAAAGGAGTTAAAAAGAATTGATTAATTAATCATTTTTCTTTATTTTTATAGTTTTAAAATTAACAAGGTAATAAACTAACAAGATGAAAATGACTCATTATAATATATTTTTGAAAATTTATTTATTTTATTAATATGACTGATAATAAATAATGAAATCAACATATGGTTGGTTTTTTCTTCAAAATCTTTTAAATTAAAAGAATTTACAGTTACAAAGAAATGAGAGAATATTTTGAAGGTTTTTAAAATTAGTTAAATCCTCCATTTTCTTTCTTCCTTATAACAAACTCTTAAATTAGGAAAAAAATTAGCAAAACGTTTTCTTTCATTTTAAAGTAAGTATGCATGCCTCATTAAATCATAACTTCTCCAAAACAAAACCTTGTCTCAAATAACATTTCCAAAATTAAGAAACAAAAAATTCTAATACATGTGGGTCCAATTTCCTACTCCCCCACCCCCGGCTCCCTAAGTAGGCTCCCATTCTTCTTGAAACCAAAAAAGAAAAAAAAGGAATTATAATAATATGGTTAATAATTAAATTTATTTTATTTCATAATAATCTACGTGGTTTGAGGGATAATAACGAAAAGGTCCCCCAAAAGTTAAAACATTCTTGTAATTTTTTAAATTTGGAAGAAAAATTCTATTTGGCCTAAATGTTCTCTCTCTCTCTCTCTGTCTCTCTCTCCCCCCCCCCCTCTCTCTCTCTCTCTATATATATATATATATATATAAAGGCACTCACTCATACATATATTACTAACAAAGCTCTCGTGATAAGGGACGATAAAGAACATTTTATGACTATGGATTTTATCCACTTCAAGTGAAATTTCTGCCTAAACTAAAATCACAATTTAGCTTATGCAGAAATTTCACCTAAAAGTAAAACAACAAGAAAAATTTGCAGTTTTAAAAGAATTATACAAAGTTCACTTACGTTGAATGTTAGTGTATGTTGCTTCCAATTATAACAACTCACACACAAGTATATATATATGATATAAGTAATATAGATATGAGTATCATTTCCATAAAAATTTAGTAAGCAAAAATTAGGGAGTACTAAAATTAACACCCAAACCTAAATTAAGCTAATTAATTACAAACATATATATATATATATAAGCTAATTCAATTGGCAAAATTAAACAACAAAACAAAATTGAGTACTATTGGCTAAATTCAATAAGAGAAAGAATTTAAAATTATTAAACCCGTTAATACTTCATAGAAATCTAAATTATCCCTTTTAATCTTGCATGTAATAGTGATATATGCTAGTATTTTCACAATTATCTATTAGCATATTCTTAGCTAACTTCAAATGAATTTTTTCATGAAATTAAACTAAGCATTCAATTATACAATCCCTACTTAGGCCATAAGTATATCTCATTGTCAAAACTATCAACTTAATTTAACAAGTTTCAAGTATTAATACATTTCAATTTAAAGTCTCGATCAAATTCCAATATTCCCTTTCCAAATTTAACTAAATACCACATCAATCTAATTGGAGGTCAATCAATTAAAAAGCACAAAGAATAGAATTACACCCCCCGGGCAATTAATGACAGGAAAAGAGGATAATCAAGCTATGATTCATACTAGGGTTCATAATAATTCTACCTAAAAATGTTTAGCTATTTATTACGAAGTAGTCTATCACTAAAAGTAGAGTATATGATAGAATCAATAGGAAAATGCAAGAAAGAAAGGAAGAGATAGAAAAAACTAAGAAGAAATCTTGTCTTCTCTTGAACTCAAGCCTCTATCTTGTTCTTTATGACCCTCCACAACTCCTCCAACCTTAACAAATACCCATAATGATAGCTCTCCCTTGGAAACCCTAGAAACTTGCTTTAAAAACAATCCAAATCAAGAAATAAAAATCTTCAATCAATTTCCTATTCAAGGCGAAAATAAGCCACAATTTGTCATCTATTATATTAAAATTGCAATATATAGCTATGTATAGTATCTAGTCATTCACTTTGCTTTAAATCACTCACTTAAGCCCTAAAATTACTCAATTATTTATCAATTTTCTACCAAAAATGTGCAAGACAACTTGAATTAATGATAGTTAATAGTTAGTTGCCATTTTTTTTTTAAAATTAAAAAGATTTGCCTTGTTTTTACTAATGTTTTTAAAATTGGATAGGTTATTAAATTAGTGGAGGTACTAATTTATAATTAATTGATTTAACTATAGTTGTCCTGATAATAATTAAATAATTTTTTTAAAAAAATTTACATATTAAAATTTCAATATAACAAATAAATACTAATAAATTTAATAAATATTTTATTATTAATTCAATATTGCTTAATATATTTGAGAAGTCATTTTTAATTAAAAATAAAAATTACCATGATTAAAATTTAATCGTATTTAATATTAAACTTTTAGGATTCCAAATCATATTAAGATTCTATTTGTCATAAAAAAAAAAAAGAGGAATGATCAATTTTGGCCCTAGATATATGAGAGAAATTCTACTAGGAAATGAAGTATTATAAAGAGTAAGTATAAAAAAATAGCCAAACTCATGGTATTTGTTTCTTTTATATTATCTTTTATTTAAACTTCTCTTTATTTTAGCACTTTCTTTCTTTTATTGTCTTACATTTTCAGTTTTTTAAATTTGTTTAAGATAAATTGTGCTATTTTATAGAAAAGAATCTTTTTTAAAAAAATGTAATAATTGATTCAATCAATTTTTAATTGGTTTAATTAATTTTTGAACAATTTTTTTAGGTTGATTTTATGGGTTAACTAAACCAATGCATTGATTTTTTTAGTCAAATTGATTGATTTTTTAAATAGTAGTTTTTATTGGATCATGATGTATTCTTGATTTTTTTCCGGGGCAATTGTGATGTATTATTTTTCGTTATTCAATCTTTATTTAACAAATATATATCTTGTGAAATTCATTTCAAAAAGTGACGTAGATATGGTATAATTTCGCTAAGATATATATAGAATTGTTGCTCCTAATATTGAGCCCTCTTGGTTGTTTTGGCTTTAGTTTGACTCTAGCCTTGTTACTTTTATAACCTTGTTTTGGGCTTCCATAATTAATGGGAGGTAAACGGTCCCCTTCACTCGCAGCATTATAACCTTGTCACTCTCAAGAAGGTCAAAACGAATATTTCCACACTTTCGTCACCTGGCCGGCCGGCTAGCATTACTTTTAATGCAAGTTTTCCACGCACGGTTCACACACGGTTCAGACAGCTGTGAAAGAGCCTTTTGTTTAGCTTTGCTTTTTTTTTTTTTTTCTTTTTTCCCGCCATGTCTAAATGCTAGTTTGACTTTCATAATGCTATAGAAAAAATTTATATTTTATATGACCTTCACACACACACATATGGATATAGCAATTAGTAACCATTAGTTTACAAGTATTTATGAATCTTAAAATTCATTTTAATTTTTATCAAATGTTTTTGTCTTGTCAATTGTTAATTTTGATTTAAGAATAATTAATTAGTGACTATTCTAAGCTTTCAAAATAAATTATTCTTTTCACTAACTATGGTCTTATGTATATAAGTTTTCATAAATTTTTGTTACATTCTATTTTGCATATAGTGTTAAAATCTCAAATTTTGAAAAGAAAAGAAATTTTTTTTGAAGCCATCCTACAATTATATTACATTAAAGTATATGGCATATGTAATTAGAGATGAATATTAAGATCGTCCATGAATATTAAGGATCAAACGTTAATAATATTTCACAAATTAAAAAAAAATGAAAAGCGAAAACTTCCATTAATTGATGGAATCGTTTATTTTGCATATAAGTTACTGTTATCTATTCTCTTCTAGAACGTCGCAATTTTATTTTCTTCTGGTTCTTGTCTCTATCTACGTTCTTCCTCTTCCTCCAAGTTTTCTTACGAACTTGGTGTAATTAATTTATCTGAATGATTTATAATTAATTAATTTAACATTTTACGTGCTGTTTTATCTCTCTCTCTCACACACACACACACACACACACACACACACACACACACATACACACACACACACACACACACAAATGTTATCTATATAAAACATTGTACGCTTTGTAACTTTTTTTCAAACCGACCTGAGTGGGTTCCCTGGTTCTGATTTGTGATTGAATAATTTTTTATGTTTACGTAGGAAAATTTATCTACTCACTGGTCCCTTGATCTTATCCGCATTGCTTTTTTTTTTTTTTTGTTAACCCCTTTTAAATTACATAATTTCATTACAAAATATCAGAATACAGAGGACCACGTAGACACAATGCAACTCTAGATGATTCTAGAAGACTTGAAAAATGAAAAAAAAAAAAAAAAGCCCAATGGTTATCCTCTGACTGACCCTTCTAGAAACTTACAATCGGATTAAATTATTTGGGAGTAAAAATTATAAAAATAAATTAATATACTTATAAAAAATTTATACTTATATATATATATATATATTAATTTATTAATTGAAAGTAAATACAATATTTTTTATGTCATAAAATTTATTAATAATTCAATTTATATTAAATTTTTTAACAATTCTTCTTTCAATATAAATAAGTACACAGTCTGGGAAAAAAATTATCTTTTATCTTATTCTAATTTTTTAAAAATAATATTTATAGTTGAAAATGATATCTCACTTAAAGAATCAATTATAATAAACTAAATAAATGATTAATCAAATAATAAGTATCAAATTTTCTTATTTTCTTCAATCTTTGACATAATTAGGAGATTATTGATGTATTTTTTAAATTAAAATGTAGAAAAAGATCAAATTCATAATGTCATATTTGTATTTTAAAATGTAACATCTTTTGTTTATTAGTTTTAGAAAAAAAATAAAAATTATATATTAAAAATTAGAAAAAAATCAATAATACGCAAGAGAGGACAGGGGAAAGGGGGAGGGGGGAAGCGCCCCATGCCCCCCTCTCCAACCGTCAATGCTTGCAATCGTAAATTTTATATATTTTGTTGCCTTCTAAAATATCCTTTGTATGATGTTGGATATATCTATTATATAATTAAAAAAATCATGGAATTCAAAAGTATGATGATGGATATATCTATTGTATAATAAAAAAATCATGGAATTTAAAAGTGCTCTAATGTACATGGCAGTATTTTTTTATATATATAATACTTCAATCTGCATCCTCTTACCAAGATCTTAGCAATATTATGGGGATCTAATACTGAAATATAAGACATAATGAATATTGATCCTATAATACGTAGAATTTGGAAATAAAAAATATTTTAAATAGCTAAATGCCACATTAACTTTTTATTAGATTATCTAAAACAAAATTGAATGAGGTGATTCTTCAGGAATAGCTGGGATTGGTGTTATCTTTCAGGAATCATGAAGGTTTTATTGAATTATGCAGCGCTGTGTGTAAAGCTTCTTCGGTTTTATGGTCGAGTCATTAGCTCTCAAAAAGGCATTCTCATGGTACCTGATCTTGATTTGAAGAATGTGGTAATTGAATCTGATTGTAGCTCTCTGATATCCTCTATCACAGGAAACCACAGTTGTTTGGATTGAAGGAGTGAGGCTATTATCAAAGATATTATCCACTTTAGTAAATCTTTTTTTTTTTTTTCTTTATCTTGGATTCTTAGGTCGGCTAACTTGGCAACGAATGATTTTCCAGACATTCTTATAAGGGATTGTACACATTAGGTTGGGATTCTCATCACCCACTCTTTTTTTAATCTATTATTAAGATTGATGCTATGCTGGGTTGATGTTTTATTAATTTGTAATATCCCTTCCCAAACACTGTACCTGTCTGCTGCTTTATTTATTGAAGTATTTTTCTGTGGCGAAAAAAAAATTAAGAATGAAGTGATTAAAGTTGGCGCTATTGAAAAATTGCATGGAATAATAAAATAAATAATAATAAAAAGTAGGTTATATTTTATTAATATCGACACTTTCTTACCCTTGTCATCAGCAGTTGAATACTTTAATTTCTCTCTCTTAGACACGTGGATTAACATCAAGGAATTCCAGATGTGTAAATGCAAATATATTGAGTGAGATGAATATTTACATTAAGTTATTATCATTGTTCGTTAACTCAAAATCCTATGCCTGAGACACATAGTCTTTTATGTTTTTTATTATTATAGTTAAGGTATTTTCGAATTTTATTCAGGTTATTTTTTTTATTTAGTTAAACAGCCAGAAGAAGCAATTAAACATGTAATTTTTAAAATAATAAAAGACAAATTTGATAATTATATACGATTTAAGATATCATAAATAAATCATATTACTAACCGTTAACAACTTATTCTATTCTTTTTTTCCTAAAATCCACTGGTCTAAAGAATAAATCCAAAGAGATAGGCTAGAACATTATTTAAGGAAGTCATATTCAAATTTCAAAGTCAATTAATTATTGTTTTGGTCTTTGTCCCTTGCTTATATATCATTGACTTTCAAATACACCAACGGAAACTTTTTTCAGTATTTTAATTTGCTACCTATTTTGAGACACATCCAATTCAAAACTTAAAAAATTATTATTTTATTAGATTAGATAATATACACTGTTAAGTGATTATCAATTTGAAGGTCTTTTTTATGACGACCAGGAGCTGAATTGATGTGTTGGCTAAATAATTCTAACCTGCTTGAATCACAACTAACAATGAAGGCATGTTAAAGTAGAGCAAACGTTATTCCCGATTAATCGGTTTTAAAATAATTTCAATTATTCTTTAAATTAATTCAATCGTAAACTTTTCAAAAAAAATACTTCAATTTAATTGAGTTATAATTTATTAACATAAGTCATCAAATTAATTCTCATTCTTAATTAATTTCAATTACTCTAATCTCTGGAAGTTTTTGTTTTTACGAAAAACTTCCAATTATATATCCGAATTAACTCAAGTTCTTCGTATGCTCTTCTTCTTTGCAATGCTATAACTTTTATGGTTGTTTTAACTTTTACATGATTAAATAACAATGGCATTTTGATGTTATAGTAACGAAAGTATAAATTTTGGTAGAATTATTTGTCCTGATAGAACAATAGCTTGAATACTAATGACTTGCGTTACAGAGATAAGCTCTTTTTTCCTAAGGACGAGATATTGATACCATTAAATTTAAGAAAGGCGCAAATTGGTGGATGGTATCAAAGCTTTGCAAAGCACATCACTAGAAACCTAATTAACATTGTAAGCCTGCACTTCTGAAGCAAAGAGAATAAACCAAAAAATAAAGAAGCAAACACAATTCCAAGCATGAATACTACACTAAAATACAAAAATAATCAGTGACAAATCTAATAAACAGTACATGCAATTATTTAACAAATGAACAAGAATAATATGCTTAAATATGTTTAAAGAAAGATAACACACCTCCGAACCCCTTGTTGAGAGTCATGTCACTTTGAAGGTTTTATTCTTCTTTGATGTGAAGAACATTGTTACAGAACTGGTGAGATAAGCCAAAATTCGTACTAAGAAAACAGACGAAACTTTCAATAAAAAAGTAGACACTCCTAGAACACCCGCCCAACCAAAAAAACAGAAAAAAGGGAATACGAAAGAAAAGAAAAAGAGAGGCGGTACTTTAGCGTTTTTTGGAGGCAGGCTTCTGGATGTAACCTTCGTGCATAAGCTCAGAAATAGGGTTTGTATCAAGTACGTATGGGCTTCGGATATTTTGTTGTTTAACCTAAACAAAATGTTGTTTGTGGGACCAAATAAATTATGGGCTTGTAACTAATGCATTGTTTGGGATCTGAAATGCGTTCATTTCTGATCCTATTAATTAAAGGATATTGGGTTAATGTTTCTAGGGTAAATTTGTTATCAAATGGGCTTTTAACTTCACTAGTTTTAAGGGCCCAAATCTATTTATGAAACTTCATGAATTTTGGTCTTAGCATTCGCAAGCAAAAAGATGGAACCCTATCTGTATAGCGTACACAATAGCATTACTTCCTTCTCTAACATCATATAGTTTTCCCATGAAGAATGGAACTCCTTCAGTTTACGGGAATATTAGCCATCCAATATAGGTAGGGAGCTAATTTCCAGGCACAACAATCAATTTGGAAGTTTGGTGAATTACATAAATTTAGCTTTGATTAAAACCAGCAGCATGTAGGGATGTGGCTTTACATTACAAGATTGCGCAAGATCTATGGAAAGACATGCTCTGTTCATTCCACTAGATTTCCTTGGCGGAGATCCAAAAGTATTGCCGGCCTTTCCTCATCCAATGTAACTTCCACGTGATTTTGATTGATCTGAGTTTACATTCCAACTTGACTTTGATATATTAATTAATAAATGAATGTGTCTATATATATATGAGAGAGAGAGAGAGAGAGAGAGAGAGAGAGAGAGAGTGCTAGCTTGGTAAAACGTTTCGCAACTTACTTCGATGAAGATATACGAGGATGAATGCTCTATACAAGGCCTCAGTTGACGGGTCATATTTACATACACTGAAAGATTTGATGCAGAAAGATGCCTTGCTTCTCAGAAAACTTTCATCGACAACTTTCAATGCAACTCCTTAACCCATATCCGCTGGCTTGGGTCACCTGCCTTCTCTACGACCCTTATCCATTAAACCAAACTAGCTTCTGAGCTGGGTTCAAAACTTTCAGCTATTCGCAGCTTCCTAAACTGATTCCTCAGTGCCACAATGAGTTCATTCTAATACTTTTCTTTTCTTACCATTCACTGTTCATATTGTATTTTGATAATTTTTTAAAATTTCTTTTTTAGGTTTTTTTTTTTGGCATTAGATTGAGATTGATATGTTTTTTTGGATTCAGTTGATTTTCTCTTTTAAATTTTCGAAGATTCATGTTTTTCATAGTTCCATCAGTCTTCTCCTTTATATTTTCAGGTTTTTGAGTTCTTTGCTTATCTTTTGCTAGCTTTTGAACCAAAACAAAAATAAAATCAAATTGAAGAAATGAAATGAAATTAATTAATTAATTAAATCAAAACTAAAACAAATGTGAAATACAAAAGAAACTATATCTAAATACAAAAATTTTTAAAATTTAATCAAGATATTTTTACCTAATTATTATTTCAAATAATCATATGAAAAAATAGATGGAGTCAACCAAAAAGAAGAAAGATAGAGATTCACAGTAATAACTTGCAACTAAAAACAATTCAAGATTAAAGCAAAAAGATAGAGAAGGAAAAAAATTCATAGTAATAAATTACAAGTAGAATAGATAAAAAATACCCAAATAACATAATGAAAAACAACTCATAGATTGAAGCAAGATTGAAACAAATTTGATAAATAAAAAAGAAGATAAAAAAGTTGTATCAACAAAAATATACCAAGTTGAGAGCTGAATAGTTAGGGATGACAAATGAAAGGAGATAATTGATTTCAATAAAAATGCTAAGTTAAAATGAGATAGCAAAATTTTAAAATTTATATAGAGAGAAAGAAAATTAATTTGCAGGCAACAAAGAAAAGATAAAATAAGAGAACCAAACTTTGAAATTTATTTAAAGAAAAACATAAAAAAATTGGCGGGCCCAATAACTTTATTGGTTTTTCAAATTCCACATATTATTATATATTATTATATGTGCAATATAATATATATAAATCCTATTATTATATGCTATATAGCATTTTTTTTAGTTAAAAAGCACAAAATATAGGAGAAAAATATAAATATATATGAAATTTATCCATATTTTTAATGAAAATTTTATTATTTTAGATTATTTATATTTATTTCTATATTTCTTAAACAATATAATAAATGATTTATTAAATAAATTTTATATTTAACAATAAATGTAAATATTATAATTTATAATACAATTATAATCTAAATTAAATATAGATTTAGATTATATTATTTTTAATTTATCGTATATTAACTAATTAGAATTTAAATTTTCTTTAATTTATATCAAAATTTTTAATCAAACATATTATTATATATTATTCTACATGTCATAATAAACTTGTCCATGTTAGCCATAGAACATGGTTGTCACTATCTCTGTATTTTTATTATATCAACTTGTTGATAAATATTTTTTAAGTTTATCATTTTATATTTATTTATAAACTTATTAAATAATATAATATTTGATTTATTAAATAACAACAATAAATATAAATAGTATAACATATAGTATAATTATAATCTAAATTAAATAAAGATTTAGATTAAATTATTTAGGTGTATATTAATTAAAATTTAAAAGCATATAATATTATATTATTATATATGTAATACAATATATTATTATGCCATAAGATAATATTATTATACATAATATATGTATAACATATTAATATATATATATATATATATATATAATATAAAAAATATGTATATATAAATGTTATATATCTTTTTCTAGTAAAACAGTACAAAATATAGAGAAAAAAAATAAATATATATGAAATTTAAAAATATCTTTCATAAAAATTGTATCTTTGTTTAGATTATTAATATTAATTTATATATTACTTAAATTATATATTAATTAATTAATTACATGATTATTTTCATTTAGTAATAAACATAAATAGTATAACTTGTAATGTAATTATAAATTTAAATTTTCTTTAATTTATGTTAAAATTTTTTAATCACACTCATTATTATATATGTTCATCTTAGGATAGCAATGTGGTTGCTAACAGCAACCATGTTGTCTTTATCTTAATATTTTTCTTTCATCAATTTTTTAATTAAATTTTTATCTTTTATTTTATAATATATATTTACTTATAAATTTATTACATACTATAATATTTGATTTTTTAAAATAAATATACTAAATATTAATAGTATAAGATGTAAAATAATTATAATCTAAATCAAATAAAGATTTATATCATATTACTTAATTATATATTAATTAAAATTTAAACAGATATATTGTTAGTATATTATTACATATGTAATGCAATATTTTATTATACTATATAATAATATTAATATTAGATATTATATACATATTATTAATATATATAATATTTTATATCTTCCTTTTCCTAGTTAAAAAGTACAAAATATAGGAAATTTATAAACCTTTTTTAGATATTTTTAATTTATACATTTTTGAATAATATAATAATTGATATATTAAATAATTACTTTTTATTTAATAATAAATATGAATAATATAACTTATTATGTAATTAGAAATATAAAATTTTTTTAGTTAAAAACATATTATTATATATATAATATAATATACTATATAATACTATTAATATTATATATCTATGTCATTGACAACAACATGATTGGTGAAAGCCAACCATGCTGTCATTATTTCAATATTTTTATTTCATCAACTTTTTAATATAAATTTTATTTTTTATTTTAATATTTACTTTCATTTATATATTTATTAAATAATATAATATTTGCTTTATTAAAATACTATAATAAATATAAATAATATAACTCATAATATAATTATAATCAAAATTAAATAAAGATTTAGAGTATATTACTCAATTATATATTAACTAATTAAAATTAAAAAACTATATATATATATATATATGTATATATTATATATGCAATATAATATATTATTATACTATATAACATTATTGATATTATCATACATATAACATATTATATATATATATAATATGTTATATAGTTGTTCTTTTTAGTTAAAAAGTTCAAAATATAGAAAAAAATGAATATATATGAATTTTATCCATATTTTTAATGAAATTTTTATCTTCTTTTTAGATTATTTATATTTATTTATATATTTCTTAAATAATATAATAATTGGTTTATTAAATAACATTTTTAATTAATAATAAATATAAATAATATAACTTATAATGTAATCATAATGTAAATTAAATAAATATTTAGATTATATTATTTTTAACATCAAAGTGAACTTTGCTTTTAGTTTATTAAATAAGTGTTTTTCAATTATTGTACCCACCTACAAATAGTTCTGCTTTAATATAACATCAAAATAAACTTTGTTTTTGATTTCACTACTTTGCTATTAGCTAATTTTTGTAGCTCTAAGTCTCTTGACCTATAATATTTTTTAAATCCATATTAACTTTTATGTTATCTTTAGTCTTTCTTTTCATATCTATAACATTATTAAATATATATATTTTCATATGCATGACTTCTAAATTATGTTTAACAAATAGATGTTTTTGATACAAAAGCTCCCAAAATATACTTTATTTCATCCAATTGTGATATTGCCTATAGCCTACTAATATAAAAACCCTTTGATCAACTACGCTAAGATGAATCTTTACATACTGTTATAATTCTTTTCCATCCAATATTAAGAGAGTGAAATTATTTTGAATTCTATTTTTTTTTAAAAGTATCTTTATTCCTCCTAAGAATGTAATGTTCGATTTTTATTAAATGACGGAAACAGGCACGTTTTTAAAGCAAGTCCCTTGAAATGAATTAGTTAAGGTTCTAAAAAATTTGAGTAACATTCTAGTCTTAGGCGAAAGAAAAAACGGAGCTAGAATGAAGAAATAAATTTTGACGGAAAACCTACGAAACGTAATGGCATTTTTGTAATTTTGAGCAAATTTTGGAATTCACATAGGAGGGCTTTTTTAAACGAAAATTTTGAATTCTCTTGGGTTCTCAGAGGCTCTGAAAACCATGGGAAGCCTAGAGATAGTTAAATCCCCTCCGATGGACGTTTTCTAATGTCAGTGTGCCTGAACTTTGACGATTCGTTCGGAAAAGTTTTAGCTTAGATTTAAGTGATTCCAAAAGCATTTTACTAAATTGGGAACTTAAATTTTATAATGGAAAAGACGGTTTTAAAAAAGGAACTAAAACGAAGGAGACACAGAAATGCTATTACGAAAGGGACAAAAATGGAATTAAAGTGTTAAAGGAAGCTTCCAAATTTTTCTTTATAAGTCACGTTCTTTCTCTCCTTCATTAAACCGACTTACTTTTGCTCATTTTTAGAGAAAAAATCTAGCTTCTTAGGCGCACAAGAGAAGGAGGATTTTAGAAGAAGAAAGCCAAGAAAAAGGTAAGAATCTTTAAGAATTTCCATGTCCTTCCTTCTTAAAACTTGCTTCTCTCCTCTCAAGCTTTCTTTCTATGGTTATAATGGAGAGTTTGGTGCTGTTTTAGGGGCAGAATAGAGAGGGGAATTTTGAAATTTGAAGGAGCAAGCTAACCAAGTGGAAGAACAAGCCAAAGGTGCCAAGAAAGTAAGGTAAAATCTCCACTTTTTGGTAGCTTCTTCCTCCCCCTTCCCTTAAAGGTATTTCATCCAGAAAAGAGCCCATCTCTTAGGGGCTATGTTCTATCTAAATCATGGAGGGATTAGAGGTTTTCAAGGGTAAGGATTAATAATGAATTAATAGAATCAAGAAAGGAACATTAGTAAACAAGATAGAACCACTAGGGATCCAAATGCTCCCTTACAAATCTGATTTAACATGAATATTTTTAGGCTTAAATGAATGTTTAAATGTGCTCCTAAGATCCCTAAGAGGTCCCTCATATGCCTCTCCATCCATGAAAACAAACAAAACCCCATGGAAGGCCAAATGCTCCCATGTCTCAGCCAAGAAGGGATAAGGAACCTAGGGAGAGTTTTAAATTTTTCCAAACCTATTTTTGAGTCATATATAGTGAATAAATGTGAGGGGAAGCCTTAGAGAAAAATTTAGGAAGCTTAGAGAATGAGTTGGTGCTTTAGGTTCCATATTATGACCTAAAGAATCAACATGATGCTAGGCCTTTTGTTTTAATGGTGTGATGACTCTAAAAGACTTAAAAGGAGTCAAGAATCATATTTGAAAGGAAAGGATAAGGCCTAGAAGTCATTTGAGGGGTGTTGCTTTGTTAGGTGCCTTTATGGACCATAATGGAACCTATAGAGCAATTTAGGATTTAAGCAATTATGTAGCCTTAGAATGTGTTTTATGAACCTAATTGGCTTCCATAAATTGTATCTAGGCCAAGAGAAACCATCTCCACCAATTTGTGGGTGTGTGGCCGAAAGAGGAGGCTTGAATTTCAAGGAAAAAGTGTGTGAGTGTACACAAGGTAGCTCTCTCCACCTTCTCTCATGCATGGATATGTGTTTAGCTTGTTTTAAAATGTGTGTATGTATATTTTCAAGCTATGAAAAGTATGCTAGTATGCCTTTCATATGCCATGAGTCTTGATGTCATGTTATGTTTTCTAAGGAGTACATGATGTTTGTATGAGTTTACTTGAGTGTGAAGAGGCCAAGAATTCTTCCCTTGGTGAGGATGAGCCAAGAATCCTTGAGTTTGGTTGAGACAAAGTAAAGAGTCTCCCAAAAGTAAAGTGGGCTTCCAAGAGTATGGTTGAGTCCAAAACTCTTAAAGAATGGGTGAGACAAGTCCAAAATCTATGAGGAGAAGTGTGAGGTCAATCCAAACACTTTGTGAACTCTTGAATGTCTTGTATGATTTATTTACATGTCAAGTTTGCTTTGTAAATGTCTATGATTTCCATTTTTCCATGCATACATTGTAAAGCTCGCTTTGCACATATTATGTATAATTGAATTGAAGATGAGCTATTGGGATTCTTTGGATCTCATCCCCTCCTCTCTAATGTTCTAACATGCTAGGTGGACTAAGTAACTATAGTGAAAGGAGCCAACAACAATGAAATAAAGAGATTAACAACTATATGTCTAGCTTTTATTCTTTTTGAATCCATAATGATGCTTCACAAAGTATATGATGTTGTAAATATACCATGACCCTTGAGACATGTATAAATACACCATTATATGATGTTTATATATATGGATATGATGTATGACCTCTAGCATAGATTTTGATTATGTAATGCCAAAGTATGCAAATTGAAAGTATAATAGAAATGTGCATAAGTGTGGGGTGAATGACCAAAATAAGATGCATGAGATTTGGGACCATTTGGGTAGCTTACACAAGTCTTAAATATGTTTTTAGACTTGCCCAAAAAGTGTCAACACTAAGGGAAAGCCATTTGGCAAATTTAGTACCCCATATGGAATCAAATTTGACCATAATGAAAACTTATATCACTTTTTGGCCAAATGAGTTAGTCTTGATCTAAAATTTGGCATGAAATTAGGTCTCATTGAAAGCTTTTTGGAAAGATAAAGATCATAATTTTTGGAGGTTTACAGAATATTTGATAATTTTTCAAAATTGAAAATTTTTATAGTTTCTAGTTTGTTGCACTACTCACTTGGTCCAAGTTTGCATTCTATCAAACGAGGCTCAAATGATGTCCAATTGCCATAAATTTTATACAGAGAAACTAGATAATCACAGTGACTCATGACAACTAGAAGAACCTTATTTGGAGGTCTAGAGAGGGAGATATGCATTTTTGAAGTTCTTATCCAGTATCAATAAATTTGCATGACTAGAAGTACTGTTCCATTGAATTATGAGGTTTGGGCTTGATGAACTGATCTAGAAATATTTTTTCTCTCTATTTAACATTCAAAAATTTTCAGATTGGTATCATTTGTATGGATTGAATTTTTTTGGAATTAATTGGACATTTTCAAAGTTCTCTATAGAATTCTGTGACAGTTCTAGAATTCAGTCAGACCTTTGGACATTTTGGACAAACGTCCTCTATGATGAATGTTATGATCTATACATATTTTTAGTGTAAAGGAGACATATAGATCTTTCCAAAATGACCAAGAATACATGATTTGGATTTTTTTAGAATTAGTTATGATTTTTCAAAATTTACCCAGAAAAGAGGCCAATTCTGGTCGAGAATGAACTTCCATTTTCCATGCTCCATTTCGGTTTTCATGAGTTGTAGGCATGATTTTGTGATGCAAATGAGTTTTTTGGATGTAATTAAATATGAGAATGTATATTATGAGCTCACACAGTCCACATGACACTGATTGAAAATTTTTACTATGACGTAACGCGAATAAACCCATTATTTTCGGTCCCCTTTTTTATATGCTTTCATGAAAATGAAGCTTATGAATGTTATGAAATGAGTTAGAATTTATAGTGCTACAAAGAACATGGTAGATGGGTTGAAATTGTTGATGATAATCAAATCAAGAGTTTTTTTCCCTTTACTTTAGGGTGAAGGCTTTTGCTTTGTCTGTACAATAAGGATAAGATAATTTTCCAAAAGTACTCCACCCTAACAACATCATATAAGTTGGAAAGACATTTATCATTTATATTAATGTTGCTTTCATTTAAAATTTCTATTTGTTTAAGGCGTCATAGGTTGATACACCTTCTTTTCATAATAATTTTAACTTATCAATTAATTGTCTCAAAAATACATTAATTTTAATTTTAGAATTTTGTAGTCTAGGAATAATTGCTACAAAAATAAATAAGAAGTAGTTGTGTACAACTCAAAAGAAAGATTATAAGGAGTAATTATCACAGGTCAACATGAATAGAGTGAAGCAAACTGGCTATATAAAGTGAGCATATCAATGCATAAACTTAGTCAAATATTTTTGTGGCTCTAGATCAAAATCAAGATATATCTTATTAAAATATTTTCATACTTTTCTATCAGATGGATGACATAATACATTTTCACATCTTCTATTGTTCCAATGCTATTACATAAATTTAGTAGATCTCATTGAAGTATAAACCTTTTGCAATCTAAGGTAATTAGTAAATAATGCATTTTTTTAAATTGAAATCACTTTCAAACTTTGTTTTCAACTAGGTTGACTAGTTTTATATCAAGGTACTCTATAAAATTTGCATATTGTCTTATTTATATCATCTTTATAATACAACATATATCTATTGACATAAACATCAATCTTTTATGTAGATAAACCAAGTTTTGATACTAACTTTTTTGTTTAGTACCAATTATCAGATATAACATTATTAAATAAATAACTATTTTTCATAAGACTTGCAAACGGATTAAACTATATTATAACATATTAATCTCATCTTTATTGTTTAATATTTCTATGGCAATAGACAATTCAGACTAATTACTATATCCTGGCCATAATTGTTAACATGCATTTAATAAATTATAAAATTTTTAAGCCTCTACCTTTGGCAATTCCTTGAGATGACTAATATTATTATTATAACCTATTTCATTAATGCTGTTAACATCAAAATCAAGACCAACTGTATTAAAAATCATTATTTCTTAGTTATTATTATGGTCTTCATTTATTAATCATGATGAATTACATGCTTCAATATTAATGTTACTCATTGGGGATAATTTAATCTTACTATAATATGTCTAATACCAATATCCACATTGAAACCTTTCTTCATAAAAATCAATTTTTACTTTATTAGTCATAAAA
Organism: Erythrophleum fordii; assembly: GCA_032878935.1. NCBI lineage: Eukaryota > Viridiplantae > Streptophyta > Magnoliopsida > Fabales > Fabaceae > Erythrophleum > Erythrophleum fordii. Next base: position 48,386,598 of record JAVQMF010000053.1, on the reverse strand, counting down.
TTTCCTATACTTTTTATGTTTATAATAGGCATATCTTTTTTTTTTCTTTTTAAATTTGCATCCTTTTTCATAAGCAAAGCTAATAAACTCCTATATTTCTTGTAAAAATTCATTAATCTATCCTTTATATCAAAGATTCAACTTATCATACATCTATCTTCGATTGTTAGAAAATTTTTTTTCTTTGATAATAAATAGTTTAAATATTATTGCACAATTCTTATTAAAATAATTTATCTTACAAATATTATCAAATAAATAATTTTTTTTGCATCACCTAAATTATTATCATCACCATAAATTTTAATATTAATTTATAAATCTTAACTGATAATATTTTTCTATTATATTATCATAAACCAATAAACAATCAATACTATAAAGCAATTATTTATAATCAATAGAAAATAAGTATTTTATAAAAATATTATTAATCAAATATGTATACTTACCTCTTATTCCTTTAAAGAAAGGTTCTAAGAAAATGAATTTCCATAGTGAATATCACTACTAAAATTCAAGAAGCAATGTAGTAAAATAAAAAAAATTCAAATAATTGTAATATTTTATATAAGATTTAGAATTGTGAAGAAGAGAGAAAAATAAAATTATAAAGAAGAGAGAACAATGAAGAAGAATACAAGTTAATATGAAAATATTATGTGTCTGTGTATGTGAGAGAGAGAGAGAGAGAGAGAGAGAGAGAGATGCATGCAATAACTATTTTGCTCAATCTAACCACTATTTTTTTACCAACTCTTTTTTCAACGACAAAGAAAATATGCACACAGTATCATGCTTATTATTATATAAAATATAATTTATTATTATACTATACTATACTACATAATTTATATATAATATATTGTAATAATATTATTATATGCCATTAGTAATAGCAACATGGTTGTTGTTGTTGTTATATATATATGTATGTATATATATCATATAGCTTTTTTTTTTAAAAATAACAAAATATAAGAGAAAAATGCATTTTAAATTTATCCATATTTTTTATAAGAATTTTATTTTTTATTGCATCATTTATATTTATTTACATATTTATTAAATATAATATAATTATAATCTAAATTAAAAATATTTAGATTATATCATATCTAATTTATTATATATTAATCAATTATAATTTAAATTTACTTTATTTTTTATTAGATTTTTTTAATTATACTTATAATCAACTAATAGTCTATCGCTATTTTAGTGATAGATTATTGGTTACTTATAACAAATTGATTTGTTGTTGTTTTTATTTACCAAGTACCTAATTTTTGTTTTTGTTTGCTACTATGTTGTTAACGTTCGTTTGCTTTTTATTATTTTTGTTACTTTTTTATTGTTCCTCCTGTTTCTAACTAAATTTTTTAAATATAAAAGTTAAAAAAAGTAAAAATTACTTTTGTTGAAATTCTATTGCATACTTTTGTTGCAAATTATTTACATTGTTGTTGTGTTACCTCAATTATCTCCTTTTCTATTTTTTCTTTGATAAAGTGTTGATCAACCTTAACATACTTGTTTTGTCATGATGAACTCTGCAATGCTTATTGCTACTTGGTTGTCACATAGTAACTTCATGGATGTTGAAATAAGTACTTGAAGTTCCTTAAAAAAAAGCCTTTTTAACCATATATTTTTACAAAGTCCATGAGCCATAACCTTAAATTCAACTTTAGTACTACTTTGAGCCATAACTTATTGCTTTTTGCTCCTTAAAGTAACGAGATTTTTCCAAACATAAGTATAATATTTTGAGATTAGCCTTCTATCAGTAAGAGACCTAGCCCAATCCGCACTAGAGAACACTTATGTGCTCTTGTTGTTTCCTTTCTTTAAAACAAGCCTTTTCTAGTTGTCATTTTTAGATACTAAAGCATTCGATTGACTACTTTTAGGTGTTCTTTAATAGGATTGTTCATAAATTGACCTCTCATACTCACAGCAAAGTTGATATCTAGTATAGTATGGGAAAGATATATCAATTTTTTCACTAGTCTTTAGTACATCCCTTTATCAACTGGGACAAAATTTTCCCTTATCTCAATTTTATTTGATAGATCTATAGAAGTATTAGTTAGCTTACTACCAAGCATACTAATTTCCTTTAGTAAATTGAAAGTATATTTCCTTTAGGATATTGTAATCCCTTTATTAGACTGAGCTACTTCTATACCTGAAAGTACTTTAAGGTTCTTAAATCTTTAATCTTAAAATCTTTGCTAAAGACTTTCTTAAGGTGAGTGACTTCTTCTTCATTATTCCCTGTTACAATAATATCATCTACATAAACAATGAAAATGATGATCTTACGACGTGATGTTTTGATGAAAAGATGTGATCTATCTATCCTTGTGTGAACTCTAGCTGTTTGATTACCTTAGTAAACCTTTCAAACCATCATCTCAAGGATTGCTTGAGTTCATATAAAGATTTTTGTAATTTGTATAATAGGTTATTTGAATTTTTCAAACTGAAAGGTGTCTTCACGTAAACCTGTTCATCTAAGTCCTTATTACAGAATGCTTTCTTAACATTAAGTTATAGAGCTTCCAACTAAGATTAACTGTTAGAAACTATCTATTACCCTTAAGGCCATTGAGTGAGCTGCCATGTGCCATTCTTCTTAAGTGATTAGAGCTTTTCATTCATAGTCTCTTTCCATTTTGGATGTTTGAAGGCTTTTTCTATACTATTTGGACATATTATCTTATCTAAGTTAGTTGTAAATATCTTATAACTAGGAGATGACTTTTTATAGGATACAAAGTGAGAAATACGATGCTAGGTACATGATCTAGTTCTCTTTCTCCATGTAATAGGAAGATGATGATCATTAGAGGCTTCAAAATCATCATTACCTTGATTACTTTATGTCCCTTCTATAGGAGTTGGACTTGGGTCAAATAAGCAATATTCTAAGATAGTGTGCTACTCCTCAACTTGCTTATTATGCTTTGAATACACTTTGAGATCCTTGTTAGGCCCTTGGCTCAAAGTTTTAGGAGTCTCAAGTTCAAGCAAGTGGATTATGGGTCTAAAACTGTTCTTTTTCTTTAATTTTTGGACCTCCCCTTAGATATGAGTTTTGGGGCAATATGGCACCTATTCAAGAAAGGTAATATCCATGGAGCTATAGGATTTTCAAGTGAGAAGAGAATAACACTTATAACCCTTTCAGTATAAGGAATACCCAAGAAAAATACTCTTGATAGATTTTGGATTGAGTTTACTTTTCTAATGTGGCAGGATATGAGCATAAGTAACACATCCAAATACCTTTAATGGTAAGTTAGTGGTGTGTATTTAAGGGAAGGCTTTGAGAAGGACTTGGTACAAAGAATCAAATTTAAGAGTTCTTGAGGGCATCCAGTCGATGAAATAAGTTGTAGTTAAGATAACTTCACCTCAAATTTGTTTAAGGACATCATTTATGAACATAAAGGACCTAGCAATTTCAAAAAGATGCCCATTTTTCCTTTCATCTATATCATTTTGTTAAGGAGTGTAGGCATAAGAACTTTGATAAACAATAACTTTTTCAAGAACAAAAATTGCTAAGAGTTGAATTAAAATAGTTCCTAGCATTATTAGTCTTGAAAATTCAAATTCAAATTTGAGTTTGAAATTGATTTTTAATCATGGCATGGAAATTTTCCACAATTAAAGTAGTTTCAAACTCATCTTTCATAAGAAATACCTAAGTGATATGGGTGTGATCATCAATAAAAGATAAGAACCAAGAAGCATTTGTTACATTTAAACTTGAGATAGTCCCCAAATATCATTATAAATGATAAAAAAATGGTTGAGATGGTTTATAATCATATGTGGGATAGGTATTACAACAGTGTTTTGATAATTGACACATCTCATAATAGAAAAAATTTGGACTTTTATTGATAAATAAAGAGGAAAACATTTTGTTTAGGTAGATGAAGTTTAGGTGACCCAAAAAATGGTGCCATTACATAACAATGCAATCAGAATTGTTTATTGAGCAGCTGGCATGATAGTTTTAAGTGATCTTATTGTTAACCTTGGTTTGGTATAAACCTTCACTCTTCTTAGCATTGCCAATCATCTTCCCTGAATATAAATCCTGAAAGAGACATTCAAAGGAAGAGAATTTAGCAACACATTTTAAATCTTGAGTAAGCTTGTTGATTGATAATAAATTACAGGACAAACTTGGAACCAAGAGAATGGATTCAAATGTTAAGGCTGCAGAGATTTTCACTTTTCCAATCTCTATTATTGTGGATGTAAACCCATAAGCAATTTTCACATTATAATTAGTGTAGCAAGGCTTACATTTATAAATAGTGAGGCATCTTTAGCCATATGACTTGAAGCACCTAAATCAATTATCCAAGAAGCTACATCTTTTGCTCAAGCATAAAGTGCATTTAAGAAAGTACTTTTCTATATCGTGCCATTGGTAACTACAATAGCTGATGAACCTTGTTCTGATAATCTTTTAAAGCTAATATAAGTACTCTTTACTAAACAATGTTGGCTTATTAAGAGTATTTTTGTAATGTCCAGTACATTGTAAAAACACTGGAACGGGTCGATTTGAAAAGCAAGCTCCTTGAGATGAGTGATTCAAGGCTAAATAAAATTTGAATAAAATTTTAAATAATAGAAAATGAGAATTTGAGCCTTGAGTTGCCCAGAAATCGGGGTTGGAGTGATTCGAAAAATTTGCCGAAAGGCCAGTGACATTTTCGTAAATAAGTGTAATTTTGGAAAAGCACCTAAGAGGGATTTTTAAATGAAAATTTTGAGTTAGTCAAGGTTCTCATAGGCCCCAAAAACCATAGGAAGCCCCGGGATCAATAAAGCCCCTCCGGTGTACTCTTTTCGACGTCGATTGACCCAAACTTTGACTGGTTCATTCGGGAAGGTTTTAGCTTCGATTTGAGTGATTCCAAAGGCATTTTTACTAAATTGGGAATATAAATTTTATAATGGAGAAGACAGTTATAAAAAAAGATCTAAAACAAAGAAGAAACGGAAATGCTATTACGAAAGGGTAAAAATGAAATTAAAGTGTTAAAGGAAGCTTTCAAATTCTTCTTTATAAGTCACGTTCTTTCTTTCCTTCATTAAACCAACTTGCTTCTGCCTATTTTTAGAGAAAAACTCCAGCTTCTTAGCGCACAAGAGAAGGAGGATTTTAAAGAAAGAAATTCAAGAAAAGAGTAAGAAACTTTAAAAAATTCTATATCCTTCCTTCTTGAAACTTGCCCTTCTCCTCTCAAGCTTTCTTTTTATGGTTTTAATGGAGAGTTTGGTACTATTTTAGGGGCAGAATAGAGAGGGAAATTTCAAAAATTTAGGGAGCAAACCAACCAAGTGGAAGAATAAGCCAAAAAAACCAAGAAAATAAAGTAAATTCTCTATCCTTTGGTAGCCTCTTCCTCCCTCTCACCCTTGTCAATTTTGTCCAGCCAAGGGCCTATTCTTTAGGGGTTATGTTCTGTCCAATTCATGGAGGGATTAAAGGTTTTCAATGGCAAGGATTAAAAAGGAACCAATAGAATCAAGAAAGGAGCATTAGGAAATAAGATGGAACCATTAGGGATCCAAATGCTCCCTTGCAAATCTGATTTAATATGAATATTCTTAGACTTAATTGAATGTTTAAACATGCTTCTAAGATCCTTAGATATTCCCCACATGCATCCTCCATTGAGAAAACAAACAAAACTCTATAGAAGGTCCATTTGCTCTATGTCTCGGCCGAGGAGGGTTGGAATAGCTAGGGAGAGTTTTAAATTTTTCTAAGGCCATTCTTGAGTCATATGTGATGAGTGAAGATGAGTAGGGGCCTTGGAAAAAATTTAGAACTCAAAAAAAGTGAATTGGTGCCATAGACTCCATTATGTGACCTAAAGAACCAATATGTGTTTAGGCTCCTTATTTTAATTGGGTGATGACTCCAAGAGACTTAAAAGGAGTCAAGAATCATATATGAATAAAGAGAAGGGAGCCTAAAAGTTAATTAAAGGGTGTTGCTTCTTTAGGTGTCATTATGGAACTATAATGAGGCTTATAAGGCAAGTTAGGGTCTAGGTAATTTATGTGGCCTTAGAATTCATTCCATAAACCTAATTAGCTTCCTTAAATCATGTCTAGGCCAAGAGAAACCTTCCCCACACTTTTGTGGGTGTGTAGCCAAAAAGAGGAGATTGAATCCAAAAGACAAAGTGTGTAATTGTGTGCAAGGTCGCTCTCTCCACTTTTTCTCATACATGGATGTGTGTTTAGCTTGTTTTAAAATGTGTGTATGTGTATTTTCAAGCTATGAAAAGTATGCTAGTATGCCTTTATATGCCATGATCCTTGATGGCATATTATGTTTTCTAATGAGTGCATGATATTTGTATGAGTTACTTAAGTGTGGAGAGGCCAAGAACTCTTCCCTTGGTGAGGATGAGCCAATAACCCTTAAGCTTGGTTGAGACAAAGTAAAGAGTCTCCCAAAAGTAAAGTGGGCTCTAAAGAGTATGGTTGAGTTCAAAACTCTTAAAAAATGGGTGAGGTAAGTCCAAAATCCATGAGAAGAAGTGTGAGGCCAATCCAAGTACTTGGTGAACTCTTGAATGTTTTGTATGATTTATTCACATGCCAAGTTTGCTTTGTAAATGTCTATGATTTCCATTTTTCCATGCATACATTGTAAAGCTTGTTTTGCACATATTATGTATAATTGAATAGGATATGAGCTATTGGGATTCTTTGAATCTCATCCCCTCCTCTCCAATGATCTAATATGCTAGGTGAACTAAGTAGCTATGGTGAAGGGAGCCAACAACAATGAAGAAGGAAAAGTAACAAGCTTATGACTAGTTTTACCCATTTTGGAACCATAATTATGTTTCTTGATGTATATGGTGTTGTAATTGTATCATGACCTTTGAGACATGTATAAATACACTATTATGTGATGTTTATGTGTATGAATATGATGTATGACCTCTAGCATATGTTTTGAGTATGTAATGCCAAAGTATGAGAATTGAAAGTTTGATAGATATGTATATAAGTGGGGGTTGAATGGCCAAAATGAGATGTATGAGGTTTGAAACCATTTGGGCAGCTCACACAAGTCTTAAATATACTTTTAGACTTGCCCAAAAGGTGCTAAGACTAAGAGAAATCTATTTGGCAACTTTGGTACCCTATATGGAGCCAAAATTGACTATTATGGAACCTTATATTACTTTTTAGCCAAATGAGTTAGTTTTGATCTGAGATTTGGCATGAAATTAGGTCTCATTGAGAGATTTTTGGGAAGTAAAAGATCATAATTTTTGGAGGTCTACAAAATATTTGATGATTTTTCAAAGTTGGCAAAATTTATGTTTCTGGTTTGCTATACTATTCATTTGATCTGAAATTAAACTCTATGACCCGAGACTCAAATGATGTCCAATTACTATGAAATTTTATACAAAGAAACTAAACAATCATAGTGACTCGTACCAACTAAAATCACCTCATTTGGAGTCTAGAGAGGGAGATATGAATTTTCAAAGTTTCTGTCCAGTATCAGTAAATTTTCCTGACCAGAAGTACTGTTCCATTGAATTATGAGGTCTGAGCTTGATAAACTGATCTAAAGATATTTTTCCTCTCTAGTTAACATCTACAAATTTCCAGATTCATATCATTTGTATGGATTGGAGTTTTTTATAATTAATTGGACATTTTCAAAGTTCTCTGTAGAATTCTGTGACAGTTCCAGAATTTAGTTAGACTTTTGGACAATTTTGGATGTCAAACGCCCTCTGTGATGAATTTTATGGTCTGGGCATATTTTTAGTGTGAAGTAGACATCTTAAGATTTCTGGAATGACTAAGATTGCATAATTTTGATATTACTAGATTTAGTTATGATTTTTCAAAATTTAGTCAAAAAGTAGAGCAATTCTGACTGAGAATGAAGCTCCATATTCCACACTCTATTTCGGTTTCCATGAGTTATAGACATGATTTTGTGATGCAAATGAGTTTTTTTGATGTAATTAAATATGATATAGTATGAGCTCACATGGTCCATGTGACACCGATTACAAATTTTTAAATATAGCGCAATGCGAAGAAATCTATTATTTTCATCCCTTTTTTCATATGTTCTTGTGGAATTGATGAAATAAAACTTATGAATGACATGAAATGAGCTAGAATTTATGGTGTTATAATTTTCACCTCTTTCTAAGGAGGCAATATATTCTTTGTTAGCTCTCTCTTTAGTGGGTTTCTAATCTATTGGCTTATCATTTAACTTCTAATAAGTTTTGCGGGCATGGCCCATACATCAATAATGGTCACATCATGGTCTACCTTTTTTTTATATTTATTTTCAGTACTTTGCTTGACATTTCATAATAAAAGAACATAACATTTAGGTGTAGAAATAGGTGAAGAAGCGCCTCTTATCAGGTTTCTCATGCTCTCTTCCTTTATAACTTCCGAAAAAGCTTCTTTGAGTGATGGTAGAGGCTTGATACAAAAAATTCTTCCCTAAAGTTCATCCAAATATTTATTCAAACTTACTAAGAATTTGAAGATTCTCAATTTGAGAATTGTTTCCTTTTCAATAATTCTTCAATATCTTCTTACATCCTTAAGACATAACCAATCTAAACTCTTGAAGACGTCTAATTATTGCCAAAGGCGAGTTAACCTAGTAAAATATTGACTTACAAGTGGCTTATTTTGTTTAAGATCATGAAGGGTTCTTTTGATCTTAAATAATTTAGCAATATTGTCTTTGTAGGGTAAGTTTCCTTTACAACAGTCTAAATCTCATGGCTAGTATTATAAAACATGAAGTTCTGTCTAATGTCATTGTCCATGGTATTAACTAACTAGGACATGGCCATATTGTTTTTTGCCTTCCATATTTTATACTTACGGTCCTTTATTTCTAAAGGAATGGCTGCTCTAGTAAGGAGGTCATTTTTCCTTTTGCCTAAGACAAACATTGTTACTAACTTGGCCCATTAAAGATAACTATGCCCATTTGGTTTATGCCCAGTAATGAGTTGAGCAAACCCCTATGATCTATGGCTTGAAAGATCTTATCCAAAAGTCCTACTTAAAGTCTAGCTTGAGGTGCTTTTGATGCCATAATAGATTTCAAATAAAATAAGTTTTGTAATAACAAGTTACTTACAACAATAGCAGAACTATAGTTCCTAAAGTGTAAGAATTGCCTAGACAATTAGATAACCATAAAGAAATATCTAACAAGCTAGATTACAACAACATAAAAACAACTTACATAGAGCTAATTAAAGAATAAAGGTTGTACACAAAGAATAAAAGACTAAAGTAAGGTAGATATTATGAACATGTGCCAACTAGGAAAGGAGATGGGTGGGCTTGATAATATTTTGGTCGATGATCAGTTTTAAGTAGATGGTGACCTTAGGGGAGGCTTCATATACTTTCACGCATAAGTGAGTGGGTGAGCTTGCGTTCTAAGATTTGGCACATAAGGGCATGTTTAGTGTCATCTGGAGCTTCAAATTTTTAGGATAGGCTAGTTGGCATTGTTTATAGGGGTTCCTTAAGTGTTTAGACCAATTTGAGACCAAACTGGGGTAGCTTATTGATAATGGTAAAGCCATAAGGGAATGAGAGGAAGAAGGCCACAGGATAAGAGTAAAGGTCTTAAAGGAAGAAGTCATAGAAGATGAAAAAGGAGCTTAGAGCTCTAGTGCTTTGATGCCATGATAAAAGAAAGTTTTTTTTTTTTTAATTTCTACCATATCTATTTTGTATAATGTTCTCAACTATATATACGCCTAAAGCTAAACTAAATTTACAATAAGCTTCTTTTAAATAAGTTATTTACAAAAAATACCCTCTAAACCTAATATTAATTAAAAACAACAGTATTTCTACAATGTGATCCATGAGACCTTCCCTGATGTTAGTATGTGCTCTTGTTGCCAATCTTCGTGAACTTTTCCTTTTAGCTAAAGTGTATAGAGAGAGTTCCTGTCAAATGGCCTTTGTGAGATATGCTAATGTCGACTAAACTAGCACAGAACATGATTGGTATGATATCACTCGACCATCCAAAAGCAATAGAAATTTAGTGACACATGATTGAGACACATGCATGTAGAAATTTAGTGATGTTAAACAATAGTTTGGAATTAATTGACAAATAGTCAATAAGTCATATGAACGCCAAATAATCTGTATACAACAACTCATTTTCAAATAAGCAAAATTTCTAGTACTTATAATATGAGAGAGAAAAAAAGTATCATTGTATTGCCATAAACCCTCATCATCCTTTATTTGCTCAAACCGAATCTTATATTACCACAAAGTCTCTAAGGTTGAACAGGAATGCTGGAGGACATGCTTGTCCCTTAAAACCTAGTGGTTGTCTCATAGGATAGATCTCTATATATGGGTTAGGTTGTAGAGGTCTTTATAGAGCAAGCCAAATGAATCAATCCAATGGCCATAAGTGCAAAAGAGTCAGACAACCAATGATGTTTACCTTATTATAATGAGTTACACTACACATCTCTTATTACAAGTGTGCCAACACCATTAATCCTTAACTACACTTACTTGCTTTTTCAAAATTGACAAGCAAAAGTAGGTACATTAGCATCACCTTATGACCAATCCTATCTGGCATAAGGTATCCCCTGATCAACTATAGTATGTATGCTTGCATGAGTTGTCAGACATTCTCATTATCTACATTGTCTAGCAAGTTTGCAAATGTTTTTACAAGCTAAGGAACACTCAGTCTCTATCTATCTAGCATCCCATTTGGTGGGGAGACACCAAGTAAATCATTGCACATAACCTATTAGTTGTAACTTATTCGCCCTAATATTGCATCCCCATGCAGGGTAACTCCAACTAGATTACAACATGTTAAAGTATGATTATTCATTCACCCCTCATGAATGGAAGGTGTGTCTTTGGATGCCATCTTTTTACAAGGGTTAAAATAAGTGTAGTATTAAAATCGAAATGTCTAAGTCAGGACACTCCATAGAAACTAGCCTGTTCAACATAGGGAATGGTCGTAAGTGAGGGCTCAAATATGTGGTCCTTGTAGGCAATTCGATGTATGTTAAGAATTTAATCATCTTATAACGGCCCATAGTAAGGTCTGCATAACTTAGGACATAGGCTAACATAATTGTTAAGTTTGTAAAAATATAAGGATGATGAGAGGTTTACATAACTTGCCTTCTTACCACACGACCTATAACACATAACAAGATTACAAGTATAAAAGAGAATGTCCTCTAGGCTAGCATCGTGTTAGTGATCCATGAAATACTTTGCAATCAATAAGTTATACTAAACACAGTTGTCATTTATTTAGAATGAATATTTAGTTAAACAACTAGAACATCATATCAAATACATCATGTTAAATACATAATCTACTAAATAGATAGTCATATTTTCTAAATACATCAACTCATTCATAGAGCTATGGGTGCTCAAGATGATAGGTTAGACATGTTGCTCAGTTATAATCGATTTATTTGCACAACCCATATCTTTGATGTTTCATTAGACCTTTTCTCTAGTCTTCTATATTTTGGATGACTTAGGTTAACCTTTCTGGTAAATCATTGAAGGGTCTGGCATGAGTCTTGGTCCATGGTATGGGGCCAATATACTTTGCCACTCATTCTGTGAAACTCACTTTAGTATGCATTTAGGATTATGTTTAACTAGAAAATATGGTGTATCAATTGTGTTGGTTCAAGTGAGACCTTGGCGCAGGCTACCATTACATTTTGATGGTGATACTTTTGAAGTTAAAACTTGCCACAATTACATGTATGGGGGGCTACACTTACTTTATAACATTAACCATACTGCTAACTCGTTAAATCGTATGGCTCCTCAATTTGGAATTATGATACCTACCGATTGAAGTTGCACACAAATAAGGTAGAGACTTTTTGAATCCTCATCGATAACTTTTTCCACATATCCTTAAAAAGCATTTTGCCTACTTCAATTTATGCAATTGTATTTTGTGTATGCTCTACTCAATATCTATTTAGCCTATATATAGGTGCCTTTACCAACTTGTTTATGGGTAAGAACCTAATGCCTTTGAAAATGCTATTTATACACTCTGTTAGGTTCATTGTCATATGCCCCATTGATGCCTTTCATAGTCATACCTCTAAGATTATTTACTCTTCGCAATATCCTCTATCTAGTTTGTGACCTCTTCGTGTAGTTGATGTAGTTGAGCTAAGTATTCATCTTCTAAATGATGCTCATGCAAGTATCCAATATTGATGAACCTCTTCTTTAGTTATTTACCCCTAAATGTTGTGTTCAAATTGTTCATAATGTGTTAAGGCAGAACATATAATATGCATTAGGTGGCTGCCAACCATTTTGCGGGTCAAAGATGATATCTAAAATATCATAATGTCAATCAAAAATTAAACAAAGCCCCTATTTGTTAGGAATCATTCACTGTTAAAGATTGTGAAGGAACCATTCTCATACCTTGTATGTTTCCCCTTCATTGATAGCAAATGCCAGGGACATTACCTTTCTTACCCTATCATATGAGCTTGCAATTAGCAAGATACCCTTGTACTTCTCATATAAAATTGTACCTTCGACTTGAATCATGGCCTTCAAGTAGTTAAGAGCATCAATGCAAGGCTTAAAAGTTTAAAAGATGTGATTAAAGATATAAATTAGTTGCCTTAAAATTTTATTATTTTTAAGGTATAAATATATACTAAATTATTCATATATAAATTAAAATAACATGTATTAGTAAATTAAAATATCACAAATAATAGGTAAATTTGTAATAACATGTATAAAGTATAAATTTGTTTAGATATGCTCATCTTAAAGCTAATAACATGTGCAAAGTGTTAATAAATCAAAATATCACAATTGCCTGCGTAAACTAGTCTAAATAATATTAAATAATTGATTACTTCAAATCATAATAGATAATTTTAACCTTTAATGAAAAATAGACAAATGATAAGCCCACACAATTATGTTGATTGTGCTCTCCACTAATTTGATTGGCATTAGCATATCCCATAAAGGCTATTCGGCATAGCCTCCCTCTATACACTTCAACTCAGAAAAAGTTTATAAGGACTAATGATAGGAGCATATGGATTTCATTGTGTCTTGGAACGTATGGCCTTATGTTATGGCCTACATCGATATCAAAGAGAGTCTTATGGATCACAGCTTAGACTATATTCGTTAGTATTGGAGACATACATGATGGTATATCCATCTTGCAGGTGGTTCATAGGGCTTTGTAATATGATTTTATATGTTGGTTGTCTTTACATTTCCTCTTTTTCTTTATATATTTACACTTACCTGTCGATTTTCCATTTCTATAGGCAGATACATTAGAGGATTTGTATAGGCTTATTGTCATTGATCCATAAATGCTTGGTCACGGTGATTTAAGGGAAAAGGTGGGTAAAGATATTAATAGCATGCTATAGGCCCTCAGCAAACATTGAAAGATGATGATTTCATAAGTTGTGCCTTCTACACTTTGCTTATTGAGGCCACTAGAGCCAGAGGCTAAGCCACAAAATAAAAGACATGGTTTTGTCTCATCTAGGGAGTTGATGGTGGATGATGTAATATGTGGTGATGCCACAAGTGTGTTGTCATCTTCCTACACCCTAACATTGACACAGGGAGATCTCAAAGGTGTTGCTTCCTTTTCTTTTGTGCCATGCATAGACTTTGAAGGTGTTGGTCTTTCGTCATTTATGCCTACCTCATAGTTCACAAATTTTGAGGACATTTATGCCCACTAAGAAATCCATAGACTATGGAAGGGCCAATACCTCTTATTATACATCTCTAGTGCCTTAGTGTCTCCCCATAAAGTCCTCCTTTTTCACTCTAATGATGTAGCTAATGTACTTTAATGAAGCATATTCATGACACTATTTACATATTCATTTGCATTTAGTGTTGTGTATGTTAGAACATCATTTGGATAGTAAGGAACATCATATCAATAAGAGTCTCTCATCCTAAATCAATTGATCCCACCTATTCATTTCCCTTAATGGGCCTTGAATTCTTAACAAATTCGCAATAATAACTATAGTGAATCATCATGAGAAGAAGAAAAAGAAAATAAGGAAGAGGAGGAGGAAGAAGAAGAAAAAGAAAAAAAAGGAAGAGCTAGTGTAATGCTGACCATAACAACTTAGAAGACATCCTTAATATAGGACAGGAACTCATTATGGTTCATTCAAAGTCACCTTTTTATTTTTTTCCTTCATGTATGTCAAATTTTATGTTTATTTTTTTAATTATTATATTATATTATATTATATTATTATAATTATTATGACAATAGTTTTTTCGTCTTTTTCTCTAAAAGAAAAAAGATCATTTGAAAATTTTAATCTTAAATTTATAAAACTTACCAAAAAAATAAATTAAGGAACATGGATGTGATGTCTTTTTATTTCTTAAATAAAAAAATTCATTAAGGAATACAGGCATGATGTCTTTGCATTCCTTAAATAAAAAGAAATTATTTAAGTTGAATGCGAAGTGCTTTTCTATATGTTTAGGATTTTTTAAAAAATATAAATTTTTTAAATAGTATGCCATCCTTCCCTTCGCATTATTATAAAAAAAATATGAAATATGTTTAAGGAGAAAGTTTTGTGTGATGTCCAGTTTTCGTTAAACGACGAAAACATGCACGTTTTCAAAGCAAGTCTCCCGAAATAAATTAGTTAAGGTTTCAAAAAATTTGAGTAATATTTTAAACTCCTAAAAATGAGAATCCTAAGCTCAGACAAAAGGAAAAATGGAGCTAGAATATAGAAATAAATTTTGTCGAAAAACCTACGAAACATAATAGCATTTTCGTAATTTTGAGTAAATTTTGAAATTCACACAGGGGAGTTTTTAAACAAAAGTTTTGAGTTTTCTAGGGTTTTCAAAGGCCCTAAAAGCCATGGGAAGCTTTGAAATAGTTAAATTCCCTTCGGTGGACGTTTTTTAACGTCAGTGTGCCGAACTTTGACGAATTCATTCGGGAAGATTTTAGCTTCGATTTGAGTGATTCCAAAAGCATTTTACTAAATTGGAAACCTAAATTTTATAATAAAAAAGACAGTTCTAAAAAAGAAGCTAAAACGAAGGAGAAATGAAAATGTTATTACGAAAGGGCAAAAGTAGAATTAAATGGGAAAAGTGAACCTTTCACACCCTTCTTTAAAGACACGTCCCACTCTCCTCCCTTTAACCGACTTTCTTTTGCCCCTTTTTAGAGAAATTGTCCAGCCCACTTAGGCACACCAATAGCAAGGGAAAAGAAGAAGAAAAAGATAAGATTTTGCTAAGGAATTCTTAGCTTTTCAAGCCTTTCCTTTCACTAACTCTCTTCTCCTTCTTTCCCTCTTCCTTTCTATGGTTTTCTTTAAGTTTTTGGTGCTATTTTTAGGCTAGACTAGGGAGGAAATTTTCATGTTTATGGAGGAATGTCCAACCAAAGTGAAGAACAAGCCAAAAGAACTAAGAAAATAAGGTAAATTCTCCATCCTTTGGTAGCCCCTTCCTCCCCCTCACCCTTGTCAATTTCATCCAACCAAGAGCTTATCCTTTAGGGGCTGTGTTCTGTCCAATTCATGGAGGGATTAGAGGTTTTAGATGGCAAGGATTAAGAATGAACCAATAGAATCAAGAAAGGAGTATTAGGAAACAAGATGGAACCATTAGGGATCCAAATGCCCCCTTGCAAATCTGATTTAATGTGAATGTTCTTAGGCTTAATTGAATATTTTAACATGCTCCTAAGATCCCTAAGATGTTCTCCACATGCATCCTCCTTTGAGAAAACAAACAAAACTCTATGGAAGGCCCATTTGCTCTATGTCTTGGCCAAGGAGGGTTGGAATAACTAGGGAGAGTTTTAAATTTTTCTAAGGCCATTCTTGAGTCATATGTGATGAATGAAGATGAGTAGAGGCCTTGGAAAAAATTTAGAACTCAAGGAAAGTGAATTGGTACCATAGACTCCATTATGTGACCTAAAGAAGCAAAATGTGTTTAGGCTCCTTGTTTTAATTGGGTGATGACTCCAAGAGACTTAAAAGGAGTCAAGAATCATATATGAATAAAGAGAAGGGAGCCTAGAAGTTAATTGAAGGGTGTTGCTTACTTAGGTGTCATTACGGAACTATAATAAGGTATAAGGCAAGCTAGGGTTTAGATAATTTATGTGGCCTTAGAATTCATTCCATAAACCTAATTAGCTTCCTTAAATCATGTCTAGGCCAAGAGGAACCTTCTTCACATTTTTGTGCGTGTGTAGCCAAAAAAAGGAGATTGAATCCAAAAGACAAAGTGTGTAATTGTGTGCAAGGTAACTCTCTCCACCTTCTCTCATGCCTGGATGTGTGTTTGGCTTGTTTTAGAATGTGTGTATGTGTATTTTTAAGCTATGAAAAGTATGCTAGCATACCTTTATATGCCATGATTTTTGATGCCATGTTATATTTTCCAATGAATATATGATATTTGTATGAGTTTACTTGAGTGTGAAGAGGCCAAGAACTCTTCCCTTTGGTAAGGATGAGCCAAGAACCCTTGAACTTGGTTGAGACAAAGTAAAAAATCTCCCAAAAGTAAAGTGGGCTCCTAAGAGTATGGTTGAATCCAAAGTGTTTAAAGAATGGGTGAGACAAGTCCAAAATCCATAAGAAGGAGTATGAGGCCAATCTAAATACTTAGTGAGCCCTTGAATGTCTTGTATGATGTGTTCATATGCCAAGCTTGCTTTTTAAATGTATATGACTTCCATTTTTTCCATGCATACATTTATAAGGCTTGCTTTGCACATACTATGTATGATTGAATGAGAGATGAGCTATTGGGATTCTTTGAATCTCATCCCCTCCTCTCTAATGATCTAATACACTAGGTGGACCAAGTAGCTATGGTGAAGGGAGCCAATAACCATAAAAAAAGAAGATTGACAAGCATATATCTAGTTTTCTTCATTTTGTAACCTTAATGATGGTTTATGATGTACATGATGATGTAAATGGTCTATGACCATTGAGACATGTGTAAATATGTTATTATGTGATGTTTAAATGTATGGAGATGATGCATGACCTCTAGCATATATTTTGAGTTTATAATACCTAAGTATGCAATTTGGAAGTTTCATGTAAATGTGCATAAGTGTGGGTTGAATAGCCAAAATGAGATGCATGAGGTTTGGGACCATTTGGGTAGCTCACACAAGTCTTAAATGTACTTTTAGACTTGCCCAAAAGATGTCAAGACCAAGAGAAATCCATTTGGTAACTTTGATACACTATACGGAGCCAAAATTGACCATTATGGAACCCTACGTCACTTTTTAGCCAAATGAGTTAGTCTTGATTTGAGATTTGGCATAAAATTAGGTCTTATTGAGAGATTTTTGAGAAGCTAAAGATCATAATTTTTATAGGTCTACAAAATATTTGATGATTTTTCAAAGTTGGCAATTTTTATGGTTTCTAGTTTACTGCACTATTCATTTGGTCCGAAATTAAACTCTGTCATCTGAGACTCAAATGATGTCCAATTGCTATGAAATTTTATAAAAAGAAACTAGATAATCACAGAAACTCATACCAATTAGAAGCACCTCATTTGGAGGTCTAGAGTGGGAGATATAAATTTTTGAAATTCCTAAATTTGCCTAACCAGAAGTATTGTTCTATTGAAATTTGAGGCCTGGCCTTGATGAACTAATCTGGAGATATTTTTTCTCTCTTTTTAACATCCACAAATTTCCATATTAGTATCATTTGTATAGATTGGATTTTTTTAGAATTAATTGGACATTTTCAAAGTTTTATGTAGAATTCTATATCAGTTCTAGAATTTAATCAGACTTTTAAAAACTTTTAGGTGTCAAAGATCCTCTATGATGAATGTTATGATCTAGATGTATTTTTATTGTAAATTAGACATCTATAGATTTCTAACATGACCAAAAACACATAATTTTGATTTTTCTCGAATTAGTTATGATTTTTCAAAATTTGCCCAGAAAAGAGGCCAATTTTGGTCAAGAATGAACTTCCATTTTTCATGCTCTATTTCGGTTTCCATGAGTTGTGGGCATGATTTTGTGATACCAATGAGTTTTTTGGATGTAATTAAATATGAGAATATATATTATGAGCTCACACAGTCCACATGACACCGATTGAAATTTTTTAGTATGACGCAACGGGAATAAACCCATTATTTTCGATCCCCTTTTTTATATGCTTTCATGAAAATGATGAGGTGAAACTTATGAATATTATGAAATGAGCTACAATTTATGGTGTTACATTTTGACGATGGGATATATGGGATACAAGTTTTGTCTTCCCATATAGAGTTGTCAAAAAGCCCAATAGCCCACTTATGGGGGGAAAGGGAGCTAAAGGATTTTGTTAGATCTCATCTTGCCCATTTGTAGGGTTTTATTAATTTCTATACATAGCAATTACCAGTTGATTGAATAAGCCCTTTAAGGGTGATCAATTCTAAACCTTTCACCTTTCATCATGTCTCTCTTTAATTGAGGTTTTGATCAATCTTGTGATCAAGAAATGGAATTATTTATTGCTGCCACTAATCTAAATGTATGGAAATGATTGGATGATTTTGATGAGCTAAATGAACTTGAAAAATAGATTTTAGGATTAGACCATGGATTGGGTAGTGTAGGTTTATGAAACTTGCAATGTTGATAACTTGATTCACCCGTAGGAGAAGGATATATCTATCAATCTCACATAGCCATACTAGGACTTATTCTTGATTAAGTTTTTAAATCAATTGTTTAAGGAATTATATATTAGTTAAGCAAATGTCTATATGTTTTTTGGAAGATATTTATAGCTAAATTGGAGTTTTAAACTATTAATGACATTAAGAGCAAGATGAAAAGAAGTAATTAATTTATATGAAATGCTAAGAGGAATTATAATTCCAAACCTTTTTACTTTCTAATTTCATCTAGAATGATATTTTGTTAATTTTATCTCTTTAGTTTAGTTTAATTTCCTATCACTTTTATTGTTAGTTTGATTTAAAGTAATGTGTACAATTTTAATAATTAGTAATTATCATAGTAACAAATTCTCATAGAAACAATACTATATTCATCATTTTATTACTATTGCGATATGTATCCTTGCATGTACGCTTTCAAATAAGAAAGACTTGCAAAAATGTTTTATTCTTGTATTTTTTAACTTGAAAAATTTTCTCACATATTTAATTTATTCTCTTGAATCAAATGAAATTCCATGAGTTTCGTTGACTATAAGCTACATCCTAAAAGTAATAGCCAAATTCAAAATGGTGTAATTACTAATTATGGATTATAAACAAATTGTATTTATAAGCTGTTTCAAAAAATAGTTATTGAACTTTAATACATAATATATACCTCTCTCTTAAGGGACCTTCTTAACATGGGTTCTAAATGAACTAAACTTGTTTAATGAGACTTACATATGGCATATTTACATATTTATTTATTATTAATTTGATTTTGTTTTTCATAGATCAAGTTTACACATATAACTACATTAATTCATTCAATTTACAAGGATATGAGCCCAGGCTATCACACCATAATATATTGAGCATCATATTCTCATATCCAAAGTTGGTCTTAAGTGGACCCAGTGGAAAACCAAGAAAAGGGATAAAAATATTGAATTTATTTGCATTACGTCAGGGTTTAAAACAATTTATTCTGTGTTCCATGAATCCCATGAACTCACCGATAACTTTCTCTACTTATATTCTATCCATACAAGTCAGAAATGGCTCCAATGAATTTGGAGCCAAAAGCCAGAAAAATGACAATTTTCTCACGGGTCCAAAATTTAGATTTTTGGCACCAATTTTAGAAAATCATAATTAATTCTAAAAAAAATGAAATCAAGTAACCCATAGCTTTCTGGAAAGTTCTAGATGTTAACTTCATATTGAAAATAATTTCAAGCCATAATAACATCGTTTGGACCATGTTTAATAATAGAGAGATGACATAGGTCAGACTACCCAGCGTTTTTGACATAGTTTATTGATATAAATTTCAAAAATTTATAACTAATTTCACAAAAATTCAATTTTGACAAAAACACCAATTTGAAAAGTTGCAAATGTTAAATAGAGGAAAAAAATAAATTCAGACCAGTTCAGAAGCCTTTAGACCTCAAAAACTGATGGAAAAGTAACCAAAATCTGCTAGCATCCCTGATACTAACACAAAATTTTAGATAATTATTTCTTCCTCTATAGACTTCAAATTGAGGTGCTTCTAGTTGTCATAAGTCATTCTAAGTATCTAACTTCTCCCTATAAAATTTTATATCTATTGGACACCATTTGACATATGAATGATAAAGGCAAAATTTCTAACCCTATGAACAATCCCACTGTCAAGTTTGGAAATTTTAGCTAAATTTGGAAATTCACCAAATATTCTCTAAAGCTCCAAATAATATAAACTTTAACTTTTCAAAAAGCTTTAGACAAGCCCTATATGCATCCCAAATTTCAAAGTAAAAGGAGTTCATTTGGATAGATTTGGCTATAGCTTACTATTATAGTCATTGTCATACCCGAAAATGTGACTGCGTGGCGCTTTTTTAAAGAAATTTTTAAAAAGAAGAAATTTCGATTCAATTTTCAGAGAAAACGAAAACTGAAATCGAAATTAAGATAAGTAGTAGAGTCGCCACCAAAATTTTAATTTTTGAAAAGGCAAAACTTTGGAAAAGCCTTTTTATTTGAAAAATAAGAAAAATGGTCTACGAATCAGAAAATAGATTCGGGAGTCAGTTGTGAGTGGGGAAGGTGTTAGGCACCCCACTACACCCGTTACTAAGAACGGTTACCCTAAATTAGTTGTGTAAAATTAATATGGCATTTAGTCTATTTTAATTCTCCTAACAAATCACATGCAAAATAAGAAATAAAGGTAAAGGGAATGAAGTTGAAAAGGAAAAAGAGGAAATAAACTAAAGAAACAAAATTTGAAAAGATGAAATGAAAGAAAAGAAATTAAGGAAATGAAAATTGAACAGAAAATTTTATTTACAAGGTCAGACTTGACCTAGGATAAGAGCCTAGGGCCTACGTACCCTCCAATAGGGATCAAAGTCCACGTAGTTCGATTAGAAATGCATGTCACTTGGTTGGTATTTTTTATTATTTTTTATTTTTTGAAAAGATAAAAATAATAAAATAATTTTTCATTTTACAGACCAAAACTATTTTTCTGGAATTCGTTGGTTTGTTTTAATTTGCAAAACGTCAATTTTATTTTATTTACCTTTATCATTGTTATTAAAAATTTTTTAAAATAATTATAGTTTTTTTATTATTAAAAGAAAAAATGCTTTGAGAAATTATTTTTATTTACATTTATAAATTTTATAAATGAATCTCAATTTATCCACGCATGACTCAATTAGTATGCCCGTGGAGCCTTATTGTCTCACACGGCAGCGTGATTATCCTAAATGCCTACGGAGATTCACAAATCACACACGACATAATTATCTATGACCACATTTAATTACAAAAATAACTTTCATTCATTTCATTTTTTTTAGAAAAAAAAATTAAAATAATAAAATGAGAGTGGGCCATTGGAACCAGAATTAAAATATGTGCGAACTAATCAACACACCTGTGGAGTCTTATTGCCTCACACGGTATGTGATTTCCTAGATACCTGAGGAGGTTCAAAAACCTCACACGGTATGACTATTTATGCATGTATCAAAATTTATTTCATTTATAGTTACTTAAAGGTGTAAATAAAATGTAAATAAGGTGGGACATATGAATTTATAAAGCGCGAAATAATCATCACACCTACGGCAACTTATTGTTACACATGATATGTGATCATCCTGAATACCTGAAGAGATTCCTCATCTCACACGGTAAAATCTATTGTGTTTAGATTTAATATAAAATTCCTACCATAATTTATACGCATTTTCTCAACATATTCCCATTCTTGATGCATTTTGATCTTATTAATACAAGACAATCCATATTAAGATACCACATCTTGATAGAATAAGAATGACATGTGGTATAATGTATCCTTAGAATTAGCCAATCAGGGGAAACAAGTAAGTAGCCTACTTCATGATAAATTATTAACCTAGATTCTAATTTGTGCCATGCGACGGAGGAAAAGATGATTATCCAAAAATATATATTACCATTTCATAACATGAGAGATATTGATCTCTCAAATGATCCAAGCATGATGATGATCTTTCAAATGACACGAGTTTGATTTGAAATCCAAATCTGTACTTTGCTATATCAATTTGGGAAAATAATCTTGATTGGATACTCTCAAGCCATGATAATTTACCAAATTTCACTATTAAATTTCTTCGTTTATTTTCCCAAAAATTACTCTTCATACACATTATCATTTTGAGACCCTAATGGTATTTTGCTAAAAAGCCTTTCTTTTTTTTTTGGTTAGTCCACTTATGTTTAGCTATTAAATTATTGTCTTTTCATGATAGAGCATCGTCGAGAAATCATATTCAGAAACTTGTGCTCTCAAGGCTCTTGATATGATAATAAAACTCGGTCTCCATTCAACAAAATAAGATAACAGTCAACCCATAGAAAAACACAACTCCGTAAAAAAAACACATATCAAGATCAGTTATTCTGCATCTTCCATAAAGATCAGATGAATTCTGGCCATGACTTAGAGTCTAATAAATAGCAATCTAAATTCTAAATTTTGAAAATCACAGATTATGAACGCACTGGGATGAAATTAGCTCATGATATCTAAACCTTAATTCCTACCCAAGAAGATTCAGGTCACAATCACAGATATTTAAACAGGACAGCACTTCAGCACAACACCAAGAAATATAGAGATTTCTGCTAGCTTCTAATACGAACCGAAATCAGAGAAAGAGATCTATATATGTGTGTGTACATGTGAACCGTGCCAACACTGAACAAAAATTTTCAGTATGAAATTCAAAACTGAGAATGAAGCAACAAAAATCTGATTCAAACCTATGTTGTGATGGCTTTCAACAGACTGAGAGATCAGGATGATGATTTTCTTCGGTTTAAATCTGCAATTTTTGTCCTGTGCTTCCCCCTCTCTAGATCAGCATCCATTCTCTTGGCTCTCCTCCTCTGCAGCTCTTCTTCTGTTTTTTTCCAGATCATCCCTCTGATTCTTCCTTCTCCCTTTCGGTGTCCTCTGGTCCAGCTGTGCCCATCGTCCCTTCATTCTTTTTCTGTCAGCGAACCTCCTCCAGCGTTCTCTCCTCCGGTTTCAGGTGTTTCCCCCTCTCTCTCGGCTTTCCTCCCCTGTTTCTAGTTCAATCCCGGCTCCCTTTGATTCTTTTTTTTTTTCGGCACCCTCAATCTCGGCATGCTCTCCTCCCCTCTGATCCAGCCTCTCTTCATTCTGTTTCGCTCCTCTCAATCAATCTCTCTCTTTTACAGATCCACCTCCTTCTCTTCGGTCGACGCTGCCTTCTCTGTTTTTTTTTTCAGTCGGTCTCTCCCTCCGTTTCAATCTCCATCTTTCCCTCTCATTTTCAGATTAGCCTTCACATTTCCGGTTCCCTCCTCCTTTCTGTCTTCGATTCCTTCTTTTTCTCTCCTCTCTCCGTTCCTCCAGCTCTGTCCCTCTTCCTTCATATAACCCTCTGATGCCTTCGCTATTCACCTCTCCGAATCCCCAAAGCTCCTCCTCTGTTCCGTTTTTCATTCTCGAAAAACCCCTCTGCCTGATGCATCCCTTTCTCCTCTTCGACTTTTTCTGAATCCCCGCTGTCACTCTCCTATTTTCCAGAATCATTTTTACTCAGAACCCCGGCGATGCGTCCCTTTCTCCAGAGCTGTCCTGCTGCTCTTCTTTTCTGCCTTTTTCTCTGCCCTCTTCTGTGTCTGCGTCTGCATCTTTTTGCTGTGTGTGGTCCGATATGCTGAAAAAGGGGGGAACTGGGTCAAAACGCAGGGTTTTGAACCCCCTTTTCCATTTTTTTTAAATTTTATTATTATATTTTTTGTTTTCTTTTTGTTTATTTATTTATCATTTTTTTTTAATTTTTGAGTTAATGGATCAGATCTAAAAGAGATTAGGCTATAGGTTTTTTTTTGGACTTGAGCCATTTTTCTTTTTTCTTTTAATTAATTAATTTTTTCATTGTTTTCTTAAGCTCCCTTTTGTTTTTAATTTATTTTTTTTTTCATTTTTTTGTTCTTTCATTTTCTCTTAATTTTATATTTTTTTCTTAATTTTATTATTTTTGTAATTGGTCCAAACAAAATACGGTGTTCACAGTCATTTTAGCCTCATGTAAGTGTCCAACTTTGTCCAATTGATCTCCTAAGGCTTCCACCATGTTTTGAGCAAGTTTTAAAGCACAAAAGCAGCGTGTATGTGGTACTTAAAAGGTTTAAACTACCATATATCATGAATTCACTATGTCATATGCTATGATACACAATTCCAACTAAACTACCAAGTAGCCAAATTACAATTTCTCATTCAATGGGCTACCACTTTGGTTCATACACTATCTTTACATGCTTTTACATTTTCTCAAATGTTTACAGCTCAAAAATAATATGTACATAAGTATTTTGACATTCTTTTACCTCAAAACTATACATAACTATACAAAGTGTTAAGGAGTGGCATGCTTCATGGCCTTCATTCTTTGGTTCTTAAGCTCTACCTAGACAATATGAGGTGGGAGAGTGATGCTCATTAGAATAATGACACCGCAAGTGTACGGGTCATAGAAGTAGTACGTGATAAATCAAGGTCATTCCCTCAGAGAATCATTACGATTGGTGATTAGGCATTAGAGTTCTTATGTTCATTTTAGTTAAACGAATCAACTTGTAATTGAGTTTTTATGAAAATTAATTCAAATGCAATTGAAAATATTGAAAGATGGATTTTATCAAAATTAAGCAATTAAAGACACCCTAGGAATTCTATTCCCCTTTTACACAATGTCAATCATCCCATTTTGTATTAGTTAGCTTATTGTTAATTTTAGAGTCGAGGGTCTAATTGGGTATAAATGTCTCTCGATTCATTTAACCTCTATGTCAACTTGACTCTTTGATGTCTCAAAAGAGCAATTAATATTCAGTTACGCTCATCCCTTATCCAGACTACCTAGGGCCCCTGAGTATATTTCTATCTCAAGTGCAAATTAGATTATATCTAATCCTAAGTTGTTTAATCAATGGTTTATAAGCAATTCCCTTCTTTCAAAGGTTAATTACTACATCCACAATCAAACTAAAGGAGGCCAATCAATAGAATGAAACTATAATTCAGATTAAATACTAAAATTCTCAATAATCCAACATAATATCGAAAGAGACAACCTTTAAAGGTTAAAGGTTCATAGAATCCCTAAGGGTTACAAAATTTAGCCACTCATGGCTTGAAATTCACAATCAATCTTAGCAAACATATCAAGAATCATCAACTAGAAGGGAAGATAGAGTAGAAACACCTAATCGGCAGAATAAATGATGGAATCAAAGATTTCCCGATTAGAATGGAGCTTCCCCAACACCTCTTATGCGTTTTTCTCCTCTCCTAGTCGGCCAGAACTCTCCCCAGTCGCTGAATGCTGAAGCCCTAACTTCCTCTCCTCTTTTTTTAGCTTGTAAATCAAAGCTGTGCATTTTAGAGGCCGATCTCGCTATGGCGACAATTGTCTCTCGCTATAGCGAGAGTTCATAAGTTCTCAGATTTCTGCTGCGTTCGCTACTTCCACGCTATAGCGAGTTGCTCCCTGGAATTTCTATGCAACGCGACTTCGCTATTGCGAAGTGTCCCCTTCGCTACAGTGAAAGTGCAATCTCGCTACAGCGAACTGTGTTCTTACTATGGCAAGAAGACTTGTTCAATCTGCCTTTTCACTTTTCAGCTTTCCTCTCTTATTTTCAACTCTTTCTGCAATCTACTACTTTTCCCTGAAATTGAAATCAATCAAAAAATGAGGCTCAAACTGATAAAAATGTTATAATTGAAATACTTTCTTTATTTTGTTTAATTGAATACACTTTTAACCATATTCATCAAGAGAAAAGTACTTTGCCTCCCTAATTTAGTGTCAAATATATTCCTTTTTAATCCTAAATTAGGGAGGTTATCAAACTCCCCCACACTTACATCCTTGCTTGCCCTCAAGCAAGCCTTAGAAAGAATCAAGCAATATGATTATTAATTACTTCTTTTCCACAATAAACACCCAATCAATCAGAATTTTAGATCCCCCCCACACTTATAATGAACCCAATTTCAGAAGCAAAAGCTTAGCAAAACTCAATTGAATTTGAAAACAATGTACTCATAGTAACACCCTGATTTCTAAAGTGTGTGTGTGTTCCACAAGAGATGTCAAGAAGCAATCAAGTAATCCTCAATAAATCCTCATTGCAATTTCAAGACCTAATCCAACCATTTGTGCTAACTTCAATCATCAAAGCTCATTAAGAGGGGTCTCTTTTGTTCAATGCAGAACTATTTTCAGTACATTCATTTTTTTTTTCTCTCCTTGTCAATTCACTTAATCCTTTTGATGTGAATGACAACATTGGTTATGAAGCCCCTCGGTTACTCAGATTAAAGAAATCCTCAGAGGGCTACTAGTATACTCTTAGTTTTATCACTGTTTGACGCAAAAGTCCACACTTTTTGGTGCAAACCCCTGGTTACTAAGTGATTTCAACCATTAGAGTAGAGAATTTTTTTTTTAGCACTAGATATCCCTTTCAAATGACAATCAAGTATCCATCAGGAACAGATAAATTGAGGAGGTCTAAAATAACTGGAGGCTCATTAGAAGAAAAACTTAAATCACTTCAAAAATTATCTTGTTGAGAAGTGCTCCTATTGTGGGTGCACACTACAACTACATTACTTACTTTGTTCATTTCAAGTTTGCTTAACCCCCACATTCATTGATTAGTATTCATCTAAAGTAAGAGGGTATGAATCTGACTTAAAATATGGGCATTATGGTGGATTGAATATTATTATTAAAAAGACTTCCCTTTATTGTAAAAATGTTTATGTCCGCCTATACCCACCTAGCCTATGTTTATCTATATTTTACCTTCCCCCACACTTAAAGGTTACATTGTCCGCAATGTGTAAAATGGAGGAAACAAGAAGTAGAAAAATAGAAGCAGACAGGAGCGGAGGGAAGGGATGTAAGGAGGTAGAAAGAAACAAGACTCTCCTGATAAGAAGAGATAAGGATGCGAGGGGTGCATGTGAACAACTCTTTCATCTGAGAGACCAAAAATGGACAAAGAACATGCAGCAAACTGTAAGTTGGCGTTAGAAATAATAGAACAATTATGAGAATAGCCAATTTAGGATTCAAAACAGAATAATATACAGTTATCCAAAATTTAAAGTGAGGAAACACAAAACAAAAACGGCCAACTAGATAGAGAGGTCCTAAGAGTCAGAAGGCCCGAGTCTATCCTGAGGTGCAGGATCCTGAGGGATAATGATGACCGAGGGCTGAGGAGCCTCAGGAGGTGGAGGTGGAGGTGCAGGCATCAGATAGTCCATAAGCATCTGCAGCTGATCTTTCATTGACAGGACATGCCCTTCTAGCCTATCAATGGACTATCTCACCCAATCCTTAAAGTCCGTGTGAGGTGATGCATCGTGGCGCATCGGCTCTGGAATACCTAGTCGCTGCTGTGAGAGAGGAGGTAGAGATGCCTCAGGCTGTGGCTATGCAGATGCTCGGTGTCTACGGGGATGTCCCGGTGTATCCTTTATACTGTCATATTTAAAGGGCCCCTTTGGCTTGAATTAAGCATCATTTTTGGAGACGCGGCTACCCCCATTATAAGTAACTCCGTAAGCATGTGAGGGTAAGCCAAGCTGACCCTGTCAGACCTCGCCACTTGTTTGAAATTTAGGTACATGAGACGGGGGATATTCACCCGCTGCCTAGTCATGAAACACCAAGTCAGTGTGGCCCGTTCTTGCATCATGTCAGATCCATGAGAGCTCGTCAGGATGTTGCTAGTGATGAATTGCAACCAAAATCGAGCAGGTTTGTTGAGTTGATTAACGGGGTAGACTTTATTGACCAGCCATGCTCGTCCTTCTTCTGTAATAGTAGTTTCCATATCTTCCTAAGGAATAGATTACAGATTCTCCATGTAGGACTGGAATGCACATTCTGGGACGTCGGGTAGTTCATAGAAGTCTTGAAAGACTTTCTCATAGATGCGTACCCAGGCCGAACAGCAATAATATTCGTCCTCCTCCTCCTCTGTGTCCTCAAAGTTGGCATACAGTTTTTGAATCATCAGTGGAATCCAATGCACCGGCTTTTTGGTGAAGCCTTGCAACCCATGCCACTCAAAATCAGGGAAAGTGAGATCCAAGACATGGGGCGTATAGTAGCGATCTTCAACTACCCCTCTGTCAAAGAAAAGTCTCTCGAAACGAAATTCCGCTCTGGCTAATGCAAACTGATCCTTATTATAAGATTTCTTCTTTTACTTCAAGGAGGAGGTTTCAGCAGTCTTTGTTTGCTTTTTGGGAGCCATAACTGTGAAATTCAAATAAGAAAGAGAGACAAAAATCAGTGGCAGCATTAATAGGAAACCACAGAATAAGGAAAAGGAGAAAGGAGTGAATCAGATGAATGCAGCATGCTTATAATAAAAGGAAAGACACTACTAAAAGCATACAAGGGACTAGGGGGCAAGGAACATGGAAGCAAACCAAGCAAAAAGGTCTAGAAGAGCGCAGTATCTGGAAAACTCTCGAACTCGCTATAGCGAGTTTGAACAGGTTTCTGGACAATTCTGATTTAAACGAAGGAAAAACCAAATTAAAGATATCTTTCTGCACAGAAACAATCGACCAACAAAAATCATCCAGAAAAACTGACCAATTGACTCCTAAGTACACAGATATATGCCAAAATGAATCCAACCCTAATATGATCATAAACAGCGAAAATAACTAGTGATTCAGGGGAGAAAGGAGTTAATCGACTTACCTGATGCAAGGAAGGCGATGGATGAGGGGAATGGGAGTGCAGGAAGCGCGAGATTCAGCAAAAGAAAGAAGAGAGGAGATTGGGGTGCTCCGTCACAGTGCCGAGAAAGAAAACGATGGAGTGGGGAAAAAATTGTGGTTTGTTTTATTAGGTTTTTTTTTTATAGAGAGCCTCGCCATTGCCAGGCAATAGCGAGGGCTTCTCTAGGATTATTACTAAAAGCAGAGCTGTTATCCTTGCAATAGCGAAATTTCCTCTCGCCATTGCGAGAAAACTTGGATAATTATTGGTAATCGAAGAATCTCGCTATAGCTCAGCTATAGCGATGAGCTCTCTGGTGTTTCTACTGAGCTATGGAAATGCTGCATTTGCTGTAGCGAATGAGTTATCTCGCAATAGTGAGAAAACTTTGTAAGAATTTATGCAACACTTCAGTCGCCATAGCCAGGCTACAGCGAGATACACTCTGGATTTTGTACCA
The DNA here is from genome assembly GCA_032878935.1 of Erythrophleum fordii. Lineage (NCBI taxonomy): Eukaryota > Viridiplantae > Streptophyta > Magnoliopsida > Fabales > Fabaceae > Erythrophleum > Erythrophleum fordii. The sequence continues at coordinate 48,356,937 of JAVQMF010000053.1, read as the reverse complement.
GAAGGGAACACAGAGATCTTGCTATGGCGAGGTAATCTTCTCGCTGTAGCGAGAACACTTAACATCGCTGACTTTGGCTCACCACAGCCGGGCCATAGCGAGGTACTCTCTGATGTAAGTACCAGAAGTGGGATAAGCAGCCTCGCCATAGCAAGATAGACTCCTCGCTATAGCGATTTTTTTTTTTTAATATTTCCCCACCTAAATGCTCACTAAAATACTCTCTAACTCTATTTATACTCCCTATCAACTTAACCTATTGCCTTTAAATGTAACCAGATATAATCAGATGATTAATAGTATTAGAATAATGCATTGCAGTTCAAAGCATGGTTAGGGACTTTCTGTAAATCATGCTTGGCGTTGCTCTTTCCTGCCAAGCACTTGCTCCATAATATCCAACATTTCAACACCAACATCTAACTTACAAAACACATAAAGAAAAAGAACTATCAAACCCAAAATGAAAAGAACGTTAAATTCAAACATAAAAACAAGAAGAAAACTTGGGTTGCCTCCCAAGAAGCACTAGGTTTATAGTCCTCAGCCAGACTTTGTCAACCAATCACGGAGGTTGAGCTAAGTTATGGACCATTGTCTGCCGGTCTATTTCGCCACCTAAATAATGCTTAAGCCTTTGACCATTTACTTTAAATTGATCTCCTGACTTTTCATCTTGAACTTCAATAGCTCCATAAGATGTCACAGAGATTACCTTGAATGGACTACATCACCTTGATCTCAACTTACCTGGAAACAACTTTAAACGAGAATTATAAAGTAACACAAGGTCTCTAGGTTCAAATATCCTTGGTAAGATGTGTTTATCATGAATTCTTTTGGTTCTTTCTTTGTAAATCCTAGAGCTCTCAAAAGCTTGCAATCTAAACTCATCTAACTCATTTAGTTGCATTAGTCTATTTTCACCCACTTTAGCCATATCAAAATTTAATTTCTTTATAGTCTAAAAGGCCTTATGCTCTAACTCAATGGGCAAATGACAAGTTTTGCCAAAAACTAATTGATAAGGGGACATACCTATTAGAGATTTAAAAGCAGTCCTATATGCCTATAAAGCATCATTAAGCTTGTCCGCCCAATCCTTTCTAGTGGGACTCACAGTTTTTTCCAAAATTCTTTTGATCTCCCTATTAGATACTTCACAAAGGCCATTGGTCTGAGGATGGTAAGTTAAAGTCATTTTGTGGTGAACTCCATATTTTGCCAGCAAAGATTTAAACAAGCAATTATTAAAATGAGTTCCACCATCACTAATAATAACTTTAGGGGTGCCAAAACGAGAAAAAAATATTTTTCTTTACAAATCGCACCACTATTTGAGCATTCTTATGTTGGCAAGCTACCGCCTCAACCTATTTACTTACATACTCAACTGCCACTAAGATATATTGATGGCCTCTAGAAGAAACAAAGGGACCTATAAAATCAATTCCCTACAAATCAAACAACTCAACTTCAAAGATGCTGGTTTGAGGAAGTTCATGTCTTTTAGAAATATTACCAGAACGTTGACAAGCATCACAGTGAGAAACAAAAAAATGAGAATCCTTAAACAATGATGGCCAATAATATCCAAATTGCAAAACTTTATATGTAGTACGTTGGCTACTAAAATGACCACCATAAGGAGCAACATGACAAGCATGTAAAATGTCATTTTGTTCAGTTTGAGGCACACACTTTCGCAAAATTTGGTCAGCACACTTCTTATACAGAAAAGGTTCATCCCACACAAACCATTTCACATCATGCAAAATTTTTTTCTTTTGATAATATTTTAATTCATCAGGCACAATGCCACTGACCAAATAGCTGGCATAATCAGCATACCAAGGCACAGACACACAATTCACAGCAAATACAGACTCATCAGGAAAATTTTCATTAATCAGTAAGTCATCCACACACTCAGAACTATTCACCAGTCTAAACAAGTGATCAGCAACTTGGTTTTCAGTTCCTTTCCTATCAGCAATTTGCATATCAAATTCTTGCAATAATAGAACCCACCTAATCAACCTAGGTTTAGATTCTTTCTTACACAACAAATATCTGATTACAGCATGATCAGTATGAACTATAACTCTAGTGCCTATCAAATACACCCTAAATTTCTCAAAGGCAAAGACAACAACAAGCATTTCTTTTTCAGTAGTTGAGTAATTTACCTGAGCTCCAGCTAGAGTTTTGCTTGCATAGTAGATAGGATGAAAGATCTTACCATGTCTCTGGCCTAGTACAGCTCCAACCATATAATCGCTCGCATCGAACATGACTTCAAAGGGTAGTGACCATTCAGGAGCTACTATGATTAGCACGGTGATAAGCCTCTGCTTAAGCTTTTCAAAAGCTTTCAAGCAATTTACATCCAGCTTAAAAGAAACATCCTTTTTAAGTAGTTGAGATAGAGGCTTTGCTATCTTTGAGAAATCTTTGATGAATCTCCAATAGAACCCAGCGTGCCCTAAGAAGCTTTTAACAGCTTTCACATTGGTAGGGGGTGGTAATTGCTCAATCACTGAAACTTTAGCTCGATCCACCTCTAATTCTCTTTTTGACACCTTATGCCCAAGCACTATACCTTCACAAACCATGTAATGACACTTTTCCTAATTTAAGACCAAATTGGTATCTTCACAATCTTTGCAAAACTCGTGTCAGATTATCTAGACATTCTTCAAAAGTAATGCCAAATACTGAGAAGTCATCCATAAAGACTTCCATGATATGCTCGATCATGTCAGAGAAAATCAACATCATACATCTTTAAAATGTGGCAGGGGCATTACACAATCCAAAGGGCATACGTCTAAATGCGAAAGTTCCATATGGACATGTGAAAGTGATTTTTTCTTGATCCTCAGGGGCAATAGCAATTTGATTATACCTAGAATAACCATCCAAGAACCAAAAGAATTCTTTTTCAGCTAACCAATCTAACATCTTATCGATGAATGGAAGAGGGAAATGATCCTTTCTTGTTGCCGTGTTCAACTTCTTGTAGTCCATACAAACTCTCCAACCTGTAACTGTTCTTGTGGCAATCATTTCATCTTTCTCATTGTTTACCACTGTCATTCTTCCCTTCTTAGGGACACATTACACTGGACTTACCCAATCACTATCCGAAATGGGATAGATAATTCCGGCATCAAGCCACTTAATAATCTCTTTCTTGATCACTTCTTTCATTATATGATTTAATCGCCTTTGATTCTCCACTGATTTCTTATGGTCATCATCTAAGAGAATTTTATGCATGCAGATGGCTGGACTAATCCCTTTTATATTAGCTATAGTCTAACCGATGGCTCTTTTGTGCTCTTTTAACACTTTTAACAGTTGTTTTTTTTTTGGAGAAGAGTTAGTGTAGATGAAACGATGACAGGTAATGTCTCTCTTTCCCCCCAAATAAGCATATTTTAAATGCGGCGGGAGAGGTTTTAACTCCAACATGGGAGGCTGCTCGATGGATGGTAGGAGGACATGAGCTTTTCGTGAAGTCAGCTCTAGTAATTCAAACTAGCCATTTTGCTTGGCCATAGGTCTAAATGCATTCAGTTTGTGCTCAACCTCCATTCTTAACACCTCTCCTATGTTTGGTTTACCAACAAGTATTGCTTCTAGAGGATCTGTGAAAGCGAAAGAATTCAATTCTTCTTGAATTACCTCCTCAACAATAGACACCCTTGAGCATTCTTCCACACTATCCGGGTGCTTCATAGCTTTCTCCACACTGAAGGTAACTTGCTCATTTCCAAGTCTCATTATAATTTCTCCTTTTTCCATATCAACTAATGCTCTGCCCGTAGCTAGAAATGGTCTCCCCACTATTAAAGGGATATCTCTGTCCTCTTCAATATCAAGTACAATAAAATTAGCAGGATAAATGAATGGGCTAACTTTCACTAGCACGTCTTTAATTATTCCATGTGGATAAGAAAAGCTTCTGTCAGCCAGTTACAGTGTGACAGTTGTTGGATTTGCTTCACCTATCTATAGCTTTCGAAAGACAGATAGTGGCATGAGATTCACCACAGATCCTAAATCACAAAGTGCTCGACCCTCAAATTTATCCCCAATCATGCAAGGGATAGAGAAAGAACTAAGGTCTTTGCACTTAATTGGAAGATTGGATTTGAGGATATTAGTGGTCTCTTTTGTTAAAGCCACTGTTGCAAATTCAATGAATTGCTTCTTCTTGCTAAGCATGTCCTTAAGGAACTTAGCATATTTAGGCATTTGTTCTAAAGCCTCAGAGAAGGGGATATTGATGTGAAGTTGTTTAAACATGTCTAAAAACTTCTTATACTGCTCATCAAGGACCTTCTTTTGCAATCTCTGAGGAAATGGAGGCAAAGGCACTACTTTAAGATGTACTACTATCTTTTCTTCAGACTTTTTCACCTTAGATTGCCCCTCCTTGACCTCTTCTTTTTCCTTCAAACTAGCAGTCTTTCGCTCTTTTTCCTGTTGAAGTTCTTCATCTTCAATATGAGTGACACTTGATGGACCCTTAAAATTCATCTTGTTCAACTCCTTCACTTGAACTTGTACTTTAGGGAGCTCTTTACCACTTCTCAAAGTGACAACTTTACATTCTTCCTTACCATCTCTCCTTGGATTAGGGATTGTATCACTTGGTAAACCTTTTTGATGCAGTGCATTCACAGCAAAAGCTAACTGCCCCATCTGCACTTCTATATTCTTGAGAGAAAAATCCACCCTTGCATTAATGCCAGCTTGCTCTTCATTATTCTTGATTTGAGTGGTCATGAATTTAGCCAAAACTTCCTCTAAATTCATTTTGGGTTCCTGAATAGGCACATTTTGCCTTGCTACTTGAGAGAACCCAGGAGGTTGAGTTGGCCTTGTTCCAGAGGATGATGGTTGATTGAGTGATGGGCCATTCTTCCAAGAGAAATTCGAGTGATTACGCCATGCAGGATTATAGGTGTTTGAATACGGATTCTGATTCTTCGAAAAATTCCCTACATAGTTAACTGATTCTGTAGATGTAAATAGGCAATAATCCGTTGAGTGTAGATCCCCACAATTTTCACAAGCAGTTGGAGCCACTTGAGTAGAATAGGCACTCATATGCTGACTTCGTTGCACTTGAGATTCCAACATATCAAATCTCTTGTTTAGAGTAGAGAGAATGGTTGCAAGTGGAACGGAGGAATCTTCTTGAGTGTTAACAACATTAGCACTCACCCTTCTATCACCCCCTCTTTGCACATAGCTTTCAGATAGTGTGTCCAATGCCAGAATAACATCATCTATGGGCATTTCATCCCTACGCCCATTTAAAATTACATCCAACATCGTATCAGTTTGTGGGGTTAGATGTGTGCAAAAGTTCTGAACAATAGCACAGTTATCCATCCCTTGACTCGGGCATTGGCGGAACAAATGCTTGTACCTCTACCATGCAGCATATAAGTGCTCATCTGAAGCTTGCTTGAAGTTGATAAGCTCACGATGGGCATCTGCTATTCTGTTGTTTGGAATGAAGTGAGCTTTGAATCTTGCTTCCAACTTGTCCCAAGTGTCAATTGAACCCTCCGGCAGAGTCAATAACCATTCTTTAGCTTTTCCTTGTAGAGAGAGTGGGAACAGTCTAAGTCTCAGAACATCTCTTAGTAACCCATTTTGCTTGAATGAATCACACACTCCCAAGAATGATAGGATATGACGGTTAGGAACTTCATTGGACCTCTCTCTAGTAAACTGTCCATTGAGCTGCAACATAGAGATCATCACAGGTTTTAGCTCAAAATTAGTAGCTTGAAAGTCTGGTACTATGATGCTAGGCTGAGTAGTTCTCATGGTTCTTCCCACAAAATCCTTGATAGTGTGATTCTGATTATCTTCGTTTGCCATATTTGTGGAAGAAACGTTTGTCTCACCCTCAGGTTGGATTAGCTCAGACCCTTCAGCCAAAATATCCGTCAAACTCCTTGTCTTTCTAGGTGTTCTCGTGGATTTGGATTTAGGTGGCATAAACTATGTACCTGTGAAAACAAAGGAGTGCAGATTAAGAGTCTCACTAAATCAAGGAAACCAAAAGGTAATTACTAAAGAAGTATTAATAAAATTACTAAAACTAACAAATGAAAATGTAAATTAACAAGAGAGCAAATGAAAAGAAACTAAGTGTTTAAGCTAAAATTACTCAAAGCCCTCTAATTCTCTTCACCAATTGCCTTGATTCCTTGGCAACGGTGCTAAAAACTTTATGCTCACTAGAATAATGACACCGCAAGTGTACGGGTCGTAGAAGTAGTACGTGATAAATCAAGGTCGTTCCCTCAGAGAATCATTACGATTGGTGATTAGGCATTAGAGTTCTTATGTTCATTTTAGTTAAACGAATCAACTTGTAATTGAGTTTTTATGAAAATTAATTCAAATGCAATTGAAAATATTGAAAGATGGATTTTATCAAAATTAAGCAATTAAAGACACCCTAGGAATTCTATTCCCCTTTTACACAATGTCAATAATCCCATTTTGTATTAGTTAGCTTATTGTTAATTTTAGAGTCGAGGGTCTAATTGGGTATAAATGTCTCTCGATTCATTTAACCTCTATGTCAACTTGACTCTTTGATGTCTCAAAAGAGCAATTAATATTCAGTTACGCTCATCCCTTATCCAGACTACCTAGGGCCCCTGAGTATATTTCTATCTCAAGTGCAAATTAGATTATATCTAATCCTAAGTTGTTTAATCAATGGTTTATAAGCAATTCCCTTCTTTCAAAGGTTAATTACTACATCCACAATCAAACTAAAGGAGGCCAATCAATAGAATGAAACTATAATTCAGATTAAATACTAAAATTCTCAATAATCCAACATAATATCGAAAGAGACAACCTTTAAAGGTTAAAGGTTCATAGAATCCCTAAGGGTTACAAAATTTAGCCACTCATGGCTTGAAATTCACAATCAATCTCAGCAAACATATCAAGAATCATCAACTAGAAGGGAAGATGGAGTAGAAACACCTAATCAGCAGAATAAATGATGGAATCAAAGATTTCCCGATCAGAATGGAGCTTCCCCAACACCTCTTATGCGTTTTTCTCCTCTCCTAGTCTGCTAGAACTCTCCCCAGTCGCTGAATGCCGAAGCCCTAACTTCCTCTCCTCTTTTTTTAGCTTGTAAATCAAAACTGTGCGTTTCAGAGGTCGATCTCGCTATGGCGAGAAGTGTCTCTCGCTATGGCGAGAAGTGTCTCTCGCTATAGCGAGAGTTCATAAGTTCTTAGATTTCTGCTGCGTTCGCTACTTCCACGCTATAGCGAGTTACTCTCTGGAATTTCTATGCAACGCGACTTCACTATTGCAAAGTGTCCCCTTTGCTATGGTGAAAGTGCAATCTCGCTACAGAAAACTGTGTTCTTGCTGTGGCGAGAAGACTTGTTCAATCTGCTTTTTCACTTTTTAGCTTCATTCTCTTATTTTCAACTCTTTCTACAATCTGCTACTTTTCTCTGAAATTGAAATCAATTAAAAAATGAGGCTCAAACTGATAAAAATATTACAATTGAAATACTTTCTTTATTTTGTTTGATTGAATACACTTTTAACCATATTCATCAAGAGAAAAGTACTTTGCTTCCCTAATTTAGTGTCAAATATATTCATTTTTAATCCTAAATTAGAGAGGTTATCAGAGAGGGAAGGGGTGAGATTCATGGAATCTTAGTAGTTCATACACTCATTCAAATAAACATTAAAGGCATGTAGCATGTTAAAGAGCACAAGTATGCCATTTAGCTTATCCATAAAGCATTTAAATCACATTTTCATGCCATACAATCATCATAAGGTCAAGAATGAGCTCTAGGGACTTTTGGTTTAGCCTCACCCCATTTTTAATACTTTTAGATTAGTTTCATCCTTGGCCTAGAAAATTTTAACTTGGCCTCACCTATCCATGAGGCTTTTGACTTCATCTCACCTATGCTAAAAGGCTTTTGGCGTCTCTTTACTTATAACAAGGGACTTTTGGCACCACCTCACCCTTATGAGCAATTTCACAATCAATTCACATTCAAGGAAGCATATTGGTACCAATGCACAACATAACATCAAGTGGCATGTCTCAAGATATTAATACATATCCAAACATACAATGACATATACATATCCAAGAATGTAATCAAGAATAAAATGAAGAGCTACCTTGGCAATAAATCACAAGTTTTTCCTTGACTATTCCTTCCCTTTCTTGGCTACACAACCACAATGAAATGAAGTTTGATTTCCTTGGCCTAAACACAACAAATAACACCTAATTACTCTCTTGGAACAAGCCAAAGTATTAAACTCACACTTGAGAAGCATACTTTGTTTATTGGTCTCATATTGGTTCTATTAATGGCCTAATGAAGCAACTACCATAATTCAAGTTCTTGGCTCCATTTTCTTCTCATGTCTAGACCTCTTAGTTCCCTTTAGACTCTTTAAGGTCATTATAAACTCATTTCAAGAGTCTAGATACAAGTTGCTTCTTAAGGCTACATTTTGGAAACCGTTGTCTCATCTCCAAATCTATGACTTCTAAATTTTTCCTAAGGGTTCTTCCTACCTTCTTCTATCATATAAAGTCCTAAACCAAGTCTAGAATGAATTGAAACATCCCCTGACTTATTGCTTTAGCTTTGGCCGAGATTATGGAAAGAGGAAGAGCCTATGGACTTTTTGATTTTTCCTTGATAGGAGACACACTTGGGAAGCTTCCTAGAGGTCTTAGGGGCTTAAAAAAACATTCACTCATGTAAGAAAATTCATGTATCCAATCAGTTTTTGCATTATGTTCAAGAGCCTTATACTTTCCATTCTTGAATTTCATTTGATTTCCTTGCAATTTCTTTGCATTTCCTAACTCCTCATGGTCTAAAACCTAGGATTTTCTCTTGATCTTGGATAGAAATTCCTCCCCTCTCATGCTACTGTTCTTGGCCGACACACACAAGGGAGAGCAAGAAGAAGGTAAAGCAATAAAAGACAAGAAACTACCTTGGATTCAAACTTTCTTCACAAGTGTTTCTCTTTGCCTTAGCCTTCTCTTTAGATTTCTAACTTTTCCCCTCTGGTTTGAGGCCAAAATAGAATCATATGAGCATCCAAAACCATAAAAAGATAGAGCAAAAAGAGGATAACTAATTTTCTAAAGAAGGAAGCCATAAATTCTTGAAATTTTCTCACCTTTTTCCTTTGGTTTCTTCCTTCTTTCTTGGCCTTCTTAGTGCATCTTCTCCTTAGCTCTCTTTGCTATTTTGGACAAAGCAATATGTCGGTCATAAGGGAGAGAGAAGAGGACGCCACCTTTAAAGGAAGAATGGAGAATAATTTGTTTTAAAAAATGACGTTTACGTCCCGCATACGTGGCATGTTCGTTTCAACTCCTTTTTAAGAACCGTCTCTTATATCATAAAATTTAGGTTTCTAAACTTATAAAATGCCTTCGGAATTACTCAATTTGAAACTAAAATCTTCCCGAACGAAACGGTTAAAGTTCATGTCAACTGACGTTAAAAGACATACATCGGAGGGGTTTTAACTGTCTTGGAGCTTTCCATGGTTTTTAGGGTCTCTAAGAACCCCGGAGAACTTAAATTTTTCATTTAAAAAGCCTTCATGTGAGTTTTCTAAAAAATTTTCAAAATTACAAAAATGCCATTATATTTTCGATAATTTTATTGAATTACTTTAGCTCTGGTTTTCGGACTTCTTAGAATTTGGATCCTCATTTTTTGTTATTTAAAATTTTATCTAATCTTATTTGGCCTCAAATCATCCTCTTTGGGGGAGATCCTTTTGTATCTGGTGAATTTCATACGTTTATGGAAAAACCATATGTTACGTTTATCACATTTTCTCTTATCTTCGAAGAACCGGATATTACACAGGCTGTGAAAAATATAGAGAATAATCTAGTGTAATATTTTTTTAATTCTCATTAATTTATGTTATTTTGTACATTTTTTGTCACAACCTAAGACAGTGCCATGATCAGCACGAAATAAGAGGAAACCTTGCATTCGTAAACCTAATAAATGCACAAATCCATATTCAATTTGATGCATATTCAAATTATAAATGACAAAATTTCAAATTGAAACATAATTCCATAAATTTCCTTTATTCATATTAAGTTCAAAATTTCACAAATTTCCATATTTCATATCAAAATCATAATTAGTTTGTTATGAAAATTTTGGTAGGTCTTCACTAAATTTGGAATGCCTTAAATTTGTTTATAGATAGTAATTTAGTATTTACACATCATAGAAAGCTTTGCTTTCAATTATGAAATCAATAACATAAGATAAACCGTAGGGCAAGAATCTTGCCTATAGTTTATGGAGTGAACATCTAGAGAACAACATAAACAGACAAAGAAAATAGACCATTAATACCAAATAAATCTATTGCTAGTTTTTCACTAACAACACTTTAAAGTTAAACTAGAAAAGCATTGGACATCATTTTCCCTATTTGCAAAAATAAATTATGGAATAAACCATAGTACTTGGTGCATAGAAGATCAAGCACGATACCATAAAGGATAAGCAATCATGGAGATTTTTTTCTATTGAAAATAAGTTTTGTTGGAATATTATATAACAAGAAATTAAATGAAAATCTGAAAATGATTAGCTTAAATAAGAATGAAATTTCAATATTTAAAGTAAAGGATATTATAAAAAAATTGTAATAAAATTAATTAGTATTAGAATAATAGGAACAATATATAAGAAGAGAGTGCAACCATATAATATCATAGTTAATTGATTTATATAAAATTTTACATGAAGATGTTAAAATAAGTTAAGAAATACAGTAAGGCATATGAAAAAGGGTTCTTATTAGAATTAAACCAACAATAATAAGAAACAATTATATATAATTACCAAGGTACATACGTGTAATACCTTTTAAAAAATATATATAATAATAATAAAATAAATTATTCTAGGATATTAAAATAAAGATTAAATATTTTTAAATTAATTATAGAGTTTAAATAATTCTTATGGATTTTTTTTTATATATCTTAAGGATTTTATTAAAGTGCATAAAAACCTTTGAGGCAAAAGAGTAATTTTAGCTTGGGGCAATAGTGCAATTTGAGCTAAAAAATAAAATAATCCTCCACTAACTCTCTCTCTTCAATTTCCTTAAGCTTTTCTTTCCTGATACTACGTCTCCCACTACACGAAGCTTCTTTTTCTTCTTCTTTCTTCTCCATATCCTACAAAGCTTATGCTTTTTTCTTCCACCTCATTTTGCATCAACTTCTTAACGCGATTTCACCATTGTCTTCCCATATTAGTGATCTGCTTCTCCTTCTTTTTTAGCGGGGTTCCATGGCTGAAGGTTAGTGAGTCATTAATATTTGCATAGCTTCATTTTATCCGTTTCTTCCTCTATTTGGTGCTGATTTTTGGATGTTTTATAATACTTATTTCTCACCTAGCTTCTTTGGTTTCTCATCTATAATTTCTTCTCTTCTTCCATTATTATTGAGGCGTGATTTCTTGAAAAGCTCTCTCTTCTTCTTCCTAGTGCTATAAGTGAGCTCTAAAATTGAGGATTTCTTGAATTACAACCTTCAAATGTAAATTAATCCTTCCAAAGTTATCTTTGGAGTTCCAGGAAGTAAGTTTTGAACTTAATTTGAGTTATGGAAGCTTAGATTGAAAAACTCCAAATTTAGGGTTAGTATTTAGGATAGAAATGTATATAAGAATTTAGAGATTTATATTTTATGAAGTATATTAAGTTATATAAATAATTATGGATATTATTGGAATGGCTAATATAATTAATTTATATTGGTTATAATTTTAGGTGATACCAAGAAAACTTATTCAACTGAGACTCAGCATTAAACAATAGGGAATAGGGACTTATACTATTAGTCCCAATTGGTGAGTGTGTAGATAATAAAGTAGTATATCTATTTCATTCCATTTTATATTTTCTATGGTGAAATTTTTAATTGTGTGATTTATGTGCTCTATTCCTTGGAGAAACAAATCGATGCTTTCAAAACTTCAAAATGGATATACATATATATATATATATTCTTATGATGATTTAATAAATTTATCAAAAGAAATTGATAGTTGAAATGTAGCGTGGTATATTCTTGTGAAACGCAAAAGAATGAATTGGATGGAAAGAAAGTAGTGGTGTGTATATGTTTATTTATGAGGAGAGTATTTTATGTTGTCTTGTGATCTCATATATTATAGAGATTATAATAAAGGTAACTTGCCTTAGTTAATTATTTATTTACTTCTTTAATTCTTTATTTATTTTTGATAGCTAAATGTCATTTGAAGGAATTTTATTTTAATTAATTTTATTTTATATAATGAATGGGAATCTAGTTAGGATCTTGTAGCCATTAGCGGAGATAACGGCCTAGGTGCACTTATAATAAGTTGTGAATTGTGATGGCACTGCGATGTAATGTATCCAGTGCTGCGACCTGAGATACTAGATGTATATTGTGAAAGTGATAAGATTGGATGAATCCAAAAAAATACCATGATATATGATGATGTGGTTTGATGATTTGATTCCTCTCTATGATACCCATTCTTATAATATTTTTCTTATATTTAGAAAATATAGATTTTATCTAAAGGTTTCTTTTTATTTAAATAATTATTTTTCACTTCATCCATAAACTTTATTGCTTAAATTATTTGATAATCATTGATATTTAAAAACTCTGGTATGCACTTGTTTTCCCTTTATGCACTTTATTATTTATACACTCACTAAGCCAGTGGTAGGTTTATCCTTCTTCTTTCCTTATTTTTCAGACCAGCGAGTAAATGAGTAAAGTGATCTGGGAGCTCGTGAGCTACCAGACTCTTAGAGTAGGTGTTTAATTTTTTGAAATTGTATCATACTCCAGGAAGTGGTGGCATTTAGGTGTAGAGAAAGAGTTTTTGAATTGTCCATATTATGTGGTCACTTATAATATGTAAATATTGTTTGTATTTTCCTGACTAGGCATTTTGATTATATGTAACTTGTTGTTGCTGTTGCTGGTGCTGGTACTGGTTTAGTTTATTTTTTCAAGATGGGATGTCCAATTTTTAGGGGAGATACTACTGAATTTTCGGTAGCCTCTAATGATATAATGAATTGAATATTAAAATTTTCTAAAACTTGTGGGTATATGGGTTAGTTAAAATATATGATATAATAGTTGACTTTAAATTTTGTAAGGCTTGCTAGGCTAAATCAATCTCTAGATTAGTTTAACCTACGTGTCGGTCATGGCTCAGAATTTGGGTCGTGACAAAGTTGGTATTAGAGCTATGGTTCAGGATTGGAAAGTAGTAGAATCTTATGTGTAATTGTGTATCTAGCCCGCACACTTTACATGCAGGAGGCTATTATTGCCAAATCCTAATCATGGAGTCTCATATTATAGTCTGTGTGTAGTTTATATTTAATTTTTATATTTTTATTAAAATTATCAATCGTATACATATTACTCTTATTTTAGGATGATGCCGCCAAGAAAAAGGACGGTGCCTAGGAGATATGTTCCTGATAAGGCTTTTAACTTGCCTCATGACACTGCTCTGGCACCTAGAGGTCGAGGCCGAGGGGGTGGTAGAGGTCGCGGACGCAGTGGTGGCCGTAGACCTGAAAATGATCAAAGAGTTGAAGCCGCTGAAGCGGCAAGGGTTGAGGTGCCTGAGGCTGAGCATGCCAATCCAATATTAGCTGATGTTGTAGCTGGGATGCATGCGATGTAGCAGACTATAGTGGTAATTTTAGGTATGATGCAGTAGTAGCAGCAACAATTGGAGCAAGAACAACATATAGACCTTAGGCCTGAACAAGAACCTAGGCCACAGGGGGAGCAAGCAGTTCCACAGGAAAAGGGTAATGAGGCTTGATTGGCTGAATTTATAAAACTCAAACCTCCTTCCTTTTCAGGTACAGAAGCAAGTGAAGACCCACAATACTTTTTGGATGAGATAGGCCGACTTTGTTGGGCACTAGGGCGTACGTCCACTAGATCTGTTGAATTAGCAAAGTTTCATTTGGTGGGTATGGCTTGGGCATGGTATGAGACCATGATGCAAGGAAGGCCACGAGATTTACCTCCTCTGGGTTGGGGGAAGTTTTCAGAATTATTTATGAGGTAGTTCCTTCCACAGATTGTCAGAGATGTTAGAGCAAGGGAGTTTGAACTTCTTAAACAGACAGAGGATATGACAGTTTCAGAATATGATATATTATATACTCAAATGTCTAGATATGCTCCACACCTAGTGGTTACTAAAGAAATGCGGGCAAAATGATTTGTTCAACAAAACGATTTGTTCAAAGTCTTCTAGATTATTTATTTCGATTTGTAGCGAAGGCCCCTTATGATTCATATGAAGAGGTGGTTGAAAGTGCTAAACTGTTTGAAGCTAGTAGTAAAAGGAGTAAGGTATTACAAGAGCCACGTAAGTGACAATGTACTGAGAGTACTCGAGGCGACTATCAGGGCCAAGGTAGTGGTAATGCATCAAGAGAGATTGGGGTAAGCTATCAAGGCCATCATCAGGGTTCTCGGCATCAAGGAGGCTATAGTAGCCATTCATATAGTATGATACCAGTTAGTGGAAATGATCAGCCACGCTCCTCTCAGATCAGTCGTGACAGAAGGAGATCTTTTAAGACTCTCCCCTCTTGCCCTACTTGTGGGAGAGTTCATACTAGAGTTTGTTTTGGACTAGGGAAAGTGTGTTATCAGTGTGGTCAGCAAGGCTACCTCAGAAAAGATTATCCTACATTATTGGCTCGACCATCCTCTAGTCACGCATTAAACCCTCCAGCGTTACCGTCTTCTCCAATACCTACAGCACCTTTAAGACAGATTGGGGGTTCTAGTGAGGTCCAGTTTAGTGGTAGAGGGTTTAGAGGTAGAGGTCAGGGACAAGTTGGGAGAGGTCAAGCTCGTGTTTTTGCTATGACCCGTCAAGATGCTCAAACATTAAATGCAGTGGTTGCAGGTATACTTTTAGTTTGCTTTTTTTATGCACATGTTTTATTCGATCCTGGGACTACACATTCTTTTGTATCTCCATTCTTTGCATTGTGGTTTAGCAGAGATGCATCACCTCTTGATGAACCATTAGCGGTGGCTACACCTATAGGAGATGTAATTATAGCTAATTGTGTGTATAGATCATGTGAAATTCTAGTGGGAGAAAATCAGTTACTAGTAGACTTAATAGTCCTCGACATGATAAACTTTGATGTGATCTTGGTTATGGATTTGTTATCATCTTCTCATGCCATACTTGATTGTCATAATAAAGTCGTGAAATTTAAATTGCCAGAAGGAGAAACTATTACTTATCAGGGTGATCGAAGCTTGGCACCTAGTAATTTAATCTCTACCTTGGGTGCTAGAAGGTTATTGTGAAAAGGGTATAAAGGCTATTTAGCAATGGTTAGAGACATACAGGTGACAAAAGTAAGTCTAAAAGAAGTACCTATAACATGTGAATTCCCTAATGTTTTTCCAGAAGAGTTGTCAGGTTTACCACCAGATAGAAAGATTAAGTTCTATATAGATTTGATTTTTGGCACTTCACCTGTGTTTATACCCCCATATCATATGGCTCTGGCAGAACTTAGAGAGTTGAAAGAACAATTATAAGATCTTCTTGATAAAGGCTTCATACACCCTAGTTCTTCTCCTTGGGGTGCTCCAGTGTTATTTTGAAGAAGAAAGATGGATCTATGCGGTTGTGTGTTGATTATAGGCAATTGAATAAGGTAACAATAAAGAATAAATATCCATTGCCACAGATAGATGACTTGTTTAACTAACTTCAGGGAGCTCAATGCTTCTCAAAAATTGATTTGAGGTTAGGGTATCATCAATTGAAGATCAGAGGAAAAGATATTCTAAAGACAGCTTTTAGGACTCGTTATGGGCACTACGAGTTCTTGGTCATGTCCTTTGGGCTTACAAATGCTCCAGCAGCTTTTATGGACTTGATGAATCGAGTCTTCAAACCATATTTAGACCACTTTGTGATTGTATTTATTGATGATATTCTTGTATACTCGAAGAGTAAAGAGGAACATGAACAACATTTACGAATGGCCTTACAAACTTTGAGAGAGTATCGTTTGTATGCTAAATTTTCAAAATGCGAGTTTTGGTTCGATAGTGTGGCTTTCTTAGGAGACACAGTATCCAAGGTTGGGATTAGTCTAGATCCAAAGAAAATAGAGGCAGTCCAGAATTGGCCTAGACCTACTACGGTGACGGAGATACGTAGTTTTCTTGGATTAGCAGGATATTATTGTAGATTTTAAAGATTTTTCTAAGCTTGCAGCTCTTTTAACCAAGTTGATAAGGAAGGGCATAAAATTTCAGTGGTTTGATGCTTGTGAGCACAGTTTCCAATAGCTAAAAGACTGTCTGACTTCCGCACCGGTGTTAGCTCTTCCATCGGGGAGTGGGGGCTATATAGTCTATTGTGATGCTTTAAAAGTGGGTTTGGGTTGTGTCTTAATGTAATATGGGAAGGTGATAACTTATGCATCTAAACAACTTAAGAAAGATGAGCAGAACTACCTTACTCATGATCTTGAAATGGCTGCAGTGATCTTTGCTTTAAAAATATGGAGGCATTACTTGTATGGTAAGACCTGTGAAATTTACACTGATCATAAGAGTCTCAAGTATATTTTCCAACAATGAGATTTGAATTTAAGGCAAAGAAGATGGATGGAGCTTTTGAAAGACTATGATTGTAACATTTTATACCATCTCTGTAAAGCCAATGTGGTTGCAGATGCATTAAGCAGAAAATCAATGGGTAGCCTGGCCCACATAGCTGAAGTTAAAAGGCCTATGGTGAAAGAGTTTCAGAAGCTTGAGGAAAGTGGAGTAAGGTTAGAGATCACAAGATCTGGTGCCTTATTAGCCCATGTGCAACTCCGTTCTAGTTTGGTAGATAGAATCAAAGCTACGCAAGACCAAGATCCTCAGATGAAGAAGATTATTGAAGAAGTTCATGAAGGAAGGCTACAAGAGTTCCCAGTGGACTCTAAAGGCATTTTAAGGTGCGATCATAGGTTATGTGTGCCGAATGTAGAAGACTTACAGAGCAAAGTGTTAAAGGAAGCTCATCATTTAACTTATACTTGTCATCCAAGTTCTAATAAAATGTCCAAGATTTAAAGGGGTTGTATTGGTGGAAAGGGATGAAAAAGGATGTGGTTGAATTTGTATTTAAATGCTTAGTGTGTCAACAAGTGAAGGCTGAGCATCAAAAGCCCGCAGGCTTGCTTCAACAAATTGAAATACTGGAATGGAAGTGGGAGAGAATTACTATGGACTTTGTAACTGGATTGCCTAAAACTATCAAGGGTTATGATTCAGTATTGGTGATTGTAGACCGCTTAACTAAGTCTGCTCACTTCTTGCCTGTGAAGACTATTTATAGTGTAGCTCAATATGCTAAACTTTACTTGGATGAGATTGTCTCTCTTCATGGTGTACCGATATCCATTATTTCAGACCGTGGCCCATAATTTACGGCTAAGTTCTGGAGGTCTTTTCAAGAAGCACTTGGAACCAGATTGGATCTTAATACTGCCTTTCATCCTCAAATAGACGGGCAGTCTGAATGTACAATTCAAATATTAAAAAATATGCTACGTTCATGTGTCTTAGACCTTAGTGGGAGTTAGGATAAATACTTGCTGTTGATGGAATTTGCTTACAACAATAGTTATTAATCAAGCATTCAGATGGCTCCTTTTGAAGCGTTATATGGTAGGTGTTGTAGGTCGCCTATCGGATGGTTCGAAGTAGGTGACTTAAAACTATTACGCCTGGACCTAGTTTAGGAGTCAATGGCCAAGGTAAAGCTAATTCGTGAAAGGCTATTAACAGCTCAAAGCAGACAAAAGTCTTATGCTGACCATAGGAGACGTGATTTAGAATTTGCAATTAGAGATCTTGTGTTCCTATGTGTATCGTCAATGAAAGGTATCTTAAGGTTTGGTAAGAAGGGAAAGCTAAGCCCTAAGTACCTTGGGCCATTTGAGATTCTTGAAAGAATAGGAAATGTAGCTTTTTTTTGGCTCTTCCACCAAATTTTGCAAATGTTCATCCCGTCTTTCATGTATCAATGCTTCGGAAGTATTTACCTGACCCTTCTCACGTGCTTTAACCATAAACAATACAGTTGGATGAACAACTCTCTTATGAAGAGCAACCTGTGGCTATAGTTGATAGACAAATTAAGAGATTAAGGAACAAAGATATTGTTTCAGTGAAAATGATGTGGCAGAACCATTCTAGGGAGGAAGCGACATGGGAAGCTGAAGAAGTTATACGTGAGAAGTATCCATATCTCTTTGAATCCTTTGGTAAGGAGTTTGCTTGAAATTCAGAGGACCGAATTTCTTAAGGGGGGAGGACTGTAATACCTTTTAAAATATATATATAATAATAATAAACTAAATTATTCTAGGATATTAAAATAAAGATTAAATATTTTTAAATTAATTCTAGAGTCTAAATAATTCTTATGGATTTTTTTATTATATATCTTAAGGATTTTATTAAAGTGCATAAAAACCTTTAAGGCAAAAGAGTAATTTTAGCTTGGGGCAATAGTGCAATTTGAGCTAAAGAATAAAATAATCCTCCGCTAACTCTTTCTCTTCAATTTCCGTAAGCTTTTCTTTCCTGATGCTACGTCTTCTACTGCACTAAGCTTCTTTTTCTTCTTCTTTCTTCTCCATATCCCATGAAGCTTATGCGTTTTTCTTCCACCTCATTTTGCATCAACTTCTTAACGTGATTTCACCATCGTCTTCCCATATTAGTGATCTGCTTCTCCTTCCTTTTCATCGGGGTTCCATGGCTGAAGGTTAGTGAGTCATTAATATTTGCATAGCTTCATTTTATCCATTTCTTCCTCTATTTGGTGCTAATTTTTGGATGTTTTATAATACTTATTTCTCACCTAGCTTCTTTGGCTTCTCATCTATAATTTCTTCTCTTCTTCCATTATTATTGGAGGGTGATTTCTTGAAAAGATCTCTCTTCTTCTTCCTAATGCCGTAGGTGAGCTCCAGAATTGGGGATTTCTTGAATTACAACTTTCAAATGTAAATTAATCCTTCTAAAGTTATCTTTGGAGTTCCAAAAAGTAAGTTTTGAACTTAATTTGAGTTATGGAAGCTTAAATTGAAAAACCCCAAATTTAGGATTAGTATTTAGGATAGAAATGTATATAAGAATTTAAGGATTTATGTTTTAGGGAGTATATTAGGTTATATAAATAATTATAAATATTATTAGAATGGCTAATATAATTAATTTATATTGGTTATAATTTTAGGTGATACCATGGAAACTTATTCAACTGAGACTCAGCATTAAACAATAGGGAATAGGGACTTATACTATTAGTCCTAACTAGTGAGTGTGTAGATAATGAAGTGGTATATTTATTTCATTCCATTTTATATTTTCTATGGTGAAATTTTTAATTATGTGATTTATGTGCTCTATTCCTTAGGAAAACAAATCGGTGTTTTCAAAACTTCAAAATGGATATATATATATATATATATATATTCTTATGATGATTTAATAAATTTATTAAAAGAAATTGATAGTTGAAATGTGACGTAATATATTCTTGTGAAACGTAAAAGAATGAATTGGATGGAAAGAAAGTGGTGGTGTGTATATGTTTATTTATGAGGAGAGTATTTTATGTTGTCTTGTGATCTCATATGTTATAGAGATTATAATAAAGGTAACTTGCCTTAGTTAATTATTTATTTACTTCTTTAATTCCTTATTTATTTTTGATAGCTAAATGTCATTTGAAGGAATTTTATTTTAATTAATTTTATTTTATATAATGAATGGGAATCTAGTTAGGATCCTATAGCCGTTAGCGGAGATAATGGCTTAGGTGCACCTATAATAAGTTGTGAATTGTGATGGCACTGTGATGTGATGTATCCAGTGCTGCAACCTGAGGTACTAGATGTATATTGTGAAAGTGATAAGATTGGATGAATCCAAAGAAATGCCATAATATATGATGATGTGGTTTGATGATTTGATTCCTCTTTATGATACCCATTCTTATAATATTTTTTTTATATTTAGAAAATATAGATTTTATCTAAAGGTTTCTTTTTATTTAAATAATTATTTTTCACTTCATCCATAAACTTTATTGCCTAAATTATTTGATAATCATTGATTTTTAAAAACTCTAGTATGCACTTGTTTTCCCTTTATATACTTTATTATTTATACACTCACTAAGCCAGTGGTAGGCTTATCCCTCTTCTTTCCTTATTTTTAAGACCAGCGAGTAAATAAGTAAAGTGATCTAGGAGCTCGTGAGCTACCAGACTCTTAGAGTAGGTGTTTAATTTTTTGAAATTGTGTCAGACTCCATGATGTGGTGGCATTTAGGTGTAGAGAAAGAGTTTTGGAATTGTCCATGTTATGTGGTCACTTATAATATGTAAATATTGTTTATACTTTTCTAACTAGGCATTTTGATTATATGTAACTTATTGTTACTGGTGCTAGTACTGGTTTAGTTTATTTTTTAAGGATGGGATGTCCAATTTTTAGGGGAGGTGCTGCCGAATTTTCGGTAGCCTCTAATGATATAATGAATTGAATATTAAAATTTTCTAAAACTTGTGGGTATATGGGTTAGTTAAAATATATGATATAATAGTTGACTTTAAATTTTGTAAGGCTTGCTAGGCTAACCCAATCTCTAGATTAGTTTAGCCTATGCACCGGTCATTGCTCAGAATTTGAGTCGTGACAATACGTACCTACACACACACACACATATATATATATATATATATAGTCCCTTTTTGGTTTCATTATTGTTAACTCCTAATCATTCTTATTATTTTGCACATTTTTGCTAAAAGAATAAGTGCTTAACACTTTTTTTCTAATAATAAATATGGCTAACTATACGAAAAATATACATAGATAGGATATATAACTCTATAGATTTTATACCATAGGTGAAAAATTTTGGCTTAATTGTGGTTAAATTGTAAATTATTCGTACTTTGCTGTTTTTATAAAGTGTAAATACAAGAAAAATTAAATCTGAATCATTTTAGAATAGGATTGTTGGAAAGTTGAAGTTTAGATGCCTCAAAGTGGGAGTTTTGGTAATTAAAGCATTTGCATCACAATTCAATTTCAAATCATGATACAATTCAAAGGAAGTGTCCTAAAAGGCATTTGCACCGTGATTTAAAATTCCAAGTCACAACATAATTTGCACTTATTAGAATGATGCCATTTTAGTTGTTGATTTTGGCTAGGTTTTGATGAATAAACCTCTCCATTTGCTTTGGCCACAATTTTGGGTTTATTAAAGGTTATAAGAGATTAAAAAGAGACATTTTGGAGGTAAAAAAATGCTTGGAGGTTTGAAGAGAAACCAAAATATTCATTAGTTTTCTCTAATCCCTTTCTCTTTCCTCCTTAATGTTGTTAATTGTTGCTTTGGTTTAATATTGGATTTTTGTGTAATGAGTAGCTAATCTTCTTAGTTTAGGATTAGATAAACCTTAGCATGTAATAGATTGTAATTACCCTTTTTTTGTAATTAATGATATGATTTGCTTATTCAATCTTTGTTCTTTATGCTTTTAACTGTGTAAAAAATGTTAGATGATTTTGATAACTTAAAAGAACTTGGGAAAGAGATTTTTGGACTAGATCGTCGATTAGGTAGTATGGGTTCACAAAATTTGTAATATTGAGTAGATTGATTTACTTGTAGGATAGGAATATACCTACCGGCCTCTCATAGCTACGTTAGGACATATTCTTAATTATGTTTCTTGATTGATTGTATAAAGAATTATGAATTGGTTAAGAGAACTTATAGGTAATTCTAAAAATGCTTATACATAATTTAGAATCTTATGTTAATAAAGATCATCATCTAGAGTAAGATAAAGAGAGGTTAATTAGTTTTTATGAAACGCTATGATGAATCACGATCCTAATCCTTTATCTTCTAATTTAGCCCAAAATATTGTTTCCTTCATTTTGTTATTTTTATGTTTTTAGTTTCGTTTGAATTCTAATTCCCTTTATTAATGGATTAATTTAGATTAAAGCATACAATTTTAGTACTTAGTAATTATGATAGTGACAAATTCTCATAGGAACAATAATCTAATCACCACTGTATTACTTATGTAATATATATTTGCATGGACACTTTTAAAGAGCAACAGTTATCAATTAAAAAAATAATTGAGTGAAATATGATTAAATAACCAATTTTGAAATTAAGTACTAAAAACAATTAGATTTAATTATAGAAATAATTGCATAAAACATTTTCATTGGAAGGTCCATGCAAAATTGTAATTTCTAACATATATTATATACTAACATAGGTACATAACCCATGTGAGTAAACAATTGTGTGCAATATTAGAGCATTGTAAAGGGGAATTACAAGCAGGAATCACAAAGGGACTTTTACCACCATCCCTACAGCCTTTGAACATTCAAGAGTATCCAGCTTAGTATCATTCAAGTACTTAATCATAGAAACAACATGGTAATATCTAGGATACACTGAAGGCTAATAGAACTACTATTAACAACCAGCATTCAGCAGAATTCTACCTTATAAAATATAATATCATATAATAACATGTAGATCATACACAAAAATCTCCCACATGAATTAATTCGATATCTATTTATACAATTAATAATGTAGCAGTTCATAGGCATAAAACACTTAAACAATCCCATATAAATATATTGAGGTAAATTTATCACTTTTCAAATTCCCAAATGTACCACTTGAGTCATCATACCATTTCATATTCATTTTGATCACATAAGCATGTATAATGTATCATAATTTGGAAGATTTAATAATAATAATAATACATATAAGAAGTTATTATTTAGGATGTCTGTCCCAACAAAAACAGAGAGTATAAACAAGAATTAAAGAAAGTTAAAACAAAAGGAAAGTTAAAAATGTATAATGTCTTATAATCTACTCATAGTTAAAGTTGAATGGCATATGTGTCAGCCTTTCCATCACTGAGCCATCATTAAATCCTTTCAATAGGAAAGACTAAATACCCTCTTAGACACAAATTTAACAACATTTATAAATGTAGGAAACAAAGCAAAAGCTTCCTTCTTTTACCTTATGTCATCAAACTACTCTATCTTAGATTAATTTCTACTTTTACCTTAACTACCACCTCATCCCTACATTACCTAGCTTCATTTAGCAATTAACTTTGCTACCAATTTAAGGGTTTTATTTTTTAGAATTTACCTTAAGAGGTTAAGATCATAAGGTTAGATTAGTTAACATCTCATCCTAGTTTAACATAATCGATTTACTATTTCATCTAGTTAAATCTTTACCTATAGCTCCTACTCTAATTATAACTTAGTTCAATATTTCATTTGGTTAAATTATCCTAAATTAAATACTAATTATCTTAACTTAAATTCCACCTAATGGATCCTTACTTCTAGCACAAGCCCTATCTTAAATGGTCAATCCACATTCTATAATCTTTTATCTTGGATTTTTTGTTTTGTTTTTCATTATTAAATTTATAACTTTACCAATAATATTTCTAACAGCAAATTAAGCAATTTACTACACTTGGAAATTTCATTAGTTTTAACTCTTCACTTGAATTTTTCGATAAGGGAATATAAGGGAAAATTCCCTTGGCATACTATAAATGTGCAGACCAATATGTTAGGTCAGAAACTTACCTCCTTTGCACACTTCCAATGTAAGACTTTCCAAATGGATTCCAAAAGCAAGCTCACAACTATTCAATGGCTGAAAATAAGAACCATAAGAGTGGGGAATAAGATAAGTATTAGCTGTTGAAAATTCATATTAAGAAGCATAGTGGGGGCTAAATGGAAAAAAATGGAGAAAACATGACATGTACTACTGACATTTTAGAAGCAACCATAATACACTAGATGAAAGGGAAAATATGGAAGAATAGAGAAAAACACTTGCCGGCCATAAGAGGTTGCTACAGAACCAATTGAGAAAGCCATAACCAAAACCCAAAGCTCAAATTGAACAAATGATCCTTATGAAAATGATGGACTAAATTTGATCATGGAGCTGTACCCAAGAGGACAGAGTAGAGCATATTACATTCAGGAAAGGATTGAAGGAAAGCTACGAAAGGCAACCTTCACACAAAGATGAGTTGAACAAAGAAAACTACCTAGCTGCTATAAGTTGAAGAAAATAATTCCCCAAGAGAAGCTGAACTCACAAAGAAGAAAGGGAGTGGATGAAGTGGTTTCGGTTGATTAAAGTAAAAGAAGGTCGAAGTCTACGGAGAAATTTCTAGAGCATACCACAAGGAGAAGACATGTGTATAGGTGCTAAAATATCTTAGGACCATTTAAAAATTTTGAAAAGAAGAAGGGCTGACAACAATTAAAGAAAATGACAATGGCACAACATAGCAGCTTCAGTCAACAATGAAAGAGGGTGGAAGGAATCTAATTTAAGTCACTAAAGGACAATTTGATGATGTAGGAATAAGGAATATAATAAAAGATAATGAAGGCAAATATAATTTTTTTAAAGAAAAGATATAGTCTCAGTTGGGCTAGAAACATGCATGCGAAAGGAGTGGAGTGCTAAGTGTTAGCCATTACAACTAGGACAAGCTTGTTTTCAGCTCTCTCTTTATTAAAATTTATCTTAGACCCCATTTAATTTATTTTAATTTTATCATTACTATTACTATTACTATTACTATTATTATTATTATTATTCAATTGTTTAAGTTCACAATTTTTTATTGGCTACTACAATTTAATTAACTATTTATATTAATTTCCTTGAGTTTGATTTGCTCCTTATTTTAATTATTATTAAATTATTGGTTTTGAGTAATTTCTTATTATGTCAATGTTGCTTTCTTTTTGAAAGTGTATATGCAAGTATATGTATCGTAACAATAATAAAGTGATGAATAGAGTATCGTTCTCACGAGAATTTATTGCTAAAATAATTGCTAAGTACTAAAATTATACATCTTAATTTAAATCAAACCAACAATAAAAGGTGATATATAGTTAAACTAAACTAAAGACATAAAATAAAAAAAATAAAAAATAAATGAGAGACACAATTCAAGATGAAATTGGAAAGCAAAATGATTTGAGATTATAACTTTTCCTAACATTTCATATGAACTAATTATCTCTCCTCATCTTACTCTTAATGTCATTAATAGTTTAGGACTCCAATTAACCTATAAGCATCTTCTGAATTACATATAGATATTCTCCTAACCAATTCATAATTCCTTATGTAATTAATTTAGATGCTTAATCCAGAATAGGTCCTAATATGACTATGTGAAGTCGGTAGGTATATTCCTATCCTACAAACGAATCAATCCACTTAACATTACAAATTTCATAAACCCACACTACACACATGGTCAAGTCTTAAAATTTCTTTTCCAAGTTCATTTATATTACCCAAATCATCTAATAGTTTCCACACACTTAGAAGCATGAACCATAAGAATTGAATAATTAAATCATACCATTAATTACAAATAAAGAAAGTAATTAAAACATATTACAAGTTAGAGTTCATCACAATTGCAAATCAACAAGTTTAGCTCATAATTACAAGAAATAGCAACATTAAGAACAAAGCATAAACCAAATGGGTAAAGAAATACAAGAAAAAGCAAGGGAAGAAGAGAAAAACTGATTTAATCGGGAAATCTTCCTTAAATCCAAGCTTCTTTCATGACATTTGAAGATTCAAACCTTTTTTTCTCTTCCCCAAAACCTTCAGAATGGTGACCTCCCTAGAAGAAGTGTTGAAAACCCTTTAAAACCTTTAAAGACGTGGCTAAAAAATGGTGCACTTTGCATTTTTTTTTTTTGAACTATGCCATGGTAGCAGTTAAAAGCGCTGCGGTGCAAATGAATTTTTTACTGCGGTGATCAAAAGTGTTGCGGTGCAAAATTTTATGCCACGACTCATTTTGTTTTTGTTTCTTAATGCGTCGTAGCACTTAAATTTATCATCGTGGCGCTGTATTTTCTTTAATAGTAATTTTGAGTGCCATCTTTTTCTCTGTTGTCTTTTCTTCTTCTTCTTTTTTTCTTTTTCTTTTTGATCCTTTTTCAACAAATCTTCTCAATACTTGTTGCTTTGCATAACAAAACTCCTAAACTTGTTTCTTTATAATTGTAACCCTACAAAAATATAAAATTCATTTAATTAATATTTATAATTTACTAATAAAAGTTAAACAAGTTGACAACTTAAAAATCTAGATAAAAACACAAACTACTATTTATACTTAACTAATACAAAAAATTAACTCAAAATCAAAGAAATAAAACCAAAACTTATTAAATATTAACTTGGTTAGAATTTATTAATTATATATATAAAAAAACATAAATTAAGTTTAATATTTATATGATAAGTCTCTTAAAATATTAAAAAAATCATAACAATTTAGGACTTATCAGTTAATTTTCTAATTTATTGGGTTATTACATTTTTGTTAGAGCGGACTAATTTTAAGGCAAAAATGACTAATTTTAGAAAAAATGTACATAGTTATTTTATATAACTCTATATTGCAATTTTGATACTATAAATGCAAATTTTGACTTAATTTTGCTTTAAACAAGAATGGACCATATTTTGACTACTTTTTTAAAGTGTTAATATAAGATAATTTAAGCTAGAGTTTTCTTGGAGTTGGAACATTAGAAACCTGAAGTTTGGACATGACAAAAAGACTTCTTAGAAGCAAAAGGAACCGGCTTTACGACTTTAAAATCCAAAGTCGCAACACTAGTGAATATTTTTTTCCCTTTTTTGCAGTAGCACCATGACGGGAAGCTAAAGTCGCAATGTTAGCTATGATTTTTCAAAATGTCAGCACTTTTTGCTTTGATTTAGAACCATTTTAGATAGGGTTTCACCATTTTAAGAAGAAAGTGAACTTTTTAGGTGTTCTTTGAAGGAGTTGTGGAGACTCTCAAAGTACAAGGAGAAGGCATGGGTTCAAGAAAAGACAAGATTCAACTTTAGTTTTCCTATCTCTTCTATTTTGTTTACATTGTTTTAATGGTTTTGTCATATGCTTTGATTTTGGTGATAATCCACTTTGTCATGAGTAGCTAAAATCTTGTATCTAGAATTATTATGAACCCTTTTATCGATTAAATTTGTTTTCCCTCTTTTCTTGTTATTAATGGTACATATATATTTATTCAACTCCTTACTTCACACTTTTTAGTTAATTGACCACCAATTAAAATGATTTAGTATTCTAGTTGAATTTGGAAAAGGAATATTGGAATTAGGCTTTAAGTTGAGTAAATAGTTTTGCTAATAAGATGGGAATATATTCATTGGTCTCATGTATTTAAGGACTGTGCCATCAAATGCTTATTGGTTTAATTTCATAAAGGATTGTGAAGTTAGCTAAGAATATGTCTCTAAGTGATTTGAAAAAAATACTGTTGATGAATTTGAACCCTATGTTAATATATATCACCTTTAATAGTAAGATAAAGAGGGATAATTTGGTTCTCTATGAAATATTTGAGGGATTAATAATCATATGTTCCTTCTCTTGTTGAATTATCCAATAATCCAAAAATTTTTTTGTTTCTAAATTTTGCAAGTTTAAATTGATTTGCACACGTGCTTGAAATTAATTTTCTTAATTTAAGTTAAAGCGTAAATTTTAGTACTTGATATTTTTCTATCACCAAATCCATATGGGACAACACTTTTTCTCACTTCTATATTATTATTGCAATACATATAATTTAATGTGAGTAATTGTATTTTGAGATTGATTAACAATATTTCAAATGTTTATCTTTACATATAATTAAGATTAAATAAATAAAAATTTTATACTTTAAAATATATTATAAAATTTTGAATTTTTTCATTATTTATAAAACTGACTATCCAATCTAATTCAAACCTAATCAAAGTTGTATTTGATTGGTTTGGTTGTAGTCATTTTAATTAAATTAGTTGGTTTTATTTTTTGTTATACAATTTAACAAGTTTACGATTGATAGTATCCAAACCATACTGATGGACATCTTTAACCGCTAACCACTTCCCTTTTTCTTCGTTCCAAGGTGAAGCTTTTAAATTAAACTTACAGTACATCTAAGCTGCTATTTGTGATCAATTGATGAGCGGTGTTGGTAGTTAGCAAAAGCTGGTAAGGAACGTTTTACCGACAACATCGGTGCTTCGTGTGCATCATTTCCCAATTGAGGAAATGTCTTTTTTGTCAGCAAATGCAGTAATCCATTAGTCTTTTTTTTTTTTGGGTCATGCTTCTTTGCTAAAGTAGTTTGATTTGGTTCTCTGCTAAGAGTACGAATCAATCAATTACACCCATTGGATATTTTAGTTTGGGTTCAACAATGGGTTGATCAAAGCTCGGTAAGATCCTCATATGATGATTCAGTTAACATGGTCTGCCTCATTATTTTGTATGTTATTTGGTATTGTCATAATTGGAGAATTTTTTAGGATAAAGAATATAGGCTTGAGTTTGCATTGCAGATGGTTCAACGTCTTAGTTGTGGGTACAAGGTTGTATGGTCTCAGTTAAATTCTCAAAGGAATTGTGCCTATGCTAATGTCATAGATAGTACTTGGTTAGGTTGATTCTTTCCAAACCATTGGCAGGTTATGTTTTGGGTAGCTAGATAAATACCCAGCAAACAAAGAATCACGTTCTCATATTAGCATGGTTTGGGCCCACAGTATTTTGCAAGTGGGTTTGGGTGGCTCCTATTCGCTAAACCAAGATTGCAGTTCTTTTTGAGGCAATTTGTCATGCCGTTTGTAAGATCTCATTGTCATTAACTGCAAACACATCTTCTTCCAGTCCATTTGGAAGTGTTGCAGCAAGACATTTGGTCTTTGCTTAAACTGTAGGTTTTACATTTCAGTCTCAGTTTCAAGATGATGTAAGTTTATTGTCTAAAATGTTTTTACTATTTATTAAAAAAAAACCTTTCCATCCTATATTAAAATAAATAAATAAAAAGAGATAAAAAAAAATGTATGGCACGGCTGTAATTTCAATCAGCCTTATAACCCGTCTGCAATATTTCATCTACAATTTGAATATCCAAACAAATATCTTTATTAGTCTCCAATAAAATCCCCATAAAAAGCAACTTGGGATTTATAATAAATTCGATGCTGTATTGGGAGATGCGACAAGTTTTGCCTTCTTCAGCTCTTCCTCTCTCTCGTTGATTTTTCAGACGTCTTTTGCTGGTTCAATGGATATTAATATTTAATCCCATACATAAGTATAGCAAACTGATTTCGGAGCATAGCAATAAATTTGCAGAGAGGTATGCACCGATCTTTGATAGATCTTGCGCTATGACCTGCTAAAGTTTGCCATCCTGTTTCACTCTTATATACCTGGTTATTTTTATTAAGAAGAGATCGATATAGCACAACATAAATATAGCTAATTAGTGGCAAAAACCCAATAATAAAACCAATACGTAACATCTATAAGGCATATTTGTCATGTCATAGTAAGAAGCACTTCGGTCTCAAAATTTCCTCCTTAAACCTAATTATACAAACTTAACATGCACCACTAATTAATATATACATGATCAAACCCATTTATATTAGAAGAAGGAGCATACTCTTACACATACATCAGTGGCTAGCTATCAAATGACGCCTTGCAAAGCTGAAGAAGATGGGACGGGTAAGGTAGATGAGTATGGCACCCCTTGTGGTAGTGGACAGAAGAGAAAGAAGAAAAAAACACTTTGCAAGCCTTGGATATCCGTGATGTAGTGTTTGGGAATTGAATGAAGCAAAGAAAGCAAAGTTGAGAGACAATACAAAAGCATGGAAGAAGGAGGGATCATTATGGTTGAATAGTATAGTTGGGACTGGATTTCCTTCCACGTTTCTGTAACGGAGTTAGGTCAGTGACAAAACCGTTGTTATTGTCACTAATAAGATTACTACCTCAATTCGAGTCTCCTTGCTTGATTCTCCTTTCATTTTTCTGCATGTTATGGGTCAGTCTTCTATATTCTGCAAGATGGTTGAACCTGAAATAGAAATCTTTTGTAATCTATAACTGATGAGTACTGTAAAACAAGTATTTCAAGATGCATATTACAAGGAACGCGTTTAGTGGCAAATAAAATATTTATCCCAAGTTCTTACCGCTTCATATGCACGAATCATATAATATCCAACGTTCGATGGATACATTTCGATATGATCAAAAATTTATATTAAAATGTAGGATGATTTCTCAAGAAATCGTTTCTAATGATGTCACTTTCAAAGTAACTGTTATTTAAGTTACTTGATGACATAAATGCGTGATTTTTTGTTTCGAGAGACAAAACTTAAGATTGTGAATTGTACTCTTGACATGAAATATACACTAATTTTTGAGAACGTTATGTGAGCAATATTAGCTCATATCATATAAGTGCGGGGTTGATAAATTCATAAGTTCATAATGAGATTAATAATACTAATTAATAAACGAGTAAAATATTAATTTTTTATACTTAATACTTTTTTGAGCTATAATACTGAATTAGCTAAACACCACTTAATTGATGATTGATTATATATCATATTTTTAATTAATTTAATGTAATCTATAATTGATTATCACATTTTTTAAACAATTTAACTTAATGAATATAGTGAACCAGGGAAAGTAGCACAGACATGAGATCACCTCATCATCGCTAGAGTCAATTAGCTAATAATTCCTATCATAACATTCTCAAAATTTTAAATTGACATGAGTTTGATGTGTTCAGCATCATATATTATTTCAATGTCTTTTTTCTTTTTCTTTTTTTTTTTTATTTTCTTGTCTTTGTACCTTGTTTTATATATATATATATATATATATATATATCATCATAAAATACTTCAATGGGAAATTTTTTTAGTTGTTATAATTTGTCGCCAGTTATTCCTTTGAGTGGTATATATCAGATCCGACACCGAAACCGACGGACATGCCGAGCTTCTAAAACTTAAAAAGCATTATTCTTGCTGTTCGGAAATAAACCTAGTATACCTTTCTAATAGCCATAATTTTTAGAAAGAAAAATTCTAGAAATAATTTATTAATATTAAATAAATTATCTTATGGTAAGTAATAATAATTAATTAATTGTAATTAAATTTTAAAGCCTGAAAATTATTTTGTGGAGCCACTTAGGTATTTGACTTATGCCCCGTGAGATTTCTTTGTATATCAAAGCCTTCAAATAATTTATTGTTGTTAGGCCTAAATTTTCAAAGAACCTTTATTTTACTTCTAGAGCAAAAAAATTAATTTACCTTGCATGTCCAATAATTTGAAAAAAAACTAGTTTCTTTTCTCTTTTCCTTTTTTCTTCCCATTTTCCTCATTCTCATGCATAATGCCATAAAACCTCCTTCTCCATATTTGATTTCTCTACAACTTTCAAATGGTGCTACTTGCATCTAGATAGTTTGGATTTGATCAAGACAATTGAGATTTCATTTTTTTTTTTTTAAATTTTGACTCACTTTTGTTTTAAAGGAAGCATAATATAAAATGAAAATAGTTTTCTAACTGTAAACTTTAAACAAATGATGATTAAGATTAAAAACATAAAAAAAGAAAAAATTTAAAGTAATCTAGATAGATCATATACAAGCAACGACATTTGGAAGCTATAGAGGAACCAATCACCTCCTTCTCCATGTAGATAATGCGCACCTTCCTCCTACAACTTTTTTCTTCATCCATCGTGCAACATCTTCCTTAGATATAGCAAGTTGGTTAGTCAATGTTGGTTCACTGGCCACTTTCCACTTGCCACCATCGTCACTTCTCCAGCATGGTGTGTTGCCAAAAGTTCTACATATCTGCCGCGTCTTTTCCACATTGTTCTTCTTTTTCTTCCCTTGCAGTGCTGTGAATCTTGGAGAGCCACTTGAAGCTTGGCTTTTCTTTATCTATCCTCATCTTCTCCTTTTCAATTTCTTTGTTTCTCCATGGTCAGTCACTATTTAACTTGCATATTTGAAATTCTTCTTCTTGGTGGCATAAAACTCCTCAAGTGAAGGAAGGAAGTTGTGCATTCAAATTCTTAAGGTGCAAGTGCCTAGGAGAGTTACCCATACCTTTAACCATCAATTTCCTTCTCTGTAAGGCATCACCAAGGATATCCTATCAATTGATATTGTTCCTTAAGCTACTAAAAAGGACTTTTACTATTGGTCTTTTTCAATGAATATATATATAACAAGGTAGTATCTTTCACTTATACCCTAATTATATTTTCTTAACTTAAATATCATTTTTAATAATTTTATTTTTCTATGCTATAGGGAAACAAATTTTAAAATTTAAAATTTTCAATTGTATAATATATTGTAAATAATGTTAGAATTTGTGTATGTGTGATATGAGAATAGTGATGTTCTCATATGTGCAAAATTGTAGATGATGGTAAAACCCTTATGTTATTCCCTTTCTTTTTCTTATTATGAAACTTTATTTAAAATTTTTCCTTTATTTATTTTATAAATTATTTTTCTTTTTTAATTTTTCCTAAAAAATTTTCTTAGAATTGATTTCTTTCTAATTAATTGATAACTATAAAATAATATATATGAATTATTTTTACTCTTAATTTCATTTATTTTTTAAATTATTTATTTACATTATTTGAAAAGTAATGGATATAATATAGTATAAACCTTATAATAATTGGCAAATGTAACAATTTGGATGTACCTAACTAAATTAAAATGTGACAAAAGCATGATGATGTTATAAAATAAAATAAT
Source organism: Erythrophleum fordii (assembly GCA_032878935.1). Lineage (NCBI taxonomy): Eukaryota > Viridiplantae > Streptophyta > Magnoliopsida > Fabales > Fabaceae > Erythrophleum > Erythrophleum fordii. The sequence goes on along the minus strand of JAVQMF010000053.1, from coordinate 48,323,908 downwards.
AAAGTGGGGAAGCACTAGAGATAAATTTGTGAAATGAAATACAATGGCACTAAAATGTAAAATAAGTTAATGTATGGGCATTAGAGACACTACACGAAAAACATTTTTTTAATGATGACTAAAAATTTCACCATTAAAAGCATGCTTTTAGTCTTTTGTGACAATGGTGGCAACATATAAAAAAAAAAAAAGTCATCATTGCAAAACGTCATCACCAAAAGAGTATCTTTGATTTTGTCAAAATTTTTAATGGTAACATGAAAAAAGTCATCACTAAAAGTCTTTTGTAGCAACTAAACTATCACCACAAAAGACTTTTATATATGATAAGTCACCACTATTTAGTAACAACAAAATTGTTGCCACATGTATGGTTTATATCCTTACACAAAAGAGTATGGTTTACAAAAAAAAAGTATATGATAAGTGGACATATTATAAGTCCAATTTATATCCTTACCATCAAAATTTCTAATTAAAACATGATAGGTTTATGAGTTCCCAATAATAATATGGCAAGTATATGCTTTTTGCAAATAATTATATGGATTTAAATAGACACATGATTTGCTTTCAAGGAACTTGCTATAAAACTAAAAGAAGCAAAAATTAAAAAGGGAGGTTAGTTGAACAAGGCAAATGAAAAAGAGAGCAAGTGAATGGAACATAAGGCAAAGAAAGAGATAGGAGGTAGAGTAGAGGAAGAACTTGAGATCAAGAAAGAGCTAAAGAAGAATTGAAGAAAAGAGGAGAGTTGAAATAGAGGCACAAAGGATGCATAAAAACTAAATTGAACGAGGAAGAAAGTATAATCTTCTCTAATTGATCGATTGAAGTTTCATTCAAGGTAATCCTTTCCATTTTGATTCATCTTTTCATTTCTAATTTCTCTATTGATTGAAGAAAGTTGAGTGTTCGCAATCTCTTTGGAATCCATCTTCTCATTACATCATGTCAAGTACATGCGATTTTATTAGTGCCTTTATTCGAATGTTTGGATTATGGGTGAGACTATATGTTGTTCCTTTGGTTATGAATGCGATAATCATAGGATTGAATCTCTTTAAGGTCTTTTCTTGTTTGGTTCAATAAGTTTACATTCTTAATTATAATGCTTCAATCAAAATTTTAGTAAATTAAAGTGTCTACTATGGTGCTGTCTTTAGCATGAATTTGGGATGTTTACTAATTCTAGGTAATGATCTTGTTGTGTTCCTCATTACTAGGAGTATCTAAAGGATTTTAAAATCTAGCTACATATCGTTGCTCTATTTGATTCAACTACAAATTATCTTCAATTGTAGTGCCAAGCTCATTATATTAGAATTGAAATGCTACCTTCATTTTGTAAAAATTAGGATTTGTTATGTTATAAGAAGAATACAAATATAATAATTTGATTTGAAATGCTTAATGGTTATTTTAGATGATGAATATGAGTTGATATTTAACGCGTGCTTGCAATCTTTGCTATTTTGATTTCAATTCTGCATAAACATTTAGCATGAAGTCAAGTTTGAGACCTTGCTATATTGTTTGACTTTCACATGACTTTAGGCATGTTTCCTAGCAAGAATTTTGTGTTTTATAAAAATGTAAGTCTCAAATTAATTTCAAATATGCTAGTCTAAGTTTAGTTAATATTTATATCAATTCATTATAAGCAATATATTAATGTTACTGCAAGCTAAGCACTGATGAATTATATTTTATAGAAGAATTAATCTAATTAGATTCTGACAATGTATAATATTGAATGTAGATTTATTTGGCAATTTCATTTCACCTTGCGTCATGTGCTAGGGTAAAGTTAGTGAGGCACATAGTGTTGCTTTAGTTTCATCATTTATGACTAGACCCTAGGCCTTGCATGTGTGCTTATTAGTTAAGGTTGCAAAGTTTTAGTATAATCATTATAAGCATGACAAGTTAACTGGTAAGAAATGGTGGTTTCAATAAACTATGAAGATGGTTGATGCTAACGTGATAGAAATTGATATTTTGTTACTTGTTGAGGCTAGGTCATGCTGACAAATTCCACCTTAAAGATAAATATGCAATTGACTTATAGAATGAAAAATGATTATTTAAGACACCCATGGAACTTCTTTCAATAACAATTTAAAGTTTTAGTGCATGAAATTTGACTTCTTTTTACTTCCTTTTTTAAAAGTTATTTGTTATTTTGTTTCATTGTTATGTGTTGGCAAAAGTTAGAGTGAAAATTGTGCTTTATGAGAAAGAAGACTACTTGGGAGGCTATTTTATATATAAATATATATACACACAATAAGGACCCAACATGTCTTTCCCTTTATAAAGTCTTCCATTCAACTTTTTGCATATTATATTATCTCATCCTTCCCCAAATGACATTGTTGACCATCATTCAGATTATGATGTGAGGGAATTAAGTCTAATGGATCTTTCTTAGCACCATTGTTGGATGTATAATAAAATAAAGGGTGATTGTCAAATGATTACACAAGAGTTTTTTGTAGGTGTAAAGGAGTTTGTTTGGTTTGCAAGTCAATTATATGTATTTAAACAAGAAAAAAAGTTTAGATGTCTTTGCATAAAATACAAATGTATGAGGTATCATGAGCTCGAAGAAGTTAGGATGCATTTGTATTAAAGAAAAATTATGCCTGATTATTACTTTTAGCATAATTAGGGAGAGGAATGTCCATCATTGGCTCTAATTAATGTCGACATTCATATAAATTTTAATCCATATAAGCAAATGGTTAAGAATGTAGTTGAAGTGTCATTTGAGAGATATGATATGCTTGAGGATGCTAATCTAAATTTTACAAAGTTTTATGACACATTAACTACTACACAAGTTTTGTTATAAGATGGTGTGAAAATTATATAGTATTATTAGTGGCTATGAGATTGTTGAGCATTAGGTTTGATTATAACATTCTTAAGGCATGTATCGATGATATAATCACATTGATGACTGAAATTTTGCCTATTAATCATTAAATACCTATTAACTTGTACCAAACTAAAAAAATCAATTTCAAAACTTGGTTATAGTTATTAAAAGATTAATTATTGTAATAAGGGAAGTATTTTGGCAACACAGCTAATTGTAGAGAATGTCAATTTTATGGTGAAGCAAGATTTAGGAAGGCAAGAGTAGGAAAATGTAGGTTTAAGGAGGCTTTCAACAAACAAATATGGTATTTACTAATTGTTCGAATACTTTAGAGATTGTTTGACTCTAATGCCTTAACCAAGTATATGAGATGGCATTATGAAATTATTGTGATGAAGATGTGTTGTCGTATCCATTGGATAGGAATGCTTAAAAGTATTTTGATCAAACTCATCCAAAATTTGCACTAGAGCTAAGGAATGTCAGGTTGGGTCTTTGTACTCACAATTTTACTTCATCTAGTTTGAGTTCCAAGCTGTACTCTTGCTGACCCATAATTGTTACTTCATATAATCTTCCACCTGGCATATATATATGATGGGAATATATGTTTTTAATAAGCATAATACGAGGGCCTTATAATACAAAAAATAAAACTGATATTTTCTTACAACCTTTAGTTGATGATTTAAAGTTATTTTGGAAAGAGGGTGTGCAAACATTTGACATTTCTATGAAACAAAATTTTAACTTAAGAACTACTTTTATGTAGACTATGACTAATTTTTCAACTTACAACATGTTAAGTGGTTAACAAACTACAAGAAAATTGAGGTATCCTATTTGTATGGGTTGTTTAAAAGTATTCCAATTAAAACATGGAGGAAAAAACTATTATTTAATTGCCGTTGTCAATTTTTGCCAATGAATTATCCATTTCAACATAATAACCAAAATTTCTTAAAGAATACCATGGAGACTTCACAACCACCATTGAGATATTTAAGAGAAGAATAGTTTGAGTATGTTAGGAGACTTCATAAAATAGCATAATCTTTAGGCTTGTCTTTGGAGAGGTATGGTCAAAACTATAATTGGACTAAATGTCATATTTTTTGGGACCTTCCCTATTGGCCTAACTTGTTGACTTCGCATGATATAAATGCAATGCATACAAAAGGAAATGTCTTTTAGAATATGTTTAACACAATGATGGATGTGAATGGTAAGATGAAAGGCAATGTAAAGGTAAGATTATACAGGTATAGTTAGAACCATAAAGGGAATAAGACAAACAATAATGGAGTGTGTGTAAAAGAAACCAGTCATAGTCAAGTTTAATTCTCATATCATAGTGTGTTGAAAGTAATTATACAATTAAAGTTTATTGACCTACCAATTAAGCATTTAATAGTCTTTGATTGCAATTAGTAAAATCTTACTAATCGGGAGGCTTAAATTTGTCCTACATGTGATATTGTGGAGGTCAAGATAAAAGGAATATATAAGAGTAATGGCCATTTTATCTTTGTCCAACAAACCAATTAAGTGTATCTTACACCATATTTGAAATTAATACCTAATAAAAAAGGCTAGTTTCTTGTGAGTTAGGACAAAAGTGAGGAATGTGATTAATGGCTCTGGTGATAAAAATCTAGATGCATCATTTCATGATAAGACTAATAGTTCACCTTAGTTAGTTGAAAATGACCTCAGTGAGCAAAATTTAAAAGATAACATAAGTTAGAACAAAAAAGTGGATCATATGCCTATTGACTCTTTTATTAATGAAATTCTTGAAATTGAAAAAGAAAGCAATGAGGTTTTGGATAAGGAACTATTAGATAGCAAGTGATTATTAAGGTGATTATTATTTAGCATTAAGGTGATTATTATTTAGCAAGTGATTGACAAAATTTGGTAAATTATTGTGATTATTATTGAATAATTTGTTTGACTTACATGAATTGTTTATTTATGCTCACTTCTAAAATGCTTTATTATTTTCATTTTCAGATGTCAGATGGAGGCCACAGCAAGGATGGAGGATCTTTTACTACCAAGAAAGATAAAAAGAAGTTTGTGTGGTAGTCTAAGTCAATTCTTATACTATTAGTTGTTGCATAACTATCACCTCCTCAATTATCTCTACATGCTAGGGCCTCCTCAAGATTAGTGTCTACATCATCTTTTTTTCCACCCCTACACATTCAGACACCACTTAATTTACTATAAGAAAAACTAAAATTTACGACAAAAAATTCTGTCGCTAAATAAGGATTTGGCCGTCGCAATATAATTGTTGATGGAATTAGCGACAGAACTATTCCATCACTAATTTCGCTGTCACTAAATTATTTGCGACAAAAAAAATTCATCGTAAATTTTAGGGATAACATATCCTAAATCAGCAATGGACTAGCGACGAAATTATTCCGTGACTAAATAGTGACAAAATTTTCTGTCGCAAATTAGCTACAGAATGGACAATAAAAATTTTGGTCGCTGATTCTGTCGCTAATCAGTGACAGATTCATGGACGGTATTTTATATCGCTAATTTCAACGATGGAATCAGAGACAAAAATTTCGTCAAAATTTTTTTAAAAATGAATTTTAAACTTAATTTAATGTTTTTTTTTTTGCCTATACAATAAAAACACAATAAAAGAAAGCTAATTGAGAATAATGCGATACTTGATTAATAAAGTCAAAGTTTGAATTTTCTCCCAATCCAAAAAAGTACAATATGACAACATTTAATTAAAAAGTAACAAATTCTTAACTAATAGTTCAAAAACAAATTATAACAATTCTCAACTAAAGGCATTTACAAAAAATCCTTATGGAGGAAGACGATCATCAGGACTTGTCTTTTTAGGTACTAAGGCTTCTGGTATAGGATCTAATGGGGCACGAGATAACCACAATTCAAGTTATTGTAATCTATTGAATGTTTGTTAATGCTCTCCTAGTAGAGACAAGATTTGTTGATGTTGCTCTGTTATACGTTGATTTTGCTCTCTAAGTTCTTGATTCTCCTGTCTCTGTGGCAATCCTCCTGCATAATTCCTCTTCAAAATCAGAATGAAGTCCTGAGTTATGAATAGAAGAAGAGATTCCCTGGGAGCAGCTAGCATCAATATCATGAGCCTCAGATCCAACCCCAAAGATGCGGCCCCTCTTATTTTTACCACTTACAGCCTCTAACTATAAGGCAACTTCATCATCATCTTCTACATCATTTGATGCAATGTCTGTTGAGTCTTGAGTAGAAGTTCTGGCATTCTTAAACCTTAAGTAATCAGCCTGTTAAAGGGAACAGAGGAAGATAATTTTATAATAAGGAAAATGATGACAATGCATCCAGAACAAAAGAATATGCACATGTTGAAGCATTCCGTATGTCATATAGTATTAACATGAAGTGTGATCATATGATAAAAAATAAATATCGTAAAACTACAAATATATTCAATCGTTACAATCAAAACAATGATTAAGTGTATGGAAAAAGTATGCAATGAGGTTGATAACCATATAGACAATTGAATGAGTAAAAAACATTCAATAAACAATCACACAATTCCACTGATGATTAGAATGGAAAATAAATACGTAAAGAACAACAAGTTCTGGCCTTGAGTACAAATCCATGACAATCAAAACAAAAAATCAAAACTTACACTACACCTAATTAGGTCTTTAGCCATTAGCATAAATCCAATGACAATTGAAATAAAAAAACAAGAGTCATACTATAGTTATTCAGGCCTTCAGCTAGTAATAAAATTCCAATGACAATCAAAACAAAAAAGTAAGACTCACATTTTGTCTATAAGACCTCCAGCCATCAACATAAGTCTAGTAATAAGCAAAGTGAAAAATAAAGACTGATGCTATAGCTAGTTAGGCTTCAGTCGTTAACACTAATCCAGTGATAGTAAAAATAAAAAGCAAAACGGGCAGTACAGCTAGTCAGGCCTCCAGTTATCAGCACAATCTTAGTAAGAATCAAAACAAAAGGCAAGACACACACTACAGCTAGTCAGACTTCTAGCCGTCAGCACAATTCAAGTGAGGATCAAAACACATAGCAAGACTAACACTATAACTAGTTAGGCCTCCAGCCGTCAGCATAAACCCATTAAGAAAGAAAAAGAAAAACATATACATACATAAATTTCAACTGCCCTATAGTCTACAAATTGACCAGTTGCCTCGTCATAATGCGTGTGCTTGAATAATTCAAACATTGTAGGTGGCCTTCCAAGCTGTGAAGTCTATAATTATTTATTAATATCAATTATCTTGTGCATTAAATAAATGATGATTTCCTGTGAATTTAAATGCTTACCAGCCTCCTTTTATGCTCAGTTGAGGGAATGCTTCCCTCTTTATATTGCATACCTTCTGTGGTAGATGCCCGATTATTTTTAGCTGTCTGACATATAGCTTTGTAATCATTTGACTCCCAATAATGCTTTAATTGGACCATTACATCGTCAGGGATCCAATTAGGTGTAATCCCTTTTTCCAAGTCCAACCAAACTCTGTGCATTACATTTCGCAAGATGTCCCTACACTTTTTGTTCCAATTGCATCTAATTGCTTGGTCATATTATGGCAACCATTTATATTTCTTTTGCATAAACAAAAGAAAAATCAAAACTTTAGACAAAATGTGGAAAAAAAAATCAACAAATGATATATATATATATAATAGGGTAAGATATATACGGCCCATTCATCAAAACCATAGCTATAAGACCTTAAGAGGTGTTACTTTCCAACTGTGACATGGATGTTCAAATTTTGCTTGAATTACTGGGAGAATATCATGAACAACAACGACAACAGGATTAAATCTAAACATTTAACAGCGATAATTGAAAATGTTATAATGACACTAAGTTATTAACTAAATAACAAATAAAACAATACAAATTTTATGATTTACGTATGCTTGTCATGATACAACTATATTCGATCATTTGTGAGGTCATGGACAAAAGGTTGGATAGGTGGCATAGGTGTAGAACTAGTGGAAGGACCCTGAGAAGTGGGATGTGAGTGTTACGAGCTAGGAGACAGTACCAGAGGAGATGATACAGGTGATACTGAGGGTCTTCTAGATGATTCAGGCATGATTGGAGCTGATGGAGGTGCAGTGGAAGTGTTTGAGACTATAGGAGATGGCTGAGGATGCAGAGGTAATGGTGCAGAGGTACTCCACCGGGCACAAACTCGCCTAGTGCCACGACCAACCATCTATATATGCAATAACAAACCTTTAAGTTAGTATAAGTTGGCAAAAAGTTAAATAAAAAATGTAAACGAGATATATACAACTCAATCAAAGTAGCAAAATATATTATCAAAATAAAATCAAACTTAAAATTAAATCAATCTCAACCCTAATTTATGCATTATCATATTGTTCATCATCTTCATCACCATCATCTGTATTGTCATTGTCATTGTCACTGTCATCATCATCGTCATCGTCATCATCTTCTTCTTCTTTTTCATAAACTATGTTAGCAGTTGACATATCTATCTCCTCATAGAAACTTTTAAGGTCTCTTAAGTTATGGCATTTGTCATTCGAGACAATTGCAGGTAAGATGACTTCTAATCCATCCACCTAAAAATGCTCTTATTTTTGTTTCAGACGTAGAAGCATCAATTATGCTCCAGGCCTTAACCTTGATAATAGCTAGCTAATTAGCCTTCTGATAGCAACTAGGACAATATGCATAGTACACCTATGTTTCTTATTGAGCAAATATGAATAGATTAAACTTGTTATACCTCCTTAACTCATGAACTTTAATAATCCCATATTGTCTATGAACTCTCATCCCATGATTAGGTGAAGGATCATACCATTGACAATTGAATAATACTAATCGCTTTATAGGAACCCCTGTATATTCAATCTCCATAATCTCTTCTAGAATGCCATAAAAGTCATATTCTAATTGTGTAAAGTCAATCCATTTAATGCATACACCACTATTTATGGTTGATTTTCGATGGCTCAATGAATGTATGTGAAATCTATACCCATTGACAAAGTAAATAAGCCAAGTTCTAATGTTTCTCTTTGGCCCTGAGCAATGTCATGTAAAAATGGATCTAGAACATTGTTGGTTGGGTTTTAAACCTGTGTGGCATGTTAAAAACATTGTACATGAGTTGACACTTTGTTTTAAAACACAATTAATGTCCATGCTATATTACTACTTACCTGTTCTCAAATCCAAAAGGAAAAATTTGATTCGATTTGAGCTTCTATCTCAATATCCGCAATTTGAGGATTGAACAAAGTTAACTCATAAACAAATAAACTACACAACAAAGAAATGTGGTAAGCATTTACAAATAAGCAATGTTACAAATAAGTGATGAATAAACAATATCACTTACTTGATATATAGTTGTACTTCATCACATTTTATTAGAACATATTTTGTGGCAGCTTCCACTTCTTGATCATTCAAGAAACGAGACTTGCATTCTCCAAACAGCCTTCCAAGATAATTAAAAATGGAAATTGCAAGTAAGCCAGGTTCTCCGCCATCATCATTTCTTGGAGGTCTTGTTATTCTTGATGGCATATCATACTCAAAGTAATGCGAGCAAAATATTGCAATCTCCTCAATGATATAAGCTTCACATATCGATCCTTCCACTCGAACTTTATTTTTTACTTTTTTGCTTCAAGGTATAGAGGAATCTATAAAAAGAGTAGTTGAGTAAGGATTTAATGCCTTTTAAACATATATTCATTCTAAGCATATAATGATACGCTTTATTATCTTTCAAATGGATACATCCACCGATATTGAGCAGATCCCCCGACCTTGGCTTCATAGGGAAGGTGGATGGGCAGATGTTCCATTGAGTCAAAAAACCCAAGGGGGAAGACCTTCTCTAACTTACACAATGTCACTACAATGTTATGTTCTAATAATTCTAATTGAGTCATTGTTAAGGTTATGGAACAAACTTCTCTAAAGAATTGACTAAGCTCAGTTATAGGATTTCATATAGCTTCAGGCAGAGTGCCAAAGGCAATGGGTAGCAAGCGTTGTATGAACACATGACAATCATGACTCTTCATTCCATATAACTTTGCTTCCTTCATGTCAACACATCAGGCTAAATTAGATGCATACCCGTCAAGGAGTCTCAAGTTCTTTACCCATTGACAAATTGCTCATTTTGTTCTATATTTAAAGCATATTGTGCTTTAGGCTTTAGAACCTTCCCTCCTTTACTGACAAGTTCTAATTCTTTTCAACGATAATATTTTTTCACATCCAACTGAGCTTGTGTATTATCTTTAGTCTTCCCCTTTATATCCATAACTGTGAAAAATAAATTGTCAAACACATTTTTCTCAACATACATGACATTAAGATTATGTTGAATGAGGTTAGTTTTCCAATATGACAATTCCCAAAATATGCCCTATTTTGTCCAATGGTGAGTGTCCCCATATCCTTCAATTGGTACAAGTTCTCCCTCTCTCAGTCACTTTAGGCAGATTGCACACTCTTTGTCAAACTTCCTCTCCATCTAACCGTGGTGGAGACATTGATTGCTTAACTCTGTTCTTATAAAAAGCGCTTTTATTTCTCCTGTATGCGTGATCTGGTAGAAGAAATCGTCGATGACAGTAAAAGAAAGACGTTTTCCTTCCATGCTTCAGTTGAAATGACTTTGAGTTCTCCATACATATAGAGCATGATAATCTCTCTACTGTCATCCAACCAGACAACATGCCATGCTGGGAAGTCATTGATTATCTATAATAGTGCAACACGCAGTTGAAAGTTTTGTCTCAATGATACATCATATGTTAGTACACCCTTAGTCCATAATGATTATAATTCATCTATTAATGGTTGAAGATAAACATCAATTTTTCCTTTGGGATTGCTAGGACCAGGGATAATTAGTGTCAAGAACATATGCTCTTGTCTCATGCATATTGCTAGTGGTAAATTGTATAGAGTGATGATAACTGGCCAACAAGAATACTTTCTCCCATATTGTCCAAATGGTGTAAAACCATCAGCACACAACCCAAACCGAACATTTCGTGGATCATATGCAAAGTCAGGGTAGGTGTTATCAAACACCTTACACGCTTCTCCATCAGATGGGTAAGTAAGAATACCAAAATCTCGACGATTCTCATAATGCCACCTCATTTCTTTTGCTATTTTTTTAAAAGCAAATAATCTTTAAAGTTTGGGAATCAGTGGCAGGTACCATAATTGCTTGCAATTTTTTTTTTCTTCTATGACACTTTCTTACAACATACCATGCTTCACCACAGAACTTACAGTGGGTTGCATTCGCATCATCTTTATAATACAATATACATCCAGTCACACAGCAATCAATCTTCATATAACTAAGCCCTAATTTTGAAACTAATTTTTTTGTTTGATACAGATCTATAAGCATACATGTATCTTTGGGTTATGTCTTCTGCATAAAGCATGACACTAAATTGTAACCTTGTTGTGACATATTGGTCTCTGCCTTAATACTTAGTAACTGCACAGCTGCTGAAAGTTTAGATTCCTCTTCACAACCTTCCCATAAGGGCTGTTGTGCAGCATGCAACATGTCATAAAATGCCCTTGCATCTGGATTTAGCAGCTCTTTAATACTTTCATTATAATTATCCCTGAAACTTGGCCCAGCGGCATCCATCACCATGGTCTCGTATTGTGTCAGTTGCTGCATAAGCGCCCCATAGGATACATGTTCGACTCTTGGCACTAGACATATGGGTGAATGATGCAAGGAAGATGTTTCACCATGATTGGTCCATATATAGTAGTGCGGCTTGAATCCATTTTTATAAATATGCACTTTTACCTCATCAAGACTTAGATGATTCTTGCATTTACACTGAGCACATGGACACCTAATCTTCTCCGAATGTAAAAAGGAAGGCAATTGGCATGCATAGGCAAGAAACTCCTCGACACCTTGCTCAAACTCTGTTGTAAAATGTTGACGACTCGAATCTATTTTATTATACATCCATCTTCAATTTTCTAGTGCCTCCATTCTATATCCTAATCAAAGAAAGCAAAAAATAGACGATGATTAATATCTTTCAATTTTTATAAACATGAGCCATAAAAAGGGAAAGCCATAGGGCTTCCCTATGATTCAGCCAGACTATTATCTCAACTCTCAGAGTTTATCTTTTGGCACATAGGTAAGTCTACATACTTATAGCAATTACACAACAAAGGCTTAAGGAAATGAATTTACCTAAGTTCAAGTCATTTGCAACAAGACATATAAATGCACGATTGGGAGATTGTTAGCCTAAATTATAATAAGATATATAAGAAAAATAGTAGAATCAAACAAACAAACTTTTACTTCTAATCTTAGATTGGAAAAAAAAAAAAAAAGGCACACAAATTATGCATACAATGAACATTGCCTGGGGTAAAGAATTTCAGCTCAAGGTCGTATAGGAAAGTTAAGTATAAGAATGAAGATTGTGAGTAGTAAATTTTATGATATAGTAGGTTTCTTGCTTTCTTTGCACAAATCAATGTTTGCTTCTTTTTTCTACATCTGCTGATAACTTACTAAATAAAGTAATTCTTGTGGGTTGTATAATAATGTTTGGACTATTAAAGTGTTAAATTGAATCTATCCATGGGTCCCTTACTATTTGAGTAGGCCTCATCTTGCTCTTATTTTAATTCTAATGACCGAAGGGAGAAAGTATATCTTCTGTTAAGAAGCTAATTGTATGATGAAGACACAAATAGTGAATACATGGTCCTGATGGTTCATATATAATTGAATTGGTTCTTGGTTGATTTTTATGCCTATGGGGTCTCCTTTGGAGTTAGAGTATTTAGAATTATGTATAAGATATAAATGACAGTTTATGGCAAAAGAGATTTAGACCTCCTTATCTAGTAGAAATAGAATAACCTCCCTATTACCATGTGAATGAGCATCTTGACAAGCCACATAACGTCTGTATTGTTTATTTGCCTATTATTTAAGTTTTTCCTTTAACTTGTGGAATTTTTGTTTTTCGATAGTATTCCACTAATTATGATGTGAGTGGCCATTGATATTTTTCATGTGGTTCTTGTAATATTAAACATAGTATAAGACATGGGACATGATCACATCAAAAATTTTTAAATGCGGATATGAATAGTATTTTACAGAGGCAGAAAATAAGACAAAGTGAAGGAAGAAGTCTATTAGGCTCTTTGTAACACTATATTTTCTATCTCATCTCATGCCTTTAAATGCCTTAATACTATGAAGAATGCAAGTTTCTCATAAGAAGACAAGGAAAATAATGAGTAATTTTGTGTTGTGTTGTATCTAAAAATTTCATTCGGTGTCACATGGACCATGTAAGCTCATGCTATGCACCCTTATATTTAATTATATCATTACAACCCATTTTCATCCCAAAAATATGCTTACAACCCATGGAAACCGAAATGAAGCATGGAAAATGGGAGTTTATTTTCGGCCAGAATTGGCTTCTTTTTTGGGCAAATTTTGAAAAATCATAACTAAATCTAAAAAAAACAAAATTATATGTTCTGGGTCATTTTGGAAAGCTCTAGATGTATACTTTACCTTAAAAATATGTTCAGCCATAACACACATCATGGAGGACATTTGACATCTGAAAACCTACTGAGATCACTACTGCCTGGGCTACTGTTTCAGATTACTGATACAAATTTCTAAAATTCATAACTAATTCTATAAAAATCAAAATCATACACATTCAGTAATTCTGGAAAGATAAAAATGTTAGCTTGATACTGAAAATAACTCTAGAATGAAAAAGATACGTTTAGTAATTGGAATTATATGGAACAGTGACTGAACTCCTGGGGCGCCACTGTTACTGACAGCCAACTTCAAAAATGCGTAACTCTTTGCTCAGACCTCCAAATGAGATAATCTCAATGGCCACAAAAATATTATAACCTTTAGTTTATGTCTATAACATTTCACAAGCATTGGACACCATTTGACCATTGGGTGACACAAAAAAACAAAACTGCCAGTATGAATAGTGCATATACCAGAATCAATAGAAAATCCTAACTTTGAAAATTCATTAAATATTCTCTAGACCTCCAAAAATTATGTTCTTTAACTTTTCAAAAAGCTCTCAATGAGATTTACTTTTATGCCAAATTTCAAATCAAAACTAACCCATTTGATTAAAAAGTACTATAGGGTTCCATTATAGTCAAATTTGGCTCTATATGAGGTACCAAACTTGCCAAATGGCCTTCCCTTGGTGTTGGCACCTTTTGGGCAAGTCTAAAAGTATATTTAAGACTTGTATGGACTGCCCAAATGGTCCCAAACCTCATGCATCTCATTTTGGCCGTTCAACCCACATTGTATATTTGGACATTACAAACTCAAATTGTATTCTAGAGCTCATATATCATATCCATAGTTATAAACATCACATAGTAGCATATTTATACATGTCTCAAGGTTCATAGTATCTTTACAACATCATATACATCAAGATACATAATTATGGTTTCAAAATAGTTAAAGCTAGGCATAAGCTTGTCAATCTTTCCTCTTTATTATTGTTAGCTCTCATTGGCATATCCACTTAGTCCACTTAGCATGTTAGATCATTAAAGAGGAGGGGATAAGATTCAAAGAATCCCAATAGCTCATCTCCCATTCAATCATACATAATATGTGCAAAGCAAGCTTTATAAATATATGCATGGAGACATGGAAGTCTTGGGCATTTTAAAATCAAACTTGGCATGTAAATCAATCATACAAAACATTTAAGAGCTCACTAAGTGTTTGGATTGGCCTCACACTTCTCCTCATGGATTTTGGACTTGCCTCACCCATTCTTTAAGAGCTTTGAACTCAACCATACTCTTGGGAGTTCACTTTGCTTTTGGCAGACTCTTTGCTATGTCTCAACCAAGCTCAAGGGTTCTTGGCTCATCCTCACCAAAGGGAAGAGTTCTTAGCCTCTCCACACCCAAGCAAACTCATACAAACATCATGTAATCATTTGAAAATATAACATGGCATCAAGAATCATGATATATAAAGGCATGCTAGCATACTTTTCATAGTTTAAAAATACACATACACACATTCTAAAACAAGCTAAACACACATCCATGCATGAAAAAAGGTGGAGAGAGCCACCTTGTGTATATTCACACACTTTTTCCTTAACTTTCAAGCCTCCTCTTTCGGCTACACACCCACAAGTTAGTGAAAATGGTTTCTCTTAGCTTAAATACAATTTATGGGAGCCAATTAGGTTCATGGAACACATTCTAAGACTACACAATTTGCTTAAACCTAAGATTACTCTACAACCCTTATTATGGTCTATATTGACACCTAATGAAGCAACACCCCTCAAATGACTTCTAGGCCTCATTCTTTTCTTTCAAATATGATTCTTGACTCATTTTAAGCCTCTTGGAATCATTGCATCATTAAAACAAAAGGCATAGCATCATGTTGTTTCTTTAGGTCATAATATGGAATCTAAGACACCAAATCACTTTTTATGAGTTCTAAATTTTTTCCAATGCCTCCCTTCATTTTCATTTATCAAATATGACTCAAGAATGGCCTTAAAAAAATTTAAAACTCCCTCCATCTACAAGATCCCCTCTTGGCTGAGACATGCCTAGGTTTTGGGCTCCATGAAGTTTTCTTTGTTTTCTTGAAGGGAGAAACTTGTGGGGAGCATCTTTGGTATCTCAAGAACTCATTTATACTCTAACTTAGACCTAGGAAGCATCACATAAATTCAGAATTTGAAAGGTGCACTGGAAACCCTAGGTTTTGCATCTTGAATCCTAATGCCTATTTCATGATTTTCTTTGTATATTCTTATTCCTCTCCATCAAATACCAAAGAATCATGCTTGGTTGGCCTTGAAAATCATATCTTCCTAGGGTTCTTAGTGTAGGTTGAAATGGAGAAGATGGGTCATGGAATATATCAACCATATGATGAATTTTTACCTTGTTTTCTTGCTTAGTTTGGCTTGAATCTTAATTTTTCTAAGCTTCTCTCTTCAAATCCGAACTTTCCCTTGAATTTCTCCCTTGAATCAGATTTGTAAACTTCATTTTAATCGAAAGAAACAAAGCAGAAGGGAGGAGAGGAGGTGTGGATGAAGAAAAGTAAGGAAAATCACCATAAAAACATACCTTAAACTTAGTTTTCTTCCTCCTTCTTCTTCCTCTCTTAAGCACCTCTCCCTTAGGGTTTTGCTTCTGATTTGGGGCTGAAAAATCTAAAGAGAAATGAAGGCAAGTGTGAGGTGCCACCTATATATAGGTGGGAAAAAGTGACTTTTTTAAAATTCTAATTTTGCTCTTCATACTTTGCATTTTTGTTTCTCCTTTATTTTAACTCCTTTTTTAGAATCATCTTTTTTATTATAAAATTTAGGTTCCCAAATAAAAAAAATTCCTTTGAAATCACTCAAATCGGAGCTAAAACCTTTCCAAACGGATCCATTAAAGTTTGGGCACACTGACATTGGAAAACATCTACCGGAGGGGATTTAACTATCCCGAGGCTTCCCATAGTTTTTAGGGCCTTTGAAAATCCCGAAGAACTCAAAACTTTGATTTAAAAAGCCCTCCTATGTAAATTCTAAAAATTGCCCGAAATTATGAAAATGTCATTACGTTTTGTAAAGTTTCCGTCAAAATTTATTTCTTCATTCTAGCTTCATTTTTCCTTCCATCTAAGGCTAGAATTCTCATTTTTATGAGATTAAAATGTTACTCAAATTTTTTGGGACCTTAACTAATTCATTTCGGGGGACTTGCTTTGAAAATGTGCCAATTTTCGTCGTTTAACAAAAACCGGACATTATACTCTTAACAAAAATATTTCACATAATGACGACTTATTTAGTTCTATAATTTTGAAGGATTATTTAGAGCACTTCTATATGACAATATACTTACTAAAAGCTTTGTTAAATATCTATCTTGAATTTTCCATTTCCACATTCAGATAGTTGTTTTTTCCCTCTCAATTGTACATGATACTTAACTTAAAAGCCACTTCCTTATACTTTTTTCTGTCAATGTATTTTACAACTTACAAGCTTTTATACATATATATATATATATATATATCTTGTCATAAAAGCATAAAAGCCAACTTTTTTTTCTAACTAGGAAATTATTCAAATGAAGCTAACCATATTAGTATAATTCCTTTATATTCCTGGTTTTGGATACTGTTATGTCAGACATCAAGTAATTATGGACGTGTTACTTTCTATTTAAGTCTTGAAGTTCTTTCATTTAAAAGACTCATGTTTTATAATTGGTGACAAAAGTTAAAAAAGCAAATTTAAGAACTACCCTAATCTAAGAATTACCAATAATATTATCAACAAAGTTACAATAAGTTTTGAAGGCAGGCAAAGTGGTAAGGGGCTAGCTTACAAAGGGATTCTATGACTTAGAACACAAGGGACAAGTGAATTGCCAACTGCTACAATATTTCTTTATCTTTGCATCTTTCAATGGAAGTGTGGTCCTGTTACTTATCAGTACAAGTTCATGGACTGTATAACATGATTTGACATACCTCATTGCAACAAGAATTTTTATGACACTAAAGTGCAAAATAGGTTGTGCCTTGTGAGATAGGAATATAAAAATTAAGCATGGCACATTGATCTAATTTTTTTAACTAAGATAACAAAGTTGACTATCAGCTCAGCAAGCACGATTTAGCTACTTAGCATAGCTTAATAGGGTACAGATCCCATCAGATGTTTTTTTTTTCCTTATTACAGTTTAGGGCTTGAAGGCAATTTATCATATTTAGATATAGTAAAGTGGAAGCAATAAGATAATTCTATAAAGTCCTTGTCTCTTATTTTTTTCCCTCCCCCTTTTTGTAATTTTTGTTTGGTTCTGATTTTGATTCTGAAAGGTGCTAGTCCAACTACAGAAAATGCAAATAGGTAAGTATGTTTATATGTGGTGATTACATTGTATTCACTACCTAGCATGGTAAAGATATGAATAATTTGGTCTCTCTAATTAATAAGAAATTTAATAATCTATCAAAGGAGCTAATAATTTAGTCTCTATAGTGGGCATCGAAGTTCTGCTCCATGCCAGAGGGCTTATATTATGTACATTGTGCTGTGTGGCTTTTTTAGTCCACTCTTTGCTTGTTCTTGCTGGCTACACGAGAAGTCTATAACTTGGGAAATAGAGTATAGAAAGGACAAAGCACATAATTTTTGTTTGTTTTATTATATTATACTGAGGGCTTTTCTTGTTTAAAAACTGACGGTAATAAAACAAAAGTTCAAACATTCAGAACGTGGGTGGCTGTCCTAAGGTGCATATTTTTACCTAATCAAATTTATAGAAAATCTTTATTCCATAGTATTAGATATTATATCTCACTTTGTTTTGGGTCTATGGCTAATGATTTGTGGAAGGTTGTGCATCAATTCCTTTACTATTCATCGTGAAGCTATTCTCATTGCCAACTATTACTAGAATACTAGTACTATATATGTCAATAGTGTTATTTTAGTCCTTTTAAATCTACATTGCCATATGATATAGAAAATGACTCATGAAGACTCACTTTAAACAAAGTAAGCTTAAGTTGCCTCGTGCTAAGAGAAACCTGACCAATTGAGAGGTATCAAATGCAATCAGATTTGAAGAAGGAAACTAAATGTCTGACTGCTCTAGTAAATGTTATTGTGGGGAAGAATTTAGCTGGGCCATTCATTGTTTCATTTCAATACTTTTTATATATTTTGAATCAGTTAGCATGGGCGCTCATATGGGTTGCTTCTATAAAATATGTTTATATAAAATTACAAAAAGAAATAAAACATCTCAAATGATTATTGATATAAATTAAAAGTACTGTAATGTTATTTAGGTATTTTACTCTTCATTTATAATTTAATATATATATATCATTTTGTGTATAAATATATAAATAAATATACACCACAAATGATGTGAGATTAGATAAATGCCAGCCTATCTAGAGGCCAAGCTCATCAAGCTTTTAACGTACTCTTTAAAAATCCTCATATCCTAGTTCAAGAGAATTTTTAATGCATATATCTACACCACACGTTAATGACTTAGTGCTATATGTCAAAGTCCTAGGCTTTTACATTAATACCTTGATTCTTTTTTCCTCCATTTGATATATTGTAACAAATCTTTTTTTCTCCTTTTCTGTAGATTAAATTTACAAAAGTAGTCAATCATTACTAAAAGTATAACAATGATCAGCCATGTTAATTGAAACCCACATATGACATATCAATATATTTATTTATATTAATTCTATCTATCTTTCACCACTATATGCTGAGTGTATTTAATGATCTGCATATGATAATTTTGTTTGATTTATTGAAAATTTGGAAACAGATCAAGAGTAGCCTATTTCCAAACGAGATTTGAAGTATGAATTTTTAAATTAAAGTATCTAGTGCTAAATTATTAGAAAGTCCCTTTAGCACTAGTCCCAGCTAATTCATAAAAAATTGAACAAGTGAGAAGATTTATTTTGGCCAATTTCATTGCCAAAGTTTACATGTTGCTTAAACATATAGCTTCATGTATATGTTATTCCACTTTCACACTTGAAGGTATTAGTGAAGTGAATCTTTTTTATTATAGATAATCTTTCCTTTTTTTGCGGTTGCAAGTTTATTTGGTTCTTTGTTTTTCCTCTAAGTTGGTTCTTGGTACTTTGCTTTCTATATAAGTGCCAAACGGTAACAGTGCTACCAATGGCCACCTAGGATCTTCAACTTCAAGCAATCCTAATAAAAATGGTATATCTATACATTAATTGAATTAAAGTTAGCTGTCTTATAATTTGGTTATGTTTCACTTCACTAAATCATACTCTCATTTTTAACATTGACATCATTTGTGACACGCATAGATTGAGACCAAGCTTCAGGCTTACTCAAAGGAGGCATCCGGATATGAGCTATTCTATAAAGCTAAAAGTATTATGCATATTTGTATTTAGCTATTGACTTGACATATATTATACAAACTTCTGATTTCTTCTATCTCGTGATTTGGAAAAGTATTGTGTAAGAGGGGATTGATAAACTCCTTATTTTGTATGAAGATGATTATTAAAAAATATGAATGTGAGTTGTGTGTAACTTAATTTTTCTCCTCTTAATTCTCATAATTTCAAGGTCCTAAATTTTCTATTCAGCATGTCGATAGTCAAACACATCCACCAGCCCATCTAATCCCATCTAACAACCCCCCCAACTCTTTCTCATTACTATTTTTTTAGAAGCTTAATTTAATTAAGCCTCCTCATATGTTTTGTTTGCACAATATATATATATATATATATATATCTATTCATGCTTTCCAGTTTTCTACCATATATCAAATTATACATCTATTACATTTTTTTTATTTCTTGAATTACTACCTATATATATATTTTAGGTATACTTGAGAGAATCCAAAAAAAGGTTGGGTATACTTGAGAGAGTCCAAAAAAAGGCCCCTCAAAAGGGATTGTTCAAACTGAGAACAAATCAAAGACAGTCAATATTAAAAAAAAATTAAAGTCATTCGGCATGGTTGAAACAAAATCTTATATGAGATTTTGAATTAAATAAAAATGAATTGGAAATGGGGTTGATATAAATAGGATTACCAAACATTGAAAGTCAGATGTTAGTTATCAGGTGTTGTGGACTATGTGTACGCCGTAGGTCAACATTACATAATATTTACTAACAAGAAACCAAATATACTTTTTTAATGTATTAATCGTAAAATCATTTTTTTGATTTACTAATATAATATTGAATTTTATAAAATATCAACATATCATAATTTTATTAAAGAAATAGATAACAAACATAGATTTTGTTGAAATTTACTATATAATCTAACAAATACAAATCTCCGTGAAAGGTAACTTTATGAGCTAAAGGAATTGTTAACAGGGACAACAAGTTGATCCCTCTTTGCCTCTCCAATGATCACTTTAGAATAATACCCACATTCAAATAACCTACTTTTTGTTTTTATAGTGGTTTAGTTATAGTCAATTTTACTAAGATCAACTATTTTTATTAATTTTCATTTATGGACTACAACCATTACCTGCTATAAATATTATATAGGAAACTAAGTAACAATTATGCGAACAAGTAATGACATTTACATATAACAGACAAAAATAACCAATAATTTCATTGTAGGAAAATATATACGGACCAGTAAAATAATTACAAGAAGTAGCATACGTATGTAAAATAGAAAAAAGTTAAACAAAAAAATGCAAGTGAAAAATAACAACAACCAAGGCAAATGTATATAACAGATATGATCTGTATATGAAACAAATAAAGTAACAAATACAACATTCCAGACAAAATAACAGGATATTTATATACAATAACAAGGAAAAAAAAAAAGAAGAGTACTGAAATAAAGGCAGAAAATGACACTTACTGACAAGAGTGAGTAAGACAAAGTGAGTTAGGACACAATGAATTTTTCTTCAACTCCTTTGATGCCTCTAACACGAAATAGCAACCAAAACGAAAATGGCCTCTAACACGATTTTCCTCCGGCTGCAAAGCTAAGCATTCAAAAACTCTTGAAGATTCCTAAACTCCATTATAGAACAACAATTCAACTGGAACTAGAGTCATAAATTAACATACACTAGCTCTTATCAAACATAAAAGAATAATGTTTAGACATCAATGCAATGCCATATAATTATAACCATATTATTATCAACCTATCTTGTATTATAAACGTGGCCTTTATTATTGAATTCTATCAAAGCGAGAAAACAAGTATGACCAAGTATTTTCAGAAATCAATGCAATGCAAAAGGAGGGGTTTATGATAGATAAATTTCTTTCAATTAAGAGACCAAAAAAGACAAGGTTTTCCCATTACGTGACCATCTAGTATTTCTGCTATATGTGCACTATGGCCCTTTTCTCTATTAGCTTGAGACAAATAGTTTGTAAGCTTATATATATACAAATTGATAATTGCAAATCAGCAGTTACTAAAATTTTTCCACAATACATGGATCTACAAATTACAAGATGGACAAATGTTCAAGCACATGTCTACAATCAGCATTTTACTGGAGAAATAAATAATCTTGCACCTCTAAATTGATCTATCAAGGAAGAATAATTAATTGACATCGAGATACAAGGAAAAAAATTGGGAGAACCAATACCAGTACGCTCTACATATCTTGTTGGTACTCACAGAAGCAAACAAGTATTCATTTTAGCTATGTGGCATCTTTACCGAACAAGTGGCCTTTATTAAATTGTTTCACTTAAATTGTTTCACCTACATTAAACAATTAAACATTAAACAACAACAACCACCTATACATCTACCATACTTCCTTTTCATAAATATGCGACATTCATCCACCCTAACACTTGCCTCAACATTTATATTCTACTTTAAGAAAATTGGCAAGAGAGGTCTTGCGTTATCATATATATATATATATATATATATATAAGACAATTTGCATTCTAGTCTTTGTCAAGCAACACAGATCTTGATTCTTGGGCACTGGACAACATGTAATATATTAATAACATTAAAAATATTAATACTGTTACAAATTATTTTTATATTATTTAGTTAGCTCTTTGAATGCACAACTAGTTTTGAGGAAACATAAACTCTTATTATATTAATAATAATACGTAATGATTAATTATTACAAGTTTACTAAACATAAAAATTATATGTTAAAATAACTATTTCAATACCAAATTAATTCTAACTATTAAAATTTTTTTACAGAATGAATTTTTATGAAAAAAAATATTTATATGTTTATTTTATCAATAGGATGATCAATGATGGATAACTAATTCAAGTGTAACATCAAATTAAATCAAATTGTCCCATGACCACTCAAGAAGACAATCCATTTGCAATAACTAGTACAACAACCTTTTTTGTTTGTATTTTTATTTCCTTTAATGTTGAAGGGGACATTCCAAATTACCTATCAGACCCTCATGCACCATATATCAACAGCAATAATAATCACTAAAATAGCAATTCAGATAGATTATATTGGTGTTTGGATTGCTTGTATTAATTTATAATTACAACTAAATATAATTAAAATTTCCTTTTACATTTGTTTCTTCCTTGAGCAACACTATTCGAACTAGAGAAGCAAATGGAAGCAATAACTAAGTTCAAATAGAAAAAAAAAAAAGAGAAGAAAAGTATAAAAATAAATGGATTAAGAAGGTTGCGACAACAAAATCTCTAGGCTATCTTCTAAGAAAGATCCCCTTCATTTTTGTACATTAGAAACAACTCACAGAGACCTCCTTTTAACCTCCCCCACTCATATTGCCTACTCCTCTCTATAATCCTCTAATTTACATTTCATCTTTCTTTCTCATCTTTTTTCCTTCCCATATCTATGCTCTCTTTTTTATTTCCTAAACTAAATCTCCCTATATCCTTCGTAGATGTCAACCAATTTTTATCTTTCTTTGTTCTGATTTTCTAGTATACCTAGCTATAACATTATATCTTTGCATCTATTAGTAAGTGGTAATACAATATTAAGAACTACATATATCTACATATGATATTCCAAATAAGGAGCTCTTCTTTTACTTACTCTGTTCATAAGCAGCAAAATAAATTTGTTTCTCTTTGTAAGGAAATGGAAAGCAGAATAAAAATTAAAAAAAGCAATCATAGTTTACTTCCTAAATGTCAGATTATACATTTCAATAAAGTGAAAATACAAAATAAAAATTAACTTTTTCATTCCAAATTTAAGCATAACTATATCTCCCCCAACACTCTATTGGTTATATATAAGGACCTACTTCAAAGCAAAAGCTCACTTTTCTTATTAAACCATTACTCTACCAAGTTTTCAAAAAATACCTATTGCCAAAATATAAGAAGGAAATATGACCAAAATTTTTTCATAACAAATTCAATAGAAGAAACATTCAGTGCAAATCAAAGAAGCAACGAATCACATAGCAACGGCAAATCATAATAACAAACAATTTTGTGAGGGAGAAGGCAAAAAGCATATAAATTGATTTTTGTCCTCAAAAAAGTTATACTCAGCGACACGATGGAGAAAGGGACAGAGAAAGACAAACCTTAGTTGCAAGCAGAGAGGGTTTTGTTAACAACAACTCTAACAATGACCTTCGCAGTGCTCCAAACAGTGATGGTGATGGGGGGATGAGCTTCGAATGAAAAGGGATGATTTAGGGTTTTTGGCGAAGAATGAAAGGCATGTGAGAAAACTAGATAAGAAGTGGTGCCCCGTGATCCAACAAGCCCAACAGAAAACTAGAAACAACCCAAAATATAGGGCCTGTTTGAAATTGTTTTTGTTTTAATGTTCTCAAAACAGATGTTTTGTAAAACAAATTTTGAGAACAAAAAAATCAAAAAATCTGTTTGAATCATTATTTTAAAAAGTACTTATTTTTTATTTTTTTTCTGATTCTGCAGGACAAAAATTACAAAACATTAAAAAAATGTTTTGATTTTTCTGTTTCCGAAAACAAAATTCTGTTTTTTTGTTTTACAAAACACTTCATTAAAAACACGTTATCAATCAAGCTTTTTTGTTTTTTTGTTCTTAAAAACCAAAAATTGTTCTGAAAACAGGAAACCAAACAGGCCCATAATCTTCAAACTCATATTTATTCCTTTCATTAAAAATATTACTTATAACAAATATTTCTCAAATTTTATTTCAATTTAATTTACTTTTATGGAAAACTAACAATTTTATTTTATTCTAAATTTTAAAAATTGACTATTTTTATATTAGTTAAAGACATATTTAATCCTTGTTGTATTATACAAATAATATAAAAATATTTCAATTAAAATAAGTGTAATTATCATTTACGTTTTGCTGTTAAAAAAAGTCAACATAATATATCTTTTAATTTTAAGAGATTAAAATATAGATTTTTAAAATAGAAAGAAGAATCATATAATTTAAACATGTTTAAAAATATATTTATATATATAACTTATTCTTAATTTTTTTTATTGAACTAGGTATACTTTTTTTAAACATGCACTTTGAATTGTGTAATACATTTTTAATTTTTAGGATTTAAGAATTAAATAATTAAAATATTTATGTACTAAAACATACATTTCACATTACGTTGGCGTATCAAATAATCATACCTTGGTTTGGTTCTCATATATTAATTTGGGGATTGTGACTGCCAACTGAAAAATAAAATATTATTCCATTCCATCATGCTGCTTCTTGATCACATTGTATGCATCCCCTTCTCCTTGTACGAAAGACACGACTCCAAGTCTACAATTTTTCATATTCAGAAATAGAATATGAAAAATTTATATATGATTATTGTTGAATTTAAATTTTTCAAATGAAAATACTGTTTTCATCATTAAAATATGATTTTAATATTGGCTTTTTTTAAAATTCCTTCCAAAAAAATTCAAGTATTATTTAACAATTTTTTTATAATAAAATATTACACAGGTTCAAAAGTATTAAGATTTTAAATATTAAAATAATATTTATTTTTGCATGAGCCAATCAAGACTGAAATTATCCTTGATTAATGAATAAAATAAAATTTTAATCTTTCTATATAAATAATTATCAAATTTTAAAGTTTATAATTTTATAAATAAGTAAACTTGATTTTAAGCACAAACTTATAGATAACTCAAAATCTTCAATGAGCTAGTCCCATTTTGCATTTTTATTAGGAAATGGGAATAATCGGGAATTATAATAGTATTACTGGGCCGTGAATCATATCATATAGTAAACATTCTCGCCTTTATTTTCGGACATCATATGTTTGTGAGATATTTCAACATTAATTTTTACTAATTTTATCCCTCCCTTTTTTTGTCATCATCTGAAGTTAAATAAGGCTTACTTTTATTTCAATTATAAACCCTTTTCTAATTCTCTCCCTTTTTTTAGCTTTTCCAAATTTTTAAGGTTTTTATACTTTTTATTTCGAAATATATATATTATGTAAAAAAATTAACTTCATTAAAAAATAAATTAGTAAAAGTGTAACTTAATGTTTTATTAACTCTCTGCCAATAGAAAATTTGCTGATTGAATAATCTAAACTAATAAACAAAAATAATAAAAATTGAGAGAATATATAATTTGATGGAAGAGAAGAGTTAAAGATTTGAATATTGCATAGAAAATTTAATTAAAGTTGAGAATTTTTGTCCGATATTAATCTGAAATATAGCATATTGATTTTTTTTCACCATTTTTCCAATTAAGAATTTAAAGTTGTTAGGTATTGGTTGCCTTATTTACTACCTTAATTATTATTCGGTTCTTAAAATATATATTTATTATCAATTTAATTATAATATTTACAAAAAGGTATGTTATTTTATTCACAATCCTAATTTCAATAAGAATGTATTTGCAATTGAAAGTGAATGTATGATCTAGTACATTTTCAACTAGTTTATTTATAATAATCATGTTAAATCACTTACTCGAAGCATTTGTTGAGAATAACTACC
The DNA here is from genome assembly GCA_032878935.1 of Erythrophleum fordii. Classification (NCBI taxonomy): domain Eukaryota; kingdom Viridiplantae; phylum Streptophyta; class Magnoliopsida; order Fabales; family Fabaceae; genus Erythrophleum; species Erythrophleum fordii. The sequence goes on along the minus strand of JAVQMF010000053.1, from coordinate 48,297,335 downwards.
AGCTTTTCTTTTCTTTTTTAAATTATATTTAAATTTCAAGTGTTGTTATTAACCAACACAAAACATTACATATTCAATTAAAGATTAGTTTCTAATTAATTATAAATTGTTAAATTTGATCCAACCTAACCCTATCTATAATTTTCAAAATCAACAAACTATTTTTTTTTTTTTTGTGGATAACTAGATAAGTACTAAATAAAAAATGAAACCAATGATTGAAGATAATTACGACTAACAACACAAGTACTAAATATATTTTATTTCAGCCTTATTTAGTTTTAAATTGATAATATATATGATTAAAATATATCATTTAAATAATATTTTCTAAATTTTGATATTTAACTCATATAATTTGTTATTGTAATTTTATACAACTCTAAGTTTCAGTTTGAGAACTAATAATTTCTTTTAAATTTTTTTAGGTGAATGAGTTAGGTTCAAAGAGTTAATGATGCAATATAGAAGAAGAGGAGTTCGAGTTCAAAAGGTTAATGATGCAATATAGAAGAAGAGGAGTTCAAGTTTTACTCATTCACTATGAATTACCCAATATGAGTTTGGAGATGAAAAAAATGAGAAAATAACACATCAAATGCTTAAAAGGTTGCTTTTTTTTTTTTCTATCAAACTTTTATGTCCTCTCTATACATCATTAAAATTTTCACTTTTTACTAACCATATGTGCTTCCAACTTGGCTAATATGGCTGTGTAGGAACAACATATATGGGATCTAGCCCATCATACTATGTGTCATATTCCTTAAAAATGCAAGGAAATTTTTGTATTACTGAAGGTATAACCGAAGATTTATTTGTTAAGACTCAAACCACTTTTTATGGAATAAAACAACCTACAATCCAATTGACAATCAATTCTAATGAATTATATATGTCCAACATTTTCAACTTGTAATATATAAACAAATTATCACTAATGCACAGTTGTAGATATTGACCTTATCTATGTTTTGATTAATAAATACTTCTTATTTAAAATGTAAAATGTAATTCAATCCTAATTTAAAATTAGAATATGTGATTTCAATTAAAAAAAAGTTTTGATTACTAAATAGTATTTTAACTATACAATCTTCATACAGCCTTAAGTTTTTCTTGGACAGCTTATAACTTTAATCCAAAGTAGGAGACTGATCAATATGTTCGGACAGGGTTCTAAATAGGAAGCAGGAGAAATCAAAGATGTTGTGATTGATTTGGTTGTGGGTACAAAAAATCAAGATGGTTTAGGGTTTTAGGTTGATGGGATGAAAGATCTGGCTGACACTGTTAGATTTTAGTATGGGCTCGAGTTTTGGGTCTCCTTCCTTCATGTTGATTCTTTTTTTTTTTTTTGGTTAATTAATATGCTAACCTAGTTAATATAGCACTTTAACAAAATGGATTTTTAACCCTATATTTTTATAGAATTGTATAATAATCTGGAATATATATAATTGGCCTAATATTTTTATTACTAGGAGTATTTAACTAGCCTTTAACATAATGTCACAATTTTTTTCCTAGAATGCATTACATATGCAACCTTCTATATTTGAATTTCTCAATATATATATATATACATATTTACAAAACAAAGTGAAAACTTTACCAAAGTGAAAAATGATTATTACAATCATAGTCTAATGATTTTAATAGTTGAGTTAAAAGCATGTTTGAGATTGTTGTGAAATTTTGCATACTCTAAAATTTTCTCTCAAAGACATTTCATAAAGCACAATTAAAAAAGCTCCTTTGTTTAACCAAATCATTTGATAAAAATTTTTTATGTGTTTTGTAGATTTCTCAAAAAAATAAATAAAAGGGCATGTATTCAAAACCATAAGTAAAAATATTAAAAAAAAAGTACCAACTTAATCATTTTGAGTGAATATAATTTTTTTAAAAGAAAAATTCTATTTTGCTTTTGCTTTAATTAAAAGAAAATCTTCTAATTTTCGACACAATCATACAATAGAAAAACTGATGCTAATATCACTTTATTCTTTTTTAACCCTTAATCTAATACTATAAAATTCAAACATAATTAATTTTATGACTATTAGTCCTCACAACACCTAAAACTTATACACCAAATTTTAGCTCAATCGAAGTTAGCCACCCTTGGAATTTCAATATTGTGTAGAATTACCTCAAAACATCGAATTTGCAAGCTCTGGAAATAGCCACAGAACCAAAGTAAGAAAGCTAAATTGCTATTGAAACCAATAAAATTTCTAACATAATTGATTATAATTAATTAATTCCCTAACAATGGCGCCAAAATTTTACTTACGATTCTCAAACCCGCCAACTATAGTAAAAGTAATTGGCTTACAATAGTGTGCCCACCAAGTCATCTTCTATGGACTTTTTGATCAAATCAATCGGTTTAAGATTTCATACAATTATAGTTTATTCAAAAACCGAGGGGAGGGAGTTGTATATGGAATTAAATGGCGTATTAATAATGAAAATTTAGTTACATTCATTTGAGAATGGGTAGATCCCCTCTCCTGCCACAAATTATAAATGAGATACGTTTTAGATTTTACCTTTCACTCTTTTTTTGATTTTGCACCTATTGGTATTTTGTCTTTGTTTCTTTTGAGGAATTTTAGAGATTTGAGATTTAAATGAAAGAAAGCTTCAGTTTTCAAAAAAAGCTAAACCTTGACACGATTATTTAAAAAAGTGTAGAAAAAAACAGAAAGACAAGAGGAAAAAGGTATGAATTTATCTAAGAGTTAATAGCATGATAAAGAGAGAAAACCAATAAGGATGAGGGGAGTAATTTTTAATATTTGTAAAAAATTGAAAAAGAGACATATTGTTATATTTTTTATATATGATTTATTTTCTTCTTGTTTTTTTGAGTTAAATTTTTTTACCTTTTATTTATTACTTATTTTTTACTTTCTTATCTTTTCAGTAAAATCATTCCTTATATACATTTATTTAAATTATGATTTCAAATTCATAATTTCTATTTCTAATTAATTAAATATCTTCTATATTTATTTTAATATATGATTTAAAATAAATAAATTTTAATTACTAAATTTTAAATAAAAACAAAGAACTCTTATTGGCCATAGAATAATTATTCACATTACTATTTATCTCTTTTTTATTAAATTAATAATATATAATTTAATTGATATTATATGAATTATTAATTTTTTCTATAAAATTAATAATATTTAAATCACTTCCAATAGATATATATAGATATAGGTATATGTATATATTTCAATTATTATATCATATAAATTATAACAAAATTCGATTTGTGACATAATTTGTGACGGATTGGCGACGAAAAATTTTGTGATGCAAAAATTTCGTCACTAATACCGTCGCAAAGTTATTGACAGACTTTATCGTCACAAAATTCCGTCACAATGCATGACTAGGTTATCCCTCTCTTAGCAACGAAAATTTTTGTCACTGAATTCTGTCGCTACTTTTGTTTGCGACAGATTAGCGACAAAAATTTTCTATCAAAAATGTGATAAATTCGTTGTAGATTTGTGACATCACTAAATTTTGTCAAAAATATGTTGTTTTTTTGTAGTGATTAATCCACTTTCATTAGTTCAGAGAGACCTTCTACACATATCCTGAGCATAGATGTGGCTAGTTTATCTTCTCATCCCATTAGATATAAGCCAAGGACAAGATTAAGTTATGAATGATTTGTTATTTGATCTCATGGTATTCATGAGTAAAAATCTTTTGAGCACATTGCTTTTTTTTTTTCAACTATAATTGTTACTTTATTTATAGTTTTGCTATATAACTCATCTCCATTTCATAGGTTTTATCTAAATATTCCATCAGTCACCATATTGTCTTAGATCATCAATAGCAAATTTGAGCATAGGTAGCTAGAATTTACTAAAATCCTTGATGCTATGAAGCACTTATGGTTTACGGAGTTTAAGGTGAGTTAATTCTATAATTCTTTAGGTATTATGATAAACATAATTAATGTGTTACTATTATTCTTTAGCTAATCGACTTTGTTTGTTTCTAATGCAAAAAATATATGCTTGGGATCTATGTACTGAGTGGCGGATTTACAAAATATAGGGGAAAAAGTATAGTATTCCAATACATACATCCTTTAGAGACATTCGCAATGGAAGAATTGACAAATGGTTATTTGTAGTAGTTGAAACTCAGCTAAATAAATATTGGCAAAGCGATGAGTTCAAGACCAAGTTAAAGCATAATAAGATAAACAAAGTTACAAATATTGGAGGATGTTTACATAGAAGTAAGCATGTGCCATTCTTAGAGTATGAAAAAAGGAAGGTAAGTATTATTTGAATGTGCTAGTTTTCATAGGATTAATATTTATATTGTTTTAATTGATGTAATTTTAACGTATTTTACCTAAGTGTTGTAAGAAGTGAAGTTAGGTAGAGAGGCTCAGATCCTTGAGGTATTTAAGAAGATCCAACACAATAAAAACAAAAAACAAAAGGTGTTAGGTTGGTAAAATAAAGTCTTTGATACTTGAGTAAGTCACTTAAGTAGTTTATAAATAAGATTGTTGCTATATGATAAGCATATGGTAAATTTGTTTATATATATATATATAATATTTACCTATTTTTAGTCAACGTAAAGCCAATATGAGAAGATGATGCAAACTTAAGAGTCAGAGTCAGATGACACTCATTTTTTCATATGGCTCAAGGTTATTAAAGGAAAGAACAAGAGAGCTCTTGCATATGAGTTTAGGTTAAAAGTTAGTCTCTATAGTTCTAATGGTACATAGTACTTTGGATATAACCTTGATGAGCTTTTCTTATATGAAGGTGCACTTAAAGGCCTTTTTGAGGAAAAAAAATTAAAGGAGAAACTTTTTAAACAAGCTTAAATTTATGAGGCAAGTCTGGCCAAGATACAAAAAGCCCATGAGGACAAGATGAAAACTTTCATAAAACAAATTAAGTCTCACATGAATATATGCATGGAAAGATGTGACACTTCCCAACCTTAACCCATTCATGATGATGGTAATGATGATGGTGAAGATGATGAAGATGGGGAGGAGGATGAGGATGATGAAGAATGATATTAGAGTTGTTGTTTATGTGACATTATTATAAATTTATGATATGCAATTTTATGAATTTTAGCATATATTTATCTTAGATTTGATTTATTATGTGATATTTTTAACATGCCTTTAATATTTATCTATTGATTAGTTATAGCTTTGTTGTTGGTTGGTTGAATTTAGATGTTGTATTTCTTGATTGTTTAAACAAAAACCACTTATTTAAACAATTGTTGACACTTAAATGCAATGTCAACAATAGAAATTTTGCAGTTTTTTTGCAAAATTTTTCATGAAAACATTGTATATTTGATTTTTTTTTTTCCGCATTCTTACTGTATTTTATTGTGAGAAAACAAAAAATTACAATATATTTTTTCTCGCGATAAATAGCCATAAGAAATTTGAAAAAATTGGCCAAAATTTTTTTTAAAAAATTTCATCATTCTCACAATAGCATTTCGCAAGAAACAAAATAAAATTGAATTTTTTAGTTTCTTATAGAATTTTATAATAAGAAATCTGCATATTTATTCTCACAATACAGTTTTGTGAGCGCCCAAGAAAATTTCGAACTTTTTCTGTTTTTCATAGAATTATACTGTAAGAGTTGAAATTTTCTCAGAATAAATGTCTAGGCACGAAATATTACTATGAGAATTATCTGCAAATTCTTATAGTAAAATATCGTGAAAATCTTAAAACACTTTCAAATTTTTTGGTTTTCTTCAGAATTTTACTAATGAGAAAATTTGTGATAAAGTTATAAAAGTTTCACAATTTTTGAACAACTTATTCTTATAGATTTTTTAAAAAAAAAAAAAATTATGCAATGAGACTTTCTCACAGAAAAATTATGTGAGAATTTTAATTTTCTATGACTTTTTTTTTCATGAATCAGAATTTGTGAAAAATTCCATGAGAATGTCATTTATCATAGAATTTTGGGGTTTTTCTCATGAAAAGATTCTGTGAGAAAAATCCTACTTTTTTGTAGTGACCTAGATAGATTGAATACTTTGTAACTCATAGCTGTTTGTTTCGGTAATGCAGTTGACTGTTGGTTGTTGGCTTAACTGGTGGTGGTTGATACGTGGTTTGGACGAGTGGGTTTGACCAACGGCTTGAAGCGGCAAAATGCCAAGAATGTCGACAGTGATTCTTGGCAAACGAACAGAAAAAGAATGTGATTGTGTTGGGCGAAGTGTTTGGACAAGGGTATGGGAAGGTGAAATCACGGTGTTTTGGTAGCGATTACGGAGAAGGAATGAAGGAATTCGACCAGCAACTGGAGGGTTCTCTTTTCGACAGTAATAAAGGCTCACCAAAGAAGGATCTCGACGACAGCAATGCAACCAGATGATTTTTTTTCGTAGCAATGAAGGCACATCGATTAATGGAAGCCAGGCTCTGAAATCATGGGAAAAAGTACCGTATGTTTTTCACTCTATATCTTGAAGAAAAACTTTTACAATATTGTATACAATTTCCATGTGCCTATTTTGAAAAAACTACTAACTATACAATCAATAGGTTAGAGAAATAAAACCATTTAATTACTCCTATTTACGAAGGGATTCATATTCAAATTTCCAAGATAAATAGGATTTGAATTAATGCCGCAAGATTCTAGCATCCTCATTCGTTGTCCTTTTTATAAAACGGATCTAAGAGTGATTCATAAAAATGTAGTAAAACATATTTTATGACTTGTTAAGAAAGTAAGTCACAATTAACACTTTTGAAAAGGGTATAATTCTTTTCTCTTCCAAATGGCAGTGTATGAATTGTTAAGAAAGTAAGTCACAATTAACACTTTTGAAAAGGGTATATTTCTTTTCTCTTCCAAATGGCAGTGTATGTCTGATTGGATCATATACTAGCACTTTACGAGATGAGAAATAAATACTTGCCTAGTAAGGAAAGAATTATAATTATTCACTTTAATCTTTATTTTCAATCTCAATTTTTCTTTTAACCAATTAGTTTTTTGACCATTTGTCCATTGAAATATTCATCATTATATAAATAAGATGTCATCATTAATTAATTACTTAACACTTATAAAAAGTTCCATGATAACTACGCAGGCGGTATGTCTACCAGCAGACATACACACACACATACATTTTTAAATATTGCAATCTCAAAATTAATAATCTAGCCTCGCCTTCAAGGATAGATATAAAATTGTTTAGATTAGAGAATTTTTAAGTTGTGTTAATTTGTGTGTTTGAATAATATAAATTGATAGTTGTCAGACATTTTTTTTGTAATTTTATGTAAATAAATTTCATGTTGATAAGTCCTAACGTGAGAAGAAAAAATACTTATTTCAAAAATTTTCTGCATAAATGAGTTTGGATTTGGGGATTTAGGGATTCAATTATGAAAAAAATAGATATTGAGTTTGTTACTTGTTAGGGTATAGGTTTGGAGATGAATTTTTTTTTTTTTTTTGGATTTAGGAATAAGGACTATAGTATCCCATCCATGATCATCCTTAATTTTCATCCATTAAGTTTTACATTTTTAAATTTACCCTTTATATTTTAAAATAAGGTTAAAGTTTTCTCTCATAAATTTTAATGCAAATTTAAAGGACAGAGGTGTATTTAAATGTTTTAATTTTTGAATGAAACTATCCGTCATGAAGCAGATGAAACCATTAATTGTAATAGCACTAAACACTAAAAACCAGTTTGTTTTTTACTCGGGCAATGGTCTACAAAATTACTTTTTAAATATTGAAAATGAGTAGTCGGGGCCGGAAATGACCTAAAATTAAATTTTAAACAAAGTAATAAGAGGAATGCTTCGTTAATGAAGAAGAGAAAAAATGTTACTTTTTTATGGTTGGAAAAAGAATACTAATTACATAATTAAAAATTTACTCAATTTTCATTTCAGAATGCCTCATAATTTTTACGACTATTTATATTTGATTTTATCTAGGTTCATGTAATCCACTTCGATGTAGCCTTTATCTAAGTTTACTTAATATACTTGAATTTAGATTTACAAACATTTCTTTCACTATTGGTTAAAAAAGAAAATCCTTCACTGACTAGGGCCCGAATTGATTGGGGCCCATCATGGGCCTGTCTAGGCAAGTGGATCAGTCCACTTGGGTTTATTACCTTGACCTCCTCATTGGACTTCTAGCTCAATTATCCATGCATAATCTTATTCCACCATTTTGGTACCTACTATTTTTTAATTAATTTTTAAATAATTTTAAATAAAAATTAATTTATAATTTTGTTAATTTGAAAAATAACAAAGAGAAACAATAAAAAATTATATCTCCATATACCGTTTAACCTTTTTGTCATAATTTATACTTTTTATTTTTTATATCATTTTTAATATTAGTTTAAAAAATCAGAGATATTAGAAGTCTCAAACGTAAACACACACACAAATCTAATTTCATTCATATATATTATCTATTTTTTAATGTATCTTTATTTTAGGTCAAATTAATCTTTTAATCTTTATACTTATATTCAATTTTCAATTTAGTTATTATGATTTAAAAATTTGCAATTAAACTTTATAATTTAAAATTTTTTTAATTAAATCTTTATAATTAAACTTCGTTATATTTCTGTCAGAAGGTTGCTAATATGGAGATAAAAGTGGCATGTTGGCAACTAGTCAACACAATCAATTGCCCACTCACTGTGTGTCACACTCACTTTCTCTCTCAAGCCCTTTTTTCGTTGAGATCCTGAATCTTGCTAAAACTTACTGAAGCCATTGAATTTGTTTGGCTTTGACGTCAACACCTTCTCCTTGAAACACAGGGAAAGTGTTTCTTATGTCAAAAGCGTTGTTCTCTTCCTCCAACCCCATAGCTTCTCTGCAACATCTCAAGATTGCTTATAACCTGCTTCAGGGGAAAGAAAAGTCTGTAAGTCAAGATACGTTCATGATCTTAGAGGAACAAGAAGGGCTTGAGGGTGGACAATTGAGTATGTTACTAGTTGCCAACATGGCACTTTTATATCTACATCAACGAACTTTAACGGAGATATAATGAAAGTTTGACTATGAGAACCTAATTATAGGTTTTTGAAATTATAAGGATTTAATTATAAATTTTTAAATTATAAAGACTAAATTAAAAATTAAATAAAAGTACAGGGACTAAAAAATTAATTTAACTTCTATTTTATCTTCAATTTTTGAGAATTGTTTATTATAACTGATATAATTTCTTATTTTTTTTTAAAAAAAGTTCTTTTTATTAGAGATGAAATTAATTTCTTTTAAACACTATAAATAACATGGGTTGTTTTTTTCCCTGCAATTAAGAAACAGAGAAAAGGTTTTTTGACTTTACAGGATTTATGTTTTTCTTTATATCATTTTCTTAATCTCTTTCTATTAATCATATTAGATAATGCAAATATTTGGGTCATTTTCATCATGATCATAAATATCGATCATTACCAATAACTAAATTGGATTGAATATCGCCCAACGGCTTTTTAATTTCTAGAATGTTTGGATTCGAACTCCCATCCCAAGAAGCTTGTAGGCTAAGTAAGAGTTTATTTCGTATATCTTTATTCCTCTCTCCCACCACCCATCGAAGTTGACCATAGCTCCAAGTTCTCTTTCAATAATTTGTTTGCATGTTAAAAAATTAATATGCTTATTAGGACAGAGAATTTCAGAGGAATATCCCCCCCCCCTCTCAAGATATAATCTATCATCATTAATGATTTAAAGAATTTGTGAAACATCAATTAGATATAAAAGAATGAAGGGATGAAACTCATTAACTTATGGACCCGAAACCAATTTAGATTCCTGCATTCAGACAACTAAACGTAGTGGTTTATTTAGTGAGAAAAAGAAAAGAGAGAATGATTGGATCTCGCCATACACAACCATATATTCTTTTCTCTTTCTTCTCTCTTGTTCTTTCTTTTTCTCACTGAATACACTCGTCACATTTAGCTTTCAAAGGTGGTGGATCCATTTTGAGTTGAAACAAATCCAAAAGTGTAAAAACCCTTTAAATTTTTTTTTTATATAAATTTTATGTAAATTTCAAAAAGAAAATAACATAAAAGTGTAAGAACGTTATAGTGCTCACTTCCTCTTTTTTCATCGACTTATTTTTTTTCAAAATTTATAGAAAATTTACAGAAAAGAAATTTAGAAGATCCCAACTCAATCCAAAACAAAAAAACCGTGGAGATTTATTATTTTGTGTGTGTGTGTGTGTGTGTGTATACACAGCTGCCAATTTGTACTGTAGAAGTTTTTATCTGGAAAAATAATTTGTTAACTGGAAAATAAGTTATGTGACTATGATGAGTTAACTATAATTTCTGTTTTTAAAAGGAATCGCTACACTACGATATATATATATATATATATATGGTTAGTTTATAGTAAACTTATTAGTGACATGTGATTATATGTGTTTGTGTATGTGTGTGTGTGATAGAAAACAAATTTTAAAAACTTGAAAATAATACCATTAATAATAATGGGCATACTCATTAAATTGTAGGATGTGATAAAATACACCTCTAAAATTGTGCAAAAAGAGAATTTAAATCGCAAATACTTCGAGAGTATATTTGGTAATAATAATAATAATAATAATAATAATAATAATAATAATAATAAATCATACGTGTGTATATTACTTTGTATCAATACATTTCATGCAAATCTTTTTTATTATATATTGTATGCTGATTCTTTTAACTAAATATCATATTATTGATTACTTCAAAAATAAAATACATATCATAACTTTATTTAAAAAATTATAACAAACATATAAATGATTTAATCTAAATTTTATTTTAAAAAATGCTACATCTTTTTTTTTTCTGAAAAAAATACATTTTAAGTTTTTTTTTTTCAATAATTAAAGATAAACAACATAAAAACGTTAAGATGTAGTATTTTTTACCAAGAAAAAAAAAAGATGTAGTATTTTAATTTTTTTAGCACATCCTATGATCAACTTATAATTAATGACAACCTTTTAATTTTTCAAATAATTAAAGATAAACACCATAAAAAGGTTGCCAACTAAAGTTAAACTTCACTTATAAGAAAACTTGCAATTTTTTTTCGAAAAACTTACAATGAGATATTTAGCAATTTAAACATCAGAGCATCACAAAAAAACAAAACAAAAAACAAAAAAGGTAAAACATGAAGATTGAAGAAGTTATTTTCTATAATTGTTTCTCCTTAAATGAAAAGGTGAATCTATAAAAAGTGATTGTGATTTCACAATGAATGACAACATACTTTTAATTTTTCAATTCAGTGGAGGGCTGTGATTTTCAAAACTTTCGGCCTCCTATACTGATTCCTCAATTAATACCACAATGAGTTCGTTCTAATTAATACTTTTCTTCCCTTACTATGTACTATTAATAGATTATTAAATTTTGTACGATGACATATGCACAACCTCAGTCTTCAGTCACGCGCTGGCTCTTGTCTTCTTGTCTGAATAGATAATGATAAAATAACTGTAATCTTCGCACAATTTAGTTATTTAGTTATGCTAATGCACTTCTAAATTGCTTTGGTTCTTGCCCATTTGAAGAAACAATGACTCGTGATCAGCATCATACTGTCATCATTACTTTTCTTAGTTTTTATAAATGCAAAATATTACCATATGAAATTAAATTGTTCGCCATTCATTTGCTACTGAGCATCTCTTTCTTTTGATTATTAGATCATGTTTAAATGCTTTAAATTTTACAGTTCCGGCCATATTTTATATATACCTTAAAATAATAAGAAGTTAATGAGACTTAATTGCCAACTCCAGGAAATTAATTTAAATTTGCTTATATTAGACAAAGAAGATTATTTGATGATTGATTTTTATCCATCGCAGGTGAAGTTTCTATATACATTAAGACAAGAACAAAATTTCGTAAGTGTTAGTTAGCTGGCTATATTTCAACTTATAAACAAGAAATGCTAAAAGGAGTTTTTACCCGATAAGAAATATTTAAATGTTTTTCTATCGTTCTTTTAAATTGTAAATGTATACCTGTGTATTCATGTACAATTGTAAATCTAGTTCTCCTAAGATTAATCATTCCTTTTTATTGCTTTGGCTGAATTAGCGTGTTGCGTCATTAATTATTTTTATGATCCACATATGATAGCAGGCAAAACAATCTACTTCACTACCCCGTTAATTGATTATTATAGTTATTGATTGTAATCTACTCTCTTCTAGAAATCGGAAATTTTATTTTCCTCCCAAAGCTTTCTGCTGAATATTGTGGATTTTATCTTTATTGGTCCTTCTCTCACATACATTTGGTACATATAGGGAATTAAATTTATCTTGATGACTTAAATTCAATTTAACTTTTAACATTTAGTTATTAATTTTGTCATAATGTCTATTTAATATTATACACTAAGTAATAATAAATTAAATGGGCAGTAGAAATTTTCCAAACCAGAAGTGATGTTATAGTTCTGTTTCAATAATTTTCTTCTTTCCTGTCCATGGATCTGATTTATCTTATATCTAGAGTGCTTTTGATTATTGTCTTGTATTAATTTTTATCGTTGTTTCCTTTTTTTCAAGATATAAAGGTAGGGCTTAAACTCTGAACATGAGACGCACATTAATTTTTAGCTGGTATAATATAGGCTACTAGCTGCTTGTCCTATTTTATTTGAATTACCAAACAAGAATGCTGTCCTCATGCTCATGACGTAGAAACTTACCTTCTAGAATGGTCCCACTGGGGGGAAAAGGGAGAAGGGGGATTATGTGAGATCTCATCCCATTGATAGGGTGGATATACATATATATAGCGATTGGAGATGGTTTGAATATCCCCTTCAAGGTTATCAGTTCCATTGGCGAGGGTTTGAATATCCCGTTCAAAGTGTTCACCTCTCACCATGTCTCCCTCTGATGGAGGTTCTGAGTCCCATGATCAGGAAATGAAACTGGTTAAAGAAGAAGGGGATGAGCGCAAGCTATTGCCCACTGACTCATCCATCTCCATCCCATCATTCCCATACTCACTCAGATCAGAGGAGCCTCCTCTCTCTGAATCTGCCCCTCCCAGATCACCCCAACTCCATCAAGTTCAAATCGATATCGCAGAATCACTCACCCTGCCCACTGATGATAATGAGGCTGACCCGACCCATCCGGTCGTGGAGATAGCTGAGAAGCAAGAGCTTGGAAAGGCTATAATTGTGTTGGCTGTGCCTATGGTGATGGGTCTATTTACTCATGACTCAATCACCAAGACCATAGAGATGAAGGTGGTTGCTGTGATCCTCTGTCTCGCTTTTGCTTCCATCTGGAATGGAATCCTCTTACGAAGGACCTATCCCACAGCTTCCATTCTCATTCTCATGGCAGGAATCGCCCTGATGATGTTGGCTCTCTATATGGTTGTGGGTTGCATCTTACCCATCTACCTCAAATGGATACCCGTTGCCTGTTGGTTCCTCTGTATTTTCCCACTTGTTCCTGTTTTTGTTGCCCTCGTCTGCAGCAGGAAGAAGAAGGAGAAGAAAGTGGCCTCAAAATGGAGAGATCTTGAGAAGTCAGACGTTTAATTGTTACAAACCCTAGTAGTCTCTGGCTACATGCTCTAATCTCTCTACTCTGTGTTTTGTTGCATAAAGCGGAGCCCTACGCGCCCTACGCAGCTAGTCTAAATCTATGAATATGTGCGGGAACTGGCAGGAGGGGCTCCTGGTTCGTGGGAACTGCAGTATCGATCTTTATTTGATCTCCTTTGTCTTTATTTGGTAGCTGGACTAGATTAATGTAGATCGATATCCACATCTGTATACATTTTATTTGTGCAAATATATTTGGATCGGTCTTTTTCGTGTTATACATATATTTATATATATATATACTCAGAATTTGAGCAAACTAAATTATCTGTAACTTCTTTCCAACTCTGGTAAAAAAGGAAGCTCTGAAGATGTGTTTGGGAGAGAGAAAAAAAAGAAAGAAAAGAAATCCAAAAGGAGAGGAGAGAAAAGACTAATTAAATCATACTTTTTCTTTCCCTTATATCAAAGTTAAAAAATTAGCAAGGTAATAAAGTAAGATGAAAATGACTCCTTATAATATTTTTTTGAAAATTTATTTATTTTATTAAAATGACTAATTATAATAATTTAGCTTATTGATATGTTACTTTAATAAATAATGAATTAATGCATGTGGTTGGTTTTTTCTTCAACATCTTTCAAAAGAAAGAGAATTTAAACTTATAAAGAAAAGAAAGAATTTTAGAGGATTTTAAAAGTCAGTTAAAACCTCCATTTTTTTCTCCCTTTCTTATAACAATAAACTCTAAAACTAGGGGGAAATTTTAATGAAGCGTTTTCTTCCCTTTTAAAGTATATATGCATGTCTTATTAAATCATAATTTCTCCCAAATACCTTGTTCAGATTACACTTCCTTAAAATTCAAGTGCCAAGAGAATATGATGAATGTGAGTCTAATTTTCCACTCCCCTCTCCCCTTCCCTAAATACGCTCTTATTCTTCTTTGAACCAAGTGTATGTGTGTGTGTGTGTATATATATATATATATATATAATTTCAGCCCATACTTTACAAACCAAAAAAAATGAGCTTTGTCTTGCCCCCCTGACGTTTCCTACTGTAACTAAGTAAGTAAGTTTTCAGGTGAAGTTAGGTAAATATGTATTCTAGTTTTTGAAAATGCTTCCTTTTTTTCAATAAAAACACAATATTATTTATACGATAATGAGTTTAAAAGAATATATTCAAGATTCTCTTCGTTAATGTGTCATAAAAAAATATGAAAATTTTTTTCTCCTTTTTATATATCTCGTATATATTTGAATCTTTTATAAGTTAATAACTGAATTTTGAAGTTCTTAAAAAATAAAATAAAAGTGAGCTTAATGCAATCAAGTATTGAATCTTGATTGATATTAAATAAGATGTCTTACTAATTGCTCACATGCCTTTCTACTGATTATACCTAATGACTTTGGGATAAGAATTAATTAAAGTAATATAACATGCAATTAATCAAATTGGCATGTCATTTTGACAATTTATTATTAGCAAAGCCTAGCTATAATATACTGAGTGAAGATACTATGATTTCCGCAACACCTTGTTCTCTAATTATGAGGTAATAATTATCAAATATAAAAGAATATTTTACTAAATAATTATGTAAAATAAATTATTTACATAATTATTTAATAATTAATAGAACTTAAAAGAATTAATTTAATTTTTGTGTAATTAATAAGTATATTATAGCAATAAATCTATTTAGATGAAATATTATTCTACATTCAATAACATTAATAATTATTGTGTCCAATTAAAAAAATATGGTCTTCATAAAAACATATATCATCACTCTACTATATTAAAAAATATGGTCTTCATAAAATAAGCAGGCTCAACGAATGAAACTTTTTCTGATAAAACAAATGAAAACTTAAACCTATTCTTGTGTACGTTATTTATAATCTATCCAAGGTGTAGCCGCCAATGCCGACTCCAGGAAGTTTGATGTTCAACTCCTTCAATTTGGTTCATTTCATTAGCCCTTAATGTACATGCTACTTAGCAACCTCATATTTCATTACACGTCGCTTGGTATTCATTTTAAATTTTCTCTCTAATTTATTTTTAACTAATTTTTTGAATACAAAATTAAATTTAATATTTTTTTAAAATAAAAAAATTAGTGAAAAGTTATTTAACTTTTCGCTCTTCCACATGCATTTTAACTTTTCTTTTTTAAATAGTTACAGGATTAATGGGAAGCAATATTTTTTTGGTTTACTTTTGGGACGCAAAACAAAAAGTTTTTGCCGTCCATAATCTGAATTCTAAGGGAGGGGAGCTTTTTTTATTGATTTTTTGACCCTCAAGTCTCGACCATAAAAGGGGCATCTTATTGATAAGCTGTAGCCGCCAATGCCGACTCCGGGAGGGTTGACGTCCAACTCCTTCAACTTGGTTCATTTCATTAGCCCTTAATGTGCGTGATACTTAGCAGACTCATATTTCATTACACGTCGCTTGGGATTCATTTTTAAATTTTCTTTCTAATTTATTTTTGAATAATTTTTTTGAATACAAAATCAAATTTAATAATTTTTAATATTTTAAAAATAACAAAAAATAGTGAAAAGTTTTTAATTTTTCCCCCTTCGACTTGCATTTTAACTTCTCTTTTTTCATAGTTACACAATTAATGGCAAGCAATTGTTTTTTTTTTTGGGGTTTAGTTTTGGGACGCAATGACAAGAAGGTGTTAAAATGTATAGATTCTTGTAAATTTTCAAATTTGGAAGAAAGATTCTATTTGGTTTAATTACAATTTTTTTTTTTTATATGCTGCTAAGCAAGATCTCATGATAAGGGACGATAAAGAATATTTTATGAATATATTGATATTTACACATTTGAGGTGAAATCTCTATCTAAACTAAAATTGCAATTTAGTTTATTAGGAAATTTCACCTAAAATCGCAACAAATAAAAAAAATTGCAATTTTAAAAGAATTACAGAGTTCACTTAAATTGAACGTTAGCTGCCATTCAAAATAAATAAACAAGATTCGCTAAAAGTTGTTTTACCGGACCATGATATATTCCCATCTTTTTTTTTTTTTGAGACAATTATGATGTATTCTTTAGTTAAATGTTTATTTTTCGTTAGTTTTTAAATTTTTAGCTAACAATGTATAAGCAGGTTTTATGGATGATATATATTCTTTTTCGTAGCTTGTGAAATTAATTTCCAATAGTGACGCAAATATAGCGTAATTAATTAATTTAACATTTCACATACTGTTTTATCTCTCTCTCACTCTGTCTCTGTCTCTGTCTCTCTCACACACGCGCGCGCGCGCGCGCGCGTACGGGAAAATGACAAACCAAATGGTTATCCTCTGACTGACCTTTCTAGAAGACTTAGACTCGTGAACTCTATATATCTTGTCGCCTTCTATAGTGCTCTAATGTAATGGCAGTGATTTTTTTTTATATTACTTCAATTCTGCATCCTCTCACCACGATCTTAACCATTTTATGGGCATATCTGATACTAAATTATAAAACATATTGAATATTGAAATGATATATAATACGTATGCAGAATTTAGAAATTAAGGATATTTCAAATAGTTAAATGCCACATTAATTTTTTATTAGATTATCTAAAATAAAATTGAATAAGCCATTAAAATTTATCTGATGGTGATATTTAAAATTGCATGGAATAATGAACAAAGTTTATAACAAAAAGTAGGTTATATTTTATTAATATTGACAGAGTTCGTTACCGTTGTCGTCAGCAGTTGAATACTTTAATTTGTTTCACTCTCAAGTCGTAGACACGTGGGGTTAACACAAGGAAGTCCAGCTGTGTAAAATGGAAATATTGAGGGAGATGAAAATTTATAATTTATTATGATGGTCATCAACTCAAAACTCTATGCCCCAAAAATATAATCTCTTGTGTTTTTTATTATGTAAATTCGAACTTTTTTCACTTTTTTTAATGATATTAATAAGTGCATATTTTTTATATCAATTTAATACATTTAAAATTTATAATTTTAGAACGCTTTTCACAGTAGACATTAAACTCAAATTATTAATAAAAGATATCATTTTTTTTCCTTATCAACTGAGCTAACTTTTTTAACTACATAATCTCTTATTTGCAATAGCTAAAAATTAATAATAAAAATTGTAGTGTGGCCAAAAAAAAATTAGGAGGATAATGACTTAAAAGAAACCGCTGATGGCGTTAATAACTTTAGCGAGTATAAAATTTTTGCACGCCATTTATACACGAACTTTTTTTTTAATTTTGTTAAAATTATATATTTTTTTTAATTTTCAAAATATACACAAATCCTCTTTGAAACAAAAAATGATCCTAAATTTTATTCTAATTTTAATTTTTTAGTTAAAAAATATGTAAGTTTAGATTAATGAAAAGTATTTAAGTCAAAAAAATAAAATCAGACTAAAATATAGGGTAATTTTTTTATTTCAACAGAGATCTATGTATATTTAAAAAATGAAAAAGAGATTTTTAATTTCAAGAAAGGTCTATATATATTTAAAAAAAAGATTTGTGTAATTTTAACAAAATTTAAAAGAGATCTATATAATTTATTCTTTTTTTTTTCATGACACTTCAATTGAAAGCATCAAGGCCTAGCTTGAGATTTATTAATATGATTTTCAATCCCAAAATTATTGCTCCCAATTGGCTTTAATTGATATTGCTACATAAGATGATATTATTCTAAATTTTTTGACCAAAATATCTTTAATTTAAAATGTTTTTAGTTAAAAAGGTGTATTTAGATTCATGGATTGTATTTTAGTCAAAAAATTTAAAATTAGACAAAAATGTAAGATAATTTTTTATTTCAGAAAAATTTTGTGTATATTTTAAAAATATAAAAAAGGTTTGTGTAATTTTAACAAAATTCAAGAAATATCTATATGATTTACTCTTTTTTAATCACACTTCAATTAAAAGCATCAAGGTCAGGCATGAGTACCTAGTTAATCCTGGGGTTAGAATGCACATCAAATTAGCTCTCAATGTATGTATTTAGTGTTTTGATAATTTTGACATGATTTGATCCAATGATCAATCTGGAAATTGAGTTTGATTGTTACATATATTTTGGTTTGACATGACTTTTCAAATTGGATTGATTAAGGCCGAAATAGAGGCTTAAATCTTGTACAAGTTTTGGGTGATGTTGTATCAATTTCTTTTTTGAGGGTTTGAATTTTGGATTGGTTTTGACCCGAGTTAGGTCTGCTACGTGTTTCTCCTTCTACCGTGGGCCGTCTAAATTGGTGGAGGGACAGTCTCGCATATCCATGCCCATCATGTCATTCCATCTTAGTTGAATTTAATAATTTTTATAAACATAGTAGAATAAGATTGTTATATATATATGTGTGTGTGTGTGTGTATAGAATCAATTCGATGCGAAAACCAAATGTTTTACTAATAGGGGACTCATTTTGAAATTTCTCGATATATAATGACTCTACAATCTTTTTGCGCGCCATTCTTATCTAGGTGGCCCATTCTGACTTTTTTACCATTGGTTCTTACCAATTTTCAGATCCACAGAAAATAATCAAATTAACGAGTCTGTGAGATAATTCAAATTTTTGATTTATTAATAATGAGTACTAAGTGAGAGCTTGAGATCATTCAATGCTTTGTTGATAATTCTAGTTGTGAGATTAATTTAATTGCTGGCATATTGTCTTGCGTTTGCCTTGTCCATTACGTCTGGTTCAAAAGATTATAGCATATCAGGACGGGTCCTAGTCGTCGAGCATGCTTTTAGTAATTCTAAGTCAAATGCAGACAAAAATTGCAGTCTTCTTTGTGGTTATGCGCAATTCTATATAAATCTTTAATTTAATTTAATTTATTTTTGATGGGTGTTCACGCACCCTTTGGTTGGAACTTTATAAAATGTTTTTTAATTTTATTTTATTTTATTTTATGCAGCACGTCTTGTGGTCTTGTTCTGCAGAAAGTGGCAAAGCAGAAAGGCCATTAAAATGGTTTATGGCCTTATAGGTAACTTTTGTTTTGTTGATTTGTATCCACAACGAAATCAAGGTTTTATTAGCATTATTTAGGTTAACTGTAAAATTTAAGTGCATACTTATGGACAACATGAATTCAGTATTTATAGTTAAAGACCCAGAAGAATTTATTAGACATCTAATTTTTTAAATAATAAAAGACAAATTTGATAATTAAATACGGTTTAAGATACCATAAACAAATCATATTACTAACCGTGAATAACTTATTCCATTTTTTCTAAATCACTAGACCAAAGATGTATTATAAATCCAAAGAGATAGGCTAGAACATTGGAGGACGTCGTCAAATTTCAAAGTCAATTAATTATTTTTCTGGTCTTTATCATTTGCTTATATATCATTGACTTTAAAATACTTCAATGGAAACTTTGTTCAATATTTTAATTCGCTACCTATTTTGAGACACACATATAATTCAAAACTAAAATATTATTCTATTAGATAATATACGTTAAAAAAAACTAGAGGGCATTATCTCCAATTAATTTTTAGCCAAACAGCGAGAGACAATGAATCTTCATCTTTGAGAGAAAAACAGCATAAACTTTCATGCTAAATCTGTGACGTATATATTAGCGAGATTGTTGAGAAAGATAGAAAATCTATTGAAAAAGATACAAATAAAATAAAATAAAACAAATAATGTAAAAGATATTTTAATAATTTTACACATTTAAAGTTTTTAAATAATAAAACAAATCTTTTGGGGGGCTCAAATGATATTTTTTTTATCATGTTTGATTATTTAAAAGAATAAAGCTTATAAAGTGAAAAAAAAAAAGATAAAAAGAAGAAAGACAAATAATAAATTAAAATAAAATTTAAAATGTAAATAAATTAATAAATTAAAACCCTTGGGCCATTTCGAGACAAATCTAGGCTAACATAACTTTAAAAGGTATATAGTCCCGAGCTTAAATTTGAATTATTTGGCCCAAAATTTACACTAAGTTTATTATGCATGTCTTAATATAGATCATAATTTAAGCCCATTTTTCACCAATTCATAAGCAAGCTTTCTTCCAACATTTTGGTGTTCTGATCCAACCACCAGGCACCCTATTAAGTGATTGTCGAATGGAAGGAAACCTGCAAATCCAAGATGACCAGGGCGTCCTCAACGGTTAAGACACGACCAAATGGGAAAACTAGCGTTTAAATTCTTAGTTTGAAGGCCTTTTTTGTTATCCGACCAAGAACCAAGAATTGGTGTCATGATTAAATAATTATAAGGGTCTTCTCTTCCTATGACAGATATAGTCTTCTTTTATGTTTTTAAAAATCAAACTTTTTTTAATAAATTAAACTATGCAACTTTTTTTATAATAACAAATAAACTACAATTACATATAATTTGATTACAATATCCTTATATTTATCACGTACATAACATAATAAGTATTAAATATGTAATTAACTAATACAAAATATTATTTTTTTAAATTTTGAATAAATTAAATTTATAGTTTCAAACACAAAATATTAAAATAAAACTTTAAGATATATACTTTTAATAAGTTATATTTTTAATAAAAATTTAAAATTATGTTTAAAGGTATTTTGGTCAATTTCTAGCTTTGAAGAAAATTTATGTATATTTTTAAAATAATTAAAAAAGATTGTATAATTTAAACATCTCTTAAAAAATAAAAAGTAATTTACATTAATTCTAGCTTTACAACTGACAACAAATTAAAAGCACGTCAAAGTTGAACAAATGTTATTCTCCTTCTGAATCTGTTTCAAAATAATATTATTTATTTTTAAATTAATGTAATTGTAATTTTTTAAAATACTTGAATTTAATTAAGTTGTATTTTATTAAGTATTAACATAAGTCATCAAATTAATTCCTATTCTTAATTAGTCTCAATTACTCTAATCTCTTGAAGTTTTTGTTTTTACGAAAAACCTTTCAATTATCCAAGTTAAGTTAAGTTCTGTGTATGTTCTTCTTTGCATTGCTATAACATTTTATAATGGTTGTTCTAATTTTTACATGATTAAATAACAATGGCATTGAAACATCATAGTAATGAAAGTACACATTTTGACAGAGTTATATATGTTCTGGTAGAACAAATAGCTGGAATACTAATGAATTGGGTATGCATAAGTTTATTTTATTTTAATAAGGACACGCAAATTTAAGGATGCTCTGGTAGCTTTCCAAAGCACAACACTAGAAACCTAATTAACATTATAAGCCTGCACTTCTGGAGTAAGGAGAATAGACCAAAAAACAAAGAGGCAAACGCACTTCCAAGCATAAATACTGTACCACAATACCAAAAAAGAGAAAAAAAAATCGACAAATCAAATTAGTATTACAATTATATAACAATTGAACAAGAAAAAAACTAAAAGAAGTTTAAAGAAAAACAACATACCTCCCAACCCCCTCTTTGAGAGTTATGTCTTAATTTTTATAAGCTTCGTTCTTCTTTGATGTGAAGAATTCTGTTGTAGATCTCCTAAGATAAGCCAAAATTCCTACTATGAAAACAAACAATACTTTCGATAAAAAAGAACCCTTCTAAAACAAAACAAAAAAAGAAAAAGACTAAACAAAAAGAAAAGAGGAGGGGTACTTTGTTTCTACGTGAGAGGCTCAGGGCAACTTTGTATCAGATATGTTATGGGCTTCTGATTTGTTTAACCTAAATAAGATGTTTCTGCGACGCGATAAATTCTAGGCTCGTAAGTAGTATACTATTCGGCCTAATGTTTCTGGGGTTATTTTGTTATCAAGTGGACGTTTAGCTTCAATGGCTCTTATGGGCCCAAATCGATTTATGAAACTTGATGAAGAAGTTTGGTCTTAGCACAAGCGAGAAATAGGACGGAACTCTATCTGTGTAGCGCGTAGCGTACCCAATTGGATTGCTTCCTTCTCTAACATCAAACTGTTCGCATATGATAATAGAAATCCTTCAGTTTACAGGAATATCAGCCATCTAATAAAGGAAGCTAATTTCCACGTAACAATAGATTTGGAAGTTTGGTAAATTACATAAATCTAGCTTTGATTAAAACCAGCATACATGCAGGGATTTGGCTTTGCATCACAAGATTGCGCAAGATTTATAAAAAGCGTAGATTAAAATATTTGACTTGTTAGTTCAACTAAAAAGTTAGTAAATCAGTCATAGTTTTGGTCTATTCAACCTTCAAAACGGGCCGAAGAAAATGATGCAAAAAGACGCCTTGCTTCTCGGCAAACTTTCATCGACCACTTTCAATAAAACTCTATTACACATATCTGCTTAGAGCAATTGAGTATTTTTATTTTATAATTATTTTCGTACTCAATAAATTAAGTGGATCCGTTTCAGATGTGAGACACTTTAGCGAACTTCAGAAAATAGCACTTCAGTGGATCCGTTTCAGTTGTTGTACGGGGGAGAGTTCTGTAGCCTGTGTCTCTCTTAGAGCAATTGAGTATTTTTATTTTATAATTATTTTCGTACTCAATAAATTAAGACAGGTTGGGTCTGTTTTATTTTTTATCGAGTCGAATCCGAGATCCTTTTGACATAAATAGTATTAGATGAAGGCCGAGTCCAAGCCTTATTTTTATTTCATTTTTTCAGCAGATTCATCTTGTTTTTAAATCAACTTGACCGATGATTAAATTTAAATCTAATGTTATTTACTTATAGGAGAGAATGCAATAAATGAGTTATTGATAACCTCCTAATTTAGGATTCAAAAAGGCTATATTTGACACTAAATTAGGGAGGTAAAATAATTTTTTTCTTGATTAATATGATTAAAAGTGTATTCAATCAAACAAAGCAAAGAAAGTATTATAATTGTAATATTTCTATCAGTTTAAGCCTCATTTTACGTTTGATTTCAATTTCAGGGAAAAGTAGCAAAATGTAGAAAGAATTGAATATAAGAGAGGGAAGCTGAAAATGGCCAAGGCAGATTTAACAAGTCCTCTCGCTACAGCGAGACCGCAGTTCGCTATAGCGAGATGGCATTTTCGCCGCAGCGAAGGGGAGGCTTCGCAATAGCGAAGTCGTGTTGCATAGAAATTCCAGAGAGCAACTCGCTATGGCGTGAAGGTAGCGAGCGCAGCGGAGAGTTGAGCACTTAAGAGACCTCGCTATAGCGAGAGTCGTTCCTCGCCATAGCGAGAGCAGACCTGAAACGCACAGTTTTAATTTTTAAGCTTAAAAGGAAGGAGGAGGAGTTAGGGTTCGAGGAATTGAGCGGCAGAGAAACGTCTGAACGTCCAGGGAGGCTACTTTGGGTGATCTTTGAGGCTATTCAAGCTTGGAAGGGTGAAGGAAAAGGAAGAATTAAAGGGGAAACTCTATTTTCTGCATCTCTTCCATTCCTTTGTTTGCTTTCTTTATTTCTCTTCATCTTCTCCATGTCTTTGACTGGATTCACTTTAGATTCAGCCATGTGCAGCTAATTTCTCCTTTACTTAGAGCACTATGAACTTGATGTGAACTAATTCTTTATTTTCTTGTTAATTGCGATGATTAGAACCTTGTGTATCCTTCTCTTACTTATTGCTTTCTTTGAGATTGGCCACCTCTTGGAATTGAACTGGGTAATCAGAGTTGACCTTGAAAAAGGAATTTTGATTGGACCTAAGAGTGGGATAAATTAAGTTTAGAATCATCTAATTGTAATTGGGATAGAAATATACCCAATTGCCTTAATTGGTTGTAGAAGGTTATAGTACATAATGCACTCTAACTTAAATCTGAGGACACTTAGATTTTAGGGGAGAGTAGGGCTATAATTACATCGACAGACGGTTATAGCTTTTAAATCTCTTAACCCACAAGGTGAAAATTAATTGTAATTTAACAAGAAATTAAGTTTAGTAAGCATCAAGGGAATAGTGACTCTAGGTAAGTTTAAAACCTCAGATTTTACCAGAATTTTCTTTGTCAACTAAGTTTTCTTTCAAATTACTTTCTTTTAAAACTAGTTCTAAAGTCAAAAATTTCATAATTGGTTGTTTAACGTGGATAAAAGTTGGTTGTGCACTGCCTAATTACATTCAAGTCATTCTTCGTGGGAACGATACTTTTACTTATCACTGAACTACTTGATCCGACCCGTGCACTAACGGACACGCATAAAAATTTTCGCGGTCAAGTTTTCTGGCGCCGTTGCCGGGGAATGGCTTAAATGTTAAGTTAGAAGTGTGTAATCTTTGGTAGTCCTCGATTAAGCATTAGTAGTTAATTAGCTAGAATTTCTTTTCCTTTTGTTATTTGCTTTGATTTTTTTTTTTTTTGAAATAATACAGTTGGTTGAATTTTCCTCTATAGGTACCACAGTACATGCCGAAGCAAACCTCTACAACGAAGAAGCGCACAACGAAGAAAATTAGTGATCTTGTGGTAAACTTGAATTTTGAAGAAAGTCCTTCTAAAACTCCAAATTCAGTGAGTGAAGAAATGGCTCAGGAAGGGAATCAAAATCAGTCCATAAAAGACTTTGTGGGTCGTACTATGAAGGGCACTCTATCTAGTATAGTAGTGCCAGACTTTCAAGCTGCTAACTTTGAGTTGAAGCCAGTAATGATCTCCATGTTGCAACTTAATGGACAATTTACTGGTGAGAGGTCTGATGAAGATCCCAACCGTCATATTCTGTCATTCTTGGGAGTGTGCGATTCATTCAAGCAGAACGGGGTACCAAGAAATGTGCTGAGACTTCGACTATTCCCCCTCTCTCTACAAGGAAAGGCTAAGGAGTGGTTATTGACTCTTCCTGAAGGTTCAATTGATACATGGGATAAGCTAGAGGCAAGGTTCAGAGCTCGCTTCATTCCAAATAATAAAATAGCAGATGCACGTCGTGAGCTCATCAACTTCAAGCAGGCTTCAGACGAGCACTTATATGCTGCATGGTAGAGGTACAAGCATTTGCTTCGTCAATGCCCAAGCCATGGGATGGATGACTGTGCTATCGTTCAGAACTTCTGTACGCGTCTAACTCCACAAACCGATACAATGTTAGATGCTATTCTAAATGGGCGTTGGGATGAAATGCCTGTAGATGATGTTATTCAGGCATTAGACACATTCTCTGAGAGTTATGTACAAAGAGGAGGTGATAGAAGGGTAAGTGCTAATGTTGCCAATACTCAAGAAGACCCCTCTATTCCACTTGCCACTATTCTTTCCGCTCTGAATAAGAGATTTGATATGTTAGAATCTCAAGTGCAGCGAAATCAGCAAATGAATGTCTGTTCTGCTCAGGTGGCCCCAATTACTTGTGAAAACTGTGGGGATCTGCATTCAGTAGACTATTGTCCTTTGACACCTTCAGAACCAGTTAATTATGTGGGGAACTTTCTAAAGAATCAGAATCCATACTCCAATAATTACAATCCTGGGTGGCGAAATCATCCAAACTTCTCTTGGAAGCATGGACCAGCATTGAATCAACCAGCATCTTCCTCAAGCATTAAGCCTACTCAACCACCAGGTTTTGCTCAACCTGCAAGGCAAAATGCACCTATTCAAGAACCTAAGACGAATTTGGAAGATGCCTTGGCGAAGTTCATTAGTATTCAAAGTAAGCAAAATGAAGAGCAAGCTCAAGTGAATGCTAGAGTTGACACCTCCTTGAGAAATCTAGAATTGCAGATGGGTCAATTAGCCTCAGCAATGAATTCATTACGACAAAGGGGATTGCCAAGTGACACGGTGCCTAATCCTAGAAGAGAAGGCAAGGAAGAATGTAAGGCCATAATTCTTCGAAGTGGAAAAGTGTTGCCAGATGTTCAAACACCAAGGGTGGTTAGCCACACACCTGCATCAAAGGCTGTTGTAGAGGAAGTTAAAGGTGAAATTGCTACAGAGGAGACAAGTAATGATAAAAGAATAGGAGAAGAACGGGTTGATGCATCAGTTGAAAAGAAGAGAAAAGTGAGTAGTGAAGAAGTTAAAAAACAGGCAGATGTTGATAAGGGTGAGAAACAAGGAGAGAAACTGCATACATTACCAAGGACAATACCTCCACTACCATTTCCTCAAAGACTTCAAAAGAAGGTGGAAGATAAGCAATATCAAAAATTTCTAGAAGTCTTCAAGCAACTTCATATAAATATCCCATTTTCATAAGCATTGGAGTACATGCCTAAGTATGTCAAGTTTTTGAAAGAGATGTTGAGCAAAAAGCGGAGATTTGGTGAGTTTGAAACTGTAGCACTTACTGAAGAGTGCAGCAAAATAATCAACCCACGAATTCCAATGAAGTGCAAAGATCCGGATAGCTTCTCTGTGCCTTGTAAAATAGGCACTCACTTTCAAGGTAAGGCTTTGTGTAATCTTGGAGCCAGTGTAAACCTTATGTCGTTATCTGTCTTTGAGAAGTTGCAACTCGGTGAGGCAAGACCTACCACAGTAATATTGCAATTAGCGGATCGGAGCTTAGCATATCCACGGGGTATAATTGAAGATGTTTTAGCAAAAGTTGGTGAGTTCATATATCCAGCTGATTTTATTGTTGTAGACTGTGAAAAAGATAAAGATAATCCGTTGATTATTGGTCGTCCATTCTTAGCCACAGCTAGAACTCTCATTGATGTAGAGAAAGGGCAAATAGTGATGAGATTGAGGGATGAGCAGGTAGTGTTTAACATGGACAAAGCACTGAAATATCCTAGAGATGTTGAAAATTGCTTCAGAGTTTCAGTAATTGATGAGTTAGCTCAAGAACAATTTAATTCAATGATAATCCAAGATCCTATTGAAGCATTATTAATGGGAGTGAAGCATGAGAACGCTGAAACTAGTCATGAAGTAGCCCAAGTGCTGAATTTTTCAACCACTCGAGCTAAACAGTATTGGCAAGTAGAATCTTTAGATTTGGCTTCTCGTTCAGCACCATCTCTTAAGCCTTCAATTGAGCAACCTCCGATTTTGGAGTTAAAATCTCTCCCTACGCATCTGAAATATGCATATTTAGGGGATTCAGAGACACTACCTGTCATCATCTTTACATCATTGAACTCTCATCAAGAACAGAGACTGATTGAAGTACTAAAGAGTTATAAAAAGGCTCTGGGATGGACACTTGCAGATATCAAAGGGATAAGCCCTTCCATTGTGATGCATAAAATTTTACTGGAGGAAGACCATAAGCCATCTATAGAGAATCAGAGGAGGCTGAATCCGATGATGAAGGAAGTTGTCAAGAAGGAAATCATCAAGTGGCTGGATGCAGGAATCATCTATCCAATTTCAGATAGTGCGTGGGTTAGTCCAGTACAGTGCGTCCCTAAGAAAGGAGGGATGACAGTTGTGACAAATGAAAAGAAAGAATTGATTTCTACAAGAACTGTCATTGGTTGGAGAGTGTGCATGGACTATCGAAAATTAAACGCAGCCACTAGAAAAGATCATTTTTCTCTTTCCTTCATTGACTAAATGCTTGATAGGCTAGCGGGGAAGGAATATTTTTGTTTTCTGGATGGTTATAGTGGATACAATCAAATTTCTATAGCACCTGAAGACCAAGAGAAAACAACCTTCACCTGTCCTTATGGCACTTTTGCTTTCAGGAGAATGCCTTTCGGGTTGTGTAATGCACCAGCAACATTTCAAAGATGCATGACATCAATCTTCTCTGATTTCATCGAAGATATCATGGAGATTTTCATGGATGACTTTTCTATCTTTGGTGATTCATTTGAAGTTTGTTTGAAGAATCTCTCTAAGGTACTTGAAAGGTGTGAGGAAACTGACTTAGTTTTGAACTAGGAAAAATGCCACTTCATAGTGAAGGAAGGAATAGTATTAGGACATAAGGTGTCTAAGGAGGGTTTGGAGGTAGATCGAGCTAAGACATCATTGATTGAGAAGTTGCCACCCCCTACTAGTGTCAAGGGAGTCCGAAGTTTTCTTGGGCATGTGGGATTCTATAGAAGATTCATTAAGGATTTCTCAAAAATTTCAAAGCCCTTGACCAAGCTGTTAGAAAAGGATGCCAAGTTCCTTTTTTATGATGACTGTTTAAAAAGTTTTGAAGAATTGAAACAGAAGATAATAACTACACCTATAATAGTTGCTCCGGACTGGTCATTGTCTTTTGAGATCATGTGCGATGCAAGTGACTATGCAGTAGGAGCTGTTCTGGGACAGAGGCGAGACCGAGTTTTTCATCCTATCTATTATGCCAGCAAGACATTAGTAGATGCTCAGGTAAATTACACTACCACTGAGAAAGAAATGTTAGCTATTATTTTTGCTTTAGAGAAGTTTAGAGTTTATCTGTTAGGAGTCAAAGTGGTAGTACACACTGATCATGCTGCTATTAAATATTTGTTGAAAAAGAAAGAATCCAAATCTAGATTGATTAGGTGGGTTTTATTACTTCAAGAATTTGACTTGCATATAGTGGATAGGAAAGGAAGTGAAAACCTAGTAGCTGATCATCTTTCTAGGTTAGATTCTGAGCATGTTAGTGATAATAAGCTTGTGAATGATGTTTTCCCTGATGAATGCATAATGGCTGCTAATTTGCTACATGTACCTTGGTATGCTGATATAGCAAATTATATTGTCTGTGAAGTTTTACCTCCTGATTTAAATTATTATCAAAAGAAGAAATTCTTGAATGAGGTTAAGTTTTACATTTGGGATGAACCTTATCTGTTCAAAAGATGTGTGGATGGGGTTCTTAGGAAGTGTGTTCCTGAGATTGAACAACATGACATTTTGCTTGCATGCCATGCATCACCATTTGGGGGACATTTTAGTGGTCAGAAAACTGCCTTTAAAATATTGCAATCTGGTTTTTATTGGCCTACATTATTTAAAGATTCTCCTTTGTTTGCTTCTCACTGTGATGCTTGTCAAAGATCCAGTAATATTTCTAAAAGGCATGAACTTCCTCAAACCGGTATTTTGAAGTTGAATTATTTGATTTATGGGGGATTGATTTTATGGGTCCCTTTGTTTCTTCTAGAGGCCAACAATACATCTTAGTGGCAGTTGAATATGTTAGTAAATGGGTTGAGGCGGTAGCTTGCCAACATAATGATGCTCAAACAGTGGTGCGATTTATAAAGAAGAATATTTTTTCTCGTTTTGTCACCCCTAGAGCTATCATTAGTGATGGTGGAACTCATTTTAATAATCGTTTGTTTAAAGCTTTGTTGGAAAAATATGGAGTTCACCACAAAATGGCTTTAGCTTACCACCCTCAGACCAATGGCCTCTGTGAAGTATCCAATAGGGAAATCAAGAAAATTCTGGAGAAAACAGTGAGTGTTAATAGGAAGGATTGGTCTGATAAGCTAGATGAAGCTTTATGGGCATATAGGACAGCTTACAAAACACCAATTGGTATGTCTCCATATCAATTAGTTTTTGGTAAAGCTTGTCATTTACCTTTAGAACTTGAGTACAAAGCCTTTTGGGCCATAAAGAAGTTGAATTTAGATTATAAAGATGCGAGTGAAAAGAGGCAGTTGAACCTTAATGAACTTCATGAATTCAGGTTACAAGCTTATGAGAGTTCTAGACTATATAAGGAAAAGACAAAGATCTGGCATGATAGAAAGATTTTAAAAAAGGATTTGATACCTGGTGATTTAGTACTATTGTATAACTCTCGTTTGAGGTTGTTTCCAGGAAAGCTTAAATCCAAGTGGTCTGGTCCTTTTAAGGTGGTGTCTACCACTACCTTTGGTGCCATTGAAATTCAAGATGAGAAAAGCGGAGAAACTTTTAAGGTAAATGGCCAACGCTTGAAGCATTACCTTGGTGGACTGGTGGACAGGATGAAGGCAAATGTGCAACTCCAAGACTGCTCATAGAAACGTCATGATAGTCTGGCTGAAGACTTTAAACTTAGCGCTCCTTGGGAAGCAACCCAAGTTTTCTTCGTGTTTTTATGTTTGAATTTAAAGTCCTTCTCATTTTGGGTTTGATATTTTTTTTTTTATGTGTTTTACAGGTTCAAATGTGGATATTAAGGAGCTAAGGATTGGCAGGAAAGAGCAACATTGGACATGTTTACAGGGAGTCTCTAACAATGCTTTGAATTATACTTTATTATTGTATCTAGTTGCATTTGAGGGAGCATTTTAGTGAGCATTTAGGTGAAAAATATATATATATATATATATATATATATATATATATATATTCGCTATAGCGAGGCTTCATCTCGCAATGGCGAAGCTACTTATCCTACTTCTGGTACATACACCAGAGTCTCTCGCTATGGCCGGGATATGGCGAGTCAGTCTGGAATTTTAAGTTCTCGCTACAGCGAGAACATTACCTCGTCATAGCGAGATCTCTGTGCTATATTCTGGTACAAAATTCAGAGAGAAGCTCGTTGTAGCCTGGCTATTGCGAGTAATTGTTGCATATAAATTTTCCTAAGTTTCCTCGCTACTACGAGACAGCTCATGCGCTACAGCGAGTGCAGCAGCCTCACTTTTCAGTACAAAATCCAGAGAGTCCCTCGCTATAGCCTAGCTATAGCGAGATGCTTCAGCCACCAATAATTATCCAAGTTTTCTCGCAGTAGCGAGAGTAAATTTCGCTGTAGCGAGTTCAGCAGCTTTGCCTTTCGTAATAAACCCAGAGAACCCCTCGTTATTACCTAGCAATAGCGAAATTATAAAAAAAAAATTAAAAAAAATTTTCCATAATAAAACAACCCTTATTCTCTCTCCACTCCATCGTTTTACCTCGCTACTGCGACGAAGCTGCTAAACCTCCTCCATCCTTTCATTCGCTGCATTTCGTGCATCTTAATCTCTCAGTCCCATCACCCATCGCATCTTGTACATCAGGTAATTTGATTAACTCTTTTATTTCCCTGAATCACTGGTTATTTTTGCTGGATCTGGTCATATTAGGGTTATTATCGTTTTGCCTAGATCTGCATATTTAGGGGTCAATGGTTAATTTTTCTGGTTGGTTTTTGTTGGTCGAATGTTTCTGTGCAGACATATGGCTTTAATTTGCTTTTTCCTCCGTTTAATTCTGACTGTGCAGAAAATTGTGCGAACTCGCTATAGCGAGTTCGATACTTTTTCCAGAATTGAACTGTCTGGACCATTTTTTGTGGGTTGCTTCTATATTCCTCACCCTTTAGCCCCTTGAATGTTTTTAATTGTGTCTTGCCTTAGTATAAACATGCTACATTCATCTGATTTACTGATTCCATGATTTCCTATTCCTGCTGCCACTGATTTTCATATTTATCTCTTAATTGAATTTCTCAGGTATGGCTCCTAAAAAGCAAACAAAGACTACTGCAGCCTCCTCCTCAAAGCAGAAGAAGCAATCGTATGATAAGGATCGGTTTGCATCTGCCCGGGCAAAATTTCGCTTTGATAGACTTTTCACAGACAGAGGGGTAGTGGAAGATTGTTACTATGAACCCAACGCCCGGGACCTGACTTTTCATGATTTTGAATGGCACGGGTTGCAAGGATTCACTAAAAAACTGGTGCATCGGATCCCCTTAATGATTCAAGAGCTATATGCTAATTTTGAGGATACTGAGGAGGAAGAGGATGAATACTATTGCCGCTCAGCTTGGGTGCGCATAAATGAGAAAGTCTTCCAAGACTTCTATGAATTGCCAGATGTCCCAGAGTGTGCTTTCCAAGCATATATGGAGAACCCTCAGTCAATTCCTTGGGAAGAAGTAGAGTCCACCATTGCAGAGGAAGGAAGAGCTCGTCTGGTTAATAAAGTTTACCTGGTGAATCAACTCAACAAACCAGCTCGTTTTTTGTTACAATTCATTACAAGCAATGTCCTGACAAGTTCCCATGGATCCGACATGATCCAAGAACGAGCTACTCTGACATGGTGCTTTATGACCAGGCAGCGGGTCAACATTCCTCGCCTCATGTACTTAAACTTCAAACAAGTGGCGAGGTCTGACAGGGTTAGCTTAGCATACCCTCATATGCTTATGGAATTGCTCACTATGAGGGGTAGTTGCGTCTCTAAAAATGACACGCAGTTCAAGCCAAAGGGGCCATTCAAATATGACAGTATGAAGGATGCACCAGGGCAGCCCCATAGGCAGAGAGCAGAGGCACAAGCACAGCCTGAGGCCTCTCTACCTCCTCCCTCACATTAGCACCGGGTTACTGTAGAGCCATCGGGACATGAGGCTCCTTATCAGACAGATTTTGAGAGTTGGGCACGAGAGTCCATTGATAGGCTGGAAGGTCATGTCCTATCAATGAAGGATCAACTACAGACGCTTATGGACTACTTGATGCCGGCTCCTCCACCGCCACCTCCTGAGGCCCCTCAGCCATCGATCATTATTATCCCTCAGGAGCCTACACCTCAGGATAGACTTGGGCCGTCTGATTCTTAGAACCTTTCTATCCTGCTGCCATTTTTTTTTTTTTTGGTGTTTTGCTCATTTTATATTTTGGATAACTGTATTATGGATAACTGTATCTAATTATGCTCTCAACTCCTCAATTGGTTGTGCTCTTAATTGTCTTATTAATTCTAATGCCAACTTACTGTCTCCCGTATGTATTTTGTCCATTTTTGTCTCTCAGATGAAGGAGCTGTTCACATGCATCCCCTCGCTCTATTATCTCTTCTTATCAGGGGAGTCTCGTCTCTCTCTACCTCTTTTTATCCCTTCCCTTCACCCCTATCTGCTTCTATTTTTCTGTCTACTTCTGAATTTCCCATTTTATACATTGCGGACAATGTAACTTTTAAGTGTGGGGGAGTTAAGGTAAACATAGATAAATATAGGATAAGTGGATATAAATTGACAATAACATCCTTTTATTAATAATATTCAAGTGCTTATATTCCTTATGCTCATATGTTAAATCAGATTCATCCCTTCTCACTTTAGATGAATATTAATTAAGAAATATAGAGGTTAAGCAAACTTGAAATGGATAAAGTAAGTAATGTAGTTGTAGTATGCACCTACAATAGGAGCACTTTCCAACAAGATGATTGTCGAAGTAATTCAAGTTTTTCTTAGAATGAGCTTCCAGTTGTTTTAGATCTCCCCAATTTACCTGTTCCTGATGGATACCTAATTGTTAGTTGAGAGGGATATCTAGAACTAAAAAAAAAAAAGAAAAATATATATGTTCAAAAAAAAAAATCAAAGGATTCTCTACTCCAATGGTTGAAATCACCTAGTAACCGGGGGTTTACACCAAAAAGTGTGAACTTTCGCGTCAAACAGTGATAAAACTAAGAGTATGCTAGTAGCCCTCTGAGGATTTCTTTAATCTGAGTAACCGGGTGGCTTCATAACCAATGTTGTCATTCGCGTCAAAAGGATTAAGTAATTTGACGAGGAGAGAAAAAAAAAAAAAGTTCTGCAATTAATTCTGCATTGAATAATAGAGACCCTTCTCAATGAGCTTTGATGATTGAAGTTAGTGCAGATGATTGGGTTAGGTTTTGAAATTGCTGGGAAGACTCATTTAGGATTTCTTGATTATTTCTTAATATCTCTTGTTGAACACACACACACTTTAGAAATAAGGGTGTTATTATGAGTACATTGTTTTCAATTTCAATTTAAGTTTTGCTGAGCTTCTGCTTCTGAAATTGGATTCATTATAAGTGTGGGGGGGATCTGAAATTCTGATTGCTTGGGCGTGAGTCTTTCGTAGATTTGCTTGAGGACAAGCAAAGATTTAAGTGTGGGGGAGTTTGATAACCTCCTAATTTAGGATTCAAAAAGGCTATATTTGACACTAAATTAGAGAGGTAAAATACTTTTCTCTTTATTAATATGATTAAAAGTGTATTCAATCAAACAAAGCAAAGAAAGTATTATAATTGTAATATTTCTATCAGTTTAAGCCTCATTTTACGTTTGATTTCAATTTCAGGGAAAAGTAGCAAAATGTAGAAAGAGTTGAATATAAGAGAGGGAAGCTGAAAATGGCCAAGGCAGATTTAACAAGTCCTCTCGCTACAGCGAGACCGCAGTTCGCAATAGCGAAGTCGTGTTGCATAGAAATTCCAGAGAGCAACTCGCTATGGTGTGAAGGTAGCGAGCGCAGCGGAGACCTGAGCACTTAAGAGACCTCGCTATAGCGAGAGTCATTCCTCGCCATAGCGAGAGCGGACCTGAAACGCACAGTTTTAATTTTCAAGCTTAAAAGGAAGGAGGAGGAGCTAGGGTTCGAGGAATTGAGCGGCAGAGAAACGTCTGAACGTCCAGGGAGGCGACTTTGGGTGATCTTTGAGGCTATTCAAGCTTGGAAGGGTGAAGGAAGAGGAAGAATCAAAGGGGAAACTCTATTTTCTGCATCTCTTCCATTCCTTTGTTTGCTTTCTTTATTTCTCTTCATCTTCTCCATGTCTTTGACTGGATTCACTTTAGATTCAGCCATGTGCAGCTAATTTCTCCTTTACTTAGAGCACTATGAACTTGATGTGAACTAATTCTTTATTTTCTTGTTAATTGCAATGATTAGAACCTTGTGTATCCTTCTCTTACTTATTGCTTTCTTTGAGATTGGCCACCTCTTGGAATTGCACTAGGTAATCAGAGTTGACCTTGAAAAAGGAATTTTGATTGGACCTAAGAGTGGGATAAATTAAGTTTAGAATCATCTAATTGTAATTGGGATAGAAATATACCCAATTGCCTTAATTGGTTGTAGAAAGTTATAGTACATAATGCACTCTAACTTAAATCTGAGGACACTTAGATTTTAGGGGAGAGTAGGGCTATAATTATATCGACAGACGGTTATAGCTTTCAAATCCCTTAATCCACAAGGTGAAAATTAATTGTAATTTAACAAGAAATTAAGTTTAGTAAGTATCAAGGGAATAGTGACTCTAGGTAAGTTTAAAACCTTGGATTTTACCAGAATTTTCTTTGTCAACTAAGTTTTCTTTCAAATTACTTTCTTTTAAAACTAGTTCTAAAGTCAAAAATTTCATAATTGGTTGTTTAACGTGGATAAAAGTTGGTTGTGCACTGCCTAATTACATTCAAATCATTTTTCGTGGGAACGATACTTTTACTTATCACTGAACTACTTGATTCGACCCGTGCACTTGCGGACACGCATAAAAATTTTCGCGGTCAATTATAAATGTCGAGACCAATTAAAGCAATCAGTTGGATATCCGCAAAGATCCATCCAATCTTATTTTAGTCTCACAGTCTGGCCTTGAAAGCTCATGCTCTCATGTGAAGTGAAAGGGTGGGTTCGCATTAATTAAATAGATGTAAAATTGTTCTGTTAGTGAAAGGATAAAAATAAAGTGGACTGCTTATGAAGGCATTTGCCTTTCTATGGTTATGTTCTATGACTTACTCTTGCTGGAATTGATGAAACAGATTCATTTATTATTGCACTAGGTTGCCATCTTCCAAGTTTGCAGTCTAATATTTTTCCAAGTCTTCTTTTTTCTTTTTTTTCTAACTTCTGTTCTTCCTCTCTGTCCTAGATTTTTCAGATTGTCTTGGTTCCATGGATTTTAATCCCTTGGAAATGGGAAGTTAATTTCTAGACAACAACAAATTTGGAAGTTTGTTGAATCACTTAAAGATAGCTTTGATAAAAACCAGCATATAGGGATCTAGCCTTACTTCACTAGATTGAGCATGATCTATCAAACAACATGTACTGTTAATTTCACTTCTTGATGTGAGTAGATTTTGTCCGCGCGCCTCTAGATTCAGAAAATTCTATTCAAATGTATTGCCTGCAATCCTCATCGCAATGTAACTTCCGTCCAATTTTGATTTATCCAAGCTTAATTTCATCCCAACTTGACTTAGAGCTTCTTATGCCGATCGAGTTCATTCACTTGTACATACATTATTCAGATCTGACAAAGTTTGATATATCTCTATGTATGCAAAACAAAATCTATCAAACATTAGCGTAGAATTTTTTGAACATATTTGACTGGCAAGCTGAAGCTTATATGTAGGTGTGAAAATGAAAAGATATGTTTGAATCAATATGTGTCTGTACATATGGTGCTGGCTTGGCGGAACACACAACTTAGTTTATGTGACGATGGATAGTTGCGATGTAGATAATGCGATGATGAATGCTCTATAGTCTATACAAGGCCTCAGTTGAAGGGTGAGTACGTAGATTGGAAGATTTGATGCAGAAAGATGCCTTGCTTCTCAGCAAACTTTCATTTACCACTTTCAATGAAACTCCTTTACGCATATCTGCTGGCTTGGGCTACCTTGCATTCTCTATGGCCCTTCTTATCCATAGACCCAAATTAGCTTCTGAGCTGGACTCCAGCTTAAACGCTGACCATTGCACTTTGCTTGTGCAGAGGGACACACTGATGTGACCAAACAGCTTCTGCAGGTGTATGACCATGCATGCTTGGTTGTTGATGAAGAGGGCAAAATTCCTCTACATTATGCGGTTATGAGGGGACGAGCAGAGGTTGTGCGAGAGCTAGTCAGAGCTTTCCCAGAGCCTATCAAGGCTCTTCATAAAAAAGGAGAAAGGGCTTTTCACTTGTGTGTCAAATATAACTACTTGGAGACCCAAAGCGTTGGTCAATGGCGTGCCTCCACATCATAGTGAGATAATCAATTTCAGAAGTTGCGACAATAGCAAAAACAACATCCTACATTTAGCTGTCATGCTGAAGCAAACTGAGGTATCTACACAAACTTTGCTCCATCGATTTTTTATTTTGTTTGCATTGAGCTCCACTTGTTTCGTGAGAAAATGAAAGTTTTTTTTTAATTTTTTTTATATAAAAAAATTCCTGTTGTTTATTTTATTAAGAAATTATTCCATGAATTTTTTTTTAATTACATGGATAAAAAAAAGATGATAAATGATAGACAATGTTATGTGGCAAGGCGGTAATTGGTCAGAGGGGACACAAGCAATAGTGATATAATCACTGGTAGACTATATCACATAACTTGTGGTTGGACCTTTCAAAACGATTCAAAATTTGTGTTCAATCTAAGCGCAACTTGTTTTAAAAATTCTCTTTTGGGCTCAAGTTTAGATCGAATTGCAAAGTTCAGGCCTAAATAAAACTCACTTCAAACTTCTTAATTTGCTTTACTCAAATGGAAATTAATGTTTAGATCCAAGGATAAATCTAAACTTGGGCATATTCAAGTTTCAAAATATGGACTCAAAAGTTACTCGATTGATCCAAATTAAAATTTTTTGTATCAGTATCAAGTTCATCATATTTTCAAAATTTTATTTAGGCTTGAATGGAAAGTCTAGCCCAAGCTCAACTTGCTTCCAAAATTCCTATTTTGATCTAGGCAGAAACATTTTAGGTTTGAGTCCAACTCATTTGGATATGGTTGACTTTGGTATGACGATGTTTGCCTCCACAGTAATATCAACTATTAGTTTCCAAGCTGCAATCAACCCACCAGGTGGTGTTTTGCAGCAGAACACAGATGGTGTTATAGGTAATAATGATTTCGATCCTAACTTTCTATTCAACTGCACCTCCCATTGTGAATATGGTTGTTCCGCTGGGACGGTGTGTTTGCCTACTATAATACCGATAATTATGAAGCTTCTATTTATATTACTTCTTTCTCTTTCATTGGATCTATTGAGTGTTCTTGTCTTGCTTATGAGTGGCATCCCTCTGAAGAACAACTTCGGCATGGGTCTATTGATAATGGGAATGTGCTTCATTATACTCTGGTTTTCATTTGTCTGCTTGCAAGGTGTTTGCTTGCTGACTCCCAAGCATGTAAAAGATCATCTAGGTTCCAAAGTTGACATGAATTTGTCAAATACTATTGGAATATTGCTGTATACTATTGCTTTCTACCACTTCCTTCGATTTCTTGTATGGATGGTGAAGATTCTTCTCAAATTCAAGCGTAAGCCCACCAACTGGAGAGCAACTGGACGCATGTACGTCCGTATTTAAACCTATACGTTTCTTACTTCGATATGTAATCATTTCAGTTCTTTTTATATCATCCTTTTATATTCTCAATTTCTCATGCTTTCTAACATAAATCACATTTTGCTAAAGAAAGGGCTCAATAGAAATAATTGATGGGAGAAACGATTTGAATTTAAGTTCACTTGCTAAAATGCTCATGCGCACCCCTCACTACTAGACCTATAATAACTCAGATTTTTGTCTTGGATTAATTTCTCACCAATTAGGAGTTTTTTGTTGTCAATCGAGATGTTATATAAAGTGTTTATTGTATACTGGTTGTGATTATAAGAACTCTGAGGATAGCCTTACAGTTGGGGTTTAGTTGTAAACTAGTAGTACGGAAGGTCACTATCATCTTGGCATTCTCTATGAGTAGATACTATCACCATAATATATTTGTATCATTTTTAAAATATTATTCACAAATTCCACTAACTCATTTATGATTGTTCCTCCTTTTTGCCTAATTATCTCTTATGTTAAGCTATTTGATTTCAAATTAATTATCTCCACAGGACACAAGTTTGATAAGTATTCTTCATTAAAATTAATGAAATCAAGAATTGAATTGGTTTTAACTGATTACTTGAAAGAGACTTGTTGAGGTTGAACTGTAAATTACATACTGTTGAATAGCTTAAATGATTTAAGTAGAACTTTGTAGTGTTTATTTGATTAGCAATGATAAAGTTATTAATACTATTCACGTGATAAGCTTTGACAGAAATTCTGTTGTAATTGTAAGTTGTAAACTGTAAATTGCATACTGTTGAATAGCTTAAATGATTTAAGTAAACCTTTGTAGTGTTTATTTGATTAACCATGATAAATTTATTGATGGTATTCCCATGATACGTACGCTTTGATAAAAATTCCATCGGAATTGTAATATGAATTATCTCGCGGCGTGATTTATACTTAGTACACTATTAGATATGAATTTTGGGGAAAAAATGTATGGCTTGGAGAGCTATTGCCTTTGGCTCTTACTTCCACTTTTTTAACCTATATCTGCACCATTATACTTGGATAATTGCAACTATATTTAATTGCTTTTTATTGGAAAGAACTTTGTTTCAAAACTGTGGTTAATGGCAATAACTATTAACCTTTGGTGTACCTTTGGTCTTAATCCTAACTAGCAGCGGTAAGCGGATGCTAGGCCCCATATGAATGTTAATATATGTCGATTGGTTGGATTGTATTGGAGGGAATTAAGTTGAACAAGATATTCATAATGGTTAATTTTTCTTATGAGCTGTGTGCCAATATTTAATGTTGCTCTCGTGAATTGTAAATTCTTGTGTCTATTTAGTTGCCCTTATTGGTTGTATATTTACATGTGTAAATTCATTTATTTAATTTTTTTAATGTCTCTTGATCTTTCTTTGTGTTATATTTTCATTTTGTTGTTGTGATAATTTAATTTTGATGCTTATATTAATTTCTTTGGTTTCTTTCAATTAATTAGGGTCTAACTACTTGTTAACACTATCATTTTTCATATTATGCCTTTTTTAGTAAATTCTCTTGTGCTCTCTTTAATTTAATATTTAATTTAAAACCTTTTTCATTAAACTCATGTTTTTTATTTTTTTTATTATGGT
Organism: Erythrophleum fordii; assembly: GCA_032878935.1. Classification (NCBI taxonomy): domain Eukaryota; kingdom Viridiplantae; phylum Streptophyta; class Magnoliopsida; order Fabales; family Fabaceae; genus Erythrophleum; species Erythrophleum fordii. The sequence continues at coordinate 48,257,069 of JAVQMF010000053.1, read as the reverse complement.
GTATATTATTTACTCATTAAATTTTCAAAATTCACCCTTTTATTTTATATGTTATAGATAAAAGTATAGAATCCCACTCATAATTTATTGCTTAATTAGCTAGAGCTATGTTAGTGTTCGGAAATAGATCCTCTACCCAGAGGCACTCAAGGCATGCGGTACCCAGAGCAAAATGCCGCTGCTTTTGCACTTTTTTTTTTTTTTGCTAATTCAAAGTTGTATCTCACCCATCCGTTTTTGAGCCATCGTAACTATCCATTTGCCATCTCAATGCTCACCGTTTTGAGACCAGATGAAGCCCTTATATGCAACGCATTTTCATCTGGTGTGGGCATCAGACCTTGGCATTGATTCAGCCCCCTTTCTTAACTAACCCAGAAACACAAGTTCAACCAAAATATGAGACCCTTCATCACTATTCTCCCTTCCTCTCTCCGGACAATGACTTCTCCGATCTCAATTTCTTGCACTTCCTTCGTCTTCAAGGTTCTAACAACAATGGCTATCTGATTGTCCGCATTGTTGGCAAATATTATTTTGGTAATCTAATTCTGACCCTACCGCATTGTAGGAGTTTGTGTCCGTGCATCTTTGTGGTTTCTTTGTCTTAGCAACATATTTGTCCTTATTTAATGCTGCATTATGACGATGGTCAATTATGTGATAACTCCATCATTTTCATCCTTCTATGTCGATTTCATGTATAAAACGTGTAAAATCTGTTGACATAGTTTGATAGTGCTAAGTTACTCTACCATTTATGTGAATTTCCAATCCAAATTTAGGTATCCTTAGTCTTTAGCTGGATAAGCTGCACGTATGGTATAATTGCTTCTCTACCCTCTGTTTTTGGTAAACTCTGATATGTATTGGCAAAACAAATAAAAGAATAAAAAACCTCTAACATGGGAAATAAAGTTTACAGCCTTAAAGACAAAACACACACAACTTAATATATGCACGACGTTAATTTCTCTCCATTTCTGAATTTTCCTCTGGTTGAGATGTATAGTGATGGAGAAGAGAAACTTGAAGATTACCTTTGGTTGCATTCTTGAAACACAATTAACATTTTGTACCAAACTACATTTGGTCGGTTTTTGGCCACAAGTACCTTATCTAGCCAAAAATCAAACTTTTTTTGAAGGCTCTTGTCGTTGTACCTCTGCTCGTTGGCCACATTTGCTTGCTTTCCTAATGAAACTATTGAAGAAGATGAAAGTTTGTGCAACATATCGGGGGCTTTCATCTGGTGTGAAATGGAGAGCCAAAACGACGTTGTTACCCAAAGCAACTTTTAATCAACAAAAAAGAAGAGTACAAACGACGTCATTTTTAGTCTGATTAACTCGTGCCCAGACACAGCTCTAGGTAGAAAATCATGATCCGTTAATGTTCTAAGTCCAACATTTTGTGTGGGGCCATATGATATTTTTATATTCTTTTTGAGATGGTCACGTTATTGTAATTTAGAAATTGGATCCCTTGGACCATAAGAAAGATTCTGTCAAAATTTTTTAAAAAAACGTTTGAATAGTAAAAGCATTTTAGATATTATATATCTGTATGCTGGTCTCTCAATTTATAAGCTTATAAGATCCATATATATTAATATTGTGTTCCATGTCGGCCACTCCTTATTTCAAGGGATGTGACAAGATCACCATCTAATGGCATATTTCAACTTTGTGTCAATTGTCAATAAGTTAAATTTGATAAAAACCAACTCCTCTTCTTTCTCTCTCTCTCTCTCTCTCTCTCTCTCTCTCTAATATATTACATAGAAGTTATATATCCTATAATGGTTTGGTCCGAAATCATTTGTCCTCATATGATTTAAAACGTATAGTTATTAGAACTGATGAAGAGACGAGGTCTTTGGTTTAATAGGTCGCTAATTAAATTAGTTAAATTGGTTGCTTTTAGTGTAAAAAAAAATTATATGCTTTACATTAAATATAATAATGGATAACATTTTCAGAAAGTAAATTTTAATATCAGTTTAATATTATTTCAACTAATATAATAAAAAATTTTATATGATATTATTTACTTTAATACATTAATATATAATATGTATTCATTTTCATTTTCGATTTAGATCTTAGTTTCATGTTTTTAAAAAGTAGTAATCTATTTTGATGCTAAGTGAGCCATTGCTTCAATTAGAGTTTAGATGGAATGCAGTGCATGCGATGATATGACGGAGTGTGGAGGGGCTTTTGGGCACTGCCATATTAGCAACAAAGAATATACTCCGCTATATATTGCAAGTCGTACATCTGAAGTGAGAGAGATAAAGAATATACTCCTCTATATATTGCAAGTCGTACATCTGAAGTGAGAGCAAAGTTGCTCTCTCACTTCTCTAAAAATTAGACCCCTTGTTATCATTAGCTCGTAGAAGCGCGGTCCTATGCTTGTTTTACTGTACCATGTGGTCCGCGGTTGAGTTTTTTTTTTTTTTTCACCAACTGTTAAAACCGGTTCAATTGAACGGTTATTTAGCTGGTTCAGGCGCTTAATTAACCCACTGGTTTTGTTGAATTTTGACTAGTTCAAAAGTAAATCTGATCTGATTAAATGTCCGGTCAAGGGATTTGTTTATTGGTGTTAACCCTGGTTTAAAGTCTCACATCCGATTCAATATTATTGGTTTAGATTGTCATTGGTTTAAAATGTCTCATTTTTTAGGACTTGATTGGCAAGATTAAACTTTCTCAGTTTATTTGTTTGCTTTATTCTAACTTATCATTTTGTGGTATAATTTTGTTTTTAATTTTAACCAATAATAATCATGTGCAAGTCAAAATAGTGCACAATTTTATTATTAAATTTATATTTTACCTATATTTTAAACAATTTTATAATTTTTTAAAACTATTATTGTGATTATGTTAACGTTTCAAAATCAAAATTGTTTACTTAATCTCAGCAATACTCTTAGAACGCTGCAAAAATATTTATAATATAAACAAAGTAGACGTTTAACAATAAAATTAATCATTATTTTAACATTTAATCATATGTGATTAGTTTTGTTAGAATTTGAATGTAAAATACTACAAAGTGATTAAATGATAGTTGAACAAACCACTAGCGTCATAGATCGCACTCTTTAAACTATAATTAGGACTAATTGATACTTGGTGAAACTACGAAATAAAGTGTAATTTTTCTTTTTTATTTCGTTTTTTTAGAGGACATGTACAATTATATCTTATACAAATTATTATAAATCCTTCACTATTTGATGAGGCAATTTAAGAAGAGAAAGTAATTTTTAAATGTACATTAATTCTATCATTAAATTTTTTTTTTTTTTGGTTTGGATTAGAAAGGATGAAACTTTCAAATTTTTGAGTTATTCAATCAAATACATCTCAAAGAATTTGAAATTCTACCTAAATATGTGAAATTTCAGAATTTCTTTCTCTCTCATTTTTTATGGTTTAGTTTTTGTATCAAGCCACAAAACATGGGTTTAGTTTTTGTAGTAATTTTTTTTATAGATATATTATTTTTAAGACACACACATGTGCACACCCTTGTGCACCTTACACACACACATGCATTTGTGTAAACGCCCTGGTGCACACATATATACCTGTGTGTATACATATACATATATATATATATATATATATATATAATCGCACACAAATTTTATAATTATTGTAGTTATTCAAACAAAAAATTTTAAAACATTAAGAATTGCAACAAATTAATCAAATTTCTTAGATTTTAAATTTCATGAAATTTTAATGCGGACGCAACCCTAATGAAACAAAAGGGTCTATTGTCCATTGTCAAAATGTTTAACGAGGAGGATAGGATTGTGTCATATCGATTGATCCGGTGAGTGTGTTTGGTGGAAGGAAGAAACATGGCAGTGGATCTTGAAAAGGCGGCTACTAAAAAGTGGACCAAAGCAACGAAGAGTGGTTGGAGGGGTGGAACGGTGGAGGATGAAATTTGTAAATAAGTCATGTTTTACTGGTCTTAGGTGTTTTATTTTTTAGGTGTTTTAAATTTGCTTTTTATGCTATTTATAATTGAAAATGACCTCTCATTTATTGCTCTTGCAACTCTAGATTCAATACTAAAGTAAATAATCAATCAAATAAGTACAAGATTTTCTTTCTTTCTTCAATCTTTGATATAACTGACAAATTATTAACATTTTTTTTAAATTCAGATGTTAAAGAACATCAATCTCATAATATTGCATTTGTATTTTGAGATACAATATCTTTTATTTAATGAAATTATTAGTCTTAAAAAAAATAGAAGGCCACTTATCTTTAAAATAGAAAAAATTACATATACAGAGGGAGACCTTTTTTTTTTGGTTGGGCGGGGAGGAAGAAGCAATCCCCATGCCTCCTTTTCGTCCCTCGCTAGCGTCAAGTGACTTATTTGAATGAAGTCAAAGCTACGGCCAACGGAGAATTAGAATATAAAGATAGAGAGACAACGGTGGGAAAAATGAAAAGCTGGACAAAATTTGGTATTAAACAAAGTAGAAATTGGGCGGCTTAAAAATTTCACATAAGTTAACTTAACAATGAAAGGATATTTTTTAGTTTGGATCCTCCAAAATTTTTTATTTAAAATTAAAAAAAAAAATCTTATACATATTTTCACTTTGTCTTTCTTTTCAAACTTTGCAAAAATTTTATAATAAAAAACTTTAGAGATTCTTAATGCAATTTTTATTCATTAAGAGGATTAATCACTGGGACAATATGTCATATATATATATACACACATACACATGTATGTACATACGTACATATATATATACATATAGTAACCAGCCAATAACAAATTAACCCGTAACATGAGCTATATGAAGATCATGTCATATAAGCACTTCAGCATCAAAATTTCCTACTACATATATCTTAATAAACCACCATATATATTTAGCATACTACTACTTAACAAGCACAACTAATACACACACATCGTCTAACCCATTTATATTACAAGAAAGAGCATGTCAGGGACTAGCAATCACAGATTCCTTACAAGATCGAAGAAGATGGGAAGGGTGAGGCAGATGAGAATGGCAGCTCCAGTGGCAGTGGACAAAAGAGCTAGAAGTAGGGAACTCTTTGCAAGCCTTGGATATCCCACGCGTAGTGTTAGTGAATTGAACGAACCAAAGAAGGCAAAGTTGAGAGACAGTACAAAAGCATGGAAAAAGGAGGGATGCTTATGGTTGAATATGATAGTTGGGACTGTGTTTCCGTGCACCTTTGTGTAATGGAGTTGGGTCAGTGACAAAGCCGTTGCTATTGACACTAATAAGATTACTACCTCTATTTTGCTGTTCTTGCTTGTTTCCCCTTCCATTTTCTGCTTTCTAGGCTATGGTTTTTTCCTCTATATTCCCATGTATATCAAGTGTGATAAATACCTATCAAATGACGAAATTTAAGCAATGCTTCTTAAATAAAGGTGGCATGAAACACGTATTCTCTTATTTTATTTATTCAGACATCATCTCTTAAATCTTAATTATATGATAACTAAAAATTTACTTGAGAAATTGAAGGGGTGATTGATGACTCAGGAAGTGATGCGACTTCCGTATTATTTCAGTGGAAGTACTATTCAAAGTCAACTAGGTTTTGGCTCTTTGCCATTTGGCGATGATTGTTGACTATCGTATATTTAGTTTGCCGCCCTCTTATTCCAATTTGAGAGATTCATCAAATACTACACTGAAACGGACAAACCGCCATGGTTAGTATTGGCTACAAAACTTAATATTAGTCGATCTTGTTATTTGAAGAAAAAAAAAAAAGTAATATTAACTAGGATATGTGCATTGTTGATGTTGAAAGATTAATTTTTTACGCTCGAAGAAAAATGTATGCATATTTAAGCTCTTATCATCATAGAAAATGGGCTGACGGCAGCTTAAACATACCGTTGATCAATTCACAGTGAGCTTCTCAAAGAGGATCTTTGCAACTGTTGTTAAAAATAAGAGAACTTGTATGGTACTTGATAAATAAGATCATCTATTGGGTTGATCGAGCCGATCAAGTCATCCAATTTTTCTTATTAATGACTTGGGAGTACGTTAGACAGTTTAAGTATTGTTTTAAATCACAGTCTAGATGAGGTCGTAATATTACTGTTGTGGCATGAGTCCATCCAAATTAATCAACCACAAGGCTCACAGTTCCCCACAACAATAATGTAATTGTAATTATAACCGTAACTGCAATTTAAAACCACGGCTCTAAAAAGGATCACATGCTTAAGAAACTCATGTTGTGATGCCTGTCAGAACGAACGAGTTTGTATTATGTATCTCATTATACCTGTCACTATCAAACCAAGATCAATTACCATAATACTTTCGATGAATTATTTGTAAATAGTTGAGAGATTCTCCTCAAGCAACATTTACACTGACTCTATTCTCACTTTCAGTTGGTTATCACTGACTTAGGCATTACTTGTCGCAATCCTGGCTTTGCATGTTGACCACCGTCTCTTTATCGTAAGCATTACAGACCATCGTAAATAACTGAGGAGATTGTCATGAGGCCACCATCGGCTTTCAGATGCATTAAACCCTAGAGATGGAGGAAAAAGGGGACTTTAAACATGGCGAATAAAATAACAGAGACGACAACGCATGGGCCGGGCAAACATAACTCTGAAGCTGAAACAAAAAACCTGCAAGATCAGGTTCTATCTTATCTCCTGTCTGGCATGGGGACCGTATTCATCCATAATTGCAGAAAGCAAAAACAAATCTTGAATTAGATTAAGCGAAGTATAATGAAGGGCTAACTAATGGGAATTGGGCAGCAACTTGCTGAGGAATAATCCTCTGAATTATGGAAGTGTAAACACCATTCAAAGTGGCTTATATCATGGAAGTTCTATTTCCCTTTACGGCATCATTAGAAAAAAATACTTATTTTCTAAACTAAAAGTAAATTAGACTAAATAGCCCTTAGTTTGACTAAATTATGAAAATACTTACTTTGGTAGTATTAAAAAATTTAGTATTACCACCATATATATTTTGACAAATAAGTAATCTTTGTCCAAAATTTAAAATTTAACTTAACAATGAATTAAATAAGATTAGGTGATTTTTGCCCAAAAAAAAGGATTATATGATGACATATAAATAAAAATAGTATTAAGTACTTTGTATTACATGAGTATTGAACCACATTTATTACACTTGATACCTTTTTATTTCTCAAATATTATAGAACTTCTCTCTCGCTCTCCTCTTCACACACACACACACACACAAAAGCTACTAGTTACTTTTTGTCAATTTCTTTGGAAAGTATAAAAACACTTCTCTTTTATTTTTCAAAGCAATGTTATGAATTTTCTTTCATTATTTGTTGCGTTATGATGTATGCTACTTGTTTAATAAAATATTTAGGCAAGTTAAAGTGACGCATATTTTTTATGTCAAGGTCTAATATAATATTGTAATTTTATTTTTAATATAATAATAAAGATAGTTAGATAATTTTATTTTTTTAAAAAAATGTATTTAGTATATATAGAAAGTATTAGCGAAAAGTAAATAGTATAAGAGGTTTTTATAATATGTATCAAAAATTATGAGTGCTAAATAATATATATATTTTTGAAAAAAAAAAAAGAAATATCATGTTGAATTTAATCAAAATTAATATAATTTATTCTACACTAATAATAAATATCTCTAATTCTACCTAAAAATAATAAATATCTCTAATTCTACCTAAAAATAATAATAAATATCTCCTTCTCATCTAGCTAGTATGATAGGAAATTACAATTACGTACACTTCCAACATAATATAATAATTCTTATTAACTTTGCTACCTAAGCATGCAATTTGCTGAGAAGAATACAATTCTAATGGTTGAATTTAGTAAATAAAATATATATTAATTAGTTACGACACATGGCTTGAACTCTGTGAACCATGTGAACTAGACTAACTAGTCAGCCAATTGCATAAAATACGATCAATCATAGTGAACAAAACGTTCGGTGATAACTATAATTATAATTTTAAAATATACATTTTTCAACAACTATTAACCCCATTGACTATGCCAATTATGATTACAAAAATAATGAAACAGTCAAGGTACACGACTAATAATTAAGATAATTATATTGTTAAGAAACTATGCAAATAAAAACAAATATCACAACATGTAGACCATTTGAAAGATTAACGTCCCGTTGAGTTTGTTGCTAGAGTAAATGAATTTTTTTTAAAAATTATGTGTAATATTTATTATAATTTTATAATAATTTTATTATTTTTCAAAAATAAAATAAAAATATTATTTCTTATCCACCTATTCACTTTTTATATATTTTTTTCCTTTGTATAATCTAAACAAATTAAATATTAATATTCTTGGTAGAAGAGAGAATACATGAGTAATTAATATGTACTATAACCAACCTTTCGCTGTCAAGAATAATAAAAATATGTGGATGGAAATTGAATTTGAAATTTGAATATTGTCTAGTGGCAGTAGAAAAATAAACAAAAATATATTATAATTTTTTGCAATAGGTTTGAAAGTAATTAATTAATTTCTGGCGGTCTAACAGTGCAACAGCAGCATCTTACGCGGTTTGAGAATGACCAGTGTATATATACAAAGCAGATTCAGGTTTGAATTGAGTGCTTCTGCAATTGTTGAGACAATGGGGCGAAAGTGTCATGACCTCTCATGGAGTTGGTGATGGTTTAATTTCTAGAGGTAATCCATATCCCTATTTTTTTCTTCTGTTTAGAAAATAACTCAGCACACATCGATGTGATATGTCATTACATGCAGTTATTTATAGTTATAACTACATATAGCTAGTCTAATGCGAACTACTAGTATGAGCACATTAGTTCCCCCCAGAGCCTCCATCTCCCCACCCCTCCCCCCCGGTCCAACAGAAAAAAAGAAAAAAAGAAAAGAAATTCATGTTATTGTAGCAAGTTTATTATCCTAGGTCTTAGCAAAAGCTTTAAATTTTTGTTTTGGTTTTGCGATAACTGCAGAAAATTGTGAAAATTTTGTTTTGAAAAACTATATATTATCTGCGCTGCAATCACTTGCGTGATACTTACTATAACAGCAATATTACAGTTGCAGTTATATTTGTAAACCATAATATAAACCTTAGTCTTAATATATAAATATTTTCAAATATATATCTACACTACTTCTATATGTTGAGATAAAATTAGAGCAAGAGCGAGATGTCTTATTTTATATATTACCAATATGAAGTGAATATTGAATCTACGAAGTCATTTATTTCATGTTTAATGAAGATTTCATGATTTTTGAAGGAAATATATGTCCACGAAGAAAATAAAAACCTCCTTTTTTGGGTAGCAAAAGAAGTATACGAAACCCTATTTGTACTGGCACTGAAAATAATTAAATTACCTTTCTATATGCACCATTCAATTATTGAAAATAAGTCTTCAAAGAGGAAACCGCTTAATTATCACAGTTATATACAAAGGATCATGAATGATTTGTTAATGAAGAGTAACGATACTTGGTCCGGAGAAAAATTATAATTATCACACAATTTATTTTATATATTAAAACTCAATTTTTTATATTATTTATAACCTATTTTTAATGTGACATTTTTTCTAAAATAAATCTTTCTCTTTTTTTTAAATTTATTTTATTTTCTCAAGATCCGTGCAGTTGACACTGCCCCAAATGGTCAAAAAAAAAAAAAGAAGAAGCAAGTCACATAATCATTTTCCTTGCGCAAGCAATTCCTTTACTATCTAAGCTAAGTGTATCTTCCACGTTGGGTTTACTAATGTATTCTCTCTGTAAGTTAATTGGGCTTATCACTTTTCTTTTAGTCGATTATTGGGCTTCTTACTTGAACCTATTTCTATGGCAATTATCTATTCTCATTCTATTTTTACTATTTTTGTACGTATTGGTCATTTTTTATTAAGGTTGTCTTAAAATGGGACAATAAAAAAAAATTTGTAAATTTTATACTTTTTAATAAAAACATGACAAATAAATAATTTTTAATTCATTATTAAATAATTAAAATTTTCAATTAAATTTTTAAATACTATATTTTTATTAAATAATTAAATAATAAAAATATTTTTTAAAAAAAAAATTGTACTTAAGTATAGTACCCATCCAGATCCGCTTGCCCAGCTCAATCCGAAGTGGGGTTCTCATTTTAGTGCCATGGGCGGAGTTGGTCCTTTTTATATGGGCTTTCGCTTTATCAGCCCACCTGACTTTTGATGCGTGTTAGCCTATTAGGCCGGTTAATTTATTAAAAATAAAAAATTAAAATTAATAAATTATTATAATTATTAGATCCTTCTTTTGAAAGAAAATTATTAGGTTGTTTTAATTATTAATTAATTAAAAATGATATTAAAATTTTGAATAAATTACATAAATTTTTATTGAGTTTTGTCTAAATTATACAAATTTTTACTCTATTTTTAAAAGATATAATTTTGTTTAATTTTACTTTTTTTACTAAAATAATTTTTAATAACCTAAATATATATTAAGTTTTTTTTTCAAGAATTAGAGGCCATCCAAATATGCACAAATAAAAATAAAAAAGAATATATTTTATTTTCATTAAACTTAACAAAGTCTTAAATTAAATGAGGATATTTTAATTAAAAAAATATGTATTTAAATTAATAGGGAGAATTTTAGTCAAAAAACTATAAAATTAAATTAAAGTGCAACACTACTTTTTGTGTCAGAAAAATTTTTTATATATTTTTTAAAAAAATTATATAATTTTAATAAAATTTAAAATATATTTGTATATAATTTATTTTAAAATTTTTAAAAATCAATTAAAATTATTGTAATTTATAGACCAATCGAGTTACGGGATCAACACTTTTTAACAGCTACCAAATCTTTTGAAGACATTATTTGATGGATTTGATCTAAAAAATAAAATAAAATGTGTTAAGTATAAATAAATATACAAATTTTTTATGAACCTCTAGTAACCGTAACTTTTTTTTTTTCTTTTCCTTTTGGGTAAAAGGAAGGGGCTACAAACCCAGAAAGCAACGAAAATAAAAGAAAAGTATGGGGTGTAGAAACTCCCATGGCAACGTAGCCCCAACTCTAGAAACGATCATCAAAAGTCTTGAAGCCAGTGTCTAGAGGTAGGCTTCAATTGGCTCAATATATAATTTGCGCTATGATTAGCCTCTCTGAGAACATATATACTTGAAAATCAGGTTCCAAGGTTGGCGTTCCATCTTCTATCATACATAGATATTCATTTATAATTATTTTAGACAATTTATTTTTCATAGATCAAATTTATCATTTTTTCAATCTTTCAAGACTTGCATATAATTAACAAAAATTAACTCAGGGTTCAGGGCAACCTTATTTGGCTTGTTATTATATTTGTGTTTGGTCGAACCAGCTGTCTAAATATATGTAATAATCAATTGCATGTGCCCACAAAAAAAAAGGAAAAAAAAAACAACCATATTATAATTATAATATCGGTTCCACATGGAAACATTATGTGCTCATGGCTAGTCCGCTTTTCATTGTGCAACTCGGTAAATATTGTTCTTTTTGGAGAAAGAAATACAATTTTAAAATGTTTTTATGCTTTTGTGTTCAATATAAATATTGATAATTGTCTCCCTTACTCTCTCTTTTCACTTAAAATTTAACTTATGGTAACTATTTATACTTTATTGACTAAAATAATAATTTGTGAGTTACACTAAATTCTATTATTATTATTATTATTATTATTATTATTATTATTATTATTATGATGTAACTTCTTATATTTTTTATTTATTGAAAAAAAATTTCTTGCTTAGTCCCTATTCACATTCAGTGCGTCATTGGCAATATTTACTTTCATCGCGATTTAGGGTCTCTGAACACCATGTTTCTATATATATTCTTTGATTTTTTTTTTCTTTTGTCTATCATCATATTAGTTAATTATATGAAGATAATGCAAATCATTTGTGGTCATTTTCATATCCCATTAAATATCAGCCGTTCCAAAACTGATTAGATTAGTAAATATAAGCCTATGGGTTCCTTCTTTTCTTGAATATTGAAGTCTATTTCCCACCCAAAGGCGCCCACTGGTTTGTTAGAATTGATTTATCCTTCTCTCCTCTCTTCCACCAGCTATCAAAGTTGACTATAAGACTGCACCACTTCTCCTTCAACAATTTTAGTTTTTACGTTTAAAATATAATATGCTTATAATTAGGTCATATAAAAGATATAAACTGACGAAGGGATGAAAATAATTCAAAGATGCACTCAAATTAATAAATATAACATATGAAGCCAGACCATGGAGATACTTATATCTAGGGTAAATTAAAGTCGTGCCAATTTTTGTTATATAAAATCTATCACGGTTTTATATATTTCCAACTATATCATGATATCGATTTAGTTAGCATATAAACTTTGCAGGTTGGGCAACGTAATACTGTATTATATAAAAAGTAGAGTTGTGCAGAAAATGTACTACTACAAGGAGATGCCGTTTAATGAGTCTGATTCATCATATAAGGTCCCGTTCAGTACAGTCTTTTTTTTTTCAATGTTCATTATATTATTGTTATTATTATTTAACATTTTTTTATTATTTATTATTTTTTAAAATAAAAATATGGGAGAAATTTTTTATTTATTTTATTTTTTACTTTTAATTTTTATTTTCATAACTAACATGTTATATGCCAAACAACCAAACACACATCATCGATGACATTATAAGCTTAGAAATTTAATAATAAAGATAGGTTACGATGAGTGGGTGGCTAGTTAAGATGGAGATTATATTATCAAATTGTAAAATTTTCTTTCTAAAAAATTTAAAGATAAAAACATTAAATGTGGATTAGACAAAGAGATTATTCTAATCCTTTTCTTTTCTTTACTTCTCTTACCATTGGGTGATAGATACATTATTTTATTGTATTGAATTGTCGCGTACTCCTCACACACGCTGTTTCCCTTAGTTGTTTTCTGTATTTTTCTCGTTTTCACACCCATCTCTAGCTAGGTCGTTTATTTAAACGCTTCAAAATACAAATCATGGATCATTGAGGCAAAAATAACTAGCACCTTCCTTAGTGATCTTGTGTCTCTGGAGAAAAGATGAAGGGTGGAGGTGAAGCACCAAAACCCTGGGCCAGCCGTGTGGCTTTATGGCTTGTTCTCGCTTCTTCAACCTTGAACCTATTCATTAATCGAGCTTCTTCTTCTTCTTCTTCTTCTTTTACTGCTCATCCTACTGCTCATGAACCTCAACATCGATCTCCCACAGATAAGTCAACCCACGGTGGTTCTGATCAGCCTCTTCAACCTATCATTCCACCTGATCACACTCTCCAGCAGGTGGAATTCCAGGCAGATATAGAAGCCCGAAACGACCTCGTTCTCTCTTCTCCAGCTTCTTTGAATCCGTTCAATCAAACTTCTACAGCTGCTCCACCTGAGGATGGTTTTGATGATCAAACTTTTCAACCTATGAAATCTTCCAATATTTTTCAGCTTCACCCTAACCCACAACCCCATCATCAACTCCATACAAGCCCATACTATAACTCCATAAGGAAATCATTTTCATTATCCCTTTCATCAAAAGAGCCCTCTCCTTTTTCATCATCCCTTTCATCAGAAGAGCCCTCTCCTACATACAGTCCCACCAAACACAGCCCTAACTCCCCCGATATGAAAGCCGAGGCCAGGATTACACTAATTACAAGTAAAAAAAAGTCAGGGAGGTGGGAGCCTATCCTGTATGTGATGAAGATAATTGATAAGCAGGAATTAGGGAAGCATATTTTGGGTGTTGCTATCACTATGGGGATGGGTCTCGTACTCTCTATTCGCTCACTCGCCACGACGTTCGAGATGCACGTTGTGGCAATTGCACTCTCATGTGCCCTTGCTGCTATTTGGAATGGCATTCTGTTGCGCAGGACTTACCCTAACGCTTCTGCTCTGATTCTTATAGCAGGAGTTGCCTTGATCGCATTTGCATTTTATGCTTTTTTGGGTTGCTTTTTACCCTTAATGCTTAAATGGATCCCTGCCCTCTGCTGGCTCGCCACTCTTTTTCCACTTGCTGCTTTTGTTATGGCCTCTTTACACAGGGCCGGAGAAGAGAAGGATCCTGAAAATGGACAAAGTTATTAGCTACTATTTATCTGCTTTTATATGATGTATGAGAGTAGCCTACTATCCTTTGCCATTGTTGGCAGGGGAGGAGTTAAATAATATATATGGAGAGCCATATATTGTCTCCTACATAGATATTCAATGTGGCTCGATTTTGCTGTGTGTGTTGATGGAAATAAAAAGAGTTTGCCTTGGATAGTACCATCTCTTCTTTCATCATTAATTTAATTCAGCTCTCTCAATGTAGCTAGCTGGCAGGCAGTGCAGGAGTACTAAAGGATTTTGCAGTTTCGTAAGTATTGAAGCTCATGATTAGTTTAGCTGATCAGTTTAAATTTAACAAACTTTAATCGTATATATATGCAAAATGCTGCTGCATGGTCTTCAATGTTAACTACCTCAAGTTTAGGACAAATTATAGGCATAAACTTTTTGTCAGGTTGTTCAATAAAAAATGATAGTTGGATTTTTCCTATAGCTCCAGCACTTATCATTAAATCTTCTAAAAACTTATATCCACATGTCATTTGAAAAAAATTGTATCTATGCGGTATACTTTTATTAGAGAACTTGAGAAAAAATAATTGAAATTCTATCTAAGTCTTGTCCCAACTTTAATGCCACAAGTTTTTAAGTTCCGATCATGCTTTATTATACGATAAAATTTAAAGTGCTACAAACATATATATATATATATATATATATATATATATATATACGTTTATCCTGAAGCGTACAAATGTCTTTGTTGATTATCTCATACTTCTGCATTCATTTATCTTGTCTATATGGAAATATCGTATTGGTCTTTCCATTGATAGATAATTATATTATCAGATTATTGAGTTTTACATATGTTAATTAATGGAAGCCACAAGCTATATATATGTGTATTTATATTAATTATCCATTAAGATGGGTTAGCTGCTTCTTGTTTTATTTTCAAAGTTGTGTTTCCTCTTACTTAATATATATTATATTACATTTTCCAGGCCCTGTTTGTAAAATTGAACATAAATTTTTGTAATTTCCCTTTTATTTTGTGATATCAAAAGCTAAATTAATATGCTATATTATATTGATTTGTAAAATCAAAGTCCAGCTTGTCCAGTTTCTATTTTTGTTTAAGTTTTTCAACCCCTGGATTTAAATATAGAATTCAAGCCCTAATTAAATAGTGTCAGACTTTACACTATACCAAAAAAAGTTACTTTAGATATGGTTTCTCTTAGACTTAGCTGCGGTTCAAACTCATGCTACAGAGTTTAGCTTCAATTCCATAAACTGCTGTTAAACCCTTTATTGAGAGTGGTTTAATTGGGATTTCCATTTAACTGCAGTTAAAGTAGTTGTAGTTAAATATTGCGCAAGCAGCCGCTGAAGCCATCGGTAGACTTTTTTTTTTTTTTTCAGTCCCTCGGTTAGCAAATTCAAGGAAACTGGCTTTATACAACTAATGCCATAAAATCACATTACCTTTATGATATGAAACAAGCAGTTCCGGGAATTTAGGTTTGCACAGATAATAGAAGAACTGAAATACCCCGCAAATTAAAAACAAAAAACAAATAATATCTATACAAGATTCTTATTAAAGCTCATCTGGTTTAGGTCTGGTTCAAATTTAAACTTAATCAAGGAGGTCCACTCACTTTTTCCACAAAGATCAAAATGAAATCTAAAATCATGAAGAATTTTATAATTTTATTGAAAATAGAAGACCTAGATATCATTTTGATTAGCATTTCTATAAACAAACGTGTTCAAAAGGATAAAATTAAGAAACTTAGGCTTTGTTTTGATGTTGAAACCTATACATTGGATTCTTGATTTTAAATCCAATTTACTCTAATACTTGGTTTCAAGCATGGAATTCTTATACTCAAGAAGTTCATGATCAATGGTTGCAGTTAGACAAAACTTAAATTACTCAACCTCAGGAATAAGATCATACTAATAAACATGGACAAAGCTCAAAAATTGGCTTCAAAAATAAATTTATTTAAATATCCAATATCACTAAGAAAAAAAAAAATACTTTGATTAATGTTCCACATTATACCAAACATAAAATACATAATAAAGACAGAAGAATCAATTTTACCTCAACAAGTGCAATCAGTCCAAGTACAACGTATATCTTGACCATGTATTTGATGTCAAGATCTGGCAAAATAACAGCAATTAGAAGGGCTGCACCAGCACCTTTAGTTCGAGCATAGTACAGCTGCCACGCATCTATAATGAATTCTTTGCATAACAAAGGGCACTGCAAAATTTTTTTGGCAAAGTTATAACTTATAGTCATGGAATACACCAAGCATTATATATTAGTACAAACCTAATATAAAAGAGTAATAAAATAAAGTAGACCTTTACTCTAGCCTTCCTTGTCAACTCAAGATTTCCAAAGCTTCCATAAACAAATAAAACCAACAAGAAGTTAAGAGTAAGTTATCACTTAGATTCAACATCACCACTTTCTGATCCAACCAAATATCACTTAATTGGCATGAATCAAGTTGTATTTGTTCTTAGAGATATCAAGTCAAATATATTATATCATTATTCAAAGAACATAGATACAATTCAAGCTTTATGACAGTTCATAAACACTTATCATAACCTGTTCTAGCAAATAGTTATATTGGCAAGATTGTAACTCGCTAACACTAAACACTATTGTAATCATTACTTCTTTGCACAATTTCACAAATGAGCACTTATGTAACAAGCAATGCCTAAAGTGTTAAGTACTTCATCCATAATAGTTCAATAAATCAATTGATTTCTATTTTATCAACTTTATGGTAGATGAAGAGTGAATGAGAAAAGACAAGTACCAAAAAGAAGGGGGGATTGCTTTTCTTTCCCTCTAAATCCCCATACTTTATTATCTTTCCTCAGAAGTAAAGGACAAAGAGTTGTACACTCATGATTGAGATATAAGAGGAGGGCTATACAAGTTGATGACAATGTGAATGAGTTTTTAAGCAAAACAATCCAAACCTTATACAATTTTTTTTAATTTAGATTATGGGCTTGCCATAGCAAACAACATTAATTAGCATGTAGTGCCTTTATCAATCTTATTATGCCCAACAAAGATGACTAGAACAAACACCAACATCCTTCTACTCAAGAGAGGCAAGGATGAAGATCTTGAAAATGCCTTTCCCAATCTTTGACGGGGAAGACAACTTAATATGGATAGGCTGCCCCAGTGGAACTTACTCAACAAAGGATATACAATTGTCTCAGGTTGGAAAATAGTCTCATAAACCCACATCATTTAGGTCAACCTATGGAAAGTTAAACTTTTAATGAAGCTGGTCTTATTTACTTAGAAGGTAATAAGAAGGGCAATATTGTAGATAAACATCCTTAAACAACACCACCTACTAGTCAACTCAAATTGTGTTTTTTGAAACCTAGTTCCAAAGACACTGGATCACATCTTTCTTAATTGTGATTTTGCTAGATCAATTTAGTTTGCCTTGCTCATGTCTCTCAGAACCTCTAAATTTGGAAACTCAAGAGGAGTAGGATGGCTACAGAACTAGTTTTCCAACACTCAAGTTCCCCCTTGGAGGGAAAGAACTAAGTTATAATCCTCATCCTACAAGGAATTTGGGAAAGTAGGAATTGTTTTGTCCATGAAGGCCTTAGACTAGACCCCATCAAAATCCTCAAGGATATCAATTACAAGATGCATCACTTTCTGTTGGCATGAAAAGGGTTAAGTATGATAATAATAATTTGAAAATTTTAGAATATGATTCTTAGACTAGATATATGTAAGTGGTTTAATAAATGTACATAGAATTAATATAGTTCATGTGCCATGATTAGAGTGATTCAAGTATAAGTGTTATTCATATATTAGGTATTAAATAAGGTTTACATAACTAGTCATATATTGTGCCTATAAATACCCATATACTTAATGGTTTGATGCAAGCCAAGCACATTGGAAATATAAGTAAGTTTTAGCCAAGTCCATTGACGATTGTGCCGAGAAATCTCAAATAACTAGGTTGAATTAAATTTTGTAATTAGTGATGCAATCTAAATCGTTTCCCTTAGAATTAGATTCTAATTATTTGCAAAAGAGTTCTTAGGTATGAGAACCAAGTAAAAATACAAGATAAGAAATAATTGAAGGGGTTCAATTTCTAAAATTTAATTGAATCAAAATAATAACAAGAAAGTAAAACTATACTAAGTGATGAAATTAACTAACAATACAAGGTAGCTAACTCTTGGATTCACTCTCTCGACTTCAATTATCATTACTTTCCTTAGATTAAGACTAGAACTAATCCCTTTATTTGGTGCATTCATTAAAAGAATTCTCAATTAATCAATTAAAAACTTGTGACCATAATATTATCAATTGATTAGTACTTGCATAAGAGGATTAGAATACACCCAAATATAAGTTTAATCATTCTTTTAAGTTACTGTACTTTTTACTTAAGAGTCTAAATCACCACTTAAACTCCTAAATTCTCAATTAAACCATTCAAAAATATATCCTAGCACCAATTACACAATAACCATTGTACAATTAAGTTAGAATTTGCAAGCAAAGTATGTAGAAAATGCATAACCATTTAAGAACAATTCATCGAACACTTTAAGTGCAATAATTCATCTCTAATTTTTTTAACAAAATTTAGAGATGTTAACAATGCAAAATAGTTACTACAATCAAGTTTTCATCAAATTAAACAAATCAATAAAACATTAATTGAAGTAACCAAAAAAATAGAAAAGAAGATAAAGGAATTAGCCTATTCTTAAATGAAATTTAGAGCTCTAATTTTTGTCAAAGAGTTGCATCCAAGATTAGCCACCAAATAGCAGCCATTGATTGCAAAGTGATGGAGGAGAAAATAAAGGAAGTCACGGCTTGAATGGAGAGAAATGGATGATTGAATGAATGATGAAGCATGCTCTCCTCCTCTCTTCATTCTGCCCGAGCTTATCCTTTTTCTTCTCTCCCAACCCTCTTTTTTTCTTCTTACCGACCTCTTAATCACGTGCTGCTTCCTTCAATTAAACCATTAATCTTAAGCCTCATCTTCCACGTGCAACTTAACTGAATTGCTTCCATGTCCTAGTGAGTGAGCTGCTGGAGTGTAAATAGATCTACGTGTGAATGGATGCTTTGTGTCGAAGAACCTGTGAATGTGTTCATGCAGTGCTGTGTGCATTTGATTTTAGTGAGTGAAGTTACATGGATGCCGTGGGTTAGCTGAGATTACGTGGATGAACTTATGCATAATAAATCATGCCCTCCTTAGTCCACGTGAGCTCATGAGAGTGCCCTATACATGATTGTTTGTAAAGTGAGACTTGGTGAGTGCTATATGTGTGTGTTCTCCCATGACTTAGTCAGGTGTATGTGTTATGTGATGGAGTTGTTAAGCGTTATTCCCTTGTGCCTCCATATCCATGCCTACGTGTTGATGCATCTGCATGGGTGTGTGAATAAGTGACGTGAGAGTGTGAGTGGCGGGCTGTCCCATGGAGTCTTCATGAATTAGTGGGCCCCCTCCTCCATTCAACTGTGCATGCGTTGTGCGTGTAATGTGTAGCCTCTTGGATATATGAATCTGATGTCATGTCTCCACGTCTCAAGTCCTGTGCTTCCCATTTGAAAATCAATAAGGAACCTGTATGTTCATCCCGTGTGAAGGCTCTTGCATGAAAGTGGGACGTGATAACGTGAGTGTGTAGAAGGACGTGGAAGTGGCTTGTGCACATAACATGAAATGGAAGCTACGTGTGGGTGATTGTGAATGAAGCTGTGGGTGAATTTGAGTGAATGGTTCATTGATGCTGCCTTCTCCCCCACTACTAAGTGAAAACCACATCTGATGCATTCCATGCCTTCTCCACGTGAGATTCCCTAAGTAAAAAAATAAAAATAAAACAAAAAATCAAAACCCATTAAATGAAATCACCATCTAAAAAAATAAAATCATTAAAATGCCTAAATTATTCAACAAAATTCTAAAATATGGGCTTTTATTTTCTAAACTAAATAATATCTAATTAAAACTCAAACCATCATCAATTCATAAATAAAAAGTTCAGAATTAGTGGTTAAAAATATATAAAATATGTGAACTATCATCCATTCTTCCATAGAAAGACTTCTTTTTCTTCTTTTTTAACAAAGTGGTATTAGAGCTTAAATCTTTAGAATTGAGAGAAAAGTGCTAAAAAAAATTGAGAGATAATAAACAATGAAGTAGCTTCCTTTTAATTCCCTCATCTCATAAAGGAGAATTATGAGAAATGGTGTATAAGAATGAAAGACTTGCTTGGCTCTTAAGATGTGTGGGAGGTTGTAGAGAATCGCTATGAGAAGCCTTAAAATGAAAAAAAAAAAAAAAATACTGGTCTCAAGTTGACAAGGATGCTTTGTCAAAGACAAGGAAAAAAGATTAACACGCGCTTAGCCTCGTCCATCAATATTTGGATGATTCAAGGTTCAAGAAGGTGACTAATACTATTACTTCAGAGGAAACTTTAGAGATTTTAGCAAAGTTTGTCCAAGATGTTGATAAAGTGAAGACGGTGAGAGTTCAATCACTAAGGGGTGATTTTGGAGTATTAAAAAATGAATGAATCCAAATCAATTTTAGATTACTATTCAAAGGTGAAGGTAATTTGAATATTCAATTGAAGAGATGTAGAGACAATTGAAATGGGATCCCTTGATTGAAATACTCCACCCCTCTATTTTTCTCCACCTTCACCAAAAGTACTCTGGGGATCCCTTTTGGGCTGTGGTTCCAACTTGCAAGACGATCCATGCTTTTTCTTATACATGCTTTATACACATGTTTAATTTGATATTATTAAACATGTGTATAAAAAATAGAGTACATTATGTGCAGCTAAAAATTTCTGCTTGGACTAGCAAAATGGGTGATTTTTCAGCCATAAAATCCAAACCATTCGAGAACTTTTGTGATCAAAATTTAATCACAGGCTGCCCATGCTTCTATCTACAATAACCGTCGAGGAGTTTTTCAATATGGTTGAGATTTTGAGGCTTCCAAAAAATTGACTCTGAGCTTCTTCGCCATCAATGACTAACTGGAAGTTTTAAGCAATCTAAATTATCCCTTCTATTTCTCGTGTTATAAAACCTAAAACTATCAAGGATTCAAGATTACAGATTATGAAAAAGCAAATTAATGAAATCTTAGACATCTTATGTGCATTTTAATATTCGAATTTTGAGATCCTTATTTCTCATGATTTGCGCAGTAATTGACTAATAAAATTAGGGTTCATGATCTTTGCATATAGGTAAACGAAAGCCCTAATGTTATATCCCTCTATCCTCATTGGAATCTCAATTCCAGTGTTAGAAATTTGAAAGTTCATATTCTAACATTGAAGGTTTTATTCAAATTTTATTATTACGGCCTTTAGATTCAAAAAATTTGGGTTTCATATCATAATGCAAGAATTTTATAGAGTTTGTATTGGATTTAAAACTCTAAATTAAACAACTAAGTCATTATAAATAATATGTATATATTTAATAGTCCATGCATGGAAATGGCTGATAACTTGTGACGTATTCAAGAATCCACATCCAGACAAACTCTTTATTTTCTTTATTTTACTATCCACGTTTATTCAGAAATGGCTCAGATGAGAAGCAAATTATAATTGTCATTTCTTAAAAAAAAATTAATTCAACCATTGTTTATACGTTAATGAAATTAATAGTTATATATTTCAATCCCCAACTTACAAAATATTGTTCCCATCACATTATTATAAAGTTAAAGCTTGACAAGGTAAAATTAAACCCAATAAATCAGGTTATTAATAAGTCTTAAATCATCATAATTGAGCGAATTTCAGACTAATTTTAGAAAACCAAAAACTCCAATAAATTAACTTCTTCAATAATAAAACTCTAACACACCCCACATGGTTTGGATGATCTCTAGCTAGATTCAACTTTAAATAAATATGAATTTCTGAAAAATATACATGTAAAAATCTTACACATTTTTTCAATAAATTGTACCCCTCTAATATATATACATATAATACCAAGTTGGATTTGATTTACAAATAGAAACATTCAATAAACTCTTTTTTCTTTTTTTAAAAAAAGACCTAAACATTTCATAAAATTAAATAAAAGAAAGGAGGGTTTATATGCAATAGTTAATTTCCAAAAACTGTTGTTTGGCAGCCTCCGATACGAAAGTAGATGAATAAGTCAGTGAGAACATTTCTTCTGATTTAGAGGGCACAAAAAAAGGGACAAGCGATGTTGATCGAAAAAAGAAAAAAGGACAAGGGAGGTGAAACATTCCTATCATTTGGTTAAGTAAAATTAACGCGCTTTATTTAACTTTAAAGCGTTTTTATGATCTTTGTTAACCTTTAACCTTTTTTTATTTTCTTGTAGTTCAAAAAAAAAAAAAACGCGTTACAATTTCTTCCCTCTGTCGTTTGATATTCTCTTATCTAATCTACAGGCAATCAATATGGCCCCCATTGGCTCACATTAAAGAAAAAGAAAAACAATATCTTTACATAATTTTGCATATATTTTCTTACTTTTTATAAGTATTATATATATATATATATTACGGCTTAAATATTTTATAAGAGGCGTATAAAGAGTGATTATGGAATTTCAAAGCTCAAGTTTTCTTCCTATTATGTACCTTAAAAAACAATAAAATGTATAGTTGCATTTTAATTAGTAGAGTTGTGGAAAAATTTATTTTGTAATGTCCTTGAAAAAGAATATAGAAGAGATTGATAGTCAATTTTAGCTTAACTTTTTGGTAATTATAGATTATAGATGTAATTGATTTTAAAATTAATTTTATAAAAAAAATTATATACAATTTTTTATATCCTTATCATTAGATTTTCTAATTAAAATATAATAAGAATATAAGTTTTAAATTATAATATATATGCAAAGTATATGATTTTTATAAATAATTGAATGATTTTTTAATTAAATCATACACTAATAATAATATTATTAAAACAATATATACTTGTCATAGTATAATTGAAAAACCTAATAATAAGAATATAAGAAATTGCTTCTAAATCTAGTACCTTTATAAATTACAAATTATAATTTGTACTCAAATAATTGATGTTATAAATATATAAATAAATAAACTTATCATCATCATATGTAATTTATATATATATAAATGATGGTTTGAATATAATTAAAATTTACTTAAAAATTAAACTATTTAAACCTCCCACTACCAAGTATAACTTAAATTTTATATCTTAATGACCTAGTAATTAAGGAAGGATTTTATTTATTTTGATTATTTGATTTTAAATTTTGAGATGAACAAGAGAATTCGTTCTCCTAGATATATTAAAGTAAAGAATGCCCTTTAACATCCTTAAAAGATAATCTTATCTCAATTGACATATAAACTGATCCAACATTGTAAATTTAACAAAAAAAAAACTTATGATGACTTTTTATCATAATTGGACATACATGGATAATTTAAGCGTTAGTCATGTGAAATTATGTGCATTTTTTATCGTTTCTCTCTTTCGCCAATTGTCGCAGGTTTTCTGTCCTTTCGCAGGAAGAAGCTGTTAAAGGCGGCCACACGCCTGAAAAGGGTGAGAGCTAGACATATCGGTGACAAATCCTAGCCTTTTTTTTTTAAATAAAATCATAATCCTATAAATTTTATATTAAATTTATATTAAAAAGAATTAAAACATAATCTTATTAATAAAATCACAATTTACAAATTTCTTATTATTAATTATGTTTTAATATTTATATTATATTAAAATTAAATAGTTATATATTTATATATCCCACCCATCTCCTCCTCCAACGCCCCCTCCCTTTCTATAGAAAGCAGTATTTTGTGACTCAGATTTTTTTTCTTAGAAAAAGTATTGCGAATCTTTTATAAGTCAAAAAAAAGTATATGAAAAAATAAAAAATTATGTCAGAGGCATTAATTTTTGACACTATAATAAGAAGGCCAAAAAGCCATATGATTTGTGTTATATACCCTCGATCTCTTCTTCACATTGAATTAATAATTTTAATCCACTTAATTTTCATTTATATGATATGAATACGTACAGCCCCAAATAAGTCTCCATCTTATACCTTTTCATTGGCTTAATTTTTAAATATTCTTTTGCTTTAAAAGTTATAATATATTTTGAGAGGGGGGGTTTGAGAAAAAAAACAAGATATTAAAAAAAAAAAGAGTAATGTCTGTGGGAAATGAAATGCAAAGAATTGGTATAATAGAAATCAATTGTTCCTTTTTATTTTGTTAGATTTAAGGGATCGCTTGTTTACAATTTTTCAAGTAAGCACATTAACCTATGAGTTCATCGTTATTGCTATATAATATTTCAATTGAATTAACAATGCAAATTATATCACTTCGTTTTTGCTTTTTTATAATCTCGTTATTTGCAGAGGTATATATAAGTGAAGCCAACTATAAAATTTATGGGTATTTGTTCATTTTGTGTGAGAAAATTATACTATAGTTAGTGATACATATAATATTAGTTTTTATAAATTGAAATAGGAATATTAGTACAATTGTTAAAATTTATATTATTTTACATCACGCATGAAGAAAAAAAGAATCCCAATGAACGAGTACAACGT
The DNA here is from genome assembly GCA_032878935.1 of Erythrophleum fordii. NCBI lineage: Eukaryota > Viridiplantae > Streptophyta > Magnoliopsida > Fabales > Fabaceae > Erythrophleum > Erythrophleum fordii. The sequence continues at coordinate 48,232,147 of JAVQMF010000053.1, read as the reverse complement.
AGTTGGTCTCAATTTCTAGAATGTATCAACAAGCGCCGGTTAGATATTGATTTGCTACTACTGCCCAAATATTGACCGATCATTTTTATTTGGAAATTTTTCATTATTACATCCGTAGAGTTTGGGATTCGGATCCTCTCCCGTGGATGCATCCCGTGTTCTCTCCCATGCAAAATGTTAGCCATTGGATTCATCTTGCGAAATAGAAAGAGCCACGTTGCTCTTAACCCCAAAACGGTGCGTTGGTTATTTTCGCATTATGTCAATTGCGTCTCCCCGATGAAGCCCTCCTATCTCCTTCTTCGTATCCTTCTTCGCACGCAGAAAGGCAATGGCGTCCAACAAGGCAGTGACGTTTAGCAAAGCGGATGGGCTTCTTTATCCCTAAGTCGTCTTCATCGGCCATGAGTGTCCCTCATCTTCTTCTGAGTTCAAGTGATTGATCTGTCGGTGGACTCACTGTTCATTGGCTATGAGTGTCCCTCATCCCTAAGTTGTCTTTTGATAAAAGTTAAAAAAAAAAAATTCCTCCGTAGCATGAGAAACTATAACAAGCTTTCTTACTATGTAAACTACCAAAAAATTTTATTTTACACTTTAAAAAATGGAACACAAGCACCAAACTCTAGTTTCGCAAAATTTTAATTTTGACCCAAGCACTTCAACTACAATCAACGCGAGGAAGATAACAACAGAGGAAGGAGAGAGACGAGGAAAAATGGATGGATGAGAAAAACAGAGACTAAAATGGAGGGAACTCCCAGTATATTAGCCTCCAGGGAAAAACGCATCGTTTTACATTTATTAGCATCCATTTCTTTCCGGTCGAAACGCAGAGTTTTATATTAGTTAAAATGATGCATTTTAAATCGTGGGGCAAGCTCTCTCTTTTGGACCGTTAGATGCATTCCGCGGTGAGGATCATCTACTGCAGACAACACGGGAGACATTATGGGAGAGGATCTAAATCCGTTTGGTGCCGACTGAAATTTTGTAGCGAAATGCCTAAGAAAGTTCTTTTGCTTTCGGTTGCGTCATGTTACTCTACACTGTACGTAAGACTGACGAAAGCATGACATCCACAATTACGTCTTCAAATACTATTTCAAATTTTATTTATACATTTTTAATGATAATATATATAACAATTTAAAATTTATAGATTGTATATCTTCAATATATATATATATATATAAAAGTTTGATAAATAAATTTTTTAACATTTAAAATTTGAAACTTTTTACTTAATAGCATTACTTACGTTTAAATAGATCTTTGTACATTTTTTTTTGGTTTCTATGGTTAAAATATTTCAGACTTTCTTTCAATTATTTTCTTCTCATAACAATTTTAAAAATACATTCTTTCATACGACTCGGTGTATTTATAATTTTTATCTTTTAAAAATAAAATAACTCAATTGACCGGAATTCTGCATTTGGCACGCCATTTCCTGAAACGCAGACGTTAATTCCAATGATTGAATTAATCGCAATGGGAACGTGTGACTAGATGCAATAACTCCTAGCTGGCTTCCACATTTTTAATTTGTCTTTTTTTTTTTGGTTTGGAAAAAATAGATCCGGTTAAATGATAGATTATCCTATAATTATCATTTATATTTATAAAAAGTCGTGGAAAGAATACTGTTTATTTGACACTGTTTGTTTATAGATTGTTTATAGCATCACAGTGGTGTACTGTTTATATATTATTTTGTACTGTTTATATACTATTTTAGTACTGTTCATACATATTTTTTTTAAAAAAATATTTCATGTTTTTTTTTTATTTTTGATGCGGGGCCCTTTTTTTTTTCTGAAAACCCTTGAATTTGCAAAAGTTACTGCGAGTTAAAAATATAGATCTGTGCATTGTACGTGCAGAGAACAAGAAAGCATAGTTTAAATAAAAAATACACTAACAGAGAAAAAAAAATTTGCTCAGAGTTCAAGACAAAAAAGAGCCAATAATGTTTCAAAATCAATACTAAATAGTAACAATTTCCTCTACAGATTATATATATGTTGATTATATTATACTTGTACGACTACATATTCAGCAATATATATTTATATAAAATAATAAATATTTATTTATAACATTTTTTTTCATTAATATATTTTAATAATGAACATATTATAATGCATAGTAAACTAATATAATAATTCAAATCTACTAAAATAAATTTAAGGCTTATATGATATCACAAAAAATAAAACTTAAAATATCAAGACAAATTTTTTTTGCACTTTTTGAGCCAAATAAGTGGGTATAAACAAATATAAATGTTCAATTTGTTGTGGCTGAAATGGACACAAAACCACTCCAGTCCAAGTACCCATCCCCCACACTAATTTTTATAATATTAAACCATGTAACGTCAAAGATTTGAGATCTCTGCCTGAAGAAATTCAGTTGGACAAGTTTTCATAAACTTTTCATCCGCAAATAAAGAAGTTGAAGGACAAAATGCAAAAACAAAGACACCTCTCTACTAATTTGTAGTATGATTTTACATTTCCGGTTCAATTATCTATGCATTTTTTTTCTTTAATTTAACTATAAAAATAACGGCACTTGTATAACATAGGTTTACGTTAATTTTAACTTTTTAATCTAAATAATCCACACATAACTAACTCTCAATTTATTTAATTTTACCACTATAATTATACATTAATTGGTTAAACCTTGACAGATATAAGATATAGCTTTCCCCGTGTGTGTGTGTGTGTATCATTGTATTGAATCTTAGGTACCAAAAGTAAATCACATAATAAGGCATCTATCCTCATATATGCTTGTATGCATGTGGAGAGCCATATACATGGAAGAAGAGTGGGTCATATTCCTATTCCTATCTCATCATTTTAATTACTCTGAATTGAGTAAAACACTGAACTGTTAATTTAGTGAGGAATAGTCATAAAGTTTATGTAGCTTGTGGCTTCCGTTAATATATGTGAAACCCAATAATCGGATAATATAATTATCAGTAAAAGGAAATTAATATGCATGATGTTTCCATATGCATAAAATAAATGATCATACGAGTATATGAGATAACAAAGGTATAATTGGAAGCTTCAAGAAATATAATTGTAGCACTTTTATTTCTCTTAATTTACAACTGAGAAAGAGAACATTTTTTTTTAGGATAGAGAGAACACTTTTTTTTTTTAAGACCAAAGTTAATTACAAGTACTTTTGATAAATACATTAGAGAATAGTTTTCAAAATTATTGTGAGAATTAAAATATGAAAACAATAATATTTTTTTTTTGTATTTAGACCATAATATTTTCTGGCTAATTTGAAAAATTATACGCATGACCTTATAATACATGTTTGTATCGTTTTTAAATAATCATATAGTAATCTTCTAATGAAAAATTAAGCCCCTTTATATATTTTAATTGGGGTTATAGCTACAGTGGATTAGAACAGTTTAACTAAATAAACCTGATGCGCTTTTTTATTTTAAATTTAATTCTGTTGACTTGATTGCAGTTTTATGAGTTGGGTCTTTTTTTATTGCAGAAATTAATTAGTAAAGGTCGTTCGTATTGTTGTCGGCGACATAGAGGAAGCGAAGTCCTCCTTCGGGTGCAACGACCATCGGAATTGGGATTCCGACCTAGGCAGCGGCTTTCAAAGTTTGTGAAATTTAATAAACTGATCGGCGGAACTATATATTCACAAGAGCTTCAATAATTAAGAAACTGAAAAACTATCTCATGATAAAAATTTGCATACATTTCGCTGCTTATGCTGGAGTCTCAGAAGCCTGTGTTTGAGCGAGCCATATCAAATTAATGATGAAACCAGAGATGGTGCACCTAAGACAAATTCTTTTTATTTCCATATCAAAACCCAGAGCAAAATGGAGCCACATCGAACTCTTTTGGACATATTATTTCACAAGACAACACTGACACACCAAGAACTAGCAAGCAAAAGAGAGCATAACAACTCAAAAGCAGAACAACACCAGAAGCAAAATACAGGAAAACCAGAAAGTCAAAAGTACAAAAGAAACACCAATAACAGCAAAAAACCACCGAACCAACACCAATGCGGCCTCAGCATCATCATTAGCCTTCAAAGAATCCCATTACAGAATATCAACTAGATGGGATGGTGGCAAAGATACCCACACAATAGGGCATATTCCCTTTGCACCATTCACCGTTAACCAATTCGCAACTTCGTTATCTTGACGAGTCATCAAGGAAAGAGAAACATATCAGACACAGAATCCACATGACATCTTCCACAGCCGTGCCCCTCGTCCAGTCACATACACCAGCACGCAACACCATTACGCATCATCAGGAAAAGTTCCTCACAGTCAATTTCAATGCAAAGACGAGACCCATCCGTCTTCCAACGCAATCCTCTGCTTTATCTTCTGTACCGTTCAGAAGATAAATGCATCAAATTCAAAAAAATAAAAACAAATTCCCAAAAAAAAAAAAACAATTAAATGCATCAAAACATAAGATAGAAACAATTTTTTAATTGCAAATTTAAAAATAATGATAATTAAGATATGAAAACTAATGAAAACATTAAATCATTTAAATTAGATTTAAACAGTACAAAACAATACCTTATTGCTATGGATAAAAGAAGTAGAGAGTCGCGTTTCCGTCCGTCTTACAACTTGGGTCCATCTGTCTCTCCTTTTTCAGGGTCCTTCACCTTCTTTCTTTGGAAGTGGGCCCAAACAAATATAGCATAAGGAATAAGAGAGGCGAGCCAACAGAGAGCAGGAATCCATTGAAGGTGTAAGGGTAAGAAGCAACCCACAAAAGCATAAAACGCCAACATCATCAAGGCAATTCCCAATATCAGAATGAGAAGGGAAGCCTTAGGATAAATTTTACGCAGTAGAAGCCCATTCCAAGTAGCCGCAAAGGCAAAGCAGAGTGAAATTGCAACACCCTGCATGTTTTTGGTCAGGGCGAGTGGGTTATTAGAGAAGACAAGACCCATCGCCATAGGGATAGCAAGACCCAAAATATACTTCCCTAATTCCAGCTTATCAATTGTCTGCATCACATGCTCCCACCTCTCTGCTTCTGCTGCGTGTAAATTCTGTGAGTTGGTATTGCGAGCACTAGGGTCATGGCTGTGTTTGGTAGGGGACGAAGGAGAGAGCTTGTTTGATGAGAAAGAATCCCTAGTGGGGGATGTACTGTTGACCTGGGAGTGGCCGAAAGGTGGAGATGATGTTAGAGTATCTTTTTCTCCAAAAGAGATTGCTGATGACGAAGACGAAGACGAAGCCAAAGCCGAAGCCGAAGCCGAAGCCGATCGGAAGTTCAATGCCGATTTGAATAACGAAGGATGTGGTGGCCTGCCCATATCAGAACCACCCTGCAGGGTCGATTCTGGAGATTGATGTTTAGGATCATCATCGTGAGGAGCAGAAGAAGAAGAAGAAGCTTGATGGAATGATTTCAAGGTTAAAAACGTGAAAACAAGCGACCAAATATATGAAGCATCACGGCTGACCCAGGGTTTTGGTGTTTCACTATTCATCTTTGTTTTCTCCGGCAGGGGATGATCACTAATGAAACCAAGGAAGGCAGGAGAAACTGCAGAACAGAGAGCGATCGTACTTGTATTTATAACCGTTGAAAGACATTCAAGACAATAAGGGCTTGTGCTGATTCTGTTGAAAATTGCAAGAAAGATCTGGAGATAAAGTTAGAATGGGGACTATCAAGTAGGTGTCCCAATTCTCTATGCTTTTCATGTGAGTCCACGTTGAGCTCCACCTTGGACAGTAATATCAATCGTTTATTTAATTTAAATAGTTTAGATTTAAATTTTAAATTTATATTTTTAATTTAAAATATTATTTTTTAAAAAAATTTACAGTTAAAAAATTATTTTTATTTTATATTCTTTAAAAAAATTCAAATTAAAAAAATTCAAATAATCCAAATATGAAAATGCAATGCAAAGTGCAAACTGCAAAGGATCGGATTGTGTGACATGATACCACCGAGAGCAAAGAGCTTTTATCTTAAGCATTCAGATTAAACATGATAAGTTTAGATTTTTTTTTATTTTTTTATTTTTAAAAAAAGGAATAAAAATAAAATTTTAATTATATATATATTTAAAATAATGCTTTAAATTAAAAATAAAAATTTGAAATTTGAAATCTGTATTATCTAAATTAAATTAAAATAGTTTAATTTACTTTTCAAAAATGTACATAATATGTATTTCTTTAGAAAGTGCAGAGAATTTGGATGCGTTACTCTACTTTTTAAAAAGGGACAAAAGCAAGACAATTATGTTTTAAAATTCTATTTCAAATTTTAGTTATACATTTTTAATTATAACATATATAACCATTTAAATATATATATATATATTGTATATCATAGCAATTTTAAAAAGGATTACACTGAAATGTTGTTTCTTATATTTTAATTATCAAATCTTTAATTAAAATATAACAAGTATAAAATTTTTTAATAATATTATAATAAATATATAATTTAATTAAATATATATATAATTATTTACAAACATTATACACTTATTATGATATTATTAAAAAATCATACACTTATCATATTTTAATTGAAACATTGATAAATAAATATATATATATATATATGTATAATTGGATATAAATTTTGTTTCTTTTAAAAATGCATTCTTTCATATGATTCCATGTGTTTATAATTTGTTTTTTTTTTAATAAAATAAAATGATTCAATTTACCTGAATGCTACATTAGGTATGTCATTTGCTGACAAGGAGACATGAACTCTAATGGTTGAATTAATTGCACAAAGCAAAAAATTTTAAATTTAAAGTCTTATGATATGTTTGGAAATTCAATTGTAAATTATATTTATGTAAAAATAATTATTTTTTATTTTTTATAAAATGTAGTTTACTTTTTGTAAATTATGATTTATTTTTTAAAAAAATTCATCCAAACATGTTATTAATGTTTACGACTTGCATAATGTGAACGTGAGTCCAAATGCCAGCGGTGGAGGCAGGTGATTGAAATTGCTACACCGTGCAAGCTCTTGGTCCTGCCAGTGGTGGAGCATCACGTGCTTCCCCCGTCTGCTCATTATAAATTCTGTGAGTTGTCATTGGTCGGTAGACAGGGAATTGGCTATACGTAACGTTAATGTAATGCTCGACACCGTGCATGTATTCTTTGGAAGGTTCATACATTCGCTGTATGTATTCGCTCCTTGTCAGAAGGTATTTATGTTCATGAAATTTTTTGTAGTTTTTTATTTAACTTAAATTATATATAATTTGCTATTCGAAAACCCCTCTCTCATGTAATAAAATTATTGAAAAGAATTATTTTTAAATGACAAGTGTTAGAAAAACTTAAAATAATAAAGTTTCTATATGCATAAATATATTAACTTTTTTTTTTAATTTCGCCTCCCTCATAATTTTACCTGAAATCCATTCCAGGTGTTGAAGGAGAGAAATTTAATGTTTCTGGATTCATCTTAATTTTCTCAAGGAAGAGAGATATAGGGTTTGTTTGATTTTTTGTTTTTAAAATAATTTATTTTTTTTTAAATATAAAAAATAAAAAAACTTGTTTAATAATATATTTTTAAAAATTGTTTTGTAAAATATAAAAACAGAATTATATTTTCAAAAACAAAAAGATCAAAATATTTTTCAGATGTTTTGTTAACTTTTATTTTATAAAATAAAAAATAGTAATTTTTTAAATAATGATTTAAACAAATTTTTTAATTTTTAAAATTTATTTTTAAAAAATTTATTCTAAAACTATTAAAATCAAAATAAAATCAAACATGTCGATAGAAACTAGAGAAGGTGAGCTTTATGTAGTCAGAGGGGCCACACAAAAAAAGGGTGTGTTTGGTTACGAGAATTAGATGGAATGGAAAGGAATGAAAAAGAATGAAAGGGAATAGAAAAGAATGTTATAATGTATAAGACATGTTTGGTTGTTATTGGAATAGAATAAAAATAAATAAAAAGAAATAAAAAAAATTTATAACTTATATAAATATATTTAGTATATCATGTAAAGGAATAGAATATAATTTTATTTTTTATTTAATTAAATAAAAATAATATATGAATTAAAAAATATTATAATTAAAAATAATATATGAAGTAAAAAATATTTAAATAAATAAAAATAATATATGACTTAAAAATATTTGGGAGTGCGTTTTTTATCTGCTATACTGATTTTAGTTAAAATGAAAAATATTTTTTGTCCAAAGAGTGTCATTCCTTCGCCTCCTTCCTCATTCCATCAATTTTGGGGTGGAATTCTCATTCTTGCATACGATGGAATGGAGCTAAATCAATGGAATCCGCTGCCTTGGCTTTCTTGTAACCAAACGGAGATGCCGCAGGAATGCCGTACAACATTCCATTCCTTTAACACTGTTTTCCAGCAACCAAACGCAACCAAAGGGAGGAAATTTCTCTGCCCACTCCTTTGTTTTCATGTTTCTTCTAGAAACCTCATTTCATTATCTGTCATTGACCCTCCTGTCATTTCTGGAGATCCTTATCCCACTTCTTCCTCTTTTCAAAGAAAAGATTACTCCATTTTTCCTTCCCTAATTTCCTAAAAATTTCTTCTCTTCTTCTCAATAACCGATATCTTACTGTACTTCATACTCTCCAGCTCTTTTCTATGACCAAAAAGGAAAAGAAATAAAAAGTATTTATTAAAAGCTTGAGTCTTAACAAATCCAAGTGCAATGTATAGAGTTATATAAATTTGACACACGTAAACAAAGTCTACTTCTAGAACCCATTTTTTGGGGCCAGTTCCTTATCCCGTTAGAGCACCATACATGTGAATTCAAAATCTCTGCATTTCAAGGCAGTGACAGTTCTTTTTTTTTTTTTTAAATTTTTTAATATCAAATATTAATTTTTTAAAAAATTGACAGTTAAAATGTTATTTTTATTCTACATCCTCTTTTCTTTTAAATAAAAAAAATATTAAAATCAAAATAAAAATAACTTAATAAAATTTGAATGATCTAAATTTAATTAAAGATTTAAAATTTAAGCAGTATACACTGCATCTATTCTCTGAGATGCAGAGAATTCCTTCTGCCCATGCATGCAGTGTTCTTTTTTTCTTTCCTTTTTAAATTTATTTTTTTGAAAATTTTTATTATAAATTTTTTATAAAGTTAAAAAAAAGAGACAGAAATAAAAAAAAAAAGTAGCTTTCATAGATATTTTTATTTTTTATATATTTTTTTAAATTTTATAATAAAAAATCCTAACACACCCTTACATCGTCTAGCATTTCCCACTTCTCGACGACTTTCTCGACACCACCACCCACCCCTTGGATTCTTCCCGCTGACCTACCACTCTAACGTGTACGAGTCGTTTTTCGCTAGAATTCTAATTTTATCTCTTAAAAATAAGATATTTTTTACTTTCGTCTTTTATATAATTTTTTTTATGTATCCAAACCAGTGTCCTTGGAAATTAATTCACGTTTTGGGAGACACTTTCAATATTTTTCATGAAGTGATATTACTGACTGCATAACAAGTGAGTAATCTTGATACTATATTTTGTTTCTATCTTAATCTCAATTATTTATTTATTTTATTTTAAACAATATAAAATAAAATAAAAACGGTCTTTTAATTTCACTTGATAAATATTAAGATAATTTTTTATTGTTTTAATTTAAAATATTTTTCATTTGCTAGTAAAAATTGAAAAATTATTTGTGTTCTATATTTTACTTTTTTTTCTAAAAAAACAATTAAAATTAAAAGAAATTAAAAGGCTAAGATTACTACGCCGGAGAGAATCCTAGTCCAATATTCACTAATATTATTTTCTCACGTATCATTTAGTTAATTAGTTGATTGATGCAAGTAACGTATCGTACGAGCCAATGATAGTCCAGGATCATGTTGGGTTCTTCAAATTATTAACTATTATTTTAATTATAATATACTTTTAAATTTCTATGCCCTTTTTAAAGACAAATAAAAAAAAGCACAAGGGTGGCATTGAAAGTGGGGCTCCCAATTAGGGCCACACATGGAAGATGCATCCGTCATCAAAGGTTGCGTCGTCAATCCGGTGTGATTCTAGATCAATTATGAGAAATTTAAAATTATACTACCTCAGATCTTTTTTATTAAAAAAAATTATTTTATTAATATTAAAAAAATAATTAATATCAATTTAACTTATTTATTATATTCAAATTTAGTAATTTATTTTATTTTATTTATTTTTATTTTGCATAAAAAAATATTATGCATTATTAGGTATATTGGATATAATAATAAATGAATAATTAAAAAATTTATTATTTAATAAAATAAAAAATATATTATATTTTTTATATTTTAAAACAAAAAAAAATTTTAAATTTTTTTATAAAAGGGATTGAAGATAATAAAACTTTTATTAAACAGTAAACGTGGACAAATCGTTTTTCAACCTCTCAATTTTAGCTTCTTCGCCGACTGCATTTAATATTCAAGGTGTACCGGTCGGTGAGTTATGTCTACTTACATTTGCATCAATTTCACACTCTAGAAAATATTGCGTTACTATGGCTAGGCCCGTCCAATGGTATTATAAGTACTGTTTAAGTCATGTCATTTTTTGTGGAATTGCTTTGAAACTTACCGAAACCTAAAAGTGAATAGTCTCGTTGCTTTTGCTCCGATTTAAAAAGCAAAAGTATTGTAATAACAAAAATTTGACAGTTGGTTATTATGTCTTTTTGAGTCTAATACTATAAAAAAGAAAATTAAAACGTCACGTCAAAAGGATCGCCCATAAATATTAGGGATCAAAGGTTAATAAGATTTTTGGCCAAAAAAATGTTATTAAGATTTCACAAATTTAAAAAGGGTAAAAACTATCATTAATTGATATGGACTTGTTTATTTTGCATATTGTCATCTATTCTCTTCGAGAATGTAACTTTTTTTCTTTTAACTTTTTAATTCTGGTCATTGTTTATCTTTATATATGTTCTTTCTTTTCCTGTAACTATTCTTTCTTACAATTGGCGTAATCAATTAATCTGAATGATTTATAATTCATTAATTTAACATTTCACATGCAGTTTTATGATGTAATAATAATATTATCTATTTACTGTTATACACTTGTGTATTAATAATGATATATTAAGTATTAATAATTATACGTTAAATATTAATATAATGGTATTAATGAAATATAAGTGGATTATATGTAATTAATAACTAAATTAATAAATTAGAATTCTATAATCTATATTCTACAGTTTCATATTATAAAATTCCAAATTCCAAATAAATAAAAATAAAGTTATTACTACAAAATACAAAATTTTATGTGCTTAAAAAAATCCAGCAAATAGGCAAAGGGCGTAAATTTTTTTTTTAAAAAAAAAGCCCCAACAAATTTTTATTTTTCATGCTTATAAATAAATCTAAATAAATTTGTAAGTTTTGTTTTTGCTCTCATTTTCATTTTTGTTTAACTCTTCTGTCTATTATTGTCATTTTCAAAGTTAGTTTTCAACTCTCATGTATAGTTGATCCTTTCATATTCTTCTTCTCAAAGGAGGTGATTTCGCTCTTTATCTTTACTTTCTCATTTAATATTTCCATCTCTCCTATTTGTTGATTTTTCATTTGGTTGGCTATAGATGATTTGAATATTTTTTTCAGGTGATGTTTTAAATGAAAATGTTTTGTTTTAAAGTTTTTTAATTTGATTTACCTTGTTGGTAGGTGAAGTTTTTAAATCGGGTTAAAATGTTTGGTTGATTGAAATGATTGAAATGTTTTTTATTAACTTTGTTTAGCTTATTATAACAGGATGAGAACTTATTTTGATTTTTCTTAATGTATCCTTTTAGATAAGTTCCTTAGTATAGTACAAAGAAAGAATATTTGAATATTTTGAAGTTTTAGATACTTAGAAATTTTAATCAAAGTGAAAGGCATGAAATGGATGGATGGTGAAGATAGGAAGAACACAAATCTAGAAAGAGGAATTGGAAGCAATCTAAAAAATCTAGAAAACATGAATAATAATATATACAAAATTAATATAATATAAATTAAAATAAATATAACCTAGAAAGCATTTCCCGTAAAAAAATGACCATAACTATTTCCAATGAATACATGCCGGGGCAAGTAGTTCGTCGGAAATGTATTCTAACAGCTAAATCGATGTATCTATTTTTTTTTTAAAATAACTAAATTAAAATTAATCAATTTTCATTTTTAGTTTATAAATTTTTAATTATATCACTTAAAATAATTATCATTAATTTTTGTTAATATTTTCTAATAATTAATTTTTATTATTTAATTCTTTATTAACATTATATTGCATTATTTTTTATTATTTAATTTGTTTATTATATTGCATTTGTTTATTATATATCAATACAATTTTTATTTTAAAGTTAAAAAGCTATAACTAATAATGACCTATTGAAAGAGAAAATGTGTGGCATTGTTAACGTCTGTTAAGTAATTACAATTTTGTCGAAATACCGACAATAAAAAAGTGATGGATCATCCGGTTGAAATATCAATAAAAAAAATTATAATTTCTAGTAGAAATTCATATCTTTCTAATAGATCTTTCAGTTGGTAATTTTTGTCTTTCTTGTAGTGGCCTTTTTTCCATTAAAAAAAATTAATTTAGCAATAATTTAAACCGCTGCTAAAATATTTGCAAAACTTGGTTAAGCTAAGGCCTAGTTACGATTAACAAAAAACAACATAACTATGTTTGACTACAATTTACAAAAAGGGAAGGTAATTGTGGTTACCCAAAACTGTAATTAAACTAGTAGCTACAAATGATTTTATTGCGATTCTCCAAACCACAGCTAAACCCTTTAGACCTAAAAAAAATTGCAACTAAAACCTCTTTTTTTTTTGTAGTGACTTTAGTTTTAATTTGTGTATACAAATTTAGGTTCATTAATTAATCACTCACCCCCACACGAGGATTAATACAATCCCTCACTTGCATACTTTTTTCTTGCCACAAGACAAGATATAAGTTTGAACTTGAAATTTCTTGTTAACTACTTAACCTTTCAACACTAGACATATTTAGTGAGTTCTAATTACATACTTCATTATATATTATAATTATAACATTAAATATGTAATTAATTGATTAGTTAATATTTTTCATTGAGTTAGCTAACAACTCAAGCAATATGGATTCTTTAAAGTTTTTCTTTGTGAATTTTTTATAAATTTTAGAGAAAGATGAATGATATAAAAGAATGAAAGTGTACATAAGGCTCACTTCCTCTTTTTTCACCAACTCCCTCTTTTCTCTCTTCTTTCTCTAAAATTTACAAGAAATTTATAAATAGAACATTTAGTGGATCCAAAGTCCTACTCAATGATCTAGTTTTAGTTTCAACATTTGTAAAAAAACAAAATATTTGGATATATATATATATATATATATATGTGTGTGTCATTTTTTCATAAGATATACTTAGTCATTTGAAGGTTATTTTAGTATCATTATATTACCCACCTTACCTCCCTCCCCTGCCCAAATCTTCCATGTATGATATCTATGTTTGAGCAAGAAGTTATTACCTATATTGTTTTAATTATGACTATTGTTAGAAGCATTACATATGAGTACATGCAACTCAATAAAAAACATTAAATGATAAGATTTGTGTTATAACTTCAATCTCTTTTTTTAATCTCTTTTTCACAGTGAATAATAATTTTAATCCACTTAATTTTCACTTATATGATATGAATACATGTAGGCCAAAATGAATCACATTTTGTCTTACCTTCTCATTTGCTTCATTTTTAAAGGATTCTTCTATTGTAAAATTTATATTATATTAATTTAAAGAGAGAGGGGGTTTGAGAAGAAAAACTAAGATATTAAAAATCAAAATATTGTCTATATTCTCTTTTATACTCTCTCCTTCTTTTATTATATATTTCTTTAATATTTTTTGGTATAGTTTTAACTTTAAGTTTAATAAGAAATGAGAAAAGTAGAGAAGTAGTTGTTGAGATTAGTTTGGAAAAATAAAAGGAAAACCAAGTTTGACATGAAAGAGTTAATTGATGGCCAATAATCAATCGACTAGATTTTTATAGGATTGAACAAAATCTGTCTCTGCAAGTGCCAGTTGATTGGTCTAAGTGAAGACAAATAGAGTTTACTACTATAGTATAACAATTGATTGATAAACAAGTATTAGTTAATTGGTGTTCAAATAAGTCAACTGGCAAGCTTTCAGAAAATGGTTGAAAAGTGATTACTTGCAGGATAGTCAACTGATACTTCTAAAGTAGTCAACTAATCATTGTTGAAATTTTAGAAAATTGAAAGTTCAAAATTTGTTTTGGTGTCCTTTTGTTTGGAAGTTCATATCTCTTCAATTCTAACAATCAAATGACTGTTAAAAGGTTTAGATAATCTAAAATAACTCATTGAAAGTCACATTCTTTAAGTAAAAGAGTATATGATGGTTGATTCAAAGTCTATAAATTCATTAGTTCTAGTTTTCATAATGCAATGTAGAAACTTTCCCTCTAATCTCCAATTTTTCAACCTTTGTTTTCTCCTGAAGGAGAGAAGTTCTCTATTTGCTAAATGTAGTTCTCTATGGTCTTTTAAATTAGTTCTATAAGCAAATTTGTCTAGATCCTGCAACATTACATAAAAGGACAAATTTTGGTTAAGGATAGTGTGAGATTCACATGTTTTAAAGCCTAAATTCTATCATTAGCTCCATTCTAAAAAAAATAGGTTTTGTAACAATCTTTAAGCAAGATTTAATATGGAATCCATTATTGAATCTACTTTCAAATTCATGAATCAAACCTTCATGAAACTCAATCACTTTGATGGCACTAATTTCATGAGATGGAAGGACAAAATGTTATTTCTACTCACTATCATAAAAGTAGCATATCTCCTTGATCCTAATCTACAGCCACTCCTCGCACCATTTGATGAAGACACTAACAAAGTGAAAGCCAAAAGAAAGAAGCGAAAAGAGGATGAAGTATTATGCCATAGTTACATCTTAAACACTCTCTTTGATCACTTGTATGTTCACATCTATCTCATCACCAAAATGGATTTGGCAAGCGCTCGAATTCAAGTATAACATTAAGCAACAAAAGGCAAATAAAATTGTAATCATAAATTACTTTGCTTTTATTATGAAAGATAGCACTTCAATCATAGACCAAGTTCGTGATTTGCAAGTTTTCATATCTAAACTCAAAGACTTGAAGGTTGAAATTTCTAAATATTTGCAAGTGGAAGCCATAGTTGCAAAATTACCTCCAACTTCAAATGATTATAGAAAGAAGTTGCTGCATGTCTGCTATAGAACAAAATTTGAAACATTTAAGGATTGAGAAAGAAATAAATAAATTTACAAAAGAAGCATTTAGAAATTGTTTCTAGCAAGTTAATTATATGGATAATTACATGGATGCAAACAATAAATCCCAAAATAAGAGAATGAACCTTGATTCTAATACTTTTGACCACAAGCCAAAGAAGATTACAAAGTTTTGTTATCATTGTGGGAAAAAGGGCTATTTCAAAACAAATTGCAAATTTAGAAGAAAGAAAAAGTTTGAAAATATTGATGTTGCAAACATGGTAGAAATTGAAAGTAATGAGATAATGGTTATGGTTTCATATTTACACATTAGTATGATATCTAAGGTAAACATTGCAATGATTTTCAAGAGACTTGATTGGTGGCATGACTTCTATGCAACCATCCATGTATGTCATGACAAGAATCAATTTAAGTATGAGATTATGGAAGATGGAAAAGAAGTACTCATAGGCAATGACAATATTGCAAAAAGCTTGGAAAGGTAGTGTGGAACCACAATTTACTTTTGAAAATAAGTTAGTGTTGCTTAATATATTACATGTTCCTAAAATAAGGAAGAATCTAGTTTCTGTGACTCTACTTTGTAAAAAAAGTTTAATTATTGTCCTAAAATCTGATAAAATTGTAATTTTCAAGAATGAAATGTTTGTAGGAAAGAGATATTCTTGTGATAGGATGTTTAAGTTGAGTGTTATTAATAATATGTAAAATTCACTTTACATTGTTGAGCTTTCTTTTACTTTGTGACATGATAGGTTAAGACATGTTAATTTTAATCATCTATATTATATGACTAGAAATTGTATGATTTCAACTTGTAATTATACACATAATAAGTGTGAAATTTGTGTACAATAAAAAATCACTAGAAAGACATTTAAATCTATTAAATGAACAATTGAACTTTAAGTTTAATATACTTTGACATATGTGAACTCAATGGTATAATATCTAAAGGTGGAAATAAGTATTTCATACATTCATTGATGATTACTCTAGGTACACATATATGTATTTAATGAAAACCAAAGATCAAGATTTTAGTATGTTTCAAACAGATATATAAGTCTCAAGTTGAAAATAAGAAAGGTAAGAAAATAAAACTATTTAAAAGTGATAAGGGTGAAAATATTTCTCCAATGACTTTAATTACAACTTCTAGTGAAGAAAATGACATAATCTATCAAGCTAGTACTCCCTATACACTATAACAAAATAATGTAGCCGAAATAAAAAATAAAACTTTAGTTGACATAACCCTAATGCCATGATTTTAAGTGTTAAACAATCCATGAACTTATAAGGTGAATCTTTACTAACAACTTGCCATGTAACTAATAGATTACCTTTTAGGAAGAATCAAACAATTCTATATGAACTATGAAATGGGAAGAAACCAAACTTAAGTTATTTTAAAGTTTAAGGGCGCTTAGCATATTATAGGGTACCTGATTCTAAAAGAACCAAGTTAAGGTTAAGAGCATTAAAAAGTACTGTTATGGATATGTGGAAAATTCAAAAGCGTATAGGTTATTAGACATAGAGTTTAGTGTTATAGTATAATCTATTGATCTGGAGTTCTTTTAGAACAAATTCATCGTCGACTCTACCTATGAGGAAATTGAACAACCTAATAATAAATTTAGTGTTAGCTCTTCTTCTATATGTAAACAAGTATATAATGATCCTGTTAGTGAACTTAGAAAAAGTTAAAGAACTAGAAAAGAGAAACACTTAGAACCAGATTTCATATCCCCTCAAGCAATAGCCTTCTTATTAGAATGAAATAAAAACACAAAATTATGTCAAATACCTTGTTTACTACATATAAAAGAGGATTCTAAAACCTTTAGGGAAGTAATGGCATCTAAAGATACTAGTTTTTGAAATGAAGCCATTAATGATGGGAAGGATTCCATCATGTCTAATAATACTTGAATATTAGTTGACTTACCTCTCGGATCCAAACCTATGGGGTGTAAATAGGTATTTAGATGAAAATATAACATTGATAGAGTTATCTAAACCTTTAAAGCTAAGTTAGTAGCAAAAAGTTTTAAGCAAAAATAGGGTATAGATTATTTTGATACATATGCACCTATGGCTAAGATAAAATCTATTAGGGTACTAGTTACATTAGCATTGATAAATAATTTAAATGTACATCAAATGGATGTAAATACTGCATTTTTAAATAATGAGCTAAATGAAGAGGTATACATGGAGTAACTTAAAGGTTTGTGTTACATAGAAATGAGAAAAAAATGTGTAAACTAATTAGGTCTCCACAGGGGCTTAAACAAGCTTCAAAACAGTGGTATGAAAAATTTAATTTTGTCATATTATCTCATGGTTCTAGACATAACAATGCAAAGAAATCTATTTATTCAAAATTCATAGATAGATATGGAGTTATTATATGTCTATATATTGATGATATATTAATGGTTGGAACTAACATGCTTGGTGTGAATAAGATTAAGAAATATCTAACTTCACAATTCAAGATAAAAGCTATTAGGGAGGCAAATGCAATTTTAAATAATAAAATCAAAAGGCATAGCAAGGAGTTTTTCCTTTAATCAATCTTATTATATTAAAAAAATTTTAAACAAGTATAAGCACTTGGATAATAAAGAGAAAAATGCCCTTTTATAATTCAACATAAAAGTTAGTTGAAAAATCCTAAAAGATCAATTGCACAACTTGAGTATTCTAGTATCATAAGAAGTCTAATATATGCTATATATTGTATAAGACTTGATATATCTTTTGCAATTAGAAATCTTGCAAGGTACACAAGTAATCCTAGTACAATTCATTGGAAGGCTATAGTTAGAGCATTAGGGTACTCAAAAAGTACAAAGGATCTAGGATTATTTTATAACAATTTTCTAGCTATAGTAAAAGGACATACTTATGCTAGTTGGCTAACTAGTGTACAAGACTATAAATCTATATTTAGTTAGATATTTACCACAAGTGAAGGTGCAATTTCATGGGCTTAAAGAAATAGACGTGCATAACTCATTCCACAATAGAATTTGAATTTATAGCTTTAGCTTCGGCAGGTAAAGAGGCCCAATGGTTAAGGAACTTGTTAACAGACATATAGTTGTAATCATAACTGATGTCAGTCATCTCTTTATCCTGCCATGTGAGGCTATTATCTAAGGCATATAACAAAGTATATAATAGAAGGTCTAGACATATTAGTCTAAGACATGAATGTGTCTAGCAATTGATCAGTGATGATATTATCACAATACAATATGTAAAAACACAAGACAACTTGATAGATCCTTGTACAAAAGGATATTCAAGGGAAATGGTGTAAAAAAAAACATCATTTGAAATGGGCCAAAGGCTTATACCTAAGGTTACTAGTAATGGAAACCCAATTTCTACTTAGATGAACTATATTCAAGAAGGTTAAATGGATAACAATAAGTAACTAATGAGTAACTATGAAACACTAAGGAATCATATAAATTGATTCAATAATTATATATAATTAAAGATAAGAGGGTGGACTTAATGCTCTTAATGAAGTCAAAGAAAAACCTATAAGGTTTTTAAGGAAACCTTCACCCATATGAACATCCAAAAGTAGAGTTGCTCTTCTTAGAAATTGAAATTAAAATTTTAAAAAAGGTTCATGAAATCTAGGGCTAGCATATGGTTATAATTGTACTAGTTTTCTATGAGTATAAGTTAAGGGTATTTAGAATCATATGTGTAATAATTCTAATTTTAATTGAAGAGTAGGGGTTAAATATTTAACAGCCGTCTTGTTGAAACTTTAAATTATTTACACTACTAAGAAGTCCAAATCTTATGATACTTTTCATCATGTGTGAGTTTATAAGTAGAAATATCACTTAGTTTTCCAAACTAAGTAGGAGAATGTTGAGAATATTTTGAAAAATTGAGGAAAACCAAGTCTAACATGAAACAATCAATTGATGGCTAATAGTCAATCGATTGGACTTCTACAAAAAAAAAAAATTGTCTTTACAAGTGCCAGTCATCGGTTCAAATCCGATAAGGGGCTTTTTGCTTTTTTCATAAAACTCCAGCGGTAGTATTCATATTTGAAGAGAGAATAGAGATATTGTTGATATTTGTAATAAAAAAACTAAGGAATCGTAGAATTTCATTAGAAAATGGAATTCTGAATTCTAATAAGTTATCGTTATCATTCTAATGAATTCGAATATAGTAATTCTAGTTAGAAAGTGGAACATTTTTTTATTATTTTATTCTAATGAATAATGATAAGTCATCCCCTTTAATTGCCAGATATTCCTATTTTCTATTATTCTAATCAAAATCAATCGGAAAGATTATAAATAAACAAAAGAAAAAGTAAGTAGACCTAACCCATTGAATCAGAACTATATCAACTATTCTGATATTCAAATTCGATAGAGATGAAATTAGAACAGTGGATCTTTTTTTATTTCATTTTTCATATTTCTTTGGTTTGGACTCCGCAAGAATCTGTCGATATTTCTGATTAAATCTTCTTGTTCCTAGAGGTTCTATAGGAAAAAATTGCTATTCCCTTCCTCCACGGAGAAAGGTTTATTCCAAGTCCCAACATACAAATAATTTTCAATATCTTTCAGAACACTGGCATAACAGACCAGTTGACTAATCATTACATCAATTGATTGGTGGAATAAAATAGTAGACTAATCCAAGTGAAAACAGATAGAGTTCATATAATATAATAGTTAACTCATGAATAAGTATTAGTCGACTAGTTGACTGAAATAGTTGACTAGCATTCAAATTAGTCAATTGGCAAGCTCCCAAAAAACAAGTAAAAAGTGATTGTTAGTACAATAGTCAACTGATCCCTTTAGAGTAGTCAATTGGTTGCTGTTGAGATGCCAAAAACTTGAAAGTTCATAATCCGTTTTATTGTCTTTGAATTTGAAAGTTCATGTCTCTTTAATTTTAATAGTTAAATAACTATTAGGAGGTTCAAACAATGTAAAACAACTCTCACATTCTTTAAATAAAATAGCATGATAGTTGACTCAAAGTCTATAAATTCATTGGTTCTGATTTTCAAAATGCAATGCAAAAACTCTTCCTCTAATCCCTAATTTTTGAACTTTTACTTTCTCTTGAGGGATAAAACTTCTCTATTTGCTAGACACACTCATTTTAAAATTTAAATTCTATCTCCATTCTCAAAATATGGATTTTATAACATTAGTATACTAGAAATCAATTGTTCTATTGAAGGGATTGCTTCTTTACAATTTCTCAATTAAACACATTGATCTATTTGTTTATGGGCATTGCTATATAATACTTCAATGGAATTAACAATGTAAATTATATCTCTTTGTTTAACATTTTTTTATAGTTTCAATATTATTTGAGGTGGTATCGGAGTGAAACCTACAATTAAGTTTATGGGTGTTTTTTCATTTTGTGAAAGAAAATTATATTAGGTAGTGATGCATAATATTATTTTTTTATAAATTGACATAAGAACATAAGTACAAATTTTAAAATTTATATTGTTCTATATCACGTTTGCAGGGAAAAAAATAAAAAGAAAATCCCAATGCACGAGTACTACGGACGCTAGTTGCTCTTAATTTCTAGAATTATCAATAAGGGTCAGCTACAAATTGTTTTCCTAATGCTGCCGAAAATATTGACCGATCATTTTCACTTGATTTATCTTAAGATTTTTTTTTTTTGGGGTCCTTCTGTACTCTGCACATTTTAGGAGTGGACCGAAATTTAGTCCAGGAAAATTCTTCTCTTGTTTTTTTTTTTTTTGGGTAAGAGAAAAGCTCTTCTGCTTTAGGTAGGGTCATGTTTCTTTGCTGAGAAGGAGACATGAATTGCAACGGCTGAATTAAATGCACAGCCTACTAAAAAGACAAAATCCTGAATTGAAAGCCTTAACATCTAAGGTTTGTCTATAACCACTCCAGTCCCCACACCAAGGGTCATATCCTAATCGCAATGTTGACCAGAGACTGAGAGAGAGGACCTGTCGGCAATGCTGAGGGGAAGTCGGTGATTGGAAGAAATTTATATGATGAAGCAGATTTGAGATCTCTGTTTGAAGAACTTTAGGTTAAAAGCAAATCACATAGTAAGGCATATGGTTGTATGAACGCGGAGAGCCATATATATATGCAAGAGGAATGAGTTATATTACTATTCCTAGTCATTATTCTGATTAAATTGAGTAAAACGGACTGAACCGTTAATTTAGTGAAGAAGAGTCATAAAGTATGTCGCTTGTGGCTTCCATCAATATCTGTGAAACCCAATAATCGGATGATAAAATTATCAATAAAAGGAAAATAATATGCATATGCATAAGATAAACGAATACAATATGAGATAACAAAGGTATTTGGAAGCTTCAAGATATATAATTGTAGCACTTTTTAACTCAAAAACTAGTGGCATTAAACTTGAAGCAACAGAATTGAAATGTGTAACATGTAAATTATTTATTAATTTCCCTTTAAAAATGAGAAAGAGAACATTTTTTGTATTTTGGATAGAGAAAACACAATTTTTTAGACCAGAGTTAATTACAAGTACTTTTGATAAATACATTATACAGAATAGTGTTCAAAATTATTGTGAAAGACTTAAAATATGAAAAAAAATAATATTTTCTGACTAATTTGAAAACTTATATATACGCATAACCTTATAATACATGTTTTATATCATTTTTAAATAATCATATAGTAATCTTCTAATGAAAACTTAAGTCCGTTTATAGATTTTAATTGGGGCTATAGCTACAGTGGTTTAGAACATTTTAATTAAATAAACAATATTTTTTAAAAAAATTTAATTCTGTTGACTTGATTGCAGGTTTATGAGCCGGGTCTTTTTTTATTGGAGAAATTAATTAGTAAAGTCGTTTATAATGTTGTTGGCGATGTAAAAGGAAGCGACGCACCCTTTGGCTGCAACGACCAATGGAATTGGGATTCCGAACTAGGCAGCAGCATTCAAAGTCTATGAAATTTAATAAACTGATAGGCGGAACTATATATTCATAAGAGCTTCAATGAATAAGAAACTGAAAAACTCTCCCATGATAAAAATTTGCACACATTTAATTACTTTTGCTGGAGTCTTAGATGCCTGTGTTTGAGAGTAGAGCTAAATCAAACTGATGAAACAAGAGATGGGGACCAAGACAAATTTTTTTGTTTCCATATCAACACACACAGCAAAATGGATCCACATTGAATCTGATTATGCAGCATATGCTCCACATGATATTTGACTCCACCAAACCAACAAGGACAAAAGAGATCGAAATCCAAAGGAAAGTAAAGACTATTCATGCAATACAACACACAAGAATAATGATGACCCAAGAGATGGATGTCTCCATTAAAACACGGCTATACATACAATTATTTGACTCCTTGCACCTACCAATGATGCCGCTAATAAACTCCCTTTTCAAGATCCCTGTTCTCTCCGGATCTGGGCACCTTCATTGTGCGTAAGAAGGCTATAACAAATTTAACGAGTGGAAAAAGAGAGGCGAGCCAACAGAGAGCAGGGATCCATTGAAGGTGTAAGGGTAAGAAGCAACCCACAAAAGCGAAAAATGCCAACATCATCAAGGCAATTCCCAATATCAGAATGAGAGTGGAAGCTTTACCGTAAGTCTTACGCAGCAGAAGGCCATTCCAAATAGCGGCAAATGCAAAGCAGAGTGAAATTGCTACACCCTTCATGTTTTTGATCATGGCGAGTGGGTTATTAGAGAAGACGAGACCCATCGCCATAGGGATAGCAAGACCCAAAATATGCTTCCCTAATTCCTGCTTATCAATTGTCTGCATCACATGCTCCCACCTTTCTGCTTCAGGTGAGTATAAATTCTGTGCGTTGGTATTGCGAGCATTAGGGTCATGGCTGGGTTTGGTAGGGGGTGAAGGAGAGAGCTCGTTTGATGAAAAAGAATCCCTAGTGGGGGATATACTTTTGATCTGGGAGTGGCGAAAAAGTGAAGATGGTGATGAATTATCTTCTTCTCCATAAGAGATTGCTGATGAGGAAGACGAAGACAAAGACGAAGACGAAGCCGAAGCCGATTCTGCAAATTGATGTTTATGATCATCACCATGAGGAGCAGAAGAAGAAGCTTGACGGAATGGATTCAAGGTTGAAGAAGCGAAAACAAGCGCCAAATTTGAGGCCAAAAGGCTGACCAAGGGTTTTGGTGTTTCAGGAATAGTCATCTTAATTTTCTCAGGTGAGAGATAATCACTAAGGAAACCAAGGGGCCGACCGAGAAGAGGCAGTGTTAGTGGGAAGGGAAACTACAGAACAGAGAGTGAAGAAGAGGGAACATGAACAAAATAATATAGCTTAATTACTTGTACAAGTTGTATACGTACACTAGACCATTGAGCACAAGGACGTTTAAAAAAAAAATCCCTCTCGCGCCATAAATTGTTTAGATTAAATTTAGATTTAAATTTAATTTTTTTATATTTTGATTATTTTTTAAAAATATCAATTATAAAATAAAAATAATTTTTAATTATTAATTTAAAATAAATAATAATTAAAATTAAAAATATATAAAATATTAAATTTAAATAATCTAAATTTAATCCAGATTCATTTTAAGAGTAATTCTTACATATACTTAGTGTGCTAGATTTTAATTTATACATAAATTTTATTTATATTATACATATACTCTATTTTTACAAAATTAAGTTTTACTATTAATTTTTTTAAATGTACTATATTCTAAATACAACTAAAAAAATTCCTCAATTTCTGTTGCCCTTGCGGGCAGTCCGCATTCCGTCAACGGGAGGGATCTCTTTCCTGTCTTCTAGAAGTTCCATTCTTTTTAATATTTCATCTTTTGTCGTGCCCACCCATTCTTTTTTTTTACTCAACCTTTTCCCTCTCTTCCCTAATTTTATAAACAAATCATAATTTTTTTACATAAATATTTGTGTTCCTTCAAGCTCTTGTCTGTATGAATAGTGTTGCAAATGTGTGTGTGAGAATCAATTTTCATTCGCCAGACATAGTAATTAATAATTATCAGTTCTAATTTTATAAATATTTAAATCATTTGATTTTGCATCAATGATGTTTCGCTCTTCACTTTCCTTTCAATATATACACCCTGCATTTTTAAAATTATTTTCTTATTTACATAAAATCATCCGCATATATATCAGTCAACCAAGTGTTATAAATATTGATAACAATATTAGTTATTTGAGTCAGAATCACCTTATACGCAACTTTATTAATTTGGCTTCATAGTATGGTTAAAGCAAGGCTATTTATAACAAAATTAGACAATTCACATAATAATAATAATAATAATAATAATAATAATAATAATAATAATAAAACTCCTACAATTTAACCTTAAAAAAGTTTATATAAATTAAGTAGAGATGGTATATCTAACTACATGATATTAAAACATTCAATTATTATAGACACAAGATTTGTCAAGTTTAAATTAAGCTTTAACAAAATAAAACGAACATGTATACTTCATCCGAGTTTAATTTCATATATATATATATATATATTCAACTTTCTAAAATAGAGGTGGGTTTCCTTTTCTTGCTTATATATTATTGGGATGGCTAATGTGCCTTGTAATTGTCAAAATAAAGAGAGGAGAAAGTTTTTTTCCTAAAAAAAAAACATCTTCAAAATTACCCCTACTCGTAGAGTGGTCCTAACAAGATTGCGATTCTTTACCCAGACTTCTCCTTGGGCACGTGCTTCCCAGAGCAGGGACGACGTCGTTCGGGCTTTTGTTTACTGCTGATTAAAAGTTGCTCTGGGTACGATGTCGTTTTGGCTCTCCATTTCACAGCAGATGAAAACTCTGATACGTTGCGCAAACTTGCATCTTTTTCATTAGTTTCATCAGGCGGGAAAACAAATGTGGCCAATGAGCTCAAGCATGATGACAAGAACCTTTGGAAAGAGTTTGATTTTCAGCTAGAAAAGGTACTTATGGCCAAAAACCAACCAAATGTAGTTTGGTACAAAGTGTTAATTGTGTTTTAAGAATGTAATCAAAGGCAATCTTTCAGCTTATCTTCTCCAGCAATCTACATCTCAACTAGAGGAAATTTTAGAAATGGAGAGAAATTAATGCCATGCATATATAAAGTTGTGTGTGTTTTGTCTATGCTGAAGTTATGTGTGTTTTGCTATCATTTGCATCTCATTAAAACTTGATTTTTTTTTTTTTTGCAGATTCTGGGTGATTTATCAGAGGAAGGGGATATGAAGTTTCATTGATTTAAAAAGCTCAAAGTTGTTATTTTTGAAATGAAATGACACTTTATGCTAATTTTTTTTTTAATTTTAGAATGATTAAGTTTTTTTATCAAGTTTTCTTTTGATGGTCATAGGCTTTCTTTTTACACAAATTATTTTGAAAGCCATCTAATATAAGCTATTGCACCCCTTTCTTGAATTATACTTTTTTTCAAGTACCACACAATGGAAGTTGATTTGACCCCAAGACTTGGTTTAGAATTTGATAATGTAGAGGAGGCATGGCAATGTTGGGTTAATTACGGCGGGAGAATCGGATTTGGTGTTAGAAAATGTAATCTTTGCAAAAGTAAAAAAGATGGCTCTTTAACATCATACAAATATCTTTGTTGCAAAGAGGGTTTACAAAGACAAGATAAAAGAGATTTTTTGACCACTCGACCTCGGCAAGAGACCAGAACTAATTGTAAGGCAAGAATGGGAGTTACACGGGTGAATGAAAAATATAGGGTCACTAACTTTATCCAAGAGTATAATCACTCACTTCATATCCCAGAAACAGTTCACATGTTGGCTTCGCAACGTAAAGTAACTGAAGTGCAAGGGCAAGAGATTGAATTAGCGGAGGATGCTGGGCTTCAACAAAAAGAATCTTTCTAGTTGATGAGTATGCATGCCGATGGAAGAGCTAATTTAGGCTATACCCAATTGGATGCAAGGAACTATTTGAAATCGAAACGGCGAAGGAGCATGGTGTATGGAGAAGCTGGCTGTGTTTTGCGATATTTCCAACAACAGTTTAGTGAAAATTCATCATTTTATCATGCCTATCAGATGGATTTAGAAGAACAAATAACTAATGTGTTTTGGGCTAATGCAAGAATGTTGATAGATTATGCTTATTTTGGTGATGCGATTGCATTAGATACAACATATTGCACTAATCGTGACCATAGACCACTTGCATTATTTGTAAGGTTCTATCACTACAGAAGAGGAGTTATTTTTGGGGCAGCCTTATTATATGATGAGACCGTTGAATCTTTTAAGTGGTTACTTGAAGCTTTTTTAGAGGCATACAAGGAAAAAAAAGCCTCTTACCATATTTACTGATCAAGATCAAGCAATAGCAAGAGCCTTACGTGAGGTGATCCCAGACACAAAGCATGGTTTATGCACTTGGCATTTAATGCAAAATGGTGTCAAGCATATGGAAAATTTGATGAAAGAAGGTTCAAATTTTTTTAGGGATTTCAAGAAGTGTATGTTTGAATATCTAAAGGATACACAGTTTGAGGCAACATGGTGCAGCTTAATGGTAGATTACAATGTGCATGAAAATTCATGGTTGAGTTCAGTTTACAAAGTAAAGGAGAAATGGGCATGGTGTTCTATGAAGAATGTTTTAACAATTAGCATGCGAAGCACGCAACTTAGTGAAAGTATAAATTCTGATATCAAGAGGTGTACAAGACCGAACTTGGATGTTAATCAATTTTTCAAACAAGTTGAACGGGTTCTCAAGGATAAGAGATACAGTGAGCTAAAGCATGAGTTCGAGTCGCGACAAAAACTACCACGATTGATTGTTCAGAGTTCCCTCATGCTACGACAACTTTCTAAAATTTACACCACCCCTATCTTTGAGTTGTTCCAAGAACAATGGGATTTATGTGCTGCTGCTTATATAACACATAGAAATGAGATATATCCTTTGTTTAACTATATTGTTACTATGGTTGACGAAGTAGGAGAATGAAAAGTTCAATTTGATCCCAATAATAGGTCAGTTTCATGTAATTGTCGAAAGTTTGAGACCTTTGGTATATTGTGCTGTTATACTTTGAAGGTATATGATGTGCAGGATGTAAAGAAACTCCCTGAACAATATATTTCAAAAAGATGAACAAAAGAAGCAAGAACCAGTGTCATACATGATATTAGAGGAAATGAAGTCCAAACAAATCCTAGACTAGAAAACACACAACGTTATAAACAACTTTATCCTATAATGATAAAATTAGCAACAGAGGTGTTTGATTATCCATAAGCTTATTCATTAGTACATCAAGGTATTCTAGAATTGAGCAAGAAAATAACATAGCTTCGTTTGAGCCAAAAGAATCCACACAATGATGATGGTGTGACCACAGTACTATCGACAGAGTATGTTGTATGGCCAAAGGGATTCAAGAAAAAAGATGGCATTAGAAAAAAGAAATGACAGATGAACTGGGTTGAGCGTTTAATGAAGAAAAGAAGAAGAACAACTTCACCGGTTAGAAATTCATTGGTATGGACATGTGTACATATTTCTATTTTATGATCAATATTCACAAAATTTTAATGTTACTTTTCTCTTTTAAGACCTTCAAATGCAAGCAAGCATCTCTAACATCATGCCTCGAGAACCATATGCATCTTCAGTCCCACCTCAATCACTATATGCTACGCAGGCACCATATGCATCTCAGCCATTATACACATGCTCTCAAACATCTGAGAGTAATCTTACTTTTACTAAAATGTTGATGGTAAGATTTGTAATTTATTTATCTGCTCATTTTCCTTTTTGTCATAAAACTTTTTTATTCTTGTTCTTTTAAAATGTAGGTGTCAGATGATTGTCTTATGCCATCCCTGTCACACCCGAAAATGCGACCGCGTGGCGCCGAACCGAAATCAAAATTAAATGGTGAAGGTGTTCAAATAAATAGGGTTCAGGAGTCGCCACCAAAATTTTAATTTTGAAAAGATAAAACTTTAGAAAAGTCTTTTTAATTTGAAAAATAGTCTGTGAATCAGAAAATGGATCTGGGAGTCGATTGTGAGTGGGGAAGGTGTTAGGCACCTCACTACACCCGTTCTTAAAAACAGTTACCCTAAATTAGTCGTGCAAAATTAACATGGCCTCTATTCGATTTCAATTCTCCCTAACCAATCATATGCAAAAAAAAGAAATAAAATTAAACATAAAAAGAAGAAGGAAATTTAAAAGCAAAACAAAAAGAAATTTGAAGAGTAAGATAAGGAAAAAGGAATAAAATTAATTGTAAAATAAGATTAAAAGAAATAAAATTAACATAAATTAAAGAAACCAAATTAAAAGAAAGTATTTATTTACAAAGGCGGACTTGATCTAGGATAAAAGTCTAGGGCCTACGTACCCTTTGAAAGAGATCAAAGTCCATGTAGTTCGACTAAAAACTTTGTTGTGTTAAGGTTGATTTTTGTTTTTGTTTTTATTTTTTTATTTTTTTGTTTATTATTATTATTTTTCCTTTATCATATATTTTGTTTTTGTCTTTTCCCCTTTTTTCCTTATTTTTTTATGTGTCCTTTATTTTTTATTTTTTATATTTAATTTTTTTGTTTGGGTGTTGTTGTTGTTTTTTGAAAAGATGAAGAAAATAAATTACTTTTTTCTTTGACAAATAAAACGAGTTTTGAAATTAGTTGATGTGTTTTAATTTACTAAAGGAAAACTTAATTTTACCTTTTCTTGCATTCTTTAATTTTTCTTTCTTTCCCTATCATTTTTTTATTTCATTTTATTTCTTTTTTGTTTGTTTGTTTATTCGCTTTTTGTTTTTGGTTTTTTGTTTTTGTTTTAATTTCTTGTTTTTTTTTCTGGTTTTTTTCTTTTCTTCTTTTTGTTTTTGCTATTATCTTTTGTTTTCTATCTTTATTTCTCTTTTTTTTATTTGTTTGTTTTTATTTGTTTCTTCTTCCTTATTTATTTATTTTTTGTTTTTTTATTATTTTGTTTTGGGCTTTTGTATTTTTTGTTTTTGTGTTTTCTTTTTTCATTTATTTATTTATTTATTTTTCTTTCATTTTGATCTTTTGATTTTCATTATTTTTATTTTTGATTTTTATATTTTTATCTTTCTCACTTTTTCTTATACTTTCAATTTTTCTAAATTTGCATAAGTATGAAAAATTTGCTTATTTCTTTTTTTCTTGTTTCTATTTTTGTTAGTTGCTTTTCCTTTCATGTATAGTTTATTTTTTATCATATTCTTCTTTTTCCAAAAGATATGCTCCAAAAAAGGGATAATTTTTTGAAACTCTAACTCCTTATTTTTGAGAGGAACCTTAAACCCTTTTTTTTGTAAATTAATAACCAATTGTTGAAAAAGATTTCTTTGTTTCTTTTTTGGTTTTTTTTTTAAAAACATTCTTCTAGGGAAAACTATATATATATATATATGTATTTTTTAACTTCATTTGATTTTTTTTTCTTTTTTTTAGGAAAAATTATTTAGATAGGGTCATTGGAACCCCAAACTTGTCCATAGATAAATAAATAAAATAAATAATAAATAAAACCACAGAATACCAAGGAGACTTATTGTCACACATGGCACCAGAATTCGTTCCTATGCATCCAAGGAGATGCAAGATCCCACACGACAATTCTATTGAAGAAAGAAATAAATAATTAAAAGAAAATTGAAAATATTTTTCAATCCATAGTAAATAGTGATTGTGTGTGGTTTTGTACAAGCAATAAGGGCATTTAAAGCACATTTTGTATCTCATCTGTAGTGCATAAAGAAGTAAGATTTTCTCCTAACCAAGTTGTGTCCCTCAGCTTCCTTCGTATATTAGCTCAAGGTGCGAATCACCAAGTAATGAACCTCACATAGAAAGGACGTATGTCAGCTCCAGTGTACGACCACCAAGTAATGAACCTCACACAGAAAGGACAAAACACAGGAAATTCCACAGGGCTAAGTTATTAAACAACACATGCCTTAAAAAAACAGAAACAAAATCAGCGTGTATAAGAGGATTTTCTAGAAACTCTTGAACTTGTATGAAATTCTTCAACCTAACAAAAATTATAGCAATTTGTTTTCAACGGAAGGGAAGCCATCATTTTGTTCTTGTTCCAACTTAGAATTCCAGAGGATGGTGCCAAATAAGAAACACATTACCATGCATGATAGACAAATCCAGCTAAATGATTATGCAACAAACTATCAAACAGAATTTGGAGCGAACTAAAATTCAACTCACATTCCTATATACCTCCAGCTTAACGCAGGCTACCCAAATTTCTTAATCCAAATATTTTACCAAACAGAAATGCAAAGCACAATTTAGTAACATTTTTAACATTAATGGGCCTCAGCAATGGATCGCTTAATTAAGGTTTAATAATCGCACACCCACAGATTAACACCTTCATGATCTGGACCATTTCAATTTAGCAGGGCAAAGAGTACAAACCCCTATCAGGTCTAAAAGAAAACCCAAATCCCCATTCGTGGCTTATAGTACAGATGTAACCAAACAATTTTAGGGTAGTGTCAAGCAAATATTCAAACCCAGAATCATATTCCACATTCCAACAAAGCCAGATCGATTATAGGCACCTATTGAAAGGGCCTCATTCGATTAATCAAGATTTACTATGACGAAGGTGCAGACAGAACCCCACTCAGATATCGAACTCCCCAATCAAAATGGCATTCTCATATCAATTAAATAAAGCAAAGACAGAATGGCAGAACAGAGCAGAAATAAGCCACAACAGCAGGCATAATCCTTATACGATAGGTTAATCTCCATTATTAGAGACCAGCTGAAGGCTCAAATCTTAGCGCCCAAAATTAAAACAATCATGGCCTTGTATTTCCACAATCAAAGGCAGATCAATAAGAAAACATACCTCTCGAGTTGAACCAAGAGCCCTTACTGAAAGCACTTCAATTGCGATGTATAGCCACAAACAACATCTGGTTCGATTTTCAATCGCCTCTCTATCAGTCCTCGATTCCTCTCTCTCCCAGAACACTTTCTCTAGCCTCCTTCTCTCTGAATCCTAAATCTCCCTCTCACCTTTTCTGCCGCTCTTCCACAACCCAAAAAATTCCTCTCGCCTTCTCTCTTTTTTCGGTTCCTCTCCTCCTCGATTTTTTTGATTTTTTCCTTTAATCTCTGAATCCCCTCTTCACTCTCAGTTTTCCCCTTCTCCAAACTCCTCTCTCATTCTTAGTTCCTTCCGTCTCTTTCTCTCAAGCTCCTCTCAAGCTCTTTCCGCTTTCTCCGTTTTTCTGAACTTCGCTCTCTCTCTCTCTCACCTCCGTGTTTTTACTCTCGGCCTCTCCTTCAGCCTGACTTCCCCCGTGGATTTGGGAAGAGGCACGTCAGGGTGGGAGAATCTTCTTTTTCTTTTTTTGTGCGTCTCCCCTCAGAGCGTCTCCCTCTTCTTTCTGTCCGTCTCTCCCCCTTTGTTTTTGTGCGTCCGTCCTTTTTGTGTGTCTGCCTCCTGCTCAAACTTCAGACTGTCAGCCTAAGAAATGGGTAAGGTTTTTGTTTTTGAAGAGAAATGGGTTGGGGTTATGGTTTCGAGCCTCAAACTTGTGTTGGGGGCCCGAAGAGTTGCTGGGTTGAAATAACGGGCCTTCCCTTTTCTTTTTCTTTTTTTTACTTCATTTTTTAGCCTATTTTCTTTTCATATTTGGGCCTTTGGGTCTAAAAGAAATGGACTGAAGTTATTTTTGTTTGCTTTAGTTTTTTTTTTGGATCAAGTTTTTTCCTTTTTTTTTGGATATTGGGCTTTCATTTAGAGGAAAAAAAAAAAAGCAAAGTTAAAGCCCTTTTTTTTTGTAATTAATTTTTCTTTTGTTTGTCTTTTTTCCTTTTTTTTTTTTTTGATATTAAGTTAGTAGACTCTTGTTTGATTTTTTTTAAAATTATTTGTAGGTAATAAACTCTAATATGCTTTTTTTCTTTTTTTGGTTTCTCTTTTTTTTATGATTTGGACCTCCTTAATCTTTTTTGTTTTTGTTTTGGGCTCCTTTCTTTTTTATTTTTTATTTTAACATATATCTTTTTTACTTCCTCTTTTTTTGTTTTTTTTATACCTTTTTTGATGAATTCTTTTTGCCTTTTATTATTATTTTCTTTTAATTATCTTATTTCCTTTTTTATTATTTTATTATTTTTTTAATTAATTTGTTTGTAGTTTTTTTCTCTCTTTTTCTTTGTGAGTTTTAATTTTCTCTCTCTTTTTTTTCTTCATCATTTCTTTTCTTCCTTTTTTTTCTCTTAGTCCCTTTTGATTTTTATTTCCCTTTTTTTTTTTGGATTTCGGTTATTCCCTCTTTGATTTGTATTTGTATTTTTATTATTATTACTTTTTTTTTTGTTTTTGTTGAGCTAAAGGACCTATTTGTTTTTTTTTCTCTTTTTTTTTGTTTTCTAAATTTTTTTTATTTTCATATATATTTTTTTCAATTTGATTTTGTTATTATTTTTGGAGCTTGCTCGGACAAAATACGGTGTTCACAATCCCTTGAAGCATTGGAGTTCAATAAAGATATATCAAAAGGTACATAGTTATAATTAAATAACAATTTTATAAAGAAGACAAGAAAAGGATCAACTTTATTAAGATAAATATTTGCATTACATTGAACTATTTATTACAACCTATGGTAAAAATTAGTACAATACATTCAACAGGTTCATTCCTTAGTTCAAGTCCCTGTTGAAGTTTAGGACATTCAATTACAATATCCCTGTTCTTGTTCATTACTTCATTTGGCTTCATAGTGCATGAGCTATTCTTGTTCATTGCTTCATTTGCCTTTCCTCTCTGTAGATGTAGATTCAGAAATCAGATTTACAAGGAAGACAAGTCATGACAGATTTCAGAACCATCAAAAGAGTTGTACTAACCCCAGACAATTGTAATAAACATCAAATAGAAATTTTTTTGTAATGCAACTTCACAATGTCCTTGTACTGACATTACGATATATGTGCAACTTCACAAATTCTTCAATTATAAATCATTTTGTAATTCACATCACTTGAAAATGGAAGTTTACAGTTTTAGCAGTGCCTTCCTCAATATGAATTATTTTCCTGTTAACAGAATTATCATGGGACACCAATAACTAAAGAACCTTCATATTGACATTTTCTATCTGGTGAGCCTTCTCAATCTGACTGCCAAGTTTCATCCATAACATATTTATCCTTCTTAGTCTTGAAGTAGATTTATCCTTTTCCAGCCATAGATGAAATCTATAATTGGTTTGACCCTTCATTGCAGAAAAAGATGAACTTGATTTTCCAATATAATCTATATAAATAAATATAAGAAGAGGACACAGAGTTATTAGCAGCATGCTAGTTCAGTGGTAAATTTATCTATCACAAGATTATCCAATATAATTCCAAATGCATTTTCAGCAGCATGCTAGTTCAATGGTAGACACAGAGTTAGTCCCTAAGTTATAAGGAGTGCTTTCGTGCAGATTTTGAAAGAGGGTCATTTATACTTGGCTTAACTTCTTTCTTTCCATTATCCATGCTCTAGATACCTAAGCGGTTTTCATCACGATAATGGTCATCTCTAATACTATCTCAAAAAAGCTCTAACAAGTTCTTCTTTTTTCTTGTTGGAGATGATCCAGGTATAGAACCAAGAATTCTATTCTCAAAAGGAGTTTTATTGACATTAGAGGTCCCAAAAAAGTGGTGAACTGGAGTGTTGCCATGAGATGGGGTAAACTCTGGAAAAAGATGAAAAAGACATCAAGAAATCAAAGCTCATTGGATGAAAAAGGTTCTTATTATACCTCCATTACAATAGAGTCTGATTATGAAAAATGAACTTTTCATTTTAAGTCAATTTTTTGTTTGCTTTGAATTTTTCCCTCCACATATATTAAATGCAAGGTTTAACCTCCTACTCAACAAGAGCATGGCTATAATCTCTTAAATTGGTCAAGTAAATCAATTAAGATATTTTGGCCGAGAAGTATCAAAAGGAAAAGCATTGATCCTCACCACCATTGACACTATAGAAATCGTCTTCACAGTCTGAGTCTAGCCAGGGCTTCGAGTCAAAAAATGTTTCCTCGTTGCTGCCTGTATTGGGGAAAAACTCCAAGTTAAAGTAATATGCTTGCAAGAGCATGGCATATGAAGAACTAACTTGGAATAACTTGGAATTGGAACACTCAAAAACCTAATTCAACAAATGTAGTAATGACAAATAAAAAGGGATAAATCCATCCAATTTAACTGACACGTTTGCTTCTAAAATTTAACATTACAAGTGGACCAGGCAAATAATTTGGGGATGGGTAGGATCAGAATTATATTAATAGTATACGCCAAATAAATGGAAGACAGAGCAATTGAATTGGGGATGGGTAGGATCAAAATTAGATTAACAGCATAATATTTGCCAACAATGCAGACAATTGGATAACCATTGTTGTTAGAACCTTGAAGACGATAGAAGAGCAAGAAATTAACATTGGAGAAAAAGTCATTCGGAGAGAGGAAGCAGATTCCAAGGGGTAACTTTTTCCATTAATCAGAACTCACCAAATGCAACGCCTTGATAGCGCCCTTCTATGCCGTTTACGCCCTCTCCTGTATAGTCGAGAGCTTCACGCCAGATGTAAAACAAATTCTAATTCTAACTGCTACGCTTATGCTTGCCTTCTTCCTATTAGTTTGCTCAAGTGAAATTCTCAATCAATGCTGAGGTCTGATGCCCACAGTAGTACTTGATGAAGATGCGTTGGTATCAGGATCTGTACTTAAAATGGCGAGCACTGGTATGGCAAATGGATGGATATGATCGCTTAAAATTGGACAGATGAGATGCAACTTTGAACCAGGCAAAATGGTGCAAAAATGGCTGCGTTTTGCTCTGGGTACTGCATGCCCAGAGTGCGTCTGGGTAGACAATCGCAATCTGGTCCTGACATGGGCATGCCGCACGTAAAAAAACAGAAGAAGAAAAAAAAAGTGACATTGAAAGTGGGGCTGCCAATTGGGGCCACATGTGCAAGATGCATCCATACATGATATTATGGTTTAGGAGTGTGAATGGGCGTTGGTCATGGAATATTTTGATAGCATGAGTAACCGTGATCATATGTTGTGTCGTTAATTTGGTCAATTGTGAGAAATTTGAGATTATAAAATATTTTTTTAAAAATGTAAAGGAGATTGCGATGGGGATAAATAATGATCCTAAATAGTAAACCTGCACAGACCGTTTTTCCAACCTCTGTTAGCTTCTTTCCTAATATTTATGTCCAAATTTATATTATTTTATGTCACATGGCTAGAAAGTAAAGTTATCAAATAGGTTGGTGTGATTTGTCTGTGCCAATCTATTATAAGATATAGATTAAACGAGTTGATCTATTTAAATTTATTTAACTAAATAGATTAGATCTTGAATTTCATTCACCAAGCGAATTATTATTAAAAAAAAAACACCTAAAACATTGCTTTGAAATGTCAGCCCATTCAAAATTTTCTTATGAAATGCCATTAATTTGGGGATCTTCTTTCAATTTTCAACTAAAAGGTAGTAGACTAAACTTTGAAGTGCATCCATAAGTGTTACAGAAATTCAACGGCTCTGAAGCATTGCTCAAATTGATACGATAAGCGAAGACTAACAATATTCTTTGAATGTTGAATATTTAATACAGTGCTTTAAAAAAAAATAGTGAACATTTCGTTAAAATTAATTCTCGATTCCAATCACTCTCTGGTCGTGTGACATTTAAAATTATTGTATTTAAAAAAATTAAATAGGCTATCATGTGAGTTGCATGAATTAACCCAAATAATAAGTGCATCCAATAAAAATAAATTTACTATAAAATTTGTTTTAAAAATAAGCAAATTTATATTATTAAATTAAAAAGTCAAACAAATTGATACAATAATTTTGACTCATTTTGATAATTTTAACTAAAAGTATCTTTTAAGAAGTGATGCGTAAGTGTATAGCAGCCTCCTATTTCTTTTCTTCTCTCATTTTTCATGCAACATAAATAAATGTAAAATGTAATTTAATTAAATTTTAAAAAATATAATTTTTTATAGTTGATTTCTTCCTATATTTCTATGGATATTTTAATGTTTTGACATTCTCTTAAACAAAATTGGCTAAACCAATCGATTCCTCCGAGTTCTTATCATATGCTCGCGGCTTGCCCAACGTAGAAAGATTCAATGGAAGAAGTCAAAGTAACTGTAGCAAGTTCGTTATCAAAGTGATGTCACACATACATACACCCATGACGTACGCATAACTCAACTTTAAATGCCATCGGCATTTATTTGCATCGAACTTTTTAAAGTTTGAAAAAGCACAAGCTACACAACACGGTTTATGGGAAAATAATAAAATAAATAAATAATAATCCAAACGCAATACATCAAAAAATATATACCCATAAAGCAATAAAAAGCTAAACTCAGACTGATAGGAAGTGAATTTACTAAAACTCGGAATCTACCAATCCGAGTTTGATATCAAAATTGAACTCGGATTCAATAAATTCGAGTTCAATTATTTTTTTAACAAAAAATATTAAAGTTATAAAATCTTAAGACCTATTATAATTAATTAAAAAATATAAATAAATGAAAAAATAAAAAAAATGAATAATTATACATTTGATAAACTTATTTTTTTAAAAAATGAAGGACAAAAATAAAAAAGATAAAAGGAACAAATAAAAATAAATAAAAGTAAAAAAAATAAGGGATGTATAATAAGTTTAGGAAATTCGTAAAAAAGTATAATAATAATAATAATAAATTACATAAATGTTAAGAAATAAGAGATGAATGCTTATTTTTTAAAAATAAACAATTATTAACTATAAGACTAAGTTGATAAAGATAAAAGAAATAAAATGACACCAAAAAAATAAATATTTATTTATTTATTTTTATTATAATAATTATAAGAAAAATCTACCTTAATTTGTCTTATTAATTGATTGGAATCATGACTAGGTACTTCTTGTTAAATATTTTTGTATTTTGATAAATTGCAGTGAAATTAGTTCGAACTTGTTTTTGAAATTAAATTTTTAGAAAGATTCTATTCCCTAAAAACATATATTTAAAGAGATATTTGCTTAAGAAATAACACATTTTCCTATTATTTAGATGTAATAACTCTTTGTAAAAGATAGATAAAAGTTTTTTAGACAAAGATTTTTTTTTATAATCCACTAAGAAATTATTGCTTATTTAATAATATTTCTTCACAAATGAAAATTATTTTTTATGAAAAATATTATAATCTATACATAAAAATTTAGTCTAATTTTTTTATTACTTTTGGTAAAATTTTTATAGTATTAGAGAACGTAGAAAACTTTTAAACGTAAGAATTCATTACTTGGCGAAATAAAAAATAAAATGGATTGATTATTTCAAATGGATGTGTTATCTTTCGCACTAAAATAGATTTGGTCAATAATGCCAAAATTTAGATTGTTTAAATTTAATTATGCAAGGTAAAAAAAAATTTAAATTATAAATTTCTTTGTCTTTATTTTGTTCAGTTGAATCATTTTCTTTTAAGTTTGCAATTAAAAAGTTATGTTAAGTTTTTTAAGTTTGTAATTATGAACTATAAAATTAAGTTGATAAAGATAAAAGAAATAAAATGATACAGGTTGCTACAGAATTTATATAAGATGTGATAATAAATTACATAAATATTTATATAAAAATACTATAAGAGATGATTTCTGATGCCACAACGAGGCTTCTTTCTTTCACGTAGTCGCTGCTGTCTCACTTCTTCAGATTGTTGTTGCTCCTGTACCGTGGGTGACGAATCTAAATTAACGCATGGGGAATCAACTGGAGTAATCGGTTCATATGATATCACAAATCCGCCCTGCGATGATCCCCCAGGGTCGAAGGAGCTACTGGCATATGCAGTACTGAATGCAGATGTATCAAACAAAAGGTCAACAAATGATCCTCCAGATTGCTGCTCGAGTGTTCCAAACTGAGACATCGGTGACAAGGGCGGGAAATATGAAGGGCTGGATCCCACAAAGTCATGAAATTGGCTAGTTGGGACAAAAGAAGATGGACTAGCCATACCAATCTCTTAAGGCACTGGAGTTGGAATATATGAAGATGAACCGACTATGCTATAC
Organism: Erythrophleum fordii; assembly: GCA_032878935.1. Lineage (NCBI taxonomy): Eukaryota > Viridiplantae > Streptophyta > Magnoliopsida > Fabales > Fabaceae > Erythrophleum > Erythrophleum fordii. Next base: position 48,193,435 of record JAVQMF010000053.1, on the reverse strand, counting down.
TACCAATATCCTGCTGCACTGGCTCTTCCATTTGCTGCCTTCGACCTGTAATAGTGAGCTACTGAGATGATAAGTAACCCTGACATCACTTCCCTGGTCGACCTATTGGAATTTGAGGTCGGGGCAAATTGGGTGCCAGTTCAGCAGGCTGGGAGAACAGTGAAAAGCGTTGTTCACCAAGAGCCAATAATATATTTCTAGAGTCTCGGCCTATAATCTCGTTGAAATTCGAAGGTAAAAGGTCTTGTAAGTGCATATAATAAAGACTTTCTGCTACATCAGCCTGTATAAAAAGAAATAAGTATTTGAATGTCAACATAATAGTAAAGTAAAATATATGTATATATATATATATGTATACATTAATATATATATATATATATATAGAAAAAAGTAAGAGATCATATGTATTAGGAATGAAAAAATTTATCGCATAACTAGTTGCAGTGCTAACGGGGTGGATCCATTGGTGAGTACATCCTCAGTACCATTTCATATACTCAGATGTGCAATCAAATGACTCGTCAATAATAAAAGATTGCCTTATAATATTTTGCCAGTTATACCATTGCTGGACAAAAGCGTTATGCTTTGTTCTCCAGTTGGTTTGGGTTCTGCCATAGAACTATAGAGCATGAAGAGAATCTAATCTAACTGGTGCCTGAGGAATAGGTTGATGCTAACCAAATTGGCAAAAACCGTGATCGGGATGATGCCACTCTATGATATGAAAGCATATGATGGGCACCGAAGCAATTCAAATATTTAGCGATACTAAACAGTACGCAGGAATTAAGTTAAGCACATCTTGGGACTGATATGAGCGCCAAATAATCTAGGAGTAACACGAATGAAAAGATAAAACATAAAAAAATGTTAAAATTATGATGAATATAAGGAAGAGAAAAAAAACAACTAACTTCGTTGTCTCTCATAGCATCCAGTAAGGTTCGATACTAACTCAGGGCTCGCATACTTGGACGAGGAGGTCATCCAATATTCTTTCATCTATAACAATTTTTAATCACTAATGGAAAATAAAAATAAATATAGCTATGTAACAAGATGTATTTACAAACATAACAGCTATGCAATGGGTACCTAAACCCTAAAAGGGGAAGTAGAGGATAATCCTCTATCTGAGCGTAAGGGGTCAACGCCCTCTCTAGTGCGAGTATTGGAAATCGATCCCATGCCCACAAATGTAATAGTGTCAAGCAACCACCTATCCCTTTCTCATCTCTATATGTTGCATTATATAGCTCACGGTATAAGTAAGCTAATACTGCTGAACCCCAACTGAACCTGCTTGCTTGTTCAAAGTCATCCAGTAGTGAGAGATACATTAAATATACTTTATGGCTATATCTATCTGGAAGTAAAAAGCCTCCAATCAATCTAAGTATATATACTCAGGCAAAGCGTCGGACAATCTCCTCATTAGCATCATCCGGTAGATTAGCAAAGTTCTCCGCCAACCAAGCAATAGTGAGTCGCTGGCCATCAATCTTCTCAGCTGGTGGTCGAATGCCCAAGAGCCACTCACATGTATTTGCCCACGATCAATTTGTCGCTCCGAAAATAGAGTCTCCCTCTCATGGTAGGCCTAACTGTATAGCCACGTCCTCAAGAGTGATCGTGCACTCACTATGAGTAGTATGGAATGTGTGTGTTTTTTGGCGCCACCGCTCGACAAGTGCACTAATGAGTGAAGGATTATACTCAAAGTGGCCAAGTCGAGCTACACCGTAAAAATTAGCCTGTCTCAAATATTCTACTATAGCAGGAGGTGGATCACCCAAACGATCCTTGTGCTGAACATGTTGTGGGCGGAGGATTTGATCATCCTGCCAAAATACACAAATATTTTCATAAAACCCATTAGTAAACGTGGCCAATCATCAATGACCGTATTTATACAAGTATTAAGGGCAACTAATTATCTAACCTGGCCATTTCAAATTGTTTCAAATATGTGTAATCTCTATAGGTACAATAGTAAATTATCCTCAGGTCCTGGATGCACAACATGCTGTGCAGCGGCCATAATATCAACGCACCTGTAAAATTTAATAGAATTTAAAAATAAGACAGTTTATGTCATTGAATTTATATATATAAATTTAACAAGGTTAAAAAAAACACAACAGCTATTAAATTGATCTCATAAAGTTCAAAAAACGCACAACATACAACTTGGTTTACAAATATTTAGTATAATTTAGTTATAACCATTCAATACAATACAATATTAATTTTTTTTCATGGTGATGTGGACAGGTGGCTCAATTATGTCCTGGTTGTCGACATTACCCACACCGAATTGGTTAGCCAGATGCCCTAAAATCCATTTTATTTCTATAGCGAGAGGCTCATGGTCAACCCCTCTCATGAAGCATTGAAAGATTAGGGACCAATTTCGAACCATCAGGACTTGGCTAATATTCTTGACCTCCAATCGACTTAAAAATATTGTTATAAGCACAATGTATGGGGTTTAGGCAAAAAACAAGATCCACATATTGGAATGGGGCTAGGGAGATGGCAACATAGGCAGTAAGAACATGCTGACAAGAATACTTCTCCACCTGAAACTCACTGCAGTCACAAAAGCAATAAGTCAAACTAACCATGCAGCACTGACCGCATTGTCTATTCATCTGATTATATGGTTCCTTCACTTCAAATAATTGACCATTTCTGTCAAATGATTGTACAGAACATGCAAAGGCATGTTGCACATTTGCTGTCATCCTTTTTATCAAACTTTGGGAGTAAATTGAGCCTGCAGTCATCTGCGCATTGACTTGTTTAACGCGTTTTGTGAAGTATTAGTTGACCCTATAATATGTTGCTTTAACTATGCATGATATAGGCAATGACCTGACGCCTTTAAAAACACCATTCATGCATTCAGCTAGGTTTGTTATCATGTAGCCAAAACGACGCCCGTCCACATCATACGCCCGAGTCCATTGTTCTTTTGGGATGTCTACAAGCCATTTAGCTGCTTCCTTATGTATGATCGCTAACTCAGCTAACTTTTCATCAACATAACAATACTCATACGCATAACCTATTGAACATAAACATTGTTATTACAATAGGCACTAAATCAAAGACATTGTATTTAGTTATTTAGAAAGGAAAAATATACTAATATTTTTCAATATTTGTTTTAAATCTGATGATTTGAAGTGAGTATGCAAGTTGCTAGCCACACGACGAAGACATGATAACCATACGAGAGTTGCCAACCAGTCTGGGGATTAGCAACAGTAGCTAGGATTGATGGATGTCTATGAGAAATCAAACAAAGTCCACGCCTCCCTCATACTACTCGTCTACGTAAGTTGAAAAGAAATCATAACCATGCTACCTGTGTCTCTCCCTCGACTATTGCAAACGCAATGAGCACAATCTGTCGATCACCATCTTGTGTTGTTGCTATCAAGAGAGTCCCTTTGTATTTACCATATAAAAATGTCCCATCAATCTGGATCATAGGCTTCAGATGATCAAATGCATTTATACAAGCTTTGAATGCCTAAAAAACACACTTGAACATAACAACTGGCTCACTCGTGGAACTACTAGTTTGATATTATTTAGTTACAAACTCAACCGATGACCCAAACATGAAATGTTAAATTGTGGCCATCCATCTAGGTAGTATAGCGTATGAGCTCTCCTAGTTACTAAAAGTGAGTGTGGCAACTTTGTGTTTTGCTTTCCATGCTTTCTTATATGACATTGTATATCCAAATAAGTTTTTCATCCGCTCAATAATTTGTCTAATTGAAATATTCGATGTCTTAGTCACCATGCCAACAATACATGATGATATAACATTAGAATCTAATTTCGGGTGATCCTGCGATAAGGTCACAGACAGACATGTATGAGGACCATTATATTTTGCTATTTGTCATTGTGAACCCTTCTCCTTGTCTTTTTTCCATGCCCTTACTCGCCAGCTACAACCATTTCCATAACTAATATACTGAAATTTTTCGTACTTTTCAGATGACAAATATTTTTTAAAAAAGTGGTGTACTTTCACAGAATATAATTTGATAGCACGACGTAATGCTTTCTGGCTCGAATATTGCAATCCAATATACAAATATTGCATGCTCAAGTTTGTGCTAGCTCTAACCTCTTTAAATTTATCTTTGCCAGCCAACGCTATGTTAACCTGAGAGAAGAAACTAGCAGCAGGATCTACATATTAGGCTTCTGATTTAACATCATTTTCCAATTCATCTGTCTCATCATCATCATCATCACCATCATCATCCTCATCATCATTATAATCAGGGTCAAGTTCAATATTGTATTCATCTTCATTTTCAAAGTCATCCAACACATTGTCTTTGGAGCCATTCAAAGAATGAGGTTTAGTCAAGCAAAAAGTTGGATGAGAGGAACTTGGTTAAAAAATGTTCTCCATCGGTATCATCTGATATTGTTGCGAAGAGGTTGGTTGTAGTTTTAAGCTCCCTTGTGAGCCAGTAAATGAGGTCTTCGCATATAATTCAATTGCATTCAATTATCTTAGAAAATGTGAGTGAGCTTGTCACATCCTTTAAATATCAAAATCATCCTTTAGAACAATCGATTGGTACCATGTAGTATTTAATGACGCTGAAAGTCTATATATCAAATCAGTCACAGCTTGATTGGGGGGAAGTTGTAGTTTCTATCTCACTACATCTTTTAGTGCATCTAATGTCATTTCGATGCTAACTATTATATATTTTGACATAAGACATTGGAATGTTGCACCTTGAACACTATCAAAGATTCTTTCATTTGCATAAATACAAACAAGCTCATTTCTTCTGGCCATTTGATTTCCTACATGCGCAACTTTATTTAACAGTCACCACATTTAATAATTAATATTTGTTTCATTACTTATTTATGTATCATAATTTTTTTAAGTATAATTTATCTTTTCCTACACTTTTTTTCCTTTCTAATATTCCTTTACCTCAAACATATTTTCATATATTTCTAAAAATCATAACAATGCCTAAACAATAACAAATAAATAATATAATCTAAAAAATAATAATGCAAATAAATAATAAATAATTATAAATAAATTAGCTTAATTAAATTACACTAATTATTCTTATTTTTTCCACTTTTCTCATTCACTACAACGTAATTTTTAATATACATTTTGATCATTAGTACCTATTTCATTATTAATTTCTTTTTCCTGGTTTTTTTATATAATTATTTTTTCATAATTTCTTCCTTTATTTTTGATATTTATCATAAATATATAAAATAATTATTTGATCTGTCATACTTTTTTTAATCTAATTATTATTTCACACTTTCTTATTTATTTTTTTTCTCATTTCACTAATAATTTATAAAATATCATTCCTCTCTAAACTATAAATTCCCTAATGATTCTTTTTTATTTTCTTTAATCATTTTTCATTTCTTTATTTTTTCTTCTTTTTCTCTCTCTATTTTTTTTGGCCTTATAGTTTTCATTTTCCACATAATTTTTAAAACCCTCACTATAATTACTTCTTTACTTTTTCTATTACAATTATTTTTAAACTCCAATTCCCTCAGATTTCTTTCTTTTTCTTATATTTTGTTATTTCTTCCTATATTTTCTTATCATTTTCAAAAAATCCTTATTTAGTTTTTTTCCTATTCTTTATTATTAATAAATTAACCTTTACATTATTGTACATTTTTTCCCCATATTTTTTTTTCCTTTCTCTAACTTTTTCCTTCTTCATATTGTGTTATTTTATCTCCAAAATATTTTCATACATTTTCTAAAATCATTACAATATACAAACAATACCAAATAAACAATCTATACTCCTACAAATAATATAAGTAAATATTAAATAATAAAAAATAACTAACAACATATATATGAATAGTTCCATTTTTTCATCATTTACAAAATAAGTAACAACAATTATATAAGTAAATATTAGATAAAAGAATAGTTCTCCATATTTTCACATTTCAAAAATAATTAACAAACAGCTTAAATAGCTAACAAACAATAATACGGACAATTTCTTTTTTTCCTCAGTTACAAAAAATATTTCATTGTTCATTTTAATTTCTTATTCAGTAGACTTTTTAAATAATAAGAACATCATTTCACTAAATTTAATATTTTCTTCACATTATATACTACAAAATAATCTAAATAAGTAAATTATATTACATACCTCTTTCAGCTTTGTGGAGAATGTTTACAATTTTCACTATAATCACAGATGAAGAAAGTGAAATTCTTCTCCCCTAGAGCCAATGAAGAATTTCTCCTTTCAAGTTGCTAAACACGCTATTTGAATCTGAAAAGTTGAAGCTAGCTTATAATGAAATTTTGAAGGGCATTTTTGTAATTTAGGTTTTTCGTATTATCTTCTCTTATTTATTTTCAACCAATTAGAATTCTTCAATATCTTCTCCAACCATAACGGTCACGCCAGCCATAGGTGCCAGGCTAGGCGCAAGCTAGCTTGGCAGACTACGAACTCCAAACTCAGAACCATTGGATTCGAGTTTGTATCTACTTGCCACGTGGCACCACAGGGTGCCACGCTAAACTCGAATCCTGTGGTTCCGAGTTTAGCACTGTCTTTTGCCACGTGGTGCCTTAGGATTCAGCATTAGGTGTGAGGGATTTGAAACTCTAATCCATTGAATCCGAGTTTCTTCAAATTTATTGCATTTCGATAAATACCTTTTCCATTAATTCTTTTTGGTAATTTGAGGCAGCCTGTGTTATTTGTTGAGCAAATATCTTTACACAACACAGTTAAGGTATTTATTTATTTGTTTTAGTTAAGATAAAATATAAATAAATATATATATATGCTTTATTTGTATGTTGGGAATTTGACCATACTATGATGGATAAAATTCTTAATTCTTGTTCTACATAAATGTCATTCTTTTTTTTCTCAAATATAATATGAATTTCTTTTCTAAAGGTCCAGGTTTGCAACACAATCATGACACGTGCTTTGAAATTTATTTTTCTTAACATTAGAGTCATAATTGGACCTCAACTGTAACCTTTTAATTTTTTTTTTTTTATATACAAGGCCCAATTGTGACATCTAAATTTATTTATTTATTTATAATATATGAGGGGTGAACCTAATTTTTGTTAAAGGTTTTTATTTCCATTAATTTCATTATTTGGTAAATTGAGATATATAAAAAAATCTAAATATTAATTATAATATTTAAAAATTATTTCAAATGAAATTTGTAAAATAAATTTAAAAAATAAAATTTAATTGTTTAAAATAAAAAATAAATATTAATTCAATTTCTTTTAAACTGATAAATTAATAAGAGTTTAAAATTTTGATGAGCAACTAATTACACTTGTTAAATATTGTTCTACTCAATATTAAAGTGATTAAAGTTTTATAATTGTTAAAAAGGAAAGTCATAATTTGAAACAATGAACTACAAAATAAATATATAGGTACAAAAAAAGTGATACATACCACTAAAAAAAAAAAAGACGACTTATTCCACATTGAGTCCTTATTCGTAATCCTTGGTCTTGTTGTCTCACGGGATGGTATTTGATAAGTCCTTAAATTGTTATGATTTTCTTAATATGTTAAGGAATTTATCATATGAATATTGCTTTAAATTTATATTTTAATATATAAAATAAATAACATTTAGTTAAGCTAATATTTGGTAAGTTATGACTTTATTTCTTTAATTTTGAGTTAATTTTTTGTATTACTTACGTATAAATTATGTTTTTATCTAAATTTTTAGGTTGTAAATTTGTTTAATATTTGTTAATAGATTATAAATAGTAATTAGATGAATTTTATGTTTTTGTAAGGTTAAAATTACAAAGAAACAAGTTTAAAAGTCTTGGAATGCAAAGTAAAAAGAGTTGAAAAGATTTGTTGAAAGAGGATTGAAGAAAAATGAGAGCAATAAAAAGGAAGAAAAGAAAAAGGAGAAAAAGATGACGCTCAAAATCATTGTAAAAAGATAGTGCTTTTGACTGTTGTATATAAACATTTATCTACGTCACGACGCAGTTCTAGAAAAATGCAAAACGCACTGTTTTTAGTTGCATTTTTTAGGGTTTAAAAGGGTTTTGAACATTGCTTCGAAGGAGGCCATCATTTTAAAGGTTTTGGGGAAGAGAAAGAAGGGTTTGGAGCTTCATTTGCCATGGGAAAGCTTAAACTTGAGGAAGATTCATTTATTAAATCAATTGTTTTCTTCTTTCCTTGCTTTTCCTTATATTTTTTTGCCCATTTGGTTTATGCTTTGCTTTTAATATTGCTATTTCTTATAGTTCTAAGGTAAATTTGTTGATTTTGGATTATGATAAACTCTAACTTGTAATATGTTATAATTACTCTATTTATTTACAATTAATGGTATGATTTAATTATTCAACCCTTGTGTTTCATACTTCTAAGTGTGTGAAAATCATTAAATGAGTTAGGTTATCTAAATGAACTTGGAAAAGAAATTTTAGGACTTGACCATGGATGGGATAGTATGGATTTATGAAATTTGCAATGTTGAGTGGATTGATTCACTTGTAGGATAGGAATATACCTACTGGCCTCACATAGCCTTATTAAGACCTATTCTTGATTAAACTTTTAAATTAATTGCATAAGAAATTATGAATTAGTTAGGGAAATGCCTACATGTAATTTGAAAGATGTTTGTAGGTAAATTAGAGTCCTAGGCTATTAATGACATTAAGAGCAAGATAATGAAAAGTAATTAGTTCATATGAAATGCTTATTTCAAATTATTTTGCGTTCTAATTTCATCTAGAATAATATCTTTCATTTATTTATTTTATTTTATTTTTATATATTTAGTTTAGTTTAGTTTCACATCACCTTTTATTGTTGGCTTGATTTATATTAAAGTGCACAATTTTAATACTTAGCAATTATCTTAGTGACAAATCCTTATGGGAATGATACTCTATTCATTATTTTATTACTGTTGCGATACGTATACTTGTATGTATGCTTTCAAAAAAAAAAAAATAACAGTGTTCTTCTTCTTTTTCCTCCACCTCATCCTCCTCCTCTTCTTTTTCGCCTTCTTCTTCATCATCAACTTCGTCTTCATCTTTTTCAATATCATTGTTTTGTTCATCTTTTGTCTATTGGTATGCCATATAATTCATATTTCATTGGAGGGATTGAGTTAGAGGAATTGGCTTATATGGTATAATATATTCCGCCTGCTATGATCTAATATATACAAAAGGCCTAGAAGCAAACTCAAAAGAAAATATTAGCTGGTTTGAAAATAGAGGTATAAGAGGGATAGTGCCGTATGGCATATAAAATGAAGAACTAGTATCCCCAAAATTAGTAAAATGCACGGGTGGCATAGAAAAAGATGGACTCATGGTGTCATAATAGGCCTGTATTTGTGTAGCTAAGAAAGAAGATGGACCAGTAGTATCATGGTAGGCCTACGTCTTGTGTCAGAAGATATACCAGTTGTCGCAGATGTAGTGCCAACACTAGTGGCAAAATCACGATAAGTCTGATTATCCACCATGGGTACTCTAGTAGATATAAATCCATGAATTCTTTTTCCATACGACTTAAAGGAAGCTAAGGCCTAAGCAATCAAGGTACAAAAGGAGTAGGTTAGGAGATCTTTATGTCCCGATACATATCAAGTGCATAAAAGATATTAGTATAATCACTCACCATAGTCAGACCAAACAGTAAAGGTTATCCATAATAAGTAGTCGTGAGCAGTTAGCTAGATTAACTTATTAAAAAAAATTGAGAATCATATATGTAATATATATATATAAAGAAAGTTAAATAAAGTAAATGTAACAAGTTCCTAAAAATTACTATAAAACTCTGAGCAACATTAATAAGATAGATCCACCAACGGGTAATTCTCTAGTACCATCTCATGTACTCTGAAGAGCGATCCAAGGGTATGGGCTACATTCTACCAAATTGTTGAAGCACGTGATTAGCATGATGCCACTCCATAACATCAAAGCAAATAAGCAGCATAAATGCCAGTCATATGTTTGAGGAAGGTAAGAAGTAGTCAAGTATTAACTGGCGCACATTGTTTGAATCGTGTAGATGCCATATAATCTACAAATAATGAATTAAAACATGTAAGGATATGTTATCACACAGGTAACCATGCAACAATATGTGGAGTGTCTCAAACTTCATTGGCCCACATCTGATCTAATATTACTTTATAGTGTTATATCGCTATTTTTCTCGGATAAGGATGCTGGCCCACGCACTTTTCACCTACAAGATGTACAAGGAAATAATGGTTAATTATGATTGATAAATCAATGTGAACTATACAAAACACATTCAAGATTGGAATACTTTTCATACTTGTAAGCAAGTGGAGAGAATACATCATATACACCTAGGTGAAGGTCTAAAGGTGGGGGCCTCTGGGGTGCTAGTCTAGGGAGCCAATCTTAAGCTCATAAGTGAAGCAATGTCAAGTAGCCACCAATGTTAACCTCGTTATAATCAGTGGCATTGCACACTCTTTGTAGAGGTATACTAGTATTGCACAATCTTAGCTAAATTGGCCTACTACATGAAAGTCTTAAAAGAAGGTCAGGTACATAAAAAAAACTCTATATGCAAACCTGTCAAGCATGAGGATCCCACCTATCAGATGTAATATGTAGGCAGGAGAGAAATATAATATTTTATTTTTGTCTACATTTTTTATAAGTGCCTCAAAGTTATTGGTGAGCTAAGTAATGCTCAACTTTTGGCCATCAAACTCTTCCTTTGGTGGTTTGAACCCAAGAAAAATGTCACAACTGCTTTGCCAATGAAAGTTCAATAAATAATGATAAGGTGACCTGCTATCAAAGGACTTAATTGCACCCCCACATCTTGTAGTGCAATAATACACTTATCTTAGGTAATATAAAAGTATGTGTTTCTGGTTGCCACCACTCGACGAGTGTTGAAACAAGTAAAGAATCAAAATCGAGTGTTGCAAGGTGGGACACTCTGTAGAAGCTAGCAGCTCTAAGATGTGGCACTATAGTTGGTAGAGGAAACTCCAATCATAAACTATGGGAAAGCCAGTATAGTCAAAGAACGCAATATGCCTATTAAAAAAAAAAAGTGTTAAAGGTATGACATAATAATCACATGTTAAAGATACAATCTTCACAATGCATTAGTAACGCATCTTATTAAGCCACATAGCTCGAGAGACGTGTCTAGTTAGAAGATACAATAATGACTCATCTTCTAACCCTAGATGGATAATATTTCTTGGGCCAAACATAATGTTATCCTAAAAAAACCAAATAACATAATATTTTATTCGAACATGGCAAAATACATAGCCATCATTCAGACATGACAAAATATTTTAAAGCTCGTAAAAGCCAAAACACACCATGTGGATTGAATAAGGGAAAGCAACATATTTAATGACAACATTAAGACATTAGAATATATATCTAAGTAATACATAGCAAGATATTTGATCAGTACATGTCAAAATACAAAGCAAAGTAATTATCAACATGCCATCCTTTATACATAACAAAATGCGATACTCATATAGAAAAGGAAAAAAGAAACAAATAACAAGACAACTATAGGTTTTGCTATCTATGTGACGGACAAGTCATGCAATTGTGGCCCGTTTGTCTGCACAATACACATCTCAGTAGATGCTTGGAAGCTTCTTGTTAGTCCATTTCATTTGTTATTTGGCTTAACTTGGGGTAACCTTTATCATGTTCTATTATAGGATCTGGGATGAAAGTTAGGCTTGGAACCTGGGGCCAAAACACTTTACCACCAATGGGGTGAAATTCATTCTCATAGGCCTTTAAGATAGTCTCCAATCAAAAGACTAGATTGACATATTGTATGTAGTCTAATTAGACGTGGGCACATGCTGCTAACAAATGTTGACAAGGATATTTCAAACTCTGAAATTCATCATAATTGCATGTATAGTCTGTTAGGCTTACTTTCCAAGATTGACCAAATTGTTGGTTAGTCAGATCGTATGGCTCCTTCATCTCAAATATCAACCCTCGTCTGTCAATTCTACAAGCTGCACATGTCGATACTCTTTAAGTTTTGACTGCCCGCTTTAATTTGATGTCCTCCAATATGACTTTTCCTATTTGTAGTTATATATTCGCCTTCTCTACATACTCGATCCAATATTTGGTTAACTTGTAGAATATTGCCTGAACCAATTTGAGCACGAATAAGAATATGACCTTTTTAAAAATTGCATTTATACTCTTTACTAAGTTCGTGGTTATATGGCCCAATCATCTACCATCAACATCATACACCTAATACCATTGACCTTTAGGTATCTCATCAATCCAATTAGCAATGTGCAAGTCTAATTAGTGTATATGGCTAATTGTTCATTCAATTTATGTTACTCATATAAGTAACCTGTACATAGAAATATAGGATAATTAATAACTCATGCGAAGATGGTGCAATGTATTATACAAATACTGATGAGGGTAAGTGATGGTGAGATGTACCAATTTTGGTGAACAACTTCTTCAGCCATAGTAGTCCAAATTTCTTATTGATATTGCTAGCCAAATGTCAGAGGCAAAATATATGATAAGTCTGTGGTGGCTGTCATCCTATGTGCAATTGATCACGGTTGCCAAAATGTTAGTATTCCTATTGGAAATCAAGCAAATCCCATTTTTATCTTTCACCACATGTGCTAAAAGGTTAAACAAGAACCATACTTGTGTCTTATATATTTCTCCTTTTATTATGGCAAAAGCAAGCGGGATAATATTCCTCTCACCATCTTGTATGCTTATGATTAGGATGGTCCCCTTGTATTTGCCATGAAGGAATATCTCATTTATTTGGACCATCGGCTTCAAGTAGTTGAAGGTATCAATGCACAACTAAAAGGTCCATAATACTCAATAAAACATAATTGATTCATTATTAACTATACCAAATAGTACATATTCTTTATACACAAAGTCATTGTCCAATTCACACATAAAATGTTAAATGACAACTAGCCACCTTGGTAAAAAAGTATAAGACTTCTCCCATTTTCCAAATGCATGTGAGATAGCTTGGTATTTTCCCTTCCAAATTTTTTGTATATAGCATTGTATCCGAATATAGAATGCACCCGCTTCGTGACCTCTCAAATTGACACCCAGGGATTCTCATTCACCATTGATGCAATGTCCATTAAGATAATATCATAGTCTAGTTTTGGATGATCTTGTGACAAAAATGCTAAAATACATATAGAAGGCCCATTATATTTTGTCATCTCCTAATGGTTTTCTTTCTATTGATAACATACCCTGACACTCCATTTGCATGATCCCCTATCCATATTAAAGGTACTAATATTCTTTGTACTTTCTCAAGGAATGAAATGCCTTAAAAGTGTAATATACACATACTGAGTATATCTTTACTACCCAACAAAAAGACCGATAATAATTATACATCATGCTTACATATAGCTCTTAGCCATCATTTATGTTTACCACCACATCCTCCATATCGGTATAGGTAGGAGCCCTTACACCATCTGTATCTATCTATTCAAGGAACATAATTGTCGAGTTATCATAAATATTTATAGGGGCTGCTGGATTCACGGCAACATCCATCCCATATGTATCTTTATCATCATCTATATCACCACCACTATTATAATTATAAGGAGTAACATCATATTCGTCCTCTTCCTTAAATTCATCCATTGTGTCTTTTATCTCTTCTGGAGAATAAAGGGGGCATCAACTAGTTCATGTGATAAACTTGGTTACAAGGTATGATTATTTAGTGGAAGAGAAGAACTCAGATGGAAGGTATAATTAACAAAACCAATAGTTGGATATTGTTTAATTGTTATATGTTGGGTGTGGAATTGGCCTACACTTATAAAGTATATTCTAAACAAGGCAAGTTGATCATTTGTAATGTTAACATGGCTGGAAGATAGGAGTAGGTCTAGCACATAGTCAATTGTTGTTTGAGCTACCATATTTAAATCCATTTCCTCTGATGAGATTTTTGCATACAATTTTACTAAACCAAGTTGTGATGGAAACTTTGTATTGGCCACCTATATCGCTTGGATGTTGGTATCCCTTCTCAACTTACATGTTTGATACTTTGTGAGCCTCAGTAATACTAGATGCTTATACACTAATTGAGACACATATTGATTTGAACCTAACTGTAGTTGTTCTGCAACCTCTTATTTCAGCCTCTCCAATGTAATGTCAAAATCAATAGTCATTATATCAATCATATGTGAGATAAATGTTGCACTCTTATCGATTTCACATATTTGTCCATTTAAATATATGTATATAACTCATTCCCGCTGTTTATTTCACAAATACGAGCAATACTACCACTAACATCCAAAATAGTGGCAAAGTTCATGAAATACTAAAATTTTTGTTCAACTTAAGTATTTTTTTTCCCATCCCATTATGTTAACTTTTACAAAAAATTATAATATTTTTTCAATATATAATACTTTCTAGCACATGTTGTGTGTGTCGTATTCAATTAATTAGTTTTTATGTAAAAACAAATTATGCAACAAATTATTATTATGCACCATCTAAGTGACAATCATACACAAATCATTATTATTCATTTTTTAATAAAATCAAATTTGTTATTAACTTAATTTTAATATACATAGTGGAATATATTAATTATTAATAAAATGATATTAATTTTTTAAGATAGGAAAAGAATGGAGACAAACACATAAATTATTATTTTGTTCCTTTTAAATATTATACTCATTTTCTCACTATTTTCCCTAAATTTTTTACATTTTGCATTTACTTAAAAATATAAATAATATTATACCATTATATTTTTATATTATACTACATATAATTATATATTTTATTTTATTTTTCATTCACATTATTGAAACCTACATTATATTGAATATATTCTTTCATAATTGTATTTTTATAATATTATATTTTATAATTTTTCCCCTATTATATTTTTTATAATATTTTTTACAATGTTTATGCATTTTTTCCATATTATATTTTTTATAATACTTTAAATTATTAATTTCATTATTATTATATTTTTCATAATATTATACAATATTGAACATATTCTTCCATAATTGTATTTTTATAATATTAAAATTTTATATTTTTCCATATTATATTTTTTATAATATCTTTTCCATATTTTTATATTTTTTATTATATTTTTTCTAGCATTCTTTGATATTATATTTTTATAATTTTTTCAATATTTTTACAACATTATAATATTTTTTATAATATTATACAATATTGAACATATTCTTCCATAATTATATTTTTATATTTTTTCCATATTTTTTATAACATTTTTTTAACATTATTTTTATTTTTATACTATTTTGTACAATATTTTTTCATATTTTATTTTTTATAATATTCTTATTATTAATGTTTACAATATTATAATATATTTTTATAATATCTATAATATTAAACATATTCTTCCTCAATTGTCCTTTATAATATTATATTTTTATATTCTTTTACGCTAAACATACTATTTTTATAGCCCTCCTTATATGTTAACAAAAGTTGTATAATTATTTTATTTCACATTATTAAAACATAATTATAAATTATAATATCCTGAGCCTATTTTTTTTCAATCTAATTTTTCCTAATAATTTAACAAAAATTATTCTTTCAACCGTGACTACGTGTTTCACATGTTAAAACAACAAATTATTCAACCCACATCCAAATCAAACAAGCAAAAATAGATATATTACACAAATTTAAAATTTAAATACAAAATAATCATCTTTTAAGCAAAATAAACATTTACTTTAATTAACATTTACATACCAGGTAGTTAATCTTAGGAGATACTTGGGATTCTTTTTTGTTTTTTTCATGGTAAGATAATATGGTGAAATCTTGCTTCTGTAATGGCTGCTAAAGGAAAGAAGAAGAAATTACTATGATAGAAAGTGAATAGCGAGAAGGGAAAAGATGAAATGGAGAGAGAGAGCGAAGATGAAGAAGACAAAGCACTAGGTCTTGACGAAAGAGTGAGATACAGATATAGGAGGTATAAGTAAAGAAGGCAATGTTTAAAAAAAGAAAAAGTTGGGATAACAATTTTTTTTAGCCAATAACATTTGTCCATATGGCGACATAATCTGATGATCCAATTAGATGCTACCATGTGGACAACCTTTTTTATTCACGTGTTAGGGTCAAAATTTGACCTTAACATGCTAGCCAGGGTCATAGTTGCTTAATAACTATGACTTATTTGTTTAATTTTTTGCTAATTTAGGTGTCACAGTTAGGTAAAAAAAATTAAAAAATATGTGTCACGATTGATTGAAAACCATGACCCCTTAAAAATTAAAAAAAAAAACTACATGTTGTATCTGGGGAAAAAAGAATGGCAGTTGTACATGGAGAATTAAGAATTTTACCTTTTGTAGTACAATCAAAAGCCTTTTGTATGTTCCTAAGTAATTAGAAATATTTATCTTTTTTAATATTCCTCAATGCAAGTCTTAAGGATTTGAAGTAGCTAAATGGAACATGAAGTGCAACTTTAGCATTTTAAACATTTTAACAACATGTTATTTTGAAAATAAATTACCAAAGCAAATGTCTGAATAACATTTACAACAACAGTAGAGGTTATTTAGTTTCTTTAACCATTTCTATAAACTTTGCATATGAAGACTAATTGATCCCAATATTCCTTGCAAGTATTAAAAATAAGTAAAGACAATCATAGAATTTGCAAAAGATTTGTTGACACAATAAAATGACATAGTAATCTAAAATGGTGTGAAAGGATAGTGATTGCAAAGAAAAAAAAACGAAAAAAAAAACTGATTGATGTGATAAAAGAGTCAAAATAAAAATAGAAATGCATGTGACAACATGGGAGATAATTGTGTGCACTATAATCACATCCATGATGAGGATTGAAGGATTTGAGTAGGTCAATTATTTGAGGAGTAAGTTAACTATGTAAAGATTGCAGTCATTATCATCATACCTAGGGCATTCGTGTGTGTCATAGGTAACAATCATTGAGTTAGTGGTAACAACCAAGTGAGTAAATGTATGCAGGAGGCTGTCTATTTGTGAGATCATATACCATAAACCACTAGTTATATCAAAGCTCTAATGTTGCATGATGTACGTTGGTTCATGATCAATGTTGTGGTAGACCATAGTTGCATTTCTGTTGCAATTAAGCTAGGTATCCTAATCTTATCAAATGCATTAGTTGAGGAATTGTAGATAACATTATGGTCAAGTGTAGAAGTTTCATGAGAGATTGTTTGCAATGTCTAACATAAGAAATTGTCAATTATTAATGAGTTGGATAACATTAAGTTTTGGATAAGGTGGTAGCTATGAAATGCTATCCATATACTTTTTTTTTTAAAAAAAAAAAAGTCTTTTAGATGTCATTGTCAAAATGATCTCTGAGTGACCAATGCCAATAAGAAGTGGTCATGTTTAGTAGAGTTGTAACTGAATCAATATGATTAGGTTACTAAAGATATTTAAAAAATATAGAGATATTTACTAGAGAGACAATGCATATGGCTAATAATATGAAAGTAGTGTGGACAGATAAATTAGGAATCCACTTATCACAATATCATATTCAAGGTCGGGAATTCTCCATAATTGTCTTATTCTAAGGTTGACCACAATGTAAAAATTGGCATTAGATGGTGAATATTTTTTTATGCATAACAAACCATGAGTACCTCTAATAAAGCACATAAAGTTGGCATACGGGAAAATACCGAGGAGGTTAATGTCATATATTATTGATATAGTCATATTAAAGTGGAGGTGTTGATAATTCATATATTTTTACCTACTAATTATGTATTTTTTATTAATAATTTGATGATACTTTGAGCTTTATTCGATATTATTTAGATTAGAAAGTGAAATTTCACCTTTTTGGAATTATGTTGCATAGATTGGATATTTTAATGATTTTATCTCCCATATGACAATTTTATTTCATGGGTCATTGATTTTATTTTTTTGTTAACTTAAGGAATTTCATGAAGTGAAGCACATTCATACATGGAGGAATGAATGAGAAGGAAGGAGAGTACACATAGCAGTCACCCATGGATCATTCAAGCACTCCCTCTCTCCATGTCACACATGCATAGGTTCTATTCACTCATGGCCTACGAATTGAAGGAGCAGATCCATATAGCACTCCAGCATTCACACATCACACCCATGTCTCTCCCTCACATGGAAATAGGCATGGGACTCTCAGGGATTGACACACACTCCACTTCCATGCATTCACACTCATTTCCACGGCATTCCATTCATGTCACAGGCTCTCTCTCTCACCAGATCAGATACACACTCATACAATTCACTCACTTTCACATTGAGGCTTAAGTCTTCTAAGGGAATAGAGCACAAGACTCCATTCTTATCCATTACACATAAGAGACACATGCATGGCAATTTCATGCAACCAGTTCACTAATGCATAGCCCTTACATACTCTCTCATTCATGCAGGAGCCTCACGTCACTAATTCACACAATGACACACACGAGCTCTTCCACTTAATCACACACTGACGTTGCCATGTTCTTCTTTCATGCATAGACTCACATGCATCTTACATGACACATACACACACATAGATAGAAGTATGTGAGAGAGAAGATCAAGTGTCATGTGAGATGAGAGAAGGTCTAGAGGAGAGATACGAGAAGGTGGACTCTCAGGTTCTCTTAAGGAGGCAGCGCATGTGACATGGATGGGGGATGAGAGCCATAAGTCTCGAGGGTCCATAAATTCATGAGGAAAAGGCACGTGATATTGGCATGGGTTTATTGGAAGATATCGGATACCTGAGAGAGCAGAATGTGATGATCACATGAAAACTAGGCACGGGCTTAAGAGATCAAGAAGACACAGAGGGAGCAAAATAGAGTGACACATAAAACCACTAAGGTTGATTTGGAGGAAAAAAAAAAGGGAAAGAGCTCACGTGGAAATTGAAAGAAGGGACTTGATCGCTAAAATTTTTTTTTATGCGTGACCGCAAGTGCACGGGTCGGATCAAGTAGTTCAGTGATAAGTAAAAGTATCGTTCCCACAAGGAATGACTGGAATGCAATTAGGCAGTGCACAACCTACTTTTATCCACTTTAAACAACCAATTATGAGATTCTTGATTTTAGAACTAAATTTAAAATAAAATGAATTGAAAGGAAACTTAGTTGGCAAAGGCAGTTAAGATAAAATCCAAGGTTTGAAATTACCTAGAGTCACTATTCCCTTGATGCTCACTAGAACTTAATTTCTTGTTTAAATGCTATTAATTATCGCCTTGTGGGTTAAGAGTTCAGAAGCTATAATCGTCCGTCGATGTAATTACAGCCCTACTCTCCCCTAGAATCTAAGTGTCCTTAGATTTGGGTTAGAGTGCATTAGATACTATATCCCTCTACAAACCAATTAAGGTAATCAGGTATATGTCTATCCCAATTACAAATTAAATGATTCTAAACTTAATTTATCCAACTCTTAGGTTCAATTAAGAATCCCTTTTTCAAGGTAAATTCTAATTTCCCAAATCAAATCAAAGAGGTGGCCAATCCCTAAGAAAGCATTAAGCAAGAGAAGGATACACAACAATCAACACAATTAACAAGACAATTAATGATTCAGTTCACATCAAGTTCATAGTGCTCTAAGTAAAAACGAATTTAGCCGCACATAGCTAAATCTACAGAGAATTCCCAATCAAAATACATGGAGAAGATGAAAAGAACAAAGAAAGCAAACAAAGGGAAGAATGAGATGCAGAAAGTAGAGCTCCCCCTTTTGATTCCTCTCTTCCTTCACTCTCCAAGCTTCAAGAGCCTTCAAAGAACTCCCAAAATCGCCTCCTGGATGCTCAGAACTTCCTTTGCCGCCGAATATCCCGAACCCTAACTCAGCAAACTTCTTTTAAAGCCAGAAAATTAAAACTCTGCGTTTCAGGTCCGATCTCGCTATGGCGAGGGGCGTCTCTCGCTATAGCGAGGTCTCATAAGTGCTCAGGTTTCCACTGTGCTCGCTACTCCCACGCTATAGCGAGTTGCTTTCTGGAATTTCTATACAACACGACTTCGCTATTGCGAATACTCCCCTTCGCTATGGCGAAAGTACCATCTCGTTATAGCGAACTTCGGTCTCGCTGTAGCGAGAAGACTTGTTCAATCTACCTTGGTCATTTTCAACTTCCCTCTCTTATATTCAACTCTTTCTTCATTTTGCTACTTTTCCGTGAAATTGAAATTAAACATAAAGTGAGGCTTAAACTGATAAAAATCTTATGATTATAATACTTTCTTTATTTTGTTTGATTGAGTACATTTTTAACCATATTAATCAGGAGAAAAGTATTTTACCTCCCTAATTTAGTGTCAAATATAGCCCTTTTGGGTCCTAAATTAGGAGGTTATCAGGACTCTCAGGTTTTGAGGTTAAGGGTCCAAAATAGAGAAGCACGCAGGAGGGAAATTTCATCTCATTATTCTCATTTATCTTGGTGAAGCTCTCCATGGCCATAGTTCTTCATCCTTTCAATTTTCTCCATCATTTCTTGCAAGCAATGAAAATTTAATTCCTCTTAGTGGCGGATCTTGTATGCTAACTCTTTGATGGAGATTAAAGCTCTCAATTTCAATCAAAACTAGGCTAATTTGCTCAATTCCTCTTCTATTTTTGTTGTTATTTCAATTAATGTTCTATTGATTTGGTTTAATTAATAGGAACTTGATTGTAGTGGCTATTTTAGATTGATTTAATCCTCTAAATTTTGTTAAGAATTAGAGATGTATTATTGCACCTTAAGTGTTTGATGAATTACTCTTGATTGGTTATGCACTTTTCACCTATTTTACTTGCAAATTTTAGTTTAATTATGCAATGATTATTGTGTAATTGGTGTTAGAGTTTATTTTTGATTAATTTAATTAAGATTTTTAAGAGTTTAAGTGGTGACTTAGACTTTTAGGTGAAAAGTTCAGCAACCTAAAAAAATAATTAAACTCATATTTAGGTATATTCTAATCTTTTTATGCAAGTACTAATCAATTAAGAATGTTGTGTCACAAGCTTCCAATTGGTTTAGCACTTGTATCTCAATAGTTAATTAGGAATTTCTTTAATTAATGCACCAAACAAGGGGATTAACTCTAGGTCTTAAGTCAATCTAACGAGAGTAATGATAATTGAGGTTAAGGGGTGAGTTCAAGGTTAGTTACTTTGCATTATTAGTTGAGTTCACCACTTAGTTATAGCTTTAACTTGTTATTGTTACTTTACTTCAATTGAATTCTAAGAATTAAATTCCTTTAATTAAATCTTATTCTTGTGTTTTCACTTAGCTTTCATATCAAAAAACTCTTTAACAAATTATTAGAGTCCAACTCCAAGAGAAATGATCTAGGTTGCATCACTAATTATAAATTTTAATTCAACTTAGTTATTTGAGGTTACTCGATACAACCATCATGGAAAAGATCATGATTAAGTAAATGTTGGTTGGTTAAGATGAGGCTAGAAATTGTATCCATTTTTCTTTATGGCTTCAATAAGAAAAAAAATATTATTCATCAACAAAAAGTAGTTATAAGAGAATATAAGATATTATTATTCATCAATATAAGAAGTTTATATGTTTAAGTGAACCTCCTAAGAATCAAAATTGTTAGATAATAGAGTATAGCTTTAAAATTCTATCATAAATCTCATCAAAGAATATAAAAACACCAATTAATAATTAGCGAGAAAACCTAAAGCAAAGAATAAGGGATGACAAATATACAAAATAGTATAACATACTTATCATATTATAAAAAAGAAAGTAGTCTTTTACTTAAGGTATCCTCTTAAAGGGGAGGTTGGTAGGAAATTTAACAAAAAATATATATAGAAATTGCAAGTGGTCAACATCTAATACACACATGATGTGAAATACATAAAATTAACACAAAGTGTAACACAGACTTCCAAAAAATAATATTGACAAATAAATCATATATTTTTATGACAACAATGTATGCGCACTACTATGATGCTATGTAACACCAAGATTAATGTAGGAATCTTTGTGAAGTACCAAGTTACATTGGGTAATGATACATGAAAATATATATCACAACTATAAATGATATGCCATATTGAAGATAAATCACTACATTATAAAAAAAATATAACACATATTTTTTCTGCTTTAAATTTGGCAAAGAAGAGATTACATATAGCAAAATGGCCAAGAAATTTGACTTAGAAAGGAGAGATAAGCTTAGCAAATTACTAGATCATATTCGTTATTGTCAAAGATTGCATAATGTGCCTAATCTACAAATGCATATGGGAAAAGGAGTAGGTTTGCCCATAAAAAACATTGCCTATGCCTTTATAAACTTAACATTTCAAATTTTCAAGTCTTTCCCTAAAAAATCTATTGCATGTTTCTTTAATCACAAAAAGCCTTTTATTTGTTTCCCAATTGCTTAACTGGCAATAAACTTAGCATTTCAATGAAGTAAACCATACATACAGGGGTTATAACAATAAAGAAAATTTAGAGATAGAAATTTTCATCTCAAATTTGTAACTCATTTTTTCAAAAAAGAAATTATTTAGAGACATATTAGAGACAAAATTAGTGGCAAAAAATTTTTGTCCCTAATTCTACCTCTAATATTAACTAGTTATTTCAATGATAATGTTCACTTAAAGACGAATTTTGTAATGGCCAGATAATTCTATCTTTAGATTTCACAAATAATATTTTTTTACTCTTAATTATTGTAATAGAAAAGCAAATAATTAGAGATGATTAGTTTTAAGAGTGTTTTTTCCATCTCTAATTCCATCTCTAAAATTTGCTTTATTCTTTTTTTTTTTTTTAACAAATCAACTTTTAGAGACAGAATTAAAATAGATTTGCGTTAGATTTGAGATGGAAAGTTTTCCATCTTTAATTTCTATCTCTATTTCCTAATTTTCTTTTAGTGTTTAATATTTTATTATGTCTATTAATGCTTCATCACTGATATTTTGAACATCATGCTTAGCTAGTGTCAGCTTATTATTTCGATCCATTGGTACTCCACCTAGCTTTGATCCACTTAGTCCTAACTCAGTGATTAAATCTAGTATATACATCTTCATTTGATTTAACTATTCCCTCTTTTGACCTTGCTATCTCAATGCTAAGAAAGTGCTTCAACTTTCCTAAACCTTTGATCTTGAAATGCTTGTACAAAAACTCTTTAGTCTCCTTCATAACCTTTACATCATTCCCAATAATTAACAAAGCATCAACATACACAAGTAAAATTGTGAAACAATTCCCTTTCTCTTTAGTAAACAATGAATAATCATGTTAACTTTATTGGAAGCCAGGTAGTAGCAATGCCTCTGTGAGTTTGGAATTCTATTGTCTTTAAGGTTACTATAATCTGTACAAGGATTTTTATAGTTTACACACGATATTCTCCCTTTGGCTATTAAATCCTTGTGGGAGCTTATTGATGTGTCAGATTTTCATATGCTTATTGAACTCTAAATCCTAATTTTTTAATTAATATTATATGGTATCTTATACTAAACTTGTGTATTTCAATTAAGAATTGGTTGAATGATGTGAAAGGAAGGATTGGTGCAAAAAGCAAAGCACTCTAACAAATCACACAAGCGCCTCATGTAAACTCACATAGCCATGTATTTATGGTTTGAGAAATAGCAAGTCTGATGAAAAGCAAGCAAACAAGGAATCATACAGCTTGCCTATGTAATTGTACACAACCGTATATTTGAGGAAACATTGAAAACACTTTAAGCAAATGTATCACATGGCCTAAACATGTGACTGGTTGAAAACACATGGCCTACCCATGTGTGTAAAAAGGAAGCTTTTATCTAATACAGCCAAAAGTGAAATTATTTCCTTTTGGCTAGTTAAAGGCATTTTGGGCCAAAAAAAGAGAAGGAATCTTAGCAATAGAAATATAAAAGGGAATAAAGGGCAACAATTGGTAATTAAGTTTATGAATATATACATATATATATTCAAGCCAAAATGATTATATCAAGTCATAAATATATTCATGTATGGATGCTATTAATTAAGTTTATAAATTTATATATTTACTATTAACACTTACCATTTTCATGGTATTTCATGTTTAAGGGAACATTAAAGACATCAAAGGTTTATGTTGCTTTCAGTTGAAACTTATGGGTAATGAGACTAAAGCTAAACAAAGAAGTGGAGAAATAAAAACAAAGTTATAAAGAGGACTTTTTAACTAGAGGTAACTTTCTTTCAATTTCCATAAATTAAATAGTGCTAGTTGTTTAGTTTTTATAGTCATATTCTTTTTCTTCAAAAGAGGAGGAAAATAAGTGAGAAAAAAAAATAGAAAGGACAAAGTGTTTACTTGATGTCTAAAGAGGAAAAAGAGATTTTAGACATATTTTCTTTTAATTTATACTCTATTGATAAATAACTTAAGTCAATATGCAACTTTAAGGAAAAAAATTGCACAAATAATTGCTTAAACATTGTTAATCAATTGATAGTGAGCTTCAGACAAAGAATATTTGCAACTATTGTTACTTGTTAGAAATAAGAGAACTTATAAGGTGTACTTGATAAATAAGTTTACATATTAGGTTGATCAAGCTAATCTAACAAGCCATATCAAATTTTTCTCCTTAATGGCTCAAGATTATATCATCACATCTGCACCCTTGTCCCTATTGCAATACATAGAGCATGAGTTCATGTCATGTATCCCATTATATTTGTCATAATCTAATAAAAAATATCAATTACCATAATACTTGAAAAAAATCAATCATAAATGTTGGCCCAAAAACTTTTCACAACCACAATTGAGTTGGATGATAACAAAAGTCTAATGTGAGATAAAAACCCATTCATGTTTTATATCTATTAATCACTTTTTTTCACTAAACCAAGTTATTAGAAAAGATAAAAAACATAAATGCTTAAATTATTCCAGCACTTTATCTATTCACCTTGTTTAAAAACAAAAATTTCTATGAAAGTTTCTCTTTTATCTATTGTTATGTTTGACATTTCAGAAAAACACAAGTTAACCTTGCTTCTATATGTAACATTTATGAGTTTCTATGAGCTTTAATTAAGAAAGGACAACTTGAACCTCTTCATGGAAACTTCCTTGTTGTTTCAAAGTGTTTTAGTGAAGCAAAACCATGAAACAATAACAAAGATGATCTTAGTTTGCCTAAAACCAGATAAAAAAGAGAAGCATGCTTGGCATTCCTTAGCTACTCAAGACCCATGATGACCCTATTGCTTTAACAAGCACTTTAAAGAAATTTATCGACTAGAATCATGGAAATCTATATAAAGAAGTGCATAACAATGACAACAATAAGTGAATACAAAGCTTTCTTATTTTCAAATTTGCTGTTGTCCTTCATGTTCTCATTATTTTAAATTTTATCCTTTTTGAGTGATTAATGTATTTGACTATTTAAGAGTCAATATGAGAATCTAGTTGTAATTCTTTGATTGATAAGGCTCATCAAACCTTTTATCTTTTCTATGTAAATCTTTTTTTTTTATTTAAGAAAAAAGTCAATTTGTATGTGATATGTGAAAATATCTGTAAAAGTTCTAGATAAATTTAAAGATATAAGGTATTTGCTGCTGTGTAAATCTAATTAAATAGTGAAAATTCCTTGAAATTTGCAAAGAGAATAGATATAAGTTTGAAGAACCAAACCAGGATATATATGATGTATTTCTTCTCTTACTTAACTTTAATCCTTTGTTATTACATTCTCTATTTAAAAACTTTGTTGACAATGTCTTTTTTAGTCTTCTTGATTTTTAATTATTTAGTTATATTTTACAATATCTTGTTGACATGATTTTCTCAACTCTACAAGATTTCTGTTTTTGCATATTCATTTAAGAATTTCTATGTTATCTTATATTTCTATAAAAGTATCTATTTAACTCCTCTAGGTGCATTCTTCATATAAAAGTATCTATTTAACTCCTCTAGGTGCATTCTTCAATAAATAGTTTAGTTATTCTCTTCTGGTATTGTTACATGCAGCTTTGCTCTCATTATCAACTAATCATATACTTAGGCGTTAAAATTAGTGCCATAATCATGGCTTCGCATGTTGACAACTATCTCTTTATTGTAAGCCTTACAGATGGTTGTAAATAATTCAGGAGATCGATCAGGCTTCCATCTTTCAGATACATTCAACCTTAGAGATAGAGAAAAAAGGGAAGGGGAAACATTAAACATAGCGATAAAATAACAGAGACGACAATGCGTGGGGAAACAGCATGAGAAGCTGAGACAATTAAAAACCTGCAAGATCAGGTTTCCGTCTTATTTCCTGTTTGGTATGAGGAACGTATTCATCTATAACTAAAGAAAGCCAAAGCAAATCTTGAAAGAGATTAAGAAAGGTATAATGAAGGGCTAATTAATGGGAATTGGGAAGAAATTCGCTGGCAAATAATCCGCATTACGTACGTGCAAACGACATTCAAAGTGGCTTATATCATGGAAGTTATATTTCCCTTAATGGTAAATACCTACTTTTTTAAGCTAAGAGTAAATTAGACTGAATTTCCTATGATTTGACTAAAAATGAAAATATTTGTACTAAAAAATTGAGTATTATTGTCATAAATATTTTAACAAATAACTAATTTTCACCTAAATTTCAAATTCAGCCCAACTTTAATTTAAAATTATATTGCTTAGCTTTTTCCAAAATATTAATTAAATTACATGGTAAACTATAAATGAAGACAATACTAAGTATTCAAAATTACTTGAGTACCAAGATGAACTTGTTAAATTATACTTGATACACCTTTTATTTTACAAATATTATCTAACTCTTTGGCATTTGATATATATCACAAAAAAATTATTATTATTTACTTTCTTTCCGTAAAATTAACATTTCGTTCCAATTTCATTGTTTTAAAAAGCATAAAAGTACTCTTCTCCTCTTTTCTTTTCCAAAGCATTATTACTTATTTTCTCTTATTATTTCTTTACGTCTTTGTAATATATACTACATGCTTAAGAAAATGTCCAGCCAAATTGAAGTGGGACATTTTTGTGATGTTAAAGTTTGACATAAGACTATAATTTTATTTTTAGAAGAAACATATTTTATACCAAAAATTAACTTTGATAATAAAAAATAAATAATATGAAAAGTTTTGTAATATATATTAGATATAATGAATTTTAGATAATATATTTTTGAAAAAAAACACACACACATATATATAATCAAATTTTAAGAAAAATCAACGTAACTTACTCTAAACTAATCACAAATATCTCTAGTTCCACCAAAATAGTAATAAATATCTGTATCTCATGTAACTAGTATAAGAAATTATTTTTACGTACACTGCCAACATAATATATATAATAATTTTTATTAACTTAACTACTTCTTGTTGGAATTCTGTAAGCACGCAATTTGCTGAAAAGAATACAATTCTAATGGTTGAATTCAGTGAATAATATATATTAGTTAGGTATTTTTGCACTTGGCCTGAACTGTGCGAGCCATGTGAATTAGACTAACCACCAGGCCTATTGAATAAAATACAATCCATGAATAAATTGTTCGGTGATAACTATTATAATTAAAATATGCATTTTTTTTAACAAATATTAAGCCCATTGACTATGTCAACTATCATAACAAAAACAATGAAACGGTGTAGCGACCATAATTAAGGTGAAGTTTGTTAATCTCACAAGTTTAAGTAAATTTATAAAGAAAATGAATTCATAGCATAAATTTATGAAAATTTATTTTTGTTAATAAATAACTATTAATATATATAATTATATAATTAAAATATAATGTATAACAAGATTAGGATGTGAGTTCAAACATAGACATGTAACACTGGTCCTATCCTTTAGTCATCTTGTCCATATGTTATCTAACATCAACCATTTTGCGTGAAAATTATTATATTGATAAAAAAAATAACAATTAAGTGTTAAGAAGAGTTTGATAATATTTTTAAAAGGAATAAGATAACACTAAGAGTTTGTTTGATTTGAATTATTTAAAAAATTATTGAGATAAATAAGATTGTATTATTTATATTTGATATGTTATCGAATATGATTAAAATATTTTTATTTATATATTTAATTAAATAAAAAACAATAAAAGAATAAAATTTAAAACCAAGCAAATGACATAAATGCTCTTAATTTAAAAAAAAAATTAATTTGTCCTCAATTTTTGTTTTTGGACCTTCATTAGAAAAAGGGATTGCGTTTACTGTAGCTAATTGGGGCGTCTAATCTTTGCAGCCTCTCACCGAATCCGTCTGTTTTTCACCTCGCTGGTGCTCGCAGCCGCCGGGTTCAAGAACACAAAAGCGTCCTTCCTGTCGCTGTTGATCCGGAGCTTCAAGTCTCGAAACCGCCAGAGCTTCGTGGAATTGCTCTTCTTGCACCTCTGTTTCAAGACCTCTGTGGCCTTCTTCTTTCACCACCTACAGGAGGATCCTACCAGTGCTCCGTTCCATTCATTCGATTCAGAGTCCTCCAACGATGGCGATGAAATGTTGCGGGACTGAAATCGTAGGCAAATTTTGCAGAAACGTTATGGGAATCTAGTGGTTGGATTTTTTATTTGGCGGTTGTCGATTTGTTTTAGATTGTATAAAGCAGAACGGTAGATGCCAGAAGGGGTGGGGCTTCACGGCGGCGGGGAATGACAGCTCCGACATCGACAAGGGTTGTAGCGAGTGGGTCGAAGGGAGGTGTTCCTTGTCGAGGTTGTGCTCTGCTGTTGAATGAGGAAAGGCCGTCCATGTAATTGCAATCAAAGGGCAAAGTTGACTTCTGCACTTTGGCTTCAATCCACACCCATTTTCACGCGCAACAGTGAGCACAATCTAATTGCTTCAAATGGATTGCAACGTTTGCCTGAACACTCAACCAAACACAACAATGCAACGGTTTACACGGCCTTTTTCCTTTGCGTAGGTGAACCAAACAGGGCCTAAAACTAACAAGGAGCCTGCAAAAAGGGATGAAAGCAAAGGCTTCGTCCTATCAAAATGCCTCACAAAGTGAAAGCGAAAAGTAAATTTGAAAAAACAAAAAAATAAAACACACGTGTCTATGTGAAGAGAATCAACAAAGATGGCCCTCTGAAACCAAACCGCCATCCACAAGATCAGTTCTTAGATGGAGGCGTAACGTCATTTATATATTCAGTTATTAAAATTTATTTTATATAGAGACTCTGCCGTTCCGTTATTACACATGAATCCCATTTATATAAATTAAATTTTGGTCATGCATCAATTGCACTTAAAAAAAAATTCTATCCACCAACTCAGAATTAAACAACACATGGTAAAAGGTAAAAATAAAAAAACTAAAATGAATAAAAACCCTATATTATCACGTTGCAATATAGTAGCCGTTGGATCATTATCTTGGGGATGACACGGCAGAAAATGGTTTTCAACAACCAACCCCTCCTTTGGGATTTCTTCCACCCCTTATGCCCACCTACCCAAAACACGCTCTAATCCCGTCTCCCTCTACCACTCAGGCAATCCCAATCTTCTTCCCAAGATTCCCCCTCCCTCTCCCTCTCCCTCTCCGAAAACTTGAACCTCAATTTCTCACTTAGAACCCATTCTGTTTTTTTTTCTCCCACTACTAGCTACCTTATATTCATATAATTTATTATCGTGGAGTCGATTGGCAAGGCTAATGGTCACCACCAAAAGTCCAAAATGGCTCCTTCTGCTTGAGTAATGTTACAGCTGACCCACTGAACTCGGGTGTAGTCGCCGAGCCACTCAGAGCAGCCACCTGGAGGAGATGAAGCGCATGGTGGCGGACTACCGGAAGCCGGTGGTCTGATAGGTGCAGTCACGTGCGCACACACGCCCTCTTCATTCCATGTAGTCTCAAAGGTACACACACCCTCCTCATTCACACACACACACACACCCTCTTCATTCCATGTAGTCTCAAAGGTAGACACACTCTCTTTATTCTGTTTAGTCTCAAAGGTTGAGTTTTTTTTCTTTAAACTACAAATAGAACAAAAAAGAGAAACAGATGCACTAACTGCATGACTGAAACGAGAGGCCACACACGCACACAGCTCTCTCTTTCTTTTTTTCTCTTTTTTTTTTTTTTTTAAGAATAAAAGCCAAAAGAGAAAGTGATTTAGAAGACACTATTCCATTTTCGCATATTTGGCAGATGAGATTTAAAACAGAATAAAGTCTTTTTTTTAACGAAAAAAGAGGCGGCACTTAATTTTGATTTTTCTTCCATCAAGTTTGAAAAAAAAAAAAACTTTAAAACTCATTGATGATGCTATTGAATTTCAAGTTTTTTGACACATTTCTTTTTAAATTTGAATTTCCATAATAAAACCACCTAGTTCAATAGTATATAAATGTATAATTTTTGACATTGTAACATTTAGACCATTAGTTATTGGGACTGTAGCATTTTAATCTTGAAGTCTTCAATAAACTCCATAAGTCAACTCACAAGTTTAATAATAATAATAATTAAAATAATCATATTGTTAAAAAATTACGCTAATAAAAACAAACATCACAACATGTAGACCATTTGCAAGTTTAAATATTGATATTCTTGGTAGAAGAAAGAATACATCGCCTAATATGTACTATAAGCGACCGTTCGCTGGCAAGAATGACAAAAATATGTGGAAGACAATTGATTTTACAACTTGAATATGGCTTAGTGGCAATAGGAAAACAAACAAAAATAAATTAAAATTTTTGTAACATTATTTAAAGTAATTATTCTTTAGTGGTTGTTATAACAGTACAGCACCATCACCTTACGCGGTTTAAGAATGACTGGTGTATATACATAGAAAGCAGATTCAGGTTTGAATTCAGTGCTTCTGCAATTGTTGAAACAATGGGGCGAAAGCATCATGACCTCTCATGGAGTTAGAGATTGGTTTCCAGAGGTAATCTAATATCTATATCTCTTCTATTTTCTTCTGTTTAGAAGATAACTTAGCATATGGAATGTTTCCATGTGATACTTCATTAGATACAGTTATTTATAGTTATAACTACATAGCTAGTATAATGCGAAATGCTTACATGATGAGCACATTAGTTTCCACCATGCTAGCCTCCATGTACAACACCCCCCCCCCCCCCCCAAAAAAAAGAAAGGAAAGAAATTTATGTTATGGTAGCAAGTTTATTATCCTGGGTCTTAGCAAGGTTTTAGATAACTCTAGAGAATTATGAAAATCTTGTTAAAAACTAAAAAGCTAGAGTGCATGCATGATACTTATTGTAACAGTAAATTATAGTTGCAGTCTAATTTAAAACCTTAGTCTTAACATAAGATGTGGATCCTTTTAATTTATTATTTGTCAATTTCTTATTAATTTAGAGAGAGAGAAAGGATTGAAAGGAAAAAAAAGAGAAAATGTGTGGGGCTCATACAATGGTCTCATCTATTCTTTTTTTTTTTCCCTTCAAATTAATAAAAAATCGATAGAGAATAAATTGAGAGGATTCAAATCCTTTTAATATATAAATAATTTTGAATATCTAGACTTTTATATGTTGAGAGAAATGAGCAAGCAAGAGTTCTTATATATTTTATGTATTACTTTGATGAAGTGAGTAATCTGTGCAGTCATTTATTGAGTCAACATTAGATTGAAATCTTATTATTAATATAATAATAAAAGTAGTTAAATATGATATTAAATTTTAATATAAGACTATAATTTTATTCCAAACATAGTAATAAAGATAACTAAGTTATTTTATTTGTAGAAGAAATATATATTATATAAAAAGATTAATTTTATTGATAGAAAATAACTTCAGGAGAGCCAAATGAAATTTTAAAATAAGAAGAATATTAGGTATAATTTAATCAATTTTAAATGATATTAATGGAATTTACTTAAAAAAATGTCCATCTATAAAAAAATTTAATATGATACAGTTACACAAGCTTTATGATAGCCTACAGATGGGTGTGCGAGTGTAGTTGTAGCGGATCTTTTTTATTTTGAAGAAGTATGTGTATATCTCATGATAAAAAGCCAAATTCTTTAATTAAATTATGATCTCAAGAAAGGAAAAGCATTTTACATTTTTTTTTTCTTTTCCCCTTAACACACGTTAACTTCACTAACTAGATATTAATCAAGACCTGTCACGAATTTGTCGAAGAAGTTAGCTTTTTAAACAACATATAAAACTATAACTTCGTTTTTAATGTAACAATAAAGATACTTAAGTAAATTTAATTTGGAAAGAAATGCGTATTATATAAGAAGTTAATTTAATTGACAGAAAACAAATTACAAGGGAGCTTAGTGAAATTTTTAAAACAAAAGGAGAATTAAGTGTAATTTAGCTTAACTTTAAGGGAAGTTAATCTAATTTTCTGAAAAATATGCCAATATGTACAAATTAACGTGATAAAGCTACATAAACTTTATGATACATTATATATGAATGTATGACTGCAATTATAGCGTATCTTTTAATTATTTTTATAATAGAAAGTAAAATTATTTAATTAAACAATGATCTTGGGGCCCATTTGGCATTTGAATAGAAAAGGATTCCTTTCCTTCCGTTTTGCACAATATCTATTATTCTATTATAATTATTATTTAACATTTTTTATTTTTATATATTTTTTAAAATAAGGATACAAGAGTCATTTCTTATTCATTCCATTCATTTTTTTTTTTTCATTTTCATATCTAACATTTTATGTACAAAATGACCTCTTAGGGAAAGAAAGAGTATTTTACCATTTTTCTTTTGGATTAGATGTAAGGTTCGTTTATTATATCTTTGCTAGTAGATTCTTTAATTAAAAGATAACAAGTGTAACATTCTCTAATAATATTATGACAAATGTATACTTTAATTAGAGAGTATATAATTATTTGCAAAAAATATATATTTATGATAGTATTATTGAAAAATTATATACTTGTCATATTTTAACAAAAAAATTTAATAATAAAAATATAAAAAACTATATATAAGTTATTTCTTTTTTTTTTTTCCCCTTACACAAACATTTCACTAACTAGGATACTAATTATGGCCCATAACGGCGCTGTTTAGGCAAGTGCATCATTCCCCATTGAGTTTACTAGAATTATAAGCCCAGTTTATTGGGCTTATTACTTCAACTTACTTCTATGGCAACCATCAATGCTCATTTATTTCTACAATTTTTTACATATTGGTATGTTTTTATAATAAAAAATTTAAGTATAATTTTTATTTTCGTATTAACATATTTAATAATAACATGAAAAAATATATTATTTTTATGATTTAATATTACATAATTGAGATTTTTTATTTTTTATATACATTATATTATTATTAAAATAAATAAAATATAAAAAAGTATACTTTATGTATAGTCCCAATCCAAATCTGCGTGTAGGGCTTAATCCGAAGTGGACCTGCCATTTTAGTGGTCTGGGCGGAGTTGGTTCTTTTTATTGTGGTTTTTATTTTATGAAATGAATTTTTGTAATACTGTACCAGATCGTATAGTTATATATTATCTTATATACAATGTAACTTATTATATTTTTGGTGAATTGAAATTATTTTTTTTCTGACTTAGTCCTATTCACATTCAGTGCTTCATTGGCAATATTTTCTTTCATTTTGTAAAAATTCAGTGTTTCCACCACCTATACGAAGGGTGAATGATTTGTTTATAAGAATACACGATTCTTTGTATTTTTTTGGTTGAGAGAATATTAATAATTATTACACAATTAATAAACAAGCAAAAAAGGAAAGAAAGAAAAGCCACACAATCACCACCTGAGTCGGGTAGTCGAATAAGTTTTGGGGTAAGGGGTGTTAGTTTTACTCTCCTCTTCTATCCAAATAATAATAATAATAATAAATTTACCCAATTGTTACACCTTATGAGAAATATTTAGACATTGTCAATCTTTAGCAGATTCTAGATTATCACAAGATTTAATATATTTTACTCTTTTTTGTTTAGAATAACTTTATAGACAGCAAACAAATAAAATGTATATCATCAGGTAAATAAATCACTTGCTAGGTCTAAAAATAAATAAGCAAATTATGCTACTTTTTTTAAAATTTGATCAAATTATATTTTATATTCCTCTTATTTTAAAAATTACACCCAATTCCCTTAACATTTTAGTATATATATTATAGAAACCTCACTTGTAATTTATTTTTTGTTAAAATAGTTAATTTTCAACACAACATAAGATTGTAATTTCATTTTTAATATGAAAATGAAGATACTTAAATTATTTTATTTTGGAAGAAACACATGTTATATAAAAAAGCTAATTACATTGACAAAATCAATGAAAAAGGAAGTGACTATAATTTTTAAAACAAAAGAGTAGAAGATGTAATTTAACCAAATTTCAAGATAAACTATAATGTAATTTACTTTTTTAAAAAATACCAATATGTAAAAAATTTAAATGATACAGTTATACAAAGTTTATCACTCATTACATATAGTTGTGTGAGCATATGTGTAACTTATCTTTTAATTTTAAGAAAAATATGTGTATATTTTTATAATAAAAGATAAACATATTAAATTAAACTAAAAAGGAAGAGCATTTTACTTTTCTTTTTCACCGTACGCAAACATCTCCTTCAATGACTAGGATATTACCCATGACGGGCCTGTCTAGGCAAGTGATTCATTCCACGTATGGGTTACTAATGTATTCAAAATGGTCGAGATTTTGAGGCGTGAAAAAGTTGACTTAGAGCTGCTTCGCCAATAATGACTTACTAAAAGTTTTAGGCAATCTCAATTTTCCCTTCTATTTCTGGTGTCTTACAACCTAGAACCATCAATGGGATTCAAAATTACAGATTATGGAAAATCAAAATGAAATATTAGACATCTTATATGCATTTTTAGTGTTTGAGTTATGAGATCTTATTTCTCATTATTCACACACTAATTGATTATTAAAATTAAGACCCAGTTCTCCTGCAATCATTTCAATTGAAGTGAGAAGAGAGATAGAGAGGGAGAGGTGTGTGAGACCCACATACTAGAAGTGGGACCCACCCCTCCCTCTCGATCTCTCCCTTTACTTCAGTTAAAGTGCATTATAAAGAATCTATTTTCTCAAAATTAAAGTTCATGATCTGTTCATCTAAAATGAGGAAAGACCTAGTCTTATTTCCTCCTATGCACATTGGATTCTCAATTCCAATGTTAAAAACTAGAAAGATCATATTCTAACACTCTAGGTTTTATGCAAATCTTATTATATACGGTATTTAGATTCAATAAAGTTGGGTTTCATACCACAATGCATCAAACATACCATCCTTTTCCTAACCTTCGCTAGCTGGCTAGGCCATTACTAATAATTAATTCAACAAGGACAAAGGAGATGAAAATCGAAAGGATGGTAGAGATTACTCATACAAATGTACATGAACAATGCAGATAAACCTTAGCTAGCTAGCTAGACCATTACTAATAATTAACCCAACAAGGACAAAGGAGATCAAAATGGAAAGGATAGTAGAGACTTCTTATATAGAACATATATGAATATAAATCTTAGCTAGCTAGCAAGGCCATTACTAATAATTAACTCTCTCCGCTCTCAGGATCCGTCGCCTTCTTTCTTTGGAAGTAGGCCCAACCATACATAGCAAATGGAATGAGAGAGGCGAGCCAACAGAGAGCAGGGATCCATTTAAGGTGTTTGGGTAAGAAGCAACCCACAAAAGCGTAAAAAGCCAACATCATCAAGGCAATTCCCAACATCAGAAAGACAGTGGAAGTCTTACGGTAAGTGTTGCGCAGTAGAAGGCCAATCCAAATTGCATCAATGGCAAAGGAGAGTGCAATTACCACAACCCGCATCTCAGTGGTCTTGGTGAGTTTGCTAGTAGAGAAGACCAGAGCCACCCCCATGGGGATAGCAAGACCCAATATATGCTTTGCCAGATCTTGCTCATCGATGATCTCCATCACATCGAGGGAATTAGGATCCCTTCTAGTTGTCGTTTCAGCTGCTTGCTGTGAATTTTCTGTGGAAGGTGGTGGGGATGATGAAAAAGATGATACAGTACCTTCTTCTCGAGAAGAGCTTGCTGAGGACGAAGGCAATGGGTACGGAGGGATAGAGGCATCCATGACGTCGTTCTCCTGGATCAAACGATCCCTTCTTATACTTGTCCTTTGAGCTGGCTTCTCAACGATGATCTTCATCTCATGCTCCCACCTCTTTGCTTCTGCTGAGTGAAATTTCTGTGAGTTGGTATTTGTGGAATTAAGGTCATGGCTGTGTTTGATAGATGAAGGAGAGGGCTCTTCTGGTGAAAAAGAAACCCTGGTGTGGGATATACTGTTGATCTGGGAGTGGTGGAAAAGTGGAGATGATGATAGATTATCTTCTTCTCCATAAGGGATTGCTGAAGACGAAGACGAAGCCGAAGCTGAAGCCAATGGGAAGTTCGATTCCGATTTTAATAATGAAGGATGTGCGCATAAAGGAATGAAGTTTGTGGCGCCGGCTCGCTCGTCCTCCTTGGCTTCTACGGATTTTGATTCTGGACATTGTGGTGGCATGCCCATATCAGAACCACCCTGTCGGATTAATTCTGGAGATTGATTTTTAGGATCTTCATCATTAGGAGGAGGAGCAGAAGAAGAAGAATCTTGATGGAATAAATTCAAGGCTGAAGAAAGGATTGCCACATATGAGGCCAAACGGCTGACCAGCGGTTTCGGTGTTTCGGGATTCATCTTAATTTTCTCAGGCGAGAGATGATCACTAAAGGAAACCAAGGGGCAGATCGAGAAGAGGCAGTGTGAATGTTAAGTATACGGAGGGAGCTTAGGGATATGTAGCGGTACTCTTCCCTTCCAACACACTTTTGAGTGTACTTTCCCACTTCGTTACAGCTTTACAGTTGATGATTATGATACATGATTATTAACGGCGTTAATTGCAAGGGCTCTAAAAATTTTTTTTTGAACTATATATATATATATATATATTAGCAATTTTTTTAAAAAAAAAACAAATCATGGTTAATGCATCATGGTTAAATAACTTAGTTTCCAGTTAGCAAATTATTTTTCCAGAAAAAAAATCTTATACAACAAAAATTGGCACCTGCGCATTTACACCAATAAATCTCCATCGTTTTTTTTTCTGTTCATTCTAGATTTGTTTCGAGTCCATAATTTGATTAGTTCCATCCCTTCATTCTTTTATATCTGTTATATGTTTCACAAATTCTTTAAATCAGCAATATTGATGACAGATTACATCTTGAGAGGGGGTATATTCCTCCCAAATTTTTGACCCATATCAAAAGCATATTAATTTTTTAACATATAAACTACCTACTGAAAGAGAACGTGGTGATATGGTCAACTTTGGCGGGCGGAGAGAAAGAAAGATACACAAAATCAACTTTCTTAGCCTACAAGCTTTTGGGGTCGGAAATAGGATTAATCCTAACATTTTAAAATTTAGGTATTGTATGGTACCCAAAATTGTTAGAAATAAAAATAAAAAATAGAAAAGATGATTTTATAGATGAGAATAGCTTTTATGTCTTTATTTTTAAAAAAAATTATTAAATAATAATTATACAAATATAATAGATATTATATAAAATTTTAATAAAAGAATCATTTTTTTACACGCATGTATCAAATGGGCTATTAGAAAGCCATTGAGCGATATTTAATCTAATTAGTTATTGGTAAAGATTGATGTTTATCATGATGAAAATTAAATGACCCAAATATTTGCATTATCTAATATGGTTACCAGAAAGAAATTAAGAAAAATGACATAAAGAGAAAAACATAAATCTTGTAATGCCAAAGACCCTTTTCTCTTTTCTTAACCGCTGAGGGGCAAAAAAATACCCATGTTATTGGTAGTGTGACATTGAAGGACTTAATTATACAATTAATATATAAAAGGAGCAGAGGTTTAGAATAGCAGAAAATTGCAAGGATCGAAAAAGAAAATAATTTCATCGCTAAAAATAAGAGGTTACATCGGTTATAATAAAGAATTCTTTATAATATAATATCCAAAAATAAGAGGATTTTGAATAAATTTCATATTATCACTCAATCAATTAAGTCTAAATGTCACGACCCAACATCTTTGATCATAATCGGTGCATAAGCTACATCAGCTTAAACTAGTTAATCTAACAAGTTTAAAGGAATGTATGCAATGAAAAAACTTTAAAAAACAAAAAAAGAGTTAAACTATACTTTCAAATTGCACATTTCATTTTACAAAAACAGGGTTTGCCAAAAAATTTAATAAAACCCTCCTTAAAAAATAGACATTTTCCACAACTCAATATCCAACATTTTTTTTTCCAAAATTAAACAAAAAGAAAGAAAGGAAATGAAATGAAATGTAAACAACACAAAAAGACCATAAACATTTCAAGACCTTTACAACACCCAAACTCTCACGTTACATAATCTAATCAACTTAGTAGCCGCGGCATGATGGATTTATACATCACCAAATATCTGATATAACCTACCCAATGTGTTTAGTAGATATGCTAGTTTCTTAACATCTCACTCAACTACCTATTAATTAAAAAAAGGTGATATTAAAAGATAAATTTATTAATTTAGTGAGTATATAAATAACAAAAAGAGAAACAAGACACACTTAAAATTTTTTTACAATTAGCGTGTAAGAGAGAAAATAATTATATTTTACTTTATAAGTACATTAAAAATAAATAAGATCAGCTGAATTAATAACACTTGAGAAAACGTATTTTTAAAAAAATAAAAAAACATTTGATATATGTGTTATAAATATATATATATATATATATGAATAGTGTTATAAATATATGTGTGTGCAAATTTGTGCAATTAATTTTCATTCACCAGACATAATTAATAATTATCAGTTCTAATTCTATAAACATTTCATAAATATGTGTGGGTAAATGTTTGGAATTAATTTTCATTCACCCCGGCACTACATATGCATATATATATATATATATATATAGTCAACTTTCTAGAACAAAGATGATTTTTTTTTCTTCTTTTTTATATATTATTAGGGAAAAAAAAGAAAAAAAAAAGAGGTAAAATTGAAAGTGGGGCCCAATTATACATATAAAGTCAATTTTTAGGCCAAAGGTGGTTTTTCCTTCTTTTTTTATATATTATTAGGAAAAAGAAAAAGAAAAAATGTAACACTGAAAGTGGGGGCCCAATTAGATATGTAGAGTCAACTTTTTGAAGGAAAGTTGGTTTTTCTTCTTTTTTATATATTATTAGAAAAAAAAAAAAGAGAAAAAGGTACATTGAAAATGAGGCTGCCAATTGGGTCCAAATGTGCAGATGCATCGTCCATACGTGATACTGTAGTATTTTTTTTTTTAAGGCCAGTGCATACGTGATATTGTAGTTTAGAAGCTAAAAGGAGTGTTTCGTTGAATATATTTTTTTATATAATTTATATAATATTTTATTATATTTTTTAATTATTATTTTATTTATTAAACTGTCATTTTAACTATCAAATTATTTTTTTTAAATAAGAATATAAAAATTATTTTCTGTTTTATCTATTTACTTTATATATATATATACTTTTTTTTTATATCATTTAACCAAAGATGTTCTAAAGTATGAATGGATGTTGGTATGGCATGATTAGCCGTGATTCTTGGTTCAATTTCTTCTCGAAAATGAATTCTCGTTTTGGAAGACAGTTTCTATATTTTTCATGAATTGATCTCACAGAAAATTGACTAATATTATTTTCTGATGTGTCGTTTAGTCAATTAATTGAATGATGCAAGTAATTGATTAAACACACATCATTATTTGAGTTAGACAATTAAAAATTTAAATTGTGTAATAAAAATTATAGTTTGTTTTAAAATTAAAAATTAAAAATCTTAATTTAAAAATTTTTATACTAAATTTAAATTTAAAAATAAAAATTTTTTAATATAAATATTTTTAATTTAAAATTTCAGCTGTAATTTTTTAAAAACTTATATTACTTTATGTCACATCAGCCTAAAGTAACTCCAAAAAATGGTGCGTGAGAGTGTACATCAGCAGACCGCCTCTTATCTTCCCAAACTTTTGAAGCAAAAGTGCAATTTAATCAAATATATATATGCAACTTATATATTTATTTATTTACTTTTATAGTTGATTTCTTCCTATATTTCAAATATAACAAAGCTGGTCCAACCATTCACTTCTGTCGAGTTCCTATTATTTGCTCGCGGCTCGCCCAACATAGAAAGATTCCCTGAAATAAGTCAGCTTTGAATGGTCAGTAATTGCTGTAAGCTTGTTATCCAAATGATATCACACACACGTACACACCCCTGACGTACACATAAGTCAACTTCAATTGCCATCAGCAATACTTGGCGTCATGCTCTTTGAAACTTGGAAAAGACCACAGCTTTACACTACGGGGCCCAATCCCAAAAGAGGGCAGGAGAGCCCAGCTCATCAACAAGGCCCAAAAGTGAATGCAATGTTTCCAAATGCCTTCTCCTGCCATATGTACTGCTCTGTGGGTGTGTCTAGAGAGAGAAGATGCATTTTGGTTTGAACACACATTGGAGTCTACCTTGTACTCCAAACAGGGGATTTTATTTTGCTTATCATTAATCCAACTTCTCAACTGGTTTTACCTCTGCAAATCATTTCAGAGCATTCTCCATTTTTTTCTGAAGATAAATGAAGGCATCAGGAAGTTATCGAAACAATTGCCCTTGAAAATAAATTCACGTTTTGGAAGGCACTTTTCTATATTTTTCATGAATTGATATCAGTAAATTGACTAGAATTATTTTCTGATGTATTGTTTAGTCCATTAATTGACTATAAAAAGTAACGTATGATAGGAGTCAATGACAGACAAGGCTCATGTTTGTTGGGTTGCTCAAATTATTTACTATGATTTTATTTATAATCCTTTTTTTCTATGCCTCTTCTTTTTTTCTTATGCGAATTATGCATATGTTTACACGCATGTATATTAGGCAACCATACATGTGTAGATGTTATAAATATAATGATAACAATATTGGTCATTTGACTTAGGATTAGATTTCGTGCACCTTAATTAATCATCTTCTTAAAATGATTAAAGAAATGTTGTTCAAAACAAAATTAGACAATTCCCGGGGGGGTGGAACTCCTACAATTTGACCTTTAAAAATTGATAAAATTTAAATAAAGATGATATATCCATCCACCTGATATTCAAACATTCAATCCTTATGAACACATGAAGATTCGTCAAATGCAAATTAAACTTCAACAAAATAAAATGAACAAGTACTTTATTCAAGTTTAATTATATATATATAAATTTAAGAAAGTATTAAAAATATTAAAAAATCCATTACAGATTTTTTGCTGTTGTGTGTTTTGATCATGACACATTGGGCTATGATTGCCTGCTCCGTTTTGATTCATAGGCGTTTGTTGGGTCCAATCATGGGCCAGCAACGACCTGCTATCAGTACACAGTCAGGTGCCAATCGGATTCGAGTTAGGCTTCCAATATCTGTTCTTTTCAAATAAACAGTACTAGTTTCGCCAGTTGCTTCTTAAAGCTATGCAACCCACATCTTCAAAATTGTAGAAAAGAAGGCTTGTTTGAATAAGGTTTTTCAAAGAATTAGGGGGGGGGGGGGGTATTTGGAAATAGGTCATAGTTGAAAGGGGGTATTTGCATTTTTCTGTTTTTTTTTTCACACAAAAAATGACACTTGAGATAAAATATTTTTTTCACATTTAAAAAAATAGATTAATAAAAATAATAAAATGAATTAAGGTAGATAGGACTTTTTTAATATTGATTAATCATTTCAATGAGGTGTTAATTAGAAAGCTTATAAACGAGATTTCAATAC
Organism: Erythrophleum fordii; assembly: GCA_032878935.1. Taxonomy (NCBI): domain Eukaryota; kingdom Viridiplantae; phylum Streptophyta; class Magnoliopsida; order Fabales; family Fabaceae; genus Erythrophleum; species Erythrophleum fordii. Next base: position 48,151,250 of record JAVQMF010000053.1, on the reverse strand, counting down.
CTAGCAACCGTACTACAAATAAATTTGTACAACAACAGCCTAGACGCAGAATAAATTAGCAAGATCCTCCAATTCCCCGTGTACAGATCCTTAAGTTCTGTAGCAAGAACGAAAGCTGAAGTGAATCAGAGAGAAAGTGAAAGAGAAATGAGTGAACGTGAGAGAAAGGAGTGAATGAAGGAAATTTATGTAAATTGCATTTTTTTAACCATCTTCCATCTGCCACTATTTATATACATCAGAAACTCAACTAACTGCTTCACAACAATTATTACAACTAACTGAACTAATTCAACTACTGCCACTTGTATCAGTTAACACTTCCCTTTAAGTTGGGTTTAAATAAATCTACAACACCCAACTCAGATAAAAGGAATTGATGCTGTTGTTTACTGAGGGACTTTGTTAATATGTCAACCAATTGGTCTCTGGTGCCAACATGTTAAGTTTTTGTCATTCTCTATTGTATTGCTGCTTTACGATCCCCCTTCAGAACCGCCGGTTCCAAAATCTCTATATTTGGTTCTTTCATAAAATATCGGATTAGCAGCTATTTGTATCACTGCTTTACTATCACACTTCTGCACCACCGGTTTAAAATTTTCAAACTTTCAAATCTTTAAACAGACCCAATATCCAAATCAATTCTGATACTGTTGATCCCACAGCTCTGTACTCAACCCCTGCTAATGATTTGGACACTATGCTTTGTTTCTTTGAAATCAGTGAATCTCCCAGCTTTACAACAAATCCACTCACAGATTTTCTGGATGATGGACATGCAGCCCAATTTGAGTCACAGTAACATTCAAGTTTCATTTTGCTAGAGGCTGACATTAATAATCCCAGTCCAAGATTTTTCTTCGAGTAACATACAACTTTGATGGCTACATCCATATGAGATTGTTTAAGAGAGTGCATGAATTGACTCAACAATTGGACAGAATAATCGATATTAGGCCTTGTCATGGTAAGGTAAATTAGTCTACCAAAAAGCCTTAATTTGGTATTTTCCCGGATCTATCAACACTTCATCACTGGTATTTTCAACATCATGCTCACCTTGTGTCAGCTTAATGTTTTGATTTATTGGTACTCCCCCTGGCTTTGATCTTCTCAGTCCCAACTCAGTGATTAGATCTAGTACATACTTCCTTTGATTTAGTGTTATTCTTTCCTTTGACCTTGCTATCTTAATGCAAGAAAATACTTCAACTCTTCTAGATCTTTTATCTTGAAATGCCTGTGCAAAAACTCTTTGGTCTCCTTCACAGCCTCCCTATCATTCCCAGTAATTAATAAATCATCAACATACACAAGTAAACTTGTGAAACAATTCCCCTTCTCTTTAGTAAACAATGAGTATTGTGTCCTTGGTGTGTTGGAATGTGATAAGGACCCATACATCCATATGCAACAATTAATCAAGTATTCAATGAATCTATTATAAATATTGCCTCTAAAAGTTTGAAAAGAAGCAAGCTTAGAAGACATGTAACTTCGAGTTCTAAAAAATAAATCAATTCTACAAACCATAATTAAAATATTACTAAATATATAAACTATTGTTAAATATATTACTAATTCCATAAACTATAATCCCAATAGTAAACACATAAAACATGATCAAAATATTACCCAATATATAAAACATAATCTCAACACTACCCAAACGATAAGAGTTAAACACTCACATTAATTATTACTCTGACGTCATGGTTGTATGAAAATGATTCATCTTTTTTACTAATCAAAGATTGGTCATCTAAAACAAAACAAAACAAAAAAAATCCGCGAAATACAAGTAACTGCCTTAAAATGTATAGGCCCAAAACATCCAAGTTACGTAAAGAGATAGGAGAATGCTAAATCTGACATTTTGATGAATTCATTATATTTTTATGAACTAAAAAACAAGCAAGAATGTTTAGAATAAAAAATAAAAATGAGATATTGGAAAAGGACTTGATATTTTGTGATGTCCTACTACAATTGGTAGTTCAGTTATAAAATAGTTTGTGGCGGACCTTAGAATATTGAAGCTTCCATGACTTCGCCTCAATAATTTTAAGTTATTTACAAAGGGAAAAAAAACTCAAATGCAACTATGTAAAAAGTATTACCCTCAAATGCTATATTTTCTTTGAACTTAGTGGCATAGCCACCAAGATTCAAAATCTTTTTTATAGCCAATGAGTTTCACAAAAAAAGTTTTAAATTTTTTTTATAAAATTATATTATTTATCTATGTCAAACAACTTACAAAATATGCAGTGTCTTAAGGTATAATAATGACTTGTTTGGCATACATAACAAATCATTGTTGCAACTCTAAATACTGCATATTTTGCAGGTTATTTGGTATAGACAAATAAAATAGTCTTATGAACAAAAAACACAAAACAAAACAAAAGTTTTGAAAGTTCAAAACTTTTTTTCTGAAACTCAAAAAAAAAAAAAAGAATCTTGATAACTATGCCACCAGTTCAAAGAAAGTATTATGTATTATGGGATAATAATTTTTGCATTGTTATATCTGATTTTTTTTTTTTTGGGTATATAGATACAGGAGTCCTTAGTCGCACCTTTACTTTTCTATCACTTAATTATTTATTTTAGCTTTTTTTCCTCGTAGGTTGAAGATTGCAACGTTTCAATGCGAGAAAATAATAGGAAAAGCTATAATTAGACACCTATTCACATGCCGTTATGATTTAATTATTAGTTGGTCAATTGTCTTCACAATTTGCTTCTATTATATATGACAGAGTTTAGATAAATTTAATTTATTATAAATAATTAATTTAATTTAATTCTGATAAAAATATAAGTTTGTTATTATTATTATTGTTATGAGACACTCATGACCACGTTTAATGTCTTAGATGAGTCTGTTTGATGGTACTATTCACACAATAATAGTCTGCAATCTTTAACCTAAGTTTGGTTGTAAAGTCTTTCCATTATGTTTTCTAGTTTGCAACAAACCAGCAATGAGTTCATGTACTTTATATATTTCTTATGTCACTTCATTAAGCTCTTCTCATTCTTTCTATGCATTAATTCGCAGCCTGGTATAACACAAGGTTCTTTGTTCATTCACATCTAGTTGAATAAGAATCTTGGGAAATATATGCTTTGAATTAAAGCAAAAGGAAGGGAAAAGAAAGAGAAGATCACCCTAAGCATAAGGGATATAACTTTCCACCATGGTTTGGATCAACAAGAGCAACCTTTGAGTCACGCCGTAGTTTCATGGTAATTCCCTATACATGAAAAAAAATGCAACGTAATTGGTTATAATAATTTTCTATTCAATTATAGCATAAGTAGCACCAGAACAAGAGAACAAGAAGTAAACTGCTACCTTAAGTACCGTATGACTAGGAGGCAAACTAGACATCATCTAGATCAATTCCCTATATATTTTGATCACTATAATAGGCATTTTAGTGTTATTTATTAACAACCATTATCATTCTCAGCCTAGCTAACATTTTTTTGTCGAAAATTCAAAATCTTACCCCCCCCCCCAAAAAAAGAACCAAAAACAACAATAATTAAGGATTTTAACATAGCCCAACAATCTTTGAGCTAACAACTACCCAATAGATCTTAAAAAATGAAAAAACATAGAAGAAAATACTTTTAAAATGGCTTAAAATGGCAAACACCAGTTAAACAATAGTCGAAATGGCAGATTAGCAAATAGAATGATAGCTTGGTAGTGTCTGGTTGGAACTAACAGTGAACAATGGCTTCTAACCTACGGTGAGGCTAAATGGCAGTTGAGAGGAAGAACTTTAGCACTATAATTGACAACTCCATTGGTTATTAAATCAATGGAAGTATTGGTTTACAATTCATTAATTGAATTGTGGTTAAATCATAAATAATTAAATGTATATTTTTAAAACTTTATATATTAAAATTCTAATATAATAAATAAATATGAGTAAATTTTAAATATTTGATTACTAATTCAATATTTTTTAAAATGTTTAAGAAATTATTTTTTATTAAAAAACAAAAACTACTCATGGTTAAAAAATAAAATAAAAACCTAAATGCAAATGATAACTTTAACAAAATATCTTGATATTTGAAAGAAATGCTACTATGAGATAAGTATAATGGAAAATAAGCACAAAAAATAACCAATTACTCAACTTTTGTTTTTTTTTTTTTAATTTTTTTTTTTTTAATTTCTTTATATTTCAATCCCATCTTTTTTCTAGTACTTTTCATTTTTTATTTTTTAAATTTATTCAAAGTGAACTATTTTATTATATAAAAAAATATTTTAAAAAAATTCAAACCAGTTCAAATTAGTTTTTAACCACTCTAATTTTAACCGATTTAATTAGATTTTTACCAATTTATTAGCTAACTGGTTTTCTAAGTTAAGCCAATCAAATTAGGAACAGGTTTTTAATTCGACCAGTCAAATTAACTGATTTAGTCTAGTTCCAAAAGCGTTGGTGATTAATGAGAATTTGAAAATTTTGTAAAATTGAGATCTGGTTCCAGGAGGTGGGTTATTTAATTAGTTATTTAATAATTGCTGCTGTTGTTAACTAATAGTGTCTTCTTAAGAAACTATAGTTATTTAATGACAGTTTTAGAAAATCATTGCTAGATAGTAGTGATTTTAAACAACTTCTATTCTTAAGCTATGATTATTGAGACAATTGCAACTAAATAATGATAATTGTTCAAACTATTTTTGCAGTGATATTATGTGTAATTTATCAACTGCTATTTAATGTTTTAGCCATTACAAAAACACCTTTGTTTGTAGTGATATTATGTATAAATTATTGAAAAATTAAGAAAAATCAACGTAATTTACTCTATATAAATAATAAATAACTCTAGTTTCACCAAAATAGTAATAAATATTTCTATCTCATGTAGCTAGTATAAGAAAATACCATTACGTACACTTCCAACATAATATAATAAGTTTTATTAACTTTAACCTTCTTATTGGAATTTTGTAAGCATGCAATATTTGTTGAGAAAAATACAATTTTAATGGTTGAATTCAGTGAATAATATATATTAATTAGATATTTTGACACATGGCTTGGGCCATGTGAATCATGTGAATTAGACTAACTAGCTAGCCTATTGAATAAAATACAATTCATTATAGTTGATAATCACTAATTTTAAAATGGATTGCGCAAGCATATGTATCAACTACGTAATATAATGGATTAAGGTCGTCCCATAAAAAATTAATTTAGACATAATTAAGTTCAAGAAGTATTCATATTCAGTTAAGTCAAGAAATAGACCAAAATAAAAACGTTAATGAAATAAAATGACATTGAAAATTAAGTTAAATTCTTAGAATTGTTCTAATAGGAAATGTCAATAAGAAGCACTTTAGGTTTTTTATTTTTTTATTACCAAGAATTGAGTTATTAGGTTAATTGGTTTAATTAGTGATTTGATAGTTGAGAAATTAAATTAAGTTAAAGTATCTCTCAAACTACTCGAACTTTTATTCTATTTAATTATAGATTTGTCTTATAATTAATTAAGTTAATTATGCTTAATCATCTTAAACTACTTAGATTCCTTAGACATATCTTTATATTTAAGAATAAAATTAGGTTAACTTAATCATAAATTGCTTAATCATATGGTCCATTAAAATTTCCATTTCTAAATGGCTAATCCTAACTACTAAATTTATGGAAGAGGTGGCCAAACATTTGAATGAACAATATAAACTAGATCAAACACTCAAATCCAAGATTGGACCATATTAACTACACAAAATCTCAACTACATGACAATAAAGTTCAAGAAAAATCTAGGATTCATAATATTTAGCCACACATAGCTTTGAACAATACAAACAAAACAAAAAGTTCAAAAAAAATAAGAATCTATAGAAGAAGAAATGTAGAAGATAAGAAAAATTCAATGTTAAATATGATTTCTCGATCTCTAATATTCAATTTAAGCTTCTTACATCCAAAACATAGCTCCTCTGTATATTTTTCCTTCAAAACTTACTCCAAAAACCTTAAAATATCTAAACTTTGGTTGCCTCTCATGTCTTAAATCCAAAAATCAAAACTTTGTGTTTCAAGAGACACAACTCACGATAGTAAAAAATAGCTCTTGGTATTGCGAGAACAATGTTAGCTCCAAACCCTAGGTCTTCTCGCTATTGCTAAACTTTCTCTAAATTTTTAATATGAGTCATAAACTCCCCATTGCAAAGTAGTACTCTTACTATTGTGATAACACTTGCTAATTTTTTCTTAATTTTTCAACCTTCTTTTTCTTTTCATGTCCTTTTAACAAGTCTCTATCTCTTTCCTGAAATTAACACAAACACAAAATGAAACAAAATATTGTTAAAAATAACTACAAAAACTAAATTTTATTTATTTACACTAACTAAAAAAATTTATACTAAGATAAAAACTTTTAAAAAAACAACTAGATAACTTCTTATTCTACCATAAAATGTATTAAATAGTACCAAAATTAGGAAATCATCAATAGTAAATAAATCGTTCATTGACGACAATTATAATTAAAATATGCACTTTTTATTAACAAATATTAAGCCCATTGACTCTGTTAATTATGATTAAAAAAGCAATGAAACAGCCAAGGTACACGACCAACAATTAAGATAATCATATTGTTCAGAAATTACGCTAATAAAAACAAACATCACAACATGCAGACCATTTGCAAGATTAAATATTGATACTCTTGGTAGAAGAAAGAATACATCACTTAATATGTACAATAAGCAACCGTTCGCTGGCATGAATAATAAAAACATGTGGAAGAAAATTGAATTTGAAACTTGAATACTATTTAGTGGCAATAGAAAAACAAACAAAAATAAATAATAATTTTTGTGATATATTTAAAGTAATTAATTTCTGGCGGTTGTTATAACAGTAGAGAAGCATCATCTTACGCGGTTTAAGAATGACCGCTTTGTGTGTGTGTGTAGAAAGCAGATTCAGGTTTGAATTGAGTGCTGCTGCAATTGTTGAGACAATGGGGCGAGAGCATCATGACCTCTCATGGAGTTGGGGATGGGCTTCTAGAGGTAGTGTATATCTCTCTTTCATTTTCTTCTGTTCAGAAGATAACTTAGCACATGGAATGTTTTCATGGGATATTTCATTACATACACTTATTTATAGTTATAACAACATACCTGCAATAACGCGAAATACTTATATGAGCACATTGGTTCCCACCAGAGCCTCCCGCACACACCACTCCCCCCCCCCCCCCCCCCGGGGGTGCCCTGGGAGCCTTTAAAAAAAAAAGTAAAATAGAAATTTGTGTTATTAGTAAGTTTTCTATCTTGGGTCTTATAGCAAGGTTTTAGATAACTCAAGAAAATTACGAAAATTTTGTTTTAAGAAACTAAATAGCTAAATAAACCACAATTACATGTATGACACTTATTGTACTAGCAACGTTATAGTTGCAATTTAATTTAAAACCTTTGTGAATTTGGATTCTTTTAATTTATTCTTTGTTAATATTGTGTCAATTTAAAGAGAGAAAAATAAAGGATCCAGAAGAGAGATGAAAAAGCATATGAGGCCTATATAATGAGTCCCACTTACTCTATCCTCTCCTTTTTTTTTTTCTCTTCAAATTGATAAAAAAAATTAACAACGAATAGATAAAGAGGATCCAAATCTTTTAATAGATAAAAAATTTTGAATATCTACACTTCTTTATGTTGAGAGAAATGAGCTAGCAAGATATCTTATATATTTTATATATTACCAAGATGTAGCAAGTACTCTGTAAAGTAATTATTTGTTGAATCAACCCAAGATTGAGAACCTATTCTTAATCTAACAACAAAATCGTTAAATATAATATTAAAATTTATTATAAAACTGTGATTTTATTTTGAACATGACAATAAAGATAATTAAATAATTTTATTTGTAAAAGAAAGGCATACTATGTGAAAAATGAACTTTCTTGATAGAAAATAACTTGGAGGGGAGTCAAATATAACTTTTAAAATAAGAAGATATTAGGTATAATTTAATCAAACCTTAAGTGAGGTTAATGTAATTTATTTTAAAAAGTACTAATATTTATAAAATTTAATATGATACAGTTAAACAAGCTTTATGATACATTACATATGGGTGTATGAGTGTTGTTCACTACAAGAAAAACAAAAATTAGCCACGGAATTTTCCGTCGCTAAATGTGAATAATTCTGTCGCTAAATGAATTAGCGACGGAATTACTGACGGATTTTTTCCGTCGCTAATTTCATCGTCACTAATTTATTTGTGACGGAATTTCAAATTAGTGATGGAATATTCCGTCGCAAAAAAAATTTCGTTGCTAATTATTAGGATAACATATTCTAAGTTTGTGACAGATTAGTGACGGAACGTTCCGTCGCTAATTAGGGACGGATTACAACAAAATATTCCATCATTGATTAGCCACGGACTGGGGAAGGATTTGTGACAAAATATTTTGTCACTAATCCTGTGACAGATTTGCGACGGAATATTCCGTCACTAATTAGTGAGAGATTTGCGACGGAATATTCCATCGCCAATTAGTGACAAATTTGTGATGAAATATTAGCGACGGATTTGTAACAGAAATTCCATCGCTAATCAACGACAGATTTGCGACGGAAATTCCGTCGGTAATCAACGACAGATTTGTGACAAAAATTTCATCGCTAATCAATGATGGATTTGCGATAGAAATTCCATCGCTAATCAATGATGGATTTGTGACGGAAATTCTGTCACTAATTAACAACAGATTTGTGATGAAAGATTGCGTCGCTAATGTAATTTGTTTCATTATTAAATATTTTTTTAAATTTAACCTCAATATTACTTTATTATCTATCCAATAAAAATATAATAAAGTAAAGTAAATTTAAAATAACATTATTATTAAATAATAAAATTTTAGATTTAAGTGTTTCTCCCTATCCAATAAAGTATAATAGTGCAATAATATTCAACAAAAAAGTAATAAATATATTAAAATGATTCTCAATTAAATGATAACCATTCTAAAGCAAATTATAACAATCATCAACAAAACATATATCTTAAAATAAGGAAAGGAAAATAAAATCATCTTTATGATGGAGGATAATCATTAGGATCTGATGGGACACGAGATAATCGTGATTCAAGTTCTTACAATCTATTAAGTGTTTGCTGATGCTGATCTAATAGAGACAAGATTTGTTGATCTGCTCTGTTATACGTTGATTCTGCTCTGTTATACGTTGATTCTGCTCTCTAAACTCTTGGTTCTCTTGTCTCAAAGGTGCTGTCTCTGTGGCAATCCTCCTGCGCAATTCCTCTTCAAAATCTGAATGAAGTCCTAAGTTATGAACGGAAGAAGAGGTCCCACGAGAACAGATAGTATCAATATCTTGAGCCTCAGATCCTACCCCAAACTGCATTTTACCATCCAACAACAACAAGTTAAAAGCCCCATTATTGTTTACAAACACAATTGATGCTGCACACAAAGACTTTACATGCTATGCCTAAAAAAGTATCAACAACACATTGAAGAATGCAGAAAAATAACACAACCACGGAGGACTAAGGAGAGTGTAGCTAAACAGGATCACATTGGTCATAGAATTCTTCAAAATCTACAACAATATGAAGTATAGACAAGTAAAATAAATAAATCAGAATAAAATTTATTTCATAATGTATATGGCTGTAAGATTTTAAAAAACTAAACATAAACCAAAATAATTCTATTTGGATAGTACGAATCACAAAAGAAAGATCAACATTTACATTTACCAAAACAAGAGATTTAAGTAGTTCTAGCTCAACTTTATTCAATTTATTTTACTTAATAAAATAAATTGAAAAATGGAGAAAGAAAACCTACAGATCTGAGTTGATAATTTATGGTCAAAGATCAGAGGGAAGGAGAAGATGACGATCTGAAAGTGGGACTCGTAAGACGTCTAATGGCGAGCCCCGTGAGATGCCACGACTGGAATGACGGTGGGGGGCTTCTTGGAAGTTAGGCACTGCTTTTTGGGGGGAACAGCTACAGAACGTGGAGGAGGAGGAGGTGGACGGACGTCAGCTGGCGGTTAAACGACGAGGAGGAGGAGTATTGCCGGCCAAGACACTGTTTGCAAAAGGGGGTTCTGCTGCACAACAAATCTGAGATCTGAGGGGTGCTTCACGGGATGGAAAGACGCAGCTTTACTCTTTTGTATTACAAAGAGCCGTTGCTTTCTGGCATGCTTTCTGGTGGTTGGATCACATGAAGGGCCATGATTTTTCTCCACGCGATGGGGCTGGAAGCCACGTGAATAAATTGACAATAATGTCGTAATCTGTACTCCACTCAAGAGATTTGTCTTTTAGCGTAAATATATGGCAATGCCTTTATTAAGCTGCCTGAAAATGATGACCCTAACTAATATTTTAATAACATCTTACTAAAATAAAACACAACACAATTGTTTCAACGGTGACATGATCAAATGAGGGAATGAAAGTAATAATAATAAAACTAAAAAGAATGAAAAATAATAATTGTTCATAATTATTTTTACTTGTTATACTTTTGTTAATATTTAATAAAAATATTTGAATTTATTTGGTGAACCATTATAGTTGGCTCCTCAAATTTTATCAAGCAGTCAGCAAAATTCATAAAAATTAAACATAAGTTTATAATTAAAAAAAGTTTGCCGTCAATTCCTTCCTTCATCGATTCGTTTTGCTTTCTTTCTGATTACTTTTATTTCCTGTTGTGGCCGGTGCCGACAGTAGAAAACAAAAAAAAAAAAAGAAACGAAACGAAAGTGTTTTTCTGCGAGTTAGAAGATTAGTTTAACCTCCCATCGTCACTGTTCATCACAGGGAGATGATGTCAATTTAATCTAACTACTTGTTTCTTTGCGCTTTTGTCTATAGCAAACCTCGTTGTCTGTCTGCCATCGTTTCCTTAGCTGTCACTGGTAATTTTGACTTGTCTTTTCCTCACCCACTGCCCATCTAATTTGTTTTCATTTGGATACGCATTATATTTCATATTTCTAAACCAATTTACTCGTCATCACAACATCTCCATTGACTACTTTATTTCTGAGTGGGGACCAATAGTTGCCTCCAATAAAAAATTTCTCAGTTGTGGACAGAGAAGTTAATGCCAAAACTACAAATCAGCGTTCAAACTTGCTATAGCCGTGTTTTGAAATTTCTAAGGCCCTTTGGCTGTGAGGGGGAAAACAAGAGGCAGAGTTAATATTTTTTATAATGGTTGTTATGTTTCTGCTATCATTAATTAATAATGTCAATTTTTTTTTTCAATTTATGGAAGAGTGTGGGGTATATTTGTTATTCATTTTATTTGTATTTTTTTTATTTGTATATTTAACAATTCTATATATCAAATAATTTGTTAAGCATTTACAAATTATGTATTTTATATTAAAAAAATTTAAATATAATTTTTTATATATTTATTATTAAATTTTTAATCAAAATATAATAAATGTATAATTTTTAATTAAAAATAATTTTTTATATATTTATTATTAAATTCATACAAGCATGCAGAATAATACATAAACAAGATGAGCTTAACTAAAATCCACCCAAACTATACTGTCAAGGTTTATAACGAAATCAAGGTTCTGTTTGCCGTTAAAAAAAGGAAAATCAATTAGTAAGTAGGAAGGAGTAAAATAAGCAGATACGTGAAAGTGCAGCGACATGTCACATCAAAGAAAATTTTTGAAAAATTATACGAAAGAACAACAGGAAGAAATAGAAAAACTAAATTTGATGAATTTGGATTTTTACAATCATAAAGTGACAATGAAATCTGGAGTGGTTGAAAGTTTTTAAAGGCACAAAACTAAAAATGTTTTTAACGACTTTAAAAAAATTAAATATTATAATATTCTTTTCTAATAACTACGTAAATTTTGATGCATTTATGTTAGATTATAAGGATCAATGAAGAGAATCAATATACAACGTATAAAGACAAAAATATTTTTTGAATTAAAAAAGTTAAAATAAATATTTTTATACTTTTTCTTATTATCAATAATTTTAGTAATAATTAAAAAATATTTTTTGAAAGTAAATAAACAAAGACATATCATAATTATTTATTTAGTTTTCCTTTTAATTTTAATATTATTTTTATTTAACAAAACATAAAAATAAAATACTATTTTTTATTTTTTATTTTTTATCAAATATAATCATAATAATTAAAGCTTATTTTGTCAAAATTTATTTCACTCTTATTTTAATTTTTATAAAAATTATTCTAACAACCCAACGATGTAAAAGATGACATTTGTTAATCATCTGTGAGCGTAAAGTGACGTGTAAGTTATATATGCCAGTATCAAAATAAAGAACAATTGAAATGATATGAAATGGATTATTCAATCGCCCCTCCAGTGACGACAACTTCTCTCTTTGATGAAACGACGTAATTAGCTTATTTCAATATCGTAATTAGTCAAACGCAGATCCCTCCGCTTACAATAGAGATCCGCATGCTGTGCGCATATCAATTTGGAGTAATTTAATTTGAATAGTTTAAATTTTATAATTTTTTATTTCTTATACAAAAGATAAATTTTTTTATAATTATCAATTATAAAATTATTTTTATTTTTATTTTTATTTTATATTTTATAAAATAAAAAAATTAATATATATATATATATATATATAATCTCTCATCAATCACCCTTAACCTTATGCACATGTCACAGTGTTCATTGCGTGGAGAAAATGGGTGCAGGTGTCTATATATATATATATATATATATAATTTACATCCACCAATGATAAAGAAATAATAAAGAAGAAAAAAAAAGTGATGAAAAGATGACTGTAAATGACAACACCTTCATAATTATCTTGTGTTTGCTTGGAGTGATGGAGGAGATTTGTCTCGCCATGATTTGAGAGTCGTAACATCTCTTCTTCATCATAATAACATCAAACAGTAGAGAAATTAAAATTCAAACTATCAAATATTAGTAAACTAAATCAATAATAAATTATATATAAAGTACATAAAAATGAACAAGTTATATTATTATTAAAAAAGTTATATTCTCATCAAATTTTAATTAAAAAATTTGATAAAAAATATATCCCTATACTATATGTATTAGCTATTATTATTTTTAAATTACCCTTTTTCATTTTTTTAAATAAGTTTGATAATTTACCATATTTTTTTTTTTCAGTTTATACAAAACTACAAATAAAAAGTCATTCTATTCACTAGAAATACATCTTCTTCTAATGAAATTGATTTATGAGTTATTCAATTAATTTTTTTTGGAGGGATGTTATTCAATTAAATTTTAGTATAAAAGTATGATGGATGTTAAATTTCAAGTTTCTAAGTTTTTATTTGAAAAAAAAATTACTCATCTCAATAAACACAAATTATTCTCTCTTTTTTTGAAGTAAAAAAAGTATCTTCATTTTATAATAAAGTAATAATAGTTAAACTTATTATCAAAATTGAAGAGTTATTAAATAATAAAAAAATGTTAAACCATGAATAATAATTAGGTCAATATTCATTTATTATATCAAATTCAACCACTTCCATATTATCATATATATATATATATATATATATATAAATTAAAAAGTTTATATACTTTAACAAAAATATGAACTTAACTCCAATTTAAGCAGAATTAAAAAACTTTCAATGTAGATTGAAAGGATAGAAATTATGAACTTTTCTTCTACTATAATAGATAATTCCAACTCATACATACACACATAAAAGTATATATTAAAGTACTAAATTTAGGTAAAATTCTGTAGATATTTATTTTCAAATCTCTCAATAAATATATAATACAAAAAAAATTTATTTTAAAGTCCAATTATATAATATTGAATTGTTAAAAAAAAATTACTCATACTTAAGGCCAAATCTCAACATAGGTTATTAGGAGATTGAAAATTAAAAAAAAAAAGGTTATGAACTCATAATTTATATAAAAATTTTACATTAACAAAATCATATATAACATACATTTTTATAATTTAATGACATAAATTATTATGTAGTCTACAAAAAAAATTATTTTTCATATTATTTAACAAATACAACATTATATTATAGTTAAATTTACTAACACTTATTTTTATTTTTTATAAATTAGGAGTTGGGTAACTAAATAATTTTCTTAGCAAGATTTAATAGATTGGTAAACTATAATTAATAGCATATTATGATAATTTTCATGTTAAGAACAGTCATCTTGACAGGTTTTTTTCCTTTGTTTGGAGGGGAAAAAAAAAGCTTTCTTATCCCTTAGACTCTTATGAATAGGAAATGAAAAATCATTGCAAATGGAATTGGAAACAAATATGAACTAACAAAGATCAAATCTCAATTGAAAATGAAAGAAAATAAAAAGGATATTAATTATGTTTTTACATATAGTGTAATTAAAAAAGATTGGGGGAAAAAAGGAATAGGTGTAAAAATAAAGTAAATTGGATACATATTCTTTTATATTATTCTTTCTCTCTAACTACATAGCTATATAATATATCTTAGATTTTAGATCATACCCTCCATTTCTTTTTTGATTTTGCACCTCTCGGTATTTAGCCTTTGCTTCTTTTGAGAGAATTTGAGAGATTTGACGTTTAAATGAGAGAAAGACTTAGTTTTCGAACAAGGAAAAACCTTTACATTATCACTTAAAAAGGTGATAACAAAAATAGAGAAACAGCATGAAGAATGTGTGAATTTAACTGAGAGTTTACACTATGACAAAGAGAGGAAATTGATTAGGAACACAAAGGGGTGAGAGATATGATGTGATTGAAGGATAATGACTGTGTTGAGTCATTTTTAATATTTATAAAATTTTAGAAAATAGACATGTCATAATTTTTTCATATAATTTATTTTTTCAATTTTGTTGAGTGAAATGTTTATTTCACTTTTATTTATTTTGTATATTTTTTCAATCATTCCTTATACATAGTTGTTTAAATCATAATTTTAAATTTGTAAACTTTTTTACTATTTTTAGTTAATTAAATATATTTTATATTTATATTAATTTATGACTTAAAATAAATAAATTATACATTTTTTAATTTTTGAACATGAATGGAGGCCTTTTATTATTCATAGAATAATTAACCACATTACTATTTATCGCATTTTACTATTTTCATATTGAAATTATTAAATTATTAATTTAAATTATAATATATAAATTATTAAATTATAATACATATAAATACATACACACAATTAATAATATTTAACTAATTTGCAACGGTTTCATATATACATATATATTTAAGTCATTCTATCATATAAATTATTTAAAATTAATATTTAAATAATCTGTGACGGATTTAATGACGGATTAGCGACGGAAAATTTTGTAACAGAAATTCCGTCGCTAATTCCGTCACTAATTTAGTGACCAAATATTCCGTCACAAAATTCCATCACAAAATTGGAATTGACTATCACACTTATTAGTGATGGAACATTCCGTCACTAAATTCCGTCACTAACTTGATTTGTGACGGATTAGCGACGAAAATATTTGCGACGGATAATTTCCGTCGAAAATTTCGTCGCAAATTTTTTGACGGAATTAGTGACGGATTTGTGATGAATTTGTGACGAAAAAAAATTCCGTCGCAAAATTCTGTCGCAAATTTACTATTTTTTTGTAGTGGTTATAGCATATCCTTTAGATTTAGAAGGAGTGTATTATATTTTTATTATGAAAAATCGAACTCTTTAATTAAATTATGATCTCAATCAAGGAAGAGCATTTTATCTCTCTTTTTTTTTCTTCTTTTCCCCTTAATAAACATGAACTTCGCTAATTAGGATGTTAATCAAGGCCTATCACAAGCTTGTCAAAGAAGTTAATTTTCTACCCAACATATAATACTATAATTTCATTTTTAATGTGACAATAAAGATATTAAGTAAATTTAATTTTAGAAAAAATTTATATTGTGTAAAAAGTTAACTCCATTAACAGAAAATAAATTACAAGAGAGCCAAGTGAAATTTTAAAACAAAAAGGGAATTAGGTATAATTTAGTCTAACCTTAAAGAAGTTAATCTAATTTACCAAAAAAGATACCAATATGTAAAAATTAATATGATAAAGTTACCTAAACTTTATGATTCATTATAAATGAATGTATGATTGCAATTATAACTTATATTTTAATTACATTTATAATAGAAATTAGAATCATCTAATTAAACTATGATCTTGGGGAAAGAAAGGAAGAGGATTTTACCATTTTTCTTTCCCCCCTATCATTTTCTTTTCCCCTAACACAAACGATTCAACTAGGATATTAATCATGGCCCATCACGGCCTTGTGTAGGCAAGTGCATCATTCCACATTGGGTTTACTAGAATTGTAAACCCAGTTTATTGAGCTTCTTACTTGAACCTACTTCTATTGCAATTATCCATGCTCATCCTATTCCTATTATTTTTTAGGTCTCAGATGTTACGAATCGTCTGCTATTAGATAGAATAATTCTTCCTAAGTCAAGTCTAGGAGGGTATGTTTTTGTAGTAAGAATTTAGTATATAATTTTTACATTTGTTATTAACATTTTTAATAATAATATGACAAAATGTATAATTTTTATGGCTTAACATTACATAATTGAGATTTCTTTTTTTATTTTTTTACATATGCTATATTTTTTTTATAATAAATAAAATATATAAAAAAGTGTACTTTAAATATAGTTCCAAACCAAATCTGCCTGCCGGGCTTAATCTGAAGTGGTCCTGTCATTTAGTGGTCTAGGCGGAGTTGGCTCTTTTTATTTTGGCTTTCGTTTTATGAAATTAATCTGTTGTAGTATTAGATGGGATATAGTTATATATTATTTTATATACAATGTATAATTTATTATACTTTTGGTGAATTGAAATTTTTTTTTTTCTAGCTTAGTCCTATTCACATTCAGTGCTTCATTGGCAATATTTTCTTTCATTTTGTAAAAATTCAGAGCTTTCACCAGCTATACGAAGGATGAATAATTTGTCGATGAAAATAGACGATACTTAGTATTTTTTGATTGGGAGGAAATTGATAGTTATTTACACAATGAACTAAAAAAAAAAAAAGGAAAGAAAGAAAAGCTACGTATTCGTCACCTAAGTCGGGTAGTCGAATAGGTTTATAGGTAAAATGTGATAGTTTTACTCTCCTCTTCTACCAAAAATAAATTAATTAATTAATCTTCCTAATAATTACAGCTTATGAGAAACTCTTATATTTAGACATTGTCAATCTGTTAGCAGATTCCAGATTATCACAAGATTTGATATATTTTACTCTTTTTTGTTCAGAATAACTTTATAGACAAATATATATATATATATATATATATATATATCATTAGGTAAATAAACCGCTGGCTATGTCCAAAAATAAATTATGCTAATTTTTTTTTAAGTTGGTTAAATCATATTTAATACTATTCTTATTTTAAAATCTATATTCAGTTTTCTTAATAGTTTAATTTAAATTATAGAAACATTTTTAATGATTTATTTTTAAAAAAAATAATTAATTTTCTCACAACATGAGATTGTAATTTAATTTATTCTTTATATGACAATAAAAATAGTTAATTAAGTTGATGTTAAATTCTAATATGCAACTGTGATTATATTCTTAATATGACAATAAAAATACTTAAATTACTTTATTTTGGAAGAAACACATTATATAAAAAGTTAATTTCATTGATAGAAAATCAATTAGAAAGTTAAATATAATTTTAAAACAAAAAGAGTATTAGATGCAATTTAACCAAATTTCAAGGTAAATTATAGTGTAATTTACTAAAAAAATTCCAATATGTAAAAATTTAATATAATGTCGTTACACAAACTTTATGACACATTACATATAGATGTATAAGTTTAACTTATTTTTTAATTTTAGGCAAACTACGTGTATATTTTTATAATATATTAGATAAACATATTTAATTAAACTATAGTCTCAAAAAAGGAAGATTATTTTACTTTTCTTCTTCCCCTTACCCAAACATTTGCTTCACCAACTAGGGTATTACCCATCACGAGCTTGTCTAGGCAACTGTATCATTCCACCTTTGGGCTTACTAATGTAATCAAAATGGTCGAGATTTAATTTGAGGCTTAAAAAAAATTGACTTAGAGCTTCTTCGCCATTAACGACTAACTGAAAGTTTTAGGAAATCTCTATTTCCCCTTCTATTTCTGGTGTTATACAATATGAAACACCAACAGGATTCAAAATTTCATATTATAGAAAAGAAAAATAAAATCTTAGACATATTATTATGTGCATTTTTAGTATTCGAATTATGAGATCCTATATCTCATAATTCACACAGTAATTAAAAAATGCACAATGAGAATTAGCAATTGAAACAAAACTTTTAAAAATAAAAAAATTTATAAATAGACTAAAATCTTATCAACAAGATCTTTTAAAAAATAACTGAGAAGCAAAGATCAAAAAGATAAAATAGAATTTTATCAATAAGGTTTTGGTACAAACATTAAAATAGAATTAAAGGTGAAGTAAAAGGAGAAAAAAACCTGATATATCTTAGTTCGATTCACTTGACCTATGTCAAATCCCTTTGCAAACTACCAAGGGATTTTCACTATAAAATCAGAATACACACCCACAAAAATTAAGTTTCCAAATTTATTTAAAACTTTTACAATACTTGAGTTTTACACAAGTTTGTCTAAAACTTACTTTCCTCACATTTAAGAAAGATTTATAGAATGATGATATGAGAAAAAACGCTTATAAATAAAAGATTATCATAAACTCACTTTTAAAAGCTTTTACAAGTTAAATTTACCTAAAAACTAAGCTCAAAAATTTAAAATGAGGAGAATAATGAACACTATAATATGACTTAATTCTTTTTTTTTTCTTTGCTTCAGTTCTTTGTCTACTTCAATTCTTTATCTTACTGTTATATAATGGCTCCCAAAAAATATATATCTGTTGGAGAGTTCAATTTCACAATATATAACCGTTGTAAGAGGTATGGAAGCAGAAATAGCCAAGGAAGTTATTGTTTTAGCCGCACAGGTTATTTTCTTCTTCTTTCTTGATTTTGAATCTTTGACCTTGCTTTTCTTCTTCTGTCTCTTCTACTACTTTTCTTTCACTTTTGCTGAATGAAATACTTGGTTGTATTGATAAAGAAGAATTGCTCTAATACTTTTTCATATATATACATATCCTTTCTTCGTGCTTTTTCATAAGTTTACGCAATGCTTTCTTTGTTTAGCTTTTGTACCATTTTGAAGATCTAAAAATTAAAACAAAATACAGTGACCATTAAGGCAAGATGCATTAGCTTCCCTATTTCTATACTTTGTCTTTATTTATTGTTTTTTATCATTTAAGCCTCTAAAAGAAAACTTTTGAACAATCTTTCTTTTTCTTACTTTGTCTTCTTTTCTCTTTTCACAAATTTGACTCTACAACTTTACTCAGATAAAGAAAGAAAGGCTTTGGATAAAGAACTCCTAAAAGGATCCTAAACAAGATAACTTTTAGAGAATCTCTAATATTCTTCTTTGTTTTTTGAATATAAAATTTGTGATATTGCCACTGGTTTGATGAATCAAAAATTACGGAGGAAGAACTTGTACTTTTTGGCTTTCTATGCTCTTTTATCTCCTTTAATGATTTTTGCTTCTTTATCTCTTTAGCTCTTTTCTTTTTTTATTTTGATGAACCTAGGTGTGGGATGGAATCGTCAAAGCTTTCTATTTACTTTTACTTTGTAGCATTAAATTTCCTTTTTCTCATTGAACTTTTGCTTTCACATTATTCAATGTGTTCCATTAAAATTTGCAAAGGGATGTGATAGCTCTTTTTCAATTTTTAATACCTCATTTAATGTTGTGCAAAAATAAAAAATGACCTTTCAATATAATATATTATACAAATAAAACAACTTTTCAAATACTTTAAAGAGTCAAAGTGCTTTAATTATAAGAGAGTATATATATATATATATATATATATGACATGTGCTATTACTATTTATAAAAACATGCTTTATTTTAATGCATTTTCTTTTTCTTAACTAATGGTTATTACTTATGAAATTAAATTTAATAACACATATTAATGTAATAAGCAAGAAACAATATTTGATTATTTTTAACTTAATGTTTGTATGAATTTTAACTTAAGAATTTTGTTATCATTAAAATAATTAAATCAAACCCTTGGGCCTAACAGTAATTACCTATCAAAAGCAGGGTTCCCGATATTTATGCATATAGGGTAACGAAAACCCTAGTGTTATTTCCCCCCTATGCTCACTGAAGTCTCAATTCCAGTGTTAGATTCTAGCCTTTTAGATTTTATGCAAATCTTAATATTATGGTCCTTAGAATCAATAATGTTGGGCTTCATATCATAATGCAACAATTTTATAGAGTTTGTATTGGATTTAAAACACTAAATTAAATAATTAACTAATTATAAAATACATATATACCTTTATATAGTCCATGGTTGATAACCTGTAACATATTAGTCCACATCTAGACTAACTCTTTAATTTGTTATCTATTTTTTCAGTAACGGCTTAGATGGAAAGCAAATTGTAATTATCGATTGAAAAAAGAACTAAAATATTGCTTACACATTAATGAGATCAATAATTATTCATCCATCATATGTAAATAATGATCAATCCCTAACTTGACAAATTGTTCTATAAAGTTTAAGCTTGACAAGGTAAAATTAAACCCAAAAAATAAATTTATTAATAAGCATTAAATCCTTGTAATTGAGCTAAACTTTCAAACAAATTTTAGAAAACCAAAAACTCCAATCAATTTACTTCAATAATAAATTTGACTCCACCTGAACAACAAGGACAAAAAAGATAAAACTCGAAAGGATAGTAGAGATTACTCATACAATAAAACATACATGAATAATCCAGATAAACCCCAGCTAGCTAGATAGGCTATTATTAATAATTAACCCTCTCCTCTTTCGGGGTCCGTCTCCTTCTTTCTTCAGAAGTAGGCCCAACCATACATAGCAAATGGAATGAGAGAGGCGAACCAACAGAAAGCAGGGATCCATTTAAGGTGTGTGGGTAAGAAGCAACCCACAAAAGCATAAAATGCCAACATTATCAAGGCAATTCCCAGCATCAGAATGACAGTGGAAGTTTTACGGTAAGTCTTACGCAGCAGAAGGCCAATCCCAATAGCATCAATGGCAAAGGAGAGTGCAATTACCACAACGAGTTTGCTGGTAGACAAGATTAGACCCACCCCCGTGGGGATGGCAAGACCCAATATATGCTTCCCCAGATCCTGCTTATCGATAATCTCCATCCCGTGGAAGGAATTAGGATCCCTGCTGATCGTTTCAGCTGCTGGCTGTGAATTTTCTGTGGTCCGTGGTGGGGATGATGAAAAAAATGATACTGTTTCTTCTCCTCGAGATGAGATTGCTGAGGACGAAGGCCATGGGTATGGAGTGATAGAGGCATCGACGATGTGGATCTGATGGCCTAAACGATCCCTTCTTCTACTCGTTTCAGCTGGCTGCTCATCGATGTTCTCTCTCTCATGTTCCCAACTATCTGCTTCTGCTGAATGTAAATTCTGTGAGTCGGTATTGGGGCAATTAGGGTCACGGCTGTGTTTGGTAGGGAATGAAGGAGAGGGGTCTTTTGATGAAAAAGAAACCCTGGTGGGGTTTATACTGTTGATCTGGGAGTTGCGGGAAAGTGGAGATGATGATAGAGTATCTTCTTCTCCATAAGGGATTGCTGAAGCCGAAGACGAAGAAGAAGCCGAAGGAATGGAGTTGGTGACGGCGGCAAGCTCGTCATTAGTGGCTTCTACGGATTCTGACTCTCGGCGTTGTGGTGGCAAGCCCATATCAAAACCTCCCTGCAGCAGGGTTGATTCTGGTGGCATGACGATATCAGACCCACCATGCAGGGTTGATTCTCGATCATCATCATGAGGAGCAAAAGCAGAAGAAGAAGCTTGATGGAATGGATTCAAGGTTGAAGAAACAAAAACAAGCACCAAAAATGAAGCAAAACGGCTGACCAAGGGTTTCGGTGTTTCCGGATTCATCTTAATTTTCTCTGGCGAGAGATGATCACTAAGGTAACCAAGGGGCCGATCGAGAAGAGGCAGTGTGAATGTGAAGTGAAACTCCAGAACAGAGAGTGAAGAAGAGAGGAAGCGAGCGAGGCGAGAATCGAGTGGAGCCTTGGGGAATTTTGTAGGAGCAATTTTTACGTTCCCTACGTCAGTCATTTATATACTCTATAGCTCATATTTATTTTGTATACGAGCTCCACTTGTATTACATAGATTTCATCTATACAAATTTAATTTTATTTATTAATTTAATTAAGTACACTATACTCTAATTACATCTAAAAAAATTTCATTTTGTAGTAGGTATTCCTCAGGAAAAAGAGAGGAAATTTCCCCGCTCACGCTTTCTTTTTTCGCGTTTCCCCTTGGAAGTCCCTTACTTTTTTAATATTTCCCCCCTTGTCCCCAGCCCACCTTTCTTTTCCAACATTTTTTCCTCCCTTATTAAAGTGGTCAGCTGATCTGGCCCGTTTGCACAATCCATGGTCTGGAACCTGCCACGTTGCCCCCTTGCAACATCGAAACCCACAAGCTGACAACGACCCAACGCCCCCACGCCCACGACCAACCTTCTCTCCGCTGCTGCCCTGCACTCACCAGTCAGCACCTTTTTTTTTTTTCTTCATTTCTTTACCCAAAATTACAATACCTGAAGTCCTGAACTTCATTCCATTTAATGTATCAAATTGAGTGTATTTCTTTCTTTGCTTTATTTCGAAGTACAAGTTGGGGGGGGGGGGGGGGGGAAAGCGAAGTTTTAAATTCTGATTTTATTCTTAGTAATACTATACTATCACAGTTGCAATTGATATATTTGGTGATTTTTTAAAAGTATTAATGTGATTGTTTTCTTTTTCATCTTATGAGTTTTAAAGTAATTAAAAAAGAGAAATCATAAATAAGGAAAACTTATCTATCATTTCTGTTAGGAAATCAAACACTCATCTATTATGAATTACACATTATATAATTGGGTTTAATAATATTAGGAGATAAAATAAATAAATATATATATGTACATGTGCGTGCTAAGACAATTAAGACAACATACCCAGAAAAGTCTTCGTGATATGAATATGAATGGCATGAATTTTGTCTTCGTTATATTTGTCAAATATCGCCTAAATCTCGTACCAAGCAACTGGACATTTCTTAAATTAGAAGTTACTTGGCTTTATAATTAGTCCTCGGTCAATGCACAGACAAACAAAACGTTTTGGTTTTGGCGTGCCCCACCCTCGCGTTCGTCCCCACACACCACAGGTGTCAGCAAACGAACCCCATCGAGTTATGGGGGAAAAATGTCATGTGTGGGTACGACAGAATCTAATATATTCTAAACAAAAATCAAAGTGAAAAATGGTGGAATGGGACTGGCGATAAGAAAAAGTACTCTTTATTTTATTATCAACCTATTCATAAATGGCTTGGCTTCCATCACCTCTAGTTGGTAAAAATTTTTTTAGATATACTTTAAGACATGACACACCAAATAAAATTAATAATTAAAATTTAATTTATACAAATAAAATCCACCTACAATACAAGTAAGGTTCCTATTATGATAAAACAAGTATTACTCATTGAGTGTATAAATAATATGATATATTAAATATGAATAAAAATTACTTTAATTAAGCAAATACTTAATTTTAGGGGCAATCGTCTCCTTTAATTTTATAATATTTTATCAAATAATTAAAATATAATAAATTAAAAAAATTAAAAAAAAGTCAAACAAAAAAAATAAACTTTTCCACTCTTTCACGTGACATTGTAACACTATGACAACAAAGTCAAGACAGCTTTCCTCTTACTTTTCACGCAAGTTTTTTGCCCCTCTACGGCTTTAACTTAGAATCCCCAGAGCCCACTCCCTAGTCCCCCCACATTGGTTGGTTCAGTTTGGCATCTCCACCGTGACAGGTCCAGGTATTTCACTAGTTCATATTCCCTTTTTTAAAATTTTATTTTTCTAAAAAATGGTAAAACTTAATTATTTGGAAGAAAAAAAACTAAAAGTAAGAACAACATGAAGCTCTCAAAGAAAATAGGGTCGAAATCTAAAAGAGAGTAGAATGAAGATTTTAAGAACGAGACATGTGCACATGGCTTTTTTTTTTGTAGCTTACATATTAAATTAATTGAGTTGAATATTTATTTATTTATTTATTTATTTAACATAGTTGTTCTATTGAACAGAACAAATATTGTTGCTTATTTTTAAATTTTGTAAATAATGTTTTTATTGTGTTATTGAAATATAATAATACGAAAAAGTCATTCTTCCTTCTTCAAGAAAAAAAATAATAAGGGTTCTCAGCTTTTATATCTTCACCTTCAAATATTGTCCCCTCCTCAATTATAAATAAATATGTATTTCATTCAAGTTTAATTTCATATATATATTTAGAGAGAGTGAGAACTTTTTAGAGCAAAGGTGGGATTTCCATTTTTCTTATATATTATTAGGAAAAAAAAATGAAAAAAGGGTGATATAGGAAGTCGAGGCCCGAATATTATATATAGTCAACTTTCTAGAGCAAAGGTGGTTTTCCTTGTTTCTTATATTTTATTAGAAAAAAAAAAAAGTTACATTGAAAGTGGGGCCCAATTATATATAAAGAGTCAACATTTTAGAACGGAGGTTATTTTTTTCTTTTTTATATATTATTACGAGAAAAAAAAAAGTTACATTGAAAGTGGGGGCCCAATTATATATATGGAGTCAACATTTTAGAACAAAGGTTGTTTTTTCTTCCTTTTTATATATTATTGGGAAAAAAAAGGTAACATTGAAATTAAAAGTGGAGTCCAATTATACATATAAAGTCAATTTTTTAAGAACAAAGGTAGTTTTTATTATGGGGAGAAAGAAAAAAGAAAAAAAGATGATATTAAAAATGGAGCTGCCAATTGGGGCCACGTATGCAGGATGTATCATCCATACGCGATAATGTAGTTTAGAACCTAAAAGTTTCATTTCGTTTTGTGAATGAAAAAGTAAAAAATAAAAACGTGATTTTATAAGTAAAACAATTTTTGTATTTCTACTTTAATTTAAATTTAAAAATTAATAGATATTATTAAATAATAATAATAATAATAATTAATGACTATAAAAATATAATAAATATTTCACAGAACTATATTAAAAAAAATGTTTACATTGCACAAAACCCGACCGAGTGTAAATGAATGTTGGTATAGCATGATTAGTCGTGATTCCTGCTTAATTGCCTGTTGAAAATAAATTATTATTTTTGGAGACACTTTTATATTTTTTATGAATTGATATCAAAGAAAATTGACTAATATTATTTTCTGATTGAATCAATTAGTTGATTGATGCAAATAATGTATAGTTAGAGTAAACACACACTATTATTTGAGTTAGACAATTTAAAATTTAAATTGTTTAAAAAAATTACAATTTAATATTTTAAAATTTTAAAATAAAAATATTGTAGACTAATTTTAAATTTTAAAAAAATTTAATATAATTATTTTTAATTTAAAATTTTAATTGTAATTTTTTTAACAATTTATATTACTCTATATCACATCAGCCAAAAGTAACTTCAAAAAATAGTGTGTGAGAATGTACATCGACAGACATAAGCAAACAGCCTCTTTTCTTCCCCCCACTTTTCAAGCAAAAGTGTAATTTAATAAATTTAAGAATAATTATAACTGTTAGTTGTTTATTTATTTTTATAATTAATTTCTTCCTATATTATAAATATAACAAAGCCGGTCTAACTATTCAATTCTTTCAAGTTCCTATTATTTGCTCACGGCTTGCTCATAGAAAGATTCCCTGAAATAAGTCAGCTTTGAATGGTCAGTAATTGCTGTAAGCTTGTTATCCAAATGACATCACACACACGTACACACCCCTGACGTACAAAGAAGTCAACTTCAAATGCCATCGGCACTGCTTGCGTTATGCTTTTTGAAGCTTGGAGACCACAGCCTTACACTACAGGGCCCAATCCCAAAAGAGGGAAGGAGAGCCCAACTCTATCAACAAGGCCCAAAAGTGAAGCAATGTTTCCAAATGCCTTCTCCTGCTATATATGTACTGCTGTGTTGGGGGTGCCTGGAGCAAGACGTATTTTGGTTTGAACAGAGGCATGGGAAATCAGCCTTTTGATTAAATTTCCATCACAAAAGTACTTGATGAATGGCTCGGATTATATGGCTGAAAAATCGACCATTTTGCTAGTCCAAGCAAAAATGTTAACTTGACATAATATATTATATCATTTATACATTATTTAATAAAATAAAGTTAAATGATATAATTAGATCTTGCATTTTATTACCTATTAAAATACTATTATATAAATAAAGTATTATATGTTGACTAAAATAGGATATACAAATCACTTAAATGATATCCAAAACAAGGAAAACAAAATAAAACTTAACCTTCGGGTATTGCAAGTTTTATAAATTTGGAAAATCTATGTATGGTCTCTCTTGCTCATAGGGAAGCATTTAAACTTGTGTATTTTACTAAGTGATGGTGTCTATATTCTAAGTCAATGTTAAAAACAAATTTGGAGACCCTATATTTATAAGCAACAAATCAATGGCATTTTCTATCAAAATGTCGATTATTTTGCAATGTTCAACCATGGTCCCAAAATCCCATAATATTCAAATGAAGAATGTTGCTAGTTTCTTTGGCAACATGGCAATGTTCATAAACCAATTAACATTTTTTCACTTGGTTCAATTGACTTAATGACTTTCAAGATTCAAGAATATGTATTCCAAAAAAGAAAAAACTATATACATGAATTAGAGTAAGAAGCCCTTTATAAGTGAGTATTACCTTTCATGTATTATAATATACTTTGTTTCCTTAATCCACCATAACTTAATGAATAAGCCATATATTTATTCTAAGTCCTCTTAATATTGTTATTCTTAACGCATAAATGTGCACACAAAATGAGAAAAGATGATGTGATATATAATATATACATCAATAAGTTAATATGAAACTTAGTTCTATTTTAAATACATGATCCTTAAATGTCACTGGTGGCATATAGGTATCATCAACTCAATGCTAATATGTTCAATACTAACTTTAGTTTCCTTGACATGTTTCAAAATGGTTAAGTACTTAATGTTGAAATACTTACTTTGACTTTCACTCTTATTATTCTTAGTCAAAAAAATAGTAATAAAGTTGTCATAGTACATCTCAATGGTTTAGAGATAATGTCAACAATTTTAAACTCAGATATAAAGCTCTTAAACCAAACACTATGTGAAATTGCCTTAAAAAAAGGCACAAACTTAGCCTATATAATAAAAGTAGTAGCCAAAGTTTGCTTCACACGCATCTAAGACATAGCTTTACTAGTAAACACAAAAATGTAGCTTGATGTAGATTTTCATGAATCAATGCATCTAACAAAATATGAATTTAAGCGGCCAATTACATCGAGGTTCTTGGTCCATTTGTACATTAGCATGTAATTTTTGGTACCTTTAAGATGTTTCATAACTTTCTTTATAGCTTTCTGGTGATTCATATTTGGATTACTCTAATATCTACTTAACATTTTGATTGCGAATATAATATTAGGTCTTGTACAAACCTAAGTATACATAAGGCTTTCGAAATCAAAAGTATATGAAATATTATGTATTTGTTCCATCTTTAAATTATTTTTCAAATATTGGTTCAAATTGAACCTATCATCTTTTATTAGGAGTGCTATATTTGGTGAATAATTTTTTATTTGAAATTTCTTTAAAACTTTATTGATATAGGTTTTTTGCAATAAACGTAAAATACATTGAGTTTTGTCTCTATAAATCTTAATGTCAATGACATAAAATGCATAATCCATATTTTTTATATCAAATTCTTAAAGAGAAACCATTTCACATCATATAACAACTCTTTATTATTGGTTGCAAGTAATATATCATTCACATAGAATACAAGGAAATATATCTTATTCCCATTAATCTTTTAGTATATATATTGATCTATGATATTCTTTACAAATCTAAAAGAGGGGATGATATTATGAAACTTTAACTACTATTGGCGAAAAGCCTATTTCAATCCATATATGGATTTCTTAAATTTGCATACTAAATGCTTACTAGCATTGGAGGAGAATCTTTTTGGTTGTTTCATATATACCTCATCTGCTAATTCCTCATTAAGGAATGTTGTTTTCACATCCCTCTCATGCAATTCCAAATCAAAATGGGTAACCAATACCATTATCACATAGAGGGAATATTTCTTGAATACAAAAGAAAAAGTTTTCGTATAATCGATTTTTTCTTTTTAAATGAATCCCTTGGCCATGCTTCTTACCTTATAGAAAAAGTTTTCGTATAATCTCTCGATGTTACCTAATAAGTCCCTTTTAGTCTTATAAACCCATTTACATCTAATGGCCTTAAAACCACTAAGCAATTTGATGAGATCCTAAATTTCGTTAGACACTATAAAATCTATCTCTTCCTTTATGGCATTGTGCCCATGTTGAGGTGGTAGAAAAGCCATAATGAAATGCACTAAGAAAGACATAGACATCTCAACCTCTAATACTTTAAACTAGGCCGCTATATCTCTCATTTGTATGATGTACGCTCTCACACACCCTTTATGTTGATAAGTTTTATTGATGATAACTTTGTCATTAAGGTGTTTGCTAAAGCTTTGTCCAAAAATTCAAACTATTCATCAATAACTTTGAGCAAGTTTCCAATGTTTTGATACTCTTCAATAGACTCATAAATACCAGCAAATATTTTAGTTTTGACGTACATCATGCTAAAGCTATTTGATCGCTCCCAATGTTTTTAAGAGTTATTGTAGATACACTACTACTATCTGTGGATTTAGGAGATTTTCTAATCACATTATCAACATCCATCTATTTTAATTGGAGAAGAATTTTCTCATTCCAAATCTTATAGTCATCATTGGTCAATTCAAGAACTTAAAAGTGAGATATTCAATGGTTGAAAAGTTATATAAAATTTTCATGCTACATTTATAATTTGAGGCAATTAAATATTTCATATAGTATATTATGCCAATGCAATATATGTTTTTTAAACCATGAGCCTAATAAAAAATAACATATAATATATTATGCCAATGCAATATATGTTTTTCAAACCATGAGCCTAATAAAAAATAAAATTGCTTGTAAGCTAAGTTTTATTTAATTAAATTTATGCACAAAAATGGTAAAACGAGCAAATTATATCTCCTATCTTAATCATATAAATATCAATTTATTTTCTTGTAAACAAATTCACTATCTCACTCTAATTAATCATACAAGATATGATAATATTCCTGTGAGATAATTATTATTATATTAAATATATTAATTATAATCGATGTCATTTTCCTTTATGTGATCTTGAATTTAATTTTAATAATTAAATACTTAAGTACCATTGTTAAGATAATTAATGGTGCTTCGACTAAACCTTAAGTAATCTAAAACCATACAAATCATAAGACATCTTAATAACAAAATTAAATGCTTAAACATGACTTACTATAAATGCATAAACAAGCATTATATAATAAGAATTTGAATAATTAATCAACTAAACAAAATGTGACTAATTAATTAATTAGAGTGAAAAACAAGTTTAGGAATCTTATATTTATAGGCAACAAATCAACAAGATTTTTCATTAAAATGTTGATTATTTTGCAATGTTCAACTATGATTTCAAAATCTCACAATATTCAAACTAGCATAAAGAGAACATTGTTAATTTGTTGACATTTGGAAACCAACTAACACTATATAGATCTTATACCCCATTATCTATTATAACATTATTATATAAATAATATATTATGTGAGGTTTAATTATATAATTTTAATTTAGTTTATTAGATGTACATAATAACATGATAGGATAAGAATTTATTGGTCCAAACTGCATCTGTGTGAAGAAGATAATAGGCTCTCCATCCCAGACCACGCACTGGTCTCAATGATCCATGGTTTGCATCTTGAAACGTTCAAATGGGCAACCTTGCTAGAGATAGGTGTGAAAACAAGAAAATTACGAAAAACAAGTAAGAGAAACTAGGGTATGTGAGTGAGGTGTAGGCGACAATTCAATACAATAAAATGCGTTGGGACCCTCTGTGTACCGTAAAGGATGCGTACTACATGCGCAGTGAGCATACAACGTAGAATTGTTTCTCCGTAGCCAATTGTGACTATTCATCTTATACGATTCTAAGCGTCGATGTATCCCTCCAAAACGCACTATTTAAGCCAATTTGAGCCATCTTTTACACGCAATCAGGGCCCTTCATTTGAAAACCCCAAAATTCACTGATTTGGACACCTACATGCCATTTTGAGCACTGCATTTTGTCCCCACTTCTTCATCCTTTTGTTATACTCATCTAATGCAAGAAAAACCTTAGTTTTTATAATAAGAAATATCACTCCTCACGTAATATTTCAATGAAAAAGACAATAAATTGTGTAACGGTGGTCAGGTGGTATGAAGGAAATTGTTCAATCATTTTCAAATTGGGCCAAACACACACACCTTCATCAAATGTTGATGCATAGTTTGAGAAAGCATTAATGATAAA
Source organism: Erythrophleum fordii (assembly GCA_032878935.1). NCBI lineage: Eukaryota > Viridiplantae > Streptophyta > Magnoliopsida > Fabales > Fabaceae > Erythrophleum > Erythrophleum fordii. Next base: position 48,120,360 of record JAVQMF010000053.1, on the reverse strand, counting down.
GAGAGCCATTCATGTAAAAAGCATATTAAGATCTGCGCCTGATCTTCTAGCATGGATCAATGAAAGACAAGAGACTTGGATTAGTTTATATATGTTAGTAATTTGGATTACGAGTGGAAAAATGATAAAGACACTTAACATCATCAGACCTAAGGTTAGACACAAAATCAACTGAGCAACATACACTGATTTGCAATTATGCTTGCCAAATTCTGAAATGCCAAAGATTGATAAACAAACCAACTTTATTTCTTTATATATAAATAGCCACATAAACATAAGGAGGTCCTCATAGGATAAACTGTTAATTACTTCATTAAGCAGTAAACAGATCAAGATAGATGCATACATAGATGCATACAATCCAACTCAGAAATGAAATATATACATATATACTAGAATGACAGAGAGAATTGGCCTTCAAAGCAAGCCCACTCAATAGTGATAATCGCTATAATCTTCTCGTGTAGCCATGTCATTTTCAACCCTCACAGTAATTTTTTCATCTTTATATTTCAAACCCTCTCCCAAAGTAGGCCCACCCAAAGCTCCAGCAACAACACCAATTGCCAACCTTGTACTCATAGTCATTTTCCCACTCTTTGGCTTAAACTGAGGATGAACAGAGCCAGAGGTTGAAGATGAGGGAATTTGTTGCATTTGGGTGGTGAAAGGAATGCGTTAAGTGGGTTTTGGAGCTTTTAAATGGACAAATCAAATTGCATGAGATGAATTGCAAAGAATTTGCTGATAAACAAGAGGACGTGTCACACTTCGAAGCCATAGATTATGCAAACGGCTGGGATTAGTTGGATGAAACACCGTCGTTTTGTTGCTTCGCAGGCCTTGTGCATCTTTTCGCTTCACAGGTGATCCGGACGCACAATAAAATAATGCATGTGTAATTTCTTTAATAAAAACATTAATAAAATTTATTGATGTATTGTGTCACATGGGAGTAGCCTAAATAGCAACAACAGTTCACTGGCAAAGTAATATTAAGGGTTCAAATTCTTTGATTAAAAAAAAAAAAAATCAATGTTGTGTAATGACTTTTAAATTTCAAAGTCGTAATTTCAATGCATTTATGGACAAATTTTGAAGAAGTTTTTAAATTTGTTTAAACTGTGTTATCTACCTTTAATGTTTTTATCTTTAATTTTCTTAAAAAGAAAATATTACAATTTGATAGGAGGACCTCCAGCTTAACCATCCAACCGCTTCGTAACTTATCTTTAATATTACATTTCTAAGCTTATAGTGTCATCAATGATGTATGCTTATGAATGTGAGTGAACGAGGGGAAAAAAAATGGATCTGTTAAGCCTTGCTTGTATGATGTGTCAGACTCATTAAATGGCATTACCTTTTAGTACATTTTCTGTACAACTTTACTTTTTATGTGATACCCTATTAAGAGCGTGTTTGGCATCATAAAGAAAGAAAGAAAAAGGTGAGATATCTATTTTATCAATATAATTATTATTTAATATTATTTATTAATTATTAAAAATAAAAATATTAAAATTATTCTTTATTTACAAAATTATTATTTTTTATTTTTGCACCTAATTTTCTACTTTTCTGACCTACAAATTTTATATGCTAACTAAATCCATATATATCATGATTGTTGGAAATGAAACCATGATAGATTTTTTAAGGTTTTATAACATAAAAGCATATATTTTATTAAAATAGATAAATAATACTTTTTTCTCATTTATCGGTTAAAATTATTAAAGCCTTTGCCAAAATCATATATAAAAATACAAGAAGATGATGAAAAAAAAGGGTACTAAAAATCGAAGACGTCCTTTGATATAGCGTTGAAAAACTTGTTTAAAAAGTAGTTAATTTATACGTAGTTAGCGACATCATGGTCAAAAATTTTATTTTCAAGTTCATATGTTTCAAGAAAGAAGTTATAACGAAAATGGCACGATTTTAATTTACACTACTTATAAGTATCCCCATGGTTTTGCTTTATATGTTATATTTATTAATTCGGGTGCATCTTTGAATAAATTTCAGGCCTTCGTTTGGTTTATATCTTGTAGATGACCTAATTATAAGCATTTTGTATTTTAAACGCAAAAACTAAAATTGTTGACAGAGAAGTGGTGCAGTTTTATAGTCAACTCTGATAGGTGGTGGAAGACAGAAATTAAGATCAACTAGCGAAGTACTCGTGCATTGGGATTTTTTTCTGCAAACGTGATATAAAATGATATAAATTTTAAAAATTCCACTAGTGTTCCTATGTCAATGTATAAAAAATAATATTATTATGTATCGCTAACTACAGTATAATTTTCTCACACAAAATGAACAAATACCCATAAATTTTATAGTAGGCTTCACTCCTATATGCCACTCGAAATAATGAAATTATAAAAAAAAAAATGTTAAACAAAGTGATATAATTTACATTGTTAATTCAATAGAAATATTATATAGCGGTAACGATAAACTCACAGGTCAGTGTGCTTAATTGAAAAATTGTAAACAAATGGTCCCTTAAATCTAACAAAATAAAAAAGAAAAAACATCCAACAAAATAAAAAAAGAACAATCGATTTGTAGTATACTAATTCTTCGCATTTCATTTCTCATAGACATTAGTTTTTTTTTTAATATCCTATTTTTTCTCTGACCCTTCTCTCAGAATATAACATAAATTTTAAAGCAACAGAATTATTTAAGAATTAAGCGTATGAGAAAGTCTGAGATAGAGTCTCATTTTGAGCTGTATGTATTCATATCATATAAATAAAAATTAAGTGGATTAAAGTTATTAATTCAGTGTAAAGAGGAGATTGAAGTTATATAACAGAAATCATATGATTTTTTGACCTTGTTACTACAACGTCAAAAATTAATGCCTCTGACACCTAACCGTGATTTTTTATTTTCCCGATGATTTTTATTTTAAAAAACATACTTTTAATTGTTTAAATTAATTTAATTTTAAAATTTTAATAAAAAATTCCTTAATTTAATTAAGTTGTAATTTATTAACATAAGTCATCAAATTAATTCTCATTCTTATAAATTAGTCTAAATTACTCTAATCTCTTTAAGTTTTTGTTTTTAACAAAAAACCTTTCAATTATCCAAGTTAACTTACGCTCTTCGCATGCTCTTCTTTGCAACGCTATAACTTTCTAATGGTTGTTCTAATATTTACATGATTAAATAACAATGGCATTGCAACATTATAATAATGGAAGTACAAATTTTGATAGAATTATGCGTCCTGATAAAACAACTGGCGGGACTACTAATGAATTGGATTATACATATCACTAAATTTATTTTTAAAAAAGGACAAATTAATGAATAGAATCGAAGCTTTGCAAAGCACAACCCTAGAAGCCTAATTAACATTGTAAGCCTGTGCTTCTAGAGTAAAGAGAATAAACCAAAAAACAAAGAGGCAAACACACTTCCAAGTATAAATACTAGACTACAATATTAGAAAAAAAAAAAAAAAATTGGCGACAAATGGAATTGGCATTACAATTATATTACAAATTAATGAATAAGAAGGATACTGTCATGAACACCTGTGAACAATTCTCAAGTAGTATTGTTCCAGAAAATGATCTCAGAAAATAAACTCTACTGTGAAATATTATTCAACCACAAATGATCAGTCTCACAGTTATAGAGCACAGAAGCAGGGCAATACAGAGAGAAAAAGCTTTAGAGGAGGGAAGTAGGAAGAGGGAAAATCAGGAGGAATGAAACATGCAGAAAAGAAAAACTAGTCTTACATTCCTTACCCCCAATCCCCTTCACACCCCCGCTCATATACCTTCACTTTCTCTAACCTTCACTGATTTCTTTCGGACCCTCGTGCTACGTCTTAGCACCCCCTCCTTATGAATCTCTACATGCGGATCTTCTGCCACCTGTCTTCTCATAACAACCTCATCATTTAGGTGTAATTCCACACCACTACTTGCCAGCTCAGTTGCCATAACGTCCTCGTTAACGACCTCATCTGGTGTTTTCTCTCGTAGCCCTCCTTGCTCTTCCTCGTGATCATTGGTCATAACAGATACCTAAAATATGTTTAGAGAAGGACACAACACCTCCCAACCCCTCTTTAATAATCATGTCTCTTTAAAAGCTTTATTCTTCTTTATGTGAAGAATTGTCGTAGATGTGGTAAGATAAGCCCAAATTCCTACTGAAAAACAAAACAAAAGTAAAAAAGACAATTAATCTAACATGTACTTTAAGAAAGTGTGCAAAATATGAACAAATCTATTACAATTTTTTGTTGCTGTCCTTTTTTTCTTTTTTTGGATAAGGTAAAATGTCCAAAAAGCTTAAAGAAAAGAAACAGAAATTATAAACTACTGCGGAGTGAATAGGTTCCTAATCTGTCTGAAAGAAAAATTAAACCAAGGAGGAGAGGAATGGAAGCCTAATAATAAACCCATTGCAAGTTCTCACTTCTAAGTTCAGTACATTTGTTAGCCACATGCACCTTAGGGTTTGGGCTGTGGTTGCAACTTGCAAGACCATTTATGATTGCCTGCTGTGATTTGACTCATACGTGTCTGCTGAGCCCAATTGTGCAAAGGCCTGCTAGCAGTACACTGTCTGGTGCCTGCGAGATTCGAAATAGGCTTCCAATTATTAGTTTCGTCAATTGCTTCTTAAAGCTATCCAGCCCACATCTTCAGACTTTGGAGGGCAGAAAAGAAGAGTTGTTTTGAATAAGATTCTTCAAAGAATAGAGAGATGTGAGATGTGTTGTTTTCGTTAATATTTTTTTTTTTTCAGATGTTTAGTTGCGTAATTTTATGATGCAATTTTTATGAGATGTATTGCCTTATTTTATATTATTTTGTTTTCTCGTACTTTGACTAGCTATTTGTTTGTGCCGGGTGCCTATGGTAATATTTTCTATATCTTCTGAACTCCCGTTTTTTTGTTTGGGAAAAAAATTAAAATTCTCTCTTCAATTATGACTTATTTGTAAATATCTCCCTAAACTGTAAATTGACAAATATTTGCCTGCCTGCAGGCTTGCATTTATTGCTTATGTTAACATAGTTGATAGAATTTTTACTTCTGACTTCATTTATAATCTAATACAAGATTAGGAAACAAGTGGACAATTAATTTAAAAGAGAAAAATCCAGCAAGTCATAGAAGTCTAAGCCATGATTCAGATGGAGAAGCTTAGATTTAAAAAAAAAGGTTGTCTAGGTGTTATTTTGAAGCCAAAATGATTGTATCAGCCTATCAGGTCATAAATAAATACATACGTGGATGCTATTAATTAAGTTTATGAATATATATATATATATAGAGAGAGAGAGAGAGAGAAAGAGAGTTAGCACTATCCATTTTCATGGTATTTCTTGGACACCTGTCTGAGGGGAACATTAAAGACATCAAAGTTTTGTGCTGCTTTCGGTTGAAACTTGCAGGAAATGACGCTGAAGCTAAACAAAGAAGTGGGGAGACAAAATTAAAGTTATGAGGAGGACTTTTTGACCAGAGGTAGCTTCCTCTCCATTTCCACAAATTAAATAGTGCTAGTTAGCACCTATAGTTTTTAATGGATTCAGATTCTCTTCATCATTAGTACGACTGCAACAGGTGCAGATAACAAATCTCTTCCGTTCATTTGATGCAGCTGTTCTCATGCTGACATGTGGCTTTTTCTTTTTTTAAATGAAAACGGTTTTCTTTTTTCTCAGTCAAAAAGCAACAAGCAGGTCTTTGTGGAGATAATTCCAGGCAAGAGCTGAGTTTTCTTTGTTCTCTTTGTCAACTGAATTGTCCACTAAATTGTGTCTGCAATTACTCCAGTGCAAGAGACATTATGATCAACTTTGTTTTCTTTGTTAATTGAATTTTGTCTGCAATTACAAAAAAACTATTATTTGAAGTCTGGGAATGGAGGATGATTTCTTCTTAATACAAAGCCAAAACTGTGCATCGACCTGTCAAACAAGATTTATTAGTGCATATGAATCATACATGGTGATTACTCAACATCGATCACTAGTTATTAGTCAAAATACAGAGCCAAACAAGATTTATAAGATTGCTTGTTGATGTAAATCAACTTGTGTCTGAAAAATGCCATAGCAAATGTAGAGAAGAGAAGGAGAAAGGGACCCAGATAACAGAGAGCAATAGATTACCACAAAGCAAATCTAACGTTCGCACTACAGATCTCTAGAGCATCAAAGCAAAAGATGACTACAGAGTACAGAGCAAATCGATGGAGCTTCGAATGGGCCGTCTCTGAGTTTCGACGATGAGCTTTGACGGGTCCTCGGCATTGCAGATATTTAGACCTTCGGCCAATTGAAACGTTTTGGATCTTCTCTGTCGATGAAGGATGCACTTGCAGTCGATGAGTTCCATTTTGGAGAAGGGTCTGGTTCAACACAGTTTAGGAAATTTTCCGACCAAAAAAACCAAAAAAGACATGTGGCTGAATGTGACATGTTGGATTAGATGAACGGCGGCATCCCTATGACTGCATGGCACTGTGTTTCGATTGCTTGGCACTGTAGTTCCGACTGCATGGCATTAGGCTCCGATTGCAAACATAGTTCCGACAGCATGGCGCCATAGTTCCGACTGCTTTTTTTTTAATATATAAATATTAAAAATTTAATATAGGATTTATAAATTTATAAATATTTAATATATAATTTTTATTAATTTATGTTAATTATAATTTTAATTTGTCAAAATTATGATAGTAAAGTGTGTCATTTTTTTTTTTGGTATCTTATTGTTTAGCTTTTGGGAATAAATATAAAAATAAAAAGAAGAAACTCAGAATAGTCTGAAAGTAGTCGAAAGTGAGAGTCAGAAATTAGTTACAACTTGTAGTGTTATTTGTTGTGTTTTATGTATATAATGAAATACTTGCTTAATAAAATGTCTAGCCAAATTGAAGTGGTGCATATTGGTAATGTTAAGGTTTAATAAAATCATAATTCTATTTTTAATATAATGAAAAAGGAAAATAAGTAATTTTATTTTTAAAAGAAACATATTTTATACCAAAAATTAATTTCAATAACAGAAAATAAATAATATAAGAAGTCTTGTAATATATATTAAATGTCATGAATTCTAGATAATATACATTTTTTAATATAAATATCATATGTAATTGACCTAAATTTAAAAAAAGAATAACATAATTAACTCTAAACTAATAATAATAAATATCTCTATCTCATGTAGCTCGTATAAGATATTACTATTACGTACACTTTCAATGTAATATATTAATTTTTATTAACTTAACAACCTTCTCATTGGAATTTTGTAAGAATTTGCTGAGAAGAAGACAATTCTTAGGGTTGAACTTTTAATTAGGTAAAGCACATGGCTTCTGTATGAGCCATGTGAATTAGACTAATTTAACTAGCTAGCCTGTGGAAAAAAATATGATCCCTCGGAGTGAACAAATCGTTCTGTGATAATTAACTATTATAATTATGATATACATTTTCTTAATAAATATTAAGCCCATTGACTGTGTCAATTATGATTACAAAAACAATGAACCAATAATTAAGATAATTATATTGTTCAGAAATTACGCAAAGAAAACCATTTGCAGGATTAAATATTGATACTCTTGGTAGAAGAAAGAATACATCATTAATTAATATGTACTATGAGCACCCGTTCGCTGGCAAGAATAACAAAATATGTGGATAAACATTGACTTTGAAATTGTTTAGTGCCATTAGAGAAACAGACAAAGATCGATTATATTTATGTAAGGACGACTGGTGTACATATATGTGTAAAGCAGATTCAGATTTGAATTCAGGGCTTCTGCAATTGTTGAAACAATGGAGCGGAAGCATCATGACCTCTCAGGAAGTTGGAGATGTTTCTAGAGGTAATCCATATCTCTCCCTTATAATTCTTCTCTTTAGAAGATAACTTAGCATATGGAATGATTTCATGTGATGTTTCATTACATGCAGTTATTTATAGTTATAACTCCATAGCTACCGTACTGAGAAATACTTTTGACACAATAGTCTCCACCCGAACCTCCATGCACAAACACCCCCCCCCCCAACCCTCACCCAAAAACAGAAACTCCAGGCACAGTAGAAATTTATGTTATTGCAGTAGGTTTGTTATCCTAGTCTTACGAAGGTTTTAGATAACTCTAGAAAATTATGAAAATTGTGTTTTAAGAAACTAAATCGCCAAAGTATACCGCAATCACATGCAAGATACTTATTGTAACAGTAATATTACAGTTTCAGTTTAATTTAAATCGTAGTCTTTAGAGGATTTGGATTATTTCAATTTACTTTTTGTTAATATTTTGTCAATTTGAAAAGCAAAAGAAAGAGAATCAAAGGCGAGAAGACATAGTGTATGGGGCCCAAATAATGGGTTTTTCTTTCTGTTTTTTTTTTCTTTTTTAAAATTGATAAAAAAAATTATAAAGGAGAGAGGAGATAGTGTATGGGGCCCTATTCTCTCTCTTCTTCTCTCTTTCTTTCTTTAAATGGATAAAAAATTGATAAAAAGTGGATCGAGAGAATCTAAATCATTTAATATATAAAGATTTTTGAAAATCTATACTTCTATATGTTGAGAGAAATTAATGACCAAGCAAGATGTCTTCTATATTTTATATATTTATTAAGATGAAGTAAGTAGTCTATGAAATCATTTATTGAATCAACATATTCAGATCTTATAATAATAATAATAATAATAATAGTTAAATATGGCATTAAACTTTAATATAATACTATAATTTTATTCTAAATATGACAGTAAAAATAATTAAATAATTTTATTTAAGAAAATATATATATATTATGTAAAAAGTTAACTCTATTGACAACAAATAATTTGGAGGAGAGGCAAATATGATTTTTAAATAAGAGGAATATTATGTATAATTTAATCAAACCTTATACGAGGTTAATGTAATTCATTAAAAGAAAACAGCCAATCTATAAAAAAATTAATGTGATACAATTACAAAAGCTACATATAGATGTGACTGTAGTTGTAGCATATCTTTTAGATTTAGACGTATGTGTATATTTTTATGATAAAAAGCCAAACTCTTTAATTGAATTATGATCTTAAGAGAGGAAGACCATTTTGCCTTTTTTTTTTCTTTTTCCTTTAATAAACTTTAACTTCACTAATTAGGATATTAATGAAGGCATGTCACGTGCTTGTCAAAGAAGTTAGCTTTTTATACAAAATATAAGACTATAATTTCATTTTTAACGTGACACTAAATATAATAAAGTAAATTTAATTTTGGAAGAAATGTGTATTGTGTAAAAAATTAATTTTATTGGCAAAAAACATATTACAAGATAGTAAAGTAAAATTTTTAAAACAAAAAAAGAATTAAGTGTAATGTAGTCTAACCTTAAAAAAATGTTAATCTAATTTACTAAAAAAATACCAATATCTATAAATTAATATGATAAAGGTACATAGACTTTATGATACATTATATATGAATGTGTGATTGCAATTATAATTTATCTTTTAATTATTTTTATAATAGAAAGTAGAACTGTTTAATTAAACTATGGGGATTGAAAGGAAGAGCGTTTTATTATTTTTCTTTTTCCCTTACACAAACATTTCCTTCACTAGCAAAGATATTAACCATGGCCTATCACGGCCTTGTAATGTCTAGGCAAGTGCATCATTCCACGTTGGGTTTACTAGAATTATAAGCCCAGTTTATTCGGCTTCTTAGTTTTCTTTGGGCGATTATTGGGCTTCTTACTTGAACCTACCTCTATCGCAATTATCTATGCTCATTTTATTTAATTCTACAAATTTTCAGGTACAGCTATGGTTGTATGGTAAGAAATTTAGGGGTAATTTTTTATAATATTTTCAATCATAATATGACAAAATGTATAATTTTTTATGGATTAATATTATATAATTGAGTTTTTTTACACATATTTTTGTTAAATAAATAAAATATAAAAAAGTGTATTTAAGTATAGTCCCAAGCTAAATCTGCCTGCGGGGCCTAATCCGAAGTGGGCCTGTCATATTAGTGGTCTGGGCGGAGTTGGTTCTTTTTATTTTTTTTCATTTTATGAGATGAATCGGTATTGTACGGGTATAACTATATATTATTCTATATACAATGTGACTTATTATATTTTTAGTGAATTGAAATTAATTTTATTTTCTAGCTTGGTCCTATTCACATTCAGTGCTTCGTTGGCAATATTTTCTTTCTTTTTGTAAAAATTCAGTGCTTCCACTACCTGTACGAAGGATGAATATGTTGATGAAAATAGACGGTACTTAGTATTTTTTTAGATTGGGATAATATCAATATATTATATAATCCTACTATTAGTCGCACTATTTATAAGCCATGAGCAATGTGGCTTTAGTCTTGGATTACGTGCGTTTCTTGTAAAATCTCTTTTTTTTTTTGGGACTTAAGATCTCTTTTTTTTCTGGGAAAAATCTTACATTAAATCTCGTGCATACTAGTTGATAGTTATTACACTTTTTTTTGGGTTTTTTTTTTGTTTTTTTGGGGGTTGGGGGGGGGGGGGGGGGGGGGGGAGGAAAGAAATAAAGCTACACAATCATCACCTGAGTCGGGTTGTCCAGTAGGTTTTTGGGCAAAAGGTGTTAGTTTTACACTCCTCTTCTCCCCAAAAAATAAAAACCCATTAATCCTCGCAATTATTACCCCTTACGAGAAACTCTCACATTTAGACATTGTCACAAGATTCTAGATTATCACAAGATTTAATATAGTTTGCTCTTCTTTGCTCAGAATAATTTTATAGACTATATATATATATTCATCACGTAAATAAACCACTTGTTAGAATAAATAAATAAATTATGCTAATCCTTTTTTAAGTTTAATTGAATTATATTTGATACTTATTTCAAAAATTACACTTAATTTTCTTAACATTTTAATACTATAATTTTATTTTTCATATACTAATATAAGTAGCATTGTTTTAAAAATTGGATCAAACTATTTAATCAAACTAAAAAATTAGAGAATCGATTATAAGTCCAATTTAATTAACCTTTAAAATTGACCTTTCACTATAATGGTTAAAAATTGGCTAAACTAGCCAATAACCAATCAAACAAGCTAAAATCAAAAGAAAAAAATATAAAAATTATATTATCAATGCCTTTACCAATTCATTGACTAATTCATTTTTAAAAATATAGCTAATCAACTTTATGTTAAACTCTAATATTAATTTACTTTTAATGTGATAATAAAAAAAATCTAATATCATACAGCTACACAAACTTTATGGCACATTAAATATAATGTGTGAGTATAAATGTAACTTATCTTTTAATTTTAGAAAAAAAAATATGTTTATTTTTATAATAAAAGATAAACATACTTAATTAAACTATAGTCTAAAAAAAGGAAGAGTATTTCACTTTTCTTTTCCCATTCAACATTTCCCTCACTAACTAGGATATTACCCATCTCGGGCTTGTCTAGGCACTATATAATGCATTCAAAATGGTCAAGATTTTGAGACTCAAAAAAATTGACTTAGAGCTTCTTTGTCATTAATGACTAACTGAAAGTTTTAGGTAATCTCAGTTTTCCATTCTATATATTTCTGGTGTTATACAACCTAAAACCATCAATGGGATTCAAAATTACAGATTACGGAAAAGCAAAATGAAATCTTAGACATGTTATGTGCATTTTTAGTATTCGAATTAATTATGAGATTCAATTTCTCATTATTCACACAGTAATTGACTATCCAAATTACGGTTCGCGGTCTAGTGCATATAGGATAATGAAAGCCCCAGTATTATTTCCCCCTGCATTCACTGGAGTCTTAATTCTAGCGTTAGAAACCAGAAAGCTCATATTCTAACCTTTTAGATTTTATCCAAATCTTATTATTACGGTCTTTAGATTCAATAAAGTTGGGTTTCATATCGTAATGCATGCAACAATTTTATAGAGTTTGTATTGGATTTAAAACACTAAATTAAATAATTAAGTAATTATAAATAATATGTATACCTTTATATAGTCCATGGTTGATAACTAGTAACATAATCAAGAGTCCACATGTAGACTAACTCTTTACTTTGTTATCTATTTATTCGGTAATAGCTCAGATGGAAAACAAATTGTAATTGTCGACTGAAAAAAGAACTCAAATATTATTTATACGTTGATGAGATTAATAGTTCTTCATCCTTCATATGTAAATAAATAGTGAATCCCGAACTTGTCAAATTGTTCAATAAAGTTTAAGCTTGACAAGGTAAAATTAAACGCGAAAAATCAATTTGTTAAGAAGCATTAAATCCTCGTAATTGAACTAAACTATCAAACAAATTTTAGAAAACCAAAAACTCCAATCAATTACTTAAATAATAAATTTGACCCCACCCAACCAACAAGGACAAAGGAGATGAAAATCGAAAGGACAGTAGAGATCGCTCATACAATAGAACATACATGAACAATGCAGATAAACCTTAGCTAGCTAGCTAGGCCATTACTAATAATTAACTCAAAACAACGACAAAGGAGATCAGAATCGAAAGGATAGTAAAGACTACTCATATAGAACATACATGAATATAAATCATAGATAGCTAGCTAGGCCATTACTAATAATTAACTCTCTCCGCTTTCAGGGTCCGTCGCCATCTTTCTTTGGAAGTAGGCCCAACCATACATAGCAAAGGGAATGAGAGAGGCAAGCCAACAGAGAGCAGGGATCCATTTAAGATGTATGGGTAAGAAGCAACCCACAAAAGCATAAAAAGCCAACATCATCAAGGTAATTCCCAACATCAGAAAGACAGTGGAAGTTTTACGGTAAGTCTTACGCAGGAGAAGGCCAATCCAAATAGCATCAATGGCAAAGGAGAGTGCAATTACCACAACGCGCATCTCGGTCGTCTTGGCGAGTTTGCTTGTAGAGAAGACCAGAGCCACCCCCATGGGGATTGCAAGACCTAATATATGCTTTGCCAGATCTTTCTCATCGATGATCTCCATCACATCGAGAGAATTAGGATCCCTTCTAGTTGTCTTTTCAGCTGCTTGCTGTGAATTTTCTGTGGAAGGTGGTGGGGATGATGAAAAAGATGATACAGTACCTTCTTCTCGAGAAGAGATTGCTGAGGGCGAAGGCGATGGGTATGAAGGGATAGAGGCATCCATGATGTCGATCTCCTGGTCCAAACGATCCTTTCTTCTACTTGTCCTTTCAGTTGGCTGCTCACCGATGATCTCCATCACATGCTCCCACCTCTCTGCTTCTGCTGAGTTAAAATTCTTTGAGTTGGTATTTGTGGAATTAAGGTCATGACTGTGTTTGATAGGGGATGAAAGAGAGGGTTTTTTTGATGAAAAAGAAACCCTAGTGGGGGATATACTGTTGATCTGGGAGTCACGGGAAAGCGGAGATGATGATAGAGTACCTCCTTCTCCATAAGGGATTGCTGAAGAGGAGGATAAAGAGGAAGCGGACGGAATGGAGTTGGTGCCGACGGCAAGCTCGTCATTATTGGCTTCTACGGATTCTGACACTGGGCGTTGTGGCGGCAAGCCCATATCAGAACCACCCTGCAGCAGGGTTGATTTTGGTGGCATGCCCCTATCAGAACCACCATGTAGGGTTGATTCTGGATCATCATCATGAGGAGCAGAAGAAGAAGAAGCTTGATGGAATGGATTCAACGTTGAAGAAGCGAAAATAAGCGCGAAATATGAAGCCAAACGGCTGACCAAGGGTTTTGGTGTTTCCGGATTCATCTTAATTTTCTCAGGCGAGAGATGATCACTAAGGAAACCAACGGGCCGATCGAGGAGAGGCAGTGTGAACGTGAAGAGAAACTACAGAACAGAGAGTGAAGAAGAGAGGCAAGGACCGAGGCGAGAATCGAGCGGAGTGTGGGGAATTTTATAGTAGGGATTCCTCAAAAAAAAAAGAGAGGAAATTTCTCCGCCTACGCTTTCTTTTTCACATTTCTTCTTGGAAGTCCCTATGTTTTTTAGATTTCCGCTCTTGTCCCCAGCCCACCGTTCTTTTCCAACTTTTTTTTTATCTCCAACTTTTGCGCAATCAATGGTCGGGAACCTGCCACGTTGCTCCCTGCAACATGCAAACCCAAAAGCTGACAACGACCTACGCCCGCACGCCCACGACCAACCTTCTCTCTGCATGACCCTGCACTCCCCACCAGCTTTTTTTCTTTCTTCGTTTCTTTACCCAAAAATACAATGCCTGAAGTCCTGAACTTCATTCCATTTTATGTATCAAATTCAGTGTAGTTCTTTCTTTGTTTTATTCGAAGTACAAGTTGGGGGGAAAAAAAACGAAGTTTCAAATTCTATTTTTTATTATTAGTAATAGTATACTATTACAGTTGCAATTGATATATTTGGTGAGTTTTTTATTAAAAGTATTAACATCATTGGTTTTCTTTTTCATTTTATGAGTTTTAAAGTAATTAAATAAGAGAGATCATAAATAACGCAAACTTATCTATCATTTCCGTTAGGAAATCAAAACACTTATCTATTATGAATTATACATTATATAAATGGGTTTAGTAATATTGGGAGATAAAATAAATAAGTAAATATATATATATATATATATATATATACATGCAAGTGCGTTCTTAGACAATTAAGACAACACACCCAGAAAAGTCTTCGTTATATGAATATGAATGGCATGAATTTTGTCTCCGTCATTTTTGTCTAATATCGCCTAAATCTCGTACCCAGCAACTGGACATTTTTTAAATTAGAAGTTATTTGGCTTTATAAGTAGTCCTCGGTCAATGTACAGATCATCCTTACAAACAAAACGTTATGGTTTCGCCGTGACCCAACCTTGCTTTTGTCACGACACACCACAGGTGTCGGCAAACGAACCCTTCGAGTTATCGGGGAAAATGGGCAAGTGTGGGGACAACAGAATCTAATATATTCTAAACAAAAATCAAAGTGAATCCTAGTAAAAAAATGGCGGAACGGGATTGGGGATAATAAAACAAATTTTCTTTATTTTATTACCAACTCATTCATAAATGACTCAGGCTTCCATCACCTCCAATAGTGACGGACCGAGATGGTTGATTTTAGGGGCAACCGTCCCCCTTAATTTTATAATAGTTTATAAAATAATTAAAATATAATAAATTAAAATAATTAAAAAAGTCAAACAAAAAAAATAAACTTCTAACGTAATAAACTTTTTTCCACTCTTTCACGTGACATTGTGACACTATGACAACAAGGTCAAGACGGCTTTCCTTTCCCTTTGCAACACAGAGCCTTCACCACACTACTGGGTGGTTCAGTTTGGCATCCCCACCGTCAAGGTATTTCCCTATCTTATATTCTTTTTTATTTGTATTTTATTTCTCTGAAAAAAATGGTAAAACTTGATTATTTTTAAAAAAATAAAACTAAGAATAACATAAAGATTTTCAAAGAAAAAAGGGTGAAAATCTCAAAGAGAATAGAGTGAAGATTTTAAGAACAAGACAAATGCACATGGCATACTTTTTTTAAAATTTTTTTTAGCTTACTTATTTAATTAATACACTTGATTGTTTATTTATTTATTTATATAGTTGCTTATTTATTCATTTATTTACTTATCATAATTGTCCTATTAAACAGAACAAATATTATTGCTTATTTTTAAATTCTGTAAATAATATTTTTGTTGTCCTATTGAAATATGGAAACACATAAAAGTTTTTCTTCTTTCATCAAGAAGAAAGATGATAAGGATTTTCAACTTACTATCCCCTCCGCAACTGTAAATAATCCTCCAAAAAATTTTCAATTTATTGAATGCCCGCAAAATATAAAAGAATTAAGCTTAAAGAAATAGATGCTATCAATATAGAATGTGATCTTAAGTTATGTTTACAAGTATGGCAATTTTTTTTTTAATCAATGAGATAATATACGATATGCTTATCTCAAAGTTAGTCCAAATCAGCCCAAAAATGTAGAGTATCATTTTCTTAGAAAAAGGAAACATTGTCACCAATTTCAAGCTTCTTGGTTTGATGCACATTCATTTTAGTTAGAGTATTCACTTAACACTGATGCTATATATTGTTTTCCATATTATTTGTTTTCCAAGAATGAATCTAGTCCTTTAGATGCATTTGTAGTTCAAGACTTTTAACAAATGAAAGAAAGTCAATGATGGAATGAATTGTTTTTATTAGGCCATATGAGAAAAAATTCTAATTCATCGCATAAAAATGTTGTAAAGTGCTGTGAGAATCTCAAGAAGCAATCTCAACACCTTTAAAAAAATGTTTTGAAAATAAGCATCAAAAGGTTTAAAAAATGATTGATTATGACTCAAAGCTACAATTGAAAATGTTTATTAGGTAGCCTTTTAAGCATGTGCTTTTAGAGAAAATGATAAAAGTCTTATTTCAAAGAGTATGGGCAATTTTATTAAGCTAATAAAACTTTTAGCTACTTACAATGAAAAAGTTGCTAGTTTTGAGTTGAAAAATGCTTCACAAAATGCCACATACACATGACCTAAAATTCAAAAAGAGTTTTACAAATTATTATAAGTAAAGTGAGAAATACCATTAAAGAAGAAATTGGCGATGCCAAATTTTGCATTGTTGTTAATGAAGCTAGAGATAAGATAAAGGGAGAGCAAATGGCTATCATTTTGAGATTTGTTGATCAAGATAGCTTCTTTAAAGTGGTTTTTTTTTAATTTTTTACATATTAAAGATACCATGGCCTTAACTTTTAAAAAAGAGGTATGTTCTTTCCTTTATCATTATAATCATCATGTTAAAAATATTCAAGATTAAGGTTACGATGATGGTAGTAATATGCATGATAAATGGAATAAACTGCAATCTCTCTTTCTCAAAGAATACCCTCATGCTTATTAGGTTCATTGTATGGCTCATAGACTTTAGCTATTCCGTCACAGGATCTAAAGAGGTTAAATATGTTCATTAGTTTTTTTTTTTTAGTTTGACATCAATTATAAATATTGTTATTAATTAGTTCTTCCAAATGAAATGATAAGGTACAAGATACCCAAGCATGCAAATAAAAAATGTGATTTCTAATGAGATTGGAAATGGAGCAAATCAAATTGGTACCTTGCAAAAGAGTTGGAGATACTCAATGGGATTCTTATTTTACATTAATGTCCAGTTTGTTAAGAATGTAGGTCACTACAAAAAAGACTAAAAGACTGCCTTTTGCGACAATGGTATACAACTATCACTAAAGCATTAAATAGCTACGATTTGGACAACTGCTATGATTTAGCAATAGTTGCTTCAGAAACCGTTATTAAAAAACAATAGTTGTTGACAACCGCTACTATGCAATAGTGGCTTTTTTTTTTAAATTGCTATTAAATAATAATGGTTTTTGAATAATTTGCCTTTATTTAATAATGGTTAGTTAGCAATGCAATCGTTGTTAAATGACTCAAACAACTTAATTTTCATCTTTATTTTATTATTTTGAGGCAACAATGTTGAAAATTGAAACCATCTAGGGATATATTGTTTTATAAATAGTATGTGGCATCCAAATAACTATTTTTTGTCATTTTGTGTGGTGATGATGAAATTGAAAACTTTTTAAAACAATATAAGATTTAACCAAAGCATTTAAGAGAAAAATTAAAATTTAATCATGTAGGAAATTTTTTATCAAAAATTTTAGGTTACTTTTGTCTTTCAATTTCAACATTATCATCATAGGTCCGTTGCATACTAGGCCTAATTTGTAAGCTTAGACCTACTTTTATCCTTATAAAATAGATATGCATAACTGCTTTTCTCACCTTTAATTTGTTTTATTTTCTTTTTCCCAAATAAGCTTAGAGTCAAAGCTATTTTTTTTTTTTTAAAGTCTTGTTTGAATATAACAACTCTCTCATTAAGTCTAAATTAAGACAATCTTTGTTGAAAGTTATATAGAAATACTTTAAATTATCATTATTTACAGCTTCTTTTGCTTCTACCCTGTTGTTTGATTTATTTAATTATTTGTTTCAAGTTCATTGACAAAGTATGATAGATTATTTGTTTCAAGCTCATTAATATGCATTCCAATTGATATTTATCTCTTGTAATTTAATTTTTATATGTTTCTAATGATATTTTATGTTTTAATTTAGGTATCTAATAGAGTGGATATCGACCAAGTATGACAAATCATTCTCTAACTTTTTACAATCAAGAAGAAGAATATTAGTATATTTAAAACTTACCAAGTGACTTGTAGAAATTTTTGTTAAATGATATTGTAATTGTATTCAGGACTTACCTAATGACTTTTAGGACTTCTTTTTCTTTTTTTGGTAAACAAACGAGGTCAAAGCCAAAAACAAACTATTGAAAGTTTACATTTTGGAGTATAAAAGCCCCTATAAATCATCAAATAAAAATTTAGAAATGCCATCAGGAATATTATTCTAAACTAAAGAAATTTCCTTTCGAGAAATCCCAAGATGAGCCATTGCATCCATAGTGTTGTTAAAAGTACAAGGAATATGAACAAAACAAACATTCCATCTTTTTTCCTTCATGCTCAAGATAAAATGAAGCACCTAATTCTTCAAGTGATAGCCAAGCTTCAACTTTACAATCATATCAATAGTGCCCTTAGAAAAACTCCATTATAACCTTTTTAAAATCCCTACTCTGATCCAAAGAAAGACCTTTCTTGATACATCATAGCTCAATGTTCAGGATAGAGCAGCTACCCAACTTCTTGATAAAACCACCCATCCACTCACCCTTAATTATCATTTCTCAAGACACCTCCACATCCCACCCTTTTTAGGACTTTCATCTATATGATATTATTATTACACGTCTTAGACTTAAATTTTAATTTTAATGACAATTTTAATTTTTCATTTGATTATAATTTAAAATTCATGTTGATTGTGATCATTATGTATAAGTCATTTTTAATTGTGTTTTAAACAAGTTCAAATATCATAATTATTTTTTAAAAAAGCAACAAAAAAAAGATAGTTACAAGTGCCACTATATATGATTTTCAAAATAGTGCAAGTTGATCATCCAATCATCACAAATATATGACGAACTTAGCTATGATTATATCACAACTATAACTAAATCCTTTCGCTTTTGTAGTGATTGAACAACTGTCATTATGTAATATCATGACAATTATTCTTGTGATTGATAACAACAATCATAATATTATAAATAATTTGGCAATGCTTTTTATAATTGTTGTTAAATTTTTTAATCATTGTTCAAATTGTTGCTTAAAAAAAAGCCACAAAATCACTTTTTTCTGTACTTTGTAGCAACTTGCTTTGTTATTAATTCAATATCTAAAAGAGAAGCAAATTGTTCTTAAAAAAGGTGATGCAAAGGCATTTTACTTAGCATTAACATCATTTGAGCTTGTTTTCATATTGCGCTTACTGGAAAAAGAAATTATAGAAATAACTAATATTTTATTTCAAGTTTTGCAACAACAATCTCAAGATATTATAAGTGCTATGCATTTAATATAAACTTCAAAGTCTTTCATCCAAAAATTTAGAGATGATAGAATGGAAGCCAATACTTGAAAATGTATAATTATTTTATACTGACAATCACACTGATGTTTTTCATGAGAATGCTAGATATTCAAGAATTCGAGGTAAGTCTTACCATAATACTATTATTATAGATCATTATTTCAAATATGACATATTTATAGCTATAATAGACTTTCAATTACAAGAGCTAAACAATAGATTTTGTGATCAAATTATGAAATTGTTCTTCCGTAGCTCTATTTTAAAATCCAAAGATGCTTTCAAATCTTTTAAGATTGAAGATTTATGCAATTTGAGGGAAAAGTACTATCCAAAAGATTTTAGTGATAAGAGAAAGTTTATTTGAAAATTCAATTAAGGACAAATGAAATTTATGTAGTCTAAGGGCAACTCGCCCCTTAAAATTTTTTATATGTATTAAGTATGTATATAATATTATTTTTCTTTGAAATTTTTACATTTATCTCATAAAATTTTTTATCTACCCTTTTTAATATTTTAAAATTTGAAACATAAGCTCTTAAAGACATAATTGCTTTTTACATTGATTATATAAGTAAATTTTATAAAACAAATAAAATCTAATAAATTATATTAAGGCTCCTCATCTCCATTCTTAAAAAATTACTACTAATATACTCTCCACTCTCTGAATATTCTCACTATTTTACAATTTTTTTTTTTTTTGGTTTCTTTAACCATACTTTGAACTCATTGTAAAAACAAGATTTTGTAGTAAAATGAAAGATAATTTTCTTGTAGATAATTTAGTTTTTTATATTGAGAAGGACATTATAAAAAAATTTATTGTAAAAGATTATTATAGATGAATTTTATTTAATTAACAATCAAAGAGTATGATCCTAATGACTAATATATATTATATTACTTCTAATATATACTTTTTTATATTAAAGTAGTTATATTTATCTTGATATTATATATTTCTTTGATTTTTTATTATTATGTGTATTTGTTTTTTAAATTTTAGTAAATTTTATTACTATATGAAGTTAATAGGTACTTAAAACTACATTTTTAGTAATTATTAGTACTTGTATTAAATATAAAATTTTGCTTCTCTTACAATTTTTGTGGTTCTATCCTTGGATTCAATTACAACATTATGAGCTTAACATACTGAAATAATATGAATGTCACTATCTTACAGCTCTTTCTAAGTTATATAGAGCACTATTTGTTTCAAAAAAATAAAAAAAAATTATCATTTGATTAATAGGATAATTTGTCTTGTATTGACACTTTCAATATTTATTGTTTCTACAAAACAGATTTTTTTCATTTATGAAATCTATAAAAACACAACTTTAAAATAAAATAAAAGATAATTTTCTTGTAAATAATTTGATTGTACACATTGAAAAAGAAATTGAAAAAAAATTAACTACAAAAAATATTATAAATGAATTTTATTTAATTAAAAACATGAGAGTATGATACTAATAACTAATATTTATTGGATCATATTAAATATATACATTTTTGTATTTAAGCAATTATACTTATTTTGATATTATTATAAATAAGTATAATTGCTTAAATAATTTAATCTAAAAAATGATATATATTTTTTATTTTTTAAAAATAATTTAATAAATAAAATAATTATGATAAAAATATAATAAATATTATATAAATTATATAAAAATATATGTTGACTTTACGATTGATTGATCAAATGAGTATAAGTCAAATCAGTGTCTTGTGGAAGTGCGCTGAAACTTACTGAAACCTCAAAAGTGAATTGCCGACAGCATTACCTTCAGGGATCATTTGATTGGCTGGAATGTGATTTATTGAAATGGGAGAGGGAGTGGGTTCGCTCAAAATGCATGTTTGGTTAATTGAAAAGTCTTTTCCATAGCTAAGCCAACTTCTTTAAACGCAGGAATCTACAATCCTCAAAAGCAACGAAGAAAAGAAGTCTGCAGCAAGCATGGGAGAGGGTCACGTTTTGACTACTTTGCCCCTAAAAATGGTTAAATTTGATAAAATATTATTATTTTAGTTATATTAAAAAACAACTTTTATTGTGTATATACATCTTTTTATTATTAATCATAATTAAAAATAAATATTTTATTATTTATTATTATTATTAGTCATTAAAAATAATTATTTTATTATTATTTTATAATTACTAATAATTAAAAAATATTAAAAGTATTTTAATTTTTTTTATCATCTCTTCATTTTATTTTTATCTTATTTCTATTCAATCAAATATATAAAAATAAAAATATTTTTATTTTTTTTATTATACCAAATATAATTATAAAGTGTAAGATTTTTGCTTATTCTCATTCTCATTTCCTTTCTTATTCAATCAAAAGCTAAACGAGGCCAGAGTCTCCTTAATCGTTGCTTTTGCTCCAAAAAAAAAAATGCTGTGATTGAGAAAATTTACAGTTGGTTATTACGGCTTTTTGAGTCTAATATTATAACAATAAAAATTAAAACGTCACATCAAAACGATCCTCCGTAAATATTAAGGATCAAACATGAACAATATTTCACAAATTTAAAAAAAAAAAGAAGAAAACTTTCGTTAATTGATATTGACTTGTCTATTTTGCGCATTGTTTTCTATTCTCTTCTAGAACTCCCATGGGACTCTTCTGCATAATTCTTGCCCTTTATTTTAAATTTAAAAATGGAGTCAAAATAAAAAAAATAAAAAAATTTAAATGCATGTAATTCAAGTAAAAACTATGCTGTTTATAACTTATTAACAATATAACTTTATATATAGATATATATATATATATATATGACGTAGTAATTTTTTTTAATTTTGATTGTTGTTTATCTTTATGTATCTTCTCTCTCTTCCTCTAAGTTTTCTTACATACATTTGGCGTAATTAATTAATCTGAATGTTCATAAATAATTAATTTAACATCTGACATATATATATTATTATCTATTTAATATTATACAATTGTAAAGTTTTCAAACTTATCCGACTAATGTTACGTGGGTCTGACTTCCGATTCAATAATTTTACTTTCAAGTAGGAAAATTTATCTACTCACCCATTGATCTTATCCGCACTGGTTTTCAATATATTACAAAATATTGAAATACAGAGGACAACTTAGACCCAATGAACTCTAGATATTGTGGAAAACTTATTAGAAAAATGAAAAAGCCAAATGGTTATCCTCAGACTCTTCTAGAAGACTTACTGTTGCGTATCAGATCAGCAGAACACAAACGGCAAAATGGACTTTTTTTAAATTAATATGCAATGAAAAAAAAATTAATTAAAATGCAATAACACAAAAAGTATTGCATCTGTATACAATATTTTACTGAATTCGGATTCTTTGAATCCATCTAGAATTCGGAGTTCAATTTTCAACACCAAAGATTACTTTGACGATCTTAAATATGAAAATAAAAAAATATTTTTTTAAATAAAAAATATTTATAATATTTTTATTTTTAATAATTAAATAATAATTATAAAGATAAAATTATAATTTTGACAAATTTTTTTACTTTTCATTTCTCAAACGTGGTACCAAACATTTTACTTGCCCTAGATTCTCAGTAGTAGTCTCTTCCATAATTTATATAATGAAAAATGTAGATTTGAAGGATTCTTATTTATTTTTTTAAATTTTAAAAATAAAATTTTTTTTATAAGATATAAAATATAATATAAAAATAATTTTTTAATTGTAATTAAAAATATGATATTTTAATATAAAAATTAAAAAAAATTAAACTATTCAAATTTTAATTTAAACGATTAAGATCCTATTGGAAGAAAAATGGAGAGAATAATAACATAGAGCATCTGAATCCGTCACTTACCAGCCGGAACTACAGGCTCTTAGGCGAACACCGCTGTCAGCCCACACGTCATCAGTGTTTACCATTTCACGATTGCCTACGGATCGACCCCGAACCAACAATTCGGCTTCCTCGAAACTGTTCTCATTAACCTTGTTTTTTTGGGTCCATCTCTCTTTAATAAAATAAATAATAATAATAATATATGGAGGATGTCATTTTAACATGATTTAGACCTAAATATAATCACACTATATGTTTTATATTATTTATAGCAGATAATATAAATAACGTTTCTTTACAAATATGAAACTGTCAAAAAGGTTTAATTACTTTGTATAGACAACTAATTTAAAAAACATTTAATCATCAATATTTAAAAGAGAATCTTTTAGAGTGAAAGAATAGAGAAATAAATACATTAGAATGAATATATATTTTGGTTCTTGAATTATTAAGTTTATTTATTTTTTATTTTTGCAAATTAATAAAAATGAGAGTTATTTCTTAAAAGATTAATATATAATAAAATTATTATTTTAATGAATTAACTCGTAAAACTGGAAACTATATTTTAGATATCATATTGTTAATTTACATATCATTCTAACTAAAAGTGCATTTTTTAACTTGATCTTGTTAATTAAGACTATTAAGAATTTATTTGTAATCTTTAGTTATTCTATGATCATGCAAACATTACATTAAATCATTTATTTTTTTTAAAACAAGAACTAAATTATTATAGGAGTTTATGCTATTTAAAATTGTTTAGAGAAGGAATTTAGATTTAAGTAAAGAAGGGACACCCTACTCAGATTAAAAAGAAAAAAAAAATCTTTAAGAGTAATCCTTAGATGAAAAGAATGACCCTAAAAAAATAATTTTAACATAATTTTATTTAAATTCAAATAAATATTTTTCTTCACTTTTCATTCATTATCTTCATGTCTAAATATAATCTTATAATATTATTTAATTTAAATATAATACAACAATAACAATAACATTTTTTTACTAAGCGAGATCGATTATATGGATCAATCAATGTCATAATATCAAAATTAAAATGTTATTTCTCTCATTTTCTTCCACAAGAAAAGTAACTTTGTGGTGACTTTATTGGAAGTATAAGGATGCAAATTGATCAAAAAGCTATAAATGTAGTAAGAAAGCTAAGGAAGTTGTCACATCCAAATCAATGGGATGTTCTTTTATAATAAATAAAAATGGATGCTATTGATGACTACTACATAATATAGTGATTGCCAGATCGTGCCCTTTGCATATGTTATAATAGAAGAGAAGACACAAGTAGCATAATTCCTTTTCAAACTATGTCAACGCATGGTGCAAGAAAAACAATGTTAGGGATGTCTAATATCAGATAAGTCTACTTACCATTACTCTTAAACTTCAAAGAAGTTGGTATGCACGATTAAGGATCAACAATGTTGGCTCACATGTACTAAGAGTTCTACAATGCATACTATGAGCAAGAGCACAGTATAGGTGAATGGTTGACTTTACTACATCTTTGGTGTTTATGTGAGCCACAAAACGTGTGCGAGCTAATCTCATAGTACTACTTGAGATCTGTGGCTTTTTGGCATGCTTTGGTCCTACTTATTTACTTTCGTATCATTAAGCAACACCATTTAGATTATGTTTTATGCCAATTTGGCAAGCATTAGCCAATCTTGCAAGAGTTAGTCAATTTAGATGCCTTTCATGTTGTATAACTCCAATAGCTCCAACGGAGAACCTAAAACAATTGGTTATTTGAACATGAAAATTTCATCTTAGCATGGTATAATTGGTAAGACATTGTAATCTAGTTTTTAATTGTTACTAAACCCCCATCATACATATTTGAATGCATGCACTAGTACTAGAATGTACTTGGTAATTGATCCATCTAGCACATATTGTTACTGGCTCTATGGTAAACTTTAAAATAGTTGTTACCATTGTTATTTTCATTTTCTTCATATATACTATGTTGACTTTCAATGTTTTGTCTCTTTTTTGTTTAGGCTAATGTAGCAGAAAGGCCATATAGGCTACACTTTTATGCCCCTTCATCCCAAATTATTTAGAAACTAAGTTGAGACTCAAGGACTATATTACTCACTCTTGGAAGGCAACAATTCATGATAGTCTCTTAGTTTGTTAAACCAGCACCTGATCTACGAACCTCAAATTCCAATGGATAGCAAGCAAGGGGTGTTAAGGCTACCTGTCAAGCTAATAATCCAATGTTAAAGGATGGGTTTAACAATATCACAATATTTGTGTAGTTGGTGCTTCCTCTTTTTATATCTTAATACTAATGTAACAAGAATTTAGCACAATTGGTCCACCTTTTATTATTCCAACTAATCAATTTGGTGACTTTGAAGGTGTCAATCTCTTTTTTTTACATGCCGTCTTCACTAATGTCATAATTTGGATCACCCAAAGCCTTTGGATCATTCTCACAATTACTTTTCTAATCATCCACATCTAATGTCACGTGTACTTTTTTGAACCTGGGAAATCATTACAACAAAGGATTATGATGTCATATAAGTTGATTTATCTAGTTCAAGGAATTGTGATTGCAAACTAAAGTGTCCCCTAATATGGATCCACTTAAACAAAACCCAAAACTATATTCTTTTTGGAACTCTAACCCTCATGACTTTTTCGTACCTTAATTCCTATAAACAAGGGACTCTAAGCCTTTACAAGCATTAATTTCACTATGTCATAATTATAGTATGTATCACAATAATCATATTATTTCAAGTTATAAAAAGAGCAATAATTAAATAAAGATAACTAATTACTAGCTTAGACAATCAATCATAA
Source organism: Erythrophleum fordii (assembly GCA_032878935.1). Taxonomy (NCBI): domain Eukaryota; kingdom Viridiplantae; phylum Streptophyta; class Magnoliopsida; order Fabales; family Fabaceae; genus Erythrophleum; species Erythrophleum fordii. Next base: position 48,094,054 of record JAVQMF010000053.1, on the reverse strand, counting down.
ATTCAATTAATAATTAGACATAAATTACTAATTTAGACAACCAATAAAATTTCACTTTCATCTAAATCATTGAATGTCTATATAAATTCTATTGGAATCCATTTTCTATCATTAATATAGCTTTTAATGTCTTTAAGGTCTCAATAGTCCATGTTAATAATAAATGTCATTTGTACATGAGAATCGTTATGGGTTAGTCTTCTATGCACAAGAATCATGGTCAAGGCACTTAGATTGATACAATATTCTATGCATAGATATAATTTTTTAGATTAGTCTTCTATGCACGAGGTCTGTGGGATATCCCTTGCATAAAGCCTTAAGTCAGAGAATTATTTTATTAATAATTTCTTAGGATTTTAAAAGAATTAAGACATTCTAGTTAATAACACCAACGTCAACCCTATAGCAAAGAAATTCAAGCATATGTGTGTGTGTATGTGTGTGTGTGTGTGTGTGTGTGTGTGTGTGTGTGTGTGTGTGTGTGTGTGTGTGTGTGTGTGTGAGTGGGTTTTTGTTTGTTATAGGTTAAATTTCCCCTAAAAACTCTCACTCTTTTTTATTGGATGTTCTGCCAACCAGAACATGTGGTGCCATGACAACTCATTCTCTTTTTCCCTATCTCCTGCTTTGCTCACCCTTGTTCTTCTTGTTTATTACCCTAACTCAACCTCCATCTTTCTTCTTCTTCTTCTTATGAGTTTATCATCTACTAGAACTTATTCTAAGTGACTAAAATTCATTCCAAGTGATTAAAAGCATCACCCAACAAACTTTGATCACCCCCACAAAAATATAGAAGAGAGAGAAAAAGAAAGAGTTAAGGAGAGAAAGTATGGTTTCTCACATTCAAACATCCTTATCTCACCATCTTCAGATATATAGCAATAATAAATCACTTATATGCTAATATGTACCTTTTAAACCAACCATGTGTTCATTCCAACACAACATCATCAACACCCATATTCAGCGTAATAGAAGAAAAAGGTGAAAGAGAGAAGAGAAGGAAGCAACCAAGATTCTTGGTAAGATATAGGGAAAGTGTTTTACTTGGATTGAAGCTTTTCTCTTTCTCCAAGGTTCTTCTTCCCTCATCTGCATGTACCACGCTTCCTATTTGAGCCTTTGTTCTTCTTCCTTTTCTTTCACTTTCTCTCACTATATGTATTCTCACTAACTCTTTCTCTTCACTTCTATCATCTACCTCCTTGTTCATCGAGCTTAGAGGTATTTATAAGAAAAATGAGGTGATGGCTTTCCTCTCTTAAGAGTCTTATTCTCAAACCATCTTGTACAAATATTTTCATTTGTTTGACTAAATTTGATCCATGATATTAGTTGCATGGATGAGTTTTAAAGTTATTGGCAATTACGAAAATTGATTGTATATTTGTAATAATTATTTTAGACCAATTTAATTCTTCAGAGTTCATCAAACTTTATTAGGTGAAAATTGTATTTTGGCCTTGGGAAAATAGTACTTTAACCTCTGCCAAAGCTATGCTTTAGCCTTAGGTAAATTACATTTAAATCCATAAATTTCTACTAATTATATTTTGACCCTTAAATTTTTACACAAATAATTTTATTTCTCAAGTATTTTTTTTTATAATTTCAAGACTTTAATGGCTTAAGAAATTGTTAAGATCTCTTTTCCCTAAATATTTATTCTTTAATTATTTATCACTGGGCTATTTTAAATAATTCTTAAAAATTCATAAAAGTTGCTAATAAATTCCTAATGGGCTAAATAAAATTTTCTTTCATTCCTAAAAGTTTACATCTTTCTAAATTCTTAAAATTCTTCCTTATATTAGTATTTATATGGATTCCTTTATTATTTATTTATTTTTGTAATATCCTAAAATAAATATTATTTTGGGGAGGATGTTATATGAAAAACAGGTCTTGTTGTAGTACTAAAAGTTATTATAAATGGTTATTTTTATTTTTTTAATGTTGATGTAATATTATCAAATATAATATAATTTTTTTCATTTATTTTCGCATGTCATTTTATATGATATAATATAAATTTAATTTAATTTATATAATATAATGTGGACAAGAAAATGAAAAAATTATTTAATTAAAATGTCCCAGAAATTAAATATTTCATTTAAATTAAATTAAATTTAATTTAATATAACTTAATATACATTTGATATAAATTAAATTAACTTAGTTAAATTTAATATAAATTAAAATAACTTATTCAATTCTGTGCAACAGTATTCAATACCTGATGAAAAGCAAGAAATGCACACACAATTTTTTTACTATTAAATTACTATTCTTTTACTCTTCTTTTGTTATTATTTGATATGATAATTTCTTCTTATATTTTTCTATTTTTTTATGCATTTATCAAGTTTACCCCCACTTTTTCGGTCCTTACGCATCTGCATGCGAGTCCGCCCTGTTAGTTGCAATCGAAACCGGGCCCAACACAATATTTAATACTTAACAGAAAGCAATACACGCCGAATTTTGTGCAACATAAATACCTAACACAGTTCGGATTCTGATATTAAATATCTGACAACATGGTGCCATCGAAATGTCCCAATTTATTATACCCAGATGCTAGATGCAATACTTTTTGTATTATTGTATTTAGTTCATAATTTATTTTTAAAAAAATTAATTATTTAATCTTTATAATTTACTTTAATTTTTAATTTAATCTTTAAACATCTCACGGTTCCTACCTATATTTTCTAAATGTTCAGATATTACTCCCTGTCATGTCCATTTATGCTGACCGCGTGCTGAGATGGCAAACAAAAGCTAACGTCGCTGCCTCATGTTCTGATATTCATCTGAAAAGGCTACAGCTGGACATAATTGAAACGCTGAAGGAGAGATAAAACGGAGAGGAGGAAAAAGATAAGGTATTGACGCAGAGTAGATAAAACAAGTCACTCTGTTTCAACAAGAACAGGAACTACTTGCAAAGCAGATCTTCCTGATAGATCAACACTTGCAGTCAAGCAGCTCAACACCTGTAAAATTGGGAAGAAGCAGTTTCGCATGGAGATTAATAGGCTTTTGGGATTCTGTGTAGTGGAAGAGGAAAAGCTCATGGTTTACATGTCAAATGGAACACTGTATTCCTTGTTGAACAAAACGGCAGTGCATTGGACTGGCCTATGAGATTCAGAATAGGCCTGGGATCAGCTAGGGGGGCTTGCCTGGCTGCTCATGGGTGCCATTCTCCTATTATACACCAAAATATCTGTTCCAATGTGATCCTTGGTGATGAAGATTTTGATGCTCGTTCAATGGACTTTGGACTTGTACAAGCTTGTGATTCTGAAACAGAGTGACTTTACAAGCTTGTGACCCCTCAACCTCACAGCCCAATAATCACTTGCTTCATCTCCATACCCGTTCTTACTCTATCTCAAATGGTACCACCCCCACCACCACCACAACCCAAGAACCAATGGCACCAAGCACGTTCAGCCTCTGCGCTTTATCCTCTTCTCGTTCTGTTTCTTCTTCAGCGGTTCAATTATGCTCAGCTGTAGCCTTCTCAGATGTATATTAGTATACGTGGCAGCCCAGTCAGCTTCTGTTTGCCATCAACACGGTGTTAGTATACGTAGATACGATAGGGAATAACATTTTGACGTTTAAAAAGCATAAGGACTAACTTTAAAACATTTAGAAAATATAGGAACAATTTAAAAAAAGTAAATTATAAGGATCAAATTAGAAATTGAAATAAATTATAAAAATCAGTTAATTAAATTTTTCTGTTGCATTTTAAGTTTACACACACACACACACACACACACACACACACACACACACATATATATATATATAATCTCTAGTTTGATACAGGTAAAAATTTATAATAAAGATTGTAGGATAATGACTTAAAAGAAACTGATAACGATGTTAACTTTTTTAGAGAATATAGAGTATTATTTAGGTCAATTGTAAAATTTTAGGGCATGTTTATTGACATCATGAGTTTATTTTATATGGTTAAACAGCAAGAAGAAGTAATTAAAAATAACTTTTTAAATAGTGAAAGGCAAATTTGACAATTAAACACGGTTTAGGATATCATAAATAAATAATATTACTAACTGTGAACGACTTATTATTTTTTTTTTTCTAAAATCCACTAGACCAAAGGTATTGTAAACCCAAAAAGATAGGTTAGAGCATTTGAGGAAGTCATCAAATTTCAAAGTCAATTAATTATTAATTATTTTGGTCTTTGTCCCTTGCTTATATATCACTGACTTTGAAATGCTTCGATGGGAACTTTATTTAGGATTTTAATCTCTTACCTATTTTGAGACACATATTTAATTCAAAAACTAAAAAGATATTATATTAGATAATATACACTACAAGAAAAATTAATTTTAGAGTGAACTATTCCTTACTAATCCTTTGTCAAACAGCAAAGGACAGTTAATCTTTTGCTAAGTTCCTCATCTTTTGAAAAAAAAAAAATGTACACACTCATACCCAATCCAGTGACGTGTTAGAGAGAATACTTTAATAGATTAATTGAGAAAGATAAAAAATCGATTAAAAAAAGACAAAAATGAAAAGTAAATAAATAATAGAAAGGATATATAAATAAGTTTACACATTTAAAGTTTTCAAATTTAGAAGCCCACTGCAATGGAGCTAATTGAATAATCTGTCAATTGTAATTTTCTCATAAATTAGAGTGATATTATAATTGGAGATAAAGATGAAGTGAATAACTGCAACTTCTTCAATTTAAAAAATAATAAAGGAGATAATTTAAAATTTTTATAGATAAATAATTGATTTTATGATTACTTTAGTATTATTTTTATTTTGTAAACAAATATTTTTTTTGCACAAATAGTATTTTTATATCATGTTTGATTTCTTAAAAGAATAAAGTTTATAACATGAAAATAAGAAAGAGGTAAAACAAAAAAGTAAAGAAGAAAGATAAATAATGAATTAAAATAAAATTTAAAATGGAGATAAATTAATAAATTAAAATTGTTGGGCCGTTTCGAGCCTAATAAATGCCAACCCCAACTTTACTTTAAAAGTTATATAGACCCCACACTTAATTTTGAATTCTTTGGCCCAAAATTTACACTATGCTTATAATGCATGTCCTAGTATGGATCGTAATTTAAGCCCATTTTACCAATTCATACGCAAGCTTTCTTCCACCATTTTGGTTTTCCAATCCTACCACCAGGCACGCTGTTAGTGATTATCAATTGGAAGGAAGTCTGCAAATCCAAGATGATCATCAGGGCGTGTTCAAGAGTCAAGACACGACGAAATGGAAAAGCTAGCTTTTAAAGTCTTAATTCATTGGTCCTTTCTATTATTATATACTTCTTCAATATATGTTTAAATAACAAAGTTTTTTTTTAATTTTAAAAATTACACTTTTCCTTCTTTAAAATAAAAGATATGTTACCTTGATATTTTTTTGTAATAAAAGATGAATTACAATTATATTTAATTTGACTAAAATATTTTTATTATTTATATAATATAATAAATATTAAATATGTGCTTAACTAATATAAAATAGTGACTTATTAAGTTTAGAATAAATTAAATTCTTTACTTTAAATACAAAATAAATAATATTGAAATAAAAATTTAAAAACTATATCTTCTAATAAAAAATTTAATGTTATCTTTAAGGTATTTTAGCCAACCTTTGACTGTTAAGAGATATTTGAGTATATTTTTAAAATAAAAAGGATGATTGTATAATTTGAAGGTCTTTCAAATGAGAAAAGAATAATTTATCCTAATTCTAATATGCTTGAAATACAATTAACAACAAAGGCATGTCAAAGTAGAGCAAACGTTGTATTCTCCTGATGATTTTTTTTTCTTCAGATACTTTTAATTGTTTTTGAATTAATTTAATTGTGATTTTTTATAAAAAATACTTAATTTAATTAAGCTGTAATTTATTAACATAAGTTATCAAATTAATTCCCATTCTTATAATTAGTCTAAATTACTCTAATCACTTTAAGTTTTTGTTTTTACCAAAAACCTTTGAATTATCCAAGTTAACTTAAGTTTTTCGCATGCTCTTCATCTTTGCAACGCTATAACTTTTCAATGGTCATTCTAATATTTACATGATTAAATAATATTAATGGCGTTGTAACATTATAGTAACGAAAGTACAATTTTTGATAAAATTATTTGTCCTGATAAAACAAATAGCTGGACTACTAATCAATTGGACTATATATAGATAAGCTATGGACAAGATATTTATATCATTAAATTTTCAAAAAATCGAAGATTTGCAAAGCACAACACTAGAATAAACATGACCAAATCTACATTTACGCTGCCGAGAAATATTAGCATTCTGACAGTGGATGCCACTGCCCCTGAAAATAAATGAAGATATTAGCTAGGAAGCTATCGAAACAAATGCCCTTGAAAATAAATTCACGTTTTGGAAGGCACTTTCTACATTTTTTACGAATTGATATCAGAAAATTGACTAATATTATCTTCTGATGTCTCGTTTTGTCAATTAATTGCCTGATTCAAGCAACGTATGGTAGGAGTGAATGACAGACCAAGTCGATGTTGGGTTCCTCAGATTATATTTACTATTATTTTATCTATAATATTCTTTTCTATGCCTCTTTTCTAATGCAAATTATGCCCCTGGCTATGATCCACTCAGTCCCAACTCAGTGATTAGATCTAGTACATACTTCCTTTGATTTAGTATTATTCCCTCTTTTAACCTTGCTATCTCAATCCCAAGAAAATACTTACAACTCTCCTAAATCTTTGATCTTGTGCAGAAACTCTTTGGTCTCCTTCACAGCCTCCATATCATTCCCAGTAATTAACAAATCATCAACATACACAAGTAAAACTGTGAAAAAATTCCCTTTCTCTTTAATAAACCATGAGTATTTTGTCCTCGGTGGGTTGGAATGTGATAAGGACCTCATACATCCATATGCAACAATTGAAAGCAGTATTTTTTTTTACATGATTTACTGTGAGAAAAAGGCAAGCGAGTTTGTTTAGCTTGAGGACGGAAAGCTAGAGCAGGGTATTTGAGAAGTAGAAGAAACAATGTCATTCTTTATTGATGCTAAATGTTGCAACTTTGAGTGAGGTACATGTCCAAGGCGCTTATGCCATAAGGAACTACAATTTGGTTTGTGTTATACAACAGAATTGACAATTGAATTAACAAGATTCATAGAATTTGAAATACAAGAATTGACACTATCAACAGATGCAGCTTTAGATGATTGAAAATAGTAGAGTCCACTTCTCAGTTACCAATCCCCTAAACCATTCCAAAGTCGGTAAAAGCCTACGAAACAGTTATGATCTTTGGTTAACTTGGCCACTGATATGAGATTGAAACAAAAGTCAGGCACATATAAGACATCTTTTAGTGTAAATTTGGCTGACAGTTTAGTTTCTCCCATTTGGGATACTAAAACCTGTTGACCATTTGGTGACTTGACCAAGTTGTGAGATGTGAGGCATGATGAAAAATTGTTTAGCGCTTGAATGCTTGAAACCATGTAGTTAGTTGCCCATGTGTCCAAGATCCTGCCCTTATCTGAATTATGAATGGCAGAACATAGCGTAATACCTGCAGTGTTAGCAATAGCTTCTGGTGGGTCTTTAGTCAATAGCTGCATTATCTGGGCGTGTTGTTCATTAGTGAAGGCAGGTGCTGGATTTGCTGCGTTGCTTGGTTGAGCTGCTTTGATGTTGTCAAGTGGCTTATTACTCATATGCATCTTGATATCTTCTTTGTTCAGTGAATTTGAGATCAGCTGGAAAAACAATCAGCCTGTAGTGGTTCTCCTTCTTGTGTCCTTTGACATGGCAGTGATTGCATTCTCCAGTAAACCTTGGTTTCTGTCCCCTGGCTCTCATTCCATTCTTGGATAACAATGCTGTATTTTCAATATTAGTTATTGGAGAAATGTTGGTGGCGAGATATCTTTGTGCTTCATCTTGTAGAATCAACGAGTGTGCTTGGTTGACAGATGGTAATGGATCCATGAGAAGGATTTGGCTTGTTGCTTGATTATATGTTTCAATAGACCACGTAAGAACCGAAACAATCTCTGCTGCTGAATTTGCTTCTACATAAGCTTTCAGAAATTAATTAATGGAGAAATTAAAGAGAAAGAAAAGGAGATAGAGTGGAAGAGAAGAAGAATAGAATTAATTACTTGTGGCCCAGCCAATATGTTTAACCATGAAAACAGACTTGAAGCAAGTCTTATATATCCATTTTTACTTTGGGCATTAGTTTGGTTTTGTTGTACCATGTGAAGTTCTATATTTGCCTCCTTTTTATAATATACAGGGGATTGATAATAACAAATTACTGAGCCTTAACTCTCTCTAACTTCCTCATCATCAAGTCTACGTGACTAGTTTGATAATTTTTGTCTTGCTTAACTCCGTAAGGTTTAAATTCTTGCACTAATATAAGTTTCTTTAAGAGTACATTTGAATATAAGAAAATAAAAGAGAAATTAGGAACTGAATCAAACGTTTGATTTAATTTTTTATTTGAGGATTATTTACGACATGATAAAAGAAGAATGAAGAATTTTATATTTACTTTTAAAAGTATTTCCCTCTTATTTTTAGGTTTTCTAACTTATAGATTTTGAAGAAGATATGAAACCTTGACTATTTTATCATCCATCTATCTATATTGTATAATTTGTCATTTGTTAATGAATTTTTGTCTACGAAAATCTAAAGGAAAAAAAAAAAAGGATTCCAATATTGAAAACAATAAGCAGAACGAAGGGCTTTCTTTATTCCCAATCCAGCTTCAGCTTCGGCATATATAACTAGCAAATATTGAAGTTGTTGCATGCATGCATGCTGTAATTTTGCAACTCTTATTTACAGAAAATAATGACTATTATAATTACTTCATCTATTTATCTTCTTAAGAATTATATAAAAAAAATCAACTCTTAGGTATTCATTATTCATAAAATTAAGGCACATATATAAAGAAAATTTTAATAAAGAGTCAATAATATAATATTAAATAATACAAATTATTTTTCTTAAAAAAAATCTGATAACAAATACTTCAAAGTTTATACATAAAATTGTTCTATGTTCGGAAACTTGAAATAATTACTCTAATCAACCCCAACTTTCTAGAAGCGTCTACATGTGCAGATACACGTCCCACAATAGTATTGCCAAAGCAGAAGCCATGGATGCCACGGAACAATATCCACAAAACCTTGCAAATCTAGACTTGCTGGATGCTATGATCAGTGCATTAGTAGCACCTGTGAAGGCTAAGATTATGCATATTATGAATGCATGGAAAGTTGATGGGCTTCCCTTAAAGATTACTGTAGGAACTCGGTTTTCATCTATGAACTCAAACGGAAGCTTCAGAAAGATGGTAATGACTGTGAAGCAGACCCCTAAGACACACTCTAAGATTGTGTCGTGGTAAATTGAGATTAAAGGGTTTTGATGAGAGATCTTTCCTTGGGATGTCATAGAGGTGATGAGAGAGAATTATGGGATGAATTTGAAGACATGAAAACCAGACATATATACATATATAGATGCTATTAATGAAGTTTCAATTTATATATAGTTAGCACTTACCAATTTCATGGTATTTCTTGGAAACCTGTCTACAAGGGAACATTAAAGACATCAAAGGTTTGTGCTGCTTTCAGCAGAAACTTGCAGGAAATGAGGCTAAAGCTAGACAAAGAAGTGGGGAACAAAAATAAAGCTAAAATGGGAACCTTTTGACCAGAGGTAGCTTTCTTTCCATTTCGACAAAATAAATAGCGCTAGCTGTTTAGTTCCGTGTAGTCATAATTAATAACACCCCACTCTCTTCCTTTTTCTTCGAAAGAGAAGTAACATGATTGAGAATAAGCACAAGGGACAGGGCGTTTACTCGAAGTCTAAAGAGGAAAGATAGATTTTTGGATGGATTTTTTTTTTTAATTTATACTCATCACAAATGATGGAGCTCTAAATTTTGTATGTCAAACACTCATTGGTCATTCTTGGGAATTGGAGCAGAAGAGAAATTTTTTTAATGGATGGTTTAAATTATTTTTTAATCTTAATTATTATTATTTTTAAACTGATAATTAAAAAATTATTTTATTCTGTATTTTATTTTTTAAATAAAAATATTAAAATTAAAAAATAAAATTTAAACCGTCAAAAAATATTTAAAAATACAAAAAAACATCATGTGTGAACCTACACAAAAAAGCCTAGACCCCATTGCAGGCGATCATTAGTTGTTGGAGCTTGTCATACATATATTAGCATTAAATTATATATTAGCATGATCTGGATGACATTGTATTTAATATTTAATGGTACTTGGATGAGGTATACAAGTCTTCCTCAATCACTATACATATTTAAATTTCCATCAATTTCACAGTACTCCTGCATGTATTACTTTACTACGGCAGGTCACGTCTTGTGGTGCCAAAAGTGTTCTAATCAAATCCGGGTCTTGCGGAATATAATTGCTTTGAAACCTAGTGAAAGACCTCAAAAGAGAATGGCGGATCCCACAGCATTATCTTTTTTCTTTTTCCACATAAAATATGGCAAGCAAGATCAATTCAACATTTTTTTTATCATTTAAAAGGTAGATTAATTAATAAAAAATAATAACATGAAATCAGATACGAAAATAATTGTTCTAAAGCATAATTTTAATATTAATTATTTAAATGGATGTTAGAAATCATTCAAGGTTTTACTAATACTCAGCAACTCCAGACATATTATGTAAAGCCTTATAATTATATATTATAGATTAACTATGCTACAAATTTGTACAACAGCCTATATGTGGCCTTATATTCCGAATATAATGCAAATCGAATGCATTCCTTAATTATAGTCACTTGAAATATTATGGTGAGGTTGAAGATAAGCAGAGCATATGCAGGCACCACCAGGACAATAACATGCACTTTCACGGCATTCAAAACCACATGGGCAATCTGTATCGTTAAAGCATTGACTCTGAGTCACTTGTACCTTGGTTTCTTCAGCTCCTACAATTCATCATATATGTATACACATACCATTCAGTTCTTTCAGAAATTAAAGAATTAATGGGGAAATTAAAGAGAAAGGAAAGGAGACAGAGAGAGGAGATCAGAAGAAGAAATTAAAGCACTAATTAATTACTTGTAACCACAACCACTATGACGACCATAAAAACAAACTTGAAGCAAGCCGTCTCCATTCTTTCTTTCGGTATATATTAGAGAGTTTGGTTTTGTTGTACCATGTGAAGCTATTTTTGCTCCTATTTATATATACATTGGACTGATGATAACAAATTAATGAGCCTGAATTGTCTCTAACTTCCTCATCATCAAATCTATGTGACTGGTTGAAAATTTAAGAAGTATCATCTTGGTTAACTCCATTAGGTTTGAATTCTTGCACCAAGTTACTTAAGAGTACATTTGAATTGAAGAAAATTAAAGAAAAATTAGGAAAGAATGAAATGTTTGATTTAAACCTTTTTTAAAAATATATTTAAGGGTTATTTATATGAGAAAAGAAGAATGAAGTTTTTTTTACCAATTTTAAAAATACTTTTCACTCCTCATTTTTTCAAGTATTTTTAATTTAAAGAACTTTGAAGAAGATATGAAACATGAACTATTTTGTCATCGATCTATCTATGTATGGCATAATTTTTCATTGTAAACGAATTTAAAGTCTAAAGAAAAAAAAACGAATCCAATATTGAAAACAGTAAGCAAAACGAAGGGTTTTCATTATTCCCACACATAGCTTCAACCATAACCAACAAATATATATTGAAGTCGTAATGTTAGTGATTTTTCAACTTTTATTTACAGAAAATAATTACTACTATAAATGCTTTGTCTATTATCCTTCTTAAAAATAAAATGAAATAACTTAACAATTCTTACGTATTTATTATTAGATTTTGAGGAAAATGCAAAATCCTTTTGCAAATAGATCCCTCTAACTTTTAAAACTGAAAATAAAGTTCTTTAACTTTCATATTCTAAGAAATAAGTTCATCTATCTATATTTTATCCTTTACTTTGTTATCTAATATGACATCCCAGACTCCCCCCACTCGGATATAAGCATGTTTACATTTAAGACAAATGGGAGCAGCCGCCACATTAAAAATCTTCTTAGGTATACCAATTAATAGTTAGAATTTAATTTATACAGATAAGCTTATAGTTAGGTGGGGTCTACATATAAAACAGATTTTAACCATTAAGCATATAAATAACGTGATATACCAGATGTATATAAGAATTGTTTCACATTAATTATATGAACGTGAAGACGTATATATAATAATAATAATAATATTAATTATAAAATAGACAAAATGAATTAATTTTCAATTTAGAAGTTTATGAATTTTTTGCAAGTAACCCAAAATTTAAGAGAGAATTTGTTGCATTTTCCCTTAATTTTTAATAAAATTAGGACATAGGGACATTTTATTAAAGATTCAATGATCTAGTGCTAAATTGCAAAATATATTTATGTATGTTATATATATTTTTATTAAAAAAATTTTGATAACAAATAGAGAATTTTATATAAATCTTGTCGAAACTATTTATTGCTAAATACAGAAACTTGAAATAATCACTCCAAAATCCAAGTCCTAACTTTCTAATAATGCCTGCAAGTGCATTACATAGAGCAATATCCACAAAACCTTGCAAATCTAGACTTGTTGGATGCCATCATCAGTTGCACTAGTAGCACTGACAAGGATAAGATTATGCATATTATGAACACATGGAAAGTTGATGGGCTTCCCTTTAAGATTACTGTTGGAACTGGGTTTTCAATTTTTCGTCTATATACTCAAATGGAATTAGCTTCTGATCAAAGAAGGTGAAGACTCTGAAGCAGGCCCCTAAGATACACTCTTAAGATTCTGTAGTGGGAAATTGAGACTAAAGGGGTTTGATAAATGATCTTCTCTTGGGATATCATTGAGATGATGAGAGAGAATGGGATGAATTTGAAGACATATATCCATATATATGTAATGGATGCATGCTATATATTAATTAAGTTTCTTTGAATTTATAATTAGTCAGCACTAACCATTTTTCAATATGGTACTTCTTGGAAACCTGTCTAAAGAAGTGGAAAACAAAGATACAGTTTAAATGGGGACTTTTTTTACCAGAGGTACGAAGCTTCCTTTCTTTTACGTACCACAAAATAGATAGTGCTGTTGGTGGCTCGTAGTCGTAAGAACACCCCACTCCCTTTTTCTTTCTCCTTTTTCTTCGAAAGAGAATGAAAATGAATGAGAAAAAACATAACAGGGACAGTGGATTTACTTGAAGTCTCGAGCAGAAAAGAAATTTCCGGACAATTTTTTTTTTTTTTAACTCCACCCTCCTAAATGAGTGAAAGTGATGAGAAGTGGGAAAAAATATTCGGAGTGATATGGTCGGATAATTATTTGTAAATCAAGAATTAAGCCGCCCATAGCTTAATATTAGGGTTTTATTACTGTTATTTATATTTATTTTTCGTATACTTAATATTAGGAATTGCTTTTGTTTTAGCAATGAAATAAAATATTGATACTTGTTTTCCCTCCTCTTCTTGTTCTCCTTTTCCGTTTCTTCTATTTCTCTTTATTTTCTCCCTTTTTCTGGTCCAACATTGAACAATAAAATATTGGCTAAATTATATTTTCTTTCTGTAAAAAAAATCTAAATTACACAACTCTATTTTCTATTATCGAAAAATATATAAACTTTTCTCAAAACCAAAAGATAATATTGATTTTTTTATTAAAAAAACAATTTATTAGAAAATGCATTTTTCAAAATTTTATGTCAAAATTATTTCTCTCGTGTTAAAAATTAAAAATTTAAATTTTCATAAATTTTTAAAAAAATTTATAATAGTTAAATATATATTTTATATTTTTAAATTATACAAATAATAAATATAAAAATATTTTAATAAAAACAAATGTAATTATTAAAAAATATCCACGGATAACATTGCATTCAATATTTAATACGTAAGATGTGTGGGATAAATCACTATAAATTCTTACATTTGTATCAATTTCACACTCATGTAGGGATGTACATGGGTCAGACCGAGCAGAGTTTTGGCCGTGTTCGATTTTAGAGGGGCTTCAAAATTGAAACCTGTTGCCTGAGCCTGAGCTCGACCTTACTTGACCCAATTTAATATAAGGCAAAGTTGGCCTAAATTAGGTGACTCGACATTTTTTTTAATTTATTATAAAAATTATAAAATGATTTTACAATTTTTTTATATAAATATTTATAAAATTATATTTTATCTTTAAAAAATTAAAATTTTGGTATAAATCTTTATAAAAAAATATGTTTTTTTATTTTTTTAGATTTGATTAAATTAATATATCTCTTAGGGACAACTTAAATTTATTATGAAAATTATAAAATAATACTTAAAAAAATTGTATATAAATTTTTATAAAATTATATTTTATTTTTAAAAAAATTAAAATTTTGATATAAATTTTTATAAAAAAATATTTAAAAAAAAATTATTTTTAAGGTCAAGCTGGGCCTTTATTGCCCTAAGGGTTGGTCCAATTTTGTAGCTCAGCCTAGTCCTAAATTTTGTTAAATTTTTTTTTGTGTCCGGCCGATTGGGCCCAAAGCACCCCTACACTCGTATATTTATTACTTTACTATGGTGAGTCACGTCTTATTCGAGTCACTTCACTGTCTTGTAGAATTGCTTTGAAACTCGGTGAAAGACCTCAAAAGAGAATAGCGGATCCCACAACATTATCTTCCAGGTTTCCTTAGTCGTTGCTTTTGCGCCAAGAAGGAAAAAAAAAAACGTGTTGTGATTGAGAAAAGACGGTTATTACTGCCTGAAGTCTAAAGTGATGAACCATAGATTGAAAGAGATTCCTGGACGGTTGCTAGCAGTATGGTTACTATGGTAACGCACATGTTACGGTATTGATACCAAAAAGTGTAATGTGGAAAAGTAAGTCAAGCAATTAATCAACGTCTTCTGCAATTTCTTGGAAGGACTTAGAAGACTAACAAAGCTAACTTGCCCATCCCGACTTGACCTGGCTTTTTCTAGAATTTTCCTGGTCACCTCATTATAAGATAGAAAACTGCACTAGCTAGAGTTGAAACCAGAAGATAGTTAGAGGGTCTTACTAAGAAGAAGTGATCTCCTTTTTTTGTTTTCCATGCCTCCTTTTTCCTTTTGTAGAATGATTCGTAATTCTTGGGCAAGCCTAGCCCCATCAAGATCTCAATCACAAGGTAACCTTACTAATACTATACCCTTCTCACCTAGCTGCATTACCAGAATGAGATACTTCAAATCAGCTCATAACCAATATTCTAATGACCACCTCCTGCCTCTTTTTGTGAATGTGAGTTCTTTTGAGACAGAAACACTGAGATTCAACACCAGGAATTCCTCAAGCCTTTCAAAACTATTCATCGGCTTGACCTTTCAGGCTGCTTTACTTTTGTTTCAGACTATGTCTTCTTCTCCATCAGGGCCATCCCAAGATCATCCTCCTTTTTTTGGAGCTGCTATGGTTATTGCCTTTGCAGCTTCACTCTCTGGGAATTTCCTGAGTCATTCTAAGCCAAGGCTTGCAGCTATAGTTGAGAAGACTGGGTATCTCTCTTTTGCAATGGGTTTTTTTTTTATGACTAAAGCTTTTCTGTCAGGGAGTTTGGTCATGTGGGTCATAGGTTGGCTAGCTTGGGCTTTAACCATGTTAGCCTTCCTTATATCTTGTCTCACATGAAGCTTATGAATCTGTAGGAGCTTCAAAACCTCTGAACTGGGTAAAATGATCTATTGATTATTGCCTTATTTGGGCAGGTAAGTATCATTATACTTGGTAAAAGAGATGTTGTGGCTTCTGCAATTGCAGCCATCTCTGTGATGGCATGTCCTCCAACCATCTACTTTCCCTTCATATTTTAGTGTTTCCCTATATCAGTGTCTCAAACTTACGTAGTGTATGTTTGGTTCAACTTTTATTTTTTTCAAACCGTGGTTTTAGACAAAGCAACAAAACATAGCTTCTGCATTTTATAGGTTACAAATCGTGGTTTGGGAGTCTCCAAAAGTGTTTCCAAACACAGCAGTAGTAATTGCTACCTCTTTGTGAGATCATCTCTGACATGAACCCCATAATTTGGTTTAAATGTCCCACTATGACAAAATATATTTGAAAACCTCGCCAGTTATTTTGTCATGGTTGCCCACCGTAGCCAAATTACTATTCCTAATTACCATTTCTCTGATGACGACCCTTTATATTGCAACTGCAGGAATCATTCTTAGCCTCAGGCTATGTTTGCATAGATACAACCCTTACATCAAATATAGGTGGAAATTAAACCTCATTAAACTTGGTGTTTTAGGTGATGAAACCCACTGACACACTGATTTTTGTGAGTTTTAATTGACTTATTGTACCTATTTTGAATGTATGTTAGAATCTCTTCAACTGCATACCGTTTAATGGACCAAGATATAATTCGAAACATAGTTATATCATTGGTTTATATAGTAAAAAATGAACCATAGATATTACTGTCGTCTTTGTGATCTGATTATCAGTGATCGATGGCCTGATAGTTCCAAAGCCTAAATATGGCTTACTAAGCCAAAGAAGAAATAAGCCTAAATGACGCACTTTCTTGAAGAAGTCTTGTAGGCAATATGTCTATTTATGCTTTTTGGAAATGGACCATTTACCAGTCACGTCAGTTCGGTTTTGAATACACAATACAAGTAAGTCATGTAAACTTCAATCTCTGCATTATTGTGGTATAAATTTCTTGGAATATGACCATTTGTTTATTTACTTACTTATTTTTTTTATGATTTTAGATTTCTTTTTGCTAATGTTAGACATTTCATCAGATATTTTGCTCAGAATATCTGTTTCATCCTTTTGCTAATCCAATTTCTTCATGTATTTCAAAATTTTAGACTAGTTAGTGGCTCATTGCTTGACAAAATTCTATATGCAGCTTGCAGGTTCTCATCTATCCTGCAGTAGACACACCAATCTTATGTATGACGAATCAGACGTAGACAACAAATGTACTACTATGTCATATGGCTAAGGTCAGAGACCTATTCTTGCAGCTGCAAAAGGGGCAGTTAGTACTAGAGTTTTCTCGGTACAAGTTAAAACAGAACAAATGATAATGGAGGAATATAAGCATCGTACCAGTTATCATTCTCTTCCCATTTTAACGCCTACCGAATACACCATTTAAGTCGCGCGACCATAGAACTATTGAGATGGTATCATAGCTATTTTAGGATAGAAATCTTCCCCGGTTCTTGCACCATGCAGTAAGAGTGAGAGATGAAGAGGGGTGTGGGCCTCATTCAAAGTGAAGTCCATCCTCTCTTCCTTTCTTTCAGCTACTACACATAGTGCAGAAATTAGAGGTAATCCAATTCTGGCTTGCTTTAAGTGCTAAAATACTGTAAGATATTAGTATCAAGATTTTCAGTTTTCACTCCCTATTAATATACTATGAAGATTGTGTTCTGTATTTTGTACTTCTATCAAGTTAATGTTAAAATTATGTTTGAGGACTTTATTGGTAAAAATCGCAAGGTTATTTTTTTCGTGTCTCCACTCCAGAGATAAATCTCTAGAGTGGACCCGTTACACTTGAATTGAGCATTATGGCTGGATTCTTATTATTATTTTTTCCTTTCTTTCTTTGCTTATTTCCCTGTTTTGTGGTAATTGAACTTCCTCTTGTTCTTTGACCCTCTACTCTTCTGAATATACGTAATATTACTCTGTCTAGTCAGATCAGAGTAACGATGGTGCATAATTTTTCTTTTTCTCGCAACTGACAAGTGGCTATGTCTAAATTCAGCTGATGCCGCCTAAAAAAATTAAGTAGGGTCAGTTAAATTAGATATAGCATCCATGAGAAGTTAACAATTCTGAGGAAAAAGGTTGTGTAGCTAGTTTTACTGGATAGATCATAATTTGTCAATACACTGTAGCACTTCCGGAAAAAAGGGAAATGCGCATCCGGGGAATCGAACCCCGATCAGTACCGTGGGAGGGTACTATGATACCACTACACCAGATGCGCCTGGGTTGCTTGCCAACTTAATGCCAATATTTATAATGACGTAAGCATATAATTATTGAGATTATCCAACGCGAAGGACTGTTCACTTTCTATTTTTTAGGAAAAATAAAAAAGGAAATTTAATTTCTGGTCATCCATGCCTTAACTATTTGATTCCTCAATTTTGGAAATAGATAATTCAATCCCTAAAAGTTTTTACTCGTTGTTCATTAGTTCTTAGAGACACATGTCTACTTTGTTTTTACATGTTTTTAATTGATTGAGGACTAAAAAATAATGAGTAAAAAAATTTTCAAAAATTGAATTGTATATCTTTAAGATCTAGAAACTAAATAATTGAAATATATGCCTTTTAAAGATCCCCAAAAAAAAGTTATTTTTAAACTTGGTGGTTGAAAATTTGAAATGGGATTAATCCACGTTATAAATTCTCTGAACTTGTGTTCTGCTTTGGGTGTTAAAAAAGATGCAGACCAAGTAGTTTCTTATGTATTAATCATGTATGAATATCATAAGTCAATGGAACAAATACCGATAGTCATATCTTGATGATAATAATAATAATAATAATTCCCAGAAAAAAAAATAGGTTATGCATATTTTACCTGTGAAGTTGTACTTTTATCACGCGTTAATTCAACAAAATTGGGGCGTAATGTTTCTATGACTTGCAATTTTATGGATATAGATTTATTAATCTGAAATTAGGCAAGATAATCCACTTTTGAAAATCCTATGCACTTTTACTCTTTTAGTTCATTCATATATGAAACAATAATAAAGATCAACACTGACAATCCTATGCATTAGCAAGCCTTGTTTGATAGTTCATCCCCCTTGAACTCTGCTCTATTCCAATTAAGCTTCTTTCAGATTCCTCTTTTGATTCTTTGGATGACTGTTGCACCTCTCAATTTCATATATCTTTACATTATTTGAAAATTTATCAAATGCAGATTCTTGATCTGTTGATAAATTACCTACATTTCAATTGCAACAATTGATTACACCAATTCTAGGGCTACATAAATACATGAACATACAATACAGAAGTTAAAGGACTTGACAAAAGCATAAGCAGCAAATTTCTTGAATGGTAGGTCATAAGTCATAACTTAACCGTCAAATGTTCTCAAAAAGTGGAAGGTTTCCCTATCAAACAAGAAGATGGCTAAAACAGAAACCAGTACCACAATGATAGCCAAAGAAAAAAATGTTAAGCTACTAAATTTTGCAGACTTCTTTGATGGAATGGAAGATCCCACTTGAGTTTCAGAGCTTGCATCTTCGGATGGTTCACCCACCTGATTATTAAAACCAAAAAAAGGGGGAAACTTTTAAAATCTAAGGGAACAAAATTTTGAAGGTGAACAAAATTTTAATCCCAATTTTTGCATTTTATTCTATCAATCCTGGGTCCAATGTTATAGTTTTTCAGAGTGAAATATGCTAAAATTCACTAATTTGTATAATCTCCATAGCAACACATAACAATCTCTAACTATTAGACTATACTAAATAAATAAACCGACTGATTATTGATCAATGTCAACAATTACCCTTGCAAACATAATTAAGTACATGAATGTAGCATTTAAACCAGAGGTATCTTCATGGGAAAAGAAAAAAGGAGTTGTTTGTAATTTCAGATATATTTGCAAATTCTAAAAATGATGAGTTGTCTTACATCTATGTTCCCCTTATAGAATGGAAGGGAAAAAGTTTCTGGAAAGAGAGAATCAAAGAAACCTTCATGAGATTTGTAATGCAACCTCTTCTAAGGATTTGTAGACATCATTATGCTATCAGCATATGAACTGGCAGAAGAGGCTTATAAAATTAGAGACAAAAGGATCGATAAGTAGCAAATAGCATGTATAGTCCATCATTGAACAAATAGCACATACGCTAAGAGCCTAACATAGCAAAGCAAGCTTTAAAAAGTATGAAACACCAAACGAGGGCCAAAAACAAAATGACATACAGGAAGAACAGAGTCTTGAAGTAGGTTCATTGAGCGTTGAATCTTACTAAGTTCTTCCTTAAACAATCTTTATCTAAAACCACAGAACCTAGAGATAGCTGATATTTCATTATTGATTTAAATCTGAATATGGTAAACCAGGTGTTAACTAACTACTTAGGTTATAGTTGGTTTGGATGGGTATAACAAGGATCAATTTGTTTTTAGATTCACATCACAGATACAATATTACTTCTTATCATTAGATAAAATGTTTCACCATTGATTCCAAGAGAACACAATATGAAATGGAATAATGTAAGTCCTGAAAGGTTCAAAGGACACTTAAATTACACTAACTAGTGACATGGCGAGTGCTTTGCTAACTAATGCTTAGAATAAAAAGTACCAAGCTGGGCAGAATACACTGAGAGTCATTTTCTTGAATGAAACAAGTATAGATAAGATATCATAAAGTTGAGCTTCAGTGAATTCAAGAAATTATGAAGCAATCATGATAAATTTATATAATGGTAATATAAACGAATTCCAGTACGGGGTCATGAACAGGACCACATGAACTTGTCAGACTGACCAAAAAAAAATACCTGAAAATTTTTACTTAAAAGATCTTTTCCTTGTTCATCAGATGACTTTGTACAGCTACCATTGCTGGAGTCAATGTTAGAAGCTTGATCTTCATTGCTGTTATTTAGTCCATTGTGGCAGGAATCTAGAGGCACATCTTTTGTAATACTCTTCAACTTTTCTACTAAACTTGTGTTTTCCCCTTTTAAAGTACATAACTGCATGAAGCACATAGGACCCCCCCCCCCCCCCAAAAAAAAAAAAAAGAAAAAATTCAAAATATCTTGTTAGTTTTTCCATATTGTTGGGCTATAGATGAATAATTATCCCTAACTTTACATCATGAAATAAATCTACCAAAGCAATGAAATATTACAACAATCATGTTCCCTTGGGGTTCTAACTCCCAAGGAAATGCACAAATTCCTTTTCTTATTCCATCACATAGAATAGAGTCATTGGAGCCAATAGTGGCTGTAAGTTCCACTCTTTATGATTTACTATCAATTTTCTTAATGATAATTATTTATGACAATTGCTGTTTGATTATATAGAAACTAGAGTTCAAATTGCACCAGAAAATTATAGAAAGTAAGACACTACCTGTTTATGGATGCGCTCCCTTTCAATGGTTAGTTGCATGACCATATCCATGACAAACTTGGTTCTAACATTGATTTCTTTTGCACTTGAAAACTTTGAATTGTTAGCTTGGTCCAAAGATGTTTCCAAGCTTTTCATTCTGGATCTCAGGAGATCCAATTCTTTATTAAGTTCTTCATTAGTTTCTGATAACACAATGCATTGCTCTTCTGCACTTTCTGTCTTACTTTCAGCCTTTGATACCTTTGATTTTAGCTCGTCAATTAATAATTCCATATCCCATATTGCTGAGTATAACATGTTCTGCTGTTCTTGACTGGCTTCGGAGGATGCCTTTGCATTCTGTAGTTGAATCTCTAATTCCCTTAGTTGCTTCTCAAGTGAACCCACCTTTTTTTCGGCAGTACTGGCACTGCCTTTAAGAAAATTCAGCTCTTCAGTAAGTTCTAAGTTTGTCTCAGTTAACTGTGTAACCTTTGCCTCTGCACTCTCAGCCCTAGTTTCTGTTGTATAAATGCTTTCTTTTAATGACTCAACTAAATTTTCCATTTCGATAAGATGCTCTTGATTATTTTCATTCTCAGCATTTACAGCATGTAGCCGGAGCTCAAATTCTTTTCGTTCTTCTTCAAGATTTTTCACTTTTTCCCTCAAAGCTAACACTTCAGCATTTTCCTTCATAAGCTCAGCATTACAATGCTTAAGCTTCTCTAAAGAAGAGTCTTTATTTTTGAGTTGTTCTATGCAAGTTTGAACTTTGGATTTCAAATCATTTTCCTGTTGGATAGAAACACTGAGGTTAAATTCAGCTATCTGGAGGTGCCCCATCAGACCTTTAGAAATCCCCATGAGCATCTCAGCAGCAGTTTCTGCCTCTAGAAATCTTCCCCAAACAACTTCTGCAGCTTCTTCCATGCGCAATGATACTTGTTCTGTGTAATGAAGTTTCAATTTTAGATCTTCATGTTCTCTTGATTCTGCTAATTTCTTCTCAAGATCTACCTCCCTTGCTAAAGACTTCTCAAGCATCCGTAGAATATATCTTCGCTCTTCAACCACCTGATCATTGGATTTTGCTTTTGTGTCTCTCAGTTGGCCATTTCCTGATAAATTTATAGCCTTCCCCACTTCCCCTGTTTACACGGATGTCTCAGAGAGGTAAACAGTCATCCAAAACTAGGGAACAATTTTCATGTCGAAATAATTAAGCAGAAATTTGAAACAAACATAATAAAGCAGAAATTTCAACTTACAATTCTCATGTCGAAAAGCCTCAAGGGTTTTCTGCAACTTGGATGACTGCATCTTCAACTCTAACAACTGCTGCTGAAACTCCTTCACAGACTCTTCAGAGTCATGCAATTGTTCTTCCATTGTAAAAGAAACTTCTTTCAAATGTCTGCATGAAAGTATTTTATGACGAGCATCAACAATTTCTGCTTGGAGAGTGTCCATGAAATTGTCCAGCTCTCTTACCTCAGAATCTAATATGCCTGACAATAGATCAAATGTAAATGCCTTTTCAATGAAGTCTATTGAGATGCAGTTATTCTTTAAATCCATTGCTTCAAGATCGTTTTCCTGGCTCAACAGAGAGACATAAAGCACATGCAGGTTCACCAGCTTCTCAGAAGAATATGCTAAGCGAAAGTCTACTTCTGTTAAAGCTTGCAGGGATATATCCAGCTCTTGCATATCATGTTCCTTAGTGGAGAACCCATCAAGGGAGTAGAGGTTGTCAAAAGCTGCTTCTGCAGCATATAATCCACCTTGAGCTTTATCACCATATTCATCCATAGCTAACCCGTATCTCTAGGTTCTACAGCCAGGCCCCAAAGTAAGGTAGAACTGAAATTACGGTGGTGGAAACAAAATAGCCTGACTTTAGGAATTGGTACACTATCATTTAGTAATTGGTAATTAGTGAGACTATAGCCCCTCCTCATGAATCATTACTTCATAGGTTGAGGGTCAGGCAGCTCGTCTAATTATACTTAAAACGGACAAAACAGAAATCCCTGCTGCAGTCTAACAGTGACTTCAAGTTCTTTTTGACTGCTTGAAGTTCTATAGCTAGTATCACATATGAACTTGTATAAAAGAACATTGCACAACATTGCCAATCTTTTAGCACATTCTGTGTAATTAAGAACTACTCCTCTATACATCAAATTAAAAGAAAGGAAAAAAAAAAAAAGGGAACTCCTCCGACTTGTGAGCCTTGAGGAGGAAAGAAAGGATTCGGAAGATTATGTCTTTCAAAAGATAGATAAAAGAAGAAAACTCATTGAGTATCCACCGTGTTGTTGGGGAATAATTTAAAAAAATAAATAAATAAATGAGGAACTTGCATGTTCTTTGCTTAGTGATAACATGGCAAAGTAGAGCGTTGGTATAACATCCATTTCCAAAC
Source organism: Erythrophleum fordii (assembly GCA_032878935.1). NCBI lineage: Eukaryota > Viridiplantae > Streptophyta > Magnoliopsida > Fabales > Fabaceae > Erythrophleum > Erythrophleum fordii. The sequence continues at coordinate 48,070,278 of JAVQMF010000053.1, read as the reverse complement.
TGTTAAGACAAGAAAGTTGCTCTTGTTGTATATTAAAAAAGTGAAATGGAGTTAAAGGATGAGATTAACAGTCAAAACCCAGATGCTAGGGACCGGAAAATTTTGTTTGATAATACAAAGGCAGTTTTTCTTTTTTTCTTATGAAGATTAAATAACCTGGTTTTTTTCAATTTTTCCATCCTTACTTATTTTATAAACTCACATTACTATCTTCTGTTTTTTTACCATTTCTCTCTCTTCCAGACATTGCAAAAGAGATATTTGGTTATGGACAAAAGATTGAATCATCCAAGAATTTGGATGTTCAACTCCTTTTGCAACTCAATACCTGCATTACCTCATTCACTCTTCTTTATTAACATCTCATATCCAAAACACAAGAAACAACATTTCCATTTTGGTGAGAAAAAGTCCTACTTTTGCCTCTTCACTCTCTTCAAACACACTATAAATTACCAATGATAAGCTAAATTCTTCTGCAGTTCATTTCATATTGCACAAAAATTTTCCTCCCACAGAATAGCATTACCAATTCAGATTCTATGAAAGAAGCATCCATACACAGTCTTAACTCTTAACAGCAACAACAACCATACAATATTCTGAATATTCTAACCACTTCAACACTAAATATACCCAGTCCTCAGAACACATTGATAGATGAAAAACCAGAAACTAAGAAAGTATAAGATCTAGATAGATGTTTCCCCAACTTTACTGAACATTAGACATATAACGAATTAAAACATTAAATTTTTCCAAGAGCCGCCCCAACCCAGGTGGCAATTCTCAGAAATTTTCAAAAAACTTCCAAAGCCCAAAACGTCAGAATTCCAAATTGTAAATAAAATCTGAAACAAGAAGCACATTTTTTTCCATTTCCTCGCAGGATGCATCATAAAAGAAAGTTTCTGAATTTACATGGAATTCTTAATGGGTACTCAGAAAATTACTTTACCTTTCTCTGAGTCTTCCTAGCTGCTCATCAGGAAAATCAACTTGGAGCTTGACAATTGAGAAACCCACCTGCAAATATCTGGAATATTCTATCTGGGTCTTCCTAGCAAGTCCCTTTTAACTACCACTCATTCTATATTACCGTTATTTAAGGGACTCAATTCCATCTCACAAAAAAGAAAAGAAAAGAAAAGAAAGTCTCTCTCCTGGTGACGCTCTCCGTGACTCAAGGGGTGGATGGGTCTAACGTGAGCCACTGCGAGGGATTTGGTCAAAAGGGTCACCTTGGTTAGTGCTGGGGAGCGTGGTGATGAACACAATGAGAAGAGTCGGTTTGGGCGCACGTTAGCATTAAAGATTTGATTTGGACTTCAATAATGGAGGCACAAAATCGCATACAAATACGACAAAGATCTGCCAATGAGGCTGCTGTAATAGTAAGCGTTTGAGTCGTTGGGCTTCTTCTGGAGAGATTTTTCCTGTCCTTTTACTAATTGGTAAAAAAAAGGTGGTTTTTCTTTTTATTTTTAATTAGAAAAATAAAATTACCACTGATATATGAAATTTTACAGTCAATCTCAACATTGTCATGATGGTTTTAATATATTAATTTGATATATTAGCATCTTAGTCTGCGTTCCAGATATTGATTAGGTAGATCCATTTTATTTGTCAATATTAAACTTAAATACGATAATATTGTGGCAGCCAAGTTAAACATCATATCTCGATTTTTTAAATATTGCATGAGTATTTGAAATAATGAGTATTTGGTGTTAAATCATTAGATAATATTTTCTCTGGTTTTTAATATAAATCATCAATATTTACTTTATAAATATTAAAAAAATTAATTAAAGGTAATTTAACTAATTGAATTTGTATCAAAATATAATTTTTTTTATATTTACTTCTAATAAAATAGTTTACTTTCATCTTTAGTAAATTAATTTAGTTTTAATAATTTTTTATTTAATTAAAAATATTTTTAAAAAAATTATTTAATAATTAAAACAACTTAGAGAAGTGATTTATATTTTGAATCAAAACAATCTTTTAATAAGTGACTTATATTAAAAATTAGAGAGAATATCTATGGGAGGGCCGAAATAGCAATTTCCATTTTAATATCTTAAATATGAGCCTGTTATAACTCAAGGTGAGAGTGCTTGCGATTGCGAGTTACATTTTTTTTTTCCTATTACCTTCTGAGACCATTTTTAAAAGTAGAACAAATCAAGCTTCTTTATTCGCTGGAGAAATTAATATCATATAACTAAGTTTTTTTTAATATATTTTGCCAATGTATAAATAAGTTATTATAAGCCAACTAGCAGTATAAGTTTTAGACAATTTATGATAGATGTCTTCAATTCAACGATCTAATTATCGGTTTTTTTTTTTTTGAGAAAAAAAGTTAATTAATCATATAAATCTTTAAAATTTTCAATAATATTAATTTAGTTCTTAAAAATATATTACCACCAATTTACTCTTCACTATAAAAGTGATTATCATTAATTTAATTTTTAAAAGATTCTAATGATATCAATTTAGTCCAAAATTAAGACTAAATTGATGTAATATTCAAATATTATAATTCAATTAGTATTAATAAATTTTTTAAGGACTAAATTGATATCATACTGTTTTTTAATTAGCGAAATAATAGTTTATTATAAAAAGAATAAACACACATACATGTGATGATCAATTATGCTCAATGTTGAATGACTTATTTGTCCTCAATATTTTCATTCGAATTTTAAATTCTTATCATGAAACTGAACTCATGTCTATATCAATTTTAGAATTAGGATAGTGGAGAAGAAATATCATATTAATTAGACTTTTTATTTTGGAACCCTTTTGTCTCTGTCCATAATGACTTTGGCCCCCCTATGCCTTTGCTCACAATGAATTTAGTCTACTTATTTATATTTTTTATTAAAAAAAGTGTCTATCTATGAATTTGTTCAAAAATGAAATTATGAAAATGTATTTATGTGTCACGGTCTAATTTAATTTGAATGGTCCAAGCTGACGTACAGAATAACAAAAGCTTCCAACTTGATAGTTACGATTTTGAAGTCAACTTACCACTCCAATGAACATGTGGAATTAATTACGCTAAAAGTGACGGATAGCTTTCATTTTATGGGCTAATCAAATTAAGAAAAAAAAATGACGAGTAAGTTTTTATTTACTGGATGTCCTTGTTGCGAGCAGATCCAATCCTGGCCCTTAAATATATATATATATATATATATATATATATATTTGTAATTATTGTGTTTTTAATTTATAAAAAAAAGGTAAGATAAAGATTACGTTTCAACTTTTATAAAGTTAAAAAAACGATGTTTTAATTTAAAACAATGAAAATATAAATTGATGTCTCTTTGGTAGAAATTGGAAAATAGTTTTTATTTTATTTTTTACTTTATTAAAAAAAGAAATAGTTGGTTAAAATTACCCCCCTCCCCCCCCCCCCCCCCCCCCCCAAAAAAAGGAATTCTGGAGAACTAGGATTGATCCTCTGGTGTGCGACTTGCAGAGGGCTCCGCAACGGAGGATGTGCTCATATCCATGTTCCTCAAGTGCTTCATTTTATAAAACGATTAAAAAGCAGACTTTTATTTTAATCATGGAGTTCATATAAGTCCCTCAAAATATTTAAGATTTAGTTTGTGAATTACATGCATAGCATGAAATTTATAGTTTCAGATTAGTGTTATATATACTATTTATTTATTTATTTGGTAGAACAAAGCTAGGCCTATACTAATTAGTTTTTAGTTTTTTACTAACTCCATCTCAATTTTTAGATTTTGATACAACCAACCTGGTATTAATATTTTAAGAAAAAGCTTATGTGTAAATATTATTATTGGATAATTTAGAATACTTTTTTGTTGTTTTACACCGTGTAAGAAGTGGTGATGATTTTGTATTTTATTATAGGGGTGCATACGAGGCAGACCAAATTTTGGCTTAGCCTGAAGATTGATTCCATTAGGCCAACCAAGTCAAACTTCATTTGGTGAAAATAAAAAATAACCCTCTAAAAAAATATAATTTTTATATAAATTTTTATAAAATTAGATATTTTCTTTAAAAAAAATAAAGTTTTTACATAAGTTCCTAAAAATTTTTTTGAATACATATAAATGGATTGGATTAAGCAAAAATAGTTGCCCTAAAATCCAGCCAGGTCTAATAAACTCTTTTAAGCCTTTTTTTTCCCCCTTTTAAGCCAACCTATTAGGCTGATCGGATTAGCGTGCATTCCTCTTTTACTCTATATGAATTCTAATATCCAAACAATATGATGTTATGTTTAGTAGAATAGAAAGATTTTTAAGAGAGTAAAAAAGAGAATAGAAATAAAAATAGAATAAAATTTTGTAATCTAAAATTATATTTGATATAATATAAAAAGGAATGAGAATACATTTCTATTTTGATGTTTGATAAAATAAAAATAATACAATAATAGAAATGAAATATGAAAAATAACAAAAATATCCATTATGCCAAAAAAAATTTAAAACTAGCTTTGTTAATTAACATAAAGAAAATTAGAATTAAAGACTTTAATTAAAAATATTTATATTAAAGAACTTTAAGTTTTAAAAGATCTAATAATCAAAAATTTAAAATATGTAAAAAAATTATATTTTAGACCCTTAAATTAAAATTTTGGGCCTTTAAATTATTTAAAATAATTTTAAAATTTAAGATATTTTAATATAAATATATTTAATTTAAGATAGTCAATTATAATTTTTTTAAACAAAAATAAAAACTTCATTACATCTAAACTAAATTTTTGGGGCAAAAGAGTTTTTTTTTTTATTTCACATTCTATCTTCAACAATATCTATTCTAGCATAATCTCGATGGAAAGCACAGTAACAGTTGCATGTGAAGTTGATCCTAACGAAGAAAGGAAGGAAACAGATCCTCTTAAGTGAGAATCTGTAAATTATCTTTAGAGTAAGAGGTTTTAGAGAGAGTTTTGTTATTAAAAAATTAATATTAAAAAAATAAATAAATATAATAAAAGACATGTAAGGTAATTCAGTCACACTTCATCCTCTCTTAATTTAGAGGATCCAAATCAGAAAGGAATCATGTGTACCAAACTTGGTTATTAAAGATCGAGAGTAATGATTGTTAACCAAAAAAAAAAAAAAAAAAAAGGGAATGATGCTCATTATTATCTATTCAACAGATAGACAGACGCCTGCTCAGTTGTCTCCATCCAAGTTTGATTGAAAAATATTAATATAAAATATTTGTACATCTGATATTTAGTTATATGGTTCAAGTTAAATTTAGGCAGGTTTAATGTGAATTTTGTTAAAAACTACTCACATATTTTATATTCACATAAATAACTACACGTAAGTACGAAAGTTCATGTGTATTTAACTAATTATATCTGCATAGTCTTTGATCAAATCAACGTAGAAAAGTTTATTTTTTATATTTAAACAAAACTGCTAATTTTAAAATAAGGTCTAATCTGTTTTAAATTGAACCATTCTATATAGTTATTGTAAAATTATGAATCTTATCACCATGTAATAACATTATTTTTCAATTTTCGAAAAATTAAAAAAAAAAAAACTTTGTAGCTAACTGTCATATAAAAAGATTGAATTTAATCTTTTGTAAATTATCTAAATAATTTAGTACTAGACTAAACACAGTAACTCATACCTATCATAATGAAACTAACAAAAGTTGATGTGAATGAAACCTTCTATATTATTAAGGTCCCTATCTTGGAAAGCGTTTGGTATACCCGAAAATGCATGAGAAGAGAGAGAAAGGGAGAGAGAAACAAATATTTATCTTTTGTTTGGTTAACAATCATTACTCTCTATCATTCTCTTTTGTTTAAAATAATTTCTTTAAGTAGAATCATTACTCTCTTTAATAAAAAGAAGTGTTTGGGCTGGGCCCATTATAGACGGTTTATGGCCCATTAGATACCATACCATTTATTCAAATCAAGGCCTAGGCTCAAATATGTGAGCTCAAATCAGCCTGCTCTAATCTACTCGTGAATGTTGATTTTGTTTGTGCTTTAACAAAACATAAGAAAGAGGACTGGACTTGACAATATCATTTGACTTCATTAGGATACTTTTGAAAAAAAAAGAGATTAACCAAAAAAAAAAAAAACAATGGCTTACTTTTGACTGAAGTATGAATTAATTGAAGCATATGCTGGGCCAAAACGGCTTGTTTGCAATATAAGTAGAATAAAAAAGGAGGAAGAATTAGACTTGAGTGTAATTTTATATTTTTATTATCAAGATGATCAATTAAAATATAATAAGTATATAATTTTTTAATAATATTATGATTAGTGTATAGTTTAATTGAAAAATTATATCCTTTTTGTTTTTTAGAGAGATATCTAAATTATACGATCTTTTTTTTGTTAAATCTATACTCCTTTATCTTGAAATTAAAAGCTATATTACATTGATGTTGACTGCAATAAAAATAAACTACTATTATACCTATTTTAATCAAAATATCCTTATATGTATTATTTATATAATATATCAAGTATGAAATATATAGTTAATTAATATAAATGTAGTCAATTTTTAAATTTAGAATAAATTAAATTTATATTTTGCAACACAAAATAAATAACATTGAAATATAATTTTTTTAAAAAATTAATATAAAAATTGATATTATTCTTAAAGATATTTTAGTTTCAAGGAGTTGTATATATTTTTATAATAGAAAATATAACTACGTAATTTAAGGATTTCTGAGAGGAAAGAAGAATTTATCCTACAACAAATTAAGTTTCAAACCATTAATTTAACATTGTTCTCTAAAAGAAAAATACGTTTTAAAAGAATGCTATACAGTACTCTTCCGAAGCCCATGCAGTTTTTTGTTTGACTAATTTAGGCTTTAGGTTTTGTTTGGATACAATTAGCCATAGGGGAAAGGAAGACCTAACATCCGGCTTGATAGTCTTTGGTTAAACAACAAAAAAATTGAAGATGAAATCTATTTTTATATTCCATTTGGTTTAGAAATAAAGATAAAATTCAATTTTTTCAATAAGTGTGTGAATATAAAAAATTATTAAAAAATTATATTCAAAGATCCAAGTTTTATAAAATTTATAATAAAATATCTTAAAAATTAAAATTATTTTTAAAAACTAAAATTACTACTATCAATTTTTTGAAATCTAGTAATAATTTTTTAAAATTTAGTAATAAATTTCTTAAAATCTAATAATAATTTGATCCTTAAAAATAGTTTTAATTGTTAAGATCTTTTGTTATAAATTTTATAAAATTTGGACTTTTGAATGTAATTTTTAAAAATTATTGTGCTTACTTTATACAAACTTCATTATGTTCTTGTTATTATTATATTTTTTTAAGGAGGAGTGTTTTTATCATTTTTTTATATCAACACTATTTTTATTTAATTAAACATACAAATATGATAACATTATCATTTATTTATATATTATACTAAATATAATTATTTTATTTTATTTCAATTTTTTATTTCATCTTCAATTTTATTAAGAATATTTTTTATACCAAATAATATGTAAATTTGGGCTCAATATTGCCTTAGAGTTTTGAATATCTTCAGACCAAAAATAAAATGTTTTGAATTATTTGTTCTGTATTTATGGGCTACTTCTTAAGAATTGACCACTCTTTGTGGTCCCACCAAACTTTCAATTCAACATTTGGAGCCTGGATTTCCAACTCAAAGCAAGGTAGAATGTTTTTAAAGAGCTCTTGTCATAAATAATATTTTTATGATATTGATTGTGATAAATGTTTATATTAATTAATATTCTTTTCACAACTTTAATTTCCAACTGTTTCTGAAAAGTTAAGGGTGCTTTTTGGGCAATACTTTAGATCTTTAAAGTTCTCTTTTTTCTTTTTTTTTTAGGTAGAGTTACCAAAAATATGAATATGTATATATACTTTTTAAAAATTTTGAATACTTGTTTAATTTCAAAGTTTTTAATAATTACAACTTTATACACTTAAAATTATAGATTTTATCACAGTTAGTTCAGATACTCAAAGAAGTTATACAAAGACTTTTCGCGGAATAAATTCCGAATTTATTTTGGTCTCAACCAATGTAATTCTCATGATCTTATCTTTTTTTTTTTTTATAAGTTCCCAATATTCACAATACAAATTTTTATATAAAATAAAATACTTTTGAAATAACTTTTATTTTATTATAGATCCCTCTCTTATTGAAAAATAATAATAAAGTGACAACATTAAATAGTGCTATTCAAAAAGCATCCTTTTTCTCCTCCTTTTTTAGGGTGAAATAGCAAAGGATTGAGCGTTGAGGAAAGAAACTCAGAAGCCTCTAAACTCTTCAATCAATATGGCTTAGAAGGGAGCCGATCCTCTGCAAGCATAACCAGTCAAACCAATTTTTGGCATTTTAAAAATTTCAATTATGTAGTATAATTAAAAAATTTAAAATATAATTTTTAACTATTCAATTATACTTTTATCTTCATGTTTAACTTTTATAATATCTAAATGTAAAAAATAAAAATAAATAAAGGCCAAAAATTGCCCTGACTAACCTATAAGCAATTGCAGAGAATCCATTCTAAGAGGTACAAAAAGGCCATCTTTATACTGAGAAGTTTGTCGCTATTTATGGTTTCATAGATATTTATCACCCCCTCCCAAGCAAAGAAGCTTTATCCTATTAGTTTACCTAGGTGAGAATTTCATAATAAATTTCATTGTATTTAGAAAAATAAGAAAAACAAAACCTAAAATAAAACAATCAATTATAATTATCTTCTTATCAATTTCAATCCATCTGTTTTAGATCTAGAGTAACTTATTATGTGTCAATCCGTATATGTTTCACATAACACCACCTTTTAACTTAAAAATTATATAAGTGAATTATTTTTAAAAAATAAACTTAATTAATAGAAACAGGTTATATATAATCTTATCCACTTTTGTTCTATTCATTTAAAAAATATTTTAGAATTAAAATCTTAAGTATAATATTATCAAACAAGTTCTTTTAAAAACAGAAAATTATTCCAAAAATAAAAAACTAAACAGGTCTTTAAATTTGATCCCAATTTGTTTGTCCTTTTCCAATTCTCTTTTTTTTTTTTTTAATTATGAAATTAAATGTAACAAAACAAAGAAGAACTTATCCAGTTTAAAAAATGAAAAAAACGTGTTATGGCAAAGATTGTCATACTCTTCAATGTGTGGGTGATGTCAGGTTAATGCTCAGAAAGAGGTAAGGAAATAGGGGTTTAGTGGCACATGGATATGATTCCAGAAAACCTCATCGCATAAAAAGTATCTTTTTGAAAAGATACCAAAAAAATCAGTGGTTCTAAAGTTGTCTCAATCTGACACCATTTAAGGAAAGCCCAATACACTCAAAACTCTTCACTTCAATTTTATTTGCACCCAAAATATCCAAACACACTTTCCCACACTCTTGGCCAAACGCCAACATCATTGAACCCAAACATCAAACTCACCCCATGACAAAGACACTGCCTTTTAATGTAAAAATATGTTCACTCTGCCCTTACTGGCAAGAAATTTGAGGATCCGTAGGCAGCCTTTGCCTTTGATCTTTTGTTTTTTGTTTTTAATTTTTGGGGTTTTGGTATAGAATTTCAATTAAATAGTGTTTGGTTGAACTTGTGTACTCAATCTATTTTTTTTTTTCCAGTCAAATGTATTTATCAGTGCTGGAGTTAAAGAATTTGAAAAACAATTCTTGTAACTTGAAAAAGTTGAAAAAAATTAAAATTCAGACTTGTAATTAACTGAGTTAGTCAAAAAAGAAAGTGCCTCTTAATAATAATGTGAGTTTGATTTCTTTAGAAAGTGAAGAAAATTCTGAATACTTTTCCCTGCAGAAGCGGATTTTCTAAAAAAATTTGTCCCACATGGTTTCGATCTAAGACATTAGAGAAACTTCAATTTACTTTTCATAATTGATGCAGAATATCAGAGGAGGGAGATGGGAGTGCTCTATTTTTTGTCAGATGTCTAAGTGTTTCTTTTTTCTTTTTTTGTTAGGTCTTATCTTCCAATTTCTCACGCACTTGTGCGATTGCTAATGTGGTGGTTAATTTTTCCAAAAAAAAAAAGAAATTAAATTGACTTACTAATAATTTCAATTTTCAAAATTCAAATTCTGAAAATTAATTACTAAATAATTAATTATTTAACTACTAGCTCAGAGTGTAATTAACTTTAGGACTTTTCACTGATTAAATAGTAGAGGATGTTTAACTTACCTTTGTCTTTATACTACCTTGACCTTTCTTTAGGTTTAGATCCATTTGGTGGATTACAAATTACAGGAAGTTACTTATCAAGCAGATATTTTTTTCAAATAAGGCCTAGTTAAACACCTTTAATTATAGCGTTAGGTTCTCTAGTTGATACACATATAATTATATATATATATATTTATGTTTATATTAAAAAACAAACAGTTTGTGAAATGTGATTAGGCAAATGATTACATAGTTGCATAAGCAAACTCAATTGTATGAGTGACATATTGACAGTGATATGATTGAGTATGGAGCTAATCTCGGGCATTGTTACTATTATGAAATGAAATCAAGAATTAAGATTTTTGCACAAGAAACATGTGCCCTGCATTTTACATTTTCAACATTTACAAAATTAATTCAACTGGTCAAGATTTTTTCAAAAAAAAATTGAGCTCGAAGAGCGACTCTTTGTAGAATTCAGAATTTTATTAAAAAAAAAAAATTTATATTTTTATATCTTTAATATTAAATTCTTCAATTAAAACATAACAAATATATAATTTTTTTAATAATATCATGATAAATATATAATTTTTATAAATAATTGTGTAAATTTTCAGTTAAATTATATACTTATCATAATATTATTAGAAAGTTATATACTTATCATATTTTAATTAAAAAATTAATATATATATATATATATATATATATATTAAAAACTGCACATAAGTTTAATCTAAAAAAGAAAAAAAAAATACTTAGTGATTACATGATCATAATATATAGTTAATGGTTGAGAAAAGTGATCCTTAAATGTGGAACTAATCTGGGGATGCTTGGATGGATATTTCTTTACTAGATGAAGTCAATAATCATAACTTTTTCCTTTTTAACATGGTACCCATATAATTGGTACCTTTCTTTCCCAGTTGACAATTTAATTAATCATCAAAATTTACATATTCATTTATCCAACAATCGATAGATTCTTAATTAAACAGTAATACGAATGATATTATACAATACTCTTATGTTAAAATATAAGTAAATTATTTGGATCTCTCTTAAGTTTTACTAAAATTACATAAATTTTTTACATATTTTAAAAATATATCCTTTAGTTTAAGTTTAAGTTTTTTTAATTAAAAAATTCTTTTGTTATCTATTATATCCAAATACATACAAATAAAAATAAAAAGATTAGATTTTATTTTTAAATACATACAAGTAAAAATGAAAACAATATATTTTGTTTTCATTAAATTTAACCAAAAGAAAAAATATATTTTTGTTAATAGTTTTAGTTAAGAAAATTAAAACACAAGGAATATTTATGTGATTTATTTTTAAGATAATATGTCTTTTATTTATGAGATATTTTTTCTTTTTTTAACAAAGAGAATAGGAGAATGTAGACAATTTTTACGCTTGAAACTTTCAAAATTCTTCACCTTTCATGTTTCTAATTTTTTTTTAATTTGAGAGACTTTAGAAAATAAGTTGATCATTGACTATTATACTATTATTTTCTATGACTACATAAACTATCAAAAATTTTAATTCTTATAATTAATTATTTTAAGCAATAAATTTGTAAAAATTTCTTTTTTTTTGGGTCAATTTTTGTCAAGATTCATTTTAACTTAAAAAACTTAAGTTATTAGGTGAAATCATTTAATTTTGAATAATGAAAGTGACAAAGACAAACCGATCATAAATGATCTGATATTATATGTCAAAGGCCAATTTATTCCTTTTTCTAATTTCTAAACATACCAGTAATTAAAGTTCGACAAGTCCCTGGAATTGGGCTCATCATGTGGGCGAATGAAGAGAAACCAGGGATAGTTTCTTGGCTCGAATCTAAGCATATCCTCCTACTTGCATGTCACCAAAAATTTAAAAAAAGAAAAAGAAAAACAGTGGTGCACAAATAAATGGGAAAAATATCTAGGGATGTGGATCTGAATTCAGAAAGAGGTTTACATGTTCCTCAGCATAAAATTTTATTGGATATCTGAAATTATTATATATATAAAATTAACATTTTTTTATTGTTTTTAAATTGTAATGGATGTGACTGTTATTTTTTTTCCCACCAATTCTTGGTTGGGCCTACCACTAGTTTAGATATGAAGTAAGAAGTTAACGATAAGTTCAGACTACGATTGTCCTGTAGTTTAAAAATGATGTGCAAGAAAGTGTTTTCCCATCAACATAAAAAGAACAAGAGACTATAGCAGATACAAGAAGACAAGTTGTCTCCCTCACAAATGAAGAATCAAAAATTAAAAGAGTCGTTTTGTGACTAAACTGAAAGGTCATAGGCTTGTTTTTATTGTTCTCAAGTGGTACATCATTTGGCAATTCATCATCAATGACCTTGACACTTAGCAGCTACACGCCACTCCCTATTCTCTTTTGCTATCTTTCTCCATTTTCTGCACGCCGACAAGCATAGGTTTCCAAGTTTGAACCAAAGCCAACAACATATAACTCTAATTTATTTCATTTCTATGAGTATATAGCTCTCTAGTGCTACTTTACTTCTTGGAAAAAAAAAAAAACATATATATTGGTTTGAGTCATTAATTTAAGAATACGTCAATTCACATGTCGAGAACAACGCCTTTCTTCATAATTCTCATTACTAATATATGTGATTGCAATGAATTTACTTGCATAGAACTTAGATAGGGTTATTAGATAGTTTTTTCTATTATTAAACTAAATAAATAATTTTAGTCTTTAAAAAAATTTATGAGTATAACAAATTTATTATATATATGATAGTCTTTTTGGCATCCTCAAATTATTAAACCGATAGAGGAATGTATTAGAAATTTGCAGACACCATATTATAGGACACAGTATTTCAGCTCGTGACCATTTTTATTATCAGTTCTTATATTTGCCCGAACTGCGTACACAACTAAGGCAAAAAGGTTTTCCCTCACCACACATTTAAATGGAGTCTTGTTTGTTGAGATTAAGCCAAGTAGCTGTCTTCGACTGAGTTGTCAAGTGGGTGGTATAAAATTGCGAGGGTCTGGTGTGATAAGGTATATTCCTAATTTCTTATATATGCTTCAAAACTAGATGATGGTTCTTTTGTAAAAGTACATAGCGTCTGTGGTGAGTGATGGATATTTTAGTATAAAAATGAAAATTAATGATTAAAAATTGATAAGCAATAATATAAAAAGAAAATTCAAGAAATACGTTATATCTATCCAAGATGGTGAAGGGCTGAGAAAATAAGGCTTTGCATCACACAGAAGCATCGTCACTGTTCACTGCATCTGATTTTTGGATTGACGGCATCTCAATAAACTTGTACTTATTTCAAGTAATCTATCTCTAGTTTGATCAAAGGCACAAGCCTCTATGTTGAGATTGAGAAAGTTTTTGTGACATATATTTGAGTAACTAACAAAATTAGAATTTGAACATTCAATATATCGTTTAATTATACGACACATGTAGATCTGCATCTATTACTAAATGAATCTCTTAGGGTTAGGGCGATAAAAATTTAAATACTAGTGTAGTAGTTGTGAGGATTATTGGTTAAACAATATTTTATTTTATCAACAACGTATTACTTTAACTACATGATTATAATTAATGATATCATTATTCTAATCCTAACAGCCCACATGACTTACATTAGTTGAGTTCTTGCTTGTAGGTGGGTTGGTCATGGTGGGCAGAAAGCTTTTGGGAGAAAGAGATGGCCTAGAAGTTCCTAGTCTTGCATCCACCCACTAATATATATACCATTTCAGCAATGGATTAATCATGATGTACAATTTAGCTAAAGGCTTATGTAAGATAGAATTGACATTTACCCACCAAAATGTCAGATCTAACAGAATTATGCATACCCACTTGTGCTAAGAGTACTCTTACCTATACCTTATGTCTCTTCTTTATTATCTTTTGAGCTTACAAGGGACAAAGAGTTTGGAAGCAAGCACTCTTTTATCACAAAATTGCTCCTTCTCCTAGGGGGGTCCCATATCTTTCATTACTTTCACATGAGTGAGAGAAAGAGGGTGAAAATGGAGAAGAGCAAAGTACAGGAAAGATCCTTGCATTTTCAATACTGCATCTGCTTTTGAAAAAAAGTGACTTCTCAGTGGAATTTAACAATGAAAATGGAGAAGAGAAGAGTACATGAAAGATCCTTGCATTTTCAATAGTGCATCTGCAATTTTGAAAAAAAAAAGTGCGTTCTCTCTGGAATTTAACGACAGAGTAAAAGTGAGTATGAAAAAAGATTTTTAAATAGTTTAATTTATAAAAGATAAATAAATTAAGTTAGTAACAAATATATTCATGCAAGTATGAAAAATAGTTTAAGCATTATAATAAATTTAAATTTGTCAAAAATTAGCTTATTGGTATTATACAAAAGTATCGTGAATTTTTTTTTGAAACATACCAATTGATCAGCCTAGAAATCAAGTTCATAGTCAATTGGTCTGATAGAGAGATTCCTATAGCACTTTAACACATACTAGTTAACCAAGTTGAAAGTTTAGTCAATTGGTGTCAACTAATGACTCATAATAGTCAACTAATTGAAAATGATAGTATCAAACTTGACAAATTTAGTACCAATTGGAGTAAGTAATCATGAAATTTCACTATATGATAGTTTAGTGACTATTAAAATAAGTATAAACTTTGAAAAGAAGCTCAACCAATATAATTATTTAAGTGAAAAGGTATAATGATTTAGAATTGACTCTATAAAAGATTAATTCTGAACATATACAATATATAAGAAAAAATTAAAACTTTTTTATTTCACTCCAAATTCTTTGAACCTTAAATACTCTCAAGAAAATGAAAATTCCTCTATTTGCTAAGAATAATTCTTTAAAATATTTTTGATAACTGTTAAAAACATATTTGTCTATATCCTGTAGCATTGTGTAAGGAATAAATCTTATTTTCAAAACCTATAATCTAATTTGCTATTCTTGTTTTTTTGACACAATTGCTGCTCTAATTATTACTCTATTACCTAACAATAAGTATATTCGACATATATGTTAACTAGGTCTACCTCTAATATGCTTAGATATATCATTAATATGATACATGATATGAGTATTTTTTGTTTCGAATCTGCCAAAGAATTTTTAACCAAAAAGAAGGTTAGAAAAGCATGAAAAGCAATGATTCGAAGTCCTCATCATGCTGCGCAATCATGCATGTTTGTATGAAATTCATCAAACTTTACAAGCAATGTGTACCATGCCATTTTGCAGCATCAGGAATTTTATTCTCTCTTGCAACCCTTCAAGGGCCTTGACTGTCAGGTTTGTTCACTTGAAAGACTAATATGATTATGTCTCATGGAAGCATTAATCAACTCTGCCTCATCCTTATCCAACTTATCAACACTGAATTTGGATCCAACTTAATATCCCTTGAATCTTACTTGATATCATATACTCCAATTAAAGATGAATTATTATGTAGGACCTAAAGCTTTTTAATAAAAAATAAGTTTCTGATCTTCAATGCACAAAGAAAATGTGATTTTGCTAATAAAATGATAATTCACTTGACATCAGTTTTAACTCTTTCCAATTAAGGTGAACTTGATGTCTTGAGTTTGATTTCTCATTTTTTTTCCTCAGGTCATAATAAGCCTCTTATGTAATTGAAAAAAAAAATGTCATCCTAAATTAATTCTGATAAATTCCCTTGCCACTCTCTTGAAAATTCATAATGAATCATATCTTTACAAGGAATAAGATCCGGTGCTCACCTACTCAATTTTAAGATGAGAAAGTTTACTGATGAGCTGGGTTTAACTTCTTATTAGCATTTAAATATTATGTTGTGCAGTGTGTGATATTATTTCCCAAACAGATGATCCTGCAAATATTTTAAATTACTAATTTTATTTGAACACTTCCTGTAGGAGGAAAATATATTTGAGAAAAAGGAAAAAGTCACCTTCCCTTTGTAGGAATGAACAAATATTGTCTATTTTATTTACATCAATAATTTGATGTTGGAAAAGAGTTGAAGATTTAAAAAAAAGAAAAACTTGAGAAGGCCTTATTATATTGAAGCGACGTATGGAGGAGAAGTATATAATAATGCAAATAGTCAAAAGTTTCCAAACATGCTTCTTTAATTGATTAAAGCACAAGAGTGAATGATAACTGAAGGACACAAAATCTCCATGCCATGAACCATGTTAGCTGTTACTATAATAAATATACTATTTTGGGGAGAGAGAAAGGGTAGTAATGATCAATTATGCAGTGTTTGATTCAGGTTAAAGAATTCCACAGCCTCTGCTTAAGAGATCTCGAATCCCCAACTCCTATCTCTCTTTGATTTGCATGAGATTTGGTTGCTTCGTTTTTAACTTTCCTAAAAGCAGAGCCAAACCAACCACAAAACTACCCTCTCTCTCTCTCTCTCTCTCTCTCTCTCTTCAATACTCTATATATATATTGTTAACTTGACATATCATTAAAGTCCTCAACTTGCTTTTTTTCCTTTTTTTTAAAAAAAATTTACATGACACCAATCAATAGCGCCTCCTGATAAATAAAAGGAAAGGCTAGATTTTTAGATATATTTAATCTAAAACGATAAATAAATAGATCAAGTTATTTATAAGAAGCAAACTTACAAATTCTTTATTATAACAAACACACATCACATGGATCAGCATCTTCTGAAATAAGAATCTTAAGAAGTTTCTTGAAATAAGAAATAGACAAGGCAAAATTTTATAAATAAAAAAAATATCTTGAGAAAATATATATATGAGATACTTCACAACCTTAAAGATAAGTACACTTTAAAAAATCCATTTCCATATCACATAATTGACCTTTAAAAATATTATATATATATATATATATTATATTTTTATTTAACATTTTAATAACAAAAATATAAAAAAAATATACTTAAATCTGATCTTATTTATAAAGAGAAATGTAGATATAATAAATTCACCTTTTAATAAAATTTACATGTGACGTGTTTGTATATATTTTTGAGATTGATTTAGTATATTTATCTTTAATATATTGAGTATAAAGGTCAAAAACTGATTACAGGTGGCAATTCCCCGGCTTTAACAAAATATTTAATATTTAATTGGAGAAAATTGTACTAGGGAATCTAATGCCTTTTCTTTAAGGCTGCAGGCTTCTGTAGTCTTCTCTTCCTTGGACCATGTCTCCCTCCATATTTGTCCATCGTATCTCATCATGTACTCATTTGGGTGATACATTTAATATTTCCTATATTTTTTAGAGCAAATTATATTATATTTTTTCAAAGCTTTGTTAAACTATATATATGAATTTTTTGCCAATATATATGTATATATATGATAATTTTTTTAAAAAAATTATATCTAGTTCTTTTAATATTTTAATTATATTGCACAAATTTTTACTTCAATTTATTTTTTATTAAAGGAATTAACTTTTTACACAATATAAAAATGTGATTTTATTATTAATATTACATTAAAAGTAGTTAAGTTTCTGTTAAATCCTGATTTTGAGATTATTATTTTACTTATTTTAACATGATAAGAATGACAATTAAATAATTTTATTTTCAAAAGAAACATATATTATATAAAAAATTAATTTCATTAACAAAAAATAAATTAGAGATAAATTAGACGTGATTTTTTTATACAAGAATAATATTAAATATAATTTCATTAAATATCAAGAAAGATTAACATAATTTACTCACTATTTTATTGAGAAAAAAGTAAGCTTCACACAAATGCATGTAAATTAAAATCATATTCATCTGAGTTGTGTGTGTAATATCCACCTATTTTTTTGCTTCCCTGACATGGTAAAACACAATATTTACAGGCTTACACAGTAACACTATCAACTTGAATAATACTTTATCCCTTTTTACCACATATCTGAGCAATGCCCTATTTAAAAGCTAAGGGTTGTGTTGTAGTAGGTTCTTATATACAAAGCGGTGGAGGTAAGAGATTCCATTATTCTAAACCTTAATAGGTTTTTGTGAATGCAAGTCCCAATGCCAACTAATAATGGCAAGAGAGAAAGAAAGAAAGAAAAGGAATAGTCCAAGCCTGTTAAAAAAAAAAAATGGCAACAAAATTAATTGAAAGTGCTGTCTTCTATCTTCCTCTCTGTTTTTTTTTTTTTAGTTTTTTGCCCCCATTGATAATCTTTTCAATAGCCCCTAGTTCTTAATTGTCTTCTCTGTCAATGGATTAGGTTGAAAAGTAGTGAATTTTAGTCTACTGTAATATATAATAAGGTATATGATTCTTTTAAATTTTGAATCTTGTATAAATAATTTTTTAATTTTTAAAATTTGACAATAAATTTTTTTAAATTTTTAAATGTATACAGATAATTCCTATTCATTAATTAGTTTATTGTTTTATTAATAAAGCATAATACATTAAGAGAATTATTTGTATATAACTTAAAGTTTAAGAAAATTATTTATACATAACTTAAAATTTAAGAGATTATTTATATAAAAAAAATGAAGCTTAGAGAAATTCATAGTTATTAATGTGTTATATTTCGGTAGTGAAATAACAAATTAACTAAGGACAATATGTTATCTGTACAAATTTCAAAGTTTAGAGGTTTATTATTAAATTTTAAATATTAGAGAGTTATTTATACATAAGTAAAACTTAAAGAAGGTTCTGTGCAATTTAATCTTATGAGTGTGAACAATAAAATTATGTAACTTAGCCATCAAGAATATAACTGAGGCACTAATTCTTTAACATTTCAGATAATTTAATAACAACATTTCAAAATGACACTACAAATTTTTTAACATTATATTATTTCTAAAGATACAAAACTCTTTTTTTTTCTCTAGAGATAAAAATAAAAAGTAAGAGAGATACAATAAAGATTAAAAAAAAAACTCTTCATCGATCACACTTAGCCTTTGATATTTCAGTTGGTTTTTGTATTTATGATGAGCATTTTATCTTCATAATTTTTTTTAGAACATGACATCAATTCAATGCTTTGAAAATCTTTGGGCCATGGAGGATGAAGCTTTCATTAGTCAAACAAGTACTATATAATAAGTGAATCCTTTTATATTTTAACATTATATATAATTTCTTTTAAAAAAAACAAAGGCATAAAAAGTTTTGGCTAACTCTGATTCATACAATATTTGCATTTATTTATGTCAAACATTACGTGAAGCCAATGCTTTTGTTTGTCTGCATGTATAGGCTCTACAAACAAACAAGAAGGTATGATGTATAAGATGGTGAAGCTATCACAATGAGATACCGTAGACAAAGTATCTTCTTTTTATGTTGTTTGTATTATTATTTGATTGTCTCTCTAAGAAGTTAGAACCCAAGACAATGCATCTAACCCCAATAATAATTTGAATTTCAGAGTGGATGACCCAAATGTCTTGCTTTTGTTCTGCTTGAATAGTTTAATACTCATAGGGGAGAGAGAGAGAAAGAAAGAAATATGTGGATGACAACAAAACTCTTAATTAAACGTCTGAAGCTCTTCTTTCAATGTGTAATAAATGACAAGACACTAACACCCTTGGTAAGGGTTGGCAATTTCTGTTGCTAGCTCAAACGATTATGATAATCTATTAAAATTTGTCCATTGAATGAGTTAAGAACTAAGTTTTTTTTATAATTAAAATTTCACTCATTTTTAAATTTAATTGATGTAACTTTAGAGTTTATGTATAACTAAGTCCTCAGCACTGTTGAATATGTATTGGTCATTTTAATTTACTTAAGCCATTTAACTTTGGTATTGTACCACTCATATAAGTAATTTAAACTATTTAAAATGTTTAAATAATATGTGATTGATTATTTTAATAATATATTGACAAAAATTTAATAACAAGAATTATAATTTTTTAATATTTTGATATTTATCACAGAATTGTTTTAAATTTTTTTTAATCATGAACATT
The DNA here is from genome assembly GCA_032878935.1 of Erythrophleum fordii. Lineage (NCBI taxonomy): Eukaryota > Viridiplantae > Streptophyta > Magnoliopsida > Fabales > Fabaceae > Erythrophleum > Erythrophleum fordii. The sequence continues at coordinate 48,049,997 of JAVQMF010000053.1, read as the reverse complement.
AAATTTCTGTAAAATATAAACGTATGATTTTATTCTTAATTAACAGTAAAAATGATTAAGTTAATGTTAATTTTTAACATAAAATTATGTTTTTATTTTCAATATATAAATAAAAAAAATTTTAATTTTTTAAAAAGTAAATACTGTAAAAAGACTTTATATATAAAAAATGAATTAAAAAATCGAATATAAATTTTAAAATAAGAGTAATATAAAATATTTTATAAAAATTGAGGAATAGGGGTTGGGAGAGAAATCCTTTTATTATTTTACAGCAGCAGAGGTGGTGGTTAATCATCAATGGCGCTCATTTTGATGTAGGCGTGGCTATAAATGCAGGGACTCTGCGGTTCCCTTTCTTCCCTTCGCATTCTTTCAAATACACATTGCTGATTTTGTGAAGCTCTATTCTACTTTCCCCGTCCACTCTTGACTCTTACCTCTTCTCTCCCGAAAAAAAAAAAAGCCCCCGCCTTTGAATTTCTCTCTCACTTGTCTGAGACAGTGAATAGCATAGCAAAGGCTTGTGATCCAAAAAAACTGTTAACAGTTTGAACAAAGCCCAAATAAATTCAATAAAGTTGTTGAGTAAAAAGGCGTTAATGGAGGCCAGAGTACCAAAAGTAGCACAGAATCAGAAATGGGTATCTTTCTCTTCCACTTTTGGCTGAGTATTTCTTTCTCTCTCTCTCCTCTTCAGAGTTGGGTTTTGTAACTCTGACTAGGGTTTGAATGGGTATTTATTATGCTGAAATCAATGTTTATTTTACATAACTGAATGCGTCTATACTCTATAGACTTTTTTCTAGCTCTTCTTTGAACAGTCTTTTTCTGCTTCTCTCTCTTGGATGGGCTTCTTTATGAAATTTGGTCCTTCAAGTTCAGTGCTAGCTTTGGAAATGGTAGCTGCCAAAGTCGTGTGAGCTTTTAGTAAATCTTTTAGGTACTTGGGGTCTCGTTTCGGCGCTTTTCCAGTTCTTCAGCTCATTAATTATAGTGAACTTGATCTCTCTCTGTTTACTTTCAACTTGCTTCCCTTGTACATTGGCTTCATATATTCGCCAACTTTTTCCCCCTCTTTTGGATGGATTCAGACTTCGACAAGTCTCTTGGTTCTTTCAGTTTCAAAAGAACTGTGGTTTAGGTCGAAGCTTGTCATGGAATTCTGTTCAGTCTGGTTTGGAGATTTAATTTTTAGTTCATTTCTTTGAATTTCTTCTCCTCTTTTTATCACTATTGAAAGTTCTTTTGTCAGATTTTCTCTGATTTTGTTAGTTATTCCAAAGGAATTATTAAAAAGACTCTCCCGGAGGCTGCTTTGTTTTACTTGTTCAGGAGAGTTGGATATGTGTGACAGAGAAAAATTTGAGCTAGATAGAAACGAGGATCATATGAGTTATTCAACTAGTATGCCCTCGGATTGGAGATTTGGGGTTGCTAATCTTGCAAATACATCGATGGGTTTGGTGGACTCATGTGTTCCAAACTTCTGGGATCATCCCATCAATTCCCAAAACTTGGGATTACTTGACATAAATGTGCAGAACAATGGTAGCTCTTCAAACACAATTGGAAACATAAAAGATGGCCTTGCCTTTTCAAGAGCTGGTCATGATAGAACACTTGAAATGGGTTGGAGTCCTGCAAGTTCTATTTTGAAAGGGGATGCTTTCTTAGCAAATGGACCAGCAATATTTCCGCAGAGTTTGTCTCAGATTCTCACTGACTCTGCATCTATTGAGCGAGCTGCAAGATTATCATGCTTCAGTCAGTTCAATGGAGGGAGTTTTGGTGGTATGGTGAACTCATTTGGGATTCCTCAGTCCATCGGTCTGAATGCCAGACGAGATGCTCTTGCAGGCCATGGGTTAAAATCAGCACATGGAGCACAATCTCAAGAAAATGCTTTGAATGTAGGTGAAGCTGCAAAAGATGTGTCTCCATCTGTTCAGAATTTGGCTGCTAAAGGAAGCCCACTCAAGAATGACAAGAGAAGTGAAAGCCTTGTAACATCTCAAGATGAAACAAAACAAACTCGTGGCAGGTCTGCTAATGAGTCTGATAGAGCAGAATCAAGTGGTGATGATGATGCTGGTGGTCAAGGTGATATGCCAATGTTGGAGGGTATAAGGGGGGAGCCTTCTAAGAAAGGACTAAACGCAAAGAAAAGGAAAAGAAGTGGGCAGGTATATTTTTGAGCTGTATTCTATTGTATACGTGCTACTAGTCTCTCCCTATCTATGTGATTATTTTTTCATTGCTTCATTTTGGTAGGATTCTGATAATGAAAAAGCCAATAGAGCTCCTGAACTGCCAAGTGAAGCTGCAATGGACAATTCTGAGAGTCAACAGAAGGGAGAACAACAACCAACTTCAACAACCAAAACTTCTGGGAAGAATACCAAACAGGGGTCTCAAGCTTCTGATCCTCCAAAGGAGGAATACATACATGTCAGGGCTCGCAGGGGTCAAGCAACAAACAGCCATAGCCTTGCAGAGAGAGTAAGATGTTTGAAATTACCTGTCATGTGAAAAAAAGAAACATGCTTTTGGATGAAGAATTTTACATCAGATAGATATTAACTGTAGGTAAGGAGGGAAAAGATCAGCGAAAGGATGAAATTTCTTCAAGATCTTGTACCTGGATGCAGCAAGGTGGCTCCTAAATCTTGAAACTATTGAGAGTACCTGAGTTATATCCTTACTAGGATTTTAGAGTCTCACTTTCTTTAACATGGAAACTTGTTGCTGTTTGTAGGTTACTGGCAAGGCAGTTATGCTAGATGAGATCATTAACTATGTACAGTCACTTCAGCGACAGGTTGAGGTAGGTGTAAAAACCATGTATATCCTCCCTTTTTGCCAACCCAGTGGTTCCTGAATTATCTTACTGATTTTTCCCGTATTTTTGGGTTCTGCTGCTGCGCAGCATAACCAGTAACAATATATTGAATGATTGGTCATGGTGGCTTCATGTTTGAGGACTATGAATGTAAATAATATAAACTCTAACAAATATGTCTTAAACATATCAGTATTCTTTATGTACAATTGATGCTTCAATTAGCTTTTGGAAACCTGTGAATCTATTGAAGCCGAAGTTGACCCAAAGTTATTCTTTTGGCAGTTTTTATCTATGAAACTTGCAACAGTAAGTTCACGGCTGGATTTTAATCTTGAAGGATTTATCGCTAAAGATGTAAGATTTTATGATGTGTGCATACCATTGACGCAAAAATTTATACTTGGTGTCCATGCCCGACTGACCTTTGTACAATCTAAACTTTTCTGTCAGATTCTTCAGCAATGGCCTGGCCCTTCATCTGCTTTGGGGTTTACTTCAGAAACGCCTATAGTTTTTCCTCCATTACATCCATCCCAACCAGGACTTCTGCATTCAGCTCTTCCTGGCATGGCAAACTCATCCAATATACTTCGGAGAACCATTCATCCACAGTTGGCTCCCTTGGCTGGAGGATTCAAGGATCCTACTCAGGTATTGATCCATTGCTAGAAGTGTCACTTCATTAGCACCTTTTTTCTTTGTTTAGCACAATCAAACTCCTCATATTTGGTTGCCACAGCATACTAGGAATTAATAGAAATGACAGAGTGGAAATTCCTTACAATAGACTACAGCTTGAGAGTGACACTAAATGTCTTCAGGCAACCTAGCCTAAAATTGGTGTTACAATAGTCTTATGCAAGCATAGCAATTTCCCTAAGTTTCTTTAAAATAACCCTTATTTCACTTGGGTGGTCTAACTTTGTTTTACATTCTTGATGTGCATATTTTGATTCCATTTACAAAAGCTACCTGATATGTGGGAGGATGAACTGCACAATGTTGTACAGATGAGCTTCGTGACAACTGCTCCACTGAATAGCCAAGACGAGCATGGTATATTTTCCCCAACAACTAAACCCTTAAGTGATATTTGGTACACGGGAATTTTCCCAGTACTTGGAAACCAATTTATAAGTTATTTGACTGTATAAGAAGAGAGAGAGAGAGAGGAGGGGGGAGGGAAGAAGAAGAATTTTGAAATTTATGTGCTGTTTTTGTCTTCGATAGGATTGGTTTCTCCATGTCTTGTGTTTTTTTTTAAAAAATAAACTTCCAACTACTTGGAAAATTAAAATTTTCACGTATTAAATGACACTTCATATATAAGTTACATTTTCTTGAGCTAAGCCAACTTGTTTATGTTCTGAGTTCTGACAGGTAATGCGCCAGCAGGTCAGATGAAAGTTGAACCTTGATGTTCAGTCTTCATACAATGCAGTCAGATGAAAGTTGAACTATGATCAGTCTTCATACAATGCATCTTCATTACAATGTGTAGTCAGATGGAAATAGCTTTGAACTTCACAGTTTTACCTCTGACTTACCAAACATGAAGGCAATTTACAAGTGATGATCTTGGAGTACGGTGACATAACCGCAGCAGGGAACAAAGTTTAGGTTAGAGGAAGCAGAAAATTATTCATAGATCTTATTTTGTTCCAAGCATGAAAATATATATAAAGCATATATGTTTAGATGTGGTAGTATCTCCACAGAAGCAGGTTTGCGCCCTACATATGCATTTCGATTGAAGAATGTAAAGATGGAAAGTCCGTTAGATTGTCAGTAGGAGTAAATGCAGAGCTTTGCCTTCTTCATTAGGCTGTGCATGGTTTCTAAAAGTCAAAAGTGTTGTGAAAACCTGACCATGGTTTTGATTTGACAATTGATAGCTGCTTGCACATAATGTAATGTTAATTTGCCCAACTTATAGCTATATTAGTTTTATAGACCGCGGTTGGGATAATATATAAAACTTCAGTTGGTGTTGTTGACATGTGGAAACTCTAGTTCTCCAACTGCATAATGAAATTCTGGCTTTTGACCTTAATATCTCACTCTTCAACTTAATATCTCAAATTACACCGCTTTCAAAACAATTTCCTGATCAATATTGTGGAAGAGAGGAAGATTTATTGATTGGGAAATCGTTTTGAAAGTGGTATAAATTGGGATACTCTGGTTAAAAAAGCTTCAAATGCCCAAACGGACATTTTAAAACATAAACCAACATAGTTGATCTAATCGATTGACCTGCAGACTGGTAAGGCTGATAGTTTGGTGACTTATAAAACCTATTTTAAGGTTAGATCTGATTGATTCGGTCAAAACTAACCAAACCCAAGACCCACTCCAGGTTTTACATACACAGTTTGGTCTTTTATTTTTTATTTTTTTTAATTGAGTATATTGGGGAGCTTGATCCTTCGACACACTCCATAATTTCATCCCATTCTTGTTACTTGAGCTATTCATGAGTGGTCCTTGTCAAACTTGTTTCTCTTTGGGCTAAAGTAACTAGATCAAAATTCGTAGTTTTTAAACTTTGAATTTTGTATTTTGTTAAGTACTTATCGTGTTTTGGTTTTTTATTTTTTATTTTTTATATGGATTATGATGTACATGTGAACTAAAATTTTGATCTCACATCCAATTAAAAAGAAAATTGAACTTATATATACAATGACAGTGTTGTAGTTATGTCAGATGCTTCTATTTAACTTGTGTTGAATAAGATACAATAACTTTTTATATTATATATATTAAAGTTAATTAATTATTTTTATATAATTATGACAATATCTAATGTAACTGACAATACCGTGACGGTAATAGACTTTTCGAATCTACGTTGGAGCTAGATTTTAAAACATTGGGATGAACCAAACCTATTTCTCTACAACGTTGTGGGATTGCAAGGAATGTTGTCATGAGAGAGGCTCTCTGATGGACAACAAGGCCTACAATCCATGTCAGGTCCTCCTTCCACATGGCCTTGGCTTCCAAATGCTCTGGTTACACTCCTTTAACTTCCAGGCTCAACCGGACTTTTCTTTCGAACCGGGTCCGTTCTGGTTCTGGACTACCATCCCCATTGTGTTTAAAGAAGCTATAACTTTCAAAATGAGTGATTATACGAAGTTACAAATTAGTTCTTAGAAATAACAAATTTATTATGTTAATAATTTTGTTAAATTATTTAGGAATGTAAAAAGCGAGTTTGTTAACTTTAAAAACTAACGTACGTATTTATTAATATTGGATACTAAAATTAAATTGATCTAATAATTCAAGGACTAAATCATTAGTTTACTCATCTAAAAATATAAGATAGATATATTATTTGTCCAGAAACAAAACTAATAATTACTAGTATTAGTGGGGATTGGGTACCTAGGTTTCTTTTTTTTTTTTTGTTGAGAAAATTGAAAGATAAATAACTTGAAAATGTTAACTTCACTCAATTTGGAGGGAGATTTAATTTTAGAGCGACAAAATACTCAAGTCATATAATTACCCATAAATGAGAATTTTTAGGGATATTTTAAGGGTTTAAATTTAGATTTCCTGCAGTATGATATCCACCGTCTCCAATACCCATAATGCATATTTATTTATTAATCAATTTAATAAATTAAAAGTAAAAAAAAAACCATTATTTTTTAATTATATTAATAGTTATTTGAAATATTTGATTTTTTGTTGTGCCTTTATATAAATAGATTTTATATAATGAATCTAGACTTTAAAAAAGAAAACTCATTCATTTAAAATTTTTTTGAATAAATAGATTTGAGTTTGGGGATTAAAATCTTATACCTTATCTATTTTGAAATTTATCCGCTAAATATAAAAATAAAAATAAAAATTATAGTATCTTATCCATATTTTATTCACAACATCCTAATTCTATTGCCAAAATTCCACTAAAACGGTTGGCTCTCAACTTTCCAGGCCTGGAAGTGTTTGATGCCCAATACTGTACAACGTTTAGACCTAAAGAATTTGATACACAGTCATCTGAGGTTCTAAACTTCTAATACATACCTTAATTTAAACCCTGACTGAATATGAAATTCTACCATCAAAATTTACTCCAATTTAATTTTAAACAGTGGAATTTTAATGGACAATATAACACACAGCTTGATGAAAATGAAAACTACAGTTTGTGTTTACACTTCAATCTTAAAAAGAAGGGTAACACTCATGTTATACTCGTATTCAATGTGATCCATATATATTAATCCTATTCCACTGCTATAGTTTCATTTTTTTTTTTCTAATGAATACTTGCAATTCATGTGAGCCAAATTTTTTATAATAAAAAAGATTTGAGAGCAGCAAATTATATTTTTCAATGATTTATATTTTATATTTATATATCTACTTGTAGTTAGTAAAATTAAATTTATCCAAAAACCTTCATTAAGTCAAATATTTACGTCACACGAGATCAAGAAAAAATTATCAAATTTTATATTGAAGATATTTATATTAAATAATTTAAAATTTTAAAATTATTTTAAAAAAAATTTAAGATCGAATTTTAACATAAGATTCTAAATTATTATTATTTTTTCATACAATTTAAATTTTTAATTTTAGAATATTTTAAAGTAATTTTGAAATTTCAGATTTTTTTAATACAAACATTTTAAAATTTTAAATTATAATTTTTTTGTAAATATTTCCCTTATGAAACACGTGTTTCTATGTGTCCAGCACAGCGCTGAGTGGTTCGTTCAGACGAACATCGCGAATAAAGACAAGTGACCCGATAAACAAAAAACTATTAAACGCTGCTTGATGTAACATTAACGGTTTGTATTAAAATAATTATGTAATTATTATAATCATACAGAAAAACTACATTTTATTTACTAGAAGACAAATAACTTTGTCCCAGTCAATTTTAGGTTTAGGCTTGCAATTATTAAAGATGCTAGGAATTCCAGCTATCTTCCATTATCAGACCACGCCATATTGAGTATGTCTTGTTCCATATAACCGAGAAATGAAACAGAAAAGATATATATTTCCATCCCCTCAGACTGAGCCATCACGTCAATTATCTTCTATGCTGCCCTGGATAGGATTGCCAGCATGGCATTAATAATCGTTATACCGTTTGCACACGATTAGCTTTCTGGCAGTAAGCGCTATCCATCATCCACTTCCAGCAAAAAAGGAGAAGGAGAAGAAGCATAAGGAAGAGCAGCATCCATGACGATGGATCATCAGAAGCCCCAGAACGATTCAAGGAGAAAGAAGCAACTTATTGAGGAGCAATCGCCTTTGCTACCCATTGAGAAAGATGTTGAGGGCTCTCAGGGGGCATCTTTTACTGGGTCAGTGTTCAATTTATCTACCACCATTATTGGGGCTGGAATTATGGCCTTACCTGCTGCCATGAAAGTTCTGGGATTAGGTTTGGGAATTGTTGCCATAGTTTTTCTTGCGCTGCTCGCTGAGACTTCCTTGGAGATTCTGATAAGGTTTAGCAGAGTAGGTAGGGCTGGGACCTATGGAGAGGTAATGCGGTATGCCTTTGGCAGTGTTGGAAGATGGGTTTTTCAGATATGCGTTCTTCTTAACAATTTTGGGATTCTCGTTGTCTACGTGATCATAATTGGTAATACAATTTTGGGATTCTGGTTGCATTCTATCTTTTGCTGTTCTTTAAGCGATTACATTCCTTTGTTTCCCACTTTTCTGGAAATCATCGTTACTGATGCAAATAAGGAAGATGCCCAGACCCAAGAAAAAGAATTTGGCTGATTCTTAGTATTGGTTGCAACTATTTATTCTCAGATCATGAATCAAGACTTATTATCAGCAAAACTGAATTGCCTCCTCCTCTCAAATTCTACAAAATTATAGTCAGATTATTCGTGTATTGGAGTATTATTTGATATGATTAGAAAGTCCCTAGTAGTGTAGAGTTCGATCATTGACAACAATTTAAGGACTAAAATTGTTTGGCTTGGTTATCTAATTGTTTACAAGGTGATGTGCTATCTGGAACATCTTCAAGTGGAATTCATCATTCCGGTGTATTTGAAGGATGGTTTGGCGAATACTGGTGGACTGGTCGTACTTTCATTCTCCTTGTGGCAACCATATTTGTATTTGCTCCTTTGGCATTCTTTAAGCGGATAGGTAATTTCCTTTCTGTTTATTGTGAGCTACAACAAGCACTTTTTAAGTCAAACATGATATGTGGTCATTGAATTATTATTGTGAATAACCTGCACTTTTTGTATGCTTGCAGATTCGTTGAAATATACTTCCGCTTTCGCAGTGGCACTGGCAATTGTGTTTCTAGTCATAACTGCTGGAATAACATTTATTAAATTGTTTAATGGCAGCATTGCCATGCCCAGGTTGCTCCCTAATGTTACTGATTTTACATCTGCATGGAAGCTCTTTACAGCAGCCCCTGTTCTTGTGACAGCATTCGTCTGCCATTACAATGGTATGCCACCGGAATGTAATTTGGAGTATAGAAATCTGCAAGTACTCTTATTTGTTGTGAAAATCCTATATTTGAAATGCAACAATGGATGATAGATTTTGAACTTTGTATGGTTAAGAGGAAGGAAAAAAAAAAAAAAAAAGACAAATTTTCCCACTGATTTTTTTTTTGTTACACTTCTTCTCACTGATCCAAGTCCTAGTATAAAGGGTTTCCTTCTATAGATTTCTTTGCGGGAATTAATGCTTGGTCACTATCTGATGCCACTTTCCCCTTGTATTTTGGAGAAACCCCACTTCTGCTCAACAAGTGAAGAAGGGCAAGAGATTTCACCCTGTCGCTCAGCGCTTTTATGGTGTCGTATCGAGATTTGAAATGCATAGTCCGCTTACCATTCATGAACTGTAAAGCATCTTTTTTTCAGTATTTCGTGCTTGGGAGTTCAGAATATACTCAAATTTATACATTTCTCTGTGTTTTAGATATTTATTTTTTATTTTCCATTTTGAATATGGCTCTTGCACTTGTGGTTCTTGCATAGTTACCCCTTTTGCCATGGACAACCAATCCAACGGTTCAGACTAATGCTTTATTTGACTCTCTACTATTACCATTAAGCATAAATTTGCTGCACAGCACCTTTTTTTTTTTTTTTTAATATCATGCATGCTGGATTATTTATATATTTCATTGAACAAAAAATAATGCTGGGCAATTTTAAGTGCTGGAAGGATATGGTTCAACTAAGTTATGTCTTTTGCAGTGCATGCAATAGACAATGAGTTAGAAGACTCTTCCCCCATACAAAAAGTTGTGCGTGCATCTTTGGCTCTATGTTCTAGCATCTATATATTTACAGCCTTATTTGGGTTTCTTTTGTTTGGCGAATCAACTCTTGATGATGTGCTGGCCAACTTCGATACTGACCTTGGCATCCCTTACAGCAGCCTGCTCAATGACATTGTTCGCCTCAGCTATGCCCTCCACCTTATGCTTGTTTTCCCGGTTATTTTCTTCTCACTGCGCTTCAACTTAGATGATCTCCTTTTTCCTTCAGCCAGGTCAATGGATTTAGATAATTTTAGGTTTGTGTTGATCACCACTGGACTCATCTCTTTCGTGTATGTGGCTGCAAATTTTATACCTAGCATTTGGGATGCTTTCCAATTCACTGGAGCAACTGCTACTGTTTGCTTAGGGTTCATTTTTCCTGCTGCAATTGCTCTAAGGTGAGATTTTCTTAGTTCTTTAGTTTTTTATTCCCAGTCAAATTTGAGAGTATGCTCGTGGGATATTGACCAAGTCATGTTCATTATATTATGTATGAGTTAACGCCTAGATATTCATTTCTATCTAGGGAATTTAAGTCTACAAGCATTAGGATGGACCAAAATGGAACCCACAGAAATGATTTTGCTGATGTTTTTGGCTCGTCTTCTATCAAAATATGCCTACCACTTTCTTTTATATCTGAGAACTTATATTTAACATAAATTCCTATGGATTGCTTTGATTTTTTCATCATTCAAGTGTTTAAGCGCAAGATACAGGAATGGCCCGGACTTGGTTTATGTCATTGGTTCAGTATTTATCTATGCCGGACTGCTACAAATTACTTGAGTTACTACTCTAGGAACATAACTGAGAAATTCTAAGGTAAACCTAGTCTATAAAAGGCAGACCATGGAAGCATGTTGTATGCACTTTTTCAATAAGACCCTCTGACATACTTGAACATCTATTGATAATTAGTTTGATCTATTTATCTTTGATACACTGAGTTTACCCTAATAATCCCCTTGTGTTTAAAGTGGTTCAAACTTCTATGCTACATCAACTGTAGAGTTATGTCCCCTACTGATCTCTCTATTTCTGCCACGTTCCAGGGATCCTCATGGTATTGCAACAAAGAAAGATAAGATTTTATCCATTGTCATGATTGTGCTGGCTGTGTTCTCAAATGTGGTGGCCATATACAGTAACGCTAATTCTCTATTTAGAAAAGATGTTGATCCTCATGAATGATCACTTATTCTGGCTCTGTTAGCATCAACAGATAAGAGGTCTCTACTTCCCAAGCCATCTACTTGGAACAAACATTTTCATGGCCTCTGAACATCCAGTGAGAGTTTTGAGATTACAGCAAGAGTTTCCTCACTAATCGAATCAAACGAGAAAGAACTTGTTGAAGAATTATTTGTGGTATATTTCTCCTTGTATTGCAAGAACTAAATCAATTTGAATAATTCTATTGCATGGTTTATTGTGCCCTAATTTGAGTAATTCCGATTGCATACTGTATTTCTTTTGCTTTACAATATTGTTTGTGCAGAACTTGAAAGGTGAACAAGTTTAAGGCGTGGAAAGCCATTACACTATTTTTCAGTTTTGCAGCATCTAAGGACATTTGTGTTTATATTTACACGCTCAAGTCAGCAAGACTGAAAAGTAAACCAGCATCAAGTTATTAAATGAAATTGAAAAACTGTCTACTAAAATTGAAAGGTAAAAGACGAAATTGGAATTGATAAGAGCTAAAGGGACAAAATTGAAATTTCATGCAAAAATAATTGGTGAAAAGTACATTTGAGCCCATGTATGAACTGTCATCAGCTTCCTCTCTGTTTCATTTGAGAGAATAAACCAGCTTCATTGGTCTTTCAAAGATTCTGTCGCGGTTAATTTACTCTTGATCCTAAAATTTGTTGTTATCGAGTTAGTTCTAATTGAGTTAGCGTTAAAATTAAAATGATATGTTTTTCAAAATATTATAATTAAATTTATGAGAATAAATTTTTAAGTAAATTGAAAATTTTTAAGAACCAATATGAGAGATAACTCAAAAACTTATAACACATTAATTAAACATGACTTAATTACTATTACTACTTAAATATATTTAAAACTACTATCGCAAACATTTTTAATTATAAACATAACTTTATGGATAGATTCTCTTTTCTTTGAGAATACTCAAATTGTATAATTTTTTTTATTTTAAAAAAATTACACTCTCTTTCATTAAAATAAAATGTGTTACATAAACTTCTCGTGTAATATAAAATAAGTTATAATACATTTATCGTGTCCAAAATACAATATCTATTACTTACATAATATTATAAGTATTAAATATGTATTTGAATAATATCAAATAATTACTTTTCTAAATTTAGAATATTACATCATTTGATAAATAAATTATTATTAAAGGCAAAATATTCACAAAATAATTTTTTAGAATTAACTAGCTTACAAGATGAAAATTAATAATATTTAATTTCAACAATAATATTGTGTATTAAATACATTAATAAGCATAAACATTATCATAAATCTAACAAAATATTTAGAATAAATTAAGTTGATTTCCAACACAATAAACAACACTGAAGTAAAAATTAAAAAATATTATTAAATTAAATTATTAACAAAAGAAATTAATATTATTATTGAAGGTAGGGTTGTACACCAATTTGGCTAGCATGGTGCAATCTAACCAATTTGAGTTGAGCTGAGTTGGTCCAAAATTAAAAATAAAAGAATAGAAAAGGAGGGGGGAGGGACTAGATCAGACTAGGTTAGATACTAAATTGACCATATATAATAATAGAAAGCCAGGGAATTAAGGCCTTCATTAGTTTCTTTATACGTGTGATTATCACATGTATACCAAAAAAAGATAAGATAGGAAATATATACTTTTAGAATTGAAAACAAAAGCTTTTAAAAAAATAATTAGGCAAATTGCTTTCTAACATTTGCATCACATCTATTTCAGAAAATTACTAAAAAAAAATTCAAATAGATTATTAAACTTCAAGTTATAACTTTTTTAAGTTTCATCCTTCACATTTACATTTTCTTTTTATTTGCTCCTTAAACCCATATATTTTTTGTGTTCACTGCATAAATCTTGCAATGCTATATCAAGATTAATATTATATAAAAAATAGTCAAATAATTACAAAAATATCAGCATTCAAAAATTTTTCCCAGGTCCAACATCTCTTCTGTTTCTAACGTTGCTTTTCCCCTACTAACTACACAGATTTCATATGTAAACTTTTCTAATAAGTATACTCATAAAACAGATTGGAAAAAAAAAAATATATATATATATATATATATCTATCTATCTATCTCAATTTTGAATCACTCACAAATAATCCTCTAAACTTTTAAAACCAACAATTAGATACCTAAATTTTCACAATCCGAGAAATAGATTCTTATAACAAATTTTCTTCTAATAAACCTCAACCCCTCGTATGCCAAACCGCTGCATTGAGAAGAACATTTCAGTGATATCCATTTTGTCCCGTGAAAAGTATGAGACAGCAAATGAATTAATATTAAGAATAAATTAGACAAAATGACTTATTTCTTGAAATGTGAAAAATCAAAAACCTAATTATAAATCCTCCAAATTCGAAGAACTATTTACAAATAACCTAAACTTTCTAGGGGTTTCTTGTATTTTTCCCAGATATACTCTATCCAACCCAAGAAATTGAAAGGGAAAGAAGAAACAAAAGGAACACACATAAGTGAGCTACTTTGACAACTTGCAGTAATAACGTTTCTATTGGCATTATTTACTCTACATATTAATTTAAATACTGGAACCAGTGTTTTGAACAATTTTACAGTTCCCACGGTAAAATGGTACATTCTTCTAAACCACCACTTCCTCAAAGGCAAAAAAGAAAAAAGAAGATACATATGACATGTAAAAAGCAAATAAACAAAAGAATCATGACAACTCAATTTTGGTTGCCTTGTTTGCAAGAGGTAGCGTAGAAGGCATCTGTTTCTAATAAATTCGCCTTTTTGAATAAAATACCAAAGCTTCAATCCTTTTCTTTTGAATCTGATCCAAGCAAGTCGCAGATCATTTTGTGAAGGCCTACTTGGAGTTCCCTCTGGTGATCTTGAGTTGGATCATCCTATTTCCTCATATCCTTTATAAATACTGAATATGTAGGGCATGACTGGAGTCCAATCCAAAGCACATCACTCGATGGATGAAAACATCCTGTGCCAACGTATGTACAGAAGATCCAGACTAGTGCAGAAAACAGATTTCGGCAGCCCAAATTTTGCTTTGCATTTTTCTTTCTTCTACATGTTTGTCCTCAAAGGCCTTTGCAATCCCATGCCCATAGATATAATACACAAATTTCATCACTGGGACTAACGCCACAGGTGGAAGTAGAACAACATCAGCAAGTTGAGCTTTTATAAAATCTAGTTGAAAAAGTAAGCTGAATCCAGAACCTCTCGCAGATCAAAGTCTCCCCGAGCTGGTAAAGGAGGAAAACTCAACGAGGGAAAAGACTTCTGAAAGCTCTCCAACAACTGCAAAAAGAAGGGGGGGTTTATCATGATAAAACAGAACTCTTAAACAGCCAAGAAATTTGGTAAGATCTAGAATGTTTATTGGTAAATAGAATATCAAGTATAAAAACCTCAAAAATAAAGCAAGTACTTTGATATATCTTGTGAAGTAGATACCATGATTGGATGATAAAAGATACCTCATCCAATTCCAAAGAACATGGAGAGTTCCGCAGGCGGTCAGTCGGTTTCATATCAATATATACATAGGGTTAAAATTCAGTTCGTTGCAGAGGATACCAAGAAAATATAGAAATTAATTATTGGATTTGACAATATTGTAGAAGCCTTGACCAACAGTTCCCATGAGGTAGATGTCCAAATTCATCAGACACCAAAGCATGGCAGAATTAAGCAAATATATTAGGGTATATTTGGTTTGATGTAATGTTATATATGTAAAGGGAAATGAAATTAAAAAAATGGATGAAATAAATAAGAAATGACCACATAATCCTGCTTTAAAAAAAAGAGAAAAAGAAAAGGACAGATATTATTGAGTAATAATTATAAGGGCATAATAGACCTTTTAATTAACATTGCAATGCATTTTACATTACATGACATGATACCACATATATCCTCAGCAAGGCAGTCAAACATTGGGACTATGTACTATTCCAACAAAATGGATTCCACTAAATTGCTTCAAGATTTTGAAATTCTTATTATGATTATTATTAACATAGGAGGTACAAGGCCTTGAGTGTAAGGAGTGAGGAAAGAGGTGAGTAGAGATCAAACCCACATGCATCAAGATTTCGTGGCACTTATGTCTAGAGGAAATGTCACTAAAGCCAAGGCCCTTAGGCATTTCTAATTGTAAGGTATGCCATAAAGGGGGCTTTTGTCTGTCTTAAGTTGGACAATTGTGAACGACTCCCATCATACAATGAAAACTACTATAACAAGCTCAGAAAGGGGTGTTTATTATTTAATCTAAGAAGCATGTGTAAGTAAAGATACTTACATTTTCTAGAATTGGAGCCTCATAAAGTTCAACAAACTTTTCCCTGAGTATTTTGTTCATTGTATCAACATCACATGCATGTGTCCAATATGAATCATGTACTCCTGCAATCATGCATTGTTTTATAAAATTATAAGTCCCACTATAAAGATATCAAAGATGAGCACCTACAAGAACACACAACAAATGTGCACATATAGAGGAATGCATCCGTGCACGCAAGTAGGTATGGATGTATTAAATAGATTAGCATGGACCTGCAAAGTTCAACCCCGCTTTTTTACAAGCAACTGCAGTCATCATCATATGAGAACCATCAAGAGAGTGAACAAAATTTGGAGGGAAAGCTGTTCTCTGCCGCTTAACCATGATCTGTAGTATAAAGTATGGAATGAGTTATATTGCTTAAATTGAAACATTGCTATAATGAAATGTTCAAAATAAAAACAACTAATGACCAAGTGAAACCAGAAAGAAGACTGCTGCAGTGGCTGAGAACATAGTTGTCATGCTTTTTATATTGCCTTCGAGGGGTGGCAGGTTTTGATAAGTAAAAGCACAAAAATAACGTGGTACGCAGTAAAAGGGGTACACAAAGGAAATGGGCAGGGAAACTTGGTTCTTACTGAAAACATGAACGGTCTAATCTGATGCATCATGCATCTTACAAAATATGGGATCATACAAACTCAGCCATATGCAATTTTGAGCTAGAATCAAATAAAATTGTATGTTTCAAAGCATGTGGAAGGTAGGTCAGTTAAGAAAAATTCAAAGGCTACCTTGTCAGTCTCCCGTTGTAGCGTCAATATCTGAAGGGAAGTCTTAACCTACATGATATACAATTTAGGAAATTAATGACACAAAGAAATCTGTCAACTACAGCTCATTTCTTAAATGTAGAAATAACACTAACAAAGACCAAGATTTTTATTTTATTTTTTTTAAAGGAGCAAAAAAGGCTTATTTTTAAAAGTATTACATGATATTTTCCTAGTTGTCTGTAAGGTTGTACTACAGGAAGCCCAAGGGGACTGATCCACCGCACTGGTTGATTCTCTGAAGCTATCACCTGTTCATGTTCAATTTCACCGACATTACAAAACAGTAAAGACTGATAAGTTATATAGGTCAATGCATAAACATATTTTAACATTACATCAAGCTAAACATAGCAACATAGTGAAGTAGCCTTTAAAAATCTTCAACCTAAATCACATTCATATTCTGATGTGAGTTATAAGCACTTCTCAACTTCATTCAAAGTATTTCCACAAATGGATCTTAAAAATACATTGGTTATAAAACTTGTTCCTAGATATAAAAGGTCTTGAATTTTAAGAAATATTTACATTACCAACTTGAACAAATCAATTCAGTATAGAAATATTTACATTACCAACTTGAACAAATCAATTCAGTATACTTAGGATAATGATGTCAACACTGAGGCTAGATAAGAAAGCAATAATTATGGGAAACTTCCAGAAAAAGATTTCTTCCTAATTGAATTGCATCCCTTCTCCCACATCCCACATCTCACAGTTCACACTTGACGTGGACCATCTCAGAAACCACATGACATGAGTAGCTATTAGTGCAATGAAGCAGGCTGAGAAGGTGCATGTTCTTAAGAGAAAAAGATAAATAAATTTCTTTCTCTTCTGCACTACGTTTGGTAGGACAGTGGAGCACTGTTGGAACCTTTTTATGCCTCTACCATGATCCCTGGCTGATATATGAAAGGAAGAGTTCCCACCCCAACGAAGATAACAAAATCTTCAGTTCGTGCAGGTACCAAAATTTGTAAGACTACATAGAGAAGAGCATCAAGAGTTGCTGGCTTGCTGCACAAACTTAAAAGAACCCTCCACCCCACCTTCCTTCTCAACAGAAGAAGACCAAAAGATTATTAAAATTTAGAAAATAAAACCAAACACATCAATAATCACACCAGGATTGTCATAAGGGGATTTAATAGATGTAACAAGCCCATGTTAGCCTAAACACCATCAACTATTCAAAGCTATATAAAAATAAGCCATTTGCTCACTCTTTCAAGCTATGCAATGCAAAATGAACCATACCTTTGCACAATCTCCAAGCCAACTCATGATACTTCTTGCAGCCTCAAACATCTCTTCTAGGGCAGTGAGAGTGGTCTGTGAAGCATTGAATAATCAATAAAATTAGAAAACTAAAGCATAAATTGTAAACACACACATGCATCTCCAGTATCCACCCAATTGACTTCTCTTACTTTTGCTGCATAACAGGCTGCGGCAAACATCTCTGAATCATCCTCAATGGCATTACGCTCTTTTAGCCTCCTCTTGATCTGGTCCCGGGCACCAATATAAGTCACGCCATACACTGATGTCATCACTGTCTGCTTCACCAATTTCCGGTCCACCTAATGGGGCCAGGTATGATCAAAACTATAAGTGATATAAGATTGAGGCTAGGAAATCTGGGCTTTCAAATTCCTAAGATGAAACAAAAGACACCTTCATATACAAACTGACGTCAGCAAGTTATTAAAATTATTTATTAAAATTCTAAAACTTCCTCCCATTCTATTTTCAAGTATTCCTTAGCAAACATCTAAAAGTAAAATTATTTTATGAAACTATAATTAAAAGAAACCTGGTTGATCAAACGTCTGGCAAGCAAAGCATTTGGATAAGTTTTGGGATCTTTCTCTGAATCCCTTCTCATGATTTCAAGTACTCTGCACCATAGAAACAAATTTAAATAAGTTGAAACGGTAGCTCTCAGACAATTTTAAAATATTACTACCCAGAAATCATTGCCAACAGCACAACACAAGTACAAAAATTACTGAAATATATTTGAATAAATGGTAACTTTACAATTCATCTTTGGACTAATTTTAAGAATCTTCTGTAGGCTGAGTGTCAGTATGGTTGTATAGGTCAATTTTGGAAAAAGAGAATAAACTTTAACAGCAAATGCAACTGACTCCTTTGTGGAATGGCATTTTTAAAATAAAAATAAAAATAATAATTAAAAAAAAAACCCAGGTAAGAAAAAGGGGAAAGGAAATTTTGTAGTGACTTTCCCTAAAGTTGCTAAATATGTCAACGCTTGGCTTTCATAGAGGTCAATCAGAAAAGGCACCGCCAGCTGCTTCCCATTATTGATTTTATGATTCAAACAAAGTTTACAAGCTTTGCCCACCCCCTTATATCCTCAAAACAGCAGTAACTGCATTGACCTTCATTAAATTGAGTGAAAAATTGTAATCTGAATCATCCAAGTGCCCACTTGTTGTAATTTCTTCATACACGTGGATGCACAGAGTGCTGATTACCTTGCAGCAATTCCTGTGTAAACATCAGCAGGCTGGTCTCCGCCAACAAGATTGACAGCAGCAGCTCCCAGCTTCAAAAATAAAAATGCAGCATATTGATACTTAGGTTAGGCACAATCAAAAAGAGAAACAACAAATAAATAAAAAAGGACATAAAAAGAGAGGAAGTAAGAAAAATAACTTTATCAAGCCAAGATTGCTGAAACAGTCTATCATCTTTTAAGAGTTGGGGTTTTGCATGAAGGTATTAAATAAAACATTACGCAGAGTTTAAATTTAAATTATTACTATTTTGACAAGCTTAGTGCATTTATTCTGAACAGTCCCACTTTTTGTCATCATACAAAGCTCAATGAAAACATACAATCCTCAATACAAAGAAAACAATGCATGTAAAGGCAAAATTTGTGTGTGCAACATAAAATCCAAAGTGCTTAGTCATTGGAAAGTTAGAAAAGTTGAGCCAACATAACAGCATATGTTGAGTCCATTACACATAAGAAAGTAGACTACTTCTCTATGAACTGGAATTGGATAAATTTGACAATTGCCTACTTGCTTCCTCCCTCCTGAAACCTTACATTGGCCCCAAATCTTCAAGAAACCCTCAAGTGTAGGAAGCTAAACTCAGGGCCTAATGCAGCAATATCAGTAGCTTCTCCAGATCAATGATTCTACTCCACTACTCTAACTTCAACAAATTTTGAGATCAAATTTCCAGAGTTCAAATCATTAAATTTGAGGAATCGCTTCAAGTTTTCCAGATGAAAAGTGAAGTCTCAAAATTTGATTTTTAACTATATAGTGTAGGTCTAAAGCCAACTTCGATTATAGCTGTAAATTCTCTAGCCATAGCAAATAGACAGTGAATTATGCTAATTGTAAATTGGATCAGCAAAAGCTACATTCTAAGTTCCAGTTTCTCCCATCAATTTGAGAACACCAAGCAACTGAAAGAAAATCATAAACAAATTTAAAATCTAAAATGATTTAGTAAACTGCCTAACTTCAGAATAATATACTAGTAAAATTATTGTAGTCTTTTAAAAACTCTCAACCAAAACAACTCCACTCTCATACAAGACTACACAATAAGGCTTCCAGCACCAACTTCATGGAGAAAAAATTATTTATTACACATCAAGAACAATCCAAATAAGCCTTTATCATGTAAAGACTCTCAATCCACTAGTAAAGTTATTAGCCTCTAAAGACTCTCAATCCAACTCCAAACCAATCCCCAACATCATCCAAAAAACTCCACTCACACACAAGACTACAAAGAAAAACTCCCAGGACCAGCTCCATGGGAAATTAAAAAAAAAAAAAAGAGTTATTTAATTAACATTCCATATAAGCATTTATCAAACATTTATACAACTCCCTCCCCCCTTTTCCGTTTTCCCCTCAGCCAGAACAGTAAACACATGCACAAAAAGCAAGCCAAAGACTTCAGAAAATGAGGAAATTTTAATTTTCACATTACCTTGTCCCTCCCAAGGGCTGCATAGTGTTGTAAGCCATTGCATGAACCATCCTAGCAGAAGGATAAAACAAACTATTTTATGAAAAATATAATAAATTCAAGAAAGGAATACTGAAGCATGGGCTATGCTTTGTGGTCTTTCAGTATCATCATCATCATAATTGCTCATGATGACCAGAAAACTATAAATGTGAATGTGATTAATTCTGCTAAGAAGGTTGTTATTGTTACGATAGTTCAGAATGAAAATTATCCATTGAAAAACTGCAGTTGAGTTCTTCTGTTAATAAGAATGCAAATAAGACAGTGTGTGTGTGTATATATATATATATATGTTCCCAGATAAGTATTTCTGATATCTCACAAAAAGGTACCTGGTGGATAGGCATATGAGAAATGGTGGTCTCAGGAGAGGGGCTTCTCAGTGCTTCAGAGAGATTAGCACATGCTGCCAAGCACTGAAAAGGATCCTCTGCTTCTAACCACCAACGCCTCCCTTCAAGAGGCCTGTCTGCAGAATCAAATATATCATCCAGATGGTTCTCAACAAATGTGACTCGACCCTCATAACTTAACTTGTCCACACCACCAGCATACAGATTAGCCAAATGTATTTTCAACCAGCGCAAGCCTGACTTCCCTAAATGGCGTCCCTCAGCAAATTCTAGTATGCCTCGGCATAAATCAGAGCCAAGATGGTTCAGATATGGGTGCATGGGATAAGCACGTCCTCGGAAATCAAGATTGTGGGGATAGTAGAAGCCTTCTTCATCCTTCATCTTCCGTGCAACCTGCATCCAGTAATGATGATGAAGATGTGCAATCTCTTAGGGCAAGCATTTTATATAAATCAATCTATTCAACACACTAAAAAATGCTTCTTACAGCCAGTTTAAGTTCTATGTCACATCGCTGTGAATGCCTCTCATTATTCTTCCTTTTGACATCTTTGACCTTCCACTTCCATTTTTGGGTTTCTGCTTGATCTTCTGTGTCTGGTGCCTCTGGGATGGGAACCTTGATGGGGAAAAAAGGAGGAAAAGGAAAGGTCAACTATAAAGCTCTGAAACTGAAGAAGCATAACCTACAGAAAATGGGCACCAAAGAAGCAGAGGCAATTCAAGACACATCGCCCACATATAAGCTTATAATATTAGGGTACCTTTGGTACGTAGAATGAATTTTGATGGGAATGAGAATGGGAAAGGGAATGGGAATAGAAAGGAATCTTAAATACTCAAATTTTGTTTGGTATGACTTAAGAAGTAATGGAAATAACAAATCTATTTTATGTTTGGTTGGAAGGAAAGAAGAAAAAAAATGAAAAGGAAAGATATTTAAAAGACCAAAATATCCTTTGATTAAAAAATTAAAAATAAGTATTTTTTATATTTATTTTTTTATTTCTGAAACAAAAAAATAAAAAAGTTGCCCAGCCGTCTAAAAATACTGTCCTCCACCTAAATTAGATTGGCGAGGGAGAGCTCATTCCAGTGTTTAAAGGAAAATTTCTTTCCATTGGAAAAGGAAGCTGACATACCAAACATGAGGGATATAGGAATCCGTACACCTTTCCCTTCCTCTCCCTCATATACCCTTGTACCAAACATGTCCTTAGAATATAAGTTGGCGAGTATTCAATGAATTAAATTAATTAAAAGATATATTTTACACACGTCAGATTTTTTTTTTTGGCCAACCATACATGTTATCTGTTAAGATATAACTGATAGTATAACCCATTCCCATGTATTAAAATTCTTCCCATTTTTCTTTCATGATGTAAAATATGCTCAATTAATTGTTACTTACATCTTCACAGTCCACCAAATCTGCAAGACCCCCTCCATTGGCCCATATCTGATTTATCACACTGAGTACCCTTTTGTTTACCCTCCATTTGGTATTGCCAAGGGTATTGAGAGCCTAGATACAAACCCCCAAAAAAAAAATACCGGCATTAATTTCAAAAGGGTGTGGACCACGTACTGACATACACATGCACAAATAGCCCAAAAAAACCCAACCTCAAAAACAGGTTCTAGTTGCTCCAAGGGAGTCCTTTTAACTGCTTCACGTTGCTGCTTTGCCCCATGCGTTCTCATGACGTAAGATGGCAAAAACAAGTATGCTCCTTGGTCATACCTATCACAATATTGCAATATTCCCAAGAAAATGAAAATTAGCAAGCAACAATGCAGCACATTGCTGGCTGTTACAAGTTGAAGCAGTAGGTCAATAGGATCCCATAAAAAAAGCAATCTTATAAAATCATATGGACCAGCAATATGTGAGATGTTTAATTTTCTCTCATGATTCGCATGCTCTTAAGAAAATTGTGTGCTATAAACAAGTCCATTTAAATAAGCTAACACAGCAGAACTTTCGATGAGCTTTAAAATTACTGGAACAATTAATAAAATTTAATGAAAATACTTTGATCTTCCTTGGATTTAGCATTAAAAACACAGACCTTCTCTATATTTTCAACATAGAGTACCTCGCTTATATTGTAGATAAATTACACAGAGCTCCCCTAACTTTTGATGAAATTATACAGACTTCTTTTCTATTTTCAAAACATACACAGACCTTCCCTAAAATAAAAGTTACCCTATACCTTGGTTCAAATTTATTTTATTTTTTTACCAAAATACCCTCCATTTAAAATTCTTTTTGACCATGGTATTTTAGTCAAGAAAATTAAAATTGAACCAAGGTATAGGATAATTTTTATTTAAGGAGAAATCTATGTATGTTTTGAAAATAGAAAGGAGGTCTGTATAATTTCAACAAAAGTCAGGGGAGGTCTATGTAATTTATTATATATTTTAAAATATATTACCATCAAGTCTTTTCTTAAAATGAATACTTGGCATAATTGAGACATTAGAGGCTGGTCAAGACCAGATTCATCGGTCAAATGCTTAATATATAATGGATGTAAACATTACTTGTCAATAAAGGATGTTTTAGGCATTTGGCTGTTGAATTTATAAAGAACAAAGGAAAGAGAGAAAGAATGCTTTGGAAAAGCCTTGATATTAAGGGAGGCTTGTGTTACATATATTTATAGCAGAAAAATGTACAGCTTGGAATACAACGAATGTGGAACTTCTATAGTCTAACTAAACAAAGAAGAAGGACAAAATAATGCTACATTCTAACAGAATTCAACCTTTTGATTGAGCTTTAATATCAATTAATGATTATGTTTAAAATGTCTTTAAAAAAGGATTACATTGAAGTTTATTTTTAAAATATAAGGGATGTCCATGTATATATTCAAATAAAGGAAGTTTGAGTATTTAACGCTAAATTCAGGGAAAGTCAAAGAATTTCATTCATAAATCTACATATGTATATACTCAATAAAGTACCTTGTCCAGTTACGAGGGGGCACCAACATTGGCATGTATGGGATGACCATGTGTCTGGCCTGTTAGTATAAAAACAGTCTGATGTTAGCATCATCCACATTAATTTATGCATGTGCAAACAAATATGTCGTAGTAAACACAACCACAAAAAAGCATCCTACCAACCAACTAAAAGAAAAGTAAACATGAATTCAAATAGAAACTATTGTATAAAAAGTCACCCACAGATTTCTCAAGGCCTTTCTGGACCAAGGGGTCACATTCAATAACACCATATCTCCTACCGCCCTTCCTATTCAAGCCATCAAAAAAAAAATCACAAAACAAACCAAAAGGAAAATAGATTAAATATAATAATATCGGAAAAAAAAGGATTTAACAAAGAAGCTCATTCTCACTGTGAATCATTTGTTAAATTTCTGAGAGTGTGCTTAAATGCAGGGCGTATATCCGGTGGTCCGTCTCCTATTTGATCCACTGGGGGCTGTATGTAGGCTGTTTCTATTAACAGTTGAATTAAGTGACCACCAACCTGGAATACACAACAACTGCATTGAAATGTGAAAAGAAAATACCTTCCATCTTCATATGTACAAACATTGAAACATAACAAACCTTTACTTGACCTTCCTGCCCCCAAGGCTTTAAATCATCATGTTTCTTTACTATTCGCATTGCTTTTTGCATCTTATGCTTTTTCATTAAAATAGCAACTTTTTTCCTTAATTTATCCTGTTCTTTAACCATTTTCTCATGATCTTCAGTCAGGTTGCACTCTTTGGAGGTTGCAGGATCAGATTCACCATCAGCCTTATCACTAATTGTGCTCTTCTTCTTCCTATTCTTCTTTGTCTTCTCCAAAAATCTGTATATTATAGCCTGATCCACATATAAGACTAGAATTTCATCGAATGAATACTTGACTATTGTGAACTTAAGATAGTGACATCTAACTTGAACAAAAAGACTGGAATTTTTAGCTACATTATTTACCAAACACTTAAGTTCAAGGGGCTGTAGCACTGTATTGGCTATTGCCTTCACATGAGTATTATCCTTTGAGTGACATGAGAGATATACAAAGCATAGCAATGCTAAGTGAATCCAAGTAGCTCCCATATAAATTAGCAACAGTAAATTATTTTGACCAGAATAAAGGCATTTAAAGTTCATCCAGTCACGATAGAAAGAAATACATTTTTTTATAACATAATAGGAAAACAAGCTAGCCAAATAATTATAGAATAAAAAACTATAGAATCAAAAGTACCTATATGAGTTCAAGTAACAAATTATTAACAGAGACCAACTTCAATTCACAGGACATTAAACTTCACCAAATGGCAGAATAAATAATCCAAAACGTTTTTAGTATACCTCCTGTTCAACCGCTTCACCTATTTGACAGGCAGCTTGGATTACTCGAGCGCTGCCTATCCCATTACTATTTGTCATCAACAACCCCATCAATTTATGCATGGTAATGACTGCCATCATCTCTGCGGGCAGCTGATTAAAATAAGGCGCATGAGTTCTCTGGTCGCCTTTTTTGCAAGCCTCTTGCTCCACGGCAATGGCATTCCGCAGGGGTTCAAACCAACCAAGGAACAACGACTTCATATAAGGCAAATTGGGTGCAAGCTTCTGCTCACACATGTCTGCCAATAATTCTTGATATTCTTTCGCCGCCCGTTCCCATGCCTCTGTCTCCATTTTCACCTGCCTTCTTCGAAGCATTTTGTACTTGTAGTTACCCATACCCGCCACCTCATGCATTGGTTTCTGCAACTGAGGTTGTGCCTTCTCTTGTTTCATCATTTGCCCCAACAACTGCTGAATTTCATCGGACCCAGAAAAATCTTCTTCAGTATCCTCGGACTCAATAGCCTCAGCAACACTGGCATAACCTCTAGCCAGCTTCATAGATAAATAAGAACCAAAGGACTCTAAAGAAGGCCGAAAATTGGGAATTCCCCGTTCAGTTTTCGAAATAAATAGATCAACTTGACAAAAACCCATAAATGGGAATCTCGAGTTTACCCACGTTTGGGTCTCGGAAGGGTTTACTTTCTCGAAAAAATTCAAGCCTCGAGAAAACCTCAGGTAACTTGGAGAAGGCAAGTAAAAGGATTCAGAGGATAATTTAAACTTCTTGAAGGAAGCTCGCTTGGCTAAGTTCGCCCACATTTCTCAATGGGTCTGCAATTAACTGAGCAATTGGGAGCGTGCAACTGAAATTGCAGCTGAAAGATGCAAAGAGACTATGAGTTAATACACATTAAATTCCTGAAACTTCTCCAATGAGTGAAACGTCCTAGAATCAGAAACAGAGATGAGTGAAATTAGTTTGAAAACTGATGAGAGCAAGGCGGTGACTGAAGGATCTGGATCCTGGAGCAGGCAAAGAAGAAAGGGCGTAGCCGCCTCTAAACCCTTCATAAACCTACGTCCTCTTGCTACTGTTGTTTGTCTAAGTGCAACTTTACAAACCGGATCCGGGTCTGATCCGAAATATATTTAAATACTGGCATGTTTAACCAATTTGGATCATTTAAGATTACAAACTAATTATATATAATATAATTAAAAAGGGATATAAACAAATAAATATAAAAAAAATGTATCTCATAAAAAATTATTATATATATTTTTATTTCTTTTATATTATTTTTTCTCTAATTATATAATCATATGATTATCCAATGTCATGTTCAACTATTGTAATAAACATAAAATAATGTAAAGAATGTTTAACTATTCCAATAAACATAAAATAATATAAGGAACTAGGAAGCGAGGACAATTTCAAAATTTTCTTTCTACAGTCAATTATTATTTTGTTAATATAAAAATATTATGTTTTAGTCTATTATTTTCAATCTAAATGATTTTATTCTTCTTTTTACATAAATAATGTTATTCTTAATTTTTTAAATTTATGCAATCACTTAATGTAATTCTACATTAATTATTTATTGACTTAAAATGGTTACTTTTACTAACATGTCCTTTTGATGTAACACACAGATAACTGCGTCAATTTTATAATTTAAAGACATTATTTAATTAAAAATAAGGCATAATTCAATAAATATTTTGAAGATCTATAGTTGTTTCAATTAGTTTAACAGAAAATTTTGCTTTAACTTTATATAAATTTTATCTAATTCAAAATTCTTACATTTCTCTCCCACATAATATTATCAAATTTCTCAACAAAATTATAATTGAACAATTTTTTTAAAAGATAAATAATATAATACTGAATTATAAAATAATTTATATGTTATATATTTATTAAAAAATTTAATGAGAAAAAGTTAGATAAAGAAAGAAAGAAAGGGAGAGAATAATAGTTTTCAAAACCATATATTCTCCTTTCTCTTCTCTACTCTTCTTTTTCTCTCTATGACTTTATCTTTTTATTTAGTTTTTTAAAAGTAAGAGATCCATATACCAAAGCAATACCTAATTCTTATCAAGGGAAAGAAGAGAAACTTCATGAATTCTAAAAGCACTATCAATTGAGATATTGTCTTCCAATTATTATTGCTAGAATGTTAAACAAAGTTATAAGATTGAAATCATAAGGCTAATTTAAATATAATTAGATGTCATTAAATGTAAATAGTTGTACAAATCATGATTAAGTTAAAAATTTAGTTATAATTGTAATCATTCCTAATTTCAAATAGCTTTTTATTATATATTGCTCATTTTGTCAAATAATAAACCTATCATATTTTACCTCATGGTATCATTAAAAATTTCTCAAGGTCTTTCTTTTCCTTATGTGTTTAAATCCTTATAAAAGCAAAGTAAGGCCTTCATTGCCACTAGGTCTCTATATTTGAAACCTATCACAATTGAGAATTTGAAAGTCATTTCTATCAATACCTAGTCATCACTTATCCTTAGCTCCCATATCAAACCTAACAACATTTATTCTTATTGAAATTTCTTTTACCCATCTATTATTGCTACTTGACCTATATCGTTTCCAAGAATTGTCTAAACCTAATGACATTAATTGTTACTGATATCCCATTATCCTTCATGGTCTATTATCAAAACCCATTTTTTAAATCTAACCTTAGTATTGGACCCTGTATCTTTCACAATCTTTTGTTTCGAATACATCTTTATTGTCAATGATCTGTTTCCACTTAATCCTTTGTTTTTCACTCAACCTTTTATTCTACTCCTTATAAAAAAAAAAAAAGTCCTTCTCTACCTTCATTTGATTTTGTTTCATCAATCCATTATTTTAACCGTCAATCCTTTGTTTTATCTAATCATGTTTTCAACTACTAAAACCTCAATCCAATTCCACAATTTGAAACCTATATAACTAACTAAACAAGTAGAGAATTACAGGCTATTCAATTTACTTACAAATTGAATGGTAAAAATTACATGAAGTACTCTCAAGTGGTTCAGACATGCTTGAAAGGGAAAAGGAAGCTAAAGTTATCTCCTTATAACAAGACCAAAAAGGAAGATCCTAGGTCTAATACTTAGGATAAGGAGGATTCCATGATCATGTCTTGGCTATGGAATTTAATGATGTCTAAAATAAGTGACACATTCATGCTTCTACCAATGATTAAATAAATATGGGAAGTTGCTCAACAAACATACTCTAAGGCAGGTGATATAGCTCAGAGTCTTTGAAATTAAGACCAAAATTGTAGCTACTAAATCAAGATATCATTAAGTTACACTAAATATGCCAATTTATTAAAAAATTTATTGCTAGAGATGGAGTACTATAGGTGTATTGAGATGATATGAAGAAAAGATACAACTAAGGTGTTCATGAACTTCCTTGGCTTGATCAAGCTAGCTCAACCATATCAAGTCAGATTAGGCTAATGCCAAAAAGAAAGAAATGTAAAATCAGGCCAAAAAACTAGGTCCACAAATTAGGTTAAGTATAAGGTCAACGTGTAAGTTGGCATGTCTAGCCTAGCTAGGTGAAAAAAAAAATGAGAAGTGCATTGCCAAACAATGTTAGAGTTATGTTTGAATTTTAATTATCTCATTTCTATCAAAAGTTAAGGCAAAAATATTTGTAATAATCTACTTGATAGATATCATCATTTTTTTTATGAAACATCTCGTTATTTATAATCTATAATGGAGGTTTTCCAAGTCAAATTGTCCACTATTTGAAGTTTTTGATTCCTAGATTATGGTCCTTATGCATGTGAATGTCTCAATGAAGAAAGCACTTACTATTATCTAAAGTAAGGGGGAAAAAAAAGAACACACACACACACACACACACAAAACACTAGTATAAGTCTTATAGTATTATCCATTGGTCAAAAAGAAAAGCTTTTGTTATTAAGAATGCCATATACGTTAATGATGTATTTAAATAGCTACATAATAGTTAACTATTAACCATTGATTATTAGACCAAATATCTTGTGATCATTTACAATTTATGGTAGAATTGTTCACTGATTTATGAGTATAATTGATTTAGCTTTATGGATTTAGATCTAAACTTTATTCATAAGGGAAAGAAAAGAAATGACCTAGCCTAACTCGATAATAAACTAGACTAAATCAAGTTTTGGGCCTAAAAAAATGGTTTGATCATAAAGTCAGGCCAAACCTTAAACCTAGTGAAAACCTAGCTGTGTATACTTTTAAATGTAGCAATATTAAAGGAATTTATTGAAAGGGAAAGATTGTATAGGTTTCTTGTTAGCCTAAATGTTAAATTTGATCGAGTAAGAGTGTAAATATTAAGATAAAAAAAAGATTTACCATCATTGAATGAGGCTACCTCTATTATTAATTTTGAAGAAAGTTTAAGAGGAATTATATTGTATTTTCAACCTATTAAAAAGTCAATTATGATGGAAAGACTCAAGATAAAACATTGATTATACTAAAGTTAAAAGGAGAAAAGGTGAAAGTTAAGTCTACACACCAAGATAATCTCTGTTGTACCTATTGTGAAAGACTAATCATACTAAGGAATAATGTTGGAAGCTCTATGGTAAACCATTAAGCTCTTAATGAAGCAAGAACACTTGAAATAGTGTTTAGTGAATCCAAGAGCATAAGACTCAGGCTAAGGAAGATGAGTCACAAAATGATGTGAACTCAAGTGGTGAAAGGCATATCATCTTTAAAAAGGAAGAAAATAAAAAGCTTAGGTTATTTCTTGAACTTTAAAGAAAACTTCAAGTAAATGCTTCACAACAACCTCAAGTGAAATTTACTCTTCATATTATCTAAGTACTTCTAAGTCTAATTTATCAAATACTTATGTTATTAATTTTGGAACCATAGACCACATAACATTCCTTATATAAATCCCTTATATAGAAACCATGTCCTAGTAATGATAAAATCATTATTATAGATGGATCCTTGGCCATTATTGTAGCAAATCAGACATTGTTTTAAATTCATCTTTAATCATTGAAAATAAATTACATGTTCTCAAAATTGTCCACAAGTTTGTTCTCTATTTGGCAAACTTCAAAGGATTTAAATTGTAATATGGTGTTCTTTCATGACTTTTGTGTTTTCCATGATGAAGTTATCAGAAGGATGATTAAGGATACTAAGGAAAGACATGGATTTTACTACCTTTAGTTGCCTAAAGACCTAGACCAACCATATTTTTCTTTTCCATCTCACTTAAATAAGGACCAAATCTAGCTTTATCACTTCAAATTTAGGCATCCTACATTTAGTTTCTATAGTGTCATGTTTCCAAATTTGTTCAAAGATGTTAATCTAAGTGATTTTCATTATGATGTGTGCAAGTTTGCTAAACGGTGGTGTGTTTCCATTCCTTTAAATAATGAAAGAACTACTGCTTCCTTTTATTTAATCCATAGTGATGTTTAGGATCCTTTATGAGTTCCTAATGTTTCAAAGGCTCAATGATTGGACTCATGTTACTTGGATATATTTTTTTAAGCAAAAATATGATGCAAGCACCATTTTTCTAATCTTTCATACCATGATCAAAACTCAATTCAATGTGGGAATGAAAAAAGTAAAGGCAAACAATATTAGAAATTATTTCATTTAAGTGCTTACCTTCTACTTCTAGAAAGAAGGTATTGTTTATGAGCCATCATATATATATCCCCTTCAACAAAATGGGATAGCTAAATAAAAAAAAAAAAAAAGACATCTCTTGGCATGTGTTAAAGCTCTCTTATTTTAAAGTAATAACCCTAAGACTTTTTAGGAAAAGCTATCTTTATTGCTACTCATTTGATTAATTGTATTCCTTCTCATATCCTTAATTTCAAGAGTCTTATAGAAGTTCTTTTTATAATATTTTCCTACTTTTAATGCGTCATCTAAACTACCTCTTAAAGTGTTTAACCATGTCTCATTTGTGTATATTCATCCTTATGATCAAAGCAAACTTGATCGTAGAGTTATTAGGTGTATTTTTATCCATTATTCTCCCACTTATAAAAGGTACAAGTCTTACAATTCTATCACTTGCGAAACCTATATCTTTGTCAATGTCACTTTTGTTGAAAATGAAAGTTATTTCTAAAAATTTTATTTCAGTAGGAGATATCATCATTAAAAAAATAAGAATTTCTTTTTAAAAGAACCATCTCTATCATATACAATAACTTTTTTGTCTCCTGTCCAAGTTGAATAATTTGTTTGTAGCCAATGAATCATCCTTAAATCCTCCTCACATTGAAAAACCCATCGATCCTAATCTTATAAAGCCTCTTTAGGTCTACTTAAAAATGACAGCCTATGATTAATCTTATGCAAGTTCAAGAATCCAAATTTATACTTGGAAATGAAGTAAATTTTGCTAAAATTTCACGTATTATTTCTAATTTAAATCTACCCGTAGCCATAAGGAAAGGAGTTAGAAAATGCAATGTCTCTTATCCAATTTTGAATCCTTTAAAAATTTATTAACCTTACACAAAAGTTTTTTAAGCCACCTAAATAGTATAGCCATTCTATTTACTATTTCTAAAGCACTTAAGAAAAAAGAATGGAAGAAAGCTATAAGGGTTAAGATGGATGCCTTGAAGAAGAAGAAAACATGGGAACTTATATACTTACTAATAAGGAAGAAACCAAATGGATGCAAATAGATTTTTAGGATAAAGTATAAGGTTGATAGATCTATTAAGAGATATAGAGCAAGGCTAATTCTTTAGGGATAGATATAAACCTATGGAATATATTACTAGGAAACATTTACTTGTTACAAAGATGAATGTAATAAGAGTTTTGTTATCTCTAGCCACTAACTATGATTAACCCCTATAACAATATGACGTAAAAATGCCTTTTTATATGAAGATGTTGATGAAGAAATTTACATGGGAGTTCTACTTTTCTTAACATAAACATAAAGGAAAAACCAACTGTGCAGGCTAAAAAAGGCGTTATATGGACTTAAGCAATCTCTTAAGGCATGGTTTAGAAAGTTTACTAAAGCAATGCTAAACATGAAATACAAACAAAGTTAGAGTGATCACATAATTTATTAAACACTTTGCCATAGAAGAGTGATTGTAGTGCTAGTTTATATGGATGACATCATTTTCATTGGTAATGATTCTAATGAAAGAGAGACTTTTAGGAAATATTTAGTATAAGAGTTTAAGATAAAAGATTTTTAGAAGTTAAAATATTTCTCAGAACTAGAAGTGATAGGGTCCAAGAAAGGAATTTTTACTTCTTGAAAAAAAAATACTTCCTTAATTTGCTAAAGGAAAAAAGCAAACTAGGATGCAAATCATCAGACAAACCAAGTAAACTAGATCTTAAACTTAGTGAGTCTATGTAAAATGAACAAATTGATAAGGGCATGTATCAATGGCTTGTTAGAAAGCTAATTTACTTATCACACATATGACTTGATATTTTAATGTCATAAGTCAATTTATGCAAAATCATAAAGATGTTCATTTTAGTGTTATAGACAGGATACTCCATTATTTGAAAGCTAGCTTAAGGAAAGGATTCTTTTTTTTAAAAGAAAAGCACAAGAATGGCAATAAAAGCTCATAAAGATTATGCTAACTTAATCATAAACCAAAGGCTCACATATAGGTTCTATACAGAGGAATTTTGATAACGCAAAGAAGTAAAAAATAACTAGTTATGGCAAGATTTAGTGCAAAAGCAAAATTTCACTCAATGGCACTAAACATTTGCTTGTTATAACTTAAGATTAGTATAGAATGTTTAAAAATTACATAGCATTCTTTAATGAAACTATATTATGACAATAAATTAATTGTAATTCAGATAAACATGATAGAACTAAACATATAAAGATAGCTAAAAATTTTATAAGAAAATAATTAGTTGATCTACTCCCCAAATGGTTGCTAAGTTTAGCATTTCAAAGCATAATAAGTAAGTTTGGAATGACAAGTATCTATACCTAACTTGAGGAGAAGTGAGGAAATCTTCGATAAAATTATAAAACTCAAATTATGAATGTTTAAAGGCTAAAATGCATATAACCTCCTTACACTTTAAAGCATGTGCAGAAAACATATTCACTTTTAAAACTTAATACTAAATCACCCTAAACTTTTACTTTTGTGCGTATAACACTTCTCCGTTAGTAAAAATGTTAAATTATTAAGAGAAAGGTGCCACATCAAACTTAATAAAGCCAAGTGTTATCTGGCATGAATTCAAAGGCATTTAAGTCTTTATCCAATGCCACATAAAACCTCAAGCTTTATTAAAATGCATAGCATCTTAGTATTAGAAGGGAAAAACGTAATGCTTTATTTCCTTTATTTTAGGTCTGCTAATATCTTTTATTCTCTATAAGTTGCTTTGACTTTGTTCCTACTTGACATCTAAGTCATTTAATATCAATAATCTACAAATTTTCAATGACAAAACATTTAGCTAAGCCATTAAGCCAATCAACCAAGACCCTTTAAAATCATTTCAAACAATGCAAAAATAACTAAATGTTGGAAGTATCTCTTAATTCTAAGTTTATTTACAAAGAATTAAATTTACACTTGATCACTTTAATGGCAAAAATAAACAAATTCAATTAAATAAATGGAAGAGGTGAAATTGGTACTTAGTCAATTATAGGAAGAAAATAAAGGGTAAAATTTACCAAAACAAATCTTCTATTGTCATAGAAGGGGACATTTAGGGAAAAAAAATCTAAAAGTTATTTTAAAACCAAAAAAAGATGAAAAGGATAGGCCCTCTATTTGGGGCATAGCAAATAATGTTATCCCCTCTATTAAAGGATTCAAGTTCAAAATTTATAGGTTCTTCATGCAAAATGAGGGATAACTTAAGTATCACAGGAATGCCATGTAAATTCTATCCAAAATGAAGGTTTCTGATGTGAAAATGGAGAAGCACAAATAAATAATAGGGAATGGTTGAAATGCCTTTACTTTTGCTAATGTTGTCTTTTTTTTGCCTAAGTAGTTTACATCTTGATATAGGAGAGCGAGTGGGTGGAGTTATGATTTCAAGAAGGTTATATACACATTAACCATGTTTGAATGTAATTAAATGTAATAAAATGTAAATAACTCATCATAATTTTTTAGTTTTAGGAATTTTGTCATAATTGTAATCATTACTAATTTAAAGTACCTTTGTACTTATATATAGAAATTCAAGATTTAACTTTCCTTTGAACTTACTTTATTGAATGAAAATAATTGAACATATATAGGAAAAGAGGCGATAAACCTTGCCACTTGAATCCTAACAGTAAACAATGATAAGGCTTAAACTAAAGTTAATAATAAAATATTTAAAAAACTCATTATATAGAACTTCTATTTTAAACAAAACATTTAAAATAATCTTATCCTATGAGCTTAAAGAAATTAGCTAAAATATAAAGATTAAAACTATATATATATAAGATAAATCAGATTTAGATAATATGATTTTCAATACTTCCCCTCAAGTTGGATATTCCAACTTAGAGTTATTCTTCTAGTAGTGTTAATTATCTTCTCCAAGACCAATTCTTATTTAAGCAAGTAAGAGTACTAAAGCCTTTAACCTTGTTTATAATGTTTTTGTTCTTGTTCCCAAGTAGTTTTTGTAATAACTCCTATTGGTTTTTGGTAAAAGGGTTGGTTTAAATTTAGTTGATTCCTCATTAATTCATAGGTCTCATCTCTTGGTCTCTTATGTAATTTCAAGTAAGACTTCTTAATATGTCCTGCCTTTGTAGTGTTTACACCCAAATCCTTCTTTTTTTAGCTTGTAATCACCAGTTTGTGATCCCTTTATCATTAAAGAAGATGATTCAGAGATTGAAAGAGAAATTTGAGTTCTTAAGGTCAGTCTTTTTGTACTTTCCTCCATGTTAATCATATATAAAAAAAAACCTCTCTAAAGGAAATTTGAGGATTAGGGCTCATGATTATCCCTTTAATCTCTTCAAAGCCTAAGTTAAGGCTTAAAAAGAACTTATAGATTCTTTTCTCCTCTTTGAGCTACTTAAAGTATGTTAGATTAGTTACCAATAACCATGGATAGATCTTATAAAGATCTAATTGCTACAAATTCTTTATGAGAATATTGTAATATTGTGTGATTCCTATTTCATGTTATAAAAAATCATGAAGAAACACTTCAATTTCAAATAATACTACTTTGTTTTTTTAACTAAAGAATAATCCTCTCTTGTTGTCTCCTAATTTTCTTAGGCTGTTTGTTATAACAAAAGGTTTTCCTTAATCTTAATAGTTATTGAATTAATCAGTTAAATCAGCTGTGACATAATTTGACTATTTTCAGCTACCCACCCTTTATATTTAGGATCATCATTTGTAGGCATAGCTACACTTGTGAGATACTTAGCCTTATCTCTCATTTGAATGAACAACATAATGCTAACATATCACTGCAAGTAATTGTTACCGTTTAAGTGATAACTTGTGATAATCACAGGTGAGGATTTGAGCGAGCCATGGATAATGGAAGAGGAAGGCACGATAATGGTCTCTCAACTCTCTGTGTTTGATGGTTCCAAAAGCCAAGTTTAGATAAAAGTTCAAAATTGACTTATTCTTAGCTACTTTCTATTTAGCCATTTTTATAACATGTAGGAAAGACAAGAGCCCATATATTTAACAATTTTCTCTCTTCAATTTTTTGTTCTATTGTTAAAAGGAAAAAGTTGTTTTCTAGTTTGCTTATCTACCATCTTTGCTTACTGACTTTTGTTAAAGCAAAAGTCAACCTTGCTTCATTTTATTTTTTAAGTTTTTAAATGCATTAATAAGTATTAATGAGGATAAGATAATTAAAGAAGTTATTGCATGGTGCATTTCTGCTGGATGTGCTCACTTTGTACAAAACCATGAAAGAAAACATATATGGTGGTATACTAATATGAAAATCTTCTAAAGCTAGCCTAAAAAGAATAGCTACCTTACTTTTCCATAGCTATTCAAGAATCATGATGGCCTATCTACTCAACAGACAAATATGAAGTTATTTCACAACAGCTAAAAAAATTAAATGCCTATACAATAAAAAGAAATGCAAAACAAAGACAACCAAGAAAAACAAGAAAAGCTATTTCATTTTAAAATTTTTTGTAGTCTTCCTTATCCTTTTTATTTTAAGTTTCATCTTTGCTAAATATATGATTTATTTGACTATTTGAGAGTCAAGTTGAGAATATAATTGTAATCCTTTAATCTATAAGGGTTTTTAAAACTTCATATCTTTTCTATATAAATCTTTTCTTAGAAAGGAGAGTCAATTGGTGTGTAAGCTATAAAAGCATTTGTAAAAAGTTATAAATGATCTTAAAAAACCCAGCTACTTGGTGTTATGTACTTTGATAAAATAGTGAAAATCTCTTGGTGTTTGCAAAGGGACTAGACGTAAATCAAAAAGACCACATCAAGATATATCAGACATACTTCCTATATCTTTTAACTTTTATTTACTGTCATTACATAATATTTAGAAAATCTTGTCAACAAAGTCCTATTCTGTCTTCTTGATTTTTAATTGTTCAGTTATATTTTTTAACATCTTGTTGACAAGATTTTCATTTTTTTACAAAGCCTTTAATTTTGCACATTAGCTTGAACATTTAGTTGGTTATTTTAATTTCTACAAAAATACCTATTCACTCCTTCTAAATGCATTTTTCAATTAGTATTAGAGTTAATCTCATTAATTTTAGTGCTTAACAACCTGGAGAAAAGATCTTTATTGTATTTGTAGAAAAATGATGAACCTATAGCCACTTGAAGGATCCTATTTTCTAAAAGGTTTTTCAACTGTAAAATCTCCACACCTTAATGGCAACCACTACACATATTTGAAAGCAAAGATAAGGATCTACATTCAATTTATAGACTTTCAAGTATGGGAAATCATTGAGAATAGTCCAAAGTTCCCTTTAAAGAAAGATAACAGAGAAACCATTGAGAAGCCTAGAAGTGAATGGACAAAGGATGATATCAAGATGGTGGAAAGTAATGCTAGAGCCATCAATACTCTATATTGTGTTGTCAATGTCAAGAATATGATAAGATCTCCAACTATTATACAACCCCATAAATGTGGAAGAAACTCAAATTGATGTATGAAAGAACATCGAAAGTCAAAGAAAGTAAGCTAAATATGCTAATATATGAGTATGAACTATTTCACATAAAGGAAAATGAAAATATTGAGAAAATATTCAATAGATCTACTAAAATCATAGGTGATTTGAAGGCACTTGACAAAATTTACACCAATTTAAAAAAGAATTAAAAAATTCTAATATGTCTTCCTCCAACTTGTAATTGAAGGTGGACAACCTTAATAGTTAAAATATTGTAATTATACCATTTGACGAGCTACATGCTCATCTCATTGCCTATGAAAGGAATCATCTAAAATGACATAAGTTAAAACAAAAGAGAAAAACTCTTGCCTTACATGTAATGGCTAGAGAAGAACAATCTATAAAGGGGACAGAGAGCTTGATGCACTGGATATATTATTCTTTTTAAAGAAATTAGAAAATTATGCGAGAAGATAATAAAGCATGATAAATTAGCAAAAAATACTGTCACATTCTATGAATAGGCAAAAGTGGTCATATTAGATTAGAATGCCCATTTATTAAATAGAAAATGACCCAATTTCATAGGAGAAAGAAAGTCATAATAGCTCAGAGTGACAATGATGAAAAATAAGAAGTTGAAATGGAAAAAAAAAATTTGTAAACTTGTGTTTCATGACCCTTGAAGGAAATGAGGTAATAACTGAAATTAAACCTTTTGATTTACAAGATGCTCTTGATAAATTTTTAGTTGATTTTAAATAAGTATTTGCTAAATATAAAGATCTCATTTAAGTTAATTCTAAACTATAAGAAAATTCAAAAACTTAGAAATCAAATTAGGAAATGCTATAAAAGAAATTGAAAACTTAAAAAAACAAGTAAAGTCTTTGGAAAGGGATCCTGCTTACTTCACTAAAGAAGAAGAAAATATAATAATGTTATTAAGACAATAAAAATATATGTTCAATAGGTCAGGTATAGGATATGTAAGAAAGAATGTGTTATACCATATAAGAATTTTTTTGTTAAAGAATCAAACAAATCTAGTTTTACTACTTTATGCCTTTGTTATAACAAATTTATTCATGTATGTATAAGTGCAAAAACAGAACAAGAAAACTAGTGTGAGTTCCTAAGAATACACATGTATCAAAAGAAGTCTTAATTAACTTTAAAAGATTCAAGAAAGTTTGGGTACCTAACAAAAGTTGAACTTAGTTATAGCATTTCAAGAAGTGACTAGTTCTTAGATAACGACTGCTCTAATCACATGACTAAAGATTCCTCTAAGTTTCTTCCTTTCCTATGAAAAGATGGAGGCTCTATTACTTTTGGAGATTAAGGTAAGGGTAAAATAATAGGTATTGTAAAGGCAAATTTGAACAAAAATTACTGCATTGATTATATATGCTTAGTTGTAGGTTTCAAACATAATCTTCTTAACATTAGATAGTTATGTGATAGAAGATATAAATTTGAATTTAAATCATTATATTGCATAGCATTTAACACTGATAACAAAGCCTTGTTTATAAGTAAAAAATTTGAAAATATTTATATTCTTACATATAAAGATGTTATCTTTAAGAATATAGCTTGCTTTTCTTCTATTTACAATGATCCTTGGATTTGGCATAAGAAACTTTGCTATATAAGTTGCATATTATATCCAAATTATCTAAACTTAACCTTGCAAGAGCACTTCCTAAATTGGATTTTAAAAAGGATTACATGTGTGATGCATGTCAATTGAATAAACAAACTAAATCTTTCTTTAAACTAAAGGAATTTGTTTCTATGTTAATGCCACTTCAATTATTGCACATGAATCTCTTTG
Source organism: Erythrophleum fordii (assembly GCA_032878935.1). NCBI lineage: Eukaryota > Viridiplantae > Streptophyta > Magnoliopsida > Fabales > Fabaceae > Erythrophleum > Erythrophleum fordii. Next base: position 48,010,697 of record JAVQMF010000053.1, on the reverse strand, counting down.
GCCCTGCACAAACTTAAAACTTTGGTGGTAAAAGTTATGCATATGTCATTATTAATTATTATTCTAAATTTACTTAGGTTCTATTCTTGGCATACAATGATGAAGTTTTTAAAAGTTTTGAAGCCTTTTGTAAAAAAAAGTTCAAAAAGAGTATGGGTATTTAATCTCTAGTATTAAAGGTGATTATAGTGGAGAATTTAAAAATAAATTGTTTAAAAATTTCTACAATGAATATAATTTTACTCATAATTTCTCTACTCTAAAAACTCCATAATAAAAGGGGTTATTGAATGAAAAAATCATATGTTATGAGATATAGTTAGAACCATATTAATTGACAATAATATTTTCAAATGCTTTTGGGTTAAGAACATAAATACCACTTGTTATATATTGAATCGATGTCTCATTAGACCCATTCTTAAAAAAAAAAAAAAACTCAGTATGAATTATGGAGGGGGAAAAAACCCAATGTAGGCTACTTTCATGCATTTGCATGTAAGTGCTTCATACATAACAATAGTAAAAATGTGTTAGAAAAATTTAATGCTAAAAATGATGAAGAAATCTTTTTAGGTTATTCCAAAACTTGTAAAGTATATAGAGTATACAATAAAAAAATCCTAATAGTTGAAGAGTTTATACATGTGATATTTGATTAAGCTAATCTTCTCTTAAGGAAAAATGTGAATTTAGATGATCAAAAAAAGGCAATAGGTTTAAATAAGCCTCAAAATTCATCACAGAAAGAAAAGACAAGTAGTAATACAAAAGAAAACAAAACAAAAAATGTTAAAGAAAAGTCAGAAGATCTGATATAAGAATAAAAGTAGTTAATCTTGAAAGTTCAAATAGACTTAAAGTTATAAACTTTGAGTTACCCAAAAAAAATTAAGACTTTCAAGGAAATGGAGGCACTCCTCACATTATCCTATGCAATACATTATTTGGTGATGAGAGCACTCTGAATCAACCTAAGAGTATATTTGTAATCCATTTATCTATAAGGGTCTTTAAAACTTTATATCTTTTCTGTATAAATCCTTTTTATGGAAAGAAAAGTCAATTGTTTAGTGTAAACTATAAAACTATTTGCAAAAAGTTTTAAGTAAGCTTAAAACCTAGCTACTTTGTGCTATATACTATGATAAAATAATGAAAATCCCTTGGTGTTTGCAAAGAGACTAGACATGGGTTAAGAGAACTAAATTAGGATATATCAGGTGTACTTCTTCTATTTCTCAACTTTTATTTACAATCCTTACATTCTGTTTGAAAAATTTTGTTGACAATGTTTTATTCTCTCTCCTTGATCTTTAACTACTTAGTTATATTTTTTAACATTTTATCGATAAGGTCTTAGTTTGTTTACAAGGTTTTCAATTTTTCATATTAGCTTGAACATTTGTTATTTTAATTTCTTTAAAAGCACCTATTTACCCTCTTTTAAGTGCATTCTTCAAGTTTGTACTTCAACTTTCGTCCCTGTGAATTGTCCAAGTTAGATTAAAGAATTGTCAAGTATCATTTATGCTCTGATATCATGTAAAAATTCAAGATATAGTTTTCCTCTTAACTTACTCTATTGAATGAAAGTAGTCTAACATATATAAGAAAAGAGGTAACAAATCTTACCACTTAAATCTTAATAATAGATAATAATAAGGCTTAAACTAAAGATAACAATAAAATATTTGAAAAACTCCCATTATCTATAATACATGTTAATTTTGGTATGCTGTTATTGTTTGTTATTTTTCTCTTTTGATTAGTTGTTATTAGTTTCTATTATAGTATGCCATAGTTGCTAAAATACTTCTTTCCTCTTATGAGCTATAAATAAGAATGAGTAAGCATTGGTTGTTGACTTTTTTGAATAATAAAACCTTAACTGGTATCAAATACTAGAATTTTCTTTTATCTTTTTAAAAAATTGGTTTTATTAGTCACTGTTGAAACTTTTGGTTTCGAAGAGAAGGGAGTAGTTATTGATTCCTTCTCAAAGTTAGAGAAATTCCTATTTGTAGAATAGGAACTCTAATTTTTGTATGGTAATGAAGTCTTCAACAACTCCATTAGACTTTTAACTGATAATCACACTTAGAAGTGAGGTAAATAAGTATGATATGTAAAAAATTAAATAATATAAAATTTTCCAAATACAAAAGTGGAACGAGTTACTATAACCAAGTGGAATGAGCAATTACAAATATATATAGTAAGCTACTATATGCAAGTAGAATGAGATATGAAAGTGGAGCAAGTTTGTGTATGCCAATGGAGGATTATCCAAAAGTGAAATTAGTAGGATATGCAATAAGTTAAAAAAGATAAAGAAACAGATAAACGCTTTACCAACTTTATCTTGGTTCAGCTTTCTTAGGTCTATGTCCATTACTTTTAAAACTGGAGGGATTTTCCTTCAATTAATCTAAAATTTACAATTTATTGGTTTTGCATGTTTACTATTAACACAAGTTTTACAAGCTCATCTTAAACTTATATATAGGGTTTTTTACAACTCACTTTGAACTTACTCTCATATCTAAAAAGTTACAGATTGTAATACGGAATGAATATTCATCGTCTACTTAGGGCTTTCACTAAGTTCAATTAATACTTCTCAAAAGTTGATACATTAGAAGCTTGGAATATTTTTCAAGAAAAATATATGCTTTTTTAAACATGTAAATATTTTTTATTATTTGTATTTATGTCTTCCATGCATTTATATAACTTTAGCATCTTCTAACTGTTAAAGATGGAACAATGATAGGAATAGCTTTTAGGCTGAAGTAGAGGAGCCATGTCTTTAATGTTCACAAGCTTTCTCTTCAACAACAACAAGCAACATAGAGTGTTCTTCCCAAGTAACCCTTTCTGTCTAATATTCATAAATACTATTAAATACTTGTTTCATGGATTAGAGAAAGGCTTACACTTTTTCTTTATAAAAGAGCTAGTTGTAAAAGAGAGAGACAAAAAGAATAATACATTTATACTTTTGTTTTGACTAAGAGTGATAATGGTTTTGGCGTATATTCATTAATGCTTTTGCTTTCAGATGAAAGAATGAATTGAAAATAGGATAAAAAATAATGAGCTTTTACAGTAATAAATTTTAGCTTTTGTTATTATCAAAGTTATAGGCCAAGTGAGATATATTGTATTGGAGAAAGAACTAGGTTACCTTAGGCCAACATTACCTTGCATAGCATGAATGGAAGAGTCTTGTAAATGAGCAAGATACATTGTATTGGAAAGGGAACTAGGTTTCAACATTTTAACCAATTCTTTGATTTCTTGTTTGAAACCTTTGAGGAAACAATTGATTACATGTTCCTCTAAAAGTTTGAGCTCTACCAACAATTCTTCAAGATGTTCTTGCTCATTTTTCCATCTTTCTTCAAGTTCTTCGTTTCCAACATAGGATTCATTTTGAAGATGTTACTAAATTGTTCTCTCACAGCTGCAACATACTCTAATGAACTTACCTACATCATTGACTTCCTCTTCATATAGTTCTAGTGCCATGATAGTGCCTTTCCTTCCAAATGTAAGCTTATCAATCGAATTCATTGATCCAGTAGCATATCGGCAATATCAGAGAATTATTTACAATGATACCATGCTTTGAAATATGATCCATCAAAATTCAAAACTTCAATGTGAGTATATCTAGTAAGAAATTGATAATTGCCGTTTGAGTTTCCACCATACGAACCAAATTGAGGATAGTGAGTTGTTGCTTGTCCTATAACAACATTTGCACCACTACTTATTCCATTCACCTTTTTTTTATCAAATTTGGTTGCATTGTCATTAACCTAGTTGCCATCTCCATCATTAGAGCTTCCATGTGAGTCACCAAAGTAGCCATTTATGCTTGAGAAGCACAAAGCTTACTCAATTCTATTCTCATTTGTGATACTTCCAGCTCAATCTCATGCAATTGCTCTGAATAACACATCTCCATGGGCGAGGATTCATTAAGATCCTCATTGTCATCCTAATTACGGCTAGAGTAATGACATTTTAAAAAGAAAAGGTCAATTGGTCGTGGGAGAAGATCAATCTCTTCGCCTAGAGTTATCACATCACTTTCATAATGATCCATTTTGCGACCATTCTAGTATGATAGCGACATATAGGAAGATTAATGCCATTTTTTATTGGAAGGGACTGGAAAAATAGGCTTGGGAATTTGTGAGTTGGTTGTCCCCTTGTCAACATTATAAGCATTAGAATGTCATCTTTCCTAGACTGATTTAGCCTTACCCATACCAACTAATATATGGTCAGATCTTACTATGGATTTCATTGTGGGTTTACCTAAATTATACAATAAAACTATCATTTTAATAGTCATGGATAGGTTGCCAAAGGCAAGGCACCTTATAGTCCTGCATCATCCATTTACAATAATTAGACACAAGAATTCATGGATTACAAATTGCATGGTTTTCCTAAAACGATTATGATTGATAAGATCTTATCTTTTGTAGAAATTTTTGAAAAGCCTTGTTTAAAATAAATGAAGTGAAACTATTGTATTTGTTTGCTTATCATTCTCAAATAAATGGTCAAACAACAATGTTGAATAGATATTTAGAATATTACTTAAGTTGCATAATAGGGGATCATCCCAAGGACGGGGTAAAATGGCTTCCTTTGAACAAATTATGGTATAACATTTCATTCCACTCTTTCATAGATATGTCACCTTTTGAGGTTTTATATGACACTCCTCCTCCCATTCATTTACCTTATGGCGAGTGATTGTGATAACAAAGTGGTGGATCGCAGTCTAAAGGATAGAGAAGTTACTTTGCAATTACTAAAGCACCACATAAAGAGGGCTTAAAATAAAATGATTTAAATTGCTAATAAAAACTGCATTGAAAAAGAATTTGCTATGAATGATTTCGTTTATTCTAAACTACACCCTTTCAGACAAAATACCCTCAATATTACAACTTTTCATAAGCTAATTTGCTATGAATGACTTCATTTTTTTTAAACTACACCCTTTTAAACAAAATACCCTCAATATTACAACTTTTCATAAGCTAGTTGCTCATTGTTATGGTCCTTACAACATTTTATAAAGAACTAGAATTGTTTTTAATGTTTCTCTTTCGAAGAAACACGTTGAGCAAAACTACGACAAGAAGTTATGGCTCGCCTCAATTAGATGAAGAAGGCTATTTTGCCATGGAACCTAAACCAATTTTAACAAGAAAAATAGTGAAGAAGCATAACAAGTCTCTGACTCTGCTAATTTACTTGAAAACATTCAAATAGGAGGGATGCCCCTTGGAAATTGTTACCTCCCATTCAATGGTAATTTCCTGAGTTCCTTGAGTCCGAATCCTCAAGCACATGAATCCATTTCTAATATTATACATGTTAATTCTGGTATTCTGTTATTGTTCATTATTTTTCTCTTCTGATTAGTCGCTATAGTTTCTATTATAAAATGTCACAGCCACTAAAATACTACTCTCTTCCTATGTGCTATAAATTAGAGTGAGCATGAATAGTAAGACTCTTACTAATATTGAGTACCAAAATTTTCGCTCATCTTTGTACCCATCTAAAGACTCTTATCTTAAACAAAAAACTCAAAAATAATCTTATCTTAAGAACCTACCAAAATCGACTAAAATATAAGGATTAAAATTGCAAAAAAAAATCCTGGTTAAATATGAGACAAAATAAATCACATTTAGATATCTGTGACTTCTAATACTATATATAGCTCCCTTTGTCAAATCAATAAAATCACCAGAGCTTACCTCAGTCAGCGCTATCATATTCGAGAGGGACTCAGGGAAAAGCCATAAAGCAATATTCCTTAATGGAATTTACAATTCCATATGAAAATACAAATCTCCTTCACTATAAATTTATAAGCGTCTCTCTTTCCTACTTTTCATCATATGCATTATTTCCTCAAACAATACTGAAATAATGCCAAAATTTTGTGGATACACCTAATCAGTCGTCCAGGGATCATTCTCTGCTCTGACTTCAGAAGGCTCAACCACTTCTGCCTCTGAAGAGTCGTTTGTGTTTGCATCAGCTTCAACAGATGCATCTGTCCCTACCTCCTCTTCTGATCTACCCCATCTTCCTCCCAGGGCCAGAGCCATCATTTCATAAATCTTATTTCCCAACTCAGCTGGGCTGTCAGGCTGCCCAATTGAGAAAAATATGTTAAGTAAACTGCCAATGTAAGAGTTAAAAAAAAAAATAAATAAATAAATTGACGCTACCGAAAATCCACTAGAGATCAGTGCAGTATCATATAAGAGGTCAACAGCTCTCTTAGCATCACTGCTGTCAGGTGCATTCTTGCAGGCAGCCTTGAGGGGGAAATAAAGTATAAAAATAGTCAAAAGGACAGGCTAAAGCCACAACAAATTCAGTTATAAATTAACAGCATTGCATTAAATGGTCTTACATTTAAGTCTTTGATAATGGGATGATCTGGATTAACCTCCAATATTCTCCTCCCCCTCATAAACTCCAAACTTGCAGTGTCTCCAAGAGCTTGTGCCTTCATTAATCTGTAGGGAAGGGAATGAAATATGGTATAAGCATTATGATACAAAAGAATATGATAAACTACTTGAGATCCAGGAACATATCCTGGCTCAAAAAGCCAAAGATGGAATGACCCACCTCTCCATATTTGCAGACCATCCAAACTTGCCAGATACAAGCACACAGGGAGATGAACTCAAGCGCTTAGAGACCTGAACCTTTGCCACCTTATCACCAAGCTGTTGTTTTATCCAATCACAAAGCAGGTTGTATTCTTGCTTTGTTTCCCTCTCTTTGATCTCATCCTCATCACCTGATTTCAAAAATATTAGATGAGAATCACGCATCAAAATCTCTATTCACAAAGAGTGAAATAGTACTCAAGGTAGAAAATAGTGCAAACCCAGTTCTAGATCTTCCTTGCTAATATCAACAAATTTCTTTTCCTTGTATGTCTGTAGATTCTGAATGGCAACCTCATCAATAGGTTCAATCAAATAAAGAACCTACAAGAAAAGACACCCAGCACATAACTAAAGAGTACAAAAGTTGAAAGGAGAAAACAGAAACAGAATATAAATCGAAAACTAGAATTTATTACATTCAATTTGATCTATCAAGCATAGAATTTTAAAATATTTATATATATATATATATATATATATATATCAAGCATATTCAATTGGTTTATATAATTGGCAACCACACAACAGATAGTGTCTCCCCCTCCCCATGGAAATAAGAAAAATTAAGAAAAAAAAGAGGGGGGGGGGGGGGGGGGAGCCCCTTAACCATATTCGCTGCCACCTCAGTAACAAAAAATCCTGCACATGCTCAAAATATCAGATAATGCCATATTCAGATATTCTCAGTCTACCTCAATATCTTTCTGAACTAATTTCTCCAGGAATGGAGCAGTCTTGGCACTTTTCAAGCTATCTGTTGCCAGGTAATAGATAGCCTTTTGGGTTTCACCCATGTTTTCAACATAATCATCTAAGCTTTTTAGCTCCTCCTCACTTTTGGAAGTGTAAAACCTCAGTAGTGGTGTTATGCGCTTGTGATTTCCAGAGTCTTCAATGCATCCTAACTTGAGGAATCTACCGAAGTTCTCCCAGAATTTCTTGTAGTCCTGGAATCACAAGCCATCTTCTCAATCATAAAAGGTTCTCACTTCATAATGAAAATTAGATAATTGAGTTTGTTGCAAACAACCTCTTTATTTTCACTTTCGGAGATATCTTGAATCATATCAAATGTCTTCCTGACAAGTCTCTTTCTCATTATTCTCACCTGAAATTATAGTATAATTGGAACTAAATATTTTGGAAACAGACAATTAAAGGGAAAATACATAGATGATTTCTTAACAAAAAGGATATCCTTCATTCAAGTTCAAATCATGAAAAAACTTCCTCATGTTTGCAGAAAAATACAGAGAATTCTTACAATTCTGCTTTCTTGAAGGAGTTCTCGAGAAACATTAAGAGGAAGGTCATCTGAATCCACCACACCCTTCACAAAGCTCAAGTACCGTGGAAACTGCAAAACATTGAGGATTGATGATTTACTTTAAAATACCTTAGACAGAGCAGAGGAGGAAGAAGCATTGAAGAGCACTGGTATTACATAAACTAGAGATTGTACTGGTTTTATGTATGCAGATGGCATCTCATGACATGTGAACTTGCATGACAGACAACTAAAGCCTTGTGCCATTAAAAATAGCCAGTTGTAGGATAGTTAAATGCCTAAATTGCTGAGTAATATCCGTGCAATAACTCATCTTCCAGTCATGCTCTATCATAGTCATTTATGAGCAAATATGTCACATTATTCTTTTTTAAAAAGAAAAATAATCAACATATAAAATTGTCACAAAGACATCAATGTCATCTGGTCCACTAATTTTATTGATTACAACCATTTAATAAGCACAAGCCTTTTCCCAAGTCTCAACTAAACCTACTCCTGCTATTAAAGCTAAACACACTAAGTTCCAGGACTCAACAAATATTAAAAATGTATGGTATACATAGAGTAAAACAATGACTCAATTAATACTTAGAACCAAGTGCAGGGACTATACCTAGAACAGCAGTTTTCAGGTCACTCATGCTTCTAGAATCAGACAACATTGGGGCATGTCAACTTCAGAATTTGGTTGAATTAGGATTTCTTGTTAATTCAAGATTTTCCTTCCTCAGTTTGCATTAGTTGGATGTAAGTCAGGTGAAGCTTCGATCCTAGTACTAACGAGTAACAACTAATAGTACTAGATTGATGAGGTGTCTGCTTCTAAAAGGGAAATATCAGGTATTTTCAATTTGTTTTGCAAGGGCATTAAATCATTTAAACTTGTTTGTCTTATCCTCCTCTCTCTTTTCACCAACCAGTTCAATGGAACTCACTCTGTAAATTCACATACTGTTTGGCAGGCATAATAAGCATGGTAAAAAGACTTGGCTGCAAATATAGCAACAGTTTAATGCTAATAACTTTGAAAGAAAATTTGAGAGCCATGTAACAACAAAAAATCAAAGAAAGCATAATACATGAGAAAAATTGAGCAGGAGAGGCATAAATTTCATAATATAAAAGATAATATTCCTTTAAAGCTCATTCAGTAAACTTACCAGCTCACCGTCAAAATCATCTGATATGAACACACGCTTCACATACAGGCGTATATTCTTTGTTTTAGGATTTATTACTTCTTCATTGTTAAGAGGCCCCATCCCTGGCACATATAGAATACTTCTAAACTCAACCTCACCCTGCAGAAATTTTAAATCTTGTTAAATACCTGGCTAGAACCTCTTCTGTTAACAGATAGCCACAATCATCATCCTACCTCAGTGGTGAAGTGAGTGTATGCAAGTGGTTCTAAAAATTCATTGAAAGTTTTCTTGTAGAATTCATGGTACTCATCCTTTTGAAGATCCTTTGGATTCCGCATCTAAAAAGTGGCAAGAGAAGATCAATAAGAGATGCAATATAACAAAAGAAAAAGAAAAATGCTAATGCAAATCATTAGCATCCTAAGACCTCATGGAGCAAATATAGCTCAAACTCACCCATAGCGGCTTTGTTTCATTGGCTAATTCCCAGTCCCAATACTTCTCAGTTTTAGTCTTCTTTGTCTTCTTTTTCTCACCCTGGTAACAAGAGCAGCAACAGATTTGGTGACACATGAGAAAAGCAAGTACAACACCTACATACAGAAAAACTGCAATAATTACCTCTGCTTTAGGTTCTTCCCCTTCTTTTGGTTCTTCCTCTTCTTCCACCTGTCAATGTTCAAATTAATAAGTTCTGACAGAGAAAAGCTGATTGAGTTGTCACTCCTTCAAAACACAGATCTCATTAACTCCAGTGGTAATCATGAATATAAATATGGATGACAAGCTGCAAACATAAAATTATGCAAATGGAGAATACATAGTGCATTAATTACAATAAAGTGAAATCAAAAAAGTAACATACTAGCACTCCACTTGTTCAAAAACATACACTCTTTGTGACATAAGACGCTTACCCTCCTTAATGCTCTCTATAAAACCAAGTTTCTATTTAACTGGAAGGAGAGGACATATGGAAAGGGAGAAATGGTTGCTCCTTTTCTTCATAGGTGGAAACAAATTTCTAAAAGAACCAATTGTTCCACTATCACATTCACATTCACATACCACTTGACTCCAAAGACCAACCACCTCCAATTTACTATTACCCTCCACATGCAACACTAATTTAGCCCGACCTTCAATGACCTCCAATGTAACATTGGCCAGTAGTACCTGTATAGACAGGAATCCCAACAGCTGTCTAAACTCAAGAAAAAAGCCAACCTCAGCCGATGTAAGCCATGATTGAACTACGAAGGAATTGTCTCAAAAACAAACACTGAAATAACAAAATATCAAATCATCCTCATTCATATCCTTGATTATAAGAAAATTATTACACTTACTATAAAATGGAGATAAAATCCCATGTTAACAATTTTTTACCATCATCACTGCTAGCAATCACTCCTGATATCCCAATAAGTACATCACTCATATTACACTCAAAGACATGGAGCTGATTGCTACAAGGTAATTTTCGTTCATTAAAATAAAAGAACTAAGTATATGACATGCATATAAGTGCTTGCAAGTGCATACATACAATCAAAAGAACAGAAGGGGAAAACCAAAGTCCACAAAATGTACCATTCATGTATTGTAGTTAAGATTTGCTTTATTTAGAAATTATTTATTGTAAATATTTTGCTGATTCTTTGGGTAGTTAGGCGAGACTTTAGACGTTATTTCTTTCTTTCCAGATTTCCTCCCTATTCTTTCTCCTTTGCTTTCGTCATTCTTATTATATATATGTACAGTACCCTGAGTCAATGATAGATACATATTATTCAGCTCTCTCTTACCCACATGGTATTAGAGCGCAATTCAGAAGAAGAAAACGAAGATGACGAGCCCTGTTGCAGTCGAACTCAGCAAGAGAAAACATGAGTTTGAATCTCGAGGGATCCTCTACAACGAACAAGAGCCAAAATGGAAGTCAACCCTCATCCATTTCTGGTCTCGAAGGGTCGTCGGTGGTGATCGTCTCTGGAAAACTCAATAGGTCTAATTACAGAGAATGGGTGCAGGCCATGAAACTGGCTATTGGAAGTCACAGGAAGCTAAGCATGATCACCGAAGATGCGAAAGCTCTAAACTCAATCAACCAACACGCTCTGCGACAATGGGAGACAGATAACTCGATGGTGTCTTCGTGGATTATCAACACCATTGTTCCACCTATCAAGCGGACCTTCATGTTATTGCCAACAGCACGAGAGATTTGGGAAGGAGTGCAACAATCATACTTTGATGGGGAAGATGTTTCACGCCTATATGAGATCAAAACCAAGCTGTGGCAGATGAAGCAAGGTGACCAAGATGTTACAAAGTATTGGGTGGAGATGGTAGCATTATGACAGGAACTTGACTTTCTCACTGAAGAAGTGTGTGGAAGAGTAAGGATGATATCGTGATGTATAATCAAAAGATTGAAAAGGAGAGCCTTCGAGTTCTTGGCAGGTCTGAACCAGAATCTTGATGATGTCAGAAGTAGAATTTTGAGCAGATTTTCTTTACCCACAACCAAGGAAGTGTTCTCTGAGGTAAGGAGAGAAGCTGCAAGACGGAGAGTCATGTTGAAAGAAGAACCAGTTGCAGCACCAATTCCAGCACAGGAAGGGTCTACAATGGTATCTAGAAGTAGTGAACCAAATCAAAAAGGTCAAAAGAAGTGGGGTGAACATTGTAAGAAAAGTGGTCACACTGAAGAAACATGTTAGGATATCCATGGAAAACCACCCGAGCCGCAAAAAGGGAAGGCACGAGGTTATCAAGTCTCAAGTGATACTGGTTCAGAAAAATATGAAGAAAACCAGAAGCAAGGTGTCGACCAAAATATTTCACTGGGAAAAATACTTGAATTGTTGAGTAACTTACAGACTTTTGGACAGCAACAAAAGAAGACAGGTTCTGCTAACGCTACATTGAAAGATAATTTCATTCAAGCTTTACAAACTTCATTTAATAAAAGGAGGTGGATAGTTGATTCAGGAGCTTCAAATCACATGACAGATGACTCTCATCTATTTAATTCTTATTCTCCTTGTGCTGGTCATGAAAAGGTTAGAATTGCATATGGTTCCTTAACTTCAATTGCAGGAAAGGGAAATATAAGAGTTACAAATTCTCTAAATTTAAATTCTGTCCTTCATGTTCCCCATTTAGCATGTAACTTACTGTCAGTCAGTCAATTAACAAAAGAAGCAAACTATAGTGCTCACTTCTTCCCTACTTATTGTATTTTTCAGGACCTGTCATCAAGGAGGATGATTGGCAATGCTAAAGAGTGCAATGGAGTGTACTACCTTGGTGAAGATGAAGAGAGTAAATTTAATTCTACAAATTTATGCAATAATGCATCTATCTCTAGGAATGATGAACTACTGTTATGGCATAAAAGAATGGGTCATCCTAACTTCCAATATTTGTCTCATTTGTTTCCTGAACTTTCTATGAATAAAAATTCCCATGTTCAGTGTGATGCCTGTGAATTTGCTAAACACCAAAGAACTTTTAAAAGATCTGAATACAAACCCACTCTACCTTTTTCTATTGTCCATAGTGATCTTTGCGGTCCATCACGCATTGCAAATCGCACAAACTCAAAATGGTTCATTACATTCATTCATGACCATACTCATTTATGTTGGATATATCTATTGAAAGATAAGTCTGAAGTCCCTTCCACATTCATCAACTTCTATAATATGATCAATAACCAATTCAAAACCAGTATTCAAATCCTCCATACTGACAATAGGACTGAAAAACCTCCATAGCTTCTTACAAGAACATGGCATTCTTCATAAGAACACGTGTCAGTAGTCCTCAACAGAATAGGATTGCAGAAAGAAAGAATAAACACCTTCTTGAAGTTGCTAGGGCCCTAATGTTTGCTAGTAATGTGCCAAAATTCTTTTGGGAGGATGCCATCCTTACTGCTACTTAATCAACCGAATGCCCATTCGTATCCTTTCCTTTAAATCTCCACTTGAAAAACTCCAAGAAATCCATACCACATCACACCTTGAAACTAACCTTCCTTTGAAAGTTTTTGCGTGCTCAGCATTTGTTCACAGTCATTTACACAATAAACTTGATCCTAGATCTGTTAAGTGTGTTCCTTGGCTATTCTACAACTCAAAAAGGTTACAAATGCTATCACCCCTAAACCAGAAAACTTTTTGTCAGTAGTGATGGCACTTTCACTGAAGGAGAACCATTCTTCCCCAAGTCTTTGATTCAGGGGGAGTATTGGAGTGAAGTTGATAATGAATCTCTGCCTGAGGAACCTATCTCTACTCCTATTTTTGAATCTTAGCCTTTGGAACCTATCTCTACTCCTATTTTTGAAACTGTACCTGCACCTGCACCTGCACCTGCACTATTTTTGAAAATAATACTTTTATGTCACCAACTAAGGTGAATTCTGATGCAGGAAGAGATACATATAACAATATACAAAATAAAGAGTTATATGTTTACTCTCGAAAGAAAAAGTCAAGTGCACTTCCTGCACCTGAAGTAGTACCAGATTCTAAACCTATACAGGATCCTGAAGCGGAAAAAAAGGATGTTTCTGATAAGGAACAGGGACAGGTAATTCATGATTTAGACATTCCCATTGCCTTGAGGAAGAAAACCAGATCGTGCACAATGCATCCAATAGAAAAATTTGTGTCTTATGAAGCCCTATCTTGTTGTTATCATGCCTTTATTGCAGATCTGGATAGGATTCAAATTCCTAATAATATCCAGGATGCTCTTGAAATACTTAATGGAGACAGGCAGTCTTGGAAGAAATGAGGGCTCTTAAAAGGAATGGGACATGGGAGGAAGTTGATCTTCCAAGAGGAAAGAAGCCTGTAGGATGTAAGTGGGTGTTTACAGTGAAATATAATGCTAGTGGCTCTATTGAAAGATATAAGGTTCGTCTTGTAGCAAAGGGTTTTACACAAACCCATGGTATGGATTATAAGGAGACATTTGCTCTTGTGGCAAAACTTAACACCATAAGAGTTTTGCTATCTGTGGCAGCCAACTTAGATTGGCCTCTCCATCAATTTGACATTAAGAACGCCTTCTTAAATGGAGAATTGAAGGAAGAGATGAATATGAAGCTTCCTCCAGGTTTTGACAAGTAAGGAGGAGAAAATAGGGTGTGTAAGCTAAAGAAGTCACTTTGTGGTTTAAAACAATCTCCACGAGCCTAGTTTGAAAGATTTACTAGAGTTCTTAAATCTGAAGGATATATACAAACTTAATCAGATCATACTATGTTCTTCAGAATTAGAAAAGGATGAAAGGCAATTTTAATTGTCTATGTGGATGATATTGTAGTCACTGGTGATGACACAAAGGAGATGGGAAGACTCAAGTCTGCCTTAACAGAGGAGTTTGAAGTTAAAGACTTGGGTGAGATGAAATATTTTCTAAGAATGGAAGTGGCTCGGTCAAAAAAGGGAATTTACATTTCCTTTCTTGAAGGAAACGGGTAAGCTTGGGTGTAAACCAAGTACTATACCTATAGAGAGTACAAAGTATGAAGATGATGGCAAACTGATTGGTCGCGAAAAATACCAAAAACTTGTTAGAAGACTGATCTACTTCTCACACACTAGACCAAATATCGCATTTGCGGTCAGTGTGGTAAGTCGCTATATGCATGCACCTAGGAAAGGACATCTTGAGGCTGTCTATAAAATATTAAGATATCTGAAAGGTACTCCTGGAATAGGTCTCTTGTTCAAAAAAGGAGATCAAAGAACCATAAAAGTTTACACAGATGCAGATTGGGCAAATTCAGTGGAGGATAGAAGATCAACTACTGGATATTGCACATTTGTTTAGAGAAATTTAGTCACGTCGCGAAGTAAGAAACAAAGGGTGGTTGCAAGGAGCAGTGTTGAAGCTGAGTTCCGAGCTGTTGCAAAGGGCATTTGTGAAGGCCTCTGGTTAAAGAGAATATTAACAGAATTGCAAATTACCTTGGAGTCACCTATATGACTCTTTTGTGATAATAAGGCACATAGCCATCAACATTTCTCACAATCCTATCCAGCATGATAGAACGAAACATATAGAGGTTGACAGGCATTTTATCAAGAAAAACATAAAAGATGGGACTATCTGTCTAGCTTATATACCAACTAAGAAGCAGACTGTTGATGTATTCACAAAGGGGCTTCAAAGGCATTGTTTTGAAGAATGTATCAGTTGGATATAATAGATACCTATAATCCAACTTGAAGGGGAGTGTGGTTAAGATTTGCTTTATTTAGAAATTATTTATTGTAAATATTTTGCTGATTCTTTGGGTAGTTAAGCGAGACTTTAGGTGTTATTTATTTCTTTCCAGATTTCCTCCCTATTCTTTCTCCTCTGTTTTCGTCATTCTTATTATATATATGTACAGTACCCTAAGTCAATGATAGATATGTATTATTTAGCTCTCTCTTACCCACATGTATCCTGTATGAAAATAGAAAACTAACATCTACATATATGTAGAAATTTTACTCCAACCGGCAAGACAATAGGAATCTGTTATATGAGAAAGAAGCACACTTACCTCCACAGTTCGTGATTTTTCTTGCCATGTATAGATGGGAAAGGAAACAAACTGAGAGTAATTCTTCACCAAACTCTGAATCCTGGTTGGCTCTGAGAATTCATATTTGTCATCCGGCTGGACAAAAGAAAAAGAATTTTAAAGTGGTAAGACAACAGTTCTATATACTACAATAAAATATGATCTTACTAGTTATTATTATTATACTGTGTTCATCACTTCATTAAGAGAATATATAAATAACTGCAGCACAGAGAAAGATTTTATGCTAAAATTCATGATAAGCTACCTTTCAGAAAAATATAAGATCTCCCTATTACACATTGTGCATTAGATTCTACTTTATGACATGTGAAGAAATTAGACACCACATACATTGGGATGCGAGATGCAAATTCTCTATTTACATACACGCACACACGCACATCCATCAAAGTAATTAAAGAACTGCAACATACTTTGAGGTAGAGTGTAATTTGTGTACCACGACGCAATAGCTTTTCCGGATCAGTTTCTTCCCTTATTGTGTAAGAGCTACTATCAGCTATTGCTTCCCATACATATTGCTTATCAGATCTTGGGCTCTTGGTAGAAACAACAACCTGATTGTCGATAGCATGCAGACATAGTAAATTAAAGACATGAAACCAAGATAGTTCAAATCAGAACCATCAATTAACGCAAGAAAATGCAATTGAGAAATTCACACTGTACCCTCTCAGCCACAAGAAAAGCAGAGTAAAATCCAACGCCAAATTGACCTATCAAACCATTATCAGCTCCCAAATCATTGTTCTCCTGAAAGATAAAGGATATTAAAACATGTTGATTGAAGCTTTGAAACATCAAACTGACGGATACATCTGAATAATTATAAATTACCTTCAGTGCCTTCAAAAATTTTGAAGTACCACTCTGAGCTATAGTTCCAAGGCAATCAATAAGCTCTTCTTTGGTCATTCCAATACCAGTATCTCTACAATGTTAGGCAGCAAAAAATTCCAATAACTCTATTTACATAACTAGAAAAAGAGGTTCAATAAATTGAGAATAACATACGTTATAGTAATAATTCCATTGTCTGGATCTGGTTTGATGCGTATCTCTAAAGCTCCGGCATCCCCAAGCAAAGAAGGTTCAGTCACACTTAAGAATCTCAACTTGTCCAAAGCATCACTTGCATTGCTGGAAGAAAAACAACAAAATACAATCAAGTAGACGCGCATGCATAAGACTGGAGTAGCACCTAACTACAAAAGTCAAAGAAGAAAGCGACAAGTATAACAAGCAAAGAGTGCCTATTAAGGTGACATTTTTCCATGAAACCTAAAATATCAAGTTTTATACAACTAAAGTGCGTATTATACCATCATAATTCAATAGCAACTAGCTTTCAACATCTCATAAATCGCTGAAACTCCGTTTGAGCATAGGATGGACATGTGCTCACCTCACAAGTTCCCGAAGGAAAACTTCCTTGTGGCTATATAGACTGTGAACTATCAAGTCCAGCAGACGACTGACCTGCAAATGATTTCATTTTCCACGGTGAAACAAATATATATATATATATATATATATATGCCCCATAAGTGAAAATAAACGGCCTCTTTGTATATAATATCTTAATATATTCTCTCTCTAGGTCAAATATCTAGCCGACACAGATTGCGACTTATGAGGTTCTGGGTAGGATTGAAAATAAGAAACGAACTTAAACTTGTACAATATATTCAGACAATTTTCACTTCTCCAAGCACACCCAAATGGTATATTAGGCGCTTCAATTGGGTAGAAGTTGCAATCTAAAAATTAGTCCTTGACTTCCAGTATATCTCAAGAGGCAAAGGAAAATAAGGGACATAGATGAATTATTTGATATCTTGATACAATACCCAAGCTTTCATTGCCCCCCAAGTCCCCCTAGTAATAATAAAAATAATAATTAAATTTAAAAAAAAAACCCACCTCGGCTTGGTATTCGAACTTCTCACCAGGAGTATCGGTGGCCCCCTCTTTCTCTGCAACGGCGGCGTCGCACCGGACAGCCATCTTATTGTTTCTTCTCTGGAACTTCCACTTCAAACCAGCACAAGAGAAGCTATTTCTAGTAAGACCATTTTGCGGCACGAAAGCACTTCTAAGAGCCAAAGCCCTTCGGTTGTTTCTAGGTGTAAAGGGCGATGAAGAAGGGAGTGAGGCAAGAGAGGCAGTAGCCAAGCTTCTGCTCAGTACAGGAGCCATTCAGCCCGAGAGAGAGAGAGAGAGAGGTGAGAGGTGCTCGCAGAGAGGAAACCTCTTTTATCTATGAAGAGTGCAAATGAAGTGTCGAAAAACCCTCGACCAGGGTTTTAGGAGGAGACGGATGATTCTAGAATATAGCCCGCCGTTGTGAGGAACCCGCCTGAGTTTGGCGCTACTCGCGTGGAATTGGGAGGCTTAGATTCTGCCAATTCAGCCATCGCAATATCCGTTTCATTTCCTTTTAGATTTGTATTGAAAATTTTAACTTAAGGAAATTTATACTAAAAATATTATATTTTATAATTATTTAAAAAAATTTATAATAAAAATATTAATTTATAATCTTGAATTATAATTTTTTTATACAATTTAAATTTTTTATTTTAAAATTTTAAATCTTTTAATATAAATATCTTTATTTCAAAGTCTTTTAACTAAATTAGATGACATCACCAATAATTCACCATCTTATATAGGGAAGGTTTGGATTTTTTTTACCCCTTTTGCCTTGCTGGCCTTCCCATTGAAATTCAGTAGATAATAAAGTATTTGCTGAAAAAGAGTATAAACGTTGTAAAATTACAGTAAACTCCTTTGAGTCATCTTTATTTTTCCAACCAAAGAAAATTACATAATCCTTGTACATTGTTTTAAAATTTTACATGCTCTTCCCTTGTTGTTTATTGTTTTTATTCTTTCGGGCACACCTTCATTGTTTATTTTTATATTATAGAAATGATTAAAAAATTAAATTAATATTTTAGTCTAATAACTTTGTTTAAAGTATAAAACACAACAAAATGATTCATTATATTTTATTTTGTCCCATAAGTATTTTAAATTGTAAAACATATTAACCTAGTTACTATTGGCATGGCATCCACGTAATTGTCAATTCTATTAATTACCTTATATAGCTTCTTTTAAAAAAAAATTAAATCTTAATTTAAGGTTTTCAAAAATTGAGCAACTAGAAGAGCCAAAAATTATGTGGAAAGCTAACTTAACAAAGTAAAATAATCTCAATAGTAATTGGATTGATAAGTTTGACAATTTGTGTCAATTATTCTACGGAATACAAATATGGACTATTTGATATATTTCATATTTCGAATTTTTAAGGGATAATATAAATTTTTAAATAAAGTTCAAAACACTAATTTAACCCCCCCAAAAAAATTGACTATTACTACAAAGGGGTAACTTTTTTCTTCAGAAATTGAATATAATTTGACTATAATGCAAGCATTGAGTCACTTGATTTTGATGATTTTTTTTTTTTAATAGAGAGCTCACTTCTTAAAGAGGTTGAGTTTTTCATGTTAGATCTCATCAAGATTTGTATAAAGTAATTTTTCATTATTATACATTTAAATATCGAAGTAATCCAACAATAGAGAAACTCAATATCTCAAAAGGTTAAGTTGTCCGTAAAAAAATTCTCCGAAGATTCATTTGTCAAAATTATATTAATTTTTAAATAGCATGAGTCTAGAGTCTAACAAGTTACGTAAAACAAATACCTCAGTATTCTACATGCCTTCAATATTTTATCAGAATTTTGAAAATAGAAGTTCAGAAGAAAGGATATGCATAAGTGGTTCCACCCACATAACAGGTCAAGCAGAAGAAAAATCCGTTTGCACTCTACGTGAATTGGAATACAAATAATTATATATTTTCCTGCTAAATAATCCTTACTTGTTAATGGTTCCTTTTCCTTTCTTTCTCCATTGTTGCTAATTTCCGACAACTGAAACCTTCTTTCATATTATAACCGTGCCTTAAATACAAGAATTTCAGTTTCAAATCTCAACAGTACCCATAAAGTTTTTCATATTTCAAGATAGACGGCAACCCCGTACGATGGGTGCACCAATATGGGTGTCCGAAACATATCATTTTAATAGGCAATCAACTAAAAATTGTTAAGGCATTACCAGCAAATGACCCTGATGTAACATGCAATCGTTTAATGTATAAAGAATTTCCTCACACTAAAGTTAAACAAAGGAAACTCTAGAGTTTGTGGGAACGAATTCATGAGTATTCAATAGTATTAGCTTTATCTCCCTGCCATGTTCACGTTCTTTATTTACCAAAATGCAGAAAAGACATTCTTATTTGAGAAAGAAACAAATGAAAAACATCAGAGTTGAATAAATAAATGTTGGTATGAAGCTAGAAACATCCAACATCTAGCAGCCCAACACCTTTGCCTAATAATCAAATGAGGAATTTGATAAGAAATTTACAACCCAATTACAAAGGTTGGATCCTTCAGGCCTCAGAAACAGCAGTTGGCTTCAAACAATCGACATTAGTACACAATCCAACCGATCTCACCATGTCCCCCAACCTGCAGCCATACAAACACTACAACAATCAATAAAGTGATTTTACAGAGAAAGTGCAAGTCATTAGTCTTATCAAGAAATGCTTGTGTATGTACACCACATGTATGTACATGCAACGACCAAGATGGCAAGATTTAATATGGGCAGATTAAGTCTTGGTCATTGCATGTATACACGTACATGTGGGGTACACAAAAATTTTCAACTCTTATAACCAAGCAGAGTAAAGATAATTGTATCCAACATTGTAAACCTAAGAAGGCAAAACAAATACAAGAAGAGCAAGGTTGAAATTTGAACAGACCGGTCGAAGCTGTTTCTTGCTCTCTCCATCTGATCTGTGCTGTTCCTTGGTTTCCCTGAGCGGTCCATGCTCCTTCTCGGTCTCTCTCGCTTGTCAGTGCTAGTTCGTGACTTCTCCCTATTGTCTGTGCTTAGCCTAGACTTTTCTCTTTGCCCTGTGCTAGTCCTAGGTCTCTCTCTGTGGTCAGTGCTTGATCTGGTCTTGTCTTTGTGATCTAAGGAGCTTGAAGAAGGATTCAATTGGTCTGTCTTGTCTCCATCTACACTTTGTATGCGTGGCATTTTCTCTACAGCTGATATAAATTTTCTAAGATGTCTCAAGTATTCAGGGTAGAGTTCTAGATTGCAATGGTTTCCTCCTTGAAGCCATAAAGGTTCAAACTTCTCATTACTGAGTTCCCAGAGCTGCTTACCATGGGAGCAATCTACAACCTCATCTTCTGTTCCCTGCCAAATATTCCCAAGGGTCTTCAATTAGCTTATCTTGTCAAAACATTTGCTGACAATTTAAGATCGAAATATTAAAACGGGATTGCATTATTGTTTAAAGTTGTAGAAATATCCATTTCTGCAGAAAGGGGGTCGCAAAATGACTTCTGCAACATTTCTAGCTACCATAAGTCATCTAGTTTCGTAGTTGAATCGAAATAGAAGTACGTTATTTTTTCTTTTTTGTTATAGGAGGTCTATGATTTGAGGAGAGAGAATAAAGACAAGGTAAGAAAATAGGGATTGAATCTAAGACGAGCTTGATGGCACCCAAAAAAAAAGAAAAGTGGTACCATGTGACAATTAAAGACGTTGCCTACGATTTATCCCTGAATTCCGCCTTTCCCCACCGCACCCAAAAGAGAGATTTAAGCTACTATGCTTGTCTAATTATGTAGGCGGGTTCACAACCAAAATCAATCCATGTAATCTGGAGTTGTGGACATTTTATAAAAAGTACTGACATGAAAAAGTCACATCAGAAGAGTAAAAAAAGTGGCAAATTTGGTGCGGCCGAAATTTTCCCAGATCTGTTCAAATTTTTGTAAAGTCAACTTCTCACCTATATTGATTTTCTATTCACTTAATGAGGATGGATAAAAGAGAGAGACAGCTGAAAAGATTTTAACTTCTGAAATTAAGTATTAATCTAAACTTACCATTGTTGCACAAGTATTGTATGTTAATAAGGTTATTACTTATGAGAATATAAGAATAGTTTATTATGAATGAAAAGATATGAAGCATGAAAGGATTACTCACATGAATTACCAGAACTGGGCACTTAACCAGTGGGATTTTGTCAATGTTCTGCAAGAGAAAGTAAGCCAATTAGCATTTCAATGAAAAAACAAATTTCAAAAATGAGTTATTCTTTCTCGTTTCAGGTGGAAGCAGAAGGAAGAAACCTTATAAATGTCGAACCAGAATGTTTTCTTAACAGGATACATCACACGAAGACCAGACAATATTGGACTATGAAGTATGACAGCTCTCAAACGAGGCAAACGAGTAGCCAATTCCAGAGCAGGCCCACTTCCAACTGACTGACCATACAGGATAGTGTCCTCCTCTTTCACTCCGTATTTCTCCTCAAGGCACCTGTAAGCAGCTTCTATGTCTGCATAGGTGTCCTGCTCACTAGGCTAATGACAACGACAGGTTGGAACTGATTAGTGGCACCCTCTTCAAATACAACGTACAATAATGTTCTACTAAAATGTGTATCAGAAATTTTGAGATAGTGGTTTGAAGCAGCAAAATAGAACTCAGTATTTTGAACCGAATTGCATTACAGAATTATCAACTATAACTTCATTGTGTCATTCTTGGAGTAATTATATTATGCTCCAAAGTCAACTTAACTTTTAGCAGAAAAGAAAAACGACAAAGTAGGGAGCATTTTAAATGCATATGCATATCGCTTTCAACTTTTATACTTTTAACAGCTTCAGAATGCCTGATGAGTTGGTTCCATTTGCAATATACAAATAGGTGTGGAGGATTAATGAATCAAGACGGTTTAAGCAGCAACATGGCACTGTCTTTAAACTATTATGCTTTTTAAAAGATCTAATTTTAGTTTTATTTTCATATTTTTATGCTAATTCTATCATCCAAAGTCACTATTTTTCGGCTTTTTGCGGGAAGAAAAGAGGAGATAATATAAGGCCTTCATGAAGCTCGGTGAATTTTAAATGCATATACATTGCTAATGCTCGCAACTTATTATATATCAACATGCGATTACCTAATTAGCTGGTCCCAATTGCAATAAACAAATAGGTAATGCTTCTTCACCAACTAGGTATATTTAACTATATTATATGTGGTTATAGGGCTCTAGGCTCTAAAAGGTGAGATCAAATTATGCTCTCTTTTGACTTTCTGCATATTCAGCCAATCACACGTGCTTCAGCCCGTTGGGCTTGCTGAGCTTGAAAAATTGACACTCTTTCTGTCGAAAGGAAAAAAAAAATCCTTTGTAATAAGCACAGATAGGAGGCACACCACATACCTTTCCAGAAGATTGTCCATAACCAGAATAATCGTACCTGCACATCAAAAAATGTCACACTGATTTGAACTAGAAACAACATATTCATTTTCTGAAAACAATGTAACAAAGGTTTTTAACACACCATTATCTTTTTGGATGTCGGGACTCTTCAAAGTATATTCATACCTAAAATTAATAGTGTCATCCAAAATACCAAGAGGTATAAAATGGCATCATTTCAGGTGATATCTCATGCCATCCAAAAATTATAGGATCCTACACTTTTAACTTTCTTAATGTATATGAAATATCGCGTCATTTATCATACCAAATAAAATAAAAATCTCAAATATTATACTATCTTATAACATAATGTTCAAAATACTAAGAAATGTATGATAAGATTGTACCAAACAACTAAGCAAAATCCAAAGAAAGAAAAGATCACAGACCCCATAAGATTGACACCAAGATGAATACTAAGCTCTGTGAAAATGTGAAACATCTGGCCAAGATCAGCAGCATTGCCATGAGAGTAAAGCACAGTTAAAGAGGCCGACGGGTTCTTCACAAACGTAGCCACAATCTCATTCCCTTTCTTGGTGGCCAGCTTCATCACATCCACGTCATCTCTCCGGTGAGCAACATCGGACATCCTCAGCTTCTTGCTCGATTCATCCTCGTACAGAGTATATGATGGCGGGTCCGGGGGAAAGAAGGCGAATTTCGCCGCCATGGACGACGTCGCATTCCCCATCATTCACAGACGAAAATGGGAGCTACAAAGAAGACGACAATCGTCGAACGGTTGGTCGGTATTTTAGAATAGGCCAATCAATGAGAATTGCATGGCTTTTACAGAATTCTGTGAGCTCCTTGACTATGGCGGCTGCTTGTGTACTTTGAGTCCTTATGAGAGTGAGAGTGACAGAGTTCCCTTTGGAAAGCAAAAGAGGTTAAATTGGGAGAGAGGGAGCGTGTAGAATCTGAGTAAGTTTAATTTTTGTTTGGTTCTCTAGAAAATATTGTGTTTTGGAACATTTTTGTAGGGCGAGAAAGAGCGAGAGGGAGAGAGAAACATATAGGACAAGGAGGAAGGGATGTTTGTCGGAATTTTCTTATGGTAGGAGTGATTTCCGGGGCCTAGATGGGTAACAGTGTGGATAATTCCTTGCTTAAAACAGGAATCTCAGACAGACAGAGACACCAGATTCCCACTCACCTTTCCCTAACTATATAACGTAAATATTTTCCTTAGTAAAGATTTTGGCCGGCCCACTTTTCTTTTCCAAGGTAATTTTGATTTCTACCATATGGGTTTTCATCCACTCAGGGTAATTTTGTCTTTTTATTTTAACTATTACACTTAGAATATTCTCAAGATTTATCCAGTCTATATTTTTTTCAAATGATTTTAAAAGTATACTCATATATCTCGATATGATATATTTAGAATTTTATTATAAGAGTACTGTTGAAAAGAAAAGATCTCATATTGTTAATGAGAGATATGGTCTTTTTTTATTAACTAAACTAATATAATTTTGTTTGACACAGTACATGGTTAGTTGTCTAATAGGAGAAATTTAAAATAAACTCAACTCAGTTTTAATAAACATATTAATATATTAATTATTAGTCTTAATAATTTAAAATTATTATATATTGATTATGATTGACTTAATATATTTTTCTTATAAATTTAGAGTTTACTAAAAATTTCTAGAAGAATCTTTTCAATGGTGCATTGGTAAATATTGCCTCAAAACATCATTTTGGAATCATATTCTCTGTTCTTTTTTTTTTTTGGGTTTGTTTTAACCAAATTTATGAGGAGTTGTAAGTGTTAATCATTTATAATATCATTTTTCACAGGGAGGTTGATTTGCTTCTTTTTGTGAGATGGGGTTTTTTTTTTTTTAATTGGTAAATAAAAGGAACATCTTTGTGAATATGTGGGCTTGATTTGTGGCTTCCATGTCTCTAGGCTATCATCAAAGTGTTAACACTATAAATTGTTTATTTATTTATTTATTCAAGATTTGGTAAATGGATACAACCCTCTGTCTTTGCTAAGAAGGTTTGAGCCAAAGAAAAAGGCTAAGGTAGAGCCTATTTAAATTTCAAAGTGGATATATGATGTAGCTCTGCCCCACCACTTAAAATTGTTTTTTTTTTGTTTAATTCAAATGAATCTCTTTCTAAACTATGATTAGTATATATTTAAGAATTTAATTCCATAAACATAACATTTGCTTTCAAGATTTTCCTGCTGATTTAGATAGAAATACTGAAAATAAATTAGGCTTAAAAGTAAACCTAATAATGCATAGGTGGGGTTGGTGAATAAAAGAGAGCAAAGAAAATGAATGGTGGGTCAGTGTTATGAGAACACAGGAAACATCCCATGATTGCATATTAGTACATATTATTTTTTGACCTCCAATGAAAGCTTATTGCTCTAATTACTATCTTTCTAGTTAAGCTTCAATTTCACTTTATTAGTTAAGAAAAAACTGCACTATAGCTAGCAATCATGCATTTATTTACAAGTGTATGTAATACAGTTTAGCACCTTTACTTATTAATATTAATTTTAAAGTTTAAAGAACAAAGGGCAAGAGCCCTTAGCTATCCAAGTTTGAAAAAAATTAAATATGAAACTCAATTTATATTTGAGGGGCCATAGCTATTCATGAATTATGGGACCCATGGTTATTCTTTTTGGTTTGTTACCGTTGAGGCCGAGCGTGCAGGAGTACAATATGGAGCATGCATAAAATTCAATCAAAGGCCACCACATGTGACATCACACACCATATATCATTAATTATAGCACAAGCTACAATAAAATATTTTACAGTTTACATGGCTCATCTTTGTGGGGGAAAATAATAATGATTAATAATAATAATAATAACAATAATAATAATAATATTATTATTATTTTAAATCATGATTAGAATAGAGACAATATAAATTTTGATTTAAAAATTTTCGAATCAAGTTATACGAAAATTTTTCAAACATAAAAAACCTAAACTAAACCAATTCTCAGATTTTTTTTTTGTCGTAAAATATGTCAATATTGCACTAATAATTATTCCGATTAATTATTGTCTCAATTGTTTTTACTGCGAATCATCATGGAAAACCGGACCTGCGACATCTTGTAAATTGCTTAGATTTCTCAGCGGTAAATTACAACTTGTAACTTGTGAAGGATCGAAAATGGCAATAGATGAGGATGCAAGAGAGAATGAAATGAAATTATAGTTAGATGAAGGTAGTATAATGATAGCAAGACTAAGAATAAGGGTTGTGTTACTCTACTAAGGAAAAATTTATACATAATTCATTATATTATTATTATTATTATTATCATCAGATTTTTTAATTAAAATATAATAAATCTATCATTTTTTAATATTAATATATATACTTTTTATAAACAAATATATGGTTCTCTAATTAAATTCTTTAGTTGTTATATTTTAATTAAAAATTATTTAATTATTATATTTTAATTAAAAATTTTGAAAGCAAATATATAATGAATTTGACCTAAGTATATATAATCCTTGTGCTACCTAAGCTTATGAATCTAATGATGTATTGAGAGGCTCTTCTAAGCTTATAGAACTTAAATTCAAATCTTGTGAAATTTGGTGTATTTAGTTTATTTATACTTCTTAAGGAAGTAAGATAATTATAACTTCTGATTAACTTGGCATGTTGCTTTAGATGGAACTAGAAAATTTTTGTTTGATTCAAAGTCACTTGCTAGTTTGAATTATAATTTTTGACCAATTTACTCTGTTAATATATTACATGTGCTTTAAGGCTATGCACCAACCAAAATGTTTGAACTTTAGCAATATACATTTGATTTTTTTTGGACCCAGGAAGTTATTGAATCTATAAGACATTTACACAACTTAAAATACTATTTGACTCTGTTGTTGCCAATTTTATTATCTTTAATTTATACAATATAGTTTGTGCTTACAAAATGTGTTTTAGCCTGTCCTTTCTTTTTTTTCCCCTCTAATCTTTGTAAGGTTTTGTTGTTTTTGATAGTCATATTCTAGAATAATGTTAGAAAGTTTAACTTGGATAAAATCTAAAAATACTTTGAATATAATTAAAATATATATAAAATAAACGAATTTATTTTTCTTTAGCTTGATATAGAATAAAATGTTTAAGTTGAGACCTCTAAAGTCTCAACCATCCCAGCTTAAACCCTAAAGGCCCCATTATTCAGGGTGGAAACTGGTGGGACCACCTGAAGTTATGTATAAAAGAAAGCATTAGACTCTATTTTTGTTCTTAAAAGACCCAAATAAACTCAGTTAAGATTTTTTTTTTCTTGGCCAATAACTTTATGCATTCCTTGTATGTGTATTTTATGTAGGCAAACTATCTTTGAAACCTTATTTTTACTAAGGCTAAAATTTCATCAAGCATTATTATTCACCCTCTAATTACCTTAAAATATGCAATATTCTATTTACAATTACAGTGTATTTATTAGTGTCTCACAATCATTATGAGGAACTATTATTATTAGTAATTATTATTATTTCTTTCTCATTTTGATGAGATATGATATGAAAAAGATTGGATTTCATTATTAATGATTAGTTAAAAGGTTTTAAAAGTTTATACTCATTCCAATTGAAAATTTTCAAATGATTTTTCTATTATCTTTGTTAAGTAAATGAATTAATTATTGAGTTATAACTTCTATTCACACATAACAAAAGAATTAGTAATTAAGAATATTCATTTTCCAAATGAACCATTGTCTTTAAAATCATCCCATCAAGTCTTACAAGGCAAATCCAATGGTGCAAGAAAGATACATATGTTGTTAAAATGGATCTTTCGTAGTGCTTCTGCTATAAAGGATTCACCTTCATATGTTTTTTTTTTCTCTCTTTTTTTCTAATTAAAAGGGAAATGTGATATATTATTGTGTAAAGTCAAATTTAGCATAATGTATGATAGATATATAATTTACTTTTAATTATATGTACAATTTGGTCTCTCATTTTTTTTTTCTTATTTTAGTTTTTTGATAGAATAATACCATACAAATTAGTTTCTATAAATTCTAAATTCTATACGTGGAAGTCCCTTCCTTATATGCCAACCTTAAAATTTAACAAGGAGATTGATGTGACATATTAAGTGCCCAATGAAGACATTAAAAGCTTATTTGAAAGATATTTTTATGATGGGTAGTTTTTGTTAATTTTAATGTAGCATTATAATCTTTTAGTTAGAATCACCATTTTTTCAACCTTATTACTTTCTCTCTCTTTCTCTTGCTCTTCCCTCTCTTCTCTCACTCTCTATTCTTTCTTATCATTTTTGCAACCAAAAAATTTACTTTAACTCATATAAAAATATTGTAATTGGGTATTTTAAGAGAAATTTAATCTAGCTTTTCTTTCATGACTTCAATAATGGCAAGAACTTCATCTAAGGTGATTTTCCCCCATTTTCTTCTTTGATTTCAAATATTCATTTTGGAGATTTTTGTATGTTGTTTAGTTTCCAAAGTGATTCACATGCCAAGGCTTAGTAAAAAGCCTTATCTCCTACCTTAGGAACCTATTATCATTGCAGCCAAAAACATCAATATACACTTGGGTTGGTGTTTTATCTCTCTTCCTTTTGCTAACTTAACACTTTCTTAGTCATCAAAGCTCTCACTACCATATCTCATTGTTATGAAGCTCGCTATGACATCAAGTTCAATACTAGGAAGCCAATTTGGAAGATTTTGTTGATGAAATTTGACATCATATTGAAGAAGATTATTCTTGGTCTCTCCAATTTGGCATTGGAACAAAGACATATCCATCTTTTTCTAATCTTTAGCTTAAAGCTCATATCGACAAATACTCTTATCTGACTTATTGTTCTTTGTTGATCTAGGTATATGTTAATCTCTATAGTTTTCTCATATATTGTGTCAAGCTTGGTTAGTCAACTAATCCTTTTGTTGTTTCTAAATTTTTTTCTTTTTTTTTTTTTCCTTTTTTGTTCCTTGAGATTTCCTTATCTTATTTTTGCTGCCACCAAGATAATATATTTTGATTGGACAGCCATTTTAGGGTAAGAGAATATGCATATGAAGAAATGGTTGAATGTTAAATTGGTATAAAGATGTAGAGTTCATAAACAAGTGATTCCCTTTATATCTCATTTTAGGTTTCATCACAATTTCTTCAACTTTCACTTAGATCCTTGAATAAATTCGACAATGAGCCTTTGTATACCTAATTAGAATATTAGTGACCAATTGGTATTTAAAGGTCAGTGCATTGATTTAATTCTTTCTTTTTTTAAGAAAATTCTACAAAATGAGTTAGGTCGCTAGTTTAGGTTATTGCTCATTGCTACATAGCTATGTTTTCATTAGGTTAATAGAGAAAGAAGAGAAAGAGTGAGAAAAAATGAATAAGAGAGAAAGGCAGGGAAAAAGGAAGCTAGGAGGAAGAAAATATGCTAACTAAGATTTTCAAAATGCTATGTTAATATTAATGAAAATTACATATCATAAAAATACTTTCCATGTAAGCTTATGTGCCACTTCAATGGCTTAAAGGACTAATGTGCAAATAGTTTAGAACTTATAGGAACCAACTTATACAATACTAATCTTTCAATGACTAAACAAAAAGAAATTTTTTTTTAAAACTAGAAATATATATATAGATAATTTATTTTTAGTTGATCTATTATGGAAGCAATTGTACTTTGGTGCCCTTTTAGTTTTCTAGTGTAAGTTTTTTTAAATAATAATATTTTACAATAAATAATTACACTTAAAAAATTTGTAATTTGTTAACTATTTTATTAAAAAATAAATTAATTTATAAGGAATTAACATTTAAAATACCTTTTCTTTTAATAAGAAGGGCCATAAGAAAGATAAAAACTATATTTTAACAAGACGAGGTAAAAAAAGTCTCTTATAATCATTAGCAATAAGGTTACTTATTAGGCTGTTGAGATGCATATCAAGTTTATGTAAACTTTAAAAAAGGGCCAAATTATAAACTCTGGTTAGCAATCCACTCTACACATTGATGGCTTTCTCATTACAAGTGAGTGCAAATAGTCTCCTGTAGAATGTCCAATCAATTCTTTTATTTTACTTAAGATATGAGTATAACCAAGATGCTTGTGTTTTCTAGTAGGATGATGTCTAATATACTTTTACAACCAGTCTCCATTATTACCTTGTTGTAACCATCTCTTCAAGCAATTTCCAAACCTAAGAAGATACCCTATGCCTAGAGCTTTACATTGAAGAAGTTAATAGTGCCCACATTAAAGTCATATGCCTTGATCCATTTACTTATATGTTCTAAAAAAATACCTTCATAAGAAGTTGAGTCATTAGAACCTTTACATGCACCATTTAAATTGATTTTGTTCCATCCAAAAGAAGGGGACATCCAAGCAATGTGCTCCTATATGCAAATTTGACCACTATACTTATCTAGTATGGAAGTGTTTGTAAATAATGATATCTTAAACATAATTAAAGATTAACTTATCATGATAAAATAGTAATTGAAATTATCATCATGCACCACTTTATTCCTCTACTACAATGTAAGCCAACACGATACAATGAATGTGATTTGCCAACATTTGTTAGAACTATGTGAAATGCCCTTCTTGATATTACTTAAAACCCAATGCCAGAGGCCCATTGAGAAAAAAATCTACTACTTTAATAAGTTCTAATAACTTTTTCAAATTGAAGTGGTGTTGTAATAATCTATAAACTAATGAAAGATTGTTTCCTTTTCATCATTATAGATTAGGCAATTTTGATCCTTGTTAGGCCATTTAGCCAATCTACTTTTAGTGAAAAGTTTACTATGACCTATCACCTATAAGAAGATCCTCATGCATTATTGTCCTTTCCAACTCTAGATACTCTTTCAAAAGATATCCTCATTAGTAATTTTTAGTTTCTTAATGAGGTTATAGGTGCTGTGGACAAGAAAAAAAAAATCATATTCTTGAAAGATCCCAAGCAACTTTATCTTTACCATCAATTTGTTTTGGTGGAAGGGTGGCCTAAACCTCGTCTCTCTCATCCTTTGGAAGCAAGTTACTAAAAGCTTTCAATTTCTAATACTCATCAGCATCTACATAGTCTGCTACTTTTTTATTAACTTCTTTAAGAGGAATTGGCCAAGAAGTCTTTCCAATGGCTAGCTATCATTCCAAAGCTTGATATTTCTTCCATCTTGAACCTCTCATTTGGTCCCTTCAAAGTTAGATTTCTCTAGAGGCTACAATCTCCAACTCTAGTGATACACCTTTAAGTGAAGTCAAGACCTTTTCTATATTTTCTTATAAGAGCTTAAGCCTAAAGATCATTATTAGTAGTAATAAAACCCCATAGCCAATGGCGAAGCCAAGACTTTAGGTTAGGGGGTGCAATTTAATTTAAAAATAATAATTTTGCTTTATTTATAAAATAAAAAG
This sequence comes from Erythrophleum fordii, assembly GCA_032878935.1. Taxonomy (NCBI): domain Eukaryota; kingdom Viridiplantae; phylum Streptophyta; class Magnoliopsida; order Fabales; family Fabaceae; genus Erythrophleum; species Erythrophleum fordii. Next base: position 47,979,032 of record JAVQMF010000053.1, on the reverse strand, counting down.
CAAGGGATGCAAAATATTAGAAGTAAAGGGTGTAAAATACTAAAACTTATACTCTCTATTTATAATTTTTCTCAAAATGAGGGGGTGCATATGCCCCCCTCACACCAACGTGGTTTTGCCATTGCCCATAGCCATTTCATTAAAAGAGCATTATTGAAGAAGTTGAGTTTTTTTTAAACCCCAAACCCCCTAGGCTTTGTGAATGACAACCATGTTTCAATATATTAAGTGTGCTTTTTTTTTCCTTATCTTTGCCACTCCCTCAAATAAAGCATCTTTGGGCTTTTTCTATACTTTCAATAATGTTTGCTGGAAGTTTAGCAATTTGCATGTTATATACTAGGATAAAACCTAACAAATTTAGCCAGAGTCTCACATCTTACAAAAGAAAAGCATTAATTCTTTCATCTATTCAAACATGAATTGACTTTTTTATGGATATCAAAGAATTAATCTCTGGTGACTCTGCTATTTTACAACTTGACACTCAAATACTTGTCCATGTTTAGACATAATTTCAAAACTAGTAATCAACGTAATAGCTTACTTGACCTCTTGCTTGACATTTTAGGAGAAAAAAATAACAATCTTTGCTTGACTTAATTTTTGGCTCAAAAGATCACTAAATAAATTCAAGCATTTTATGTTAACACTCAATTTCTCAATGTTGGCTTTTGCAAAAAGCATGAGATAATCAATAAACATTAGATGACAAATTAAGGAGCCATTTTTACCAACTCTCATCCGTTTTCATATGCCAGCACCACCTCATTATGGATAAAATGAGATATAGCTTCTCAATCGATATCACAAAGATGTAAGGAGAAAGAAGGTCTCTTTGTCTAATTTTTTTTTGGAGGGATAAATTGATTAGATTTTTCTCCATTCCACATAAGTTTGAAAGTTGTAAAAGAAATGCATGCATGTCATAATATAAGGTCACCAATGTGAGGTCCCTGATTAAGCTCATTTAGGACATTAGAAATGAAATCTCCCTCCAGACGGTCATAATTTTTTTCTAAATCCACGTTGATAGCCATAAAAACACAAATTAATTATTATTAATATTGATATTGGTTTTGACTTTCACAATTGGACCATATCAAAAAGCCCAAATCCATTGAGACTAAACTGCGGTGTATTATATCCAAAGCCTACCTTGAACTTGATGAGAACGTACAAAATGTCATGCCAATCCATAACAATTTTCTTACATATATCTTATGACTGCATGATGAAGTTTCGTAAAATAGAAAATAAATTCACGCAGGTTGAGATTTTTTTTTTTTTTTTACAGTTATGTTAAAAGTAGGTATCACTTAAATCAAAATACTAGGACAATGAGCAATTACCCAATTATATATCCCAAGAGAGAGCTCACTGATAAATACTCAAAAGGATTCTCAGAAGTAAACATTGAATCCTTCTCACCTTTACTAGCCTAACCAACAATACCCAAAAGTCAGGCCATGGTAATATTTGTAACACTTTGAGATTAATGACTAGGTAAATATATAAGGTGGTGGCCATGTGGAAGAACAAGGTGTGTGATTCCAAGTTTAAGGCACACTTTTCCACCTGTCTTGGGGCTTAGAAAGTGGCCGAGTAAAGCAGGATATATGATAATATGAAGAGTCACTGATCACAGTGACCTAGGAATTACCCACTGGCTTTGAAAACGTTGGGACAAATTGGAACCAACGCCTTCTATCACCTTTCCACTACTTCCCTGTGTTCCACACCCTACCCAACTTTTCATGTTGTTTCAACTCTCATAGGCCACACAACAATTTATTGATTCAATGCACCGAATATGTATATATATTCAATTGATCATTTTTTTCTTTGTTCCAATATTTTTCAAAAATTTATATATAGTAAATTATTTATCACACAATTTATCTTCTTTTTCAAGTAGTCGACATGCACATAGTTTATATATCTCAGGTGCAAATCAGCTATTCATTTGAATGTTTGCTCAAACATTCCTTTATGTGTTCTGTTTAGGATTAATTAAGAGAGAGGAATAAATATTATTGATAAAAGAATGAAAATATGAAGAAAATTAAAGCTACACAATACAATTTCGTTTTCCTACATCTATAAGAATAGAATTCAACTTAATTTTTTTTTCCTGAAAACTTTTGAAATTTTCTAAATCTCTTCTATCTTTTAGAAATTCTTCTGGTATTTAAAAAAAAAATTGAACTAGGCAATTGCTTCTTGAAATTTTCATTTTTCTCATTCCTTTATTTCTTTTTATTGGTTGTCAATAATATAGCTTAAATGAAGAAATGGGTAATTGAAATTTGATTTGATTGAGAAATATGCGAGTAGTAAAGAATATTACAAAGTACTGAAGTTTTCGATAACTAAAAATTCGGTATAATCTCTCCATGTCAAAAAAGTTTCAAAGTTATACTGCTCTCAATTTTGTGTCACAACACATGGAAGCCTTGAACTGCAAAATGTTCATGTTCTTGTGCGTGGAAAAGCGTAGCTCCAAATATATATAATATGTACCGATCACCTTGTTTTACGTACTGTACCTACCTCGGCAAATTAAGGCACAGCTTTTTCTCTCGTTGATATTTGCTTGGTTGTAGACAAACGCAAAACACACATAGACTTCCATTCCACGTTATTGTGTGCAAAAACCCTTCTTTTTCTTTCTTCTTATTGTCTACCTTGGTGAACGCTCTCCTCTCCCGAGAATGGCGGCACCATGGGGTTTGAGCCTTTCATCAATCTCTCATGCCATTGTTCTGTACACACTCTGTTGGACCACTTTCACACATAGAATTCATCGTAACCTTCTCTTTAAAAAATACTATCAATTGTCCATATTTGATGCATGGAAATTTTAATTTATCAAGTAACATTTATAATTCTTGTGCTGTATAAATTTTGGAGAGAGCAAAATACTCTTTCCTAGCAATGATTTAATTATATGGTTCTCTATCATATTATAAAATAACCTTCTCCGGAACTAAAAAATAAGGTACAATTATATTTATTTTAATCAAGATATTTTTATATTAACTATTTATATAGTATATGACTAATATAAACCAGTTTTCTAAATTTAATAAAATTTAAATTCATTTGATAAAAAATGAATAATTGTTTAAAAAAAAGAAAAAAATACATTAATTCAAAAAATAATTTTTTAAGAAATTTAGCCAATTAAAAGGTAATAACTAATTATAATATTTAGTTTCAACAATAACTTGTGTATAAAGTATATATTAATAAATATAATCACAGCCATAAATTTAATATAAATTATTAGTATAAATTATTCTTATAGATTTCAACACAAAATAAATAATGTTGAAATCAAAGTTTAAAAATTAAATTTTCTAATAAGTTAATTTTTTTAATTAAAAATCGATCTTATCCTTGATAATGTTTTGATTATTTTTTTATTTTAGGAAAAGTGTTTGTATGTTTTTATTATGAACAGGAGCCCATGTAATTAATTAAGTCATCTATCAAAGGAAACTAATTTACTCTACTTTGAATAACATAGGTATACAGAAATTTTCATATATATATATATATATATATATATATATATATAATTTATATTCAATTTTTCTATAACTAAATTTTAAAATTATTGAGAAATTAATATGTCCATATATTAAAGCTCGAAAGATTCATGCAAGACATGGGATCAATGTTGTGGGGATTCACATTTTTAATTGTCCTTTTCCAACAAAAGCACTATATATAATTGCTAGTGTTTGTGAAAAACCCAAACGTTGTAGGTGGCGTTGGAAAGAAAACTCCTAGCTTTGACTTGGGTTTTTCTCATTTTAGCACTAACTCTAGTTCTATAAAAACTAAAACGCTCTGTTGAAGTCATTCCTCTCTTCTGCGTTTCTGATTTTGAACTAGGCATTCCTGCAGATGGTCATGGTGAAAACAACTGCTTGTGTTTTGCTTTTGCTTCTCTGTGCTGCCTGGCTATCAACTGCTAGGTTACACCCAGGTTTGCTCTCAAATCCTCCTTTTGGTGATTTTTTTTGGGAATAAATTCATTGGTTTTTATTTTTTATTTTTGTAAGCGAGTGTTAAAAGTTGAATAATGATCCCAAAGGGGAAATAATTAATATGCAGGTGCTGAAGTTAATGCTATTTCAGCTTCAAAGGTAAATATTTGCATTAATTAGTTCTTATTTTTGGCTTTCTTCCTAAGGAAGTTTTTTTATTTATATAAAATTGATTAAGGACATGATTCAGTTTGCAGCTATTTTGTTATAGAGTTTTTTTAATAAAATTATAATATGTAGATATATTGTTGCCAATTCAACAAATTATTATTGACTCCTAAAAACTTTTTCAAATGTCATAACATAATATTATATACATCTAAATAATTGAATCGAAATTTTTTTTCAAGAAATTATATATATAACCATTCCAAAATAGTTTAATTATAATTTTGGCATTAAATTTTAAAATGCAATATTTTACTTCTTAAATTATCAGTGAAAAACACATTATATATTAATTAAGAGTTAGCATCCGAAGAAGCTGTATTTTTTGGTCATATAATATCTTATATCTCCATCATCTTATAGCTATTGCATGAGACCAATATTTCAAACAAATTTTTAATTTTGAAGACATTAATTTTAATTGATATATAACGCTTTTATTTTTTGTGATAATTTAAAAGGGTAAAATGTTACATATTAAAATTTAGGAAACAAAATAGTAAATAAGCTAAGATGGGTTATATGTAGTTTTCCTAATTTTCTTTTTCATATTTGATTGAAGGGTAACTAACTAGTATTTAACGAACTTGAACAGGTAATTGCTGCAACTGCTTCTACCAAAACCTCGAAGGCCAAAAGCCAAGCTGCAATATTTGATGATGGAAATAACTCAAAGAAAGTGAGTGTGGAGCCGCAGGTTGTAAGGAACAAAGGCAATAATGCCAAGTCGTCATCATCACATTCCAACGTAAAATGTAAGAGAAGTTTAAGAAGCCGTTTGTCAGACGAGGTTGATAAGGGTTTTGTGGCTTTTAGTGCAGATTACCATGCACCAAGGCACCACCCACCTAAGAACAACTAAATGATGACATCTTCAAATTGTATGTTTTGGGTCTTCTGAACCATGAAAGATAGTTATATATATATAGTATTTGCTTTTTTATTAGCTTTTTGTTTGATTTTTCTTTTACCTTTATGTTTTTATATTACTGAAATATGAGTGTTTGATCTGTATCTGAAGTTAATAGGGGAGATCTGATGAATGCTTTTCTCGTCAACATGGCAAATGATATCAACTTAGAAAATTATTTCAAACTCCATTAATTATATGGGGAGATAATTAAGAGATCTTGCTTTTGGCTACTGGCAATAAAGAGGCTTAATTTGCTATGTTCCTTCTTCCCTTTGTTCTTCAGTTCTCTTGTCCATGATTTATAAGCGAGGATTCATGTAAATACATGTTTTAAAACAATCATAAGTGTTTTGGTATCAATTATCTCTGTTTCTATATGAAATCATTTATAACGGGAAAAATTTTACAGGTATTCATATAACTAAGCATTTATAATTGCTAAGTCAAAAGTTATACATAGTTATTTAATGTGCAAAAATTTCTAGTTTTCTAATACACAACTAGTGGCTTGGCATGCATTTTAACTCTTTTCGTTTTATTTATTTAAATAATTTCTTAAAAATAAAATGAAAATTTTTATATTTTAAAAATTAAATAAAGTAGTTTGAAAAGTTAAATAACTTTTTATTCTCCGATCTTATATCAATTAAATATCTCATTTTTTATCTATTATAATATATGATTTTTTGGATTAAAAATAAAAAAGTACAAACTATATCAATATAGATAAAGGAAAATACTTATATGTAATTATTTATATTTTTATTATCAAACTCTTCAATCAAAATATAATAAGTATATAGTTTTCTAATAAAAACATGATAGATATACAATTTTTGTAGACAATTATATGATTTCTTAATTAAGTCATATATATATATATCATATTATTATTAAAAAAATTTATAATATTTTGGCTAAAACATCTAACAATAAAAATATAACAAATTATTATTATTATTATATAAGTCGTAATCATCACTATTTATTTACATTATTTATATTCTATTTATACCATCATATCATTGTAATAATGTTCATTTACTATTTACATTTCTGAGAGTGTATTATTCATTCATAGTATTTTTCCTCTTCTCGCTGCTATGGGATCCATATTTTCTTCTTTTTTTTCTCCTTTTCTCCTATGGAACCTATAGGAAAAAATTAAAATCCCTCTGCATCTTACAAGAAGACATGCTAGTGACATATAAATTTAGTTCATAAGTAAATTATATAAGTGTCAAAAGCAGACGCTATCAAACAAAGGCAGCAAACCTCTAACCCGCGTTATTAACTGCAACTTGCTATTTTTTAGTGAACTACTATTGTATGCTCAACCCCAAGCCATGCACATGCACAAAAACAGCAAGATAAATTTATATATAAAAATGTATGAGAGAGAAGAGACGAGAATGTAACGATTATAATAAGAGAAGAAATTCTTGAGCTGAAAAATAGGAGTATTTTAGAGCTTTATATATATATATATATATATATAATTCTTTTAAAATATATAAAGTGGGCTTGACCTTTTTTTCTTCAAAGTATAGAATCTATTAAATTTGAGTTTTAATTAAGAAACTCAAAACAAATTTTTTTGGGCGGGGTCAGTAGGCTATTCCATGATCGTAACCCATAATGGCTCCAACTTGCCTTATCTATGAGCTTGGATAGGGTGGGTCCATACAGTCCAAACAGAAAGGATGGGGTCGGTCCATTGGGCCAAATCGAGAAACAGAAGGATTCATTGCAGCGTACAGTTACCACATACCAGATTTTACGTTATCACTGAGACCCAACAGTATGACCGAAAAACCAGAAATTGATACGTAATCATCGTCCCGTGCCAAAGATAACGCCCCTCCACTTCCATTTATGGATTTTCTTGGGGCAGGAGCCACCTGATCGATTACAAAGAAGAGAAAAGCCAAGATATCTCACAATACATAAGTGGTCCAACATGAATTAAGAAGCCATTACAGGAAATTAGAAAGGATAGTTGGCTTGGGTTTGGGGACTGTACCTATGGACCCTTGCTTGAGAACTTGATATGAGCAAGAGTGGATCAAATTTAGCAATCAATAATCACTTGCTGAATTTAGCAACAGAATAAATATTCGTCACCTAAATTTAGCAAGGCCACATTCCCTAGAATAAGTGACGTCACCATCTGTCATTAAATTTCTTTTAGTATGATCAGGGAAAGTAAGAAATAAATAAAAAATTATACAATGTTTATTTTGTTTTTATGATCATTACTCAATTATTAAAAATAAAAAAATTAAAATTATTTTTATCTCTAAAAGTATATATTTTTTATTTTTATTTTTTAATTAACTTTTTGCATACTAAACAAATTTAGAAACATAAGAAAGGGCCTTTGACAAAAATAGTTGTTGCTAAAAGGTTTTTGTTTTATATTTTCTAATAATCTGCCATATTAAGTCGTAAGGTTTAATGTCATAATTTCTTTTTTCATAAATATCACTTTTACTCTTATCCTTTTCCAGTAATTAATTTAATAATAAAATTTATTTATAAAAATATAATAAATATGTAAATTATAATCTAAATTATTAAAAAAATTTCATTGTATTTAATTTTTATATGAAAAAAGGAAAATAAATTACATATGAAAGTTCAAATTTTTTTGAATTATATTTTCACTCACAAATAGTAAAAATAATATAAATTTTTAAGATTTAGATTTAAAAGACTTGAAAAGTTAAGTAAAAAATATTGATCAACATATCTAATTAAATATTCTTATCTTATATTACAAAGATATAAAATATAATCAATTACTATACCAAATATAAGTATTATAATTTACTATCATATCTTACATTATGATATCTCATATATACAATAATATATAAAATAACAGCCTATCGTCTATATTGCTATCTGTTCAACAATGCTACCATTGCATTGGGAATGGGAAGCCTTATATTGATGATAAAATGGATTTGGGAAAAACGATATTGTTGAATGTTCAACCTGCAATGATATGCATAGGAGCTGCGACTTATATTGTCACTCAACATTGAAAACTTCAATTATTGGCGCCTTTTCTTGTAGGGCCTTGCGAACATGGGAACACTGATTAATTGAACTTGTTTATATTTCTTTCAGAAAAAATTATTCATACTTTTATTTTCTTTGTCCAACTTGATCTAAAAGGCATGAATATAGATATGCTACCATATGATATGATATATGATATACATAAACTTTAAAATTTTAAAATAAAAATAAAAGGTATATATAATTATATACTACAAGAAAAATAGAAATTAGCGACAAAATTTTCTGTCATTAAATATGGATAATTCTGTCATTGCTAATTCATTTGCGACGGATTTTGGAATTCCATCACTAATTATTAGGATAGCATATTTTGAATTTGTGATGAAATATTCTATCGCTAATTAGTGACAGATTAGCAATAAAGTATTCTGTGTCTGATTTGTGATAAATTAGCAACAAATTTTTTTATCACTAATCAGTGATAGATCAGTGATGGAATTTTTTGTCACTAAGTACTTATGAATCTGTGATCAAATATTTCGTCGCTAATCAGCAATAAATCAATGATAAAATTTTTTGTCATTAATTACTGATGAATTTGTGACAAAATATTCCTTCACTAATCATCGACAAATTTGTGACGGAATATTCCGTCACTAATCTATAACTGATTTGCGACAAATTTATAACAGAATATTTTGTTGTTGATATAATTTTTTATTATGTGATTTTTTTTAAATTTAACCTCAATATTCCTTTGTTACCTATATAATAATATACAATAAAAGCATAATAAAGTAAGGTCCATTGAAAATAATGTTATTATTAAATAATAAAATTTTTCTTTCATTTAAGTATTTCTCTCTATCTAATAAAGTATATAAGCACAATAATATTCAATAAAAAAGTAACAAATATATTAAAATGATTCTTAATTAAATGATACCTATTCTGAAACAAATTCTGACAATCCTCAGCAAAACATGTCTTAAAATAAGGGAAAATCATCTTTATGATAGAGGACAATCATCAGGATCTGATGGAGCACAAGATAACTATGATTCAAGATCTTACAACCTTTTGTAAAATTTTGATGGCACAAATCTATTTTATTATACATCCATCTTCGATTTTCCGACACCTCCATTCTATCTCCCAATAATCTGTTTTCAAATAGTCATGAAGTAGTCCAACAAATATTTAGTAACCATCACAGATCCATCTATCAAGCTATAATGGTTTATAGCTACTTTTTTAGGGAAAAAAAAAGAGTTTGCAACAGAATATTAGAATGGCTTACTTGCTTTATTTTTCCCCCAATATTAATTGGGGCACTCTTAATAATATGCTTAATATTAGGTAATTGGATAAGCACATCTGGAGATAGTAGAGATTTGAATAAGTCCAATTCTAGGCAATGGTTATCAATCAAAGGACTAGTATCAGTAACATTAATGTAGTACAGTGTAGTCTCAAAAAACATTCTCTTTCAAAATTTGAGAACCAACCATGAAGTCCATTTATGCATCTTTTATACATAATTTCTTTGTTATATCCATAGATTGTAGAAAAAGAAATAACTTGAACAATGAAAATCAATATAAAAAGCTTATTTAAAGGATCCGCATAATAGTTCTTACTATGTCCAGCAAATTTTACTAAGAAGGACGAATACAAGGTAGAAGGATAAAGCTAGAAAAGAAAATAACACAACAAAAAACTAGAAAAATCAAACATGCAAACAAGCAGCTCAATATCTCAGTTAATTCAAAATGGATACCCTTGGAGTAAATCAAGATGGAGCTCCCCAACTATAGGAGAGTAATTTAAGCATACGGAGAGTAATTTAGTAATAGTATCTCTCTTGAAACAAAATAACAAAACTATAAGTGGTATTATATATTATAATTTAGTAATTAAAATCTAATAACTATTTTCTAGAATATGCTTGTCTAAATTGGATGTTTCGAAATACATTTATATGCCTTGGTTCTTTGATATTAAGAATAAATGATTCACTTGATGAAAATTCTTTACTTGTTACAATTCATTCTCATTAGTACATACTCTAGGTTGCAAATCTAAAATTTTTAGAGACTAAATCATATATTTCTAATATTTAAAGACTAAATAGCTGAAACATGTTTTTTTTTAAAGAGTAAATTGTTTAAGTTAAGATTTAGAAACTGAATAACTTAAACATATATTTTTGTACACATTATATAAACATTTTTTAAATTTTTGTTGAAATTATATACATTTTTCTTCTATTATAAAAAATATATATATACTTCCTCTAAAACAAAAAAATTACTTTATACTTTAGTTTAATTTTAATTTTTTTAATTAAAATGCTCTCAATTAACTTAAATATATTTTTTTAAACTAAAAAAATTAAATGAAAGATATTTTGATGCAAAATTTTAAATTAGACTAAAGTGTATAATAACTTTTTGTTTTAGGATACGTTTATTTAGTTTATTCTATATCTTTCATAGATAAAAATTATTTTTTTAAGAATAATTATAAAATTTTATATAATATGAAAATTAACAAAACAAAAATCAAATATAATATTAGCAAATAGTGTATTTATGTAATATAACTGTAGCTTGAAGAAAATCATTTAGGGCTTAGAAAATCATCATTTCGAACTCTAGTAGACATTCTACCTCCTCGCCTTTTCTAATTTTCTGAATACCCATAATGGTTTATTGCTTTGGAAAATGGAAAATGTGTCTTTCAAATATTGAATGTTTGCTAATATATATATATATATATATATATATATATAATAACAAAGATATTTTGATGTTTCATATAATTTTTTTCCACCTAAAAAATTAGAGAATATATCTTAAGAAAATCTTTGAGAAAATAAATATAAACAATAATGATATGCATGGGTCCAAAAATCTGTAGCTAGAGACACATACAGGTTAGAGAGAATAGCAGCATTATTGTAACATCGGGAGAAAAATTAAAGGGGGGCCCACAGAGGAGGGAGTTTTTTTTTTATGTATTATATTATCAATCATTCTTCATTTCGGCGCCTCAGAACCTCTCCCTTCTGTATACTGTGCTTTCTTCTTCTTCGCAGCTTTCCTCCAAGCTCTCAACGTCATTCCTCCACCGAAGGACCTCACCAGCATCGCAGAAGCTCCCCTCGCTTCCTCGCTACTGCTGCGCGCACAGCGACACGAGAAAGAGAGAGCTGCAGCGCCGTCAGTCCAGTAAGTGTTTTCCATCTCCCACACTCCCCATCTCCATTAATGTGCTGCGTTCTCCCTTAATCCCGTAGATTTTGGTTAATTCACTCCATTTTTGGTCCTTCCCTGCTCCAAGAAACGAGAAGGATGGGAAGACTCTTCCATCATTGGTTTGGCCGACGATGGAGAACAGAAAAAAGGGGGGTTTTATTTTTGGGTTTCCTAACTTTATGGGATATATAGAATCCTTAAAATTTCACTCCCTTAGAATGATATATGAACTTGAAGGATGAAGTAGGATCTATATGGAAAGATTAGGTTAAAGATTTCTGTACATGAGTATGGTTCTGTGAATAATAGGTTGTTTGGTAGCTATTAGGGAATTATATAAATGTAAGTGTGATCATTGTGAACCTATGTAGTGATTTGGTGAGTTGGGTGTTATCAAGAAATCCTGTGAGCACTGGTAGTGAAGGAAATTGGCATTTTAAGGAGGAACCAGTAACGTACTAACATTGACCAGTGTCAGTGAGTAAATAATGGGTTTCAAAGTGCTTACCATTACCTTTAATCCTGATATTGTTACTTTTTGTTCTAAATCATTCTATATGAGAAAAAAAATGTAGTTATATATATATATATATATACTATGTTGTTATAGCATGAATTGATCTCGAGGGAGGAATTGCCTGGAGAAGTAACTTTTATTGATTTTCCTTTTATTGGTCTTATTTAGTTGCCTATTTATATATTTATGAAATTTGTATTTTATTTATTAATTTAATTATTTGATAGTTGAACTAACTTTTGTCCCCTATAATACAAACTCCTTGAAAATAAAATAATAATAATAATAATAATAATAATATTTGACTAATGATATATATAAATATATATATATATATATATCTATAAATATGAACTTAGAATTAAAGATTAACGTGCGGCTTATTTATAAGTGCATGCTATAGTCCTTAATGGAACCAGGTCATATGTTGTGAAGGAATTTGGGTGGAAAAGGAGCTACCCGTTAGGCGGAGCCACCCGAGTGAGGCAGGTAAGGGCTGCCAACGAGGTGTAGCCGCCCCTAGAACGGATGAATTATGACATACAAATAAGAAAGGTAGATAAAGGGGCTGCCTATTAGGCGTAGCCATCCGAGTGAGACGGGGAAAGGAGCTGCCAACACGGTGTAGCCGCTACCTTATCTGAACTAGTGATAAAACTATTATCAAGTGATCACACCAAGAGACTCAGGTCTAGATAGGTTCTCTTTAATATGACGGGTTGTGAGATTTGTTAAATTGTGATGCGTGATGATCTAGTTATACACACTTTAATTAATTGGTTATGATTCTTGAATTAATTTTTGAAATCTATTATCTGCTCACTGAGTTTTGACTCACTCTTTCAAATTTTAAATTTTTCAAATAGCACCTCTGAACCTGATCCGCCTCCCTCATTTTAGGTGCTGAGGCGTTATGGCGGTGAGCCACCCTTTTTGGAATTGGGGGCTTCGTTAACTTTTTTTTGGTTTGTCGTTGTTGTATTGAATTGATACTCGGTTGTAAAGTATTTTAGGAGGAGGACCAAGGGATAGAGGTTTTGTTTTCCCCTTCCCTATTTTTGTTTCTTTGATGTTTTGTTAACTGGTTAAAGAGAGCGGAGCTCTCTGTTGTTGTTTCTGCTGAATTCTGACTGTTTATAGAAATTTGGGATGTCCTATTTATAGGGGACACTCTGCCAAAATTTCTATAAAAAGCTAGTGCATAAAAGAAAGTAAATTTTATATATCCAACAAGGCAGGGTTACACTTAGTGTACTGTTATTCAATGTAGGACCTTTTAAAGGTTATCTGCTAAGATAATGCAATAAACCAAGCTGTAAGTAAGAATTTCATATAGACCCCTCGTGGTAGTCACCCCTTCTCTTGGAGAAATGGGGCGTGACAAAGTTGGTATCAGAGCATAAGTTCCTGTGTCCTGTGAAATAAGTGCTCTCTAATGACGCCTTAGTTATCTTTATGAACCCGAGCATAATTATAACTAAGATATCATTAGAGGCCTTATAGGGTATTAAGGGTTCCTTCTTTAGGTGTAAGATTTCAGGAAGCATGGGTGTTTATGAATTTGCATGTCTATGAATGATTGGTTTTTCTTTGTTTTGTTCTAAACTTGTGCTTTGGTTTTTATAGAATAATGATGCCGGCTGGATCTAGCGCAACTGTAGGGGCAGTTGCAGAAGAGAATGCAGATGAGCCTTCTGTTGAGGCTCCTGCCCCATCGATGGCCCCAGCCCCTAGGGGTCGTGGTCGAGGAGCCGGTAGAGGAGCCAGTAAGGGTCGAGGTAGACGTGGAGGGCGTAGTGGGCAAGGCAGGGCCGCCACGCCCCCGGTAGGGGATAAAACAGGAGAAGGACTTATGCCTCCCCAGCCGCAATTAGGATCATTGGATGCCTTGGTGGCTAGGTTACAAGGGACTGTGGAGGCACTAGCAAACGTAATGCAAGCACAGAGAGTTAGAATTGAGCAATTAGTAAGTGTTGTAATTCCACAATCTCAAGCACAGGTTCAGCCTACTCCGGTGACACAGCCAGTACAGAGTGAACGGAGGAATGCTAATGATTTGATATCAAGATTCTTGAAGTTGAAACTGCCAACATTTTTCGGGTCTGATAGCCGAGAAGATCCCCAGCTCTTCATGGATGGTGTTGAGAAGTCGTGCCGAGCCCTTAAATGCTCGGGTGAAGAAAAGATAGAACTAGCCACCTATCAAATGCAGGATGTGGCTTATACTTGGTGTGAGACCCTGTTCCAAGGAAGACCTGCAGGATTACCTCCGATGACTTAGGAGGAATTCAAAGAAGCTTTTATGGCCAGATTTTAACCCAAGAGCACCAGAGATGCAAGACGCCGAGAGTTTGAGGTCTTGAGGCAAGTTCCAGGCATGAGTGTCTCTGAATATGATATCTGGTATACACAACTCTCCCGTTATACACCTCATTTGGTCTCTACAGAGAGAGATTGGATTGAGAGATTTGTGGACGGATTGATACGCCCGCTGTTTAATGCAGTAGCGGCTCAGGTTGAGCAGTTTTCCTCCTATGCTGCGGCAGTTGTTTGTGCAAGGAAGATTGAGTTACGGGGGATGGAGGATAATGCCCTCTTTTCAAAGAAGAGGAAGAGGTTTGAGGGTAAGCACCAGGGTGTGGGGTACTTGACGGGTGGGTCAAGATTCCAAGACCACAGCCAGACATTATCTCTAGTCTCGAAGAAACCTGTGCAGTCTTCTGGTATTGCAGTTAGTCAGCGAATAGAGCAGAGTGTTGTTGGACGTCAGGCCCAGTATGGTCCAGTCCAAATAGAGCGTAATAGCAACCGTTGCCTTACTTGTGGGAAACTCCACTCTGGGCCATGTTATAAGGCAATAGGTGCATGTTATCTCTGTGGGCAAGTGGGACATTTAAAGAAGAATTGCCCGCTCCAGCAACATGGGTCTAGTCATGGATCGGTTTCATCATCCCATCAGACGACCCCTATAGCAGTTACACCGATTCAGTCGATTCCCACCCAATCGAGCAGGAGTGGTGTTGGAAGAGGTGCAGGAAACAGGGGATCAGTCTCAGTGGGAAAAGGACAGGCTCGAGTATTTGCCTTAACGAGACAGGATGCGCAGGCCTCCAATGCAGTAGTGACAGGTACTCTCTAAGTTTGTTCTTACGATGCTCGTGTATTATTTGATCCTAGTTCCACTCATTCGTATGTATCGCCTCACTTTGCTAAGCGGATTGGTAGAGATCTAATTAGATTAGATGATCCTTTTATGGTTGTGACTCCGATTGGTGAATCGTTGTCAGTGGACTATATATGCCAGTCTTGTGAGGTTCTTACTGAAGACAGGGAAACCTTAGCAGACCTGGCGATACTAAATATGGTTGATTTTGATGTGATTCTGGGTATGGACTGGTTAGCTTCTTACCACGCCATGTTAGATTGTTATTCAAAGGTGGTAAGATTTCATATCGTAGGTGAGTCGCCCTTTTTGATACAGGGTGATCGTAGTGAGGTACCAACCAATCTCATCTCGTCACTGAGAGCACAGAGGTTACTAAGAAGGGGGTGCCCAGGGTATTTGGCTGTCATTAAGGATGTTGATACACGAACGGTAGACCTGCAACAAGTCCC
This sequence comes from Erythrophleum fordii, assembly GCA_032878935.1. Classification (NCBI taxonomy): domain Eukaryota; kingdom Viridiplantae; phylum Streptophyta; class Magnoliopsida; order Fabales; family Fabaceae; genus Erythrophleum; species Erythrophleum fordii. The sequence goes on along the minus strand of JAVQMF010000053.1, from coordinate 47,963,471 downwards.
TGTAGTTAAGGAGTTTGAGGACGTGTTCCCAGAAGAGTTACTTGGATTGCCACCGGATAGAGAGATTGAATTTTATATTGAGGTAGTTGCGGGCATGCAACCAATTTCTATACCCCCCTATCGTATGGCACCATTGGAGTTGAAGGTTCAGTTGCAGGACTTATTGGATAAGGGGTTTATCCGTCCAAGCGTCTCCCCTTGGGGTGCTCCAGTACTTTTTATGAAGAAAAAGGATGGGTCTTTTCGATTGTGTATTGATTACAGGCAACTCAATAAAGTAACAATACGCAATAAGTATCCATTACCTCGTATTGACGATCTTTTTGATCAGTTACAAGGTGCGCAGTGTTTTTTCAAGATAGATTTGCGTTCCGGGTACCACCAATTGAAGATAAGGAAGGAAGATATCCCCAAGACGGCTTTTAGAACCCGCTATGGTCATTATGAGTTTTTAGTAATGTCCTTCGAGTTAACTAATGCGCCGGCAGCATTCATGGATTTGATGAATCGGATATTTAGGCCATTTTTGGATAGATTCGTCATAATATTCATTGATGACATCCTAGTTTATTCAAAGAGCCGGGAAGAGCATGAACAACATCTACGCTTGGTGCTGCAGCGGTTAAGAAAGGAGCATTTATATGCAAAATTTTCTAAGTGCGAATTCTGGCTAGATCAAGTGGCATTCTTGGGCCATGTTGTTTCGAGGGATGGTATCCAAGTGGATCCAAGTAAGGTAGAAGCCGTCTAAAAGTGGCATAAACCTACTATAGTTACTGAGATTCGCAGCTTTTTGGGCTTAGCTGGGTATTATCGCCGCTTCGTAAAAGATTTTTCAAAAATAGCTGCCCCTTTGACCAGATTGACACAAAAGCAAGTTAAATTTCAGTGGTCGGACGCTTGTGAAGAAAGCTTCCAGGAGCTGAAGAAGTGTTTAACTTCAGCCCCTGTCCTAACATTACCATCTGGGATAGGAGGCTACGCAGTGTATTGTGATGCCTCAAGAATAGGGTTGGGATGTGTTCTTATGCAGCATGGACGTGTGATAGCCTATGCCTCTAGGCAACTCAAAAGACATGAGCAGAATTACCCTACTCATGACCTAGAAATGGTAGCGGTGGTGTTCGCCCTTAAACTTTGGCGGCATTACCTTTACGGCGAGACCTGTGAGATTTATACTGATCATAAAAGTCTTAAATATATCTTTTAGCGAAAAGATCTCAACCTTAGACAACGCAGGTTGATGGAGTTACTCAAGGACCATGATTGCAATATTCTCTATCATCCTGGGAAGGCCAATGTAGTCGCAGACGCCTTAAGTAGGAAGTCAATGGGCAGTTTAACACACATTGTAAAGGATAGAAGGCAGTTAGTGGAAGAAGTTCATAGCTTGGAGAGGGTAGGAATGAAGTTTGAAATTGCTAAATCAGGAGCATTCTTAGCTCACATGCAAGCTTGTTCAACCCTCATTGAAAGGGTAAAGGCGGCTCAGAAACTAGATCCCCAGTTGAGCCAGAAGATTGAAGGAGTAAGGAGTGAGAAAGATAGTGGATTCATTCTTGACTCAGAAGGAGTACTTAGAGTTGGAGACCGGTTGTGTGTGCCTAGCGTGGGGGATATAAAGAGAGAGATTTTAGAGAAGGCTCATCATTCAGCATATACCATTCATCCTGGATCGGTAAAAATGTACTAGAATTTGAAGCAATCCTATTGGTGGGATGATATGAAGGGAGATGTGGCCGACTTTGTTTCCCGTTGCCTAGTGTGTCAACAAGTGAAGGCTGAACATAAAAAACCAGCAGGGTTACATCAGCAGCTAGAAATACCTGAGTGGAAGTGGGAGAGAATTACGATGGATTTCGTAACCGGTTTACCCCGTACCTTGAGGGGGTATGATTCTATTTGGGTAATTGTGGATAGATTAACTAAGGCGGCACATTTTCTTCCTGTCAAAACTACTTATGGTGTGGCTAAGTATGCACAACTTTACCTAGGTGAAATAGTGAGATTACATAGAGTACCCGTATCTATAATTTCTGATAGAGGTCCTCAGTTTACCTCTCGTTTCTGGAAGGCTTTTCAAGAGGCCTTAGGTACGAGAGTAGACCTCAGTATTACCTTTCATCCTCAAACAGATGGGCAGTCTAAGAGAACGATATAGATTCTGGAGGATATGTTGAGAGCATGTATCTTGGACTTTGGTAGTAGTTGGGAGAGTCATCTGCCTTTAGTAGAATTTGCATATAATAATAGTTATCACGCTAGCATTCAAATGGCACCATTCGAAGCATTATATGGAAGGCGGTGCAGGTCTCCAATAGGATGGTTTAAAGTTGGTGAAGCCAAATTGTTAGGTCTCGACTTGGTACAAGATGCACAGGATAAAGTATGGGTGATAAGAGAAAGAATGTTGACGGCCTAGAGTCGACAAAAGTCATATGTAGACCATAGGCGTCGAGACTTGGAATTCACTGTGGGTGATTTGGTGTTCTTGAAGGTGTCACCGATGAAAGGCGTGATGAGATTTGGCAGGAAGGGAAAGTTAAGTCCGAGATATGTGGGACCATATGAAGTGCTGGATAGGGTCGGCAATGTGGCTTATCGTTTAGATCTACCCCAGGAGTTAGCAGGAGTCCATCTAGTATTCCATGTATCTATGTTGAGGAAGTGCTTGTCCGACCCTTCTCACATAATTAAATCTCAGGAAATTGTGTTGGATAAGAGGTTGACGTATAGGGAAGAACCTCTTAAAATCGTGGATAAGCAGGTAAGGAAGCTTCGCTCGAGAGAAGTAGCTATGGTAAAGGTAGCCTGGAGTAACCATTCACAGGAGGAGGCCACCTGGGAGCTAAAGAGTGAGATGCGGACCAAATACCCTCACTTGTTTGAGTTTTAAGGTAAGAACTTGAAATTTAAATTCGGGGACGGAATTTTTTTTAAGGAGGAAAAATGTAACATCCAGAGAAAAATTAAAGGGGGGCCCACAGAGGAGGGATTTTTTTTTATGTATTATATTATCAATCATTCTTCATTTCGGCGCCTCAGAACCTCTACCTTTTGTATACTGTGCTTTCTTCTTCTTCGCAGCTTTCCTCCAAGCTCTCAACGTCGTTCCTCCACCAAAGGACCTCACCAGCATCGCAGAAGCTCCCCTCGCTTCCTCGCTGCTGCTGCGCGCACAGCGACACGAGAAAGAGAGAGCTGCAGCGCCGTCAGTCCAGTAAGTGTTTTCCATCTCCCACACTCCCCATCTCCATTAATGTGCTGCGTTCTCCCTTAATCCCGTAGATTTTGGTTAATTCACTCCATTTTCGGTCCTTCCCTGCTCTAAGAAACGAGAAGGATGGGAAGACTCTTCCATCCTTGGTTTGGTCGGCAATGGAGAACAGAAAAAGGGGGGTTTTATTTTTGGGTTTCCTAACTTTATGGGATATATAGAATCCTTAAAATTTCACTCCCTTAGAATGATATATGAACTTGAAGGATGAAGTAGGATCTATATGGAAAGATTAGGTTAAAGATTTCTGTACATGAGTATGGTTCTATGAATAATAGGTTGTTTGGTAGCTATTAGGGAATTATATAAATGTAAGTGTGATCATTGTGAACCTATGTAGTGATTTGGTGAGTTTGGTGTTATCAAGAAATCCTGTGAGCACTGGCAGTGAAGGAAATTGGCATTTTAAGGAGGAACCAGTAACGTGCTAACATTGACCAGTGTCAGTGAGTAAATAATGGGTTTCAAAGCGCTTACCATTACCCTTAATCCTGATATTGTTACTTTTTGTTCTAAATCATTCTATGTGAGAAAAAAAATGTAGTTATATATATATATACTATGTTGTTATAGCATGAATTGATCTCGAGGGAGGAATTGCCTGGAGAAGTAACTTTTATTGATTTTCCTTTTATTGGTCTTATTTAGTTGCCTATTTATATATTTATGAAATTTGTATTTTATTTATTGATTTAATTATTTGATAGTTGAACTAACTTTTGTCCCCTATAATCCAAACTCCTTGAAAATAAAATAATAATAATAATAATAATATTTGACTAATGATATATATAAATATATATATATATATATCTATAAATATGAACTTAGAATTAAAGATTAACGTGTGGCTTATTTATAAGTGCATGCTATAGTCCTTAATGGAACCAGGTCATATGTTGTGAAGGAATCTGGGTGGAAAAGGAGCTACCTGTTAGGCGGAGCCACCCGAGTGAGGCAGGTAAGGGCTGCCAACAAGGTGTAGTCGCCCCTAGAACGGATGAATTATGACATACAAATAAGAAAGATAGATAAAGGGGCTGCCTGTTAGGCATAGCCACTCGAGTGAGACGGGAAAAGGAGCTGCCAACACGGTGTAGCCGCTACCTTATCTGAACTAGTGATAGAACTATTATCAAGTGATCACACCAAGAGACTCAGGTCTAGATAGGTTCTCTTTAATATGACGGGTTGTGAGATTTGTTAAATTGTGATGCGTGATGGTCTAGTTATACACACTTTAATTAATTGGTTATGATTCTTGAATTAATTTTTGAAATCTATTATCTGCTCACTGAGTTTTGACTCACTCTTTCAAATTTTAAATTTTTCAAATAGCGCCTCTGGACCTAATCCGCCTCCCTCATCTTAGGTGCTGAGGCGTTGTGGCGGTGAGCCACCTTTTTTGGAATTGGGGGCTTCGTTAACTTTTTTTTTGGTTTGTCATTGTTGTATTGAATTGATACTCGGTTGTAAAGTATTTTAGGAGTAGGACCAAGGGATAGAGTTTTTGTTTTCCCCTTTCCTATTTTTGTTTCATTGATGTTTTGTTAACTGGTTAAAGAGAACGGAGCTTTCTGTTGTTGTTTCTGCTGAATTCTGGCTGTTTGTGAAAATTTGGGATGTCCTATTTATAGAGGACACTCTGTCGAAATTTCTATAAAAAGCTAGTGCATAAAAGAAAGTAAATTTTATATATCCAACAAGGCAGGGTTACACTTAGTGCACTGCTATTCAATGTAGGACCTTTTAAAGGTTATCTGCTAAGATAGTGCAATAAACCAAGTTGTAGGTAAGAATTTCATATAGACCCCTCGTGTTGGTCACCCCTTCTCTTGGAGAAATGGGGCGTGACAATTAATATAATTAAGTATTTGCTATCAGGAATTATGAGATTCTGCCTCCTGGGAATTGGGGGATTAGAGATGAAAATGTTTGTGATGGATACTTCCATATCTAAATCTGTCTCAAATCTACAAGATCTCATTTAAAAAAAAAAAATTTAGACTGATTGAGGTGGAATTGCCACAGATCAGAGATGAAATTTGAGTATTATATTAAAAAAATTGAATAAAGTGCCATGTATCATAAACAAAGGGAAAGCAATTAAACCAACCTAAATGAAGTTGCACACCGATAGAAGATAGCTTGCACCAATACACAAGTACAAAAATACCCAAAAGTAAAGCTCGATTAAGAGGAAAGAAAAGATAAAAAGTAAACATTCTTATACTATTCTTTAAAAGGAAACAAAGACTACATTTGGTAGGTGGAAAAAGAAATTAGGAGAATGGAAAGGAAAGAAAAAATAAATGGGTAAGATGAGAAATGAGATTTGTGTCTTTACTTTAAAAAAATAATAAAAGGAATAGATACTGTTTAGTAATAATGACATTTTAATGTTTAATTGCAAAAATTGTAAAAATAATATATTTATCATATTTTTATTAAAAAAGCCTAGTAATGAAAATATAAATGATTTGGGTTTTAGGACAATAAATATATTATATATTTGTTATAAGTATTATATATTTGTTATAAGCAAAATCAATGAGTGGGACTCTATATATACACACACACACAAAATAAAGCTTCAGCTACTATTCATTTTATTGCTATTGAGGGTATGGTGGAACCTAAAGTCAATATTTATAATTAGATTCGTGGACATCATTTTTGTGTCAATTGAGCTTTCTTGAATAAGTAGTAAGAAACATTTATCTATGTAAACTTAATTATATAAAAATATAAACTCAACTATAGCATTTAGTTGAATATAGTGCGGCAGTAAAATTTACTAAGCTAAATTACTTATTTTTTAATTTAAAAGATTCATTGAAAACTACAAAAGCATTATGTACTTTTGTTAAAGATAGATAAAAATATTCTTACCCAAGAAAAAAAGATAGATAAAAATATTGAAAACTTGGCATTAACCTTCATCTTTGGTTCAAAAATCTACGAGAGAAATCCATTAAACAAAAATAGAGGGAAAGCATCATTTTATTGTTGGGGAAAGAAATGTTGATTAATAAGTAAAACAAAAATTGTGTTAAATAAGGTCCTACACTTCCACATAATTTTTTTTTCATTAAACAAAAAGCGTGTTAATAAAAATTTTTATTAAGCATCATTGTATTATCTTTTCCAATGACATTTTTTAAGAAAAAATTTAAAACTAAATAAGATTATTTCAATGTTGAAGGCTTACTTCTAAGATAAACATATTGTAATTGTAATTGTAATTGTAATTAATGGATATATATATATATATATTAACAAAATAAAAGTTAAATCAAAGCCTATTTAATTAATGTTACATAATCATACCAGCTAAGCAATTGTAGGAAATATGAGGGAAGATATTACATGATTACATCCATCTAAACTATAAACTCTGTACAAAAAGGTGCTTTTAAAAAGGATAAGCAAAAAGAGAAAAAAAAAAAAAGAAAATCTCAAGATGGGTAGATCTGGTACTTGATCTTTCATTTGAAATGAATTGGCAAACATAGGTAAAATTCATAGTAAATCAGTTTTAACCCAGAGAGATGTGAGAGCCAATAAAAGAAGTAAGAGATAAAAATAGAGATGGAGAAGTTTTCTAGATCTAAGTACTTGGCTGCTGATGGCTTTTATTACTACCATCATATTGAGGGAGAGAGACATAGGCAGAACAAAAAATACCACCCTAAAAGTATATATATATCGATTTTCACAGAGCTGATGATGGAGAAAAGAAAAGAGAGAGACAAACCTTAATTGCCAGAGGAGAGAGTTTGGTTAACAAGAGTTCCAACAATGACATTCGATGGAGCTTCAGACAATAACAGCAACGAGCTTTGAACGAAAAAGAAAGAGAATGGTTTAGGGTTTTTAGGGAAGGGGAATGGCGTGCTTTTTCTAAGATAGAGCATTGATCAAACTATACTAGGTCTTAGATAGTGCTTTTGATCAAATAGTATTGGGTCAGAGGAAAATAGCTCATAGGCCCATCTTACAAACTAATTGGAAGTTAACCAATTTGTGAAACCATGTGCGCCCTCAGTTATCAAATACTAAGTATTTCTATAGAAGCATTCTTCTGTTATACCACCCAAAAAAAGGAAAAAAAGATATTTGTGCAAAGTATATAAGTAAACATTGCATACGCATAGGTAGGTTTTGTTTCCTAGTGGGTTTTATAGATTTCATCATTATACTAATTTATCTATTTTACTATCTAATGATCATTAAATCACCTTAATATACAATGATATCAATAATGAAAAATAGTTTGATTTAAAATTAAAACAATAATCAATTATGTTTCCATATTCAAAATCATACACATTTTCATTGTTTTCATTTTCAAAATCATTTTTTGACTTTAATAACCAAACATATTATATAAAATATTGAAAGTAGAAAATGAAAATAAAAATAAAAATATATTCACAAATCAAACCCTGCTTTACTTTTCTTGCTGTATGTTTTTTATGTTAATTTATGATTTTCAATTGTCTTCTATATAGACCATAATGATAACGATTGGAAGGAATAAAAGTTAAATAAATTTTCATTTTTATTTTGGGAAATAAGAATTTAAAAGTTAGATATTTTTAAACACCAAAATAAGACTTATCTCAATTAATAAATGTTTATTTGTTAGTAAAATTCAATTAATTAATTAATAATGATAATTATCAAGTTAGCTTTATAAGATATACCTAATCATGATTCACGAAGGAGTGGGGTGTTTATAGTTATAGATTTCTTTAGAATATTTTGTTTTGGTCTAAAAGTTGGCAATTTCACGAAAAGACAGTGATTCATCCAAAAGTTTAAAGCCAGGTCTGCACAACATGCTTCCTCCCATAACATGGTTAGCCTCTTTTAGGCAATTATTTGAAGTTTTCATTTTTATTTTTTTCAAAAAGCTCATGATGTTACGGACTTTATAATATTGCAAAATAAGAAAAATACACATATTACATTTTTATATTATAATAGATAGCATATTTTTCTATATTTAATAATTACTGTATTATAATTAAGAAACATGATATTTTTACAATGATTAAACTTAAATGCAATTTTTTATATATTTATTATTAAAATTTTAAATTAAAATATAAAATGTATAACTTTTTTAATTAAAACATAAGAGGGCTTTTTGTTGCTTTTTGTTGCCCCTCAACTGTTAGGTGCTGGCTGTGATCTTTCAAGAAATAGGAATCATAACTAGAAAGCACACCAAGCATAAGAAAGGATCCTAGAATTACATGCCCAAAACCATAATTATTTAATAGAAATGATTAAATAATTAAACTAATTTTATATGTATATACATATTTAAGGTACTCGATACTTGATCTATCCAATATCTATTATTATAAATAATAATTAAACTAATTATATATATATATATATATATATATATATATATATATATATATATATATATATATATATTCTATTATATATTATAAGCTTTCAAATTATATTTGAAAATTTAACATGAATATTAGATATTTTAGATATCCTTTATCTAATACTCAATATCTTAAACTACGAATTTTTTGTGTATTCCAATTATTGAGTATTTAGTGTGTAGGTAAACAAATATAAAAAATAAAAAATAACATAGAAATAATTTTTGAACTGCACAATAATTTTCATATTTTTATTTTTCAGAAATAATAAAAAATAAAAATTATTGAATAATAATTATACCAATAAAATAAATATTATTAAAAAAAGAGGAGAATTTTTTTTGCCTTTCTTATAAGAATATATTGATCTTCTTTCTTTCTTTCCCTCTTCATTTTGACCAAAAAAAAAATAAAAATTAACAAAGAATAAATTAAGATATCCAAATCCATAAGGGAATTGGGTTGGAATAAATTTCTAATTAAATTATACTTGATATTTTTATTTATTTAAATTGTTTGATATTTTGATATATTAAAACAATGTTTCATTTGATTTGTAATATAATATAAAAGTGTGATTTTTTTTCAATGACAATAAAAAATAGTTACAGTAATTTTTTTAAAATATATATATTAGGTAAAAAAATTAAATCTATTTTTTAATAAATTATTTAAAGTATAATTTGGTGTTTTATTAACTTTTTGCCAATTAAAAATAGCCAAATAGCCCAATAAAGTTATTGTTTTTGTCGACCAATTTCTCATTTTCTAACAAGTAAGCCCCACACTCTCGAATGATTTTTTATCAGAGGCATTTGATATCCTATTATTTGGGATCAATAATCTTGAGGATTCTTTGTATATATAATTGTTGGTTTTGCTCATTTGGTTTGGAATTAGATTAAATTTATTCGTCTCTTATTTGTTTTATCCCAAAAAAACTTTAAATTCAAAATCTACAGATGTTAAATTTCATGATTAAACAATAAAAATTTAAAAAATATATAACTTCTTAAAAGAAAAGAGTTAAAGATTTGAAATAAAGTTTTAAAAAATAAATAAATTTTTTATTTTCATATGAAATTTGTCTAAAATATAGCATATTGTTTTTTTTTTTTGTTAACCATTTTTTCAATTAAGAATTTGAAATTGTTAGGTATGGTTTGCCTTATTTACTACATGCATCCAATTTTTACTAACCACATGTGCTTTCAATTTGGCTAATATAATTGTGTACAAACAACTATATGTGGGATTCAACCCATTATATTACATGGAATATTCCTTAAAAATGCAAGGAAATTTTTGTATTGGTGAATATTTACATGCAAATTCATTTTTTGAAATTCAAACCAATTTTTTATAGAATAAAACAACTTATAATCTAACTGGCAATCAATTCTAATGAATTCATATGTCTAATCTTTTAAATTTTTAATATATAAAAAAATTATCACTAGTGCATGGTTGTATATATCAATCTTATTTATATTTTGATTAATAAATATTTCTTATTTAAAATTTAAAATATAATTTAATCATAATTTAAAATTAAAAGATGTGATTTCAATTATAAAAATAATTTTGATTAATAAATAGTATTGTTAACTATATAGTTTTTTAAGAGATTGAGTTTTTCTTAGACAACTTATAACTTTAAATCAAAGTAGAAGAACGATAAATGCATTAAATTTGTTTAATTCTTGTTTCTTAATATATGAAAACAAAGGATTATAAATATTTAAGTCATTGTAAAAAGTAGAAGAAAAAAGTAATTTGAAGGCTAGAAACTGCATTTGCCATTATGTTATAAGGCTTCCTTAATTGGCTCACTTCTTTTTAAGAAAACTTTTGTTTTATTTCATTTCTTCTGCTTACCAAATACAATGCTTCCAATACGTTTTAGGTCTCCTTATCTTATTGACTTGTTATTAACTTGTTTATTAAATCCCTATACTATATATATTAGCTATTGTTATTTTTAATTACCTTTCTAATTTCTTTAAATAAGTTTGATAATTTACCATATTTATTTTATTTTCAATTTATAAAAAATTACAAATAAATAGTGATTCTATTTACTAGAAATGTATCTTCTTTTAATCAAATTGATTTATGAGTTATTCAATTAATTTTTTTTTTGGTGGGATGTTATTTAATTAAATTTTATTATAAAGTATGATGGCTTTTAAATTTCAAGTTTTTAAGTTTTTATTAGGAAAAAAAATTACTCATGCTAATAGACACAAATTCTTCTCTTTTTTTTTTAAAGTAAAAAAATTATCTTCATTTCATAATAAAATAATAGTAATTAAACTTATTATCAAAATCAAAGAGTTATTAAATAATAAAATAATGTTGAAACACGAACAATAACTAAATCAATATTAATTTATTATATAAAATTCAACAACATCCATATTATCATATATATATATATATATATATAAATTAAAAAACTTACACAATTAAACAAAAAAATGAGCTTCACTCTAATTTAAGTGGGAGTAAAAAACTTTTAAAGTAGATTAAGAGAATAGAAGTTATGAACTTTTCTTCTACTATTATATATAATTCCAACTCTCACACACACACACACACACACACACGAGTATATATTAAAGTACTAAACTTAGGTAAAATTCTATAAATATTTATTTTTAAATCCTTCAATAAATATATAATACATAGAATTTTTTTTTTTAAAGTCAAATCATATAATATTGAATTGTTTAAAAAAATTTACTCATACTTAAGACCAAATCTAAAAATAAATTATTAGGAGGGTGAAAATAAAAAAAATAATGAACTCATAATTTATATAAAAATTTTACATTAAAAAAATTATATGTAACCTACCTTTTTATGATTTAACAACATAAATTGCTATGTAGTCTAAAAAAAAAAATTATTTTTCATCTTATTTAACGAATACAACATTATGTTATAGTTAAAATCACTAATATTTATTTTTATTTTTTATAAATTAGAAATTGGGTAATTAAATAATTTACTTAGCAAGATTTAATAGATTGATAAATCATAGTTAACATCATATTATGATAATTTTCATGTTAAAAACAATCATCTTGACAAGTTTTTTCTCTTTGTTAAGAGGGAAAAAAAAAAAAGCTTTTTTATCCCTTGGACTCTCAAGGGTAGGAAATGAAAATTTATTCCACATGTAATTGGAAATAAATATGAACCAACAAAAATCAAATCTCAATTGAAAATGCAAGAAAATAACAAAAGATTATTAATTATGTTTTTGCATATAGTGTAATTAAAAGAGATTGAGGAAAAAAAAAGAGAATAGGTGTAAAAATAAAGTAAATTGGATATATACTCTTTTATATTACTCTTTTTCTCTAACTACATAACTACAGAATATGTATTAGATTTTAGATCAGGCCTTCTACTCTTTTTTTGATTTTGCACTTGTTGGTATTTAATCTTTACATCTTTCAAGAGAATTTGAGAGATTTGAAATTTAAATTAGAGAAAGATTTAGTCTTCGAAAAAAGAAATACCTTGACATGATCACTTAATAAAATGCTAATAGAAATAAAAAAAACAACATGAAGAATGCGTGAATTTAACTGAGTGTTTACACCATAACAAAGAGGGGAAACCGATTATGAGCACAGAGAGGTGAGAGACAGGTAACGTGATTGAAGGACAGTGGCTGAGCGAAGTCATTTTTAATATTTGTAAAATTCTGGAAAAGAGATATATTGTCATAATTTTGTTATATCATTTATCTTTTGAATTTAATTGACTGAAACGTTTATTTCACTTTTATTTATTTTGTATATTTTTAATATAGTCATTCCTTATACATAATTGTTTAAATTATAATTTTAAATTTGCAAACCTTTTTCCTATTTTTAGTTAATTAAATATATTTTATATTTATATTAATTTATGATTTAAAATAAATAAATTATATATTTTCTAATTTTTGAACATGATGGAGGCCTTTTATTGCTCATAGAATAATTAAGCACATTAGTATTTATCACATTTTACTATTTTGATATTGAAATTATTAAATAATTAATTTAAATTATAATATATATATACACAATTAATAATTTTAACTAATTTGCAACGGTTTCATATATACATATGTATATTTAAGTTATTATATCATATAAATTGTTAAATAATAATATTTAAATAATTTACGACGGATTTAGAGACAGATTGGTTTGTGACAGAAATTTCGTCGCTAAATTAGTAACGGAATATTCTGCCTCAAAATTCCATCGCAAAACTAAAATTGACTATCACGCTTATTAGTGATAAAACTTTCCATCATTAAATTCTGTCACTAACTTGATTTATGACGGATTAGTAATGGATATTGTTACGATAGAAATTTTTTGTCACTATGATGGATTTGCGATAAACTTGCGACGGAACAAATTTTTGTCGCAAATTTGTTATTTTTTTGTATATATTTAACAAATTAACTCATTAAAATATAAATTGCGTTTTGAATAAATTACAAAACATAACATAAATGATAAAACAAACTACAAATATAAATAAAATATAGTTAGAAATAAAAACATAAGTGATAAAATAAATTAATATTATAGTTTCTAATTCAAATTAATCTTCATCGTCACCTGTATTACTAACATTCCTTATAAGCTTTTGTCCAAACCTAAAGCAAGGGAATGAAAAATGAAGCAATAAAGATTAAATAGCATAACTTTAGTGAGGAACGACACAATGAAGATTGAATAATACAAATGGAAGACAATGAAGAATAAAGAAGCCCAAACATGACATAATGAAGCTCAAATAGAAAGCAAGAAGCTTGGACAGAACAAAATGAAACTCCAACAGAACACCCCAAAAGCTGTGAAACTCAAACAAAGTTGAGAAGAAGAATGGCGAAGAAAACGAAGAAGAAGAGAAAATACCCTCTTCTCTCTCTCTCTCTCTGCTTCACTCGTGGACATAGACAAAGAAGAATGGTGATGCAAAAGGCAAGGAAGAAGGCATAGAATAATGAGTATGAAAGTAGAGAAATGGTCACGAAAGCAATCTAGGGATTTTAGAATAAAGAAAAGGAAAAAAATTTGCAAAACGATAAATTTTGTTTCAAGGCCATTTCAATCTGTTTTGAAATGCATCCCCATAAAAAAACATTTGGATACGTACACACCGATATCGTACATATATTCGTATTGAGTGTGCATCCAATATAAGTATAGTGGTCTTTCCGACGCATCCGTGCTTCTTTGAACTTGATCTGAAACTTTTTTAAATGATTGTGTTCTTCCCTAAATGAATAAATGGACAGGGACTTTATAAGAAAAGTCAAAAGTTGTAAGAACAATCAGTGATTGTTTACTTAACATTTTTATTATCGGATGATAATTTTAACTGTATCATCTCTACTCGAAATTATAACGGACACAACTGAAGTAATCTGAATTGCACTAGCATAATTAATATCACTTTTTTTTTTATACATAATCTCAAAGTTTAGAGACTATGTTTAACATCTTATGCGTCATCAAAGTCCAATTCGAGAGGATAGAAAAATGTTGAAACAAGCCCAACAACTTTACAATCATGCTCTATATTTCTAAACAAACTCACATTCTTTGGTGCCCACTGTCAAAACTACTAAAAAAAAAAGTTTTAGATGAAGTTGAGTAAGAAAAATAAAGAGTAAGAGTAATTTGTCTTTTAAAAATATAGACAAGCTTAATTAATACTTACTGTTAATTATTTTTACTTTGCATTAAAATAATAATTAATTCATAAACTCAACAATAATAGATACTTTTATAGTTTCTTAAGAACATTGGTTCAGGGCCCTCTAATTTATTCCTTTTTCTTTCACGTGGCCCACAGATTTAATTCTAGGCGTAACTCTTGCTAATGATATAGGACTACACCATATTTTAACTTCTCAGGCCAATAACCAATAAGAAGTTGAACATTGGCACATATAAGAAAAAGGGAGACTTAATTCTAAGCATAACTCTTACTTTTATTCATGTTAAATATTCTGTATCCTTTTACGATCCAGTACAATAATGATATTAGAGCCCAGAGATTAAATTTTTTTTATGCACTAATCATTGTTTAGCTCTAACTTTTGAAATACTTAAGATGGCATTTGTATCTTAGCATTGGTCAACTGACTTAAGCAAGGATTAAGCACATGGTGGCATTTCAATAGCAGTTGTCCTGATAGGTTTACCAATCAATACTTTGATATTGTCATAATCAGAGTTAAATAATGTCTGGTTTATTAAGAAGATTAAGATGTAGACACAGGTCTGTGATATCACTTCCTTCTTCATCCTTTTCGCTACATGAAATAGAAGATCATCCTTAGGTTAATAATCAAGAATTAGTAATAGCAGAAGCCGAAGCTAGATTAGCAAACTGCTCTTTACCCAACATAAGATCTAATGAAATTTATCAAGATCCAACATTTAGTTTTACAGTACAAGATTTATGGAGAATAGTAGAATCCAATAGAACAGTAGGAACAATACAAGATAATACAAACCTACTTAATGAAATAACTGATAAACATAAATCAGACGGATTATTTCTTTTTCTCCATATAAGACTTATTCAGATAGTAGTAAAACCATTACATCGATCAGGAATAAGCCATCAAATATTTTTAGTATAAGAGATAATCAAATAGTAACTTTCAAAGATTCTGTAATAGTAGTATTATAATCAAATTTATGTGATGGTCTAGTATATTTTAATTGTTTCCCAAATTATTCACCTTAGATGAAGATAGAGCAAAAGAATCAATAATGCTGCATATCAAAACAAAAGAAGGAATTTTTAAGGAAGACATTCATCACATGGTAGTTTTGTATAGAATTCATTACAAACTTTCTAAAACAAGAGTTAATATGGTAGTTAAAAAGGCATCCATATATGGTAGTTACAAAAGCATCCCCTAAAAATGAAACAATCATAATGGAAACAAATTTACAAAGAGAAGCAGTAGGAATAAAAATGAGAAATTATTTTTCTATAGAAAGTCCTAGATCAATAAAATTAGAACCCACAGGCATTCTTTTGATGCTAAAGCCACAAGCTCAACACTTCATTATGATCTTAGAGAGTAGACTTTAGACTTAATATACTAGAAACAATATATCAAGAAGCCCCTGGCCAAGTACATGTGTTCCTTGATAACTCTCTGACAAGATCACAAGTCTTAGTAATCTCTAAAGAATTTACTACAAACAAAGAACAATTAAAGAAAGGGTTCTCAAGAAAACATAATGAGCAACAAAAAAAGGTGATATTTTTCAGCATTTAGTAAGGATCAAAGAGAAAAGTGGTTGGCAGAGTATTATGAGCATTTAGAAAAAATAAAAATAAAAGAAAATATTTATTTCTTTAAATGGTTTGACATATACACACAAAATCAAAAAATACATAACTCTTTTATAAATTAAGAGCCATATGTATACGCTACCACTAAAATTTCAACAACTTGGAAAACAATAGAAGGAAGAGAAATATATAAGCAATTCACCCCCTTTAAAGGCAATAAAATTAAATAGGGATGGAATAGAACTAGAAGTCTCTCCTTTTAAAACAATAACCTTAGAATTAAAATCACAAGCCTTTAGACAAGATATTAAAAGTGTACAAGCTCAAAATAATTATTCAAATCACATACTAAATACTATAGTGAAATAGTTAGATAGGGCAGAAAATCAAATAAATACAAAACAAATAGATTCTAACCTGTAAAAAGGAAAATCATAACATTTAGATCCATAAAGGCCCATATACAAATTTAACGATTTAATACAAGAAGAAAGTAAAATTATAAACTTAGGAAAATCCTTGAATATGATATTAGAAGGAATCACAAACAAGTTAGATAAATTAGAGATTAGTATGAGTACAAGCACCTCTAGAATCAACATATTAACCCAAGGATTTAGTGAAGAAGAATCTTCTTTAGAAATATATGAAATTAAGTTTCAAAACAAAAGAGAGCCTACCTCTTTACCGCATACTAGAAATTATTATACAAAGCCAACATATTCAGATACTTAATTTGAAAAGAAAATATGTATTTCAAAAATAGTTATTCCAAAAAATCATTAATTGAATGAAATATAGATAGAGCAAGTGAACATTAAATATTAGATACAATATAGAATAAGATAATGTGCATATGTGGGGTAACTCTTATTGTTCTTTAGATGACATAGGACTACACCATATTTTAACTTCTTAAGCCAATAACAACCAATAAGAGATTAGCCATTAACCCATAGGTTTAGTTCTAAGTCTAACTTTTATAAAATACCTTTTTCTTTTGCCATCCTTATATTATTTTTTTCCACACTGAAGGTTTGAGAATCACGTGTGAAGAATGGTAGCATCTATTATGGATGTATTGGAGGTGATGATAAACCTTCACACTTTAATTTCAATTTTCATGCTTAGCCCCTAGTCATTTGTAATGTGTCCTAGATTTGTAGATCTTAGCTTTGTACAATTAGTGGAGTTTGAGTCAAATATGGCATTTTTTTCAAAAATCTTTTGATTGTGGTTCAACAAAGTGGAAATTAGATCCCCTCCCATAATGTCTCCCTTATTGTTTGCAATGGCTAATCCTCCTCGTGAAATGCATCTGATGGCCCAAATGAGAGAGCTTGCCCCACATATCAAAGTGCATCATTTTGAATGGTTTCAAATTGTGGCCCGCACTGAACAATGCGGCCACAATATTGTGGATGCGGGTTGAGCCGCATCCGCATCAGCCCACAATTGCGAAGGGATTGGATATCACCTTATTGGGCTGCCATATAACAGTGTTGCAATCACAAAGGAACGGAGTTGCGGTTCCAGTGCAGCGCATCATATAAACGCCGAAAAACAAAACTCGAAGCAAAGTGCCGGCCCTAGCTTTGCTTTTCCAAACAGTAAAAGAGAAAAACCACCAAGCAGAATCAGCATAGAGAGCTTTGAATTTGAATCCATACCTGAATGTCAAAGCACGGTGGTCCTGAAATCTGAATCTAAAGTCTTAAAACGAAGCCAGTGATACGCACTTCTTGCTTGAATCTAAAGAGAGAAGCCCATGCCAGCATAGAGAGGTATGTACATCTTCTTGCTCTGCTCTTGGTTGCTATTTTCAGAGTATGATTCTGAGCATTGAGAATCAGGGAGTAGGGAGGAGCCGTGGAGGTGCCCGAACAAAGGTCTTGTTAATGAATAGTGATTAAATATTTTAATAGCAAGTTTCCTTTTTATTTTTTGTTTTTGAGAGCAACACAAAAGTCAAAGCAACACTAGAGGATGGAAAATGTAGAATTAGTGCAGACGTCTGGTCCTTTGCTCTTGGTGAAAATGAATAGCAAAAATGCAAAATTAGAAAGGCACGAAGTTCATAAACAAAAACTGTGAAGGGGGATGATGGCAAAATGAATCAGATTTTGTTTTTTTAATACTTTTAATTTACCCAGATATTTTTCTTTTAAAAGTAATTTTTAACTTACTTAAAGAAATATTTTTGACCTAATTAAAGATAAAAATAATTTATAAATCTCTTTTTAAATTAATATTATTAAATTTATATTCAAACTATCACATTTATATTTAAATTTATATTTACATAGTTATTAATGATTAATTTAATATATATTTTTTATTGGTATTGAAATTATATTTATTTTATGCAAATTATTTTTTTAAAAAAATAAATATGACCGAGTTGCATAATGCAAGCTGTAAACCATTACGAAAAATGTCTATGTACTTGGGAGAAATGTTCGTCTACTGGAAATTTGACAACACACACCCATCCCAATCAATCCCATCTCTATTCTCATTGTGCTGTCATCCACTACGCCACTTACTTTTTGCTGACTCATGTCTCATCTATAATACATATGGGATATACAAATATATAAATCAAAGATCCAAATTTAATGACAGGTAAATTAAAATTATTAGAAAATAGAATATAATTTGTTCAAGAAAAAAATAAATTATTTTTAATTATCTTTTAGTTGGTTATGCCTTTAAAGCAAACAAAAATTGTTAATTAATTATGATAGGATTATTAAAAAGATAATCTTAACAAAAATATATGAACTCTAAACAAAGATAAATATTTATGGAAAAAATCAATATATAGCATATATTTATCACATTTTATGTAATTATAAATTATATGTTCACAATATTATAGCTAATAAACTAATATAATCATGGGAATTATTTTTAAATTTTTTTACTTAAAATTAATTTAATTTTATGGGATTTGAATCTTTCAAATTTTTTAAGTGTATACTTTGGAGGAAAAAATAAATTACAATTAATATGTGTTAATAATACAAATAGAGTACAATGATTAAGTATATATTAAACTTTATATATTGTGTATATTTTTTTAAAATTAAATTCATTTTCTTTGAAGCATTTAAAGAAACTCCATGTGATTTTGTGAGTTAGAATAATTGACTAAAACTCCAAACATATTAAAAAATTATAGTAAATAATATTTTTCAAGAATCAAAATATCCACCATCCTTATTCACCTATTAGCCACTAGACTAGAACCAAAAAAAGAAACACAATATTTGTAGTGACAAATAGGTTACCAATAAGAAGCCAAAAATGTCATTAAATTTTTTCTTATCTTAGTTATTAATTTTTTCTTTTTTTTAATTCTCTTAATTTTGTTTATGTACCAAACATAATTCTTTTAAAATCAAACCAATTAGAATATTTGATGGAACTAAAAGTGCAATCACTAAATTAGAAAGAAATATGGACTAAAGTGTATAATGAATATTTGAAATATACTATTATATATTTACATTAATATTTTTTCAAGAAAAGAGAGAGAACTTTGGAATGCCATAAGCTCAGAAAGCATGGTCTCAAATGGATTCTAGTAAGATATAATTTATTTTTTATCTACAACTATAAATAATACACTATGTAACTCAATTAAAATGATTATTTTTGTTTATAGTCCAAAGTTGACTAAATTTTTATATTATTTGTTTAAATAGCTGAATGGTGGATGATATATGGTTCATATGCTCCTAAACTTCAGAGCATTATAATAAATATTCTTAGCCAAACAACTTCAGCTTCAAATTGTGAAAGGAATTAGAGCACATTTAGTTATATTCATACAAGGACAAGGAATAGACTCAAGTATAAAAAGTTACAGAAGAGATAGAAAATAGTTTTAATCTAATGAATCTTGATTACTTATTTCAAGAAGATGATCCCTTGTCTCCATGAATTAAGGAGAGAGCAAGCCCATTATTAGATGGACTTCAAAATTCAGAATAACTCCTCAGAATGGATACTGATGATGAAGAGGTAGAGGCTGATGATGATTTAAGTTCCCAAGAAGGTCATAGTTAGGATGATGATAGTGGTTTGAGTCCACTAAGTAACAATAGTGGTGGTGGTGGTGGTGGTAGTGGTGTAGCAGAAAGTGATTATGACATAGATGAAAATAGGGAACAAGATCCATATCATGACATTCCATATACTATGTGTGATTTGGGCTTTGTTGTTGATATGACATCTTTTTAGGACAAAGACTCTGGTGATAATGAAAGAGATGGTTCTCAATATGTAAGAGGTGAAGGCAGCAAAGTGGTGTACTAGAAGATAGTTCTTCCTTCAATTTTTCGCAAAATTTCAATGATTTTGGCATTAGGACTCATCTCAAAGTAGTCAAAATTATTATCCACTATTTTATCAACAACCTTCTCATATGTCATATGATCATTATCCAATAACTCAAGTCCTACCATATTATCAACCTTCAATAAATTATTAAGAGCCTTATTATCACGAAGCACTAAATTTTTCTTATCAACAAATGGAGAATACAAGTAGAAGATTTTTTTTATTATGTTTTTGGACTAGGAATAAGACAAAGTGATAATGAAAGTGAAAGAAGGGGTTATAATCCTCCACGACACTCTACAATATAGTGATTCTAATTCTTTTTTATAATAAGTATGTAAGTATATTTTTATATTATCTAACTTTTTCTTTTAATTTTCTCAAATAATATTGATATACTTGTACAAAATAAACATTTATTTAATCAATATTAATGTTAGGCATGATATATTATATGCATTTGAGAGTAATAACAATTATATACATTTTTAAAACAATTTATGCAACTTAAAAAAAAAATCACGACCACAGCGACCGCAACCTACATTGTAACGCCCGCAATACCTGCAATCGCAGTAATCGCAACGCAATCGTAAACGCAACCGCAATCGCAATTTAAAACCATGATTTTGACTAATACAAAACAGTGCACTTTGATAAGAAAGAAATTGATACTGATAAATGCAAAAACAATGCATTTCTTATGGGGGCTAATATATTGAAACTTCCCTCTATTAACACACATCTACGACTACAATTTTGGTTTGACGGGGGCTCTATGGAATGATGGTATACAGGTGATAAAGGTTCATGAGTGAGTCTCTTATGGCCGAATCATAAGGACGCCCAAATCTATTGTTCAAAGGAGATCTCCTATCTGCATCTTGTTGCCATGCTTGAGCTTGAATTCTTTTGCATCTAGTCGAGCTTGAAATCAAAACTAATGCACTCCATATGGCCAAGCTTGAGATCTCCCAATTTGCATATGGTTGCATCTGAAGTTCGTGCAAGAGTTTCACAAATTTTCCTTTTCATTTTGCTTCAAATATGGTATCGAGCTTGAATTCCTCTACATCTAGTTGAGCTTGAGATCAAAACTACTTCACTACATGTACTCGAGCTCTCCCAAATTGCACATGGCTGCATTTGAAGTTCATGCGAGAGGTCCAAAAATTTTCCTTTTCATTTTGCTTCATTTATAGTCCCGACTTGAAATTCCTTCGTTACATATGGTCGAGCTCTCCTAATTCATATTTGCATTTGAAGTTCGCATGGAAGGTCTATAAATTTTTCTTTCCTTTTTGCTTCATCTATGGTATAGCTTATGACACCTAGCAGTATAGAGGCCACCAGATTATGGCACATAAAATGCATGTGTTTTAACTTACAAATTTGCATGCCTGATCTACATCGTTGGATGACATTAACGGTTGTGATCACTCACAAGAGAGGCACTGGAGACACAGCCATGGGAGAGGATCTGAGTCCTAAAGTGTGATTCATGAATTGCCTACTTCTGAGTCTAATATTGTTCCACATCATTGGACTAGAATGCCTTTGGGATCATGCTTCATGAAATTGAAAGTTGATGATGCAGTTTCTTAAAATAGTTCTAGAGCTACTGGAGGTATTCTAAGATATGAGAATGGTCTTTTGTAAATTTTTTGTGAAAAAGCTTTACACTTTTGTGAATATATATATATATATATATATTACAAATATTTTTATTTTTATTGGTGACTAAAGATTTTTTTATGACAATTCAAGTGATTGCCACTAAAAGGGTAGATTTGGGGCGGCTATTATCGCAACTAAAGATGCTTCTATTTAATTGGTGGATAAAAAGAATAACTACTCATTGAATGCCTAATTCATTTTATATAGGATTTTATATTGTCAAATGGCTATAAAGAAAAGGAAATCTTACTTTCCATTTATTTAAATCTATCATCAAAAAATTAACAAACATGTGCTTTATTTCTCATAACTAATAGGATAAAATAAAAAGTAAAGAAGATTATATGAGTTTCTTATATATATATATATATATATATATATATATAATGACTTTAAATCTACACAAATAGTTTACTAAATGAAAGCTTAACAAGAGAAGTATTTGTAACTTTTTTTTTTTAAATCTACCAAATGATTAGAAATTTTGTTGATTTATATTTTAATATACGGACAGAACAGGAGTTGGGTAATAAAATTTTCTTCAATTTAAAGATGGGCAAGGATATAAAAGTCGCAAAGAAAATGAGACAAGAATGAGGATATAAACACTCCAACTCATTACAACCCTATTGCAATTGGTGCTGAAATTATTGATAAGTTCAATGAGTAAATAATAAAATACCAAAATATATATACGAACTTTTTTTAAAGCAAAAGTTTTATAATACTTTAGTTCATTTTTTATTTTTATTAAATTTTTTATTAATCTGAATATATTTTTTAATTAAAATATTATTTTAAATTTTTTTTAAGAGATATTTTAGTTAAAAAATTAAAATTAGACTAAAGTGTGTATTTTTAAAACAACAGATAAATTTGTATAATTTTAATAAAATTCAAAAGAAATCTGTGCAAATTATTTGAAAAATTATACTTTTATGATTTAAACTCAAGAAAGAGTTATTCTTATACTAAAACATAAAATAATTTTTAAATATATAATGGTACATTACACAAGGTAATATTTAATATTGAGAAGTATTTGTTTCTAGTAACAGGAGGGGCCTTTAAGCCATGAAAACAAAAAACAAAATAGCAAAAACTAGAGAGAAATCAAACAAGATTATTTTGAAAAAAAAAAAAAAAAACACTCTTGCAGTTATAAGCAATAAGGAAACTCAACCCATTTCCATTTTATAAGTGCTTAGAAAAAAAGACAGGTTGCAATTAACAATCTAATCAGTACACAGATAGCCTTCGCTCGGCACATGAATGTACAATATCCCATAAGGGATTCATTCTACTCTTAATTCTATTAATTAGGTGGTTGTAATTTTAATCTAATTTATTTTTAAAGAAAGATAAAAATAAAATAAATTATTAATTAATCATAAATTAGAAAACTTTGACATCATTTTTATATGCCCATTACATTGTCATACCCATAGGTGTGATTTTACTTATTAAATATTTTATTACTTATTCACTTGTCTTA
The DNA here is from genome assembly GCA_032878935.1 of Erythrophleum fordii. Classification (NCBI taxonomy): domain Eukaryota; kingdom Viridiplantae; phylum Streptophyta; class Magnoliopsida; order Fabales; family Fabaceae; genus Erythrophleum; species Erythrophleum fordii. Next base: position 47,939,920 of record JAVQMF010000053.1, on the reverse strand, counting down.
TAGTTATATTCAAAACAACTTCAAAGTTTGGGTTTATGAAAGTGACAACACATAGTTTGCTTTTCATTATAATAAATAAATAAATATTCTAATGTAAAAACTTATATATTTATTTAATATGATCTTACAAATCAAACACTTAAATGTAATATTATTGTTTTGGATTGAGTAAGAAGTGTTAGAATATTTAATTTAAATATAATTGTTATTTGTTAAGATATTGTTTTAATTAAATATTTATTTTAAGATATGATATATTAATATTTTAAGATATTTTGAAATAAAATAAATTAAATAAGATCTTTGTTTTAAATTCAATTATTATAGTTATTTCTTGATTTTTAAATTTTAAATTGTTAAATATTTTGGTTAATGAATTATTAGATATCTATAAATTATTTAACCGATCTCTTTTAATTAGAGAATAATTATTTTTTAAATTAACACTTTAAAAAAGTTCTTAATAAGTAGAGTTAGCCAACAAACCATCATTAGATTTGCACGTCTATTAGAAAATTTCTCTTAGTTTAATATCTCTATGCTCTCTTCTCTTCTTCTTCTTCTTCTACTTTTGATCCTTTCAGATTTTTCCATGGATTTACTGAATTGGTTTCCCAGCATCAAATATATATAGCATTGCTGAAAGTTAGATTCTTAATTTTGCTTCTGCCTATTTTGTGTAATATTGAATTGCAATTTATGTTGATCAAATTGCTTGATTATAGATAACATGTCAAGCTTTCTTCTAATAACCTTTGCTTGTTTTGTATATTTAATTAATGAACCTTTTTTTTTAAAGGAAAAATTTTGTTTAAGGCTTTGTTCAATCATAAAATATTAATTTAATTAGGTAAAATTAAAAGATGAATTATTTATAGTTATCTATTCATTTTTAATTTGTCTTATGTGGAGAAAATTATTTGAGTTCTTTCCTACTTAGAACTTGAATGAGCTCATGTCAAGATCTTCAAATTTTGTGATGGCTTTTGCATTTCGTTAAATGATCGAAGGAGAGCCATATTACATCGTGACTGTTGAATAGAGACCATGTGTGAAAAAGCTGTAAGTTATCCTACCTATGCATATTTGAATATGGAATTATGAAATTCAATCAATTAAAATCATATTTGAATGATTTAATATTGATTTGTTCAAATAAACCTGCATTTCTATGATTGGAAGAAGGTATGAAAAATTTCTGTGTTCTGAAACTCGGATGAATTCACTGTTTGGTTCTACAAAATTGTGTAATGATTTTTTTTGCATTTTTGTTGTATGAATTTCAATATATATATATATATATATATAACTTCGTTATTAAATGCAAAATACAAATTTTTAAATAGCTAGAGCCATTGACATTGAACTTAAAAGCTTTTGTCATTATGCAAATTTTTTCTATCTATTTTTTGCACATGTTTTTGTCCATTTTGAGGCACAAAAATGAATCCCCATTAATTCTAAGCATTTTGGCTTAAGAATCGTTGAAAGCGAAGTCCTAAAAAGAAAGAACACATCAAATCTTGCAACAAGTTAAAAATAGGCCTGCATCGGGTTAGGTTGACCAAATGCAAGGTTAAGGATAAAAACGATGACATGTCATTTCATCCTATGACAAAAAATAATGTGTCATTTTGCACATGCAAATTTGCATCTTTACACCCCTTTGAATGATGCATCATTTGGTCCTCCTTTAATGAAATATTTCATTTCATTAAAAAAGGCATTTAGGTCAAGCCATTTTCTTTATTTAGTCCATTTTTTTCACTATTTTGGGCCAAAAATTAGTAGGTTTTAGTTTTTAATTTTCTTGCCATAATATGAAACTTAAAAAAATAATAAAACAAAATTAAAATAGGCATTAGGCTTTATAGTTTTTTAGGCCGAATAGGTCACATTTTAGACCAAAAAAAATGCCTTTCTCGGGTAAAAAGATTTTTGGGCTTAGGATGTGGATGTTTATCCTGAGTAAGATGTTGTTGTCATATTGTGGAATGAAAGTTTATAAGATATTTAGAGTATGAAAGATTATATACTTACTTGTTGGGAGACCAACAATTTGAAAGTTGTTACTTATTTAAATTTAAATTTGACAAGATGCGTTGAGTCAAATAAGTCAACATCAATATATATTTTTATATGGACTAAAGGAGCTATTTCTTGGGGAAATGCAAAACAGTTCTCAGTAGTTATTTCTATTATAAAAGTTAAGTTTATTTCGTGTTTTAAAAATTTTATAGATGGGCTTAAAATTGTGAGCTTAGTCTCTAAATTAATTAGAGTACATTTGTAATAAATCATTTGCAGTTTTCTTGACTAAGAATAACAAAAATAGAAGCTAAAATAAAAATATTAACATTAAATACTTAACTTTCAAAGAATGAGTTAAGGTTAATCAACTAATCATAAAGCACATTCTAATAAAAAAACACACTAGCTGGTATTTTAACAAAAGAAATGCATCTAAGAGAATTTAAAGATCATACACTTCAAAATGAGTCTTAGGCCATACTTGGGTTTGATTGAGGGACATAGAGAAATAAATTTTTTAATTTTGGTTTGTTGTTTCTATATATTTGTAAACATTTTTTATCGAGATTGACAAGCATATAAATTAGTTCTCAAATAAATATTTAAGATTTATTTATAAAAGTTATATATCTCATAAAGTTAAAGATATATTAAAAAATAATGCATGGTAGGTAATATTTATTTGATTGAAAGACTTATTGCAATAATTTTTATAGTATGTATTTGTTTACCCATAAACATATTATCTGGTAAATCATGATAGAACCAAATGGAAAAATGTTAAAATATTTAATTTAAATATAATTGTTATTTTTTAAGATATTATGTTAATTAAATATTCTATATTAATAGTTCATATATTTTGAAATAAAATTAATTAAATAATATCTCAATTTTAAATTCAATTATTTTAATTAATAATCCTTGATTTTTAAATTTTAAATTATTAAATAGTTTAGTCAGTAGATTAGTAAATATCTACATGTTACTTAACTAACATTTTTTAATAGGAAAATAATCAGCCTCTAAGTTAACACTTTAAAAGAGAATTCTTGCTAATTAGAGCCAGCCAATAGACTATCACTGGACTTACACGGTCACATGAAAATCTCCTCTCAGTTTGATATGTTTCTATTCTCTTCTTTTCTTCTTGTACTTTAGATCTTTTCAGGTTTCTTCATAGATTAACTGAAATAGGTTCTTTGCATCAAATATATATATATAGCATGGATGGAGGCTAGAGCTTCTACTATATTGTGTAATATTGAATTGCAATTTTTGTTGATCCAATTGTTTGATTATAAATAACAAGAAGCCCTTAAACATATGTTTGAGAATTTTTTAGGTAAATTCTATTTTTAAAAGATGAAGAGATCAATATAATTATTAATATACATAAACATGTGAAAAATAAACTCTATAAAAATTGTAGTTATAGCATGTCCATAGACCATAGTTAACTTTATATTGATTTTTTATTATTAAAACTTGTTAAAAATTTCTCTATATAGGGGCCAGCCTAATTAAAAATGCCTCCAAATTTTAATTTTTGTCCATTTTTCCAGAATTTTCATTTTTTTTAACCCAACAAAACAACATTACAGCACCTTATTTATAACTACAAGCAGAATAAAACTTGGAACTCTCTTCTTTTTCTTTTGGAACTCTCTTCTACATTGTCTAATAGTTTGATCACGAACCGGAAGATAATATCTCAAGACATCACATGTCAGAAAAAGAATATATTTTTGGGCCCACTTGTCCAACATACACAGCCCCGCCGCAGGCGCAAATTGCGGTGTTGTGCGACTTATGTAGAATTTTGTGAGGTTATGTTAGTGTTGAAAAAATTTATTTGAAAATTCAACTTTTCAACACTAACATCGAGCAATCAACCACCGCAATCTCATTCAGGCAGTCAAGGTTCAACCACTCTCACGGACTCACAAAGGCACAGTGATAAAGTGAGAACTTGAATCATCTCCATTTAACTTCTAAATGAAGAGGATTATTTGGCCCCCCAAAAAAAAATTAATTTATGAAAATAAAGAAACATAAAAGAGAAAATAAATAGAATTCATTTTTGTAAGCTTTACCTCTCTATCTTCCTTATTTTATCCTGTGTAATTACTGCACATATTGTAAACTATCATGTGTGGTTGAATGATAGAAAGTGTTATATGAACAAAAAATGACAAAATTTAAATATAATTATTAAGTACATAATATCTAACTTTTTTAATAAAATAATAACAATCAACAAGTACACATTTTTTATAATTCAACATGAATCTTTTAAATTTATACTCTTAATATAATGTAATATTTTATAAATTATAATTTAATTATAAAATCAGTACATAAATTTTAAAAGATAACAAAACACTCCATGTGCATGAAACACCAATACTATTTTCATGAGGATATTTCATTATATTTTAAAACTTGTGGAAATATTTTGTTAAATTTATAAAAATATTTTAGTATATTTTAAAATTGATATACTAATTCTATAACTATATCATAATTTAATTTACAGGGAGAAAATTACACTTTTGCCTTTAATATTTTATATATCACGAGACCAGCTTCCCCTGTGCCAGTGCTCTCACCCACGATGGTTTTAGCTAGCAGTAGTAATATCCCTTTCAGAAATGATTCTATATCTACACGGTGTTTTCAACCATCGTCCCCTCTAGCAAGTCCCACAAGCACGATCATCCCCAATGTTGCTTGCCCTAATCCTTCTTATTGCCTCCACTTTCCCTCAAAATCGCAATCCCACTCGCCAATTCCAATTTCTCTACTCAGCAACCACAGTTCCCAACAGCCTCCGAAAATTTCGTAGCTGTCTCTCCTCCGATCTATAACCATCCCAGGTTCGTTTTTTCATTTTTATTCTTTTCTCGCAATCTTATCTCAACAGATATCCATCTTAACCTCCCAAGATCCTTTCTCTTATCTATCTGCTTTTGAATATTTATAGTTGTAACTGGAAGAAATGATATCATTAGTTAGTGTAAGTAGCGGAAGTTTCAATTTGCTTTTGGATATCTGGGATTTTCCTTGCTTAGTTGCGGCAGTGGATAAACTTTGAATCTGACCTTATCTGTATGCATATTCTCTCATCTGTACAACTTTCATTTTTTTCATTTTTCTTTTCTGGCTTCTCATTGTCTACTTTTTACTATAATTTATATAAATTATCAGGAAGAGTGGGTTATGTTACTAATTTTCTATTAGAAGCACTCACATATTAATATAATTTTACATGAGTCAGTTGTTTTGATAAAAAAGTTTAATTATGTGTTATAATAAAATATTTAATTAAATAAATTTATAAAAATATTATTATTATTTAATGTAAAAGTCTTTTATGTGTAAAAGCTAAGCTGGTAACACTTTAAGTTATGAGAGCTCTATTAGTGTTACAATTTTAGATATAACAATCATCGTAATTTCTCTGTCTTATATTAACAAAATTCTTGGATGAAGTATCCATTCTAACCCCACATTTTTCTTTTACTATAGAACAAGAGGAGTATTTTTCATTGCATTATTTCTGATATTATTGTTTAATACATTTAGGTGAAATTTTATGTTATTTAATTGTAGGAAATTATGGGTTTTTTTTGGGGGGGGGGGGGGGATCAAGAGAACATTTTCCTTTTGAAGATTTTCTTTCAAGTGATATCATGATTTGTGTAGAATTAAAGTTTGATCTACATAATTGAAGATTATCAAATTAGGGTTTAATTTGCAAAATCACATATTTTCTATCTGGTTTGAGTTTCTATTATTGATTAATTATATGGAAATTTAAAATGCATTTTGGTAGATAATTTGAAGTTAATAACACTCTGCTTTTTGTAACAATATAATTTATTGAATTAAGATAGCAAGTGGTTTAATACGCGGACGCGATAAAATAGTAAAACAGAAGTATCCCCACTATTGGGATTATCAGATAATATCAAGTTTCGTAATTATATAAAATATTATATATTTAAAATAAATCGGTTCTCTCTTCTCTTTTTTCTTTCCGAAAAGGGTTAATGTCTAATTTACTTTTGTCAAATAGATTCCACGTTTTATATTTACAGAAATGGTTTGAAGTTCATCTTAGTGTCAAACTCTTCCATATTATTTCCATTTTTATCTTTGAAAAATTATATCAAATTTTCAGCCTTCAGGCTTGCCTAAAACTATTATTGATCTACTATATGATTGTAATTCGTATAATTTTCTTCTTGATACTAAAGCATGCAATATAACTTTTTTTTTATAAATTTTAAGTTATCCATTTGTTAAAAATAAATCATAATTAATATCTCTCAATTTTTTGAAATTTTTCGATAATATCTCCGATTTCGTTAATTAGTATTTTCGCTTAAAATGCAGATAACAATGCTCTTTAATATTTTCGCTTAAAATGTAGATAACAATGCTCTTTAAGAAAGCCGGTTTCCTGTTTACCAATAGATATATTCAAAGTTGGAAAGAGAGATAAACCCATACTAAAAATACGAAATCTAATTTAAGAATTGCAACTTTTCTCTATATTTAAAAAAGAGAAACTGAAATTATGTGTAATTCTGATCCCCAATGTTTCTATTTTTATGTTCTTTCTCCTCCAGAAGGTTGCTATAAAATGTCCTCTTTGCTTCTCCAATAATTTAGAGGTATCACTAGGGCTCAACCATGGAAGGCGAAGCTATGGACACTTCAATGAAATATCCAGGCAAGCTCACCCCAAGGGTGGTACTGACTTGCATCATGGCAGCTACGGGTGGTTTAATTTTTGGTTATGATCACGGTGTTTCAGGTACATCCAATCCTTTTGACTATATCCATTTTTTAGTTAGTACACTTTAGACATCCTTGCTCTGATGCTAATTCCTTTTAATTATCAATTTATCGCTCTTTTCATTTGAAAGGAACCTGATATCATTAAAAAGAATAATAATGATAATTTCGCATCTGGATCTTAATACATCCTCTATTTGATGAAATATCAGAATAAACATGATTTCCCATAATTTTCATGTTAATTCCATATTTTATTAATTTTAGCTCCCTTTGCCCATCTAAAAGATACGTAGATATCTGAATTTTGATATATCTCCTGACATGAAATTTCGGATGTGGGATCATTTTGTTTTTGTAGGTGGAGTTACGTCTATGGATTCGTTCCTAAAGAGATTCTTTCCATCTGTTTATGAAAGAGAGTCTAACTTGAAGCATACATCAGATCAATACTGCAAATTCAACAGTCAGATCTTGACACTGTTCACATCTTCTCTGTATGTAACTGCTCTAATTGCTGGTCTTGGGGCATCAGCGATAACACGAAAGCTGGGAAGGCGTGCCACAATGATTATAGGTGGCTTGTTCTTTGTTGCAGGTGCATTGTTCAATGCAGTAGCTGTGAGCATGTGGATGCTTATCCTTGGTAGGATGTTGCTTGGTTTTGGAATTGGATGTGCCAATCAGGTAATCCGGGTTCTGGTTTTGATTCTTCTGCAATGCTTCCTAATGATTGTTATTTGACTTTTTACATTTTGTTTTGTTTGCAGTCTGTGCCGATCTACGTCTCTGAGATGGCTCCTTATAAGTACCGAGGAGCTCTAAACATGTGTTTCCAATTATCTATCACTATAGGCATCTTTGCTGCCAATCTCGTAAACTACTACTTTGCCAAAATAATGAATGGTCAGGGATGGCGCTTGAGCTTGGGGCTAGGTGCAGTCCCTGCTGTTATTTTCGTTGTTGGCTCCTTTTGTCTTCCTGATTCACCAAGCTCTCTTATTGAACGTGGCTGTCTTGAAGAAGCCAAAAAGGAGCTTGTGAAAATTCGCGGTACACCTAATATTGATGTAGAGTTCAATGATATAGTTGCTGCTAGTGAGGCCTCAAAACTGGTGCAACACCCTTGGGCAACCTTGAGAGAAAAGAAGTATAGGCCCCAGCTTGTTATGGCAATATGCATTCCCTTCTTCCAGCAATTCACCGGCCTGAATGTGATCACATTCTATGCTCCTATCTTGTTCAGATCAATTGGCTTTGGAAGCACTGCTTCCCTCATGTCTGCTGTGATCATTGGCAGCGTTAAACCAGTTTCAACATTGATTTCAATTCTCGTTGTAGATAAATTTGGAAGACGCACTCTTTTCCTTGAGGGTGGTGCTCAAATGTTAATTTGTCAGGTACTTATTTCACCTTGACTCATCCTTAACCTTTGTTCATATCTCATTGGTTTCTTTTAGTTCCTAATAAGTATAACACGTGTTTTGCCCACAGATTATCATGGCAGTTGCTATTGGTATTGAATTTGGCACAAGTGGGAACCCTGGTGTGTTGCCCAAGTGGTATGCATACGTGGTTGTCTCTGTAATCTGTGTCTATGTTGCGGGTTACGCCTGGTCTTGGGGTCCTCTAGGATGGTTGGTACCAAGTGAAGTTTTCTCTCTTGAAGTTAGACCTGCTGCTCAGAGTATCACAGTTGCTGTCAACATGGTCAGCACTTTCTTCATAGCGCAATTCTTCACATCAATGCTCTGTCACCTGAAGTTCGGATTGTTCATTTTCTTCGCGTGTTGTGTTGTGATTATGACCACATTCGTGTACAAGTTAGTGCCAGAGACCAAGGGCATCCCGATTGAGGAAATGTCCAAAGTGTGGCACAAACACCCCTTCTGGGGTAGATTTGTCCAGCCAACTGAAGGCACTGAAATGAGCAAGGGCAGCTCTAAATGTTAGTTGTTAATTGTGGGTTATGTCTCATTTCAATCTTAAATTTGTGCAGATACAAATGAATTTGAAAACTTCTTTGTCCCGGATTAAGTCTTCGTAATACACAAGCATTTAAGTTAATATCTTCTGAAATGTAAACTACGAATCCCTTGGCAGTTGGTTCCTTCAACTTGGTTAGATGTAGCTATGCGATCAAGTTATAATGCCATAGTCAAACGAATTTAAAGCAAATGACCTTCTTCTCTTTGATACTAGTAAACTAGAGTTTCGGTCTCGCATTCAAATGAATTATCCAAATCAATTGCATATCAATATTTTACAGTCACCACCAATGATCAAGCAATGTGGAGATTTCTCAGCAATTCAAGTTTTAAGCATCGCAGAACTCAGACTTTTAAATACTTTTACTTTACATCTGCTGTTATGCACGTGTTTAGATGTACTTAAACTATGGGCAGCAACATGGAAGTAAATAATAAATTTAATTAAAGCCAAAAGCTATAATTATCGCAAAGAAGTCAAAATTGTTTGAACCTTTTGGGGGTCCCCTAATCCAACAGAACTTGACTTTTGTAGTAGGTGTAATTCATGGTTGAGTTTGAAGTTAAAATTCAAGAAACAGTTGCTTACATGCCAATAGTTAAGTAAGAATCCAAATTATTTTAGTGTTTGTATTGCAGTCATTTTGGTTTCAGTAACATTACTAATTACCAGATCGGGCCGAAAAGCTTTTCTAAGAATAGGATTACCAATAAACCCAAATTCTTGTGTGACTATGCTACTATATCGTGGGAGTTCCATTCAATTACCACCATTTATATACTTGTCCCTGAGATTTTGACATCCTCTCTTAACCAAAATTTTTAACGTGAAATCTATACATCCTTTCCACTTAACACCTTTTCTTAACCAAAAATTTTATGGCATTTAAGTCTATATATCCTTTCTATTTACATTCTCTGCTTCTAATCTAATTTTATTTAATAACACATTTCTTTTCACTAACCCGTATATCTAATATTTTAAAATTTTAGATTAAGAGATGATATCAAATCCACTTATATAATTCTTCTCAAAATTCATTAAAAAAACTCAATGAATTGCCTCGATATTTAAAACTCCCCCCAACTCTAATATTTTTGGTGTCCTAGTTTAAAATAAAAGGACTTTTTTTCTTGAATATTATAAAAAAGATTAATTTTTAAAATTCTCCATTATTAAAACAAATTTCCCCATATTTTGTACTTCTTTTAATTATTATTCACATTTTTTAACATAAATTGAGATTTCTCAGTAATTCCAGTTTTAAGCACCGCAGAACTCAGATTTTTAAATATTTTTACTTTACATCTGCTGTTATGCACGTGTTTAGATATACTTAAACTATGGGCAGCAACAGGAAGTAAATAGTAAAATTAATTAAAGCCGGAAGTCATAACTATCACAAAGAAGTCGAAATTGTTTGAACCTTTTGAGGGTCCACTAACCCAACAGAACTTGACTTTTACACTATTGTAGTAGGTATGCTTTATGGTTGAGTTTGAAGTTAAAATTCAAGAAGCAGTTGCTTACATGCCAATAGTTAAGCAAGAATCCAAATTATTTGTGCTTGTATTACAGTCGTTTTGGTTTCAGTAATATTGCTATGACTAGATCGGGCCGAAAAGCTTTTCTAAGTGTAGGATTACCAACTAAATCCAAATTCTTGTATGACTATGCTATTATAAGAATTTACATTCACTTGGGCTACCACTTATATATTTGTCCCTCAGGTATTAGAGAGATTTTGATACCTTCTCTTAACCAAAATCATTAAAGCATTAAGTTTAAGAGTCCTTTTCACTTGACATTTTCTTTTAACCACAAACCTCATAGCATTAAATTTATAGGTTCTTTTCACTTATATATCTTTCTTCTAGTATAATTTTATCTAATATGAGATTTTTTTTTTACTAACCCATAATTTAATACCTTAAAGTTCTGGATCATTAATTTTACTTATATAATTTCTCTCAAAATTCATTAAAAAAAGGCTCAATAAATCTCCAGATATTTGAAAGCTCCCTAGACCCCAACACTTGTAGTGCAAAAGACTATTAAAGTAATTTTCTTTTGTAGAAAAAAATGTCAATTGATTGCATAAAGACAAAATATTACCTAAATGAGCTAGAGTCTTTGTTTAGAATAAAAGGACTTTTTTACTTGAATATTATAAAAAAATAGTTTTGGAAATTCTTCATTACTACAACAAATTTCCTCATATTTTGTACTTCTTTTAATTATTGTTCACATTTTTTAATATAAAGGAGTCTCGACTTCCAACAAATTGAAACTCATTAAAGCACCTGTGTCAAATTTAACCTTAATGGATCTATAGATTAGGGAAAATTATATTTAAGGATCAAGAAGTAAAAAAATTTATTTTTAAAGATCTATTACTACTAGGTTCAACTGTTTGTTACTAAACTCAGTGATAATCATTCTAACACAAGTGATAACAGGTTCTTAAAAATAAATTTTTATATTTTTTAGTATTTTATTATAATTCTCCTTATAGATTATGTGGAGATGACATGAACATAGTGTCCCATGGCACAATGTAATTGGCCAATGAGATTATATTGCTATGTGACTGTGATTGATTGGTCCACTTTATCATAATCACTCTTTTTTTTTCTCCAAAAACACTAATGTACTTATTTAACCATGAAATTTTTTTATATATACTTGAAACATGATACACCTAAAAAAATCAATGAACATGATTGAATTTATACAAATAGGGTCCATATACAATATATATGGAGTCTACGTGCAAAATAAATTTTAATTGTTGAGTGTATAAATAACGTAATTCATGGGTATATGTAAGAATTGCTCATTTAATTTTTCCTCTATCATAAATAAAACCTCCCCTCCCCCACATACTCGTTTTCAAAGGGAGGAGAAGAGCAAATTTTTGCTTGTCTTCTTCTTCCTTACCCTACTGAGTTGAAGCATTCTAGAATTTTGCCTCTTGAGTTGAAGCATTTTAGGAGTAGAAAACTGTTTTGGTCCTAAAACTTTTATCATCAACTTTCATTTTCTGATTTAAGGTTACTAAGTTCGAGATAATGTAGTCCCAACTGTCAAATAGATATAAAAAAACACGTTAAAATCGTGGTATATAAGATATTGTGGTTTGGAATTTTAAAGTGAAGCATCTTGTATGTAATTTTTTTTTTTTTTGCTTGTTTTGATAATTTATAGTTTATTTCATTCAATCATTACATTATTGTGAAACTGTTGTTAGTGGCATGAGATTGAAGATTTATTTTGTTTGCTGTGTGTAATCTCATTACTTAAATAAAAATGCTTAATATGTTTATCTTTAGAAAATGAATGAAAAATGTAATTGGTGGCCAGTGTGTTTATCTTGTTGATGGCATAATTTTGGAATATCATGTGTAGAGATACGTGATTTTTAATATTTGAAGTAAATAATACGAGACAATAATTTTGTTTAGCTTGGAATTTTTGCATTATTAATCTCATAAAAAAATTATTTAAGTGTTGTAAATCAAAACTAAATATTTCTTGTCTTAAATATTTTGTAGGAAAAATAAATAATTAATAAAATAAAATTAATTTTTCTCAATATTTGAGAATATGTAATTTAAATAAATAATAATTAAAAATGGTAATATTTGTATATGGTTTTTAAATAACTTATTAATAAGAAATATAATTAAAATAATGAGAAATTAATAAAATTATGTACATAAGTGGAGGAGAGAGCATTATTTAATTGGTTCACTCAAAAAAAAAATTTAATTCACTACTTTAAATGGTATTTAGTTGATCTTTAACAGATTGAATAAATGACTAAAAACTTATTTAAAAAGTAAAAAATCGGCAGTTGGTGTCTCAACTTATTGTGAGTCTAGACACAAAAAAAAAAAAGTGTCTCAGCTTATAAGAAACCAAAATACTCCCAAAAAAAAGTACAATATATGGGATAATATGTTTTGGCTGGCACAATATATAAATTTTTTTTTATAACATCAACAAACATAGGAATATGAATAAAGTATATGGTTTTAGCCTAGTATTCCATTCACCTTAAATAAATCAAGTTTGTCTAACCTTTTGAGCTCAGAGCATTTTTTTCATTACCATAGAAAAAAATTCAGTTTTTGCCTGAAATATCTCTCCCTAACACTGTTTAGTAGGCTAAAAAACAGATGAGAGGAAAAGGAAATAAGAGAGGAAAACAAATTTATGCATGTTTGGTACACGGCTAAGGTCTTCCATCGGAAGAGAGTAATTCAATGTCTCTATGGAATTGTCTCTTTCAGTTGGCCTATGGAATGTGGAAGTTTGGAAAGGAAATGGTTGGTGGAAGTCTAAGCGTGTGTTTGGTTTAGCTTTTGTTTCTTCTAAATCACGTTTGGCTAGAAGCAACAAAGAGTAGCTTTTATATAAACGTAGTTGCTGAACGTGATTTTCCCCTTATCAAACGCGAAGCCAAACACACGCTAATTTGCTCTCAGCATATCTCTATGGCATTTTCTTCTCTCTCTCTCCAGCATCTCTGGGATTGATGCAAGTGAAACGCAAAAAAGTTTCAGACCTTGGATTATTCTTCTTATTCTTATATCTAATTTTATTACTTTTTTTATTATATCATTATTCATTTTTCTTTTTTAATTATAATATGTATAAAAATATTTAAAAATTAAATTATATAAAATTAAGTTGTAAAAAATTATTTAGTATACTTCATTAAATGATTTAATAATATAAATATAAAAGTTATATTTAATTCTTATTTTTATCTATTCAGATAAAATACTAAGATTTTAAATTTTTTTTCACACCAAAAATGTTTTGGACATTTGCCTAGTTTTTTCCTCATTCTTATACTATTCTCACTCTACTAAATATATAAATAGAAAAATATTCTTATTTATTTATATGTTATAATCAAACATAATTTTTGGTCATAAGTTTTCGTTTCATTCTCATTTCAATTATCATTTTCATTTCTTTAAAAATTTTTGCACTCTATCAAACATGACCTGATTGATCGAAGTCATTGGCAATATTTAGTAAAGTTTAAAATAGGGTAAGAATATTTATGAGATGACCAAAATTTTTAAGATGTTTTTGTGGTTGATGATGCTTATTTAGGATGGAGATTGTTTGCTACTCAAGTTGGTGTAATTTGGATTGTTTAGATCTATATTTGGATAGTTCAAATTTTAGTTTTTTCATTATTTTTAATTCCAATTATCTATTTTTTGATTTTAAAAGAAGCAAAATATATGATGAAACTAGTTATTTGACTTTTAGTTGAAATTTAGACAGTTTTAATTTCATTTTTTTTTTCTAATTTCAACCTTTTTATTTTGATATTTTTTTTTTAATTTTGAAAGAAGCAAAATAGAAGATAAATAAAGTCTTTCAATTTCTACCAAATAGGCAACTTTGTCTCCTGGAAGTTGAAAAAATGTCTTCATCTTATGTTTTAATTCCTTTAAATAAAAAAATATATTGTTGGAATAAAAAAATAATAAATAAAAAATCTAGAGATTGCTCCAACAAATAATTCCCCTCCATTTTTTTGTGTGACATGAAGCTTCAATTTCTAGTCAAAATCAATTGGTAGATAATAAAAGATTTGTGCAACTCTAATAAAGTTGGTATCAAAGCGTAAAGAAGTAATATTTGTAACATTTTTATAAATTTTCTATCATCTTTATAATTTTATTTACTATCTAAGTTATTTGTTCTTTAGTCTTCGCAATCTAAAATCTTATATACTTGAATTAATGTACCCTCTATTAGCAGTTGTTGTACCATGTGTTGGCTTTGTATACTAGATTTATTTAAAAGAAAAATTTGTAACTCAAGATGGTTTTAGAAACCTAAGGTTTGTTCAAGATGAAATACATGACTTGTGTAGGAAATAAGTATGGAAAGAATAAAAAAAATTCCTATGAACATAGTTTGCATATAAAAAAAAAAAATCCAAAAGCAACTTATTTGGTTTAGGAAAATAGAAGAAAAAATCACAAAAAAAATCATAAAAAAATAGTTAGTCATGTCAAAGTTTAAGATAAAAAAACTTCTTCAATCAAAAACACTAATTAATGAAAAAAGGATAATCATATGCTATATTACAATAACAAAGCTTGTGATTTAGAAAAAAAAAAAAAATTACCCCAAAAAAAAAGAGTTTGGCTATGCCAAATCATTGATCAAATATTGAAAAACTAATATTTAAACACTAATAATTTTTGAAAAGAAAAAAATTTCTATTAAAAATTATTCAAGGCTCTTATTCTCAAGATGAAGAATTCTTTGAAAGTCATAATTATCATTGTTTTCTTCAATATAATACAATAGATGTATCCAATAATAAAGAAAATGAGATATTAAAAGTAATAAAAGAAGACAAAAAAAATTCAAGTTAGAAACTAAGATTAAACATGTTAAGTCTTAAAAAATAAAATTAGAAATTGCTACCAAAAAAAAAAAGCACTTATATAGTAAAAATTAGAGGAAAAGTAAAAGATAGGGGAAAAGGAAAAATAAAAGAAGAAGATGATGATTTGGAAATAGACCTAAAAATTAAACTTTAGATTCAAAGAAAATAGAAGCAAATATTTGTTAATATTAAAAATAGCAATTCTTTTAGATAGTTTAAACAAAATGAAGAACCATTTTCAGCAGTAGAACAAATGATATAAATAAACAAAATGTAGCCATAAATGACATATATTTAGATTTAAAAAATATTCCCTCTGATTAATATAAACAACTTATCAATGATTAGGCACAATATTTATTTATCATAGTAATAAGCTGCAAAGATAAATGGTTTAAAGCAAATTTCTTGGATTTTTTAGTGAGAACATTGCAAAGAGACACTTTTGCAACTTTTTAAGAAATTGGGAAGACTCGATAATAGGAAAAGCTCAAAAAAATGAGTTACTAAATAATTTTAAAACTATTGAACAAATCCTTTAAAAAGTTGTGAAAATTATAAAAATATAATTTTATGGATCAATAAATGAAATTAGTTCTAATTTAGATACTATTTATATTCTCACAAAATTAAAATTATTTAATATTAAGGAGCTAGATGAATTCCCCAAAACAATTTCAACATCATTACCACCAATCAGATAATGAAGATTTAAAAGTTTGGCTAAATCAATATTTTTATAAATTACCTCAACCATGGAATGAAATATATAATAATAATTATAGAGATTTTTTTTAAATTCAATAATTATAATAGTTTGAGAAATATAATAAGATAAATAAGGCAAAAGGTAATAGATCATTGCTTAACAACTAAAGCAACTAAACAACTTAAAAATCAATTAAAAAATAATTATTGTTTTAATATTCTTAAGAACAATTGGGAATTTTGATGTAGTAAACAAAGACCCAAACCAAGAAAATATAAATTAAAAAAATTGAAAAACCTAAATATATTAAGAAAAGAAAAGATATGTAAGAAGAAGATCTGAACAACCAAAAAAGGATTGTCCATATTACATCTACAATGAAAAGGGTTATATAACTCCAATGTTCTAAAAAAGAAAATGGGATTGAGAAAATAATCAAATCATTAGATATAAATAAATTAGAAGTATGTTTTGATGAAGATATCTCTGATAATAAATCAATTTTATTTGAAGCTACCAATGCAAGTAAAAGTGAATCAAATAATGAATATTAATTTGTTTTTGTGATAAATGCCTATAAAAATGATCACTTCAGATCAAACCTATATTTAAAAGATAAAAGAACCAGGAAACCTACTTTTTAGGTTTACACCAATAAATTATTCTAATAAGGAAGTGATAATGAAGTTGAAAATTTACATAATTCTTAGATCCCTATTTTCCTTAGTAGAAACTCCACTAGATAAGAAAATATCAATAAGGTAACAACATTGAAAAGGAAATTGAGAAATGAAGAAATACTTTTTTCTCATTATCAAAATAAAAAAGTATTATAGTTATATTTCATGAAATTTTGAATTTAAGGAATATAAACAATATCAATTGGATATGTTAATTGATATAGGTATCACAACAAGTGTTTATAGAAAAAATACTTTACCAATAGAAAAAGTTAAAAAGACCTATTTAACTGGAGCAATAAATGATAAAAAAAAACTTTAATAGAATATAAAGTTAACAATGTTTTGATTTTGTTAGGAAATAACAAAATTTCTTATACCAAAAATATTATATTTTTTTCTTGAATAGATAGAGATTTTCTTTTAAGAACAAACTTCTTAAAGAAATATTACTTATTAGAAATAAATTATAATCAATTAAGTTTTACAAATAAAAGATTGAAAATACCAATACTTTTAGTGAACAATCATAAACATAAAATGTGATAAAAAAAAATCCTCAAATAGAAGAAAAAGTTATATAAAGTAGATATCAAACATTGGATTTGTCCATTATTAGAAGACAATTTTAATAATAATCCACTAAAATTATTTTCTAAGAATTCTCGACATTGTGAATTAAGATTAAAAAACCCTAATAAGATAATTAGAGTCAAAACAATTATCTATACCAAACAAAATATAGATGAATTTAAAATTCTAAGTCAAGAATTACTAGCAAGTAATTGAACATACAATTAGTCAACACTTTAGTCCTGCATTTATGGTTAGAAATTATGTAAAAATAAAAAGAGGAAAAGATAAATGATAATTAACTATAAAAAGTCCTTATTCCCAAAAAATATGTTTTAATTACCTAAACTAAGCAAGTAAAAATATTCATTAAATTTGATTGTAAATCTGAACATTATTGTATTAAGTTAACAAAAGAGCCAAAACTTTTGACGACTTTTTACGTTCTACATAGACATTCCTAATGGATCATTATACTTTTGGTCTAAATATAACTCCATAAATTTTTTAAAGGTCGATAGATAGAATTTTTAAAATTTTTAAACATTTCTATGTAATTTATTTAGATGATATTTTAGTTTTTTTTTAACATATAAGAAGTTCATAAAAATACCTAAAAATGACATATGATAATTTGTACAAACAGGAATTATATTCAATCTAAAAAAGATTGAAGTAGATAAAAATGAGATTGAATGTTCTCATTGAATGTTTAGGATTAAGACTAATGAAGTTTGGAATAAAATTATGAGATATTGTTATCTCAAAATTAAAAAAAAAAATTGCTAGATTAATTGGTAGATAAAAATAATTATAAAGTTTGTTATAAATATTTAACTATAGAAGAAATTTTATAAAAAATATTTCCAGTAAAAACAACTTATATTAAAAAAATTAAAAAAGAATAAAATGTTTGAATGAAAAAATGAAGATACTAAAATAGTAATATATATATAAGGAGAAATTAATAATTTACTAATAGTTTGTTTTCTAAAAATTGGATATAAATTAATTTTAAAAATAGACGTTAGTAATAAATACTAGGGTGTATTTTTTTTTTTATATTACATTGCAAAAATTGAATACTTGATACTACTCATATTCCCATCTCACCCTACTATCACTTGGGCTAACCCCAAGTGATCCTACTAGGACATAGTTTTAAAAGCTAGTGTAAGTAAGGAAAAATCAGTTTGTGGTTACAATTTTGAAAAATTTGAATAGAATGAAATAAATTATATAACTTATGAAAAAAAAATTATTAGCTACAAAAATATAGAATAAAATTCTTTTATATTTATTTATATTCTAAGAAATTCATTATTAAAAATGATAATCAATTAGTTAAATATTTTCTTAAAAATAAATAAAATATGAAAAATCCTAAGAGAATTCAATGGTATAATTTTATCTGTTAATATAAAATCAATATTGAGCATATTAAAGGAAATGATAATTTTCTTACAAATTATTTAACCAAATATATAAACAATGGATAAAGATAAAAATCCTTAAACAGAATGATGGGTCTCAATTAAAAAAATCTCAAAAGAAAAGAATCACCACAGCCTACTTAAAAAAATTTCCAAATGCCAAGTATAACTCTTATACGAGTCTCATAGTGGTCTTTTGCTCAATTAGCATTAGCCATATATGTCAGGTTTTATTTAAGAACTTTGAAATTCTTACACTGAGGTTTGAGAATCTTAAAATTTTTAAAGTTTTAAAAAAATATTACAACAAGAAGAAAAACTTAAAATACCTTGTCAAATTACTAATGATAAACAAATTTCATGTGTTTTATAACCCTGATTTACCTTCTCAACTTTATGAACATATTAACACTACATGGATTCCATATACTGTTAATATGTTCATAAAGATTTTTAAAAAAAAGTTTTAAATTTTGGCTTTTATTAATCAAAGAACCAGAACACAAGAGTGCAAAGTTTCGTGTTCTTTGTTATGCTTTCTGTGTAGCTTTAGGATCCCAGGCTATCGAAAGCTCCGAACTAAGAAAAATCAAGAAAGGGGTTGCAATTGGCAAAACTCACCTATTTCCAAGGGGACGAGCAAAGCTTGACCTTTAACATCAATGGGGCACAGCAGATCTAGCAAGTAGAGGAGGGGTTTGTAATGAGGTTGATAGTAAAGAGTGATAGATGGGCTTATTTAGTACAATTTTAAATTTTTGAACTAAAACACTTTCAATAAAAAGAATATGTATGAGTGGGTAATAAAAATATTTAAAATTAGATTAAAATATAACATAATTTTTTGTTTAAAATATTTATATATTTTTAAAAAATAAAAAAATATGTAATATTCACAAAATAGATGAAGAAGAAAACTATATAATTTAATCTCTACTCATAATCTTCTATCAAGACCCATCCTTCTCTCCAATACCTTTCTGCCCTTGTAACTTCCCCATTTCTCTTAGATATGTGTGTTGGGCAACCATGTGCAAAGTTCACATCCTCATATTCTCCCATACTCACAAGGTCCCATGATTCCAATCTGACCCACCAACCATCCCTCCAAGCCTTACCCATCACCATTATCATCACCTCCAAAAACCTCCCAATCTTAAAACCCTTTCTCCCCGCCCAGCCAACCATCATTCAAATCCTTCTTTTCCATTTCCCTTCACACCCCAAAGCGTCTCCCCTTTTTATTTCTTATTCATATATCTATTTTTTATTTTGTCATTATTTATTATTCTTTTTTAATATAATATGCATAAAAATATTTTTAAAAAATTAAATTATATAAAATTAAGTTGTACAAAATTATCTATTATGTTTTATCAAATATTTTAATAATAAAGATATAAAATTTATATTTAATTTCTTATATTTATTTATATAGAATACTAGGTTTTTAAATGTTTGTTTGACACCAAAAATATTTTGGTCATTTGTTTAGTTTTATTTTTTATTTTTGTACTATTTTTACTTTATTAAATATATAAATAAAAAGTATTTTCATTTATTTTTACACCATATTAAATATAATTTTGGGTTATAAGATTCTATTCCACTCTTATTTCCATTCCTTTAAAAACCTTTTTGCATTGCCAAACATGACTTGAGTGATAAGAGTCATCGACAATATTCAATAAAGTTTAAAAGAGGCTAATAACATTTATGAGATGTCCAAATTTTTTAAGGAGTTTTTGTGGCTAATGATGTTTATTTGTGGAATTGGGATCCTCTGTTGACAATGCTGTTTCTAAGAAAAGATATTTATACTGTTTAAATATGATCTAAATGATTTAAATTTAATTTTTGTATTTTAATATTTTTTAATTTTAAAAAAATAAAAATAAATGATAAAAATAATTTTTTAACTCTCATCAAATAAGTTCTCATCTTATTTTTTAATTATTTTAAAATAAAAAATATCAAAATAAAAATAAATAAATAATTTAAACAATAAAATCTACGTCATTCATATTAAACTTGAAAATACTCTGTTTGTGTGACGTAAAGCTTCAATTTTCAGTCAAAATTTTAAAAAAGAAAAGTTCTTCTTGACCTAGGTTTACCAATGATGGCTAAAGATGATTGACGAAACTGCCCATTAAATGTTTACAATGGATGCTCTCAAGCACTAATCATCGGCAAGCCGTCAATATTTTTGGGGTAAATTATAGTTAATTTATTTAAAAATTTGATTTATAATAACTTTTATAATTTTAAAAATTATACTAAAATTATTTTAATTCTTTTTATTAATAAATTATTTTAAATATAGTATGTATTTTTAAAAAAATTAAAAAATAGAAGTTTAATCTCATGTTTAATTATATTTATGTTACATCAAACATAAAATCACAACATGTTAAAATTGAAAATTAATTTTAATTATATATTATTATATTAAGAATAACATCATAAATAATATGTTGTGTAAAAAATTAATTTTTTAATAAAATAAATTAAACAAAGATTTATTTATGTCTATATATATTAAAATATAAAAAAATGGAATATACCTTTTAGCATAACTTTCTATAATCTGTTTAGTGATCACAAAGAATTTTTTATTTGTTCCTTTTGACATTAGCAATTACTGTTAAGTACTTAAAAGCCAAAGTTTTAATTACCTTTCTGCACTTTTAATTATAACTGGTTAATTACATATTTGAATCATTTCATCCTAAAAGCTTAAAATACTGTGAGTATTAGTTTCATGTATACTTGATGTCGTTAACCTGCAAGATTTTTGTAGTGATAAAAAGAAATGCAAGATGATATGTGAGATGCAATAAGTAGTAATAGACCAAAAATACTAAAAAATTGTACAATTGAGGGAACAATAAAGTTTTGAGGCCAAAATAGTAATACCCAAATGATACTAAAAAAACTTGTCATTCAAGTGAAAAAGCATTCGGGGACATTAGCTGAACATAATAACTGGTGTTGCAGTCTAAAACCAATAGAAATCTTTGTTAGGAACAAAGCATTTAATCACTGTAAAACGTTCGAGTCCTGGATCTTCATGATCAGGATAATTATGAACCTTGGGAGCTAAAACTATGAAGTTTTTTTTTAATTAAAATTATATAGATTTTTTTTTTATTTTCAAAATTTATACTTTAATTTAATTTTAAATTTTTTAAATTAAAATATCTTTTATAAAAAAAAATGTAAGAGTGATTAGTAAGAAGTATTTTAATGAAAAAGATTTAAAATTAAATTAAAGTATAACATAACATTTTGTTAGAGAAATTTGGATATTATTTAAAAATAATATATATATATATATATATATATATATGTATATAATTTAAACAAAACCAAACAGGCAAAAACGTACATTTGATTCTTTAATTTTATTTAA
The DNA here is from genome assembly GCA_032878935.1 of Erythrophleum fordii. Lineage (NCBI taxonomy): Eukaryota > Viridiplantae > Streptophyta > Magnoliopsida > Fabales > Fabaceae > Erythrophleum > Erythrophleum fordii. Next base: position 47,917,854 of record JAVQMF010000053.1, on the reverse strand, counting down.
AATTATATTTTTATCCATTAACTTCAATTAGTTTCAATTTAGTCTTTAACTTTGACTTAAATTTCATTTTCATTCCTTAATTTTATTGGGTTCTAATTTGATTTATTAAATTTATTTTAAATTTTACTTTCATCCTTTATTTTAACTTAATTTTTTAATTTTACCTTATATTTCACTTTATACTTTAATTTTATTTTGTTCTAATTTGACTATTAATTTTTAAAACATGACTCAAGTGTTTTTTTTCCCTTAAATAAAATTAAGTTAAAATGCTTAACAGAAAACTTTTATATGATTAATTAATAAAATAAAATAAAATCATTAATTAGATTAGATTAAATTGGACAAAAATAAAAGTAAGAAATAAAAGTAAAATTTAAAATAAACTTAATTGACCAAAAAATGAAATATAAAAATGAAACTTAAAGTAAAATTAAAAATTAATAAAATTAGAAGATAAAAATAAAGTCTAAAATATTATTAAGAAACCAAACTAAAATTAAGTAAAATTAATAGATAAACATAAAATTTAAAATAAAATTGAAGAATCAAAATATATTTTAGCCACTTAAAAAAAATTTGAAATCGTTGAAATCAATTCTCAGCAAACGCGAATCGTCATTTGTGTGACGTGAACCTTCAGTTTCCAAGCATAATCAATTGGTGGAAAAGAAAAGTTACAGGGGACGTAGGTTGTCGAATCATGGATAAAGCAGAGGGACGACCCTGCCCGTCAAATGTTTACGATCACACGCTTTCACTAACCAATCAATATTTTTGGAGTAAATTACAGTTGATTTATTTAAAAACTTGATTTATACTATTTTTTTAAAATTTTTAAAATTATATTTCACTTCTTTTAATTCTTTTTTATTAATAATATAGTATGTATCTTTTCAAAAATACAAAAAATAAAAGTTCAATCTCTTATTTAATTATATATATGTAATATTAAAAATAAAATTATAACATTATATTGTACAAAAATTTAAATTTTTAATAAAATAAATTTATATATATATATATATGGAGTTCAATTTTTAGCATAATTTACTATAATCTTTTTCGTGTACACAAAGAATTTTCTATTTTGTCCTTTTGACATTAACAATTACGTTTGGTACTTAAAAGCCAAAGTTTTTAATTACCTTTCTGCACATTTAATTACAACTAGTTAATTACATATTTGAATAATTTCATCCTAAAGCTTAAAGTACTGTAAATAACTAAATATTAGTCCCATGTATAATTGATGCTGTTAACCCGAGGATTTTTGTAGTGATAAAAAGAAATGCAAGATGATATTTGAGATGCAATAAGTAGTAATGGTAATAGATAAGAAAACTAAAAATTGTATAATTGAAGGAACAATAAAGTATTGAGGCCAAAACAGTTATTGCGGAAAGATACTAAAAATTGTTATCTATTGCATGAGTTCTCGTCCACAACTTTGCCATAACTTTCTGCATTTCTAGCTTCTAGCTTCCCCGTTTCTCTCTGATCTGTGTGTTGAGCAGCCATGTGTAAGCCGCACATCCTCATATTCCCATATTCAGCACAAGGTCACATGCTTCCACTTCTCGACCTAACCCACCAACTAGCCCTCCGAGCCTTACCCATCACCATCGTCGTCACCCCCAAAAACCTCCCAACCCTGAACCCCCTTCTCTCCACCCACCCCACCATCATTCAAACCCTTCTTCTTCCTTTCCCTTCACACCCCAAAGTTCCTCCCGGCGTCGAAAACGTCAAAGATCTTGGCAATATCGGAAACTTCCCCATCATCGGCGCTCTGTCGAAGCTTCAAGACCCAATAATACAGTGGTTCAAGTCCCACCCTTCACCCCCTGTGGCCATCATCTCCGATTTCTTCCTCGGCTGGACCCTGAAGCTCTCCCACCATCTGGGGATCCCGAGAATCGTTTTTTACTCCTCCGGTGCGTTCTTGACTTCCGTTAACAACCTCTGCTGGCTGAATTTTGAGGCCGTTCGAAATCGGAGAGTGGTGGAATTCTCCGAAATTCCCGGAACGCCGTCGTTTAAGCAGGAGCATCTTCCTGCTTTATTTTTGAATTACCGGGGATCAGATCCTGATCACGAGACCGTAAAGGAGGGTAATTTTGCGAATATCGAGAGTTGGGGTTGCGTTTTCAATACCTTCCATGATCTGGAGGGTCCGTATTTGGATTATTTGAAGAGAAAACTGGGGCACCAACGGGTTTTCGCTGTTGGCCCGTTGAGCTTGATAGGACCCCAGAATGGTTTGGATCGGGGTAATCCGAATGCTAACGCGAACTCCGATGTGTTCAACTGGCTCGATGGGTGCCCCGATGGGTCTGTGTTGTACGTGTGCTTTGGGAGTCAGAAGTTGCTCCAGAGGGAACAAATGGAGGCCTTGGCAGCGGGGTTGGAAAGATCGGAGACCCGATTCGTATGGGTCGTGAAATCGGGCACGACCCAACAAATGGAGGAAGGATACGGGGTGGTCCCAGATGGATTCGAGGATCGGGTTTCCGGTCGGGGCTTCGTGATAAAGGGTTGGGCACCCCAAGTGGCGATACTGAGTCACAGAGCCGTGGGTGGGTTTCTGAGTCACTGTGGGTGGAACTCGGTGTTGGAAGGCATAGTGGCCGGAGTTATGTTTCTCGGGTGGCCAATGGACGCTGACCAGTTCGTGAATGCGAAGCTATTGGTGGATGATAAGGGCGCTGGGGTGAGAGTGTGTGAGGGGGCGAATTCAGTGCCCGACCCGGATGAGTTGGGTCGGGTGATAAGGAAGTCTATAGGTGTGGATAGTCCTCAAAAAGAAAGAGCAGAGCAACTAAGAGATGGAGCCCTAGGATCTGTGAGTCACATGGGAAGGTCCTCCAAAGAGTTGGATGAGCTTGTGGAAGCATTGAGTAAATTAGATGATATTGAAGTCAAGTAAGAGCCAAAGAAAAAAAAAATTTAATTATTATTTTTATGAGTAAGTCATGTATTTTTTTTTAATAAATTTTATATTTAACACATTTATAGATTTATTTACAATTACTTTAATTTATATATTTTTAATGGAATATTAGTAAAAGTAGAGTTTCTGTCGTACGTATTTCAAGTTTGCAGCTATTGACTTTTTATGGGGAGACCTTTCAAAAGTAGATTTTGTTAACATATGGGTCAGGCTTTTTTATTTTAATACTATAAAAAATTATTACGTTAAATACTATGTTAAAAAATGTATTGCATTCAAAAAATGCTATGTCTAAAATCAGATGGAAACTTTTTCTTTATTTTTCTTTTTATTTTTTAGAAATGGACAGACTAGCCATGGCGCATCAGTGGGTTTCAAAAAAGTTGAGAGCAAATGGCCCTATTGACCTTTCAAGGGGAGACCTTTTTTATTTTAATATTATACAAAATTATTACGTTAAATACTATGTTATAAAATGTATTGCATTCAAAAAAATGCTATGTCAAAATTCAGATGGAAACATTATTTTAATTTTTCTTTTTTATTTTTCAGAAATGCTCGTCATTGGCTTTCAAAAAAGTTGAGAGCAAATAGCCAAAAGTTTTGTCTCGCCCAATTGTTTTTTCCTTTTTAATTTTGCCCTATCAATATCATTATTATTTTTACTTTTACTCATTTTTCTTTCATACACACGGACACACACATATAAATAAAAAACAAAAAATAAAAAACTAATATGCATGATTAACAAAATTTATTCTTTACATGTATAATTATTTTTTTAAAATACAAAAGAATAATTTCCTTATTTAATAAATTTTTTAATTAAATAAGAAAACACAAAATATCTTACTCTACACTCCTTTAAATTTTTTTTTTTTTAAGTTAAATGAGGAAAGTGGAGTCAGAACCCTTAATCCATTTGGGGTGGGGGTGTAATTTGGGATGAAGGGCTGATTTTTTTTATAGGGGGAGGGGTTATAATATATACATACATATATATATATATATATATAAACTATAACATTTATATTATAATTATACAAGAATATAAAATATTATATTTTTATATCTAATAATATAATATGATTTAATTTTTATAATTATTAATAATAAATTTATAAAATTATAATTTCATAGATATTAAAAAATTTATATATAATTACTTACATTTTTATTGTAAGGTTCCCAAATTAACATATGGGAAGTATATAATTCATCAATAATATTATAATAAATGTATGGTTCCTTAATTATTTTTTAATAACATTTTAGAAAAAATCATATGCTTATCATAATATTGGAAAACTATACAATTATTTAATTTTAAATAATGACATAACATGTGTATAATTTTATTATAACAAGTATATGATTTAATTAAAGAATTTCTCTTAATTCTATATTTAACACTAAGAGATTCTTTAGACAACTTTAAAAAAAATTCCATATCAAATTAAATCAAATTATACTATTACATATAAATGTATAGTTCCTTAATTCTTTTTTAATGTATAATATATATTTATAACATATAATATATATTTTATATTATAAATATTATAGTTGATATAGATATATTATAATCCCTTTCCCCCTAAAAAGAAAAATCAACTCCCCTTCCTTATATTAGTCTTTCCTAAATGAAATAAGGAGAACTCTAACTCCGCATTCCCATTTAATTGAAAAAAAAAAATTGTATGAGAATGTAGAGTAAAATATTCCGCGTTCCCTTATTTAATTAAAAAGAAAAATAACTTCTATGTTCTTTGAAAAAAAATAGTTATATATGTTAAGAATAAGTTTTACCCATTATATATCCAATTATGCATATTACCTTTTCCCTTTTTTTTCGAATTTGTACAGTGTCAATTCCATTATTTCATGGTAAGTTGTCATTTTTCTTGAAGATGGATGCAATAAAAGGCATGTAAATTCCCTGTTATGATTCCAACATAGCAAGGCGTGCTTTACGTTTCATTCTATTTTTTTTAATTTCTTTTCAAACTTGACTAAATCATGGTTATTCGTTTGAAGTCGCATCTCAGTTGTTCATCTGAAGCCCTATTGAATTGTTAAATTAGTACTAAGGTTTCCTTCTTGTGTTCCCACAGCTTGTAAATTGTTAAAGTCTGTTTAAAGGGCTTGTAAATGAAGCATATGACTAGGCCAATGTTAAAATAACTAAACCATACTAGTTGGTCAGACCAAAAAATATGTGAACTAACCATGGTACTAGTTTGGTTATCCTTCAAAATCAGCTCATCGAAAAAAATTATCAAAAATTGATAAAATCAACAAAAATTCGTCAGTTAAGTAGTTTTAATTTAAAAAGAAAAAAAAAAAGATATGAGAAGAAGAAGGTCTAAAAAGAAGAATATGGGTTTCTAAATCTGAAGGCAAAGATAAAACTCTAACTTTCTTCATAAAGATAAAGCATACCTTTAAGCCATAGCTAGATTATGGTTTGTAAATTTGAAGGATAAAGCATTTGAAGAGCAAGGATCTAAAGGAGAAAGTACAAGGATTTGGTGAGAAGAAGAAGAAGAACCCATATGATGGATCTACAGACTTGCATTGGCATGTAAATGAACTCATATGATGCGTAAAAAGAAGAATCCATATGATGGATTTGTAAACTTGCATTAGAATGCAAAGGAACCCACATGATGCATTGGCCTAAAGAAGAGGAGGAGGAGAAGGAGGAGAAGAAGAAAAGCCCATATGATGGATTGGAATGCAAATGAACTCATATGATACATTGGCCTAGCTTTGGCTCTTTGTTTTTAGTTGTATCAAACTTCAAATTTAAAACCCAGTGTTAAGCAAGCATATGCACTATAGGCTAAAAGAAGAAGAAGAAGAAGAAGAACCCATATGATGGATTGGAATGCAAAGGAACTCATATGACGCATTGGTCTAGCCTAGCTCTTGGTTTGTGGTTATATCAAACTTCAAATTTAAAACCTAGTGTTAAGCAAGGATATGCACAATTATGGGCTAAACATGTCTTTTATAAGATCTTGAATGAAATTCTAACGACAAATGCACAATTAACCTCTTCATATGTTATGTGAGCCTTCAATTGATGATTTTTTATGTTCAAGGTTGAGAATTCTTATGACTAGATGAATTGTCAACTTGGTAGATGTTGCAAGGTTGGCTTGACGAGCTATATATGTGATTGTGGCAAATTTTAGGTTAGACATATCTTGCCAACATATTCTTGCAGCTTGGGACAAAGTTTTTCTTGATCATTTTATAATTTGTGGATCGTGTTTTTTGGTTAGACACTATATTGAATGTTGATAATAATGAATTTCAACTGATTGGAGGTGAAGTGCATTGGCCACAAACATAAGGCCCAAAATTCGTGCAAGATTCATCCATGCTCTAAAAAAAGATTGACCCTGTCGAATATTGATACATAACAATATGGACTTCAGACAATAAGAAAGCCTTCCAAAGTGTGGGTTGTGTTGGCAGTTTGGTCATAGTTGGTGTTGGTCTCTCCTTTTTTCCATTGATGTCATTAGACATAAAATATGGCTTTAGGTTGTTCATAACATTATGATCTATTGTCATTTAATGCTTAATATGGCAATTAATATTTTACACATGGGGGATCATCACACAAATAATAGCTAGGGTTTATGACTCTATCAACTAATTCTTTCACTTTGGTCTCCTTTAATAAAATTGGAATTTCCCACTAACCACTAAGTAACTAAGCTACAACAAGAAGAAGAAAAATAATTGGTGTATTAGCGATTGAAGCATGAAATTAAAAGGTCACATTGTGAAAGAAGGAGTTACAATTTTAACAAGTAAGTTATGTGTGTAAAAATTTTGAATGAATTACTTTCAAACCTCATATAGTGCTCATATATCTTATTTTAATTGGTTAACATATTGGAGTTTGAATTTTTTTGGGTTAGATAGGTCGAGACATTTATAAATTAAAAAAATGCAATAGAATATAAGGAAGAAAAAAAAAAGATTAGCAATGCAACATTTTAATCATATTTTTCAAATTTATGGGTCAAAAAGTTATCAATCATGTCAAAATCAAATGATATAAAAGAAACGTATGAGATAAATCCACTCACGCCTAAAAAGGATAGTGGATAAAATGAAAATATTGTGAATCCAATGATGGATTCACAAGAGCAAGAAGGGGTGCCCCCTCACTCTTAAAAGCTAAGAGAGTGAAAAGGTAGGGAGAGAAGTGAGCCTTGTTTCTTAAAAGAGAAGCGAATTTGCATGAAGCGAGATTTATTTCATTTGCATGAACGACACGTTGTGTATTAGTCTCTATGAGAAAAATTGCAAGAATTCCCAAGGAAAAAATCACACACCTTAAGCACCAACTTTATCATTCTAGCCCTTCTAGCAATTACTCTAACATTTGTGCTATGATACACGGGGATAGTCTTAAGACTAACACCTACACCCAAATAGCTCATTTTCCCACTTTAGAATTAACACTCAACACAACAATTTTTTAGTAAACACTAGACTTAAAATCCCATAAACGAGCTCTTCACTACTTATATAGGCACAAGTTATGTTTTGATCTCTCAATTTCTAAAAATTTGTTATGATAGAGTTTAGCTGCAATTGGCCCAGCTTGACAAGTGGTCAAAGTTAGAGGCTACAAGGATAGAGACCACATATAAACAAAGGCGCTTAAGCCTAGTGTTTTCTAATTCGTTCATGAGCTTGCCAAATTTTGTTCCGATGGGATGACCTAAATTATAGGTTGTTTGTGTACCAAATGTGATATATCCCTACCCATTTTCATCATGTTATCTAGACTCTAAAGCAAAGAGAAATAAAATAGAGCAATTATGAGTAATACTTTGTTAACATTCAAATAAGAAGGCCATGACTTAGGTTTATTGCTTCTAGGGTTGATTCTTCCATTATAGGTTAGGGTCATTAGATTCAGAGAACTAGAAATCGACCCTACCATTATATAGTGTGTTTGGTTGTGCGTTGAGAAAATAAAAAATTACATTTGCAAATCCCTTTTATGCAAAAGCAATAATTTGTCGCTTCTGTCCAAACTGCGTTTCCGCCTTCTTCAACGTGCAACCAAACACACATAGTCTAACTCTAAAGCATAGATTCTCAAAACTCACATGAAATGAAAAGGATGAGGGAGAGAAAAGTAATATCTAGTAAGGGGAAAGGATCTTTATTGGGTTTAAAAAATTGAAGAGATTAGGGAGCGTGAGATACTAATTTTAGTTTAGACTTTTGAATTTTGTTTTTCTTGAAAAAAGGGTTAAAGACAGGAGATTTAAGGAAATAAAAAATAGGAAGGTGAGATAATAGATATTTTAATGTATTATCCTAATGTTTGTTGTTTTTTAATTATTATTTTAATTATGACAATTATATTACTTCAACTATATGTTTTAGAGTCCTGAAAGTCTAAAACATCAAGTCCATACTGTTGGGATGTGGAAATAGGAAAGAAGACTACCAACTCATTTGGTCCCTCAAGAAAATCAACTTTTAAAAATTTTGTATAATATTTATTATATTTTTATAATTATTATTTAAAATAAAAAATATAATAATTAATTTGTATTTGCGAAATCATTTTTATTTTTTATTATATTTTATTTCTTTATATTTTGTGTGTTAAATAAGTCATATGAATATATAACAAATATATAATGGAAACGGATAATGAGAAGAGACTTAATTTATTATAATCATGAATAAATTGATATTATATTATTTTAATTATAAAAATCATATTATTATTATTAATATATCAACATGACGTTTATTCTATTCAATATATTATTTTAATTATAATAAATATTTTGCTTTCTTCCTCTATTCATTATTATTATATATAAAGCTATAAACAAGTAATAAATTTTTTTTCTTCAGTTTTTACTCCTCTTTTAAGTTTTAAAGCGTTAAATTTTTTTTATGTAATTAAAACTATTAATTTTTTATTTATATTATTTATCTATTAAATATATAAATTATATAAATTAACATACTTTAGAGCATATATATATATAATGTACAAAATCCACTACCTATGCCGCCAGTTATATAAATTGGCTTACCCGTATCCATACCCATGCTGCATACCATGATGAACCAGAAATTAGGTTCAGCCTCTACACACATGGGGTTATTTAACGTCTCTGCTCTCATTTCTGGTTTTGCATTCCAGAGCTTCTAATTTCTACCTTTACTTTTTGCCATTTTTTATATATTAAAAAGCACTAAATAATTAAGCCTACATTGTACAAAAGTTAAGCATCCACACCTATCATGGGGGGAGCAGGGGTGTTCTTAATTGAGCAAGTGGTCCTCATCGCAATTTTTTCTTTCAATTAGGGTTCATTTGTTCATTTTTCAATAAAAATTTTAGTGTTACATAAAGAGATCATGCACTTAAAAAAGTTACTCTCCGCTCGTTAGAAATAAATAAATTAAGCAATTATAAGTAAATATATAAATATATAAAAATATATCATATTTAAAATTATGTTAACTTATTTAATAATTAATTTTATTTATTTATGTTTCTTGTCAAAAAATTCTAACTATGCATATACATGAATATATTAATAATTCTTTTTTTTTTTTTAGTTTTACCTCCTAATAATTTAATCTTAATCTGTGCTTTTGTGTATTATGCCATCCTTGAATTTGATTCAGGATTCAACAACAATTGAAGTGACTCAGTAAGGGAAAATAGAAATTTCTTATTTTTAGACATTAAAAATATTTCATATTTTATTTATAAATTTAGCACTTAAATAAATGCCCAAACGAGAAAGTAATAAATCCATTTCAAAATATGCCCTACATTCGTTTTTGGCCGACAAGAATGCCCTGCATTCATTCTTGATGGAGGTTTAAAAAAGAAAAAATGTCGTCGTTGACAGGGCTAGGTGTAGAAAATTAGTAAAAGTTGATTGGCCATCTTATCATCTTCCAACAAGTCCATTGTGTCTCAGTGCTTCACCCACTGATATGAGATAACTTTACTTAGTAGGGTACACCCAACACTGCATTCTGCAACTGGTTCTTCTCCTTCCCAATTTCTCCCATTTCTTGTTGAGAAGCCATGTCTAAACCTCACATACTCATATTCCCGTACCCAGCACAAGGCCACATGCCCGCACTCCTCGATTTAACCCACCAGCTAGCCCTTCGAGGCTTACCCATCACCATTCTTCTCACCCCCAAAAATCTCTCCATCCTCGACCCTCTTCTCCACGCCCACCCAGTCACCATTCAAACGCTCATCCTTCCTTTCCCTTCACACCCCAAAGTGCCTCCCGGCGTCGAAAACGTCAGAGAACTTGGGAATGCTGGAAACTACCCGATCATCAACGCTCTGTCGAAGCTTCAAGACCCAATAATCCAGTGGTTCAAATCCCACCCTTCACCACCTGTGGCCATCATCTCCGACTTCTTCCTCGGCTGGACTCTCAAACTTTCCCTTCATCTGGGTATCCCAAGAATCGCGTTTTACTCTGTAAGTGCTCTTTTAGCCTCTATTAGCAACTTTTGCTGGGAAAATACACAGGCCGTTCGGTGTCAGAGGGTAGTAGAGTTTTCTGACATGCCCGGAACGCCGTCTTTTAGAGAGGAGCATCTTCCTTCTATCTTTCGCAATTACAGGGAATCCGATCCTGATTCGGAGTTCGTGAAGGATAGTTCTCTTGCGAATATCGTGAGCTGGGGTTGCATTTTCAATAGCTTCCGCGATCTTGAGGGTCCGTATTTGGATTATTTGAGAACAACATTGAGGCACCCTCGGGTTTTTGCAGTTGGTCCATTGAGCTTGATAGGACCCGACAATGCCGGAGATCAAGGCAACCCGCACCCGGAGGGGAACTCCGATGTGTTTAACTGGCTTGATGGGTGCCCCAATGGATCTGTGTTGTATGTGTGCTTCGGGAGTCAGAAGTTTCTCATGAGAGAACAAATGGAGGCCTTGGCAGCCGGGTTGGAACGATCTGAGACCCGATTCTTATGGGTCGTGAAATCGGGCACGCCCCAACAGGTGGAGGAGGGATACGGGGTGGTCCCAGACGGGTTTGAGGATAGGGTTTCCGGCCGGGGCTTCGTGACCAAGGGTTGGGTGCCCCAAGTGGCGATACTGAGTCACCGAGCCGTGGGTGGGTTTCTGAGTCACTGTGGATGGAACTCGGTGTTGGAAGCCATAGTGGCCGGAGTTATGATTCTCGGGTGGCCCATGGAGGCTGACCAGTTCTTCAATGCCAAGTTGTTGGTGGAAGATAAGGGTGTCGCGGTGAGAGTGTGTGAGGGAGCAGATTCAGTGCCCAACCCGGGTGAGTTGGGTTGGATTGTAGCAAGGTCAATGAGTGCGGATAGTCCTCAAAAAGAAAAAGCGAAGGTGCTGAGAGATGAAGCCCTTAGAGCTGTAAGTCCCCAGGGAAGGTCCTCCAAAGAGTTGGGTGAGCTTGTGGAAGCATTGACTCAACTTGGTGGAGAAGGGTGATATTTATGAATCGTCCATATTTTAAAAATAAAAGCGTATCGTGTCTCACACGTATTTGACACTTCCGTCAGTTACACGATATTTCAAGCTGCATTGAAATATCATATACATTGTCATGTGCTTCTTGGGTGATGCTGAATTGTTGATACATGAAGAATCCATGGAATATTTAATGACAATGGCTGCCGTTGAAGTTAGGTAAAAACGGTGTTGCAGCTGTAAGTATTACAAGATTGCACTTGCAACCATTGTCCTTTCATGGAGAGCTTTCCAAGAGTAAATTTCGTTCAAACTAGAATAGAAGTATCTTGAGAGGTTATGGTATCGGTTTAAAATAAGTTAACCATCATCAACATCACCTGTTCCTATTATATGAAGTAAAAGTTTATTTATGTCTAGTCGTGACAAACTACAATTTGAGCAGAAGTTGAAGCTTCTAGGTTTCTGGTTATTCTGGATGTAACAGAGTCTCTTGCATTATGGTTTGAATCTCCACGTATAAGCTTCACCAGTAATTGTTTCTTTATACGCGGGGGATGGCTTTTCCTTCGATGAATGTTCAATGGAACCTGTCTCTCGTCCAAAGAAATGGAAAATCTATGCTTTTCTTCTCACCTCTTCAATTCGAGTCGCACCACACAATGGGAGATAGTTCATCTTCTCATCGAAATCTTTCTCTATTTCGGCTTTTTCTGTAGATTGTGAGGGAATGTGGATCATTCAGTAGCTATATAGGGGGTTGTTTTGAATCAAAATCCAGGGGTTAACAAATATGATATCCAAGCAATGGCCCGCTGAGGACTCCAAAAGCAGGGGCCATTAGCAACTATTGATCATCTTTTGCATGGTCATAGGCGTAATGGATGTGTAAGCGTTGCCGAAAGGCCTTGTAGGCATATCTAACTATCGAGCTTCTGACTTACACTGATTCACTTGCTGGATTTTCAATCGGGTCCTTGTTTGCGTAGTTATTCAAGCAATCTAAAACATGAATATTGTACGGTTCCTTCTCCACCCCCCCCCTCCCTCTCTTCTTTCTTTCCTCGGTCTTCCATGTGGTATCTCTTCCTCTTCTTTTCATCCAAATCCTGCGTTGACACTATCAACAAATAAAGTATGTTGCTCTTAGAGGGATTGTCAAGCCAGGATGTTTGGTTACGTGTCAGTTCTATTAAATAACTTTGTTATTTTTTGTGAGATGGGGTGATTTTATGGAGAGATTAAGTTATTCATCATTAAATGCCTCTCAAAATTTCTAGTTTAATAATTTATTAGTTAGAGAATTAATTAAAAATTCAATATAAAAATTATCAAGGTGTATCTAACGGTGAGTGTGTCATTTGGAATGCTCTAGGGTACTTCTATTCATTAATTAACTGGAAAAAAAAAAGACTTAACATTTGAAAATTTTAAAGTATTTCTTTTCAAAATTGCTTTGAAGTATTTTGGCAAATAGGGGCGAATAAACCCCGAGTCAAGCCATGCATTGGTCGAACTTGACACCACACAAGATTACACCAAACTTGAAATTTGAAACTTAGTGTTGGGTCCTAGTTGGGTTTGGTTTAGTACTAAGTCAGCTAGTCTAGAATTTTTTTTAAAACTTTTTTATTTAAATTATAAAATAACCCTTAAAATTTTTTTTTCATATAAGTTTTTGTGAATTTACATTTTACTATTGAGAAAAATTAAAATTTTATATAAAATTCTATTTTTTTTAAAAAAAAAATTAATATCATTGGGGTGAGTCAGTCCAATTTAGCCTACTAAGCCAGCCCAACCCAATTTGATGTGGCCAGATTGGGCCGGATCATGCGCACCCTGGCAAATCAGCCATCTTGCACTGGTCTCCATTGGGAATCTTGTTGCCAATAGGCCTAATACTCAAACACACCATAAACCCAGTTATGAAACAGGATCTAAGTGTTTGCTCACCGCAAGACCCTAGTACCGTTATATATTCTCCTTTGGACAAGTTATCACAGTTTCATACAAACTTGGAGTCAGTGAAACAAGTTTAAATTTATTTGTTGTTATAATCTCAAGGACCTTTCCTCAAATCCCACCTCCTGGGTGGTTTGAAAAGTCATGGAAAAAAGCCTACTCGCAATTTGTGTAACCATATAAATGGACTTAAATAATAAAATAAATTACTCTTTTTTTCCATTAAAAAAATAGTTTAATTATACAACTTTTTTTTTTATTACAAGAATCTATATCGTCTTTTTCTGAAATTAAAAACAATATCTGACAACTGGTCCATTTTAACTAAAAAATTCTCAAGTTTATAAAGTAAACTTCTTTAACTTGGTAAAATTTAAAATCATTTAATTAAAGAATCATGAATTATTAAAAACAAAAAATATTTATAAAATACTTTTTTAAAAAAATAACCAATTAAAAGACAATAATTAATAATATTTTATTTCAACAGTAATGTGTATCAAATATATATTTAATCAACATAACCATTTCTATAAATACAATAACATTTTAAAATAAACTAAGCTTATTGTTTAAAATCTAAAATATTAATATTAGAATAAAAACTGTGGGAATTAAATGTTTATAAGTTATATTTTAAGAATCATATCAAAATTATTTTTGAAGGTATTTGGTCGAAATAGATTTAGTTATAAGATACTTTTTAGTTTAAGAGCAATGTAGACATTTATAATAGAGAAAATGATTGTATAATTAAATTATCTCAAAAAAAAAAAGAAAGAAAAAATAATTTACCCTAAAAAGAAATCAAAACAAAGAGTGTTGGGAGAGACAGTTTTACATTAACTTAATCACGCCTTGAAGACAGACAAAAAATCGAGCGAGAGGGACAGAATATCACAGAGGGGAAACCTTAATGGAGATACAAAAGTTTGTGTCTTTTTCTTGCTGCTAGTTCCCAAACATATAATTATAAGAGTATTTTAAGAATAAAATGTTAAATGGAGGAGTTCAGTACTCTCAAAATTTAATTTTGAGCAAATCGTTAAAAAAAAAAAAACTTGTGATTATAATATGAAAGAGAAAAATATTAATACATGATTGAGCAAATTTGGGAGGCAGAGACAGAGATAACTCTCAGCAGAATTGGAATCCTCAGGGCTTTAGTCTTTTTTTTTTTAAGTTTTATGTCTCAAAGTTTAAAGATTAAAAGTATAATTAAGAGATTAAAAATTATAATTGTGAAAAAAATTATACTTTAAAGATAATAACTATAATGTATAATTCAAAATTTTAAAGTATAATTTTTTATCTCCTAATTTTTTTTATCTTAAACTTATAATTTAAAATATAAAATTAAAAAAAAAAAAACTCTTAAGTCTGGAATGAATTCTCTCTAATTATTTGCACAGCTAGAGAGCATTCATAACTCTTCTGGGATGTGTGTGCGTCTCATAACAAGTGACCACACCACAGTGAATTAGCATCAGGACATGCGGGTCCTAACCCTATGGCCAACCTGCACGTATGTCCAAGGTAGCTAGCTACATTCATAAGTTTCAATTTTCTAAAACAATTAAAAACAATAGCCACACGCATTACGAATATCATTACAGGCAAAATATCATTTAATGCATTATGTCTTCTAAAAATCTTCAGTGACAACTAACTAACTAAAACAAATTTAGAGTTGAAAATCTTGACATTTTTTCGGCCTCACTAAGCGGAGGAGCTAATGCTAATACACGCAATGAGATTTTTTTAAATAGTTAGATTAGTAGATTGAATAAATGTGAAGCAGCCATGATATATCAAGTCATTTTTCAGTGAAACCCAACGTGTATACATTTCTTTTTTTTTGTTTATTATACCTTAAAAAATATTTCATATAATGTGATTTTCAGACACAGATATAGACCCACTAGTGATTTCATAGAAAAATACCACTGCAAAGCCTTCCACTTCTACCACCACAAATAATCTAAGGTCAAGAATAGAAAGAATCTTTTATTTTTTAAAAATTTTTAGAGTAGATTATACAATTTTTTTTTTTTTTGAGTTTTGCTAAAATTATATAGATTTTTTTTTATTTTTAAAATAAATAAATAATTTTCTTAAAATAAAAAGTTATAGTACATTTTAGTTTAATTTTAAATTTTTTTATTAAAATATCTTCTATTAACTTAAATATATTTTTTTGGGATTAAATATAATGAAAAGAAATCTATTTTTTAAATTTTTATTTATACATATTTATATATATAGGTTAATGGAGAGTAATTTAGTTACAAATTTTAAAATTTGATTAAAATAAATATTTAAAAAATAAAAAATATATATAATTTTAACAAAACTCAAAAGAACTTCATATAATTTATTCTTATTTTTAATTATACAGGAAAGCTGAACTTCAAGAGTTACTGCATCAAAGAAATGTCAAATACAAGCATTTGGCTTCATACTGACTCCCCTGTTCGTCCCCACGCCTATGATATTATTATCAGTGACTGACTCACATCAAAAGGTTCATATCCTGACTCACTTTCATACTCTAACTCACATGCATATCAACACCTGTATGCTTCCTTGTTCGCTGATAATCAGACACATATAACACTGTTAAAAAGTGTGGATAAATACCTTGCTTTCCTTGATTGTTTTCATGTGAAGGCCAAGATACAGCTTTTCATGCATATTTTGATACTATTAGTTTTATTATTTGGTTAAAGGAATTCAGATATCATGTCAAAGAACCAACCAATCCAAAAACTTGAAACTACCAAGTCAAGAAATGGTTTTGTTTTGTTCTGTTTATATCTTCAACTCTAATCTTTTTGTATGCGTGTGTGTGTTGTGCCATCTATTTATATACTGCAATTCTGTATTGTCTTGGGCTCTGATTATTTGCCCAAATGAAAAAATTTAGAATCTTGAATGCCAATTCCGTCAGGTTGAAAAAACCCATCGCAAAAAACTTTACAGTCACTTTGCTTTGAGATGTTAATCAAGGAAGCAACCAGACAAGTCTGAGTCCCACTCTTGCTTTGTCTTTTCCTCCTCTGATAAATCATTATATCTTACATCGCAAACCATGAAAAAGCTTCACGCTAGGGGACCCTTAAGTGAAAATATAAATACAATATCAAGAAAGGATGGCTATAGATTAGGCTGCCACTTCATCAAACTCACTTTTCTATATCCACACTCAGACCAATCTCTGAGAATACAACACCTTGACTAATATTTTTCTGTATAACTTCATAACTGTGCCATGGTAACCATAGTCAAACAAAGTAGATAATCTAAGACGCAAAGTCCTGGCCGGCCCACAGATGTTGTTGTTGGAACTTAGAAGATCATTGATCAAGACCTTCACCAAATCTCGATGTTTATCCTGTTTTCCAGCTAACTTGAATATAAATTGTTGACAATGACATTCCAAAACCCCACAAGATGTAGGATAGCCCCCGTTTTAAGCACATTTTATTAAGTCACACCTGAAAAATTAAGAAACTTTTTTAAAGACAAGCATATTTCTAAAAGAACTCACCTATGATATTCTTTTTTTTTTTTTGGTTTGCACTAAAGAAAAAAAGATATTTCCTTGAACTGCTATACTAATTCTGGTCTTTTAGTATACTTTTAATTGAGTGTAACTCAAATTGTAAGAGAGGAACAGAGTAGCTCTGTTTGTCCCTCTTCTTCCCGTGGGCAGGATAATTGAAGAGATAACAGAATGCATCGAAGACTAATCAAGAATCAGAAGGGTATGAGAGTTGAGCCCGTCAACTTGTTAAAAGGCCAATCAAGGATTTGATTTAGTTTAATCGTTGGTGGGACCATTTCCTCTGATGTTTTTTCATTGGTTGTTAATATCTTTGTTGTTGCTTCTCTGTCAGCATCGGCAACATTTGTATGCTACTCTTGTGCTGTGTTGTTAATTTAGCCCAACCATGACATAAGCCAAGACTCTAGTCCATTCCGAAACAAAGCTAAGCTAAGTAACACACTCGGAAATATCGAAAAGAAAAAATTTGCTTTTCTTTTGTCTTGTCGCTTTCACCACAAAGAGAGAAAATTTTATCTGCTGCTTGCGACGGCAGAAAAATAATACAAATATTAAATGGTAGCCAGTTGTATATACAGAAGGCGACGTGAGCAGTCTCTGTGATGGCATATGTAAAATGGGGGAGCCGGACATGTAAGTGAAAGTGACACAAAAGATGGCTACAAAAATAATCCCCAGTTTTGCCGATTTAGATGGGACTTCACAATAGAAAACAAGTCTCATCAACGTGCTCCAGGATAAGAAAGTGACTAAATGCATGATTATTCATTTTGAAATATTCAGATACCAAGTTGTCTAGAAAGTATGATTGCTTAAAGTATTTTCAAAGTTTTTGTCTTAGCAATAATAGAAATTCTAACATATACTTTGCACAGAGTCCAACTTCTCACTAGACTGCTAGTAGTTGACTGCAATATTCTGATTTTACAAAACCCAGAACCAGATTGATATACATTACCCGTTACCCATCACCCCTGAAAATGCATTTACTTGAACAGCGGTTTCAGCCAGAGTGCTAAGGTGTTTCCCGGTAAAATGCAGGTAAATGCATGATCAAATTAAAACAAAATAAGGGAATACATAATTCACTAAATACACAAGTTTCATTTCACGATTTTATCCTACAAATTATTTATCAAACAGGTCATAACATGATGCTGGAGGGAAAAAAGAAATGAAATCATAAAAATCAAAATATAACCAATTCTGCCCAGCTAACCACTTATAGCTGATGCCAAGCATATTTACAGCAGTTCCTCCTCCCCTCACTCCCAAATACAAGCACTCATCAGAATCTTATAAGCAAGAACTATCCTACAATCCTTCATTCCCAGATATCTAAGCCTTATTCTTCATTCTAAAGTTCCCTATCATAGCAACGCATTGCTCAACTTCAAAACTGGCATGAAGTACCAAGCCTCTGTCTCTGCCGCTGACCTAAGGTTATGGATTTCCTATTGGCAAATGCCGGATACAAATGCTCTTGAAACTTCTCCAGAAAAACTGTCCATTCATCCTCAGTCATATCAGCTAGCTTCACAAAGCTTATGCTTGCAGGAAGCTGCTCATTGGCACTCCTATGCCCAGATGATGTATTTGCAACATAGCCGTTACCCACTTTTCCTCCTGAATATTTCTGGTGTTTCTGGGTTTTCTCACCTAACATAGTATTTTTCAGTGACACAGAATGTTTTGAAACATTTTGGATTATTTGAGGGGGAAACATGACAAACCCTGTTGGATCTTCCCCATCACTTTCCTCCTCTCCCTCTTCAATGCTTTCATCAAGTTTGGAAAGTGGGCTGCGACCATATCCACTCCCATATCCATGTTGAAAAGTTGCTCGGGTTAGAGGATCATCAAATGCCATATTGGGAATTAAATCTGACCCAAATTCATCATGGTCTATATCAAACTGGAATTCGTCATCTCCAAACTCAGTCCTTGGAGATAGTTCCTCCCTCTCTGTAAGCATCTTCCTTGCCTCCAAACATACAACCTCAAGTTCACTGGGTTCCTCTTCACCACTGCGGAACTCCCGAGTCATCATCTCACCAATCTCAGCAAGACACAGACCATGAGCAGCAGCCTCCTTGAGGAAAATGGTGCAGAGTACCAAGACTCTCAGACAAGCCTCTCGAATCATAGGCAGCCCCATACGAAGCATCTCACAATCTTGAACTGGATCAAGATTTTTGATGTAATCAAGCTCATCCTCAGTGAACGGAATTGAAGCCTGAGGCCAATGAATCCACTCAAAGTATGGATCCTCCAAAGTTTCTGGCAGGCAAAGCCCATGATCAATAGGAATGAGCTCCACCTGCCCAAATGTCCCAATGCTATCAAGTTTTCTGACTAACAAGTTTCCACCATGTCTATCCGTGTTAAGAATCCTAATGTCCAATATCCCTATACGATGCACTGCAGCAACTGGGAAGCTAGATGTTCCATGATCACTGGCATCAAAATCATGCGGTATGAACTGCTGGAAAGATGCAATCTTGCTGACCAACCTCTTCCTCTGAAAATTGGTCCCATTGACCCCATCATTGACATTGAAGATTGAGTGAGTAATCTTCACTAAGGCAGTTGGAGGCACATTTGCAAAATGATCATAGTCAAGCAGATAAGCTGCAACTTCCCTGAACCCTGTCTCCCCCACCCGCACTGAGCGTTTCAAACCTGGCTGTCCAAGAGCTTTACCAACAAATCCTTTTGGATTGTTAGGGGCAAAAGGCTCCTCATCTGTTGGTTTCACAATGGCAACACTCTCACCTCTGCTGTTCCGGAAATAGTATGCACCTCCAAGACCACCATGAACAGGGACTGGATCAATCCCCATCTTAATTGCCTTCACAGTGTCCTTGACCAGTTGTTTCATTCTATCCAGGCGACTTGATTGCCCCAATATCTCAATAGGACCACTCTTGTCCCGCTGCTGGATATCCCTTCCAGTGGGTGATAGACAAGGAGTGGATGAGCTTCTGTGCATTAGATTCCTGGTAAGAAGAAGTGGAGAGTCATTTCTTACAGCACTAAGGTCATTCTTCAGGACAATGTCCCCAAAAGTCAGTGAGCTCTCTTCTGTTGGGACACTCAGGGCAAGCTGCAACCTCCTCTTCACAGTATGAGCATTGTCGCCACGATCCAATTCCATGCCAAGGACACAACCAGTTTCTGTTTGCACAAAAACTCGTCTCCTTCCAGCAGGTTGCCTCCCTTCCATTCTGCTGTTTCCATGGTACTCCCCGCTGTGGGGGCTCTTTATCACTGCCACAGCCATCTGGGTTTGAACAGGGCTGTCCAACTTTCGAGACATCAACTGAAGGAAGCAAAAATGACGGTGAAGGAGAGCTTCTTCCCTCCCCAGAAGTCGGCAAACTGGCCCAAGGAGATTGAGTGAGGCCAATGTCTTGTTCCTCAACGATCATTAATCAGACCCTTTGAGTGAAAAAATTGAAGAACGAATACAGGAATGGAGATAGGAAAAAAGATACAGCGTGATTGCTACATTGAGGAGGCCATCATGCCCAGGCAGCAAAACATGAAATCTGCACAAGTATGGAGATTTAATCAAAATTCAAATTACGGCCAGTGTTAAGTACTGTTAAATTTATAAATGAATAACCTACAAAATCCACACATGGAATTCCCGTTTAGTTCAATTAATTTTAAGTAAAACCATGCAGTCATTAACGACTAGAAACTGATCATATAACTTTCGCACCCAGGTAATTGCAACTATATAGTGAAAGGATAGGTTCATCATACACGCTTCCGCATGCGTAAGTCCAGATAATTATAGGAAGTTAATGAATAATAATGTACGATTCAGTTTTGCATCTAATAGCTAATAAAATGAACCGTAAACCAAAAATCTGCGAAACCTCCTCAATGACTTCATCGAGCATTAAACACTTCAAGGAACAGAGCGTAAGAAACCGCAAAACGCGGAAAGAAAGTAATTTCATAAATTCAAGAATCTTGTTTGGCTGCTAAGAAATCCCAAAAGATAAAGAGACTGTAAGACCCAGCCCTCGATAAGCCACCATCATTTGAACCCAGAAAACCAAAGACACTAACAGAAAGCTACACCAAAGCAGGGACAGCTGGTTTGATAACTTTGTTGGCACCAAAACTCAAAATAAGCTTCCACCCATTTCCCCCCTTCCACAAAAGAAAGGGTTCTGACGTTCTGATAAGAAAAATCTGTATAATTTTTCTAAGACATCAGAATAGAACAATCAAATGAAAATGCAAATACTCCATTAAGGAATCAAATTCAACCCCTCGGAGCTCTAAGACACCCATGGGCCCAAAAGAAACTTCATTGAGCTGAAGCAGCGAACTTACCGCAATGCGAGATCTGGATATGGAATCACGAAATCCCAGAAGCTGCTGTGTTCGAAAGGTGGATAACGAATCGGAAAAATGGTCCAGGAACAAGGAACGAACCCAGTCCAGCCGCGCAGACCGTACAATGAACAAAGGTTAAGGACTCGTTCGAGTTGACTCGGAGGATTTTTTGTCCAAGCAACAACCCACAAAGGCGCAAACCCTCTCTCTCCGATCTCTGTTTCTGTGTGTCCTCTCGGTCTCGCTCTCGCTTTCACGCCCTCGGAACGTTCTTTAACCCAGTGCGTCAACCTGGTTACAATACTAACCATGGTTAGAACCTCACCCACGCGCCCGCGCATACTCTCTCTCTCCAAAGCTCAGGGGAAGAGTCTAGAACTAGGAATGAGGACCGTTGGATCTAGGAGGGGAAAGAAGATTTAGGCCGTGTGATAATATGAGGGAATGGGGAGGGGTGACGTGGAGATAAGGGACTGGACACTGACGTGGCTGGGAGTCACCGTAGGGTGGTTAGTGTCAGCGAATGAGAGTGTGTTACAATTTTCAGTGCCCATCTGATCGTCGATACTGTCACGGCGCACACACTCACGGCCAATGGATTTGGCCCTTGTGGGCCCCAGAGCTTCACTTTTTCAGATGGACTGATCGTACGGTGTAGATTGAATCGGGAAAGGTTGATCAGATTCTTTTGCCCATTCTTGATTGATGACAACTTGTTGGGCCTGGTCTTGGCCTTATTATCAACCTGGGTAAAGAAAATCGACGGCACAAGAAGGACAAAAAAGGATCGGACGGTTCACCTTGATTGTGTCACTGTCAAGCAACCGTAAGGGCGATCTATAGATAGCAATTGCTTCCTAGTACAGACTCCCTCTTGAATTGGCAGGCATAATCGATCATGATGATAATAAAAAATTTCACTAAATAAGTTGTAATTATACTAGTGAAGAGTAAGGCTCAGTATGATTGGATATTTCATAAAAATATTTTTTATATAATTTATGTAATATTTATTATTTAATCAATCAAATTATTTTTTAAATATAAAAATAAAACAATTATTTTTTATTTTATTTATTTTTATTTACTCACAATTTATGTTACTTTTATCATTACATTCTTCAACTAAATTGAACATAACTCAAAGAAAAAATAAGTTCAACGCTTCATTTGATTACAAGTTAAGAGAAAATATTTTTTTATTAGTTTTATATAATATTTATTATATTTTTGTAAATACTATTTAATAGTATCTTTTTTTTTTTGAAGTAAATGTATGAAAATTATTTTTATTCTTAAAATTAATTTTTTATTTTATTTTCTATTTTGTTCCTTTTTAATTTGTATAGCAAACAAGCCATAAGTTCAACAATTAAAGAATCTCTATAATATTAAGGGTTCAAGCTCATTAAAAAAAAACTTATAAAAGGTTAGTTTCAGTGCTTTGAGCCAAATTAATCTTACATCCAAAAAGTATGGATATATTCAGGAAAAGTTAAATAAATAAATTATAATTATTTATTAAAGGCACAATAAATATCTAGTTGCTTTAATAATTGCAAGTTTGAGTAATTTATAGAAAATTTTAAATTTAAAAATTTCCATGTTGTTATATAAAATAAATGTAATGCTCTTTTTTTAAAACCAAATCAACGATTGAATTTCTTAGCTTATTTTTTGGGGTTTAGAGAAAAAGCACTATACAAGCAGGCCATGTTCGTGAGTGTACTTGATTTGTTAAATTATATGTAAACTTTGGGAAATTAAAGTGCGATGGAGTATAAAAGAAGAATATATAGCATCATAGTTGCACCTACCCTTTAATTAGAGGGTGTCAGTAGGCTGAGCCAACCCATGTGTGTTGATGCAACGAGTGTATATAATATTAGATTATTTAATACAATACATTAAAACGAGAAATGAAAGAGGAAACAGACAGACGAACAAAATTAAATTGATTAGGTTTATAAACTTAAATAAATTAAATTAATTGTAGAATAACGCATAAATATGTCAGATATTGATTTTATTTTATTTTTTAAATGTTTAACAATTTTACATCTTTTTTTTTATAGTTAACTTAATTTATGTATCATTTGTAGGCTCTATCTATCTATATAACATTTTTTAAGAAGATGATAAAGTGAAAGATTCCTTGTTAAATATCTCATTGGTAAGCTCATATTTTTTTAAGGTGTTATTTTATATTAACTGGGAAAATATTTGTTTAATTAAATTACTAGTAGTATAGTCCCATTTGTGTTTTTATTGATTTTTTTTCCTTGTCCCTTAGCTAATATGGAAACTTAAATAGAAAGTATATGAATTGTGACCTTAGAAGTTTGTGGCTGGATATACGCAAAGTGCAGGCAACAGTGACTACATGACACATATATAGGATTTGGAAATTGATGGATTTTAACTTTTAATTTTGTGATTTTCTCTTTTAACTAAAATAGAAGTATAACCATTTACTATTTTTAACTAAAACAACTGAAGGGAAAAATGGGGAAAGCATTAAAATTAGCGTAAACAAGTGCTTCTTATTCTACTTTTGTTGAAAGTTGAATGCCGTTTATCACTTTTTATAATCTAGGTAACTTCTCTTTAATTTACGACTTTCTATGGTAGGCAGGCCAACTTGTCAAGAAAGGGACCCTGTAACATTTAGAATTAAATCTAATGTTATGGATCATTAATTACTATTTTGTTTTAAAAGAGTGTAAGTAATCTCATTTTGTATTAAGACAAATGTAAGATAAGTAAAATTAAGATAAAGATATACATAAAATATTAATGTTAACCCGTATGGTAAGAGAGCTTGTTTATTTTTTTTTTATATTTATTTTTTTAATTTAAAATTATTATTATTGGATTGAGTTAAAATTAGTAGTTATAAACTGCATATAACCTCTTTAAAAATTGAGAAGAGATCATTAAGTAATTAATTGAGTCATTTATAACAGATCCAACTATATTTGAGTCAACTCAAAATTATCCAATCTCACCCATTTACCAAGACTAGTTACATGAACGAAACCCTTCACTTGTTTAATTAGTTCACGGAATACTATATAAATATAAAAATATCCCATCCCCAACAAACATGATTGCATATATGAAAATGTAATTAGGTAGAGGCATCAAAGTAAAATGTCATTACGATCTTTTTGATCAAGCTCAGGTCGCCACTTTTGGATATAGGTACATGGATAGATACTCATTGCCACCGAGATTTTTGGTCGTAGAGATTAGCCTTGGTTAGTGGAATATCGTTGTCCATGAATAATTCTTTCTCATAATTATAGTCTCTAAAGTTTTGCCAATATTAATTATTTGTTTCAGTATATGTGACGATATTGTTTCTTTCACCTAAAATATTGCAAATTTAAACGCTTGTCGTGTGTTTGGATAAGAGAGAGAAAAAATGAAGGAAGAAAAAAATAAAGAGAAAATAAAAGTAAAGAGAACATATTTTTTCTTCATGTATTTGGATAAATGAAAAGAAAATATTAAAAAAAAAAGAAAACTTGTTAATTTGTAAAGATAATAATGATTTTATTATCCAATATTAGTAACTTTTATCAATAAATGAGATATTTAAAAAAAAAAAGTTATGTTTTAGATATAAATTAACTAGTTTGAATTTGTACATATATTGATTCAAAAGAAATAAGAATAATGAATTTTTAAAAATAAAAAAAAATTATAAAAGACACATTTTAATTTTTTAAAAAAATTAGCCAAATAATAAAATAAAAAAATAGTGAAAACCATTTTTTAACAAAGTTCCAATAATAGAAAAAAAATTATTCTTAAATAAAGTTTAAAAAAATCAATGAAAAGAAAATACACACCTAAAATTAAAAAGATTATTTTAAATAACTTTTCAAAAAATTTCTTAACTATATTGTAGTCGAAAAATATGTTCCAACTATAATGCAGTCAGAACTCGTTCAACTAAAGTACAGTCGGAGCATTTTTCAATTGCAATATAATCTAAAATTTCTCATGTAATGTAATTGGAATTGTCTCGACTGCAACACAATCGGAACATATTTTCTAACAATTGGAGGAGGATATTTTTGTCTTTTAAATTTTATTACTCTCCATTATATAACTAATTATCTTATTGAATTTAAAGAAAAAAAGATATGTTTTAAATAATTTTATTAATTTTGGATCATTTAATTAATTAACTAATTTTATATAAAACTAATGTTAAACTAATATTAAAAAAGTAATACATATAACTAATTATTCTATTGACTTAAAAAAAAGATATGTTTTAAATAATTTTACTAGTTTTTGATCAATTAATTAAATAAATAATTCTATATGAGACTAACATTAAATTGACATTAAAAAAATTAATACATATAACTAATTATTTTAGTGAAGTTGCCTTAAAAGAAAATCAAATATTTAATAACAAAATGTATATCTTGCTTAAGAACAATTGACTTATAAGATGTAGGCAATTTATTAAAGCATAAAGAATAATTCTACAAACAAATTAGTATAAATTTATTAAGTAATTTAGTAGAGAAAATGAAAGAGTGAAAATGAAAAAATAAAAATCTGTGTCTTATGATCTATTTATTAGGGATGAAGAGGTGAAATTAGAAAAATAAAGTATTTGTGTTGAGATGATAATTTAAAAAGATAAAAAGTGAACTACGTTAGGTAAAGTTTTTTTTTTGAAAATTTTTTCATAAAAATATTTTTTAGTATGATTTATCTTTTTTTTTTTAAACTTTTTCCTTCCTCTTAATTTTCTCTCTAATCCAAATAAGGTGAATCTATTTCTTCTCCTATTTTTTCTTTTAATTTTCTCTTCTATCAAATTTTGTCCTCATCTAAACAAAGTGTAATTAAAATTACAGGCCTTCTTAAATATGAAATATAAAAAAATTCACTTTGTGTGTGTGTTTTTTTTTTATAAACTCTTCCTAATGAATGGAAGGGGCTATATGTTAGATGTTAAATGCTTAAGGCCGATTTGGTGTGAGAAGGGAAAGGGAGAGAGTGAGCAGAAATTTGACAAAATCTCTATTTTATTTTTATAATTATTACTTAATTATTATTTAATTTTTTTATTATTAAAAAGTAATAATATTATGAATATTTTTTATTTATAAAATTATATATTATTTTAATACCTAATTTTTTAGGTGCCAAAGGAGCGCTAAAGAAATTGACGGTTAAAACTATAATAATAAGAGTTATTGTCAGATGATCAAAATTGAATGAAATTATTTGTATTTTAATTTGTAAATATAGAGATAAACTGCATGATGTCCCAAGTGCGTTGCATCATTCTTCTTTGATTAAAATAATAAAAAGTAATATAAAAATAAATAAATGATCCTGCCTCCCTTTTTTTTAATTAACGTACAGTTACTTCGTGGGGCGAGGATCTGGTGTTGTAGGAATTAAGTAGATATTTTATGGGACAAAGAGCCAACTTACTAAGACTCTTTTCTTATAAAAAAAAAAGTTAAGAAAGAGAATTTCAATGTGCTTAGATGTACTGAATCATTACCCAGGGGGAGAATCCACGTGACTTGAGACACGTGGAGACTCTGTCGGTTCTTTGTTTTTGAAATTCAGACATGTCGGTGTCATCCCTCCGCGTCTTTCTGTCTTGTAGTACCCAATAAAAATAAATAAAAAAGAAATAAAATTGTTCACGTACATGTGCGCTTATTATATGATTTCATCACACGGACTTTTGACCATCACTTTTTGGTCAAACGAATCGTGAAGTGCGCGCGATCTACATAAACTTTAGTAATTTGTTTTTTTGAATATAAATTATAGTCCTTTTTATATTATAAAAATAATAAATAAACTAATAAGAAGTTATTTAATTTTTTGCTCTCCTAGATGCATTTTAACTTTTCTTTCTTATATTATTTATACTAATATATGTAATTTTCAGATGAATAACCATAAAATCTCAAAATTATATATATATATATATATATATATAATTCCTTTATTTAACATTGAATCTATTTAAAAAATATTTTTGATTTAAACATATATCAAATTTTAAATAACTTTGTAGAGAAGTATAACACAAAAACAAATACAAATTATTAAAAAAATAATTAAGAAAATACATAAAAGTTGGAGGAACAAATTGTCAATGGCTTCTTGTACCAAGAAGTGACACATAGGTCTTTCTCTCTGATCATTTAAAACAAAAAATTACATGCAATTTCTTAAAACATTTTCATCAAAATTTTTAATGAAAACACAGTGTGTAGATACTTTTTTTTAAACTCATCTTTACCTTTTTTATTATTTTAAAAAATTTAAAGATTAGAACGAATAATTTTATATATTCGGTTTGTACATAATTGATAATAAGTTAAAAAGTTCAACCTCTTAATTTTTGGGATATATGAAGAATCCCAGAAAAGAAAAAAAAATGAAAGAAAGAAAGAAAAACAAAGATATATATATATATATATATATTCTTCCATATCTGTAGATTCCAGAAATAAAAAGTTGAAAAGGAATATGGAAGGCACGTCCAATTAATTATTTATTTTCCCTCATTCAATAATTTAATTTTTAATTAGAAAAAAGGGTAGGGATGGGTTTGGAGACAAGGAGGCGGCTGATGAGGATCACCTAAGCATGCGAAGAGCGGATACATTGTACAAAGACTAAACAACATCAGGAAAGCAGGAACCTTTACGAATGGTACAATGCCACGTCATCGCTATCATGTTTCTGTGCTCTCCAAGCATATTAGGATTGGGATTCTTATTTATTAATCGAATAAATACTAAAATATTTTTTAAATAAAAAAATGATATAAAAAGTGTATATATATATATATATATATAATTTCTTTCTCCTTTTATCTATTTATTTTTTATTTAAAGATAATTCATCATTTAAGTACGAAAGGATACAAATCCCATAAACTGCCATTAATGTCGTCACCTAATTTCATTATTCCAAAAATAAAATAGATAATAAGGTTGGGGTGTCTCGACTTTGGGAATTTCATTTGTATTTATGTGATTCCCGTGGGCTAATTTGGGCGCAGTGCGCACCTTGATTCAGAAAATTTCGAATTCTGGAGCACATTGTATTGTGTATCTTCATCCTCTTGTTTTCTTCTTTCCTACTCTTTCTCACCCACCAACCGCAACTTGCTCTATTTACGACAAAATGGGGTGAGACTCGAGATTGTTGCTTAAGAGAGCTTTATATTATATTTCGATTCATTTTAAAATCATTTTTAAAATAAAAAGATAATTTATTTTTGACAAAATTAATTGATAAGTATTTTAATAAATATTATTGTGTTTGACTATTTTTTAAAATATAATTTTATTTTCAAATTACTTAAAAGAACATATATTTAAAAGGATAAGTAAAAAATATAAGAAATAATTATAATAATTAATATTTTTAAATAAAAATACTTTTGTTAATAATAGCTGTTTCGATCTCTAAAAAGAAGTTCTGATTTTTTTATTTTTCTCATACAGTAAAGAATTTGCTTTTATTATTACTCAAAAAGAGTTTATTTTTTTAATTATTCAAAAATTTGATTAAACACTTTATTTTCTTAATTTTTTATTGAAAAAATAAATAGCTTCTACCTTCAGAAACTAGGCTAAAGAAGTGACAATGAAATCCAGTATGTAGGAAATTAAGAATGAAAATAAAAATTAAAAAAATGATAATTTTGTAAATAAAAAATAATTATCTACTAATACTTTAAAAATTTGTTTAAAAAAGATAAATACTACTAAATAATGATTACAATGATATAATGGATATTTCTTAATGTAGATGGAATATATCAAGGCAATTTTATGTGAAGATATCTTATAATATTGTCATTTTAATTATACTTCATCATTTACTCTTAATTAAAAATAAATTAACATTTTCTAAGTAACAAATAAAACTTCCAATACCAACTATGAAAATTCATAAATTGACTTTAAAAAATGTAAATATTCAGAAATTTTATTTGTCATTTGATATATATATTTTTAATTAAAATAAATTATAAAAAAATAAAATAACATAGTATTATGATTGAGTATGCTATAAGACATTTTTACATGAAAGATTTAGATCCCAAGCAACTCATATCATGTATGGACCTTCGCGTGCATGCAGTTTGGAGAATCTGATGATATCAACTGTAACAGCGGTTTCCCAAGCACTGTTGTGGAAGGTATAGCTTTTAAATTAAAAAATATGTGTGTGTGTGTGTATAAGAAAAATCTCCCCCAACCTTTTTCCCTTCTTTTTTTGAATTTCTATTTTGGTGTTAATTACTATTAACCTGAAACCAAAAAAAAAATGAAAATGAAATGGGGAATCTTTTATTAAAATATGAGAAGACCAGATAACAACGGATAGAGATTTAGGATTAACATTCAAAATTTTGGATTCTTTTGATCTGCTTAATGTCATTTAATTTTAGGACACGGGTGTCCATTTGCTAAATGAAGATTAATTTATAAGCAAAAAATATTCTTTGATAGTAGCACTTTCTTGTTGCTAGTGACTACTTCATCACTTAAAAAATAATTCAATTTTATTCTTACAGAAGTATCAGATGTGGCTATTCTGAAGTTATACTTCAAATGAGATTTAGGATATAAAGGAAAGAAGAGAATTTTTAATTTAAGTTAAATTAATATATATTTTTTATATTTATTCTCCTCAATTCAAATATATTTGAACAATAAAAATTAAAATCTTGCTTCTAAATATAAAAAATATAAATCTATATTAAAATATCTAAATTAAAATTTTATTTCTTTTTTTTTTCCTTATCATCCATTTTCCTCAATTCAAAGCTATCCTCAGAGTTTAGCCCAAAGAAAAAAAAAAAAAAGCTATCCTTAGAGAATAAAATTGTTTTATTTCATGAAATATTAAATAGTTGAATTCATTATTAATATGATGTTATAATTACTAATTTTCGAAAAAAATTCAATTGAGGAGTTATACTGTATTCTTTATACAACAAGTTATAGGTAAATACAATTTATAAAAATAAAAATTAATTATAAATATGTTAAAATGCAATGTTTTATAGATACACACATGTATGAACGTAATTAAAAAATTCTCACTTATTTAGAGTCGTTTAGTACATTAAAAGGTTAAGATTAAAAAAAAAGATAATTTTGTAAAAAAAAATGAATATTATATTTCTATTTAAAAAATTATAAAAAAGATAGATATTATTAAATAATAATTGTAAAGATAAAATAAATATTATTTAAAATGTTTTAATCCCCTTTCATTTTTCATTCATATATCAAACATGCAAGTATATATAGTATAATGTTCTCAAATCAGATCATTTGTAACTAGAGGATTCTTTCAGAGTTGTACGTGCAAGCAAGCCCCTACAATTTTGCTTTTACGCTTATTGCAACCTCAAGTTACTGAGAAAGAAGGTTGTTAAATTGTCACATTGATAAGAAATGAAGGAAATTATGATTAAAATCTTAGCAAGCATGCGTTAGGTTTGATGATGATTTTTGTTATTTAATTTTAATGTGTGGGGTTTCAAACTTTGATGAACTCCTTGTGTTTGCGGACCAGTGTTGATTGGAAGAAGAGAAAGACTTGCAGATGTTGAAACCTTATTGGTGGCAGAAAGCATATTCAGAGATACAATATTGAGTAATTTCTTAGAAATTAAGTTATATATTATATATATATTTGCAGATAAGAATCAATCCTACATGCTCAGAAGAATCATTCATGGACTCAACATCCCATGTGCTTCTGATTCTAATTCTAATTCGTACTATTTGGAAATTTCACTATTCAATGATAGTTGAGTGTTGTAACTGCTCTGTTCCCATTTCACAATACAAATGGAGCCGACCAATAATTTTATAATCTACCATTTTTGTTTTAGGTATAGGTTTCAATGTTTTTAATGAAATTCAGATACATGGTTTCATGATCTAGATCTTATTGTCACATTGTTTTGTATTTTGTGTTTAAGATGTATGCCTTAATGTCGTATAATTAAATGAAAATTAAATAATTTGCAGAAAATCTTCAATTCAATATTGTATACTTGCTGTCATGTGTCCCATTGAAAATATTCGACTCAATCTTTCTATAGTTTACAATTTTTTTTAAATTTTTTGGGCTTCAAGTTTTTTTTTTAAAACAACCAGACGAGCACTATACCCATTTGTTTGGGCCCAAACTGAACACAAGTAGAGGCTAGGAGTTTTGTTTTGCATTTTTGTGATCAAAAGGAGACCCTCATGTAACAAAAAGGAGGAGGATAGTTTGGATAATGAAGTGGGCCCAACCAATGTTAAAAAAGCCCAGATATTGACCTGGTTACAGAATGATTAGATTCCGTTTAATCGTTAACCGCCGTTTGATACACAAAATTGCCTTTTAGTAATCAACATAGCTAAGGGGAGTTTCTTATCTATGATAATCCAATCATATTGTAATCCAATCAATGATAGAAGGAAGTGTAGAATTGGACCTGGACAAACTAGGGGAAAAATGAGATCTAAATATTGTAAAATTTAGAGCCTGTTTAGTATATTGTATAAAATTTGATAATGTAAGTTAATATAATATATTATAAATTTATTACTTATTTGATGCAAATAATATATTATATAAGTTTATATATCAAATATCTTATATATCAAAATTATGTATAACCTAATCGTATTTTAAAAATGAAATTAAATCTAATTAGGTTTTGATATATAAGGCCTTTTCAATACTTTCTGATTTTAACCCTTCACTTATTAAGATATTCATTAGTTAGGTTATGTCAAATTTTATCCTAATTTAATAGGAGTGATCATGGGTCGACCATTAGAATAATCCAATGGTTGGCCAAATTTTGCACTAGACTTCATTTTCTAGGCTTATTGTTTGGGCTTGACCGAGTTTAATTAATATTAATTGAGATTAGGCTAGTTAGGCTATTTCTAAGTTTTTGATAAAAATTATAAAATAACCTTTAAAAAAATAAAAGTTTCATATAAATCCTTATACAATAATTTTTGATAAAAATTATAAAATGACATTAAAAAATTAAAATTTTATATCAATTTTTATAAAATTATATTTTATCACTAAAAAATTTTTATATAAGTTTCTATAAAATAATTTTTTAAAAAAAATTAATAAGATTAGGAAAGGTTATGTAAAAATTAATTTAGTATTGAATTTGGTTTAATTAGTTTAGTATAAAGTTAGGCAAGATTAGTTTCTCAAACTCGTTAAGTCTTTTTTTTTCTTCTCCCAATATTTGGTAAAAATTATAAATTAAATTTTAAAAAATAAAAATTTCATATAAATTCTTATAAAATTATATTCTGCTATTAAACAGAATCAATTTTTCATATAAACTTTTATAAAATAAATATATTTTTTTAAAAATTCATAAGATTAGGGTAGATTGACTAAAGTTGGCTAACATGGCCAACTTAACTTAATCCATTTAAATTATTTTTTTGTTATTCAACCCAATGTGCCAAGGTGGAATCAGGTCACCCAGGTTGCCATATTTTATGTGTAGTCCTATTCGCTCATACTCTCTTTAAAAATTAATATAATATAATAAATTTAAATAAATATAATCTATTGCATAACTAAAGGGTATTTTAGTTAAAAAGATTAGTTTTTATCCTATCTAGTATTATATAGTGCATCACCAAATAAATGATAGTATTATTTTATATAATAAATTATCTTATAAAGTATCACACTGTATAGTTTTAAAATTTTATTAAGCCTTATTTTATTACTTTTTATCCTATCAAGCCTTATACTATTAGGTTTTACCTATCATAAAAGGCAAATATAGTATCATAGTTCTAAGTTACATATATTTTAATCCAAAATCAAAGTTTTTTTGATAACATAATACTAACAAACCAATAAATCAGGGGAGAAAAAGCAAGTTGACCAAAAAGTTAAGGGATATACTTTTTTCTCCTTATGATTTAATTTAATTTTTATAAATGAAAAAATTATAATTAAACCTTTATAGTTTGTACATTTTTAATTTAATTCTTAATTCTGTCAATATTCTATTAAATTTTGTTAATTGTTTTAATACTATAAATATATAATTAATGTTAATAAAAAGAGATAAAAGTATATAATGAAATAAAATTAAATATTGATAAAATATAACCATAGTGTCTAAATTAAAAATTATTTAAATTATAAAAATTTAATTATAAATTTTTAAACTATAAGGCATAAATTAAAAGTAGAGAAAATTAAACTTTTGGTCCTTATAGTTTATATCAATTTTTCAAATGGTCCCTATAGTTTTAAAATTTATATTTCACTCATTATATTTATCACCGCGAGTCCAGTTAATCCCTACTGATTTGAAAATCCAATAATCCCTCCCTAGCTCTGTCCAACTGGCATTAACGATGTTAAGTAGGGTATATGTGGCAAATAATGGCTGATTTATAAGGCTGAAGATGACATGTAAGATGCCACATAAGCCAACTAATTTAGTGAAAAAATATATAGCACCATATCTAAAATAGAAAAAAGAAAAATGCAAATAAAACTTCAGTGCACTGCAATAGACAGGAACTTTCAATCACAAGCCTTCAGTCATAGTGGCCAAGCCCTAACACCACTATAGGGGACTTCGAAGTTGCCAGTGGAGGAGATTCGATGACAAGATTTTGAAAGTGAAAGGAGACTAAAACTAACACAGGCTTAAGAAACTAATGTAATAATCAATTCCATTTATAGGCGGAAGAAACTGGTATAGGGGACTTCGATTTTTCATTTGTAGGTTGGTTAGTGAGAGGGGTCAAAGTGAATTTCTTCTTGTGGGATTTAAAGGGCTTTGAATCTTACTGTGTAGGTGGGTTGCGTTTGTGACGGATGTCACTTTCTTCTTTAAAATTAGACCCTTGTATGACCAAATCCCTATTCTCTTTGTCTTTGTTGAGTGTGTTAGGATGGAATCAAGGAGCTCCTCCATGATGTCTCCTTCAAGTGGATGAAAAGGAAGCATATTCTGTGGGTGTGGTGACCCAGTTGCAACCTTCACTTCATGGACGATTGAGGATCTAGGAAGGAGGTTCCTGAGGTGCCCTAACTATAAGGTAAGGGGTAATTGGATTTGGAATTCATTTGTTTAGCTGAGAACTCAGTTGTGTTCTTGCATTGCATTCTTCTAATTGGGTTGGTTTCACAAATTCGTTTAATATATTGCAAGAAGTGTGGTGTTATAGATACTTTAATTAGCTTGATGGATCTATACCTAAGTACACTATGGAGTTGTCGAAGAAGCACGAGAATAAGATTGTTACACTGAAGAAGAAGCATAAATATTTTAGTTATGCTGTGAAGATATTTGCAGCAATGATAATGGTGCTAGCAATTACAATTGGAGTGCTTTTGAAGTGAATGAGTGGTCCCATTAGCAGAGACTTATGTTGGAGTGGTCCCATTGCTAAAGAACCTGTGATTGTAGTTTTTTGGAATTAGTACTAGGTCTTACTTGTGTTGGCTAAAGTGTTGTAATGGTTGTTATGTGATTTGTTTAGGTAATCTGAAAGTGTTGTCTTGCTTAAGTAAAGTTAAACGGTAGTCCAATATTGTGGTGGCCATTTTGTAATGTTTATTGCTATTACCATCTATCTTATGTTGTAATGTGTCTGACTAAATTATTGCCATTGCACTTGTGTGCTTTTATGTATTGGATCCCTATTAAAGTTAATGAAAGATATAGTTTGGAAACAATTGATACTGTTGTGCTATTTTTTAATTCCTTCATATTGCTACAATGTCTATCCATATCTTAACCTGTTTGGCACAAAAGATTGGTACCTTTTAGATGTAGAAGGAATTGTTGTAATCTGTATATTATATAGTATAATATAACTATGATGTAGTCCTCCTGCCGACAACCATCAAAATGGTAAGGTCCCATCTGATCACTATTATTGTCATCCAATATCATTCACCTTGATGTGGTCTTGCTGCCAAAACATATATATGTATGCAAGATAGGCTCAGAAACATTTGTTGCTACTATGTGTTGAAATCATAGATGGTAATTGGGATAAATGTCAAAAGTTGAAAAGGGACCACATGTCTATGAACAAAACAATATAAAATAAATGGGAACAAGCCTATTTCATTTATGTAGAATGGATACATTAAAAATTTGTTCATGCCCTAAAAGTGAGCTAGGTTCATACACTTTTTGAATATGAACAAAATGACATCTGTGCATGAACAAAATATACAGCCAATACTTACTATCAATGGGACCGCATAGCCATGAGCTTATAATTAACATAACCTAATGCCACATCTTGATGGGACCAAACACACAAGACATAGTAAAAAAGGATCCTTATTTATGGGACTACATGTTCATAATGACCAAAAAGACCACTAGTGAAGACATACTACTAGATCTGAAATAACCAAAAGGAGGAAAAGTGTCCAGATTTCTTCAATAAGCATCCAAAACAAGTTGGGACCATATCATCACCACTACTACTGGGTACTTAGCACTGGTGACATGTTAACAGATTCTTATGTGCATTGTTATGATGTCCTTTGTTGCTGGCAAGTTCTTCGATTATGTCCATACTTTCCACAATTACTATAACACAAGCTAGTGTTTGATCTTCGAAGTTTATAAGGCTATGAGAGTTCATCAGGTCCTCTTTTCCTTAATTTCTTAGGTCTTCCAGGTCTCCTATGATATGTAGGAGGATTAATTTGCTCCATACCAATCTCAACCCATAGATCTTTCTTATTGATTGCATGAACTACTGGAGCATAACAAGTAGTAAAAGACTGAATCTGCAGGTAGGGATGAATGTGTCATGAGGGTCTTCTTGCTTAGAATAAATGCAACTAACGACAAGTTATATAAAGTATTAGCCTCGAGGTAATATAAAGATCAAATATAAATACAAACATACCTGCAAGGCAATCCAGTCAGGTCCCACTACCTACAAGAGCAAGTCTTTGCATCTAAGTCTATTATAAACTTATAGGAGTAGTGTGAAACTTCAAATTGCATTCTTCCTACCCACTTTGCAGCCTATTTTCTTGATTCTTCCACTTCTTTATCCAACCTTTGTCTTGGCTTAGGGCATACTGTTCCTTCACCAATATATTTCTCTGCCTTTACCCTATCGTTAGCAAATCTGGTCATGATTTAGATGTGAATCCATTCAAACATAGACATAATTGGAAGTTCACGAGCCTCTAGAAGACAACCATTAAATGACTTTGATATATTGTTTAAGACCATGTCACACCTCGGGTAGATAGAAAAGTGTGATTTTGTCTAACATTGAAGAAGGAAAGTCATTAAATGGTCATGTGCCTCTTTGGATCTATTCTTCAATTGATGTATTTTTTGTTGCCAATCGTTGATATATGTAGATTTGGCAACTTGCATGACCAAGTCGCTTATGACAATACCTCCTCCATACTGACTCTTGATGTTTGCATATAAATGCCGAACACACAAGCAATGTTTGACATCAGGAAGAAGGTCCTCAAATGTTAGTATAAAACCTTGTATCATTAAAATATTAGTATTACTATACAAGAATAGGATAAAAAATAGCATATATAAAAGCAACAAGAAAAATAAATAGTTAGAGAAAAAAATAGAAAAAAAATATAGAAACTTGTAAAATTGCTTGAGCTAAGTCGAGGTATGTAACTCATAGGAGACCTAAAATGCACATTCTAGTTAAAGATAAAACATAAATGTCGAATAGTGTGCTTTAATGTATCAGATAAAATATGTAACTATACAAGAATAGGCACAAAAAGACAAGGAAAAAGGATTAAAAAACTAAATAAAGTTTGCAACTATAGTACCTTTTATTGGTCAGAGATGAAAACTCATCTTTGTGTTTTCCTTATGTCATCAACCAACTTTGTCAAGAACCAAGACCAAGAATCCTTATTTTCACCCTCCACCATAGCTACTGCTAGAGGAAAATATTGATCATTAGGATCACGAGCTACAACAACTAAGAGTATTCCACCATACGGTCCTTTCAAAAAGCATCAATCTAAGTCAATAATAGGCCTACATGCTACTAAGAAGCCCTTTTTAATAGCATCAAGGCACAAGTATAATCTTTTAAACACTGGTGGCTTATCAATAAATAGCCACACAGTATGCAGTGTAAAAGTTGCTCTAGGATTCTTTGTCTTAACTTCATTGGTATAATCCCACAACCATTTATATTGCTCCTTGTAAGAACCTTCCAATTTTGCCTTAGCTATTTTCCTAGCAAAAAATGCTTTAGTCATTGAAACATTTGCCATGTAATTTTCTCTAATAATACAGATTATATCACTTATCTTCAAATTCTTGTTCAATCTCATATGATTCATAATCTTTGATGCTACCCACTTAGAACTAGCCATCCTAGAATTAAATGTCACTCCATAAGTGTGTCTTGGTTTTAATGTCTTCAAACAATATGTCAAGGCATTGCCAACCTTACTTACATACATAGAGAACTCACACTCACCCATACACATTGCTTTACATCTCACTCTATCATTTTTCTCAAACATTATACCATAGCCATAGAGTATTGCATGTTTTCTAATAGCTTCCTTAAATTGATCAATGGATGTGAATTCCATTCCAAGTTTAAATTTAAAGTCTTTGCACATTTCAATAAGGTTATATTGCATATACCTATTTCTCACATTGCTCACATCCCCTTCCTCTAATTCAATCTCATCCTCAAATTGTAGCATATCAAAATCATAATCTGATATAATATTCTCAAGGCTTGCATCAAGCACCAATGATGGTTGAGTCACATGACCTTCAAGCACTACCATGTCATCTTGTGGGGCTAACATGTCACATTCTGGGATCACTCTTATTGTTGTAATATCTCCTTCCACATTATCTATTGCGTCTTCATCAACAGATTGAGTAAAGAAGTCATCGTTCATTTCATCATCACTAACAGCAAATCGAATATTTAGGATATTGTTATCACTTTTTGAAGTTTCATTACTGCCCACACTAACATTCCTTGTGTCCATATCTTCAACGACAAAAAAAATATTTAAATAAAAAAGTAAATAATAAGTAAATAACCACCCACAGATCAAGAGCATTTATAAAAGTCTAACATAAGTTTTTAAAAGCTTCTACTTGCACATGAGTGGGCCCTCTTCCCTCACATAACTTGCACATGGGTTGCATTAATACTATTGTAGACTTACTGTGAAAAGTGAGCTTAATATAAATCACCAAAGACACGTACCTTTTTGAAAAGCTATGCGTTTGCTTCTGCTGCTCTTGCGTGGTGCTATTTCAGTGTTTTTCTCTTTCTACTCTTGCCTCGATTGCTCCATGCTTTAGCTTTAATGCTTCAGCTTTAGTGTTATGCGACTTTGAAATCAGACTTCCTTTGAGCCCTAACTGTTGGTCCTTATTTAGCTATTTACTTCTTTATTTTTCCCTATTCTTTGTTAAAATACGGTGCTAAATTTCATCGAAAAAAAATTTGGTGCTATATATATATATATATTCACTAAACAAGTTAGCTTATGTGGCATCTTACATGTATCTTCAGCTTTACAAATTACCCATTATTTGCCATATATGTCATATTTAACACTGTTAATGCTAGCTGGATAGAGCTAAGGAGGGATTATTGGATTTTTAAAATAGTAGGGATTAACTAGGTTAACAGTGATAAATATAAAGAGTGAAATATAAATTTTAAAACTATAGGGACCATTTGAAAAAATGATGTAAACTATAGGGACCAAAAGATTAATTTTCCCTTAAAAGTAAATGAAAGTATATTCAAAAAGTTAATGTTACTTACCCTCACCCACCATGCTGTTTTTTCATGTCTCTCCTTGTTTTGTGTTCTTAGGACAATAAAACTCTATAGAACTGCAAAATATGACAGATGAAATAATCAAAATCATAAACAGATTCATGGCTACAACTTTTGTGCGATAATTTATTGAAGAATGAATCAAAACAAGAAGGATTTGCAAGTTTAATCTCTTCCATTTCAATGGGCTTCACATTAAAATTTGCCATAAGTCCTTCTCAAATATGCACAACCTTGGCCTTCCAAGCTTTCTGTTCTTTTCTCATTCATTATCATCAGATTCATAAAGAATAGAATAGAAAGCTGTGAGGGATCCAACTCTATGCTCTCCTGCTTGTCTTTGAAGTTGAAGCCCTCAACTACCTTTCTCAGTGGTTTTGAGTCTTTATCTTTTGAGGCTCTTCGTAAGAAACTCATCAACTTCATTGCTGGAAAGTAGAAATGCCCAAGTAGGTAGAAAATCAAAGAGCTTGCAGTAAAGGGTAACTAATATGAGAGTTTAAATTGGTATAATTTACTTTTTTTTTTTGGATTCTATCCCATGAATCGATTTTACGACTGATATGAG
Organism: Erythrophleum fordii; assembly: GCA_032878935.1. Classification (NCBI taxonomy): domain Eukaryota; kingdom Viridiplantae; phylum Streptophyta; class Magnoliopsida; order Fabales; family Fabaceae; genus Erythrophleum; species Erythrophleum fordii. The sequence continues at coordinate 47,878,053 of JAVQMF010000053.1, read as the reverse complement.
TTTAAATGGGTATAATTTTCCATGCTTTGCACGGGAAGGATTGTATAAATTTATATGGTTATAATTATTTGTACCATTATCACTGGATAATACTAATCATCCGAAGAATAAGATATGTATCATCTTATCTTTTCATGGTGCTCATCTTATCCTTAACAATAAAAAGGATATAATCCAAAAGGACAGAAAGAGAAAAAAAAGAAAAAAAAAGTTTTGAAAGTAACATGAGCAAATATAAGGGTTTTTAACATGGGGGATCTATCCTTTAAAGAATAAGTCATGATAGAATATCTTGTATAATTTTTAAATGATAATTTTTTCTATTTACATTTGCTAATATATTAGTATATCATTATCATTACTATTATTTTGCCATCATCATCACCACTATTTTTATTGTCATCACTATTATTATTATAATTATTGTTGTCTCACTACCAACTATCATTATTATTGTTATTAATGTTATAATTATTATTATTGTCATATTATTATTATTATTATTATTTTATTATTATTATTATTATTATTATCATTACTTTCACCATTATTATTGTTATTAATGTTATAATTATTATTGTTGTCATATTATTATCATTATTATTTCTATTATTATCATTACTTTCACAATTATTATTATTATTGCTACCACAACCTTAATTTTGTTATTATAGTTGTCACTAACACTATTATCACTATCATTATCATTATTTTCACAATTATTATTATTATTGTTGTTATAATCTTCGTCTTATTATTACTATTATTACTATCATTACTTTCGAGGTCACTTCTCCTTCCATTCCTCTTGTCATCTTACTACTACAAATGTTATAGTTATCTATTTCTATCGTCATTATCATTATAATTGCTATTATTGTTACATTTATCATAGCTACCTTCATTACTATTATGGTCACTTTACCATTATCTTCTAACTTTGTTATCATTACCTTCTCACTATTATAATATGAGTAACACTCATTCTAAAATATGTATTTTTCAAGAGTTTAAAATTAAATAAAAATCTCATTTCAATATAATCAGGTATTGTACATATATATATATATATATATATATATATATATATCTCATTTTTCTCCTTGACTATTGAAGAAATTTAAACAAGTTGAGTTTAGATGTATACGAATTTTAGTATGGGATCTTTCTGTTAGTCTTTTACAGTTTCCTGAGGTAGGAAAATAATAATAAAAGCATAAGAATTTCTCTGAGTTGAGCTTCCACCATTTGTAGTAGTTTTCTAAACTTATGCTACGAGCACCAGAAAATGTGCTAAAAGTTGTTAATTTCTTTAGGACCAAGAGTATAAGGTAGGGTTTTTAGAAGAAACAAACAAGACTTTTGTTTCCATCATTGCCTTGTTGATGAACTGTGGCCAGCAAGTACCCAACTAATTAAAAGCAAATAGAATAGTTGTGGCTCTAATATATACAAATTAACAAAACAAACTACTTATATATAATTATGCACGGCACTAACAAGCAAATTGGGGGAAAAGCAAACTTCTGCTCAATCAAGTCTTATATATATATATATATATATATATATATATATATATATTTTAAAAAAAGATGCTGCAATGCCAAAACTATTCTCCCCTTATGGTATACTTATTATTTTATTTTTATTTCAGGTGTCTTGGCCTGCATTTATTTTTCTTTTAAAAGGCCAATCTTAGCTTGCAATAATGCATTGACTTGTGATATATGAATAAACTGTATTCACATCATGCAATCAAAATCTACTTCATGTGAGCACACCACATATTAAAAACGTCTTATTCTTTTTGTAAAATTCAAAGAATATGGATAGCATCATTGCAATGTCAACTGCAATTAGAGGCTCAAGGCATGCCAAAAAGCAAATGATGTCCATGGATAAATCATAAGATATAAGGAAACACAAACATATGTGTTTACATAGGTATTCCAAACTCACTCAAAATTAAATCATGACATAACATCACGCGCATTATAGTAATAGCGATGGATAAACCAAAGTTGTGTATTACCCACATAATGAGGCGGATATAGAGCATATTCGACTACACAATATCATATAAACAAGACATGAAATGTAGAACATCGGCTTACCTTTCCAGCAATAACCAAGCAACTGTTTAAACTGGTAACTTTTTAGCTTGTTGAGACCAGGATGTTCATAGGCGATTTATTCAAGCTTCCGGCTTCGATTTTCAAGGGTGCATGCAGAGAAAATGAAAAATTAAAAAAAAAAAAAGAGGAGAAAGAAAGAAAATTAAAAAAGTGATGAGTTACCCGAAAAAAAAAAACCAAATACCAAAGCACCAAATAGATTGCCATATAAATATGTAGCTTTTGTTAGATAATTTAAAAGAAAAGAGGATGTAAAACATACATAAGTGAAATAAAAAATTATTTTTGTATCTTTATTTTTTAAAAATAATAAAAAAAAAATTATTAAATAATGATTATAAAAATATAATAAATAATACACATAATTTAAAAGGAAATTTTGTCGTCCTTGTAACAAAACAAACAAGATTGGATGGAAAGGAAGCGCAACTTTGAAATATTTCAGAAAACTAAGTGATTCTTAAAGTAATTTTAAAAGATAAGGGACGGAAACGAACTTTTCAATAAAGTTAACCGGCCAAATTGACGATTTGACCTAAAGAAAACGTAAAATTTGTGCCCGTGTTTTCCATTTTCTCTCCAACAGAGCAAAAAGCAGAGCACTCTCAAACGGGCCAGTGGCATCATCACGAGACGCAAATGTGCTCGGTCACATGCTATCCTTCCCTCCGCCCGTCTCCCACTTCCGTGGCCGTCCAATGAGTTCCGGGGACTCGTAGAACTCAAGGCGGCGAGAGCCGGAGAGAGTGGCGCTTCAATTTCATAGACACGTTGTGGTGGTAGCCGCTGGCCAAGGACACCCATCTGAATTCTCAATCGATTACTCGAGGTTGAACTCTCTTTTTTTCCATATTCCCATTTTCATTTTTCAATTTTTCTTTCTTTCCTTTCCGTTTTTCACTGGGCATTCCTTTACTTCCCTTCTTTCTTTCTTTCCTTCCTTCTTTTTTTTTTTTTTTTTGTGGGGTTCGTCCGTCGATTTGTACACGAACTCTTCGCAAAACTTGAACTAGTAACTGACACCCTTTATACAGAGAAGAATGAGAGCAGGGAAAGGTAATCAGGAAGACGAGGAGTACGAGGAGGAAGAGTTCATTTATAAGAAAGAAGGTCCTTCTTCTGCGCCTAATAGCAATAATACCAACAAAGGTAGCCCTTTTCACATGTTTGGTCCTGGTTCTTACGTGAACTTTAGATCCGCTTATAGCATTTCTTCTATTCGTGGACTTTTCTCTTATTCCTTTGAGTTCTTTGAAAGTTTACTTTCCTTGGGTCCTGGTTTTCATGTTAATTTTAAAACTGTCATTTAGCAATCTCTACTGGGTAAGTCTTAATTTTATGATGAATTAATGATCCTCCTATAATGTATTTAGTCGAGTGAGTTCACCTGAAAGCCTGTATACAAAGGGAAGTTCTGCACAGCGACTTTAAGTTTTGGATTGTATTGAATCTACTGAAAAACGCGTGATATTTGGTGCTTGTGCTAATATCTTGAATTTGGTTAATTATTGTAAATAACTTATAATATGAAATAACTTATAATATGAAAATTTGGGTTGACTTCATTTACACTTATTCGACTCTGGACAATTTGGAGTTCTTATGTTGGAAATTCGTTATGAAACCAGATGCTAAAGCTATTGATAAGGCTAGTGCAATAAGATCAAAACATTCAGTAACTGAGCAGCGGAGAAGGAGCAAGATAAATGAGAGGTGTGCCCATGTTTTGGGGTTTATTTAGCTTTAATGTCTGCTTCATAAGTTTATTGCATGGTATTTGATAACTTAAGTCCTGAATAGTGTTGATGATTTTTGCAGTTTTCATTGCCATAATTAGAAAGTTTATCAAACTCTTCTTTTGGTGTCAAAGTACTTTGAAATGATTATTTTAGGCTCTGCTTCGCCTTAGGGATATTTTTTATGTTGATGATCGTAAATGGTACCTAATAAAGTGATGTAACGTCAAAATCAATATCTTGTGAAGTTTGTGTGCTATTTGTGTTTCGGGTGGCAAAGAATGAAGATCAAATCTGAAAATTGGGAGATGACGGTAGTACATGTTGTATGAGATGGGAAGTTTAGAATGGATTATATCATTATGATTATATAACTCTGAGAGCTTGGATTCTACTGAATTGTTCTGTTTTAAGTTTTAGTGACGAGTCATTGAGCTGAAAATTGACAAGTGTTGACCTTTTCGTTCAGATTTCAGATATTGAGGGATCTCATACCTCATAGTGATCAAAAGAGGGACACAGCATCATTCTTATTAGAGGTACATTATCTGGCAATCACTTGGATATTACTTGTTTCAATTGGCTGAGAATATATTATTAGAACCTTTTGGTTTATCTTGTTTCTTTGCAGGTAATTGAGTATGTCCAGTACTTACAGGAGAAGGAGCAGGAGTATGAAGGCTCATATCAAAGGTGGAGTGATGAGCCCACAAAGTTGATGCCATGGGTAAAGTAGAGATAACTGGGCTTACATATTATGTAGCACTGATTTTATATAGCACTGATTTGCATCACATGCCTATAACTGTTACCGTGTCTGAATAGCTTTTGCCAGTGGTGATTAGACATGCTTGCAACCAGTTATGTGGTTATTTAGAAATTTACTTATTAATTATATTATACAAGTATAAAGAAATTTTTTATTATTGTGAAGTATATTATTAATAAATTCTTGTTATACATGAAGGATAATTTTATATTGTCCATACATATGACTCCCATACATATGACTCCCTTATAGTACTTGGCATTTTCAAATTATATGATTGATTCTCTGATAGGTTTTATGTTTGCAATCTTCCCTCTCCAAGAGTGGTTTTTCTTAACCATCTTCAGAGGGGCATGTTTAATTCTACTGTTTCTATTGAACGTAAATACTTAATCAATTTTGGTGGACCATCCGGCATACTCTCCTTATTGGTACAGAGAAACAGTCACTGGCGTGTCCAAAGTTTAGTTGGCCAGCCTCAACCTGTGAATAATTGTTTGGGTCCGGTATCACCTTTAACTGGAAAGTTTGATGAAGGCAACTGTAGTGTCTCTCCAACAATGCTTAGTGGCACCCAGAATATGATAGATCCTGATCAGAGCAGGGATATTGTCAGCAAAACAGCAGAGAGGCAACCTGAGTTAGCAAGCAGGGGAGTATCTTTGCCAATGCCTATGCATGCAAACATGTCTGTTCCTGTCAGAAGTGATGGCGTACCTTCCCATCCTGTACAGGGGCCTGTTTCTGATGCACAATTAACTGAATGTCCAAGCACTAGTGACTCGCAAAACCAACATGATGAGCTGACAATTGAAGGGGGAACAATTAGCATCTCAAGTGTGTACTCTCAAGGGTGTGTGGTTACCAAAATTATAGCTTTTTCTGATTTCTGTAAATATCTATTAATGTTGGGTTTCTTTGAAAATATTTGGTATATTCCTTTTTCTTTAAGGGTTACTTGTTATATCTTGCAAAATTTAATCATACTGACTGCTTTCTTCTTTAATTTCTTTATTTTTAATCTGCCACTCGTTGCTTGAGTTGTAGTATGCTGGTGAACAAACCATGTTCATAACAGTCTCAAATAGTATTATGACATCAAAATATTTCAAGACGACATCTATGCTGATTAAATTTTCTGTCCTCTGTATGCTACATCTCACTCTCTGAAGTTCTGCAGTCTTTGATATGATTATGGGGAAGAGATGCTGATCCTAGGGCTTTTTAATCTTGATTAGGTGGACAATTGCTTTTTTAAATTGATTTTAATCTGTATTCAATTGGCTCAGCTGATGGAGTCTTGTTTATTCAAATGAAGCAAAAAACAAACAAGGGCTACTAGAATTAGCTAAACTGCATTTGTATTCAGTTTTGATTTTACCAGATGGATTCTGAATCTAGTTGTATGGGCAGTGTCTTATGTTTGTTAGGTTGCACATTATTTATTTGTGGTATGCTTAAAAGAAATGCTGGAAACTGAAAAGCTTGGGGTCACGTTGCTTTATTTTCATGTTGAAGTGTAAAATGTGGTAGATATTTGAAATCTTTAGTTGCTCAGGATATAAAATTGAAAACTAGTCCCATTGGCATGTCTAAGTTGGTGAATATTTACTCCGCGATGTTGCTCATAGTATTATATGAATTTCTCTGACCAAACTGTCTTGTATGAACTTCTTACCTCTTATGTCAATTAGCACGAGCTTGTGGCTTGTTATGAAGTCTCTTTGTCTATTTAATGAACAGATTGTTGAACAATCTGACTCAAGCTCTACAGAATGCTGGGTTAGATCTGTCACAGGCCAGCATCTCTGTTCAGATAAATCTCGGGAAGCAGGCAAACACTGGACCAAGCTGTGGGATATCCATTCCCAAGGTATTATAATCCATGCGATAGGATTTCTTCCTATATTTTGTTACATTGTGTTATACATGCTCTGGCCTGCTTTCTAGCAAGATATTTAAGAAAAAGAAAATAGAATGAATATTTGATGCTCCATGTATGGAAATTTTTCGACTATTATATTACCATTTTCTCAAATTAGTTATTAAAAATTTTGTAGTAGTGTTATATATATTACAATGAGTATGTTAGATGAATTTAAGTGATTAGTTTGGCAAAGATACATATCAAATTAATTTAATATGATTTCTTTCTTGAGTACAAGGATGCTTTGATTTTTTGGATTTTAATATAACAATTAGATATTAGTTTGATAATTAAGATGTAAAATACCAGATGATCGCCTATGAGAAGAGTGAACCTGCTTAGTTTGTGTATCTGGTTAGTTTTGAGAATTACTTTTTTGGACCAAAAAAATTGTTTTAATTTTCCCAAAAGGTAATTTGGGGGCGATCAATCCTACTCTCACTAGCATTCTCTTAAATTTGTTTATTATATGTGTTGTTCTTCTATTGAAGTAAAGCTATTGAGTTTAGTCTTTAGTTTTTGTTTTGGGTTTGTCTGTGTTGAGATATGTTTCAGATGCTGTCAATTAAACCAGTATTTCCATAATAATAAAGCAAATGAGTTCATTTACCCTTTTAAGCGAATTTCATTTGTTCTGCAGAATCATGATAATCCCCCTTTTAGCAATCAAGCAATTGCACATTTTAGAGATGTGGGCAGTGGCGAAGACTCAGATCAAGCTCAGAAACGGTTGAAAACCTAAAGTGATTCATGTGGCCTTTTTCTATGCCTCCACTTTCATCCAGATATTCTCACTCCTTACTGATGCGGCATATGCCTTCTGGTTATTGTACATCCATCCCCAGTGGTTTCTGTCTCTTCACCCATTCATGAAGGTCATTTTTGAAATATAAACCCTGAACTCATAACCATTTGTGATTTTGAGGTTTCTTCTGTCGTAGGCATGTCATCTTCTGATTTGTGCTTGTATGGTACACATCAAAGAGTTACTGAGCTCTTGGGTTGCAATTTCCTAATAATTACTAGCGACGAGTATTTGTAGCTTGTAGATAAGTATTTGAATTGAAGAGATCATTTTAGGGTGCGATTTGCAATTGGTCTGCCTGTTTGACCGGTTATAGTGTCTGCCGGAAGATCAGTGACTATTCACAGCTATGATTTTAGGAATAAGTAAATATGAAATTTTATGTATGGCTATGTACTACTGAAAGGGATCATAAGATTAAGACGGTATTCTTTCTGTTATAATATCGGAAATGGAGTTCAAGGATGATGGTAATGATTGTCTCCTTTACTTTAAAGATGTACCTCTCTAGGGTGTGTAATTCTCTGAAAAGTCCAAAGGAATATCATCAGTTCGTGGTTGTGGACTGGATATCTAATAACAATGCTTGTAATATATTATTATAACAAATTTTTATATAAACTTTGTCATCAAGTTAATCACGAATAAACTTGTTACGTATGTAGGCACGTTTCTCAGTAAAATTTATGTTAGTCATATGGTCGTAAACTGGATTACTGTCAGCAATGCTTGTAATATATTATTATAACAAACTTTTATATAAACTTTGTTATCAAGTTAATCATGAATATACTTGGAAGTATGTGGCACATTTTTCAGTAAAATTTATGTTAGTCATATTTAAATATTTATTAGGGTTAGTCAACTTATAACATATGCATGCATATACCTGCACGAACACTCTCTCTTTCTCACACTTTTTGGATACCTAAATTTATTTATTATATCAATTTGTGTGTGTGCGAGAGAGAGAGAGAGAGAGAGAGAGAGAGAAGAATTTGAATTCAAAAATGAAAAAAAGAAAATCTTACTAGAGAGAGAGAGAGAGAGAGAGAGAGAGAGAGAGAGAGGGAGGGAGGGAGTGTGTGTGTGTGTGTGTGTTTATTTATTACATCAATTTTTGGACTTTATATTTATTGAAAAGGTTCCATGGGTTATGTTTAAGATAAAAGACAAATTAGTTCTTTTGTAAAGTTTTAAATTATTTATAACAAGAGTAACTATAATAACGAGTTGATTTCTTTTAATGATAAATTGTATAGCTCGCTGGCCCTGGACACTAAATATTTTTGGGGAAATTATTTTGGAGTTTTGCCATGTTCCTTAATGACACAAGTTTTCCTTTAAATTTTAGGAGGAACAAGCACGCGTCTGGTTTTAACTGCCTCTAAGCTTCAATTAACGTCCTCAATTTTGATATTTAATCTTTCTTCTCTTGGTGATATGATACGCACTCTTATCATATCTGTTCAAATTGAGGGGGAAAAGAAAATTAAATAGATTTGAATTCGCCATTAAAATGGGAATGTGATTGCATTCATGATGGTCCAACGTATTACATGTTACTGTCATCATTATACCCAATCTTATCGCTAATCATGACTGATTAGTTGATGAGAGTGAGAGAAGTTTAGCTTCAATGTTTTTTTTTTTTCTTTTTTGGGGTATTACAGTTAGGAATATCCTGAGATGATCTCTGTGTGCAACTTAAAAACATGAATGAAGGACGGATCAAGCATATTCAACTATTGATATTGCAGTAAAATGATATAAATACTTTTTAACTCATTTTATCATTCTGTGGGCTACAAGCAATCTTAATACACATGGTTGATGGTTGATAAGGATAAGGAAAAGGAAAAAATTTATATTCAATTTCTTATGTTTTTATTATTAGATTTCTTAATAAAAATATAATAAGTATATAGTTTAATTAATAAATTTAATAATAAAGATATAAAGAAGTGTACTTATCATATTTTTATTAAAAAATTATATATTTATCATGTTTTGATTAAGAAATTTAATAATAGAGATATAAAAAATTACACTTAAGTTTAATCCCAAATAAAAACCAATTTTACAAATCTCAAAAGGCTCTGATATGAAAACCCCAAAACAAACGTTTGTTTCACAATTCTGTTGATTGAATCCAAGTAGTCTTTAGAGCAGAAAACTTGCAGTTGCTGCAACAGTTAAGGTCTTAGGGAGAAGTTTTTGTTGATTTTGGACCCATTTGTGGGGGACATTCTTGTGGATTAGCATAGAAATTATCCTCCAGCTTGGGTTTTCAGGAAACACTGATCTTTTTGTTGGGCCACCTCTTCTATTAGCATGAACTGTCTTCACAGCTTTGGTAAATTCACTCCAGCTCAGTGACCCATTCTTGTGCTGATCTATAGACGCCTAGAATACACCTATTTGGAGTTATTGTGGTTTTAAACCCCAAATACCTGCAGAATAATTGGTCCTATATAAATCTGGTCGAAAAATTCCTAGGCATATAAAGTTCATAAGATAGAAAGATCAAGTCAATCATAAAAATTTTTAGATGGATCTCACCTCTAACATATGTATATGTGTATTCATGATTGACTATCTGTCTTCTATAAATCAAATTTGTCTAACAATATCTCTCAATTATTAGAATGGTACATTACCTTCTGTGGCCTTCAGCAACTTTAGCTAGGTTGCCACCATAGGTTGGTACAAAAATATCACTTTCTATCGAGACAATGTAATCCAATGCTGCCATCCTGTTTGAATGGTTTTGCAAGGGCTCAAGGTCAGAGGGTTCTAATAATGTTTCCTTTTTTATCTGTTTCACATGCAGGACGGAGAAAGGCAGAGTATATCAGCTAAGCGTTTTATACCGAAGTTAATTCCAATCGTTTAGGTTACATATATTGAAGTTCATTCATAATTTACCAAATTTGGAAAAGCTTCTCTTAGAGGTGTCATTCTTCTTTCTCCCCCATATATTTCTCCAGCTGCTATGTAGATCTGCATTTTAGGGTCAATGTCTAATGCCCTTAATGTTAGAGCAGTTTCCTCTGGAGTTAAAGCGCATAAACCAGCTAGCCTTTTTCTTTGAGAGTCTATTTCCTTCTCTTTCCACCATGGATATGCATACCTGGAAAAGCAAATCCTAAGTCCTATCAGCAAACAAAATTTTTAGATGAATCCAATTTATAAAAGATAAGTAGACTAATTCAATTATAAATATATGCACAAACATGTGAGGCATATTTTTTAATAAGATATATATTTTTTTAGTAAGATGTTCATTTTATATTTTGTAAGCCTTAAGGATCTCTGTGCTGACCTCATTTCTGTCAATACTGCCATTTCTGTTTCATTGCAACCTTCATAGCAACCAGAGAATGCCAACATGTCCATTTCGTATCTGAGGTGAAGAACTAAGAAAGGACCTTTTTTCCTCAGAATTTTTACTATCTTCTTCCCAACTTCTTCTATTGAGGTGGTGAATCGCAGAGCTTTGTCATTCACACGGCAATGCAGCTTTTGAATTTCCTCAGGAATGCCATTGTTGGCAATTCTACCATCAGTTCTGGTAAAGTGTACCACCTTATACTTTTTTACTCGAGGAAAAATCTGCGTTGTGTGCACAAGATGCACATAAAATCTGTGAACAAATAAGCGACCTTTATGCACAAAATGAACCTTGGGTCTTGTTTGAACTTGCTCTAAATTTTTATTTTCTATTTTAAATTTCTTTTATTGAACAACACTACAAAAGATATAAGAACTTACAGTATCACGATAGTATGACGTGTTGGACCAACTAGCAGGTGGCATAGAATAAAGGTATCTTGTCTCCACCTTGTTCTTCACCTCAGGAGGGAGTTGCTTCAATATTTTAACTTCATTTCGCAAAGACTGAATGAAATAATCTGCGTTGAATATATCTTCGAAGCGACTGCAAACATCAAAGTACAAGTAAATTTAAACAGTAATTAGAGCCCATAAACAGAGATAAATTGATCCATTTTGAGCATAACTACCTACGGTCATTCCAAAAGGAGGTACTGTCCAACTCAGGAACTATAAATGTGAGATTCAAATATCTAGCAATGACTACCATATCGCTTATCTGCAGCAGAAAATTATCATGATCATGAATAAGAATGGCTCAAGTGCCATAAAATTTAGAAATCTTGAAAATGATGATGAAAAGTGCCTTTGAATTTTGTTGAAATACTCACACCAGCTCGCATTTGGTTCAATCCTCCATTGGACGACACCATCAAATACCCATTGTTCTGGCAAACCCCTGAAGATCAATAGAGTACACTAAAAATCAACTGGTTGCTTTTTCTTTTTCCTTTTTTTTTTTTCTGCAAAAGTGTAAGAATGTATGTTTGGTGGACAAAAATGACAATGAGGATAGACTATTCTATCATTACAGGTCTTAATACCAGTAACAAGCACAGATCCCGTTTTCGTCCCTCATATTTCCATATATTAAACTCGCGATACTTATATCTATGCTTTTGCATATTAATCAACATAAAAGTGGGGCCTACCGCTCACAAAACTAGGCACCAACAAAAATCATCGTAGGGAGAGTTGATCACTATTACTGTAGTTTTACAATTGGGCATTGACGCAAGATCTCTCTAGTAGAACTGTCAATGTGGATTAGGCCCTCTATAAGTCGCCTCCTTCAATCTTAATAAAAATAAAGGATTATTTGTACTTTATAAGCATTTTTTTAGAGTTAGTCCTTAAGTTCAGGGCGATGTGTTAGAATTTTCACTGGACTTGTCCGAGTCGGTCCTAAAAAGGTCAAGTAGGCTCTGACAGACACCTTTGCTCTCAAGAACACAAGTTTTTAGCATTAGGAAAATTTGAACTTGCACAACACGAGTAGATGTGAAGCAGTTATCGAATTCTTGTTGCCTAGTACATAAATGATGTAGGAATTAAGGCAAGCATACGGTGGACTTACTTTCTGGCGGACGAAAAAGGTCTTGATAAGAAGAACGGAGCGTGATGATCCTTAGACTCACAGGGTCACTAAGTGTTGTGAACTCCAACAGAAGTGTACCCACCAACAACATGGCAATGGCTGCAAGCAATAGTAGTTTGAGCCGAGTCAGGGCAGACTGAGAACTTATGCAACTCCTCAGATTTTCATCTTTAATCCATTCCATATTAATAGAGCTTTTGGGTTTCTCAGCTTTGACCATAATGAACCTATTCAAAATCATCAATTCAACACCTCCAACATCCTCAGTCTTGTTCGTGACTTCTGCAAATTTAGGCTCTCCATGACCACCAACCTTGTCTTTCTCCATCTTCAATTAGAATTCCCTTCTCCATATGCAAAGCCCACAAAATTTATATTATTGAACAATAGCTAATAACTGATGAACAAATGTTGTTTCTCTGTATTCGAGCTTCGACTAGGTTCCTGTGGTAGCAAAGGTGGTCACCTCACCAGCTCTATTCCCTGTTCTCAAGCTGGTTTTAGGAGCCACTCCCATACATTGTTGTGTTTGATGATTATTTATATGATCTATATCTTCCTAGCTTTAAATGAGATTTCATGGCATATTTATTATGAGAAATTTTAAAATAGATTCCATTGTAAAAAAAATTAAATTAAATCAAAATAGACATATAAATATGTCAATTAAAACTGTAACTCACATGTTTTTGTATGTATTATTTTAGTTTTCGGCTGCGAGTAATGATCAAAGCACACAAAGAATTTTAGCAAATGAAGCATTAAAAAGCATTAATTAGTCATGACAAATCCTTTGCTTTCAATGTTTAAAATTGCTGAACTGATTTGAAAACGATATTCTCTAAATGAACAAAAGGAGAAGAAAGTCGGTTTAAATGAATAATGAAAGGGTCTCGATCCTTTTTATAATTAAATATTAAATATGCTATAACATCATGAAATTATGGTGCAATGAATTGTTGATGTCGAGAAAAGAAATGTTTGAAATACAGTGAAGATGATAATAGCAGAGTAATTATTAAATGAATAGACTTGTGGTCTTTTAATTTCTTGAGGATAACTTCGTGCTCCCAATATAGTTCAATTATTTGAGCTCCTTTAATTTGTAGTTTCAACCTATATCAGTAATTATTACCATAATTCGGATTAAAATTCATGATAATTAGTGATCGCGATGGATCCATTGGACAAGAGATATATTTTAATGTCATGATTGCGACCCGCTGTTACGCTCAAGTCTCAACATGAGGATGTTAAGGATGAAGCTGCATTTTTTCTTTTTTAATTTCCCCTTATTGATTAAGTTTATAGTTCTATACTTTTTGATGAAAGTCTTACCATGAAACACATATTAATTTTTAGCTGGTATATGCATTTGTAAATGGATAAATATTATGATGTTATCATGTTTGGATCAATAACGTTTTTTTTTTTTTTTGGTAAACTAGAGGGGGGAAAAAACAAACAAACAAACAAGGCTAAAGCTATGAAACAATCTTTTGCGGCATTCCTCCCAGATCAATAATGTTATATTTAATTTGACTTTTTCATCTGTTTTCAATGTGCAAGGACATTATTTTATTTTTGTTTAAAGTAACGTCATATATACTAATTAAATCAGGATCAAATCTTGATTTATTTATGCTTAAAAGAAAATTTTTGATACATAACGACGCAGAATATTAAATTAAGAATTCTTACAAATTATTCAAACTTTTTGTCAATAGATCACAACCAATAATTTAAATCAAATTAATTTGATTGGAGGAGTAGTTACTTGTTTTTTGACATTTATATTAATTTGTATTTTAGGAAGTCAAACGTATTGATTAATTTTGTTGACAAAGTGTGTGTTTGGTTGCCCAGTGGAAAAGACCAAAATACGATTTGAACAGAAACAACAAATTATTGCTTTTATATAAAATGGGTTTGCAAACGTAATTTTTCCGTTTCTCGACGCACAGCCAAACACACTAAAAGACCTGGCAGATATAACTTCAGGCGGATAGGTGATGCGTGAATAGATTCAGTTAAACTTCATAAATTGTTAATTTTTTTTGGGAGCTATAGCTTTAAAAGATTTTTTATGCATTTTTTTTAATTTAAATTATTCAACCTCTATAGAGAAAAAAAACCTATAGGAAGGATGAGTGAAAACTTAAATCACAAATATTTATTCAAATCTTAATAACACAGTTCGTGAATATTAACAAAAATTAACCATATAACTCGTTGAATTTTGAAGTTTTGACAGGAGCAGCAATACATTCCTATACCCAGAAATGAGTAACTACTGCACAGTCAATTTCACACTGACCTTTGCAGGGTTATATAACTTCCATACACATATAAAAGATTGATTTAATAATTAAAAAAAATCCCAATCAAAAATACAAACCAAAGTCTCTAATAGATCTTCGAATTAATCTCTTCCACTCTCTGCCAATGAAAACACAGCATAAAATCTTCAATAGAAGAGCCAACTTTAGACTTGATTGAAGGTCGCATTTTAGACTAATTCATTTTGCATAAAATTTTTTGAGTTTTAAGTTCAAACCCTTTAAGAATTAACAAATCTCAAGCTCATGACCTGACCCATAATCAGGTCTAGCTAGAGTGATTAAATTAATGTAAGGGTGCATGAAGTGGTGACAAACACTCCTGTGGATTAGTATAGAAGTAGTCCTCTTGCTTGGGTTTACCAGGCACCACTGATCTTGTAGTAGGGTTTCCTACACGATCTGCATGAGCTGCATTCACTGAAGTGGAGAATTGGTTCCACTGCAACGTCCCGTTTTTGTACTGGTCTATCAGTTCAACCACAACTTTTCTGTCTAAAACTATTGTTTTCTTGAATCCCAAGTACCTGAAACCAAAAATATACATGTTATATATAGCCACTTATATTATATACCTTGAAAAGTTTTTGGGTAAATTCAATCAACAATTATACCTGAACCAACTTAACTATAGATAGGACAGAAGTAAAGTTCTTTAACTAGAGGTGTTGGCTTCTTCAATAAAAATAAAACACGTACCTATGATTTTTTTTTTTTGAATGATTCAACCATGTAGCGATGGACTTTAAAAATATTTATGTATTATATGGCTATTGTAGAATCCAAGTATTTGAATATTTGTGAATAAATATATAAATATGTCATATACACTTTTTAATAGGATCTATATCTCTCATATTTATAAGTTTACTTATAATTACAAATATACACACACCCCCCGCCCTAAAGAATTTCTCATTACTAAGTAAAAGAAACTGCACCTTCTGTGGCCTTCAATCAGTTCTGCCATGTGGCCATTGTAAGAGGGAATAAAAATGTCACTTTCTATTGAGACATAGTAATCCAGTGCTCCATCTGGTTGACTTCGGAAAGGTTCAAGTTCTGATGGTTCAAATAATGTCTCCTTTTTAACCTACATTGTGCTGTGTGTGTGTGTGGGTATATATATATATATATATACGCAATGAAAATAATTAGTAATTGATGATCATTTTGTGTACCAGTTGCAGAAATTAAAAATGATTTTTTGGGGGATTGTTTTTGAGAAGTTTGATTATTATATATACTAACCAAATTTGGAAAAGCTTGTTGGAGGGTTGCCATTCTTCTCTCAAATTTGTATATATCCCCAGCCGCAATGCAAACTTGAATATTAGGATCAATGTCCAATGCTTGAAGTGTTAGAGCGGTTTCCTCTGGTGTAAGAGGGCACAGACCATCTCTCCTTTTCTTCTCTGAATCTACCTCTTTTTCTTTCCTCCATGGATAAGCATACCTTATTTTCAGCACCAAAACAATGATTTTAGATTCCTATAATCACAGCACTAAAATTATTTTTAGGTATATTATGCTTTATTCTTATGGTTTGGTTTAAAATCAATTTGACTTTGGGTTTTAAAGCGTGTTATTTACACATCATGTGTTTTGTTTTATTATTACTTAATTAACTGTTATGCTATTTTTTTTTTAATTTTAACAAAAATAATTAAATAAATATCATTTTATTCAAAAATCTATTTTACTTATATATTAGGTAATTTCGTACTATTCAGATGTTATTCATGATATTAATCTCATAGTTTCTATCTAAAATATAGGAATAATCTTGACAATAAATACTACAAAACTTATTCAAGGTATAAGTGAAAATGTTTAAATATTCACGTGACTATCTTTTTGTTAAATTAAGATAAAAATTATCATGTGACTTTAGGGATAACAAATGAAATCAAGAGATGAAGATTGCTAACCTCATTTTTGTCAACTCATCAATTTCTTGCTCGCTGCAGCCCTCATTGCAACCAGAGAAAGCAATCATGTCCATTTCATATCTGAGATGAAGTGACAAGAAAGGCCCTCTCTCCTTAAGAATTCTAACAATCTTCTTTGCTAATTGCTCAATTGGGGGAGCAAATCTCAGAGATTGGTAGTTCACTCTGCACCTTAATCTCTGAACTTCCTCAGGAATCCCATTGTTTGCTAGTCTGGCATCTGATTTGTGAAGTGCACCACTTCATAGGTCCGAATACGAGGAAGAATTTGCATATATGAATAATATAACAAAATCAGAAGCTAATCTCTGAAATTTTTTCGTCTAAGTTATACATACGTATATATATATATATATATCAGTATTGAAGTTTGGGCATGTGGAGTACGTACCACTTCATTGTAATAAGTCATGTTAGACCAACTAATGGGTGGCATTGAATAGAGGGACTCTGTTTCAACCTTTTGCTTCTGCTGGGGAGGCAGCTCTTTCAGTATCTGAACCTCATCTCTCAGTAATGTTATGAAATAATCCACATCAAATATATCTTGGAATTGGCTGCCATGACAAATAAATCAAGAATTTTAAACGGGTCATTTTCATTAGTAGTTTTATTATATCTCTGATACACACCATTACAGAGAAGTCTTTTAGAATTGATATGTCAACAAAGCCTAGGCCCGTTATAGTTTGTTATGAAAGTTTATTTCATTATGAAGAATGAGGCGACAAAGATCAAATTTCAGGCGGACTGTAATACCAAAGGAAAACTAGAGGTGGTTCCACACTCGCCTATGGTCATTCCAGAAGGAGGTATTATCCAGTTCAGGAACTATAAGGGTGACATTCAAATATCTTGCAATGGCAACCATGTCACAGATCTGCAGTCCATGTATCAACCAGAATGAGAAAAAGAGAGTAGGTAGCTAGCAATTTTTTTAAGATATAACTGACGCTAGAGAAGCTGAGGAACTATCTATGGAAAGACAGTGAAGGTTTAATTAATTAATAGGCCAAGAAAAAGGCGCTTACTCCAGCTCGCATTTGATTCAGTCCTCCACTGGAAGAAACCATCAGATACCCATTATTCTCATAGATCCCTCCATGCATACAAACAAAAGTTGATAACATTCTAATTTATTTATCTATTTGTTGACTTCTTATAGGAACTAGAAGTCATGGACCATAACCCGATATAGAAACCATGTTGAGTGCAGATTCATGTGATGTTGATGGATGTGGCAGAGAAATTGCGTATTTCAGTGCTAGTCTTTGGTGCAACCATACAGGAATATATAGATTGATGTGATTTTCAGTAATTATTATTAGCTAGAGAGAAAACTGCAATCACATTCTTGGACAAGATGAGACTGACAAAGGCAAAATTTGTTTCTGATTATTAGGTTTTGTGGGTTATGAAATATAAGGTAATTATTCTATTTTGTTCTGCATGACATCTTTACAAGAAATGTAAAGTTAAAGCGAGAGACAATGTTATTTCTCATTCTGTAAATAATACAAGTTGACTAAATAGCACAATTTCGGGGTCTTCCATTTAGCTATACCGTTAATACTAACACCACAATAGATAACTTCTCAGTTTTTTACCATGACATTAATTTTTCACAATAAGCAAAAGTAATAAAAAAATTTAGGCATAGTTTTTAAGTCTTTCCCATCAGATTTTTCAATAAATATGACAAATAAAATTTTTTTAACAGTTCAATACTATATGATTAAGTGTTTTCAAGAAATTTAATTTACTTTCAAGTCTTGTTAGAAATATGGAAGGTAAAGACACCTACTTGAAGGTGGAAAAGAGTATGCACTTGGAGAGTGAGTCTTGAAGAAGCAGGGTGTGAACTTATCTTCAAAGCCTCTAAGCTGCACTGCAATAATTGTCCAAAGTAGCAGAAGATATGCTCCTCCAAGTGCCCATAGCTTCAACTGCGAGGATTTGGACCTAGCGATCATCAGTAGCTTCAGATTTTCACCCTTCATGTCTCCATGCAACAAACCTTTTAATTTCTCAGCCTTCAACTCTCCAAACATCGTCAGATTCCCCACTATTTCAGCTTTGCTGATCATTCCCAAATATTTCATCTTATTACCATATGCTTTCTCCTTTGTTTCTGAATCCTCAAAACCAAACTTGCTCTCTTTCATGCCTACTTATATATATTACCCTAGTTCTTCTTTCTTTAATATTATTGACCTAGCAAAAACAAAAAATTCAAAAAAAAAAAACGCTTGTTTGGTTGGTCATTATGTAAGTATAAGAAAAGAAAATGGAAACAAGAACAATTTAAAAAAAAAAAGAAAGTGGAGAAATGAAGAGAAAGCTTTGAGTACTCGAAATACCAAGAGTTTTGGGAGTTGAAATGAGCGGGAGAGGCAAGGGATGGAAGGAGTGGGAATGTATTGAGGGTATTTAAAAGCAGCAATTTCTTTTTTTTTTTTGGGGGGGGGGGGGGGGGGGGTGTTCCCCTAGGAGGCACGCATGGTCTATTATGTGGTGATGTTGATAAAATTTAATTTATTTCCTTTTCTTGCAGAATTAATATGCCCTCCTGTCATATTGTAATTTTAATGTTTTTGTGCAAGGTAAATGAAAACATAAATGTGTTCAATATTAAAGTTTGCGTACTTATGCTGGAAGTTTAGCATTATTCTTAATGATGAGACTGAAACATATATGCATGGATATTACCCTTTGCAATATGCATCCTCATAATCTCATGCATGAATATTTATAATAAGACGTTTTGGATTCTACATATTCAGATATTATGAATCTAAATTGTGTGATGAAAAAATTCATCATTAAGTATATTCCTATGTAATATCCAAAAATGTAATCAAAATTCAACTATTATTTATACAATCATTCAAGCAAGGATTAACATAGAAAGGGTAATTAAGTTAGACTCTAATTAGCACAAGTGTTTAGGCGAGAAAAATATTGATAAAATTGACAAAAAAAATTAGCACATCTTATATTGTTATATTACCTTTTTTGACCCAAAAAAAAAGAGATGAGAATAGGTTATTATAATTCTAAGACAAAATTACATTCAAGATCATTCAATTAATGTAACTCGATTTTGTAAGTTCGAGCCAATTCTTAATTGATATATAATTTTTACTATTTTACATAATATATAGCTAGTTAGTAGTCCTATCCAATATGTATAATTCTAGATTAAATACTTTTTTTTATAGATAGATCAAAAACTTAGTAAAGAGTAGTGAATTAAAAAAATGAATATGTTTGTATAATTAAAAGAGATTTTTGTCTATAACTTATGTAACTAGCTAGAAAATCCATTACGAAAGAAACAGTAATACCCAATTCGTCATTTAATTCATAGAAATTCAATAGATAGAAAACAAGGTGAATTAGTGCGTTGTGACTATCTGTCTAATTATACGAAATTTAAAACCAGAAAGCAATGTAAAATTAACAGAGTTAATGGCATTTATGTGTTTCTGTCCATCAATCATTCAAGATTAATGACTAGGATTGAGAGTAATTACTGAGAATGAATAAATATGATTTGGGCTACGCGTACCAATGTAATAACCCAATTATATTAGTAATAGTAATTAAATTAAATAAATTTACTTTTAGGATAAATATAAGATTTAAATAATTTTAAAGATAATTTTAAAATTATTTTAAAAAATTATTTTGATATTTATAAAATATTTTTATGTCTTAAAATTTTAAAATAAATTGACACAAAAATTTTAAATAATTGTAGAATCCTTATTTTTATTTTTAGACATAAAAAAATAAAAATAAAATTAACTTTTTTATAAGCCTTATATAAATTCTCTTACAAAATTTTAGGTACCTTTTATAATTTTTGCTATTTCTTTTATAATATGATTTCTTTTCTTTCTTCGTCCCATCCGACATTGCATTGTCCCATATTCCTTCTCCTCCTCTTTCTTCGAAGTTCTGCACCTTCTCGTTAACGTAGCCCCTCTTTCCTTTTCTTCTTCCATTTTTTTTTTTCTTTTCTTTTCTTCATTCTTTGTTGCTTGCTAGCGATTCCTTCCCCTGAGATGCTGCTGCCATCGTCCTGCTCAATTGACCACGCTTTGGGTGGCCGTGGCTGCTGCATGGGAGAAGAACCGTGGTGGTGAGCTCCATTAAAGCTTAAATTTTGTTCTTTCTCTTCTCTTCTATTTGGGTTGCTTTTTCTTTGACTTTGACTTCTATTTTTGCTCCATTTTTATGCTAATGGTGATCCAAACTTTAATGGCAGCTTCCTTTCTCATTTTAGCCGTGAAATGAGCTTTCAAATTGGGGTTTTTTAATTTAAATCGCTAAGGTACGAATTGAGACTTCTTACATGTTTATTTGAGGTCTTTAAGATATATTTTAAGTTTAAACTCTATTTTAAAAAGTTAAATTAGATTATGATAGTTAATTTATAAAATTTAAAACTTAAAATTAGTAGTGACATTAGAGATTTAAGCTTAGTTATGTGTTTAGATGTTGGAAGATGAAATTAATTATATTAAATGTATTAAAAGTTATTTAAAAAAATTAAAGTGATGTTTTATATAAATGTAATTATAGGTGATATTGAAACTATTTATTCAATTAAAATTCTTATCAAAATTGTAAAAACTTGAGGTCTCTACTGTTAATCCCTATAAGTGAGTTTGTACACAGCAAAGTAGTAATTTCTTTTACTTTATGCTTTTATATTGCCAGCTCAACTCCACATTTAATAATTTACCTTATTTATATTGTAGGGAAAACAATCTTATATTTTAACCTTTTGTGTGAGTTGTAAATTGCGTGTGAAAAAAAAAATAGTTATAAAAAGATGATGAGTGAATTTCATGTATTAAAAAAAATGTGTGAATCTAGTTGTATTATGAAATATTGATTCATATCTTTTATTTTATTTTATTTTTTATTTTCAAATAGTGAATTTTACTTAAATTTTTATTTTATTTATCTAACTTACTTCCTTGATTAAATCTTTAATCGTCAATTATTTAGACTATTTAAATAATTTTATAAAAAAATTTTTGTAGATGACAATCTAGCTTGCACTTAGCTAAGATGATGAATAGTCATTGTGTGGTAGCACTCAATAATAATTATACTAATTACATCATGAAATGCACACCGTATGGTGGCATTTAGTGACGGTAGTGATATTGTGCAATAACACTAATGATAATATTGAATCCTATGTGGCGGCAGATAGGGTTGATTATGGTTTTTTCTTATGAGATCCATTTTATATTATTTTCTTTAATTTTAAATTACACTTTTATTGATAGCTTGCAATATAATTGAATTGTTGTCATTATATATATATGTGAGTGTGTGTGTGTGTGCGTTTTTTTTTCAATTATTTGTCTAAGTAATCTATTATAAAAAGCTCTAAACCTTTTTGTTTTTCTTTCCACTCGTTTTGTTGTCTATATATTTACTTAGTGGTAGATTTATTTCTTTTCCTTGTAAATTTTTAGATCAGCAAAAAGTATATTGAAGTGTTCTAGAATTTGCGTGTTTCTCAGACACGAATGGTATGTTATTTTAGTCAATTAGTTTATGTTAGGACTCCAAGACACATTTGCTACTAGGTGGTGGATTGTTTTTAATTTTTGTAAATGTTATGTTTCTTTTGGAAACCTTTTGTAGGCCCTTGTAATAACAATTGTTTATATTTGAAAATTTATGTACGTGTTGTGTAGTGGCGAAATTTATGAGATATATGAAAATGGTAAAATTCTGAGAACAATTGTATTTGATTATGTTGATATTGCAAGGTTAGAATGTCTAATTTTTAAGGGATATGTTGTCGGATCTGTGGCAACCTTGAGTTATATATATATATATATATATATATATATATAAACATGAACTTTGAATAAGTTGTCAAGCTCATTAGATTGAGCTAATTTTGATTGGCTTGATCTAGATGCTGGTCATCATTTAAGATTTGGGTCATGACAACCAAGATCACACTTTAATTAAAAAGAAAACAATTATGTTGTTTTTATATTAATTATGGCGATTGTGATAGGTTTCCTTTCTTTTTTTTATTTATTTCAACATTTACGTAGGTTTTGCATGCCTCATTTAACTAAGGTGCATATTTAAATTTTCATTTCTTTTTTTTTTTATAAAGGACAACATATAACAAAACACACCTACTAGTCCTAATGAAAGTGGTACTTAAACTGAGAAAGTGAATTTTCTAGATCCAACAAAAATTGGAAAAAAAGAAAATTATCATAACGTAGCCTAAATATCTTGCTAAAGAACTTTCAAATTCATTGAAATTTGGGATGGCAACTGTAAAAGATGACATTGAAAGCTAGAAAACAACAAAATAGATATTGAAAAACTTTGTGGGTGAACAACCAGTTGCTGATAAAGGATAAAAGACAAAACATGTTGAATTGTTGCCAACAACTATGAGTCTATTTTGTCAAAGCTTATCTTCCCAAACCCACCTCTTAAACATTGCATGTCCAAACCAAATAGATATCCAAACACGATGTTTTTCTATCAAGTATTTTGTTAAACAATCTAAAAGAAAATTTGCCAATGACTAGAATGCTTGTGGCAGTACCAACTAATAATGTTAGGGCTCGTTTGGTTGGATGATATAAAAAAGGAAAGAATATAAAAGTGGATAGATAAGATAAGAAATTACTTTTGTGCCTCTATTTTTAAAAATTTGATTTGATGGATAGAATAATAAATAGAAAGGTATAATAGATATTATATAAATTATGTAAATATATTACGTCTATTTTGTAGTTAACCAAAAGACCCTCAGACCTCGGTATAATCATGGTGAAGACTAAGAAGAAGAAGTCTAAGAACATTGACGAATCAGTTGCTAACTAAAAAAATACTTAGGGTTACACTCCACCTCATCAAAAATTGTGCAATTACAACAATACCAAATTGCATAAAGGATGACAATGAAAATCTTCATATTCTCCTCTCTAGTGTGATCCTTAAATTTTTTCAATACATATCTACAGTGCATGAATTATATGCCTTTTTTTCCCCCTTTGATTCCATGCCAGCTTTATACTAGAAATAACACTTTGAAGTTGAGTTCTAATGAACCTGATTACTAGTCATACTTATTAAAAAATAAGTCAATTTTTGATAAATAAAATAACAATCAAATTGGACCTCAGGCCTTGAATCTTTTCATGTTTTTTGGCCCAAAAAAAAATTCAAGCATACCCAACTCGCTAACCTATATAAAATGTGAGTTGTTTCAAATTAGGTAGGCTTGTAGTGCATAAAGTGGTTTGCTATTATGTTAGTTAGCACATTAATGTAATTTTTTTTTCATATCTTATTTATGATTTTTGTTTTAATTTTTTATGCGCAAAATGTCAACTTTATTAAATTTGCTTTTCACTACAAAATGAATTTATTAAAAGATGCAATTCAACTGCAATAAGCCATCATTTGTAAAACAAACATAATTTTTATAAGCTTGCAAATAGAACCTAGAACATGAATTCAGACTCAATGTTTTCTTTAGCTTTCAAAATCAGGAATTCATTTATGCTTGACATGTATGTTTGAAATCATAAATGCCAAAAAAATTGAAATAGGTCATTGGAATGTCCAAGTCACAGGAAAAAAGGAAAAGCATTTGCTCAAATAATGGTTATCTCATGGCATGTAGGCAACACTAAAGATTGCTCACTTTATGGATGGATGATGGGATGGGATGGGAGTCTAGGGTTCAGTTGAAAGAAAGGGTAAAGTTTTAGCTTTTAGGTTTAGGAAATATCTAAATAAAATTATACTAAATTTTAATAAATTTATAAAAATAAAAAAAATTTTGGGGTCAAATGTGGACTTTTTTTAATGATCTTTTTTTTTTGGGTTCTTTTTTAGTAAACCTATCAAGTTAGAGAAGATTACTAACAAAACAAAGCTTCATTATTCATCGTAAATCCATCAACATTAATGACTAGCCCACAAAAATCTCTCTCTTAGATCTTTCATCTATTTTCCCCTGGGATCATGTTAAAAAATTTGATGTTCATCTCCTCCTCACCAATAGTAACTCAAGCTTTTACACTCAGATTCATATGATTAGGGACCCTCTTGGGATGTTGACGAAAAATTGTATTTAAACCATCATTGAGAGCCCAAATCAATTGATGTAGTAAAACACATAAAAATAAGAAAATATCAAGTGAAAAGTTAAAGAGAAAATTTAAAATTCTTATTACTCAATTTGCTGCATAGAATGTTCAAGAAGACTTTATATGAAACCCTAATTAATTTCCACAAAAAAAAAAGATTAAAATACAAAGCAACTAAAAATAAGATAATAATTGAAAAGCCAAAAAGGTAATAAAAACGATAGAATTTTAGCTAGAAATTGGACCTAATCAGTCTAAGCATATAACAAGTATGAAAATTACACTCAAGGTAAAAGTTGTCTCCTCAAAGTCAAGTGGCTCATTTGATCATCCTCTTGAATTTTTAAACATGATCCAAATATATGCTTGTATGTTATGCATTCCTCATCATTATGCCTTGATGACATAGTTCTGAATTCTAGAAATAGCATTCCAAGGATTCAAATAGTTGTTCGTGCCATGACTAAAGTTGGGCACTACATCTTGCCTAGCTTTATATTTACTTCTAAGTACCTTCATCTAAAGAACATTTCTAGCAATCAAAAGTTTCTATCCCCACTTCAACACAATGAAGATTCTAGGCACTAAATGAATCAAGATTAGAAGTTTATGATAGACATAAAATGTGTATAATGTACTTAAATGGTGGATCGTACATAGAATGTATAGAATCTATTTGAGTAATAAACCTTACACACTCCATATCCATCTCTCTGATTGTCAATTTCAAAGAGAAACTAAGAGGATTCATTTTTTCCTTAAGTCCCAAGTCACCTAAAAACCCAATTCTCAGTTGCATTAAGTTACATCTTTGTTTTCTTAACACCAACAAGTTCAACATTAAAAGAACAAGACATATTTAGGGAGCCTTTAATAATATCCACCTTCAAAAAAGAAGAGAGAGAATAAAAAAAAAAAGAAATGTGAGATAAAGGGTTTGTTTCTACTAAGCTTGATAGGTTTTCAAAAGACCACATCCTAAAGCAACACAAATATGGTGGGATAATCTCTTCATACATAGAACAAACCGATATAGGGACAATTGATCACCCTGTCTAATCCCACACCTCTGATAGAGGCTTCAATGGTTTCATCATTTCAAAGAATTTTCATAGAGTAAGAGTATACATATTACATGATAATTTTAATGAGTTATGACTGCATCCCTATCTCCCATCTAATGCAATTGTATGCTTTCATTTGAGTTCGCAAGATATTTCTTAGTGAACTTGATTAACTTCAAACTATCTATGGGATTAAGGGTCGAAGCTTTGTTGCCAGGTTTACAAGATGATTTTAAAGGGTTCTAATTCAAGCCCACCAATTTGCAAGCCTTGTCCCCAAAGAGAATTGTGCGAGATTGGGCCTTACTTTTGAAAGATGCCATGTTGGAGCTTTTAATGGCCTTTCTCAAGAGTCTCTCATATTAGCATCTTTGTCCATTTTTGTGTAGCACCTCATCCAACCATTTAGTTTTTTAAACTTCAAAGTTTTGTTGTATAGCACAAAGGTTGCATAATAGAAGATCCATTCATATAGTGATCCTAGACCTAGATCTTCTGTTGTGCCATGCACATAAGAGGATCTATTCACATAATGATCTTGGACTTGTATCCTTTGCTATGCACAGTAGAGATTTGTCCTTGCTTTTTTTGCAACACTCTATCCAACGCTTTCATTTGGCTTTTTTTTTTTTCTTTTAACTTGGAAGTTTTGTTATGCAATATAGAGGCTGCACAACAGAGGATTCATTCACATAACTAGATCTTATATTGTGCTTAGGCATAACAAAGATTTGTCTGTTTTTGTGTAGCACTCCATTTGGCCATTCATTTGTTTTTTTTAAGGGGGGTGGGGACTTGAAAGTTTTGTTATGCAGCATAGAGGATATATAGCAAAAGATCCATTCACACAGTGATTTTAGACTCGGATCCTCCACTATATTTAAGGCATAACCTGCTATGCTATGCACAATAAAGATCTATCCATTTTTGTGCAACACTCCATCCAACCAATTTTTTTTTCCTGAACTTGGAAGTTTTGCTGTGCTTGAACAAAAATGGTACATAATAGAGTATCCATTCACATAGCATTCCTAGACCTATATCTTTTGCTATGCTTAGGACACAACATATTGTGCTATGCATAATAAGAATCTTTTCATGCAACACTCCATCTAGCCTTCCCTTTCTAGTAAAATAGTAATCCCTCCTGTGCCTATAAGTGTTGAATTTGAAGCAAATAAAATGAAGACCTTTGGACTCCCTATTATAAAGATAATTTTTTATTTTAGATTTTGGCATTAAGGCCTTTGTTTGATACATATAATCCTCTTGGATAGAAATGAAAAAGAAATGTTAAATGGAACATAATTGAATTAATTGTGTTTAATATAATAGGAGGGAAAAAAAAAAGAGAATGTCTTTCCCTTTATCTATTTGATAAGATAGAAATAATGATGGAGTAGAAAATAATTTATAGCAAATGACCAAAATATCCTTAAATTAAAAAAAATAATGTAAGAATAAAATTTTTACATATAATTATAATTAATATATAATTATGTTGTTTAATATATAATCATAATTTATTTATTATTTTTATATAATTATTTATATTGATAAATTATTATTTTATTACAATAAAATTAATTATTTATTTTAATATTTTACATATATTATTTTAATATATATTAATTTTATTTAAATATTATATATATATTGCAATGCATTTTGACAATATGCATTGCTACAAATGCAATTAATTGTTAGTCAAAATTTAATTCAACTGGTAGTTAATCAAATTAATTTTGACTTATCTTTAGTTTTTTTAGTTTAATTTTATTAATTATTATTTATATAATTAATTATTTTTAATATCAAATATTATTAAATATTATTATTATTTTTAATGCTGACCAAACTTTGGTTGCAAGTGAAATTCAATTTTTATATTTTAATCAAAATTTATTATTTAACATGGCACTATTTTTAAAATTATGTGAATTTAAAATTTGCAAAGAAGTAAGTAGTAATTTTTCCTGTTGATTCTTCAATTAAAATTGCCCTCTTTATTGTAGTGGGAGAAAACGACAAATTGCATATGATATTATATGAAAAGAAAATGAAGTACTTTTCTATTTGTTGATTTGATAAGATGAAAATAGTGTGGAAATAAAAAATAAATTATAGTAAATGACCAAAATGCTTTTGCTAAAATTTTTTAGCTTTGTAATTAATTAAAAAAAAGTATTAAATACTAATTTTTTGGCTTTGTAATTAATTAAAAAAGTGATCAAATAATAATTTTCTTTTGTAGCCTTGGGGTCCCCCTTGTTAAAAAAAAATTAAAAATATTACATAATAATTAAAAATAATATCTAAAAATTATTTGATTTAAAAAATATAAAAATTAAAATTTTTACAAAAATAAAAAATATAATGTATTACATAAATAAACTTCAAATACTTTTTTATCTGTTAAATATGGTTTTTACATTCAATTACCTGATTCACACTCAATTTTTTTCACAAAAGTTCTGCTTCATCTCATACAATTGAAGGCTTGAAGCCTTATGAACTTTTTTGAATTTTAACTCCAAAAGTTTTTTTTCCTTCCCATGCTATAGTGTCAAAAAAATAATGCTATTCTTGATTGATTTTCTTTCCGCCATGATTTTTTGTTACCAAACATACAAAATTGATTCTCTTTTATTTTTTATTTCTACTGTAATATCAAACGAGCCTAACTTCTTACGAAGGTCCAGCTCCACCGAAATACGAGCGAATTTACCCCATTCCACCAAAGTCAATTCCATATCATCTGCTTTAATAGTTCTCAACGTGTTCAGATCAACTTCGATTTTGGGTATCTCTTCGTAAGACTTCTGACAAGTACTTTACCCCATAACGATATTTCAAGTCTTTTTTTTTTTTTTTGGTTCAGAAAATTCCAATACAGTCATCACAGTGGCACAAGGGAAGAATATTGACTATTATAAAACACTGTCATGAAATACAATGCTCGTGAAAACATCTGAATATAATAACATAACCCCTAACTTAAATAGGAAGAGAAGTCGGTGCACTCTAAATTTTAAAATATAACATGCGAGTGAATTATTGTTGAAAAAAATTCCCATTCATATTTTTGCAAATACAAATAATCTCATGACAAATATTGATAGCATATAAAATATACTCAAATCCATATGACGGAAGACCAAAGGTTGGTCACATTTCAATCTTGAATTGATACAATAAGACTATGGGGCCTTGGCAAGATGAGGAGCGGACTTTCAATAATACCAATTCTGAACCCCTGATTCCCAACTCGCGGAAACAAAACCCGAAAGCTTATATTTTATTGTTTGAAACATTATATAAGAAACATAATGAAATTAACAAAATAATGTCATCTGTACAATGCAAGCTGCCACTATATAGCGTATCAATTACCAAGGTAAATCAACAACAATGAATCATACTTCCGGTCACCAAATCTTCACAGCCATAAATCCTAAACTTGAGACTGCTAAAACTGTTTATCAATCACTGATCAATCTGTTAAGTATTGAGCAGCAAACTTCAGTCTTTTACTTCATAGTTTCAAACGAAAGTAATCGGGCATCCTAAATCGCAGCAGCAGATGTTTTCTTCACATGTTTCTCCTCTTCAACATCCTGAAAGTTTCAAGTACATGTTAAAACATCATATCAAGAAAGGATGCAGCTAGTTTACAGCCAACAGTATAAGGAAGCGAATTATATAAATAAACCTTCAAATAACATCCTGAAAACACAAACTCCATCGCCATTTTATGTTGTCCTCTTTTTGAACCCTTCTCCCCCAGCTCCCTTCTGCATGCTTGTGTGTGTTTTTCAGGCACTTGCTCCTACTTACTAGCAAGTTTTTTTATAAAACCTACTTTATATCACTTTATCCTGTCTTCTAAAAATAAAAGCATTTTCACACGTATTGACATAATTTTAAACATTTTGTAATTTATCTTAACAAACACATAGTGAATATCCTGTTTGCTAGTTCTCCCCAGAACCAAAATTATACTTTCAGAACAAGCTATTGTATTTTAAGATGAAAATAAAATCATTGGCAACTAGACAATACTAAATTAAAGAAAAAGGGAAACCCAAAGTGGATTCCAGATCTAACAGCGCTTACTGAATTGCCAATCTTGTCAAAATCATCACCAAGGCTGCCCTCACCATCATCTGAAAGATAGATAAGATAATCAATATGCTGAAGGTGTGAATGGCAATATCATAGCATATGGTAACAGAATGAATGATCATGTTCTTTTTTTTTCCTGGTAAATAATATGGTAACAGAATGAATGATCATGGTCTTTTTTTTCCTGGTAAATGACTGATGATCAAAGTTATCTGTCAAAAGCTATGAACGCCCAAAGTTTTCAAAGACAAGATAATTCTCAGTGAATCTTAGTAACAGACAATCAACAGTGGAACAGCACATGCTCTTGCACATAATTATCTCTACATGACGAGAAATAAAATTAGAAATGACCTGTTAGACAGCTCGTTTCTATAACCAAATCTGAAGAACTTAAGATAGTATACCTGGACCTTCATCACTGTCTTCAAGATCTCCAAGAAGAAAAGTATCCAAATCTTGCTCAGTTGAGGGTGAATTCGATGATTTGCTCTTCACATTTTTCCCAGTTGCTTCTACTTTTTCAGTTCCTCCAGTAACAGCAGTTCTCTCTACCTTATTATCCACTTTCTGCTCTGCTGCTGCTGCTCGGAGCTGAACCTCCTCCAGATATCGCTTCTCATACCTGATTGTAACTTCACAGTTATCGAGTGATGCTATCTTAATAAAGTTACAAAATTGACCTCATACATAAATCTCTGAATGATGGCAGACTTTTGGGAAATATTAGAATATGATATTTTTCTTTTCCAACTTTCTGGTTTCTCAGCATCCTTCTACAAACTAGAAAAATGCACCATTCTTTCACTAAATTGATATACCAGCCACATATCAAGTTTGCCCAGAATAGATTACAGAAGCAAGCTTAGCCAAGCTTCGTCATATCTGTACAAAGGAACATAGTATTCCATATGACTTGAATTTAGCTATACATGAGAAGAAAAAGGCATGAGCTTAGCTTAATTTTACTTTATAAATTTGGCAAGTAGAGTGTGAGGCACAATGATGTCAGAATTAAGTCCCATATCAGCCTTCATCTACTAGATTCTAAAGGTTTATCTCAAGTTCTCAACATAATTGACATACCTCTTTACAGCCATCCCCAAATAGTCAAAACTTCAACAGACACTAATAGGAAAAACAAAATGAAAGCAAAAGCGGGGATGCCTAAGTAAAATGCATGAGCCTCTTATTTGTAATTGGCAACAGATTCACAACTCTCGAATATGAATTCCCACATTGCCTGTACATTCCACAGATAACCATGGATCATAGAGGAACTATAAATACTCATTTTCAGTTAGAAATTATATGGCTGAGAACCAAAATGTTAGGTTCATATAAAGCAAAGCTACGCTAAAATTTTCAAGTTTGAATTCTCAATATGTTCTAAAATTTTGAGAAATAGGTTTGGAATCAAAGAAACTAAGAGTGAAGCAAATTATGCGAGACAGCTCAGACACAACTTCCATCCCCATTCCAAGAACAAACTAGTTCATAAAAAAATTAACAAAATAGACTTTCAATTACATATGATTCAATCTCCAGCATCCACTTACTCATTAAATATTAGCATTCAGTTTATCTTGCAGGAGCTCTTCTAATTATCCATCAAAGGAAGAAGCTTCAGCTCTTTATTGTCATCTTTGTTAAACACTTGTGAAACCAGAAGTACTCCTATTCTCCCTACAGACACTTTCTAAGCTGCCCAGCCCCCCGCCTGTGCACCATGGAACTTTGTCGTCATTATTATAGAGATGCTGTGATCTTAGACAGAAGCCACAATTATCAAATGGCCTATTCAAGTCATCTAAGATATCTCATACTAAAGTATATGTTTATATACAACGTTCATGTGCATAGAAACAGCAATGAAAAGGTTAATACAGCTTCCATACACAAAATAAATACAAGACTGATCAATTTGTACAATAATCAATCATTGGGATGGACAAGTTGTACTTTACATATGTCCTTTTTTTGGTTTTTTTTTTTTACGCTTTTCTATAACATAAAAAACAAATGCTAACAGAAAAGAATATTTTCTTCAGTCGAGCATAGTGAATTACACTCATTTCTTGTATAGCCTCCTTTATGTACAGAAGAGTAATTTGTCTTTATATTTCGAAGTTTAAATAGTAAAAGACACAATAAGATTCAAGATTAAAAAGAGACCTTCCAAAAAATTAACTATACTGCACCACCTTCATTAACAAAGTTGACATAGCATATAAAATATTGCATAAACAAGTCATGATAGCAAAAAGATTCATCAATATGATAAGATACTTACGGAGCAACATGAGTGTTGACAAGCGTGAAATATATCTTCCAGAAATGTCTTTCTTTCATAACACGTGGGCATAGTTCATATCTCAACCTTGAA
Source organism: Erythrophleum fordii (assembly GCA_032878935.1). NCBI lineage: Eukaryota > Viridiplantae > Streptophyta > Magnoliopsida > Fabales > Fabaceae > Erythrophleum > Erythrophleum fordii. The sequence goes on along the minus strand of JAVQMF010000053.1, from coordinate 47,845,657 downwards.
ATTTCCTGGAAAAAAAAAATATATAAAATCTCTAAAATATTAGGCCTGCAATAATTTGCATTTTCAAACACATACACATCTTTTGCAATGCCCATGCTACTCTGGTCTAAATGCTTTAACCTTTTTGCTAGGATGAAATATTAGCATTGGACAAACAGGAAACAGAAAACTAAAAATTGGACTCATGGTGGCAGAGGATTGTCATAAGAGAGAATTCCGTCTATCACAGAATTTGTTTTCTTTTTCTGTAAAGCATTACTGCAAGTACTATATTATTGCAAGTCAGACAATTTTCTCTCCCCAGGTATAGCGCAAATGGATTGACAAATGTATGACGGCAGCAACGACAACATTACTAACGATAAAATATAATTACTATAAGAAAAAAGAAGGACGTGAGTGTCGGCACAAAAAGACCTGATAAATGGTTGAATCTCTTAACCAGACATTACTATTTATTTTCCACGAAAAGAAAGTTTGGCCAGCACGACTAACGCATATATTTGGTAGGTTCCAAAGGTAACATCTTAGATGAAACGCAAAAAAAGCAACCATTTTACACAAGTTCAAAGATGTGGGTCTCCTTTGTCTCACTGCACTCCTTCCTTTGCCAATGCGTGCATCAAACAAACCAAGAATCAAGTAAGTGGACACGAATTAAATCGTATTTCACACCTTTTTCTATCAATTAAGGAATTACCTAGCCATACAGAGGTTTAAAATGCTATGCTGCTTTTCTAATTTAAGCCTTTGAGAACAATCTGTAAGCAAATGAAATATGAAAAGAAATCCATCTATGTGAAAATCGATTTAACTGAATTTAGATATGGAAAAGACAGAAAGATCTGAAGTCTGCAATGGGGATCCAATATGTGATACACCCAGGTGAAAAAAAAAAGAAGAGTTACCTTAACAGTAGTTAGAACAAGAGTGGCATGCTTCTCCTGGAACTCATTAAGATCTTTTCGAACGTTGGAGGCCGTTGTGGGTACATCAGAAGCCTCCGCTTCATCTACATTATCCAGCAAAACCAATACCCAGTGAATAAACACTGCAATGACAGATAACCCACAAAATGCAAAATGCAAATTCTCAAATACCAGATTTGAGAGGGAAGTTCTGGAAAGTGCTGGAAGTAAGTCCCTTGACGAAGGATCTCAGATCGTCCGTGACACCTAAATTTTCGAGCTCAGACTGAGAATAGGGTGTTGAAGAATCATTGAAATTGGCAATGGAAAAGGGTGCAGAGAGCTGAGGAGGGATGATATCAGAGAAGGATTTGATTTGATCTGCTTGTTTGAGAGCTGCAATTTTGATCTGATCGGCTTTTTTTGAGGCTTCAGCAGCGAATTCTTTGGATTTTTTGGTGGTTTCAGAGACCAAATCGGCGAACTTGGAAGAGTCGGCCAGGGTTTGGGATTTCTTGGCAGCTTCTTCGGCGAAGCTCTTGGCTCTCCTCCAAAAGTCTTCCATTTCGCATCTGCTTCTCTACGTTGATTTGGTTGCTCAATGCTGGATGATGAGTGCCAGCCAAGAGAACGTTGAGAAAAAGGCACAACAGCGTGTGTGAAGATTGGGGCTTTAGCATAAGACAACGTGTAACACTTCGTTCTTGTTTCAGCCCTAATAAATAACTTTTTTATAATTTTTTAAAATTAATAATATTACTAGAAATTATTATCGAAATATAAAGTCAAATATTAAATTATTTTTTGTTACAGACTTAAAAGAATATATTTTTACAATATTTTTTAAAACATTTTAATACTCTTAAATTAATCTTGGCAAAAATAAAATCTTAATTAATCCAACTATTGAGTAAAAAGCGAAATGGGCATTTGACATCAAAATCAGTGGGATCTAATATTTTTCACGTGAGAGGCTCATATAATATCATTATATAAGAGCGAAAGATACATATTATATAAATATCAGATATTCTGTGAAATTTACTATCCAAGGAATAATCATCACTTAAACAACTTTTAGCATGACACTGTCAAGTTAACCAAAGCTCTCCCATAAGAATCCAAGTCCAAATAACTGATATTACACACTATGATTCAGTTATACCCTACATTATCTTGTTAAAATTCTTGGGTTATCTTATTAGTGCATATACTTATTTGGATTTAAATAAATTAATATTTTTATTTTTAAAAGATACACATTTTCTCAAAATAAATGATATAGATTTATCTTATATTTTTAAAATATGCATAAACTTTTCTTAAAATAAAAAATTACCATATACTTTAATTTAATTTTAAATTTTTTTAACTAAAATATCCTCTATTTAAATTTTTTAAGTTAAAAAAATGTATTTAAGTTAATAAATAATATTTTATTTAAAAAATTTAGAATTGGACTAAAATATAAAATAACTTTTATTTTAATATATATGTATATAATAAAAATCATTTATTTCTTTTTCTAATTTTGACCTTTTTATTTAGTCTTCCAAATATATTTTGCATTTAATAAAGTTTTCACATAAAAATAAATAAAATATTCAGATCCTATAAATATTCACAAAATTTATTCACTTGAATTTGAGTATAGGAATCGTCAAACACGCTCCAGCCTGGCTTAAGCCCATTTTAAGCCCAAAGGCCACGCTTGATTAAGAAGATAGGCTCTATTTTGAAAACTAAGGTAGACTTGGATTTACAGACAAGAAAGATCCTTTATACAATACTCAATACTATATAATAGATAACAAATATATTTATATAAAAACAAAATAACCCTTATATTATATTTGAGATGTTATTGTTGAATTTAGTTTGAGTTGCAAGTGTAAGATTGGATTTGGCTTGAATATATATATATTTGAATTAGCAACTTAAATATCAAATTATTTAAATTTTATTAAAATTTCTATTCAATTTTATAAATAAGAATAGATTTATTTGAAAAAAAGGGATCAAAATTAAATTTAAGAGTATACATAGGCCAACTTGACTCAACCCAACCATGTAAATCTACTCTCAAATTAGACCCTGGCCCTGAGCTTATTATTATTGTTATTAGGTTAAGAAAAAATTATATGTTTTCATGTATGGGCATCGGGCACAGTGCACCAATTGATCATTAATACTAATTCTCAGTGATGAGACATGGTAGTGTGTTTTTGTTTGTGTTACATGATTAAGCTAACTATGGTGTAAGAGCCACAACTTGCAACTTCCTTTTGCTCTTTCATAATATGTGTGTGCGTGTGTGTGTTTTTTTTTTGGGTGGGGGGGGGGGGGGTACTTAGCTTATTAGGTCACGTATGAAATTGACCTTTTAAAGTGAAAGTAAAAAGTATAAAATATAATTTACAAGTTTAATATAGTGAAATCTCCTTAATTATGTGTAATCAACATTGACCGGCGAGTTTTATGTAAAGCAAGGTTACACACAAATGTCTCATAAATCTAAAAGGAAAAAACTACAAGGAAAACATTCTGTGAAGTATCTTTTAGATAATTCATTTTTGGTACTCATATAATACTAAGTATTTAGTGTTATTATCATTTATATTTTACCTCATAATTTAATTTTTTTGGGGTAAAATTTAAATAATTTTGTTTTAAATAATAGTTGAATTGAATCATAATTTTAGGAAAAAATTATTTATTTATTAAAATATGAATAGTAATAATAGTATTAAAATTTTCAGAGAGTATAGTAATTATTTTGGTTGAATAGGGAAGCTAGTAAATCCTTGCAAAAAGCTTTGTGACACAAACGGAGGGACAAAGGTAAAGTAGATGAGGAAAGAATATTTGTCCTTCCATGGAAGGTGTGGAGTGAAATTTGATTATCTGAAAATGTGTTGGATGTTCATTCTTCGAAGGTTAGACATTGTAGGCGATGCAATTAAATATCTGTTTGGTATATGTTTTTTTCTTTTGAGAGATCAAACATTTTAATTGTGAAAATAAAAAAATTTTAATTTTAATTTTAATTTTTAAAAAGTTATACTCCAAAAATTTTAATTATAAAAATAAAAATTTTAACTAAAAGTAAATATTTATTATAAATGACCTTAAATTTTTTCATAATTAAAATTTTTATTTTCAAGGTTAAAATTTTTGGAGTATAAGTTTTATTTTAAAATTAAAATTCTTATCTTCACAGTTAGTAATTTTTAATTTTTACAATTAAAATTTTTTTATAATTAAAATGCTTATCCCAATGATTAAGATTTTTGATCTTTCTACCCAAAAAAAAAAAAAAAACACAAAACATCCTTGCAGTAGCTATTATAACTGCAGTGTAGGCCAATAAGTGAGTGAAAATTCAATCAATCTTTTTTATAATTTATCATTAAAGTCTCAAAGTCTTTAAAAGATGTAAAAATTTTTTTAGGTATCATACACCAAATATAATTAATAGCTAAAATTTAATTTGTATAGATAGTGTTCATATGTAATATAAGTGAAGTTTACATGTAAAATAAATCTTAATTATTGAGTGTATAAATGACATAATACTCTTAATATATGTAAGAATTACTCAAAAGATGTATGCTTAATCAATATAGTTTATGGAAAATAATTATTATCATTTGACATAATAAGTGATAAAATCACATTTATTAGCTTTTAAAAAATTTTGGAGCCGAATGACAAAATTATTTTCTAAAGACAAAATCAAGGTAACATGTTGGTTGAAAAAAAAAATTGATACATATGTCAAAGTCTAAATGGTAGTTTACTTAATTTTTTATATTTGCCCATGGCTACACAAAATAATTACGTTTAGTTGGGTCAAACGTGCTAGCTGCAGAGATATCAAAAGAAGCTAAGTTTGTCTATGGAAAAATCGATCTCTCAATCGTTCGATGGATATAAAATTCGTATAATTATTTTGAGATATATAATAAATAATATTTTATAATCATACATATATATATATAAACACAACTAAATAACTAAGAGGTCGACCTCTTCGAATAAAAATCAAAGGAAGCTTAGCTGGGTCAAACATATGGAATCTCTAAACTTGTCTACAGTTGATGTGTGTTAATATTAATAATTAATGGTAATTAACAAACGATCCCGTGATAAAGTACATGTGCGAAACGTACGGCATCAGATTGGTAAGTGTCAATTTTCGATGATAATCACATTCTTCCATTATGGATTATGATTTGTTTACTACAACCAACCACCTAATCCCAGGTTCCCACCCAATATACAAATCCAATTTTTGACTTTCCGAGACCATGTTTTATGACATGTTGGCCATGCCAATACCCCCCATTTTGATTACAAAGAGATTTTTTTTTTGGGTTATAAATTTTGACTAAATTTAAGTATAATTTTTAAATTTTTAATAAAAATATGATCAGAGAATTTTTTTTACTATTTACTACTATATAATTGAGTCCTTAAAAAAATTTACCTATTATATTTTTATGATTGGAGGAAGTAAATATTTAAGAAATTTTACTTACATTTTATTCTAGTTAATTTAACTCATGACATTTTTTATGAATTCTAGTGTCACTAGGAGCCAACATTCAACAGTGTAATATTATATCTTCTGTACAAAAGGGCTTTTCTGTAATTATATATAGAGGTGGATTTTAGATGCATATTAAAGAACTAACTGTATCGGTACAATTAATAACGTTTTTTCATTATGTTAGTAAAGATTCTATAATGATAATATTTCATTAATGTATTGCTATTTAACTATTAATGATAATAATGTGTAGTTACGAGTACAATAAGAAGATATTATAGATTTCTTTAATGCATTAAAATACCATATATAAGCACTAATTAATAAGATATTATGTATATATATATATATATATATCATACATGTCTTTTCCAGAAATGCAAATAATAATAATTAAGAGTGAAGACAAAATCAAATGAGAACTTGTTAGCTGGTTGATAAGGTGACCTGCTCGGTCTCTTACAAATCTTAGGGTTTTGGTCCCTCGTTGTGTCGGCCACAAGAGGGAAAAAGACAAAGACACATTCCACTCCTACATATTCCTAATTACAACACACAAATTTTGGGGCAAAACTGTGTCGAAAAAGACCTAAGGTTGTGGGTAAATGGTAGCATCCATGTTTTATGGAGCGACAGGTATGTGCTTGTTGTGTATGGGGCGTCGTCTTCTCACTCTGGTATAATCCATTGTGAAGTATTGTGAAGGGTCATCTCCCTCCACCCATTCTAGCCTTGTCCCCTTCTTCCCAACTAACATCTTTTGCTCGCCTGCAAAAGTTGCACAGATTGATATATCATAAACAAGTTGAATCATGAATGTATGTATCTTCTTGTAGTTTTAAAGGACATTTGAACGCATATGCAAACAATTATGCTTGGGAGGATCTCCGTTTTCTTAGATAATTTCAAACTAGAAAGCATGTTGCTTTTGGAAGATATGTCATAAACGGTGCCAGAAGAGGTAGACTCGGTTTGATAGGTTAATTAAATCAAAGGATAAATAGACATATAACTATTCCTGACACGTATTTAATATATTTATTTATTTATTTATTTATTCATGATTAGTTAGTAAACTGAGTCTAATCTCCTTCCCTCTCTTCTTCCTAATTCCTAAGCTCCAATGTGAGTGTAAAACTTTTGAAAAAGGGTGGAGAGAGCGGCTGTGGCTAGATTAGGTTTATTATGGCACAGTACTCAAGAAAAGCAAACTGACCAGGACCCAACTTTGAAAGAGATGAGATATGACATGAAGAAGTTTTGTTGATCCTTACCTGAAGGGTGTTCCTTCTCCTTCTTGTGTGATACACCATCTCTAGCTTCATATTCTGTAACCTATATTTTCCAGAAAAATGCAAGAATGATTAGCAGAGATGACTAAAGAATTAGACAGACTAATTCTTCAGATTTCTGCAGTACCTGTTGCTCAGTCTTCATAAGCTTTCTTGGGAGTGGTGGGAGAGAAAGGTGGTGTGCATTTACTGCTCATATATAATAATGCACAACGTAAATGAACAACTCACTTCGTGAATCATAAAGAAAGAAAGAGAGAACAAAAGAGGGAGAATAAAGTGAGTTACCTTGCTTTTGAAGAGGAGGTTTCATTAATGGAAGTTGCAGAGAAGCACAGTGTGGAAGCAAAGCAGAGAAGAAAACGCTTAGCACAGTGATGATCATTATCAGCTCCATTTTAGGGACTTTCTTCCGCTGGTGGGTTTTGCTTATATAATAAGCTCATGACAGAGAGATGAAAGAGATAGAGAAAGCAAACACAAAGCACAAAATGCAGAGTTCCAAAACAGGTACAGGTAAATCTTAAATATATTGATTTGTTCACTTTTTGGGAGGCTTCACACGATTTGGGTTGATTTTGTCACCTCATGCTGCTGTAGGGCCCTTGCTTTCTGACTTTCTGTTGTATATAACCATGCTTACCTCTTCATCATCCATTTTTGGTGAAGAAAGAACAAATTTGATTGTTTCATTCATATCTGCTTTTGCCACTCATTCCCATTATTGAGATAGTCAGTTATGTCTAGCTCCCTGCTTCAAGGATATGATGTCAATTAAAGGGACAATCAATTAGGTGTAAGGCCACTTTCAACAATTTTTTTTTTCAAATAGAAAATAGGTTGTTCTAGTTTTAAAGCACAATATACCCTAATTGGTGAATGCTTATTAATAAATAATTAAACTGAAGATCCTCTGTACCCAGATTTAGATTTTTTTCAATTAAAAGTGTTTTCTGTTTCATCATTTAAACATAAAACTGTAAATTATACCATCTTTTTTTGGATGTCCTAAGTTCACTCTGACCATATTTTAAACAAAAATGTAAGATGCACAAAATTCTTAAATCTTCATATTCTTGAATATGCTTTAAATGATGTCTAATTATCATACTAAGTATGAAGATTTTGAGCTTAACTACATCCAAGATATTGAGTATATTTTACTATAAATATGTTATAAGTAAATTTTTGTGATATTTATTTATGATTAACTTAATGTCTTTATCTTTAATAAATAAAGTCTACCTTAAAATTTCTCCCAAATACAAACAGGACTCTAACGAAAATCATTAGTTGAATTAATTTCCTTTGACTGTTGTCTATTCTTGAAAACAGAGTAAGACCTATGAGAATGGAACTTTCTGGGCTAGCCTGGGCTAGAGTAGGCTAGGTAGGGAAGCCAAGGACACGAGGAATTGAATTTCTTCTACTCACATGCCTTAACAGTTGCGTGTGTTTGTGTGTGTATATATATATATATATATATATATGTATGTATATATATATATATATATACGGTGTTTATTATATTTTTATGTATGGTGCTAGCCCTAGACAGTACCACCCTAGTGGAGCTACATTCAAGGAAGCCAAGAAAATGCTACGGGGGCTTCATTTTCATATTTTATATTTGTGGGAAGTAGGAACTAAAAGAATTGAATCAAATATGTGATAAGCTTAAGTAGCACTGGCTTCCATGTCACATTCAGGAGACATACATTCGAGGGAGGTTTTGTGGTTTTCAAAGCTAAGCACATGTCTTGCATTCAATGTTTGAAGGCCAGGGCCTCACTGTTTCAAGATTGAATCCATCCTCATCCAAGCTTTATTTTTTCCAGTTTAAGCTTTGATTAATTCAGTCTGAGCAACAAGTGGTAGCTGCTTTTCCAAACTCCAAATAAAAAATGTTAACCAGCTGCCAAGGGATTTCGGATTGAAAATAAATAATATAACTTCTGAGTATTTGTTATCAAATTGTTCACAATGGATTTTGGTTATGTAATTTAAAATTGCATGAAATTTAACACATATTACAATTCAAATTTCTTACATTTTAAATTCCTCGTTTGGGTAACAGTATTTATTTTTAAAAAATAAATTTATTTACTTTGATATTGTCTCTAATTGCAATGTTTTCTCTAATTTGAAAAAAAAAAAAAAACAATTGGCTCTTGATCTATTAGTTTCATTGCATCATAAGTCTCTTATCATCTGAATTTAAAAATTTAGCTATATAATATTATTAATTTAACTACATAAAGCTGCTACTGATTGCACCACAAACATAAGCTTGCGAGGCGCATGGGGTAATTGTTATTTCATCAGCGTTGATTGTGACAAATAGGCCTCCATACTTCTTTACTTGCAAACCAAATTAAATCATCAGAACTTTTATTGAGCATGAACTAATTAATGGAATGGAGAAAACAAGAAAATATTGATCCTCAACTTGTTTCCAAGACAAAATTTTGGGAGTAGTACAATTTGAAGGCCATCAATAGATTAGATAGAGAAGATGAAAAACATGAAGAAAAATATTTTTATATAATTAAAATTTTTAAATGTAAATGATAGACTTATTATAATAAGAGTAGTACATCAATAATCTATTATATTTTTTAAAAGTAGAAAAAATATTGTAATTGAAAGTAAAAATCAAAATAAATAAATTTAAAATTTTTTAATATTTGCAATTTTTTTATATATAATTATATATACACACGCACACACAAATATACGCAGACACACTTGTGTATGTGTGTGTGTGTGTGAACACAAACGTCCTCCGTCCATATGCATGTAGAGATGGATTCACATATTATGTATGTATATCAAAAATGTTATAAGAAACAAATCGTCCAAAAAGTTGGAAAAGGTAATTTTTAAAATTACCTATTTAGATGCAATTTTAAATTCTTTCAACTTTATTTGATTAAATTACCTTAAAAATTCAAATATCCAATTCCTCTTAATCCAACAAAAAAAAAAATTTAATAAAATAATTCGAATATTTTCAAAAATAATTTTTCCTCTTAAACTACCTCATCCATATACAAATGACATGTGGTGAAAGAATCAATACTTTTGGAAATTTTTCATATAATAAAAGGGGGTAAAAGTTGACTGAATTCAACAACCAAAAAATTATAAGTACACAAAAAAAATCCTTTTCCTCATTTTGTACATTAATATACACTATAAGTTCTGTAAATTCGCTTCTCTCCAGTTAACCATGGCAAGATTTTATTAGAGATTCTTACAGCACGCTTCTCCTTTGAGCTTTTACCAGTACATAAACTAACGTAAAATTATCACACACCTTGAATTGTAATGGAAATGAGAATGATTATAACATGTATTGAAGTATAAAGAGGAAAACAGATGCAAGCAAGAGGAAAAAAAAAAAAAAAGGCTCGGCTTGCATAATGGAGTACAAACCCAGCATTCTAACCTTTCTGCACAATAAATAGCCAGGAGATGTATATAAGAATTTAAATTATATTATATATCTCATAATTCTAAACCTGTAAAAATGAAAAAGCATTCAGAATCTACAGCAAAGGAAGCCCTCCCTCCAACCCCTGCGCTTCCTGTAATGCCCTTTGTCGGCTTTCGCCATTCTGACTGGGCTGTTATTCCATTCAGATTGCAGTCTGCAATCAGAAGATGTGAAATCAGTGCGCTAATCAAGCATTGCTTACATAATGGAAAAAACTTCAGTATAACTCTTAAATATTAGCTATTAAGTTCTTTAATAGAATCATGACAAATAGAGATACTTTTCTTAAGAAGTCAATAATGTGATATTTAGTAGTAAAATATGTCCATATATTATGTTTTTATTGAATAACTTAATAGCAAACACTTGAACTATTAATGATGAAGAGGGATTAAAACAACAATTTCTGTGGCAATTTACATCGGAAAGGCAAAGGAGCGCGCGCTAGTTGTGCTGCTATCTGATCGAAGAGAAATGCTACCAGAGAAGGGTACAGGCCCCGAGTAGCATATGTGACTTGATACGGGGCCTACAGCCGAGAAACTCGACTCGCCTAAACTGTGACAAACTTGATTTGTAATAAACTTCCCATCTTCAGGCTTAGATATATTTTGAATGTCATCACATTTGCAGCCACCATCTTGGTGACATTCCTCTTTACTACAACAAACCACAGAAGCTGAAGGAACAAAGTTGCTATCACTGACAAGGATGTCGCTATCTGGTTCACCAACTGCAGGACTTGCCAATACTGCTTCCTGAACCCTGTTTTTGGATTCTTCATGCTTGAAGTGCAATTCAGGCTCGGTAGAGACCTGCATGTTAATCATAAACATCACTTTCTGATATTTCTATCTTGTTGCGCAGCTCCAAACAAATTCCAAGAGAAAGCTTCATCAAAACTAGGCTAATCCTTTATAAATTTCAATCAAAGCTTCGGAATATCTAATTGTTGCCAGATAGATATGGAGAATAAGTGATAACCTTAGAACGACAATTGGTGATAGGCATTTAACAAATATAGCAGATAACATATTTTCGGTCTTTAAGAGCTTTAGCTATCCACCTACGCCACTAGTAGTTCAATCATGCACAAAAGTATTTTGGTTTCTACACAATATTCAAAGTTCAAATACCATAAGAAGTTGTAGTTGTAACTTGTCAAATACAGTTGTAACTTGTCAAACACCATTTCAATTAAAAAGGTTGAGCTTTTAAATAAAGGTTCATAAATAGCTTTATTATAAAACCTCTAACACGTCCCTTCACACGAAAGCCTTTTATAAACAAAGCATAGACCACCTATTTTGCATTGAAATTTCATTTAATTATGAAGAATGGGGGTGACAAGAATCAAATTTTAGACCACTTGATTATAAAGACTCTGATACCATGTCAATGATTATTTTAACTCAAAAGCTTAGATTATTAAGTAAAGATGCATTAATATTTTTATTATAACCTCTAACATAACACATCCAAAAAAATAGTCAATCAATCTTTTGGAAAGGAACGTATAATTTTCGAACAATATTTTTGCATAACAGTTGCTAAAATGCAAAGTACCTCTGCATGGTTAAGTTCAGCTTCTTCACCCCCATCAAGAGAAGACCTAGTTTCTTCTGTGCCTATCTCTTGCAATGAAATTGTATCGCCAGGTAAAACCATTTCTTTGTTCTGATCAGCAAGATTTTCAGTTTCATTCTCATCTCTCTGAATCGACTCCTCGGACTGATGATGTTTAGCAGGAACCTTGCCAGATTCCTTGGTTACCGCTAAATCTAGCACACCTGGTAAAGGCACACTAATCCCGATGTTGTCTTTCTTTGATGCTTCATTTTTGTAAGTATCAAAAGGCAAGAATTTAAAGACAGCCTTTTCATCAACAGTATTCTCAAACAAGACTTTATCCGTGGCAGGGACTCCTTCATCAACACATATATCCTTAATAAAATGGTAATTACTCTCTTTGTAACAAACTATCAGTTCAGGTTGGCATTCTCTCACACATTCATCCGTATAAATATCTCCCGAATTCTCACATGAATCTAACTCTCCTGGACAATCATGGATTGACACGTTATGCGACCTTGTAGCATTAGGTGCCTTTGTATCTTGGGAAGAATGAGAGACAGGCTCAACAAAGTTCCTGACCTTTGCTTCATCATCATTTTCCAAATCAATTATGTCTGTAGGGCAAACAAGTTTTGAAGCAATCAAACCATCCTCCACCTCCATGTCATATTGTGTTGGAACTAAATTCACCTCATTACTCTTTAAATCAAAGGAGATCCTTTTCTGATTTTCCTTCACATTCTCACTCCTTGATTTGCGTTCGGAGGAGTCCGGATTATCGTCATTGGATTCAAAGGATTGAGATTCAGGCCCAAGGCCAATATTTGGATGGCAAAAGGCCAGTTCACCCTCTGCAAATACATTTTCATGTCAGTGAAATATAAAATCACAATTTTGAATTCTAAAACTAATTAAGCAGCTTGATTATTGAAAAATGCCATTCAAAACATAAAGGATTTCAGTAAATAAAAAGCAGAAAAGGATTCCATGTTTTTTTTAAAAAAATAGTGATAATGAGGATTGAAAGATAGAAAAGAGCATATCCATAGCCTAGTCCAAGTAGCCAAATTGAGCTTCTTCACGTGTTCCGTGTTCAATACATGGGTCAGAAAATAAAACATCAGAGTTAAGAATAAGGGCCTAACTGATTAATGATGCTACATCTTGGAGCACAATTAAATCAATAATCAGACACATATGGCAGCTAAAGTTAGTAATAGAACCAATTGCAGAAATCAGAATTAGACAGTTTGTTACCTAGTTTCATGTTTGGATTTCATTGAACACATCAAAAATTTTTCCTTGCTTCAAGTATTGGTATTTTCAATCAAACACTAGTACGATAATACCCAAAATTCTGCAGGATCCTGATTATCAGCAAAGAGTAAAGAAGAACAAATAAGTTAGCAACTAGCAAGTTACTAATGGTAACAGGACTAACTGCATGTAATGAAAACAAGAGCAGTAGCAAACTCTGTTGACAAAAATGCTCAAAGCCAAGCATCAATAACTACATTCCACTTCAATTATACAAAGGATAACCGCATCCTGAAAAATAATATAATAATAATAATAAAGAGCAAAACCAATATTCATAAGGGACCTTAAATTTGAATTTAAAAGGAAGGTAACTATGTTCTGTCACTAATACAGTCATACCCTGTTTACCATATATTGAAGGAAACTTCTGCTAATGTCCCTTTTAATTACAAGGTAAACTAGAGAGCTTAATCAAGGGCCACGCTCGTTTACCAAAAGCCCCAAGAATACAAGGTTTAGACTAAATCACTTAAATTGGTAGAATTGAGGACCATCCAACTTGAGTTTCTGATATCATTCAGCATTGGTAATTATTAATTAAAAAATACCAGTTTCGTCTACGTATCTATGGTAGCGTATAAAGTACTAAAAGCAAATACCAGCCACCTTTTCTTTATTATAAGGAAAAGATTTTGGCCAAGTGAGTAGAATCCAAGTGCAGTTCTCAAAGTATATAAAAGACAAAAGAAAAGTTTAAACCTCTCGGAATTTTCTAATGTTTTCAACTACAAAACTACAAAACCATATTTCAAATCGCAAGCCCTCCACAACTTGACTCTCTACAAAAATCATATTTTGTCTGTTAGCTCTGATTAGATCTAACCCATCAGAGGAAATAAAAAACAAAGCCTAGAAATCCAGAAAAGTACAGTGCAAATCCCAGCGGGGCTACAACCCGATCGCATGAAGGAAATCAGGAAACATGGACAAGTGAAAGAGATCCATCTCAGATCCCAAAACCTTCATAGCCAATAAAAAGAAGGGAAGAAAAAAGACAAAAAAAAAAAAATTATATGCATCAACTGAAAGAAACAGAATATAATATGCTTCATACAATACCTTCTCGATGTGGCTGACTTCAGAAGTGACAATTTAAGAGCAAAGTCTAACTGCACCCAGAGACAAGAGAGTCAGAAACAAGATGCAGCAACAATAATAGTTTAAAATTGGTCGATCATTTGCTATGGGCAGATAAAGAAAGAGCCGAAAAAAAGGGCATCTCAGAGACATTCCATGGATGAAATTAAAGCAAATGCAGAGGAATAAAGAAATTACCAGAGCCCAAAGCTAGCAAAGACAGAGAGTTTGCTTTTATTTGGAGAGTAGGTAATACAAATAATACATCAGTTTTTAAGAAAGGAAGGTAAGAAGGAAGGGAAAATAAAGAAAGGAATCGTATATAGAATAGAGAGAAATCAAGGGTGAGTCAGAATTATATAGCCCTAGCAATGGTCAACTGTGGCTATCCATCCCACCTCCCCTGCAGTTAATGTAAACGCTTAAAGTGAGTAATGAACAGCCCCTGACCCCCACGACCCGTTATTTAATAGGGCATGTTAGAGCATTAAATAATGGCCCCTACCCCATCTCATTCCAAGGATTTAATTTCATACCAAAAAATATACCTCTTTTGGATCTCATTATTGTTTTATTTACCCCTTGTTTACCTGACCCGTCTTCGGATTCCGCCCCTTTTTTCCCGCGAAAAAGTAAATTTATCTTCTTCTTTTTTTCTTAATCATCGTTTTCCGACCTACCAGCCACTGAAAATTTTCCCGAGAAAATTCAAAAGGAAAGTGGGAGAAACAAAAATGAACGGAATCAGAAACTTGACACATGAACTCGTAGGCCGTATTAAATCCACCCAACCAAAACGCCAATACTTTGGCGACCTCCTTCGTGTCTATAGAGTATATGAACAAGCAGATGAACAAGAAGCCTCGGACTCACTTGATGAAAAATAAATCAAAAGAAAAAAGCCGGCCCCATTTGAGAATCCGAGTGTTTATGATGCTTACGAAGTGAAAACTAAAAGTTTCAAGGGACGAGAAGAAAGGAAGGGAGAGCTTGTTTGTGAATTATGAGGCAAGAGAAAAAGCTGAGAAAATCGTTAGCCTGCATCTGCGACCCACCCCAGGATCCTTCTGCTGCTGCTGCTGTTCTGTTCATGAATCTGAAACTCGGCGTCGCATACTGCAATTGAGCTTGCTGAGGAATTGGCTGGGTGCACGTGTTTGTGTTATCCTTTTTTATTCTCATTGGATTTTGCTTTATACCGATTTATATGGCCAGAGGCCAAAGGATGAGAATTATGTAATTTTTTTTTTCCTGTAACAAATAGGGGATACTAAAAAGAAATATATCCCAGTTCCATACGCATGCAACAATCAATTATAAAATTCCTTAAATATTTAATGATAAAAAATTGTGCCATATATATATATATATATATATCACTTTTATTCTTTTATTATACACATAAAACTAAAATTTCATTTTATATAAAATTTTTATATTATATAATAATTTTTTATTATTATACACACAAAACTAAATTGATAATGTCTGCTAAAAAAACAGTAGAATAATATTTCACTTTGAACACTCAAAAGAAAATTTTTTAATTTGATTTAGTTTTAAAATATTAGTAGATGAATTATATTATTAATATGTAAGAGGATGTTTTTGGGGGGCAATATTTGAATATTTTTAGACCAAATAAGCTGCATTTTAGCTGTTTAACCAGTGTTTGGACTAAAACATTTCAAGTATAATATTAAATACCGACTATTAATAGGCATAAAAGGAAAATGTTATGTAAAGGTTAATAGCTGTGCCAATTCTAAATGCTACAGAGATCATTTTTATTTGTAAATATATCTTCTCAATGCTTTGGAGGCAAAGCCAAAAAGAATTTGTTCTTCATATATTTACAAGTTAAGAATTCAATATGCTGCTTCTGAAGCAGAACTGATCTTCCTTTGATTCCACTCTTCCAGGACAAAAGGGGAGGAAGAAGAGATTTTAAAAACAAAATGTAGTTAATTTTTTTGTCGAAGAAAAAAAAGAGTAAATTAATTATTTAATCATTAAAAATTAATAATTTTTTTAATTTGGTCTTCTGATTATAAAATCTCTCAATCTATTTAGCCAAATCTTTGTCATCGGTTAAAATAGTTCTTTCATGAGATAAAAATAAAATCTCATATAGTCATTAATTGATTATATAAACTTATTTATATATTTTCAACTTTTAAAACGATGTTATTTTTATCATCTCTATTTTTTATTGCATGAGAACCTACAAATTTTTCAAAAAGACCATCTTGAATGGAGGAAATTATTTAAGTAACTAAATTAAAGAAGTTTTTATCTTTGAAAAAATCAGATTGAGAAAAAAGTAATTTTTTATTAATTAAATTGAAAAATCTTATTTTTAAAAAACTAAATTAAAAATAGAGTAACGAACTAAATCATTAATCTAATATAAAGAAAAACAAAACAAAAGCTATTGACTACGCGGCGGCAAAAAATTGAAAAAAAAAAAAAAACTTCGCTTGAGCTGAGTACAAAACATTAGACTGCAAGAAAACATGCAAGAAATTTCATTTTTACTGGTACCGAAGTTACGTCTTTACTGGCGTTTATACTCTCTCCTTGTAATTTTTCTGTTACTTTACATATATATATATATATATACATACACACACACCCCCCTCTTTACTGGTGTTTATACATACATGTGTGTGTGTGTATATATGTATATGGTGCAAGAAAACGACAAAAACATGAAAGAAGACATGAACGCACCTCATGACAAGGCTTGCCTTCTCCTGCCGGGAACTTGCCAACCAAGAAGGCAAGAATCTACTTTTTGGTCAAATGCCAGCCCATGGCCATTGAAAAACCCTGTTCTTTTCATAGGTCTCTCTGTATATTCAAATCAGTTATTTTTTCAATTGGGACACTGACCCTTGAGCGTAGGGGCCCTTGTCTTGGGACACTGACCCTTGAGCGAAGGGGCCCTTGTCCACTAGTGACCATTGTAGATATGGTCCACCCATGATTTAATTCCTTTTTGAAGCTAGTTTTATATCTGATGTTTTGGCATTTTATTCTGGACAACATATTATAGATCAAGGCTGCATTTGGCCGATATTATAGCTCATTCTGTTCATGTTCTGTACAATATGAGAAGAATCCAAAATTTGCAGAAATAATGGCGTCATTTGGCACTGTAATAACCTTTATTTCAAATCTCCATGATATAAAATTAATAGGAGTTCTGTATAAATTACAAGGTAGATTCAAACTTCTAAAAATAGACATATTAAATCAATTATGAATAGATATATAAGTATA
Organism: Erythrophleum fordii; assembly: GCA_032878935.1. Taxonomy (NCBI): domain Eukaryota; kingdom Viridiplantae; phylum Streptophyta; class Magnoliopsida; order Fabales; family Fabaceae; genus Erythrophleum; species Erythrophleum fordii. The sequence goes on along the minus strand of JAVQMF010000053.1, from coordinate 47,828,149 downwards.
TCATAGGTGAGTCTAGCTGAAAAATATATTTAACATGCTTATATTGTTAAATCAGATACAGCAGATTTTCATTCCTAACGAGCGGTAAATGTTGCAGCTATGTTATAAATATATATATATATATATATACTCATTCTTCACCTTTCATATTAAATACAAACTTAGGAAGATAACAAAAATGGCTGGCTTTACCAGCCTCTAAATTTCTGTATAGATCAAGTTATCTCCTACTTCATTTATCAGTTTAAAATCATCTCAAATGATTGCTAATCTGGTATAAAACAATCTTCAGCCTGCCTTCAGAAATTTTGCTTATTGAACATATCATCCTTCAAAGTCAATAGAAGTCATTTGGCTTGCCAATTTTAATATTCTTCCCGGCAAGGAATCCCGTTATGGCATTCTTCTGCCAGCTCTTGAAACTCCTGCGAGGTATTAGTTGAGAATAGCAACTTGGGTGATCCAGTAGCTAAAACAAATCACTGGTAGAATAGATTAAAAATAATCCTACACATCATCCTTAAAAACAAATTCACCACCCTTACTATCACCATGGCTTCTTCCTTCTTTTATACAAAAACAGAAAAGCAACACAACTGACGCAAACATAGAAGATGGAGAAGCTACAGCAAAAACTTCTAGCAATAATGTAAAAGAAAAGTGCAACTTGTAATGGTCCAAGGCACTCTATGACTACAGCACAGCCAGGAAGAATAAAACGACCTTTGGAAATACAGTTTTTGTTTTCTAAGTTCAAAATCCCATTACTAGAATCCAGAGTTCTCAATTTGAACAAGTCCACTCAAATTTGAAATTCATTCTAAATGTTTTTAACTAAGTACTTCAAGAGAGAGCAGTGGGAGAAAATAGAATCAAAAAGGAAAAAGACAAACAATGGCCTAACAGACAGCAGTCTGTACAAGTTACAACCACATCAAATTTCAGAAGTTCTTCAAAACTTAAAGCCTGGCAGATGAAGGATTATGCACAGAAAGCTTACTTGTGGTCAAGATGGGCAATAATTTCCCCACCAGGAAAAGCAGCTCTAGTGGCCTCATATGCAGCTGTTATAGACGCTCTCCAAGTCCCACCAATCTCTTTCTCATCTGTTCCTGCTTTTGACTGGTTTGGATCTTCCATAGGCAACGCATATCCAGAGAGTAGGTGACCCACCCAAACATCATCTTTCCTAGCATTGCAAGAACAAAGTAAGTATATTCACATACCATTTAGGGAAACGTATATCCATGAAGAGAAGTAATCCATCTTCGCAGTTTAGAATTTTAATTCCAAAATAACCCTCAAGAACTGATACAGCATGAAGCTATCCTCAAAATAACTTAGAAGCATCAACAGTGCTTTACTAGATGCTGCATCACCCATAGTCATACATCAAATAAAGCTGAAGTTGTGAAGTTGAAAAAGTTAAGAGGGTTGAGAGTAGCTGGTTTTTCATCAATTCTTTTTGGTGGACATAATCAGGAAATTCAATTTTTTAAAAAAGGAGACATAAAGTAGTCCATAGTCAATGGCTACTTACAGGACTATGTCCATATGCCGAGGTGCATAATGTCCACCACCTATCCCAAGAAGAACTCTCTGCTTAACATTCTCCCTACAGAAGCATGAGATTCAGACTTAAGTTAGAGAAACTTCACCAATCAGGAGAAAGCTATTATAACCAAAAGTTTAAAATTATGGATATATATCGATGAGGAACCCATGTACAGGGAGGCAGAATAAGAGACAAAAGTTAACCAAAAGTGAACATTAGATTACCACAGACTAATATACTGCTATCCCATTAAGAAGTTTCAAAGATGGGAAGACCTCATAATTGAGCTATGGGTACCAGATACAAACAAAAATTGCAGTGAAAAGAATCACTAAGTTCTTATTCAAGACACATAAATAATTCAAACCTTTCATTGAACTACATAAGAATTAGTACCAAGCGACCAAATTTTGAGTTCAACTGTTCTACCTGCTCCAGTTTCCTAGATCTGCCCCTCCTCCAAGTCCAAGTCCATCCCAGACTAACTGCAAGAAGTCAAACAGCATCAATTCAGTAAACAAAATAAATTACCATTTCCCAGCTGCCTATCTAATGAATATATTCTTCAATTTCTAGTTAGAATTGCAATTTATATCATGATAAAGTTTTTTTTTTTTTAAAGAAAGTTGCCCCATGCAAGAACACTATAGATACTGATGCGAAGGCTATAATTAAAACAGCATGAAAGTCTACTCGACCTGAGCCATAACATCAGCAGCATCCTGCCTCTTCCAATAGTCTTCAGTACTTCCTACACCAGAAAGAGAAAACCCACCCTTCAACAAATGTTAAGAATAAATTATAGCTAGCTGCTTCTTCAGTAAATTTAGAATGTATGTTAGCACTTAGCAGCTACAAACTGCTGAAGAACCAAAGGTAAATATGCGGTTTATAGGCAAAGGGAAAAAATTCTACAGGAATGTATATTGAGTGCAGCAAGGGTGAAAGACCAAGGATGACGTATGCAATTAGAAAGGAAAGATGTGGCCTAAAAAGGATTGGACAGAAGTGTTAACGTTGGACAAGAAATAACGCTTAAACAAAACACAAAGAACTTGTTTGGACCCAGAACTCATAGAAAACCACAGAAGTAGGAAATACAACTTTTTAGTAGTCATTCACATGTAAGTCCATATGTTGGACTTCATGAAAACCATACAAGAATATGTGAAAGGCCAATTTGAGAGGTGAGTAGGTGTCAACTTACTTTGCTTAGGGACAATGAAGATCAAACATCAGTACCATTATAATTGAATTGCTTCAACATGAAGCCACCATAGAAAGGATACAGAAAATGTAACAGCATGTTACAGGAGACTTTAACGGCAAATTATAAGTACCGTTTGGCAAACTTCTTTTTCATTGCTCTATCTTTTTTCACATGGAAAACTGCAAGAGATGACACCTTCTTTTCAAATAACATGGATTCAATGAAGGAGAGAAAACACCAAAACAAAAATTAAGACAACCTTAGAACCAAATAATGGTAGATGTAGAGACCTGAAAGCAGTTTTTATATTTGTTTGAACAACTATTGGACCATGCAATGTGCTTATAATATATGAAATATCATAACAGTCAACCAAAATAATCTGGCGGGAAGAAAAAAACAACACTCACCAATCTCTAGAAACATGGTTGGCTTATTTGTCAATGGCCCATGATGAGTAGCCTCCAAAGTAATCTAAATTGAGGAAATAGAATTCTGCTTTAAAATATTTTTCAAAACTAAGAAATAGATATCAGACCATAGGCTAAAATAATCACAAAGCTTTTGAGTGCCCATTTCCAAATTACAACCACAGCACTGGATGATAAAGTAGGGAAGAGCATTTATCATTAGACAAGAAACACCAGCAAAATGAGAAAAAGGTAGCCTAAATTCCAATGAAATAAAAGGATACCTCGAATTCGGGGACCAAATTATGAGCTTCAGCAAGTTTTTTCAAATTCCGAAGCCAAGGCCCGATCCGAGGACTGGGTAGAGCTGCCCATCCAGGTTTCCCACCTTGAGGCGGAACATCACCTTCACGCAAATGAGGCACTCCTGCACACACATAACGCCCATTCCCCCAAACCCAACAAAATGTTACTATACAGAACTTTTCACTTCACAAGCAACCCAAAAAGCTACTGCAAGAAAGTACCAATTGGGTGAACGGTGAGAGCCGGTTTATTCGAAACTGCGGTGTGCTTGCTGAAGAAGATGACCTCATCGACCACCTCACCAGTCTTATCCTCCCACCTCTTGTCCAGGTCGTCCTCTGCCACTATACTGTTCCCATGTAGCAACACTCTAACACCTTGATTCACGAAGCTCTTCATATCATCCTAAAATTACCCAACACAACAAAAGAAAATCAGAACAGTGGAACATTTAGCAATTGGGATGATGGATTCGAAATGGCGAATCTCTTAAACCTGAAAATGAGGTCCGGATTGCCATCCGGGCTTCGCCAACAAGGCATTGGCCGGGTTGATCGAAGCTGGGTCGGATGTTGTTGCCACCAGTAGTATCACCATTGCCTCCTTTTGTGTTCTTTCTCCTACTAGTGTTTTTAACGGCTCGAGCTCGAAGCTGAAATTTTGCATCCGATCTGAAATATAAGGGAAACAAGATTGAATTTTATGTGCAAAACGAGAACAACTTGATTTTGAATACCTAAGCGGCCAAGCCCACAGTTTCGCCAATCAAAGCTGGAAAACTGGGAAGGGAAGGATGTGGGGTATTCAACCAATTAGGCATGGCGGCCGGGACAGTGCATATGAAGGATGCTACGACGTCGTATTTAACTAACAGTAACCAACACGGACTAGCGCACTGCAACCGTTAACTGTTAACTGTCTCTGTAGGCTGGGTTCAATTCAACCGCTACAAACAAGTTAATGGGCTGGAAAGCCCATATAGAGGCCTCTCTCTCTTTCAAATAGACTGGGCTTTTGTTTATAGGCCCATAAGAATAAATTAGGAGTTGGTAATAGACTTGGATAACTCCCGTGATTGATAAGGGGTTTCTTCTAGATCGACAGTTCCAGCAACAACTTCATTAGCAATTAAGGGACTTCGCTAGTTGCTTCGCTACCTCGTCTGATTTGCAGAGGAGAGAAGGTGTGGCAAAGGCTGAAGAAGAGAGAAGGCCGAACTCGCTGCTTCACTGTTATTAAATTATTCTTTAATCATATATATCGTTATATTTGTACTCTATATTTTTCTTATGAAACTATATTTTTTAAACAATTTTAATACTCACTGCCTCTAAACTAGCCTTCATGTCTTTGCATTCCAAGGTAAGTTGAGTTATTGACTTTTTGGGTTACCTTTTCATTGATCAACTTTCACCAAATAATTATTCGATTGGAAAAAAAAATTCCTTAGTAAGTTGGGCTTTGAAAAAAAAATCCGTTTTGAGTTGATTTTCAAACATATTGAGCATTTTCTTTTTTTAGTTAAACTCACATTTGAATGTTTATGTATATATATTTATTCATAGGTAACTTAATTTACCTATATTTAACAAACCAAGTCAACATAAAAGACTTCACAATTTGACTGATGATGAAATAAGATTAGATAGAACATGGCAATCTTCAATATTAATGAGCAACTTTTTGGTGTCCAAAATATACGAATAAACAGCTACCTATTATTGTTACTTATTAAATAAATTCAAATATTTTTATGTAATAATCATTAATATATCAACAAGGATACACATTCATTTTCATACTTAATATCATGGAAATAGCAAGCCAAAATAAAAAAATTAGGTAAGGATAAAATAGCAAATCATACTTGACGTAAACAAACTTGCATTGAAGAAGGTGCCCTAATATCTTAAAGGGGAGGGCCTAGATAGATAGGTACCGTACAAACCAAACAAAATAGGAAGGAGGAGGGTACATGTATGCTATGCTAGTTATAGCTAAGTAGCTAAGGTTACATCAATATTGCTAAGTTAGGTGACACCAAATAGTGTATAGCAGATTGGCAGGTGATTGCATATGGACAGGCTACACCACTCATATTGTCTTCCTTGGTTTTTATGCATCACGTGTTTTCTTTCACACCACTTTCCTTTTCTAATTAAACCTATCGCAGTTGCCGTTTTTTTTTTTTCTTTTACTCTCTAAAGGTTTTTAATAAATATTTATTGTTTTAAGTTTATATTGTTAAATATAATTAATGATAATCTTCATTCACGATTTGTTCTAGAGTTTTTTTTTTTTTATTTGTTTTAATGATTTGGTAGAAGGTCTTGCTAATTTTAAGGGCAGTAGTCTTGTGATGAAACCCAAGTATGTCTAATTCCTTTAATACTTAAGTTTAGAAGGATGTTGTTATTTGAATCAAGATTGTTAGGCAATATTTTCACAAAAAAAAAGTTATACAACAAAAGAATAGCATAAAATAAATTGTGAATGCAAAATAAGTTATTTATAGTAATTTTTATATCTTTAAAAAAAAAAAGCAGTGAAACTTTCCACTCTCTTACATATATTTCAACTTCTTTGTATGTATTACAATTAATTTAATAATAAATTATATAAATCTCCCTTTTATTTTCAAAATATACATTAAATTCTCCTTAAACAAAAAATTATGTTATACTTTAGCCCAAATTTAAGTTTTTTTAAACTAAAATATTTTCTATTAATCTAAATACGTAATTTTTTAACTAAAATATCCTCTTATATTTTTTGTTGATGATGTTTTAGTTAAAAAAATTCAAAATGAAACTAAAATATATATTTTTAAAATAGAATAAAAGTCTATATAATTATAACAAAATTTAAAAAAGAAACCTGTGTAATTTATCCTAAATTTAAAGCTCCAATCATTTGGAATAAATAATAAATAAAAAAGTACAAGTGTAGTTGTGGTGGGTGTATGAATTGAAAATTGATATGTTGGCAAGGAACATGTGAGTTGAGAGGAAGTTCTAGTGCCCTACATCAAAGTAGTACTTCCTTCAAGTTATTTGGTTACAAGAGGGAAAGGATGAGGTAGAGATAATTTTTTTTCAATGACTATTATGCTCTTATTATTATTCAACAATATCTTTTATTTTTATTATTATTTTTTATGCAGGGGTATGAGAGAGATTTGCCTTCAATTTTATTCACTATACATATTCTCTTTTTAGATCTAACAATTTTTGTATACCAAACAATGCGCATGATGCGTGATTTATTAGCTAACCAAAAGCGAATTATCTTGTACGTACGCCTCATAATCTGCAAATTTATAAAGCCATCATGTGTAAGATAGCAATAACAAATTTAGGTGGTTTCAAATATTAAAAAGAAGAACATTTTTAACCAATAAATTAGTTATGGGAACAAAAATAAAGATTACCATTATATTATGAAAATTAAATTCCAAAAGAAGATAGTAAATACTTTGAAATGAAACGTGCTTTACTAAGCGAAAAAAGAAATTTTTTTTAAATAAAAAAGTCCCGTTGCAATTTTGACGAACAGAGGGGAAAAAAGGATAAATTAATTTTTAAAAAATTTGCAGGAATTAATGTGGGGAATGACACGCCTTTCGATAGTTTGAATAGGTTGGCGTATAACGAGAAGGATGAATCACCTCATTCCTATATCATGTCTCCCATAACGAACGCTACCCGCCGTAGTTTGTAGACACTATAACGTCCTTTCACCATCCGAATCCCCAATCTTCGCTATCTCTCATTACTCCCTCCCCACCTTTCTCTCTCATCTTTTTATTTTAATAATGCTATTATTTCTTTATTCTTTTTAATTAAATATAGACTGCCAAAAATAGTTCAAAATCATTATTACTTAATATTTTTATGTTAAAAACTATTTGTTTCACACATAAAAACAGTTATGAATAAGTTTGTTTACTACTTAATATTTTATGGAACGGATACATAAAAATTTTATTCCAATGATTTAATTAGCATAACTTAGATATGAATTAACTAGTGTAATATATATTTAAAATATTTTATATACTTATTCAAGTTGTGTGTATGTGTGCGTCCGGATTCTCTCTCCCGCTGTAGAACAATACGAAAGAGTCCAATTATGTTAAAATGTCATTTTTTTTAGTTATAAATTTAAAATGTGATAATAAAAATTATAACTATGAAATCAAAAATTTTATCTATGAAAAAAAAAATTACACTTTAAAAGTTTTAATCATATTGCATAGTTAAAATTTATAAAATTGAATTTTTTGTAATTGTTAAAATTTTTGACTTTATAATCATAATTTTTATTTTTATACTTCAATTTTGTACCCTAAAAAAATGCTAAAAAATCTAACTAGACTTTCTCCTATTGGCGCCACAATGGGAGAGAATCCATTTTTTTGTGTATACGTGATTTAACATGTAAGTGATTTTTTCTTAAACTAAATTTAGGTGCAATTGCTTATATCTCTATTATTTATTTTTTAATTAAAACATTATAAGTATATAATTTTTTAATAAAAAATATAACAAGTGCATGGTTTAATTAGAAATTCATATTAGTTGTCTACAAAAATCATATTCTTATCATATTTTAATTTAAAAATTTAATAATAAAAATATAAAAAATTATATATAACTTTTTTCTTTTTTCATTAACTTTTTATATTTAAAACAGACATAACTCTTCTTAAATTTTAAATCATATGTAAATAACTCCATTTTGTTAATTTATCATTATTTTAATAACAAAATATGATACATTAGGGATTATATGCACATGGCTTAAAATTTAAAAAGATTATATATAACCTAAAGTTTAAAAAAAGTATTCATAAAAAAATAAAGTTAAAAAATTTTATTATAAAATTTGTTAAATTAAAAATTTATGAATTAAAATTTAAAAAAAAAATTCTAGACAATTTAACCTATTTAAAAACCCTTCCACGTGACGTTATCTTTCTACTTTTGTTTATATTTATATTTATATTTATATTTTTTGTGTTAATATAAACAACACATTAATATTTTTTATAAAATCATCTGGATATTTGAAGCGACGGTGAATGAATAAATAAAATAAGAAGCAGCCCTACCAAGTTGGGTGTCTAAACAGATTCGTGGGGCCCACAAAATCTGGTATCCCACCCGGCGTGTGGACCCCACGAGGACAGGAAAGGGCTGTGCTACCGTCCACTGTCATTTATTACGCGGGAATGTTACCCGTGCGAAACGTATAAACTTCTCTCTCTGCTCGCCCAGGTGGGGACCACTTCATCAGATCTGTGGGGCCCGTAACGGATTCATTCACGGACCCCCCCCCCCCACTCCCCTCCCCGACTTTGTCAGTCACGTTTCAATGTGCTTTGTTTTTGAAAAATCCAACTCTCATCCTTTCCTATCAAAATAAACTTTCAATTTTATTATTTTCTTACAATAAAATTTTAATATTTAATATGTGAACATTACTAGTTAAACACTTTGCTGCATTCTTAGTGTAGATTATTGTGTTCATTGATGTTGTGCATATTTAAATCTCCACCGTTGATAAATAATTACTAAAATTTTTTTATACAAAATTATCTCACATACTATAAAAAAAAGTTTTTAAATCAGCATCTACCTAATAATAATGGATTGACTGTACCAAATTATCATCTTGTCTCCTTCTTTTCCTATAAATAGCCTAACAAATTTTTAAGTACAACTTACGCTTCCATAACTTCAAGTATCACTTAAGTACTTATTGACTCGAGTATAACCTTAAGGGCTATAACCGGACACTTTGCCAGAAGACTAATCATCTTAAAATTGAAAACCTTTCAACACATTACAAAAAATCATATTTATAATTCAATGTATCCATAAGCTATAATTAAAAATATAATCTTGAATATAGTATTATTATAAAAAAAATTAACTTTGCTTTCACAGCATAATACTATAATTGACTATATTTTATATATGTTAATTAACATTTCGCGTGCATAGCACGAAAGTGAGAAGCTTTATATGTTAATAAAAATATAACATGTCCTTTGCTAACGTCGAAAAGAAATAGTAGAAGCCCGCCAATAACAATGAGCTGGCAAGTCAAAGTCTCTGTAGTTTTGACTTTTGACCTTTCATATGCCCCAAATGTCTTTTGAAAAAAAAAAAAAATACATGAGGACCCATCCTCACACGTGCTATGATGTGACTCGCATGCCAGCTAGCAGCTGACAGATCTGTCCACATGTCACATGCACCTGTGTCATCCTCGAAAACTTAAAATAAATTACCTTTTACTGCCAAGGTAAACAGTGACAAATTAAAAAATAATAATAAACATAACGGATTAGGGTCCAACCAGTTTGACCGTTGACCTTGTTAGCACTTAACATAGTTAGGGACGCCTCCTGTCAACTAACTAATAATGTTAGGGAGTGACAGTTACAAAAGTGGTTGGTCGTGAGCCTCGTGGATTTTTTTAATATACGGCAAGAGCACGTGCTGCTCATTTTTTGATTCATGATAGGCTCGTTGAACTTGGGCTTTAAGGAAGCTTGTCCTTTAAAAAAAAAAAAAAAACAGAGAACTTACTGATCAGTAATTTGATTTCACATCAAGACCCGAAGATTATTTTTGAATTCTTTGAATTCAAAAGGGATGAGAATTTTTTTATGACTGCTTTTTTTCTTTACCTCCAGTACTAATGATTGCCATAATTCATTTTGTTCACGTCCAAAATAAATATACGTACTATTTTGGATAAATTGCGCACTTAACTTTTACCGGATGTTCAAATTTCACGTTTATTTCTTTTTATTTTCAACAATTGGATTTTTCCATTGAAATTAAAAGATATATTACACTAGTTTTTCTTTTAATAAGAAATAAGCCATAATTATATTTATTTTGATCAAAATATGCTTATATTTATTGTTTATATAATGGAATAAGTATTAAAAATGTATCTAATTAATATGAAATTATTAAAATTAAATTTTAAAATAAATTAAAAATTTATGATTTTAAGCACAACATGAATAACATTAAATATATTTTTAATAAAAAATTATTATTTAATTTTTTTTCAACTTTAATAACGATTGAGTTTGGACATATTTAAGAAAAAAGGAAAATTAGTGTAATATTTTTGTTTATATATAGATGTATTAATATATTATAATGGGAATGTGGGGATCGCCTGTCTATGTTATTATAGGGCTAACCAGCTGTCAGGGCCTATAAATCATGAGATGTCACCTTTTACTTTTGTTTTCTTAATTTCATGTACGTATTTTATTTTAACTTATGATCTCCCCTTTGTTGTGTTATTTTTAAAAAATAAAAAATAAAACCATTGAATGTGTATATATATATCTAAATTTTCTAAAAGCAGTTATATATATATATATATATATATGCAAATTGGTCTTATTTTTAAAGTATACCATGCAGTCCATAAAAAAGAGCAAAATCTAGAGAGACAAATTTTGGGATGAGATATCTGCTAGTTAGTCCTTAATTATAGTTTCTTCCTAAAATTGAGGGTAGTCCCTCCATCCATGTATGTTGTTGAGCATAGAACCTTGTAGTAAGCAATCTGTACTCGTTTTTTTGCCTTTTAATTTTTTAAGTTTAGATATGAATAAACAAATTTATTATATTATTATTACTACAGGAGATCTGTTCTCATGTGTTGTTCACTAGTATGGTTTAGGAGGAAAATGCTGAACTTGTCATTTTACATACAAGTAAGTTGTCAAATATTAACCTTTTGCCTGTTACACTGAAGATGAGAACATGTCATGTCTGGTAATTCATATATAGGGTCTAACAAGGCAAGATCAAGAGAGAGAGAGAGGAGAATGAAGAGGCATAGGGTGGTCAAAAACAGAGAGGATGGGGTTTGGTGATACATAGGAAAGTTACTGGTCATTCAAATGAGGCTGATTATGACACCACCTTGGTTATGTCTCACGCCTGGCCCCTCCCAAGCCTCCCTACAGAAACAATGTCTACAATGCTCTTCCCACTTGACTCCATTGGTACTGCAACTGCAACACACCTAACTTCTTCTCACTTCTCACTCAATCAATCACCTTGGGTTGCACGCACGTATCACTCCAAAGCAAAAACCGTCAATTTTCGACAGCTTATTTAATATTTTTTTTTAAATTTTATTGAAATTATATATATATATATATATATATATATATATTAAATATACACAAATTCTTTTAAATAAAAATTATCTCACACTTTAATTTAATTTAAAAATTTTTATCAAAATTTATTTCATTAAATTTAAATACATATTTTTTTAATTAAAAAAATTTATATTAAGATGTTTTAGTAAAAATTTCAAAATTAGACTAAAGTATTAAATAATTTTTATCTCAAGAGAAGTTTTTATATATTTCATAAATAAAATAAAATTTTATATAATTTTAATAAAATTTATGAAAAGTTTGTATAATTTATATATATATATATATATCTCTCTCTCTCTCCAAATATGGTATAATTTATAATATATAAATTAAAACTAAAAAAAAGTCATGACATAATACCTTGTGGTTCCGTCAACTTATTAAATTTTTTTTGTTGCCTTAAAGTATTTTGCGTGTATATATATATATATATATATATTAGTTTAAGTTAATCTATCATATTTTTTATTTTTTGAAATAATTGAGAGGAATAAAATTTTAAATTAATTAAAATTAAAATTAAAATATTATTTAGAAGGATTACATGTAAATTGTTCATTACATATATAAACAAGTTAAATTGTACCGTTTTTTGCCTAGAAATATATCTGGCCATGACCTTGATCAGGAACGCGCAAAAACAATTAGTAACGTAAATAGTTATTTATCAAAAAATAAAAAATAAAAAAAGTAAGGTAAATAGTTTGGGTTTTGACGAAGGGTGCCTTAAATAATATTGAAATTCCGTTTTGTAACTTGTCTTGGACAATTTTCCTTTTTTGTAATGAAATAATTTGATAGAATAAAATAAAATTACTAATAATAATTAAATGTAAATTTTAAAATATTATATATCTATACTAATATATATAGTTTTTTGGAACTTCTGTTAATTGATCTCTGAATCATGTTAGCAAATAGAAAAAATATAAAAAATAAAAATGCATATGGGAGAGTACAAAGTTTTAAAATTTTTTTATTCTTTTTAAAATGTAAAATTACTATAATTTAATTTTATATTTTAAACAATTTTTTAAAAAGAAATTAAAAACATTTAAAGTACAAGCTAAGCCACTAATTATCTATATTTAAATAAGAGGTGACACGGGAAAGGTGGAGATGAGCTCGCGTGTGAAGTATATGATCAGCACCAATCGAAAGATGGAGTCCAATCCTTTGTAGTCATAAGTTGACTGCATATATTATAGTTAGAAATAGATAAATAAAAAAAAAAGAAAGAAAGAAAGAATGAGTTTAAAAGGAAAACAGTTAATCTTATACACATTCCTATCATATTGTGTCTCTCTTTTTTTCTTATTATATAACTGTGTGAGTATAAAAAATCTAATTTCACAAAAGATACACGTGCATGGGAAACACCTAAAATCATATCATTGCAACAGAAGGCAGCCCAGAAAGAATACAAGATTGGCATTTATTTATTATATCCTCCACTAATTAATTAACTTAATTTTAAAAAACTACTTTTTATGTTGCAGTTTTTACTAAAAGGGATGGCATTTGATAATATATAACATAGATAATACGCAAGCTTTGTATTACTTATTACATTTTATTGAATTTTAAAATGTGTGTCTCCTCTTTTTTTTTTTGGTTCAGTTTTTATTGTTTAACATAATATATCAGAAATTTCTGTTGTTCTTCACAGACATAATACTTTTATTCATCAGAAGAAAATGGCACATTCTTAATTCTTATGGCTCTGGCCAGTCCATAAAAACATGATATTATGACCCCAGTATAGGGTAGTCCAAAGGATATGCTTCTTTTTAGTTATTACACAAAGGACATATACCAGAACTGCCATGGTAGCTTATATAACAGATAACAGCAGAGATTCTTATCTATTCCCTAAGCTCCCAAGCTTAAAGTTCGAAGCATATCATACACACATGGATCTTCAATCTTCAACTTTACTTTCCGCCAAAACAAACACTCACCTTTTCTTCTTTCACTTTTCTATTTCTCTCTCCTTATAATCCCCATTGCCTATTACTTGTATATTTCTCTCTGCTTATACTTCTCATTGCTTCATTCACTTTTCTATTTCTCTCTGCTTATTCCTTTTCTTTTTCTTGGTTTTGGTTCTTTTACAAAAAATTCAACTCTTTATGTTATTGAATTTCTTATTAAGAAATATATATATATATGTAAGTATAATTTTTTACATTTTTACTATCAGATTTTTTAATTAAAACATGACAAAATAAATAATTTTTTAATAGTAACATAACAAATGTATAATTTTTTATAATTCTATATTACATAATTGAATTTTTCAAAAGAAATTTTATATATGTTTAAAAAAAAATCCAATGATTAATATTAATGTGGTTTTGCTAGAAATTTTGATTAGGGTTTTTGACGGTGATAATAGATCTGTAAGCAAATTAAGGAGGCTTGGATTTAATATATTAATTCCAATTTCTAAGGAGAGCAGAATAATTAAGATGAGGTAAGTTATAGAGAGAAGAGTTTGAGAATCTTTTTTAATATGTGAAAATCATGTATAAATTAATACAGTTGTATAATAAATTACCCTTTCTAGCTATATGTTAAATGTATCTCTCGAATGTATAAAGTTATGAAGAGCTTAGCTTTCTTTTTTTAAAGAGTATTCTTTACTTTTTTAAAATAATTGTTTACGTGTCAACCTAGATTAAATATCTCTTTAAGCTAGTTTAAGGAAGCGTACGCCACATTGACATAATGTATTACGATGCACTCTTAAATTCGTTTTTAAAAAAGATTAATTTTGGGTAAAGCTTATTATGCCCCAAATTATGATATAAACGAGAGAAAAAAAAGGACATACTTTTCATCAACAAATTAATAATTAGAAAAACTAATTTCACTCAATAGGGAAATATAGAACCAAATTTAAAAGTAACAATCTCCCTAAAATTTATTGCTGTCTAAATTTTGTTTTGCACTACGGTTAAAAATGTTTTCAAACTTTGATTAAGTTTAAACTCCTAAACCAACAACCTTAATGTCACATTTTTACATTTTGGTCAATTATATTCTAAATGCATGCTTTTTTTTTTCCACCAAAAAACATGGCGAAAACAATAACAATTGGCTCAAAAAAATTTTTTTGACCACATTTAAAATATAAATGTGCAATCTCAACAAATCCTTTAATATTCCGTAAAAAAAATCAACAAAATGACTGAAATAAAAATCACTTAAAAAAAATGTAAGAAACCACACATGACATTGTTATTTATCATGCTTTTAATTCAAGGCTTCTCCTAAGCACTTCCACGCATCATCTTTAATTATTCACATGGCTATTAAAGAAAAAACAAAAAGAAATCAGTTTTTTTTTTTGTGAAATATTTTAAGGTCAATATCATCTGTTGGTTTTTTAAGTAGTTTATGTAGAGGTATCTAGTCTTTGAATTCTTAACCATGTACATATATAGTCACACACACATTTTTTTAATATGTAACTTGAAGCCCTACTCTCATTAAATGTTTTACCTTTTAGTATTTATTCAAAAAAAAAAAAATCACTCGCATGGCATCTTACACATAAAAAAGGAAGAAGAAAATCACTTCTCTCTCTCTCTCTATCTCTACCTTCTTCTTCTTCTTTTTTTTCTAGTTCCTCATCTTATAGTTTATTCGTAGGGTAAAGTTTTCGCCATCAATTGTTATCTCTGTTCCTATCCCTCATCCTTGCGAGGAGAAAATTTTTCTCAATCCCCATTCTTTGAGTCCAATACGACAAAGTCACATCTCTATAATGAAACAAAAATCAAAGATGGAAGTAGGGATTTCTAATATGTGATAGGGGGCCCCTGAATTTGAATAAGAGAAAGCTTTTAGGGTTTATATATATATTAGACTATATATCAATTTCATACAAATTACTAAAGAGAACATAAAAGTGAATCCGTTTATATATAAATATGAAAGATACTTTGATAATTCCCATATCCTTGTCTCCAAACTATCATTTGGGAGATTTTTTAGTCATCCCTATCTCTAAAAAAAAAAAACTCCAAATATGAGTCCTTAAATGAAACAATCCATACAAGGATTTTCATATTTGGAGATTTTGCCGTCTTGTCTTGATCATTATCACATCAAAATATATGCAAATTAATTCATTTCTTTGATGTATATTGTTGGAGAATGACATAAAGAAGATTACTCGAAAACAGTGTGAAGAAGATGTGCTATGTGTAATTTAATATAGTTTAATATTAATTTTATTAATATTTAGTAGCTTTTTAATATTAGTTTTTTTAATGTATTCTAGAAGACAGTAACTTATTAGGTTTCTCATTATCTTATTTTAAGATAATTATACTTTAAATTTTAATATGTCTTGATTAGGATAAAATTATTTTAATCATTTTTTAAAAATAAGAGTCATAGATAATATGAGTTTTCAAATAAAATATCTTATCATTACTTTTAGTTTAAACCTTATCATTATTTATTGTTAGGATTTGAGTAGTAAAGTTTGTTATCTTCTTTTTTATATATGTTCAACTATTTTTATTTAATAAGTTTAGGAGAAAATTAAACCCTCAATATATATATATATATATAACTAAATATATAAATTTATTGTTACAATAACTGAATATATAATTTTATATATAAAAAAAATTATTGCTTGAAGAGGGAGATTATGAGAGGAATAAAGGATATAAATAGAAACAGAATCAAAGACATCAAATTCATCTCAATTTTGGTTTTATCTCCATCCCTTATCCATCTCATACTCTCCCTATTAAAAAAATACATATATATATATATATATATATATATATATATTTACATTAAAAAGATCATCAATTTTCATGTGTTTGGATATGGTAGTGATCAAGAGAATCCTTGTATATAATTTGAGTAGACACTGGACTATTAATAAATTCCAAATTTTAAATGTAGTCTTCCATGTCAAATAGACCTAGAATAAAACAATTTTTATCTTCTAATTTAATATCCGGAAAAAATAATTAAAAATGACTATAGATTAATATGGACATTTCATTTCTTAATGACAGCCCTAAAAATAGGCAATGGCTATGACTATGTTCAAACGTTAATCGACTCCTCAAACTTCGGAGATTAGCCCTCTATTGTCCACTCCCTCTAAAACACGTGATTAATTTAATCACCCGTTATTTAATTTTAATTTTAATTTTAATCTACACGCGCACTTAAGATAATGTTAACCCGTCTTAAGGAACTTTCTTTTATAGATAGGTACTTATATTGTCATATATACATCCTTTTTTTTTTATTTTGAGGGAAACGGATAATCAGATATGGTAAATTAAGAGAGAGAAAGAGGTGGAGAAAGAGAGGGACAGTGACAGAGGGAAAGAAAGAGGGTATGCGTTTTTTTGGGAGTACTTTTTTGAAGTTGCAGGTTTTTGGAGCATCGTGTCGGAAGAGGATTCTGATTTTGGAGGGATTCCTTTTCCGGGTTGATTTGAAGAATTATAAATATTGAATAAATTATTAGTTTCCCGGTCTGTCTAGGATTTCTGTGGGTGTTTATATATATTATTATACCGTTGTCGCTTGGTAATATCTACACAAGCCTCTGCCTAAAGAGAAGCGAGAAAAGTTTTTGGTGTAACAGATCAAGAATCCTCAGGAGCTGCAACAATGGGTAGGTGTTATTTTTCTCGTTTGCTTCCTCATTCTCTGTTTTATAGATTCATGTTTCTAGTGTTTCTTTTCTTTTTTCTCTGGGGTGGGAAAGTGGGTTATAAGGCGGGTTGTGTTTTTGTGCCTTTTTTAAGGGTCCTTCCTCCGTTTGTGTTATGTCCGCAATTGGGTGATGGATTTCTGGGTTTTCTTTCAGGCACGATTTTCAGTTTTCAGACCTTGTTGGTGAAATAAATTTTCGGTTTTCATTGTTTGTAATATGAACCACCCAATTACCTTACTCCTGCTTCTCTGGTTCTCCTTTTTCGGGATTTGGCGTCACCGGTTTTTCCTTTTCAGGCCGCTTGTTTCTTTCGCAGTTTCCCATATGTATTTGACTCTCTCTCTTTTTTGTGTGTGTTCTTCACTCCCGCACTCTCTCCTTCGTGCTGAATCAGCTCTTTGATTTCATTGGTATAATGGGTTCTTTGATTTTAGCTAAGCACACCACAACGCTTATTCCTACGCAAGTGCCTCTGCCTCTGGCTTTGTTTCTTTTTCTGTTTTAATCCTGTGTATTATGAATATATGAGTTCCTTTAACTTTTCTTATCGTAGGCTGTGGAAGTTTTGTTTCTATGTTGAGTCCTCTGATTGGTTCTTTTCCTTGATAGCCTTTCTTTCGGAGGTCGCCATGTCCGCGAGCTTCTCTCACTATTACGATGACTATGACGAACTCTTCCGAAGATTGAACCCACCCAGGTATTGATGAAACCAAATCCCCTCTAAAATTAAATTTGATTGATTCTGTTCTGTTCTCTAATATTTGTCCACTTCTTGTCTTATCCTGTCAGGGTTGTAATTGACAACGAAGCCTGCAAGAATGCCACTATCATAAGGGTTGATAATGCAAATAAGCATGGAATACTTCTTGAAGTCGTACAAATCCTCACCGATCTCAACCTTATCATAACCAAGGCTTACATATCATCTGATGGAGGATGGTTCATGGATGGTAATAATACTTTCTTTTCATTAAAATTTTTAATACCTATAATTCTTGGGACAAAAGCTGATGTTCTCCTTACCTATTCTACTGCCAGTTTTCAATGTCACCGACCAAGATGGAAACAAGGTTACAGATGAAGCTGTTCTGAATTACATTCGAAAGGTTAATACTTATTCTTATTTGGTGTTTTTCTTTAACTTATTACCTGCTTTTTTATATACATATCCACTGACTAGTAATTGCTTCGTTCTACTACATTTATAGAATCTTGGACCAGATTCTTGCTTTACATCTCCCATGAGATCCGTTGGGGTTAAGCAATCAATGGACCACGCTGCGATAGAACTAATGGGAACTGATAGGCCAGGACTACTCTCAGAAGTGAGTGCTGTTCTAACCAACCTCAAGTGCAACATAGTGGATGCAGAGGTCTGGACCCACAATACTCGTGCAGCTGCTGTGATGCACGTGACTGATGAAGAAAGTGGGTCTGCTATTACTGACCCCGATAGGCTATCTCTGATCAAGGAGCTTCTGCGTAATTTGCTTGGTTGTTGTGGCAACACAAATGGAAGAGCTAAGACTGTGGTCACTGATGAAGTCACCCATACTGATAGAAGGCTTCACCAGATGATGTTTGCCGATAGAGATTATGAACGAGATTGTGATGATGATAATGAGTTTGATGGGAAGCAAAGGCCTAATGTGAATGTTGTTAATTGTTCTGACAAAGATTACTCTGTAGTTACCATCCAATCTAAGGATAGGCCAAAGCTTGTGTTCGACACAGTTTGTACTTTGACAGATATGGAATATGTGGTTTTTCATGGAAGTATTAATGCTGA
Organism: Erythrophleum fordii; assembly: GCA_032878935.1. Taxonomy (NCBI): domain Eukaryota; kingdom Viridiplantae; phylum Streptophyta; class Magnoliopsida; order Fabales; family Fabaceae; genus Erythrophleum; species Erythrophleum fordii. Next base: position 47,808,960 of record JAVQMF010000053.1, on the reverse strand, counting down.
GGAACCAGAAGCATATCAGGTATTATCCTATTTTTTGCCTTTTCTTCCTGGACAAAAAAATGTTAGCTTAAATGGACATTGGGCTAATTTGTTTAAATGACTGTATCTGCAGGAATATTACATCAGACATGTTGATGGATCCCCAGTAAAATCAGACGCAGAAAGACAAAGATTGGTACAGTGTCTTGAAGCTGCCATTGAGAGAAGAGTATCAGAGGTGAGGGCCTTTATATTACTGAATTTGTAATTGCCTGCTTTTGTTTGGAACCTGGCCTATTATACACATGCCTTTGATTTTGATGTTTTTATGTATATTATGATTAGTCTGTTTTTATTTTGCAGTATTCTCCACATAGAAATTTGTTAAGGTTGATGATGATCTACTTTTATTTATATTCTATTTCATGTATTCTTACTGGTTGTGAGCGAGTTTCAAAATTTATTCAACTGCCTTTGGTGGAGTCAACTGAAATTTTCATCTCCTAGTGTCATGAAGCGGGGTGTTTGTTCTGTTTTTGTTTCTTTTGTCTTATTGATCTCCATTATAGAATTATTCAAATGGATTAGCATTACGCTTACATTGAAGATGAATAATATATTTGAGGTCATTGTTTTTAAACTCTTTGATGTTGTTCTATGTGATTGTTTTATATTCTAGTGATCTTTGTCCTTTGTTGTTTGATTCTGCTAAAAATTTGTTCTTTGTTCAAAAATTTCACTACCCATTAATAACTTTTCTTCAATATTATGTAACATAGACTCTTAACAGACCGGTCTATAAAAAATAAATAGATCAAATTGATTATAAATAAACATCTAAGCACGCCACTAAAAACATCTTTGACATACTCTTAATGTTTAGATTTTTCTTCATGATTGGCATATTTTGATTGTTTCTCTATTCATTTGTTGGCTTAAAGAGAGTACAGACAAACTCAATTTGTTTCTTCTTCCTCATTCAGGGATTGAAGCTAGAACTCTGCACCGCCGACCGTTTCGGCCTACTATCCGATGTGACGCGCATACTCAGAGAGAACAGCCTCACAGTGACAAGAGCAGAAGTGTCCACAAAGAAAGGCAAAGCTGTGAACACATTCTACGTTCGTGGTGCATCTCGTTGCCCTGTTGATTCCAAGACCATAGACTCCATTCGCCAATCCATTGGCTACACTATTCTCAAAGTAAAGGGAATCCCTCAACACTCAAAACCTGCTAATTCCCAGGATTCTTCTCCATCATCCAGATCCCTCTTTGGTGGCATTTTCAAGTCCAGATCCTTAGCAAACTTGATCAAGTCTTATTCTTGAAAAGGTTACCATTTTTTCTTTGTACAGTGCAAATTTGGCTTAGAAATTAGGAAACATATTCTCAAAAGCATGAACTGCAGAGAAGGTGCCTTCTTGTATATTCTTCTCAATTCCCTCTGTTATGTTTTAAAAATAATTTTTTTAGCTTTAGTTTCTCACAGTGGATCCAATCATGAGTTGGAGACTAGTGATACTGATGAAAGCAGAGAGAAATCCTTCCAACCATCTTGTCTAAGTTGACAATTGAACATTTGTATATAAATATTCTCAATTATTATTTCATTTTCTGGTATTTCCCTTTCCTTGTGTTATGTACTTATGTTACATGATTTTGCATTATAAATTATGTATAGAAGTTAACGTATTTGTATTTAAGTGGATTTTTAAACTCAAACTCACATTGACAGTTTCTGCATAGTTAATTAATATAGCGAAACTTGCGTAAATATACGTAATACAAATAAATAAAAAGATATTTTTTGGGGAGGTAGGGGTGAAGATAATCATAAGTGAAGATCAATTAACGAAAGTTTTACAAAATAAACAGAAATTATTACAAATTTGGTCTTTATGATAAATCCTTGTAAATTCAGATAAGATTATCATAGGAATGTTTAAAGTACATAAATAAGAATATCCTTCTTGCTTTTTGGTCTTTATATGCCATGCTAGAGCCTAGAAAATGGGTGGGTTTGACGCTAATCTTGGATTTGATATCATAAATGAGAATAAAAAATTCTTGACAAAGTTAAATGACGTGAGAAAAATTTGAAAGAAAGAGAGTGGAGGTTGAGTCGGAAAGTTAAAAATTGAATATTTGTTCCCCTTCCCATTCTGATTTCATCATGAAAGGGGTTGCTTGCCTAGTTTATGACTTCTTATTGGAGTGGTAGCTAACTTTTCCATGATCATGGCTACTACAAGTTTATCATAGTTTATGCCTATCTGATGGAGACTGGCACTTAGCTAGCATGGCTTTGGTCTGCTAAATTGTGCCTCTTTTTGCGATGTTTCTTCCGTCAATTCTCCTCCAAACTTTGTAAATCCAATTACACTTAAAACAAATTCTCAATAATGGGACTCAAGCTAGGTTCTCTCACTCTGACCAACACTGGCGGCTGTTTTCAATGTACTGTTTTCTTACAAATAGAAAATATTTCATTAAAATATCACTAAAGCGCAGTCTAATAATTTAAATTTCTGTCTCCCCATATACTACAAAATAATTAATTTATAGTTTAGGATACGAGTTTTTTGAATTAGACACAATTATTTCATAAAAGAATTGATTATATATGTGTGTGTGTGTGTATTAGTATTGATAATAATTAGATTGTGCAGATTGAAAAGCTATCAAATATTGTATTAAAAAATGTTTAAAATATTTTTAGAACGATGGTTAGCAAGACTCTTTGATCCTATTATGAATTTCTTGAAACATTTTTATAATTTTATGATTAATTTTATTTAATTTTTACAGTTGGCACATATTTAGTGTGCTAACCTGAAATTTTTTTTCTTCTTCTAAAAATACCTAAAAATCGAGAAATTTAAATGAGCAAAATTCTATCATGCTATGTTAATATGCCCCAGGGGCAGCCACACCACAAATAGCAAGCCAACCCAGTCAGAATGGCATGATTCAATTCCACCACGAATCTCTCCATAAAGTTTGTGGCTTTGTGTTGTGGTGCCTATTAAATTTTGTCATGGTGTGACGTTTTCACACTGTTTTATTCTTCGTTTTTGAAATGGTCCAAGAAGATACACTTCTTGTCCAATCCACACCATTTGGAGCATTTTCTGTTTGACCAAACTGTGTGAGTGGCTTGCTTCAACCTTTCCTTTTAAAAGAGAAAGGCGACCAAAAAATGAAAAGGGACAAGGGCCCAAGGGAAATAGCGTTTTCTTTTTTCTTCAGATTTTTGTAGCCCACTCCTCAATTATTCTCTCCATCCTCTTTCACACCATCATTATCCCTTCGTCTCACATGGCTACATGAGGTTTTGCCACGTGGATTCTTTTTTCTTTTTTACTAAATAAAAGAGGGCACAAAATTTTTTCAAATTTTAAATTATGTATAAATAATTTTGATCTTCAAAACTTAACAATGAAACCCTATATTTAAAATTATATGCAAATAACTTTTATAATTAGTTGATATATTATTTCACTAATAAAAACATTACACATTAGGGTTATATGTACATGATTTAAAATTTAATAAAAATTATCTTTACAAAAATAAAATTTAAATGGGTTTATTCAATTTAACATATCACTCTTTTGTTACTAAATTAACAAATTTAATGAATTTATTAACAGTAGGTTATTTATACAAATTTAAAAATTTAAAAATCTATTATTAAGTTTTAAAAATTAAGAAATTATGTACATATGACTCAAAATTAATTTTTTTTTGCATATTTTAACCAATTGGATAAGGCACTTATAATATAGCAGTTGCTTAATTCCCCCCTCCCTCTTTTTTGTTTTTAAATAATTAACCTTAGATAATTGAAATAAATCAAATATTTTATTGAAATAATACAAATAAATTATTTTTTAATGAGTTTAATTTACTTTATTTAATGATTAATGTTACTGTCAATTATTATTACAGAGTAAATACTATAAAATTTCCTCTTTACTATTATCCAAAATTTTTATTTAGAAACACCTTTCGTCACATTTCAAAATTTTACTATACTCCTTTCCACTTGTCTCTCAAATTATTATGCTATCAATCTAACTAATATATTAATAATATAATGATAAAGAACATTTTAGACATAACCCACTATTTATTAATAATTTGATCTTATTGCCTAACAAATTAAGAAAATATCACTCAATCAGAAGGACAATTCTATTAACATGTATTTCTTATTATAATTGCCTAATCAGTCATACTTTAGCCTTATTTCAATTTGTCTCACACTACACCCACTTTCTTTGATATCGAACACAGTCAAGTTATGACCCGTAAATTAAAACATGCACCGACCCTCTCCTATAAATACTCCTTAAGGCAACAATTACAGGCTACGTTCCGTCATTTTCCTCCTTACTCTTTTGATATGGTTACCATCTTAAACATCACTGAAAGAACACCGGCTCCCCATCCTCTGGGATTGTTGCTACAAGCATTCAACTAGTAGGCTCTAAAGGCTACATAGGGAATTTTGTTAAGGTGTGATTCACCACATTCTAAAAATTATCAAGTTAAATAATTGATGACATATTAGAATGACCTTTTTTCAAATGCTTTAAAGAAAAAAAATTCTGTCTACCTGAATTTCTTGATTTATTCACAACTATGATCAGCCTAAGAGTTATAGACACTAGCAAATTATTTAAAGTATTCCAGTGAAAAATGCCATTTAATTATGAGCTAAAGGAAATTTACTTGCAGCATCTTTCAATCAGTTCATTCCAACTTGATCATATAAACTCGCAGTCATCACAATCCGGACCATTGCCAACTTTTTCACTTTCTTCCCCACTTGAACACATTATCGTCTGAAAATAGGCCCCCAAAAAAAAAGGGTTCCTTCTTCCATTGCTGGAAGTGACTAGTGAGACAGCTTTAGTAAGAAATTTCAAGAACATGATGGGTTTGGTACTGTTAGTGTGAAGAGTAGAATAATATATACGGGGTGAAATGTTCTAGCTAGTTTGCTAGATTATTTTGCTGCAATTCTGAGGCTAACATAGTTGAAAGGTTTGATGCCTTCTTGTCACTTGTTAGCGTAATTTTATGGGAAAAAATGGGGGTGGAATGTCTTTATAGTTTTAAGGCATAACTTCTGAGGAGTGAACCCTTTAATTCAACAAAAGTGCATAGATCTTGGGGGTATCTTTTTTCAGACCAGTTAGCAATCAATGCTCCTAACATGTCTGAGCACATGAGGATGAACAATAAATAAAGTGATCATATGTTGAAGTTCAACTGACTCATCTTGGTTGGCATGATAATCATAACCAAATCATGACCATAAATTTTGAAATATAATACAAGAAAAATTTTGAGGTACCAAAAATAAGTCAGATTAAATCAAACCAATCATATATAAACATATAAGTATGTTCAACATAATTTTTTGATGGAAATCACCTCTTATATATTTATTTGTTTATTTACTTCTAAAATATTTATCTATTATTTATGATTTACTAAATTTATCCATCTTTTCTAAGTTAAGTATATATAATATTCTCTGATTTCTAAGAACTTACGTATTATAGAGTCAGATGTGACTGTCAAATACTATCTGCATTAATTTTGGGCGGCTGGTTTATTTAACAATGGCAATAACTTTATAATAATATAGTTGTGTCATGGTAAAGGGAGGATAACAATGCAGGGAGAAATTGGTAATTAAGAGTGCCATGTGCATGTGCTTTCTCTGGGTGTCACTGTCACTGAAAACCAGGGTGTTTTGAAACTGTGTTCTTTGATTCTCCCTTCACATGAATCAGAAATGGGCAATTGGTAGTTTCTTACTGCAACAGCAAGGCCTCCATAACTTATTCTGCACATGTAAGGCTTCCTCTAACAGCAATTAATATTAGATTATTATATCAATCTTTAGTCATTTTAATTTATGTACTCATCCTGTGATTTGGAAGATACAAATGACCTGTCCATTTGTTACTGATCAACCATAACATCCTCATGGTTTTGGTAATTTTCTGGTGGCCTTGTCAATCCAAAACTGAAATAAACCTAAATTATTAAAAATAAATAGTCTAAATCAATCATAAATAAATATATAAGCATATTAAAGATAAGTTATATTCAAAATCAAGAACGAACTAAAAATGTTTAATCATGTATAGATGATTGACTTAATTTAACGATTTTTAATAGATCAACACTATGTTAGTTTCTTTTACTAGCCATAGATTAAGACACTGAAGGTGGCCATGTAATTCGGATTGTTAATCTAAAACTCTATTTTCTTATTCTATTGTTCATTCAGCCAGTTATAGTGAAGTGCATAAATAGATCCTAGAAAAATAGTGTCCAGAGGCGAAAAATCAATGGAGGACTCTAGGGTTGAGTTTCCTGGTTTTCAGACTTACAGTCAGAGGGATGAGTTTGAATTCAGAAGGTGTATGAGTCGGCTACAAAAGCGAGCTCCTTGTCCACTTCAGGTAAAACCTAATGTGATATCCTCTGCTTGCAGTATTCCGCAGAACTCAACTTCTACTTCTTCATCTCCATCAGATTCATTCTTTAGCAGTAAAGATCCCATACCTCTACTTTCCCCTCTTGTGGTGCTGTTGAATCCCCCTGCATCAGAGAAGAGAACGCTGCAAAATCCCATTAATTGATGTTGTATTTGTATGTTTTATGACATGGGTTTTGATCTTAATTTTAGACATTTTGTATCTTGAGTTCTAAAGTGAAACCTTTGTATATGAGCCTTCTAGTTATGTTACGCACTAGTACAGGTTCCTGTTGAGCAATCAGGGATGAGTCATTTGTTCATTGTTTCTACTGTTTCCTGTGACTTGGGACCATAAATCCCTTTTATTACTATCTAAGTTGAATCTTGTTACGAGTTTAATGTTGTTGAATGGATAATGATTAGTGATTCTATACAATCCTAGGATCCAAAATAATCATTGGTTAAGGAAATTAACTTTGAAGGAGTTATTGGCTTAGGATAGATTTTTAAATAGATCGGCTTATCAAAGGTAGATATGTTAAACTTATCATGTATAAATATGTATGAGGGAAGTTGCACTTAGAAAATACGCCTGATATGCTTTTACATATCTTGTTATAATTGGCTTCGAATAGTTGTTATTAATAAATTGGGTCTATTCAAGATTTTTCCATAGCTCATGCTTGCTATAGTTTCAAGCAAAATCTATTATGACAGGAGCTGTGAAACAGGAAGAAAGGGAAGAAGACAGCATTAAAAACCTAGTGTGTTGAGTCTGTAGACCTATGTCCAAAGGCGTGTAGAGATTCACTATGAAGAACAACCAAGTTTAATTTACGAGCGAAAGAAGAAATACATAAAGGCTTCTTAAACATACTATTTTGCAGTTTTAGACTTACAGAATTGAAGTTATGCCCTCCCAAAGTCACCGAACAAAGCCAACTTAAAAGCAATGCTGAAAAATATATATATATATTTCAGTTAGACATAAATGTTGAGCACAAAAAAAAAAAAAAAACTAATACAAGATATAAGATATAAGACTTGAGCTAAAGCATGCACAGATTAAAGATGGAGTATAGAGATGTGAGTTAAGACAAACAACAAGCATCTTATATGAAAGAAGGATATGGGTATTATATGCTTGTGAGCTTGAGAAAATCAATCAAATAGACAACCAACTTCAGAAAAATATATATATACTAGAACAAAATACATTGACAGCAAGCTTCAGAACTTATAAAGGCAACTAAAATTTCTATAAATAAATAGGATAAGTTTTGAATAACACTTGGAATTTATGCTTTTGTTTCACTTATAAGTATAGTTACACACACATGCACACAAACACTCACACAAATATATGTGTGGGATACATACGTCCATGCACTCACATATATATTATTATATATTTTTTTAGGATATATGCAACATATACAATTTTAAAATTTTTATTTTTGTCATATCCAAAGATTTTAAATAAGTTTCTAAGTATTTGAAAAATCAATTTTCTTAGATGCCAAATAGTAACTTAAAATTTTTCCACTAATCAAGGTGTTTTTTTGGTTGATTTTAGCCTCTTCAAGCTACATTACCATAGACTCTTTCAAAATTCTATCCCAGAATCCTCCACATTACCAAAGGATGCAGTAAGAGGGAAAGAAACAAGCAATGAAGCGAATGAACTCTACCTATATAGAACTCACAACCCCTGTTCCTTTATTTCTCCGACTGTGCAGTTAATGATGATGATCCAAATTGCAAAATTCCTTTTCTTCAGTCTTGCTCCAAACAAACAAATCCTTGGGCGCATGCCTTTTTCTTTTTGGTTTTGGATTTTTTTTTTCTTTTTAATTTGGTTCTGGAGGCAACAACTCTTCACATTTTAAAAGAAATCTTGTTGAAGTTTATTCTCTTTTCCCCTTTCAAATATAACATTTCAAAAGGCTATTATTAATATCATATTTTCTGGCAGACAACTTCTTTTTAAAGAGGAAAATAAAATAAAATGCTCAGCGTAGTTTGGGCTTGGCCGGGAAATTTTTCGCAATGCTATGGGGGAGACTTGGGAGACTTACCCATACCCATATATCGATCCAAAGCCCATCAACACAGTGACCTTACCAGATGTTTTACATGGAACAAGAACGTCTTGCAGGCGTTCAGATTTTTTCCAGGACCCCATAGGAGGAGGGATTACCAAAAAAAAAAAAGGTGAGTCTCACAGCAGCAAAAGATTCGGAGAAAAAAAAAAGGCTTAGATAAACAGCACATTGACAGAACATTATAAACAGTAAAAAAATAGTGCTAAACTGATGTACATTAATTTAATATTATAAAGTAATTGATCTATAGTTTTTATATATAAAAAATGATTTAGAATTCTTTTTTTTTTTAATAAAAGAATAATTTTTTTATTAAAACCCGTTAAAAGAATTTACTAATATTTCATATTTTTTGAGAAGTTTGACTTTCCCATTTTAATTTAATTTGATTTTTTAAATTTCAGTAGAAGTCGGACAGATAAAATAAAGGCCGTGGATGAGGAGGCGAGGTAGGGGGTTGGGTAATATATATATTTATTATTATTAATTATATTTTGTATATTTTATATTAAAAATTAGATAATATATTTTATATTATATACTTTTTATATATAATAAAATATGATATAAAATAAAATAATAAATAAATACTTAATGTAATGAGAGTCATTTTAGCTGTTTGAGAAACACTGCTAAATTATCTTAACTTATTTTAAAAAAAAAACTTGAAATGTAATGCTTATAAAAAATTTGGCCTATAAAGTTTATAAATTTAGTTTTTTTTCAGTCTTTTTTATTGATTTAGTAATGTTTTTCACATACCAAAACCTTATAAATAAAACTAAAAAAACTAAATTTTATAGTAAATAAATAAATAAATAAAAATAATAACAAATGATAACAAATATTTATTATAACTCAAGGATGGTTATTCTAGTTTTTGGGAAACACTACTAAATTAGTCAAAAAATTAAAAAAATGGACTCTATAAACTTTACCAGCCAATTTTTAATAAACACTACATCTCAAGTTTTTTTTTTTTAAAATAAACACTACCTTTCAATTTTTTATAAGCACTACCTATCATTTTTTAATAAAATAAGTTTTAATAAATATTTGTTACCATTTTTTATTATTTATTTATTTACTATAAAATTAATTTAATTAAAATTATAACCTTATAAAAATTATATATATATATATATATATATTAATTATATTTTATTATTTTATAATAGATATTAAATAATATATAATATATTGTACACTTTTTACATATAATATAATATACACTACATTACCCAAGCCCCCTACTGCATCTCCCCATGTACGCCCCCAATTATTCCCCTAACCCCACCCCTATTTTATTTGCTAGGGGACGGTTCCAACTTTCCATGAAATTTAAAAATAAAAAAATAAAAAAATAAAAAGGGAGAAGTTGAAATCAGTGGCACCATCTATGCTAAAATTATGGGATGTTAGTAAATTCTTTTGATAAATATAGATTTTGATTAAAAAATCATTTTTTATGAGAAAGGGCTCAAAATTCCTGTATTAGATATTAGAAGTTAGATCCAAACCCATGTCACTTGTGGTACCTTTTCCTTCTCCTTTCCATATTACCTTTCATCCCTTTTTTCCCCTTGTTGTATATGTCTTTTTGCTGCTTTTTTGTGAAGAGAATAGACTAATAACAATAGCCCAACAAAGAATAATTGTTACTGCTTATTTGTAAATTGAAAATTCCAAAATACATGTATATTATCTCAATTTTTAAATTTCCATTTTCAACCTAAAAAATATACATTTTTTATTTTGTATTTTATGATATAAATGTAATAATTATACTTAATAAATGTTTAATAAAGTCTTTATTTTTTTATTATTTATAATTTATAAAAAATATTTAAAAGTTTTTGTTAAAATTATAAAATAATCTATAAATTTTTTTTTACTTTAATCCTTTTTTAATATATATTATAGAACTTCAAATTAGACTAATTGATATGGATAACTTAGCCCGACTTACCTCAACTTGGTCCAACAACATTGAACTAGCCAAGTTGATCATGCCAATAAATACTCTTAATTTAGAGGTACAACATCCCATGTAATTGTATTGTGAACTTTAAAGAATAGAGGAAACTTGCATACCTTTTGCCTCTTTTGACGCGTCTAATTGAATGAATATTAAGTATGTAAAGAAAAAATAAATATGTATGATAAGAAAATAATATTTATATCTTTATTTTTAAAAAAATAATAGAAAATAAATATTAAATAATAATTATAAAAAAATATAATAAATATTACCAATAAAAAAAAATATCACAACCTACAAATGAAAGGAAGCACATTTGCCAACCCTTTTAATGAAAATAATTTTTTTTCTCTATTTTATTCACTTTGAGTACATGTATAATAATGAATAAAATAATAATTCTATTTCAAGGAGTACCCCTTCGTATTCGTATTTCGCTTCTTCTTTTTGTCCTTCGTTTGATCGTCATTGGAGCTCTCTCCAACTGCATAAATTGTCCCTCTTTCTCTCTCCGAAGGAGCGAAGGGATTTGTAGGGAACAGCCAGGGCTTTTCTTTTTCCTTTTAATTCTTTTTTATGGGGGTAGGCTTGAATTTGTCTGTCGTGGCCTCAATATTGACATGTTTTCGTATTTCTGCAGTTCTGAAATTCTGATATTTTGATGGGATATAACCCTCGATGTTGCTTGCTGTCACTGTGGAATTCGTTGAGTTTGATGTTTCTTCAGTTTGAATTTAGCTTTTTATTGTCTGATTAGGGTTTTATTGTTACCTGAAATTAGCAAAACCCCTTCTCTATTTCGATGGTTAGAGCAATCGGTTACGCTATTTCCTCCAGATAATTTACGTATGTGGAGCTTGAGTATCGTATTTTTCTTTAAAGGGTATGTTTGATTTTTGAAAATGCTTTTAGCTTATAAAAAAGAAAAATAAATTAATATGCGAGATGGTTTGTTTGACCTTGATGTTGCAATTCTATATATGAGTGGGAATTCTGGATGGAGGCTGATTTTAATTATGGCCTATATTTGGATTTGAAGGGATCTTCTGAAGTGGTCTTTTTGCGCTAATGCTCCGTAATTGGAGAGGGCGTATGAGCTCTCACTAAAGCTCACTATTTTACCTGTCACCACCATTGGAAAGTTCTGTTTGCATCGTTTTCAGTCTTATAGTTCTACTAAGGGCTATAGGTTGTCTAATAAAACATGATCTTGCATTTCATTGATTTTGTAATATATCTTAGCCTGATAATTAATATATATAGGGGGTGTTTGGTATGATGGTATCTTACCACTATGTAAGATATTCTAGAGTATTGGATGTCAATGTTTAGAACGCTTAGATCATAGAATGTTGGTTGCCTGGGAATCTAAGATATTCACATTGTTAGGTATCCCATGTGTACTAGTGTGAGAATTATGACATACCAACCGTTCCCCTTTCCTTTTCTAATTAACCATCATTTTGCCCATAGATCAGTCTGTGAGAGATAAACTCTTCCTTTTCGTTAAAGATTATATAAATTCTAGGGAAGTCCTTAAATTGGAAAGAATATTGATTGAAAAGGGACCCATGGGAGAAAATGTGCAGCTTTTCACCAGTGGGTGAAATACTTGGGAAAGAAACAAATGTTTAAGTAAGTAAAAACTTATAGAAGAATACAGTGTTGATCTAGGTTGTGGCTTTGGAAAGCTATCCAAGAAAGAAGAAAAAAATGGAGGGTATATAGATTCTCTGAATTAGAAATGAAATTGGATTTGAGTGAAGGATTAGCGTATTGTGAATTCATTAAACTTGAAAAATGTAGTAAATGTGAAAAGAATTTAAAATTAATGAACGATATAAATAAGAAGGGATTTAGTTATTGGAGAATCATATGAATTAATAAATAAATTAATATTGCCTGTTTGATGTAGCACAAGTAGTTGGGGTGGCTTAGGATAGAGGCCTTAGATCAATTCCATGTGTGTCCAAAAAGAAATTAAGTAATCTTTATTACTTTTGTGTTTTTTATGTTAGAAGTTTCAAGTCACATAAAATTTAATTTTCTGAATTTACATAAAACACCCCTTTTGCTTCAATTAGCCCATGCCTGTATTTTGCACAAAATACCAACAACAGTAACAAAAACTCAGATATTCTCTTTATTCAATATCATACCGTAAGGCTATTTCCTAAGAATGACAGTGTGCCTATTTATGGGCAACCTAAACAAAATTAAACTGAAACCAAATTATTCTAATTCAACTAAGACACGACTAATGGAATCCGAACAAAACACTACTGCTGGATAGGATATCCCTAGGCCCAAACACCTCTATTAAAACCCTGACTATACATCACCCTGAATTCCCAGTTACAAACCATAATTCCCAAATGACAATTACATAATGTATTGATAAAATGAATAAAAATTTTATTTTTCTTATATGTATAATGTCTCACACCTAAATGTGCCTAGTGTTTTGAAAGAACTGCCATTAAACTGGTAATAGCTGGTAAACAACACCTCTTATTGGTTTCTAGAAGTGGGTAACCATAGGGACACGGATGAAGTATGTTGGTTTTCTATTGTGATGAACTTGTTTTAAAATTTAAACAAATGATATGGACATGTAATCTTCCTTTTGGTGGTTGAGTAGATGATTTTCCTTTATTGCATTTTTTGGGGACAGTTGCTGCTGGTGATAAATGTCGACAACATTCTGTAGAAAGAAATTTTAAGTAAATGGAATGTATAAAGATACATGCTGGTACTGTGTGATTCCTTCAATGCATTCCAAGTTATTTTTTGTATGGAGTAAATTTTGATATGTATCCTTTTTCTTTTTTTTTTTTGGGCCCAGTGAAGTTATTTTGCTGAATTATAATCTCGATGTGATTTCTGCTACCCAGAGATAAATGATAGGAAAAGGAGTTTTAGAAGAGCACTTTCAACCCCGGACATGTTCTGGGAAGAGAGCACCCAAAACTGGTCAGGCAAAAGAGAATTGCAAAAATGTTGTTCTCATTGACATAGATGGTGATCAAGTTGATGATGTGGTAATCATAGATTTACCCAAGTATGGGCAACAAAAATTGCATGGCTCTAGTGTGCAGAATAGAGATAAAAAGTTTCCACTTCAGAGTGTTATCAGCATTGATGATGATGATGAGTGCGATGATGCAGACCATACTGGAATCATTGCTGAAGGTGGTGGGGAATTGGATAGTGATGCCTCCTCAAGCAAAAGATTTTCTCCTGCCCCAGGCTGTATGGGAAAATCTATACACATAGATATTGATGATTGTCATGTTGTCTATGAAAAAGTTTCTGCATCTAACTTGCCAGAAAGTGGCCAAACAAACTCTGCAAGTGCTGCTGACAGAAATCGTTATGGTTTAGATGCCTCTGAAAGTGAGTCATCTGAGAGTGATTGTTCTGACTGTGAACTTATGGAAGTTTGCGAACAGTGGGAAAGGGCTTCAGTTAAAAGAAAGCGCCATGTCTTTAATGATCAAATTGGTTTTGATGAGCAGGCCAGTTCTTCCGGTTTGCATAACAGTTCTTATGCTGATATTGAAGTAGAAAATAGGACAGGGCAGCATGCTGGAACCCCTTCATATTCTGGTCCCAGCAATGGTAAATGTTCCAAGAATCTATCTGATATGTGTGATAACCAATTAGATGATATTAATCTTCCCAGCAATGGTAAATGTGCCAAGAATCTATCTGATATGTGTGATAACCAAATAGATGATATTAATCTCAATATGGGGAAAGAAAATACTTGTAAGGATTTTGATCGGAAAGTTAACCAAGAGGGTTATAAATTTTTTAGACCTGGATCAGCAGAGAAAATGCAATCTTTACATCAGAGTTCTGATTCTCAGCGTGGAGAAAGGACAAGGAATGAAGAATTTCCCCCTTGCTTCAAGTACACGAGTTATAATTTTGCTAGTGGTGTTGTTACTGGTGCTTCAAAGTTCAATAAAGAAGTGGGTGATAAAGAGTCTAAATTTATGAGCTCGACCCAAGAAGAAAACAAAAGACCAATTGAGACTGATGGATCTGCATTAAGAAATAAAGATGCCAATTTTTCTGAAGCACATTCTAGCTCTGCCTCTTTTGATGAAAGACAACTTAGTCAGGACGGGCTTGTGTCTCAAGAATGTTGTGTGAGAGATATAATTAATGAAAGAGAAAAACTTAAGGAGACTGATGAGTATAAGCAAGCCATAGAAGAGGAATGGGCATCGAGGCAGCGACAATTACAAATTCAGGTGTTGCACATATGCCATTATGTTGATGCATTTTTTTTTTTTTTCGGGTATATATGTATCCCTCTTCTTCTTGGTGCTTGAAACATGCACAGTGATTTTACAAGGGAGGAGGGGCCCGTTGGTGTAAATGCCAGTTCTGTCCCAGCTATTATTGCCTCTATATCATTGTCTAGAGTTTAGGCTTCTCTTCTGTATATATTGAACTTTAATTAGTGTTCGTATAATTGGTTGTTTCTTCTTGCTATCAAATAGAATAAAGAAAATTGTGATCACTAGATTGGCCTTCAAATGGAGTTTTAGCTAGTGACCTTTCTGTTAGTCATATCCTCTTGATGTTTCTAATTTCTCTTTTTATTCTTTAGATGCATCCTTATATTCTTTAAAGTTTAAATCCCGACATTTAAGTGAATGGTGTAGGCTATCTTTTGCTTCTGAATCTGTAATGGTCTAACAGAGTAAAATTCATAGTGGATTGAAGATTATTTTACTTCTATTCACCATTTAACTTTACTTTTTTATTTACGGATGTCATATTTTAGGGGTTTGTATATATATATATATATATGTATATGTATGTATGTGTGTGTGTGTTAAAAATCAGAGTTATAATGTTGCACTGCCTAGTTCTGTTGCTACTGCATGTATTTGAAACTTCTTTTTCCCTCATGTTTTTTGATACTTGTTTGTGAGACTTTCTGCTATGCCTTGTGCCCAGGATTGATGAATATATAAATATATTCCTGATGCTTATTTGGCACTTTGATGCTTTTGAATGTTTGTAAAAACTGCGGCAGTCCTTTATATATCACTGATATGGTGCACTTTCATATATTTTTATGGGTGGATGTGTTCATGATTTGTGTTTGCTTCCAAGTTAACTTGTGATTCGATGGAGTGTGTTTTGTTTTTTAAAATTGGTCCATTCATGGGGTTTCCAACTCAATTATATCTGTATGTCTTCCCCTAAAAGAGAGCATCTTTTTCCTTTACCATCTTGAAAATGCATATGGTTTCTTGTGTATTACAGTTATCAGGCCTTAACATTATTCTGTCATGTCTACCAGTGCCTACCACGTATGCAGTTTAGTTTCCTACACAAGTTTGTTTTCAAATATTGGTCTTTGAAAGATCCAATGACATTAATATGTTGCTTTTTATGCAACTTAATGTTAATATGTAGTTGTAAATTAATTCTTCGCACTCATATTATCCATACATGAGCCTTTCAGGCCGAGGAGGCACAAAGGTTGCGCAAAAGAAAAAAAGCTGAAAGTAAGCGCTTATTGGATATGCAAAGAAGGCAAAAAGAACGAATTGAAGAAGTTAGAGAGACACAAAAGAAGGTTGATATTATATATTTTAACTCTTACTAAAGATGTTTCTTATGTTGATTTCCTTAATGTATATCCATTATTATTTGTGTTCCTTAAAATTTTCTCCTCCTCCTATTATGTTTGGCCATTTGAAAATGTTTTTTCATTCATATACATAATTTAGACGTGGAATTTTTGCAATTGCTGAGTTTTTCTCATTCAATCTGGTAAATTATGCCAAATTCAGGATGAAGAAAACATGAACATGAAAGAGCAACTGCGGATCAAAATAAGGGAACGGCTTAATAAATTGGAGATGACATGCGTTGACATGGCTTCATTGCTTCGTGGCTTAGGAATTCAAGTGGGAGGAGGCTTTAACCCCTTGCCACATGAGGCAAGTTGTTTTTGTTTATATATAGTTTGCCAATAATTTGGAGATGACATACATTGACATGGCTTCATGGTTGAGTGGTCTAGTTTTGTATTCTTTATAAAATGGATCTGTTGGCTAG
This sequence comes from Erythrophleum fordii, assembly GCA_032878935.1. NCBI lineage: Eukaryota > Viridiplantae > Streptophyta > Magnoliopsida > Fabales > Fabaceae > Erythrophleum > Erythrophleum fordii. The sequence goes on along the minus strand of JAVQMF010000053.1, from coordinate 47,792,300 downwards.
TTTGGCTTATACAGATTTACTGAGAGTGTGTCCTCCTGTGTATGGTTAAAATATTTTTCTCTATTAATGGTTATTTCAGGTGCATGCAGCTTATAAACGGGCCTTGCTGAGGTTTCATCCAGATCGGGCATCAAAAACTGACGTTCAAGAGCAGGTTGAGGCTGAGGAGAAGTTCAAGCTCATCTCTCGCATGAAGGAGAAATTTTTGTTGACTTCATGTTACTGAATGCCAACAACTGATAGATTATGGTTGGTGGCGTTTTAGTTGAGGCGCCTTTACTTCATAGCTTATTGTTTTGTATTTTTTAGTTATTTTATTCGTTAGTTCCCACTCCCTTGCCCCAAATTTTATAGTTGGAAATTAGGGGAATAGACAAAAATATGTAAAGCTGTAATCTATTATAGAATGCCATTTTTTGAGGATGCGTAACGAAGTTCATCCTCTTCATAGGGTCCGCTAGCACATGTTAATGTCACTTTTTAGAGCTTAAAGGGTTTTATAGAGTGAAACTTAGCCCGCAAGGGTTTTACGCTTATGTGGGGTCATTTGCTTCTGTTCTCCTACGACAGAAACGGCTATTAGGTTTGTGTACCATACGAGTAGGTCATGACATTTTCTGAGTCGCCTTGTGGTTGGGGAGCAGGATTGGAGGATTATTGATCAAATCATATAATACGTCGGGGTCCGCTGCGGTAGTCATAAATGAATAGGGTTTCTTTTGTTCGAAATTGAGATTTTTAAGTTAGACACAATGCATGACAAGCTTCTGATCCAACTATGCTTGTTCTTTCTCGTGATATATTTTAACCCTGCCAGGACTTTTTTTTTTTTGGGGGGGGTGGGGGGGGGGGGGGGGGGGGGAGAAGAAGCAAACAAAATACCACGAATCTGCTTCACATGGCTGCGAAGACATATGGGTCTTACTAACAAAAATGGGCAGGATTATTAAAACCTTTTAAAGGGAAGTACGGAACATACTGTTATATTTATCTATATTTTAAGTCAGGTTAGCTTTATGTATCCGTCAGACATGGGGGCCTCTGAATTTCTTGAATGAATTATGGACTAAGTGTATGTTTGGAATTATGGTAGAAAAACACATTGATATAGAAACATCAAATTGAAATTTTGTGTGAAACGTGATTTTGGAAGAAGTATCATGTTTCTAAACACACTATAATTAAAACAACTATAGAACTGCTTCTGTCACTCTGCTATGGGGCCTTCAATAAACTAGTTTAAAGAATGGTCATTTTCTTCCTTTAAATTTTATGTTTGAGTCAATATCAAACAGTTTAGTAGGATTAGATTTGGGAGCATTTAGCACAATTATGTATGACAAATGACAATTTTTTGTCGGTCTCATGAATTTTACGTTCTATGGAATTGACACACAAACAACTTGTGTTAAGGTTTGGAACTTGTACATTTGGTTCTTAAAAGTTGATGCAGCAATTCATGGATTAGAGATTTATAAATGCACCTCTGAAGAAATTATGATAGTTACTTTTCATGATAATCTAAACCCTTCTTTTTACGACGGTTAGGGTACTTCTGGTTTACTTGCATGTCAACTGAAATTAAATTCCTTCTCAGATGATTTTAGTGGCATAACTCTCACATTAATCTGGTGTATCTAGGAAAACAAATATTCTTATTAGGTGCAAGTCTCAAAGTTTGAATAAAGTGGTAAGATAGGGAGCTCACTAATTCAACATTGAGCAAACCTTTAGGCTTGATCAGCGATGCCTATATGCTTCTTGGAATTACCAGTGTCATAGACAAAATCAATAGCAGTGAGGATCAGTCTAACTAGGCTCTGATAGTCCACTCAATATCCTTTGAAGTTCAGATGTAAAAATGTTCTATAAAGTTAAGAGAAGATAGACATAGAACATCTGATGTCAGAGTTGTTTTTAATATTAAAAAGTTATTTTTTAAGATGTGAATTTCTGAGTGTCTATTTCTCTTTTAATTTTACAAAAAATTTATAAGCAAACACTTCAGAAGATCTGAACTCTTGATAGTTTAGAGAGCAAATCAAATCCCGTCTTCTGGTCATGCATATTGAGAAATTTGAAGATAAATTGACTAGATAGTGAATTATGAATAGAAGTTTAAAACTGCGCCGAAATACATTGCCATCATGTCATGGAAAATAGCAAATTGAGAGAATGATGATTTCATGACTGACCGGGGCAAGATGACATTTGTTTTCTTTTGGTTAAAGATATCCTCCTTAAAAGACTCCAAAAATAAGGTAAACAATTTCAGTTTTTAATTAACTACCCATTAATTGTAACTTCTAAAAGTCATAAAGTATGCATACGATGAGACTAAATTGAGAAATATAAACCTCTGTTCGATACATTAAATTAAACTTACGAATCTATTTGCAATGAATGTTACAGGGATAAGCAATACGAAAAATAAAAAATAAAATGCTAATCTTAATAGTCCATTCGCCGTGAATGTAAAATAAAAAATAATAAAATGCTAATATTAAAATCACAATCCTAGATGCAAAATTTTTGGGAAGGCAATAAACATCATACTTATCAGTTATACTCCAACTGTATGGCGGAGAAAGATAAGAAAACTTCAAAATTGTGCTTTCTCCCCTCGTGCAGCTTAATACAATGGTGAAATTCAACTTAATACATTTAAGTGCTTAATTTGAGCCCCTTAATAATCTGCATGCAGCAAGAAAAAAAAAAAGATTATCTAACCTAACCATTGGAAATAAACGACATCTTAGTCCTCTTCAGACTTTTGGATTCAGTCATTTGATCGGTACTGGCTTTTGTTTCCGCATTTGAAGTGGTGTTCCTCCACTTTTGATTTGATGAGCTTGGAAAAGTCTTTTATTTTATTGCGTAATGCACTTGGCATATTTTTCTGTTCTGTTATTTCAACTAACGATAAAAAGATTTCAGGAAATGAACTCAAGCCTTCATGAATTTTGATATATCCTTGCCAATGTGCTAGCCCTTTAAATAAAATAACAAAGAGTAATCAAACCATAAACCTTTCCCCAAAAAAAAAAAAAATCAATTCACAGCATATAGAAGTTATTAACATTTGCAAGATATGGCATTATTTTCAAGATTATAACTATAATACGAAATCTAAATGAACAGATCTTGACAAAGCAATTTATGCCCCAGTAATATGATTTCCTGAAAAGAAGCCCACACCCCCCCCCCCTCCTCCCAACAAAACAAAAAACAAATATACCATCCAGCTATACACACATACGTATATTTGAGCACCAAAATAAGATTTAAATTGTAGGCGATCAAGGAAGAAGTCGTAACTGTGAACTTTTGTGTGAAATAGATTTGCTTTCATCTGTAGCTGCCATCAGCAAAGCTTGAAGAGAATTTATGTCTTCAGGACAGAACTTCCAAGACTGTTTAAATATCTGTAGTTCAAATTAAGCACATGAACAAGCTGCAACTGCAATAATTGTAAAAACAGCTTGAGAAATGTAAGTTCAGCAATGCAGTAAATAGCATGTTAGAAAACGAAAGACAAAATGAAAATGGAGGCTAAGGCCCTGCTGAGAACAATATTTGTTTCCAAGGACCTGTTAACGAGATATGAGACCAATTTAGTTCAAGATTGGTTGAATATTAACAACTCTTGGAACTAGATTAACCGAACTTGTGGTTTCGGGTCCTTGAGAATAATTATCACCTTCAGCCATACATGTCAAATCGCCAAAGCTATCTCCGTTCTTCTTTTTGACTTTTTTCCGGTCATGGTGGCGTTTCCTCCGGTGTGAGTTGAATTCACGAACTGAAATTCCCTCAAGTAGACATACAGGTGAAACCCCACAATGAGCCAATCACGAGAAGGCTCAAAGGTGAATATAGTACTTTGTATGACATGCATAACACTAGGAGGTTTGGTTAGGATGACGTGAACAAGAAGGTTTTAGTTGATAAGGATGATGTATGGAATGCATATATATTAATACATAGGTAATGTCTGACATGTCGTGTTTGGTTTCTGCAAGAAGACTTGAAAAACTTTAGGAACAAGAATTTTCCTTACTTCGATAGGTTGATGAATATCATCAGCAAAGGGATCGCGCAAATTGTAAAGGTGTTGAAGCTCTTCTATTGATGTTGAAGAACTGGATAAAAAAAAGCCTATTGATTTGAGTGATGATGAGTTAGAGCACGCTACCCTTCAATGTCCGTAAATCAAACTCAAGGCAACAAAAGAAACAATACTGAGCAACATGTTAAGGAAGAGGGCTAAAGGGGGAGATGTGCTTGCAACTAGCATACCAGAACTTGGAATGGATTTGCTACTTGGCAGCTATGGTTGAAAGTAGGGGTGTACATCGGGTCGGGCGGCCCTAGGGGCCCGCCCTAGCCCGGCCTAATCGGGCCGGGCTAAAAATATAATCGGGCAGGGCCGGGCTAAATAAATATCTGCCCAATTTGTCCTAATAATTTTTTTTTTAGTTATTAATATCTTGTCATCTTATATATATATATATATATATATTTATGTTTATTTTATCTAATTCTCTTTACATGCTGTAATTTTTATTATCTATTTAAACTTTCCCTATTTCTTAATTATTTTTATTATTGATGTGTATGCTTACTGACATTTCTTTTATTGAATAATGAAAATACACGTATTTACCTAAAACTAATTATGTTAGTATAAGTTATATTTTGCTTGACAATTCTAAGCTATCTTTTTATTATTGATAAAAACATGAAGGTTCCAAAAGCTTATTGTTTTGAAGTATATGCCTATAAGTCTACAAAAAAATATTTTTATATTAAGTATCAATTCATAAAAAAAAAATTTCGGGCGGTTTAGGGCCGCCCTAACCTGCCCTAAAATCGGGTTTGTTCGGGCCGGGCCGGGCTACGGGCATAAAAACAAGCCCGATGTCTTAATCGGGCCGGGCATCGGGCATACTAGATGCCCTGTTTGGGCCTGCCCATGAACACCCCTAGTTGAAAGTGCTATGTGCATAAAAGACTTCTACCGTAACTTTAGAATTGCTTCTGATGAATTAATGAAGATAGATTCTTACTTCAAGAGAGCGCAATACAGCCAGTAGATTACTTTTGCAAAACCCTCAAGAAGTGCTTATGTTTGGGGTTTTAAAGATGAAAATAAAGTTAAATTTGTGAAGGACTTGCTTGGAGACATGTAGGTCAAACTAGTTTAAATATCTCTTCTTTTAAATTTATTTTTGTGAATGACATGTTGAATGTGTTTAGACTAGTTAATGATCCTTGTCTATTTTATAATTGTTGATGGTTTTTATGTTTTAATTTGTACTTGAAAGATATTTTATGAATTTTTATTTATGAAACTTTCGGTTGAATGTGATTTTCAAGCTGAACTTTCTAAATATGAAATACAAAATTGAATTTAAATATGCTAAGTGTACTTGGTACATATAATTTTATTTAAAATGGAAGAAATAAAAATTAATTCAGAAAAATTCATATAGATTATTTTGTTTAAGAATAATACAAAATTATGTCAATGGTGAGTTTATATATATATATATATATATATGCCATTAATATACTTCCATTTATAAAAAAATATTTTTGTCAAAGTAGTCATCTCTTTTATCCTATATGGTTTTATACAATTGAACACCAAACACTTGATTGTATAACATTATATTATATGTTATACAATAACGCACCAAATTGTTTTGTATAATAGTGTTAAATGATTCACCCTTACTCTATGCAGTCTTATCCAATATAATGTTATATGGTGATGCACCAAACGCTATATTATATAACAATGTTATACAATCTACTCTTATCCCATCTAATCTTATGTGATTTTATTAGATTTGATCTTATATGATGCACTAAACAGAGTCTTAGTATTAACGGAATACAACAAATGTATGTGATGCAAATTGGAAGTTGGAAAACTAAATTAAGAAACCAAACAAAACAAATAAATAAGTTTAAGGATCAAAATACTAATTTAACCTATTTTTCTCTACCAGTGGTCATTTCACGTGCATGCAGCTTATACACGGGCCTTGCTGAAATTTCATCTAGATGAGGCATATAAACTTAACATTCGGGAGCAGGTAGAGGCTGAAGAGAAGTTGAAGCTCATCCCCTGCATGAAAGAAGATATTTTGTCATTTGGTGGCATTTTAATTGAGGTGCCTTTGCTTCATATACAGCTTATTATTTTGTATTTTTTAGTTATTTTATTAGTTAGTTGCATTTCCCTTCCCCAAAATTATATAGTAGGAAAATAGGGGAATACACAAAAATACGTAAAGCTGTCATTTGTAATAGAATGCCATTTTTTTGAATTAGCACATGATAATGTCACTTCCTAGAGCTTGAAGGGTTTTCAAGAGAGTGAAACCCAGCCAACAAGGGTTTCGCTATATGTAGGAGACTTGGTTCTGTTTTACTTCGACAAGAGAAACAGCTACAAGGGTTATATACCATAAAAGTAGGTCATGGCATATTTTGTGAATCAAAAGGTGGTGGATTTTTGGTCAAATTATACAATACCTCATTGGGCGTAGGTGCGGGAGTCATATATAAATTGGATTTTCTTTTTCTGGTTTAAAATGGAAATTTGTATGTTACAAACAGCAATATAGATCCTTTTAAGTATTTCAGAGAATGAAGGGAGAAAAGGAAAAAAGAGGAAAAGGTGAAACTCATGTTTGTTCTAGATGTCCTATACAGATGAATCTTTTTTTTTCTTTTTTTTCTCTCCTCAATTCTCCTGAAATACTTCAGGTGATCCCATTCATTACAAACAAAATGCATGGCAAGCTTCTGATCTCACCATGCTTGTTCTCTCGTGGTACGAAAAACACTGCCATGACCCTATCAAAAACGGTCCACAATTTTGCTTCACATGGCCGCTTACATATGGGTCTCCTTAACAAATAGAATTTATCTGTTTCAGTACAGCAACTTAATTATAAAAGAGAAAATATATAATATATAATAAGTAATTTCAAAACTTAAAATAACTAATCTAAATTTTTGTACTTTTGGGTAACGGCTCCAGAAAGATTAAGATAAAAATTTTCAGTATCTAAATAACTACCGACTAAATAGTGCTATAATAGTATAAATTTACCTTAAAAATATCAGATATTGTTTAACGAAAGAAGCCTTGATGGGCTCTAATATTTAAAAAAAAAAAGGAATAATTGATGACGACTTCAAGGAAATCATAAAATATGAATGTAGAGTGATATCAAATCGAGATTTTAAAATTCAGGGTATTATTAAATTAAACCTCCGATTCCATCTAGCAAATCTTACAGAGATATGAATTACAAAAAATAATTTGCTAATCTTACAAATCACCCTATGTACAAAATTTTGGGAAGGCAAAAACGTCAAACTCATCGGTACTATTCCCACTGGTTGGCGGAGGAAAGAAAATGCTACAAAATTGTGCTGACTCGCCTAGTGCAGCTTAACACAACGGTGAAATTCGACATATAAGGAATAAATAAGCAAGCAATAGAAAATCAAAAGCCAAGTTTATCTCTTTCTCTTCCTTCCTTTTCCCAGTTGCCCAGATTTAAAAGCATGTTCTTGCTCTTGAAGGAAAGCCCTTGCTCTTCCATACTTCTCTGTTCTTTCTTCTTCTAGTAACGCCTTCTCTTTTTCCTTCACATCAAACAAGAAAGAATTGTCCTTTCGCAACTCACGAGCAGCCCCTTTAGCTTCACGTTTCAAAAGTCTCTTCAATTTTTTCATCTCGGCTCGTTCACGATCTGGATCATAGTCTCTACCCTTAACAAAACTGCAGGACAGAAATGACATTTAAGTGCTTGATTTGAGCCCCTTTACAATTTGCATGCCTAATTATCAAACCTAAGCAAGAGAAAGAAAGGACAACTTACTTCTCCTCAAACTTTGGATTCAGTAGTTTGATAGGTACTGGCTTTTGCTTCCACATTTGAAGTGGTCGCCTTGAAGCATGGTGTTCATCCACTTTCATCTTAATGAGCTCAGCAACATCTTTAATTTTATCACGTAGTGCATTTGGTATATTTTTCTGTTCTGCTATTTCAAGTAATGATGTCAAAATTGGTAAAAAGATTTCAGGAAATGAACTTAAGCCTCCATAGATATTGATATATCCTTGTAGAGTTTCAATAACCGCAACCAGTACACTAGCCCTGTGATTAAAATAGCCAAAGTTAACCAAACAATAAACGTTCCCCCAAATAAAAAATATCAATATTCAATTTACAGCAGATAGAAGTAATTAACATTTGCAGGATCCAGCATTATTTTTGAGATTATAGCTACAGCCTACAATATGAAATCTAAATGACCAGATATTGATGATGCAACTCGTGCCCAAAGATATTGGGGATTTCAAGATTCTTGAAAGGAAGCATAATTGCATAAGCACGTCAAGATTTGGCTAAGCTTGATACATGTGTCAATGATAATGTACAAAATTGTGTCACATGGTGGTAACACACGAGGATAAATACATTTTATCTCCTGAACTTAACCTAATTACAATATTAGTACCTAGACTTTAAAACTTAACACGTTGCCCATCTAAACTTACTGAAAAGCGAAACTGTTAACCACACACTAAATTTAATGTCTACTACCACGTGACTTCAAAAGTCAACTTGTACTATTTATCTTGAGAAAAACAAGTCAGTTCATGCTATCTATTTTGAGAAAAACAAGTCTTTCTTCAAAGTGACCTTAGTAATTTTTTTCAAAACATATAGTAGAAGCTACCTTTCAAAGGCTTAAAAAAGTCAACTTCTATTGGTCACATAGCTATTAAACGTTTGAAGTTTAACAGATGGATAATTGTTTTACTTTTTATGATATTTTAGGGGGCAAAATGTTATGTTCTAAAGTTCAAATACTAATATTGTAATTAGGTTATAGTCTCTCCACACCCCCCCCCCCAAAAAAAAAAATGTAATGTTCAATAGGTACTTTACCCTATCGCATAATTGGATTGTTTACCTGAAATTATCAGATGAGAAGAAAGAGGAGTCCTCAGGCATGTCTATTATCTTCAAGAAATTCAGAGGGCTAATCTCATCAACTGTCTCTTGTATGCACAAGAGAGGCTTGGGAGCTTTCAGCTCCACAAGATGATAAAACTAGCAGAAGACAATTAAAATGGTCATTTCAGTATGCAACCATGAAATTTAGTTACCTTCACAAGGTATATTACAGCACCACATAAAGGCTCACTTGATATTAAACATCTAGGTTATGGACGTGGTCAAGTTTTAAACTTCAGCTTGCAAAATAAGTTCTTTTGCGTAATAAGGAATTTAGCAATTTACTCAACAGAATTGAATCTCAAATGCATGTTCATAAATGGAATTCTTTAAGACGTGATTTATGTATTGTGGCATGAGGTTGGGACTGTAAGCACAGAAATAATTCACCTGTAATTCAAAAGGAATTACATGAACTGTCTTGTTTTCAAAACAGCATCAAGGAATAGAAAGGGAAACCATTATTTTTCCTAGCAAAATGTGTATTGATACCAACTTCACTGAAAAACAGACATGTAACAACATCAAGTACAGTTTGCATTTACACTTCCACTTTAGGTCCGTTAAAAGTTCAAGATAGGGAAAAAGATGTAAACAACCCCCTTACCCCAACCCCCAAAACAAAAACCAATATATCATCCGTCCACACACATACGCATATTTTCAGCACCAAAATATGATTTGAATTGTAGTCAATGAAGTATGAAATCATACCTGTGAATCTCCATGTGAAATAGATTTGCCTTCAGTAGCTACCGCCAGCAAAGTTCGAAGAAAAATTATGGCTTCAGGACAGAACTTCCGAGACTGTTTAAATATCTGTAATTCAAATTAAGTACATGAACAAGCTGCCACTGCAATAATCAGAAAAAAGCTTGAGGAAGCAAATTCAGCAATGCAGTCAATATCATGTAAGAAAATAAAAACAAAATGAGATTTGAGGCTAAGAGCCTGCTGAGAAAGATATTTGTTTTTAGAGGACCTGTTAACCAGAAGTGTCCATTACTTTATTATTGACAACTCTCAAACTAAATTAACCAAACCTGTGGTTAACAGGTCCTTGAGAATAATTATCACCCTCAGTCAGTACCTACAGCTAATAATTCCATAACTACGTATCAAACTACCAAAGCTCATTTGTGGGAAAAAAAAAGAAAAGGGGGGGGGGGGGGACAAAACGAACTACATAAGATCAGATATGAATGAGAGCAATTAAAAATAAAAATAAAAACTTAAGGGTTAATCCGACTGGAAAAATTGCCACCATTCAGCATTTAGCAGTATGCCATAAAGGCAACTGCAGTTCTTCATTCAGCAGCCTAGCTAAAATAATTCACCATGGTATGATGATTATCAGCATTCAAGAAACACTAGTCCCATAATACAATTCAAACATTTTACACCAGAACACCTTCTTGATGATATCATATGGAAAGTCCACAACTTAAAGGCAAAAAAATGAAATATCTTGCCTCAAGATGTACTTACAGAGAGAAGCATAGAGCATAAGAAAGAGCCAATGGCAATATCCCGACCAGACAATATTGGACAACGCATCAGATATTCACACATCAATAATATCGCTGGAGTCATAACTGGATGCCGGAAGTCAGAGCATGGAAATATCATGGACCACAACCGCAAGAGAAACAATATCTTGGAAGAAGGCCAACTGCTACTTTCTGTGACAACAGAAGGATTTAAAACAATGTGTCACAAAGGTATCTACCGATTTCTAGTCCTTGTTAATAGTTAATACAGAGCATGCAACTATTCAACTACATTTACATTCTAACCTGGGTTCTTGAGGCTCTGAACAAATTGCGTTCTGGTCCTTTCTATTCTCTGACGAGCACATATTGCAGCAAAGAATGGGATCTCCATGCTCATTTCTATCAATGGCTTCACTAGCAAATTTAGTAACTCAAAATTCAATGGTTTCTTGTTTCCCAAAACAGCAAAATACTGCAACAAATAGCCATAAAATACCTGGAAAGAGAAGCCATATTATAAATATTGTCCATATAATGGATCCTATAATAATCACAGATCACAATTTTGTAATAAATTATTCAGAACAGCATGTTAGAGTCTGTCATTGTCCAATTGTGCAAAGTTAGTCAAAGTGCTACATCAGATAGTAGAACGACCTCAATACTACATAGAATAACCATCAAGAAAATGCTTCATAACCATTAGCTAAAAGAGCCTTCCAGTCCCTTTGCATATCCATAAAAAAAGACGGGGAACCCGGGGGGGGGGGGCGAAAAAAAAAATCCACTGACAAGAGCAATATATTAAATTAACTCATTCCCAAAGATATGACAAGAAAAACTTCTTATCATAAATTCTCTTATTCTGTTCTAACCAAAGACTCAGCCGAAGGACTTTAATTAGCCCATCTTACACATAATGTTATTATATGAACTATTTTTCTCTAGGTTCGCTGAAAATTTGGAGTCATGGGCTATCCATAAACCCTACCCATTTCATCCCAATTAAAGTTGAGTCTGTGATCTACTTGTTGAAGTACCCAAGTCTCCCATAGGGGAACACAGTAACATAAAAGTATATCAATATAGCAACCAGCTCACAATTTAACCCTTATCTTGTAATTAACTGTCAGCTTTCAAGAGCAATATATTAAATGAATGAATGTTACCAGAAATGAAGATGTAAGCACAGGCACAGGCACAGGCACAGGCATTACCAGTTACAGACCCAAAATACATATCAAAATCCATCAAGCTGGCTAATTGTATTAATAAATTAGTTTGACCCAACTGATGGTGTAGGGTTACCTCAAGAAAGCATACACTGTCTGCATCAAATCAGTTCAGGATAACCTTTTAGCTACTACACCTCAGGCTATAGCTCAAGTCAATTGATAATACTTTTACATACATAAGTGTCAGCAAGAGCACAAGCATACAGCACAATATAGTTTAAAATCCATAAGCTGGCATATCATATTTATAAAGTAATTTTACTCAAGTGATGAAGCATGAAACCACTAAAAAAGCATCATAAGCCATATCAAACGGTTAAGAATTAAAAAATTTTAGCCATTGCAACATAACTTTCTAATTCATTGTCTATACAGCATCAATGTTCAAACAAAGTAGAAACTACAAAGCTGAAAAATTTTAAGAGCTCGCACTTTAACTGATAATAATCAGAGAAAACTAGTATACGTTTAATACAAGCATACAGAGAATATAAATTTAAAGAAAAAGGAAATAGTTTCTTACTCTCATTTTATTTAGGTTTTCTGCAGCAAGCTTGATTGCATTGCTTGCTCGGATTCTATTGATAACCATGATAACATCAGAATTTGAGCAGTTATCAAGCAATGAACATAATTCTTCAAAGGTCTTAGGAGCTTCAATTATATAAGGAATGTCTGATTTTGCTGAAAATTTTTTCCCTCCAAAATCTATCTTCTTGGCATCTGGATAATCCCTATCTGTTTTAGGACTTTCAACATAATCATTTCTCTTTGCATCTATAAGAACTGCAGCATCCAGTTTCTTCTTCTCAGCATTAACCCTGTCATGTTGTTCTGCATCTTTTTCTTTTTCTTCATCATCACCACTATCTTCTCCTTCCTCTTCCAAATCTGGGTTGATATTGTCATCGTCGCTCTGTTCCCAATCCTTCAAAGAAAGATCATTTTCACATTCATCAAGATCCTCATCTGATCCTTTGTCAGCATCCTCAGAGCTTTCAGAAGCTTCACCATCTTCACTTGCAGAATCTTCCAAATCTTTTCTTTCAAGAATCTCATCAATCCACCCCTTTTTGGTCATAGTTTCTTCACTGACAGAAAAGGAATCACCAAGATCATCCCCCGAGAGAAATTTTGGTCTGTCTTTTGGTGGCTTCTCTGAATCTTCATCATCTTCTTCACTTGAATCTTCAGCAGCAGTCATCCTCTTCTGTCTCTCTTCCTAAAATTATGGAGTCGTTACAAATTAAAGAGATTAAATAGTTGACTCCATAGAACTGATAATTCCTTGGCAGCATATAACATATTTTCATTCATCAATGTTACTTCGGAATCATAGCAGTGTTAAGAATAAATTGACAATTGATAAAGTTATCCATTTGTAAAAGGCAGTGACAATTCCTGACACAATGAGTATTATCAAACTAATAAAGAGTCAATTCCTGTTAAAGAGCCACTTCAAGAATTAATTTACATTAAAAATCAGTATTGCCAAACATAAAGAATTTATAAACAGCATATCTGGCCACACGAGCATTTTCCAGCTTGTGAGCTGCTTGATAAGATGTAAGTTCATCAGCTAAGCATTTGTTCAACACTTATTGTTACTAAAAAAGTTACAATATCGCAATTATATCAAATTAATAATTAAAATTGAACATAAATTTAGTTTGAAAGTTGAGGGTTCACAGTCCCTACTTGTGCCATATCAAGTAACCTAAGCATCCTTAGACATGCACAATTTTACAACCAACAACATAAGTTAACACTGCTTAAACATGTGCTAAAAACTCCTTCATAAGAGTAATTATTATTTATAATATCACACACATAATTAATGGTCATGTAATCAAACCTCTAATCGCTCTAAGCGTTCTCTTTCCTCTTGAGCAATCTCTTCTTGTGTTTTTGTCCTGTCTGAGGGGCGAGCTCGCATTTCCAATGCCATTTCTTTGACCAGTTTGTCATAAGCATCAGGTTTCTCCTGCCATAAAGAACAAATAGGATATTACAACAAGAGGAAGCTGTCAGGGCCTAGAAAAATCCTCATGAATAGGTACCTGCGCAGAATTATCTATCCTCCGAGTACCAGATAAGCTATCCTTGTTGCTAGGTTCATTTGGAATACTCTTGTTCACCAGAGCCTTTAAAGAATTCATCTTACCAGGTTCAGTCACAGATAATAATGCCTCAGACTGAACTAAAGAAGCAAAGCTCCTATCTAAATCTTCCAGCAAGTGTTCATTTTCTTCCTTATCTTTTGCTTTCTGAGCCTGGAAAATATTAAAGGCAAAAAAAAAAAAAGTGAGCATATATAGAAGATAAATAAAAACTAACCATAGCCTTGACCAAAGAAAGTCCCACACCTTGAAAGATTTGCTTTTAAAGATAATTTCATCCATCACTTCCTTCTTGCTTTTATGTTTCTGCAGATGAGAAAAGTATATGTCAAAGCCAATGACCATTGTGAAGGAGGTTTACACTACATACTAAGATTATTAATAGTCACTTAATGAGAAAATAAATAGCAGATTAAACAATGCACAGGTGCTCTCTTATATGCATAATGCCATCATAAGAGAGAGAAATGCACTAAGCACAAGATAACAAAACAGGCCTTACATTTTCCTCGCTCTCCTCTCCTGGAATCCTCATATTATTATTAATATGATGAACTACAGACGAACTGTCTGCAAAACCAAAATGGAACCCATGCCATCAACATGAAACTCGAGTCATAGGAATAACACAACAGGCATATTAAGAAGTTCATGATGATTGAAGTTGACAGCAGAAGGCCACAGTAGTCAGAAGTAAAATAATCATTTCAGCAACAGAAATGAAATACAATCAACATGGACCCAAAGACAAAAATGGCGCTGGAGGAATAAGAATTTATGATACAAAAAGTAAACCGCAGAATCTCACTAGTTGACAATAAGGCCAACAATTCAGCAGTTGCAGAATATTGTAAGTCAAGTTGTCCAATTAACATTCATTATGACGTAAGAGGGTCCATTTTATGATATAAATTAGTAAATTCTTAATGAACCAATGTTTATAAGAAATGGAAAAGAAAAATTAACCACCACACCCACCCCCCAAACACCCAAAAGAAAAAAGCCCATGAAATCGTTAACTAACAAAAGTGGTAAAAGAGTTTATGACAATCTTTAGTTCTTTTCATTATTTTCCCCATACCCCCCAGAATAAATTGTAATATCCAATGGAAGTATAACAGTTACCTCTAAAAGCAACATTACTCATAGTATGACAATACTAGTGCATAGTTTAGCATTAATTAAACAAATAAAAAATTTACAAGATTATGATAAAAAAAATTTTAAATGGTGAACCCAAGTTATTATGAAAATGTTATATAGTCCCATTTTAAAATTAAAGACTATTGCAAGAAGAAAGTGATTCTCATAATGTATCAAGCCAAAGGTTTATAGATTTTTCCCCTTTCCAAAATATGTGTCGAAGGGGCACCAAATATACAGGTGAAAAACCACTTTCAATTATTCACTCCAATGCAAGAGATCAAATGGTGCATATACTCTACTTACTGCTAGCAATTATCTACTTACAAACTCATAGATGGAAAGCAAATCCATGCCAAAGTTACACAAATGTTACATACTCTCAGTTTCACCAGCCTCAGCAGCAGCAGCGTCATCATCATCAGGAAGCATTTCATCCTCAAAATCATCTCTTCCCTGAATTTCAAGACCTTCATAATCTTCTTCTTCTCCATCTGACAAGTTATACTTGCTTTTCTTGTTCAATTTTGAGCTCAACTATATAGACCAGGAAAGAAGAAGTATAAGAGAAGGAACTACAACTCTACAAGGGTCAGCATTTAAGCAATTACAACAAGAGATTTCAGAAGTTTCAACTTAAGAATAGTATTTAGATTACAAAACAATACTATAAAGAAACCTTAGAGAATAAGCATATGCACAAACTGCTACTTGTAAAACAATAAAAATAATTTACTAAGGCAACACGTGGGGCAGAGTTGAGCAAGATTTGCCCCCAAAGTTCAAAGAAAAATGATAAATCCCTAGAGAAATAATTAAAAGAAATAAAAGAACCATAACATTGATTTCCAAAGACGATATCCTTAACTTAGCCTTCAATTGTACATGTTTGTAAGAATTACACTGGCAGCATAAAACACGAAAATCGGAATATATATCAGTTATCAGAATATTATCCATGCCCCCAAACCATTATGAGAAAGAAAAAGACTTCCAAAATACAATGCTTAAACGATCAAAACTCATGAGTTACATAGCCAACCCCCCCAATAAGAAAAAAAAAACAACACCTGGAGTTCACGCTGGGATCTCAAAACAGCTCTGCCAAACTCATCAAGCTCTTCATTTTGCTCTCCAATTCGCTTATCCACGAACACTGACGACTTCCCGCTCTGCTCATACTCCTTCAACAGCGTTTTCTTCCTCTGCCAAACCAGCAACAAGATAAGCCCACAGCAGCAAAATAAAACAGAAAGAAATGATGCGAACACACGATTTCTCAACTTTACATCTAACAAATCGTTACAATAACAATGAAATAGGGAAATAGTAAGCAAGCACTTACTTTCTCAATGGCACGAGAACGAGCCAAGCCAATCCGACGCTCTTCGCCTTTGCGCTTCTTTCCCAGTATGTCGAATTTTCTTCGGGACCAGATGGTCTCAAAAGGGTTGTCCTTGGGAACCTTAACTTTCATAGCTACAACATCTGGACCAGCCTTGTTCTTCTTCTTCTTGCCCTTCTTCTGGTTACTGGGTTCGCGGCTCGATAATTTCGCCATTGAGGAGGTTATAACTTTACAGGTTTAGGGTTTACGAGAGGGTATTATGAACTTCAAATTTTGCAGAGCTTTCACTTCTTTTCCTTAGGCCTTGTTTGGTTCAAAGGAGGGGAGGGGAGGGATTTTAATGGAGGGGAGGGAGGAAGGGGAGGGATTTTAATGGAGGGGAAGGGAGGGGAGGGAGATATATTGTTTGGTTAGGAGGGGAGGGAGGGAAAATAATAATATATAGACCATTTTACCCCTTATATATTTTAAAAGTAATGATAATATAATTAATTATTTTTTTATTTTTAAAAATTTAATATTTTCACCACCAAATTAAACAAATGTCAAAAATTATTTATAATTATAATTATTTAAAAAATTTTGTAAATAAATAAAACTAATTAAATAATTATTTCAACAAATATATAATTTAATATATTTTATTTCATGAAATTAGAATGTATCTGAGTTAGGAACATTGACATGTTTATTTTTTTCTCAATATGATAATATATCTGTATTAATTAGTAAGTTAAAATTTTTCTTCAATAATACTTATAAAAATTTTATAAAATATAAAATTAATAATCAACATAAGGGCATTTTGGTCTTTTTTCCAACTTTCCCTCCCAATTCCCCCAAATTGGAAGGAGAGGAGAGGAGGGGAGGGGAGGGAAAGTTTAATGAAACTTTCCCTCCCCTCCCCTCCAAAAACACTTGCCAAACAAGGGGAGGGGCCCTCCCCTCCCCTCCCCTCCCCCCCAACCAAACAAGGGGTTACTGGGTAAGGCGCTTGGAAAACGCCTATCGAAGGTGAAGATAAAGACAACGCATACGGTATACCACGAAAAATTAATAAAATAAATATTACTTAATACCCTTTTTACGATAACGTACCATAAAATATCATAATTAAGAGATTAAATAAGTTTTTTATTTTGACGGAAAATTAAATAAAAATTATATTTTATTCTGAAAACCAAATTATACATTAATAAAACTACCTAAAATACCTTGGACTTGAGTCCTGGTAGAAGTTATCATCTGAAATTTGTAAACAGGATATTTTTTAAATTTATAGAAGCTTTATATAAACATAAAAAATAAAAATAACAATCTTGTAAGCAGACTCTAGTAATGTGTTTGGATGGACGAGACTAAATAGCATTAAACGCATAATAATGAGAAGGAAACCTTTATTTTTAAAAATTTTAAAAATAAAAATATTATAAAATAATTCAAAAAAGATAGAAAAAAGATAATTGAAAGAGAATAAAAAATAAGGGAATTGTTATTCAATTTTTTATTATTACATTTTAATATAAATAAGGTGCGTATTTATATATTTGTAATTGCAAATAATTTAAAATTTACACCTTAAATGTAAAATAACGAACAATAAAAAAGACACAAATTTTATTGCATAAAAGTGAGATAAATGTCTAAAAGATTGGAGTTATAACCCTCCAAGAAATATGAGGAGATAGACATCCACATAATATATATTTATGACACTTCCTTTTGAATGTCCATTTATTTCAAGAATATATCTTATTAAAATCTTATTAGGCAAAAGCCCTATGAAAAAAAAAAAAAAAACTAGTGAAAGAAAAAAAGTATCCTACTCTTATATTTCACACGCATTAAGAGCCCGTTTGGTAAGAAAAAAGTTAAGGATGAAAAAAGAAAAAGAAAGGAAAAAAGGTGATTTTATATATAGAATATACCTATAATACTCTTACTTTTAATCATTAAATAATTATTATTAGATAGTATCAAATAATGATTGAATAATAATTGTAGAAGTAGAATTAAAATTTTTCCACACTTTTCCATTTCCCTTCCCAAATCCCACTACTGAATGGGCCATAAAACTGTCTCATTAACAACCTTGCTAGGAAAAACATAGGGAAAAGAAAATCATGGTGAAAAAAAAAGTACAATGCATATTAACTCCTCCTCGTGACAATATTAATTAAAATTTTTAAATCGAATAACTCTAATTTTATAAACTAACTTTTCAAATAGAGTAGTAAGAAGTGCCTTAGTAAATAAATCTGCAATATTATTACTTGGATGGATTTGCTAAATATTTATATCACCATTTCTTTTAAAAATCATGAGTGAAAAAAAAAATGATTAAATATGTTTTATTCTATCTCCTTTAATATGCCATTCTCTCAATTGAGTGATACATGTAGCATTATCTTCATATAAGATAGTCAGGATTATTTTTTTAGAAAGTAAACCATAAGTCTCTCGTATGTGTTGAGTCACAAATTTTAACCAAACACATTCCTTACTTGCCTCATGTATTGCTAAAATTTTTGCATGATTAAGCAATGTAATTGTTATAGTTTGTTTAATAGACTACCATGAAATGGTTGTACCTTTATATGTAAATAAATAGCCTATTTGTGATTGACCATCATGAGGGTCAGACAAATATCCTATATTTGCATAACCAATTATGTCTAACTTGGATATATCGGTAAAAAATAAACCCATATCCATTGTATCTCTAGAATAATGAAATATATGCTTAATTCCATTCTAATGCCTTTATATAGGTGAAAAATTATATCTTATTAATAAATTAACAACAAATGATATATCAAATTATGTATGACTGGCAAGATACATTAGTTTTTAATTGTACTAAGATATGATACTTTAAGACCCAATAGTTCTTTATCTTTTTCTCGAGGTCAAAAAAGATCTTTACTCGCATCTAATGACCTTACAACCATTGAAGTGCACAATGGATGTGATTTTGTCACATAAAACAATTTTAGCATATTTGCTATATAGACTTCTTGTTGTACAAAAATTCCATTTTTAAAATGTTTAATTTGTAATACAAGGTAAAGTTTTGTTCTTCATAAATCCTTCATTTTAAGTTTTTTCTTTAAGTAATTTATAGCATTTGAAAGCTTTTTAGGAATTCTAATAATATTTAAGTTATCGATATAAATAGCAATGATAACAAACTCATTCCCAAATCTTTTTATAAAAATACATGGACAAATGGAGTTATTTTTGTATCATTCATTCAAAAAATATTCACTAAGGCAATTATAACACATGCGTCTAGATTGTTTCAATCTACAAAAAGATTTGTTCAATTTGATTAAGTAATTTTTCAAGAATTTGATTTGTATGCTTTAGGAAAATTAAAATCTTCAAGAAGCTTTATATAAATATCATTATTAATTAAGTCATGTAAATAAGTTGTAACAATATCTATTAGATGCAAATTGAGTCTTTCATGTACTATCAAATTAATTAAATATCGAAAAGTAGTTGTATCCACCATCGATGAGTATGTCTCTTCATAATCAAGCAAAAACACTTAAGCAACAAGTTATGCCTTATATCTTATAATTTCACCATTCTTATTTCATTTTCACATAAATCCATTTGTATCCAACTGACTTTATACTTTTTGGTGTACAAACTACAGGTCTAAAAATTTGTTTCTTTGCAAGTGAGTTTAATTATGACTTGATCATGTTTTTCTATTTTGACCAATTATCTCTTTGCCTGCATTCCTTAATAGACTTTGGTTCATAATCATTATTATCATTTATTATACCGCGTGCTACATTACATGCAGAAACATCATCAACATTGACTTCATTTTGGTTCCATCATATTTTATTCATAACATAATTTATTAAGATCTTTTTATTTTCACTAATTTCAAGTACTTGAGTTTCTTCTAGAACTGAAATAGTAATTTTGTCTAGGGATTATTCTAGAATCACCACATCCACATTCTCGATTTGGCTATCTTGGTTCTTAGCTTCTTTTCTTTTTCGAGGATTTTTATCTTTAAAACCAATGGGTCTATCATGCTTCATGCATGCATTAAACTCATTTGTAATAGTAGATTATCCAATAAGAACATCAACTTTAATTGGAGCATTAGCAGCTGGTACACATGATTTGGTCACTTTCTTTTGGTCAATAAATGTGTTTGGCAATTTATTGGCTAAATTTTATAAATGAATTATCTTTTAAATTTCTTGTTCATATTGTTTTGTACGAGAATTAAGATGAGATAATAATAATAATAATTCATTTCAATTAATTTCCTTTTCCAATTACTTATTTTTTTTCTCTCTAATATTGGAAAAACTGATTCATCAAAATGACAATATGCAAATCTAACCATGAATAAATCCCTTTTTAATGGTTTAAGATATTTTATTATATATGGAGATTCATATCCAACATATATTCCCAACATTCATTGAGGACCCATCCTAGTACATTGTAATGGAGCAATTGGAATATATACGGCACATTTGAAAATCCTTGATTGGAAATATTAGGTTCTTAACTAAAAACTAATTGTACTTTGACTTATGATAACTTATTGGTCTGATGTGAATCAGTGTTGTAGCATATAAAATTGCATATCCCCAAGTAGAAACTGAAAGTTTTGATTTCATAAGTAATGGTCTTGTAATTAATTTTGGATACTTAATAAATGGTTCTGCAAGACCATTTTGTGTATGAACATGTGTTATAAGATGTTTATCATCAATTCCAATAGACATACAATAATTATTAAAAGATTTAGAAGTAAATTCACCAACATTGTCAAGTCATATTTTCTTCATTAGGTAATCAAGAAAATGTGCTCGCAATTGAATCAATTGAGCAACTAATCTTGCAAATGCTAGATTGCAAAATAATAACAAAAACACATGTGACTATCTGATTGATGTATCAATTAAAATTATAAAATATCTAAACGGTCCATATGGTAGGTGAATTGTTCTATAAATATCACCTTGTATATATTCTAAAAATGAAAGAGATTCACTCTTAATTTTTGTTGGTGATGGTTGAATAATCAATTTTCTTTAAGAACAAGTAGCACATGAAAAATTTTTAAATTAAAAAATCTATTGGCTCTTCAATGGATGTCCACATAAATTTTCAATTATTTTTCGCATTATAATTGATCAGAGATGGCCATGCCAAAAAACAAACTTATCATAATCTGTAAACTTCTAGTTTATGATAACATGTATTTTAATTGTACTAATATATATATATATATATATTGTACAAAGGGTAGGTAATTTTTCAAGTATGCATTTATTATCTGATATTATACCAATGATATAAAGATATTCAATATTTCCTTCATTTGTTGTCACAATATGATATCCATTTCAATGGATATCCTTAAAACTGAATAAAGTTCTATAAGACTTAGTAGAATTTAATGTACTATTAATGTGTAATTTTATTCCTCTAGAAACATTAGCTCATCCAGAGCTTCTAATTAAATTTATAGTACCAGATATATTACTAACATTGGCTTCTTGAATTATTAAATAAGAAAAATATCTTTTTGTTCTTGAGAATTGCATGAGTCGTTGCACTATCAACAAGACATATATTTTTATTATTGACATTGTCACTAATCGAAGGAACACCCATATTTCAAAACAAAAATATCAATAATCAATACGAGAAAATACTATTAAAAATGTAAGAATATATTTGAAAAGATAATAATCTTATAAGTAAATTCTTTACTGTTTTAGAAAACACACTAAAAGTAAAATATACAAAATTTATTTTTGGACATTTCCATCACTAATTAGTTGAAGAATTTTTCCATCAGGATCAGCAAACAAATTAGCAACATCCAAGTGAGCTATGATCAAAGTCACCTTATTTACATGCAAAATTTGTCTTTGCATTTTTCCCTTTAAGTGATTCTTGGTAAAGGTCAACAAGATACTTTGATGTATAACAGGTACAAGATTAACAACATTTGCCACCGCAACAATAGCATATATTCTTAATATATTTATTATTTCCCCACCTTTTTTCTTGTCATTTTTTCTTCATTTTTCCACTTTTGGTAGGAAGTTGAGTTCTTGGTATAAAGATCCCTTTGCTTGCTGGAAATGTTTTTAAATAATGGAATAGAAAAGAATAGAAATGAATGGAATGGAATTTTATAATTTATAATCACGTTTGGTATGATATAAAAAGAAATGAATATGATAAGAAGAAAAGTTAATCAAATAACTATATTGTCCTTAGTATGAAAAATAATAAAATAATTATTTTTAATTATCCATAATAATAATAAATTTTAAAATAATAAATTTTGATTTAAAAATTATTTTTAATGACAGAAAAATAAAAAAAATTATTTATTTTTTAATTTTTTTAATTAACAAGTAAAATTAAAAGTTATTTTACAGGCATCAAATAGAGTATTACCAAAGCTCCTCTTTTCAAACCTAGAAACAAAAGCATTAGTGAACTGAGAAATCATTTCCAGAATCAAAAGCATTAAGCCTAGATTTTTAGATTCCCATTTCGAATGAAAAATCTTTAAACTACAGTAATTGTTGAACCCAAACTTAGAAACAAGATTTTTCAACAAAAAAGTCCCAACAAAAACATCATTCAACTCAAACCCAGATTCGCATTTGTAGTGAAACATCGTAGCAAGAGAAGAAATAGAGCAAATGTGAGAAATAAAAGGATGACAATGGAAAATCAGAAATCAAAGCTTCCTTGAGTCTGAATGGTTCCCGAACCCAATGAAGGTGTTGTTAGGAATCAAGTGAAACAGAGGGAAGACAGTGGGGATGAAATCTGTGTGTGTGAGTTGGAAGATGAGGCACCAAAGTGTCCGACGCAGAATTGCAAACTCTTTGTTAGTAGGTTGAAGACGGTAAAATGATGGAAGTGGTTGTTAGTGATGATGGTTCATTGAACGGAGGTCGACGATGACAGCGATGAAAAGAAAGGATTTTGTGCAAATCTTGAAGGGTATTTTTGTCCCAAAAAACCATTCCATCGAGCTCAGTAGCATTCCCGAGCCTCAGCGGATGAATGCTCATTCCTTCATTTAAGGGATTTCAGCCTCTTCCCTGGAATGTTCCTGTGCTTCACGCTTGATACCAAATGCATGAATCGATGGAATGCTACCCGCAATTCCATTCCTTAGGCACTGTTGTCCAACAACCAAACGCAACCTAAGAACCACAACTATGACCACGTCCAAGACCATGACCACGTCCAAGTTCAAGTTGATGACTTTAGCCATTGGCTACCACCACATCCTTGGCCATGAGTTTGTCCATAAGTAAAAAAGTCATGCGTTGCTACATTCTCTTTAAGGAATGGAGCAAAGTTAGTTGAATGAGACTAATGATTTTTCATCAAAAGTTCATTATTTTGTTCAACCATAACGAGACAAAAAATCAACTAGGAATACTTCTTGAAACTTTTTTCTTGATATTGTTGTTGCATCAGCAAATTGAATACATGGAAAGTAGAGAATGTATTTTCTAACATGTCTTCATCTGTGATTTTTTCTCCACAAAATTTCAATTGAGATTCAGTTATACTCACTTACAATTTTAAAATCTTATAACCTTAAATGCATATACTCATAGTGAGCTTTTGAAAGAATGACAACTTTTTTAATGAATATATCTTTCTTTTAAACTATTCTAGAAAATAAGTGAGTTTTTTACTATAAGATACTTAATTTTTAGTCCTTCATTGAGATAGTAACGAAGAAAGATTATAGCTTGGCCTTATTTTGTTTAGATGCTTGATTTTCTTCTTTGATAATATCTATAAGACTATTTGCATATAAATGAATCTTAACATCTAACACCAAACATAAATAATTCTTCCTTGTAATGTCAAGAACTACAAATTCAAGTTTTATGGTCAGTACTATTATATAAATATAAAACAAGTTAGGTGATATTATAGAAATCAAGTGATAATATCACTATGAAGATAGTTGTGTTTATAATTTATATACTTAATTTATAAAATATAGTTTAAATACATAGGATATGAACAAATCACTAGCAAATCAGAAGTACATAGTATATGCCTAATTTATGAAGAATAGATGTTATAGGAAGGGGCAAAAAGTTAAACCATCAATCAAATTTTAATCAAAGGAACCGGATGATGCAAATAATCACAATCTTTAAATCTAATATTACAAAGGTGAGATACGTGCATAAGAACAAGGCTCATGTAACCAAAAAAATAAGAGGGATGAACTAATTCAACTTTTTTTTTTCTAAACTATAAGAATATCAAATTATTTAAATAGAACCAAAAAAAAAAAGGAGATCATAAACCCAATAATTCTCATAGAAAAATAAGGGTTTGAGAAAGCAATCATATGTTCAAAATGAGATTACGAAAACTTGAGAAAGCAAACTTAAGAAAGCAATCATGCTGATAACATATTATGAAAAAATTCAAAAGAAAGAGAGAAAAGAGAAAATAGAAAATAAAAGAAGTGCTATTCAATTTTTTATTCATATATCTTAATACAACTGATGTGACTATTTATAGGCACAAATTTGTAACTACAGGTAATCCAAAAGTTACATCTTAAATGTGAAATAATAAATTATAAAAAATGTACAAATTCTATTGCATAAAAGTGGTAGATGAATGTCCAAAGGCTTAGAGTTACAACCCTTGAAAGAGTATAAAGAGATAAAGATCCACATAATATGTATTCATAACAAGAAAAAGAGGTCCGTTTCGTTTGGCTTTTAGTTATTATGTTTGGTAAAAGAGGAATGATGTATAAGGAAGGGGAAAAAAATGAAAAAGAATGCAAATCATATTTGGTATGTTGAAATTATATTTATTTTAAAATCATTTAATGAAATGCACTCTCCTTACTTATGTGAATGGAATCTCAAAATTTTTATGATATAAAATTAGAAGTTAGTATTTCATCATCCATTACCATATATTAGGCCTATTTTATTATTTTTTAATCAAGAGTATTTTTTATTTCTTCACTCTTTTTATCTATTTTTATATTATTTTCATTTGATTAAATATAAAAATAGAATAATATTCTTATTTCTTTTTAAGCATATCAAATATAATTCTAAACTATATAATTTCTTTCAATTTCAATTTTTATTCTTATTTTTATTTCCATAAAAACCACTCATACATATTAAATAGGTCCTAATTTTTGTTCCCTTTCCAATTGGGATAAAAAAGGGAAAAACAATGATTAACTATAAATAAATATTTCTATTTTTAAAATTTTAAAATTTAATTTATTGTTATTATTAATTTCAAACTCAAATTTTTATCCAAATCTATTGCATTAAACACTTTACTCTTCAAGTAAGTAATTTTCACTCTATTATTGACCAAAAAACTAGCTTTCACACTATTTCTTTTCACACAAATATTATAAATTTAGAATAGAATTATTACCTCTCAATTTAAAATTTCATATGACATTCTCATTTATTCTCTAATTTTGGAACTCTTTAATTATCATTTGTCTCTTATGCCAAAATTGTATTCATATGCTAGTATTATTACTTTCAGAAATAAACAATGACTAAAGATTAGGAACCTCTTCCTTTTAGTATGCCAATATAAATGGGCTGTAATATCTATAATAATTATTGAACATTTTTAATTTAACTTCAAAATAAATGAAATAAAAGTTTTATTTATTTTTGTATTAAATTTTTAAACATAAAAAGTAAACTTATTTCATTTTGTTCTATTCTTTTCATTTATGTTCCTTTTTATTCCACTAATTTCTATTTTGTTATTTATAAACCTTCCAAACATAGCCTAAATGTTAGGCTTAGATCAATCAAAATGACTTTATTTTATATGATACTCTAAAATTGAAAACTATTATAATTATAATATTAACCTACAATAAATAAAAATCATTCAATAAGAAAACTCAAAAAAATAATTTTAAATAAGGAAGACTTAATCAAATGAATTTATTTTGTTCAGTAAAAAGAACTATGAAAGAAGAAAACAAAAGAACTAAAAAACACTAAAGAAAAAAAATGTTTCCACTATATTTGGATAACTAATTTGACATTGTATAATATATATAATGTTGCAATATAATACAATTCAGATAGTTTCCATAGCTATAAAACTTTTAATGTCGATAATTGAGTCTACCAGATAATTATAGTGAAATGTTTATTTTTATATTATTGTTAGTCTAAAAATAATAAAAAAGTTATGGTTGAATTAAATTTGTAAAAATTATATTTGCTTTTTAAAATTTATGCTTTCTACTAAAAATTTTAAGTTTCTAATTTTCATAAATAAGTTTTTCAGCAAAAATTAAATTCTTAAAAACAAGTTTTCTGCTTAAATAATTTAAAACACTAAGAATGTTAATTAATAGAGTAAGTCTTTCCTAAAAAGTCTTGTATGGAACTTGATAAACTTATTTCAAATTTCTAGTGGGGACATAATGACCATAGAGGTCAAATTAATTAGAAGACATGAGATTCTTTGACTTTGTCCAATAAAAAAAGGAAGGCTTGGATTTATAAATCTTGCTAATTTTAATTTAGTTCTTCTTGCTAAAACAACTTGAAGGTTGTTGCAACAATCTAATGATTTGTGGTATAAGGTGTTGAAAGGCACTTATTTTCTTGATTCAAACTTTTTAGAGGCAAGGAAAGGTCATAAAAGCTTATTGGGCCTAATCTAGCATTTTGGAAGGTAGGGATCTTTTGAAAAGGGAGTGGTGCTAGAAAATTGGTTCAAATGTGTCAGTTAGTGTTTGGGGTGATAAATGGATTCCAAGTTTCAGAAAGTATTGTTGAAGCTCAAATAGACCTAAAGACAATATAGAAAGCCTCAAAGTAGCTAACTTGATCACATAGGGGAAGTGGAACCTCTTAGTACTGAAAGGCAAAATCTCTAAAGAGGAAAATGAAAGAATTTAATGATTTCTATTTTTGTGCAAAGGGGATTGGACAAAATTAGTTTAGACCCAAACAAAGGATGGGAAGTATAGTGTGAAGTTAAGTTATTATGTAGCAAAAAAAGGCAATAGGCAAAGAAGCTGTCTTCAAGGCCAAGCTATTCGTATATAGTACCTCAATGTCTTTGGGGGGAAATTTGGAAATTAATGGTGCCCTTAAAGTTAAAACATTTTTTTTTTGGGAAAGTAGTCTCAAATGGAATAGCCATTAAAGAAGCTTTGTTCAAGAGGAAGCGTTCAGCTAAACCTTTTGTGCCCAATTTGTATATAAGAGGTTGAGACAATAGAACATCTTTTCTTGTTATGCCCCTAAATAAGGAAATGTTGGTTTGGTTGCTTTTTATTAATAGTAATTCAGAAAGATTATATTTCAAGTTCTGATAAATGGTGTGAAGATATGTTTCTGGAGAAGGAAGGAATGGATGACGATAGCAAAGCCTTAATTATTTCTATTTGCTAGAGCATTTGGACATGAGGTGTTTTCATATCTTTAATGAAGTGATTGTTTCTGCTAACAAAGTCGTACAACAAGCCTTTTTATTAATGATGGAGTTTTGGGATACATGGGTGAGCTTAGAAAAATCTACAATAACTAATGGGAGAAAAGAAAAGTAAAGTATCTGGTGCTTTTCTAGTGAAAGGGAGCTTAAGATAAATGTTGGTGGCTATTTTGATGTGAAGCATACAAAGGTTATATTGGTATTGTTTTTTGAAATTAGAAAGGGAACTTGGTGAAAGGTTTTAGTGGTAGTATTATGCTTCCTTAGCTTTTATGGTAGAATCCTTGGCTTTAAGGGAAGCTTTTGTTGCTTTTGCATATCTTAAGGATAGGCCAATATGTGTGGAGATGGATTGTGAAGAACTCTTTAACTTGGTACCTTCTGGTTTGTTTACTGGTTGTAGTTGGCGATGCTCTTCCACCTTACAGGACATTCTAACTCTTAAAGATTCTTTTTCTCGTTGCTCTTTCTCTTTAGTTTCTTGCCAAGACAATAAACTTGCTAACTCGCTTGCAGGTTATGCCTCAAAGGGGATGTGCCCTTATGGGTGGTTTTTTAAATCTCCATCCCCTCTGGTTGTGTTGCTGATGGAGGATCTGTTGAGAGCTAGTTCTGTTGTTGTTGATAAGGAGGGATAGGCTAATTGTTGGTTTGTGTCTATTTTGAAAGGGTTTCATGTGGTTCTTGCTGATCTCTTAGGTTTGTTGTTTTGTTTTGAGTGTTTGTCTCCTTTTTATCTATTTCTATTTTGGGTTAGTCTTTTTTTGATATTTTGTTGTTTGTCTTGTTTTTTTGTTTTAGGAAATGAATTCAGAGTTTTAAAAAACAAAATTCTTACTAATTTAGAAATCATATTAAACAAGAAGTAAAAATAGTAAGGATAAAAAGAATAACATAACCAAATTCATAATGGTTCAAACTAATGTAATCCTATATTCATTCTTTAAGAATAAAATAAGAAAATTTTGTTAGTATGAGAAATTACCAATCAAATTACAAGATAACTTTAAACAAGACTCAACTTCTTAACTTTTACTTCATTCCAATAATGTAATTTGACAAGGATAAGCACTCTAACTTTTACAACCTTACCACCATTATATTTTCTCATAAACTCTCTTGAAACTTTAAACATGAAGCAACTCACACATAGAATTCAACTTTATAGCTTTTACTACCTAGATCTACAATGACCTCATGGGCTTAACCTTTAATTTTTACAACCTTATAATGAGTTTTTCTCAAGACATATAGAAACTCAATTTTGAATAAGAATAGATATGTCTAATAAGGTCTAACTCACTAAAAGTATCTCAACACTTTTGCATTAACTCACTAAAAGCTATATAACTCAAGTAAACACAATAATGCAATAATATAACTTTCTTATGATTAAGATATGCATTCAAAGCTTATTTCTTCGGGTTTGAATAAGTCTTCTTATATAGTGAACTTTGAATAATGTAATCGTTACTTTCTCATTAAATGGTTTAATACACTTTAATGGGTAAAAATCTTCACCTTAAGGAGCAAGAAGTTTGATTTGGATTTAACTTCTTTTTTTCATTTATTTTGTCCAAGATGGTGCATTCAAGAAAAGATATAAATAAATTTTTGCTCATATAAGCTTTTCTTCATATAATGGATAAAACAAATATTGATTAATTTTCTTTCCTAGGATTTAGACAATGAAATTCTGAATGTGTGAGATATAAGGTAAAAATTAAAGATATTTCATTGTTGTTGAACTTATATTTAAGAGTACATAATTTATATGTCAAAATATCATTTTTTTTTTCATTTGTAATTTGTGAATGTGAAAGTTTTCCTATCATTCTTCAACTTCTAGAAATCTCAACATTTAATGTTTTAAACCATATATTAATTGCTTCAACATCTTATTGTCATTTTGGATTATCTTTAGTATTGATAAATTGACTCTAATAAGCATAATACATAAGAGGACAGATTATAATGATTTGCTCCTTAAATTATTTTTTTTTTTACTTTTTACAAGCAACTATTTTCCTTTTTTGCTTCTTTGGTTCAAGTTTTTTTCTTTTTCAAGAAATATATGATTGTATGTAAGGTTGTTAAATTCGTGAGTTTAAAAAAATTCATAAAGAGAAAGTAAACTCGTAACGTAGACTTGTATAATAAACTCGTAAGAGTTTATATTTGTTAATAATTACATATAAAATATAATATACAAACAAAAATTTATTTAAATACGCTTCAAATTATACTACTTTTTTAAAAAATTATTTATATCTCAGAATTCATATTTTTTAATATAAAAATTTTAATAAAGTTTATACATAAATATTATTTTTGAGTTCTTTTTTAATGGAATGTATTAGATTTAAGACTTTTTATCTTTTTTAAATTTAGTTTGAGTTAATTATATGAGAACTTGTTAAATTTAATTCAAAAAAATACTAAGTTAATTGAATTTATCTAAGTTAAAGGTAAATTAAATTGACTTTGTATTGAATCCGATCTTACAAATGAGTTAACACGATTTTCTTAAATAAAAATTTAAACTCGTCAAACTCAAAGAGTAAACTCGTGAGTTTAACAACAATAATTATATACCTTTTTTAAAATTTTATTCTTGATTGCATTTTGAATTATTTGCACATACAGTGCAACATAAATTAAAGAGGCAAAACAAATGAGCATTACGAGTCTTGATGGCAATATGGAAACGCTAAGTACAAAATCCATTCAAGATTCTAATTTGAACAAACGCTTTTCATATAAAACACTGAATTATATAACCACATTTTCACAAATCATATTGTAATTAAAAGTTCTTTTGAATATATGCATTAATACTAATCTTATCTGAAATTTCTCATATTAGAATCCTTGAAAATATTTTCTTATAAAATCCTTGACTTGAATTAATATTTTCGGAAATTATATAATATTTTCATTAATAATAATTAAATACGTTTTTGTCCCCAATTTAAAATAATCAAGACCATTAATAATTTAGGTTCAAACACAATATTTCTGAAAATTATAATTTGGGCCCAGTTAAATATATTTTGCAAAAATCTATTATTTGAAAATGTTTATCATAATTGAAATCAATAAAAATTGAAACATTACAAAGCTAATTGGCCGTATTGGGACTTACGTAGAAAAGAAGAAAAAGGGAAAATCATGCCTTATTCTTGAGTTCTGATTTTCAACGTTCGGATCCCTTTTGACTTAACTATCATTTTAATTTCTTAATTAATTAATCTATTTAATTTAATTTTTATTTTAATTGAGTTTCTTAAATTTTAATTTATGTAATATTTATCCTCTTTTGTTATATTTATCAAAAATCATTTTAGAACATTTAAAAAAGATTTAGAGATCACTTTAGAATATTTCGAGAAGTTAAAAAACCATTTTAAAACATGAATATAGTATAAATTGAAAGTTAAGAGATCATATTAAAATTAAAAATTAAATTAAAATAGATTAATAAATTAAAAAGCTCCAATAATAATTAACACATCCAATTTTTATGGGATTCCAGTCCCCATTTATACTGTATTCATCATATCCTTCTTTAGTGACGAGGGAGAAGAAACTATTAATAAAACTATTGTTGTGTAGAAAAATGGACACAAACAAAAACATGAATAAAAGATATTGCCAATCCTTCTACATCAGATTATTGATAATGGTATTCCCAAAATTTGATAGATTTTGTCAAGCGCTCATCGTTAAACTATAAATTATAGTCAAGAGTTATCCATCATAAAGGCACGATAAGACTTGGATATATTTTATAGATGTATAAAAATATGTACTGTAAATATTTTTATCAACTAATCATTGTCTTATTCATAGTATTAAATTTTTTTTTTCACATGTTACATTTATTAAAATTTTTTATAGTAAATATTTAAAAATTACATCTAATTTTGATTTAAAAAATTACACTTTTTTAAGATACGTGGCCAACCTTAGAGTAGAGTTATGTCAATTTAATAGTCTCAAGCACTTGGGATTAACCTAAGTAGTAAGGGTGAATAGAAGTATAGATAATGTCAAAAGTTTAATCCTTCAAATATAATATAAAAAGAAAAAAGTTATACCAATTTAATAGTTCTACTAGTAAGAAAATAAAATTTGATATCTTTATTAAAAAATAATTTTAAATTAAATATTATATTGAATCTGTATCTAACATGGGTGAATCTTCGTACTTCAAAAAGACTAGTCTGAGCTTGGTTATTGGAAAAAAAAAAGTACAGTTATGTATTACAATTTAACTGTACTTCTTTTAAATTAAACAATATTTATGTCCAATTCTTCACAATGCCAAATTTTAAAATTTGCCTAAACTTAATTTTCTAGGTTGCCTAATAACTAATTGGGGTGGTAAAATTCTCCCTGACGGGTCAAATAAAACTGCAATGGAGTAGCTTCCGGTGTTCTTTTTCATCTTATGGACCAAATTCATAACACAGAAAAAAAGTAACATAAACCAGTCCATGAAAATCCCTCGGCATGAAGTAAATTTCACTGTTAACTTGTTCTGTTTGTCTAAAACCTCTAAATTCTTATGTTGTTTTATATATATATATATATATATACGTGTGTGTGTTTAAGTGGATCATGCTTTGTATATGTGAATTTTTCATAGTATCGCATGTCTTGTATCCTAAACTGGGTCCTTTTTGGCTCAGCTACCATGTGCTCTCACTCAGTCCCAGCAGGTTTATAGAGAACCTAAAGGGGTTTGGGGACCCCAGTGACTCTCCCTTGGTCATTATCCCCAGTGGCCTACATAATGACACTTGCTCACTTTCGATTCATTATTATTCCAACCCTTTTTCATTCTCAAGACACTTCATCATGTACAAACATTGTAGATTATAGACACACCAATATGATTTAGAAAGGCCTATTAACCTTAGTCTCAGCGTCAATGTCTTGCCTTTGACCAAATTAAGAAGATGATCTGAGGTGCGTGCTAGTTGGCCTGGACACCACAGACTGTAATACCAAAAGAATATAAAGGCTTATAAACTCTTTGCAGAACAAATCTGCAGGATGGTTGTTGATTAAGCCAAGAGCCAAAAATCCTTGTGACGCTTAGTGGTAATCATATAGCCTCCAGTTTTCTTGCCTTTTCTTCTCACTGCAATTGCCATGCAATGAGCATTCTGGATGCAGTACTCCACCACCCCACCAGCGACTCTGTGGCCTGCCCACATCATGAGAAGACGCCTTGTTGTGGACCTCTTCTTCTGCCCCAAAACCAGAAGTGCCACCCCTTGTTTTCTGGCTTCCTCCACTATTTTTGGGCCCTTTTCCTTTCCTTCCACTACTGCAATCTCAATTTGCACCTATCAGAACCATATATTCTCAATAACATTCAACCATCACATGTATATCAAGTTATGAAACACCCATGCTAAAATAGAATTATATCATATCAGACACTCATCAATTTACCTGGCCCTGACTAGAGTAGCAAGCATAGTTTCAAACACCATCATATAAAAACTTTAATCTTTATCTATGTTCCAAGGATAAAATTCACCATATTTGAATGAGTTTTTCTTCTGATTAATAAGATTTTAAGCTACAGCGGAGACAGGGCAGCGTTCTAATCTTTCCACTCTCGGGGATACCATATATGCAGCTTAATTATTTTGAAGGTAGCGGTACAATTGGGTAAGGGGAAAGAAAGTTAAAACTTTGCACCTTGAGAATGTTGAAAACTGTGCGGATTAAGAGGAGTAAACTCACCTCAGGTCTCTTGACATGGCACATATTCTTGAAGGAGGAGACAAGTTCATAAGTCCGTGGACTTGGAGTAGTAATCTCCTTGCTGGACTCTTCTTCTGTGGCTGCCAATGCCATAACACATGAACCATACTTGGGTCATTCTCAATCTTTAACCAAATAAATCAAGGCTAAAGGGAAGAAAGCAAAATATTACAATCAGTTTCACACCTTGTTTAGAAGGCTTAGTCACATGAAGAAGTATTATCATGTCCTGGCCCTGAACAGTGTGAGTGAGTGCCCATTGCACAGCCCCCTTGGCTGCAAGGCTAGAATCAACCACAATCATGATTTTCCTACCAATAACAACCCCATTTTTTGCCCCATCGTCAGGTTTCTTCTCGCAATCATCACCGGAATTCTCAGTTTTCAGGTCAGTTTTGATGGCACGAGTGTCAAGCTTGGGTTGAATAGGCGGTGAGCGGACACGAGCATGAGGCCTAATTCTGTTGAGGCAGAAGCCTGGCAACTTTGTTCCTCTCTTGCCCATTTCTTCGATCACCTTCTGCGCAAGAAGGCACCAATGTTTATAATGAGAAGAACAGAGAAAGAGGAATCAACAATAAGGCCCTTGCTGAGGCTGGGGCAAATTTCTAAAATGTTGGCCTGGGACATGGCCATTTGTGCTTTGCTTTCTTTTTTCTTTTACTTTTCTAATCATTTTTGGTTCTTTTGTTCCTTTTGATTTGTTTTCCTCCTTGTGGGGGTGCCTTGTCCCTGATGAACGTGGTTGTTATCAAGCTGTAGGCCCATTCCCCCTCTTAGACCAGCCGTTTGGCTTACCCATCACCATTTTTTCGTAACAATTTTCTTTTAGTCATAATAGTTAATGGTGTTATTCAGGCTTTGTTCAAAATTAAATATTCTCCTCCAGAAATCCTCTTCTTAAAATAATACTCTTGCGCTAGTTGATACATTTGAGATTTTACTTTTATAATGCTTCTAAAAGAAATCAAACCCACATTAATAGAGATACTATTTTTTGATTCTCTTACCGATTAAGTTAATCCTTGTCAATAAGAGTAAGATAAGTTATTTTGGCACAATAATTAGTGAATGCTTATCAAATAAGATCATAAAAAAATTTTTTGGTAGATGGCCTTTATTAGCAGTGTGACCATTTTGCACTCAAATGAATAATCAGTCACATTATTAAAGTGTTCTTCCTCTCATTCCAACACCTCATTAAAGGCTTCTTCTGTGACTGATTGCAAAGCCCCCATTTCATATCATTACAGGATGCTTCCTTTTCTGCTTTTATTTGTTTTTATCGTTAAAGGAGGGGATGGGGCATAGGTTAACAATGACAAACCATGTGAACCCAGAAAATAAATAAAAAAATTGCTTTGCAGTTTCAATAGCATCAAACTGAAGAAAATAAAGACGCTCTTTGCAGCTTTAATTCTTACAGTATCCTTCACTCCAAGTATAGTAATTCATACAAAATTTCTGTAGTAGCTGAAAAACGTTACTATGATGGCTTACCACTTCCTTTTTGCATTACATTATATCAAATATCTTTCTATTTACGCTACAGGCTCATCATATTAATGAACTCATTCAATTGTTAACTCAACTAATACAATGATGTTTCCCATAAGGAAAAAGGATTTGAAAATGATTAATATGATAAAAGGGTTCAGCTTCATAATATGAATTATCCAAAGTTAAAATAATATCGTAGACTTTTTCTTCTTTAGAAAAGAGAACTTTAAAAGGTACTGTAGCTTCCAAGAAACAGCATCCATCCTCACTTTAGCTGCCCTTACCGAAATATTTGTAGTCTCACATATTTTCTGGATCAGTTACCTGGGTGACATGTTCTGAGAATGACATATCATTTTCATATACTCATTAAAATGGCAAACTATGCACCTTGGGACCTATGTTCTGCAAAAGACAGAGTGTCCTAATCTATGAACACCGACAGTTCAAAAATAAGCACGTGATATTTCAAATTACTTATAAATATTTCAGACTATGTTATTTCTTAGTGAACATATCCATATCAGTATCCTCTGCTTCTTGCTTCTTAGGTCCTAATATTTCTTAATCAGCGGATCTCGCATAAGTCACATATTTTTTACACAGCATTGCTCTGGGATTTAGCTAGGTTATTGTGGTTCTCCTCAAAATATGACTTTGTTTTCTAGAGTTGAGTTTTGGAATCCAAGGCTAATATGTTTGATGATGTAGAAGCATAAGTAAAGTGATTAGTGAATTAAACGAGATTCACGTGGCATGGAGTCATTAGGAGATTGAACAGATTCATTTTAATGCAAAAATGCCGTTAAGTTTGTTGATGAATGCTGGGCCAGTTCCCTTAAAACACCAAAATAATAAAGGAAAAGGAAGGACATGAAAGCAACTAGCTAACTTCCTGTTTGACTCCTTAAAAGGGAAAAGATCCAAATGAATTGAATGAAGGCAAAAGGAGATTCTCTCATCCTAAACAAGATGACCCATCTTGAATAGAATGATAGTGCTGTCCTGCTAGGCAATTAAGTAAAAGAAATCTGCTAAGACTTCAACTAGTTTCTAATTATCACTGTAGTTAAGAAGTCACATCCACCCTCCCCCCACCCTTTTTTTTTCTGCTAATCAACTAGCAGGTCAAATTGAAAAGTGATTATTTATATGATTATCGTACGAATTTGTAGAGTAATTTTATTTAGAACATTTGATGTAGGTATATTCATGAGTTAGGTTTGATTTTAATCTAGTCTTATATTCAACCTGGTTTTGTATTAAGTTATTTTTTTAAACTTGATGTTCGTGTTTAACTTGGTTTGATTTAGTAGTGAGTTGAAGTAATTTGGTCGGGTCACTTTTTTTTGTTTTTGGTAAAAATAATAAAATAATTTCTAAAAAAATCATAGAATCAGACTGGCTTGGGTCAGATTATCTATTTTGGCTTTCTAGCCCAACCCAGCTTAACCCAATATAATCAAACGGATCAAGTTATCTAGGCCACCATGTGGCATGCACACCTTAATTTGAAGGAGGAAGCAGCTAAAATATGAAAGAGAACAACTAGATTGTTACTTTATCTAGATTCAGGACTCCCACTCGATAATGAAAGCCCACAACTAGATCCAAGGTTAAGCCCTTCCCCTGTCGCCGTTTTATGGGCTTGGTAATTTTTTGATTGGCATCTTTGGCAATTCTCATAGAAGACGAGTTTCTCGATCTCTCTCTCTTTCCTTCATCATCAATATCTGCTCCCGTTGAAAGAAAATTTGGTTAAAATATGCTATGGATTAATATAAAACCCATATTATAAATTAAAAAGACTCATATTCAGGACTTTTCTTAATTCAATCTTATCTCTCAATAAATGATTTTCAGAATTTATTTATATATTTTTATATCATAAAACTTAAGTAATCAAATTAACTAAACTGTTAAGTATTTTCTTGTTATTGTATAATTTTATTGAAATTCTCTTGTACATTTAGCAGGTTATATATTAGTAGCCAAGGATAAATACGAAAAGCATTCTAAACTATAGTTAGTAAGTTCCGAAAAATTACACTGAGAACCTTAAAATAGAGAAATAGCTTAAGAAGACTCAAATAAATTATACTGTAATATAAATTTAAGCCTTAAATAAATCCTGATCTAAATTAAGCAGCTGAATCATGCCCCTGGATTACTTGCATAAGTAGTGGTCATTAAGATTTCAAAAGGGGGAGATAACATTCATTTCAAAATCCACTCCGAAAGTTCAATATACGGTGAAGCCAATGACACAATATGATGGGAATGAAGAAGTTACCACCGAGGACTTTGCTCCGTCTGAATACTGAATTTTTTAAAGGGCAGTTTAGTAATAGACTTCATATACAACAGAATCAATTTTGCCTGCAGTAGAAGCATGATCTGGGTGACTTCGGCGAAGTAATCATCAGCTTTTGGGAGGTTTTAGACATTGATTTTTAGAAAAAACCAAAGAGGGAATTAAAATAAGAATTGATTTAGGATCAGGAATCACTTAAGGATGGTTTCTATGCTGAGCTAAACATCCACTTTAACAATGTATCCATAATCATTCATGTGATACCCCTCCCATCATCCAAGTTCCTTGCCCAACCTCCACAAGATTTGGAACATATCCATATGATCTTAACATTATTGTCAATCCCCACAATGTCCTATATATATCCTGTGTCTCAGGATGTCTCTCATCCAAGGAATAAAATTCCATCACACTATCATTGACCCCAATCACACTACACCCTGGCAATTTCCTGAACCCAGTATCTCTTATTGCAACCTTCAATCGAGCAACATCTTGCCATCTTCCAAGATCCTTATATATGTTCGAAAGCACGACAAAGTTTGCAGGGTTGTTTGGTTCAAGTTCAATGAGCTGTTGAAGAGCCAATTCAGCTAATTCAACATTCTTATATATTCTACATGCCCCAAGTAGGGCAGCCCATATAACTGAATCTGGTTTCATTGGCATCTTTCTCACAAAATCTATAGCCTGGTCTAAAAGACCAGCTCTTCCTAGCAAATCAACCATACATCCATAATGCTCAATTTGAGGCACAATTGAATAATAATCCATCATTGATTGGAAGTATGAAAAGCCATCTTTGACTAAACCCATATGTGTACAGGCAGACAAAATTCCAACAAAAGTAACTCCATCTGGTTTGTCTCCTGCATTCTTCATCAGATCAAATAAACTCAAGGCATCAGCAGCATGCCCATGCATGGCCAGGCCATTAATGATGGTGTTCCATGTAATTGTATCTTTTCTCTCCAGAGTGTTGAATACATCAATTGCATTTTCTATATTCCCACATTTTGCATACATATCAATCAAAGCATTTCCAACAAACAAGTTTCTTGTAAAACCAATACTCTCTGCATATACATGCACCCACTTACCCATATCAAGGGCTCCTAATCTTGAACATGCAGACAACACTGTGACAAGTGTTGCATCATTAGGAATCACATCAGCTTCTATAAGCATCTGTTTAAAAGACTCCAATACTTCAGATAAACGTCCATTATGAGCATAACCTCCAATCAATCCATTCCAAGAAAAGATATTTCTTTCAGGCATCTCTTTGAACAATTTCTCACAGGATTCAACATCCCCATTAGTTGCATAACCACTCAACATCGTGTTCCATGACATAATATCCCGGTCAGGCATCTTATCAAAAAGTTGTCTTGCTGCCACCATATCCCCCAATTCTATATAACCCGAAATCATAGTGTTCCACAAGATGATGTCACGCTCTGGTGCCAAGTCAAAAAGCCGTCGTGCGGAGACCATGTCATGACAAGAAATGTACGCATTAATCATAGAAGTCCATGCAACTACATTCCTATCAAGCATCTCACCAAACACTTTATAAGCAGCTCCTACAGACCCCCTAGTTGAATACATATCAATCAATGTGGTTGCCACAAATGGATTTGATTTAAAACCTCCTTTTATTACAAAACAATGAACTTCTTCTCCTTCCGTTGTTGCATTGACCTTCCCACAAGATTTGAGAACAATGGGAAAGGTAAAGCAATTAGGTAATGCGCCAGCTCTGTTCATTTGAAAGAACAGAACCATGACTTCCCAGTAAGACTCATTTTGCGAATACCCCCTGAACATGGCATTCCATAAAGCGGTGTTCGGATCAGGAATTTGATCGAATACCTTTCGGGCATAGGCCATCTTCTTGAGTCCTGCACAGGCCGTGATGAACTTTGGGGTGACGTACTCATTATACTCAAATCCATGGGCAATTATCTGACCTTGGATCTGGAAGAGGTGTTTAGGGGTTCTACATGACTGTAAAAAGGAAATAAATCTTTCTTCGAGGATTTTGTGCAGTGGCTTCTGAGCTAGACTCAACAGAATCTTCGCTATTTTTTAGCAGGGGCAGCAAGTAGCTTCTCAGAGAGGGAATAAATCACACATACGTAAGATGAAAATCAGCGATGGAACCCAGCTGCTCCGTGCTGTTTGTGAGCTTCAAGCAGCGTGACGTGAGATGAACCCAAAATCGATGATGGGGTTGAATTGGAAGAAATAAGAGCTTCGCATTGCAATGGGATAGATAGAGAATAGTGTTGATGCCGAAGCTCAAGGTACCGTGAGGAGATATGCAGATAGCCCTGTGACGCAGAGAATTGCTACTCCTCTAACGAATCAATCCAGCAAGTAGAGGCCTTGGCACAGTTCCATGTTTTGATAAAAGCATGAAATGAATCGAAAAGAGCATCATATAAATTTTATTGGGATTTATAAAAGAATATAAATGATTTTGCGTGAACAAAAATACAAAACTACGGTGAATAATTATAATTTTTCCGATTAATTATATTTACGAAGTTGTAAAGCTTTGCGTACATAGCAATGTTAAAATTTAGCAAAATTATATATATATATATATAATAAATATAAATGTAATATTAATTTATGAAAATAAATTTATATTTGTTAAATAATAATATTTTAAAAGAATGTAATAAATAAAATGTGTATTAACAAACGGAAATAGGTTAAGCACAATAAGATCAATAAGATATTGAAACAAATTAATGATAATTAATATGTAAATTAAATACAATTAAAGAGATAATCACATTATTTGAGATAATTAAAAATATGTAAATATTAATATTTTATAAGATAATATTAGAAAAAAGGAAATTTCTATTTTAGTTATCTTCTTATTAAGATTTAAATAATTTATCATATAATTATTATTTATATTTTTTAATTAATAATTAAATAATTTATAATAAATAATTAAAATCATATGTATATCATTCAAGTTTATTATATCTTAAAGAAAAAAGGCATTCCTTTATATGCCACAATTTATGCAAAAGTTTAAAAAATTTAAGAGATCTAAAAGTTACATAAAAAGTTAAAAATAAAAATGAAAATAAAAAATGATTATTATGCTTCTACTTTTAAAAATTTATAAAAAAAAAAGATACTGTTAAATAATAATTAGATGGACATAATAGGCATTTCTTATAATTTTTTCTTTTCTTTTCTCTTCTTTTTTTAACCAAATGTATCCTAAGAACATAAGCTTGCAACATCTTAGCCATGTTTGGTATGCCAACAGAAACTGATAGAGAAACAGAACCTACTGGTAAAATGTGTTTAGTTTATATGTCTCATAGGAAATGGAAACTCGTACAAAAAGTATGGATATTGTGCACTTTCTTTTTTATGTTGTGTCTTTTTTCGTGCGTCATTTTTTAAATGGAAATATATTGACATTTTTACCTTTGATATGTATTACTATTTGTTTGCCGATCTTTTCCATTTAGTCTTATTTTACATTGTCAGCCTTTAGCATCGTCATGAAAATTAAATTTTATGGTATGTAAGTGTTGTTGAAATATTGCTACAACTCTTACTAATTAAATTTTCATCCATTCTCTTTTATCTAGTGTAACTCAATTGTTTGTTATGTTATAAAGTATTGCGTGAGAAGTATTTGGCTATTTAATTATTGTTATTTATACAAATGAAACTTTGTTTTATAGGTTATGTTGTTTTAAAATTTAGTTTCATTTGGCTTATTTTTTTCATACGGGTTATAAAATTTTTCATAAGGATTATAAAATGTAATAAAAATCAAATCCAAACACTGGAAAAATAAAATTATTGTCATGCAAATAATATTGAAATTGTAATTGTGAAATTGAACAATTATGTAGAGAAAGAATGACATACGAAAATGAAATGGCATTGGAAATCCACAGTTAGAATTGTAGGACTTCCAACTACAATACAATTAGAAATGTTTGATTATTTGGCAATCATACATAGTTACAATCAAAACCAATCTAACTACCATACAGTTGGATGATGCTCTGACTGCATGGTAGTCAAACTTGTTAGATCAAATCATAGTCAAGCAAATTTCAATTACACTATAGTTAGAATTGTTTGACTGTGTAACAGTCAGACAACATTTTGACCACAGCATAGTCGAAATTGTCCAGCCAAGACGTGATTGGACAGGTTCTGACTATGCTGTAGTTAGAGTGTATTTTGACCGCTTCCCCCAATTTGCCATCATCTCATAACTCCTTCTTTCTTTCTTTTTTTCTTTGTTTTTTTCTCTCTTTTTCCTATTAGTTATAAACTTTTCCTTTTTTTTCTTCTATATAAAAGTTTTGTATTTACATTTTATTTGCATTTTAAAGGAAAAGGGTAGATAATATATAAATCATAAGAAAAATAAAATTATATTTGTACTATATCATTATATATTTATATTTTTGGAATTTTTTATACAAGTTATGTTAATAATAGTAAACTTTTAGTAAATGGATACATTTTTTATACAAATAATATTAAACTTGTTTAATTTTTTATATGTTACAAATTAACATATATATATATATATATATAGTTTCTTCAAATTAAAAAAAATGGATTAAAATATTATGTTAACATATTAACATATGTCCATTATAAAAAATTGTAAATAAGCCCCGAACCCAACTCCTTCTCCTCCTCTTCCTCTTCATCATCATCTTCTTTTTCATTATCTCTAACTTCATGTGAGATGCGAGAATTGTGAGCTAATTTTTGTTGGGATGACCTTACTCTAACCTTAGATTGTGATTGAGAACAATAAGTTAATTCATTTATTTGTAATCCAAGCCCTTTAATTTATTTTTGCTGTCATTGAAATTGAATATGATAAGATTATGTTGAAATATTAATAACTTCATTTCTTATCATATCTTGTATGTAAATTGAATGAGGATATGATGATAGTTAACGGAATGATGCTTCTTCTATGTATGTATATCTGGTGTTAGAATTTCCTAATATTTTGCATGACATATTACCCCGTTCATAAATTACACCTCTCTTTTTTCCACCAGTAGCTTGTACAAATAAATTCAAATATGATGAATTGTATCTTGAACTTTTGGCATTATTTTTCCTTCGTAAAAAGTCATCCTACCAATACAAAATGCAAATGAATAAATGAGTTAAAATAATATATATATATATATATATATATATATTATATATATATATATATATATATATATATATATATATTATATTTGTTACATGCATACTTAAATAGCTTTTGATTTTTGATCCATCCAAGTGTTAGTAGATTTATGTTGATGTGTTTTTAAATAAATTTTAAAATATGAAGGATGTTTCCTTAATTCTCGAATTGCATAACAGAAAAAGTAAAAATTAATTGGTTCTATATAGGTAAAGCATAAAATAGATGTGTCAAATAGATAACAATCTTTTAGCATATTCTTACATAGAAATGAATCCTCCTATATGCAAAGAAGCTCCAAACTGTGAAATGGAGGCATGATTCTTTTTTTTTGCTTACTTATTGAACGAAATTTGTTAGAGCTCCAATGGGCATACAGCTTCACCTATATAGATTCTTTAATCTATTGTGTTTTTTTTTTCTCTCCGAAGCAGTACAAATAGTATCTTTTAAGCGTTTAATTACTTGATTTTTTCAATTTAGCCAAATATCATAATGATGTTCTAGTTTCCAATAATAATATTGCTAAAAAAAATTTTAGCCAAATATCATTGATGGAGAACTTATAATTATATAAAGGATCAAGAGTTCGAATCAACATATAAGAAACATTATGAAGGAAAATAATTACCTAAAATTTATGAAATTATAAATTTTTATATTATTATGATACTTGGCTCTAATTATTCCATGATCTATCATATTTACTCTCAAATATTGTAATAATACATGCACATATAGCTTTATTATCTAGTTTAAACCTAGTTAAATAAATAATTAAGTAGATAATTAACAATGAAAGTCAAAATAATGACAATCTTATATGGTAATATGTCACTGAAATATAATTATAAACCTTGTGTATTATGTGTAATCAATTTTTTGGCCGAATTTACTTTACATTGCACTATAGTTATATTAAAAAGCATCTTGCTCAAAGAAACATAAATGGGTAAGGTAGGGTAGTCATAAATTTGATACATAATTGCTTTTGCTTTTGATTTTAAATGTGGGCCTCTCTTTTGCTTGAGTGACCCTTTTTACGTCATATTCTTTTTCAAGGTTTAATAAGAGGTCATTCAAGGCTTTATAATTTTTTGTTTAAACAACCTTGCACAAAATTATGAATCTCTTTTATATTACATCATTTGGAATACAACTTATTAGTTGCTTCCGATAAGGCTTTAAATACTTATCAACATCTTCATGTAGTTTACCTTTTGGATATATAACATCTACAACACTTGGATACAAGTACCAGTCAGTTTTGTAGGCATAGTTATATATAAAAACTAGTCAATTGCCTTTACTTTTTTTTTCCTCCTAGTAGCCAATGTCTATAAAGCAACTTTATTTGCTAGCAAAAATTTTGCTCTTTAGCATCATTTGCAATTGTAGTTTTAAGTCTTACATACTCATTCTTAAAAATTAAAAAAAAAAAAAAAGAAATGTTATAGGAGTTATGTGTATCTAGAAACATATAGAATACAATGAATAAGAAAAGATGACATTTACAAAAGTGGCTTCAGATTTTTTTGTCCACCTAATCATTAGATGTTATTTTTTGATGGGTTTGAACGTGAAGTTCTACTAGAGCTATAGGCATGCTTACTTCTTAAGTTAAAGTTGCAGTATATTTTATGAATGGAACAGAACT
The DNA here is from genome assembly GCA_032878935.1 of Erythrophleum fordii. Taxonomy (NCBI): domain Eukaryota; kingdom Viridiplantae; phylum Streptophyta; class Magnoliopsida; order Fabales; family Fabaceae; genus Erythrophleum; species Erythrophleum fordii. Next base: position 47,747,915 of record JAVQMF010000053.1, on the reverse strand, counting down.
AATAGTGTAAAGAGTTAGGCCATAAATAGAGGTAGAAGCTTTATTTTTCTTTGCTCGTTCACTTTTTTGTCAAAATTCTATACTATTCCAACCAACACATAAGTCATTCTAGATATATTCTTTAATCCATAAAGGCCTCTTTCCTGTGCCTTAAGCATAACAGATCAAATCATTTAATTGATTCCTTATCTGATTTTTTAAATTTTTATAAATTTGAAAATGATTTTCCAATGTCCAAATATAATATTTCTATCCATAGAAGTATCTTTGAATACTAATATTTTACAATAACAACAAATAATTTTATGGCAAATTAAATGTAAAATTGACCTATAATTTTTTAAACCATAATTCTTTAACTATTTTAAAAACTTTTTTTCAACAATTATAAGACTTTAGGTAGTTATGTTTGATCATAACAATAATATATTCAATAACTTCATTGCCATTAGGCATAAACCTAAATTATTTTCAAATATCTAACTAAGAATGCACACCTTATTTCACCAACAAGGTAAATAATTTGCTTGCCCATATCAACTCCTTCTTGAATTTGGGAATACAAATTTGTTTCATAATTTTTGTTATCCATCTAAAAGGAACATAAGATAAGAAGAAAATGGAAGAAACATCAGCTACATATATTCCTACTATAACATAATTATAGAGAATAAAAAATATATATAATCTTACCATGTTCTTAAAAAAAACTAAGCTTCTTTAGCTACAAGAGTTTGAAAAGCAAGAAAAAGATGATAAACTTGTACATATCTGAGTTGCATCATAATTTTTTTTTCTTTAGTTTCATATAATCTTCCTTACATATTCATATGAATAAAGTCATAAAAAGACTACATCTAAATATGCCTAATCACTACAAAGTTTAGCTTAAAGATTTCCTCCTCTAACCTTCATTCCTGCGTGACATGGCAGGACTCACATGAAGGTACCTTTAAAATGTACATGAAAGCTTTATTAATGATATGTCACATTAAGGCAAGAGTAGTCATATGTGACATGGCACTTGCCACTTGGGAAGACAAATAAAAGGAGATTGTTACTTTTTGTCCTTTTCTAAATTTAAATACTCATAACATTTAAATATGTAAATAATAACATTTAAATATGTAAGTTATAAGTTATTATATGAAATATTTGTCTACAATAACTTATTATATATAATAATAATAATAATAATAATAATAATAATAATAATAATAATAATAATAATGTAATTATATATAATCATATGATAAGGTTAAGTTTGACAAAAAAACACACACACACACACATATAAAAGTAAATTTCTCTAGTTATATATATAATTTTATATCTATAACTATATATTGCAATCATAATATGATATACATAAGTATATATAAAACTATGTGCATGAATTATATTATATAGAATATTATATATATATATATATATAAATCAATATATATATTATAATTTATTTCTTTAATTAACTAATTCTATGAAATTAAGAGATTGTGGCTAATTATATTATATAAATGATGAAGGAAAAGGTGTATATAATTAGATAAGATAATAACAAATAGAGAACTAAAATTTGGACTTCAATTTTAAAAGGATGGTTTAACAAAATAAATTGTGTGCAATAAAAAATAAAAAAAATTTACAGTACATTAAGCAATATAATAATAAGTTTATCATAATTTATCAACTTAATAAAGGTTAAATTAACATATACCTGGTTATTTATTAATTCGTGAGCCTTCTTAAGTGTTCTTTTAGCACGTTTTTGTAGAGTAAATTTTTTTTATCTCTCAAGTACATTGCATTATCTACAATCACAAATGTATCTATAAGACTTTCTTTAGGTTTTGCATAATTTGCGAACAATATAATAAAATGGTTCTCTAATTTAATGCAATCTTACTCAAAAGAGATTGATTTTACTTCAATATTATCTTTCAAAACCTTTAAATAAGAATGTGCATTTGGAGCTTTTGTCCATGATCCTTATAGCCTTCAAGCATAGCCTTGATGTGTTGGAAACTAGTATAAAGTTTTGTAAAATGGATTAACTTTTTTTTTTTTATAACTACTTTGTTCAATTTTAGCTTTAGTATACTCCATGTTATTATATCATATTGAAATAAAACCCAATTAATTCTATATAACATACTTCACATATTATATATGTATATTATAAAATAACATATAAGATAAATTGTATAATAATTTATATATAATTGTTTCTCCTATTAACAATAACAAATATTATAAGTATTCTTAATATTTGGTTTATTCTAAAAACGAATCTTCCCTAATAAACATAACAAATGACATATTATTATTATATATATTATAATGAAATAAGAACTACAAAATTAATAATAATAATATATTATTGTTATTATTAAATAAAAATTAAAGCTGTAAAAAAAACATCTTAATTTCCTTTCAACTCTTGTAGAATTTTAACCGAAATGTTTCCCACTGAATCCAAATCACATGCTATCATTAATACATTGGAAACAAAGCAAATCAATCTCCACAGAAAGTTTTGAGGCATTCTTTCAAATCACAGGTAAAGTACAAACCAAATAATGTACCAGAATATATCAAATGAAAATAATTATTCCAAAGATTCAAAGATTTATTCTCTTCAAACTCTTTCTGCACAACGTAATAAAGGATGTCACAACAAATGATCTTCTACTTCTTCTAACGCCGAAATTGTGATCTCCAAAATCAAAGAAAAATTAGTCTCTTTTTCTTTATCTAACTTTCTCCGTCCAAACTCTCTGCCGTGCTCTCCCTTCAAAATCCCAATTTGATGTTAAGCTTGTCTAACAACTTTAAAATTCGACCATTAATTAGAACAATCTCAACGATATGACTAGTATTATAAGTCTTACAAAATAATAATTCAATTAATTTAGTGGTTTGAATCTATTCAAATTTTAAAACATTACATAAATTGTCTACTTTCTTTGAAAATATGAAATTAAGAAATGTATAAAATTTGAAATTGAAAACTTTTATTAATTCCTAAGACTCTAAAACTCTAGCTATATCCAATTTCTTCTTCTAGAAACTAGTAATACACTTTTTAACGACCACCTTTCTAGGAATACACAACCTATTTAAACCAGATTTAACAAGCCAATCCGGTACTTTGCTTACATTCTTTCAAATTAAAGGATTGGAAAATAATTTTTTATTGATTATTTACATATTACTTAAAAAATCATTAACGATTTTAAATTCAAATAGCAATCATAATTTTTTTTTTATAAAAATTGATTTTACAATTAAATGATATTCGAACTATATTATGTCTATCTTAACAATTTTTATAAATAAGATATTTAGCTCAAATTTTAAAAATTAACCAACCATGATGTTTAAATTCTTTTTTTGCTTATATATGTATATATACGTGTGTGTGTTTGTGAGAGAGAGAGAGAGAGAGAGAGAGAAGACTACCTAATTGAAAACAAAACAAAACACCAAAATAAAAAAATGCAACAATAACATTAAAAATAAATAAATAAGCATTTAATCCCAATTAAAATAGAAAAACAAAAGTTATTTTTTAAATTCCTAACTTAACTATTTGTTTAGCCAGTCTTCAAATTTTCAACTTAAAAAAATCTTACTTTTATGAATATTAAATTACTCATTAAGGTAATTGTAAAACATGAAAATTTATGACTATATGTAATTATTTAGAGTCAAACAATTTAGACGCAAAATCAAAGTGAAAAAAAAAATTGATAGAAGATTTGGTAACTCGGAAGCTAGAGGGGAAGCAAGATGGACAAGCGTTCGTCGATGTCGGTATTTTCGACAACGAAGAAGATTTCATAAATGGGATATTTTCTTACAATGGAGAAGTTTGAGGAAAACTGGTGGCTCTGGTTCAGATAGTGGCTCGCTGAAGTGTTGAAGGAAGAGTTAGTGCTTGTCATCATGATTGTCAAGTGAGTTAAAATAAATTCATAACAAAAAAATAAATTTATAATATAAACTCGTATCATGAATTTATAAAAATTTATATTTATTAATAATTACATATAAAATATAATATATAAAAAAATTTGTCTAAATATAATTTAAATTAAACTACTTTTTTTAAAAATTATTTATATACCATAATTCATATTTCTTAATGCAAAAAATTCTAATTAAATTCATATATAAATATTATTTTTGTATCTTTTTTTACTAGATTGTATTCGATTTAAGAATTTTTATTTTTTTTAGACTCAAAGTGACTTAATTATATGTTGACTCGTCAAACTCAATTTAAGAAACATTGATTTAATCGAATATATCTAAGTTAAAGGTAAATTAAACTGAATTTATGTTGAGTTTAAATTTATAAGTGAGTTAACATGATTTTTTTAAGTAAAAATTTAAACTTGTTAAAATCAAAAAGTTAACTCGTAAGTTTAATAACAATGTTTGTAATTAAAGGAACAAAAATCGTAGGTGAATTTAGAATAGATAAAGACAATAAAGATCTTGACAATGAGCTTATAAAAAATTTTTTTTATTGTGTTGAAACCTAAATTAGGCAATAAAGCAGAATGTCAGAGGGGGGAGCAAAATAAATTTTTGAATATTGTAGAAAAAGAAAGCAGGGATTACATGAAAGATCTGACTCCTTTTTTTTTGTGTAATATTTTTTAGCATTACGCATTATATTTTTATGGTTGTGAATTTTTTTATTTTAAAATTATTATTATTTTCTTATGTAGATTTCATAAAAAGTATTGTAACAAAATAAGAAACAATTTCAACAACATTATCTTATAAGCATCTTTATGAATATTGTGTTTGGCCAATTTTGAACATTTTTTTTTACTATTAAAGTACTAAAAATAACATATGTTTCAATAGATAAATAATTTTAAATATCTGTTACGGTTAATACTAATTATTTTTATTTTTAATCTAATTTAAATATAAAAAATAAAATCACAATAAATATATAAAATATTTTAATAAAAATAAATATATAATATATAAAATTAAAATAAATATATCAAAATAAGTATACAAAAATTTATTCCTAAAACTTTGATTATAATTAATTTTTTTATCAATGAAATGTAGTATATATTATAATAAAATTTTTTAATTGCTAATTGAAATACTGAACAAAAAAAGGACAACTAGGAGAATGGATAAGTTTGTAGTTGAAAATTTTGAGAGAAGAATGAGGATGTTTTTGTCTCATAAAAAGTAATTTCTATTTCTGCTTTTACTTTAAAAGAGAATCTCCAATTTTCTACTTCTGTCCATAATAGAAAATTTCGGCACACTCTTTGGTTTGGTCTATGTTCACGCTCGATAAACCCTGGCCTCACATGATCCTTAGATGACATATAAAAGTGCATTGAGATTGATACATGTGGGTATAGACATAAAAAAGAATTCTTGTCATCTTGAATATGTAACTGATGTCCTAATCAATGTATATTTATTTTACAAAAGAAAAAAATTCTACTACTCACAAGCAGCTTTGAGAATGGTCTGAATATAATTAAAATTTAACATAAATATTTTTTAAAAAATAAAAAATTTTATTTCTTCCAAAAATAAGGCCACAACAAGGCTAGAAAAGAACATTATATCCATAATTTTTAGAATTCTGCATTGATTGAAGAGTATAAATTAAAAAGGGGTTACTACAAAGTAATTTTATTTTATGGAAATTCATATTAGGATGAAGGAAATTTTGAATAAAGGATAAAGGAAAATTTGAAAAAAACAAAAAGGAAAGACTTCTTATAATATAATAAAATATAGATTGATAATATCCTATTTATATTAGTATAAAGATACCTTGTCGCTTCTTCTCCCTGAAAAACAAAAAAGACCATGAAAAATCTTTAACTGCTTGAAGAAATCTGGGTTAATTTCAAACTTGCAGCCAGAATGGGTGCCCTTTGTTCTTGCTTCTGCGCTTGAGACGAAGAATTTAGTATACCTCCCTCCATGGATACAAACATCACGCATCAACATAATACAAGGATTCTTCCCTTCTTCAACCAGGTACCTTGACACTTTTTTATCATAATTTAAAAATCTTTCGTTTATTCTTCTAATGTTTCATTAAATTAATTTAACTCTACTATTTCAGAAAAAGTACTCCTATGACTATGCTTTTTTTTTTTTCCTTTGGGATGGTTCTTTTCTTCGTAATAGATATCTTATTCGTATAGTTAAAATTTTACAAATCAATATATTTAATACTATATTAATATTGATTGGCGTAATGATTTTTTTCCTTTATAACAATTTAAAAGCATGGCAAAGGCTTTATTTTTGTTGCTATATTATAAAATCCATGGTGAACTTATTTTTTTGTTAGTTTCAAAAAATATCTCTCATAGGTTGTGTTCCCTGTTCTTGAATATGGAAGAATGATTCATGCAGGTATGACGAAACTTCGAAATGCAGAATAATTGAAGATGCTATGCACTTCATCATTGAAGATGATATGCACTTCTTCGTTGAAATCCTTTTTCTTTTTTATATATGAAAAAACAAAAATTTAGACTCACAACCTCGTGAGTTATCTATACCAATTGTTACTAAGTGGTTTTAAAATTATACCTGATTAATTAATGAAATTTATAATATATATAAAAACACTTTAAAAAAAATCTAATTATACAATGTTAAGTTATATAAATTATATATTTATTTACAAAAATTATAAACTTATCATATCTTAATTAAAAATTTAATCATAAAAATTATATATTTTTTGTTCTAATTAAAATGGTTGTTTGTATGGCTTGTTTTTGCAATAAACTTGGATTTTGTGGCCACTTAATTCATTTTTACATTCCATTCATCTTTTTCTTTCCATTTCTATTATTAAAGAATTTACATACTAAACGAGGCCCTTATATGTTGCAAATCCAATGCTCCATTTGTTATAAATTCAGTGCTACACTTGTCATAAATTCAGCCTATAAACAATTCCTATATTTTAAATATAATTTACAAGCTAGAGAGTTGTCCAAAAATTTAAATCCAAATTTTCTTTTAAATAAATTTTTTGATATTAACCCAAAATTAATTTAACAGTCACTAACTAACATATCATGCTAAGCAAAAATGCAGAGAAAATTTTTTAAAAGAAGAATGAATGATAAGTATCATGAACAAGAATTTTAACTGAAATGCTTCCCACTGAATCCAAATCACATGCTATCATTAATGAATGAGAAACAAAGCAAATCAATCTCCACAGAAAATTTTAAGACATTCTTTCAAATCACAGGTAAAGTACAAACCAAATAATGTACCGGAATATATCAAATGAAAATAATTATTCCAGGGATTCATAGATTTATTCTTTTCAAACTCTTTCTGCAAAACGTAATAAGGATGTCACAACAAATGATCTTCTACTTCTTCTAACACCGAAATTGTGATCTCTAAAATCAAAGAAGAATTGGCCTTTCTTTCTTTACGTAACTTTCTCTGTCTAAACTCTTTCTATCGTGCTCTCCCTTCAAAATCCCAACTTGATGTTAAGCTTGTCTAACAACTTTAAAGTTCAACCATTAATTAGAACAATCTCAACGATATGGCTAATATTATAAATCTTACAAAATAATAATTCAATTAATTCAGTGGTTTGAATCTATTCAAATTTTAAAATTTTAAAAATTAACCAACATCACGTAGAATGTTTAATTTTTTTTTTTAGTTATATATATGTGTGTGTATATATATAAAAGAAAATTACTTAATTGAAGACAAAACAAAACACAAAAACATACAACAATAATATTAAAAATAAATAAATAAGCATTTAATCCCAATTAAAATAGGAAAACAAATATTATTTTTTAAATTCCTGATTTAATTATTTATTTTGCCGATCTTCAGATTTTCTACTTAAAAAATCTTATTTTGATGAATATTAAATTATTCATCAACGTAATTGTAAAAGACGAAAATTTATGGCTATATAATTATTCTGAGTCAAACAATTTAGACGCAAAATCAAAGTGAAAAAAAAAAATATTGATAGAAGATTTGGTAACTCGTAAGCTAGAGGGGAAGCAAGATGGACAAGCATTATTTTCGACAATGGAGAAGATTTCATCAATGTGGAAATTTTTTACAATGGAGAAGTTTGAGAAAAACAGGTAGCTCTGATTCAGATAGTGGCTCGCTGAAGCGTTGAAAGAGGAGTTAGTGCTTGCAATTAAGGGAGCAAACATCGCAGGTGAATTTAGAATAAATAAAGATAATAAAGATCTTGACAATGAGCTTATCAAAATTTTTTTTACTGTGTTGAAACTTAAATTAGGCAATAAAGCAGAATGTCAGTAGGGGGAGCAAAATAAATTTTTGAATATTTTAGAAAAAGAAAACAAGCATGAAAGATCTGACTCCTTTTGTTCTTTTAATACTTTTTAGCATTACACATTATATTTGTATGGTTGTGAATTTTTTTATTTTAAAATTATTATTATTTTCTTTTGTAGATTTCATAAAAAGTATTGTAACAAAATAAGAAACAATTAGTCAACAACATTATCTTATAAGCATCTTTATGAATACTGTGTTTGGCCAATTTTGGAAATTTTTTTTACTATTAAAGTACTAAAAATATATATGTTTGATTAGATAAATAATTTTAAATATCTGTTATGGTTAATATTAATTTTTTTAATCTAATTTAAGTATAAAAAATAAAATCACAATAAATATATAAAACATTTTAATAAAAATAAATACATACTATATAAAATTAAAATAAATATATCAAAACAAGTATACAAAAATTTATAACTAAAACTTTGATTATAATTAAATTTTTTATCAATCAAATATAGTATATATTATAATAAAAATTTTTAATTTCTGATTGAAATACTGAAAAAAAAAAAGAACAATAGGAGAATGGATAAGCTTGTAATTAAAAATTTTGAGCGAAGAATGAGGAAGTTTTTGTCTTAAAAAAATTAATTTCTATTTCTGCTTTTACTTTAAAAGAGAATCTCCAATTTTCTACTTCTTTCCATAATAGAAAATTTAGGCCGACTTTTTGGGTTGGTCCATGTTCACGCTGGATAAACCCTGGTCTCACATGATCCTAAGTTACATATAAAAGTGCACTGAGATTGATTGTTGAGGGTATAGATATAAAAAAGAAATCTTGTCATCTTGAATATGTCACTAAAGTCCTAATCAATGTATATTTATCTTACAAAAGAAAAAATTTCTACTACTCACAAGCAGCTTTGAGTATGGACTGAATATAATTAAAATTTAATATAAATATTTTTTAAAAATAAGACATTTTATTTCTTCTAAAAACAAGGCCCCAACAAGGCGAGAAGAGAATATTGTACCCATAATTTTTAGGATACTGCATTTATTGAAGAGTATAAATTAAAAAAAGATTACAAAAAGGAGTTATTACGAAGTAGTTTTATCTTATGGAAATTCAGATTAGGATAAAGGAAATTTTGAATAAAAGATAAAGGAAAATTTGAAAAGAAAAAGGAAAGACTTCTTATAATCTAATAAAATATAGATTGATACTATCTTATTTATATTAGGATAAAGAAACCTTGTCGCTCTTGCTCTCTGAAAAACAAAAGGCCATGAAAAATCTTTGACTGTTTGAAGAAATCTGGGTTAATTTCAAACTTGCAGCCAGAATGGGTGCCCTTTGTTCTTGCTTCTGCACTCGAGACGAAGAATTTAGTGTAACTCCCTCCATGGATACAAACATCACGCATCAACATAATACAAGGATTCTTTCCTTCTTCAACAAGGTACCTTAACACTTTTTGAGCATAGTTTAAAAATACTTTGTTTACTTTTTTTTTTTTTTATGTTTCGTTAACTTAATTTAAAAAAGTACTCCTATCACTGTGCCTTTTTTTTTGAATGGTTCTTTTCTTCATAATAGATCTCTTATTCGTATAGTTAAAATTTTACAGATCAATATGTTTAATACTATATTAATATCGATTCGTGTAATGATTATTTTTCTTTATAACAATTTAAAAGCATGGTGAAGGCTTTATTGTTGTTGCTAATGTAAAACCCATTGTGAACTTTTTTTTGGTTAGTTTCAAAAAATATCTCTCATAGGTCGTGTTCCCTCTTCTTGAATATGGAAGAATGATTAATGCAGGTGTTGATGAAACTTCGGAATGCAGAATAATTGAAGATGATATGCACTTTATCATCCAAATCCATTTTTTTTTTATATATGAAAAAACGAAAATTTAGATTCACAACCTCGTGATTTATCTATACTGATTGTCACTAAGTGGTTTAAAAACTATATCTTATTAATTAAAAAGAATCTAATTATGCGATGTTAAGTTATATAAATTATATATTTATTTACAAAAATTATAAACTTATCATATTTTAATTAAAAATTTAATAATAAAATTATAATTTTTTGTTTCTTAATTGAAATGGTTGTTTGTATGGCTTGTTTTTGCAGTACACTTGGATCCTCCGGCCACTGAGAGTATCCGTCTCCCCCAACCAAGCAGCAGCATCTGAAAATGAAGAAGCTGATGGTAGTTTATCTCGGGGATCTAGTGCAGCTCAATCCAGCGACTCCAATGGACTATCTGAAGGTATATAAAATATATGATTCAGTATATTGTTCAATCTTTTAAAAAAATTTAACTCTGTTATCTCTTAGATTTTAGAATATGTATATTTGTTTTGTTTTATTCTCTTTTTCTATTTGCAAAGAATTAATAAATCATGACTCAAAAAAATTTTAGGATTGAACTTTCAAACATATATTTTTTAAAGATTAAAAATATATTTCCTCTAGTAATATATATTGTTCAGTTACACAAATATAGGCCAAAAACTTGGACTGGAGAGGAACAGGAGAGAATCCTGTCCACTGGCAGCTCTGATTTTTTTTTTTATCCCCCACTTTCTTCAAATCTTTTTGGTTCAGATTTCATTCAATTATTTATTTTTTTATTTATTGCTTTATCAGTGTAGAGTAATAGATAATTATCATTGTGATTGTTTGGATCCTCTTTATTTAATAAATAAATATACAATATGCAATAGGTTCTATACATATTTTTATTTTTATTGTACACATACAGTATTTCAGAGGATTTATTTACTAAATATAAATGATCTTAACTCAGATGGATCTAACTGTGAAGGAACATCTGAAGCTACTGGTATTCATTCCGACTTATCAGAAGAGTCTTGTCCTACATGTTTTGAAGGTAAGTGAGCTGTGTGTATATGTTAGTTTGGATTCTCGCGTGAATAAGATTTCATCCTCTTGAAAATGGATAAATTGAAATCTGGGTAACCCATCCACTTTTAATGTTAGAAGTTGGAGAAAGAAATTTTTAATGTTAAAAGTTAATCAATCTTTTTCTATATATAGGAGAAGATCCAAATTTGTGTATATTTGGCGACGCGATGGAGTTGCAAACACAACATACTATTTAAAAATCCATCAGTACAAGATTACATTGACCAAAATTTAGCAAACATGAAAAATAACCTTGTTGATGTCAAACATACGTATTAAACATCAAGACACGACACTTTAAATAGTTGTTAAATTAGGTACCCAGATTGACATGTTTTTGTGACAGGATACACTGAGGAAAATCCTAAGATAATTGCACAATGCTCTCACCATTTCCACCTTCCCTGTATATTTGAATGGCAGGAGAGAAGTAAAGAATGTCCGTTTTGTAGACAGGTATGCAATTCTACATTTCCATTTCCCCTCTTTCTAATACTATTTTCATTCATAAGTTGGGTTCACCTATTTTAATTTCTTGCATATGTTAAGTGCATTGACAAATAACTTATTATCAGCACTGTGTTCTGTAGAATTAAGAAATTTTTATTCTTCTGAAAGAAATTCCCATGAGGTGTTTGGTATTGAGATATTTCAACATTAGAAATGTTTTACTTAAACTGCTAGCTGACTGGACTTGTTCGTATGCTAGGCCATTCTACAGGTATACTTTAGCCTAGTATAGTGGGCTGTTACCTGGGCTCACATTCAAGCCCATCATCTCTTTCTATGCAATTGAAGCAAATTGGGCTTGGCCCACGCTGTCCAGCCCAAAACAAACGATTTTTGCCATATCTTTAGATGAAGCATGTTGTTTATTTATAATCTTTGCCGAAATCGAACATAAATTATTATTATTTTTTCTTAAAGCTTGAACGAAATTAATTTTGTATAAAAATAAATATAAGTCTAACCCAGACCTGATCAACGCACTTGGTCGTTGATAATGGATTTAAATTAAAGTGAGTTTCAATCCAACTTAAACTCAACACTTAAAACTTGATTGGGTTATAGCCTAATATCAACTTAGCCCATGAACAGGTATATAAATATAAATAAATAAATAAATAAATATATATATATATATATCTCGTGGACCTACCTAAAAAACAAAGGGAACTAAATGCATGCCTTCTAAAATAAATAATGGTTATTTATTTGTTTTGCGCTTATGACCATTGATTAACAATTTAACGCTGGATTAACTTTGCAGCTGCTGATTTTGGATGAAGTCTTTAATTAACACAAGAACGAAGTCAAATGACAATGAACCAGACTGAACAAATGCATCAAAGAAATTTTTATGTTTTTAATTTATTTTTAACGATGTATTCAGTTGTTTGTGCCCACGGTATCCTTTCGAAGCAAATTTTGTTGATGTTGTTGTTGTTTTTTTTTTCTCCTTCCCGTGAGAAATAGACAATTAATTGCAAGGTACTGAAAAAATGTCTTCGCCAACCAGAAGAACGTACTTGCTGTTTAAATTTTAACTGTAACACACACAGACACACACACTCTCTCTCTCTCTCTCTCGCTCTCTCTCTCTGCAAGTTCATAAATATTTTTGTTCACTTTGTAAGAATTAAGATGAGTAAATAAGTTCCGACTTCCGAGTATAACAAAAGAAATTATATCGAATTACTACAATGATATGATTATAGTTTTAGGTCAAAAATTGGTTCCCATACTGTTCAGTTTATGGCCGCTTCTCTATGGTATTAGTTACTGTTTCATTGAATTTGCTTCCCTCACAGGATCACAATTCGACTTTGATCGTCATGGACTGGTAACACTATTTAGTCCGAGACAAGCAGAACTAATCACAATAAATTAGAACAAAGAATGAAAAATAACAAATATTCTATATATAAATTGTCACATTTATTTAATTTTTATCTCTAAAACCTTAACTCATACATTTATTAAGTCGTATGATATTTATCTCACCCCAGATTCATTGTATATATATATATTTATTTAAATTTATAATATTAATCAATTTAAAACACTATAAATAAGTAAAAAATATCATTGAAATAATATACTATGGGTTTTAAACTATAATTGTTTAAAATATTTTATTTTCTTATTTTTATTTTACATTAAATTTTTAATAAATTTTATGCAAGTAAGTATCAATTTCAGAAAACTTGTTTGTCTTAATTTTTTTTTTTTTGACAAATAGATACAATTCCTGGAGTTTAAGGATTCAATAAAAAAAAAAAATAGACACCGAGCCCAGAATCGTTGGCATTTATCGCTTTTCAGTTACGTACGATATGTCCATTGCTCCAGAGTCTATTCCATAGGATAAGATTCCTCCATGATTCACGATTCTTTTTCTCAGTAAAATCTTATATCGAGTTTGACTCAACAAAAGATTGACACATGCATAATAAATAAAGATCTTCAAAGCCCAGATAAACAGGAACAAATAAAGTTCTGGCTTAATAGGAGATTGACACATATATCGCCAGATTTCGCCACCACAATGTCAACTCAGACAAATTCGGATATGTGATTTCAACTTTTATATTTTCCAAGTAAATTTAATTCAAAAAGTGAGAAGTTTTTCTGATCAAGAATCTAAGTATACATTGTACCTCACACATGCAAAATAATATTCACATTAAAAAGAGGAGCGAGGGAGGGAGAGAGAGAGAGAGAAGCATGCAGAAATATTAAAAAAAAGAAGCACGCAGCAGATTATATAAATTTATCACGACAAATAATAAATAAATTGAAGTTATATATAATACTATGCTCAAAATACATACAAAAAGGAAATCTGAATATATAAGAATTAAATAAGAAAAATAAACTAATGAGAAATATAAAGGGGGGCAATAGCTAGCTAGCCCTATCATTACACATTGAAAGTTTGAAAGAACTGTTGTATATAAAACGTTTCAAAATACATTGATGGCCAGCTGAAGTGCCAATTTGTAGCAAGTTTTCAATTTTGCAGAAAGTTGCTAAAAAAAGGTTTAACCTTTTCAACAGTTAAATTAATTAGTAAATATCAAGCGGAAACCTCTGCGTTAATCAATAAAGGGAACTGAGGTAAGCTATTTCAAATTTCTAATTTGGATGCTACGTGCATTTAGAATTTAGAATTTAGAATTTTTATTTATTTATTTCCACTCTTGTCGTTATTCTATATTTTGTGCCCAGGTTTCAATGGTGATGTTGAATGTGTAAACTTATTGTGTGTGTGTGTATATATATATATATATATATATATATATGTAATTAATTAGTGCCCATTTGAAAATTTCAAGATTTTAAAGAAGTTAAGCATTTTTAGCCTCGAAAAAAAAACCGGCTGGAGGAGGATGTTCACAACTTTAAATTCCAAAAAAGGGAGTTGCTTTATTTTTGAAAAGAATATTTAAATGACCATGCACAGTTTGGGAAAGTGTGTGAGTATTAAACATTTAATCCTAATCTTCATTCTAAAAGCTTACCCAAGGTAGCTAGCCAGATAAAGATAGAATTACCGCAATGCATAGGTTGGAATTTCATTACAGGATTTGTCTTTCAACAATTTCATACATAGCAAGGCTTTGACATACATGAGAAACAAAAGCTTAATTAGCATTAAGCTAGGAGTACTTAAAGTAACACATCAAACCTATATTTAAACTAGGGAGATTAATGCGTACACAAATTAACTTGATGTCATTCTTCTTATACATATCCCTCGCAATATTAAAAGAAAACATGGCTTTTAAAAACATCCAAGGTGATGGCAGGCATATAGTGGTTCCAGGGTTAGGTCAAGCTCGTTCCTCTCTACTTCTGCTGCTTCCTCTCGGTAATTGCCACTGCACATTAAGTGTGAGAATTTACACTAAGCAATCTCTGAAGAAGTTGAAGAAGAAAATAGAGGAGGAAATTCTCAGATAGACAATGTTTACTATTTACGAGGTCATTTTTAAACACAACGAATTATTGAGTACTAACACACAATATACAATTTAACTTTAGCCTAAATCCGGTTTGACCTGGCCACAGAAACACTTATGAGTCATGTATGACACTTATTTATTAGTGTGTCAATGTAATTAAGTAGCTACCCAAAAATGTATGGTATATATTTAATTAAGAGGATGATGGAGTGAATACAATTTTATCATGTTAATTAAGAAGATTAATTGATTACCCCATTTGCAGAGTGGGAAGTGGGGGTGGCAGTAATAAGAAGGATGTATTAGCTCCTCCAAGGTTTGGCTGCTCCCATGTCATATGCTGTGCTGCAGTCTTCTCTTTCTCCTTGATCTAATATATATGTTAAATCTCCAAAAATATGTTAAAAGACAAATATATAAATGAAACTCTTGCCAAACATGGTCAAATTACAAACACAGATTTAAAAATAAATAAGAAAGAAAGCGTGCAACTTTGCAAAATATAACTTGGTGGATATTTCTGTAATTTATTCAGATAAATTAAAAAAACTTTTCACGAGTTTTTATGTTAGCCTACATAGTACCGGTAGGCCTAGGCTCTTCCAATGTCAAATATTGCCATCACTCTTCACTTTGTAGTAGTCTTTTACGTGATTCATTCATTTGACAATATATCAAACGTAACAACCGGGCAAAGAGAATCAGAGAACAATTTATAATAGTACGAATTAATCAGATATATATATATATATATATATGGAATAAGGCAATGTTATTTAATCACGTACCTTCTTTGCCAGCATGCTATTCTGTTCCTGTATCACTTTCTCCTGTCATTGAAAAACGTTGAGGGAGAACAATTACATAACCTCTTTCATTACTACTAACATATTAATTTTGATTGTATGCATATACCTTTACATACACGCAAACACACACACACAAACACACGCACAGACACTCACACAACTAGTTGGAAACTTGTTTATATATATATAAAAAAAAAAGATTAAGCTTGCCATATATACATATATATATAGTATGTTCCAATATTTTATAAATAATTTTTCAGATATTTAAAAATTTATGTATCAAATATCACCTAACTGATTCCTAAAACTAGATTGACAGATCGATATAATACAACTATAACCTTTTAGGAAAAAGAAAATTAAATAAAGTTGAAGAAAAATGCTAATTAAGCTTAATAGGGGGTTAAAGACGTTTACCTTTTTCTGAAGCTCGGAAATGGACTCGTATATGAGTTGGTTCTGTTAAAATGTATACATAGAGAAGGAAGTAATAATTAATAATTAATGCAAAGTAAAACATATAGTGTTAAAATGTGGTCAAATATTAGGGTAAATTATACTAGCATTTCTCAAGATTTGATTAAATTATGCCACAAACCCTTCTTATTTTAAAAATATTATTTGGCTCTCTTAACATTTGATATATATTATAAAAATTTTTCTCTAATTTATTTTTTGTCAATAAAAATAAATTTTGCACAGTATGCATTTTTTTCAAATATAAAATTATTTAATTATCTTTAATGTTATATTATAAGAATGAGAATTGCATTTTTACGTTGGAATTTAACATTATCTTGATTATCTTTATAATCATATTGATAATAAAATCATATTTTCATATGGTATAGAAAGTAAATCAGAAGTAAGATTTTTTTAATATTTATCAAAAATCAAGAAAGTCAAATAATATTTTTGAAACAATAAAAATATCAAGTGTAATTTAGTTAAATTATAAAAAAATTAAAGTGATTTAGTCTGAATATTAGAAGTTAGTAGTATTATATACTCTGCGTGCACGAATTTGTTTGATGGAAGTATCCAACTGTTGCTCCAGACTGTTAAGCTCTTTGAGGCTCAATGTCCCCAGATCTTCTCCCATATAGTGCCTGATCATACGATTAATTAATGGGGTAAGAGAACTAGAGAAGTTTGATTATAAACAACATGAAAAAGCGCAAACATATGTATTACAACATGCAGATCTACAGTGTGAACACAGTGATCTACCTATGATTTTTCTGCAAAAGCTCAATCTTAGCCTTGAGTCTAGCATATTCAATGGTCCAGTTTTCCTGCACATAGATATATAGCTAGCTTCTATGATCAGCTCCATAATATGATCAATAAGGTCTATGATCTATCCATGTCTATATATGTAATGACACCAACCTGTGACTCAGAATCATTTCCTCCTGCTAGCTGTCTCTCTGCATACGCATAGTTTTCATGGCGTTCCAGTATCTTCTCCATGCTTTTTAATAAATTGTTTAATTAATGACATAACACAAACGAGAAAAAAATTAATTAGCAAGGAAATATATATATATATATATATGTATATCTATATACATATATATAATTGCAGCTAAAGGTCTCAAATTAATGGTCATTGGGATTAGAAAGTTTTTTTATAAAAATAACGATTCATTTATTAACATCATTTCAGTGGTTAATATAAATATATCGGCAATGCTATCAAACCCGTTGGGAGAGGTCTAGTTGTTTTATTGCTATACTTTTTCAACATTTGTATAAGGTAATTTTTTATTGCTATACACACAAATCATATGTGATTCCATAGTAGGGAATTCAGCCTTCCGAGCTATACCAAAATATAAATATATAAGGCTAACTTAACTCTCTCTCTCTCTCTCTCTCTCTCTCTCTCTCTCTCTATATATATATATATATATTATAATTTTCAAATAACAAAATGTTACCACTCAAGGTTAGATGATAAAAAATGAATAACAAAAAGTAGAAGCTATGCCATGCTTTTATACATATTGCATGCAACTTTATGGTATATCTGAGTCTACACAATCCACCCAACAAACAAAAAGGGAAGAGAATTTTTTACCTCAGAAATTGAAAATAATTATATAAGCATCTAGGGATCACAACATAATCTTTAAGATGTAAAAGTTATGCACTGGATCTTCCTAAAACAACCTTAATTTCTGACTTTGAACTTATAAGTATTTATATAACATTATATGATGCATGTAACTACGGTTAATTAAGAATACAACATGAACATTTGCTTGAATTTGATCACTAATTAATATCTATTTTCTAGAAGTAAAATATAATAGTAATGTCAAGATTATTCAAAATCAATTACGTATTAATACAAATATCGATCATTTCAATAAGGAATTATAGAATTAGTTCCTTTCTTCTATTCATATGAAAAAGAAAGTGTAGACATTTCCTTCTACGGACGAGAATGGCTTCTAATACTAATTAATCAAATAAGGAATCATAGAATTAATTCCTTTCTTTTATTCATTGTGACAACGTTAGTTAAGTCATCATTAATTAATCATAAAAAAGCTGCCCATTATAAACATTCTCTTCTTTTCTTGCTTCCATGCCGTGCTCTGAAATGACTTGAACATGAAAATGAACATGACAAGTGATTTTTTTTTCTTTTTTTTTGAGAATATGGAGATGACCAGTGTTGATCAACCAGACAAAGCAGCCAACTATATAACCAAAAAAAAAGATGAAGAAGAATAAAACCATTATATCTTTCAAAGACTTAAAAAATCAAAGCAAAAGCAGCTGCAGGAACATATCCCCTGAGCTTTGCAGAGGATTTACCCACCTCATCAAGGAGTTTAAACAAAACCCCAAAAAAAATCAGTTAAGGGTTTCACAAAATCTGATGTACAGTACTGTTTTTGTAACTTAGGATACAAGAATCTCCGAAGCAAAAGTATTGCACTTGTGTTTTAACTTCAATGGTTTACATGGAGTGAACCCCAAAAAAGCTTCTAAGGAAATGTTCTTTGATTGGTTTGAGCGAATTATAAAGAATAGTCTCTCGTGTGTATTTTTTGGGACACTAGTTAGCTAGATTTGATCTTGAAAAAAGAAAAAAAAAAAAAAAAGAATTCTCTCTCGTATTTCAACTCAAAAGCAAAAACCCTCCTGAAATACTGCAAAACAAAAAATAATTATTATTATTAGAATAGGGAGCTCAGATTCATGATGAGTAATTCTCAGTTATTGAGTGAAGGAAGATATGAATACCACATGGAACATTAGCACCGCTCACAAAAACTACATATAAACAGACGGAAAGCTAGGTAAAACAAGTTATACTTATAATGAATTTAAGTATATATTTATACCAAGAATCGGTGGCATACTCGAAGAGCTTTCCTTTGTGGGAGAAGACAATCAGAGCAACCTCAGCGTCGCAGAGGACAGAGATCTCATGAGCTTTCTTGAACAATCCACTTCTCCTTTTCGAGAAAGTCACCTGCCGATTGATCTTGTTCTCTATCCTCTTCAGCTGAACCCTACCCCTTCCCATTATAGGTATTATATATTTTCTTTCCTTTTTTTCCCAAGAAAAACCTAAACAAGCGAAACCCAAGGGAAAGGAACAAGCCCCCGAATGCTTATGCCCTATAAGATATGAAGAAGGAGATTAATTTATGGGGTCTTTCTTCTTCTGGACAAGTATGGGAAAACACAGCGAGACTGAGTTTGTATAGATTGAGAACAAACGGGAAAGATTGGGGTTTGGCGACAGCTGGTTTGAAAACCTAGGGCTATTTTTTTACGTTTTGTGTTGTCGAACTGTGATTGGTTGGCTAGTGTACTATTTGCCTAGTAGGGTTTTCCCCCCATGATGTTGGATATTTTCTTAGGTCAAGACTTCGTAGAGTAGGTTGTTCATTTTGGCAAAAAAAGAAAGGGTTTATCTATGAAAACAAATTTCAAAGCACAATAAAACAGTTGCAAATTCAAGTTCTCTATATCTAAATTACAAAAGGTTAGTTTTTGTCACAATAAATATATAATAGGTGTATATATTATTTTGTGTTGTAATACAAAATTAAATTTCTTAGGGTAGGGCTTTTATCTGTTTATCATTTTTGTGTATGCGTAGAGATATATAGGTATTGTTTTATTTGATAAATAAATATCTTTGAAAAGATAAAAAGATAAACTTGGGATAGATAGCATCCACGATCTATTATATATATATATATATATATTATCGTATGTTAACATATGTGTTAATTTGTCACATGATTTAGGATTTCAGATTTTCATGGCTTTTATTTTTAATGCTTTTTAGCAAAGATTATAAATTTGTGTTCGATTATATATATATGGTACTTATTTTGGTGCTTTCTGAAAGTAAAAGCTGGTTTTGAGAAGCACCACAAAAGATACTTTAAAAATTAAGCGTGGCCGTGATACAAATTTATCTAAATCCACCTCCTTTTAAAAAAAAAATCAAATTTCAAATATGTTTCTTGTTTTAAAGTTATTATGTTAAATTTATATTGTTATGTGACATTTATATTTTTATTAGTTTCTGACCAAAATACAAACAGTTGCTATCATACATATTAAATATACAAATTTCACATATTTCCTTGATTCTTATCCTAAAAATATAATATTTCAATCTAATTTTTTGTTTATAAATTTATAACGGCTAGCTTGATGAGTCCTTTAACTTTTAGCCTTATTATTATTTTAAGTTAATTTTCAACTAATTTTCCTAAAAAAATCATCTAATTTACATTATTTTAATATTTTGATATAAATTTATTTTTTATATTTTAAGTATTGCTAAAAAAAATACTCCATAATTATCATTTTATATATTTAATTATTATTGAACGCTATATTAATCAATTATGTTTTTACAAGTAACTTTTATAAAATTTTTACAAAAATGATCTTCACCCATGAACAGTAACTTTTTTAACAACATCTCGAAAAGTTATGAACAAACTCTAGAAATATTTTTTCTAATTAATACTAATTCATTTATAAATGTGGTCCGTGAGGTGATAATTAAACACACTTATATTTGGAAATATTCTCCTATTATTGATTTTGTGTGCTTGTGTGTCCATGTGTGTGAGAGAGAGATCTTTCTGAATTTAAATCCTCTATAATGTGAAGTGTCTCTAAAGTAAAAATAGAGTGATATAAAGAGTAAAAGTATATATAAGGCTTACTCTTTTTAATTTGTCATACTCTCCTTTTTTTCTCAATCTTTCCTTCACTTTACCAACTTGAGATGATCTAAATCTAAGTCTCCTTTCTTTTTACTATCTCTTTTTCTTTTTGTCTTTGTTTAAATTTATATTATGCAATTAGACAAAATTTACTAATATATCTGAATAAATTAATAATTTAATTCTTAAAAGAATTATTCATCTTTTAATCTATTTTTTTTACAAATAAAATCTCTCAATTATTATGCTAAATAATTTTCTCAATTAAAATGATATTTTTATTAGACAAAGTCACAATTAATTGATCGATTTAATTGACATAACATAAATTTAGGTAATCATTAAGACCTGGACTTGCCCATTGGTCTTGAACTCGGACAAAAGTAATTTAGCCTAATTTTCTTAAAGCATATCTAATCCAACAAGATGATAAAAATTAGATAAAGCACATCATTTGAAAGGGGGAAAAAATACTTAGACAAGTCTATGTCATTAGTTTATGGTCATAAGACTCTCATTTATGCCACGGTTAGATAGACCCTTACTTTATCTAATCCATGAACTATTTTAAATTAAAAACCTTTATTTTTAAAAGACTTAATTAAGCGAGAAGTAATTTTTCAATAATTAAATTATTATTTTTTGGGGCTAAACCTGAACTCATCAGTATGAGTATATTTAAGTAATTTGATACTTAGAAATATCACTGTATTGCTTTAAGTTTTTTTTTTTTAAAATATATATACAGTAAACGAAGTATGCATATGTCTCGGTCCACTCATATATCATAACATTTATTCTTTAAAATATTGCATCAATAATAGGTTAATTAAATTAAAGAAACATATAAACACGTTAAAAATAATAAAATATGTGTCTTTAAAATTTTCTAAGGGTTGAAAATATTTACTATATTTACAATAGTGCTAAATTATTTATATTTTGACAAATAAATGATTCTCACTCAAAATTTAGAATCTAATTAAATCATGATTTAAAACTAAATTACATAATTTTTATTTTGAAAAAACAAATTAAATTACACGAGAAAATAAAAATAAAAATAGTACTGAGTACTCAATATTATGAATACCAAAACTTAATAGTTAAGGAAATGTATTCTATACTTAAAATAATGTATTCTCTTAAATATAGAAAGGCCAGGTGAGGAGTGTTCCTCTAAATTGAAATGGTTCTAATAGGAACTTAATCTCAAGTAATTCATAAATTAGCGGAAAAATATGTAATCAAAATATAATTTATATACTAATTTTATAATGAACCTTTTAAAAAATCAACACATCTAATTTACAAAGAGAAAATGATCAAAAGTAAGCGGAAAACAGATAAAATAAAAGAAAAATTAAAGTTAAGGACCAAAAATTAAAAAACCATTTACTTTGAAGGACATGTTATCATTAGGTTTTGAGAGTTTTACTTGAAATCAGTGATAATTTATCTTAAAATAATAATAATAAATCTTTTAGAATAAAGATTTTTAATTTTTAATTTTTAACTTTAATTCTCTCAAAAGAAACACACATATATAGTTGCCACTTACGATATCAGAGACCCGTCCATCCCAGTTCTAAGCTTTCCTTTATGCAGTAGACGAGTTAATTGTTGTTGATGCCTTAAATAACACTTCATCGTAAAAGTAAGGAGCTTTTTTTCCTCCAATTTTTTTAAACATTATTTTTTCTCATCATTAATTTAGTATAAAACAGTTTTCATAAAGTTTAAGAAGATATAAAAGCTTTGATCTGAAAAAAAAATGATATAAACGCAAGCAAATGAGGGCAATATTGTAGAATAAAATGAGAGCTGATTTTTAGGTGCAATAGTTGCACCAATCCAAAGCTAATTTTGTAGTTCATGGGCTGTTAAACTGAATCTGAATATATAAACTGCCATAAAAAAAGTAATCAGAGTTTTATAATTGTTTGGTCGTATGCATGTAACTGATTTTCGTTACCAAATACATGTTCTTTTACAAATGTATATCAACTTACAATGTACATCTTTTGTAAGTTCCAAATGAAGTAAATTAATGTTTTGATACCTTAAAAATACGGAAGGATTTCTCAATTTAATCTTTCATTTTTAATCTTCTTCAATTTAGTAATAATTCTTTAATAATTTAGTTTTTGTATTAATTTGAATTACGCTTATTCGCCAGATTAATGACATAGTTGAACAAAACGCAAACATATGTGTACTAAAATGATGTTCAGAAAGGAGATAAATATATTAGTAATTTGACTACGAAAACGACTTTTATATTGACAAAAATACAAAAGGAGAAGAATCAATTGCTAAATTCAGAATAATTAAAAATAATGAATCATATCATAAAATTAATATATTTTAAGAAAATAAAATATTATTTACTCCCTGGAAAAGCTATTTTTTAAAAAATTGTTTCAATCCAAATACACTACAGTAATAAGCTTGCTTGCAGTTTTGTGGTAATTGTACAATTTGTATTCGTAGACTTTTTCGAGAAAATTAAAACCAAGCAGATTAAGTTTACAAAATTTATAACGAATGACCTTATTATAATTAGGTCTTCTCAAAGTTACAATAAAATCTTCTCAAAATTATAACCAAGTCCTCCTCTAAAGTAATCTTTACAAAATTACGTCTCCAGATGTAATTAATTTTTCCAACTTTTTTTGTTGAGAAAATGTAGTTTTTATCCTTAAAAGATATGTGTGTGTGTGTGTGTGTCAACGTTTTGGTTCTTGAATTTAAAAAATGCATGATTTAGGCTTACAATTTTTTAACTCATTATTCATTAGTTCCTTGTCAATAAAAATAGGATAAAATCAAGAAAAAATATACATGCTTCAAAGATAGCTAGTAAAAAATAGTTGAGAATTAAACCATATATTTTTAAAAATTTTGAAATTAAACAGTTGAAATATGTATTTTTCAAGAATAAAAAATACAGGTACACATTTTTTTAATTATTTTTTTGGTTATATCTACTTAATTAAAAAAAATAAAAACATAAACATTGTTGTTTTTGAAGGTGCACTTTTATCATTAATATTGTTGCCAAGTACAATATTATTATATCTCCCACTCATAAAAGACCCCTAACTAGCTTTTTTTTGTTTTTTGGACAGTAACATTAACTCGCTGCAATCATATATCTTCCTTTCCTTATCTTCTCTTCTTAAAGAGACTGGTCATATTGCCATGGGAGGGGGTTCCCCAATATTGGAGATTAGTTGCAGCAATCAGAGTATTGAAACCCCCCAACCCCACTTATGGTTGAAGTTCATTAGGAATAGTACATACAGGCTTTAAGCCCCAGCCCCACTTTGTCTCTTCATCTAGCAACCATGTCTCTGTCTTGAAGGGACACCATATGGGCCTAATTCCCTTGACTCCAACTGCAAATTTCATCCAGATTTTGTTATAAAGAGTTCTATTTTCTGAGGGATCGAGTTTTTTAAGTGTTCGATCACTTTGAACTCTATGTATATAGTAATAAAAAATTATCTTATACAAACGCGGCACTACAAACAAATGAGGCATTGTGACAATAGTTTAACAGTGATCACATAAACGGTAATTAAAACATGTTTTAATAACAATTATTGTAACCGTGGTTAGAATTCTATCCTAACGATGGTTATCATGACTGTTTGTCCTAATCATGATCTTGGTAAACCATGATTAGTACAAGTGTCCTAACTATGGTTTACCAAAACTTAGCCTTATCCTTTGGCTTGAGCTAAAGACAAGCCTAATCTTTTGTTGGATTAGTGCCTTGACCGTCAACAATTAGTTAGGATAACCTCAATAATATTTGAACTGGGTCTACGTTAAGAAGATCAAACCCCATAAAAAATCCACACCTCGAAAATGAATTTCATTAGTGGTGATCCATTGTTTTGGATGAAAAGGGCATGAGAACATCAGGGCGAAAAAGATAGGGCGCATTCAAAGGGACTCAAACATAGGGCATAAAAGATGGGACTTTTGGGGCAACCATGACCATGAAACCTTACTTTAAGATGGATGGTGCATATTAAAAGAATACCGACGAAACTTGTCAAAACATGTTTCTTCCAAGATTATAGAGAAAATCTTCTCTATAATAGATGAGGATGATGATGAAGATACTGTTTAGTGTAGCAACATATAAATCAAGACAAATGTTGCACCATCAACGGTAATAAAAAAATTTTTATAAAAAATTGAGAAATGCAATTTCTATAAGATCAGTAAATCAATATCATTATAAATAAATATGTAGGCATACTAAAAATAAATTTGATTAATCAAATTTATCTCTGATATATCTATATATTTATTCATAATTAATTTGATTTACTTATCTTTTAAAAACTAAAATTTTCCGTTGTTTTTAACAAAAATTTCTCATTTAAAAAAACACTTTTGAAAAAGTTAAAATTTTGACTTCAAAAGCTAAAAAAGCTGTTTTTAGCTTTTTGTTTATAAAGCTGAATCTTTTTTTAATTTTTTTAATATCAAAAGCATTTTTTTTAAAGGACTACCCAAAGGAGCCCTTGATCCATATGTCCTGATTTAGCCAAATATTGGTGGCCATATTCCAATTTGGTTGATCAGTCTGCAACTCTATATATGATTTGCCCCCAAGTATTTTGTGGCCTTGCATGGCTTTGCCAATAATAGAGTAATCAAATCTACGTACTATAACTTATGGCCTGAAATCTTCTCACTACTTCGAGCAATGAAAGCAACCTGAGGTATTTCAGTATGCAGTCAAGATGATCACAACAACAGCCATCTAACGCACACAATTCTGGGTAGATATTAAATTTTGCAGTTTACAAGCTTGATGAAATGCATGTTCCATGACTGGTCCTGTTAATTTATGATACATCTACTTTGAAAGGGAACAACGAGTGACCCAAATAACCATCTTGATCTGCCAAGGTCTATCTAGTGCCTTAAAGAAACCAGAACCATTGATCTCTAATAGGCCTTTTGGCGTGCATGAAGATAAAGTCACTTGACAGAATGTGGCTATGAAACAAAAATATGTTTCTTCATACTTCAGAACTAGTGGTGGACAAGAATTCTGTTGTAACAAGTAGTAGTAGGTAGCATCAGGATTTTTTCAAACAAATCTTGCCGCAGATATTGTCAATGGAAAAGTGAGATTTTTAGAGGCAAATTCATAGGAGCCACTGCAAAGTGGATATTGGGGAGCATTAGACCAGACTGCAGTAAAGGTTTTTAAGCATTTATTGTCGAGTTATTTAATAAAAACATGACAAGTGAATGGAATTTTTTTTGGAAGACCTAATCAAGTAGTGCTAGGTTGCCCAAAAAAAAAATTTCATTTTTCTTTTTTTTTTGGAAATATTTTTTAAGCTGAAAATTGTATTTAATTTTTCTCAGAAACCATTAAGTTAATTGTAAAATTGACTCAGATCATATGACCTTAATGAAACTGTCATGGTCATCTCTTTCAACTGACCTGGAACTAACTGGCTTCAGTGTACTAATACTGATTATATGGTTTTCGTGCAGGGTCTGTGATATGTCTCTTTTGGTTCACATGCAACACACACGTGTGTTTGTGCCCACACCACACAATGACTATTGTGACCACTCCGTCCGACACTTACATGGGGGCCGTGTTTTGATGGGCCAAATGATCTATTGACTAACACCAATATCTAGAAAGGAAATTAAAGTTGTTTATACTAAATTTGCTGTTTGCATGTGTAGTTCTTTTGCAGTGGAAAAGTTCATACCACCATTATTTCTTGCTCCTGTGGTGGGACTTCATATGACATATATTACTTATATGATGATACTTACTGAAAATTTTGAGGTTCTTTAAATGTTATATAGGGAACTTGAATATAAGACATCAGTTAATGATCTGTTAAACTGAGAATTATCTCAGTTATCATAGATACTCTATTTGAACCTGCCAGTGGTTGGGAATTGAAATATTACCCACTAAGAGACTTGTTATGATGAAAAAGTCTTGGTTATAGGAGCTACCTAACCATAATAAATCTATGGAAATGAAAAGAAATTACTTGCCAAATAATTACCTTAGAACTTTTTAGAGTGACTTACAAGCCCTCAAAATGATGGTGGGTTCTACGTAATAATTATTGTCCTAAGCCAGCTAGCTAGTATTACATGATCATGGGACTAGGGATCCATAGCCAATTCCTACTTAAAACCCAATTCCCTCTCAAATTGGTAGCAGCTTATAGAATCCAAGGAAACACAGTTCTTTTGCCCCCACAATCCCTAGCACAAGCCTCTGGTTTTTCTCAACATGAGAATTGGGAAATATTAAAAAGCATTGTATGCCCCACTACCTTCTCTATTACTAATGCACAAATTCATATCAAGTGGGTCTCACCTGAAAAACTCCAAATCTCCTCCATCATATAAAATTATGGCCAGAGAGTTATTGATTATTCTAAACTGATCCTCTCACCCTTCCACTACTCTAAATCATTTCAAACCCATTGATTCCTTTGCATCCTTAAAAGCCCTTACCTGTAGTGTTAAATATTACTATCCCTACTTCACCCGTATAACTCCTTCAACAGCTCTTGTAAAGCTTCCAAACAAGTTCTAAACCTCCGACAAACCAAGGACTGCACCATGTCCATAGCAGGGGCTATAGACTCTGAAAGAAGTTACAAAAAGTCCTTCCAGTACAGAAATGATTCAGGTGAGCTTGATGTGTTTGAAGCTGCAAGGTATTTCTCAGGATACAATGACGCTGTTGGCTATAATGGCTCTAGTTTTACTCAGAAGGTCATGAGAGAAGAGAGGCATGGACACAGAGGCAGAATCAGCTTGGACATGCCCATGAGAAGCTTACTTCCTCAACAATTTCATGGGGTGGAGAAGCATGTGAAGGAGAAGAAACACAAGCAGCCTAGCTCTCCGGGTGGTAGACTTGCCAGCTTCTTAAATTCCCTTTTTAGTCAATCCGCATCCAAGAAGAAGAAATCAAAATCTACCACACAATCTATGAAGGATGAGGATGAGAGCCCAGGTGGGAGGAGATGGAGGAGGAGCAGCATTAGCCATTTCAGAAGCTCCAGTACTGCAGATTCAAAGTCCATATATTCTTCATTCAGTTCAGGGTTTAGAACACCTCCTTATGTTCAAACCCCCACGAAGAGCTGTAAGGAATTCAGAACCTTCTCAGACCACAAGCAGCAAGCAGCGTCCATGTCAAAATACAGTAATGGACATGTAAAACCAACTGCCTTGCAAAATGTGTTGTTATGGGATGATAAGAAAAAGAGAGAGCCAACTTTTTTGGATGAGAATTACAAACATAGAAATGGATTATCTGAGAAAGATAGGATATGGGTGGAGAGACACTCACCAGAGGAAAAGGAGTTCAAAAGGTTCAATGACGTGGATGATGGTGCAGAGAGTGATTCAAGCTCTGATCTGTTTGAGTTGCAAAACTATGACTTGGGATACTACCCGAGTGGTCTTCCTGTTTATGAAACTACCAACATGGATAACATCAAGAGAGGGGCACCAATTTCGAATGGTCCTCTGTGATAATGTTTTTTATTTTATTTTTCCGCTTCGTTGGTTCTTGTTGAAGTTTGTTAGAAGATTTGAAAAGGAAAATCTGCTGGATTATGCATGTTTTCCTCTGATATTCTTTTCAACTCCGTTAAATGCTCTTTTATTTGTATGCACAGTTGCGATTGTTCGATTGTCTTATCTTTTATCTACTTTTCTTTGCTTTTGGACATTTGTATAGAGTGCCAAAAAAAGAAAAAGGATGTCCATTGTCCACCATTAATGGCTTGAACAGATTTATGCCGTGATTATAGTTTTCCCCCAAGATTCTCATGAGTGCTGCACCAATCGGCCTTCTTGACTTTGGAGATGGAAGAATCAAACCCTTTCACCTACAGGCCTTTGATATGCATGAAAGGCCATTTTTTCTAAGGGAATGAGACTAAAACTTAGGTAGTTAGTTAGACGTGTGTAAAAGATATATGTGAAGTCCTGCAAGATTCATCTTTCTCATCATTACTGATAATGAATTAATTAAAGGGATTCTAAATTTTCATTTTGAGAGTAGGGTTTTTTTTTTTCATATGAACGTTGTATAAGACAATCTGGTTGACTATGGTAGAGTCACAAATATTTTATTATTGCTGTGTCACATAAATCACAACCTCATGTGGTGAAAAGTGGTTGAAATTAGGGAAAAAACTGAAAAGAAAGCAATTGGTGAGATTTTTATTTCTTTTGTCCAAACATACATATATAGATGATGGGACATTTTTCATGTTACGTGCAAAATAGTTTTGAGATTAGTACATGTTACTGGGGCTACTGAATCAATAGAGAACTCTGAAGGAAAGGGGGGAAAAACATGAATTAGACCTGTTCCGTACATATATATCCATGGTTGTTCACAGCTTCTTTCTTAGCTAACTCAATAATTAGGGTTGATATAACTATATAATGAAATATCTGTCCAATCAAATCATCAGCATAGAAAGTCAAGCAAAATCCTATGCTATGTATTTTCTTGGTGTTAGAGACAGAATCCAGACAAACACCAAGTATGAAGAAGGGATATATCAGGCGCAACTTTTCAAGTTAAATATATATATATATATATATATATATGTTTGAATTGAAAGCAACGGAGAAATCTCATGAAATGAGAATGGAAAAGAAAACCAATGCTTACTCAGTTTCCCAACAGTTATGTTCTTATATATGGACAAATGTTCAGTGGCTTTTCACCTTCAACAGAAGCATGCACTGACAGATCCCAACGTCTTGCCTCAGCCCTAAATTCCATTTGATATCTTCTCAACCTAAGTTCAATTAGCAAATAACTTTCTAGTATTCAAACCATGATGTTTGGTTTTTATTTTAGTGTTAAGTTTAAAAAAAGAGTTGAGCTTTAATTAACAGTTTTATAA
Source organism: Erythrophleum fordii (assembly GCA_032878935.1). Taxonomy (NCBI): domain Eukaryota; kingdom Viridiplantae; phylum Streptophyta; class Magnoliopsida; order Fabales; family Fabaceae; genus Erythrophleum; species Erythrophleum fordii. The sequence goes on along the minus strand of JAVQMF010000053.1, from coordinate 47,717,678 downwards.
CTTTTAGTCTAATAATAAATACTTGATATAATAAATACCATTTCTATGGCGTATAGAGCCAAAATATCTATCTTTTTTTTTCTTTTTCTTTTTTGAGACTGCATTAGGCATCAGCAAACAAGTGCATATGGGTTAATTATTAGGTAATCAGACTTTAAACTGTACCTTGTGAACTGAAGTTAGAGTGATACATTTTCTTCCTTCTTGAAAGCTTAGGTAGGAGGTAGATGATGAGCTAGTTGGGTAGCCTTTTGAAAGAATGATCCACACAAATGATGCATGGGGAACCAAATGGGTCCACCCAAAAATATACATATCAGTGAGTGGAGGGACCAAATTAACTTGTTATACTTCAAATTGAATTGCCATTGTAATTGCATGTTATAGACCTCAGGAGAAGAGAAAGGGACATGGAAAGCAATGGAAAGAGATGCCAATCTTTTATAGTGCAATCAATTCTTCCTTTATTTTGTCAAGAGTGATTTTAAAGAGAATTTTCAACCATTAAGTAATTTTGAGATTCGTAATTAATAATATTTTATAACTATAAAGTATAATCTCACAATAAGAAATTCAAACTCTTTTATAATTTTGCAAATCCGTAGAAGTTAAATAGCTATATCATTACATTTATATATGTTTTATTGTCATCCTTAAATTTCATTTTAATAACCTATTTGGTTAGATGATATAAAAAAAATAGATAAAAAAATAGATAAATAAGATAAAAAATAACTTTTATATCTTTACTTTTGAAAAAAATAATTAAAAAAATAAATACTGTTAAATAATGATTATAAGATTATAATATACATTATACATAATTGGAAAAGAGATTCTTTCTTTTTTGCAAGCAACCAAATGAGAAAATACTTTCCAGTGAATCCCTCAAAGAAATGGATTAGATAATTACCAAAGGGATTCCGTTCATGATGGTGCATAATTTTTCATTATTTGTACCTAAAAGGTTATTATTTTTCATTCCTTCAAATACAACAGTTGTTATATGGTAGAGCCTTCTAATTTTAACCTTATATCAAGAAAAGACTCAAAATTTTACCAATTGAAACATAAGATCTTGTAAATATGCAAAACATTAAACATTGCAGATGAGTGAAATAGACCAAGGGAGAAAAAGTATCAACCATAAGATTGCTTTTGGTAATAAAAAAAGGATGTTGAAGAGATAAAAAGAAAAAGGAAAAGAAAAGGGAAATAAGATGAGAAATAACACTTATATTCCTATTGAAAAAGGTAATAAAAATGAATATATATATATATATATATATATAATATTAAATAATGATGACTATGATATAATATATATTTTTTTTACTTTTTTTTTTACGGTGACATCGATGGGAGTACTTTCTTCATGGTATCAAACATACCATTAGAGTTATACAATGCTTTTTAAAAAAAAAAAAAAACAAAGGATGGAAATCACTAAAATAAAGGCAACAATGGATGGCCCAAACTTTTGGGCCTGTTAAGGAAGTCCATATCCGTCGACAAGCTGAGTTGGGGGGCCTGTCCCTCTGCATAGAGCCACTACAAAGGTAACTGTCCAAAAATAAAAAGACGCGGTAAGTTATTTAAAAAAAAAAATTGTTATAATTTTTTCATTTATTTTATTATAAATATTTTCAAAAATTTAAATCTTATATTTCAATTTTTTTCTAAAATAAGTAAGAAAAAACCTTTCCATATCTACCATTACAATCACCAAATTTATTGGTTATCCACTACTACCCCTACAACTATTACTATGATTTAAATTATACGTATAAAGTTTATTTTAATATGTGTTAGGAAAATGTTTCACTTGCACCCACTTTTTTAAGTCATACAAAAACTGCATGTGCAGAATGTTACTTCATAAACTGTAAAAGAAGTATTCAATTGTGACCATTTTGATCTATTACTGTTTTCATTCCGATAAACCTCTTTGCCCATTTGTAGTACCAAAGGCCCTTTCATCAAATTTAGATTTTATCTTCCCACATTTATTTTTATTTAATAGTTGAGGATAATTGGCGTACAGAAGGTGCAGCCTGCAGGCCCCCCTGTCTGTGGCAACACATACAAGGGCCAAAAAGCATGTAAGTTGTGTTTGAAAAAAAGAAGATTAAAGAAAGAAATAAATAAAATAATACTTTTTTCTTATTTTAAAAAGAAGTTTATAAAAATATTATTAAATAATGATAATAAATATATAATAGATGTTTTTTTTTTACATTTTTTTCCGAATTTGTTACATTCCTTAATGCTCATTCATTGGTAACAAAGGCTAGTTAAAGTAGTATCTCTTGCTTGGTTGCCATGCTTTGTCAATGAGTGAACCTCAGTGCCTTTGGCATTATCTTCTGTTCACACTGCTCCCTTGTCTTCCTTTTTTGCTCTTGCCTTGGAAAGTTTGAACTTTGAAGAGAAAAACAACGAGAAAATGAGAGAATATATTAGAGGTTAAAAGTGGAGGTAAGTATGTGATGAGATTGGATACACAATGATGCGTATATTTAACTCTCTTTTTTCTATTATATAAGAGATCATGTCTCTTAAAAAAAGGCCAGTCCTATAAAGAGCGGGCTTAAGATACTCAATTTGAGAGTAAATTACCTTTTTTTAATTTAATTAAAGTATACTTAATTTTTTATTTAAAAAAATATCATCTAACACATTTTGCAAAACCTTCTTTGATTATTTACTTTTTTATTAATAAAATTAACTTTTTACACAATAGAGACATAGTTAAATTGATTTTAAATTATAATATGGTATTATAATTTTATTTTTAATATGTCAATAGAAATAATTAAATAATTAATTTTTAAAAAATGTATATTGTTCATAAATTTAAATTTATCAATAAAAAATAAATAAAATGAGAAATTTTTGTAATATACATAAATGTCAGAGAAATCAAATGATATTTTTATAACAAAAAGACTATTAACTACAGTTTGACCAAACTTTAAGAGATTTTATTGTCAATAACATTTTTCTTTTTCCAATTATATATTTTGTGAACAAAAAAAAAAAAGTAAAATGTTATCATTGCCTAAATTTCATTCATATGTAGAATTGCCTAAGGAAACAAAATTTGCTTGGGCTTTTATAGTTACACTGGGGTAAAATTAGAATGAAGTTTAACTCATCATTATTCAAGGGAGCCAATTAAAGACAATCTATGTTTTGATTCCAGACAAGATCAATTCCCATTACTTGAAGATTAAATCTACTAATAACTCGTGCTTAAAGGCATGGTCTTTGATATAATCAAGACTGAAGACATAAGTATGGTCATTGATAGGGGTAAATCCAGGAGGTAAAAAGTAAAAACGCTCAACCTATATGACAAAACCTATAATGAAATTTCTCATAATCACAAAAAGTTCTTAAAATATACATAATTTGTTAAAGATAAGTAATATAAAATAATGATTAAAAAATACTTTAAATAAATCAATCTTTACAAGACTGCAATTTGATTTTATTAATTGAATAATTTTTTTAAAAGGAAAAAGTCTCGATTTTAAGCAATTTATATATGAAAAAATTTATATGTAGTTATTTATATATTTATTACTAAGTTTTTTTTAATAAAAACATGATAAGAGTATGATTTTTTAATAATAATTATATAATTTTTTTTATATTTTTAAAATATATAAAAATTTCTTTTAAAACAAAAACTAACATATTTGTTAGATTTTAAATTTTTTTTTATCAAAATATCCTTCATTTAATCTTTTTAATTTAAAAAATATGTATATAAGTTAATAAAATGGTGTTTTAGTCAAAAAAAATTAAATTAAAATATAAGATGATTTTTATCTAAAAAACTATACATATTTCAAAAATAACATAAAAATTTATACAATTTTAACAAAATTAAAAAAGATCTATATAATTTAGTCAAAATGAATATTAACATGCATAATGAAATGGGGTTGGTGGGCATGGGGTGGCATGCAATGAAACAGAGACTGAAAAGAAAGAGAAGGCAAGGTATGGTGTCAGGTGAAGATGGCACAGCATGTCAGACTCACACTTCCCACCAAAGCCACTCCCTCCATCTCTGTAGGGTCATCAAACCCTCATTTTGCAGAGGCTATTGTGTGTGTCACACTCCACTGCAAAAAGGAGGAGAAAGTAATGGGATTTTTTGTAAGGATAAAACATATAAAACTATAAAAGACAATTTTTTTTTCTTATTAAACTAGTTATACATTGAATTGAAATGAGTTTGATTTTGGAGGAGAATACACTCAAAATAAAGATTAACTTCTATTTTGATTCTTTAAAGGTGGTGTATTTTTTTTAATAAAATCATTTTTTTTGCTTGATTTATATTTTTGATTTGATTTTTCAAAAATAAAATATATCAATAATATCTTTATGTCAATTTATCGCATATGAAATTAACAAATTTAACAACATATAAAATATTTTTCGAAAGGTTATTATTTAATTGCCATTATATAATAAGTAGATTAATTATTAGTTTCATTAATAATAAATTAATTGAATGAAGTTATTTGTGATGGATTAAATTGAGAAATATTTATATGTAATGGACTAAATCGAGAAATTTTTATATATGAGAGATCAAATTAAAAAAAATAATGAGAAGTTAAATTTAGAAATATTTCATATGTGAAATATTAAATTAGGAAGATAATTTTGTAAGGAATTAAATTAAAAAGATTTTCATTTGTGAAGAATCAAAATAGGGTTGTAATCCTCAAAATGAAATTAAAATGCATCAAGTTAATCTTAATGAATGTATTTTTAAAATTATTTAGTTAAAAACTCAAAAACACTTTTAATTGTAATAAAAAATTACAAAATAACAAGTAAATATATTATTTAAAGAATCGTATTTAAATTATAGTGAAAGATGAATTTAAAGAAAATAAAATTATATATGACGCATATTTATATTTCTTGCAGTATTAATTTAGTCTATCCTTTTTATAAATTTAATATATGCAAAAAAAATTTCTATATATGATAAAGTTTGTGATGATTATATGGATGATTATAGAATTCCAAAATCTTATCTAAAATGACGTGGGTATCATTTGTCTCATCCGTCTCAGACAACCACAGGCTTCCTAACAAACCATAAAATTATGGTATCTTTTTTCAGGCTTGAAAGCAATCCAATGACTCCAAAAACAGAAAGGCAAAAAATAAAAACTGAATCATGAAACATCCACAATGCAGGAAAGTTACTGTGGCTAAGGGAAGGATTACATAGTTCCTTTAAAATTTTTCTTGTTTAAGTTGCTCAACAAATATGAAAAAAAATATTATAATGATAATAAATTACACTAATTTTTTTAAAATTTTATTTAATTATATTTGATATTTTTATTTAAAAAATTATTTTCTCTATATTTTGATATGTACTGTAAAAATCTTTTCTCCTATTTATTTATTTATTTATTTGTTTATTTTTTTGTTAAAGGAGTTAACCTTTTGAGATTGTAATTTTATTGACAAAGATAATTAAGTTAGTGTTAAGTTTAGACAAGGAATAGTAATTTTATTCTTAATATGTTAATAAAGAAAATTAAATATTTTTTTTAAAAATAAACACATATAGTTTAAAAAGTAATTTTATTGATAAAAAATAAATTAAAAAAGAGTTGAATTTAATTTTTAAAATAAGTAATTTAACCACACTTTAAGAAATATTAGTATAATTTACACTCATAATAACATTTATCTTTAAAATTTGAAATAATTAGTTTTGTCAAAATTTTTAAAGTAAGCCGCAAAGATATAAATCTTCAAATTTTTGCATTTTTGTTATTCAATTTAGAGATTAGGTAAATTAAAATGCACGTTTACCCATTTTATTTTTTTTAAGGTAACATTATCAATTTTAGATTAATGACTTGCTAATACATAGTTCGTGGTTCTTGTTAGCAACTTGTAATATTATGATAGTATTTCTGCTTTTAAAATTAAGAGAAATATAAGTTCAATTCACACAACTGAAAAATAATAGTATCATTTGTTACTTAGACCAGAATTAATCAAATATTACCATATTGAAATTTATGTTGCAATTTGTTTGATACACAGAAAGTGTTTTAATGAAAATAAAAACTGAATGCTTAATAAAATGAAAATGAGTTAAAGCTATTTGGTATGACACATAAAAGTAATAGAATTTATTTGGTTGACTGAAAATATAGAAGGAATAAAAAGTAAGTTAGAATGATAGACTGAAATGCCTTTATTATTATTATTTTTTGGGCTAAAAAATGCCCTTATTAGTTAAAAATATGAAAAATCGAAGATGTGGATTGATGCTTCATTTCTTTTCGCAATACCTATGCACAATGTAGAGCTAATCCTCTAATTTTAGCAATCCCCATTGTCTAGAAGCATACACAAAGCACAAATGTCATTGTGGAGAAGAAACCATTTCTAGCATTCAAGAACTAAACCTATCTAATGCAATTGACACTCTCTTTACCAATCCATACCTTGCATGATTAAGGCACAAAAGAACGAAGTTCAGAGGGAGTTACTCACCTTTTCCTTGATTTTGCGTCACACACAATTTTGAACTCTATTAATGCACTTGTTTCATTCCAATTTGTGATGAGGAATTTTATGCATAGATTGTTAATTCTACTATTACAAGGGGAAATTACAAAAAAGCAGCTAAAATAACATTGTTCATAGGCTTAGAATCACCTTATTTGCTTTAGGTAAAGATATCACTTTGTTTGCTTAGGATTGCAAATCCACTTATTTGATCCTTGCTAGCTAAAGGAAAGCCTGTAAAGAACCTGAGTTTGCCGACATTCATCAATGGCTATTGCTCGAAACAAATGACCAGTAAAGATGAAGTGCGATGAGACAAAGTATAAATGGTATTAGAGACTTTTACATGGTGATCAGGACATTGTAAACTTTCTCAACAAAGGAAACTAGAATGGAAGTTCAATTTTCCTTTCCATAGAGAATTTTCTTCACCAAATGCAACAAAGATATTGAATTTGTCACCTTTTTTATTTCCAAAGGGCTACCAAATAAGCCATTGGTTAGTTATATTTTATAAAATAATTTTGTTAATAATAATATCTTCATAGATATATGTATATGATTACCCTTTTTAATAAATCAAAATAATATTCTAGAATAAAGTCCAAAAGTTAAGGTCAGTTTCTTTTCAAAATTTTTAATTTTTACACGAATGAAATGCTTTCAGTCAAATTAGGAAGTACAAATTAAATGGTACATCACCATATTGTGATATCAAAAAATAATACCAAAATGCAAGATAGACACATCAAAATAAAGAATAATTTTGATAAGTGCAAAAATTAAACATAATTTTTAAATTTTTATTATCAATATTTTTTAATAAAAACATAATATATTATTATTTTCTTTCCATCTCATTAACTCTGAAAGGATGACAATGAAATTGAGTGAGACAAATTAAAGTATAAAATCAATAAAATACTTCTAAAGTGAGAAAGATACAAAGAAAAGAGCAAATTGATAGAAAGAAAATAAGTGAGTTTTATATTATTCTTATTCTTTGAATTATTCTCTCACTCATTTTAAATAATCCAAACTTTCCCATTTCCATTCCCCCTACTCTCTAGCTTCTTTATTTTCTTATTATTAAGAACAAACTTTTCTCATCTCTATTTTCAAGAGACAAGTAAAATTTTATTAAAATTAAATTAAAATTTAAAAATAAAAAATATAATCTTAAATTTAAATATATACTTAAAAATATATTAAAATTTATTGATATAATTTATGAATATACAAGTATAATATAAACATACATATACTAAATCAATTGAATAATATATTAATAATTCCAATATAGTATTGTTCTAACAGGACAAGAAGCATGGTCTTCTTCCCATATTATTAGCAGAAAAAAATATATCCAATCTCTCCATTCTCCCAAAAAGAAAAAAAAATTCCCAATCTTAATTAACTCTTAAAAAAAAGTAAATTAATGATTTAGTATTTAAAATATTAATTTTTAAAAAGATAGTCATTCAAATGTAAAGTCTCTCATTTTAGTCTTCAAATATTTTTCTCAATCAAAATAATCTCTCTATTAAATTTTTTTTTTCAATTAATAAATAAAAACTAACGTAGTTGTTAACTTTTTACTTAGAGGTGGCATTTTTTTTCTCTAAGACAACGTTGTTTAAATAAATCTTACAAAGCTAATTAACTATTAAAATAATACTGTTTTGAAAGAAATTTTCCTAAAATGATGTTGTAATTTGAGGAAAAAAATGTCATTCAAACAAATCCAAATAATTAATTAAGGTCCACATGGGTTCCAATTTATTAATTGAAAAAAAGTTGTCCAATAGAAAAACTATTTTGATAGGGATAAAATTTTTAAAAATAAATTATAAAACCTTATATTTAGAATACTAATTTTTTTTAAAGTGATCTCATAGGAATTAAATTACTAAATTTATGTTTTAAAAAACTATTTTACATTTCATAATTCAATTAAAAAAAATCTAAAAAGAAAACACTTGAAGAAAAAAAAGATGTAAACTTGACTCTACAAGAAAACCCGGGGGACATGAAAAAGTAGTCATGTGTAAAATAAAGATGGGTGTATCCTAGTGGACAAGAAAATGGAAAAGCATGCTTTGCAACAGAGAAAAGGTGTGAGGCGTTGGCCTGCACATCACAGGTGAATGGGCCACAGGCAAAGCGAGATTCCAACATCCTCCAACTTTTGATTTTGAAAGCCTCTTTTTTCTCACAACACGCACTTTGGCAATCATTAAACTCAAATATCACACCCCTCGTTAAGAATAATAGAGTTTCAGATTATAAATTAAGTGTATATAATATAGTTGAAAAGAGGTAAAAAATAACAAATAAGTATAAAGAATAAAAATGAGTCTCATTACTCTTTTGTACCACTCTCTCTCAGTGTAAAAAATTTAATTTAAAGAATATAAATAATTAATTATTAGTCTTAAATTCACTCATATATCACACAACCTATTAAGTGGTGAACTGGTGATCTAGTGCTTAGTGATGTAAGTTGTCTTAAGCTTAAATTTTTGGTTAGTAAAAAAAAGAAAACTTCAAATATCAGACACTAATTATGTTACAGCACACTATGTTACCAAAAAAAAAAATCACTTTTTTACTTTATATCTTAAAAAATAAAGTAAATTTAATATAAAAAATCATTAATTATCATTTTTCTCATATCTTATTCTCAAGGCCTAAGCATTTTAGGCCTTTTTTTAAATCCAAAAAAGATACCTATCACTTTTTTTTTTGTTTCTAATAAACAATAATATAATTTTATGAAATTTCAAACCATGATTACTAGAAGTTGCTTTTAATATATTTAATATAATTTTTAAGGTATTTTTATGAAAAGTTCGGCCTTTGAAACTTAATTTTATGAAAAGTTCAGCCTTTGAAACTTTTCACCTTTTAAATTGTACTTTAAAAAAATTAATTATTTTATCTAGTGTCAATTGTGTTATCTATACTTTTTTTTTTCAGTTTAGTCTTTGTACAAACATTGCCTATAAAAATTTATTTATGCTGTGTTTAGAAACACTTTTGGAGACTCTCAAACCACGATTTATAACCCACAAAATACAGAAGTTATGTTTTGTTGCTTTGGCCAAGACAATGATTTGAGAAAAATAAAAACTGATCCAAGCATGCACTTAATAGTATTATTGTCAGGTTATGACAATATTATATTTAGATATTTAACTTTTATTTATTTATTTATTTTAAATATTATCATTAGTTATTTTGTTGTATTAAATTTATCACAAAGTTATATGTAAAAACTTTTGTGCCAAATTGTCTTTAAAACTTATTTTAAAAGCAATCTTTCAAACGCGTTTTCATAAGTTTCAAAATTGTTTTCAGAATAAATTATCCAAATAAATTTTTGTTGTTTTTCTGTTTTCAAAATTAATTTAAAATTTTTTTTAACAAAACTATCTGGCTTTTTCAAAATTTAATATACCTATTTTTTTGGCAACCAAAATTTAATTTACCTAACTAAATATATTATGCCTATTTTGACTTCGATGCATTTACTTTGATTTCTTCTCCTCTCTATTCTTCAAACTTCGGGCATTTTGTAGTAAAGAGGAAAAAAAGAACCTTGTTATGTTGGGAGATTAATTTTCAACGTAATAATATAAATTTATTAATTATGAATGTTAAAAGCGGAAATTTTCATCCTGTAGTCAGTCAGATTAGTTTTTTCAATCACAACTATCGATTATCAGTGTAGCTCTCCGTTTCTGTAAATAGAATCAGGTCATGTGGGGTGAAATGGAAATTCAGTGTCTCTCAAAAGCTACAAAAGACCTTGACATGCTTTTGGTTTTAGTAGAAATCATGTTGACTCGCGCTGTATCTGCTTCGACGTTCCCACTATTCTGAAAAACCTTTCTCTCTCTCTCTCTCTCTCTCTCTCTTTCACACTTGTTCACTGTTCACTCTACCCTGCAAAATACCACTCACACGCTGCCCCCCATCTATCAGGTTATTTCAAAGATATCATTTTTCTTATGCATATCCTGTTTGGTTCCTGTGAAACTGTGTTGATAAATCATAAATTGGTTGAAACATGGAATAGTGTGATACCAATTCATTTTTTTCTTAATCTGTCAGCAGCCATGTTTACCATTTTATTGTGGTTTGTTCTATTTTCTTGAGAAAAAGAATTTGTTCTTTACACACTTCTTTTAATGATTGTTTCCTGGGCATTTTTATGTGTCCTCCTTCATAATTTCTTCTGGAGCACAGTTTGACCTCCAAGCTTTTTAATTTAACCATTGGGATTCCAAATTTGATGATTGCATCAAATCCTTCAACTTCGGTTTGATTTGGTTGACCCTTTTGAAAATTTATCTTTCTGGTTCGTGTTATGCATTAATGAGAACGCTCCTGTAATATTTGGATTTTGACGCTGTCTCATGCCTCTGAACAAAAGTGGGATCTGGTAAATTTTGTTTGCTGTTCTCTCTCAAACTTTGATGGAATTTGTAATTTTTAGAGATAATTGATATGCCTGTTGCCTTCCTTTTGTTCTCCCAGTGTTCATTTAGTATTTTAAATTCATCTGTTTATATCAATGTCTTGTCTTATACCTATGCATGTATGCCTGATAAAACCTTGAAAATAAAGTAGAAGAGTAACTTATTCTTTGGATTGTGGCAGGCGTAGACATTATTGCATAGCTTCTGCAGCTTTAATTCATCTTTACTAATGGAATCTTGGAGTTACGCCTCAGAAGAGAAAGCCTATATGTTTTCTGACGAAATGGATTTTTCCCTTGACGCTTATATGAGAAGTAGAAGAGCAATGGTTGAATGGGACAGTAAAGCCTCTTGTAACTTCGAGAAAGATGGATTTATTTCAGATAAAGAGGTAATTAAAAGCATGGAGTTTGTGGACTTGGGGTTTCCTGATTTGTTCAGAAGGCCTGTTCATGGTAGCCAGCCACTGGAAGCATTAAACTGTGAACAAGATAGTAATTCTAGTAAGAAAGTGAATTCCTCTACTCATGTTATTGCTCTAAATTCACCTTTGGGGGAAGAAGAATCTGAGTCAAGGCATTCATGTTCTCTAGTTGAATCTAAGAGTCATGATTCGTCACTGATTGATTTGAAGCTAGGGAGATTAGGAGATTGTAAAGATGCAGGTAGTGATAAAAATGACAAAGAGGGATTCACTATTTCATCTATGTATCCGGCCACGCTTGCAAAGAGAGCTCGCACTTCCAGCTCACCTGCTCAAACGCCTGTATGTCAAGTTTATGGTTGTAACATGGATCTTAGCTCCTCAAAAGAGTACCACAAAAGGCACAAAGTTTGTGATGTTCATTCCAAGACAGCTAAAGTTATTGTTAATGGCATTGAACAGAGGTTTTGTCAGCAGTGCAGCAGGTTATTAATTTTTCCTTCATTTCATATGTTTTTTATAATAAGATGGTTATCTCATGACATCTATATCTTAGAAAAGATGCTTACATTTGCTTCACTAGTGACGATGCAGCCTGATCATTTGTCAAATTTTTGTAATAAATAACTTCGTTGGTAAAGCAATAATCTTTCTTGGGTTTTCGATGATTAAAGTTGGGTGATTGCAGCAGGTGGTAATGAGTCTTACAGATCCTATTAGTGGGAGACAGTGCAAAATTTAACGAAATACTTCATATAGTCACATAAAAAATCCAAGAAAGATGATGCATTTAATATGTATATAACTGAAGTACCTTAACGTCTCTTACTGGTTGTACTAAAATCCAAGAAGGATGATTGCATTTAATATGTATAAAACTGAGGTACCTTAACTTCTCTTACTGGTTGTACTAGTTCTTATCTTATTTTTTATCCATATGAAAGAAAAACTCAACAAGGTAGTGGGCTTACAGCAAAGCTGCTTAAGATATCTATGATTAGATTCACCTGAATTTTTTTTGATGATTTAGCATTCTAAAGAAAAATTTCTGGAAAATACTCCTTAAAATATAGGTCTGCTCCATTCAGTGGCAAATTCATTGTTAAAAATAAAATGAGGCACCTGATAAATTTTCATTACTTTGTTTGCATGAACTAATGTGTATCTAAGGATTTACGGTAAGCTTCATGCCATGATAAAATAACCATTGGGTTCTTTCTGTGCAATGATTTAAGAATTGTTTTGGTCCCATATGGCAAATTATGTCCACTTACGTTATGAGAGTACTTAATTGAAGTATAATTTTTTCACCTATGTAATATAGCAAGTAAAGTAATTGTCTAATGTATTCCAGGTGACCTTTCTTTCTAACTTGAGGTTGGTGTTTGAAAATTGAACTTCTTGATTGTTACTTTATGGATTGAATTGCATTCCTCTTTGTTTCTTAATTAGGTTCCATTTGCTAGCTGAGTTTGATGACGGTAAGCGCAGTTGTCGTAGACGCCTAGCAGGACACAATGAACGTCGAAGGAAGCCTCAGTTTGATTACATCTCTGGCAAACCACAGAAGATACTTCAGTCATGTCAAGGTATGCAAATCCTTGTCTCAAGATGACCCGAAACATAAAATAAGAAAGCTAGGCATATGTATACACACATATCATCTTTAAGCTATTGTCCTTCCTGCCCTCTCCTCAACCCACTAAAAACAGGGCAAAAACTCCTGGAAGACATTGTACTGCTTGTAAAAGGAAGATGTATCTTACCCTCTCAGCCTTAGTCTTTAATGTGCAAAGTTGGTAACAGTTAATTTGATAATGAAGAAGTTTAGAAATCATACTTTCACATTGATAATTTTTTTGTCCTTTTAATATGTTGATGATCTTCCATTGCTGAAATTGCTTTATCAGCTTCACTCTCTTGAATCTGCAAACTCAAATTTTTATAATGGACGTATTCACTCTGCTAGAGTGTCTTGTGTTCTATTATTAATACCTTCATTAATATGGAACTGATTTTTCTTTTTTCATAATATGGAGCTTAATCAAGGTGGCTAATTGTACGTTTTACATTTTACTTGAACCCTCCATACTGGTGTAGCTTTTTGTTGGCTATTGGTGTCCTTTTATATTTTTTTCCCTTATTTTCTATGTGTATCTTCAACATGATTGGTACATGTTTTAAGAGCCTATGATATACAGCTGTTATAGCATGGCCCACATTGGACAAGGACAAACCAGTCTTGGGATTTTGTATTTGTTGCCTTCTGACATAAACAATAAATATCTTGATTTTTTTACCCTGTAAGTTTAATGGCAGGAAGAAAAAGCCCGTAAGTTTAGATATGTCGATAGCCTTGTCAAGTTGCATGTAGCTATATTAAAAATTTGGTCAAATCAGCCTAAAGTGGCCACACCAGTTGTATTGAAAGCTCCTTTTCTGCTCCCAATCGAATGATGTTTTGAAAAATATATTTGGGAACTTTAAAAAGAGACTCAAACAAGTCATGCTAGGATTTATTTTATACAACAGACATTAATTAAAAAAATTAGGCAACATGTGTTTTTAAACATTATAGACAGAAGAAGCACTTAAAGGTCCTGTAAATTATGTTATCATCTTACTCTCTATTATCGTGCTTCTGTGGGTGATATGGACCTTCTACCAACTGTATGTATGTATTTGCCAAAATTTTTTATGCACCGAGGTTGAGCAAAACGTTTGGTCTCATTAATGTATCATTGTTGAATTTGTCAAGCTGGTCACGTCTTCGGAGAGAATGTGAACATGCAAAACATACAATTTCAACAATGATACATTAATGAGACCAAACGTTTTGCTTGCATGTTTTGCATGTTCGCCTTCTGAGGTTGAGGTGTGCTGTATATGAGGTTACCAAAGAACTAATATAAAAGTTGGAAGAATATTCAGCTTCATGCATGTACTATAAGATTAATCTATGCTTGCTTTTACAAGTTACCCATGAATATAGCAGTTAAATAAAGTTATACAATTTCTATCGAATATTTCCTTTTGTCCACCCGAGCTGCAGAAATACATCAAGATTACTGTTCAGATCCTTGTAGTAGTTAATATCTTTTCAGCTGCTGTTCCACCACATGACCAAAAGTTTAAGAACTTTAACTATTTATCTTATGTAGCTACACAGATATGATAGGCAAAAACTTACCCCTTTTATCTGTTTCTCTTATACTGAATGGGTTTTCAGGTACCAAATATCTTGGTGCTTCATTACAGAAGAGATCCCAGTTTGCCTTTCAAGACATGTTTCGAAGTAACATTTTTCACTCGGGAAAGTATGAACAAACCAATCAGATTGGACATATCAAATTTGAAGGTGAATCAATTTACAGTCCTCAACTAGCAGTACCCATAACAAATGGTCAAGAGTTATCCAGGGCCTCCAACTCCAGCAGTTGTGCTCTCTCTCTTCTGTCAGCTCAGTCACAGGATCTGCCATGCTACTCAGCTGGTTCCGTTATTTCTCAGGGCATCTGCACACAGCGCAGGGGTGGCCAAGTTTCTGAAACACCTTTTGGGATGAGCTCTCCGGATAAATATGTGCCAAATGAGTCATTTTCATGTGGGATAAACTCTATGGAAGTTACCAAGAACGGATCCATAATGCCTTCTGATGCTGGTCGTGCTCTTCAACTTGAAGTCCCTGGAGATGATATTTATCAACCATCAGACTTGTTAAATGCCAAATATGGTCTTCCCCCTGAACATGGAGCCACTGTTGATCTGTTCCAATTGTCATCACATCTTCAAAGGGTGGAGCAGCAAAGAAATTCTTTCCTAGTGAAGCATGAAAATGAGGACGGCTGCTTTTTTCCAGCCGTGTAAGGGTGTGTAAGCCTAGTGTCATTTACCCATCCATTTTATTGGTATCTTTATTGTCATATCTTAATATTAGGACTATCGGTGAATATCATTCATTTTAGTATGTTAAGGGATCAGTGAAAAGGGAAGCTAGGAAGACCCTAGCCATGGTAGTTGATGTTCAAATAGAGGGAAAGGGAAACCAAAGAACTAACCATCCATCTCTAATTGTATAGCACAGACACCACTGGCACATAAGAGGAGGATTTAGCCATTTGTTTGAGATGTACAAACAAATGTAATTTCTTTGCCTTCGATAGTTATCCAATATTGAAACCAAGCTCAACTTTTAAACATGCCACTTATATACTTTTGATACAGGGATTTTTCGGTATTCCTGATCTATAAAGAAGATAGTTAGACCTCAACAATTATAAATGGAAATATAAACAAGTCAGAGGCAACTATTACTAAAAAGTGTGCTTAACTTGCTTAGATATTTATTTACCATTGACTTATAGTTTATATAATTTTTGTAAACCGAGTCTACCGAAAATTTTTTTCTTCCTGATTACATTCTCAGCTATGTCCATTGGTGAGTAGTAATGCTGACTATTAGTGTCTAAACATACACTCTCCATTCTTTAATCAATAGTAGAGACAGGACCGGAAGGAAACAAAACAAATGAAGAAATTACATTTTTTCCTTTTTTTTAAAGGAATAAAGGTCATAAATTGCCAACAATTATGGAGCATGATGTAAGTAATACCATGGATATCATTTCATGCATAATGCATAATTCTAAACAATTGTTAATTCTAGAGTGTTCTCATGCGCTCGGTTAGGTTCAGGGGTATATTCAAAGGGACAAAAAAAGATGCAAAATGGAATCAGGCCACCAGAAAAAAGAAGTTATTATTAAGGCTCGTTCTACTTTTCATTTTTTAGTTGTTTATTCGGCTGGGTTGGCTCTTCAGTGGTCCAAGAAACAGAGATAAGGATTTTTAAGATTGGGCAAGTTTTTAAGTCGTTTCTTTATTAGAATATACTGCATCGTGAGTGCTTTGTGGAAAGAGGATTGTCTTGGAATGGTCCTTGAGGACAATATCACTTTTTGCAAATATTACCATTGTTTGCCTACATGGTCTCACCTCAAAGAATGTCTATATATAGGAAAGAAAAGAAAATTTGTTCTATACTTGGTATATGCTTTTATTTTCCACTCAGGAATCCCCTTTACAGCCTAAGAACTTATCAAAAGAAGCCATTCAAAAACTAGAATGAAGCCAGCGAATTCCCAGAGCAATACTGACTTTTCAATTTGCATGAAATACAACTTGTTCTTATTATAATGCAGCCATCAGCACAAGCATATAGTTGCTGCAATATAATAATCATCAGAATTATTTTAAACATCCAAGTTCCCGAGTGGTGGGTCTTCATATACCTACCAGAGAATTTCAATTATTTTCTTCCTGCTGTTGCTTTCTGTGTTGTATTTGTTATGACTAGAAGCTTACAGAGACACATAATCCCTGGTGTATTTTATTGACCTATCCTTTTCTTTATACTTTCATATCTTAATCCTTAAATCAGCATCTTTCCATGGCTGCATTGGTTAGACATACACATGAAGACTCTTGAGTAAAGATTTGCTTTGGTGGGATATAGGTGTCAAAACCGAAGGAAGAAAAGTAGGGAATGTTTCTTCCGCTTATATATTTTATTGGTTGGTTTCGAAATTTTCTCCCTTTCTTTATGATCCTTTGTTGCTGGGGTTCTGTTCTTTAGCCACTATAAACCTCTGATGAGATTGAGGAAGGGAAAAACTTAAATATAATTTTTTTTCGAGTATTTATTGTCAAGATCTTCAATAAAAAATTATGTATAAAAAAGCTAATTTGAAAGAGTAAAAATCGTTATTGTTAGTTGTAAAAAAAATATTCACTTATCATATTTTTATTAAAAAAACCTAATGATAAACGTTTAAAGGAACTTTACTGTAAGTTTCATCCATTAAAATTTTGCTTTTATTTCTAGTGGAGATTTTGAAAGTATTAGTATGCTTTCTTACTTTTTTCTTTTTTCTTTTTTCTTTTTGGTTGTGGGGAGGGCTTAAAGCGGATGATTTCAAAGAAAGGAGAGGAGAATTATTCTGAAAAAGGAAATATAACGGATCTCTCAAGTCAATCTGGTTGATTTAGGAGAGTAAGAATAGAGATGAAAGTCATCGATGCAAGGAAGATATAACTTGATAGTTATATGTCTAAATATGATAATTAAAATTTTTAATATATGAATAACAGTTAAATTTGTTTGAGTAAGAGGTTTAGTTAGATCCCAAAAAAAAAAAAAAGGAGTAAGAGTTTTAGTTAAATTACATGTAATATCTTTTGTGATTTAAAAGTTATATATAATTTTTTTTGACATTTTAATATATATATTGCAAAATTTTTTAATTTATTAATTATAAAATAATTTAACTTTTTACACAACATAATATTATGATTTTATTTTTAATATAATAAAATACATAAGAACACTAGTCCCTTGCAATATTGCAAGAATGCAGTTAGAATAAAACAAAGAGGAAGAGATAAGATCTAGTGAAACCCCCCTGTTTGGGCTTCATTTTTCCTCCTATATTTTTCCTAAACACTCTTATAGGTACTGCAGGGAATATGAATTTGTAAAAATAGTTAAATTCTTTTATTTTTGAAGGAAAGAAATGCATATCATATAAAACGTTAACTTTATTGGTTTAAAAAAGATAAGAAGTCAAGTACAATTTTTAAAACAAAAAAATATCAAATTTAATTTAATTAAACCTAAAATAAATTTAATATAATTTACTAGTTTGTTTTGTAGTTTTAGATATTAGTTTTGTTTTATTGAGGTTATAAATATTGCAGGAAGAGGAAGTTTGACCATACAGAAGAAAGAAAGAAAGAATGGGACTTTGCTTTTAAAGAATAAAGATTTTGGTACATTACTTTTGCTTTACCTCACTTACATTTGCATGGGCATTTTTTTTTCCCATTTGTGCATATTTAATGTCACATACCGTATTGAGAATTTCTCTTTAACCGTTCAACCAAGTAAGATGCACATATATGGTTGGTAGATGTACGTCTTACTTCACTGGACGGTTAAGATTGAAGAAAATTGACCCTCTCAATTCCATACCTGGACAGGAGAAAGGAACTAATCCTATTAGAATAACTTCTGTAAAACCAAAATTTTATACAAATATTTAATATTAGCTTCTGGTTTTTGGTGTGATCAATGCTGGCTTTCAAAACTGAACATGAACAGCCCAGACTTTAAAACATTTAGTTGGGCTTGGGTCCAACTTAGGCTCAATGGAGGGGTGGTTAGTGTTGCACATATTAAGCTAGCCCAGGACCAGAGTGGCTTGTTGTTTTGGTGAATTTTTCCTATGCAGCAGGTTCAGGGTTTGAAGATGGCCCAAGCCCATAGCCAAGAACCCAAAGAACTCAACAGTTTTTAG
Organism: Erythrophleum fordii; assembly: GCA_032878935.1. Taxonomy (NCBI): domain Eukaryota; kingdom Viridiplantae; phylum Streptophyta; class Magnoliopsida; order Fabales; family Fabaceae; genus Erythrophleum; species Erythrophleum fordii. The sequence goes on along the minus strand of JAVQMF010000053.1, from coordinate 47,698,845 downwards.
GCAATCATGTGGTGGGTAGGCACTCCAATCTCCATTCTAGAACCCGAAGAAAAACATATTTTTTTATCCCCTAAACTGTATCCTAGTTGTAACAAACTCATTCTTCTTTTCAATTGAATCTCTTAATCTCTAAATCCATGTATCAAAGCAAAAAAATTTCAAAATCAACAAAATTTCTCACGTTGGAATTCTCAAATTGGTTTTAAGATTGTACTCTTTGAGACACGCACGTAATATACACATACGGGGGGTCTAGGACGGAGTGGATATCACCATCTTCGATCCAGACCAAGACTCATTTTTTGTTCTCGTGTCCAAATCCAAACTGGTAAAATTTGCAAGAAACCATAAGACATAGGTGTTTTGATAATCCCTAATGAGTTTTACTGCCCGCTCTTTCTTTATCAGCCAAGTCTCAATGAAAATTTTGAGAAGAGTAAAAAACCTATTTATTGAGTGAAATAGGCTTAAGACTTAATTAGGCGTTTTGAGTCTTAATTACTATCCAATTCCAATGCAAAAGTATTAGAGGGTCCATCTTACTCAAATAACTAAAGACCATGCCTCTTGATTTGTTTGGTTCTACAGTCGCGAAGCATAAAATGATATGGGCGACACTCACTTGATAAGAGAAACTTTTAGGTTGGCTTATTCAAAATAGGAGTCGAATAAAAACAAAGTACGATTTTTTTTCATTATATTGGTATCATATCACTTCATTTATAGATTTAAAACTTCATGATTTCAATGATAAAGCCTTTTAAATCAGTCTGATACCATTATTGATGAATTTAAGTAAGCTGAGCTTGCAAAACATGTCTTCAATGAGTGTGTCAGTCACATGCATGCAGTACTAATGAATTTCTGTGTTAAAGTCGTCCAACCACACGCTCATTTTGCCATGGCATTATCGAGTCATTCACTTACTTTGAGTTTTAGAAGTGCTTCCAATTAAGCAAGAATTCTCATGGAGGCCAATATAATTAAATAACTTTGACGATAACTGAACAGTTTGGAAAATTATGGCGAATTGATAAAATTTATAGCCTCGAACATTACAATATAGTTACAGACCTCAAATATGCTGGATATATATAGTAGTAGTCCATCACACTGAAGGAAAAAGAAGGTGCGTATATATATATATATATAAAGGAGATATATAAGAACATCTAATAGTTGATTTAGATGTTTGAAGCAAATTTTCTCTCACAAACTCTCTCTCTCTATATTGCTTCAGTTTTCTCCAAATTGAGTTCCATTGCCACGGCCTTAATTTCTCATTCCTGCACACACACACACACATATATATATATATATATATATGCATGAGCTATTTAAAATTAATTAAGACATTGGAAGAAAATACCTGAACTCTATTCAATCCAAAAAATAAAGCAAATACTTGGCTACTCAGAAACCATTATGAAATTGAACGTATTCTTACATTATTGTTGCTACTACCACCAGAAATTGAACTGCAGGTTGGTGAATTTGGAATGTAGCTAGCCCACTGTTATTATAAAGCGACAAGGTATAATTAAACCATAATTCTCCATAAACAAATGAATAGTTCAAGAATTTTGAGGAATATTATGAAGCAATATATTACTTTATATATGTAAATATGATATTTAGAAATCATATTTCTTTGCAAGAATGTGGTTAGCCACTTGGCAAGAACTTAGTATAAATTAAGGTACATTTAGATTGAAAAGAATGGAGAGAAAAGGAAGTGAACTTTTAATTTCATTTGTTTTTTAATTCAGATTGAAATAAATTTTGTTTTGTTGTTTTTTTTTTGGGGGTCAATTCTCCTTAATCCAAATATATTATAAACAAATTATTAAATTTAAATCTAAATCTAAAGAAAAGGTCAAAATTAAAATTTATTTATTTATTTCATTCTCTTCAATTTGAAGATACAGCCTTAAAACCAGGTTATCTTCTTTTTTATCCATTTCCAGATCTATTCCCCCCTTCTTGTATCAGAACAGTCTCAAATAAGATTGAAAACCTTACTCAGATTGTTTTGATATAAAAGGGAGGAATAGATTTGGGAATGAATAAAGAGGATAACCTAACAGAATTTAAGACAGAGTTTTCTTTTGAAGATGGCATGTTGTACGAGGGTTATTTTTACCTACTCTCTCACTTCGAAATTCTGACTTTAGCTATTTTATTAATAAAGTTAGAATTTCAAACTGAATGGTAAAAATGCTTGATTACTTTTAAACCAAAGTCTACTAAGAAATCCAAAGGAAAAAAGTTACATTTTTGGCTGCAGCGCTGAAAGCTTCTCTGTGGGTGATCTCAGGGTTGGCTGCTTTAATGCGCTGTATCTCCTCTCTGACATCCATGTACACACACATATATATCAAATCAGCCCAATAATTTATGTATTTTTTTACCCAAAAAAAAAGGAGTAAAAGAACATGATACAATAGTAGTACTGATAACTAATCTTGAGAACTTACCTCATGAAACGATTGTAAGCAGATGGGAGTCGGTGTTTTTTCTCAGGTGCTGCAGAAAAGAAACGATAAAAAATTAACGGAGATGGGTTCAGAAATCTACTCATAGTTAAGTATATATATTCAAAGTCAATATTTGATTTTGTGGAGGACAAATGAAAAAAAAAAAAAGGGATTTCTGCTAAGTGCTAATAAGTACGTTTTACGACAAACGTTGATGCTGCTTTTGGCGACACCGGCTCGCCAGATGTAGTAGTAGAGGAGGAAGATGAAGACGATGCTTGTCCCTTCTTGAGTATTTCACTGTAAAACCCCTGCTCTTCCACAACAATTTAAACATCCACTGATTTATAAATATAATAACCACTAGCTAGGAAATCAAAGAAGGAGAAAAACAATGGTTCACAAATATTAGTTAACATATGGTACATTAATTAAATATCAAAGACTAAACAAACTAAATAGGTCATATCTACTATAATATGATACTCCTGAAATGGATTACTAGTAATTTTGCAAAATCCAACGGAGATGACGGACACCAACCTGACGAGCGAGTAGTGTGTGATCAGTAGTGTTGTAGTTATGATGAGAAGGAGGCCTGGTGCTGAGAAAGGAGAGGTTACTGCAATGTCCACACTTCACTGTCACACTGTCCAGCAATCGCTTGAATGGGATGCCAACCTAATAACATTAACAACCAACAAAAATATTGCATATATGACAACATCACCCAGATTTTGCTTTACTCTTTTTAACAAGTTCTTCTCTTTATTTCTTTTTAAAAAAATATAAGTCCTAGGTTTAAACCTCTGCTTCTCGAATGAAAGCTGATAGTTTCAACTTTTCATCGATCTCAGGTTTAATTAAAAGGCGAAGAATAGAATAGTTAATATTACCGCAAGCACAGTGTTGCAGAAGTTGCAACGCACATAGCAGAGGTGGTCAGATGGGGGAACCAAGTCCATGCTAACTTTGTCTTGCAGATTCATATTGAAATAGAGGCGAGTAAGGAAAATATAGCTAGTATGATATTAGAGGGGAAATGATATATAGTTGTGTAGGGTTTATTATGATAGTAATTGAAACTTGAAAGGATGACGAGTGAACTGGTGAATGATGTATAGGAGTTGGAGCTAGCTATATAGTAGTAATAGTAGTGTAGAGTGAGAAAGAAGATGTAGCGAGGGTTACCAGTAAGTGTTTGTAGTACTTGCGGCACCAGTATGTTGCATGCTCTATTTGTTTGAAGACATGAGAGCTGCACGGAGCACTCCCAAAACTACACGAGAATCTCCAAAATCTCGTCATTTTCTCCCACATGTGCTTACAGCATCTCTTGGTAGCAAATTTTTTTAGATGTACGTATATTATTTTATTAAAATTATAGCCTAAACATATTTTTTATAACTATATTATTAAATTTTTAGAAAAACATTTTTGACAGATGTGATGATTTTTGCTAGAGAATGTACCTTAGTTTTTATATCTAAAATCAATTTTATTTTATAAGTAAGCACATGACAATAGTAAAAAGTGAATGAAAATTGTCAGATGATTTCACATATTAAAAAAAAAGAATTTTAAATTATTTAGTACTATTTATTATTGAGTCAATGTTTAAAACATTGATGTATATAGGAAACCGTGTCAACTGAAAAATATCTTCACTGATTAAAATGAATATGTAATTTAAAATTTCATTTTTTGGTTTACCTTTTATTGATTTTGCTACATGGTTTTAAATTTTTTAATAGAGAAACTGTTAATCTCCAATTTTTTTTATTTACATTTAATTTATAATTAAATTTACAAAGTGCTGCCAAAAAAGTCTTCATAAATCTCAAGAACTTCGTCATTTTACGCATTCTATGCATCTCTCATTGCAAACATAAATAAAGATTAGGCAGAAAATAGTGGCTTGTTTACTTCCCATCATGAGAGAACTTCTCTTTTCTACAAGTCACTGACATGGGAAAATGTAACGAAGACACTTGCTATTTCTTCATCAACTATATCTGGAAAAATTTCTTCATCAACTAGCAAAGAGGATTGACGAGAGTGAAATTACATGTTCGCTTCCCATCTGTTTTGATGTTTTATCAATAAACGCATACACACATACACATGTAAGGGGAAATGGGAATAGTGTATAATGATAGTCCAAACTTCAAATTTGGAGAGAAAAACTTTCTACAGTCCTGTAAATAGGAGCTGGTCAACAAATTAAGGTGCCTGAGGGCTTTAGAACAAAACTTTCAGATGGCTTGAACCAGAATATCTCATTTTCATTTTTACTTGATCTGTTGTGATGAGAGTGAATTGACTTCAACGATGAGAAGACAAATGCATTGCTGCCATATATTTCGTTGAACTTCATGAAGTGTTCATTCCTAACCTTGAAATTTAGGGCTTCGGTGGAGTTTTAGCTATTAAATTGTTCGAGATTCATAATTAGATTGTATTATCTTAGCAGTTATTACTTAATCGACTTATTCTAATATATCTCTAAGCACTCTTAATTTCTATGTAAAAGCAAGCTCAACTAAACTATAATATTGATAGAATTGGGAGTCGGTCATGACATGATTGCCTAAACCAAATGCACTTGGATCATTTGATTGAGGGAGTCTCATTATCTTAATAATAATACATTTTACATAGGTAATTTTTTTTTGAAAGATGTCTAAATTATGCAATCTTTCTTTTTATTATAAAAATATTCATAAATTTTGCTTGAAACACAAAAAAGTTCAAAACACCCTTGAATACTATGTTGATTTCTTTTATTAAAAATATATTTTATCAGAAAACATATTTCTTGAACTTTTATTTCAATATCATGTATATTTTGGGTTGAAAATCATAAATTTAATTTCTTTTAAAATTTGATTAAATTTATGACAATGTTTATGTTTATTAATATATATAGTAATACAAAAGTTATTGTTGAAATTAAATATTATTAATTATTTCTTTAAATTGACATATTTTTAAAAAAATTATTTTGTAAATGTTATTTGTTTTTAATAATTATTTGTTGTTTTATCAAATTATTTTAAAATTTGATAAATTTTCAGAAAAGGATTACTCAATATTGTTCAAATAAATACTTATATGATACTTTTGTGTGTGTGTGGGGGGGGGGGGGGGGAGAGTAATAAATATAAAGGCATTTTAATCAAAACATGCATAATTATAACTTATTTTGTGTGTGTGTGTGTGGGGGGGAGGGGGGGAGAGAGTAATAAATATAAAGGCATTTTAATCAAAACATGCATAATTATAACTTATTTTTTTATTACCGAAAGAGTAATTAAGTCAATTGAAATACATCTTTTGGTATAATTTTAAGATAAGAGAGTACAGTTTTAAAAAACACAAAAAAAAAGATTGTATAATTTAAACATTTATCAAGAAAAAAGAAATTAATTTACCTTACATTTTATATAGGCTGATGATAATATATTTTCAATAATGTAAAGGAGAAAAAATATTATTGCTGACTTTTGACTAATCTTTGTCATCTATATATATATATATATATGTATGTAAATAGTGCCAATCAACTAAGCAAAGCCATCATAAGAGCAACGTGTTTATTTTAAGTACAAATGGCCGGCATATATCACCTAAGATGCACTAACGTATATATAAAATTTCATCATTCTTTTGTCAGTGATTATTTACCCTTCATAATTATTAAAAAATTAAAAACTACACATGTATGTATATGTAATAATATTGAATTTTAACCATTACAGGTATACCGCGCGCTATATGTTACTTAAAACAGAATTATTGAGGCGAGGTTAATATATATCCGAACTATATAAGTAAACAGATTCATGCTTAACAATGGTGGCGCCTTGAGCAGTCTTAAACTCCGCTATATAACACACACAGGTGTCTTATCCTTGCTTCCCAATATAGATAAAAGTTGGGGTGACAATAGATCAGATGATTTTGTCCAAATAAGGTTATGAACAGAACTACATGAAGAAGAAACGAAGGTGTGAATTGGGACTAATTTGTTCATGCTAGGATATTGCAAGGAAGAGACCAAGGGAATCTCGTGCCCATCTGCTTGCAATTTATGAGCACCACAGAAAAAGCTGGCAGCACCAGAAAGTAATAAGTTACTGTCATTCATCGGACTGAAGAAAAGGACGAGAGGACCTTAATGGCAAAAGGTAACCTTGGGAAAGTCGTTTTTTATACCAGCACAGAAAGGCAAGTGCTTTAAGTGTGCAAATAGATTTGTTTCCTTTTCTGGCAATTGTGGAATAGTCCCATCACGGCACAGAAAGTTAGTTCAATTACTGAGATTAAACTGCATCCACACACAGAAGAATTTAGTGTTGGTAAACATATGCGCGCGCGCACACACATATATTGATTTAGAGTATGCATTTCCGAAAGAGTTAGAACAATTTAAATAATTCTAAGGTTATAATTGAGAGCAGAATTTTAGTGTATTGAAGTTTATTTATTCAAAATAATTTGTCTCATTAATAAAAAAGATTTATCAATAGCTATCTGATGAACATCTTGATTCATTTATAGACATATGTAATTCATAATTTTTTTTAAAAAAGAATTGTCCCATCACAAAAGGACACTAATTGAGACCCCCACCTCCTGCGTTGGCCAATGGCCATATTGCCTCTGAATTTATTTTCCACAATGACAGAGACACATGACTGAAGCAGCTGTCTCTATCAGGTTTCCTATTCAAGAGCTGCACCCACAAAAGCTGGATTAAAATTACAGGTCCCCTTTTGTTCGCTTCCTTTTCTCTCGTTGCTTTCCCTCTTCCAATATTCAACTTCTCCTCTCATGATATTTTGGTTCAATTCATCTTCTTACCCTTCATTTTATCTTCTACTTTACTTCAGGTTTGGTCTCTGTGTTTACGTTTGCTAGAAGCTCATTTGCATCATATGCATCATGTGGTTCAAGCGTGTTGAATGCTTATTTCATTAACTTGTGGCAGACAAATAGAGTTAGGGACATGCCCAATATGATCGTAAACACCATTCAATTTCTGTTTATCAAGAAAGGGAGAATCTCAAGGAAGTTTTTTGTTTCACAATCAAATCCAGTTGGATTATGATAGTTTCAATAATTAAAAAAATAAAATAAAATAAAGAAGCGATAAAATTGAACTCCTTGAGAGTTTATTATACTTGTCTTTCTCTTTGTAAGTGCATTTAATTAAAGGAGATCCTAATCTATCCATTTGTTTACTGATGGCTTAAAACTTTTTTTTTTTGAGGCTATATAGATATATGTTTGGTAAAATTTATATAACTAAAATTAAAGAATTAGGTGCACCAATGTATTAACAATAATTTTTTATTGTATTGGTTTAACAGTTGTTATAATATACTCCCTCCGGTCTAAAATATAGGCACTTTCTAGAAGGTTTGCTTGGTCCAAAATATAAAGCACCATGTAATATTTTGTATTGACTTTCCAAAAATGTCCCTCTTCTTTTTTAAAAAGAAATGTTAGTTTAACTTTTTTCTTTTTCTCTCTCTTCCATAAATAAAGATAAAAGTAGAAAAAAATGAAAAATTTAAAGAGTTCGAGGTAGTTAAGTAGTTTTATTAAATTACGTGAAGTAGTTAGAAATGCCTTATAATATGAACCGGAGGAAATATTAATAATGTTTAGTTAATGTGTTAGTAATCAACTACTAAGAATAATAAGATATAAGTATAAACATCTTAAGTATATAATTAACAACGTTTTCGTCTGATATCATTACTAACATATTTTAATAATCATCGTCAGCACAATAAAAAGTTATTTATTGGTATACTTAAATTTTTAATATATACTAAAAAATTAATGCATCTATAACTCTATGTTTAAGAAGGGAATTAATGACCAAAATGATTGCTGACGAGATGTTAGTGGAAAATTTACTGAGTTTTCATGTCTTCCAGCGTAATTTCAGAAAGCTGCTGACATTTACAAGGGTGGGCTTCAGTATTCCAATGAAGTTCACTGCCCACCACTTTTAATTAATTCTTGGCTGCAGGTGCAATCACAGCTCTGAGATAAGGGTGGGAAGGAAGCAACTTGGCATGCTCTCATAGCTGAACTTATGGGCAGCCATTCACACTATTGATTATCTTTCCTTTTTCCTTATTTGAAATTCCAGAAATTACGGTTATATTATTAAGGGTAATTTTTTTTTAATAGAAGAGATTTTATCATTGAAGTGAAAAGATATTTCTGAAAGCATATATTTTAAAATAATAACAAAAATGGAATTCTAGGGTTCCTTTGGCTATAGAGTTAATAAGTGAAAAGATATAATATTGGAGTATATAATACACGCGCAATATATATTTGTTATATGCAAATGATTAGGTTCTGCAGTAGTGCATATCTCTTTTGGACGAGAAGCATCTCCATGCATAAATTATATATAGGGTTTTATGGGAGAGCTTAAGTTTTCACTCTTGTCTGAAAATTCATTATATCGTATGAGTCAAAATATCAGAATGAGTATCACATTAGAAGCGTAGTATTCTAGCCCTCGATTTGGTTGGTAGATAAAACAAGCGAACCAATTCCCTGCTCTTTTGATGTGGGCCGTCAGACCTATTCTTAATTTTTTTAAAACTTTAAAAATTTTTATTATTTTAAAAGATGTAAAATGTCAGATAAAATTAATCTCTTAACTATATAATTTTTTAAAAAGTGATATTTTAAATGAAAAAATAAAAATAAAAAATTAAGATCTGAACGATCTAAATTACTTTTTAAAAAAGTACACAACAGAAAAAATAGGACTTATAAAACAAGTTGACATATTTTACAAATATATATAAACAATGAAATAATTATTTAATTATATTTATATAATGAGTAACTGAAATATTAAATTAATCATGAAACTAACAACTAAACCAACAACTAAGATGTATATAAGTAATTAGCCCTTTCACAAAGTTATGACCTGCAAATTTAGTACTGATTTAGTAGTCAATAAACTATCAAGAAACCAAATAAATGTTTTTTCGTTTAAAAAAACGATGATTTATCAAGCATCAAATATTTACTAGTAATTAATTCAATAAAGATTAGTATAGATGTGCTAAAAGATTGTATAGAGATAAAATCACAAAACGCTACGAGCTTTGTTAACGGATTTGGGCTAGTTCGTGGGCCTTACGTACAGAACAAATGGGTGGAGAGTGGGCCACTTTTGCCGTTGAAAGTGCAAAATATAACGAACATGCATAATTTTATTAATATAAAGGAATGAAATTCCAACGCAGTCGTTGTAGTATAGTGGTGAGTATTCCCGCCTGTCACGCGGGCGACCCGGGTTCGATCCCCGGCAACGGCGGCTTTTTGCAAATGATAACCTAAGTGGCTTGATGCCTCAGCTTTTTAGGCTATCCTACCGTCGAACTGTGATTCCCCATGTGACTCTAATCTGGATTTCCAGTTACAGGCCATGCAGACAAAACCCTGTGAAACTTGAATTCATGTGGGGATCTTCTAGCCCCAGATTTGGTGGTGCTTTTGGTGTCTCCCACTTACAGACGACAAATCCAGAAAAACATCAGATTTTTCTTCTGTAGCTAAAGTTATCTGTAAAGGAGTTACAAATAGTTTTAAATCTTTAAAGCTCGTTCATCTTCTATCTCTTCTACATAAAATCTAGGGCTTTGGTTCAAGTAGGTATTAAACAATGTCAGTTGCACCTGTTCTTCTGCAAATGGGTAGTCCTATTATGGTAATATTCTGTTAAATGGCAAGGAAAACTTTTAAAATTGTAACATCTTATAATGAGACTTGGGATTTGCAATCAGATCTTAACATTTCACCATAATCTGCAGCCTTCATGTAAAAGCTAACTTGGCACTAATTTTTTAGTTTCCAGCAAACACTAACCTCAGTAAAAAGGAAAATTCATTTCAAAAAGATAGCTTGTTGAATGAAAACGCTTCAAGGCTCAAGTTTTATTTATTGCATAATGTGGGATATTTATCTAGTTTTCTTTGTCATTTATCTAAGGAAAACTATATTTTATCCTTCTAGACTTTAAAACGGAACAGAACACTAATTCCGAATTTTAAAACATAACCAAACATTCTCTTAAATTTTAAACCTCAATTAAAATTAACAGCATGTTATTTTGGCTATAATGATCATTTTTTTAACCGATATTTAATACAAGATCCACAGGTTTTTTATTAATTGTAAAAACTTTCAAAAAATAAATAAAATTTAACATATTTATTTTAGTACAAAGTCTAGGAGAAATTTAGTTAGATTTTAAAATTTATGCACTGATTTTAGAAGAGGCTTTAGCTTTCCATTAATCAATTAATCCCAAAGTTTAGCCGTGTGTTTCTTTCCCCCATGATAATTTTAAAATTTAAATTCAAAAGCATAATCATAAGGGTAAAAGGAAAAAGTATAATTGCAACCACGCTTGAATATTTACTGCAAACAAGCATTGTTCATTACTTTATCCTCATTTAAGATAATGATATCAACTAATAATTATAAGAATAATTACAAGAACAATATATTAATAAAGATAATGATAATAAATATAATGGTCCTGATGATAAATTAAAACCGCAAGAAACTCGTAGTTTTATTAACTACAGATTGCAATCATTGGTAGTTCACTTGGCTGGGCCGTTAGCTTGCTTTGAAGACATTGTTTCAGATGAGCCGTTAAGTTCGTCCCAAGCTTCAATCCAAGTGACCATGGCGTCTGCTAGCTTGATGAAATAGGGATCATCCTTCCCAAGCTTTTCCTTGACCTGCTTGGAGAGGTCAATGTAGCATTTCTGAACAGTTGAGCATTCTTTGGGAAGGTTGGCAGATTGGAAGAAGGGAATGATCTCCTCTTGCCAGAAGATACCTTTATACTCCTTTTTCAGATTCACAAATGGGTTGCTTGCTTTGCTGTGCCATATGTATGGTAGACCAGTCTTCACTCCCAAGTCCAAATGGTCACAGATCACCTGCAAGTTCATCAATGCATCATATATCAGAACCAAAAATGCTTAGGAAAATTTGGTTTACAAAAAATAGATAAAAGCAAACATGTAAGAAGAAGAAGAAGAAGAAGAAGGGTAAGCGCTCACTTCAGTAACTAATCATAACTGAAAGAGGATTCAAAATAATTAAAGATCCAGAAAGAATCATTGACTTAAAAAGTTGAAAGCAGAAAGGGTTATGTGGCTTAATATACCTTCATGCACCAGCCAGCCCACATATCATCATATCGTCCAATTGGTTGACCATCACCCATCAGTCCAAAATACATTGCAGGTCCGATGAGCTCACGGTCGAATGCCAGATTCATACCACACATGGGAAACAAGGTTCCTTTGGGTACAGTCAACACAGCATCAACATACCTGAAACACATACTCAAAAAATTTAACAAACAAACTGGACCATAGATATCAATGATGTTCATGAAAGCATATATTGATTATTTGCCTCAAGGAAGGAACTACACACCTGTTGTTCCTCTCACGAGGCTTGACAAGCTGTGTTGGAGCATCATAGTCAGGAATGTTGAGCCAGAGGCCATGAGAAACAGCAGTTGGGACACCTTCGCGAAGACTAAAAGGGTACCCACGGACAAAGTCAGCACCTTCTCTGTAAGGATCATAAAGCGTATTGAAAAAGAATGGAGTGGATGGAGTTAGGAGATTCTTAATGTGCTGCTCAAGTGCATTGATATCTTTGCCGGATGGGTCTTTAGCAACCTGCTCATGAAAATACAAGATATGAAGAAAATCAAGTCTACATTTTGTACTAGTCACAACTCACAATTCAAAACACATCCTCTGAAATAATTGTCAGAAGAATTAATGAGTTACTAGCTATCACCAAAACATATGCTCCCGTTATTTGTTCATATCATTCTGGAATGCTAATGAAGAACAGAACCCTGATGAATGTTAACGGTCTGGATAAGATTCTTGATTGCATAGGCGAGCAACAGTAAGGATTAAGCTATCATGAAATCAACAAGAATATAACTAAACAAATCAAGTTAGAACATAGAGATCTTCAAAAAGCAAGTACTTGTTCACTAATGGCATTAAAGTTAACGAATCAAACAACAGCTTCCTCATAATCAGTTAGATCCCGCCCAATTCAATTTCACCCAGCAACAGTACTCAACCACCATAACCAAATTGAATCCTCCTTCTATTAATTTTGAAGTTTAAAAAGATAAGGAACCACCATATTAAAAGGTTACACAGACCTCTGCGACATTTATGAACTGAACGGGCACGATCACTAAGAAGAACGATTCATAATAACAAATGTTTTTTGGTGGTGAACAAAATTCTCTATAATTAACAACTTGATAAATTCAAATCCTCGCGTTCCTTCTGGAAACAAGTCCACCTAGGGCCAGAATCTCATACTTTAGCTACCAACTAGTTTCAAAATTTCAGAACCCAACAAAACATGATTCAACAAATAAATTTAAATTCCGCCATTTTCACAGCCACCAAACAAGAAATAGTAAAAGGGGAAAGTAAGCAATTAAGAAAAGTACAAGAGCTTACGAAGCAGTCATCGTCAATAGTGTAGATGTACTTCTTCTTAGAGACCATATAGCCAAAGCAGCGACAGGCAGAGTCCTTGTAGGAAATGCAAGAAGCCTTAGGACCCAAGATCCTGTTGATGTCATTCCGATTGTAGAGCTCGTAGTCGAAACCTTCAGGGACCTTGATGGTCTTAGAGGGGTCACCGTCTTGGACTATGATCAAGTGGTAATGTTGGAAAAATGGGCGCCACATCTCCAAGAAATCGAGGTTTCGGATCGTGGGGATCACGATGTCTAGCTCATCTTTCAAAAGGGGTACGGGTTTGGCTGAAGCTTCGGCCATTAGGGAGGGAGAAGCAGAAGCAGAAGAAGAAGCGAAAGCAGAAGTAGAAAGGCACAAACTTCAGCAGAAAACAGATGGATAAGCTGTTCAATGCTAAAAGGGTTTGCCTAGGCCGTGGCATATATATCCGAAAATTTTCCCTTTGATTTTCCGTTTCCATTTTGGAGGCTTCGGTTTGGACTTTTTTTCCACAAATCAGTGAAAATATCCTTTCTCTTTTTGCGGTAAATGGCCTTTTGAATATTTGTTAGTAATATGTAAATTGGTTCTCTAACTTTCAATTAATAACTTTCCATCAGAATATTTTCTTACACAAATTTTGAAAAAAAAAATCCGTAAACAAAACAAAATGATAGTTTGTTTTTTAATTCTATTTTTAAGAAAAGATAATCATTTTTTAGATTAGTAGCAAGTTAATTTTAGTTTTGTTTTTTCCCATAAAGTTAGTAATTTATGTTGTTTAGAATATTTTCAATGTCTTTTGAAGCATTATTAATATACTTCAATTCAGTAATCCGATTATGCCATTCTCATCTATTTTTTTAAATAATAAAAAAAAACAATAATATAGTCATAATAACAAAAACGGTGATTATTTTATTTTTTATTTTGATATTTTTAATAAAAATATAAAAAAATAATCTTTTAATTATTAATTTAAAAAATAATTAAAAATAAAAGTAAAAATACTAAAATTCAAAATATCCAAATCAAATTTAAATGATTTAAATTTGTTCTATAAGAAGCAGCAGACGAAGCGGATCCAACGATGATGACATTACATTGAGGAATGAGGAGAGGAATAACGTTGCGACAAAATTCTCATTATACCATCATAACCATATTTTCTATTTATGACTGTTTTTGTCACTATTTTTAGTTAAGAAATATAGTGTGAAAAAAAGCCAACTTACTAATAATAATAATAATAATAACTCATACTACTTTTGTTCATTATAGTGATACATTTGGTCATTGCTCCACATGAATTTGCTTAATTTATACTAATTGCAAAAAATGTCCTAATTGAGACAGTGATCACTTTGAGCAAAATTTCCCATAAACACTGCACAAAACAGGGAAGCAGGGGAGTTAAAACATAAAATATAGTATTATATATATATATATATATAGTTAGGGTTATCTTATCATGTGGGAGAGTAGGCTGTGATGGAAATAAACAAACACGTTTTGGTACGTTTTCATTTTTGGAATAACGATTAACGTTTCTTAAACAACATACCACATGTTTCTGAAGACTATAGAAACGTGACTTGACGTGATAACCACCAAGCTATCGTAATTTTTGCAAGTAGTTTTCACGTTCACTTGCCCATACCTTTCTTTTAAATGTAACTTTTTTTAAGATTTAAAGTATTGTAAGAAAATTATAAATAAAGACAATAATTTGATTAACATAATATTAGAAGACCTTAAAAATCAAAATCCTTTTAAATGATTAAAGTTATAACTAGTGCATCTCAAAATTATTACTCATATTTCTTAAAGTCATTATTAAAAAAAAAATCTTTTATAACATTAAAAAAATTAAGTTATAATTTTAGAAAGCATAAATAATAATTTTTAAAAGTTATCATGATAACTTTTCCTTTTGATCTTTCAAAAAAAAACTAATTAAAGTTATTTAAATTATAATTTTTTTAAATTTTGATAATAGTTTTTTTAAATTCTTAAAGTGAATTCTCTAAAATTTTGTAATAATTTTAATTTTTAAAATTTTTTATTGTATGTTCACAAAACTTAAATCCTTAAATATAATTTTCTGAAAATTTAAACAGCACAAGTACTATTTCAGTACATTAAAAAGTTTAAAAATATCCGTCAACATATATTAATCAATTGAGTGAATTTAACTTTAATTAATTATATAGGTACTCCTGAATAAATCATAACCATCCACTAAAATGCGAATAAAAGTTGGCTCTATCAATTAAATTTATAATTTTAATAAATCAAATGATATAATGAATAAATCGAATGAATTATATATAGATAATGAATTCAAATTGCCAGACATGCCTAGTTGCTTCTTATCCTACCTCTGCTTTTACTTCTCCCATTTCTTTTGGTCCAATTCACCTCTCTCTCTCTCTCTCTCTCTCTATAAATATATATATATAAGTCGTTGGAGTTGAACCAGCTAAGCAACTCTTATTTAATTCCTCTTTCCCATTCATAGTGACCGACACCTTCCTGGTTCCGTGCATAACATGATATACGTGCGGTTTGGTATGTTACTTGCTTTGACATTGAGAGTGAGCCAAAAGTTACAGTCTAATCAAAGTAGTATGAATTTTTTTTTTAGTTTTTGTTATTCTCCTTAGTCTTTATAAAAAATATTTATATATAATTTAAAATTTAAAAAATTATTTATATATAATTTAAAATTTAAAAAATTATTTATGAAAAAAATAAAATTTAAGAGAAACCTATTATCACTATCCTATTAAATTTTATTAATAAGATAATAAATTAACTAACAATAAAATATTATTTGTACAAATTTAAAAATTTTAATAAATTTATTATCAAATTTTAAAAATTAAAAAATTATTTAAATGTGATTTAAAATTTAGATAATTCAATACAATTCTCCTCCCCCTTCCTCCCAACAAAACACACACACACACACACACAAGACATGTGTTCTATTTACAGCTCTATTTTTACTTTTGCTTTATGTTTATAACTTGCATTTCAAAATTGTTCTTTTGAATTATCATATACAATTAGATAGTCATATTTATACATTATGACAAGTATATTTTATTATCATAAAAGTATATTATAATGAAATAACCGCTTTTTATACGAAGATGATTATATTTGTAATTGTAATAATATTATTACTAGATAATTTACTTAGAGCAACACTTATTTGTTTGGAACAACTGATTTATCAGCACTAGACTGAAATTTGGACGCTAACTTGACCTAGAGAAATTTTAGTTGCACATCTTAGATGTAATGGGCCAACAACAGCCACTCTTGAGTGCAATTTTCTCTTGAATTGTTGGTATATTTCCATAACTTTTGACTTTAGGGCCGCATTTGTTTCTACCATAATTCTCTTTTTTTTTTTTTTGGTCCCTTCTCTCATAATTGTTTTGACTTCCACTTAATAGATTTTGAATGGGCTTGAGCAGTATACATAGAGAAGACTACAAATTTATTGGGCCTGAAAGGAGAACCGAAGGATATAGATTATATCTCCTGCCACGCAATAGCTATGAATATGCAATTGGGTTTTCTATCAAAAGAATTTGGATTAAAAAAACCAAAGGCTTAGTTGGATGATGAATATTTCATTCAGTGATAACCAATCGGTATGAGAGTTAGTTCACTTATTTATAGTTCAAGAGAGATTGTTGAAAGATCAATTCCTTGACTAACTATTAGAACTTTTAGCTTACTAATAATTACTTGATCTAATGAAATGTTTGGATTGTGTTTTAAGATATAAATCATTTAAAAGGTAATGTAGTGTTTGGCTATCATCATTCATTTGTAGGTGAAAGATTATTCACAAATCCCTAAACTGTTCTTATAGGTGAAGTTGAGGCTCTTTGAGGAAGCAGCAATTAGAATATCAACCAACGATTGCAAACTAAAGCAGAGCAAAGGCACTATGGAGGGTAATGCAACTAGCTAAGGAGAAACTTCGTATAGTGAAAAGTGAAGCATGTTCAGTAGCATATTTTTATTCTTACTGGTGCAGGAGATCAGGAAAATCATAGTAAACTT
Source organism: Erythrophleum fordii (assembly GCA_032878935.1). Classification (NCBI taxonomy): domain Eukaryota; kingdom Viridiplantae; phylum Streptophyta; class Magnoliopsida; order Fabales; family Fabaceae; genus Erythrophleum; species Erythrophleum fordii. The sequence continues at coordinate 47,681,702 of JAVQMF010000053.1, read as the reverse complement.
AGGCCAAATGAACTTTTAGAATTCTCATTAGAAAATTCAATTGAAGGCAAATAAGTACACATAACTATGTATGATAACAAAATATAGTGAACTCCATTGAATTTTTCTTTATACTACCGTCAACTCAAGAATCTAATATGAAGAGATTTGGTGCTGAACCTATTGAAATGTATCTCTTGACTGTTTTAAGAGCTCAACAATAATAATATAGTTGGATTGGAATGAGGGTTTTATCAGTATGAAGCCCTTTACTCTTTCAAATAAAACTACTCCATCAACACTTGTAGATATCAAAAGTAAAAGGAAAAACAAAAAATAGTTGTGCCAAATAAAAGTGCAAAGATAGCTCTAGCTTTTATTGTTGTGCTGGCATGAATCTAAGCTTGGAGATCTGTAAGTACAAGCTATTCTGCATACATACCAATAATACTCCCAAAGCCACATCTATAATCATTAGATCTGTTTGTAGCTTTCAATACTGCTATAACAAACTTTTAAACTTTACATATATATAATTAAAGAACAACAATAGAGAAAAACAAACATTGAGAAAGAAACCGATGAGAAAACAAGCTTCCATTTTCCAACTATGACTATATGCAATTCATCACTTGAAACCCACTTTCGCACTGGAAGAAGATGAATGAAGCAGTGAAGTTACAGAGAAGGTTGTATTATTGCTTTCTGGGTACAAGTTTTGCATTGCTGGCAATGATGAAGACGTTGCCCGAACATCAATTGCAGGAGATCCCTTTAGAAGCACATCAACTTTTGCATATTCCTCTCTTTCATGTTTGATCTCCTTGAGCATTGCTGCGACATCTCTCATTGTTGGCCTCTCATCAGGGTATGAGTTTACACATAACAAGGCTATGCCTAATGCCTGCATCATTTCCTCTATTTCTGATTCTGGTCTTGACAGTAAGCTAGAGTCAAGCACTTCAACCCCCCTTTTCTGTCTCACCCAATCAACAACATGTTGGCCATCCGGTATTGTTGGATCTATCGGTTGCTTGCCTGTCAAGACTTCCAACAAAACTACTCCATAGCTGTAAACATCACTCTTCTCTGTGATCTTCATCATGTAGCCATATTCTGAAATAATGTGAAAAGTCAGTTTCAAGATACTAGATGAATCATATCTAATGTATAATGAGTCGTTCTCTACACCTATCATTTGAATTCTAATATCTTGAATGTTGAGGCATCTAGGATACTTATGTTTGGTGCACCGACTAGTATCTAGGATATTTAGTGTAATTCAAGACACCACAAGACATAGGATGACTTTATTTTAGGTGGCATGAGTACCACCCGAAAACTATAATATCACATCCTTAAAGTTTCCCTTTGTTAACTAATATAAAATATCAATTCGCATACTTTCTACGAAAACTTTCAATTCTTATACTAAACATGAGAATTTTAAATTCTATGATATCTTATATTTTGGTATCACAAGGAAATTTAAGATACCAGTATATCATGTAGCTCTGTGAAAGTATGCATGAGATTTATGCTAATAATTTCAGTATCCAAGAAACTATTTGAGGATCTCTGAATGAAATGGCTCGGTAAAGCTAACTAAGACAATGTCTTTGATTACACATTATTTATATTTTCAACATCCAAAGAAGTTGAACTCCAAAACAAAAGGCCTACTTTGTATTCTGCAACAAACCAGGAATCAAACTTCGGTGATAAGTGTGGAAGAAGCACTAACCTGGAGCAATGTATCCATATGAACCAGCAACTGTATTGGAGGACCGACCAAAACCACCATCATCAACTAGCTTAGCCAAGCCAAAGTCTGCAATATAAGGCTCAAACTCAATGCCAATGAGGATGTTATTAGCTTTGATGTCTCTATGTACTATAGGAGGCACACAGTCATGGTGCAAATATGCAAGGCCTTCTGCAGCCCCTAACAGGATTCTGTACCTAAGTTCCCATTCCAGAAAATTTCCTGTCCTCTCATGAAGTAGACTACTCAGACTCCCATTTGGCATATAATCATATATCAGCAATCTTGTGCTTCTATTCCAACAACAACCCAAGAATCTAACAATGTTCTTATGACGGATTGAGCCAAGTGTTTTCACCTCAGCTGAGAATGAGTCACGAATTCCACTTTTATCATCCCTGAATCCCTCTCTTGCGTCCATTGTTGTTGGCCACAGTTTCTTCACAGCAATGACTTCACCATTATCTATTTCAGCGCGATAAACAACACCAGAACATCCTTTTCCAATTACATTTCCATCAACTAAACATCTCAACACTTGCTCCACTGAAAAGCTTAGCTTCTGGAATGGAATGAATTGCCATGGCCATGAGTCCCCTAGTTCTGAATCGTCATCTCTGATGGTTCGTCGTGCCTTTATCACTGCAATTATCCCCATAACTATCATTAGTACTGTTAAGACTACTAGCAAACCAATAGCTAGCTTAATCCTTCGTGACTTCCTCACATCACTTCCATTCAGTGTTAGATCTGTCATGCTAGAAGCACTCACAAAGCACGAGTCTTGACCAGAAGAGCAAAGCCCTCGGTTCCCAGTTAGGTCCTTTGGCGATAACTGCCTAAAAAGCTTATTATCTGGAAGATAACCTGTGAATTTGTTGTAGGAAATATTAAGAGAGACAAGATTGTCTAACCCTGCAAGCGAGTTTAAACCTCCCTCTAACTGGTTATAAGAAAGGTCTAATATAGAAAGCTTGGTAAGAGCAGAAATCTGATCCGGAATTGGCCCACTCAGTGAATTGCAACTGAGGTTAAGAGCAATTTCAAGAGTCTCTATACGACCCAGCTCTGCTGGAATGCTTCCACTGAGCTCATTGCCACTAAGATCAAGTATTTGGAGACTCGAACATAGGCTCAATGACGCAGGAATGGGTCCAGAAAACAGGTTTCTGCCCAGGATTAGCTTATTTAGTGAAACGAGACGGCCCAAACTTGCTAGTATGTGACCTGAAAATCTGTTAGAAGATACATCGAATACTTGGAGCAAAGATAGTGATGACAGGGAATTAGGCAGTGGACCCTCTAAGTTGTTGCTGCTGAAGTCTATCATTTGCAGTTCTGTGCAGCTGCCAATCTCGTCTGGGACTTGCCCAGAAAGGTGATTCTCAGAGAGGTCTAAAAAGTTCAGGCTTTGGAGGTTCCCTATTGTCTCAGGGATCCCACCAGTAATCCTATTGTTTCCAAGCCTCAGCCTTATAAGAGAACTACAACTGCCTATTTCTGATGGTATTGAACCCGAAATATCATTGGAAATCAAGAGCAGTTTTGTAAGGTTTTTAAGTTGAAATAGGCCAGTAGGAATGCTAGCAGTAAGTGCATTGTGAGACAAATCTAGTGCTTGTAGGTTACTACAATTTGCCAAAGTAGAAGGAATGCTTCCTTCAAGTTGGTTTTGCCAAGCAAAGAAAACTGTGAGCTTTGATAACTTCCCAAGCTCTGTTGGGATCAAACCTGAGAGCTGATTTGTGTCAACTTGCAGCTGTTGCAGGTATGAAGCATTTGAAAGACTTGAAGGTATTGAACCAGACACATTATTATCACTTATCATAAACTCTTCAAGTTCTAAAAGACCCCCGAAAGACAAAGGTATAGTTCCAGATAGAGAATTCAAAGAGAGATCAATTCTCCTCAAGCTCGTACAGTTTCCAATCTCTTCTGGGATAGCTCCCACAAGACTATTCTGCCATAAAAATAACTGTTCCAGCTTTTGGAGCTTACCCAGTTCAGATGGAATAGACCCTGATAGACTGTTTTCATATAGGAACAAATCAACAAGTTCTGAGCAGTTACTTAACTCTGCTGGAATCTCACCAGATAGCATTGTAGTATAGATGGACAAAGTCTGAAGCTTGCTCAGTCTTCCCAATGAAGCTGGCAATGAGCCAGATATACGAGTATCAGCCAGCCCCAACACAGTCAAATTGCTGCATTCTCCAAGCTCTTCAGGGATTTTCCCAACTATATCTTTGTTTCCTCCTGCTCTAAGAATCTCAAGTTTTGACAGCTTTCCTAGCTCAGGTGAGATAGCACCGCTTAGCTGGTTATCAAAAACAAGGATACTTCTTAGGCTAATGCAGTTGCTTAGCTCAAGTGGGATTTTACCTGTAAGCTGGTTGGAGTTCAGAGACAAGCTCTCCAAGTTTTGGAGCTTACCTATACTTGCAGGGATAGACCCTACTAGATTATTGGAGTTAAGGTCAATGACAGTAAGGGCAAAGCAGTCACCAATGTTAATAGGGATGGTTCCGGTGAGATTGGCATCAGAAATGACAAGTTTTTGAAGATGGGGAAAGGAAGAAAGATTGGAAGGCAAGGGAAGCCCTAGGGGGAAGGATTGTATATTGATTTCAGTGACAAAAAATTGTGGGGAGCATGTTATGGAGGTCCATTTGCATGGGTTGGTGTCAAGGATGTTCCAGTTGGAGAAAGATGGAGGTGGTGGTGAAGCAGAGCTATGAAGCCAGGAGAAGAGAACGGATGCCTCGTGATTTGCAGAGAATGCTAGGCCGTGGAGAAAAATGGAGTGGAAGAGAATGACACAAAACAATGAAGAAGAGGAAGAGATGTAGAAGGATTGCCTCGAGCTGGGCATTGAAACATTTACCTCAAATTCCAAACCTTTCTTCTTGGGTTTGAGTCATTGGGTTTTGCACTCTCCTCCCTCTACTTCTGTGACAGCGTATTAGCTTTCTTGCTTTGAACTCAAACTCAGCCAAGCAAAGCTAAAAAGACCACCATTACCATAAGAGAATAAACTAAGCAAAAAGTCGAACGCCTAGAGATCAGAAAATCTGCAGAAGCAGCACTACCCCACCAAAGATGCTTCGCTCTATCTGCACGAAGGCATTAGAATAATAGAGGATTTGCCAGATAGTGTCTCTCGCCTCTCTCACAGACGTGAAAAGAGGCACCTATATAATTAATCTCTCTGCACTCTGTAGCCAGCTGCATACATTTCTGCTTCAATTGCTTTTTTCTTTTTTATTGTTGTTCAGCACCAACTCTATCTAAGGCAGTGCTCCTTCTTTCTTTCTTTGCTGTGTCTCTTCTTCCAAGACATCTATGGGAATCCATGTTTATATTATTCACAATCTGCTTCTCACAATGTTGTGTGAACAAAGTGAGGTCATAAAAACACAGTATCGTTTAATATTGGTGCATTTAGCTTTACTCACCATAATAATTTCTGTCATTGGGGTCATCCGGAATAAATATTTTAAACTCTTACCTGCTACAACTTTCAAAATGTAGTGCTGTCCATACATGAACGTTAATCTTTGGATTCTCTGTGTCAAGTAAGTTCCTCGATTTCATCTTAATCTTATAATTACATAATGTATTATAAGATTACATTTACATATTGTGTACGCATATGTACATTGGTATCACATTTAATCACAAGTACATATCATTTTAGGCATATTTGGCTAGTTTGCTTGATGTTCAGTGTCTTTCTTCTATTAGATTTTAGTAAAAATTGTTTTCTAATTTCGTATAGATAGACAACTCAAGTAGCTAGTAATGAAATAGATTCATATCAAAACTATATTGAAATGCGTTGATCCTATCAAAATCTAAAATTAGCTGTGTAATGCTCCTAAATGTGAATTTTATATATGTCAGAATCTTTTTATTCACGAAGTCTAAAAGTTGACTCAGTTCTAATAAAATCATATGAAAATCTTTCATAAATGGGTCAACAAAAATCATAAGGCAGCGCCATAATGGGTCCAAACTGGTTAGTGTTAACATGGGAAATTATCCCTGAGTAGAAGAGGGAAAATGTCAGCAAATTTTTCGCTCGAAGTTCAAACAGACTTTGTTAAACATGTCAAATCAATCATGTGGCTCTGGATTTATATTTAGGAGGACACTCCTCCTTCAACTCTCTTTTCTTATAAAGCTATAAGAATGATTTGCAACCTTATAATACTCAAAATATATCCACCTGTTAGATAAATAATTTCAAAAAATAATAATTTAAAGAATTAAACATCTATTTTATAAAATAACTAGTCCCGTATTCATGTATAACACGAAATATTTAACATTTTGATCATTTTAATATAATTTGATTATAAAAATAAAAATAAAAAATCTATTATTTATATAATTTTTTAAAGCTTTGTATTTGATTTATTTAAATTTCAAACAACATATATATATATATATATATCCAATTATTATATCCAAATAAAATTTTAGATTTTTAAATTTAGTTTAATTTCATCTCAAAATCTATAATTATTTTCTTCTTAATCGAGTCTCTATAGCAAAGAGAAAACTATATATCCATTAAAGTTAAAGAAAAATATTTTTTTTTATTTGAACCAGAAAAGTTTCTATAAAAGATATCTTTTAAAATTAAAGCCTCAAAATTTAACATTTAATTCAGTATATTTCATGAATTTTTTGAAGGAATTTATATTTTGTGAAGGAAAAAATTACATAACATGATATTCTTGATGATTGTTGTTTTAGTACATATATTATATAGATAATAGTTAATATTTATTTGTTGAGAAAAATAAGTAGGGCAGGCATGAATTGTAGACTAATCGCTTTCAAGAAATAAAAACAAAAGAACCCTAGTGTCTTGTAATGATATGATGTCTTCAGCAATTTGTATCAAAGATATTAGACCACTTCTGATAACTTCAATCAAACCCCAATTTTCTCTTAACAAATAAAAGAGTTTTCATCTCCCTCGCAAAATGCACTCAATCTGATCAAGACCATAAAGTGTGGCTGTTCTGCAACTGCAAGCTATATATATATATATATATATATTAATTAGGGTTTAGTTTTATTTTAACAGAAACAAAAGAATGTGAACAAGATGATAGTAGATTGCCGATTTCACAAGCTTGCACTGTGCAAAACACCATGCGCACTAAGCATGGAGCTCAGTTTTGTAAACACTAGCCTAATCTTAATCATCAATTATTTTCTCCATATTTTTATGCACTAATTGAAGTACACGTCAACGAATCTTTTGGTGTATATATAGTAAACAATTTCTGCCTCTCTTGTTTTTTGTTTTTCGTTTTTAACTTCTGCAGCAGGATATACGTTATAATTTAAATCTTAGTTATTCATCGAAATGAGATATTAGGAGCAGCTTGTTGATAGATCCAATGGAATTTTTGCATTTTATATGCATATTTAAATGAGCTCGATTATACATTAGAAGCTCCAACTTTGTATATGAATGATTTTTAATGTTATTTTAGGGACGAATTTTACTCGCACCAACTTTTAACTCATTGACAATTCAATAGTTACTTTCACTAATTTGTAAATTGATTCAGTTCTACAACTCATCAACCTGAATTAAAAAAATCGATTACTCCCCGTATTTTATTTGTAGCGCATTTAATTTCGGAAAATTCAGTCAAGAACTCCTTTTTTATTGTGGATTTTTTCTATTTATATGCAGTTTCTCTTTCTCTTTTTCACTTTTGCTAACATATATATTGTATATAATCATCTGGAGAATTGCTACAAGTTCGCTTATTTCTATATATACGTGCAAGGGGGATTTCCAATATTTACACTTTAAATTTATTTGCGTTTTAGGTACTGTAAAAAAGTTTTTCTAGTAGACAATTTAAAATTATTTTATAAAAATATGATAAAATGAAGTGAAATTGGGCTAAATATATCTTAATAAATTAAAAAAATAAATATTATTAGGTTAAATAAATAGTATTGAATTTGAGCAAAAAAACAATTAAAAAATCTAGTTAAAGGTCTTTAAGGCAGCTCGTATAAATTTTTTTTCCTTGCGTAAGCAAGGGGCTTAGGTCCAAAGTAGAGATAATTATGATTAGGGTATGGGCAGTTACTATAGTTTCTATCGCATACCCCTATTTAGCGCTAAAAAAATTTTAATTCTCATTGAATCTTTAAATTTTCTAATCCAAACCCATTTGCGTGGAAAATTTTCAAAATCAATAGTTTTCTTTTTTCATGTTGAAACTCATTTATAAAAAATTAGTTCACATACAATCACAACAAATAAGAAAAATCTCAAATAACTATTAATATAATTTAAAACACATAGAATATTATATATTTAGATTTTTTTTTTTTTACTTTTTATCATATATTATATTGATTAATATATATATAGACATATATGTGTAAATATAAATAAATAAATAAATACATGGACAATATTATATGACTAGGGCGATGTACCTACTATACTACTCATATAAATTCAAACTTAAATTTTTAAAATATCTATAAAAATTCTTATATCTAGTTTCAAACAATATATTCATAAAGTTTGAGTATTTTACCAATCCCTAATGCGGAAAATAAAACACGGTAGCCAGTATTTTTTTGAAACCAAAATTGCTAAACCCTTAAGATATCGGTCAAAGTTTTGAAAGATATTCCAAATAGCTATTTCATTATTAAATCTAAAAGTAGTAAAAGACCTATGGATTAACAAGCTACATAATCTTAGAGGCCATTAATATATGGGATCAAAGTTTCAAACATAATAATGGCTTATTAATTAATTTGTTTTATTTTATTATGTGAACAGGTGTATAGTGTTCATTAGCTTTGTTTATTTCCAAATGATCAGACTCTTACACATACAATTTCATCCTTAGATTTCTAAGAGAATTAAGTTAATTTATAAGGTACTTTAATAATAAATAGAGGTAATATAAAATTAAGTTATTATAGAGTGAATACATTTTTTTCTTTATTTAGCAAACCAAAGGATACAAACACATCTTACAAGTGACTTCATTTTAATTGGGTCCATTTGTACTATCAAATTCTAGCTACTTTCATTTTGTACGCCAAGTTTGGTTTAAAACATGCAGCTGAAAATAACCAGTTCCTAAAAATTATCATTGATGCTACTTTCGGCTATTATCACACAATTAATTAAGACAAGTCCATAGATTTTGCTCAGATTTGTGATCATATCCAAGAGGGAGTAGTGACAATCATGTGGCCTGGAACACTTTTAAACAACAGATTTGAATCAATATATATTCCACATTCCATAATCATCAAAAGATGAACAAAGTTTGACAAAGAAAAAGATATATAAGAGAGGAACAAACAAAGCCACATGAACTTATCAACTAATGAGCTGAGGTAACACACAAAAAGAAATTCAGATTATATTGAAAGCTAGTTCTTTGAGATATAAAATGATGAATGATTAAGCGTATTGTTATAAATTTGAATTAAAATTTTGTTAATTTTATTGAGTCTGATGTTGTAAAAACGAGTTCTTTTTTTCCCAATTTTATGCAAATATTTAATCTTTGACTAATTAGCACCTAAATTAACCTGAATACCACTTCAATATAGATAATATATACTATGTATGGTAGTAATAAGCTTTTGGCAAAAAGAAGAACAAAGATCGCTGATTTTGAGGGCACATCACGTGAGGATGGGAATCCAAAATTTTCTATTCCACGCATTTGTCTCACCCAAAGGACCCCTTTTGTTGAGATAATTTTTCATGAAGCATATCATATATATATATATATATATATATAGAATATATAGTAGTAAACAATAGTTGTTAAGGTGGGCATAAACAAACATTAAACAAAGCAAATTGTTTAAGAACATAAAGCGCCAAAAGAAAGAAAGGTGGTAAACGGCGCAGCCCCTAATTTAAGGGTCGTGACCTTGGGAAACTCCCACCCCGGAATCTATGCACGTTTCTGGTTCTATTAATTATCACAAATCACAAACCCTAGCCCATTTTCTCTAACTTTTGAAATTGGATATATATCAAAATTTTAGGAGAAAATACTAAAAATTATGATTTAAGATTACTTGTTTGATGTGTCTGATTTATAAAGATGGGTCTTTCAATTCATAAGATACACTAATTAAACTTTTATGCTGTTGAATAAAATTTAATGTTCACAGATTTTACAATTAAATTCCATGTTTTATTTATGTACCTATTCGCAATTAATTAAGTTCAAATTTATTCAAAATTGAAAAATCAAACTCATGTTACGGCCCATCATCAAATTCTAATTTCAATTCGTATGTTTAACTAAAAAAATCAACTCGTACATCCTTTGAGATTTGCAAAATGCCACTTTAGGATTACCATGGATTTTTGTTTATTTTAATTATATATTTTTTAAATGAAATTTCACCAAAATCATTGTGAGAAACAAGTAAATTGCGTTTGGTAAAATCATTTCACAAGTACTTTTACTAATATTATTGTGTTTGATTTTTTTAAATACTTTTTTATTGTCAAATTATACTGAACAGGACATGTATAGATTTAATTTTGCAATTAATATTATTTGAATGGATTAATGTTTTAAGCATAATTATGATTACTTTTAATTGATTTTATAATGTTTTGTTTAATTAAAATATATAAAATAAAATCATAATAATTATATAAAATATTTTAATAAAAAATACACATAATATATAAAACTAAAATAAATATGTCATTAGCAATTTGAGTAAGCGTATTTTTTGTGAGAGAGGGGATGAGATGAGAGATGAAGGGTAAAGATAAGGTGTAAATATATCATTCAAAGTTAAAAGTAAATGTATTTAAAAAATAATAATTTGTTACTTTTGTTTCTTCTTCAAAGGAGAAGCTCCAAATTCCTACATTCTTCCTACAATAGAAATACTGCTTTTTCTACTATTTAAAGACAAGTTTGGAAAGTTGCCATTTCTTATAATATTTCATATAGATGGAGCCCATAGAATTTTAATAATTGTATAATTAGAGAGTGATCGAAATTAGCTCATAGTTTTCGATAAAAATAAATTAACATAGCATTTTATTGTGCAAATGAATTATTTTTTATTTGTTAAGTAATTTTTAATTCAAGAAATTAAATTAAATACTAGTCCATGATATATATTATCTTTCACAATAGGCGGTCTTAGGAAAATGTATGTAATATAAAATGACTCAAAGTTTATGTCAAACTTACTATCGTTAATTTATTTTAATTTAAATTGGTAGTAAACAATATTTGGTTTTCCTAAAATTTGTTTTCAAATAAGAAAAGGTCATATTTAGTGAAACGAATCCTTTGCAGTATTACAGTTGGAAAGAGAAAGATGGGGAGTTTCCAACATTAGAAGCTGATTTCCAATATTAGCCTTACGGGAACAGATCTTTTAAAGTAACCTTCCCTAAAGTTCTTTTAAAGTGCCTCACAAATTTTTTTTTTAAATATTTTTTTTTAAATAAACAGAAGTTTTGATCTGTGAGGTACTTCAAGGATTTCAGGGAGATTGACTTCAGAGGATCTGCTCTCTTAGCCTCACATATTTTGTCTATTTTTCTCTAACCGCACAAGGTTGATTTTTTCATAAACGGCAAAGAATCCGAATGCTACAGTAGTCTCCTAGACTTAAAGATTTTGGTATGGGCATAGTAAGTTGTGATTTGTTAGTTATATTTTAAGGGCCGAGCTTAATTTCGTAGGCTTTCATTAGAATATTTTCATATTTAGTTATATTTAATAATGATTGATAATCCAAAACCAAATTTCCAAATTTTACTCTTGAATTTGATATTTAAGTTTAAATTAAATTCTAAAAAGTTAAAAAAATATTTTAGTCCTAACATTTTATTTAATGCTTTAAATTAATTCCTTAAATATGATGTATTTTTAAGTAGTTTCTTAAATTTGAAATTTGTTTCCAATTCATTCCTTAAATGCTATCTATGATAGCAAGTGACCAAAATTTGAGAGAATTTAAAATTTTAAAGAACCATTTTGAAATGCTTTAAACCTTAAAAAATAATTTGAAATGAAACATAAAATTAAAGAACCAGAATATTAGTTTAACCCAAAGTCTATAACATGATTCAATTTTAAGCATTAAACGTGAAAATTTTCTCTATTATATCTCCCTTCCTTTTGCTCTCATCTTTCTCTCTCTCCGATGAAGTGCAGTGACTGCCCTCTGCAGTCCCAATTTCTGAAGTAAGCGCCAAGAGTTTTACAACCTCACTTTAATGCTTATAATAGTTTGGAAAGAGTAATACACATAGGAAATATCTAATTCGAACTAATTTGTAATAATGGTGGCTAGTCTTATATCAGTTTGACTAGATTAAATTTAAATTGTAAATGATAGATAACATTATTAGTTTGAATGGATAATACCCTTCTAGTTTTCTTGCTCCTCAGTGAGAGTCTTGTGTCTCTCTCCCTTTCATCTTTGTGAGGACTTGATCTAGTTAATGTTTTCTTTTAATTTCTGCTGTTTTTTTTTTACTGGTTTTAATACATGGACATAGATTCAGAAAGGGAGGGGAGTGGCGATAGAGAGAAGGATCATATCTCTATTCCTCTTGATTAGGACCTGAATGAGAAGGGTAATCAAGGTAGGAGGACTTTGGTTGGGAAGATTATTTTAAAGAACCCATGAGGCTTAGTGTGAGTTGGTTGGGGGAAAGGGGGAAGAAGATGCACGAGGTGTATAACAAAGCAAAGGCACATGAGGAAGGGCGATTGGGAAAAACTGTGATTATGATAGTCGGTATAATGATTTTCTTAGGACAAGTAAAATGAGTGTTAAGTTGGGGTCCGAAACACATGGTAGGGAAAAATTTTCAAGGGTGAATTTTAATGTTAATATGATGGAGAAAATAAAAAAAAAGGTTTTAGGCCCAAACTTAAGTTAGGTTGGTGAAGAAAAGATGATCAATTTAAAAGAAAAGGCCTACTACTGAATGGATTGTTCTGTGAGTGCTTTTAAGAAATAGAAAAACAACAATGGACAAGTGTTATCAACTGCTGAGATCATTATTGTTATTGAAGAAATTGGGTTGGGAAGTCATTCTTATTCTCCTTCGGTGTATATTATTGAAATTCTTTTAAATAAAGAAGGCAAAGAAGGTTTTATTGTACCATTTAAATAGCCCAATGTTCTCTTACAAGTTTTGATGATAAGTTTGAATAAGGTGAGTTTTAAAAGAAGTGCAAAATAAAGTTACACTCCTTAGAAATTTAAGAAAAGGACAATTTTTGAAGAGGTTATTAGTAGTAAAGTGAGTGTCATGTGGCCTATTAAGGTAAGGGTTTAAAAAAGTTTCCTTTAAAAAAGAAAATAGTAAAAGTTTGTGAGAAAAAGAGGAAAGTTTGGCTAAAGTGAAAGTAGAACAAGTTAAGAAGGATTTAGTTGATATTCTTATTAATACATCTTTTAAATTTCATAAAATTGATTTGTTTTTTGAATCGAAGTTAATAAAGGTATGAATCGAAAAATGTTATTAAAGGTTGTGGCTGCCGGCTTAACACAATTACCCAACGGCCATAAGGTTGATATATTGAAATTGCCAAGGTCTGGGGGTGACCTTGGTAGTAAAGAACTTAAAAGAGGCATGAAAAATCAATAAGCCATCAATGGTTTTGTTGATGAAGACTAAACTAATGGCAAGAAAATTAAAGAAAACTAGAATAAGTAAGATATCAGTGAATGAATTTCATATAAGTGCTTGTGGTTTAGCTTTTGGATTAGCTTTATGGTGGAGTGATAAGGTTGATGTGGAAGTAGTTTCCTTTTCAAAGAATATAATTCACACAAAAATTAATTTTACTTTGTTTGATGTTACTCATTTTGTGTCATTTGTTTATGGCCCCCTAAAGGAAACTTAAAGAAGGAAAGTTTGAGATAAACTAAGAGGCATTGTAGTAAGTATTAATTAAACTTGGTTATGCTTAAGTGATTTTAATTATGTGGTGTCCAAAAGTGAAAAAATAAAAGGTGATTTGAGAGTTACAAGGAAGATTATGAGTTTTCAAAGTCTTCTTTTTTATTGCAGCATTGTTGATTTAAATAATAAAAAGACTCACTTCACATGGTCAAACAAGAGATTTGGGGAAGTACACATTAAAGAAAGGATTGATAGAGCCTTGGAAAATATTGAATTCAAAAATGTTTTTCCTAAAGCTTAATTTTTTAATATGGAACCTATAGGTTTAGATCATCATTTGCTTTTGGTTGACCTTTATTGTCAAGAAGCTAAGCCGTCAACATCCTTCAAATTTAAGTCATATTAGACTAACCGCCTTGAGTTTCTTAAAGTTGAGATTAAACTAGAAGTGGAAGGGAAATTTAGTGGAGGACAAGGTTATGTAAATAGTAAGAAGGTTTGATAGATATAGAGAAACTTTAAAACAAATGAGTAAGTTTGTTTTCCCTAATAGCAAAATATTAATAGAGAAACTGATGAAACAATTGACTGTTTATAATGAAATAATGCTTAATGAAGAGAGTGCTAGAAAGGCTAAAAGGATTGTTATTGAAATTGAAAAGTGATGAGATAAGGAGGAAAAGTTTTGGAAACAAAGCTAAAAAATTAGTTGGTTAAAAGAAGGGGATAAAAACACAGCTTTTTACTCAATTATTATTTAGAGAAGATGTCGTAATAAGATTTTAAGACTAAAAAATGATGTGTGAATTGTTTACAGAATTTGAAAAAGATTACAAATTCATTTATTGATTTCTACTATAATCTCTTTTCACCTTCTGATTGTAGACCTTGAATTATGACCTTTAATCATGTTAAGAAGGTTGTGATTGAGGAAGATAACATATTGTTGCTTCAACTTATGATATTCATGGGAGTGAGAGATGCTGCTTTTCAGTTAAGTGTTAATAAAGCAAATGGACTTAATGGATTCTTTGGGATTTTCTATCATCATGCTTTGAATGAGGTTAATTGTGAAAATTTTAAGTTAGTTAAGAATTACTTTGAGAATGGAGTTCCTTTGGAGGGAATTATATTACATTGTGTTGATTCCTAAAATCAAAAATCCTAAATTAGTGGGATTTTTAGGCCTATAAGTACTTGTAACTTTGTTTTTGAAACTATCTATAAAATTCTTGCTAATAAAATGAAAGGTCTTCTCCCAAGGTTTATTTCGCAAAACAAAAAGGCTTTTGTTCCTTGTATAATGATTCAAAATAACATTTTTATTGTCCATGAATCTTTTCACTACTTAAAAAATAAGAAGCAAGAGGGGAATTTAAATTTGCTCTAAAAATAAATATGGACAAGGTCTATAACAAATTGGAATAGGATTTTCTTAAAGGAGTGCTCATCAAACTTGGATTTTGTGACCAGTAGGTTAAGAGGATTATGTAATGTGTTACATCTATTGATTTCAATTTGTTGCTATTAGGAAAGAAAGTTACTTCTCTAACTCTAAGGAGAGGGATATGGTCAGGAGGTTCACTGTCTCCATATCTCTTTGTTGCAATTACTGATGTTCTTCTGTAATGGTCTCTCATCACATTGAGATTAGGACTTGAAAGGGGTGAGGTTGGCCAATTCTGAAGACATAATGTAAAGCTCATAGTCAAGAAGCTAATTTGGACAAATCACTGATCTTTTCTTGATAATATTCTTGAGTATATAATTGATGAAGTGAGTAAGGTATTAGGTATTAAAGATACTAGTGATCCAAGCAAATAGCTTAGCTTACCAAGTTTACAGGGAAGGTTAAAGAATGAAGCCTTGGTTTTTATTAGAGATAAGGTGCCTTTTAAAGTTTGAGTTTGGAAGCAAAATCCCTTTTTCTCATGCTAGTAGAGAGGTAATGATCAAGGTTGTAGCTAATGTTGTCTCTATTTACCTTATGACATGATTTAAATTTCTAACAATATCTTGTAAAGATTTGGATAGAGTTATCTCTAGATTCTAGTGGGGTGGATGATGAAGGCATAATACATTGGAAGACCTAGGATTCTCTTACTAAGTCACTTTTCCAATTTTAATTTTGCTTTGTTTATTAAAAGTGCAAGAATACTCAAACATTTATATTTTCCATCTAATGATTTTCTTAAGGCCAAGAAAGGGCATAGATCCTCATAGAGTTGGTTAAGTATTCAGGATGGAAGAGATTTATTGGTAAAAAAGCTACGCTGGCAAGTTAGGGATGGTGACTATTAGGCTTTAAAAAAACAATTGGATCCTAAGTCTATCTAATTATAGGTTGACTTCATCACTACTAGAAAAGAAAATCTTGAAAGATGGGTGGCTTACATTATTGTTGATGGAAAGTGGAATTTTTCTACTGTGAATAATTGTATTTCTGTAGAAGAGTATAATGCAATTTTAAAAATCCCTATTTCAAGAAGTGGGAAAGGTAATAGGTTATAGACAAAAATAAAAAGAAGTTATTATAATGTTAAATCTCATTACTTTTAGGCAAGAAAGATTGAAGGGTCAAAGCTTGTTTCAAGGCCTAGTTTCTCTTTTATTCCTTTTAAGGACTTATGGTCTACTATTTGAAATTTAAAGATTTAACCAAAGATTAAACATTTTATCTAGAAGGTTATTTCTGGAGCTTTGTTAACTAATGAAACTCCCTTTAAGAAAAAGTATGCGACTAATCCGTTGTGCCTCATCTATAATGAAAAAGCAGAAACAATTGAACACTTATTGCTTCTTTGCTCATGAATAGAGATAATATGGTTTGGTTGCTCTTTGGATGTTAAAGTTGAAAGAAAAGATCTCAAAGTTTGATGAATAGTTGCCTTAATTTTTTATCCAAAAAAGGTGATATGGATGATTTTGGTAAGGTAACATCTATTTGTTGGGGCATTTGTAAAGATAGGCATGCTGTAATATTTCAAGGGAAGCAGGTGGATTCAAGAAGGGTTATTTCTACTACCATGCTTCTAGTTAATGAATTTTTGGATACTTTGGATAAGAAAGCTCTTATTATTGAGCAAAAGATGAGTAGAAAGAGCTTACTGTGTTCTTTTCTAAAAGTAGGACATATCAAAGTCAATATTAGTAGTGCATACAATTGATAAATATATACGAGTCAATTTTTAACTAGTACGTGGGGTAACAACCAGCACGTCTAATATGGGAATTAAAAAATAAAAAGATGAAAGGAAAGGCCACGGAGATTTAAAAAAAAAAAGAATATTGAAATTACGAATGTACAGTTGCAAAATCTAGCTTGTCAATATATTGGTCATACGCTCATATTCTACTCTTTCCACGATATAGCTTACGTTAGCGCAAAATATATGAAATAAGGGTAACTGTATTTAATTTGGACAAGATTTGTTTAAATTATATTCGATATATATATTTTAAATATTATTCGATTTTTTAACAGTGAAAATGTCTATTTTAATTTAGTTTATAGAATAAAAATAATTAAGTTTAATGTTAAGACTGTTTTATTTTTAATATGATCAGAAAAACAAATGGTATGAAAAGAAAGAAAAAATAAAGAAAAAACCAGACGCACCTGGGGCAAGAGAACAAAGAGTTCGGTAAACAGGTTGGTATTTGGGATTTTTCTTCGGGCTTGGATTAAGGTTCTTTCTTTGTTAAAATTTTGACAGGTTTTTTTGGCCTCAAATTTCAACATGTGCTTACAACTATGAATTCCATTCTTTTGTTTTTGTAAATTATCATTGTTCTCATTTTGGAAAATTACAATAACTTTTTACTAAGACATGGACAAATGACATAACCTCTTTTTTTTTTTTTTTTTTCCTTTCATTGTCATGACCCGGATTAAGTTCAATTTTTTGTGAAAATTTTGACAGGTTTTTTTTGTCTTAAATTTCAACATGTGCTTACAACTATAAATTCCCCATTTTTTTCTTTGTTTTTGTGAATTATTATTTTCCTAGTTTTGGAAGTTACAATAAATTTTTACTAAGTCATAACTAGTTCTCTCTTATTAGTATAAATTATAGCAATCTCTCTTATCTTAAATTATGATGTATTTAGATATAATTTTATAAAATTTATATTAGGCTTAAATAAAACTTATGTAAGATTAGTTGCACGCATCTTAATTTTGATTATTGTATATAATTTTTTTTTTAAAAAAGAAAACATTGTGTATAATATCAACAACTCAGATGCAAAAATAAAAGTTCTACCAGACGTCTTATGTTAGTTAGAGTCTGAATCCCCTGCTTGTCACATTCGTGCTTGTCGCCTGCTAGACAGCAAAACGCACCGTTTTGATGCTTCAATCCTGGCCCTCCACTTTATTTGACGGTATTGCGTGAACCACGTAGCCCATATAAGCAAAGCTACATTTTGGGACCTCTATGTCTGTGCGATCGTGGTCGTCCAAGGAGCCCCTAAAATGGCCGTATAGCGCTGCAGGAACAGGGCAAATGCTGCTTTCAGCCTCAGGCAATTCCACATGCAGTTCGGTTGCAAAAAAACCACGTACCCCTAGGACAGTGAAGTAAGAATAGAAATGATAATATTTGCTTGAGCTACTACACTGTTTCTTCTCACAAAGCTCTTCGATCCTCTCACATTCATTCTAGTTGCTCTTCAAAACTCACTTATAGCAGTCCCTCAGTTAAGAATTGCTAACTTTGAAATGTTTTCCTGTCAACTTGTGAAGGCAATCATATGACCAAGATCATTATCCCAAATTTTCCTAAAGCAATAATAACCCATTTCGTCAAACTGTGGCTATTTCCCATTTCTTGTTATGTTGGAAAAGAGAATTCAAATGTCAAGTAGAATTTTATCGATTCTGTATGTTTTCTATTGTTTGATTGCGTTTTGGTGTCTATGAATGAATCAATTTCCAGGTGAAAGCAGATGTCATGGAGGGTCGTGGATGGGATTTTTTTGCACCATGTCATTGCTTTTAATTATTATCTTCTTCATTTCTTACTTCAAAGAAAGGAGCTGAAGCTTAATTTGCCTCTTTGTTCCCTCTGGTTTGATTTTAGGCTTTCCAGTGATTCTCAAACATGAACAAGCTTCAACCTCTAATCAAGGGTAGTGGATATTTGTAGCAATGTAAAACCACCCAATAGCTGCAACAAAACAAAGCTTCTCTATAAAATGCAAATGGCAAAAAAAATGTAAATATGGTTTTTAAGAGTTGCAACAGAACCAATATCAAAGAGAAGCTTCTCTCTGGCAACAAAATGTTAACCTGTGTCTGAACTGAAAGAGAAGCTTTCCCTAGGCAAAACGTCGATTTCTCGCCTTAATGGAATAGAGAAATTGACTGAAAGAGATTAAGAAAGCCATACGCAGCGTTTGTTTTTGTTTGCTCCTTTCTATCACAGGATATCAAAACTGTACGTTTTATTTATTAAGCCTTGCAGCGTGTGTCATCGTTGGATAACATGAAAGGCCAAGATCCAGGCATCAAAACTGTGCGTTTAAGGGAAAAGCAGGCGACAAGCACGAATGTGACAAGTAGGGGATTCGGACTCATGTTAGTTACAACACAACAAAAGTACGTTAAGAACAGAAGGCTGATGAAGCTTGCCATTTCTGATAAAATTTGGAGTGGACTTTTTCTTTTGAGCCATAACATAAATATAATATTATTTTTGTCCCTTATAAATGAAATATTTTTTTTATTTGATCTCTTATATGATTTATCTTTTTAATTTGATCTTCCACAAATAAAAAATTTTTCAGTTTAGTTTCTAATAGAATTATATTTTTAATTTAGTTTCTTACATATAGATATTTTTTAATTTAATTCCTTACAAATAAAATCGTTATCAATTATATTCTTTTATCAATATAATATTAATAAAACTAACATTTCATCTACATATTACATAATAATAACTAAAACAATAAGTTATAAAAAAATGTTATATTTCATTACATCTATTAAAATTATGAGTAAATTATATAATTTTTTTTTAAATTTTTCTAAAATTACATAGATATCTCTTTTATTTTCAAAACACACATTTTATTCTAATTTTAAATTTTTTTACCAAAATACCTTCTATTAATCTAAATGTACAAATATATATTATATACAAATATGCAAAAATAAAAATAAAAATAGTAGATTTCGTTTTCAAATATGCAAAAATTAAAAAAAAATTGTTTTCATTAAATTTAATCCAAAAAAATTATTTAGATTAATTAAGGATATTTTAGTTAAAAAATTTAAAATTAGATTAAAATATTACATAATTTTTTGTTTCAAGAGAAGCCTATGTATATTTTGAAAATAGATGAGAGATTTATATAATTTTAACAAAACTTATAAAAAGTCTGTATAACTTATTCTAATTTTATTTATAGTAGATTGACTAAGAAATATTATTAATAATAATTTTATGTGTAAAGGATTAAGTTATAAGATATTTTTATGAAAAACTAAATTAAAAAAATACTTCATTAGTAAGAAATTAAATTAAAAAGATAATTTTATACAAGATTAAATTAAAAATATTCTATTTTTAAAAGACTATAATTTAGTCAAACTTATTTTTACGTTGTAACCTCTAACTAATTACTTTAGAACGTTAATGCCCCTTACATCCTTATAATTTTTTTTGGGTCAGCCACATGGACAGAAGGAGAAGTTCAACTAGGAAGCCTAACAATCTGGGCCTTACAACAGAAAGGATCTATTAGTGCACCCAAGGTGGTAAGATCCACTTGCCTAGACATGTCCATCGTGGGCCCTTAATCACAGCCTAGTTATTGAAAGTAAAACGCTATTCGAACAAATATTTGTGGGAAAAAGAAGAAAAATTAAAAAAAAAAAACCAAATTGATGACCTTTAAAAATGTTTTTTTGGCAATGCTATCGAGAGCTTGATCTCTTGAGAGATTGAGTTCTTCTACCATTGAATGCTTTTAAGATCTATGTAGTATAACGTACTTATTATCATACACAGATGTCAAACATAATTTAACAATGAAAAACTGAACTTCTTCTGAGATTGAACCATCCATAGTAATTTTTTTTTAATTAATAGAATGATAGACATGTACTAATGCATGTCAAGGAACTAGTTATACACTAATAGCTTGGAATACATGAAAGTCTTTTTGGTAAAGGGGTAATTTGGAATACATGTTGAAGGGATAAGGTATTTTATGTACTTTCAATATTCTTGTGTAAGCGTAATGGCACTTTGTGCATCATTTTTTGTTAGCGTCTCTTAGGTATGCGATTGATAAAATCGTGGCTTAACGAACTTGATTATGTACTACATGAAAACACTACGAGATTTATTCATCAAGAACGACTTACATTTTTTCCCTTTTTCGGTCTCTTCGTTTCTCCATTGATGGATGTTGTTGATACTGCTTGCTTGCTAACTGCTCAAACAGCTCCAATTAAAGCCCCATTTCACTAACTAGTGTTATAACACAAGTCCTCAATATTTTTTAATATATTTCACTAATCAAAGTCACTAACCAAATTCATAGCATAATTTTTTTCTCTAATTTTTTAATATATAATTAAATTATAGTAATTTTTTATAATTTACAATTAATACAAAGAAATAGTGGGAAACTCTCCCACATGCACTTTAATTTTTCTTTTTTATATTATAATTAATATTTATGTTTTATTTTATCTATGTTACTGCTGACATTTGAAACTAATTATCAAAAGGCCCTCTGTCGTATATATATATATATATATATATCTTAATATACATAATATTTAAAATAGATAATTATAATTATATATAAAATGTATTGTATATTACAAATTGGGTTGTTTCTTTTTTTTTTTTCTTTACATCAACTTTTTTTACATGATTTAAAATAATTAACAATCATTAAAGTTTGAAACTTAAAAAAAAATTAATTGTTTTTTAAAAAATAAATACGAGTATTAAACATTTTGAATATTCGTTATGTAATATCCAATATTTACTAGTCAGTACTAATTACCGATTGAGTGGAGGTACAAACTATTTGAAAAAATAGGGACGAAGCAATCCATTAATAAATGAGTAAATTTTGTCACCAAATTTGTAATTAAAACACGTGTCACTAATTTTAATACTTTAGTAGTAAAACAATAAATTTTCAGATTTTAATATATTGTAGAAACAGAGGAGAGGACTTCCATATTACTATGTGTGTCGAGAGAGAGAGAGAGAGAGAGATGAAATTAAAAAAAAAAAAAAGGTAAAACGAGAAAGTAGTATATCGGCACCAATCACCCCAAAAGCCTAGACCACTAAGACCAGGGCTGGAAGTTGCAAGGAAAGAGGAGTACTGAGGAAACTGTAAAGCGACGGAAAAACTTATTCAAGTTGAAGTGTAGTTTATGTGCCATTGGTCCCCACCATTCTCCGGACAACTAAAAGAGGGTAGAAAGAGAATAATGTTCTCATGACCCTCCACGTTGTGAAGGGGAAAAACGTGTGAAAAGATTGGTCATAAGGATGGATTTGGTGCATGCATGTGAAGCCGGTGGAACAAGGAGTTTTTCTGAAAAAAGGTTCATCAGACCCTCTCATCTTTCTTAATTATTACTTATAAATATATATATATATATATTAGCCTCGGACTCTATCACCAACAAAGTTCAAACTGTAGAAAGATTGATTGCACGGGAAGTTCTTAGTCTGGCCGGCCGGAAGCTTAACCCTGATCGGACTTCTAAGAAGAATCCAAGTTAAGCTAGTCGGGTGTTTGCAGGCCCTTTAAAGCATATGGGGGATCTTACAAGGGTTTAAGCTGGCTTGAGAGTTTGGATGCAACAAGTTACTGGTCGAAACTGACTCCTGTTGCTGTCGGCTGTTCATTATCAATCTGCTCAATAACAAACAGAGTTGAAGAAGGGAAGCTACAGTGCGACTCCTGGGACGGATCAAAGTTTGGCTTGACCAAAACTGGAAATTAAGTATGCTTCTTATATGCCTATAAAGAAGCCAACAAATTCGCTTATTTTCTAGCTAACAAAAGTTTTCCGCAAGATTGGGCTGTTCATATTTTCAATAATAATCTTCTTAAAGAGATTTAGCTTTTTGCTCCCGCACTACAATTAGGTTAGGGTCCTAAATGAACCAAGTTGATCGTGAAAACTCTTTTACCTTATATATTAATCTTGTGTGACCCCAGTTTGAACTCTCAATTAATATATATATGTATATATATATATATATATAAAGACTGCGCTTGTTTATTTTTGCAAAATGGTCCTTATTTCTTAGGTTGGGATTTAATAATTAAGTAGAATTCTAAGGCTAAAAATATTAGCAACACACATTTTATTAAATGATGAAACGAAATTAAGTAGCAATGGCAAACTTGAAACATGTTATCTCCATGATAGGATTGCTTAAAATGTTTCAGGTTGGGTCGGCCGACTAATAGACCAGTGGCGATTATTCAGAAAACGTTCTAAGCCTGCTTTGGCTTTGAAGAGCTGTAGGCCACCGCTCACCATCGCCTCCGCCTGCCAGACTTATTCCACCCACCTCTTCGGTTTTCTATTTCTCTATTTCTCTTCCAAGGTTTGGGGCGAACAGAAGTGAGGACTAAGAAGCCTTCGTTTCCCTTAACCCAACGCATAAATTAGTTGAAAAAGGTGACAGGAGAGAGAGATGATTGATTATGAGTTGCTCTGATAGGGTTTCGAATCTTCCTCTTCATCCAAGGAACGGCACCGCTTTCACCAAGATCATCCACAAATATTGTGTATTAATTACGATTGCTATAAAACAAGCTCGTATTTTATCTTCGCTTCCTTTTCTTATTAATAATGTAAAACAATCTGAAAAAAGCCAGTCGGCCTCTAGAATTATTGGTCTTAAAACAAAAAAAAAAAAAGATTACTCTTCAATTGAATTCAAATTCCAATCTAAACTCAAATCAAATGTGGATTGATGTTTTGTTCGAAAACTACGACAATCCAATTTGGATTATCGTGTTGTATGTAAGAAAAAAGAGAATCGGTGAAGAAAAATAAATCTTTTTTTATTGAACGTGGTTGCTCATTTTGACGACTTTATCATATGATTCTATTTTATCATACAAATCTCTACTCTACTTTCCCGGAGTTCAGTCTCCGGGGAATTCTTATTTTATGATCTCATTGGAAATCATATAAAGACAATCCTGGTTTCAATACCTCAGATGCAAAAGTAAAGCTTCCACCTGATGTCTTAATTGTACAAGTTACAGAACAACAAAAGTAACCCCCGGCACAGCTGATAATCTTCCTAATTAAGATAGGTAGATACTAAACGAGGGTTCTAAGTATACATATATAAAACATTTCTAGTAGACTGACATAGCTCTACTAGAAGAGAAGAACAAGTCTGAAAAAGGCAAAGCAGAGTATGACGAAGGGACCCTACGGTACTATAAATATAAGTACCAACGGTACGCCATTAATTATGGCTGTCCTCTTTCAGGATCCATCTCTTGAGTCACCGTTGACATTCTGTGAAGGAGTAAGGTCAGAATAAATGGAAAAAGTGTGACGATCCAAGCTAGCCACGGGACCCATTTAAATTCCGTAGCAACATAGCAACTCACAAAAACAAAAAGAGCCAACATCATCAAGGCAATTCCCATTGCGAGAATGACTGTGGAAAACCTGCGAAAAGTCTTTCGCAACAAAACGCCATTCCAGATAGCAGCAACCGCAAACGACAGTGCAACTGCGACTATGCGCATTTCAGTGGTCGCAGAAAGTGAATTACTGGAAAGCATCAGACCAACCAACATAGGAACTACCAGACCCAAAATATGCTTCCCTAATTCTTGCTTATCAAAGATTTCCCACATATCCTTCCATAAGTTTTCCGTTTCACCTGACTCTGAATTTTCAGTGTTCACTTGGGCGAAGTTAGGGCTCCTTTGTATGCCAAGAGGAGAATATTGATTTCATGAAAAATACGATGAGAAAGAAGGATCCAAAGATACTTCTGGGATAAAGATGGCTGGCAGATGGTGAAGAGGAAGAGGTTGGTGGTCAAAGACATCGTAGGTGCTATTTAAGGAGACAGTTGCTGGGTTCCTGATTGATAGACCGGCGTTGGCCTCACCCATCCGGCAGCTTCGGTTGAAAAGCAAGAGCGGAGCGATCCCGGAGCGGCAATGAAGCCCGCGGATCACTGGGGGAAAAACTGATCGACGTCCCAGAGCTCTTTCTTGAAGCAAACGGTGCAATTGGGCGAACGCCAACTCGTCATTGAACTGGACGGCGTGGACCATGCCGGCGACAGGATCGTAAAGTAGGTTTTCTGTGTTTCGAACATACAGCCCCTGGAGGCATTCGGGGATTTGGACAGTTGGGTCTGCGGTTTGGGGAAGCGGATGTTGGCATTCCTGGGAGGCCATGACTGGAACCTCTGGCGAGGCCAAAGTGAGGTTCAGCATTTAAGGGCAGAAGCCCTCCGAAAAAAAAAACATTTCTTTTAAAATTTTTAAAACATAGCTATACCTTAAATCTATCATAAAAATAAATTTTATAAAATAAATAATATACTTTCTAATATTTGATTCTCACTTTTTTACAAAAATTTTTTCTTCAATCATACTTTGCTCGCTATAAAAATAAAGTTTTGTAATAAAATAAAAAATAACTTTTTTACAAATAATTTAGTTGTTTATATTAAAAAAATTGCAAAAAAATTTATTATAAAAGAAGTTATAAATAAATTTTAGTCAATTAAAAATTAAAGAATATGATTCGTTAATACATATTGTATTACTTTTAATATATATTTTTTGTATAAAAATTATATTTATTTTAATGTTATTTTATTTTTTATTTTTATTATTATGTGGCTCTATTTTTTAATAAATAAATTTTATTGTATTAATTTAATAAGTACTTAAAATTATATTTTTTAATAATTATTAATGATCAATATTAAGTATACATTTTCATTCCCTTACCATTTTTTTATTCCATTCCTGCATAACTCAGTTTGAAAAATAGAATTAACGAAAACGAAAGGGATTAAATATTATATGGCAACGGTGGAAAGTTCCTTCAATTGACCAACGTGAGCGATTGAGAAGTAAGGTATCTTCGGGAAGGATGTCTACGACAAACCGGATCGCCTAGTCGGTAATTTTTAAAATTTAAACGATATAGATTTGATTTAGGTGATTTAAATTTAATATTTTTAATTTAAATCATTATTTTTAAATTAATAGTTAAAAGATTATTTTTAGTTTATATATTTTATTTTTTAAAAATAAAAATATGAAAATTAAAAATATTAAATCTGAATTATTTAAATTTAATTTAAATGATTTAAATTAAAAAATAAGAAATAAGTAAAAATAAATAAATAAAAATAAATAAGAGAAAAAAGTTACATCAATCCGACGCCCTTGGTAAAGAAGAAAGCAGTGCTTCACGGGAAGTTGCCAAAGATCAATCTGACGTCTCCTTGTAACGTAACCAGGGCAGTTCACTCTGCAGGCCGCAATGACTACCAATTCTTAATACATTTCTTTCGGAATAGACAAATGAAAAGAGTTCGGGGTTTCGAGGGCTCATTTTATTCCCTATACCCTATAAGCTCGATGTCCTAATCATATAAATGAAATGGATAAGTATGTCCGAGTCAATCCCTCTGAAAGAGAGTGAAGTGACCCGTTAGGCTTCAGGTTATGAATGTAGAGGTGCGGGCTGGCTGTCCCCCTCGTAGAATATTACCCCTGCTTCTGTAATATATATATATATATATATATAGATTATAAAGTGAAGAGGAGAGCGTAATATAATTTTGTGTTAATATTTTGAGATCAGATCGTACTTTGTCTATTGTGAAGTCTTCTGAAAAATTTTTAAATATTAAATAGTGTTTATACAATTTAAACTTTTAATTGTATATCTAAACTTTGCTCTATAATGTATATGAAAATATCCTTAATTGTATATTATTATAAATGATTCAGATACTTATTTTTAAAAGGTAATAAATTATACATATATATATATATATAAGTTATCGATATTTTAAAGTTGAGCCAGACTAGTAAATGATAGTTATTTTTCATCTTTCTTTGACTCTTTTTAGATAAAAAATTTTAATAATATATATTTAAATATTAAAAGAATGAATGTAATTTTGAAATAAAAAATATTATATATAATTTAACAAAATATAAGAAAAATATTAGTATAATTTGTTCAAAAATCAGTCTCCCAAAATCTAAGCCAAGCCCAAGATACCTTGATGTTTGGTAATGGCTGAAAGTTCCTTCAATTGACCAACCTGAGCCATTAAGAAGTAAGGTATCTTCGGGAAGGATGTCTACGACAAACCGGATCGCCAAGTCGGTAATTTTTTAAATTTAAACGATATAGATATAATTTAGATGATTGAAATTTAATACTTTTTTAATTTAAATTATAATTTTTTAAGTTAATAGTTAAATGATTATTTTCATTATACATCTTGTATTTTTTTAAATGAAAAATATTAAAATATAAATGTTAAAAATATTAAATCTGAATTATTTAAATTTAATTTAGATGATTTAAATTAAAATAAATGAAAAAGTAAAAATAATAATAATAAAAAACAAGGGATCCAAATTTGACGTCTACCTCGCTGCTCGTTTCCCATCTTATCAAAATAATAATAATAATAATAATAATAATAATAATAATAATAATAATAATAATAATAATAAAACTTAAGTTGGGCATGAGAAAATTACGTTAAATCGCATACGTCATGCCCGACAAACCACGCCCCTGATTCCTCTGTCCCCATCTTCTTAAAAAAGAAAATAATAATAATTAACACCTAAGTTGGGCATGAGAAAATAAGTTAAATCGCATACGTCATGTCTGAGAAACCATGCTTTCTATTAGGCGCATTTGGTTTTACCGTAGGAGGAATTTTTTTGTTTAATGACGGGTAATATTTATTATGTTATTATAATTATTATTTAGTAACATTTTATTTTTTATTATATAATTAAAGTAAAAATATAAAAATTATTTTTTATTTATAAAATTATTCTTGTATTTTACATTTCAAACAAGATGTAATGGTATTGCACACGCGATCAAAGTTTAATAAGCCCCATCATTTAAAAAAACACATAAGAAAAAGAAAAGTTATATCAATCCGACGTCTTTGGTAAAGAATAAAGCGCTACTCACTACTTCATGGGAAGTTGCCATGTGTCGACACAAAAGAATGAAAAAATTACATCAATCCGACGTCTTTGGTAAAGAAGAAAGCAATACTTCATGGGAAGTAACCAAAGATCAATCTGACGTCTCCTTAAGGTAAGGAAGGCACGTCACTCTGCAGGCCAAATGATACATTTCTTTCAGAGTAGACAAAAGAAAAGAGTTCGGGGTTTCAAGGACTCATTTTTTTCCGTGTAGACTATAAGCTCGATGTCCTAATCATATAAATGAAATCGATAACTATGTCTGAGGTAAATCCTCTCGAAAGAGAGTGAAGTGACCCGCTAGGGTTCAAGTTATGAATGTAGGGGCGCGGGCTGGCTGCCACCCCCTTAGAATATTACCCCCGTTTCCGTAATTAAAAAATATATATATATATATATATTATATAAAGTGAAGAGGAGAATGTAATCTAATTTTATGTGTTAATATTTTGAGATCAGATCGTACTTTGATTTTTTTTTGGTGAAGTCTTCTGAACAATTTTTAAATATTATATAGTGTTTATACAATCTAAACTTTTAATTGTATATTTAAGCTTTGCTCTATAATCTATATGAAAATATCCTTAATTGTGTATTATTATGAATGATTCAGATACTTATTTTCAAAAAATAATAAATTATATATATAAATTATCAATATTACAAAGTTGAGCCAGACTAGTGAATGATTGTTATTTGTCATCTTTCTTTGACTCTTTTTTGATAAAAAGATTTTATAATATTTATTTAAATATTAAAAGAATGAATGTAATTTTGAAATAAAAATATTATATATAATTTAACAAAATATAAAAAAAATTTAGTATAATTTGTTCAAAAATCAGACTCCCAAAATCTAAGCCAAGCCTAAGATACCTTCATGTTTGGTAATTTGAATTTTTTTAAGTGTGAATTTTGTGAAGTGTTTCTAAATTAAAAAAAGGGAGTGAAATAAGGGTGTCTATATATGAAGCCCACTTCATCTATTTTCATAAATTCCTTATTTTTCCTTTATCTTTGCCCATTCCCCATATGCCAACATTATCATGGTTGTCTCGTGTGAGCATGAAGATTGGATAGTTGGATTTGGCCCCATCGCGCGCAATTTCTGTCGAAGACAATGATCAGACAAGGCCACGCTCAAAAATTTAGAAACTTTGGCTGAATTTCTCGCATATGAATGCAATATTATTTTTTTTAAGCATTTGACACAATTTTTTTTTTAATAATACCTGACTCAATTTGCTCATACGCAACCCTGACCTGGTTTTTATTGTTTTAAAAATTGCTTTAAATAGCAACATACCGAGAGGTTCTGTGGCTAAAGGCAATGCAAGATTATCTTTTTTTCTCTTTTAAAGATTTCTTATAACTGTAAGTATTGGGAGAAAAAATTTTTGGGGTCAATTAAGTGCACATTTGATGATTAAATTACATAATTTTTTTTAATTAAAAATGGATCTAAAAACAGTTTAAGAAGAAAGTAAAGTTTTGATCTGAAGAAAAAAAAACTATTATTTTTAACTGATCAATTTCTTCGCATATTTTTTAATTGATAGTATACCTAATTTATTTAATTTTTTTTCAAATATTGTTAATCTTAAGTAAGATTTTGTTAAATTTAACTTGAAAAACTTCTTTCAACTGATGCGATAGTTATAGGAATCGCTAACATTATTTTACAAATGGAGGAGAAATGCAATGAACGAGAGTTTAAGTGTTAAAGAGAATGAGAATAAAAAAGATAATGAATGATTTTATAGTAAAATATTTAAATGTTAGTGTGTTAGAAAAGAGAGAAAAATTAGGAGGTTTTAAAAAATAATTTATTGTTAAAATTTAATGCACCTGATGATAAAAAGTAAAGAGGATAACTTTTAGTATGTTAATAATAAGAGATATTGATAAAAATAAATAAATGAAAAAGAAAAATAGAAATAGTAAGAGAGTGATTAGGTTGACTCATCAATATGAGTAAAAGATAATGCTATTTATTAGGTAATTAAAAAATTTGGAGCCTTGACTTGGAAAAAAAATTTCAGAATAAATTTGATTTTTTTTGTCAGGAAAAATAATATAAATTAAATTTTTATAATTATATAAATTATATATATATATATATATACACTGTAGGGCCTAAAATTTGGAAAGCCTAAAGTAAGGAAGATTCCCGCCTCAACGGACGACGAGAAGAGCACTTGGGAACCAGTTGATAATCAAATACATTTCTAGTTGTACGCAAAAGCGACAGATTCTCAGTCGCCAATGACTTTGGGTAAATCCAACCAGTGGCGCGGCATTCCCATGCAATTTGGGAGTCAAAATTTAGTGGGTCGTTAAAAAAAAATTAATATATATAAAAAACAGTCACATCAATTTACATATTAAAATAGTGCGATTCAAACTTTACTTTTATATACATGGACTTATTCTTTATTCATCACGTACCTAGATTGTCCTCTTTTAACTTTTCCAAGGCGTGTGATTTTGCTGATGATGTTTTTTCAATGGGTCTGGCTTCTCTGCATTTAACGCGGGAAAATGACAGGATCCCGTCCATGAAATCCTGTCCGTTGGCGCAATCAGGAGAGCTGAGGCGAGGCCACGTGTCCCAATTACTCAAAATCGCCCCAAACGCTTCGTTTTGATACATTCTGTCTACGACGCTGCTGAAGCAAAATTGTGTCTGCGTTTTATGCTCTGCTAATCGCTATTTGAAGTCAGCCACATCCCCTCCCCTCCCCTATTCTGTCAACCATCTTCTTCTCCCACGAATCTATGGTATCGTTTGCAAGTGAAGCTTAATCTGCATTTTCAAGTGAGTCTACTATTCCTTCTTTTTGCTTTCTCGTATCTTAAGTTATTTTTCTTCCTAATTTTTAATAATTACTTTCTCTGAATGGATTGGATTCCTTGAACTTTTGCTGCAACTTGTTTTCTGTATAGCTAAGAATGACAAATCCTTAGGTTGTTGCTTTGTTATTATCTGTTATTATTTTTTTCACAATGGATTGGAGAAATGAAATTGAAACACATTCTTTATTTTCAAGTATGAAAATTAGATGGCCAATTTTGAAATTTATGGCCGTGTGGTCATTTGCATTGTCAGTTCCTTAACTTGGACCGTCATCTTACACTGGATTTGAAAAACTTATTCTATGTTTTTTTCCATATCAGGACTTTTTTCTTACTAGTTTCTGTATGAATATGGCTTTGTAATAGCTAAAAGTCTTTAAGCATCCTATTTCCCTTTCACACTTTCGATTTATACATCCGTATATACGTTGGAGGTCTACTTTTGGGAGGCATATTTTCTGGCAATGTATCAATTGCAATTATGATGCCTACAGTTACAAATATAATAATATTGGTATTTTAGATTTTGCATAGTACAGGTAGCAGATAGCTTAGAGCAAAAATTAGCTGTCAATGTAACTGCAACTTCTATATATTCAACATGCAATTTCCTATTGTCGAGAACTAGTAAAGAAAAAAAAAAAGTCCTGCAGCTTTCATATATTAGTAATGGTTTTTATTTTTTTAGGGTCACACTAATTTGCCTAACTCTATCAGAGTAATGCTATGTCTAAATTGTACATTGGGATAGCATATAAACTAATAAATTAGTAGCTGAATTATTAAAGCAAGTAATTTCTCTCTCCTTGCATTTTGGCTGGTTTGGTATTTTGGCTGTTTTGGCACTTTGGCATTTTGTGAAAATATGGCTGCCTTCAACATTTGGAAAAAAATGTCATAGAGAAGAAGAAGAGGGTTGATGGACCAATTAACTCAAGTAACAAAAATGCAGAGAGAGCTTAGACCGTCGTGGATGTGATGAACACAGCTCAAGTAACAAAAATGGCATCAAACCTTCGTGGATCTAAAGTTGATGGATCAAAGCACCTAACAATGAAACACAACAAACTCTCCGCGAAACACAGACGTGATATGACTACAACTGCGTGAGAGAAAAGGTACCAAAAAGCGTTTGAGGTAATTTTAAGTAAGTGGGACACGTGGTCTTCCCTCAGCTTTTTGATCTCGCTAACGGGCAGGATTTCATGGACGGGATTTTGTCATTTTCCCGCGTCGAATGCAGAGAAGCCGGATGCTTTTTCAATATTGATTTTTATAGTTTTTTGGGATTTGAATTTTAATGGGTTGATGTTTCGTTGAATTAATATTTAAACTTGTGTGATGCGCTACAGTAAAATACTTATTTTTAAAATTTTATTTGTTAAATAATATGATAATTTTATTTTCATAACTTATGAATATAATTAATACATTAGACTGACGAAGATAATATGATATTGAATATGAAAACAAATCTGCAAAAATTGATTACAAACATTTTATTTAAATAAATACTTATCATATATTGGTGAAAACTCTTTTGTACACAACATTAACAGTGCTCTTTGACAATTTCCTTCATTCTTGAGAGTGAGAATCTTAATCCACTTACTACAAGAAAGCAGCACATTTGCCGTATGTGTTTATCGAAAGTTATTTCGATAAATGAGCATTTATCGGCCATTTGCTTGACAGATAATAAGCTGCCAAAAA
Organism: Erythrophleum fordii; assembly: GCA_032878935.1. NCBI lineage: Eukaryota > Viridiplantae > Streptophyta > Magnoliopsida > Fabales > Fabaceae > Erythrophleum > Erythrophleum fordii. Next base: position 47,649,207 of record JAVQMF010000053.1, on the reverse strand, counting down.
TCATTGCAAATGTCAACAGTTTTATCTCCAATTATGAGTGGTTAATTAACTACTAGTAAATGAGTGTCAACCTCGGAAAAGTTATGTAGTATAAACGATGTAATTAGTGGTGGTTTGAGCTAGGGGCAAGTAAAGTGCAACAGAAAGGCTTTCAATTTTGACAGTTAGCAAAACCGCCGCTAAATGGAATGCACTTTCCAACAATTGATGGAACCGTCGCAAAATGATCTTGAAACTAATTTTTCATGGTTATCTCAGTAATAACCCAAATTAAAATAATAATAAAATAAATAATTAAATTAGATAAATTTATTTTTAGGCTAAATATAAGATTTAAGTAATCTTAAGATAATTATAAAGCTTTAAAATTATCTTAAGGAGTTATTTTGAAATCTATCTTATACCCATTGGGATATTTTTATATTCCAAAATTTTTAAAATAAGTCACCATGAAAATTTTAAATAATTGTAGGGTACTTATTTTTATTTCTAGTTATGTAAAAAATAACTTTTTTAAATTCTATATTAGAAATATTCTGGACATCTTTTACAATTTTAGCTTTTTCCCTTAAAATATGATTTCTTTTTCTTCTTCCTTATTCTTTATTGCTGCAGCACGTCTCCCATCCTCATTTTCTTCTCTTTCTTCGAAGCCTTCTACCAAGCTCATTCATTTCCTCCCTTTCTCTTTTTTTCTTCCGTTTTCTCACCATTCACCAGTCGACCCTCACGCTACAACGCCCCTCCCACCTTCCTGCTCCGGTGACGCATCTTGGAAGACCATGGCTGTCGCATGAGGGGGGGATTCTTAGGTAGGAAGCTCCATCTCCATTTCCTTCTTCTTTCTTTTGCTTAATGCTTCATTTTTGTTCTTCTTTTCCTCTTATGCGTGGGGTTGCTTTTTCCCTGATTCTAACTTTCATTCTTGCTCCATTTCTATGCCAATGGGAATCCAAATCCTTAGTTGCTCATTGCTTCCTCATTTTGGCCGTGGGAAGCTTCTCAAATTGGGGCTTTTTGATTTAAACCATTAAGGTATGAATTGATACTTCCTATGAATTTATTTAAGCTCCTTAAGATATATTTTAAACTCAAATTAAATTTTAGAAGCTTGAATTTGATTGTGCCAATTAATTTGTGAAATCCAAAATCTAGGGATTATAGTAAATTATAAAATTTAAACTATAATTATAGATTTAGGTGTTAGAGGGTGAAATTAATTATATTGAACATATTAAAAGTTAATAGAGTAATTTAAGGTGATGTCCTTATGTTCAATATAATAATAGGTGATAATGAAGCTACTTTTTCAAATTGGAAATCCCTTCAATTATAAGAAATTTGGGTCTCTACTATTGGCCTCCACAGGTGAGTGTATAGATAGCAAAATAATAGTTTTTTTTTACTTTTATATTTATATATATATTATTAGCCTAAACTTCTTATTTTATGATTTGCCTTATTTGTGTTGTTGTGGATATAAATTTTATTTATTTATTAATTTTATGTGGATTAAGTTATATGTGTGAAAGTATATATATATATATATATAAATGGTCTTTATGTTGGGGAGGTTTTAAATGACTTTTGATTATAATTTTATTATATAAAATTTGTTAATTCATTATTTTTTTTTATCAAATTATTTTTTTATTTGATTTAACTTTATATACTTATTTACCTACTTGTCAATATTTAATTTATATGAATGATTTTATTCTAAAATTATGAATGAGAATCTGATTAAAACCCTGTAGCTGTTAATGGGAGTAACGGCCTTAGTATACCTAGTTAGAATAATGGATAATCATTGTGTGGCGGCACTCAATGATAATTATATTGAATATATCGTAATATGTACACCGTGTGGTGGCACTCGGTGATGGTGGTGATATTGTGATACTACGCAGTAGTCTTAGTAGTATTATTAAATCCTGTGTGGCGGCACTCAGGGTTGATTATAATTCTTACACGTGATACCCATCATATCTTGTTTCCTTTAACTTTAAATTGTGCTTTTGCTTACAACTTGCAATGTAATTTAATTGTTATATATATATATATATATATAAACAACAATTAAAGGCAATATAATTTCCTTTATTTGTCTAAGTACTTTATTGTGAGAAACTCTAAATCTATCTATTTCTCCTTCTACTTGTTTTGTTATATATGCATTCACTAAGCCAGTGGTAGGCTTACCCTTTTCAGTTGTCATATTTCAGATCAGCATAAAGTAGATTAAGGTATTTTGGGATCTGCATGCCACCCAGACGCAGCTGGTAGGATATTTTGATCGGTTGAGTTGTGTAGAAACTCCAAGACACATTGGCTACTAAGTGCTATATTAATTTGGGTCATAAAGATGTCATTTTTTTGTAAATCCTGTAATGACCTTTGTAATGGCATTTGATTATATTTTGAAAAACTTATATACTATACTGTATTGTGCGAGAATTCAAAGACGTAAGATACTAGTAATTTTTTTTTGAAATGAAATGTATTGGGCTGTGTTGAATTTGCAGGGTAGGGATGTCCAATTTTTAGGAGAGGTGCTGCTAGATTTTTGGCAACCTCTAGTCACTGTAGGTATGCTTATATAAAAATATGAGCATTGAATGAGTTGCCAGGCTTACTAGGTTGGGCCAATCATACTTGGCTTAGTCTAGGTGCCGGTCATGGCTCGGAGTTAGGGTCGTGACAAAGTTGGTATCGGAGCCCAATTTGTGTCTAGGTCCTCATAGCCATATGATTAGGGAATAGTAGAATCTTGCATGTAATTGCGTAATTGGCCAGCGCACCTTACGTGTAAGAGTCTATTATTGCCAAATCTAAGTCTTGGAGTCTTGTTTAGTGGTCTATGCATTAAGTGTGTTTATTGCTTGAAACTTGATATCATTCTTGTGTACTTTATTTTATTTTTAGGAAAGGATGCCACCGAGAAAGAGGACGGCACCTAGAAGGTTTGCTCCTGATGAGGTTTCCAGCCTGCCTCATGACCCTGCTTCGGCTCCTAGAGGCCGAGGGCGTGTTAGTAGTAGAGGTCGCGGACGTGGTGTTAGCCGCGGACGTGGTCATGATCCAGTAGATGAGTCTGCTAGGGCAGCAAGAGATGAGGCGCCTGAGGCTAGGCAGGCAGACTTAACATTAGCAGATGTTGTTGCCAGCATGCGTGACATGCAACAAACTATGAGAGAAATGATGGGTGTAATCCAGCAACAACAACAAAGGAGAGAATAGCATGTAGATTCTGAGCCAGAGCCAGAAGTTAGATTAGAGAGGGAGCAATTAGCTCAACAGGGGAAGACAGTTATGGTTCAGTTGTCAGAATTTATGAAGCTTAAGCCCCCTTCTTTTATAGGCACAGAGGCAGATGAGGACCCTCAATACTTTTTGGATCAAATAGGCCGACTTTGTAGAGCATTGGGATGTACACCTACTAGATCAATAGAGTTGGCAGAATATCGTTTGCTAGGCTTGGCTTAAACATGGTTTGATACAGTGAAGGAAGGAAGACCACAGGGTTACCCCCTTTGGTTTGGGAAGAATTCACTGAGTTGTTTATGAGACGGTTTCTTCCACAGACAGTTAAAGATGCTAAAGCTAGAGAATTTGAAGTATTGAAGCAATCAGAGGGTATGACAGTAGCAGAATATGAGATATTGTATACTAAGTTATCTAGATATGCTCCTCATTTGGTAGCTACTAAGCAGATGCGAGCGAAGCGGTTTGTACAAGGGCTTTTAGATTATTTGTTCCGATCAGTTGCTAGAGTCCGATATGACTCTTATGAAGATGTAGTTGAAAGTGCCAAACTTTTTGAAGCTCGTAGTAAAGAAAGCAGGAATGCACGAGAGTCACGTAAACGGCAGTGAAATGAGAGCAATCGGGGTGGCTATCAAGTTAGAGGTGGTAGTGGAATCGGAAGGGAGATTGTAGTAAGTCATCAGGGTCAACAACAAAGTTTTCACAGTCAAGGAAGTCATAGTGGACATTCCTCAAGTATAGTACAAAGTGGTGGGACTAATCAAATGCGCTCTTCCCAAACTATGCGTGGTAGAGGGAGATCTTTTGGGCCCCTACCCCCTTGTTCTACTTGTGGGAGGAGTCACACTGGCATTTGTTTTGGACCAGAGAGAGCATGCTATCAGTGTGGTCAGTTAGGCCATATAAAAAAGGATTGTCCTATGTTATCAGGGCAACCATCCTCTAGTCATGCATCTAATCCTACGACGCTACCATCATCTTCAATTCTAGCAGCTCCAATAAGACAAGTTGGTGGGCCTGGAGGCCAAGGCCTTGGTGGGGTACAATCTCGTGGTAAAGGAACAGGAGGCAGAGGCAGAGGCCAAGGCCAAGCTAGGGGAGGTCAAGCTCGTGTTTATGCGATGACACGTCAAGATGCTCAGACGTCCAATACAGTGGTGACAGGTATTCTTCTAGTTTGCTCTTTTGATGCACATGTTCTATTTGATTCTGGTGTTACACATTCCTTTGTATCCCCATTCTTTGCTTTGCGATTTGGTAAAGATGCATCACTACTAGATGAGCCTTTAGTGGTAGCTATACCTATGGGAGATACAATCACAGTTAACCATATGTATAGATCTTGTGAAGTCCTAGTAAAAGGCAATCAGTTGTTTATTGATCTAGTAGTCCTTGATATGATGGATTTCGATGTAATTCTGGGTATGGATTGGTTATCTTCTTGTCACGCTACACTTGATTGTCATAATAAGGTAGTAAAGTTTGAGTTGCCAATGGGATAATCTTTTACTTTCCAAGGCGACCACAGTAGGGCACTTAGTAATTTGATCTCTGCTTTGAATGCTAGGAGGTTATTGGAAAAAGGGTGTAAAGGGTATCTGGCGATGGTTAAAGATATTAGTGCGACAATAACAAGTTTGGAGAAGGTACCAGTAGTATGTGAATACCTTAATGTCTTCCCTGAAGAGTTGTCTGGTTTACCTCCAGATAGGGAGATTGAATTTTGCATAGACTTAATTCCTAACACTCAACCTGTGTCTATACCTCCATACAGAATGGCTCCTGCAGAGCTTAGAGAATTGAAAGAACAATTACAAGATCTTCTTGATAAAGGTTTCATACACCCTAGTTCTTCTCCTTGGGGTGCTCCAGTATTATTTGTAAAAAAGAAGGATGGCTCTTTAAGATTATGTATTGATTACAAGCAATTGAATAAAGTAACAGTAAAGAATAAGTATCCATTGCCACAAATAGATGACTTGTTTGACCAACTTCAGGGAGCTCAATGCTTCTCTAAGATAGACTTGAGGTCGGGATATCATCTGTTGAAGATCAGAGGAGAGGACATTCCAAAGACAGCTTTCAGGATTCGTTATGGGCATTACGAGTTCTTAGCCATGTCGTTTGGGCTTACAAATGCTCCGGCAGCTTTCATGGACTTAATGAATCGAGTCTTTAAATCGTTCTTAGATCATTTTGTGGTCGTTTTTATTGATGACATTCTTATTAACTCAAAAAGTAAGGAAGAGCATGAGCAACATTTGAGAATGGCTTTGCAAATTTTGAGAGAACACCAGCTTTATGCTAAATTCTCTAAGTGTTAGTTTTGGTTGGACAATGTGGCTTTCTTAGGACACACGGTGTCTAAGAATGGGATAAGTGTGGATTCTAAGAAGGTGGAAGCAGTTAAAAGTTGGCCTAGACCTACTACAGTGACTGAGATTCGTAGTTTTCTTGGGTTAGCAGGATACTACCGCAGATTTGTTAAAGATTTCTCTAAGCTTGCAACTCTTTTAACGAGATTGACAAGGAAGGGAGTGAAGTTTCAGTGGTCAAATTCATGCGAAGAGAGTTTTCAACAATTAAAAGATTGTTTAACCTCTGCACCTGTGCTAACTCTTCCATCTGGAACTGGTGGTTATACAGTATATTGTGACGCATCAAGAGTAGGCCTGGGTTGTGTATTAATGCAGTATGGAAAAGTGATAGCCTATGCATCTAGACAACTTAAGAAGCATGAACAGAATTATCCCACTCATGATTTAGAAATGGCTACAGTCATATTTGCATTGAAGATTTGAAGGCATTACCTATATGGTGAGACTTGCGAAATTTACACCGATCACAAGAGTCTTAAGTATATCTTTCAACAGCGAGACTTGAACTTAAGGCAAAGAAGGTTGTTAGAACTCTTGAAAGACTATGATTGTAACATCTTATATCACCCTGGTAAGGCCAATGTAGTGGCTGATGCCCTGAGTAGAAAATCTATGGGTAGTTTGGCCCACATTGCTGAAGTCAAGAGACCGATGGTGAAAGAATTTCAGAAACTTAATGAGGGTGGAGTAAGATTTGAGATCCCAGTGTTAGGAGTATTGTTAGCTCATGTACAACTTTGTTCTAGTATGGTAGATAAAATCAAGGCCACACAGGAACTGGATGCTCAATTAAGGAAGATTATGGAAGAAGTTCGTGAAGGGAAGTTACAAGAGTTCACAATTGATTCTGAAGGAGTCTTGAGATGTGGTCGTAGATTGTGCGTGCCAAATGTGGAAGACTTGCAAAGAAAAGTTTTAGAAGAAGCTCATCACTCAACTTACACACTTCACCCAGGTTCCAATAAAATGTATCAAGACTTAAAGGAGTTATATTGGTGGAAAGGAATAAAAAAAGACGTGGTAGAGTTTGTATCTAAATGTTTAGTATGTCAGCAAGTAAAGGCTGAACACCAAAAGCTTGCAGGTATGTTGCAGCAAATTGAAATACCCGAATGGAAGTGGGAAAGAATCACTATGGATTTTGTGACTGGTTTGCCAAAGACCCTTAAAGGTTATGATTCAGTGTGGGTCATTGTAGACCGATTAACTAAGTCGGCGCACTTTTTACCTGTGAAGACCACTTATACTGTGGCTCAATATGCTAAACTTTATCTAGATGAAATTGTTGCTCTTCATGGAGTACCTGTGTCTATCATCTCAGATCACAATTTACAGCTAAATTCTGGAAGTCATTCCAAGAAGCATTAGGGACTCGTCTAGATCTTAGTATTGCCTTTCATCCTCAGACTGATGGACAATTTGAGCGCACGATACAAATATTAGAAGATATGCTTCGCACGTGTGTTTTAGATCTTGGTAGTAGCTGGGATAAGTACTTGCCTTTGATGGAATTTGCATATAATAATAGCTATCAATCTAGCATTCAAATGGCGCCTTTTGAGGCATTGTATGGAAGGCGTTGTAGATCACCAATTGGTTGGTTTGAAGTAGGTGAGTCTAAACTTTTAGGCCCAGATCTCATTCAAGAGTCAATGGCCAAAGTGCGATTGATTCGTGAAATGTTATTAACTGCCCAAACAAGGGAAAAGTCCTATGCAGATCATAGGAGACGTGAGTTGGAGTTTAGTGTTGGTGACCTTGTGTTCTTACGAGTATCGCCTATGAAAGGTGTTTTACGATTTGGAAAGAAAGGGAAGTTGAGTCCCAGGTACATTGGGCCTTTTGAGATACTTGAGAGAGTGGGAGCTGTAGTCTACCGTTTAGCTCTCCCACCAAATCTTGCAAGTGTTCATCCTGTCTTCCATGTGTCTATGCTTCGAAAATACTTGGCTGACCCTTCTCATGTGCTTCAACCACAGACCATAGAACTAGACAAGCAGCTCTCTTATGAAGAGCAACCTGTGGCTATAATTGATAGACAGATCAAGAGATTGAGGAATAAGGATATAACATCAGTAAAAATGGTATGGCAGAAGCATTCCAAAGAGGAGGCAACTTGGGAAGCTGAGGAAGCTATGCGTGACAAGTATCCCCATCTTTTCGAGACCCCTTAGGTAAGAGGCTGGTTAAAATTCGGGGACCGAATTTTCTAAGGGGGGAAGAATGTAATAACCCAAATTAAAATAATAATAATAATAATAAAATAAATAATTAAATTAGATAAATTTATTTTTAGGATAAATATAAGATTTAAGTAATCTTAAGATAATTATAAAGCTTTAAAATTATCTTAAGGAGTTATTTTGAAATCTATCTTATACCCATTGGGATATTTTTATGTTCCAAAATTTTTAAAATAAGTCACCATGAAAATTTTAAATAATTGTAGGGTACTTATTTTTATTTCTAGTTATGTAAAAAATAACTTTTCTAAGTCCTATATAAATTCCATTAGAAAAGTTTTGGGCATCTTTTACAATTTTAGCTTTTTCCCTTAAAATATGATTTCTTTTTCTTCTTCCTTATTCTTTATTGCTGCAGCACGTCTCCCATCCTCATTTTCTTCTCTTTCTTCGAAGCCTTCTGCCAAGCTCCTTCATTTCCTCCCTTTCTCTTTTTTTCTTCCGTTTTCTCACCATTCACCAGTCGACTCTCACGCTACAACGCCCCTCCCACCTTCTTGCTCCGGTGACCCATCTCGAAAGACCGTGGCTGTCACATGAGGGGGGGATTCTTAGGTAGGAAGCTCCATCTCCATTTCCTTCTTTCTTTTGCTTAATGCTTCATTTTTGTTCTTTTTTTCCTCTTGTGCGTAGGGTTACTTTTTCCCTGATTTTAACTTTCATTCTTGCTCCATTTCTATGCCAATGGTAATCCAAATCCTTAGTTGCTCATTGCTTCCTCATTTTGGCCGTGGGAAGCTTCTCAAATTGGGGCTTTTTGATTTAAACCATTAAGGTATGAATTGATACTTCCTATGGGTTTATTTAAGCTCCTTAAGATATATTTTAAACTCAAATTAAATTTTAGAAGCTTGAATTTGATTGTGCCAATTAATTTATGAAATCCAAAATCTAGGGATTATAGTAAATTATAAAATTTAAACTATAATTATAGATTTAGGTGTTAGAGGGTGAAATTAATTATATTGAACATATTAGAAGTTAATAGAGTAATTTAAGGTGATGTCCTTATGTTCAATATAATTATAGGTGATAATGAAGCTACTCTTTCAAATTGGAAATCCCTTCAATTATAGGAAATTTGGGTCTCTACTATTGGCCTCCACAGGTAAGTGTATAGATAGCAAAATAGTAGTTTTTTTTTTACTTTTATATTTATATATATATTGTTAGCCTAAACTTCTTATTTTATGATTTGCCTTATTTGCATTGTTGTGGATATAAATCTTATTTATTTATTAATTTTATGTGGATTAAGTTATATGTGTGAAAGTATATATATATATATATATAAATGGTCTTTATGTTAGGGAGGTTTTAAATGACTTTTGATTATAATTTTATTATATAAAATTTGTTAATTCATTGTTTTTTTTTATCAAATTATTTTTTTATTTGATTTAACTTTATATACTTATTTACCTACTTGTCAATATTTAATTTATATGAATGATTTTATTCTAAAATTATGAATGAGAATCTGATTAAAACTCCGTAGCTGTTAATGGGAGTAACGGCCTCAGTATACCTAGTTAGAATAATGGATAATCATTGTGTGGCGGCACTCAATGATAATTATATTGAATATATCGTAATATGTACACCGTGTGGTGGCACTCGGTGATGGTGGTGATATTGTGATACTGCGCAGTGATCTTAGTAGTAGTATTAAATCCTGTGTGACGGCACTCAGGGTTGATTATAATTCTTACACGTGATACCCATCATATCTTGTTTCTTTTAACTTTAAATTGTACTTTTGCCGACAACTTGCAATGTAATTTAATTGTTATATATATATATATATATATAAACAACAATTAAAGGCAATATAATTTCCTTTATTTGTCTAAGTGCTTTATTATGAGAAACTCTAAATCTATCTATTTCTCCTTCTACTTGTTTTGTTATATATGCATTCACTAAGCCAGTGGTAGGCTTATCCTTTTCCTTTGTCATATTTCAGATCAGCATAAAGTAGATTAAGGTATTCTGGGATCTGCGTGCCACCCAGACGCAGATGGTAGGATATTTTGATCGGTTGAGTTGTGTAGAAACTCCAAGACATATTGACTACTAAGTGCTATATTAATTTGGGTCATAAAGATGTCATTTTTTTGTAAATCTTGTAATGACCTTTGTAATGACATTTGATTATATTTTAAAATACTTATATACTATACTGTATTGTGCGAGAATTCAAAGACGTAAGATACTAGTAATTTTTTTTTGAAATGAAATGTATTGGGCTGTGTTGAATTTGCAGGGTAGGGATGTCCAATTTTTAGGAGAGGTGCAGCTAGATTTTTGGCAACCTCTAGTCACTGTAGGTATGCTTATATAAAAATATGAGCATTGAATGAGTTGCCAGGCTTACTAGGTTGGGCCAATCATACTTGGCTTAGTCTAGGTGCCGGTCATGGCTCGGAGTTGGGGTCGTGACAATCTCTGGCAGTCGCTAATAGTCGATAAAACGCATATAACTACCATAAATTACATAAAATAGCTAACTTTTCCATACCAATTGTGGCGGGTCACAATCGCTGCCCAAATGTAGTCTAATCGCCATTATTATAGTTATCTCTAGCGATCACTAACTACCATTAAAAGGCACGTAATCGCCACAGATAACCTAAAATAACTGACTTTCCCATGTAGCTTGTGGCGGGTCACAACCACCACGAGATGCAATAGAACCGTTGTTGTCATTTAGCAGTGGTTATTCCTGTGGTCAACAAAAAATCACCGCAAATTGAGTCCCTATGGCTGATGCGGCGACGGGTGACCAATTGCTTCAGATTCATTTCGCAACGATCATAAACCACTGGAAAATGAAAAAAAATAATAGCCAATAAATGAAAGTTTTTTTTGGGTAGTGACTCTTGCTTTGTACTCTTAAATTTGCGACATACAATTGGCCATAAGAACAAATAGGACTCGATTAATGTAATCCAATGCTTGAGAGTGATTGACCTTGACTCTTATTGATGGTCATAGAAAACCAATTTGCCTACAAAAATTGTCTTCATCTTATTTGAAAGGTAATTTTGAGTCTGAAGGGGTGGTCATCAAGAATGAATACTCTTTGACCAATGTTGCTTAAGATATAACTTAAGCCTTTATTATTTGTGAAATTAGGAATAACTAGCTGAATGGCTCAGCTAGTTTACACTTTTGATTCTCACTGTTCAAGTGATTTTATTAAGAAAGGGACTGTGTTTCTCAGTTATAAATTCTTAAGCTACTCCAGAAAACACTAAGTTCAAAGGTTGGAATACAAATGGCTAACACTTGCATCAGCTAAATATAAAAGAAGAAAATAGCATGAAAGCTACAAACAAAGCGATAAATGGTAAAACATAAAAGTATGAATTAAACTATGTGAACATGAAAAAATGATAGGTAAAAGCTGGCATTTGATTGATTGGAAGTTAAGAAAGTAGTTCCAAAATATAAAACATAAGCGTATATAGCATGAATTAATAAGCTGCAAGTTTCTAAAGTTCATCGTTGGTTGAATAATTTGCTTATGAATTCTGAAATGAATGATTTTTCTAAATCTTTAATTGTTGTGCTTTGTTGGATGATTTGGAAATCGAGGTGTTCTTTAGTGTTTGAGAACTTGTCTCTTGACCCACCCTTGACTATTTTCAAGGTTAAAGAATGCTTAAGAGAATTTTGTGTGTGAATGGTTGAATGGACAATGATGGATCTTATGTATTTCATCTTTCATCTGAAGCCATTGTATGGTAGCCACCAATCTTTAATCAAATTAAATGTAATGTGGATGGGAGTTTTGCGGAGAATATAGGAAAAATTAACATTGATATTATTTTCCATGACTGTTTTAGCTCTCTTATTGATCTGTGTAACTTCCCATGCTTTGTTGTGCCTGCCTTTATGTGTGAGGCTTTAGCTTTGAGGAAGTGGGTAATAATGGCTTTAGATCTAGATTTGGGCAATGTGACATTTGAATTTGATTGTTAGCTGCTTGTGTATGCTGTTCAGAAGGTGCAAGCATGCCTAAACTAGAGATGTTCCTCTATCATTGACGATATAATTGATCCTAGTAATTCTTTTTCTTCTATTTCTGTTTTTTAGATCCCTAGATTTTGTAACTTAACTACTAATTGGTTAACTAAGGCTTTTGATAGGGGTATGAGCCCTTTCGGTTGGGATTCATATCCCTTATCCCCCTTTGATGTCGATTGTGTTGTCTAATGCTTCTATTAATAAGGAGGGGTAGGTCGATGTTTTGTTTTGTTGTTTGTTAGGGCTCTTTTTTTTTCTTTTATTTCTCAGGTCTTATTGGTTTGTTTGTTGTTTAGTTGCATCTTCAATGGCCCAAAAAAAAAAAAATCAGCTATTACATTTGGCATCTAGCATATCACTTAGTTTGAACTGTATCATGGATAATGTGAGAAAGCTAATAATGACATCTAAAGAATGTACAGAAGGGTCAAGGAAATAATTTTATTATAATTTGTAATTGTAAAATTTGTGTGGCTTTAGTTTCAGTCCCATCATGTGTGAAGGAAAAAAAATAGAATAGTAATAATTATTTGAAACGACTTACTAAGGACAGCACCTCCTCCACCTTCCCCACAACTTGCTGACATTCTTCATATGATTTTCAACTCACCTTGAAATTTCTCAACATAATATACTTTGAGTGTGGATTCTTTTTTGCTCACACTCGATGTGAGCAAAACACTATTCTATTAGAAAGAGATATAGATAAGAGAGAGAGTAAGTAAAAATAGAGAAACAAAGCCCTATTTCCTTTGGGTTATACTTTCTCTATGATTCTCAAACAAGATAATGCACAAAGTACAAAAGGATCAAAATTAATAGACTTTACGGAACTTCAAAACGTATTTTCCCTATTCAAGTTTACCTCATCGTTCTTTAAACTCTGACATTTTCCTTCACTTTCCAACTTTTTCTCCTCTAAAGGCCCTCCATCCTTAATTTTGAATGCCTAACACTAGCCCAAAGAAAGCCCATCATGATCACCAAATATCCTCTGCGAAACCCTCATCTTAGTGACCTCTTATAATTATCACTTCCTAAATTGTTCTTTTAATTAATACTATTGATTTCAAACTTTCTAAGTAAAAATATCTAACTATATAATATCTTTTGTCTAATATTATTGTTTTCAAAATTTATAATCAATATTTACTACCAAAATTTCACTAGAAACGTTATAGAAATAATAACGAATGGTAGTCTTCAATAAAATGGAGCAGCTTCTTTAAGCCCTGTCTAAGGGACAGGGATCCTTTCCAGTCTTGGTGGGAAAAGGAAAGGATCCTCTGTTTTTTAATTTAGATTCATTCAACATGGGAATAAGTGAGGTTCTTGTCTTTTCAGTTTGGATTCATTCAATAGTTCTATTTTTTTTTTTTTTCACATGTCATTCAATTATTAACTTATTTATTTATTTATTATTTTACTAGTATGGAGCAATAGGTAATCACAACTGTGTGCAATAGAAATGAAAGTATGTATAGAGTTATTTTTTCTTTTTTCATCTACCTCCTCTTCTTTTTTTTTTTAATCTCTATTCATCTGTTCTTTATGCATTTGTTTGTTAAATATAGAGGATACAGACTTTCACAATTGCCATTACCTATTTCTCCATGCTAATAAAGTAATGAATTAAAAAAAAAAATCAATGGTTGAATAAAATCTTAAAAAAAGATTAAAAAAATTCACTCTAGAGAAAACAAATCCTCTTACGTTCCTGCCAAGACAGGAGAGAATCCCAATGCCTATTCCTTGCCTCCACTTTCCCTCCCCAAAACGTACCTATGAATATTGAATTAGAACTGGACCAAATACTTTTGCGTGCCCGAAATGTTCACGTGGAATTTATTTTTCTCATTCCTCTAAGTAAATAATTTAGAAGTCTTAATGATGTTTTGGAATAGTGAGAGAAAGCAATACAAATTTATTAATTTTAATTGCTTATAAAATTAATTTGGAATATATTGATATTTTTATATCACGATAATAGTTTGTTATGATTTATTGAAACAAAATGAAAAATCTAGCCTAACAGCATAAAATTTTAGTTAACGCAGGCAGTGAATAATCTACTGCACTTAATTTTGACTCCTGGTGGTTCAAATATTATAGACAAGAAATGAACTTGGAATAATGCTCATAAAAATGGTCTGCCAATAATAGTGGAATTATAACCTACAAGACTCACTCAATGACAAAAGTGAAAATGATTTATGATCTGGAGCTTTTAGAATTAAAGCTAGTTGTTGCTGGAATTAAAGGTCTTGCAGCATGTAGTGAAAAAGATTTTGCAGGGCCTACACTCGATGACAAAAAGTGAAAATGATTATGTGATGTAGAAATTTCAACTTAGATAACATATAGTAATAATAAAAAATACTGCGTCATCAGTGAAAAAAATGCTTACTATTGCTTCACTACAAGGTCAAGTAAAATAAATATGAGTATGAGTATTTATCTTCTTTGAAAACAACATGGCGGGCATAAAACTTTCAGCATCATTTTTCTTCAATGGTTCGCTGCCTCAAGCTTCAACCATACAATTAGAACCATATTTTAAATTAAAAAAAAATTAGATAAAATTGGAGGAGCTAAAATAATTAAAAACAAAGGAAGAGCTAAACCCCACTGAAGTGTGAGTGTCTCTTCTTTTTGAGAGCTAGTGCTTTTTCCCTAGAGTGAGAAACGTTGTCTGCCTTCGTCGGTGAGGGTTTAAGGTTTCTTGTTTTCTTTGTTTTTCCTTTTTTCCTGATTTGTTGAAGCTGTTAGTGAGAATGGAGATTGATTCAGAAGGGGAAGAGAACGGAATGATGAAAGGAGGAGAGTTGATGATACTGGATTGAGAGAAAAATGCAGACTGTAGAGTAGGAAAAAGAACATTGGTGTGGAAATTGATTGCTGGAAAAGCACTTCATAGAAACACGGTGATATCGATGATCAAGAAGGGTTGTAACCTTCAGGAAGGAGTGGATATACTTGAGGTAGGCCATAGTCGTTTTTAGGGTGTTTACTGAACATTCAGGCATAGACTGAATCTCTGATGTTCGCGGAAATTAATTTCAATTTATTTCCATTCTGGATCCAATTTCATGATATACCGTTAGAAGCGATGAGTGTTAAAAATGCAATGATTTTTTTTTTGGGGGGGGGGGGGGGGTGGGGAGAGGTTGGAGAAGTGGTATTATTGGAAAATCCTATCCTGAATGGAAGGATTCTGAGGAACTTTATTAGGGTGCGAGTGTTGGTGGACTTAAGGAGACCACGAGGCACTAGATTCTGGATTCCACATCCTAATCTATCAAAGGCATGGGTATCAGTAAAGTATGAGAGATTGCAGAATTATTGTTATAATTGTGGCATTCTGGGTCATGACCATAAGTCTTGTACAGTTGTGAAGAAGATGACTGAGACGAATCCGAGTGTTCCGCTATATGGACCATGGCTACGGGTAGCACCAGTAAGGAACTGGGAGGATGCAACAGTGATCTTTATACAGGGGTAGTGCAAGGTAACGGCAGAGAAAGGGAAGAAGACGCGTGGAGTCTACGATGATAATGCGCGTGAAGGTGAAGGTAGCAGTGACAAAGAAGCGTTATTATACGCAGGTAACGGCTTTGGGGACATGGAGGGAATTGGCTCTTATTCTAAAATACGGGCACGTGGGAAATGGAAGGCTGAAGTGGATAAAACACGTGATTCGATGACGGAGGGTAGGGAACGGGTTGTTGAGATGGACTGTAATAGTTGGACGTATGGGGTCAATACTGGAGGCCCAGCGAGAATAGATGTAGATGTGTTAACAAGTGAGCGTAGCATAAGGAAGGCCCAGGAAGAAAAGAAGTGGGGGTTTTAACAGAGATGGTGATCTAGCTCTAAACAGTGCGAGTGATATGGCGGCAAAAGAGATAAAGGTAAAAATTAGGATCCAAATTTTATAAAAATTATAATAAGGGATTTTAAAAGTTAAAATTATTTTTAAGGCCCTGAAAACTTAAATTCATCACTGGAAAAACTAAAATAACTTTATAAATCAAAATACTACCCTACTTCTCTCTAGACATTTCTTTCCCCTTCTTGGCTCTCCATTGCCCAATATTGTTGTTTTCAATATTGATTCACTTTATTGACAGTTACCTCTATTTTGATGTTTCTTCCTCGCTCGCAAAACCTCTGTTTCAATGGTTTCTCTCTCACTTCCAAGACCTCTATTTCGCTGGTTTCTTCCTCGTTCACAAGACCTTTCATTCAATGGTTTCTCTTTTGCTATTTCTTCTTCACTTGCAAGACCTCTCTTTCTCTTTATCTCGATGTGCTCCGCAGTCCCCACCATGGTGACAATTGAGGCTACTTATTATAGCATCATCTTTGGTTATGGCAATCAACAATGAGTAGCACTACTTGTTCATAAGGTTTGCAATTTCCTTCCCACTAAAATGTTAGAGATTTACATGCTTTTATTTCATGTTCCAAATATGTATAGCTTTTGTTAGCTTGGGAGACAATAATCGAAGATATAAATTATAGAGATTTTGGATTTAAAATTTTAGATATCAAATTCTTGACTTCTGGCTTTAGGTTATTACTATTATATTTTAGCTTTTTCTTCATTTGTTTAAAACCTTCATATTCATATCGAATTTGAGATAAGTAAATTTCCTTTAATCTAGTAGCAACACATCTAAACTTAATAGTAATGAGTTTAAAATTTGATAGTAAAGCATAATTCCTAAAATGTGAGTAATAAATTTTCTTAATTTTTTTTAATTACAACACACATCCACACCACACTCGCACACATTGCCATGGGTAGGATCAAACCCGCATGCCCCTCTTACTGGAGAGAAAAAGGTGCCAGTCCACTAGATCATTGGCTGTCCTAAAATCTAATCTAGTAGTAATAGTTCTAAAACTCAATAGTAAGTGTGCTATACAAAGTCCTTAAATATGATGATAAATTTCCTTAAATAAAATAGTAATGCATCTAAACTTAAAAATAACGTGCCTAAAACTCAATAACAAAACATAGTCCTTAAAGGTTTAACTTCGATTTCTTTTTAATGTAAACTCAATAATAAAACTTAATTTTTAATACGGTTCCCAAACTTGATTTCTTTTATAAATATAATATTTCTCTTTTATGATGATAACTTTTGGTTTCTTTTTTTTTTTTTTTTTGACTTTAATGATCACCACCCTTTTTCGATATCATTTCTTATGCATGCATTTGCATTTTATCCAGACAATCTTTTTTTTAGGAAAAAACTTTATGAGTTATTTATTCTAGTTTATTACTTAACTTCCTTTAAAATGAAATATTCTTATGAATCCTATTCAAATGTAGAAAGATGATATGGAATTGCATCTCAAAATATATTCATAATAGCTAGCTAGTATGTATAAAGTTTAATTTCAAATATAGTACTTTTGCAGGTTATTCATTACTTTGGATCATTATTACTAAATATTAAAGATCATATATATTCAATCCTTAACTATTATATTCAAATATTATCTCATAGGTATTGCTAGCCATGTTTTGATGAAGTTTTAATTTAATTATTATATTTGGATATTACTTATAGGCATATATATATATATATATATATATATATATATTAATAATGCTAATGGAGTGATCTAAAAAATGATAACTATTCCTTCCCATCAAATGTTTGACTTGGTAAAAAAAAGCAATAATTAGTTTTTGTTTTCAGTTTTATATAATTAAGTAGTATCTACTTGCATTTATTTATTATTTTTAAATTTAACTATCTAGCTCCTTAACTTCTATAGATCATATGCCAAACAAAATATTTCTATTTAATTTTCTTTAAGTATAAAACCAACAAATCTAAATTGAAAAAACATGTAATTAAACACTTTGAAGTGAGCATATAAGATAAGAATTTAGTTATTCACTTTATTAGTGATTAAATGAATATA
Organism: Erythrophleum fordii; assembly: GCA_032878935.1. Classification (NCBI taxonomy): domain Eukaryota; kingdom Viridiplantae; phylum Streptophyta; class Magnoliopsida; order Fabales; family Fabaceae; genus Erythrophleum; species Erythrophleum fordii. The sequence continues at coordinate 47,631,344 of JAVQMF010000053.1, read as the reverse complement.
TTTGATGGCAATTGTATTTCAAATTGTTAAGATTATTATAGTTTAAAAGATAAATTTTAAAATAGAAAAGGGTAGATGCTAGTCAATTATGATGGTTGGTCGAACATGAGAAATTTAATATTTAGTTATCAAATTTAGGTATAGCCCAACTTGATTTGAACTAGTATTTTGGTACTTAAATTATGTATAAATGTTCTATTTTGCAATATTTAAATTCTAGGTTGTTATGCAGACAGGAAATAAATAATCTTAGAAATTTCTTTATGTCACATATCCATCAATCAATGTGGTTGAATAATAGAGATCTCACCATGCCTACCTATGCTATGATATGATATTCTTATTTAATTATCTATTATGCTCTAATGTTTGTGACTAGTTTCATGTCCAACTTATGTGGGACTTAGTTAACCATCCACTCAACAAGTGTCGTCTTGATATAATGGCCTTTGCATTGGCAATAAGCCAAAGAGAATGTAGTAATTAATTCATTATTTCATCCATTTGGTTTTTTTATCATTATGGTTATTAATAAAAAAGATCTAGATGTGAACATTGTAAGAAAATGTTTGAAATATTGTATGATAATAATAATAATATGTCATTCAAAGTTTCTTAAAATTCTTTTTTGTGATAGCCAGTAACAACCATTTTCCTGTAGGTAATGATAACTGTCCTTTTGCATAGTAATTTTCATTTTTTCTCTAAAAATGGCTAATAATGATCAACACACTAGTAAATTTTTTTAAAATCCAATAAGTAATGTTATTAAACTTGTTTGTTAAGATCTTAAAATCAATTACTTTATACAAACTCTAAACATAATAATAAATTTCCTAAAGTCTAGTAACAACATCCTTAAACTTAGTAATAATGGTTCTAAAGTTCAATAATAACTATACTCTGCAAAGTCCCTAAACGTTGTAGTAAATTTCTTTAAATTTAGTTGTAACATTTTTAAATTTGGTAATAATGGTCATAAAACTCAATAGTAAGTGTATTTTGCAAGGTTTCCTAAACATAGTGGTAATTTTTTTAAAATCTAATAATAATAGGCCTAAACTTGATAATAATGTGTTTAAAACTTAATAGTAAAGCATGGTTTCTAAAATTTAGTAACAAATTTCTTCAAATCTAGTTGTAGCATCCTTAAACCTAGTAGTAATAGTCCTGAAATTCAATAGTCAGTAGACTTTGCAACATCTCTAAATATAGTAATAATTTTTCTTAAATCTAGTAATAATAGACCTAAATTTCATAGTAACACACCTAAAACTCAACAGTAAAGTATGGTTATTAAAACCTTATAATAAATTTTCTCAAATTCAGTTATAACATCTCTAAACTTAGTAATGACATTCCCAAAACTCAATAGTAAGTACACTCTGTAAGATCCCTTGACATAGTGATAATTTTTTTTTAAATCTAATAGTAATAAATTTAAACTTAATAATAATGCACATAAAATTTAATAGCAAATTACAGTCCCTAAAACATAACAGTAAATTTCCTTAAATTTAATAGTAATGTCTCTAAATCTAATAGTAATGGTTCTAAAACTCAACACTAACTATGCTTTACCAATGTCATTTGTCCTTAATGCTATAATTTGCTTTAAGTACTGGTTTTGACTTTAAATCAGTTCCTGCTACATGCCTTTACTAAGTTTTACTTTTGCTCTTTCTCTTCTCTTTCATGTAAAAGCTTAGCATAAAGTATTATAAGGAGACAAAAATAATGAGATTAGAGGAACAACTGATAGGATAAGATGATGAAGAAATAGGGGGAGTAAGGACCAAAAATAAAAGGGACTAAGGATAAGGAGGAAGGCAGAAATAGAAGGAACGAAATAGGGAAAGAAGAAGATGCAAAGCAAGAAATAGAAGAAGCACAAGGAAAAAAATGGTGTGGGAATAATTAAGGGTGGGTTGCATACCAAAAAAATACAAAGGGCATTTTCATCTATAGATGGTAAAAATTTAGTCCATGGGGGCCTTTTAAATAATTTTGATTTTAAGGTTTCTTATTATAATTTTTACAAAAATCAGGTCCTCCTTTATAATTTTCCTGAGATAAAAATTGAAGAGATGGTGATGTGTATATGTGATATCACCCATTAGGATACTATATGGAAATACCAGCTGATGAAAAGGAAAAAGGGAAGAGCTATAGTATTGACTATGAACTCACATCAATTTATGGAGATTTTGAAGAAGTTAAAAAATATATATTTAAAAAGAACTATGGAATAAGCTAGCAATCCCCAAAAATTGAAGAAAGTGAAAATTTATGAGAAATTTATAAGTAACAAAGCTAATGCTTCATTTTATTCTATGAAGAACCAAAATTCGCCCATAAAGAAAAAGAAATAAAGAGGAGATGGTGGATGAGTTAAGGAGAGTAAAGTGATGTGTGGTAATTTGGAAGAGGGGTTGGTAGAGATACTTGTAGGCGAGACAAAATTTTTCCTAGATAATTGGTTTGTTTTTAAAGTTAGTGGGGGTAAGAAGTCTAACTATAAAATTTCTAAAGGCTCTGGTTGTTGGCCTACTGCTACCACCCAAGTGCAATGATGCTCATATCTTATAACTGTTAGGGTTTTGTGGTGGCCCTAGTAGTTAAGAACTTGAGGGAGGTATGTAAGATAAATAATCCTTTCCTAGTTTTTCTAATGGAAACAAAGATATTTGTTAAGAAAATTGAGAAAATCATAAAGAAGATATTGTTTACAAAGGCATTTTATGTTGAACCTTTGGTTTGACTAGTGGTTTTCTGTTACGATGGAATGATGAGTTACAACTGGAGATTTTGTATGCTTTAAGAGATACCATACATATAAGAATAGGGTTCTCTTCACTGAATTTGCCTTCTTTTACAACTTATGTGTATGGCCCTCCTAAGGAAATTGAAAGATAGAAAGTTTAGGGGAAGTTAAGAAGATTGGCTACTTTTATTGTTAGTGCTTAGGTGTTTGTGGGTAATTTTAATGATATGCTACATCGATATGAGAAGTTAGGAGGAAAGTTAATAGTTGCTAGGAAAATTATGAATATCTAAAGTTTGTTATTTGACTGCAATCACATGGATCTTGAATTTAAAGAAGCTAAATTTACACAGACCAACAAGAAATTGGTAGAGGTACATATAAAAGAACATATTGATAGAGCCTTAAGGAATGTGGAGTTAAGGAGTGAATTTCCTAATTTAATGGTTTTTCATTAGGAACTTATGGGATTGGATCATCACTGGTTGGTAATTGATTTCTAATATAATGAATCAAAATCTCTAAGAGCTTTTAAATTTAAGTCTTTTAGGAGTGAACATCCATATTTTTCAAAAGTTGTGAATGGAAGTTGGAAAATGGAGGAAGGGATTCAAGATGATATGATAGTGAATCTGGTGAAGAGATTGGAAAAATGTAGGGAGGCATTAAAGAAATAGAAGAGAGTTGTTTTCTCAAATAATGGAGTGATAATTGATAAACTACCGAAATAGCTTGCAGAACATAATAAGGGTATTTTATAGGAGGAGAAGGCTTGGAAAGATGAAGAAATTATGAGGGAAATTGAAAAAGTTAGGATGAGGAGGAGAAATATTGGTGTTAAAGAGCTAGACTTAATTGGTTAAAGGCGGGTGAAAATAAAGCAAAGTACTTTCATGTTGCACTATTTAAAGAAGGGCTAAAAATAAAATACTATGATTGAAAATAAAGAATGGCAATTAGTTAGAAGAAGAGACTAAGATTGCTGAAGAGTTTGTTAAGTATTATTTTGACCTTTGCTCCTGTTTGGATGTTGGACCACTTGATATTGCAGTTGACAATGTGAACAAATTAGTAACTAAGCAAAATAATAGTATGTTGATTAAACCAATAACAATGGAGGAAGTTAAAGCAGTTGCATTTCATATGGATGCTTAAAAAACTCTTAGACCTGATGGTATTTCAAACTAGTTTTACCAAGTAGCTTGGCAAGAGGTTAAGAAGGAAGTGTATGATACGATGAAATTTTACTTTGAAAAGGTTTGTTCCTGATTGAGTTGATTTTTACTAATATGGTATTTATCCCAAAAATAGACAAATGAGAGGTGGTGGGCTAATTTCATCCCATTAGTCTTTGTAACTATTGCTATAAAATGATTTCTAAGATACTGGCCAACAGGATGAAAACCTTGCTTCCAAAGTTGATCTCACAAAACTAAAAGGCTTTTGTACTTGGTCATTTGATATGAGATAACATTGTTATTACGCATAAGGTGTTTCACTACTTGAAGAATAAGAAGAGTGGAGGTAAATTTGAATTTGCTTTAAAAATGGATATGAATAAGGTATATGATAGGGTGGAGTGGGATTTTTTGCAAGGAGTTCTTTTAAAATTTGGCTTTTTTAATTAGCAGGTTGATAGAATCATGGGTTATGTATCTTTTATGAGCTTCAACATTAATCTTTTGGGTAAGAGGGTTGCTCCCTTAGAGCTAAGAAGAGATATTAGCCAAGGGTATTTATTGTCTCCCTGCCTTTTCATCATTATAGTAGAAGTTCTTTCATGTATAATTTTGGAACATATGAAAAGTGGTAATTTGAAAGGGGTTAAATTATCAAGAAATTGCCTTATTTTATCTCACTATTTTTTTTTATAGATGATGCCTTTTTTTTTTTTCCTAAATGCAAGTAGGGCCAATTGTGAGAAGCTTGATGAGATTTTGAAGATTTATGGGGATGCTTCTTGACAGGAGGCAAACTTGGTTAGATTAAGGATCTTTTTCTTAAGTGATATACATAATGACATAAGGGAAGAATTTTGTAGGATTCTAAGAATCAATAAAGCAAATGATCTTGGAAAATATTTGGGCCTCCCTTTATTATGGTGTAGATCTATGGTTAAGCCTTTGGCTTTCATCAGAGAAAAAAAATATCATAGAAGGTTCAAGGGTGGAAGCAAAACTTCTTGTCTCATGTCGAAAGAGAAGTAATGATTAAAATCACTACAAATGCAATGCCAATATAGCTTATATTATGCTTCAAATTTCTTAAAAAGACTTGTGAAGCATTTGATAGGATTGTCTCTAAATTTTGGTGGGAGTAGAAATGTGAAAAGGGAGGAATACATTGGAAGGTATGGAAGAGTTTGACTAAAGTTAAGAAGAGTGGGGGTTTAGGTTTTAGGGATTTCTCTAACTTTAATTTAGCACTTATTACAAAAAATGCTTGGAGGATTTTGCAAAATTGACATGATTTGTGGGTGAAGGTATTAAAGGGCATATATTTTCCAAATTCATCATTTCTTGATGCAAAGAAAGGTCACAAAACTTCGTGGACATGGTCTGCCTTAATTGAAGGTAGAGACTTATTGAAAAACCATCTTTATTGGAGGATTGGTGATGGGAAGTTTGTGAGAGTAATAGAGTATGGGGTGACAGTTAGATTCCAAGTATATATGGAAGGATATAAATTGAGTTCTCGTAACATTGATGAAAAAGAGGAGTATTTGATGGTAGCTGATCTAATAATAGAAGGTAAATGAGATTTTGCTCTAATCTATTTCAAGATTTCTAAGTATGCAAGAGAAGCCATATTAAAGATCCCTATCCTAATATATGAAAGAGCTTATAAATTAAAGTGGGTAAAAAGTAACAATGGAGTCTACAATGTTAAATCAGGTTATGCGGTTGCCAAAGACCAAGGTGATTCAGAATTATCATCTAAGCCATGCTGTTCATTTTTTGTACTTGAGGATCTATGAACTGAGATATGGAGTTTGAAAGTTCCCTTAAAAGTGTGGTATTTCATGAAGAGTATAGTTTCAGGTGCACTAGCCACCAAAGAAGCCTTGTTTAAGAGGAAATGTGCAATTTCACAATGTTATTAGATCTATAATATTGAACCTAAATCAATAAAACATTTGTTATTGTTATGCCCATGGCTGAAGAAGGTCTAGTTTGCCAACCCTTTATTTTTAATTATACAAAGAGGTTAAGTTTCAAGTTCTGATCTTTGCTGCTATCAATTGCTACTTGAGTTGAAGGGATTGGATGATTATGGCAAGGTCACCTTACCTTGTACTTGTTGGAAATTTTGGAAAGAAAGATGTGATTCAATTTTTCAAAAAAGGTGAGGTGAATCCCATAAGAGTTGTGGCTGGTATAGTGGTAGATGACATTGGGGGAGTGGTGCTTACAATTTCAACCGTGATGTCAAAGGTTTTGGCATTTAAAAAAAGTATTTGTTATGACCTCAAGCTATATTGATAAGGAGATTTGTGTGGAAACAGATTGTGGAGTTCGGTTTAAGTGCATGAGGATGGACAATTTTGATTTATGTGAATGGACTTGCTCTCCCATGGAAGATGTGTTTGGCCTGTTGGGTAAGTGTCTGCACCTCCATCCCCTCTGGCTATCATCTTGGCTAGCGATACTTTTTTGGCATCACATGGTTCTATTGATAGAGATGGTATTGGTTAGTAGTTGTCTTGTTTTTGGTTTAGTTTACTATAATGTAGCTCTGTTATGTTTTCGGTGTTAGCTTGTTCTTTGTCTTTTGCTTCTATTTGAGTTATTATTGTGTGTTTTGTTGTACTGGTTGTTTGTTGGTTTAATGATATGAAGTTGATTTGGCCAAAAACAAAAAAGTATATGTGTGTAATTATCTACCATTCACCAGACAAATAATTAAAGGCAGGTGTGGCTAATAATTAGCCCCCCTACAATTTTTTTTAAAAAATAAGGTGTATGTGGCTAATAAAGGTTTAAATCCCATGGGCATAAATAGGCAATTGGCCAAATCATATTATTATATGCTATCAATCAAATTAATATGACGTGTCTCTAATTTAAATTTAATTTAACAATATCTCAATCTTTAGCATAGAGACATGTGAGTTAAAAAGTCGAGTTCTTAAGGCCCATGATTTAATTTCAAGTTCAAACTCAAACGATTAAAAATATTAGGTCGATAAATATATGTCACATTTGGCATAATAATTTACTTTTTATCATCAAAACATAACACAAATTTTTTTTATTAAAACCCTAGAGCTAACAATATTCATATTGAAGTAACGGTTTTAAAATACTTGCCAATCTATATATTCTACCTGGTGATTGTATTATTTAACCATCTGGAATATAGAGGAACAACTCATAACAATTTAAAAATGGAAAGGGAAACAAGCAAGAAGACTCAAATAGAGTTTCCTGCTTAATTATTCCATTTATGTTTCTGTACTGTCTCCCAACTTTGCCTTCTTTGGTTCAATATTCATTTACTTCCCTAACTCTACGGAATCTGGATTTTTTTACTGTGCATGCTGCATAACATAACATTTTGCGTAGTGTTGCATAGGGAGAAATTTTAAAATGAAAAGAAAATTAAATTAAATTAAGTTGAAAGGATTTTTAGTAGAAATCTTCTGTACAATACAAACACAACACAACGGAGAATCTCAACACCTCTACGCTTGTGTGCGTATTTGGAATCCTGTTTCAAAATTATGTTTATTTAAAAGTAATAAATTATTACTTCTTTGTAAATAAGATTTTGATTTTTGAAAACGCAAAACCAAACACATTATATTCCTGCAATTGAATGAATGAACCAAAGAAAGCATAGAGACAGTACAAAAGCATGGAGAAGACGAACTGAAAAATCAAGGAGATCGAGAGACAGAAAATATAAGTAAATAAAATGAACAACAGCCAAAACAAAAGTTTTGGAAAATATTGCAGACTTCAGGCGGGGGAATCTAGTGCCAAATTTGTTGTACTTCCACTAGAGCATTCAAGTTACTGTTTGTAATCAAATTCTACAATAAAATTATAATAAATGAAGTTTGATTTTTACAGCTAATAGTACAGGTACGTATAGTTTTTGCAAAAAGAAAAAAAATCATATGTTATGTTATTTATTCAGAAACTTGATACTCAAGTCTTGTGTCACATGCGCAAAAGAATTTTATAACAGGGAATATCTAAGCAAAAAAATTTAAATTGCAAAAATTTGGATTGCTTGTATTTGAAATTCTTTGAAATTTAAAATTACACAATACCAAAATATAGTTTTTGTCATAAGCCAATAGCCACAGTATATAGGATCGGAAACAAACCCAACTTGGGCTAACACTGTAAAATATATAGTCTAAAGCCAACAATTTGTTGGGTCCAGAAACAAAATATTGAAAATTTGAAACATAATTTATCCGAAGTCCAAAACATATTTAATATTGGCCCATTCTGATTCTGAGTTTGTATATAACAGCGAGCCCAACATATTAGACCACTTGTAACTCGGTTTTAGTCACAAAGATTGTCCCTCTGTTGTAAGACTTGTATTCTCCGAAGTTCATTTCCCTTCATTTCTTTCCATTTGCTATGGAGGACAATTTGCATCTTAATTTGGTAACAAGCTGAACATTGAACTTTAGAGTTATAATACACAAATACCAAGTACACTCAAACACTGACACTTGTATAATTACTGTAAAAAATAAAAATAAAAATAAATTATGTAAACATTTTTAAGTTTTATTAAAATTACATTCAGCTTCATTATATTTTTAAAATATATGCAAATATCTACTAAAATAAAAAATTATAATATATAATCTAATTTTAAATTTTTTTTAATCAAAACACCCTCCATTTTATTTTTATGGTTTAAAAAAATACATATTTCATTTAATAAAAGGTATTTCAGTAAAAAAAATTTTAAAATTAAACTAATGTATCAAATAATTTTTTGTTTCAGGAAATATTTATATATATTTTAAAAATAAAAGAACAACCCTTATCATTTTAATAAAATTTAAAAAATTTGTATATAATTTACTCTAAAAATAATTAGGAACAATTTCACACAATAAAATCAAACTACAAGTGTCTAATGTGTATCCAATACAAATGTGAGACCAAACAAATTTTTTTTTTTTAAATGCATGCGATTCATTTCCCTTCATTTCTTTAGTATCATATTATTATTGACATTCACCTTTTGTATCTTATGAAAAGACTTAATATTTATGTTATACACTACAAGAAAAAAAAATAGCAACAAAAAATTTCTATTGCTAAATGTAGATAATTCTGTTGCTAATTAAATGTGGATAATTCTGTCGCAAATTAATTAGTGACGGATTATTTCTATTGCTAATTAATTAGTGAAGGAAATGAAAAATTTATTACTAATTAGCGATAGAATATTACGTCGCTGACAAGATTTTCATCACCAGTTTTAGGTGTAACGTATTTCAAATTTGCAACAGATTAGCGATAGAATATTTGTTAGAGATTGTGTCCTAGGTCAATCATTGTATTGCGAACATTGTTTTTATTACGAAATAAAAATTTTATTTTATTACATTATTATATTATTTGCATGTTTATATATAATAATATCCATGGATAAATTATTTTTTGGATTATCCAAAATGTCCCTAGTCAATCATCATTGTAGGAATTACGATAAATTAAGACTAGTATGATTTTGATTGATTAAATATTAATAATGTATGATGATATGAATCAAAATCATAGGCATGTGTTAAAGAATAGGACGCTGGATAGGCCCATCATGAGATAAGCTATATGGATTAGATCATAAGTTTATCTCATATATAATCGTGTCATTGATCCCTTAGACCTGAGATCATCATAGATTCTTACATGAAGGACACTGTACTTTGGCATAGTCTAATGTCACCTTTAACCGGGTGATTATAAAGGCTATGATTGGGTATTGTGGAATCCATGTAGAGGAAGATGAGTGGTCAAGATGAAATTTGTCCCTTTGATTAATAGAGAGATATCTCTGGGTCCCTCGATGAGTATGATTGAGAAATGCATAGCCATGCTCAGATGAAAAGGGTTCCATGTTATATCAATCTGCTCGGAGATCAAAAAAGTTACGATCGAACAAGTTGAGTATGACATTTCCATGCCTCATACTCGATCTAGATATCGTGTGAAAAAAGGAATATGATAGAGTTGTAAGATAGGTGATCTCGTATGATTTGGGTAATCACAGTGTCTTGCTAGAGGCCGCTTGTAACTTGTGAGTCAAACAGTGCAGTTGGCCCACTACTAACATTATATAGGCCTGCAGGGTCGCACACAAGAACGTACCAACTCGAGCTAAAATATCCACATTCTTTGAATCAGAAATGTGTTTAGATTCAATGAATATCTAAGACAGAGGAATTATTTATATATATAAATAATTAAATTTGAAATATTATATACATATATATATATATTATATATGTATATATATATGAATTAGTTTAAATTTGATTATATTAGATAGATTTAAATTTAAACTAATAAGATAATTTAAATTTGATTCTATCAGATAGATTTAAATTTAAACTAATCAAATAATTTTAATTTGATTCTATTAGATATATTTAAATCTAAACTAATCAAATAATATAAATTAAGCTCTAGATATTGTTAGTTTAAATTTAAACTAATAAATATATTTAATGATATATTTAATTAATTTTAATTAATTAAATATATCTGAAACCCTAGTCTATAAATAGGGTTTCCATATCATAAAAGAACTACTAGAGCTGCCTTCAAAAACCTTAGAGAGAGGGACACTATACGAACGTCGTATGGAACTGTATGGACAGGCTGCTAGCACACCGATTTGAGTTGCTGAACCCCATTCGTGTGGATACCAGTAGAGGAAGTTAATTTACGGTCAGTTTTTGTGATCCAAATGAAGAGTAAATAGCAAACTCAATCGATAGAAAAAGATAATTCTCTGAACCTATTTGGTTTAAGCAATTTTGACGGATCCTTGGTGAAAATCGGGATCAAAATTTTAAATGTTTTCGCTGTGTGCCTCCCATGATTCCCAACAATATTTTATCACTAATTAGCGATAGATCAATGATAAAATGTTGTGTTAATAATCAATGACAGATCAGTAACGAAATTTTTAGTTACTAATTAGTAACAATCAATGACAAAATATTCTATCATTTATTAGCGATGAAATTTTGGTTAATAATCAGTGATGAAATATTCTGTCACTGATTACTGATAAAAAATTGTCACTGATCTATTGCTGATTAGTGATGGAATAGCGACAAAAATTCATTGCTAATTTAATTTTTTTTCATTATATTATGTTTTTTTAATATAGCCTCAATATTACTTTGCTACCGATCTAATAAAATAAAATAACACAATATTATTCAATAAAAAGTAACAAATAGATTAAAATGATACTCAGTTAAATGTTTATAAAAAAATATCATAATAATCCTTAACTTAAAATACATAACTTAAAACAACATGAAGAAAAATAAAACCATATTTATAGAGGAGGACAATCATCAGGGTCTGTTTTTTCAATTGCTGATTCTTTCGGTATAGGATCTGATGGGGTACGAGATAACTGCGATTCAAGTTCTTACTACCTATTAAGTGTTTGGTAATGTTGGTCTAGTAGAGACAAGATCTGTTGATTTAATTCTTTAAGCTCTTAGTTCTCTTGTCTCAAAAGTGTTGTCCCTGTGATAATCCTCTTACATAATTCTTTTTCAAAATCTGAATGAAGTCTTGAGTTATAAATGAAAGAAGAGGTCCCACGAAAACAAACAGTATCAATATCATTAGCCTCAGATTTTATCCAAATATGCGACCCTTTTTATTCTTATTGCCTATAGCCTCTAACCATAAGGCAACTTCATCATTATCTTCTACATCATTTGATGTTATGCTTGTTGAGCCCTGAGTAGAAGTTATGGCATTCTTAAGCCTTAAATAATTAGCTTGTTAAAAGAAGTAAAAAAAAAGAAAATTTTAAAATAAAGAAAATAGTGGCAATTCATATAATAAAAACTAAGTATCTTGAAACTATAAATATGCACATGTTTAAGCATCTTTTATGTCATATAGTATCAATATGAAGTGTGATCATATAATAAAGACTAAGTATCTTGAAACTACAAATATATTCAGTCATCACAATCAAAACTATCAAATATTGAAATTATACAATTAGGTGTATGAAAAGAATATGCAATAATGTTGATAGCCACAAAGTAATAAAATAAGTAAAAGACATTAAATAAAAGATCAAATAATTCCAGTGACAAAGTAAAAAAATGAAGACTAACACTACAACTAGTTGGACCTTCGGCCATCAGTACAAGTTCAGTGACAATTAAAATAAAAAATCAAGATTAACATTACAGTTAATCAGGCCTCCGATCGTCAGCATAAGTTTAAGGACAATCAAAATAAAAAATAAAGACTCATACTATAACTACTCAGGCCTGTTGCCGTTAGCTGTAACACCATAGATTCTAGTCCATCTCATACATTTGAATGGCATAATAGCATGAACTATATAGAATTTTTATGGGAAAAGCAAGAAAAAGTGAGATTATTTTCGCATTAAGCTATATTTAAAAATTCATTTCAGTGCCACGTGGACCGTGTGAGCTTATGTTATGTATTCTCATATTTAATTGCATCATTACAACTCATTTACATCCTAAAAACATGCCTATAACCCATAGAAACTGAAATGGAGCATGAAAAGTGAGAACTCATTCTCGGCCAGAATTGGCCTCTTTTCTGAACAAACTTTGAAAAATCATAACTAAATCTAGAAAAATTAAGACAATGCAATCTTAGTCATTCTGAAAAGTTTAGGATGTCTGCTTCATATTAAAAATATGCCCAGACTATAAGATTCATCATTGAGGATGTTTGACATTCAAAAAGCTACTGAGGTCACTGGCTGCCTGGGCTACTGTTCAGTCACTTTTCAAAAATTCCTATTTTACCTTTTTACTTTGCATTTTTGTTTCTCATTCATTTTAGCTCTTTTTTAAGAACCGTATTTTCTATTATAAAATTTAGATTCCCAATTTAGTAAAATACCTTTGGAATCACTCAAATTGGAGCTAAAACCTTCCCGAACAAATTAATCAAAATTCAGGTCAACTGATATTAGAAAACGTCCACTGGAGGGGTTTTAACTGTCCTGAGGCTTTTCATGATTTTTAGGGCCTTTGAGAACCCTAGAGAACTCAAAACTTTCATTTAAAAAGCATTCTTGTGTGAATTCCAAACAATTGCTCAAAATTACGAAAATGCCATTACGTTTCGTAAGCTTTTCGTAAGAAATTGTTTCTTCATTCTAACTTCATTTTTCTTTCCATCTGAGCCTGGGATTCTCATTTTTAGGAGTCTAGAATGCTTCCTAAATTTTTTGGGACCTTAACTATATCATCTTGGGAGACTTTCTTTTGTATTCGGTGAATTGCGTTTGTTAATGAAAAAACTGTATGTTATATTTATCACGTTTTCTTTCATATTCAAAGAACCGGATATTACATTAGCACAAGTCTAGTGACAATTAAAATAAAAAATAAAGACTTACACTACAGCTAGTTAGGCTTCTAGTCGTCAACACAAGTTCAGTGACAATCAAAATAAAAAATAAAGGCTCAGGTTACAACTATTCAAGCCTCTAGCAGTCAACATAAGTTCAGTAATAATCAAAACTAAAAATAAAGACTCATACTACAACTCTTCAGGCCTTTAGCCGTTGGTATAAGTTTACTTATAATTAAAACAAAAAATAAAGATTCACATGTTAGTACAAATCTAATTACAATCAAAATAAAAAATCAAGACTTACACTAAAGCTAGTCAAGTTTTTGGCCGTCAGCACAAGTTTAATGACAATCAAAACAAAAAATCAAAACACATTACAACTAGTCAGACCTCTAGGCATCAGCACAAGTCCAATTATAATCAAAATAAAAAATAAAGACTCACATTAAAGCTAGTCAAGCCTCCAGCAGTTAGCACAAATTCAATGACAATCTAAACCAAAAATAAAGACACACTACAATTAGTTAAGGCTTTGGCCATCAGCACAAGTCCAGTAATAATGAAAACAAAAAATAAAGACTCACATTATTGCCAATCAGGCCTCTAGCCGTCAGCACAAGTTTAGTTATAGTCAAAATAAAAAATCAAGACTCACACTAAAACTAGTTAGGCCTTTGGTTGTCAACTCAAGTTCAATGACAATCAAAACCAAAAATAAAGACACATTACAACTAGTTAGACCTCTGGTCATTAGCACAAACCCAATTATAATCAAAACTAAAAATAAAGACTCACACTACTGCTCGTCAGGCATCTGATAATCAGCACAAATCCAGTTGTTATCAAAGTAAAAAATTAAAACTCACACTAAAGTTAGTTAGGCCTCTGGTCGTTAGCATAAGTTCAATGGCAATCAAAACAAAAAATAAAGACATACTACAACTAGTCAGACCTCTGGCCATCAGTACAAGTCCAATTATAATCAAAACTAAAAATAAAGGCTAACACTACTGCTAGTCAGGCTTCTGGCCGTCAACATAAGTACAGTTATAATCAAAGTAAAAAATTAAGACTCATACTAAAGTTAGTCAGGCCTCCGACTATCAGCATAAATCCAATGACAATTAAAAAAAAATAAAGACAAACTATAGCTAGTCAGGCCTTTAACCATCAGCACCAGTCCAATTATAATTAAAACAAAAAATAAAGACTCATACTACTGCTAATTAGGTCTCTGGCTATCAGCATTTGTCCAATTATAATCAAAATAAAAAATTAAGACTCACACTACAACTAGTAAGGCTTTTGACTATTAGCACAATTCTAGTGAGAAAGGAAAAGAAAAATATATACATACATAAATTTCAACTGCCCTATGGTCTGTAAAGTGACCAGTTGGCTTGTCATAGTGTATGTGCTTGAACAATTTAAACATTGTAGGTGGCTTTCCAAGCATTGAAGTCTATAGTTATTTATTAATATTAGTTATCTCACACATTAAATAAATGATGATTATATTTGAATTTAAATGCTTACCAACCTCCTCTTATGTTCAGTTGAAAGAATCCTGCCCCCTTTATGTTGTATGTCTATTGTGATAGATGCTCGATTGTTTTTAGTTGTCTAGCATATGGCCTTGTATTTTTTTTAAATCCCAATAGTGCTTTAATTAAACCATTACATTATCTAAGATCGAATTAGGTGTGACCTCCTTTTCCAAGTTTAGTCGAATTCTATGCATTGCATTTTGCAAGACATCCTCACACTTTTTATTCTAATTACGTCTAATAACTTAGTCATATTGTGATAGCCATTTATACTTTTTTCGCATAAGCACCAGAAAAATCAAAACTGAAACAAATTGAGGAAAAAAATATCAACACATGATACATATATAATGATGGGATAAGATATGTACTGCCCATTCATCAAATCATAGTTGTTTGACCTCAATAGGTGTTACTTTCTAATTGTAACATGGATGTTCAAATTTCGCTAGGATTATAAGGAGAATATCATGAACAACAGCGACAACATGATTAAATCTAATCATTTAACATCAATGATTAAAAATGTTATAATCACACTAAATTATTAAATGAATAACAAATAAAACAATATAAACTTGATGACTTACGTATGCTTGTTAGGATACAACTATGTTCGACTATTTGTGGGGTTACAACCAAAAGGTTAAATAGGTGACATTGGTATAAAACTAGTAGAAGGACCCTCAAGAGTGGGATGTGAGTACTAAAAGTTAGGAAATGGTATAAGAAGAGATAATACAAGTGATGCTGAGGGTCTCTTAGATGATTCAGGCATGATTGAAGCTGATGTAAGTACAATGGATGCGTCTGGCGCTATAGGAGTTAAGGTAGGTGCTGAAGTCAGAGAATAATGAGATAGTTGAGGGTGCAGAGGTAGCAGTGTAGAGGTACTCCATCGACCACGACCTGGCCTAAAATTACGAATTGGCATCTACATGTGTAATAGCAAATTTGAGTTAGTATAAGTTAACCAAAAATTAAATAGAATATAAATAAAAATAAATTCACACTCGAAATAAGAAAATATATTATAAAAAAATTTAAACTCAAAATTAAATAAAACCTAACCCTAATCTATGCATCATCATCACCATCATCTTCATTATCTTCAGAATCATTACTTTTATTCTCATCATCATCATCATCATCATCTTCTGCTTCTTCTTTTTCTTCTTATTTACAAACTGTGTTAGTAGTTGACATATCTATTTCTTCATAAGAACCTCCAGTGTCTCTTAAGTTATGGAATTCATCATTTGGGATGATTGCAGGTAATATAATTTCCAATCCATTCACTTGAAATAGCCCTATGTTTGTTTTAGATGAAGGAGTATCAATTATGCTACAAGCCTTAATCTTGATTATGGCTAATCAATTAGCCTTGTGATGGCAACTAGGATAACATGTATAGCACACTTGCAAGCTTGATGTGTAAGTATAAATGGATCAAACTTGTTATACCATTTTAATTCGTGAACTTTAACAATCCCATATTGTTTGTGAACCCTCATACCACGATTTGGTAAAGGATCATACGATTGACAATTGAATAACACTAATTGCTTCATAGGAACCCATGTGTATTTAATCTCCACAATCTCTTTTAAAATGCTATAAAGTCATATTCTGATTGTGCAAAGTCAGTCCCCTTAATACATACACCGCTATTTATTATTAATTTTCAATGGCCCAATGAATGTATATGAAATTTGTACCTATTAACAAAGTAAATAGGCCAAGTTTTAACATTTCTCTTTAGTCCCCAAGTAATGTCATGTAAAAATGGATCTAGAATATTATTGGCTAGGTTTTGAGCCTGTGAAATTTTTTAATATTTTATGTGAGTTGAGGTTAGTTTTAAGACACAATTAATTATAATTTATTACTACTTACATGTTTTCGAAACCATGAAGAAAAATTGTCTTCAATTGGAGCTTCTATCTCAGTATCCACAATTTGAGGATCGGACAAAATTAACTTATGAGCAAATAAACTACATAACAAAGGAATATGTTAAGTATATACAAATAAGTGATGTGTAAGCAATATCACTTACTTAATATAAGGTTGCACTTCATTACAATTTATTAGGACATATTTTGTAACGGTTTCTACTTCTTGATCATTCAAGAAACGAGACTTGTATTCTCCATAAGGCCTTCCAGAATAGTTAAAAATGGAACTTACTAGCAGGCTTGATTCTCCACCATCATCATTTCTTGGAGGTATCATAATTTTTAATAGTACATCATGCTCAAAGTAATGTGAGCAAAATGTTGTGATCTCTTCAATTATATAAGTTTCGCATATAGATCCTTCCACTTAAACTTTATTTTAACTTTTTGCTTCAAGGTTCGGAGGAACCTACATAAAAAGTAGTTGAACAAATTTTATTACCTTTTAAGAATATATTTATTCCAAGTATATAGTAGAAGACTTTATTATCTTTCAAATGGATACATCCATCGAGTCAAAAAACCCAGAGGGAAAGATCTTCTCTAACTTGTATAAAGTCACAACAATGTACTGCCCTAATAACTTTAGTTGATTCATCGTTAAGGTAGTGAAACAAAGTTCTCTAAAGAACTAACCAAACTCAATTATAAGATTCCACACAGCTATCATACCCAAAAATGCGACCGCGTGGCGCCTTTAAGAAGGAAAATTTCAATTTTCAAAGTTAAATACAAAAATCAAAATCAAAATAGAAAAAGAAATAGGGTTCAGGAGTCGCCACCAAAATTTTAATTTTGAAAAATAAAAATTTTGAAAAAAATCTTTTTATTAAAAAAAGATGGTCTACGAACTAGATTTGGATTTGGGAGTCGATTGTGAGTGAAAAAGGTGTTAGACACCTCACTACACCCATTCTTAACAACGGTTATCCTAAGCCAGTTGTGTAAAATTAATATGACATTTATATTATTTTAATTTTCCCTAACAAATCATATGCAAAATAAGAAATAACCAAATTAAAGAAAATAAAATTAAGAGTAAAAAGAAAGAAAAGAAATTAAAGAAATAAGATTAACAGTAAAATGAAAGAAAAGAAATTAAAGAAATAAAATTAAAAGAAAATGTTTATTTACAAAGGCAGACTTGATCTAGGATGAGAGCTTAGGGCTTACATATCCCAAAATAGGCATTAAAGTCCACGTAATTCAAATGAAAATTGTCTTTTGGTTGATGTTTTGTTTTTGTTTTTTGTTGTTTTTGTTTGATTTTGTTTCCATTTTATTTTTTTGTTTTATTTTGTTTTGTTTTGTTTCAATTTTTTTTTTTTGTTTGTTTTTGTTTTATTTTTTATTTTTATCTTTTATCTTTTTTTTTAATTTGTTTTTTGTCTTTTAATTTTTGTTTTTGTTTTTGTTTGTTTTTTAGAAAAGAAAAAGAAAATAAAAACCATTTTAGACTGTTACAAAGAAGACAGGTTTGAGATCGATTTGTATATTTTAATTTGTGAAAACTGAAATAATCTTATTTTATTTTCCTTTATTTTATTATTTTATTATTTTATTAATTTTTTTTTGTTTTATTATGATTGATTTTTATTATTTATTATTTTCTTATACTATTTTTATTTTTTTGATTTTTAAAATGACATTATTTTATGTTTTATTTATTTATTATTCTATTATATTTTTTTTAGCTTTTGTTTCTTATTCTTTGTTTACTTTTTGATTTATTTTTTTCTTGCCTTTTTTTTCCAATTTCCTTTTTTTTGTTTTGTTAAACTTTTGTTTTAACTTCTTTTCTTTTCTTTTTTTTTTTTTTGTAATTTTGTAATTTATTGATTTTCCTTTTTTGTATTTCGATGTTTGATTCCTTTTTATTATTGGGTTTTTCATTTGTTTTATTTGTTTTGTTTACTTCTTTTTTTTGTTAATCTTTTTATTATGTTCTGTTTTGTTATTTCCCCTTTTTTTTTATTCTTTATCCTAATCTTTTCTCTTTTTTCTTTAGTTTTTTTTTTTTGCTTTGTGTTGTGTTGTGCTTTGTTTTTTGTTTTTTGTTTTATTTTGTCTTTGTCTTTTCTTTAAATTTTTTTATATTTTTTCTTTTTTTTTGGTTACTTCTTTCTCTTTTCTTGATTAGACTCCCTTTTCCTTTGCTTATTTTATATATATATATATATAACAAAAAAAGGATTAGCTTTAAAAGAAAATCTTCTTTTTGGATTTTGGAATACCACTTCTTCAAATTTTGCCAAATAACGTTTAAAAGAAGATACATCTTTAAGGCTCAACATGATTTTTTACTAAGAAATTTTAATCCCCTTCCATTTGGTTCTTTTTCACTCTCTCTTTTTTTTTTTTTTGAAATTTTTCCTTAAAAGTCATTTTGATTGGGGCTATTGAAACTTAAAATAGTAAAAATAAATTCAAGACCTAAAAGATACCAATGAGACTTTATTGCCACACATGGCTTTTAGGTTTAGCTATGCACTTGAGGAGATATGAAAATCCCACACAGCAATTCTAAGGTAAGAAAGAAAGAATAAATAAATAAAAATGAATAAATTGAAAGTAAGCAAGTAAAAAAAAACTGAGTAGGAATAAGGATTGACAAATATTTGTGTTTGTGTGTGTCTGGTGTATGTTTGTACTATATCTTATTCAAATACATTTACATGAAACTAGAGGGATTATATGATAGAAATTCCATTACATACAATAGCTGCCCATGGGCTTTTGCCCATCATGATTTTCTATTCACCACTCTACCTCTACACCTGCACCTCTGTTGCAAACTAAGTCAAATGCTCAACTCTCCTAGTTGCAAACCATGGTTCCTCAAATATTTTCCCCAGTGTATGCAATGTAAATACAACAGCCTAGCAAACAGCAAAACATTACAACAAGGAAATGGTAGAAGAACTGTGATAGAATCATTTAGCTACTGGACTATGATATTTACTTTTAAAATTCTATTATTTCATAATTAGATTAAACTAACAAAGTCCTAGACAAGTAGCACAAACGATCCACTATTACAGGCAGACAACCAAGGTTAATAGCATTGAATGAACCTTTTTACATCCCGTATTAAGAATCCCATCATTCAAATAGTCAACTGGATCTCATTTAGGCATTCTATCAAACATATACCATGCCTGTTTGAGGAATGAACAGGATCATGAAATACATACAATCAAAAGCATCTAATCAGAATTAACACACACAGGCAGAGAGTTTCAGACACAACCCCCATCAAAGCAAACTTACAAATTGACCCAATAATGAATTTCTTAGAAAAGAAAAGGTCTACCCCCCTCAAGAACAGACTCAAAGTGACAGCATCATAGAAACAACAATTGAAAACCTAATGTTCAGCCATGGAAACAGACTCAAAGATGTGCTCATCTCAATAGATTAAAAAAAGGGAAGGAAAACAAATAAATATCCATACCTTTTGAGGCTTGCTCTTTTGGATCGATTCTAGAATCCTTCAACTAATTCCGAATTGCTATAAGTTAATTGGACAGCCTCTTCCAGAATTTTATTCCACTGAACCTAGACACCCAAAAGAAACCTCCTCCAGAGAATCACTAAGAGAATCCCCCTTTTGGCCTCTTACTCCTAGCTGTCTCGATTCTCTGGCTCCTCTCCTTCTATCTCTCCATCTTTCCCCCTCTTGAATCCCATTCGACCCTAAATTTCCTGTCTATCCCTCTTGCTTACACTCCACTTCTTCCTTCCTTTCTAAAAATTTTTCCTCCCCTGTTTGTTGACTCGAATCTCTCTTTTATAGAGGACCCAGGAGTGCTCCTCACTTTCTTCTCTTACGCGTCTACCTTCTACTCCTTTGTACAATTGTTGCCGTGCATTTTCGCTCCCCTTGCATCTTTATTCCTTTTTGCCCAATTCATGTTTCAAAATCATGCCTCTAGTGAGTGGACCTGTGTGTCTGTAGGTGTGTGTGAGTGAGAATATGGTCCTTCAGCCTCTGCCAGCATCGTGGGTGTCATTTGGGAAGTGAGGAAAGGGAAACCGAGTAGGGTTCATGTATTACCACTAGCCCGACGGCCCAATCTAAGAAATGGGAAAGAGGATTTTGGGTTGGAGAGGCAAAAGGTTTGGGCTGAACAAAATGAGCCTATATTATTTTTTTGCTCTATTTATTTTTCATTGCAATTAATTTTTCTCTCAATTGGTCCTCTTCTTTTTTTGATACTGATTGGGCTCCTACCAACATGATTTTCAGCTTATGAGAACCCATGATTTGTTAATGGGCCTTTTTCTTTTATACTATTTTTTTATCATTTTATTTTCCATTTACCCTTTTTATTCTTCCTTTTCTTTTTCTTACATATATATATATATATATAATCATTTTTCTTTCCTTCTCATTTTTTGATTTTAGTTTTGAAGAGGCAATTTTTTTATTTCATGATTTTTTCTATTTTTTATTCTCTTGATTTTTTTGTTTTTTTTGTTTTACTTTTTTTTTATCATTTTGTTTTCCATTTACCCTTTTTATTCTTCCTTTTCCTTACATATATATTTTTTAATCATTTTTCTTTCCTTCTCATTTTTTGATTTTGGTTTTGAAAAGGCAATTTTATTCTTTCATGATTTTTTTTAATTTTGGATTCTCTTGATTTTTTTTTTACTTTTTTTTTTAATTTTTGTATTAGTCTAATTTTATTATTATTTTGAAATATGCCTAGACAAAATATGGTGCTCATAGTTGCCCTTCTTTACTTGTTTCTTGGGCAAATAAATTGAAAATGTAAGTTTTAATATTTTTGCCTAAGGAACAAGTAAAGATGAAGAACATGTATTTTGTTTGGGATAATTTGATTGCCCCTTAATACAATAAGCAAAAAGAAACAGTGAGCCAAACAAAATATGATATTTACATGTTGCCCCTATTTACTTATTCTAAGTAAGGGGATAAAAAATCCAATTTTGATTTCCTTAGTTTAAAAATAAGTAAAGATGGAAATATATATTTTGTTTGGAAAACTAAAAGATAAAGGTGAGTTAACTTACCTGGAAAGGCGGGAACTTGCTTAAAGATAAAAGGTGAGAAACGCCTGCTAGAGCAAGGCTTAAAGAGGAACTTGTTTTGGTACAAAACTTTTATTAGTGACTATTCTAGTGCAGGGTTTTAAGGGTGTCTAACTTGTGCAGGGCTTTAAGAGGATGTCTGGCATATGCAGGACTTTAGAAGGGTACCTGGTCTATACAGGGTTTTAAAAGGGTACTTGGCCAATACAAGGCTTTAAGGATACCTGGCCTATGCATGACTTTAAAGAGATGCCTAGCCTATGTAGGGCTTTAAGGGTGCCTGGCTTATGTAGGACTTTTAAAAGAGTGTCTAACCTATGCAGGGCTTTAAGAGGGTGCTTGACCTATGCAGGACTTTAGAAGGGTGCCTGGCCTATACAGGGCTTTAAGGAGTGCTTGGCATGTGTAGGGCTTTTAAAAGGGTGCCTGGCCTATGCATGGCTTTAAGAAGGTGCATGGCCTGTGTAGGGCTTTAAAAGGATGCCTGGCCTATGTAGGACTTTAAGGGTGCCTGGCTTATGCAGGGCTTTAAAGGAATGCTTGGCCTGTGCAGGGCTTTAAGGGTTGGAAGTATAAAGCATGTGGGATGCTACAATTCATGGAATGCCCTATTTTTTATTTTTTCTTTGCCCCAATATAAACGTAAGGTCCACATAATGTATGCCCTGGTGAAATCCAAGAAGCAGATAAGATGCCAAATGTTTGTTTTTACTTACCCCAGCATAAACTAGGGTCTATGTAATGTATTCAAGTGTGGAATGCATGAAACATATGTACTTCATGTTATAAAATGCAAATCTTTATTTTGCTTGCCCCAGTGTAAACTAGAGGCCATGTGATGTATGCAAGTGTGGGGATGTATGTGACGCTTCATTTTATGAAATGAAAGTTTTCCTCTTGCTTGCTCCAATGTAAATTCAGGGCTATGTATATAAATGTGGGCTGTATGAATGGGAGCTTGGTTTAGTGTTGTGTAACTTTTGACTTTCACTTGTCCCAATATGAATATGCACATGATAGTTGTTTTTTTTTTAATATTATTTTTTCATTCTTTAATTTTCAATTTTTGATTTTCTTTCTTCTTTTTCTCACTCTAAGAGCATTAGTTTAAAGGTATTACCAAAGATAAAATAACATAAAAGGTTGATATTTTAACTGGTCAATCTTAGAAGGAGGGTGTGTTATACTTCCAAAACACGGCATCCATTTAACTAGACCCTTAATACTTTGGCTTGCATCCGATTGGTAAATCTTGATTCTTCATCAGCAGAGGATTTTGTAAGGTATCATTAAAACCATAGTTGTCCCTTTTATCACCACGCATATCATTCATGAATATCCTGATGAGTTTAAGATAAACATGACATTTGGTCATTAGTGTCTAGTATTTGGTCCCAGCTTGCTTTCCGGTAATGATTAGGATAATTGACCCATTAAGGATATGAAAGTCATCAAGTAATTGTCTAGATAAATGTTGTTCCTAGGTTGTTAACTTACCATATGAAGCCTGAATGCAGTGGTTATGATATAAATGAGTAATGAAATGAAGCTAAGATGGATGAGAAATTATCAAAAGAATAACCCTAGAGAGAATTTTTTCAAATAAAGCATATAGGAGTTAAGATAAAGCAATTTGAAAACCAAAAGAAACATATTACAGACTAGATTCAACAAGTCTTCTTTGAAGAACATCCTCTACAATTGATCCTGTACGCCTTCATGAGGTGATTTTTGTGCCAAGAGAGATATGCATTTCATCAAATCTAAATTGAAACTCATTGTTCCCTTATTTATGCTAATCTTGAATTTCAGACTTGCCCCACCTTTTGCGTAGGCATTTTCTTATATTATCTAGCAGACTTTTCATTTTGCTGCTTTTCCTTGTTTCCTTCTCTTTCTTCCCCTTCTTTTTTTCCTTTTTCTACTTCTTTCTTCTTTCTTTTTTTTTTCTTCCTTTTTTTTAGCTCTAACTTTTGCCTAAGCCGCGCTTTCAGGTTTTCAATTTAGCAAGCATTTATTGTGCTTTAATTTTGCCTAGGCTGCCCTTTTGAAGTTTTCTACCTAGCGAACTTTTTCTTTTATGCAAAATATTTTTTAACTGCATCTGTGTTGATGGGCTTAGTTAATTCACAACCGTCCATATCCATTAAAACTAATGCCCCTCTTGAGAAAGCATGCTTCATAATGTAGGGCCCTTTATAGGTATGAGCCCATTTGCCCCGAGCATCATCCTGATTTAGCAAGATTCCTTTAAGAACTAGTTCACTAGCTTTGAACTCTCTAGGACGAAGTTTTTTATCGAAAGCTCTTGCCACCCTCTTTTGGTACAACTGGCCATGGCATATAACGGTGATTCTTCACTCCTCAATCATATCCGACTGCTCATATCGAGCCCTTACCTAGTCACTTTCGTCTAAATTGGATTTAATTAATACTTGTAAGGATGAAATTTCAACTTCAATTGGTGTGACAACTTCCATTCCATAAACTAGAGAGTACGGAGTTGCCCCAGTCGAGGTACGCACAGTCGTGCGATAGCCATGCAATGTATACAGAAGTATATCGTGCCAATCTTTGTAAGTAATTGTCATTTTAGCAATAATCTTCTTTATGTTCTTATTTGCTACCTTCATTGCCCCATTCATCTGTGGTTAATACAGTGCTGAATTATGATACTTGATCTTAAATCGTTTGTAGAGTTTAGAGGCTTTTGTTCTATTTAGGTTGGCAGTATTATCTATAATGATCTTTTCAGATATCCTATAACGACAAATGATGTTTATTTTAAGGAACTTGCAGAAAGCTTTTTGAGTGACACTGGCGAGGGAATTAGCTTCTATCCACTTAGTGAAATAATCAATAGCAACCAGGATGAAACAATGTCCATTTGAAGTCTTAGGATTAATTAGGCCGATTACATCAATGCCCCACATGGAAAATGGCCAAGGCGCCACCAGATTGTGTAACGAAACTGGTGGTACATTAATTTTGTTCGAGCATATTTGGCATTTATGACACTTTCGAACATACTTAATACAACATTTCTCTATTGTTAACCAAAAATACCCACATCTCTGAATCTGTTTAGCCAATATAAGACCATTTGTATGTGTACCATAGATCCCTTCGTGAACTTATGTGACTATCTTTTGGGCCTCCCTCACATCCACACACTGTATTAGTGTGCCATCATAACTTCTCTTGTACAAAATTCTGTTACTGATGAAGAAGTTCATGGCTAGTCACCAGATAGCCTTTTTATCACTTTCAGCAACCTCAATTGGGTATTCCCTGCTTGTTATATAAATTTTGATATCATGATACCAAGGTTGCCCATCACAGTCTTCTTCTATGTTTAAGTAATATGCCGGCGAATCTCTAGCTTCCACTTAGAGCGGCTGTTCTTAGACTCTATAGTTGAGTCGGATCATCACTGCTAAGGTGGCTAAAGCATCAGCAAATTGGTTCTTATCTTAAGTGACATAATGAAAATTGATTTCTTCAAACTGCTTGATTAATTAAGCTAGAAATTTTTGATATGGAATTAGTTTTAATCTTTAGTTTGCCATTCTCCGGTCACTTGATGATTATGAGAGTTGAGTCGCCAGAAACTTCGAGACTTTTTATACTCAGAGTTACAGTAGCATTTAGCCCGTTAATGCAAGTTTTATATTCAGCTACATTATTGGTGCATTCAAACTCAAATTTAATGGCCATTGGGAATCTAGTGGTCCACGCTAACCCGCAACAAGTCTTCTCAATTAATAGGTAGCAGGCTTTACATTCATTAAATTTCTTACTCAAGTAATAAATTGCTTACTCTTTTTTTCTGGAGGTATCATGTTGCCCCAATACAGCCCCCATTGATCTCGGCAAGATAGTCAAATAGAGGATCAAAAGTTGTCCCTGTACGGGTGGAACCAAAATTAGGGGATTTAATAGATAATTTTTAATTTTGTCAAAAGCTTGCTAACAGTTACTATCCCAGCCTTTAGTGTAGTTCTTTTTCAACAATTTAAAAATTGGCTCGCAGGTTGCAGTTAAGTTGGCAATGAATCTTGCTATGTAATTTAGCTAACCCAGAAAGCTCAGCACGT
Source organism: Erythrophleum fordii (assembly GCA_032878935.1). Taxonomy (NCBI): domain Eukaryota; kingdom Viridiplantae; phylum Streptophyta; class Magnoliopsida; order Fabales; family Fabaceae; genus Erythrophleum; species Erythrophleum fordii. The sequence goes on along the minus strand of JAVQMF010000053.1, from coordinate 47,605,331 downwards.
CCTTTTCTATTTGAGGAGATACCATTTCTCGAATTGCCTTTACTTTATCGGGATCCACCTCTATTCCTTTTTGGCTCACCATGAAGCCTAACAATTTTCTAGTTAGAGCCCCAAAGATACACTTGTTGGGGTTTAAGCAGAGTTTGTATTTACGTAACCTTTTAAATAATCTTCTCAAAACTGCCACATGGCTCTCCCATTCTCCACATTTAGCCACCATATCATCGACATACACTTCAACCTCCTTGTGCATCATATCATGAAAGAGTGTCATCATGGCCCGTTGATAAGTTGTTCCTGCATTCTTTAATCCAAATGGTATTACTCTATAATAATATATTTCCCATGGCGTGATAAACGTAGTCTTCTCTTTATGGTCTTTATGCATTAGGATTTGATTGTACCCTGAGTAATCGTCCATGAAAGAATACCAGTGGGCTCATGCTGTATTATCAACTAAAACATCAATATGAGACAACGAAAAATCATCCTTTAGGCTTGCCTTGTTCAAATCCCTATAATCAACACACATGCGAACCCTTTTGTCTTTTTTTAAGACTGGTACAATGTTTGCTATCCATTGAGGATACATAGACACTTCGAGGAAACTTACTTCCAATTGCTTCATAACTTCTTCTTTTATCTTCAGAGACACGTTAGGATTCATTCTCCTTAGTTTTTGCTTCTTTGTCTCGACATTTGGAAATAAAGGAATCTTATGAGAAGTGATTTTGGGATCGAGTCTAGGCATGTCCTGATAGGACCACGTAAAGACGTTCATATATTCCCTAAAGAGTTAAATCATTTCCTCTCTTTCTAGATTATCTACCATTTTAATCTCCCTTTTATCTTCGTCGGTGCCCAAATTAATATTTTTAATTATTTTTTTATGTGGGGCCTATCCCTCTATTTTTAGAATCTAACATTTTTTCAAGGATTTGGATCAATTCTTTATTATCAAATTTAGAATCATGCATATTTGTGGTAACACATAAATCACTCAATAGGGGCTCAGGAACCTCTGTGTTGGACAGGAGTTCCGAAGAAAGCAATTTCCTAGAGGAAGAGATAAAATGGAATGAACAAAAAGGAGAGTAGAAGAAAAGGCAAGATATCCAAGAAATTTCAATTTCATTCACGAAATACCATTGTCATTCATAATCCATGATAAGTATGGTTTAGAAAAAAAAAAGGTACTTTTAGACAAATTAAAAACAAAAGAACAACATAATTAAGACAATTACTTTAAAGCTATGATATCAGGGATATCCTCAATTTCCTAGTTATCCAATCTTTCACCAAAATCATCGACCGAGATCTAAGCTTTGACTCCTTGCATGACTACGTTGTCAATCATTGAAATATTTAACCGATTCATAACTTCTAAAGGAATTGGAAAAGTTTCTGTAATATGGGGAATTTTTTGCTTCTCTTGCTTTTTGCTTCTTTTTATACTTGGTTGTTCCTTCGCTTGGTCTGACAACAAGGGTCCATACCTTAGTCCTTGGCGATCAGGGTTTTTTGGAAGAGTAATAGGCCGTTCAACTCCTTGCAATTGTATTCCTAATCCCTTTCCAGATTTGAACTCGCTTCTTTCTAACATCATCACAATCTGGTTGACATTATCGATAATAGCTTTGGGTTCGTCCATCTTTAGACCTTAAAAATTGCCTTTCCATGTCTCATTCAGTAGCTTCTATATACGGTAAAGAACTGGGCTTACTCAACATTATTGCCTCTTCTCCTTTAACAGTGATTATCCTCTCATTATCAATAAACTTGACTCGTTGATGAACAGTGGAAGGAATAACACCAACAGAATGGATTCATGGCCTTCCAAGCAACATTGTATAAGATGGATCGATATCCATTACTTGAAAATCCACTGCAAATATTTTTGGCCCAATTTCCAAACCAATCACCGCTCTTTTAGAGTTATCAAATGCTCTAACCATCATGTTACTTTTTTCAATATACGATGCTTCTATTGCCAACTACTCAAACATGATTAGCAGTAGTACATTTAATGCTAACCCTTCATCAATAAGGACTTTTGCGATTATGAATCCGTTACATTTCAAAGTTATGTGCGGGGCCTTATGTTGATTAGCGGACGTTCCCATAATTTCCTCCTCAAAAAATGAGATGGTAGATGTAGACTTGACGATATTCAACATATTAACTACCTTTTCTGGGGTAACATCAGGCTGCACATATGCATCCTCCAAGACCTTTTGCAAAGCTCAGCAATGTACCTCCGAGCTCATGACTAAAGACCATATTGAAATTCAGGCTAGAGTTTTCTTCAATTGTTCTGCCACATCATATTTACTTTGCTTCATGATACGTAGAAACTCTTCATCAGCATTATCTTCCTTTCCTTCTTTTCCTCTTTTCTAGTTATTACTATTAGTTCCTTTCCCCTTCCCATGCTTGTCAATATTCATTGGGAGATAGGCCTTGCCACTTCAAGTGATACCTCCTACTCCAACCATACTTGTGACAGGTTCTCCTTCTGCCTTAGCAATCACCACCTGAGTTAAGGGACAGTTAAAGGTTTCCTCATATCTTCATGGTACAATATGGTCGCTTTGATATAGGAACAGAGTCGGGATGTTGATAACCACTGATGGTTGCCTTGAGGAAGGGGAATGAGATGGCAACATTGTCGCAAAAGGCTCTTCAATAGTTAAAGTAACCATCTTTGATTGTCTAGTAGGAATAACGATGTTAACATATTTCTCTTCTATCGTGCCAATTTCTTCTTCTGACTTCTCTATAACCACAACCCCAAGTACCATTAATTTCTTCAAAGCTTTTCAAAACTGCAAACTGCATGCAATTCTCGATGTCATGGTCCATATTTTGCTAATAAAAGTCACAAAATTTAACTGGTAGCCCAACATTAGTCCCAACAATCCTTTCCTTTGGTAATTCTATCACATACCCAACTGATTGAAGATTAACTAACAGAGTTTTCATTGACAACTTAATGGCATTAGGATTCTTGGAAAACTCTGACTATTCTTCAATAGCGTTCACCTGCTCCCTATGACTAGGTAAAGGGTTGGTTGCAATTGTTGAATCTTCTCTAGGTTTAAGTTGGATATGGTTAGACTTAATTAGATCCAACACATTTCTCTTAAAGGTGACACAATTCTCAATTAAATGCCCCAACACACCCATGTGGTAGTCACAAGAGACATTAGGGTTGTACCATGCTGGATATGGTGGTTGCATTGGGTTTGCACATCGAGGCCCTAAAAGCTTTACGTCTAGTAACTTCTTATACAATTTAGCATTAGTGGAATTAAAATTGGGCGAAGGACGATCATCTCTTGGTCGCACGTAAGTCATTCTCTCTTACTGCCCTTGTCTATTCATAACTGGCACAAACAGGGTTTGACCTTGATTTTCTCTACTTATTTGATAGGGAATGGGTTGTTGTGAATATGATCTTGCATGTTGGACGTAATTTATGTCTCCCTCTTTCTTCTTCAATCCTTGACCCTTTTTGAAGCCATTTTCTGCCTAAAGGGATGAAAGTTTCCCATCTCTAATGTCTGCATCTATCCTCTCTCCAATTTTAATAAGGTTAACAAAGTCCGTAACATGGGTCCCCAACATGATCTTATAAAATGGGTCTGGGAGAGTTCGAATGAAATAGGAGCAGAACTCAGAACCAATCATTAAAGGTTGGACTTGCGAAGCCATTAACCTCCATCTTTGAGCATATTCTTTAAATGACTCTGTTGACTTTTTACCCATTCTCTTCAATTGCTCTCTAGTTGGGGTGGTATCAAGGTTGAATTTATATTGCTTTATGAATGCATTTGTAAGGTCTCTCAATTTGCAAATCTTGGAAAGGTCTAGTTACATATACCATAATAAGGTAGACCCGGTCAAACTCTCTAGGAAGAAATTAATTAGAAAATTTTCATCCTTTGACCAAATAATCATCTTTGTACAGTACAACTTGAGGTGATAAATAGGATTGCTAGAACCATCATACTTGTTGAAATTTGGAACCTTAAACTTCTTCAGAATTGACACTTCAGGAATTAAGCACAACTCTTCTACATCCAATAATCCCCATAAAGTTGGCCCTTGTAGACTATGCAGTTAGTCTTTAACCTCCCCTAATTCTCTTTCTCATTCCTCCTTAGTGTCATTACTCTTCCCTTTAATGTCCACAGTAAGGACTTGGAATGTATACGTATCATCATATCCAAGAAAGTCTTGTATATCTTTTGCTTCATCGTGGGGACCTTGCTTATCAGCCACCTTCATAGAAGAATCTTACACATTCTTTTGTTGTAGCGCAGGGTCAACTACCTGACTAGAATGTGCCTCTGTTATAATCACACCGGCTGAGCTTGTTCCTATTTGTGCAGTGATAGGAAGAAGATTGGATGCGCTAGGTGAGTTATCAACACTTTTTCCTTTGAAGGTCTCTAACAACATCTTCATCATTTCGCTCATTTGAGCTACTTGGTTTTCCATGGTTGTAATGTGACTATTCAGAGTAGCTGTATACTCTTCAACCCTTTGGCTTCCTTCAGTATGATGCCCCTCCATGGTTCTGCTTCTAGAACGAATATTGTAGACTCTAGTAGAAAGAAGGGTCTAGTTAGATGAATTACATCTTGAAGGTGCAATATTGTCTTCTTCTTTCTATTCTTTCCAAAATCTGTATCTTTTATGAAAGTAAAACTGGTTTAGTTACATTAAAAAACCTTATTTTTGAATTGAAACAATGATTTAAATTAACTACTTTTGCGTAACAGCTAAGGAACATTAAGCCCTTTGATTTCTTAAGGAGTTTTTTATTAACTCACATAAAGAACCAAAGTTGACACTTGATAGGAAATTTGAATCCCTACATGATCAATATCTTTGCATTCATCTGAGTCATTCATCAATTCTTTTGAACATTTAAAACTCAGATGTTGCTTATTGCCTAAATATTCTATTATTTCTGTTATGCCGATCAAATTGGATAACAAATCATTAATTTAGAACATATTAGTTAGCACATAATGAATTCACAATTAAATACTCACCCATGCATCATTGAGGACTATGTCTTGATATAAGAAAAGAAGAAAAACTATGTACTCTTCCTCGAGAAACTTATTGCTTCATTAGAGAAGAAGTAGTTGACAATCAAACTGAGAGAAATATGCCTTTCCACATGATTGATGCCCTTAAAAAATGAATAAAATCTCTAACCAAGACATGACACTCATTTGTTGATGTGACATACTTATTATAATTTCACAAAATTTTAAAAAATACTTTCCTTTTCTATAAAGGAAAGTTTATTTTATTTTATTTTATGAGGCAGAAATTTCAAAGAATGGAATTGGATTGTGTACTACTTATTATTTTATTTTATCTCTCCTTCTCTCTCCTTTTTTTTTTTTTTTGCTTATATATGAAGAAATGAATGCATGTTTAAGGTTTTTCTTCCGTGAGATTATAACAAATGTGATTATAACCTTTTTAGGGTTGGAAACCCACTAAGTAATGGTTAGTTGTACTAATGCATACTTTCATCATAGTTAACATATGTCTAACTGTGCAATAGCATCTCGTTAACTATTCCAATGAATAGTGACAATATATTACCTCCTCTATGACTTTTATTAAATGCATGAATGCAATGAGAAGAAAAAGATTAAAATGCTCCCTTTTGTCCTACCATGGGTAAATCTTAGGTGAAGATAACTGGTTCATAGAAGTCTGGCTTTAACCATTTGGGGAGATATCTATGGCTCAACTATCAGTGCATTTTTCAAGGTAGGTTTATGACGCCTAAAATATTTGGTCCCTAAATTGCCCCCACCACAAGATGAAGATCTCATTATATGAATTAGACTTTGAGAGGAAAAAATATCCTACACAAGTCAAATCCATATAATAAGGCACAATTTAGGTGAGATCTTCATAATAGCCTCAGGAAGCACAAGGCTTCACAGAAAAATCAATATAAACCTCTACTAACCTAAGGTGTATTAAGACTCAGGTACAAAGTCCATAATGTGTGTGAAATATTTATGTCTTAGTGATGTATGTGAGGAGAGCATTTACCTTTCATTCTATAGACTACCCAACCCTCATCTGTTAAGTAGATTAGCAGAACAAAAGGCAGAGAAATATATACAGATATAAGCAAAAAGAAATAAAATATACAAATATGGTCATCTACCTTAAGATTTTATTCCTTATGTTATCTATCCTAACACATATTATATATACAATCAATGAAATAAAGCAAATGAAGCAAGCATGTGAATGGGATGTTATCTATCCTAATCATGTGAGACAAACAACAAACAAAAAAAGAATCAAAATAAATGAATGCCATAATATTTTGCACGACTAACTTAATTTGGGCTTGACTTTCTTATAAATTCCCAGTGGAGTCGCCAAACTGTCACACCCGAAAATGCGACTGCATGGCACCTTTAAGAAGGAAAATTTTGATTTTTAAAGTTAAATACGAAAACCGAAATCAAAATAGAAAAAGAAATAGGGTTTAGAAATGGTCACCAAAATTTTAATTTTGAAAAGGCAAAACTTTGGAAAAACTTTTTTATTAAAAAAAGATAGTCTACGAACCAAATTTAGATTTGGGAGTCGATTGTGAGTGGGGAAGGTGTTAGGTACCCCACTACACCCATTCCTAAGAACAGTTACCCTAAGTCAGTTGTGCAAAATTAATATGGCATCTATGCTATTTTAATTCTCCCTAACAAATCACATGCAAAATAAGAAATAACCAAATCAAAAGAAATAAAATTAAAAGTAAAAAGAAGAAAAAGAAATTAAAGAAATAAGATTAACAGTAAAATGAAAGAAAAGAAATTAAAGAAATAAAATTAAAAGAAAACATTTATTTATAAGGGCGAACTTCATTTAAAATGAGAGTCTAAGGTCTACATACTCTGAAATGGTGATCAAAGTCCATGTAGTTTGAATGGAAATTGTCTTTTGGTTGATGTTTTGTTTTTGTTTTTTTGTTGTTTTTGTTTGATTTTGTTTTCGTTTTATTTTTTTATTTTTTATTTTTTGTTTTGTTTCAGTTTTATTTTTTTGTTTGTTTTAGTTTTATTTGTTGTTTTTTTATTTTATCTTTTATCTTTTTTTAATTTTTTTGTCTTTGTTTTTGTTTTGTTTTGTCTTTTAATTTTTTTTGTTTTTGTTTTTGTTTTCTTATTTTTGAGAAGAGAAAAAGAAAATAAAAATTATTTTATACTGTTATAAAGAAGACAGGTTTGAGATTGATTTGTATATTTTAATTTGTGAAAGCTGAAATAATCTTATTTTCTTTTCCTTTTTTTATTTTTTTTATTTTTTTGATTGATTTTTTTTGTGTTATTATGATTGATTTTTATTATTTATTTTTTTCTTATACTATTTTTATTTCTTTTTATTTTTATTTTTTTGATTTTTGAAATGACATTATTTTATGTTTTATTTATTTATTATTCTATTATATTTTTTTTGCTTTTGTTTCTTATTCTTTGTTTACTTTTTGATTGATTTTTTTCTTGCCTTTTTTTTTCCAATTTCCTTTTTTTTTTTTGTTTTGTTAAACTTCTATTTTAACTTCTTCTTTTTTTTAATTTTCTGATTTATTGATTTTCCTTTTTTGTATTTCGATGTTTGATTCCTTTTTATTATTGGGTTTTTCATTTGTTTCATTTGTTTTGTTTACTTCTTTTTTTTGTTAATCTTTTTATTGTGTTCTGTTTTGTTCTTTTCCTTTTTTTTATTCTTTATCCTAGTCTTTTCTCTGTTTTTTTTTATATTTTTTTTTGCTTTGTGTTGTGCTTTATTTTCTTTTTTCTTTTTTATTTTGTCTTTGTCTTTTCTTTAAATGTTTTTTTTATATTTTTTCTTTTTTTTTATTACTTCTTTTTCTTTTATTGATTAGACTCCCTTTTTCTTTGCTTATTATATTTATATATATATATATATATATTTAACAAAAAAAGGATCGACTTTAAAAGAAAATCTTCTTTTTGGATTTCGAAATACCACTTATTCAAATTTTGCCAAATAACCATTAAGAGAAGATACATTTTTAAGGCTCAACATGATTTTTTACCAAGAAATTTTAATCCCCTTCCATTTGGTTCTTTTTCACTCTTTTTTTTTTTTTCAAATTTTTCTTTAAAAGTTATTTTGATTGGGGCTATTGAAACTTAGAATAGTAAAAATAAATTCAAGACCTAAAAGATACCAATGAGGCTTTATTACCACACATGGGTTTTAGGTTTAGCTATGCGCCTGAGGAGATATGAAAATCCCACACAGTAATTCTAAGGCAAGACAGAAAAAATAAATAAATAAAAATGAATAAATCGAAAGTAAGCAAGTGTAAAAACTGAGTAGGAATAAGGACTGACAAATATTTGTGTTTGTGTGTGTCTGGTGTATGTTTGTACTATATCTTATTCAAATACATTTACATGAAACTGAAGGGATTATATGATAGAAATTCCATTACATACAGTAGCTCCCCACGGGCTTTTGCCCATCATGATTTTCTATTCACCACTCTACCTCTACACCTGCACCTTTGTTGCAAACTAAGTCAAATGCTCAACTTTCCTAGTTGCAAACCATGGTTCCTCAGATATTTTCTCCAGCATATGCAACATAAATACAACAGCCCAGCGAACAACAAAACATTACAACAAGGAAATGGTAGAAGAACCATGATAGAATCATTTAGCTACCATACTATGATATTTACTTTTAAAATTCTATTATTTTAGAATTAGATTCAACTAATAAGGTCCTAGACAAGTAGCACAAACGATCCACTATTACAGGTAGACAACCAAGGTTAATAACACTAAGTGAACCTTTTTACATCCCGTATTAAGAATCCCATCGTTCAAATAATCAACTAGATCTCATTTAGGCATTCAATGAACAGGATCACGAAATACATACAATCAGAAGCATTTAATCAGAATTAACACACATAGGCAGAGAGTTTCAGACACAACCCCCATCAAAGCAAACTTACAAATTAACCCAATAATGAATTTCTCAGAAAAGAAAAGGTCTACCCCCCTCAAGAACAAACTCCAAGTGACAGCATCATGGAAACAACAATTGAAAACCCGATGTTCAACCATGGAAACAGACTCAAAGATGTGTTCATCTCGATAGATTAAAAGAAAGGAAGGAAAATGAATAAATATCCATACCTTTCAAGGCTTGCTCTTTTGGATCCATTCTAGAAGCCTTCAACCAATTCCAAATTGTTAAGTCAATTGGACAGCCTCTTCTAGAATTTCATTCCACCGAACCTAGACACCTAAAAGAAACCTCTTCCGGAGAATCACTCAGAGAATCCCCCTTTCGGCCTCTCTACTCTTAGCTCTCTCGATTCTTTGCCTCCTCTCCTTCTGTCTCTCCGTCTTTCCCCCTCTTGAATCCTATTCAACCTTAGATTTCCCATCTATCCCTCTCGCCTACACTCCACTTCTCCCTTCCTTTCCGAAAAATTTTTCCTCCCTCGTTTGTCGACTCAAATCTTTCTTTTATAGAGGACCCAGGAGTGCTCCTCACTTTCTTCTCCGGCGCGTCTACTTTCTGCTCATTCGTACGATTGTTGCCGTGCATTTTCGCTCCCCTTGCATCTTCATTCCTTTCTGCCCAATTCACATTTCAAAATCATACCTCCAGTGAATGGTCCTGTGTGTCCGTAGGTGTGTACGAGTGAGAATGTGGTCCTCTAACCTCTGCCAGCATCGTGGGTGTCATTTGGGAAGTCAGGAAAGGGAAATCGGGTAGGGTTCACGTATTACCACTGACCCGACAGCCCAATCCAAGAAATGGGAAAAAGGATTTTGGGTTGAAAAGGCAAAGGGTTTGGGCTGAACAAAATGGGCCTGTATTATTTTTTTGCTCTATCTATTTTTCATTGCAATTAATTTTTCTCTCAATTGGTCCTCTTCTTTTTTTGGTATTGTATTGGGCTCCTACCAACATGATTTTCAGCTTATGAGAATCCATAATTTGTTGATGGGCCTTTTCCTATTATACTATTTTTTTATCATTTTATTTTCAATTTACCCTTTTTATTCTTCCTTTTCTTTTTCTTACATATATATATATATATATATAATCATTTTTCTTTCCTTCTCATTTTTTGATTTTGGTTTTGACAAGGCAATTTTTTTCTTTCATGATTTTTTCTATTTTTGATTCTCTTGATTTTTTTTTTGTTTAACTTTTTTTTTATCATTATGTTTTCCATTTACCCTTTTTATTCTTCCTTTTCTTTTCCTTACGTATATAGTTTTTAATCATTTTTCTTTCCTTCTTATTTTTTGATTTTGGTTTTGAAAAGGCAATTTTATTCTTTCATGATTTTTTTATTTTTAATTCTCTTGATTTTTTTTGTTTTACTTTTTTTTTTTAATTTTGTGTTAGTCTAATTTTATTATTATTTTGAAATATGCCCAAACAAAATACAGTGTTCACAACAGCTTCAAACAAAGTACCAATGGCAATGGGAAGTAAACGTTGCATAAACACATAATAATCATGACTCTTCATTCCATATAGCTTTGCTTCCTTCATTTCAACACATTGGGCCAAATTAGACATATACCCGTCAAAGAGTCTCAGGTTTTTTACCCATTGACAAACAGCTCATTTTTTTTTTTTTTTTATATTCAAAGTATATTGTGCTTTGGGCTTCAAAACTTTCACTCCATTGTTCACAAGTTCTAATTCTTTTCATTGGCAATATTCTTCCATGTCCAACCGAGCTTGTATATTATCTTTAGTCTTCCCTTTATGTCCATGATGATGTAAAATATATTTTTCTTAATGTACATGACATCAATATTATGTCAAATGATATTAGTTTTCCAATATAGAAATTCCCAAAATATGCTCTGTTTAGTCCAACGATGAGTGTTATTATACCCTTTGATTGGTACAAGTTCTCCTCACTTTTAGCATATTGTACACTATTTGCCAAACATCCTTTCCATCTAATTGCACCAGAGGCATTGATTTCTCAATTATGTTTTTATAAAAAGAGTTTTTATTTTTTCTGTACGGGTGATCTGGTAGAAGAAATTATCGATGACAATCAAAGAAAGATGTTTTCCTCCCATGCTTTAATTGGAATGACTTTGAGTTCTCTATACATATAGGGCATGACAATCTCCTTACTGTCATCTAACCAGATAACCTGCCAAATGCTAAGAAGTCATTGATTGTCTATAATAGTGTAGCACACATCTGAAAGTTCTATCTTAACAAGTCATTATATGTTAGGACACCATCAGTCCATAATAATTTTAGTTCATCTATCAATGGTTACAAATAAATGCCTATTTTTCCTTTAGAATTGTTAAGACTAGGAATAATTAGTGTCAAGAACATATATTCCTATCTCATACACATTGTTAGTGGTTGATTATATGGAGTGATGATAACTAGCCAACAAGAATACTTTCTCCCATATTGGCCAAATGGCGTAAAGCCATTAATGCATAACTTGAGTCAAACATTTCGTGGATTATACGCAAAGTCGGGATATGTGCTATCAAACACCTTCCACACTTCTCCATCAAATGGGTGAATAAGGACACAAAATATTTGATGGTTCTTATAATGCCACCTTATTTTCTTTGTTTTTTTTTAGAAACAAATAATCTCTAAAGTCTAGGAATTGGTAGCAGGTACCACAACTACTTGGTTACAATTTTCTTTTTTCTTCCATGACACTTTCTTGTAGCATACCATGCTTAACCACAAAACTTATATTGAGTTACATTTGTATCATCTTTATAATATAACATATATCTAGCCATACAACAATCAATCTTCATATAACTAAGCCTTAATTTTGATACCAACTTTTTTGATTGATACAAGTTTGTAGGTATACAAGTGTCTTTAGGTTGTGTTCTTCGTATAAGCCGTGACACTAAATTGTAACTTTATTATGATATGTTAGTCTCTGCCTTAATACTTAGTAACTATGTAGCTGCTAAATTTCAAACTCCTCTTCACAATCTTCCCACAAGGGCTGTTGTATAGCATGCAACATGTCATAGAATGTCCTTGCATTTATATTTGGTAGTTCTTCACCACTTTCATTATAGTTATCATTGAAACTTGGACTGGCTACATCTATCATCATAGTCTCATATTATGTTAGCTGGTTCCTAAGCGACCCATGTGAGACATATTGGATGCCTAGCATTGGACATACAGGTGAATGATAGATAGTCAATGTTTCGCCATGATTAGTCCATATGTAGTAGTCAGGTTTAAATCTATGTTTATAAATGTGCACTTTCACCTCATCAAGACATATATAGTTTTTGCATTTACACTGGGCACATGGACACCTAATCTTTTTTGAAAGCATAAAGGAAGACAATTGGCATGCATGGGCAAGAAACTCCTTAACACGTTGCTCAAACTTTATTGTAAAACGTTGATGACTCAAATCTACTCTATTATACATCCATCTTTGATTTTCTGGCATCCATTCTATCCCCCAATAATATGTTTTTCAGGTAGTCATGAAATAGCTTAACAAATACTCAATAACCATCAAAGATTACATGTAAAGTTATTAAGGTTTGTAGCTCTCTTTTTTGAAAGAACAATGAAAGAGTTTATAAGGGAATATTAGAATGGATTACTTACTTTATTTTCCTCTTAATATTAATTACTACACTCTTGATAATAAGGTTTAATGTTAAGCAATTGGATAAGCACATTTGGAGAGAGTAGACATTTGAATAGGTCCAATTCCAACTAGTGGTCATCAATCATAAGACTAGAGTCAGTAATATTAAAGTTGTACAGTGTAGTCTCAAAAAACATACTAGTAATATCAACTTTATAAGACACTGTACTCCCACCAATCATGGCAAACAATTCTTACTATGTCCTAGGTAAAAGATTCGCATAACAATTCTCATTATGTCTAACATATAATAACACCATCTATACTCCACCTTCTTGAACTAAAAATTAAACATCCAAGGTCACACCCAAATACTAAATGGCAAAACTCTTCTAGTGAAGAATTCATATAAAGGCATATGTGTTAAAATTTGTATACAAACATGTTGTAAGTTTTCTGCCAGCATGACCATATGAGAAGCAGACCATCAATCTAAAGATGAACTACTTTTATTTTATCAAGTATCAACATAGCTATATAGATGAAAAGTTATTAGACATTAAAACATCCCCATAGGAAAAATGACTAATTATATGTAGATTAATGCAGTTATACTTAGTTGACATAAGATGATAATATATCTAAATCTGCTAATGCAAGGAACATAAATTATCAACCATTAGGGAAGCATATGTGTCACGTGAAATACAAATAAAAAAAATTAATTGATGCGGTTTTTGGATTTAGGAGATCTCACGATTAGGAATTTTTAATTTATTTTTCTTTTTGTTGAAAAAGTTTTCTAATCATATACCTAAAGCCTACCAAAAAAAAGAAAGAAAGTGAAAATCATTATTGCATTCGTAATCAAAATGATTTTAAAGTTGATTTGTATATTTTTATTTACAAAAATTGAATCAATCTCAAACATTCCAATTACACTCTTTTAAGTGTATTTACATTTCAAATTTAGCATTCTATCTGGAAGAAGAAAACAAAACCATGGGATATCTCTGTCATTCATCTCCTTGGACAGCTTCCGCCCATTTGCTCTCACCAGATCATAAACCTCCAGACTATAGGCCACACGCACAATAGAAATAAAAAGAAAGCCAAAAGCTATAATAGTAATAAAAATGAATTTAGTTATATCTAAAAATTCCCTTTAGATCACAATTCTGAGGATCTAAGTTTAAACCATCCAAATTCATTCTAAAGGGACTGAAAATGAACTACTAAAATACCTTACTAGACAACATGGGAATTATGGCTGCCTAAATTCATTCATCACGATGTGTGATAAATAGAAGTGTCACATTCCCAATAGTAGCATAGGCAGAATAACATTTTGATTTCAACTGTAAGTGTCACCTAAATCCATCCAACAAATCACTCATACACAGAATCAAGGACCCCATACCAACAAGGAATTTAAATAAAAATATGGAATTATTCATTGCTTGTTTGATGAAATAGCACATGTTAGATAACTATATGATACATCAGTTAAGGTTTAACATTCCATTCAAAGGGCAAGGACCCAATAGACCAACTGATGAAAGAACTAGGCAAAAATTTCTCTTATCATTCATACTTTCCTCTCACATGTCAATTCACTAGTATGGAACTTGAGATTCAACTTTTCTACACTAACATTAAACTACCTTTATACCTCTCAGCCTTAAGGAATATGATAGCATCACACTAGTTCTCAGCCACAATTCATACAAAACAAGAACAAACAAAACACTAAACAAGATAATCGGATGGCACTAAATCTACCTTTTCAATACGTGACAGCTAAAACTAAATGTGAGAAACACTTCCACTGCCATTCTTAAGTAAACTCAAAATCAAAAATATAAAAATGGATCAAGTTTTTTCAAGACAATTTAATGAAATGTAAGATAAAATAGTCAATATTTCTAAGCCAATGAATCATCTTACATTAGGATAAAAATAGAAGAAGACACTTAATTGGCAACCAATTGGGAATTACCATTGAAAACTTATAGCATCACATTTTCAGAAATGGAGAAGAACACAGGAATGTGGAATTACCTTTTACATCAATTGGTTAGTCTCAATTGTTCCTCTACTAATTTTTACTCTTTCCCCTTTCTGTGTTAGCCTCGGCTTCTCCTCTTTGAACCTCTAGTAGAAAAGAAAGCTTTAAAAGTCAGACCCCCTCTCCTTTGAATCCCTCTTCTGCTTTTTCACCAAATAATCTCTAGCCCCTCTATCGATCTCTATTTCTCCTATCTCTGTTCTCCCTTCTCTGTCAGCTCCTGGTTCTCTCTTCTTTATCCACCTAACCGAAAAACCCCCTTTTTCAATTTTTGAAGAAAAACCCCTTTCTGCTTTTAATCTACACTTATTTATAGTCGATTTAGGCATGGCATTTACTTTCATGCATAAAAGGATATGGATGGAGGCTGCGTGTGAAGGCAAGGAGTTATGCGTGAGTGTGGTGCCATTGTTGGTATTCTTCTTTGCAAGAATCATGTGAGAAAGAAAGGGATGATGAGTGAAAGAGAATGCAAGTAAGGATTTTTTGAGTCTGAATCTACCTTCAGATTTAAATTAGAAAGGCTGAATATGGGTTTAAGGTTCGTGGGTTGAAGGGAATGAGCCTCTCTTCTTGTTCTTTTCTTTTTCAATAACATTTTTACATAAATGAAATTTTTTTAAAACCTTGTGAAAAATAATAAAAAATTAGGTCTGCCCGAGCCCAGAGCTTCCACCACAGAACTCCCTTATTTTTAAGCTCCTAATTTTTTAAATCGGGTTATAATTCAAGTCAACCCATTAAAATTCAAGGCATGTTAATAGGGGGTACTATGAAAAATCTTGAAAAAAGATTATTAATAATAGTATTATGCATATTTCTTATAATAAAAAATTATGAAATTAATTTATTCTACAATTATATAAGAGATTTACAAAACTTTATCACAAAACTAACTTATTTAAAGCTTTATAATATATATATATAACAATAATTATATATATTTTTAACAATATATAAGATTTACAAATGTTTATATTTGTTATTTCCAAAAATATTATAAATCAATTTTTT
This sequence comes from Erythrophleum fordii, assembly GCA_032878935.1. Taxonomy (NCBI): domain Eukaryota; kingdom Viridiplantae; phylum Streptophyta; class Magnoliopsida; order Fabales; family Fabaceae; genus Erythrophleum; species Erythrophleum fordii. Next base: position 47,589,561 of record JAVQMF010000053.1, on the reverse strand, counting down.
AATGCTTGAAAAATTAAATTGTTTTTATTTACCAAAATCACATTTAAATGTCACCACACCTGTCACTGTTTTTTTTTTAGATTCAGCATTTCCTTAATTAAGCTTTAATTCCTAGCCAAATCGTGTGCCAGACACTTTTACCTTATCATATGTATGTATGAATGTGAAATGTTGATGCCTATTTCTCAAATAAAGTAAAATGTTATCTCTTTCATTATCAACTTAAATTAGATTTCTTTTAAAACCTATATACTAAATTTCAGATCAATCAGAGTTAGACACCCTTACAACTAGCATTTTGTAGAATTGCCTCAAAATATTGAAATTGCATGCTCTGAATTTGGCCACAAAAACAAAGTAAGAATGTTAAATTGAATTTGAAAATAATAAAATTCCTAATTTACTTGATTATTATTAATTGGCTCCCCAATAATGTCACCAAAATTTTACTCACGACTGTCAAATTGGTTAAGATCAATATAAGTAATTAGTTTGCAATAGAGTACTAACAAAGTTGTCTCCCAAATAGCCTTTAATCAAATCAATCAATTTAAAAATTCATAGAAACAAAATTTATTAAAAAATTGAAGAGGTTGTATATGGAATTACATGATAATTATCAACGAAAATTCAATTATATTAATTTAAGAGTGGCTAGATCCCTTATTTTCCCTCCAATTTGTAAACGAGATACGTATTAGATTTTAGATCATGCCCTTCACTCCTTTTCTAATTTTGCACTCGTTGGTATTTAGCCTTTGCTTCTTCTAAGAGAATTTGATAAATTTGAAATTTAAATGATAGCAAAATTCAATTTTCAGAGAAGGAAAAATCTTGATACAATGATTTAGGAAAGCACCAAAAGAACCACAGAGACAAAAAGAAGATGTGAATTTAATTAAGAGTTTACAATCGAAAAGAGAGGAGAAACTGATTAGGAGAGTAGAGATGTGAAAGAAAATTGGCATGATTGAAGCATAATAGACGAGTTGAGTTATTTTTAATATTTTAAAATCTTAGAAAAGAGACATTTTGTCATATTTTTTACCTCATTTATCTTTTGTATTTTTTTGAGTGAAATATTTATTTTACATTTAATTATTTTTGAAGTTAAATATTAATTCATTATTGTCTTTTAACTAGTTAATCTTAAACAATTATTTTGTGAACATGTTTGCTTTGAATAATTCTTGATTTTTTTAATTGACCAAGTTTAAAATTTTCTAAATTAAAAAAAAACAAATGTTTTATATTAATCAAATGCATATGCAATGTTTGCTATATAAGTAATAGATATAATAATATTTTGGTAACAAAAAGGTTAATTGTAGTTTATGTTTTATTGCTAAGGAAATAAGTGTAATACTTCTTTTAGTATCAAAGAAGGAGAATATAATTTTAAAAACATATGAGAGAGCTATTTAATTTAAATATCTCTTAATAAAGAAGAGTAATTTGCCCAAATGCAAATAGGGAATAGAATGAAACATTAGGAATTGCTATTAATAATAATAATAATAACCTGTACAACCATTATGATAAATAAAAAGCTAATCTTACCATATAGAATTTCAGAAAGTTTATTACAAAATTTATGGTAAGGTTAAATGATTCTATTTGAAACTTTATGTTCATAAAATTTAATATTAGAATTGGAATTATTTTGCACTCATCAATATATAGTTGAAAATTTTAAAATCTTTTCATCCAAGCCATTTAGGATAACCTAGGGCAAAAGGTTAGGCAGAGATAGTGTCAACTATCAAGAGTTCAAACATCCTAATGTTATCTCAAAAAAATTCATGAAGATTTTTTCTAAAATATAAATTAATTATAGATTAAAATTAGATATAATTCTTCATATTTTGTTATTTTCACAAGAACTTTGGAAATGTATGAAAAAATTTATTAAAATTAGGTAAAATTTTGAAAATTAAAAACATATATTAAAGTTTATCAAATAAATTATAAATATAAAAAATCATATATATATATATATTATATAATTAATTATATTTAAATCACTTGCGATGGTTATATATATATATAAATAAATTTTAAGTCATTATGTTATATATTCATAAAAAAATTAAATTATATTGTCTAAATCATTTATAATAATTAAATATTTTGTGACGGAACATTCTATGATAAAATATTCCATTACTAATTCTATCACAAATTTAGTATCAGAAATTCTGTCACAAAAGACCGTTACAAAATTAGAATTTGTTATTTTACCTATTAGTAACCGAATTTTTGTTGCAGAATTCTGTTAATAACTTTATTAGTGATAGAAATATTTGTGACAACATATTCCATCACTAATTCTGTTGCTAAAATTAGCGACAAACTTATTTTTGTTGTAAATTTGTAATTTTTTTATAGTTAAACCAATTTGACATAATAACTAGTGAAATGAAAAGAAAGAGATTATGTCATTAAGGACTTCATAAAGTGTTGTATTCTAAAATAATATCTTAAAATAATTGTAAAAAAAATAAGATGTCTTATGAGCACAGTGCCTCACGAGACACACATTTAGAATTCTACTATTTAATTTATGATTCAAATTCAAATTAAATTATAAAATTGTTTCAATTATATTTAACTAGAAACAGACTCGGTCTACAGGGGAAAGACATTAATATTACATCAATTTGATTATATAGTTATGCAATGCCATAATTAAATATAAGGGGATATTTGAACGTAAGAGAAAATCATATGCATCCAAATATGAATTTTCTAACGCGAACAATTTGTACTTGTACAAACCATAACACGAACAATTTGAATGTAGGAGAAAATCATATGCAGCCAAATAAGATGAATAATAACAACAAATTGTACTTGTACAACCCATATAATTATCCATGAAATATACATAAAGTCAACTTAATAAGCTGCAATAAGTATATTAATGGATCAAGTGGAGATGGTAAATGCTGTTACATGATGAAACCAATAGAAATCCTCTTTTGGATGGAAAGGCTTTGTTAAACGCTTACAGTTCTTGTTAACACAGTAGAGGTCATCACTCGGTTGATCATGACCTGGAAAGCTATGGACATGGTTGGTTAAGAGTATGCAAACTTCATAGAAAGCAAACAGAGTAAAAGAGTGACAAATCAAAACTATTCCAATTTAACATTCCAAAAACAAGAATGTGGAAAAGTGTTTCTTGAAACTTATTATTAAAAAAATTAATTTCCAATGAAATCTGAACAAAACCTTTGACCATAATAAAAAAATATATAATTATATGACGATGTGAACTATCATAGTATAATATAAAACAAATAGAGATATACAGGATCTATTAATTTACGCAGCCGCCACTTAATGTCTTGAGACTTAATATATTGACTCCCACATATCGCAAATTAGAATTTTATCTTCTTTTTTTTCTGGGCTTTACTTTACTATTGTTATCAATTTATCAATAAATTTTAGCTTTTTGTTTATTTTGCTTGAAATTATTCATATGTTCCTTTAAATAAAGAAATTAACTATTGAGATAGACTAGATGAAATGAGACATATTTAAGAAATATGATCGGTTTCATATTAAAAGAAGCAATGTTACTTCAGAGTGACGTGCATCACAATACCCTACTCAAATTAAACTCTGTTCTTATCCGTTGCTATCACTGTTACGTTCATACTGATCAACCCACTTAGAATTCTGTTCCATTGTTAACATGAATTAAATCAATTTACAGTTGTCAAATTCAATAATACCTAGCTATGCCACAGGCTGATTGGGATCCTTCGTCCTAATAAGAAACTTAATACCTCCCAAAGAGTTATTTATTATGGCCATAACTCATATATGAAGGCCAGTGTCGTACATATATTTAGCCACTGAAACATTATTCTTCAGAGCATAAAAATACAAGTTCTGCAGAGACCTAGGAAATAGAAAATTTAAAAGACAAGAAAAAAAATGCCATTCTTCAGGGCATAAAAATACATTCTTTGTGCTGACCCTTTATTCCCATTGTATATGTATTTCCCTAAAGAACCTGCCAAAGCCCGTCCTTCCCAATCCCTTCGCTGCAATCCCTTCGCTGCCATCCAGATTAATCATTTTCAGTATTCTCAAATGATTTGGGTGGAGAGGTCCATTTCACATGCTAACTTTGGTAAATAGGATGCATCTGTTACCCAACTTTTTAACTATTTTTCCATGCCTTTTACCTTCTCTTTTTTCTTTATTTTGTTTGTCCCCCTTTCACTATCTCTTTCTTCTCATCAAGGGGAGTTTTATATATATATATATATATATATATTAATAATTCAGTTATTAACTTTTATTTTTATATAATTTAATTCTTAAAAAATTTTGACTCTCTGCCTTATTTTTAACTCAGAAGAACAAGGAGAATCAATTATTAGTGTATAAAAAACTTTCAAAGTAATATGAATTTGTCTATATATCACAAAAATAGTGGGAGCAATGTCCTAAAATAATATGTGAGCAAGGGCGGAGGGAAGAGGGGACCAATGGGGCCCTTGGCCCCTCCTCCCATTTTGGAAAATATTGCTATACATAAAAATGTTTTGGTAAAAATTAAGTATGACTCTTTGAAAAATAAAAATTTTCATGTAATATCTTATAAAATTACATACGGCCCTTTAATCTTTTTGTTTATTTTCTTTTTTTTTTTTCTCTTTTTTTCACTCCATATGATATTTACTCTTTCTTTTTATTGAGATATTTATTCGTCTTTTATTCTCTAATGCTTTTCAAGTTTCTTTTTGCATTTGTCATGTAATCTCTTTTAATACAGAACTTTGTTAAATTGCTTTACTTTACTATTGTTATCAATTTATCAATATATTTTATCTTTTTTTTTACTTGCAATTATTTATATATTTCTTTTTAAAAAATTAACTGTTGAGATAGACCAGATGAAATGAGACATATTTAAGAAATATGATCGATTTCATGTTAAAAGAAGCAATGTTACCTCACAGCGACGCGTATCACAATACGCTATTCAAATTAAACCTATACTGATAATATTGTTTCTTGGGCAGTTTATAAATATGAATGCACCTCAATTCCATAATACGCAAATTGAATTTAACTCAATGCTATTGGATCTTATATGTAATGATTAAAAAAAAATAAGGGAAAAACTTTGATAATTTTTTAAAGTATATTTTTCAATAAATATATCTAAGTTAAATTTATTTTAGTTTTTCCTACTTTATTGAGTGTTTCAAGAAAGTTCCTCTAGGTTTTTATTTTTATTAAAAAAACCCTAGTAACAAATATCCAACTAATTTTGTCCCAGTATCATCCTAAAAATAACACCACCCAAAAAAAAAAAAAAAAGAAATCAACAGTGTACAAAATTACCATATGCCTCACACCTTGATATATACAACAAACCAAAGATTAAATGCATGCAGATTTTGAGTAATATCAATGGGGAATATTACACAGTTTATGTCACCACACATCTAGATCTAGGTCGGTTTAGATAAAAATACTAAATTTTACCACTTGAAGAATATTTGTCATGAGCATGGAAAAACTGTATTACCAAACAAAATGGTGGGCTCGGTGCATTTGGAGTTGGAGGAACAAGGGAGTTTTTTCGTAAAGGGTTTATCAAAGCCTCTCATCTTTCTTATAACCTATCTGAGCCTCAGGGACTCTATCACCAACAAAGTTCAAACTGTAGAGAGATTGATCTTAACACTGATACATAGGGCTTCTAAGAAGAACCCGAGTTAGGCGATTTGGGTGTTTGCAGGTCCTTTAAGGCTGAGCTATGGGGGATTTTACATGGGTTGAAGCTGGCTTGAGAGTTTGGATGCCGCAAGTTTCTGGTCGAAAGTGACTCCTGTTTTGGGGAAATTCAGAAGAGACTTACCAGGTTTGGGGCGAACGGGAGTCAGGACCGAGGAGCCTTCGTTTCCCTTAACCAACAGGCAAATTAAATTAGTTGAAAAAAGTAACAGAAGCCATCTGGATCTTGTGTGCAGCATTGTGTGATGAGCACCATGATGCATATTATTTGGGTTGTCTAAATTAAATTTAAATAGTTTAGATTTTAGATTTTTGTTTTTTAATTTTTTATCAGAAAATGCAGAATATAAAATAGAGATAATTTTTTATTATTAATTTAAAAAATAACAAATTAAAAAACTCAAAAAAAAAAAAAAACTGGGCCGTAGTCCCAAACGGTCCGTAACACTATACTCATCACATAGTGCTATACACAAAATCTGGACCGAAGACGGAGATGATTGATTATGATCAGTTGCTTTCTAGGGTTTGGATCGAATCTTCCTCTCCCAAGGAACATGGCCTTTTCACAATCGATCCACAAGTATAGTGTCTAAGATGAATACCTCAGATGCAAAAGTAAAAGTTCCACCACATGTCTTGTATAAGCTCCAAAACAACAAAAGTAAGTACGGCAAAGCTGAAGAGAAACGCGGTAATCTTTCTAATTAAGATAGGTAGATACAAGACGAGGGATTTCTAAGTTTAAACATTTCAAGTAGACCTGGAGATGTAACTAACAAGTCAAAAGAAGACAAGGCAGAAAATAATAAGGGACCACGGGCCATTAATTATGGTTGTCCGCTTTCAGGATCCATTTATTCTGGATTCGCCGTCGACATTCTGTGCAGCAATAAGGCCAGGATAAATGGAAAAAAAGTGGCTATCCAAGCAAGCCACGGGACCCATTTAAGCTCTGGAGGAACATAGCAACTCACGAAAACAAAAAAGGCCAACATCATCGAGGCAATACCTGTCAGGAGAATGATTGTGGAAATTCTGGGACAAGTCCTTCGCAAGAGAATGCCATTGCAAATAGCAGCAACTGCAAACAACGATGCAACTGCCACTATGCGCATCTCCGTGGTCCCAGAAAGTGAATCACTAGAAAGCATACCGACCACCGCAGTAACTGCAAGACCGAAAAAATTCTTGCATGAATCTAGATTATCAAAGATTTCCCATATATGCTTCCATAAGTCTTCCCTTTCACCCGACTCTAAATTTTCAGGGGTCACTTGAGCGGAGAATGAAGAATGCAAAGATACAGTATGATATTCTTCTGGGATGCTGGGTGGCTGACGGCGAAGAGGAAGATGAGGCCGGGAAGGAATATGAACAATGAAGGAGGGATTTGCCTGCGGGTATAAAGGGAGGGAGGCATCCCTGGTAGGGGCAGGCTCGTACTGGGTTTCTTGTGTGATAAATTCTGGGATTATAATGACTAGTTGAATATGGCGGGCTTGTATGTTAGGGAGAGGAGGAATGGAAGACCCATTAGGTTGATTATCAAAGACATGGAGGGTGCTAAACAAGGAGACAACTGATGGGTAGGACAAGCTCCTGATTGATCGATTGGGAAAATGGAGAGTTCGTTGTTCAGGAAGAGAAGCCATGGTTCTTGAGAGAGTGCAGGTGGCTATGGTGGCTTGAGGGCACTCGTGATGGAAAGTGAGAAAAAAGAGACAAGGCAAGAGAGAAGTTAAATAGATGGTAAAGTCAGACAAAGGGCACAAGGCTTAGGTTTTGAGTTTCGGCGAACTTTAACTTTGGGTTAGGGAGAGAAAACCATGTTTCTAACTTTACGTCCTGTTTCTAACTTTACGTTCATGTTTCTAACTTTATGTTTTCTCCTCCTCTCCTCTTCTGACGCGTAGGCAAACACGCGAAAAGGTGCATTTGGGTTAGAGAGAGAAAACCAAGTTTCTAACTCTATGTGGTTAGAGAGAGAAAACCATGTTTCTAACTTTAGGTTTTCTCCTCGTCTCCTCTTCTGACGCGTAGCCAAACACGCGCTTATTAAATAAATATTTAGGCTTAGGCTAGTTTTGGCGGACTTCCAGATGCAGATTCTCTGCCACGGCAATCAGCTGGGATCGTGATTTTTTTTTTTTCCAACTTCTTTCGTGATCCAAGAGCCCTTGCACTCCACTCCACTTACTATGCCCTTGCCACTTAATTATACTTTTCCATCCCTTTAGAAATATTTAAGTTATAAATTCCTTTCTTTTAATTTGAAAATATACCCCTTTTTTTACTTTAAAATTAAAATATGTGCTCTGTTAACCTTTTTTGTATAAAAAAAAAGTTATAATTATATCTATTTTGGTCAAAATATTTTTTGTATCTATTATTTATATAACTTTATAAATATTAAATACCTATTTGATTAATATAACATTTTTTTAAATTTACAAAAAAGTAAATTTTTAACTCTTAATACAAAATAAATAATATTGAAATAAAGCCTTAAAAATATATTTTTTTAATAAAAATTAATATTATTCTTAAAAGTATTTTAATTATATTTTAGTTTTAAAAAAATTTAGCTAAATAAAAAATTAGTATAATTTATTTATAATATAATTAGCAATTAAAGTGAAATAATTCTATTATAGAAAAAATAATAATTTCTATAACATTTAAAATTTTAACTAGCCACAACTAATTTTATGTTTACAATTTTGGTTCTATTTTTTTTTCCTAAAATACGGATAAGACCCTTCAACAATTTTTTTTGGGGATACAATTGTGATATTATGTGTGGTTAAAGTTGCATTACTCAATAAATATAGGCTTAATTAATATCTTTATCTAGACTAGAAACTAAAATTTTAAAAAAGGGATCAATTACTGTTGTTATTCTATTTAAAGAATACATTATTATTAAATAAAAAAATAATAAGTACTCGAATCATTTATTCAAAATGGATCTAAAAAAAGTTTAATTAAGAAGGAAGTAAAGGTTTTTTATTAAAGAAAAAATGGCCAAATGAATAATTTCACAGAGAAAATAATCTATAAGAATAACAAGTCAGGGAAATAAAATTTTTTTGGCCAAAAATGGATCTAGGATTAAACTATTAGGAGCAAAGATTAATAAAAGTTAAATTATTCATGTATATAAAAATTTTAAGTGAAAAAGCATATATATAATATATCTTTTTGTAATTTATTGAAGTTAAACACATTATTTTTCTATGTCATAAAATTCATTAATAATTGAGTTTTTTTAAAATTTTTTGACAATCTCTCGTTTGATATAAATTACTATATAATCTACCAAAAAAAAAAATCATCTTTTATTTTATTCCCAAGTTTGTTTTTATATGTAATTTTATATGAGCTTGTAAATTCAAATTTGATTTGTTTGGTAAAAGAGAAACATTTCCATTTTTAAGCATTCCCAGTGAAATTCTTTTATACATATATATGTATAGCTGCGTCTAGTTGCTTCTTCATATATAATGAGGAAGACGCTCTCTAATTACTATCAACAAATTTAAGATCAGGGCTCCATATGCGAAGGAAAACAAAAACAAGTGCTGGGGAGACGTGTCACTTTGGCATTGTAAGAAAGCTCATCCAAAGCGACAAATACACTTTCAGAGCGAATTAGAACGCGGCAGATCTCATTGATTTCGTGTCCAAGGACAATACATAAAAACCCCCAGGTTGGGAGCTAATCAGAATTTTAGCAGCCTTTCTTGACTCCATGTCTCCGGGTAGCCCCAGTAAGATTTGCCCTTCTTGTGAAACAAACCCGAAGCAACAGAGGAAGCTCCAAATACTCACTCTTCAAATTTTCGAAGACCAAGTCAATGTGGAAAAAAAGAGAGGTCACTTGAAAATATATAGTCTAAAGCCGAAAACTCTGAAAATTTGCAACATAATTGATCCCAAGCCCAAAACATATTTAATGTTGGCCCATTCTGATTCTGAGCTTACTTATGACCCAAATCTTCAAAGAATTAATATAGCAGCAGGCCCATCATGTTACACAGCTTGTGGCATTCGGATCCTCCATTGGGTCTCCGGGGACGTGTCTCTCTGGCAGCCACGCGATGAGATGGACCATTCAGTTTTACGCATTGGAGATGCAACGGAGGATCCTTTCAATTGAAAAGATTCAAACGCCAACTTGTAACTCGGTATCAATTACACAGACTGTCTTTCAGTTACAGACTTGTATTTTCAAAAGTTCATCTCCCTTCACTTTTTCAAGACAATTTGCGTCTTAATTTGGCTAAAAAACTGAAAACTTTGAACTATAGAGTTATAATACTCACACAAATACCAATTATACTCAAACACTGACACTTGTATAATTATTGTCAGACACAATAAAATTGAACTCCAAGTGTCTAAAGTGTATCCAATACAAATGTGAGACACAACTTTTTTTTTTTTAAAATGCATGTGATTCATAGCTGAAGATTAATGGTAAGAAATAATAATATAGAATTTTAGTATCATACTATTATTGATATTCACCTTTTGTATCATATGAAAAGTCTCAATACTTATGTTAGACCAACATGATATATTAACTAGTGAAATGAAAAGAGAGAGATTATGTCATTCAAGGGCCTCATAAGGTGTTGTATTCTGGAACAATGTCTTAAAATAAATGAAAAAAAAAAATAGGATGCTTTATGAGTATAGTGCCTCACGAGACGCACATTTAGAATTCTACTATTTAATTTATGATTTAAATTCAAATTAAATTCTAAAAATATTTCAATTATATTTGTAACAAATCAAAACTACTCCAATTTAACACTCCAAAAAAAGTGGAAAAGTGTTTCTTTAAACTTACTCCCCAGAAAAAAAATTTCGAATAAAATCTGAACAAAACCTTTGACCATAATAAAAAGTATATATCATATAATGATATGAACTATCAAAGTATAAAATAAAACAAAATAGAGATATAATAATGGATGTATTAATTTAAACAGCTATCACATAGGGTCTTAAATACATTAACTTTCACATACGCAAATTAGAATATATTAAAACAGAACTTCAATTTAGGAAATTATTGTGGATAATTTATTTACCCTACTAAAAAATTCTGCTTCAATGCTTGTTTTTCTAGAACGTTATGTGTGCCTTATGTTTAATCAATTTGGTGCTTCAACTCTTGGAAACTTGAGAAGTTCATTTCCCTCCTCTTCTTCCCACCTACAATCGGTCGTAAATGCGGTTAACAAAATAAATTGTGATGTAAATATTGACAATTGGCCTTGTTTGATATATAGACTATAAAAGAATAATGAAAGGAAGCAAAATGATTTTGTAAATGAGAAATGTTATTGTGTCTCTATTTTTAAAAAATTAATAAAAAGAAATAAATATAATTAAATAATGATAATAAAAGTACAATAAATATTATCAAAAATAGAAAGAAAAAATAATCCTTTTTTATTACGCTATCAAATAACGCCTAAGATTTAAAATAGTGATATAGGTGTAAAGATATATCGACTCATTAAAAATGAAAAAAAGTTAAAGAAGTCACCTAAATTTAGTGACAAAGTAGTGAAGGAAGGAGATTTTAACAATGCCCAATTCTTTTCCAGGACATATTCTAACTCCTAACCCAAACAGCATGTTGCGGTGCTGAGTCTCCAAGCCTTTCTCCTGTATTTTATCATTTCATTAGCAAAGAGTGTGCCTTTAACCGCCCGCAAGTAATTGACTAAGCAAATTCACCAGCCATCTCCATGGGTTCAAACTGAAAGGCTTTCGATAGAGGAAGGAGTCATAGTTGATCTCCCTTCTGTATACATAAACTATCCATCCCTTTGGAACAATAAATCCTCACATGTAATAATTACTTCCATTCCATAATCAATATGCTAACTCACTTTTTAAAAAAATTTAGTATATTTAGTTTACATAAGATAGATAAATAAAGCCAATCAGGACAAAAATATAACAAGCATATCAAAAGATATTGCTACAAAAATGTGCCTGGTATGTTTATATTTCTTTTTATGACTGCCTCACTTTACTTATATTTTACAAACCAGATCTATCTACGAAATTTTCATGAAAATGTAGAAAATATACCATCCAGTTCTACATCTGGATAGGTCTTCATCAGTACCTCATTGACAACGCTGGCCAATCTTGAGGTTTCAAGAATCACCCGCAGAAAACAGACAAATTTGAATATCATTTACGTCAGAAGTACGAACGTTGACACGATATAAGCATTGTAACATGATAAAATTTTAAATATCATTTTACTGTCTCATGCATGATGCATCCATGTCAAACATAAACATGGCTGCTTTTCTGAATTATGTCTTAAATGATTTGAAAATTTATAGCTTTAGCCAATCGTAACATCATTTTATATTAAACAAGAATCAAGTGAAGAGATGCCTACTGCGCGAGTAAGATCATATTCTTATAGTCATCCCAGCTGCGTGGTGCGTCTGGTCTTTTCCTTTGTTGGATTGCGAAATGCTCTTCCTGTACACTAGATAAAAAAAAAAAAAAAAAATAGTGATGGTTAAAACTTAGAACTATTTTCAGACCTTAATTTAACTGTAAAGAGCTTGATCAGTTAAAAAGGTCTCGACTTACCCTTAATTCTTGAAGGACTTTCGGATTATCATGGAGATATTTGACAGCCATCATTGTAGTAGTTGACACAGTTTCATAACCTGGGTACAAGATTGTGATGATTTGGTCAATTATCTCTTCGTCGTTTAGTTTGTACTTGAGGTCCTCGCATCTCAGAAGCTTATCAAGAATGTCATCATGAGTAGCAGAAGAAGCTCTTCTCCTGGCCAAAAGCTCCTTAAGAATTGCAATGACTTTTTCTCTTGTCTGAATTTAATAGCGGTTTAACAGTGTTCAAGTTGGCATCCATGAAAGAGGCAGAGTGAAAATTAATGAGAATTTTACATCATATATACCTGAAGTCCTCCCTGGAATCTTAATAGGCACAGAGATTGTTCCTAACACTGTATTATGTAGCTTTAAATTCCTCATGGAAAGAAGTAGGTTCGTCATCTAAAATCTGCTTCATGGACAAAGAATGCCATCGGAAACAAGAAAACAAAGGAAATTAAACAAGGGTATAGTCTGTTCCAACCTTTTAATTGCTCCTTTTTTGTTAAATAGTCAGAACCCAATAAGTATAAACATTGATACAGGCATGACACATTCATTGACGTTACAACATCATAAAATGAGAAGTTTCCAAGTGCAATTTAAGAGTTATATTGTGTCTAATACGAGTGTTCAACACTAGAACTTAAATATATTCGAATTCAGGGCAATGTTATATTTAACAAGCTTTTAAAAATTGGTTGAAATGAAGTATGGACAATGCATCTATGCTTTGTGGATTATTCTTGAGCCATCCAACACTTCTAAACAAAGTTTTGGGATAAAATATGGAGTATCCGTGCATAATTTAAAAAAAAATCACATTGTATCAGATACAAAAATGAAGTATGAAGAAAGCATAATCTATGCTTTGTGGAGAATTCTGGTGATGAAAGTGAAGAATTACCTTTTTGTCTTGAATATCAGTGGTTTGACCAGCGCCCAATTGTGAAGGAAGGACCTTATAAACGGGTTAGTTCTTGTCAATTAGGTGATCCTTAATTGTAGGAGGGCCAACGAGAGACAATAGTGAGCCCTTAATACGTTTGTGAAGGGCACCATGAACTGCAGCAATATTGCTATTCCTCAGTGTTGGTCCAATAGTCTCTCAACCCTCTTGTATTTGATAATTCCAAAAGCCCAAGACAGATAAAAGCCCATCCAAACAAAATTTTTGGTTGTTGCTTTTTATACAGTCTGTAGAAAGTATAACTCTGATTCTGCTACTCTGAAAAGCTAAAAGCTATCTCTTTATTGTGACTATGCTTCTGCCTTGTTCCAAAGTCAACTCCTTTTTTGTTTACTCATCGAAAGCATAAATCTGCTCTCTCTCTCCTGAACATACTGACCAAAAGAAAAATGGTGAAAGAAGTTCTGAGCTAGTTGAGTAAAGCCCCTCTATTTCTCTTTAAGCATGCCAAGTGCTCAGCTACCTCTTGGCTACTCAGGCTCTACTGGTTTCAAACGGTCAAGAATGAAGGAGATAGATTAACGACTATTTTTTGTGTACTTATATATGCGTGTAAAAGGTCTGCTTGCACCTTACTGACCAAAGAATAAAAAAAGAAAAAGAGAGAATCTGCTTCATCTCTATAAAATCCTCTATAGTTATAAGTATCTGGTCTATATAAAAGTTTTTCTGTAAGATTTGTGTTGATCCATAGAATTCTATAAGAATCTTGAGTGGTGTAGCACTTGTAAAAAAGAAAAAAAGACAGTGTATGAGCTGTGAAGTCTGTAAAAGTTTTAGGTAAGCTTGAAACCTAGTATGCTGGCTACACTCTGATTTAACTTAGTGAAAATCCCTTATCCTATATCAAAGGGACTGGACGTAGGTCTTAAGGACCGAACCAAGATATATCAGGTGTTCCTCTTTGTTTACTTTGTTTTTAATTTTTTCAGTCTCTGAACTAAAACCTTGTCAACAAGGTCTCTGTCTGTCTCCTTGATCTTTGCTTTCTAAGTTACATTTTAGAAGATCCTGTCGACAAGATCTTAATCCATCTACAAGGTCTTCGGTTTTATAGCTTTAAAATTGTGAAAGCACCTATTCACCCCCCTCTAAGTGCATTTTTCAATTGGTATCAGAGTAGGTCTCACTGATTTTAGTGCTTAACTGCCTAGAGAAAAGATCTTTTGTTTTGTAGAATAATGAGCCAACAACCACTTGAAGGATCTTACTTTCTTTAAGGATTCTTAACTATCAGACCTCCATACTTCAATAGAGATCACTATACTCACTGGAAAGCTGAAAATCTACATTCAATCAATAGACTACCGAGTATGGGAAATCATAGAGAAGGGCCCAAAATTTCCCTCAAAGAAAGATGAAAATAGAGAGGTCATTGACAAGCCTAGAGATGAATGGTCAGATAATGATATCAAGATGGTAGAAAGTAATGCCAGAGCAATCAACATTCTATATTGTGCTGTGAGTGGCTAGGAGTATGATAAAATCTCCAGTTGCAACACAGCACAAGAAATGTGGAAGAAGCTTGAAATGACGCACGAAGGAACATTGAAAGTCAAAGAAAACAAGATGAACATGCTAGTTTATAAATATGAACTATTTCACATAAAGGAAAATGAGAACATTGAAGAAATGTTTAACAGATTTGCTAAAATTGTAGGAGATCTGAAGGCCCTCAGAAAAACATACTCGAGTATGGAGAAAAATTCAAAAATTCTAAGATGTCTTCCTTCCATATGGCAATCAAAGGTAGATAACCTAGAGAGCCAGAATCTTACTGCAATGCCTCCTGATGAATTACGTGGCCACCTAATTGCCTACAAAAGAAATCATCCAAAAAGGCATGAGTTAGAGCAGAAATGAAAAGCTCTTGCCTTAGAAGCTATGACAAAAAAAGAACAACTTATAGAAGAAGATGGAGAAATAGATGCACAAGATATAGCATTCTTTTCAAAAAAAAATTAGAGAATTATGCTAGGAGAAAAAGATTGATGGAAAAATTCAAAGGTACTTCCTCAAACAATATTATAAGACGCGACGAAGCTGCCAAAAACATGATTATTTGCTATGAATGTGACAGAAATGGTCATATCATATCAGAATGCCCATTCATAAAAAGGAAATCAGTCAAACTACATGTCAGAAAAAAGGCTATGGCTGCTTGGAGTGACGACGAAGAAGAAGAAGGAGCTAAGATAGAGCAAGAATTTGCAAATATGTGCTTCATGGCTGCCAAGGAAACTGAGGTAATATCAGAAATAGAAACTTCTTATTTACAAAATAATTTCAATGACCTTCTGGTAGACTTTCAAAAATTGTATGGAAAATATGAAAATCTTATTCAAATTAACACTAGTTTAGAAAAAAACTCGAGTAACTTAGATATAAAGTTAGCTGCTGCTGTGAAAGAAATAAATGGGTTAAAAACTCAGATAAAATCCTTAGAAAAGGATTTAGCTAATTTTGTAAAAGGAGAAGAGAATCTAAAACTATTGTTAGGACAACAGAAGTGCATGTTTGATAAAACTGGTTTAGGCTATGATAAAAGAAATAGTATTAAGTTATACAAGAATTTCTTTGTCAAAGAAAGTAACAACTGGCAAATTGCTATCACATGTCTTTACTATAATAAATTCAGTCATACTTGCCATAAGTGTAAAAACACATATGGAAAACTAGTTTAGGTTCCCAAGAACATTGACTCTACAAAAGTAACTCTTACTAACCATAAAGGACCCAAGAAGATTTAGGTACCTAAGAAAAATTGATTTAACATGCAGATATGTCTCAAAGGAAAAATATCAAGGAATGACTGGTTCCTGGACAGCGGCTGTTCACGCCACATGATAGGGGATCACTTTAAATTCCTATCATTTACTCACAAAGACGGTGGTTCTATTACCTTTGGAGATAGAGGGAAAGGCAAAATTATAGGATTTGGAAAAATTAGTCTGAATGAAAATTGCTGTATTGATAATGTGTATCTTATTATAGGTCTCAAACATAATCTGCTTAGTATTAGCCAACTGTGTGACAAAGGTTATAAAGTTGAGTTTAAATCATTGTATTGCATTGTGTCTGATAATGATAACAAAGCTCTGTTTGTTGGACAAAGGTTTGAAAACATTTATGTTCTCACCTCTAAAGATGCTATTTCTAAGAATATAACTTGTCTTTCTTCCATCTGCAATGATCCTTGGACTTGGCATAAGAAACTTGGATATGCAAGCATGCATGTGATATCTAAACTATCAAAACTTGATCTTGTGAGGGGACTTCATAAACTAGATTTTCAAAAAGATCATGTATGTGATGCATGCCAATTGGGCAAACAAACCAAATCCTCTTTCAAAATTAAAGAATTTGTTTCTACGTCAAGACCACTTTAAATATTGCACATAGATCTTTTTGGCCCCACTCAAACTCGAAGCTTTGGAGGAAAAAGTTATGCATTTATTATCATTGATGATTACTCTAGATTTACATGGGTTTTGTTTCTAGCTCATAAGGATGAAGCCTTTAAAAACTTTGAGGTCTTTTGTAAAAGGTTCAAAGAGAGTAAGGATATTTAATCTCTAGTATTAGAAGTGATCATGGTGAAAAATTTGAGAATAAACCTTTTGAAAATTTTTGCAATGAACATGGTTTTACTTATAATTTTTCTACTCCAAGAACTTCACAATAAAATGGAGTTGTTGAAAGAAAAAATCGTACTTTACAAGATATGGCTAGAACCATGTTGATTGACAATGATCTTCCTAAATACTTTTGGGCTGAAGCCATAAACACTGCTTGTTATATCTTGAATCGATGTCTCATTAGACCCATTCTTAAAAAAACTCCATCTGTGGAAAGGAAGAAAACCCAACATAGGCTATTTTCATACGTTTGGATGTAAATGCTTCATACATAATAACGATAAAGATATGTTAGGAAAATTTGATGCTAGAAGTGATGAAAGAATCTTCCTAGGATATTCAACAACCAGCAAGGCATATAGGGTTTTTAACAAAAGAACTTTAGTAGTTGAAGAATCTATCCATTTAGTATTTGATGATTCTAATCACTCTTCAAAGAAAAACTTGAATTTGGATGATGAGGAAAATGCAGATTGTCTAAACAGATCTCAGAATGTAAGACAAAAAGAAAAGACTAATAAAAATGAAGAAGACAAGAGAAATAAAGCAGTTGAAGAGGCGCCCAGTCAAGGATCTTGTCAACAAGATCTTGTACCTTGTCAACAAGATGTAGGCAGGGAAGGAGAAACATCAAATCATCCTGAAGCCATAAACTCTGAACTACCCAGAACTGATCTGAAGCTTCCATAGGAATGGAAACACTCCTCCTTATATCCTATACAATTCATAATTGGAAATCCTAATGAAGGATTAACAACAAGAGCTTCATTCAAACAAAACAACCTAACTCTTCTCTTACAAATTGAACCCAGAACTACAGAAGAAGCCTTGAAGGATGAAGATTGGATAGCTACAATGGAAGAAGAACTCAACCAGTTCAAAAGAAATGAAGTATGGAACTTAGTGGAACCTCCTGAAAATACCTCAATAATAGGGACAAGATGGGTATTTTGAAATAAATTTGATGAGCAAGGAAATGTCATAAGAAACAAAGCTAGACTTGTGGCCTAAGGGTACTCTCAAATGGAAGGTATTGATTTTGATGAAACTTATACTTCAGTTGCTAGACTTAAGTCGATACGTATGTTACTTGCCGATACTTCATTTATGAATTTCAAATTATTCCAAATGGATGTTAAGAGTGCCTTCTTAAATGGATTTATTTATGAAGAAGTATATGTCAAACAACCTTCTGGTTTTGAGGATAAAAAATTGCCCAATCATGTTTACAAACTTTCAAAAGCTCTGTATAGATTAAAACAAGTTCCTAGAACTTGGTATGAAAGATTGAACAATTTTTTACTTCAAAATGGGTTCACCAGAGGAAAAATTGACACCATACTCTTCATCAAAAAATATGATAATGTTTCATTACTTGTTCAAATTTATGTAGATGATATTATATTCGGTAGTCCTAATAAACTTCTCTATCAAGAATTAACTTATGTAAGAAGAATTTGAAATGAGTATGATAGGAGAAATGAATTTCTTTCTTGGTCTGCAAATCAAGCAAACAAAGAAAGGAAATTTTATCAATCAAGCTAAATATACCAAGGAGCTACTCAAGAAATATAGTTTTGAAAATGCAAAACCTATGGGTACTCCAATGTGTCCATCATCAAACCTCGACAAAGATGAAAAAAAGTAAAGATATTGATCAAAAATCATATAGAGGTATGATTGGATTCTTGCTTGATCTTACTACTAGTAGACCAGACATCATTTTTAGTGCATGTAAATGTGCTAGATTTCAATCCAATCCTAAAGAATCCCACTACATTGCTGTAAAAAGAATTTTCAGATACTTGGCAGGAACATAAGACCGTGGCTTATGGTATCCAAAATCTAACAGATTTGAACTAATGAGATATACAAATGCTGACTTTGCACGAGATAAATTTGATAGGAAAAGCACCACTGGTACTTATCAATTTCTAGGACCTGCTTTGGTATCTTAGTTCAGCAAGAAACAGAGCTCAATTGCTTTATCAACCATTGAGGCTGAATATATGGCAGTAAGAAGCTGTTGCACTCAGCTCTTATGGATGAAGCAACAACTAGAAGATTTTTCACTTACATACAAGCAAATTCCTATATTCTGTGATAATACCAGTGCCATCTGCCTAACCAAAAATCCAGTACATCACTTTCGTACCAAGCATATTGAAGTTAAACATCACTTCATTCGGGATCATGTACAGCAAGGAGATATAGAGGTAAAATATATCTAAACTGACTTACAACTAGCTGGTATTTTTACTAAACCTCTACTAGAACATAGGTTTTCTATGATAAGAACTAGTTTGGGCATGGTTAGCAATGTTTAATCTCTATATGACTGCTTATTTTACATGTTCGCTATAATTTTGAAAATCTTGTCGATTGGTTCCAAAACCTTGTTGACAAGATTTCTGAGGCAATGAAAAGTCAAATGACCATTGACCATGAAGTTATGTGCTAAAAATACTATATCACCTTCTTCTCCAATCAGACTGTGGCGTATGGTTTGTTCATTCAGATCAATAGTCTCTTTCTTCTGCAATATTATGAAAAGCAGCGCGTAAGGCATAAGTGTCAGACAAATCTTGACTTCTCTCTCTTTACATTAATAATTGACGTGATGGATTAGCCTCTTCAATACCTGCCTCCTCTGCTTCTTTTCAACCCAATGCTTTCTCTTCTCTGAACCTCCTCAAACCCTAGCAGAGCAAAATCGTGTCTTCTCCCTCCAACGCTTCTCCATGCCTCGCATAAAAATGGTAGCCCACAAATCCCCGGTGACCCTGAGTATTCCTATCTTTGACTCTGAATCCAGTCACTCTCTGGCAGAACATGCTCTCCAGCACCCCGCACCCTCGTCTTCTGTATCTACTTATTGCCAACGCTCAAAATGAGCTATTCGCTCCCAACCATCGGCCTTTGAACCCATAAAAAAAACTTCCTCTCAACATTCTCCATTTCGTCCACCTACAGAGACAACCCCTCATCTTGCTGAACCTCCCACTCTCTCGAACGCCCCACCTCTACCAAAAACCTCCAGTGCTCATCCCTGCAAACGTTCCATGCTACCTTCCTCTTCCGCGAAAGGTAAGAAATTCAAACCTGTCTCTATAGACTAGCCGTCTAGCGAGTCCCCTGAAGACATTCCTTCTGATTCAAGTGACTCCACCGATGCCGAAGATTTTCTGTCTCCTAAAGAAAAGGCCTGATATGAATCCAACTTTCATTAACGCTCTATTGCTTGCAGCAGAACCGTCTCCTTGCACAAACTCTAGTCTATTCACTGTGACATCAAGGAGCCTTTTGAGGCCATGGGGTGGCACAAACTACTCAAACTCCAAGAAGAGGTATATGAAGATCTTGTTCGGCTCTTCTATGCCAATTTGTCAATTATGGATGATGGTCTGTCTCTCGTGTCCTTCATTAAGGGTCACGGGATATTACTCACCAAAAAGAAACTCGGCAAGCTTTTGGGGCTCTCCTTCTTAGGCAATTCATATTTTTTCTAGAAAACTTAGGGAAAGGACTTTCTTGTTACATATGCCGAGGCTCGGGATTATTTAGTCGAGCGCCCCGATTTTCTTTCTCCCAGTCGCCTAAATGGCCTTACACTGAGTTTTGAACGACGTATCATGGCGCATATCATCAGTACCTGTCTTTTGCCTCGCTCCCGTTCCTTAAAGTCTCTCAACAAAAGGGACGTCTGCCTTCTATGCTGCCTCATCACCAGAACGCCCATTGATCTTGGCACTTGGATTTTACGGTTCATGGCCAAATCCACCACTATTTCTAACCCCTATGCCAGTCTTCCCTATGGCATGCTACTTACCCGAGTCTTTAAGGATCACAAAGTCAGTTTGAAGCACTACCCCTCTCTCCTTGTCGACACCACCTACACTGAAGCTACCTTTCACTTAATATACTATAGTCTTGTTGACAACCGGTGGATCTGTACCTCTGATGCCACTCCCTCCTCTGATCCCACGACGCCTCTTACCTCCCCTGCTCACTCTGATCACCACCCTGTTTCCCCTCCATTATGACATTCCCATGGCAAAGCCCCTGCTTCCCCCTCTCCTCCCCCATCTCTTGGTCCTATTCCTCCCTCATCTTTTGCCCCACACCCTTCTTCCTCCCTGGCCTCCCTTGATATGCTGCACCATATCCTTGAAACTCAGACCTCACTTAATCAAATGTTTGCTACCTCACTCCATGCCATTCAAGGTCAGTTTCATCAAATCTCTGATCAAATGGGCGATCTCACAGCCAACCTCGGTACTATACGCAGCCTTCTAGAGGATTATGGCCCTCTTCCTTAACATCTACAGGCTATTCATAAGAAACTCTAAGCTGCCAAGACCAGTGTCAATCTTAAGGCCACTATTATTGATCATCGGCTCCAGAATATTGATACTGCTATCATAGACTCTCTTAAAGTGTTAAAAGCACTCTGCTGGCATCATTAATTTCTTAAGTCTTCCTCATTTTGATTGGCCTGTGATGGTATCTTTCTGCCCCTCTCCTACTACTGTAATTATTACCTTGATTAAGCATCTCTAACTGTCTCTCTGTTTACTGGATTTCTGTTGTCCTGGTTTACTACATCTCTTTTTTGCTACTGACAAAAAGGGGGAGAACATTATTTAAATTTGATTTTGGTTATATCTGCTACTGATCAGGTTACTTGTTTACATTTGATTCTGGATACATCTACTGCTGATTTGATTAAATGTTTCTGGATATATCTGCTGTTGATTTGATTAAATGTATAAATTTGATTCTGATTATATATGCTACTGATCTGGTTAATAAATACAGTTAGATTATAATTGCTATTTGATTCTTACTGCTATTTGGAAAATAAATCAGCAGTTAAATTATAAGTGTGGGATTAATTATGACAGATGATATACATTGATAATTTAAAGGTATTTCATGTCTCTACTTTTTGCCTTTGTGCTTTGGTCTCTGTAACCAGTCTTCCTATTAAGGGGGAGCACATATTCATGAGGAGTTTTGTCTGATATGATTATCTGTGTAGACTTTTATCACTTGGTTTTTGTCATCATCAAAAGAGGGAGATTGTTGGCCTAATAGTCTCTCAACCCTCTTGTATTTGATAATTCCAAAAGCCCAAGTCAGATAAAAGCCCATCCAAGCAAAACTTTTGGTTGTTACTTTTTATACAATCTACAAAAAGTATAACTATGATTTTGTTGCTCTGAAAAGCTAAAAGCTATCTCTTTACTGTGACCATACTTTTGCCTTGTTCCAAAGTCAACTCCTTATCTTTTGTTTACTCATTGAAAGCATAAATTTGCTCTCTCTCTCCTGGACATGCTAACCAAAAGAAAAATGGTGAAAGAAGTTCTGAGCTAATTGAGTAAAGTCCCTCTGTTTCACTGTAAGCATGCCAAGCGCTCAGTTACCTCTTGGCTGAGCAGGCTCTAATGGTTTAAAACAGTCAAGAATGAAGGAGATGGATTAACGACTATTTTTTGTGTACTTATATATATGTGTAAAAGGTCTGTTTGCACTTTACCGACCAGAGAATAAAAAAAGAAAAGGAGAGAATCTGCTTCATCTCTATAAAATTCTCTGTAGTGATAAGTGTCTGATCTATGTAAAAGTTTTTCTGTAAGATTTGTGCTGATCCGTAGAATTCTGCAAGAATCTTGAGTGGTGTAGCACTTGTGAAAAAGAAAAGAAGGTTGTGTGTGAGCTGTAAAGTCTGTAAAAGTTTTAAGTAAGCTTGAAACCTAGTATGCTGGCTGCATTCTGATTTAATTTAGTGAAAATCCCTTATCATGTATCAAGGGGACTGGACATAGGTCTTGAGAACTAAACTAGAATATATCAGGTGTTCCTCTTCCTTTACCTTGTTTTTAATTTTTTCAGTCTCTAAACTAAAACTTTGTCGACAAGATCTCTGTCTATCTCCTTGATCTTTGCTTTCTAAGTTACATTTTAGAAGATCTTGTCAACAAGATCTTAATCCATCTACAAGGTCTTCGGTTTTATAGCTTTAATTGAATTTGTTGATTTTTAAAATTGTGAAAGCACCTATTCAACCCCCTCTAGGTGCATTCTTCACTCAGGATGTTCCTCATGGACACAGGATACCCTAGAACTAGACCTTGTGCTTCATTCAAGAGGTTGTACTTGTTCACATCTGGATCCATGCATATCATAGGAGGGGACCCTAATGCATGGGTCTTGAACAGATTTCCATACCTACAGAAAAGGAGGCATGCATTCCACATGAGAAAAAGCATTTTAGGATAAGCAATATATATGTGTGTGTGTGTGTGTGTATACATATATATATCTGATCTCAAATTAACAATTTAGAAACAAAAATGAAACCCCCCTTTAAATATTATGATTTTGTTCTTCCTTCTTCTCTTTCTTCATCTTTTGGTTTCTTTGTCTCTTAATTCCCAAATTTTTGTCTGTGTTTGCTTTCTAGGAGGTGGGAGGATGGGGATTGTTTTCTAGTTACACTTCTTTTGAGTCCAATTCTGAAACTGGGACTTTTTACTCTACCTTTGGAAGGGTTGTGTATGGCTTTAATATTTTGGATATACAATTTTAAGGGTTTAGGGTACTTATAGACCTCATCACAACAGTGGCTTTTACAAATATGAATAGGCTACCCTCAGGGCACACCCTTATGTAACCATTTGAAGTGATATTAGACACAAAAGCACATGGTAAGAAGTAATTTTCCATTCAGAAGCTTTTATATATATAAAAGAAGGTGCCATCATCTTTTTTCTTTTTTTTAAATAATTTGAACTTTCTGTTAATTTGAACTATTCAGTCCTAAAGGCAAATGCAATACTATTGAGCCAAACTTATAACTAGAAGATATTCTAGTTACTATTTAACATTTTTAAAGGAAATTAACATTGCACGTTATACAATTTTTTTTAAAAAAGAAAGGCCCAGACAAGATCCACTAAAATGGACCTCATCTTGCTCTCTCTCTCTCTCTCTCTCTCTCTCTCTCTCTCTCTCTCTCTCTCTCTTTTGTTTTTTCAGAGTAGCTTTTAATTTTGCTTAACCACAAAAAGAGAAAATTCTAAAAAACATCGGCTTTAATGCACAAACAGGGGCCATTTCCTACTGTATGCCGAAAGTTAATCCACATCCCACTGCCTGCTTTAAATGTTTGGAGGGGCTAGTAAGAGAACAGAATTCTTTGTTTTGTTTTGAGAAATATACAAGTAATTTAAAAATGACTTCATCTCTAAATTTAAATATAAAATATACAAAAATTATATATAAAAAAAAAGGCCACCTAGAAATTAAAATAATGGGTACCTTGCTCCCTTATGCTTTCATGAAATCTGGTCCTTGTTTGAGAAATCCTGAAGTCTCATAAAAAATAGGTCAACCCATTGTTCCTGGTGGCTCACCTTTTCTTCTGTACCTTATATCGTTCCATTTCAGCAGTACAAAGAATGCACAAAACGCCAAAGCCAAGCCATAATACACTATTGATGGTAATGAGAATTGAGTAGATTTTATGAATGTTGAAAATTAATTAATTTACCATATTTGTTTTGGCTAATTCATTTATACTTTTTCTTATATGCAATACATTCTGTTTCAAGGTGTTTTCATGCAAGATCAATTAAAGACCTACCATGATGTATCTCAAGCTTATGCCTTTTAAAAAGATTAGAGTTGGCATGTCATCCGAATTTCACATCAAATTTAACTTTCAATATATGTAGGTAAATTGTTTTATATATTGGAAAATAATTTTATGAAAATTAAGCATATGAAAATATTGTCAAACTACTACAATGTTGTGTGCCTTCTTTATTGACAAAAACAAAAAAAGGGTATAGTGTTAAATCTTATTACTTTCTAGCAGGAGAGATTGAGGGGTCAAAACCTGTTTTAATGCCTAGTTGCTCTTTTGTTCCTTCTAAGGACTTGTGGCCTGCTATTTGGAATTTAAAGGTTCAGCCGAAGGTTAAACATTTTATCTTGAGAGTTGTTTCTAGAGCCTTGTCAACTAAAGAAGCTCTTCTTAAGAAAAGTGTACCATTAATCTGTTGTGCTCTATCTATACTGAAGAAACAAACACTATTGAACATTTATTACTTCTTTGCACATAGACAAAGAGAACATGGTTTGATTGCTCTTTGGCTCTTAATGCTAAGTGGGAAAGGATCTCGCGGTTTGATGAATGGTGCCAATTTTTTATCCAAAAAGAGTGAAGTGGATGATTTTGGTAGGGCAACTATGGCCTCTATTTGCTGGGGTATATGAAAAGAAAGTGTGTTGTAGTGTTTTGAGGGAAGGACATGGATTCAAGAAGGGTTATTTCTACTACTATGTTTTCTGTTAATGAGTTTTGGGATGCTTTGGATAAGGAATCTCCAGTTAGTAAGCAACAGATGAGTAGAAAGAGAAGCTTGTTGTGGTCTTTTCCAAAAGCAGGACATATCAAAGCCAATATTGATGTTGCGTATAACTCAAAGATTAAGAATGCTGGTATTGGGGTGATTTTCAAGAATTGCAAGGGAAAAATGGTTGAAGGCTATAGGGGACCTATACGTATATTCAAATTCTAATTTCATGCTTGAAGCATTTACTCTAAAGAAAGCTCTTAATATGGCTGTTTGTTTTTCTGATATTGAGATTTATATTGAGACAAATTATGAAGAACTTTATCAGATGCTGGAAAAAAAAAAAAAACTATTCAAGTTGTGATTAGACTTGTGCAACAATTACGGAGGATATTTTTAGCCTTAAGAATTCCATCTTTAATGTTTCTTTGTCCTTGATTTCTTGTCAGGTTAATAAAGCGGCATATTGGGTTAGTGTGAATGCCTATAAGAGGATGTGCCCTTCAAGATGGATCTTGCCACCAGTATTCCCTTTGGTTGATCTTTTGAGATGAGATTCTGTCAAGGCTGTTGCTGTTGAAAAAGATAGGGTTTGCGTGGATGGGTGAAGATTGTGGGGTGCTACAATTTGTTGGTGTTGTTTTGCTTTGCTCTAACTAGTGTTGCAGTTAATTGTTGTTATTCTGTTTTTTGAGCAAGATACAATTTGAAAAAAAAAATTAAAGATTCAGAGGCAAAAGTTTATAAAATATTACACTTAGAAGTAATACTTTTATAAAATTCCATAACATTGTTATTAAGTTCTGTATATGTGTAAAAAAAAATTATAAAACTCGATGGTTATACCACTAAGTTATGCAATTAATATTTTGGGGTACAAATGTGCCTCTTTGTTTCACTTAATGGCCCACCCCCTTAATGGGGGGATTCTCTCCCACCTTCCTCCTCCCTCTCCAATCTCTTTTTTAATTAAGGGCACAAAATATGTTTAAAAAGTTATTACCAAGTTTAAAAAATGTATGTCAAAAAATGACACATGGTTTTAGAATTTGATGACAATGTCATTCTAAAAAAATATTATATCTTATCTAAAAATTTTTGGTACTATTGCATTTGAATTATTAAAATTTTTTAATGTTGCATTTCCGTAAAAGAGCCATTGTTCTCCTATTTTGCTGGTTGTTTGAATGGAATTTCTTTTTTTTTTTTTGGGAATGGTGGGAAGGATTATATTAAAATTGCAAATGGTTTTAACGATCTCTAAATCAAAATTGTTTTTAAAAAAACCCCAAAAATGACAATCTAAGAGAAAAATCTAAATTCGAATTATGGATAGACCCATCTTCAATCCTCAAATCTCACAAAAGCATGATATAACCATGCCAAAGGATTATAGGTTCTTCTCAATCTTGCCAAAAACATGATTTAGCCATCAGTGAAGGAAGAGTAATTTCTTGTAAAATTCGAACATTATTTCTGGACATTTTCAATGCAAACTAAGAAAGTGGCATAAGTGCTAAGGGATGAATTTGAAATTTAACGAGCTATTTTAAAATGCTTTAGATTTTAAATGATAAAAAAGTTAAAAGATTATAATATTATTTTAACCATTTTAAAATGTTTTCAAACATTTTTTGACAAATAAAAATTATTCAAATTTTATGCTCCGTGAGTCAGTAAGTTATTCAAAGTTTAATAGACAAATTTGTACAATAATAATTGATTTCAAAGATTCATTAATTAATTGTTTGGCAATTAATTCCTTTCCCAAATTATATATTGAGTCTAGGAAAAAAAATAATTCATATATTTTGCTTAGTTTAGATTTAATTTTATTATATTTTTTTCTCTTGAATAAGTTTAGATCCCAAAAAAAGAATAAACAATCATATATATATATATATATATATTAAAATTTAAACAATAAAATGAGAAAATTAATTTTTTTTTTCTCTCCTCAATTTAAATATAAGAATACTCATTAGAAAAAAGGCACTAGATATGTAATGAGAAATGTTGGTACAAACATAATTAGGGGAAAAAAACGGATGAAGCAATCCATTAATAAATGAGTAACTATGACACTAAATTTGTAACTAAAATAGGTATCACTAATTTTATTTTACTTTTTTAGTAGTAAAGAATATAAAAACTTTTAGATTTGAATATGTTGTGGTTTTGAAGATGTGCTTAGATAAAGTGGAAATGAGTATATATTTTTCTATAATTCTATATGAATAAAGAAGAATTACAGCTCACAGAAGAACGATGAAATTATAGACGAAGAAATACATTTGAAAACAGAATGGCAAAAGAAACTTCTTATCTTTCCATGCATGCCTTCAGCTACCCCCTTTTCCTTTTAAGCTCCTTCATTTTTTCTCACCTTTAACAGCTTCTTACGCATTCTATTACTTCTCAACTCACATGCCATAGCATCTTCCTTCCATTCCTCATTCCTTGGATCAGCTGCCACTTGTCCTTCTGGAGCTCGAGCTCCTCTTAGCTGATACATTACATTCCCTGCCCCATTAACATGGATCTTGTCCCCAGGGTCAAAAGAAGGATATGTAGAATGAATGTGAGAAACAAATTCCCACGTGCATAAATCAGATCCTTCCTAGTGGACAAGAATTTGTAATTCCCAAGTATCACGCAACTTAACCATACGAACATCCAGGACTTCTGCTAGAGAAATGATGGATACTTGTTACAATCGGTGAATGGCAAAGACACATATTGCTAGGAGGGTGAGCCAATAAACTTCTTGAGAAGTGATATTTGGAAGACAAGATGAATGCGGGCATCAGCAGGTAAAAGTAAGGGACGAACCCAATGCATTGAAGCACATGGAACAAACCAAAATAACATAAGCCGAACTTCTTATTTTTCTTCAAATAAACCAAATGCTGTTGATAGGGTTGAAGTTTGACAAAAACCCAGTTATTAACATCAAACTATACTTTAATACATTTAGAATCAGCAAACTTCTTCGTACGGGCTTGAGCTTTGTGGAGATTAAGCTTTAACTGATCTAAAACAGAGTCTCGAAGTTGCAATTGTTGAGAAACGTCCCAAGAAAGATCATCTGTAGGAGTATGGCGGATAACTGATGGAGGATCACGACCATACACCACCTTGAATGGTGTCATGCCAATAGCAGTGTGAAAGGATGTGTTATACTAGAGTTCCACCCAAGGGAGAAATTGAATCCATAATTTTAGGTTGTCATGCATAAAACATCAGAAGTACATTTCCACACATTTATTGAGAGCCTTGAATTGACCTTCACTCTGAGGATGATAAGATGAAGACAACCTTAAAAAAGTGCCCTGAAGACGAAAAATATGTTGCCAAAAAGAACTTCTAAAACTTTGTCATAGTCTGTGACTATAGACCAAGGGATGCCATGTAATTTTACCCCGTAGTGGATGAATGTTTCAGCAACAATCAAGTTGGTATAATTGGATTTGAAGGGCGTGAC
This sequence comes from Erythrophleum fordii, assembly GCA_032878935.1. Taxonomy (NCBI): domain Eukaryota; kingdom Viridiplantae; phylum Streptophyta; class Magnoliopsida; order Fabales; family Fabaceae; genus Erythrophleum; species Erythrophleum fordii. The sequence goes on along the minus strand of JAVQMF010000053.1, from coordinate 47,560,668 downwards.
GTGCGCGAATTTTGATAAACGATCAATAACTACCATAATTATTGTAAAGCCGCAAAAAGGAGGAAGGGCTATGATAAAATCCACAGCAACATCCTCCTAAATACAATTTGGGATAGGTAACGGATAGAGCTACCCAGTCGAATGGAGCTAAGAGGTCTTGGCTCATTGGCAAACAGAGTAACTTTGTACAAAAAGCTTGATGTCACGACGCATACCATGACAATAAAATTTAGAAACAATCCAATAATAGGTGCGAAGGAAGACCGCATAGCCACCAACTGGGGAGGAATGAAACTCAAGCAAAATCTGATTAATAATATGGTGAGCATCGGAGGGAATCACCAATCTCTGTTTCCAAAATATCAGCTGGTCTCAAATTGTATAATAAGGCATATTAGAGGGATTAGACTGGAACTAAGCAATGACGCATTGTAAGGTGAGGGAAGCTCAAACATGGGCAACAATGTCATCAATAAGAGTAATTCTTGGCAAGGATAGAGCCATATAGGAGGAACGAGATAAAGCATTAGTTGCCAGATTGGTTTTGCCAAGTTTGTATTTAATAGTAAAGCAATAGCCCAAAAGTTTTGGCAGCCACACTACTTGCTTTGGGGTTTGGAGAACTTGATCCGTGAGGTGTTTAAGACTATACTAATCCATGCGGATGATGAAGGAATGTCTCAGGAGATAGGGCAAAATTTAGCTACTGCCTCAGTGATGGCATATAATTCCTGCACATGCACTGAGTAGGCTTGCATATGGGAAGACAACTTTTTTGAAAAGAAACAATGGGGTGGCTTGATTAGCTTAATACAGCTCCTATATTAGACCCAGAGGCATCTGTTTCAAGAACAAAAGGCTTTGAGAAGTCTGGCAATGCAAGAACCGAAGCTTGCGTAATAGCAGATTTCAAGGCAGTAAAGGCAGCAGTAGCTTCGTTGGTCCAAAGAAAACCATCCTTCTGTAAGAGATTGGTCAACAGTGCAGCAAGAGAAGCGTAGTGCTGAATAAAGTGACAGTAGTATACAATGAGACCTAAGAAGGCACGTAATTATGTGATATTTGTAGGCAAGAGCCATTCCAAAAGAGCAGACACCTTTGACTAGTCCATTGCAACACCTTAGCCTGAGACTAGATGACTCTAAGTATGCAATCTTAGTTTGGCCAAAAGAGCATTTAGAAAATTTTGCATATAAGTGGTGGACCTATAAAGTAGTTAAAAGACGCTTGAGATGATCTAGATGAAATGGCCAATCAGCATTGTAAACAAGAATGCCATCAAAGAACACCACGATAAATTTGAGAAGAAACATGTAGAAAATTAAATTCGTCAAAGCCTGGAAGGTTGCAGGCACATTCATAAGGTTAAAAGGCATAACAAGCCACTCGTAGTGGCCATGGTAAGTGCAAAAGTAGTTTTGAATGGATCTTCTGGCCAGACTAGGATTTGATAATATCCAGAATGAATGTCCAGTTTAGAAAAATAACGAGAACCTTGCAACATCTACAGTAAGGATGGGAAAAGAATCCTTTACAATGACAGCATTGAAAGTGCGATAATCAGTATAGAACCTCCAAAAACCATCTTTCTTCTTGATAAGTAGAACTGGAGCAGAGAATGGCCTTCTATTAGGTTGAATGAGGCTGTCCTGAAGCATGTCAGTAACCATGCATTGGCAGAATGGATAACAGTATGGTCGTACCTTTACTAAAGACATTACATCAATTAAAGGGATAGCATGATCATGAGTCCACGAAGGAGGTAAGCCCTAAAGAATGTCGAAAATGACCGAGTATTGTTGCAATATGGTAGCCAAATCATATGGTGATTCCAACAGTAGTTGTAACATGACCCTAGGAACAGACTCGACATGGAAGCATTGAAGAGTGTATAATTTGGCGACAGCACCAATAGCTAAAAGCATTTCAAATGATGAAATTAAGCAGGAGTTGGTGATAAATGCTGATCACCATGGAGGGTCACAAATTGATTATTAAGGTACAGACAGAAAGTGGAAGTGCTATAATTGGCAATGTGAGCACGTAACGTTGCTAATGAGGATGCCCTAAGTATCACCTTAGGACTAGTGATAGGAAGCACATAAACTTGGCAAGGGATAGGGTATCCTTAGATAAACAAGGGTAGATGCCGAATAACCCCTTCACACTCCAAGAAATGACCATTGCCAATCACAACTCGCGAGCCCGGAGTAGGTTTAATAGGAAGATTGAAATGGCGGGTAATGCGTGTCTGTATGAAATTATCGGTGTTGCCCTCATCTAAAAGCACTTAAACTGGCATACCCTGTATGAGCCTTATAAAATGAATGGTACTGACACCAAAAGAACCCTAGTAAGCACAAAATGATAAATGCGCAAGAGACAAAGGATCGCTCGATGATGGTCCAGGCTTGGCCTCAGGAGTGATAATATCGAAAAAAAGGAAGCTCATCAGGCTCAAGTTGCAAAATCATATAATGGTAGTTGGAGCATTTATGATTCCACAATTACTTCTCATCACAAGTAAAACATAAGCCCTTCTCACGATGTAGCTACATCTCGGTCAGTAACAAGCACTTGATTAGGGGTGACAATCTAGACAAGGGAGTGGGCAACAAAAGGGGCTGTGTAACCTTCACATCCAAGAAGACAGTGATGGGGAGCTAATAATCAAATTAGAGACTGTTGGAGCAGGCGCCACAGATGTGGAAAGTGGCAAGGGCTATTTGGGTCTCCTAAATGGGCCAGGCAACGTATGCTTTTCGTTGAATAAGCATGCAAGAGAAATAGCATGGATCAATGAGAAGGGAGATTGGGCAATAAATTTTTGTTTAATATCAAGCTTGAGCCCATCGAGAAAACAATCCGTTAATGCATCATCTGATAAGCCCTTGACCCAGTTAGCCAGAACCAGAAACTCAACATAATATTGATTGGCAAAACCCTGTTGAGTTAGCTTAAAAAGCTTTGCATAAAGATAGTTGAATTGAGAGGGACCGAATTGGGACTTGATCGCCTGAGTTAGAATGGCCCAAGTAGGGAGTTGACAAGCCTTCTGAAGCATTGGAAACCAAGGAATGACTAAACCTTCCATATGCACCACCGCTAGCATGTGGCATTGGGGATTTGGGGTTTCACAGTAAGAAAAGAATTGCTTCACATGAAAAATTCCAAGTGAGGGGTTCAAACCATCATAGTGTGGAAAATCAAGTTTAACTTGATAGGAGTGAATTGAAGATGGTGGGGGAGTGGACTGAACAATGCTAGAGTCAGAACTCATAGCTTCGATAGCCTCAGGATGGGATAAATGATCAACAGTGCGAGTGAGAGCCTCAATAACTTGAGAGAAAGTATGTATCAAGGACTCCAAGTGATCCAATTGATCAATAAAAGTAGCTTCACACTGGTCCATGGTCTTAGCAGTGCTCTTGAGTTTTTGAGCAAAATCTTTCATATGTGTGTTTTCGGCCATCGGAGCTCGATGAAAGCACCAAATATGTTGTGGTTTCGAAGACATGCATAGATAAAGTGAAAATGAGTATATATTTTGCTCTAATTCTATATGATTAGAGAAGAATTACAGCTCACAAAAGAATGATGGAACTACAGAAGAAGAAATACACTTGAGAATAGAATAATAGAAGAAACTTCTTATCTCTCCATGCATGCCTTCAGCTACTCTCCTTTTGTTTTAAGCTCCCTCGTTATCTCATTTCTTGGATTAGCTGCCACCTGTCCTTTTAGTGCTCGAGCTCCTTCTTGTTGACGCATTACAAAATATTTTAAAAAGCTAACAGAGGACTTCCCTATTGTTGTATATTTTGTTTTTCAAAAGTAGAAATAAAAATTAAACGTTTGATATGATTATACGAGTCAATTTTTAACTAGTACACGGGGCAATAACCAGCACGATTATAGTCTAATATGGGAATTTAAAAAAATAATGCAAATAAAAGAAAAGTCCACGGAGATAAAAGTAAAAGAATATTGAAATTACGAGTATACAGTAGCAAAATCTAGCTTGTCAATGTATGTGGTCCTCATAATCTACTTTGTCTACAATATAGCTCACGGTAGAACAAGATATATGAAATAAGAGTAACTATATTTGATTTGTATAAAATATATTTTTTAAAAATGTGACTCGATTCTGGACAGTAAAAAATGTTTATCTTAATTTATTGCATAGAATAAAAACAATTAAGTTTAATGTTAAGACAGTGTTTTAGTTTTAATATGATCAGAAGAACAAATGGTATGAAAAGGAAAAAAAAAAAGATAAAGAAAATACCAGACACACTTGGGACAAAAGAACAAAGAGCTCGGTAAACAGGTTGGTACTTGGGATTCTTTCTCGGATTAAGGTTATTTCTTTGTTGAAATTTTGACAGGTTTTTTTTTTTTTTTTGCTTCAAATTTCAACGTGTGCTTACAACTATCAATTCCATTTTATTTTTGTTTTTGTGAATTATTATTTATTCTCTTTTTGGAAAAGTACAATAACTTTTTAATTACTAAGTCATGGACAAATGACATAACTTCTTTTTTCCTTTCATTGTCATGACAGGTCAATTTTTTGTCTTAAATTTCAACATGTGCTTGCAACTATAAATTCCCAATTTTTTTCTCCTTTGTTTTTGTCAATTATTATTTTCCTAGTTTTGGAAAATTACAATAAATTTTTACTAAATTCTGACTAATTCTCTCTTATTAGTTATAGTATACATTTACAGTAATATCTCTTATCTTAAATTATAATGTATTTAGATGTAATTTTATAAAATTTATATTTGGCATACATAAAACTTACGTAAGATTAGTTGCACGCATCTTAGTCTTGATTATTTTATATAATTTACAAAAAAAAATATTGTGTCTAAGATCAACAACTCAGATGTAAAAACAAAATTTCCATCAGATGTCTTTTTTTGGAAAGACCGAAATTTTAGTCCATTCAGTTAAACCCACTTTTAAGTTGTAACTTCTAACTAATTACTTTAGAATGTTAATGCACCCTATATCCTTATAATTTTTTTGGCTTCTTCGTTTCTCTGTTGATGGATGTTGATGATATTGCTTGCTTGCTAACTACTCAAACAGCTCTAATTAAAGCCCCATTTCACTAATCACTACAAGAAAAATAGAAATTAATGACAAAAAATTTTGTCGCTATATGTGAATAATTAAGAATTTAATGGTAAGTGTGTTAACGATCAAATAAAGCTAAATGAGTTAAGATATATTATCTCATAATAAAGTTTATTTAATATTTGACTAGTTATAATAGAGTTGAATTGGAAATTTTCATTTCAAGTCACTTAAACATTTTATGTATTTGAGAACTATGATGATGTACAAGTGAGAATTCAATATAGTTAATAATGTTTTATTAATAATTTAGGATTAGAATTAAGGGAAATTTAAGTATAATTCTAAATTAAATTTAGGTACAATTTCTTATATTATTATTATTATTATTATTATTAGATTTTTTAATTAAAACATGAAAAAGAATTTATGGAAGTAGAATCCATTCAAAATCAAATGGTTATATACAGAATTAAATGATTAATTAACAATAGAAATTCAGCTACATTTATTTAAGAGTAGGCAGATCTTTTCTCCTTCTTTAGACTTGTAAGAGATACGTATTGGATTTTAGATCATGCCCTCCACTCTTTTTTTAATATTATACCTGTTGGTTTTCAACCTTTATTTCTTCTAAAAAAATTTGAAAGATTTGAGATTTAAATGAGAGAAAATTTTAATTTTTAAAAAAAGAAAAACCATAACACAATCACTTAGAAAAGGGGAAATTAATTGGAAGAAGAGATAGGTGCTGAGATTGAAGCATTTATTGCATTTTTAATATTTGTAAAATTTTGAGAAAGAGACATATTGTCATTTTTTTAAAATTATTTACCTTTTGTATTTTTTGTGAAATATTTATTTTACTTTTATTTATTTTTTTATTTTTTATATTTTTAATAAAATTATTTCTTATATGCATTTGTTTAAATTATGATTTTAAAATTGTGAAGTTTTTTCACTATTTTTAATTAATTAAATATATTCTATATTTCTGTTAATATATACTCAAAATAAATAAATTATAAATTTTCTAAATTTTGAATATAAATGGAGACCTTTTATCGACCATAAAATAATTAAACATATTAGTATTTATTGCATTTTACTATTTTGATATTGAAATTATTAAATTACTAATTTATAATTTAAATTATTATATATGTAATTAATAATAATTAAATCATTTGCGATGGGTTTATATATATATATATATATATTATATCATATAAATTATTAAAATTTTTTAAATTATCAAAATTATCATTTACAACGAATTTAGTGGCAGATTAGTTACAAAAAAATTTGTGGCAAAAAATTTCATTGCTAGTTTTGATAACAAAATTTCTTGTCATTAAAATCCTTTGTAGAACTAGAATAATCTATTTTACTCGTTAGCAATTAGATATAAATGGAGACATTTTATCGACCATAAAATAATTAAACATATTAGTATTTATTGCATTTTACTATTTTGATATTGAAATTATTAAATTATTAATTTATAATTTAAATTATTATATATATAATTAATAATAATTAAATCATTTGAGTTGGGTTTATATATTTATATATATATATATATATATAATTATATCATATAAATCATTAAAATTTTTTAAATTATCATTTACGACAAATTTAGTGGCGGATTAGTTACAAAAAAATTTGCAACAGAAAATTTATTGCTAATTTTGGCAACAAAATTTCTTGTCATTAAAATCCTTCGTAAAACTGGAATAATCTATTTCACTCATTAGCAATGGAAAATTTTATTGCTAATTTAGCAACAGATTTTGTGATAGGTTAATTCCGTTGCAAATTTGCATTTTTTTTTTGTAGTAAATCAATGTTATAACACAAGTCAATATTTTTTAATACATTTGCCTAATTAAAGTCACTAACCAAATTCATAGCATATGTTTTTTCTCTAATTTTTTAATATATAATTTAATTATATTATTTTTCATATTTTACAATTAATACAAAGAAATAGTGGAAATTAGTTAAGTTTTCACTCTCCCACATGCACTTTATTTTTCTTTTTTATATTATAATTTATATTTATGTTTTATTTTATCTATGTTACTGCTAACATTTGAAACTAATTATCAAAACGCCCAATGCCATATATATTAATATGCATAATATTTAAAATAACTAATTATAATTATATATAAAATGTATTCTATATTACAAATTGGTTTGTTTCTCTTTTTTTCGTTAAATCAAATTTTTATACATGATTTAAAATAATTAACAATGATTAAAGTTTGAAACTAAAAAACAGATGAAGCAATCCATAATAAATGAGTAAATTTTGTCACCGAATTTGTAACTAAAACACTTGTCACTAACTTTAATTCTTTCAGTAGTAAAACAATATAAAAATTTTCAGATTTGAATATTTCAAAAAACAGAGGACTCCCATACTGCCGTGTGTGTGTGTATTTCAAAAGTAGAAATAACAATTAAACGATTGATATAACATACGAGTCAATTTTTAACTAGCTATCCGGGACAACAACTAGTAGACAAATATTGCCCCAAAAAAAACGACAAAAGGAAAAAAGAACGCCCACAAAGATTAAAGGAATTGTCATAGTGTACCACTTCTACGAATATATATATATATATATAATAAAAAAGGAAAAAGGAGAAAGTGGTATAACCAATCACCCCAAAACCCTAGACCAGGGCTAGAAGTTGTAAGGAAAGAGGAGTGAGGAAACTGCAAAGTGACGGAAAAGCTTGTTCAAGCTGAGTGTAGTTTAGGTGCCATTGGCCCCCACAACCCCTCATTCATCCTTAACGGTGTGAAGAGGAAGAACGTGTGAAAAGATCGGTCATAACGAGGGATTTGGTGTATGCATGTGGAGTCGGAGGAACAAGGAGTTTTTTGAAAAAAGTTTCATCAGGCCGCTCATCTTTCTTAATTGTCACTGATATATATATATATATATATATTAGCCTCGGCCCCTATCACCAACAAAGTTCAAACTGTAGAGAGATTGATTGCATAGGAAGCTCTCAGACTGGCCGAGTGGAATTTTAACATTGATAGGGCTTCTAAGAAGAATCCAAGTTAGGCTAGTTGGGTGTCTACAGGCCCTTTAAAGCATATGCTGGATTTTACATGGGTCGAAGCTGGCTTTGGAGTTTGGATGCAACAAGTTACAGGTCGAAACTGACTCCTGTCGCTGTCGGCTGTTCCATTATCAATCTGCTCAATAACAAATAGAGACTTGAAGAAGGAAAGGTAACCTTGAGCCAACACTGTATTGATATAACGAACCAAAAGCACTCGAGGAAGGTGGAGGAATGAGTTGGAAAAATTGTGATGATGATGGCCGGTATAACGATTTTCTTGGCAAAAGTAAAATGAGTTATTAATCTGGGGTCTGAGACACGCGGTGGGATAGAATTTTCGTGGGTAAATAAAAAGGAGGTTTTGGGCCCGAACTTAAGTTGGGCTAGCGGATATGAAAAGGTCAATTTAGAAGAAAAGGCCCACTGTCTTATGGATCGATCTACGAGTACTTCTGAGAAACAGGAAAGTGACAATGGGCAAGTGCTATTAGCTGATGAAATTCTTTGAAATGAAAAGGAGGGAAGAAGGTTCTATTGTACCGTTTAAATAGCCCAAAATTCTCTTAAGTCTTGATAAATTTGAATAAGGTGAGTCTTAAAAGAAGTTCAGAAGAGAGTTGCACTCCATAGAAATTTAAGGAAAGGAAAATTTTTTATGGGGCTATTAGTAGTAAAGCGGGTGTGGCCTGTTATGTTAAGAGCTCAAAAAATCTCCTTTGAAAAAGAAAGAGTAGAAGTTTGTGGGGAAAATAGAAAACTTAAGCTAAAGTGAAAGTGAAACAAGTTTGAGAAGGATTTAGTTGATATTCCTGTTAATATATGTTTTGAATTTCCTGAAAATTGGTTTGTTTTTCGAACTGGAGTTAGAAGTATGAATGAGGAGAATGTTGCTGAAGGTTTTGGTGGCTGTGTCGGGGTCATAATGTTGATTTCCTGCAATTGAAAAGTTGATAGCCTGGCCAAACTGGTTTGTAAATGTTCAATTTGATCTGGAAAAATTGTTATTGGCTTAAATTGATAGAATCCATTTGTGTTCATAAATAAGTCTTCAATTTAATTAATTTCATTCTTATATTTCGCCTAAATGAAAAAAAAAAAACAATTGTTATGTGAAATAAACGGGTTAAAGGGCTTTCGCTCTGTTATGTGAAATAAAAATAGCAGTTTATATTCCTTAAAGGCTTGAACACCCACAGCCTTCACTCTCTGTGAAGGGCCTCTGGTTCATTAGCCCAAACAACCAGACCAGCCCTTTGAGTATTGACTTCACAATGCAAACGAATGTATGCCCCTATTCTGCAACTCAATTGATTAATGTAAAAATAAAGATATTTCTTTTTTTTAATAATAATAAAGACCCACACAATATATGGAATAATTTTAAAATTTTTATAACCTAAATATGAACAAAATTATCAAATATAAAGTGAGAGCACGGCTTATAATTTTATTAAGATTACAAATATGAATAAAATAATTACAAATATATACAAATTAAAATAAATAAATGATAATTGCCGTAATATTTGCATTTTATTGTAAAATTTAAATATGAGTACTTATTTTAAATATATAGAAAGATCAAATCTTAGGATTAGAAGTTTTAAGGTTTAATTTAAATTATCATTGATTATTTTTAATTATCTGCTTTGTCTTTTTATTTATTTTATTATCAAATAGATAACTAATAATATATATTCAAAACAATTGGCACTTATCTTCCATTAATTTTTGATATTTTTATTTATATTTTATTAAACTTTCAAAAATAAAATAATTTTTTTTTATTTATAAATTTACATGGTGATCTTTAGATTTTTTATATATTCAATGATTAATGTATTATTTATTTATTTTATTTATATAATATAATGTTAAAAGATACCTACGTAGACATCAACTTTAAAACATAAGATAAGTCCTTTTTATTTATATAATTCTTATGATTCTTTATATATATATTTTTGAATCTTCAATATTTTTTTAGTTTAATTTGATTTATATTTTTATATTATGTAATATTAAAAAATATTTATGTGAACATTCGCTAAACTTCTATGTAACCATCCACAGAACACAATACATAAAGAGCTAATCAGCATGGAAGAAGTTGAATACTAATTTGTAGCAAATTTGTATACATCCTATCTTATATATATAATTATATAAATAGACACGTCAGAAGAAGCAGATAGCGTCTATTGAAGCCCAATTATGCAAAAGACTATAGGAGAGACAAAAAATAGGGAATGAGGAGCAGATGTGATTGTCCATATAGGTTTGAACGAACTATATTTTAGCAAAATTATTATTATTATTATTATTATTATTATTATTATTATTATTATCAATTTCAACCATTTTTTTAAATTTTAAAACAAGTAAAATACAAGAGAAAAATAATTTTTTAAATTTTTATTAGATAGAATTGTTTATCTAATAAAAGTAAAAAAATTATTTTTATTTTTAAATTTTGAAAGAAGTAAAATACAAGATAAAAATAATTTTTTTAATTTTTATTAGATAGAACTGTCTATCTAATAAAAGTAAAAAAAAATATTTTTATTTTATATTTTATTTTCTTTCAAAGAATATTAAAATGAATAAGTAGATAGTTAAGATTAAGTATATATATATATATACACGCTAAAATCCAAACCATGCAGATTTATATTAAGGATCTAGATCTTGCTCTCTTTAAACAACACGTTGACCTATTTAAAGAAAGCAGCAGAAAATCCGTATTCGCCATTGTCGCCTGTTAGATTCATACTCATCAACTCACTTAGAATTCTGTTCTCATGGTTAACATGGATTGAAGCAATTTGTAGTTGTCAAATTCAACAATACCTAGGTAGGTGCCACCGGCTGATTGGGATCCTTCGTCCTAAGTCTCAGAGTTATTTATTATGGCCATAACACATATATGAAGACCAGAGACGTACATATCCATGCACTGGAATCTTCATAGCATAAAAATACAAGTCCTGCAGAGACTAGGAAATAGCAGATTTAAAAGCCAAGCAAAAAAAATGTGATTATTCAACAACAACAACAATAATGACAAAGTTTTTTCTTTTTAAGTGAGATTAGTTATATAAATTAATTAATATCATAAAATTCTATCATAAATCATATTTTTAAATAAATTATTAAATTTTAAATCCTTTTTAATAGTTTTTTTAATAATTTTTTTTAATCTCTCTCTACCTCTGACAATTAGATTATTTTCTATTTGATTTACTTTTTTAACTAAGGCTTGTATAGGTCTCATCTGTATATGCCTAAACCATTTAAGGCACAATTCTACAATTTTTCCCATAATAGGTGCCGCCTTTATATTTTCTTTAATACATTCATTTCTCTTTCTATCTTGTTTAATATATTCACTTATCCAACACAATATTGTCATCTTTATAGTATTAAATTTATTCTCTTGTTAGTTTTTTTTATTGCCTAACACTTAGTCCATACAACATTGTAGGTCTTATAACTATATAGTAAAATTTATTTTTAAACTTGGGTGGTACTCTTCTATTATAAATAATGCCAAAAACACTCCTCCATTTCATCCACTTTGCTTGAATTCTATGTTTTACATCTTCCTTTATTTCCTCGTCATGTTATATAATGGACCTAAGATACTTAAACTGTGTGAGTTATGATATGATATGTTCTTCAAATTTTATTTTTCCATTAGACCTAATGGAACTCTTACTTAAACGAAATCCATATGTTTCCAAAACTAGTCTCCACTTTTCTAACTTCTTATTCATTCTCTCTCTCGATTCTTCAACTAAGACTATATTATTTACAAAAAACATGCATTATGGCACTGGCTCTTAGATATATTCAGTGAGTACATCTAAAACTAACATACAAAGATAATGACTCAAAGTTAACCCCTAATATAAATCAATAGTCATTAAAAAAATCTTCTATGGGTCTACCTTTTGTTCTTACACTAGTTGTAACTCTATTGCACATATCCTAGATTGCTCAAATATAAGTAATATGAACTCTTTTTTTTTTCCAAAGCCTTCCATAATATCTCTCAGCACCCTATTGTATGCTGTCTCCAAATTAGTGAACACCATGTGTAAATTTTTTTTATTCCTTTGATATCTCTTCATTAATTTTTACAACAAATATATTACTTTCATAGTTAACCTTTCTAACATAAAACCAAATTGATTCTCTATAACTTGAATCTCTTGCCTTAATCTTTGCTCATTTACCTTTTTCCATAACTTTATAATTTGGTTTATAAGCTTAATTCCCCTAAAAAAACCTGTAATTCTTCAGAGCATAAAAATATATTCTTGGGTTGACCCTTTATTCGCATTATATATGTATTTCCCTAAAAAACCTGCCAAAGCCCCTCCCTGCTAATCCCTTCGCTACCATCCAGATTAATCATTTTTAGTATTCTCTAATGATTAGGATGGAGAAATCCACTTTATATGTTAACTTTGGTGAGTGGGATGCATCTGTTACCCAGCTCATCAACTACTTTCCCATGCCTTTTACCTTCTTTTTTTACTTTGTTTTATTAGTCCCTTTCTCTATTTCTTTCTTCTCATCAAGGAGAGCAATTTTTTTTTTAATTTTTGAAGAAATACATTTTAGTCTTTAAAGCATAAATATACTTATAACTTAGTTATCAAAATTTATTTTTATATAATTTAATTCTTAAAAAATTCTGAATCTCCACTTGGTATTTAAAGAATGCACATTTGCCTCATTTTTACTCACTAGGAAAAGGATATTGGCCCAAAAAAAGATTCATAAGGAAAAGGAGAATTAACTACTAGCAAATAAAATACTTTCAAAGATTGAATCATATCTGATAAAATTCATGAGTCAAGTACTTAAAACATGTATTTTCAGAATCAAAGATTATATTTCTTCTTTATTTTAAAGTACAATTTTAAGTTATTATTAATTAATATTTTCTTTTATGGTATTCAAATTTTGTCACAAATGTTTTTGAATATAACTTTTAACTAAGTTGAAAACCAATTGATAGTAATAAACCCAAAAAAAAAACAAATTAGTCTTTATGGATAAGAAACTAACCTTATTTTTACTATTTTCTTATTTTAAAAGGTTCTACATTAGATTGGATCTATAGTTACAAATGAGTTTGGAACTCCACATGTAAGCACCTCTTTTTCAAGCCATACTTTGAATAGTTAAGAATTAACTTTTACTTGCAGATTTTTGCATTTTAGGATGTTCAACTAAATAACATTATGTACAAATAGTTTATCAACTTATTATTAGCATTTTGTAACATTGACAACTTTTATTTCGATGAATATATGAATCTTGTCTTTTTTAATAATTATTTATGTTATTAAAAATATACCAAATTCAGAAGCAACTCTTGGCAGTTAGAGTAACCACAAAAAATGGAAAGATATTTAATGGCAGTTATTCCTGTGATTGATATAAATTGTCACTGAATGCCTAGTGGCAGATGTAATTGCGGTTGTTTCATTAACTATTGTTAAATTTAAAACAATTCCGCCAAAAAATGCATATGATTTTATAGTGTTGGCTTTACTTTGTCTTTGTTTTTAGTGGAAAGGAGGGTGGATTTTTTAATCGATAAGCTACACTTGGTCTTCCTCCCTTTTGCAAATTTACCTCAACTTGAAGCAATAGTCTTCTCCCTTCTTTTGGCAATAGGTAGCTTAGATATAGGTTTCCCTTTTGGGCCTTTTGATCCAAGAATGGCCAACTTTTCTATATTGCATTAATGTGAGTAACATAGAGTCAAGGTTTGCTTGGGTGGTAGTCTTTTCACTTTCACACACACTTGAGTTGACACAAAGGTGCTTGGTGATAAGAGTAATAACAATCTTGTATGGCTATTCACTAAATTCACCATTAAGAACAACTTTCATATGGCTCAAAATGATGAAGGGCAAATTCAAGTGAATGGCATGGAAAGTACACTAGATGTAGAAGACTTGTAATATCTTGAAATTTTAAATTTTGTTAAGGCCATAAAATTTAAGGAATTTAGGTGTAGAATTTAAAACATTGCATATAATATAAAATAAATAATACTAAGGTGGAAAATAATGACTAGCTAATTTTAGAAGAATTTTTAAGCTTGAAAATTTTCTTAAAGAGCTATTTTGATATCTGTCATATATTCATTGAGATACTTTTGTTTTTAAAATTAAAAAATTATTGGCCTTAAGAATTTAATAAATTGTAGGGTTCTTGTTCAATTTTTTATTAGTTTAAACAATTATTTTTGTACCTTAATCTAATGAAAATACCTTGCATCAATTATTCCTTTTTCTTCTTTTTCTCTTTCTTTCTCTTTCTTTTCTTCCTTTCCCCACTTATATTCAGCATCTCATTTCCATTTACTATGCTTCATCTCCTTCATTTGAGAAAAGTAGCCCCATCTTGCCATTTCTAGCCATGTAACTTCCTTCACCACCCTTGGCCACCATTGTCCTCCATTTTTTCCAACAAGTAGGTGTTTAAAGAAGCTCTCTGAGTTGCTATAAATCTAACATCTTCTCTTCCTTCCTCTTACTCCTGCTTTAGCCAAAATGGAGGCATGTTGATGAAGGGTAAGCTTCCTCTTTCATTTTCCATCCTCTTCTTTCCATTTTTCCTCCCCCTCTATTCCAAATTAGAGCTTTGAAATGGTTATAGCTTTTCTCTCCATTATTGGTCTGTGATTAAGCTTGGAAATTTGGGGGTTTCAAAATTTTAGCCATTAAATTGTAATTTTGCACTTCTAATCTTCTTCATTAAGCTTTTTAAGGTAAGATCTAAGCCCAACCTTAATTATGGAAGCCTAGATTTGAAAAACCTAGACTTGAGATTTGTGTAGGTAAAAGGAAACTTAAAAGAGTAAAAGCTTTAAGTGTTAAAGGTGCATTTGGTTGATTGGATTAGTTTACTTTGCTAATAAAGAGGATTAAAGTCATAAAGAACCCTCAAGAATTATATTAGATATTAATGAACATGACAAATTAATGCTTTTCCTTGTTAGCAATACTAAGGCTTGGAGTGTGCTTAATAAATAAAAAATTGGGTTAAGGGTTGTGGGAGCTAGTTAGCTTAGTTGATTAATGAATTAGTTAGGCTTACTTAATCAATACCTTAGATTATAAGCCTAGGTGAACTAAAATTAATGAATATGTATTCAATGAGCAAAGGTAATAAAGGGTAATGTCTTATGCTGGCAAAGGCGGCCTGTTTAAGGTAGTAGAGTTAAGAAATCTCAAGAGTTGTAGTTATGATGGAAATTAAAGTGGACACTTAATGTGTTTGCAAATCACCAAATTAGGGATAAAGCAATTCATAGAGTTCATGAAAATTATTATCGACTATAAGACTTTAAGTTAATGAGATAACAACACTTATGCAAATTAATGGACTAGATAGTAATAATGTTCATGTTGTGGTACTTTCAGGATGCCTTTAAGCTAGTTTTATATGTAATCATAAGGTATTAGGATAGTTGGTTTAATGGGTTACTTCCTTTCTCTGCTAATTAAATTTTTGTTGTAAACCTACTAGCGAGTTACAGAAAGTGCAAGGTGAAATGGGTTTAAGTAAAGTTCAAGAACTATTAAAGTACTAAAAGAATGGGTTAATAGGGTAGTTAAACCTTGCTAAAGGAAAGGTAAAAATTTATAAAAGACCTTCAACCTTTGGAATTACTTAAGAATTTACACGAATTAAAAATTAGTATAAAGTCAACGACTAGATTGCCTAGTGAATAAATTGCTAGGCAAATTACTAATTAAGTAGTAAACTTGATTTGATAGTAAGATTATATCTTGTTAGTTGGTAATAATGAAAAATTAATTATGATTCTCATATATTAAAGTATAGGTTAGATAGGTAAAATCATGTTCTAAGTGTACTTTAAGTTAAATTGTGATAGTAATTGTGTTGTAAAAATTATTAGGAACCTTTGATGACGTATGTCTGGATGATTGTAAGGAAATGGTAATAAATATTGCTAAGGCTGGATTGGGTGGCGAGTAGATAACATCTCACTATACATACACCTTTCTATTTCATGTTCTATGATCAAATTTCAACAATCACATTTCTTTTCATTATGCAATGATTAAGATATTCATTATCGGATTTCTTAAGACTATTGATATTTGTTGTAACTAAGGAACAAAATATATGTTTGCTATATTTCTATGAATTATAAGCTATTGGTAGAATGTTTACCTATATTGCATTTTCATTGTTTTGACAAGTATCATGGCTCCTTAAATCTTTAATTTTAATTACATTGATATTCAATCAAAAAACATTTTAGTCCTATTAAAAGTTTTGATTTGTAAGTTGATGTCATATATATGGAATCAATGGAAAAATTGTGATAAATTTTACAAATCCTTGTTGATTTCAAATAAGAAAAATGTTTAAATACTAATTGAATTAAAGTAATTCCTTACTTGAAGGTAATGCTTTTAGTGACTGGAAATAGAACACTTGTTGCTAGTAATAGTCTTGTTAGCCCTTGGTGCAACTTTGTTGATACACAACTAATAGGGGTTATAGGAAATACTAATCCCGTGTGACGACCATCATATATAGAATGGAAGGATGACATTTTATGTGAGTTGAATACTACGACAAACTTTATATGGGCCTTATGTCTATAACAGATTAGTTACTTACTCATATGGGCTTTGTGCCTATGATAACTATACTGTTTTGAGAAAAGTCCTTCCAACGAAAAAGTTTTTAAAAGAATTGGTTTTGGAATTAAAAGTTTAAAGGGTTTTTGAAAAAGGCTTTTCATTCTTTATATTTTCTTTAAACTATATGATTTTGATGACTCTGTATATTTCTTCTATTTAAATTTCTTTATGAATAACCATTATAGATATTGTAAAGTATGATTTTAGGTTTTAAAGGCTTTTACGTTGTCTTACCCATTTGAGTAATTTTATATATATATGTATTTATTTATTCACTCAATAAAATATAAGATGTTATTTACTCATTGAATATTTGGTATTTCAAGGAATAAAGTTAAATCAAGATCTTTTTCAGTAGGGTAAACGAGCATTCATTAAGTAAACTGTGCATGAATTTACATGGGCAATTATGTGTTATTGATTTGTTTAAATTGTTTGTAGCCTTGTTGCAGTTCCATAAAATCCACAAGTAGGATCCCCCACCACAATGAAGATGGTATAGTAATGGTGATTGAGAATAGAGCTCTTATCTATTTAATTGTTTTGTTAGGTTATTGTAAAAATTTTAGGATGTCTTATTATTAGAGGATACCATGCTGAATTTTCTATAAGGTAATTGGATTGAATAATTCTTGAGATTAAGAGATTTAATTTAATTAATTTAATATTCTTCTTGTCAAGAATTTGGCATAGTAAAGTAGTGTCATGTTAGAGTGTTTCACTATACTTAAGGGTATAAGAGTTAACTCACACCCATGTTGATCATATTTCTAAATTTTAGGGTGTGACACTTTTAAATGGGTTGGAGAGTTGCACTTTGCTACTAGAGGGACGACTAACTAATTCATAGTGTGTAGAAGCATTCTAGTGTTGGCATCAATGGTGTGCACGTCAATCATAGTGGTCTTCTTTCCTATGATTTCTTTTATGGTTTCTAAGTGGCTCAATCCATCAAATTTGATGCCTTGATAAGTTGATAGCAGTTGACACTAGCATTTGGGCATTTTATGATATTAGTAATGAAGTTATAGTTAAACTCAAATACTCAACCATATAGCATACCCGAACTAGCTAAATAGTCAGAATTAAATGTCAAGTTTGCATAAAACTCTTTAATCATAACTGGATAAACTTCCTCTTTCAGTTCAAAAAAACTTTATCTATCTTAATTTTTTAGCATTGTAAAACAAGAAAAGTCTTTGAATATAAAGAAATCTAAGTTTACATCATAAGAAAAAAAGTAACTTCAAATTTGATAATCATTGTCATACCTCACCTTGGCTTCAGCATCTTTGAAAATACAAACCTTCTTAGTCTTACTCCTCTTTTTCGCAATCCTTATGGAGCTTTCAGAGCTTAATCTCTTGTATGGAATTTTATATTCTATTTTCACAATTCGTGCAAAGAGAAAGATCAAGGGTTTATGACTTTAAGGAATGGAGGTTTTAGGCTTTTAAAGTAAAGGTAAAATAGGAAAGAATGGTAGCTATGCAATGTAAATGCTTTGATGTAACATTTAAAGCGTGTTGCACATTCTCGAAGACATGCAAAATGTGAAAGGTGTAGGATTTTCAAATTTGAAAAGGAAACTTTCAAAAAATTAAGCACAAATTTGACGATCAAAGATCATACATATAGGAAGCAATTTCTTCTAATTAAACGCATTACATTAGGAAACAAAATTAATGTCATTATTTTTCAAGATGCACACAAATCATCAATAATTACATTTACATCATTTTGATTTCTCTCCTAATCTTTTAAAACTTATCTTCACTTAATGGTTTGGTAAAAATATCGACCAATTAATCTTCAATTGAAACAAAATCAAGCACAATATGCATCATTTGCTACATGATATTTTAACCAGTGATACCATCTCAATATGCTTAGTTCTTGAGTGTTGAACTAGATTTTTATATAAATTGATAGCACTCTGTGTTATCACACTTAAAATGAACATGATCAAGATGTAGGCCATAGTTTTGTTATTGTTATTGTTGTTTTATCCACAAGATTTGAGTATCATAGTTTCCTACTGAGACATATTTAGCTTTAGCTATAGATAATGTAATTGAGTATTGCTTTTTGTTAAACCATAAAACTAGATAGTGTCTTATAAACTGAGATATGCCATTAGTGCTTTTTTTTTAATAATTCTACAACCTTTAAAGTTCAACATTGGAATAACCAAATAGATTACAAGAATCACTCTTAGGGTACCAAATTCCTAATTCTTGAGTCTCTAATAAATATTTGAATATTCTTTTTAAAGTAGATAGATGAAATTCCTTAGTATTATATTGAAATCTAGCACACAAGTATAAATTATACATGATATATGGCCTATTAACTATTAAGTATAGTAAGGAACCAATCATACCTTGAAATTTTTTTTGATATATTGAAATACCTTTTTTATCTTTGTTAAGTTTAAGGGATAAGTTTATAGGAGTTTTGCTTAGGTTGGCTTTGTCTTTATCAAATTTCTTTAGTAACTCCTTCATATACTTGGTTTGGCAAATAGAGATTTCTTCTTTCAATTGTTTATTTTACAACACAAGAAAAAGGTCATCTCTCCCATCATGCTCATTTCAAATTCATTAGCTATCAATTTAGAAAATTTCTTACATAAAAACTCATTAATATATCTAAATATAATATCATCTATATATATATTTAAACAACTAAAATATCATGCTTTACATGCTTAATGAATAATGTAGTGTTTATTTTTTCTTTAAAAATCTATTTTTAATTAAAAACTTATTTAATCTTTCATACCAAGCCTTAAGAGTTTGTTTTAGACCATATAATACATTTTTTAATTTATAAACAAAATCAAAATACTCAATACTTTCAAAACTAAAAGGCTATTTCATATATATTTATCATTTATATACCCATTTAGAAATCCATTTTTTAAAAGCAAATGTAAGCAAGTTTCTTATAAAATATAGTCTAGTTATTGGTGTAAATGTTTCTTCAAAGTTTATACCTTTAATTTGATTGTAACCATGAGCAATTAACCTTGTTTTATTTCTTATCACATTGCCCAATTCATTGAGTTTATTTCTAAATACCTAGTTTGCGCCAATGATAGATTACTCATTGGATTTAGGAACTAGAGTCTAAACTTGATTCTTTTCAAATTGATTGAGTTCATCTTGCATTGTTAAAATCTAGGAATCATTTGCCAAGGCCTCATCAATATTTTGGTGCTTTATTTAAGATGTAAAGGCCATGTGATTCATGCTCTTATAAGAAAACTTGGTTTGCCTTCTTTCATTTAGACTTCTAATGATGAATTCATTTAGGTACAATGTAGAATATTTCCATTCTCTTGATATTTTGCTTCTGTCAACTTTTAACTAATCAAGAACTATTTCCTTATCTTTTTTTTTTCTTAGTTGACTAAAGGAAGTTCCTCGTGCTACATTAGGTTCCTACTATGAACCTTGTTCAACTTGTACGCTTTTATTTTCTTAATGATAAGATTCCTTTAAGGCTTTGTGTCCTAACCGAACTAAATAAATCCATATGAATATGTTAAAGTGGTATGCTTATTGAGACAAGTTCCTTGGATGTGAAAGAGGATCCAGTTTGCTTTCCTTTTTGGCATACTTCATATATGTAATCCTTTTCATACTTAAGCTGAGGCAAACCAACAACAAGATCTTTTGTTGACAATTTATACAACAATTTCATGCTAACATGTCTTAATCGTTTAAGCCAAAGCTAACTTTAGTAATGCAATGATGTAAGACGTGTTTATTCAGAGATATTCCCATAATACAAAATATAAACATTATCATGTCTTTTTCCTTCAATCAAAATTTGACTCTTTTCTTTATTATGGATTGTGCATGGATAAGAGTTAAACACAACTTTATGTCTTTTATCACATAATCAACTAATACTAATAAGATTATGCTTAAGGCCATTAATAGGATGTATATATCATTAATTGTAAGAAATGCATTTATTCTCATTGTACCTGATCCCATGACTTTAATTTCTTGTTATCATTAAATGTAAAGTACTAAACACTTTAAGAATAAAGGATAGAAAATTAATCTCATATGACAGAAACATCTAGGATCTAAGAACCATAGGTCTTCTCCAACTCTAACCTTTAGAGTGACTTGCATACACGATATAGGAATTTAGGTACCCAAGATACTTTTAAGTCTTTGCCACGTTAGCTTTAAATTTGTTGTATGCTAGAGCATTTTAAAAAATCTTTTTTTGAATAACTCTTCTTGGCTTCATCAAACATTAATAAGATAAATGACCTCTTCTATTGCAAATATTACACATTCTAGGTAATCTGCTATTTGAATTAGCCTTAGTTTGTTTTCCATAATCTTCATCTTCTTCATAGCCAATACCATTTTTGCCAAAGGATCAATTTTGTATTCACATATTCGATTTTCATGTCCTTTCATAAATTTTTCTATATCACCATTAAGACATGTTGTCTTTTCTTTTAACTTCTTATTTTTCAATAAAAAAGCTTACATAGAATATTCTTCTTCAATTAGTCAAAGTTTCTCTTCTAAAACATCCTTCTCACTTTTGAAAATACTAAAACTTTTCAAAATTTTCATATGAGCCTTTTTTTCTAATTCATTGTATTTTAGTGCAATTTTGTTAGAGTCTTCCACAACTATGTCAAAAGCCAAAATATATCCCCTACAATCAAGGGTTTGACTGTAAAAGATGTAGTCAAGCCTCTTAGGCTTTTTTCTTTTTTCTTAAGGTTATAAATTTGAATTATGAAGAAAAAAATTATATTTATAAGTATAAAACTTTTAATTGTAAGAAAAAAACATTATACTTTAAAATTTTTAACTTGTATTGTATAGTTAAAATTTTTAAAATATTTTTTTTACAATTAAAATTTTTTATCTCTCAATTACAATTTTTTTCTTTATTTTAAAATTTTGTAACTTTAAAAAAAATAGGGCCAAAAGGCCTTGACTACATCCTTTACAGTTGTTGAGCAACTGTAAAGAATCTATTATCATTAAAAGCAACAATAATTCATCATATATGAAAGGAGTATGATTTACCTTTTATTCTACCTTGGTATTGGTAGATTCCTTATTTGTCATAATACAAGAGTTTTCAACTTCCTTCTCTTCATCAATACCACTTCAAGAATTGAACCTGATGTAAATAGGAGATAGAGCTTCACTATTTCTTATTCTTCTTCATTAGATTCATCTAGAAAGTGATCATCTCTCTATGTTTAGTTAGCTATCATAGCCTTCTTCATATTGTTTAAGCTTGATTTATTTGCCATTAGATAATTAACTTTTATATTGCAGCACTTAAGTGTGTCTCTGGTTCCTTCATAATTTGGTAAACTTCCTTTTCTTTGATTATTATAGAATCTTTCCTTATAAAAGTTATATGTTCTTCTAGTTAATAATGCCTTTCTTTGTCATCACATTGATTAGCAGGAAAATCATCTTCTTCATCTTAAAAAGAGGTTTTTATTGTGATACTCATTTCTTTCTTCAAGCTTTTTATGCTTCTATTCAAACAAATTCCTTCATAGGCACTTGTATTTCCTTTAAGTTCATCAAAATTAATTCTTTTCACTCTTCTGCTTTCTTGAATAGTAGTAACCTTTGCACTCCAAAATAAGCTTAGACTTTTAAGGACTTTTTGGATGAGATCTTCATCGGGGTAACACTTTTAGAGAGCATCAAGGTCATTGATGATTTTTCCAAGCCTTTTAAACATCTCATTTATGCTTTTATCATCATTCATTTTAAGTAACTCATATTTGTGCATTAGTGTGTCAATCCTTATTATCTTGACCTCTATGATTCCTTCATATGTTATTTGTAAGAACTTGTCTTACATTTCCTTTGTGGAGTGACACCCTAAGAGCTTTTTGAATTCTCTTGCATTTAAAGCATAGAAAACATAGCTAATTCCCTTACAATTTATTTCATACCACTTTTGATCTTGTTCATTCCATTCTATTCATGGCTTTTCAACTATCTAATTGTCTACTTTCTTTGTAGAAACAAAGGGGCCATTTTTAATAACATCCTATACTTCTAATTCAATTCATTTAATAAAGATTTTCATTATGATATTCCATTATAAATAGTTCATTTTATCAAAGTATGGTGGTTTGTTAATGAGTACCCTTGGGTACTACGAAATTGATTTATCTTTTAGATAGGATCTTTTATTTAAGAGATTAGTCTTGCTAAATAGAGATTATGCTCTAATACCAATCGTTAGTCTAAAAATAATGTAAGTAAGAGATTGAATTTGGTTTTTAAATTATTTTTTCCTTTTTGAAATATTCTTATTCCTTTTAAGATTACCAAGTTCCTACTTAATAAATTTCTACTCGTTTAAAAGATACCTTGGTAACAAATATAAAAAGAGTAGAGAAGAGAGAAAGCATATAACGAACCAATTTATCTTAGTTCAAACCAAAATGTCCTATATCCAATCCCCAAACATATAGCAAGGGATTTTTATTAATTGTGGGCAATCACCAATGATATAAAACAACACTAACTCATGGGCATAACTTTCTAAATTTTACTACTTGTCCCAAGGAAACCTTATAACAATTAGCCCTAGGCTTTTTTAACTTTTCTTCACTTTGTTAGATTTTCCAACTCCACTAAAATTTTCTCAAGTCTTAACTTAAAATACATAGCAATCTCATAGGTTCCGCCTTCTTCTGGTTTATACAACCTTTCTTTCACTAGGTTTTTCTCATAAGTGTAACATCCTCTTTCCAGTAAAGCTAATTAAATAATATTTAAGTAATTTAAAATAAATTAACTAACATTTGAAAAATGTTCAAAGGAAAAGTTATGGCGAAATAATAAGAATTTTAGGGTAAATAAATTTATAAGATGTAGTGAAATTTTTCTTAAAGCTATTAGGAATTTAATAGGAATTTTTAGGAATTATTTAGAAATTGTTCTAATTATTAATGGAAAAATAATGAAGACTACAATAATTAAGAATGGAATTTTTGGAAATTTTCTAGGACAATAGAACCCTAAAAGTATAAAAAAAAAAAGTTTAAAGGAATAAAAATATTTAGGTAAAATTTTGATGTTAAGATGTAATTATTAAAAATTTAAGGTACAAAATAATAATTTCAACCAGGGCTAAATTATAATTTTGGCTTGGGTCAAGGCACAATTGTAGTCTAAGCCAAAAAGTAATTTTTACTAAAAGAAGGATGCTACAAAATGAACAGTCAAAAGAGTTGAAATT
This sequence comes from Erythrophleum fordii, assembly GCA_032878935.1. Lineage (NCBI taxonomy): Eukaryota > Viridiplantae > Streptophyta > Magnoliopsida > Fabales > Fabaceae > Erythrophleum > Erythrophleum fordii. The sequence continues at coordinate 47,536,513 of JAVQMF010000053.1, read as the reverse complement.
TTTTATATGCACTTTCTAATGATTTGAAATAATTTTTATACCTAGTACTAAATAAATTATTATTAATTTATTTGCAATAGTGCATGTCAGGAAGAATTACTAACTTCTTTGAGAAGTCAATAAATATAGGGAGAATTGAAAGATACACAACAGGTATCATGGGAGACAAAATCCTTGTGTAATCTTACATTCACCCCCATTTCTGGCTACACCTATTAGACTTAAAAAAAATAGACAGAGAGAAGAATTGAGAAATTTGAGAGATAAAGAGCAAAAAGAGAGAAGGAGCAACTGAAAAGAAAAAGAAAAGAAGAAAGGATAGCTTGAATTCATAAATCCTCAAGTTAAGACACTTTTGTCTTATTGAGAGCCATCTTTATCCCTACTCCATCATCATCCCTTCCTCTTTCTCTTTCTTGAAATTTTAGGCCCCTGACACCAAAATTATAAATCTTTTCTTTATGAATTGATTTATGATTTAGACCATGTTTTTTGTTGAGAATTGATGGTTATATGTTGTTTAAAACCATCATTTAAAGTCACTGAGGCTAGAAAATGAAATTTTGCCCCCTAATGAACTGTGAAATAAAGTTACAGAGGCAAGGCTGAATGAGACAAAGCACTGTGGTGCCACACAAATATATAGATAAAAAAAGGGGGTACCAGAAGCAAAGGCACCATAACACCATCCTATACTTAAAAAGAAAAAGAAATTTGTTTAGTTTTTGTAGTTAGCCTTTTCTTTTTTCCAAATTTTTGCTTATAAAGTACATCATTATGTGCTATAAGTATTCTTAGATAGCTTATATTTTTATATGAATAGAATTAATGGTATGCTAAAGTTGCTTCATAAGATTCTTTTGGAATCCCAAAAGTTATTAAGAAGTGAAGTTTTAATATAAATTCATATGAAAGTAATATTGATTAAAACCTTATAAGACTAAGCCATGACTTATACCTATTCATGAATGACCATACTTCCTCAAATATCTTGATTCCAATGCATGAATGATTGAACCCCAGATGAATCTTGTGCATAGAGGACCAGTGCTTGGGTACCTAATATGGACTATAGACTTTTAAAATGCTCAAGACACCAAAACATACTATAAGAAGAAAAAGGGATACAGATAACTTTCAGTTGTTATACTCTTTAGTTAAATGCATGATTAGCTATGATTATTAATTTTTTTATATATTCAGTTTGAGATAAGATTCAGGATGTTCATGTTTATGATTTGGGCAAGGGAAATAGAAACCTAATGATGCACTTAGGAAATCTTTAGTACTGCGAAGACAAGGTTCTCAAAATGAGATAATTTTCAAGAGATAAGATTCTCGAAAGAAGATGATCTCCAATGTTATAGACAGGGTTCTTGAAAGTAGATAATCTTTGATTGTTTTATATTGTAGATCTACTATAAAAGATGCCTTATTATGCAATTATTCTTTTTACAATTATTCAGACATATGTGGTACTAACATATATTATGTAGATGCAAGGAAAGTAGACTTGAACTTTTTAATTATACTGAAAACCTTGGCTTTACATTAAGTATTATGAGATGCTTATGTATTGTCTATGATTTTAAGGAAAAAGAAAAAGAAAAACCCAAGATTGCATTAAATGGTATGGGACATTTAATATAATACTTATGGAATATGCTAAAAGTTACAATGAGTTGTACTATATATGAATATGTAGCTTTTATACTAAATTATATGAGTTAATGATATTTAGTCCATACAATGATTAACTCATTTATCCATGATAAATGTGAACATGATATTTGATTAAATACATTGTGTGTTGATTGTAATATCCAGTTCTCTAAAAATGAGAGAAAATGCAAGAAACATAACGTACGATTTTTCTGTAAATGAACGAAATTCACAGGATACAAAAGCAATTCCCCCGAAATGACTTAGTTAAGGTTCCAAAAAATTTAAAAAGTATTTTAGACTCTTAAAAATAAGAATTTCTGGTTTAGACGAAAAGAAAAATGGAGTTAGAATGAAGAATCGAAATATAATGAAAGGTTGACGAAACGTAAAGGTATTTTTATCATTTTGAACAAATTTTAGAATCCACACAGGAGGGCTTTCTAAATAAAATTTTTGAGTTTTTTAGGATTCTCAAAGGCCCTAAAAACCATGGGAAACCCTAAGATAATTAAAACCCCTCTAGTAGACGTTTTCCAATGTCAGTGAACTCAAACTTTGACAGATCCGTTCAAGAAGGTTTTAACTCCGATTTGAGTGATTCCAAAGGCATTTTACTAAACTTGGAACCTAAATTTCATAATAAAAAAGATAGTTCTAAAAAAGGTGCTAAAACAAATTACTCCGTCTTATCCTTTTTATAAGAAAATTTAAAGAGATTTTTTTAGTTTCAAAATATAAGAAATATGGTATATTTTTTTACTTCATTAAATAATAAATTTCTTTTTTATCCTTCATTTATTATTACATCCAATACACTTAACAATGCATAACGTTTTCCTATACAAAATGAAGATGGGTAAAATAGGAAAGAATTACCAAATTTAAACTTAATCAATGAGTTAAACTGATATTAATTGTTTTTCTTAATACTAGTGAAATAGTTTTTGTTTCTAATAAAAAGTATCGGAGGTAGTAAAAATAAAAATGCCAAGGACTAAGGGCAAAATTAAAATTTTAAGAAAAAGAAAGCTTCTTGAGTACTATTTATTATTCACGTTTCTTCTCCCCCACAATTAGACCGACCCACTTCTGCCCTCAAACTAAAAAAATAAGGCAACTCTTAGGCGCACCAAAGGAGGGGATTTTCAAGGGAGAAAATTCAAGAAAAAGATAAGAAAAGTGTGGAATTTTATACTCTTCCCTTTAGTAAACTTGTTCCTCTCATTCTCCTTTTCATTTCTATGGTTTCATTGATGGATTTAGTGATGTTTTGGCTCTGGTCCAGAGGAGGAATAATAGAATTTGAAGGAGAGGAACTCACCACTTGGAAAAGCACTTGAGAAAAGCTAGGAAATTAAGGTAAGTTGTTGTTTTCCATGCTTCTTCTTCCTTTCTCTTCCTTGTGAGCATTTCGTCCCATATAGAGCCCAATCAAAAGGAGATGAGTTCTAGTCCTAGCAAGGGAAATTCATAAATTTTGGAGAATGAGAAGCAAGTAGGTGCAAAGAAATCAAAGAAAGAAGCATGAAAATACAAGATAGAAAAGTTAGGGATTCAGAGAGACATTGCGAAATCTATTTTGATCCATGAATTCCCTAGCCTAGATGAGTGTTTGCTTGAGTTCCTAAGATCCCTAGAGACCTCCCCACACACCTCTTCCATCAAGAAAACAAAGCAAACCCATTACTTCCCTTTTTCATGTATTATTTCAGCTTAGGGTAGAACTATAGGTTAAGGATAGTTTTAATTTGTTCCAAACTTATTTTTGAGTCATATATGATGGAAGAGGATGAGAGGAAACTTTGAAAAAATTTTAGAAATCATAGATAGTGAAATGAAGGTGTAGGCTCTATAATGTAGCATAATGAAGCAACTCCTAACTAGGCTCCTTAAAATAATTGTGTAATGACTCCAAGGAGTCTAAATGAAATCAAGAATCATAGATTGAAGGAGAGAAAGGAGCCAAGATCATGAATTCTTGTAGTTGCTTCATTAAGTGCCTTATGGAAACATAATGAAGCCATAGACCAAAGTAACATCATGTAAAGTGTGTATAATGCCAAGGTTTGCTCCCATGAGTAATTCATGTTTCTTTTGGTGCATTTAGGTTAAGAAAAGTTAATGCTCCCTAAGCTTTTGGTTAGGCTAAGAAGAAGGAAGGGAAATTTAAAGAAAAAGTATACTTGTATAACCAAGGTAACTCTCTCTACTTTTCTCTCATGCATGAATGTATGTTTGACTTGTCTTTGAATGTGTGTATGTGTGTTTTAAGCTATAAAAAGTATTCTAGCATGAGCTTTTATCCCATGGTGCCATGATGTTACATTATACTTTCAAATAATGTCTAATATGTATACTTAGGTTTGCTTGAGTGTAGAAAAGCCAAAAACCCTCTAGTCATGGTGAAGATGAGCCAAGAACCTTTGAAATTGGTTGAGACAAAGTAAAGAGTCTCCCAAGAGTGAGGTTGACTCCCAAGAGTAAAGTTGAGTCAAAAACCTCTTAAAGAAACGGATGAGACAAGTCCAAAATCTACAAGTGAATGGGTGAGGCTAATTCACTTACTTAGCAAGCCTATATATGCTATGTATGACTTATTCAAATGTTAAGGATGTCTATTGAATGATTACACATGTCAATATGTCCATGCATGAATTTGTAAGACTTGGTTTGTATATTTTATGTGTGATTGAAAGGGAGATGAACTATTGGGATTCTTTGAATCTTATTCCCTCCTTTTTAATGTTCTAATATGTTAGGTGGACCGAGTAGACAAGGTAATGTGAGCCAACAACTTGAAAGATAAGAGAATGACAACATATTACATAGAATTTGCTTATTTATGGCCATATGAATGGCAAAGTGGCTTTGTATATATTATTTTTGAGATGTAAGCCCATGTATGAATGTAAAATGATGTATGACTCTTGTATAGACTATATGTGGTATGAAATCAATAGAAATGGGAATTTTGGCTTCTTGATGGCTTAGTGTATTAGTGTATTAATAGAAGTGGAATGACTAAATTAAGACGCATAAGGTTTGTAACTACTTGGACAATTCATACAACTCATATTCATGCTTTTAAACTTTTCCAAGAGATGCCAAGCATCAAACGAGGCCATTTGGATACATTTGGTATCATATATAGAGCAAAATTGACCATATTTGTGAGTTATATCACTTTTTATTTAAATGAGCTCTTCTTAGTTTGAAATTTGGCATGCATCTAAAGTTTGTTAAGAGATTTTTGGAAAGCTAAAGTACAAAATTTTTGGAGGTCTATGAAGTATTTTATGAATTTTTAAAGTTAAAATTTTTTTTAATTTTGGTTCAGTGCACTATTCATTCTAGTCCGAAATAAAACTTTCTCACTTATAAGGTAAATAATATCCAATTGCCACAAAATTTTACAAAGAGAAACTAGACCTTCCCAATGACTTGTGCCAATTAGAAGCACCTCAATTAGATGTTCAAAGAGAGAGATATAAATTTTTAAAATTTCTATCTAGTATTAGACGTCCAGTCAGACCTATGCTATTGTTTGATTAGTTTTAGAGGCCTAGACATGCCTAGATTGGTCTAAAGTTATTTTTTCCCTCTAACTAACATCTATAGCTTTCCAAATTAGTATCATTTTCATAGATTAAATTTTTGTGAAATTAATTGCATATTTTTTTAATTTATAGCAGAAATCTATATAAGTACCAGTAGCTAGTTAGACCTTTGCACATTTCTCTATGTCAAACATGGTCCATATGCTATGTTCATGACTTGAAATTATTTTTAGTGTAAAGTTAACACTCAGAGCTTTCTAGGAAGCTATAGCATGGCAAATTTCGATTTTTCTAAAATTAGTCATGATTTTTTAAAAGTTTGTGACAGAAAATATATAATTCTGGCTGAGGCTACACTATAATATTTTATGTGTTTCTTGCACTTGCACAAGTTCTAGGCCACTTTTGGTGATGGATTTGAGTTGCATCTATGTAATTAAATATAAAAATGTGATACATGAGTCCAGATGGTCCATAAGACATCGAATGAAAATTTCATCCCTCACGCAACGCAAAAATATTCACTTTTTATATATCATTTCCTTGTGTTCTTGAGAAATACATGGCATGAGACTTAAAAATAGCATGAGGTAAAGCTAGAAGTTTATGGTGTTACATTGATAACTAATAATTATTGTAACATCCTCCCCCATCATATTTATTTTAACATATTTAATTAAAATAAAAACAAATAAAGCCATTTTAAATAATAATATAAGGAAGAAATTTTAAAGAATTTTGAAAGATATAAATTTTTGAAAATTGAATTGAATTTTTATTTAAGCTATTGGGAATTCATTTGGAATTTTAAGAATTTTTAGTAATTATTTAGGGATTTTTTAACTAATTTAATTATAAGTAATTAAATAATAAATACCTAAGAAAAGACATTTTTAAAATTTCCTAAATCATTAAAACCTAAAAGTTATAAGAAAATTAATTAAGAAGTAAAACTTTTTAGGCAAAATTTAAAAATCAAAATATAAATAATAGAATTCTGGGGTTTAAAAACATAATTTTAACTAGGACCAAAATACTACTTTTTAGGGACCAAAATATAATTTTTACCAAATAAAATTTGATGAGTTTTGAATGATCAAGTAATGCTAAAATGATCATTACAATTGAATGATCAACTTTCATAACTACCACTTTAATTAAAACCCAACATTCATGCAAAGATCATAGATTAAAGAACATAAAGACTTTTTGAAAATATCTTTACAACGAAGTCATTAGAGAAGACTCGTAAAACTTTAATCCATTCTGATCCATCTCCTTGCTTCTCCTATATATATATATATATATATGCCTTCCTCGTGTTAAAGGGAATGATTGTTTTAGAGAGAGAGAGAGAGAGAGAGAGAGAGAGAGAGAGTGAAACAAGCTACAATGAGATAATGAAGAGAAAGGAAGTAAGAGAGAGAAAAGGTAAGAAATGGATGAGGTAAAGGAAAGGAACATACAATGAAGGAGGAAGGAACTAGAGGAAGAATAGATAAGCATTCAACTAAGTAAGACTTTCTTCTAAACTTTCTGAGGTTGCCTTTACACACACGCGCGCACACGTACATGTGCACACACACACTCACTCACTCACTCTCTTTCTCTCTCATTTTCTTATTGTTTGAACATGGTTAGTTATGGTAAAAAATAAATTAAATGAATTCTTTGTAGGCTTTAATGATATGAAATTAGATTTTAAGGATTGAAAACTTCATCCAAAAGAAAAAGAAAAAGGATTTGATTGGGCATGCAAAGTATTGTTTTGAATGTGAATTTATTAGTTTAACTTGTGAAGTTGACATTTTGGAATGTTGGTTTGTGTTTAGAATCTTGTTTTAAAACATTAATAATAGAGGAAGCAAATTGTTAAATAGTGAACAATATCATGGGTGCTAAAAAATAAGACTTCAAAACACCTCTCCACCAACTCACCTACAAGGAAAGCTTTTAACCAAGATATGCAATGTTTTCCATATAAGGGTTACTTTTGTAAGTTTCAAAAAAAAATGAAGAGTATATCACCTCTCTTAGATTGGAACCCTTGTCCAAAAGTTTTTCCAAGTGGCTTTCACTAGTTCTTTTACATTGGTGTCTTTCTTTATGAAATGATTATATAAATATATTAACAAGAGTAGAGAAAATTTTACTAAATACATCTATAATAATTCCAAATAATAATGATTTTATAATTGATGATGACGATGATAATAATAATAATAAAATTTTCCAAATTTACATCCCAAGATATATATAGTATATTGCATTTTTAGTATATTGTGTTATGATCTAAGATACTTTTAATATTGCATATGTATATATATCCAAGTTGCTATATTTATTCTTCTAGAACCCTAGGAAAATTTTAAAATTAGTAGAATTATTATTTAGAGAATTTCTATAAACCCTAAATATAAAAGACTAACTCATGACTATTCCTATACATGGAAGACTGCTTTAACTGAGATGTCGTGATACTAATTCTCATATATAGAAGACTAACTCTTGACTATTCCTGTATGTAAAGGATCATTATTTTAAATACCTATACCTAGACTCCTATGTATGGAAGACTAACCTTTAAACAATTCTTATACATAGATGACCTTTATCTTATCTACCAAACTTGGACAAGAGATGGTTAAGACCTTAAAATAATAATAATAATAATAATAATAATAATAATAATAATAATAATAATAATAATAATAAAGGGTTCTAGTAAAATTCATATAGTAAATTTGTAACCTATTGATTTATTAAATTTTTTGATAGTTAATTCTTGATGTCTTTCTATTTATGTTATAATTACTTATATTTAATTTAGTATTTTTGTTTTATGATAATGTTTATAATAAATCATTTATACCAAGGAGATAGGATTCTCGAAAGGCAATGATCTACTGGAGATAGAATTCTCATAAGAAGGCAATTTCTTGAAAGGAGTTAGTCATAGGATTGCTTTTATTATGAATCCACACTAAGTGATATTCTAATATGCAATCTTAATTAGTTTAATGTTTATGGTACTAACACACTTTGTGTGATGTACAAATGAAAATTGAGATTTCAATTTTAATAAAATGAATTGTAATATGATTAATTGTGTATTTTGTTATTTTACTTTTACTTTTGGCATGCCTCAGATAACACTAAGGAAAATGAAAAAAAATTATTTTCTATACATGAGATAGCTAGACCATTACTTATTTTCTATTTTATATGTCTTATTTTTGTACAGTAATGTATTCAAATTGCAAAGATGTTGATTACTTGTCACGTAGTTAAGATAGAATGGATGCATCTTAATGTTTCAAAGAGTGTAAGTTGTTGCAAGTATAACTTCAAATGTAGTGACCAAAGCAAGGTAGTCGATTTCCATGCATATTCCCTCACCCATGACACCGATGCCACTAGTACCACCAATACCACCCATGCCACCTATGCCTCTAAGCCAGGGCTTATATGATTGAAGTAGATAGTAGAGTACTAAAATAAACAATAAACTAGCTAACGTAGACATCATGGATTTCTTTTTGACTTATATATATTAACTCCATGATTAACTTAAATAATGTTTTGACCACATACGTACTCCTAAACACTTAGCACTACATTATGGGCTAATCAAACCCACTATTAGAACTATCTTTAAATATGCAGTTTTTTTTTTTTTTTGGGTGTAACTCTTTCTTATTAGGTTTTAAATTTCTACTTTCTTTGGTTTACACCAAGTAATTGATCAAAATGTCAAGGCTTTAGATAGATAAGAGTAATGAAAAATATTTTTTACACACATGGTAACTGACACATTATCTGTTTTCAAATTATTGGTGTCGATCTTATGAAGAATTTTTATGATTCTCATATGTATGGTTATGTGTTTAGATCTAGGAAAGGATGCCAATAGTGAAGTTCGTCATGGAAATTAAGTGGATGTTTGTGGACATCCCAGGTATCAATCAAGTCTAGGTTATTATAAATATAAAGTGGTCAAAGATTGATAAGGACGGCCAATGATGGGAGCCTAATAAGATCTAGAGTCATGAAACCTACACCTTTTATTGTTGTATATATATATATATATATATATATATATATATATATATAGATTTCATGACCAATTTAGATTATGAGGCATACTTAAGACGCCTGACCACAAGATTTTTAATTTGTTGTGTATCTATATATATATTTTGGTCCTATGGCTTGACTAACTAATTAGAATTAATATTTTGATTAAACATATGATGGGACAAGTCCTAATAAGGTTTGTCCACTTTAATCAATAACCTTATATGGAGTGTTTGGGGAAAAAAACTTGAAGTCTAAAAAATGACAAATAGTAACTAATAATATCTATGATACTTTAAATTGTGCATTATGCAATACAATTATAACTTCCACGAGCATTAAACAATTAATTATTAATAACGAATGATGAAGTATATAATAAATAAGCGGCTTTACAATAAGATCCTTAAAAACTTAAAATAGAATAAGGAAATAGGTTAATCACATAAACTTTGTTAGAGTTTTTTTTTTTTTTTGGGTCTAATAAATGCTAACTCACACAAAGCAATAACATATTAAAGGATATCAAATATAACTTCAGATAATTTGTATTTAGTGTTCTTTTCTCTCTTCTTGTTTTTCATTTTCAAATAGTCTTCTTTAAACAAGCAAAAGATTGTTAGATAGTAACTTCTTTTAAATGTGCAAATATGCTTCAAAGTTCAAGAATCTATGCCTTCAATGCTTTAAATCAACTCGTGATTATATCAACAACTTCTTTTCATATTGAGAAGCATTTAATGTGCAAATCATTAATTCAACTTGATGCATACATTGGCAAAGCTACATGTACTTAAGGGGCCCTCAATTTTTTAGAATTTGTATATATGTAATGTTGAATTTTGGTATTATGCTTACCTGTCATTTCTTAAAATTTTGAACCCACTAGACATACTAAATTAATAGAATCTATACATGTATTTTTTTTAAATTTGATGTTTTAAATTGAACCTATTGAATGCACACACATATATTTGTTTTCCTCTTTTTGTTCATTTTATTTCTTTCTCCTTTTTTCTATTTTCTTCCTGCCTTTCTTCCTCTTTTCCCATTTCCCCTTACTTTTCCTTCTTTTTTCCAAATTGCCCTTGGCTTTATTCTAACTTCACGTAATGCTTCTTCTCTTCCTCCTATTGCTCCTTACTTGAGAATTCTTATGTTTCTCAACTTCTTCATTGCTCATATTCTTTTTTATCTTTCTTTGTTTTCTAGCATTTGAATCATTCCTAGCTCTTTATTCAATTAGTTTTTCCATTTTTCCTACATCTTTATCGCTCCAAACTCCACTCTAGTCGTGTTTGTGAATCGTGATTTTCCCTTGATCCCTTTGTGTTCAACTTTGATAAAGTGTTTATCAAACTCTCAATTGCTCTATATTTAATCTCTGCATCTCTTGGATGCATTTTTGTAAATAGTAGTTTTTTATTAACTAAGTAGAATATAATCAAATTTAAATATTAATATATTATTTTCAATTGGATCTAGAATAATTGTCTTTGTAAATATTACGAAAATTTTTCAAATGTTGTTTGATAAAATATATAGTGTTTGTAGTAATCTGTAAATATAGTTTTGTCAACAAGTTGAAAATCATAAATTTTCTTACCTCATTAAATAAAACTTTCTCCCTTTAAAATGCTCTTTTTAGCTATTCATTGAATTACTATTATGGTGTTGTTGAGCAATAGCTTTTTTTTTTAAAATATATTCTTGTTTACATTATATGAACTAAGTAGATACAAAATTATGTCCTCATGGGTATTTAGATAGTGAAACTGTTAATATTAATATGAAGAGTGATTATTGATATACTACTCATTTAAATTGAAACTTATTTCCAAAGTTAGGAAGAAAGTTATAATATTATTAGTGAATTAATTTTAATTAGCTTGATCCAAAAGTTTAAAAGGAAATATCTTATTTAAATAATATAGTATAAAAATATAATTTTTTAAATATGATATAAAAAAAAAATTAAAAGAAACTTTTTTGTCCCCCTAACCAAGAGTCTTGCCTCCACGATTGGGTGCTTGTGTTCTAGACACCAGAAGATTTAAATAATGCAATTTTGTTTCTCCTTCTTTTAAACAATAAATTTTCTTATTTAGCTTCCTTAAATTTTAAACTTGTCTTTTTCATTCCCTAATCAGTAATATCTTTCTAAAAGCCCAAGAATCATATTAGTATGAAACAATCAGAGTAAATGCGTACGAGGTGAATGAAATTTATTTCTGTATTAATTAACTTGCATCTTGACTCAATTTAAAAACTTTTCATTTACGAAATTTAAAGAACTTTCCTCAAGCATGCCAATCTAGAAACTTTCCTTAGAAATGATTATCATAATTTTGCAAAACATATGGCTGGTTCGTTATTCGAAAATTTTCCGTAAAGACTTTGATTCAATTAATTCCTCCTTTTTGAAAACTTTCCATTGATGATATCATTAAGAACTTTCCATGAGTTAAGGAAATCATATTCAGACACATTTTAGCTCCTTAACAGGATTTAAATCAACGAGATATTTTCAGCCCAGAGATAATTTTTGGCCCACGAAATCCATTTTCCAAAAATCACTTACTCTAAAACATTTGACATAATTAAAAGCAAAGAGCTTTGATGCAATACCAAACATTAATCTCTCTATCTTGCACTCCAAAATATAAAATTAAGTGTTTAAACAAACACTGGTTGATAATATGAAGATTTTGGATGGGTCTCTATTTTTTCACCATTTTACCCCACATTGGAACTTTAAAAAACAGGGATTGGGCAAAAGAAATTTTATTTTTTTTCCTTTAAATTTTGCAGAAAACAATGTAGGGAATGACACGTCTTCAATTGTTTGATAGCTAGGTTGGCGTATGACGAGAAGGATATGACGAGAAGAGTCAATCACCTCATTCCCATATTCAACAAGTTTATATATCTCCTGCTTCCCACTGTTACTTTTTAATTTGTTTCTAAATGCATTTACTTCATATTTCATTGTGATGCTCCTGGATTTTTGTTCATTGGCAGGTCCACCGCTGTTCCTTCAGAGTCAGGATTAAACCCAAAAAAAAAAAAACTCAATATATTAGCTATTTTTTAATTGCTCTCTCTCTCTCTCTCTCTCTCTCTCTCTCTCTCTCTCTCTCTATGGGTATATATATATATACACACACATTTTTTTTAATGTTTGATTGTGATATTCTTGATTTTTTTTTAATTGGTGGGGCCAAAGCTTTCCTTTTAGAGATGGTATAAATTGAAATAGCAATTATATAATCATAGTAATTGTTATAATGGGAATATATAGTATTATATTTACATGCGTTGATGTTTGTCAGAAATAATATCCCTGTAGAGAGATTGATTGCATAGGAAGCTCTTAACACTGATATATAGGGCTTCTAAGAAGAACCCAAGTTAGGCTATAGTTGGGTGTTTGCAGGTCTTTTAAAGCTGAGCGATTTTAATTACATGGGTTAAAGCTGGCTAATTGAGAGTTTGGATGCAACAAGTTATTGGTCGAAGGTGACTCCGGTTTCATTATCAATCTGCTCGATAACAAATAGAGAATTGAAGAAGGGAAGGTACAATACAACACCTAAGACGGATCAAGCTTGGCTTAACCAAGACAGGAAAGTGCGCTTCTTACATGCATGGCTTAAAGAAGCCAACAAATCCGCAGATTGTGTAGCTAATTAACAAATTTTTTCAGCAATATTGGGCCGTACATATTTTTAATAATAACCCTCCTAAACAAATTTAGCTTTTCCTCTCGGCCCCACACTTAGTTTAGGGTCGTAAATGAACAAAATTAGAGTTTTGTTTATATGAATGTTCATTTTCAACTCTGCTCATTTATTAAATAAACGAATTTAAACATAGCATTAACTTGTTTAGCTTATGAATAGATGCTTTAAAAATAAAATAATTTTAACATTTAAATATTATATAAAATTATATGTATTATATATATTGAAAATTATAAATATTTTTTATAAACATTACGACATCTCATTTAACTTATATAATTCTTTTATGTCTAATCTTATACGATTGAGTTTGAACTCTCAATTAATAAAAAAGAAAAATGAGTTATTTAAGCCAAACTTGAGAGTATTAAGACTGGGCTTGTTTATTTTTGCAAAACAGTATTTATTTATTAGGCTGGGATTTAAAATTAAGTAAATTAAAATACGAATATTGATAATTAAGCAAGGATAAAAATACTGCCAACACACATTTTATTAAATGATGAAACAAATTTTAGTAGCACTGCGAATTGAAACGTGTTACCTCCTTGGTGGTGTTGCTTAAAATGTATCAGGTTGGGTCAGCGCCCAAATAGATTAGGGGCGATCTCCTATGTATGATGGGAGCTACCTGAATACTATGTAATATGGGAATCAATGAACAGAACCAGAATCAAGGGAAGGGGGGCCACAAGCCAGAAAATTTGAGATATTGAGCCTACGTTGGGTACGTAAAAAATATTTTAATAAAAATGAAAATAAAAAATAGAATGAAATCTTGTTATTTAAATTATATTTAATATAATATAAAATAATGTAAGAATAGATAAAAAAGCTAATTAAATGACCATAATATCTTTAGTGTAAAAAAATAATAAAATAATAATTTTAATTATTAATAGTAAAAAATAATAAAATAATTATTTTTATTTGCCAATAATAATAAATTGTAAAATAATAATTTTAAAATTTAATAAATAAAAATTAATTTTTTAATTACCAATAACAGAAAAACATTACCTATAATAAAAGAAATTAAAATAACTCAATTTTAACATTCTAATTCCAAAAAATTGTTTTTTCAATGAAAATAATAACAGAAAAAAAAAAAAAGAAAACCTTCAATTTTTATTTTTTAATTCCAAAAAATTGTTATTTGAATGACCAATAAGAGAAAAAAATATTAAAATATTCAATTTTAATATTTCATCCTACAAAAATGATTTCTGAATCAAATAATAGAAAAAAATCTCCAATAACACGCTCTTTCTGCATAACAAATAAAATAGCCAGTGATACAACAAAAATAATAAATTTATACTTTTAAAATTTATCCCAAGATCCCTATTAACATGTGCACATATTAAAATAAAATTTCGAATTAATTTATAACATTTACTCAATAAGTTAATTTAAAAATGGATATTCATACATGAAGTAACTTCAATCTAGGTTTTATATGACATAAATTTATATTTGATTGGGAACCCCAAAAAAAAATTTCTACAAAGGTGTTCTAAATATATGTCCACTTAAAAAAGAAAAATAATTATATTGTTTCTCTAACCAGTCCACTTCCATCTCACACCTTGCCGTGATTGAAAAATAGCTCCCATGACTTCATCCAAAGATTTGGCAGCTGTCATACCTTCACATAGTTCATGCCATGCACCGTGATATACCTGCATGGAAATTGTACTGACAAGTACGAACAAAATTTCTATTAACAAGTAGATTGTGAGAAAACAAGTGTATTTCCACTTGTAAATACCACCAATTCAAGAGTAGTGTACATGGATTTAGTAGAGACAAAAGAATTATAAGAATTATGTGCTTTGCATATAAGTCTTCTCTTGGAGCAACCATTTTTTTTTCCAATTATCTTAAACAATTGTTCATGTAGGTAAGTTTTTTACACATTTTAATTACTCTTCCCAAAGTGAATTAGCCAAACAAAAGACTTATTGCATTATCTATTACATATTAAGCATTTAAATGGCAATAAGTTCTTAGAAATATTCAAACCCTAAGATGAATTGTTATATATAACCTAAGGTTTAGCCACTCAAACCCCTAAGGTTACATTACAGCATATGCTAGATATGTCCTTTACATAGATAGAATAAAAAATAATAGCAATGCATGAAGTAGGGAATAGTAGTTCACAATCAAGTCGATACCTGTAAAATTGTGTTTAACTCAAAATCATCATCCCATGTTTCTACCTTATCCAGTTTATTGAAAATGACATTCAAAAAGTGCCGTAACGAATCACCCATCCAGTTCATTCATATCCTTTGTTATTCAACTTTAATTACTCACACAACCATGTGTCTTCATATACTAATAGTCTATGAATATAGGAAACCAACACATCATGTGACCTCAGAAACAAAGCAACACTAGAGTTGACAAATCATATTCTCTTCCCATTCAATTGAACAAATGATTAGGCAACAGACCTATTCTTGTTGGCTTAGATATAGAGTTGGATTTTGCTAAATCAATATATAGAGTTGATCTTTCTTCAAGGTCAAAGACTATCCCCTGAAAACCAAGCAAAGTAAAGAGTTATTAACAACCAAAGCATTCATAGTCTGTTTCTCCACTTACATTGAAATGTTGTCAAAATCTTTCTCTTCAAATACTATGATTTTCTACGTTTGTAGAATTAAGGTGAAAAGTTTGGGCTCATTTCAAGCTAAAATTCGATGCCAATAATCTAGAAGGGCCTTTACCCTCTTGCCCTGTTTCTAGATATGAATCAACTTTGGAAGCTAATATTAACATGAAATTGTAAACTACTTAAATAGCAATTTTATCAAGAAATCACTCATGTAAGGCTGCGTTGTCTCCTCCACCATACCAGCTATTCTTTTTCAACAACTCCCTTTTAAAATCCAGATGGCAAGAGCAAAATTATCTAGGTCAATCTACAGATGCAAGGCTATGAAATGCACTTCAACATCCTAAACCCCAAGAAATCGAGACCCCACATCAACAGCTAAAATATTTCCCCCAGGAACCGATCTCAATTTTTTTCAGCTTAGTCAACAGTGAAGCATACAATCTATCTCCGTTACACAGACCGGATATTGAAGAAACAGCAAATCAGGAAAGGAACACCTCAGAAAATGAGAAAAAAAAAAGTCGAAGAAAATGTTTAACCTAGAAAACTGAATACTTTTCACATCTAACCTTGTTCGACCTTGAGAAGAGAGCTACAAGGGAGTAATCACAGCAACCCATGACCGCCAATAAAAGAACACCAACTACAGTGGCTTGACGAAGATGATGATTCTGCAGGAAAAGTTGGAGAACAAGCGCGCGAGAGAATGGAGTGTTTTTGTAGCTTATCTATGGGCGATAATTTGACAGGACTATTTGAGGATTATGCAGGGCAGGATGGTAAGCTGGCCTCTTTCCCTCACTTTATCTAAGGAGAGCTATCTCCTCCATTTGCAGGAATCACGGACGCCATCAGAAAGGATCCACCTTGTACTAAACGCGCAAAGCCTCTTTCCTTCTGATTTCCCTTGTCTTTCGGTCACGACATCCGCGTTCCAAACATATCCTGAAGGAAGATTTAGGGTTGGCATTAGGCGATAAAATTATGTTGACAAATGAAGAATAAATAAGGTCTTTCATTTTGGTTCTTCATGATGCAGATGAATAATGAGCTCGATCTAAGGGGGACTTTATCAGTAGCTGCTTTCCCGGCAATCGATCGGAAGCCTCGTTGCAATCCAAAGGATTGCGGCTTTTCCCATTGCCCTTTTTTATTTATCTTTTCAATCTTATTTAAAAAAAATGAAAAACAAATTTAATGAGGTAATAGTTGATATGATGTATCGTCCTTGAATGAGCTGACAAAAAACACTATCTAAATCAAAAAAAGAGTCAATTGTCTAAATCAAATGTTACTAATAAACATGCCTGATTCGCTCTTGTTTGATTAATAAATAAATTAATAAAAGAAAGATGATTCATTCCCTTCTGATTCACAATAATACTGTGATTGGATGGGTGAGAAGAAAAGTGAAGGAGGAGGAAAGTCAAAAAAGAAAGAAAAGAAAAAAATAAAAAAAAAATATTTTTTTTCTGTACGTTTGGATCCACAAAGAAAAAATATAGAGGAACAAAAAGTTAGTAATATGATATAATAATAATATTATTATTGTTTAATATTAATAATTTTATCAATAAATAATATATTTTAAAAAATTATATGTTAAATATAAATTAATTATTCTAAATTAATACATATATAATATTTAAAAGAAAAATAAGAATAATAAAAAAATAAAATTCAATTTAATAGAATGTTCAAATAATAATAATAAATATTTTTTAATAAAATCAAAAAAATTATTAAAAAGCACACATTCAAAACTTAACAAATATTTTTATAAATATATTCTTTAAATTAATTAAATTTTATTTTTAAAAAATTATTTATAAATTATTATTTTAATACAATAACTAGGATTATTTATTTTAAAATTTTGTAAATATTATTTTAATATATATTAATCAATTTAAATTAATATATATAAATATAATAATATTTTTTAATCATATTTATATATTATATATAATATATTATTATAATATTATAAATATTAATATATAAATATTATATGTTTATGAATATATATATATAATAAGTTGCCAGGCAACGCATATATATATCCAACTGAATGGCAGTCGCATTATATAATCCAACTGTCATTTGGTCGCAAGTGTCTGATTGCAATGCAGTCGTTATATATATATATATATATATATTAATTTTAATATTAAAAAATATGTTATTATTTTATAAAAAATATTTTTTATTAATTAATTTTATTATAAAATTTTAAATAATTAATTAAAATGTTAAAAAAATTTAATGACATTGTTTATTTTTTTAAATTATTTTTGTCAATGAATCGTTTATATATTCTAACTAAATGGCAGTCGAAATATATATCCAACTACCATTTAGTCGCAGTCGGGCATTTTTTTTAGATATAATATATATAGATATATATATGCATATTTTTGTTGATTTCAATATTAAAAAATATGTGTTATTATTTTGTAAAATATATTTTTTATTAATTAATTTTATAATAAAATTTTAAATAAATAATTATAACATTAATTAATTACTTAATGGATTAAAATGTTGAAAAATTTTGTTGTCAGATTTTGAACCATGTTACATAGATTTTTTCTTTCAAAATCTTTCTATTTTAAAGAGAAAATTTTTTTATGGGACCCACACTTATTTTGACCTCAACTTTTCTATCTTCTTATTTTTTCTCTTGCATCCAAATAGGATAAAATTCATTTTTTTCCCTCTTTTCTTCTCAACATTTCTCTCTCCCATATTTTTCATCCCATCAAAACATATCATAAACTAAACATCTGCCACATATTTCAATAAATCCAGACCCTAAGCAAAAAAAATTAAAAGAGGTGGAACCCATACAAATAATTTAAATTACACAGAGAACAAATAATAAGTGTCAATCAAATAGAATTGAATAATATTAAAATATATCTTTTTTTATATTTATGTTTGAGATTTGAGATTGATACTTTTTAGGAATTGCAACATTCTCTTTGTTCAACATTCTCTTCACCATATTTTGCTTTGCCATATTCAAACTTGTTCTCTAATGGTAGGGCTAGGTCAGCCTACTAGAAATGCTTTATGTAATAGTTAGAAACCTCTTGTTTAGTACCTACCTATTTTAATTTAGAAGATTACTATCTCTCTCTAGCTGTGTCGTGGCTTACTTTTGTCGTTTTGTAACTTAACAACTGGTGGGACTTTTACTTTTGCATTTGAAGTATTGATCTTGGGGTTTTGGAGGCAAGTACAATAAAGGGAACTTTAATTTGACGCGATGCATGATCGTATTTGTTATTTCCTGAGATCCATCATGTTTTTTTTTATTAAATGTTATAAAGGAAGCAAACGTGTCCATTTTTTAAAAAAAAAAATTAAAAAAGTATTTAATGGACATGGTTGCCTAGCAACCGTGTCCATTAAATGCTGCTTTCCTACGTGTCAGCTTGACATGCAGGAAGAGGACAAAGGGGACACGGTTTCCTAGCAACTGTGTCCCAATGTATGCGTGTCAGGGTCAAACTATTTTGACTCTGACACGTAAATAAAAATTAACATGTGGCAACGTATGAGTGGAGGCAATAAGATTACGCTGCCACGTGTCAATATTTGATTGGGAAAAACTTTATCTTTATTTTTTACCGTTTATTTCTTCCTTTCCCAGGTTAAACGATTCTTCTCCTCCTCTTACAGCTTTCATTTTTTCTTTCGTTCAGTGGCCGTTCCTCCATTTCCTCTTCTCCTTACCTATTTGTTTCACCTTCTTTGTGAGATGTTGGGTTATTGTTTTTGTCTCCCTCTAACTTTCTAAGTCACAAGTTTTTATTGGGAGATTGTCCTTCAAAGTTTTTAGTGATTAGAAGAAAAGGAAGATAGAAGGAGTAATTTGCACGAGGAGAAGGAGCCAAAAAAAAAGGAAGTAGTCCCTGATTTGGTATGAAAATTTTAACTTAAAATTATATTTATTTTATAAATGATATGATTATACTGTAAATGAAATTTAATTACTTGTAATATGTTTTTTATTAGGTTTGTATATATGTGTGATGAGTTTTTTATTCTTATATATTGTAGCTGAAACAAAATACAATTGCAAGATCTAAATAAATGAAAAAAAAATAAGTTATGGTTATTTTATGTAGAAAGGGGAAAGAAATTTTAAAATTAAAGGAAAGAGGTTAAAAAAAATGGAAGAAAAAATTATGATAAGAAAAAATAACTATTTGGGGAGAAAAATTTATCAATATTAAAGACTATTAGGAAAAATAAATAAATTAAAAATAATGATGAATATATCAAATAAAAACTCTGAAAGGTTATAAGTAATGGAGATATAGAAAAATATTATAAAAGAAAATTAAAATTTGAAGAACAAATATAGGAAAAAAGGGGAAAAAGTATGAAAGAATATGATGTAAAAAATAGAAGTAGTGTAAAAAAATATTGTTGAATAATATGGTGGGAGAAAAAATATGGAAGGGACAATATATGAAAAGATATAATTGAAAAACTATTATGAAAATATAATATAAAAAATTGTTATTAAAAAAGGTAATATAAAAAGATATTGCAAAAAAGGAAACAGGAATTGTCTATGAATTGAAAAAAGAAAATATAAAATTTATAATTCTATAGGATATAATTTATATTGGCAAAATATTAGTGTAATATTGAAAAAAATATAAGTAAAAATATTGAAAATTTAAAAAAATATATCAATAAAATGCATGTAATCCAAAAAAATAATGAACTTAATAATTGATAACTTTTTTACTGTATTTTGAATGTTAGTGGCAGTGTTGATTGAGCTGGCAAAATAAATAACGGAAAGGAAGTTATATGCATATATTCAAATGGGCAAATATGTGAAACCGAAGAGGGGGCAACATTTATCGCGGATACGATTGATGTAATGACTATTGATTATATTATTTCATTAGAGAGGCTAAAACAAGAAGTTGCTGAACAGTTACACCTTGACTTAAATCAATATGTGTCTGACTTGGTGTATAGGCATCCCGTGTCATTGAGACCCACAAAGTATCGAGCAGGCAAGTTAAGGAGCGATGCCAATGTCCAAGCAATGTGGATGGCGAATGCAAAGTTTCCATCACAGTTGGGGTCAGTAGAATTGTATACAGAAATATCGTCAAAAGAAATAAACTTAAATGAAGCCACTTAAGTAATAGTTGAATATGTGCTGGATCCACTCCCATGCTCTAGTCACGCTATCATTGCCGACGATCAGCCTGCGTTGTTTAGGTCATATTTTGTAGGTGTTGGTCAACATCCAAGTTCATCTCGTCTGTCGAGTGATGATATCTCACATCCAAGTGCATCACATGCACTAATTGGTGCCCCCTTTCTCCTCCAGAGCAGGCAGAAGACATCATGGATGAATTTGAAGAAGAAGATAAATATGATACAACTCCTTGCAATTACAATGATGGTGGTAATACAAATAATGATGAAGACATCAATTGTGTGGATGCCATTGTGAATCTAGCATCTCCCATTAATATTTATGATGAATTGACTGTTGCATTCCTTGAATAGATAGACGCAGGTGGTGTGAGAGTTCTTGAGCATGTTGAAATGAAGGAGGGAGTGATAAATATGAATGATGGCCAAGAGTTATGTGTAGGTATGTTATATAATGATCAGTGATCCTTTTTCAGGGCAATGAAGATATACTCGGTACGCGCACATTACACTTTTAAAGTGTTTCACTCATAAAAAAAGTACGAAGAATACCGTTGCCTTGAATATGGACAGGGGTCATGCAAGTGGAGGGTTAGAACTTGTTATCAGAGGAAGGAAAATCATTGGGAGATAACAAAATACAATGGGCCCCATATATGTGTGTCAGCATCATTATCTCAAGACCACCTTAAACTTGATTATGATGTTATTTCAGTATACCTTGTATCCATGGTAACTAAGAATCCTAGAGTGTCAATTCGAGAGGTCATTGAGCGGGTGCATTCTATTTTTGGATATAATGTTTCATACAAAAAGGCTTGGAAAGGAAAACATCGAGCCATCTCACATGCATTTGAGAATTAGAAGAAATCTTTTGCTTTGTTACGTAGATGGTTGGCCGCTGTTCAGCATTTCATGTCCGGCTTGTATTATGACTTTATGCATAAAGAACATGTACCGACTAGCATGGCTAATGGGGAGTCAGTCATATTTCATCAGGTATTCTGGACCTTTAAACCATGCATTGAGGCATTTGGCTACTTGAAACCGATGGTCCAAATCGATGGGACATTCCTTTATGGCAAATATAAAGGGACCGTACTGATTGCAAGCACACAGGACGGTGAGAGGAATATTGTCCCACTTGCGTTTGCAATAGTCGAGGGAGAAACATATGAGGCATGGGCATGGTTCTTATTTAACCTTTGCACGCATGTGGTGAAAGATAAGGATGGATTGTGCTTGATTTCTGATCAGCATACTAGTATCTTAGCTGTCGTGGCTAATGGGCGAATAGGGTGGCAACCTCCACAAGCTTATCATATGTTTTGCCTTCGACATTTGGCTAGCAATATCAATAAGAAATTTAGATTGCCCTGGCTGAAGAAGTTATTTACTAAAATTGGTAAATCTTGCCACTCCGTAACTCACTTGAATTTGTGTTATACCATGGTTCTGCATAGATTTTTCTCTTATCCTTTCTTTTCTTGTATAGGTTACCTATATGAGCAACATAAAGTAGATGAAAAATTAGCCCACATACGTCAATTAGACATGCACGTTGCAAACTAGATTGAGGAGATACCCAAGGGTCAATAGTGTCTGGCATATGACGTTGATGGTAGATGATGGGATCACATGACAACAAATTTATAGAAAGTATCAATGCAGTTTCCCAAGGAGTTAGATTCCTACCTGTGCTGGGGTTGGTGAGAGCAACATTTTTTAGGCTAACCAATTATTGGGTCCAGCGAGCCGAAAAGGCGAATGCACAACTGGAAGCAGGCAAAACCATATCTGAAGACATCAGATTAAAGCTAACAGTCAGAGCTAGAAGAGCATCAGCATGTGCAGTTCGTGGTTTTGATAGACGAGGGTCTACATTTGAAGTAAAGGAGCCATATAATCCAAATAATCAGCAATTTGGTTGATCTTGTAAAGTCAACTTAGCAGAGCATGCATGTGATTGTGGTGAATTTTAGGCTTTAAAATATTCTTGCCAGCATGTATTAGCAACTTGTGCTCACGTTCGCGTGGATTACGTACTATTCATTGACCAAGTGTTTCGATTAGAAACTATTTTAAAGGCCTATGACACTGAATTTCGTCTCATTGGTAGTGAAGTATACTGGCCCTATGTTCAAGGCCCAACACTTATTCCAGATCCAACAATGACACATGGCAAAGGTCATCCCAGATCAAGTCGAATACGAAATAAAATTGATTGGCAAGAAAGTTTGAGAGATCTGCCATGATGTGCATTATGTAAACAGTCAGGTCATAACCGCGTGACTTGTCCATCACATCCCCGTCTAAACCTGTAGCCTTTTAGTTTGTCGATTGTTTTTTCTCCCTTCTTGTATTAGAAATGCTTTATATACTGCTTTTCTTGTGTTATTTGTATGAAGGATGTAAGACAATTTTAATAAAGTATGTTGTCTTATTCGCTATTTGTTTCAGTTTTCAATAAAGTACAATCTAGCTCTAGGTGAAGTTAGCTTCATATAAATTTATCCCTGCACTTCTCATATATCATTAAATATGTATTTTAGCTAACTTTGATGCCACTTTGTAGGATAGTATTATGTCTGGCATGAGACATGTTGTTCATTCGGGTCTAGAGGATGACTCTTTGTTGTATCTACAAACTAGGCACGTCTCTTAGGCGGTGTGGCTGAATATGGTGCGTTATTGATATATTGTAGAAATTGAATTTTCAACTGTTTAATGACTATATTGTTTATAATATTTCACACGTTTTCTCCCTAACAGCCAGATCACATTTTTCGACTTCGCCGCATTGCGTATGGTCCACGATTAAAGTCTCTCCCACTAGCTATAGTGCCACACCTTAGAGCCGCTGGCTTTTACGGAGTATCTTGCTTTGCAGCACTTGACTTTGATGCTTCCCTTGTTTCAGCACTCGTTGAGCAGTGGCGACTAGAAACACATACTTTTCATACCACCCAAGGCGAGTGTACCATTACACTACAGGATGTCGCTGTATAGTTAGTTCTTCCTGTGGTGAGTCTCCTTGTCACTGGTTCACTTAACTTCAACTGGCAAGTTATTTGTGGGGTTCTTCTTGGAATTGAGCCACCTAAGGAGGAGTTTGATGGTCAGAGATTGAGCATTACTTGGCTCGCCGACCACTTTGAGGCACTTCTAGAGAATGCAGACGAGAATGACACACTACAGTTTGCTCATGCCTACATATTATGCCTGATAGGCGAGGTTCTTATGTCAGACCGATCGGGACATAGAGCTCCCCTTATGTACCTAACAGTCCTCCAGGACTTCCATGTAGCAGGTTAGTTCAGTTGAGGTTCCGTAGTACTAGCATATCTCTATAAAGAGTTATACAATGCCACTGATTACAAGGAGGTTAACATCGGTAGCTGTTTGACGTTGCTTCATTATCCCATCAACCGTGACCCCTTTTTTATAAAAAAAAAAAAAATCAGTATTATATCTTGAGAAATAAAAATAACAGCTAGATATTTGAAGAATTTAAAATTTTTGTTATTATTTTATAGTTAAAAACCCATTGATCTTGGTTTTTAAGTATATTTTGACAAAAAAATATGTAAGTTAAAATTTTTTATGTCTAATCTTATGTGAGCCAAGTTTGAACTCTCAATTAATAAAAAAGAAAAAAGTTGAGTTATTTAAGCCAAATTTGGGTTGAGAGTATTAAGACTAGGCTTGTTTATGTTTGCAAAATGGTGCTTATTTCTTAGGTTGGGATTTAAAAATTAAGCAATTAATTATAATACTAATATTAATCATTATGGAAGGATAAAATTATTGCCAACACATATTTTATTAAATGATGAAAAGAAATTTAGTAGTACTATGAAACTTGAAACATGTTTACCTCCATAATAGGATTGCTTAAAATGTTTTAGGTTGGGTCAGTTGAATTAAATTATAAATAAATAAACAACTCTTAAAAGTGTAATATTTTTAAAATCAAACTAATCATTTAATTAGTGAAAACACTAGTTCAGAGTTCATTTGTCTTAATGTAATGAAGTGTAATTGTATCAATAAAAGTTAAATATGTATTTTAAATTTATTTACATATAAAAATATTTTTTTAGTCTTATTAAGAATTTAATAGAAAGATTATATTATATCATTTTATTTGTATTTTTTATATAAAATATAATTAATATTATAAATTTTATAAATTTAATTTTTTTGATAAAGTTACATTTCTAAGTATAATTTATTTTTTTAACTTATTTGTCTTTAAAATATTTTTTTAAGTTTTATTAAAAATTTATAGAAAGATTACTACAAGTTATTTGTATATAAAATTTAATTAATATTATTAACATTAAAAATTTTATTTTCTTTGATAAAGTTATATTTATAAGTATAATTTATTTTTTTAATATATTTGTCTATTTAAAAAAAATTCTAAGTTCAAAATTTTTTTATATAGAAATAAGTTGTAAAAATATTTTATAATTGAAAATATAACTTCATCAAAAAGTTACCTTTGGTAACGACATTAATCTATTGTCACTAAAAGTTTTGGCGTACAAAATTTTAATCGATTAAAAGTTTTGGGCTAAAAATTTTCGTGGCAACTAAAATAATTTTCACTAAAAGTTACATTTAGTGATGATTAGAATTTGTTGCCACTAAAACTTTTGGTGCAAATATTTTAAATTAATAAAAAAAATTTCGCCAAAATTTTTTGTAGCAACCAACGTAGTTGTCACTAAAAATAACTTTTAACAGCGACAATTTTTACACTATTACTAAAATTTGACAAAAAATTGTTTAAATTTTTAAAAAGTCATGCAAAACTTTTACTGTCGCCACTAAAAGTTAGTTTTAATGGCGACTTTTTAGTTATAACTAAAATGTCATCACTAAATATAACTTTTTAGTAATGGCAATATTAATGTTGTCACTAAAAGTATTTAGCGGCGACTTTTTGTTGCTACTAAATAGTTTTAGTGGCAACAGTAGCAATATTTTTTGTTGCCACTAAAAATTTTATCAGAATTAGGAAGAGTATTTTAATAACAAGTTTTAGCGACAATTTTATAAAGTCACTGTTATAAAGATTTTTTTAATAACAATTTTTTTTTGTCACCACTAAAAGTTGTTATTAAAAATCTATTTTTTTGTATATAAATTCCGCACTTCTCTATATTTTAATGTTTGCAAGTGATATAACCATTTTTTGACATATATCTTAATGAGCCAAAGTTTAAATGTCCTAATCTAGTATGTTACAAAATATAATTAAACTCAATAATATAAATAGAAATCATATTTATTGCATTAATATTAAGTTAAAACATGCCATTGCAATTGTATCATTTTTCTAAAATAATATCATTCTTAGAGATTATTATATGATCAAATTTAATTACAATTTTGAAACCCTTCTTAAATAGAAAACTAGTAGACAATAAATTCTTTTGAATTTTTGGCACATGAAACACATTCAGCAAAGTCAATTTTTGTCTAGATATAAAGTTGATCTTCAGAAACCCTTTTCTTAACACTTCAATTGTGACATGGTCACTCATTAGAACCTTCTCAAGATCTTTCACTTCTATATAAGTCTTGAATAAATTTTTGTCATCGTAAACATGGATAATGGCTCCAGAATCTAGCCACCAATTAGGATCTTTTATTGTTGAATTAGCCATGTTCATTTATGTGGCCATTCTAATTTGAAGTGCAAAAATTATTGCTATCATGCCCTAAATAGAATTCTCCACCACATTTGTTTTCTTAAAATTTTCAATTTTAAAATTAATTATTGACTTTCTTAATTTGCATTTGTGAATTAAATGGCTTTGTTTTCTACAATAAAACAATATAGATTATTTCTCTTCTTTCTTGTTCATTTTTAGATCATTATTTCCACTACTAGGTCCTTTGCCAAGTTTTTTATTATTAACAAAATTAACTATAGAATTTTAGATCAAAAATTGTGTATCATAAGCATGAGTTTCAGTCTCAATCTGAAGATGTATTTAGAATTGTTCTAAGCCTAATTTGTCAGTGGAATGTAATATTTTCTTTTTATAATCATTTCACGAAATAAGCAATTTAAAAAAGATTGTACAAATTTGCAACGTGGGACTTTAAATATCACTATATATTACAAACTACATAACAATCCCTCACTAGTTTATAATATTGTTTTATAATCTCATGCATATTAAAAAGTTTATTAATTCAGAGTTAAGTTCTTATTACTAGTATTTTGTTTTAAATTCAAGTTTAAGTCTTTTAAAATATATATATTAATAATCAATACATACATACATATATATATATATATATATATATATATATTTTAATCATACTAAATGAATTTATTTTTATATACTTTTAGATAATTTATTTTTTATTTAGTATAAGACTTTAAATCACACACTATATTACAAATTATTTCACAAAGTATACTCCGAATGCTTCGAGTAGACAGACATAGCTAAGCTACAAGAGAACAAATCTGAAGAAGGCAAAGCAAAATATGATGAAGGGACACTGCTATAAAGTACAAAAGTACGCCATTAATTATGGCTGTCGTCGTCTTTCAGGATCCATATTCACCGTCGACGTTCTGTGAAGGAATAAGGGCATAATAAATGGAAAAAAGAGTGGCGATCCAAGCAAGACAAGGGACCCATTTAAGCTCTCGAGGAACATAGCAACTCACGAAAACAAAAAAGGCCAACATCATCAAGGCAATTCCTGTCACGAGAATGACTGTGGAAAGTCTGGGATAAGTCTTTCGGAACAGAACGCCATTCCAGATAGCAGGAACCGCACACGACGCTGCAACTGCCACTATGCGCATGTCGGTAGTCGTAGAAAGTGAATTACTAGAAAGCACGAGATTAACCACCGTATTAACCGCAAAACCCAAAATATGCTTCCCTAATTCTTGCTTATCAAAGATCTCCCAGATATGCTTCCATGAGTCTTTCCGTTCACCTGACTCTAAATTTTCAGTGCTCACCTGGGCGGAGTTAGGGTTCCTGTGTATCCCAAGTGGAGAATATTGATTTGATGGAAAAGATGATGAGAATGAAGGATTCAAAGATACAGTATGATCTTCCATTGGGATAAAGATGGCTGGCGGATGCTGAAGAGGAAGATGAGGCTGGGAGGGAAGCCAATATATTTGAACGATGAAGTGAGGATCTGCCTCTGGGTATGAAGGGAGGGAGGCATCCCTGGTAGGGGCAAGCTCGTCCTGGGCTTCCTGTATAATAAATTCTGGGTTTGCAGTGACAAGTTGAAGTTGATGGGCTTGTACGTTAGGGAGATGAGGAGGAATGGAAGACCCAATATGTTGATGATCAAAGACGTCCTGGGTGCTATTTAAGGACACAGTTGCTGGGTAGGACAAGTTCCTGATTGACTGACCGGCGTTGGGCATCCGGGGGCTTCCGTTGAAAAGCAAACGCGGAGCTATCCCGGAGCGGCCATGAAGTTCGTGGATGACTGTAGGGAAAACGCTTCGACCCAGAGCGCTTTCTTGAACCAAAGGGTTCATTCGAGTGAACGCCAACTCGTCGTTGAATTGGCCGGCGACAGGCTTGTAAAGTGGGTTTTCTCTGTTACGAACATACAGCCCCTGCATGCATTTAGGCATTTGGACTCTTGGGCCTGCACTTTGGGGAAGTGGGTCATGGCATTCCTGGGAAACCAAGGCTGTCTCCACTACGTCCAAGGCCATAGCCGGAGCTTTCTGAGCAAAGTTCCAATTTGGAGGCAGAGCTTTTATTATCAGAAGCTGAAGGGTGAGGCTTTTCCTTTGCGGGGGTTGCAGTTTTTGTGTGAGTAATATGTGACTGCATGAACAGAATGAGAATTGAGGAAGGGGGGCCACAAGCCGGAAAATTTGAGATAAAAAGCGTTCACATGTGCTTGAACATAGCACCCGTAGTTGATTTGCGCTGTTTTTACTTTTCCTTTTGCTATGGGGCCCGCTTTTTTTTTTTTTTTGGTTTTCCTGAAACATAGTAAAAAATTGGAATCACTTGAGGAGATCATACTGGTTTATATATAAGAAGTCGTGAGATTGTATTGTTTAATGTTTATTCTTATTGTTCATATATTATTTATTTATTTATTTATTAAATTATTGTTTAAAAAATAAAAAATAAAAAATATTCTTTATTTTATCTATTTATTATGTATATATATATATTCTAATATCATCCAATCAAATATACTCTTTTAGGTTATTATTGGGCCATTATAATTACGTCGACACATGGAGAATAAATGAGGCCTTTCATATTTGGTCCTTGATGATGTAGATGAATGACGAGCTCGATCTAGGGGGAGGGGGGACTATCATCTCACCTTTGAATAAAATTACCAAGAAAAAATGATAAATTGCTGTCGTAGTCAAACAAGAGTCAATCATTTGCTTTTAAAAAAAATTGTAAAAAATTTTAAATTAACAATCAATTTTCTTTTTACAACTTCATATATTTTAATCTTTTCAAAATTACAATTAAATCATTTAAAATTACAATCAAGTCTCTTCAAAAATTATTTTTGCAAACTTAAAGTCCTTAATCAAAATGTTCTCTTTTATAAATGTTGTCTAAATCAAAGGGTAAATTATACAATTTAAAAAATTAAAGGGTAAATTACACAATGAACCCAAAAATTAAAGGGTAAATTATATAATTTTAAAAAAAAAATTGTTAAAATTACATAGATCTTTTTCATTTTTAAAAAAATATATATTTCTTTTAAAATAAAGAGTAAATTACATAGATATTTCTTGAATTTTTATGAAATTATATAAACTTTCCTTTTATTTTTTAAATTTACACAAATCTCCCATAAAATAAAAAGTAAATTGTGCATACCTTTCTTAAATTTTTCTAGAATTATATGGATCTTTTTTTTCTATTTTCAATGGAGATTTGTGTATATTAGAGAGAAAATCTGTATAATTTCACCAAAATTTGGAGAAAGTATATATAATTTATTTTTTGTTTTAGGGAATGTTTACGTATATTTTAAAAATAAAAAAGATCTATATAATTTTATCAAAATTTAAGAAAGATTTATGTTTATTTTGAAAATATAAGAAAAATATGTATAATTTCAATAAAATTTTAAAAAAATTATATAATTTATTCAAAATTAAAAAAGTGAAGCGCACACAAGTAAACTATAAATTGAACAGAGAAAAAAGAACAAGTGTCTGGTCAATTGTCACGTGCATCTCATCCGTTGTCACAAATCCTCGTAAGCATAACTGTGCATATTATTCTTCCCATCCTATTGGCTGTACGGCCAATTTAATCTTATAGGATCAAGTAATGTTTAAATATTTAAATATATCTTTTTAAAGAATAATTAAATTAGAATCATACATATTTTTGGGTAGATATTTATGTTTGAGATTTGATAGTGATACTTCGTGGGAAATGCAACATTCCCTTCATCATATTCTGCTTTGCCTTCTTCAAACTTGTTTCTCTTGGCGTAGAGCTATGTCAGTCTACTAGAAGTGTTTTATGTATACATAGAAACCCCTCGTTTAATTAGTATCGACCTATCTTTATTCGGAAGATTACTATGCTTCTTCAGCTGTGCCGTGTGTTACTTTTGTTGTTTTGTAACTCACGCAAGACATGGTGGAACTTTTACTCTTGCATCTAAGCTATTGATCTTAGTTTTTAAGTATATTTTTCAATAAAAATACGAGAAGTTAAAATCTTTTATGTCTAATCTTATGTGAACCAAGTTTGAACTCTCAATTAATAAAAAAGAAAAAACTGATCTTATTTAAGCCAAACTTGAGAGTATCAAGACTGGGCTTGTTTATTTCTGCAAAATGGTACTTATTTCTGAGGATGGAATTTACTAATTAAGTAAATTAAAATACTGATATTGATAATTAAGGAAGGATAAAAATATTGCCAACACACATTTTATTAAATGATGAAACGAAATTTAGCAGCACTGTGAAATTTGAAACATGTTACCTCTGGTACGAATATTGCTTAAAATGTTTCAGGCTGGGTCAGCCGACGAATAGATCAGTGGTGATTATTGAGAAAACGTTCCAAGCCTCTAGAACGCTTAGCCTTTGACGAGCTGTACGCCACCACACAAATTAGTCGAAAAAGACAACAGAAGAGAGAGATGATTGATTATGAGTTGCTCTGATAGGATTTCTAATCTTCCAATTATTCAAATTAAGACTCACTGATCGAAATGAAAAGAAAAAAGCAAAAACAAAAAACAAAACCATCCGAGTTTTTGATATAACAATAAAGGTCATAATATGATAACTTCACCACAAATGTTGTTTAAGTCTCATGCATGTCCAAGAAAGAGAAAGTCACCCCCACTTACACTAGTGATGCCATTTTAACTGTATCAAGGGGCATTAATTTATTACTTTATATACTATTGAGATCAAGCTATTATGTTTCATTTTCTAATATAATTTTCAATCTAAAAAAATAAGGCACATAACAATTTTTTTGTAAAAATTGATTAATTATTTTGATCTTTATTTTTAATTGCAATATTTTATTTGAAAAAATTATAATTGACTTTTTGGTTTCTTAATTTCATTGTATTTGTATCATTTATAAATTAAACATTAAATTTAATTTCAATCATACAAATTATTAAAATATAATTTTTATGGCTTAGTACCCATTTTGTCCTTCACTTTATCCCGCATCTAAGATAGCACTTATATGGCAGGTATTCTTCTAAGAATAAACCACACTTGCGCCCAATTGAGAAAAAGGTAAGAAGCAATATTATCGATGTGAGGTTCCTGCAGTGATTTTGCTTTAAGCAAAATTTCCTCGAGAGAAGCATGCAGGGCTTACTGAATGCATCGAGGAAGCACATATCTACTGTCATGGGTTATCAAGATGAGGAGAAAATGTGTATTAAACAATGGGAGAGTATTTTAGTAATTTTAAATCAAGCTTCTCTCACTTCTCCAATTATCATATACATATAATTCCTACTAGTTTGTTACATGTGAATAAGAAAGGAATTGCACCATAGTTTTCAACCTTTCGCTACTACCAAGCTGGACCCAGCACATCTGAACACAGCTTATCTCTTTTAATTCCTCTCACTGCTATAGCTCACCGCGTGTCCCCTTCATAATCTATAATCTATTTTATCCATGCAAAATCCGTGGATTTTACTGTTTATTACACATTACATCACATCATTGAAGCACCGTTTTTATACCGTTTGTTATTGTTTTGCACTGTTTATTCGTTTTTTTTTTTTTTGGAACCTACGTTTTCCCTTTTCGTTGTAGGACCCTTTTTTTTTTTTCCCTGAAACCCTTGAATTTGCAGTGGTTAATGCTAGTTAATGAGTTGATATAAAGACTTGAAAATTACATCTAAAGATTTATATTTTGTGAAATTTAGTAATAATTTTAATTTTTAAAAATTATTTAATTTTTAAAATATTTTATTATAAATTTTATAAAACTTGAATCCTTAAATATAATTTTTTAAAAAAAAAATTGTTATTTTTAGGCGATCAAAATTCATATTACTTTTAACACCACTTTTCCTATGCGTTGTCATTCATTATGACATGATAAACGAATAGATATATACAATATAAGGTGTGAAAGTGGAGAATAAAACTCAATAAAATGAATGCATATTGTTCAGACTCATTTTCCAATGTAAAAAATATTCTTAAATTTTTAATTAAAATAATAGCGTGAAACTAAATTAACTTATGTTCACAATTTGGGAAGATAGGAAGAGGAAAAGACGCGTTGATGGCGTGCCTGATCCAAATTGTCAAACAAAATGGGAAAGCAAAAATGAAAATTTAAGAAGAAAGTAAAGTTTTGATTTTAAAAGGAAAAAAGAAAGACAAAACTAGTATTTGACCCGATGCAAAAATATTCTCTAATATATATGTTTAAATTCTGAGTATACTACTTCCTGCAAAATACTTCCACAAGTATACATAATCGTGACAAAAATACATAGTGTAAATTAGAGTTAATAAGTTTATAATTACAGTTTAATGTGATTAGGATCATGACTGATCATGTTTTGGTTACATGATTTCATAGAATGTTATTATGAGATAAACATATGTTAATCTATTCAACAGATAAGGTAAGAAAATAAATCAAAACAAATTATTGGCAAAATATATTAATGAGTTATACTAAAATATCAAAGAACTAGAATTTTAATATAATGAGGAGAATATTTATAGAATTTAAAGTTGTAAGTTTTGTTAAATGAAATACCGAGACTTTGCTTAATTTTCCCAAACTTAAGTCTTCTAGTTATATGTATCTTAATAAAACTTCAATCCAACAAATCTTTTTGATTCTAAGAAACACCGATACGAATATGTATATCAGGTACGACACGATACGATACATAAGATACGATAATTTTTAAAATTTTAGAATATGAATACGGGAATATATATATATATATATATTCAACACAATTAATAAAGTGTCCAATGATATGTGTAAAAATAATATGTCCAATAATTTGACTTGTCTAATAAAAGACACAACACAACAAAACCATGTCTATCAAAAATAATGGCCTTCTCTTTGAGTCCGTTTACACATTATTTTCCACCTATCACACTCTAACCAGGTACCTATATAACATTTTCATTTTTTTTTATTTGATATTACTCACTTGACATTTTATGCTACCAGAGGAAGAAACAATAGGTGTCAATAGCTATTTTGGTCAAAGCGTGTAATGGGTCAAAATAAATACTACAGGTTCCATCACACATGGGTCCTGTGTAAACAAGGAAAGAAAATGAATTGTACATACACAAAATTAAGATACTCAAGGAATGCAAAGAGACAAGAAGAAAATCACCGACTTGATTTATGAGGAGCAAGAGAAGTTAGTGTCGATGAAGAGAAGATCTTGTTATTTATGAGCCACTACATGATAAAGGTATAGAGGAAACACAATAATTGGGCTTTTTTTTTTTTTCTTAGGGTGATAGGAAAACAAAGAAAGAGGAGTAGGTGACCCAAGATGAGCATATCATAGCAAATAACGAAAAAAATCAGCACCCAAGGTCCAAACTAAGAGGAATCTGAAGCTAAGAACTTGCCACCGGAGAAGAAGATGCAACCTGCCACTTCTACTGGCCAGAGAAGATGATGAAGGAACATAGCAGAGGTTGCTGGAGAAAATAACACAGCACAATAGGAGAAGATGATGTAACAGGCGATGCACGACGAGACGCAAAGAGATGAGGGTGAGGGTCAAAGGAGAAAGGGGATGTCACACCTAAAAATGCGACCGCATGGCACCTTAAAAAAATTTAAAAATTTTAATTTTAAAAGAAAACAAAAATTGAAATCAAAATGGAAAAATAGTAGGAGTCGCCACCAAAATTTTATTTTTAAAAAAATAAAATTTTGGAAAAACCTTTTTATTTAAAAAAAATGGTCTACGAACCAGATTTGGATTTAAGAGTCGATTGTGAGTGGAGAAGGTATTAGGCATCCCATTATACCCGTCCCTAAAAACGGTTGCCCTAAATCAGTTGTACAAAATTATTATAACCTTTAATCTATTTTAATTATCTTTAACTAATCACATGTAAAATAAGAAATAAAGAAATTAAAAGAAATAAAATTAAAAAAAAGAAGGAAAAGAAATTGACGAAATAAAATTAAACGCAAAATAAAAGGAAATAAATTAAGAAAATAAAATTTTAAAAAAATTATTTACAATGACGGACTTGACCTAAAATAAAAACTTAGGGCCTACGTATTCTATAATAGGGATTAACGTCCACGCAATTCGAATTAAAAATTGTGTTTAGTTGGTGTTTTATTTGTTTTTTTATTTTTAATATTTAATATTTGTTTTTGTGTTGTTTTTTTTTTTTTTTTTGCAAAAAGATAAGGAAAATAAAAATTACTTTTTCCTTTAACAAATAAAACCAGCTTTAAAATTGGTTAATGTGTTTTGATTTACTAAAGGTAAATTTAATTTTACTTTTCTTACATTTTTATTATTTTTTCTTTTTTTAATCATTTTTTATCTTTTCATTTTTCTCTCTCTATGTCTTTTTGTTGTTTTCTATGTTTATTTATTTTTGTTTTGTTTTGTTTTTCTTTCTTTTTTTTGTTTTTTTATTATTTATTTTTGTATTTTCTTATGACTTTAATGATTTTTTGTGAAAAAAGGTTTTCCTTTTCTTTTTCTTTTGCATTTTTAAAACTTTTTATTTGATTTGATTTTAATTTTTGACTTTCTTAATTTTACTCGTATTTTAATTTTTAATTTTTGTTTTATTCTTTGACTTTCTTTATTTTTGTTTTAATATTTTTTTCCTTTCTCTTTTCCCCTCTTTTTTTCTTAAAAATAATTGATGTTTTATTTTTTCTATTTTACTTCTTTTTTGGGTTTTAATTTTTTGATTGATTTTGTGTTATTGATCTTTTTTTTTAATAATTTTTGTTTTGTTATTTCTTTTTTTTTTTTAATTTTTTTTATCTTTGATTTTTTTTCTTGATTTTTATTTTATTTTATTTTATATTTTGGCCTTTTGGTCATATATATATATATTTGTTAGTCTTTTATTAACTTCTTTATGATTTTTTTTATTTCTTGATATCTTTATAAAATATAATTTAATTAATTTTTTGGTTATCAAACTAAAGTTGGAAGAAAATCCAACATCTACAAAAGGAAAAATTAATTTTTGTTTATGTTTTTTTATTTCATTTTTTTATTTTCTGAAATAGGAACTTAAAAAAAAAACTTGATTACTTAAAATTTAGTTTTGAATTTGAAAAGTTTATTTAACTTGTAAACCCCTTCTTTTTGTTCTTGTTTTTTTTTTTTTTGTTTCTTGTTTTATCCTATCTCTTTTTTCTTGATTTTTTTTAAATAAAAAGGAAAACCAAAACTTATTGAAAGGTAAACTTGAGACCCAAAAGATAACAATGAGGCTTTACCATTTGGTTTAACTCCTATGTGCAGCTTCCCTCTCCTTACTTCACCAATTTGAAGACTCTTCACCAATTTGTAAGCCTCGCACATAACAGAAACAGAAAAACATATTAGTCGCCGGGATGATAAATTTTCTATAAATGATCAAACATCAAATGCCTCAATACATGCCAAAATCAATATAAATGAGTTCCATCTACGCAGTAAGCAATCTAAAGGAATCGTATTTAATTTCAAAGTGTAGGCATGGTTATTAACATATAATCTGGGGCTAAAGCTCTGTTAAACTCAAAAAGGCCTGCAACAAACTTTTAGCGTAAAAATTAAAGCCAGGGCTAAGAACATATTAGAGACCCCCAAAAGGAGATAGCATCATCAAGCATTTCGCACAAAACCAAAAGCAATGGGACAACAGCAAATTTAGAACCACTTTAAGATTCTATTAAAAAATTAAGGCTAATCACATCAGAAAATTCCCATAAGACAACGACAAATGCAAGACAAATCCAAGACTTATACCAAGTTAATAATCAAGGCTAAACAACAATGAGATGACAACTGGGATTTTACATAAAGCTACATTACATGCCAATGCTGAAAACAATGGAACAGTGGGCAATGCATCACTTCGGGCTTATTAAGTCAAGACTCGCATACTAAGTAGGAAACAGAGCCTATAATCAATTGTTGAGTTAGGACATGTACCAAGCAAGGACTTAGACCTATAATCACAACAAACATCCAGTATTTTCATATCAAATACGAGTCTGGATCAACTACTGAACCAAGATTCATCTAAAGAGAATTTCACATAAAACATATCTGCAGCGTTACTAATAAGCAGAAAATCATTCACCCATTCAAGCTAACCAACCGAAACCAAAATCTCAACTGATACTCATGATCTATCAAAAGCCATAAAACCAAGAGGAGCAGCTTTGCACACTGAGAACACAGTTTAGCAGCATCCAAAATGACCAAGCTATAAACCCCCTTATTCTTCATCTCAACTCAATAATTAGCAATACATCCCCATACCCTTTAAGCAAGAACAGAGCTGATTCATTTTATTGAAGTACAACAATTAAGAAAACTAAGTACCCTATGAACAAAACAAACTAGTGGAGATAATATGGATTGCGAAAGTTAAAATCAAATATCACGCAGCAACAATCTAATCCCTCAGAGGAGATGATTATGAGAACGAAGAGATAAAGATGAAAATCTCGAGAAATATACCTCTCGCAAAAAATGGAGCCCAAAAACTCATAAGGAACAGTCGTCTTTGATCTCAAGAAGACAGCGTGAAGAGGGCTTCCTCGATGTTCTAGGAGTCTCGATCTGAGAGAGTATTAGATCTCTGATGGAGGATCCCTCGCAAAGGTGCTTTCTCCTCTAAGATTCCTTCTCCTTGGCTCGAATAGGTACAAATTGTTGTTGCTCAGATCATCCATATTGTCTTAAATCATCCATATAGAAGTTTTCATGAAACAAATTATGGCCCACATGAGTATAGGAACTGAAAGAGATGACACTTCCCATAATGAATCCACCCCTGTCGATGGCGATGATGATGATGGTGACAGTAGTGGTGATGATGAGGACAATGATGAATAATGATTCTAGTATTCTTATTTATGTGACATTATGGAATTATGATTTGGAATTTTGCAATGCTGAATGCATATTTCTCTTAATTTTAATATACATTCATATATTTTCAATACAAAATTATAAATTTGTGGCCT
Source organism: Erythrophleum fordii (assembly GCA_032878935.1). Lineage (NCBI taxonomy): Eukaryota > Viridiplantae > Streptophyta > Magnoliopsida > Fabales > Fabaceae > Erythrophleum > Erythrophleum fordii. Next base: position 47,498,911 of record JAVQMF010000053.1, on the reverse strand, counting down.
TATTATTGTTATGGTCTTATTATTGGTTGGCTGAACTTAGATATTGTGATTTCTGACTGTTTGAATAACTTGTATTTGTTCAAATATAGGTAAATGTATAAAAGCAATACTTATGGCAAAAATTTTTAGTTTTCTCACGGAATTTTCTCCACGCTTCTTATGGAAACCTGGATATACAAATTTTCTCCACGCTTTTTATGGACAAATACTGTGAGAAAGACCCTGTGGCTACTATTTCTAATGGAATTTTTCCACAATAAACATTTCTCACAGATTTTTTTCGTGAGAAATTTTGCGAGAATTTCTCACAAATTTTTTTCTCTCAAATTTCTTCCTAAGAAAATCCAACACAAAATCACACCAAACTATGACTTTCACACCACTTTTTCTCTTCGATTTTTCTCACAGAAATATGTTGCAAGAAATGTTTCTTACGAAAATTCTCCGTGAGAACTTAAGTTTCCTATGGCTGATTTTTTCACGCCACTTATTGCGTGAGAATTTCCATGAGAATAGCTTTTCTCACAGAAATTCTTGCTTTTTCTCATGGAAAAACTCTGCGACAAATTGCATATTTTCTTGTAGTGTCATAAAACTTTGCAGAACTTAGATTAAAGTCTTTAGGCATGTCATATCTCTCAAATGATGCCTCAGCTACATCCCTAACCATATGCTCACATGGATTAAAATCCATACGAAAGTTAATCTCAATTGGAGCCAATGGTAGACATTCATCTCCATAATTATTCCAATAGTAATAATTAGGCATAAATTTTTTTTTTATATACAAATGCATCATGACTTCATTTGAATTATGATATCTTATACATTTGCATTTTGCATAGGGACATCTAAACCTCCCTTCTTATTTAAATACATCTAAATGACTTGCTATCACACCTGAAAATGCGACCGCGTGGCGCCAAACCGAAATCAAAATTAAAGTAGGAGTCGCCACCAAAATTTTAATTTTTGAAAAGGAAAAACTTTGGAAAAACCTTTTTAATTTGAAAAACAGTCTACGAACCAGATTTGGATTCGGGAGTTAATTGTGAATAGGGAAGGTGTTAAGCATCCCACTACACCCGTTACTAAGAACGGTTACCCTAAATTAGTTGTACAAAATTAATATGGCCTCTATACTATTTTAACTCTCCCCAACAAATTACATGCAAAATAAGAAATAACAAAATTAAAGGAAATAAAATTAAGAGTAAAAAGAAGGAAAAGAAATTAAAGAAATAAAATTAACAATAAAATGAAAGAAAAGAAATTAAAAAAATAAAACTAAAAGAAAATGTTTATTTACAAAGGCAGACTTGACTTAGGATGATAGTTTAGGGCCAACGTGCCATTTGAAAAGGATCAAAATCCACGTAATTCGACCCTAAAAAGTGTGTTGTTTGTTTTCTTTTTTTTTTTTGTTAATTTTTCCTTGTTTTTGTTATTATTATTTTTTTAGTTTTTATTTTTGTTTTTGTTTTAATTTTGTTTAATTTTATTTTTTGTCTTTTTCTTTTTTTTTCATTTTGTTTCCTTTAATTTGGTTATTTCTTATTTTGTATGTGATTTGTTGGGGAAAGTTAAAATAGCATAGAGGCCATATTAATTTTGCACAACTAAGTTAGGGTAACCATTCTTAGTAACGGGTATAGTGGAGTGCTTAACACCTTCTCCATTCACAACCGACTCTTAAATCCAAATCTGATTCGTAGACTGTTTTTCAAATTAAAAAGGTTTTTTCAAAGTTTTGCCTTTTCAAAAATTAAAATTTTGATGGCGACTCCTACTTTAATTTTGATTTTGGTTTGGCCCTACACGATCGCATTTTTGAGTGTGACAGTTTGGCGACTCCGCTAGGAATTATTTAAGAGTCAAGCCCAATTTTAAGTTAGCTCTGAAAAATATTATGGCCTTCCTTTATTTCGATTCTCCTTTTGTTTGTTATTTGTCTCACATGATTAGGGGTAGATAACATGTCATTCACATGCTTGCTTTATTTGCTTTATTTTATTGATTGTGTATACAATATATGTTAGGATAGATAACATAAAGAATAAGACCTTAGGGTAGATGATCATATTTATGTATATTTTATTCCTTTTTTGCTTTTATCTGTGTATATACTTCTCTGTCTTTTGTTCTACCAATCTGCTTAGCAGATAAAGGTTGGGTAATCTATAAGATGAAAGGTAAATGCTTTTTTCACACACATCACTGAGACACAAATATCTCATACACAATATAGGCCCTATACACAGGTCTTAATACATCTTAGGTTAGTAGAGGTTTATATCGATTTCCCTGTGAAGCCTTATATTTCCTAAGGCTATCATGAATACCTCACTTAAATTGTGCCTTGTTATATGGGTTTAACTTGTGTAGGATACTTTTGCTCTCAAAGTCAAGTCTATATAGTAAGATCCTCACCTCATGGTGGGGGCAATTTGAGGACCAATGTCTCAGGAGTCATAGACCTACCTTAGAAATAGGCATTGATAGTTGAGCCATAGATACCTTCCCAAATAGTTAGAGCCAAACTTCTGTAAACTAGTTATCTTAACCTAGGATCTACTTATGGTAGGACAAAAGAGGGCATTTTTTTTCTTTCATCACATTCATGCATTCATTAAAATCTTATAGGGAAAGTGACACATCGTCACTGTTTACTGGAATAATTAATGAGACGTTATTGCACATTTTGATATACATTAGCTAAGACAAAGGTATGAGTTAATTCAACCAACCCTTACTTAGTGGGTTTCCAACCCTGAAGAAGCCGTAACCATATTTATCATAATCCCTTTGAAAGGGAAACTCATTTGGCCTGTATTTATTTTCTTCACGCATGAAAAAAAAAAGATAATACAGAGCAATAAATAATGTACAATTCAATTTTATTTCTTTAAAAGAAAAAAAGCTCTTTCTTTAAAATTTCGATCCCCACAAAATAACAAATTCCTCATGAAAAAAAAAGGTCTTTAAAATTTTGGGAAAACATGGTATCAACAACTGAGTATTATGTCTTGGTTAAGGATTGAAATTATTTTAAGGCATCCATCGTGTAAAAAGTATATTTCTCTCGATTTGATTATCAACTACTTTTTCTCCCATAAAGTAATAAAGTTTCTCGAGAAAAAGTACAAAGTGTTTCTCCCTTTCTTAGACCAAGACATAATTCTCAATGGTGTATGAGTGAGTATACAATACTAAACCCATCATACATCAATGGATCGTAGATTGGTTTATTTTTATTAAAATATTATTAAAGCCAATGTTCTAAAGATCAATTATGTAGGAACTACCCCTTCTCAAATTAAGCAATAAGTCACAACTCTCAATGGGTCAATAAGCTTTTAAAGGAATGTAGGAAAATATCAACTAATACCGGTAATCCCCTAATTAATCAAAAGAGCCAATCTTAGGTAACTTACACAGGGATAGCAAGTTTTGGCACCCTATCGTGTGGCTATTTTCAAAATAAATAAGGATCTAGTTGACATATGAGTCGAACTAGTTAAAAGCTCAATTCGAATTGCTTGCCAAGAAATTGAATATGCTTGCCAGTCAATTTTGTTAACTCTACCCTTCATGGTGAAACAATAAAGTCTTAGAGGAAAGGGGAGGATCTGAAAATAACTTTACAAATTGTCAAAAGAAATTCAGATTGGTTGCACTTTTTCATAGACATCATTCATGTAGAATTTAGTATATTCTCTTAAGATGATTTGTCAACTTTATTTATCCTTGTATGTAATAAAGCATTTAAGGAAAATAAAGGTCAAATAACTTAAAAAAGAATGGATTTTCATTAGGGTAATATTGAGTGAGAAAATTCTAAATTCTATTTTTAGGTCAATTGGGGGCAACGAATTCCCCAAAAGAAATAAAGGTCCTATACCTTAAAAGACTCCCACACTAAATACACCTATCAGTTCATAAATCAAACAAGTAATAAAATTGCATCTTTGCATTGTCATAATGTATTTCCTGTCAAAAATCCTAAAATTTATAAAATATAAGATTCTTGGCCCTTTGTAATGGAAAGATTAGCTTCATCCAAAAGTTCAAATAAAAAGCTACACTCATGAATAGCCAAGATGAGAAATTGAGGTACAAGTGCAAAAAGTAAAGGTGTGTCACTTAATTAGGCAAAAGAAAAGTTGTTAAAGGTCTTGATGAGATTGCTTATCACCTCCTAACCTTCCATACCACCATATCCTTTAGTTTATGACTCTCGCCCATCACCATATCCTCCACTCCAAAGAAACTTAAATCATCTATCTCCAAACTCATCAACACTGATCAAACTTAACCTTTCTAAGAATCATGAACTACTCCAAGTATGACACTTGTCATTTGCCTCAATTATGATATTAGCCATTTGCCTAACTTTCACATTAGCAACTTTAACAAAAGTAGGGTGCTTCCTACACTAGCCTCTAACCTTACCGCCCAAAATGGCATTGCCCAAAAATTGTAAACTTGATCCAAAGGCAATGAGACACCCCATTAAAAAAAGGTTGCAACCTCTTCATGAACAAAGTGTAAAATGACATAAGAAATAAGATTTCATGGGGATTTCTTAGTGATTGAACTCTCAAAGAAGTTGCTTGTCATATCATAATCAATTAATGATTGTTTGTTCAATATTCTTCTGTCTAGCTAAAATCCAAGGCTAACAGAAGTTAATTCATTAGATCTTATTTGATTTAACTTTGTCAATACAATGGTCATATGCTTCCATCTCACCCTTTATACATCCTTCCATTCCATCAATTATGTTAACACAACTTCTTTCCATGCATGTTTTTCTTAAATAACTAAAAACCCAAAAATATAATGTCTAGAACTCCTTATGAAAAGATTTAATCAATGTGAAAAAGCCAAATCTAAAGCTAATTATATGCCCTGAATTAAAAAAAAAACAAATCAAAGATACCAATGCATGTCCCATAAGCAAGCTATGTCTAGGATATGAGGTATTCTTTGTCTTCCCAAATGTAAAGAAATAACCTCTAGTCACCTCATTTGAGCCAAGAGTGATGTTCATTTCCTTTACTCATAACCACTAAACATTTGGGATGGAAAGTCTCTAACAAATTTTTATTCTGATAATTCAAGTATTAAGAGAGGATAATGTTTTTTTCAATTATCCAAACACTACTTATCCATTGCTAACTACTTTAAGCCTTAAAAAATTCTTTAAATACCCAACATGAATCGAATCCGAGAAGTAATGAGAATTAAAGAAAAGTAATCTTGGCATTATAATGGATCCCTTCAAAGATAAGGATGGAAAAAAAAAAGATAAATGTTCAAGGAATGTCATTGGAGAAAAACAAAAGTCATAGAAAGAAAAAAAGACATCTTTGAAGAGGAAGCTCCAATGAAATAAAATTTGAAAAAAAAAACAAAAGTTTATAAAATGGAGCTCCACCTTAGCATGCAATCAAAGGCAAAATCCTCAAAGAGAAGTTTTATGTAGCATAAGAAGTCAAAGAAAAATCCTTTAGAGGAGAGTTGAGCTAAATAGAAAAGGATTCTTTAAAATGAAAGCTCAAGCCCAATAGATATTGCCAAGATTGCATAACCACCAAGGCAAGTTTCTCATTGCAAGCTCACATGAATATTTGGACATTTTCACCTTTCTTTCTTAAGTTACATTTTTACCCATTAAACCCCATTACAACCTTGAGACATTTTCTCTTGCTAAGTGAATTTCAAGTATAGAATCTTGTTAAAGTAGTAGGAGAAGGAGACTAATAGGGGACTTGACGGGGGCTTGTTCATTCTGGAGCCTGATATCTTTTATTTCATAAACCCATCTACGAAGGCCACACTACAAGTATCAAAAGTCTTTGTTGAGGTTTAGCTTGTTTGAAAAATCATGGGGCAAATTTTCTTGAAAAGAATGAAAAAAAACTAGAATAATTGAAAATAGGGCAAAAAGTGTGATTCAAAGCAAATTCTTTCACTTACATCAATTGTTTCTTTAAAAAAAAAAAAGTTCAAATGTAGAAATGAGCCTTCTCTTTATCCTATCATATCCATTTTCTTGGTATTTCACTTCTTTATTGTTCAAAAAAAAATACTTTAAGTCTAGAATTGGGGCATCTTCCTATTCTATTACATTGTATCTAACTGTTGTCTATCCCACTTCTTCATTTCCAAACCATCTTACATAACCACATTCTTCATCAGCCTTTACATCCCTCTAATGTTGAAGACCCTTTTTCCTTTCTAAGCTCATGTGTTAGTATCCCTTAATGCATGACTGTATTAACATTGTTAAATAAAATAAGTGTGGATTTAACTTATTGACCTTTCAAGCATTAATGATGAAGAGTTGATAAAAGGAGATTGCTTTACCAAGTTAATAGTCCCAAAGTTGATGGCAAATAAATCACTTAAAGAAAAATTATTTAGAAATAAGTTAGAACAAGAGCCTTAAGTCTTCTTAACTTGGGATACTCCCTCAGGGGCATTTTTGGCTAGCCAAAAGCCATCAATAAATTTCTTCATCCAAATGACAAAGGGCAAATTTAGTAGGATAATCAAAAGTTTAACTTTTTTCATTAAGGCAGGTAAAGAGCTAATGTGTGAAATTTTTCCCAAGGCAAAGGGCTAAAAATCCTACATTTTATAAATTTTGAGATTTTTCATACATCATGTGCTTGTATTGATTTTGTACATAGACAAAGCATCTTTTTCTTTTCAAGTCGAATTGATTTAAAAAAAAAACTAAAAAAAGAGGGGATCACATTTTTCCTTATCAATTCATTTAAAAAAAATCCAAAATTCAAAATCAATTCAAAGACACCAAAAAAATAATGTCCATTTTCGTCCTCTTTTCCTTTGAGATGATTTCATTTACAAAAAAAAAAAAAGAATTTTAAAGTTCAAAATTAATATAAAAAAATTTAAAAATAATGTTTCCTCTCCTCCTCTTTCTTTTAAGGTGATCTTGTTTGCAAAAAAAAAAAAAAAAAGAGAGAAAGAATTGCATAACAATTAACCCTTAAGTCCCGCACAAAACGGGTACCTTTAAGTCCTACATAGAACAGGCAACCAAAGTCCCGTTGGAACAAGCACCCAGAAGTTCTGCTAGAATAGGCGCCCAAAGTCCTGCCAGAATAGGCACCAAAGTCCTACCAAAATAGGCACTAAAGTCCTGCTAGAATATGCACCCAGAAGTCTTACTAGAATAAGCAACCAAAGTCCTGCCAGAACAGGCACCCAGAAGTCTTACAAAAATAGGCAATCAAAGTCCTATACAAAACAGGCACCCAAAAGTCCTACGCAAAATAGACACCCAAAAGTCCTGCATAGAACAGGCATTCAAAGTCCTACGCAGAATAAGCACCTTTAAATCCTACACAAAATAGGCACCCAAAGTTCTACGTAGAATAGGCACCCAAAATCTTACATAGAACAAGCACTCAAAAGCCCTACACAGAATGGGTATAATAAAAGTCCTACACAGAATAGGCATCCAAAGTCCTACGTAGAATAGGCACCCTTAAGTTCTACGCAGAATAGGCACCTTTAAGTCCTACGCAGAATAGGCACCCAAAGTCTTGCATAGAACAGGCACCCAAAAATCTTGTACAGAATAGGCATAATAAAAATCCTACGCAGAATAGGCACCCAAAGTCCTGCACAGAACGGGTATAATAAAAGCCCTACGCAGAGTAGGCATCCAAAATCTTGCACAGAACAAGCACTTTTAAGTCTTATGTAGAATAGGCACCCAAAGTCCTACATAAAATAGGCACCCAAAGTCCTGCATAGAACAGGCACCCTTAAGTCCTACACAGAACATGCACCCTTAAGTCTTGCATAAAATAGGCACCTCTAAGCCCTGCGTAAGGACAGGCATCCTTTTAAACCCGCCACTACCAAGCACTTATCACCTTTTATCGGTTCTGGCTTTTTCAGGTAAGTTAGTTCACTTTCATCTATTAGCTCTCCAAACAAAATACCTGTTTCCATTTTCACTTATTCTTAAGTTAAGGACATCAAAGTTGCATCTTTGATCCCCTTACTTAAAGAGTAAGTAAAGAAGGGCAACTTGTAAACACCATATTTTGTTTGGGTTTTTCCCTTTTTGGTTTGTTCTCTAGTTGTGTCAAAAGGTAATCAAATCATCTCAAACAAAATACATGTTCTTTATTTTTACTTGTTCCTTATGCAAAAACATTAAAAACTACATTTTCAATTTCTTTGCCCAAGAAAACAAGTAAAGAGGGACAACTGTGAATACCATATTTTGTTCAAGCAAGTTTTAAAAAAAAAATATCTATTTTCAAGAGCTCATTGTTCTAAGTATGTTGAGCCCAAACCTAAAAAGGAGGTCCAAAGAAAAGTCCAATATCCTTAAAATTTCCATTAAAAAAAAAACAACAACCACAACTTTCAGCCCAAATACAAAAAAAAAAAAAAGAGAAAAAGAAGGAAGGAAATGGAGCCAAAACTACTGCAATCCCAAATTTAAAAAAAAATGAAGAAAGAAAAGAGTCCAACCCAAAACTAACTCAAAATTAGACAAAAAAAGCCCAAAAAATAGAGCCCATGCGAAGGAAACTGGTGAACTAAAATGAAGGCCGTATTCAGGATCCGTTTCATCAAACCCGACCTGAAGAAAAAGCCCAAACCATCCCCCCTGATGCTGAACCCTACCTGTTACACGCCTGGTCCCCCCTCTGCTTTGGCTTTCTCTCACGCGGCCATTTCCAGATGCAACGTGATGCAATCGTACAAGAAGGAAGATAAGCACTAGCGCTGCAGAGGGGTGGAGCAGAAAGGCACGACAATAGTCCTGTAGGGAGCAGGCAGTAAGACACGTGAGCGAGAGTGAAATTCATGCTCGAATTCGTTATAAATAGGGAAGAATCACAAAAGCGTAGGGGGCTTTTTTTATTTCCTTTTGAGGGATCCAGCATATTAGAGAGCTGAGTGAGTGCTGCGAGAGGTTTCTTGGGGGTTCTTTCGAGAAAGGGAGGAACAGAATTGAGAGAATTTTTTGGAAGTTTCATTTCGGAGGAGAAAACAAGAGAAGCAGAGAGTAAGAGAGATTCAAAAGGGGAGAGACTCCTGGGAAGGGGCTGGGAGATTTTCGAAACAAAAGGGAGGACCAGGAATAGGGAGATTGAAAGAGAGCCTAACTGAATGATTTTCTAGTGTTTGGTTCTGTGGAACGAAATCCTGGAAGGGACCCCCCAATTGCTAGCTTCTGGGAAAGGGAAGAGCAACTTGTAGCAATTCAGAAATAGTTGAAGGCTCCTGTAAATAGTCCAAAGAAGCAAGCTTCGAAAGCTATGATTGTTTATCTGTTTACTTTTTTTTTTTTCTTTCTTCTCTCTTCTCTATTGAGAATGACAACTTATGAATCTGCTTCAATGGCTTGATTGTTGGGATTTAATTGTTGTTTCAAATGATTCTATTACTTCGAGTCTGTTCTTGGGAGGAATAGACCATTCATTTTCTGACAAGTTCATTTATAAGTTTGATTCAATGGAGGGTTGTATTTGAAATACTCTGCCTATATGTGTTAGTCCTGATAGTGTGCTTCTGATTGTATGTATCTTGCGATCCTGCTCATTCCTCAAACAGGCATAATTTGTGTTTGATAGAATGCTTGAATGAGGTCATGTTAACTATCTGAATGATAGAATGGTTCTCTACCTGTAATAATGGATCATTTGTGCTACTTGTTTAGGACATCATTAGTTTAATTTGACTATGAAATAATAGAATCCTAGAGGTAAACATCATAGTCTGGTAGCTAAATCATTCTACAAGTGTTCTTATGCCATTCCCTTTGTTTCAATGTTTTGCTGTTTGCTGGATTGTTATGTTAACGTGGCTTATGCTGGGGAAAATATTCAAGAAACACTAGTTGCAACTGAGTAAGCTAAGCATTTGACTTAGTCTGCAATAGATACACAGGAAGAGAGGTAGAGTGGTGAGTAGAAAACTAGGGCGGACAAAAACCTATGAACAGCTACTGCATGTAATTGAATTTATGTGGCATAACCCCTCTAGTTTCATGTAAATGTATTAAAATATGATAGAGTACAGACATACACCAAACACACACAAGCACAAATATTTGTTAGTCTTTATTTCAATTTATTTTTTTTTTACTTTTATTTTTTTACTTTTTATTTTTATTTTTTTTATTTTTCCTTACTTTTTGGCCTTAGAATTGCCGTGTGAGATTTTCATATCTCCTCAGGCACATAGTTAAACCTAAAAGTCATGTGTCGCAATAAGGTCTCCTTGGTATCTTTTACGTCTCGATTTTACGTCTTCATATTTTGGGCTTCAATGGCCCCAATCAAAATGACTTTTAAAGAAAACCCTTTAAAAAGGAAAAAAGAAAAATGAATGGGGGTCAAATTTTTCAATAAAAATCATTTTAAGTCTTAAAGAGTTATCCTTTCTTAAAGGTTCTTAAAAAAAAAACATAAAAAAAGTGAAAAAAGTGGTATTTCAAAATCCAAAAATAAATTTATCTTTTAAAAGTTGGCCCTCCTAAAAGAAAAAAAATCAAACAAACAAATGAAAAATTTTATTAAAAAAAATCCATAAAATGAAAAAAATAAGATCAACAAAATTGATAAAAAGAATGAATGGATAAACAAAAACAAAAGGCAAAACCAAATAAATGAAAAAAAGCATGAAAACAAAGGGAGAAATTAAATTAAGAATTATGAACTTTCCTCAAATTTTATAAAAATATATTTAGTAAAAGAAGAAAAATAATAACAACAAAAATCAAAATCTGAAAAAAGAAATCTTTTTATCAAGAAGTCCAAAGAATAAGAAAATCATAGAAAATAAAAGAACAAAAAAAAAATAAAAACAAAACAAACAAAACAAAAGAAAAAATAATAAAAGATAAAACAAAATAAAGCAAAATAAAAAAAAATAGAACACAAAAAAAGGGAACAACACAAAAAAAAAACCAAACAAAAGAAAAAAAATAATAAAAGATAAAACACAAAAAAGCAAAAATAAAACACAAAAAAGGGAATAACACAAAAAAAGAAAAACAAACAAAAAACAAAACAAACAAAACAAAAGAACAAATAATAAAAGATAAAAAAAAGCAAAAATAAAATAAAAAAATAGAACACTAAAAAGAAAATAACACAAAATAAAACAAAAACAAAAATAAAAACTAAAAAAGTAATAATAAAAACAAAAACAAGGAAAAACTAACCCAAAAAAAATCAAAAAAAAAAAGAAAACAAACAACACACTTTTTAGTGTCGAACTACGTAGACTTTGATCCATTTCGAAGGATACGTAGGCTCTAGGCTCTCATCCTATGTCAAGTTTGCGCTTGTAAATAAACATTTTTTTTAATTTTATTTTTTTAATTTCTTTTCTTTCATTTTACTATTAATCTTATTTCTTTAATTTTTTTCTTCTTTTTACTCTTAATTTTATTTCCTTTAATTTGGTTATTTCTTATTTTACATGTGATTTGTTGGGAAGAGTTAAAATAGCATAAAGGCCATATTAATTTTACACAACTACCTTAAGGTAATCGTTCTTAGTAATGGGTGTAGTGAGATATTTAACACCTTCCCTATTCATAACCGATTCCTGAATCCAAATCTGGTTTATAAACTGTTTTTCAAATTAAAAAGGTTTTTTCAAAGTTTTACTTTTTCAAAAATTAAAATTTTGGTAGCGACTCTTACTTTAATTTTGATTTTAGTTTGGTGCCACGCGGTCGTATTTTCAAGTGTGATACTTACAAACTAAACAAACTCCTCTACACCCACAAAGAACCCATGTGTAATCCTTTGATGATTACCCTCTGTTCTATTACACTTCCAATGACGATGTTCAGGAAGTTCCATTAGGCTTAATTCCCTTAAAAGTTTGCAACAAATATCTCAATTAAATAACTCCAAATAGTTTGTCTTCTCACAAAAATCCACTTCCCTTCCACTATACGTTTCGCCAACACAAATAAATGAAACAAAATAACAAATAACTCTAACAAATCGGAATAATGCTATTGTAGATTCATAAAAAATATGACACTTGGAATTACACCAAATAGTTCCTCATTCCATGATCAATTGGATTTTGAGGAAGGAGAAGAATTTGGATAATCAAGGTAATCTACATTTTTGGTTGTTTAAAAAGGTATAGATAATTTATTGGGTGTTGTTCATGCTTTAAGGAGGCTAAATTAATATTAAATTTATTGGGTGAAAAAGGTGTTGATTTCAGGAAGTTAAATGACATTTGGTATTAGATATCTCTCTTTCTACCTAACATTTTTGTTTTAAATTTTTGGATCTCACTTCACGTCCTCTTTTTCTTGTTCTGTATAAGCACATCTTCATTTCTATATATATTCAACAGCCATCCTACAAAATTCTAACGTCTTACTCATACACAGTTAGGGAAAATGAATATTTTTAATTTCTCTATGTCAATTTTAAGGAAAATTGTAGAAATGAATATTTTTAAAAAAAAAAAAAATCTTTTACATGTTTGCTTAATCTTTTAGAGATCATCTTAATTTTTCCCATATCATTTTAATTTCTACAATTTTCCTATTCAAGCATCTAATGTTTATGCCTTTTTATTGGCATTTTTTTAACCAAATCCATTATATATGAAGATCTAGCATATTGATTTCACCTTTTCAAGTAATTGCAATTTTTTATGTCTTACTTTTTCCTTTTGTTCACATCTTTCATGGATGTTTCAGTTTTCTTTTCTTTAGTGAAAGCAATGGCATGACCATTTGATTTGTGCCTAGCCAACTGCGAATATGAAAAAAGAGCAAGGCAGGATTCGGATGGGGTCCACATGAAAATAGATGTCCCAAATTTATTATCATTAATATTTGAATCAAAAAGAAAATGAATTATAAAATTGATTATGGGATGAAAGGCGCATATGATTGTGATTTTTTGTTGCAAGTAAGTTCAATGTGGATTATATTGGATGGGCAAATGGATGTCACTGGAAGGGAATGAAGTGCAAATTGGAAGGAGCTTGAAAAGAAGTTTTGTCATCCTTGGATTTTTTTTTTTTTTAAATTTGCGCTGTATAATTTTTTGTTACTGTACACATGAAGTTTGAGATAATTTCATAATTAAAATATCAATTTTTCAATATAAAATGCAAAGACAAATAAAATAAATATTTAAATTTTTATTCTGAAAATCATATTTAGTGAATGGAAAAAAATATTTCTATTTTTTAATTAAATCTTTAAATTTTTAAGTCCAAACTCATTTATCCAAAAAAAAAGTTTTAAATGAGTAAATAATCACTCCACCATTATCTCTTGATTAACACAAGCAGTTGCCTACAAGCTTCTTCCTCCTCATTCTAATCTCTTCCTTCAATTATCTTGATAAAAGCACCATATTTTTCAAGCCTTTTAAGCCAGAAGCACTTTTGTGTAAACCCACCAATGACATCATGCGAATTGGATAATTAATATTAAATTAATTATCCAATTTACAAAATTGAATTAGATTCATTGGTCGATTAATTAGATTACCTTCCTTTCAACCCACCAATGGCACCATTTGAATTGCAAGTTGAGAAAACTCAACTCATACCAATATAATTTTAGATGCCTTTTTTTTTTCAAATTTAATTTTAGCTACCAAGATATCAACATAATTTTAATAATTTATTTAGCATCAGACAAATGGAATCCAACTTGGTTACCAAGTTTGCAACTAATAAGTTCATTGGCTATGTGTTACTTCATTTCATAATCTCAATTTAAACCTCGATTCATGACTAAAGGATTAAGGAAAGTCAATTTTTATTTAATAATAATAATTTGATCAAATCCTTTTTTTAACGAGAAAGCTATCCCTCTCATACAATCACCACACTTCCTTCCCAACCTCATGGCCTCTTCTGCACGACGTATGTCTCTATTTTTTGTTTTTACTCTAATAGAAAAATCCAAATTTGAAGGTCAGGTAAAGATGCATTCCAAACATTCCAGAAAATGTAGAATAGCTAATCAAGTGCCAATAACAGATTCCAACAATAGATAACAAGCAAAATCAAAGGAAGAATGATGATGGGAAGGAAGAAATCATGATGGAATACACAAAATCATGATTGGGAACAAGGAAGACGCAGAAAACGAAGCAATGGATGAAGGAGTGAGTACCTTTGGCCTCCAAGATGAACCAACCGATGGCGAACTGAGGGAGGAGCAACGGTGAGTGGTAGGACGTTCTCAGATGCCGTAGAGTTCTTGCACAATGGAGGAAGTGAAAGATCGACCAGGAGGACACCAAATCTGGACGCCGCAGACGAACAGAACAAAGAATGCAGGGTTTGTGTAGAGCTGTTTCGGGTTACTGGGTTGGAGCTAAATAAATGATGTCTTGCAGATATTTCTCATGGAAATCTCTGTGAGAAAACATCAAATGAGCTTCTCACAGTACTATTCTGTGAGAAATTACTGCGGGAATGAATTTATTTGCCTCCAAAAATAAGTAAATTTATTTAAAATTACTCACGGCTTTTCTCGCGTAAATATGGAGAGAATTTGGAAAATTGGATTTTTTTTTCCTCTCTCGGTAATATTTCGCTAGAATTCTCATGGAATATTTTCTTGAGAACATATTAGAGTCTTCTCGCTGTTTTTCTCTTGAATTTTAGCAGATAGAAATGCAGATATATTTTTTAATATTTGTTTCTCACAGAAAAATACTACAAGAACATATTCCTGCCATACCGTGCCACCTTTATCATGATATTTGTCACAAAATTGTCTTGAAAAATTCTAACACATTTTTTTTTGGCAAGAAATTACTATGATAATGTTATGAATATTGCTCACTATGATAATTTTAGCGAGAATTTCTGTGAAAAATTTTTGTGAGAAAATCTTTAATTTTTTGTAGTACCCAAATAAAATTATTTAATTGTTTTTATTGTCAAGTTAAAAATAAAATTATAATCTCATGAGTTTAACTTCAACTTATTTTTTTTGTTATATTAAAAATAAAATCACAACCTCATCTTGTAAAAAGATAATTTTATTCATAATAAATAAATAGCAAGGGAAATGTTAAGAAATAAATAACATTGGAAAGAATGATTTTAATAGGAAAAAAAAAAGTATGAAGTTTATGCCAATAGAGATACTTCCAGATCAAGGTTTTACCTTGGTGATGGTGTATATCAGAATTTTGGTAATTTGAAGTCTATGCTAAAACTAAGTCAGGGACCTCATATTTATAATTAAGTATTTCAAGTCTCTTCCTCAAAGAGGCCTAAAGTTGTGGGTGGTGGAAGAGTATGCTTCTCTGAACGTTTGAGTCCTATGTTTATAGACGATACTCTTATGAATGTTAACTTTCACATACGCAAATTAGATTATAAAGAACAAATTTATTGCCCAAAAAATTAGATTATAAAGAAAAAAGAAAATAAAAAACCTTTCAGATACGCAATTTTAGGGAATTGTTGTGGATAATTTATTTATCCCTTCTAAGAAGATTTTCCTTCAGAAGCGACCCCTATGTTAGTCCATTTGGTGCTTCAACTCTTGGAAACTTCCAAAGTTCATTTCCTTCCTCTTCTTTCCCACTTAACGATCAATCATAAATGCCTCTTTGGTTAACAAACTCAACATTGAAATATAGATAAACAATACTCACACTATACCAATTATTCTTAGAAGTCAAAATACTAAATCACGGATAATATGTCAAAACAAGTTTAGAAAATAATTATAAATATTGACACTAGGATTTAAAATACTGACATATATACACAGATACCTTGACAATGCAAAATTGGAAGGATTAGAATGCTATTTAAACATTGTGAGCTTTTTCTCTATCCAAAAAAGGTTAAATTATTTTTTTAATAATTTCACTCAATTTTTTTATTGAATCTTTGTAGTTTAAAAATTGGTAATCAAGTCTTTATAGTTTTTGTTTTTGTTTTATTTTAGTTCTTACATTGTTGTCAAACTCTTACTCGTATTCTGATAAATTTTATTGATGTAACCTAAGTCATAAAAGATAAGGGATAAGTTTGTAATTAATGATTTTAACTGAGTATATATTTTTATAAAAAATAATATCTCATCTCTTCTTTAAAAGTGAAGCTTTCCTATTTCCTTCAAATAGCAATATATATATATATACATACATCACTATGGGTATGGGCCAACGTCCCCAACAAAAAAGTAAATAAGTTTTTTTAAAAAAGGAAATTACTTTTTCCTCCCGAAATAGGCCCAAAGAGCCTTAAATTTCCTCTACCATTGACCTTAAGCTCCGCTTGGTTTAACTGAGAAGAGAGGAGGGGAAGTTAGTCGAGGAGAGGAGAGGAGGGGGGATTTAATAAGTTTTGTTTAGTTAGAGGGGAGGGGAGATTTTTGTTTGGTTTAGAAGAGGAGGAGAGGGGAGAAGAAGTAATTATATTTGAACAAATTTATCTTTTATATTATTTTAATTTTATTTTTTATAAAAAAGTTATTTATATCAATATTTTTCAAAAAAAAAGTTATAAATTTCAATCTTTTTTTATTTTTAATTTCTGATGAAAAAAATTATCTTAATTTTTATTAAATATTAATATATTAAAAAATTAAAGGTAATAAAATAAATTATAATTTAAAAAATACCCACTTCCCTCTCCTCCTCTTCCTTCCAAAATCCCTCAATTTGGAGGGAAGAGAAGAGAGGCAAATTCCCCTCCTCTCCTCTCCTTTCCTTTTTAAATTTATTCAACCAAACATCTTATCTCCCTCTTCTCCCTTCCTCTTTTCTCTAAAAACTCTCAACCAAACGCACCCTTAAGGATGCACTAATACCTTTTGAAAAAATGGAACTCAAATCAATATATTATATTAAAACAAAGTTTTTCATTACTTTTTTTCACTATTTATTTACTGTTATTTTATTATTCATGTGGGTCCCAATTATTTTTAATTTTGAAATTGAATGAGACAAGTTTTTTATTTTTTTTTCCCGATTTGCTTTTCATGCAGCCCTAGCTATTTTTTAAAAAAATTTCTCGGATCCCGTGCACGGACCCACACATGCTAGTTATTAAGGTAAGGCGCTATCTTTTATTTTTTTCTATGAAAAGTTATAAATTTTTTTAACGTAAATATTTATTATGGACTAGTAAAAAAAATCATAACAAAATTTGTAATTTAATTATAGACTTCATTTATGTATGTGATAGAAAAATGCGAGATGTTCCGGAACTGCCAAAGCAAATAAAACTTTATTTTTTGTTAAAAAAGATAATTAGATATATCTACTTCGAAAAGGAAAATTACCATTTCCCCCGATAATGATCCAAAATAATTCAATAGATAAAATTTATGATTAGCAAATAAAATGTACCAAATTTATGAAGATTCATTATTACATGAAAATTGATTTACATTGAATTGGGGAATGAAAATATCTTAATGCAGATTATTCTATAAGTCAAGCTATACACACACGGACCCACAATTGGGTGGGTTGCAATGCCGTGGCAGATAGTGCTTATCAGCAATTTTTTATATTCCTTTTGTTACATTTTTTAATTAGAATATAATAAATATATATTTTTTAATAATAATATGATAAATATATAATTTAATTAAAAAATTATATAATGTTCACAAAAATCATACATCTATTATATTATTATATCAATATTATTAAAGAAAAAAAATCAACCTTCTTTTAAAAGTCAAACCACATACTTTGCCACTTTGTCCCTTGTCTTACACTTCATTTGGTATGTACAATGAAAAGGAGAATAAAAAGAAAAAAAAATTAATTTATAGACACAAAATAATTTTTATGTTTTTACTTTAATTATATAATAAAAAATAAATATAATTATATAATAATTACAAAAGTATAATAAACATTATACAGAATAAATCTTTCTTCTTCCCTTGCAACAAAATGTGCATTCCAACACATTTTATTTTATGTTACTAATGATATAATTTGATAGGTGTTTTAATTAATTAATTTTATAATTAGAAAATTAAATATTATAAAATAATGTTGAATTTAAAAGGTATGGAAAACTTTAAGTTATGCAAAAATTAACATGATTTTTATAAGTTTATTTATTAATAAGTGACTGGAAATCACTAAAAGAAATTAGTATTTTTCTCAAAAAAAAATTATAAAATTTGTGTAGTAAAAGATTCTTGCAAAATTTCTTACAAATTTTATCATAATTTACAAGTGTTTCACAATTCTTTTTTTTTTTTTTTGTAAGAATGTTTTGAAAGAATTTCAAAAGAAATACCATGACAAAAATGCCCTAGTATGGTGGGAACGAGACTCCAACAATTTTCACGGAAATTTTTTATAAAAAAAAAATTGACAAATATTTTTTCAATTCTCGTAGAAAAATATCTTAAAAATTATAAAGAAATAAACCTTAAAATTTTTTTACTTTTATCATGGTAAAATATTTTGAGAAAAAAAAATTGAAATTTGTTCTATTCTCACAATATTAAATACGTGAGAATAGTAAAAAAAATTACATAAAATTATTATTAATTTCATAATAATGTTGATAGTTAATTATCATGAGAATAAAAAATTTTAAAATTTTTTTATTGCTATCATGATTTACCATGAGAATTTCTAAAAAAAATTGAAATTTAAGAGAAAAAATATGTTTTAAAAAATTGCAAATTTTATTAATTTTCATAATAATTTACTATGAGAATGGAGTAAAAATAAAATCTTTTTATTGTCATGTTAATTTACCATGAGAATTTCAAAACTTTTTGCAAAATTTAATAAGAAAAATGCATTTTAATTCTCATGGTAAATTACTATGAAAAGAAAAAAAATTATAATTTTTTGACTTTTCACAATAAATTACGATAAGAATTTAAAAAAATTATGAATTTTTGTATTATCATGATAATTTACAATAAAAATTGAGAAAAATTAAAAAAAAAAAAGCCAAAAACATGCATTTTACTTAAAATTGCGGTTTTTAAAATGCATTTCTCACTACATTCTCAAGTTAAAATATTGTGAGAATACTAAAAAATAAAATAAAAAATACAAGTCATTTTAGGCATATACTAGAAATGGAAGGAGACAAGAGAGAAAACAAAGAAAATTCCATTAAACCCAAACTTGAGAAGCTTGCTTGAAGGGAATTTGTGATTTTCAACCAAGGTGAGTTGAGGCAAAGATGTTCTATTCTCTTGGCTTCATTTTGCGCTGATTAATTTTTTATTTGAGTATTGTTTGGTTTTGAGGAAGAAGGATATTGGTGGATTGGAGACCATAGATCAAAGAAGAAGAATAGGACAACTTGGTAGGTAAAAGCCATCTTAACCTTAACTCCCTCTTTTCAAAAATTCTTAGGTTTGATAGTGTTTGGTTTTCTAAATTTTGGCCAAATTAAGTGAAGGAAGAACTTGAATTTGAAGCTTGTGGAATCAATTTTAGAAGTTGTGGAAATTGAAGAATTACTTGGGTAAAAAAATTTAGAATCTAATAAAGCTACAATTAAGCTTAATCTTGATATTTATATGTTTTAGTATTGATTTATTGTTGTATATTTTAACTAGGCATTAGTTGAATATTTGGATATAGTTGATAGCTATTAAGAGAGTAGAAGAAATTATGAGTCAAGTAATGGGCATTTAATTCTTGTTATATGTGCTTTAGAATTGATTTGATAGTTTGGTTGTGCATATTAGTATGATTTGTTTAGTTACTCATATCTAAGCCACATAGAGCTCTTATTGATATCAATAGGAACCAAGGGATTGTGTTAATCTAAGTGACATATGATGCTTTTGTCTTCTACATATGGGTTGTTGATGTAATGTGCATGATGCAACATCCTCCCCCCTTATATATTTGATTCAAGATATTAAAAAAAAAGAAAATATAATAATATAATGAAGGAATTTTAAAGAATTTTGAAGGAGATAAATTATTGAAAGTATAACTGAATTTTATTTTGAGATATTAAGAAATTATTTGAAATTTTTAGACATTATTTGACAATTTTTTTAAATAGTTTAATTATAAGTAATTAGATAACAAATACTTAAGAAAAGAAATTTTTACAATTTCTTTTGCCATTAAAGCCTAAAAATTATAAGAAAAATAATTATGAAATAAAAATTTTTTAGGCAAAATTTGTAGGTCAAAACAAAAATCATAGAAGTTTAGGATTTAAAACTATAATTTTAATCGGGCTTGATATATAATTTTTACCAAATAAAATTTAACAAATTTGAATGATTGAATTAGTCCAAAATGATCATTACAATTGTATGATCAATTTTTATAACTACCACCTTTGTTAAAACTAAACCATGTTATAGATCTCAACTAAAATAAATAGATAAATAAATAATCTATCAAATTTGCAAATATGTCACATGCAGAGTTTTAGGGAGAAGGCTCTAGAAGGAAGCATCACTGCCATTGTTCTCTTATAAATAGCACCTTTATAGTCATTTAGAAGGCAACAATTTAGAAAGGACAAAAAGGTTAGTGATAAGAGCCAAAGAGAGAGAAGGAAAATTTTCAAAAGAGATGTGCAAAACAAAGCATATCCCACAGCTAAGTGTCTCAACCAAAGGAGAAGGAAGAAGTAAGAGAAAAAGAATGTTTGAACCTAGGTAAGACTCTTTGCTACATCTTATTAAGATTACAACAGTTTCACTTCTTCTTCTACTTCTTCCTCTTCATTATCATCTCCTTCTTCTTTCTGTTTATGAAGTCCAAGTTAGATTATATGCCAACTACATCAATATATTTAAGTCTACTCATAATCATGCATAAATAAGTTATGAATGCAAAAATAGAATTTGGAAGGTTAGAAAAATAGAAGAATACATGTGGTGGGAGTTTCTCTCTCTACCTCTCCTTTCTTTTTCCACGAGGCTCAAGATGAGAGATGGTGATTCTTGTTTTAAAGTAAGAATTTGATGGTTTAATGTGTTTATTTACATGTATGCATAATGATTTCCCGATAAAAATTAGTTTAATGCATAAACAATGAATATGGAAATTTTAAATGAGAGGGTGGTGTAGTTACTGGGAGAAAAAAAGATAGAATTGGAGGAGACTATGTGCTGTATCTGAAAAAAAAAAGAATCCAACTTGGTTCAAACTTATGACCCTTTAATGACAAAACATAGCTTTACCAATTCAACTATAGATGAAACTCAACATATATACACAAAATTATATATATATATATATATATATATATATATATATATATATAGCTTATTTTAGTTTGAGAACATAGAAAATCATTTCACTTCTTTAAAGATTTGAACCCTTGATCTTGGACTTTCTTATGCACACCTTTGCCAGTTCCTCTACATTAGTGCATCTGTTATAAAACTCCACATTAATATATTATAGGTAAAATGGTAGAAATAAAAGTATTTTAATAAGCTCTAAATAACTCATAATGAGTTTATAATTGATTATATAATAATAATATTATTATTATTATTATTACTAAATTTTCTAGTTTTATATACATGATAGATTATATTTTTAGTATATTGTACTATATTTTTAAGATATCTTAGTAATGTACAACTGTTATATTTAATTTTTTTTAAATCTTAGAAATAATAATAAAAGTAATAAATAAATTTTATAGATCCCATGCATAGAAATTTGAACTGGAACTACTCCTATGCATGGAAGACTGCTAAAATTAAGATACTGTGTTGCTAATTTCTGTATATGAAAAATTAACCCCTAACTATTCCCATCTCAGAAGACCATTATTTTAAAAACATGTACCTTAATTCTTATATATGGAAGACTGACTCCTAACAATTCTCATACATATATGGCCGTTATCTTACATATTAAACTTGGACTATAGGACTTTAAAGACATTAAAAGACTATCTTAATAATGACAAATAGTTCCAATAAAATTTATACAAATAACTATAGGTTGATTAATTAAAAAAATTATATATATATATATATATACACATGTATTCAATCTAGTTAAACTTTATGCATATGGGTCTGAATGACTATCTGTATGATTAATTTAGCACATGTGGTTTATGATAAGATTATAAATAATTATTACTAAGGAGATAGAGTTCTTGAAAGGAGATAGTTTCCACGAGATGGGGTTCTCAAAAGGAGATGATCTCCTACATTATAGACAAGGTTCTCAAAGGATAACATTTTCAAAAGAAGATGGTCTTATGATTGCTTTATAAAATGGATCTATACTAGGACACGCCCTAATATGCAATCCTATTTTTGAACCTATGGTACTAATGTGTTTATTTATTTATATAGATCTTTCAAACCATGATGACATAAACTATACTATTTTAATTCACTTTTTCTGTATTGTAATTAGATCAATATTTTATTTGATGTCACTAGTTTGTATGTCTCAGTTACGACCAGAAAAAGAGAAAAATAAAATGTTTTCTGCGTAAGTAATAGTTGGACCATTGCTAGTTTTCTTTATTTGTTTGTTTTACTAAGAATTTATGTATAAGATTCTCATTTTTAGTAAAATGTATTCAAATAATATAGATGCCAATAACTAGGTACACCGTGTCTACCTGGACATTCTAGGGTTTGGTCCAATATAGGTTATAATCACTATTTTCACTAATGTAGTAACTAAGAACAACAAGCCAGTGGACCTCTCAGTCCCACCTCACATGCCACCACTACCATCAAATTTATTTGGCTGAATGAATTTGGAAAAACAGATAACGTAGAAATCATGGAGCCTTATTTTATCATATATATAGTGGCTTTATGACTTTAACTTAAATAATCTTTTGACTAACTAGATTAACTCAAACCTTTTATATAACAATAGCGGGCTAATAAGATCCATTAGTGGATAATATATTGTACTAGTTTTATATATTTGTGTGATCCTTCTTTGCTTTACTCATTATGCTTTTATAAGATTAACTTTCGCCCATCACACTCTTAATAAACTTAATTCTAATATTCTAAAGGAAAATTTACATTAAGTTTTTAAAAGGAAGGGTTGCATATGACTTGATAATTGACTTAATGAAAATGTTAGTGTATGAGTTACTTTATTAAAAAGAGGCATGATGATGAGTTACATTGCTTTTGTTGTAGTTTGGGCTAAGAAATCCAAGGTCTTGTACTTCGAAATTGAAACTATAATAGTATGTGAAGCTAATCATATGGCATTCAAGAATTTGTGATTTAAGGTAATCTTGTACGTTGAACTTGAACTAGAACTATACATAAACTTGTTGGAATTGGTTTGGAAAGGCTTGGATTCCATTTGCTCAATTTGGGTTTGTGGAACCCAATTGTTAACACCACCGTCAAATGAGGCTTTAGAATGTTTTTATGTACAAGCGATGTTTGATACCCTCACTTTTAAAAAATTAAGTCATAGCTTGACTCTAGTGGTTTAGAATAATGTACTTGGATATTTTAGATTTGCTTATGTCGATTTGAGGGGAATTGGAGTAGTGAAAGTGGATAGCCCACTTCTAATTAATCTTCCATATTGTTGTCATAAAAAGAGATTTTGCTATCATTGTGCATTTAATGTACTTAGTTGTTTTATGCTTAATGATGAATCAGTTGGGCATGGCATACCTAAATTTGCTATTTTAGCCTTTTTTTTTAGTATCAGTGAGTCAGGCATATGTAATTAGGTGATTATTATATTCAAATAAGAGAAAATAAAATTAAAAATATAAGTATTTTCTAATTTAAAAGCCAAAGACTTTGATTTGAGATAATAAATAATTTTTTTAAAGAAAATAGCCAGGTAACCCGCCTTCAACAAATTGGGTTGGCCTTGTCTAAAAAAAAAAACACCTTAAAAAAAAATCGATTAGACCCCAGACTCTAAGTTATTACATTTCAAACTTTTAGCTTTTATATATGCAATTTTTTTTTCTATTTCCTTTAAACCCACATTTTTTTCATTTTCAATGGGAGGTTTACAACATAATGCTTTTCCTAGTACTACATCATGGCAAAATTGTCCCATGTAGGTATCCAGCTTGTTTTTCAAACCATGAGAAAGGTATTTATAAATTTCCTCAACCTAGAGACTCTTCAGATCCTAAGTTTATTTCATTAGATGACCCTTGTAATTTATTATAACTTTATAATTTGTAAGTTTATAACTTTAAGCACATAGTTTTCTTAAGTTTAATTTACTTTATAACATTTTCAATACATTTATTACTTATTTATTGATGTTTTTATTGCATATAATGCTTTGTTATTAGTTGATTGCATCTAGAATTCATGTTTTTTTTACTATTTAAACAAGAGTCACTTTGTTTAAATATGGGTTAATGGTCAAATTCAATATAAATATGAAAAAAAATTCAACATTCTTATAGAATTTTTTTGGTGAGAACATTAAAAAAATTTGAATTTTTTGGTTCCCATAATAAATTATCATAAAAATTATGCGAGAAAGTTACAAATTTCATCATAACTTTTGAAAAAAATATTTTTATGTAACGTTTTTTATATTCTCATGAAAATTTTATTCTTGGAGAAAAATGCCATGAGAATTATAAATTTCTACAATTATTTTTTTTACACCTTAAAATTTGTGAAAATTTTTGTGAGAATAGCAATTCTCATAAAATTTTAGAGTTTTTATCACAGAAAATTTTCACAAAAATTTTGTTATTTTCTTATAGTGAATCTTGGATTTTAAATAGACAAATATAATCTTCTATTTAGTTGGGGGTTTATCTATAATAATATATTTAGTAAGAATTTTTTTTTGGGGTAAAATGACGGACCAAAGCAAGGAAACACTCCAAAAAAGGAAACAAATAGAGAACATGCAGCCAAAAGGAGAACCGAGGGCGGCTAAATCTAAAACAAGGCCTTTTATCTTAATAAAATTAATAAAACTCTTTTATTTAAAATTTATTTTTCTAACCTTTTGAGATGTAAAGTTATTAATTAAATTGTGTAATTAATTTCTTCTGATATTTCTTTTTCAATTGATGATATATCTAATTTATTTAATTTTTCTTCAGTTATTGTTAATTTTAAGTAAGATTTTATTAATTTTAATTCAAAAACTTCTTTTGGCTGAAGTGACAGATATAGGAATCGCTAAAATTATGCTACAAATGGGAGAGAAATGCCATGAAGGAGAGTTTGAGTGTTATTGAGAATGATAATGAATGGTTTCATCGTAAAATATTTAAATGTTACTATGTTGAAGTGAGTGGGAAAAAAAAAAGATTTTTAAAAAATAATTAATTGTTAAAATTTAATGTACTTGGTCATGAAGAGTAAAAAAGATAACTTTTAGTGTGTTAAGAATAAAAGATGTTGATAAAAAAAATTTATTAAGAAGGAAAAAATAGAAATTGTAGGATTTTGATTAGGTTGACTAATTAATATAAATAAAAAATAATGATATTTATTAGGAAATCAGAAAATTTTGGAGCCTTGACTTGTAAAGAATTTTTTAGAATAAATTTGGTCTTTTTTGTTATAAAAAATAATATAAATTAAATTTTTATAACCATTGAATTTATATTTAACATACTTCGCCACCACTGAATTTAGATTTAACATACTTTTCTTGCAGCTTTGTAAATTGTACGTCAAATTTGAGGACCCTGAGGGGAGCACTTGGGGACCAATGAACTTTCAGATTAACAAATACTTATCTTTAACAATACAAATAAATCAACTAATTATGCAAGTTCAGACATAACATAGTCATAATATTAAAAGATATTATATTGAAATATAATTTTTGTTATTTTCATTATTAAATTTTTTAATAAAGACATAGTACGTGTAAGCAAACTTCTTAAAAGTTTTAATTATATAATTTTAAGCTGTAAAAAACTATACATACATCATAATTTTATTAAATAATTTGATGACAAAAATACAAAAACTATATCAAATAAGCATGATTATTGATTTATTTAAATACAAATTACATTTAAAAAAGATTTAATAAAATATGAGAGTTTTTTGGACCAAATCCTACTGTTTATCCAAAAATTTGTCCAAATCCGTATTCACTTAAAGGAGTACTCTCATATTTTATGGCTTTGACAAAAGTCGGATTCTATAAATCTGATTTTGGCTTTTCTAAAAAAAATTTTCACCAATTATGGCCATGACTTGCATGAAAGTCGGATAGACAGAATCCGACTACCGGCCTGTCACCATGATCAGTGACAGACTACGTGGGATAGATATACGAAAGTACAGTCAATGTGGGATTGATTATCAATCCTCTCTTTCACCTTCTAAAGGGGGAAAAGTTATTATTATTATTGGATTTGATTATTCTAAAGCGTTGAAAAGGAGCTTTTGCTGAGATGAAGAAATTAATGAAAGATGATAAAAGAATACAGGATTAAAAAGATAAACTATTTTTCATAATATAAAGCTCGACTTTTCTTATCAGTCTTTCTTTTTTAGGCTTCGTTTAATAAGTAAAAAATTAAATATGAAAAATATAAATATAAATATAAAAATAAATTTATAGATAAAAGTAACTTTAATGTTTATTTTAATAATTAAATAATAATTAAGAAATAATATTAAATAATAATTATAATAATAAAATAGACATTGCATAAAATTTTTTATTACCCTTTCACTTTCCATTATATTACCTAAAAGGGCCTAAGGATATGTAAGGCAAGAGAGAAAAACAATGGTTTCTAAGAAATAAGAAAATTTGGAATAAATTTTAATTTCATCTCTTAAATATTTTATTAAAAAATAATATATTTATTATATTTTAATTAAAATATGATTTCATTACAATAAAAACTGGATACAATAGTTTCTAAGAAATAAGAAAAGAGAAATTAATTAGAAATATTTTAATTTCGTAAAAATGAAATTTATCTTCTAAATGATAAAATGCTTACATGACAAAAGAGAAAATTTCTCTTTAAGTTTCGGATAAATTTTAATTTCATTTTAAATATTTTATTAAAAAATAAGATATTTATTATATTTTAATTTCATATTTTAATTAAAATATAGTTCCATAACAATAAAAAAAATGAACAACATAGTTTCTAGGAAATAAGAAAGGAGAAATTAATTAGAAATATTTTAATTTTTTAAAAATGAAATTTCTCTTCTTAAAGATAAAAATGCTTACACGATAAAAGAGAAATTTTCTCTTTAAATTTAGAATAAATTTTAATTTCATTTTAAATATTTTATACAAAAATAATATATTTATTATATTTTAATTTAATATTTTTATTACAATAAAAACTGAAAAAAATAATTTCTAATGAATAATATAAAGGGAAATTAATTAGAAATATTTTAATTTTATAAAAATAAAATTTCTCTTTTGAAACGTAAAAATACTTACGTGATAAAATAAGAAAATGAACATAATAATTTTTTAGCATTTTTTATGTTTTAAAAGGGAAATTTTCTTATTCTAAATTTAAAGGAATAAAAAAATTCCTTTTATATTTTAAGTAAAAAAATTAGATACGAATTTTATATATGTATTATTAAATTTTAATTAATATAAATTTCATTATATTTTAATTAATATAAATTTTAATTTCATCTTAAATATTTTATTCCTTTAAATTTGGTAAAGACAAAAATAATATATTTGTTATATTTTTATTCAAAATAAGTTTTGGCAGAATAAAAGGTCAAAATAACTAAAAATGTGTACGTGATAAAATAAATTAAAAAAAATTCTTTTTATTCTTTATTTTGGAAATTCTTTAAAAAAGATGAAAAAAGGAAGTATTGTTTCTTTATTCAATGAAATTATAATTAATTTATAAGACTAAAACAAAATTACATATAGTATTAGTAAAAGAATCATAAAAGGGAAATGCAAAATATATATATATATATATATATATATATATATATAAGTGGAGGACGATATTGTATAGGAGTATTGATAATTAATTAATAGGAGAGAGTAAGGTAATGACATCACGTCACGCAAAAGCCTTGCGTATTCTTATAAATGGAAGAGCGGGATGTTATTGTCAACCTTTACTCTCTTTGCCCTTTAAAAACTTGGTTTTATTATAAAAATCCGTCAATTTTTGTTGTAATGAAATTATATTTTATATAAAATGTGAAATTAAAAGATAATAAATATATTATTTTAAATACACGTAAGCATTTTTATCGTTTATAAGAGAAATTCCATTTTTACGAAATTAAAATGTTTCTAATTAATTTCTCTTTTCTTATTTCTTAGAAACTATTTTGTTCAATTTTTATTGTAATGAAATTATATTTTAATTATAATATGAAATTGAAATGTAATCAACATATTATTTCTGAATAAAATATTTAAGATAAAATTAAAATTTATTCTAAATTTTCTTATTTTTTAGAAACCATTATTTTTATCTCGTCTCACATATTCAGAGAGAGAGAGAGGGAAGACTGATAAGAAAAGTCAAGCTTTATATTATAGTAAATAGTTTATCTTTTCAATCCTGTGTTCTTTTGTAGTCTTTCCCCAAATTTCGTCGTCTCAGCAAAAGCTCCTTTTAACGTTTTAGAATAATCAAACCCAAACGGAGCGTAAAAGATGACAGAGGGCTAGTATTGAGATTGATAATCAGTCCCAAGTTGGCTATACGTTCATACATCTATCCCACGTCCTCTGTCACCTGTTATGATAACCCTAACACCTTGTTTGATTAGACGATGAAATTAAAAAATATAAATAATTTATAGGTACATAAATAAAAAATTATTATTATGTTTTTATTTAAAAAATAATTTGATAGTTAAAATAATAATTTTAAAAATATAATAGATATTTTACATTATAAATGAATTTACATTACCAGCCAACAACCATAATATAACTAATCGACTTTCATGCATGTCATGGCCACAATACTTGATTTTGGTGAAAATTTATTAAAAGGAAAAAATTCAGATTTATAGAATCACTTGCATCAAAGCTATAGAATATAGGTGTACTAATTTGACTGAATACGGATTTAAATAAATTTTTGGATAAACAATAAGATTTGGCTCATGAAGAAAGAACCAAATATGAGAGCAAGACATAGAGAGGGGTATTATGGGTAGAGTGCCAAAGATAGCGACACTGGTCAATCGTCAAGTATAGCTAAGAAAGTGAATGCCTTCTCACCGACTACTATTCTTATTCTTACTTTCTTCGAAGTTTGCTTTTCCATTATATTATAAAACATGATTAACATAGCATATTGTTTTGACTTTACAAAATTTCTAATGAAAGATATTTTGCGATCATATTGTGAATCAAATGCAACTCAAGTAATTAATTAATTAAATTGATTAATTTAATTAATTTTGAGGGTGGCTAGCTGTTGTCTAAAGTGAAAAGAGTCCACGAGAGGTCACTATGAATTATTGAATTCAGACTCTGGAATTCCATGAACGAGACAATCTGTCACATTTTCGTACAACTTTCAAAGCTGCTAGACGATTGACCCTTGTCGCTTTGTACTCTTAAATTTGCAACATACAATTAATCACGAGAACAAATATGTTTTGGTATATATAATCCGATGTTTGAGAGTGATTCGACCTTGACTCTTGTTGATAGTCATAAAAAAACAATCTACCAAAGAAAACTGTCTTTATTTTAGTTTGAAAGGTAATATAGAGAATTCTTTTTAACCACTGTTGCTGTAAAATATTACTTGAGCCTCCCAGACATATAATAATAAAGCAAGTTGCTGCTACTTTTCTGCTTGAAAGGCCTTGCAGCATGTAGTGAAAATGATGCTGATAATGATATGTGATATAGAAAATTCAATTTAACCAATAATAATAATAATAATAATAATAATAATAATGCTGCATCATCAGTGAAAAAAATGCTTACTATTAATCCTTCACTATAAGGTAAAGTACAATAAATACAAGTCTTCTTTGAAAACAACATGGAGGGCGTAAAACTGTAAGCATCATTTTTCTTCAATGGTTCTCGATCTCAAGGTTCTACCATACAATTAAAACCATATTTTGAATTTAAAATGATTAGATAAAATTAGAAGAGCTAAAATAATTAAAACAAAAGAAGACTAAACACCACTTTATATTCTCCTCACTGAAGTATATGTGTGTCATTATCTATGATTGACGGGACAAATAATTAAAGGTAGGTATATGTGGCTAATAATTGCCCGCCCCCCCATCCCCAAGAAAAAGTTATAAGGGGCTAATAAAGGTTTAAATCCCATGTACATAAAGAGGCAATAATAGACCAAATGGTATTAATACATTTTATCAATCAAATTAATATGACATGTACTCTCTAATTTAAATTTAATTTAACAATATCCCAATCTTTTACTTGGAGACAAGTGAATTGAAAATTCGAGTTCTTAAGACACATGGCCTAATTTCAAATTCAAACTCAAACAATTAAAAATTTTATGTCAATAAATATATGTCACATTTAGCATAAGTTACCTTTTATCATCAAAACATAACACAAGTTTTTCGGTTAAAACCTTAGGACTAACGATATTCATATTGAAGTGACGCTTTTAAAATATTTGCCAATTTATATATTCTACATTGGGATTGTACTATTTAATCATCTAGAATACAGAGGAACAACCCACCGTAGCAATCTAAAAATGGAAGGGGAAACAAGCAAGAAGACTCAAATAGAGTTTCCTGCTTAATTATCCCACGCATGTTTTTGTACTGTTTCTCAACTTTGCTTTCTTTGGTTCAATATTCTTTCAAATCACTAACTCTAACGAATTTGGACTCTTTATTTTGCATACTACACAACACAGCATGCTATGTAATGTTGCACAGAGAGAAGTTTTAAAATAAGAAATTAATAAAATTAAATTAAATTAAGTTGAGAGATTATTTAGTTGAAATTCTCCGCGCAGCAAAGTAAACAATCACAGCACCTCTACGACTATCCCTGGAATTGAATGAATGAACTAAAGAAATTATAGAGACAGTACAAAAGCATGGAAAAGACATTCTGAAAAATCAAGAGGAGATCGAGAGACGAAGAAAATAAGAAAATAAAACGAACAACAGCCAAAACAAAAGATTTGGAAAATATTACAGACTGCAGACGATGGACAATCTAGTGCTAAAATTGTTGCACATCCCACTAGACTAGAGCATTCAAGTTATTGTTTGTTATCAAATTCTATAATAAAATTGTAATAAGTGAAGTTTGTTTTTTACAGCTTATACTACACCTATAGTTTTTTTTAAAAAAAAAAACAAAAATTCATATGTTATGTTTTTTTATTTAGTAACTTGATAAAGAATTTACCCTTAAGTCTTGTGTCACAGACGCACAAAAGAATTTTATGACAAGGAATATCTAAACAAAAAATTTTAAATACCAAAAAAATGAATTCCCTGTATTTGAAATTCTTTGAAATTTAAAATTACACAATTAAATTGCCACATTATATTTTTTGTCATAATCCAATGGCCAAAATATATAGGATCGGAAACAACCCCATCTTGGGCCAACACTTTAAAACATGTAGTCTAAAACCAATAACCTCTTGGGTCCAAAACAAATATTGAAATTTGGCAACATAATTTATCCGATGTCCAAAACATTTAATATTGGCCCATTCTGATTCTGAGCTTACATATAACAGCAAGCCGAACAAATTAGACGGCTGGTAACTCGGTATATTGTCCTTCGGAGGTAGGACTTGTATTTTCAGAAGCTCATTTCCCATTCATTTCTTCTCATTTGCAATGGAAGACAATTTGCATCTTAATTTGGCTAACAAACTGAACATTGAACTACAGAGTTATAATACTCACACAAATACCACACTTATATAATTACTGTCGAGAATAAAAATAAGAATGAATTATATAAACTTTTCTTATATTTTAGTGAAATCATATTAATATTTCTTCTATTTTTAAACTATATACAAATCTCTATTAAAATAAAAAGATATTCTATATTTTAGTTTAATTTTAAATTTTTTAATCAAAATATCCTCCATTTAATTTTAAAAAATATAATTTTTTTGGCTAATTGAGTGCATTTTAATTAAAAAAATTAAAATTAAAATTAAACTAAAATATAAAATAATTTTTTATTTTATGGGATGTCTATATATATTTTTAAAATAAAAAAATATATAATTTCAATGAAATTGAAAAAATATCTGCATAATTTACTCTAAAAATAAATAGGATCAATTTGACACAATAAAATTGAACTACCAAGTGTCTAAATTGTATCCAATACAAATGCAGGACCCTTTTTTTTTTAAGTGCATATGATTCATAGCTGAAGATTAATGGCAAAGAAATAATAATATAAAATTTTAATATCATACTATTATTGACGTTAACTTTTTGTATCTTATGAAAAGTCTCAGTACTTAGTGGCTAAAAAAAAAGTCTCAATACTTATTGATAAATACACTTAAAAAGGGTGAAGAGATATAATATACAGAAAATTTAACTAATTAAAAATTTACTAATAGAAATTGAAAGATGTATAAGTAAAGCGAGCAAAAGTTCAGTGGAATGAGCAAAAAGTGACTCAGTAAATAATCTTAATGTAATACAAGAAGTGCAAGTGGAGGAAGCAAACAGATATATGATATAATAAAATTAAAACATGCTATGTTAAAAGTGGAGGAAGCAATGCAATAGAATAATACAAAGCAAGTGGAGCAAATAAGTATAGCACGAAATTAGCTTGATATGTAAATGGAGAATCCTCCTCCAATAGTGGAGAAGGTAGCTATGCAGTAAGAGGAGAAATTAAGGGCAAGAGAAACACACAAAGATTTATTTTAATTCACCTCCTCGAGTTTATGTTTAGTCCCCTAAACTTCTAAAAAAAGAAAATTTCAATCTTAAAAATAATTTTATAATAATAATAGTTTTTAAGTTCATCTTAAACTTTTTATAAAATTTTATATAACTTATCCTCAATTAATTCACTCAAAAATTTATAACAGAGATTGAAGAGATAGATTTTCTCTTTTTATGAGATTCTTGCTAAGTTCAAAATTTACTTTTAATAGACTGATAAACCAAAGAGTAAAAAATATAATATTCATAATGATTCAAAATTTTCTTTCTTCTTCTCTCATGTTTTCTGTAACACCCCAAAAATTAATTAAGGTGTTAATCATGGATTGAGATTAATTAAAAATAAATAATATGGGATGATTGGGCTAGTTAAGGAAATAGGGATTCTAAATAGATAAATTATTAATATGGGTTTGAGAATTAATTAGGATAGAAATGGCATCTAGGCCCAAATTAATGAACCTTGATAAGAGGTTAATGGAGGCCCAATGAATTAGAGGCAGACCCAAACTAATTTAATGAGATAGAGGCCCAAGATTTATCTTGTATAGGCTCAATTAAGTGGCCCAATAACCCTTGTGCAGACCCAAGCCCTTGAGCCCTTCAAATTGGGCCCAAATCCCATTAAACTTCAGCAACCCAATGTGTGAAAATTGGCCCAACAGAATTATGCAGCCCAACAATTAAAAACTAGCCCAATAAGCAAAATCTGAAACCCAATTGGATTTGGACTTGGAGCAACCCATGACCCAACCCCTTGACCCAACTTAAACCCATCTAAAACCCTAATGCTTCAGCCACACCTTCATTTTTCTAAAACTCAAGAGGCAAATTCGGAGGTTGAGAAGGAGGCTAGGGTTTGGGGCAAGATTTCTGCATTTTCCCATACTTAGAGCAAGATTTGGCCAAGGTAATAGTTATACAACTTAATCCCCTCATCTTTCTCTTTAATTTGGTCTGATTAGTTTTTCATTTGGAGAGATTTCATTATACCCAAAATCTGAAAAGTGAGTGTTTGGGGGGGTTTTCTTGGTGAATTTCGTAGGTTGAGGTTGGGGCTGGTATTTGGTGACTTTAAACCCCCCATTTTGATGCATTTTCTGTTAGTTTGAGACCCCTATAGTTAACCTATGATATGGGATTTGGTTTCATGTGAAATTACCTAGAAATTGGGGTGAACCATGGCAATTTCTGGTGTGAGAAAGTTGGAGTCTGAAATTAAATCCCTTAGTAACTAGGTAAGTAGCCTCTAGTTGTTATTAGTAGTTCAGCTCTTTGGATATTTGATTATAACTAGAAATGGTGATAATTATGCTTCTTATAGGCTTGGTGTGCACTTGGATCATTATGGTAGCTAGGGCAAGAGTAATTGGCTTCAATGAGGTAACTGGAGTTATTTTCCTAATTCCATGTATATGCTCATGTTAATCTGCTATTTGTTACACATGCTTGATTTTGAAATGCTAAATGACTGGTTGACTACTTGATTGTGATTATAATTGGACCTTGTGAGTCCATGGTGGAGCTGTGGTGCGGCTGCCACCTGTGCATGTGCTACGATCGAGCACCGGGTATGATCAACCCCAGATGCACTGAGCCCTGGTTGTGCTCAATAGGGAGTAGGTGCCGTGGACGGGCCTCTCCCGGTGTTATTGGCCTTTAACATGTTGTGTATGATTGCTGGTATGGGACAGTAGTCATTAGTGGTTCAACTAGTTCATTTGCCAATTGAATTGATGATTCTGATATTGATGACATGAGATTGTCCTATATTGATTGACTTGTACATATATATGGAAATTACTTTTTGTTACTGAGATTGTATATCTCACCCCGTTGTGGGCTAACATTTTCAGGGACCGGACCTCTTAGTGGCAAGGAGAAAATTAACGAGAGCCTGTTAAATGGTTTGGTAGCACATAGGTCTGGGAGCTTTGATAAAATGTATTGTAATTAAATTGTTAGTTTTGTATCATTGCTGCATTGCATCATGAGTTGCCAAGTATAGGGATTATATATGTAATTCGATTACCATGGAATTGAACATTATGATTGTAATTGGCTAACAATGGAAAGTGTATCAAATGTTAAATATCAACGGTGCATGACTGGTGTTGTTATTATTCCATAAACTTACTGATAGGAGGTAATTAGAGGAAAGGAATGGGCATATAAGTTTTGGGTTGGTAATGGAAGCATAGCTAAGTAACTAAGGTAGATAAATACCATTAGAGCCATATAAAATGAGGGGAAGTGACCTTAGAGCGTCCCTAAGAAGAGAAATGGAGTGTAGGGGGCGAAACATAGGGAAAACAGCTACAGAAGGGAGTCACGCCGCGGCCAAAAAGACTTCGCCGCGGCCTAGGGAGTGACAGTGGCGAGGGACGCCGCGGCTTGATAAATCTCGCCGCGGCGCGGAGTGAAAATAATCGCCCAGGGGGTGACAGAACGTAATCTCACCGCGGCGCAATAAGTTCCGCCGCGGCGCGAGTCGAGAAAATTAATTTGCGAGGTTACAGTAGCAAAACTCGCCGCGGCGCCACATAGGTTGGCCGCGGCACAGGTCCAACTCGCCGCGGCGACTTCTAGAGAGCAACGAGGCCGCGGCGCAAGAGTTCCAGGCCGCGGCGGAGGGCTAAAAACTCAGTTTTTGACCTAGAAACCTGGATTTCTTGAATGCTAATGCTAGGGAATGATATAGGAACACTTGTGGGAGGTTTTTGGGTGTTGAAAATGATAGAGGGACGAATTACAAATGCTTGTATACATGTCCCCATTTATAGTTGATTAGTTGATGACCCTAACAACATCAAGGTTCAGATTAGTTAATTAATGGTATTTCTCTGTATTTCCGCAAAATAATTAATTGTAGCAACCCCGAACCTTGATCATTAATTATTAATCATATACTTAACTCTAATTATGATAACTAGAAGTTAGGGTCGTCACATTTTCACTCTTTGACTTCATGCATATATATAAAATTTCAATAGCTAGAAATAGTCTTGATCATGTAAAGTCTTTTTGGTTGAAGCAGGCAAAGCATGTCTCTAATATTTATAAGCTTTAATCTTTGTAGCTACTGGCAAGTTAAGTAATTCTTTCCATGCAACCCATTTAGTTTAATTGTCATTAATGCTATTTGATGTTTAATACATGAGTTAAAGAAAATTATCATCTTTATAAGTAATAGAGACAATTGTAATAGAGAGAGACAAAAAGAATAATTCTTTTATATTAAGATTGTATGTTGCCTACATGGAAGTTGTCCTCTATTTGTAGTTTGTATATTAAAATTTTTGTCTTTTAATTAATAACAATAAAGACATATATGGGCCAACATATATAAATTAATTTTTATATAAATAAATTTTGAATTTTGTTATCATTAAAGTTACAAGTTCAATTAACTTTGTGCTAGCACTTAAGTTAAAGGAACATGACATAATAACTGGTAAATGAAAAGACAAAGATTATGCCTTTTTAAGGGCCTCATAAAAGCCTTGTATTTTAGAATAATGTCTATAATTGTAAAAAATAGAATGCCTCATCAGTACATGTCTCACAAGAGACACAATTAGAATTCTATTATTTAATTTATGAATCAAATTCAAATTAAATTCTAAAAGTGTTTTAATTATATTTAACTAGAAATGGTAACGCATGGCCCAAGACATTAATATTACATCAATTTGATTATGTAGTTATGCAATGCCATGATTAAATATAAGTGGATATTTGATCGTAGGAGAAAATCATATGCATCCAAATATGAATCTTCTAACACGAAACATTTGTACTTGTACAAACCATAAAATTATCCATGAAATATACTTATACATAAAGTCAACTTAATAAGCTGCAATAAGTAGATAAGTGGATCACGCGCGAGGACATGGTAAATGCTGCTGCATGATGAAACCAATAAGAACCCTCTTCTGGATGGAAAGACTTTAGCTTCGTTAAATGCTTATTGTTCTTGTCAACACAGTAGAAGTCATCACTTGGATGGTCTACGGACATGGTTGATTAAGAGTATGCAATCTTCGTAGACAGAAAACAGAATAAAAGAATGAAAAATCAAAACTTTTCCAATTTAACACTCCAAAAACAAAAATGTGGAAAAGTGTTTCTTTAAACTTATTATTAAAAGAAAATCTAATTTCCAATAAAATCTTAACAAAACCTTTGACCATAATAAAAAATATATATCATATAGTGATATGAACTATCATAGTATAATATAAAACAAAATAAAGATATAATACAGGATCTATTAATTTAAGCAACCACCGCTCAAGGTTCTAAAACTTAATACATTAGCTTTCAAAAACGCAAATTAGAATATAAAGGAAAAAAACTTCAAGTGAGGAAATTGCTATGGATAATATATTTATCCCCACTAAAAGATTTTGCTTCAATGCTTGTTTTTCTAGTACGCTGTGACCCTTATGTGTAGTCCATTTGGTGCTTCAACTCTTGGAAACTTCAGAAGTTCATTTCCCTCCTCTTCGTCCCACCTACAATCAATCATAAATGCTTCTTTGGTTAACAAAATAAATTATGATTTAAATATTGACTGTAGGATTTAAAATACTGATATAGATACACAGATATTTTGACCCATTAAAGATGAAAAAAAAAAAAGGTAAATTAAGTAGTCACCTAAATTTAGTAACGAAATAGTGAAGGAAAACAGAGATTTTAACAATGCCCAATTCTTTTCCAGGACATATCCTAATTCCTGACCCAAACAACATGTTGTGGCGGTGAGTCTCCAAGCCTTTCTCCTGTATTTGATCATTTCATTAGCAAAAATTGTCCCCTTAAACTGCACACAGAGTAATTGATTAAGCAAACTCACCAGCCATCTCCATGGTTTAAAACTGAAAGGCTCCGGATAAAGGAAGGGGTCATAGTTGATTTCCCTTGTGTATACATATACTCTCCATCCCTTTGGAATGATAAATCCTGACATTTAATAATTACATCCATACCATAATCAATATGCTAACTCAAACTTTTTTGAAAAATTAGTATATTTAGTTCATATAAGATGGTGAACCAAGTCAATTATGAAGAAACATATAACAAACACATCAAAGGTAAAAAAATATACCATTTAATTCTACATCTGCATAGGTCTTCCTCAGTAACCCATTTACAACGCTGGCCAATCTCGAGGTTTCTAAAATCACCTGCAACCAACAGAAAAATTTGAATACTATTAATCTAAAAAGTACAAATATTGACACAATATAAACATTGATAGCACAACATGATACAATTTAAAATATCATGTTGCGTCAAATATTAGTGTCTCACACATCCATGTCAAACATAAACATGGCTGCTTTTTTGAAGTGTCCATGGTTAAATGATTTGAAAATCTATAGCTTTAGTCAATCATAACATCATTTTATATTAAACAAAAATCAAGAAAAGAGATGCCTACTGCGCGAGTAAGACTCATATTCTTGTAGTCATCCCAGCTGAGTGGTTCGTCTGGTCTTTTCCTTTGTTGGATTGCGAAATGCTCTGCCTGTACATTAGGTAAAAAAACTAGTGATGGTTAAAAGTTAAAGCTTGGAACTATTTTCAGGCCTTAATTTAACTGTAGAGAGCTTGATCAGTTAAAAAGGTCTGACTTACCCTTAGTTCTTGTAGGACTCTTGGATTATCGTGGAGATATTTGACAGCCATCATTGAAGTAGTTGACACAGTTTCATAACCTGAGTACAAGATTGTGATGATTTGGTCAATTATCTCTTCGTCGTTTAGTTTGTACTTAAGGTCCTCGCATCTCAGAAGCTTATCAAGAATGTCATCATGAGTAGCAGAAGAAGCTCTTCTCCTGGCCAAAAGCTCCTTCAGAATTGCAATGACTTTGTCTCTTGTCTGAATTTAATAGCGGGTTGACACTGTTCAAGTTGGCACCGATGAAAGAGGCAGAGTGAAAATTAATGAGAATTTTACAGCAAATATACCTGAAGTCCAATATAGTAACTGGTGCCTGGAATCTTAATAGGTACAGAGATTGTTCCTAACACTATGTTATCAAATGTAGCTTTAAATTCCTCATGGAAAGAATTTGGTTCATCATTTACAATCTGCTTCATGGACACAAAGAATGCCATCTGAAACAAGAAAACAAAGAATTTAAACATGGGTATAGTCTGTTATAACTTTTTAATTGCTCCTCTTTGCTGAATAGTCAGAATCCAAAAAGCACAGACATTGATACTGACAGGACACATACACTAACGTTACAACACGATAAAATTTGAAGTTTCTATGTATAATTTTAAGAGCCATATTGTGTCTAATATGAGGGGTAAACACCAGAACTCAAATGTATCTGATTCCAAGACACTAATATCTTTAGTAAGTTTTTAAAAATTGGTTGAAATGAAGTAAGGACAATGCATCTATGCTTTATGGATAATTCTTGAGCAATGTAACACTCCTTGGGAGAGTTTTGGGATAAAATATGGAGTGTCCATGCGTAATTTAAAAGATCACGTTGCATCATATACACAAATGAAGCATGAAGAATGCATAATCTATGCTTTGAGGAGAGTTCTGGAGATGAAAGTGAAGAATTACCTGTTTGGTTTTGTCTTGAATATCAATGGTTTGACCAGCCCAATTGTGAAGAAAGGACTTCATAAACTGGTCAGTTCTTGTCAATAGATGATCCTTAATTGCAGGGGGGCCAACGAGAGATAATAGTGAGCCTCTAATACGTTTGTGAAGGGCACCATGAACTGCAGCAATATTGCTATTCCCTAGGATGTTCCTCATGGACACAGGGTACCCTGGAACTAGACCTTGTGCTTCATTCAAGAGGATGTACTTGTTCACATTTGGATCCATGCATATAATAACAGGGGACCCTAATGCATGGCTCTTGAACAGATCTCCGTACCTACAGAAAAAGGAGGCATCTGTTCCACATGAGAAAGAGCATTTGAGGATAAGCAATATATATATCTGATCTCAGATTAACAATTTAGAAACAAAAACGAAAAACCCCCCATTATGATCTTTCTTCATCTTTCGGTTTCTCTGTCTCTTAATTCCCAAATTTTGGTCTGTGTTTGCTTTCTAGGAGGTGGGACGAGGGGGATTGTTTTCTGGTTACTCTGCCTTTGAAAGTGTTGTGTTTGGCTTTTATATTTTGGATATACAGTTTTAATGGTTTAGGTTGCTTATAGGCCTTATCACAATAGTGGTTTCTACAGATATGAATAGGGTGCCCTTAGGGCACACCCTTATGTAACCATTTGAAGTGACCCTTGACACAGAA
Source organism: Erythrophleum fordii (assembly GCA_032878935.1). Classification (NCBI taxonomy): domain Eukaryota; kingdom Viridiplantae; phylum Streptophyta; class Magnoliopsida; order Fabales; family Fabaceae; genus Erythrophleum; species Erythrophleum fordii. Next base: position 47,458,748 of record JAVQMF010000053.1, on the reverse strand, counting down.
ACACTCGGTACGAAGTAATTTTCCATTCAGAAGCCTATACATAAGAAAGTGCCTTTATCTTTTTCATTTTTTTTGGGGTTAATTTAAATTGTTTAATTCTAAAGGGACTATTGAGTCAAAACTTATGGGTAGAAGATATTTTTATCTTTGGTAAGATGTAAAATGACTTGAAATATTCTAGTTATCATTTAATATCTTTAAAAAAGATTAATACTGCACGTTAATGAGGAAAAAAAAAAGGTTCAGATAAGGCTCATTTAAGTGGACCTCACTTTGTTCTCTTTTTCTTTTAGAGTAGCTTTTGCTTAACCTCAGAGAAAAAATTCAACAGTGAAAGACACCAATAAAAACAACAGTTTTTAATGGTAATGCACAAAAAAGGGGCCATTTCCTACTGTGTACTGAAAATTAATCCATATCCCACTGTTTGCTTTAAAGTTTTGGAGGGGCCAGTGAGAGAACAGAAGTCTTTGCTTTGTACTGAGAAATATACAAGTAATTTAAAAATGACTTCATCTCTAAGTATAAGATATACAAAAATTATTTTTTTTTTTTGGGGAAAAAAAGCCACCTAGAAATTAAAATAAAGGGTACCTTGCTCTCTTTGCTTTCATGAAATCTGGTCCTTGTTTGAGAAACCCGGAAGTCTCACCAAAAATAGGCCAACCCATTGTTCCTGGTGGCACGCCCTTTCTTCTGTACCTTAAATCGTTCCATTTCAGCAGTACCAAGAATGCACAAAACGCCAAAGCCAAGCCATAATACACTATTGATGGTATTGACATGATGCTCCAAATGTTCAGCAATTTTGCTATTCACTTATTGTAGGAATCTGAAGCACAGACTGTGCACAAGAAAGAGATGGGAGGGGCAATGTTAAATAGGCCAAAGAATATGCACACCCACCTACTTTATGATCATATCTCAGTGGGAGCTATATTAAGTGTGTTCTTAATGATACTACCATGAATTCTGTTCCAGAATGTTTCCTCCCAGATTTGTTGTAAAAAGACGATGTTCTTTTTCCTTTATTTCCGTACGTGAAAATTTTTTTTGGGGTTAATATTATGGTTAAATAGTATCTGAGTCAGTTTGCGTGGATCTCAATTAATTTATTTTTTCGGTTTCATTGTTGTAACTAAAATTAAAATTTGTGATAGTACGCATTTAGTTGCACATTATATGCTTGCCTCCATTTCTAGATTAACTCCTTGGGAATATATCTATAAATAGGATTTAATAGTTGTGTAAATTAATGAGAATTGAGTAGGTTTTATGAATGTTGAACATTAATTAATTTTCCATATTTGTTTTGGCTTATTAATTTATACTTTTTCTTATATGCAATACATCCTGTTTCAATGTGATTTTGATGCAAAATCAATTAAAGACCTACCATGATGTATCTTAAGCTTATGCCCTTTAGAAAGATTAAAGTTGGCATGTCATCCTAATTTCACATCAAATTTAACTTTCAATGTATACAGTTAATTTGTTTTATACATTGGAAAATAATTTTATGAAAATTAATCATACGAAAATATTGTCAAACTACTTATAACAATGTCTTGCGCCTATCTTTTTGTTTTTTTGGTGGAGGGGAAGGGGGGAAGATTGTTATGTCTTTCTATATTTGGATATCCTGAAAATACACACACACACTAAAACATTGTCTAATGTGAAACAATGACATGGGGAATAAGCATAATATTCATATCTTATGAATACCCATAAATATTATTCTTTCAAATATTGGTATATAATATTTTAAGGGTTCGGGTTGGAGTTGGATATGAGGTGCTTCAGTCTAAAACTGTAGTATATATACGAGAAAAATGAAAAGAGTGGAGAGCCAATTTTCTTTTCCACTGGTTCAATTTAAGTCATTTAGGTTGTACATAGATATGCTTTGAATATTAACTTTGTTTGAGGAACTGTTTGGGTTTGTTTTGAATTTTTGCTTATTATAAATGTTAAAAAATAAATTTCATAAAAAGTATTATAATAAAAATTAATTAGTGTTTGACAAAATCATTTAATAAAATTTTTTATCAATATTATTATATTTAGTCAATCTTAAAAAAAATACAATTTATTATCAAATTACTAAGAAGAACATATATAGAAATAACTTTGCAATCAACTTTGTTTGAATGAATAAATGATTCTTAATATTCCTTATTGTTAATTTCAAAAAATTTTCTAATTTTATTTAATTAAAATATTATAAATAAAATCAAAATAATTATATAAACATTTTAATCAAAATAAATATTTAAAAGATTTATAATCAAAATGTTTATAATAATTAAATTTCTTTTCAATCGAATATATTATTTATTTTTTATAATAATTTGTTTTAATTTCAGTGGTAGAATGTTTTGTGACTGACAGACAACAAAGAGGGAAAGAAAAAAAAAAAAAAAAAGAGAATACCTAGGTCATATAACATAAGGAATAAGTTTGTAATTAATGATTTATTGAGATTTAAACAAGAAAAAAGAAAAGTAATCTGCTACTACTTTAAAGGAAAAGCTCTAGTTTCATACTTCCTTCTAACCAAAAAAAAATTTTACCAATTAATTAAAAGTGATTTTAGGTGTGGGCCAAATCACAGCTAGTGATTATAATAAATAATTAAAAAAGCTACTTTTTCCTCCCAAAAATATGGCCAAACAAGCCCCAATAAATCTTCTGGGCGATGGGTCTTAAAGGTGCATTAAGTACCCTCCTCCATTGGGATCGGACTGAAGCACTTGGATGAAATACCAATTTTTTTTATCTACTGAAATAACTCCTTTAACTCAACAAGATATATATAATATATATAACCTAGATAATCTTGTTTTCTTTTTTGCAAGATGAAAATTTCTACAATATTAAATTAGGTAGGTAATCGCTTATACCCGTCTATAATTCTGCTATTTAGTGACATAATCTTATTAGAAAAACAAAAATAAAAACGACTACAAAAAAAGTAATAATATGAAGTATTCAAATCTTATATGGATATGATTTTTGTGGTGCGTCATGTAATTATATTGGATCATTACTTATGTATATGTGCACTACATTAATATATTGTAGAAGCTTTGCTTTTCTGGGTGCTCCTTTATCATTTCATCCAAGAGCGAGGATTCCTCTAGTTTTACATAGAAGATTTAATTCGCCACTCTTATATGAAGACGCAAGGAAATGCGAAAGCTAATCCTATTGATTGCGCATCTCCACCAACATAACATTATAAGCAAGCGTGATTCACCACAAAGATGTGATGTGTCGTGTCTTGCTACTTATATTGATATTACCAAATCATTAATCAGTTCCCTCATTATGCATTGATATCATTCTCGCACAACTGATGCTTCTTATATTAAGGGAACATGCATGTTGGTGTTCCACTTTCAACCCTTTTGCCTCTTCGTTCCTATATCTTCAGGGGTGAATGAGCCTTGCATGTCACGGTTTGCCAGTGAGCATCATTGGATGCCACTTATGCGAGCATCATTGGATGCCACTTATGCTCAAACTGACTCAAAACTTTTTATGCTGATCCGAAATCTGTTCACGTCAAGAGTTTGAGTTTATGATCAATTTTTTTGGTTTTAAAAAAGATTTCTTTGCCTTCAGTTTTTTGAATGGTGTTGTGTTTGTCTCTCGCTAAGTTTTATCCTTACTTTGATATTTATACCAAAATATCAAATATAAATGTTATAAATTTAACAAATGTGAATTTAAAACTGAAAAGATGTTTTTATCATGCCACTAACGCCAATCATCAATAACATTAAGTAACCTATCTCAATTGAAAGAGATTTGCAGAAACTTTGCAAGATTTCCCACATGCATTCTCTTGCTTTTGCATAAGAAGATGTAATTTATCATATTCTCATTGCCTCTGTCATTCTCTCCTAACCAAGTGTTTCTATTTTTCCATGCATCCCTTGCCCACCCAACACGTTTATATAATCGATCGCCATGATTAATTCTTTGGTGGTCCATCAAATCACATAATCTGTCACAACATATGTCATCTCTCACAAATTATTGCCCCATATAAATCATCTCAATTAAGTAACTTGAAAATATTTGCCAAAAATTTTTCCTTTTTTTTGTTTTGGAATTTGAACTCCATATATATATATATATATATATATGTATGTATAAAACAGAAGTAACATATCCCTTCATCATTTATTCAAATTCCTTGGCTACCCCTTTTTTATAATAGTATCCTGCATCTCTATGGCATGTATGAAGTGTTGGAATATTTTATATATGTTCACATTAATTGTTTTATTATTTTATTTTATAAAACATATGGATTGATGAATGGTTCATTAAGGTATTAGGCTCAAATAATTGTTAAAGTGATTATTTATTAATTGAGTTAGACATACATTAAAATATTATATTTAAATTTGGTTAATAATCATAAAAACATAAGCCATAAATCTTATTGAAACCCGTAATAGAAAGGTCCAATAAAAAATTGTTTAAATTAAAATTAAGTTTTTTCTCTTACTCTAATTCAATGTGTTTTTTATGACAACTACTATAATATTTAAAGTCAAAAGAAAAAATACTAATTAATCTTATTGCACCTCAATAACATATAGAGAAATCAAATACGCATGCAAAATTAATTATTTTTCATAATCACAATTATAAAAGTATTTATTTATTTTTGTTTATGCATTAGATCTCATCAATTGTGTTATTGATAATTTACTTACATGTTTTACGTGAAGGTGTATATGTTTAACACATGTACACTTAAAGATGTTTCCCAAATTTTTTTTAAAAAATCCATTTAACTCAACCCCAAGCAATACTAAATTAACTTTTCTGCTACAAAGCATGGATGTTGGTAATTAAAATACATATAAGTATATTTAGTTTGATATAATGTTAGATATAAAAAGAAAATAAAATAAAATAAAGTGAATGAAATAAATAGAGAATAACCCTTGTACTTCTATTTAAAAAATAATAATAATAAGAGATGAATATTGTTAATTAATAATTATAAGACTATAATAAATATTTAAATTAATATTGTAATACCTTTACATTACATGCTATGATACCAAACATGTCCATAAAATAAAAGTGTTCAAATGCAGGTAAGGTTTTATTATACTTAATACAAGTGGTTAATATATGTTGAACTCTATGGGTATTCTTTATGAGAGTGTTAGTGCTTAATTGATAGCTTTAATGTATCGGTTTGATGCTTTTATTTGTCTTTACCATATTTCTGAAGAAATAATTCAGAGAGCAGGTAATATATCTCATGTTAAATGATGCACCAGGAAGCCATGTGAACCAGCTCGGGATTGTCATATTAATTGGATCACAATACGCTCCTAAGGTGAGCCATTAATTGGCCATCTTTGTTTATATATATATATATATATATATATTTCCAGAAGACAATGCAAGTTTTAACAGTAGAGAGTAAAGTCATCTTTTCAAAGGCCATATTACAGAGGATGTAGTATAAAGTCACTAATCTAAACCTTACAGCATAAGCGTGCACCTCTTAAACAAATCAAACATACTACGAAAATCAAGAGACGACGAGTCTCATTACATCCAGAGACAAGGGGGAAAAAATTCATTATCAGCATAAAAACAAGAGAAAACATAAAAATTTTTAAAGTAAGGCAACATTTCTCCCAACTTGATCTCTTTGAGAGTTTAATTTCCTAATCAACTTTCTTCCTCCTAGAATAATGTCAAATGTTACATATATGAAGAGTAAGTGGTAAAAGTAACAGCGCAAATCAACACACTAACATGAAAAGATAAGAGTTCCATAAAAGAGAAGAAGAAGAAGAAAAAAAGGTGAGAGCTAAAAATGGAAAAGAGAAAAAGCGGCCCCCGGAGCTAGGTCGAGGAAAAGAGAAAAGAAGAGGGGGGGGGGGGGAACACCTTCATCCTCCAAATTTTTTTGGGAAAGAAAACTTAAGTATATATCTTAATATCTTTGTTATCAAATTATTTAATAAAAACAGAACGAGTGAATTATTTTCAAAGACAAATGTATGATTTTTATAGTTTAATATTGAAACATATATTTTTAAATTTAATAACAAATATATATAAAATCATACCTAAATTAGTCTATTTCTTTTAACCCATCCAATCGGCCTCAAATTCATGAGGGCATAACTCTCTATTTATGGGCTAGAAGAAGGGTACAGCCCAGGGTCAGCCAATTGGACCCTAAGCCGATTCAATACCAAGCCCAACCTGAAAACAACAGCCCGTAGTATGACGGCGGGTTGACCATGACTTGATGGCAAGAAGGTGATGGATTGGTGAGAGAGAGAGGGGCGGCGGCAGGCGGAGGAAGGGAGGAGGAACCGGTTAAATATCGCGTACCGATTCTCTGCCTCTGCCAATTGCAAAGCTCTCTGAAGTGTTAAAGGTCAAAAGACTCACAAACATGCCCAGCCTTTCCAAGCTCTATACGATGCAAGAGGCTTCCCAGCATAACACCAAAGAGGATTGCTGGGTCGTTATTGAGGGCAAGGTACAACCTTTCGCTTAAATGGTTTCTTTCTCTCTGATGGGTCTTTTTCTACTGCTATTTAGCGTTCTATTTTCATGGGTCATGTATAAAATGTTGTGTTTGTGTTTGTATTTTTTTTTTTTTTTTTGGGATTCAGCTGGCCTTTTATAAAGGAAAGGTGGTCAGTATTGACATTCTCGGAGATAGTAGGACCAGGAAAATTTTTATTATTGGTTTTTTGAGGATTCAAGTATGGCTTGCCCTTTAAATCTCTTTGGAATTGTTTAGCTCTGCACTGGAAATGTTAAGTTTTTGTTTTGATTATGCTATTGGGTGGGGGTGTGTGCGCGTGTGCGTGTGTGTGTATATATCTTTCATTTCCTTGGTTTGTGATTATTGCTTGATTAGGAGTTTCGAAGAGAGTGGCTTGGGAGGGTGTGGGATGGCGGAAACAACCCTTTGATTGGACGTTTTAATGAAAGAATGGAAGGTATCCTCCTCCCTACTGATTGGATGCTACAATGTCACTAACGGGGTAGAGTTGAAATTTTCAATATTATCTTTATGATGTTAGCCCTTTTAAACCACCTAATTTGGAATGGTTTGAAAATTGGGGTGTGGCAAATCAAATCATTCTAAGTCATCTCACCTCATTAGTTTTTAAACTTCCAATTAATGGCTAAGATGCTCAAACCATCTCATGGTCCCACAGGCTATTTTTATTGGACTCGCGATATTTTTTGGCATTGTTTTCAACAAAGACAGCAATTAGACTTCAATAATTATTTATGAAAAGCATTGGTTACCTGGTACTCATGCATGAGAAAATTATATAATAGCTTGCAATATTCAATGTTTTCACACCTTTGCTTTCATAAAGACTAAATAATCAATGTTTAGAATGTTGACAAGTATGTTGATTGTTACCTGTGTGGTTCCTGTGCCTCACCTCAGGCTTATCTCTCTCTACTATGATCTATGAATCATCATCGGTTGATGTTTGAGTTTTAATCAGATCAATAGCGAACCTCCAGATCAGTTCTTTACACTGCATCCTATCTGCATTTCATTATCTCAGTTTTGTCTTGTAATAATGTCTTTCCTAATCATTTTCCTTTGTCATTCATTTTTCCATTATATTCTTTTCTAATTACTTGCCTATTGCTTTGCCATAGAAATGTTTCTGGAATCTCAGAAGGACTGACTGTTGACAACACGTCTTGGAAACCTTTGTTTTAATAATTTTAGTTTCATCTGAAACCATAGTTACTTATTACTACGTGTCGGTTATATACACCATGTTTCTGCATCTTCTTTTATATGCTTGCAATGGTTTGTAAAGTTATATGGTGTCAAGTAGCTTCAGATATGACTGACAATTTGTCTCTAAATTAGAGTATAATATTTTTTTAGCAGTTACATGAGATGCGCAATTAAAGACTTTTTTGAATTCATGAATAAATTTTCTATTCTTCTTTCTTTTTTGGTAGTCTGTCTCTCCTTCAGCTGGAAGCATTCTTGTCGGTCACAAGACTCCTAACATTTTAGGTTTTGTTATCAATGCATGGAATAATTGTTGGGAATTTAAAGTAGTAGGCTATTTTAATAAAACTAAGAAAATATGCAAAAGAACTAATGTTCTACTATTCCACTTTATTCCATAACTGAGGCTGATTATTTATAGATTTACAAACAACTAAAATGTAGAAATAAGTGGTTACTAAAAGTAGAAAATCATAAAAACTAACTACTACTTGATTTAATTTAAAATTAAATAAAATTTCAAATTTTTAGCTAACAAACTAACTAAAAAGATTCTGCAAAAATTAATTACAATAATTTTGAATCACATCTCCCACGATAATATCACCACTCAAGCAACTCTAGTAATCACTTCTTAACTTACGCCTTCATCCATATATGTGCTTCACCATTTTTGAATGTTTTGTGTTTGGATTTGTATTGGAGAGAGGGAAGAAGGAGGAGAGGTAAAGTGATGATCTGTACCATAGGTGATTGCTCATAGCATTTCCTTTGTTGTCAGCAGCAATAGACCAGTTGCTACTTGCTAGGATGATATTTTCGTTTGCCTATAGCTATTGGTTTCCCATCTTGTTTGTTATCTAGTTAAGAAGTATTGATTCTTTGCACTTGTAATTTGCCGCCCATCTGTTGGTGGGTGCTTCACGTTTGAGTGTAACATTTTGAAGTGCAGCTTATCCTTAACCATGTTTACATATCTAGTTAAGAAATTCTAAAATATGTCGTTAGTTTCATTTGATTCTCTTGTTGCTAACTTGTTATCATCTTACCTTATGTCAAAGAAGAAAAATAGGAAGGGTGCACTTGCTCTTAGACTTTGGTCATTTATGAATGCAGGTATATGATGTGACCTCATATTTGGATGAACATCCTGGTGGAGATGAAGTAGTCCTTGTTGCAACCGGTACTTAATGCTTCCTATCCTATATTATATATCATACTACCAAACCGCAATACTAACCTTGGAAAAAACCTATGAGGCACGGACATTGATACTTGAAATGACAAAGACAGGTTGATACCTCAACCTTCAAAACATAAAAAACACAACACACGACACATAAGGTGTGAGTGTATCCTATCATATTTGTCATATTCAATTTTAATGTTTTAAACTTGTCATTAGTATATACATCTAAGGAAAAACATAAGCGGCATTATCCTATATTTTAAGTATCTTACACTGTTACTTTCTTAAAAAAATCTACTAAGTATTAAACTATATTATTCAAATTATTCATGTGCAATGTAAAAATTTTTGGAAAGAACTTTAATTATCTCATCAGGATGGAGTTTCTAATTTCTCATTCTATTTTAATTGTTAGTCGTTTTCCCTTTCTTGAGGTCATTGCTGTCCAAACCTTGTTCAGCACGTGTCCGAGCCCCCCACAAAAAAAAAATGTCTATTCTGACACATCCTTATCCATTTCAGAGCCGGACATGTGTTGATAGTGTCATGGCAGTGTCTACGTAAAATTAGGTGGTGTCCATGCTTTATAGGAAAGAAGAAGAAACCATTGAAAATTATAAATCAAATTATTGAAACATCATTGTATTTTTTGACTTTGATGAAGGGAAAGATGCAACGGATGAATTTGAGGATGCTGGCCACAGCAAAAGCGCAAGAGAACTTATGGAGAAGTTTTACATTGGTGAGCTTCACACATCACCCGCTGCTTCCTCCAAAAATCAAGCCACAAAGTATTCTGAAAAGGTCTTGCAGTTGACAGAGCAATATTGGGCTATTCCTGCAGCCGTTCTTGGTATCTCAGTGGTAGTCGGCTTTTTATACTTGCGTAAGAAGTAATACTACACCTAAATTTTTTCATTATTGGTACTGAAAATGAATAATTGCAACAAATGTTGTATTGTTTTAAGGATAGCAGTAGTAACGTTGGCCTGTTTCAAGATATTCAAAATTTGCTTACACGCATTATATTGAAAAATTGGTCAGGTAGTGGAGTGAGTAAAAGTATTTTTTTTTTTTCGCATATCATTGTACAACATTATTTTTTCCTTTTATTCATCCAAACTAATTGAACAGAAAAATATTTCTAATTCTATTTGTATACTCCAAGAAAAATATTTGACTTAAATAAATACATGAAAAGTATTGATGATCAAAGGCTTTTTTTTCATCGTCTAATTCTAATGTAAATAACGTACTTTTGTAATTCCATATTCTCTATCCGTACCATACATCCTCCAACACGTTTAGAAGTAAATGAGGATAACTTGATCAGTATGTTCATGATCGTTCATATGCTTCTCCCCAGAACAGGAGAGGATTCTTCAAAATTAGACCTGAATCCAAAAAGGGGCTGGGGGCGGAAGAAAAGAAAGAGGAAAAGACATTTTTAATTTTTTTCATCATCAGGAAGAAACTCTATATGAACAATTTAACGGCCACAATTACATGAACCTATTTTTCCTTTCTGAATTTCTAACATACTTCACTATTTGAGGAAGCAGAAAATTAAAATGATGCTCTCAAACAATATTATTGGCTTCTCCAAATAACCTCCCAGGAGAGAGCAAGAGGAAGGCAAGATGATTAAACTTTTATCCAAGAGAAAAGAAAATAGTCTGGATCTACAAGGATCAACATTTATATCCCTTCGCCACATGCATCAAACTTGTTGCGCGTCAGTAAGGACCTTCATACTAGGACATTTTGGAAGCTTCAAGTTTTGAAGCAGCTGGCTTATCCAAAAACCACACCAACCTACCCTTCACCGGCCGGACTAACCTTGCCGGTACTAACGGGCACTCAGGTCCCACGTTATCTACTGCCAAGCGTACAGCATCCGCTTTGCTATCACCTGTGGCTACCACTACTACATTGGATGCAGAATTGATAACAGGCAAGGTGAAAGTGATTCTCTCAGATGGGCGTTTGGGGGAATCAGTTGTGAAAGTCACCCATTCTTCCCTCTCATTCAGTGCTGACTGATCAGGAAATAAAGAGGCAACGTGGCCATCCAGACCCAATCCAAGAAGGATGAGATCGAACTTCGGGCAGTCACTAATCTCGGACACACTGACGATGCGAATTTTTACTAACTGTCTGATATCAAACTCATACTCATCAGCAGCCTCTTCTGCTGACACTGAATCATTTACGGAATGAACATGACTGGGGATAATGGGCACCTGCTAATATAACTAGGAAATGATCAGAGAGAATAAATGAATATCAAGTCTTGGGTACAATCTACATCAATCCACAATATAATATTTGTATCCAGAGGCTCTCTCTCTCTTGTTGCATTTGTTCACCTTGACGTTTAAATAAAAACAAGCAAAATCTCCATTGATATTCATAAGCATCTCTTATAATTTATAGAAAGACAAAAGCAAGATATCCATTTCAGGATCTTCACAAGACGCTTGCTGAAAGCAAAAGTGCACTTCCAATATCCAAGAAAACAGTCACAATTTTTCCTTATATGACCATCCAGGCACTAAAGCTACTGTACCACTGGAAAACTGTCATAAATGAGTTGATATCTCAATCAGGATCCTTTGAAGTAGGGGATCCTGTGCAATTGCTAGAGTGAGAAAAAGAGGTAAGGGGTGTGGTTTGTTGTTAAAAAATAAAAATAACAAGTTAAAAAAAATACAGAACATTAAAAAAGGCAAAACTTTACAAGTTCTTTAACTTCAAAGATTCTAATCTATTGATTTCAAACATATAGACTTCGGAAAACTATGTGACAAGAGAACCAAAATAAATAAAAGATAACCATCATTTTAACTAGAGATGGTTCAACCAGACAAGCAATCATGGAAACTGTAGATCATGAATAGAGGAAAGAATCACCTATACAAGCTAAATATTATGGACGTGCCTCTCTACTGGTTAGGGGAGAAGAGTACATACATAAAATTTTCTCAGTTTACAAACATTGAATATCCATCCGTCAGATTTATGTTGTTGAACAATCGGACTTTGAACAAAGTTATTTCCTTTATTAAAGACAAGTTCTGCAAGCAGCATTTCGAAACTTCAAACTCATGATGCAAGAGTTTCTTCATGGAAAAATAGCTACATATAATGGACACCCCCTCCCCCAAATACGCCTCCAAAAAAATACAGGAAAAATGTAAATGAAAAGAAAAAAGGATGAGGAAAATTAGTAGTAACTAGTAAATCACTATATATTACACCAGGCATGCTGTCTCCAAACTCTGATCTAAGCAAGGAAGAGTAAACAAAATTTCACCTCTCACTACAGTTCATATACAATGCAATATATAACAGCCTCTGCATCACAATAAATGTTAACCTATCATAAAGTAAATATTACAAACAAGATCTAAACTGCAAATATTGCCATGTACCTTCCAGAAAGTATTCAGTATTGACTGTGTGTAAGTAAATAAGTAAATGGGCATTCAAATAAGACACCTCGAAGCAAAATCTAATGTAAATGTTATTAAGATTAAATCCTTGATCAAGTTATTGTTTAGTTTGCCCTTCGAAAAAAGCAATCAGGAAAGAAGGTAAATAGAACTCCAATGCTAATCCGAAAGCAGATTGCTCTATTCATAACTAATTCTAAGAATTAAAAAATTCTAATATGAAAAGAAGAAGCAATGAGAAACATGATATACTTGAATCGAGGGTACAACCTTGGACAAAAGGCAATCTTTTGCAAGCTTATAATTGCTATCGGCATGGTTTTTGGCCACAACACGCTCATCAGCCCAGAAGATATACCATTTGGACCAGTCTACTGTCTTGTTATAAGGAGCTTCACAGAGTTTGCTGTTTGCCGCCACAATTTTAAACCCAACACCAAATCATAAAAAGGCAAAGCAACATTACATGGAAAGCGGTAGGACACCAATACCTCATTAAGCCAATGAGAGAACCGCCGGATAAAGCCATAGTAAATACTCCCCTTTCCTTCACAGATGCCTCTGATATTTCAGCAATATAGTCTGCCAAATCAGTCTTTAGCTCATCCAAACTCTCATGAATCCTTAGCTCTCCTCTATCTAAATGACCATCAGAGAGAGCCATCCTTTGAACAAGTACAATAGAAATAATTTTGAAAACAAATTAGAAAAAGAAGAAACAACCGAACAGAGCATGAAAACAACTTAACAAATTCATATACAACCTAAGAAGCATGGATACTAACAAAGATACAGGACACGAAACCATATGAAAACCACCACAACATGACAAAATATACAGTGTTTCAGTGCAATAACATATCAGATAGGCTCTGTTTTTAAAGTTTAGTGTTTCATATATAGTATGTACAATATATACACTAAAATGAAATTCCATATACAGATCGGATTCTAAGCATAAGCAGCTTTGACTTTACCAAGCTTAAAAGACGCATGGATTTCTAGATTTGTCTAAGATCCTGCTTCCCAGCTTAAAACACAAAGCTAAAGCGATGGGAGGGGAACAACATGGACATAGATCATATACCATCTATGAACTAGTCAGTTAAATGTCAATCTGACACTATAAAACCCAAAATTCAACTTGCATGTAGAGTCTATATTATCCAGAAGAAGGCAGTTCAACAAAGGGGTATCATGATTCATAACTATATAACCCAATTGATGCCTAAAAAATGGCTCAAAACAAGTTCACACTTGACGACAGTAGAAAATTTTGACAGCACAAAAACTAGCCTTGGATCATAAAACAAACCCAGTTCACATCCCCAGTGCAGCATAAACATTAAAATAAAATAGTTTGAAGGTTGATGATAATTTGATAGTCTCATGAGAATCAATACGCTAAAGAACGATAGGAAGGGAGAAATGCTCACAAAGAGAAAAGAAAAGGGGCGGTTGAGAGAAGAAACTGACGAAGGTAGAAGATGGGTGTGTGTGTGTGTGTCTATATATATATATATATATATATATATATACATACATACATACATACATACATACATACATACATATGTATAGATATAATCACAATCCACTTATGATTCAAAGAGTAAATGCTGTATGAGAAGAATATTACCTTCTGGGCTTCCAAGTCCACACAGTGATCGCGATAAAACACGCAAAAGCTCTTTCTCTCTCTAAATTAGATGGCTAAAAATTTAGATACGAAGTTCTCTCTCTTTTTTTCTTTTTCTTTGACTGATTATGAGACAATCCCAGGATCCTAGATTTCCTGCAATAACATCTCAGAGCACGAAAGCAAACAATAAATTGTCGTAACTATTTTGATGTCCCCAACCAAAAATATTTGAGAAAAATTGTTACCTAATAAAACAAAACCACGTATTTATTTCCAAATAAAAACAAAAATGGTATAAGTTTTGGGGAATTAATAAGTGCTGATATTGTATTTATCATTTATATACAAACATAATGAGTGCAGTCACGCTTGTCTCTATGGGTTCACCATCTATTGTTGTTTTGCTAACTCAAGTTTAAATTTTGAGATTAATACATAAAATAAAGCCAGCGTGAAAAGTGCATTTTTAAGATGGTTCAAAACGAAATTAAATTTTACTTAACTTGCAAGCTAACAGTAATTACCCTTTAATATTTAAAACGCTTACAAGTGTGCAAATTGGTATTTGTGTCTTGCAAGAATTAAACACAACATCTTACTTCAATAGGCAATAAATGAATTCTTTCAATTGCAAGTAAATGATACGGCCTTTTTTTTTGGGGGGGGGGGGGGGGGGGGGGTGTGTAGATTTAACTTTCACACATCATTCACTATTAAAAAAAAATCATTAATCAAAATTTGTTATTGTATAATTCCAGCAAACTGCATCATATAAGGGTGATCTTTTTTATTTTTTTATAACTTATTTGTGAGTAAAGTTTAAATATAGAAAGGTGAAACTCACCATTATTATTATTATTATTATTATTTTACTGTGTTAACTAACTTATGCCACATTATTTCAAGTTGCACCATGAAGATTATGAAACGAGGAGATTGGAACTTTGAATTCTGAGAAAACCATGATATATCACATTCATACGTATCATCTTCCTCTTACTTCCACTACTCATTCGGAAGCATAGCCTATCGCATCAAGTAACCGAGGGTTGGACAAAAAATAATGATAATCAGTAGTATTTAAATCCGTTTATATATGCCTTGATTAATTTATAAATCTTCATATTTTACTCAAAAGACAAGTTGTATAATCAAGAATTTTGATTTGATTGACACTTCCTCATAACACAAAAATTTTGATGTACAAAGTTTTAATTCCCTCCCCCCCCCCCCCCCTCTCTCTTTTTCTCCTTGTCATTTCATATATAAAATGTTAGTATGAAAACTAAAAAAGAAAAAAAAGTGAATAAAATAAATAAATAAATAAAAACTCTCATATTCCTATTATAAAAATAATAATAAAAGATAGATATTATTAAATAATAATAATAATAATAAAGACATAATAGATAAATATTACACAGTTTTTTAATTTCTTTTCTATTTCCATTTGGTTGCCAAATAATTTTTAATAGACTTTTTTATCATTACCAAAAAAATAAAAAGCTATTTGTGTTGCGAGAAAAAGATTTGTAAGATATTTCTTGTGATCTTACTTTATTTTTGTAATAGAAAAATGCCAGGCATGATATCACCATTTTATTGACAGCATAATTATTTAGTTAAATATTTTTTGTATAGATTTTTTTAATAAATATATCTAATTTCTTTGCAAATATTTTAAGAAGTTTAGACTTTTAAGAGATTAAAACCTTTCAGTGAAAAAATGCATGATCAATTTGCAAAACAATTATTATATATTTTAAAATCTCAATAATAAATTTATACGCGTTAACTTGGTAGCAAACTCGTTACAGAGAGACGGGACGGGAGAGTAGCCATAAGCTAACAAATACTTCATGTACACATGCATGAAACGATGGAGAAACAATCAATCAATCAATCAATATATATATATATATATATAATCATTGGAAAGATAATTTTCTTTCTATTTACCGTTCTTAAGCCTTGCTTCGCCCTGAACGAATCTTTTGGAGATTAAATTCTCTTAAATAGCAGCTTATGAAGTCTCTCACATTTTTTTTAATGTAAACTTTTTTTAAGAGAGAAAATATCTGCTTGTGAAGGATTTCAAATAGATTTTAAAAGCTAGGATCTGTTCTCAATATGTTGTAAGTAAGAATAAATTTATATGATACAATTAAACAGGAATAAATTGAGAGTGTGAAGCCAACATTTTAAAAAGTAGTTTCTAACACCGAAAGCTCTGAGTCTTAAATTTGGATCATTTTTATTTTTTCTAATTCAAGTTTTTATCAATTTGAAAGAGAAAAGATAAAAGAAAAGATAGAACAAATAGGACACACACTCTTCTATCGAGGAGAGAGAAGAAATTGAGAAAATCTAAATATTCGAGACTTTTTTTCTTCAACTATAACTTGTAAAAAAAATTAAATCATTTGCAATTATATAATTATATAGCTGGAGAAAGAATAAATAAAGAAGCGAGAGTATATATGAAGCTTTTTTTTTTAATATATATATTTTTTCTATCTCTCTTTAACTACATTAAATGTAATCAATTTATGACCGTAAAAAATTTGAATTTCTTATAAAATACTAAAAATGATCCATTTGCGGCTTTATCTTGGGTTTTGTGCCCTATCTCAGTGCATGACTCGCAATCTCACTTTAGGGGAAAGAAAATAGATGAATGTTGATACTTGAGTTAGACTTAAGTTTAGCTTAATCAACCTTAAATAATTTCTTTCACAACAATCTAAATCCTCTAAACAGTGTAGGAGGATGAAGTATCTCACATCTCTCATTTTTATTTTACATAATTTTTCTTTTTTTTTTAATAATAACATAAACCGCTTAAAGTGAAGGAAAAATGTAAGCATCTTCACTTTAAAGGATTCTTGTGCCTCTCAAATAAGTTGAGTGAATTAACATTTTAATTGGCAACAAAAAGCCAATGAGTATAAACTTAAATTGAAATTGTATAGGTTTACTAATATTATTCATCGTTATGAAGCTAAAAGAAAATTAGTTATTAATAACAAAAATAATGACATAAATGTAATAAGATTACAGTGTTAGAAAAATAAAGATTAAATTAAAATAGTTCCTAATAGAATCTTAGTTTAAAAGAAAAAAATTATATATAGTTCTTTATATTCTTACTATTAAATTTTATAATTAAAATATAACAAGTATATGGAATCTCTAATAATTACATAACAAATGTATGGTTTTTGTAAACAATTATATGATTTTTCAATTAAATTATACATTTGTCATACTATTATTTAAAAAATTATATATTTATTATATTTTAATTGAAGAACTTAATAGCAAAAATATAAAGAATTACATCTAAATTTAGTTTTTTGTTTTAAAAATGGTCTATGTATATTTTAAAATTAATGAAAGAGTCTGTGCAATTTCAACAAAATTTAAGAAAAATTTGTGTAATTTATAAAAAAATATAATATAATATAATATAATTTTGTTGGAAATCAATTATATATAATTATACACACATATTGACAAGGCTGCGCTTGAATGGCTAAAGGAATAAGAAAGGGGAAAAAATACAAAAAATGAGAGTATTTAATTTATGTGATGTGATTATGTTTTTGTTATTATTATTTAACAATATTTATTCCTTTTATTAATTTTTTTAATACATGAATATTAGAGTTATTTTTCATCACATTTTTATTCTCTCTCACTTTTTATACCTAATATTCCTGTGTACCAAAATAACCTAGAGGTAGAGAATCATTTTCTTTAATGATTTAAATAATTTTAGAATATCATTTGAGAATGATTTTAAAAAATTAAAGTAACTATTTTAAACTAAAATAAGACTCAAATATAATTCTTTATATCTTTATTATTAGATTTTTTAATTAAAATATAATAAGTATATAATTTTTTAATATATAATTATTTGTAAAAATTATATATTCATCATATTATTAAATATTTATATATTTATCATATTTTAATTTAAAAAATTATAATCAATGAGGTGTAAATTTTTTCTTTTTCTTTTAATGGGTCAACTTTTTGCCTTTTCTATTTTATTTTTCTTCCTGAGTCTCACAGCCTCACCCCTGCAATTCCAAGCTCCGTTCGTTCCCGCCTGGCCACTGTCTTTAGGAGTTTCCTCTCTCTTCGCCCCATCTCAGCGTCGTTATCGTCGCCCACCTGACTTCTTTCAGGTTCTCTCTCGCCCTGCAGAAGATCATGCTAATACTCTTATGTTTTTCTCTCTTTCCTGCATAGATACCCAATTGATTATTGATTGACTTTTAATGTGGCTGATTTCATTTTGTTTGGCTTAAGAGAGATTGAATTTTCCATCATTTTGCCCTGTCTCTCCCATTTTAGTGATTAGCATTGGATATTTAATTTGGTGCGGGGAAGATTCTTTTGAAAGGATCAGGGTTTAAAAGGAAACAAATAGTTCTGATTTTTTAAGGAGAACGCTTATTGGAATTGAAGGGGAGGGATCTTTTACCTTTTTTTTTAAGAGAAAGAAAAGAAGTTAGAGTTGTGAAATGGAAAATTTTGCTGTCAAGAAAAATATAGAAAGAAGTATGTAATAATGCAAAAGACTTGAAGATAGATTAAGAAGAGGAGGAAGTGAAGGTGTTAGAAATTGGGTCTGGAAAAATTTTGAATAAGTAGAGGCCCATACCTCATAGGTGGAGGAGAGGACAAAAAGGGAAGATTTCCAGCACGAAGGAGAGAGATATCTATTAGAAAATTTATAATTTGCACCTGGCTCAAGTTGACTCACAAGGAGCTTAGATATTGAAGGGAAATAAAAGCTTCTTTTGCTCCTGTAGATTGTACAATTTATTAGAAAGCCTTTACTTTCCATCTTTGTAACTTGAGGATTTGTGTATTTGTTAATGGTATACCATTGAACCAGAAGTCAACAAGGAAAATTATTTTTTATCACAGATGAGCTGATTAACCTTGCTTTAGCTTGGTTGGTTGTGTGTGTTTTGAGGGCCACAGAAAAACAGATACATATTACAAATTTATAAACGAAAGAGAATGTTGTATTGTCTATAGGAGTTTATATTAGCCATTTTGTGCAATAAATTATATATGTTACTGTCTTTTAAATAAAAGAAAACATTTTCCTCTGGTGCACCAAATGAAAGTAAACGGATAATCAATTCAATTTCCAGTGAAGTGTTTTCTGGCGAAACCTATTCTCTGCCTAAAAGTCACAACCTAAATGAGAGTATTCAGGTGCTGTTTTACATACTTGTAGACAGATAACAGTTTGATTATTTCTTCATGAAATAACTGGCAAACATTACAAAAGCAGTTAGTAGTGTAAGATATAGTGATTGATCTCAAAAAAATTGTGTGCTAGTGTATGTTCTGAATAAGAAGAAGGGGTTATAAAACTAATAATTTTGTTGGCATTGATTTGTTCAGATTTTTATGGTTCTTTTCTTTTTTTGGGTGAGACTGAGAGGATAGTCACAATGATAGAAGGTGCTCATATCCGGCTTAAGGGATGGCAGCAGGCAGCTGTTGTGCTTGGTTCAGCAGTTGGTGCATTGCTAGACCCACGAAGAGCAGATTTAATTGCAGCTCTTGGAGAGACAACGGGAAAGCCTGCTTTTGAGAGGGTTCTTGAAAGGATGAAGAGGAGTCCAGAAGGCAGGGTAAGTCTATAGTTGCTTCTTGTCATTCAATATATAGGATATTCTTGTTGTTTTTTGTCTATAGACTTATTTATCATTGAATGAAGGACTTCCCCCATTTTATTGTGAACTCTAACTGCTATTGTATTTAGGATTTTCCCACTGTTTTGACATGGCAAACTTGCATGTGTCACTGTGATAAGTTGTTGAGTATCCTTTATTCAACTCTCTAGGGGCTTCTATGTGATAGCAATATTTTCCTTATGGACATGATGTTAGAATCAACTCGTTCATTTAGTACAAAAAGGGACAAGTTAGCCTATTAATGGTTGTCACTCTGCATGCATCATAACAGTGCAGGCGACAATATTAGCATGAATAATAATCAGATAAATATAGTAATTCGTCTTGGAATATTCTGGCATATTACTGGATTTTCTGAATGTCAAAACTGTAGACTTTATCTCAGGTTGGTTATTGGTTCAGTTCTTTGCTTGGAAATTCACTTTAAACAGTTACAGAATTACTATGATTTGGATGAATGTGTTTCGGAGGGGTTGGATATTGTGGTCTTAATTGAGTGATGTATTCATCATGGCATCTTGTGTTGTTATGTGCTGCAAGTTGGTTATGTCTGTACTGTTGTAAAAAAAAATCTGGAATTATGTAAAGTTCCCATAGTAAAATCACTGTTTTAATAGTTTATGAGGTGCAGAATGTGTCTTCCGGCTAGCATAATCGTTATTTTCTTTATGATATGTGTATCTGTATATGGAGACTAAAGTTTATTAAACCGTCACCGGGTCTTTGGCTTGTGAGGATGCAGCCCAAGGATTTTGCCCGTCCTTTTTCTGGGTCACTTAAAAGGGGATAAACTGACCAGATATGATTTTATAATTAGTTACATACACATGGACATGTTTAAAGTTGAATAAGAGGCCCTGAAAGATAAAAATAACTATCACTAAACAATGATTCTCATATTGAAGCCAAAGCCTTAACTGGCTTTCGTTACTTTGTTGACAAGGAGGAAAACTTATGTTTTTGTCAAAGACATACTGTCAGATGTCACAGCCAAGACCAATCCATTTTCTCTTGTAATCTTGTTTGGTAGGCAGTACTGTTAGAGCGTCCTCGTGTCATATCTGCAAGAGTTGGACATGCTTGGGACCTACCCGAGAACACCTTCGGTGCTGCCTATGCTAGATTCATGGGATCCAGGAATTTTTCACCAGATGATAGACCTCCAGTGAGGTTCATGGAGACAGATGAACTGGCCTACGTCGCCATGCGGGCTCGTGAAGTGCATGATTTCTGGCATACCCTTTTTGGCCTTCCAACTAACTTGATTGGAGAGTCAGCACTGAAGGTGATTGAGTTTGAGCAGATGTACCTTCCTATGTGTCTACTGTCTGTTATGGGAGGCACGGCAAGATTCAGCGAAAGACAGAGAAAGTTGTTTTATCAGCACTACTTCCCGTGGGCCATTCGGGCTGGAATGCAATGCACTGATCTTATGTGTGTATATTATGAGCAGCACTTTCAAGAAGATCTGGAAGATGTTCGCAGAAAATGGGGGATTGTTCCTGCTCCACATGTCCCTAAACCACAAATTTTCTGACTTAGTGATTTGTATCTAGTTTTGTGGGTATTTTGGGCTCTTTTCTTCTTTGCATATTATTTGCAATGTACTGGAGACAATATGTAAAAGAAATTTGCTTGAATAAATAGCCAGGAGTATAAGTTGTGCCTTAATGTATGGGGGATCTAGACCTTCTTCTTCACATTATGTGGTCATGTGAAGAGAAAGGTAAATACATGAAGTTTTTTTTTTTTCATATACTTTGTATATTAATTTTTTTTATGTTTATCTCAATCTTTACATGACCATCATATCACATGACGGGATCTAAACCCCATGTATTGTTACTAGTTACTAGTTAGAGAGCTTTGTATAACATGATTACCAACATAAAAACTTAGAAGGCATTTGGTTGTGTGAAATGTAAAAGGATTTTCTTTACATAGTTGTATGTATTATCTATTATATCTCTGTAATCATTATTTATCATTAGTTAATAATATTTATCTTTTTTAAAACTCAAATTAAAGTAAAGACATAAGAGTCTTTTTTAATTTACAAAATTATATTTTTCTTTTACATTCCTCTTTTCGTTCTACATATTAAATAAACCCTCAGTTCATGGCTAGAGATGTCATCTCATTCCTTTTTATATTTTCTTGAACTGGTTCAAAGTATATTCAGGGTCATACTTGTTTCAAACAAAACAAAAAATTTAATCATAACTGAGGAAAAATAATAATAACAAATTCGAGGGTTATAATTTGTTTGATCTTTCAATCTGAGCAAAATGCAGAAAAAATTTTACTTCATATGCTCTAGGAATGTTCTGATGTGTCTATATGTCAAATGACTTGCGCTGTTTCTCCATAAAGTACAAATTTGTCCAAGCAAATAAAAGTGTGTTTGGTTCGGCCTTTAGAAGGTTGAAATGGTTATTTGCAGAAGTAAACGTAGATTTGTCTTGCAGATCAACCCGTTTAGTTTGGCATTGGATTTTTTCTCTCAAACCATGTTTGGCCTCCGAACTGTCATTTGCACAGAAGTGAAAAAAAGAAGAAGAAGAAGAAGAAGCTGTTTTTGCGTTGGATTAATTGTATTGATGTCCCAAAATCACTTTTCAGATAAAAGATTTCAGACATAAATTATATTCAAACAAATTTACTTTTAACCAAAATCAAGTTTGCAAATTAAGTTCATAAGACATCAAGTTTTACAACTTCAATTCAAACACGCATTAAATTACGTACATCCACATCTGATACAATATATGCAAATTAAACAATAGATACATACACGTTTAATCCATACAATCATGGATACACAAATATGAATGTCATTCCTTTGCTTTGGGCACATCAAGTAAATAACAGAGCTGGTACATGAACATATCTTGAAAGTTTAAAGGATTGTTTCAACTATAGTCCCTAGCATTCACAGAAGCAAGGCCTATGAACAGAAGCAACTAGGAGAGGTCGTGCTTCATAATCAGCATCTCATGCACTCCAGGACGAAAGCAGAAAAATTTTAAGGATACCTACATAGCATTTTTTTTTTAAGAGAAAAAACTATAATTACTATGCATACATATAGACTATGTGAAAGTGATTTAATTAACCCTTAATATAACATAAATATATAAAATAGTATGTATTTATTATCACAAAAGAAAAAGCAATATATATTTTATTAAATTTAGTTTTGTTAATAGCGCATCTTGGCAACTATTTGAGTAATACCACAACAGTGAGCTGTTTGGTAGGTAAATAGAAATGAAAAAAGAATTAAAAGATTTTATATAATATTTATTATAACTTATTATCATTATTTAATAGTGCCGATATTTTTTTTATTACTTTTTAAGGTAAAAATACAATGATTATTTTTAATCCATTCTATTCTTTTTTTTTCTATTTTCCATTTTTATCATTATTATTTTGTATAACAAACACTTTTTTAGTGTGAAAAGGAAATTGGATCCTTTGCTGCTCTTCAACAGAGGGTGCTACTCTATCATCCAAGAGAAGAAAAGAAGACAAAAAACAGCCTCCTATTTGGAGGCGGGAACGGTGAAAATGTTGCTCTTCAGAGATTACACCCTACTGCTCTTCAAAAGTAGCAAAAAATTTGGATGCATATGAAAGGGGAAACCAATTTTCATCTAAAAAAATAGACAAAATCTATTGATAATTTGATAACAATAATAGAGGAAAGCAATTTATCAAATCAATATATGAGAAACTGGAGAATTCTAAAGGCGGAAAAAAAACACAGGTTGGAAAACATTAAATAACAAAAAAAAAAACGCCTTAATAAAAAAAATTGATCTCACAAAAGATAAACAAAAAGAATGAATATCAAATGAAGTGAAAAAATTTGAAAATAAAAAGAAAAACAAATATAATTGAGAGATTGTAGTGAATTTAATAATAGTCGCATTTCATTGTAGTTTACAAGAGTAAAAATGCAAGGAAAAGCCTCTCCACCTTTTAATTTTTAAAACTTACATACAACTAAAGAGGAGAGAGTCTTCTCTTAGATAATTGTTTTCTTCCCCCCTCATTTTATGACTCTTCAAGAGTTAAATTTATTAAAATAATTTGTTATTTATAAAGAATCAGGAACAAATAAAACAACTCCCATCATAGAAACATTAAATTACGATATATACATCAACCTGCAATTACACTCGTAATGAAATAATTTTTTCTATAAGTATACGTGTGCCACGTATGCCAGAAACTTCAGAGACCTTTAAGAACGTTAATTTATAGCATCAAAAGCTTAAACCCTTGTGACACTGATAGATCGCTCCTTCATTTCTTACGGCATTCGAAGCCATCCAATCCTCGACAGTCTAAAAGAAAATTGATGGTGGACGATAAAAAAAACTCAAAATATGAAGCTAACATAAAAATGGAAATTTTAATGTTAGAAACTCTCAATCCTCCTTTATCTAATTATACCCCAAGCATTATTATGGAGAATCCATTTAATATTCAGAGTTAATATGTATTTACCTAGTAACACGTGGCTTGGATTTTTGAGCGAGTTCACCTTTGTGAGAATCAAATGCTTTTTACTACAGTGGATACTCGTTTAACTTTGAACCAAAGATATTGGTCCGGGAAGCTTCAAATTGTTTTCCGAGCAAAAACAGTGATCGTGTGCTTCAATAATTCCTATGGACGAAAGTACACTCGGCTGAGACCTGAGATGAGGATTTTCACCCTGCAATTGAATACCGGGGAAGACACTTGATTTGTAGATTTCTCCAAAACTAGAACTAATTATCAACCTGGAAGAAAAATAATTCGAATTTTCAAAAAGGATGTTTAGATATTAAATATTTCAAATGGTGATGTTTCAACTTAAGCACCCTTGTACCCGAGTAGAAAATTGAGGGGAAAGAAAAGTCTCAAGGACACACATGAAATACAGAAGTAAAGCAAGATATACACGTGAAACATTGTTTGACAGGCACAATTCTGTATAGATGTTTTGTGCATTTAACATATAGCAACTGACTCATCCCAACAACCATAATCTATATTACACCACATCTTCCATAATGTTTCCAGGGTTTAAATTTTCAGAAGATCTCATTTTCCTTCACCGGGTCCACCAAAGAGATAACCCAGAGAGGAGCCACCACCAGGGGCAGAGTGGACCTTAGTTGAGGGTCGGTCCTGCAGCAAAAATAAAAAAGAAAAATACCAATCACAATAACTTTTTCAGAAAACACAGCCTATGCGTGCAGCTTATAAGATAAACAGATAGCCAGACACAACATCTTGATTAAATTAGATATCTCGGTCCAAAAGAAAGAGAAATTATTAAATCAGATATGTTCATTTATTTCTTTGGATTGAAAAAGTATCATTTCATTTGCAGGTGGAAGAGGTCCCTCTCAAGTATCTGCTATTTAATTATAAATAAATGAGAGAAGGGGAACCCATTAAACACAAGATCATCACCTGAATTGGATTGAAATCGAATAGTTTAGTACATCTAAGAATCAAACCAGATTGAGATTGCAATATTAACTAACTCAGATTGAATTTCACCAGTAGACAACAGTAAACGTCGTCAAAACAGAAATTAAGAAAGAAACAAATAGATATAAGAAGCAAATACAATACCGTAATGAAGTTGCCCGTGTTCTGGCCATCTGCTTTATTGCTATGGATACCAGCAGGAACCTGCTTGTTCGCATCTGCTGATTGAGGCACAGCTGGCTTTGAAGGAGGCCCATTATTTACAGCTTGTGCTTCAGCTGGGGCATTATTTCCTGCTGGTTTTGGAGCCTCTCCACTGCCAAAAAGATAGCCCAACGAACTCTGTCCACCACCACTGCTAACTCCACGACCCATGCTCTTCAACTGCTTTTTTAAAAAGTAAATCCAGATCTGTCTTCATGCAAATTGACAAAATTAAATATAATTAGCAGTTATAAAAAAAAAAAAAGAAAAAGAAGGAAACATATGAGCTAAGAGAAATCAGAATATCATTTTGTGGAGACAATAGTCACTGCCAAGTACACATGGAACATTAATTACATGTTACATTCATATGACAGGAACATGCTTTTGTACCCCGTTCTTGTGAAAGGAACCTAGCCATGAGTAGTAAACTATCAACTAAGCCACAATAAGTTACAACTAGGCTGACCAGGTAGCATATATCAACCTGACCCTAATTTTGCCAGGAGGTATAGAGGATCCAAAGTTGGAAACAAAAGGGGGGACATTTACTTGTGTTTGATTAGAAAAGACTGGAAGGAGGATAAAATAATAGTCCCACAAGCAATCTTAATTCCATGTTTAGTCTAAAATCGAGAGCAGAGAAAATTTGTGAGGTATTATTCTTGGGCCCTAATATTTGGGGGTCGAATAGGGAAGAGTTTAAAGGATTTTACCAACTGAATGGTTCATCTTCATATTCCCTTTACGGCTTGTAAAGATATATCTAAGAAAATTTTTTCAGTAAATGCAAGTTATGCAACATAGATACTTTAAGCATAAGGCGTAAGCACATAACTCTAAAATGGGATAAACAGTCGTCTGTTCATTTCCAAAGTTATTCTTTACTATTTCCATAGAAAAATAGAAGAAGACATCTCCATCTTCCCCATCCTGATCCCTTCTCTACTGCTTTTTTGTTCTGCGTATTTTTCACCGTTAAAAAACTGACAATAACTTCTTTTCTAATTTTCTGTTTTCAATAAACCCAAATCGAAGTATATGTCTATCCATCCTCGTCCATCCTTTCATCCCTCCTATCTCACCCTTTTCCTTCTCTCTTGAAAGACTAATACTATATAACAAAGGGAAAGAATATATAAATATATCTCCACGAATTTGTCTCAAAAGGAGAAAAAAGTAATACATGTTTCTGTTCGCAGATTTAGAAAGTAACAAAAACCAGGAACTAGCATGATATCATTTTGCTAATGCCCTTAAAAGACTTCGAAACACATAATTGAACCATTTAGGAATACCAATCTCAAGAGTATTGGGCGTTCGTTAACTTTCAGCATTCTGCAGTGAAGACGACCAATGAAAGTTTTTCCATCCTACTTTTCCTCCAACCTTTCAACCACAGGCAAGGTGTACGAGTGAACTTATTACTTGATATAATCAATTTTCTCCCCTATTTCTTTTTTTTGGTTCTCATTTTACAGTTATTGCTATTTCCTTTCATTAATATGAAAGAAAAAGTTTCGTAATTCTTTTCTTGCTTTCCAATAGCATCAATCTTTTCACTTATAATATAATCCTTTCAATGGATGCTGGATAAGGAACCAACATTATCAGGTAAGCCTTTAAATGACTTGATGATACAAAGCCATTGACCTTATCACTCACCGTACGAGCAAAAACATACTAGAGAGTAAACACTTGACACCCCTCAGAAAAGTGCAAGCATAGATACACCGTCATGAACGGAGCATAACAAACAATCATTTCAAAGTCGCAATGACACAATCCGCACAAAGCGTTTACGCTGTGCAAATTCAAAGGATATTCATACAAACAAGTCTGAAATCCTCGACATACAATAAGCGCAGATCAAGTGAAACGCATTGGAAAAGCGTATGTTACAGTGTCACTACGACAGCACATAATTCAAAAACAGGATTAAAAAATGCCACAAATCTACATCATAGGTAGTTCCAGATCGAGAAAACGAAATAAAAAGGCACTTTACCAATCATCGAAACGATAAATCTTCCATCAAAATTCAAACAAACAGAAAGATGACGAAGAAGCGTCAAATCAGCGACAGTAACAAGGGATTTACAGATTGAGCATGAGATTGAAACCCTAATTCAGAGAGAAGAATCATAGATCTAAGATTAAGGTGAGAGAGTGGAGACGTTACCAGATCTGGAGGGAAAGAGAAGCTTTGTGAAGCAGAGTGAAGTGAAACAGCGGCGAGCAATGGTGAGGGAGGCGGAGGAGTGCCGAACTCTGCGCGTTATAAATAGGCGGTGATAGTTCAATTATTATGAATTTCAAAATTGAAATCCGGAACGTTAATAAGATGACAAACATGGATTATTGCACCAATAGAGTTAAATGCTAGAGCCAATATGTGATATGTCCATTTTACTTGTTACTCTTGCACAGCCAACGTGGTCACAAGAGTTTAGGTTTTTTTTTTTTACTTTTGCCACTAACGGCATTTAACTTTTTTCTTTCAGTCCTTTCTATTATTTTTTTTCAATCAAATATATTTTTATAAAAAAAATTCTATTTCTTTTTATACTGGACCACACATCATCTATTTTGTTTCTTTCATCTTAGCAATCTTTTTACAATTATATTCCTTCCTATTTTGCATACTAAACACACCCTAATTATAATTGGGACTCAACTTATATATATAGTTTAATATTTTTATTATCAAATTTTATAATTAAAATATAATAAATATATAATTCTCTAATAATAATATGAAATATATAATTTAATTAAAAATTTATATAGTTATTTGTTGAAAAAATTATATATATATATATATATCATATTATTATTAAAAAATTATATACTTATTACGTTTTTATTTAAAAAGTTTAATAATATAAATATAAATAATTATATATACATTTTTTAATAATTAATAATTTATTATAAATGTTAATTTTTATTACACTATTATTTGAAGATTAATTTAGTTTGTAATTTTTAAACAAAATAAAAACAAATTGATTTAATACGATGTTAAAAAATCCTATGTGCCAGATGAATTTCAAATGGGGAGACTTTGATATTTGGGTGAATGATTGCTTTTCAATATTTTTTAAAAAAGTTATATTCGACATGAGAGAGTAACAATAAGGGTCATGTGGGAAAGGGAATTGAACTTCGAAAATAACAGTTTTCCATTTTGGAATATGAAAAGATGAACTGGCATGTCACGATTGTCGCCATTTGCAGCATTTACAATTGAGCTCTCAACAAACCTTCCTATTGCACTTCGACGTTATATATATACACACACAGTAAACTAAACCATAACTTCTTGATAACTAAAACTTTATTTAAGTATTATCAATTCAAATAATAAAATGAGTATTACCGATAAATAATTCAAACTTTTCTACAGTTACATGATACTACGTTCATATATATATATATATATATATATAGATTTTATCATTATATGTCCTCATCCCCCCCCCCCTCCCACTTTCTTTTCTTTCCTTTTCTTTTCTTTTCTTTTTTTGTCTTCTTACACAACTTATCACTAAAAAATTATTTTATAATTAAATCAAGAAAAGATGTGGTTAATTGATAGCCCAAAAGAAATTCTCATGTAAATAAATATTCTAAAGGCATGTTTGGTTGAAGAATATAATGATGAAAAGAATATAAAATGTAAGTAGATGAGATAAAAATGATTATTTTATTTTTATTTTTTAAAAAATAATTTAATAAATAAAATAATAAGTATAAAAATATAATAAATATTTTATATATAAAAAAATTACATTCATGATATGACAAACTAGATAAAAGTTAATAAAAGATATAACTTCTGAAAAAGACTCAATGGTGTTAAATTTACCTTTTTATTTATCATAAATTTAATATAGTTACTTCAAGTACTTTAAAATTTTAAACACCTAATAATCTGCCCATACAAAGCTTTAAAAAATGTTTAACCGAAAATTAAATATTTAATATTATTATGTGATTAATTAAGTATCCGTACACCACGTATACTTCAAATTTTGTTCTGTGAATCATTTTAGTTCCCTCGAGCGATGTAACATGGTATATCATCTGTGAATATGGCCATCCAAAGTCTGCAAATATACGAATACGCAGTGACAAAAACAAGATTCTTCAGTGTCTTTAATTAATACCATCCAAATTCAGAGGCTTGGAAGCGAAGCATATTATCCACTACATGAACATTGCCACATCTCTGCCCCTTCAATTTCCTAGTCACGGGCATTATTCATATGCCCACCTTGGAAGGTCCAGAAGAGGTGCAAGTAGGAAAAATAAATAAATTAATATTACTTATAATTCTTTAAACAATAGTCTAATTATAATTTTAATATTTAAATTTTCAAACATAATATCATATTCTTTTAAGCTACCATAATAAATAAAAACGTTACAAATCCCTTAAAATTAATATTTTTTGAGTTAAAAACTTGAGAGAAATACTTACTATAGTATTAAATGAAATAAAAAAGATTAAAAAAACATAAAATATTACATGAATTTTTTAAAGGTTAGTTTCAATTAATATGTGAATAAATTATTATATTTTAGAGGATGAATACCAAACAATACTTAAATTGTGAATCTTCAACTTAATTTTTGCTGATCATCTCGTGTAGTCAATTGCAGTGGGCTCTTATTATATTTTAGAGGATGAATACCAAACAATACTTAAATTGTGAATCTTCAACTTAATTTTTGCTGATCATCTCGTGTAGTCAATTGCAGTGGGCTCTTATTTGAAACTGAAATAAACCAACTCCTAAATTTGTGTATTAAAAAAAAAAAACAATCATTCCAATGTCTATTCAGCTTTAATAACTCATTTTACTAACTACTTGTTTCTCCTCTATAACAGATTAAGTTCCCCAATACAAGGTCATAGTACATAATGTTGGAATTTCTAAAACTTCCAGAAAATTCTTATTCTTAAAACCAGACACACAGATAACTACCAGCACTCGGGAAATCTGCCTACTCGTAGAAATAAATGGATAAATGAAACTGAATTGAAACCTTAATCTTGTCATTTTGAAGAACTTTCTGAATTCACAGTCGCGTACTCTATCCAACTGTTCAAGCCGAACCACTATTCCCAATCAGGTTCAAGTGAATGGTGCACCTATCCATTACTTCCCTTGCTCGTTCCTGAATCTCAGTGGAAAATGGGTATAGCTGCCCAAGCAGGAAAAAAAACAAGGTGACACCAACCCAACAAGAGGCGCTAGCCATTATAGGATTCAATTTTATCCCAAGGAAATATTTTAGGGAGACCAAGCTAATTAGAAATTGACCAGTATTTATGTCAAGCACACTTTTCAGTGAAACCCTCCTATCACATATTTACATGTTTATTTATGGTTTGATCAACCCAGCTTTTGTAGATTGGTCTACCTAAGAATCTCTCCATCCTACATCTCAGATGACCAGAGACAGCATCCACAAATCAGTGGCCAGACATATACAGAAGCTTTAACTGATCTGTGCCTACAGATAAATAAACCATGATGAAAATACTCATTCCAGCCATAAGTAGATATAGAAATAATAAAGCATTTTTGTAACAAATACAGACAACCTGCCAAAAGGCCAGAAATTAACCGAAGATGAATATTGTCGATCCTTTTTATTTCTTTTGGACAGGGTTGGAAGTGTTATTAGACACGAGACCACTTGACTGCACATTGAGAGAAGCAGTTTCACTGAGCCAAGACCACTTCTAGACAGATAGCAGGAGCAAGACACTTCGGCAAGCTAATCATATCGACTTCATTGCTAAATGTAAAGCAGGTGTTGCATAAGAAGAGGAGAAAAAGTGTCTATAAATACTGAGAAGTTGGAATATGGACATTTTTGACAGGGAGAAACAAACAATAACAACCTCATCCCCCCCCCCCCCCCCCAAGAAAAACAAAAAAAAAAGGGAAAAAAGAAAAAGAGAGAAGGTAAATTGAATAAATATCACTTATATTTAGAACCATACCCAAAAATATAGATAAGGGATTACATAGATGTAAACTGCCAAATTCACAGTGTAAAACCGCTCAGCGGTAAGAAAAAAGGGAAAAAAATTTCAAAATAACAGTAATGTAATTTACCAGTTTAGTGTCACCACCAAGAATTTAATTCTGCACAGCATAATATTGAGGAGCCAGCTCAGTTAACCATAGGTAGTCAATTCGGGTTACATTCCGAACATACTTGTTATTAGTTTGGACCAGTTCATTAAATATTATGCACTCTGGTTTTCGAAGAAATAATACAGAAGAAGGGTGGATCTGCACCACCTGACCACTTGCGAAAGCCCTGTCATGTGATTAGCCTTACTGTAAGAGAGTTTCCTTCCAGAAGCAGAAGCAAAAGCAAAAGCAAAAGCAAAAGCAATACATGACAGTATCATAGCAGGTAAAAATTTCAGGCAAAGGTCAATGCTGATTGAAGAATTTCAGAACTTAAAGGCATCCTCAAGAATGAGGTTCGACCTTGTCAGAGTAAACAGATGGCAATGGCGCTCTGAAAGGCTTGCCCAATAATATTTAAGACACAGGTTGCAGTAAATTGAATACCTGTATGTTCCCTCTGGCTGCCTTACAGCAGCATTGAGGAAAAAGGAAGCAGCAAGGCATCTGCGGTATTGAAGCATATCATCTCCACAGGAAGCAATATGCAGACCCATTTGTTCAACATGCCCCAAAATTTGCCTGCAGAAAACATCTTCGAAACGTGAGAATGTATAACTGCCAATAGCATCTTCGAAAGAATATCATTGATATATAGCCTAAACATCATAGAAACTACCTGTGAATGTCACGAGCATGCTTAAGAGAACGGCTATTGATAAAGTTTTCCTTACACCACTTTCTCAAAGCCTTTTCACTTTTTGCATTAGCCATTCCCATCAATCTTTTTTCCAGGAACTCATTAGATGCTCGATATACATTAATCAAAGTCAGGTGGTCTCCTTCTGAACTTGAGAAGCATTTCATTGCAGTTCTCGCCTGGTCAAAAGGGGAGAAACACAAAGACAATAAACTAAAAAGAATCAGGGTGAGGTAAAAAGTGGTGTAAGGAAATAGTGAAAACTAAGATCTTTTTCACCAATTTCATATATTTGAACTACCCACTCGATAATTTCAAATACTGTGTTGTTCAGTGTTCAATAGGCTAGCACTGTACATTATTCACTGATTCACTGTGATATTCACATTATTTTCATCTGAACATCAAAGAGAATGATAAGAATGCACTAGGGTAGCGTCATGACCAATCTTCATACCTCTTCTAACTTATCACGAGGAGCATAAAATATGGATTCCACAGAAAGCATCGCAACAGTTATCAACATCTCCTCCAAGCAGTTAAACTGACTAGCTAAAATGAGAGCTTTGGAATAAATAGGGTCCAAGGGAAGCCGAGCCATTTGACGTCCAACTGGATCAGATAGTTGACAGTTATCTGTTAGAGCACCTAACAAGAATAGCTGCTCCAATGATTTGATGATAGCTGCCCTGTTCAAACATGTGAGAGACTTGAGCTTTGTTTAATGCTTCAGGTTGTAAAAACAACTTTCAGAAATAGTAGTTTTAGAAATAACAGTAACAAATATCACCAAAGATCCATATAAAATACTTGTTCAGTCGTGCAGTATGATATATGGGAGTTGAGAAAGCTTCAAAAAGAAATAAAATAAATATCAATATTTTAACCCACCACTTACATAATCACTAAATCCACTAGGATATATCCACTTATTACGTCTAGTTAAAGGAACTGATCAATTAACCTGGAGCCTCTTTCCAAAAAAACTGAGGTTTGGCAAATAATGCACAACAAAACTGGAAACAGCACTATATGGTTAAAGAAGAATTATAATAAAGGATCAAGCTCTAGCGATTTATACAAAAAGGACCCATTAATAAGTCCACAACAAGATTAATCACAGTAGTAGTTAGTGGGTCCTTTTGTAAATTGAAGCATATGTCGGTCCTTGTAATTTTTCCCATAGGTAATGCTGTAATGACAAAAACGTGTATGTGGCTTCCCCCAGTATTGCACCAAATCTGAATTGGCCAAAAACAATCTTACCTTAATAAGGATAAGCAATCAAAACTTATTAACAAAAATGTAAGCACAAAACTATCCACAAATATGCAAAAGCGAAGCTGTCAGACCAAACTTCTCAAATGGTTTTCACCTTGAAGGTTTCTCAATGAAATCAAACCCTAATATATCATCAACACCCAAAGCCTTTAGCTGCAAAATGACATTAGAGAGGTTGCATCGCTTAATCTCTGGCTTTGTCGAGTCCTCAAGTTTCTCAAATTCACTTTCTGGATAGAGACGAAAACATTTTCCAGGTCCTTCACGCCCTGCACGCCCACTAATCCCAAGAAGTCAATAATCAACCTGAGCTATTCAATCAATGAAATTGTGTTTTGTATCCATCAATTTCACTGAGCTAATCTAGCTAACAATAACTATGTGAATAAAATTAGTATAACCAAAATTTGACTGGGAAAAGAAATCCATGCATAAATCATAATCCAGAATGAAACACTATATATGATGAATATGTTCAAAAAATGGAATTGAGCAGAAAATATTATGCATTATATGGCAATCCTATTCTGAATTCACCTACAAGCAATAATAAAATTGGAAATGTATCTGCTTGCAAACCAAATAAAACAATGAAATATCTTTTGAAACAGTAATGCTACGTTCACACCTCATAAGTCTATGTCAAACAATACCATTTTTATTTGGAATTCAGAAGTTCACTTTACTAAACTGAATTTATATGAAACAAAAGAAGCAATTCTGAGTTAAACACTTGAATTGAGCCAAAATTGTTTGATGTTCATTCATTGAACTAAACAAACTAATACTTGCAGCAACAGTCAAGCATATTAAATGCTCTCAAGCATACATGCAGCAACACACCTCCGTTGCAGAGCCTGGGACTTGGATGTAGGTACTACAATCAAAGATTCCATGCCTTTGCTGGGGTCATAAGAGCGTGCTTTAACAAATCCAGGATCTACTACATACTTGATTCCAGGAATTGTTACTGATGTCTCCGCAATATTAGTAGCCAATATTACCTTCAAGAACAACAGAGCTGAGTTTAAAATGAAGTACAAAAAATATGGGTAAAAAAGGAAAGAAAAAGATAAACTCCTCGATATGCTCTAATAACAACTACTATATTCTTGTTTCCATGATAAAATCTTGAGTTAATCTAAAATATATAATACCTAACGTAAGATAGGTGCTACTCAAGTTAGAAAGTATAGTGTTGGCAGACATCGCTGTGTATATCCACCTACTACTACTAGGGATTATAACATCAGCATGCAGAAAAGAATAACTCCAAAAGAAGCAGTGGTGTTGATAAAAAGAAATAAAACATTAGAGGTGGTAGAGGTGATAGTAAAGATGGTAACAGTTGCAGTGGCTCTTTAATGACACTAAAATAATTGAATGGCAGTTATCTGGTTGATATGCAGAAATGCTGGCGGAAGCATTTGGGTAGGTTTGACAGCTAGCAGCAATGATACAGATACAGATAACACAATCAAAGTGATTCACTGGTGAAAGCAGTAGCAACAATGTTGCAAAAAGGATAATGTTAGTGCTCAAAACAGAAACTGAAACTGATTTCAAAGGCTATCACATTGAAAGTGGCAGATATGCTGTACACACTGCATAATTAGAGGTAAGAGTAAGATGCACTGTGCTACTAATTGACAAAGAAAAGGAGAGATTAAGATTATACAGACCATAAGTGCCCAAAAAACTTCCAATAAGGAAATTTGTATATCAGAAATAAGCAGTACACAAAGATGTACATATGCCCTAAACATATTGAACCAGCATTTAATTTATAATATGAAGATTTTCAGAAAACAGATGGCATCAAGAGATGTTTCTCCTTAATTGTCACAATGTTGGAAACCTAAAAAAACATATAAATTGTCTAAAATAAATAATCACATTTTATATTTTACTAACTTGTGCTTAGTCTCAAAAACACTTCCACCCCCACAGTTTTTAAAAAAAAAAAAGCTTCACTAAGATACCTTGCGATATCCAGAAGGAGCTGGTGAGAAGACCCGCATTTGCTGCTCAGATGGAAGAGCTGCAAATATAGGCACAATTAGAAGTTTCTGACCGCCTTCAGGTAATTGCTTGAGTCTCTCATTTATTAACCTTTCAATAGATTCAATCTCTTCTTGTCCAGTCAGAAATGCTAGTATATCACCAGGGCCCTCCTCCAAATGAATCTATAAAATCAAAGACCATAAATTTAAGCAACAATATTATGAACTTCATTTATGAGTCATCACCATAATGAGTCTACAATATAAGCAACATTATGCTTAACAATTTGAATGACTGATGAAGAACCATAAATGAATGAGATACCACAAGAGAGGCCAAACTGTGAACACCATAAATGAACATAGCAAATGAAGAACCAGTGCACCTATGCACCCAAAAATTTCTAGCAATGAAAATAAAATTAACTTGCATAGACCAAGCAAACCAATAACCTGGAATATTGTTATCAAGGCAGCATCTAAATAATCTGCCTCTGCCTGGCGAGTATAAAATATATCCACAGGAAACTGTCTCCCTTGGACGTGAACAGCTTTTGCACCACCAAAGTACTCAGAGAACACTCGTGCATCAAGGCTTGCAGACATGATGATTAGCTTCAATGGAGCACACATTCTGTTGTTGTGCTTTATAAGAAAACTGCTGCACTGACCACCATTTTCTTTCTCCAATGACATGCCACTCTTTACATTCTTGTTTTCAAAATTAAAGCCCTGACCATCACAAACAATATTGGACCGAGCACGTTGTACATTTTTAAGCAAGCCCATCAAGACATCAGTGTGGACGGTTCTCTCATGAGCTTCATCAACAATTATAACAGAATACTTGGACAGAAATGGATCCAACAATGCTTCCCTGAAAGTACAATGAGGGGCATATCAACTCTCTTAACAAATTGCACTTTTAATATGAAACTTCCTTGGCTACTTTAAACCACATATCCATCTTAAAAATTAATCAATAAGACAGCTAGAGGGCGAAGGAGATCCCCTCAATAAACCACTCCTTCATAGACTTAAAATATATGAAAAGAAAGACCTTGTCAAAACAGTTGATATGATATATTTAGTATTTGGTGTTTAGGTTAATAAATTAATCTAATGGAAAAAGCTAAAAAGATAATAGTCATGCCCTCCACTCCCCCCCCCCCCTCTTTTTTTATTTTTTCCTGTGGAGAGCCAAATAAAAGTGAAAACTGTATGATATCAAATTGTTAAATTTTCACCTGAGAGCATTAATCAGTAAAATGTAATCTAAGTTATACAAAGGTTCTACCTCAGAAGCAATCCATCTGTCATGTATTTAATCCTTGTTGTGCTGGAAGTAGCATCTTCAAATCTAATAGAGTACCCAACCTTTCGGCCCAATTCAACACCACATTCCTCAGAAACCCGTTTTGCCACAGTAACAGCAGCAACACGTCTGGGTTGAGTTATCCCAATAACTTTTCCGTCATGACAAAATCCAGCATCAAACAGAAACTGGGGAATCTCTACAGGGTACAATGCAAATCACATAACATAGTGAAACACGCCAAACTATAGTTTTTTATCTAGCTTTTGTATTCCAATAAACAGATGGGAAAATTATAAAGGTAATAAATAACAATAACCATAATATTTACAAGGATAGAATGTAACCTACGTGTAGTCTTGCCACTTCCAGTTTCACCAACGATAATCAAAATATCATTCTTTCGGACCTCTTCAATAAGTCTTTTCGCAACTAAATGGCAACAATTAGAATATTGTTAAGTTTACCAGAGGTTGAAATTGAGAACATGAAAAGCACCACAAATTAATCTCAATCCAACACCTGAAGCAATTGGAAGAGATTTCCTTTGTTGTAAAATCTTCTGCCTCCTGCATAACAAGAAGTATATCTACAAATAATATCAAGCCAACCAACATAATAAGACTCTAATCATATTTTGTCTCACTCGCAGTAGAAACTAGTGACACAACATTCAAAACATTTAGCCCAAGTGACTCTGAATATGGTAATTCCAACCATGACTAATTTCTCAACCGGATTTAAGAGAAAGGTTGAATATTTATATTGATAGAGTATTTTTACCGGTCAGGGAATTCAGTTTGACGATTCCGATTTTCATTGGATAATTTACTGCCAGGCTTTTGACTGCCGGTGAAGTTTCTGAATCCTCCTTGAGCCATTGAAGGCATCACACCAAAAAGCGGCGGAGCTTGAGTGAAATTGTAGGAGCTATGTAGACATTCAACACATACATAATAATAACTAAACGTTTAAAGATGGCCCATGGATCACCTATTAGCATGAAAAAGACTGAGAGAATGCAGTTACAGTTTCAAGCGCTAATACTACAAACAGCCAATCAGCCACAAAGAGGGGGAAAAGAGGTGAGAGAATGATGACATACCTATTCGGAACTCAAGAGGGGAGGAAGAAGACGACACTGTCTTGACTCTTGCGTGACCGTCGCCGTCGCAGCCGGGTAGTGCTGCTGTCGGAGTGGGGAAGGGTTTCCAGGGTTTTCGTTGGGGTCGATGGGAATTTTAAAGTAAATTAACGATTTATTTATTTGTTTTAAAGATTTTTTTTTAATCTTTAAAGATAAAACTTTTTAATTCAATTTTTTTAAAATGATCCCAATTCAACGAAGTTACTGTCTTACTTAACAAAATAACCAACTTGTTGTTAGCAAAAAAAAATAAAAATAAAACAAAACAAAACAAAAATAATAATAATTAGCGTGTAGGCGAATCCTAGATCACTATTAACCATTACATATGATATGTTGTAATGGGGTTGCGATCCTTTGCGTATAGGAAGCGTGCGCAGCGCCTGCAAATATGCCAGAACGACGTCGTTTCTCTGTGTTTTATTTAACAATCATGCAGCCAATCCAAACCGTCCAATCAAAGCCATCTGAGCTGTCTGTTCAAAAGTCCATAAAACCAAATTTTTCTGCTCCAAAAGCACGTTCCAACCTACTGCATTTTCCCCCCCTCATTCTTCTGTTCATTAGTGGCGAGAAAAGAAGCACGTTCCAGCCTACAATGAATCAACCAGTAACAATTAAAAGATCAATTATAATTCATAGCATCAACCAGTAACATCCATACGAAGCTAGCAACTAGCAAGGCAAATTTCATTCTAATTGCTAAAATTATTTCATATTTAATACCTTTATTCTAATATAAGGGAAGCTCCAACCATTAACCAAATCATTTTGCATCTCTCATCATAGCTAAAGAAGCTTTCTCATATAATTTGAAGGAGACATAAAAATGGAAATACATGGTTAACAAGAATTGACAAAGGGATTAGGCAAAAGATCAAAAAGAAATTTATCAA
The DNA here is from genome assembly GCA_032878935.1 of Erythrophleum fordii. Classification (NCBI taxonomy): domain Eukaryota; kingdom Viridiplantae; phylum Streptophyta; class Magnoliopsida; order Fabales; family Fabaceae; genus Erythrophleum; species Erythrophleum fordii. The sequence goes on along the minus strand of JAVQMF010000053.1, from coordinate 47,419,750 downwards.
TTCGTGGCTAAAAATAAAGCTCCAAGCTAAAGGGATTGGGCTACAAAAAGAGGACATATAGATGAGAAGAAGGTGAAAATAAGATCAAACTAGGGAAATCCGAACCTAAGGTTTAGAGCTTCGATTCCATGGGACAATGGCTCTCTATCTCTCTTTCTTGGTGTCACGCGGGCTGAACTGAAGCAGAAGATGAAGAAAGGAATGAAGAAGGCTCTGTTGCATGTGAAATGGAAAAGGGCAGCGTTAACGGAGGAGCAGAAAAATCTGGTTTAATGGGCTTTTGAACGAACGGCTCAGATGACTTTGATTGAATGGTCTGGATTGGCTACATGATTGTTAAATAAAATGCAGAGAAACGGTGTCGTTCTGGCATATTCGCAGGCGCTACGCACGTTTCTTATGCGCAGAGGATCGCGACCCTGTTGTAATGACCAACAATGAATATACAAAGTAAATTATCCTTTTCCCTTCGTAAAGATGTTTAAAATATGTTATCTTTTTTATTATGAAAAATATACACAAATTTTTTAAATTAAAATATGACAAAATTACTTTTGAAAATAGTATTGATTTTCTGTTAAAATTATATTTTTTAAACATTTATTTCAACGCTATTTAATTAGTATTAAAAATTATAATTTTAATTTATTATAAATTCAAAAAATTAATTATTTTCATATTTAGTTAAAAATATATTTAATACTTATTATATTATATAAATAATAAATATAAATTTATTTTAGTTAAAATAAGTATAATTATAATTTATATTTTGTTAAAGAAAATGGTAATATAATATATCTTTTAATTTAAAAAAAGGTATATAAATTTTTTAAATAAAGGAGAGAATCATATAATTTAAATATTTTTCATAAAATAAAGAATGTAATTTACTTTAAAATATAATATAATTTATAAATTATAAGGCACTTTTAGTTAATACGTTAATTGAATGAAAGGTAACAAGAGACAAAAGAAACTCCCAAAAAGCAATAAAGCAAAAAGTAATGACGAAGAGGTAATAAAATGGCACGCAAGACAAGATAGGAGTTGAATTCGAGGAAGCTTTTCAGATTCTTCCTGAATTTAGACTGACATAGTTCGAATTCAACTTTCTAAATTTGGATCGAACTATGTCAGTCTGAATTTATTCTGCATTTTGACCTCCTTTAACTAATGGTAAAAATATATTTTACTTTATTATCTAGATGCATGGCATATTTTTATTAGGTAAGGAGGATTTTCAAATGGTTTGATTGGTTGAAAAAAAAATACAGATAATATGAAGGAAAAATTACCAAATTGCCATCAAACCTCCCCCTCTATATAAGGGCCGAAGCTTACTTCTTATTTTGCAGTTAAAATTATCCTTCTTTCAAAATTTTCCTGCAGAGAAGTTTGTTAGAGGCTTGTTAGGAGATTTTATTTTGAAGTGTTGGTGAAGAAGAAAATATTACAAAGGGCAGAGACATATTTGATATGAAATTATTAGGTAACTTATTTTTGTATATCAAATGTTTTAATTTTATTATTATTGTTTGAAATATTTGCAAAATAATAATGTTGTTTGAATTTATAAATTTTATATTATGAAATATTGTTTGTTGTAAAATTAATGCTGATTGTGGGTATTATTTTAGATATATATTTTGCAAAAAGAAAGAAGAAGAAAAAAAATTATAACACTATGAATGAAGGAAGGAAAAATTGCTAAAAAAATTAGTTGTTTAAGTAGAAAATTTTATTTTTTAAACTAGATTTTGAGAATATATGAAGAGATTTAGTAGTTTTAAATGGTGTAAATAATAGTAGAGAACAAAAGGTTGAAAAAAGAAAAATGAGACATTTGGAAATTGGAGTGAAAATTAAGAAAAAAAAATTGTGGTCATAACAAAAAAAGAACTTGCTGATGTTAAAACTAAGAATGATGGGAAAAAAAAAAGCATAAATGTTTGGATGGAAAATTTGTGAAATATATATGTATGGAAAAAATATAAAATTAGAAAAAAATAGTAATTTAAATGAGAGAATAGTAATTTAAAGGAAGGTTAAAAAATTATAGGGCATAAGAAAGTAGAATATATTTAAATGTCAAAATAAGGGAAAAAATGAAATTAGTAAGTGAAAAAATTGAAGAAGTTTTCAAGATATATACATATTTATAATTAGAAAAAAAGTTATAGTTACTGAGAAACTATAATTTAAATGAGGAGAAAAATATATGTTAGATAGTAATTTAATAAATAATAATTAAAAATATAAGAACAATATGTTTTAGGAATATGTTGAAAAAATTAGTGAAATTGGGTAAAAGGAAGGAAAAAATATTTTAAAAGATGATATAAAAAAAAAAGAGAGCTTAAATAGAAAAAATTAGGTTAAAAAAGTAAAATGAGGAGAAAATGTTAAAAAGAAAATTATATGAAAAAAGAACAAATATAGTATTTATAATTATGAAAAAAATAGAAATAATGTGAAATAAAAGCAAATACATATTTATAATTATTAGCAAATAATTATTTGTCAGTTGTCAAATAAATTTGTTAAGAAAATGAAATTAGTAAGTGACAAAAATGAGAAAGTTTTCAACATATATAAACATTTATAAATAGAAACAAAAGTTATAGTTAATGAGAGACCATAATTTAAATGAGGAGAAAAAATATATGTTGGATAGTAATTTAATGAATAATGATTTAAAAAATAATAAAAAAAGATTTTTTAAGAATGTGTCGAAAAATTAATGAAACTAGGTAAATTAAAGAAAAAAAATGTTTTAAAAGATGAAATAAGAAAATGGAGCTTAAATAGGAAAAATTAGTTAAAACAATTGAAATGGGAAGAAAATGTTAAAAAGAAAATGATAGAAAAAATGATACAAATACAGTGTTCATAATTTTGGGAAAAGAAAGTGAAAATAATGTGAAAAAAATAAATACATATTTATAATTATTAGCAAGTAATTATTTAATTTGCTAAAAAAATATAACAATGTTAAATATTATAATTGAAAGAGAAACTTTGATCTTATTTAAATAAATATAGAAAAAAATTATTTATAATTTTGAGAGATGCAACTGAATAATTTAAAGTGAACAAAAAATTCAATTACAACAATAATTGTATAAAATGTGTTTGCCGTCAGGGTATTATAGGTGAATGAAATGGCCAGGAGGAATGAGATCATTTGTATTTATGCGAACGGAAAGATTTATGAAAGTACCCAAGGTGCAACAATTCAATGTGCAATGTCAAAGTATATAACAGTTAGTACTGACATCACCCTAAAAGAGTTAAAATAAGCAATTTCTCAAAAGTTACGGCTACCACACAATTATGTTGTGTCTGATTTAATATATCGACTCCCAACGACAGTAAACCCAACATGATATCAAGCAACTATGTTAAAAGATAATTGTGATGTGCAGAGGATGTGGCAATCTCACTCACGTTTTCCATCACAGCTGAATGCCATTGAATTGTATGCAAACACCTCATGCATTAACCCACAGTTGAGCATTGACTTTGAGTAAAATTCGACGAATGAATTGGTACCTGCACCTGATTTGTTGACTCGATTAACATATTGTTCAGAATTTTATCAAACTGTACCAATAGAGGGTAGTTCACAACCGAGTTCCTCCCGCCCAACAATTGCCTTTACTGAACCTTCTTTTCCAACTGGGTCGAAGGAAAATGTCTTGGAAGACTTTGAAAATGAAGATGACTATAATGCAGAACTTAACCCTAATTATGATAATGATGATGAAGACGATGAAGATACTGTTGATGATGATAATGATGATGTCGATGATAGTGTAAGTGATGATGACAGTACTATTCATGTTGAACCAGTTTCCCAATATATTGATCCTGCTACTGTATTTTTTCAACAAGTAAATTTGGCCTTAGCGAGAGGTAATGAATTTGAGGAAGGGGGCATCAGATACAAATAAACAATCAAGAGTTATGCATTAGATTAAGGTATCCAAATCAGAAGGCACTACGTCTTGCTGTGAAGCTATACTCTGTAAGGGTTCACCACAATTTTAAGAAATACTTAACGAGTAAGAAATATGAAGAATGTCGGTGTGTGAATTATGGCAATAGTTGTAAATGGCAAGTCAGAGCGTGCAAAAAAGGCAAAGGGAAGGGATCATTTTGGCAAATTACACGATATAGGGGTCCACACACCTGTTTATCTACAACGATATCACAAGATTATCCGAAATTGGATTCCGACATTATCTCATCATGTATCGTGGTAATGGTAACTGAAACACCTGATGTTCCAATCAACTAGATCATAGAACGGATAAGAAGCTTATTTGGTTACACTATAACATAAAAAAAGGCATGGAGAGCAAAACATAAAGCCGTCGCGATTGCTTTTGGTAATTGGGAGAGCTCATATGTTACATTGCCTAGGTGGTTGGCTACGGTACAACATTTCATGCCTGGCTCATACGCTGAGTTTGTGACGAAATAATGCCCCAAAAGCACACTTCTACTAGTGAGGAAGTGGTGGCGTTTAAGCGCGTATTTTGGGTATTCAAACCCTGTATAGATGCATTTGAGCATTTAAAGCCAATGATTTAGGTGGATGGGACATTTCTCTATAAAAAATATAAAGGGACGTTATTGATGGCAATAGCACAAGATGGAGACCAACATGTTATGTCTCTCACCTTCACTATTGTAAAGGGAGAGACACAATCAGTATGGATGTGGTTTCTTTTCAATCTGTGAAAGTAAGTAGTTTGAGGAAGACATGGTATTTGTTTGATATCAAACAGACACCCATCAATTTTATCTGCTGTTACTAATCCATAGATTGGGTGGCTACCACCTTATGGCTATCATGTTTTCTATCTTCGCTATATAGCCAGCAATCTTCACACTCATTATAGATCATCAGATCTAAAGCAAAAATTAAAAAATATTAGTACGTTTTTCTTCTGTATTTTATTATTCACATCATACATGATTAGAAACTTATAGCGAAACCATTAATTATATTATATAGGTTATGCATATGAACGTCAGTATATTGATGAAAAATTGGCTGAGATAGCTGTTATCCATGAAGAAGCAGGCAAGTGGATTGCTGAGATCACAAAAGAATAGTGGACCCGAGCATATAATGTAAATGGTCGTCGCTATGGTCACATGACAACAAATTTGGCAGAGTGCACGAATGGCGTTTTGAAGGGGGTTAGGCCTTTATCGATATCAGGCATTACCAAAACAACATATTACCGAGTCGGTCAATATTTTGTGCAACGTGCCGAACATATCAATGTTCAGATAATAGCGGGTTAGGTGTATTCACAAACTTTGATAAAAAGGATGGCAGCAAATGTGCAGTGCTCCCATTCATGTGTTATGCGGGTGTTCAACAGGCAAGCGGCGTTGTTTGAGGTCGAAGAGCCTTATGACTAGATAAATCATCAATATGGTAATTGCTGCAAGGTTAACTTAAACAATCGCACATGTGATTGTGGAGAATTTCAAGTGGAGAAGTACCCATGTCAACATGCTCTGGCAGCGTGTGCCATGGTAACCCTAGAGCCATTCCAACTTATAGATCCTGTATTTTGCTTAGACACCATATGCAATGCATACAATAATATGTTTCAACCTATTAGAAGACAAGAATATTAGCTCCAACCAAGTGGTCCAAAGTTAGTCCCAGATCCATCCATGCTCCGCAAGCGAGGTCGGCCTCGTTCAAACTATTTTCGAAATGAAATGGACTTTAGGACCTCAGAACAACCAAATAGGTGCACTCTTTGTAAACAAACAGGGCATTGCCTCTTGCCCACACCGCACTTTTGCTACTTAGTTGTACCCTAACAAGAATTGTAATTGGTACTAAGGTGAAATTGTAATAAATAAACAGGGTATGATATTAATGCTGGTATGTGACCATTTTCTGAAATGACTAATAGCATGTTATGTCATTGATACTTGTACATATTAATTTTAAATGAATAATAGTAATTTGTATTATTTTATATATAGATTTTATGGCCAGAATTAGACAACTTATTCATCCAGGTCAAGAGGATGAGTCACTTTTATACCTACCAGAGCGGCATATATCACAAGCTATATGGGATAACGAGATAAACTATATTATTTTATTTTATTTTTCATTTCAAACAAGTTGTTGACTATGTGATTTATCCTTATTTGTAGGATGATCGGATACTTCGATCATGACAAGTTCTACATGATGATCGTTTAAGTGATTAACCACCAGCTATTGTTGATTATTTGAAGCAGGCCGGTTTTTATGGTATTGCACAAGTTGGCCAGTTCGAGTATGATACATCATTGGTTAACGCATTAGTGGAACGATGGCGCCCAAAAACACACACATTTCATACCACTTGAGGTGAATGTATGATCACCCTTGAGGACGTAGCAATCTAGTTAGGCCTACCTGTCGATGGAGACCCTGTTGTGGACAGAATAGGTTTCAATTGGCCAGAGGTTTATTAGTGGCTCCTAAAGATTACATCACCAACTGACCAGATCGATGGACAGCGACTTTCTATTACTTGCCTGGCTCAGAGTTTTACAAATCTACCCGATGACGCAGAGGATGAGGTTGTGCGTTAGTTTACTCGTGCATACATTCTTCGCATGATTGGAGGTTAGCTGATGCCAAATCGATCTAGTTATAGAGTTTATTTGATGTACTTACTTTTGTTAGACGACTTTGAGCAGGCTGGTCGTTATAGTTGGAGATCAGTTATATTAGTCTTTCTATATCGTGAGCTATGCAATTCAACCTACAAGAATAATTGTGGCATAGCTGGATGCTTGATGTTATTGCATCTGTGGGCATGGAATCGCTTTCCTATGCTTGCACCTGAGAGACCATCCACCCTCGACCCTGGCATTGAAGAATATCTTATATTTCCACCTCTAAGATTTAGGTAAGGAATTAAAAATTTTACATCTTTTATTGAAATATATTGACTTCATTTATTAGCCATTATTTACCAATTATATTTATTTATTGCAACAGATGGAAGTATGTTGGACGACTTCCTTGTCCAAGTGTTAGAGCCCTCTGTTCATATAGAGCTTTATTGGATGTAATGAGGGATGACGAGGTATGTACTCGATTTGATTTATGCTATACATTGTTTTTAAATTTTTAAATAATTACTTACTACTCGACTCTATGTTACGCACAGATTGTATGGCTCCTGTATCAGCCACAATCAGTGCTCGAATTGATTCCAGAGTATTGTTTGACTTCTCCAGACATATGGATTACATCGGTGGCATTTATTTATTTTTGGATCATAGAGTGGCATCATTCAAATCACATCTTGTGACAATTTGGTCGCCATTAACCCATTCCACAAAAGCCAATTAGATTAGACTTTCTCCATGATTTACAATTTCGAGGAAGAACCCAAACCAATTGGGTGTCTGAACATAGCTTTTTCATTTAGCAATGGTATGGATGGCGAGATACCATATCTCAATCTCCCTTCACTGAAAAACCTTTTGATCGCAAGTCTGAGTACATGCGATGGTATTGGCAACGTACTCATCGATAGATCTAGAGATCGAGTACTACTACTGGATATGCGGTATATTTTATTGCATCTTATTATCTATGTCATTATCGTTCTCTTGGTCTAATAAGTATTAATAGTTAACTTTTTATATTTTCTCAATTAAGCTGATTTGGTAGAGAGACTTTATAGGATGCATTTGCAGGATCCTTTGCCTGCAGATTTCTATGATATTGTAGGATGAGACGCTAGCAAAATATTACATGCTCTTGGTGAACAATGATTTTCACTTTTTTCCCAACCTGCTGACTAAGCACCAGATCTCCCCATACCTCCAATTCCACCAGGTCATCCAAATAAAAGACGTCAGGGTTACCTATCAAGTCAACAGCTTGCTATTGGAAGAAATATCCAACAACAATAGGGGCCAGTTCAGTAGGGTATTGACATTCCCAGTGCATCTGTATATATAATGACTCTAGTGCAACAAGATATTGGTATAGTTAGCCCATCTTATTCTATACCGCCTAACTAGTTTGGTAATTTTAGTGGAGTAGGCCCCTCTTCTTATATACCTCCCTCGCCTTGATTTCTTTCTGAAACCCCTCAACAGATATTTGGCTCATTCTGATCATTCGCAGATCTTTTATTTGATACATTTACATTTAATGCTGCATATGCTAGTTCCTCCATTGAGCCTAGAGAATCATCACAACCTAGATTTTTGACGCCACCTCATCCAATTCCTCCAATTCAAACTCCATCTTTAGATTTAAACTCTGATCTAATAGTCCAGGAGCAACAACAATCAGAAGAATTAGGCTAACAACGACCGCGACGTGAAAAAAGAAGAACTCGTTGTGGTACTGGAAGTCATTTGCTATAAATATTTGTATAAGATTTATATTGATGTAATTCGATATCCAATATTATGAAATTTTTTTCTATTATGTTCTTTTTTCTATTTTATTACTCTTTAATTACAATTTTTCTTTTCAACTTATAACAAAATATTACAAAAACATTAAAGTAAGATCTTTTCTCTATTTTTCAAAATATTTTTTTTTAGTAACTCCATGTCCTCATTTATTTTGACTAATTATTTTTTTGACTAGTATATATATAAATATAAATCAGATTAGTACCATCAAATGAAAACTATAAAAATTAATGCATAATTAATGTAATTTAAGGGATAAGACATGCACTTTTCTTCTCCAAAACTTCGAATCTAAATTTGTAATGTTTTTCCAAAAAAAAACTAAAAATATTGTCTTCAAATAATACAAAAAAAACTATTAAAAAGGAAAGTATTATGATTTAACATGTTAATAACTAAAAAAATGATTACTGATAATTAAGAATACTGAGTGTCCTTTATTCTATATATTGAGCGCTGCAAATTTTTATTTAATTAACCTTTGATACATATTAAACAAACAACGTTAATGGATCAATTTCAATATTAGAATGTTTATTTTCAACAAATATATTAATTAAATTCTAGACAAATAAGTAATATTTGAAACTTTTAAATATAGATCGCTAAATTAATATTTGAAAGGGAAGAGAATGTGTCATAGACCTGAGAAAAAAATAATAACAAAGGAACATTATAGAAACGGTTTGAGATATATATTTTGAACATATGATGCAATTCTTATATTTTTAAAAGCAACAGAACTATATGTAAGGAGGAAAATATTTGAAATAAAGACATACAAATATATAAAATCAATTAATGACAAAATATTAAATAATTACCTCTTATTTAATACTTAATAATTTTTAATAAAGTTCCATTACATTTTAAATAATATAAGATGCTCTTGCATTTTTCATTGCTTCAAGGTTCTATTTAAATCCAATAATAAAAATAACATTTTTAGTTAATAAATGATGTTCAAGTTAAATTCATAATGTAAGTTAAGATATAATATTTTTTAAATTAAAATCATTTTTTTGTACATATAACTCATCTTCAATTTTTTATAGTTACTAATAGCATTTATTATTTTAATGGCTATAATTGTTTACATAAATAAAATTTTTTCTTAATTTATTAATATTTTCTAAAACTTTTAAAATTTATTATAATAAAAATATAAAAAAAATTCTTAAATATCTACTCTGAAATTTAAAAAAAATTATGGAATTTGGATGTTGAAATTTAAAAAAAATGAAAAAAAAATTGATGGAATTCAGATGCATAGCATACGAATTCCATTGAAATGGTGTTAGATTGATTCTTTGCAAAATTTTAATAAAAAAATACTATTTATTTGATAAAATTGCATGTCGTACACCATATTTGAAGGATCAGGATCCAAATTTAAGTTTTTTATTACCTTTTAGTTGATACTTTTGTTGCTATTACTTTTCCATTAATGTAAAATCATTTTATTGCTTTTTGGCAAAAGTTCCTAGTTAATATCCTCTCAAGTCAATTACACTCACATGACGTAAATGGTGATATTGATATTCCAATATTCACTTAAAACTGAACAACAAATAATATTTTTAAAAAAGAATTGAACAACAAATGTAAAGCTAGCTTTCATTTAAATATGATGAAATATTAATATCAATGGTTGGGATAGTATCAATTGGTACTAGCATAAAGCCACCCTCCATGACCATTAGGATTGTAAAACTGAGGTGAAATATTAATGGTGATGGTGGGCTGCGACGTAATTTTTTTTAGTAATATTTATTATATTTTTATAATAACTATTTAATAATATTTAATTTTTTATTATTTTTTAAAAATAAATGTATAAGTATCTTTTTTATCTCATTTATATATTTTTTTTATATTTTCTTCTCTTTTACATATTTAATATTTTGTCATTACGAAAGATTCAAACCATACCAGCATAATTACCAAAATAAAAACCATCACCCAACAAGCTTGCCATTAGCTTCTTCTACGTATATATTTATGCCAATCTCTACTCTCAACATCTATCATGTCTTAACATTGGAAGAAGGCTTGACAATTAGGGAGAGATAGCCTTTAGAAGCTAATTTGTTTTTCCAAAATCAGAGGTATTATAAAGTTTGTACCATGTGACGAAAAAAGGACCACTCAACTTATATTTTGTTGGTGGAAAAAGAAATTAAAAAATGAAAAGAAAAAAATAAATAAATGAGATAATAAATAATACTTATTGGTATAGCGATGAAGAAGAGACGATTACTCGATACCAAAATCAGATTTATTTTTAAGAGATTCAACAACAAAAAATATAATACTTTTATTTCTATTTATATGTATAGAAATGGCAACAATTACAATTGAGAAAATAACAAACTAACAAAATTACAATAGTCATTTAATAGTAAGATAACTACTCAAAATGGTTAAGGTATAAAAATAACGAAGTACAAAAAGAAAATAATAATAAGACAACAACTTTCTCGGCATACTATGCCACATATAAACTTCTACCCCTTTCCAAAGGATCCTTAACATCAAAGATCTACATCAACCACAGTACAAAAATGAGAAAATTGATGGCATATAGTAGGCAAGGATTCCTAAGTAGAATCCTCTTGTGAAACATGCTTCCATTAAATCAAGACTTAAGTCAATGGCGAGTTATGTTTCTTAAAAACTATTCTAACTAGGATGCTTTTAGCCTTTACAGAGAAATAGCCATCTCCATCTAGTTGAGTTAGTTAAGAATGAAATGACTCTGTTCCCATGTGTTTCTTTAAAAGGAAAACCTGAAAAACTAGATGGATTTTGGTTCCCTTTAGAAGATTCTATTGATATGCAACAAGACCAATCCGTTGTACAACTTGAAATGAACCATAATATTTAGCTACTAGTTTATGCAAGGCTAGATTATTAAGCTTATTCCTTAAAAAAGGATAAAGCTTAAGGTAAACCATGTCCCTCTTCTCAATTTTTTATTCAATCCTCTTCCTATTAGCTAACATAACCATCCTATTTTGAGCCCTCTTAAGATGGCGTTGAAGTAATTGCAAGGTAGCTTCCTAATCCTTCAAACTTTTGTCAATAACATCATTATCACAATCTCTTGCTAAGTAAGGCAAATGAATGAGCGAAGCAACACCGTAAAGAGCTTTAAATAGGATCATGCCAATGAAAGTATGAAATAAAGTGTTATACGAAAATTCAACCAAAGGTAACCACTTCACCTAATCTTTAGGATGATCACCTGTTATACATTGAACATAACAATTTAAACATTGATTCAACACCTCCATTTGCCCATCCATTTGTGGATGGTAGGTAGATGAGTACAAAAGTTTCACTTTATTGAACTAAAAAAGAGATATCCAAAACTTACCATAAAAAATGAGGTATAGGTTAGTGACAATAGAGTGTGGAAAGCTATGGGGTTTCACCACATTATCTAAAAAAATTTAGGCTACATCCATAGCACTAAAAAGATGTTATAAGGCCATAAAGTGTCCACCTTTAGAAAACTCTATCTACAGCCAACAAGATAACCATTTTACCATGAGACCTTGGCAAACTGATAATGAAATCCATGCTAATATTTGACCAAATGGTGGTTGGAATAGGTAAAGGTTGAATTAAGCCTAAGGAAGCTACATTTTTTTGTGGCAAGTGGAACATTCTTAGACAAAACATCCTTTTTCATTTCCTTCCAATAGAACACTACAAATAACCTATGCCTTGTAACCATACCCGAGTGTCCTCCCAAAGAATCACTTTGAAAATAATGTAATAATTCCAATTGAAGTTGTTAGCCAGCACCCACCACCAATTTTCTCTTCCTTTTTAAAACTCCACCATGCCAAATAAATTTCAGATGAGAAGTATAAATTATTTATAATAACTTGTTGCCATGTAGTATCTTACATATAGGAAGCAACCACTTACTGATTCAAACTAGAGATAATGGAAATCACAATAAAGCAAGTAAAAGATAGATCATGACAACGAGACAAAGCATATACTAATAATTTTTCCTTTCCATTTCAATATATAATCTCATATTCAAGCCTATGCAACTTGTTAAGCCACTTGTATTATTCAAGTGTAACATTCTTTTGCTATAATAAATGTTTTGAAGTCAAATGATCAGTACAATAACAAACGTCCTGCCAAACAATGCTTTATAGCAAATAGTAAAGTTATTAATTATTTTTTATATGCAAAAGCATGTCTTATTTTAAAGGACAAAGCCTTGCTTACAAAGGTGATAAGGTGCCCTTGCTGAGAAAGGATAGCCTCAATACCAACATTCAATGCATCAATTCCAACTTGAAAAGGAAGGAAAAAATCAAGTAGTGCTATTATTAGTGTCAAGGCCGTGAGTTTCTTGAGCTAATTGAAAGCCTCCTTAACGTCTTAAGACCAAGAAAATCTTCTTTTCTTTAATAACTTGATGAAAGGTTTAGCAATAATGTCGTAGTTCTTAATAAATTACATATAGTGCGTGTTTGGATGCACAGTAGCGTTTCCCAAACCACGTTTCTAACAAAGCAATGAATTGTTGCTTCTCTGTACCATGGTTGAGCAAACGGGATTTTTACCTCTCCCACCGCAAAACCAAACACGCTAATAGTATCTTGTAAACCCAAAAAATTTTTTAAAAAATATAATATTGTAAGTAGTGGCAAGTAGGCTATAAAGATATAATGGCCATCTTCTTCAGATTTGCCATCACCCCTACTGCTAAGATGATGTGGCCTAAATAGTTAACATTAGTGGCACTAAAGATATACTTAGTTTGGTTAGCATAAAAAGTGTTTCATCTCAAAACTTGAATGCTTACCGTAAGTATATCAAGTGATCCTTCCATGACTTACCATAAACTAGAATATTATTTTAAAAAATAGTAATAAGATAAACCTTCTTAAGAAATATTTAAAAATCAAATTCATTAACACTTGGAATGTGACTAGAACATTGGTGAGACCAAAAGGCATCATTGCAAATTCATAGAGCCTTTCATGAGTCTAAAATGTCATTTTATAAACATCAATAGTGTGCATTCATATATGATGATAATCAGCTCATAAATCCTACTTAGAAAAGTAAGTGGAGCCATGTAATTCATCAATAAACTATTCATTAAAGGGAATTGGAAACTTAATCTTAAGGGTTTAAGCATCAAGTCTTTTATAATCCATATAAACGCACTAAGTGTTGTCTTTTTTCTTCATAAAAACCATAAGTGAAGCAAAGGAACTTTGGTTGGGATGTATGATACCATTATTAAACATCTCATTTATCAATTTCTCTATTGCATCTTTTTGCATTAAACCATAACGATAAGGCTGCAAGCTAATAGGTTTCTCCTCCTTTTAATGATATTGAATGGTCAAACTCTCGAGGAGGTGGAAGTGTAGTAGGAATCCAAAACATGTCTTCAAATTCCTTTAGAAGTTGAGCTAAAGATCTCTATTGAAACTCAATTAGCCCTTAATCTAAAATGCTAACATTTAAAACTTCCTCACACTTAGTATTACATATTTGAACTATGAAAACTTGTTGTGAATGTAGCAAGCTTCTCTTCCTAATCTTATCTATCGCCTAAATAGAATTAGAGGCATTTACCCCATACACTTTACAAATTTTTCCATGTAGTTTAAAGTAAATAAACTGCTTGCCAAAATTTCACAACATACTCCCAAGATAAGAAAGCCCTTAATTACCTAATATCATGTTATAATTGTCAAGGCCCATGACTAAGAAATCATCTTGGAAGCTCTCCCCATTCATGCTCTAAGATAATTGAAAGCAACAATGATTAACAATTAACTGCTCCCTATTTGCAATCACCACTTTAATAGCCTTAGCAATATTAGTTTTCAATTTCAACCGATTGGCCATAGTAGAGTTTACAAAATTATAGCTGCTACCTATTTCAATCAAGATCAAGATAGGCTTTTTTTTTTTTTAAAATTAAACCTTGAACCCTTATTGTAGAATAACCTATAGAATTCTTTGTGCAGCCACTAATGGCATTTAAGGGGATCTTGGTTATAGCTTTATATGAGCTTAGTGCCCTAAGTCAATTTCCATGTAATCCTCCCTATCATTACTATTTACCATCAACATGTACAGTTGAGAGTTTTTACATTTATGGTTAAAAGAAAATTTCTCCAGGCACCAATAGCAAAGTCCCCTCCTCCTTCTTTTTAGCATATCCTTCTTTGACAAGTGCTGAATTTCTTTTTTAATACGATAGTCTATGGTTTGGAAGAGCTGGTAGAAGATGTGGACTCCTTTACACTAGTGAAACGAGCTAGATACATGATATTAGCTAATAAGATTGGTTTGAATATGCAAACTGGAGCCTTAATATCTGGCTTAAGGCATCTAATAAAGCAACTGACAGCATGCTTGTTAAACAACTTAACTTTGGCCACTGGATCCTTAAACTTCTTTTGATATAAAGCAACCATATCCTCTTGCCTCAGCTTTGTTAGTTTAGCAATAAGATCAACTTTAAATATATCACCAAATTGTTCCCTCACAGCTTCTAAGTACTCAAGCCACTTGACTTCAGTTAACACTTTTCGTCTCATGTAGTTCTAATGTCATTGTAACATACAACCTTCTAAATGCAAGCTAATCAATTGTACTCAATGTTCCAATAGTATTTCATCGAACTCGAAAAACTAGTTGCAAAAAAGAAAAAAACCAAAACTTGAATTCAATTCCATCGAATTTGAGAAATTTGATACAAGTGAATTTGGTAGGAAATTGATATGGTTTGGTATATGCTCCAGAGTAAGATCCAAACTAAAATCTATTGCCATGGAAGCCACTTGGATGTCCATTTGTCGTCATCAATTTGTTGGGAGCGAGATTACCTTCATCCACTTAAGGTGTTTGCATTGAAGCCAACTTTGACACCACCTTCATCAGTAACTTCTCCGATTGAGCCTATGAAACTTGAAGATCACTTACTTCCATATGCAGAATAACACATAGGTGTTAAGAAGAACACATTTCCATGCCCATAGATCAAGGCACTGATACCAATTGGTATAAAGGTGAGGAAGAAATTGTCACTCGATACCAAAATCTGGTTTATTTATAAGAGATCCAATAATTGAAAACACAATAGTTTCATTCCTACTTATATCTTTAGGGATGTTGACAAATACAATTGAGAAAATAACAAATTGACAAATGTATAACAACCATAAGCTAAATAAAACCACTTAGAATGGCTAACGTATAAAAATAATGAAGCATAAAAGGAAAATAATAATAAGGTAACAACTTCCCCAGCATAGTAACTTTGTCACATGTCACTTGTATTCTTAATAAAAAATAATAATAAAAAGAAATAGATATCATTAAGTAATGATGATAAATATATAATAAACTTTTTTTAATAGTAATATTCCTATTAAACTAGTTACTTTTAGCCTATTTGGTTTTGTGCATCATAGACATATTCCTTTTATATAATTGTGTACAATATCTATAATGTTATTGTTATTATTAGTTATTATTATTCAATAATATTTATCTCTTTTCAAATTTAAATTAAGAAAAAAGCACAAATTTTTTTTATTTATAAATCACATTTTTTTTCTTTTACATTCTTTTTGCACTTTATAAAACTAAATGAGCCTTGGTATCAAATGTATATTACCATAGGTTGGCATCATAAGTCATACACTATCCATGTGAAACATACATCCATAAAATATAATCCCTATTATAAAAAAAAAATCACAACACGTGAATTCCAAGTTTTTTTTTAGGGTTATATTTAGTAAGATAGAAAGATTTTTGAAGGAATAAAAAAGAAAATAAAAATAAGAATACAATATAATCTCGTGATTTAAAATCATATTTGATATGATATGAAAAAGGTTGGCAATAACTTTTCATTTAGATATTTGGTAAAGTGAAAATAATGCAAGAATGAAAATAAAATGTGAACAAATCACCAAAATACCCCTAGAGCTAAAAAATAAATAAAAACTATCATAAAACAAAAAGAAAAAAATTAGAATTATGAACTTTAAGTTAAAGACATTTATAATTTTATATTAAAGTACCTTAAAATTTGAAAATATTCTTAAGGATTTTATGACAAAAAATGTTAACTATGTACGAAAATTACAATTCAAAACTTTAAATTAAAAATTTTTAGTCATTAAATTTTTTAAAATAATTTTAAAATTTAAGGTCTTTCAATATAAAACTTTATTGATATTTAGGATAAAATAATATTCTATTTCTTCTTTTTTCCATCTTAAATAATAACTTTTCTTCTATATTCTAATAGAATGACCAATTACATGAAATAGTACCTTTGGCCCATCTTCTCTCTCCCTTTTTTTTCCTTTCATACGTCGTCATTTGGTTGCCTTCTTTATAAGAAATTTTTTTTTTATAAAATTATGTACAGTATCTATTATATCTTTATAATATTTACTTATTAATATTTAATAATATCAACCATTTTTTTAAATTCAAAAAGAAACAAATATCTATTTTTTATCATTTATAAAATTACTTTTTTTTTTCTTTCCACATCTCAAATGAGATTGAACTGTAAACTGTACTCGTAATTTGGCAAAAGAGTAATGGTATTCACACAATTCTTGGAGCGGCAATCAGCCACTAATTTAGGTCTACTTGCATTAACATTTGATGGGCAATGTCATGAAGCGTAGCCCAAGTGGTAATGTTAAAATATATGTAATTTTAATGGGCCAAGTCTTATAATGTATCAAAAAAAAATTATGGAGAAAAATTTTTAGAATGTAGTGTAATTGCTTAATATATTTCAAGTGCTATATACTGGTATAGTGAAATTTTGGTAAGTAAATTTTTTAACATAAAATAACCTATTTAAAATTTTTAAATGTATTATTTTTGTTTGATACTCATACTCATACTAATACTACTCTATAAAGTTTGAAAACAATCTAATTAATAGTTATTATTTAAAATATTAAATTTGTTTATTTTTTGTGATGGTAATCATCTTAATATTTAAACAAAATAAAATAAAATTTGAGTGAGTTAGAATTTCAAATACAAGCTACTCATAACTTTTGCCCATTTTTATATGATTTGAGAGATAAGATGACTATTATACATAGAAGAAAAGACTCATGTGTTGTTTTTTATATACTTGTTATTATGTTTTATAATTAAAATATAATAAGTATATAATTTTTTAGTAATAACATAATAAGTATATAATAGATACAAATAAACATATAAATTTTTAGTTAAATTATTGGCTTTTAACATTAATATTAAAGATTATATATTTATTATTTTTTAATAAAAAGATTTAATAATAATATAAAAAATTATATCTAAATCTAATTCTTACAAGAAGAGGTTATTTCAATGTTGACATTGATTTTAACTTTTGAATATCCATATGAATTTTATTTCAATGGACAACAAATGAACGGGAGCACTCAATATTTACTTATCTTTAACTATTAGTAATAATATAAAATTTAATAAAAGCTGTTGACTTTCAATTGGATTCTAATGATCATTGTCATGCTTAATTACCACGCTAAAACAATGGATCATTATAATAAGGGGTGAATAAAAAAAATCAAATAACAACAAAAATAATATATAAGGGTTTAAATTTTGAACATCAAGTTCATTTTGCCATTGAATCTTAACCGTAGATGTCCGAATCCTCGTTCAGTTCAACGGTGATGTATTCAACATGACCCCACGTTCTGACGCGCGTAGATTTCCAAAAAAATACACGATGATATTAATGAGAAGTATGAGTTTCCCTCCATCTCAAGCGGTAATCAGGCTCAATCGCTCAGCTAGCTCCTATAAATTCTCCCCCTTCTTCTGATCATCTCTCTCTGCCAAAGTGTCTCCTGCGCTCCAACTATCTCTCTCCGAGTTCTCTCTTGCTCGGAGATTCTGATCTCTCCTTCGAGGTACTCGATTTGTTGATGAATTTATTTTTTTGGGATTTTGATTTTGTACGTTTTTCCCTCTCTACCTATGATTAATCTTAGGTCTCCTTTTTTTTTGGGTTAATCGAACGAAGAAGTTTATTTACGATTTGATTATTGATTCTTTATGTTGTAAATTTTATTCTTTATGTTAGAAGTGCTAGGTTAAAAAGCACAGCTTTATGTTGTAAATTTTATTTTAGTTCCTGGTTAATCTCGAGGGTAGATGTCTATTGATACACTAATGCGTAGACAAGGTTTTCAAGTTGTAATGCTTGTGCAAGACACGGATATTTGAGGGTCCAAGAACTAACTCTTTTGTTACAAGTCTAGAGGATAGACTTTTCCAAAAGACTAGCTTGTTAGAAAGGTAGAGCCTTTAAACTTATATAAGCCCACTTAGGCATCCCATAAGCTCTGATACCATTCTTACAAGTCTAGATAAGATTCTCTCTCAAGAGACTAGCCTGTAGAGTCTCTAAACTTATAAGCTCACTTAATCATTCTATACTATTCAATATGGGATTCATTATAATTCTATCATGTTCTCTCACTGACACTTACTACAAAAGACATATATAATTAAAAGTCAATAAGCAGAATAAATTATATTAAATGATCTCCAATTAAATATGCATTGTCTTCTTATATTCTTTGAATGAACAGTTTAGATCTTTTCTCTTTAAATTCACTGATCATAATAGCTTCTAATTAGGATTTGTGATTAAGTTAGTAAGCACTGTTACTATACTAATCTGATTGTGATGTATCTTGTTGCAGAGATGGCAGTAACAGATGATTCTCCAACCCCGCAGATGGTTGGGAATGCCTTTGTAGAGCAGTATTACTCTATTCTTCATCAAACTCCGCACCTAGTTCACAGATTTTACCATGAATCTAGTGTCCTCAGCCGTCCTGAAGAAGATGGTGGCATGATGCAAGTTACTACTATTGCAGTAAGTCTAAGAGTTGGGTGTAATTACTTATCCTTTTTGCCCTTTTTCTTTTTGACAAAAAAATTTCTTAAGCCGATTTACAGTTTGCTTGTTCAAATATGTATCAATTAATAATTCTATAATTCTATGGAAAGTGCTCATATGAGTGTGTGATGTGTCATTCAACATTAGAATCAGTAAGATGAGATAAACTCTATGAAGCACCATTACTTGAGAAATGGATCTGTATCGTGTTTGATATTGAAGAGTCTATTATCTTGTTGTGGCCTGTATTTGTGTCAGTGCTTCTTAAATTGCAATCATATATTGGAAATCCTTATTAGATATCCTGTAAATTAATTCCATGCACAGTCAGGATTCAGGAATAATAATATAACATTTTTGAAGCCTGCGAAATCATGTGCTTTGAGATTGCTAATCATCATATTTAATTGGTTTTTCTCAACATTTGATCTGTGTTGTTAATTTTTTGGGATTTTGTTCTGGGATAATTACCATAACCACATCTGTAAGAAGATAAGCAAATTGTCATGGTCCATGGATAAGTGACCAGGCATGGTGGGGGAAAGTGTAAAATGAAGCTCATCTTTCAAGGGCATTGCTGATTGTAATCCAAGCATTGCTTATAGCCGTGTCTTGTAAGCTTTATGATATTCATCCATCTTACCTTTTGCTGCTCCTTGCACCTGCTCACTCCTTACTGGGTGAAATTAAACCTTTGTGTTATCATGTCATTGGTTCTAAGTGAATTCATTTGTCATCATCACCTTTTTGGTAGCCTTATTGAGCAATTTTTAATTGCTCAGAAGAAAATAACTTAGGAAAACAATTATGATTTACGTATAGGAGGATTTTATGATGAATGCTGTGCTGGCAATCCAGTGTGTTATTACTCAAGATCCTATTTTTGAATTCTTTTTGTCTATGTGCATGAGTGCAAGAATCTTTGTATTTTTTGTTTGTGATAACTTTGTGGTCTTAACAAATCTGCTTTCATTTTTATGTCAGGGCATTAACAACAAGATCCTCTCTCTGGATTACACAAGCTCTAGGGTGGAGATTTTGAGTGCTGATGCTCAGCCTTCATATGAGGATGGGGTAATGGTTGTGGTGATTGGCTACTTAACTGGAAATGACAATCTGAAAAGGAAGTTTATTCAGTCATTTTTCCTAGCCCCACAGGAAAAAGTCTACTTCGTCTTGAATGATGTTTTTAGATATGTTGATGAGTATGAGTTAGTTGGTGTTGATCCTGTGTCTGCCAATGATGCTGATGAAAGTGCTCCAACAGCTGCTTTCACACTGGAGCCTGGTAACTCTTATATTCAAGTCAGCTGGTTATAAATATATGCTGCTATTCCTACTGCTTGTCTACTCTTTCCTCTCTTCTTAATGGTTTGGGGTTTAAAATTCTGCTCATAAATGTAGAGCCGAATGATGTTCCTGAAAACATTCTACCTAGTCAAGATTTTGTTGCAGACACTGACACTACAGTGAGAAAAGAAGTGAGTCAACCATTGGAGAACAAAAAATTATCAGTTTCTGAAAAGGTGGGTGTTGCTAATCATGTGAAAGAGTCAAGCCAGCAGAAACATTGCGCAAACACTGAGAAAATTGCTTCTAGTACACAGGAGGATGCTCCAAAGAAATCTTTTGCATCCATTGTAAGCTTTCTTTATATATTTATTCATTACTTTATTTATTTAATACATGCATACTGACTTTTAATATGTGAATGTTCTGTTTTTAATTGTTTAAGGTGAATGCATTAAAAGATAATGCTGCTCCATTTAACTTGAAAACTGCCCCTGCGAAACCCGTAGAACAATCATGTGCATCTATGAGACCTCCATCTGAAACACCAGCTCCTAGTAGTGACACTGCATTGGAAAAGAAGGATGAAAATGCAGGTAGTTTTACCCTTCCTTTCTGTCTTTATTGGTTAAGTTCATTAAAACAGGTTTAGTAAATTGTATTTTTCTAATTATCAAGTATTTTTTTTCTCAACTTCTGTTATTTACTTTCACAGGTAAGGCTTATGCAATATTTGTTGCGAATTTACCTATGAGTGCAACAGTAGAACAGGTGGAGCAGGTCTTTAAGAAATTTGGTTCGATTAAACACAATGGGATTCAAGTCAGAAGCAGCAAGGTTAGTCTCATGTAAGCTTTTGTCCAATCAAGTGGATCAAATTGGCTTCAACAGCAATTATTTATTAGTTATTTTGTTCTCTGTTCCAGTACCAGGGAACTTGCTTTGGTTTTGTGGAATTTGAATCTGCTAGTTCAATGCGAAATGCACTTGAGGTAATGAAATGGCTAAGATAGATATTACTTCTGTTATTTAGTGATGATGCTATTTTATTTATTTTATTTTTATTTTGTCATCATATATTTTCCTTTTACTAATGGATGTATTCTAAATCTTGCTTATCAAATATACCATTTGATGCCAAATTATTTAGCATTCGAAAATTGAAATTCAAATGGTTTGATAGTCTTTCTGTCTTCCTTTATTGGCTTGTGTAAATTGCGAAATATGATAATGGTATCAGGTCTAATGAACTGTGTTCATTCATTTCAATTATAACTCTACTGAAATGGATGATATAAATAGAAAAGAAGTGCATGGGTTAACCTTTTTTTTTTATTGCAATGAAAAACTTATGACATTTTGCGGTAAAATTTTATTATATAAGGATTAGACTTATATGTAGTTCTTTTTATATCTTTGTTATTAAGTTTTCTAATTAAAATATGACAATTGTATAACTTTTCAATTAAAATATGTCAAATGTATACTTTTTCAATAATAATATGACGTGTATGATTTTTACATACTAGTACATAGTATGAAGAACCGTATATAAGTTTTTTCTTTTACTTAACTGTATTTGTTGGATGGGTTGAGCTTGAGATAGACTACTATAAGGGCTTTTGGGGAATGTGGTTGGACAATGTTTATATATCATGTTATCGTGGAATAATTTTTGAGGATCCTGTTTTGTTTGGAATACAGTCATAAGTATACTATGTAAATTGCAGCACGCGAGATGCTTTAATAATTTCTTGAACAAAATACACTGTTTTTCCCCCTGAAAGGGTGACTTAATAGTTGTCTGATATATGGCTGCATTCAGAGAATGTATTTCTCCGAAGTTTTTGTCCTCTCTCATTGAAGTACATTTATCTTTAATTGTTCGATTTATGCTCATACAATTTTTTTAGTTGAAAGTTTGAATATCATCTTCCATCCCTTTCTGCCTATTTATTATAGCTATTTAGCTGTTGGTGTTCCCCCCTTCCTCTTTTCCCTTTATTTGGAGAGGTTGGACGGGTTCAATTCTCTATCTACTACAAATGATATGTTGTTCTCATAAGAATTTCTAGGTTATAATGTTTTCATAATTTTCTATTCACAATGGGCATTTCTTATTTTCATTTCAGGGGTGTGAACTAATTTACTTTTTCATTTTCAACTTGTTTATTTTCCATCTAAAATGTACATGTACTATGTCAGGCTTCTCCTGTTACATTGGATGGCCGCAGACTTTCTATTGAAGAAAGGCGAGGCAAGTGAATATAAGCTTTCTGACAAATTTTAACTTCTTTAATATAACTTTGTAGGTTTTGCTAAGGATTTTCCAGAACATGGATCTGCTCATGTTTGGGAGGGAACATGAGCGGTTCATTTCCTCACAAACTCTAATTTTTTTTTGGGGGGAAATAAGATTTTATTATACAAAGACTGGACCACTTATGTTCTCTCCTAAACTTGAGCAGATCCATATTCGGTTTTCCACTAATTATATGCACTTAAAATGCTTCCTTATAATCTTGCGTGCTTTCTCCCTTTATTCTTAAAATAAGTGGAAATGTAGGAGAAAATTGCTTGATGAGAGAGTCAAGTGCGTTCAGGTAGCTCTGTGATTTTACACTTGCTGACATATCCTCTGTTCATGATGCTCTTTATATTGTTCCTATGATCTCTGGATGGCAATAATATGTCGCTCAGTATTAACATGCATGGTTGTTGCAGCTAGTACTACTAAAGATAGGGCCAGATACTCGTCAGCAAGGGGTGGATACCGAAACAACAGTGGTAGGGGCTGCAGCAACTTCGATAGCAGCCAGGGTTATGTGAGGAAAGATTTCGAGAAGCGTGGTGAGTTCTCTGGTCGACCTCGAGGCAATTATGGAAATAATGCTGGGCCTAGGGTTTATTAAAATGGAGGAAGAGTTGCCCAACAACAAGCAGAGAAAGTCCAGTAAAACAAGCACTTCCTTTACTGACCAAATTTTGATTAGAAGCAGCATATTCCTTATAGATAGCAGCATTTTTTAGGCAGTTTTGTTATTGCTCATTTACTTGGAATTTCTTGAGGTTAAACCAAGAGATTCCCACATGTTTACCACCCACTTCCCTTTTCTTGTATCTAATTTTTCTGGATTAATTATTTTGGAATTGGCCACAATTATTCGTTACTCATTATTGTTGATTTTTTTCTTTTGGCAGTTTTGTCTTGTGGTTTATTTATGGCAAACCAAATGTGAATTGGAGCATATATATAAGTGGTGACTTCTCGGACGTAGAATCTACCTGTTTCTTGCACAAACTGAGTTACTTGGCATGTTATGTAGGGCTTTGTGTAGAAAGTGGTCCATATGTTAATGCTACTTTACCACAATGTTGTGGAAGAGGGAAGGGAGATGTACCCTTTCACTTTTGTTTGGGGAGCTGGAATTACCTGCAGCTCCTTATAGTGCCTGTAAAGGCCTCTCGGGTGACTCTTAACCATTGTGGAAATGTTTCTCTTTCTAGCTCTATTAGGTAGTAAGAAGCAATATATAAGAGGGAAACGTTTTTAGCTACATTTGCTTTATAAAAAGAAAAATTAATACATCAAGTTAATTGTGAATAAATATATAAACATAATATATATATATATATATATATATATATATATATATATATATATATATATATATATATATATATATATATGATCGTGGGTTTGCGTCTACTCAGTAATTTTTTCAAAGACAAGAAAGGAACAGGGCAACTAAATTTGGATAGCAGTTTATGCATAATTTAATTAGTGTGCCTCTTTCATCTAGTTAGGCCATCCATACACCAAAAAATAGTTAAAATCGGAATTTGTGAAACTACCCTAACTGTGTGATATGGGGTCATTTTTAAATGAGAACTTTTTAAGCAAATGCAAGAATTACGCATAAGAATTTATTCAGAGAAGATTACATAGCAACCTTGCTTTTATATGAACGCTTGGTATCAGTGTGAAAATAAAGTACATGATTCGAGTTTTGAATATTAGAGACCAGCCTACTCGTAGTTGTCCAATTGGTATCAGCTGACATAAAGTTGTCACTTATTATATTTCCTTTTTTCAGTGCCTTATGACTTTGCAATTTCCGGTTCACATGCATCATAATTATCAAATCCCAGAATAGAAACATGATTAATCATATTACATCTTTATTAATTTAATATCCTTATATCTAAATATTCGTTTGCATATACTCTGTGAAAAAATATATATATATATATATATCTAATCAATTAGCAGGATATATTAACTTGAAAGACTCGGATATACTCTTCCATATAGTTCAGTAAAGCTTAAACTTGACCTTTTGAAGTCTGAAGAGAAACTTTGTAGTTGATGGAGTTTTTCTAGGCCAAGCAGTCCAAAAGAGGAAAAGCAAGATTATATAGCTATTGTGTGAGATATTATAGATCTCACACATCGCTTTGAATAAGTAGTTACAAACCTAGAGGAGTGTACATCACAAAACACCCCAAATCATAAGTCAGATTAAAAGTGGCTAACTAATTTATGCAAAAATTTATGTTAAACTTTCACTCTCCAATCTAATCTAGACCATTTTTTTAATTCTTTGCAGGATTTGGATGCTCTCCTGTAAGGCATTATTTTCCTTCTAAATAGTTTTGACCATCATAATAGAGTCACTTTCAATAATTAATCTGTAGCATCCTTATAATTTTGCAACCATTGCATCATTAGTACCTAAGTTATTAGTAAAGGCAATAGTCCAATTCTCCTCTTCCTTCCTCAACAAGCTCCTACAACCATCTAAGCCAGAACTTCCTTTTGTAATAACATTTACATTGAATTTTAGGTTAGGATCTTTTGAAGTAACTTCAGTTGAAGTGAGGAGAGAAAAAGAGAGAAAAAGAGATCTTCTGAAGTGACTTCAATTGAAATGAGGAGAAAAAAAGAGAGAGATAACTTTCCTTAAATTTCATTCCTTGTTCTTAAAAATATTTAGCTAATAAAAACTTGACACTAGTCAATAACTTTATCATTACTTCCGTAATAAGTTTTTTGACCTCATTGACAAGTCACATGATATTGAAAATTAAGTTTATTAGCTTTTTGCTTAGATCCCAAAAAATTTGTGAGATTCTTTCACTTCTATAAAAACCAATAAGTGAAAATAAACACCATTAGCTAGTCAAATTCTGCATTTTGCCCCATATTCATAATCATTTTATTAGAAATCCAAATCTTAAGATCCCAAATATAAAATAAAGATGCCTTTCTCGTCTCTTCCAGGCCATACTAGCTTTTTGCAATCTCAAAGGGGCATGTGATAAGTTTTCTTCACACTTTGCCCAACTAGTACACAATCTTAACACTTGCACCCCATTTCTTCCTAACTTTTAAAAGTATTTTATAATGTGTAATTTGTTAGATGAAAGCTCTAGTACTTTGCAGGACTTTAAGCTTCCCGATCATCCATACTTTGTTTGCCCATCAACTGATAAGCACTAAACAGAATAAAATTATCTTGAGCAATAGGACCCCATATTAGTAAGTCATTTTCATCACTTGTGATGGGTTTTATTGGTCCTTGCCTAGTAATTTATTTTTAAATACATAAATTAATGGATGTCAACACTTTAAAATATAACTCATAGTTCAATAAAAAAACTCCTAACTATATAAATAATATTATCGTAAATTGAATTGGAAATGATTTTTTAAATACAGATTAAAAAAATTTTATATAAAATATAATTTAAAAATACAAGAAAATTAATCAAGGGAGCTAGGAGGGGTGTGCTATATGCTCACGATGTACCCGTGGCTCCAATGGGTCCCTGGGCCCTCCACTTGTTATAAAGGCTAAAGGGTAATATTACAAACTACTTTACTTTTTAAAAAATTAAACATTTTTATCTTAAAATGGATTTTGAGGTTCTTCCTTTAATAACTGAAAAGTTAGAGTAGTTTTTAACAAGAAAAATGGTACAAAAGAAATTAGTTTGCTAATAAAAAAGGAGTTGAGAGAACAAAAACCATCAAGAAAATAGAAAAAAAAAAAAAAGAGAGAAGAGATTATTAAATGAATTTTTTAATTTTATTTAAAAGAAATTTTCATTTTAAAAATTTGTGAAATTAAAAGGACTTAAAAATATAAAATAATAGAGACTTTAGATAATTTTTAAAAAAATCTCTCTTTAATATCTTTCAAATAAATAAAAGTTTTGATGAAGCTCTCATCATTTCTCAAATAGGTTGTGTCTATTTCTCTCTAAATTAATATTGTTGATTTTTCAGAAAAAATATAGATATATTTTTATCTTTTCTTCACTCCAAACTTGTCTTACTTTTAATGTGACTACCTTCACTAACATCTCATTTGATAGCATAAGGTTGAGAAATATAATAAATTCTTTTTATATCCTATTTGGTAATCAAATTTTAACTTCAAAAAAAAAAAAGTCTATTTTCTTCAAATTAGCATATCAATTAAAAGTAATTATTATGTTTAATTTATATAAAATTTATTATGTTCTTCTTATCATTCTTTTTTTGAAGTAAGCATATAGGAATAATTTTTTTACCATTCTTTTTTATTTCAACAATTTTTTTATGTAAGAAAATAGAGTTCTTATTATTTTTTATATTATAATAAATATAATTATTTTATTTTATTTTATTCATATCTTCATTTAACAATTCTAATAAATGGGGCAATCCAATACTTAATTCTAAAAGTGAAGAAAGAGGACACATATACATTGTGACACAAGCAGATTGCCCAAAAGCGACATCGAAGGGTTGCTCTTGGCAATGAAAATTTTTTAGCTATTATAAAAATAGAGTCTACTTACAAATAAAATAATATAAAATTTACCTATCTATATAAAATCACATAAATAATATATTATATGAGATTTATACTCTATTATTTATTATAACATTATTATTGTTTGAAATTTATTATATAATTAGATTTCATTTTACTAATTAGTGTATTAATAATATAATTTACTGAATATATGTAAAATTTTTTAAAATAATATAAAATTTACCTATCTACAAATAAAATAATGTTAAATTATAAAAATAAATTTTATATTTAATTATTTATTATCCTATTATCACATAATTAAAATATTATATGATATTTTTACTTTATTATTTATTATAACCTTATTATTGTTTGAAGTTTATTATATAGTTAGATTTCATTTTACTAATTAGTGTATTAATAATATAATTTACTGAATATATGCAAAAGTTTTTCCACAGCAATTGGTGATTAGCAGTACACAGCTACTGTCCAAAAAAAAAAACCCAGTACACAGCTACTGTGCACAGTGCATGCATCTCACCCATCCGGACAAGTGGTGTCATCTTCCGTATGAAACACGTGGCATTCCTACAAACACTAATCGTCTGCACATCATTTTTTTGCTATAATTTCAAAAAAAAAAAGGTGCAACTTGGTAGGTGGGCCCCACCTTATGACATGAATCATGATGACCCATCCAAATGTTCCTTTTTTTTAAAAAATTTTTGGACCACGTGGCTCACACACATTCCTACCTCCTCCATCATCACCGCCGGAATTCGCTTCGTTGACTTCTTCCAGTTTCACTTCAGTGGAGTTTCAGGTCAACACTCATCCAGAACCGTTTGATCTGTCTGTAGTCATCATAATCAACAGCTTCTAATAGAAAGCTTTTTTTTAACTGTTCCCTTGAATTTGGTTTTCAATTGATTAATGCTATTTTAGTCTTGATTAAAAATTATGATATATTATTAATTTATTATCGGTTTTTAATATGAGAAAAAATTTATATGTAATTGTTGTTATATAATGAATTAGCAAGATATATTAACATGAAAGATTCGGATATACTTATTCCATGAAGTTTAGAAAAACTTAAACTTGATCTTTTGAAGTGTGAAGAGAAACTTTGTAGATGATGGATTTTTTTAAGGCCAGGCAGCCCAAAAAACAGAATAGCAAAATTACATCGCTATATGTGAGATATAGCAGATCTCATACCATCACTTTGAGTAAGTAATTGCAAATTCAAAAGAGTTGTCTATGTCACAAAGCATCCCAAAACATGAGTCAAATTAAAAGAAACTAATTACAAAAATTCTTTCAAGGTTGGTACATTGAATTTCCACTTGTCAATCTAATCTAAACCACTTTTTAATTATTTGTAGGATTTGGATGTTCCCATTAAGATCTTATTTTTATCTTTAATAGATTTGACTATTATAATCGAGTCACTTTTAATGACATAATCTTACAAAAATTATATCACTAATATCCAAGTTATAGATTTGACTATTATAATCCAATTACTTGTAATGACATAATTTTACAAAAATTATATCACTAATATCCAAGATATATATTAGTAAACACCAATAATTTAATTCCCTTTCTCCTCCCTCAATAAGCCCCCACAACCGGTTCAGTTTGAACTTCCTTTTGTAACACCATTCACATTAAGTTTCACTTCTTATTCTTAGAAACATCCAACTAATAATAACTTGGCCCCCACAAGTTGCATGATCTGAAGAATTGTGCTTATTGGCTTCTCACTCCTATCTCTAAAAGCTGAGATTTTCTATAAGAATCAACAAATGAAACCAGTAAGACTCAGATCTATACCTTAAGATTCCAAATGTAAAACGGGAATACCTTTCTTGGATTTATTAGTTTCTCCCAAGCCATACGAGTTCCACTTCAATCCTAGAGGACACGTAACAGTTTCTTCACCCCTTGCACAGCTAATACACAACCTAGCACTTGCATCTCATTTTTTCCTAACTTTTTAAGTGAGTAATGTACAATGGGTAACTTGCCACGTAAAAACTTCACTCATTTGTGAAACTTTAAGCTTCCACACTATCTTGAAACGGAAGTGTTAAGATTGCCCATCAACTTATAAGCACTGGACACAATAAAATTATTACCTTGAGCAACAGGAACCCCTATAGGAAAGTCAGTTTCATCACTCATGATGGGTTTTATTAATCCTTGCCTGGTAATTTATTCTCAAATACATCAATTAAATGAATGTCAACACTTTGAAATATAGCTCATATATATTAACAACATTGTCATAAGTTGAATTGGAAATAATTTCTTAAATGTAAATTAAATATTTTTTATATAAAATTTTAAAAACATGAGAAAATTAGTCCTCACAGGAGGCTAGGAGGGGGTATTCTATACACACAAGGTACCCATGGCTCTAATGGGGCCCCTGGGGCCCTCCTTTTATTATAAAAGCTAAAGGGTAATATTACGGACAACTTTACTTTTCAAGAAATTAAACGTTTTTATCTTAAAATGGATTTTGAAGTTTTTCTTTTAATAAGTAAAAAATTAGAGTAGTTTTAAACAAGAAAAATGGAAAAAAATTAAAAAAACTTAACCTCCTGATAAAAAGGAGTTGAGACAAATAAACTCTCAAGAAAATAAAAAAAAGAGAAGATATTATAAAATGATAATTTTTTTATTTTATTCAAAAGAAATTTTCATTTTTAAAATTTATGAAATTAAAAGGACTTATAAATATCAGCGGACAAAACTCTAGATAATTTTAATTTTTTTTTAAAAAAATTGTTCTCTCTTTATTTATAAATTTCAAATAAATAAAAGTTTTAATCAAACTCTCATCGTTTCTCAAATCTGTATAGAATTGTGTCTATTTTTCTTTAAATTAATATTGTTGATTTCTTTGTTTAAAAAATAAGATTTTTTTTCTTTTCTGCACTCCAAAGATAGTTTTATACTCTCCTTAATATACATAATTATTAAATAAAAAAATAAAAATGATATAAATAAAATAAAACAATTATATTTGATATAATAGAAAAAAATAAAATATCATTATATTTATATATTTAGTTAGATAAAAATAATATAAAAATAAAAAAATAAAAAATAACCTTTATATATTTATTTGAAAAGAGTATTGAAATAAAAAAAAGCAATAATAATGTATAATAAAATTTATATAAGTTAAATATAATAATTATTTTTAATTTACATTTTTATGAATGAAAATCATTTTTTAATAAATAAAATTATTTAATAATTTTTTATGTCCCTGTACGGCATTAATTTTGGCCGTCCACGCCGCTACCCTTCAGTAAATGCACTACTCAATTCCAAAAGTGAAGAAAGAGGACACGTGCGCCTTGTCACGTAAGCAGATTGGGCGGATTCAGATCCTCTCCATTATCTCTCTCTCAATTCTCTCTTCAATAAAATCTGAACCATTCAAAACTAAATCTTGATAGTTTATATTTTTTCTTCATTTTTTTATGCTAAAACATTATTTTTTCTAAAACTTACAGTTAAAAAATTATTTTTATTTTACATTCTGTATCTTATAAAAAAAAATTTATTTTCAAAACTTAAAAAAAAAATAATAAATCTGGACCGTCCAGATCAATCTGGACGGTCCAGATTTCCCACTGCAGAGGCCATGGGAGAGGCCACTGCAGGGGATCCGATCGCAGATTGGGCAAAAGCGACACCGAAGGGTCGCTCTCACCGATTGGTGATTAATAGTACATGGGTACTATGTCACAGTGCATGTACCTCACCCATCCAGACAAGTGGCCTCATCTTCCGTACGTAAACACGTGGCATTCCCACATACACCAATCTTCTACACAACCTTTTTCTTTTTTCATATAATTTCAAAAAAGAAGATGGGCCCCACCATACGACATGAATCATGATGACCCATCCTTATGTCCTTTTGTTTTTGGACCACGTGGCTCACACACACTCCCCGTTCATCATCACCGCCGGACTTCGCTTCGTTGACTTCTTCCCCTTTCTCCTGACCGGAGTTTCAGGTCAACGTTCATCCAGAGCCGTTTGATCTGTCTGGAGTCATCACAATCAACGGCTTGTAATACATATCTCTTCATCTGTTTCCCTGAATATGATTTTCAATTGATTAAAAATTATTTACGATATATTATTATCCGTTTCTAATCTAAAAATAGTTATAAGTAATTTT
This sequence comes from Erythrophleum fordii, assembly GCA_032878935.1. NCBI lineage: Eukaryota > Viridiplantae > Streptophyta > Magnoliopsida > Fabales > Fabaceae > Erythrophleum > Erythrophleum fordii. The sequence goes on along the minus strand of JAVQMF010000053.1, from coordinate 47,387,985 downwards.
TTTATATATTTATTACTAAATTTTTAACTAAATTATAATAAGTATATAATTTTTTAATTAAATTATACATTTATCATATTTTCATATGAAAGTTATATGCTTATTATATCTTAATTAGAAAATATGATAATAAAAATATAAGTAATTACATTTAAGTCTAATCTTTTTAATATTTTTTAATTAATTAAAAGTATTAAATTAATAAATCAATATTATATACTAATTTGTTCTAAAATATGATGAGTATCTAAACAATATTTGTTAAAAATAAACCAAAAATATATTCATTTAAGAGTATCAGTTCAGTTAATAAAAATTTGTTATATTGCATTAATTTGAGTTAAATTTCCCTCAAAAGTATTTTAAAAATAAAATTTTAAATTTGTTAGATGAGTGTCCTTAAAATTGCGAGAATTTAATCTTGATTGAATAGAGACATGTCATTTTAAATGTTTTGGGAGATTTAATTAAATTTTATAAAAGATATGATAAAAATATATAAGATGTTTATTTTTAATAAATTAATATTTTTTATAATTCAACAATTTATTCAAGGAATAATTTTTTACTATTTAAAAAAATATTTCAGATGAGCAAATATGCTTTTTTTGCCCTGGAAATAAGATATTTGAAATTCACATTAAATTAATTAATAACATTATCGGACGCTACATCGTATAAAGATGTGATATATTATTGTATATGTCCCATACACAATATGTCCCATATCATGGCGTACAGCTAATACGTAGACACATTTTGCTGCACATGGATGCGACACTTGACAGATGCGAAGCAGATTGATATTCAGAACTGATAAATTCATAAATTTATATGGCATCAATTTTAAAATATAAATTAGTTCATAATTATCATGATATCATTAATTTTTTTATTGCGAATTTATTTTTTTTTTACTTATATATATCTAATTTATATTAACTAATCTAAGGTGGCTTTTGATATATTCTTACGTTGATTTATAATTTTTATTAGTAATAAATTATTTAATCATGATATTTTTGAGTTGATTAATTTTTATTACTAAAATTTGATTTTTGAAATATAGATATTAAAAATTAGATATCTAAATTGTTTAAAAATAAATATCCAACATAATTTTAAACAAGTTTAAACTTAGATTATGAATAATGAATATTCATATCAAACCAATAAACCAATAAAGTATCTATTATTGCTAAATTATATACATTAATTAGAATAAACATATATTTGGTGCAAAAAAATTAGAATAAACATATAATGATGTACACAAAATCATATTAAGCGCCATAAACTTGATCTATTATTATTAATTTTTGTTGGATGAATTTTTTTAAATAATTCAAAGTAACTAATAATTATAAAAGTTTGAAGTTAAAGTACGTTTCAATAATTTTTATTCAATATGTCACACTTATTATCCGTTACTCTTTATGTTAATATTTGTTAGAGTTTTTAAATATTTCATATATCAAGTATTCCAAATCTAAATATGAGATATTATTTTTTAAAAAAATTAAATGTATATTTTGAATTTTAAAATACCCTATACATGCCTGTTGAATGATATTTTAATTTATACAAATCTCAAAACATAAAAAAATTGTAGCATCTTTTCCATTAACGCTGTGTTTGGATGGAGGAGGCGAAAAGTGGAGGGGAGAAAAAAGTAGAAAGAAAATGGAGGGAAGTGAAAAGTGAGGAGAAAAATATTTCTTCCTTTGTGTTTGGATAGGGGAGGAGAAAAGTGGAGGGGGAGAGATTTATTAATTTTTATTAAACAATTTTGCCCTTACTGTCTGACCAAGGTTAATATTAAGTAAATAAAATTTATTTTTTAAATTAAATAATTTTTTTTAAAAAATAATTATTATTATATTATTATGAATATAAATACATAAATGTTATATATTTATAATTATAATAAAATATATTATTATTTTAAAAATATTTATTTATATATATTAATATATAAATATAATATATATATATATACACACACATATATGTAGAAGTCATAGTAATTATGAAGCCAATAGAATAGCCGAAATACCTATAAGATCAAATTTAGCCGAACTTCAACCAAATATACCTAAAATAGATTTAACTCAAAATTTAGAAAATAACAATCCAACCTATCGCCGATGGTCAGCTAGCCAGGCCCCCGAGAGCCAAGAGCTAATGCTTCGCCACATCTTACAATGTAGTAATTATAAATCTCGAATGGTTATTAATTATAAAAAATTAAATGACTTAACTATTAGGAACAGATACCCAATTCCAAAGATTGACCTTTTATTCAATTTAATAAAAGGAAAACAAATCTTTAGTAAATTTGACTGTAAATCAGGATTTTTCCAGATTAAGTTAGAAGAACCAAGTAAGAAATATACAGCCTTCTTAACCTCTGAAGGATTATATGAATGGAATGTGTTACCAATGGGATTCCATAATAGTCCAAGTATATTTCAAGAACATATTACAAAATTATTATTACCTATTCGAAACTTTGCAGTAATTTATATTGATGATATTCTAATCTTTTCTGAAAATAAAGAGCAACATGAAGAATATTTAGATCAATTTATAACTTTAGTTGAAGAAAAAGGAATTAATATTTCACCTAAAAAAACTGAACTTAGAAAAGAAAGAATAGCCTTCTTAAGTCACTATATTACTTCAAACGGAATAGAATTACAAAAACATATTAATGAAAAAGTTAAAGAATTTAAGAAAATCACAACTAAAAAAGAATTACAATCATTTTTAGGATTAATAAATCAAGCGAGCAATTATATTCCTAATTTATCTAAATATACAGCCCAAGTATCTAAACTAGTTGGAGAAAAATCTCCTTGGCAATGGAATGAAAAACTGAACAAATTATCCAAAAAATTAAAGATTTATGTAGTAATTTACCCAAATTAATGATCCCAACTCAAGAAAATATAAATCTTAAATGAATTATATATACGGATGCATATAATAATTATTAGGGCGCTGCCCTTTATCATGTCAATAATGAAGGAAAAGAAATAATTACTCGATATGCTAGTGAAAAATTTAATGAAAGTCAAACTAATTATCATTCAACTTGAAAAGAATTTTTAGTAATAGTAAAAACTGTAGAAAAATTTGAATTATTCATAGTTAATACTCAATTTATTATTCGCACTGATAATACTCAAGTAAAATATTGGTTATCTCGAGGACTTCGAGCAATTCGATTAGCTAATAAAATGTTATATAAATAGCAAGCTGATTTATCTTATTATGATTATCGAATTGAATATATGAAAGGAAAAAATAATTTGATTGCTGATTTCTTGAGCAGAGATGGAGCAGTCATCTCAAACCAGTAAAGCTACCAGTAATCCTCAACAAGAAGAAGATATGAGTTATCCTCATATTGTTGCAAGATTAAATGCTCTCGAACTTAATATCAGTATCTTGTCATCTCAGACTACAAATCAAGTGAATAATATTAGTAATACCATGAATTATTTAACTCAAGCTCTGGGTAACTTTAGTTCCCATGTTAATGAGTTAGAAAAACGATTAATACAAGTAGAACAACAAGTAATGAGTGTATCAACCACTCCGTCTCCTCCTCAGATACCTCAAAGCCCATCATCTCATATTCCCTCTACTCCTTCCTTTGTAGCAATCCCTTGAACAGGAAACCAAACAAGGCCAAGAAAAAGCCCAATCTAATCCTCAAATAGCCTCATTGTCTACCTCAAATCCTCATACTACTACTCAAAGAAGACTTCATGAACAGTTTGAATATTTTCAGTTAATTATTGAAAACTTAACCACCGTTAAATATCTGCACCAACAATCAAATACATCTCTCATTATTCCATAAATAAAGTTGTTATTAACCCTGGCACCAATCCTCAATTAGTTCATACATTATTTAGTTATGGTTTAGTTTATTGTATATATCTCTCTAATGAACTTTCTGAATTAAGCCTACTACCAAAAGCCATCCAAGAAGCAGCCAAACACTATCACCAAATCATCACCCAATACACTATGTATATGAGATGTTATTCAACTGTAGCTGAAATAACTCTCGATAAGTTTTATCCTTCTATTAATTTCATTAAATTCGGAACAACTAGGCAACCCTTCGCCTTTGATGAATCTGAAAAATCTTCTATTGATCAAGAAGAGTTCTGCCTTTTGATTTCTAAAATTAGAGCCCATGAATTTGATACTATATTCACAGAAATGAATCGAACTTTTCCAGTGATGAGGTCCAATGGACTTACTTCACCGGTCCAAATGCATGTATCTATTCAGTAGGAAGAACTACCTAAAATTATAGACTATTTACTTCCTTCAATGATAAAATAAAAACCAATAAAATGGATAATACCGAAGACACCAAAAAATGAATATGCCAACAGTTATGGGATTATCCTTCCCACATATGCATTTATTGTAAAGACAAAGAAAGATCAGCAGAAGATCAAAATAATCCATCGACGTGTATCAACATCCTCGAAAGCTAATTTGATAAAAGAAGATGAAGAATTGACAATTGCAAAAAGAATTGATATGACAAAAAAAAAAAAAAAAGATATGACTCAAAGCTGCCGACAACCAACAACAAAAAGAAGATGTGACAGAAAGAAGCCGACTCTTATCAGCAAGGAATCTCCTTTATTGACTAGAAATAGAAACTCAATTATTAGCATAGGAACGGCAGAGGAATGCCTCTCGCCTATATAAAGCCCTGTAAACTCACTAAAAAAAAAAACAACAATTAACACACTCACTCCGAATTCCTCTCTGAGAATTCTGAGCTCCCTCCTCTCTCTAATTTCCTCCTGTACTTCCGCCTTCAATCAATAAAGAAGTATTTTGCAGTTTAAGGTATGACTAGCTAAATCTCTCTTCAGAGATTAAGTAAATTATTTTTATCTTATCCTCCATAGATGAATTGATCCGTTAATGGAATAATACTGGAATGAGGATTAGAGATCTTTTGAACAGTAAATTAAAAATGGGAATAGTACACCTCCAGTAGAAAATGATAGAAGGTTGTGCTGGACTAAGCTGAAGGGAAAAGGTTTTGGCTTTAATGAGCGAAACTCATTGTTTAGAGTAGCCATAGAAAAGACCTCTGCATGAAAGAGGGCAGAGTTCCTTCCATGACCCGATTTAGTTTCGGTCACCCCTATTCCTAAATCTAAATTACTTCTTGAATAGGTAGCTGATCTCGCTCATTCCAAGCTGTTCTTTCATGCAGATGTCTTTTCTATGGCTACTCTAAACGATGAGTTTCGCTTATTAAAACCAAGACCTTCTCCCTTCAACTTAGTCCAGCACAACTTTCCATCATTTTCTACAGGAGGTGTATTATTCTCATTTCTAATTTACTGTTCAAAGGATCTCTAATCCTCATTCTAGTATTATCCCATTAACGGATCAATTCATCTATGGAGGATAAGATAGAAATAATCTACTTAATCTTCGAAAAGAGATTTAGCTAGTCATACCTTAAACTGCAAAATACTTTTTTATTGATTGAAGGAGGAAGTACAGGAGGAAATTAGAGAAAGGAGGGAGCTCAGAATTCTAAGAGAGGAATTCAGAGTGAGTGTGTTAATTGTTATGTTTTTTTGGAGTGAGTTTACAGGGTTTTATATAGGCGAGAGGTATTCCTCTGTCATTCCTATGCTAATAATTGAGTTTCTATTTCTAATCAATAAAGGAGATTCCTTGCTGATAAGAGTCGGCTTCTTTGTGTCACATCTTCTTTTTGTTGTCGATTGTCGGCAGTTTTGAGTCATATCTTCTTTTTCTTTTTGTCATATCTTTCTTTTTTCTTTGTCGTCTATTTTGGGAATCTTGCTTTTTGTCATGTCGATTCTTTTTGCAATCTTTTGTCAATTCTTCATCTTCTTTTGTCAAATCAGCTTTCGAGAATGTTGATACATGTCGGTGGATTATTCTGATCTTCTGCTGATCTTTTTTTGTTTTTACAGTAAATGCATATGTGGGAAGGATAATCCGATAACTGTTGGCATATTCATTTTTTGGTGTCTTCGGTATTATCCATTTTATTAGTTTTTATTTTATCATAGAAGGAAGTAAATAGTCTATGATTTTGGCTAGTTCTTCCTACTGAATAGATACATGCATTTGGGCCGGTGAAATAAGTCCATTGGACCTCATCACTGGAAAAGTTTGGTTCATTTCTGTGAATATAGTATCAAATTCTTGGGCTCTAATTTTAGAAATCAAAAGGCGGAATTCTTCTTGATCAATAGAAGATTTTTTGGATTCATCAAAGGCGAAGGGTTACCTAGTTGTTCCGAATTTAATGAGATTAATAGGAGGATAAAACTTATCGGGAGTTATTTCAGCTACAGTTGAATAACATCTCATATACATAGTGTATTGGGTGATGATTTGGTGATAGTGTTTGGCTGCTTCTTGGATGGCTTTTGATAGTAGGCTTAATTCAGAAAGTTCACTAGAGAGATATATACAGTGAACTAAACCATAACTAAATAATGTATGAACTAATTGAGGATTGGTGCCAGGGTTAATAACAGCTTTATTTATGGAATAATGAGAGATGTATTTGATGGTTGGTGCAGATATTTGACGGTGGTTAAGTTTTTCAATAATTAACTGAAAATATTCAAACTGTTCATGAAGTCTTCTTTGAGTAGTAGTCTGAGGATTTGAGGTAGACGATGAGGCTATTTGAGGATTAGATTGGGCTTTTTCTTGGGCTTGTTTAGTTTCCTGTTCAAGAATTGCTACAAAGGAAGGAGTAGAGGGAATTTGAGATGATGGGCTTTGAGGTGTTTGAAGAGGAGACGGAGTGGTTGATACACTCATTACTTGTTGTTCTACTTGTATTAATCGTTTTTCTAACTCATTAACATGGGAACTAAAGTTACCCAGAGCTTGAGTTAAATAATTCATGGTATTACTAATATTATTCACTTGATTTGTAGTCTGAGATGACAAGATACTGATATTAAGTTCGAGAGCATTTAATCTTGCAACAATATGAGGATAACTTATATCTTCTTCTTGTTGAGGATTACTGGTAGCTTTACTGGTTTGAGATGACTGCTCCATCTCTACTCAAGAAATCAGTAATCAAATTATTTTTTCCTTTCATATATTCAATTCGATAATCATAATAAGATAAATCAGCTTGCTATTTATATAACATTTTATTAGCTAATCAAACTGCTCGAAGTCCTCGAGATAACCAATATTTTATTTGAGTATTATCAATGCGAATAATAAATTGAGTATTAACTATGAATAATTCAAATTTTTCTACAGTTTTTACTATTGCTAAAAATTCTTTCCAAATTGAATGATAATTAGTTTGACTTTCATTAAATTTTCCACTAGCATATCGAGTAATTATTTCTTTTCCTTCATTATGGACATGATAAAGGGCAGTGCCCCAATAATTATCATATGCATCCGTATATATAATCGATTTAAGATTTAGATTTTCTTGAGTTGGGATCATTAATTTGGGTAAATTACTACATAAATCTTTAATTTTTTGGATAATTTGTTCAGTTTTTTCATTCCATTGCCAAGGAGATTTTTCTCCAGCTAGTTTAGATACTTGGGCTGTATATTTAGATAAATTAGGAATATAATTTTTCGCTTGATTTATTAATCCTAAAAATGATTGTAATTCTTTTTTAGTTGTGATTTTCTTAAATTCTTTAACTTTTTCACTAATATGTTCTTGTAATTCTATTCCGTTTGAAGTAATATAGTGACCTAAAAAGGCTATTCTTTCTTTTCTAAATTCAATTTTTTTAGGTGAAATATTAATTCCTTTTTCTTCAACTAAAGTCATAAATTGATCTAAATGTTCTTCATGTTGCTCTTTATTTTCAGAAAAGATTAGAATATTATCAATGTAAATTACTGCAAAATTTCGAATAAGTAATAATAATTTTGTAATATGTTCTTGAAATATACTTGAACTATTATGGAATCCCATTGGTAATACATTCCATTCATATAATCCTTCAGAGGTTAAGAAGACTGTATATTTCTTACTTAGTTTTTCTAACTTAATCTAAAAAATTTTTGATTTATAGTCAAATTTACTAAAGATTTGTTTTCCTTTTATTAAATTGAATAAGAGGTCAATCTTTGGAATCGAGTATCTGTTCCTAATAGCTAAGTCGTTTAATTTTTTATAATTAATAACCATTCGAGATTTATTTCTTCTTATTTCAATATGACCCATTACGATCATGGCTGGTGAATAATAATTTGATCTACTTTCTCTAATTAAATTATATTGTTTTATTTCATTTAAATGCATAATAAATTCCTTTTTATCATTTGGTGTCCATGAATAGGGTTTACTCACTATTTCTTTATTATAATCGAGTAATTCTATCTTAGCATAAGGTTTTGATTTTTCCCAGTGAACTAAAGGGTTTTCACTGTAATTATCAATTAATCTTTGTTCAATGGTTTTGTGTCCTACTATATAGCTTAATGATTTTTGAGCTTCAATTTCTATAGGTTGATTATTAGGGATAAATTGAATTTTATTATCAGATTTCTTTCTTCTAAAGATTGTGTCTGTTCTATTGTAAGGGTTATTGATTCTAATTGCCTACACTTGGTGTTTACAAGGTGTGGTTAATATTAAAGTTTTTTCGGTAAAATGTAATGGCATATATTGTTCTAAAAAGTTCATTCCTAGGATTATATCGGGAGTAGTTTCATTGTATTGATAAAGAATTGGGATTTTCAATTCGTATTCCCCTATTTGTATAAGTATATTATTAGCAAATAATTCAATAAAATGTATTGCGGTAAATTCTTCAAAATTGTTTTGTGTATTACTAATTTCTTTTTGCATCATATTGATTTCATCTTCTTCAAAAATATAATTATATTCTTCATCTGTTTTACTAGATGTAGGTTTCATACTAGAGTTAGTTTCTGATTCTGATTTTAAAGTTAATTTTTCTAGTTTATAGATTTTAATATCAGAATAATCAAATTCTTTATTTATGTATTTATTTAATTCAATGGGTTATAAGTTATAATCATCAGCTAATTCTATCAGATTCATAACTTTTTTATTTCTAGGTTTTTTACATTCTGTTGTAATATGTCCTAATTCTCCACAATTATAACATTGGCATTTGGTAGGGTATTTACTATAATTAATTTTTCTTTGTCCTTTCTTATAATATGTTCTAGGTTTAAAGGGTTTCTTAAATTTTGATTGTCTTTGAAATTTTGATTTTGAATATTTTTTAAATTTATATTGGTAACGTTTATAAGGCGATTGGTATTTCCTATATGGTTTTTTCTGATATTTTCTTGTTTGATAATTTCCTTCTGGTTTACATCCCCATTTGTGAGGTGTTTCAAAATTACTACATTGTAAGATATCATAGTATTTAGTGAGTATTCAAGAAGAATGAATCGATTAGACTATGATATCCAAGAATTATTACCTTTTATTCCCAAAATAGAAAAACTCCAAGTTAAAGCCAAGCCTATTAATATAATACAAATATTAGATGAATTAGACCAAGAAGAAAGAATAATGAATCTTCAAACTAATCATGAAACTGTAAAAAGAAACTTAGATCATGATTGTAACCTAGAAAAATACATAAATGAATTTGATAAATTAACATCTAATATGAACTCTAGTATACCACCCACATCTAATGAATCCAATGAAGAATTTAATTATATATCTGAAGAAGATGAAATAAATATGATGTAAGGAGAAAATAGTAATACCCAAATAGATTTTGAAGAATTTCGAGAGAACATAAAATAACAAAGGCAGATAGCAGAAAGCAAGTAGAAGAAACACAGGATAAGATGACTAGAATTAAAGTTGGAGATTAAGTGTCATATCTCTTATCTTATCATTCCATCCATGCTTTAATACCATTTCTAGAACAGTCTGGAATGAGCGAGATCAGCTACCCATTCAAGGAGTAATTTAGATTTAGGAATAGGGGTGACCGAAACTAAACCGGGTCATGGAAGGAACTCTGCCCTTTTTCATGCAGAGGTCTTTTCTATGGCTACTCTAAACGATGAGCTTTGCTCATTAAAACCAAGACCTTCCCCTTTCAATTTAGTCTAGCACAACCTTCCATTGTTTTCTATCGGAGGTGTACTATTCCCATTTCTAATTTACTGTTCAAAGGATATCTAATCCTTATTCCAGTATTATCCCATTAACGGATCAATTCATCTATGGAGGATAAGATAAAAATAATATACTTAATCTCCAAGAGAGATTTAGTTAGTCATACCTTAAATTGTAAAATACTTCTTTATTGATTGAAGGCGGAAGTATAGGAGGAAATTAGAGAGAGGAGGGTCGAATATACATCCGACCAAAATTTGGTTGTAATGATTGCAGTCAGTGGTTTTTTTATTTTAAATTAATTAAAGTTTATTTTAAAAAGATATTAATTATTATATTATTATGAATATAAATACATAAATATTATATATTTATAATTATAATAAATATATGTTATTTATTTTAAAAATATTTATATATAATATATTATTATATATATAATTATATATGAGGCAATGTGGATATATACGGATGATATATTCCGACCAAAATTTGGTCGTAACGCCACCGACTGCAATATAGTCGGTGGTTTTTTTTAATTAAAAAATATTTTTTAAAAATATTTTAAATTAATTAAAGTTTATTTTTAAAAATATTAATTATTATATTATTATGAATATGAATACATAAATATTATATATTTAAATTTTTATTCATTTTAAAATTTTATACATATCATTTTAATATATCTTAATTAATTTAAATTTAATATATATAAATATAATAATTATTGTTTAATTAAATTTATTTATAATATATCATTATATATTAAAATAGTATATATATTAATATATAAATATTATATATTAAAATATATATATATATATATCTTCTTTGTTGTGAACGTAATTTAGTATAAGGAGTAATTTAAGAAAATAAAAAATAAATTATGTTAATAAAATATTTTTTTTTGTAATCTCTCTACATTTGAAGAGAAAAAAATCATGCGAAATTCACGCTCATTTTCTCCCAAATTTTTACCTTTTTCCCTCTTTTTTTTTTTATCCAAATAGGGAAAAACGTCACTCCTCCCTCTTGATTTTCTCTCCCTCTTATTTTCACTTCATCCAAACATAGCATAAATTAAGAAAAGTGAGGATGATTGCGATTGGACACGACCAAAGAGCAAGGCAACTAGCAACAATGTAGAGTTCAAATCATTGAAGCTACGTGTCAATTTCCCGATTCCCGATATTTGACGGACACGTGGCGACCACTCACCTCATCCATTGCGCGACACGTGTTACATCAAAGATAGGTTGTTGAAAGCGATCCCAATGAGACAATTTGCAGTGAAAAATCGTGTCATTCAGACCACGTGTCCCACTGTCACCGCTGATCATCGCTACTTGGCTCCTCCATGTACTTTTCTCGTCACCATTGCTAGGGTTATTTTCGGAACACAATAAATATTCTCCTTTCCTTCTCTCACCTGCACAAAAATAACCCTTTTCTTTCTCTGCTACTTCCGTTTCTTCTTCCATCCCTTTGCTTTTTTAATTTTCTCCGTTTCTGTTTACTCGCCTTCTATTTACTTTTTTTTACCCTATTCAAAAGTGTATCACGTACTGCCTGCCCTGGCTTGTGCTGTTTCCTTTTGTTTAAAAAAAAAATTGAAAAATCAGTGACTCTTTTATTTTATTTTGGGTGGGGATTGCTTCCTATTTTGCCAGAATATTATTTATTAGGATTCGGTTAGAATCATTGCTAGTAATTTCGTTATTTTTTGTTTCTTCTTTGTTGTTTTTGGGAGAAAAAATGGCTTCTTGTGATTTGAGTTGGGACTTTCTGAGGGTTTCCGTGCTGTCCTGAACACTATTGATGGAGTAGTAGCTGAAGTGCTACTATATCTCCTCATTGTTCTGTATTTTTCTGTTTTATGAAATATGAGCGAAGATAACGAAGAGAGAAGAAGAAAAGTAATGGAGACTTTGTCTTTACAAATAGACAAGTACCCAAGAGATCTGCTCCAGACATTCATGTCCAGTGATAATACTCAACAATCTCAAAACGCAGAGCCTGAGGGTGATTCGGAGGAGATTGAGCTAAATCTCGGCCTTTCACTGGGTGGTCGATTCGGTGTCGACAAGCACGCTAAGAAGCTAGTGCGATCATCGTCTATCGTCGGAACAATGCCTCTCGTCAGAGAGGATGAGTCCACAACCCCGCCAACGGCGTCGTATTCAACCCTACTGAGGACTTCTTCGCTTCCGACGGAGACGGAGGAGGAGTGGAGGAAGAGGAAGGAGTTGCAGACATTGAGGCGAATGGAGGCGAAGAGAAGACGGTCCGAAAAGCAGAGGAGCTCTAAGACGGAGAGAGACGGTCGCGACGTCGGCGAAGGAAGGGGTGAAATTGAGGGCCCAAAGGGAAGTGGTTGGGCTTTTAAGTTGCCTAGCGGGGCTCCAGCAGCAGCTGGGCAAGTGGTTCTTAGTGATGTGTTGGCCAAAGAAAAAGCCCATGGGCTTTCGGGTGGAACTGCCGGTTTCCAGGGGGTAAGCTCGTCGGGAATGCCAGAAAGGGAGAGCAAACCTTTTCAAGGTAAATTGCTTCTTTAAGTTTTCTTCTGTTGGTGCATTCTCTCTCTTGACTATACTTTTTGGGTTATTGTGTATTTGCTTTCTTAATTTATTAGTTCTGTTTTTTGGATTAAGCATATTTTTTTTGGTGTGGATGGTGTTCAAAAGTAAATGTGGGACTGGGATTTGACTGCATGATGGGGATTGAGGACACATTCTGTTGGTCCATATCTGATAGTTTTTCTTCTTTCGTCTTTCAATCATTCTAAACAGGGTATGTAAATTACTTACTTATTTCAAATTACCTCTTCTGGATATGTGAATTGGTTGCTATTAACAAAGCTGATGAAGGAAAGAGCTAAAGATTTGATTCTGATGCCATCCTATTGAATTTTCAAAACTGACAAGGTGAATATGACTGTTGAGTTCTAAAGAATCTGACCCTGATTGGTCACCATAAGTGGAGTAGATATTTAGTGAGATTTAAGAGTTTTCTTTTTCACAGATTGAATTATGTCTAACTATAGTTACTGTACCCGTAAGTCTTTTTTTTTTTTCCCCTTGGGGTGGGGGTTGGGGAAGGGGGCGATAATGTACACATTACTAATGAAATGGAGGAGGCACCTCCATGTTTGAACTGGGAATAACTGTAAACCTAGTGCTGGCTTTTAATTCATACTTGATAAAGAAAGAAGTATTCCATTTGGTCTCTCATTCTTGTACAAACGTTCCTCTCCAAACCACAGCACGCTGAAACATATTATAATCGAAAACTCAGGAGATTTGCAATTTTCTTCGTTCTTCTTATCTTAATAAACATGATTTTGAAGATCTGATTCCTTCCTCTCTTCCATGTGAAAATCACTTCTATTTACTCTCTTAGGTGTTTCTCTTGCACACGATTCTTGCTTCTTGTCAATAGAAGCTCTAAATTAGAATTAGGGGGAATGAAGATGGATTTTATTTATGAAAATTCTTGGGTCTCTCAAGGCTTATCTGACATGAATTACTATTGCATTTGAGTGTGTCTTGACTTCCATCCAACTTGATTTTTTAGCGACTCATCAAAATTCATCATCCAAATTTATGGGCTTCGAGATGTCAGAGTTAATGCGCTCTGTGGTGAAAATAAATAGCAGTGTACATGTTACCAATGTGAAGTATTAGGAAGCCATTAAGTTGCGGTCAAAATTGAATACTCTTATTATTTTAGCCATATCTTGACCTGTGTCTGGGACTATACAGTTTGGTTCCTAGATGTCTATAGCCCTTACGATGTTTATTTGTTGAAACGAACATAGAATATTATGGAATGTGTGCTTCTTCTATATGGTGTGTTTCTTGTAGCTGCTAGCTGTTTTTATTGTTAAATATTTTGACGCCAATGTCAGTAAGATAACAGTATGAATGACAGTATTTTATTTTATTTTTTGTTGTCTCTGACCTGGCTATGTTTGGTCATTCAGCTTTACAAGTTGATTAAACTGTCACTCTTTATGCCCGACGGTTTGGCTTGTGCGAGCCCCTAATATTGCAAGAGCACTGTAATTCATCACCATTCCCGCCCCCCTCCTTTTCTTTCTTTTCCTTATCATTTTTACTTTTTGCTAAGTTAATTAGGAAGGGGGTTGGGGTTTTTTTTTTTTTGGTTGTTGGGGGGGAGGGGCACTGCCAGGACCAGTGTGCCAGGACTATTGCACTCCCATCCATGCAGGCAAGTTAATAGGTCACAGTTCGTTTCACCTAGTTTCAATACTAAAAACAGGGGGAGAGAATTCCCCATGTGATTTGGGATTTAAAATTTTGTCTTAGGGAAATGGATTAAATTTATCTTTAAACAATATTTATTTCAAAATCTGGTAGTAGCTTCGTTCACCGTAGGACCACAATAAAAAAATAGTAGTTTGCATCATCTGTAGTTCAGAGGTAATATTTTACCATACCCACTTTGGTAAGCCAACTCACTTCATGTATTAACTAATGGTATTAGTGCAGTGTAGATTATTCTTGAGCTATCTGATTATGGTGAAGAACTTTGGAATTGTTGTTAAAAAGAAACTCATCTATGGCTTAGTAACCTCTTGTGTGTGTATATGGAGGAATATGTGAAAGTTATTGATAGAGAAAGCACGCACAAAATTCATTCATCATTCATAGTATATATACATCGAATTCATGTGCTTATATCATGCGTTATCCCACACAGCTTTCTTCCTATCCCATAACTAATGTTATTTACAACAACCCATACTATATCCTATGTTTACAAGTATCATTTTGAAATATTAGAGACACGTATAAAATAAATATTTGATATTCTTCACTCCCCCTCAAGCTGGCACATGTAAATTGATAATGCCCAACTTGCTCCCCCAGGTACTAGAACCTATCTTTCCCAAGACCCTTAGTTAACATGTCTGCCACTTGGTCTCTTATTCATATTTTTGTAGGCTTCACATCTCCACTTTGGACTCGTTCCCTTATGAAATAACAATCCATCTCAATGTGCTTGGTCTTTTCATGATAGACCGGATTCATGGTGATATGAAGTGCAGCTTGAATGTCACAATACGATATCGTTGCTTTTGTCTACTTCACACTCAGCTGCTTCATTAACCACTTGGGCCAAATCAATTCACTAAGTGTAGTTGTCATTGTTCTGTATTCGGCTTCTGCAGATGATCTGGCCACCGCGCTTTGTTTCTTAGTTCTCCAAGATATTGGAGAACCTCTGAGTTTAACCAAATATCTTGTGCGTGAACGACAAGTTGATGGACAACCACTTCAATCGGCATCATAGTATGCCTCTAGTTTAAGACTTCATTATCTTTTTAGCAAAATTCCTTGCCCTGGTATAGCCTTCAAGTACTTAAGTACCTTTTCAATTGCATTCATATGAGTTCGCTTAGGTGTAGCTACATGCTGACTTAAGATGTTTATCATATAGACTATATTTGGCCTCGTGATGGTGAGCTACAACAGCTTCCCAACTAACTTTCTATGCTTTGCTAACATCAACATCTTTGTCTTCTTTAGTCAAATTGAACTTGTGATTTTGTCTTATTAGAAGTAAGCTTGGCTTGCAACCTTCCATGCCCGATTCTTTTAGTAAATCACTAACATACTTCTTCTGGCTAAGAACAAATCCTTGCGAAGATCTTGCCATCTCAATGCCCAGAAAGTACTTCGATGATCCTAGATTCTTAATGTTGAAATTTTTGTCCAAATATTCCTTCACTTCATTGATTTTACTCATACAATTCCAGCTAGTATAACATCATCTACATAGATAAAGGTTGCCATAAAGCCCTTTCCCTTATTATAAATCATTAATGAATAATTTACTTTAGACTATTTGAACTCTATGTGCCTTAAAGCCTTGGTAAATTTTCATACCCATTCCTTAAAGCTTACTTCAAACCGTAGAGCGACTTCTTTAGTCTGCAATCACTGTTATCTCCCTCATGTGTAAAACCTTTTGAAACCTACATGTATACTTCTTCATTTAGGTTCCCATGAAGGAACGCATTGTTCACATCCAGTTGGTGCACCTCCCAGTTTCTTTTAGTTGCCATGGCCAAGAGTGTTCGTATTGTCACTAGTTTTGCAACAGGTGCAAAAGTCTCGTGAAAATCTATTCCTTCTTCTTGTGTAAATCCCCTTGCAACTAACCATGTTTTATACCTTTCAATTTTTTCATTGGACTTATATTTTACCTTATACACCCATTTTGAATCTATAATATTTTTACCTGGTGATGCATGCATTGGTACCCATGTCTCATTTCTCTTGAAGGCTTCGACTTCTCTTTTCATTGCTATGTGCCAGTGCTCATACCGTACTGTTTCTTTGAAATTTATGGGTTAATTGGTTTGGTTGATTGCCACCAAGAAGGCTTTATGCGTCTCTAAAAATTTGCTATTTGAGGTGTAGTTGGACAATGGATACATGTTAGAGCTTTCATTTCTTGGGACCTCTCTTTGCTGCGTAAGCAATGATGGTAACTCGTGTTCATATTCGTTGAGGTATTTTGGTGTCTATCTTACGCGTTGACTTCTCTTTACCTCATTTTGATTGGTCACTGCATTACTTGTCTGACATGTGTCTTCCTCATTGTTATATAACTCACCACTTTCTACTATTTGTTGGCCCTCTTCTTCGTCTTTCAAGTCCAAAGGTAATGGCACACTTGGACTATCATTAAGACCCTCATTTTGCTTAATTGAGTTTGTAAGCAATGGTCTACTTTTCTTGTCAGCACTTATTAGGTTGATAAGTAGTACTAGATTTCTATATTGCTGCACTTTTAAAGGGATAAACTTTCTCATAAAAAAACAACATCTTTGGATGCATATATTTGATTTCTCTCTATATCAAAAACATGATATCCTTTTTGGCCAAGAGGACAACCCACAAACACACATCTCCTCTTTTTTACTTCAAACTTTTTCTTGCTTAAAGTGTCATGTGCATAGGCTAGATACGCAAACACCTTTAGTTTGTCATAATCAAGTCTCTTATCCATCAAAACTTCATATGGAATTCTATAACTTGTAACTTTTGTTGGTAATCGATTTATCACATGTACTATTGCCATGACACACTCCCCCCAAAATTGCATGGGTAATCCTGCATGAATTTGTAATGCTTAAGTTGTTTCTATTATGTGTCTATGTTTGCGTTTTACAACACCATTTTGTTGAGGTGTGTAGACGTGTGTAGAGACAGGACGTTTGGGACACTATCTCTTTATCTACGTAACAATTTAATATTTCATGTGATTTGAATTCTAACCCATTATCTGTCCTCACTTGCTTGACCCTCCTGTTAAATTACATTTTAGTCATGTTCAAGAAATTTATCAATAAGCTACCAACTTCTGATTTATGCTTCATCAAATAAATTCACGTAGCCTTACTAAAATCATCTATTATTGGGAAGAAGTAACGTAATGATTAAATTTTGTAAGGTCCCCACACATCACAGTGGATTAAATCAAAGCAAAAATCACTTTTTATTGAATTGTTAGAAAATGATAATCTAGTGTTTTTTGCCTTATTACAAGAATCACATAACTCTCAGTCTTTATTTTCAGATAAATTGAAATCAATTTGCTTAATCTTCTCCCTTGAGGCATGCTCGAGCCTCCAATGCTAGAATGTCATCTCCTCTTCCTTTCTAACTGTCATGGCCAACATTTCGTGCTTTATTGGTTCCAACAGATAAAGTCCATTATTGTGTCTCCCCATCCCAATCAGGTCCCTCGAATGCAAATCGTGTATTATGCATAAATCCTTGACAAAAGTCAATGCATAGTCATAATCTCTGGTGAGTCTACTAACCGAGAGTAAGTTACACTTAAAATCAAGAATCTTCAATACATCTTTGATTAATATCTCATTTGGTAACTTCAGTTTCCTACGTCCCTTCATAGTTTGCCTATTTGGTATTTTAACCAATAACGAGTCGTTATTTCTCTCATTGTTTAATGACCTTTCATCATAAGTAATATGCTCTGTGGATCCTGAATCAATTACCCAGGGCTTGTTAAAATTAAGATCAAATTTACTTGCCATATTTGCTGTTGCTTGCTTTTAATATGTTATTGTTTGTGGAGCCTTTTGATTTCTGGATCTTGACCCAAGCTTTCAATTAATCTTTCATATTGTGATGTGCTAAGCCCCGGAATTAGGCTTTCACCTAAGTCAACTTGTGCAACTCTTGGCCCAGTTCTACGTTCTCTTGAAGATGCATTTCTCCCCCTTCGATGATGAGTTAATTTCTTCCATCCTGACGGATAACCAATAATCTTATAGCACTGGTCCTCCGTGTGGCCTAGTTTTTGGCAATGCCCACTCTTGACTCTCTCCTTCTTATCTTCCCGTTGATCCATTCCTCCTTTGTTCACACGGGTGCCTTGAGTTTGAAAGGATGCTGCTTCTGCAGGTGCTCTCTGAGTAGTCGAAATCTGTCGTTGCTTCTCATTTTCTACAACTAGATGATAAGTTGTTCTAAGGTTGATCATTGGCTTCATGCTAAGAATATGGGTTTTTATTGCTCCAAAGGCCTCTTCTAAACTTAGGAGGAAATGATATTTCTCTCATTTCTGCAAGTTCGTTTTGTACTTCGCAATTACATTTTCCACAAGTACAACGTGACACTGGTGCAATAGATTGAACCTCATCCCATAGAGATTGGAGTCTTGTATAGTATGTAGGGACTAAGAGCCTTTCTTGCCTCAGGTTTGCTATGTCTCTCTTAAGTTCATACAGCCTCGGTGCACTCCTTTTTCTAAAACGTTCTTCGAGATCGATCCATATCTCTCTCGTTGTCTTTGCATGCCTCTCATTGTTGCATACCTGCTTCTCCATCGTGACCTTGAGCCACCCCTTCGCCATGACATTATGTCTCATCCAATGAGAAAGATTCGCTAAACTCATATTTGGTCTCTTGATGGTGTCATCCACAAAACCCATCTTATTCTTGGCTAGGAGTGCATTGGTCATGTCATTAATCCATTTTGCGTAATTGGTCTCTTTTAAAAGCTCGTTGACATATATTTGGCTAGGGTTGTTGGATGCATGAAGGAAGTAGGATAAGTTTGTGTCTTGGTTGGTGTTTTGGCTATCGTGAGATGATTCTGACATGGTGTTCTTTCTTTTCTGTGATCGGAATCACTCTCCTTGTGTTTGGGATCGTGTTCGCTCTGATACCATGAAAGCTATTAATAGAGAAAGAGCGCACACAGAATTCATTCATCATTCACAGTATATATACATTGAGTTCATATGCGTATATCACGTGTTATCCTATAGCTTTGTTCCTACCCCGTAACTAATGCTATTTACAACAACCCATATCTATCAAATACTATATCCTATGTTTACAAATATTATTTTTAAATATTAGAAACATGTATAAAAGAAATATTAGATATTCTTCAATATGAGATTCACTTTGTGGTGAGTATCTCTCTATTAGTTGGATATTTGATTTAATTTTTTTGAGGGGGTGCAGAAGGGTCAATTGTATATTTAATGTATCTAAGTGACTGCTAGGTGCAATTTGCTTAAATTCATCATTGAGTTCGTAAAATATGATCATTCTTTTTTTTTTTTTTGGTTTGTGCGGGATATTTTTAAAATTGTTATGGTCATGAGGGTAATTTTTGTTAGACTTGGAAGTTTTCTAAGGAAGCAATTATGGGGAAATTAAGTAGTTTTTGAGGTACTTTTTTGGGGATGCATAAGGATGGATAGGGATGTTGCTTGTAAATTGTGATCAACACACAAATAAATAATGTGTAGTACATATTAATCCAATTTCATCTTGTTCTTAGATGAATAATTGTAGTTATACATCATTTTAGGGTCCTTCCAAGTTTGTAGCAATGCAATATATGGAAGTCTCCCATGTCTAATGCTACTTAAACATGTTAATCTTAAATATTAATTTGAAACTCTCCAATTTTATTGAGTTCTGTGTCTTCACATTGTATTTCTTTTTCTTTTCTTTGGTTGTAAATGCAAGTTAGAATGGAGACTTATGCGAAGCTTAATAGTATGTTTGGGATAATGGGAAAGAGGGAAAAGAGGGGAAGGGAACTAAAGGAAAGAATGGAGTCTTGAGTAAGGTGTTACCTTGAGCAAGTGATTTTCACATTCTCTTTTAATTATTTGACCTTGTAGTTTAAGATATGTGAGAGGAACTTTTGGGAGAACCACATCTCAAAAGTTAGCTTATGAAAATAGAGGCTAGGTGCCTATAAACCCTACATCAAAATCCTATATTTCCAGTGTGGGGCTCAAGTCCTATGCTTTGCAATTGGGTCTTAACAATCCATGCTTTTCCACTCTGATACTTATGTAGGCTGGTTTCGTGCTAGCCTTTTAGCCCCTGGCTAACACTACAATACTAATGTTACCACTTGTGCCACACAATTGCAATTAGGACATAGTGGAAGGCTTTGATATTACTTGATGACAACCTTCAAGAAAACCACACTCCAAAAGGTAGCTCATAAGGATGGAGAATTTAGGGTTCCTATTAACCGTACATCAGAATCTTGTGGGGCTCAAGTTCCATACCTTTTAATTGGGTCCTAATAGGATGTTTTGACCTTTTATAGTTCTTTATTTCTTTCACCTTTAAAGCTTGACATGATATTCCAAATATTCTCATTTTGCACTACCTTTTGAAGAATTAACAAAACTTTAATTGGAGGGGAAAAAAAAGGTCGCAAAGGGAATTAAAACTTTTTTAGTGCTGCCCGGAATAAAGAGACTTGGAGGTGAAATTCATTCCTATGTCACTTTGACTTTGTTCTTTTGTTCAACTTTCGAATGAAAAAGTTGTAAATAGAATCTATAGCTTCTATTGTCGTTATTAATATATGTGAACTTTCAAAGATGGAATTTGTGGTTGGATCTAATTCTATAACTCGTCCTTTACTAAAAATGATAGAAATAAAAGGGCAATAGACACCAAAAACAAGTAGAAATACTCTTATTTTCTTATACACTTTGCTTTATATTGCAGGATCAAGTAATTGTGGTGAACCAAGAAGCCCTATTAGTAATCAATTGTTGCAGGAAAGAAGCAAGCAGGATGCCATGGGTTCCTCCAGGACAGAGACAATTGAGAATATGATCAGAACATCTAGTGAGGTGGAGAATCCATCCAAGAAACCACATCCTACCCAAAGTAGAGGGAGGGAAATTGGGTCAAATTTAATGGAAGACATGCCTTGTGTTTTTACACAAGGGAATGGCCCTGATGGAAAAAGAATTGAGGGAATTTTATATAGATATGGTAAAGGGCAAGAAGTGAGGATAATGTGTGTGTGCCATGGAAACTTTCTCTCTCCAGCAGAGTTTGTAAAGCATGCTGGTGGTGGTGATGTTGCTTACCCACTTAAGCACATCGTTGTAAACCCTTCCTCTACTCCCTATTTGTAATATATGATACATTTAAGGAGTAGAGAATTCTAATTAGATAGCCTCTTTTAGTCTTATATCAAGTTTTGCTAAGCTCTTAGATCTAAAACATATTATTTGTAAACTTGCCGTTCTTGAAGAAAATTCTTAGGTTCATCACCTTGGTATCTTTATCTGGTGATGATGATGCTGTATTTACTTCTTATTTTCTCTATTTCAAGTGCACGTGCTATTTGAAGAATATTATTGAAACTTTAATAACAGAGGAAGCTTAAATAATTCTTGCTACATGGAACAAAAGTAATTTTAAATCTACATTCATTTCTTTCTGTATCCACCTTCCTTTCTTTTCCCCCTCTTTTCCCCCTTCCCTTGAAGTATATTCACCAAGTTTCTAGTCCATCAAGAACATGTAGTGGAAAGATTTCACATGGCTCCATTCTCATAAATTATATTGGTTTAAAACATGTCAACTTTGCCCTTACTTATAAGAGTAGTGCACTAAAGGGTATAAAGGTCTTTTCTTTTCTTAAGCGATTTGGACCCCTCTAATGTAGTTAAATATTCGATTACACTAAATTTTTTTTAATAACATTATAGAGTATGGTTTGAATCTAATACTACTAGCTAAATATTTGCACTTTACTAGATCAACACCTAGTGACTTACACTTTATATAATTAAAATCCAATGCGCAAGAGTGTATGGATGGAGTAAATTAAAGTGAATTAATATATATATATGTATATATATATATATGGATTTAGAAGAATTTTGGGGGGGAAGAGAAGGGAAGTGAAAATTTAATTTTTATATTTGTTTTTTAATTTAACATTTTTTTTACTTTTCATCAATTTTCCCTGCATATTTTAAGGGAAGAAAAAATATTAGACTTAAATACAAATTAAAAAAAAAATAAAGAAACAAGGGTTTACTTTTCTTCCTTTCCCTCTTCTTTTGTCCCCTCAATCCAATCTCACCTTAAGAGCTTAATTGATAAAAATGAAAAGTGAAACTAAATTAGTTAGAACATCTTTCTTTTAAGAATCAAAATAAAGTTTTCCCTTCAAAAAACCTATTATTCTCTCTCTCTCTTTTTTGAGTGAAAATACAACTATTATTCTTTTGTTCATTATATCTTGTGATAATGCACAAAGCTATAACGCACAATCACATGAAAAAAAAGAAAAAGAAAAAGAAAAATCGTATTCAACAGAGCTCCAATCTTCTACGTGGACAACATATGCTGTTCCAATGAGTATTGGTTAAAACTTAAGTGAGGATTGGTTGAAATTTATTTAAAAAATTTTAAAAAGAAACAAAAACAAAAAAGAGGAAGGGAGACCATCTAGATTGTTTTTCTTTTTTGGGCCACAGCACGCCATAGGACTATCTTCTCACAATCGAGGATTTGATTTTGTGTTAAACATGGGTTTGTATAAAACTTGACAGTTTTTACTTTTACACCATTGGATGTGACTTTCGAAGTCTTATTGCTCGGCTGCTCACTTATGGTAGAAAGGGGGGAAAAAATCTGCAATGTCAAAAAAATAATATTTACATATGGGGTACGACTTGCCGCCACCAAAAATAAAAGTTATTTACAATTTTCTCACATCAGTATATTTATATATATAAAATGAAACTTTTCCTTTTATTTTTTTTACTATATGTAAGTTGTTTACGATGTGTTTTTTTTTTTTAACTACGTTTTAGTTTTTAATTTTTACTGTTTTTATGCACAACTTTTTCGTCCCCCATGCGCCACCCTGCTCTATCAAAAACGAGGATACAAATCAGAGATCGCAAGCTGCCATGATCTGCATCGCCTCTTCTTTTCAGACATAAGTCTGGAGAAAACAATTCAAGTATGACTCAACTGAGTGGCACCTCTTCCCAAAACCAGAAAAGAAAGTAATTTCTCTGAATCGTTGGTGACACTTGGATAAATCTTTCTAGACATCAAGAGACTTTAAGAGAAGAAAAGAACCTACAAATGATAAGCTCTTGAATCTTAAAACGGATCCTAAAATCATTCTCAACATATGTGCATTGATATCTGATCAAACCTATAAACCTAGAGGATCTAAGAGCTATTAACAAATAAGGCCTAGTAATTCCATAATACACACTGCCTCAACAACAACGACAACACTTGCCCCAAGTCCAACAAGAGGACCAAGAGAAGCACCGGAACCAATTGCAACACTTGGCAGTCGAGCAGGGTGCCACTTCAGATGCATCTTCGGTTGGGGGAATAGATTGTTCTTCATCTGATTGCCGTAGGGGAACATCTGTCTTCCCGGAACTATTTCTTTCTGTCTCTATCAAACTGCAACAATTTCAAACAGATTAGATCAATGAGCTTGTACAGCTTGAGCTGAATTTAAAAGGACCTCCCGAGAATTTCAGGACAACTACAATGTCAAAAAGCATGCGCAAGGATCAAAACAGACAACAAGGACATACTTGTAAATGGCCAAGCCATGCGTCTCCTAATGCATTTTTTTTTTTTTTTTTACTCTCTACCTATGCATCAAATTTAAAACACTTTCTAGCTATGCACTTTTCCTTCTGTGCAACTCCTGTTCATTCAACTTACTCTGTTCTGTCTTACTTCATGGCTACAGTCCCAACTGTAGCAGAATGCTCAGCTACAACCTAAATAGTAACAACTTAGCCATTTATAGTAGCCGAACCCGCTGCTACTATAAGAACGATAGCGCAGTGACCATGGAAGCTTTCTTTCTGCAATGCACAAACGGTAGAGTCCTCCTTGACCATATAATATCTATAGGATTTTATCCAGCTATGCACATCCTGGTAAGTGGAACACATTCATGTGAACAGATGCTTTACACACAAACCTACTTATAAACTTGACATGATTATATGAAGGTGTTATCTACACTTATAATCACAGAAGATAAACATATACCTCTAAACTAGTGTAAAGTGCGACTGAACAAGGATGTGTGCAAGATATAATTATAAACATAGATAAGTAGTTTATAAACATAATTATAACATTTATGTTTAGTAACATGTAGAAAGTAGGACAAAGAATGTATATGGAACAGAGAAAAAAAATGGACTCACATTGGGAAAGCAAAAGAGCATGTGCTGGTTCCACTACAATGAGAACGACCGGAGACATTGAGCGAATTACGACTTATATTTGGATGCAAATTCTTTACCTTGTTTTGGTCCTCACTAAACCTTTCTTCTGAGTCAAAACCTTCCTCTGACATTTTATTTGTTTGCAAGTCTTCCACATCAACATTCTCTTTGTCAATTTTTATGTCCTCTGGTATAACAAATGGGGGTGGGCTAAACATACAAAACTCACCAGACTTGGTCAATTCTCCCGACTTGTATAATTCATTGAACATAAAGGCATGGTCTTGCGAGAAACTAGTGTTCCCTAGATGAATGCTAAACAATGATTCATTAGAAGCAGTGCTCCATTCCATTGATGTATTTCTTGCAAAGATTGAAGATGGAATCCTGTTAGGATCATATCCTCCCGACTGGTCCATAACTTGGACTGGAGGGCTTACGGTTGGTGCCAAACATGTTGATGTGGTAACTGGAGAGTTGTTGTCAACTTCAGATATGGCACGGCTATGACTAGAAACATCATTCTGTTCATCTTTTGATGCAGGTTTAGATGCCTCAGACTCAAAATCAACCGTCTCCACTTCAAAGACATCATTTAATGATGATTCCAACGGAGAGGAAGAACTTAACCTTCTGGCTGGGTCTAATATGCTTCCAGTGCCATTTGTGTGTGTCTCAGAGCAATTACTTTCATCACTTTCCAAAGCTCTTTCACCTCTGGTGATAGCATCTATTTGCCCTTCTGAACCGATATTGCTTCTACTCCGATCAATTACCTCAGATTTTGAATTGGACTGCTTGCTGCTTCCACTCACGCAAGGAGTTTCTGGACACGTTTTTTCATGCTTATCATTTTTGCTCTGATCAAATGTCTTTGTATACATTTCTAAACGCTTGCTACTTCCTTTCCCTTCAATAAACCCTGTATTAGTGCCAGAATTCTTAGAACTAAGCCCGCCTTGTAGGTTACTTGATTTAGAGGTTACCTTATATCTTGTAGACTACATTTCAGCATCAAGAAAATGAAAAGTAAATAAGTTACCAAATTAATTGCAGTGAAGGGTATAAAAATATTTTATAAAAAATAAAGAGAGAGAAGAAGAAAACATGTTTCAAAATTGTTATATTTTAAATACTTCTATGAAATAATCAATGAGGCTGAAGATAACTTAATATCAAATTAAACACTGGGAAGCCAGATGTCACATTAGGTCCAACTCTTTGTCCATAGAAGAATAAAGGGCACAGGATTTGATGAACTTGGCAATCAATTGGAGAATAACAAGTTGTTGCGACATAATAATGCTTATGCTTGTCTAATGCCCTTTAGATTATATATATCGGCGTAATATATGGAAGTACTTCCCAGGTAGACCTAACCTGCTACCCGTCCTCCAGCGTTAAAGACCACATGAGCAATGATAACTGTTAGCATGAGGCCCAAAAGAGAATAGGCCCAACCCAAGTGAAACCAACTCTATTAGCAAAGCCCAAGATGAAGCCTCTGCCTTCCTATGCTATAAGTCTGGCGGTTTTAGTGTGTTAGGGCAACAAGAAGAGCTTTTCCTTAGTTTTATTGCTTTTGCATTTCGTTCTTCATTATCTCTTGCAATTTCCTTATATTTCCTTCAATGAAAGTTACTTAGATGCTCTGTTTTCTGGTTCTTGCCATTTTTGGCTTGCTGCAAGTGTCTTTCATAGCATAGATGCTATCAATAACTTTAAAAATCCATTACTTCATGCAGATTTCAAGCTGCAAATCAATGCAAGAAGGAAAAGTGCCATCATATTGATGATATTATTGTCATCCGTTATTTAATTTTCTTTCTCCCATTGCTGATGCCCAGAAGGAAATGCCCAAATTCATTGTTCCTAGCCGAGATGTCATATTTATTCATCGGCCCTAGAAATAGCTCCTTACGCATCGACAAGAACAACAAATAAATAAACATAAAGAAATCGTGAACACTGAAAAGAAATTGAAACTCTATTACAAATAACATTAAAAAAAAATGTAAAAACTCTTTATTTACAAACACAAACAAAAAAACGAGGGGAAATTGAAATTAGATTTACCGGTTAGTTCATAAAAGTACCTGAAAATCGATGGCTTGAATTATATCTGAGAAATCAATTTTGACTGAGAATCTTTTTTACGCTTTTGGTTCGTTGCCCTGAATTCTTCGACTTTCAGTTTTGATGCCAAAAGGGCAAAACAAAATTGGAGAAAAAAAAAACTAACGTCGAATGAGAAATTAGGGTTTAGTTGGGAATGTGATGTCGAAAGGTCTTGCGACATTTTCGCCGTTTCCGAAAATCCGATTTCCTTCTGTGACTAACTATATCTGCGTTTTGCGCCACACCTTCATCCCCCTTACATTACAACTCGCTGGCCGTCGGAGGAGGGAGGATCCAATGCTGGCTACGTCCAATGTTTCTATCAGATTAACCGATCAGGAGACGCCACGTCACAAGGTATGTGGATGACAGAAACGTGTATGGCACTTGATTGGTCCAAGACAATCATTTCCGTTGATATGACGTACTGTAGAGACGTGTTGACCGTTAAAATAGAATCATTCAATCTAAAAGAAAACTGGTTATGAATCCAAATGGAGAGATTATCGAGTTAAAGTCGTCAAACAAAGACAATAAAAATGTGGACGACTCCCAGGTTCGTTTCAAAATAAAAAAGGATAAAAATAATGTTTGACAAAAAAATTCTATAGAAAATTGTTAAAAGAATTAATTGATGAAATCTTTGGTAATAATTTTTAAAAGTTACAGTGATTATATAGAATGATAAAAATAAAAATATATTATAATATTTTTTCTATACTAAAAGTTTAAAAAATTTTATATTAAGATATTAAATATATATATATTAGTTGAAGGTTAAATTGAGATAAATAATATAGCATGAAAGTCAATGATTTAACAAAATAAGAGTTATATAATTATGAATATAAATTAAATTAAAAGAATATATCTTGATGGTAAGAAACAAATATGTGAGATTTGAGTCTCTATAGTATATGTGAAAAGATAGCATTTGTGTATTGATAAGAACTTAATAAAGATATGATAAAAATATAGAAAAAATATATACAGAAAACTATATATATATATATATATATATATATATATATAATAGGTTTGCTATAAAGATATACTTGGTATTTGATTACAATAGGAAGGTTCTATTAGAAATCTTAAACTTACAATAACAACAGTTGCTTTTATAAACATCTCTAAGGTGTTTTGTAACTGTTAAAATGCACCTAAATAAACATCATCGAAAAACTAAAAAGAAAAAAAAGCCAAAGATAAATGTGAGACTTTCGCTATCAAAAAAATCAAAAGCAAAAGGCAAAGTAATTTTAAACAAGTCTTTAAATTAATAAAATTAGACTAAAACTTCATTTTGATTCTTTATAAATGAGATATTTCTTAATTTATTTTTTCACAAATAAAATTATTATTAATAATATCTTTTTATTAATTTACAATAAATAAAATTAACAGTAAATTGATAGATGGATATTATTGAATATTGATAACTTATCAAAAAAATAGGTTTTATATTGTCATGCTTGTTAATTTTATTTATAGTGAATCGATAAAAAGGACAATATTAACAGTAGTTTTATTTATGATGGATCAAATTAAGAAATACTTATGTAAGGGATCATATTAAGAATGCAATTCTATGAGGCCTAAATTGAAAGATACTTTAAATGTGAGTGACTAAATTGAGAAAGCAATTATGTAAGGAACTAAATTAAAAAATATCCTATTTATGAGAGATTAAAATGAATTTATACTCAATGAAACCAATACTATAGTTAAAAGAAAAATCTTAAAAGCACCACATGTTGATGAAGAAAGCTAACCAAGAAGAAAAAAAGTCAACAAAGATAATAATAAAGATGATAACTATATATAATCCATGTGAATTATAGTGAAATAACAATTTTTATATTTAAATTTAAAGCCTTAACATTTTATCTCTCTTAAATTATTACAAAAATCTAAAAATTAGGTATTTTAAGGAAAAAAAAAAACATGTCAAAGATCATGCTAGGGATGAAATTAAAAAGATAATGAAGATATAAAATATTATATGATAAAATACATAATTTCTAAATGTTAATATATATATATATATATATATATAAAATTTATTTTAATAATTTGAAATAAAATATCACATTTTAAAATTTAGATATTAAAAATCATATATAGCTCCCCCCTTTTTTAATCAAACATTAAAAGATAAAGCACATAACTTAAATATTACCTAAACAATGTATATTGTAACATCCTCCTTCCAATAAGACTAATAAAATAATATTTAAATAATTTAAAACAATTTAAAAAATATTTAAAGGCTAATTGTGGCTATATAATGAAGATTTAATGAAATATAAATTCATAGGACATAAAGAAGAATTTTTTGAAATCATTATGAATTTAATAGGAATTTTGAGAATTTTAATGAATTATTGGGATTTGTCTTAATTATTAAATTGAAAATAATTAAGAAATAAATATTTGGAAATTTAAAATACCAATGGGACCCTAAAAATATAAGAAAAATATTTGGAGAATAAAAATATTTAGATAAAATTTTAGAATCAAAATATAATTATTAAAATATTATGGTACAAAATCATAATTTTAATAGGGACTAAATAATAATTTTAGCTTAGGCCAAAATATAATTCTTACCAAAAGAAAAATGTTGTATAATGAATAAAGTAGTTGAAATTTTTGATATACACATCTTAATGATTAGAAATAATTTTTATATTTAGTACTTAACAAATAGGTATTATATTTATTCATACTAATGCCTATTAGAAAATTACTGAAGTCAATAATGTGGAGAAAGAAGCTAAGATATGCAGAAGATTTAGAGATTAAATTGGAAGCCTCCCTATAAATTTCTTACTATTCCACTCTTTTGCACATCATTAGACAAGAAGAGAAAGCTAAAAGTGTGAGTCAAAAAGAATGGGAGAGGAAAAGAAGGAAAAGAAGAATGGAGGAAGGAGAAAGAAAAGAAGATTGAAGCTATTTTAAACAATAATCAAGGTAAGACACTCTTGTCTTATAGAGGAATCTCTTCATCTCTCTCATAAATTCTTGTTAAAGTTTTGGAAATAGGACTTTGAACTATAAACTTAAGAAAATCTAGATAAGGCTTCTTAAGTAATAACCGTTAGATTCAAGCAATGTTTTTAGGTGTTTTAATGATTTTATAGTGCTTAAAATCATCATTGGGTCATTGAGGTTAGAAAAATGGGATTTTTTATGGATGAGGAGTGCTTTTTTCATGGTAAGAGTAATGAGCATAGCCCGATTGTGTAACACAACATAACTTATGCTTATCTGGAAAGATGAGTATAGCTTGGCCATGTATGTAAATACAACTAGTAATTTCTTACTTAAATCCCAATACAAGGAGTACCTATTGAACACTTATGTGTAGAAAGTTAAAACTTGAATGATGCTTATGTATAAATGGCCATATTTAGTTTAACACCTTAATTCCTACACATGGAAGATGAACTTTAGACAATTCCTATGTATAGATAACTAGTGTTTAAATACCTAATTATTAACTATAAACATCTAAAATATTGAAAATACTAAAAGACATAGTAAGAGAAAAAATAGTTCCATTGGAATTACTAGCTTTGAATACCTTACTTAATGATTGTCTATGTTTGCATGTTCAAAACTATGATATGCCTGTTTTATGATATTTATGCTAGTATATATGTGCTTGCTTTATCTAATTGAGACTTGTGATTTCTATACTCTTATAACAATGACTTTTAGCATACATAATGTTAGAATCTTGTATGAGTAGTAAAAGATGAGAAAAAGAAAACTCTAATTACATGATGTCATTAGTATCTAAGAGAAATAATTTTTTAAGGATGATTTCTACAGCTTCTCATATGGGATAATATTTTGGCTTATCTTTAAAAATGTTTTAGTTTCTCTTTGAGGATAGATTATGAAACCTTAGATATGCATGTGTTGTAAATTCACTCTAGAAGGCACCTTAGATAGTATTTGATGATTTGGTATCTTTATATGTTATGGATGATTTAATAGAATTTTCATGCAAATATGGAAGAGTTAAGGGATGTAACTTTTTATTCTTAGTTATGCTAAAAATTTAGGCATTTTATCAAGTCGTATGGGATACTTGATGTAATTTTTATGATTTTGAAAACTTAGGTTTGTGTCGGTGGTATAAGACATCGGATGTAGTACTTATGAATATTTCTTTTTAAACATCATTTTTGAAAATGATATTATGTTTCCTTAGAACGAAGCTTATTGAGAAATTATGAATTGCCTAGATGTGTTGAATTATATAATGATTTTATGATAAGCTTATTGATAGCTTACATGCATGGATTGATGTTTTGATCAAAAAATATACAAATGTAATGATTAGTCATATTTAAATGATGCCATGCAATTTATTTATTCAACTTTTTGATTATTTTTTGGATAAACAAAGGCATAAAATTATAAATGTCTTATGCATAGAAACCATCTAAACCATTATCTATTTTTTAAATTATTATTGTTTTACTAAGAATTTTTATGATTCTCATATGTGTAATAATGTATCCAAATTTAGGAGAAAATGTCAACAATTAAATTTACTATATAAATTGAATGGATGTATGTAGATGTGTTCAGAGTGGGCCAAGTCTATGTCATATTGAGCATAAAGTGGTTTAAGATGGATAAAGACAGCCAGCAATTGTTTGCCAACTGGTAGTTGATGGGAGTCATGTAGGATGTAGAGCCATGAAATCATATCTCTTTTGTTGTATAATTATTAATATGATGGTCTCATGACTAGTTTGCAGTATGTTAAAGTGTACTTAAACACCTAAATAGTATCTTAATGCATAGGAATTTTTTTTGATGCAATATGATGTATATGATCCTATAGCTAGATCGAAAATAATATTTTGACTACGTGTATGATGTGACAAGTCTTACTTAAAACATGATCACTCTAATTAGTAGCACAGCATGGAATGCCTTTAAGAAAATTTATGATGAAAAATACCTAGTAATACTTGATGCATGTGTAATCTTATAATATTTGATACAATTATAGTTTTTGCACACATTAGACATTAAATTTAATGAATAATGATTAATCTTATTTATTATCCAAAGAAGGGGGTTACATGCATTCACTTAAATATTCTCTCACACTTAAATAATCTCATACATATGTATAACTTTCTCCTTAAACAAAACAAAAGGTTAGATCTAATAAAAAAGACAAGACTGGTATGATATTTAAAAATATATTATGACCTTTCTAGAGCTAAGCAAGGTATTGTGATCACAATTGATTGATGAATTTAAATTTTCTTTTATGATAGAAAAGATTTAGTTAAAGAAAGAGGTAGATGAGATTTAACTATTTTTACTTGAATAAATTTAGTACACTTTTTTTTAGGAAAAATTACGTTTAAGGACCAATAAGCAAAAAAATTTACTTTTGAGGACTTGTTACCATTAGGTTTAACTGTTTGTTGCTAAACTCAGTAATAATCATCCTAAAACAAGTGGTAATAGGTCCTTAAGAATAAATTTCTCCACTTTTTGGTCCTTTATTATAATTCTCTATTTTTTTTAATATCTTATCAAATCTTCTTTATTAAAAGAATATTTGTTTCACAATGAATAAATAGAAAAAAATTGTTGGAACATGAAATTTCACATGTTCTAACCTCATTTATTGGTATACAAAAAGGGTTACACTAGTAAACAAGAAAGATCATTCAGCTAGACTATAATTTTTTTGACCTATTTTCCCATTTTTCACACTTTACTTTTCATATCATTTATCTTTACATTTTGAATTCCTTTATTCATCATCTTTAATCAAGAAATTGGCATTAACTTCTCTTGATTTGAAAATCTCCTAAATTATAGTATACTCTTTCTTTTATATAAAAAATATTGGCATTTTGAGCCATTTGTTATTAAAAGAAAAAATCAAATCTATAGTTTTAAAAGTATTGTATCAAGATGTTATATTTTTGAAAAACTCATTAACAAAGATACTTTTTTTTTTTTGGTCAAATAACATGGAACTTAATAACAATGTCACTGAGTTTTTCATTTTTTTTTTTTCATTAGATCAAATGGAACTCAATAACATTTTCACCAAGTTCCAAGTGAGAAATTAAGTTGCCATGCTAATTCGCTTTGTTAAAAAAACGTTAGGTTTGATGATGGAAGCACCATGCATATGGTTTCATGGCTACCATATATTAATTAATGAAAAGTCTAGATTTGGATTATTATTGTTGGTGTATGTCTTAAGAGTCAATCATGAGATGATTGTAATAACATACATTGTATCACGTTTTTTTAGGCAATATAGTTATTAAATTTTGGTTTTATATTTTAGTTTTATATTTGTGTAATATAACATAATATGATAATTATTTCTAAAATAATTGTTATTCTTAAATTGTCTCTAATGAAGCATTATTGTGATATGAGATAGTACTAATACATTAAGACTGATATGTATAATGACTAATAACTTTAAGTCATGGACATGTGATATCAAGTCAAAATATAGGTACACTGTTAAAGAATAAGTGTATTGGACTAACCTGCTATAAGAATGCTATATGGATTATAGAATGGGTCATTAGCAATTCCTTTCATATGACCATAGTAAAAGAAGTCTTTTGACCTAAAATCACTATAGTTCATTATATGATAGTCAAATATTTTGACACTGTCATATGTCTCCTTTGACTAGGATAGCCAATAAGACGATAACTAGGTATATTACAAATCATGTGAAGGGATGTAAGTGATGTAGATGAGATTTCATCCCTTTTGTATCAAAGGAGTGATATCCATGGGCCTCTTGATTAAGTGAGACTAAGAAATACATAGGTATACTCAAATGAATTAATGTGTGATATTGATCATTTGTTTTGATTGATCTACTCATTGTCAAGAAATATAGATTGAATGTTAATGAGGATGACACATTTCATGCCTTGAGTTCAATCTGGATATCAATACAAAAGGAATTAAATTGCATGGTATTAGTCGCAAATTAGGTATGTTGAATACACATATTTTTTTATTACTTAGGTGACAGTAATGTATTGTTAGATACTACTCATTGTCTATAATCTTAAAAGTTTTTAGTTAGATTAGAAATTCCAATAATAAGACATAATATAATATAATATAATTATATTATAAAATAATATATTATTTAATATTATGATAATATTAAATAATATTATTACATATTATATTGTTAAATAATAATATAATATGAGGTTATTTAATATTGTTAATATTATATTATGTTGAGCTTATCTCTCCTTACTTTCTATTGGACTTGTGTTAGGATTATAATAGTTTAAGTTAAATTAAGAAATAAAGTTTGAGTAGGATTAAGAAAGTACCAAATCTTAGGTCGATAAATATAAGATCATAGGAGGTGGCTTATAAGACATAAGAGAGTCTCTTTGTATTTCTAATTCACTTAGAACTCTAAAAGCCCTCACTCTAGATAGTGAGATGTGTCTTCTAATAAAAATGCAAAGTAAGAGAAAATTTTATTAACTTCTCGTAGCTACCATAGAGGTATAAATCACTAAATCTACACATGTGATTTGGTTACAGTTTAAAATAAAAAGACAACTTTTTTATCTTATCTTAATTTATGTTCCTGTACATATTCTTGAGCATGGGTTTCAGTGATAAAGAATTTTAAATTTTGCTGTGCCTCTAATTACTGCGAAACCTAACAATTATGACATTCTTGAAGTAAGAACATAATCCTATGCCTCTACTATACACAAAACATGTGTTGAACTCAAAATTCTATGTTATAAGTTTTGATAATGAAATTTGTGAAAAATATAATATTAATATATGCTTATTGTTTAATTATTAACTTGTAATACTTTATTTTTAAATTATACTTTATTACTTATATATTTGCTTGTAATATATCCAATAGCTTTTAAAGGTGTGTGTGTGTGTATATATATATATATATATATATATATATTATAAATTAGATATATGAATTATAAGAATCTTATATACATGATAAGATTATTTATATTATAATTAAATGCTATTATGTTTTACATACTGATAAATATGAATTAGACTAATTATTTGGTTTGTAAGCTAAATATTTTTCATGTAAAATGGTTTAAAGAAACAAAAATGAGTATTGAAGTAATAAGAATGGAAGATCAATATCATGCTTTATACAAAGAAATAGCAAGTATAAAGAAAAGATGTTTTAAGAATAGAAAATTTTAAAGATTTGAAGATTTGCAAGTTTGATTTTATCAAAATAGACAATGGATTCAAATAGGTATATTTATCGTAAGTAAGGATTTTTTATATGAAATTCAATTATTTATATTTACATTTATTGGTTTAAGATATTTTGACTTTCAAAATATGTATTTGGACCCAAAAGATAGTGAGATATAAATTTTTCCAAAAATCTTAGTTTCACTTTTGGTCATTATTTTAATCATATCTCACAAATCATATAAGATTGTGACATGAAACGTATTTTATTTGAAAATAAATACAAAGATCTTTTTAAATATGTGTTACTCATTAGAGAAGTTTAAATTAAAATATTATGATTATTTAAAATTAAGTAATGATACATAGATTTTACATATAATATTGTTTTGACCTTTGGCAATTCTTTTGATTATATCTCACAACATATACGAAAATTTTAAATCAAACTTATTACTCTTGAAAAGAGGGTTGAATAAATTTTTAACGGTAGGTCATTCACTAAAAACAAGTTAAAATAAGAGATATATAATTATTTGAAATTGAGTTTATATTAACAAGTTTACTAATATTGAAATCAGTCAACCAGCCTTATCTAAAATGATACTTGGTGCTCTCCAGACATAATTAGTTGACTATTCTTGATCAACCAGTCAATTAGTCCCTATAAATTTAAACTAATAGTCATATTTTGTAGGGGAGTCAATAGGTACAATCCTAATAGTATTAGGAACAACTTTTTAAAGTAATATAATAGCTTTTTTTATCTTAAAGGATTATATTTTATAAAGCTATATATATATATAATCTTCTAAACATGTTTTTAATGAGATATATGAGTTATAATGTAATCTTACACTTACTTTTGATCCTTAAACATTATTATTGACCCAAATCTCCATTATTTGAATTTTTAGTGTTTCATTTTTTATATCACTCTTTGGCAAAGTGTTTTTTTTTTTGTTTTAGCAATATTATAATTCTAAAATCATTTAAGGCAAAGGTGGTGCATCCTTTATGAGAGAAAAGAAGAACGGGAGAGCTCTTGGAGAGTCTATCCTTTAGGAAGTGAGGAGTATTCTATTTCAAAGTAAGAAACAACTCTATATTTAGTTGGATATTATAAAAGCTCATAAGTGTTTGATTAAACTTGTAGAATTAGTGGAGAAATCTCAAGTTAGAGTTTGAAGACTAGATGTAAGCTTAAGTTTACATTTTCTTTACTATTATTCTTTTTATATTTCAAGTTGTTTAATTGATATTTTGTTTTTTATGTTGATATTTTACATGAAGTATCAAATAATTGTTATTAGATACATTTACCTATATCCATTTTATGTAAACTAACTGTTAAAGAGATTGTGAAATATTTTTAATTTGCTTGAAAATAAACTTTTATATTGAGTTTAACTATATATATTATTAAGTGTTTTATTTTTTAGAATAGAAATTGTATTTTTCATATTCTAAATATTTACAAAGTTTTCCTTGATTGATATAATTATTATTTTGCTTCATACTTTTTAAAGTAACCTTATTAACAAGTATTTTGATAACAAATTTTAAAGATAACCAAAGTTTTGTGTAAATACAAAATTTACCCCTCTTTTGAGTGTTGGTTACCTTGTCTAACAATACGTAGTTAATACAACATAAAGCATGGTATCATGCTCTTATTTCAAGAATGCTGTAATAATCCAAATTCAATTAATTATTTTTGTGGTGGCCATGGAACCTTACTGTGGCATGTGTTTCAAATTTAAAGCTTTGTAACAAGCTAAATAATATGGCAACTTAATTTCTTACATGGAACTAGATGGCAATGTTACCAAATTCCATTTGGTTTGATTAATAAATAAAAATAGAATTTAGTGACATTGCCACTAAGTTATGCAAAAATTGACCCAAAAAAAAAAAAAAAAGGAAAATTCATCCTCATGGGCATTGAATTCCCAAGTATAATATCTTAATGCAATATTTTTTAGGATGATAAGATTTGATATTTTTCTTTTTTTTTTTGTTTTAATAATATATGACACCAAAAGTAAAAAATATTAAATATTGCCTTTCCATTTGGCAATCCAAGAGATGCTTAATTCTCTAAGTTGGTTATGTATATATTCCACTATTAATAAATTTTAATAAATTTTAATTTGTTTAGAAAAACTTTTTTTTTTCTTTTCACTCTTTTAATCAAGTAAGTATTTAAAATCACTCTTTGCACTTTTGCATAGCGATCACATATTTATACCTTTTGTTTTAGAATAGAATAAATTATTATTATTTTAATATTTAAATTACATAAGTATATCCTCTATTATGAAAATATATACAAATCTTTTTTGAAACCAAAAAATGATTAAAATACTCTTAAGGATAATTTTTATTTTGTTTATTGAAATATAACTTATTAAAAATATATCTCTTAAGTTTTTTTATTTCAATGTTACTTATTTCGTGTTAAAAATTATAAAGCGTTAAAAACTATTTTGTGTTACAAGTTTTATATTTTTTATTGATCAAATATATATTTAATATTTGTTATACTATATAAATAATAAATGTGAGGATATTTTGATAAAAATAAGTGTATTTATAATTTATCTTTTATTATAAAGATAACTATGTAACACATTTTTTTTTTATTTAAAGGGCAATGAATGTAATTTTTTTAAAATAAAAAAGCGTCCCTTGCACTCCAAGTGAGACTTGATTCCTTTTTCGGTGATCTTAAGGTCATACCTTTCACGTAAGCCTTATACACTTAGGAGAATAAATTATGCTTGTCTCAAGGTAAGAAATGCATCTCATTAACCATTATACCAACTACTTAGATTGTGGTTGATACGTGGAAAAGAAAATTGAAATAATAAAAATGAAAGAAAAATATGGATAAATAAGATAGAAATAACATCTGTATTTTTGTTTTAAAAAATAATAAAAAAGCTAAGTACTGTAATATAGTGATGATCAAGAATAATAAACATTTCCTTTTCTCATTCCCATCAATCTTTCACGAGGGATACCAAATGCAACCTTTGAGTTAATCTTTTTTTTTTTGGTTTTAAAAGATAGATTTAGCAGGAGAGTTAAAAAAGAGTAAAGAGCAGAGATTGAACCAAATGCATCAAACTTGAATGTTAAAAGAGGGATTGGCTTGGTAATAATTTTTTTTCTTTTCAAATACCAGTACAACTAAAGTAACATAAGTATTACAGTACAATAAAATTGTTCATAGGAAAGAGGTACTTTAATCGGGTTTTTGACTCTGATGCAATAATAAAAATTGTAAATTTTTTATATGCATAGTTATAATTTTTTTTAAATACATTACCTTATTTTTTTATATATAATAAAGGGTCACAATTTTTAATGGTTCCCAGTTGAATAATAACCATAACCCATTGAATAAATAAATAAAAAGTTTGTAAAGAGTCGTGGTTATTGATTTTGGAGACCATTTGGAAAGACGTTCAGCGACTTACCTCTTCCTTCAACAGTTTCATTCATGGGAGGCTTCCTAACAACTTTAGAAATTGATAGAAAAAGGTTCGAGAATTGTACAACTTACTTTTATCCATCTATTGATAGTCATTTTCTTTCAATTTGATATGTTTTGTAATTGTTTCATTACCCCAAAAAAAATCTATCCTTCCAAAAAAAAAAAATTATTAAATTGCTTTTTATTAAAGTTTGACTTTATAGTCTTGCACCACTTTGATTGGACGTTGGAGAGTGCAGCATCTTAGTTCTTTTTTATATCCCCATATTTCTTTGAAAAATGGAAAGTGCAGCATTTTAGTTCTTTTTGATATTCCCATATTTCTTGAAAAATGGAGGGTAAATTATGTTAGTTATAATTCTTTTTACATATGTTAGTTATAATTTTTATTATTTTAATATTGAGTTCAATATTACTTAATAAGTATATTTAATTAATTATTAAATTTTTTAAAACTATTATTAATTATCAAGTTTTTTAAAAATTAAAATTTATACAAATTTGAGCTCTCATTGGAAGAAGGTTTTTGCTGCTGCAGTTTTGTAGCACCACTATTAAAAAAAAAAAATTGTAGCACTTATCAGATATTTGAAAGAAAAAAAAACAAAGACGCAATGAGGAATTAATGTAAGGTACTGCAGTTTTGTTGCATTTTCTTACATCCTTATCAAATTAGAAAAAGAAAAAATATAAAAAAGAATTAAAAAGGAACTAAAATGTTGCACTCTCCATTCTTCAAAAATATATGGGGATATCAAAAAGGACTAAAATGCTGCACTCTCCAATGTCCAATCAAAGTGGTGCAAGACTATAATGTCAAACTTCAATAAAAACAATTAAATAATTTTAATTTTTTTTTTGAAAGGACAGATTTTTTTTTTTGAGTAATGAAACAATTACGAGACATATCAAATTAAAAGAACATGACTATCAATAGATGGATAAAAGTAAGTTGTATGATTTTCGAACCTTTTTTTATCAATTTCTAAAATGGTTAGGAAGCGTCCCGTAAATGAAACTGTTGGAGGAAGAGATAAACTGACCATCCTTCCAAACGCTTTCCAACGTCAATAATCGCGACTCTTTACAAACTTATCTATTTATTTATTCAATAGGTCACAGTTATTATTCAATCATGACACATTAAAATTTTTTTTTACATGAGTCATAATTCTAAAATTTTTTTATATATATAAAAAAATTAATAATGTGATATATCTTGAAAAAAAAATTACAGCCATGCGCATGGAAAATTTATAAGTTTTACTATTGTGTCAGAGTAAAAAACCCTACTTTAATCCATTCCTGACATGGAGCATGCTCCATTCTGGCCCAAGTGAAAGAATTGAAATCTCTTGCTCTCTGTCCAACGTCAATCTGGCATACATCCCCTTCATCATCAATGACCTTCATTAAAGAGTTGGGGCCGCCCGCTCGTACCGTCTTGAAGATAAGCATCTGCAATTTATAGTATCTCTTATGGCTTTGTTCTGGGCTAGCTTGGTAATAAAAGTTACCATGTGATGTGTAGATAAGTATATTTTTACATGCTTAAATTTTAACTGTGCTAATTTCTTTGGATGAAAATACCAAAAAGGTCCTTGTAAACCATTATTAGTTGGGAGGTGTGCATCATCCGGATATCACCTGAATGTAATATAAAAATGGCTTAATAGATACTAATTAATTTTTTGGGCAAATTACGTTTATTTATATTAAACTTTGCATTTAATTACAATATCTTTCCTAAATAAAAAAAAAAAAAACAATTTGCTTCTTGATCAAATTAATCCCGTAGCGATAGAGCCTAATCGTTAAGAGACTCCGTTAATTCTGACCTTTTGGTTCTCTTGCCCAACGCATGCCTATAGCTTCTAGTTAGTAATTAGAAAATTCTCCTCTCTCTTATATTCTCATTTCAGCCCTAATTCAAAATGTAAAATCAAAATATCACAATATCTATCCCTAAAATTCAAAATTTGCAATCATTATATGAAATTCAAAACCCATCCCCAACTTCTGCACGTGGGAAACAAATGTTTCTCAAGTGTTTACATGAAGCCAAATTCATATAAAATCAATAATAAAAATAAAGTAAAATTTATTAAACTCTTATAAGTTTGGTTAAATTATGTTTAATATCATTCTTACTTTAATAACTACATTCAATTCCTTTTCAATTTATTTTCTGATAATAAAATTAACCTTTTATTTAATATGTGTTCTCTTTAAAAGATTAAAATTACTTAACTTTTTAAAATTATAATCTCATACTATATCAATAACATTTTTTTAATAGAAAATAAATTGAAAAAAGAATTTCTGTAATACATATCAAAATATCAATAGAACTAAATGTAATTTTTGAAAAAAAATAAGTATAATTAAGTCAAATTTTATTAGCGATTAGCATAGTTTATTCTTTTATACATACATACATATATATATATATATATATATATATATATAATGTTTCAAATCACTATTACAAAATTCAAAACATACAAAATGTCTTTTGGAATTTTTAATTACACACACAAAGGTGGGAGAAGAGCTGTGAATTATATCACCCATACTCAAATCTTTTAAAAAAATTAAAGAAAAAAAATCTTTAAATTTAAGCCTACACTCAAATCCAATCCAACTGAGTAAAATTTACAATATCATCCAGTTTTGTATTTTACTCCCCTCATGGTTTGACAAAGAGGAATAATAATTCTTTGCTTAGCAGTCAGAATTCAATTATCTATTTGGCCCACCAACTGAATTTAGACTATTTAGTTGTTTATTTCTTTATTTTAAAAAAACATAAAACACAAAATAAAAATAATTTTTTAATTTCTACCAAATAAATGTCAAGTTAAATTTTTATTATTTACTCTCTCACACGCACAGACAATCCCCAATATATATATATATATATATATATATATATATATATACTAATAAGAATTAAGAGGTTGTTTTTATTTTATAATATTATTCTTTTACAAAAAAAATTAAA
Organism: Erythrophleum fordii; assembly: GCA_032878935.1. NCBI lineage: Eukaryota > Viridiplantae > Streptophyta > Magnoliopsida > Fabales > Fabaceae > Erythrophleum > Erythrophleum fordii. The sequence continues at coordinate 47,346,380 of JAVQMF010000053.1, read as the reverse complement.
AAGAGGTATCACATAAACAATTATAGCAAAATTGCTGGGGAAGTGGGATCATGCTGATAGTGATTGTCTAGATAATGTTACTAGCACATTCAGCTCGGAGTTCCTTCATCTGTGCATTGTAGCTGAAGGACTATCCTCCTCCATTTTCTTCCAGCTATCAAACATCCTCTACTTTCAGCCATGGCAAATTGGCAACACAGAGCTCCGTTTTCATAAGGTAAGTGCATTAACAAATTCGGTAACTTTCATTTTTACTCTGGGTTTTCTGTTGGTTGCTGTTGTTCAATTTTATGGGTTCGCAATAAAAAATCAAATGGAACGATCTTTTGCATCTTATGCTCTCCTTCCTTATGTATGGATGGAAATAATGAATGCGGTGGTTATTTCTGCGAGATTGTTCTTGATTAAAACTCGGTGAAATGGTTCGAGCAATTAATAGATATTCAGGGAAGATGGGTATTGAAAATATAACATTTAGGGTTTTAGTTGTCGGAAGATTTGCTTTTACGATAGAGAATCGAGGTTATCCGTTTTGTCTATGACTTGGGGTGAAGTGGTTATTCTGGAGCTTTACTTTTGGTACGGAACATATCCTCTTAGCCGTTGCTCATGGAACTAATTATGGGTTCTTGTCCAAAAATAGCATTAAATATTTTGGCTTTGCCACATTCAGAGATTGAATGGACGTGAAATTCAGCAATTGGTATCAGGCCAGTGTATTGGCAAAGCATTTTTGGTAATTAAACAGAAAGGAATCAGACGCTGATAGATATCGCTTGTTACTTGTTAGTTATTCATCATTCACTTTTGAAATCCTTTTTTTTGTAAAAAAAAAAAAAAATGAATGTTCCTCTTTTCTTGAGATTAAGTATAAAGGTATAGTTTTTCTTACATTCATATATAAGTAGAAGAATATGACATCCTTTCCCCCCTTATTTCCCCGTTTCTCATCTCCAGTAGTTGTTTGTTATACTTAAACTAACTAGCATATTTCTTTTGTCCTATTTTCAATACTAGGTTTTAAACTGAAAAATGCACAAAGAATGGATAACATCAAGTGGTAGCCATTTCCTGATGTCATTTATCACCAGTACAATTATAGTTGCGGTTGAAATTAATTTTGCACTTCTTAATCTGTACTGACCACTGAGTACTGATGGAGACAACTTATAAAAAAAAAATCCAAATAAACTCAAAGTGAGAAAAGTAGATTCCAATGGAAGAAGCAGGTCGTTGTTCTCTGTCCAGTCCGCCTGAATCTGCCTTGCCCCTATCTCATGACAGTAGTCAGAGGTCTATTTTCAATGAGCATGTGAAGAAGAGAGGTCATGCAAGTCGTTCTTGGATAAAAATTGATCAGGATGGAAATTCACAGACTTTGACACTTGACAAGGCTACTATTATGAGACATTGTTCTTTGCCTTCGAGAGATCTCAGACTATTGGATCCTATGTTCATTTATCCTTCTAGCATATTAGGACGGGAAAAGGCTATTGTAGTCAACCTTGAGCAAATCCGGTGCATAATTACTGCTGATGAGGTTTTCCTGATGAATTCCTTGGACGGCAGCGTTGGTCAATACAATTCTGAATTATGCAATCGACTTCAGAAAGAAAAATCTGGTAAGGGCTGTAACTCTTTCTGTAGCATCGTTGACATCAATGCACAAGGCAGACTGAGAAAATAGTTTATAACTAGTTGAGACCAATATGATAATTTGAGCACTCCTAATGTTATTTTCTTTTGTAGCACTATCACTCTATCAGAATTGATGTAAAACGTTGTGCAAAAGATATCGACTGTTGTGATTCTTGTTTTAGGAAAAGAGTTAATGGCATTAAAGTGAATATGATACATCTCCTTCAATCTTCAGTAGGCCTTATGATTTTGTGCCTAAGAACAAAGTTTGTTGGTTATGCTTACACATTGTGCTGAGTTTTTGGAGGTCTTTGGTGGAAGTAACCACTGCATAAAATTTCTGACATGTCTGGCTTTTTGATACAGATGATCTGCCTTTTGAAATTTGGGCACTGGAGCTGGCTCTAGAATTGACATGTACATCTCTAGATGCTCAGGTATGAATTGACCCGCATCATTTCATCTCTATTTGTTTTAGGTAATCTGCACCTTTTCGGCTGTGCCAGTATTATTTCTACATTTTTTTTTCCATTAAAGATGATTGCATTGAGTTGAAACTCTTGCTAATTTTGTGGTTATATCACTGCATATATTTCATGTATGGTAAAATATTTGTGGGCAGGATTTCATTAACTATCCTCTTCATTTCTGAGCAAATTCAAATAACTCACAAAACCTAAGCTTGATTACTGTGTGTTGGCAGAATACATACTTTTCCTGCCTTTACTTTAATTATGATCTATGTTTTCTTATCTGTGCTTGCCTGTTATGTTCTGAATGAGAAAGGGGTCAAAGAGATGGGGGGCCAAATTTTTTTTCATTTGCTATAAATTTTTTTTTTGGTTAGATGCAACAGTATAAAAAGTAATCCTTCCAGACGTTATATTTTGTCTGAACTCCGTGAGCATTGTCACCGAATTCTGTTTGTGTGTATGGGGGAGTGTTAACCACCCAAAAAAAAAAAAAAGTGTGTGTGTGTGTGTCAGGGGCTGGACCCTACCTTTTGGGGCGCACAAATGCGGCCCTTATTAAAAAAGAGAGGGGAGGGGGGGGGGGGGAGTAGGGCGGGCTCCCTTGTTTAACATTTTGCTTTGTAGCATCTGGATTATTAATTTTTGGTCCTGTAGTATCTCGGTTAAGGAGCCAATTGAGGGCTATTGGAGCCTATCTTATTCCACAATAGGAACTGAGCACATGCAGGGAGATGTAAAATCGTGGGTTCTAACATGCTAAGTGTTATTTTTAGGACAGTATATAAAGGGCTTACATCTGTTAGAAAGATGAATAAGCATATTTCTTCAACAGATGTTGTGAAGTTTATAATGCAACATAGGCCAGAAGTGGTAGCGTGATAAGATGCATGGGTTTATGTCATAGGTTTGGGTTACTTTTGTCATTGCTGTAGGCTGCTTTCTTTGTGTAGTAGATTTTGGTTACTGTTGTTATTGCTGTAGGCTGCTTTCACTGCTCTTTTATTTTAATCTTATCATTGAGCCTATTCGTTGTGCTTTTTATTTTTATTTTTATTTTTTTTGGAGGGGGGGTTTTGGCTGAACTGGCTTACATCATTGTAGCATGTAATTCAATGGTGTCATGCACAAAAAATTGGTAATTCTGCATCTATATTTTTTTTAGATGCCACGAAGGATATTTCATGAAGTATATACAATAAAGTCACTGGATCAGTTGTCATTGATATTGAAGTAATAATACCGTCCGCTCTTATCCCTTAGATAAAGAAGGTTCTTGATTTAGTAGGTCAATGAGCTGGAAATGGAAATATATCCAGTGGTAGATGAACTGGCCTCCTCTATTAATACTCACAATCTGGAACGTGTTCGAAGACTTAAAGGTCATCTCCTTGCTTTGACTCGGCGAGTTCAAAAGGTTAATAAGAATAATCTTCTCATGTTGGAGTATTATTTAACCTTTCTACCACCTGCAATTAGTAACTTATGTTAACTACCAGGTTCGTGATGAAATAGAGCAACTTATGGATGATGATGGCGACATGGCTGAGATGTGCCTGACTGAGAAGAAGAGAAGATCAGATACATACCCTTTAAGTGACCTTGGTCTTCAAACTCACAGGTCAGGTAGTGGTGAAGTGATTTCAAAATCAGCTCCTGCTTCACCAAATAGGTCCATCAGTGGGGTCCAGATGTTGAAAAGGGCTTTCAGCAGCATCGGAAATTCGAGTAAGCATGAGAGTCAGACAAGTTCTTCTGATAATGTGGAAAAGATTGAGCCACTGGAAATGTTGCTTGAAGCATACTTTGTTGTCATTGATAATACTCTTGCCAAGTCATTGTCGGTAAGACAAGTTTGATTTGCTCAGAGATATAGGTTTTGAGGTTTATACATGCTGCTTATAAATTTCAATGTATGTTTCATTTTGTAAGATTTGCTGATAAATAAGTTATTTATATCACCTAAGTTGGCTGAGATATATATTCAACCAATTAACTTCTTAGCGAGAAAGCTACTCATTTGACAATACGCTTTTTTTTTTTTTTTTTAATCTTTAAACATATATTATATGTAAAAAATGCTAATCTATGTAAGACCGGCATATGGTTTGATTATTCAAAAGGCGGTGCTTTGACCATACCCTGAGAATATTTGCTTTTGATGGTGATGCAGCTCAAAGAATATATAGATGACACTGAAGATCTTATCAACATAAAATTGGTATGCCGTGATTGACTATTCGCAAATTCTTTCTGTTAATTCCTTTATTTCTTTCATATGCTAAATTATATACATCAGAGGTTGAGGTTTTTTGACGTTTCTATACATGTATATGACAGGCCAATATTCAGAACGAACTAATGCAATTTGAGTTGCTTATTACAGCAGCAACGTTGCTAGCTGCAGTATTTGCTACTGTGACAGCAGTTTTTGGAATGAACTTTGATACCTCAGTTTTTAACGATCCATATGGATTCAATTTAGTTTTGATAGTCACGGGCCTTGCTTGTGCGTTTTTGTACTCCTTCTTTCTACTTTGTCTTAGGTACAAGAAAGTGCTTCCAGCATAAACTGTAGCCCATTTTGAGTTGGGAAGCCAAATGCATAAATTTCAGTGATGAGACTGCAGGCTGCAACAGACAATCTATCTATCGGTAAATGGTAAAACCCAAGAATTCTTCAATAGACCGAGTTTATAATAAATGTATAGACTAAGCCAATTACGAATAGATATATTAGTATGTGATGGAAACTTCCAAGTTTGGTGTTTTTTGTTTTGAACGAAGCGTTCTTTTTCGTCTGAAGAAGTTGATTACAGCGATGAACGCAAAAAAGAAAGAAAACTAACACTGGTTCCTCCTCGGGTTTTCAAGAGGCCAGAACTCTCCCTCAAGCAATCTTCTAGCCTACCTCCTCTTGCACATGACCCCCCTCCTAATCGTTCATTCGTTACTCCCACAATGCAAACACACATGAGAGTTAGTTACAGTTTATTTTCTCTCCCAGCCACCTTAATTGAGATGGTCCCCTCTCTCTTGGCTCTTCTAACGTAAACCTTTCAAATCTGGGGTTGGTATCTGTGGGCCCATCAATACCAGCCCTAGTGAGTTGCACCTTGTCCTCAAGGTGAAAATGAAGAAATTGAGTATTGATCACTTCATATTCTTCCCAGGTGCTCTCAGGTGGTGGACAACCCTCCTATTAAATTAGTCCTCCAATTTTCCACTTATAAGCCTTCTAGTTTGTAGGACCCTTTCTGGTTTCAATTGCAGTTCTAATTATTCCATTAAAGAGACTGGTATGTTATGCACTGGAGTGTGGGCATGTAAGGACTTCTTCAATTGGGACAAGGACTTCTTCAATTGGGACATATGAAATACAGGATGAATCTTAGAGGTTTCTGGTAACTCTTAGCTTATATGCTGCAACTCCATACTTTTTTAGCACCTTGTAAGGCCCATCGAACTTAGGTGCAAGCTTCTCATTTTGCTTCTTGGCAAGGATCATAATTTATATGGCCTCGACTCAAATATATGTAATCCCTAATCCAAATTCCACTTCTCTTCTCCTTTTGTCTACCTTTATCTTCATGTATTCTTGGGCCCTTTCCAAATTTTCTTTTAACTCATTTAGAATTAAATTTTTTTCCCTTATAGCCACATTAACATCTTCTATGGTTGAAGGGCTATCTTTCCACCTAAATAAGATAGGTGGATCTCTCCAATATAATGTTTTAAAAGGTGTCATTCCTATAGAGCCATTAAATGAAACATTGAACTAATATTCTGCTCAAGGTTGCCATTTGCTCTATTAGGTGGGCTTTCCTTCCATAAAGCAATGCAGATAAGTTTCAAGACTCTTATTGATAACTTCAATTTGTTCATCAGTCTTAAGATGATATCCTGAAGTAAAGCAATGTGTTTCTTGCCAATTTAAAAAGTTCCTTTCAAAATTGGCTAATAAAAATGCAGTCTCTATCTGACACTATTTGACTTTGGACCCATGCAATTTCATCACATCTTTAATGAATACAACAACTACTTTTTTTGTTATAAATAGGTGTGTCATGGCCACAAAATAGCTATACTTTGTGAATCTATCAACTATCATCAAAATAGTATCATGCTTTTGGATTTTGGTAACCCAATGATGAAATCCATACTGAGATCTTCCCAAACTTGTTCAAGTATAGGTAGGGGTTGCAACAAATTAGCTAGACTTATTGCTTGAAATTTGTTTCTTTGACATGTTACATATTAGGTCACATAAGCATGTACATCTCGCTTTACTCACTCCCAATATATAATTTCAACCAAGCTCTTATAGGTCCTTACATATCCTAAATAACCACCGATGGGTGAATCATAGAATTCTTTGGGAAGAGCAGTAACTTTAGGGTATTCTTAGGGCATCACCAATCTATTTGATGCATTAAGCATCCTTTTTTCAAACTGTAGCCTTTTAGAGCTTCAATTCTAGTAATGAGTTGCACAATTACACTCAATTTGCTATCTCGTTTAGCCTCTTGGTCCAACTCCTCAACTCCCTCAAATTGCCACAATAAAAAAGCTTTCAACTCCATCTCACCATCTCTTTTAGATAAAGCATCAATTGCCTTATTTTCTACCCTAAGTTTATAATGAATTACAAACCTATAGCCCATGAGTTTAGTGACCCATTTTTGTTAATCTTGATCAATAATTTTTTGCTCCAATAAGTACTTCAATGCTTTTTGATCTGTAATATTTTGCTCCAATAAGTACTGCAATGTTGCCACTTTCTTATTGCAAACACAATGGCCATATGCTCTCTTTCATAAATAGAGCATTGCTTGGCTTTGTTGAATAGCTACTGACTAAAGTAAGTAATAGGTCTCCTATTTTGCATTAGTAAAGCTCCTACCGTCCTCCAAAGCTTCAACTTCTATCTCAAATGAGAGAGTAAAATTCAGCATGGCAAGTATAGGAATAGTAGTCATGATTGTTTGCAATAATTCAAATGTCTTTTGAACCTTTTTCCCCCATTGAAAAGCATCCTTTCTAAGTAAACTCGTCAGTGGGGTTGCAAGTCTACTATAATCCTTTACAAATTTATGATAATGTCTTATGATGCCTGAGAAACCTCTTAACGCCTTTAAATCTTTGGGAACCGGTCACTGGATCATGGCTTCAATTTTTGAAGGATTTCTATTTATCCTTAATGATGATATGATGTGCCCCAAATACTTTACTTTGGGCTATCCAAACATATTTTTTCCTGTTGATCACTAGCTAGTTTTTCTATAATATTTCGAATGCTATTTTCAAGTGTTGCACATGAGATGTAGCATTCGGGTTATAAATCAAAATGTCAACGAAGAACAATATGATGAATTTTCTTAGATAGGCCCTAAAAATATCATTCATTAGAGACTGAAATGTAGATGGAGTGTTAGCAATCCAAACGACATTACTAAGAATTGATAATGACCCTCATAAGTTCTAAATGCTATCATGACCTTATCTCCTGGTAAAATGCGAATTTGGTAATAGTTGGATTTCAAATCAAGCTTGGAAAAACTTGTTGCCCTTCCAAGTTTATTTATCAACTTATCTATAGTTGGAATGAGAAAATTATCTAGTATTATGATCTTATTCAAAGTCCTACAGTCCACACAGAACCTTTAACTACCATCCTTCATTTTAATATACAACACAAGATTTGAGTAAGGGTTGACACTTGGCTTAATTATTCCAGCTTCTACCATTTCCTTCAATAACTTTTCAATTTAGTTCTTTTATGAATGAGCATATCAATAAGGCTGAATGTTAGGCGGTTGTTTTCCTAGTTTAATCATGATGGTATGATCTTGAGAGTGATAAGGAGGTAGTCTAGCCATAGGCTTGCACATAGAGTCATCCTCATCCAACAACTTTTGAATTTTTTCACTTACTTTTTGTTGCTCAGGTGCAACTTCTAGAGGGTGACTCCAAACTCTATTAAATACCCTTGTCCTTTGCTTTTTACAACTTTGACAATGGATTTAAAAGAAGCTATAGATTGGGTAAGGATTAGGTCACCTTTGAGATGTACCCATTCCTTTCCAACCTTAATTTTCATGTAACTTTGTCCCCAGTTGACTCTTAATTCTCCAAGGTTTTCCAACCACGTAATGCTCGACACCACATCTACATTACTCCATTCAAAGGGGTAAAAAGTTTGGGTGACTTGCATTCCCTATAATTCCGTAATAATGGAATAATATCCAACATTTTGTACAGGGATTTTAAGCCTCTCAACCATTGATATTGAAATAAAATTGTGAGTTGTCGCACTATTAATCAACACCAACACTTCTTTCCCATATGCTTTCACTATTAACTTCATGGTTCTATATCTAGCTAAACTAGCAACTAAACTCAAGGACAGTTCCATGGAAGCCATGTCTTTGGGAATTCTTCCCCCACTTGTTCCTTTTCTTCTTTTATTTCCACTTTATTTGAATCCTCCTCTTCTATAAGAATCAACATGTGGAATTACTTGTTTTCATATTTATCGTTAGACCCAAACTTCTTATCACACTTGAAGCACAACCCCATCTTCCTTTTTCGATTCATTTTAGCTTTTAACAACCTTTTCTTGTTGCTTGTATTGTCATTACTACTTTGGGTAGTTGTGATGGGGATATAACCTTGTTGCTTACAATCTTATCCCCTCATCCACCTTTCTTCCTAAAAGAGTTACTATTCACACTTACTCAATGGCTCCCTTGTATTTGGGAGGTTTGAAAATTGTGAAGTAATTCGACTCCACCTTGGTATTATGTTGGGTTCCATTGCTTTTGATTTCTTTTCTTCCTTAGCTCTTTGCAATACAAGGTCCCTCTTTTACACTTGAAAAGCATAAGACATTAGTTGCTAAAGAGTGTTGACTTGTATAAGTCTCACTTTAGCCTTAATTTCATCATTGAGTCTATTTTTAAATACTCCCATTAACACCTTATCCAGTACCTTCTCAGAGGAGCTGAGAGTGTTTCAAATCTTTTCTTGTATTCCTCCATAGAGCCTTCTTGTTTAAGCACCATCAGCCTCTCATAATTATCTCTCATTCGATAACAATACAACCGGTCCTCCACTTTGTTCTTAACCTCCTCTCAAGTATACACCGGTGCTTTGGACCCCATCCACTGGAACTAGTTTAAAGCCTTGCCTTCTAGACTAATAGCCATAGTGTCTTTATTCTCTGCCTCCTCAATGTTATTAACTAAAAAATGCTGTTCAACCTTGAATAGCCACCCCAATTGGATTCTCTCTAGAGAATATTGGTAGTTCCAACCATCTATACCTGCCTAAGTTCTTATCGTTACCATTTTCGTTCACTCCCAAAACTTGTGTGGCCATTGTCGTTGTTGTTGGGCTCGTTGGAACTGTTTGTGGAGTCTCGTTCACTTCCACGACAGGGTCGCTGCATTTGGGTTCATCGGAAGGTTCTGTGAAGCACTGTTTATCACCTTTCCTCAACCTCCACATTTAAAGTAGAACATAAATTGCTCAGCTGATCTCGAAGCTCCTCCATCAATAGCTTGACCAAAGTAAGCTCCTCTTTCATCTCGTCATTGCTCTTCTATTTCACCAAATCCTTTCTCTAACATTTCTCCTCGACTCTCCATTCGGGTTCCCACCATGTCCTAAAAATTGATGCTCTGATACCAAAATTGATGAGTTTGGTACTATTTGTTTTGAACGAAATGTTCTTCTTCGTCTAAAGAAGATGATTATAGCAATTAACACAAAAAAAGAATGAATACTAACACTGGTTTCTCCCCTGGTTTTCAAGGGACCAGAGTTCTCTCCCTCAAGCAATCTTCCAACCTACTCCTTCTGCACACGACCCCCATCCTAATCATTCATTCCTCAATCGGACAATGCAAACATACGTCATAGTTACAAATTATTCTCTCTCCTTGCCACCTCCCCCAAGATGATCCCCTCTCTCTTAGCTCTTCTAATGTAAACCTTTCTAAATCTAGGCTTAGTATTTGCGGGCCCATCGGTATGTTAGAGGTGGGTCTGATTAAAAAGTGTGCATGACTATAACATGCTTATCTATTAATTTATAATTATCTTGGTCTACACATTTTTCGTAGACTGGGTCTAAGTAGACGTTTGCCATGGTGAAAAAAAAAAAAGTGCTTCAACATGTTGGAACGTGGCACTGGTTCTATGAGCCACTTCATGAATCAAGATGTGATGGTTCGAGGGCGACTATCCATTTTGCAGGCCAAGATGTCCCTATTATCCTCGAATATTCTGAGTTCTTGTACTCGACCACAAACATATAATCATATTCTTTGGAGGACACTCCATTTGGTTGAGGGCGATAAATGTCAAGGCATGCCCCATTAAGGATCCCTTGTAGTAGTGTTTCTCATAGTGCTGATCCTCTATTGGAACAAGAAATGAAAGGTGACTTGTTAGTAGGGAGAATGTGCAAATTGACACGCAATTGTAGGCGTGACGGACGCTATCAATAACTTAATTGCATATTTAATTTGAAGAAAGGCTATCATGACTCCAAAATTTGCAGGATAATGAAAGGAAACTTACAACATGAAGCAATGATATGTGTGACTCATTTTACTTGGTATTTAGATTACAAATAGTCGTTATTTTCTGTGGAGGTGCTCCAGAATATTGGACCTTGTTCCACAAGTTTTGAAATGACAATAATACCTATTGTTAAGTACTACAAAAGTATAAAAAATTAATCGCTTAAAAAAAAAAATTAAAAGAACAACACCACAAATAATGAAATTATCTATAGTGTACGCGGCATCAATTGAGAGAAAAATCATTATGCTCAGTTAAATTTCTCCCTTGAGTTTGACCTTTAATTAGACAATAAATAATTGCAATCTGTTCCAAATTTTCTGAAGTTGTGTCTAGAAGAAAAATCTTTTTTTCTTTTAATTTATTCAAACAAAAGCTCTCTGTGGAATGAATCCCATTTCTTTGCATTTTTTATCTGGCTTGTTTAAATTTGATTTGAATGGTTCAAATTTTAAGTTTTTTATTTTTTATTTTTAATTTTTTTAATTTAAATCATTATTTTTTTAAAGCTTGTAATTAAAAGACCATTTTTATTCAGTGTTTTGTATCTTTTAAAATAAAAAAATATCAAAATTAAAAATAAAATTTAAAAAATATGAATTGTCCAAATTAATCTAGATGGTTCATGGAAGAAATGCAGCCTGCAGGGAACTTACACCGCTGTGGAATGATAAAATCAGAGCACTTAATAAAGGTATCTTTACACACCCAGAATTGCAAGATCGCGCCTTGCGAGATTGTCCTTCCATTATTGAGTGACGGCGGATTGATTACAAAGGACGAAAATTCAATTGTAGCAATTCAATTCACTTGTATTTCAAATGTCATGAATTTGTAAAATTTTTTATCCAAACACAACATCAGAAAATTTAAAATAGATTGAAATTACTTATAGTCTTACTTTAATTAAAGATGAAACTGTAAGTGAGAAATTTGAGCGAACATGATTTTTCTCTCAAGTGATGCTGCGTATCCTATAGATACTTTCAATGCCATATGCCGGATTGTTGCAATTCAGTTTGAGTCATTTCTAAATTTTTGTTTTTTTTGTTTTATTCATCACGATGCGTGAGCGGAAGAGGTGGGAGACCTAAGACAAGCATATTCCTTTTTCTTACTGATAGGGAGAGAGATTTTCTCCCTTCTTCGTTCATTACGAAGTTTATTGAGAATTGATACTAAGTTTTTCATTAATGGAAAAAACAATGGATTCTACCATAAATTTTGGAGGCTCTCCGTGAAGTGTCATTGACATCAAGTGAACTTAGAGAATAACTTAAAAGAGGTCTAACACTCAATCCATTGTCACAATAATTTCATCGTGTAAGTCTTGTTCATCAATTAACCCATTGGCTTTGGTTCTTTCATTTACTCCGATAGATAAATGTGGATCTCCATTTGTTTCTTGTTCATCCAAACTCTCCTGCAATAACAAAAGCTTCTCCAAATTACTAAGCACTTCCCCCATGGTTGGTCTATCTGCGCTCTTGTCTGCCAAGCATTTGATGCCAATATCTACAAATGCCTTGAGGCAATCTGATAGTACCCCTCCTTGTAAACGCGGGTCGACCATTCGATGAAATGTCCCAGAGAGATGACACTGCCAAGCCCACTCAACCAAGCCAATCTTCTCACCTTCCTCTTCCACTGCCATAGGATTCACTGCAGGCCTTCCGCATAACACTTCAAACAGCACCACCCCAAATGAAAAAACATCAGATTTTTCACTTAGCTTTCTTCTCCTGTAGTACTCCGGGTCTAAATAGCCAAAAGTACCCTTCACATCAGTGCTAACATTGTTGGAGGATGTGGAGGTGGGGCCAATTCTAGATAACCCAAAATCTGCAATTTTGGCAACCAAATTGTGATCCAACAATATGTTGGCTGACTTGACATCTCGGTGAATGACTGGGTGCTTTTTGCCTGTATGGAGGTAATGTAATCCTCGAGCTGCAGCAATACAAATCTCGAGTCTTTGATTCCAAGGCAGTGGCTGTTTCTGTGTCTTGTATAAGTGATCACGAAGAGTGCCTTCGGCCATGTATTCATAGACAAGTATCAGCTCACTATCCTCTTGGCAGTAGCCCAGCAGCGATACTAAATTCATGTGACGGAATGAAGATAACAAATTGATCTCGTTTTGAAACTCCCTATATCCTTGGTGGGACGTAGGATTACAGCGCTTTACTGCCACAGCGGTGATTCCATCATGGATCAACCCTTTGTAAACTTGGCCAAAGCCTCCCTCTCCAATGACAAGAGCTTGGCTGAAGTTGTCCGTAGCTGTTCTGATCTCTGCTAATGTGAATTGGTAGCATTGACCTGAGCTCACTGTTAATTGCAAAGGTTTGGGACTTTTGCGTGCTGAGTTTGATGGGACTATCCGAAGAGTTCCCCACTTAACTCTCTTTCCCGTTCTGTGAATAAGAATGAAAAATGTAACGAGCAGTCCCAAGGTAGCACCTAAAGTGCTTCCAAAAATAATGCTGTATCGAATTTTCTTCTCTTTTTGTTCCATTTTCAGTTGGATACTAGCCGCAAGATTGTGACTACTATCACTTAACTCGATGATCTCAATGCCATTCAGTATAGCATCGGCATACTTGGGTTTTGACTTCATGTTGGGGTGAAGGGCAATCCACATATCTTGCTTTCTCTCACTTTCTATGGGAACCATAGCAACATAGTCTCTGTATAAAGTAACAAATGGTGCACCAGTCAGAGCAACTAAATCCATGCTCCCCTCCGCTGTTTGGTTGTTGATATATACCTTGAACACCCCTTGGTTGACCCGGGTTACCTCCAAGGATATCTCGCAGAAATGAAGCCTAATAAGGTATTTGAAACCGGAATCAAGAGGGAATGACCATGTTAAGTTGTACCTCGTGTTTGTGTCTTCTTGGCTACCCATTGTCCTGGCGGTCCAATAAAGTTCTTCTGGAGCTGCATAATGATAATCATTCCATTTGGAAGAGTTGTAAGTTAAATCAGCTTGACGAGGCTTAGTATTAAGGACACTTCCATATTTAAAACCAGACATGTAGCTTAAATCGTCGGCCCATGTCCCAAACACATTTCCAACATCAGCAGAATGTTCATCATTTCCGACATTAACCCTGTAAAGCATTTCAAGAGCGTAGTCATCATTAATAAAGAATGGTACCTGATGCCCAAGAAAAGGAAGAGGAATGTTGGGACCCGGAAAGTAAATACTGAGAGGCACTGAGAAGATCTCAATGCCATTCACAAAGGCAATGCATTGGAAACCAGAGAACACGGGATGAAAGTTATGTTAAGTCTCTTTTCCTTGACATGGACCAAGAAATCCCTAGTAAAGTAGACTAATTTGAGCTCTTCAGCGGCAATAGATGGGCTGAAATTACTTAACAGAGTATAAGGACCAGTTTTGACAGAAAAGCAAGCCTCGGAGGGGTTTAACCCAAGGTATGAAGTCGAAAGAAAGTAAAAACGGATGAATATAATAAGGCCCGGGGGGAAGGGCAAAGAGTACGTGAATGGAGAATGAATTTTGCGTGCCGTTGAGTATGGGATCTCTGGTACGCTAGGGTTTAGGTTTGAGAGCACGAGTGCAGAAGATGTTTTGTCATATGCTGGAGGAAAGAAATGGGAGCCATTGTCACCTATCCATTTTTTACCATTGAATTGTGATGCTTCCAAAGAACCGCAGTTGAGAAGGATTTTATCTGAAGGGACGTCAGTTGAATCACAGGTTGTTAAAGTAGTTAAAAGGAAGGAAAGGTGCGTCACAAAGCTCAGAACATACTTACGTAACTTTAGTGTGTGGTTTTTCTTCATGGAGAGGTTTATTTGCAGAAGCGTTTGAAGGGAAACAGAGGTGAGTGGAGGGATGGCCTAGTTCATTTTGGTAGAAAAGTCGTGAAGTATCTTTATAGCAAAGGCTGTAAATCTGATTGGCCTCACCGATTGTAAAGAAGGTCTGACAGAAAATGTTTGGTGGATACAACCAGTCTTACGAGCATGTTTTCAACTTCACATGCCATTGTAGTTGATGAGACTTGGAGTACTCTTCCTAGCTGCTGGCAAAGTCAATTTCTTATTTTTCAATATTCCAGTTTTGTTTGGTCCACACGGAGAGCACCGACACATTGGCTAATTCCTCACTGAAGCAGCCTAGTTTGGATCAGGCTCCTTCTAAACTCGCTGCACTTCCTTTAGAAGTTTAGAGGGATAACGCTGATGCTGCTGTTGAATTTTTTTAGATTTGTATAAAATAATTTTTTATTACTATACACAATTTTGAGGTGATCTAATAGCGTAAAGTTTGAGCTCTCCACATTCCACCCGATAACACATATCAATAAGGTCACAAATTGTAAGGGTTGTTGAGAGTTGAGACTCAAGTGTTTGAAGGCAAACAGATGTAAGTGGAGGGATGGCTTAGTTCATCTTGCAAGAAAACTCTTGCATGGTATCTTCGTAGCAATGGCTTTGAATCGGACTGGCCTCATCGATTTTATAGAAGGTTTGACAGGAAATTTTTGTTGGACACAACCAGTCTTACAAACATGTGCTTGACTTTTCATGCCATTGTAATTGGTGAGATTTGGAGTACTCTTCCTAGCTCCTGACAAAGACAATTTCCTATTTTTCAGTATACCAGTTTTGGCTGGACCACACATAGAGGACCAACACACTAATTAATTCCTTACTGAAGCAACCTAGTTTGAATTAGGATTCGTCTAACTTGTAGCACTTGCTTAAATGCTGCATCCTGCTTCTGATTTAACGACTTTTTTTAATTTAAAAAAAAAAAGGCAAATGATTTTGGAGCTAGAGAATCCCTATACCTTCTGGCCACTTTTCTACTTATAAATGGGAAAAAGAAAACAAATACTTTTTAATATGTAGCTTTACATCTTTTTCTGTCAAAAGAATTTGCTTGTCTTCGTTCTCCCGTCTAATATGAAGTTTCAATGAATATGAGTTTTAATAATATAAAATGTTTCCCGTAAGGAAAAAGAAAATTGAACATGAAAACTGGTTGACTTTGATAGTGGAAAATTCGGTGCTGTTCTCAGCGGAGACAAATACACACAAAAAAAAAAAAATCACAAGTAGATCATTACGGCAGAGACAGAAAACCTTGTTTTTCTGAATTCTTGAAGTTAACATCAAATTTTGAATAGGCATTACGTTTGTTAATTACACAGAATATAACAATCCCATCTTTCTCTCACAGAAATAAGAATATGCTTGCCTCTGTCCTGATCACAACTTTGGTTCTTGTATTGTACAGGTGAAATTTCTGTCAGAAAGTCACTTTCACCGTCCAATGGGCATTATGATCTCGGAGAACTCAATGATTGATATTTAACAAAATGAAGTTACGACGAGAAAAATAAGTGTAACATGTAGATTTTGATGGTAGAAATTTGATGCTGTTCTCAGCAGTGACAACGCTGAGGAATAACTACAGGTAGATCATTATGATAGAAATCCTTCATCAACTTTCAAGAATTATTATTTTTTATAATTATACAAGGAACATAACAATCACATCTCCCTCTAACAGAAATAAGAATATGCTTGCTTCTGTCCTGATTACAACATTGGTTCTCGTATTGTACGGAAACTTCTGTCAGAAAATCACTATCATCGTCCAAGGGGCGTCATGATCTCAGAGAACTCTACCCCAGGTGTCAAATCTGAGTTGCTCTTTGAACCAGTATTTTCTGTTCTGTTGACATCTCTACCGGGTGCCATATTAGCATTTCTCTGAAGCTGCAATGCCAGTACAAGGCCCTGCAACACATCACTCATGGGGGGGCGCTCCACCCCTCTTTCAGCCAAGCATTTCTTGGCCACCCCAATATATATCTCAAAAGACTCTGCTGCTATCTTTCCTTCAAGGTCAGGGTCCAACAGTTGAGTTATAATGCCATTCTCACAGCAATACAGAGCCCACTCTGCCAAGTTACCATGCTCATCATCTTCAACCGGACTCACAGGAGGCCTTGCACTTGCCATCTCCAATAACACCACTCCAAATGCGTATACATCAGATTTCTCAGTCAACTTATGACACCGAAAGTACTCTGGATCTAAGTATCCGACACTGCCCTTAACGTTGGTGCTGACTAAGGAATGGTTGCTTGACTTTGACAAGCCAAAATCGGAAATTCTGGCCACCCAATTATGGTCTAGGAGTATATTGCTTGTCTTGATGTCGCGGTGGATGATCTTGTGCTCTGTGCCAGTGTGGAGGTAGTGTAAACCCCTTGCAACTCCAATGCATATCTCAAGACGTTGAATCCATGACAAAGGGAGTTCTTCCCTCTGCCTCAAATGAAGATGGTCAAAAAGAGTACCGTTGGACATATATTCATAGGCCAGTATCATCTCCCCATCTTCTTGGCAAAAACCCTTCAGCGAAACAAGGTTGTGATGGCGCAGCTGAGAAAGCATATGGATCTCTGTCTCAAATTCTAAAGCACCCTGTTCTGACATTGGATTGCTCCTCTTTATGGCCACAAAGGTAGACCCATAATCAAAACTACCCTTGTAAACTTTGCCAAACCCACCCACGCCAATGACTAGAGCCTCATCAAAGTTATTTGTTGCCGCTCTTATCTCATCCATGGAAAAATGATGGCGAAAAGATGACTTGTAAGCTTTTTTACGCCATGAAATCCTCCTTGGCCTAATTAACTTCAACCTGTAAACAATTAGCCATAAGAGAATTGGTAGTCCTAGCGCCACAGCACCCAGTCCGCATCCAATGATGATGAATGTGGATTTCTTTGGCTTTTTAGACGGTGCAACATGGGGCACCAGCACGGTTGACGTAAACTTACTGTTGACAGGGTTAAGCCCTGCAAGATTTCCATCCCAATTGCTCAGTTTAAAGATCTCCACACCATTCATGAAAGCCGTGTAGTACTGAGGTTTACTTTTCACATCTGGATAGAGTTCTACCCAAAGATCCTGCTTTCCCTCGCTTGCTTCCGGAACCATCACAACAAAGTCGTGGTACACAGGAACTCCAGGACCACCACTCGCAGCAATTACATCAAATCTATCCGTAGCTGTTTGATTATTTAAATATATAGTAAAAACTACCTGATTCACCAAAGTTATGTCTCGGTAAACATCACAAAAGTGTAGCCTAACGAGATAATGGAAACCAGAATCAATCGGAAAGAACCATGATAGATTATAGTTTAAATTGAGACGGTGATCTGAAAAGGGTGTCATTGCGCGGGCTGTGCGGTAGACGCTTTCTGGTGCAGTATATGCTGGAACAGTTTCTGGATACAGAATTGGCATGATCATATCATTGGGTTCAACAGCTGCTAAAGGTGAATATAAGTAATCTTCATCTCTGGTCCATGTGCGAAACATTCCCGTATCATATTTGACTGGAATCTCATCGCCTCCTGCATTGATTCTATACATGGTTTCCAAGGCAGAATTGTTATAAATGTAATATAGCACACGATCATGACCAACTAAAGGAAGATGGACATCATCACCCTGAATATAGAGATTAGAAGGCATGGAAACAACTTCGATTCCATTAACGAATGCATAGGCATCCGAAGAATTGGATGACGGAGTGAAAGTCAGTTCCAAAGTTCTTCCACTTACATGGATGATAAACTCTTTCATAACATATGCCTTGTTGATGTAATCAGTAGTGAGGGAAATACTCAAGTTATGCAGGAGAGTGAAGTTACCAGCAGTGACTGATACAAAAGCTTTGGAGACATTGAAACCCAAGTAAGATGTTGGGTAGAAGTGAAGGCGGATGAATTTTGGACCGGGGGTCACATTGAATCTGTAGGTGAATTGAGATTGAAATACTCGAGCAGTCATATAGGGAACTTCAGGAACAGATGTATCAGTCATTGAGGCTTTGGCTGCCAGGGACCTGGTGTCTGCATTAAGTGATACATACTGTGAACCTGCATCACCAGTCCAGTTCCTTCCATCATATGGCACAAGGACTGATGAATTGGTGCCACAGTTGAGAGCAATGTTTTCCAGGGGAAAATAACTGGCATCATAAGCAAAAGCAATGTGCAGATGCAAGAGTTGAAGGTGTAGAAACAAAATGATGTATAGAGAACAAGAGCAAGTATTCATGGCTGAATATATCTAGGGAACTGAAAACGGAAATGATACAGATTTGGCAACTAAAGTAGATGGAAACTATTTGCATTTATCTTGGTACAGGAAGTGCATCAAAGGCAAACCAGCCAGCTAGTCAATACTGGGGAACCAATCAGATTACGTTTACACTTTAATCCAGCTCAACCCCAGTTGAGGTTTTTTCGTCATCCAGTCTTATATCTTTAACTCCGACTTGGACGGCAAATTAGTTTTAAAATATTTTGTGATCTGATGTGATGGTGCTTTTAGGCTTTTAGTTTTTTCTCTTTCTTTCTTTGTCCACTCTCACACGTTCAGTTTCTAAGGATAACAATTAAATGGATGTAATGACTTTTCATTTTTCAACACAAACGCTTGCGCGTTCCCACCGACTGCTGCGATAATAATTTATCACTTTTATTCAAATCGCGTTTTGACCTTTTTCAACGTGTAATCAAACACACGCTAATATATGATGAGGACTTCTACACTTGGTTCACAAATTTTAAAGCTCACCTACTATGAATCTTTGAATGACTGGTTTCCTTATCCTTAACTCGATTCAGTGAATTTTTGTTAGCATTTTATAGTACAAGGCTGTCAAATATTGCCTGACAGAAGAACTTTCATATGAAAATGAAACGAGAAGAACTTCCAATGATAACGTTACATGACACGTTGGTATAGTATAAAACAATACACAATTGTATGGTCTTCAAATTATTCTTTACTTTTTTATTAAACTCATATGATATTACTCAACACTTTGGCATAGTATATATAACAACACAATTATATAGTCTTCAAATTATTTTTCTTTTTATTAAACTCGAACGATATTACTTATATAACTTCTGTTGTGAGTTATAATATTACACAATTATGAGTTATAATGTTACACTATTTATTGTACATCTATCTATACTTGATTCTGAATCTTAAGGAATTTGATCTTTTGTCTTTTCAATATACAAAAACCCTAACCTAAAAAATAGAAAGATATATTTAGTGACAAAGTTTTATAACTAATCTTATATTTCTTCAGTTTTTGAAATAAATTAATCTCTTCTACAAAAGAATGAGCGGTTACAAATTTATTTTACCTAAATTATCCTTATTTAATATTTAATTTATTATTCACATACCAGTTGTCTTCTAAGCCAATGTAGATTTATCTCACTACTTCTTCCTCTGATTCAATACAGAGACGTTGGAAAACTGTGAATTGTTGGTATCTTTCAATCTGATTAGGAGGACAGAGGAAATACCAAGGCGAAGTTAAGAGGAAGTAACAATCGTATAAAAAGAAAAATTAAAAGCAAGATGGAAAAGTTTCATTATTTCCACCAAAACTCTGGACCGAAGGTAGAAAATGAGAAAGAAATAGAGGTGTTGGCCCATAAAAATGGAAATTCACCGCTTGTTTCTTTTTTCTAGTAACTACAGCGTATGCATTACTGCGAAAGATCCTTAAACCTATATATTAGGTTTAGAATGTTTTAGCATTTTCTTTTTCATTCTTTACTGTCACATTATCTAATGACTTTCCAAAACAAATACTTGCACATTCCCAGAAGGTGATTTTTTTTTTTTCCAAAAGTAATCCTAAGTTGATACACAAAATTATTAAGTATAAAAAATAAAAAATATAAATATAAATGAAATAAAATAATTATATTTGATATAATATAAAAATAAATAAAAATATTATTTTGTTTATACCTAGGGTTAGATAAAAATAGTACCCAAAAAAAAAATCTTACATAAATTAAACATGATAATTGTCTTCCATTCACATATTTAGAGAATGAAAATAAATTTTTTATCTAATTCTACAAAATATATATCAAACAAATTAATTAATAGATTCATTCTTCTTTTCTTTTTAGCTCATCCTACTAAACGGAGATAACTTACTCTTTATACTAATGATTTAATACACTAATAGAAAGGCCTTTGTTAGGTTTATAATGTTTTTCTTCTATGACGCTTTTAGTTTTTTTTTTTCTTTTTTTTTTT
Organism: Erythrophleum fordii; assembly: GCA_032878935.1. Taxonomy (NCBI): domain Eukaryota; kingdom Viridiplantae; phylum Streptophyta; class Magnoliopsida; order Fabales; family Fabaceae; genus Erythrophleum; species Erythrophleum fordii. The sequence continues at coordinate 47,325,531 of JAVQMF010000053.1, read as the reverse complement.
TTTTCTGTCACGCGTATTTAGTAACTTTTCAAAACAAAAACTTGCACATTTCTACCGAATAAGTGACTTTTCTTTTTAACCAAAAGCAAGTGATTCCTTATATTAATGATTTAATATACTAGTAGGAAGGCTCGTAATTTTTTTTATAATATGTAAACTATTTTAAATATATAATTTTTAATAAACAGTTTAATATTTTTTAATTAAAAATGAATTTTATTAATTAACTGGACAAAGCATACTTAACTTTTAGATCTTATTTCTTATGGAAATGTTGCCTCATCAAATAAAAAAATCATATATTGTTGTAACAAACAACCACGTAGCATGGAATTGATAATTGTTTTTCTCTATTTCAGGAACTTATTGTTCTATTTTTAATTTTTAACAAGCAACCAGAGTAATCGAGAGGGTGACCCAGCAATTAATTTTTGTGCTCAGTTACAGGAGCTATTGACAATTGTTTTCTTCATTATTCATTCCTATATGGCATATGGAAGCAAAATGGATTTTCATTAAGTTGTTTGTGGAATTGAGAAGCTAATTTGTTCATGTTAACCAGAGTAATCAACATAAATGCAGCATTTTGGTGGAGATGTTTGGAATTTCTTTTTTCGGTAAGAAAAGACTGTTTTTTTTTAAAGAATTTATTTTAGTTTTTGAGGTATTTTGTCAAGTTTTTTTTTCTTTTAAAGTTGTTTTTTGTGATAACAAAAGTAAATTTTATACCACATGAAGGAAGCAGAATATTAGAGCTTTTCTTTGAAGCAAAAAAAAATTTTTTAAGACAAAAATGACTTTACTCAAAATTAGTAATTACCACATTATCAATTATGCTTTCTAACTATAGTCCCCTCTTTTTCTATTATTATTTGTTCTCTTATCCTCATAAACTTATTTTTTGAGTAATATATTTATTTCAATTTTATATATTATATTTATTTTTGAAGCAAAATATTTTATATATTTATTATTTTATTTTTAATATTGTAACCAAATAAACATTCGAAACTTAAATAAAATTAACCAGAATGAATATTTAAAATAATTTATCAATTCAAATAATATTAATTACAAAGTTAAATACATACATTTTTTAATAACTCAACAGTTAAAAAGCACTTGAAAAAAAAAAAAGATTTGTCAAACACTACAATATTAATAAAAGTGTTTATCAAATGATTTTGTTATATACAACCAACTTTTATCTCATAGTACTTTTTTTGAAACTCTACTAATAACAAAAAATATTTTGAAATAAGTAAAAATCCATAGCAATCCTCGGTTCCTAATTTTGATCACTTTTATTAACCACCTTTTGGGCTAGCTTCTCTAACCAAAGCAACTGCTTATTTTTCACAAAAGTACTTATTTTGAAATTTTAGTGTTTGGCTAAGTTATATATATATATATATATACACACACACACACACTTCGTAGTAGCAAAAATAAATATTCTAGCATGAGAAGAAAATAAAAAATTGAAGTTTCTTCATTAAAGTAGAAGCAAAAAAATGTTTTGTTGAAGACAAAAGTACCTCTGCTCAAATTCATTAATTATTATAATTATCTTTGGACTTCTTTTCACTTACCCTAAATATATGCTTTTTTACATTATTTGACTAATAAAAAGTTCTTTTTTCTTTTTTTAAGATTTGCCAAACACAGTAGTATTGATAGAAAAACTTATCCAGTGAAAACTAATACAAACTGTTTCTTTCTTATAATATTATTTATGAAACTTCATTTAAAAAAATTAAAATAAGCAAAAATTGACTAGAATCCTAATCAGGCTTTCAATATATTAAATTAAAACCCAAGAAAAGGAAAATTTGTCCCTTTAAATGATCCATGTTTGCATTAGATGTGATAATCCTGCAATAAATCTCTGTGCCTGTTTTAACTTTAGTCAGTATTTCAATGACTTCTCTGAATGTGACAATCTGAGAACACCAAGAAGCATGCCCACATGCAAACTCAAAAACTTGTACGAGGAAGACCCTCCCTTGACTTAATATAGCAATTTCAGTATCAGATCCAAGTAGGGGGAAGAATACACAAAATAAATAAATAAATGGGTGAAATTGTGAAGTAACTTACAGGTGATTAGTTAGGCTACCAACTGATTTAACAGCATTACGTGTACTTAGTTTATTGTTAGTTATTAATAGGAGATACAGCCAGTTTACCGTTGAGTGTATAAAACTGCTGATGAGAAATTTTGTTAGTGCCTTAGATGTGAATAAAAAGAATAGTATACTGATAGCTTGAGAGGAAGTATCTGGTGCCTTTGATATCTTGCATTCTATCTCTGTTCTGCTCTGCGTATTATAAATGAACATAGAAAATGTCTCACTGCATCCATGTGAGATAGAGAAGGATGGTTGCTTCAAGTAGTGATAGCAAATTGCTTCTAATGGTTATAATTATTCAAAGAATGATAACTGTAATTTTTTTTCTCTCAAATGTTGGATCACAAGCTGTAAAAATGATGGTATTTGGTTATATCAAAACAACTTAATGTGAAAGCAAAAAGGAAAGAATTTCTTAAATTTGGTAGAAAGTTATAAACCCATCAGTACTCTAGTTGCTTGCCATTTTGATGGCTTTCTGATAAGGAATGGAAGATCTATATGAGACGTAAATATAGGAACAAGGGTCAAAAGACTTAATTTTAAGGATTTGATTGTTGTTATTTTCTTTCTTCTTTTGATTAGTATTTTTTTTTTCAGCGTGATTAATATCATGGATTCTCTGTAATTTTTCTTTTTCTTGTTTTCAGCATATGCTTTATTGTAGCCTTTTTAAGGCTTAGGGCTGCTGCAAACTTGTAAATCAAGTTTTGAAATTGAATAAAATTATCAAGAGTTTTTTTCCTCCTTTTCTTTCTACCTCTTCCCCTTCCCCTACTGGCTCTACATCTCATTATCTAATAGAACCCTTACAGAAACCATACTAGCTTAAGCTAAGGGAAAAAAGAAAAAAAGCTATATGAAATTTCAGTTCTTCTCTCAGAACAATCACAAAAGTAAAGGTCTTGCATATTGACTGTAGTTTGCATCTGCTTTGCAACCTTTAATTGCCAGTAGGCATGCATTAGCATAACACTATCCAAAATGTCAAATGGTTTTCTAGATCCATCTATAAACCAAAAAGGCAAACTAATAATACTTGTCAACAAATTACAGAATCGAAAAAGAAATTAAAAGTTAACAATTGCTCAAAATGATTTATAGGGTGGCGGTCAACAGAGGATGACATAAGAACACAGCCACAGTGGGCACGTGATTATCACATGGGCAGCAGCAAATACAAGGAATGATTGTGTGAGGAGTATCAGAGTAACACGTAGCAGAGGGAATAAAAGTTGATTGCTTGGCTTTATTTTACTTTTCAGCACGATTAAGTTCTTTTAAGTAGCAAGTTTTAGGTTGTTGTGGGTGAGGATCATTTGAGACCATTGTGGTTCTAGGAGTCTCCTTCCGACTCGAATAGGAAGGGATATTTTATCTTGTATCTGTTTTCTCTTTGATTTCAATCCAGTGCAATACTCTTCAGTAATCTCCCGTTTTCCTTCATCTTGTTGCATTCTCCTTGTTACTCCCCTTTCCTAACGTGTCACTAAGACAAATAGTAATAATGGTAATGATCAAAAGAGTTGTATATGCCCAAGAAATGCATGACTACTTTAACAGGGGATTCACTACAAATACTAGCTCGGCTTGTTATTGCCGGGATAATAGTCTACTTCTTCGTGCAATGCATGGAGTTATCAATAGACAGAAAAATCATGATATGCACTTTTGTTTGATGGAGAACATATTTACGCTGGTACCATAATAGTTAAACTTTAAGGGGGGAAAGAAATAACACTCTAGGCTTTATTAATTTACTACGTGATGATTTTACTTGAAAAAGATTGAAACTTCCGTATTTATTTCACTTAGGATTAGATCCCTCTTCCAGGTGTTCTACCCATTGCTTTGGGGATATTTTCACGTTTGGCATATGCTTGCCCTTACCGAGATCTTCGGAGATGATTCCATCCTACAATTAGGTGGAGGAACTTGAGGACACCCTCGGGAAAATGCACCTGGTGATGTAGCTAATCGATTTGCTCTAGAAGCATGAATCTTGGTTTGTTACTTAATCTTTTAATTAGGACCATTTTATCGAATCAGCGTTCAGGTCTAAGTTGGAGATTTTTGTACTTTATTATATACTTAGTGGTATATTACAGGGTTATATACAAGATATAAATGAACAACTCGGAGTTATCCAATTACATATGTTGTGCTTGTCAATAATAGTGGGAAGATTACAATATGCAACCGTAAATAAGACGTTATTCGGCAGACTTTAGAGCTAAACAAGTCAAACAATTCAAAAATAAATATCAATCTCAGTTCATGTCTGGACATAGGAGAAACCAGTAGGTTGTTTTAAAAAATTCTCGTCTAGCGTTAGTTATCAGGTAGAAATTAAATGTTCAGTGCTCACAATTAATATATACATACATACATACATATATATATATATATATATATATATTAATTTCAACTGTAATTTTTTTAGGTTGACAATTAAAAAATTGTTATCATTTTACAGTTTTGTATTTTCTAGTACTAAAAAAAACTAAAAAGCAAAATAAAATTTATACTATTCAGATCAACGGTCCAAAAGCAATGCCCCTGCTATGTTCCAAATCCGAATTCAAAAGTGTCTGCCCATTTTCCCCCAAAATATTTTATGGCATGTATACTTGATTTTGAATCTGAAAGAGTTTTATCTCTTGATCTTTTCAATAAATAAAAACCTCAGCCTAAAATATTGAAAGGTATATTTAGTGAGTAGTTGTTTTAAGTTTTAAATCTATTCTTCTATTTCTCTAGTTGAAGAATAAAGTAATAAAATAAAAGTGAATTGACGCAGTAGCATGTAAGAATGTGTCAAGAAATTAGTAACAATTATTCATAATTCATGTTCTCAATTTGAGTTTACAAGCCAAATATTAGAGAAAAAAATTTGTTATTTGTCAAATCTTTAATTGTCAAAAGTATTTTAATCATATGCTATAAAATTGAAGAACTCAATGACAATGCTACCGAATTCATTATAAATTTTCTTTTTTTCAAAAGTTCACAAAGAATTCAGTGCTAATGTCACCGAATTTCTTGGAACTTCATTGTATCACCTTGCACATCAGTCCTTTTGTTTTCTCTGAACAGGCAAATGCTATCTTTTCTTTTTTTTTTGCGTGTTCCTTTTTTTTTTTTTTTGTGGCGCGCCCCCCGGGGGGGGTGTGGGCCCTAAGAAAACAATGAAGTGACGATTGAGATGAGACACCAGTGCCCGAATGCTGAAGGATGAGGACTGAACTTTCTGTGGGCTTAATAGGAGTATCTATATCTTTGAGCTATTTTGTTTTCTGTCAAAATCAAGCATTGAAACTAAGCTGTAGTATTATTTTCTTAATGTAGTATGGGCTTAAGTCTCATTTTCCCTGAGTAAATGACGACATAGCAAGTTTGTTTGAGGTTTGGTATGGTGTTCCCCCTTCATCTTCGCCCTCCGTTTGTTTCTTATCCCACCCCTGCCCCCTCCCTTTTGTTTTTGCATGTAGGCATACCTAGTACAGCCTAGTTTGAATGTTTGATTTTGATAGAAAACAAAATACCTCCCAGATAAGGATACTCCTATTAAGCATACAAGAGGATCAGTCTTCATCCTTTAGCATCGGTGTCTCATCTCACCCATTACTTCTTTGTTTTCTTAGCCCCCCTCAAGAAAGATAGCATTTGCCTGTTCCCACCCTCATCCAAAATAAAATAAAATAAAACTGATGTGCAGGATGGTACAATGAACTGATGCCACCGAGTTCTAGAAAACCTGCCACCTAATTCCGTGTTATGAAGAACTTGGTGGCAGTTGCACTGAGTTTCCCAAATTTATAGCATATGGTTAAAATACTTTTGGCAGTTAGATATTTAACAAACCACATTTTTTTCACTAGTACTTGGCTCAAAAACTCTCAATTTTCTTATATCTTGCATTGTGAATTCTAAAGTTCGAGATTCCACTAATATCGGCCAACAAATCTTTCTAGCACAATTCGGACAGCCATTTAGTTGCTCTGTTAAGTAACAGTATTGACCTTGCTCTACACTCAGAAGTTCAAAACACATAATGCAGTGTAGTGATTGATATCCAGAAAATCTTATGAACCATCAATAAGAGTGGTTTGATATTTAGAAAACTTCGGTGGCATACTTCCTGCTCATCTTTTCATTGAGCTTGTTCTCATTGAGCTTTTCCACTATTTCTATTGGAACACATACATATGGCAAAGGCATATTTAGGCCTTAGTTTCAATGTAAGCAAAAGCTAAATCATAGACACGCAATCAGAATTTATTTTCAATAAGAGCTCGCTAGTAAAGCTAAATCAATTGTTTTAGTAACATGCAAAGATTCACTGCAAAATCTACATTGCAGAGATCCATTAATTTGCCTACAATAGAATGCAAAGTATTTCTTACTGATGGAGCATTGTGTGGTATTTATTATTAACCATTTAAACTCTACTGCATCTGATGGAAAATATTCAACGTGTCCTAGGGTTACAGGTCACGCAGCAAAGAAGCAGCCAATCAATCTGATTGTCACTGAGAATACCTTATTTTTCTTTTGAAGGAATAATGAAAAACATATACTGATCCGCAGTATTCACAAGTATATAACATTGTAAGCTTCAATTGTACAACATCAATTTTCATATATCTGGCAGATATCAAGCAGTAAATGGTCAAGGACAATCATCAATGCCCCAAAAGGGGAAAGGAGAAAAGGAAAGAAAGAAAAAAGATTACATTTAGCTCAAAATGTAATGATTAGCTGGGAAACTAATTAAAAGAGTGTCAATATGTTGCTTCACATAAGACAGCAGAAGAGAATTATGACCTTGTTGCTTGAATTGTTATGAAGAATCCTCTGAGCCCAAAATGACTATAATCCATGTAAACAAAGATTTTGGTTGCTCCAGTCTTTATGAAATCCGTCACAACGTTGAATTCTTCTTCAGCCCTCATTTTGGGTGGTGTCTACAAGACATTAAGTTTCACAGCTTGAGATGCAGAGTAGGCATTGCTTTAAATTCATGCATTTAAGCCAGCCCAGTTCTTAAAAGCAATGAGTGCTTCCATTTTTTTTGAAGTTTCTTTTTCTTAACTTTGCCACTTTGAGTTTCTTATGAGTCTCCATAAATGCTTGCTTGTATCTCCACTTATCAACAAATATCTTCATCTCATTAGATTTCTCCACAACTTGCATAACTGCATCAAAGAAACCTCCCTTCACCATGGCATACAAGAAAGCATCAACCAGATTGTGGTCAAATTTGATCCCCTTCTGTCCATCTGTTGATAACTTTCGCTTTACCTCATTCCACAACGTTAGAACACTAAAATATTTCTCCGCCAAGACATGCCCATTAATTAGGGACAAATATGTCTGATCATTTGGCTCAAATTGCAGGAATATCATTCTTCTAAATGTCCTTCTTGCATCTTCTAGTCTCCCAACTTCACAGAAAGCATGAATGATAGAATTCAAGTCATGAGTACCAACTTCAATTTGAGGGTCCTCAGCCACCTCATCTAAGAAAGCTGCCATCAACTCAGGTCGATGGTTTTCCATCAAACCTGTCATTATAGTTAGGTAACTCCCCCTCAAATCAGAAATCCTTACCTCCCTCATATCCCTAAATAATGTAAAGGCTGACTGAAAATCTTGGCTGGACATGGATGAATCTATCAGAGCATCATAGGTTTTCACATCCAATTTTAGACCTGAATTACTGATCTCCATGACCAATTGTGTGGCCTCAGCAGTTCGATTTTCTTTGCTGTAAGCTTTTAAGATTGGCACATAGACTCCGAGACCTACACAACCTCCCAGAACATTCATTTCATCAAGAATGCTGTGTGCCTTGTTCGATAATCCAGTGTTAACACATGCACTTACAATCCCATAACCTATAGATTTATCAACTATAGTATTTGAAGGCTCTAATTTCTGAGCCTCGATGATTAAATTTGCTAATCCCTTGATATTTCTCTTCTGAAGATATCCCTTGACTACTTCACAGTAAGTTTCTTCCCCAAAATTCCAACCATCGCCATCTCTATCTTTCAAGCTTTGGAGAATTGTTAACTCAACTGATGCTAAATTGCCTGACTTAACATTCCCTTTTATTAAATTAGAATAGAATTCCTTTAAATTACGGGAAGCGACCTTGCATATTTTATCATACTTGGGCTTGGTATTTGTAGGCCCATCAATATGTTAGAGGTGTGTTTGATTAAAAAGTGTGTATGACTATATCATACTTATCTATTAATTTATAATTATCTTGGTCTACAAATTTTTCATAGACTGGGTTTAAGTAGGAGTTTCCCATGATGGGAAAGAAAAAAAAAAGAGCTTCAACATGTTGGAACCAGGCACTGATTCTGTGAGCCACTTCATGAGTCAAGATGTGATGGTTCGAGGGCGACTATCCATTTTGCAGGCCAAGATGTCTCTATTATCCTGGGATATTCTGAGTTCTTGTACTCAACCACAAACATATAATCATTTTCTTCGGAAGATACTCCATTTGGCTTTGAGGGCGATAAATGTTAACAGGGCATGCCCCACCAACACCAGGAACAACACCCATTAAGGGTCCCTTGTAGTAGTGTTTCTGATAGTGCAGATCCTCTGTTGGAACAAGAAACGAAAAGTGACTTGTTAGCAGGGAGAATGTGCAAATTGACACGCAATTATAGGCGTGAATCACGCTATCAATAACTTAATTGCATATTTAATTTGAAGAAAGGCTATCATGACTCCAAAATTTGCAGGATAATGAAAGCAAACTTACAACATGAAGCAACGATATGTGTGACTCATTTTACTTGGTATTTAGATTACAAACAGTCGTTATTTTCTGCGGAGGTGCTTCAGAATATTGGACCTTGTTCCACTAGTTTTGAAATGACAATAATACCTTTTGTTAAGTACTACAAAGGTATTAAAAATGAGCTCGTATTCGTAATTGTTTTTAAAGTGAAGTTTTCTAATTTTGCATGCAACTTGGTTTAAATTTGAATCGCATAAAAAAAAAATTAAAAGAAAACACCACAAATAATGAAATTATCTATAGTGTACGCGGCATCATTTGAGAGAAAAATCATTATGCTCAGTCAAATTTCTCACTTGAGTTTGACCTTTAATTAGATAATAAATAACTGTAATCTGTTCCAAATTTTCTGAAGTTGTGTCTAGAAGAAAAATCGTTTTTTCTTTTTTAATCAAACAAAAGCTCTCTGTGGAATGAACCCCATTTCTTTGCATTTTTTATCTGGCCTGTTTAAATTTGATTTGAATAGTTAAAATTTTAAGTTTTTTATTTTTGATTTTTTTAATTTAAATCATCATTTTTTTAAAGCTTGTAATTAAAAGACCATTTTTATTGGTGTTTTGTATCTTCTAAAATAAAAAAATATCAAAATTTAAAATAAAAATTAAAAAAATATGAATTGTCCAAATTGATCTAGATGGTTCATGGAAGAAATGCAGCCTGCAGGGAACTTACACTGCCGTGGAATGATAAAATCAGAGCACTTAATCAAGGTATCTTTACACACCCAGAATTGCAAGATCGCGCCTTGCGAGATTGTCCCTTCCATTATTGAGTGACGGCGGATTGATTACAAATGACGAAAATTCAATTGTAGCAATTCAATTCACTTGTATTTCAAATGTCATGAATTTGTAAAATTTTTTATCCAAACACAACATCAGAAAATTTAAAATAGATTGAAATTACTTATAGTCTTACTTTAATTAAAGATGAAACTGTAAGTGAGAAATTTGAGCGAACAACATGATTTTTCTCTCAAGTGATGCTGCGTATACTATAGATACTTTCAATGCCATATACCGGATTGTTGCAATTCAGTTTGAGTCATTTCTAAATTTTTGTTTTTTTTGTTTTATTCATCACGATGCGTGAGCGGAAGAGGTGGGAGACCTAAGACAAGCATATTCCTTTTTCTTACTGATAGGGAGAGAGATTTTCTCCTTTCTTCGTTCATTCAACGAAGTTTATTGAGAATTGATACTAAGTTTTTCATTAATGGAAAAAACAATGGATTCTACCATAAATTTTGGAGGCTCTCCGTGAAATGTCATTGACATCAAGTGAACTTAGAGAATAACTTAAAAGATATCTAACACTCAATCCTTTGTCACAATAATTTCATCGTGTAAGTCTTGTTCATCAATTAACCCATTGGCTTTGGTTCTTTCATTTACTCCGATAGATAAATGTGGATCTCCATTTGTTTCTTGTTCATCCAAATTCTCCTGCAATAACAAAAGCTTCTCCAAATTAATAAGCACTTCCCCCATGGTTGGTCTATCTGCGCTCTTGTCTGCCAAGCATTTGATGCCAATATCTACAAATGCCTTGAGGCAATCTGATAGTACCCCTCCTTGTAAACGCGGGTCGACCATTCGATGAAATGTCCCAGAGAGATGACACTGCCAAGCCCACTCAACCAAGCCAATCTTCTCACCTTCCTCTTCCACTGCCATAGGATTCACTGCAGGCCTTCCGCATAACACTTCAAACAGCACCACCCCAAATGAAAAAACATCAGATTTTTCACTAAGCTTTCTTCTCCTGTAGTACTCCGGGTCTAAATAGCCAAAAGTTCCCTTCACATCAGTGCTAACATTGTTGCAGGATGTGGAGGTGGGGCCAATTCTAGATAACCCAAAATCTGCAATTTTGGCAACCAAATTGTGATCCAACAATATGTTGGCTGACTTGACATCTCGGTGGATGACTGGGTGCTTTGTGCCTGTATGGAGGTAGTGTAATCCTCGAGCTGCAGCAATACAAATCTCGAGTCTTTGATTCCAAGGCAGTGGCTGGTTCTGTGTCTTGTATAAGTGATCACGAAGAGTGCCTTGGGCCATGTATTCATAGACAAGTATCAGCTCACTATCCTCTTGGCAGTAGCCCAGCAGCGATACTAAATTCATGTGACGGAATGAAGATAACAAATTGATCTCGTTTTGAAACTCCCTATATCCTTGGTGGGACGTAGGATTACAGCGCTTTACTGCCACAGCGGTGATTCCATCATGGATTAACCCTTTGTAAACTTGGCCAAAGCCTCCCTCTCCAATGACAAGAGCTTGGCTGAAGTTGTCCGTAGCTGTTCTGATCTCCGCTAATGTGAATTGGTAGCATTGAACTGAGCTCACTGTCAATTGCAAAGGTTTGGGACTTTTGCGGGCTGAGTTTGATGGGACTATCCGAAGAGTTCCCCACTTAACTCTCTTCCCCGTTCTGTGAAGAAGAATGAAAAATGTAATTAGCAGTCCCAAGGTGGCACCTACAGTGCTTCCAAAAATAATGCTGTATCGAATTTTCTTCTCTTTTTGTTCCATTTTCAGTTGGATACTAGCCGCAAGATTATGACTACTATCACTTAACTTGATGATCTCAATGCCATTCAGTATAGCATCGGCATACTTGGGTTTTGACTTCATGTTGGGGTGAAGGGCAATCCGCATATCTTGCTTCCTCCCACTTTCCATGGGAACCATAACAACATAGTCTCTGTATAAAGTAACAAATGGTGCACCAGTCAGAGCAACTAAATCCATTCTTTCCTCCGCTGTTTGGTTGTTGATATATACCTTGAACACCCTTTGGTTGACCCTGGATACCTCCAAGGATATCTCGCAGAAATGAAGCCTAATAAGGTATTTGAAACCGGAATCAAGAGGGAATGACCATGTTAAGTTGTACCTCGTGTTTGTGTCTTCTTGGGTACCCATTGTCCTGGCGGTCCAATAAAGTTCTTCGGGAGCTGCATAACGATAATCATTGCATTTGGAAGAGTTGTAAGTCAAATTAGTTTGACGAAACTTAATATTAAGGGCACTTCCATATTTAAGACCAGACACATAGCTCAAATCGTCGGCCCATCTCCCAAACACATTTATAACATCACCAGTTTGTTCATCATTTCCGACGTTAACCCTATAAAGCATTTCAAGAGCGTAGTCATCACTAATAAAGAAAGGTACCTGATGCCCAAGAAAAGGAAGAGGTATGTTGGGACCCGGAAAGTAAATATTGAGAGGCACTGAGAACATCTCAATGCCATTCACAAAGGCAAATGTATTGGAAACCAGGGAACACGGTATGAAAGTTACATTAAGTCTCTTTTCCTTGACATTGACCAAGAAATCCTTAGTAAAGTAGGCTAATTTGAGCTCTTCAGCGCCAATAGATGGGCTAAAATTACTTAACAGAGTATAAGGACCAGTTTTGACAGAAAAGTAAGCCTTCGAGGGGTTTAACCCAAGGTATGAAGTCGAAAGAAAGTAAAAACGGATGAATATAAGGCCATGGGAGAAGGGGAAAGAGTACGTGAATGGAGAATGAATTTTGCGTGCCGTTGAGTATGGGATCTCTGGCACGCTACGGTTTCGGTTTGGGAGCAAGAGTGCAGAAGATGTTTTGTCATATGCTGGAGGCAAGAAATTGGAGCCAGTGTCACCTATCCATTTTTCTCCATTGAATTGTGATGGTTTCAAAGAACCACAGTTGAGAAGGATTTTATCTGAAGGGACGTCAGTTGAATCACAGGTTGTTAAAGTAGTTAAAAGTAAGCAAAGGTGCATCACAAAGCTCAGAACATACTTGCGTAACTTTAGTGGGTGGTTTTTCCTCATGGAGAGGTTTATTTGCAGAAGCGTTTGAAGGGAAACCGAGGTGAGCGGAGGGATGGCCTAGTTCATTTTGGTAGAAAAGTCGTGAACAGTATTTTATAGCAAAGGCTGTGAATCTGATTGGCCTCACCGATTGTAAAGAAGGTTTGACAGAAAATGTTTGGTGGATACAACCAGTCTTACGAGCATGTTTTCAACTTCACAAGCCATTGTAGTTGATGAGACTTGGAGTACTCTTCCTAGCTCCTCGCAAAGTCAATTTCTTATTTTTCAATATTCCAGTTTTGTTTGGTCCACACGGAGAGAGCACCGACACATTGGCTCATTTATTTTTATATTTTAATTATTTATAAATCTATAAATAGACCGTCTCAGAATAAAGTGAAATAGAATATTGACTTTTTTATATATTTTTTTTAACTTTATTCAAATAGTTTACTACTTTAAACTATTTTAAAATTTTAATATAGTATCAAAGCTCTCATGAATATTTAAGGATTTATGAATGATTGATCCTTAACTTCTAACAATACGTCAACTTTTTTATTTTTAATTTTTAATAGTAAAAATTATCAAGGATGGGTTGTTAAGATGAAAGCTCACCTAAAAAGTTTTAACTTATGGCAATGAGTTTAAAATAAAAGAGAAATATATCCTTTAGGAAATAATTTAACTCTCAATCAAATTAGGACTCATGAAGAAGAAGCGAAAGCTCCAATAACTTTATCTTTAATTCATTCTACTATCTTAGAATTAGTTTTCACAAGAATTATAACTTGTGAAACAGCAAAGGAAACTTGAGATATGCTAAAGGAACTATATCAAGATAATAATAGAACAAGAAGGATGTAAGTCTTAAATTTTAAAAGAGATTTTAAGCATGAAAGAAAAGGAGACCATACAAAAGTATTTTGACAGATTGATGATAGTAGTAAACAAAATTCAACTAATGGGAGAAGAGCTACCTGATAATAGGATCATTGAAAATATGCTTGTAATTTGCTTAAAAGATTTGAGACAAAAATTTCATCTCTTGAAAATTCAAGAGATATTAGTGAAATAACCTTGCCAGAATTAATTAATACTTTACAAACTCAAGAGCAAAGAAGAATTATAAGAAAAGAAAGAACACAAGAGATATTTGAAAGAGCCTATCTAGCCAAAATTTTAAAGGTAAAAAAAAAAATTTCTTAGTGCAATCATTGTAAAAAGTCTAGTCATGAAAAGAAAGATTGTTGACACAAAAGAAAGTTTCAATGTTTCAAGTGCAAAATATTTGGGTATCTAAAAAAACTGCAAATTTAAAAAAAGAAGAACAAGTAGATATGGTAGAAGTGGCAATGTTGATGAGAAATGTATCATGAAGTAAAAAACAATGCTTCACAAATATGAAAATGTGGAGAGAAGTACTTCATGAGATTTGAATTTTTGTAATTTTGAATTAATGGAGAGAATTGGAGATGTGATTTAAAATTAATATAATTAATTTCTACAAAATCTTTTAGTTAGTTTATTAGTTAAAAATTTGAAATTTTATCCAATTTTAAATTAAATTAAGTAGTAGTTAGTTTTCATAATTTTTTACTTTTAAGTACTACTTATTTTTATATTTTAGTTATTTGTAAATCTATAAATAGACAACCTCAGTTATAAAATAAAGTGAAAAAATAAAATATTAACTTCCCTACATATTTTTTTTAATTTCATTCAAATAGTCTACTATTTTAAATTTTTAATAATAGATAACACGGATGCTGCTGTTGAATTTTTTTAGATTTGTATAAAATAATTTTTTATTACTTTACATAATTTTGAGGTGATCTAATAACGTAAAGCTTGAGCTCTCCACATTCCACCCGCTAACACATGTCAATAAGGTCACAAATTGTAGGGGTTGTTGAGAGTTGAGACTTAGTGTTTGAAGGCAAACAGATGTAAGTGGAGGGATGGCTTAGCTCATCTTGCAAGAAAAGTCTTGCATGGTATCTTCGTAGCAATGGCTTTGAATCGAACTGGCCTCATCGATTTTGTAGAAGGTTTGATAGGAAATTTTTGTTGGACACAACCAGTCTTACAAACATGTGCTTGACTTTTCATGCCATTGTAATTGGTGAGATTTGGAGTACTCTTCTTAGCTCCTGACAAAGACAATTTCCTATTTTTCAGTATACCAGTTTTGGCTGGTCCACACGTAGAGGACCAACACACTAATTAATTCCTTACTGAAGCAACCTAGTTTGAATCAGGATTCGTCTAACTTGTAGCACTTGCTTAAATGCTGCATCCTGCTTCTGATTTAACGACTTTTTTTAATTTAAAAAAAAGGAAAATGATTTTGGAGCTAGAGAATCCCTATACCTTCTGGCCACTTTTCTACTTATAAATGGGAAAAAGAAAACAAATACTTTTTCATTTCAATATGTAGCTTTACATCTTTTTCTGTTAAAAGAATTTGCTTGTCTTCGTTCTCCCGTCTCATATGAAGTTTCAATGAATATGAGTTTTAATAATATAAAATGTTTCCCGTAAGGAAAAAGAATAATGAACATGAAAACTGGTTGACTTTGATAGTAGAAAATTCGGTGCTGTTCTCAGCGGAGACAAATGCCGAAAAAAAGAAAAAAGTTCACAAGCAGATCATTACGGCAGAAACAGAAAACCTTGTTTTTCTGAATTCTTGAAGTTAACATCAAATTTTGAATAGGCATTACATTAGTTAATTACACAGAATATAACAATCCCATCTTTCTCTCACAGAAATAAGAACATGCTTGCCTCTGTCCTGATCACAACTTTGGTTCTTGTACTGTACAGGTGAAATTTCTGTCAGAAAGTCACTTTCACCGTCCAATGGGCATTATGATCTCAGAGAACTCAATGATTGATTTTTAACAAAATGAAGTTACGACGAGAAAAATAAGTGTAACATGTAGATTTTGATGGTAGAAATTTGATGCTGTTCTCAGCAGTGACAATGCTGAGGAATAACTACAGGTAGATCATTATGATAGAAATCCTTCATCAACTTTCAAGAATTATTATTTTTTATAATTACACAAAGAATATAACAATCACATCTCCCTCTAACAGAAATAAGAATATGGTTGCTTCTGTCCTGATTACAACATTGGTTCTTGTATTGTACGGAAACTTCTGTCAGAAAATCACTATCATCGTCCAACGGGCGTCATGATCTCAGAGAACTCTACCCCAGGTGTCAAATCTGAGTTGCTCTTGGAACCAGTATTTTCTGTTCTGTTGACATCTCTACCGGGTGCCATATTAGCATTTCTCTGAAGCTGCAATGCCAGTACAAGGCTCTGCAACACATCACTCATGGGGGGGCGCTCCACCCCTCTTTCAGCCAAGCATTTCTTGGCCACCCCAATACATATCTCAAAAGACTCTGCTGCTATCTTTCCTTCAAGGTCAGGGTCCAACAGTTGAGTTATAATGCCATTCTCACAGCAATACAGAGCCCACTCTGCCAAGTTACCATGCTCATCATCTTCAACCGGACTCACAGGAGGCCTTGCACTTACCACCTCCAATAACACCACTCCAAATGAGTATACATCAGATTTCTCAGTCAACTTATGACACCGAAAGTACTCTGGATCTAAGTATCCGACACTGCCCTTGACGTTGGTGCTGACTAAGGCATGGTTGCTTGACTTTGACAGGCCAAAGTCGGAAATTCTGGCCACCCAGTTATGGTCTAGGAGTATATTGCTTGTCTTGATGTCGCGGTGGATGATCTTGTGCTCTGTGCCAATGTGGAGGTAGTGTAAACCCCTTGCAACTCCAATGCATATCTCAAGACGTTGAATCCATGACAAAGGGAGTTCTTTCCTCTGCCTTAATGGAGATGATAAAAAAGAGTACTGTTGGACATATATTCATAGGCCAGTATCATCTCCCCATCTTCTTGGCGAAAACCAATCAGAGAAACAAGGTTGTGATGTCGCAGCTGGGAAAGCATATGGATCTCTGTCTCAAATTCTAAAGCACCTTGTTCTGACATTGGATTGCTCCGCTTTACGGCTACAAAGGTAGATCCATAATCAAAACTACCCTTGTAAACTTTGCCAAACCCACCCATGCCAATGACTAGAGCCTCATCAAAGTTATTTGTTGCCACTCTTATCTCGTCAATGGAAAAATGATGGCGAAAAGATGACTTGTAAGCTTTTTTTATTTGATTAGGAGTAAGGATCAAGAGATCACAACATGAAACCCTCCTTGGCCTAATTAACTTCAACCTGTAAACAATCAGGCATAAGAGAATTGGTAGTCCTAGCGCCACAGCACCCAGTCCACATCCAATGATGATGAATGTGATTTTCGTTGGCTTTTTAGACAGTGCAACATGGGTCACCAGCACAGCTGACTTAGACTTGCTGTTGACGGGGTTAAACCCTGCAAGATTTCCATCCCAATTGCTTAGTTTAAAGATCTCCACTCCATTCAGGAAGGCATTGTAGAACTGAGGTTTATTTTTCACATCTGGATGAAGATCTATCCAAAGATCCTGCTTTCCCTCGCTTGCTTCCGGAACCCTTACAACACAGTCTTGGTACACAGGAACTCCAGGACCACCGCTTATAGCAATTATATCAACTCCATGCTCAGCTGTTTGATTATTTAAATATATAGTAAAAACTATCTGATTCACCGAAGTTATGCCGTGGAGAATTCCACAAAAGTGTAGCCTAACTAGATAATTGAAACCATAGTCGATCGGAAAGAACCATGATAGATTATAATTTAAATTGATACGGGCATCTGGAAAGTCTGCCATTGCGTGGGCTGGGCGGTAGACACTTTCTGGTGCGGTATATGCTGGAACAGTATCTGGATACAGAATTGGCATGATCATATCAGAGGGTTGAATATCTGCTAAAGGTAAAAGTGTGTAATCTTCATCTCCGGTCCAAGTGCGAAACATTCCCGTATCATATTCGGCTGGAATCTCATCGCCTCCCGCATTGATTCTATACATGGTTTCCAAGGCAGAATTGTTATAAATGTAATATAGCACACGATCATGACCAACTAAAGGAAGATGGGCATCATCACCCTGAATATAGAGATTAGAAGGCATGGAAACAACTTCGATTCCATTAACGAATGCATAGGCATCCGAAGAATTGGATGATGGAGTGAAAGTCAGTTCCAAAGTTCTTCCACTTACATGGATGATGAACTCTTTCATCACATATGCTTTGTTGATGTAATCAGCAGTGAGGGAAACACTCAAGTTATGCAGGAGATAACTTACTCTTTATTCTAATGATTTAATACACTAATAGAAAGGCCTTTGTCTTTATACTAATGATTTAATACACTAATAGAAAGGCCTTTGTCTTTATACTAATGATTTAATACACTAATAGAAAGGCCTTTGTTAGGTTTATAATGTTTTTCTTCTACGACGCTTTTAGTTTTTTTTTTTTTTTTCCTCTGTCACGCGTATTTAGTAACTTTTCAAAACAAAAACTTGCACATTTCTACCGAATAAGTGACTTTTCTTTTTAACCAAAAGTAAGTGATTCCTTATATTAATGATTTAATATACTAGTAGGAAGGCTCGTAATTTTTTTTTTATAATATGTAAACTATTTTAAATATATAATTTTTAATAAACAGTTTAATATTTTTTAGTTAAAAAATGAATTTTAATAATTAACTGGACGAAGCATACTTAACTTTTAGATCTTATTTCTTATGGAAATGTTGCCTCATCTAATAAAAAAATCATATATTGTTGTAACAAACAACCACGTAGCATGGTATTGATAATTGTGTTTCTCTATTTCAGGAACTTACTGTTCTATTTTGAATTTTTAACAAACAAGCAGAGTAATAGAGAGGGTGGCCCAGCAATTAATTTTTGTGCTCAGTTACAGGAGTTATTGACAATTCTTTTCTTCATTATTCATTCCTATATGGCAGCAAAATGGATTTTCATTAAGTTGTTTTTGGAATTGAGAAGCTAATTTGTTCATGTTAACCAGAGTAATCAGCATAAATGCAGCATTTGGTGGAGATGTTTGTCATGTGCAGCTTTAGCCTTTTTGGAATTTCTTTTTTCTGTGAGAAAAGACTGTTTTTTTTTTTTTGAAGAATTTATTTTAGTTTTTGAGGTATTTTGTCAATTTTTTTCTTTTGAAGTTGTTTTTTGTGATAACAAAAGTAAATTTTATACCACATGAAGGAAGCAGAATATTAGAGCTTTTCTTTGAAGCAAAATTTTTTAAAAATAAAAATAAAAATGACTTTACTCAAAATTAGTAATTACCACATTATCAATTATGCTTTTCTAATTATAGTCCCCTCTTTTTCTATTATTATTAATTCTCTTATCCTCATAATCTTATTTTTTGAGTATTTTTATATATTTATTTCAATTTTATATATTATATTTATTTTTAAAAGGAAAATATTTTATATATTTATTGTTTTATTTTTAATATTGCAACCAAATAAAGATTAGAAACTTAAATAAAATTAACTAGAATGAATATTTAAAATAATTTATCAATTCAAATAATATTAATTACAAAGTTAAATACATACATTTTTTAATAACTCAATAGTTAAAAAGCACTTAAAAAAAGATTTGTCAAACACTACAATATTAATAAAAGTGCTTATTAAATGATTTTGTTAAATACAAACAAATTTTATCTCATAGTACTTTTTTTAAAGCTCTACTTATAACAAAAAGTATTTTGAAATAAGTAAAAATCCATAGCAATCCTCAACGGGTTCCTAATTTTGATCACTTTTATTAACGATCTTTTTGGCTAGCTTCTCTAACCAAAGCAACTCCTTATTTTTCACAAAAGTACTTATTTTGAAATTTTAGTGTTTGGCTAAGTTATATATATATATATATATATATATACACACACATACACACACACACACAATTCATAGTAGCAAAAATAAATATTCTAGCATGAGAAGAAAATAAAAAAAAAAATTGAAGTTTCTTCATTAAAGTAGAAGAAAAAAAAAAAAATTTTTGAAGACAAAAGTACCTCTACTCAAAATCATTAATTATTATAATTATCTTTAGCCTTTTTTCACTTACCCTAAATATATGCTTTTTTACGTTATTTGACTAATAAAAAGTTCTTTTTTTTTTTCAAAGATTTGCCAAACACAATAGTATTGATAGAAAAACTTATCCAATGAAACCGAACACAAACTGTTTCTTTCTTATAATATTATTAACGAAACTTCATTAAAAAAAATTAAAATAAGCAAAAATTGACTAGAATCCTAATCAGGGTTTAAATATATTAAGTGAAAACCTAAGAAAAGGAAAATTTTTCCCTTTAAATGATCCATGTTTGCATTAAATGCGATAATCCTGCAATTAATCTCTGTACCTGTTTCAACTTTAGTGAGTATTTCAGTGACTTCTCTGAATATGACAATCTGAGAACACCAAGAGGCATGCCCATGCAAACTCAAAAACTTGTACAAGGAAGACCTTCCTTTGACTGAATATAGCAATTTCAGTATCAGATATAAGGAGGGGGAAGAATACACAAAATAAATAAATAAATGGGTGAAATTGTGATGTAACTTACAGGTGATTAGTTAGGCTGCCAGTTGATTTAACAGCATTACATGTGCTTAGTTTATTGTTAGTTACTAATAAGAGATATGGCCAGTTTACCGTTGAGTGTATAAAACTGCTGATGAGGAATTTTGTTAGTGTCTTAGATGTGAATAAAAAGAATAGTATACTGATAGCTTGAAAGGAGGTATTTAGTGCCTTTGATATCTTGCATTCTATCTCAGTTCTGCTCTGCATGTCATAGATGAACATAGAAAATGTCTCATTGCATCCATGTGAGATAGAGAAGGATGGTCGCTTCAAGTAGTGATAGCAAATTGCTTCTAATGGTTATAATTATTCAAAGAATGATAACTGCAATTTTTTCCCCCAAATATTGGATCACAAGCTAAAAAAATGATGGTATCAGGTTATATCAAAATGACTTAATGTGAAAGCAAAAAGGAAAGAATTTCTTAAATTTGGTAAAAAGCTATAAACCCATCAATACTCTAGTCGCTTGCCATTCTGATGGCGTTTCTGATAAGGAATAGAAGATATATGTAAGACGTAAACATAGGAACGAGGGTCAAAAGGCTTAATTTTAAGGATTTGATTATTGTTATTTCCTTTCTTCTTTTGATTAGTATTTTCTTTTCAGCATGATTGATATCATGGATTCTCTTTAATTTTTTCCTTTCTTGTTTTCAGCATATGCTTTATTGTAGCCTTTTTAAGGTTTAGGGCTACAGACTTGTAAATCAATTTTTGAGGTTGAATAAAATTATCAAGAGTTTTTTTCCTCTTTTTCTTTCTACCTTTTTCCCTTCCCCTACAGGTTCTACATCCCATTATCTAGTAGAACCCTTTTAGAAACCATATCAGCTTAAGCTAAGAGGGAAAAAAGAAAAGCTCTATAAAATTTCAGTTCTTCTCTCAGAACAATCACAAAAGCAAAGGTCTTACATATTGAATATGGTTTGCATCTGCTTTGCAACATTTAATTGCAAGTGGGCATGCATTAGCATAACGCTATCCAAAATGTCAAATGGTTTTCTAGATCCATCTATAAACCAAAAAGGCAAACGAATAATACTTGTCAACAAATTACATAATAGAAAAAGAAATTAAATGTTAACAATTGCTCAAAATGATTTACAGGTTAGCAGTCAGCAGAGGATGACATAATAAAACAGCCACAGTAGGCGCGTGATTATCACATGGGCAGCAGCAAATACAAGAAATTATTGTGTGAGGAGTTTCTGAGTGACATGTAGCAGAGGGAATAAAAGTTAATTGCTTAGCTTTATTTTACTTTTCAGCACGATTAAGTTCTTTTAAGTAGCAGGTTTTAGGTTGATGTGGGTAAGGATCATTTGAGGCCATTGTGGTTCTAGGAGTCTCCTTCCTGACTCGAATAGGAAGGGATATTTTATCTTGTATCTGTAAGCTACAAACTAGAAATACGTCAGAATAAAAATAATCCGAGCCGTGCACAAGGACACTATCCTTGAGAGTTATTCTACTACAAGACGGCACTCCCCAAGATTGAACGGATTCTTTTACAGAGTTGCAGGTAAGTAGAACAACAAAAAGGAAAATTCAAAGATGAAGAGAAATGTCAGAGAGGAAGAGGAGAGAACAGCTCGAATGTGTCTGTAGCTGTGGTGTATCGAATATGGTGTTTGACCTCGGTATTTATAGACACAAGTGTAGTGAGACGTTGGACCACATTTAATGATGTTAATGAGGATGTTTTTGAGCATTGGGCTATTTCCGACATAAGGATTAAAGAAAAATTAAACCAGATAATAAAAGCCAAAAATGAATTAGCAATCAAAGCCGAAAATGGATTCGTAAACATTTACATCATGAACCTCATAACCGAAGCCTTAAAATCATGGATATTCTGGAAGGCTATTTGAAAATATTTTTTTATTTTTTAAAAAAATAATTTCTGGCAACGGTAAAAAAAGTATTCAACACTGTGTATATTTTCACGTGCAGGGGGAAAAATCGACAGATTTCAATTGAGTTCAACTGTTTTAGCCCAACTTTTTACGCCCGCGAACCCATTCTCCTCCTAGGCCCATTTTGCTCTTCCATGATCACATGTTAATATTTATACTCTTAGGCTTTTATTTTTTTTAGCAATGTGGGACTCCTCTTTTTCTCTTCTCCTTTTGACACACACATACATATATTCTCCAACAATCCCCCACATGTGTGTCTAAAGATCACTTTTCTCTGAATTATAAACAAGAGTATAAATATTTTGAGTATGGTGTCTTACGAACTATGAACCATAACTAGACCAATAAAGCTTTGTACATAGAGTTGTTAGTGAAACTTATAGCTTTTATGAACTAACAATTTTTTGTTGTATACTAACGGCCTTAAGAATCAGCTTATACTCCCACAATTTCTATTGTTAATGCAGTTTTATGCTTTAAACTATAGGCGTGCGTATGCCTAGTTTTAATGAATGCTTTAGAGATTTTTGCCATGATCTCATAAGAGCCACCCCACTTTACATTCATATAGGTAATTTCATCAAGTGTTTCTGCAGTGAACACACCATCCATAAGGAATATGAAATCATTAAAAGATTTTGCTCAACCTCGCCAATAATGCATCTTAATACTTTTCTCATATTATAGGAAGAGACCAAAAATAATAAAGTGCTAGCAGAATTAACAAATGATTTGTTTTTACCCATATGAATCTCTTTCATGGGATCACCATTCACAGAGGTTGGGTTATCGTCACTGTTAATTTTCAAATTGGTTTAAGTCCCATTCCCCTCGATGTTCTAAAATTTGTTTCTTCCTGCCAAATTTAACTCTGACCTTACAAAATCGATCGATATAACTCTATTTTTCAATAGTTGTCTTATAATATTATGTCTTAAATGAATGTGCCTACTTTTGCCATTATAGATCTTATTTTTAGTAATGATTATTGTCAATTGACTATTACAATGTAATGACACTAATGGTATTGGTTTTTCATCTAATGTAATATTTTCCAAGAAGTTTTTTAACTATTCAACCTCATTACTAGCCAACTCCAGAGCAATGAACTCTGAATCCATAGTGGATTTGGTCTCTGCTGAATGTGAGATCTAGTTAACATCATTGTATCTTTCTAATATCACGAGAAATCTATTATAACATATACCATAATTCATGGTACCTTTTAGATAACTCATTAATCTTTCTAAAGCTAACCAATGTTCATTACTTAGACAATGAATATATCTACTCAATCTATATACAGCATATGCTATATTAGGTCGGGTGTAATTTATTAAATGTAACAGACTCCTAATAATCTATGTATATGTAGATTGAGTTACCGGATCACCCTTATTTTTGACTAATTTGGTGCTAGCATTATAAGAAGTGCTCACAGGTATTTTTTTTAAAGAATTTAAATTTTTTAAGAATTTTTTCAACGTAATATTCTTGAGATAGTAAAATATCATTTTCATTTCTTATGATCTTAACACCTAATATCACATTTGTTTCACCTATATCCTTCATATCAAATTTTGAAGAAAGAAACATTTTAGTTTCTATCAAAACATTCATGCTTGTACCAAAAATAAGTATATCATCAATATATAAACAGATAATTACACAACCATCATTCACAATTTTTGTATAAATATATCTTTCTACTTCAACAATGAAAAACACATCACTTGTTAAGATTTAATCAAATTTTTCATGTCATTATTTAGGTGCTTGTTTCAATCCATATAATGATTTAGTAAGTTTACAAACTTTATTTTTTTGTCCAAGAGCAACATACCCTTTAAGTTGTACCGTATAATTTTCTCTTCTAAATCACTATTTAAAAAAGCAATTTTAGCATCTATCTGATGAATAAAAAGCTTGTAAATTGAAGCTAAAACAATCAAAATTTTAATAGAGAAAATTCTTGTTACTGGAGAAAAAGTATCAAAATAATCAATATTTTGTTTTTGAATAAATTCTTTTGCTACTAGCCTCGCTTTATATTTATCAATGGATCTATCAGAATTATATTTCTTTTTAAAAACCCATTTGCAACCAATAGGTCTTGCTCTCGAAGGCAAGTCTGCCAAAACCCAAGTTTTGTTTTGATTTAGTGAATCTATTTTAGATTTAATTACTTCTTTTCAAAGATGAGCATCAGAAGATGAAACTGCTTTAAAAAAATTTGATTGTTCATCTTGTAACATGTAAGTATAAAAATTATTTTCAAAATAAGTTTCTTTCTTTGTCTTTTGCTTCTCTATAAATTTTCAACAAAATTTTCACTTTTATTTACTTTAGATGAAGAAGGAAAATTTTCTGCTGTTTGAGAAATATATTGAACTTTCAAAGGAAAAATATCTTCAAAAAATTCTACATCTTTGGTTTCAGTAATAGTGTTATGATCAAGAATATCACTTTTCAGAATTAGAAATCTATAAGATGCACTATGTTCAGCATATCCAATAAATATGCAATCAGAAATTTTTTTTCTCTTTTTAAGATTAGGTAATAAAACTTTTGCAAGACACCCCTATACTTTCAAATATTTTAAATTGGATATATATTCTTTCTACAATTCATAAGGTGTTTTATTTATTTTCTTATAAGGTATTCTATTTTATAAAAAATATGCAAATAACAAAGTTTCACCCCATAAATTATCTGGTGCAGAAGAACTTACACGCATAACATTCATAATTTTTTTTAAAGTTTTATTTTTTCTTTCTACTACTCCATTTGATTCAGGTAAATATGGAGGGGTTACTTCGTGAATTATTCCTTCTTTTTCACAAAAATCATTAAATAAAACAAATTCTCCTCCTCTATCCGACCTAACCCTTTTAATCTTTTTATTTAATTGATTTTCTATCTCAATTTTATATAAAAGAAATTTATCAAAAGCTTCATTTTTATTTCTCAATAAATATACTTTAGTATATCTTAAAAAATCATCAATAAAAGTTACAAAATAATTTTTACCACCTTTTGTCATAGTTTGTTTCAAATTAGTCAAATCAGTACGTGTTAAGCTAAGTAATTCAATTTCTCTTTGTACAAAAAAAATGAAACTTTTTAGTTAACTTAACTTCTGCACAAATTTTACATTTGTTTAGAAAATCATTTTTAATTTCAGAAATTAAACCAAGTTTTTGCATTTTCTTTAAATATGATTTACTAATATGTCCTAAGTATGCCATATATTAAAAGTATCAACCATAAAGATAGGCAAGTAAGCAGAAAATGATGCATTTTCATTCATATCAATAATGTTGAGTACAAATAGCCCCTGAGTACAATAGCATTTCCCTACAAACACATTATTCTTTGTCATTACGATCTTGTTAGATTTGAATGATACTTTAACCCCAACTTTGCTTAATAGAGTTGCAGAAATTTAATTGGCTCTAATATCAGGCACATGAAGAACATCATTGAGGGACAAAGTTTTTCCAGATGTGAGTTTCAGTTCAACCTTTCCTTTTCCTAGAACTTTTGCAGTTCGGGAATCAACAAGGCAAACACGATCTTCTCCTTCCTTCGTAGGACTATATGAGGCAAACATCTCATGATTTGCACAAATGTACTTGGTAGCCCCAAAATCTACCACTCATTTTTTTACATTGGACACTGAGAGAGCTTGAGAAATGATCGTTGTAATGATCTCATTTTCTTCATCTCCTTGAACCAAATTAGCCCTTGAAGGATTGTCATTTCTAACCCTCTTTTTATACTGAGCAACATGATGGCCTAGTTTTTCACAAACAAAACAACTTCCTTTCTTTTTGAACTTGGGGTTAGAACTTTTGGGCTTGTAGTTAGGTTTTGTTTTAGAGTCATACCTCTTGCCGTGTTGCTTTGTCTTTACTAGATTTGCTTTTGAGGCCATCTCCTTGCCTTTTGCAGCTTACATCTCCTTCCAGTTAGTGTCCTCAATTATAATGTGAGTGATCAGATCTGACAGTGACAGTTGTTTTTGTTTTTGTTTCAGCTGTTGCTTATAGTCTTTCCATGATTCTAACAGCTTCTTGATCAGAACTCCAGCAACGAATTCATCAGGTAGGTTAATTTTTCAGCACGCAACTCCTCCAACAGCTTGTGGTACTCATTAATTTGTAGTTTTATATCCTCATCATCAGTCATTTCCCATGTATAGTAATTTCCAACCATGAATTTTTGCTTCCCAACATCCTTAGCAGTATATTTTGCAATCAACGACTCCTAAATTTTGGCCGCTTTCTTATACACATAGTATACATCAAAGAGATCATTAGACAAGGTGTTAATAATGGTATTTCGGCATACCTTGTTGGCATAATCCTAGGCAGTTATTTGACTTTGGTTAGCATCTGATGAAGGTTCAGATTGAGTGAGTGCAGCAACAACTCCATGCATGTCAAGGATAGAATAGACACATTCTTGCCACCTTCTTAAATTTTTTCCATCGAACATCTCAATTTTTGAAACATTAAGTGGTGCCCTAGACAATGACATTAGAGGCAGTGCAAGTGGAACAAAGGACGTAGCACCCATACTAGCACCGGCAGGCCCATCGGAAGTAGCAGTATTGTTTTGTTGTGACTTCATAACTCTCGATTGTAAGCTGCAAACTAAAAATACGTCAGAATAAAAATAATTCGAGCCATGCACAAGTACACTGTCCTTGAGAGTTATTCCATCACAAGACAACACTCCCCAAGATTGAACAGATTCTTCTACAGAGTTGCAGACAAGCAGAATAGCAGAAAGAAAAATTCAGAGATGAAGAGAAATGTCAGAGAGGAAGAGGAGAGAACAGCTTGAATGTGTCCGCAGTTGTGGTGCATCGAATATGGTGTTCAACCTCGGTATTTATAGGTACAAGTGCAGCGAGACATTGGACCACGTTTAATGATATTAATGAGGATATTTCTAAACGTTGGGCTATTTTCGATGTGAGGATTAACGAAAAATTAAACTAGATAATAATAGCCAAAAATGAATTAGTAATCAAAGCTGAAAACGGATTAGTAATGACCAGAAAACGGATGACCAACATCCAGAAACATTTACATCATGAACCTCATAACCGAAGTCTTAAAATCATATATATTCTGAAAGGCTATTTGAAAATATTTTTTTATTTTAAAAAATAATAATTTTTGGCAATAGTAAAAATGTGTACAATACCGTGTATATTTTTACGCACAGGGGGGAAATCGACGGATTTCAACCAAGTTCAATTGTGTTGGCTTAGTTTTTTATGCGCGCGAGCCTATTCTCCTCTTAAGTTCAGTTTGCTCTTCCATGATCACATGTTGATATTTATACTCTTAGGCCTTCATTTGTTTGACCAATGTGGGGCTTCTCTTTTTCTCTTCCCCTTTTGACACACACACACACACATATTCTCCAACAATATCTGTTTTCTCTTTGATTTTAATCCAGTGCAGTACTCTTTAGTAACCTCCCATTTTCCTTCATCTTGTTGCATTCTTCCTGTTACTCTTCTTTCCTATCGTGCCAATAAGATAAACAATAATAATGGTAATGATCAAAAGAGTTGTATATGCCCAAGAAATGCATGACTACTTTAACAGGGGATTCACTACAAATACTAGCTCGGCTTATTATTGCCAGGATAATAGTCTACTTCGTGCAATGCATGGAGTTATCAATAGACAGAAAAATCATGGCATGCACTTTTGTTTGATGGAGAACATATTTACGCTGGTACCATAATAGTTAAACTTTAAGGGGGGAAAGAAATATCACTTTAGGCTTTATTAATTTACTACGTGATGATTTTACTTGAAAAAGATTGAAACTTCAATATTTATTCACTTAGGATTAGATCCCTCTTCCAGGTGTTCTACCCATTGCTTTGGCGGTATTTTCACGTTTGGCATATGCTTGCTCTTACCGAGATCTTCGGAGATGATTCCATCCCACAATTAGGTGGAGGAACTTGAGGACACCCTCGGGGAACTGCACCTGGTGATGTTAGCTAATCGATTTGCTCTAGAAGCATGAATCTTGGTTTGTTACTTAATCTTTTAATTAGGACAATTTTGTCGAAACAGCCTTCAGGTCTAAGTTGGGGATTTTTGTACTTTATTATATACTTACTGGTATATTACAGGGTCATATACAAGATATAAATGAACAACTCGTAGTTATCCAATTACTCATGTTATGCTTGTCAATAATAGTGGGAAGATTACAATATGCAACTGTAAATAAGACGTTATTAGGCAGACTTTAGAGCTAAACCAGCCAAACTATTCAAAAATAAATATCAATCTCAGTTCATGTCTGGACATAGGAGAAACCAGTAGGTTGTTTTAAAAAATTCTCTCTAGCATTAGTTATCAGGAAGAAATAAAATGCTCAATGCTCACAAGATAGAGAGATGCAACACATTAATATCAGATCCAACCATCATTGCTGCAGGAATTCCATTACATACAAAAGGTTGATTAACACATCCAATTTCACCACGAATTCCAGTTGGTGAAATCTTCCCAGTAGAACGTAACCACGCGGTCAATAAAGTATATGCAAATATGAATATAAAAGATATTGGGAAGAAAGTACAAGCATTCCTCCATTTTGACTTGTAAACAATCGCCATGTATGTTGAAAACCGAATAATAGACTCCTGGACTATATCTCCCCTTTCTTCCACAAATTCCCATTCACAAATATTTGAATCCAAACTTACGACTTCGACCCATACAACTGTGATTCGATTTTCTTTCTGAACTCTAATTATTGTGTCAGCAATTTCAAATCCAGACACCCCTATTTCCCAAATTTTTGCTCATAGCTTCAAAGCCAGACAGTCACAATTTTAACCTAGACAAGCACAATTTCAATTTAGAACCCTAAATATTTTATTTGTGATTTGAAACCCAAATATCCGTCTTTCCTAAATTTCCGTGTTGGAAAGTATGGGTCTGCTCCCAAACCTGCTATAATGCATAAATTTATTATTTGAATTTCAAAATATATAATGATTGTATGCTCTTAGTGATAAGTATTAGACAGCACAAATTTCATATATATATATATATATATATATTAATTTCAACTGTAATTTTTTTAGGTTGACAATTGAAAAGTTGTTATCATTTTACAGTTTTGTATCGTCTAGTACTAAAAAAAACTAAAAAGCAAAATAAAATTTATACTATTCAGATCAACGGTCCAAAAGCAATGCCCCTGCTATGTACCAAATCCGAATTCAAAAGTGTCTGCACATTTTCCCCCAAAATATTTTATGGCATGTATACTTGATTTTGAATCTGAAAGAGTTTGATCTCTTGATCTTTTCAATAAATAAAAACCTGAGCCTAAAATATTGAAAGGTACATTTAGTGAGTAGTTGTTTTAAGTTTTAAATCTATTCCTCTATTTCTCTAGCTGAAGATTAAAGTAATAAAATAAAAGTGAATTGACGCAGTGGCATGTAAGAATGTGTCAAGAAATTAATAACAATTATTCATAATTTATGTTCTCAATTTGAGTTTACAAGCCAAATATTAGAGAAAAAAATTTGTTATTTGTCAAATCTTTAATAGT
This sequence comes from Erythrophleum fordii, assembly GCA_032878935.1. Classification (NCBI taxonomy): domain Eukaryota; kingdom Viridiplantae; phylum Streptophyta; class Magnoliopsida; order Fabales; family Fabaceae; genus Erythrophleum; species Erythrophleum fordii. Next base: position 47,295,577 of record JAVQMF010000053.1, on the reverse strand, counting down.
CAAAAGTATTTTAATCATATGCTATAAAATTGAAGAACTCAATGACAATGCTACCGAATTCATTATAAATTTTCTTTTTTTCAAAAGTTCACAACCAATTCAGTGCTAATGTCACCGAATTTCTTGGAACTTCATTGTATCACCTTGCACATCAGTCCTCTTGTTTTTTCTGAACAGGCAAATGCTATCTTTTCTTTTTTTTTTTTTTTGTGTGGCGCGCCCCCCGGGGGGGTGTGGGCCCTAAGAAAACAATGAAGTGACGGTTGAGATGAGACAGCAGTGTACGAATGCTGAAGGATGAGGACTGAACTTTCTGTGGGCTTAATAGGAGTATCTATATCTTTGAGCTATTTTGTTTTCTGTCAAAATCAAGCATTGAAACTAAGCTGTAGTATTATTTTCTTAATGTAGTATGGGCTTAAGTCTCATTTTCCCTGAGGCCTTGATTGGTTCAAAGAAGGGGAGGAAAAGGGAGGGGAGGGGAGGGAAGAGAAGGGATTTTAATGAAAGAGAGGGGAAAAAAATAATAATATATAGACCATTTTATCCTTTATATATTTTAAAAGTAATGATAATATAATTAATTATTCTTTTATTTTTAAAAATTTAATATTTTTACCACCAAATTAAATAAATGTCAAAAATTATTTATAATTATAATTATTTAAAAAAATTTGTAAATAAATAAAACTAATTAAATAATTATTTCAACAAATATATAATTTAATATATTTTATTTCATGAAATTAGAATGTATCTGAGTTAGGAACATTGACATGTTTATTTTTTTCTCAATATGACAATATACCTGTATTAATTGGTAAGTTAAAATTTTTCTTTAATCATACTTATAAAAATTTTATAAAATATAAAATTAATAATCAAGATAAGGGCATTTTGGTCTTTTTCCTAACTTTCCCTCCCAATCTCCCTAAATTGGAGGGAGAGGAAAGGAGGGGAGGGGAACTTTCCCTCCCCTTCCCTTCAAAAACACATGCCAAACAAGGGGAGGGGAGTCCGGACTCCCCTCAAACCAAACAAGGGATAAGGGAGTGTTTGGTTCAAAGAAAGGGAAGGGAGGGGAGGGATTTTAATGGAGGGGAGGGGAGGGGGGGGTTTTAATAAAATCTTGTTTGGTTGAGGAGGGGAGGGAGGGGAGGGGAGATAAAATTAAATAGATAATTATATCCTTATTGTATTAGAATTTTTAATTTTTTTATTTTTATAAAAAAAGACTTTTTCTTACTTTTTATTATAAAAAATAATTTTTTATTTTTATTCAAAAAATATTTTTTATTTTTATAAAAAATTATCTTAAACCCCATTAAAAAAAATAAGATTTATATTATATTTTAAATAAAAATAAGAGTGAAGGGCAAAATGGTCAAATGGAGCTAAAAAAATTTTTTCCCCTCCAAAAACCCTCACTTTTGGAGGGGAGGGTTTGGAGGAGAGGGGAGGGGGTATTTTGCCTCCCCTCCCCTCAAACTTTTCCATACCAAACAAGGGGAGGGCCTTCCCTCCCCTCCCCTCCCCCTCCAAAACTCTTCAAACCAAACAGGCCCTAAGTAAATGACGACATAGCAAGTTCGTTTGAGGTTTGGTATGGTGTTCCCCCTTCATCTTCGCCCTCCGTTTGTTTCTTATCCCACCCCTGCCCCCTCCCTTTTGTTTTTGCATGTAGGCATACCTAGTACAGCCTAGTTTGAATGTTTGATTTTGATAGAAAACAAAATACCTCCCAGATAAGTATACTCCTATTAAGCATACAAGAGGATCAGTCTTCATCCTTTAGCATCGGTGTCTCATCTCACCCATTACTTCCTTGTTTTCTTAGCCCCCGTCAAGAAAGATAGCATTTGCGTGTTCCCACCCCCACCCGAAAAAAAACAAAGAAAAACTGATGTGCAGGATGGTACAATGGACTGATGCCACCGAGTTCTAGGAAACCTGCCACCTAATTCCCTGTTATGAAGAACTTGGTGGCAGTTGCACTGAGTTCCCCAAATTTATAGCATATGGTTAAAATACTTTTGGCAGTTAGATATTTAACAAACCACATTTTTTTCACTAGTACTTGGCTCAAAAACTCTCTCAATTTTCTTATATCTTGCATTGTGTATTCTAAAGTTCGAGATTCCACTAATATCGGCCAACAAATCTTTCTAGCACAATTCGGACAGCCATTTAGTTGCTCTGTTAAGTAACAGTATTGACCTTGCTCTACACTCAGAAGTTCAAAATATATAATGCAGTGTAGTGATTGATATCCAGAAAATCTAATGAACCATCAATGAGAGTGGTTTGATATTTAGAAAACTTTGGTGGCTTACTTTTCCTGCTCATCTTTTCATTGAGCTTTTCCACAATTTCTATTGGAACACATACATCCGGCAAAGGCATATTTAGGCCTTAGTTTCAATGTAAGCAAAAGCTAAATCATAGACATGCAATCAGAATTTATTTTCAACAAGAGCTCGCTAGCAAAGCTAAATCAATTGTTTTAGTAACATGCAAAGATTCACTGCAAAATCTACATTGTAGAGATCCATTAGTTTGCCTACAATAGAATGCAAAGTATTTCTTACTGATGGAGCATTGTGTGGTATTTATTATTAACCATTTAAACTCTACTGAATCTGATGGAAAATATTCAACGTGTCTTAGGGTTACAGGTCACGTCATCCATTGCGGGGGAGCAGCAAAGAAGCAGCCAATCAATCTGATTGTCACTGAGAATACCTTATTTTTCTTTTGAAGGAATAATGAAAAACATATACTGATCTGCAGTATTCACAAGTATATAACATTGTAAGCTTCAATTGTACAACATCAATTTTTATATATCTGGCAGATTTCAACCAGTAAATGGTCAAGGACAATCATCAATGCCCCAAAAGGGGAAAGAAGAAAAGGAAAGAAAGAAAAAAGATTACATTTAGCTCAAACTGTAATGATTAGCTGGGAAACTAATTAAAAAAGTGTCAATATGTTGCTTCACATAAGACAGCAGAAGAGAATTATGACCTTGTTGCTTGAATTGTTATGAAGAATCCTCTGACACCAAAATGACTATAATCCATGTAAACAAAGATTTGGGTTGCTCCAGTCTTTATGAAATCCGTCACAACGTTGAATTCTTCTTCAGCCCTCATTTTGGGTTGTGTCTACAAGACATAAAGTTTCACAGCTTGAGATGCAGAGTAGGCATTGCTTTAAATTCATGCATTTAAGCCAGCCCAGTTCTTAAAAGCAATGAGTGCTTCCATTTTTTTGAAGTTTCTTTTTCTTAACTTTGCCACTTTGAGTTTCTTATGAGTCTCCATAAATGCTTGCTTGTATCTCCACTTATCAACAAATATCTTCATCTCATTAGATTTCTCCACAACTTGCATAACTGCATCAAAGAAACCTCCCTTCACCATGGCATACAAGAAAGCATCAACCAGATTGTGGTCAAATTTGATCCCCTTCTGTCCATCTGTTGATAACTTTCGCCTTACCTCATTCCACAACATTAGAACACTAAAATATTTCTCCGCCAAGACATACCCATTAATTAGGGACAAATATGTCTGATCATTTGGCTCAAATTGCAGGAATATCATTCTTCTAAATGTCCTTCTTGCATCTTCTAGTCTCCCAACTTTACAGAAAGCATGAATGATAGAATTCCAGTCATGAGTACCAACTTCAATTTGAGGGTCCTCAGCTACCTCATCTAAGAAAGCTGCCATCAACTCAGGCCGATGGTTTTCCATCAAACCTGTCATTATAGTTAGGTAACTCCCCTTCAAATCAGAGATCCTTACCTCCCTCATATCCCTAAATAATGTAAAGGCTGACTGAAAATCTTGGCTGGACATGGATGAATCTATCAGAGCATCATAGGTTTTCACATCCAATTTTAGACCAGAATTACTGATCTCCATGACCAATTGAGTGGCCCCAGCAGTTCGATTTTCTTTGCTGTAAGCTTTTAAGATTGGCACATAGACCCCGAGACCCACAGAATCTCCCAGAGCATTCATTTGATCAAGAATGCTGTGTGCCTTGTTCGATAATCCAGTGTTAACACATGCACTGACAATACCATAACCTATAGATTTATCAACTATAGTACTTGAAGGCTCTAACTTTTGAGCCTCGATGATTAAATTTGCTAATCCCTTGATATTTCCCTTCTGAAGATATCCCTTGACTACTTCACAGTAAGTTTCTTCCCCAAAATTCCAACCATCGCCATCTCTATCTTTCAAGCTTTGGAGAATTGTTAACTCAACTGATGCTAAATTGCCTGACCTAACATACCCTTTTATTAAATTACAATAGAATTCCTTTTTGTTTGAGAAACCAAACCCACCCATTAAAAATTTTAACTCATTTATCTTTTCTTCAAGGCCCTTCAATGCATACAAATGTGCAAGAAATCCAAAACTGGATTCATCTGGTCTAACACCCAAAAGTGTCATTGTTTCAACAACATTTTCAGCATCATTCACTGATTCAAGGTCACGACAAGACCCTTCTAGTGCTGCATTACAAGCAGCCAGGTCAGGTTTCATGAAATCCAATTTCTCATCCAAAGCAATCCTACAATTCTCTTCAAAAATGCGTAAAAAAGCAACAAGGTTACCATTCTTCCGACAAATTTCAACAAGCACATTGCCCCAGACACCAAATGGAACAAAAAACCTGTTCTTGAACATGCATTTGACGAGGGCAAAAGCAGGGGCAGCAAGATTGGCACATTTCATAGAATCAAGCATGGTATGAACTGTTTCAAAATCTAATATTTTAGGGTTCTTCTCTATGATATATACTACAGATGCAAAAGACCTCTTGAGATTGTGAATGTCACCATGTGAGGACAAATGGGTGATGAGGGAATTGGTGATTGACTTACCTGGGAAGGTTGAGTTGTTTGTGAGAGTCTTGAAAGACTTCCATGCCTCATCTGTGTCACTGGTGATGAGAGACTTATGAAGGGTATCTTGCAAGGTGGTTATTTGGTCAGGAGTGAGGGATTGTGGTGGTGAAGTTGGGAGCTTGGTGGGTTCCTGAGATACCGAAGGGTTCCTTGTAAGGGCAAAGATAGAGGGTTGAAGGAAGGAGTAAAGGGATGGAATCTCGGGGGTGGAGGACGAGAAGCGTCTGTGTGTAAGCAAGCACAGGACGTTTCTCGCCATTCGTGATCAAGTATCTACCTTTCCCATCGCTTCGCGGTTTGCGATGGTTTTTCTGTTTTCATTGCTTCCCTCTGTCCCTCAAGAAAGAGGCAGTCTCGCCCTCAAATTCGAGAACTTCACATACGTAATGTCTCTCATCATAATATAGACTATTGAAGGACAATACCCCCAATTGCTGGAATAGCTCAGTTGGTTAGAGCGTGTGGCTGTTAACCACAAGGTCGGAGGTTCAAGCCCTCCTTCTAGCGCTTCAACAAGGTTTTGTCTCCTTATTAACTTTGGTGGTTTATTGTGCTATTTGTTTTCACAAAATTAAGAGAGGTTACTCTTTTGTGATAAAAATATAATAAGTAATTTTGTTACAATTTTTAATATTTGTTTCATATTATTTTGTTTGAATAAATTATGTCAATCAACCTTAAAGTTTGGTTAGATTATAACTAATACTCTTTTTGCTTAAAAAAATTATTTTTTTCTTGACATTTTGATATATATTATAAAAACATCCATTCTAGTTTATTTGTTGTCATAGAAATTAATTTTCTATACAGCATATGATTATAATTTTATTCTTAACATAATAATAAAAAAAATAAGTTAATGTCAAGTTCTAATATAAGAATATGATTTTATTTTTAATATAACAATAAAGATAGTTAAATAATTTTATTATTGAAAAAAATTCATATTGTGTAAAAAAAAAAAAAACCAAATTCACTGATAGAAAAAATAAAGTGTAAGAGAGTAGAGTATAAATTTGTCTAATGCCCTTAACATTTGATATATATATATATATATATATGTATAACCAAATTCTAAGAGAAATTAGTGTAATTTATTTAAATATTTATAAAATATAAATATATTATTATTACATTTTAAAAAAATATAATATATAATTTTGTTTGTAATTTTTTAGATATTATTTTTCAAAATGTAATATTTCATGATTAAATTCTTCTTAAAAAATTATACTTTACATTTTCATTAAGAATATTTATAAAAAAAAATTATCTAAAATTCATTTGTTCTTAATAAAATTATAATATTATAATTAATAAAGATGAAAAAATTGCATCCAATGATCATAAATTGTCAAAATTTACAATAAAGGATATCAAAAACTTGAATTATTTAAAAGGCCAAAGGACCTTATATTTGGTGTGCATAGACAAAAATACCCATTAGCATCTATGTTTGCTTTATTGTTGTTGTCATTCTTTCCTCCCTTGTTGCTTCTCCCTTCACACATAAAGTCTCATAGCCTTACCACCACACTTACTATTCTTTATCTTTTTCTCCTTTCTTAAATTTTTTCTATAAAATTGGAATTAATCTTCAATTTTTGCTCTGTCATGGAGATAGTTTAGATTATGGTAGTAACTTATTAAATCTATAATTTATGTATGCAAGTGCTCCCAGAATTAGGATGTAATAAAAAATCTAAAATTTGGTAATAATAACTCTAAAATTTTCTTTAACTTAAGAAAACCGTGATGGTAACTTACTAATATTGTAACTTGTCCATGCAAATGATATCAAAATCAAAAAGCAATATAATAAGAAACTTTAAATTTAATAGCAATAACTCTAAAAGTCCTTTATAACTTAAGGAAGTTTTAGTGATAACTTACTAATACTATCACTTATCCATATAAGTGACTTCAGAGTAGGAAAGTAAGATGGTGAAAAGCTTAAAATCTAGTAGTAATAATTCTAAAAGTCTTTTGTAACTAAATAAAGCCTTAGCACAACCTACTAATGTTGTAACTTGTCCATATAAATGCCTTCAAAGTTAAGAAATAAGGTAATAAGAAACTTAAAACCTAGTAGCAATAACTTAAAAGTTTCTTGTAATTCAAAGAAACATTGTTAGTAACTTACTAAAATTGTAACTTAGGCTTAGGAATGCCTTTAGAATTGGAAGTAATATGTTGAAAAAACCTAAAATCTAAGAGTAATAACATTAAAAGTCCATTGTAATTCAAGAAAGTTTTGGTGATAACTTACTAATATTGTAAGTTATCTATGCAAGTGACCTTAAAGTTGGGAAACAAGATGGAAAGAAACATAAAACTTGATAATAATAACTTTAAATGTCCCTTGTAAATTAAGGAGGTCTTAGTGGTAACTTATTAATACTGTAATTAGTTCATACAAATGACTAAAGAATATGACTAAAGAATTAGGAAATAAGGTAGTTAAAAACTTAAAATTTGGTAGTAAAAATTCTAAAGATTTCTTGTAATTTAAGGAAGCCCTAGTGGTTACTTATTAATGTTATAACTTGTCCATATAAGTGACATTAAAGTTCGGAAGCAAGATAATAAACCTTGTTGGTAATAAACCTAAATATATCTTGTGACTTTACGTAGCATAAGTGGTAATTAATTGAAAATGTAATAATGTGCTCATGATGCAAGCCATATAAGAATGCTACAAGTAACTAATTGGAAAAGTATCTATTGAAGCTTTTTAATGTTACAAATTACTTTTTGTCATATTATTACACACCTTTATGTTTCTTACCACCTTCTTAATGTTACAAATTACTTTTTGTCATATTACTACACACTTTTATATTTCTTACTACATTGATTTAGCATTTTTATACAAGTTGCATCAATAGCACAACAATGTTCATTTGTTATTTTTCTACTTAGTTATTGTTGAAGATTGTGTCTTAGACCAATCATTGTATTATGAACATTATATTTCATTAAGGAAAAGGAGTTTTTTTTATTACATTTATTATATTGTTTGTATGTTTACTGTAATAATAATAATATATTTAGATAAATCATATTAGTTATCCTAAATATCCTTAGTTGATCATCTTTGTGGGAATGATGATGAATTAACGATAGTATAATTTTGATTGATAATTATGAGCTAATCATGTATAAATACACGAATCAAAGCCATAAATACTTGTTAGAAAACAGGGTGTTAGATCAACCCGTCATGAGATAATTACATGGATTAAGTCATAAGTGTATCTCATATATATAGTCGTGTCATTAAGCTCTCAGACCTAAGATTACCATAGATTCTTACATGAGGAACATTGTGTTTTGACATAATCAAAAGTCACCTTTAACCGGATGATCATAAAGGCTGTGATCGAGCATAGTGAAATCTATGTAGAGAAAAATGAGTGGTTAAAATGGAATTTATCCTTCTCATTAGTAGAGAGATATCACTGGGCCACTCGATGAATGAGACTGAGAAATACATGGCCATACTTGGATGGAAGGGTTTTTCATTTATTCTGTCAGTCTGCTCAAAAATCAAGAAAGTGAAGGTCGAGTAAAATGAGGATGACATTTCCATACCTCATACTTGACTTAGATATTATATGACGAAAAGATTGTAATAGGGTTGTATGATAGGTTACATTGGATCATCGATCCTCATATGATTTGGGTAGTCACAATGTCTTGTTAGAGGCCACTTGTGACTTGTGAATAGAATAACATTATTGGCCCACTACCAACGTAATATGGGCCTATAGGGTTACACACAAGAATAGATGCTTAGAGAAAGAAAGTGTATAGACATTTAAAAGAGAAAGAGAAGGACATCTTCTTTTCTTGAATGTATGGTGTTCGTCTTTAGTGGCACTAGCACGGCATTTGAGTTGTTGTTACCTTTTGTGTGGATACTGGTAGAGGGAATTGACCTAAAGCGTCAGTTTCAAAGATCCAACAGTAGAAAAAGAGCCTAAAGAATCACGTAAAAAAGATAAAAGCCTTTAACTTTACTCGTAAAAAAGATAAAAGCCTTTAACTTTACTCTATGTAAACGACATTAACGAATTCATGGGAGGAATTCGAATTCTTTTTTTTTTTTTCATTGTGCGTATCCCAAGAATCCCAACAGTTACCAACTATATTTATTAAATTTATAAGAGACTTTTAAGGTTATTACTACTAAGATTTAGATTTCTATGATCTTGCTTTCTAATTTTTAAGGAACTTGCATGCATAAATTGTAACTTACTAAACTTTGAGAGAATTTGCATACACAAATTATAACCTTAATAAGTTGCCACAACGGCTTCCTTAAATTACCAAGGACTTTTATGATTATTAGTATTACAGTGACAAATATAATTTAAACAATAACAGGGCAAGGAGAAGAATGGGAGATAAAATTTAACATTTTTCAACATAGGTTTTTTCCATGACAAAGTAAAAACTAAAGATTAATTCTAATTTTACCTAAAAAGATATAGAAAGAGAGAAGAAGAAAAGGGAGAATTATGTTTAAGAACTTAAAGTTAAAAATATTTATTCTAAAAGATTTGTTACCATTATTTTAGGGTTGATTACTATTGATTTTAACAAAAAATATTTTTAAACTCAATGGTAACAAATCCTTCAAAATAAATTTTTTCATTTCTGAGTATTTCTTTATAATTCTCCTAAAAGAAAAATATGTGGTGGTGATGGTGGGTTATAGGGCTTCACTTGTAAAAGAAGAAGAGGAAGAATATGCCATCTTTGTTGTTTTTCTCTTCCTTGACAAATCTTAAAAGTAGGAAATGGCAAGATGAAGCAATCATTGGAAGAAGAAAAGAGCAAACATAAATGCTATATGAGAGCGTGGAGAGAGGAAATGGAAAAAAGGATATTTTTGTCAGTTCACACAAAAAATAAAGTTTTTTTATCTTCTAAATAATTTAAAATTTTAACATCTTTTATTATAAATTTTGACACCTTATGCATGAATGTAATTTTCCTTAATAAAAGCCTTAAAGAGAAATAACTTCACCTAAATTTTGTTATTTTTTTTAGAGGTCAAAGTCACATGCGACTCTAAATGGGCAAACAGTGAGATGCATATTAGTTGCGTTCGTCTTCCCTCCACTAAGCACCCCGTTCACTGCACCTCCACTTAGCTCAAAACGGCACTATTTCAGTTATGCATGTTAATATGAGTCGTTCACAGGATAGACGGTGATGAGAGGCTACTTATTTAAGTGATGTCGTTTCAAAAATTGACTCACAGCCCTCCATTATCTAGAAACACCATAGTCATCCAATGCAATTTCATAAACTTTGTTCGTTCTTCTTCCTCCAGGTGCGTGGGAAAGCTGAAGGTGGTAGGTGGATGAAAGCAGGTTTGAAGGAAAAAGGACTTGTGCAGGGTTTGCTAATATCAAAGATTGGTGAGTGAGATTTTCTTGCTATTTTTGGTCAAATAAGCACAATGCAAGGTTGAAGTGGGGATTTTGAAAGTTTGGTGATTGATATATTTGCTAGTCTCAATGTATATTATGTTCTTATATGATTTTGGCTTATATTTTAATGCTAGTTTGTTGCTTTCATTCATGAAGTATTTATATAGCATTGCTCTCTTTTTATTCACTTTCTTCTACAGTTTGCATCTCTAATGTTGGTAGTTTTTTGGTTTTGATACGTTTGTAGGTTTGCTCTGTTTTTGCTATCATAAAGTATTGATATCATCGTTGGTTTATATTTATGATTTTTTTGTGCTTTCTTCTACTGACATTTGCTGGTTTATATCTATGGTTTCATATTTTTGGTTCATATGTATACTTTTATATTTTTGGTTTTATATTTTTGTTTTGTTTATATTAATTTGTATATTTTCTTATTTAATTTACATTGAGTATGTATTTGTTAATTATGCAGGCATAGATGGTGGATATAAATTTCACTCCTAAACTTAATCTTGAATTTGACAATATAGAAGAGTCATGGGAATTTTGGTGTGAATATGGTAGAAGAGTTGGGTTTGGTGTTCAAAAACAAAAGTTTAACAAGAGTAGGAAGGATGGGTCATATTCATCATATCCATATGTTTGTTGCAAAGAGGGAGTACAAAAATCAGACAAATGAGATGAAAAAACCAAGAAGCCTAGACAAGAAATAAGAACAGGTTGTAAAACTAGAATGAAAGTTGTACAAGTAAATGGAAAATACAAAGTCAATGGAGTTTTTCTAGATCATAATTATCCTTTTCATTCTTCTAAAACCATTCACATGTTAGCATCATATCGAAGTTTAACACTGGCACAAGCATTTGAATTAGAAGTTGCTGAAGAAGCCAGGATTAGTAAAAAATTAGCATATAATTTGATGAGCAAATATACAGGTAGTCGAATTAATTTGGGATATACAAAAGTTGATGCAAAGAATTATCTTAATTCAAGAAGACAAAGAGCCATGGCATATGGTGAAACTGGATGTATCTTTAGTTATTTTGAAGACTAATTAACAGAAAATCTATCATTTTTTCATGTTCATCAAATAGACTCAAAAGAGCAAGTGACAAATGTGTTTTGGGCTGATGCATGCATATTGATCGATTATACATGCTTTGGAGAAGTCATTTCACTTGATACAACTTATTGCACCAATCGCAACCATAGGCCTCTTACTATTTTCTCTAGTTTTAACCATTACAAAGGAGGGGTGATATTTAGAGTTGCATTATTATATGATGAAACCATTGAGACTTTCAAGTGGCTTTTTGAGACTTTTTTGCGTGTAAACAAGAATGTAATGCCACTAACTATTTTTACTTACCAAGATGCTACGATGGCACAAGCAATACAAGATGTGATGCCAAATGTAAAACATGCCTTATGCACATGGTATATTTCAAGGAATGCAATGAAGCACCTTAGGAATGCAATGAGAGAGGAGTTTTATATCATGAGTAACTTGAATTATTGCATATATCATTGTTGGATGAAACACAATTTGAGAAAGCTTGGCAAGTATTATTATCAAAATATAATATGGAAGAAAATATATGGTTGATGTCTATGTACGCAATAAAAGAGAAGTGGGTGGCATGTTATTTGAAGAGCTCAAGGACACTTGGTATGAGAAGTACACAAATTAATGAAAGTGTCAATGCAAGCGTAAGAAGTTGCACAAATCCTAAATTAGATATCAATAAATTCTTGCAACAATTAGGAGATATTGCAGAGTCTAAGCGATACAATGAATTGAAGCAAGATTTTGTCACGCGTGAAAAATTGCTAAGGTTGATATTGCAAAGTTCATCCATGCTTCATCGACTTTCTCAAGTCTACACTCCACCCATTTTGAATTGTTCCAACGTGAATGTGATCTACGTGATGCTACATGTATAAAAGAGAGAAAAGAAAGAAAGAAAAATGAGGATGCAAAGGATAGTGATACTTTTTTTGATTATGTGATCACCATGGATGGTAAGAAATGGGAGTATAATTTGACATTTGATCCCTCAACAAAGACAATAACTTGTAGTTGCAAAAAGTTTGAATGAGTAGGCATTTTGTGTTGTCATGCATTAAGGATATTGTATGAATGTGATGTCAAGTTACTCCCACAAAAATATATTATAAAGAGATGAACAAGAGAAACACGATGTGGTGTAGTATATGATATAAAGGGAAAGAAAATTGTAGTTGATCGTAAACTAGAAAAATCAAATTGATATAGGCAATTGTGCCCCATGCTTGTTAAATTAGCCAGTGATGCTTCAGAAAGTTCAAAGGCATTCTCTCTAGTTCATGAAACCATTTTGGAACTTAGCAAGAAAGTGGTTTAGTTACATGTAAACAACCATTAAAAGATACTAAGGGTGATAAGGGGAATCATGAGAGTGATGGTGGTAATGGCTGTGATGGAGGAAATGATGGTGGTGATGGAAGTGGTAAAGTTATTGGCTTTAAGAAGAGAGAGGGTAGAAAGATTAAAAAATAGATAAAAAGTTAGGTGGATGAATTAAGTCAAAAAAGATGAAGAGTTAAGCCCTTTAACAAATTGTCACAGTAAGATAAAACCTCTAAAAAACCATCACAGTTAATGAAAGCCTCTAAGAAAGCTCCACAAAAAGTTTAAACCTCTAAGAAGGCTTCACAGTCAGTGACAACCCCTAAAAAAAATTTACAGGTATACTTTTGATATTGCAACAAATTTTTTAAAGTTATTATTAACTATTAATTGCTTGTTTTTTTTTTTTTTTGCCATTTTAGGCAACTTTGGTGACATCGATAAAAGCTACCTCATCAATTCAAGTACAACATGATTATATGATGATAGATACACTTATACTAAATCAAATGACTTATAACAATTTGTTGATGGTGAACACATAATCTGTTTTTATATATTCTCACATAACTAGTAGTATATTGATATAAAACATATGTATTCTTATTGCAGGTACCGCTTGATTGTGATATGGCATCATTAGAAGCTTTAAAGTTCAGCCAAGTATTTACAGATGGTAAATCATAATAGACATAATAATGAAAGTAAAAACAAATTGAATCACTTTTATTCAAATCAATTTAATCTTTATCACATGTCATTGTCTCAACTTGAGATAATTTGAAAACAATACAATATTCATTTACACTATTGAGGTATAATTGCTACAAATACAAATTCATATATCAACTACTCATCCGTTTCATCTTCTTTTGTTCCAGCTCCTAAATGAAGGTAGCATTTCAACTCTTTTTGCTCTACTGCTTCATTTTAGCTCTTTTTGCAAAACTCTTATAGGAAGTCATCAATCAGCTATTTTTGCTTCTACTACTTTATTTCAGCTCTTTTAGTCAAAGATAGCTCATTTAATGCTTTTGGGCTGCTCTTTTTTTGGTCATAGCAGCCCAATGCTTATATTGTATATATCAATATATTTTGTACATTAGGCTTCTTTCTTTTTCAATATAGTTCTTGAGCTGGTTCTCTCTTTTTTTTCGGTTAAGCTAGCTCATTGTTGTCATGATTTGCATGTCCATATCTGATTATTTAATCTACACAACAATCATAAAAAATAAGCCAATGCCCAAAAAGGTTCACAATTTGTGTAGCAAAATATTTAACTAATTCTAGTTTCAGCAAATTGCCCCACTTGGTTCAATTATTCATAGACTCAATCTATTATTCAGTGAAAGAAAGCTAATGCCTAACTTCATTTAACAATTTTATTTAACAAATCAATCAATTAGTTCAGTAATATAGCTCAATTTAGTTCAACAGATTAAGCAAATTGGTTCAACAGATTCAACAATTAGGTTCAACAACAGTTTGGTTCAAGAGTTCAACTTATTTGGTTCAAAAAATTTATCCAATCACTTTGCAATTGACACATTTGGGATAATGTAAACAGATGGCCAGTAGTTCCACACAAATAAAAGGGAATAATTCAAATGCAGTTTACAGATTCATCAATCCCAGAAACATATATATATATATATATATATAATTTCAACAATATTATATAACATTAAAATTTTAACAATATTCGAAATGCAGCAATCCCAAAGAATTTCAACAAGATTCAAATGTTCCCCAATTGAATCAACCGTTCACTGTACCCTAATTGAAACAACTATTCAGTGAAATCACAGGGGAATCGAGCAACACACAACTTAAATCCTTCTTTTATTAAAGAAGAAGAGGGAAGAAGAAGAAGAAATTGCAGGATACCTCCACCCAACCGAACGCTCAAGGGTGATGAAGCCGAAGAGAAATTGCTCAACGAGAAACACAGGGGTATTGGAGAGAGCAGGATGAAGCCGACAATGAAGGCTGAAGGTGGATGAAGGATCAAGCTTTCGTCGAAGAGAAACGCTAGAGGAGAGCGGAAAGAGGACGATGAAGGTGAGCAACCCGTCCACGGCAACGTTGGATTGGTTCCCAGAGGATGAAGCCAAACGCAAGCTTCCATTGGGTATCGAGGATATTGAATCTGGATGGAAGTTTCTTGAATTAGCATGGACGGCTCAGATTGCATGAGAAGATGGACAGCCAGATTATACGCATAACTGCAACGGTGCCGTTTTGCGCTAAGTGGAGGCGCAGTGAGCGGGGTGCTCAGTGGAGGGAAGCCGAACGCTAGTTCATAAGCTTTTATGGAGAAAAAAATTGTTATAAATATATGCTTGTTCTTCGTGTCCAGATAGTGAAAAAAGGGTTCTTTTGTTTTTTTTTTTGGGTTTTCCTTAATTTATAACTTACAGGGTTTTCCAAGCAGCATTACTTCAGATTATATTCCTTTTCAAATATGGGATTCATTGCAGGTAAATAGATAGTGAAGAAACGGGGTAAATAATTACAGTTTACAGAAAAGCCATGTTAAATTGGCTTGTTCCTACTATTGATTTTTAAGTATGGATTGATTATTGCAAGGCCTCTCAACGTATATAAGGACCATGCTTTCTAACCAGGTAAGGCATTGTCTCACTCTGTTTTTATAGTAATTGTTGCCCTACAATGCCCATGTCTACTTTAATCTCATTTAGGCTCTCTTGAGTGCTATTGGGGTCGATGAGAAATCAGCAACAGTCATTGTGCCACTTTTCAGGTGTCAAGTAATTATATTATGTATTAAAAAACTTAGATATAATTCTTTGCCGTTAAGATCTTTAATGAAACCATGACATATGGCTGAACTTTTTTAAAAGTTGATGTGGTATTGAGTTGGTAAAAGTTGCCAACATATTATATTTTCATTGGAGAACTTGATAGCAAATACCTAAGTAATTCTATCTAAGAATTGTTCATTTTGTATTTCATGATTAATTGCCGAACCCCAATTTGTAAGATGGTGAGCTTGCTAGAAGCCTTTATGTTTCTTAGACTGCAATACATTGACAACATTTATTTTATTGAATCTTGATACTATTTCCAGTGGTTTTTTGAGGGATCTAACTGGCATGCTTGGAGCTATCCTATTCACATTCTACCAGGTCTGCATCTTTCATATGATCATACTCTACTTCCTTATTTATTTCTAAAGGGAAAATATACTAATTAGTACCTTTTGGACATAGTTTTGGTACCCATATAATGAGAAGAGATTGAACTATTGGAGTTGATGATAACTAAGAATAGTAGTAACTTAAACATGAGGAACATTACACTTGAGTTGGCATGGGTGTATATCATATGACGATTCTTTCCTTTCTGATGATTCAAACTCCAAATCCATGTCCCTTTGACTATAGTGCTAAGTAACTTGATATGCTGCAGGGATCAAACCTGGATAGCAATGCAAAAAGGTGGCGTTTGGTTGCAGATCTTATGAATGATCTTGGTAAAATTCTTGCACCTAATCTTTTTTATTTGTTTGAACAACCCATTTCTTTATGCAATCTTTTTTCCTGAAGCATAGACAGAGATGACTGTTATTGTTTGATCATGAAATGCCAGTAACAATTCTATAGAGTTGAGTACTAGTTGAATTGATATGACTGCCAATGCATTTTTGCATTTGTGCAAGTCTAAATATTGTCTATGGAGCTCCTAATATGATCATCTTGCTTGTATATTCTTATTCGAGGGAGAGTTTCCATTCTTAAAACCTTACTAGGCCATTTATCCTCAAACAATTACTTTTTTTCCTTTTTCTTTTTCTTTTGAAGGGGGGGGACGAGCGGCATCTCTATTGTGTAGCTTTCATCTTGCTGGCTTGTGTTAAATCTGATCTCCCATATTCCATTATTCATATCCAACGTTTATTTGTGAAGCTTTTTGCATGGATTGCAGGAATGCTAATGGACCTTATCTCCCCATTGTTTCCATCCGCTTTTATGGTTATTGTTTGCCTTGCAAGCCTATCAAGATCGTTCAGTAAGTTCAAGCATTCCTGGAAGTTAAAAATAGACACTGATTTAAAGTTAGTTACTACATGATTACTTTTTGCCTTCTTTATAAGATATTTATTAATAAAATTAGGCATATTAAGTGATGTAATATTTATAGACTTCAGGTGATCTAATCCATGCTAACCATTGGACTTCTTCGACAGAATTGTCTGTTTTAGAACTATAACAATTATGATATTGCTTCTTCTATTCCTTTTATTTTTCTGATTAACGGTTTTATTTTGATCCTAATTTTCAACTTTAATATTTGTCCCTTAAAAATATGTTGTTGATTAGCTGGTGTTGGAAGTGGAGCCACAAGAGCAGCTTTGACTCAGCATTTTGCCCTTTAGGATAATGCTGCAGATATATTAGCTGAGGTATAAATGGCATTTATTCTAACTGTTTATTTGAGAATCTGATCTTTTGTCCTGTATGACAGTATTAATTTTTGATTTATCGGCATCTATCCATAGGAAGGAAGTCAAGAAACAGTAGCAACCGTGATTGGCATGGCATTGGGAATGCTTGTTGCTCGCATTACAATGGAACAACCACTAGCAATTTGGTTTTCTTTTTTGTCTCTGACCCTGTTCCATATGTTTGGTAAGTTTCTAGGTTGTCATTTTCTTTACACAACATTTTTGCATTGTAAAGTTGTGAAAAAAATAGGTAATATTAGAAATAAATCCAACTTGTTCATACTGCTTTGGTGTACAAACAAAATGCAAAAGCAAGAGCGGAACTGTTTGTTATCTGGACCTCATCAGGAGAAAAAAGAGGTTACAGATGCTCTGATAGTGACAGTTGCTCCGTTTCCAACCAGCATCAACTTTTGGGACAAATTGGCAATTTATATGCTCTAGGACATATGATGGACAATATTTGCTTATTTGTGCTGTTTACAAACTAAGATGTTTCAATGTTATGGAGTCTTTTTGTGTTACAGTTAGAACATATAAATGATTGATTTTCTGCATTCCTCACAAGTTAAACTTTTAGCTTAGATAGTGGCAACAATTAAAAAATTTGTCTGGTCATCTTACCGCAATTTTAATCTGAAGATAGTCTCATCTATCTAAGTTAATTCTACCTTTTTCTATGTATAGCTTTCTCTCTAAATACGTGACTCAAATCTAAAATGCTACATCATACATGAAATCCTGATTGTGCAAATCTTGTCTTTTCCATGCAGCAAATTACCAAGCTGTTCGATGCCTTGCAATGACCTCTCTAAACCCTGAAAGGAGCTCAATTCTTTTGCAGCATTTCATAAAGACTGGCCAAGGTATTGTCTGTTTTTAATCCCACTTATTTCCCTGTGATCAAAACATCTCTGTGACATAAGGTCAGATGTACTACTGTTTTCAATCTTAGCATAAAATTGGTGGCACCTAAGGCCACAGTAATGGACCTTGAAAAACAAGGATGAGTTGGCCATCCTCAGCAGCCTGTGAAGGAGAAAGTAGTTTCCAACGTGTTAAGCCAGCTTCTTATTTATCTTTTCATTTATTTTTTGAGTATTAATGCTCGCTTCTAAACTTCTTGCCAGTTCTCACCCCTGAACAGGTCTCTTCATAGGAGCATCTTTTACCCATACAGCTCACTTCATGGAGCTCAAAGAATGCTGATCCACTGCATTTGCAAGTACGTTTGGGCACTAGGGTTTCTTCATTTGAAAATATGGAAATGTGAGTGTTTCCATTGACCATTTTTTTTTCTTTCCTCTCTCTCCTTAATGGGTGAGAATTGAGAAAAATGAACTTGTTCTTGAGCATTAGTGCATTATACTCCCCAAACTATGTTCAGGTTTTGTCTGAGCTTCTGTCTCGCTGCATAATTACCAGTCTTTACCATTACCCAAAATGCCATTCAAGGTCACAAGGGCCTACTAGGCTGTGTTCTTACTTCCAATAGCCCAAAACCTAACATGAAGCTGTAGTGTCATCATGAGCAAACAAAACCTCAGAGTCTAGTAGTAACATGTAGCAAGTCAAAAAATTAACCCTTGCCCTGTCTATCTCATCAAGTATTGTCTCAAAGCCTAATCAGCCCAGGATTAGGGCTTGATTCTTGTGCAGTCTTAGAGGGTACAAGTAGTGAATTCCATTTCTGTATGATGCTGATGATAAAATAACGTTCTGTAACAGATTGGAGCCTTTGCTTTCTGCAGCACCTCACTATGCAAAAGGGCAGCTCAGCTTTCCCCATATTTAATGTCAACTATTGAGTTTTCATATTCCAGCAAAAGTCTTACCCCCTTTTTCATTGATTGTTTATATATATAGCAAAGTACTTGCTAGTGGAAAGGAAGGGGATCATTCATGTCATAGCTCATAAAGACTCGAGTGCTGCTGATGTCCTAAAGTCATTTATTCATGCTATCGTTATGGCAAATCTTAATGGTAAAAACAAATCTTTGCATACAGGCAGTCAATTGTGGATAGATAATCAATATGACATTTTTATTCAGCAGGTAATTCTTTTGGTTTCTCGTCAAACTCAATTTAGCTTCTCATTTACATTATTTATGTTTTGAAAAGAGTGATATACTATCTTTTTCTATTTTTACTAAATTGCTAAAATGGCATCTTCTCTTGCTTGCATACATCTTCACTAACTTGGAGACTAAGTACACACTCATGTGCAGCTCAAGTCACCAGGTTGGAAAACTGAACGGCTTCTATCGCCTTCTACAACTTGGAGGGCTAACTGGATCTATGAACCGTTGGAGGAAAAAATTGATTAGTTCATCTTCAATTTTGATACATTGAACATTCCCCTAGAGGTGACTAGTGGCAGCTCTGGTTGGATTGAGATAGTTTAATTTATTGAAACCAGTTCCGAGGCCTGAAAATTAGAGGAGAAAGTTCTTCCATGGATGACAAGATAATGCTATTTATGCTATTGCTTCAGTATGATGAAGATCAGAAACTTTTCTGCATGACTGTTGCCCCTTTTCTCTCTTCAAACCAGTAAATGCATCATGACTTGCAATGTTCTTTGATTTTAGCCACCAGGTCCTACCCCGCTGTTTTTTTTTTTTTGGCTGAGTAATATTATTTTCACACTTCGTTTTTGGCACCTTCTTTACATTTTTTCTCATATTTTATTATGTAATACTATCATTTTCTTATTTAAATCAACGCTGAAAAAGTGAAATGCTACGTAAGTGTGAAAATAACTTCCCCCCAACCCCTTCTTTTTTTTTTTTTCCCTTCTTTTTCTCATTGCCGATTTTACATCCAGCAGTGCCCTAATCTTCGTGTAACAATTGACATTTGGCACCTGCCTACTTTTGACCATTACTTGTAATAGGTCAGTGCCTTCTTAAAAAGTCGAACGTGGACAGAGGCATCTGTCGTAGTTGAGTAAGCTGTAAAATTCAGAACAGCCATCTCTTGCTTCAAAGGGCTGAACCAGTGTTCCATATTTTCATAATTGGCTGTATAAACATTGTATTTTGTCGGGTTATTTTTAAATTTTTTTAAATAAAGAAAATAATAAAAATAAAAGAGGAAAGAGAAGAAAATTAAAAAAAACCGAAAATCCTACTTGTATTTTATGTACTTTTGTTTTTAGATAAGACCTTTGATTTCAAGTGCTGGGATCAGGTCCTCTCGGCTATGTTTGGATATGAGTTTTTGGAAGAGAAAAGAAAAAAAGATAAAGAGATAAAGATGTTTGGTTAAAAAAATTTAAAGAGAAAAAGTAAAAAAAAAAATTTTTGCCTCCCTTCCCTTCCTTCCAAATCTCCTAATTTGAAAGGGAGGGGGATTTTTTAATTTTTAATTTGTTTTATTACTCTTAATATTTTTAATATTTTAATTTTTTAATATGTTAACATTTAATAAAAATTAAGATAAATTTTTTTCATTAAGAATTAAAAATAAAAAAAAAAAAGATTCATAATTTTTTTAAAAAAATTGATATAAATATATTTTTTATAAAAAAATTAAAATAATATAAAAATAAATTTATTTAAATATAATTACCTTCGTTACCTTTTCTTCCTTTTTCGTTTGTTGAACTAAACAGAAATCTTTAGAAAAGCTCATTTTGCAATAATAAATAAAATAAAAAACAAAAGTAAAAACAAATAAAAAAAAAAAAAGCTTGGATCAAAATAGAGCCGATGTCTTGACCTAAACTCTCATCTATGCAGTGTTAAAAATTTGACTCAAAACCAATTAAACTAAGGATAAAATTTAAGAATAATTTTTTATATTCTTATTATTAAACTTTTTAATTAAAATATGATAAGTATAATGCTTACCATTTTAATTGGTAAATTATACATAGGTAGAACAGAAGCAAAAAAACGAAGAAGGGAGAACAGAGAGAAAGAGACGTAGAAAGGGAAAATAGAGAGAGAGAGAGAGAGAGGAGAAGGAACAGAACAATCGACAAGGAAGACAACATGCGTTCAGATTCTCTATGCAGCAAAAATATGCGCATCGCGGCGCAGCAATGGAATGACAACGTTTTGTCCGCATTATCACAACCGTAAGTTCTTCCGTGCGCCACGTGTTCTGGACCATATGAAAACTCCCAAACTGTAGTCCTCTCTGGTAAAACATCGCGTCCCCCTCTGCACCTGATATGTAGCATTGCATGAAGCCTTCTTCATCCTCTTCTTCCTCACTTGCATGGGCTCCACAAGGCCTTCTGATTTTAATAATGTAAGATGGTATTATTTTTGCTGCTGAGAAGATGCTCTTCGAAGAGCTGTTGTCTGACACCAACATATCAAGAAATGCTGTAGTGGCGTCAATTCTTGAACTAGAAGCTGCAGCTAGATCTTGTATGTTTTATATCAACTTTAATGAAATGATAGTAAACGAAAATGATGAAAGATAAAGGTTGTGTTATGATGATGCATTTAGAAAAAAATATAATACAAACTCAATAGCATGTTGGTGATGATGCATTAGAATTCTTCACATATCTCATTGCCCCACTGGGTTCTTCTCCAAAGCTCTATTTGGTGATAAGGAGGGTGGGGAAAGCAAAAGAGACTAGCCATCACAAGCAAAAGACTTTTTTGGGGTTGAAGATAACGATGGCATTGAAGAAGATTGCACATACTGATTATTGTAAACAAGAGATAATGGAGGTGATGCAACTTGGTTTATCTGTGGCGGCAAAGAAGTGCCGTGGACTATCATGGTTTCTAGTGATTTCAGTAGTAATCTTCTGGGGCTTACTTTAATTAGTGGTGAAAGGCTGACGGAATGTGACCGATCCGGCAAACTCGAAAGAGGAAGAAGAAAACGATCTAGAACCTAATTTCCTACTTCATGCACCAATATTCTCACCTACAATAGATGCGAACACTCTTCGAGAACTCGTACCAAAACCACTTGAGATATCATGATCACCCAGATGAAATTTCATCTACGCCTGCTATTGTAGTTGAACCCAAACCATGCAACAATTGCAGAGGAGGAAAACTAGGTTTGAACACAACTTGTGTTTTGAGGTTTAAAGGGACGGCTAGAATTGCAAGTAATTGACGACGAAGATTGGCTAAATTTGGCAAAAGAAAAAACCCTGAAAACACGGAGGACGTGGCGTGCACAAGAGCCTATGATTCTGTGGAAGGCTGTGATGAGCTAGATGGAACGATGCCGTTTTGAAGATGCGCACGGCGTGCACATATTAGAGATTCGCAGGGGATCACGACCCTAGCCAACATAGCGGGCCTCTGTCATTCCTCAATCCGTTGGGTTTAGCTAAGGGAAGGTTAATTTTTACCTGGGTTGTCATTTTCTCCCCATTTTTGAGATGTAGACTCGTTTTGGTAATGTCTTGGATAGTTTTAGTCATCTTCAGTATCTTTTCTCCCCTCTTTCTTGCGGTTTGATCCCGTATATGGGAAGAGTTTCTGGGTGAATGATAGCTTGTTTTCTGCCTCATCTTTGAAAGGAAACCCACCTTCAATTTCTCGATTATAAGTGTTCTTTTATGAGGTTTTTGTTAAGTTGCCTTTGCATTCTAATCTGAAAATTTCAGTATGTTTTTGTTTCTATTCTTGCATAAATCCTGGGCACTATTTGTTTTGCTAATGGGGAGTGGCTTATTGTGCTAACGGAAAGTATGTCTTTCTCTCGTGTCACTGAGCTTATGTGCCACTGCCCATCCCCTCTGATTCCTCTGATTTTACTTAACAAAGATCAAAAGAATGGGGAATTGTTTAACGGATTTTTGGGGCTTAATACTTGGAGGATGGTGTATATTGTCGGGCCGGTGGGTGCTGTTGTTTAAGTATGACATTCAGTCTTGATAATGTAGTTTTTGTGTGCAAAGTGCTGGGGCTGTGATGCTGATTTTTCAGTGTTAAGTATGGATACTTACTTCTTGGCTTGAAGCATAGAATTTGGAATTGATTTTTCTCAGCCTATGAAACGTTGGCCTCGGGCGCTAGTTTTGGGGAATAAAAACTAAGTGTATGAGTTTTGTTTCATAAGATGTCAATACCTTGTTCTTTTAATTCCGTCTTGATGCTAAAATCTGGGTTGGGTGTGTTAAAATTACCTGACATCAACTTATGAATCGATTCTGAAGTTTATTCTTCATTTGAAATGACGATGGATGCATGGTATGTCTTCCTCTTCAAATATGTAGTATCTGGATGTCCTAGTTACAGTCCTTCATAAATGCCTGAATGCCAATTTTCTCTGCTTAGTTATTTGGGATTGAGATGCACATGTGTTATTAAAAGATGAGAAACTTGGTGTTGCAACTAAGACTACCATAATCTCTAGGAGCAGCAAACTGTTTCTATGATAGATCTTCATTGACAAGTACTTTATTTGTGCTTTTAATGTGAGGACATATACAGGGATGGTTGTTAAAATGTGGTTTTTCGGGTGACTTGTTTCATTTACTTTTAATCTATTTTCACGTGGAGGAGGGAAAGATGGTATGATGCATTTAGATGAAACTGCCTGATATATTGGTACGCATCAGTACTTGATATGTCATGATATATGATGAAGTATAATTATTAAAATTCCTTAATTTGATGCTTGATTTATGTGTGGCTATTAATGGTCTCTTTTCTTGGATTGGTGTGAGCATATAAAGATATATATATATATATATATATATATATATATATATATATATATATAAACCCATCAACGGGACAAGTGGAAACCAGGGGCAATAGGGTATCAAGCTTGTTGAATATGGATCTTTTCCTTCTGAATACCATGCATATAGCTGAAAGAGGGCATTTGGGTTCTTCTATTTTCCATTCATCTCCTTGTGATTCTGTTTGAATGATATCTGACTTAACACAAACACACATTGACAAGCTAATGCATGCTTGTAAAATTTCATCCTATTTTATTTTATCTCATTTTTAATTTTAAATTGTTAGAGTTTTGCCATGTAAAACTTTTGAGTCTTTGCAAGTACATATATATCAATTGATGAGTTATGTGTGACAATATTTAAGTTGCATGATTTCATTTTAAATAATTTTGGGTTCTAACAACCCACATCTAGTTAATTTTGTTTATCATTAAAAAATTTCAAAAATACAAAATAATAAAAGATGATTTTTAGAAAAATTAAATAAATCATTTTTTTCATTTATCTAAGAATTGTTCTCAATTTTTGTTTGATAAAATTACAAAAATTAAAATTACTTAAAAATCCAAAAAAAATCCTTTTTCTTTGATCATTATATATACTTCTTAGAAAATTCATACTTATTTTAAAATTAAAATACAAATAAAAGTCTGATTTCCAAAAATCTAAAAAAATAGACAAGAAAAAAAATTAAGTGAGTCAAGAAGTGGGATTAATTTGATTTTTGTAAATTAAAATAAACAAATCAACTTTAAAATTATTTTGTTTATGAAGACAAATTAATTCTTATTTTTTTCTTTTTTATCAAAAAAATAAAAATCATCAACCAATTGATATTTGTTTTCTAATCCTATTGAATTACGTGAATTTTGATATCTAGGGAAGGATATATAACCCTAGGCTCTTATCCTAAATCAACTTTGCCTTTTAGAATAAGTTATTTTTTCCTTTTCTCAATTTCTTTTTTTTTTCTTTTTTGATTTTTTTGGCATGTGATTGATGAGAGTAATTAAAACAAGTTGAAGGCTATATTAAGTTTGTACTTTGTATAATTAATTCAGAATAACCATTTTGTAAGGTGCTTAATACTTATATATAATTTATTCCTAAACCTATTTTATTTTCTTAGACTATCCTTTTCATTTTTCTAAAAATTTTTTTCCTTTTAAAATAAATTTTGGTGGTGATTCCATTTTAGTTGATTTTTATTTTGAAAGCCAATTTTTTTATTTCGTGCATTGCAGTCTTTTTTAAAGTGTGACAGCTTGGATAAAAGTTTTTTAGATAGAGCTAACTTATTGAAAATAACTAAATTAAGTCAATCAAATAATATTTAAGTATGTCAAAACACACTTTTAGATAAAATTTGCCTTTGATTTATTTACATATTTATTTATAATTAACTTAATTTATTTATTTTTTGCAAGTGAAATCTACTTTTAAAAAAAAAAAACTGTTACTAGCTAGCCTAAATACATCTAGAACAGCAATGAATGTTTATGTAGAGGATTTAATGCCCTTCCCTTTTGCATACTGTCAAATGCTGCATAGGCTTTCTCATGACAATAAAATAACCCTTCCAATAACCACTGAAGATATCAGGGTAACTAAATAAAATATTATGATAATTGCATTATGAAAAGTGCGGCTACCCTATTGATTACAAAACTTGGGGCAAAGCAAATTCTTTGCTACTTTGTTGCCAAAGTAGGATATGAATGATTTAGATTTTATTTATTATTATTTTTTAAAAATTTTAATCATACATTTTTTAAGTTTATAATTAAAAAATTATTTTTATTTTGCATTTTATTTGTTTTAAAGCAAAAAAAAAATTAAACAAATAAAAAAAATTTAAACCATCTAGATCTCATTGAGCAGTCTAAATTTGGAATTGCTTTGTTGCTACTTTTGCTAAGTAACAGAGAAACTAAACACAACGTGGAGGGGCAATAATAATGGAAGTTTGTACACGACACATTGGCTACAATGATTAATTAGGTTATTCTGTTATAATCTTGTTATTCAAAGAGAAATTAAAGAAATAAGAGACAAATAAAAAGTGCATCATTTTGCACTGTGTTACTAATATCAACACTAAAAACAACATAAAGTTCAATAAAAAGATTTCAAATCTGTTCCTGGTTTGCTACCTCCTACTGTTACCCTTTGCTGTTGACTCTGAATAACGCCAATGAACACTAAAATTTTCATTCTTGGCACAGGACATCTATTGTAGTTTAAAACAATTGTTTGTGCATATTTTGCATCTCCAAGGAAACCTGTAGGGACAGCATATGCATATACTGTGACTACTGCTCAATCAATCATTTCTGCAACTTTGCATTTATTTAAGACCAGTTTCTGTGTTGCTGAATGATCATTTCCTTTCCCCCGATGATGCGATGAGTACAGCAACAGCCACCACGAACATAAACAACATGCTCCCAAGCAGTATATATGTTCTTCCTGATGATTTGCGAAACTCCCCAAACAAAACAAGCCCCGAAAGGTACTCCCTAGTGGAAGTGCCTACTCACCGATGCAAATTCAATTATGGTTACCGTACCATCAATACTATACTTGTTCATGTGGCAGGTCTAGCGTGGGCTAAAGGCCAACTGGTTTTTACTTTTGGGCCGAAGCCCATCTTAATTTAGCTCCATTATTTAAGGTTAGTTCACGGTTCAAATTCAAGGGTAAAGTTTGGGCTTGACCCATGTGTGTGTGGGTATATCTAGTATGAATATAAATATAGATATATAAATATATAATTTTGCAAAAAATTTTAAAAAAATGAGTTAATTGAATTGAACATATTTTACAAGTAAATAACATTTTTCATCTACAAACATGACAAGCAAAAAATAATAATAATAATTTTTAGTCAAATGAAAAAAATGAGTAGAGAATATAAAGATTGAGAATAAATAATGAATATAATGCAAAATTTAAGGAATTAAAAATATTGATAAATTATGTTATTGGGTTGGTCAAAGTCAAGCTCAACTTGACCATGAAGCGCAGAGGCATAATAAGATTGGCTTGAATTTACTCTCAATGACCCAAATGCTAGATGTAGGTTTAGATCCATTATGTTTTCATTGGAATTGGCATTATAGTCCTGGGCTTGATTCTTTAGTAGACACTTTGTGAAAGGCATGTATTAAGGGAAATTGTGAGTATGACCAGCATCCTATTTTGGCAAGGCTCTTTAAGAGGTCAAAGTAAGACCCAAACATATCGCTTGGGTTGATAATTAAATAAAAAAAGTTATACCCTCATTAATAGTTATAAATTTTGGCCTAATAATAAAAGCTTGATCTAACACTATATTTGGCCAAATACACCTTAGTTTGGTTTGGCCTACAAACAACTCTAAATTCAAAAGCATATCATTAAGATAGCACACTATATTCATTATATATAAAGAAACTCACTTGAATAGCATATGATGTAGCATATACTATAGCTTGACCTGTTATGGATAGGAGACTAGCCAACAGACCCAACCTTTAACATCCCAGTCCACCAAATAAGCCTTAAAAGATGACTTGGGTAAATTTAAGATAGGTTAGTAAAGGAAGGTGATGTTTAGAATAATGACAATAATAAAACTGGAAGTAGAAAAGTAGAAGGAAGTATAAACACTCAAAGAAGGAACCCCTTTCTTTAAAGTATGCCACTGGTCATTTATTGCTAAGTTACATGCTGGTGAGAATAAGGAGAAGCAAACTCTGGTAAAGAAAGTTATAGCCAATCCAATGAAAGTGTTCTTGCTAAAAACCTACAGCAAGAGTTTAAGAAGAGTAATATCTTAAAAGAGGAATCATTTTCTGAGTTCAAGAAAAATTCTCAGATAGATCAAGCAAATGATGAATAAATATGTAAATATCGTAGACTCACTTTTCAGTAGGACTCATCTCTTATTGTTAGTTTCTCACATTATGTTTTTTCTAAGAAACTTAGATAAGAGAAGTGGAAGATATGTTTCAATGATAACTTCTATTAAATCTTGAATTGCTATTTAAAATACATCAATCATAATAAAAACATAGATTAATCTATCCATATCCTACTGAAATAGCAACTAAATAACTAAATATTAGGAACTAACTTTAACAAAAACAAACTTTATTATTATTATTATTATTATTATTATTATTATTATTATTATTATTATTATTTTCATGTGTTACTACATTCAACTACAACTAATTCCTATTTTCTTAATTAACCTCAACTAATAAGGCATATTTCAACACTCCTCCTTGCATTAATAGTTGCACATGCCTAACTTCATTCTCAGTAATTTAAACCTATCTCTATGTAAGGCCTTAGTAAAACTATTAACTAGGTAATAAGAGGTTTTGCAATAAATTAATGTGACTTCACTATTCTATTGAACTTCTTTGGTGAAATATAACTTGATATTGAAATTCTTAGTTTTGCCGTGAAAAAATTGGATTATTGGAGATTGTTATAGCTATTAGGTTGTCCACATAAATTGGTATTTTTTTCTTGCTACACCAAATATAAATCAAGTAAAAGCTTTTTTTAATTAAAAAGCTTGCTTTACAACTACAATTATAGCTATGAATTCTGCTTCTGTAGTTGATTGAGCTACCACTTCTTTGCTCCTTTGAACTCTAAGAGAACACCTAAAGACCCAAAGTAAAAAAATACTCTGAGGTCCTTCTCAAATGATTTAAGGATCTTCCCCAATTTGAATCAGAATAACCTTCCAATTTAAACACTAGATTAAGTTTATACTAAACACCATAACCAAGAGTTCCCTTAATGTATCTAAGGACTCTTTTTGTAGTCTTGAATGCTTCACACTAGCACAATGTAAAAACCTTGAAAGAACACGTATAGCATGGAAGATGCCAAGTCTTGTTACAGTTAAATACATAAGATAGCTAGTAAGACTTCTATAGATGCCCTCTGTCGTCTCCTCAGAACTATCATTTTTACTTAGCTTCTCCTTTTGATTCATTAGAGTCGCAATTGCTTTTCATTCCTCCATGCAAAACCTTTTTAATATTTCTTTTGCATACTTCTTTTGACATATAAAAAATTCCTTATTGATCTTGCCTTATCTCTATTCCCAAAAAATAATTCATAGCTTTAAGGTTTGTCATTTCAAAAACTTTCTACATTTATTGCTTGAATTGATCAATCTGCTTAACATTGCTCCGAATCAGCAAGAGGTCTTCTACATATAGAGAAACAATCAAAATATTAGCATGTGAGTGCTTGATGTACAATGTTGATTCATTTAAGCTTTTTGTGAATCTAAAACTCTACAAATGCTCATCTATTTTGTTATACCAAACCCTAGGAGCCTATTGTAACCTATATAGAGCCTTCTTCAATGAGTAAACCTCATCTTCTTGCATTTAAATATCAAACCCCTCTAGTTGTTTCATAAAAGTCTCCTTTTCTAAGTAGCCATTTAGAAAGATTGACTTGACATCACGTTGGTATACAATCCACCCTTTTTGAGCTATTGTTGTGAGGATTAATCTAATGGTAACTAGGCATGCAACAGGGGTAACAATATCTAAAAAAATCCTCTCCATACACTTGTGAATAGCCTTTAACCACCAACCTTACTTTATATTTGTTAATGGAACCATTAGCATTCAGTTCTGTTTTAAACACTTTTTTTGCTCCTATGACTTTCTTGTATGGTGGTTTATTAACTAAATACTAAGTTTAATTTTTCTCAATCATTTTTAACTCTTCCTATATAGCATCAAGCCATTTGGGATCTATTGCTACTTCATTAAAATTTCCAAGTTCACTATAAAAAAAATTACATCTTTAATATACATGAAATAGTGATTTTGTTCCTCTAACTAGGATATCATCAATGGTCTCAAACTCATCTAATGGTGGAGCTATAAATGATGGTGAGACAACTACTGGTATGCTCTTTTTATCCTTCCTATGCCATTTTCCAATTTTGCAAATTGAACATCTCTACTGATCACTATCTTTCCATACTATGGCTGAAACACTTTGTAGGCCTTGGAAACATTGTTGTAACCTATAAAGATGCTTGGATAAGCTCTCTTATCTAGTTTGTCTGTCTTCACCAGTTGCATAAGAGTATAACAGATATAGCTAAACACTTTCAAATTTTTTAAAAAAAGGCTTATAACTCTATTAAGCTTCAAAAGGTGTTTTCCTTGCAATGCTTTTGTGAACAATCTATTTTGAAAAAAATACAATATTGTTAGTTGCTTCAGCCCAAAATTTTTTAAAAAGATCCTCCTCATGAAGTATGTAGCGAGATATCTTTATAATAATTCTATTTTTTCATCTCACTCACTCCATTTTGTTGTGGAATGTAAAGAGCTATTAACTGATGCTCAATTCAAGCTTCTTCACAAAATCTAATAAATTAGTTTGATGTATATTTAATCCTATTATTTGATCTAATGACATGAATCTTGAAACCACTTTTATTTTTAGTCTATGCCTTAAATCTCCAAAACACTCATGCAACTTCAATTTTGAATCTTGAGAAATAAATCTAACACATTCTAGTTAGTTTATCTATAAAGGCAGTATAATAGTGACTTTCTTTTAGAGATAACTCAAACTTAGGTCCACTGAGGTTAGTATAGATTAACTACAGTTTTCAAGTTGCTTTCCAAACTAATTGGATAAAGAGAAGTCTAGTTTGCTTGCCATATTGGCAAGCATTGCAAATTGACTTAAGAGCTTCTAATGGAAATAATCCTAACACCAAATTTCTTCTACTGAGATCCTACAAAACAAATTAATTGCAGTGGCCTAGCCTTTTATGCCAAAGTCCAATTGCAATGTTAATTATAACATGAGCTGTTTACTCATTTTTCTTCAGGTCTAAAGGAAAACATTTACTTTTCATGATGGCCTTAAATACTTGCTGACCCTAAGCATCCTCAATCAAATGCATGTTGTTTTCAAATAGAAATTTAAAACTTTTTTAAAGCAATTAGCCAACATTATGTAAGTTTTGATCAACTTTACGTAGCAAAAACCATTTGAAATATTATTTGTTCTTGAAGAAGTTTCCATTGCAACAACATCTTTCCCTTTAACCTTTATGTAACCTTCATTGCCTATCTTCACTTGCATGCCTTTAACCTTTTCAAACAAGGCAATAACTCTACATTGCTAGTCATACGATTAGAGCAACCACTATCTACCAGCTACTTTTCCTTTGAACTAATGGCAGAGAAACAATTTGTAGTAAACAACTACTCCACTTGGTGATTTGCAATTTGAGCTTTTGTAGCTTGATGAGGTTTATTTTTACATATTTTAGCAATATGCCCTAGCTACTTGCATTTGTTAGATTAACATATGGTCTCTTCCAACATCTATAAGGTGGACGACCCTTCTTCCCATAATGTTCACAAGGAGAAAAGTTGTGCTTGTCACTGTCTCCCGCCCTACTATTAGAATGAATCCCATCCTCTTTCTTCCCTTTCTTCTTTCCTTTATTACATTGATTGGTCTACAATTTGGTTTGCAATGCTCCCTCAATTAACCTTTCTTGTCTCATAAACTTCTCTGTTCCTATGCTTGCAAGGCATTCTACCAAAGTGACGGTTGACAGATCTTATAAGTTCTTTAAGGTTAAGATTGTCATCTCTAACCGTTTAGGAACTATTACAGCCCACTTTTACACTATCTAGAATTAGCAAATTTACCTTCCAACAATCTTACTTTGTTTGCAATTCTCATAAGTTTATATGAATATTTTTGAATAGTTTCAGATTCCTTTATCCTCTGTAATTCGAATTCCTTGATTCAATTCAACATCTACATTCCTTTGATCCTATTATCTCCTTCAAACTCTTTCTTGAGGTAATCCCAAACTTCCTTAGTTGTCTTCAAGGTCATAGTTCTTGTGAATACTATTGGAGAAATAGCAAAGAACAGACAAGACTTGGCTTTTAACTTTCTCTACTTCTTTTTTATGTGCTTTCATAGTTGAGCTATTATAGGATTATCAGGAAAAAGAAAGATTTCATAATCCTCGTCAATAGCTTCCCAGAAGCCATTGGCATCTAAAAAAGCTTCCATTCTAACTAGTTAAACTTGATAATTTAAGCCATTGAACACCAAAAGGGCTATAATAGTAAAAGAGGCTTTAGCTTGCATGGTGCCTTTTTTTAATTTCTAAAAAACACTCTTTTTTTCACAAAGGTCTCGCAAGATAAAATTACTCTAATATCAATTTGTTAGTTTCTCAAATTATACATTTTTTTTTTAAGAAACTTGGATAAGAGAAGTGGAAGATATGTTTTAACAACAACTTTTATTAAATCTTGAATTGCTATTTAAAATGCATCAATCATAATAGAAACACAAGATAATCTTTCCATATCCCACTAAAATAACAATTAAGTAGCTAAATATTAAGAATTAATTTTGATAGAAACCAACTTAATTTTTTTTTTTCACGTGTTGCTGCCTTCAGCTGCAATTAATTTCTATTTTTTTAATTAACTTAAGCTAATGAGGCATGTTTCAACACTCACACATGCTTATATGTTTATTGATAATTAGTTTGATATGGTGATGAGTATTGATAAATGACCAAATTGTATGTTTTTATTGAAATTTTTGATAAAATATATTTAAGAAATTTTACTTAAGTCTTATTTTAAATATATTTATGATAAATAATAATCACTTGCCTTTATAGCTCTTTTCTTCTCAAGCTCTAAAAGAAAAGCTACTATTCATGCTTTCATCATGTTTGCAAGATCACCTCCATTCTTAAGATCCTTTGATTTAGCTGTAGATGTTAAAAATGAAAAGGATAAATGTAGCATTTTGTGTCACTCAAACAACCCCGCAAAAGAGTAAATTTCACAAGACCAGATCTTCTTACCTCCATTTTATTTCTTTCACAGAGAAAATGCTAATACCCCTGGCAAAAGAACAAAATTTGGTGGGAAAATCAACAACATATTGCTGACATTAGACTAGAAAGAAGACACAAGAATAGAAACATTTATATATACTATGAACATTTAAGCACATATAAAATAGTTGGATGCTAATGTCCAAGCAGGAAAATATCTAGGAGAATTATAAATTAGAAAAAACCAAAACATAAAAAAAGTAAGATAGTTACATAGGTTAGGAGTTCAATCCCCCATCCCTTCCTCTTTCTCTCCCTCTCCTTTTACCTAGAATAGGTCTCCGTATCCATTGGACCTCCTATTGAACGAACCTAGAAAAAGAATAACATAAATGAATTGCTTTTGCCTCTAAAAAAAAGGTCCTTAAAAGTAATACAAAAAAATGTGTAGTTAACATTACTTGGTCAATAGATAATGATGGTTTTTACGAACTAAGTTTCTTAACTGAAAAGGGAAGAGAAGAAGATATTATCCTCTTTCACGGTTGCCTTAAGAAATTAAAACAATTAGATAATAGTTAAAACAATTCTCTAAGCATAGCTTTTTTTTTTTTTGTATTACGTTAGCCTTATCCGAATCTAAATCTCTTAGGCAATCTTAGAGTATACTCTCCTACATTGACTTAGTGCATTTATGATTTTACTCCAAAATGTTCTCTAAAGAATTGAACCATATAATGCATCCAAGCTCAAGCATTTCTTGTGATATCATCTTCTGATAAAATAAAACAAAGAACTTTCTTTCTTTTTTATTTCAATCTTAGAATGAAAGAAGGCACAATAATAGAAGAAAGTGTAGAGGATTAAAAGCAACTAGTAAATATACTGAATCAACTGATGGCATTAACGATAGAATCTTAACGCTTATACTTAATAGTGGCATCCTCATATAGCTGTAAACAAACAACACATACATAGCACCATCTTTGAAATCACTTGACAAATTGTTGAGGTTGGCTTTATTACCTATGATGTTAGATGAATGAACAGCTGAACCTAGACAAACTGTAATATAAAGCAACCAACGCCGGGGGAAAAGAATCTCAGCTCTATTGATTTTGTAATCCAAGAAGTAATTCAAAGTTGTGCCTGTTATAGTTAACATAGACAATGCAATGAAATTCAATACTTGAGCAAGCTATATATATTTAAGGTTGAAAAACTTCCATTGAGTGCATAGCTTGTGCACACTCACATCCTTGCATGTATAATCATGGAGTACCCAGCCTAGGCCTCAAGTCTAACATCCTGTCATAGAATGGGAAATAGCTCAAGCTCAAATTGAACTTAAAAGTGAATAGGCCTAATAGGATGGGCTTAAATTTAAGCCTATTAGAACAAATGTTTGGACTAGGTATTAGCTCACTATTTAGGCCTATTATACCCATAAGCCAAGCAATTTCTTTCCTTTCTATCCTTTTCTAAATGTTATCTTTATTCTTCTTGAGGGGGTACGAGGGTGCAACACTTATGACAACAGTTATGCTCGCTAATACCACTTCCACAACTGATAAACCAACCAAAGCCCAAGCATATTGCATGGACAAATTCCCAATGCTAAGTACTACGCCACCCGCCATTGCAAAGAGAACAGAAGGCCAATTATCCTGTGACAGAACACCTTTGCAAGTCATAAACCAATTGTGAACAATAATATGCAACTTAAGTTTCAAAGACAATTCATAGTAAACATTGTACATAAAACTAGAAGAACATTAATGTCACTTTTAGGATATTGATAGGTTTAATAAGTTCGTCATCAATAAACCATATATAAATTATAACTAGGTTTAAGACGTGTCAAGTAAGCTTTTTCTTGATTTCAATAATTACTCAATAAAGAATATCAAAGTTACTCAAATGCACACTTGTTTCTAAATCTTATCTCCCCTAAATATCATCTACTTAGTAAGGGCTTTATTTTTATAAATTTCATGTAGCGACCAAGGAGTCTTCTATTCAATTTCTGCTAGTGATTTATTGATACGTATCCACCGATTGTGATGCGCCTTGCCTTGAAACTGGAACAACCTAACTTCTATAATTTTTCTACATGATACTACCTTGAAAATACAATGAATATTCATCTGATAAAGTTGAACAATGAAATTTGGGTTACCAGGGGTGCTCTTGCCAATCTCACCAAAGGTGAAAGCAATGAGTACAGCAGCTAAGAGATTGATGATTGAATAGTCAAGGTAAGTGTGCTGAGGAAGACGACCTCGCCTTTCTAAAAGAGTCGTAATGGTAGGCCATGTCCCCAAGAAGAAAAGAGAAAACAGCATATACACTATGGCACTAACCTTGCTCTCCACCAAGTACATTTTCAACCCAGAACCCAAAACTCTCTCAGATTGTGAAGCAATCAAGGAGAAAGAATCAGAGAAATCCTGAAAGCAAATTTCATTAAGTCCGACTTCAGCCAAATACAAAACTAATAAGAATGCATAAAAGTTAATAAGGCCCCATTGATGAATTCACGCGCATAGTCTAGGGGAGAAATATGCGCAAATGAAAGGCTGAAATAAAAATAGAAATCCTTATCTAAAGGTGGGGATTAATATCCACGAACAGGAAGCAGTCACAAATATGACCAATTTATAAATCAAATCAATCTCGCAGAGATAAATAAATAGGGGGGAAAAAGAAGAGAATCATTATCTGCAAAAGTTTCCCACTATCTTAGAAATCATCGATTAGAAGCCACAGAAGCAAAAGATATATTCACAGATATGTTGAAATAGGTTGCCACTTGAAAGCAAAAGCAAGTATAGAGCAGAATAAAATTTCAGTTTTTTCTAGTAAAAAAGGTGGAAGAGAAAGACCAAATGAGATAGTGGAAATTGACAGAAACATTGATTGTAAGCGACTTAGCACGAGAACACTTACAAGGAGAGAGAAACTGAAAATTGAAGTTGAAGAAAACCCTGCTATCTTAGAATCCATTAGTTATTAAGCGAAAACAACCCAAGAAATAAGTCTATGCTGATATGTTAAAATGAA
Source organism: Erythrophleum fordii (assembly GCA_032878935.1). Lineage (NCBI taxonomy): Eukaryota > Viridiplantae > Streptophyta > Magnoliopsida > Fabales > Fabaceae > Erythrophleum > Erythrophleum fordii. The sequence goes on along the minus strand of JAVQMF010000053.1, from coordinate 47,259,726 downwards.
TAGCAGGTAAGAGGCGAAATCAAGGATACAAGAGTAAAAATTCCCCGCAGTTTGCTTCTAACAGCAAGTCATCAAAAATAAAATAGTGGGCCATCATTAAAAAAGAATGTTAAAACAAATACAAAATGGACAACGTACCAAATAGGGCACAGAAGCCAATCACAGTCACAAGCCTCAAACTTTCCGGGAAAGAGCTTTCAGAATCCCCCAACACTATTTATCATATGATAATTCTAATGCTACAACTTCGCTGAAGTGGAATAACCAGAATGGAAAGCAACAGGCGACACGAAGAAGGTTCAACATTTATATGTCATAACCATTTACACTAAGATGTTGTGGTGGTTTATTTCCCTTGGTGTCAACTATTTCTATGGAGGTGATTCTCACACATTCTCTTAATATTTCTAAATGTGCCTATTATTTTTCACCATGTATCTCTTCTTCGGTGTAATTTTTCTTGTGCTTTTGATCCAGAAGAACCATGAAGGATTTAATGATTTAAAAGTAAAGCTGTCAGTGCAAAAGTAGAAGAACCCGATTAAATCGAAGTTGGACCAATAAGTCTGCGACTTGCTAGTTGCCAGCAATTCCCATTCTCAATTGAGATTCTTTACCTTTTTGTTGTTGTCTTGATATTAAGATTCGAAACATATTGGCCCTCTATTTTCATTCCTTCGTGTTAATAGGAAGAATATGATAAGCATATAGGCCACAAGGGAGATATTTCGTCTTTTGTTCATACCACCATCAATCGTCTCCTACTATCTTCTCTTCCCTTTTATTCTGTACATCTACATTGCGTAGTGGATAGTGATAGCGAAATTCTACAGCTCGTATGGTAGCTGCATCTTAAGGTGAAATGGCTGCTATTTCATCAACAGAACTTGAAAAACTCACCATGTTAGATGGATTCCAGAGTTGAGGAAACATTATAGATTGAGTCCTAGACTGGTTGATAATCATATTTGAGGTCTGTCAATTTGGGAGTCATGTTTTACTGTGGGTATAGAATCGGCAATGAATCCCAAAAGGGTATAATATCACCCTAAAAATGTATAATATCTGCAAGTTTTGGAGGCCACAAGAGCAACTTCCTGTAACGGGTTTTTCATTCTCTTTTTTCACCATTGATGGGTTCGGATCTGGAAATGAGATTTTGGATATGCTGATAGAAATAGACAGTATAGAGGGAAGATGAGACTGATAACGAAATTGATGACATGAAAATATTATCCCTAGATTCGTTTAAATGGCAATAGTATTAATATTGAGAATTCAGGCCGGAGGATTAGAATTTTTCCTAAGTAAGTTCGCCCTCGTGAAACAATGGTCCAAAAGCCAACAAATCTTGCCGTTTTACCTTGTTCCAAGGAAAAATTGGACCACCTTTTAAATCCCACAACGACACGCAATCCCTTTGTGGCCCAACGAGTACAGGCAATGATTACACAATCCACAAGTCCTGGTCAGATATTGACCAGAGGCAATTTTTTTCTTTATATAATTTTATCCTCTGTTCCTATGGATGATTTCACCCCATTCAACAAAAATCATTTCACAGGTGACATACCAAAAAAACTCAGGATGCAAATGCTTGGAAATTCGGACGAAACAGTAAATTTTTTTTGGGGGGGGGGGGGGGGGGGTGTGGAGGGCAGAATAGATATTTTAAAATGCAGACAAGCATATAGTTTGTTCTAACCAACTTCCTTGAATTTTTCACCTACAATTACCCTTGAACTTCACTCCCTAAAATATAACCTGCGTTTTCTAAGATCCAAATCTGCAAAAATCAGTTTATAAAAATAAAAATAAGAAATATAAAAATGATTTATAACTTGAACACCACCATGTGATCATCCATGCCTCACCTCAAGAGGTAAAAATTGATTTCCAAAATATATCAGAGACCACCTATTATTTACAATCCGTTCCAAAAATAACAAAAAAACAAAAGTAGTTTTTCTAATCATTGGTTTCTCTTACCAATGAAACATGAAACATGAAACATTACATGATATAAAAATTTTATCAAATCTTCTATTTTGGCCCTACACTATCATGTTTTATCCCAGATAGCATACCAAAACAGGCCCTAAGAAAACACAGTACGACCTATTTCCTCAACAAAGTGTTAGTAAAGCAACCAATGATTCAAGCATCAGCCTTCGCCTTTGTAGATGCCCCTCTAGACACGTTTTGCAAGAAGTTTCCAAGCAACCTCTGATCCAAAATCATATTTGGCACCTAGAGAGGAAAACTACAAGGTCAGGCACGTGCACAAGGACAGACATTGAAATAGCCGGAGAGAGAGAAGGAGAAGAGAGGAATACCTTGTCCCCAAAGAAAATCTTCGTATTATCAGCAATGGCCTCAATGAATTTAAGCTCAAGAAATTCAGGGGTAAGCTTCAACCTGTTTGCTTCAGCTTCTTTTGTTACACTTGAAATTGAAAAAGGAAAACCAATACCATTAATCATTTCTTTGTTCTACGAGGATAAATTACTATATCATATTCATAAACTTTCCTTCAAAGGAATAACAAAATCTCACCGGTAGAAATCCGCATCTGCCAGGCTCTTTTCACGTGCCAGGTACATTTCGTTCTCAATTTCTTGCTGGCGCCTAGAACCATCCTTTTCCAATAATTTCTGCTCCATAAGGATCTTGCTAACATTGGCATTCTTCTCAGCCTCACTAATAGCCATCTTCTTCGAAGTCTCTGCCTCCTTTTCAGCTACTTTCTGTCTCTCAATAGCAATCAAGACCTATCCAAGGACAACCAAAGCATGTGTGCTCAACATCATTTTTAGAAACAGAAAAAAATGGGGTTTTTTGGGTGGGGGGGGGGGGGGAGCATAAGAAAACCAGCTGGAAGCACCAGAGCCAACAAGATACATATGTCAGAAAAACAGGAAATATGACAGCATAGGTCACTCGATCGAAACAAAAAAACACATGCGCACATAAACAAGATGAACCCTGTCTTGTAAGGAGATTACCCACTCAGACCTTGTAACTGTGCAGCTCCACAAACATTCACAAGAAACTGACATGATTCCTTAGTTAAAAAATACCTTAGTGCGCTCCTCTTCCATTTGTTCGAAGTTGCGTCTTACACTATCTGGAATAGTTGGCTTTGTGACACGGACACTGATAATTTCAATGCCCGGAGCATAACGGGTGCAGTCAACTTGAAGAGCATCTTTCATCTTTTCATCAATCTGAAAGAGCAACAATAACTGCGTTGTCATCACAAATAATAGGATGACTTAATAAAAAAGGCAAAAAACTGCAAGACAATCAATATTTAATAGAGCACGTCATCTAAAACACTGGAACAGGTAATCATAAGGTCTATAACAGCAACAAAACTTAAGACTTCCATAAACTCTTTTTCAGGGGATGACAGTAGAATCTACAACTCAATCCCTAAAGTTCATCAAATCAGCATGTCAGATTGCTTAACAATTACAGTGTTCAGGTTATTCCACATTTTATCACAGGTGTAAATAAGTGTAAATGGAAGTGATTAGTATAATTTAAACTACTGCCATAAAAATACATTTTAACTTTTACCTGATCAAAAACATCAATATAGACTTCTTGAAGACTATGAGAACTGCAGAACTGATTAATCTCGTGATGAATCTTGTCATATATCCATGTCTTGTCGTAATGCACACCATAGTTGAGCAATGTCTCATAGACATATTCCTTACGAAGTCGGTTTACGACCTGAAATAAATAATCATGATAACAATAAAAATCATCGCATTTTGATTTGAAGATGTAAAAAATTACATCACTTGTGAATGAATTACGTTACAGAAGAAAATTAAATTTGATATTTACTTCTATCTTCTCAAAACTGATCATGACACCTCCTTTAGTACCGCATGGTATATCTGTCACCTGCAATTGTTACAATAATTCAACTTATCGTACCAACTGCCAAGTGAAACCTCAATTTCAAAAACTGCTCTAAACAAATTACCTGATCTGTCTGAAGTGTCACCTGAACAAGCTCATATTGTGTTATGAAAGGCATCTTTATATGGAAACCTAGAACATTTATCACCAAGAACATGAAGCACACCTTTAGGCAAGCAGATACTGAAGAAAAACAACCAAAAGAAAAAAAAAATGAAGGGGCAAACTAACACCTGGATCTGTAATTGTTTTCAGAAGAGCACCTCCTGTCCAATATACTCCAACATGGCCTTCTGGGACTTGGTGCAGAATGGAAAAGCTATTTTTAAAGGACGTTGATGATGAAGGAATCAATACCTGGAGACAATTTCTCGTGTCTTCAGCTTCAGATTTCGACTTTTGCGTGTAATCAACTTGAATATAATTCCAAATGCAGATTTGTAGTTAATAACACCTCAGCGAAATTTTTAATAGATAATTAAAGATGTTAGCACCATTACATTATTCTTTGAACTGACCTCCATTCCCACAACAGAGTAGCAAAGGAAAAATAAATAAATAACAACAAAAGATGGGCACCAGAAAAAGGCCCCTTTCCCTAGCCACAAAAGAAACAAGATGAAATTTACTTTGTAATTCAAACATGAGGCACGCAAGAAATCTTTCCCAGAGTTAGTGTATAACATTTCAGGTGGATGGAACTCCACAATCATCTTCTTCTTTTTTCCACAAAATTAATAATGCAAGAAATGAAATATTGCTATACTTTATAGACAACGGCTCAAAAGATTGATACAAAATGAAAAAGCAGCACAATCAGTTAAAGACGTTGTATAAGAAGAAGAAAAGAACCATCAAATCAAATAACCAAAATGATTCAAAGAAATCGAAAAAGGAATTGATATACGATTCGACAAATGCGATTTCGCGCACTATTGTACTTCGACCGGCTTAGAGCAATCAAAGAATGCTGCATTTGAAACTCGAGGAACAAAAACATGCAGTCTAGCAGAGACTATGAACACAATCGGAGAACAAAACCGAGTGCAAATATATATAGATGTATATATATATATATATATTGCAGTTCAGGAGACAGACGATTGCTCAAGCTACGGAGTGTAAAACACTCAGAGAAAGGATTACCATGGCGACGATGGCGATGAATGAGAGAAAAGTGGTGAGAATGGCGGTGGAATCGGCGGCCTGCGGAGGAGGACGCGGCTGTTCTGCACCAGCCCTCTGTTGATTTGGATCCATGGCGGTTCTCCGTTCTACCCTGCCTACAGTCACAGAACAAATCGACGTCTTTTTCTTTTCTCTCTTTGTGGCAAAGAATAAGCTGCTTTATAGTAAATGAGGAATGGTAATGGAGAAGTTTGTTCTTCGTCCAAACTTTAAAGGGAAAATGAATCAGAAAACCAAGAAGGCGAGAAAAGGTAATGAAGTTTTCTAACGGATTGCGAAGAAATACAGCGGGGAGTGGGATTTCCTACATTGTAGTCGCGAATAAATCTATTATATATATTTGATGTCATATCAGGGGAATCGAAACTTGACCCATACTCTCACCCCATCTTCAACACTTGTTTAGCTCCAAGTGGCTTATAAATCTACCATATTATTTATACGAAATTTTTATTTTCAATGATTCACATTATTTTCACATTTCTTCAAACATGGTTATATTAAAGCACGAAAATATCATTTTTATCGTTTTTTGTTCATAAAGGATCCTTTTAAAGTTTATATATAATTTATTGAATTATAATATAATTTAAATTTTCAAATGTAATATTTTATTCTCCTCAATTATTAAAAAATAAAATACTATCTATTAATTTTAAATAAAATGATTACATATTAGTTAAAATTAATTTATTAAACTTTTTAATTTCAAGATAGTAGAACAAATTTTTAAAAAATTTAAATTTTACTTAAATCTTTTGAATGAAAATTCAAAATAAATAAAATCATTTTTTACTTTTGTTTCAATTTGTTGTTATACACTGGTAACACCAATTTATCAGTAATCGTTAGTGGTGAAGGACAAATGTGGTGTGACCATCTAATATCGTGTGTTTGACGGGACGTAACGATGGAGAAGGAAAAAAAATTGTTGAAACATATCTCTTATCTAAAATTATTAAAATAAAAAAGAGTGGATAATGAAACCAAAAAAAAAAAAGTTTTAAGTTCCACAATTTAAAGTATTTTGAAAGGTAAAGTTTCTTTCAATAAAGACAAGGTAAATTATTATTTAATTATCTCGTTTTTTCTTTCGATTCCCTCATTTTTTTGGTGTCAAATTATATTATTATATTAAAGAGATATAGACATGAAATATAAAGTTAACACTAGAAGAGAAAAAGTATGTATAGAACTCAACTTCTCAATTTATGTGTAACATCCATTTTTATTTAAAGTACGTTGTATTATATAAAACTTATAAGGTGTTAGCACTGTTTTAAAGATATAAATAATACCGACTCACCTCTCCCTCTATATCAATCTCAATTTTTTTTTTTTGTAATGATCTATGTATTTCTTTTATTTTTTTGATTGGACCCACTGGGTTCAAAAATTACCCAAGTAGGTACATAGACATTTCACTAGTTATTATTAATTAAAATAAATTATTTGCTTAATTCAGATTAAAATAAAATTGTGTATGTTCATTTGATAATATAATTTTGTAGCATTTCATTGTGTACTTTACTATGTATTTTCAGAAAGAAAAGAAGATATACCCTTGAAAAAATTATAGACGAAAATTAAAAGTTGGTAAAAATAACATTAAAAAATTTTAAAAACCAAAATTTTTTTAAAAGACTAAAATTATAACTAATGTTTTTCAAAGTTATCATTTATATTCCCTAAAATTACTGCTAGAAGAAATCTCTTATAATATTTGAAAGATTAAACTGTAATTTTAGTAAATATAAATAATAATTTTTTAAAGTTTTAATAGTAATATTTTTTTTTATTCTTCACAAGAATTTTAATTTTTAAAGTTTGTTAATAATTTTTTTCTAAATTATAGTTAATTTAAATTATATCCTTCCACAAGGAAATGGTTGGAAAATTGTAATCCTTCCTTCCTTTCCCATAAATCCCTCCACACGCCATCCATGCATCGCACGTAAACGAGGAAAGGAAGCATCTTATCACCTGCTAAGAACCAGATAAGCAAGCTAGGTTGATAACCAAACTAATAAGCCGGAGCCTAACTAATTAAAATCAAACTAAAATAATTAAATTCTAACTACAACTAATTCTTGAGTCGGCGAAGGTATTTCTTGCGACTTAAGTTTCAAAGCTCACAATTACGTAAGGAAAGATGACAAAAGATAACACTTGGACCACTTCAAAGAGACAAAGAAATTGACAAAGCGAAAGTCCTAAGGCAAGACGAAAATTCTCACCTCCTTCTCTAAAAAACTCCATTACTCTTGGAAGACAAGGTCCATCACACGTTCCTACGGAAAGAATTTTAGAAAGAGACAAAGTTTGGCCAAGGGAAAAAAATTGACATACAATGATTATAGGTTATTAAAATTGATAATAAATGATTTTAAAAACTTAAATTATTCAAAAAAATCAAAAGACTTCATTTTTGGAATAACAAGACTAAAATACCCTTAGTTTATTATTTTCTAAAGTTACAACTAAGTATTTCTAAAATTAAAACTAAATCTTTTTAAAGTTATAATAAATCTTTTTAAAATTAGAGAGTCTAACCAAAATGTAGTCAGAAATTATTAATTACAATCTAGGTTTCCTAAAAGTACAACAAATTCCTCTTAAAGTTTGAACCACTTTATTTCTCATTTTAAGTATTAATTGCAACTCAAACTTTTTTAAATTACAAGAAATTTTTAGAATTAGTATAACTCAGTTTTATGTTTGTCACTTTTCAATTCTCATATAAAATCTTATTTTAAATATTAATTACAATCCAACTATTCTTAACTTATCAAGTACTTTTAAAATTATTATAACCCAGTTTTAGATTTATTATTGCATTTCTTCTAAATTCTTGTAAATTATTCTTTCTTAAAAAATAATTACAACCCAAGCTTTCTTAAGTAAACAAAGACTTTTAAGATTTGTAATAACTCAATTTTAAATTTGTTGCCACCTTACTTCTCAATTCTCACGAAATATCTTATTTTTAATATTAATTATAATCCAAACTTTTTTAAGTAATCAAGAACTTTTAGAATTATTACAATATAGCTTTAGATATGTTACCACCTTATTTTTTAATTCTTACAAAATACTCTGTCTTAAATATTAATTATAACCCAAGTTCTTTAAATTACTAAAAACTTTTAAGGTGATTACAATCCAATTTTAGATTTGTCAACACCTTATTTCTTAATTCTCATGAAACACAATACTATTAGAACCTAAAACATCTCCCAATACCCAAGGTGTAACTTAGAAGGATAAGTTCATACCAAGGAGCAAAAATATTGAAATTTTAGGCCAAGAAAATTCCTTTAGCTTGTTCATTTTGGCTGTTGAGAGAGCTACGAACTAGAAAAAAGTTGCTAAACATAGAGAAAAGAAGTTCAAAAATGGCTGCACAGTAGGAGGAGACTCATGGATAGAGCTACATGAAGGGAGTCTACAAGGCTAGAACTACAACAAGTTATAGGAAAAAGGGTGTGTTAGGAGAAGAAGAGGAAGATGTAGGAAAAGATGGTCTGAGAGAGATTAAGTCTTGAGAAGGTGAAGAAGATACACGGAGAGTGGTAATTTTTTAGGAGAAACTAGCTGGGGGTTATTTTCATCCACTCATGGCAAAATTTTAAGTCCTTTGGTCTTTTTTAGTAATTTGAATTGTTAAAATCTTCTATTCTTAGTTTTGACAATTTATGATCTTTGGACGTCATATATTGAGAAAGAAGAAAAGAAAAAAAAATAACCAAGTCATCACTTTTTTCTTAGTGCATGTTTGGTTTAATATTGGAGAAGGTGAGAAAATCATGTTGCAACCCACAAAATGCAAAAGCAACAAATAATTGCTTTGGCCAAACCATATTTTAGAAAAAGATAACGTTAAACCAAATATGCACTTAGAGTCTTACAAAGGTAGATATGACAATTCTTTTGACCTTTATGTTGATCGAAATCCCTTATATTGTATTTTCTCCATGGTAATATTGGATATGCAAGTAGTTTATTAATATTAGAAGAAAGAAATTCAAGTTGGCAAAATTTTACGTATGTGCAATTAGAGTAATTGTTAATTTATTTCGTTACATGCATAGGGTATGATGTGTTGAACTTACTATATATATTTGCTAAGAAATTTTTCATTTTTTACAATTGTATTTATTATTTCGTTACATGCATGTGGTATAGTATGTGATCCTATATGGTAGCTCTCATGAAACCATGAAAAAGCAATATTTTAAATAAAATATATTATATGTCCTAAATTTTGGGGGAAAAAAGAATTTGATATATAATATATAAATTCCACATTTAATTTATGAAATTCATAATTATCCAAGCATGGATAAGTAATCTTGACACACCTAACCAGCTGGGATCTAAATATGGACTATGGACTCTGCAGGGACTATTAATAGCACATGGACTAGGAACTTTAAACTAAAATATTCTAAACAATATTAAATCCTATTTCATGAGGGGGTATCATTATAAGACTATGCATATTTGAACGATTTTTTTATCAATATTTTAGATTTAAATTTTTTGTAAGCGTGTATGGGATGACTGATAGAAAAGTCATGAGAAAAAATATTATCAAAAGAGATATGATCTTGGTAGAACTGATCCCTGGTTTAAAAAAAAAAGTGATCTCAACGAAAAGAGAAAGGATTCTTAACAAGAAAATGATAGATCTTCCCAAAAAAAAAAAGAGTCAACCTTTGATTGTATGATATTCTAATTATAGATCCATTATAAATGATGGTAAGAGAGAATAACTGTATACAACCCCGTTCCATGTACGAATTACAGGTTAAAAATGATGGTAACCTTGAAAATATTTTCATATTATAGTATAAGGTATTACGTTTTATTTTTTGTCATAATCTACTAAAAATTTTAAATTTTCACTAATTTCCTGATATGTCTGGCTAGCGGTGATTGTACTTTGCTTCACATTTGAAGTATCGTCACCTGGAAAGAAATGTTGGGGTCGGCCGGGTCCATCAATCCAAGCGATTCAACTAGTAGGATGGGAGTGGGTCCAGGGAATCATGAATTAGATGAGAGACATGTATACGTGAATAACGTAGATAGGCGAAGGAAAAGGTTTTTGAGAAATCTTGAAAATGTCCCCCACCCTTTAATTTGTACATATATATATATATACCTTGTGGGATAATGTCTTAGTATAAAAAATAGATATGTTACGGAAATTTCGTTTCCATTTCTCATATAGCTGGAGACACTGTGTGATATTTTGATTTGTTATGATTTAGTGAGAATTATAAATTCTTATTATTGTTCATGATCGTCCATTGTCCGACCTCTATCCCACAGGATGCCGATAATACGCATCATGGTGGAAGTGGAAGTCAAAGGGATTTGGGTTGAAGTCCTGTTGTTGGGCCCAGTTCAAATTCTTCAGGATGTCAGAGTGATCGAGTGGGACAAAGGCTAAAAGGAATCAGTAGAATAGTACTAATATGTACTTGGTTACAAAATGGATACTCGTTTTGGCACTATATATATATATATATATATATATGACTTAGTTGATGTAAAAGATCGCATGACGATTGGTTCCCACATGCTTTGTACATGTACCACATGGATTGTGTGCCAATCATATCATTGGCGTATCAAATAAAGCAAAAGTTAAAGTGAGTATCATTTGTCCTTATAATAAAATTTCGAATTTCTATTCCTTCCTTTATATAAAACTAGTAGCACTCCTGGTGAATGCACATTGGCAGGCTAAAAATTATTATGGGGCCTATGAAACACAAAGATAATATTAAAAAAATTCAGAAATCAATTTTATCAAAAATAACTGTACACATGATTTAAATTTTTTATGTGAATCCCACCGAATAAAAATAAAAATAAAAATAAACAACAGTACACATAAGCAATAATTAGATAAGACATTATAAATAGTACTAAAAACAGTAAATAAATAGTAAATACCTCATAAGTTTTTATATATAAAAAAGATTATTCATTGAAAATTAAATAAAACACATAAGAAGAAGAATAACAAAGGAAGTAAGGATAATAAGACATTAAAAAATAGGGATGTTACATTATCTCTCTCGAATTCAAATATATTTTCTTCTCCTCCGAGCAGTTAAAAGTAGTTTTAAGAAGATATTTCCATCTTATTCAATTTAGTAGAAGAGAAAGAAATAAAAATGCTCCCACATCAGGCCGACTTGAATAGGTTCACTTTCTCATTTTTAACTCTCCCCTCTTACACAAGAGAGACCCCTTTTAAATGTCTATGCTAAGAGCCGAGCCTGGTCACAGACGACATTTTTGTGTCAATTAAATTTAATGTTTTGGGGGGTTTTTTTTTTTTTTTTGTTACTTCATTTCTTTTTTCTCAACTCTCAAAAATATTTTTGAAACAAATTTTAAAATAGAAATGTTGAAATTATAGCCTGAACATTAAATACTAACCCCATGATTATTGCATCTTGTGATCATCTTCTATGTCTTGTTTTGGTAAGTCTCTTGAACGGGAAAGAATAACTTGCAACTTAGGATGCTCAATGAATGAGAAATGGTAATGCAGAAGTTTGTTCTTTGTCTAAAAAATAAAGAGATAATGAATCCAAAAAATAAAAAATACAAATAGAGAGGAGAGAATGTTCATAAATTCAATTGGGTCAAAAATTGAATCAAGCATATCGGGTTTATGAAAAAGTGGACATATTCGCTTTAGTGTATAGTCAATTTAGTTCAAGTTCAGTTCAAATTCTTACTCTCATCTACTACCACTATCACCACTCAAATCTAGCAGCGATCATCGATCAAACCCAAACCAATGGATGATAAATTGATCCAACTGAGGCCAGTAATATAAAATTTTTCTAATATTTACATTAATGACAATAATTAATTAGATTATAAGCATGGGGCAGATATACAGCGCAACGCGGCAGGGACCGCAAGCAAGAGGCACCCACACAGACAAATCCCACTTCCTTCCCTTAGCCTCCGTTTGGATGGGGAGAAAAGTGGGAGGGAGAGAAAATCAGAGGGGAGGGATTGTGTTTTCCCTCGTTTGGATGGAGAGAATACGAGGGAGGGAGGTGAAAACGGAAAGAAAATAAATGTGGGGCCCGCGGTTATTTTTTCTCCCCGAATTCGGAGAGATTTTGAGAAGAAAAGGAGTTACGCCGTGAGATATTATTTACATTTCCGAAATTACCCTTATAAAAGTATTTATATATTTTTTATTCGGTCAACTTAAAAAAATAGAAAGGCAACCCTAATTTCTGTTGCTCGACTCTATTCCTGACGTTTTTGTGAACTCCTCGCGGCGCTCGCTACCCTAGTGTTGTCGATCAAGCTTTGCAATTTCGTAATCAGGTCTGTATATTTTTTGTTTATATATTTCAGTTTAGATCTTCCGTAGGCGAAGCTTTAAAAATTTTTTTCGTATGATAAATTTTTGTTACATCAAAAATTAGGATTTTTGCATCAATTTTTACTGCAATATATATACGATGGATTGCATAATCGTGAGATTTCAAATTATGACTTGTGAGTTTTGCTTCCGACCACAAAATTATGCGGGTGATTTCACGAAAACGTTCTTTATGTGGCTCAGGTGACAATATCTTTAGACATTTATTCTATACATTAATCATTTTTTTTTCAGAAAGATTGAAAAGAAGGAATTCTGATTGTTGATTGTTGATTAGTCTGCGAGAGCTTTGGATTCTTTTGCATTGAAAATTGGCCAAATAATTATGTTACTTGTCGTATTGTAACATAATATGCAACTTGTTTTTGATTCATAACATTTGATACATAATTTGCTATAAGTTGCTCCATATATATATATATATATAATGTTTATTCATAATTTTTTTTTTTTTGTTTTTGATATACAGTCTCTTGTATACTTTGTGCAATTATCTAGTAAAGCAACAATAATATGGAATTGACAAAGGAAGTGGAAGAAGATATATATGATTTTGAGTTAGAAGTGAAGCAATTACTTAATTTTGGAGTAGGAAATGCTGAATCAAATTTGAATCATTTAATAGAACAGTGGGAGAGGCGTAAATATACATGTATGATCCGATTTATATGCTTGATTGTACATGTAATTTATTTATTGGAAGAGATGTCAACTTTAAATAATAAATCTATTAGCGTCAGCAATCTTGATCGATATAATATGAGAAAACAATTGATGATACGGCTAGAGGATGAGAAAAGATGCCGTGATATTTTACGCATGGGCCCACTGGCTTTTAAGGGATTATGTGAGAAAATTCGTGGTACTGGAAGAGTAAGAGATTCAAGGTGGGTTACAGTTGAGGAACAAGTTGCTAAATTTCTTCACACATTGGGTCACAATGTAAAAAATAGAACACTATGCTTTTACTTCCATCGATCAGGAGAGACTGTTAGTAGGCATTTCCATAATGTCTTACGTGCGGTTGTTTCACTTGAGGCTGAGTTCCTTGCACAACCCTCTGGAGCAGAAGTGGCTATCCAAATTTTCAATAATAATAGGTTCTACCCCTATTTTAAGGTATTATCTCTATATATCTATTTAGTTTTTGAGTAAAGTTATTAATAGCTTATAACATATTGTTGTTAATTATTGTAAATGATAGGATTGTGTGGGAGCTATAGATGGAACTCATATCCGAGTTAAAGTATCTAGACAAGAGGCTACTCGTTTTAGAGGGCGAAAAGAGTATCCTACCCAAAATGTTTTTGCCGCATGTGCATTTGATATGAAATTTACTTACGTTTTGGCTGGTTGGGAAGGCACAGCTTCAGATTGTAGAGTTCTTAAAAATGCCTTATTACGAGAAGATAATCTTATAATACCTCAAGGTCTCTATACCCTCTATTAATAGCTTATAATATTGGGTATAAATTTTTTCAGGTTTATAATTACTAATTAATATTTGCATATATGTAGGCAAATTTTATCTTGGGGATGCCGGGTTTCCACTGATGCGTAGTCTATTGACACCTTACAGAGGAGTGCGTTATCACTTAAAAGAATATTCAGCTCGTGCACCACAGAATGAAAAGGAAATTTTTAATCACCGTCATGCGTCATTGCGCAATGTTATTGAGAGAACATTTGGAGTTTTGAAAAAACGATTTCCAATTATAGCGAGCGGCACTGAACCACACTATTCCTTTCAAACTATGACTGACATTGTTATAGCCTGTTGTATATTACATAATTTTCTGATGGGAGTGGATCCTGATGAGAATTTGATTGCTGAAGTTGATCGTGAATTACAACAGAACTCTTCTGATGTAATAGAGACCTATTCTAGTTATGGTCAAGAGGAAGAATATAGACAGGGATCAATGTTAAGAGATAGTATTGCTGGTCAAATGTGGATTGATTATCGGAATAGACAGTAATTTAGTATATAATAATTTTATACAATTAGTATAATATTATGCTGCAATGTATGTTAATGTCATTTTGAATACTTAAATATTTTATTAATAAATTTATAGGGTCTCTTTTCAGTGGCTCGTATTTATGATATTCAGTGGCTTGTACTTATGATGTTATAAATTTTAAGATTGATTTCTTTTAATTATTTGAGCTTCTATGTTATTGCACTTACTGCAGAACTTCAATAATGGCGCCAAAACAAAAGGATTCCATGAAAGACAATCTTCGATGGTCACCTGATATGGATGAAGCTTTTCTGAATGCCTTATTAGATGAGATGTTAAAAGGCAACCGACCAGATGGGACCTTTACAACTTTTGCATATGACAATATATTGCAGGTTTTGCGTAATTCTTTTGGGCCACATATTACTAAACAACATTTGAAAAATCGAAAAAAGACTTTATCTCAACGATTTGGAGAACTTTATGACTTATTTCATGGATTAAGTGGATTTTCTTGGAGTCCTGTTACAAAAATGTTTGAAGCTGAGAATCAAATTTGGCACGAGTTAATTGAGGTAGTTTTATTGTTAATGCAATATTATTAATTTTTTGCTTAGTTTATTTATTTTTATATTACAAGTTGCATCATAATGATATAAATTTATATGTTGCAGAATAAACCTCAAGCTAAAAAGTGGATGACTACACCTATTCTATATTATGATAAGTTATATGAGCTATTTGGTACAGATCGGGCAACGGGAAAATATGCTGAAAGTGCGAAGGATAAAGTGAAGAGATGGCAGAAAGAATGTATCGATCTAAATGACTATGGTGATGAGGGAATTATGAATGAAATAACGAGTGAAAGTGAATTTAATTGGGGTTTTGAAGCCACCAATTCTGGGATAAATATGGATTCGTTCAGTCCTACAAATGCGAATTCAAATCATTCAACGGGAACTGCATCTTCAAAAGGTCAAAAGCGAAAGAAAGTTATGGTTGATAATATTGAAGATCGATGTGAAAAAATTTCTTTGGGAATTAAAGAGTTAGCTGAAGTGATGCGAGATGGAAATTCATTACAAGATAAATCCATTTCACTTTCTGAGAGGCAAGTTGCCGTAGCTGAAAAACAAGCTGAAATTGCTGAGAAGGGACTTTCAATTCTAGAAAAAAGCAGACCCCAACATTACACTGAAGAAGAGGTATGGGAAGAGATGGAGCAGATTGGATTAACTTATGATACTAAGTTAAAATGTTATTTTTTCTTATGTAACGAGGAAAAAAGTAAGCGTAAATTTTTTGGAGTTCCTCGACATCTACGGCTACAGACGTTGATCCAGATGATGACTGATGCAGGCAATTCCCAGTGATGATTACCCACTTTGTTACCATTTTGGCATTTTAACCCGCTTTGTTACCATTTTGGCATTTTAACTTGGTTAGGGTGTAATTGTTGTTCATAACTTCTGATCCAGATGACGACGTAATTCCATTACCTACTTTGTTACCCTTTTGACATTTTAAATGTGGTTAGGGTGTAATTGTTATTCATAACTTTATGTTTAACTACAATGAATTAGAATGTACTAATATTTATTATGGCTTTATTGCTTTCGTTTTTACCTAGCGGGGTTGTCTCTATTCAAACAAATTTGTACAACCTTTGTGTGGTAAAATATTAAATTGCATGTTCTAAAATGTGCAAAAATGATAATAGTTTTGTGAGGATCGAAAAACTAACCATTCTATATATCTATATATATATAATTTTTGTTACATTGAGATTGAGATAAGAGGTTAAACATGGAAATAACAGGAAAAAAATTGTTATAAAGGAAAGAATATTCATAACATACAGGAAAAAGAATAGGATAAATACATACGCCGGTAAGGAAAACAAAAGAAATATTAGAAAAAAAGGCTTCTGAAAGGGGTTTAAAAATATTTTTTCTAAAAATAGAGGGGAAAAAACTGCGAGGCACAGAAGAAAGTAAAAAAATTTGCAAGGGTAAGGGGAAAAAAAAAATTTAAATATTTCTATGGCTAATGCTTGCTTTTTATGAGTTTATACACGTATGCATGAAAAGAAAAATATCATAGAAATCAAGTTAACTATAGTTTATTAAAAAATATTATAATTTCATCATATATAACTAATAAGTTGTATTAGAAATAAATAGACAAAAAAAGAAAGAATTATTACAAAATAACATGAAAGGAAAAAAAACTTTCTCACCAAATTTATAACGAGAAAAGGGGAAAAAAATTTGAGAAGGAAAAGAAAAAAAGTTTCAAAAAAAAAATTTCAAAAAAAAAAATTTTCAAAAAAAAAAAATAAGGGAGGTCCGACTGAAAGTCAGTCGGACCCCCCCGGTCCGACCATAGTTTGGTCGGACCCTCGGTCCGACTGAAGGTCAGTCGGACCGGAGGTCCGACTGAAAGTCAGTCGGACCGAGGGTCCGACTACAAGTTGGTCGGACCGGGGGGTCCGACTGACTTTCAGTCGGACCTCCTTTTTTTTTTTTTTTTGAAATTTTTTTTTCTTCAATTTTTTTTTTTTTGAAATTTTTTTTTTTTCGTTTCCTTCTCAAATTTTTTTCCCCTCTGCTCGTTATAAATTTGGTGAGAAAGTTTTTGTTCCTTTCATTTTATTTTTTAATAATTCTTTCCTTTTTTTTCTATTTATTTCTAGTACAACTTATTAGTTATATACGATGGAATTATAAAATTTTTTAATAAACTATCGTTAACTTGATTTCTATGATATTTTTCGTTTCATGCATACATGTATAAACTCATAAAAAGCAAGCATTATTTAGCCATAGAAATATTTAGTTTCATTAAATACAAATACATAAACCATTGAAGCATAAAAACTACATAGGAATAGTAAATAAAAACTTAATTCTATTATTCATAACCAACGAAGAAAACATAACTTAATCTAATCATCTTCTTCACTATCGTCTTCTATACTATCTGGATTCCTTCTCTGTGTTATACTTGTTGTCGGTTGAGATGAGTTTCGTCTTCCCTGAGATCGTGCATTAGTACTACGTGTGATTTCTTGTAATTGAGTCCGTAACTCTTCAATTTGTCGCTGTTGATCTTCAAAACGACTTTGATATGATTTTGTTGACATATTAACAAATTCATTTCGTATCATGTCTTGAATATAATTTGCATGGGGATATGGTGGCACCTGACTTGAAGAGGCTTCTGGATTGTACGAATATCCAGTCCTAGCATCTGCTACAATCTTATAAGATATATTACCAAAACCGTATACAGCACCTTTTTTTTTTTCCTCCAGCAGCATTGACAAATAAATTTATATCTGTGGTATTGCTGCTTGAACTTGAACTGTCTATACTCTCTTTTTGTCTCAAGTATTCATCCTAGTAACGTATAAACAAGTACTTAATATAATTCAAAGATATGCATGTAAAATAGATATACAAATATTTATGTACATACCCAAACAGCCTTTGATTTCTCATCGACCCAAGAGTTGGTCGATTTTCGGTGGTGTGTTTTTTGATAAAGTTCAGAAAATGAAGGATCTCTTCCTAACTCTCGGGCCTATAAATTGGAAGAAGGCAACATTAGGATGAATACTAGTTGAAAAGTAGGAAAAATGTACATATATTTTGAAAAAAAATATAAATGCTTAAACGGATACCAAATTTTGTGCATGTTCTTCCATGGATGTAGAGCCTCCCGTGTGTAAGGAAGCAGCTGCACGATATTTTTTTTTTTGCTCGCTATTGGCACGAAATTCATTAGAATCCCAATGCTCACATAATTCTTCCCAAATTTGTTGTTGTATCCATGGAGGTTTTTTTCGTGTATCACGGACATGTGCAATGATATCTTTTAACCGTTTTTGTACTTTGTTTTTCCAATTATGCCAGATCTGATGATGGTGTGCTGGCTCCCAATAATAGCATTTCTTGTATTGTAACCCATAATATCAATACAATCAACTTAAATATTATTCAAGATTAAATTAATTATTCAACCTTTTGAGGATAAAATTTAAAGAAAACAACCAAACCTGAAACTCATGAAACCATAATTGCTGATATTCAAGTGGAACCTCACTCCAACAATTCCATGGCCCATCGAATTTATCTTTAAAGATTGCAACAATAGTAGTACAAACATCTTTATTATTTGGGTTGAACCTGAAGAAATGAAAGTGGAAAGAAGGACATTAGAACTTACGTTAATCAATTGTATGATAATATATGCTTGAGAAGAAGCAAAGTTAAAAACCCAGTCCCCTCAGGTGTGATTAATGTGGGAAGAGATTCATTCTGGTTAGTGGAAGGCTCTTCATGCATTTCATGAATGTTTGGTTGCACATTATCTGACTCTACTTGAATATTAGGTGCGATTGGCGAATTTGGCTGTATGTCTTCTTCGACATTAGATGATTCTCCTTGAGAGAAATTTCTCCGCATGTTTCTTCCTCTTCTTGAAAACATCCTACACAACAAGAAAATATAAATCATATTTATAAAATCTTACAATAATAGTATAATAATATGGCCCATGATTATAAATTTACAATTGTAATCCATCTTCTGCTTACCTTACTTCCTTCGTGTGAATATAAAGCTACAAATAATATGGTGGAAGCAAGATAATGGTATAGGAGAAAGATGGTCAGAAAAGTTTAATCATCAAGAAGAAATATATATAGGGATATATATTAATATACATATATATGTGGGTACCTATATCTCCTTGCATGATTGTTCAGATAGACATGTGAATCTTTATCTATGCATGATTGTTCAGATAGACATGTGAATCTAAGTTAGATATGGATGAAAAATAAAAAGACAAACTATGAATAGTTGATAATGACTCGGTTGTCTACGGTAGTCAGTAAACAAGATGAGAAAAGATTCTAACACTTATTATATATTATTTTATAATATGTGACAATAATAGCGCTATAACTATGCAGGTCCCGCGTCCAATATCATTACACATATGACTAGAGTATCTCGTAAAAAAAGGAATAGATAAAGTAATAAATAATATAAGAGTTATATTTTCCATTATCAGCACTATAGTACAAATTTATAAATAATAAATGATACAAAATTTCTACTTTCAATTATCAGCATTATAGTACAAATTTATGGACTTAGCTTAACTAAGTTTACATCATCATCAGCATTATAATACAAATTTAATACAAATTTATAAACTTAGCTTAACTCAGTTTACATCATCATACAAAATAAGCTAAAATAGTGACGTTAATTTTTCATTATCTTGTACATTAATTCTTTTTATTAAAATTACTCGAACTCGATGATCTATTATTTGCATGATATTCATGAATTTCTCTTTGTATCTCAAATATTAATTTATCATTGGTGTCCATATGCATACGAAGATCCTTCAACTTTTCCTCAATATTAGGATGGAGGTGACCTCCTGGATATATAGCTTCTGCTGCAGTTGGATGTGAAAGAATATTTTTTTCTTTTCCATAATTATAACCATATATTGAATCTTCAACCACTTCATGTGCAACACTACCCAAACCATATATGGAGCCTCCACTCTTTTTTCCTCCTGCTGCTATTGTCCACATAGTAACTTCATTAAGCAGTGTAAAAATCTGTAAATCACCCGCTGCAGATGCTATACTAGTTTTAAGCCTCACATATTCATTCTGAGATAAACCAAACAACGAAGGTTATCAGATAGTTGTACTTCTTCTATAAAACCTTGTGTAAAAAGTTTAAAAAAAAATTAACAAGCCAATACATACAAAAGTTTGCTCAGATTTTTTATCGATCCATTCACCGGATACTGAGTTTTGATGAGTTCGAACGTGTAGCTCAACCGGAGTTATTGGCCGACCAAATTCCTCAGCCAACGTTGCAATGTGATCTGTGAATGGAATATTTCCGCCAGTATGAAGAGATGGTCCATGGATAGAGTTTGAAGCTCTATTCTTCTTCGCACGTTGACTTCTTTCTTTAAATTCAGCCTTCTCCCAAGTAATGCATAAATCATTCCAGATATCTTCATTAATCCAGATAGGACGTTTTCCTCTATCTCGAACATAACAAATCAAATCTTTTAACCGATTTCTTGCTCGATCTTTAAAATTTTTATAAATTTGGAAATGATCCTCTGGGATCCATACATAGTATTTCTATCCATTACAAAAAAAACAAAATGGTAAGCCCACGCATTTTATTCAAGTTAAAATAGTAAATCTAAAATTGTGGTTCAAACTTAACTTGAAATTCTGCAAACCATAATTGTCGAACGGATTCAGGAACTTCTTTCCATGAGTTATAAGCTCCCACGTAATTATATTTTATCACAGATGATATATATTCAATTGCATCATTTCCATCGGGGCCAAATCTACCAAATACATATATCTCAATTTCGGTAAAAAAAATTAGTTAAATGAAAAGAAAGAATTACATACCCTGTTTCACTGATTGAAAAAATAAGTTCTTTTGCTATATTATCTCCTTCTTGAATCTGAGAATACAGAACATCGCCGTAGGTTCTTCTATCCATCTACACCATAACACCATGAATATGCCGAATGATAATATATACACATAACAGAATCAGGCGAGCATACAACTTCCACTATCAAGGCTGATACAAATATATTACCTTCTATCCTGCGATAATAACAGAATCTCAAAAGAAATAAATTTGCATGTAGTATATAATTTTGTCTTCAACACCACGTGAATTAGGCTTCAATCCCTTTATAATTCTGTCACTGCACGATATTTTCTCTGCAAACTGCTGCATGCGTAAACACTCCTCTCTTGCATCCATAGACCTTCTGATAAACATATTAAAATATTTTATACTGCAGTGAGATGAAGATAAAGTTTACGTGCAATTTTGTTTCTTATATTTTTATGTCAGCTTATCCCGAGCCAGTTACCACTTTTCCTCCTTGTCTTGGCATAGTTTCAACTTTTCCTCCTTGTCTTGGCATAGGTTGAAACCTTCACGTGAATTTTATTTTTGTCTTCTCATGACACAAGTTAAAGCGCCCTTATCTTCGCATGCCTTGCTTTATTCCCAGCCATTCAACCCCTCTCGTCTTTTCTTGGCCCCTTTCGTCTTTTCTTGGCAGATGGATGAACCTTTCACGTGAAGGTGTATTCTTTGTCTTTTGGCATGTCACCTTGTCATTACTTTTCCTTGTCTTGGCATGGTATGGTGCTTTACATCCAAATTATTGACGTAGTCCATGTTTCCTTGACTGAGATGTTCATTTACAACTAATTATTAAAATTAAGAATACATATTAATTTAATTTGTATTATGGTTCACTTAATATAAAATTATTTCGACTAATATAAAATGAATAATATATGTTAATTAATATGAAACTAAACAATATAATTCTTCCACTAATTAATTATAAAATTATTTCAACTAATATAAAATTAATAATCTATGTCAATTAATATGAAACTAAGAAATATATTTTTTTAACTAATTAGTTTTACATTTTTGGTATTAATTTAAATTTATACAAATATAATCATAATCATTCTCTAATTTATGTGTATTATTTGTATTTTATATGTAATATAAATAATCCCCACAAATTATAAATACCTTGTATCTTGCGGCGCGCAGGAAGGGTAAAATTGTAAAAAGAAAACTAACCACTTTTCTTCCCCGCACATTTTCCCTCGTCGCATCCAAACGAGGGAGGGAGAGAAATTTTCTTCTCAGTTTTCTCCTCCTCCGTTTTCGCCCCGCTTTTCTCCCCCTCCCACTTTTCTCTTCCCCCATCCAAACAAAGCGTTAAAGACAGGGTGACGTGGGCTTTGGAGTTTGCTAAGCCATGCAATATTTCCACGAACAAAAGCCCAATGTCGTCCACCAAGACCCCAGGCCCAGCAACGTTTTCTTGAACGACGCAAGTAAGTCATAAACTCGTGATTCATAAAATGAGTTAACATCATTTTTATATTTCCACAAACATGTAATATTTATTCGTGCAAAATATATTAAAGTACGGAAATGTCTTTTTTCGATTTTCGTTCAAAAAACTTTGTTAGAAGCTTTGTATAATTTCAACTATAACATAGTTATAATTTTAGTGTTCAAAGTTTAAGACGTAATATTTTATAAATAGTAATTAAAAATTAATATCTTAAAATTGTGTAATCTATCATGTAATATTTTACATATCCATCATTTTTCATAAATTGTCTCTTGCACTACTTTTTTCTTTTCTGATATTTTCTCAACCTGATGTGATTTAATTTCAGATTAATATATAAAATTTTTTTATTTTATTATAATTTAAGAGATAAATTATTATGTTTTGATTTTTGAGTAATACAGATTTAATTAACTATAATTCAAGAGGGTTCTACATAATTTTTTTAATTAAAGATTGTATTTGTTTAATTGATTTTTTTATTTTATGAGAAAAGAACAAATTTAAGTAAATTTGAATTGTACTTAAATATTTTTTAAAAAACTCAAAATAAAAATATTTTGAACTTTTGTTTCAATTTATTATCAACACTTGCAATATCAATTTGGCATCCTCGTTGTTAGTAGTTAAGGACAAATGCGGTGTAATTATATAAGATATGTTAATAGAAGGGATAATAGATGAAAAAAAAAAATGAAAAGAAAAAAACAAGGAAAAGAAACTTTTAAAAATTTTAAGTTTAAAATATTTTGAAAGAGAAAGAAAAGGGTTAAAAAAACAAAAATTTTAAAAAAATTATCATTTGACTTTTTTTTCCTAAATTTATTTCCTTTTCTTCTCTTTCCTACACCTAAAGTACCTTAAGAAAAACTTCTCTATCCTTACAAGAGAGGAAGAAATAGGAATGATCCTAAAGTGAGCCAATATGACCATCATTTCCATCTTAAGAATGAGGTTAAACATTTCAAAATAAAATAAAAGAAAAAAGAAAAGCATAAGATTTGTGAGTGATTGCATTCTTATGTTGGCATTACAACATAAGCAGATTCAAACTCTCCTCTTATGCTTTTTGATCATTATATAATAATAAAAATAATTAAAATTTCAAATACTTAACTATAAATTATTTTTTTCGCTGGCAATATTACATGGTACATGGTGTCTTAGAAATTAGATCTTCAAAATCGAGGCTCCCCCATTGTCCTTGAAGTGTCTCACAAAACTTAATTTATTTTTTAAAATATATATACATATATATATATATATATTTATAAATTCCATCCTCCTTCTCTTAAAGAGTGTTTGGTTGGGGGTTTTTAGAGGGGAGGAGAGGGGAGGGGAATGAGGCAAATTTGCCTCTCCTCCAAATTGGGGGGTTTTGGAGGGGAGGGGAGGGAAGGGGTGGAGTATTTTTTTAATGTTAATTTATTTTTTTGCCCTTTTTAATTTTTTAATATTTTAATATATTAATATTTATTAAAAATTAAGATAATTTTTTATCAAAAATTAAAAATAAAAAAAAGATTGAAATTTATAATTTTTTAAAAAAATTATTGATATAAATAATTTTTTTATAAAAAATAAAATTAAAATAATATAAAGGGTAAATTTGTCCAAATATAATTACCTCCCCTCCCCTCCCTCCCCCCTCCTCTAACCAAACAATAATCTCTCCTTCCCCCTCCCCTCCCCTCCCCTCCCTTCCAACCAAACATAACTCATTAAATCCCCTCCCCTCCCCTCCATTAACCTCTCCTCCCTTCCCCTCTGTTGAACCAAACGGAGCCTTATATACACCACTGCAGGGGCATTGCACTGGATTCTCACTGCACGGGATCCCATTCCGGTGTTTTGATATTTATCAAGCTGAGACACTTTGAATTCCTTTTTTTCTAAATAAAAGGGCAGTCTCAGTCTGACACAAATTAAGATTGGCCTGACTTAATATCGATCTTCATGTCCTAACTTGCCCATTTTCTTTTGGGAAAAAAAAAAAACTGATGCAACTTTTCATCAAGGGAATTGGAAGGGTTCACCTGAGAAAATTCAATTAGCTAATTCCAGGATCCAACCTTTCATTCAATCACTCTCATAATTGTCACTCATGAAATTAAGTAGAAGAAGAAGAAAAAACAAAAACTCTCTGACTTTCTCTCCCTTTCTTAAATGCAATCACAACCTTTACGCAGTTTCTGACCATTTCCACCAAAATTTGATACCAAATCGTGATGGCTTGTACACCTAAAACAAAAAACCAAGTTTGGGGCCTGCTGGACGCGAACCCATAAAGCAGCGAATGTACTTGACATGATACGTGTGTTAAGTCTGTTCACATGCATGATGTTTAGATAGGGAAAAATATCATATTATTTATATTTGTGAACACCTAATTTTATTCAGATATTTTTAAAAGTATAAAAAATAAATTAAAAAAATATTATTTCAAGTATTTAGTTGATTTTTGAGTCATTTTTTTTTATCATTGGAATCATTTTAGTTTTCAGGTATGGTTGTTCTTTGTCTCATATTTAATTTTTAATAATTTAAATTTAATTTAGAGTTAATTGAATATATTTTCTTTTTAGTAAGTTTTTAATTTAATTTTTGATTTATTAAATAATAAAAAAAAGAAAAAGTCATTAAAGCCAAGTTTAATTTAATTTTGAGTCAATAAAATAATTAATATATATATATAAAATAAATGTTCAATAACTTAACTTATTTTTAAAATCCAATCCAAATAAAAAAAAAAAAGAATGGATAGTTTTGAGTATATTTTTGTGACACGAAGAAAAAAGGAATGAATAAATAAATGAAATGAAAGAATACCCAAAAAAAAAAAAAGGAATAAATAAAACGCAAAGGAAACTCCAGGGATTTCATGAGACTTCAGCATCGAGATGTTTGAGATATTTCCCTCCTATTGGAATATAAAGGAACAGAGGAGGACGGCCAATTGAGAGGGAAAGTTGAACAGAACAGAAAGAGAAAGAAACCTAGACAGGGGACAAGGGGAATCTTCTCGCTCGACGTTGCATCAAAACAAAATTATTGTGAGGATATTTTGACTTCGAATGGATCATCGGCTGTAAGTCCTTTGTCTGCTTTCATGCTTCTTGATTTGGTTAAATGTTGATGTCTTTGGCCCTGTCCTAGTATTGAGATCCGCCACTTGGAAGACTGGAAGTTACCATTCTGATCTATCAATGTCCATATGATGACACCATGAGACTTTGATATTGTCTGCTCCAACATTGCTACGCGTGGTTACTCTGTTTGTGTGTATGAAATTTATCCAAGTCAAATCATACAGATAATTTCAGTCACGAGGGAAGGTGATTTAATTGAGGGTGACTTGGATTGTTTATTCAAAAAGTAGAAGGATGCTTTTGTTTTGAGTTCCAGAAATCAGCGAAAGTTCATTCTGTCTCATGAGTATTTGAGATTGGATTCTTGAATGCATAAGAAGTGGTAATTTCGAAATGGCACGCCGTTTTATTTTGACTTAATTCCATATGGTTTGCATATCCAAACTCATCTCACTTGCTTGGAGAATGCTCTATGTTTTGGGAATAACACAATCCCTTGGTTTTACTCCACATGATCTATTTGAAGAGAATTGTTAGTGGACCCAATTTCCAATTCATGAAGACATAAACCTATGTAATTTTATATATGCATTTGGTTTGTACTATGTTTCAAGTCTGTGGGGAAAGTGATGTGTTAGGTTTATGTATCCCATGTGCTTTTATATTTGTTTTGAGTTCCAAAAGACGGAAAAAGAAAAAAAAATGAAATAAACAAGACTTGTTTTCAAAAAATACAAAAAAAGGAAAAAAAAAAAAAAAAGAAGAGCAAGAAGATAAATTCAATTTAGTTTTCACATGTTAAAACACATCAACTATATCAAATTTATTTTATTTGTGAAAATTAAGTTATTTTTATTGATCTACTCTTTTCACAAAAATAAAAAGAATAAAGTCACCAACTGAATAATATGTATTTTTTTCTCAATTCAAATTAGGTGAGCTTTAATTCATTCATCGAATATATAGGTTTTAAATTATATTTTTAGGTCAAGCTTGTTTTTATAAATATTTTATTTTTTTGAAAATATTTTTTTTTGTAAATATTTTATTTCATTTCAATTTTGTTTTTGTAAATATTTTATTTTTATTTTTATATTTTTGTAAATATTTTATCTTATTTTATTTTTCTTTCTTTTTTCTTTTGGCATGAATTTTTATTAAAGTAATTAAAGTAAAATTGAGGTTATATTAATTTTAGATAATTGACTTAAGGAAACATTTCTAAGAATAAATATTGCCGGATATTTAATACTTTTTCCTTGTTGAATCTATTTGAGATTGCAAATTATTTTTTCTCATTTTTCTATTTTTTTTAAAAAATATTTTTACAAAATTTTATCTTTTATAATTAAAATGTTGGTAACAAAATCAAAATTTTCTCTTTAATGCATTGCAATCATATTTTGGGTGTGACAATATTAATATGATTTCAAATTTTTAAATCATAAATAAAAACATATTATATTTTTATTTAGTTATCCTTTTGTTATAATTAGGTAGCTTGTATGCTATTATCTGGAGCACAGGCCAACAATTTTAATGACTAACCATGAAAAATATTTATATTTTCATTATACTTTTTTTAATCAAAATTTAGATACATTAAATTATGAATTAAAAACTCTATATCCGTTTTAAATTAAATATTTTTCCACAAATAAAAGAGTTTATGTCATGACGACCTCTGTTGACATGACTCAAGATGACAACATGGCAAGCGAATTACTTAAAATGCATGTGACTGGTGATTTATGAAGAAGTACGCGTGTGAGGAAAAGGTCATGGAAGTTACAAGATTTTGGTGAAGCCGAGAGGATATAATGATGTGAGGAATAGTGGATCGGTGTGGAATTTGTTATGTAATCTTCTCTCTCTTAGTGGTTATTCTCTCCTCCCTCTTTGATTCCCTATATCTATCCTTCTGTCATTTCTTCCTGCAATTTCTATCACCCCTTTGCATTCATGACTGCTTTTGTAATCCCATTAATGGGAATTATCATTTGAATATCACTGCGTATGTCTCCTTTTATCTAATTTTCTATTGTTATATTTGGAAAGTGACGTGACAGCTTGGTGCTTTCATTGAGAGCATGGCAAAAAACACGAGATTGAAGGAGCTACAAACAGACATGAAGTAAGCCAATGAATTTATTTAAGGATGCTACTGTCGTTTTAACAGGATCGAGAGTCTATTGAATGCTCTCATGAAATCAGTGAAAAATCTTAATCAACAGTCTGAGCAACAGAATCCTAGGCATTCAATAGAATCTTCATTCACAAATAACCCTTCAAATCAACAACTGAATTATTATCAACCACCCCAACATAAGCAAGTGAAGTTAGATTTTTCATGTTTTAATGGTCTGATGCTTTGAATTAGCTCTTTTGTGCAGAACAGTACTTCAAGTATTATGGGACAACGGATGAGCAACCCCTGGTTATTGCTTCTGTCCATATGGGCAGTGATGTTGTTCTTTGGTAACAAATATTGGAGAAGTTACAGTCGGTGCCTAACTAGGCCACGTTGGCAAGAGTAATTGAAGATCATTATGGTCCAACCAAATTTGACTGTGCGAGGGCTCAACTATTCAAGTTCACGCAACAAGGGTCTTTTGAAGAGTATCATAGTAAGTTCATGTTTCTAGCTAACAGGACAATAAAGGTGCCCAATGATGCTCTACTAGATTGCTTTATTGGCAAGTCTAAAACAAAGTTGCGCCAAGATGCGATGCTTCAAACACCTTCTACATTATTACGAGCGGTCTCGTTGGCTCGACTCTTCTCAGAGACTATAGTTTATAGGGCTCCAAATTCTTAAGGTCAAGTTTCTAACTCCTCTGTGATTTCACCTAGGCTCACTAAGACTATTGTCAGTTCAAATAATACAGGGGGCGACTGGTGTTGGCTCTTCCAGTAATGTAGGAGGAGGAAAGACTAATTTACCCCCACTATTGCAGACCCCGAATACACCTCCCATTAAGCGAATTATGCCAACAAAAATGCAGATTTGGCGAGAAAAAGGTTGTGTGTTATACATGTGATGAGAAGTTTACCCCTAACCACCGTTGTCCTAACAAACAATTAATGATGCTATAGGATGATGAAATTGGAGAAGAAGGGGACGAAGTTAATGTGGGTGCCACGCCAGAGGCAATATGTCAGGATACCACTCTGCATCATTTGTCTTTGTATGCTTTCAAAGGTTCTACTGGGGCTGCCACTATCCGATTTAACAGTGACCTTCATGGAATTGATTTACAAATCTTATTAGATGGAGGTAGCTCTGACAATTTCATACACCTTCAAATTGTGCAACACCTAAAGCTACCCATTGAGTATACTCCTGAGATACGAGTGCTAGTAGGAACTGGCCAAATAATGAAGGGTTAGGGTCACTAACTTACCCATCCAAATTTGTAGGTATACATTGAATGTATCAGCATTCATTTTACCAGTTGCCGGAGTGGATTTAGTTATTGGGGCCGAGTGGTTGGAGACCTTGGGCCCACATATTGCGGATTATAATACGTCTATGATTAAATATTTGAAGGAACGCCAACTCATTACGTTGCGTGGGTTTCGAGCATCGAAGGTGGAACAAGCTCAATTTCACCATTTGGTAAGGTTACAACAAGCAAAAGCAGTGGCCTAAGTATTCTTACTCCATGGCCAAGTATTAGAGTTTGATGACCGAATTTTATAACCTTTAGATTCAATGGACAATGTACCGGCAAATTTGGCAGCTGTATTGCAGAAGTATGCCTTTATTTTTTACACCCTTCATAGGTTGCCGCCAGCTAGAGATCATGTTCACCAGATTGAGCTAAAACCAGGGATGAGACCAGTGAAGGTATAGCCATATCGTTACCCTTATAGTCAAAAGACTGAGATAGAGAAAATGGTGACAGAGCTGTTGAACGAAGGGTTAATACAACCTAGCTCAAGTCCATTCTCTACTCCAATGATATTGGTAAAAAAGAAAGACGGATCCAAGAGATTTTGTGTGGACTATTAGGCATTGAATGCTGTGACGATTAAGGATGCATTTGCTATGCCCATTGTTGACGAGTTACTCGATGAGCTGTATAGGTCGTAGTGTTATTCAAAGCTTGATCTCCGTTCCAGTTACCATCAAATTTTAATGGCTGAAGGAGATAGAGAGAAGACAACCTTTTGTACAGATCAAAGACTATATGACTCGTTGGTTATGCCGTTCGAACTTATGAATGCGTCAGCCACGTTTCAAACACTTATAAACATAATTTTTCATCCGTATCTCTGATGTTTTGTTCTGATCTTCTTTGACGACATTTTGATATATAGTGTCACGTGGGATTTGTGTCTTCAACATGTCGAACTTGTACTGGGCCAACTTGCACAACATCAGCTGTATGTCAAAATTGCTAAATGTTCTTTCGGACAATGCCGTATTGACTATATAGGATATGTGGTCTCGACTTCAAGGGTGGAAATGGATGGATCAAAAGTTCAAGCAATACAGATCTAGCCTGCTCCACAGAATATAACCTAATTGTGATACTTCATTGGATTGAGTGGTTACTACGGTAGATTTCTCTGAAACTATGCTCAAATTGCAAGCCCACTCACCAAGTTACTAGAAAAGGATGCCTTCCAGCAGGATGATCAAGCCCAATCTACTTTTGATTCTTTGAAGACAAGGTTAGCCCAAGCCTCTGTCCTAGCATTATTAGACTTCTCAAAACCATTTGTACTGGAGACTGATGCCTCCGGTGTGGGGATTGGCATCATGCTCAGTCAAGAGGGGCACCCAATTGCGTTTTTCTCTAAAAGGTTATCCCCAATGATATAGGCATAGTCTGTCTATGTACGGGAGCTATACGCCATTATAGAAGCTGTCTCTAAATTAAGACATTATCTCTTCGGCCATTTCTTCACCATCCGCACGGACCATGCCAACTTGCATCACTTATGTGATCAACATATACAAACTCTAGAACAGAAAGCTTGTTTACCAAAGCTTATGGGTTACCGATTCAATATCGAATATAAACTAGGCCGTAATAATCAAGCGGCCGATGCTCTATCCTGTATATCTTTTATGGTAGTTTTCCAACTTCATAATACGTTTATGGATAAAGTCTATGAGAAGGTGCACATTTCATATCTGGTACAAACTTTGAAAAGGAAGTTAATGGATGACCCAAAGACTATGGAGGGCTATGAGATTTGTCAAGGTGATTTATATTAGCAAAATCGTCTAGTCATCCCGCATGACCAACTAAAGTTAATCTAGCAAATTCTGATTGAATTTCACTCTTCTGTTTTTAGGGGACAGGCTAGGTTTCTGTTCACTTTTCACTGGGTTGCAGCACTTTTTTACTGGCCTTATTTGCGCCGTGATGTACGCTCTTTTATCCATAGGTGTAATACATGTCAACAAGCCAAAATAGCTTAGTTGTATCCCTTTAGACTCTTAAATCATCTACCTATTTCTAACTGTATCTGGGAGGATATAGCGATGGACTTCATAACGACACTTCTAATGAATCATGGTTATTCAGTTATTATGGTTGTCATTAACTAGTTATCAAAGTATGAGCACTTAATCCCATTACAGAGCACTTTTAGTAGTCAAAGTGTAGCAGATGCCTTCTTGCGGAACATTGTGAAATTACATGGTTTATCACGATCAATTATGTCTAACAGGACAAGGTATTTGCCAATTCCTTTTGGCGACATCTCATAAAGCTACAGGGCATCCAGGAAGCTATCAACCGTTACCTAGAAATGTACCTATGTTGCTATGTGTCTGTAAATAGCTGGACTATCTTCCATGGGTCGAATATTGGTATAATATGGCTTATCATATATCCATTGGCATGGTGCCCTTAAAGGTGATATATCGCAGGGACCCACCACCTTTATTACATCACCCATCTTCTGAAGAGACCACCTTTGATGTCCTTCAATTGTTCGAACAGAGAGATCACCTATTAGAAGATCTAAAAAAAAACCTACTCAAGGCTTAATAAAGAATGAAGCATTTTGCTGACAGAAAATGCACAAAAGTTGAATTTTAGGTTGGGGATCTTGTCTTAGTGCATCTTCAATTATATCGTCAACATTCTGTTCAGCTTTGTAAATTTCATAAGCTGGCCATGCATTATTTTGGCCCCTTCCGTATCTTGGAACGTATGGGAATAGTGGCGTATATATTAGAACTTTCGGGTGGTGCTCGCATACACCCTGTTTTTCACGTGTCTCTACTAAAGAAATTTGAAGGTCCAACTCCCACAACTCCGTACATGCCTTCGCCCTTACTTTCTGCACCATAAGGGCTTATCATGCAACCTATGGATGTGAAAGATCTCCACCAAGTGTAGAATAACGAACTATGGCAAAAACAAGTGCTTATTCGTTGGGATGGTGATACACTTGCAACTTGGGAAGATTATGATGTAATCGCTGTGACCTATCCCTAATTTGACCTTGAGGGCAAGGTCAAACTCAAAGAGGGGAGCATTGTCATGACGACCTCTCCTGATGTGGCTTAAGATGACAGCATGGCAAGAGAATCACTTGGAATGCATGTGACTAGTGATTTATGAAGAAGTACACGTGTGAGGAAAAGGTCATGGAAGTTACGAGATTTAAGTGAGGCCGAAGGGATATAATGATGAGAGGAATAGTGGATCGGTGCGGAATTTGTTATGTAATCTTCTTTCTCTTGGTGGTTATTCTCTCCTCCTTCTGTGATTCCCTTTATCTGTCCTTCTGTCATTTCTTCCTGCAATTTCTATTACTCCTTTATGTTCACGACTACTTTTGTAATCCCATTGTGGGAATTATCATTTGAATATCATTACATATGTCTCCTTTTATTTGATTTTCTATTGTTATATTTGGAAAGTGACGAGACGCCTTAAAAGATAGATAAGGATTTTAACTCATTAGTTTATGCACCAATTTATTAAAAAAAATTAGGTCAATTGTCTAATTAAAGTTAACATAAACATGCTTATAGATCATATACCAATAGAGATTTGTCGCCCCTCTGAGTAAAGTCCATGATTGGTGCGCAAGAAAGGAGAAAGGGAGAGGGAATCAATAAACTAAGACGTTTGGTACGCAAGAAGCCCAACCTAATGGGTTTGGACATTCTTGATGAGTTTGTGGAAATCTACTCTCTTCATGAGATAAAATCAGCTTTCAATCCATGAAAAGCAAATATCGGTAACCATCTTACTCCCAGAGAAATTAAATCTTATCCACAAAACCAGGTTTGAAGTTTTTTCCATTGAGCACCATCTTTAGTCCGAGCTTCGTCCTCCATCTCCCTTCACCACCTCCTCCACCCCCTTGCCCTCAGAAAATCTTGTGATTATTATCCTTTTATCGAAAAAGAAGGAAAAAACAAAATACCAAGGGCTACATTTACCTGTAGTGTGAAGTTATATATATATATATATATTAAGATCATCCATTTTAGGAAGTGAGATTGTGAATTTATACGTATTTAGGACTTTTAGCTTGGACAGATAGTTGGATTTGTACATATTCAGGACTTTTAGCTTAAAGAGATAGTTAGAAGTTTGCCTCATTGGCATCATATTTCACCATGCATAGATAAGTGGCTCTTCAAGCATGGTTCTCGTCCACTATGCAGAAGGGAATTGTAATTTTGTACATGCAAATTAAACTACAACAAAGTTCTTTTTATTGTTTATACAAGACTTCTTTTTTTTTTTTTTTGGATTAATGTTTATATAGTACTTCTTGGAGTTGAAACTACAGTCATTTTGGATGTGTGTTTGGTAATATCTTCATATGTGTTTATCAAGGTTATATAATGAGTAATTTGGTTTATATATTTATATGACTTTTTATTAGTTGATTGATATATTTATGTTATGTTATAAGGATTAATGAAGATATGGTTGATATTATCTTGCATATGATATTATCCTTGTTGACAGGATTGAATTCATGACTTGGCTGAGAAAGAAAGCCAATGTTTAAAGCAAAAGGGCAAAAAGATAAAGAATTATTTATGCAAAAAATTTAAAATTGATTATATATATATATATATATATATCCTATTATTAGTAATTTAAAAGCTATTTTTTAATAAGAAATAAATTTAAAAATTTTCATATTTTTGTTATTGATAATTTAAAAAATATCTCCTACAAATTAAAAAATAAAAATAAATACTTTCATATTTTTATTAATAAAAATTAAAATTATTTTTTACAAATTACAAAAAAAAAGTAATTTTTTTATTACTTTATAGATCCATAAATATTACGATAATTTGTTTAAATTTTTATTTAAAATAAAATAAATTTTTTATTTTTATGTCATATTAAATATAATTATGAGTTATAAAATTTTATTTTTAAAAGATTTATTTTTAGTTTTATTTTCATAAAAAATTTTTCAGTGTACTATTCGTGTACTAAAGGCCATGTGAGCTTTGACCATACCCGTGTTTATGAACAGACTTAACCCCACTTATCATGTCACTTATCTTCACTGCCAGATCCGTTCAAGTCCATCAGGCACCATACTTTTTCTGCCTTTCGCGTACAAGCCCCTCAGGATTTGGTATTAAAATTTGGTGAAAATGGTGAGAGATTGTTAGAATGATCCTAGTTGCATTTAAGAAAAATATGAATGCTTTAAATTAAAAATATTTATATTAAAATATCTTAAATTTTAAAATTATTTTTAAAATTTAAAGACTAGAAACTTAAATTACACAAAAAAATATATATAATTTAAAATTTCAAATTAAAAATTTTTACCTTAAAATTTTTTAAAATAATTTAAAAAATTAAAATTCTTCATTATCAATATCTTAAATTTAAAATCCAAATCTCAATTTTTCCTTTACATTTATGAAAGGGAGAGAAAGAGTTAGGTGGAGTTATTTTATTTTATTTTTTAATTTCAGGAGTGCTAGTTAAGGAAACATTCAATGAAAAGCTGAACGTTGGAATTAGCTAATTGAATTTTCCTACCCGATCCCATCCAATTAGATAAAGGGAAGATAGGAAATAAATAATAAATAAATAATATATATATTCTCATTCTTTATATCATTTTCTCTAGCTTTTAAAACATTTTACAAATTTCATACTTTAAATCTAATCTTATCCAATTCCCTTTATAAAATGTTGCATTAGTTTTTTTATTCTTTTCCTTTTTGTTTTTTGGTTTGAGAGAGAATGGAAAAGTTAAAAATGAAGGCCGAGATTAAGTTGGCCCAATTTCAGTCCGTGTTCGTAGATGTTAAGATCTTGGCCCTTCAAATAGGGGATAAAAATTTTAGTATTTATTTTTATTGGATTTGTGAGAAAAGCAACACGAAGCAGAAATCAGACAGTAGTAGAGACTTATTCGGTTTAAAATATAATAAATAAATAATTAATATATGATATATTAATTATAATATTTTAATTATATCTTTTATTTAATGAGTCTTTTAAATTATAAGCAATAATTATCATTAATTTTTTAAAAAAAGTACACATATTAAATAGAGATATTTTAAAAAATAATTTTTATTTCAGATAAAATTAAAAAAATTAATTACTTTTTATTTTTTTAATTCTTATAAAATAATTATTTGTTTAGACGTCATTTTTAAAGTGTCCCAATGTGACAAATATCAAAGCATCCTGTACTGTACATGCTAATTTTCTCAACTTTCCTTTAGGAAGCGCACAGTGGGTATTTTTGGACTATTAAAAGTTAGACGATTTAAATTTGTTTATTTTTTAAATTTAAAGTTTTTTTATTTTAAAAATATAGAATGCAAGATAAAATATAATTTTTAATTATAAATTTTTTAAATAATTATTTAAATTAAAAAATAAAAAAATTTAAAAAATTTAAAATGATTTAGATTTTATTGCAAAGTTGTGTACAGTATCTTTCAGAAGTGCAAATAATAATTGAAACACCTTATAATATAACATTAAAAGAAAATTATAAATCAATCGCACAAGGATAATAATTATATAGCAAGACAAAAAACCGGAAACCCCTCCCCAACATATGTGCTAAGACCTTAGTTACAAGTGCCATAATTGTGTCAGACAAATTCAACGTACGTGAGTTTAATTTCTAAACATATGTGCTAAGACCTTAGTTACAAGTGCCATAATTGTGTCAGACAAATTCAACGTACGTGAGTTTAATTTCTAATTCATTCCTCTTTTCTTTCTCTAACTCTTAAAATCTCCTTTTAAAAAAAAAAAGAAGAAAACTTTAAATAGAAATGTTGAAATTGTAGCCTGAACATGAAATACTAGCCCGTCCATTATTGCGTCTTGTGATCGTCGTCAATGTCTAGTTATTTTGGTAAATTTCTTGCACGGGACAGAAATGGTACCAGGAGCAGTAAAGAAAACCAGAAAGTTTGGACTTTTTGGCTCTCATGTATGAATGAATAATTTCTTATTCCTAATACATCTACCTGCCAAAATATTTTTTTAAAATATATAACTGAATTTTTTTTAAGAAAAAACGCCGGGAGTCTCCTCTGTATTCAACCAAAAACTAAACTCCAACTATATAAAAGAACGTGAAATGTTTTACTCCACGTTTTTTATTCCTCTTAAAATTAAATGAGAAACGAGAATGAGAGTCATCAGCCTAGGCCGACAGGAGGGGGGATAGGAGTCGGGGTGGGTGGGGTAATAATATTTATAATATATTTTATATTTTATATAATAAATATAATACTATTTCATTTATATTATAAAATATTAAAATATAATTAATAATAAATTTATAAATTATAGTTTTATAAATAAAAAAACTTATATGTAATTGTTTATATTTTTATTATCAGATTATTTAATTAAAATATAATAAATATATGTTCACTCACAAATAAATTTTTTAATTAAACTATATACATATCATATTATTATTAAAGAATTTTATATTTGTTATATTTTGATTAAAAACTTAATAAAATATATATATATATATATATAAATTTAGTTTTTATAGATAAGGTTATGTTTTTAATTATATTTTAATACTACTTAATAAATTAAAATTTTTTATTAAATAATTATTAATGAACAAAATTTAGAGAATTTTTTTAAAAATCTTCTTATTTTTTAAATAATCTTTTTAACTATAATATAACATATATATAACTTAATTAGATAATTATATAATTATCTGCAAAAATCATATATTTATTATAATATTTATTATTTAATCATATAATTATTATATTTTAATTAAAAAATTTGACAATAAAAATATAAACAACTATATATAAGTATTTTTATATATAAAATAAATTTATTATTACTAATTATATTTTAATATTTTATAATATACATTAAATAATATTATATTTATTATATATAAAAATATATTTAATATTTATAAAGAAGGGAATACTTGTTTAATTAAAAAATATTTTTGGTTGAACGTAAAAGAAGACCCACGTTTTTAAAAAGAAAACAAAATCAGTTACATATTTCAAAAGAAAGAAACGTTTCGACGAAGGTGGGGCCCGCTATGGGCCAGAGAGCCGAAGCTGGGTCTGACGAGTGACGACTGACGCTGACGACCGACGCACCCCCGACCCTCTCTCGTTTCCATTCTCTGCAATGCTTCGTTCTTCCCATGCTTGCTCGCTCCCCCTACTTTACTTTACTCTCTATTTGCGCTTCAGAAACATGCTTGCTCCTGCACTCAGTTCTCTTGCGGTGCCAACGAGACGCGGGACTCTACTGACGCGTTTCAGGGTCGTGGCCGAAGGGTTCCCTTCCTTTCTTCCCAAGGAAGTCGAGAAAATCAAAGATCCTTTTGCAAGGAACTTCGCTATGAGGATTCAGAGGCTACCCGTACCTGTAACTCCTAAGTCCTATGTTTTCCTTAAACAAGTGCTTCTATTTCTTATTTTTTAGTTACTACTAACTGCATTATGTAGGCTGTAGGTTAGTTCTTCTTTACCCCTCGAGTGCTTGTATTTGTTTGTTTGGCTGTGTAAGATAGGCTATCTTCCACATCGTATAAAATAAATCAGCTGCTGAATTGTCTAGGATTGTTTACTTGTGAATAGTGTTCAATAATTGAGGAAAAAATTATTCCCCGTCTTGTTAGTCCACAGTGCTAAACGTCGTAATCCCATTTCACTGTTTTTTTTTTTTTTGGCTGCCTATTAACTACTGATCTTGTTATTTCCATATGACCTGATCAGGTTAAGTTCTCAGAAAATCCCATAATGAGTAGTTGTGTGAAGCCAGTGATGCAGAACAAGGCAAATCCAATAGTTCTTCTGCATGGTTTTGACAGGTCCTTAAAATCTGTTAAAAAAATTAGTTTATAAATTTTTATGCTCAATTTGCCTCTGAATTTCTCAGTACTTTCTATTCAGCTCATGTTTAGAGTGGAGATATGCACATCCATTAATTGAGGAAGCTGGTTTTGAGACCTGGGCCGTCGACATTCTTGGTTGGGGCTTCTGTGACTTAGGTTTGCTTTGTATCTTCACCTATGTAATTGTTTTCATCACTTATTTACCTCTTTCTTTGGGAGATTTTTAGTGTGCTTTTCGTCTCTTTTTCTTGTTATCCATCAGAAAAGCTTCCATTATGTGACGTGGTATCTAAGCGCCATCATTTCTATCAGGTACTTAACTTTTATCAAGTGATTTGGAGTAAACTACCATACGTTTTCCATCAATTTAGTCCTTAGTAATTATTATCATTTGACTACAAATACTCTTGAAAACCCATCAACAGGGCCTGTCATCGATTAAATTGATGGAGGGAAGGATCATATTGATGGGCTTTAAAAACTTTTTAGAGTCCAATGATGGTAATTATCTTTAAGGGCTAAATTGATGAAACATGCATCTTTCAAGGACCCAAATAGTAGTTTACTCATCTATTTAAAGAAATGGCTGTCTTCACCGTCATACTGTGTTGAGGCTGAATTTGATTTATTTGTGACAGTTTTGGAAGTCCTACATCAAAAGGCCAATGATATTAGTTGGACCAAGCCTTGGCTCTGCTGTTGCCATTGACTTTGCCGTCAATTATCCAGAAGCTGTATGTGTTGTCGAAAAATTCTTAGATAGACTAAATCAATCATTAATGGATGTATAAGCATATTAGAAAACTTTACTGTAGAACCCACTTCTGACATGTTTAAACGTCCATCCATCATTGCTTTGGTTTTCCCATTCTACCAAAATATTTCCCATGTGTTATCTGATAATTTTAGCTTCCAAATTTCCACCAAAAACTGAATTTGGGAGGAAAGTTCTCGTTTTAAAGAAACTGCTTCATCCAGTGACTCTGGTGTGCTCTGCTCAATTACTTGCAGTTCATCTTTTCAGGTGGAAAAGCTTGTTTTGATTGATTCCAGTGTATACGCAGAGGGGACAGGAAAGCTAGCAACCTTACCTAGAGTGGCAGCTTATGCCGGGGTGAGTATTTCTCTTCAACTTACTGAAGCCTTAACCACATATCACTTGTAGTTATTT
This sequence comes from Erythrophleum fordii, assembly GCA_032878935.1. Taxonomy (NCBI): domain Eukaryota; kingdom Viridiplantae; phylum Streptophyta; class Magnoliopsida; order Fabales; family Fabaceae; genus Erythrophleum; species Erythrophleum fordii. Next base: position 47,220,632 of record JAVQMF010000053.1, on the reverse strand, counting down.
AAAAACAAAAAAACAAAAAAACAAAAAAAATTCATAACTTATCGAATGTTCTCTAGATGGATCAATATGTTGAGATCTAATATAGTAGACTATTTTAACTCAAGCTTAAACTCTTAATTTTAATTAAGAGTCTTGGGTGGCAAATATCAAACTTCCGACTACTCAGTTATAAAGGTTCTGAGACTGTCAAAAACGATTTCAACCCAAAAGTTTAATTTACTTAGGTACACACACACACACACACAGCAGATGCATTTTTACACAAACGAACCATGACTCTCTTTCGACTCAGGTATACTTATTAAAGAGCGTCCCTTTGCGCTTATGGGCGAATTATTTGACCTTCTCTAACATATCATTCAGTACCAGCCTCGACTGGACTAATGTGAGTTGCTTGATCTCAAAATTTACCATGCTCTTTAGATAATGCAGTGTTATGGATTTCTTCATGCACTTTGAGTTCCATAAATGGGCCATATAGTAAATGCACTCTGATACCCCAGCTTCACATGCTCAAGCGCCCTATACTTTTGGTGTAGGAAATAGGATAGATGAGAGTTCTTAGTTCCAAACTTCCTATATTTGGTGTAACAACCGTTGGGAGTGCAAAATTTCTTGTATAATTCATCATTTTAGATCGATGTTGCTAATATAGGTGGGTCGCTTGCATTGTTTATTGCCTTGGTGGGAGGATGCTACAGTGGATTTCATGGCTAGTGGTGGTTATAATGTTGCTTCACAGATAAAAAAGGTATCTGCTGCATCACAAGTTGAAGAAGTTCACTTTACTTTGTGGCAAGCTTGTACAGATTGGGGCTCACCTTTTACTGCATATTAATGACCATAAGCTTTATTTGCTGTTTGCATCTCATCATGATGCTAGTAATTGTGTTTTAACAGGTAAAGCAGAAAACTCTCATCATTTGGGGCGAGAATGATCGCATCATCAGCAATAAGCTTGCAGTGGTAAATTAGCATAGTACTAATATAACATGTGATGAACCCAAAAGTCATGATCCTGAAGCATAATTGCCTCTCATTTTGTTTCAGTTTATTTGACTGCTAAGGGAAAATACTTGTTGCTATTATTATAAGCAAAGTTGACCCATGAACTATTTGCTCTTGCAGCGACTGCATTGTGAGTTACCTGATGCAATTATACGCCAAATACCCAATTGTGGCCACCTTCCTCATGTTGAAAGACCAGGTTCAGTTGTCAAATTGATTGTTGAGTTTGTTCAGAGAGAAACCAACAAGTTAAGTCAATTTGTTTCACATTTATGAAGCTATTTTGCCATAAGAAGAAGCTGGTAGAGTCTAAAAGATAGGAACAATAGAGCTGATCACAGAAGTTAAAAAATGTATTAGTAATAGTTATGGGTTGATATAGTGGTTTGCAGAAGCTTTTGTTATATGTATTGATAATTTCTCTTAAATGTCATGTGATATGGAATTCTACTACTCGGCCCAAGAAAGAAAAATAATTACTGAATTTGATTTTCAAGCGATCATTTTCTTACTAGTTTCATCATGAACTTGTTGAGAGTGACATTTGAAAGCAATCCCTCATAGATAGTGTTCGATATACTGTCAACAGCCCAACATGATTATTGGTAGGTAGTGATGGCAAAATATACAGACTGGGCTTGTGTGCTTTTAATTTATTGATTTATTTATCTTAAACAGCCATATAAATATACATTTTTGTATCAAGTATGACGACGAAATTTTAGATAAAATTCAATGTATCAAATATAAATAAATGAATTCAGCCATAAATAAATATATTAAAATTTAACTAAAAAAATGCATTGATGTATAAATATGTTTATTTATAAGTATATTTATTTTTAATAAATCAAGCCTGTCGAACAAAGATCACGCGACTCCCTATCATGGAGGAGGAATCATGCAAAACTTCTAGGGTCCGTTTGGTTCAGGGTTTTTGGGGGGGAGGGGAGGGGAGGGGAGGGGAGGGGAGGCCCTCCCCCTGTTTGGTATGAAAAACTTGGAGGGGAGGGGAGGCAAAATACCCCCTCCCCTCCCCTCCCCTCCCCTCCAAACCCTCCCCTCCAAAAGTGGGGGTTTTTGGAGGGGAGAGAAAATTTTATCTCCATTTGACAAAATTGCCCTTGCTTTTTATTGTCATTTAAAATATAATATAAATCTTATTTTTTAAATTGGGTTTAAGATAATTTTTTATAAAAATAAAAAATATTTTTTAAATAAAAATAAAAAATTATTTTTAATAATAAAAAGCAAAAAAAGTTTTTTTTATAAAAATAAAAAAATTAAAAATTCTAATATCATAAGGGTATAATTGTCCATTTAATTTTATCTCCCCTCCCCTCCCCTTCAAACCAACCAAACAACATATCATTAAAACCTCTCCCCTCCCCTCCCCTCCCCTCCCCTTCATTAAAATCCCTCCCCTCCCCTCCCCTCCATTGAACCAAACACTACCCTAGAGAAAAGATCGCACAATTATTTGGGTGACAAGATTTCTTTTTCTTCTTTTTTCAGATTAAAAAATTATTGTTGATGCACATTATTTCAATAAACTACATAATGGAATATATGCTCTCTTCATTTAAAAAAAAAAAAAAGAATTACCATTGAATATCATAAAACAAAATTATTTACTTTAAGGAGTTTTATATTTCAAAATTATTATAGATGACTTAAGAATTTAATATTCAAAATGTGATGACATAAATGCTTTTCTGATATATTCTTATTTATAAAATAACATGTAATGATATAATTTTAAATAGGTACACAAGGTAATATAAGAAAATCTGTTCGCAAAGAATTGAGTCACCTTGTCGTGATTGAAGATCTTGGATCCTCCTATACAAGGGATCCTATAGAAGAGAGAGTAATTGAACAAGTGGAGTACAATGAAACCTATCTATATGAACTTCATTCTCATTCATTCACTCTCTCACAAAATTTCCTTTATAAGATATTACCCTATTTGAGAGAGATAGACACACTGAATGAAATCTAACACTGAAAGAGAGTAAAAATATATAAAGCCAAGTTGAGATCTTGCATGAAAGAAGATCCATATTGCTCTTCTATACAAAAGAAAATCTAAACAAAAAGAAATAAAACATTTATTGTCCTAATCATCAATACAAGTAAAAATATTTTTGCGTTAACATTTTAAATATTAAATTTTTAAATCTTTTATAATAATTTCAAGATATAAAATCTTCTAAAATAAATAACTTTATTTCATGACCGACAATAATAATTTCTCTTTATCTCACTTTTTCTTTTCTTTTCTTTTCTTTTCTTTTGGGTACAACAAGCCAATGACATGAAAGAAAAACAAATGCAGCTAAACAAAAGGAACGTCCGCGCTCCCAGACGCATCCACTTCAATTCTCCTCTTAACAGCCTGTATGGCATGCGTGTAAAAATAAAAATTTATTTTTTAAATTTGATGCAATATCTATTATATTCTTATAATATTTATTTTCTATCATTTCAAATAAGAATATAAAAATTATTTTTCATCACAAAATTATATTTTTATTTTCATTCCGTACTAAATATTAGTCGGGTAGTTAAAAATCTCCATGCGGAGAGATTTGTCATAATAAAACATCCAGAGCTGTCCCTATTACTTTCAATAGTGATATAAGTTCCAAAGTATTACCAGTGGAAGAAGAACCAAATTCTCTAGGTTTTTTCCCCGTAGGAGAAGGGAAAGAAAGAAACATACACAAACCCATGTGGGGTTTTCTTCTGGATGATTCCTTCTTTATATAATTTTACATGATTACCCATCCTGTCGTGGCAAAATGTCATCCACACATCATCACTCTCCACCAGTTGTTCCTAGTTTACATACTATATACCATTTTGCAATTAAACCCTAATGTACATTAACCAAAAGGTAAGCAGAAGAAGGGGTAATGGTAACTCTATGGCTTGCAAAAGAGCCACTCCTTTGCTAGAGTCATTTAACCCAGTTCCAGTACCAGTTGTTGTGGCCGTTGGACTTATCCCGAACGTAGGACTTGTTGTGCCTGTTCCTGTTCCTGTGGTTGTGCCTGGAGTTGTGGATGTGGGTGTGGTTGGGGTTGTAGTAGAAGGTGTTGTGCCTGATATTCCAGTTGTTGGGGATGTTGATGGAGTTGTGGTTGTGCCTGTTCCTGTGTTGCTGTGAGAAGACATCAAATCATTTCGGCAAATAATCAACTCATATTAGAAATTATGAAGAATGGACATTCCCGAAAATAGTTGTATCTGTTTTTATTTAAACACGATGTGACTTTTCAAATAACACCCAAGCACTTTATCCCTTTGCAATGTCAAGTTCGTGTAGGTGTCCATCCTTCCTAGTGGAAGAATGAAAATCCCATTTCATTAAGCACAGATCTGGGATCAACTTCTGGGGATGAAGAGGACAAGATACTTGCAGAAAACATCTTAATCAACCCAGCTTGTGGCTTGTAAAGAAAACTTTTTGCAGGAACAGAATTCTGATTCAGGGGAGGTAGAGACTTTAGCCAAAAATATCGCATTTGGCTAATATAAATTAAACCCATGCAATGATACAAATCACATAAGTTTTTTAGAGTTATTTTGCTAGTACTGAACAAAATCATTAAGTTCAGCTCTAAAATCATTTGTAGATAACAGTAACTGCAAAATGACGATAATAGATATGAAGCTGCACCTAAATCATCTAAAAGAAAAGAAATCAGGTTGGTTGCTTGAAAAGGAGACTTCAGCAGAAAAAACTGGTTAATGGCAAAAGAACTTGCACATCTTGAAAACACCCAACGGCTTACCATTAAATGCTTTGGAGAAAGGGCAATCAAGCCTTCAACAAGATCCCCCGCTTCACACACACACACACAAAGCAAAATTCTTTCAAATTCAGAGAATTTACTCAATTCAATGGATTCACGGCCACACACACACATACAAAATCCAAGGGATGGGGAATATATATTTATATATAAAGATCCATAATCAAGAAGCGTACCTAGGACTTGCAGGAAAAACACATCCAGATGAAGAAGCTATGGATCAATGACAAAAATTACACAAGAAAGCGAGAGATCCATATCAGTAAAAGTGAAAATCCAAAATGAGGTAAAATTCTGAAAATGAAGGTGGGGTTGGAGGAAGATGATGCTAACCAGGCGCAGTTTGAGTGGTAGTAGCAGTGCCCGCAAAATCACAGCTCCCCTGAGCTTGACCTCTTCTCTGGAAGTAGCTATTAGCAGCGTAGCTGCAGTGATCCTTCACAGTGTTGGGTTGGTAACAAGCACCGTTCTGGAGAATAGGGGTACAGTCAGCTCCAGCTCCACAAGCATAATCTAGAGCTTTCTGAAGAGCTTGATCGCTCAAACCATCCTTGCACACACAGTATAGAGCACCTATTGTTGCAAAATGGAGCAAAAAAAAACCAAAAAAGAAAAAAACAGAAAATCAGCAAGTTCACACCGATCATGTATAAATCATCAGAGTTTCTTGAACTGAAATCTTTCGTCAGTAACGAAGCAAGAAGAAGAAAAGATTCGGCGCAGAAAACCCATTTCCCTATCTCAAGCTTAAAGGGCAAAACTCGAACGAATCCATCTCAGAGAAAGCACATAAAGGATGAATTATCATAAAGAAAACTCTATTTAACCAAATGTGGAAAACTCAAACACACGCATGCGGGAATCAAGGTGCTTACTTGAGTGGCCAGCGAGGGCCAAGAGAAGCACAAAATACACCAAAAGAACCATGATTGGTGATTCTAATCAGCGAATATAGCAGATATTATCTGCGAGAATGGATGAGCTTAGTGGGTATTCTTGCGTGTGAGGGAGAGAGAAAGAAAGGAACGAAGAGAAGGGATGGAGAATGGAGGTTTCTCGACAGGAAAGAGAGGGCGAGACTGATGGTGGGGGTGTCTGTATCTGATGCGCTTTGCGATTCCTGCTATGTATTTTACGAAAGGGCCTTTAACCTATAAAGATAGTATTTTTATGCAAATCATTAGATCTTTGCATTGTTAAAAAAGAAAGTTGAAAAACAAAAAAAAACAATCTTTTTCCACTTTTATATATACCTTTAGGTACGATAAACATTATTATATATCGACCACAAATAGTGATGGTTTATCAGTGACACTGTGTTGCTAAACAAAGAAGAGTGCAGTGGAGAAAGTGGAAGCTTGTTTAATATATCTCATTACTGATGTCATTTTCAATCCGGTGCTCGAAAGGTTAACCTCATTAGGTTGGCAAATGGCGTTTGAAAGGATGGACCGGTGGGCCTGTGGTCTATCAAGTGGCTTCCGCATTGACAAATTTAGACTATTTAAATTTATTTAATTTTTAAAATTTAAAAATAAATTTAAAAAAGAATATAAAATAAAAATAATTTTTAACTGTAAAATAAATAAAAATTTTCATTTATAAAAATAAAAAATTAAATTATCTAAACTTTAATTTAAATGATTTAAATTTCATAAAAAAAGAATTAGAGAGAAATGTAAAAGGGAGGATCTGGATCCCTATAGGTCCTCGTATGAGAGAAGGTCCCCCACATATTCATACTGTGTGTGCCAGCGTTTCAATTTTCTCCACATCTGCACAACCATAATATGAAATCTAAACTGTTTTAATTTTAGATTTTATATTTTTTTCATTTTAAATTATTATTTTTAAACTATTTTTATTTTTATTTTTTTAAAATAAAAAATAAATAAAATTTTATAAAAATAAATTTAAATTATTTAAATTAAATACAGACGATCAAGATCAAAATGTTATAGCTGGAACTATGGCAGCAGTGGATTGTCATTATGCAAAATTATTTTCTTAGAGTGGTAATTTTTGTAAAAAAAAAATTATACTTAAAAATATTTATCGTAAAAAATTTTAATTGTCAAGGATTATTTTTTGAATAATAAATAGAAATGAGAAAAAAAACTGGATAAACAACAAAAAACATTTTATAATATAAAATATAATTTTTTTCATGATTAAAATTTTTATTTTCACAATTAATTTTTTTGTTCTTATAAGTAAAAATTTGTATCTTTTAAAATAATTTTAAATTTTAATATCTTTTATAATAAATATTTTCAATTCACAGTCCTAAAGTGTAATATTTTTAAAAAATAGGTGTAAATTTTAAATGTTTACTTATTAAATTATTTAACAAATATAGCTCAGCATAATATTTTTTTATTTTTAAAAAAATAATTATTCATAATTTTTTTAAAAAAGTTTAATAATTAAATCTTAAGTTAATTTAATGTTTGAGTCGAGCATATGATATTTGTTTAAATATACCACCACAAATTCTGATTCGAGTCACAATTTTCTTTTTTGGAATCGCGTAATCTGAGGTCATTGGTTAATTGAATACAAAAATAAATAAACTAAGACGTATACAAGCTTGTATGAACATTAGCCAACTGCAAAACAAAATAAATACAAATGGCTCATTATTCTGGGATTTTTTTTTGGGTAGACTGTACTTATCATATCATTTATAGATCAAATTAAAAAAGAGTGAGAATCAATAATAATACCCCCAGTCTCGTATACAAAATACGTTTTTAAGAATTTGATTTGATCTAACATATAAGAAACAAATTATTAATGTCTCATATATTAATTATAATATTTTAATTATATCTTTTATTAAATAAATATTTTAAAATATAAATAATTGTTATTAAATTTAAAAAAAATATACATATTAAATAATAACATTATTAAAAAATAATTTTTATTTGAGATAAAATTAAAAAAAATAATTTTTTTAATTCTTATAAATTAATTATTTATTTTTTATATATAAGATCAGAACTAATAATATATAACATTTTATTGCGGTAGAATCTATCATGAATCTTGTATAATAAATTTACTTGGGAATGTAGTCCAGAAATTTCATGATAGAAACAATGCCTCTATTTCAAATATTACACTAAATTCTGTTGATTTTGTTCTTACATTATGGAAATCTTCTCACCAGTCTGCAATGCCAAACTTTTACCAGATAAAAAAAAAAGTGGTAACAATTATGTTAAAAATGTGCAGATTTTGAGCTATTTATTATTAAAAAAATTGTCAAATGCAACAATGTAAAAAAAAAAATTACATTCATATACTACACATTGCTTTAAACTTAGTGGCTTCTAAGTTTAAAGCTTTTTTCTCATATTAATTTTTTTATGGTACATATATTTTATTTATAATATTATCTCATTAAAATTAAAATTCAGTATCAATTAAAATAAATAAAATCATATGTGGTAATAAATAAAAATAATTTTATCACTCAGATTAAAAATGTATAATATAAATAAACAAATAACAAATTTATCAGACTATCTCATCTACCAAATAATCGTGACTTGTGTTCTAAACTTTGATTTTCCCACCAATTCAACACTAACAAATTCTTTCCACAAATGTGAAAGTGCAGATATAAACCCCTATCATAATTTTCTTCTTTTAAGAAAATGTAATAGCCAAATAGGTTACAAAACATATCAATCTCATTGCTAAAGGATGTGAGAAATTAATCTGCATAGCTTTTCTGAAGCAGAAAAATGCAGATGATCACAAAAGTATTATTTAAAAAAGAAAAGAGTGGTGAAGCTTGACAGACAAGTCTATGCAGATACAGGAATTCCTACCTCTACATGATTGATGATATGTCACTTTACAGCCATAAATATATGACTTATGAAATTTTATTATTTTTTAAGTTTTAACTTTCACTGTTTATGTTGGGAGGAATGACTTATGAAATTTTATTATTTTTTAAGTTTTAACTTTCACTGTTTATGTTGGGAGAAATGACTTATGAAATTTTATTATTTTTTAAGTTTTAACTTTCGCTGTTTATGTTGGGAGAAATGACTTATGAAATTTTATTATTTTTTAAGTTTTAACTTTCGCTGTTTATGTTGGGAGGAGTGGTTAGGCCTATCATTAATACTTCTACCACAAGAAAATTTGCTGCTATAAAATAAATATAATATATTTATATAATTTATATAATTATTATTTTATTAATTAAATTATTATTTAAGCTATTAAATTAATTTTTTAAAAGTAAAAATAAGAAAATATTTTTTATTTTAATCATTTATCTATTTTTTATTTTATCTTCATTTATATCATCCAACTAAACAACCTTCCTCGTAGTATTTATAAGGAATATTTCTTCTTAGGGATTGGAAATGGTGCATTATATAATTTGTAGTGGTCAAAAACATTTTAAACTGAATTTATTTAAAATAAGAACACCAGATTAACAAATTAAAACTATTTATATAATATATCAGGAACAAACTTTACTTTAAAAAATTATTCAATGTATTCGTATACTTATTTTTTAATTCAACCTATTTTTATTTTAGGTAGATGAATTTACATAAAATGTTTTTGCATGGCTCATGCTCGAACAGATCAAAAATGAAATTGGTTTCATCATTTATGCCTTATATATAAATTTATAATTGCAATATTCAAATTAAGTAGATTTTATAATTGGAAATAATGAAGGAAATGGAATATGAATTCTCTGAGACTGTGCTGTTCTCCTAAAGCAACAGTTTTGAATTATTTATATAAATTTAGATGGTTAAAAAAAGTTTCTAAATACCTACCATGTATTTATGAAACGTCAAATGTAGATTTCAAATTCAAATATCCAACATAGGTACCAAACACAAATCATGTTGGTACTTCATTGACTCAGGAAGGAGAGTGCATAAAGAATAAGGTGGGGATTAAATCTAATACATAAAACTCATCTTAATCGTAAAAATTGATACATGCGTGCATGTGACCTGTAAGTTTGTTAACTCTTTAAATATATTTTCCCAATAATGCTTTTTGTCTTTTTTGGTTTAGTTTAAATCCTAATGGGTGTTAATAAAAGTTATGGGCACGACAATACTTCATAAGGTGTATTGATTATGAGCAATGATGAGAGAATGGACTCATAATTCATTTTGAGTGAGAACACATATGTATTAAATTTAAAACTTGAGGGGTTAATCACTTTAGAAGGAATAAGGAATTTTGAGCTTTTGGACATAAGGGGTCACAGAGACAAGCAAATCTTGGTGGATCAAAACCTTTTCAAAAGCAAAAACTGCTGGATGCATCGAGCTTGAATTCTTTGATGTAGTCCTAACTCTTCATTTCTATTTTTTTTAATCTCAGTCATTTATTTTTTCATTGGGTATATTTTTTATATTTTAAAAGAATAAAAAATAAAATAAAAATAATATTTTAACTTTAATTAAATAGACAGTTTTATTTAGTAGAATTTGGAAAATAAAGATAATTTTTTAATCTTCATTACACAATCAGTTTAGTTTGGGAGAGTTTGAAAAATTATATTTATATTATGTTTTAATTTTTTTAAATGAAAAATATTAAAATTTAAAAAGATAAGTAATTAAGATTGAAAAACAAATATATGGAAAGCCGAGATGCTGCTCAAGCAGCAAAGGATCCAAGCACACAAGAAACATCACTTGATTAAATTCTATGGTAGCTTTTAGATTACTTTTTATCTATATGATTCTAAAGTCCTCAATTGGAGTTTTGAAAATTCCATCCAACCACCACAAGAGAATAATTGGACCACCTTGTGGGTTATCTCTCAAGTATGCGTCAGAAAATGAACCTCTTTTCTTGCAATTTGCAAAATTCATCCAAGAAACAAAAAGCAGCTACTTTTTCTATTTCTTATAGGGACCATCTTCTTCACCTTTTATCTTGTTCCAAATTCTCACCTTTCCATTTCTGTATGAAAAAGGTGAAAGCGAGTAAATTCAGATGAACTATCACATATAGATGACTGTGACCCCGTCACATGATCTTAAGAGTTAGAACCAAGGAAGAAATTTTCATTTTATCCCCAAAAAAAAAAATTACATGAATGCTATTCCAAAGTAAAGTTACATTTATTTTTTCTTCACATGGATATTACAACACTACTTTTATTAGACAATATATATATATATATATTATATAATCAAGAAATATCCATCTTTCAATCTAATCCCAATGAATTAGATTATCTATCGTGTGTATCTTTCCACCCACCATTTCTTATGGGAATCAATTAAACAAATATGAGAGTTAATGTCACAACATAACATTTTGAACCTATATAACTTTGACCCACAACCTTGTATGAATATTCATATAAAAGAATCAACATTGATATATATATATAAACACACCCACACAGAGGGAGAGCTGATAAACTCTCTTAATTACAAGGACTTTTGTAAAAATGACCCTGTATAAGAGTAAAAATTGAGAAATTTGCCTTTACAATAAAAAATGGAAATAAAGATAAAGAATTAGAAGAAGGGTGGGAAGGAGAAGCAAAGAAAGCTTCCCTACTCTGGTACCCTCTTATGCAATTGCGATCCTTATATAGTGATTTAGCATGCACTGAAATTCATGTTATTTTTATTAATTTAAGTGTTTTTTAAAATATAAAACTAAAATTTAGTAATTTTTTATGTTTTACATATAATAAAAATTAGTGAAAAATTATTCAACTTTTCACTCAGCCACATGTATTTTAACTTCCCTTTTTTTTAATATCCTAATTTATATTTATATTTTATTTTATCTATACACTAATAAATGTTAGTGAAACCCATAATCAAAAAGGCTTGAAAGCCATATATATAAAGATTGAGAATGGCTCCACATATATGATAGGGTGGAGATAACATTATTGCCTTGCTAGTAGTTACCTGTGCTGTGCTTAAATTCCGCTGATATGTTTTGCTATGTTGAGTTTGACAGAGCGATAATGCATCATTTTGGGTTGCCATGCCCGCTTCTTGGTCATCTTTTCTTTACACATTCAGGCTTGTCTATGGCCAGGTTACTTAGAGGTAATATATAAAATGGGGAATTGCAGATTAGTAACATGTAAAGAAATAATTACCAGGAGGTAATAAAAAAAGGCCAAATTCAAATTCATACCATCCAAATTTGGCCATGATTACATAAAATGTGGATTGGTTGAATCCCAATTTTATGTAATATAATTTTTTTATTCAAAAGTGAATTCAAATTTAACTAATTCGAATTTTCTTTAATTTTTTTAAATTTTAATTTATTTAATTAAGTGAATGAGAGAAATTGTAAGATAAAAAAAATAATTAGATGAAAAATAATAATAAATAAAAAATTATGTAATATTGGACATAAAATTATATCAACAAAAATATTATAAAAATATCTACGGTAAATGACTTTTTGTGTTATAACAATGTCCTTTATTTTCACACTTAGTCGTTATCTTAATTTTGCTGGTTATTGTTGCTTCCATGCTATAGGATGAGAGTTTAACTCTAAGGATGTGTACTGAATTAGAGAAATCGGCTCATGCAGTGTCATAAGTCCTAATTGTGACAATTCTTTAGGTTCAAAGGAGCAATTGGTGTATGTAACATTAAATGCAGATATATCGACTAAAAGCACTACAAATAATCTAAGAGAGCCAAGTATTTGCTGAGGGATTTCAAGATGAGACAAATGTGAGGGCACCATATAAGAAAAGAGACATGCTCCATCAAAGTCACCAAACTGGCTAGGTGGTATAAAATAAGATGGACTAGTCATATTAATATTTTGTTGTATTAGAGTCGGCATATATAAAGATGCACTGGAAATATCAATGCTAATGTCTTGCTACATTGACCCTTGTATTTCTTTCAATAGTAGACTATTAGGTTGACAAGTAACTTTGATGTCTCTTTTTCAAACGATCTATTAGAATCTGAGACCTAAGTAGATTTGGTGCTTGGTTAGTGGACTAGAAAAAAAGCGAAAACCATTGTCCAACAAGAACATGTAACATATCACCAAAGTCTCGCCCTATGGAATGTCATAAAAATTTATAGGTAAAAGATCTTATAAGTACATCCTATAAAAACTTCCTGTCAAATTAGCCTAACCAAGAAAATATGAAAAAGTAAAAAGTCAACATATAATATATTAAGAAAACGACAATAACAAAAGTGACAAACTATTAAAAAATATATTATATATCTAGTAGCAACACTTGATCTCTGAATCCATAGACAAGTACATTACCAGTACCATTAAATGTATTTAGACATGCAATCAAATAGCGTCTCAGTAATAGAGGATTGAGACATAATATCTTGCCATTTATACTATCATTGTATAAAAATGTTTTACTCAGATATTTAATTGATCTGGGTTTTTTCTCCAAACAAAAAATTATAAAGGAAGTTCAATTTGACTAGCTTTTGAAGAATTAGCAAGGGGCAAACAAATTGTCATAAGATGCGATTTGGATAATACCATTCTATGATCAAAAAGTATATGAGTGACACAAATGCAATCCAAATATTCGGAGAAGTTACGCAGTACTTTAAAATTAGCTCGTGCACTATCAGTGGCTGGTATAGGCACCATACAATTTGTAGATTATATGGGATGGAATAGTAAGTAATTATCAAATAATTAAAAAAAAAAAGATGTACATCATAAATGAAAATTGGATATATGCCTCGTCATCCTTCATTGCAACTAACAAAATTCTGTATAGACAGAAGGATCTAACACTTAGATAAAGAGGTTGTCTAATATTCTTCTATCTATTACAAGCAGCAAGTTTATTCGGTAAACAATGGGTAATAAATGGAGGCAACATGGTAAAGTTAAGGATGTGAAAATTTTAATTTTATTTCATACTTGAAACCTATAGGTGGAAGCATATGATACTTCTCAATATGAGGACCAAAGGTGGGCAGTCTTTTGGGCACGAGTATAAGGAAATGATCTTATTCCCACATATGTAATAGCGTCAAGCATCTAAATATACCCTTATCATTTTGATAGGCTAAGTTACAAAGTTCATAATAGGAAAAAGTCAGTCCCAATCAAAATGGCTAGCCCGTTTAAAGTTATTCAATAAGGATAGGTACATCAAGTAAACTTTGTAATTAGATCTATCTAGTATCAACCAACCTTCAATCATACAAAAAATATATGCACAGATGAACTGATGCACAACCCCATCATTAGTATCATCCAATAGATGTATAAAGTTTTAGCCTAACCAAGTGATGGAAAGTCGTTATCTATCAATCTGATCAATCAATGGCATAATCTTTATGAGCCACTAACACACTTTTTGGCCAATTGAAACTTGTCCTGACTACAACAAGATACCCCTTAAGTGATAGGCCCAAATGCATTACTATATCATCGAGAGTGATTGTACATTCTCTTCGAATAGTATGAAATGTATGCGTCTCTAGGCGTCACCATTCTACTAGTTCACTAGCTAGCAATGTATCATACTTGAACTAGCTTACTCTTACAATGTCATAAAAACCAACTTGCCTTAGATAATCAACAATGGCTAGTAGTGGATCACCCAAACAATTATCATATAGGACTCATCGTGGGCGGAGCATCCGATCATCCTGTTAACAAGGATAAATCACATAACGATATAACATAATGAATTAGGAAATAACATTAAATAATTTATCTTACCTTACCACCCTAGATGCCTTGCAATATATGTTACTTCTATAAGTATAAAAGTGACTAGTCCTTTGAAACTGATGTTGGGAATCATGGGAGGCACATAGCAAAATTTAAAATTTTTGATTCTGATTCCCATCAAGAATCTGTCAAAATCGCTTAAACCGAATAGGATCAGAGAATTACCTTTTTCTATCGATTGAGTTTGCTGTTTATTCTTCGTCTGGATCACAGGAACTGACCGCAAATCGGCTCCTTCTACTGGTATCCACACGAATAGGGTTCAGCAATTCGAACGGGATTCAGCAACTCGAACGGTGTGCTAGCACTTGTCCGTACGATGTCCGTACAGCGCTGTACAACGTCCGTACACTGTCCCTCTCTCTAGGATTTTTAGAAGCAACTCTAGAAAAATACTTTTTTGATATAGAAACTCTATTTATAGACTAGGGTTTCAGATATATTTAATTAATCAAAATTAATTAAATATATCATTAAATATATTTATTAATTTAAATTCAAATTTATCATATAGTTTAAATTTAAACTAACAATATCGATAGCTTAATTTAAATTTAAATTATCTGATTAGTTTAAATTTAAATCTATCTAATAAAATCAAATTTAAACTAATTCATATATATATATATATATATATACATATATATAATATCAAATATATATATAATATTTTGAATTTAATTATTTATATATATATATATAATTCCTCCATCATAGATTTAAAAATTAAATTTATTGAATCTAGACATATTTCTGATTCAAAGAATGTGGACATTTTAGTTCGAATTGGTCTGTTTCTTGTATGCGACCCTGCAAGCCCATATGATGTTGGCAGTGGGCCAACTGCACTATTTGACCCACAAGTTACAAGCGGCCTCTAGTAAGACATTGTGACTACCCAAATCATACGGGATTGGTGATCCAATGCAACCTATCTTACAACCTTATCATATCCCTTTTGTCACACGACATTTAGATCAAGTATGAGGCATGAAAATGTCATCCTCAACTTGCTCAATCGTAACTTTCTCGATCTCTAAACAGACTGATATAAGATGGAACCCTTTCCATCTGAATATGGTCATGCATTTCTTAGTCACACTTATCGAGGGTCTAGAGATATCTCTCTATTAATCAGAGGGACAAATTCTATCTTGACCACTCATCTTCCTCTGCATGGATTCCACTATACCCGATCATAACCTTTATAATCACCCAGTTAAATGTGACATTAGACTATGTCAAAGTACAGTATCCTTCATGTAGGAATCTATGATGATCTCAGGTCCAAGGGATCAATGACACGGTTATATATGAGATAAACTTATAACCTAATCCATGTAACTTATCTCATGACGGGTCTATCTAGCGTTCTGTTCTCTAACATACGCCTATGATTTTGATTCATATCATCATACATGATTAACACTTAATCAATCAAAATCATACTAGTATTAATTCATTGTTGTTCTCACAAAGATGATTGACTAGGGACATTTTGAATAATCTAAAAAAATAATTTATTTATGGATATTATTAAATATAAACATGCAAATAATATAATAATGTAATAAAAGAAAACTCTTATTTCGTAATAAAAACAATGTTCGCAATACAATGATTAGTCTATGGCACAATTTTCAACACCTGAATAAATAGATTATCTAACTTTGACCATTGGATTTATGAGAAAAATAACACAATATACTTACGAATACTTATTTCTTTTCTCTTAATTTTTTAGTATATTTTTTCATACAAATATTAATACTTCTAAATTTTGGAATTTTTTTTATTTACATTATTATATCAAAATCTTTGCCATTATTTTTCCATTATTTTTAAATAAATTTATTATTTACATAAATTTTCCTACTAATTTTTTATTTACATAAATATTTCATAATTGTAGATATTCTTTTTACTTACTTCATTACTCCATATTTTTTTCATTATTTTTTTAAATCATGTATAATTGTAATTTACAATTATTCTATACATATTATTTATTCTTTAATGTATTTTTTCACAATTGTATTAATTACCTTTCATTTCTTTAACAAATTTATTTCTTCTACCCTAATTTTTTTGTATTTTACTATTAATATAAATTATTTTAAGTTACTTCTTCACATCAATATTTCACTATTTTTGACTTTTTCATTTACTTATTTATTTCATATTTTCATTTATTATTCTTCTAATTTTAATTAATTTTGATTTACATATATCCAATACATACATGTTTTTTCTTCTTTAAATTATTTTTTGCAATTATAATAACTACCTTTTAATTTTTTTAAAAAAATTTCCTCCTAATTTTTCTTTCTTTAAATAATTGTTTTGCAGTCATAATTGCCTTTTACTTCTTTTTTCCCAAAATTTCTTCTCCCATCCTACTTTTTTTTTTTTATATATATCCTTTACTATTAATATCAAATATTTTGCAATTATCTTCCAACTACCCTAAATTTATTTCTTCTACCCCAAATTATTTTTCAACTATATAAATTTATCTCTTTTACTATTAATATAAAATATTTTAAAATTATTTTTCAACTACATAAATTTATTTCTTTTACCATAATTTTCACAATCATTAATATAAAATATATTTATTTTATAATTATATGAATTTATTTCTTTTACTACTTATATAAAATATTTCACAATTATTTTTTGACTATATAAATTTCTTTCTTCTACCCTATACATTTTAACAATTATTTCTTCTAGCCTAAATTTTTTTCTTATCCTCAATTATCATCTAAAATATATTTCGCAATTATGGAAAATTCTTTTTTGCTTTTTAGTTTATTTTTTTTAAAATTTTTTTCTTCTCATTTAATTTATTTTAACTAATTTTTATTTAATATTTTTTTCTCTAAATAATTTTTTTCAATTCTAATAATTACTTTCTTTTTTTTACAAATATTATTTCTTTCTCTTATCCTAATTTTTAATATCTTTTTAGTTATAAATTTACATATTTCACAATTTTTCCCATTTTTTACTCACTTAATTATTTCACATTTTTTACATTATCTATTCATTTAAATAACTTTTAATAATTTTAATTTTTCTATGTCTTATATTTTACACTATTTATAATGTAAATTTAAAATAACAACAATAATCAGAATTTATCATACAACAAAGAAATATTAGATAAAATTAAACATCCACTCATGACATCAACGAAAATTATTATTATTACACAAATATTTCAAAATGCATATATTTCACTTATAATAAAAATAAAATGCTAGATACAAAAATATATTACAAACATATTATAGATGCTATCTCTAACTTACTTAAGATTTTGTTAAGAAATACTGTTTCAACTGATAAATTTTGCATCATTTCCTTCTTCACCAATATTCGAAATCCACTATAAAGCCTAAATAAAAAAGTTGAAAGAGGGTAATTTTGGCAGAAGATAATAAATTTGGTTAAGTTACAATGCATGTGTCCCTTTTACGGTAAATGGTTTAAAGGTATTTTGGTAATTTTGCTGTTCCATTATTCATTATTTTATTTTTTTAACCAATCAAAATGCTTGGAAATTTGAATTCACCTATCGCATGCTGCCACGCATCAATAACACAATAAATTCTAATTATTACTATTATACCATTTCACGCCACCAGTCAACTAATCGGTTACGTCAATAAAGCTGAATTCAGAACCTATGGTTTCGCATTCATGCCTTGATCAACAAAGTATTAAAATCAAACTAAATGAGTCTAAATTTAATACCTCAATCAATATGAATTCCAACTAAATGATTTTGAATTTAACGTTTTATTACCTTTGGGACAAATTTGTTTGCCTCCATTATTTTTTGGAATTTTTTTCTTATATTATTTCTTATTCAAATTTCACTTGTCTATGCATTCATTGATGAATTTTGCGTCCACTTTTATCTTAAATTATTTAGATAAACAAAATTTTATTCTAAAAAACCTGAGAAAATCATATTTTTTTACTATTAAAACCCAAGCACCAACATCTTTCAATTTTTTAAAAATAAAATAAGATATTTTTTTAAATAAAAACTTGAAAGGAAAATTTATAAACTTTTTATAGTAGCAAAAATTTTAAAGTTATAGATAAATGAAAAGGTTTAATATAGTAATAATGTATTGTATTATTTAAAATCATAGACATGATTACAAGTTCTTTTCTCTAATAATATGTTATATTATTTTGCCAACAAAATAAAAAACTTGCTATTTGACTAAGCTAATTTATTATCCTAAATAAATTGAGATATTTTTTTTATAAGATTCTTAATAAGACTAAAAAAAATATTTTTATGCAAATAAATTAAAAATAATTAAAATAAAATTAAAAATATAATCTTATCAATAAAATCATAATTTATAAATTTATTATTATTAATTATATTTTAATATTTTATATTAAAAATTAAATTATATTTAACATATATATTATATTTTTTTATATAATATAAAATATTATATATATATATATATATACACACACACACACACACACACACACACACACACACACCCCCAGAAGTCTCCCTCTCCCTCCCTAAAGCCCTCAATCCCCACTCTGACCTTTATTGAATGTGGGATTTGTGACCTGCGTTCTTTTAATTTTTTTTAATAAAAAATGTTAGTGAAATATTCTTTTATTTTAAAAAATAAAAATATATTTGAGAAGAATGGAGACAATCCTATTTTGTGTTCTCTCTCTCTCTCTCTGTATAAATAAATATATAAAGAAAGCATGGATAGGCTACTTTGTGTTTTTTTAATTTTATTTTAAAAAAATAAATTGAAGGAAACGTGGAAGAACTCTCTCTACGTTACCTTATTTTAATTAAAAATAAATAAATTAAATGGAACATGGAGAAAAACTCCTCCCCACTTCTTACCAAAAAAGAAAAGTTTGGGCATTCAGAGAATAAACTCTAATGGTCTTGCATGTTAGTTATAATTTTTCTCCACTGTAGCCGAGAATTTCAAGTTCATTTGCACAGTATATTGTAACTGTTCTATAGTATGGCATTTTTTAATTCAAAGGACCTATACTCAAAATATGCTGGGGCATATATTTTTGTACTTAGCATAGAAACTCAACTTATTGTTATTTCTCAATGATGAAAGAGACGCAGAGAAAGGGCATGTCACTGGGAGAGAACAAATTGAAGGAACATTCGGTGATTTATTTATCACAGTATATTTCAATTATAGCAAACACCATACTTACTTCGTTGTTTTAATTCCCCATTATTTTTCACTTGATGTTCATATTTCTCTTCTCCTGTATCCGCTGGGGGCCATACACTAAATAAAGCCCATTCATATATATATATATATATATATGTATGTATATGTATTTCGTATCACATTCCCCCCCCCCCCCCCCCCCCCCCCCCCCCCCCCCTCCTTTCTTTTGAGTATATATTATTGTGGTCAGAGTGGTGCAAACTGCAAATATACTAAAAAGATATGCTTCAAAGGAGTTAGGATGGAATGCAGCTTTTGGCAGAGTCGTTATATGAAGTGTATTCTTAATTTAATCCTTTTGTTTGAGAAAGTCTTAATGGTTATTTTGATTCTAATAGAATGAAACTGGTTTTTGAAATTCAAATTACGGTTATAATGCTATAATTTCTACGATAGTTTGCATAAGCTCCCTCAATTCTAACAAACATTATCAAAAACTTTATTTGATGTATCGGTTGTAATTGTAACAGAATCTTTACTTGTATATTTAGTTACAATTTCTTCATTTTATGAGAATGATGTACAAATAAGCATTTTTGCGCAGGATTAGATACTTGTTTATTATAATTTTAAGTTTGTTATTCTTGTTATTAGAGGGTCTATTCTTCATCCTTTGAACTTTAAATGAAGTACATCTCGGCCCAAAAAAAAAAAAGTAAATTATATAAAATTTCTCTAATTTTTGTTAAAATTATATGATTTTTTATTTTTAAAATATATAGACTTTTTGAATTAAAAATTATGCTGTATATCAGCTTAATTTTAAATTTGTTGACTAAAATATCTTTTATTAATATAAATACATATTTTTCTTAGTTAAATTTAATGAAAACAAAATTTATTATTTTTATTTGTACATATTTACAAAAATTATTTATTATTTATTATTATTTATGTAGATTTAGATATAAAATATATTTATATATTTAAATTAATAGAGAACATGATAGTAAAAAAATAAAAAATTAGAATAAAATATATTTTTAAAAAATTTAAAATATATAATTTTAATAAAATTAAAAAGTATATTTAATTTACTTTTTTTTTTAAAAAACCCCTAAAAATCGCCCATACGGGAACAACCTTTGCCAATCTCCACATTTCCATTGTCATGAGATGACTTTTTTATTTAGCATGAAGCCCGTTACAAGTTCGGCCTTTGCGGAAAAGTTACGGCCCAACGTGCCGTAATAGTTATTAAAAAAAATTTTCCATATTTAATCTGAGATGATGAATTTACCATATCACCCCTTGAGTTTCCCATCCAAAAATAGTCAACTGCGAGGTCCTGAGCTGAACTGAAGCGGAAAACCCTAAACCACATCGAAGTTGAATCAATGGCGTCGCAGATGGCGATCCTTGCTCGGACGCGGTCGCTGATCAAAACGCTTCACTCTAACCCCGCTAACATATCCGTGAAGACAATTACTACCTTCACTTTCCTCTCTCAGGAACCTCAACTCGCTGAGTCCAGTACACCTACTGCCCCAACCCCACTTCCTCCCAACCCTGCCTCTGGTAGTCCTCTCTATAATGAGAACTGGCGCAGCCCAATTCCCCCTTCCGTATCCCAGACAGTGATCCCACTAGGGTTTCTTAACCAGTTACCTGCTAATCGCATCCAATCAATGGCTCAGACATATGATGTTAAGAGCTTGATGGATCAGTTCGCTGATTGGGTGGCCTCGCAAGAATGGGCTAATGTCAAACGGTTGTTTGAGTCTTGGGTGAGGGCGTTGGACAAGAATGGGAAGCCGAATAAGCCTGACGTGAATTTGTATAACCATTATCTGAGAGCGAACTTGATGATTGGTGCTTCTGTTGGGGAGCTACTCGATTTGTTAGCTGGAATGGAGGATTTTCAGATCACACCTAACACTGCTTCGTTCAATTTGGTACTTAAATCAATGTACCAGGCCAGGGAGACTGAGGCTGCTGAGAAATTGCTGGAACGGTTAGCTCATAAATCTTCTTCTTGTTGAATTTTGCAAATGACGACGGGCTATATTTGTCAAGTATTGGACTAACACTAGGGATGCTTGTATTGATAAAAAATAATTGAAAATGTGGTTTTCTATGCCAATTACAACCAGTCTTGCTCGAACTTAATTTTCTAGGGGTAATAGTTTCGGATTGGAGTTTTAAAACAAATTGTTGTCTGGAGATTAAAAATAGAACCTTTATGACCAGTAGACTGCAGTACATCAGATGAGAAACGAATGCTGTATATAGTGGCCTGTAAGAGTGTGGATATATCCCAGCAGCACTTAACATTCGGTTCGAATTGCGGCTAGCGCAAGCAAAAGAAAAAGGTTTTGCATACCTTGTGACAGATGAAATATATATATTTTTTTTTGAATGAAAAAAGGGCACATATTTAACCAGTGATTTGATTCTAGCGCATGTAGTCATCTATAGGAACATGCCCAAAATGAATGTGACTCAAGGGAGAGGAGGTCTGGCATATCATTGAAAATCAGATTTGGCCCATGAATTGTTATTTCTCCGTAACATTTCAAGTCCTTATATCAGTTTTAGTATTTTATCAGCAATACTCAAGGTCTGCTAAAATACCCAAGGTCTGATAAAGCTTATGCACTGTGTGATTTACGATGGTGCATATATAGAAGTTGCTTCCTGTTTATTTATGTTTTCCACCTCATCGTGAATGCAATTATTGCCTCATTATGGATTTAATATGCACCATGTGTGCGTATTACTTTTATGTGTTTATACTGTGCATGTTGGATTTTTTTAATGTATCAAGTTTTCTGTTGTTAATATCAGGATGCTGCTGACTGGAAATGAATCTCACCCTGATAATGAATCGTATGACTTGGTCATTGGAATGCTGTTTTTGACAGGCAAAATTGATGCTGCATTGAAATACATAGATTTGGCTTTGAAATCGAGTTATATGTTGTCAGTGAATGTGTTTACGAACTGTGTAAACAGTTGTGTCAATAAGGGTGGACTAGATACTTTGGCAGCAATAATTGAAAAGTGCAAGGTAGTAATCAATTTTTTTGATACCTAAGATAATTTTTTTTCTTAGCTGTACTGATAGCTTGATGTGTCTCCTATGTAATGTTGTTCTTTTTGGTGTTTCCAGACAATGGATCAGAACAAAGCTCTTTGCCCTCCGTGGAATGTGTGCAATTATATAGCTGAAACTGCAATGCAGCAGGATAATAGCAAGCTAGCTTATTATTCCCTGGAGTTTATGGCTATGTGGATTGCAAGGGGTGAACAGGCAAGACCTGCTGTATTTCTTTCTGTAGATGAAGGTTTAGCTGTGTCAGCTCTTGCCACTGCAGGTAGGACCTATAGTTCTAATCTGCTAGATGCAGCATGGACTATTTTACGTCGCACATTGCGTCAACAAAGGGCTCCTAACCCTGAATCTTTTCTCGGAAAGATAAATGCCCTTGCATCACTGGGGAACTTACAAAGGGCTTTTAGTACGCTGCATGACTTTGAGTCTGCTTATGGAGATTCCAGTCAAGAAGCTGAAGAAATGTTCTCCCCTTTTACCTCTTTACATCCATTGGTTGTGGCATGCTCCAAGAAGGGATTTGAGACTTTGGATTCTGTATGTCTTTCTTTTAGTTGAAGAAAGTAATCAATATTTCCTACGCTTTAGTATTTATTTCTATTTCAATCTATTATGACGTATGTTATTTATTGGCTTTTGCAAGCTTTTTGTTGGGAACAGATTGTGTAGTAGCTTTTCTTTCTTTGATATTATATATTTCTATTTCCCTAAGCATATGATATTTAAAGAAAAATTCATGTTACGTTAATGTACATCACACTTATACTTTCCTTTCTGCAACTCTTGGCCTGCATGCATCTTAGATTAAGTTGGCTGCTACATATGACCTACTTATTTCATTGGAAGGATATATTCATTTGCAGAGTTATCTAATCATATTATGGTTATATAATTCAGGTTTATTTTCAACTGGAAAATTTGAGCCGTGCAGAGACTCCTTATAAATCTGTTGCTGCTCTAAACTGCATCATTTTAGGGTGTGCCAATATATGGGACCTTGACCGTGCATACCAAACTTTTGAAGCAATTGGATCTACTTTTGGGCTGACACCTGATATTCATTCATACAATGCGCTGATGCTTGCATTTGGGAAGCTCAAGAAGGTGATGACTCATTTTCCCCACCCTTCTTCCATCTCCAACACAAAAAATGCCTTAAATAATTTCTACCTTTGTTTTGCACTCAGAACGTTTGACATATAATTGTGTTAATTACCCCTCAAATTGGCCCCTCTTATCATTTCACTTGTGGAAGGGTAAGGCGTGGGGAAAAAAATGAAAAATGGAAGAACTTTATCAGCAATCATACTGAGGTGCTGCATGGCAATTTGAGCTGATGCGGGAAAGGCAAAAACATGTTTTGCTTTTGTGTGTCCTTCTCTTCTTGCTTGTTTCTATATTTATGTGCCGCATGGCTTGATGCGTGGTTCAGGGCCACAAGTTGTGAACACTTGTGATTTGTGAAGACCTATTAATTGGTTTTCTTATCTTGTGGCAGACACAAGAAGCTTCTAAGGTGTTTGAGCACGTAGTGAGTTTGGGTGTAAAGCCAAATGCAATGTCATATTCTCTGCTTGTGGATGCCCACCTCATGAACCGAGATGTTAAAGCTGCGCTGGCTGTGATTGATGATATGGTAACTGCAATTTATTTATTTATTTATTTTTAAATAATGTGGTAATTTTGCAGGGAAGTAATAACCTGCATAAAACTTGTTGGCAGGTGGCTGCTGGATTTGAACCTTCCAAAGAGACACTAAAAAAGGTTAGAAGGAGATGCATGCGAGAGATGGACTATGACAGTGATGACCGAGTGCAGTCACTTGCCAAATCTCTGAATATTCGAATGGGTTCAGAAGCCCGTCGGGACATCCTATTCAATCTTGAGTACAGCATGGATTATGCTTAAAATGTGAGTTTTGAAACATTTTACTAGCGCACACAAATTTTGAATGAGTTATCTTCGCTTACTTTGATGGCATTGACTTTTGGATAGTAGCGAATTCATCTTGGTTCAGACTCCCGAGTCCTGCTGTTTCACACACACACACACACAGTGGGACACATGAGCATGATGTCCTAAAGGGTTTTGATTTAATTATTTTATTACTTTTTTTTTTATTATAATAATTGAAGTTTTCATCTTGCCTAATGGCTTTCCTTGAAATCCGACTGTGTGATCCGTATGCTACTCTTTATGTCAATCTATAGGTATTTTCGTTGTTGCAGGTCTATTTGTTATTTATCTCCGAAAAAATTATCTAGACAAATCGGCAAATCATTTGCAGCATTCAGTCGGAGAGAATCCCTGTATGTACATTACTGGATGATGTTAGATTTTGAGCCGTGGCAGGATGAGGAAAGAATAGCTTATTGCGATTTTTCATTTTTGTACTCTTGTATCAGAGGGAGGATGTTAATGATGGGGTTGGCTCTTAGAGAAAACTAAGCAGTGCATTTTGCAGCTATTATTTGAATTTTGACTAATAATGGTAGGCCACATCCAAATACAGAAGATCATATTAAGGTAAACACGACCACTATTCTTTTCTCAGTGGGTCCTTAATTGTAGCAATGTTGGCTAGAGGTAACTTGTCCAGGAAAAAATGATTATTTTATATAATTATGGAATCATCTGATTTAATTATTTATTTAATTGATTAAATTGATCTGTGACAAGGATCGGGTTATATCACTGGTTAATTTTGTTTATTCTCTTTTTTTTTTTTTAATTTGTAGGGGACGGAATTCTTCTGTTTAAATTTCAACTTGTAGGTCTCTTCACTTTTATTTTTTCCTTTTTTTTAAAAACTCTTACCTCGAGAAGAGCGTATTATATCAGATTAAAAGGCAAAGCATGCTTGAATCTGGAAACTAAAACAGTAAAATAGTACGGGATGATCTTTCAGAATTGTTGGCTTAAGGATTCTTAGCAAGCAAACCATTGATATTTTGATGATGACAAAATATATTAATTTTTTAATATATGAAAAAATGGCATTAAGCAGTTAAATCTTTTACGAAGTGAAACAAAAAACAAAAAGAAGTTGCATACAAATCAAAGAAATAGAACTTTGCATCAAATGAAATTAAAATACAAGTGTTGGAAAGCTCCTCGCATGCTGAAGAATGGTACGGTGAAAGAAAGTTTCAGTGGCAGCCTTTCGTCATGAGAAAGAGAAAGTAATAAAATAATTTATGATGCTTCTCTTTTTTAAATGGCAACATGAAGCACTTAATGAAAAGAAAAAGCATTAAATGAGAAAGTTATTTTTATCTCTTATTTTTTAGCTCCATGTGCAGCAGACAGTGATTGTAGGAGATGTAATTAAATTTGACATATATTTTTTGTACAGAGAGATAAAAGATTTTAATTGTAAAAATAAAAATTTTAATTATGAAATTTTTTTTAACTATGTAGATTAAAAAATCTTAATTATGGAAATAAAAATTTTAACCATAAAAATATTATATTCTAAAAATTTTACCTGAATAAAAATTTTAATTAGGAAAAAAACTTTTTATTCTTTAAAAGATTTATATTTATAAAATAATTTCAAAAATCAAGATTCTTTATAATAAATATTTTCAATTTATAGTCATAAAATTTAATTTTTTTCAAAAATTTTAATTATGAAGAATTATTTCTTAAACAATGGTGAATAGAAATAGTAGAAAAAATTGGATAAATAGTAACAGGATTTATGGGCTTTATAAGATGACATATAATTTTTTTTTATAATTAAAATTTTTATCCTTATAGTTAAAATCTTTTGCCTCTCTACAATAAAAATAAAAATAAAAATAAGCATAAAGAACAAGTGTTAAATTTATATTTCACTGTATCGCCTATAATCTCACTATACAGGGGATTTATCTTCATATCTAGCATGATATTGAAAGGAAAAACTTCTCTTTAAAGAAAAATGACAACAGAGAATTAGAAAGAGAAAATAATAAAATACTTCATATTGCCTCACTCTTGTCAAAAGGCAAGCTTCTAATCTTCTCTCTAAATCCATTTTCTTTAACTTACCAGAGAGATAACAAGCAAAGGAAGGAAATTCCTTCATCTCTTGTAGGGGATAGGGAAGTAACCCAAAGAATGCTTCTCAAGGAGCCATGATGAATTGTCAAGGTTTCAAACAAAATCTTAGCAATTCAACATATTGAAACTTTAGTTTGTAAATACAATCCTTGTTTTATTTTTCTTAGTGAGACCAAAATTCTAGTAAATAAAAAGTTAAACTCAAGCTTAGATCTATAGGTTTTATTTATTTTTGTGGTGTGGATGTAATTGACAGAGGAGGTGGACTTGTTTTGGCATGGAAAAACAGATATTAGTTGTTGTATCCTTGATGTAACTCCTTATTGGATTCATGTGAAAGTGTTGAACAATCATGGAGCTCTCTACCTCGTTTCCTTTATTTATGGGCATCCTCAGCTTAATCAGAAATTGTACTTTGGAAATGGATGACAGGTGTGGCTTCGTATAACAAAGATCCTTGGCTTATCATTGGTGACTACAATAAATGCAACTCCTCTCAAGACAAAGAAAGCTTAGTTTCTTTGATTCCTGGTATAGTCAGTTTAAAGACATGCCAGATGCCTGTTCTTTGTTGGAAATCTTTCTAAAAGGCCTTTAGTTTACTTGGTCCAATAATAAAAGCGATGATGACGAGGTTCAGCTCATATGTTTATTAATGTTTCTTAACTTTAAACTTATAGCTCTTCTTATAATGGCCTCAGATCATGCTCTTCTTAATTTGAGAACTTTTGGTTCTAGTATGATTAATGTTTTGATATTGTACAACCTTTTGGGAATCAATACATACATGGATTTTTAACATATTGGCTTTGTCAGACCTTTCTTAATATTGAATATATTCCATTAGTTAATAGTCCTTGATTTTTATTAATAATACCAAAATGAGGTTTAAGTGGATAGAATAGTCATGGTTGTCAGTTCAAGCATTACAACATGACTTAAACATGGAATACTTTAAAAATTTTTTTAAACTCTTTGTATGTTATCTAAACTTAATTACGTCTCGCTTTCTTTTAACAGAAGTCTAGATGGTACACTAGATTGGAGTCAACGCTAGAGGAAGATCTCTCTAGTCTAGAACTACTTTTGAGTTCCTAAAGCACTCACTGATCGTTTCATAATCAAACATCACATCTAAAGCTCATATATGTACTTGAATCATATGGTCAAACATTTTAAATTATTGAAAATCTAGTAGCATAATGATTAGAAACTAAATGTTACCTGGGCACTCTTACCTTTTCTTCTACTAAAATCCATTATCTGTATACAATTTAAATACAGTGTACTCATTTTTAACTTACTTCCAATAGTCGTCGGGTTCAATTATCAACTAGCCTTTTAGACTTGGTCTCATCAATTGACTAAGAATAACAAGATGCTCATAAAATTCTACATAGCATTTATATTACTCAAAATTATCAATACATTTATTGGTTCATCTCTAACTACCCTCTATAGGCTAATCTCATATACATTAGGGTTATTATACATATGTCTATCTCATATATATTAAGGTTATTATACATATGTTTATCCTCAAAATACAATTTAACAAATTATAATAAGAAAAATACAACATTAAGGCCATGATTCCTCATAGAGCTAAAGTTTTTCCTTGGTCTAGTCAGCTACTCTCACCTGGTAAGAGAGTTAGTGGAATATAAAGGGGGTGAGATTTTAGGAAGAATCTCAATAGTATAATCTTACTCTAACATGTAATAACTACTCAAGCACACAGATATATATGTATGCAACTTTTTGTCATCTACGCTTTCTAAACATGTGAAAATATGTATGCATGTAGCTAAACCTTGGCCAAGCTTGCTGGACTCTCTTCCAAGTAGCTTTGATACTAAGCATAGGAAAAAACTACTATGCTCAATTTTCTAACCATTTTCTCTAAACCAACATCAAGTAAAGCTTCATTTACTAGGTCAAAACTCATAGAAATCTTATAAACATTAAGTAAACACATCATATACGCAACCAAAACACTCAAGCAATTAAAAGTATGAAAGAAAGAAGAAAAATGCTACATGTACTGAATACTAACCCCAACATCGCTTAGTCTTACTTTTATTCGTTTCTAAAATTGCTTTTCTCAGCCAAGTACAGATAATAAGACCTTTTGTCACACTAGTAGCCTAAAACATCACATTGACATTCATATCAATGCTAAAGCTTAAATATATCGACTATATATATTGGTATACTCTATGTAATACATTGCAATACTTTAGATGTATTTCAGGACTTAGTTTCTAGAACTTTTCTTTCTTAACCACTTAACCATATTTCCAGGGCTTACATTGCCCACTTCTTAGCTTAAAATGGAACTTATTATTCCTTATTCTTACTAACTTTACTTAGTTCTTTCACTCGCCCTTCTCTTAGGCTCTAACTTAAGGTTTTTCATGGGAAAATTTTTCTTGAGTAATTGAAGCGCCCTAAATTCTCATTTTGAGCCAAAAACTAGACTTTTACTATTTATATTGTCAATTATTATTCATTTGGTCCATTTCTATACTTAGGCATAGTAAGCCACTTTAGGCCATTTTGCAAATAGTCACTTCCTTGCATCTAGGCCTCATTCTAACCTTTTAGATGACTTATTAGATTCACGATGAGCTCATTAGAAGCCTTAATTATAATGACACACTTATGTATGACCATGTTTTCTCGTTAGGATTTTGTATGCATATGAAAAATTTAACTTTTATTATTAGCCTCTATAATTGAACCAAATACTTTCCCTAGCCTCCATAATTCTCAAAAGAATCTCTACATTTCATAGAACTCAAAACCAAACACCCTAACCCATTAAACTAAAGAGTGGTTAAGAGGTGCATGAAGTGAGCTTAAAAATTTCAACTTTTGTATAGGGTTTTCACAATTTAATCTGATGCTTCTACTAATCTCTATAATTACCTAAAGGACTTTTAAATTCATTAAAACTAAGAAAAAAAACTCAATTGACCTACTTTAGAAGAGGGTAGTCGAGAGCTATATATAAGGTATTAAATGGAGTTTTTCTTCATTCTTTTACTAATTTCTCTCTATTTTCATGCTCTAGCTTGCTTCTACATGCTCTTTACTATCACTAGCATACAAGAAAACATGGGGGGAGAAAGAGAGAGAGAGACTTTCTCTACATAAAAAGAAAAAAAAGAAAGAACTCAAGGAAATCAAGCTCAAACCATAGCATACTATACCTTGAAATGAAGCTTGTTCAGTGCTTTTCGATTTTCCCCTATTAAAATTAAAAAAAAAAACACTATATTTCCCTTTAGTGGCTGTTGAACCTTTACTAATTCAAATTCTAAAACCACCAAAATGAAGAGCACAAGGAGGAGAATAATTTTGCTAACTATGTCTAAGTGAAATAAACTCAAAAACATATTTAAAATATTTGCCTTTTCTTTTCTCTCTTCTTCTCCATGTGATGCCATGGGAAGGACCTTGAAGCTACGATATTATGAGAAAGGTGGTGGAAGAATGGCTTGATAAAACATATATATAAAAAAAGAATTAAAGGATGTTAACTTTTTGACTGTTATGATCATTTTGCCTTTACTTCTTTGACTTAATAATTTTCTACATCCTAGCTCTTTTTTTTTTTCTTTTATAGATTTAAGCTCCATATTCTTATTTAAAAGATCTTAAAACCTTTAAGCCATTCATCTTGAGTTATAGGGGCTTAAAATAGTGAAAAATAGCCTAAAACTTTACAGCGGTATTATTTTTTTTATTTTTCGTGCAGTCATTGCTTTGACCTATTTCAAGCTTCTTGGGTCATTTGTTAGCTCATTTAACTCATATATAAGAGGAAATAAATTTATTTCACTCTATTTTATTTTTTTATTTAATTCCTTATATTTTCGATTTTTATCCTGTACTATCTTGTACAGGTATCCTTATTTTTGTTTCTTTCTGAACTTTTCTTCTTATTTTCTCTTTTTATTTGGTCTTTAACTCTTTTTTCTTTTTGTCCTCTAACGTGTTATGAGGTCAAAGCTTAAATTAAAATACAAGATATACTTTCTTTTACTTTTTTAGTATTTTTCTTACTATATTGCAAACTTTTTGCAGTTGCCTCTTCTAGGCCTTTATTTCATTCTTAGCCCTAACCCTTCATCTTGTTTAGGCTTTTAATCACTTTTAATTCTTCCTCTTATTACTCTTTAAGTGTCTGGTTCAGCATAGAATCCTTCCTTTCCTTAAGGCCTTCAATAGTGAATTCTCGTTTCCCATGCCCAAAAAAAGAAAATTAAGAAAGACTTGTTGGTAAGTATATCTTTATGTCTTTCCAGCCGAGCGAGAGAATGGGTAGGTCTTCCTTTATATGAGTGTGAGGAAATCCTTTAGGCATAGAAAGCTAGGTAATCTTGGCTAGTCAAAAGTAATCAAAATACTAAGTATTTCCATATACTTGTTCGCTCTAGTAAAGCCAATTGCAATATTTTCATGATTAAAAATCCTTAAGGAGATTAGGTTAGTGATTCAAACCTAATCTAAGTGACATTTTCTCTTATCTTATAGTATTTCCATATATTTCACTCTAAATGACACTTGACTAATAATTATTTCCTTAGCATTTTTGTTAATGACAAGGAGACCTTTTTAAATAACATCTTCTCTTCTCTTGATAGGACTTATCTCTCTTTTATCTTTAAAGATCGTCATCACTTTCTTTCTATAAAGTTATCCTCTCTTGAAATTCAAGAAGCAATCTTTCAACTTAAGGCAGATAGTATCTTTGGTTTGAATGGCTTTCATGGCCATTTCTTTTAAGCTTTTTAGAACTTGGTTCAAGATCTGGTAAACATGGTAAAAAAAAAAAAAATTCTAAAACCATGCTTTTCTTTTAAAAAATCTTAACGAAACTTTCATCACCCTCATTGCAAAATGTAATAACTCACAACCTTGAAAGGATTATTAACCTATTAGTCTCTGTAACATGGTGTACAAAATCATTGTTAAAATTTTATGTAATAGATTGAAGGTATTTTGGATTACTATATTGTGCCTAACCAAAGTGCTTTTCATAAAAGGTGACTCATTTTAAACAACATCCTTCTGACTTTAGAAATCATGCATCAAATTGACAAAAGAAAGAAGGAAGTTCATCTAATATGTTCTTATCAAAATGAAGTTTCCTCCTCAATGGATCAAAATAACCATGCAATGCATTTTTATGGTCTCCTACCAATAACTCGTTAACAAGAGCCCCTCATCCATAATCACTTCTAATAGGAATATTAGACAAAGAAATCCCATCTTTTTTTTTTTTATGTATTCTCTATGCTAGTGTCTTCTGTCACATTATTGCCAAAAAGAAATTGAAGGGCTCTTAGAGTGGCATTAAATTTGAAAAGATTCAAAAGTTGTCAATCACCTTATGTATATTGATTATACTATTATTTTTTAGAGGACTCCAAAAGCTTGTAGGTAAAGAATAATACTTTAGATCTTTATGGCAAACCTTTTGGGCAAATGATTAACAAATCTAAATCTGAGCTAGTTTTCAGTCCAGATACCATCACAAATTTAAAAAGCTCCTCCTAAGTACCTTTAAAGTTAAATATATTTCTAGGCTAAGTAAATACCTTGGCACTTAGGTTGATATGGGAAAAGACAAATCCTAGACTTTTCATGATAAGTTAGAACAAAAAAATTGACTCTAAGCTTCAAGCTTGGGAAGCTAAAATCCTTTAACAAATAACTAGAATGACCTTAATCAAATTAGTCTTAAGGTCAATCTTGGTTTATGAACAATCTTGCACAAACCTTCCAAAAAAAAGTTATACTCGAAATTAAAGAATAGATTCTCTAACTTCTTTTGGTGTTTTAATGGTAATAAGAAAAGAATGTATCTTGCTAGCTGGAAAAAGCTTTGTCTGCTTATTAGAGCAGAAGGATTAGGGTTTCACCTTATGAATTAATTTAATAAAGCTTTTCTTACAAAACAAGTATGGAAATTTATTGACAATAATTAGAAATCTCTTTTCTCCACAATCATGATACCTAAGTATTGCAACAAAGTCGCCTTGAAGTTAATTCACAATCACTCTAATGCCTTTTGAATGTGAACAAAGATCATTAAATCTGACTCCTCAAACTTCTATAAACTAAAATGGCAGATTGGTTCTAACAAGAATATTTCTATTAACCATCACATTTGGTGGCCGATGCAACCAAGTCAAAATTGTAATCTTCATACAGTTTTTAACCTTATTTTACATCATAAACTAGGATATGACCTAACATGTTTAAATCAATTCTGCTCTTCCAAATTAGGGACTAACTTTTTCATTAGATTTTTCTATTTTAAATAAGGGAGATCACCTCTTCTAGAAAGGTAGTAACAATGGTTACTACTCTAAAAATGAAGGTTTTAAATGTCTTAAAGAGGAAGAGATTGATGCTCCTCCTACCCATTTTGCCCATTGGAAAAAGATTTAGAATCTCAAGCTCCTAATAAGAATGAACTTTTTCATATGGAAAGTCTTTCAAAAAGCCTTTCTTAGTGCGAATAACCTCTAATAACACCACTTCCAATCAAATCAAGAGTTAATGAACTATATTTTCCTACAATGCCCGTTTGCAAGAGCCTTTTGGTTTACATTACCTTTAACCATTAAGATTGACATGATTTCAAATCAAGATATTACACAATAGCTACACTCTTGGTCCACCAATTATATGAAGAAGGACCAAATAGGTTATTTTTCTAAACTTATCATCATTGGACTTTACCACATATGGAAATCAAGGGATGATATTGTTCTCAAAATTGTAAGGCAAATCCAGGAAGCCTAACCTAACAAATTAATATGAGTCTCCAAATCAACTTATTTGCATGGAAAAACTCAAAGGTTTTTGCTCTCCAAATAATAATAAAAAAAACTATCCTTTTAATCTTTCCTTCCATTGCCTTACTAACATAACATCTTGTTAGACTATTCTTTTTTGGAGAAGCACTAACAATAAGAAGTATCACCTTCTAGACACGTGGCATAGATTATTATAAATTGGTGTTTGGAGGACAATAAAAACCATACCAAGATCATTAATATTCTCAAAGTAGTTAAGAAGGCAATCTATTAGATCTCCATGATAGACTTCATCTCCTTCCCTATTGCCTTTCATCTTTAGCTTGTCTTTTTAGATCGTAATATAAATCTACTATTCAATCAAGCTTATGAAAGAAAGGAAGGCTCAAGTGGTTAAAGAAGATATCTATTAGATTGCTTTAAATTTCACTTTGTTCAATACTAGTTGCTTGGCAATTGAAGATAAAACTTATTAGGCTTAAAGGTTCAATAGGGAATCTCCCTGTTAACTCTTGGTTTTTTCTTTAATTCTACTTAATTTGCCTTGACATTGTTTATGTATCAAAAGAAAAAAAAAAAAAAGCAAAGGAAGGAAGCTTTTTAATAAAAAAGAAAAAAATTGGAGAAAACCTAAAAACTTCTCATCAAATAGAAATGACAGTCAAGTTTTTCTAATAGCTATTTCTTTATAGCTCTATATATGTATATGCAAGCTTTGCAGATGTATGGGTAAGAAAAAATTTTGCAAGAACAAAAAAAAAAAGTTAAAATTTTGTAAACCTTCTATTTATTCTCCTTTTTTTTCCTTACTAAGTTTATGGTTTTGATCTAGCTTTTAAGAGCTTTTTAAGTAAACTTATTGTAATCCCTTCTTGATATGGATCACCTTCTATGAGGAGAGTCTATTGGATGAGTTAAATGAAACCAATTGTGCAAACAGTTTTGGTGTGTAAAACCTTT
Organism: Erythrophleum fordii; assembly: GCA_032878935.1. Taxonomy (NCBI): domain Eukaryota; kingdom Viridiplantae; phylum Streptophyta; class Magnoliopsida; order Fabales; family Fabaceae; genus Erythrophleum; species Erythrophleum fordii. Next base: position 47,185,897 of record JAVQMF010000053.1, on the reverse strand, counting down.
TATTGTAAGTTTTGGATGAGCTTGGCAAAAAACCTTTGTAAAGTGTTGGTGGTAAGCATTAGAAAGAAAACCATCTTGTTATATTAATTAAAAGTTATTGATAAATAAAATCTTTTGAAATTCAAAACTATTGAATATAAGACAAAGAGATCCAAATAAAGATAATTGTTTAGTGCCTTTTTTCTTACTCTCTAATTATTTTGGTTTATTGATTTTTTTTTTGTTTAACTACACAAATTTGCATGAACTGCCTTCTGGTTAGGTTTTAATTGATTAATTTCAATTTTAGTTAACTAAAACTTAATCATTGTACTAAAATTTCATTTTTCCAAATTTCTATCAATACTTAAACTAATTAAATATCCACTTCTTCATTTGAAATTATTAAAATTAAATATCTTAGTCAAACTTTAAACTTAAAATTGCATTAAATTTATTTTTAACACAAAACACCTATTTACTTCCTTGTAAATGTATCTTTAAGAGTATGTCACTAAACAAAGCAAGAAGAAAAACAAAAAATGAAAGAGACAAAAGAATTAAAACAAAAGAAATGTCAATTACACAGTACTATACAGCTACAACTAAACACAATTAATATACCAAAATACAGATTATTGCAAATTCGGTCATAACTTTTCACTACTAAGATGTTTATTTATTTATTTATTTTTAAAATAATGTTTAATTGAGCATCAGCATTTCATCCATTCTCGATAGACCGATTTAAGTAGACTAAAGATAAAAATCAAAGTCTTCACTTTCATTCATTGCATACTTTACCTATCATTTTAAACAAGAGGTCATAATTTCAACCTTTCGCCCTTAATTTTCATTTTTCTAAAAGTTTCATAATCTATCTCTATTTAAATCTCATACTACATGAATCTTTTATATCTGCTCTATGGCAACTCTGTATTCTCTTTCCCCTGATGAAGTTCTAACATTTTTTGGACCATATAAAACATAGTATATTAGCTTTGTCTCCCCTTCTTTCAGCTGCCTAAGCATACCATGCTTAGTTAAATACAGGAGTCAAGTTGCACAATAGCAAAGATATACATAAAGTTTGAAGTAAAATGCAACCCCATCTTTCTCAATGGATATGCTCCATAACCCACTATTTTTCTTAGAGGGTTCTATTTTCAAGGTACGATCCATCATCAAAAGCTTAATAGTTAGAAGCATTAATTCTATACATAATACTGATATGCCTCTGCAAATAATACACTTGACGTGACTTGCGTCTGCCAATGTATTGATGTAACATGGTCTAGAGTTACCAATCCAAGAGGACACCTTATGATGAAACAGCTGCAGGAGCTTTCTGAAATTAATTGAAAACACAGTAATTCAGTAGGAATTAAGAACGCATATTCAAGTAGAAATATTTTTGGTAAATCTGGTTTACAAAAAATAAGTTGACCAAGTTAATCACAGACAGATATAAGCATGATAGTGGGACCTATAACATTTTGTAGACCGGATCAACCTAAGATTCTCCAATTGAAGTAAAAGAGATTTTAAAAGGTGTTGACATTTACCATGCTAGGGAAAACCCATGCATTGTAATATAGGTGATGTTCTGCTGAACATGATTTGGAATCAAGTAACAAATTCCATTATGTAAGTAGTTTTCAATAACATCCTTAAAATGGCTTGTTTTCTGAAGATAGATCCATTGATTAGCCTATAATAGACAAATTTAGCATTGCATAATGCATAATGTATGGGGATGAGCTAAACTGCGAGATACAGCTCTGTAAAATCTAACCTGTTTTTGCTCTTCCATGTTTGCCTTTATCAGAGAATAAATGGCAACGCCTGCTATTGCTATAGCAGTGCCAATGCCAGTTTGTGTGGATATCTTGTTGCCTGTAGAAATTTGCAATTACCAGAATAGTGAAATGTCACAAAGCCAGTCTACAACTGCACTCATATTTACTGCATTTCTTGTAACTTAAAAGTTCTGATGATGTGCAATTTCTAATGTTAAGCAAACCAGAGTAATTACCAAAAACCACTATAGAGAACCCGATGACAAAAACTCGCTTCAACACATTTCCAACAGCATGTGTCAGTGGCGCAACCCGCTCCAAAGTATTAGTAGCCAGCTGCAGTTTTAATGTTCAAAGATAGTGGAAGGTTATTCATCTAACTGTAATTTGAATGCCAAAAAAAAAATTGTCCAAAATTTTAAATTCAAGCATAAGGGATACCTGATTGTACAGATGGTAAAATATTCCAATCCAGAACAGATCAGACAAAAACTTGAACAGGCCTACTTTTGCAATAGCATTTCTAAAACCATATTCCATAAGTTGAGGACCCTCAATCTGGAAGCAGCCCACGTCCAATTAATCATGAACTTATAGAGAAGCAATAAGAAAAACTGAATCTTCCATCAGTTATTGTATCAGATAAACTTACAAGGATTGCTGGGGGGATGCAAAAGAAGAGGGCGATTATTGAAATATAGGCATATACGTTTGTACTGTCCATTCCTGTCTGTTAAGAAAAATAAAACAAACAAGTTAAAAACACAAAGCACATGATGAAGGAATTAGTAATCAATTATATCAACTTATTTCTGTTCTTGAAACGCAAACTTCTTAAGTTCCTGACAATTAGATTGACTACAAGAGCTGCCTTGAAATGGGTTGAACATTAGCAGATTATAGCAAATTGTCACATTGTTGAGTTTTTTAGATATTCCATGATCAATGGTTTAAAATATCTCATAAAAGTTACATGGAACCAGCCTATTGAAGTTATTCTGTGTAAATCTGACTCACATAACTTTTCTTGTCGCATTGTTGTCCTGATGAAATAACTGGCTACAATTCTGAGTCAACATAATCCAATCACCTCGACTCAACAAACTCAAGGCACTTTTCTTCTTTTCCATCTAGGCTTAAAGGACTTGATTGCAGTTTCGAGGCTTAATTATTTAGTACATTTGCAATGATAAATTCTTCAATGTAATGGAATCATTTTGGAAATAAGAAACTCTGACTTACTTCTCTGAGCCATTATTGCCCTTACAGGTGTTGAAAAATTCTCGGAATGCTCTTATCTTAAATGTTGCAGATTAGGGAACAAGGATTAAGTATCAGCAAATTTATTTTTATTATTATTATCATCATCATCTATTTTCTCTTAAATAATCTTCACAAGATCAGTCCATGAATAGTTAAACAAATAAAATTAAGGAACTTGAAATTGTAGACATGTGCATGCCCAGGAAGCATAAAAATGAATTGCAATATGCAAACCAGGCGAAAAAGAGTCAGGTGCTATATAAGATCTTACCATTGCTTTCTTTGAATATATACTTCTGTAAGTGAATGCTATATTTGAAATCATCGCACTTATGAACCCAGTCCAATTGAAAGACAGTTCAGTTAGTGATGCCATTGATACACCTGAAGTGAAAGCTCTCCTTAGCTGACAGATGATATTTGTAAAGTTTCAAAGAATTGGCCATTATTTGATTAAAACAGATATGTTTTAAGCATATAGGAGACTATTCAGGCCAAAAAAAAAAAGATATAGGAGATTGTCATCTTTGAGAAGTTACCGATAACAACTGGGGCCAAGGATAGCCACAGAGACAATGGAATCTGATGGCCCAAGACAAACTGGGAAGCTGCAGCATTAAAAAAGGGCTCCAGAGCTGCAGGAAAAAAGAGAACTAAGAAACTGGCTATGAATGCTTAAGCAGAGTACTTATTTACTCCTCGTCAATGGGCATGAATGTGCATAATATGTCCTTGGAAATAAGTTTAACAATAAATTGAACAAATCAATGTTAAAACCAAATATTAAAATTTTTGGAAATTGTAAATGAAGATATTTTAACGAAACTCATTGAATAGAACTTCTTTGGTAAGTAACTCAAACCATAATTCATTTCTCATCTTCAAGCATAATTCGAAAATCAAGTGCCAAAGATGTGACAACTTTATCCTGCGCCAACAATGTCATCAGCCCTATGTGAGTAATGACAGCAGACAAAACTTAGGTAAAATTTATTCGTTGTTTATTATCAGATTCTTTTAAAAAAGAAAAAAGGAAAAAAACGTGGACCTTTTTTTACCATTTAACATCAGATTATAAACTCCTTACAAAAATTTCCTCCACGTCATAATTCTATGACAAAACCTGTTAGTAAGCACCTAAAAATTGCATATAAGTTTTTTCACATAACAGTCGGAATTGCCCTAGTGTATCATGAGATTGTAACCAAGGGCTGCTCTAAGGTGATAGTTAAGTTAAAATCAGAATAAAAATAACTCCAATATAATCATCATGATGTAGTAGTAGTGTGTGAAAGAGAAAATGTTTATCGAATTCAATTGTTTAATAACAAACGCATTTAGTAGTAGTGTGTCCTTAAAATCAACCTACGAAATCTCTGATTTTCTTTTTATCTTTCCAACTCTCGTACCTTTTATGGTGTGCGTAAAAGACACAGCAACAGCAGCAAATGATACGTTGGACATGACATGACCAAGGGCATGACAAAATGCAACCGGTGTCAATAGTGCGAAGAGCTCCATATCAATTGGCTGGTTAGAGGGGGGAAAAAACAGTTGTTATAATGAATACTATGCCTTGACCATAAAAATAATATAGTATACAAGAACTATTACTTACAGCACGTTTTGGTAGACCTACAGCCCAGCAAACAAGGCAATATCCCACACCCACAAGGAGATGCACAACAGAAACAAAGCTGCGAAGGGTATGAAAGGATGTTAATAAATAACAAAAGGGTGCAGTTTCAGAAAGTAAAAACACTATTTCATGAGGAAACTAGACAAGTACAATCTCTCTCTCTCTCTCTCTCTCTCTCAAACACACACACACGCACACTCTCACACACGCGCACACACGCGGAAAGGAAATGGAGTCATCTCTGGTGGAAAACATACTAGGGATACGGGAAGTAATTATAAAGTTTCTTGTTGAGTATGTTGAAAATCACGTTTAAGAAATACCTGCATGGAAGACAGGAAACTGTCAGCATATAAATTCCTAGCCCGATTTATATAAAAAAAAAAATGCAACTTGAGTGTTCTCCATATTTTTATATATTATAAGACAAGGGAAAATCTGACTCAACAATAGCTGCGATTTAGTAACTTGGTGACACTTCCATGAGATTTCAAAATGCAATCATACATATCCTCTGCCCCTTCTCCTAAAGATTTCTTGCCACATGTTAAGAAAATTAGAGAAGAGGGAGATCCTTACCACATAAAGAAAAAGAAACCAGTAACCAACGCAGGAAATTTCTCCCCAAAGCTCTTTGTGGGCTTAACAGTTCTGTAATTGGGTAACAATGAAAAACAATAATTATTAGTAGAAATTAAACATTAAAAAACGAAGAATTCTTTGGTTCCCCAAGGAAAATTTTTATAATTTATCTTATCATAAACAACAACTTTTCACTATTTCTTTTTTAAGTGAAGAGGTTTTCAGCTGGACACGTACTTTCTCACTATGCAAGCAAGAGTTAAAATACAAATCCCTTTTGACCATTACCGAATCAGGGTTAAACTCAAGCCAAAAGAAAAGAACCAAGGTCGAACTGTGTAAGAGTCTCTAACCCATCAGGGATTTCGATTTCAACATCATCAGCATCTGCAGCTGCCGCTGCAACAACAGGAAATTCAACGAAACTTCGTCGCCTCAGCGGCTGATTCCAACCGAACATGCCCAGCCCCAATGCTTTCCTAGAATACAAAATTGATACGGGCACCAGATGCTTCCCATTCTCCGACAATGGCGAGAACGCCAAGCTTGAGTCTTTAGGCTCAAGCGCACGAGCATTAAACAAGCCATGGTTGGTCGAAATTCTTCTGGGTAGCAAATAAAGCGTCGAAATTCGAGGTCTCTGAACTGAAAAGCGAACTGGGTTACTTAAAGAAGTCATTTTTATTCCACGAAACGAATCAATCCAAAGAAAACACTATTTGAGTCCCGGTATTTTAAATACTACGCGGGCCTTTAAGTTAGAACTCTGGAATTAAACAAATGGGAACGTTGAAACCAAGGGAATCGGATAATATGAAGCGGAGAAAACAGAGTAATGGTTTTTTTTCTATGTTTCTGGAAAAGGCATTGGGAAATATAGATATTAAAGAATCTGGAAATTCATTAGTTGTAAAAAGGAAGATCTTTTGACGAGACACGCAAACCCAAACCGGAGTTTATGATTATTGTAATGAAAAAGGAAGGGAAAACAGTGAGAATTTGAGAAATGCATAGCACAGTCTTGAGAAATTTTAAGGCAAAAGCCAAACTATTGAGACTACTAGAGTGCTACAGAGTGCTAAAACGAGAGGAGCAATTGTTACGTATAAACGGTGCATTACATCTTTTATACACTTAACTCAACGATTAAATTTATTCTGCATATAAACTTTATTTATATTACATATAAACTTCATTTATATAAATTTAATCTTATTTATTAATTTTTTTAAATATATTATACTTCAAATACACTTAAAAAAAATTTCAAACAAAAGATTATGAGGTCAGGGACTTCAATAATGAATAAAATAAGAGTAACAGATACTCCTTTTAATAAAGACATTTACATATGGACTTTACTTATATTAATATAAATTTTATCTATATAAATTTAATTTTATTTATTAATTTTTTTTAATATACTATGCTCCAAATACATTTAAAAAAAATTTCAAACGAGAGATTATGGGTTCAGGGACTTCAATGGCGAATAAAATGAGAGGAACAGATACTCCTTTTAATAAAGGCATTTGCTTTTTAGACTTTGAAAATGACGAGAGAACACCCCCGCGCGCGAATACAACGATTTGATATGGGTTATGCTGCAAAATAATTTGCTTGTAAAAATTTGCCCCTATCTTTTAATTTTCTAAGATAAATGGTAAAGTAATTCATATACAAATTAATAAAATTTAATTTGTAAACATTAAGATAAAGTAGATATCGTTCTTAAACTATTAATGTCAAATTAATATCATAATAATTAGATATATTTTTTTTTTCAAAGAATTTAGTTTTAATCAAACTAATCCATTAAAGGATTTTTAATATTAATTTTTGAAAAATATATTACTAACTCTATAGTTTTATTATTATTATTATTATTCTTATTGCCATACAACCTAATCAGATTGAAATATAAAATTAGATAGTAAACACAAGATTGAAAATATAATTATCTGTGTTGCCAATGCAAAGAAATGCTGCAAAAATAAAAAGTTTATTAAAAATGAGTGAAAATTTTGGTGAATATTCTTTTCTTTCATTATTATTAAATAAATGCGAAGTGAATTTTTCAATATTCATCTTTTAGCTTTTATATAGAAATATCTGCACTTAGATATAGGTAATCAAGTCCATAAAATTGGAGGGTGGAAAAGGAACCAAACTTGTATTTACAAAAATATTTTATGGGGATCAAGAAATTATTGAATGTTCCAAAATATTATGTCATTTATACTACCTCCAAGAAACAAATCAAGTCACACAAAATGCGACTGATATTTGCTTTTCATTTTATCATAATTATTCTTTTATCAATAAATTACCCAAATTTTTTTTCTACGAAAACATTTGATTAATTGCTAATGAGTCTCACATTTATACATTGCAAAATCATTTATAAAAAATATAGCTTCTATTTAGTGTAATTTGGTATCTTTTTTATTAAAGAGAATACAAATGGCATCATACTTATGGGATATGCAAAAATTTCTCATGTGAATAACAATATTGGCCTATAGTAAGTCATAGTGATTAAATTTATAGTAATGATATAAAATAAAAAGTATAAATAATTTTTATTTATTTAAAAAATTTTGCCAATAAAAATGAACTCAATTAATAAAAAGAGCAGATAAAACATTCACATTTATTCATACTTTACAAGTTTGATACCTTTAATAATCTTTTAAAAATTTTTATTAAACATTTTTTATATAATTTAAAAAGGAAGACATAGAAGAGTGAAAATGCAAATAGGCCCACTTTTTTTTTTCTTTTTATTTATTCATTTTATTTTCTATTTTTTTAATTTATAAGAACTTTATAATAAAAAAAGTTCAAAAAATTTAGACTTGTGGTAATACATTATTTGCATTAAAAACAAGTAGAAAAACATTAAATTGAATATCAAATAATAAAATTCAACAATACACTTATTTAAAAGAAATTAATTAGCTCTTTCTATTTAATTTAAAATTAAATACAAGGAAGATATATAATCATCATTCTAATTTCAATATCAATGTTACTGATGTGACTATATAAATTGATTTTAAAAATGAAAGACATCCTTAATTAAATAGTATATGGCGGGAAACACATGTTGCATGACGTATAGCTTTTTTCCCAAAAGAGTGGTTCAGATCATGTTATCTACTTATTCAATGTATAAGGTTGTCTTTGTCAATAAGCATTATTGCGGCAATAAATTAATAACTAACAAAGTGTGCATTATTAGTACCTAAGAGTCCTCATTTTAATGAATTTTTTGGCTCAATGGAAAACCAAGTATTAGCTGGAGCATTCTAAGGATGGAAATATAGCCAAATTTCATCTTTTTTTTTTTTATGGCTATGCAAATTTTAGCAATTAAATTAGTCAATCTCACTTAATCAACTAATAATTTATTTTTTTATTAATATCATGAAATATCAAAGTCAACAGTGAAAAAGCTTTAAAAAATTATTGACAGAACAAGTCGGAGATAATAATAAAAAAATTATTGACTAAAATTGTATTTTAGTTTCTCATAAATAGAGTATTTTTCAGTGTTTTCTTATATAATTATTTTTTTTAATTTAGTCACTTCTATATAAAGTATTTATTAATTTAGCTTCTCATAAAATTAATTTTTTTCATTTTGACCCCTCACGTATGAATTTTTTTAATTTGGTTTTTAACAAATAAAATCATCATTAATAATATATTTATGTTAATATAATGTAGTTAAAATTAACAGATATTTATGTTAATATTTATGATAAGTAACATACTTTTTTATAAGTTATCACTTAGTTACTATCATGTAATATGTAGCTTGATTGTTAATTTTATTAACGATGGATTGATAAAAAGATAAAATTGATAATGTTTTATTTATGAAAAGATAATTGAAAATTACTTATATGTAAGGGATTAAATTAAGAAAGTAATTTTATGAGAGATCAAATTAAAAAATATTGTACTCATGAAAGACCAAAATAGAATTTCATTTAAATATTATTATATATTTTATAAATTAAAAAAAAATTATCTATAAAGCACCAAAATAAGATTTTAGTCAAAGATTATTACATATTTTATAATTTAAAGACAAGAACTCTTTTTATATTAAAATATATATTTAAAATAACAGATATTATCAGACCAAAAAAAAAACTAAGGATTATATGAGATGATGAATTTCCAAATTAAAACATGAAGTCAACTTATATTGATATAAATACAAAATTGTGACACGTATTCTTTGGGCCAAATCAGGCCGAGTTTGGATTCAGAAGTCCGAATTCAATTAGGCCTGAACAAATTTTATTATATACTACACTGGGTTTCATTTGGGCTGGCCCAATAACAGTGAAACAACTTACAAGTTTCAATTCTGAGTCGTTTCGGATCAGAAGTCGAAACCCTAGTGAAACGCCCCCAAAAAAAAAAAAGAGGGGAGAGTACGGAACCTGCATTTCATTCGCCGAGCGCTTTACAAACCTGAACGTAAGTGGGAAATATAGCAAAATTGTTGCCGATACGTTACGTATAATAAAATAGATGAGCGGTGAAGGTGGTAAACCCAAAGACGAGGAACAGGACGGCATGTCTGTGCATTCTCCATGCAAGGTTCCTCCTTCCTCTGCTTCGTCTCTATCCAAGGTATCTTTCCCTCTCACTCTCTTTCTGTTTTATGCGAATTTGAATTGGAATATTGACTAGTGATTCTGGTGATAGGAGCAAGCACAGATTGAATTGGAGCTGAGACTGTTAATGGCCCTTCAAATTTATCCACCAGCGAAACTGCAAGGCAAGTTTTCTTTATTTTCTTGAAATTCAGGTTTTCTGTTCGTGAAGATATGATTGTGTGCGTGACAAATATCAATTTTGTGTTATTATATGGCGCCGATCGAATGTTTTTCTCTTCTGGTTTGTGTTGTGATTTTACTAATGAGAAGTAGAAGAGAATGCTTCACCTGCAAATTTCCCCTTTTTCCTTTCGAAATGTGAGGCGGGTGAAAATTTTCTATACATTAATCGGTAGATAATGTCAAATACAGTTTTTCCAAGAGGGGAAATATGAAGAATTGATTACCAAATATAAATACAAACTAGAGAAAGAGCAGAGTTACAAACTGTTTGACATGATGCACACTTTCTCGTCCCGGCTCTGATAGGCTTTGATCAATGATAGTAATTAGAATGTAATACTGAATCTTGGGATTTGGCGTCTTGAAACTTCGTTGTAAATGAGATTTTATTAGAGGTATATGAATTTGTCCTGTTTTTAATCTTAATAAAGTAATTCCTAATAGAGAGAGATTAAGTAAGGAATTCTGCGGGTTTAATAATATTGGCATGAAATTAAAACATAAATTTATCTTAGATCAACCTGAGTCTGAATAAAATGCATGCTGTTAAGAAGAATGTGGAAAGTATGTGAAATTTACTCTATTCTTGGTTTGTTGGCTTTTTGGTGACTTACAAGGCTCTCTTTCTAATTTGTTACAGGACAAGATCATTAGTGTTCCTTTCTTATTTGATTCAAATCAAGGAACACATTTTTTTTTCTAATTCCAATTGCTGTGTATGTAAATATATGCGCATTGATTGCTTGACATGCAAGATTTTTGCATAATTGATAATCTTTCTTTAATTGTAGTGATACTGGTTTTGAATCAGAGAATGAGGATGCCTTCTTTCTTGAGGAAGTTCTACTGACAATGACACTGTATTGGTTAGAGAGGGGGAGTAGGTCACATAAAATATGCCTGCATGTTAATGAATGAATAACATAACATATTAATGTTTTATGGCCATATTCTTTGAAATTTCATGATATAAAAAGTGCTCAAGTAGTAGGGTTTGGACGGTAGGTAGTAAATAAGTGTTTTTTAGTTACTACAAACAGAATCCATTATTTGCTTCAATTGACTAGAAGGCACTTTGTCAAGTTTTACGTTAGAACCTATCAAGTGCAAAGTAAATGTTCGTTTTGGACTACTTAAAGAATTGAGTATTGGTCATTATTGATTAAAAAGCTTTTTGTTGAGTTTTATGATTGAACCTGTCTAGTGCAAATGCTGTTCGGATGATGTATGTCATTTGATCGCTTGCAATTCTAATTGTTATCAATGGGGAGCTAAGATAAGATGGACGATCTCTTTCTCCTTGTAAAGCATTCCCATATTAGATAGTTAATCCTATAGTTGTCTTAGAGACGATTTAAGATTCCTCAACTTTTGTCCTGCTTACATTGGCAATCCCTTTCTTGCAGGCATTCATCGCCACTTTGTCCTTTATGGTCTGATGGAATATATGAGAAGGAAGTGAGTTCTTTCCACTTTTGGTTTGCTTAATGAACAAGAATGATGTGATTGATCTCTATTTTCTATTACTTAGTCTTTCCATTTTACAGTTTTGACCGAAACTTCTCTTCTGAGGAGGTCCTGCAATTGCTAGACCGATTCTACAACTTAGAATTGCTGGTACTTAAATGAGTTGTGACTCCATCTCTTTCGCTATATCAAATGACATGTTAGTTTGTGTTTTAACATTATGCTTTTATTATATTGAGAGCTGATAAAGTGTAATGGTTTATCTCTCTTAGTTTTTCTTTTAACATTATGCTTTTGTTATATTGAGAGCTGATAAAGTGTAATGGTTTATCTCTCTTCCCCTCAGAAACCAGATGATGAAGAGATGGAATTGCTAAATCGTGAACAAGACTTCTGCTTGCCCCCAAGTTTCTTTATCAAGGAACAATCCTGAATGACAATATTTGGAGTTCATACATTTTCATTTGAACAGTTATTCAGCTTTTGATGTATAAAGCAGGTTATTCCATTCCCCTCTCCCCCTCATTTTGGGATAGATCATGTTCTGGTAATTGTTCTTCTCAACTTAAGCTGTAGAAATTGAGGAGCAGGAATTTTGATGGGAGCTAGATGTCACTTCTTTTAATTCTGTAGTAAGGAGGATGGGGTTTTTGACTCTGACATAATAGGAGAAATGATAAATTCTTCATGTACATAATCGTAAATCTTTTTTTTAAAGATGTATCATGTTATTATTTTTTTTTTTTTAAAATAAGAGACCCATATAAATTTAAAAAAAAATTGTTACAAGGGTCATGGTTATTATTTAACCGTAATTCATATAAATTAAAAAAATAATAATAATTTTTGAAAGGGTCATGGTTAAGTAATAATCGTGACCCATATAAATTTAAAATATGTTTTTATGATTTGAAATATTATGGTTGGTGAGCCAATACATTAATCAGTCAAAAATCGTATCTATATTATATTTGGACCATTTAAATGTGCTCTGCAAGCAAGGAATCTTTATCCATATATAGAGGTCTTGTTGCGTGTTAGTGTACTAATTTGTCCTTTTCGATTTTTCACATGCTTCCTTTAAATAAGGGGGGACTGGTTAAGGATTATCTTTCATGTAATTTGTAAACAATGTTAAGCTAGACAAATGGAATTAAATAATTAAATAATTAATATATTTTTTTATCCCACAAATATTAAATTTTTTAATATATATTTTTGAAAAAAAGTTTCAGTTGAAATCTTCTAAGGTTTTATTTGAAATATAAACAAATATACGAAGAAAAAATAAAATATATGATATATATAAAACAAGCGATAACTTACATATGAAAAAAAAACATAACATTAAGAAATTAGATGGTATCATTTTTTTATGTTATTGTTATTATAAAAAAGAGATAATTAGCTTATTTTTTTTTTTTTTGGTATATAAAGTTAAAAATTGGAAAGATATATATTTATTGAGACATGATTAAGTTTGTAAAATTTTGTAATGTTATATGATTGCTTTCTTTCACAGTTGAAGCTGATAAAGAGGACAATCCTATTTTAATCCTAAGTGAACTTTCAATTTAATTTTTTACATATTATTTTTAATTTATTTTGTCAAAATTTTTATTTAGAATAATTTTAAAAACATAAAAATAGTGAAGTCATTTTTCTTTTTTCAAAAAAATCCAAGGTTATGATATTGATTTTTATGGGATCTAATAATCAAGTCACCAACAGAAAAAACATCAGATCAAATTAAACTTCTGGCATTTTGCTTTTTTTTTTTTTCTGGATGGAAATTTTTTACCTTTACACTAAAGTTTTTGTTTGATGATTTTTACAATGTATTTGTTTTTTATTTAATAGATTTACTTAACTTTTAATTTTCAAAATTTAGTGATTGTACAGATTAATTACTTAACAAGGTAAGCATCTTGGTCCCTTGGCAAAAGATCTTGAAACAAAGGATGCAATTGAATACATTTTTATCATTAGATTCTTTAATTATAAAAATAAGTATATAATTTTTAGAGTAAATTATATAATTTTTAAAATTTTATTAAAATTATATAGAAGTCTTTTATATTTTTTAAAAATATATTTTAATTTAATTTTAAATTTTTAATTAAAATATTCTTTATGAAAAATATTAAAAATAATAAATAAAAAATATTTCAGTTAAAAAATCTAAACTTAAATTAGAGTATAATATAACTTTTTATTTCAAAAAAATGTGTGTATATATACATTAAAATAAAAAAATTCATATAACTTTAATAAAATTTAAAATAAAGATATATAATTTTCTTAAATTTTTATAATATTATAATTTTATTAAAGAACTTAATATTATAAACATAAGCAATTAACTTTGTTGGAAACGAAGTTATTATTTTTTAAAAAATATTAAATAAACTTAACTACTTAAGAAGTAAGTCCTGATGTTAGCATTTTTCTTAATCATTAGATAAGTAATAAATTGATTTCCTCTCCGCTAATAATCTTATTTATCTGCATTTGCAGACAAAGATGAACCATGTGATTGTGACGGCAAAGAAGATCCAATAATGGCAGGCTGAGATATGACTTCCTTGTCGTGCTCTTCTGGCTTTTTTACAGAGGACTTGCTTACAAATGGAACTCTAACTGATTCTAACTTGCTTACAAATGGAACTCTAACTGATTCTAACTGTTATCTTTTAAGTATGAAACATGTTGATATACATGAAAACAAAATACAAAATATGACCCATACGACTAATGTATTGACTTGCCAAACACAATATTTCAGACCATAAAAGTATATTTTAAATTTATATGGGTCACGGTTATTAACCGTGACCCTTGCAACAAATGTTTTTTTAAAAAAAATCATATGGGTTACATTCTAAAAGAATTGTAACCTTTTTATTTTTCTTTTAAAAAAATAACATAATGTATCTTGGAAAAAAAGATTTACTTTATACACGTGGAGAATTTACAATTTCTCTCATTGTATCATAATAAAAAACCTGATTCTTTTCACCAATTTCGCTTGAATGCATCATCCTCGTCGGAATTTTTTAGGCAAATAACCAAAAAAGCCTATCCAAGAGTGATAGTAGCATGACTATCCGATAGGATTCACATCAAACACAAGATAAGCAAGAACTCGTAATAGAGCATCAAAAGTAAGTCTATGAAAAGAAATAATGGACATTAAAAGAGATGAAGAAGAATGAAATGCAAATATTAGATCAAGATAGTCTCCATTTCTGAGTAAGGACATAGGATTTACGCCCCAGATAATTTAGAATATTCTTCCTCTCCTTGAGAGTTGTTGCCTCTATTAAATGGAAAATATTGCCTCTAACAGAATGAAACTTTTCTTGTCCATGTAACTATCTTGTGACAGCTTACTCATTCTTAGTCATATGTCCCTTTCACATTCTTCTTACTTCATAGGATTTACGATCCAAATAATTTAGAATATTCTTCCTCTCCTTGATAGTTGTTGCCTCTATTAAAAGGAAAATATTGCCTCTAACAAAATGATACTTTTCTTGCCCATGTAACTATCTTGTGACAGCCCACTCATTCCCAGTTATATGTCCCTTTCATATTCTTCTTCTTTCTTTCCTTATTCTCGACCCTCCATATTCCTATCTTCCGATCAAACAGTGACTATTCCTTGTACCATTCATCTTGGAAACGTTGAAGATTACTATTTTATTTGGTTACTGCTGGTTAATGGTCGAAATTATTTATTCATCTTCAATGTCCTTTAACTCTTAAGTAAAACCTTATCATAATAAATTAATCTTTTTGGGCTAACTAGCGTTATCATCGGGTTGTGCGACCACTTGATATGCAAAATATTTTGCAGTTTTTGGCCGGGGATGTGCCAATTTCTCTGAGATGCTTTTGGCCACGGCCACAAGTGGCTGAAAACTTTCACATTTCGTAGCATGCATCTTCCAATTTGTTAACTTCTGGATTCTGCCACTGAGTTACTCCTACCTTTTTTATGTCAAATAGAGAGAAAAAAAAAAAAAGCTCCTATTTAGCTAAAATTTTTCTACTTAAAATAATGTTCGACTGTTGCTTTATTAGAATGGACTTTTCTACTAAAAGAACCAGGTCTTACCCCCGCAAGACAAGGGAGAATTCAAAAAATGTCGCGTGGGTTTCATAGAAAAAAAAATTGAAAAAAGAAAGAGAAAAATAGTGTGTAAACAATTTTTATACAGACATAAACAATATATAAATAATATTCTGATAAGTAATTCGTAAAAGTCGAACTATTTACAAATTGAGACTACATTATTCACAAGTTACAGTTTTTACGAGTTATATATATATATATAAGAATATAGAATTTAGATCCTCTAAAAACGTGCCTAAAATGCGCACTTTCAAACCACGTAGAGATAGAGGCTATTATTAAAAAAATAAAAGATTAATACACTGTAAACAAATCGCCACTTCAAAAGATCTATACTCCCACTAAATATATAGCTCTCAAAACCAATTCAAATCGATTAACACGTTGCACGTTTAACCTCATAAAGTAGGCAAGTACAACTGTATTTCTTATAACTCTTTTTTTCTTTTAAATTTTTGTTACCAAAAATTTCTTACAACTCGTTCAAAACTTAATCTTTTAAGCTTAGTTTGTTTGGTATGTGGACTATAAGTCAACTCATTTTTATTTTTATAATATCCAAATGTTTCATAGCATAATTCTTATAATAAGGAATTATAAAACTTATAATTTAAATTATTATGATATTTAATTTAGTGTATGAACTTATTTAATTGATTATTACGTGAAATCTTGTAATTTGTATTCACTCAACTCCCAACTTTGAGCGGATTACCCTTAGCACTGCTCAGTGGCCAACTAAAAAGGAATTCCGGTTAATTTTTTATAGCCTATATGAAGAAGTCACTTTCTAATCAACCTGGCTCCTCTCCGCAGAGAGAACAAGCAAATTTCTGATTGGGATATGCGGTCTTCAACTAATCAATCACATTTATGAGTTTTCCGAGTGCCACATAATCTTTGTTACCTAGCCTGAGCACAATTAGAAGAGGTCCCTTCATAAAGAAAACTATCTTTAGCCAATAATGCCCTTTTACTGCCCAGACAATAGCTGATACGCATATAATCAATTCCACAGAATTACACCTTATCCCCTTACTAGATTGAGCACCAAAGAGTTGGTAGGCCAATCAATCATAATATTGGACCCAAATCTTAAGACGTTTATCAAGAAAAAAGAAAAAAAAGGAAACAATGTCTAAATTCAGGACACATCTAATTTAAAAAGAAACATGAATACCTACTTACGAAACAAATCGATGTCATACTGAATCAACTTCGAACTAATGAGCACATAGAATAGATGCTTTAAAGTAAATGAATAAATGTAAAAGTATCCATTGCTACAACTGGCCAGTTTACTTGAAAAGAATAATAAAGCAGCAGAAAGAAAAAGTTCAAAATAAGACAGCCGAAAACCCAACTTTTCTGGCTTTCAATGGATATAACAGAGCACAATTACGAAGTGGTCACAATCCGCATTGTATGTTCCAAACCCATTGCCAAGAAAGCTGAAATGTGCCCTCTTTGCAGAGTACTTTAGGTATCTGACTGACTTGTACAGGTTCAGCTGTACCTCATTTGTCCTGCAAAATAGAGTATATTAATACTTGACCGATAGAAAAATCAAGAGGTTCTGAAACAGTGACCATAGAAGATCATGTAAATATGGCCTAGAAAGCATCATATTCAACAAATACCTCAGGTCGTTCACCAAAAGAAAAAAATAAATATATACCTCAGGTTCCGCAGGTTTGGACTCTTCAGTCTTGATGTTCTCTTCACCTGAATGAGAGCATTTTATTATTAGAGCTTCCATATTGGGAGAAATTCTAAGTGAATTATGAGCTAACAAACAGGAAGCATGATTATGCAGCTATATAGGAGTGATCCAGCTTCAGACACATTAATATTAGCTAAGAGGACTTTTACAATGTAACTTTGGTCTTAAGAGCAATTAATCATATGCCAAGCAACTTCATTTTTGGGAAGAGAATAAAGGGAGGGATGGGCGGGAGGAGAGGAGAGAATTGCCAGGAGACTATACTTCAAGGCAGCACTTCTTTTGGCCTTGAGACATCATTGTTCAGCAAGATTTAGTCTGGGATTTTCTAGGCTGCAACTCAAATGTATCTAATATCAAGTCTCAATCAACATCATACCTCCATCCTCAGGCAAATCGGAGGTCCAAAGAGTCAGGTTGTCTCTCAACAACTGCATGATCAAAGTGCTGTCCTTGTATGACTCTTCACTCAGGGTGTCCAAGTCCGCAATTGCCTCATCAAAGGCTTGTTTAGCCAAATGACAGGCCCTGTAAATTTCAGCAATAACATTAGGGCAAAAGCTAACAATAAAGGAAATTCGGTGCCCATGTGGATTATGAGAGAATCAGTGGAATACCTTTCAGGAGAGTTCATGATCTCATAATAGAAGACTGAGAAGTTGAGTGCAAGTCCAAGACGGATTGGGTGTGTTGATGGAAGATCTTTGTTTGCAGTGGCTGAAGCAGCCTAAAAATAGAAATATTTGTGTACATCAAGCGACAGTGCAATAAATTATTGAATAGAAAATTCAGTATGAATCAATTCAGCTATGATATATTAGAGATCACAAATGCGCATACCTCATATCCTTTCAGTGACTGATCAGATGCCTCTTTCTTTTCTTGGTCAGTTTTGAACTCAGCAAGATACCGATAATAGTCACCCTTCCTGGAAAAAGAATGCAGAAAGAGTTCAGAGATAGAGAGCCAAAATAGGGCAAGAGATATTACGTCACACAAGGAAAGGAACAGAAAATAAACTGTTTAGTCCATGACTCGCTAATTTCATTTGGACTCCCTATACCAAGGACAAATCAGGCTGAGATTGCTCAGCACATCATGTGATAAACCGTACGAGAGACCGGCACTAAAAGATAATTTATCACATTCACACAGATTCTCTCTTTCTCTCTCACTCTATCTTTTGGACAAAATTCCTAAAAGTCAATCATACATCTAATGGAAGGAAACAAAAATTCAATAAAGTAGATGGTAACAAAAGCAATCAGTTGCATCGACAGGGAAAGGAATTGAGTAAATCAACTAAGTGGCATGACACTGGAATTTAACAGAGTAGCAACATGACTCACATCTTATAGTAGAAAACAGTGGCTTCTCCCGATGAGGAAGATGGAATCAGATGCTCATCGATGATTGTCAGAATGTCACTGCAAATCTTGGATAATTCCTCCTCAACCTTTTGGCGATAACTCTTGATCAGTTTAACATTTTGCTCATTTCCCTTAGACTCTTCCTTCTGCTCAATTGAGGACATTATGCGCCAAGAGGCTCGCCGTGCACCAATGACATTTTTATAACCTACTGAGAGGAGGTTCCTCTCTTCTACGGTTAGCTCAAGATCAAGCTTTGCTACTTTCTTCATAAAGTCAACCATTTCTGCATGATAAATATTAAATTTCAGGAAGATATAATCTATAAAATACTTTGAAATTTTAAACAGTTTCCAACATGGACTACCATATATGTGCAAGAACTCGTCATCAACCTCACTATGCACTATGGTATGCGATAATAATTAATCTCACATTGTGTAGATTCTGAGCATAAATTACCAGACATTTTTTTATCCCTAGATTCAAAATTAGACAAAATTAATGAGATAAAACTTTTAACGTAATTAATCTACACCTAATCAAGCAAATACATGACACTTGAAATGGCAAAAGATAAAAAGGAATCCCATTTATAGATGACTCTTTTCTTCATAAGGCCAGATACAAACAAAAGAGTATGTGATAATAAGGTATACAGGTTAAAAAGCGAAAAGGAGAATTTTTTCTAGTGCATACATCCCTTGCATGATCAAGTGAATCATGTGTCAAAGGGATTAGGCCATAATGACTCCGTAAAAGCAATTTTGTGAAAAGTAAATGGCGAAATCAAGAAAATAAAAGAAAATGCCCTCAAACCGTTTCAACTTCCAAAATCACCACACCAAATTTGTTTCCTATCTATCCTCAGACATACGTAATAAATAAAGAAATTAGATACAAAATCTAATCCAAACAAATTACCAGGCAATTCATCAGCCAGATACTATTAAAGAAAACGGGTTACTGGGAAATTCGCCAAATCTACAACTTGATCCATAAACAGCAACAAAAACCCAAATCCAAAATAAAACGTATTGTATCTAAAGCCACATTTCTAATTAATCCAAACAAAAGAAACGAGAAAGCCAAACCATTATTTAATCCAACCCAAGCACAACACCATACAATGAAAAGATCCAGAAAAACGTTGGCATTAAAAGCATAAACCCCAAAAAGAAAACAAGACAAAAAAGATCGGGGGGGAAGCTCACCATCATATCTCTCAGCCTGCTCGGCAAGCTTGGCCATGTAAACGTGGCCCTCTCTCTCCTTCTCGGCAGACATTGTTTCAGAGAGATGAGAGGAGGAAACAAGAACGAAGAAACTACAGAGTGGAACGGGGAAGGGTCGAAAACTGTAATTGCCTTTGAAGCGAAGATGAAGGAAAATTAGAAGGAAGGGATGTGGTGGAATGCTTATATAGTAGTTTTAGATCGAGCAAGCTGTGGAGGAGAGAGGAAGACCAGATCTGAACCGTTGGATGAGAGGTTTTGAAAGAGGAACCGCGCAAATCATGCTTGCGTTGCTCATTTTGTGAGAGTACTTGATGTAATTTTTTATGAAAAAATGCAAAAACTTCCGTAATTTTTATATAGAACCTAAACTTTTAAAATGAAAATTAGATTCTTAATTATTATATTAAAAAGGTAAAAGAATATTTTTATCCCTTCACTTTATTTTAAATTATGTTTTTATCTCTTAATTTTATCTTATTTTGATTTCTTAACTTTGACAAATCACTCATAAATTTTACCATTCCAAACTTCAACAGTTTAGTTAACTGAAACTTTAACTTATAGAATTTTATGCAACTACAACATCACCTATCTATTAATTTATTTGTAAAAGTACTCTAATACTTGAGCTTTTTGACGCGCGTGTGTGTGTGTATATATATAAACATAAGGTGTATAACCATCATCTTACCCTCAATATATATAACTATTTTCTTAAGCGTTCAAAATTTTTTTTTAATAAATTAAGGGTATTCGGAATATCTCATTCTAAGTTTCTCTAATTTTTTATTTTTACTAAAAAGGGAACGTTCCCCTAATATATTTTGGGTGGGGGATCATATATATATATATATATATATATATATATATAATTCTAAGGTTCTTTTTTTTTGATTGGGGGGGGGGGGGGGGGGGGACGCTAATATATCTGGAGGGTTAGTGGGGGCTTTTTTTTTCAGTTTTTGAGGGGGATTATATAATATATATATATATATATATGTGTATGTATAATATTTATAATATATTACATAAAATGAATATAATATGATTTAATTCTTTTTATAAAATATTAAAATATAATTATTAATAATAAATTTATAAATGATAAGTTTATAAACAGAAAAAAATGTATATGCAAGTATTTATATTTTTATTATCAGATTCTTTAATCAAAATATAATAAGTGTATGATTCATTAATAATATCATAATAAATGTATAATCTCTTAATTTTTTTTAATAAGATTTAAAAAATTTTTGAATTCTTACAACAAGAATAAGATTTTAAATTCTTTAAAATAACTGTATGGTTCCCCAACATTTAATATAAGTTGATTTAGGTCTATTAGCCTTTTTTCAATTTCAAGAAAAATAAATTAAAAATGACAAAAAATAATAATAAATACCAAAAGAAACTAACTTAACTTTTTAGGGAATTTTCTGTTTTCTTTACACAAGACTTTAAATTTTTAGGGTTTTCTTGATACATAAAATGTAAAATAATACTAATACTAATACTAATAATAATCACAAAGAAAATTAAAAAAAAAAGTGATTTTGAATATATAGATGATATTTGTATCCTTATTTAAAATAATAATAAAAAATATTATTAAGTAATAATTATAAAATTACAATAAATATTGTATAGCATTTATTAAAAAAAATTACCTTGACATAAAATTTACCAAAGGGATTATAGAATTTTGTTTGAGGTGAGACTATTGAGCCAATTTATTGCCTATAGCCTTATATAAAAGAAAAAAAAAAAGACAAAACCAAAGAAACAAAATAAAAAAGAGAAGGCATAAAGGATCATGAGAAGCATAATCCATTGCGTTGAGAGGCAAGGAACAACGTGTACAGAGAGAAGCAGAGCTGAAGAAAACGCCAGGAGACACAACAAGGAAGTAAAAACGTAGAAAAGGCAAATGATTGGAGCTTGATCCACTGCAGTAGCCTCTGTAGGCTATTGTAGTAGAAGATTTGGGTTGTCTAAATTAGATCTTTTTTTAATTTAAAAAATAAATTTTTTTATAAGATACAAAATATAAAATAAAAACAATTTTTTAACTATAAACTTTAAAAAAAATAATGTTTTAACTTAAAAAATAAAGAAAAAACTTGAACTGTTCATATTTTAGTTTCAATGGCTTAAATTTTATGAAAGAGAGAATTGAGAGGAAAATAATGAAAAAGATATGAATCCTTAATGACTTTCTCTTTCCTTTAGAGCTTTACAATTCATAAAGTGAAAAAGAGAAGTCTTTTTACGCCATGGACATCACATTTAGTGTTTAAAATTAATTTACTTTATTTTCCTTTCTTGCCATGTGCATCATATTTTGAGTGTGATATTTTAGCATAAAATTATGACAAGAAAGGACATAAATTCACTCATTTTCTTTGAAAAAGAAGGGGGATTTGTTTTGCCTATTGAATTGAATTGTATAAGCCTCTATTATCAATTTTAATTAGTTATATAATCAATATATGGTTGTGAGAATTGCAAATGTAAACAATCTCCATGGGAGAAAATTGAAGGAAGAACGCAAGTTTCAAAATTTCATCCTTTTAAGCTTTATGAATTTGGAGATTATTCTCTACCTCGTTCTCTCAACTTGCATACCATGCAAATCGTAGTGATTCCTTCTAAGGTTAGTGCTTTCCTAATAAGGTGTCAAAATCCATCTTTACCTCTGTCATTTTAATTCTACAATGCTTCTATGATTGCTTCTGGTGAGAGAACTCATTGGTTAGTCATCTTTTCTTTTTTCTCTCTCTCACATTCTCAATAATGCACATAGTAATAAATCATTTCCACTATTTATCATATTGAACAAACATTTGTCTATTGTTAGATTGTGTTCTACACATGGATGCTTTGGTGCTAATGCATTTGGTTTCAAGATGATTTGAAACAAGAAGGTTTTTGTTCTAAATTTTAAGAAAACCCTTAATATACCACTGATGATTACATTAAATGCCAACCAAAAACCTTAGTATCTAGACTTAGGTTTATCATATGGGATTATATTTTTTATCACAGCATTTAACAGGAAAGAATTTGAGGAATCAAATTTAATCACAAATTAAAACCCCAATGTATAAAATACATGCGACTCATATCAGTTTAGAAAAATAAAATTAAAATAAATGAGAAAGTGTATTTGAATTCATCATTGTGATTAACCAAATAGGCTGGTCTTTTAGGTTATTCTGAATAGAATGATCAGAATATATCTGAGAAAATACTCTATCGATATAAATACAAAGGAGTCTATTCTAAACTTATATAACTTAGGGACTATAACTCTTATATATATATATATATATATATATATATATATATATATATATATATATATATATATATATATATATATATATATAATATGATATAATTAGTATTCAACCCATTATAGAATTCTAGTTATACTCCTTACGGATATCTACACATTCATCACATGATATTAGACTTCTAAACTCACTAAAACTCTAGTTCTAAATTAGATCACTTTATTTGAGCTTAAATAAATAAATAAATAATGATACCACATTTTAATATTTGCATTTGTGGCCCTTCATATTAAATTTTATTTTAATAATCTCCCATTGGACCATATATTTAATCTTATAAAAATATGTATAACCTTATGAGCTTAAAAAATTGTCATTACTTATATACATAAACAATTTGGTCCATTGATTGTATCAATATAAGATAAAAAAAAAGGTTTTTGATACATCAATCATAACTAAACCTATCAGTGATCATATATACTAACACAATTAAATGACACAAATCAATCATGGATGTTTAGCATGAAAAATTATATGAAATGTGATCTATACGTGTCTATTTTCCAACTACTCCTATTTTACTTTAGTGGGATCAAGATCTTAACTTAATGTAAAAGAGTGGGAAACCAAAAGTTTTATAACTTTATTTCTGACTAAAAAATAAATACATAAATGTTTGTAATAAAACACAAAATGTAGACTCCTACAATAATGTGATATTTTTAAATATAATAACACCCATATGAGTAGTATGTTATTGAAAGACCATAAGTGACAATCCTTTCGGGAGAGGATATACTATCATAGAGCTCATATCAATTGTTTAATAAAATCTAGCTACTTTGTACTTTTTCTTTCACAATTAAGAACTTAATATTTGTATACTTTGACTTAGATGAACTATTGTCATTGTTGGAATATAGAACTATTGACCTATTGTCACAATATAATTTTAGTGGCCTTTCAATTCCTTCTAATATGTGTAGTCCAGTGACAAAGTTTTGCAACCATATCCCATGGTTGGACACCTCATTGCATGCAACAAATTTTGCTTCCATAGTGGAAGAAGTTATAAGTGTCTATTTCACACTCTTTTAAGAAATGGCTTCACTAGCCAACAGACAGATATAACCTAATGTGGATTTCCTAATATTTTGGCATTTAACATAGTAAGAATCAGAATGCCCTATGATATCCATCTGATCTAACCTATGGTATTTAAGCATGTAGTCCTTTGTTCTCTTTGGATATCTCATAACCAGTTTAGCTATTTTCCAATGATCCATACTAGGGTTATTCAAATATATGTCTAACATTCTAACAACATACACAATATCCAAACACATACAAACTTGAACATACATTAGACTCTCAATAGTTGATGTATAAGGAATCTTTTGCATTTATGTAATTTAAAGAAGGGTTTTAGGGCATTAATTGAGACTGCATTTGTGTCCTTGAGTAATAGGGGTTTTAGTTAATTTGCAATCTTGCATGCCAAGTCTTTTAAGCACTTTTGCAATGTATGTTCCTTTGTGATATCTCAAGAATACCTTGAGTGTGATATTGATGTATCTAAGTTCCTAATACAAAGAAAGTATCACCAAGATCTTTCATCCTAAAATTTTTTGACAAAAATTTCTTAGTTTGATGCAACATACCTAAATCATTTATGGCAAGTAGTATGTCATTAACATAAAGAACTAGGAGCATAAACTTACTCCCATCGAATTTTTGATACACATGATCATCAAGAATGTTTATCTCGAAACCAAATGAGATAATTACCTAGTGAAACTTGTTGTACTACTGTCGAGAAGCTTGCATTAGACCATAGATGGATTTCTTTAATTTGCAAATCATAGACTTTAAATCTCCTGACATCAAGTTTTCTTGTTGCACCATATAAATTGTTTCATCAATGTCACAGATTGAGAAATGCCATCTTGATATCTATCTAATGAAGCTTAAGATCAAAGTGGACAACTAATAAGATGATTATCTTAAAAGAGTCTTTCGTAGAAATGAAAAGAGAGTCTTTTTAAAGTTAATCCTTTATCTTTGAATAAAACCCTTAACTACGAGACGAGCTTTATATATTTCCACATTACCATTTGCATCTCGTTTGGTTTTAAATATCCATTTACAACTAATGAGTTTTGCATCTTTTAATAATGTGACAAATTCCTAAACTTTATTGTTTTGCATAGACTTGTACTCCTCATTCATTACTTCATGCCACTTTTGAAAGTTGGAGTATTGCATAGCTTGTTAGAACTTGACAGGATTATCTTCCACCATACCATTGTCTCCCTTATGCTCTTGTAGGAAGACAATATAATCATCTAGAATTGCATTTCTCCTTTCTCTAATGG
Organism: Erythrophleum fordii; assembly: GCA_032878935.1. Classification (NCBI taxonomy): domain Eukaryota; kingdom Viridiplantae; phylum Streptophyta; class Magnoliopsida; order Fabales; family Fabaceae; genus Erythrophleum; species Erythrophleum fordii. The sequence continues at coordinate 47,160,160 of JAVQMF010000053.1, read as the reverse complement.
ATTAACACAATGGTATCAGTTGTTGAGGCTATTAAGTTTGTTCTTCAGGAACAATTACCTCAACTTGAGTGAGAATTTGATCAATATTATCTTGTTAATGTTCCGAATTCACTTCTTGAATAACAAGTATAGTAATATGTGTGTTGCCGAAAGTGATAGTAGGAATCGGTTCTGAGATCGATTCTTCCTCAAAGGTAATGTCTCTAACCTTATTTTTCTCCTAAACTTAATATCCTCAAAATTTTGTGTAGTTCTTGTTTCAAAAATGGTCTCAAGTTTGGAATCATAAAACTTATAGTCCCTAAAGCATTTAAAGTAGCCAATGCAGTGTATTAAAAAAAAAAAGAGTAACCAATAAAGTAACTAATAACTATTTTGGGGTTTAATTCCTTTTCCTATGGCCTATAAGGCTTTGCTTCAGTTGGTCATTTCCAAACATGCAAATGTTTTAGATTAGGTTTTCTGCCTATTCAAAGCTCATAAGGTGTTTTAATAGCTGTTTTAGTTGGCACTCTATTAAAAATATAGGCTATAATCTTTAGTGCTTCTCTTTAGAGGGACTCTATTAAAGTAAAATGATTTATCATATTTCTTATCATATCTTGAAAAGGTTTATTTCGCCTCTCAACTACATCATTCATGCTAGGTGATCCTAACATAGCATACTATGAGATGATTCCTTATTCCTCTAGACATTTAACAAATGGCCCTCGACGTTGTTCTGCTGAACTATCATACATATTGTAGTGTTCATCATCATGATTAAATCTAATGCTTTTAATCTTTTTGTTGAGTTGATTCTCAACATTATCCTTAAATACTTTAAATATGTCAAATGCCTGTGATTTTTTATGAATCAAATATAAGTACCTATATCTGGAGTAGTAATCTATGAATGATATGAAATACTATTAACCATTCCAAGAAGGTGTATGAAACAATTCACAAATATATGTATGTATTAATTATAAGGCTTTTGAACTTTTGTGGGCACCGTTATTCTTTACTTTGATTCACTTTTCTTTAATACAATTAATATAGACATCAAAGTTTGTAAAGTCAATATCTTTAAAATGCCATTAGACACTAGCCATTTGATTCTATTTTTAGAAATGTGACATAATCATTTGCGCCATATTGACACTGAATTTTCATGATTAATTTTATACTTTGAACAACTTGATGTCACATGCAAGGCTTCTTGATAAGATGCAATTATGTTTAATGAATATAAACTATCATAAATTTTAAAGAAACAGTTCCAACAATATTTGAATTTATAAATAATATAAACTAGTCATTTCCAAATGAACAAAAATAACTAGATTTATTTAAAACATAAACTAAAATCATCTAAAAGATGGTACTACAAATGTGCCTAATAAATCCAAATAATAATCAATTCCTAATAGTAATCTAAAGTGACAAATTGCTTCTACTTCTATCAGCTAACCATTTCTCACATAAAATGCATCTTTTAGCATCAATTAGCTTTTGACAACTTAGGCAACTTTTTCTTAACATGCAAAGCGTGATATTTGGTATAGTCCTTCTTCTGATGTCTAAATTTCTTATAAAAGAAACACTAATCCTTGTATTGAAGAGGTTTCTTTTAAACTAGATCCTTAACAACTTTAGGAACTTGCTTTTTTCCCCCTTTAGCCTTAGAGATGTTAACTAACTTAGCACTTTTAGTGCCATCATGTTTCAATCCTTCCCCTTATTGCATAAGATAGGATATGAGCTCATCAATAGTCTATTTTTTCTTCTAGCAATTATAGTTGACCTTGAACTAGTTAAATTGTACACTAAAGGAAATTAACACCAAATGTACTAGTAGGTTTTTAGATAGCTCAAACTTTAATTCCTTAAACTTTGCAATTATATGAAACATTTTCCACAACATATTCCCTTATATTTCCTTTACCTTTATACTTTATGGAAATCAAGCATTGTAAAAATGTGCTTGTTTCCACCTTTTCACTTTGGACAAAGCGTTTTTCAATTTCAACCAGGAAATTTTTTGTATTGGTGATACTTTCAAAGAAAGCACCCTTAAAGGCTTCTGGAATGCTGCGCTTGATAATCATTAGACTCAATGCAATTTGAATGCTTCCACTTCTCAAAGTACCTCTGTATTTTAGAGAAACTTTTAGCTATAAGAGAAAAAGGCTTATCAATCCTTAATGCAAAGTCCAAATCCATGCAGCTAAGAATAATCTGAATGTTTTTTTTTTTCCAACCTTGAAATTTGTCCCATTCAAGATGGGAATGAAATTGAAGTTAGCAAATATTGAGCAACTGAAGTTATAAGAAAAGAATGAAAGTTAATTAATGATCCATATAACAATATGATAGCAACAAAATTCAAATAATTTTTTCTCATCCCAATATGTTTGTAACAACATTAATATTTTGTCTTTATACAATAATATTAATTGTAAATGACATTTTTGCTTTGATAATCAAACATTGATAATAATGAATGCCAAATAACAACGCTATCTTTGGATTGAATTATTATTTGCATTTTAAAACCTTAAAATTGTCACATATTTATCATCACAGTTGCCTATATAATTTGGCTAAGTATTAACCTTCCTTTAGTCCAATTAAAATATCCGCTTGAAATTACATAGTTGTAAACATTTATTATACTTCATGAACAATTTTTACAAGAGATGTCACTTTGGTAATATCTTGTATTAATTAATTCATTAGGTATAAAAAACAAAACTTTAGGAAATCATAAAAAATTCCTATAATAAATTATTTGAAATAAATTGTTATCCTAAATTTTTTTATTTTAAAGTAAAAATAAAATAAAATAATTCTCTTCATATTCACAAATGGAGACAATGAGAAAGGAGCCTTTATATTTTTTGTTTGAATTATACAATATTTGGGACTCCTGAAAAGATTTTTTTTAAATTACTTTGTTATTGATAAAGAAGTATTAATGAGTAATAATGGAATATAATGTATAGTGAAAAATTTATCCACCAGCAATGGCCATAATTTTATCAATATTTTGTTAGCTTAGAGATGAGTCTCTCTTTCTCTTCAGTGGTATTTGTGACTTCCAAAAGCCTTCTTTGTTTTTTTTTTTAATGATTACTAAATCTAAAAAACCTGTGAAAATCATATATATATATATATATATTAAGGTTGATGCGTAAACAACAAAAGGTCAAATTATTTTGAATGTATAAGGACTAATTTTAATTTTACAATCTAAAATTATTTTAAAGAACTAATTATGGAAGGCTCTGATACCACCTGGAAGAATTTGGAGAACTAAATTTAATCACAAATTAAAATCCCAATTTATAAAATACATACGATCTATATCAGTTTAAAAGAATAAAATTAAAATAGATATGAAACTATACTTGAATTCACTGTTGTAATTAACCACATAGGCTGGCCTTCTAGGTTATTGTAGATAAAATGGTTAGAATATATATGAAAAACTACTCTGCCAATAAGGATACAGAGGATAGAAGTTTATTTTAAAGTTAGATAACTTAGGAACCATATATATATATATATATATATATATATATATAATGATATAACTAATATTTAGTCCATCATAAAATTCTACTTATACTTCTTGTGGATATCTACATGTTAATTCTATAACATTGGACTTTTAAACCTAGTAGAATGCTAGGTTTAAATTAAATCACTTTATTTGGAAATAAATAAATAATGATGTTACATTTAAATTTTTACATGGGTGACCTTATGTAAAGTCCTACATCGACAAGAAGGAGCCTGTACCTAACCCATATAAGTGGAGGAGAATCCCTCCATACCAAGGCCCATTTTTCCTGGGAACGTGGTTAAATGTCCTGCCCAGGAAAGGACAAACCTCTGAGATGTAGGTGAGACAATACCTTGGTGACTCTGTATGGTGTTTGGTATTAGAGCAATCTTGGCCCATGTGCGACCCAAGGACGGGTTGGCCTAAAAGAGGGGTAGATTGTAAAGTCCCACATCAGCTGAAAAGGGGCTTGTAGCTAGCCTATATAAGTGGGGGAGAATCCCTCCCCACTAAGGCGCGCTTTTCCTAGGAACGTGGTTAAATGTCCTGTCCAAGAAAGGACAAACCCCTGAGATGTAGGTGGGACAATACCTTGGTGGCTCTGTGTAGTGTTTATTGTAAAGTCCCACATCAGCTGGAAGGGGGTGTGTGGCTAGCTCATATAAGTGGGGGAGAATCCCTTCCCACCAAGGCGCGCTTTTCCTGAGAATGTGGTTAAATGTCTTGCCCAGGAAAGGACAAACCCCTGAGATGTAGGTGGGACAATATCTTGGTGAGATGTAGGTGGGACAATATTAAGACAAACCCCTGAGATGTAGGTGGGATAATATCTTGGTGAGTTGTAGGTGGAACAATATTAGGACAAACCTCTGAGATGTAGGTGGGACAATATCTTGGTGGCTCTGTGTGACATTTAACCACATTTCCAGGAAAAGCGTGCCTTAGTGGGAAGGGATTCTCCCCCACTTATATGGGCTAGCCACCAACCCCCTTCCAGCTGATGTGGAACTTTTATAATCCATCCCCCTTTTAGGCTGACCCATCCTCGGGTCCCACATGGGCCAAGATTGCTCCTCACACATGGGTCAAGATTGCTCTGATACCAAACACCATACAAAGCCACCAAGGTATTATCCCACCTACATCTTAGGGGTTTGTCCTTTCCTAGGTAGGACATTTAACCATATTCCCAGGAAAAACGCGCCTTGGTGGGGAGGGATTCTCCCTCACTTATATGGGCAAGCCACACGCCCCCTTCTAGCTGATGTAAGACTTTATAATCCACCCACCTTTTGGGCCAACCTATCCTCGGGTTATACATGGGCCAGGATTGCTCTGATGCCAAACACTACACAGAGCCACCAAGGTATTATTCCACCTACATCTCAGGGGTTTGTCCTTTCCTGGGCAGGACATTTAACCACGTTCCCAGGAAAAGCGCACCTTGGTAGGGAGGGATTTTTCCCTACTTATATGGGCTAGCCACACACCCCCTTCCAGCCGATGTAGGACTTTACAATCCACCCTCTTTTTGGGCAAACCCGTCCTTGGGTTGCATATGGGTCAAGATTACTCTGATACCAAACACTACATAGAGCCATCAAGGTATTGTTCCACCTACATCTCAGGGGTTTGTCCTTTCCTGGGCAAGACATTTAATCATGTTCCCAGAAAAAACACGCTTTGGTGGGGAGGGATTCTCCTCTACTTATATAAGCTAGCCACATGCCCCTTCCAGTCGATGTGGGACTTTACACCTTACATGTTGAATTTTATTCCTACACAACATAATTAAAAAAGAGGGAATATCACATGGGATCATGGGATATAGCGTTTTGAGTGGATTTTAGACCTTGGATTAATGGGTAAATTATGTTGGTAGTGATTTAGCATATGATTTTATAAATTAACAATTCCTGTTAAGTAAATTAATAGTGTTATAGGTAAAGAATTTTTTAAATAGTCTTTGAATATTGGAAAATTAAAATAAATTAAAACAAAGTTAAAAATGAAAATGAAACTTAAAAATAAAGTTAATTGTTCAAATATATACTTTTGCTTATTATAAATTAAGAAATAAATTATTTATATATTTTTTCTTTAATGGCAAACTCAAATGCCAATACAAATTTTTCTATAACTAACTATCTATCTTATATGTAAGCATGTCATTTATAAGGTGTGACCTGAGTTAAAAGGACTCATTTTTAAGATATGAAAATTAACAAACAATTTTAATTTTAAAAGTTTAAACAGTTATTTATAAGTAATTTAAATTCTTTTGTGTGTGTGTGTGTGTGTGTGTTCTTCTCTGATTTTTATTATTGGAGGTTTTGAACTTACTAAATTCATTTTATTTCTAAGTTGATCTGTTTTCTTTTAGTATTACTTCCGTAGCTTCCATTTGTTCTAAGTGAGCGAATTAAAAAAAGAAAAGTATTTGCTTTCGAAATTTTTAAGGACATGTTGCAAAATTTTTATTGTGATTTGTTAATATTAATGTGAATGACACGTCGTTCCTAGAAAAAAAAAATAGTTGGTTTATATTTGAATTCTCACACATGCATTTTAATTTCTTTTATATTATAATTTATATTTTATTTTATCTATGAGTTAACTATGACTTCAGGATCTGGACACTAGAGAGCCCCAAAACTATATATATATAAGGCTGATAAAGAATTAAGTGTATTGTGCAATTATTAACGCCATTTTATTGTGTTAGCAAGGACTTTGAAATATATTGATATTCAACCACTAATTATAAATTGTGTTGGTAACCAATTGTTCAAGATGTTTAATGGCTATTTCTTATTGTACCAGTACATTTAATTTTTCAATATGTGCAAGAAAAATCACCTATATATTATATAGATAGATATTCCTTTCAGCAAAAGATGTTTTTCCTGAAGAGAATACATCTACATGCACACTTATATGTATTTCCAATTTGTTTATAATAAGGGATTGCAATCACGCACCCGCCCCTACTTATTTCATGCCGTAAATATATTTTTTTCTCTTTTTTATTTTATTTTATCCACAATAATTAAAATTTAATTTCATATGATGCTCTTGTGAGTGAATTATATGGAGCTGCCTTTGAAAATTTAAGAAACCATACATGGACTTCATGTTGCTTGCAAATTTTATATAATTTACAAATTATTGCAGTTGAATTTTATATACCTTTAATTTTTTAAGAATTATGGTTAAAGTTATTCTCAAAATTTTATTTAACCTTAAATCTTTTAATAGAATAAATTTAAATTTGTTTTTTCTTACGTCAATATAATATGTTTAAGATTTTATTTTGTATAATGCTTCTAAAAAAATACTGAGTTTTGGCTCAGTAATATACTAGAAATGGTTCAAAAACTAAAAGATTTAAGTTTGAATCTAGTTAGGGTTAAATTAGTTAAAAATAATTTAAGTACAACTTGTCATCATATATTTACAAGTTTAACTGTCTAATCAGGGTGGAGGCAGAACCCATTTTTGAGGAGTTGATACTATAATTTTCTTTTAACCAGATTCGTAAGTTATAATACAATTTTTTAAAATAAATTATAAGTACTAATAAATTTAGTAATTATATACATATATATATATATATATCAAAGATTTAAATAACACTTAATATAATATAAATATTAATAGCTTGTTGCTATGACTGTTCACACAATAATAAAATAAAATAATCTATCAAATTTACATGTGATAAAAGTTTTAAAAATTTTAGAGAAAGAGATAATACAAAGGGTAAATAAAAAAAATAACCCAAAAACATTCAATAAAAATTAAAGATAATGAATATCAAATAGAATAGGAGACTAAAATAAAATTGAAAGAAAATAATAAACGTAATGATCTATGTTCTCCCTCATCAATCAATATCCACATATCAATATATCAATATTCAACATATACTATATATTTTTATTATCAGTTATATTATTTATAAATCATAAATAATGCTATTTTATATTTTAAGTTATGTGTCTTTTGTTTGTTTGTTTTTCCCTTAAAATCTATTTTTTCACTTGCAAAAGTTTAAATAGCTGCAAAAGAACCAAATGGAGGCCAAAGACTAGTCTGAGCATATAGACATAAAAGTGGGAGATTAAAGACCTATTTGATTTTTTGTTTTCAGAACAATTTTTTGTTATTAAGAATAAAAAATTAAAAAAACTTGTTTGATAATGTATTTTTAATAAAGTGTTTTGTAAAACAAAAAAAATAAAAATTTGTTTATGAAAATAGAAAAATTAAAATATTTTTTTAGATATTTTGTAACTTTTGTTTTGTAGAATAAAAAAAAACAGCGATTTTTTAAAATAATAATTCAAACAAATTTTTTTATTTTCCAAATTTATTTTAAAAACATCTGTTTTGTAAACAGGCCCTTAAACTCTTTTTGCTTTTCAACTTTTAACTTTTGCATGACCAAAGAGCGGAGTATCTTGTCTTGGAAGTATCTATACTTTTTAATTTGATTTTTTTTAGGTAAAGATATCCTTAGGCTAACTTGTATATTAATTAAGATTAAGTTTTTCTTTGAACAATTTTAAAGACACATTCTTTACATCATTTTAATACATTTAGAAGAATAAACTTTTCTATTGAGCGTGAAATTTGAATCCAATTATTCAAAGTAAAGAACAATTATTCAAAATTGTTAAAATAATTTATAAATATTGTAAAATATAATAGCTAATAATTCATGATATTTTGTCCTTTGAAATATAATATGTATTCTAAGAGCTATATCATTTCCCACCTATGCAAACTTTATTATAGGAGCGCCACGTGTAAATTTTATTTACATGGCTACATCAAACAATTTATGTACACATAAAAGGGTAAATTATTCTTTTTTTTTTTTTATAACCAAAGAGAAACTAAGCCAACAAACCAGCGTAACGCGAATGACCGGACAAAAGCTCTACTTCATGCTTCAACAAGGTATCTACAGAGCTCCAAGAGTTTCTGAAAAGCCAGAAATCTATCTGCATGCCTCCAGCCTCTCTAGCCACCACATCCGCCACTTGATTAGCTACTCTGTTACAAAGGGAGATACTAATCGTCCAATCTCTTTTCAGCATTCCCTGAATTTCAGACAACACCATCGAATCTAGATGATCCTATCACTACAAGAAAATATGTTCTTTTTTAGGGTCACAGGTGTAAAAAAAAAAAGCTTAAATGTCGATATTTGTTTTATTGACGACTATATAACCGTCGATAAGTGTTAATATAAGTATTGTCAAAAAAAGTATTATCAATGATTAATGATCGTTAATAAAATTTTAAAATATTTTTGACATTTGTTAACTATCAAAAATATTCTTGTCAAAATTTTTAAATAATTTCGATGGCTACTAAAAACGACAATTATCAACTACATTTTTGTCAATTTTGACTGTCAAAAAAAGTATCAATAATTATTTTTAATTATATATCTTTTACATTGTTTTCTTTTATATTGAAAAGTAATTTTTTACTTAATAATATAATTTATAGAAATGTTTATATTAAAGCAAACATTGTAAATATTTCTCAAATTTTGAATATGTTCCATCAACCAAAAATTTTCTATCCAAATATTAAAGATGAGTAATGTATTAATTACAATAGTATTTGAAATATAAAACTTCATCATGTCAATTCAAATGTTTACAAATAAATTTGAAAAATTTTGAATAAGTGCAAAATAATGTTAAGTTATAGATCTCGTTCGCTTCCTGTCTGCAAAAAAGGAAAAAAGAACATTGAATTAGACCATAAAAAGATCATTTCATTAAATTATAATCTCTGAAAAAAAAAAGTATGAAAAAAGATTAAAAGTATAAAGAAACAAAATACTAGTTGGAACCATTTAAGTAGGCTATATAGGCTATATTCATAAGTGCATAGCATTAGGGTATATAATGGCATTATAAAATTCATAATTAGGCTGTATCTAAATACATGGACAAATCACATACAACCTCACATATATCTTTTTGAACAAGAGAAGAGCCAACTCACATAAATTTTGCTAAATTAATGTTAATCATCTAAAAAACATTTATATAGGCAAAAGAATTAGAACTAAAGGAGGCCTATGGTACCACTTGTCCAAAGGCAAAAGGAAGAGGGCCAATGGAAGCCACCCCTTTTGATACAATCTTAACAACAACAAACCAACATCCAAGACATGCTTTTGCTAAACAAAGTCCTACATGCATTTCCAACAATTATGTAACACTATACTTTTATATGTTATTATAATTAAATTGTTAAGAGCTATCAACATGTGATATATTTCAAGGAAGAGTCCTAAGGTAAAAACCTAAAAAAAATCATGATAAAAATCTTACCAAATCAACGAGGGAAATTATATCAATATCAAAATTAGTTTGAGGTCTAGGCACACTTCCTCCAAGCAAATGTGTCAATAGATCTTCCATCATATTCATTTTCTCTTCTAGTAAGCTAACTTTTGCATTGGACTCTCCAGGACATTTTTCTGATTCTCGAAGTTGCTTTTCAAGCTCACAAACACGTGAGGATTGAGGCCCAATAAATTGTGTGGGACAAATACCAGCTCCTTGCCCACGGACTCTTCCATGTCGTTTAGGTCCAAAAACTTCTATAAATATTTCATTTTTATTCATATCCAGAGATCCTTTCTCTTTTTCAAATATGATGCTTCTAAGGTGCTCCTACATTTAAATGATATAATGTTCAAATATATGACTTAAAAAAATTCAAGACCATATCATAATGTTCATATAATCTGGTGTATTTAAATTGAGATAACTTACAAGTTTATCTTGTGATTCTTTATTACCAGCCTGCCCATTAGCATTAGTGTGTGTAATTTCCCATAGATGGATACGCCCAATTTCTTGTCCTGTCTTCTCTTTCTATTGTTGAATAAACAACAGAATATTTTATTATTAAAATTTGAACAAAATATACTAAATTAATCACTCTAATACCTCTTCTTCAGCCCTTTGTTGAACACTTTTTGATCCTGTAGTATAAATAATATTGTTGGTTGATCGACTAATCTTATTTTAATCACTCATTTTCTGAAAAATATTATTTCCAAGAGTAAAATAAAATTAAATGTAATATTTTTTCTAAGAATAAAATAAAGATAAATTTCTGGTACCCACCTTCCAACTATTTGAATTCCACAATCTCACAAGATATGTCTAATCTTCTTCTGTCATATCAGGTGGTATAGTAGCAAGAGCCTCTTCGGGACATTCAAAAGAATCATAATACTTCTTCTTCAATGCATGGCGATAATTCTTGTATGACCTATTCATTTGTGCCCCTACAAGTTGTTGACAACCTTCAACTTTAAAATGAACCTTGAGGTCAAGAAACAACTATATGTCAGTCAATATAAAACATTAATATTTTACAAAAATGATTTGAAAATTTTGTAGTGTTAAAGTAATAACCAAAATAAGATCAAATAATTTGTTTTTCTTTTCTATGGAAATTTCAGCCCATTTACTAACACTTAACGATGCATTTTGCACTTCCCTAACTAAAGTTATACATCTTGACTTGAATAACTTCGAATTTGGACCAACAAGACGATTGTTTCGCCATGTTATGTTAAGTCTCTTGCTAGGTGGCAATTTAGACAATTCAAGATTGTGTGTGGATTATCGACCTTTTTTTTTTTGTAATCACATTGACCTATTCAACAATATTAAATTTGAAAAAGTTATAAACATCTAACAAGAAAGAGTTTTAAAAATTTATATTACAAACAATACAATAGAAAATGGCATACCTGCATTTTTTCTTATACTAGTATTAGCAACAACCATTCTAATACTTCTTTGTAGTAAAAAAATTCTAGATAATATTGGAAGAGGTTAGTAATAATATTAAATTTAAAATATAATTGTACAAATAATCAAGACAAAAAAGGAAAAGGTAACATGTAAAAGAGGTTCAATAATACAACTCATTAAAATACATCAAACATTTAATCAAAAAACTCATTCTTGACCTATATCTCCTAAGTCTACATAAAGAGCATTGCTATGGTCTATCCTACTCCAAAATACAAGAATTTTTATATCATGAGACACTATATTTGAAAGCTCATTAATATCATGAGACATATATTGTTGGAATGGTTCTGGGATAACCACATCTAATTCTTCTTCATCATCCTTTTCAAGCATAGGCATATCAAAGTAGTCTCGAGGTGCAACCTTCACCACACATAGCCAATTAGAGTTAGTAATATCTTCTACATAAAAGACTTGTTTACATTGACATGCTATAGCAAATCGTTCATTTGTATTCAATCTTTGCCCTTTATTCACAGTTGTTATCCCATATTCATCTACCTTTATTCCTTTACCATAGTTATCTACATCCCACCATAAACATTTAAATAGAACAACTTTATTATTTCCCATGTAAGACAATTCAAAAATATCCTCAATGACACCATAATACTCTTTACTAGAATCTCATTTTACCATAACTCCACTATTTTGTATTTTTCTATTATTGTCGCATTCGTTTGTGCGAAACACAAAACCATTCACAACGAATCCTTTGTAACATATGGCTTCTCGTGATGGAGCATGAGCTAAATGTAAGAGTTGTGTTACTTTATCACTTCCTTCATTGTAAAGTTGTGTAACCTACATCAATATAAGAAAAAGCTTAAAATTATAAAATATTATAATAAAAAAAAGTATACTTTAAAAAAGTGCACTACCTACATGATTTTCAAACCACTTGACAAATTGTTGATTATGTCGTCTTTCAATATTTCTAAAATTTTCTCTTTCAATCTCCAACTTATGCTTCCTTATAAATAAAAACCATTATATTCAAGGATATGAATATATAATAAGATAACATATGAGTTAAAAGCAAATATAATTACTCAATAAATGGAATAACTTCATCACAATTTTTCAAGACATAAAGATGAGCTTGATTCAATCCTTCTATACTTAATTTTTTTGATATTTTACTTACTTTAGTAGGGCGACCAGATTGTACCAACACAGACTGCCCAGATAATTCACTAGGACCACCATCCCAATTTCTCCAAACTCGATTGAATTTTGTTTCAATTCCATGAAAGTATCTTAAGCAAAACATCAAACATTCATTTGCAATATATCCTTCTGCAATGGAACCTTTTGGATAAGCTCGATTACGTACATAGTCCTTCAAAGTTCGCAAGTACCTTTACATAATAAATATATATATTATTTATGGAATTGATAAAAACATTTAGAATTATATAGGTAAGATAAAGGGAGATTCAATTACCTTTCAATGGGATACATCCAACAATAATAGATTAGCCCTGCAATCTTAGCTTCTTGTGCTAAGTGTATTGGTAAGTGGACCATAACATCAAAAAATGAAGGAGGAAATATCATTTCAAGCTTGCAAAGTGTATAAGCAATTTGAGTTTCAATTTGATCCAACTTTTTTGAAGTAAGAACTTTGCAACATAACTCTTTAAAGAAAGAACATAACTGAATCAATAGACTACGAATATTCTCATTTGCTAATAGTCCTCGTAGTGCAAGTGGAAGGAAGCACTCCATGAGAACATGACAATCATGACTTTTTAATCCAATGATCTTTCTCTCCGTTGTTTTCACATATCTAGCAACATCAGAAGAATATCCATCTGGAACTTTGACATTCTTCAAGAAATCACACAAAATGCTTTTTTCATCATTAGTCAAGATGTAAATAGATGCAGGTATTGCCACCCCATCACCATGTTGTATGGGATGTAAATCAGCCCTAATGCCTAAGGCTTGTAAGTTCAATCGAGTTTTTAAATTATCCTTTATTTTTCCCAAAATGTTCATCAATGTCCCCATAATATTATCACAAACATTCTTTTCAATATGCATGACATCCAAATTATGTCATAACAACAAGGTATTCTAATATGATAATTGAAAGAAGATACTTTTCTTAAGCCAACCAGTTGAATGCTGCATTTCATTTTTCTTCCTTTTATTGGCATATTTTCCCAATACTAATCCTTTTAAATCATGAACTTGATGAAGTACATCTTTCCCAGAAAGTTGCTTAGGAGGATGCCCAACCTCCTTTATGCCATCAAATAAACTTTTCTCATGTTGCCATCTATGTTTAATTGGTAAAAAGCGACGATGTCCTAAAAAGCAATATTTTTTTCCATTTTTTAAATACATAGAACGAGTCTCTACATTACAAGATGGGCAAGCTAAACTTCCTTTAGTATTTCACCCAGATAAGTTTCTGTAAGCTGAAAAATCATTAATTGTCCATAAAATTGTTGCACGCATGTTGAAGTTTTGTTTTCATGATGCATCATAAGTTTCAACACCCACTTCTTATAATTCCTTCAACTTATTTATTAAAGGTTGTAAATATACATCAATATCATTTCCTGGACCTTTTGGCCAAGGAATCAATAATGATAACATCATATATGGATCCTTCATACACTTCCAAGGTGGTAAATTAAAAGGAATTAATACCACAGGCCAAATACTATATTGAGTACTCATGTTGCCAAAGGGATTAAATCTATCACTAGCCAAACCAAGCCTAATATTGCATGGCTTTAAAGGAAAAGACTCATGTAACTCATCAAACTTTTTCTATACTTTTGAATCAGCAGGGTATCTTAGAACACCATCATCCACACGCTTATCATAATGCCATGTCATTTCTAATGCTGTCTTATTTGACATATACAATCTTTTCAATCTTGCAGCTATGGGAAAATAACGAAGAATCTTTTTTGGAATTTTTTTCCTCTTTAAATTATTATTTTCAGATTTCCATCTAGAGGTATTACAAACCACACAGCAATCTAGCTTTGAATGCTCTTTCCAAAATAGCATACAATCCTTTTCACAAGCATCAATCTTTATATAATCTAACCCAAGATCTCAAAAGATCTTTCTTGCTTCATAATAAGATTTTGGCAATTGTGTTCCTTCAGGAAATGCATCATTCAACAATTCAAGTAACATAGAAAATGATTTATTCCTCCAGCCGCCAAGACATTTTATATGCTACAATTTCATCAGAAATGACAATTTGGAAAACTTCTTACAATTTGGATATAAGCTTTGCTTAGAATCATGCAACAATTTATAAAATATGCTTGCATCTTTATTAGGCTCCTCCATATCCCATGCCCCAAAATGATCCATTAACATGTCTTGAATTGACTCCCTATCATATTCATCACTATCACTTAAATTAGAAGATGCCACTTCTAAATCCTCTCCATGTTTATACCATATTGTACAATTTTCAACTATTCCATATATTAGTAAATCTCCTTCAACTTCTTCATGAGTTTTTTTTTTTAAGATTATTGCATTTAACACATGGGCAATAAATATCATCTTTGTTTGTGTGTTCAAATGCAAAATTTAGGAACTCAGTAACCCCTTTTCTATACGTAGGATGTGCTCTATTCTTAATTTGTATCCAATCCTTCTCCATGATTAACTAGAAAACATAGAATATAGAAAACATAATTAACTTCACATTAATAATTAGAAACATATGGATACGAATGCACAAAATCATTAAAAAAAATTTGACATATTCAAAGATTTCATATCTTAAGAAAATAAATAAAGGCACAAATATTATTTGTGCTTCTTTTGTTTCATTCCTATAATTTGACTTTGAAGCTTATAATTAAGAAAGAAAATTAGGAAATAACTAGAAAAGAAAATAACTACAAATCATAATCAAAGCTTGCCTAAATCAAATCAGAATTAAAATAAAGAAAGAGGGGTGTATGTACCTAAGAAGCAAAAATGCCAATACTTGGTTCAGAGATTTCTTTTGCTTCTTTACTTCCTCTTTAGGGATCAAGAGCTCTAATAAAGTGCCTTAAATTGAGAGAAACAAAAAGAGAGATATATGTGTCAATATTTTTATTTTAGTATTAAGATGCCATGATAATTTGAAAAAAAAAAAAAAAGAATTGTATAGATTGTTTAACCTCTTTCTTACTATTTTATGCACTTCGCAATTTTTATTTGCATTATTTAATTATTAAATTAAAAATCTCAAAAGTGTATTCTGATTCATATCATCAAGGTTTTAATTAGTAAGTTAAGAATCTTAAACTACTTTTGCCTTGTTTTTCTTTATTTAGAAAAACCAATTTAGACTTTAAATAGATATGTAACCAAGATATTATTGATATATTTGTCTTTCACAACAAAATCAAGCCCATAAAACAATGATATAATTATAACGAGGATAAATAATTAGTAAGAGATCATAAATTTAAATTTCTGCTATGCACACAATTTTTCAATGTCTTCAATTAAGAAATAAAAAAATAAACTAAAATAAAAATCAAACCCTAAACATCATGTTCATTTTAATCCTAAAAAGTGAGATAATAAGTCCATTGACTTATTTTTGCTTCACTATTTTTTTTAATGAATGTTTTACTAACTATTGTTTGTATTGCTATTTCAATGGATATATCCAACTAAAAAGAAATTTTGATTTCTCTCCCTCTTGAGAAGCAAAGCACCAAAACTACCCTGCCATGTTAACTAGGCTAGGAAAGAGCACACAATTATTTGGCTCCTCTACCCCGTATTCTTTACAATTTAAAAAAAAAAAAAAGAAACTACTAAAAGATACATAATTTAATATAAATACTATTGAAAGTTTTCCTTATACAACTTTCCAATTGATATACCCATCTCTTCTATCAAAAAATATAATATACAAGAAGAATTAACTTTCTGCTTCTACCTCTAACCTTTTCGAATAAAGCCTATTTAAAGTTTTGAGATTGTGTATTTTGATTCATATCCTCAAGGTTTTAAATCTCAAAATAAATTGCCTTGAATTGACCCTCCTGTTACTAATTATGTTCCATCTGATTTACATCAAGAGATAGATAATCCAATAATATAATTCAAGTCAAGTGTAAGAGTGACTCTTCAAATAAATAGCCTCTCGGTAGTTGCAATGCAAAACATTTATATATATATATGGAATTTTTTTTTTTTTGGTTTAAGTAATTTTTTTGGGTCATTTTTTGGTAAATTGATATATAGCTTAAACTTTTAACTTTTGAGGATAAATAGACTTTGCTATATCTTTCTATGATATGGGTTCCATAATTTGGGTATGAATTCACAAGCAAGAAAAGTGCAGCATCCATCAAAAGATGAAAAAAGAAAAAAGCTGGAAACTCAAAGAAACTCAAACTCTGCCAACAAGTCCTCTTATAGCAATCAGCATCCATCAAAAGATAGAAAAAGAAAAAAGAAACTCAAGGAAAAGAACTCACACTCTACTAGCAATTCCTCCTGCAGCAAGACAAATCATCAATTATATATTGCATGCAACTTGTTCTGGTCAAGACGCAGAGAGACGTAGAATACAGAGAGGAGGAGAAGTTGTTTTGGTTAAGATGCAGAAAGAAGTAGAATACAAAGAGGAGGAGAAGCTCAGACGTAAAAGATGCAGAGAAAAAAAGTGCGATAACTACCTGTCGATAAAAGTGAAAAAATTGCTTTCAAATTATTTTTAAAATAAATGACTATTATTTTTTCCACCCTCCTGCCAATAAAAGTGGACGAAAGTTACCGCCAATGCTTCCCACGTTTTGGCACCATGTTTTAAGAAGCTGACATATTGAAAAGAGAAGCCTCATTTTGACGGTCAAAGCCCATAGTTGATAAAAGGGCCTGGTATATTGACGAGAAAAGGCAACTGTTGGTAAAAAAGTACCTTTTTTGACTTTAAGTTAGATTGTCAAAGTTAGTGTGTGGAAATTGTCGTATCTTCCTGTAGTGTAAATATTACTCATCCTCAACAGCTGAACAAGCTCCATACAATTGCTTTCAACCACGACGTTGCAAAACCCATGATCCAAAGCGAGCTTCAACGCCTACAGAACACCCCGAGCCTCCATCGTAAAAAATGAACCCCTTGGCACCCTGAACATGAAGCCTAGAAGAAAATCGCCTTTATGATTACGAGCAACATCACCACACGATCTTCTTCCAAGATGGTAAATTATTCTCTAAATATCTATAGTTTTGCTTTATTTTTAATTTAGTTCTTGTTAAATTTTAACAATTAATGTTCTACTAAACTTTGATGACATAATTATTATATGTTATTTTAGTATTCTAAATATGCATAATTTTATCAATAAATAAATAAAAATAAATTATGAAGTGAAACTAATTCATGTATAGAACATGTAATATAATGTATATCAAGTTATTTGGATAACTTAATTCAAAACATGTATATTCATAGTACTAAAATAATACGTAATTAAACATATTAATAAAATTTAATAGAATAGTGATAAAATTTTAACAGCAGTGATTAAATTAATTTTTAAAAAATTATAGGAATTCAATTATAAATTTTTTAATAATAAAGACTTAATTAAAATTTAAGTGAAAGTATATGATCCAAAAGAGTAAACTTCTCCCCCAAAAAAAAAATAAAAATAAAAAAGGGTTCCTCCTCCACTGTGTGCAATTGTGATTATGTAAGTTATGTTTCTTTTTCTTTTGGGGAGTTTTGGAATTTCATGCAGTAAACCTTACCTTTAATTTTTAAATTGGTCAATATATTGAACATCATCTATAGTGTTAGTTACAACTTATAATCTATATTATTTATGTTAGCAATTTATAAGAACTTGCTCACTAATATAGTTAATTGATAACTTTTTTTGTTTTCGAAGTATCTCAAATCCTAGCAAGTTAAGCGGTTTTAAATGAATATTTTCTAAAACTGAAGTTGCTATTATTATTATTATTATAAAATTTACAAGAATAAAGACTACCTAAACAAAGGGAAAAAAAGAAAGGGGGGGGGGTGCTAGGACCGCAAAAAGAGTTTAAAAAAAAAAAACTTCATCGAAGTGTTGAAATTGTGGGTATGGCGAAGGAAGCGAAAGTGTTTAGCAGAAGAAAAATAGGTCATAAATTCTGAGCCATCACGTTGTAGAATCCAAACGCTTAGCCACATATGATATCTTGTACAAACAGTCCATACTGATATTCTTAGAACACAAAAACTTGTATGCCAAAAGAGAAATGACCATATTTTCCTTTCTCCCTAATAATTTATTCCTCCCCCGTTTGGCGCCTTGGAATTGATGACATAGAGGTATGAACCTAATGTGGCTGCTCAAATGGCAGAGCGCTCGCTTTGCATGAGGGGATACAGGGTTCGATTCCTTGCACCTCCAATTACTTTTGTTTTATCATGTTCTTCAACAGGATAGTGGATGGATGTCACTGGCAATCTTGCGAAGAGATGAAAGGGCGTGATCTTGTAACTGACAACTGAAAAGACTTTTGGGATAGCATTGCAAGTCCTGTGGTGTTGTGAGAGCTAAAGGAGTTCATAGGGCTCTTCCACTAGATGAATTCCAATGGGTATGAGTACAATTTGGGGACTTCGAAGGAGAAGGTGCTTGAGATGCTGTGTTCGCGTTGGTCTAAGCTGGTAATGAAGGCTAAGTTTGTCGTACATTCAATGGGGTGTGATTTGGTTGTCTTCAAAGTAGCAATGTTTGGAATCTGATGGTAATATAACAGTGGAACTACATGGTTGATATTGAAAATCAGGGGTGAGAGGCATTTATGGGTAATAACCCACTATGCAAAACTTTTACCAGATTTGAAACGACTGTATTAAGACGGTTTTGTTTTGAAATGACGTTTTTATTCATATATACTTTGGTTTACTTATTCTTTACAGATAGGATTTACTTAAAAGATTTTCTTAAGTAATCCTTAGCCAGCCTAATTGGAGCACATAGACCCAAGGCAAATGAATAGTTACATTCTTTGATTCTGTAGCCATTCACATTCTTTTTCTCAAAAGCTAGAGATTGTTCAACAGAAAGGCTTAAAGTCCAATGGTGATCGACAAAGAAATCATCCCAAAAAAAAAAAAAGCTAACAAAGATATTGGATGAATGGATTACTACAAACGCCTTTGACCAAAAAAAAAAAAGAAACAGTTGAACCTGAACCTTCGCAATCTACAGTTTCTTCATTCCCCGAATCCAGTTGTGGAAAAGACGGGACACATCAAGGCCCTGAGCAGTATATACATGCTGTGCCTACTAAACAATCCATTCTCTGAAATTGTGCAAAATATTTCGTCAGGTGTCAGACAAATCACAGAAGCTCATATGATATAAGCTGGGACTGCTTAAAAACAAATTATTTTATAAAATCGAAGGAATTACTTCTTGGAAGGTTCTCAACATAACATTCCAAACAGTGGCCAAATTGCATTGTAATGCTTCTTGGAGGATTTAAGGTGTTTATTAATCGGCAATTTTTATTTTGGCATTAAGTTAAGAGGTGATTCCGGATTTTGTCCAAAACTAATCTTTCCCGAAGTAATCGTTTAAGGACCTATTTTCTCAAATAGGCCACATGTATTTAAGATTTTACTTCCACAATACAATCCAGAGAAAGCGGACAGATGCCATAGTCTCTTACCAACTAAATTAACCCTTTTTGCGTATTAATGGACGATTTGATATGACAATTTATAAGATGGTACAAGAAAATAGTTCCCGTAATAGTCCACAGAAAGACCGATCCAGATCCTATGTCCAATTCGGCCCCCAATAAAATTCCTCTGTCCAACACAAGGCTTCTAATGCATCCATAACTTCGGATTTAAACTACTAATCATATGATATCCAATAGAGCTACAAGGTTAGAGTAATTACCAGAGCAAAAAAAATTGTGTCTTCCCGCCTTTGGTGAGACATACTGTTGCTCAATCAATTATTTTTTCACAAATGGTTTCTGGCAAACAAGTAGCCGCTGGTCACTGCCATTTTGAAGGTCAATTACCCTTGCTTCCCAACGTACTTGTGTTGCAAATCTTCGGGCCATCTCTATAGCTCCCATTTTATCAGAAAGAATTACCCATCCCTACCAATCAATCATACCGACATGTCAACATATTTGGCTTAAATAGGCCATTCCAATATGCTGATTGCTAAATACTGACAACTACTACCATTCAAAACAAAAAAAATCCAATTAACTATATTGAGGATGCATCGCAAGAACAAATGAGCACAAGTCATTTTGGATCATGCTTTCTGGAGGATTTGAGGAAAAGAGATGGAAATGTAAGAGGGAGGAAGGGGCCAAATTAGTTTTCTGCTTATAAATGGAAGATTTTCTTTTGCATAATACAGAATTCAAATTATTACATGAAAAAATTTCCCAGAAAAGCAATCACGACCACGAGAGCAGGGACATAGTTACCTCTGGACGAAGTATTCTATCCATCTCCAAGAATAAGTCAATAATGCTGCACCTCTCTGAAGCGAGATGTGAAAGAAGCCCATTAGCATGAAGCAAGTCATATGTCCGCGGGTAGGTGGGGAAGGGTTCGCACCTGAAAATCAATAGCAAGATCACAAATTGGATTATCCCGCAGCCTGTAAGTATTGACTTCCTTTTTAAAAGAGTTTCATAGTTGACCTCCAAAGAAAAGAGAACTTAGAGATGAAGTGGATTTTCGACAAATAAGATTTTGCAATAAAACAAGTTGAGTAGTTTCAAGCCCATAGATCAAGTGCATACATGCGTGCCACGTTCCATCTCCAGATTCATCTCAAAAGGAAAACCAAATTAAGAAAGCTGAGTAAGATATCATGAATCATATATATTTTTAAGTAACGTAAAGAAAGAAATTGTTTCTTCCCAGCTAGCATAGACAACCATTCTTGTTTGACATAAGGGTGCGCTTAAAAGAGGTACAGGTACTAAATATGCATTTACCAAGTTGTAATGGTATTTTTACCCCATACGATTTCACCAACCACCACTTAATACAAAAATTTTGTCTAGATCATATTCAAGATTCAACAACTTACCTAGACCTAGAAGAACAAAAAACCACTTACCAATCATGAATCACACCAGCAAAACCTCTATCTAGTATAAGAGGAAGTATGTTAGAAGCACTGGCAGGAACCACATTCATAACCCACACTGATTTTTTTTCCTCCAGAAGGGCAGCATTAAAACCCCCATAATTAGCACTTAGGTCCATCACATTGCGTATCATGTTAAATGGAGGCAGTGGGTCTTCATCTCCAGGTCTCTTTGGATGGTCAGAAAAAATTAGTGGGGTAAGCAAAGACCAGTAATCCTTAAGAGCTGATCTCCAGAGTTGCGTATCTTCATAGAAGTCTTCAGGCTGAACTCCTGCAATAATAAAGAGAGATCAATGAGAAGGAGAATCAATACAAATGGAAAAGAAAATTAGGAGTAGTGAGGAGATAAGGAAAAAACTGTTAAGAAGTGATACTTACCATGAATCTTAAGCTCAGCTGAGCTCAGTTCAGATCCAAAGGATCTGTTCTGTATTGGAATCCAGCGCTTGCTAGATGTCCCACTTATACATGGTACAAGAGGCTGATAAAATGACTGACTATCATCTTGTTCTTTACATAGAGGTATACCATGCTGCTTGCTACAATGAAAGGTAACAAATGTCATTCACAATCTCTAAAAATAAGTTATGGCAGTAAAATCCATTGAGTGTTCAATGGAGCAGCATGCCAAAAGCAGTAGCACAACTAACAGCTGTTGATATCAGTCATCTTAAATAAACAGTCTAGACTTATCATTAATGAAGGACGGAGTCATATTTTTACAACAATCCTTACCGAGATGAATAGCAATCAATATCTGCAGTCTTTTGCCAGATGAAAGTCTCATCTTGCTGAGCTAAAAGAGTCCAGCAGAGTTTTTGGGTCAGCTCTTCCACTGGGGTCAAGATGGTGTTCTTTTTCACCCGTGATGAACGTCCCTGTCGACTGCTTGAGGGTAAGGTTAAAACAAAGTATCCTCCAGGCTTAAGAACACGATCAACTTCAATAAGGAACATTCCATCTGCAGGATGAAGTCATTTTAAATACCAAAAAGGAAAATGGTTAAATTACCATATTCACATGATATAAAAGAAGTCATAGAGCACAAAAATTTCTAAAAATGGCATTAGTATGGAGAGGAAGGAAGAACAAAAGAAATAAAAGGTGTCACTTCTTGATACAAACATTTCAAGGATCTATTTCAACCGGCTCCTCAATTGAAATAATTTGATATGCCAAAACCAGGTCATTAATTTAGCCTCAGAACATAAATAAACATAAAATACATAGAGACTACATGACAAAAGCTGTCAAGAGCTAACTAGACAGTGACTCTTTGACTTATGATTGCCACCGACAGGTAGTTAATTGCCAAGATGTTCAGGTCATAGAAGATAAATAAGTAAATAATACATAAAGACTAAAGGAGAAGTTATCAAGAAACTGACTAGAAAGTAACTCATTTTTGGAACTACAGAATCCACTACCTGTTTGCACTTTATAATCCATTTTCTCTTTTATAAATGTGTCAATTCCAATTCCCTATCCAACAAGTACTTTTACCCCTCTGCAGCATGCACCTAAAATATTCAAAATAAATTTCATAGTCATCAGATACCAAAACCCCAACCTCAGTGCATTAACAGTGGAATAAGTTGACAATTGTCAACACTTGTACTAGCGCTTTCTCTGTCTCCCAGCAAAGCTAGATGAAATTATAAGGCTGTTAACTCTTGTTTGCTTAATCTTTTGGTTCCAACTAAAATTTGTTTGATATGAAACTTCCCCACTAATATATAAATGTTGCATATCTGTGAGGTTCCACCTTAAATTTCCCAACCTGCTGACTCCAGAAAACCACAATTATTAGTTAGGACTAAGCTAAATTCATCAGGAACTTGAAATTGTTGCTCCACTTCTAATTATTTTTCTACAAAGTACACTTCTAAATGTTCATCCAAAATATTATCCCATTAATAAATTTTCTGTACACCACAATTGCATTATTTTAGGGGTTAGGGAGACTGTAATAGCTGATTTGTCAGACAACTTTATCATATATGTCTTTGACCTTGAAGTTTACAACATTGTCATTTCTCTTGGTGCCTTTTGGCAAGAATTATTTTGCCTTAGCCATACGCACCTTTGCATGGGTACCTCCTATCATCCACAATCCAGTGGCCAAACTAATATGAACTAGGTTCGTGAAGATACTAATTCAAAATTTTCAAATGATCCTTTGCATCTTCCAATTGGACCTATTACAATGATGAGGGCTAAAAAACTTAAAAAAGCATTGCGTGGACTTGTTCAAGAGATTTGGATCAAAGAGATTTGATAAATTTGATTTAAGTATTAATCAAAACGTCATCAACATTATTAAGGCTGAAAATGGAGGTATTAGAGCTAATATGGGTTAGAATGTTGCAAATTAAAGAGTTTGGACTAAGAGCCATATATAGATTGACTCATTTGAACCTAAATAATAATATTATGGATTTAATATGCTAACTTCTAGAAGCTTTATATGTTTGGACGAAAATTAAAATCAATTAAGCAGATTATTTTTCCTTTTCTGTTTTTAAAAAGATTTGATTTTGTATTCTTAATTTTAAATCTTTCAGTTAGGATTATGTAGTTAGTTTCCTACTTTTCTTTCAGTAGATAGGTTTGAGTTACATTATAAATACATGTATTATGTATCCATTTGAAGGAGATTGGAAGTAATAGAATTATTTTGAGTATTTCTCTAATTGTGAGAATATTATATTTTCTTTACTCTTGTGAAACCTTTGTCTTGTCAACCTATCCTTAGGTTGGTGATTCAAGTGCTTCGACCCAAGTGATTCTGCAAAAGCCCCCAATTCGTGCTTCGACCCAAGTGCATCGTTGTGTAGATTGGTTTATCATGTTCGTGGTTAGGCATGTTGTCTAAATAGCAGGTCAATGTTCTTATAACGTTAGTCGGCTATTTGCTTTAATTGGGTTTCGAATCATCATCTATCCATCAACTTACGCTGTGAAGATTGGGCCACCCCTTAATTTCACATCACAAACAATAGTAGTTAACCATTGTTTGGAAGCCCACCTATGGTGTTCTGCCCACCAGCAACCTTGAAAGGGGAGCAAATTCCTAGCATGGGCTGAATACTCTTTCAACATTAGCTATCATAGCTCCATTGGCATTACTCCTTTCAACATTGTGTATGATAGAGACTCACCAACTTTGCATTCTCTTGTTTTGGAGGAAACACATATTGCTGAATTAGAAGAGCAACTGATAAAGAGGGATGCAATGCTGAAACTCATATTGGGATAATCTTTTGAAAGCTGAATCACACATGAAAGCATAGGCTGATTCTAAACACAGAGAACTTTCTTTTAAAGTTGGTGACACGGTCTTCCCCCACATTCAGCCATATCAACAACATTCATTAGCTAAGCAATGGTTTGAATAGCTTTCTCCTTGTTTTTTTTTTTTTGGTCCATATAAAATTGTTTGAAGAATGGCCCAGTTGCTTATGAATTAGAGCTACCAACTTCTTCAAAGGTCCAACCCATTTTCCATGTATATTTGTTATGTCCTGCTCATGGTCAAATTCCTTCCACACCCCCGGCTACACTGCCCATCACTGCAGATTAGGAGTTACAGCTTGAACCTGCCAAAATTCTTGCTCACTGTTGGACACATGAAGTTGGGGTATCCACTCGAGTTGTTAGTGCAGTGGCATGAATGTCCTATTGAAAAGCCAAGTTGGGAAAATTATAGTTTATTTGCCGACTAATTCCCATCTTTTTGCCGTGAGGACAAGGCATCTTTTCTGGGGGTACACTGATAGACCACCACTCTACACATACTCAAGAAGAAAGAAACATGGGGGAAGAGTGGGAGTTAATGAAGAAGTGGCTGACCAAATCCAACATAACCACAGGGGAAGTTATTGACAAGAAGTGCATGATCTCCTTATTTTTAGCAATCAGTATTACTGTTTCTTCTCTATTTCTGTTTTATTTTGTATTTGGTAGCTAGGACATTTAGTATAAATATCAGACCTTGGATTAGTGGAAGAATCATTGGCTGCATGTTAATTTATGTAAACCACCTTATTGGAGTTATATGTGTTTAAAATCCTTGAACTTAAATCTCTAATAAAAACTATACTCTTTCATTCACTCTTCACTATCAGTCTCTATCAGAAGTCTACTGCCAAAAACGATAGATTAAGGCCCGTTAATTCTATAATTACCTTTTTCCTCCCAAATGATGCCACACTGAGCACAGTGAACCATGTCATATGATAAAGATGGATAAGGAAGCTGTCTTGAAATAAAATTGCCAATCATTGCAGGAAGCCCTCTCTCAAGGGCCAACTGAACCTGGCTGCCTGTTGTTTCATATGCCGCAATACAAATGGCCATTAATTTCAGTGATGCCAAGTGAGCTCCAAAGCTACCAAATCCACAATTTATATCTAGTATAATACGAACCTGTCATCAATATAGATAAGTCACAATATGTGATGCTACAAAATGAACACGGCCCTTGATGAGACTTGAAAAGAATTTGTGAATGATGATGCAAGGAAAACTTACACCAGCTTGAGGAAATTCAGTATCACTTCCTAACCCTATCATCTCTGCAAGTTGACGAGAGTAATCTTTCACACCGTCAAAGATCAGTCCATCTTCTGAGTGAAATGCAATTTGATTCTCTTCTAGTAGCATCAACCTAGATAATTTATTGAAGAAATCTTAGAAATTGAAAATTTTTCATCTTAAATTAAAGCAGGAAAACCTTGTAAAAGCTGTGATCTTTCATTGAACAATCAACTGTAATAGCTGAAACCAAAGGAAGGCAATTTTCCACTCTAAAAATTAAAATTAACAAAACAGTACCTTTTGGTCATACTTCCAGACGAAAGAAATTGGTCTTTGGTTAGCTTCACATTTCCACTCCATATTACATCCCTGCCAGTTGGCCATCTCAGGGGAATCTTATAGTCCTTAGGAGGGCGAACCAAACACCTCTCAGCTTCTCTTGACACTTCACAATGCCGATCAAACTCCTCACCTTCCTTAAACCCTGCTAACAAATTTGCTGAAACATTGTAACAGGGCACAACATTTTCTCTTTCCTTGCCACAAAGGTCAAGTTCCTTTTGCCCAGTGATACCCAATGATACAGATCTTAATTCTAAATAATCAACAGCTGCTTGCTCTTTTATCCTTCTGTAGTTTGTATAGATGAGAGCCGGCGGAGTGTGAGGTGCTGAATCAATGATATTTGTAGAAGATGAACCCAAGACTGCAATTAGTGCAAGCAGACTAATCAGGCACAAGATCAACCAGCTCAATGGCGGTCTAGGGCCAATAATGATGGACAATTTATTGAACCAGGAGCTTCTCATGTCCAAATTGTGGAACTACTATTGCCAGATAAATTCAAGACCACTAAATTGTAAATTGGGTCAACCTAGATTTCCAATAGCAGAGGCTTCTGTATATGTTGTCATTGATCAACAATAATCCCGCAAGCATTGAAACAAAAGCTCACACCTCTTCCCCAGTAACGTGCTTGTCTTTTGCGACGTGGCTGCACCTTCTCACTCATATAATTATTAGAACATGAAGCGCAAATTCATCAAACACCCATCATGAATGCAAAGAAACACGTATCTCCAGAATGATGCCGGATTTCGAACCAAATTCTGAATCAACAATTTAGAAGCACTACAAGCGCATAAACTAACGGCAAATCCCAGAGTTTTCAAAGATGCCTGAAAACATTCACTGCAAAAATGATTGAGCAAGTGCCAATTCCGGTAGAACCGATCGCCAGGAAGTAGTCAATCAGATCCCCTGCAGCACAAATTCAAAGAATCCACTTCATTAATTCACCATAATTGAACGATCCCCATAAGGTTGCTGAGAACATTTAGCTGAAACGATTCCTCCCAAAACTGCACCCATTGATCATTTGCAGGTTTCCTACGATTCCCAGCAACCAAACAGGGAACTTTCCATAAAAAATCAAATCTCAGAAAGGAAGAGAATCAACCAAGATCCGATGAAAACCACACCTCACCGAATGCATGAAAACAAATGCATTTTTTAACCCCAAAAAATTTAAAAAAAAAAAAAAAGCGAATTGACTTAGATTTAGTGGGAAAAACTGAACCAATAAAAAACAGAAGTTGAATTAGGGTTTTTGTTCTTACCAGTTGAGGTCGTTAAACAGTGAGATTCAGAAACCAATTTGGGAAGAGTGCTAATTCCGGTTGAGTCCAAATTTATATTGGATCCTACCTGGGTTTGCATTTGCCATTTATATACGAATGATTAATCAGATCCAAAAATATTTAAATAAAGAAAAAGATTAAAAAAATTAAAGAAAAGCTCTAACCAAAAAAATAAAAGAAAACAACAAAATCTATAAATTGCCGTGAACGAACTAAAGAATAATTGCTATTAATGACCCTTTTTCACTTTAACTAACTTTTGGAATTAAAATTGCAGCCAAAGTTGTAAATGCTACGGTAACAGCATAAGTCTCGATTTTGCCGCATTGAGATCTTGCTATCAGTGGAATGAACGGCCGTGATTTATCTGTCTTGCGGCTAATAAATAAACGGTTAGCATTATCTGCTTTGGCTTTTTGGGCTGAAACAAACGCGCCCAGTCCTGGCCACGAATTAGTTCATTAATTATTTAAATAATTAAACACTAGCCAAATGGAGGCAATTGTATTGTTCCTATACGACCAAAAAATGAAATAAATTCCTAAAATCTATTTTTTTAAGGCATGGCATGATGTTAACGATTTTGACTGATGTTAAAGTTTTTGTTTGACGAAGATGCATACCTTATAATTTTTAAATAATGATAATCATAGAAGTAACTAAAGTAGAGATTAAGATTGACCTATTTGCTATATAAAGAGAAATAAAATTTTTTAATGCACAAAAAATAATATATATATATATATATAATATTTATTTTATTTTTATTATCATTACTATCTATATTTTTTATTATTTTTTAATGTGAAGACATAAATATTATTTTAATCCATTTTTTACTCTGTTTTTCCCATCATATGCAACATTCTATCTATAAAAATGGCCAGTAATAACAGTCCCTCTCATTGCAGCCATTTCATTTTCATAATAATTGTATCTGTACAAGCACAACACAACTCAAAAGCCCTTTTCCATGGTACATGTTCAACTCAAAAGTGGTATTGTGCTATATGATGATATTTTAAATTTTAATTTTATAAAACATTTTATAACATTTACAATTCACCAAGCTCTGTTTTTATATTAGTCACTAGATAAATAATATTCAAATTTATTTAAAATTTCATAATATTTTGAATGCGTAGCCAGTGAACGATTATGTTTACCTTTCTAATATTTTAATCTTGTGGACAATAATTTATACCATTTACAATTCGCCAAACTCAGTTTTAATTTTAATGACTAAATAGTAATATTCAAATCTAAATAAGGTATAGATATATTTTTAACACCATTAGTCATATTTAATATAAGCCACAATGAATTTTAAGAAACATTTTTTAATAGGTATAGCCTACGTATAGATTACACAATTAATGAGTGCTACACATAATTTAGAAATTTCCGTTAGATAAAAATTGTTAATTTTTTTAATATTTGTTCTCAATCATTTATGAATAAATTATAAAAAAAAAGATCCAATATAAAAAAAATTAATAAATCAAATTGATTACTGGTAGACATAAATGAGTCACATTAAAAAAGTGCATTAAAATTGTATATTTTCACCTAGAATTAATTATTTAATTTCATTTACTATTTTTTAATATTTAATTTTTTAAAATTGAATAAATTATACAGACTTTCATTAAATTTTATTGAAATTACAACACTTTTTATTTTTAAAATATATCTTTTAGTACAATTTTAAATTTTTTATTAACATATCTTTTATTAACATAAGTATACAAATATATATTATATCCAAATATACATAAATAAAAAAGGAGTAAATTTTGCCTTCAACTATGCACAAATAAAAAAAAAAAGAGTATAATTTTGTTCATTGAATTTAATTTCAAAAAATTATGTATTTAGGTCAATAAATGGTATTTCAATTAAAAAAAATTTAAACTTAAACTAAAATCTAATGTAATTGTTTGTTTTAAAAAATAACTATATATATTTTTAAAATATATAAGAAGCTTATGTAATTTTAATAAAATATAAAAAAATTATATAATTTACTCCTAAAAATTTATCCTAGACTTATCTTAGATTTGCTTACCTAAAAACACTTCAAATCCAGTGGGATCCGAAATCTGCGTTTAAGTAGTTATATTAATGAGCTTGCTTATTTCTCACTTCATGAAGTGGCAAACACAGCTAATTGGAGAGTACGAGTGAAGAAAGAAAATTTAATATTTGCCAAACACCTAAATGGAGGGAGTGGTTACATAGGGTTGGGTGCGATGGTGCAGGGCTATCCACCTTTGTGTGCTTCTAAATCTAGAAAGCATGTCATTTAATTGTTATCAGCGGGGGTTGGTCCAACGAATGTGTACTCTTTTTCCTGGTTTGTCTTCTTTTGGAATTTTGTTTTCCTTGTTTACAAAGCAAAAATAAGAATTTAAATTCTTTATTGTACTAAAAATATAGTAATAAGAAGTGCGGTGCTCTCTAAATA
Organism: Erythrophleum fordii; assembly: GCA_032878935.1. Lineage (NCBI taxonomy): Eukaryota > Viridiplantae > Streptophyta > Magnoliopsida > Fabales > Fabaceae > Erythrophleum > Erythrophleum fordii. The sequence goes on along the minus strand of JAVQMF010000053.1, from coordinate 47,129,960 downwards.
TAAAAGTTTTTCCTTTTTTTTAATTTTTTTTCTTATTTTTACTACACTACACAACATGTTGTGCAATATAATAAAAATTCTCTGCTAAAAGAATAAACAAAGTGATATTTTTAAGTAGAATGAATATATATATATATATATATATATTCACTTCTCAATTTTCTTTAAGAGCCTTTAAAATAGTTCGAGAAATATTTAAAATATAAATTTTTTCTTTTATTATAAGAATATAGTAGTAATTTGTTTAGTTAAAAGATAACCAAAATATTCTTAATAATAATATTGATTTTTTAATTAAAAGTATAATTTATTAGGCAATGTAATTCATAAGAATTACATTTTAATAGTATTCATTCGGTATTGAAGATTATACATTTATTTATTTTAAATTTTTAAAAATAATAATTTTATATTAATCAAATACATATTTAATATTTATTATATTATATAAATAAGAAATATAAAAAAATTTTAGTCAAAACAAGTATAATTATAGCTTTTTTTATTATTATAAAAGATGTCAACGTAGCATATCTTTTAATTTTAAAATAGGAAAGTGTAATTTTTTAAAACATATGAAAGATTTATATAATTTAGATATTTTTCAAGAGGAAAGAGTAATTTATTCTAAAAATTTTACATAATCAATTTTTTTGGGTAACAACATGAAAAACCTTTTATTATTACTTCTTATTCAAATATGAATAAATTTAACATGATAGGATGAGGTTACCAATTTGTTTATATTAAAAAAAAAACCCATAAATGAAAGGTTGGTTTCTTTAACGGGCCATTTGGTATGATTGATGAAAATGAATTCGGTTTTTATAATTATATATAATATTTATTATTCTAGTATATCTATAATACACTAATAATATTATTGCATGATTAAATTTATTATTTGATCAAAACTATATAGTGTAGCTTTAAATTATAATTGAATTTATCTTAATTTTTAAGTAAAATTCATTTATTTACCATAATACAAATAACCATTTTTTTTAAATATTTTCCAATTGTACGTATGAATAGGCTAGAAATCTTCGTTGTCAAACGAACCAAACTCATTGACAACTACGTTGCGAACGACTAGCTGGGTTGTGTCGGAGGTTTTTGAAAATTCCTTTGTTTTTATTCATGGGGAGAGTAGCAGACATCAGCTTTTTCTGCCATTTCCAGCACCTCGTAGCCTTGTAATGAGTTGTGCCAATCATTTTAATCTCATCTCCAATTCTTTTTCTCTCTCCACTTGATGCATTTTTTATTAATAAAATGTTCCGGATGGAATCAAATTCCAATTCAGTTTGGTTCTTCGGTTGAATTTGGTTTACAAATTGATTAAGCGTCAGATCATTCTTATTTTGTTTCCAGATTACAGTTTGGGAGCTATATACTAATTTATTTATTCTTTTTTTTTCTCAATTCAGTTTGGGACATATTGTTACGGGTCTCGATTAAATTTATTAAGTTAAATTCTATATAATTCTTAAATTTTAGACTATATGTAAATAATTGTTTGACCTTTAAAATTTAATAATAAATCTTTTTAAAAATTTAAATTTATACAAGTAATTTTTTATTATTTATTGATCCATTACTTCACTAATAAAATGTAATATGTAAAGAGTTATTTACACAGTGATATAAAATTTAAAATAGTTATATGTACATAAGTCATAGTTTAAAGGAATTATTTATACAAAAATAAAATTTAAAAAAATTATTATCATTAATGTGTCACTTTTCATTAATAAAATAATAAACTTACAATAGGAATTATCTGCATAAATTTAAAAATTGAAGCGGTTTATTGTTGAGTTTTAAATGTTAACAAATTTATCTCAACATAACTCAAAATTCAAATAATTCCATGTAATTTAACCTATTTATTATAATTGACAACAAAAAAAGCATAATAAATACAATATTAAGCAAACTACACAAATCTTTTATAAGTTTTATTATAATTACATAGACCTATTTTAAAAAAAAAAATATTCACTTTAGTTTCTTTTTAAATTTTTTTTAACAAAAATACTCTCATTTAATCCGAATACTATGAATGAAAAACTAGATTTAATCAAGCAATTAAACCGGTGAACTAATTATATGATTAGTTTGATCGACTCTTAAAATTGGCTTGCCAAAAAACTAGTTGAATTAATCAAATACCATAAAATTTTTTTCTTTTTTGGTTTTTTTCATCACCAAGAAGTCAAGCAAAATAAAGATCAAGTGAAATAAAGAGTCACTAAAAAATTATTAAAGCTTGTGTCCATTAATGATAGTAATGTATATATATTTTTAATATATAAATTTATGTGTAAAATATATGAACCTTCATTGAGTTTTGTTGAAACTATATGGGCTTCCAATTTATTTTCGAAACCTACACAAATCTTACATAGATTTTGTTGAAATTATACGAATTTCCCTTAGGTTTTACTAAAACTACATAGACATCTATTTTTAAAACCTCAACTGAAACAAATAGTCAATTACACATACTTTGGCTGAATTTTACTAAAACCACATAGATTTTTTCTATTTTCAAGGAAGCTTTGCATATATTTTTGAAAATAAATAAGAGACTTGTGTAATTTTAGAAAATTCAAAAAAAATTTGTGCAATTTCAATAAAATTTAATAAAGGTTTATGTTAGTTTTAAAGATAAAAATGAGGTCCATATAATTTTAACAAAATTTATGAAAGATTTGTGTAAATTTTAAAAATAAAGAAAAGACCTATGTATTTTCAACAAAATTCAATGAAGGTCCTATATTTTACTCAAAAATTATTTATTATATTATATTTTTTATATGTAAAATTAAAAGAACATATATATATATATATATATTTAATTATCACCAATTCAATTACAATCAAACTAATGAATTGTGAACTAATACTTTCACCAATTCATTAATTAGTTCAATTTTTAAAAAATTACTAAGTACATATTTCTTTTGGGGGGAAGAATTAGGAGTTTTATTACTTGACATTCATTTTTGTTAATGTTATACTATATCCAAGTATGTGAAAAAAAAAGATTTTGTTTGTATTAAATTTAACAAAACATTAAAGTGATTATTATTTATTAATTAATAGTTTGTTATATATGCTTTTTACATGAAAAGATAATAGTTTTAAAGTTTTTATTTTTATTTTTAATGCAATTTGACTAGCTTCTACTTAATTATTGTGAATTATAATTCTATGCTTTGTATAAATTTTTGATATATTTGTTCATACTTGATTTATCAATGAACTGTTTTCTTAAAGTTAATTTTAAGTAGAATTTTAGCTCAAAGTAAAAGATTTCTTTGTAACCAAATTTACTCTCTTGAATTACTAGATTTAAAGAAGGATAGTTTAGTTAAAAATATATTTAGATTAATAGAAGATATTTAAAGTATAATGCATTCTTTAATCTCAAGAGAGAATAGTATATATTTTAAAAATAAAAGAGATGTTTATATAATTTTAACACAACTAAAAAGATATATATAATTTAGACTATATTTGGTAAGTGGAATGCAAAGTAAAATGTATGTAATACTTATTATATTTTTTAATTATTATTTGATAGTATTTGTCTCATAGAAGTTAACTAAATTTAACTTAATTTATTCCAAATATACATGAAGAGGGAGAGAAAGCATTTTATTTAAAAGTAGAAGTATAACGGTTATTATTTATTTATTTATTATAGTATTTAAAAGAAAAAGTGGATATAGTTTAACTAAATTTGACTTAATTTATTCCACATATAGGTGAAGAAGGGGAAAAGGCATTTTGCTAGCCGCATATCCCTTTCAAGCCTTTTTCTCTCTTTGACTAGTTATGACTGCGCAAAGCCATTTTCAAAGCTTATCACATGGATACAGTACGCGTTGAAATTGATCTCATCTTTTTCTAGGTTGCATGATCGTCCCCACTTGCAAACCACAGAAAACCAAAAATTAATTTTAAAAAACATTGTGCTTCATCTTCATCTACCAGCTTTGTCCATACTAAATCCACAGAATAATACGATGAAATTTACTTCCAAAAATTAATGCCCAACCAATAAAAGAGAACAGAAGGGAGTTTTACAGGCTGTGTACAGCCTATCGCTTAGAATATCTTTCGGATATTGAAACTAGAGATAGTAATAAATGAACCAAAAGGGATCAAACTGTATTCAATTTGTTGAAGAGCATTTTGTGATTGAGAATAAGTTTTTAAATATATTAAATTAATACAAGTGAATGTAGCTCTAAAATTGTTAAAAAAATTAATACTAAATTGTACAAAACTCTTTAAATTTTTATCATATACAAATAATTTTCTTATTTTTAAACCTTGATAATAAACTCTTTTAAATGAATGCAATGGAATGTAGCATTAAAATTAACACAAAAAGTTTCAAAAATAATTCATATTTTTTAATGGATTAAATTTAGATACAATTTTTTTTATATATTTAATATTAAATTTTTTAATCAAATATAATAAATATATAATTCTTTAATAAAAATGACAAATATATGTTTAATTTAAGAATCTTATAATTACTTTAAAAAATCGTATATTTTTCATATTTTAATCAAAGAATTATTTAATTATTATATTTTAATCAAATAATTTGATAATAAAAATACAAATAATTATACATAATTTTTTTATCTTTTTTGAATTTATATCTCTAATTAACGCTTCGACCAGAAAATCTCATGTTATTTATTTTTTTTTTTCCTTTTCCCACAAGCGAGCTGGATTTGCTCGTTGCCCAGCAAATATACAGGAGTAAATTTTTTGACAAATTAAAAGCCTGAAAACAAAACCAAAAAAAAAGTTTAATTCGCTACTACGCAAACTTTATCGCAAACATCACATAATAAAATAGCAGGTATGATATGTATCAACACATTAAAACTATCTATATCAATTTTTAGATGTTTGTGATCAAATTTTTTAGTAAAATATAATATATGAAATAATTTTTTAAAAAGTTTAATCATATAATATGGAACTAAAGAAATATTAATTCTCATATTTTGAATAAAAAATATGATAATAAATATGTACAAATTACACTTGAGTATAACTTAAAAAAATTATAAATTAAGACTTGACTGGTACGCTATTTATATCTGGCTTTGTAGACAAAAAACACAGGCTTAATAAACTTTTAAAAAAATTGGGATGGCAATTTTGAATAATCATGTTTGGTACTCTGTAATTATCAATTCCATTCCAGGGGCAATTTTTGAATAAATGTAGGAAAGGGGATTGCATCATAGAGATGATGGAATCTGATGCTTTTATGAAATGAAATTTATTTTGACAAAAATGCCCCAATTTCAAAAATTCTTTCGAATATGTTTAGTAGCACACTTTGTTCTTGAAATGAAATTTATTTTTCTATTATTGGCAAATAAAAATAATTTTTTAAATTAAAATAGTAAAAATGAATATTTTATATTTGTTTCATTGTTGATAATTGAAAAAAAATTATGAATTAACAATAAAAAGAATATTTAAATATTTATTTTATTAAAATCATGTAAAAAGGTTTTTTATAAATTAAAAAAATTAAAAATAAATATTTTTATATTATAAATATTATAATAATGTATTCAATTTTTTTGTTTTCATCCAAGCAAATCTGAAAATAAAAATATTATTTTTTATATTATACTAAATATAATTATAAGTTACAGGATTTAATTCTATCAAAGTTTATTCCTATTCTTAAGTTTATTTTTATTTAAAGAAATTTTAGCAACCAAACGAGGCAGTATTTACTGTTCTTAAAGTCTTTAATTTTGAAACCCTCTTTTGTTTTTACCATTGCCTTCCTTCCATTTATGCCTCGAATACGGAATTTTTGAGGACATGGGGCTTGCAAGATGCGACCGTGACATTAATTATTGTTTTTGCGAAGAAGAATTACCTATCATTAGAACGCATGCGTCCCGTGCACAAGGCCCCAAAAAAATAAACAAATTTAAAAAATTTGTAGACCCCGCATAAATTAAAAAAAAAAAAGAGAGAAAAATGTCACATTATAAAATAATAAATGAAAAATAATTTAAAACTTTATAATAATAATAATTATAATTATAATGTCTGGTTCTCAAACCACAAAATGTCATATCATAACAGGTTTCTCCCGGCCATTCAAATTCTAAAATTAATCAAACCTAGAAGAAGCTTTGACTAATGGATAATTACAACATCTTTCCTTAATTTTCGCCTTACTTTTTCCGTCATTACATTCAATCTAAACTTTTTGACTCTATTATGATAGTTAAAATTATAATTTTGTTCTATCCATAGCCATCAATCTTTATTCCTCAAATGTAATATGAAGTTTTTTTTTTAATATTTTGAAGGGGTACGATTGCTCGTGATCCAATTGTTAATCTTTTTTAATTTTAAAAGCCCATGGTTGCTTATATTTTAATTTTTTTATTTAAAAAGATTGTTAAATTTTATTTTTTTATATACAATGATTTTTTGTTTATATATTTAGAAGTTTTTGTTTTTATTAATTTAATAATTTTATAAATTAAGACATAAAAAATTGATCTAAATATCAATTATAAGGTTTACAAAATTATAAAAAATGAAACTTGTAAAAGTATTTTTAAAAAATAAAGGTTAAGTATTTAAAAAAAATAAATGCTAAATCATTTAAACTTGATAAAATTATTTAAGAAAAAGAAAATTATTTTTAAAAAATAAAGGTTACATAGTTAAAAAAATTAAATGTTAATTCTTTTAAACTTAATAAAATTATTTAAGAAAAATAAAGGTTAATTTCCTTTAAACTTGATAATTAGTAAAAGTTTTAAAAAATTTGATGAGCAATTAACTACACTTGTTAAATATTGTTGAATTAAATATTAAAGTAATAAAAATTTTATAATTGTTGAAAAAGAAAGTTATAATGTAAAATAATGAACTAAAATATAAATAAATAATTATAAAAAAAGTTATACATATCATTAAAAAAATGACTTTTGTATTATATCAAGTTTTTATTTGTAATTGTTGACTATACGACAATAACTAAAATTGTCATATTGCTCCGTGTACTGTTGTAATCTTTTTCCCCCACATACAATATAAACCCTAAATACAAACAATTGTGACCCCTAAATTTAAATTTTTTCTATTTTGGAAAACAGGGTCATGGTTTGAAAAAAAAAATTTAATCCCCTAAACTAATGTTTATTTATCTAATCTTGAAGTTAATTTTTGTTAAAAATTTTTATTTATAGTGATTTATATAATCTAAATATTAATTATAATATGTAAAAAATTATTTAAAATGAAACTCATAAAATTAATTTAAGAAAATAAAGGCTAATTGTTTTAAATAAAACATTAAATGTAATTCAGTTTCTTTTAAATTTGATAAATTAGTAAAAGTGTTTAAAAATTTAATAAGCAATTAATCACACTTGTTAAGTATTATTAAACTCAATATTGAAATAATTTAAACTTCATAATAGTTGAAAATGAATAGTTATAATTTAGAAAAATAAACTAAAATATAAATATATAGGCACAAAAAAGTAATACATACCAATTAAAAAAATGACTTCTTATACTACATTAAGTCTTTATTTTTAAATGTTGGCCTTATCGTCAAACATGATGGTGTTCTTCTTATTTCTTTTCTTCTTCGTCCTCCTCCTTTTCTTCCTCTTTTTCATTGTCGGCTTCATCTTCATCTTTTTTGTTATTATTGTTTCCTTCATTTTTTACATGTTGGTATGCCACAAGATTTATATTCCATTGGAAGGGTTGAACTATAATTGATGTGATGTGATATACTTTGCCTGCTATAATCCAATGTATGTAGAAGATATAGGAGTGAGAGGGACGAAATTGCATAACATATAAAATGAAAAATTAGCACCTTTAAAATCAACAAAATGCATTGGTGGCGTAGAAGAAGAAGATAGAGTCACGATGTCATGGTGGGCCTATATCTATGTAGCAAGCAAAGAAGATGGACTAACAGCATCATGATAGGCCTACGTCTGTGTCGATGTATGAGAAGATTGACTAGTTATCATAAATATAATACTAACATTAGAGGCAGAATCATAATAAGTCCAATCATCCACTATGATTTTTTTAGTCGATATTTTTTTCCATATTATATTATTTTATAATTTTTTACCATACTTTTTATTTTTTCACAATATTTTTTCATATTATATTTCTTATAATATTTTTACTTTTTCATATTATATTTTCATAATATTTTCTTATACTATTTTTTCAACATTACAATATTTATTATAATATTGGATAATATTAAAAAATTCTTTCATAATTATATTTTTTTGATATTATACTTTTCATATTTTTTCCTATATTATATTCTTTAATGATTTTTTTTACAATAATTTTATTTCTTTATAATATTTTTTTACAATATTTTTCATATTATATTTTATACAACTTTTTAATTTCTTCATATTATATTTTCATACTATGTTGTATAATTTTTTTACAATATTAAAAACCATTTCATAATTGTATTTTTATAATATTATATTTTCATATTTTTTCTAATATTATATTTTTTTACAATATTTTTTAATACTTTTACTATTATTTATAACATTTTAATAATTTTTATTATTATATTTTAATAATATTTTATTATACGTTTTCCATTATAATAGTATACAATAATAAGAAGAAACCTTTCATAATTGTAACTTTATCATATCATATTTTTATTTTTTTTCTACCTTAAACATATTATTTTTTGCAACCTCTTTCTATATTAAAAAAGATTATATGATTTTTAATTTCTTTCACATTATTAACAACATAACTATAAATTATAATATCATTGACCTATTTTTTTAACCTTATTTTTTCTAATAATTTTACAATTATTATTTTTGTTCAACCACAACTAAATATTTTACATGTAAAAATAAAAAATCATTCAATCCACATCCAAATCAAACAAGTAATAATATATATTACGTAAATTTAAAATTTAACTACAACATAATCATATTTTCAGAAATATAAATATTTAGTTTAATTAATATTTACATACCAAATAACTAATCTTAGTAGATATTTAGGACCACTTCTTCTTTTGCAATATTTTGACTTGTCTTTTCTTCCTTGTATACGGTGAAAACTTGCTTCTATAAAGGGTGCAAAAAAAAAAAGGCTAGATGAAAGAAGTATTTTTACTACGGTGAAAACTTGCCACTAGTGAAGATGAAGAAAGAAAAGATGAAGAAAATAAAAGAATAAAGGAGCTGTTGGCGGGGAAAAAATGAAGGAAGAAAGATGACGTGAGATGATGGGTTTAAATGAGGGGAGGCAAGCAACGGTATAAAAAAAAATATTTGTATAATCTTTTCCTTCAGCCAATGATATTCATCCGTATTGCAACATAACCTGACGATCCACTTACATGCTACCACATGGATAACTTTTTATTCATGTGTTAAAATTTGACTCTAACAAGCAACCGAAACCCATACTCTATATATATATATATATATATATTATTTGAAGCAACTATAACTTTATTAATATTTATTTGTTTCAAAGAGTCATGGTGGTTTTTTTTAATCATTTTTTTCTTTATGGGTAACTCTTTTCTTTTATTATTTAAGCAACCGTGACCCTTCAAAATAAAAAAAAATTCATATTGCATCTGAGAAATAAAAATTAGCGGCTGTATATGGGGCATAATTATAATTTCGACTATTGTAATAGAGTCAAACACCCATTCAATCCCACCAACGTATAATCAAATCATAAAATATATCATATGGACACATTTCTCAGTTTATTCGATTGATGCAAACGAGGAAACTTGTTAATTTGTACCAACACAAATGTTCATTTCGATCGTTGTGCTTTAAAGAATAAGAGGGAGGCCTAACACAGCCAAAGATTTTCTCCATAAATAGAGAAGAGTTCAAGGCAGAGAGACCATTAGGTTATGTAAGTTGTAACACACAGAAAATAACAATGGTGTCGAGAAGAGGCATTGGCTTGGTAATATTAGGAGTGGTAGTTTTTCTTGAAATTCGGATATGCATGTCACAGATTAACAGGGGAAGCTTTCCAAAGGGTTTTGTTTTTGGCACTGCCTCTTCTGCTTTTCAGGTAGTAAAAATTTTTTTATATAATTCTTTCTATTTTTATTATTGGTTTTTAATTAAAATAAATTTTTAATAATAACATCAGTGCATACTTTTTACAACTCAATATCACAAATCTCACAATTTTATTAAAAAGTTTGATGATAATAATAAAAATATAATTGTACTTAAATATAGTCTTTTTGAATATTTCTGTTTATTTAAGATTACTTGCTGTCGTTAATTAATTTCCAATTACAATTTACAGTAGAATTAAAATTTCAAGTACCCAGAAATGAAATTGACAGAAGTTTTCAATTTCTTCGGTGTATATATAACCCAAAATCTAATGAGCCAAAAGAAAAAAGAAGAATTTCTAAAAGAAAATGTGAAATATTAATAGTCAAGAAAAGCAGGGATATAATTATTGATTAATATAGCATATGTGGTTTGTAGTATGAAGGAGCAGTGAAAGAAGACGGAAGGGGACCATCTGCGTGGGATATTTTTTCACGTGTGCCAGGTAAAGTTACTACCAATGTTCCTTGTGATTTCATAATAATAGAAAATTATTAAAGGGCATAATAAATATTATTTAATTTTTTATTTTTCATTGTCAAACCAAGCAAGAAAGGATTAAGAATTTAACAAAACTATAGTGAAAGACTTTATTATAATTAGATTTTTTTCAAAATTATAATTTAATATTATTAAGGTTATAATTAAATCTTTAACTTTTATAATTTTTTATAAATTTGTGATCCTTAGATATAATTTTCCTCGAAAATATGCCTCACGATTATGTCTGTTCGTTGCATCATCTGAATTTTATCAATTATACATAATGGGATAAATTACAGTGTATGGCTTCAACTGGCTTAAAATTAATTTGCTGTATTGTTATTTCAACTATATTATTTAATGCTATTGTAATTTGTTCAACTTCTATTTAATTCTGTAACTATAGTATTAATTTTATTTATAAGAAATAATAACGTGAATGTTGATTAAAATAATCAATGTTTTTTTATTGGTTAAATGTCTGTATCACCTATGTTATAAACAATATTTTGAGATTGTAGTTGGTATTAAATTAATGAAAAATTTTAACTTTCAAACGTAGCTTAGTTCATGCAGTAGTTTTAAGATCCTATGGAATTGTTTAAGATATAAGTAAAACATAATTTCATTAAAAAAATTGTTATCATGTTAGATTTAAATGAACTGATGTCAGACAAAAAACACAAGTAAAATATAATTTAAGAAAAACATAGGTACAATCTTTATATATTTATTATCAAACTTTTCAATACAAACATAAAAAGTGTATAGTTTTTATTATTCAACATTATATAATTGGATCTTTTATTATTGTTTTAAACACATCACATTTTTATCGGAGAATTTAATAATAAAAATATAAAAAAATTACATATAAATTATTTTGAGAGTAAAAATCCTCATCCATTGGCTTGTTCATTGCTATACTGAAGGTGTATTTTGGTCCAAATGATTTTAGAAATTGCTTCTTCTGTGTTTGGGTGCATTGTAACGTAGGGAAGATAGCGGATAACAGCAATGCTGACGTTGCAGTGGATCAATATCATCGATATGAAGTAAGTAATGCTGGCTACAGTGTTCTGTTTGGTATATTTATGTAAAGAGATTTCTTTGTATCTAAGTAATCTTTATTATATTTTTATAATTATTATTTAATAATTATTATTTTTTAAAATAAAGATAAGATAATTATTTTTTATTTATGAAATTACCTTTTTTAGTTATTCATTTTCATTTGATCTAAGCTGAGTGATAGATCCAAAATTTGTAAACAAACTCGAAGCCCGAAACCTAAAGAAGAAAACAGAGACAGGTTTGGAGCTTCACATCGTAAATTCCCTTCTCGTGGAAGTTTAGTATGTTAACAGATTTTATTAAAAAGGTTTTTTACAGGATGACCTTAAAATTTAAATGATGATTTTGAAATGCTTTAAATTTAAGAAATTAATTTGAAATATCAAATAAAATAAAAAGATTAAAAAACTAATTTTACCTTTCAACAGTAAATTGTCCATCGTTTAATATTATACTACATTTTATGTTAAAATTAAGACCGAAAATTCGTAGGGTGATATAACTAAACAAACCACTGGGGATTGAACGATGCACTTTAAATAACGAGGAACAAACTAATTTATGGCCAAATTACACGATAGTAAAACTGTAATTTACCTATTTAGTATGGGATATCCAGTAATGTTGAGAATTTGGTTTCCTATGCATCCTAAGTTCTGCCAGTCATTGGTATACTTACCAAATGCCTCCTAAATTTTCATATGGCTAACCTGTCCAGTGTTCTGCTTTTGTCCTTTGTTAGCAAACTTTTTTGCTAAAACAGGTATCTGGCACTGTACACTAAAATTAGTAGATTCTTTGGAACAGATGAAGAATTGGAGAGTGATCTATAAGGATTTTAGGGCACTTGAAGCTCTAGACTGATTCTAGATGCTTTTTGCATAGTACATTGTGTAACTAATAGCTGGAAAATCTGTGTTTTGATTGCTGTATATGTTATGTAAAGCAACCAATTGTTATTGTTACTCTTCTACTGTAGTGGCTTGTTCTAGATAAACTCAAATATTATGTTTTCTTTAATCTTGGTTGTAAGCTTTGGTGTAAGGTAGTTCAACGATGAATAATGAGCTGTTTCCCAAGCAGGAAGACATACAACTCATGAAGGACATGGGAATGGATGCCTATAGGTTTTCCATTTCTTGGTCACGGATTTTTCCCAGTAAGCTTTCTTTCCTACTTTCTAACATAAAAACATTCTGTGTGTTAGCTAAATGCTTCCCACCAGCAAATTGAGGTTGAATTGATCATCTTTTACGCTTATATGAGCAGAATTACCTCTTTGCCAAGCAGGTTGTTAAGTACTTAAGTCACAGATTGAATGAAAACCATGATTATCCCAAATTGGCTTTAGATCAAGCATAGGCTTTATAGAAGTAAACGATGAAATATTCTGATCATGCAGTTTCATGTGCCAGATGGATCTGGGGAAATCAATCAGGCTGGAATTGATCATTACAATAAATTGATCAATGCTTTACTGGCCAAAGGTAACTCTTATTATCACTGTGTAATTGGTCAGAATGCTGTTCCCTAATGCATAGTCTCCGCTATCTTATGAGTTATAGTAGCATATATTAAGAACATCAGGTTATGTAAGAGTTCTTGCATAATTTTTATTGCTTCTAATTGCACCATTCATGACACTTGTAGGAGTTGAACCATATGTCACCCTCTACCACTGGGACTTACCTCAAGCCTTGGAAGACAAGTACAAAGGATGGCTTAGCCCTGCAATCATGTACCATAATTTCATCTTCTTGACTTCTTGCCTAATAAAATTTCAAAGTCTTATATGTGATTCTGGTAATAATATAATTAACATGCGTCTTATGGTATTTGTATGCTACAGAAAGGACTTTGCAACTTATGCTGAGATTTGCTTTCAGAAATTTGGAGACAGGGTGAAGCACTGGATCACTTTCAATGAGCCTCATAACGTGGCCCTGCTGGGTTATGATTTAGGTTTCGACGCACCCGGACGGTGCTCCATTGACCATCACCTGGTTTGCAAGGATGGAAACTCTGCTACTGAGCCTTATATTGTTGCTCACAATATCCTTCTTTCCCATGCAGTGGTAGCAGACATATACAGGAAAAAATACAAGGTATGTAAAGTAATGGATTTTGTGCAGAACTAAATGAGGGAAGTGATGAATTTAAACTTTTGGTCTATTGTACATTAAGACAACAATAAGAACTAAGAAGAATCAAAAGATAAGATTCAGGTAAAGTTTCTTAGGTGTATACTATCAGATCCTCTAATTAAAAGATTACATGACGACAAATTCTTTGACTTAGCATTACATTGTTGACTCCTTATAGAAGGTTCCTCTACATGTCGTAGTTCTATTGGAGGACCTAATAGAAAATATTGAAGAACTGCATTTAAGTTTTTTTTTTCTTAATAAATAATTTCCATAATCAAATCTATGAACTATACAGAACTTTGGGGAATGATGAGATTCACAGAAAGTAATTTATTGTGCCTTTGGTGTATGTTGGTGCCTTATGCAATGAAACAATACCTTCTATGTTATGTATAATTTATTAAAAAGCCAATATACTGAGTAATTTGGCTCTTCTACAGCATATAGTGGGAGGATCAGTTGGGATATCTTTGGATGTCATTTGGCTTGAGCAGGCAACAAACTCTAAAGAGGACAATGCAGCAACTCAGAGAGCCCTAGATTTTCAGTTTGGCTGGTAATAAATTTGTGGTACCTTGTAAATTGAAAAATATGCCGCCATTATAGCTATGTTACCAAAACAAAAATGATATGCCAAGTTGTTCAATTTCGGCCACAGGTTTATTGATCCTTTGTTCTTTGGAGATTATCCCCGATCAATGACAAACAGGGTAGGAAGCAGGCTGCCAAAATTTTCAAAATATCAGGCCACTCTTCTTAAGGGTTCATTAGATTTTGTGGGTATCAATCATTATACTACTTATTATGCAATGTACAAGCCCAATATTACCAATTCACTTCATGACTACATTGCAGACTCTGATGCTCTCACCCTTCGTAAGTTAACTATGAACCTTTTGTTGGACCTGTTACAATTTAGTGTCCTACGGATGCCCCTAATTGAAGGGTTTTTTTTGTGCATTGCTTTCAGCATTCAATATCAGTGGTAACAAAATTATTGGAGACAGGGTAAGTCCTTCAAAAGTGAACCATCTTTTTCCCCTTTATACCCCTAGTGCAATAATTCTGAAGAATTGAACAACTTTTACTTCTAACAAAGATAGAGAAATCAAGTATAGAAGACCAGAAAAATAAAGAAGACTGTGCTTACCTTAACTCTCTGTTATTGTCTTAATTATCAATCATGGCAATGATATTCAAATTATGACTTGTAGGCAAATTCTTTATGGTTGTACATAGTACCACAAGGGATGAGAAGCCTAATGAATTACATCAAAGAGAAGTATGGAAATCCTCTGGTCATTATCACTGAAAATGGTAATTTTGCAACGGACAAAAATTTGCTACATCTCTAAATTATGTCTAACATTTTTAACAATGAGCGTATTTTGTAGAGTATAACACGTAATTCAATTATGCATAATAGTATTTTTTTCATTGCTGGCTACGGCATGGTTTCAAAATTATACTGTAGGAGTCTACTGTACACACTGTGTGTAAACTCTTCTTCTTCTTTCTTTTTTTTCTTTGGTTGGGTAAGTAAAGATGGCAATGAGGATAGGTTACTTCAACATAACCGGTCAAAGTGTACAAAGCATGCGTGGAATCCCTTTCAGCCCTATATTTATATCTATTAAACTCATGACACCTATATCCGACATTTTAGTGTAAGGATAAGTGGAGGATTAGGGTCTCTTTGAAATTTGTTAGTATACATTTTAAATGTCTAAAATCCATTCTTTTGCAGTGTTGTATCATTTTCATGTTTTATAATTTGTAATAAAACATATTCTTCTTTTCTTGTTCATTTAGCCCATCACTTTCAGATTCAATCCACTTGAAATAAAATTGTACACTAAATCTCTCTCTCTCTCTTTGTCGTGGCTTTCATAGGGATGGATGATCCAAACATGCCCATAAAGGAAGCTCTGAAGGATGCGAAAAGGATTAGATATCACAATGACTATTTATCCAACTTACTAGCTTCCATCAAGTATGTAAATTATCTGTAATTTAAGTGCATACTTATATATAATTCTGTTCTCATTCCATGGCCATTAGTTGAGGTCTATAATCTATTATGAAGCTAATAGAGTTTTCTGATTTGGTTGATGCAGTGAAGATGGCTGCAATGTAAAAGGGTATTTTGTTTGGTCACTACTGGATAACTGGGAGTGGTCAGCTGGGTACACTTCTAGATTTGGTCTGTATTTCGTGGATTACAAAGACAACTTGAAGAGATACCCCAAAAAATCTGTCCTATGGTTCAAGAACTTCTTGAAATCAACTCAATAAATGACAGCACAGTGGATATGAAGTAATGGGAATGGGAGTCCTAAATAAACTCAATGAACTTATTATTGAATAGAATATTTTAATAATGAATGTCTTGGATGCAAAAGTCTTATTACTGGGTTGATATATATGGCAAACAGCTTGATCTTTGGTCTCTGCACATTAAAGAATTCAGACATGATGGTTTCTCCTGGCGACTTGGTGAGATTAATTTAATGGAAATTCTGTCTACATCTCTCATTATTCTTATAAAGAGTTGTAACATTTTTTAAAATTGTAAATCCATAAATATAGTGTGTCTCTTTACTCTTTTTCCTTTTTTTTTTGGTAAAGTCTTTCATAGACAAAGGAGCAGCCAACTTGCCCAATGACCAGAGGAAGACATATGCAAACGCAGGACAAACCACAGAAGGTTATATATTTAGGAGGTGATTAGTACAATATTACATTAATTTTGACATCTTTGATACTTTAAGGCATTCAAGCTTCTTATATTCAGCACGCTAACATTCACAATGTAAAGAGAGATATAAAATTTTAACATATAATTTTTTTCAATACTACAAAAAATTTGAGGATTTCACGTCCTTACATTTTTAACTGGTTTTATTTGTATAGAATATTAGTTAACTCTTTTTATCTACTTCTAATGATCAATAATAAAATATTATGTTACCTTACATCTTAATATCTTATATTTTAATATTCAAAGTATCAAAACCACGGCCTATTGTTCTAATGCAAGTATTGTCATGGAGACAGGCCACATCTATAAATTGATATAATAACATTACTTTATGCTTTTTTTTTCTTTAAGAAAAAATTATAAATACCTCTATTTATTATTTAATTTTGAATTTTTTACAAAGTTCAAAGATTCCATTTAATTTTAAAAATAGAAAAAAATTCCTTTCAACTACTACTTTTTGAGATTTATTTATTTTTTGGTCGATTTATTAGTTAATCTCATCAATAAGATGCTAACTTAAATTTTATCATTTATTGTTTTTAGAAGAATATGAGAGTATGCCTTGTGTCACAGCTTTGTCTCTATTTCAAGTTATGTTAAAAAAGAAAAAGAGAAGATTTCAATATTAATGAGCAATAGTTAAAAAAGTTTTTTTTTTAATATTAGATTTAAATATAATTTCTCATATATTTGTTATTAGAACTTTTAATAAAAATATGATATGTGTAAAAATTCTCTTTAAAAGACCTTCTGTAATATGTTGTAAAAATCATATATTTATTATACTTTTATTAAAAAGTTGTATCAATATTTTCTTTTTAATTATTGAAAAGAGGGTTTGTAAATGACAAGATTATATGTACTTTTTCCTTTTCTTTATTATAAGTTTAAAACTTAGAAAATAGATCAACTATTTTAACTTCACAATAACTTAATATAGATGCCTAACAAGTCTAATATCATTATATGCTCAAAACTGCATAATACATATATTAAGACTCACATTATTAGAATAAACCTACTAACTCTAATAAGTTTGATGAAAGCTAATATAGATCCCTAGCTATACAAGAAAAAATGAAGCATAATTCAGATAAGAAAAGAATTTTGGTAGCATTAGCATTCATCGTTTCTAGAATTGCTTACCTTATTAAAAATATCATTGTACATCACCAATGCCAAAATGTCACCCTTTTCCCTTAACTAATAGAAGAAAGAATTTGTGCCCCCAACATTCCTTTTAAGTTTATAATACATTATAATTGAGCTAAACTTTCTCGTATCTTTCTTGCTACAATCCCAACACCAACACTTAATTTTATCATTAATTTAAGCCAACTCTTGCAGACTTCTCATTCATTGATTTTCTTTATCAAGATTAAAAGCACAAGGGAAGTCCGCAAGAGTTGGCATAAATTAATGATTGTGTAGCCAAATGGCACTTGGCTACACTTTTAAATGTTGAGCAACAGTGTGCAACAGTGTAGCCAAATGGCCCTTAGCTTCATCTTAATCGATATTGTGAAGTGGTATAAAAAGAGACCACTAGTCACTAGCAACACTACAAAGCACAGATGGCGTTTACCAATATGATCAGTGCACGTCAAATAAAAACTCCTTTCAAAAATTGGATGCTATCATATATTGAACATACATTCTTTGAACTTATTTTTCGTGCTTATCACACTAGTTTATATATGGCAACACGTGATTGATTCTTAACATCTATGGAGCTTGCCATAATTTTTGTTTTCTCAAGAATGATTAATCTTGAAGAGTATCATAGTAAATATGATAAAGCAGAATGATCATATGATTACTGACGAAATTAAATGAAAGGGATTATGGGATATATATATATATATATATATATATATATCACTTCACTATTCTAATCTTCCCAGTGTGAAAGTGCATTCAAAATAATAATCAATTCACTTTTAAATACTGTACAATTTTGTTAAAATATTTGTCTCCTTAAATCTCTCCGTTGGAAACATTTTTCTATTTATGAATTATCCAATTTTCCTTTACCAACTTTACAAGTTTGAATTTGGTGAGATGTACGTAATGAGTAGTTCAAAAGAACTCTGTTGGATTACTCGACAAGTGAACCATGCATGTGTCCGTTACAATATTAAAAATAATTATTACAATATCTATAGCAGGAACCTTACAATGCAAACAAAAAAAAAGTAATTCATTAAAACAAAATTGTTTGTCTAAGGAAGATGGAGTTGGACTATAAGATAAGAGCCCAACAGATAAGAACAAAATCCAGATAATTAATATATATATATATATATGTGTGTGTGTGTGTGTGTGTGTGAGAGAGAGAGAGAGAGAGAGAGAGAGAGAGAGAGAGAGAGGAAAATGCTTAGATAGAAGATACCAAAAATTAATCTAGAAGAGGAAGTAGGATAGACATAGAAGCAAGAGTTTAAAGATTTATTTATTATATTGGTCTTTATTACAAGATTTTAATGATATCAATTTTTTTTTAATATTTTTTAAAAATATATTATTTTAATCACTATTTTAATTGGGATTAAATTGATTGCAATAACCTTTTAAATAGGGACTAAATTAAGAGCGATGAATTTAGGAATATTATATTCTCTAGTTGGGATACAATAATTGTTAAATATGAAATAATTTTTTATTTAAATAATTGCCTAAAATATTAACTTGTCTAATAATTAATACTTTTTTAAAATATTAATATGATTTTTGTATAATTAATGAGTATAATTATAGTAATAAATCTATTAAAATAAATATAACATTATTTTACATTTAATCACTATTGTATTATAAATAAAGAACATTATATTTTCTTGTTCATAATATTATTACTCCTAAATTAATAAGGTGCAATAATATTTTTCAAGGACAAATATAATATGGTAGTTTATTTGTGTTATATCTATGGTATGAAAAGTTGAAAACATGTGTGAAAGAAATGACCCTCTGTTTCCACGCCCATACTTCAAAATTAAAACTATATCCTTTTCCCTTGCGGCCAAACACGAACTACCTAATGGGCAATTGCAGCCACCACCTCCCCACTACTCCACTAGGACACCATACCAGAATTATATTTCCTTTTAAATTATCATCCTTTTTTTTCATATCCGATTTCACATGTGGCTTCATTTCCTCTCTCTCTCTCTCCCCACAAATCTTCTATATATAGCTTTTGAGAATCCCATTTCAAACCTATCTCAAAAGTACTGAGTCTCTCTCTCTCTCTTTCTCTCTCTCTCTCTCTCTCTCTCTCTCAAACACATACAAAAAGAAAACATGGTTGTGAGAAAAGGCATTATGGGTTTGACAATGGCGATAGTGGTGGTGGCTTGTGAGATTCAGATATGCATGTCGGCAGACATAAACAGAGGAAGCTTCCCGAAGGGTTTTGTTTTTGGTACTGCTTCTTCTGCTTTCCAGGTTCGTATATACCCTCTTCATTTTGTCCACTTTTACCTTCCATTATTAAACAAAAGTATGCCTAATATCATGAAACCTCCATCATTGAAAAACTATATATAAGTTATCATCAAGTTTCATGTTTGAAATGATTCTTCCCTTATTATTATTATTATTATTATTCCTCTCACAACACAACTATATTCTTTCTTTAAACTATATACTTGGGTGGTTTGGGGTTGTGGTTTTCTACTTTCTTCATTGCGTTGTGAATGATGAAGAAACAACATGAGGCCGCTGAGCATCCGTGAGGAGAGATAAGAGACGAAAACGACACCTAAAGTTGAAGCTAAATGCTGCGTCTCTTTTCATTTCCAGTTAATGAGATGTGATATGTCAGAACGAGGGACGTTTTGTTTTTTTGGTATAATAAAGGAGGGGTATTTTCGTCAGGACGAATATATTCCGTCACGTAGTGGCGGGTGCGGGTACGCGACATTCGCTCCGCTTGATCCGAGAGAGGAGGGGGGCGTGGGTGCTCGATTCTGGGGTTATTATTATTATTTTATTTTTCGTTGGATAGAATCTTCTGGTTCATTAGATGATTTAATTACATGAACATTAATTTTTTAGTCTATTATAAAAATTTATATGAATCTCTTCTCGTTCTCAAATTAAAAAAAATGCAATATTACTAATTTTATTTGATCAGAATATTTTCACATGTACATCAATTATCTTATTATCATTTTTTTGTTTTTATTTTGACATAATGTATAACTTGTTTGACTTTGACTATGACTAATTTATAATCCAATAATTAATACAAAATTAACCAAAAAAAGAAAAAGAACAAGCAAAATGCTAATCAGATCCTTTTTCAAGTTGTGTTATTTTGTTGCCTCCATTTAATGCTTTTTCCTAAAAACTTAGTCATAAAAATTTTTTTAATTAAAATATAAGATTAGCTGCAATGCATCTTTTAATTCTAAAGGACATTTGTACAAATTTGTATGATATATGGAAAAATTGTGTAATTAAAACGTATAAGAGAAAAGAGAGTTATTTTTATTTATTTATTTTTCTTTTTTCCATAATTAATTTTGTTTGCCAAGGTAATTTTTTCATTCTATTTGGAGAATATGTACATTGGGTGATGCGTTGGATCTGTCCCAATGTTTAGGATCTAAGAAGCTTCTTTGTTGAACACAAACATTACTTTAAAAAGATAATACTTTTTATACATATGAAAGGGAAATGTTTCTTAATGCAGTTTTCAGATGAAAGACAAGAAAAATTGAATGGAAGGAAAAGTCATTTTTTTTAATGCTTGGAGAGAACTGATAAAGACTCCTTAGGAACAAATATTAAAACTGTTGTTTGGTACAAATATAATAATGTTTTAGTTATTTTTTAGAACTACGGCTCTTTACTTGTTTTCCGCCAATAGATAACTTTGGATTTGTTCAATTAATGAATTAAATAATATTGTTGACTTCGTTGCAGTATGAAGGAGCAGTGAAAGAAGACGGAAGGGGCCCGTCAGTTTGGGATACTTTTTCACATACTTTTGGTAAGAAACCGTGACAGGAAATTTTGTATTATTTCTTTTAATATTTATGTTGATTCATTTAGCTTTAATTTTTAACAATTAATAATATAGTCATGAAATATAACAAACCCACATCAGAGATACCGAAAAGACTAATTTGTGAAAAAAAAGCTTTTAGTTTTATCAACTAACTTATGCATTTATCAACAAAGGAAATGGCTCCCAGTAATGCTTTTAGGTGCAAAACATTGCCTTCTGCGAATCTTAATTTTGAAATTATGAGTGTGGTGGAATTTTACTATGGCTTTTACTATGCCGTGATCAGAATTTCAATGTTCCCACCAAAAGAAGCCAAATGGGGTTTTCTCATAAATAACCAGATAGATTGATAGGGTTTTTTATTGCTACCTATTGATGGGGTTCGGACTTGAAGAGGGCTTATAACCTCAAGGCATATATCTAGAGTAAAAAGATTTCTTTTTTCCTTGCAAATGTAGCAGAAACATAAATTCTTGAGAAACTGAAATGCTGAAAGATATTTGCTTTGCATTGTGTTGCAGGCAAGGTAGTAGATTTTAGCAATGCTGATGTTGCTACGGATCAATACCACCGATATGAAGTAAGTAATGCTGGGTGCATTTGGTGACTGATCGGCCATTCACTTTTTCTATTCCACACTTTCTCAATTCAGGATAACCATAAAAACACAGTTAAAGGGTGTTCAAATAGTTCATAAGGTGTCTGTCAAAATGCACTTGTTATGCGCAAGCCGACTCTTTTTTGATTATTCTTTAAAAGGGTTAGCTTATAGTCAATGAGCTTATAGTTCACATGACACCAACCTTAATCTTTAAGATTGAGGTGAAAATAATGTCAAGTATTTGATCTCTATTATGTTCTTTTTCCAACTGCTTATGCTTATGCCTCCTCTGTAACATGGAAAAAAATGGATAGCATACAACCTATATTTTTGATGATCTTGGGTCACATTAGGCTCAAAACTGAACTTTAGATGCTTTTGCAAAATATAATTCGTAATTTGCAGTTTATTATCTGGAAACTATCAGATTTTGATTCTGTCCAAGGTCATGTAAGCCACATGTAGTGGTGAACTTAAGATGGTCACGAAAAGCGCCTAATACAGCTCAAGGAAAGATTTATTATCATTTTCTTAACCCTTGGTGAGAGGTGGTTCGTTACTGATCTGAATTGCTTTTGCAAGCAGGCAGACATACAGCTTATGAAGGATTTGGGAATGGACGCCTATAGGTTTTCCATTTCTTGGCCTCGGATTTTTCCCAGTAAGCTTCCTTTTCTACATGCTATAACGGGATGTACTGGCAAAGAGAGTTTGGGACATATAAGATAACTCAGCAGTCTTAATTAACAAGAATTTTAACGAAAAACTCACGATGCTGCTCTATATTTATAAATTTTAAAAGTCAACTTATTTATGGACAATTGACAATTTGTTCAATATGCTCGCTCTGCTTCAAGTATGAAACTTCTTAAAGACAAATTGCTTGGGTGATATCTAAACACAGAAACATCATTAGCATTGGTATTTAGCCAGTTCTAGAAGCTAGCTATATGTGCACAACTGCACATGTTAACGAGGTTTGTGAAACCAAGGAATTCTCTGAGGGCAACTGTTCTGCCTTTGCCTTGTTTGCGTTTAATATTCTCTTTAAAAGAGACTTAGCTGCTAAATTCCTCATGATGCTCTACTAGATTCTGATTTCTGAAGCACAACCACTAAAATAAACTGTTTTACTAAGTGAAATATCATGTAACACTATGTTGCAATTAACAAAGGATTTATGTGTTGGGTGCTTGTTTAGTGTGTGTTCTGGTTACAACGATAGTCTTGGCTTTCCATATTCTCTGTGAAAGTACACGATGAGATGTGCTGAAATCATGGAGTTTCAATTGTTAGATGGATCTGGGGAAATCAATCAGGCAGGAGTTGATCATTATAATAAGCTCATCAATGCTTTACTGGCCAAAGGTAATTCTCAATATGCCTGTGCAATTGGTAGAATTTGTATGAGAGATGCATATTGTAGTTCAATCTCTAAAAACTCTTCCATCTTAAGGAGGTAACTAGTCCATGTTAGGATGCTTTTAATGCTTTTGATTGCATGGTTGATTACAATTGCAGGAATTAAACCGTATGTGACCCTCTATCACTGGGATCTACCACAAGCCTTGGAAGACAAGTACAATGGATGGCTCAGCCCTGAAATCATGTACGGAATGTTATTTATCTTCTCAACTTACTTAGGATTTCACAGTATTCTTATTCTGGCAAATAATAAGATATACACACACCAACATTTGTTTGCCGCAGAAAGGACTTTGCAACTTATGCTGAGATATGTTTTGAGAAATTTGGGGACAGGGTGAAGCACTGGATCACATTCAACGAGCCACATACATTTACCACACAAGGATATGATGTTGGTCTCCAAGCACCTGGACGCTGCTCTATTCTCCTACACCTGTTTTGTAGGGCTGGGAACTCTGCAACCGAACCTTACATTGTTGCTCACAACGTCCTTCGTTCTCATGGAACAGTAGCAGATATTTATAGGAAAAAATACAAGGTAAGGTCATGGATATTGAGAAGAATAAAATCAAAGAACTTTGCTTGAGTCATGTCTTTATCATCATCCTTTTACAGCAAGAACGAAGTGTAGATTTTTATGTGAAGTTTTCTACTTGTGCAGTTATGTTCGGCTTATCGAAAAGCCAGATATACTAAGTGATTTCGTTATTCCACAGAATATTCAAGGTGGATCACTTGGGATAGCTTTTGATGTCATGTGGTTTGTGCCAGCAACAAACACCAAAGAAGACATTGAAGCAACTCAGAGAGCTCAAGATTTTCAGCTTGGCTGGTAAGTGATAGACTTGGTACCTTACATATTGTATGCTCCATATTCTTCAAACGAAGGACATAAGTGAATGACTGAACTATATCTATATGTAACAACAGAAAAGGTCATACTAAATCTTTAAAATACTTTATGACAGGTTTCTTGATCCTTTGATGTTTGGAGATTACCCAAGCTCAATGAGAAGTAGAGTAGGAAGCAGGCTGCCAAAGTTTACTCAATCTGAGACTGCTCTTCTCAAGGGCTCATTAGATTTTGTGGGAATTAATCATTACACTACGTATTATGCAAGAAACAATTCTACTAATATAATTGGAAACCTGCTCCATGACTCCATTGCAGACTCTGGAGCCATCACCCTTCGTAAGTTTAAGGCTGAACCTTTATATCAAGAGATCATATTACTTCATCGGAGTGTTTTTTTATTTTTTATTTTTTCTACTGCCACTAAGTTCTTTGTTGTGTTCTCTTTGCTTTCAGCGTTCAATGGTACCAAAGCTATTGGAGAAAGGGTAAGTCCCATAAAGTGAAGCATTTTTTCTCTTTTTCAGACCCCTAAAGAGAGCCCTGTCCTTACTTCTTTTCAATTTTCCTTCATGAATTGAGACATGAATTGACTGTCCTTCCAGTCACATAATCAGAACTTGGTTAATCCATCCGTGAATTGAATCCCCTATTAGTCATTACAGTAATTTGTGAATTCTGACCTGCAGGCTAATTCTATATGGCTGTATATAGTGCCACAAGGCATGAGAAGCTTAATGAATTACATCAAACAGAAGTATGGGAACCCTCCTGTTTTCATCACTGAAAATGGTAATCTTCTAACACTAAACAAAAAATTTGCAGAAACTCTCCCATATCCCTTCAGAGTGTCACTTTTGCATAATAATTGTGAGCTAAATCTCCCTCTCTTTCTCATGGTTGTCACAGGGATGGATGATCCAAATAATCTATTTTCCTCCGTTAAGGATGCCCTAAAGGATGAGAAAAGAATTAGATACCACAGTGGCTATTTGTCTAACTTGCAAGCTTCTATCACGTATGTAAAAATCTGTCATTACTTTGTTGATTTGTGTAGTTGATTATTTTACTGCACATTCCGTGCCATTTATTTGAAGCTGTAAATCTAAAGGAGTTTTCTGGGTTGGTGACATCAGTGAAGATGGGTGCAATGTGAAAGGGTACTTTGTATGGTCACTGCTGGATAACTGGGAGTGGGCAGCTGGATACACTTCCAGATTTGGTCTTTACTTTGTTGATTACAATGACAATCAGAAGAGATACCCCAAGCAATCTGTAGAATGGTTCAAGAACTTCCTGAAATCAGCTCACTAACATCAACAGCCAATATATCACTATATCAGTAAGTGACGACACTATAACTTGTCATTTCCCACAAATAATGGTGCCGAGTTTGTCAATTCTGTCTTAGTTCTGCATCGTTTCTATGAAGCACAAATGTTTTTTAAAAAAGTAGTATTTGTATCTGACAAGTATTGGACATAGTATTAGACATAGTAAAACACTACATTTACAAATAGATATATTAGATTTTATCATATCATAATGTCAGTGTCTATGCTTTTCAGTATCGTATTATCTGTCCTAAACTTTTGAAAACTTTACTTTTACACCCAAAATGTCTAGGGTTCCCACCTACACTTTAAACTAGCATAGTTATAGTTTGGAATTTGGATTCTCCTTGTGTGAGCATTTTGATTTCCCAAATATTTGGGGACCTATTTAATAGATATTTGAATATATGATAATATAGAAATTTTAAGATTTATGCGTTGCATATGTGCTGAACTAACACGAGTATCGATTTACTCATATATCTCATAGTTAAATATTTTATAAATAGATTTTTTTAAGTACTTGAAAAATTAGGATGTTTACATACTATATACCAAAGTAATGTCAAATTGAATGCCTCTTGTTTGGATGCAGGAGAGTGAGCAATATTGAGAAACATGGATCGTAAAAGGCCAGAGTGCTCTTGAGGAGGAATAGGAGGGCTGCATATATATATATATATATATTGAAGGTTTATTGTTGATTGCAGAGCAAAAATTATTTGCGATTACAGGGTATGATGTTGTTTAGGCAGTGTGTAAAATTGTCTCATTGTTTATAACTACTAGCTGCTTCTGCAGTTATTATCTATCAAAAATAGTGTAATGAAGTTCTTTCATTATCGTTTTTTAGAAGAAAATTTCAAAGTCATCTGCGAGAAGTGTGGTTTGAATTGCTATGTATAATTCAAGGTAATTCAGAAATTTATTCAACTTGTCTTTCTTAATTACCTAGTTAATGACAATACGTATACATGCATTTTACTTTCCAGAATTCATCCAATTTCTTTATGGATCTAATCCATTCTTCAACAACTTTAAAAGAAAAAACAATTACCTCTTATATAAATTAGTATTGCCTTAAATTAATCCAGTTATAAACTAAGGTCAAAATTAGTTGAAAATGATTGAAAATGATATGAAATATAAATCAAATTCTATAGAAATTACGAGCAACCGCACTTTTGTCTTTGCCTTTAATCGTAATGTCCCCTCCAATTTAAAAGAATTGCTATTGACTCTTTAACATATTAGCCCTATATATATATTTTTGGATCAAGATATATTAGCCCTATTGTAATAAGCCATATATAATCTAAATTTAGAAATTTTAATTATATAAAATTATTAAAATACCCTTTTTATTATTTAATACTCCTTTTGCCCTTCTCTTCATCTTCTCCAATCTATTCATGAATTTCAAATTTTGCGAACCAAAACTTGTTGGGAACAAGTTTAAGGTCAATATTTTTATTGTTTTCCATAACATTTCGTTCCATATATAAAAAATTACAAGAATCAAGCTTGTGCTATAAAACAATGTGTAAAATCCTACGAAATAAAAAAAATATTAAATGTATATGCTGTATTTTTTATAAGCTTGGAATTACCAAGACCAAGTTTAACATACTTTTTTCAACAAAGATATAGTTTTTACTTGACATTAAAATGAAACCTTTTTTTTTAGTTTTTTTGTTTTTTTTGGAGAGGAGAAGGAGGAAAGGTGTCCTTTACAGGGGCTTGTGCTGGCGTCTCCCTTCCCCCTCAAAAAAAATTATTTTTAATTTATATATTATTTCTGGTTTCATATATAAAAGGTTTTTTTAAAATTTAATTTGGTTTAAAATATAAGAAACAAATCATTAATATTTGATATATTAATTATAGTATTTTAATTATATCTTTCATTAAACAAATCTTTTAAATTATGAGTAGTAACTATCATTAATTTAAAAAAAATATACACATTAAATATGAGTATTTTTAAAAAATAATTTTTATTTGAGATAAAATTAATAAGATTAATAGCTTTTAGTCAACTTTATTAATCTTTATGAGTTAGTTATTTGTTTTTTATATATGAAATTAAAAATAATATTTTTTTTCTCTAAAATTAGGATTGACACCACTTTTAGGTAAAATTTTGTTAGGATTGACACCATTTCTCTAAAATTAGGATTGGCGCCACTTTTCTAAAATTCAGTGGCAGTATTATTGAATTCTTAAAAAGTATAATAGATTGTGTTAACATTTTTGACATTATAGCATTTAAATTATTAATGTCTTTTTTATTGTGGCATTTAGGTAAAAGAGATTAAAAAACTAGATATGAAAATAAAAATAAAAAATAAATGAAACATATATAAAATAACTCTTATATTTTTACTTTTAAAATAATAAAAAATATAAAAATTATTGAGTAATTATTATAAAAAACATAATAGATAGTGCTTAATACCAAACTGGCCGTCATTAATTCAGGTGATTTATTCTTGAAGGCAACCTGTGCCACCACGTAACCATCTCGTTGAGAAACCTTTGGTTGCCTCCATTTTATGACTTAAATGTCGTGTTTCTAGTTACGATGAAATTGCTGTGATCGTTTTTGATGAATTGTTCAATACTTAAATTGGAGGGAATTTGAGTTTAATTGCTAGTTGGTCTATGCATGTTGGGGTAATTCAAATGAGATTCTTCAGTTTCTACATGAGTTTGAGGTGAGATGAAAACTCATCAGGTTAGAACGTAAAAAGCTTCATTTGTCTTGATTGGATGGGTTGAACGAGTTTAATGGGAATGAAATAAAATTTTATGATCCATTAATCTATTTGGTATAACATTAAAAGAAACAGGAATTTAATCTCTTTATAATGTTTGGTTTGATGAACATTAAATAAGAATAGAAAAGAAAACTAATCAAACAAATATAATGTCTTAAAAATATATATATATATATATATATTAAAATATTTATTTTTAATTTTGTAAATATATATATTTAAATTATTGATAACAAAAAATATTAAAATATTAATTTTTATTTTTAAAATTGGTGTACAATATTTTGTAATTACCATTAGAAATATTAAAATATTTAATTAAAAAAATATTATATACAAATAAAAATATTAAATTTGCATAAAATATGATGATTTATGTTTCCTAAGAGTATTTTCGAGAATTTAAATTATTAACGAGGGCATGATAATAATTTTCAGATTCATTTTCAGAATCTCCATTCCTATGTAAAACGTGGAAATAAAGTATATACCAATCACACCCTTCATTCTTTTCCCCTCCTCATTTGCATTTACCAAACCCGGCAAAGGAGGTGCGAACATGCAGATGGGTGCGTATGGGGGTTTGAAGGATGCTTTGGGCTAAAGGTGTGTTTGTTTACGCGTTTGGAGGGCCCAAAAATTTGTTTGAAAGGAAGCAAAGATGGAAAGTTTTAATACAAACATAATTTTGCAATCAAAAACCAAACACATGCTAAAACTATTGGACCACAAACGTAAACCAATAAACAGGATGTTTGGAATTTTTTTTTTGGAGAAGACCAAGGTAGAAAAAAAAATAATAGGAAGGGTATTTTAATAACTTTTTATAATTAAAATTTTAAAATTTTAATTACAGGGGATCTATCACAATAAAATTAATAGATTAAGGGGTCAATTACATTTTTTTAAGTAAACATTACAATTTGAGACAAAAATTAAATTGATTAAATACATTTTTTTAAAAAAAGAATTTTATAATTTTTTTTTAAATTATACTTATTCACCCTAAAATATATATCCAATTGCAATGTCTTTCTTATTTCTTTTTCTAATTAGACTCAATGATGAACCCCCGCCATTAAAAATTTTCATTATCCTTGAGTTTTCGTGTAAGTTGCGTATGTTCAATAGTTCTAATCGGGATCCCTAGATTTTTTTGTTAAATTCAATTAGGTAAAAAATTATCAAGTTCCCACATGTAGAAAATGGTCGAGGGGTGAGAATTTTTTTATCAAGAACTTGGTTTTTTTTAATAATATTCTAAAAGTATATTATTGGGTTAGTTTGTATGTCAATTGAGATTAAATCTTCCTCTAAATGATCTTAAAAGTACATTCTTATATCATCTTGTGTGAGATTCATTAAAAAATTGATATGTTTTTTTCTTTATAATACAGTAAGGGTATCATTGAATAAGTTTATGTCAATTGAGATTAAGTTTTTCTTTAAACAATCTTAATAGTACATTCTTTTATTGTCACGTGTGAGAATAAAATCTGATAAGTATTAACTCTATGCCTTTAACTTCCGAGTAGTGAAAGTAAGAAACACATCTTGTCAACCAGTAGGTTAATTATTTGGGATTAAAACTTAACAATTTTTGTGTAATTCAGATCCAATTAAAAGGGAAATATTGATGTTCAACCAAATAATAATAATAATAATAATGTTTAGCACCCAGATGAAACATCTTTTTTTTTTTTCTTTCAAAGACAGCCCACACAAATGTATCATCTCATTGTATTTAGAGCTTTTTATATTATGATATTTAGATGCAGGGAGGTCAAGAAGAAAGAATTTAGAAAATCTTGGAAGTACAGAGAAAAAAAGGAAATTTGCTGAAATGCACAGGACTGTACATTCGTCTCTCTTTATTCAATTTTCTATACCCTATTTTTATCTTATTTACTATATGAAACAATCATTTATAAGATTTCATTGGGTGTGGCAGTGTATGTCAAGCTGTTTTGTCACTTGTGTCCACAAGGCAATGATACTAAGTTGGTTTTAACGTATCTGTACATAATATTTATACAGAAAATCTTAGCAATTTTCACATCTTAAGATCTTTTTATAAATTTCAATTCCTTGTATAACAAAATTGTATATAGGTTAAGATATTTCCTGCCCCGAGCATCACTCGGGGATTGGGCTAGTTTTTCTGTAACTCAAATCCAATTAAAAAGGAAATATTGATGTTCGGCCCCAAAAAAAAAAAAAAGCAGCCCATACAATTACATCATCTCATTAGAAACTTTGTGAGCACATTGTGACATTCTTCAAACATTCACATAATCAATAATAATTATTCCATATGAAGCGTATATTCGTCATATTGTCATTACCAAGCTCATGCATTTACCATATGCGTATAATAACTTAATTCCATAAGGTGCGTGGTATAGATTTGTAAACCTATACCCATCGGAGCTTGATGCATCCAATATATATAAATTTAAGGAATTTCACTTTCAATCTACATCTTGTCATTAATAACTTTTCGCACATTAATTTGTGTCTTTATTCCAAATCTTCCAATATTATTTGTTATCACGCAAATTTGAATTTTTAGTTTACTTATAATTATATTTTGATTTGTTTGCTTATTTTTTTTGTTAGCATGTCAAGTGTGATGATATTTCCTATTTACTTACACAATTTATTAATTTTAGTTAAAATGGTGAATTGATCTTTTAATTTTATTTATCATTTTAAAATAATTTTTTGAATTTGAAATTTTTTAAAGTAATTTTTTAAATTTCTAAATTATCTTGTAAAAATCATTTTTAATTGGGTCGGTCAACTCCGTCAACATCTATTAATTTTGCTAATCATTTTAAGAAAAAATTACATTCAAGAATTCATATTATATAAAATTTATAATAAAAAATTTTAAAAATTAAAATTATCATTTTATTATTATTATTATAAGATTTTAAAAGATTTGCTATTAGTTCTAAATAATTTATTATTGAATATGAAAAATGTTAAACTTTAAATCTCTTAGAATCCGTAGAGAATGATGATGCTTAAAAATAATTAATTTTTAAAATTTTTGTTGTTGTAAATTTTACATGATAAAACAAGATTAAATAAAAGAAAAAGAGAAAATCAGATGAAATCAATCGCAGTTCACGCTCTCCCTTCGCGCTTAGGATTTGGATTCTCTCCCCCAACACTTCTCTTTTCTGCCTCTCCACCAACATCTAAGGATTGAGATTGTGTCTTTTAAAATTTTGTATCATTAATTGTAGGTGATTGATAAATTGAAGGGTGGAGATTTTGGTGGAGAGACAAAGGATGGTAAAATTGGTGGAGAGAATCCACATCCTCGCGGTTATCACTGTTTCGGGCCTGCCAAGGCACACAAGGGGCGTTTCGATGGCGGTGTTGGTGTTCCATGGAGATGGGATCCTCCGACGGCAGCGTCCTCTCTGTCTTTCTCCCTCGGTTGATTCTCTTCCACTTCGTCTCTCTCTCTCAATTTGTCTCTCCCTCTCCTAGTTGCAACATTAAGAAATATTATTTACAATAATAAGATTAAAACTCTACATTCTCTTATTTTTCTGCTTGAGCACTGAGGACTGGAAGCTCATCAACTGTTGTGCTTTTAAAAGAGCTAGAAGTGAAAGACAGAAAGTCCAGTAAGAATTTAGTGAAGAAACAATATATCAATTGATTTCTTTGCACGCTCTCACAGAAGAAGAGGTTAACGGAAAAACAAAACAAGAGAAGAATACACTGAACAATGAGGCTTTTTCTTATCTTACCCTCACACAATCAGCTTCCAAACCCAAGAAAGAAACCTTGGAAAATAATGTCAAATAATTAGAAAGAAAAGATAATCCAGTTATAAATTCTTTGCACAGCTTCATGCACCGCCGTTCAAAGATGTTGTCGTCAAAGTGAGAGAGGACGCCGCCGTCGAAGGATCGGCCGCCGTCGGGGGATCCCACTGTCGAAGCATATCCCCTGTGTGCCCTAGCACACCAGAAATAATGAAGAGCGTGAAGGGCAACCAAGGAAGAGCTTGAACTGCGTTTATTTCATCTGATTTTCATTTCTTCTTTTTCTTTTTTAGTTTAATGCTGATTCATCATCCCACGTAATCTTTTAAATACATAATATGTCTCACGTGACAGATCCAGTTAAAATAACTTTTATGATATAACTAGCGTTAACCCTGTAAATCTAGGGTTTTTAAAAAATATACAACAAAAAATTATTAAAAAAAAAAGTGAGTCTCACAATAAATAAAAACAAAAAATGATATAGATAAATAGTAATAATCAATATTAAATAATGTCAAATAGTAATAAAACAATGCATGAACAATAATAAAAAATTAAAAAAATAATGTAATGTTATAAATAATGTAAATAAACAATATCAATCTATGAATTATATATATAATGGATTTGAAAATTTAAGAAATTATTTTAAAGTATTTTACATTTAAAAAATTATTTTAAAATAATAAATACAGTTAAGAGAACAAATTATTATTTTAACCAATAATTTTTCATACTTATCTTAATTAAGTTCGCTAAGTATATTGCAACATTAATAATCAGTTAAGTAGAAAAAAACTTATTTATCATACAAGTTTTGTAATTAGTTATCTTAAATATTGCATATAAAAAGATTTAATTATTGTAAAATTGACCAATAACTAAAAACTAAAGTAAACAATGTAGTGAGAATTCAGCTTAGAACTTATTTTAGAAAAATTTCCAATATAAATTAACTTCCTCCCTTCCTCGCTAAATTTCAAGCTAATGGTTGAGATCAACTAAAAAAAAAAAGTTATTTAATTAAAATTGTGATATGTTGATTTATATGCATAGTATAAAATAAAAAATTTAAGCATTGCCTTAAAATATAAGCATGTGGCAATATAAGTCAAAAAAGCAAATCATATTAATCTGTCTATGTGTATATCATCACGTTGCATGTTCTGTAACCTACAAAATGACATACTAACCATTTTGTGGTCCATTTCTATTATTTGCAGAATCATGAATTAATTGATTGATGGACCTAATTACGAATGATTACCATTTCCTTTGGGCCAAACGATTTTGAAAATCTTGACAGTTCATTGATTTCTTGCTTTTCGGAAGTCATGACTGATGAACCATAAAAGAAAGAGAAAATTATATAGATATTTTATGAATTTTGTTGATATTATATAATTTTTTAATTTTAAAATATATATGGACTTTTTTAAATAAAAAATTATTTTAATTTTAGTTTAATTTAAAAATTTTTAATTAAAATATCCTCTATTAAAGTCAACTACATATTTTTTTTAACTAAAAAAATTAAATGAAATGGTATTTTGGCCAAAAGATTTTAAATTAGACCAAAATATAAAATAATTTTTTATTTTGAAAAAGATTTATGTATATTTTAAAAATAAAAAAATTTAAAATTGTAAAAAAATTCAAGGAAAATTTGTATAATTTATTAAAAAGAAACCAAACAAAATGTAGAAAATAGTTAAAAATGTTTTTTTTAAATTAAGCAATATATGTTAATTAATGCTTGCATTTAGAGTTGATGTAATGTTAAAAG
Organism: Erythrophleum fordii; assembly: GCA_032878935.1. Taxonomy (NCBI): domain Eukaryota; kingdom Viridiplantae; phylum Streptophyta; class Magnoliopsida; order Fabales; family Fabaceae; genus Erythrophleum; species Erythrophleum fordii. The sequence continues at coordinate 47,095,691 of JAVQMF010000053.1, read as the reverse complement.
AGTCAGATATCTAACAAAGTCAAAGAATCCGGGCAGAAGCGGCTACTTGGAAAGTGGCAGGTAAATATATTTTGTACTAAATGAAATAAAGAGTTTTTTTTTTTTTTGAGTTTTGCAGAGACCAATACATTTCAGAATATTATGTTTGTTAATATAGATTAATGTATTGACATGTATTGCATGCCTACACGTTAATTATTTTCTTATTAATACATTTCAGAATATTGTGGATGTTACGAGTCAGTGATTACTTGTAAGACAAATGGCATACCCATTGTGACATTACCATACCATTGTACTCCTAAGAAACTATATTACTTACTATTATTATTAGTTAAAAAAACATATATTTAAGTTAATAGAAAGCATTTTAGTAAAAAAAAAATTAACATTAGACTAAAGTATATGATAATTTTTTGTTTTAGGGAGGTTTGTATATGTTTTAAAAATGGAGGAAAATTTATATATTTTCAGTAAAATTTATAAAAAATTTGCAGAATTTCAACAAAATTTTTAAAAAAATATGTGTTATTTATTCATATTTTTATTAATGATATTAACATTACTTGGATTGTTAGTTGTCAAGATAAAAGATCTCAAGTTAATGTTTTATTCCTATTTTATTAGCCTATGCAATGTCATATACAAAATTATCATTAAAGTTCTTGTTAATAGAATAAAAATAGGAAGAATTAGAGTTAAGAAGTCAAAATTAAAAATATTTAGTTTGAATGACTTATTACTATTATTTTAAAATAGATTACTACTAATTTTAAATAAAATTTCTTAAATCTAATAGTAACAGGTCTTTTAAAAGAAAGTATATTTAACCTTAAATTTTTAACTTTAATTCTCCCATAAAAATATTCTTCTTTGTGACATTTCCATGAACCAAGAATGCTTTTGCCCCTAATTTTCATTTTAGTGATAATGTGCCTAGTTTTTACAACCTTCACCATACTTTAAAGAATAAGCACTTTGGGAAGAAGGACTTATGAATATGAAATTAGATATTTGCAGCACATATGACAGAATTGAATGGGATTGTTTTGGAGACTATTATGAAAAAATTGCCGTTCCATACATATAGAATAGGTTCAGAATATCATGATTTGTATTCATTCAATAACTTTTAAAGTTATGATTAACGATATTAATCTTTTTTTTTTTATTGTGCCTAAGAAGGATTTGAGAGCAGGGTATCTATTTCCGCATATCTTTGAAGGGGAGAGAGATGGTTTTAGTTTGAATCCTTTATAGTATTTTAAAGGATGTATTAAAAAAGAAAATAACTAAAAGAGCTCAATAAGTTCACCTTATTGAACCCAACTCCCTCTGAGTCATTCTTTCTATTACTGCATCTTTTGTAATACCACAGGAAATCCAAACTTAAAATTATGTTACATGAAGAGTTAAAGTATGTAAAAATGCTCCTCATTGTGACCCATTTGTTTATTTTTTATTTGTGAATAATAGCATGATTTTTCCTAGGGTTGATGGTAATAATAGTGCTACTTTCAATAGTATCTTGCTTGATTACGAAGTAGCTTCAGTAGAGATGATTAATTTTGATAAATCTACATTATTCTTTAGTCCAAATTGTGGTCAAGAGCTGATTGATGATGTCATGATTGTTTTAATATTTTTTTTAGAGAGGTATTTGGGGGTACCCAATATAATTCGAAATAATATGAGTATGAATTTTGAATCACATTTAATAATTTGTTTGGTATATAGAATAGAAAAAAGAATTAGAAAGTAATTTTAAATAAGAAATTATTTTTTTGTTCTTATTTAAAAAAGGATATTAAATAAAAAAATTTAAATAATAATTATAAAAATATAAATATTTTGTAATATAATAAATAAAAAATTACTTTTCCTCCATGTATACCATTAGAGGCCTTAAGGGGAGGATTTGAGTCAGCTTAAGGCTAAATTTTTGTGGGATGATAATTCTAATGCAAATAATATGCATTGAATACCATCATCTCTTTGGAGAAGCTTCAGGTATGAAATATCATATTTGTGCGAAGAAATTGACTATTTTTAATTCATTAGTCAATCTCTATTATAAAAGATATTAATCCATTTATGCCAACAAATTATAGAGATAACAAATTAAAAAATATTTTTGAAAATTGGTTCAATTAAAAAAATCATATTTTTTTTTAAGTAACTTGAGTTTTTTGTTTTTTCTAAAAAAAGGATATAATTGTCAAGAGGTTCGCCCTTAAAATTATTCGTACAAAGAATCTAGCTTCGAGAAAAATATAAAAACATCTCTGATTATAATACCAAAAAAATAAAACAACTAGATATAATTACTAAACAATATTTTTTATCAAAATAAGCTCAGTAATGAATAATGATTAATGAACAAAGGAGATGCAAAAATAATCCTAGTTATATAATTTTTTCTAATAAAACTTTTAATTAACATATAAAAGTATTTAAGCTTTCAAACTTATATTAACTCAAATTAAAAAGAAATTGTTATACGTAAAAGTTATGAAAATTACAACATATATATATATATATATATATATCTAGCATATGAAAGTTAAGAAAAAGAAAGTAGAGAAGAAAAAAAGATGGATTTCATGGGAACCACTCAAAATCAAAACGTTATTCTATGCAATGCAATGCACCAAATGAGGAGCTTCTTGAATCGTTAATTATTGGTTATATTATGTTGGGTGCACTTCAAAACAAAAGGGAACCATCATTGGATTCAAGTCATCGCCACCGTTTGCCATGTTTTTTCAAAAAACTTGATCAACAAACAGAAATTTCTGTAAAATTGGCTAATTTATTTGAAATTTGATTAAATTATATTTAAACTCTCTTTTTTAAAAAAAAAAAAAATTACACTTGACTCTTATAATATTTTGATATATATTGCTGAAACTTTTCCTTTTAATTTATAATCTATCAAAGAAATTACTTTTCTGCATAGTATGAGATTATAATTTTACTCATAATATAAAAATAAATATAATTAAATAATTTTATCTAGAGTAAATTATACTAATTTCATTGATTGTTGATTAAATTGTACTTGATACTCTCTTATTTCATAAATTACATTTAATTCTCTTATAATTTATTTTTTGTCAATAAAATTAATTTCTTATACAATATGTGTTTTTTTAAAGAATAAAAATATAAAATTTACGTTTAGTCCCTTGTATCTTTATCATTAACTTTTCTAATAAAATGATAACATGTATAAAAATTTTTTTAAAAAATTTAATTATATGAAGTTGAGTTATAAAAACGATACACTTATTATATTGTTATTAACAAATCATACACTTACTATATTTTAATTAAAAAATATGATAACAAAAAAAATTAAGCATTATATATAAGTTTTTAATTTTTAAAATGAATCAATTAACTATATTTATTGTTATATAAAAATAAAATTACAGAATTATGTTAAAGTTTGGCATTGATATTGTTGCCTTTTCTATCGTATTAAAAATCAAATCACAGTTTCACGCTATATAAGAAATTAACTTTAAATATTGTCAGTGTAATTTATTCTAATTTTTGGAAGAGACATATATTTTGTAAAAAATTAACTTTGTTAATAAAAAACAAATTTAGAAAGTGTCAAGTATAATTTTTAAAATAAAAAGGTATAAAATATAATTTAACCAAATATTGAGAGATTAGTGCAATTTATTCTAAAAATTTCTCCTGGTTTATATATTTATTTTTTACTTTGTTCTCCAAACAACAATTTTCAACAAAAAATGCAAATATATATCAAATAGCCATCAGGACCCGAGCAAGATTGAGGGCAGCCTTTTCTTTTTTAGGTGAACTTATATATATATATATATTTTAAAAAAAATTGGACTGAATTAGACAAAAAATTGATGAATTAATAGCTGAATTGGTTTGTTTAACCCATAAAATTGGTTTGCCAAAATATTGGTAAAAACCAACTAAATCAGTAAAAAATTAGTTGAATTGGTTATTTAATTTTTTTTAAGATTATTTTTTATAAAATAATATAGTTATTTTAAATAGATCTAAAAAATTAAAAAGAAAAGGCAATAAGAAAAAGGAGGGTTAAAATAGAAAGAAATTAAAAAAAATAAAATATAAGAAGAACAAAAGGTATATATTTGACTATTATTTATGTTTGCTCTTTGTCATGTTTCATTTTTTAACCGATTTTTTTTTTTAATTTCAAAGTATTTGGCTAAAATTCCTCATTCTTCTTCTATTTAGATTTTTTTTCTTTTTATTTTTTAATGACACATGGAATCAAACCATAATTTGGGAACCCTAAAGGTTTAATATTAAATATTTTTAAAATTTAATCATAGATATTTTTTAATTAAAAATATAACTTCTTAATCATCTTAAAAGTATTTAATTAGTAATTAATATTTAAAATTTATTGATATTTATTTGTCTCATTAAAATTTTAATACATAAAAATCTTAAAAAAATATATTTAATTATTATTAATTTAATTATATTTAGATCAATTAATCATAAATTAATAATTTTATTGATTCAATGATTAGTTTTTATTTTAATATATATATATATATAGAGAGAGAGAGAGAGAGAGAGAGAGAGAGAGAGAGAGAGAGAGAGAGTAAGTATGGATTACAATTCAATAAAAGATGAGGATCACAGACCAGCGTGTCGCCCGTATTTGCAATAATGTAACAGCAACAGAAATAAATAATAATAACGTAATAATTACTTTTGGTAGCCTCAAGTATGAATTTCATTTCATATTTGTTCCTCCGATATGCTGCTTCCATCCTACTCAATTCTCTTCTGCCCATGTCATATCATAACCAACTTTCCTGTTCTTTAAAGCCTTCTTTGCTTTTTCAGCCTCCTTAACATTGTATTCTGTCCTTTAATGGAAGGTTCTCAAAAGGTCCAAATATTGATTGAGCTACACATTTTTATTGCCGTCGTTGAAAACATAATTGAGCATGGTATAAAATAAATATAGAAATATGACTAAAACTATTAATTATGGTTTAATAGGGATGAACTTAGTAATTTATAACATACATTAAATTCAGTGTCTCATAAATAAGTGTTTAAGGATCTTGAAGTATGTAGAGTCCCCGTTGCTTCTTTTATTCTCTATTTTCAAGCCTTTGTCTCTTCTGTTATAAAAAATAATATTTTTGATGTTATATAGTAACCGAACCAGGTTTAAAGCCCAACATTTTGTAGCATTTTTTTTTATATCACTTGTGAAAATTAGGTAGACTTAATCTATTAATTTTTAATAAATTAAGTTCATAATAAATAGTGATATATATATATATATATATAATAGTTTTTTTATAGAATTTAATTGTGATCTGTGCATATAAACACTTGCTAATACGATGACATTTGTTGAACCCAATGCTTCGATTTATAATTTTTTTTTAAATGAGTGTTCTTACAATTATATTTAGTACTATGATAGACTAAGATTACTCATATTTGTTAATTGTAAGGAATGATGACATTAGGAAGAAAAATGAAAGGAAAACTCTGAACTTATAAAAATGTCAATTAATTAATTAAATTAATAATTAGTCTGTGGTAGTTAGTAGTGTACGATCATGGAGGGTCGCAAATGACAAAACGAAAACGTGTAGTGCACATTGGCAGTAATGCTTTTTTCGCGGGCTAGATCTCAGTGGCTATATATACAGGAGCTGGTCTTCCTTCTTTCTCGGCAGAAGAAGCTCTATTGTTCTTCACTACATTCTTATTCTTCTTCTTCTTCTACTTCTGGATCAGATCTACAAATCAATAGTACACTTGAAGGTAATTGATTTGTTTATATTTGATTGAAATTCGGTTCATTTCTTTCCTTCCAGTGTTGTTTGGCTTCTGGGTTGAACTGGGTTTCACTTGAAATGCTTCCCACCCTCTCCGGGTTTCTTAGTTGCCTTTTTCTTTTTTCGCCATTTGATTTGGATGTTACTGTTTCGGTTTGTAATGGTTTTTGTTTTTTTTGTTTATAATTTGCATATGATGGGTCAAATTGTTTGTTTGTAGAGAAATTTATTGGCTGTTTTCGCGTAAATTGTCGCAGATCTGTGAACTGAATAACACTATTATGGGGATTTAGACTCTTGCAATTTGTCTCTTGTTTAGTGTTTATACGTGCATGTGTGCATGTAAACAGAAGATGGATGAGCTTAAACATTACAACAACTAAGTTCCATTCGCTCATTTTTCCTTTCATAGCGAATATACCTTCTGAAGTACCGTATACAAGCCTTTTATAACTGCTTCAAACTGAAATCTATAGATCTCTCCTTGTGTGTAATTGTCAATAACCCTCTGTTCTGCAATATTCTTCGGTATATTTGTTGCCTTGTGAAGCAGATTGGAAGAATTTCCTTATTTTTCTCCTATTTAAACTCAATGAAGATTTTTCCCCATTTCTAGTCTTTCAAGTATTTTACTTTGGCACCTAATATAATCACCCTTAACAGGAATTATACATCCCAAAGTGAAATGTGAGGTTCTTGAAATTGACCATTCTCTCTTACAGGCTGCTGAGAACAAATAAAAATGGTGAAGATTTGTTGCATTGGAGCTGGATATGTCGGTGGACCCACAATGGCTGTGATTGCCTTGAAGTGTCCTGAGATCGAAGTAGCTGTAGTGGATATTGCTACAGCGCGAATCAATGCCTGGAACAGTGACCACCTACCCATCTACGAGCCAGGCCTCGAAGAAGTGGTGAAGGAGTGCAGGGGAAGGAACCTTTTCTTCAGCACTGACGTGGAGAAGCATGTTGCAGAGGCTGATATAGTCTTTGTCTCAGTAAACACCCCTACAAAAACTCAGGGGCTTGGAGCTGGCAAAGCAGCTGATCTTACCTATTGGGAGAGTGCTGCTAGGATGATTGCTGATGTTTCCAAATCTAATAAAATTGTGGTTGAGAAATCAACTGTCCCTGTGAAAACAGCGGAGGCAATCGAAAAGATTCTGACCCACAATAGGAAAGGCATCAATTTCACAATTCTGTCAAACCCAGAATTTCTTGCTGAGGGTACAGCAATAAAAGACCTGTTCAATCCTGATCGAGTCCTTATTGGAGGCAGGGAGACCCCGGAAGGTGCTAAGGCTATACAAGCTCTGAAAGATGTTTATGCCCATTGGGTCCCCGTGGATAGAATCCTTTGCACCAACTTGTGGTCTGCTGAACTCTCAAAACTTGCTGCCAATGCTTTTCTGGCACAGAGGATATCTTCTGTGAATGCCATGTCAGCACTCTGTGAGGCTACTGGAGCTGATGTCTCCCAAGTGTCACACGCAATTGGCACAGACACAAGAATTGGACCCAAGTTCTTGAATGCCAGTGTTGGTTTTGGGGGATCTTGCTTTCAGAAGGACATCTTGAACTTGGTCTATATCTGTGAGTGCAATGGCCTCCCTGAGGTTGCAACTTACTGGAAACAGGTCATTAAGGTAAATGACTACCAGAAAAATCGGTTTGTGAACCGAGTGGTTTCCTCCATGTTCAACACTGTCTCAGGCAAGAAAATTGCCATTCTGGGTTTTGCTTTCAAGAAGGACACTGGTGACACAAGGGAGACCCCTGCCATTGATGTGTGCAAGGGGCTGCTGGGAGACAAGGCTCGTTTGAGCATATATGATCCACAGGTCACTGAAGAGCAAATCTCAAGGGATCTCTCAATGAAAAAGTTTGATTGGGACCATCCTGCTCATCTTCAACCATCAAGCCCAACATGCATTAAGACAGTATCTGTGGTCTGGGATGCCTACGAGGCAACAAAGGAAGCTCATGGTGTTTGCATTCTGACAGAGTGGGATGAGTTCAGGAATCTTGATTACCAAAAAGTTTATGACAATATGCAGAAGCCTGCATTTGTATTTGATGGTAGGAACGTTGTGGAAGTTGAGAAGCTGAGGAAAATTGGGTTCATAGTTTACTCCATCGGCAAGCCACTAGATTCATGGCTCAAGGACATGCCTGCAGTAGCATAAAATGGGGTTGCAAGCAAAATCTGCAGAGGCTTATAGGTTGAAATTCTTGGTCTTTCAGAGGGGTTTCATTGTCCCATTCTGATATATTCAGCTATTTTTTATGGTTAGATTTCTGATGCTATTGTCTCGTTTCATTACTTTTATTTGATCAGGTTTTGTGGCATGGTAGCCCCTAGTTATTTGTTTACCTGGTTTCATTAAATAAATGGGCTACTGAAGAAATTTTATGCAGTGGATATCATTCATTCTACTTTTGTACTGAGTATTAAGTAATGCAATTTTTGTTTTTTATTCTCTCACTACCTTCCTCTCCCCCAACGATCTTCGTGAAGAATAGATAATACAAATTGTGAGGAACAATGGTAGGAAAGGAAGAGAGACTCACTCGAGTTTGAAATGTTGTATATTCATTTTTTGAATTCAATGTAGTATTTTTTTTTTCTTGGTTATTTTTTATTGGAATGATATGAAAAGGAAAGAGACTCAATCCAGAGTGGAATGTTGTATTTTTCTTTTCGATACAATGTTTTACTTTTTTTTGGTAATTTTTATTGGAATATATAATATGAAATAGTTCAAGTATTTATTTACTTGTCACAAAAGATATACAGAGTTTTGAAAGTAGAGAATAGAAAAAAAGGAACAAGTGAGACCAGGATTCGTATGCATTAAGATCTGTCCCATTCTTGTTAAAAAAGGTGTGGTATGAATTAAAAATTTTAGATGATATTTAATTTTTAAATAATTGAGATTTATACACTTACCCTAGAGTTGCATGATCCTCTAAGTTCATAATTTTTGGAGAACAAAATTAGTAAAAATTAGTAATGGAGTGGATAATGATATGTTTAAGGGTATTATTATCACCCTCATAATTAAACTAATCTATATTTAATCTGCTTGAGTCAAAATTATTTAGAACGAATCCTCTCCATTCGGGTCAGTGACTATATTTCATAAATTTTGAGTCAGCTAAATTAAATTAAACAGACCAAATATTCCACCTCAAAGCGCAGCAGGCGTTTTGCCCTTTTGGGAAGGAAAAATAATATATACTTTGCCACGTGTCGCACTGAAAAACAAGTGATGGATTGAACGGCTGAGATGTATAGACTGCTTGGAATGCAATTGCTGGTCTGAATGGAGAGGGTCCCTTCCAAAAGTTATTGGCCGCTTAATTCACTTTTTAGTGGGCTATGATTAGTAGGGATAATTGGTTCAATTTTTTAACTATAAAAAAATACAAAAAAATTATTAAATTATTTATTATTAATAATATAAAAATTTAATGAATAAATTATCAACTTGCTGTAATAAAACTTTTTAAATTTAATAATTCATTAAAAAAATCAAATGCGGCCTCTAATCTTATTTGTTTAAGCCTAACTTATTGTTTTTATGTGTTGGACATTTTCGCAACTCTAATAGATATTATACTCATTTTTTAACCCTTATAATTTTGTGGAGACCATAGAAGTGCAGATTATTTAATTAGAAAAGAAATTAATATGTCATCACATTTGTTTTAGTCAATATGTAATGGGATTGTGAAATCACTAAGATGATACTGATATTTTAAGATATACTGACCAATTATAAGAATTTTGTTGTAAATTATAGTAGGGATTACATTAAAGAAGACAATAATTCAATCTTTTTTTTTTTAATTTCCAATTACAATAATTTCATCTTTGAATATAGCGTTTTTGTATTTGTTTCTATCTTTAAAAACATATTAGATATTTAAACATAATTAAACTTAAGTTTTTTGTAATCACATAAGTAAACATATGTTGAGTTGTTTTTATTTATTTATTTTAATTACAAGAAAGGTAAAAAAGAAAGACTACAAAATTATCATCGAAATGAATTCTCTTTTTCACAAAATGTCATTTTATTAAAAAGAGATAAATACAAGATGTAGAATTTAACCGAGAGAATACCCACATATCTCAATTTATCTCTTTCTAATAGGATAGCATCTTGTTTGTGCACTAATAGGAGAGGTTTCTGATTGAGTTATCATACAAATAAATTAACTTAAATAAATTAATACAAATAGGGGGCAACACAAAAATTACAAATAATTTTTTCAAATAAAAACTGGGCCGGTTTTGCCTATCAGTGGCCCAATTGGTCATCCGGAGTCCCACTAGCAATTTTTTTTTTTTTAAATTTCGGACCATCTTGTGTAGAAAAGGCACGAACCGTATCTCGATTTTCATTGTCCACCTCGTTCGATCTTCATCCCTTCGTCGCTTGATTTGCTTCTGATTACTGCTTCTAATTCTTGAATCGGATCTCGATTTTGTTCAATTTTCGTTCTCCTCTTTTGTTTGATCCCAAATACGATTCCTTTGGTGATCGTTATCATATTCTAGGTTTAGGGTTTCGATTAGGTTCTTAGAGTCCCTGTAATCGTTCAATTCCTTGCATGTTTGGTACATATTTTTTGGTGTCGATCGCGTTCATCATATATTTGGTTCGGATTTGACATAATATTCCCTATTGCTTGCGAATTTAGGGTTTCGAACCGTTCGCCTTTTTAGGGCTTCTCTTTCTGTAAATTTGTCGAGCGATTCTTTAAATTGTTATGGGTGTTTGACTCCTTTCGTTAGGTTATGGCTCTTACGAGTTCGTCTGGGTTTTAATTTCGTAGTTTGTACAGTTAGTCGATAATCTAGGGTTAGGGTTCGAAAAATTGGGGCTTTTCTATTTGGTGAAATTCAGTTGGGGATACGGTCCTTGACGTGGAGAAACTACCTTTATTGTGCAATTCTTTATCCATTTCTCTTTAATTAGGTTTTGGGTATTCCCTTTGATCTTATTCTGTTCTCCCAAGTGCTGCATTGAGGGGTTGCCTGAAGTCTGAATTTGAAGGAGTTGACAAGGTGAGAAATAATTTGTCATCACTGTCAATAGGGCCATTGTTATTGTTAATGTAGTTGATAATGGATTAAGGATGAGGATGTATGTGTCTTTTATCAAAATGTAAAGTTTATTATGATTATGACGACTAATAAGTATGCGCAGTAATTTGCGATATTATTACATGTGAGCTAAAATAAGCGCCAAAAAAAAAAATTGTCAATTAGAATGTTGGATACTATGCTGGGTAACGTCTACTAATTTGAAGACATTGAAGTTACAAGCGAGGATGTCCACTGTAAATTGAAAAAATGATTGTATAATGGAGAGTTGTTTCAAGGCCTCGTACATGTTACGAGAAGATAGTAAGCAATTAGTGGTTTGAAAACCTTTGCATCAGCTGTGGCATGGTGAGCTAGTGGCTGTCTTTTTGTATTGGTATGAACTATTAGTTTTTCCTTTGCAGAATCAGAATGGGACAAAAACGGTGTCTTGAGGCCAATGAATTTGAGGATCCTCCTTTTAATAAGGCAAAACGTTTTGAATGCAACAATGAGCTGCTTTCATTTGCTGATATTGATACTCCCAACAATGCTCTTGTGAAGCCTGTTGTTTCAGGTGAATGGTGTTCTTTTGTTATATAAATTAGCTTTTCTTAAAGTTAATTTGGTTAGCTATTCGCCAGATTGGAATTTTATGCCACCTATTTGAATTATAAATGATGAATATTCTTCATCCTGTGCTTAGGGAAAGATGAGGATGGCTTTTACAATATTCAATGGTATGATGCATTTGAGCCAGAGACTGTCACTGGAGCTCCACATGCCAGTGAGAAGGATATTGAGACCAGTGGCCACTTCAGCAGCAGTTATAGTGAGGATGTTTCTGGTTCTGGGGCAACATCATTGTCTGTTTCTTCAGATTGCTTGGAATTTGATTTTCCACAGAAAACAAATGTTCCTTTGGATGATGCCTATTCAGTTCTTGACAGCTTCCCAAGAAGACAAGTTCCTGTTGGACCAAATCATCAAGCCACCATTCCAGTCTGGAGAGGAAGTGGGAATAAGATATCAGTGTTAACAGGTACCTATAATTTTGACAGCCCCTGCCCTGGTCTGGTTTCAGTCAATAGTGTTGCTGGCAATGAAGAGAAGCTGATGGGGACTTCTGTGATCTCAATGCTCAACTCAAGCTTTTATTCTTGTAAGAGTAACAAGGATGAAGAAGGCAGGAAAGAATGTAACTGCCTGGATCAGGACTCCATTAGATGTGTTCGACAGCATGTTTGGGAAGCACGTGAAAAATTGAAAAAGATTCTTGGAAGTGAAAATTTTGTGAACTTGGGGTTTGGTGACATGGGAGAGGAGGTTGCACTCAAATGGAGTGAAGAAGAAGAAGATTTGTTTCATGAAATTGTCTACACGAACTCTGCAACATTGGGTAGAAACTTTTGGAAGCAGCTGTCTGCTGCATTCCCTTCTCGAACTAAAAAGGAAATTGTCAGCTATTATTTCAATGTCTTTATGCTTCGGAGAAGGGCTGCGCAGAACAGATCCAGGTTTCTTAATATTGACAGTGATGATGATGATGAATGTCACACAAGCAATAATGTAGGCTTCTATGGTTTTGAAGTTTCAGAAGAAGACGACTCTGCCATTGAGTCTCTTGATGATCAAGATGTCCATGTGGAAACTCAAGATAATTATTCTGAAGATGATGGGGATGACGGCAACAGTGAAGATGGAACTGACGGCAATGACATTGGTATTGGTGGGTATGATAACGGAAACAGCACTGACTCGAACCCACAGATTGAGAGCTGGTCTAATCCTGTTCAGCAAGTTGATGGGACTCTGGGGATTTCGAAGGATAATTTTGGTATTGGTGTTCAGGATGACTCCTGCATGTCCTTTGAGTGTCAGATAAATATGGTTGAGTCCTGCCCCCCTTGTGGTTCTGTAGATGCTAGCCCTGCTTTGCAAGCTGGTGGATTTAAATGTGATCAGAGCCTACTCATGCCTGGCATACTTGATTTCTCCAGTGACACAATGGAGCATGTTTATTTTTCAGAGCCATGTGATGCTAAAGACTGGTATCCCGGCTACTCAACAGGTCCGACTTCTGATATTGACTTCTCGGCTACTTCCAATTTAATTGAAGAGTTTTTGGGCCAAGTTACTCCGGATGGAAAGACCACAAATAACTGAGTTATTAGCTCCAGTGGTTCTTATGGCACTACACGCTTAAGTTGCTTGAGGTTCCCAACCAAGATTTTGGAGTTAATGATCTGTTATTTGAGCACAAGTAGGAGTTGCTTGACGGTGGCTGAGGTTTAGTTGTAAAATACAATGTCTTTGGCTGGAAAGCTTTTTATTCTTTTTTCGTTTGAGAAAATTCCTCTCGAGTATATATAGAGGCACCAAATTTCTCTCTGGTGCCCTAGATAATTTCAGAGCATCACCAGCGAAGAATATTGAATCTCATAAGGCACGTTCTGAAATACCTAGCTTCTAAGCGGCACCAGAGAAAAAGTTCTCTCAATTATTTTCTTTCCTGTTAGAGGGGGTGAAGTGGGGAATGAAAATACAATTGGTTTTAATTGTATATACTTGACTGGACGTCACCATTCCCAAAAATCTCGGTTTTCACCCCTTAGTGTCATTTTTTTTTAAATTTATATTACTCCAACTTTGTATTTTTTTGGGCAAGGCCCGAATTTGTATGATAATGGGAAGAAAACAAGCTTAAGATTGACAATTCTTCCATATTCACATGGGAAGTGGTATGATTAACTAGTTCCTGTATCTTATGCGATGCAAATTAGTGTATAGCTGGTTCAGATAATTTTATTGGATCAAGCTATCGAAAGCTTGTCCTCTCTCTGGAGCATTGGAACTCGAGTGGATAATTGTTTGATCGTTTTGAAATTAAGGGATTAGACTGAGATTTTTTTAAAAGTATTTTTGTTATTAAATTTTTTAAGTAAGAAATGTATGATTTTTTAATTTAAACATGCAAAGTGTATGTTTTAATTAAAAAAATTATATATTTATTATATTATAATTAAAAAATTACACGTTTTGATTGAATAATTTAATGATAAAAATATAATAAATTATACACAAATTTTTACATAAAATACTCAATCAAACAACTCAAGACTTGAGCTCGTGAAAGCTGTTTCCAAGCACCACTCAACTATACTTTTCTGATTTTTTGTTTTAAGCAATCTGCAATTGCTGTGTCTATCTCCTCTGTTCGGTTATTTGGGTGACATCTGGCTTATCGAGAGGGGAAAATGGAAAGGGACCTTCTTCCTCGCTTTACGTGGGAAGTCTTAAAAGAAGAAAACGAAATATGATTCTTTTTTACGTTTATATCTTTCCATGGCTTACTTCCATTAGAATGCTATGTCACATGTTATGTTACTGTTCGGACTTGTTGACCATTCCAACATTAATATTTCTAAACTGAAAAGTGTCGAATACTTTTTTTCTTCTTTTACGAAATATCCATTTTTAATGGGAAAAAAGGCAAAAAAACTTTTTCGTTGCCAAAAAAATTGATAGAGTAGATAGGTTGGCTATTTTTTATTTTCAGTTAAATTAACTGTATTTGAGTCCTTTCAAAGTATTACGATGTGTTTAATATACAGAAAGTTAGATATAAAAAAAAATTATAAATAAAAAATAATTATAATATTTTTATTTTTAATAATTGAATAATAATAATAAATAATGATTATAAAGGCAAAAATGACATTTCACCAACTTTTGACTTTTTTTTTCCTTCAACCAAACATGCCGTTAGTATGTTAAGCAAAAGAGTTTTTAAGGCATAAGGTGTCAATATTGGATATAACAATGCATATTCAAGGTCGTTCATACCCCATCAAAGTTGTTTACTTTTAAGGGGTTTTCAATTTTGGTAGTGCAAGTAGACTAATTTGGTTCAATTTGCTTTAAGTTATAATTCTCTGACTTAAAAGTCAGAGAACCTCAAGACTACTAATTTTTAATAGCCACTTTATGATGATTCAATGTGGGAAACAACATTAATATTTTTACATAAAAATTGATCATAGACACTTGATATTTTAATTTATAAAAGACGTAAACTCAAAATTCAACAAATATATATATATATATATATATTACTCTATTATCTCTAAATTATATAATTCTTTTCTTTATTTTAAAAATATACACCCCTTTAAAAATTAAAAGATATTTTACACTTACTTTATATGCTACAAAAAATAAGTTATATTTACATCTATTTTTACCAAAATACCCTTATATCCATTATTTACAAGACATACTAAGTATTGAATATATATTTGGCCAATATGAAATAGTTGATTATCTAAATTTAATAAATTGTAAACTTATTTGATAAAAAAATAAAAAATAAAAAAATATTCACAAAATATTATTTTAAATTTAGTTAATTTGTAAATAATAATTTAATTTCATAAATAACATTTGTATTAAAAATATTAAAATAAACATAAGAATTATCATAAATAAACTTTTAAAATGAATTAAATTTATGATTTTTAACACAAAATTAATAATATAAAAATAAAGATTTTCAAAAATAAGTTTTTAAAACATACCATTTTTAATGAAAGAAATAAATATTATTTTAATGTTTTAGTTATATTTTAATTTTAAAAAATAATTATTTATTTCTAAAGTAATTTACCATAAATATTTATTTATCAGTGGTAGACATGCTTTAGGTTCTGAGGGAATGTCGGCCAATATTAAATTAAAAAAATTAGTGAACGCTTTATGTTTAAATAATTGGCATGCCACCTATTGCTTTTGAAATACTAACTCAGAGATAATAATAGATTAATATATACTTGTTTGAATCTAATCGGCCATTTCAGAAATTCTTCTTAACTTTCCAATGAGCTTATTTTGTTCAACATAAAACTTGTGAATTTTTAAATTTAAAAATTAAAACTTAAAAAGTTTTCAAAATTTCATCCACATAACCACATCATCTAGCCAACAGCACCAATATCTAATTCTAACAACATGCCTTTATTTTTTATTTTTCTTATTCTTATTTATCAAATAGTTGCTTTAAATAAACAACATTAATAAGTTTAAATAAATATCACAAATTTTGGATATGAATAATTTTTAATTATTTTTTATTAATGACTTTGAAAAAAAGTGTTACAAAATTTCATAGTAGGATATATTCTGTTTCTGCTAAAAACATTTATTTATTTGCTGATATATAAACAAATTAACTAAAAAGTGATGTAACTCAATACAGTGCGGAATAGAACTTAATATGAGCCGAGCTCTAAACTAAATTTTTTGGTTATTTTTTTTTAAAAATTGAATTCAAAATTGAAATTATTATGTAAAAAATAGTCTAAGTTCAATTCACAGTTAGATTGGAATATATTTGCGGATGCATGTGACATGTATTGAGAAAAAAATTTTAAGCAAACTTATAAAAAATAAATTAACTTAATGATAAATAAAAATTTTACCTAAAAAAATTTTATGGTATGAATATGAGCAACATTCCAACTTTGAGGATATCCAATCAAGAACTTCCACGTGGGGCATCTTCATGGAGCTTAGGAGTAGTGAATGAGCTTCGCCGGCATGTCTAGAGATTCTCAACGGAATGGACCCCCTCTAATCATTAAAACTGATTCCAATAATTCAGTAATTTTAATTTTAATTTTTTTAAATTTAATAGTATTATTTTAAATAAAAATAATATTCAAGGTATATTATGAGTTTCATCGTTTAAATAAAACCTATTATTCAAATAAGTCATATATACTCTATATTTATTTTTTAAAAAAATTAACAATGTCAGTTAAAAAAAATTAAAAGGATTTAAATCCAAGTTAAAAGATTGCGCGTGAAAATCTATGGCCAAGTCTAACTTTTGAAACCTCTTTTTCAATCTAAATTTACCAAATAAGTTGGTTTAATCATGATTAACATTTTATACTAGTTTGAGTAATGTAAAAGTCATTTTATCAATTGCCCCTGGAATTTCTAATAACCTATCTATCCAATAATAATTAGAAAAAATGGAACAAAACAAAACAAAACAAATCTAGAGTCTATGACATATGTGGCTAAAGTTTCACAAGTATTGATAAGATTAATTAACCAAATTTTGTCACTTTAGACTTTATATCTTCAGTAAATGAAGCCTCAATTTAAGTGGTGCTAGACGCCAGAGTATGAGCTACCATGAAGAATCATAGTTGCACATGGTAACAAACACATCTCTACATTAGTGGGTTGACTTAATCCAACTGAAATTATAAATTAAGTATTCACTAAACCAGGTCACAAGTTGAATTTCAATATATATTTTACGTAACTTATGTTGAATTCTAAAATAAAAAATTCTTAAATCAAAAATATTATCTAAACTCTAAATCCTAAACTTTAGGTTTAGTATCTACCAAATGTTTGGCATAATAAAATATTAGTACTTTCTTTTCTCCACATTTCATGAAAGTTGTTGGGGATCGGGTGCCATAAGGATGTAAACTTTTTGCAATATTTATAGTTAAGAAAATTAGACTGAATCAATCTATCAAATTAGAAGTGAATCGACTCTGATTTTGATTTGGTTAACTAGTAAAATGTGGTGGTTTGAGATTGAACTACCTTTTTTTTTTGGTTTAAATCAAAATTTTGATATTTTGTAATAAAAGTTTATGATATTTATTAGACTTTACTTAATATATTTTATATAGATTTATTGTTATATATAAATATTTTATCTAATTTTTATATTTTTAAATATTTATATTTATTTCAAATATTATTTTACAATATATATGTATTTAATTATAAAGTATTATATATATTTATAATTATATATATATATATTTTTTCTCAAGAACAATTTAATTTTAATTTAGCCATAATTAAATTAATAAATTGTGAATCACTCTTTATTTTGAACTAATTTAGTGGTAAATGGTGTTGCTACGTAATTAGAATAACATGGGCCAAGGCAGGGAGATGATTTCAAGAAGTAGACTTTGTTGTTTTATTATTCACTAGAATTTAACATTTATTATGATTTAGTTAGAGACAGAGTAGAAACTTTTCAGGTTAAGATTTACACTTTAATATAAGATTTTTTTTTTTTAAAAAATAATTCACTATCCAATCCATATCCATATATTTAAAAAAGAAACAGAAATTATAGTTTAATTGGGCAGGAACAAATTTGAAGAATCTGATTCATTTAAAATGGATATCTTCACAGTTGAGAAAGGTCATTAAAAATACCTCACCTTGAACTTCAATGACCAAAGCGATTGGGCATAATTAATCTACTAATATGTTTGAATCCAATTTGGATATCTCTTCCATATATTTTATTGGGTACTAAACCATGTATGGGAATCCGTAATTGACCCTCAAAAGAAACAAGGAAGGAAACATCAAGGTGGCTGTCCTTATGGAATAAGCAGAAGAAGATGCAAGAAAACAGAGTCCTATAGCCAGCCACAATGTTGCAACAAAAAATATTTAAGATAAAAATATGTTAGACTGATTTTTTCATGAGACATGTTTACTTTCTTTATTTCAGGAAAAAAAAATCTTATTTTGATCTACAATTTCATTCTTCATAAATTATTTGATTTTTATTTAATCCTTTAATTATTAAATAATACTAAAACAAATTTAACTAATTGCTTTCTTAGATTGAACAATGAAACGCCTAAGGTAACGATATTAGGTAAATCATAAATATCCAAATCAACCATGTATTTTTAGATGAAAAGAATAATATAGTGATAACATTAAAAGTATTTTACTAAATGAATAATTAGATGGAAAGAAATAATTTATAGATTTTGAAATTAAAATGTATTTACCTATGAGGGGCTAAAATAATTATTTTATATTATTAGTGATTTTTTTTTAAAATTTTGTAATTAACTTGATGTGTTCACCTTTTTATAATTCAAATCTATTTAAAGATTTGGCATTACAATAAGAAAAATAATAAATGCAAATAAATATGGTTATGAATGAGGGTGGGGGCAAATGAAGGAGATCCAAACAATAACGGTTGGAGATTCTGACCTTTCACTTAGGTGAGCTTAAAAGCAAGACAACTTAAGGCACAGTTTGGATGTTTCAGTTTTTGGGTGTGCCATATCTGCTGCTTCCGCACGCCTAGGGATCCTCAAAACAAACACAAATCTTAGCCCTCCATTTCAATACCCAAGGCTTCTCCACACACTACAGGTGCCGCCTATCATTCTTTCCTCTCCTATTTTTCCTTTTATTTTATTAATTTCTTTCATGCATGGAATTCTCCTCCCAACTTCTACACAAACAAGCGAGATAAACCAAAGAGAAACAGTCATGCCTAGCTGCTATCTCCGATTCTTCTTCTTTTTCTTCTAAACACCCCCCACCACTGTCACCAACCCATTTCTTCAAAATTTGATTTTTCCATTCCGGTATGGACATTAAGATTAAATTTTGAGCTTTTTTTTTTTGGTTGGAGAATACTTGGGGAGGCGGAAATCAAGGGGTCTCTTACCTTTTTGTGGGTCGGATCTTGTACTTATAGAACTGTCACATCTCTGATCATCTCTAGTTAAAAAAGCAAGAAACTTCGTGATCTGTTTCTGTATTTCTGAACTTGATCTACAATTTTGTCCCTTTGGCTCCTTTCTACCTTCCTTCCTTCCGTCCTTTGCCTTCACCATTTGGGACATGATCATTATGGAACATGATGCTATTGCAGATTCGAGGTAACTAATAGACTAATAGTTTTCTGATCTTGTTTCGGTTTCTGGGTATATATATTTTGGATTAGATAATTCAGATCAAGCGTTAATGGAGGAGAGGAAGTTCGTGTGCAAGTATTGCAACAAGAAGTACCCATGTGGGAAGTCTCTGGGTGGACACATCAGGACCCATATGACTACTGAACATTCATCACCTCAGTCCAACAAAGTTAGAACCAATGCCGATGATAGTGTCGTCAAGTTCGACGGTGGAAGAAAGAGGAAGATAGATTTTGGGTCTGAAGAAGCTGCTTCTGGAAACCCCGTTTATGGCCTCAGAGAGAATCCCAAGAAAACAACGAGGTTCGTGCATTCCAACGCCGCTTTACAACAAGAGAGATTCTGCAAAGAATGTGGGAAAGGCTTTTTGTCTCTGAAAGCTCTCTGTGGCCACATGGCTTGTCATTCGGAGAAAGATAAAGGGGCGACGAACAAGTTGGAGAACAATTCTGGGTTTAGCGAGAAGCAGAAATTGGTGATGGATAGCCAATCGGACACTGAGACTTCTGCTCCGAATCATCCTAGGAGATCCGGAAGAATGAGGTTCAAGACAATTAATAATAATACGAATGATCACCCTTCTTCTGTTCCTTTGGTGAATGGTTCTTCCTCTGTGTCTGAGGTCGAGCAGGAACAAGAAGAGGTCGCTAGGTGTTTGATGTTATTGTCCAAAGACTCTAGCCATAGAGGTCGTTTTGTTTTGCCCACTGAGTCTTCCGACAACAATTCTGTTGTTCTAGAGGCAAAATCACCGTCTGTGGACACGAGAATTACTTTCAACAACGGTAAAAAAAGCTGTGTGTCTAATGGTTTTGAGATTGTAGAGGAGAAGAAGGTGGTGCAGTATAAGGACATGAAGTTGAAGTCTGCTGAGATTGTTGATTCCAATAATTCAGATTCTGGGTATTTCAGATACGGTCCCAAAAAGTTGGATTTGGATGTTTCAATTGATGGGTATCTCAGGAATGGTGAATTCAAGACACCAAAAGTGGAAGACAGGTCTGGGTTCGAGCTTGATCAGGACTATGATGCTGAATCGAGGAAGAGGATGCTGATCAAGAGCAGAGGAAAAACCAGAAGCACTGAACCCAGAAAACTAATTTTGGAGGATTTGGACTATGACACAACAGATGGAGCTACAAGGGAAGAGTTCATCAATTGGCGAAAGAAAGCAAGCTATGATTTTCTGTGCCAAAACAATTCAATTGGGGTTTCTTGCAAGAAGACGCCAAATGGTTCTCACAATGAGGGATCATGGAAGCAAGAGAGCTTAAACAGTGAAAAAGTCATCGATGGCTCTTATGATTCAGCATACGAGAGTGATGAAAGCAGCACAGACACTGATGCCTATCCTGCTCCGAAGCCTCATAGCAGCAAGGCCATTGGTGGAAAAAAGACCAGCAAGTCCAAGAAGAAATTGAAGTCAAAGAAGAGTAGGGACCATGAATGCCCCATCTGCTACAAAATTTTTAGGTCAGGCCAAGCATTAGGAGGTCACAAAAGGTCTCATTTTGTTGGAGGCTCTGAAGAGAACACACTGGTGATCAAACAAGGTTCTCCCGTTGTTCCATGCCTGATTGATCTCAATCTACCTGCTTCTGTTGATGATTAGGGGAAATTAGCATCTGGGTTTTGCATCTTTTTAGAGCATCTGCTAGTTTGGTAGCTGAAAATGTCTGGAATTCTGAGAATGTTTTTGTCATTATCCCATATGATGGAAGCAATGGAAATGTACAGACAAATGGGTCAACGCTTTTTTTTTTTTTTTTTGGGGAAATCTCAAGGCCTTATATCCATTATTTGGTAGGCGGTAGCTGTTTCTTTCATGTTAATGAACATGACAAGTTGTCAGTTGAAATTTTTGTTTCTTCTCCAGGGATTCTATTCCTTTTCTGCAAATGCTTAATTTCACCGTTCTTTGATTCAATTAACATGGAGGATGTTTGTCCTTTCATGTTTTTTCTTCTAATATGTAGTTCTTCTAATCCATGGCCAATGCCTTTTGTCAGTGGTTAAGTTTTAGGCCTTAGCTTTCAGATCTCAGTTACTCTTAGCACTCTTGGTGATTTAGGCACTTTGGGAGGCATGATGATTATGATAACAAGATTCTCGCTTCTCCACCCATTACTTTGCTCCAATTTTTGACTTTAAATTGCCCAGAAAAAGTGGCCCTTGTACTGAGGTAACCTGACCCAACCTTGCTGTCTATGTGTTTTTCACTTAAGAAATCAGGGACCACCTTTGAGGAATGCTGTGAAAGAGGTGGGAGAGATATTTCAAAGGTTGAAGATAACGGTCTCTCCTTATTGACCCTGTAAAAACAATGCCTTTTATTTTTCCAGCTTAGCTACACTAGAATGCCGGCTTCTCTCCTGTGTAGTATCTCTTTCTCTCTCTGCGCAGGAGAGACATTCTGTACGGGAGAGAATCCTTCCGCTTCTAGCATAAAATTCCAGCTTCAATTGTGGCGCTTATGAAGTCTCTTGTGAAGAGTTTGCTTATGCAAGATTTGAAATTGCTCAGGTCTATTAAATTGTATTTGAATGGTAACATTTGATATTTGAAAATAGAGTTGCGTTTAACTAATAGTTATAACTTTTAAATTAGTGATAAGCGTCTAATTTTAATAAATAATATCAATAGTGAGATTATATGTTTCAAATTTAAGAATATAGTTTGGGGGAGAAAGATATTGCTACATCAAAGGATAATTGTATTCATCCGCTCTTGTAATTTCTCCGTAAGACTTATTGATCTAACATTCTTTCACCAAAAATTACTGTGTTTTACTAGTATAATCTTCTGGCATTGAAAAAGGGGAAGTAGTTGGAATATTCTTGAGGTTGAAGATTTGATGAGGGGAAAGATAATTAGTTTTGTAGAACAATGAGGAAGCAAGCTCTTTATCATTCTGATATAAAAATTTGTGGGTTGAGGTGGTTGTAAGGTCGCCTACCACTCAAGGTAGCAAAGCATATAATTGCTCCATGTGTGTCTGTCAAAACACAGTTCTAGTCGACTTCTACAAGCATAAATGTTTATGCCTTTTTCCCTTTTCAACTTCCCTGCCATTTCCTTCATTTTTTTTTTTGTAGCCTATTCAATATTTCTCTTACCCTTGAGAGTATATGAGAGGACCACATTTATTATATTAGCTCTTGGTTCTCATGTGGGCTCAGATGAGCTTGCATCAGGCAGAGTTAGAAACAGAATCCAGTGGCACTCAAGGAGAATCAAACCGTATATAGAACAGAATTATAAGCTCATATGGACTCAAAATTATTGCACGGAGAGAACTACTCAAGGAATGCCTGAATTTACGCCAACAGATTGATTAGAAATAATTAAGAGATGGCTAGAAAAAATTTGGGTGTTCTTTCACTTCAATTGAAAATTTCAACTTCATGATGAAACAATGGAAGAAAATTTGTCAAATTTTTTTGTTATGGGTCTTCCATTATCTGGTCATGCACAGTAAAGGGTCTGTCATGTTTATGGGGCTGATGAAGAATCGCTATCTATTCTGTAAGTTGGTGATTATAAAGTACAGACAATTTAAAAGAAAATAATGCATTAGGAGTTGGGATTTTTCAGTTTATACTTGTATGCTTTGTCTCTGCATCCATATCATAGCTCTTAATTCGGTGATGAGTGGTTCGGTGTGATGCTTTGCTTTGTCGAGGGACAGATGTGTATTTTCACTCTTAAAAGTAAAATGGTTAGGAAAGCAACTTTTTTATGACTTTGTTGCCAAGACAAAAAATGTGCATAGTGATTGTTGTGGCCGGCCATATCCGGATGAAATCACAAAGTGATTTTGACTAATAAAGCCTCTTAGTTTGTGGAATTCATATTGTTTTGGTTTGTTGGGACATTTTATGTGCTCATATAAGGTGAGTGAAGCATTTCTAGTTTGCCAATTTCTAGAATGAGCATTTTCTCAGTTTCTCTTCTAGATGTGTTTGGGCTAAGTAGTATATATATATATATTTGTAAATTCTCTAATTTTGATGTGAATAGTTTATTTTTGATAAAAGCAGACAAATAAATTAGTTGAATACATGTAATTTGATTCAGATATTACCTGATCCCAATTTTTTTAAAAAAATACAAATTAAAGAATTTGTTTAGAATCAATCAGATTTGCCATAATTTTTATTAATTTTGCTTTCACTAGCAACTTTTCCAGCATGCTGCACTCTGTCACTTTGTGAAAAGATTAGTGTCTTTCATTCTACGAACATACAGCTTAGGCTTTCTTGTGTATGATGCACCTTTGACCGTGATTAAATAGGAAAAGAATTAAAGAATGACCATGGAGATATTGGAAAAAGGGATTTTATGGAATGAATTAGATTTAGTATATTTTTTTATATCTTGACTATTAAATTTTTTCATTAAAACATGATAAATATACAATTTTTTAATAATATTATAAAAAATATATAATTAAATTGAAAAACTATATAATTATTTGTAAAAATTATATATTTGTCATAATATCATTAGAAAATTATATATTTATTATATTTTAATTAAAAATTTTGATAATAAAGATATAAATAATTATATAATTTTTTTTTTCATAAAATTTATCGTCTGATCGTAGGAATGATTGAAAATAAAAAAAGAGAATAAAAATAGATAAGGAAATAGACTTTGATAGAATAGAATTTTAAAATTTATAATTATATTTGGTATAATATGAAAATAAATAAAAATATCTTACCATTTCAATATTTGCCAGGATAAAAATAATAAAAGAATGAAAAGAAACGATGGTAAAATGATCACAGTAAACCTTACTAAAAATAATCTTTTTGTGAAAAACGTTTGTGCTTCATAGACGATAAAACCATCATTGTCTCCTTCGCTGTAGATTGTCCAGCATCGTTGTTTGGTTATCATTTTGGCTGTTGGGGAACTATACATCTTCGACGGTGGTCAGTCAGTCCTGATCATTGGCTATCATAGTGAACAGAGAGGACTACTAGCCCTGGCAATGGTGCTCGCACATTGCTAGGGTGTCAGACGAGGGAGAACGTTTCTTTGACAATTGGCACACAAGACACGATAGGCTTAAGCATGTTTGAAGGCATTTTTTATTCCTGCTTATCTAATTTCATAAAAGAGTCAGCCATTTTTTCAAATTATGGAATGGAATTTCCCTAGGCCAAAGAAAAGATGATCCATTCTGACAACCAAACATCTCGAAGGAATCCCTTTTCCCTACCTCTTTCCAAAAGTTTATTTTCAATAACCAAACAAGTTAGTATACGTTTAGCGTTGCGTTAAAAAATTACATTTACATTACTTTTTGTTTTGAAAAATCATGGTTATATAAAAATAATAATTTATCACTTCTTATAAAATGTAATTTAAAATTGTTCAAACACAATACCAAACATGTACTTAACGAACAAAACAGTTACCGTTACTTTCTTTTACTGTGCATTTCTATCTTCTTACCACATGGAAACAATTAAATTTTTTTTTTTTTTAGGTAAGAGCAAACAATTTATTTTAGCTGTGAACAATTTTGTAAAAAGTGAAAAGGAAAAGAAAATCATCTTGAGCTCATTGAGGTTAATGGAGAGCTAGATAATTGGGACTCTACTTGTTGCAGAAAATTTTAAGAACATTATTTGCACAATTAGATAGTATAGATAATCAATAGTAATTTATTTAGGTGAATATCATTGGAATTATTTTTGGGGGTCAAAATTGGAGTATCTGAAAGATACTGAAAGCAGGGTTGGGCCTTTGAAGAGATCCATTCAAATGTGGGCTGAACTAAAATAACAAAGTGGAGGACAAATCAACACGCAAATAGAACAGGGGTGCACCACCCACTCCATTATTTATTATAAGGGAAAGAATTTATTTTTTGTACTCATATAACACTTGATATTATGTTACTATTTATATTTTATTATGTATTTTAACTTATTTTTTTTATAAAAATTACGTAATATAATTTTTTAAATTATAATAATTAAATTTTAAATTTTGAGTAAAAATATTTATTTATTAAAATATAAATGGTGATAATATTAAAATTATTAGACTTAAGTATGAGTAATAAGAATTAAATTTTGAGAAAGTATATAAGCAAAAAGAATATATTTAATATCTTAAAATTTTATATTAAGATATAGTATTAAATTGATGGGCGTGGTGTCAAGTATTTTTCTTGGAACTATTGTTGATTGATATGACAACCTCCTTGCTTCTGGTTTTGATTGTCTTTTCAATATAGATTGTTGGATGAGTAGGTATTTTGTTAAATTTAGATTTAAATATTTTAATTTTAATGATTATTTTTTAAATTAATAATTAAAAAATTATTTTTATTTTATATCCTGTATTTTTAAAAAATATAAAAAATTAAATTTAAACTATTTAAATTTGATCTAACACCAAAGTAAATAAAGAGAGAGAGAGAGCAAGGCACCTAAATTGATTTTCTCTCTTGTTGGTCCATTCCAGACTTTCAGCCTACCTGGTTTCCTTGGGCGTGTCTAATCATCCATTTTTTTCTTTTCTGTACTTATACAAATTTATCGTGAATTATCTGTGTATTCGTCATGGATTAGTCCAGATAAAATTTGTAAAAATAAGTGATCATAATAACAGGAAAAAAAAACTGTGTATGTTAAAGAACAAAAAATAATAATGTTTACTTTTGATTAAAAATATAGGAAGCAAATAGGTTGACATACTTTTATATAGTGGCAGAGTTAAAACTTTAAGGTTAGGAGTGACAATACATATATAAGTCTGATAATAAAAATATTTATATTGAATATAAAGAGTATACTTTAGAATTGGTCTAATATTGTACTATTATTATTTTCTCTAGTAACATTTCCAACAGCAAAGTGGCCTTAAATCTCTGTCAATTTAGAGAAGAGGAAGCAATTCCTATTTTTTATATTTGGTTAAGTTATTTTGTTGGTCTCTAAAGTTTTATTTAATTTTTAATTTAGCCTCTATAATTAAAAATTTGTCATTGAGTCTGTGTAATTTAAAAAATTTTAATTCAGTATATATTTTAAACATCCATCAATGTGTTAAATTATAGTAATGTGGCCAACCATATATTATCTTAAGATTTTGGATATGCAAGATTCATACCAATACAAGAGGTAAAAATAGATGATTGAGTGAAATTCACAAATGTGTGTGGCATGTATTTGCCACCTTTATTAAGTGATTAGGATGAAAATAAGTAATTAAATGATAAAAATTGCTATTTTTTTTTCTATTAAAACATGGTGAGTATTTTTTTTTAATCTTAAGTGATGAGTAAATTATGGAGGTACATATATTTCAACTCTAGCACTTTCAGTAGGCAAATGAGCCACACCCTACTGGAGTATCAGTTTGTACATGGTAAGTAGTTATACATCTGGCAGCAATTATAGTATGCTTGAACCTTATAAAGAACTCAATTGCAAGGAGAAGATACTGCAAAATCTATACAGAATAGCAGAGGATTTGGATTAAGCAAATTAGGGGTTGCCATTGCACTACCCACTACAAGCACTTTCTTCATTCTCTCTCTCTCTCTCTCTTCGGATGTAGAGAAATTTAACATTTCAAGTTTTTTTTAATAATAATTAAAAGCCATTCAAAATCTGCATATAGGATGTTCAATAATGCGGAGATAAAAGATTTTCAGACATTCATTTGTAACCATATTAAAAAGACTACGTTGCTCCTTCGATTTTATTATGGCTATGAGATCAGTTGCTCTCATTTTATCAGGGTCATATATCTGTAATGTCTTTTTAAGTATTATTCATCTCAAGTCGGTTGAGGATGTGTCAGTGTGGATAGATTGCTTTGATTTGAATTGGAAATAGAGATCTTAGAGATTATAGAAATATTTGTCTTCATCTTTGCCTAACAACTTAAAATTTTTTCAATTGATCCCGGCCAGAAGATTTAAATTCTACCTTCCTATAAGCACCAGGATATAGCATTTTTAATAAACACGCATTGAAATCATAAATTTGTCCCAATACATTTCTCATCGTTCATCAATCATTATTCTTATGACATAATATATAATCACGCTATTATTCTTGAAACATGGCACAAGAGAATGCATATGATATTTGACAGATCAGATCATTTGTGAGCAAGTGCAACTAATTGTTTTCCAAAGTTTCTATCACTGACGAGGCCAACAAGGGCCGCTGGGCCGTTCCCAAGGCCTTCAACAGTGTCTTCAACTTAACACAACTTTTCTTCTCTCTGATGTAAGACAACACTGTGTCTAAAAATTTTGGATAGAGATGGAGGTAATCTGTATACAAAAACCCTTTTATGGTTAACCTTTTGACACAAATTTGCATCAGATTTTTTAGGGCTTCAGGCTCAGCAGTATTGTACTGTGAAATCATTCTACACACAGTGATAGAGCTATGGACTTTCATGTTTAGCAGCACTGCATCAAGCATTACACCCCAACTTGCTCCAAGTAGAGATCTATGCCATGAGGGAAGTGCCTAAGGACAAAGCAACCAAAATTAGTGTCTAGAAAAAAAAACTTTTGTTTCGAATTTTATCTCTAATATGCTCCTTCTCACAAAAATGTATTTGAAGCATGGAGATTAGAATCTAGTAAAGAAATCATAGAAAATATGCGTTTTATGGACCTCTTAATTGTTGCATCCAAGTTAGGCTCTTCCTTATAATTGAAAGCATCATCAAACCCAGCAGATCAACCTAAATTAACATGATAAAGATGAACTATGTTAAATTAGTCTCTAAGATGAGTGTAATATCCAAGGCAGAAAAATGAAACCACTTTCTGTGAAAGATGTCATGTTCAGGACTTGTACCTTCTAATGGCTACCAGCAGTTCCAACCACATAACAACATGTCAATTTTGCAAACTGCCCAACAAGCTGACCAACGACACTAGATGCTGCTGAGATGAAAAAATTGTCTCCTTTCTTCGGAGGATTAATTTCATAGAGTCCAGTATAAGCAAAAATACCAGGCATTCATTTTGAAAGAGCCAAGAAAAATCATATATAAGTTATGTGAAAGATCTCATCAACTCAAAAGTTTAAACTTTTATTTAGAGTAAATTAATGATTTAGCCTTTGAAAAATTACTCTTCTTTCAATTTGGTTCTCCAAAGATAAAACCTTTTAATTTAGCACTTGAAAGATTATTCTCTTTTTAATTTGATTATTAACAAAAAAAGTATCTCAATTTAGTCCCTTGAATATCATGAAGTATGAACTCCTCAATTTGATTAGAAAAAAATATAATGTTATGAACTCCTCAATTTGATTGGAAAAAAATATAATGTTCAAGGGACTAAATTAGGAAACTTTATTGTTGAGGACTAAATTGAGAAATCAGTTATCTTTCAATAACTAAATTGAGAGATTTTATCTTTAAAGGATCAAATTAAGAGGAGATTTATTTTTTTGGAGACTAAATTATTAATTCACTCTTTATTTTATTATAATCTTTAACATGCTCTCTCACACAAAATTTCTTTAAGCTTGAAGTGTGAATAAAATACAAATTCACTATACTTCATGTTGAAACTTAATTTTAATGATACTACGTTAAGGACTACTTTCACTTAAAAACTTATTCAAAATACTTAGTAACCAAGAATTCTAGCATGGTAAGAGAGGGGCACATTAGTATGCTGGATTTTGATAGGCCTTTTGGATTTTGGATGAGGCTATATTTTTCCCATGCAGTTGTTCCCCAAAAAGGTTTTTACCAAAAAATGGATGTTAGATGAACAAGAGTAACAATTATTAGCTTATTGAGAAAAGCATTGAAAAGAATCACTATAAAACCCCATGTTAAAGTTTAAAAATTTTTGTTTCTGCAATTAACAAAGTCTAGAACTTTTTTTTAAATGAATTTTTTGGTTTTGCAATTTGGTGGAACTTTGGTTTAACTTTTGTTCAGTTCAACAAATTTGCCTTTTAGACTATTCATGCTAAGAATAAGGGATTAACAAGAAAGTTCTTTACTCTTTGGCCCCAAAAAATGTTAGGAGTTAAATTTGTAATAGTGTGTCATACTACACATTACATGCTTGCCTATACTATTAGATCAACAAAGAAGCCCATTTGGTACTAAAAGAAATATTTATTTTTTCCTTCTATTTATTTTGCTTTTTCTTTGGAACCAAAATCAAGAAATTTGTAACATAGAAAAGGCAAGATAAACTTACAGAGCCAGGGACACAGTATTTAGATTTGGGAGGATTCATATTAGGAAGAAGGGCCTTGCACAATATTTCTCATTCTGAATTGTAGGGTAGGATCACAAGAAAGGTAGAGGTTCTTCACCAATATTGCATTTGATTTGTGAGGAAGCTTGAGCTTGATGGTACTTGTAGTTATGTAAAAGTCAAATTCTTTGGGATGACCAGTGAGATGGTCCTTGAAAACCACTTGTTTTTTCTTCACTTCCTCCACAGAATCAATATTCTTCCCCATGCTTAATTGATTTGAGATCTATCTCCTTAATTTTAGTACTCTCTTTCCAGACCCAAGACTATCCATTTGATCACTGTCCAAAAATCTATACCTTTCATTTGATATTTGAAAGATCATTTGTGAGCAACTGCAACCACTTGTTTTCCAAAGTTTCTACCACTGAAGAGCCCAACAAGGGCTACTGGGCCATTCTCAAGGCCTTCTACAATGTCTTCAACATACACAACCTTCTTCTCTCTGATGTAAGGCAGCACTGTCTCTAAGAGTTTTGGATAAAGATGGTGGTGATCTCTATGTGTAAACCCTTTTATAGTTAGCCTTTTAGAAACAATTTGCATCAGATTTTTTAGGGCTTCAGGCTCAGAAATATTGTACTGTGAAATCATTCCACACACGGTGATAAAGCCATGGACTTTCATGTTTAACAGCACTGCATCAAGCAGTTTACCTCCAACTTGCTCAAAGTATAGATCTATGCCTTGAGGGAAATACCTAATGACAGAGCAAACACCAAATATTAGTGCCTCATACTTGAAAATAATGACTGTTTTGTTTTGAATTTTTTCTTTAATACGCTTCCTCAGACAAAAATGTATTTGAAGCATGAAGATTGAAATTTAGTAAAGAAATCTTAGAAAGTTTACATTTTATGGACCTCTTAATTGCAGCATCCAAGTCAGGCTCTTCCTTGTAATTGAAAGCATTATCAAACCCAAGCTTGTTCTTTAGCAAATCAACCTAAATTAACATGTTGAAGATGAACTATGTTAAAATTAGTGTCTAAGATGAGTGTGATATTCAAGGCAAAAAAATGAGATTGCTTTCTATGAAAGATGTTATGTTTAGGACTTTTACCTTTTCTTGGCTACCAGCAGTTCCAACCACATAACAACCCATCAATTTTGCAAATTGCCCAACAAGCTGACCAACGGCACCGGATGCTGCGGAGATGAATACATTGTCTCCTTTCTTTACAGGATTAATTTCATACAGTCCAACATAAGCAGAAATACCAGGCATTCCTATTAAAGAACCAAGAAAAACCATATAAGTTATGTAAAAGACTATGTCAATTCAAAAATTTAAATGTTTGTTTTAGAGTAAATTATGATTTAATCTTTGAAAGGTTACTTTTTGTTTTTTTCAATTTGGTTCTCCAAAGATAAAGCCTTTTAATTTAGCCCCTTAAAGATTATTCTCTTCTCAATTTGGTTTTTTAAAAGAAAAAGTACCTGGATTTAGTCCCCAATCAAATTAAGGAATTCATATTGCTGAATGTTTGAAGGACTAAATTGAGAAATTTTATCTTTGAGGCCCAAATTGAGAAGAGAGTGATCTATAAAGAAAAGCACCAAATTAAGAGGAAATTGACTTTTTAAAGATTAAATTATTAATTTACTCTTTATTTTATTATAATTTTTAACACATTTCTTCATGCAAAAACCTTTTAGGCTTGAAGTGTAAATAAAATACAAGTTTACAATATTTCATGTTAAAACTTAAATTTTAATGATACCATATCAAAGCCTGTTTTTACTCAAAAGCATAATAAAAGAACTTACAGTCCATTTAGTATGTAAAATAGAAAGAAAAAAAAAATGATTTTATAAATAAATTTTTTTTTTATATCCTTACTTGAATTTGAATTTGAAAAAGAGATAAATATTATTAAGTAATGATAAATACTAAATACAATGACATAATAAACATTGTATATAACTATGTAGAGGAGATCCCTCTACTTTGCACAAAACCAAATAAGCTGTTAGTTACCAAGAATTCCAGTGTAGTAGGAGAGAGGCACATCAGTGTGTTGGATTTTGAAGAGGCTTTCTGGGTTTTGGATGAGACTATATTCTTCCCATGTAGTTGTTCCCCAAACTAGGTCACCCTCTTGGAAGTTTGGATGCCCTGAGTCCAATACTTTAGCCACTCCAAATCCATTTATGGGCTGCAAGGTTTTAACCAAAAATAAATGTTAGAAAAGCAAGATTAACAATTGTCACCGTGATGAGAAAAGCAGAGAAAAGAATCAATATAAAACCCCATGCTAAAGTTCAAATTCCTATTTATGCAAATTAACAAAGTTAAGATTTTTCTTTTTCTTTGTGAAATTCTTTGGTATTGTAATCAGGTGGGGCACCTCAACAAATTCATGTTCTTAATCCAGTCAAAGGCAGGCCACTCATGCTAAACATAAGGGATTCACAAGAAAATTTGTTACTATTTGGCCCCAAGAAATGTTAGGATTTAAATATGTAATAGTGCACTTAACTACATATCACATGCTTGCCTCTATTAACAGACCATTTGGAAGAAAGAAGCACATTTAGTATAAATTTTTTTTTTTTTTTTCCTTCTCTTTCTTTCGAACCAAGTCAAGAAAATCTGTAACTGTGAGAAAAGACAAGATAGACTTACCGAGCCAGGGACATAGCATTCAGATTTGGAAGGACCTTGCAAAGTATTCCTCATTCTAAATTGCATGGTAGGATCACAAGAAAGGTAGATGTTCTTCACCAATACTGTGTTTGATCCATGAGGAACCTTGAGCTTGATGGTACTTGTAGTTATGTAAAAGTCAGATTCTTTTGGATAACCAGTGACATAGTCCCTGAATATCACCTGCTTGTTCTTCACTTCCTCTCCAAAACTAGTCTTCTCCATTATTATTCTCTCCTTTCAATCTCTTGAAAAAAAAAAATAATAATAATAATAATAATAATTCAGATCAGAGTATGTGTTGCTCGGATTTTGTAATCCTGGCTCATATTGGCTATCTCTTTTTTGGGTTCTCTATTTATAGTTTATGATTGTCATAAAGGTTGATCAGTTTGAATTAAGTCAAAATTTGAGCAGACGCAATTGCTTACGTTTCAACCTTTGACCTTAAAAGCTTGATTAAACTTTGACGCAATTGCTTACGGCAGCTAATCCTATGGGTTTTGAAAGAAGTAAAAATCATATTATAAAATAATTCTTCGGCGGTTATTATTTTATCTCATAAAAAAGTTAAAATTATTTTATTTAGAAAAGTACGAAATGAATCTTCTTTGAATTTGTGTGTCATACATTAGAAAGAGCGTTAAAATGTTCATATGCTCCACATGGTTAGTTTCAGGGAATATAAAATTAAAAAGTTAATTTCACATTGAAAACAAAGAACAATTTTAATCATGACACTAATTAGTAATATTTTATCAAAATCAAAAGACTATATAAAGATCTTACAATTAAAATAAATACCTCAATCGTCAAATTTCATCAACATTTAGAAAAGAGATCAGAAAAAAAAGGTTGCAGGCCTACAATCTCCCACTAATAAGAGAATGAGAACATAAATAAGGCCTCCATCTCTCTCTCTCTCTCTCTCTTTTTTTTTTTCCTTTTAAAAAGATACATAATACAGCCAATGCCAGCATACACTTACTTAGATTTTATCGATATTAGATTTAATCATCAATCCTTCCCGGAATTTGCTTGCAAAGCTAATTGAAGTAACAAATACTTGTTGGCAATATCACTACACTCATCTTGATTTAGAGAGCATAAAAAGGCTTTAAATCTTTAGGAAGTAAGAAAAATAATATCATCAACTGTAATATAAATGTAAGGAAAGATGATTACACAAAATCCTATGGTTGTCTGGGAAATGATGAAGCACAAGTCATTTTGTTCTGAAAACAAAATTTAAGGAAGATTTCATGGAAACAAGACAAAGCATGACCACTAGCTTATACTCACATGACCAATAGCTTATACTCAAAACAGAGCAAAACAAAGCACTTGTGAAGCCGTTTGGTGATAAGATATAAGAAAGGTGTACAGGTTTAAAATCTTACTACTAAACGAGATGAGTGTAGAGTTGAAGCCATTCGTGATAAAATAGTGCAGAATCTTATTACCGACAGTGATAAGGTATTGGAATGATGATAAGATTCTTGTTGTATGTAAGAAAAATTTCGAATGTGTGTTGAGGCTAATATTTTTTAATATACTTTTTTCATCAAGAACATCCTTTGAACGACTACATAAAAGAACGCAACTGGGGAAATCATATGAACATGGACCAAGAATGCTGAATACGACATGATAATGTCAGTTGCAAACTTTCATATGTCTTACAAATAAAAAACAGAGTATCATCATTGGTTTGACAATACTCTGCTTTTGATTTGTCAAACGGATACAGTTAGTGGATATAGAGAAAACAGATACAATTTTTTTTAAAAAAATTATTATCAGGTTTGAAGTTTTATTATATTTCATAAGTTGGAGATGAGTGGATCATAAGTCAGATATGAGTAGAAGTACGAAGCACTCTAATGATTTAGAAGTTCCTACCATTTTAAGGGAACAAATTCGATGTGAAGATTGGAGGAGAACTTGATGGGGTTATGAAGGAAATAAGCTATAGAGCATAATTCGTAAACGTTTAGAAAATATAGGGTTGAATTTGGTAAGAAACAAACTATACAGACTGACCCGAAAACTGAAGAAAACTATAAGGATTAAAAGATTAATTTTCCTTTTAAATTACTTAGTCATCAAATTTTGTTTCTAATAATTAAGACTTGAGCGGTTAATAAAATATAAATTTTAATTAACTGTATAAATTGATATGTCAAAAACTAATTTTTAAAAATCAATAGAACTCATTGATTTTAAAAAAAAAAATCATTTGTTTAGACATATTATTAAATATGAAAAACATTTATTTATAGCATTAATTATAAGTATAAAATAAAATAAGGATCTGAACAATATTAAGAGGATGTATGTCACATATGATGATTATATTGATCGCCATCTTTTTACAAAATCTAGTTTATAATTTTTTAAATCAAACATTACAGCACACTACTTTTCTTTCATGTAGTATAACATAGCTGCTTACTTAAAATAGATTATTTCAAATGTTTTGGAGTACGCCTCATGTTCATAAAGCACACTATATCATAAAAGTATGCCTCATATTCAAATGTTTTGGAGTATGCCCTATATTCATAACAAACAAAACCAAATATATCATGAAAGCAGTGGCCAAAAACAAAAATATGTCACGAAAGCATTGAGTAATAGCTTCATCCGTTTCGGGCAATTCCTTCATCTCATGCCGCTTTTTATGCACATGAAACTATAATGGTAAAAATGACAACATTTTGTGCCAGGTGAAACTATTTTACAGTATTTTACAGATTTGTATTTTTAATGCGAAGTGTAATAACCCAAATTAAAATAATAATAATAAAATAAATAATTAAATTAGACAAATTTATTTTTAGGATAAATATAAGATTTAAGTAATCTTAAGATAATTATAAAACTTTAAAATTATCTTAAGGAGTTATTTTGAAACCTATCTTATACCCATTGAGATATTTTTATATTTCAAAATTTTTAAAGTAAGTCACCATAAAAATTCTAAATAATTGTAGGGTCCTTATTTTTATTTTTAGTTATGTAAAAATAACTTTTTTGAGTCTTATATAAATTCTATTAGAAAGCTCTGGGCATCTTTCATAATTTTTGCTTTTTTTCTTAAAATATGTTTTCCTTTTCTTCTTTCTTATTCTTTACTACTGCAACACGTCTCCCACCTTCATTTTCTTCTCTTTCTTCGAAGCTTTTGCACCGTTTTGCTAAGCTCCTTCATTTCCTCCCTCTCTCATTTTTTTCTTCCGTTTTCTCATCATTCACTAGTCGTCCCTCACGCTACAACGCCCCTCCCACCTTCCTGCTTCGGTGACCCATGTCAGAAGACCGTGGTTGTTGCATGAGGAGGGATTCTTAGGTAGTAAGCTCCATCTCCATTTCTTTCTTCTTTCTTTTGCTTAATGCTTCATTTTCGTTCTTCTTTTCCTCTTGTGCTTGGGGTTACTTTTTCCTTGATTCTAACTTTTATTCTTGCTCCATTTTTATGCTAATGGGAATCCAAATCCTTAGTTGCTCATTGCTTCCTCATTTTAGCTGTGGTTGCTTTTCAAATTGGGGCTTTTTGATTTAAACCATTAAGATATGAATTGATACTTCCTATGCATTTATTTAAGCTACTTAAGATATATTTTAAACTCAAATTAAATTTTAGAAGCTTGAATTTGATTGTACCAATTAATTTATGAAATCCAAAATCTAGGGATTATAGTGAATTATAAAATTTAAACTATAATTATAGATTTAGGTGTTAGAGGGTGAAATTAATTATATTGAATATATTAGAAGCTAATAGAGTAATTTAAGGTGATATTCTTATGTTCAATGTAATTATAGGTGATAGTAAAGCTACTCTTTCAAACTGGAAATCCCTTCAATTTTAGGAAATTGGGGTCTCTACTATTGGCCTCCATAGGTGAGTGTATAGATAACAAAATAGTAGTCTCTTTTACTTTATATTTATATATTGCCAGTTTAAACTTCTTATTTTGTGATTTGCTTTATTTGCATTGTCAGGGAAACAAATCTCATTTATTTATTTATTTTAAAAACTGTATGTGGATTAAATTATATGTGTGAAAGTACATATATATATATATATGGTTTTTATGTTAGGGAGGTGATGAATGACCTTTATTTATAATTTTATTATGTAAATTCGTTAATTTATTATTTTTTTAAAATTATTTCTTTATTTGATTTAAGCTTTACTAACTTAATTACCTACTTGTTAATATTTAATTTATATAAATGATTTTATTCCAAAATTATGGATGAAAATCTGATTAAAACCCCATAACCGTTAATGGGAGTGACGGCCGTCGTGTACCTAGTTAGAATAATGAATAATCACTGTGTGACGGCACTCAGTGATAATTATACTGGATATATCGTGATATGTGCACCGTGTGGCGGCACTTGGTGATGGTGATATTGTGATATTGTGCAGCGGCCTTAATAGTAGTATTGAGTCTTATGTGGCGGCACTCAGGGTTGATTATAATTCTTACACGTGATATCCATTGTATCTTGTTTCCTTTAATTTTAAATTGTGTTTTTGCTGATAACTTGCAATGTAATGTAATTGTTATATATATATATATATATATGTATGTATGTATGTATAAACAACAATTAAAGGCAATATAATTTCCTTTATTTGTCTCAATACTTTATTGTGAGAAACTCTAAAGCTATCTGTTTTTCCTTATACTTGTTTTGTTATATATACATTCATTAAGCCAGTGGTAGGCTTACCCCTTTTCTTTATTATATTTCAGATCAGCATAAAGTAGATTAAGGTGTTCTGAGACCTGCGTGCCATCCGTACATAGATGGTAGGATATTTCGGTCAATTGAGTCGTGTAGGGACTCCAAGACACATTAGCTACTAAGTGCTATATTAATTTGAGTAATAAAGATGTTATATTTTTTTTGTAGATCCTATAATGACCTTTATAATGGTATTTGATTATATTTTGAAAAACTTACGTACTATACTGTATTGTGGTAATAATTCAAAGACATAAGATATTAGTAAATTTTTGAAATGAAATGCATTGGACTGTGTTGAATTTGCAAGGTTGGGATGTCCAATTTTTAGGGGAGGTGCTGCCAGATTTTCGGCAACCTCTAATCACTGTAAGTATGCTTATATAAAAGTATGAGCATTCAATGAGTTGCCAGGCTTACTAGGTTGGGCCAATCATACTTGGCTTGGTCTAGGTGCCGGTCATAGCTCAAAGTTTAGGTTGTGACACGAAGTTAACCAGTTCTAGAACGGATTAGGACTCCCTTAGTTTTTCACTTTAATAAAGATTATTGAAAGTTTTATGAGCCCACCAGTTATATGGAAGTTTGGCTAAGTGTTTCTATTAGCATTGATTTATATATATATATATATATATATATGGACACGCGCGCACACACACTCTTTAAATTGAAAATGTGAGTTTTATGCCATATATACATACAGTCTGCAATGGGTAAATCCTAGAAGATATATCTCTAAGTTATAAGTTTATAAAAAATGTAGTATTTTTGCTATAATAATTTTATTTGTGACTCAAAAGTAAACTACTGAGTCTTTATACTTGTAAAATGGGCCTCATTTTAGTGCATGGATGAATTGTCTTGGCTGAGAATTCTTCTTTAATCTTTGAAAGAAAATTTGAGATGGATCCTATATATACTTGCTTTCGTAGATAATTACCCTTCATAGATTGATCCGGGTCATAATTTGGACTTCAATATTTGTTTTCATAACAAATATATGAAATTTTGAAAGAAAAGAGAATGATAGAATTTATTGTATTCTTCTCTTACGAGGGTTTCTTATTGAAAAAATTACATTGAATGATCTATATTATATAAAATTTATAATAAAAAATTTTAAATTAAAATTACTATTAAATGTTAAACTTTCATACACTAGTAGTAAATATCTCAAAATTAATAGTAAAATTTTTTAAAATTCGATAGTAATGATAATCTTTTAAAATAATTTTTATTTTTAAAATTTTTTATTATAAATTTTATATAATATAGGTCTTTTATTATAATTTTTTTTTACTTCACTCAAAGTCACTTTTCTGACTATACTCAGAGCACACACCACACAATTTGTACGATCATTTGTATGATTGAAAGTAGTTGGTTTTTTCTATTATTTTAATTTTCTCACAAAAAATTGACCTTTTTTCAAAATTTAAAAATTCAAAAATTAAATATATATATATATATATATTAATTAAATTCTTTTTAAGCTTTGTTATAGATTTAGGTTAACTTATCATGAATAACCAAATAATCCAACAATTTTTATGATTTCAACTATTGTATGCAATTGGAAAAATAATATGCTTTTGATATAAAGTTTGAATTTTGAACCTTTGAGGGACCTCATCCTGTAATTTCCCATTTGGTTTTGAAATTGTTCATTACACAACTTCAATTCTTCATGTACAAAAGTCAATGTTTGTTTACGTTCTTCAATTGTTATGCTACATTCTCGCTTAAAAAAAAAAAAAAGCGAAGCAAAACTTCAATTGGAGACAAAAGGTATAATTTTTTTCTGTTTTTTGATGCACTGCTGAGTTCTACACGTTATACTCGAGCAAATAGCTTACATGATATTCCCTTCCAAACAGCAAGGACATGTCAATCAGTACTTTAATAGAGTAATATATAAGTTAAAACAATTATCTAGTGGCAACTTTTTAGTTGTTACAAAAAACTTCTTGTTATAGAAGTTCCAGCTACAGTGAGACCAAACGTTGTAGCTAAAAGTATTTACGGGCGACGTTTGGCAATTTTTTTATTGTGGTGCTATAAGTTAAAACAATTATCGGTCAAAACTTGGCAAGTTATTATGCACAAAAGCATGATCACAAATAATCATTAATTGTGCAAAATTAAACATCAAATTCAAGGTGATGGAATCTACATCCCGTGCGATAATAGTTTTTTTATTTGTTTGTTTTTTCTTTTAATCTATTCATAAGAATAGCAGCAGATATAAGAGAACTTATTAACAAAGTTAAAGAGCAAAAGGAAGCTGAGATATTCTCGTTTAAGTGGAAAGCTGACTCCAAATGTTTATTAACTTCTCACAATATTCACATACAGAGTAATGGCATTGGATATGCTATTTAAAAGAATAAGTAAAATGGTTTTAGATGGTGAAATCCTTCAACCAATGTGAAGCCTCCCTCTTTCTGTTCAATTTTTTGTTAGTTATTTCCCTCTGACTTAACGCTTCAGCAAATGCATTTTGTGCTTCTTCTTGATGATATTACTCCCCTCAATTTGTACAAAACAAATATTAAAAAGATCCATATGTAAGAAATACTCTATGAAAAATCAATAACCACTTAATGCGCCCGTTGGTTTATCTATTACATTTTGAACCACAAATTTAGAAGTTGGTAAAAGGTGTTGGCTGCAACATTTTTCTATGTAAAGACACCTTTTGTTCCTAATTGGGAAAAGATTGAGAATACACAAATGCACCCATAAAAGGGGCTAGAAGGGCCTTAGCTGTTCCCGTCTCACTCCATGGATTAATAACATTTAGAATATCAAATCCCAATCTTTTCACCAAAAAGGAATTATATGGAGGATTTTTTTTTTTTTTACCTCAAAAAGCTGCAAGAATAAACTACGTCAAGAAAGCACCAAATCATCATGTAATAGTCACAGCTTTAACATCTACCAAATCATCTAGCAGCCAAAGTTTGTATTGCCTTGGCAAAAATAAGAACAAAAGCATTAAAAAGATTGTGAAAACATGGAGTTACCTCACAACATACATAAGCCCTTTTAGTGCCTTAACACGCCTGTTAACTCAAGAAGTACAAGTAATGAACGGATCAAATTCACCATTTTTTGCCATGGAGGTTCACATGTGCATAAAATAAATTAGCAAGAGCGGCCCATACAATTAGAAACTCATTCATTTTCACATACGAAAATCAACAAGAACATACGGTGTGTTGGAATCTCAATTGCTTAGTTTTATTGGAAATGGCATATTATCAACAACACAAAAAACACCAACATGAGTGAAACTTATTTAGCATATTTCACAAACACCCATCAAAATTATTGATTTTCTCTTTATTGATAACAACAACATAAATAACAAACAATTATTCTTGGAATTCTCTAAAGGCGTCTAAGCCTTATTTATTGTAATCTCAAAATCCTTTACAATACTACGCATTGTGTAATTATTGAGATAAAGAAATAAGCAGTAAACTCCACTTGTATGGGCTCACAGCCCTAGTTCTTTCTCTAAGCAACTCTACAGTGTACAGTTAAATAAAGAATCCAGATTATTTATTGTATATACTAGACAATCACACTAGCTCGTACCAAAGGATGCACTCTGGTATAATTGAATGATCATTCATGGGCAACTGCAAGTACTTGTTTTCCAAAGTTTCTGCCACTGAAGAGGCCAACGAAGGCTGCTGGGCCATTGTCAAGGCCTTCAACAATGTCTTCAACATACACAACTTTCTTCTCTCTAATGTAAGGAAGCACAGTGTCTAAGAGCTTTGGATAGAGATGGTGGTGATCTCTATGTGTAAACCCTTTTATAGTTAGCCTTTTGAAAGCAATTTGCATAAGATTCTTTAGGGTTTCAGGCTCAGCAATATTGTACTGTGAAATCATTCCACACACTGTGATCTGACCGTGCACTTTCATGTTCAGCAGCACTGCATCAAGCATTTGCCCACCAACTTGCTCAAAGCAGATGTCAATGCCTTCTGGGAAGTACCTAATTATTAATGGCAAGGCATACGCCAATTGTCAATTAGTGCTTTAATTAATGCTAGAGAATGGTGATAATTCTTTATTGGAAAAATTGTAGTTTAATCTTATGATTTGGTTCGAAATCAACTTATCTCTTTGTGGTTTAGGGTGTGTCATTTAACATTTACGTGATTAATTTTCACAAAATTTGAATATAGAATATCACAAGATGATTAACCAGCAATGGAACAGACTATGAAGGTGTTGGAGACATGATTTCGACCATGAAAGGGTAAACTTATTTTAGACCAAACCACATGAGATTAAACCGTAATTTACCATTTTTTATAACATGTACAAATTACCTTTTCAAGGCTGCATCCAAGTCAGGCTCTCGCTTGTAATTGAAAGCATCGTCAAAGCCAAGCTTGTTCTTGAGCAGATCAACCTGGAAAAACATGATGGAGATAGAGACTCATGGATCCAGAAGAAGATGGAACTACATAAGAATATGAATTGACCCATTTATATAGAAAATAGAATCACTAGAACATGTACCTTTTCTTGACTGCCAGCACTTCCAACAACATAACAACCCATCAACTTGGCATATTGTCCAATCAGCTGACCAACTGCTCCTGATGCTGCCGTGACAAAGATTTTATCTCCTTTCTTTGGAGTACTTACTTCATAGACAGCAGAATAAGCAGTAATACCAGCCATACCTATTGCAAATAAATAAAAAAAAAAAAGCAAAGAAAAGCCTCATAAATTCAATCCTCTTTACCTTTCAATGTAAATGAATTTAAAATTTTTGAGTTGAAATAGTTATTGGCATGGCATCGGAGCCTCTATCATAAAGTGATATTGAGTTTGACTCGAGTTTCAACACAGTATGATTATGAACATATTGACGTGAATAAAAAGTTTTAAAGATCTCAATTACCAAGAATCCCAGAGTAGTAGGAAAGGGGCACATCAGTGTGCTGAATTTTGAAGAGCTTTTGTGGTTGTTGGATGAGACTATATTCTTCCCAACCAGTTGTTCCCCAAACCAAGTCACCTGCACTAAAGTTTGAATCCCCTGAATCCACAACTTTAGCCACTCCAAACCCATTTATGGGCTGCAAGATTGAAAAAATTAGCAATTACAACGACAATTGGAAAAAGAAGAAAGTGATGAATCTTAAAACCCGGGAATAAAGTCCCTATTTTTATCTATACTACACAAAAGGCCTCTACTTTCTACCTGTACTTGAGAAATTCTCCAGTACATATAATTTACCTGCTCATGGTTGTGTAAAGAACTAATAAAAACTTATCAAAGTGGATGTTTTGACTTGTGGGATTATATGACTCTTCAATTTTAGCAAGTTTATAATGACTCGTTGCACTGGATGACTATATTCTTATCTGTACAATATCTGCTTCTTCTTTTCTTGGGAACCAAACTAGTAAAAATGTAAAAAGTGATGAAACTTACAGAGCCAGGGGTATAATATTGATATCCAGGAAGGTACTCTTGCACTGTCGTCCTCATTTGGAACTGCATGACAGGATCAACAGAAAGGAACAGATTCTTAACGAGAACTGCATTTGATCCATGAGGAACCTTGAGCTTGATGGTATTTGTAGTTATGTAGAAGTCGGATTCTTGGGGATGACCAGTGACATAGTCCCTCAATATCACCTGCTTGTTCTTCCCTTC
This sequence comes from Erythrophleum fordii, assembly GCA_032878935.1. Classification (NCBI taxonomy): domain Eukaryota; kingdom Viridiplantae; phylum Streptophyta; class Magnoliopsida; order Fabales; family Fabaceae; genus Erythrophleum; species Erythrophleum fordii. Next base: position 47,052,598 of record JAVQMF010000053.1, on the reverse strand, counting down.
CTCCACAGAATCAGTATTCTTCCCCATGCTTAATGAATCTGAGATCTATCTCCTTAATTTCAGTACTCTTTCAGGTTATGTGTTTGTCTGTTGATTGATGTTCTCTATGGTCCTAAACCACATCGGTTTCTCTCTATTTATAGTTTAGCATATGGACCAAAAAGAAGAAAGAAAAGAAGTTTCAACTTTTATCGTCTTTTTACCGGAGCACTACATTTTCCGTAGACTCTTTTCCTATTGAATTTGACGTAACTGCTTACGAAAAATTGAGCTTCTAGATTTTTGTTTGCAGGACGACTTGATTGCTTTCACCGCTGGTTCCGATGGATTAATCCGAAGGTTTCATTTTACGTTTTCCTTATTTTATGTTTTCATCCGTTGTGGAGCTGTTTATTAATAGTTAATACTTAGGAGAGTATTTTTGGGCATTCAGTTTTGAATTAGTGGTTAGATATCAGTGTTGGTCCAGGTTTTGATATAATCTTAAATTATTTTGATAATAACAAAATTCTTAAGTTAAATTTATAAAAGTATTAAGTTAAAAATAATTTAATATTATTTATTGCCTTATTGCATTAAAAGTCATTTAATTTATTTTTGATAGACAATAATAATTATTGAAAGAAAAATAAAATAAATCAAAATGGAGTATTGTGTTTTGATTAGGCTATTTTATCTAAATCAATTTATTAAACTCCATTTTATTTATTTTATCTTCTTGGGCTTTTTAATCAAATTGTGCTTATAATTTGTTTGGATCATAATATTTAAAATTATTGTTTTCCTTCATTTGACCTTGCTGATCTATACTTTAATATAAAAGAAAAATTATAAAATATACTTAAATAAAAATGTAAAATACTCAAAGGAAGTAACAAAATGAATATAATATATGTTAATACAAAAGGAAAATGTGCAGATATATTAATGAGCTTTGAAGGCAATATATATATCACTTTCTTGTGAAAAAGTGACTCGATTGAAACATACTTCCAAATATGCTACAGCACTTTTATTCTCTTATTTCAATAAAGCACTATAATATATTTTTGAAAAGTTAAAAGTTTTTGAACATATATTAAAGTTTTGTACATAATGTCCTTTTTATATGTAAAAAGTATTATATTATATTATATGGAAAGTGACTTTTCAACTACCTTGTTTAAAGCATTTATTGTGTTTTTATTGAAAAGCAGAACAAATTAAAACATCATTTTTTCTTTCTTTACAACTATTGGAACAGTAAAAAGAAAGAAGAAAAACAAAGTCCATGCAAGTCGAAAACTGTCTTAATACTCATCTATGTTTTATGATAAGTAAGACACAAAAAGACAATAGATATTTTGCAAATTTCTCTTTCTTTCACAACAATTGTTTTCAGTGAAGTTGAACTTCAATGGATATATTTTTGAAACTTCTATATAAATAGAAGAAGAAGAATAGAAGAGTAAACAACAATAGCGGAAACATAGAAGGAAAAAAAAATAATATTATAGTTCTCCTTTAATCTTTTCATCTTATCTGAGCTGAGTTCTTGATTTTATCTAGCTTAAAAGAACTTTAAAAAAAGAGTGTGCTTATTGTAATTCCTTTTCTTATAAGGGTTTCAAATTATTCTCATATCTGTAAATTGAGTTTAGGGTGAGTGTGGACACCGTATTTTGTCTGGACATAACAAAAATTAAAATAGTAAAAATATTAAAAAATGAAAAAATAAATAAAAATAAAGATAAAAAGGGGCAAAACACACCAAAATAAAATAAAAAGTAACAAAAGAGGCGAAAAGAAAAAGAAAAGAGTCTAAAAAAAAAGAAAGAATTTAAATAAAAGAAATTTAAATAAATAAATAAATAAACAAAAAATAAAGAAGAAGGGGCCAATCTGAAGCCCAAAGCTCCTAGGTCCATCTTGCTAAACCCCAGCCCAATTTCCTTCTGAAGCCCAACCTGGATCCATTAGCAAATACAAACCCTACCTATCTCCTCCTCTAACACGATTCACGTGCGACTCAGGAAAGACACACAAAACAAAACGAAGGCAGATGGGAGGAGGCAAAGAACGAAGAACAGAAATGGAAAGCAATGTCCAGCATCCCAAGGAGTTCCAGTGGAGCAGACTACAGTGAGGGGCTCAAGGATTTGACCTCCCTTTCCCATCCCTTTCACCACTGGAGACAGAGGACGACTGACGCGAAAATGGAAGGAAAGAAGAGGGAGGCATGGATCGAGGAAGAGGAAGGAAGTGAAAAAGGGGTTCTTGATTCAGATTGGGATAGGGGAGATTAAAAGGGGGAGGCCTTCTAATTTGAAGGGGGATTTGTTTTTTTCGGATCAAGTGGGGTGAGAGATTGAAAGGAGGATTAGGAGTGCAGAGTGCTAGGATTGGGGGGGGGGGTTAGAGGCTCTCCTGGATTGGTTTCTAGCCCGAGAGAATTGAGAGAGGTGAGAGTGTCAAAGAGAAACTAAGGAGGCATTGAGGGAAGGGTGCTGGAAGTCCTTCTGCGAGAGTTCTGAGGGATAGCAGAAAAAGTCCTGGGATAGAGGCTTCCAACTCTGATTGGGGAAGGAACGATGGGCATCTCCCTTTTGGTCGACAAATTTAGACGTGAAGCTAGAGTTATCCTTTCTTTTGGCTGTCCCTACAGGTAAGTTGCGTGAGTTGCTTCCCTTTCTTACTTACCAATGGTGTTATACCTTTGAAATTCTCTGATGGCTGCTGATAGTGGTAAGCAAGAATAAAAGATGGGACAACCATGTAACTAAGAACATAAACACGTATTTGGTGTTAGTTGTTTTTTTATCATCCAAAATATGATGTTATGTACTGATTCATACACCTGGGTGAGATTTCTAGCATTCCTACACTAAGTGATCAAGGATGAAGTGTGAAACATCATATATTGTATAAGCCCTAAAGCATGCTCAACAACTGTTCGATGGAATGCTTGAGAGTAGTTCGAAATAAGCGTAGGCATTTTACTGTTATATTTCCATTAATAAAGAATTGTTGCGTGAGCTGTTGAGTCTATTAGGGTTATGTTACTGTAATTCCAATCTTTCTACTATTATAATTTTGGAGTAGATGGATGTATGTTTTTGGATTGATGCCTATAAGAGGGTCTCAGTTTTTTTTAAAAAAGGGCAAAAGGTTAGTTGACAGGGTATGAATAGCGACGTAACTCATGAGTATTAAGCTATTAGAAATAACGATATTTTAGGGAGCTTCATTGGTTCGGATAGGTGAGATTTTGTTATTAGTATGGCATAGTTGATTTACTTCAATTTGGGGCTAATTCTACTACATATCTCTTTTCTGCTCAAGTACACTGCTCAAGTCATTGGTTGTGTGCATTGAGTTTCCATTCATAAAATAAAAAAAATGAAGAGAATAATAAAACAAAAACCTTTTTACTTAAGAAAAATCTGGCTCCAAAGTCAAAAATGAAAAAAAGGGCAAGCAAGTAAATGCAATCTTATATGCGCCTAATTTTGCTTTACTCTTTTTTTATTATTCATTTTATTTTCTTATGATTTTATTTAGAATTGGTTGTGTGGGATCTTGTATCCTCTCAGATGCGTATGAGTTACCTAAGGACCATGTGGGGCAATAAGCTCCCTTAATGTTCGAGGGGTTTTACATTTACGTTCTAATAAGTCTTGGGGTTTTAACAACCTTTTTTTTTCAATTAATTTTGTTTTCAAAAAAAATTTCAAAAGGAAAAGGGAAGTACAAAAAGGGGTTACTATTAAACTATGATTCAAAGTAAAGTCCCAAAAAAAAAAAAAAAGAAGCGCAATAAAAGAAAATCAAATAGAGTTCCTTATAAGGTGTGTTTAGTTTTTTTTGAGACGAAATAAAGTATCTTTATTTTAAAAACCAAAAATTGTTTCCTGCAATAAACTCCTAATTAAATTTCTCTTCTTAAAGTTTTTTTTTTAAATAAAAGAATCGGTATTAAAAAAAAAGAGAATTAATTATTCCTTTTGACTAAGTTTGTGGGAAAGGATAGAAAATCAAAAATAGTGAAGAAACAAAAAAGAACAAAACAAAAACAAGAGCAAAAATTCAAATAACAAAAAAAGAGACACATAGAAAAAAAATGAAAGACAAAAAAAATAATTGAAAATGCCAGAAAAGTAAAATTAATTTTACCTTTAATAAATCAAAATACTAAAAGAAGGAAAAATTGAAAATATAAGAAAAGTAAAATTAAATTCACCTTTAACAAATTAAAACACATCAATCAATTTTTAAATTCGTTTTATCTATTAGGGGGGAAGTAATTTTTTATTTTATTTGACTTTTCAAAAAATAGTAAAAGCTTAGTCATAAAAAAAATAAAAACAAAATAAAACAAAACAACAAAAAAATTAAGAATAAAAAAAAAATAAAAATTAAAAAGAATGAAAAAACAATAAATAAAAAATAAACAACAAAAGGCATAGGAAAGAGAAAAAAATGAAAAAACAAAAATGATAAAATAGGAGAGAAAAATGAAAATGTAAGAAAAGAAAAATTAAATTTATCTTTAGCAAATCAAAACACATCAATCAATTTCAAAACTCGTTTTATTTGTTAAAGGAAAAAGTAATTTTTATTCTCTTTGTCTTTTCGCAAAAAAAAAGAGAAGAAAAAAAACACAAAAAAAAAAAAGAAAGAGAGGAAAGAGACAAAAACAAAAAAGAAAAAAAGAAATAAATAAACAAAAACAAAAATAAAATTAAAAAACACACAAACCAAAAATTAACAAAACAAAACAATTTTAATCAAAAATAAAAAAAAAACAAAAAACAAAAAAAGCATAGATAAGAAATATAAAAAACACATAAACAAAAAAAAAAAAAATCAACCAATATAACTCTTGTTTCGAACTACGTGGACTTTGATTCCTCTCAACGGATACGTATGTCCTAAACTTTCATCCTAAATTAAATCCGCCCTTGTAAATAAATAATTTCTTTTAGTTTTATTTCTTTAATTCTTTTCCTCTTATTCTTAATTTCATTTCCTTAATTTCTTTTTCTTTTTTTTTTTACTCTTAATTTTATTTCATTTAATTTCTTTACTTCTTCCTTTGCATATGATTTGTAAGGGAGAATTAAAATAGATTAAAAGCTATAGTAATTTTACACAACTAACTTAGGGTAATCATTCTTAAGAACGGGTGTGGTGGGGCGCCTAACACCTTCTCTACTCACAATCGACTCTTGGATCCATTTTTTGGTTCGTAAACTATGTTTCTTGTTTTCTAAATAAAAAGGTTTTTTTTTTCCAAAATTTTGCCTTTTCAAAAATTAAAATCTTGGTGGCAACTCTACTACTTTTAATTTTGATTTCAGTTTGGTGTCATGTGGTCGCATTTTCGGATGTGACAATGAGCTTAGTAGAAAACCTTTGAGGGGAGCAAGTTTTAGGTGAGCTTGTATGAAACTTAAATGCTGTATTAGTTTGGGGTGAGTTAAGAAATCTTGTGTTGGTGGTGAGCATGCTAAAACTATCATTGCTGTAATATTGTTTTGAAGATTGAAGAAAAATCCCTTAAGTGTTCTAAAGGGACTGGACGTAGGTCGAGGTAGGCCGAACCAGGATAAATCTTTGTGTGCAAACTTTCTACTATGCTGTTCTCTAATCCTCCATTTTTGGAAGACCTTACTTTAATTTAATTTGTATCATTAACTGCATTCACAAAAGTTATTTTACTACATCACTTTTACCTCGACATTAACATAATTGATTTACTTATTACAAATAGTTCTGTACATAGGTGAGGCACTTTTCTGCATACTAAGATAGATGACCATTGATCCTCCACTTTTGAAAATGTATTAAAATTGCATATTCTACACATTACATCTATTCATCCCTCTCTAGATGTGATTATCAATTAGTAACATTTTAAAATTGCTGATTTCATTTTTCATTAAGACATAATACCTTCCAAAAATATCTGAAATATGTCCATATTCATTTGTGTAGTGAAACTTGGCAACTATACACAGGCTTTTTCGCTGCACCATGATATTAGGAAAAAGATATGCAGCTTTCATTATTGATAAAGGCTATAAGAAGTTGAAGTGTTGAAGTCTATTCAACATTCTAATAATTCAGATTTCATTTTAAGCTTCTCCATCTCTAGTAGATAAATTTCATTTTGTATAATTCTAGGCTAATAAAGCATTTGGTTGTTTTATGACAAAAAATGAAAGAAAAAAAAAAGATGGTTGTCTAGTAGGAAGGATCAATACAAGTAAAACTTAATTTTTACTTGGAAGTTTAAGAAGTGGATAAAGTAGCTGCAGAGTGTTAATATGATGCAGAATGGCGCCTTCATTCAAGTCCAATGATATGAAGTCGCCAATTAAACTTGTTAAGGAATCACAAAGTTATTTTGTTTTGTATTTGACTAATCCATCTTTATAATTTCCAAAGCACTCAATTCAACCTATTCAAAATTCCAAAACAAGGTCCTGGTGATTAAAAAGTATGTAATTTTACAATATTAATATTAACATTTTGATACTTTGAATATCAAAATCCAAAGGTGAAACCATATATCTGATCAAAATATTTATCTACCTATTTTCATTATCTCCACTCTAATCAAGACTTTAGTATGTTTTGAGTAGTGAGAAATTTTTTTCTTTTTTCACCAAACAGTAATGGGTGTAAAATATGAAGAGGCTGCAACTTGTGAGTATCTATACATGACTTGTCAATGATTAGAAATGGGTAGGTGTGCTGTCCATTATCATGTTCATGTGGTAGAAATCTTATGATCCAACTGTCGACAATTATGTCAGCAATTACGTCTAAGAACTTCTTTGTCGACCATCATTTATTTTCCAGAATACAGAATTTGTCCAATCTCTGTTCACTTCCTTTCTTAGTCACTCTCCAAAATTCAGCTAGTAAGGTTTCAATTGCATGAGAGAAGTGAATTTTCTTTTCTTTTGTAATACTCTAGATGAGGTGGTTATTAGTTTGCTCGCTACTCGATTAATCCATCTCTTCAATTCAGGTAAAAACTTGTGAATACTTTATTTTATTTGGGTATTCTCTAATAAAAAAGTAATATACATTAAATTAAAAAAAATTTCATTTATAAATTTTATTTAATATTGTTCTTAGTTAAAATTTAAAATTATTTGAGTCATAGTTATTTTTAGTATTAATTAAATTCTGAGTTAATTTTAATTTGTTTGTGAGTCATTTTAATTTTTGTATCAAATTTAATTTTTGAATTAATTATTTTATATAGGAAAGTACGAAATGAATCTTCTTTGAATTTGTGTGTCATACATTAGAAAGAGCATTAAAATGTTATTATGCTCCACACGGTTAGTTTCATGGAATATAAAATTAAAGAGTTAATTTCACATTGAAAACAGAGAACAATTTTAATCATGACACTAATTAGTAATATTTTATCAAAATCGAAAGACAATATAAAGATCTTACAATTAAAATAAATACGTTAATCGTCGAAGAAGGAAAACATAAAGATAGATTCAAATTTCATTAACATTTAGAAAACAGACCAGAAAAGGTTGCAGGCCTACAATCTCCCACTAACAAGAGAATGAGAAGACAAATAAGGCCTCCATCTCTCTCTCTTGCTTTTTTTTTTTTCTTTTGAAAAAATACATAATACAGCCAATGCCAGCATACTCTTGCTTAGATTTTATTGATATTAGATTTAATCATCAATCCTTCCCGGAATTTGCTTGCAAAGCTAATTGAAATAACAAATTAACGACTTAAAAAAATGAATTTGCTAAACAATACATAAGACAAACGAAGGTCAAGATTATGTTAAATAGCTGCTATTTTGGATTATAAGATAATTCTTAGTTATATGCATTGAAGTTAATAATTGTTGCTGCTCAATTTATATCCAATTAATAATTCCTTCTTTTTGTCAATTTATAACTAAAACATTGTATACTATTGTAACACCTAAAAAATAAAATAAAATAAAATAAAATAAAATAAATATCTTAAGGACCATATTGAAGTGTTTAAAAACCTCCTAAGCAAATGAGCAATATTAGCTTGGAGCAATAATAAAATTTGAGCCAAAGAATAAAATAATCACATGCTCCTTTTTCTTCATCTTTTCTCTCTCCGAAACCCCACTTTTTCTTGTCTCTTTCGTTTCTTCTGCCCAATTTTTTTATGCTTGAGTTTGTTCCATCTTTCTCCCACCGTAAAACCTCTGTTGGAGCATGAATTCAGCTGGCCACAAGGATCCATCATCCTCCTCTTGTTGGATGTTATTACCCACTCACCTCCGATAGATTTAGTTGCCGTAGAACTCTTATTTGGTAAAGATTTCATCTCCTTTTTCCTTCTTTTTTTTCTATTGTTTAGCCATGGAAGATTTTGTGAAGATTAGTTATTTCATTCTTTCTTTCATTTTCTTTCATCAATTTTCATCATTCCCCATGATTTATTGAAGCTTAAAGGGTATTTAGTTGTTGTTGTTCAATTTGGCCATAGGTGAACTTCCAATTTGGGAGTTTCTTGAATTTCAACATTTAAGTATAAATTAATACTTCCTATTTCATCTTTGAAACTTCAAGAAGTGAGTTTTAAATTTAAATTAAGTTATGGAAGCTTAGATTAAAAAATCTTAAATTTAGAGTTAGTATTTAAGATAGAAAAGTACATAAAAATTTAGGGATTTATATTTTAGACAATATATTAGGTTACATAAATAATTATGGATATTATTGGAGTGGTTAACATAATTAATTTATATTGGTCATAATTTTAAGTGATACCGGAGAAACTTATTCAATTGAGATTCGAAATTAAACAATAGAAAAGAGGGACTTATACTATTAGTCCCAACTAGTGAGTATATAAATAATGGAGTGGCATATCTATTTTATCCCATATTATATTTCTATAGTGAAAATTTAATTTTTGTGATTTATATGCTCTGCTCCTTGGAGAAACAAATCGGTGTTTTTAAATTTTCAAAATAGATGTATATACATATTCATATGATGATTTAATAAATTTATTAAAGTAACTAAATAATTGAAATGTGGCAAAATACATACTTGTAGAATGCAAAAGAAGAAATTGAATGAAAAGAAAGTAGTAGTGTATATATATGCATATATTTATTTGAGAGAAATGTTTATGTTGTTTTATGGTTTCATATATTACATTGATTATAATGAAAATGAACTCACTTTATTTAATTATTTATTTATTCCCTTGATTTCTTGTTTATTTTGGTTAGCTAAATGTCATTTTAGTGGATTTTTATTTTTCACCTTTTTTAATATAATGGATGGGAATCTAGTTAGAACCCCGTAGCCTTCAACAGGGGTAACGGCCTAAGTGCATCTAGAATAAGTTATGAATTGTGATAGTACTACGATGTGATGTATCCAGTGTTGTGATTTGAGATACTAGATGTATAATGTGAAAGTGATAAGATGAGATGGATCTAAAGAAATATCAAGATATATGATGTTATGGTTTGATAATTTGGTTCCTGTCTATGATACTTATTTTCATAATATTTTTTTTACACTTAGGAAATATGGATTTTATCTAAAAGTTTTTTTATTTATTAAATAATTGTTTTCATTTCAACTATAAAATTTTTTACTTAAATTATTCGATAATTATTGATTTTTAAAAACTCTAGCATGCATTTATTTCTCCATTTGTGCATTTTATTATTTATGCATTTACTAAGTTAATAGTAGGCTTATCCCTCTTCTTTCCTTATTTTACAGACTAGCAAGTAAAGGAGTGAAATGATGTAAGAGCTCATGAGCTATCAGATTGTCACGACCTAAATCAAGAAGGGGTGACCAGCATGGAAAGTACGAAATACTCAAGTCCGTGAGCCTATCTAGTAACACCTTAACTAAGGAGACATTTTTTTCAATGTGACACAACCTACTTCATTATCTAATTCATCATATTGGCATTCTTTTCATAACATAGATATTCATAGTTGCTGCAAAAATTTTGGCAGAGTTTCCCCTGAAATTCGAACATCCCCAAATTTTTACAACAGCTATGAATCTAGCAAAAATAGTAAGGGGGAGCTCCATGCTTCCCACCAACAATCAATATAGTATAGAACCAAAGATTCATCAGGGGAGGGGAAATCCTATTCATGTTGAACAAAAATAAATCCAATATATTACAATCAACCAACAATAATTCATCACAACAAAATTCCATGCCCTCAAGATCCGAAGATGGGCTCACCAATATAATGCCTTTACCTACTGAGATGAAGGAGGCGAATCAGATCTAACAGTACTATCTGAAAGGTCAAAATTTAAAAGAGTGAGGTGAACCTAGTGAGTAGATAAATGATTACAATAATTAAAAATAGCTAAGTTAACTAGGAAATGTCAAATACTGAAGCTCATAAGGGGATCTTCTACAATAGTTAAATCTCGACATAAAGGTCATTCAAATTTCATTTTTTTTCAACTATTGTTGGTGGCGGCTACACCTCGTTGGCAGCTCCTTATCCTTCACGGGTGGCTACGCCTAATAGGCAGCTCCTTTTCCACACTAGTACATGTTATCATTAATCTTTTAGGGCGGCTTCAACTTGTTGGTAGCTTCTTACCCTTTCATGGGTGGCTACACTTAACGGGTAGCTCCTTCTCTGTCTAGATCTTATAATAAGCACTAGATAGTGTATTAAGCCAGTAATCCACACATAGTAAACTAGAAATGATATAAGCAATACTCATTTGTCATTATAGTTGAATAAGAAGTTATTAATGCATAGAACATATAAGGCCTATAGAAAGGTAAAGGAGCACTCAATCAATAAACAAATAGAATATTACAAATAAGGAAAAATAAAACCTAATTGGGTAATTAAACATCTACAAAGATGGCTAGATGCATAAATAATTAAATGCTTAATATTTAATCTGAATAAGCTAGGATGATGCCGAAGAAAATACATTTAGTAAAAAAATGAAAGAGCCACGCGTAAATATATATATATATATATATATACGTAACTAGTATTAAGGAGTAGGACTGCGCAATGTATATATATGTCACAACCCAATTTCTGAGCCACAACACGTAGACTAAACTAATTTGAAGATTGGGTTAGCCTAGCAAGCCTTACAAAATTTAAAGTCGACTATTATATCATACATTTAAACTAACCCATATAATTCACAAGTTTTAGAAATTTTAATATTTAATTCATTATGTTATTAGGGGCTACCGAAAATCTGGCAACATCTCCCCTAAAAATTTGACATCCCATCTTGAAAAATAAATTAAATTAGCACCAGCACCAGCACCAACAACAACAAGTTACATATAACTAAAATGCCTAGCTATGAAAGTATAAATAGTATTTACAAATTATAAGTGACCATATAACATGGACAATTCCAAAATTCTTTCTCTACACCTAAGTGCCACCACATCATGGAGTTTGACACAATCTCACAAAATTAAACACCTACTTTAAAGGTTTGGTAGCTCGCAAGCTCCCAAATCACTTCACTCCTTTACTCGCTAATTTGAAAAATAAGGAAAGAAGAAGGATAAGTTTATCACTAGGTTAGTAAGTGTATAAATAATAAAGTACATAGAGGGAAAAACAAGTGCATACAAGAGTTTTTAGAAATCAATGATTATCGAATAATTTAGGCAATAAAATTTATAGTTGAAATAAAAAATAATTATTTAAATAAAAAGAAACTTTTAAATAAAATCTATATTTTCTAAATATGAGAAAAATATTATAGGAATGGATATCATAGAGAGAAACCAAATCATCAAACCACATCATCACATATCATGGCATCTCTTTGGATTCATCTCATCTTATCACTTTCACAATATACATCTAGTATTTCAAATCACAACACTAGATACATCATATTGTAGTGCTATCACAATTTACAATTTATTTTAGGTGCACCTAGGCAGTTACCTCCGTTAACGCCTACAGGGTCCTAACTAAATTCCCATCTATTATATAAAGTAAAATAAAATAGAATAAAATTTGTTTAATTGGCATTTAGCTATAAAAAATAAATAAGGAATCAAAGAAGAAAATAAATATTTAAATAAGGCAAGTTAACCTTCAATATAATCACTGTAACATATGAAACCATAAAATAGCATTAAATACTCCTCTCATAAATAAACATATACACACTATTACTTCCTTTCCATCTAATTCATTCTTTTGCGTTTCATAAGAATATATCACGCCACATTTCAATTATTAATTTGTTTTAATAAATTTATTAAATCATCATATGAATATATATATATATATATATATCCATTTTGATGTTTTGAAAACACCGATTTGTTTTCCCAAGGAATAGAGCACATAAATCACACAATTAAAGATTTCACCATAGAAAACATAAAATGGAATGAAATAGATATACCACTTTATTATTTACCCACTCACCAGTTGGAACTAATAGTATAAGTCCCTATTTCTTGTTGTTTAATGCTAAGTCCCAGTTGAATGAGTTTCTTTGGTATCATCTAAAATTATAACCAATATAAATTAATTATATTAACCACTCCAATAATATCCATAATTATTTATATAACTTAATATACTCCCTAAAACATAAATCCTTAAATTTTTATATATTTTTCTATCCTAAATACTAACCCTAAATTTGGGATTTTTTAATCTAAGCTTCCATAACTCAAATAAAGTTCAAAACTTACCTTTTGGAACTCCAAAGATAACTTTAGAAGGATTAATTTGCATGTAAATGTTGAAATTCAAGAAACTCCAATCTTGGAGCTCACCCATGGCACTAGGAATGAAGAGAGCTACACGAAGGGGATTTTGCTTCAATAAAGCATGTGAAAGGATCAATATTAATGGAAAAGAAAGATAAAAGGGGAAGAGAAAAAAAAACTACCTCCAAATTCCAAAAATTGTAGCTAGACAAAAAAGAAAAATGGGAAGAAGATGAGAATAATTGAGTTGTAATGATGGAAAGAAGCACTAGGATTAAAGCATGTTGGAATAGTGACTAACGGCAATAGATGCGTGATTAGAGGTAACCAAAATAGAAGAGAAAATTTTTGGGAGATGGAAATGTATGGATGGCAGTGAAAAGAAGTAGAATTTTTTGTGAATGAAATGAAGAAGAAAGAAAAAGGAATGCTGCCTCTGATGGAAAAGTTGGAGAGAGAAGGTGTTTAGGAAATATTAAATATCTTTGGCTAATATTACACTTTTGCCCCCAACAAGTCTAATATGCTTTAATTGAGATTTAAAATGATTGGAAAAGTCCTTTAAAAATTTTTATATACTCTAAAATATATTTAAAAATTATTTAGTTTTTATTTTAATAACGTAAAATATATTATTTATTTATATTATATTATATATATATATATATTAGGTATTACAATATATGTGTATATATATATATCTCTTAAAAGGATATGGAATTCAAGCCATCACATTCATGCTTCAATCCAAATTATGTCGATTATGGGTCAATAAGCATGGTTAATCGCTCCCCTGATGTATCTCACTTCCTAATTTACCAAGAATAATTAGATTTTCACGTGAGATCTTTCTTCCTATAACAGGGATGTATAATAGAATCAGGCAAGAACATAGCACTCACCTCACAAAATTCCTAAATTACACCTCCCTTCCACCTCATCGAGGCTTGATAAACTTTGAACCCTCAATTGCATGTGTACATATATATAACAATAGAACAAACACACAAATTTATTGTAATCATCGTCTACTCATCATGATATCAAGAGTTGACAGTTACTTGCTTATCCTCAAAAGTTCAACTCATTCATAGTAAATGTTCCTAGAGTTTCCTACTAGCACTAAACTTGCCAAATAATTACGTAGACCCATAACAACAATTCTTAACATCTATCTTCTTCAATGATAGTTTTCTAATCATTTTCTTCCATTCTATGATTCACTTATTACTCACAAAATTGCCTCTTAACTTAGCCCTTCCTATAACATTTCAAATTTATGATTTGAGTTTCAAATTCATTCCTAGGGATTAGGAATTGAAGGTTTATGCATGATTAACATAGTTAGAAAGCCTCATTCCAAGATCCCTAATCTCCCCCCTTCCATGTTCGGTTAGCCAAGCAAGGGCAAGACTTAAACACTCCTATGTCACCCTTTTTACTTAGAATAGGCCAAAAATGGAAAGGAAGAGCAAAAATTAATGGATTTGGCATTCAAATTGAAGGAAGAACGGAAATGGGATGCTCATCGTGGCTACTGCACTCCTCTGGCTTGCTCACGGACAAGACGCTCGAACCAGCGGCAAGAGAGCTCGAGAAGATCCGTATAGCATCGGGGAAAGCTTCGTAGGTGAGGGAAAAAGGGCGACAACTCCACCGAAGAAGATGCACACAAGCTAGCAGGGGGAGAGAGCTGACGCAATGGAGAACGAGGAAGCAGCAACGGGAAGAAGACAGAAAGGAATAACCAGCGGGAAAAAAAAGAAGATAAAATAAGAAGAAGAAAAAGAAAAATAAAAAAATAAAAGAAGGAAGGAAGGGGAAAATGAATAAAATAATAAATAACCCTTTTTTTTTTCTTTTCGTTACATAGACCCTTAGAGTATGTGCTTAATTTTATGAGATTGTGTTAGACTCCATGATGTGGTGGCACTTAAGTGTGGAAAAAGTATTTTGGAATTGGTATATGTTATATGGTCACTTATAGAATGGCTAAACATTGTTTATACTTCCTTAGTTAGGTATTTTGGTTGTATGTAACTTGTTGTTGTTGGTACTAGTTATCACACCACAACAAAGTTAAGTACGTTGGTGTAGAAGACAAACAATCCCCTTACCATAAGTCTTTTTGAATTGACAACCTTCTCAAAATTTTGAGAATATCTCTAAGTTGTAACTTTAAATAATAAAACTATGGGTATCATTTCTGAATCATTTTTATACAAAACATATAAGTTATTCTTTTAGGTGACTTTTGTAAAAATTTCGACAGAGTCTCTTCTGTAATTTAGACCTTCCGATATTTCTACAATCAGTCTACTAAAACAATACACCCAAAAGGAATGACCCATATTCATTTAGACCCAAAAAAATAAACTTCTAGGGATTTGAGGATACCCTATCTATGATTCAGTGGAGCCACACTTTACACTATTCAGAACAAAATAGATTACACGCATATAAACAAAATGCACCCACATGAACAACTATGGGCTCGCCAAAAGAAACAAGCGAAAGAGCGACTACTAATACGTTGCTGAGGGTAGACTAGGGTCTGCACCGCTATTTGAAAAAAAATAATAAAAATATAGTGAGTTTAACACTCAGTGAATAAGTAATGCCAACCCTTAAAAATAGGGACAAAGCCTGTAAAATATATATATATATATATAACGCAAGAAACATGTCTTATATAAATCATTTCATTAAAATGTACTGGAAAAATCTAAACAAAACCACTTGAAACAAACGTAGAGCACACAGCTCGCGGGAAGAATAACCACAAATGCAAAGCACTTTGCTTGCAAAAATAAAATGTCTCCATGTGTAGTGGCCACCCACACGGGGCTAGCAACACCCCTGCTAGCTGAGGTACAGATCATGGTGCACCATGGCTAACAACTACTGCTGTTAGCTACAGGGTTCTGAACAAATAACCTTTTAAAATAATAATTTTCTCAAATTAGCATTTCAGACAAAGTACCATTCATATCAGTTCAATATCAAAGTTTCCAAATAACTCAAACAGACATCAATTTGCAAAATTTCATGTTTAAATCAATTTTCGATAAACATGCATATGACAAAACATTTAAAGATGTATCTCCATAAATAGATTTTCAAATGTTAGAACACTGCAAGGAAACTTAGTAACAAAATAATAAATACTAGTTACTCACGGTCCGTATTACTTACTCACCTTTCCAAATGATACAAAAATTCCTTACCCACTTCTTAGCTATGACTCAATCTCCTGAATACCCTATAATACCCGTTCACCAGATTTTAGAGTGTGAATAACTACAATTTATCTCATTAGCTTAGCCTATTTGAACAAAATTCTAGGAAAAGAAAAGAACATTGGTATATATTCTTCATTCCCTTAGCATGCTATAGATATGTATATGATTTCAAGTAACTAAATCCACCATCCTCTCCATACCCATACAATACACACAATATACCTATATAAAGGTATAGATTTGTATATATATATGTGTCCGTATATGGCAGCAGAGCATTTTGGATTTTATATTCAAAGGCCGAAATTCACTCAAGAGAGGAAAGAAAATGGAACCATGTCAATCTTGTGCCTTTTCCTCCCCAATTCCACTAAGGAGCTAGACTCAAAAACCAAGAAATAAAGGAAAACTCATACCATACAAGGCTATCCATTCCGCAGCAAAACACGCTAGAGGGAAGCTTATTCTGCACCCACAAGAATTGGCAAGTAAGAAGCACAATAGAATTTGGTTTTAGATTAGGAAGTTTATGCAGAAAATTGGAGTAACCACCGTATAGGAGAAATGAAATACATTTTAGCATAAAGAAAACTAAGATTGCCCCAACCAAACTCATCCTCTTACACCAATTTTTTTTTCTACACAACACTTTCCCTTGGCTGGCCACACACCAGAAAATGCATTGCAGAACTAGAAAGCAGGGGAGGAACACGCTGTGAAGATGGGACTAGAAGAAGCAATACATATAGCAGAAACTCCAGACCTGGGGAAAGAATTTTTCTGGTGTTAATTTACCAGCAATTAGCAGCGAAACTTAGCATATACAAGGAGAAAGCAAATTGCAGAAGAAAACCAAACTAGAGACAGCAAAGTGACGATGAATAGGGGTGAGAAGGTGTAGCTCTTTCCAGCATAATTTTTACTACTTTTCTGACTGAAAGGATGGAAGTAGGTGGAGGTTCTATGCTGCAGAAATGTGAGTGGAAAAATGACATGAAACCCCAGCTTAAAGTGGATGCAAGAGGTTATACCAGGAAATTGCAAAAGAAAGGAAAAAAAAAAAACTGATACGTGGCAGCTTCAAAACACAAATTTGAAAAGTCAAACTTCCTATGTATATATATTCATGCACGTCGGGTCTTTACAATCTCCCCCCCTAAAAAAAAAATTCGGTCCCCGAATTTATATATATATATACTAACCTTAGTTCTCAAATAGATAGGGGTACTTTGCACCCATTTCAGTTTCTACCTCTCACGTAGCCTCCTTTAGTGTGTGGTGACACCATAAAACCTTTACTGACGTAATCTCCTTAGAATGTAACTTCCTCGTTTGTCTATCCAAGATTGCCACAGGAGTTTCTTCATAAGTTAAACCTTCACCCATAGAAACATCTTGATTCTGTAACACGTGAAAGGGATCAGGAAGATACTTCCTTAACATTGAAACATGGAATACTGGGTGAATATTAGATAACTCAGGTGGTAATGCCAGCCTATAGGCTACAATCCCAACTTGCTCTAGGATCTCAAATGGCCCTATATATCTCAGGGTCAACTTTCCTTTCTTCCTAAATCTCATCACACCCTTCATAGGAGACACCCTGAGAAATATATAGTCTCCAATCATGAACTCCAAATCACGGCATCAGCGATCCACGTACACTTTCTGCCTGCTCTGAGCTGCTATCAATCTCTCCTTGATTACTTTCACCTTTTCTAAGGCATCTTGTACTAACTCAAGCCCTAATGATTTAACTTCACCAATTTCAAACCATCCAATGGGAGATCTGCACTGTCTCCCATACAATGCCTCGAAGGGTGCCATCTGTATGCTAGCTTGATAACTATTATTATAAGTAAATTCCACTAATGATAAATAGTTATCCCAGCTGCCACCAAAGTCCATAACACATAACCTTAATATATCTTCTATTGTTTGTATAGTCCTCTCAGATTGCCCATCAGTCTGAGGATGAAAAGCAGTGCTAAGATCTAATCGGGTACCTATAGCCTCTTGAAAGGCTCTCCAAAACTTAGAAGTAAATTAGGGTCCTCGATAAAAAATTATAGACATTGGAATACCGTGAGTTTTACTATCTCATTTATGTAAAGCTGTGCATATTTTGCAACATTGTTCATTGTTTTTACAGGGAGAAAATGAGCTATTTTAGTGAGTCTGTCCATAATCGCCCAGATAGAATCGTAACCCCTTACTGTTTGGGGTAATCCCATTACAAAGTCCATAGTGATCCTTTCCCACTTCCACTCGGGTATCTCCAGTAGTTGATGTAGTCCTACAGGTTTTTGGTGTTCTGCCTTAACTTGTTGACACGCTAAACAATAAGAAGCAAAATTTGTTATATCTCTCTTCATGCCCTCCCACTAGTATACTTGCTTTAAATCTTGATATATCTTTGTAGAACCTGGATGGATCGTATACCGGGAATAATGAGCTTCTTCCATAAGTTCTCTCTTTAAATCTTCCACATTTGGCACACACAATCGAGTACCGAACCATAAAATGCCATTTGAATCTAAAATAAATTCATTTTTCTTTCCACTTTTGACGTCATACACCAATTTACATATCTGTGCATCCTTAACTTGAGCAGTTTTCAATATTTCAAATAGAGATGAACGAAGCTGTACATGAGCCAAAAACATTCCTGGCTCTTTAATCTCAAATTGGATTCCAGAACGCTTAATCTTATGGAGATATATAATTAGTGGCCTCCTTGCCTCTGCAATATAGCTCAAGCTCCCCATGGATTTCCTGCTCAGAGCATCTGCTACCATATTAGCCTTACCTGGATGATATAAAATAGTACAATCATAATCTTTGAGTAACTCCATCCACCGTCTTTGCCTTAGATTCAGATCCCGCTGTTGGAAGATATATTTAAGGCTTTTATAATCTGTGTAGATTTCACATGTCTCACCATATAAATAATGCCCCCAAATTTTGAGAGCAAAGACCACTGCCGCCATTTCTAAATCATGCATTGGGTAATTCTATTCATGTTTCTTAAGTTGTCTAGAGGCATAAGCAATCACATGACCATGCTGCATCAATACACATCCCAAGCCAACCCTAGAAGCATCATAGTACACAACATAACCTCCAGACCCTGAGGGTAATGTCAAAACTAGTGCAGAAGTCAGACAATCTTTCAATTTCTGAAAGCCCTCTTCACACATCTCAGACCACTAAAATTTCACATTTTTCTAGGTTAATTTTGTTAATGATGCAACTATTTTAGAAAAGTCTTTAACAAACTGACGCTAATAGCCTGTTAAGCCCAAGAAACTATGAATCTCTGTAACTGTAGTAGGTCTCGGCCATTTTTGAACCGCTTTCACTTTACTTGGATCTACTTGCACCCCATCTTTTGAGATTACATGGCCTAAAAAGGTAATCTTTTCTAGCCAAAATTGGCATTTAGAAAATTTAGCATATAATTGGTGTTCCCTTAACACCTGTAGTGCCACTCTCAGGTGCCGTTCATGCTCTTCATAACCCTTAGAATAAATCAAAATATCATCAATGAAGACGATAATAAACTGGTCTAGAAATGGCTTGAACACTCAATTCAACAAGTCCATAAATGCAGCTGGGGCATTGGTTAACCCAAACGGCATCACTAAAAATTTATAATGACCACACCAGGTTCTAAAAGCAGTTTTAGGGATGTCTTCCCTTCTTATTCTCAGCTGATGGTAACCCAATCTTAAGTCAATTTTTGAGAAACATTGAGCTCCCTGTAACTGGTCAAATAGATCATCTATACGAGGCAAAGGATACCTATTCTTCACTGTCACTTTATTCAGTTGTCTGTAATCTACACATAAGTGGAGGGAACCATCTTTCTTCTTAACAAAAAGTATAGGTGCGCCCTAAGGGGACGTACTAGGGTGAATAAAAGCCTTATCTAACAAGTCTTGCAATTGATTCTTTAATTCATTAAGCTCCAGGGGCACCATTCGATAAGGAGGAATAGATATAGGTTGAGTACCTGATAATACATCTATACAAAATTCATTTTCCTTTTCTGGAGGTAACCTTGGTAATTCCTCGGGGAAAATATCAAGGAATTCTTTTACTACTGGAACCTGTTCCAATACTGGGACTTGTAGTTTCATATCTTAAACCATCGCTAAATATCCTTGACACCCCTTTTTCAAGAGCCTCTGAGCTTCAATCATAGATATTAAATTGTCTGGTACTTCACTTCGATCACCTTGAATGACAAAGGAAGATTTATCAGGAAAATTACATCTCACTAACTTAAGATGACAATCCACTACTGCATAGTAGGACGCTAACCAATTCATTCCAAGTATTACATTAAACTCTGCTATTGCAAGCACTATCAAGTCAACTAACGTCTCGCAATCGGCCAGTGTAATCACACATGCCTTATACACCCATTCAACCATTACAGATTTCCCTATTAGGGTTGCAACAAGTAACGAGGACTCTAATTTTTCAGAGTCCTTACCAATCTTCTTTGCAAAATATGGAGATATATAAGAATGTGTGGAGCCAGGATCAAATAATGACTAAGTAGCATGTGAACAAACTGTAAGTGTACCTGTTACCACAGTATTAGATGCTTGTGTGTCCTGTCTATTTAGTGCAAAAACCTGAGCCTGGCCTCGTCCTGCAGTCGCCTAGCCTCTGCCTACTACTGCCCCACTACTGCTACCTCGACCACTCTGAACTGTAACTGCACCGGTAGATGGAGTCCCTGTTGAGAATTGCCTAGTAGGTTGAACTGATCCCTGACTAGAATCAAGGTAACGCTGAGGACAATCTCTCACCAAATGTCTAACTTGCCCACAACGAAAACATGCTCCCGTCTCTCTATGGTAAGTGCCTGAATGTATCTTCCCACAAATAGAACAGAGACCTCTAGATTGACGAGATGGAGTAGAAACTGGGGTAGACATCGTGCTAACCCCTCGGAACGATGCTCTGTGCCTGTCAGTACCAGCAGAAGATGAAGTCGCAGGTCCTGTGAAGGTTTGAGTAAGTCTCTGATGACTCTGAGGTTTAAGACCATAAGAAGATCCAGCTATAAAGGAACTACCTCCCTGTCTCCCTTCACTGTTATGCTTCCTCTTTCTTTGAGAAGTGTCCTCCTCCTTATCTCTCATTTCTATCATACGTACATAATCCACCGCAGCTGAATATGAGGGAAAGAGGTTCATCTGTGGAGCAATCACCCTATACAACATACGAGGTAGCCCATTCACAAATTGCTTGATCCTGTCTCTCTCAGTAGGGACTAAATGTAGGGCGTAGCGAGACAACTGAGTGAACCGGATATCATAATCAGAAACACTCATGCCTGGAATCAATTTTAGACCCTCGAATTCTTTGGCCCTAGCATCCTGGACACTTTGTGGTAAAAAGCGATCCATAAAGAGTCCCCTAAATTCTTCTTATAGCATTAGGGGAGATCCGATCGGCCTTTCCCCCAGTAAAGTCTGATACCATATGTAAGCCGCATCTTGTAACTGAAACCTGGCAAACTCAGCTGATTTTGTACTTGAGCAACTAAAAGCTCTGCATATCTTTTCAATACCATCAATAAATTGCTGGGAATCCTCCTGACTTTCTATTTCAGAATAAGTGGGAGTCTTCAATTTTAAGAACTGGGAAAGGGTTACTGGAACCTCTCTCTCCTCCCTCATCACCTGAGGCCCTACCGGTCTTGGTTGAACTGGCGGTGCAATTTCCTCCACAGGCTGTGGAGGCTCTACCCTATTTGCAGGTGAGGCCTGCCTAGGGGGTCGATTATTTCCTCAACCCCTACCCCGACCTCGACCACGGCCTCTGATAGGTGGGGTAGTTTGTTGGGTTGATGCACTTGCAGAAGCCTCATCTACAGCGGCTAATCTATTAACTGAATGAATTCTGGGAGGCATATCCACACTACAACAAAATAACAAACATTTAAATCATTTTCCAGATTGGAAGTAGGATAAACCATGATCACATTCAATAAGACAGCATACTTGAAGGAATAAACCTGCAGGCCAGCTAAAAGAAACAAATGAAAGAGCGACTACTGATAGGTTGCTGAGGGTAGGCTAGGGTCTGCACCGCTATCTGAAAAATAATAATAAAAATATAGTGAGTTTAACACTCAGTGAATAAGTAATGCCAACCCTTAAAAATAGGGATATATAAAATGTAAGAAACATGCCTTATACAAATCATTTCATTAAAATGTACCGGAAGCATCGAAACAGAACCACTTGAAACAGACGCAGAACACACAGCTCGCAGGGAGAATAACCATAGACACAAAACACTTTGCTTCTCCACATGTAGTGACCACCCACACGGGGCTAGCAACACCCCTGCTAGCTGAGATACAGATCATGGTGCACCATGGCTAACAACTACTGTTGTTAGCTACAGAGTTCTGAACAGATAACCTCTTAAAATAATACTTTTTTCAAATTAGCATTTCAGACAAAGTACCATTCATATCAGTTCAATATCAAAGTTTCCAGATAACTCAAACAGACATCAATTTTCAAAATTTCATATTCAAATCAATTTTCTGTAAACATGCATATGACAAAACATTTAAAGATGTATCTCCATAAATAGATTTTCAAATGTTAGAACACTGCAAGGAAACTTAGTAACAAAATAATAAATACTAGTTACTCACGGTCCGCATTACTTACTCACCTTCCTAGATGATACAGAAATTCCTTACCCACTCCTTAGCTATGACTTAATCTTCTGAATACCCTATAATACCCGTTCACCAGATTTTAGAGTGTGAATAACTATAATTTATCTCATTAGCTTAGCCTATTTGAACAAAATTCTAGGAAAAGAAAAGAACATTGGTATCTATTCTTCATTCCCTTAGCATACTATAGATATGTATATGATTTCAAGTAACTAAATCCACCATCCTCTCCATACCCATACAATACACACAATATACCTATATAAAGGTATAGATTTGTATATATATATATATATATGTGTGTCTGTATATGGCAGTAGAGCATTTTGGATTTTACATTCAAAGGCCGAAATTCACTCAAGGTAGGAAAGAAAACAGAACCATGTCAATCTTGTGCCCTTTCCTCCCTAATTTCACTAAGGAGTTAGACTCAAAAACCAAGAAATAAAGGAAAACTCATACCATATAAGGCTGTCCATTCTGCAGCAAAACACGCTAGAGGGAAGCTTATTTTGCACCAACAAGAATTGGCAAGTAAGAAGCACAATAGAATTTGGTTTTAGATTAGGAAGTTTATGCAGAAAATGAGAGTAACCACCGTATAGGAAGATTGAAATACATTTTAGCATAAAGAAAACTAAGATTGCCCCAACCAAACTCATCCTCTTACACCAATTTTTTTTCCTGCACAACACTTTCCCTCGGCTAGCCACACACCGGAAAACGCATTGCAGAACTAGAAAGCAGGGGAGGAAGATGCTGTGAAGATGGGACTAGAAGAAGCAATACACATAGCGGAAACTCCAGACCTGGGGAAAGAATTTTTCTGGTGTTAATTTACTAGCAACCTGCAGCGAAACTCAGCATATACAAGGAGAAAGCAAACAACAGAAGAAAACCAAACTAGAGACAGCAAAGTGACGATGAACAGGGGAGAGAAGGTGCAGCTCTTTCCAGCATAATTTTTACTACTTTTCTGACAGAAATGATGGAAGTAGGTGGAGGTTCTGTGTTGCAGAAGTGTAAGTGGCAAAATGACGTGAAACCCTGGCTTAAAGTGGATGCAAGAGGGTATACCAGGAAATTGCAAAAGAAAGGAAAAAAAAAAAAATTGATACGTGGCAGCTTCAAAACACAAATTTGAAAAGTCAAACTTCCTATATATATATATATATATATATATTCATGCACGTTGGGTCTTTACACTAGTGCTAGTTTGATTTATTTTATAGGTTGGGATTTCCAATTTTTAGGGGAGATGCTGTCAGATTTTTGGCAACTCCTTGGTAACGCAATGAAATGAATACGTAATTTTAAAAAAAACTTGTGGGTTGTACGAACTAGTTTAAAGATATGATATAATAGTTGATTATATATTTTTAAGGTTTGTTAGGCTAATCAAATAATCAAATTAGTTTAGCTTACGCATCAGTTATGACTTAAAAATTAGGTCGTGACAACTATATTATATTTTCATCAAATTAATTTAATACATTGTGATTGAAAATATAATGATGTTATTAATTCATGTTAAAAGATTAATTTAATTCAGCATATTCAAGATATATGACAGAATCCCATTTAAATAATTGTTAGTTTTAAAAAAAATAGCAATTGCACCCATGAAATGTACTGGATGCTCAAATAATATGTTACTTTGAAGAATTTACACATTAAATAATAGAAATATTTTTAATTTAAAGGATTTTTATAAAATTCAATTTAAATACTTATTTTCACATTTAAATTAAAAAAATTAATTTTTTGGTCCTTATAATTTTTGAATTGGTTCTTATAGTTTTTTTTTTCTCAAATTTGTCTCTATACTTTCTAAACATTTAAGAATCAATTCCTACAATTTATTTCTGTCACAACGCTATTAATTGGTGGCTAACATGGCAAATAGATCCCAATTGGCAAGCTTATATGGATTAAAACTTGCCACATATTCACCATTTCGCAACTGCACGTGAGAAGCACATGAGCACAAACGAGAGGCAGCAGACATAGAGAAGGCTTCAGCAATCCCTCTTTATCTTTCACTGACTTTCAATTCAGAAATCTCATGGATCTACAGCAATAAAGAAAACTAAAGGAACAAGAACAAGAGGAAATATCCATACAGAATACTTGTGGGCAATATCATTACACTTATCTTGATTTAGAGAGCATAAAAAGGCATTAAATCTTTAGGAAGTAAGAAAAATAATATTGTCAACTGTAATATAAATGTAAGGAAAGATGATTACACAAAATCCTATGGTTGTCTGGGAAATGATGAAGCACAAGTTATTTTGTCCTGAAAACAAACTTTAAGGAAGATTTCATAGAAACAAAACAAAGCATGACCATTAGCTTATACTCAAAACAGAGCAAAACAAAGCACTTGTGCAGCCATTTGGTGATAAGACATTAGAAAGGTGTACAGGTTTAAAATCTTATTACTAAACGGGATGAGTGTAGCCTTGAAGCCATTCGGTGATAAGATAGCGTAGAATCCTATTCCCGACGGTGAACAGATATTGGAACAATGATAAGATTCTTATTGTATGTAAGAAAAATTTCAAATGTTTGTTGAGGCTAATATTTTTTAATTTACATTTTTCACCAAGAGCATCGTTCGAACAACGACATAAAAGAATGCAACTGGGGAAATCATATGAACAAGGACCAAGAATGCTAAATACGACATGATAATGTCAATTGCAAACTTTCATATGTTTTAACAAATCAAAAGTAGAGTATCATCATTGGTTTGACAATACTCTGCTTTTGATTTGTTTAACAGATGCAATTAGTAGACATAGAGAAAACAGATACAATTTTTTTTTTTTTAATAATTATTATCAAGTTTGAAGTTTTGTTATGTTTCGTAAGTTGGAGATGAGTGGATCATAAGTTAAAGATGAGCAGCACTACGAAGCACTCTAATGATTCAGAAAGTTCCCAGCATTTTAAGGGAACAAATCTGATGTGAAGATTGGAGGATAACTCGATGAGGAGTGGATCACCGAGAGTCCTAACTCGCCTGTGATGGATTTTTGTCCTAGGTCGAGGAATTTGGCAACTTATCTTGTGCGTGGGATAGTATGCAAATGAAATTGGCCTTTGCGTGAAACTAATGCAAATGGATAGTGGAATTAGGTGTCCAACCTTACGTACAACTCAAGTGAGTAGCTGTGCAGATGTGGTATTCTTTTTAGTTTACTTATTTCACATTTGCTTCCCAATTGGGATCCATTTGCCATGTCAGCTGTCATGCAGACTTACAAAGGTGACAGTGTGGAAGATGACAGCGTGGAAGCTTCACGTGATATGCATGGACACGAAGGATTACGTAAAAGCATAAGGAATAAGAGGCCTACGTGGAAGATTCGTGAGGAATTAAATAGCAACGATTAGATACGGAGAAGGGGAGAAAAAGAATGTGAAGATTTCCTCCTAACGCTTTCTGTTTCTCTCTTCCCTTACTGTTATTCTGCCATTCTGTTACGGCCACATTTCTTCCTTCTGCTTGGGTTTATGTTCATTTCTAGAAAGCTGTTACTGCTGAAGAACGGCATAATCGAAAGCGCAACTAAGATCATTACAATTGGGGTAAAACTTGATTTCCCTAAATTCGATGGTACTGAGCCATTGAGTTGGGTATTCAGAGCTGAACAATTCTTTGCATACTACGAGACTTCCGACATACAGAGATTGACCATTGCCGCTGTGCACATGGAAGGGACGGATTTGATTAGAAAAAACTATAAAGGCTAATTATTAAACGTTTAGAAAATATAGGGACGGATTTGATTAGAAAAAACAAATTATAAGGACTTCTTGAAAATTGAGCTAAATTATAGGGATTAAAAGATTAATTTTCCCTTTAAATTACTTAGTGATGAAATTTTTTTTTCTAATAATTAAGACTTGAGTAGTTAATAAAATATAAATTTTGATTACATGTATAAATTGATATGTCAAAAAATTATTTAAAAAATCAATAGAACTCATTGATCTTTTCTTTAAAAAAAAATGACTTGTTTGGACATATTATTAACTATGAAAAACATTTATTTATAACATTAATTATAAGTATAAAATAAAATAAAAATCTTAACTACGAACAATATTAAGAGGATGTTTGTCACATGTGATGATTATATTGGTCACCATCTTTTTACAAAATCCATTTTGTAATTACATTAGAGCACACTACTTTGATGTCGTATAACATAGCTGCTTAGTTAAAATAGATTATTTCAAATGTTCTGGAGTATGCCTCATATTCATAAAGCACACTATCTCATGAAGTATGCCTCATATTCAAATGTTTTGGAGTATGACTTATATTCATAACAAACAAAACCAAATATATCATGAAAGCATTGAGTAATAGCTTCATCTGTTTCAGGCAATTCCTTCATCTCATGCCACTTTTTAAGCACATGAAACTATGATGGTAAAAATGAGAACATTTGTGCCAGGTGAAACTATTTTACAGTATCTTATAGATTTGTATTTTTAATGCTAAGTTTACCAATTCCTAGAACGGATTAGGACTCCCTTAGTTTTTCACTTGAATAAAGATTAATGAAAGCTTTATGAGCTCACCAGTTACATGGAAGTTTGGCTATTGGCTGAATGTTTCTAATAACGTAGAGTTTATATATATATACACACACACAGACACACACTCTTTAAATTGAAAAATGTGAGATTTATGCTATATATACATACAGTCTGCAATGGGTAAACCCTGGAAGATTTATCTCTAAGTTATAATTTTATAAAAAATATAGTCTTTTTGCTATAATAATCCTATTGGTAACTCAAAATAAATTATGTAGTCTTTATACTTGTAAAATGGGCTTAATTTTAGTACATGGATGCATTGTCTTGGCTGAGCATTCATCTTCTTTGAAAGAAAATTTGAGATGGGTCTGAATATATATATACTTGCAGCAAATTAATTTCTCAAATAATTACCCTACACAGTTTGATTAGAGTCACAATTCGAACTTTAATTTTTGTTTTCATAACAAATACATGAAATTTTGAGGGATAAGAGACTGATAAAATTCACTGTGTTCTTCTCTTATGAGAGTTTTTTTTATTTCTCTTAAGAGTTAAGTTTCTGACTTTGCCCAAAGTACACACCACACAATTTGTACGATCATTTGTACGTGTGAAAGAGATTGGTTTTTCCATTATTTTAATTTTCTCACAAAAAAATTGACCTTCTTTTTGAATTTCAAAATTAAAAAATTAAATGTTACTTAATTAATTATTAAATAAATAAATAAATAATGAATTAAATTCTTTCTAAACTTTTTTATAGATTTAAGTTCTCTCAGTATGAGTGGCCTAATAATCCAACAATTTTTATGATTTCAACTATCTTATTCAATTGGACAAATAATCTGCTTTTGATATGAAATTTGAACTTTGAACCTCTGAGGGACCTCTTCATGTAATTTCCCATTTGGCTTTGCAATTGTTCATTATACAACTTCATGCCCGAAAGTCAATGTTTGTTTACATTCCTCAATTATTATGCCATATTCTCACTAGAAAAGAAAAAAGAAAAAAAGCAAAGCAAAGCAAAGCAAAGCAAAACTTCAATTGGAGGCAAAGGGTATTAAAAAAAAAAAACTTTTGGGGCACTACTAAGTTCCACATGTTATGCTCCTGCGAATAGCCATCGTGATATTACTTCCACATTGTAAGGACATGTCAATCAGTACTTTACTTGAATAGAGTAGGATGTAGAAAATTATAACGAAGGGTTCAGATGTTATAAAATTTTTAATAAAGAATTTTAAAAGTTAAAATTATTTTTAAGGATCATTATTATTATCAAATTTTAAGATTAGGAGATTTATTGCCGAATGTAGAAAAGTATTGAACTTTCTTATAACTAATAATAAATTCTTAAAACTACGAGTAAAATTCCTTAAAACTTGATAATAATTATGGTCCTTAATAATAATTTTAAATTTTAAGATCTTTCATTATAAATTTTATAACATTTGAGTCTTTGGTTGTAATTTTTCCTTAAAGCAATTAGCTAGTGACGTGTTACTAAAAACTTGATATTTAGTTCCTTTCCATTATTTTTCTCTCCACTTTCTCTCCCATAAAATATCAATCATTCAAACTAAAATCTAAAAGATTTATCTTTTTAAGATTAAAATATTATTTTTTCAAAAGTTCACAGTTGAAAAACCTCTTTTTTTTATTATGCAATCTATATCTTATAAAAAAATTATTTTTAAAATCTAATAAATAAATCTGGACTCTCGAGATTAACCTGGACCATCTAGATCTTTTACTGTAGAGGCGTAATGGATCCAGATCGAAAAAACTTGTTGCGACAAAAATTTTAACTATGATTTACAGACAACCAAATGTCATAGCTAAAAGTATTTTGCAGCGGCATTTGGCCTTTTTTTTTTTTTCGGCGGCGATATAAGTTAAAACAATTATCTATCAAAAATTGGCAAGTTATTATGCAAAAAAGTGATATAAGTTAAAACCATTCCGTTTTTTCAAAAAAAATTTTGTGGGTCCCGTTCGGCTAGTTAAACATCATATTCTGGATGATGTATTCTGCATCCTGTGCGATAGTAGTTTTTTTTAATTGTTTGTTTGTTTGTTTGTTTTTGTTTTTTTTTTGTATCTATTCATAGGAATAGCAGTAAATATAGGAGAACTTATTAACAGAGTTAAAGAGCAAAAGGAAGCTGAGATATTCTCGTTTAAGTGGAGAGCTAACTCCAAATGTTTATTAGCTTCTCACAATATTCACATGCAGAGTAATGGCATTGGATATGCTATTTAAAAGAAAAGATACAGAAGGAACAAAATTAAAATGTTTTTAGATGGTGAAATCCTTCAACCAATACGAATCCTCTTCTATTTTTTGTTAGTTATTTCCTTCCGACTTAATATATGTTTGGATAGACAGTTGAATTTTTCAAATTGCATTTCAAACAAAGTAATAAATTATTACTTCTACTTACCAATAATAAAAAAGTGTGATTTTTAACTTTTTCACCGCCAAGCCAAACGCTCCTAACAGTCTAGCAAACGCATTTTGTGCTTCTTCTAGATTCTTTTACTTCTCCCTCAATTTGTACAAAACAAATATTAAAAAGATTCTTATATATGAAATATTATATGAAAAATCAATAACCACGTAATGCGCCCATTGGTTTACCTATTACATTTTGAGTCAATACTGCGTCAACCACAAATTTAGAAGTTGGTAAAAGGTGTTGGCTGCAGCATTTTTCTATGTAGGGACACCTTTTGTTTCTAATTGGGAAAAAATTGAGAATACACAAAAGCACTCATAAAAGGGGCTAAAAGGGCCTTAGTTGTTCCCATCTCACTCCATGGATTAATAATATTTAGAATATCAAATTCCAATCTTTTCACCGAATAGGAATTATATTTAACAACATAATCATCACCCCATGTCACTTTGAACCCCAAAAAAATTTTTAACCGCCTCTTAGAATTGCTAATTTTCTTGTTTCTGGAACATAGGGAGTCGAAACCATAATTTAAACCTCTGACTTCTATTCTACCCACCCCAACCACCTAAACTAATTAAGCGGAGTTGGCATAATAATTTTTTAAATTAAATCCTATTTATTATACAAAACTTGTTGGATTGAAACATCTCTAATATTATAATTAATATATTAAGAAAAGAATACTAGTTGCCTTGCTTTACAAAATGGATTTTTTTTCGAAACAGACTAATCGAATTTTACTCCTCGAGTTTATATTTATTTATTTATTGGTTAGGCTTATTAGGTTAACCATATCTTTCAACTTATGATCAAGTTTAGATATTATTACACATAGTGAAAAGTTAAAAAAAAAAAAAAGAAAAAAAAAAGCAAAAAGTGAAAATGCAACAATGAGAATTTCATGACTAAACTGGACTAAATTCTAGCTCTGCGGGTTTTATTTTGCAGGGGCTCATTTATAGAATATCCAACTCTTCCAAATTCGTAACACAAATCCTCCGTAAAGTGCATGAAAATTGGATAATAATACTTATGGGTTGAAAGTTTAAATCGAATATTTTTAGAATAAGACAGTACGAAGATTTTATGAATCTTCTAATTTTCATATGAACGACTTGTTTTTTTATGGGATTAAATAGCAATTATTGAAATAGATACTTGCTCATATATAAGCCCTATTATCAAAATTGTCTTCATGAGTAATTTAGATGTATATTCAAAATTTAATATGAATTAAATTATTGGGTTATATATATAAATCTCACGGGTCAAATAAAGTCAGATACCACTCGATTAAATTAATAAATTACTGACCTTAAGCTCCTCTGTCTTGTGTCTAACTATCACCATATAGCATTAAAAGTCACGTCTGACATATGTCACTTTGCAAAACTATATATGGTTTAAGTCATTATTGCCGTCGATTTAGTCCCTCCATTGAATCATTGCTTCACCTTCTTACTAAATTTCGATGAAACATATCTATTAAGAGGATCTCTTTAACTACATTCTATATAGTATTGCAAAGAATTTGCTCTCAAATTTGGAGATTACAAAATTTGCTGTCCACTAAGAAAAGAAGAATTCAGCATAATTTTACGAAAGACTCTTCAAAATTGGTTGAAGTCGTAAATAACCCACCGGCTACTAGTTTAGCACATCAAAGCTGTGATCGAATTTTTAATATAGTTTAAAGCATGTAATTTAGACCACCTTAGATTAATTAATTCAAGTGGTTGAATAGGTAGAGATTTAGTTAAAGAGTGGTAAATTTAATTTTCTTTTAGTAGAGTATCGAAGAAATACCTAGCTATCAAAATATTAATTAATAAATTAAATTGGCATATAATTCTAAAAATATTTATAAAAAAAGATAAATTTATTTAGCTGGATATTATTTGATGAATGAATGTGTCATATAAAACTAATGAAGACAAGGTTTGATAAAAAATAGTGGATGACTAATAATGTGAGGCATGCTTGTTAAAAAGCAAAAGGCAGACCCATTGACTTGGGAGCAGAGGGAAGACTTGACTCACCGCTTTCATTAGCCGTCCAGTTTGGGAGAGTTTGTGTGGTAGTGGTAGGTACCTAATCAAAATTGAATGATAGCAGCTCTTTCTTTAAGTAACTCTACAGTGTGCAGTTAAATAAAGAATCCAGATTACTAATAATATATACTATTTCTTTAAGTAACATTTTGTGCCAGGTGAAACTATTTTACAGTATCTTACAGATTTGTATGTTTAATGCTAAGTTTACCAGTTCCTAGAACGGATTAGGACTCCCTTAGTTTTTCACTTTAATAAAGATTATTGAAAGCTTTATGAGCCCACCAGTTATATGGAAGTTTGGCTATTGGCTGAATGTTTCTATTAGCATTGATTTATATATATATATATATATATATATGGACATGCGCACACACACACACATACTCTTTAAATTGAAAAATGTGAGTTTTATGCTATATATACATACAGTCTGCAATGGGTAAATCCTAGAAGATATATCTCTAAGTTATAATTTTATGAAATATATAGTATTTATGCTATAATAATCTTATTGGTGACTTAAAATAAACCATGGAGTCTTGTAAAATGGGCTTCATTTTAGTACATGGATGAATTGTCTTGGCTGAGCATTCTTCTTTAATCTTTGAAAGAAGATTTGAGGTGGATCCCAATATATACTTGCTTTCTTAGATAATTACCCTACACAGTTTGATCTGGGTCATAATTTGGACTTCAATCTTTGTTTCATAATAGATATATATGAAATTTTGGAAGAGAAGAGAATGATAGAATTTATTGTATTCTTCTTTTATGAGAGTTTTTTATTTCTCTCAAAGTCAGTTTTCTGACTATACTCAGTGCACATACCACACAATTTGTACGATCATTTGTATGATTGAAAGTGTTTTGGTTTTTCTATTATTTTAATTTTCTCACAAAAAAATTGACCTTTTTTGAATTTCAAAATTAAAAATTTAAATATATATATATATATATCAATTAATTAAATTCTTTTTAAGCTTTGTTATAAATTTAGGTCAGCGTATCATGAATAGTTTAATAATCCAACAATTTTTATGGTTTCAACTATGATATACAATTGGACAAATAATATGCTTTTGATATAAAGTTCGAATTTTGAACCCTTGAGGGACCTCTTCATGTAATTTCCCATTCGGCTTTGAAATTGTTCATTATACAACTTCAATTCTTCATGTCCGAAAGTCAATGTTTGTTTACATTCTTCAATTGTTATGCCACATTCTCACCCAAAAAAAAAAAAACGCAAAGCAAAGCGAAACTTCAATTGGAGACAAAAGGTATAATTTTTTTTCTGTTTTTTTGATGCACTGCTGAGTTCTACATGTTATACTCGTGCAAATAGCTTACATGATATTCCCTTCCACACAGCAAGGACATGTCAATCAGCACTTAAATAGAGTTCTGACTTAACGATTCAGCAAATGCATTTTGTGCTTCTTCTTGATGATGTTACTTCCCTCAATTTGTGCAAAACACATATTAAGAAGATCCATATATAAGAAATACTCTATGAAAAATCAATAACCACATAATGCGCCCGTTGGTTTATCTATTACATTTTGAATCAATACTATGTGAACCACAAATTTAGAAGTTGCTAAAAGGTGTTGGCTGCAACATTTTTCTATGTAGAGACACTTTTTGTTCCTAATTGGGAAAAAATTGAGAATACCCAAAAGCACCCATAAAAGGGCTAGAAGGGCCTTAGCTGTTCCCAGCTCACTTCATGTATTAATAATATTTAGAATATCAAAATCCAATTTTTTCACCAAAAAGGAATTATATGGAGGATTTTTTTTTTAACTAAAAAAACTGCAAGAATAAACTACGTCAAGAAAGCACCAAATCATCATGTAATAGTCACAGCTTTAACATATACCAAATCATGTAGAAGCCAAAGTTTGTATTGCCTTGGCAAAATAAGAACAAAAGCATTAAAAAGATTTCGAAAACATGAAGTTACCTCACAACATAGATAAGCCCTTTTAATGCCTTAACACGCTTGCTAACTCAAGAAGTACATGTAATGAACGGATCAAATTCACCACTTTTTGCCATGGAGGTTCACAAGTGCATAAAATAAATTAGCAAGGGCGGCCCATACAATTAGAAACTCATTCATTCTCACATAGGAAAATCAACAAGAACATACGGTGTGTTGGAATCTCAATTGCTTAGTTTTATTGGAAATGGCATATTATCAACAACACAAAAAGCACCAACATGAGTAAAACTTATTTAGCATATTTCACAAACACCCATCAAAATCATTGATTTTCTCTTTATTGATAACAACAACATAAAGAACAAACAATTATTCTTGGACTTCTCTAAAGGCGTCTAAGCCATATTTATTGTAATCTCAAAATCCTTTACAATACTACACATTGTGTAGTTATTGAGATAAAGAAATAAGCAGTAGACCCCACTTGTATGGGGCTCACAGCCCTAGTTCTTTCTCTAAGCAACTCTACAGTGTACAGTTAAATAAAGGATCCAGATTATTTGTTGTATATACCAGACAATCACACTAGCTCGCACCAAAGGAGGCACTCTGGGATAATTGAATGATCATTCATGAGCAACTGCAAGTACTTGTTTTCCAAAGTTTCTGCCACTGAAGAGGCCAACGAAG
The DNA here is from genome assembly GCA_032878935.1 of Erythrophleum fordii. Lineage (NCBI taxonomy): Eukaryota > Viridiplantae > Streptophyta > Magnoliopsida > Fabales > Fabaceae > Erythrophleum > Erythrophleum fordii. The sequence goes on along the minus strand of JAVQMF010000053.1, from coordinate 47,018,180 downwards.
GCTGCTGGGCCATTGTCAAGGCCTTCAACAATGTCTTCAACATACACAACTTTCTTCTCTCTAATGTAAGGAAGCACAGTGTCTAAGAGCTTTGGATAGAGATGGTGGTGATCTCTATGTGTAAACCCTTTTATAGTTAGCCTTTTGAAAGCAATTTGCATAATATTCTTTAGGGTTTCAGGCTCAGCAATATTGTACTGTGAAACCATTCCACACACACTGATCCAACCGTGCACTTTCATGTTCAGCAGCACTGCATCAAGCATTTTGCCACCAACTTGCTCAAAGCAGATGTCAATGCCTTCTGGGAAGTACCTAATTATTAATGGCAAGGCATACGCCAATTGTCAATTAGTGCTTTAATTAATGCTAGAGAATGGAGATAATTCTTTTGTTGGAAAAATTGAAGTTTAATTTTATGATTTGGTTCGAAATCAACTTATCTCTTTGTGGTTTAGGGTGCATCATTTAACATTTACGTGATTAATTTTCACAAAATTTGAATATAGAATATCCCAAGATGATTAACCAGCAATGGAACAGACTATGAAGGTGTTGGAGACATGATTTCAACCATGAAAGGGTAAACTTATTTTAGACCAAACCACAAGAGATTAAACCGTATTTTACCATTTTTTATAACATGTACAAATTACCTTTTCAAGGCTGCATCCAAGTCAGGCTCTTGCTTGTAATTGAAAGCATCATCAAAGCCAAGCTTGTTCTTGAGCAGATCAACCTGGAAAAACATGATGGAGATAGAGACTCATGGATCCAGAAGAAGATGGAACTATATAAGAGTATGAATTGACCCATTTATATGGAAAATAGAATCACTAGAACATGCACCTTTTCTTGACTGCCAGCACTTCCAACAACATAACAACCCATCAACTTGGCATATTGTCCAATCAGCTGACCAACTGCTCCTGATGCTGCTGTGACAAAGATTTTATCTCCTTTCTTTGGAGTACTTACTTCATAGACAGCAGAATAAGCAGTAATACCAGCCATACCTATTGCAAATGAGAAAAAAAAATGCAAAGAAAAGCCTCATAAATTCAACCCTCTTTACCTTTCAATGTAAATGAATTTAAAATTTTTTTGAGTTGAAATAGTTATTGGCATGGCATCAGAGCCTCTATCATAAAGTGATATTGAGTTTGACTCTTGTTTCAACACAGTATGATTATGAACATATCGACATGAATAAAAAGTTTTAAAGATCTCAATTACCAAGAATCCCAGAGTAGTAGGAAAGGGGCACATCAGTGTGCTGGATTTTGAAGAGCTTTTGCGGTTGTTGGATGAGACTATATTCTTCCCAACCAGTTGTTCCCCAAACCAAGTCACCTGCACTAAAGTTTGAATCCCCTGAATCCATAACTCTAGCCACTCCAAACCCATTTATGGGCTGCAAGATTGAAAAAATTAGCAATTATAACGACAATTGGAAAAAGAAGAAAGTGATGAATCTTAAAACCCGGGAATAAAGTCCCTATTTTTATCTATACTACACAAAAAGGCCTCTACTTTCTACTTGTACTTGAGAAATTCTCAAGTACATCTGATTTACCAGCTCTTGGTTGGTGGATGTTTAAGTTGTGGGATTCTATGACTCTTGAATTTTAGCAAGTTTATAATGACTCGTTGCACTGGATGACTATATTCTTATCTGTCCAATATCTGCTTCTTCTTTTCTTGGGAACCTAACTAGTAAAAATGTAAAATGTGACGAAACTTACAGAGCCAGGGGTATAATATTGATATCCAGGAAGGTACTCTTGCACTGTCGTCCTCATTTGGAACTGCATGACTGGATCAACAGAAAGGAACAGATTCTTAACGAGAACTGCATTTGATCCATGAGGAACCTTGAGCTTGATGGTACTTGTAGTTATGTAGAAGTCGGATTCTTGGGGATGACCAGTGACATAGTCCCTCAATATCACCTGCTTGTTCTTCACTTCCTCCACAGAATGAGTATTCTTCCCCATGCTTAATGAATCTGAGATCTGTTAGAAAATTGTGTGTGTGTGTCAAAAGGGAAGAGAAAAAGAGAAGTCCCACATTGCTCAAATAAAGGAAGGCCAAAGGGTATAAATAATAACATGTGATTATGGAAGAGCAAAATGGGTCTAGGAGGAGAGTGGGCTCGCGCGCACACAAAGCTGGGCCAACATAGCCGAGCTCAGATGAAATTCCGCGATTTGCCCCCCCCTGCGCGCAAAATATACGCGGTGTTGGACATTTTTTACCGTTGCCGGAATTTAAATTTTGAAAATTAAATATTTTCAAATAGTTTTCCAGAAAACTCACAAATTTAAGGCTTCGGTTATGAGTTCATTATGTGAACGTTTCTGAACGTTACTCATCATTTACCGGCAATTATTAATCCGTTTTCTTATTTTTATTATCTGATATAATGGTTATTAATCTTCATGTCAGAAACCGCCCAACGTTCAGAAACGCTCTCATTAATATAATTTAATTTGGTCCAACGTCTCATTATTTTCTGTGCCTATAAATACCGTGTTGCTCTTTGGGTTCCATACACCACAGCTCCGGACAACATTCGAGCTGCTCTCTCCTCTTCTCTTCGTCCCTGAGTTCTTATCTCCGTTGTTCTGCTTTCCTGCGACATCGCAGAGGAATCCGTTCAATCCTGGGGAGTGCCGTCTTGTGGCGGAATATCTCTCAAGGACAGTGTCCTTGTACACGGCTCGGATTTATTTTATACTAACAACTTCTTTGTGCAGCTACTGATTTTGTAACAATCTTGAGAGATATAGAGTCACAAAACAATGCTCCTGCTTCTGATGGCCCTATCGGTGCCAATCTTGGCCCTACATCCTTTGCTCCGTTCACACTACCTCCGATGCCACTGTCTAGGCCACCACCGGATATTTCAAAAATTGAAATGTTCGATGGCAAAAACTTCCGAAGGTAGCAAGAACGTGTTTACTCAATCTTGGACCTATATGGAGTTGCTGCTGCGCTCACACAATCTGAACCTTCGTTAGATGTTGACCAAAATCAAAGGGTTGCTTGGGAATATGCCAACAAGGTATGCCGAAATACCATCATTAACACTTTGTCTAATGATCTCTTCGATGTTTACTATGTGTACAAGGAAGCAAGCAAAATTTGGGAATCGTTAATTGCCAAATATACTGCTGAGGACGTTGGGAAGCAAAAGTTCGTTGTTGGAAATTACTATAGATGGGAGATGACCGAGGACAAGGATATTAAGTTGCAAATTAACGAGTATCATAAGCTGCTAGAAGAATTGAGGGCGGAAAAAATCAACCTACCTGACGAGTTTGTTGCTGGAATTTTGATTGAGAAGCTGCCTGAATCATGGAAGGACTACAAACAACAACTGAAACACAAACAAAAGCAATTGCCATTGTCGGACCTAATCACTCACATCATAATCGAGGACACAAATCGAAAAGAGATGCAAGGTGCAAAAGGAAAAGAGATGACCTCAAAAGCAAATTTGGTGGAGACAAAGCAGTATGCCAAGAGGTATGACTCTAAAACAAAACCTGACTACAAGCCCAAGAGTTCTAACCCCAAATTCAAAAAGAAAGGGAGTTGCTTTGTTTGTGGAAAACCAGGCCACCATGCTGCGCAATGTAGAAAGAGGGCTAGAAATGACAATCCTCCTAGAGCCAATTTGGTTCAAGGAGATGAAGAAAATGAAATTATAGTAGCAGTCATTTCTCAAGCTCTCTTAGTATCCGATGTGAAAAAATGGGTGGTAGACTCTGGGGCTACCAGGCACATTTGTGCAAATCGTGAGATGTTTGCCTCCTATAATCCTACCAAGGAAGGAGAAGACCGTGTTTACCTTGCTGATTCCCGAACTGCAAAAGTTCTAGGAAAAGGAAAGGTTGAACTAAAACTCACATCTGGAAAAACCTTGTCACTCAGTGATGTTCTTTATGTGCCTGATGTTAGAGCCAATTTAATTTCTGTAGCTCTATTAAGCAAAGCTGGGGTTAAGGTGTCATTTGAATCTGATAAGATCGTAATGACAAAGAATAATGTATTTGTAGGAAAGGGCTATTGTACTCAGGGGCTGTTTATTCTCAACATTGCTGATATGAATGAAAATGCATCATCTTCTGCTTACTTGCCTGTCTTTATGGTTGATACTTTTGATATATGGCATGCTCGATTAGGACATGTTAGTAAGTCATATTTAAAGAAAATGCAAAAACTTGGTTTAATTTCTGAAATTAAAAATGATTCTCTAAACAAATGTGAAATTTGTGTAGAAGCTAAATTAACCAAAAAGTCTCATTTTTCTGTAGAAAGAGAAACTGAATTGCTTAGCTTAATACATACTGATTTAGGTGATTTAAAACAAACTATGACAAGAGGTGGGAAAAAGTATTTTGTAACTTTTATTGATGATTTTTCTAGATATACTAAAGTTTATTTATTGAGAAATAAAGATGAAGCTTTTGATAAATTTCTTTTATATAAAACTGAGGTAGAAAATCAATTAAATAAAAAGATTAAAAGGGTTAGGTCAGATAGAGGAGGAGAATTTGTTTTATTTAATGACTTTTGTGAAAAAGAAGGAATCATTCACGAAGTAACTCCTCCATATTCACCTGAATCAAATGGAATAGCAGAAAGAAAAAATAGAACTTTAAAAGAAATGATGAATGCTATGCTTGTAAGTTCTCTGCACCAGATAATTTATGGGGTGAAGCTTTGTTATCTGCATGTTTTTTACAAAATAGAATACCTTATAAGAAAACAAATAAGACACCTTATGAATTATGGAAGGGATACACACCAAATTTAAAATATTTGAAAGTGTGGGGGTGTCTTGCAAAAGTTTTATTACCTGATCCTAAAAAGAGAAAAATTGGTTCTAAAACTTCTGATTGCATGTTTATTGGATATGCTGAACATAGTGCTTCATATAGATTTCTAGTTTTGAAAAGTGATGTTCTTGATCATAACATTATTATTAAAACCAAAGATGCAGAATTTTTTGAGCATATTTTTCCATTAAAAATTCAGCATATGTCTCAAACAGCTGAAAATTTGCCTTCTTCATCTAAAGTAAATGAAAGTGAAAATTTTGTTGAAAATTTAAGGAGAAGCAAAAGACAAAGAAAAGAAACTTCTTTTGGAAATGATTTTTATACTTTTATGTTACAAGATGAGCCATCAAAATTTTTTAAAGCAATTTCATCTTCTGATGCTCATCTTTGGAAAGAAGCAATTAAAACTGAAATAGACTCGCTAAATCAAAACAAAACTTGGGTTTTAGCAGACTTGCCTCCGGGAGCAAGACCTATTGGTTGCAAATGGGTTTTTAAAAAGAAATATAATCCTGATGGATCTATTGATAAATATAAAGCGAGACTAGTAGCTAAAGGATTTACTCAAAAACAAAATATTGATTATTTTGATACTTTTTCTCCAGTAACAAGAATTTCTTCTATTAGAATTTTGATTGCTTTAGCTTCAGTTTACAGGCTTTTTATTCATCAAATGGATGTTAAAACTGCTTTTTTAAATGGTGATTTAGAAGAAGAAATTTACATGGTACAACCTGAAGGGTGTGTTGTTCCTGGACAAGAAAATAAAGTTTGTAAACTTGTTAAATCATTATATGGATTGAAACAAGCACCGAAACAATGGCATGAAAAACTTGATCAAGTTTTAACAAGTGATGGATTTTCCACTGTTGAAGTAGAAAGATGTGTTTATACAAAAATTATGAATGATGGTTGTGTGATTATCTGTTTATATGTTGATGATATGCTTATTTTTGGTACAAGTATAAATGTTGTGATAGAAACTAAAAGGTTTCTTTCTTCTAAATTTGATATGAAGGATATGGGTGAAGCAAAGGTGATATTAGGTGTTAAGATCATAAGGAGTGAAAATGGCATTTTACTATCTCAAGAACATTATGTTGAAAAAATTCTTAAAAAATTTGGATTCTTTGAAAAAATACCTGTAAGCACTCCTTATGATGCTAGCACCAAATTAGTTAAAAATAAGGGTGATCCGGTAGCTCAATCTACATATGCACAGATTATTGGGAGTCTGTTGCATTTAATGAATTACACCCGACCTGATATAGCATATGCTGTGTGTAGATTGAGTAGATATACTCACTGTCCAAGTAGTGAACATTGGTTAGCTTTGGACAGATTAATGAGTTATCTGAAAGGTACCATGAATTATGGTATATGTTATAATAGATTTCCCACTGTATTAGAAGGGTACAGTGATGCTAACTGGATCTCAGATTCAGAAGATACTAAATCTACTAGTGGCTATGTATTCACTCTTGGTGGTGGTGCAGTAACCTGGAAATCAGCTCAACAAAATATTATAGCGAGATCCACTATGGATTCAGAGTTCATTGCTCTAGAGTTGGCTAGTAATGAGGCTGAGTGGTTGAAAAACTTCTTGGCAAATATTCCATTAGGTGAAAAACCAACACCATCAGTGTCATTACATTGTGATAGTCAATCGGCGATAGCCGTTACTAAAAATAAGACCTACAATGGCAAAAGTAGGCACATTCGTTTAAGACATAATATTATAAGACAGCTGTTGAAAAATGGAGTTATATCGATCGATTTTGTAAGGTCAGAATTAAATCTGGCAGACCCCCTAACTAAACCTTTAGGGAAGAAACAAATTTTGGAAACATCGAGGGGAATGGGACTTAAGCCAGTTTGAAAATTAACAATGATAGTAACCCAACCTCTGTGATTGGTGATCCCATGAAGGAGGTTCATATGGGTAAAAACAAGTCATTCGTTAATTCTGCTAACACTTTATTATTTTAGTCCATTCCTATGATATGAGGAAAAGTGTTAGAATGCATTGTTGGCGAGGCTGAGCAAAAGCTCTTAATGATTTCATATTCCTTATGGATGGTGTGATCATTGCAGTCACACTTGATGAAATCACCTATATGAATGTGGAGTGGGGCCGCTCCTATGAGATCATGGCAAAAATCTCTAGAGCATTCATTAAAACCAGGCACGCGCAAGGCCGTAGTTTAAAGCGCAAAACTGCGATAACAGCGGAAATTGTGGGGGTATAAATTGACTCTTAAGGCCTCTAGTATACAACGAAAAATTGTTGGTTCATAGAAGCTATAAGCTTCACCTACAATTGTGTATACTAAGCTTTATTAGTCTAGGAATGGTTCATAGTCCGTAAGACACCATATTCGAAATATTTATACCCATATGTATAACTCAGATGATAATGATCTTTTGACACACATGTGGGGGATTGTTAGAAAATTGTGTGTGTGTGTCAAAAGGGAAGAGAAAAAGAGAAGTCTCACATTGCTCAAATAAAGGAAGGCCAAAGGGTATAAATAATAACATGTGATTATGGAAGAGCAAAATGGGTCTAGGAGGAGAGTGGGCTCGCGCGCACACAAAGCTGGGCCAACATAGCCGAGCTCAGTTGAAATTTGGCGATTTGCCCCCCCCCCTGCGCGCAAAATATACGCGGTGTTGGACATTTTTTACCGTTGCCGGAATTTAAATTTTGAAAATTAAATATTTTCAAATAGCTTTCCGGAAAACTCACAAATTTAAGGCTTCGGTTATGAGTTCATTATGTGAACGTTTCTGAACGTTACTCATCATTTACCGGCAATTATTAATCCGTTTTCTTATTTTTATTATCTGATATAATGGTTATTAATCTTCATGTCAAAAACCGCCCAACGTTCAGAAACGCTCTCATTAATATAATTTAATTTGGTCCAACGTCTCATTATTTTCTGTGCCTATAAATACCGTGTTGCTCTTTGGGTTCCATACACCACAGCTCCGGACAACATTCGAGCTGCTCTCTCCTCTTCTCTTCGTCCCTGAGTTCTTATCTCCGTTGTTCTGCTTTCCTGCGACATCGCAGAAGAATCCGTTCAATCCTGGGGAGTGCCGTCTTGTGGCGGAATATCTCTCAAGGACAGTGTCCTTGTACACGGCTCGGATTTATTTTATACTAACAACTTCTTTGTGCAGCTACTGATTTTGTAACAGATCTATCTCCTTAATTTCAGTACTCTTTCAGGTTATGTGTTTGTCTGTTGATTGATGTTCTCTATGGTCCTAAACCACATCGGTTTCTCTCTATTTATAGTTTAGCATATGGACAAAAAAAGAAAGAAAAGAAGTTTCAACTTTTATCGTCTTTTTACATGAGAACAACATTATTCGTAGACCCTTCTCCTATTGAGTGTGACGTAACTGCTTACGAAAAATTAAGCTTCTGTATTTTTGTTTGCAGGACGACTTGATTGCTTTCACCGCTGGTTCCGACGGATTAATCCGAAGGTTTCATTTTACGTTTTCCTTATTTTATTTTTTCATTCGTTGTAAAGCTGCTTATTAATAGTTAATACTTAACAGAGTATTTTTGGGTGTTTAATTTGAATTAGTGGTTAGATATTAGTAACTTTTTAAAGCTGTTGATGTCATTTTTCATTAAGATATAATACCTTGGGAAAATATCTGAAATATGTCCATATTCATTTGTGTAGTGAAACTTGCTGAATATACATAGGCTTTTCGGCTGCACCATTATATTAGGAAAAAGATATGCAGCTCTCATTACTACAGGCTATAAGGAGTTGAAGTGTTCACGTCTGTTCAACATTCCAATAGTTCAGATTTCTTTTTAAGCTTCTCCATCTCTAGTAGATAAATTTCATTTTGAATAATTCTAGGATAATAAAGCATTTGGTTGTTTTATGACAAAAAATGAAAAAAGAAAAAAAAGATGGTTGTCTAGTATGAAGGATCAATACAAGTAAAACTTAATTTTTACTTGGAAGTTTAAGAAGTGCATAAAGCAGCTACAGAGTGTTAATATGATGCAGAATGGCGCCTTCATTCAAGTCCAATGATATGAAGTCGCCAATTAAACATGTTAAGGAATCATATTGTTATTTTGGTTTGTAATTTGACTAATCCATTTCTATAATTTCCAAAGCACTAAATTCAACCTATTCAAAATTCCAAAACAAGGTACTGTTGACTAAAAGTATGTAATTTTACATTATTAATATTAACATTTTGATACTTTGAATATCAAAATCCAAAGGTGAAACCATATATCTGGTCAAAATATTTATCTACCTATTTTTATTATCTCCACTTTAATCAAGACTTTAGTATGTTTTGAGTAGTGAGAAAATTATTTCTTTTTTCACCAAACAGTAACGGGTGTAAAATATGAAGAGGCTGCAACTTGTGAGTATCTATCTATACATGACTTGTCAATGATTAGAAATGGGTAGGTGTGCTGTCCATTATCATGTTCATGTGGTGGAAATCTAATGATCCAACTGCGGACAATTATGTCGGCAATTACGTCTAAGAACTTCTTTGTCGACTATCATTTATTTTCCAGAATACAGAATTTGTCCAATCTCTGTTCACTTCCTTGCTTAGTCACTTTCCAAAATTCAGCTGGTAAAGTCTCAATTGCATGAAAGAAGTGAATTTTTTTCTTTTGTAATACTCTAGATGAGGTGGTTGTTAGTTTGCTAGCTACTCCATTGATTCATCTCTTCAATTTAGGTAAGAACTTGTGAATAATTTATTTTATTTGGGTATTCTCTAATAAAAAAAGTGATATACATTAAATTAAAAAAGTTGTTCATTTAGAAATTTAATTTAATATTGTTTTTAGTTAAAATTTAAAATTATTTGAGTCATAGTTATTTTTAGTATTAATTAAATTCTGAGTTAATTTTAATTTGTTTGTGAGTCGTTTTAATTTTTTGCATCAAATTTAATTTTTGAATTAATTTTAATTTAATTTTGATTCAATTAAATAAAAAATTAAAAAAATGAAAAAGTTACAGAAAGGCGGGCAGATTTATTCATTTTTTAGCGATAAAATGAGTGGCCTATGTTGATAAAATTTGAGTCGCTCAAGCAATTCAACGCCAAACACGTTGCCACTTGGCAATAAAATGTAGCGTTTCAATTTAATGAAATCGTCCATGCCATCAACGCATGTTGCCTCCATCCACTCTCTTTACGCAGCGTTTTGAAGCCAGTTTCAGAAATCGCAGCCTGCTGTGTTCCATTACATCAAGCAGCATCCGAGTTGGCGCGAAAACTTCTTCCCTTTTTGCACCTTCCATCTGTGAAAAAAGCTGCATTTTTCGTTGCATGGATCCGTTTCTGTAGTTGTTGGCTCAACGTGGGGGTAGGAAGTTTTATTTTTGGTTCCAAGGTTCCATTTCTGCGATTGTTAAAAGGCTTAAATGTGGGTGTGTTTCTGAAAGGTTTGGTGCTTCTTTAATGGGTGTCTGAAAGGTTCCTTGCTCTTTTACTTGACTATTGCTTCTTTAATGCCGTGTTCATGGAAAAAGAGCTGAGAAAAAGTGTTTTTTTTTTTTTTTCTTTTTAAGTTGACCTAAACCTTTAAATGTTAATGGTATTTCATCCTAAGGTTATGATGCGCACGAGCACTTGGAACTAGTAAAATATGACGGTGGTTCATGCCTATGTGTTTCTGCAGTTTTCTTTTATGGCATTTCCTTGTATTTTAGCGGAAGTCTTTTGCTCTGTACTTCTGGAATAATGCTATCTTTTATGGCATTTCCTTGTATTGTACCTAATGTATGTGTTCCATAAATTTGTTACTGAACTAAAATGTGATCAAATGATGGGCTTTTTAGTTTCTTACTTAATAATATTCTTTCTAAAATAGTTTGTTTAAAATTCATTCAAACATATGTCTGATTCCTTGATTACGTAGGAAGCATTAATTTGATTTTACTTTTCTACAAGACATAACTAGTTTCATGAGCATTTTATTTTAGTCACGTAGATATTTTAAAATATTATGTTATATATTGAATATGATCATATTACTAGTGAGAAGAAGTTAGCGTTGGAATCTCTCTCTCTCTCTCTCTCTCTCTCTCTCTCTCTCTATATATATATATATATAGGTTTATCAACTAGTGTTTATCACACATAATTTTTTTTTTAAGTGTTATAGTAATTTACATAGTAACTCTGTCTTTTAGATATTATTCTCATCTGATTTTAGTTTTTTGAAAGTGATAATGGAGCCTTCCATAGAGGTTGATTGAAAGTCTAAACTAAGCATGGAAATTGATAACTTAAAAATAGCATAGAAGTTTTGGCTTAACTATGATAAGAGAATTGGGTTTTGAGTTAGGAAATGCCATTTCAACTGGAGCAAAAATGGCTCTATGACACTATGTAGAGATGTTTATTGTAAAAAAGTCTTCACTGAGAAGACAAAAGATGTTCAAGAATAATCAGCTATCGGCTCAAGATTGAGACCAATTGTATGTTAAGAATGGGGGTTATACTTGTCAATGAAAAATATAAAGTACATGATTTTGTCAAAAAAATATAATTACATCCTTCATTTTGCAAAAACCATTCACATGTTGGTATTACAACATAAAATATCTAAAGTTTAAACCCATGAAATTGAGTTGGCAAAAGATTTTGAGCTTTTATAGACAGCATCCTTTGAGTTAATGAATAATTACATAAGAGGAAGAGCCAACTTTTGTTATACACAATTGGATGTAAAGAATTATCTTTGATCCAAAAGACAAAGAAGCATAGTTTATGGCAAAGCTAAGGCTTTGTTACAATATTTTTGACAATAGTTGTTGGAAAATTTGTTGTTTTATCATGCTTATTAAAAGGATATAAATGAACAAATAATCAATGTATTCTAAGCGAATACAAAAATGTTGATTGATTATGATTATTTAAACAATGTAATATCCCTTGACACAACAAACTATACTAACAAAAGGAATATAATGCTTGCTATGTTTTGTGGATTCAACCATTACATAGGAATAGTGATATTTGAGGCAATGTTGTTATATGATAAAACAACAAAGTTTTGATCATCTTATTTAGTTTCTTAAAGCAATGGAGTTTAGGGTAAATTTCTCAAATGTTAATAATCTAGATGTGCAAAAGTGACAATTTATATTTATAGTGGCATTGAAAGAATCTATTTTATTGATAAAAGAATCTTTATGACAACTTATATTCAAACAATGTACAAAAGCCTTTGTATTACAGTCACTCATTAAGCTACATCTTATACTACAACATTCAAAGTTGTTAGGTTCTTGTTCATAGCACAACCACCTTTCACTTGCTGAGAGACTTAATTACATATGGAATACCTCTTATTCATAGCCACCCATTAATTAGAACAAATGCTTGTTCATCTTTACCCATTAATATTTAATTTATTGTGTAATACCATCATATAGTTCTCATAAAGTGACAATCTCTTCTTTTTCAATTGTATGTGCAGAATTCAATTATGTTCAGCAACAACCTACTTTTAGTATTCAAAAGCAACAAAATTCAACTATGTTCAATTGCATGTGCAAAATTTAGAAGCAGTAGCCTACTTTTGGTATGTTCTAGTAAATGACTTGTTTTGTGTTATGAAGGTTTTGGTTACTGGGGAAGGTGGAAACATGGAAGAAGAACATATTCAATAAGAAACATAGTACAAATTCATTTGTTTTTTCCAATGTTTTTGAATTTATAAAAGTTCCTACAATATAATGTTAATAGTCATTTCATCAAGCTTGAGAAATTGATAAGTAGGGATAGCATTCTCACTATAGCCATCTCTTCTTGCTACATTTTGTAATGATACGAACACAAATAGAAATTTGGTAATCCCTATGGTAGATTCTATAGGGGAGAATTATCATATTTATATATATATGCCACTACACAAAGTTCAAAAGTCAATAATAATGCTTCTTTGCATTCTTCATGTTTAGCATGTTACATGCTCATATTGCTCCATAAATTATTTGAATTTGGGGACATCTATATATTCTAACTCAATATTAAAGTCAAATAGTTTTTACCATGGAAGCTACATTATGAAACAAATCATAATGAAAAGGTACAAAAAAATGTGCAATCAAAAGGTATGTCTTACAATGTGATATAAACAACTAAAGCATATTATATACAATATAACATTCCCTAATCAACAAAGAATTTAAGGTTTTCCCATTTTAGTTGATTATCCAAATTGCGGTTTCATAGATCTAGCAATGGTAGAATGCAATAAGTTTTCACATTTCAGTGGCCATAACTTAAAAAATCACCACAAATCCATCCCATGATTAACTACCTTCAAGAACTCATATCACCGCATTACTCAAAAAATTTAGCTAAAGAAGGGGAACTAATTCAATGAACTCCCATATCTAAAAATCAACATATAGAATTGTAAAAGTGAAATTAATGGAGGTTGGAATTCAACGCTCATTGTATGCAAAAATGAGAGGCTGGTTGGTCCCTTTGGTCTTGCTAAACGTAAGCAAATACAGGCTAGATGCTTGATAACCTCCTAATTTAGGATTAAAAAGGGCTATATTTGACACTAAATTAGGGAGGTAAAATACTGTTCTCTTGACTAATATGATTAAAAGTGCATTAAATCAAACAAAACAAAGAAAGTATTATAATTGTAATGATCTTATCAGTTTAAACCTCATTTTAGATTTGATTTCAATTTCAGGAAAAAGTGGCAAAGTATAGAAGGAGTTGAATAAAAAAGAGGGAAGCTGAAAATGGCCAAAGCAGATTTACCAAGTCTTCTCGCTACAGCGAGACCAAGTTCGCTGTAGCGATATGGCATCTTCGCCGTAGCGAAGGGGAGGCTTCGCAATAGCGAAGTCGTGTCGCATAGAAATTCCAGAGAGCAACTCGCCATAGCGTGGGAATAGCGAAGCGCAACGGAAACCTGAGGACTTATGAGACCTCGCTATAGCGAGAGACGCTCCTCGCTATAGCGAGAGCGGACCTGAAACGCGCAGTTTTAATTTTTGAGCTTTAAAAGAGGTTTTCTGAGTTAGGGTTCGGGGGATTCGGCGGCAGAAGGAGTTCTGAGAGTTCAAGAGGCGATTTTGGGAGTTCTTGAAGGCTTTTTACGCTGGGAGTGTGAAAGAAGAGAAGGAATCAAAGGGGGAGCTCTACTTTCTGCATCTCAATCTTCCCTTTGTTTGCTTTCTTGTTCTTTTCAATTCTCCATGTATTTTGATTGGGAATTCTCTGTAGATTTAGCTATGTGCGGCTAAATTCCTTTTTACCTAGAGTACTAGGAACTTGTGAACTGAATCATTGATTATCTTGTTAATTGTGATGATTGGAATCTTGTGTATCCTCTCTTGCTTAATGCTTTCTTAGGGATTGGCCACCTCTTTGATTTGATTTGGGAAATTAGAATTTATCTTGAGAAAGGGATTCTAATTAAACCTAAGAGTTGGATAAATTAAGTTTAGAGTCATCTAATCTGTAATTAGGATAGACATATACCTGATTACCTTAATTGGTTTGTAGAGGGATATAGAATCTAATGCATTCTCACCTAAATCTAAGGACACTTAGAATTCAGGAGAGAATAGGGCTATAATTACATCGACAGACGGTTATAGCTTTTGAATCTCTTAACCCACAAGGTGAAAATTAATTACAATTGAACAAGAGGTTAAATTCTAGTGATCATCAAGGGAATAGTAACTCTAGGTAATTTCAAATCTTGGATTTTATCTTACTGCCTGTGCCAACTTAGTTTTCTTTAAATTGTTTTGTTTTAAGCATTAGTCTAAGTTCATAATTCACTTAATTGACAGTTTAACGTGGATGAAAACGGATTATACATTGCCTAATTGTAATTAACCCCTTCCTCGTGGGAACGATACTCATACTTATCACTGAACTACTTGATCTGACCCGTGCACTTGCGGAACGCATAAAAAATTTTGCGATCAATGCTCAGTTATGGAGATTCCATAGCATGAAAATGAAGGTCAAAATAAAGCAAAACTGAAACTAAAATTGGCTTTAAAACACAATGTATAAAGATGGGAAGGAGGCAATGTGGTAAGATCTTATTCATTGGTAATGTGGATGGCTATGATTTGAGAAGAAAAATCTAAAAAAGAAAAAGAAAAAGTTGAAATGCTACATTTCATGATAGCTCTAGCAACGTGGCAATGCATCTGGTGTTGGATTGCTTGAGCAGCCTAGATTTCATCAAAATGAGCCATTCATTTTGCTACTAAAAGGTAAGCAAATTTGCATGCACAAAAAAGGAAGTTTTAATAAATTATTAACCCAAAAACTAAGATCTCAACCAATCCCAAGAGAAAAGATCAAGACCTTATATTGGTCCAAAAGCCCCATCAACCAAATTGATAACCTAATTCATTGGCCCAATCATTTATTAAATTCTCACCCCTACCATTCATCTTAAACGTAAAACTCCCTTGTATTTAACTTGGTGGATAATAGCACTTAGCATATAGCAAGATAGGTAAAAGAGATCAGGAAGCTTTATAGATAGAGACGCTAGCTCTAGTAGTGTGGAGTTCGGATTGTCTCAATTTATGGAGAAAAAATGAGTGATTTTGAACAAATCTTATGTTCAAACCATCTAGCAAACAAACAAATTACATTTAAAGAAATAGATAAACCTTTTTAGAAGATTTGGACTACCAAGATTTACTCAAAATGACTTATTTTCTTTCCAAAGATTAAGACAGTTTGAACTCTTAGTGGTGTTGCACGATCTTCACTCCAAAGACTTCATGATTTCCCTCCTAAGGGTAGCACACAATTGGATGGGAGACACGCTTAAACCTGATTGAAAAACATGCTTAAATCCATTATATAGAAGACTTAAATTAGATACAGAAAGGCTTTTTTTACTTTGGAAAAGAGATCCTTTAGTTTTAGGGGTTCTTTTGGTTTTGGAAAGAAATCTTTTTGGTTTTGCAAAGGAATTTCGAAAGGAAAGAGAATCAAAAAAGGAGGAGCAGAGGAAAAAAGGTAAAAATTGTTCTTGGATTCTAAAAAGTGTATTTCTTCTACCCATTTTCTTATATCTTCATATGATCTTTAAAAATGTAGGCTTTAGGATATTCCGTAAACTATTTTAGATCTTGATGTCTTGAGATGGTATGAATTACTTGGCTAAGATTGGAATTTTTTATCTGTTGGATTTAAAGTTTGAACCAGATTCTTACCATGTTTTGCTTGTTGGTCCTCCTAATATCTGCTTTTGATGTGACACTTGTATTGTCGTAGTTGCTATTTGCTATTTACTCTTTGTTTCTAGCTAAAATTTGGGTGATGTGAAAAGGTGTTCATGGGTCAAGTCAGGCTAAACTTTAGCCTAGCCCGATGCTCGACCCGATTTTAAACAGGTTTCAAAATTGAAGTCCGTCACCTAAGCACGGCTTGGCCTGATTTAATATCAGGTAGGGTCGAGCCGCGAGGGTTTTTTTTAATTTATTATTAAAATAATAAATTAACCTAAAAAAATTTATATAAGTTTTTATAAAATTACATTTTATTTTTAAAAAAATTAAAATTTTGATATAAATTTTTATAATAAAATATTTTTTAAAAATTTTTTTGGACTTGGCAAGGCCAATATGTTTTTTAAGGCTAGTCCAAATTTATTATTAGAATTATAAAATAATCTCTAAAAAATTTTATATATAAATCTTTATAAAAAAATATGTTTTATTTTTTTAGGTTGAGCTAGGCCAATATGACCCTGAGGGCTGGCCCAACACCTGGTTATATGACTTGGCCCGACTCGGCCTTAATTTTTTAAAAAATTTTTCTTTATACCTGGCCCAACCTGACCTGATTTGACCTAGTAGGGCTAGGTCCACTGGGCCTCCAGACTTGACAAACAGATTTTCAAAAGTGAAGTTTAATTTAGATTTTGAAAATGTTTCGCTCAATAATATTTGATGCTTATTTGTTACATCTTGTTGGCAGCATAAGCATAATTCCTGGCAATTGTTTGATTCATCTCATTATCCTTCTCCGTTGGTATGATATCAATTTAATGAATACAGCATGTCTATGTTTGTTCTTTTGTTTAGATTCTGTAGGCTTCTTGTTGTACTATTGCCTAAATGGATGTGAAATTAGATTGCTCACGTATCTATTGGCTAGGATGCAAACTTATTGTGGTTATATTGTGCAACTATATTTGTTATTTGGACGCCTAATATGTGAAAATCCCTGTTGTTGTTTTGTTGATAATTAATATGCTTTGATCTACAATTACTCTCTTGATTTGGACCACATAATTATGTTGTTGTATCTCATTGTTCTATTTTCCAACTAAGGCATGTAATTCAGAGTGAACCACTTTTATTTTTCCATTTGTGGTATTAGTTTGGGTCCTTGATCGAGTGATGATTTGGCATGATTTAATCAAGGGTTTAAAGGGTTTGGTTACATAAATTCATGATAAATCTTCTTTTCATATGCTAAAATGGTATGGAGAATTTTGGATTTCGTAAGTTATCATTTCATTGAGTTGTGCTTGGATCACGTTCGGATTCTCTCATTTTAAAGCGTGAATATGAATATTAAGTTGAGCAAATCTCATGTTAGCTTCGCTAGACACCTCTTCACTTGCCACGTTGATGGGAGAAAAATGCTGAAACTCTACCATGTTGCTTTTCACTTAAAAAAAATTATAATTGAGGATCCAAATTAAAAATATTTATACTGAAAGCTTTAAATTTTAAAATTATTTTAAAGAACCCAAAAACTAAAAAGTTAAACTGTACAAAAAAAATTACAATTAAAAACCTTAAGTTAAAATTTTTTATCTTTAGATCCTTTATAATACTTTCAGAATTTAAAATCTTTTAATATAAATATTTTTAACTTAGGCCGTCAACTATAATTTTTTCTTTTTTAGGTAGATAGCAACATAACATACTTTCAGCTTTTTTCTCCCACGAACATGGCAAGTGGAGAGATGTCCAATGAAGCCAACATATGAGATTTACTCAACTTGATAGTTATGTTCGCACTTCAAAATAAGGGAATCCGAATGCATTTGGATCAAGTGTGCCCTTCTCTTTGTCAGTAGTTATGTGGCAATGGGAATTGACTTTAAGGAATTGAGATCTAATGAGTGTAATGCATCCTTCTTTTTAATAATTGTTAGACAAGTAACCAACACCTAAGAGGGGATGAATTGAGTATTTACAATAACTTATGTAACTTTCAAATACTTGTTATTAAAGTTATTTTAAAGAGTATTAAACAAACTAACAATTATATCAATAAAAAAAAAACCTTCACTAAAGTTACTTTGAAGAGTATTGAGTAAACCAATAATTATATTAATTAAAAAAATTTATGTTAATATTTGGATTTTGAGAAGTATTTTATGTAAAATCCATATCTTAATAATCAATTTTAAATAATCATAAATTTTTCATTTAAATTTTATTTTCATTTAAATTTCAAAAATTCATATAGTTTGTGAGATGTGATAAAAACAATAATGACCAATAATTAAACTAAGATTTTTTAAAAAATCTATATCTCAATATCTTTTGAGTCTAAACACATATTTTGAGAACCAAAATATCTTGAACTAATGAATGCAAATCTAAATTATTGAATTTCACATAAAAACTCATAACTTATAATAAATATACTTATTTAAATTCATTGACTAATTTGATACAACCAACCTTCCAAATCTTTCAATTTTTAAGTTTTTCAATCCTTGGAGTATCCTTTCTTTATGCTTGCTATTTCTTTGAGTAAAACATGGTATTGATATTCCATTCTCTTCATTTCAATGCTTATTATTCGTTTGAATCATTTTACATGAAAAATATTTAACTTACAAATCAAAGAATTAGTCCAATTCATATTTATCAATATGTATAACATAATATCATGTAATGCAATACAAATAATTGTATTATGCATATGTGATTCTAATAATTCATATATCCAATTTAGATTATATATATACTTTCAAAATCTATTGGATATATTACAAGTAAACACATAAAAAGCATGATTTAAAAATAAAAGTATTATAAGTTAATGATTAAATAAGTAAGCATATAACATAATTTGGACAATCAATCACTTCTATAATCACACATGACTTTTAACAATCAAGTAAGCACATATTTGTAACTTATTTTTCACATATTCATTATCATCAAAACTTATAACATAGGTTAATAGTAATGTTGTAAGTCATTTTTAGCAACATGGCTTAGTTTGTAATTGCATCTACACACTCCCTTGGAGGACTTGCCTTGGTTTTGTCATTGAAATTAGGATTACATGGGCCACTTTGATGCCCTTTTTGTTTCTTGGTGTGTTTTTGCGATTGACATCCATATTCAATATGCATTCTTATTGGTATTGAATTGATTGATTAAATTGTGTTCTATAACACTAATCCATTCTTCTCTTTTCTTTGTTTTTGGCATATGTGCTATGAAAATCATAAGGAAAATTGCTTCAAAATCCTTAGTAGGGACCAAAAGGAAGAAGCTTCACTTATTTTCTTTCTATTTAATTTATTCATGCAATGTGAAATTGATGTAATATGCGCTATAAAATGTGATATGTAATTGACCACAAGAAAACACAATCACAAAAACATTGCAAGCTTGTAAATATTTTTATTTAATTTTAATTTTAATTTTAATTTTATTTTAAAGTTATTGTATGGGACCCTTTGTTAAAGACCCTCTTTTACCAAAATATAATTTTTAATCTTCAGGAAAATATTTAAAAAATAATAGTAATGAAAATTTATTCTTTTTAAATATTAGTTAAACCAAAAACTTGTCATCAACAAACAAAAATAAAAAATATATATCTCAAAAGCTTAAAAGTTAGCATTTTAGTTAAATACATTCTTTTTTTTTCTCAATAGTTTTCATCAAAAAATGCAAAAAAAGTTAAATTTCAAAAGTCAAAAAATAAAAAACAATATTTGAAAATAAAAGAAAATAATTTTAATAAAAAATTAAATCAATTCTTTTTCTTGAAGTTTTTGAAAGTTCAAAAGTTAGTTTTTTAAAAAAGTAAATCAAACTCTTTTTTTCTAAGAAGTTTTCTTCTAAAAAATTGAAAAGTTAAAAAAATTCAAAAATTCAAAAATTCAAAATAATAAAAGATAGCTTTTCTAGAAAATTAAATAAGTCACCTTTTCATGCATAAAGGAATTTTTTTTAACTTTCATTTGATTAAATTACAAAAATTAAATATTACTTCAAAAAACCAAAAATTATATTTCTTTAATCATTAGAGGTCATTCTTAGAAATTTCATATTTCTTTCAAAATTAAAACTCAATAAAAATTGTATTTTCCAAAAGTCCAAGAAAAAAAAAATAGAAAAGTGAAGAGAGAGTAAAGAAGTGGAATTAATTTGGTTTTTTGCAAATTAAAACATATCAACTAACTTTAGAGCTATTTTTGTTTGTAAAGACAAATTAATTTTCATTTTTTTCTCTTTTCACCAAAAAGAAAAATTCGCAACCAATTGACATAGATTTTTACTTGTTGAATTATGTAAATTTTAATCTTTGCTATAGGGTACTTAGGCCTTAAAGTATTATTCTAAATCAAATCTATCATTATAAATAAACTATTTTTTCTCTTTATTTTCTTTTCCTAATTTCTACATTATTTTCTGCATGTGATTAATAAGGAAAATCCAAGTAAAAAATTAAAGTTATATTAGTTTTCTAAAATTAACTTAAGCATTTTTAAGAGTAGGTGCAGTAAGATATCTAATACTTTCTACACGCATAACAAACTTTTGAATCCATCTTTGATTCATAGATCATGTTTTTTTCTCCCTTCAAAAAAGGTTTTCTAAAGTTTCATCTTTTATAATTAAAATTTTGGTAATAACTAGATTTAATTTTGTTTTTGTTTTTGAAAATCAATTTTTCTTTATTAAGTCTTGTGGTTGCATTTTGGGTGTGGTACAAGTTATTCATGTCATGATTAAAAATTCATAAAGACTCCTACTAACCCAAGCCTTAAAATATTGCTCAAATTCAAATATATGATAATTCATCTAATCACACAAAGAATCAATATAAACTAGAATTTAATAGAAATATTCATTTTAACAAATTCTTATTTACTTTCAAATATTTATATTGAATGCAAAGAGTACAATTAGGAATATGTCTAATATTGCACCACCATTATTTCTCTAGCAACATTTTCAGCAATAATGCAGCTTTAAATCTCAATGTCAACTTAGAGAAGGGGAAAAAATTCCTGTTGTTTATATTTGGTTAAATTACTTTCTTGGTCCTTAGAGTCTTATTTAATTTTTAATTTAGTATCTATAATTTAAAATTTTGTATTTAAGTCCTTAAAATTTAAAAAACATTTTAATTTAATCTATATCATTAAATAAAATCTTCATCAGTGTGTTGTTAAATTATATTAATATAATCAATCACATGTCATCTTGGGATTTTAGATATGCATAATTCATACTAATACAAGAGGTAAAAGTAGATGATTAAATAAAATCCACAAATGTGTGTGGCCATTATTTGCAACCTTGATTAAGTGAATAGGGTGAAAACAAGTACTGTGAACACTGTATTTTGTCTAGACAAACTTCAAAAATAATAGCAAAATCAATAAAAAATGTGGAAAAAAATGAAAAATGAGAAAAAGTTACTCAAAAGGTATTAGACTTTTTTTTTCTTTTTCTTTTTCTCAAATTCTTAAAGCCCGAATTCAAAAAAAGCAAAAGGAAAACCAAAAATTGAAAATCAAATAAATAAAATAAATATTAAAAAAGGAATCAAAAAAATGAAAAAAAAAGTTAAAAAAAAGTAAGACTAACTAAAAAAAAAGTTACCAATTATAACTCAATTCATTCAAACCTATCAACAACCCCTTTCTAGAGCCCATTAATCTCAACGAAAAATAACAACAAAACAAAAAAGGAAAAACCAAAACAAACAAAAAAATCTAGCCCAAACGATAAGGAAAAATAGATTGAGACAACCCAACCCACTTCCTTTGCACCCGCTGGCCCAAAAAAAAAATTGTTACAGAATGGGGTGTCAAAATGCAGGGTTCTGCATTTTGACCCTGAAGCTTCCCAGAGTCTTCTGTCCCTTTGGTCCCTGCCATCAACAGAGGCAAGAACAAAGCACAGGGAGAAAGACAAAAAGGGAAAGTGAGCGAACTACAGTATCTTAGAAGATCCAAGGGGCGATCTACAGCGACGAGCTCGAGGTGTGGACTTCCCCTCAAGTCCCTTTCACTACCAAGGAAATGAGGTGAGGTAGAGGCAAGCTCTGGGTACAAAGTGGGGTCGTGAATCAAACTGAAAAAAAAGGAGGATTGAAGGAGAGAGTGCAAACGATAGAGGCTGAAAGCGAGAAAGGGGCTGAGATAGAAGGAAGCAGAGAAGAAGATCGGGAGAGAGGATTTGGTTTTTAAGCGAAGGAGAGGAAGAGATGCGAGAGTAGCAGAGAAGGAAGATTAAGGGGGAGAAGCGACGGATTTCTGATTCAAAGGAGAAGAGAATTGGGAGGAAGGCTGAGAAGGAGGCAAGCTAAGCCCAAAAGGTAACCTACGCACCTTTCGGCTAGTTATCGGAACTCCTTGATTTTGATTCCTCATTATGGGTATTGATGTGTAGCTGGAATACTCTGTAGTTTGAATATGATTAGTTTGCTTCTACTGCTGTGGGTTGCTTAATTTTTTTTAGTTCTTGCATTTTTTTCTTTGTGCTGGTGTGCGAATATTACTTCTGTTACATCTCCATTTGTGATTAAGTTCATTGCTGCTATTAAGGGTTATTTGGTTTATAATTTCTTTGTTTTCTTATCATCCCTGGTCTCATTCGATTAGTGTGTGAATACTGTTTTTGATTGTTTAAGATCAGAGTTTAGATTTTAGTTAATGACTTCAAGGGTCGTTTTCCTTCTCAGTGTTGGATTTTAAGTATGGCTGTTCTAAATTTGTACTTTAAAGCGTGATCTAGATGGATTCCATCAAGGGCTTTGTTGGAATGTGGAATATGACTCTAGGTTTGAATGTTTACGTGATATTGTCCCAAAATTGTGTTGTTACATATGTGTTACAAGCCACGAATGGGGATCTGGGTTTCTAGACCTGATAGGGGCTTGTGCTCTCTATTATGCTAAATTGAAGTGATTAGGATCATGAAGGTGTTAATATGTGAATATGTGTTAGAGGTCAATATACTCGATGAGGCATGATCTTGGGTTGATAATTGGATGATTATTGAACCCTGATTATGTGATTCGTTGCTGAGACCTTTAAATGTTGAATATGTTACTGAATTAGTTTTTGCATTTCTGTTTGGTAAAAATTTGAATCTAGGATAGCCTGCGTTAAACTAGAAATATATAGGAATGTGAGTGAATTTCAATGAAAAGACATACTTAGTACGAAAGTTGTAAGATGGTTTAGGGAGTTTAAGTTTTGCTTGAAAGTGGAGATTTTAGTTTGCTTCAAATTCTATTTGATGGATTGTTGCATGATCATTCAGCTGGTTTTGTCAATAAAGTGTCATAATGGGTTTCTTGTTTTACACAACCCTCTGGAATTCTAAGTTGAAACAAGAATAAAATGATGGAGTCTCTTCAGCTGAGAATTAATTGTTATAATTTTTGTTGGGTAGAAGTACTTCATACAATCATAAGAGTTTCTAGAAATCTCCTTCTACGCACTCATTTTGTTTTTTTAGGCATTTGCTGTTTAATGATTTGCCTTTGTAGGAGTTAATATGCTTTTTTTTTTTTCTGTGTGAGGCTCATTACTTGGTGGTTCGCACCTTGGAGCTGATATACGAAGGAAGCTAATGGACACAACTTGGGCTCAACTTGGTTAGGAGAAAATCTTATTTCTTTATGCATTGTAGATGAGATACAAAATGTGCTTCAAATGACCCTATTGCTTGTACAAAACCACACACAATCACTATTTATCATGGTTTGTAAAATATTTTCAATAATTATTTATTTCTTTTTCTTTAATAGAATTGTCGTGTGGGATCTTGTATCCCCTCAGACGCATAGGAACGATCCTGGTGGCATATGTGACAATAAGTCTCCTGGTACTCTTTGGTTTTATTTATTTGTTTATTTATTTATTTATTTATTTGCAAGTTTGGGGATTCCAATGGCCTTATCTAATTAATTTTGCCTAAAAGAAAAAAAGAAAAAAAGCCAAATGAAGTTTTAAAAATATATATATAGTTTTCCCTAAAAGAATGTTTTAAAAAACAAAAAAGAAAAAAGAAACAAGGAGACCTTTTTCAACAATTAGTTATTAATTTACCCAAAAAAAAAAGGTTTAAGGTTCCTCTAAAAAATGAGGAATTAGATTTTCAAAAATAATTATCCTTTTTTGGAGTATGTCTTTTGGAAAAAGAAAAAATATGATAAAAAATAAAATATACATGAAATACAATGAGGAAGGAAAAACAACTAAAAAAATAGAACCAAAGAAAAAGAAAAAAAAAAAGCAAAATTTTCATACTTATGCAGATTTCTTTTAATAGGAATATATAATCACTAAAAAATCAAATAAATTGTACAAAATTTAATTTAAAAAAGGAAAAAAATGATAATAAGAAAAATTGAAAGTATAAGAAAAACTGAGAAAGACAAAAATAAAAAAATATATAATAAAAATCAAAAGATCAAAATGGAAGAAAGGGTTAGGAAGTGGGAGTAATTTAGGCTTTGTAAATTCAAACATACAAACCAACTCTAAAATAGTTTTAATTGTAAGGGTCTAAATGATTTTTATTTTCTTTTCCTTTTAACCAAAACATAATCAAAACAAAAACAAAACAAAAAAGGAACCCAAAAATAATAAAACAAAACAAAATAATAAATTAAAAAAAAGAGAGATTGAGAAGAAAAAGAGAAAGAATGAAAACAAAAGTGATGAAAAAAAGTAGAAAAAATGAAAACAAAAGTGATAAAAAAAGAGAAAAATTTGAAAATGCAAGAAAAATAAAATTAAATTTACCTTTAACAAATCAAAACACATCAGCAAATTTTGAAATCGTTTTATTTGTCAAAAAAAAAAGTAATTTTTATTTTCCTTGTCTTTTTCGCAAAAATAAAATAAAATAAAATAATACAAGCAATAAATTAAACAAAAAAAACATAGATAAAAACATAAGAACAAAAAACAATAAAAAAAACATCAACCAACATAGTTTTCCATCCGAACTATGTGGACTTTAATCCCTACTGAAAAGTATGTAGACCTTAGGCTTTTATCCTAAGTCAAATCCGCTCTTGTAAATAATTATTTTCTTCTAATTTTATTTCCTTAATTTATCTTTATCTTATTTTACTTTTAATTTTATTCCTTTTTATTTTACTTTTTGAATTTATTTTTGTTCTATTTTACTCTTAATTTTCTTTCATTTTTTATTTTTATTTTATATCTTTAAATTCTCTTCTTTCTGGTTTTACATATGATCTGTTAAAGATAATCAAAATAGATTAAAGACTATAGTAAATTTTGCACAATTGACTTAGGGTAACCGTTCTTAGGAATGGGTGTAGTGGGGTGCCTACCACCTTCCCCACTTACAATCGACTCCCAAATCTACTTTTTAATTTATAGACCATTTTTCGTTTTTTCAAATAAAAAGGCTTTTTCAAAATTTTGACTTTTCAAAAATTAAAATTTTGGTAGCGACTCTATTATTTTTAATTTTAATTTTGGTTTGGCGCCACGTGGTCGCATTTTCGAGTGAGTAATTTTTTTTTTTTTAATCTTGAGTCATGAGTAAATTATGGAGGTATATATATTTCAACTCTAGCATTTTCAGTAGGCTAACGGGCCACACCCTATTGAAGTTTCAGTTTGTAAATGGTAAGTAGTTATACATCTGGCAGCAATTATAGTATGCTTGAACCTTGTAAAGAGTTCAATTGCAAGGAGAAGATGCTGCAAAATCTTTACGGAGCAGCACAGTGGATCTGGATATTAAGCAAATTAAGGGTTGCCATTGCACTACGCACTACAAGCACTATTTTCATTCTCTTTTTTTTTTCTTTTTTTGGATGTAGAGAAATTTAACATTTCATAGAAAGTAAGATACATAAGTATCTTGGATGTAAAGAAATTTAGCATTTCAAGTTTTTTAAATAATAATTACAAGCCATTCAAAATATGCATATAGGATGTTCAATAAGTGGAGATATTAGTTTTTCAGACATTCATTTGTAACCATCTCAACAAGACTACGTTGTTCCTAAGATTTTATTATGGCTATAAGTGGTTTAAGTACCATCAATTGCTCTAATTTTATCGGAGTCATAAATCTATATTGCCTTGCAAGTGTTAGTCATCTGAAGTTGGTTGAGGATGTGTCAGTATGGATAGGTTGCTTTCATTTGAACTGGAGATAGAGATCTTAGAGATTATAGAATTATTTGAGTTTTCATCTTTGCCCAACAACTTAAAATTTTTTTGAGTTGAAGTGATCACTGACAGAAAATGTAAGTTCCACTGTTCTATAAGCACCAGGATATAGCCCTTTTATTAAACACCCATTGAAATCATAAATTTGCCCCAGTACATTTCTCATTGTGCATCAATCGTTATTACCACAACATAATATATAACCACACTATTATTCTTGAAACATGGCACAAGAGAATGCATTTGATATTTGAAAGATCATTTGTGAGCAACTGCAACTACTTGTTTTCCAATGTTTCTTCCACGGAAGAGGCCAACAAGGGCTGCTGGGCCATTCTCAAGGCCTTCAACAATGTCTTCAACATACACCACTTTCGTCTCTCTGATGTAAGACAGCATTGTGTCTAAGAACTTTGGATACAGATGGAGGTGATCTGTATAGAAAAGCCCTTTTATAGTTAGCCTTTTGAAACAAATTTGCAACTGATTTTTTAGGGCTTCAGGCTGAGTAATATTGTACTGTGAAATCATTCCACACACAGTGATAGAGCCATGAACTTTCATGTTTAGCAGCACTGCATCAAGCATTTTACCCCCAACTTGTTCAAAGTAGAGATCTATGCCCTGGGGGAAGTACCTAATGACAGAGCAGACAACAAAAAGAGTACCTCAATACTTGAAAATAACGACTATTTTATTTCGAATTTTATCTCCAATAGGCTCCTTCACACAAAAATTTGTTTGAAGCATGAAAATTGGAATTTAGTAAAGAAATAACAGAAAATTTGCATTTAATGGACCTCTTAATTGCAGCGTCCAGGTCAGGCTCTTCCTTGTAATTGAAAGCATCATCAAACCCAAGCTTGTTCTTGAGCAGATCAACCTAAATTAGCATGATGAAGATAACTATGTTAAAATTAATCTCTGAGATGAGTGTAATATCCAAGGCAAAAAAATGAGATCACTTTCTGTGAAAGATGTTATGTTCAGGACTTGTACCTTTTCTTGGCTACCAGCAGTACCAACCACATAACAACCCGTCAATTTTGCAAACTGCCCAACAAGCTGACCCACGGCACCGGATGCTGCTGAGATGAAGACATTGTCTCCTTTCTTTGGAGGATTAATATCATAGAGTCCAGCATAAGCAGAAATACCAGGCATCCCTATTGAAAGAGTCACGAAAAATCATATAAGTTATGTGACAGATTACATCAACTCAAAAATTTAAAATTTTATTTTAGAATAAACTAATGATTTAGTATTTTAAAGATTACTCTTCTTTCAATTTAGTTCTTCAAAAGTGAAGCTTCTCAATTTAGTATTTGAAAGATCATTCTCTCCTAAATTTGGTTCCTCAAAAAAAAAAATCTCAACTTGGTCCCTCAAACATTATATTTTTTTTACAATTAAATTGAGGAGTTCATATTCCTCAATGTTTGAGGGACTAAATCGAAAAACTTTATCTTTGAGGATGAAATTGAGAAGATACAGATCCTTCAGGGACTAAATTAAGAAGTTTTATCTTTAAAGGACCATATTAAGAGAAGATTATTTTATAGAGACTAAATCATTAATATACTCTTTATTTTATTATAATCTTGATTCAAAAACTCTTTAAAGTGTAAATAGAATACAAATTCATTATACTTGATGTTGAAACTTAATTTTAATGATACTATGTCAAGGACTACTTTCTCTCAAAAGCTTTATTAGAGAACTTAGTTACCAAGAATTCCAGTGTAGTAGGAGAGAGGCACATCAGTGTGCTGGATTTTGATCAGGCTTTCTGGATTTTGGATAAGACTATATTCTTCCCATGTAGTTGTTCCCCAAACTAAGTCACCCTCACTAAAGTTTGGATGCCCGGAATCCAATACTTTAGCCACTCCAAATCCATTTATGGGCTGCATGGTTTTAACCAAAAGATGAATGTCAGAAAAAGAATATCAACAATAGTCAGCTTACGGAGAAAAGCGGAGAAAAGAATCAATATAAAAACTCATGCTTTAATGTTCAAATTTCTGTTTCTGCAAATTAACAAAGTTCAGAACTTTTTTTTTTTTCCCTTTGGAATTCTTTGGTTTTGCAGTCAGGTGGATTTTTGGATTGACTTTCGTTCATTTCAACAAATTCACCTTCCTATTCCAGTCACAGCAAGACTATTCATGCTAAGAAGAAGTGATTAACAAGAAAATTCTTTACTGTTTGGCCCCACAAATGTTAGGATTTAAACTTGTAATAGTTTATCTAATTACGCATTACATCCATGCCTCTACTATTAAATCATTAGGAAAAAAGAAGCCCATTTTGCATTTAAAAAAAATTATTTTTTCCTTCCGTTTCTTTAGCATTTTCTTTGGAACGAAAATCAAGAAATTTGTAACATGAGAAAAGACAAGATAGACTTACAGAGCCAGGGACATAGTATTCAGATTTGGGAGGGTAGGATTCAAATTCGGAGGAAGGTCCTTGCACATTTTTCCTCATTCTTAATAGCAGGGTAGGATCACAAGAAAGGTAGAGGTTCTTCACCAATACTGCATTTGATCCATGAGGAACCTTGAGCTTGATGGTACTTGTAGTTATGTAAAAGTCAGATTCTTTGGGATAACCAGTGACATAGTCCCTGAAGATCACCTGTTTGTTCTTCACTTCCTCCACAGAATCAATATTCTCCCCCATGCTTAATTAATCTGAGATCTATCTCCTTGGGTTCAGTACTCTCTTTAGGGTATGTGTTTGTTTGTTGATTGATGTTCTCTGTGGTCGTAAACCACATTGGTCCTCTCTATTTATAGCTTAGTTTAAGGAACAAAATAAGAAAAGTTTCAATTTTTGACATCATGTTACATTTGCATTATATTATCCACATACCCTTCTCCTATTGAGTTTGATGTAACTGCTTATGAAAAATTAAGTTTTGGGAGATTTAACAGAAGTGTGAGATTGTGATTTTTTTACTTGGAATTTTAAGAAATGGATAAAGCAGCTGCGGAATGGTAATACGATGTAGAATGACGTCTTCATTCAAGCTCAGTGATTTGAAGTTGCCAATTAAACTAG
This sequence comes from Erythrophleum fordii, assembly GCA_032878935.1. Taxonomy (NCBI): domain Eukaryota; kingdom Viridiplantae; phylum Streptophyta; class Magnoliopsida; order Fabales; family Fabaceae; genus Erythrophleum; species Erythrophleum fordii. The sequence continues at coordinate 46,988,774 of JAVQMF010000053.1, read as the reverse complement.
TCCATCTCTATAACAATTTCCAGAGCACTAAGTTCAACCTACTTAAAATTCTAAAACAAGGTACTAGGGACTAAAAGTATGTACTTCTACTTTATTAATATTAACATTTTGATATTTGGAATATCAAAATCCAAAGGTGAAACATTATATATGATCAAAATATTTAGATATCTATTTTTATTATCTTCACTCTAATCAAGACTCACTATGTTTTGAGTGGTGAGTAATTTTTTTTTAGCAAAAAGTAATAGGTGGAAAATATAAAGAGGCTGCAACTTTTGAGCATTTATATATGACTTGTCAATGACTAGAAATGGGTAGGTTTGGTGTCAATTATCATGTTCATCTGGCAGAAATCTAGTGATCCAACTGTGCACAATTATGTCAGTACTTACGTCTAAGAACTTCTTTGTCAACTATCTTTTATTTTCCAGAATACAGTATTTATCCAACCATCTTTGTCAAGTTCATGTTTGTTTGTTAATTGATGTTAACCACATTGGTTCTCTCTATTTTTAGTTTAGCTTAATTAATATCATGTTCCAAGTGCATTATTATATTATCCAAGTACCCTTGTCCTATTGTGTTTGACGTAACTGCTTACGAAAAGTTAATTTTTAGGAGTTTTAATGGAGGTGTGAGATTGTGATTTTTACTTGGAATTTTGAGGAGTGGATGAAGAAACTGCAGAATGAGGTCTTCATTCAAGTCCAGTGATTTGAAGCCGCCGATTAAACTTGTTAAGGAATCACAAAATTAATTCGTTTTGTAATTTGACTAGTCCATCTCTTTAATAATTTCCGGAGCATTAAATTTAACCTATTTAAGCTTTAAAGTTGCAAAACAAGGCACTAACGACTAAAAGTATATACTTCTACTTTATTAATATTAACATTTTGATATTTGGAATATCAAAATCCAAAGGTGAAACATTATATATGATCAAAATATTTTGATATCTATTTTTATTATCTTCACTCTAATCAAGACTCACTATAAAAACTCATGCTTTAATGTTCAAATTTCTGTTTCTGCAAATTAACAAAGTTCAGAACTTTTTTTTTTTTCCCTTTGGAATTCTTTGGTTTTGCAGTCAGGTGGATTTTTGGATTGACTTTCGTTCATTTCAACAAATTCACCTTCCTATTCCAGTCACAGCAAGACTATTCATGCTAAGAAGAAGTGATTAACAAGAAAATTCTTTACTGTTTGGCCCCACAAATGTTAGGATTTAAACTTGTAATAGTTTATCTAATTACGCATTACATCCATGCCTCTACTATTAAATCATTAGGAAAAAAGAAGCCCATTTTGCATTTAAAAAAAATTATTTTTTCCTTCCGTTTCTTTAGCATTTTCTTTGGAACGAAAATCAAGAAATTTGTAACATGAGAAAAGACAAGATAGACTTACAGAGCCAGGGACATAGTATTCAGATTTGGGAGGGTAGGATTCAAATTCGGAGGAAGGTCCTTGCACATTTTTCCTCATTCTTAATAGCAGGGTAGGATCACAAGAAAGGTAGAGGTTCTTCACCAATACTGCATTTGATCCATGAGGAACCTTGAGCTTGATGGTACTTGTAGTTATGTAAAAGTCAGATTCTTTGGGATAACCAGTGACATAGTCCCTGAAGATCACCTGTTTGTTCTTCACTTCCTCCACAGAATCAATATTCTCCCCCATGCTTAATTAATCTGAGATCTATCTCCTTGATTTCAGTACTCTCTTTAGGGTATGTGTTTGTTTGTTGATTGATGTTCTCTGTGGTCGTAAACCACATTGGTCCTCTCTATTTATAGCTTAGTTTAAGGAACAAAATAAGAAAGGAAAAAAGTTTCAATTTTTGACATCATGTTACATTTGCATTATATTATCCACATACCCTTCTCCTATTGAGTTTGATGTAACTGCTTATGAAAAATTAAGTTTTGGGAGATTTAACAGAAGTGTGAGATTGTGATTTTTTTACTTGGAATTTTAAGAAATGGATAAAGCAGCTGCGGAATGGTAATACGATGTAGAATGACGTCTTCATTCAAGCTCAGTGATTTGAAGTTGCCAATTAAACTAGTCCATCTCTATAACAATTTCCAGAGCACTAAGTTCAACCTACTTAAAATTCTAAAACAAGGTACTAGGGACTAAAAGTATGTACTTCTACTTTATTAATATTAACATTTTGATATTTGGAATATCAAAATCCAAAGGTGAAACATTATATATGATCAAAATATTTAGATATCTATTTTTATTATCTTCACTCTAATCAAGACTCTCTATGTTTTGAGTGGTGAGTAATTTTTTTTTAGCAAAAAGTAATAGGTGGAAAATATAAAGAGGCTGCAACTTTTGAGCATTTATATATGACTTGTCAATGACTAGAAATGGGTAGGTTTGGTGTCAATTATCATGTTCATCTGGCAGAAATCTAATGATCCAACTGTGCACAATTATGTCAGTACTTACGTCTAAGAACTTCTTTGTCAACTATCTTTTATTTTCCAGAATACAGTATTTATCCAACCATCTTTGTCAAGTTCATGTTTGTTTGTTAATTGATGTTAACCACATTGGTTCTCTCTATTTTTAGTTTAGCTTAATTAATATCATGTTCCAAGTGCATTATTATATTATCCAAGTACCCTTGTCCTATTGTGTTTGACGTAACTGCTTACGAAAAGTTAATTTTTAGGAGTTTTAATGGAGGTGTGAGATTGTGATTTTTACTTGGAATTTGAAGGAGTGGATGAAGAAACTGCAGGATGAGGTCTTCATTCAAGTCCAGTGATTTGAAGCCGCCAATTAAACTTGTTAAGGAATCACAAAATTAATTCGTTTTGTAATTTGACTAGTCCATCTCTTTAATAATTTCCGGAGCATTAAATTTAACCTATTTAAGCTTTAAAGTTGCAAAACAAGGCACTAACGACTAAAAGTATATACTTCTACTTTATTAATATTAACATTTTGATATTTGGAATATCAAAATCCAAAGGTGAAACATTATATATGATCAAAATATTTTGATATCTATTTTTATTATCTTCACTCTAATCAAGACTCACTATGTTTTGAGCGGTGAGTAATTTTTTTTAGCAAAAAGTAATAGGTGGAAAATATAAAGTGGCTGCAACTTTTGAGTATTTATACATGACTTGTCAATGATTAGAAATGGGTGGGTTTGGTGTCAATTATCATGTTCATCTGGCAGAAATCTAATGATCCAACTGTGCACAATTATGTCAGTAATTACGTCTAAGAACTTCTTTGTCAACTATCTTTCATTTTCCAGAATACAGTATTTATCCAACCATCTTTGTCAAGTTCATGTTTGTTTGTTAATTGATGTTAACCACATTGGTTCTCTCTATTTGTAGTTTAGCTTAATTAATATCATGTTCCAAGTGCATTATATTATCCTCGTACCCTTGTCCTATTGAGTTTGACGTAACTGCTTACGAAAAGTTAATTTTTAGGAGTTTTAATGGAAGTGAGAGATTGTGATTTTTACTTGGAATTTTGAGGAGTGGATGAAGAAACTGCAGAATGAGGTCTTCATTCAAGTCCAGTGATTTGAAGTCGCCAATTAAACTTGTTAAGGAATCACAAAATTAATTCGTTTTGTTATTTGACTAGTCCATCTCTATAATCATTTCCAGAGCATTAAATTTAACCAATTTAAAGTTGCAAAACAAGGCACTAACGGCTAAAAGTTTATACTTCTACTTCATTAATATTAACATTTTGATATTTGGAAAATCAAAATCCAAAGGTGAAACATTATATATGATCAAAATATTTAGATATCTATTTTTATTATCTTCACTCTAATCACGACTCACTATGTTTTGAGTAGTTAGTAATTTTTTTTAGCACAAAGTAACAGGTGGAAAATATAAAGAGGCTGCAACTTTTGAGTATTTGTACATGACTTGTCAATGATTAGAAATGGGTAGGTTTGGTGTCCATTATCATGTTCATCTGGTAGAAATCTATTGATCCAACTGCGAACAATTATGTCAGTTAATTAAGTCTAGGAACTTCTTTGTCAGCCATCCTATATTTTCCAGAATACAAAATTTGTCCAATCTCTATTCACTTCCTTGCTTAGCCGCTTTCCAAAATTCAGTTAGTAAGGTCTCAAGTGCATGAAAGAAGAGATTTTTTTTTTTTCTTTGTGATACTGTAGTTAGATGGTGGTTGTTAGCTTGCGCGCAACTTGATTAATCCATTTCTTCAATTTAGTTAAAAGTAAGTTATTCATGTCACGAAGAAAAAAATTCACAAAGATTTTTAATAACTTAACCCTTAAAACATTGCTAATATTCAAATATATAATAATTCATCTAATCACGCAAAGAATCAATATAAAATAGAATTTAATAAAAATATTCATTTTAACAAATTCTTATTTACTTTCAAATATGTATATGAATACAAAGAGTATATTTAAGAATTGGTCTAATATTGTACCCCTATTATTTTCTTTAGGACCCGTTTAGTATTATGTATAGGATAAGGACTAATAGTATAAAATCTGATAAGATAAAATCTAATAAAATTTTAACACTATGCAACATTTGATGTGATATTGTATGAAATAATGTATCGTATAAAATAATACTATCATTTATTTGGTGATGCACAATAGTAACATTTCCAGCAACAATGCAGCCTTAAATCTTAGCATCAATTTATAAAGGGATAACAATTCTTATTTTCTACATTTGGTTAAATCCCTTTGTTGGTTTTTAGAATTTTATTTAATTTTTAATTTAATCTCTATAATTTAAAATTTGAAAAAATTAGAAATTAGGACCCAGACTAACAAAAAATTATTATTATTATGAACCTTAAAAATCAATATTACTTTGTAGGACCAAATAAAATTTGATGGACAAAGATATCCTTCTTTATTAAACAAGTCGTTTGAATCTAAACGAATAGATTAAGTCACTTTGCTCTTCAAACACTGTTTTCTTCCTTTTTGACCCTCTATTACCTATCATTCGATGGTTTCTTCTGTAACCGATTATTAAAAATTCTTGGACAGTTTCTCTCGCAATTAGTTATTGAAAATCCTTGGACAATTTCTCACTAGACAGGTATCCTTCAACAGTTTGACCCTCACGTGCCAGAATTAGCCTTTGATGAATTCTCCCTCACTTGCAAATCTACGAAAAGCAACAGTAAATAGCACCTCTCCTTCTCATTCGACTGGCCATAAGATTCGCAATTTCGTTCATTCTAAAATGTTAGTATTTACATGCTTTTAAATCAAAATCAAAGTATATCTGGGTTTTATTAGCAAATTAAATTTAGGCAGTGAAAGACTACAGTAGAGAAACTTTAGATTTAGACTTGTGGATATAAAATTCCTGTTAGTTTAGGTAAATGCTATTGTGTATTAGATATTATTGATTTCTTTGAAACCTAAATTTGAGATAATGGTTGTGGTTTTCAAGAAGAATTGGATGTGTTTCATGTCCAACTCATGTGGGACTTGGTGAACCATCTACTGAACAAGTGTTGTGGTAAAGTAATAGCTTTTGCAATAACAACAAACCAAGGGAAGCAAACTAGAAAAATGTGATGCATCAATTGTTTCCTTCCCTAAATTTTATACTATTATAGTTATAGCTGTGAGGCTTGTAATGATTGTAAATATTTGATTGTTATGATTATAATAAGATTATGAAATTCTTTGAAGTTCTTTTTTTATTGTCATAATCGTCTATTTTCTTAAGATCCAATAAGTCATGTCCTTAAACTTGGCATTAACGGTCCTAAACTTAGTTGACCTGAACATGGTAGTAAATTCCCTAAATCTCACTAATAACATCTTTAAAATTTGTAGTAACAAACCTAAACCATACTAGTAACTATACTCTGGAATGCTCCTAAAAGTAGGTGTAAATTTCCTTAAGTTTAGTAGTAACACTCCTAAATTTCATAGTAATAGTCCTAAAACTCAATACTATTGGATTATAAACCTGAAATAAGAAGAATGATTTACAAAAATGAAAACCAGAGAAGAAGAATTCCCTACCCAATGATTCATTTTAAATCTGAAATGAGAACATTTCTCGACATGAAAATTAAGAGGAAGGATATACTTAAGAGTTGATTTTTTATGTGTGTGCATGAGTAGCATAGATTCCAATGACAACATCTACTGAACACCATATTTATTATTGATTAATTTATGCAAAAGAGAATCAGTTTTTGAAGGAAACCCACCTATCAACTTAGCAACTAGAACAATACTCTTAATAATCATTATACTAAGACCTGAACACTTATCTTTTTTAGTCTTATAAGACAATTCCAAACTAGTCAAATGACCTCTATTATTCTGCCCAAACTTTAACTATTGAACATCTCACATATTCTTCTTTATCTCTTAATTACCCTTATAATGATTCTAAACAACAAAAGATATTACAAAAGGATGCTGGACAAGGATGCTTGGATTAGAGTAACTTGACCACCCAAAGATAAATAAACACCATTGCAATTGTAAAGCCTCTTTGCAATCTTCAGTATCACAAGTTCTAAAAAAGAAGTGCATGAGTTAACTCCAAAAGGACACCCAGATAAGTAAAAAGTCATTATTAAACAACACACTTCAACTAAACTGCACAAAATAATTAAGTCCATGCCAAATCCTTTCTCTGCTATGATATTGTAAGTTGAATAGGTGACACTCTCACTTTATTAATGGCCATGGCCTTATCTCAAGAATAGAGTTCTAGTGCATCACTTCAAGTGAAGATCAATGAAAGTATGCATAAAGTTTTAGTGCTTCACATCAAGTAAAGATCAGTGAAAGTATGCAATATGTATGCCTTATGCAAATGTGCTTGTAAAGTTGCAAGACAAGCGAAAAAAAATTTCTAAACAAAGTGATACAAAATATAAAATATTTTGCATATTGTTATTTTGTATCAAGTGGAAAATTCTAATATTATGATGTCTTTTGCTTCAATTTGTATTAATATACTATATATGCCTTACTGGCAAGGGAAAAAAATAATTCATAAGTAATTAATACAACATTGAATGGCGGTAAGCATTCCCTCAATTTTAGCTGTCATATGCTCATTAGCAAAAATATCCTTAATGTTCTTAGCCAATCTTTTTTTTTTCCTTGCATAACAGTTACAATAGTTTCTCTTTGTATTCAAGTGAAAGGAACCATTCCTAACATGCCTAATAGGAAATCTATTCTGAATTTTCTTAAACCCCTTTGAGAATACTTGCAAGTGGTCAAAGGTCAATTTTGTATTAATATTGTCTCATTTTTAATTTTTATTTCTTTTTTTCCTTATACTTATGTAGTGATTGGTTCTTGGAAATGATATTAATCATCTTTGTTATTTGAATTTGGTATTAAAACTATCTACTATACATAGAGCCTAAACATATAATAAATTTCTTCAACTCGCATAGTAACAACCTTAAACTTTATAGTAATAGTGCTAAAGTAACTAGTAACTATACCATAATAGGCCTTTAAAGGAGTGGTAAATTTTTTTAAATCTATTAGTAACACATCTAAACTTTATAGTAATGGCCCGAAAATTATGTACACTACAAGGAGCTTAAACATAGTAGTAAATTTCTTAAATTCACGTAGTAATATCCCTAAACTTTATATTAACAGGTATGACTTGGTAGTAACAAATCTAAACCTAATCAGTGCTTTGCTAACACCATTCATCCTTAATACCATACTTCGATCTAAATGCTGGTTTTGACTTTAAATTATGCAAAGGAAGAAATCTGAAGAAATAAGGGAAGGAAAATCATAGAGGAAATCAAAACTAGTAAGAAAAAAAATAAAGGAAAAAGAAGAACTGACGACAAGAGTAAATTGCATGGGATTTGCTTGTTAACAGAGCAGGGACATTTTTGTATATTGATTTTCATTTGGTCCTACGAAATAATATCAACTTTTAAGGTCTCTCATAATAATATTTTGTTGGTTTGAGTCATTCGCTCTAAATTTTCCTTAAAAATTTATAATTGAATCTCTAGAATTAAAAAAGATTTGAATTTGGTTTCTATTAAGAAATCTTTGCAAGTGTGCCCTTAAATGCTACTTATATAGTCAACCATATGTTATCTTAATACTTTCAATATATATGATTCATACTAATCAAAAAGGTTTAAGTAGATAAATGAGTGAAATCTACAAACATATATGGCTTGTATATAGATTAAGTGACTAGAGTGAAAATAGGTAATTAGATTATAAAAATTGCTATATTAAACATGATGAGTTTTTTTTTTTTTTTTTTGAGTGATGAGTAAATTAGGGGTTGGCCATGGCTCTACCCACCAAAGTGATGAATTAGTGACCCCTAAGGTATAGAAGAGCTCGTGTTCATGGAGTGTAACATTCACGGATACACAAAACCTCTTTGTGGAAGGATGTTAAGCTCGATAACCCTATTCTAAGTCATAACCAACAATACACACATTAATGCTTATGGATCAAGTTTGGCGTGTTGATTCCTATGCAAGTGAACATACACCACATAACCAAAGCTAGGGGGTGCCAAATGAACAACTAAAGGAAGCGTACAATGGTCACTGAGCATATCTAAAGGTTTTCTAAAGTTTAGAACACTAAACGGGATACGATTAATTAAGTAGATAACAGAATTCGATGCCTCTCCCCATAATTGAGATGGAATATTGCCAACAATTGACAAGGATAAAGTGGCATCCAAAAAGTGTTTATTTTTTCGTTCGACAACTTCATTCACTGAGGAAGAATCAAAACAAGATATTTGATAGAAAATACTACTTGAGTTCATAATTTAATTTAAAAGGGCAAGCCTTGGCGCAACGGTAAGATTGCTGCTAAGTGATTTGGAGGTCACGGGTTCGAATTGGAAACAGCTTTTCTGTAAAAAACAGAAGTAAGGCTGCGTACATCTACCTTCCCCAGACCCCACCTAATAGAAGCCTCGTGCATTGGGCTGCCCTTTTTGGAAATACTCCCCCCCATTATTTGAATAGACAACTTTTATATCATGACGGAGGCCAAAGACTGCACATGCATCGCTCTTATGCTTCAGCAAAAATTATGCCGTGTGAAAAGTGGAGCAAAACCTCAAACATTAGAGTGAACTTATGAGAAAGGAACATCAGCTTTAGTGTTGTTCAAACGAGAAATTGCGATCGCTTTTTTCCATAACATAAGTTTCACAATCGAACTCTGAGGAGTTACAACAACTAAACAATGATGGAAATAGTCTATTCATGATAACTAAAGGAAGGATGTCTGAGTCGTCTATGCCACAGCCAAATCTGTTCCTTGTTTTTGTTTAACATGTCACTCGTAACACGGGCTAGTGCATCTCCATTGGATCGTTGAAAACCGTCTTCTAGATAGTACAACCCTCCATCCTTTAAAAAAAAAAAATTTACCCCTTGCCAACATTCTCCTTGATATGGATGTTCTGAAAAATATAATGAGTAGGGAAATACAAGACAACACAATCACGGGACTTAGTTAACTAGCTGACAGAGATAAGATTACAGTTTAGTGATAGGACAAATCAATAATAGATAACGATGGCGACAGAAGTACAGTACCGACACCAACAACAGGATATCACACACCACCGGTAGTAATAATGACAGGTTTTGAACTATTAGAGGATAAGTAAATATACTTTTTAACGATCATGAGTCATATGATTAGTGTGCCAGTATCAATTATCCAATTTCTACTTTTTTTTTTTTTAAAAGGAAGACCAAGTAGAATTAGATATACCTGACTCGCTGATATTTGAAGTTGTCATTGTAATATTGGAAATAAATAATGAGCAAGATTAAGATGACTAAACAATCAAGAGAACAAAAAATTCGTGCAGTGGAAAAGAATGTCATACGATCAGAGAACTCTGCTTGGAACTACTTCATTTTTATTAACAATAATATTCTTTTACAGTAATTTTTTTTCCCCAAAATTTTTGAAGCACCACAATATTCTCACTGCATCTGGGCCTACCTTACATAACTATGAAGATAATAACATCAAAGTTTCCCATCACCATGTATATATAGCTTTTCAAGCTAATTTAGCAGGTCTAATTCTCCAAATGTCTCTTGCATATTCATGAATAGTCCGGTCACTGCTGAACTTGTATGAACCAGCTGTGTTCAGGATTGACATTCTTGTCCACCTCTGCCACAATATCAATCATAAAACATCTCAGACGGGGAAAAAAAGTCACAAAATATCATATATAAGTAGCATGGCATGGTTAATTTAGTAATTACTTGCATAAATGCTTGTGTCTTAAGCAACATCAAATCTGTTTTATAAATATGTTTCAAGTGAATGTATTTCATGCATTATGTACTTGCGATATTCATGAATCATGTCACCAGTAGAATTGTTCGTGGACCAGGCCAGCCTAAGGATATACTCAACCTGACAGAGTTGGTTTAGGTTTGCTCCACGTTCTAGGTTAATGGACTTAAATTATTGGACCTATACAACTTTAACGCTAGGTTGAGTTTGTTCCCAGCACAATCCAGCCCATGAACAGATATGGTTAGTTTCCAGCTGAGCCTACACAAACTTGAGCCCAAAGTTGTCATTTGAACTTGGACAAAAATTTGAAATTACTACTCCATATGCTATTTATGCTATATGCTCCGTTCAAGCACTGACACTGGAAATTTAGATGAAAATTCATTTTGTGTGCCTGTGTCTGGATGAGTCATTGCTTACTTTCTGGTCTCGATATGCCTCATCAACCTTCTCTTGGCACTCTATGTAGCTAGGAAAGTCCTTGCCAACAAGGAAGTAATCAGCACGCCCATAGCCTTCATTCCCTTCCAAGGATCCCATTAATTCTTCAAAGTTGTATGGTCCAAAAACACCACTTCTGACATATGCCTTTACTTCTTCAAATCTCGGGTCTGCTACAAACTGCATATATCATTGAACAGGACGTATCACATTGTCAGAAGCGGGTTCTATTAAAAAGCACGCTTGACATGCTTATATGTTTAATCATGATTGGCTTGATTTACTTGTTCCTATGAATTTACCTTTCCCTCAGCTCTTTCTTTACGTAGGCCAGAAATTTCATAAGCTCGTGCACCGAAAAGGAAAAAGTTGTCTTCTCCAACCTCTTCTCTTATTTCAATGTTAGCCCCATCTAGAGTTCCTATAAGTACGCATCCATTCATTGCAAATTTCATGTTGCTAGTTCCGCTGGCCTCCATCCCAGCCGTGCTAAACAAGAAAGGACATGAAGAGCTAGTGTTTAACTCATATACACAAATTTATATCAACCCTTGAATTCAAATTAGGAAGTATAAGAACAATACTTGACCAATGATATTATTGTAACCTCAAGTCATTTAATTCTTGTATCTAAAGGGAAAATACCTGATATGCTGGGATAACTCACTGCCTGGAATTAGCATTTCCGCAACACTGACATTGTAGTCAGGAACAAATACAACCTACAATTAGGACAGACCACTGTTCAGCTTATGACATAATAGATAGACTAGTTCAACACATTCCAATTAAATGCTATGCCTTCATTCCTTGTACTAAACTTCCTGAGGATATTGAATTTTAGATAATATCTGATTGTATTCGCTGATTATTAAGGATGGCAGTTTTTTCTCTTCGCGAGGATCCTTGTAAGGCAATCTTGTATGGGGAGGAAAAAGGGCATTTCTCTCCCACTATATCAATATCATCAAATTTTCCTTCATTTATCTATTTATTTTAGTATTTTTCTGTCAATATTAGTAACTATATTTATAATTTATACTAATAAGGTTGCATATTTGAATTTCAGATTATATTGTTTTGATTTTTCAAAGTCTTCCTTAATTTCTAATTTTACAAATATAGGAACCCATAAGGTTAATGCGGAATTCTTTATCCAGCGACTTCTTTGCCCAGCCGTACCTACCTCATATGTGCCCAGATTTTAATTTTTTTTTTTAAATTCCAATCATCATTTTTTTTTTTTGTTGGGGGGGGGGGGGGGGGGTAAGTTGGCAATTAGAAGGAATTCCCTCCAAATAAGATCTAAACGACTCAGGTAAGATGGACACAGCTAGGCAAATAAGCCACTGGGTAGAGAATCCGCATTCCCCATAAGGTCTCCGTACCCCCGTGCAAAATGATGAGGGAAAAATTGTTCTCATAAGTGAGAACAGGGACAAGGAGACACGAGAGTGGCACGGACAAGAAGTAGGGAAAGTCTCCTTGCCTCCACTCTGCCGGTTGCTATTCCTATTAATTATGTCTAATTATCTCTAATCCCAAATGGAATCATACCTTCAAAAGATCTCCAATATCTGGATCATGATTTACGGTGGCTCCTACATCTGTGATGAATTTCACAATCCTCTTGGCTTGAACATATGTAGCAAATGCTTTTCCACCAAAAATACAAACCCGAGGAACAAAACTTCTTTTTCTTTTCTCAGAACTCATTTCTTTCATCACTTTGTAGCGATAAACAATCCCCATTATATTCAATAACTGCCGTTTGTACTCATGAATGCGCTTTACCTGAATTTGGAAAAGTTAGTTACTTTCTCAAAGCTTGGAATGAGTATGAAGAACAAGATGCTATGGTATTCTTAATGTTTATATAAACAAAACAGGGGGGAAAAAAAGGAAATGAAGAGCTTGGTGGAAGAAAATCAACCTGTACGTCAAACATTGCATTTGGGCTGACAACATAACCAGTTTTCTCTTTGAGAAATGCTGCAACTTTGATCTTATTTCTTCTTTTTGCTTCTCTCCACTCTAATTGTAGATCCTCATTATCAGCAAACTGTAAAGTTTTTTGTCTTTTTTTCATCCGTAAGGATAGTTACCAACTTAAAATGACAAGAATAATATCATAGAAATTATTCAAGAAAAACTCACGTAAAGGGGAATTAACTAGTGAATCACCTATAACGTTTGCTACTGCTAATGCATGTGTTAATTGAGTAACTGACTAACTATTAAGGCACAATGAAACAATAAGTCAAAAAGCACGGCAAGATTTCCAGGAGTTTGCATAACATGAATTTATCTTGAATTGTTTCTGATAATAGGTCCACAAATTCATTATAGTATTTTTCACATGAATGTGAAGCACGTGAGGACATTGCAGCATGTCCTTTATAGATCCAACGCTCAAAAATTTCATAGTCCATCAAGAACACTAAATTGCAATAAAGAATGAACGAGGCTACTGTGAAAATTAAATTAATATTGCCTCGAAAAGTACTAAGCATTACTCTCAGTTAAAAAGTTATTCATCATGCTAGATTAAATCAATTCACCTTTCGAAGTATTGCCAGTTTCTCAAGATCTATTACCCAGTCCTCTGTTCCAATCCACTTGGTTATGATCTTGCTGAGATCAGGATTGCAGAAATGGATCCATCTTCTGGGTGTAACACCATTTGTTTTATTGTGGAATTTCTGAGGCCACAACTGCCAAAAATTAAATAAATGGATAAGTCTGACTCTAATGAGCTCTTTCCTTTTTTAACGTAGATGCAGAGAGATCCCAATTATAAACAATATAAACAATCAAGTGATTTCTAGGAAAACAAATATAAATTTTTCTTAAACAGAAAAAAAATTTTCTTGTGTTTATTTTGTCAGAGAAAAAAAAAATTCTAATGAAAAATTTCTAACTGATATAAATTTTACTTTAAAATTTTTCAAGAAAAAGTTTCAATAAAAATAAGTAAAAAAATTATTTCCAGGTATACTTTAGCCCGTTGCTATAAGTTTACTACCATCACTGTCACTGACCATGGGCTATGTTTGGGTCCAAATAAAAATTTTTCATAGAATTTTTTTTTTTATGGAAAAAATTCTTTCAAGAGAAATTTTCAAAAAAAAATTATTTTCTCACAAAACAAACAGAGCCAGAGAGGGGGGAAAAAAAAAAAAGAGTTCATTGCCATTGTTAATTTCTTACCTGGTAAAATTCATTAAAAACTGTCTCTTTTACAATCTCACTATGAATCTCAGCTACTCCATTTACAGAATACCCACCAGCAACACATAGATTAGCCATGCGAACCATCATTGGCTGTTTTGGATCAACTTCAAATGTCACCTTTGTTTTCTTGTCAGTATCCTCCCCACTAGATTGGTCATCCCCATCTTCTTCTTCTTTTTCCCCTTCATCATCATCATTTTCTTCCTTTTCCTCTTCATCATTATCAACTTCTTTTATCTCCTGTTTTTCTGCAGCCTTTATCTTTTCATCATTAACTTCAACATCCTTGACAGGATCAATGGCAGAAATCTCTTCTGAGTTATTGAGCAGCTCTGCCACCGAGTTAGGCAACTCAACATTTTCTAGTATTCTCATTTTCTGAAGTTTTTGTTGCAACAAGTCAAGATCATCCGTGCCATACTCAGCAATAATTTCATGAATCAACTGATTAACAAAACAAATACATGGCATTAGTATAACAATAAGATTTCAGTATGTACATGAACGAAGAATGAAAGAAAAAGATATAGCAAAAGAACTTGAACTTCAAAGTCATATTAACTTTCTACAATGTTACCTCTTCATCTATCATTCTTATTATCTCCACATGCCGAGGAAGCAAATCCTGCAGAAGCAGTAAACTCCATTTCTCTAGTGCCTCAGGCAGAACTGTGTGGTTTGTATATGCAACAGTTCTAACAGAAGTACCATTCAAAACAGAAAATCAGTCTTGAGTCTTGACTATCTTTTAAATAAAGACGAAAGTAGTTGTTATCTGAAAAAGTGATACTACAAAGCACTGGAGATGCATTGGAAATGATATTATAGAGTAATTGTGAGTGAATATGAAGATTATAGGAATCAACTTTATGTGAACAAAAGCATAGCGGGAAAGTCAAAAAGGAACTGACTTGAAAACTACATATTACTCAAGAAAATTTTTTCAAGGAAATCATATAAACTGAAATATATTGATCATTTAACAAAAAAAAAAAAAAAGGCACCTTTTAGTAATATCCCAGGCTTTCTCCCAGCTTAAACCCTTTACATCAATCAGTATCCTAATCAGCTCTGGAATGCAGAGTGTTGGGTGAGTATCATTCATTTGGACCACTACTTTGTCTGGAAAAGTGTCCCAATTCAATGGCTTCCCCGATCTCTTCTCAAAACGTGCAACAATATCCTGGAGAGAGGCAGAGCACAGTGTATACTGTTGCTTCAACCGTAGAGTCTTTCCTTCAACTGATTCATCCCCAGGGTACAATATATAGCAGATCTGTTGCAATAGATCATTTAAAAGGGGGGCATCATCAGTGAATAATGCTTATAGTCCATTGAATTTACTTCGTATGAATGCGAAGGAGAATTTCTGATGATAAGTAGATGAATCTATTGAAACCTATCACAATGCCCGTTTACTAGTTCATGGGAGAATACAGAGCTTTCAATTGAAAAATATCATGATACTAGATTCTGAAATGATAAGAGCTTTTACAAACCTTTTCAGCGTTCTTCAGATCAGCATATGCTTTGGCATGATCTCCAGCATTGAAAGCTTTCAAATCAAATTCTTCTGGTGATACTTTAGTAGACCACAAGCGCAGATTTATAGTGGTTCTGGTTTTGTACCCAGGTATTGGAACATCATAGGCAACAGCCCTTATATTCTCTCCTCCAACCCATTGTTTACTTCCATTTTCACCAGAAATAACTTCTCCATAGAAGTTCACGGGGTAAGAAACATCATTTCTCACAATTTCCCAGGGACTTCCCATCTGTAGAGTAATAGGAGAATTTAATCAACACTCTACCTGTAAACTACTCATAGACTACAAATATCACTTCCTTCCCTTGAAAACAAGGATTTTGCAAAGCTCCCACTAAAAGTAATAGGAGAATTTAAACCACAATACAAGCTTATGCTAATATAAAAATTAGCTTCAAGCTATCAAATACAAATTGATGCCTAAAAGCGAGAAATTTATACCTCAAGCCAACTTTCAGCAATTTCCTCCTGACCATCCTTTGTTATGCGCTGCTTAAATAAACCATACTTGTATCTAAGTCCATATCCCCATGCAGGGTAGTTCAGTGTTGCCAAGGAGTCCAGAAAGCAAGAAGCAAGACGACCTAATCCCCCATTCCCAAGTGCAGCATCTGGTTCCTGTGAATTGTAAATGAATAAGCTTAGAAGTAGGCTTCAATTAATCATTGATGTAGTAAGTCAATAAAACTGCCAATTCAGGAGGCTTGTTGGTTTATCTGTAATTTTTCTTAGTCCTTTAGCAGGATATGTCCTTACGTGATGAACAATTTTGTTTGAACAAGTTATTCATTCCCCAACAAAATTCTTAACAATTTTTTTTTTTTAATCTCTCCAATCCCTTGGTAGTTAAACCATCAGATGAACTCATTCTTGATTGACTAGAGAGCGTATGTAGCTTAGTATAGCAGTATCATCAAATGATCATATCTGAAATCTCTTAAGATGACAGACATTGAAATAGTGAAATAGACAAAGAGAAGTCACAGTCCCGCTCAAATTACTCTTATATGCTACCAGTAGGACTAAGTGAAAAACAAAAAGGAAACAAAAGTTAAATCACTTTTTAGTTATTTGCTAGAGAAAAAAAGTACTACAAGAATGGAAAATTGTAACATTATTAGACCTGGTTAGCCACATCCTCTAAATTGTGCCCCAACGTTGTGAGAGCCTCGGCATAAGGACCTGAGAGCTGTAAGTTACCAATTGCGTTTAGCAATGCCCTGCCCTGTAAAATTTAAAAAGAAAAAAAAAAGTTACTGATAAAAATTAATAACCCATTGCAGTGGAGAATGACCTGTGGCTGAAAAAAGAAAAACCCACTATGAACCTGTAGATACTCCATAGACATATAATATGCTTGCTTGACATTCATCTCATCAAAATAGGTGCAGGTTGTATTCCAATTTATGATGAGGGTATCACGTACACTCTCTGCAGTTGCAAAGAATGCTTTGCTGAGTTCAAACTTCTCTGGAGAAAAAGAAGGGGTGAACTCAGCATGATATTTGATGCTTGAAGCAACAGATGCAGAATCTGGCACAAAGGTATCCAAAGTGCCTGCAAGCGTCAAGCAAGATAGCTTATTATCTACGACCTAATTCATAACCAAAAGAAGAAAACTAGGACCATATTATTTAATAAATATGAAGTGTTTTAGTTCAATAGAAACATAGAGATATGGGGGAGAAAATCTGGAGAATTCATTCTATTAAGTTTCACCAGAATACAATATTTATGGCATATGAACTTTAAAATCGCGGAACTTGCCAAGTTACTATATTTGCAAGAAACGAACCTAAACACAAGGAAATAGCTCTTTCAAGTTCCTTTATTTAGGTACTACTCTAATTCCTTTATCAGAGCACAAACTCATCAACATCAATCAAACCAATGAAGGGATTAATCATCAAATGAAAATAGAACGACAAGTGACATAATCTGATATAAAAACGAATAGATAGCCAATACACCTCAGTCACTCAACTTCATCTTTTCTCAATTAGATGTCATCAATCTAAATTTAAAGATAAAGATGATCTTTCTCAAAGGGATTTGAGTTATAATTCCTATCTTTAATCAACACTCCAGTTAGTTACAACTTACAATCCTCTAGTTTCACCAAGAAGAAAATTGCCCCTTAAATCAGCTAACCAGTATAATGCATTGATGCTATAGCCCAATCTAAACTTAAACACAACCAAAAATTCCTACTTCTTGCTCCCAAGGATCCCCCAAGACAATGTACAATTATCCAAGTGATACCCACAAATTGTTTCCAATACTGAAATTTTCAAAGAGCCAACTTAACTACATATAACCCAGCTGGGCCACATAATATCAATTTCTATTTTTCAAAAAAGCTTGTAACCCAAAAAAATAACATAAAATAAAATAAAAACCATGAATCCTTTGGATTATATAATAGAATGATAAGTGGAAGAAAGAAACCTTCAGTGACTGGTTCTTTTAGCTCCTGCTTTTTATCGCTAGCGACATTCTTCACGCAGAGCTTTCTTCTTCTTATACTTCTGGAGGCTGACGTTGTGATGGCAAACAGCTTGCAAAAATTGTTTCTTTGAGTGAAGCTTGAGCTGCATTTAGGACGCAACGCAGAGTTAGACGGCCCGCAGGTTGCCGAGAACGGTAGAGCAGCCATTGCTGCAAGTTGTGCAGTATGATTTTAAGAGAAAATGCCTAGAAATCTTATGGCAATGTTTCTGAGGACTAGAAGTGGAAAAATGAGTGAAAGAGGAAGTGCCTATTTGTCTTCTTATCTTTCTTTCTTTCTTTCTTTCTTTCTTTTTTATTTTGTTTTATCGTCTTCATATCTTGTTCATAAAAAAAAAATAGTCTTCATATCTTTGATTGTCACATTGAACACGAGCCAAAATATCACCTGTCTTTAACCCTTTTATTTTGCCGTGCCACTCCCACTGGTCCTTCTCCTTCGCAGAAAGAAAAATTCAATTACTAAATCATCACTCACGTCAGATATTCATGGGTTTCTGTCCCACCGATTTGCCCTTATAGGTTATTTTGTCCATACACTAGCACATTGCCTAATATGGGCAGACTGCAAAGAAACATTTGCCCTGTTCTCTGAATTACCATCCCAGATATCTTGGGAATTCCTAGTTAGACAAATCTGGCATCAATATATTTTATAATAAATATATTATTGTGGGCAGACTGCAAAGAAACATTCACCTCGTTCTCTGAATTACTATCCCAGGTATCTTGGAAATTCTTAGACATGTCTGGGATCAATATATTTTATAATAAATATATTATTTTTTTTATTTAAAATATATTATTGTTTTAAGAATATATTTTACAATAATTAATATATTTAATAAAATTATTTTTCAGAATTTTTAAATTTTGTATAATTTTAAAAATTTTATGTATATTTTTTAAAATTGAAAAAAAAAAGAAGTATAATCTAAACCTAGAAAAAGAGAAAATAATTAAACCTTGTAATAAATGTCTGGTTCTGCTTATGCTTTCTGGCTCCTACTTCGGCCTAAATCGCACAAGACGCGCACGTTATTGTTTCATCTTCCATTAGGCCCTCAAAAAGCCACTCAAAGGGCATTATTTATATTTTGCCGCATTGTTACTCCGTTTTTAAGGAATTGACACTTTCCGACTTCTTCCATTTTCGCATATTCCCTCTCTATTTATTAGACTTCTTTTTTAATGCTTTTTATATGTTTAAAAAAAAAAACCTTGTAGCCAATGTAATGAGTAAATGAAAAGTTGCCAATGAAGTTTGCCTCTATCTAAAGTTCATAGTGTAGGGAATTTTAATAATATGTGTGGGTTGTTTAAATATTAAATACCTTGCAAGGATTACATAAGACATTCTTGCTATAGGATAGTTGAAATTTACGCAATTCTCCTTTGTTGGTGATTGCTACATGTTAAAATTTTGGAAGATTTATTTTTTTTTTTATGTTAATTTTTTACAATAAATTTACATGTTGAAGGTGGCAAACTTCAAATGGTTGAATGCAGAAAAAATTACAACATATCTGGGCGTGATTAAATGAATTTTTTTTCTTAAACCAAATAAGTTACAAGACCTGCATATAACTGAATAGAATGAATGTAATGAACATGGGACATAGGGAAGTACTGTTCTAACATAAAATATTGTGAAATTTTACCCGAAATCACACGTCTAAACATGTTGGATAGTCCTTCTTTTTTTTTTTTTTTTTCCTTTTGCTAAGAGCGGCCAAAAGGATAATCAATTAAGTAAACAATTTGAGCGCTAGACGCTGGAAGAATGGGAAATATATTGAAGGCTGCCTCTGACTAAATCGTTAATGGATAGATATTCTTCAACATCTATAGAAAAAAAATCACAGAAGTCCAAGTTCTATGTCAACAGATTTGGAGAGAAATTCTTCCGATATCATCGAAAAGCTCAGTGATAAGATAGCACATGCCTTTTGCCTATCAAAGTTGGGAGCGACGATCATCCTTTGTAACGCTTGGGACTGTGGTTCAGCTTCTGTGACATGATGAATATATAGGAGTATTGTCTTTTTAACTTTCTAAAGTCATCATATTTTTCAAATGGCTGGCTTAGTATTAATATATTTTGGCTGACATTTTTGAACGATTCTTGCCTGGGATTCTTTCAGGTCTAGTTCTACTGAAGTTGATTGGGAAGGAATTGGCTGAAGGCTGACTTGCATTTTGGCTTTAAACTGTGTTTATTTCATTCTATAGTTTCTGTGACTGATTTGAACTTTGTTTTTTCTCATTCCTTGTTTATGGGTTTGTTTCAGTCTTTGTTGGTGATGGTGTTTGTACTGTGTCGTTTGTTGATTTTAATGGAATATAAGTTTCTGGTCCCAAAAAAAAAAGAACATGCGACAAAATTCCAGGTCAATTATGTTTGTTTATTGTTGTTTTCGATGATGGCATTGGACAATGAAATTCTAAAAATGATAAAGGATCCGCATCAATGATCCTTCTCTTCAATACTCAGGCCAAGTCCTTCTCCTAGTCTTGCAGAACTGTTACATTGTCAGTGCCTGAGGCCGGCGTCCTGATTATTTCAATATTTTTGTAAAGGATCAATGGACCCTAGAATATAGTAAACAAGTAAATGTAACTGAAGCCTGCAGGCCATATCGAAGCAATCGTGGCATTGTCTATATTAATTGAGATTTGTCTGCCTAGTAGGTATGCCTCAATTTTAGAAGTAAGAGAGTGCAAACATTTTCGTCTGAGGTTAACTCCATGAAATTCATGAGAACAATATTAGCCTTGTCGTTTCTCCTCCCTTTGCTTTTATGCTGTCAGCTTTCATCTTCAGCAATCAATAGTATAAGCAAAGGCTCATCTTGATAATCACATATAAAAAAGAGTAAATAAGTGTGATACACAAAAAAAAAACAAACAAACAATTAAAATTATGGCATACACAAAAATGAAGGAGGAAGCGACTTTCAAATTTCAAACACATAAAAAGTGGAGCGATTAAATAGTCAAATGGATATATATACAGAAAATGGAGCAAGCTTCGATATGCAAATGGAGTAGGCACACAGAAAGTGAAACAAGTAAATAATCGAGTAAAGTGAGCAGACAAAAAGTAGAGTAAGCTATAACATGCAAAGAGAGCAAGTATACAAAGAGTAGAGTGAGCAAGCAATCAAGGGGAATGTGCAAAAAGAAAGTGAAGATCCTTCGAAAGTGGAGTTAGCTAATAACAACTAAAAAACACAAACATAGTAGAGTGAGCTAATATAAATTTAGAGCATTCTCTAGATAAGAAAGTGGAATAGCCTTCAAATTCAAAGTGACTTTAAAAACAAAGCAATAAAAGAGAAAGAGTTAAGAGAAGAAAAAAATACCACAAAATTTATCTAGATTCATCCCTTAGCCTACATCTAATTTCTTTAAATTCTAAGAGATTTTCTTTAATCAGTCTTTAAATTATAGTTAGGATGGTTTTGCATGTACTCACAACCAACACAAGATTTCTTAACTTACTCAAATTAATACAATATTTTGGTTTCATACAAACTCATCCAAAACTTACTTTTCTCATACTTGGAAAAATATACAAAATAACACAAAGATAAGTATGAAATCCTTATCAAGAAAGGGATTATAATAAACTCATTCTTTTTAAAATTCTATCAAACTAGATAAAACTAAATATTGAACTCAAACAAGATGAAGAAAATAAAGAAAAACTATAATATAATTTTTCGTTCTCAACTTTAATCCCCAATTCTTCAATTCATCTTCTTCCATTTATATAAAAGTTTTAAAATATTTCTATTGGAAGGCAACTTCAAAAAATAGTTATTTCTGAAATAGCCGTTGAGAGAATTTTTATCAAGGAATTTGCATAGTTATGGAATATATAGTGATAGTGCTTTTTGGCTACTAAAACCTAGCTTTTCACTTTCTTACTATAGGCAAAAGGTAGAGGAAGAGAGAATGAAGCATTGCTTTGCTTTTGCCCAACAAATACTATGAACAAGTTAACTAAAAATTCACTTTCTACATAGTATAATATAATATTTTTTGTATATACAAAAGATATAATGTGTAAAACTTTTGTATATATTCAGAAACTTTTAACTTTTAAAGAAAAAAATAAATATATTCTAATGCTTTATTGAAATTGGAGAACAAAGATAAAGTAGCACATTTAAAAAAATTGCTTTATTTGTGATTTTTTTATATCGTTCCAATCAAGCCACATTTTTAAAAAAATAGTATATAATTTTTTTCTTTCAAAGCTCATTCAATGTAATTAATATATCTGCACATTTTGACTTTTGTAACAAAAAATATTATAATTATTTTGTTACTTTCTTTTAACATTTCACATTTTTATTCAAACACATTTTATACTTTTTTTTCTTTTATATCTAAGTGTATAGATGAACAAGGCCCAACAAGATATAATGAAATTCAACAATAATTTCAAATAATATACTCCAAACATATTATAAATACAATCAAATCAAAAAATCTAATAAGATAAAATAAATAATATGAAACTTAATCACTTGATATAGATAAAATAATCAAATCAAAACATTATATATTAACACAATACTCTATTTTGATTTATTTTATTTCTCTTTTAATAATTATGACTACTTATTAAAATAAACTAAATAATTTTTAATGCAATAAGACAAGAAATAATATTGAACTATGTTCAACTTGATGCTTCTATAAATTTAACTTAAAAGTTTTTCTATCATTCAAACAATTTAAAGTTATATCAAAACCTTAAGCCAATAATCTCTCTCTTTTTTTATGACAAAACTATTAAGTACCAAACTTTGTAAAAACATTAAGTATAAAAAGTAGCAATATAAAATCAACAATATTTATGTTTGAAGTACTTCCTTTAAAACTCTCTCTAAATATATACTTGATAAAACTACGAGAGTACTCATTTGAACTTTCTCTAAGGATAATAGTAACATAGTTTTTTGTACCACACATATTTCTTCTCCTTTTTGACATAATCAAATAAGTGGTTCAATATTATAGGTCAATTAAAAGTGTAATAGCTATTGTTTGAATCCTCCTTGGTATTATTTGTATTTTTATACCTAATTTCTTAAAGAAGTTCATACAAAATCATTAAATAATGTGTATGCAAATTTTTTTTCATTCGTTATATTCAAAGAATGCATAATCTTTTAAGAAATAATAAATATTTAAGGCACAAGAGTTATCTAAATATTTTATAAATTATAATTATATAAATTTCCATA
Source organism: Erythrophleum fordii (assembly GCA_032878935.1). NCBI lineage: Eukaryota > Viridiplantae > Streptophyta > Magnoliopsida > Fabales > Fabaceae > Erythrophleum > Erythrophleum fordii. The sequence goes on along the minus strand of JAVQMF010000053.1, from coordinate 46,965,445 downwards.
AGGTAAAGTCAATATAACATCAATAAATTTGCATTCGCTGCTCTTAAATATGAGCATCCCATAAAATAGATGATAGCCTAAAACTACTAAGCATAGAGGCACAAACATGAATAACACGGGGAATATTTAATAGTAATGTTACCATAGACTAGCATAGAATGAAGTTAACAACAAGTATAATCACATTAAAAATTTGCTTAAATCAACCTTTTTTGTTTTTTTTAATCATAGGCATGAAATATTCAAATCAAAATACATCAACTAGCAACAAAAGCAAACTAAAATATTTACATCAAATTAGAACCATAAGTTCACACATGTTGTAATATGTTTAAAGTACACAAACAATCATTCAAATAAAGTATGAAGTTGATGAAAGGAATGTTTATGTCATTCAAAGGGATTATCATCAGTGTATGTTTCAATCTTTATATATAAAGATATATCAATGAAGCACAAGTGTTAGATTGTTGAACAAGGTGTTAAATCAAATTCAATTTCATACAAATTTTTCATGAAAACTTTAATAATATAAGATAAAAAATAATGTTATACTTTTCCTTTCCAATGTAATGTAAGCTTCCATTTCTTTCTTACATATACTTCATCAAAGTTTCTCTTCTATGTACACATCTTCATCCTCTTCTTAAGTGGAGGAGGCATTAATTTCAGTGATTGGATGAGCACTTAGTGGAAAAAGCTCCATTCTAGAAAGAACTCTATTTTGCAACGTGGAGAAGGCTCTATCCTTAAGCTGCTTTTTGGAGTGTCCTCAAATTCTTTTATTGTTTTTTGCTTCAATTGGAGTTGGTTTCTGGTTTTAAAGTTAGGAGTTCACTCCAACTTCAGTTCACTCTAATTGCTTTTTAGAGCTTCTAGTTCTGGAGTTGAAAATTCACTCTAACTTTTAGTTCACTTCAACTATTCTTTGAAGTTTCTTTCCTTTCTTTTAGAAGCACTTGAACTTGTACTAACTTCATTCTCATTTAAATTCATAATTTTCTCAAAAAAGAGTTAGTTTCATTAAATGCCATACATAGAGATTCTTCAACAACCAACTTCCTAAATTCTCTTAACATTAGCAATCAAAGACAGTAAAATGATTCAAAGTTTTACAAAGTAATTAACTAAAACTCACCTTAACGTTAACTCCAACATACAAAAAAATTGTAATTAACTCCAAATTCATATATAAATAATAAAGTAAATAAATTATGTAATTTTAATACTAAATAAACAAATTTTGTGTATATGAATATCAGGTAAAGTTTATGAGAAATAATTGCAGATAATTAAATTAATAAAAATAATTTAATATATTCATAATTACAAAAACATTTAGTAATTAGTTAACTAAGACTTAGTCAACCAAAAACTCATGACATATCAACCCATACATTTTAATCTTGATTAGCACTTTTTAAACCAATTCAAAAATTAACCATGCCATAAGAATAATCATATATGACATGCCATACTTATTTTATCTTTAAAGTACTTAGCATCTTCTTGAATCTTGAAACCTTCAGGCAACAAAACTAGTTTAATTTTCTTCACTTTCTATTGCCCTGCTAACTTGCTTTAACATTTAGCTTTTGTTAGTCAATGTGACACTTTCTTTATATACCTTGAGAGTTCATTGAGTTGATCTTTTCTTGAATTTGAATCTTGAGTTTATATCTACTTGTAAAGATCATTTAAATTTGGTATCCAAGCTTTCTTGGGTCTTACAAGATTAGCTTCTTTTTTCTTAAGGGCATAAGTACCTTTAGGTACCCATAAATTTTTCTTTTTTTTTTTGGACAAGAATATTGATACTAAGCATTGCAAGTAATTTATTCAAATTAATAATTTAAGTGCATGAATCATGATCAAATATGTATTAATGACAAAATATTCATGATCAATGTAATGTTTATACCTAGGGTCATAAATAATATACCTCAGTAAATATAAAAGACAGTAACATAGAAAGTTTCATAATCTGATACATTAACCTTAGTGTATGAAGAACTCCTTTTTCTTGCTTCTCCTTGCAAGGTTTAGACTTTACAAGTCCCATTGAAAAGTATTCCATATATATCTAGCTTTAGAGCAATTTTTGTTCTAACATATCATAACAATTTAAAAAACTGTACAATATATGCATAGCTCCAATATTCAAGGCAAATAATTTCTTATCATTCTCATCCCAATTTTTTTTTAGTTTAGGCACAAATTATTTTCTATTACATCTCATATATCTATATCAAGAAATTTAAGAAAGACATTCACACATATGTTTCCAAATCTAATGATAATTGTAACTAAGGAAAAGGGGTTTAGTAATATCAAAACCTTCCATAAATATACAACATATTTCAAGTGGTTGATACTTTTTTTTTTTTGGCAAAAATAACAAAGGACCTTTTCTTCTAGTTGTTAAGCACAAAAAAAGATGATACTTGCTCTAATACTAATTAATAATCACACATAGAATGGTGAATAGGTGTGATGCTAAAACAAATGAATAATTAAAATTATGGCATATATAAAATTGGAGGAGAAAGTGACCTCCAAATTTCATGTACATAGAAAGTTAAGTGAACAAATAGTCAAGTGGAATGAATATACAAAAAGTGGAGCAAATTTCAACATGCAAGCAAAGCAAGCACACAAAAAGTAGAAAGAGTAAACAATCAAGTAGAGTGAGTAAACAAAAAGTAGAGTGAGCTACAACATGCAAGTGGAGCAAGCATATAGAAAGTAGAGCGAGCAAATAGTCAAATAGATTAAGCAAACAAAAAGTGAAAGATCCTTTAAAAGTAGAGTGAGCTAATAACAATAACTAAAAAACATATAAACAGTGGAGTGAACTAATACAAATTTAAAGTGTCTTCCAAATAAAAAAGTGGGGTAGCCTCTAAATTTAGAATTACTTTAAAAACAAAGCAATGAAAAAGAAAAAGGTAAAAGAAGAAAGAAATACTACCAAATTTATTTTGATTTAGTGCTTGGTCTGTGTCTAATTCCCTTAAATTATAAGGGGTTTTCTTCAATCAATGTTCATATTATAATAAAGATAGTTTTACATGTGCTTACAACTCATATAAGATTTCTTAACTTATCTCAAACTAATCCAACACTTGAGTTTTATACAAGTTCACCTAAAACTCTCTTATTCAAGGGTTTTTCACTAAGCTCACCCTAAATTTACGTTCCTTAAAATAGGAAAAACTTATAAAATGATATAAAGATAAATGTGAAACCCTTATCAAGAAAGGAATTATAATAAAGTCACTCTTTCTAAAGTTTTATCAAATTAGATAAAACTAGATATTAAGTTCAAATAAGATGAAAAAAATAAAGAAAAACTATAATATAATTTTAGCTTTTCTTTCTCTCTTTTAATCCCAAGTTCTTCTATTCATCTTTTTCTATTTATATAGAAACTTTAAAATATTTTGGTTGGAAAGCAACTTCAAAAAATAGTCGTTTTTAAAATAATCATTGAGAGAATTTTTATCAACAAACTTGCACAACTATAGAATATAAAGTGAGAGTACTTTTTAGTTGCTCAAACTTAGCTTTTCTTCTTTCTTTTTGTAAGCATAAGGTAGAGGAAAAGAGAATGAAGCACTGCTTTACTTTTGTACAGTAAATATTCTGAACAAATTAATTGAAAAGTCATATATAATATAATATAATATAATATTTTTGGAATATGAAAATAACATGATATGTAGAATTTTTGTATATGTTCACAAACTTTTAACTTTTGAAAAGAATAAACATATTTTAATGTTTTATTCAAATGGGAGAACAAAGATGTAATAGCATATTTAAAAGAATTGTTTTCTTTGTGATTTCCTTGTATTGTTCCAATCAAGCCATGTTTGCTGAAAGAAGTAATATATAATTTTTTTCCTCTTCAAAGTTTATTTAATGTAATTAATATATCTACACATTTTGATTTTTGTAACAAAAAGTATTATAATCATTTTGTTACTTCCTTTTAGCATTTCACATTTTTATTCAAATGCATTTTATAATTTTTCTTTTGTATCAAAATGTGCAGATCAACAAGACCTAATAAGATACAATGAAGTTTAACAATAATTTCAAATATTATGCCCCAAACTAATTATAAATACAATCAGATTAAAAAGTGTAATAAAATAAAATAAATAATATGAAGCTTAATAACTTGATTTAAATAGAATAACCCAATCAAAACATTATATATTAACACAATTCTTCATTTTCATTTATTTTATTTCTTATTTAATAATCATTATTGCCTATTAAAAATAAATTAAATGACTTATAATGCAGTAAGGCAATAAATTTATCTTAAAAGTTTTGTTATCATTAAAATAATTTAAAGTTATATTAAAATCTTGGGCCCAACACATCTTTGTCATTAAAGAAACTTAAAGATGTTATAATGTCACCAAATGGCATATTCTTTGACGGTTTTCAAGCTATTGGCAAGAATGCATATTGCTTTGTCATCTAGGTCACCCAACCTCCTGGTCCAAACCCCACCTTAGTAGGGATGACTAATCGCAACTTCCCAATTAACAAAAAGCACTCTATGCTTTCCCTTCTCAACACTGGTCATCTTGCCTTAATGGATGTTGGTGTGTCCAAGGTTTGGTCTACCAGCATTGCTTCATCTTCCTCCTTATATTTGCTTCTTTACAATACTAGCAATCTTGTTCTACGTAAAGCGGAGGATGCTAATGCTCTTTTGTGGTAAAGCTTTGATTTTACTATAGATACCTTTCTTCCTCAACAAGTATTCACCAAATATGCAAAACTCATGTCCTTAAAAAGCTAGAGTAACTACTCCTTTGGTTTTTGTACTATATTCTTTAACAATAATAATGTTCTTTATCTTTGGTCCCCAAGTGTTAGGCCTTTACTGGTCGAATTCATGGCTCACCAATTAGGATGCTAAAAGGTGTAGGTATAACAACACTAAGGTTGTAGTGTTGGATACCTTAGGCAATTTCAATTCATTAGTTGATTTCACTTTCTTGATGTCTGCTTATGGGACATTAATGCAAAAAAGATTGAGCATTAAACATGAAGGTAACATTTGTGTTTATGGTCAAAGTAACAAAAGTGAGAAATGGTCTACTACATGGCAAGCCTAGTCAAGACCTTGTACAATTCATGGCATTCGTGGTCCTAATAGTTTGTGTATATATAATCCTAGTTTTGGTCCAAAGTGCTCGTCTTCCAAGCTAAAAGATGAAGAATCATGAGATTGGTCTTATAGATGTGAATCCAAATTCTCTCTCTCTTGTAATGCAAGTGATTCTTGGTTTTTATACATAAGCAATGTTGAGTTACATGGCTATAACTATAGGGTGATGCCCAATTACACTTTTAATCAATGTAAGGATTTATGCTTGCAATTATGTAATTGCAAAGGCCTCCAATATACCTATACCAAGGATATAGGTGTTTGCAGAATGGATATTGTTCTCCATATTTCAATGCTAATCTCTACCTAAGATTGCCTACAAACAGTTTATATTCTTAAAAGGAGTTTGTTGAAGAATACAATCTTGCTTGTCATACAAATTCAAAAACAATACAGTTACAAAAAAGTATATGACAAAAGCCATGGAAATAGATATGCCAAGTTCATGCTAGGGTTTGCAATAGGATTAGGGATATTTGAAATGTTGCGCATATTTATGATACGATGTTTCTTGATTAGAAGTAAACATAATTCTATAGAGGATGCAGAAAGCTATGTTATGGCTTCTACTGGATTCAGAAAATTCAATTACTCATAGTTGAAATAAGCCACCAAAGGCTTTATTAAAGAGTAAGAATGGGTGGAAGAGGGATTGTGTACAAAAGAATGCTATCTGATTAATAGGCTACAGAAATAAAGAAATTATGGGAAGTTAATCAAGGAAAATGAGAGTTTTTGATAGAAGTAAGCACCATTAGAAAGCTTAACCACATGAATTTCATTAAGATGTAAGGATATAGTGATAAGGGAAAACATAAGCTATCAGTGTAGAAGTACATAGAGCATGGATCATTGGCAAAGAAAATCAAGTCAAATAGATCCAATTAGACTAAAAGGTTTAATATAGCTTGAGGCATAGCAAGAGACCTAACCTATCTCCATATGGAGTGCTTGGAGTGGATTTTGCATTGTGACATAAAACCTCAGAACATACTTTTGGATTCTAATTATCAACCTAAGATATCTGATTTTAGGTTATCCAAGTTGTTCAGTAGAAACAATAAACTTTCAAATTTCTTAAGATACAAGGAATAAGAGGTTATATGGGTCTTGGGTGGGTTTTTAATCTATCAATCACCTCTAAAGCAGATGTTTGTAGCTACAAAATTGTTATATGGAAATGATTACTAGAAAGACCGCAACATCGAACATCATGCAATATCAAAGTCTAGTGATATGTTTGAGGGGAAAAAAAGAAGAAAGGAAGTGTAGGGACATCTTAGATAAATGAAATCTCAGACCCCACCATAAAAAGGTGGTTATGATGCAAGTAAGATGGAAGCTTTGGTTAGAATGGCTCCATAATGTGTAAAGGAAGATATGGATAAAAGAGCTAGCATGAGCCAAGTATAAGAGATGCTTAAAAAATCTAGCTGCAAAAGTGATAATCAATGATCCTTTGGAAATCTTGACTCTTATGACTTCATGCCTTCTATCTTCTATATACCAAATTGTCCATATATTACAATAAACTTCAAGTATATTGTGTATATTAGTTTATTTTATGTTTTTCCTAAATAATGTGCCATTTTCAATCATTGAGTTATGGTGTTATATGTAGCCTCGTAGTTTTAAATTGAATATTTATTGTTAAAACTCTAGTTTTCATTAGATAAAGCTTTCAATATTCTTGTTAGAATTAATTTCAAATTCTTTGGCTAAATCTATGAAGCACTATTTCATTCTAAAAACTTAAATTATGATCAAATTCTTATAGCTACGTAACCATGAAAGCTTTTATATGAATAAATTTATTTTAAAAAATTTAAAAGTTTGTAGAAAAATAGCAAATACTAAAGTTTGTTATATATTTCTCTAATATGTACCCACTTGTTGAAAAAATGATTATAATTGTTTTTCTTTTTAAAAGAGCTTTTGCTTGTAAGAAAGCTCTCAAGAAAATCAAAAGAATTATTATTGATTCGTAGGAATATTTTGAATTTTGAATAACTTTCAATTTAAAGTTGAGGTATCTAATTTATCTTTATAACTAATTAATCAACTACCTAAAATTTTAGTCCTCATTTTGTTTTGTAGGAATATATATATATATATATATATATATGCTTTGATCATAAAAATTGAAAAAAGATTTTCAATGATCCTTTTTTAAAACTTTTTTAGAAAAAAAATTAATAAAATAACAATTTAATTCTTGAAAGATTGCTCATCTCTTAATTCAATTGGTCCTTCAAAAATAAAATCTCTCAATTTAATCCATAAAAGATTACTTTCTTTTTAATTTGATTTTGTAAATATAAAGTTTCTCAATTTAATTCTTAAAATATTTTTTTTCAAAACCAAAACTGTCTCTTTGGAAAGTGTGTGTTAAGGAGTGTAAACAAGTCTTCTTCTTTTTTTTTTTCTTTTTTTTAATTTTCCACTTTAATTAGAACAAAAAGAATGAAATTTCTAAATAGAGGTACTAGAAATATACATTTGTTCATACCAAACACCGATTAGCTAATCTATATCACCAAAAAGAAAAAAAAAAAGACTAGCTAATTCAACTTTAAATGAAAAATAATTTTTTTCAATATATATATATATATATAGCCAAATGGGACTAGGTATATATACCCCTCCGTAACCTAACCCAAGGCCAAGTTAATCTTCTTTGGCCTAATTTTAGGCCTAGTTTCATTTTAACCTAACCATGCTTAGCCTAAAATGATTTGCTTATCTAAGTAAATCAAGCTAATTGAGCCTCTATTTATCTCTAGTTGATGTTAAGGTTTAATATGATGCTGTGATTTTATTTTTAATATAATAACTAAGATAATTAAATAATTTTATTTAAATAAAACATATATTATATAAAAAAATTAATTTCATTCATTGAAAAATAAATTATAAGAAAGTTAAATATGACTTTTAAAAATAAAAATAATACCAAACATAATATAATCAAATGAAATTTTACTATACTTTATGACAAAAAAATTGCTTATAATAAAGCAACTGTTTGGATGAGCCTCTCTTATAATTTATCATTTTCTTTTAAATTAATTTGTTAATTGTCTTTTTAGAGGGCACTGCCGATGATTCTTAGTAGAGTAATCCTACTATTTTTATTTTTTCATGTGCATTATTATATTATAAAACATTATTTATATCATTTATTATTTTATAAAAAATAAATATGTTTTAAAAAAAGGGTATAAAATTAATGATGTAAACATTCTCTTCTTTGTTATGGAACACTTTGTTGAAGATAAAATTTAGGGGTATTCATTGGCCCAGTTGGCCTTAGGGGTCTGCCCTAACCCGGTCTAATTGAGTCGGGTCGGGCCAAAAATATAAATGGGTAGAACTTTAAACAAAATTGTATCGGGCCAGACCACAGGCGAATGCATATTCTGCCCAATTTGCCCTAATAGTTATTTTTTTTTTAGTTATTAATATTTTGTCATCTTATATATATATATTTTTATTTTTATTTCATTTGATTCTCTTTACATGCTACAACTTTCATTATCTACTTAAACCCTCTCTATTTTTTAATTGTTTCCATTATTGATATACATGCTTACTGATATTATTTTTGTTGAATAATAAAAATACACGTGTTTACCTAAAGCTAATTATGTTAGTATAGTTTATATTTTACTTGACAATACCTAGTTATTTTTTATTATTGATAAAAATATAAAAGTTCTAAAAGCCTATTGTTTTGAAGCATATGCCTATGAGTTTGTAAAAAAATATTTTTATATTACAAGTATCAGTTCATGAAAAAAAAAAAAAAAAGTCTCAGACGACCCTAATCCACCCTAACCCAACATAAAATCGAGTTTGTTTGGAGCGGATAGGGCTATAAGTATAAAAATAAGTCTGATATCTTAATCGGGTCGAGCATCAGACATACTAAATGTCTAGCCTAGCCCTACCCATGAACACCCCTAATAAAACTCACTCCAATAATTTATTTTATGTGCCTAATAAAAGACGAACAACATTCATAATTGAACATGTGATATATAGGCATGGCCTTTATAAAGAATGAATACGACAGAGACAAACTTGAACTCCAAACCTTAAGTCAGAATTATCTCAATAATTCAGCCATAAGTACTTGGTAGATGGGTAGTTAGTGGATAATAATAATAATAATAATAATAATGACGCCGGTTGCATTTATACGTGGCTTTTGGCATCGGGTTGAGGCCCATATGTGAGGACGGTAAGAAAAGCCCAATTAGGGATGGACCTTATCAACTTGAGAACTGTGGACACCAGCCAGATGGGATTCATTTTTGCGACCACTACGGACTGTATTTGAACCAAATTAGGAAAAGCAGGACTTACTTTTAAGTCGCCCTCCATGTCTATATATCTAGTGTTATTGGATGTAACTTCTAAGCAGTGGCAGAGCCACGTATGGGGCCAGGGGATATGTTTTTTAAAACTTCTATGCATATAGGATTATATTGTAATATTATACCCTTATATTTTTTAAAATTTTAAATTTATTAAACCCGTACTTATAAAAATAAAACTTTATTATTACATTTCTAACTTACAAACTTATATATGCATTTTTTTTATCATTTGATATCTTAATTTCAACTCATTGAATACACATTTGTATTTTATTTTATTTTTAATTATTTTCTTTTCTTTCTCATTTTTCTATTTTCTCCTTATTTTTTTTATTTTTCCCTCACTTTTCCCTACGTTTTTTTTAATTGCCCATCATTTTAGTAAGATTTTATACAATTCTTCTTCTCTCTCCTTGCTATCTCCCTACTCAATTTTTTTTCAGATTCTTCATCGTCTATGCTCTTGTGATCTTACTCAATTTTTTTCATGACTAAATTGTATTCTGTAAATATAATTTCTTTTAAAATATTACAAAGATTTTTAATATGTTATTAAATAAAATAGTATTTGCAATGTTTTGTAAATATAGTTTTTTTACAAATTATTAATCATCAATTTTATATTTCATCAAACAATTTTTTTTTTCCATTCAAAATGTTTTTAATTGTTCATTGAATTATTATATATAATGTCGTTAAGTAATGATTTATTTTTTTTAATATATCTTTGTTATACATTATAGAAGTAGTGAATAGATACAATTGTATATCCTCATGGGTATTTTGTTAATGAAATTATAAAAAGTAATTTTTTTTGTAGGCTTTTAATTTAAATTTAAACTTATTTCTAAACATAAGAGGAAGTTAAGATATTATTAGTGAGTTGAATTTAATTTAATTTAATCTAAAACTTTAAAAGAAAACATTTTACTTAAACAATAAACTAAAAAATTAAATATTTTAAAATAAAATATTAAAAAAATTGAATTTTTTTTCGCCCATGCTAACTCGGACTAGCTTCATCACTAGTTATGAGTAGTAGCAAACTACAACGGAAAATGACGGGACATTAACCCTATAATAGCAAATAATAACATTTTGAATTGCAGGTATCTACAGATTCTACTAGAAAGAAATTGGCACCCCAAAAGCAAGTTGAGTCGACAGATTCCCTTTTTAAAAATAAAAATTAAATTAAGCTAAAATGTAATTTTGATGTGGGCAAGGTTCCAATAGAATTTGTAACGCATCCATGATGTGCCGTGATCGTTGTTACGTTATAATTTAATTTAAATAAATTATTATATGTATTATAATTATAATAAAATATACATTTTTATTATATTAAAGAACTTAATTTATAGAATTTAATTTAAATATTATAATTTAATATTCCTTTGACCCAAAAAGCTAAGAGGGAAAAAGGCAGGTAAAGTATGTAAAACAGCCCCAGCAGAAAAATCCTACCGCTATGAATGGAGCTTGCATAGGCAAACTTGGAAGTTTAGGGATGAGGATTCTCTACCCAGAGCCACTATGGGCAGCAGTACATACCCAGACTCCATACGGCATCGTTTCGTAGCTTTTATTTAGGCCGTTCATTCTATCCAACCACCAACCGCGTGCCGCATTGCATTCTGGAGTTGCTGAGGCAAAGACGACCATCTGAGATAAGCCATCGCAACGGTCCATCCGCAACCCCAAAGCTCACCGTTTTGATGCAACCTAAATCATCGGGTAGTTTACTTTCATCATCTTCTTCCTCAGCCATTCCCCTGTACGTTGCAGCTGGCGTTTCTTGAAGATCTGTAACTGACACAGATGGTGAGATGTCGACCTGATTAAACATTAATGTAATAAACAACAATTACTAAATACATTTTACTGTAAAATCACCTACCACCTGTAATAAAAAATGATAGTCCCCTTCTTTGTAAAATCACCCACCACCTGTAATAAAAAAAAATTTTGAGTGGGGTGCAAATGTCGGCAAAACACCAATAACTTGGAAAGAGAGAAGAATTGATTGTGCTCTTGGTTTGAATCCTACTTTTGTTGCCTTAGAAAAGGTGTTGGCTGCGCAATGGAACAGGGGCTGAGCATGAATATGGCTGAATGTGTGTCAAGGAGGCGGGTTTACATTATGCAAAAATGCTGTGTTTTGGTGTTGAAAACGAAGGGCTATGATTGGACAAACATGGACGATCAAGATTGAAGCATATGTCAACAAATATAAAGACCCAAAACACATGCGTTTTGAGTCTGGGCAAATGACGCCCAGAGTTGCTCTGGATAGAGAATCATGATCCGGAAGTTTAGCGATTCTAGTCAAGGCTCGAAATTATGGATTGACGTTCTACATTGTAAATATGTGACTCCTAGATTTAGCCCTCTTTTAATTTACAAGCCCAGTGATTCTCCTCTTTGGAAGTATATTCGCTAGCAGTGGGACCTTATTCATGCAGGCTGTTCCTGGAGTATACGTGATGGTCGTTCTGTGGACTTCTGCAATGACAGTTGGGTTGAACCCAATATGCGCCTCGCTGATATGGTTACGAGCGGTACACTTATTGATGAAGCCCCTAGCAGGCTGGGGATTGGGATCTTCTACTTATGAGACCTCTTTTTGATGAAGGGATCACTAATAAATTGCTTTCGATTATTCCTCCTCAAGCCGAACAAGGCAAGGACGTTGGCACGTGGAGTGGTGACAAATGTGGGTGTTATACTGTCAAGAGTGCTTATGATTTAATCATGCATATTCCTCCTCGTAGGGGCTCCTCAATCTAGGACAATATTTGGAAATGGAATGGGCCTGAAAGAGTTAGGTGCTTTCTGGGACTGCTGTATCATGAGCGGCTTTTGACAAGCTCTTAGGGTAGTGCTTGGTCTGGTTCAAGCCCGTACTGTACTTGGTGTAATGGTTTTTCTGAAAGCACTTTCCATGCCCTTCATGATTGCAGGTATGCTAAATGCATTTGCGAACATTTAGTGAAACCTTCGAAAAAAACCCTGTTTGTTTTGCGTTTTTTTCTTGTAATCTTAAAAGGAATGGGTTCATCTTAACTTTTCTCATCCTATGGGCTTTGATTCGAATGTTGAGTGAAAGATTACTTGGGCTACGGTACCTGGCTTCTCGGGAAATGTCATGACAGTTAGCTTTTGATTATAACTTCTGTCGTTGCTCCGATCCCGCTGCGGCGGTGTTGGGTTTTCGTGACTCTTATATCAACTGCTGGAAGCATTTGGTCAAGGCGTCTCCGAAAACGTTCAACCCTCCCTTGCGTTGGAGCTTTCCTCCATGGGTTGCTTGAAGCTCAATTGTGACAGGTCGGTTTCTATGGCTGCTAGCGAGTGTGGCGGCCTCTTGCGTAACCATTCTGGTGACTGGATTTATGGGTTTAGCCGTAGATTGGGACCCTGCTCAGTTGTTAATGCAGAGTTATGGGGCATTCGTGAAGGCCTCATCCTTGCCTGGGAGCTTGGGTATTGTAATATCATGGTGGAATCCGATGCTAGCAGCGTGGTGGACATGTGCACTGGGTCTCGGAAACCCAAGCTCTACGCTAACAAGCTTCTTTCTCATATCCATGGTCTATTGAAGAAGGAGTGATCTGTTTCTTCTCTTCATGTTGGTAGAAGTGCCAATAAACCCACTGACTTCCTTGCTCGTTTAGAGGCCGCTCAAGAGGATGTCTTGTTCGTTGGATAGATGCTCAAGATGGTCTTTCCACTTTGTTGGCTAATGAGGTTGTTATCAATATACGAGGAGTTCGAAAATAATTTGAAAAAAAAAATAGCTGGAGTCATGTGGAAGTATGACGTTCTCAAGTAATATTTCATCACACTATCAAATTAATTGCAAAAATTTTTTAAGATTAAACAAGCTCTTCTAAAAAAAACTCAAGAGACAGAATAGCAAATATTTGTATGCGTAACCTAATAGTCAGAAGCAAAAAAAGAAAGGGACTATTTTTTTTAGAAAAATATATCTAAACGTATATATTTTTATCATTAAATTAATGACGTTAGAAAAATGAACATTAAGAAGATAATGGAGCAGATAATTTGAAAACGTAGAAGTAATAAAAAATTAAAAATTAAAAATGCTTAGATAATAAAGAAGCTATCTATATAAAAATAAGAACTGAATTTGACTAATTTAAAGGTAGTCATAATTAATTAATTTAAATTAATTAATTATTTTTTAATAAGTAAAACTAATATTTTGTAAAAAGCTTGCCAACACGGTTAATTCACGTACATGAGGGGTAAATCCAAATTGTACACTGCATTTGGACAACTTGACCCAATCTTAGGTGCATTCTACCTCTCTTTCAAGCCTTTTACAAGCTCAATATAATTTCTCCACATATAAACACTTACAACCCTCTATTCCAAGTAATGTGGTACTTCCTTTTGAAATATCCATTTTTTACAACAATCCCCCACATATTTCAAAAGGGTAAATGAAGATAAAAAGTTTTAATGGGTTATACACAGAAGGTAAATATTTTGAATTTAGTGTATTTTGAACTATGAACCAGGCCTAATTAGAAAAGATTTAACATATAGAGTTATTGGTGAAATTTACAATTTCTATGAACCAAGAACTCTTGGATATGTTAGAGGTCTTATCAATCACATTATACCCTCACAATTTCTGCTGTTAATGTTATAGGTCATATGCGCGCCTGGTAGTTCATGAATGCTTTTAAAATTTTGCCATAATTTTATAGAAACGGCCTCACTCCATACTCATATAGGTGATTTTATCAAGTGTATTTGCATTAAATACACCACCCATAAAAAGATATCAAAATCATTAAGAGCATTTTGCCCATCCTCTTATTCAATATACTCTTGCACTTTCTTACATCATAAGAAAAGATTAAAAATGATGATGATAGTAGAATTAACAAATAATTTGTTACTACCCATATGAACCTTCTTCATAGGATCTCCAATTACAAAGGTTGGATTGCCATCATTGTTAATTTTAAATTGGCTTAAGTCCCATTTTCTTCAATGTTTCAATGATTAATTTTCTTCCCAGAGATTTAGTTAGAGGATCTGCCAAATTTATTTCTGACCGTATATAATCGATTGATATAATTCAATTTTTTAACAGCTGCTTTACCACATTATGTCTTAAACGTATGTATCTACTTTTACCATTGAAAGTTTTATTCTTTGCAATGGCTATTACAATGCATAAACACAGATGGTGTTGGTTTTATACCCAATGGAACATTTGCTAAAAAGTTTCTCAACCACTTAACTTCATTACCGGCCACCTCCAAAGTAATAAACTCTAACTCCATAGTTGATCTAGCAATAATTATTTGTTTCATTGATTTTCAAGTTACTACACTACCACCAAAGATAAATACATAACCACAAGTGGATTTTGTCTCATCTAAAATCATAGATTCAGTTAGTATCACTTTATCCTTCTAATATAGTAAGAAATCCTTTATACATGATACCATAATTCATGGTACCTCTCAAATATTTCATTAATCTAACCAATGTTGCCCAGAGATCATGATTGGGACTATCGGTATACCTGCTCAATCTACACATGGCATATGTTATGTCAGGTCAGGTGAAATTTATTAAATGCAACAAACTCCCAATAATCTATGCATACTAAGATTGAGTAATAGGCTTTCCTCTATTTTTCTTTAGTTGAGTGTTAGTATCATAAAAAGTATGCACTGGTTTGTCATCAAAATGACCAAACTTCTTAAAAGGTTTCTGAATATAATGTTCTTGTGATAGTGATATACTATCACTATTCCTTATAATCTTAACATCCAAAATCACACTTACTTTACTCATGTCTTTTATATCAAATTTAAATGTAAGAAATTGTTTAGTTTTAAGTACAATGTATAAACTAGTACAAAAAATAAGCATGTCATCAACATACAAACAAAAAATTATGCATTCATCATTTTCTAATTTTGTATACACACACTTATCAACTTCAACAGCAGAAAAACCATCACCTATCAATATTTGATCTAATTTTTCATACCATTGTTTTAGAACTTGTTTCAAACCATTTAGAGATTTAAGTAGTTTGCAAATTTTATTTTTTTGGTCTAAAAATAACACAACCTCCAGGTTGTATCATATAAATTTTTTTTTCTAAATCACCATTTAAAAATATTATTTTTACGTCCATTTGATGAATAAAGAGTTTATACACTGAAACTAAAACAATTAAAACTTGAATGGAAGAAATTCTAACAACAAGAGCAAAAGTGTCCAAATAATCAACATTTTATTTTTTAGTAAAGTCTTTTGTCATTAACCTTGCTTTATATTTTTCAATTGACCCATCAAGGTTATATTTTCTTTTAAAAATCTATTTGCAATTATTAGTTTTTCCTCCTAGGGGTAAATCTACTAAAACCCATGTATTATTTTTATTAATTGAATCAATTTCAATTTTAATTACTTCTTTTCCAAAAATGTGTATCAAATGATATAATAGCTTTAAAATAAGTTAAAAGTTCATCTTCTACAATAAAGGTATAAAAATCATCTCTAAAGGAAGTCTCTTTCCTTTGTCTTTTACTTTTTCTTAAACCCGCAGATAAATTTTTAAAATTATTTGGTGTAGGCACTTGAGAAATATTTTTAATTTTCATAAGAAAATTATGTTCAAAAAATTCAGCATTTTTTGTTTCTATTATGATATTACAATCAAGCACATCATTTTTCAAAATAACAAACCTAAGCACTATGTTCAATAAACATATAATTTGAAATCTTAGAGCCTATTTTTCTTTTCTTTAGGTCAAGTAACATAACATTTGTAAGATACTCCCATACTTTTAAATATTTTAAATCAGGTGCATAACCCTTTCATAATTCGTATGGTATTTTATTAGTTTTTTTATAAAGAATCCTATTTTGTAAATGACAAACAGACAATAAAATCTTACCCAAAAGGTTGTTAGGTGCAAAGGAGCTAACTAGTGTAGCATTCATCACTTCTTTTAAAGTCATATTTTTTCTTTTTGTTACCCCACTAGATTTAGGTGAATAAGGTAGAGTAATTTCATAAATTATTCTTTTTTTCACAAAATTCATTAAATAAAGTATATTCACCTCCTCTATCTGACTTAACTCTTTTAATCTTTTTATTTAATTAATTTTCTACTTCAGCCTTATATAAAAGAAATGTGTCAAATGCCTCATCTTTATTTCTAAGTAACTAAATCTTAGTATATTTAGAGAAATCATCAATAAATATTATATAATATCTTTTACCACCCCTAGTTATTGTTTGCTTTAAATCTTCTAAATCAGTATGAATTAAATTAAGTGATTCAGTTTCTTTTTGTATAGTATGACAAAGCTTCTTAATTAATTTAGATTCTACACAAATTTCACATTTAGTCAAACATGTATTGCTAATTCTAGAAATTGTACCAAGTATTTGCATTTTCTTAATATAAGAAATACTAACATATCTTAATTTAGAATGCCACATATCAATAAAATCAATCAAATAAGTAAAAGTATATGCATTTCCATTAATTGATTCAGGAATATTAAGTACAAATAGTCCCTAATTACAATGGCCTTTCCCCACAAAAGTATTATTTTTTGTCGTTACAATCTTATCAGATTCAAGTGACACTTTAACCCTATTTTTTTCAATAATGTAATTGAAATTAAATTTGCTCTAATTTCATGTACATAAAACATTTCATTTAAAGCCAAAGGTCTTGCTATATGTGAGCTTTAGAAAAACCTTTCCTTTGTTGTGGACCTTAGCAATCTTAAAATTTTCAAAATACACATGTTTTTCTTTATCCCCTACTGATGTATAGGAGATAAACATATCTCTATTTACACATATGTGCTTGGTGGCCCTAGAGTTTACCATCCATTCTTTCACATTGGCCACAAAGAGTGCTTGAGAAATGATTACAACAATAATATCATATCCTTTGACCAAATTTGCATTTGGTTTAAGAGGATTGTCATTTACTACTCTCTTTTTGCATTGAGCTGTATGATGACCTAGCTTTCCATAAACAAAATAATTTCTTTTCTTTTTGAAGGTGGGGTTAGCAACTTTAGACTTGTAACCAGATTTTTGTTTGTCATACCTCATTTTATGAAATTTCTCTTGCACCAAGTTTGCCTTTGAGGTCATCTCTTTTGCTTTGACTATTTTAAGCTTCCTTCTATTAATATCTTCAATAATTATATGGGTGATTAGGTCCAATAGAGATAGTTGCTTGTGTTTTTGTTTAAGTTGTTACTTATAATCTTTCCATGAGTCAGGCAATTTTTTAATGAGTATACCTATAACAAATTCGTCAAGCAAGATAATGTTTTCACCTCAAAGGTCTTCCAAGCTTGTGGTACTCATTGATTTGCATTTTTATGTCCTTGTCATTGGTCATCTCCCATCGATAATGATTTCCAATTAAAAAGTTCTACTCCTAGCATCTTCGACGATGTATTTAGTAACCAACAACTCCCAAATCTTGCTAGCTTCTTTGTACGTGCAATAGACATAAAAAAGATCATTAGATAATGTGCTAATAATTGTATGTCTACATACCTTATTTGCCTATGTTCAAGCCTCCACTTGATTTGGATCAAATGTTAGTGCAAGTCTCCAATCAGTGAGAATAGCAACAACACCATCCATGTCAAGAATAAAGAAAATACATTCCTACCATCTTCGGTAATTTTCTCCTCCAAATATCTTAATTTTTGAGATATCTGGAAACGATTTGGCATAGGGGACAGCAGGAACAATTGGAATAGAAAGTTTGGTTAGACCGTGGACGACAACATTTATAGTGGCTGCAGTAGCAGCAGTGTCAGCAAAATTGTTAACAGTGGTGGATGCGTTATTAGCAGCGGCATTATTAGCATGAGACTCCATGAATAGTTCTTAAGATTGTTATCAATATATGAGGAGTTTGAAAATAATTTAAGAAAAAGTAGCTTGAGTCGCGTGAAAGCACGCTGTCTTTAAGAACTATTTCGCCACACTATGAGATTAATTGCAAAAGTTTATTAAGATTAAATAAGCTCTTCTAAAAAACTCAAAGGACAAAACAGAAAATATTTTTGTGTGTAACCCAGTAGTCAGAAGCGGAGGGAGAGAGAGGGAGTATTTTTTTAGAAGGATGTATTTGAACGTATATATTTTTATAATTAAATTAATGACATTGGAAAATTGAATGTTAAGAAGATAATATGAAAATGTTGACCTATCCAAAAAGTAGGAATTGAATTTGACTAGTTCAAAGGTAACCCTAATTAATTAATTTAAATTAATTAATTATTTTTAGATAGGTAAAAATAATATTTTATAAGAAGTTGGCCCACACGGTTAATTCGTGTGCATGGAAGGGGAAATCTAAATCTTGCATTGCATTTGGACAACTTAGCTCAAACTCGTATATGCAAACCCACCTTTCCTCTAAACCCTTTATAAACCTAATGTAGTTTTTTCATATATGAGTACTTATAACTCTCTATTCCAAGTAACGTATGACTTCTTTTTGAAATATCCATTTTTCACAATAAATGTTGTGGGAGCTAGATCACCCTCTATTATAGTTCTTCTTACTCTTTCTTCCCCAGGCTTTGGCCTCACCTGTGTTATCCAAAAAAAAAGAAAAAAAACAAAAAAAATCTTACTACTAGACTCGAATTCACCAAAAGTATGCGATGGTTTGTGCTTAAAGCACAAAAGTTTTCCTACCATCTTAGCGATGAAAGTTCTACAACTGAGCTTCTAGGCTCAATGATTACAAACCTCTCTATGCTACAGTTAGAGGCTAAGACATACTTAAAGGAGTCAATTATGCCTTTGCAACTGCAGGGACTAGAGAGTACACAACAAGACAATTGCTACTTTTTGCTTTTATTAGCTTCTATGCGTCTAGCACATCTCTTATTCTTCATTTGGTCACCACAGCGTCTAGCACATCTCTTATTCTTCATTTGGTCGCCACTTCTGGTGACCCCACTCCCGCTACCCTCCCTTCAATGAAGGTTTGTGGTAGTTTCATCGATTTTTCTAAAAGAATAATATATAAGTATAATATTTTTTACAAGTATAAATTTAACTAAATAAAAATTTTAAATAAAGCAAGAAATGACTCAAAATAACTGATTTTTAGTGATACATATGTTTTGTTTTTTTTTTTGCATATAATTGCATTAAAATTATATGAACTTTAAAATGTAAATTTTATCTCTCTAAATTATTAAAAAAGTAAAAATTTCATGTAATATAAATCTAACATCTCCTAAATTAAGAATTTAAAAAAAATACAGATAAAAAATTATGTAAAAGAAAAATTAAAAAAGATGATAGAGATACAATATATTGTGTAACAATTGCATAATTCTTTTAAACATTAATTATAATTATACGTAACATTTTTTACTTCTACCATGTTTGTAAATAGGTTATAATTCGAAGAAAAGCTGTTAATAGTTTTTCTTTTTCTCTTTTATTAAATTGCAAATAATCTAATTTCACTTTGTAATTCTTTTCTGGTATCTTTAAGGCTCATGGATTGTATAGTCAAACTTTATAAATCATTCTTTATATTTGAAATGCTACAAATATCTTAACAAAAAATATAACTTCTCTTTCTTTTTCCTTCAAAAAATATAAAATTTCTTAAATTGGAAATTCACTTTTTAAAGGGTAATTCATATTTTTAATAAATTAATGATCTAATTTTTTTTAAAATTATTTTCTTTTAAAATGCATGAGCTCTACTTATGCGTTTTGCTAGGACCCGTAGAAATTCGGCTTAGTTAGGACCAGAAATTTTCCAATTACATCGTTTATTTGTTTTTATTTTGATGTAAAAAATAACATTCTTATTTTCTTTTTTCCAAAAGAAGACAAGGCGTTGCCAAACGGTATAATTCCAAGAAACGGTCGAATTTTTCGATGCTTGGAACCGTACAGGTCTCTCTGATTTTCCGAGGCGCCTCCATCTGTTGGAAACTTTATTCACAATTCTCAATCTCTTCCATTTTCAACGACTTTGTATTCTCTTCTTGTTTACACCGTTGTCGTGCACAAATCCTTCCCTATGCTGATGGGTATGCGTGCCATATAGCTTATCCATTTTAGCGGCTCCTTCCCCACTTCCACTTCACTCCAGATTTCAGGCACCCATATCTTGCTTCTCCATCTTCCATGCCTCATCATCTTCAGTTCCTTTCTGTTTCATTGTGTTTTTGCATTATGGGTCCCTTTAATTGCTCTGTTCTTACTTTAGATAATGTGAGCATTTTGATTTCGTTTGCCAAACCCAAAAAAAAAACAAATCGAATGTTTTGTGGTGTTATGTCTTATATCTATATCATTTAACTTGTTAGTTGGTTTATGTTTCCTGAAATTGGATGTTTTCTTCCCATTTACATGCTGCTAGTTTGCTTTTCTGGCAAAAATATTCACTTTTTTATTCAATTCTTTGCCTTCCCCCTAGGTTTAGTTATCTTTCTTGTCTCACTTGTATTTATTTGTGTGTAATGAATTCCTTGCAGTTTCTTGCGAATTGAAACACAATATGCTCACTTATTTTGTTGATTTCCAGGTTTGACATAATCTGAAACACAGTTTTGCGATTGCCCTTCTGTTGATAAAGTCAATTTTGAAAGTGAAAATGTTTGGGCTTGGAAAAACACCTCCCAAGGTTGCTACTCAGGATTCAGTTGACCCAGGGTTTTCAGCTTCTTCCAGTTATAACCCTTTTGATTCAGATGCTGAATCGGTTAATAAAGCAACCCAAAAGCCGGCAAGAAGAACTGCTTCAGAATCTTTCCTCAAAGTACATAATTCTAAAGGAAACCCTTTTGACGATGATGATGAATGGGGAAGAAGGGCTTCCTCTAATTCATCATCATCATCACACTCTTCATCAGCTGCAAAAGCCAGGTGTTTGTAGGGCTTCATTTAATAATTTAAGCTTTTGAATTGAACTTGCATTTGATGCGGTGTTAGTATCTGGATTTGTATGTACAGGAATTTGATCCTTGTCACCTCTTTATTCTTTTGATGGACTTTTGCTTTGCCCACACTTTAAATGCAATTTTTTTTCTCACGAGAGGGCGCGTTAAAGATTATATTTAAAACTCTTTATGGCTCTCCACTTAATAACTGAGTTAAATTGGTCTTGACAGAAACAAAAACAGGATTCGTGACTCTAGGGGCCTAGAGAACCAAAGTGTTGAGGAGTTGGAGAACTATGCTGTGTACAAGGCAGAGGAGACAACAAAGAGAGTGAACAATTGCCTGAAGATAGCTGGGGATATAAGAGAAGTTGGCACAAAGACCCTTGAAACGTTGCAGCAACAGGGTAAGCAAATAACAAGGACCCACAATATGATAGTTGATACAGAGAAGGATTTGACTAAGGTGTGTGGTATTTGGTTTCTTTTTTCCTCTTTAACTTTTTGTGCAAGTTTGGCTGGTTTTGAGTGATATCTTTAAGACTAGGGAAACGATTTTCCCCATTGGTAGTGCATTCTATGACTTACTGGAAGTTAGAGATTAGGATAAGATTTAGATAAAGTATTTAAGAAAGATTTTTAGTTATATTCAATGGCTTTAACTAAAAAATATATTTAACATATTTTCTATTTATAATTAATTTGGTCTATCTATTTTTTATAAATCACGGTTTATATAAAAGTTTTTCATTCTTTAGGTGCTTTTAATAAAATTTTTTAAGAAAAATATAATATGTGGACCTTCTTTTTTATAATTTAACTTGACTCCTTCAATAGCTATATGATGGAAACTGCAAAGAAGATCAAAATATTAATGAAGAGATTAAATCGACTAATTAAACTTCCAAAGTTTTAGTACTTTTCACTAAGAACTGAAAATGATAGTTTTTTCATTATTATTAATAGACGCATTGGTTTTACCTTGCTCCTTTTGTTTCCTGGCTTTCTTCTCAATAGCATTGATAATTTTAACAACTTATATTCCGGTCATCAGGGTGAAAAACTCTTGAACAGTCTTGGAGGCTTGTTCTCTAAGTCATGGAAACCAAAGAAGACTAGAAATATTCAAGGCCCTGTTATCATCACTACACCAGGTTTTCTTCTAAGCTTTTCACGCCTGACTTCTTTAGTTTATCTCATTATTCCAATAGCTCAACTAGTATGAAATTTTGCTAAGAATATAACAATATTAGGGAATCTAATGTCTGAACAGATAATTTATCCAAAAAAAGTGAGGAGAATAAGGAAAAGAGGGAAAAGTTAGGCATAGCTGCTCTGCCTAAAGGAAAGTCAGCTTCAAAAACACTTCCCGCCGAACCATCAAATGCATATCAGAAAGTTGAGGTATGTGTTTATGAGTTTTCTCTTTTGGTTAATTCTATAAGTTATGTGTGGTGAAGCATTATTTTGTTTGGATTATTATCTCATGAAGTTAATAATTCAGGTTGAGAAGGGAAGACAAGACGATGCACTTTCAGATCTGAGCAATATCTTGGTCGATTTGAAGGGTATGGCAGTTGACATGGGAACTGAACTGGACAGGTAAATTTTGCTACTATTCTTAAGCGGAAGCAATGTATGCAAATAAAAAATAATTATTTAAGTATTTTATCTGAATTCATTATTTTGGTATTCGTATAAATACAATATATATGAAAATGAGACTCTTATCTTGATGAAATCATAATTTTACGTTAATTATATTTTGTTAGGGAAAAAATGGAAGAGTTTTCTTATTTCCTAATTCAAATATACATATATATATATATATATATTCTTAAAGATCTCTTTTCTGTCTGGTAATTTGCAGGCAAAATAAAGCTATGGATCATCTTAGTCTGGATGTGGATGAGATGAACTCTCGAGTTAAAGGTGCTAACCAGCGGGCACACAAGTTGATAGGCTAAACGTGTGCCGCTCTTATTTCTGAATCTATTCAAGTTTCTTTGTCTGGTGTTTTAATGATTTCAAATCTATTTCTTGCCATAATTTATAAATATAAAAATTTTAGTTAAAAGAATTTTTGTTGTGTATTAACGTGTTTTAACACGGTCGAACTTAAGTAGGAGAAAGAAAAAATTTAATTGTTGTTAACTTTTTTTGTTCGGAATTTTGAAAAAAACAATTTTTGAATAATATAAGTCGTTGAAATCCTCGATTTGAACAGATTATACATGTAATCATGTCTCATATATTAAAATTTTGGTGAATAAAACAAAGTAGTTCAGAAAAAATCGAATTGTTAACTTTTTTTGTTCTGAATTTTGAACCTCGATTTTGAACAGATTATACACGTAATCATGTCTCATATATTAAAATTTTGGTGAATAAAACAAAGTAGTTCAGAAAAAATCGAATTGTTAACTTTTTTTGTTCTGAATTTTGAACCTCGATTTTGAACAGATTATACATGTAATCATGTCTCATATATTAAATTTAGTGAATAAAACAAAGTAGTTCAGAAATAACTTGAAAATGCGTAAGATCTTCCTAACACGAGCAGATATGTAACGTCTTTCAAATGGGATTTCAAAGAACTATTCAATTTTCCATCCTAACACAACATTACCCTATCAATTAGTTGAATCAGAATATCAAAATTTATCCTATAGTAAAAAAATTTAACCTTTAAAAGGCAAAACTCTAAGACATAACTGTTGCTGACATTGGGGATTTGACTAATTCCAATCCAGAGAGAGAGAAAGAAGGAAAGAAATTTGTCTATTCTAACACATTTTGTTCGTTACATCAAGAATCGTCTCATATACATCTGAACCTTAATTTGACGACAATAAGAAACAACGGACCAAAATTACAGAGCAATACAAATCCTGAAAGGAATATGGATATCCCAAATGGCTTAAATATCGTTAGAAAAATTGCCCATCTACAAAGAAAAGTCCTCGACAATATCATATTGCAGATCAGGGCCCAAAATCAATTAAACAGCAGGTGAGCACAATCTCAGTCTCAACTTCAAACCTGCATGCCATACTGGGGGGGGTGTTAAAAAAAGCATGAAATGGTAATGCAATCTTCACGTTTCCTCAGTCTTCACGAGAGTCCAATCACTTTTGGTCTCAGACTTCTTCCTCGCATGAGAAATGAAACCAATAACGTAGCCTATGAAGGCCCCAAGCACCAACAGACTTGCTCCCTCCACATACCAATACAATTTGGATTCCACAACCTCACCACCAGCTTTTGCATCATCAACACCACCGACTTGTGCATCACCAACACTACCAGCTTTTGCACCATCGACACTAATGGCATCCCCATTGCCATTGACAACTTCTCCAGATGCCAAGATTTCCACCATATCATGCACCTTGCCATCGTGGTTTCCTACATAGGAAAGCACAAGCTTCTCCTTTGTTGCAACCAATCTGGTGTACCCGAACTCACCCCCTCGGTACTGAGAATGTTTCGGCTGTGGAAAGATTGGAACATCTGGGTGGTCTGGTCTAGGTTGCCAGATTGGTTGCCAGTCTTGCCCCGCCATGCCAATCACAACATGAACAGTACCTTTCTCCCCTTTCTGACCAGTGCTGCTACAAGTGAAATTATTCAGTGCACAAAACCTCTCATATCTATGAACATGTCCCCAGAGAGCAAGGGTCACATCGTTATTCACCAACAGAAGTTCCAAGTGCTCAAGCATCTTTCCCCTCAATGGGGCGTCTCTATTTTCATTGCTTGTTGTGTACATGGGACGGTGCCCCTGGACAACTATAAAAGGAGTCTTGCTCCTATTGACTGATTCTAAATCATGCTTTAGAAAGTTATACTGGCTGCTACCAGGAAGGAAATTAGTCTCTGTTGAGATGTACACAAAATGTACTGCTCCCATATTGAATGAGTAGTAAAGATTTTGAGTTGCTGGTGCTTTGGTTCCCGTGGGTTCTGAAGAGTTTCCAGGCATGTTGAACCTTAAACTGTAGGGTACCCCACACTCACCACCCCCATCTTTTCCATAACTGGCCCAGCCAGGTTTCCATGGCTGTAAAGGCCAGTCATACTCATGATTACCAATGCAAACATGGTATGCCACTTTGGTTGCAACAGGTTCAATCTGAGCAAAAAAATTGTCCCACAACCACGCATAACCTCTTGCATAGCTAATGTCTCCAATGTGTGAGACAAAGGCAGGCTTGTCACCAAGAGTTTCAACATCTCGTAGGATCCACTTCATGGTTGATATGCTTTCATCCTGTGTTCGCACAAATGTTGAGTATGTCGTACCAGTTCCCATGTCACCAAAGAGGAAAGCTATTGTTTCATCAGAGTCATTATTCCTCGACACAAAGCTATGTGTTGTGCTCCAACCTCCACTATCACTTCCAACCTAATACAGCAAAGAATATGAGATCAAGAGTAATGACATAGGCTTCTAGCTACATTGGATCATGGCCATATGATTTAACTATGTGATTTAAACTAATTCTGAGCAAGATATTAGATTGAATATTCGCTAAAAGAAAGCTATGGTTAAGTAGTGAAAATGAAACAGGTCAAACAACACATCAAGCAAACTGAATCTTCTTAAAACAAATAATCAGCATGGGGTTCAACAAAGCAATTTTCAGTACTACCTTAAAAAATGTGAAACTTACAGAGGAGAGTTACAAAGGACACAAGTAAAATAGATAAGCTCTTCGAATAAAATTCCTCCATTGACAAAACCCAGAAAAAAAGTTTACAAACTCGAATATATAGGAAGTGAAGACAGTATCATGTTGAAAAGCTAAAATTGACGCACCTCGGGCAAGTGCGCATCAATAAGTATACCAATGATCAAAGTAAACAACCAGTAGTATCATTCTACTTCTCAACACAACTAGGCTTAGACAATAAGATCACAATGCAGTCACCATAACTAGATAATATGTAAAATAAGCATTTTTCTTTATAAATGAAGGGAATTTAAAGACGTTAAAAATAATGAAGCACTGATATTTCACACACCCAATCTTATCATGTTCTGCACGGATACGACACCAGCATCAGATACACAACACTTCAAATTGCATTTGAACATTACATATAACAATCCGTGAGTGAGTACCGGTGCTTCTTAGTTTTAAGACTTATATATAACAATTCTTACAAGATTAAAGGCGCGGTTCAACATATGCACAGTACCTGATAATAATATCTCACTCCTTTCTTCAAATTCGTCATAACCCCATCGTGAATATACCCAGGGTCCCTCCAACCAATGCTTTGGTTGGCGGGAGAGTCGCACATGTGTTCCCTCTCGTACCTCCTCACGCGAGCCAACACCACACCGTCCAGTTTATCCTCTCTCTCACCGTACCTCACGTACGTCTCTTTCGCATCCGCCGTGACGAACATGACCCGCATCTCATCGTCGTTATCCGTGAAGGCCAGATGGATCTGTTCGGGGCCGCGACCCGGTTCAAATGCGAGCTCCTGGGAGGAAGCCAGAAAGTGTTTTGTGCCCGGCAAGGGGTTGTGGTCGTGGTCCTGGCGCTTTGGGTTGATCTCGGAGCGGGTCCAACGGAAGATCCGGAAAGAGTAGTTGGATCGGAGGTTGACGATGGGGAGGGAAATCGAACCCGAACCAGATCGCCATGTGGGTGATCTGGAGAGGAAGACGTAGCCGATGAAGTGGTCGTTGCGAGAGTTGGGAGGGGAATATATGCCAAGCCAGTCAAGATCGGAGGGAGAATCGATGCCGGACCATTGGATTTCGACGGAATCGCCGGATTTAGAAAGGACGGTAGGTGTGATAGAGATGGAGGGCTTGGATTCGAAGGAGGGGTTGATGAAGAAGAAGAGGAAGAACAAGAAGATTGTAAGAGGAACCATAATCATGAATCGATAAGGGATATCATACGCTCATCGATCGCTGTAATTCTTTCGGCATAAGTGTAATCTGGATTTTTGAAATATTTTTAGGAAACTGTGTTAGCTACGTGACAAATTTCGAGAATATCTGATGAAAAAAATATGTAAACTACCCCTTAAACAGAAATTTTAGCTGCAACAATACACAGAAGATTGAGAACACTAGTAAAAAATAATAGAGGACACGAAAGGGAGGAGGAGTGAAGAAAAAGTCTATTTCTTCATTTTGCTTGGTATTGTAAAAGAGAAGGAAAAAAAAAGATTTATTTGATTTTATTTAATATATATATATTAGATGTTAAATTATTTTATTAAATTTTATCTAATTAAATATATGTTATTTTTATTTGTTTATATTAATATAAGAATATATTTATTTATCTTAATTTATATATTTTTATTGTTTATTTATAGCTGCTTTTAATTTTATTTTTAAAGATAACTTTATATGATTTTCAATTATTATCTATTCAAATAATATTTTTTTTTTAATTTTGTAGATATTAAAGCAGGATCTAGTGACATGTTTTTTTTTTCCTTCCTTTGTTTTCCATTGAATGGACAAATAATGATTCTTTTTTTTATTAATATGTTATTTGATACACAAAATATTATATGTGAAAATAAAAATAAAAAAATGAATAAAGTGACTGAAAAATGATTATCATATTTTTATTTTGATATTGTTGAATAATTATTACAAATATATAGTAAATATTACACAATATTTTTCAATTCTTTATCCATTTTCAAATTGGTTACTATGTTATAATTCTTTTCTTTTAAATATATTCTTCATTTACTATTTCCTTTCCTTCCATTTCTCTCCTATCAACACAAGCCATCATGAATAACTTGAATCATGTTCTGTTGCACCCAGGAATTTCTTATGACTGAATATGCTAAATTGAGGAGAAGTTAATTCTAATGCTTTTCTTTAATTTTGATCTTTTTAACAAACGGTTAATTTTGATCATTTTAAAGTTTAATTAGATTAGTTACTAAAATTGAAACCGCATATAATTATGTATTATAAAAGTAATGGTAAATTATAATTTTTATCTTTAAGAAATGTTTAATTTAATGACCATGGAACGAAGTAGTGGTTTTTTACCATACTCTCTATAGTTTGACTGAGAAACATTATCATCATGTCCTTATAATTTCTCTCCCATTAGGACCATGACTTCAAATAATTAACAGAAAGGGGCAAAGTAGTTGAAAGTGTATGAAATTGTTTACCTCAACGTTGAATTAAGTGCCTCAACTTTTCTTTAATCAAATCAAGTTCAATAATTGTTTAACGAATGGGTAGTTTTGTACGTTTCTTCATCCTATCCATGGATAAACAAGCTTTAGGTAGGATCGGAGATTGACTTAATTTGATACTCGCTTTAGAATTATATCAAGCATTAAATTTGAAATCTAGGGCATTAAATTTCAAATCTAATAATACCCAAGCTAGTATCTCATGTCAACCAAGTTTTCTTTTAATTCTTAGTTCACAGTATAAATAATTTTTTTAAAAAGTAAAAATTTTATATAAGTTATTGTAAAATTATATTTTATCTTTAACAATAAAATTTTGTATATAAATTTTTATAAAAATATTGTTTTAAATTAATATCAATGGACAATGCTCGCCCTAAAAGAAATTCTTTTTTCTTCTAGTGCCATTTAATGCAATATTGCCAACCTAACTGGATAATGAATACCCTGTTTAGCTAACCTTTTCTTTTCTTTTCTTTTTTTTAACAAATGCATATATCCTCCATTACAATGTTGATTGTATTGATTGAAGAAAATAAATACATACATGAACCTACATAGAAACCAAAATTTCGAAAGACAAACAATTTTGCATACAGATAGAGTAGTTATTCAATTTTTTTTTTTTTTGAAGTTGGGAGAATTTGATGAATAAAATTAAAGATTAAGTGACATTGCCATAAATTTGTTGAAGTGAAGTAATATGAAACTTTCCCGTTTTGAAATGTTACCTTTTCGCTCACTTGGCTTTTTTTTATTGGGTTCCTATTTCTATTTATTAACCAAACCAGTGCATGAAAAAGGTGAACCCATAAGGGGCAGTTTAAGCATAAATAGAGACTATAAAATGACTAGTTTAATATAATATATATATATATATATCAAAAACTACACAGTAAATTTTTTTATAAAGAAATAATTAACATTGAGAGTATTTATATCATTTCTTCAAAAAATAATACATATAAAATTATAAAACAATTACTCAATATAATCTGTTGAGGATAACATTTCCCTTTCCTTGTGTATAAATTTGTATTTGCTAGGGTATGTTCCATACTCCAACGAGTAACCTCATAAGGGTTTCTCTTCGCCTACCTTTCAGATTCATGCTTGCCCTATGAAATGAAAGCAAAAATAATATAATATTTATGTCCCCAAGGCTCCAATCAAACACACGCCTATTCTGCTCATTTTTTAAATGCAGGTTTGATCCACTAACTTATGTCCTCTTTTAGTGGTTTATTATGATTATGCGGTGTTCTTGTCGTCCAACAAATCTAAAGTTGATTTTTTTTTTAAATTAAAGTTTAAAAAATAGAAATAAAATATCTATCTCCTCATCTAGAAGCACAGCAAAGGATGGTTTTCAAACTTCTGTTTTAAGAATAGTCATAAGTTTTGTTTTTTAATTTTGAATTTTCATTAAATAAAGCCAATTTATTTAAATTTTTATAAATATACTTCTTTTGTGCATCCTCGCTTAACTTTTTTTTTTAAATAATAATGAGTTATCCTAAAACGATCAGTCAATGGTGTTCAATATCATGCTCACATTTATTAAATTTATAATATTTATATATGACAGTTAGAGGCAAAAATAAACTTAAGAGTGATGCCTAAACTTTAACAAATTAATAAAATTTAAATTTAAATGTATTACAATAACATTAAATGCTCCACTGACTCTTAGGTGACATATTGTATTAAAAAAATTACACTATATAGTGCAAAACGAAACATAGGTCCTTTTTTTTTTTTAAATCATTAGTAGAAAGATGAATTTAGGATTTACGTCAGAAAAACCAAAAAGTCAAAAGAGGAGCATGAAATTTGGGAAAAGCATTAAACCTAAAATACCTGTGCATATAAACTTCGTGACTCATTTGATGAGAAGAGATTGTGATTGCTGACTATATACCCAAAACCCCTAAATATTAATTGTCTGTGTTTTTCTCGGCATTTCTATCCACTCATGTCATGTGTCTCTCGCTTCGCATTAATACTCTCTCCTCTTCCCTCTTCCCCCCTTTTCTCTTTCCCCTTCTTCATCTTCTTCTTCTTCTTCTCCATCATCATCATTCACTTTCTCTGTGTCTTCCTCTGTTCCTAAAATGAAGAGCTCTCTGTCTTCAACCCCACCTTCTTCTGATCATGGCAGGCTTCTGATCCTTCTTCTTCTCTTTCTCTTCTTTATCTGTTCAGTGAATTGCAGAATCCCCAGCTCCACTTTTGCATCTTCAAGAAACACCCACAACCATAACCATCACCATAAACACCATCGTTATTGTGAATCTTTCTCCAATGAAAGCCCACGTTCTGTGTGTTTCCAACTTCAAAGAATCCACAGGAGCTTGCGTCCTATTCCACCCCCAATGAATAATAACAATGGGGTTGATCCAAGATATGGCGTGGAGAAGAGATTAGTTCCCTCTGGTCCAAACCGACTTCACAACTGATCGTAGTACTACCAATTCCTTTTGCTTCTTTCTTAATCTTAGTTAGGTATCATCACCCTCCTCAGTTTTAGGCAAAAACCCATTTGCTTCTTTCTTTCTTTCCTTGCAGTTTATAATTGTCGCCTTTCTTGTTATCCTTTCTGGGTTTTATTTCATATATACAAAAGCTAACCCCTCGTCAAGTTCTTGAAACACTCACCAAGAGAGAAGACAATTTCTGCATCATCGATCAATGGCTCCGGCAGAAAGAGACAATCTTCGGCAGGGATGGCTCCTTATATATATAGTATAGTTCTTTGAGACTACCTAGCTAGCTAGCTAGCTTCTGTACTGTTGAATTTGATTGTATTAAGGTATTTGTTTCTCTTTTCTTGTCCCTTTAGTAATGGGCAAACTAACTGCCATTTCCATGCTTGTTTTTGGGCTTTCTGTAATGCAAAAACAGATGATGAGAGGGTAGAAAGTTTTGTAGAAGGGAAGACATGAATCTGAAAACAAGCATGGAAATGGGATGGTTATGGTTATGGTTGGAAGTGGAGATCAAGAATCAAGAGGATCCCATGAGTTTCATTAATATAATTATTAGGGAGCCACCGTGTGACAAGGACGCCTCTATTTATGGGTGGTGGCTCCGTATGAGGTCAAAAAGGGCTTTATTTTGGTGTCATTTGTGGATCGGCAAGAATTTAATTTTTTTTCTTTTTTATATTCATGATGTATAGTTTTTTATTCCAATTAATGAATGTGACTTGGTATATTTCCATTTGCCTTTTTTTATTTTCTTTTTCTTTGGGTAGTTGGTTACGAATTTCTCTGTCCATGATAATGTTCAAATGCATATTCTTTTAAATTTTAAAATTTAAATGTGTTCAATATCATTCCAACAAATGCAAATGGGTTGCCCCCTAATTTCAACAGGCATGTGTTGTGTATGTTTCCATGGAGTCATTTCCAATGTCGACCATGAAATTCTTCTAAAGCTAGATAAACCATGGATGTGACATCTACCTTCTCGCCCTATATACTTAGCTTTTTATTTGCCGGTGTTAGATTTATAAAAGATAAAAAAATTAATATTTTTATAATTTCCTGAATCTATAACTGTTCACAGTAATTTTTGTAGTACTTGTAAACAGTGCAAAAGGATGTGAAACTCTGATTTGTGCCGTTGATGACTAGGTTGACAAGAATGGGAGAGAATTTGGTAGAATAACGATAAGGTAAGGGAGCATACTTATTAATCTTTTGCGACGGTACATAAACTGTCAGAGAGAATAATCTAAATCCTTTATTTTTATAAGTAAACGAGCAGTGTGTACTTATGCTGTGTTTGGTTCAATGGAAGGGAAGGAAGGGGAGGTAAATAGAGGGGAAGGGAGGGGTTTTAATGAATTTTGTTTGGTTGGAAGGGAGAGAAGGGGAGGGAAGGGAAGATTATTGTTTGATTCAGAAGAGGAGGGAAGGGGAGGAGGGGAAGTAATTATGTTTGGACAGAATTTTTTTTATAAAAAAATTATTTATATCAATAATTTTTAAAAAAATTATAAATTTAAATCTTTTTTTTATTTTTAATTTCTGATAAAAAAATTATCTTAATTTTTATTAAATATTAATATATTAAAAAAGATAAAAAAGTAAATTAAACTTCTAAAAATATCCCATCCCACCACCCCACCCCTCCCCTCTCCTCCCCTTCAAAACCCCCCAATTTGGAGGGAGGCAAATTTGGCTCCCCTCCCCTTCCCTCCCCCATAATTTAATTCAACCAAACACTTTACCCCCCTCCCTTCCCCTCCAAAAATCTTTAACCAAACACTTCTTTAAAAAAAAATAAATTAAAAGTGTGGGACAGATTGTAACTTTATGAAGTAATACATATGCATTTAAGAAAAAGTATAATACATAACACTAAAAATATATATAAAAGGCTTACTTTGTCTTTTTTCACCAACACTTTTTTTTAATTTCTTTCTAAATACTTGTGTATTTTTCAATTAAATATAGATGATTTAAATCTGACGTGGGACAAAGCAATTTCTAACGTTGAAAGTTGAAGAGAAATATTGAAAACTTCTTTCTCCTTGTAATTATATTTGTGCAATACTGCAAATGATATATTTTACAAAGGGAGTGGTTCTAGCTAGTGTTCAGTGAGGTAAAAGTTATTAAGGTGCTCAAAACATAAGTCAAACTAAGTATTGGTCAAATTTAGTGCTTGAGCATAGTCTAGTTTTGTACCAAATGGAACCAAGTTGATTTACACTGCTAGCCAGGCTATTTTATTTTTTTCAAATTTTTTTATAAAAATTATAAAATAATCCTTAGAAAATAAAATTTTTATAAAACTTTTTGTAAAGTTAAATTTTATTCTTAAGAAAATAACATTTTTATATAAGTTTAAATAAAATAATTTTTAAAAAAATTAAAAAATCAGATCACCGATCAAATAAGCCAACATGCCCATTTCAATAAAAACAAAAAGAAAATTTGACTTAATCCAATTTAATATGACCAAGTGAAATTGTACTGACCAAGCCACCGAGCAAATTGTTCATCCCTCTTAATAGCGGTTAAAGGTCATTTCACTATGCTACTTAGTAGATGGGCTTAAAAATTGGACCGATCAGTTATTGGGTTAGGGGTCTTGAGCGGAATGGCCCACTATAGTCCATATTTCTGTTTCTGGTCTCCTTTTGAAAAGAATCTTTTGTCCCTTTGTCTTTTTCCAGAAAAGGGTAAAAAGATGGCTATGTACGGTTAAAAGTAGGAACAGAATAAAAAAAGGTCAGAGAAAAAAAATGAAGGGTTACTTCATCTGCAGTCTCTGCTGTTGCAGGAATATTTGGTTGGGTTTCATGTGTAGTGGAAGACACTTGGAAAAGAAAAGGTCACGGACGGTTAGAAGATAGAAGTTATTGAACCTAAATTGTCCGTAGTAGAAAAATTTACCCTAGATGGTACAGTAACACTAAAATAGTTTTTTTTTAAAAAAAATATAAGTTTAGAATTTAAGGGAATATTTAAAAATTATAATGGGGAGAAAAAAGAATTTAAATGTTAAAGAAAAATGTACTTCAGAAATTTTAATTGTTCATAATTAACACTTTTTTATCTTTTTAATTATAATTTTAAATGTCTTATTAAACCTTAAACCTAAATATTTAAAATAAAATATCATTCTTAGCATTGCTGTATAAGGTACAGTAAATCCTCTACTTGGGAGGACCTACTTGCGGAGTTATTGCTATAAAAGAAGTCAAATTTTCTGGAGCATGAACGACAATTTTACATATTCAGAATGGAGACAATGAACGTAAGGTTTCGACCCAATAATTTATCTTGCGACAAGAAAAGTACATTTATTCAACATTTAAACTTAGATGCATTATGTCCAAACATTGGCAAAATATAATTATCCTCAAGTTGCCCAATGCTTTCTTTTTTCTTCTTTTTTTTTTCTTTTAACTAAAATTGATAAGAACAATGATATTATTATCTCGAATTTACAATGAATTTTATTTATAGTGCAATAATCAATAAATATAAATATTGGTTTTTTCATTCCGTTAGATTTATTAATCACACAAAAGTTAAATGAAACCTTAGTAAGAAATTAATTATTAAATAAATTAATATTTTAAGCAATTAACATAAAATATTTAATAAAATAGATAAATTATTTTTTGGCCTAAAGATAAGCAAATTATTGTACTATATTTAGTAGTTATTTTTTCATGATTAAGGTTCATGATAGACTCAAATTTATAATTTCATTCACTTGATAAATTAGAAAATAATTAGCATAGAAGAAAAGAACAAACATTTTTACTGTAATTCCGTAGGATTTTTTTTATATTTTTAAAAATATAAATAATTTTTATCTAAAATTTATAATATGACTCAATCATAATTTAAAATTAAATTATATAATTATGTGTGTGTGTGTGTGTATATATATATATATTATTTGACAATATATAATTGACTATCTACCAATTGTTGTTGGGGGCCCAAGGGGCTTTAAACCAAGATTTTCATTGGACTTTTTCAAAGGCTGTAATAGAAGAGTGGATTCAAGGAGCCTTTTACGGTTGGGAGATTTTTATTAAATTTGTTCATTAAATTCTTTAAAGAAATATGTAAGTGGGCTTAAAATCTTATGACATTAATTTTATAGATCTTTTTCATTTGTATACCTTTCTTTTACCTAACTCTATTTAATGTGGAATTTCTTTCCCTTCACACTTATACTTGAATTTAACAATTATTTATGATTGATTTTTTTAATAATTTAATGCAAAATGCTGACTTTCAAACCACAAGGGTTAAGCACTAAAAACCAAAATAGGGAAATGTGAGTGCTACCTTCTCAAACTTCAGCATATGTATGCAATAATCCTTTTAAAAAAAAATTATGCGTTACTTTCATTGGCAGTCAATCCATAAAACACTAATAAATTAATGAGAAGTGGGATAGTATGTGTGTGTATACATATATATATATATATATATATAATACATTTTTTTTTTAATTAAAGTAGTACTAAGGATGCCTATAACCCTGTGCCACAGTGGCACAGTCTTCTACCTGCAAAGGGTTGGGGGTTTGACCCCCACTTTCCCCTCTCCTTCTGTTGTAATAAAAATAAAAATAATATTAAGATATTAAAATTTTTATTTGATAACTTTCATATCTTTCCATCAAAAGTTTATGGTTAATTTAATTTCATCTTCTTTTTTTTTGATAGTTTCGTTTTATATCTTTAACAAAAAATTTTATTTCTTCCTAAATGTTCCATAATATATTGTTAATGAAAATTATTAACCTATCCCACATGACCCAAAGAAACAAACATATATAAAACGAAGTTCCTTGAGTTCAACAAAGTTTATATTATGTTCTAAAACTTTTTCAAGTGATGTTGTTTCTGTCCTATAGCTTCATGCCACATGTTTGAGAGGGCTTCCTAAAAACACTTGAAGAGTTGCTTCTTCAAGTTAATCATAGATTCTGTGCACCCCACCAGAATTGTAATTTTAGAAAGAAATTCCCCAGTGTTCATCCTAGAGGTTTCGTGCAAAGACCACTTATCATGAGTTTGGATTTTTTTTGAAGTTAATTTCATAGAAATATAGATATAATGAATATGTAAGACTCATTTAAATAATAGAGTTTATACATTCTGTACTTATCTTTATCTAAAAAAAAAAAAAGAATCTAAAGTCACTTGTCATCAAGTAAGGGAGAAGATAACGAAGAATATGCCAAAAGTGATTAGGCATTAGCCGTGATAGCCAAAATTAACAAGAGGTTTGAGAAAGAGTTTCAAAATTTTGGAAAGGGATTAGATAGGTACCTTAAATAATATGCAAAGTATTTCTTTTTTTGCAGAATGGGTTAAGCCAAGGGTATATCAAGTGCCAATACATGCAAATAAACCTTATCACTTTCTGGGCAGTTTCTGAGGCTGTAGCGGAAGAATATGAAATGACTTACATACCATTGTTGGGATGGAAATAAAATTACGTAATCAAGTTTTAGGACATAATTAAAACTTTGTCAAACTTAAGAGATGTCATCGAAACTTCGTCAAATTTATGGTACGAAATTGAAACTTGGTCAAATCTTTGTTTTAACTATGTTTGTATTTCCTAGCCATGTGTACCATATGTCAACCATTTTTGTTAAATACTTGGACGACATGAGTGTTTAAGAAGAGATTAAAAATTTTAGTAAATATGTAAGATGAAATGAACCTAAAAAAGTATTTGAGATGAAATTAAAATCAATCTCAATTACCAAAAAAAAAAAAAAAAAGGAGGCTTTTTCCATTATAATACAACAATTGGCAACCAAACAATATAGCGGAGGCGGCAAGTTCGGGTTAGGTGGAAAGAGTGGAATGAGAGAAACATCCTAAAGAAAGTCAATGGAATTGTCATCCATAAATTTTTACTTTTTATTTGGTTGATGTGCACACTGATCCGAACACTAATAAATTGCTATATCATAAACATTAGGAAAAATTATAATTAAATATTCTAAATTAAAGATATTGATATTAATGGATTTTAAATTTTAAAATTATTCTAAAAGATTTAAGAAGAAAAAAATTTTAATTTGAGATTTTGCATTATAATTTTTTTGTACAATTTAAATTTTTGGTTTATATAGTCTTTTAGAATAATTTAAAAATTTAAAAATTTTTAATATAAATATCTTTAATTTGAAATTTTTAATTATATTTTTCCTAAATATTAGGAGGATTACATTTTATTTTCGATTTCGTAATTATGTGAGGAATAAAACGTAGCTTCAGCAAAATATTAATTTACTTCACTTTAGACTTTATTTCTAATAATTGTGACCATTAATATATTATGAACATAACTTTTTTTATTGAGTATTAATTAAAAAATAGAAATAAATGGAAACAATTTTCAAATATCTTTTATATATTATGTCATTTATATATTAACTAATAAAATGAAATTTATTTATTTAATAGACTCAGCACAATAATAATATTATAATACATTATAAAGTGTAAATTTTATATAATATTTTACATAATTAAATAATAGATAATTAAATATGAGATTCAATTATTTAGTTAGTATTATTTAATTAGTTAATAAATATTATTGTATTTAAATTATTTTTTATTAAAAAATATAAATAATATAACATTTTAAAAATATTTAAAAAATTTTCGATGAGTAGAGCCTGTTAGACCCTCACCTCCCCTACGTGTCTTTCTCTGTCCTGCACTATTCACTCGTTCTCCCACGACTGAACTGAATCCCTGTCCAGAATCGAAGGTGCCATTGGCATTTTAACGGTCAAAATGTGTTAGTCAATCCCATAAAATAGGTACAATTCCATTAAAGAAAAAAGTGGGCCAGAGAATATATTTAGTGCCGAGTGCCGACGAGTGGGGAGATTTTCAACTTGATGCTGCGTTCGCTGAAACTGAACTTCAATAAACCCATAATTAGTTGAATTCCCACTAGTTTTCTAGCTCAATTATTATTTTATCAAATCTGAATCACATAGTCAAGAGTGTGTAATTCCAAGATAGAGAGACACATCTCATTGTCAATAATAATACTTCCTTGTGAGTGATAGAGGGACTGCGATTTCCTAATGGCGCGGATACCCTTTACTGCACTCTTTCTTGTCCTTGTTTTCACTCTCTCAAACTTCAATCTTGCACGCTGTAAAACCCTTAAGCGTGATGGTAACACCCAGATCTTTTTCTCAGTATCTGACTCTAATTTAGTTAATGGGGTTTTCGTTTTTAATGTAATGGGTGGAAAAATGGAAATAATTGAAAGGTTGTGTTGCAATTTGCAGTGAAAGCTTTGAACGAGATCAAGTCGTCTCTTGGTTGGAGGGTTGTGTATGCGTGGGTTGGAGACGATCCCTGTGGAGACGGCGATTTGCCGCCGTGGTCGGGTGTCACCTGTTCCACTGTTGGTGATTATCGAGTTGTTACCGAGCTGTGAGCGCCATAATATCCAAGTTTTCGGATTGATTTCTTACAAATACTGTTACCCAAAGCACCAATATTTTAAATGAAGAATCTTATCCTATTTACATATTTTATATCTTGTCTTGTCGTGATATCTGCACTTTATTATCTCTGTCACTATCAATGCTTCATAGCTTTCACCCTTCTGAGATTGTTATTCTATCGGAAAATACTTTTTTATCTTTCAAGTCCAACTATGCCCCAAATTTGAATATTGAAAGAGTGACATTTTGAAACTGAGGTTTGGAGTTTATGGATGGATTTTTGGTTGTATAGGTTCTGTGTTGGAAATCAATAATGGCGTCCACTAAATGGATTTTGATTTTCTTCCTTTTACTTGCAGTGAGGTTTATGCGGTCTCGATTGTGGGACCTTTCCCTACTGCAGTAACCAACTTGTTGGATCTTACACGGCTGTAAGCTTTTTTGTTTTGTCTTGTTTTTCGTTTTTTAAAAACTTTAAATCTTGATGATCCCCAAAATGCCTTGAAAAATTTGTTAGTATTACCCATGAATTTGTCCGATGTCGTTTATGAAAAGCTATACATGTTCAAGTAGTTCTCGAGAATTATTGGGTTTTGACGCTCATAATGGAAAATAAGATTCCTACGGTAAGAAAGCTTATTGGGATGATTGTTGTGATACTCCATGTTGTTGTATAATTCAAGTCTAGGGACTTTGTTTGCTCTGATTTTCAATATGCACACATAACAGAGAATAATTTAACCAAGAGGGAGATCGAGAATTTGTGCACCGGCAGGATATCTTCCTGTTAACTATCTAAACTAATCTGATATATATATATATATAGGAGGGAGCCACAATGTTCATAAGCCATAAAAGGTGCAGCTCCCTTCCTTAGGCTACACGCATTTTATGTTATTGTTTATTTTTACTTCTTTTTAATTTAAATTTGATTTTGGTAGCACAATCCCCTACCCACCCTAGTAATCAGTGAAATTAACTGTGATTTCTTTTTGCATTAGTTTGTTAGTGATAGTAAACCCCAAAATGGAATTAAGATTCACATGCTAAGATGATAAAGTAGTGTTCTAAAAAATTTATCTGTGGTTTTTTATTTATTTTTACGCTATGTTTGGGAAAACATTGCCTCTTCCCCAAACCACGTTTTATAGGAAGCAAGAAATTGGAGTTTCTATTGAAACGTAGTTTTTCCCAAACGGGCACTTAATTTCCATATGAGTAGCATTAAGGTACCTCCGCTTTGCTACTCCCCTTCTGATCTCTTATGGATTGCATTATGGCAGGGATCTTCATAATAACAAGTTGACAGGGCCTATTCCTCCTCA
Organism: Erythrophleum fordii; assembly: GCA_032878935.1. Classification (NCBI taxonomy): domain Eukaryota; kingdom Viridiplantae; phylum Streptophyta; class Magnoliopsida; order Fabales; family Fabaceae; genus Erythrophleum; species Erythrophleum fordii. Next base: position 46,925,393 of record JAVQMF010000053.1, on the reverse strand, counting down.
AATTGAACGGTTGAAGCGTCTTAAAATACTGTAAAATTATCTGATCCTTCTTTGAATTTGGTTACTCTCTTCATTTTGATCTAATACTTAATTTTTGATATGATGCATTAGAATTTTGCACTTCCTTATATTAAAACCCTTGTCTCTCAGTAAATTGGCATGGTTAGCAATATAGCTAAGACCTTTAATTCAATAACTGTTGTAATTTATGAAGAAAATCTCTCCCAAAAAGAACATGAAGACTACGCTTCTTCAACTGCTTTTGTGAAAGCAATTGTTGATCTTCCAATAACTTCGGTTCATAACTAACCTTAGTTTCCTTCCAGAAATTTGAGGTGGAACAAACTACAGGATGCAATTCCTCCAGAAATTGGTGAGCTCAAGAGTCTAACACACCTGTGAGTAACTTTAACCTACTTGATAACTTTGAGCTTGCTTCCTTTTCCTTCCACTTTCCATTTATACTTGCAATCAAGATATTATATATTTATGCAGATACCTAAGCTTCAATAATTTCAAGGGAGAAATTCCTAAGGAGCTAGCGAGTCTTCCAGAGCTTCGCTACCTTTATCTTCATCAAAACCGTTTTAGTGGAAGAATTCCACCTGAATTAGGCACCCTTACAAATCTGCGACACTTGTAAGAATTAAATTTCTTTAAGCATATGTTATTGTAGAGTAAACCTTTTCATATCTCATATTAATCACGCCTCATGGGAATATTCTATGTTTATAGGGATGTTGGTAACAATCATTTGGTTGGTACCATAAGGGAACTCATTCGCATTGAAGGCTGCTTTCCAGCACTTCGCAATCTGTAAGTAATTTCTTGCTGTTGAAGGTGAACTAAACTCATCCTGACTTTACCAAACAAGAAGTTTTCTTCTCTGAATATTTCCCCATTTTGTTTTGATATTCAGATATCTAAATAATAATTATATTACTGGAGGTATACCTGCAAACCTTGCAAACCTGTCCAGTCTTGAAATATTGTGAGTATTGTCTTTCATTCTTTCCCTCTGTATTTCTCCCTTCCTCCCTTCTATCTTCTTCTGTCTCTTTCTCACTATGCGAAAGTTTTGCTTCTAATACCATGCGTAAAGGTGCTTGTTCTTTATTATGGCAGAAAACTCCAAATATATACACAAGATTGGCTTAGAGAGCTGTTGGACAAAGTTGACTTAAGATAAAATCGGAAATTACATAACTACAACTATCGTCCTATACTCAAGGAATGTGCAAATCCCTTGGAATAATCAAATATTATAGAGGAAGATTCCTATAGTTTAGGAGAGATACCCAATAATAGTTTGAGACTTCAAGACTGTGAAGCACGGACAATGCACAAGAGAAGTCATGTTCATGTCTGACGCATATTGAACATTCATATTAGACAAGACACAACAGTAGGCTATTCTTTAAATTATATATGGACACTTCGAATATTGTTTGTGCTGCCGTATCCATGTCAATGTCCATATTTCCTAGTATTGAGTAAACTTAATGTTGCTGTCTCATTATTCGGCCAGTATTTCTAGGAAGTAAGAATTTCCATAAACTGTTGTTTGTTTGTTGGAGACAGGTACCTGTCCTATAACAAAATGTCAGGGGTTGTACCTTCTAGCCTGGCTCATATTCCTAAGTTGACATACTTGTAAGTTTCTCTTAAGACTTAATTCTTTTATAGTTGTGCTGAACTGGTTGTCGAAGGATACTTTCAATAGAGTAGCAGCATTTCCATGGAATATGCCTTTGATTAAAAACAACTTTGTATTTTGTTGCCATATCAATGTCTTTCAATTATTTTCCTTTTATATTTCTTTTGTAATTGTTATGTATACATTGTCTTCTCTGGGTTACCAAAAAAAAAATTCCTTGACATATTGTAATTTTCCAATGAAAGTCAAATGGCGTAGGCATGCTTGTTATATCAGCTTGTTGCTGGGATTCTTGAGGCTTTAAGAGACACCATATAGAATTTGATGCATTTGTCACTCTCCTTGGTTTTCTTGGACATATATGACTAAGTAGTCGAAAGTTTAATTCTTGTAGTCCCTTATTCTCTTAATAAAAAATTAAGGTAAAATAAATATGTGCTTTGTCGATATTCTAAACTCGAAGCCCAAATGATTTTTGTGTGAGAAGATATGTAAAATTCTATTAAAAAATTATTTATGAAATTTTACTTAGTAACCTAAACTTTTGATAGAAATAATCCTTCACAATGAATTTCAGCCTTAATGTGCTGCTGTGAGCCTTAATACTTTTACTTGGGCTCAGATTTTCTTCTTCATGTGGAAAATCGAAGTGAGATACAAGTTCTTAACTTCTCATATATATTAGCAGGAAATATATTTGTCATCGTTGTAAATTGCTAGCAATTTTAAGGTTTTTTAAATCTTAATTTCAGGTACTTGGATCATAACCAGTTTTCAGGCAGAATTCCTGTTGCCTTTTATAAGCATCCATTCTTAAAAGAAATGTGAGCTTTATACACCATCAGAATTGGGGAATCACCCATTGTCATCTTGTTCATTGAACTGAGTAATGATATGCTCTTTGCAGGTATATTGAAGGAAATGCATTTCGGCCTGATGTCAGCCCCATTGGTGTGCACAAAGTCCTTGAAGTTTCTGATACAGATTTCCTTGTTTAATGAACTCAAAATATTCTTTTATTTTTTACCTATGAAGTTTGCTTGTATAAATTGCAACAATAGTTCATCTGATAATCTCAATGAGTTACCCAAATAGGTCATTCAATTTTGTGTAATCTGATTTCCATCAATAAATTTAACTGTGAATTTTGATCTGATAGTTGTTAGTAATAGTGGCTCTTCTCACCTCTTATGGTATAATATGGAATGCATACAAATATAACTTTTTTGGGTAAAAATAAATTTAGAAATTAGATGAATTATTCCAACTTTAAACAGGGCATACCGCAATTGATAAATTCTTATCAAGGAATCATTAACAATCATCAAAGTATTAAATTTTTTATTTGCACGGGCATTTGCACGGGCAAATGCATCTACTAATGTGTGTGTTGATCTCATGCACATGCTTATTCAAAGAATAAAGCAGGAAAGGTCTATGACACTTTCTGGCTGCAGCTGATAAGAGTATTTTCTATAAACTATGAAGGACTCTCTCTCTTTCTTTCTGTCTGAACAGATCTGGTCTCAGATTAACATGTGATGACTTTTCTTGATATATCGCAGCTTAATTTATCAAACATAGAAAGTCACAATTGCCCACAGAGGCTCAGGGAATCATGGAAAACAATGGTTTATTCTATTTTTAATTCCGGGTGCCTGAGAATATTCCCATGGTAACTTGAGGGAAAATCTGCCATGTTTTTAATGGAAAACTCAATTTAAGATTCTTCAAATTTTGAACAGATAAACCTGGACTACAAAATGAGGTTAAGGATGTCAAATAATAAGATCCTATGTACTGAAAGGAAAGTTTCTAGGGGAAGAAATAATACCTGTCTTCACCCATAAGGCACTAGAGTTCCAAACCAGACAACTTATGCAAAGTATATCTAACCTTGCTTGCCCCAGGTTTCTTCTCCTTCAAATAAGCACCACCATGTGGATAGATAAAGTGTTGCTCACAAAAGGGAAAACTCATAACAGACTTCTCACCATAGGACGGAGAATTTGATGAAGCAGATGAGGTATGTAAACATGGCTTTTTACCTTGGAAATATTATGTTCTAGCAGTCATGTGCGTGCGTACATATATATATATATATATACACACATATATGAATAAACAAAATTCTTCATATGGAAAGAGGCTTTTGTTTGCATGCGAACATTTATTTTGTTACTATAACCCTAAGATTGCATAATTTTATTATGATATCAAGATTAGTTTGCTGTAATGTGATCAAACTTTAGAAGAGCCCTCGTAGCTGATAAAGAATATCCTTCCACGTAGCCGTAGCATAAGTTGGGAAATTGTTCAAGAAATTATCACTATTTATCTTTGTAAAATCTCCTTTGTATTCTGGTGGCCTTCCTACTAGGCATTAATCTATAAACAGAGATAGTAGTTACAGAAATTGAAGTGATTTTACCTTAAGAAAATAAGAACAAAAATGGGATTATCAAATATGCTGTGAAGAGAGTGCAAATTTACTAACTTAATAGTTCATAATTATCATCAGTTTATCTTGAACACTTTCGTTAGGGTGATATTTACTGGTGCAGACCCGGAGAACAGAGCTGATCTGGGTGGCATCAGGGATCAGAAAATACCCACGCGGAAAACCGAATCTATCAAAGGTGATGCACTTTATTCTCTGTAGGCTTAATTACCTGTAATAAGCGAGGAAGAGTGTTAATTGTGAGGCAAAAAAGATCTATGAACAAAAAGTGTTCTTTTTCAGCAGCCTACTTTCCCATATCACAAGAGATAAAGATAGCAAATATTCCATTTCACAGGACATTGTTTTCTTGATGGTGATGATGACCAGAGAGTGAAAAACATCAAGAAGGCTATTTTTCTTTTCCTACCTTTTTTGTGCATTACCAAACTGTGGTGTCGAATTTACAGATAAGAAGAAGGCCCAGAATTGGTTCCAAAGGCAGTTTTTAAGGAAAATGAGTCATGACTATGATTCCCTAGAGATGGAACGTGCCACTGCAATAGCTGCTGCTGCATTCGCCATTAGCTCACAATATTTCTCTGACCAGAAGATAGATGAAGGCCCTGAGAGCTCATTGACCAAGACCAAAAGCAAAGTTGGCGGTTTATCCAAGCGAATCTCAGGTAATGAAATGAACAGAAAACTGGGAGTTATAATTTTCATCCTTTTGAGAAAAGACAAAAAAAGATTCAAAATGATGATGAACTACTTCTACTTCACATGTAGGTTCATTTAAATCTTCAGATGGCCTATTTAGCAAGGTGCCAATATTTCCAGTTACAGATGAAAAAAAGCCTGAAAAGACTCTCACCCCCGTACCATCAACGAGGAAAACTTCTAGTGACCACTTGAGCAGAGATGATACAAAACCTGAGGCCCCAGCACCAAGAAAGACTGTAAGTTTTGGTGATAAGAACTTGAAGAAAACAGATGGAACAAAACCTGGGATCCCGGAACCAAAAATTGCTCCACCATTTCAGTCTACATCTTCAAGGCTAATACCTCCACCACCACCACCACCCCCACCAAGAAGACTCAACACCAACGATAAAAAAGCGGCAGCTTGGGAGAGAGAAGAGCTTGAAAAGATCAAACAAAGGTGCATACATGGCTGTAGTATTACATCGCCTGCACTGAATATTAATTGCCAATCTCTTGCTTCATGCATCGCATGCACTTAATATGCTAATGAAAAATGAATGTCAGGTATGAGAAGTTGAAGGAGACAATAGATTCTTGGGAAAACAAGAAGAAGGCAAAAGCCAGACGCAAGTTGGAGAAGAAAGAGGTTTCTTTCACTCATCCGTTCCTTTTATGCTTGATTAAAATTAGAAATTCTTATGCATTGTGTGCTAAAAAAGGTTTTTGAAACAGAGGAGTGATTCTGTGCGGAAAAGGGAAAAAGCTTACGCGAAATTCCAGAGTGATATGGAGTATATTAATGGGATTGCAAGGGGTGCAAGTGCTCAAGCAGAAGAAAGACGAAGGAATGAAGAGCTTAAAGTAAGAGAAAAGGCAAATGTAGTTGCAACAACCGGCAAGCTTCCAGGGACATGCCCCTGCTTCTAAGACCACCAATTATGTCATATCACTGGGTTTGGGGAACAAAAAGCAACCTGTAAATATTTCTTTGATTATTTAACTTACAATTCTAAACTTTCATTTGTTATGAAACGAGATGTCTCCTGATAATTTTTTCCGTTCTACACAATGAAAAAAAATATAAGGGGAAGGGGAGAAAAATAAAGGAAACAAAAAAACCGTGAACTTTGGACAAATACGCACGCTAAGTTTGAAATCAAGCCTGCACTCTAAAAACGAAGCACAATAGTTTAACCATTTGACTTATATAGTTTCAGCACTTGAAACTTGCACTTCTTGTATTAGTAAATTATCCACCTCTGGAATAAGGAATCAAAATCTATTTCCAGCTGAGGTAGAATGATCAATCCTAATAGGGAATTTGCATAACTTTGACTGACATGTTCTGATTTTCTCTTGAAGTGAGGTTACATCCTAAGGAAGTTATTTCTCTTACCAGCCTTTCTAAAGTAGGGTATGCAAAATACAGGACAAGGAATGATGGGATAGCAAAAAGAACAGTAACTAGAAAGAAAGAGCTAAAATAATAGCACCGCAAATAAGGCAATCAAAAGCAAAATGATAGTCTGTGGGAGCTTGGACGTAAAGTCAATTAAGAAATCTAGAGATTTATGAAAGGAGAATTGCTGTCTCTCCCCATCACTGTTAGATCCCCACAGTCCTGAATAATGTCCTACTGAGGCCCTTCTAAGGTTACAATTAGCTACTTGATTTTCCAGAAGAAAGTTGTCTCTGGGAGACCAAATTGGTTTGCTGTCCTCGCAGGAGGAAACCAGCTTATGCCTATCACCGTTCAGACTCTCAACCATCCAAATAAGTTCTTGCAAGGAAACATAAGATATACTTTGTAAACCAGCCTGAATGATAATAGGTGGCACCATGGGCAAGCAATGAAGAGTAGAATCTTGATTTATTAAGGAGAAGTTTCACAACTCCCCACTGAAGTATCAAGATGCAATTTTTATAATTTGAACTGTTTGATATACAGAAAGTTAAAAACAAAAATAAAAATAAACAGATAATTTTATAGAAAAAAATGATTCACATAATTTTACTTTCAAAAAATAATAAAAAGTAATAGATATTGTTGAATAATAATTATAAAGACATAATAAATATTATCCAAAATTTTTCAATTCTCTTGTATTTTCCATGATGATCCCAAAAGTGTTGTGCTTGCAAAGGCATTTGAACCAAAACTCCACCACATGAAAGACGTACAAACTGGCTGTGTAAAGGGCAATGGTTACTTAAATATCTTGTCCAACAAAAGGATCACCTTGCCGTGAAAACTAAATCTCAGCAGTTACTCTTCCCTGCAGTCTACAAAGCCCTTTCAATCAATCAAAAGCTACAAGAGATTATTCAAAAAAAGGGAATGAACCCACTTAATTTCATGAGTACGCAAAAAAGATATTCAATCAAGACCACGTTAAAATATAAAACCAGAAAGGAAGAAAAAGAATTATTTCCAGTTACTGCCAGCATAGATTTCAACTTATAAACAAAACATCTCATAAAACCACTCACTGCCTTCTGACATCCAAGGCAAGTAGAACCACTGATACAACTACATGACTCAGTTTCGAAATATATAGATCAAAAGTTGATATAGGCTCTAAAGGGCATTGTTAACAAAACAGTGTTAATGAAAGGGAATCCACTGTATTCAAACATATGATGACATGTATTTTGAAATTGCAATAATCTAGACAAATTATTGAGATGCATAAAATAAAATTTACATAATAAATCACAGCGTAACTCCGGTACATATGTCAAAAAGCTGTATGAGTTGCTTTGCCTGTGTGCCGTGTCCAAGTAATTGCCAGAAACGAATTCAAATTAAACTTTGACATAGCATCACGTGCTTCTCTGCGCTTTGCAATCTAACACCTAATGATGCCAAAGAAAAATAGATATCTTGTAATTAAGATAGAGGGTAAATAGGGCAAACACAAGATACGGGTGTAAATCATACCTTTGTGACTTCGTAGGCTTTGAAACCCAATCCAATGCGATTTAATATGAATTTGTAGAATTTAAAAAGAGGAGAGGAGAGAGCAGAGACTGATAGAGGAAGATCGGATCTTTCTCTCAATCTCTACTCTCTCTCTCTCTCTTCCCGCAACAACCGTAGCGCGAAGGCGATGCTTTTGTGAATGTTGCAAAAGCAGCGGCGGGAAGAAGATCACTGAATGAGCGGATTGTTATAAAGGAATGGGGCTTAATTACTTTTAACATGTTTATGTGAGGCATCAATAGAATTTTTTTTTGCTAAAACTAAATCGGATTTCTAAAATAGAGTAAATTTTTTCCCATGCGATTTAAATGTCTTATTTACCTTTTTCTACTTTATTCATTTATTGTTGGTCTTTTCGCAATTTCGTTTTGCATCTGCTTTATATGGTAGAATTAGTTTAGCGAGTAAGGCGTTCGAAGAATCAATACTGTTGCCTAGCAATTGAGGTCACTCCTGGAATCGAATCAGGGGAATTATCTCTTTACTGTTACTCAATATCTCCGTATTGATTCACCATATAGATTAATACAAAGACATCGCTATCCATTTCCGTTATTCCTCTTCATTAGATCCTTCTATTTGCTTGACACTAACGTTTTTACCTAAAAAGTGAACACATTATATATATATATATATATATATATATATATATTCAAACCATGCCATTTGTATCCCTCAATTCTTCAATCATCCATTAAAAAAGGACTGAACAAAAAGATTCAATAATCACGGAATTATACGAAAGTTGAACAATACATCACATATGGATGGCACCATGGTGAAATATAGTTACAAAGGAAGAACTTGGGGTTCCTCGTCAGATCAGAAGATTTAGAACAGCTACTATAATCTACGGCAAAAGCTTTACCAGATTCATAAATATCACAAAAACAAATCCATGGCCCTCTTCGCTCAAATATCACTTTTTCAAGAAGCCTTGAGCCATCTTCAAGTAATCCCCATATCCACCCCCACTTCCGGAGTGGCCTGGTTTTGACGAGTGAGAATCAGCCTCTGAACCCGATCCCATTAACCCTTGAGCCATCTTCAAGTAATCCCCGTACCCATGTGACTGATCTGGTTTTGCAGGGTGCGAGCCAGCGGTTGAGTGCGCGGAATGTCCGCCGGCGACGGCGTTGTGGGGGCTGCCGTACTTGTGGAGATAATCCTCGGCCTGGCCAACGTACTTCCCAAAGGCCTTGTCTTCGAGTTTGCCATAGTGACTAGCTGCCTCTAGAAGATCGCCGGCGGCATGGGCGACCTTGGCTTTGTCGACTTTGTCAGATTCGTGGCGTAAAGTGGATTGGGCCGCCTGAGCCACCAGCTTGGCACTGGATAGAAGATCGCTGGTTGAGTGTTGGTTGTGCGAATGGCCCCGGCGGCGGCTGGGATCAGAATCCATAATTGCTACAGACGAAAAGTCGGTGAAAGAAGATAGGGTTTGATATTTGGGAAAATGTGGGGTAAAGATAAGGAATGAGAAATGAGGTTGAAGATTATAGATGTCACTACTTTTCCATTCAAGATATAAACTTGAGGGGAGGACCAGGTCCTTACTCGTATGCGCGTTGGGGAGGAAAATTGTTTTTGATTTTTATATCCTGGTAGTAAGAATTTTAATTAAAATATATTAAATATATAATTTTTTATCAAAATATAATAAATATAATATTTAATTAAAAAAATCATACGCTTATTTAAAAGTGTACATATCTGGCTACTGTCAAGAGAAAAAAAAAAAAAAAGCTAATTAAACCAAAACACATGGTTGGACTGGATTAATTATGTTAGACAGTTTAATTCATGTGCACCTTATTTATTTATAAAAATTATATATTTATTATATTATTATTAAAATATTAAATATTTTAAAAATTTGAATATTAGTTTTTTTATTAGCTTTTTGTTTTTTTAATGCTGGTAAACGTGTTTCTATCTTAATGGACGTCGGCCGCGCGCTTTTGTTTGTTTTGTCCAGTCTCGACGTGTCTGATTTCGATTATCCTAGCGCGTTCTTCCGATATCACTTACCAATACCCGATTATTTCACTTATTTAATTAAAAATATATAATTCACTTTAAAAAAGCTGAAGTCATTTGAAGTATTTTGAAATTATTATTGAGATTAAATTGATATTTTAAAATTAAATGTATTCATTTAATTTTAACAATAACATATAATATTAAAAATAATGATATAAATAAAATAAATATCTAACAGTGAAATTATTTATTACTTCTAAATTTGTGTAATTTGTGTTAAAATTTAAATATAAAATATAATTTCGTGTCAAGTGGTAAATGAATAAATCAATTTTAAGAATTTAATTGCGACGTTGGCCCCAAAAAAATATTAAATTGCAATACTTTAAATTATTATGAAATTAATTAATTTTTATCTAAACCATACAGAGAAGATTGTAAGTTATTTAATAGAAAGCTTATCATTTAAATTAATTATAAATAAATAAAAAAATTTAGGTTAAAATAATATTTTGATCTCTTAATTTTATTTATTATTTTAAAATATCTTTTTAAATTTAAAGTGTTTTAAAATAATCTTCTAAAATTTTAAATTGTCTTAAAAAATTTCTTGAGTAAAATCTATTAAAATGATTAACGTCATTAATTTTAATACTGATTTGAAAATTCTATATATTTTTTATTATTTAAGTAATAAGTTGGCATTTAATAAATATTTAACCCAAAATTTAAGAAAAAATTATATCAAAACGCACTACCTTAATCAAAACACCTTTTTCTGCGGACGTATTCTTTTTAAATATTTAACCCCATATATATATACATATTTTTGAAGTAATAAGGATCAGCGGCGGCGACTGCGGCTTGCGATTTACACTTCAAAAATTTCTGCTCTCTCCCGCAGCTTTCTGGGAGAGAAGCTGTGGAAGCCATGGCAAAGGAAGCTAAAAGAAAGGACTTGATACTGTGTTCCTCCGAAAGAGGCCAGAATGAGGATAAACGGGACTTGATACTATGTTCCGCTATTTTATTTTTTAAATTTTGGGTTAGATGTTAATTGGGTGTCAATTCATCACTTAAAATATCAGGAAAAAGTAAAAATAAAAAAGTAATGATATTAAGTATTTTAATGAATTTCACTCAAAAAAGCTTTTATGTGACAAGTCTAAAAAGTTTAAGAAACCATTTTAATACATTCTAAGTTTAAAAGACAATTTTAAAATAATAAATAAAATTAAAAGATCAAATCACTATGTTAATCATAAATTTATCAGCAAAGCTTCTGACACATAAAGCTCTATCTTTTGGGAGCCTAACTTCATTTTTTGCCACTAATTAAATCCATTTTGAGATTTTAAACCTACTAATAAATATGTTAAATCAGAATCTCAAACAATAACATCAACTTATAAGAAATAAAACTCTTCAGAGCAACAAGAACCTATTAAAATTGGATCAAAAAGTGTAAGTCTGAGCTCCAATGTACCTATTGCATAAGCAATTAAAAAAAAAATATTTTTTAGAAGTTTTAGTATAAGAGCAAGACTTTCAACAAAGTACCAAATTTGAAATCAATCCATAAGCACGAGAGAAGCTTCAAAGACACCATGCCTTTTCGTGTCTCAATTAATTCTCCAAAGAAAAGACTCAATAATCTCGGTATATATTATATATATATTCATAGTTTCGAGGGAACAATACACTCATGGATACTACCATGGTCAAATAAAACTACCCAGTAAGAAGGTGGCGTTCCACATCAGATCCTTCAACCATCTTCAAGGATGATTTAAGTCTAACCTACGTACAGAATACACGAAAAGCTTACAATAAAAGTGCACATACAGTTCACGAAACTATATCCATCCCTCTCAACGATACGGGCACAGATATAAAACATATAATACAAATATTACTACACGAGGAAATATATTAGTTGTAAATATAACTTCATATATATATATATATATATATATATATATATCACTTTTTGAAGAAGCCTTCAGCGACCTTCAAGTAATTCCCAAACCCGCCGCCGCCGCCGCCGCTCTCAGAATGACCATCTGGTTTTGATGACGAGTTATCTTCACCGTGTGACTCTGGTTTCGAATCAGTGGTCGAACGCTCCGACTGGCCACCACCGCCGTACTGGTGAAGATAATTCTCAGCCTTGTCAACGTACTGCCCCACGCCTCTGTCATCGAGTTTGCCGTACTGACGAGCACCGCCTAGAAGATCGCCGGCGGCATCGGCGACCTTGGCTTTGTCCACTTTGTCAGATTCATTGCCGAAAGTTGACTGGGCCGCCTGAGCCACCACCTTGGCGCTGGACAGAAGCTCACCGCTGGAGTACTGTTGCTGCTGCTCATCACGGCCTTGGCTGCGATCAAAATCCATTGGAAGAGACCAAGTTAATTGGGGTAATAAACTCTAAACAGTGTAAGTTAATAACGAGTAAGAACTGGGTTTCGTGTATATATATAGATGTGTGTGTTTTGGGTGGGGGGGGAAGGAAAGGGGGAGGGCGATATTTGGAAGTGAGATTGAAGATAATGTGTGGATGAGGATAGTCCAGGTATCTTGGATAGCTATGATGTCTTTTGCGTGTTTTGGCGGACACTGGTGAACGTGTCGCTTTCTTCATTCAATTATGGCTGAGCAAGTCCGTTCGATGTCGGCCACGCGTTTTTGTTTGTATTGTCCAGTATCTGTTTTCCTGATTTTCCTTGTATTATATATATAACTGCATTTCTGAACTAATCTCCCAAGGTTTTAGAAAAAAATTCAATTTGTAACTTGTTTTCCGTTTTCTTGGTCAAGTGTTCTTTTCTGGTTCCCATTACTACTACCATAGTTTGTAAAAACGGACCAGACTAACATCAAATATACTAGTTGGGATCCTTCTATCCGGCTGGATTCCTAAAATCATCATGCATATGCAAAAGAAATCAAGAAAAACTTGGATTGATCATTAAAGTTGTGAGAATCATCGTAAAAACTGTTATTCCAAAAACAAAATCACTCTGATCCCTTCCAAAAAAATTGGTTAAATATACATTTGATCGCTATCTTTTATCAAAAATTTCCATTTGGTCCTTCTACTTCATTTCTTTCGCGTTGATTCCGTTTTTAAACAAGTCTCCAACATTAAGTTACATTATAATACGATTAATTCTAATTGAGTTGGCTAACAACATATACATCTGTCGCAAGCTAATATTAAGATAGACTAAATTTGACCATATAATTGAGCTAAATAACATGAGGGAGGCATGTCCAAAGGTGAGACTTTTTAGCATACTTGATCCCCGATTCGGTTAGTTTAGAAATGGGTCAAACCCATAAGAATGATTTAAAAAAAATTAAACTTGGTATTGTTTGCTACATTGAAGCCAGAGTTTGGCCTATTTTAAAAATAAAATTTTCTTTTTAATTCTAACAAGGAAGAGGCAGGACAAAAAAATGGAATCACTTACAAAATTTTCAGGACAATTAATTAAAATGAATACTGGCCATATCCTATACCAAAATATACTGTACTGTATGTAACTAGCAAATAAAAAACCTCTACAGCTTTAAAATAATCTTACCTCCATGGAGCAAAAGACGAGTAGACCTAATTATAAGTCGGAAAGCCCACGCCGACTCAATAAGCCTGGTAAAAAAAAATAGATATGAGTCTAAAAAAAAAATTAAAATATAAAACAAGCGGGGCTTGAATTTTTTTAAAATCTGGCTCGAACCTGCCTATATTATAATTATTTTTTAATATATTATTAATAAATAACAGCATTCAAAATTTCATTTATAACTATAGATATTAGTAAAAAAAAAATATATAATATATATGATTATTATGTTTTTTTACTCTTACTTATTGCATAATATATTATTAGAAATAAATTATAATTCAAATAAAATAAATTATTAATCAATAATATTATTAGAAATATTATTATTTTAAGAGGTTTTACTATTATATATATATATATATATATATTTTCAAGTTATTTAAATTTCTTGCAATATTTTTTTTGAGGTATTTAATATTTAAAATAAGAAAAAAAATAAGTCTAATAAGTAATAAAATAAATATATCTAATATTTAAAATTTAAAAAAAAAATAAAAAAATTTTAAAAAAATTATTTTTTTAAACTGATTGAGCTGGGCCAGTTTTCAACTGAGCTTGAGCCTGGCCCGGTACTGTTCAAACAATATCAAAGTGGTCCTAGGCCCAAGCCTAAAAAAATTTATTTGGCCCATGATCAGGTCTAAAGACGAGTATGACCAGTCAACACTCCTTGCTTCATTGGAAAACTTTGTTTGTCACAACCAAGGTAATTAAAAACGAACCGAATCGCCTAGTTCAACCAGGAATTAGACCCTAGTCCAGTCCGGACACCCCTCAGAATTGTTGTTTCTTAGAATCGATCAACCCTGGTCAAGAACCAGGTTTGACCTGCTGGTTTTGAATCAAAATCGATATATATAGACCGGGTTGAAACTGGTCTAGTAGAAATTTCTCTCAAGTTTAGCAAATGGATTCGAACCCGCATTGTGTTTACTTCCAAAATGTCCATTTGCCAATGAACCCGCAAAGCCTTCATGCATGGCTTTTTTGCCTTTTCAGGAGTATTGTGGGATTTGAACCGGTGTCTGCAATTTTCCAAAAGACTTACGCGCCATTTAGCCTAAATGTTCCCTTGATATTCATTTGTAAACTTTTATATATATAGTGTACAATTATTTCCAAAAACTGCAATTGCACTGCCCCTTACATTTTGTAGGTGTAAATTTTATTAACTAGATTATTCCCTAAGTTGTTGGCATTTTTTGAATAGTAATAATAATAATAATTAATATATTGTATAATTAATTCTTATAGTATTTTGATTTTAGTATTTATTCAACATATTAATATTTGATGATTATATTTATTAATAAATAAATTGTTTTAAACTCAAAATTTAAAATTAACTAAATTTAAATATTATGTTATATTTGATTTATTTTTATACATAACTAATAATAAAATATTATTATTTATGATATTAAATTTTTAATATTAATATATTTATTTATCATCGATTCGACCACGGTCCAACTAATAAATCATGAACTAATATCTTTACCGGTTTAATGACTGGTCTAATTTTTAAAATATTGGTCACAATTACCGATGATTTTGAAGACATAGCGAAGCCTTTGAATTTCGGTTGATAGAAAAAAGAAAAAGAAATTAAATATATAAATTATAAAACAAAAACTGATTTTCAAGCGGTTGCATATTTTCATTAATGATCACTATTAAAATTTTACTTTGAACAATAATTGTTTCATTATTAATTTTATGTTAATGACATAAAAGCCAAATTTTATTTTTGCCCGAAGTGTCGGTCCCCTATTAAGAAAGTGGGACAAATTAACATATACGATGCCCTCTATTCCTAACTTTCAATAATAATAATAATAATAATAACAAGAACTTCAAAATACTTTTAAAAAATAGGAGGGGGAAAGGGGTGGAGAGAAAGAATAGAAATTATCATGGGATGGGTTTTAAAAATTTTAAATTTGATTTATTTTCTATTCAAGTTTTTTTAAAAACAAATCTATTTTTATCAATTTTTTTTCCAAACTTATATTTATTTTGTTCGGACCAAACGGATTTTTAACTTATAGTCAAGTATACTCTAAAGAGCTTTAACTTGTCATCCATTGGATTATTCTCAATATCTGTAAATGATTATAAAATATTATTTGTCACAAACTGCAAAACAATCTAATTAAATTATTAACTCTAACTCTGACTAACATTGCCTATAACCAGTGGTTATTGACGAATCTTGTTAATCACCTCTCTGTTTTCGCCTCTCATCTTCAGTGTGGAGCAATGCCTCCGGGCACACTAATCTATATATGTCTCTAATTATTCCATTTCGTTGTTTTGCGTCGACCAAAGTCTGTTTTAATAAAGTTTTGGCCTCTACTCCCGTAGATTAAGTTCACTGATGAACTTCAAAGGTGAAGGCCCGACAAAAGGTTTTGCAGATGTTGGAACTACATACGGTATCTTTCTGCGATAACTTAAGAAAAACGTTATGAATCTATTTTATTTATTTATAAATGTTAAAATCGTTAAATGAGATAGGTTAATCCCCACAGAGTAAAAAAAATTATAGTTGTTAAGTTTATGTGTAAGTGAAAAGTTAGAAGGAGATGGATTAAATAAGAGGTTAGATATATATATATATATATATATATATATATATATATGAATCGATCTATAAACCTAACACTTTAAAGTTTTAAATTAAAATGTGATATTAAATCTATACATATAACTTATTGTAAAATCCATTTGAAGAAAATTCCTCCGATGTTATAAGCTCCATAGGTCCTAACAATACGATCAAGTATAAAAACAATGACTTAAATGGATGGAGTAATAAGATATAGATCCAATTTAAAACGAGTTTGGCACTAGCCTGTAAATTGTAAAAATTGAGAGATGCACACTCATGTGAAGAGTGGCAAGTTCTTGTAAGTAGGTTTAGGATATGCTTATGGGCTGTTGTGAATATACTTGAAAGGGGAAGCATGTTTATATTATAGACTTATGGTATGTTTAAATACACGTTAATCACTGTTTTAAATCACGTTTGACCAATTGTAATTGCCTAAAAATAAAAATTTTTTATTTTGTGAAAACATAGTTTGAGAGAGATACCATTTTTTCAAACACACACTTCTACTTTAAAGGGAGATTACTGAGTTCAAGAAAGTCCCACTTCAAAAGAAAATGGACTAAATAAAAACTATATAAATATATTAACCTATAATCTTAACTAATGTCTTAAAATTTTAAATCAAAATATAGTGTCAAATGCATTAGTATATGAGCTCTTGTAACCAAGCCTGGGATAAGCCGATGAGTATACTTATGCACAAAACCCAATTGTAGAGAATACTTAGGCCTATCAGCGGTTACAATGTTTTATATTTTTGTTATTATATTTTTTAATAAATAAAAAATATATAATTTTTTTAAAAAAAAATCAATTATATAATGTTATTTATAAAAATTATATACTTATCATATTTTAATTAAAAATCTAATAATAACAACATAAAATCATCACCTAGGTTTTCTCCTTATTCATTTTCCTGAAACACTTGCATTTTGATATTACGGTAACGTAGGGAACAATCCCATTACCCCAGAAGCTACATAAACTAAAATGATCTGCTAATCTCCCCACGCCGAGTTTACAGGGTCAACCAATAAGACGCTCTATATCTTTTTTATGTGAAGATTAAAGAAAGAGAAAAACATGACAGAGTATCATGTCATTTTCACTTTAATAATGTGCAGATAAAAAAGCTATATTCATTTGAGTTTTTCTTTCTCCTACATAATTATGAAAAAGGGGAAGACATTTTGACACATTCAGGCTTTGAATTTAGGTTCTGTCTAGTTCAGTGGAGGGGAGGGGAGTTATGTTTGGTTGGAAGAGAGGGGAGAAGAAGGAAGGAAAGATTATTGTTTAGTTTAAGAGGAGAGAGAAGAGGAGGTAATTATATTTGGATAAATTTATCTTTTATATTATTCTAATTTTATTTTTTATAAAAAATTTATTTATATCAATAATTTTTTAAAAAAATTATAAATTTCACTCTTTTTTTTATTTTTAATTTTTGATAAAAAAATTCTTAATTTTTATTAAATATTAATATATTAAAATATTAAAAAAGATAAAAAAATAAATTAAAACTTAAAAAATATCCCACCCTTCCTTTTCCCCTCCCTTCCCCTCCAAAACCCCCCAATTTGGAGGGGAGGCAAATTTGACTCATTTTCTTCCCCTCCCCTCCCCTCCATTCCCTTCCAATTTTATCTAACCAAACACCTTATCCCCTTCCCTTTCTCTCAAAAAATCCCAACCAAACATAACCGTAGTGATTAGACTGTGGCTCCAAGTCTTTACATTAACCATGAGATTTGTTTTCTTTTTGTCTAATTTTAGTTTCAATCACTTCGATCATTCAATTTCAAAGATAATTCTAATATGGCTAAGCCAAAATTTATTAGTTTTAACCATGAGAATATGTAATAATAACTAATAGAAAACTTCATGGGCTTGTAGTGGAGAATTAATTACCACCCACATCAGTCTCTTTTCATTACAGCATTGATCTTGTTTTTTTTTGTGATTATTATAATAATTAAGAGACACCGAGAAGCTCTTGGACTATTTATTTTTATTTAAAAAATTTTTAACTAAATTTAGCTTATTAAATAATTATGTAACTAAATATATCAAATATCTATCTATAACTAATTTAATCTATTTATTTTTTAAAATTGAATTTATTTAAAAAAATTGTTGACATGCAATCATTATTCACAATTATTCAATAATATTTATTTATTTTAATTAAAATAAAAATCTTTTTCATATACAAAATTATGTTTTTCCTTTGCAGCCTTTTTTGCATTCACAAAACCACATGGGTTATAGTGTCAACAGAATGACAGCATAATGACCGAGGGTGTCCTAAGTTCTAGCACCTTACGTATCTTTATATATATTTAGAGCGATAAGATACTAAGTGGTGGCATTGCTCACGTTTCATGTAACAGAAGTTTACCCCAGAGGAGTGAGCCTGAGAACACAAGGTGGATTGGTTTCCACTGTATATATATATATATATGTGCCTAATTTACTTTGTGTTCTCAGGTCACCCCTTTGGGACACCCTGCTTTCATGATTATACATCAAATTTAAATCTTCACAGTAAGTTCCATTTCTTTACTCTACTTGGAAATGCCAATATTTTTCTTTTCTATTTTTGTTTTTTGTTTTTATGTGAAATGTTATCATTGGTGAAGCTCATCTTAATCCAGATTCATATACAAGCTCTTGAATCCTTCGGTTAATTCATCTACTGCAACAGTTCTTTGAGGGGAGTATAAACACTCTTGATGCTTAAATCGAATGACTATTAAAGGCCAGAGCAGAAAAAGATGGAGGGTGAGGCATACTTGATTGCAGCATTAATGACCGGTGAGCCATACCTGAATTGTCCCTTTTCTCTTCAATATTAATATTGTAGAATGGTATTTTTAAATTTTACAGTCTATTCACTTGAATTTTTAAATTGAAATGAGGCGTCCACAAATATGAGACATGGAAGGCATGAAGATGATGGAAGCAAATTGTTTTAGGTTTAGCATCTAATTAAATAAATTGACAATAAACTAAACTATTGATCTAAAAGTTATATTATTTTTTTCTTCGATCTAGTGCTCTCATTTTTTTTTTTTAAAATTTTTTCAGCAGGATATTGATGTTAGAAGTCTTCATGCAATTGGAGCTGTTTCTTCTTACTTTGGCCTCAAAAGAAATTAAAAACAAAATCATCGACATATTTTATTAAAAAAATTTAATAAACACCAATGTCTACAATTAAGAGAGGAAATCAAAGCTCCCAAGATACCAAACCTGTAACTCTGCAACACGGATTGTCTACAGTAATATTCAATACTGTAGACAGTGTAGTACGGGCAAAAACAATTTTTTTAAGGATTAAAAAATATTATAAATATTTAAAAATTATAATTAACAGAAAAATTATTTTAATTATAAGAAAAAAATTGTATTCTAAAAATTTTAACAATATTACATTAAAAAATATTGCACCATCTACAATAATATTTATTATTGCAAACAATCTGCGTTTGCATCTCTAATTGAGAATGTTAGTAAAACCAACTCAACATCCAATGAATAGTATTGTATTTGAAAAAAGTTGCTTCTCTCAAATCACATTTTATAGAAAGCAAGAAATTAGAGTTTCTAATGAATTTAGAGCTTCTAGTGAATTTTAATGTCCAGCCAAACAGACACTAACTGTGTAATGTGACACCGGCGATTGGTTGGAGGATGGAAAATAAAAAGAGAAAATTTTTTTCTTGGGTTTTATTTATTATATCTTGTAATTATTATTTAATAATGTTTATTTTTTACTATTACTAATTTTAAGTAAAATAAAAAAAATTACTTTTTATCTATTTTATTTACATTGTCTCATTGTCATGATCCATTACATTTATAAATGTGTAATTTAATAAATGCGTCATTTAATGTACGGACCATATCTGTATGTATGAGCCAAAATCACGATATATATGTATAATTGCAAAGAATCCAAGGCAAGAAGATCGTCTAGCTGAATTCAAAAACACACTTTATTTTTCTCTCATTATTCATCACTTCGTTTAAACTCCAACACAACACTCAAATCTTTTAATTTTTTTCCCATAATAGAAGATACATGACTTCCAAGTTTGACGACGACCTTAAAGGTTCAATTGGTAAGCAAAAAACTGCTGCCCTTCGAAGAAGGGTTGTTACCCCTTAACCAGTCTCTCCACTTACCTGATAGCCGTCCTAAACGAGTGAAAGCACAAGCACTGTACCAGGGGGGATCCAAAGGACCAAAGTACATCTTTCCGCGTGCTCGAAGAAACAGTTTCCCTTTGCTCAACTGGGCAAGGTCTCTCCCCACAAATTCTATTACAAAGGCTTAACATATATCACTGGCAAACATGTCCGATGCGGTTGTTCACGTGGCTCTCTTCCCAAACGCCGGCATGGGTCCATCTAATCCCATTTCTGAGACTCGCTGCGTTGTTCGTGAACCGCCATTGACGAGTTACTCTTATCACTCCTCAAACCACAGTTTCAATGGCCGAATCGAAGCTTCTCTCTCGCT
This sequence comes from Erythrophleum fordii, assembly GCA_032878935.1. Lineage (NCBI taxonomy): Eukaryota > Viridiplantae > Streptophyta > Magnoliopsida > Fabales > Fabaceae > Erythrophleum > Erythrophleum fordii. The sequence goes on along the minus strand of JAVQMF010000053.1, from coordinate 46,904,845 downwards.
TCTACTCTGCCTTTCCCCAGGTCTCCGTTCTTCGCTTTCATCTCCTTCCTTTAGATGCTTCCACTGCAAATTCCACTGACGTTTTTTTTCTCCAATTCGAAGCCGTTCGTCGCTCTTCACACCTTCTTCCTCTTCTTCTCGCTTCGGTTTCGCCTCCTCTCTCTGCTTTTGTCTGTGATGTGTCGTTGATTTCCCCTGTTCTTCCAATTGCAGAGACCCTTCGTATTCCCATGTTCATCTTCTTTACTTCTTCAGCTATGATGCTATCCCTCTTCTCATCCATACCCAGTTTTATTTCATCCATTTCCGGGGTGAATTTTGTTGAAATCCCAGGAGTTTCTGCCATACCCAGATCGTCAATTCCTCCTCTGCTTCTTCTCCCTGACAATGTCTTCGCAAACATATTAATAGAAGACAGTCCCAAGCTCGCAAAAACACACGGGATTTTGATCAATTCGTTTGAGTCACTCGAATCAAAGCCGCTTGAATCTTTGAATACTGGAAAAGTTGTCAAAGAATTGCCTCCTGTTTTCCCAATTGGTCCTTTCGTGCCATGGGATTTTGAGAAGAATGAATGAGAACAGGGGAATTCTTCGTCACTGAAGTGGCTAAACAATCAATGTCCTGAGTCCGTCGGGTACGTATGCTTCGGCAGTAGATTAAGCATGGCAAGAGAACAAATAAGAGAAGTCGTAAACGGGTTATTACAAATCGGGTTTAAATTTCTGTGGATAGTGAATGACAAGAAGGTAGACAGAGAAGAAGAAGACGATTTAGACGAAGGGATGGGGGTTGAGCTGATGAAGAGATTAAACTCAAAGGGGTTGGTAGTAAAAGAATGGGTGGACCAAAGTGAGATTCTGGGTCACAGTTCAGTAGGAGGGTTCGTGAGCCACTGTGGATGGAACTCAGTAGTGGAAGCAGCATGGCATGGCGTGCCGATTCTGGGGTGGCCTCAGATCGGAGACCAGAAGATAAATGCAGAGGTGGTGGAGAAGAGAGGGTGGGGGATGTGGAAGAAGAAGTGGGGTTGGGAAGGAGAAAATGTGGTGAAAGGGGAAGAGACTGGGGACATCATCGAAGAGATGATGAAGAATGAAGATTTGAAGCAGCAGAGGTCAAAGAGGCAGCGAGGAACGCTGTTGGTGTTGGCGGGAGTTCTGAGGTTTCTGTTCAGAGATTAGGGCCCTAGAACCATGTTAGAAGCCCACGTGAAAGATGATGAAGAATATTTATTGGAACGCTGATGTAGCAAACGTGCCAGCACGTGTTATGAATATTATATTTCTTACCGATTGCAAGAACAAAAACATCTATGATTTGTTGCCAATGGCAAAAAGTTTCGGTCGTCGTCACTTCAGGAGTGATAAAAAAGGATTCTGTGACCTAGAACCATGTTAGAAGCCCCTTCCTTAGGGGTGTACATGGTCACTTCAGGGGTGATCAAAAAGGATTCTGTGACCTAGAACCATGTTAGAAGCCCCTTCCCGCATAGATGTTTATGGGTAGGGTTGAGTCGGATATCTAAGTATGCCTGATGTCTGACCAGATTAAGATATCAAGTTTATTTTTATGTCCGTGACCTGACTTGACGCGACCTGAAATAAGCTCAATTTTAAGGTAGGTTAAGCATATATTTTAAAATAATATACTTTTGGAACTTTCATATTTTTATCAATAATAAAAAAATAGCTTAGTATTATTAAACAAAATATAAGTTATACTAATATAATTAGCTTTAGATAAATACGTGTATTTTTATTATTTAATAAAAAAAAATCAGTAAACATGTACATCAATAATAAAAATAATTAAAAATAGAAAGAGTTTAAATAAATAATAAAAATTACAGTGTGTAAGGAGAATTAGATAAAATAAAAATAAATAAATATATATATATATAAGATGACAAAATAGTAATAACTAAAAAAAATATATTAGGGTAAGTTGGGTAGAATGTCATTGTTCGTAACCCGGCCTGACCCGATATAATTTTATTTAAAGTTCTATCCATTTATATTTTTTAGCCCGACTCGACCCGACCCGATTAGATCGGGTTAAGGCAAGCCCCTAGGACCAACCAGGTCAATAAACACCCCTACCTTCCCTTATCTAAACCTCTGCAGGCCTTCAGTATATGGTTTTATAAAAATCTAGGATATATGCAACAAATATGCATGATAACTCCATATGATAATGATAAATGACAAAGTTTTGTTCTTGTATGTTATCACAGATTTGTTCGCTTCGATTCTTCAATTTCAAAGATAATTTTAATATCGCTAAGTCAGAATTTATTAGTTTTAACCATGAGAATATATGTAATAAAAACTAATGAAAAACTTCATAGGCTTACAGTAGAGAAGTAATTAGCACTCACGTCATTATCTTTTCAATACAACATTGATCTTGTTTATTTTTTTTGGGTAATAATTAATAATTAAGAGACACCGATAAGCTGTTGGACTATTTATTTTTTATTAAAAAAGTTCTTAACTAAATTTAGCCTATTAAATAATTATGTAATTAAATATATCAAATATCTGCCTATAATCAACTCAATCTATTCATTTTTTTTAAACTGAATTGATTTAAATATTTTTGTATATAACATACAATGACAACATCATATAGTGTCAATAGAATGACAACATAATGACAGAGGGTGTCCTAAGATCTTACACCTTACATATATATAGATAGAAAGAAAACCAAGCGATGGCATGATGTTTGAAAGTTGCTCTCATTTCATATAACAGAAGTTTACCCCAGAGGAGTGAGCCTGAGAACACAAGGTGGATTGGTTTCCACTGCCATATCTATCGCTATATATGTATGCCTAATTTACTTTGTGTTCTCAGGTCACCCCTTTGGGGCACCCTGCTTTCATGATTATACATCAAATTTAAATCTTCACAGTAAGTTCCATTTCTTTACTCTACTTGGAAATGCCAGTAGTTTTCTTTTTTCTATTTTTGTTTTTCGTTTTTATGTGGAATGTTGTCATGTGAAGCTCATCTTAATCCAGATTCATATACAAACTCTTGAATCCTTCGGTTAATTCATCTCCTGCAACAGTTCTTTGAGGGGAGTATAAACACTCTCGATGCTTAAATCAATGACTAATAAAGGCCAGAGCGGAAAAAGATGGAGGTTGTGGCATACTTGATTGGAGCATTAATGATCGGTGAGCCATACCTGAATTGTCCCTATTATCTTCAATATTAATATTTTTAAATTTTACAGTCTATTCACTTGAATTTTTAAATTGAAATGAGGCGTCCACAAGTATGGGACATGGAAGGCATGAAGATGATGGAAACAAATTGTCTTAGGTTTAGCATCTAATTAAATAAATTGACAATATCTAAAAGTTATATTATTTTTTTCTTCGATCTAGGGCTCTCATTCTTTTATTTTTTTCTTTTCAGCAGAATATTGATGATAGAAGTATTCATGCAATCGGAGCTATTTCTTCTTATTTTGGCCTCAAAAGAAATTAAAAAAAAATCATCGACATATTTTATTAAAAAATTTAATAAACACCAATGCCAACAATTCAGAGAGGAAATCAAAGCTCCCAAAATACCAAACCTGCAACTCTGCAACACGGATTATCTACAGTAACATTCATTACTGTAGACAGTGTAGTAGGGGCAAAAACAAATTCTTTAGGGATTAAAAAATATTAACAAATTCTTTGAGTCACTCGAATCAAAGCCGCTTGAATCTTTGAATACTGGAAAAGTTGTCAAAGAATTGCCTCCTGTTTTCCCAATTGGTCCCTTCGTGCCATGGGATTTTGAGAAGAATGAATGAGAACAGGGGAATTCTTCGTCACTGAAGTGGCTAAACAATCAATGTCCTGAATCCGTCGTGTACGTATGCTTCGGCAGTAGATTAAGCATGGCAAGAGAACAAATAAGAGAAATCGTAAACGGGTTATTAAAAATCGGGTTTAAATTTCTGTGGATAGTGAAGGACAAGAAGGTAGACAGAGAAGAAGAAGACGATTTAGACGAAGGGATGGGGGTTGAGCTAATGAAGAGATTAAACTCAAAGGGGTTGGTAGTAAAAGAATGGGTGGACCAAAGTGAGATTCTGGGTCACAGTTCAGTAGGAGGGTTCGTGACCCATTGTGGATGGAACTCAGTAGTGGAAGCAGCATGGCATGGCGTGCCGATTCTGGGGTGGCCTCAGATCGGAGACCAGAAGATAAATGCAGAGGTAGTGGAGAAGAGAGGGTGGGGGATGTGGAAGAAGAAGTGGGGTTGGGAAGGAGAAAATGTGGTGAAAGGGGAAGAGATTGGGGACGCCATTGATGAGATGATGAAGAATGAAGGTCTGAAGATTAAAGCGGCGGAAATCAAAGAGGCAGCGAGGAAGGCCGTTGGTGTTCGTGTGAGTCCGGATGTTACTGTTGAGAGGCTAATTGATGAGTGGAAGATGACGAAGGATATTCATTACAACACTGATATAGTACACGTGCCATGCACGTGCTGTGAATATTATGTTTGTTACCTATTGCAAGAATTTTTGTTGTTGTTGTTACCAATTGCAAGAACAATAATATCTATCATCTGTTACCAATTGCAAAAATTTTCTGTTGTCATCGTGATGGTTTCAAAGGTGATCGAAAAAGATTCAGGGACCTAGAACCATGTAAAAAAGAAAGAAATACAGTTAGAGAGAGGGGGATAACGGAGAAAATGAACTTCAACTGAAATCCTAATTAAACAAGTAAACCATACAGCTGCAGGTTCTTAATGGAACTATGATGGGTGGATTGGATTTTTTGTTTTTGAGGATTAAGATTGCCATACGAATCATGGACCATTTATCCTACATCAGAAACATTAAGGAGAATATTGTTATCATTATTCTAGTATTTTAGATTTTAGGAAGTATATTTAAGATGTCTATATAAATATTAATATTGAATATGTTTAGTGGTATTTAAGATATCAAAAGGTATAAAATGCCACTATTTGTGGTTGATATCTCAATATCTATTACCACCCAAAAATTACATGATTTGATAGCCTTTTTTTTTTTTGTAATTTGATTTTACAATAAGGGTATTTTATTTGTGCATTGACTAAGTCTTTTCTTAGAAACTTTCAAGACATATTTCTTACGCTAATCTAATACATTTTAAAGAATCCATTTTCATAGGTATTGGTTATAACATTTGAACTCAAGAAATCAAAATAAAAAACACATTTGCTCAATTATTGGGCCAATTCTTTGACATTTTCTCCAAAATTTTGGAAGCGAAGGAAAATGATCTTTAGCAGTGCAAGTGTCTTCAAAGTGACGCCATTGCGTGAAAATCCTGGTGATAGAAATCATGTTTTTATGCCAATGGAGCGTTCTTTTTCTTTTTTTTTGGAAAAAAATTATCGGCTTTAAAGAAAAAAATATCTACAAAAGTTAACAACAAACATTTTAAAAAGTTATATATAATTTTTTTGTATTAACATATTTTTTAATTATTACAGTAAAAGTATTCTAAAATTTTGTTTAATTTTTACCCAAGTTACGATTTACTTTTATAGAATAATGAATTGTGTGATGCTATGAGTCCTCCCTTTTAAAGAATAGGCATGGAATGGCACGCCCTTAACTATTAATGCCTTAAAATCATTAGTAATATTGTTAATTGACTTACCAAGTGCCCCTTGAAATTGATAAAGTAGTGTATAAAATTTTTCTTGTTATTAATTAATTTATGAGAATTAATATATTATATACAAATATATAAGATGTACTGTTTCAAATGGTTTATCAAATGAGTTTCATTTTTTTTTTTAAAAAAACAAATAACATTAAACCCTGTGCATTGATATAGGATACAAATAAAAAGATAAAATTTGCTAACACCTTACCATCATGAGAGAGAGAGCTTTGGCTAGTACCTAACATTCTTTTCGGATTTGGATCGTCTACCGTGCGAAGTCTCTAAAGTGCTGCTGCAGTGCGAAGATCGTGAACGTCTGCTTCATCCAACGGCGAAGCTGCAATTTTATCTGCCAAAACACATCATTTCCTATTATTAAAACGCTGCGTTTTCAGTCTTTGCATTAAGCTGTGCAACAGAAGGCAAAAAAAGGTGTGTTTGGCAACAGAAGGCATCAGGCTCTTGCGCTTCCATGGAGTGAGGACTAAATCTCTCGCAAGCCTCCAAGCTCGCCACCCAAGTCGCTGACGATTCTGCTCCTCTTCTTCTCCGCTCGTCTTTGTCGGCATAGCCACCAGTGGCTTCTTTTTCTTCACCAACTTTGTTAGCAAAATCAACCTTGCCATTTCCATCGATTTCGTTTGAGCTTGGTCCTGCAATTCTAGAATCTACTCTAATGAATCATCCACCATTTCCTTTGATTTGAAGGTTGACACTGATATTTAGTTTGGGTATTATTACTCTCTTACCTTCACACTCCCATTTTCTTTGTAAATGATGTTGTATTGTGCTGAACTTTTAGCCAATGCTTTTTTCCAAAAATTTATATTTTTGTTCTTATCAGATATATGGAGTTTCAATTTAGTCAACTCACATATCAAAATTATTGATTATCAATTCTAGGCATTGTTTTACTGAAATTGTAGAATGAGCCATAAGGATGCTTATGTTGAACCAAACTAGGATGAGCCAGAAGGATTCAGATGTTTACAATTAATAATTTTCTATCCATTTAACACTTACACTATGGCCATATGCTTGTAGGGAGCACATAGTACAGTGATGGATTTGTGGTCATAATTTTCTCTTAAGTTTTGTTTAAGTTCCTTGTCCAAGTTGAAGAGCAATTAAAGTTCCTAGTTTCACTGGTCTTAGCTTTATAGATTGTTGATAATATTTTTGGAAGTTAGAATACCACAATATATGCAAATTCCAACCTCAATTTTTTGGGGTAATTGTTGACAGATTTGATATAGTGTTGAATCTTGTTCTGTCAAATTTTAATGCAGATGAAGGCTGATTGTTTGTATTATCCTGCATAAGAATATAAATGTCTTGCCATTAGAACTAGATGAAAGCCAAGTTTTTATCCTATTTTGGAAAGCAAAGTTCTTGAGTTCAAGCTTGTTTCATTAATTGGCCTATTGGACATATAAAGAGCACGCATTAGTGTTCTTCTTGCTTTTTCTTGTCTTTGTTTATAGTATACTATTTTTACTTTTTAATTCTGATTGAAAGTTGTTAATGGGAAGTATCTTTTGTTGTTTTTTTTCAATCAGGCTTGTGTGAGTTACAACTAATTAGTATAGAAACCATGCAAAATATAAATTGCTTGGCGAAAGATGTTGATGGAAATTGATGGGAAGTATCTTTTGTGAAATTGACAATTGCACATTATGTTTGAAATTGATTTCTATCCTTATTTTTTTAGCTTGGATCTAACTTTTATTTATATTAGCATGTAAACTTGAATCTAAATTTTGCTTTAGGGTGATGTCCTATTGTTATACCTTTTTACTTTTAGCATGAAAAAGCTCTGGTTTAAGATGATGATAGTGTCCTAAGTACTTGACATAGGTTTAACTTGATTTGGATGAGAAAACATAAAGGTACTGGCTTGTATTTGATGTGGTTCAAAGGTTAGAGAAATTAATATGTTTAATTTCATCTTGAGGATGAGAACATATGGATTGATATAGAGAACATGTAAAACTTTTCTTACTATTATTCAACTATATGTTTCTTGTTTCTATGTTTGAAGTTGGAAAATTCTGTTTGAACAGTAAAGGAAAATTCTGCTTGCTATCCTAGAAAGGTTTAACAGGATCTGAGCCTCTCTTGGTTGATATCACTCCATTTAAGTTGTAATGCTTTTTCAATTCTCTTGGTTAATATGGCTTAGAAGTTGCAATATGTTGGATTCTATCATTTATGTAGAATGTCATTTGCAATGCGATTTGTGTTGCCTATTATATGAAAATGCCATTTGATAAAATTGCAGATTTAAAGCTGCACTTTGTTTCAGGTTTGTGAAGCTATACCAATGTTTCTAGTTTTTATAGCAACTAAGGTCTCAAGTCTAAAGTGTCCAGCTTCAAAAGCAACTAAAGAAGTCTCAAGTTTCAAGAGCAACCAAGGTCTAAAGTCTCAAGTTTCCTGTTTCAGAAGCAACTAAAGAATCAATTCACCACTTCATCAAGTTTTATGCATATTCACATAGTTCAAGATTCAAGTTTCAGGATTCAAGCTTTGTGCATATTCAAGATTCAAGATTTAAGTTACAAGACTGAAACTATTTGTAAAATAAGAGATATAAAGTGTATAGTTAATAAGTTTAGTCAAAGAGATATAAAGTGGATAGGTAGTGAGATATAGAGTATAAAGTCAGGGAGATATAAAACTGTAATACATATTTTCCTTTCAATAAAATGGTGTATTTCTTTCATTGATTGTGTCCATTTTTTTCTACTGTGTTGTACATAATACTCTTTGTGTGACAAAATAATGCTTCTAACATTGGTGCAGGACAAAACACAAACTGTTACAAGACAAAATAAGTGCTTTCAACATAAATACATGACAAAACTCATTTTTCTCTACATATTGATTAATCTTCACTTTTGCTTAGATTTGTAACATCACCACAAAGACTTGGTATGTTGTGTGATGGACCAGGCTGATCAAGTTGGGCCTATATTGTAAAGAAAAGAAAAATTAAAATAACTAAAATTAATTCCATGTAAAATAAATTTTTTTTTATTATGACTTACCAGCAAGAAACTAGTATAACTTGAAAAACCATATTGTGTCAATGTAGATTCATTATCCTATAAAGAAAACACAGAGATCCAAAATATTAAATGAAATCAATTATATAAAATAATTGAATTGTGACAAGATTAACTATATATACCATGGATTGGCTACAGGGAACATTGAGCATCGGTGGAGTTGAACAGGGTATTCCATATTGCATAGGACTTTGTGAAATGCCAGGTGCCTACAAGTGAAAGAAAAAAAGTCTGGTATAACTAAAGAAAATAACTATGTATCATGAAATTAAAGGGTAATAAGAATAACTTTACATACCATGAATGGTTGATTATAGGTAAAATTGTCACTTGGGGGAGCCATCATTTCATATTGCATTTGACTATGAGCAATGCTATGATCCTATTAGGAAAATAACAAAATAAGAACATTATTTATTAAATCATTCTTAAAGTGAGTGGTTGCAATCATCACTTTACATTACCAGTGAATATTGTTGATTTTGTGATGCGTTGGCTCTTGAATCATGCTTCTTCCTTTTTTGTCCACGCTCAAGACAACTTTTGAAGCGTTTTGATCTATTTTTACCTTCTCTTCTCTTGAATCCCTTTACTCGTGATATGCCTTCATTATCACTTGCATTCATGGTGGAAGCACCCGGCTCATTATCCACACTCGTGTACCTATTACAAATTTCATATATTTGTTTGCCTAACTCAGCAACAGCTTTACGTAGATGCAAGAATGCTTCTTCTCTACTAGACGCTTCAGTTGCTATCCGTATAAGCTCAGGGCAAATTTCTCTGTAACGATGTGTGGCAGCTAACTTGGCATCACCTGTGACTTTATTTCCTCTAATATCATATATAGCACCAGTTCTTGCTTCTTTCGTCCATCTCTTTAAAATATATTGATCAGGCACTAACTTGACATCCATAACACTAAACACCTTCAATGCATGACAACATAATATACCAATAGTTTCAAATTGTCTAGATGAGCAACAAATAGACTTCTCCTCTGGGTTGAAGGAAACCTTCCATTCACCTGTGTGGTGGACCATGGTAATGACATAGTCAATCAACGAATGAGTCTCAATCTTATGCTTTACACAAGCAGCTTCATATTTCTCCCACTCTTCTTGGAATAGTGAAAAAATTGTAGATGTATAAATTTGAGCCATTTGAAGCAACATAGGGGAATACTGACTTTTCAATCTTGGTATTTTTTCCCGGGCTTCAAATTCACACTTCAACTCATTATATCGCTTCTCTTCCACCATCTTTTCAAATCGCTTGAAAAACTTCACAATATCCAATGTCACATTTGTACAAGCCTTGATGTCTGCATTGATACTTTCACTTAACTGTGTACTTCGTATGCCAAGTGTGAGAACTCTCTTCATATAACATCCTGCCCATTTTTCTTTTATACTATACATATGGTTCAACCAAGCATTCTCATTTTTATCATATCTTATGAGCAAGTTACTCCAAGCTTCTTCAAATTGTACTTCCTCCTCATACTCATACATACACTTTTTGAAGTCAGTCATGAAATGTGATTCACCTTTCATCAAATTGCCAAGGTGCTTGGTGCCATTTTGCATTAAGTGCCATGTGCACAACCCATGGTACGTTTCAGGCCAAATCTCTCTAAGTGCTCGGGCTATGGCTTTATCTTGATCAGTAAAAATGGTTTGAGGCTTTTTTTGCTTGTGAGCTTCAAAGAACGTTTCCAATAACCACTTGAAAGACTCAACAGTTTCGTCATATAATAAAGCAGCCCCAAAAACCACCGCTCCTCGATAATGATTGAATCCTAAAAACACTGCGAGTGGTCGATGTGCACGATTAGTACAATGTGTAGTATCAAGGCACACAACATCACCAAAATATCCGTAATCAATAATCATCCTTGCATCTGCCCAGAATACATTTGTGATTTGTTCATCTGAATCCATCTGATATGCATGGTAGAAGGATGGATTTTCCACTGATTGTTGTTGGAAATATTGCATCAGATAGCCTGCTTCCCCATATACTAAGCTTCTTTGCCTTCTAGTACGCAGATAGTTTTTTTGATCTAAACGAGTATAGCCAAGATTATTTCTTCCTCCTACTTGTGTACTCATTAAATCAAATGAGGCTCTTTGTTGCAAGCCGGCATCATCTGCTAGTTCAATCTGATGGCATTGAACTTCAGATAAATTCCGTTGACAAGCTAACATATGGGTTGTTTCTGGAAGATGAAGAATATGATTATGTTCTTCGATAAAGTCATACACTCTAAATTTCCCACCAATGTTTATGATTCCCATCCTTGCTTGGCATTTAGTTCTGGTCTCAGGTCGCGGATTAGTTATCCGATAATCTCTTTTATCTTTAGCTCGAACACCTTCTTTGCAACAAACAAACCTACATGTCCCAATGGAGCCATCTTTTTTGCTCTTATTGATATAGTGTTTCCGGACTCCAAAACCAACTCTCTTGCCGTAATCAACCCAAAACTTCCAAGCATCTTCAAAGCTATTAAACACCATCCCATATTTAGGCCTCCCATCAACTTCCATATTATATCAATAAACCTAGATTAAAGAATAAAAATATGAGAAATCAAATATTTGTAATATTTTGATAAAAAATAAATTTTGTGAGTTATTATTATTATTATTATTATTTTCAATATTTGATCAAATATCAGTGAGAATACAAGGAATCAATTATTAATAAAAATAAGAATCAATTTTTGGATGTTGTTGTTAATGCAAAATAACACCAATAATTTTTTTGAAGACAATATATGCTACAAATTTTTAGAATTGTAAAAGAAATAGGAAATTTTGAATTTTTCTCTAGAAAACTTTAAAAAAAAATTATCTTCTTTTATCATATAAGCATTATGCAGAATTTCATTAAAAAAAAACCTTTTTTTATCATTTAAGCATTATGAAAAATTTCATAACTTATCCTTCAAACAATTCAAAAAATAGTAAGGTGACAGAGGGAAAAGTGGAGCCTTTAGTCCAAGTAATTCATTTGCAAGATCTTTACAATGGAGGATTACAAAATATCTTTAACAAGCCAATCTCCTCAATCGTGAAAACACAAAGAAAAAAATGCTAAAACAAAGCTGAAGCAATTTTGCGCCTATTTCATCTAATATAACTCACAAAATGCAGCACTTTTTCCCTGTTACGGAGCCAGACGCGAGAATCCAAAAGTGCAGCACTTCCTCCTCCTGTTACAAAGCCAGACGCGGGAATCCAAAAAGTGCAGCACTTCCTCCTCCTGTTACAAAGCCAGACGCGGGAATCCAAAAAGTGTAGCACTTCTTTTTCCTGTTATAAAGCCAGACGCGGGAATCTAATATGCATTATATCAATAATATGAAACGGTGCGTTTTTGGCAAATTAAATCACTGCTCCCTCTAATGCCGTTGGATGAAGCAGACGCTCACGATCTTCGCACTGCAGCAGCACTTTAGAGACTTCGCACGGTAGACGATCCAAATCCAAGACTCCCCTGTTTTATTGCAAAAACGATGATCATGGCCGTTCATCTCATCAATGGTTCTGTCTATGTGTCACGTTGCTCATTCTACATCGTCGAATCTTTCAACGACTAAGATTATAATGCGTCAGGTGCCAAATGACAAAACGGTGCATTTTGCGATGCTATATGACCGTTGGATTTTGGAGCATTATGCTTCCACGTGGCGCATTATTGATCGTTGGATTTCGCACTTCAGAGACACTGCACTACTTTCCCACTTCAGGTGATCCGCATCCGGGGAGTCTTGCCTTCATCTTCAAGCTGAGCACGTTCCCTCCATTTTTCTTCTTTGAATGGCACCAAGTTCGAACATCAGCGGCAAACAAAGATCAAATGGAAGCAGCTTTTACTTCTAACACAAATTTCTTCCAAGTTTAAACACAAAACTTGCTTTTTCTTTTGTTATGTGATAAAAAACTTTTGAATGTAAAAACTAATGAAAAGAAAATACTTTTTCATACATTTTAAATGTAAAATCTGATTGTTTCTTTTTTGGTTATATTTTTTGCAATTGTTCTCTCTAATTAATCCCTCTTTGTTGTAGATGTTGCTTGCTCACATTCATTCATCTCCCAGCCACCTGATTTGCGCACATTACTTCCAACAGCCTGCAGCCTGATTTCTTTTGCTCTCTAGATGCTGCTTGCTCACTGTTTCAGCAGCTTCTGCAATCAAATCTCTCTCAACATCCTAAATTCTAGTTTCTCAAGTTGTAGCTCAAGCTTAAGGCCTGAATTTTCTTTCCCCACAACCTCAAGTCTTTAGTGAAGATCAAAACGAATTGATACAGAAGCTTCAGCTTTAGTTGTTTAAAGTTGAGCCTCAAGCTCAAATATTTTGGATTCCGAGTCATGAGAGCTATTTGCAATAGCTTCATTGATCTTTTGCTCTTGTTCTTCTCTAGCTTGTCGAAGTTGCCTCATACACTCCTTGAGTGCCCTATCAATATGACTAACTCGATCTTCAAGAGCTGAGATTTTTTAATTTGCAGCAACAAGTTGTCATCTCAAAATCAAAATTTCATTTTCAGCTTTCTCCCAGTCTAAACACAGCCCAAAGCCAATATCAAGATCTTTGCCATTTTGCAAATATATACTTTCAACTTTTGAAAAAAGAAAAGAAAAATAAAATCATGTATTACTGGACTCTACAAATATGAATTTAACCTATGGGTCACGGATAGAAAATTTTTTTCGTAAGAGGAGATCTCGTGTCTGCACTTACTATAGGAGATTCTCCTTGGAAGCAGCCAACAGAAGTGAAACGCTGGCTATTGCTATCGGGACACAAAGGAGACAGCTTTGGCATTGTGAAACAGAGGCACTTGGGTATTTTCTTTGGGCATTTTGGCTGAAATATGAATGGTAATTTGTGCTTCCACGTGTCGCATTCTGAACCATTGGATTTCACACTTCAGAGACACTTTACCGCTTTCACACTTCAGACGATCCGCATCCTCTAACGTATCATATAGAATCTGAAGCTGATTGCTTCAAAACTTGGTCCAAGGAGATTAATATCTCAACCAATCATGGTTACTTCTTTCTTTCTTGAAGTTTGACATAGCCTGTAGCATGCCAGTGATGTTCTCAATAGAATTTCGAAGAGGAATTCTATATCTTTGGCGTAAATCGTAAAAAACCTGAGACATACTCTTATTCTGTTTAGGGCAAGCATCAACGGAAGTAAATATCATCCATCTTCAAGAAGACACCAAAGACATACTTTTAGCATTTTGAATCCTTTCCATATCTTGACCATGCTATAATGTTGAACAGGTCCTTTCTTATGAATGACATCACCTGTGATTCCAACAAAGAATACATTGTTCCCCGAGTTCTTGCCCCTGACAATGACCATACCTATTACTCAAGGATATGTCCAACAATATGTTAATCCATGACGAGGGAGAATGTCGTACAATATGCGCAAGTTGCAATGAGAGTTTCATTTGTAAATATGTATATATAAAACAAGTAACATAAAGCCTCCTCGTGTTGCAACCTCATAAAATTTTTTTCCCACCATTCTAAAATATTTCTTGTCTTGAGGAGTCAAGAGTGACGACTAAGAAAAGAACTTATAGCGTTTTTAAACTGTTATATATTGAAAAACAGCAATAATGAATTGTTCATACTAATTGCTAGAAACATCTTTTAATCTTAACAAAACCTAACCAGTTTGATTTCGATGATGATTAATAAAAGAAAATAATAAAAAATGAATGGCATTTCATCTTCTCCATTGCTATAAGAAATTTAGCTTCCCTCTGCTCTGCTCTGCAAAGTCTCTCTTCACAAATTCCATTACACACAGTCTGAATATATATCACCGGAAAACATGTCCGATGCGGTTGTTCACGTGGCTCTCTTCCCAAACGCCGGCATGGGTCATCTAACCCCATTTCTGAGACTCGCTGCGTTGCTCGTCAACCGCCATTGCCGAGTCACTCTCATCACTCCTCAAACCACAGTTTCAATGGCCGAATCGAAGCTTCTCTCTCGCTTCCACTCTGCTTTTCCTCAGGTCTCCATTCTTCGCTTTCATCTCCTCCCTTTTGATGTTTCCACTGCGAACTCCAACGACCCTTTTTTCCTCCAATTCGAAGCAATTCGTCGCTCTTCGCACCTTTTGCCTCCTCTTCTCGCTTCGGTTTCGCCTCCTCTCTCTGCTTTTGTCTGCGATATGACATTGATATCCCCTGTTCTTCCAATTACAGAGACCCTTCGTATTCCCATGTTCATCTTTTTTACTTCTTCAGCTATGATGTTATCCCTCTTCTCATCCATACCCAGTTTTATTTCATCCATTTCCGGGGTGAATTTTATTGAAATCCCAGGAGTTTCTGCCATACCCAGATCGTCAATTCCTCCTCTGCTTCTTCTCCCTGACAATGTCTTCGCGAACATATTAATAGAAGACAGTCCCAAGCTCGTAAAAACACGCGGGATTTTGATCAATTCGTTTGAGTCACTCGAATCAAAGCCGCTTGAATCTCTGAATACTGGAAAAGTTGTCAAAGAATTGCCTCCTGTTTTCCCAATCGGTCCTTTCGTGCCATGCGAGTTCGAGAAGAATGAACGAGAAGAGGGGAATTCTTCGTCACTGAAGTGGCTAAACAATCAATGTCCTGAGTCCGTCGTGTACGTATGCTTCGGCAGTAGATTAAGCATGGCAAGAGAACAAATAAGAGAAATCGGAAACGGGTTATCGAAAATCGGATTTAAATTTCTGTGGGTAGTGAAGGATAAGAAGGTAGACAGAGAAGAAGAAGACGATTTAGACGAAGTGGTGGGGGTTGAGCTGATGAAGAGATTAAACTCAAAGGGGTTGGTAGTAAAAGAATGGGTGGACCAAAGTGAGATTCTGGGTCACAGTTCAGTGGGAGGGTTCGTGAGCCATTGTGGATGGAACTCAGTAGTGGAAGCAGCATGGCATGGCGTGCCGATTCTGGGGTGGCCTCAGATCGGAGACCAGAAGATAAATGCAGAGGTGGTGGAGAAGAGAGGGTGGGGGATGTGGAAGAAGAAGTGGGGTTGGGAAGGAGAAAATGTGGTGAAAGGGGAAGAGATTGGGGACGCCATTGAAGAGATGATGAAGAATGAAGGTTTGAAGATTAAAGCAGCGGAGATCCAAGAGGCAGCGAGGAACGCCGTTGGCGTTAGTGGGAGTTCTGAGGTTGCTGTTCAGGGACTAATCGATCTGTGGAAGAGGAAGATGCGAGGATCAATGGCTTCCTTTACCTGAATTAGTTTCTATTGGTGGTGCTTTCATCCAAAAAGAGAAAAAAATTGATAGAACCCAACTCTAGTGGATGGGCGTGTACGTAATTTACTAAGTGGTTTTATATTCAAAATTCTTGCTTTATCATGTATTATAAAATAAATTAGATAAAAATTTAAGGCTAAACTGGTTTGTTTATAGTTTTATATATTCATATATTCAGACAAAACAAAGAGATACCATCCTTGAAATAACTATGGTTCTGTTTGTACTTTGCAGTATATTCTGTTTGTAGTTTACTGGGTGATGTGGGGTGTGGGACAGATATTGTGAAAAAGGGAAAAGGGGAGAAAGGTGCTCAGTAACTATGGTTCCTGGCAATCTCACATTGTTAAAAATGCACGTTTGATATATCATGAACTGACAGCACTTTTTAAGTGTTTTATGCAATTTCAACTCCTTTTATCACGAGCTTCTTCTTATCATAACTTGTCCCATGATTTCCAATAATCTTTTGCATGGCTTGTGAAACTCCTAGGTACAAAATAATAATAATAATAATAATAATAATAATACTAACAAAGACTGATTAGCTATTAGAAATTTATGTTTGCAATATCTCTTAGACTTACCTATTGATGCTGGTGTGCATTTAAGTTAAAAAAAAAAAAAGCAGTTGTGTGTATTGTAAAATTTCCTGTGTCTTGCTTGTTGATCTAATTATAATCAAGTGAATTATATAAACTTTCTTTACAATTTATCAAAATTATATAATATTTTATTTTATTTTAAAAATACACATAGGCTTACTCTAAAACAAAAAAATGTTTTACACTTAATCCAATTTTAAGTTTTTTAATCAAAATACCTTCTATTAACCTAAATATATAATTTTTTAAAATTTAAAAATTTTTAATAGGGGGTAAAAAGTTTAAAATTGGATTAAAATGTAAATAACTTTTTATTTTAAAGGAAATTTGTATATATTTTTAAAATGGAAGAAAAATATGTATAATTTTAATAAAATTCAATAAAAATTTATGTAATTTACTCATTATAATATTATAGTTAAGTTCAAACAAGATGCTCAAGATGAATATTTAACACTCTTTTTTAGTACACAAGATGAAAAAGAAAAAGAAAATTTTATATTTGCATTTTAAAAAATAATAAAAAGAGATATATAGTATTATATAATACTTATAAAAATATAATAAATATTATATACAAATTAAAAAAAAAAAAACACTCTTCCCTCGAACCCAACCATACAAGGCCTAGCACACTTGGCATTTTAGTTTAGAACAAAATTTGTAAAGTTTTAAGTACTTGTTATCATATTTTTTTAATAAAAAAAATAAATATCTTTTGTAATTCTATTTCATCTTATTAGAGTTTTAAAAAAAACCTTGTTATAATATTTTTTTATTAAACTAATTATTTAAATTTTAAAAATTTTTATCTCAATCTTATCCGTTAACTAATTATAAATTAAATGTTGGAAGTATTATACGGATGTAGCAAATAATAAAAATAAGAAATACTATGTTCAACTTAAATAGATTAAATTTTAAAAAGTGCCCTTAAATAAATCATATTTATAACGGCAATTAGTTAATTTTTTTATGAATAATATTGGATAATGGTTAATCATCGAGGGGTAATTCTGACATAGCAACATTCAACCCTAGTCTCCAGGGCCAGAAAAAGACAAGACAAAATTCTTCATTTTTTTCTCTTGTAATATTATTCCGGGCCGCATGAGCTAGTGAGTATTATCACCATTGACGCAGCAATAATTGATGTTTTTCTCTGTAATCCCAGAAAAGCATATTTTCAAGGAAAAGTTAAAATATATGGGAATTTGTTTTTGACGTCCAGAACTCAATTGCAGGTATTTTCTGGTTTTCACATTGATTAGGGTTTTTCTTTTTCTTTTTCTATTTCTTTATTTAATAAATCCGCTTTTTTTTTGTTTTTGTTTTTAATTCAACGGGAAAATATCAGTTTAGGTTTCCAATTCGAACTAATCATCTATAAAGATGGTAGAAGTGCAATTGCCAGGGCTGCGCCTCCTTTTTTGTTTTTGATTATCCACAGAATGGGCAATTGCAGTATAATTGAAGCAGGCCATGCATGAAATTGCTTGCTTTTGCTGCTGTCTAATTGCTAATTAGAATTTTAGATTCAAATTTGTATGCTTTTCTGCAATTTTTCTTCCGTGGCTACCAAAACAGGATAATTCAACAGTTGGGTGACCCATATTGGTGTGTTATAGTGACTGTGGCACGGGAATTGGAAACCTCATCAAAGACAGTGGTGCTGTGGATTGGAGTTACGGAAATGTATCGGCCTGTGGCTGCTTCAGCCACACCCCGGGGTGGATTACCTACTGACAGTGGGGACTCTGTTGTGACCTTAGATCAAATTCCACGATGGAGTGATGCTGAGCAAAGGTCTTCGTTGAAGCATGAGATTGGTGATCAATCTTTTTCTAGCTCATACTTTGCTGACCCTTTAACATCACAGTCGGGAACGGAGACTGGCAGCATTGGGTCAGTGTCAAGATTTCCTGTTGACCACGAAATTAATTTAAAGATATATTTGTGGAGAGGGAATCCTTGGAATCTAGAGGTGGATGCTGTGGTAAATTCAACAAATGAGGTTAGTGCTGTATAAGTTTTGTGCACTACAAGTTTTCCTTGGTAAAAGTTACCTGGTTAAGTTTAAAATTTGATAATTGTGAATTCTTAGTTGTTATCATCACAATGTGTTCTATTTTCATTTCAAGTGTTTTCACTGGGTAGATAACAAGACAACTGGACCACATAATGGAACTTATGCTTATTTGCTTACATGGTTTTTCTCAAGTAGGTAACTGATTATGAAATTCTGTGCAAAATTGCATTTTCCTTTTTTTTTTTTCCCACTGGTTGAAAATTAAAGCTCAACCCTCCATGTTATTAATCTTTGTAGCTCTGTGATGGTTGATTCAATACTCTTCAGATAGCTTAAGTTTCTTCCTTGTGCTTTCATTTCTTTATTTTCTTAAAACAAGAAATTGGCCCTTAAGAACTCCTAGGAAACATTTTGAACCAAAGAGGAAACTGATGCAGTCATTTTCTTAGGTGAAGTTATTGTTCTGTTTATTAGCATATTCACTCCAATTTATAAAGTTTTTTTAGTCCTTCATGTTCAAATTTTTTTTTCGCATGCCTCCTTTTTATTAGAGGGGTTTCCTCAGTAGAAAACTCCAGGACCTTTTCGGCCTTCATAACTTCTTGTCTTTTTCGTTCAAGCTCAAGGCTTGAAGAGTGAAGTTAGGGCAAGACACTGAAAGGGGTCTTCGCCTTTTGATGACTCAGGAGAGGTGCTTTAAGCTTGGTTCTTGCCTTTGGCAGCTAAGTGAAATCTCCTTATTTTTGGTTGTTGTCCTTCCAATCATTTTTTAGATAGGGAAAAATTTAAGTGTAATTTTGAGTTGTTTGCTATTAGTTTCTCCAATAGAATTATGACATCTGAAATAACCTTTTTTTAGGCATTAATAATTTGAGTTTGAGTCGTAAAAAAATATAGGCATGTTATAATTTTATTGGAAAACTCTGTAATAAAGCCTAAAGAACTTTACTTAGGTCTTATCGTGTTAGATAATGCATCAGAGAGAGTTTTATTTAATTTCTATGTTACTAGTAAAATGTTGGGACTTAAGAGTATCATCACTGTTCAGCCAAAATAGAAGAGACATGTTATCTTCAAAGTCCTTCATCATGCCATGTCAAGAAGCAAGCAATACAGATTGAGAGGGGGGGCGGTGGCCGGTGGAAGGGGGCAGAGTAAGGGAGAAAGGTTTGAGCAATGCCAATGACTAGCTGATTTTTAAGATATTTTAAATTATAATCTACTAATTTTTAATATGCATGCTTAATATAAAACTTTAATGTAGTGGAATCACATGGTTCTTTGGCTGTGAACTTGTATCTTTTATGGCTTGTTATTATACCTTATCTTGAAGATTTACTATTTTACATGAATTTCAAGCTTGAGCAGTTAATATATATGATAATTGTGTACTACAGTAGTTAAAATTTTGGTTATTCTTTATTTATAAAGAACTTAAGAAAGAAAAGAGACACACAATTGCTTGGAATATGAAAGTGAGTAACTCTTTATATCTCTATCTTATTTATAGAGCTATACAGGATTATAGTACAATGTGTGGTACAACTGCAGTATAGCTAGTACAAGGACTAATATGTACATAACCTAAATAGTACAGCATTCTAACAATTTATATGTTATTGTTTCTTTTTTTTGATTTTCCCTACTTTAGTGCCTTACTTCTCTTGGGTGAGCGTTTTTTTAGCACCTCCCACCTCAAGGCCCAAGGAGGGTTGTAGCACCTTAAGGGCACTTTCACCATTGATTAACTTGGCCCTTAAGCGTAATAGTTTCTGAAGAAGTCTTACAAATCTTTCTTTTTTTTTAATAATTTTAAAAGCCATTTTAAAAATAATTTCTTCTAAAATAGATTTTATCTTTTTATTTTGAAACTGTTTTTTAATTTTTATTTTGGCAACAATTTTGAAAAATAAAAGACACAAACAAGTTCCAACAGGCATTAACCTTTCCTTGGAAGACAAGGAATGAATATTACAGCTGAAATAATTCCTAATTAAAGTAACTTCAACTAAATTCCTAATTAAATAAGTAAACTAGGCTGCTGGACTTTTAATGAAACTATGATGGGTAGATTGGAATTCCTGTGAGTTAAGATTGTCTCACAAATCATGGATCACTTATATAACATCAAACAGGCGTTTGATATGCCATCATCTTTATCCTGATATCTTAGATCTCAGGGTATCCAAGATGCCAGTGTAAGTATATATTCAGGATGCTTGCTGGTATCCAAGATATCAAGAAGTATATGATGCCACCATTGTGGACTCATACCACCCAAAAACCATGGGGATTTGACATCCCTGAATTTTTAGCTTTACTAACTTTTGTAAAATACCAATTGCGTACTTTCTTTGACAAATCTTAATTGCCATACTAAACATAGAAATCTTAAATAGTACGGTATCTTGTAGCTTAGTATCCTATACCATAGGTATACAAAATAAAAAGGAATGTAACATGCCAGTTTACCAAATGACTCCTAATATATTTTTGGTGTCTGAATGCAATGAAATTTGGGGTTAATGATGATTATATTTAAGTGGCATATGACAATTCAAAAGATATACATCTGACTATATGATGTTACTAGTTACAAGTGTATCCAAAACAACTAAACAATATGTGAGTCCCTTTTATGAATATTATCTCAGAATATTTTATTAAGTATGTTTTATATTGAATCTTAATGATAGTTGTCTTGTATATATTTATACATATTAGTCATTGAAGCAAAATCTTTATCTCTGAAAAAAGATTTGACTAGACCAATTATCTGTTTTCTCTTTACCACAATTTACTTGGTTCTAATATTCTGTCCCTGCTGGCCATGTGTTTGAGTTGTTTCGACATTCTTATAGTTCACAACATTAACCCTGCACCTCTGACCAGCGTAATTATGCAATATAAGAACACTATTTAGCATGTTAGATACGGATCTCTAGTACATAAAATTGGGTAATAGAAATCATATTTCTTATCTGTTTTACATTTCTCTTGGTCTACAGAATTTGGATGAAGCACACAGTAGCCCAGGGTTGCACGATGCAGCTGGACCTGGTCTTGCAGAAGAATGTGCAACACTGGTACAGTTAATTATTTGATATATTGATTTCTTCAACAAAGATATTATTTTATGTGCTTCATGATGATAATATGTGAGCTTGGGACATAGTTATAAATTTATTAGCTTTTTTATTTTTGAGATATATGTTTGGATTTCTTGTGAGTTTAAGGATTTTGTTAGGGAGTTTGGATGAAGATGTTAGCATTGCATGGATTACAATGGATCATTATATCATAAGCCCCAAATAAATTGTCTTATCCTAGTGCTATGCAACAGCTTTCTGAATAAAATGTCTATTATGTCAATTTATTTCTCTTACCTTTATTTTTGACAGGGTGGATGTCGAACAGGTATGGCTAAAGCCACCAATGCATATGACCTTCCTGCAAGGTTGGTATATTGGCCCACTTTCTTTCACATGTCCAAGAAGAAGAAAGATAGTTGTTTTCCATGTTGGAAGACACCTATTCCACTATGCAATCATAATTAGACTTTTGTCTCTTGTCTGGAAGAACTGACACATTGAGAATTAGATGCTAAAGAAAAAGAGAGAGAATATGGAAAGCTTGAAAAGATAGGCTCATGTTGTATTATATTTTTAATGGGGAAAACAACTTTACAACAGATAAATAAGCAATGTGGGACTAAAGAATATATAGCTTAGCCTATTATTTACACTTATTTCTAACACTTCCTCTCAAGTTGGAGCATATAAATCATACGCGTTAGGCTTGTTACAAACATAATTGATACAAGGACCTCTAAGGGACTTAGTAAAGATATCAGCCAATTGTTCATTTGAGTTGAGAAAACTTATGGCAGAGCAACCGGACAAAATCTTTTGTCTTATGAAATGATAATCAATCCCTATATGCTTGGTCCTATCAAGAAAAATAGGATGGGAAGCAATGTGTATGGCAGCTTCATTGTAACAAATCAACTGGATCTTAGTACTTTTCCCAAATTTCAACTCTTCAAGTAATTGCTTCAGCCAAATAAGTTCACATTTTAGCTAGAGCCATAGCACAATATTCAGTTTCTACAATATATCTAGCAATGACATTTTGTTTCTTACTCTTCCAAGAAATCAAGTTTCCTCCAACGAGAACATAATACCAGGAAGTCAAACACTTATTAGAAGGAGACCTCACCCAATCTGCTTTAGCGTAACCAACCACTTGTGTATAACCCTTATCTTCATATAACAACCCTGGGCCTGGTGCTCGGTTAAGATATTGAAGGATGCAAACAACAACATCCCAATGACTATCACAGGGGGATTGTAAAAGCTGACTAACCACACTAATAGCAAAGGAAGTGTCAAGGCAAGTAATAATGAGATAATTCAGCTTACCAACAAGTTTTCAGTATTTACCAGGATCTGCCAATGGCTCATCCTGTCCTGATAGCTAGCGTTGTCAAAACAGGCCTGCTCAGCCCACATGAGTTGGCCTACCTTAGGTTGGAGTAAAACGAGCTAAGTCGGGCTGGCTCTTTTTTTAATGGGTTTGGAATAAGCCAGTCCGACTTGCTTATGGTGAAGACCCATGATGGAAGAATAATGGAAACAGGCTTGGGAAGTCTCATCAGTGAGATCTGGTAGCAACAAAGGGTTCACTGGTGTCTCATACACTTACGCATATTGAAGTGGCACGTGGGAGCACAGGCAAGGAAAATCCAGCAACCTCTCACTGAGATTGTGACAACTAGCGGTCTCAAAAGCTGATCAGAGGGTTACTAGGCCAAAAAGGGGCTCATTGGAAAAAAGTCAGATGGCCGAAAAGTGACCAAGTATTGGCTCAATCCCCGGAAAAGTTTTGTTGGTGAAAACCTAGAGAAAGCCTAATTTTCTCTCTCCCCAAGCTTTAATACCATGAAGACACTAAAGAAAAAGAGAAAGAATATGGAAAGCATGAAAAGATAGGCTCACACTCTTTTATATTTATAATAAGGAAAAAAACACAAGATAAATAAACAATGTGGGACAAAAGAATATATAACTTAGCCTACTATTTACAATTATTTCTAGCAGTTTTTAAGTCAGCGTTGTTACATTGATTCCAAGATGCATTCTCATGCTGTTTTTTAAGTCTCTCTTGGGTGGTAGTTGGTTGGCAGCATTTTGTATATTTTGGTACGTGCAAAGGTGAGTTTATGTTTGCGAATGCTAGATGTTAGTTTTTTCTTATCCTTTGGTTTGGATCTGAGATCAGTTAATCATATGTCATGCTACATGTTATGCTGATGCATTCTAGCCCTTTGATTCTGACATGACGCTGCCATGTTTTATGGCTTTAAAATATATCTGGCAGGAGAATCATTCATACCGTTGGTCCAAAGTATGCTGTGAAGTACCACACTGCTGCAGAGAATGCTTTAAGTCATTGCTATCGCTCTTGTCTAGAGCTTCTAATTGAAAATAGGCTTCAGAGGTTTTTGTTTCAATTACGTCAGAAACTTTCTTGCTAGTTATTGTTTTAGTGAATCACCTATGTTACTTCTTAATATCCATGGCTTAATTTTCTTTGGCATATATTTATGCAGCATCGCTATAGGTTGTATTTATATGGAGGCAAAGAATTATCCCCGTGAACCAGCTGCACATGTAGCTATAAGTGAGATATTTTTCTGTATGATGTGTTTTCAATTTAGAACTTTTGACATATATTCTGACCTGATTAATTTATTTAGGATTTCCTGGCAGTCTTGTGCAAATTCAACTGCCTTGTTATTTTTTGGGGTTTAATTAATTTTTTGTTGCAGTTCCATCCATATAGAAAATAGCATCCATTAATGCCAAAGATCAGAAAAATCAACATCTTGACTTTTTTTTTTTTTCAAATGGAGAGGAAGTTATGTTTTGGGGGAAAGGGGAGAGAAAGATAGAATTGACAAGATTTTCTCACTTCTTCAAATTGTTGATTAATTTCTCTTTTCTTAATTTAATTCTCTATCATACAATGTTGGATAAATTAATAATAAATAAGATAAGATGACAAAGTGTGGCTGATGTAGAATAGTAGAGGGAAAGGGGAAGAGGAAGGAGAAAGAGGGAGATAATGAAAGAAGGAGAGGGAGGAAGTTAGAAGAGAAAACTGAAAAGATAAAATGATATTCTTCAACTGGGTTGAAAACTTACACTACTATAGGATTATTTCTAGGGAGCCCATAATAAGAAAATAAAATAAATAAAAAGTCAGAAAATAAATAAACAAATAAAAGTTAAAAAAAATACATGAAACCAAAATATCTCTAAACTAAAGTTTCTTACGCTTGGAATAATTTTTCCATAATTTCCCATTATTTTCCCTTGACTTGGGAGAGCTCTCCTTTGGAGAGGAAGATTGCTAGTAAGACTCCAACAAGGCAAGATCCAAATAGAGAAACTCCTCCTCAATGATCCAAGTAGCATTGAAATTTGAGCAACTTTTCCAATGAACAAGAGAAGGATGGAGAGGGCTATGAGGAGAAATAACAATTTGATCATCTATAATTGCATCAATTGCCTTAATAGGTGGTGAAACATATGTAAGAGTGGGCACAAGGGCATGATGAACTTGAGTACCTGTAGAACCATCAAAAAGCAATAGGGCAAGCTCAAAGGTGCATCGGTAAGGAAATAAACCTTTTACATTGAAGACTGGACTAATGACCATGTCAAGAGATAATTTCAATAAGCATGCATTCGGCCCAAGTTACTTAAAGATACAAAAGGAATTAGAAGCTCAAGCATGCAACTTTTGGAAGGAATGTTTAGGATAATACTCAGGATGGATACAAACTATGACAAAATTACTCTTATTAAAATTTTGAAAGCGGCAATGTAAATTAGCAAGCAATTTATATTGTTCATTGCTTAGTGCAAGTTTGTGTCTAATCTCAGTATGTAATTCATGAAGGTGTTGGGCAAATGATTTTGCAAATTTAGAAGTGCGGGATGTCAAGGGGATTGGTAAAAGGTCAATAGATTGGTTAGGGTTAAAGTTCGGGACAATCTCAAAACTAGAAGATCTATTAATTGAATTATTATAGGCAAACTTACTTGTTGGTAAAATAAAATTTCAATTCTCAAGTTTGTCCTCTACTAGACTCCTAAGCAAATCACCCAAATGACAATTTGCAACCGTAGTTTGTCTTTTAGTTTGAGAATGAAAAGTAGAGGAGAACTCCAATTGGGTGCCAAAAAGTTTTAAAAGGGTGTTCCAAAAATAACTAACAAACTTAACATCTTTATTAGACACAGTGGTGGTAGGTAACCCATGAAAATGCACAATTTCTTGAAACAACAACTTAGATAACTGATAAGCATCTATGGTCTCACTACAAGGGATAAAATGAGCCATCGTAAAAAACCATTCACAACAACTAAGATAGAATCATATTCTTTGTGCCGGTTGAGGTAAACCTAGGACAAAGTTTATATTAAAATCCTTCCAAGGCGCATCAGGAATAGGCAAAGGAGTGTACAATCTTGTATTCTATTTCTTTGTCTTAGAAGTTTGGTATGTACCATATTAGGACAAAATTTTAGCAACATTACACTTTAAGGAAAGCCAATAAAATCTATCAACAACTAAGGCTATGATCTTGTTCTATCAAAATGACTAGTTAATTCTCTAGCATGCAATTCCCATACAAGAAAATCTCTAATGGATGTGCAAGGCATGCACAATCTAGTTCCACGAGGAAGGTAACCATCCTTGGTGAGAAAATCTACATGATCATGGCAATTACCATTACCAACTTCTAGAAAAATGATTCCAATGTAAGGACTGTAGCATACTTATCTTTTAACCTATCAAATCCTACAATGCTAACACTCATAAAATGCAAAATGATGAGCATGTGGCTTAAGGCGTCAGCATCTTTATTTTCTAACCCAAAATAATGTTTAACAACAAAAGTGAAACCTTGAAGAAATTCTACCCAATTGGCATGCCTAATATTTAAGTGCCTTTGAGAGTTTAAAAGACTTCAAGGCTTGATGGTCAGAGTACAAAATAGATTGTTGAGAAAAAAGATAGAATTTTCAATGTTCAAGAGACCTCACAATGGCATAAAACTCTATTATATGTTGAATATTTTTGCTTGGTCTCATTGAGTTTTTCATTGAAAAATGCCATTGGATGACCTTTTTGACTAAAAACATCTCCAATTCCTATCCTAAAAGCATTACAAGCACCTCAAAAGGTTTGAAAAAATTGGACAAAGCTAGGATAAGGGCCTCAAAAAGTTTCTTTTTAATGCACTCAAAATCCCTAGAAGCTACAAGAGTTCATTGAAGCTTATCCTTTTTCAAATAGTGTGTAATAAGAGCCTTAATGGTGTTAAATTCCCTAATGTAATGTTTATAAAAAGAATCTAGACCATGGAAGTTACACACTTCTGAAAAAGATTTAGGATCAAGCCGTTCTCTAATAGCCTTGAGCTTCTTAAAGTCAATCACTAAATGCTCTTTGGAGACTATGAATTCAAGGAAAATAACTTGACTTTGAAAGAAAGAACACTCGGGAAGGTTGACATAGAACTTCTCATGATGAAGGGTGAAGAAAACTTGATGAAAGTGGTCCAAATGCTCTTCCCTAAACTTGCTAAAGACCAATATGTCATCAAAGTACACATTCAAGAATTTTTCTAGATAAGGTCTAAGGAGGTCATGACTCTCATAGGGGTGCAAGGAGCATTAGAAAGACCCAAAAGCATAACTAACCACTCATGCAACCTATCTTGAGTCTTAAAGGTTTTTCACTCATCCCCAAGTTTGACCCTATTTTGGTGATAGCCATTACAAAGATCAATTTTGAAAAACCAACTAGAGCCGGCTACCAAATCAAGCATATCTTCAAGTCTAGAGATATGAAACCTATATGTGACAATTATTTTATTTATTGCTCAATTATCCATACACATTCTCCAAATTTCATCCTTTTTAAGAGTTGAAAGGGCAAGTATAGTACAAGAATTAAGGCTATGTTGGATATAACCCCTTTCAACCAAACCATTAACTTGCCTATTAAGCTCCTCCCTATCTTTTAGGTTCATCCTATAATGTGAGAAATTAGGAAGCTAAGAACCAAGGATCAAGTCAATAGCATGTAAAATATTTCTCATGGGTGGAAGTTCAAATGGAAGGTCATCTAGGATAATATGCTGAAACTCCTTTAAAAGCTGGGACGTGTCACTAGACCGCAATCTTCCTAATAATATATGGGCAAAGTCGATGAGAGGGATATTACAAAGAACCCCCTCTTGGTATTCACCTAAATGAAAGGGATCACAACATTGTTGAGTGATAGGTAAAGAAGTTTTATCTACCCAAGTTATACGAAAAGGTTTAAGATAAGGTTCTGGTTTAAGGGCATGCCTGATTACTCCTAGTCTAAAGATCACATTTCTTATATTGCCCCCATCAATGATCAATTTACACAACTTGTCCTTACATTTCACAAAGGTGTGAAAGATTCTAGTGATCTTCTTGGAGTCTTTAGGTATTATGATAGACATAATGCAACATATAACACCATGGTGTCCAGACTCTTTTAGAACTATCTATTATGATTTCTTCATCAACATCAAAAGGACATTCAAGAGACTCTATCACTATATTTGCATCACCTCTCTCATTTAAATCAATAAATTGATACTCAAGAACCAAAGTGCGATGTGGGCACTTGGACACAATATGAACCTTAGAGTGACAAGAAAAACACTTAATGGTAGGACTAGTAGGAGGTGAGCTAGAGCTTATGAATTTACTACCTTTGATGACACCATCTTTAAGACAAGAAAATTGACCCAAAGGAAGCATATTGACCCGATGTTGTGACACTCCCATAAAACAATTGGTAGGGATAAGGCTATAATTCTTCTACAACTCTATGCCTTGGGCTATGAAACGTCTAATAGATTGATACCTAGATAGAAATTCTACCTTAAGAGTCTTCTAATAAACCTCTTCAAATGATTTAGGGAAGTGTAACTTAAACTCTTTTTGAATACCTACTTGAAGTCCATTAACAAACTTAGTGACTATCATTCACTACTCTTTCTGTCTATCACGTCTAAGTACAAGTTCATCAAAGCGAGTCACGTAGTCAGAAACACTAGAGATTTGTTTAAGGTTGAGCAATTGGTTCATTAATTGATTTCTATAATAAATGGGGAAATATTTTTCCTCAATTTCATTTTCATTTTGGTCTAAATTTCTATCTAAGATTGACCTAAAGGCTATAAGTTTATCTAAACAATTTGTCAATACTTTTTTAGTAGACCTTACAAGCTTCATTTTAGCAAAATGGACACATTAAATGTCACTTATGTCATGTCATTCAAAATAATCCTTAGTGCTAGGTAACCAATCTAAAAAGGCATTAGGGTCTAATTTACCATCATACTCAAAGCTTCAATCTTTACCTTCCAAGTGATGTCACTCCGATATTGTGGTCATGCTTGGGGTGGTGTCTTACAAAGTCTTGATCATCCCAAAGGTCTTCTACAAACTCAAGTTATCGATTAAAAGGCCTATGAGGAAGTTCATTAGCATTCCTAGCATTGACTATTAATTTCCAGTGGAACCCATTGGTGAAGTCCTAGGTTGATTATAGATTGACACATTTTCTTCTCTAGGAACCCCTTCTATTCTATCCTGATCCAGGTCTCTACCATGCCCAACTAGATGTTCGATATCTTCACCATTGATTTGTTTACCTAACAAACTAATAGAACTCATGATTTCCTCAAAATGACAGTACACATATTTTCTATCAACTCTACGCCCTTCCTTAAAATTGTCATGCCATTCAAAATAATCCTCAGTGCTAGGTAACCAATCTAAGAATGCATTGGGGTCTGATTTACCATCATACTCAAAGCTTTAATCTTTACCTTCCTAGTAATGTCACTCTGATATTGTGGTCATACCTAGGGTGGTGTCCTACAAAGTCCTAATCATCTCAAAGGTCTTCTACAAACTCAGGTTGTCGATTAAAAGGCCTATGAGGAAGTTCTTTAGCATTCCTAACACTAGGGCTTGCAAAAGACTATTGATTTCCATTGGAACCCATTGGTGGAGTCCTAGGTTGATTATGGATTGACACATTTCTTCCCTAGGAACCCTTTCTATTCTATCTCGACCCTGGTCTCTATGATGCCCAACTAGATGTTCCATATCTTCACCATTGATTTGTTTACCTAACAAACTAATGGCACTCAGGATTTCCTCAAATTGACAGTACACATATTCTCTATCAACTCTATGCCCTTCCTCAAGATTGTCTAAGCTAATTTGGATATTTTGGGTACGTTGTTCCGTGGAATATTTTAAAGTAGTAGTTCTTGCTCTAAAAGGCTTTGTTTGTCATGTAAACCATGAATGGTTATACAAGGGAATACAAATGCAATGCTTAGTTGGCTAAAGCAATAACAATCTAAATTGACACTATTGAGCACTTAGCAAACACAATTTAATAGAAAATGTTTTTTTTTAATAGTCTACACAAATTTAGGTTAAGCAAATTTATAGACACGGAACAACAAAAGTTATGCAACTTGACACTGAGCAACAAAGGTTATGCTAATTTGTGGACAAGGAACAACAAAGAATCACAAGAAAATGGCATTACAAACTTTCTAAAACAACATCCAGTAAATTAATTAGTCATAGAACCCAAAGAGATTATAAATACCTTACCATAGCAATTTAAAGAAATAAATTTAGTAGAAATACCCCTAAAATACTCCCAAATGATGATTATCTGCAACTCATGTTGGATGGGCTAAAAACACAATTCTAGCGTGTAGGCGTGCGTAAGAGCATGCAGGCCCACATGTAGGGGGCTTCACCAGCGTGTGACAGTGCATGTGGAAGTTTATGATGACGGGCTTCGGGGCCAGGCTGAGTTTGGTGGTGCGGTTTTGATGTTATGGTCGGTTGGTCAATTATGTGGCTGGAATTGTGAGTTTTGACACTAACAAATGTGGTTTTGCAGTTTCTGGTGAGATTCCGGTGACAGAAGCATGATTGAAACAAGGAAAGCCTTGCTCAGAGACCAAAATGATGTAGAACACAGTAGAGGGGAAGGGGAAGAAGAAGGAAAAGGAGGGAGGAAGTTAGGAGAGAAAACTAACAAGATAAACTGATATTCTTCAACTGATTTTAAAACTTACACTACTATAAGAGAATAAGAAAAGAAAATAACTAAAAAGTTAGAAAATAAATAAACAAATAAAAAGTCAGAAAATATATAAAACTTAAATATCTCTAAACTATAGTTTCCTAAACCTGGAATAATTTTTTCATAATTTCCCGTTAGTGGTGTAAGTAGGAAAAAGAATGCTTGTTAGTTGCATCTTTTTGCCCATAACTCTACCATAATGTACAATTTGCAAAACCTCACCTAAATAAATCATGCCCATGTCTGACTACATCTAATATATGATTTATGCTTTCTTTGTTGCAAAGTTGATGATTGTAACTGACTGATAATATATAAATATTCAGTTTCTAAACCTTGGTTCTTTTCTTTTCCCTTTCTTTTTTTGTCTTCTATTCAGGAACTGTGAGGCGGTTTCTTGAGAAGCAGAAAGACAACATAACAGCTGTTGTCTTTTGCACTACCAGCTCAACGGATACAGAAATATATAAAAGGCACTTTTAGTATTGATGTTTCACTCTGTTGTTGATATCTGCTTGAACAGGCTGAACCTCTTTTGAGTTACAAAATTTTGGTTTTGTTTTTCAAACTTGTGTTTGAACTTTGTATTGCCTATCTATGCTTACTTTTTTATATCATTTCCATCTAGGTTGCTTCCACTTTACTTTCCTCGGGATAAACATGAGGAGGAGGTGGCTTTGTCAAAGCTTCCTGCTGATGTGGGGGATGAGAATGGTGAGACCATCATAGATGAGCGTAAAATCAGAATAAAGCCTTTGCCTAAAAAGCATGTTTCGAAACCTATGGAAGCTCCAGCTGATCTTCCTATCAGTGATGTTGGCTTGGCTCGCAGGTCACTAAATTTTTAAGCACTTTGAATGATTTATTGCATATTATATATTCTAAAGTGCTTTACTGGTCAGTATGGACCATATAATATAATCTAAAATTTCTTGTTACAACTTTGCTATGCTTCATCTTGTCTAGGACTTTGGGTCAGCTAGAATTTGTTTAGGATTGTCAATGCCCACAATATAATTCCCACTACTAGCTTGGATACTGTTTCAGCATTCCCCACTTGTGTTTGTGCATGACAAGGCAATTTGATGCTATGATGGGACTAGTACACCTAATCTGGTAGCCAAAACATATAAGAGGAAACAATGGGGAGAGAAAAGGGAAGAGGGAAGTGGGACTGCTGGTCCCTCAGGAAATATGAAGGTTTATACCTGGAAAAGAAGAAAGACGAGTAAAAAGAGGGATTTCAGGATAATAAAGCGACAGGAGCAGTTGGAAGGAATATTTAAAGGAAGAAACTAATGGGAGAAAGGACAGGGAAGAATTCCGGAAGGGAAGTGGAGAGAACTGGCCTCTCAAGAGCCAGTAGCTGCCTTGTTTCTTTTGTTTCTCTTGTTGGTCTGTCTGTGATTGTTCCGTGTGTGTGTTGCTGAAGTATATGTTTTTGTGTGGTTATATTTGAGTGAATCTTGTGTCCTAGTGGGTGTATCACTGTGTTTGGTGTGTGTACTTGAGTGAGTCTTGTTGGCACTAGTATATGATATTGGTGTGAGTTGGGTGTTGTGGGTCCTGTTCAAGGAGTAATCTCTTTTTCAAAATCAGTATCAGTATTTTGCGGTGTTAACCTTTTTGTTGCCTCAAATATACATTTTGGGGTGCAAACTGCGAACCAAACAAGCACTTAGAAGTCACTTGTTGAGAGGTATTTTGTTTGCATATCTTATTATTAATTTGCCAGTAGTTTCATTTGCTTGATGTGTTGTTTGAATCTCATGATTATGGGCTCATTCATTTTTTGACTATTCCTTATTTATCGCATGGGATTTTAGCATTATAGTCAACTTATTTCCATGTATCATGCTATCTTTATTATGTATTTATTTCCTTAATTTCCTTCTTGATTTCTAAGATTAGTTGGTTGATTCCTAGAGTCAACTATCTCCTTTATATGTATTGCTTTTTTACAAAATAAAATGAATCAAAATAGATTTCTAAATTCCAAATTTCTATACGGTATTAGAGCCTCACTCAGCCAAAGGGAGTTTTCGATCAGCCTTCATTGCTGATTTTCCTTATGGTCCTTGAAGGTGCATTTTTATTTCCCCCATTCTACTAGTCTGATAATCGAGCGTCTGTTCATTTTTTTTTTCCTTCTTTGTTTTACTTGTTCAAAAACAGAGACTTTACCTTTTGTTTTGTCTAGACTAGACCTTCATTGTCCAGCTCCCTTAAACGTGTTGTCTCCATTGATTATTCCTTGCATATAGCTCTGAATTGAAAAAGAAGAGAAAATAAATAAATAAATAAAACAAAGTTTTTCATCTCGTTTCTGTAGTCGTTGAATTGATTAGCCATGACATAGTTCAGCAGCTTTCAGTTTCCCACTCCTTATATTTAGGATCACCAATGTTTGGGGGGACAGCTGCACCTATGAAATACTTAACCTTACCGCTCCGTTGAATGAACAACATAATGCTAGTAGACCAATGTAAGTAATTGTCACCATTTAGGTGATAAACTGTGATAATCACAAGGGAGGATTCAAGTGAGTCATGGACGAGGGAAGAGGAAGGCATGATGCCATTATGAGGAAACAATCAAGTCATCTCAGATGAGGAGGTATCTGTTCTTTGTAGTTTGGCTTTCATCCTTGTGAATCATCTGGGTTGGATTAGAGGGTTATTAGGCATCGTTATGTTCTGATTAGATTTGATCATGGGGCTTAACCCGATAGGTCTAACCCAAAAAATATGGATATGAGCCCGAAAAAAAAGCCCGAAAAAAAATGAGCTCGTTTTTAAAAAGCCCGAATATAAAAAGGATCAGGTTTGTGCTTTTTTTAAACCCTGGCCCGAGCTCGAACTTGCCCGTATTATAATTATTTTTTATATATTATTAATAAATAATATTATTAGAACATTTATTTATAACTATAAATATAAGTAAAAAAGAATTATATAACATATATGATTATTATTATTTTTACTTTTACTTATTATATAATATATTATTAGGAATAAATTATAATTCAAATAAAATAAATTATTAGAAAAATTATTATTTTGAGAGGTTTTACTATCTTATATAGATATATATATATATATATAAAAGTTATTTAAACTTTTTGTAA
Organism: Erythrophleum fordii; assembly: GCA_032878935.1. NCBI lineage: Eukaryota > Viridiplantae > Streptophyta > Magnoliopsida > Fabales > Fabaceae > Erythrophleum > Erythrophleum fordii. The sequence continues at coordinate 46,870,791 of JAVQMF010000053.1, read as the reverse complement.
TTTTTTAATAAGTTATTTGGAATTTAAAATAAGAATAAAAGTATGCCTAACAAGTAATGAAATATATATAATATTTAAAACTAAAAAAGACAAAAAAAAAAAAAAGAGTTGCGCAAAACAGGCGGGCTCGGGCCCGGGCCTAAAAAAAATTGCAAATTTTTTTATGAGCCCGGCCCGTGATCAAGTCTAGTTCTGATACTATGTAGAAATTTAAGGTTTAATTTTTTTCTGAACTTTATTGAATGAAAATAGTCAAACATATATAGGAAAGGAGGCAACAAACATTGTTATTCAGATCCTAACAATAGATAATGATAAGGCTTAAATTAAAGCTAACGATAAAATGTTTGAAAAACACTTATTATCTAATACTCCTATCCTAAACAAAATGAAAATTAATCTTATCTTAAAGGCCTAAACAAAGTAGCTAAAATATAAGGATTAAAACAAAAAATATTTAAAAAAATTGTTAAATTAAAACAAGATCAATCACGTTTAGATAGCATTATTTCTAACCAAGCCTTTGAAATTGAGAGCCACATACATGACTTGAAATAGGGAGAGATGCCAGTAAGTCAATATTATAACACTGGTGAAATACTGGCAACAACTTGATGCATTGAAGACTTACACATGGGAATGCCCAAGTGATGTAGCCAACTATTGAAAAATTATTGAGAAGAAGCATATTCACAAATTCTTAATAGACATCAACAACACTTATGATGAAGTTGGAAGGAGAATTCTTGCAAGAACCCCTCTTCTCTCACTCAGCGGTTTTCTTTGAGATCAAGTGCAATGAAGCTAGAAAGAAGTTGATGCTAAAAACTTTCATTTCCAATTCTAGTGAATCATCTGCTTCGTTGCCCAAGGAATCAATTTTTTGGGAGCTGATAGCAAGTTGAAAAAATAGACCCATGCATGGTGTGTTCATTGTAGCAAATCAAGTCACACTAAGAGAAATGCTAGAAAATCCATGGCAAACCAGTAGATTGGAAGTCAAAACAAATGGTGAAACTAGTGAGTCAACGATGACCACTGAGAAAATACCTTAACAACAATAATAACAAAAAGCCTTTTCCCACTAAGTGGAGTCGGTTACATAAATCAATCGATGCAATAAAGTCTTATCGTAAATCATGTTTTTAGACAAGCCATTTAAATTTAAATTCTTTTTAATAGTTTCTCTAATGATTTTTCTTTATCTTCATTTACCTTTAATTATTGGACTACTCTCTATCTGATTTACTCTCCTTATTAGAGCTTTTATAGGTTTTCTTTACACGTGACTAAACTATCTAAAGCGCGATTTTACAATTTTTTTTACAATAGGTGTAACATTCACTTTCTCTCTAATGTTTTTATTTCTAATTCTATCTTGTCTTATGTGACTACTCATTCTACGCAACATTCTCATTTCCGCAATATTGAGCTTATTCTCTTGTTGGCTTTTATTACTCAACACTCAGGTCTATACAACATTACAGGTTTTATATCTGTGGTAGAATTTACCTTTAAACTTGAGTGGTACTCTTTTATTACAAATAACACTTGAAACACTCATCCATTTCATCCATCCTACTTGAATCCTACGTTTTACATCTTCTATTTCTCTGTTATGTTGTATGATGGACTCCAGATACTTAAACCGTGTAACTTGTGATATAGTACTCCAATTTTCACTTTTACGCTAAAAATAATACATCTTTTACTAAACTTATATTCCATATGCTCTATTTTACTTCTATATAAGTGAAATCCATGTACTTTCTAAACTAGTCTCCATATCTCTAACTTTTCATTCATCTCTTTTCTCAATTCTCCAATTAGGACTGTATTATCAGCAAAAAACATGCATTGTAGCATTGGCTCTTGGATATGTTCAGTAAGCACATCTAAGATTAAAGTGAAAAGATAATGGCTTAAAGTTGACCCCTGATATAAACTAAGGGTTATTGGGAAATGTCTTGTAGGCCAACCTCTTGCTTTTACACTAATTGTAATCCCATCATACATATATTGAATTGTTCAAATATAAGCAATCCCAATTCTTTTTTTCTCTAGAGCCTTTCATAAAACATCTCTTGGCACTCTATCATATGCTTTCTTTAAATCAATAAACACCATGTGTAAGTCTTTTTTATTCTTTCAATACCTCTCCATTAATGTTCGCAATAAGTATATTACTTCCCTGGTTAACTTTCTTGGCATAAAACTAAATTGATTCTCTATGACTTGAGTCTCCTGCTTTAATCCCCACTCAATTATTCTCTCTCATAACTTTATAATATAGCTCATAAGCTTAATTCCCCTTTAATTTGCATAATTTTGTATGTCTCCTTTATTCTTATAAATAGGGATTAAAGTATTTTTCCTTCACTCATCTAACATTCTCTTGGACGTCATAATCTTATTAAATAATTTTATAAGCCAACTTATGCTTTTTACTCCTAAACCCTTCTATACCTCAATAGGGATATTATCCAGTCCAATTGTTTTGCCATTCTCCATCTACTTTAATACTTCTTTTACCTCTTATTCTCGATTCTTATGATAAAAAGTATAATTTCGATCTTTCTTCTTAATGTTTAGACTATCCAAATGCAATAAAATTTCGTGTCTTTTATTAAATAGTTTATGAAAATAATACTTTCATCTTTCTTTAATATCTTGTTGCGTAACCAAAACTTTTCTTTTTCTATCTTTAATGCATTTCACTTGGTCCACGTCTTCTTTCCTTACTTTTAGCTAGTTTGTAAACATTTCTTTATCTAATTTTAGTACTTAAGGATTGATATAACCCATCGAGTGCCTTAACTCTCATTTCGCTCACTGTTTTTTTGGTTTCTTTCTTGGCTATCTCTTATTTTTCCCATTTTCACCACTTTTACAAAAAAATCATGCTTTATAACACTCCTTTTTAATCTTAACCTTACCTTGTATGTTTGCATCTCACGATCAAGATTTTTTATCTTTAGATCCAAAACTTTTTGATTTATTGAGTATCTCTTTTGTCACCTTCCTAATTTCTTTAGCCATCTCATTCTATATATCGTTAACACTTCCTTGTATTTCCCAGGATCTTTCCTTCAAAATCTTTCTTTGCAAACTCTTTTCTTTATTCCTTTTCAATAGCCACCACTTGATTCTTGATACCTCATCCTGGCCTTTGCTTTTTTACTTTCTTTTTAACTCGTACATCCATCATCAAAATTCTATGTTGAGTAGTTAAACTTTCTCTAAATATAACTTTACAATCAATGCAAAGTTTTCTATCCACTTTCCTTAATAGAAAGAAATCAATTTGAGAACATATTCCTCTGCTTTTGTACGTGATAAGATGTTCTTCATATTTCTTAAAACAAGTATTGAATATAGTAAAGTCGAACACTAATGAAAATTCGAGAATAGTTTTACCTCTATATTTGCTTCCCTTGAACCATATCCTCTATGCGCACTCTCGTAACATCTGAATGCACTCCTCACATGACCATTAAGATCTCCTCCTAGGAGATTCTTTTCTTCTAATGGGATTTCTTGGATTAAACCTTATAAGTTTTCTCAAAACTTTACCTTGTGATATTCTTCTAACTCTACTTGTGGTGCATAAGTACAAATAACATTAAAAATTTTCCTTTCCACTACAAACCTTAATGTTATGATTTTATCTCCTATTCTTTTTACATTCACTACAACATTTTTCCAAAACTTATCCACAATTATACCTACCTCATTTCTAAATTCAATTTTACCAATATACCAAAGTTTAAAATCTGAAATATTTAATTCCTTCATTTTTTCTCCTACTTATTTGGTTTATTATAAACATATAAAATTAATTATCCTCTTAATCATGGTATTTACTATTTCCATTGATTTACCTTTAAGTGTATCTATATTCCAAGTTCTAAAGCGAATCCTAATCTCATGAACCAACTTCTTTATGCACATTCGTTCACGAAAATGTGGGAAGCCTTATTTATTTTTCACTACACCCTAGTGTCAATGCAGCAGTTTTTGCTCATTTGACATTATACTCAAGCTATATAGCACGTTACTTTCGGACAACGGCTTAGCATTACTTCTAATATATCGATAATCCATGTTATAAAGATTCGACAAAATTTTACGTTGACTGTCGACTGCCTAACACTCTACTCTTTTTTTCAAGCTTTAAGACCAGTTATGAAAATGATTTACATTGAAGTATATCATAGACAGAGTTGAGAAAATACCTTAACTTGAGAATAATTGTTGCAATGGGAATTGTTGCAAAAATTGCTTAGAAATAAGGATCAAAATGACCTAAAAAATTCAAAGATGATTGTTGGGTCTAGTTCCTATGTTCAAACTAGAATTGGGATTTGTGAAGATGATTGGCAATACTAATTCCAAGTTGTGCCCAATTTGAGGAGGAGTGATAGAATCTCGTGATTATGGGCTCATTCATTTTCTAACTGTCCCTTGTTTATCACATGGGATTTTATCAGCATAATCAATTTATATTTTTCCTATTTGATTTCCATGTATCAAGCTATCTTTATTATGTATTTATTTCTTTGTTTTCTTCCTTGATTTCTGAGATTGGTTGGCTAATTTCTAGAGTCAGCTATCTTCTTTATATGTATTGCTCATTTTCAAAATAAAATAAATCATAATAGACTTATGAATTCCAAATTTCGACATGTGTTCATGTTGCACTTGTTCAATAGAACAGTAAAATATCCATGTTTTAAAATTTAATGAATTAATTTTCCTGATCGGGGTGGCTTTTATAGGACTTCAAGTTCATCCTATTTAGATTCATTTCTGGATCCCGCCTTCATGTCCTTAATTAAAGATCCTGATCAGAGACGTCAAGAGCAGTGGGAGAAAACTGCTCAAGCACGAAGAGGCTGGAATTGTGCCAAAATGCTTGGATTTGGTGAGCTTGGTGGGCCTCCATTGTCTGCTGCTGAAGAATATTCTCTTCACTCTAGATACCTATCTAAAGCAAATTCTCTGAATCTCTCTGAAATTGCAGAGATGAAAATTGTGTAAGTATTGATCTAACTCATCTTCTGTATGTATACTCTGACACTCTGCTCCATTATTAATCATAAGATCCAAATGTATGTTGGGATTGATGAGTTATTCTAATTGGAAGTGTTTGTAATCAGTCCAGCGAAAAAAAAAAAAAAGGGGCCAAGCTCTAAACACAGAGTATTGTGACAACCAAAAAACATCCCACCATTGACCAAACACTGGCATTTAGGAATAGAGAATTAGCAGCCAATTTTTTTTTTCCTTTTCTGTATGTTCCTTAGGTAAAGCAAGTTGCATGAAATAAAGCCTGCCTCAAAGACATGTTGGTGTGAATAAATTTTGGTGGGCAGGGGGAAGCAGGGTTCCTGAGTTTAGAATTTTCTACAATCTTTCTTGGCAACAAGAGATGAGTTGAACTTTGGGGTTGTTAGAGTCTTCCAATCCTTTATGGCTTCTTCATAACTGAACTTTCTGAACAATCTTGTTTGTCTCAACCAAATCAGTGTGATGGTTTCTTGCACGAGGGTGGATGGTAAGGTATTTTTGTTTTTGCATTTAGTGTCTGATGTATTTATATTTTCAGCTATCGTGGTGGAGTAGACAGTGAAGGTCGTCCTGTCATGGTTGTTGTGGGGGCACACTTTTTGCTCAGATGTCTTGATCTGGAGCGATTTGTGGTGTATGTGGTGAAGGTAACTCAGTTATACTTTTCATCTTGACAATTTTTACTGTCATCAAGCTAAAGTTTTTCTCTTATAAAATCTCATCTTCTAGAAATTGGGAATGCATATCACTCTTGCAAGAACTGATGTCCGTAAATTCTAATCTTTATCTTTTTTTCTTCCTCTTCCCCTCTTACCTTTTCAAATTTATTTGAAATCATATTTGGCTTTAACTTTCAGGAGTTTGAACCTATAATACAGAAGCCTTATACTATTGTCTACTTCCACTCTGCTGCATCTCTGCAGATGTAAGTGTCATGTGATGGGATTCTGGAACGTATAGATTGGTTTATTCCTTTACACAAATAGGCTGTCTTTGTCGAAAAATATATTAGGAATGTTTAGCGGCAACTAATCATAGAACTTCTTTTGCCAACTAGTTGAATTTCTATGTGAATTATGTGTTTAGATGAAACAAATTGAAACAGTTTAATAGCCAAAGTTCTGGTAATACAATGCTTTTGTTCAGTTACATGAATGGAAGCTGAGATCTAACTGTCAAGATATGGAGAATAAGTTTGAACTTTTTTGAGATTGTATTCATCTGTAAGAGTATTCCGATTGCCAAACATTTCATGTTGATTTAAGAATACTTTGCATATTTGCTGGAAACATCTACTTCACCCTTGGCTTAGTCCAAGTTTGGGATCTTGAATTGACTATATGTTTCTTTGCTGAGAGTGCTTCTTAATATTTTTCTACCTGTTAATGTTATTGACTCTTAATACGTAGATGCATATTAAAAATGGGAAATGGGAAATCCTCAGGTCCATTGTCAATTAACCGTATGCTTCATTGGTGGATATGGTTTTATATTTAACGCATTAATGTTTTGTTTTGCTGAAGGCAGATCTGCTTGTTTGAGTGTTATGTGAAAGAAACATTAAGACAGGCATGGTGATAGTTTTTGGATAAAATGTGTTCATAATAATTAAAGTCATGCGATGGGTGGGAGGCACACTTAAAACCAAAGAAAAGGGGAGAAGGTACATAGAGGAAGAAGCTTGTTTCTAAAGTGGTTTAGAATAATTTACATAAGCAGGTTGCTTTGTGAAACTCTGTGTAGAACTAACTATTAACATTGGTTGCTCCTGACTTACTTATGATGCTCATTATTTTGGTTTGTTGACAAAATTCACTTCTTTCCACACTGCCTTTGGAATAAATAGGCAACCGGACCTGGGTTGGATGAGGAGATTACAACAAATACTTGGTCGGAAGCACCAGCGCAACCTGCATGTATGAACTCATGATAACGTAATTTTTTATACTTTTTGAGTATTTGTTCTGATCACTTAGTCTGACATGTAGGCAATATATGTCCTTCACCCAACTTTTGGACTAAAAGCAGCAATTTTTGCGCTTCAGTTGTTTGTGGACAGTGTGGTACGTTAGAAATGACATTTTATTAGTGGAACTTAAACCTATTTAAGGACCACATATATTTTTGTTATTGACAAGTAAGTTTTAGGTTTGGAAGAAAGTGGTATATGTTGATCGGCTTCTGCAGCTCTTCAGATATGTACCTCGTGAGCAGTTGACCATCCCAGATTTCGTGTTTCAGTTGAGTTTTTCTGTTTACGTTTGTTGTCATCTTCATTTGTTCTTGTTCTTATAATATCATGGACAATGTTTCAATTTATGACTTTTCAAAGTATGTGGGTTTTAAAGCAGTTCTAGCATATAAGGGTCCTCTTCCTTTGATAATCCTGCTTGTAGATGAGGGAGGTTTCAGATCGTGGGCCCTAGCCCTTTTCTTTCTTCCCTTCTAGCGGCGAGGGGTTTTTTTTTTCTTGGGATTTTGGGCTCTAATTTGTTTTGTTGATGCAGGCACGACTTAGAAGTGAATGGAGGAAAGGGTGTCATTGTGGATCCCAGAACAAAATATGTGTATCGAAGACGATGAGCATGTCATAAACAGTTCTATCATCAGATGATAAAAGCGGATCATTTTCTATACTTCATTACTTGACCTTTAATTCCTCTGGTAACTGGAAGAAGGTTTGTATAGGTTTGAAATGTCTATGGAGACTTTTTTTTTTTAATATATATTTTACTATTTGAATTTTTTTTGAAGCATTGATCAGTTCTTCTGTAAGTGAAATGTTATTTTATTTTGTTGTATCCTAAGTGAGTCCTAAATAATATTCAAGATATTTTTTATAAATGTTGAAGCTGGACGGTTGACTTGATTAATTACATGTAAATTCAAGGGTGTGGATTTAAATAAAATCAGGCTTTGAAGATTTTCATTATTCTTTCCTCGAATCTGCACTTTGATTATTGTTATATTTAACATCTCAATGTTAATTTATGTAATTCAACATAAGATTAACTCATCAGCAATCAACCTTTGGCCAAAAATGGAATGTTATAATATAGAAGTTCGGCATCTTTCATATCCTGTGTCATGTTCCAAACCAGAGAGCTGTGAAGGACAGATGTATGTTTATTGTGTGCTGATATATGGTGTTTTATGGTTCCATTGTATCATTGGAGAGAGCGAAGCAGTTTGGTTTTACATTCCCTTGAGGTAACAAAAGTAATGTAAATATGTCCTTGGCTCAGCTAATACAGGAATCTGACAACCTACTTTGTTGATGAAGGACACAGCAAGTACGAACATAATAACCTACGTGTTTTGAAGATCCTAATCAGGACTTGTCCTCAGATGAATTATCAGAGCAGTGCTCTTCTAGGTGTCTAGATTTGATTTGAATAATTAAAACTTTATATATTTTTTATTTTTAATTTCAATCATTATTTTTTAAATTTACAATTAAAAAATTATTTTTATTTTACACTTTATCTTTTTAAAAAATATTTTTTAAAAAGTAATTAAAAATAGACAAAATTTTGGTGAATCAGATCAAGTGTAAATGGCTAAGAAGGGACTGCACAAGGTATTCATCAAGTGCTCGATTACGGAGATCTGTTTCAATCCGGAAACCCCATAACAAAATTTCACACCAAGATTCTTGGTATTGCAAATATTCTTGAGTTGTAATAACAAGTCAGTCAAATATCTATACTAAAACTTGGATAATTGGAGTTAATTTTAAAGGAAATTTTTGGTTTTAATAACAGCTTAACGAATTCTTACCAAAACAATAATCAATTCGAATGATTGGTCTATCATTTAAGTTAATAAACGAAATATAATGAATTGAAAGTTTGGAAGAGTTGTTTGTCACATTAGAAGACCAAGTTACCATATAAAGAGAAATTCATTGCTTCAAAATTATATCCGGAAAACTCGTTCCGGAGTTTCAGTTGAGTAAACAGCAAACTTGAATAGGGAAGTAGGAATGGGAAGAGAAATTTGCGAATATGCCATCATGCCAGTGATATAATTATACACGAGATACAAATAATATGTGATTCTTGCCAACCCAACATAATATGTGCTGACCAATGGTTTTGCAGATTTGATCATCAGATAAGTAGAGTTCTATTTTATATAAAGATTTTTATGAGTTTTAAGGATTTTGATCCTCTCAATACAAATCCTGTATCTGTCTAATCTACTGATGACTTATAAATATCGAAGCATAGAGGAAATTATTAAATTATCACAAAGTAAACTTTTTTTTTTTTTAGAGATGTCCAAATCACATAATTTTTTTATTATAAAAATATGTACAAATTTCTATTAAGTGAAAAGATTATCAAAATATTATTAAAAATAATATATTTATTTCTTTTATTAAATTTTTATTTCAATGTCATTTATTTTGTATTAAAAATCATAAATTTATTTTATTTTAACTTTTAAAAAAAATTATGTAATATTTTGTTATATTATATAAGTAATAAATATAATAGTATTATAATTAAAACATGTGTAATTATAACTTATGTTTTATTATAGAAGTAAGTGTAGCATGTCTTTTGATTTAAGAAAAAAAAAGTATAATTTTTTAAAGCAAAAATGAAAATCATGTACCTTGAATATTTCTAAGACATTAGCATAATTTACCCAATATAGTGTAATAAGAAACGAATTTCGAATTCAGTATACCCCCACCGCCACCATTGAAGCAGTTGATAAGTTGCAAAGAAGTTGCAGTTGACTTGGGTCAAAATGGTGGAATTAATTAAACAAAATGGAGGATAGTGGAAGATAGTTAAGAAAAGGGGGGAACAAGAGTAAACGGACGAGAGAATTTTCCAACAAGTTGATAAATTTGCACGCAACGTGGATACAAGGGCAAAAAGCACCAAAACTATTGTAAATTCACAAGCATCGTGTTACCCTTATAAAAGCCATCCTCTACCATCATAGTTGAGCACAAAAACAACACAAGTTTGTTTAGAATGGCATTTATAAAGCCAGCAATCCCAATCTCATTCTTGTCCTTAATCTTGTTAGCACTAGCAAATGGTTCTAATGCTGGAGGAATAGCAATTTACTGGGGCCAAAGCGGCTATGAGGGTACATTGGCTCAGGCTTGTAACACAGGCAACTATCAGTTTGTGATTATAGCTTTTCTTCCAACATTTGGTAATGGCCAGAAACCTGTGATAAACCTTGCTGGTCACTGTGATCCCTCCAGTAATGGGTGCACTGGATTGAGTTCTGACATAAAATCATGTCAAGCTCAGGGTATCAAGGTTTTGCTGTCGCTGGGAGGAGGTGCTGGCAACTACTTTCTTGCATCGTCTCAGGAAGCAAGGCAAGTCGCCGCTTATTTATGGAATAACTTCTTGGGTGGCACATCTTCTTCTCGCCCACTTGGACCTGCTGTTCTTGATGGCATTGACTTTGACATTGAAGGAGGTACAACCCAACACTGGGATGAGCTTGCTAGGTACTATTTTATTTTATTTTATTTTTTATTACGATCATGGATGTCCTCAATTTTTTTGCTTATTACTGAAACTCCCCCATGTTGGTTTAATACATGTAGGATTTTTAATTCTAAAGTACTCTTGATAAAGTTATTTGGCACTGTTGTCTCACAATTTTTTTGTATTTTGAATATCATAATAATAAGATTATAAAAGTCAACTAAATTAAAAATTAGGAGCTATCTGGTGCATGGGAAATTTAATGTCTCAAACATCCACAAACTTATTTATGAGATGTTTAAATATAATAAATATGAAAATTTTAATTTTTTTTTGTTTTATATATCCTAAACATTATCAAAATGGTAATTTAAAAAATATATATATCAAATTCAAATATTTTATAAAAAGATTAGGATACACACATATCAAATGGTACCTTATGCTTTTTGAGTAATAAAAAATAACTTTTATTTTCTAATATTTTAAGATGATAAATAATCTTGGACACCTATATATCAAACCCCATCATGCAAGATATTACATGACATCCAAAAAGCCAAATTAAGATAATAATATATACTAAAAACTTTTTTAATGTCACTTGCTTATCAATTTGACTAACCACTTTGACTGTTGTCAGCTACCTAAAAGGCTATGGCAATGATGGGCAACAGGTGTACTTGACTGCAGCTCCCCAATGCCCGTATCCTGATGCATGGATCGGAGATGCTCTAGAGACTGGCCTTTTTGACTACGTTTGGGTCCAATTCTACAACAACCCTCCTTGCCAATACAGTTCTCGGTCAATCACCAATCTTGTAAATGCATGGGAGCAATGGACATCAGCTATCCAAGCCAACAAGATCTTCCTAGGGCTACCAGCTTCACCACGAGCAGCAGGCAGTGGCTTCATTCCTGTGTCTGATCTTACCTCCAAAGTGCTTCCTGCCATCAAGGGTTCTGCAAAATATGGCGGTGTTATGCTCTGGTCGAGGTACTATGATGTTCGAACTGGATATAGTTCTTCCATCAAGAGCTATGTCTAAAAATTATTCAAGTTATGTCTCATGAACTAATGTATGTAGTACTATAGCATGTCAATGGTTGTGCCATGTATGGAAACGTGAGAGCAATAATATATAGATCAAGAACATATATAAATAAAATGGGACTCTTTACGATTAAACATCTTCGGCGCAATAAAGTGGGTAAAGTTACTCACACAAAAAGAAAAAAAAATATCCTGACCTTCAAGATAAATTTTTTATTAGCCAAATTAATGGATTCAGATGACTATAAAATTTACATAAGCATGTCAATAGTAGCGGTCGCTAAAGTATAACAAAAGCTATTCTTTAATTATTGGAATTTTGGACCAAGCTGATGTAACTATTATATGTAACATTTATAATTAATTATCCTATTTATCTTTAAAAATGAATTATATAAAATTTTGGGATTATAAAACATAACTTTTAAAATTGAAGAAATTACATTCAAAGACCTCAATTTTATAAAAATTATAATAAAAAAATTTATAATTTAAAATTATTAACAATGACCAAAATTATTATCGAATTTTAGAAAATTCATTATTAGGTCTATAAAAATTATTACTTGGTTTTAGAAAAGTAACATATTTTCTTAAAATTTGATAGTAACTTTTTTAAACCTTAATAGTAAATAATAGTAATTTGGTTCTTTGCAAATAATTTTAATTTTTAAAGTTTTTTTACTATAAATTTTATAAAATTTGAATCCTTAAATGTAATTTTTCCTTAAAATTCAATGTTAACCCATGCACTACATCGATGTGTATTTATTCAGTATTATTATTATTATTATTATTTGGTTATAAGACTGGCTCTTTCTTCAACATAATTTAAATCATTAACATTGTCCAATAACAAGTATGTACTTTCATTAATTGATAAAACAAATTTTAATTCTATCCTTATAGCTATATAATTTGTGCTCATTGATAATTCCAATACTAATCTCTAATAAAGTCAGCAATAGGATATATTTTCCTATCCTCAACCCTATCATGTTATTTGTGTAAATTTTCCTGCGTAGCCTAGGTGTAATACTTTTATTGATTACATACTAATTAATTATCATTTAAGTAAGTTACAGGTAACAAAAGCTATTTGTTGTCTAAATTTTAATTCAATACAACAAAGGAATCACATATTACATGGACATGTAATCTAAACTATCATGTTACTAAAGGTGCAAAGCATGTAGTTATCATAATATTACAATAAATATTCTAAGTACGGGGATATCATCGGCCCTACATCATCAAAATATTCATCATCAATCAACACTCAAGATATACATACATACATCATAATACAACCAAAAAAGGTTCTTGAGTCAATTGTTATTTAGTTAGTGGAGCTACTATTTACAATTAAAATGCTCCATGATACTACTTCCATTCCTCCAAGAATCTAGATATTTAGGTTTGGTATCCCTATGCTAAGAGGAATTTACTATGTCACTTTGATAACTATGGAGGTTTTCATCCCTATAATTACCTAAAGTTGCTTGACCCCAAGTACCTCAACTCAATTTCAACAACATAACAAGTGATCAACATTCTTAATATATGAATACAATATCACACGTGTAAGAATTATAAAAATTATCAATAAGACATTAATAATTTGAAATTTGATAATAGTTTACTTGTCGTATGTGCAAAAAATATTTTCTTTTCTTTTCTCTATTTGAAATGTAATTACATTATACATAAACATCTTATCTAATGGCAATAATAAAAAAATATCATATAATAAAAGCCATGAATATGAGCCGCCAATTTAAACTTTTCATAATCATCATATATCTCTACATATTTGGACATTAAACATATTCTTATTTAATGAAAAAATAACTTCACCATCCTTAATAATATGACTCAATTAAATTAAAATATACATAGGCACTATATCCAGTGTTCTATACCATTGAACACATGCCTAAGTTTTTGAAAATATTGCACAACTAAAGGTAAAAGAACATTTTCCCTAGTTTATTGCATCTACACAAAAAGATAGGTATGAAAGTATCCATAATATAAAGAAACCAAATCACAAAACATGACATCTAAGGCATTTCCTAGAGTGGATCCACATTGCATACATAAGCAAATTTTCACAATACATATCTAAAGAGAAGATTATATAAAGATTATCTCTCTAGAATAATAACAATACCTAGAGTCTCAAAATCTCATATATGCCCAAAATACAATTATAATACCATGCATGTTGAAATTTTATTCTCAAGAGAATAACTCATCAATTTATATAAATACATCAAAGTATGCATACACATTAGCACAAATATTATCTCACCTCATCTAGATAATAAAGTGCTCCTAGTTGCTCATAATAATTTCCAATGAAACCCATTTCTCTTATGATATTTATTAGTATCTTAAATATTTTACTAATCCAAGTTTCAACATTATCATATATACATAGGTATTGTTTTAAGTCTAGCTTCCATATAAAAGGAATAAAGAAATTGGGGAAAGTAGGGTCATCTATGCATAACCACTGTCTAGAGTATAGTCTTCTATGCATGAGGTTCAACAACACATTTCATCATAAGGAATTAATTATTGAAAGTTTAATTCTTGATTATTCGTTCCAACATAATTACAAGAATTAGCTTAAATATATTATTTTAATAATAGATTTCAAGCATAAAAAGGTCTAGACAAGTACTCATAATCTTTAACAATCCCTAATTAGTATGTAAAATAAATACTAAAGGCAAAATCCTACCAAAAAGAATCAAACTTTTCATATTCCTTCATATTTTCTAAAGCCGCACTGTGGGGCTCCTCAATGACTCCACAATATCGTGCATTTTTGTCCCTATGGAACAGAACCAATGGCTAGCACGCCTTGGCACCGTACCTTCTTCCTCATGTGTCTACAACATGTTTCACGGTTCATCATAGAGAAATTCCCATATCTAACCTCAAAGACCCTAATGATCAATTTAAACATTTCATAAGCTTCATACACCCAAAAAACCACATTTGAAACATAAATTAATCATCCAAAACAAGATTTGCCATTTAAGATCTTTTAAAGAGAGAAAGAAGAAAAGATTAAGGAAATAAAGTAGTTGGTTACTTTTAAGCATACTATATTAGCATCTAATCTTCACAGCAATATCATCCAAATCATTACACAACATCAAAATAAAGTTTGAATCTCATTGGACAACACCTCTTAAAGAGAGAAAATGGAAGTTAATACAGAGGAAGACATGTGGATAGCATGTAAATGTGATTTCTCATCTCCTAAACATTTGTTTTTCCACAAACAACAAGTTACTTCATGGTTTAATAACTACAAAGGAAGTTTTTAAATTTCACCGGGTGAGAAATTAGGGAGAGAAATAGAGACGTGAAAAAGGGGAGAGAGAGAGAGAGAGAGAAAGCAAATAAAGTTAAATCTCAATAAGAAATATGTCTCACTTGGTGGAGCTTCAAATTTGGATCAAAAGCTTCCCCTTCCTTCTTGTTCCTCTTCCTCTGCAACCACCCCCCCCCCCCCCCCAAAAACACAAAAAGAAATTATAGTAGAGTGGAATAAATGGTTGAAGTAAATAAAGATATTGTTGGTCTCCTACGATCTTTAGCGTATCTCGCTCCTTTCTCTCTCTCAGCATGTTTTTGTTTCACTGACTTCATGAGGAACAGTAAACTATCCATGTTTTAAAATTTGGTGAATTAATTTTCCTGATCTGGGTGGCTTTTATAGGACTTCAAGTTCATCCTATTTAGATTCATGTCTGGATCCCGCCTTCATGTCCTTAATTAAAGATCCTGATCAGAGACGTCAAGAGCAGTGGGAGAAAACTGCTCAAGCACGAAGAGGCTGGAATTGTGCCAAATTGCTTGGATTTGGTGACCTTGGTGGGCCTCCATTGTCTGCTGCTGAAGAATATTCTCTTCACTCTAGATACCTATCTAAAGCAAATTCTCTGAATCTCTCTGAAATTGCAGAGATGAAAATTGTGTAAGTATTGATCTAACTCATCTTCTGTATGTATACTCTCTGCTCCATTATTAATCATAAGATCCAAATGTATGTTGGGATTAATGAGTTATTCTAATTGGAAGTGTTTGTAATCAGTCCAGCCCAACCCAAAAAAAAAAAGATGGGCCAAGCTCTAAACGCAGAGTATTGTGACAACCTAAAAACACCCCACCATTGACCAAACACTGGCATTTAGGAATACAGAATTAGCAGCCAATTTTTTTTTTCCTTTTCTGTATGTTCCTTAGGTAAAAACAAGTTGCATGAAATAAAGCCTGCCTCAAAGACATGTTGGTGTGAATAAATTTTGGTGGGCAGGAGGAACCAGGGTTCCTGAGTTTAGAATTTTCTGCAATCTTTCTTGGCAACAAGAGATGAGTTGAACTTTGGGGTTGTTAGAGTCTTCCAATCCTTTATGGCTTCTTCACAAACTGAACTTTCTGAACAATCTTGTTTGTCTCAACTAAATCAATGTGATGGTTTCATGCACGAGGGTGGATGGTAAGGTATTTTTGTTTTTGCATTTAGTGTCTGATGTATTTATGTTTTCAGCTATCGTGGTGGAGTAGACAGTGAAGGTCTTCCTGTCATGGTTGTTGTGGGGACACACTTTTTGCTCAGATGTCTTGACCTGGAGCGATTTGTGGTGTATGTGGTGAATGTAACTCAGTTATACTTTTCATCTTGACAATTTTTACTGTCATCAAGCTAAAGTTTTTCTCTTATAAAATCTCATCTTCTAGAAATTGGGAATGCATATCACTCTTGCAAGAACTGATTTATGTAAATTCTAATCTTTATCGTTTTTTCTTCCTCTTCCCCTCTTTCCTTTTCGAATTTATTTGAAATCATATTTGGTGTTAACTTTCAGGAGTTTGAACCTATAATACAGAAGCCTTATACTATTGTCTACTTCCACCCTGCTGCATCTCTGCAGATGTAAGTGTCATGTGATGGGATTCTGGAATGTATAGATTGGTTTACTCTTTTATACAAATAGGCTGTCTTTGTCGAAAAATATATTAGGAATGTTTAGGGGCAACTAATCATAGAACTTCTTTTGCCAACTAGTTGAATTTCTGTGTGAATTATGTGTTTAGATGAAACAAATTGAAACAGTTTAATAGCCAAAGTTCTGGTAATACAATGCTTTTGTTCAGTTACATGAATGGAAGCTGAGATTTAACTGTCAAGATATGGAGAATAAGTTTGAACTTTTTTGAGATTGTATTCATCTGTAAGAGTATTCCGATTGCCAAACATTTCATGTTGATTTAAGAATACTTTGCATATTTGCTGGAAACATCTACTTCACCCTTGGCTTAGTCCAAGTTTGGGATCTTGAATTGACTACATGTTTCTTTGCTGAGAGTGCTTCTTAATATTTTTCTACCTGTTAATGTTATTGACTCTTAATACGTAGATGCATATTAAAAATGGGAAATGGGAAATCCTCAGGTCCATTGTCAATTAACCGTATGCTTCATTGGTGGATATGGTTTTATATTTAACGCATTAATGTTTTGTTTTGCTGAAGGTAGATCTGCTTGTCTGAGTGTTATATGAAAGAAACATTAAGACAGGCATGGAGATAGTTTTTGGATAAAATGTGTTCATAATAATTATAGTCATGCGATGGGTGGGAAGCACACTTAAACCAAAGAAAAGGGGAGAAGGTACATAGGGGAAGAAGCTTGTGTTTAAAGTGGTTTAGAATAATTTACATAAGCAGGTTGCTTTGTGAAACTCTGTGTAGAACTAACTATTAACATTGGTTGCTCCTGACTTACTTATGATGCTCATTGTTTTGGTTTGTTGACAAAATTCACTTCTTTCCACACTGCCTTTGGAATAAATAGGCAACCCGACCTGGGTTGGATGAGGAGATTACAACAAATACTTGTTCGGGAGCACCAGCGCAACCTGCATGTTTGAACTCATGATAACGTAATTTTTTTATACATTTTGAATATTTGTTCTGATCACTTAGTCTGACATGTAGGCAATATATGTCCTTCACCCAACTTTTGGACTAAAAGCAGCAATTTTTGCGCTTCAGTTGTTTGTGGACAGTGTGGTACGTTAGAAATGACATTTTATTAGTGGAACTTAAACCTATTTAAGGACCACATATATTTTTGTTATTGACAAGTAAGTTTTAGGTTTGGAAGAAAGTGGTATATGTTGATCGGCTTCTGCAGCTCTTCAGATATGTACCTCGTGAGCAGTTGAGCATCCCAGATTTCGTGTTTCAGTTGAGTTTTTCTGTTTTCGTTTGTTGCCATCTTCATTTGTTCTTGTTCTTATAATATCATGTAGAATGTTTCAATTTATGACTTATTCAAAGTATGTGGCTTTTAAAGCAGTTCTAGCATATAAGGGTCCTCTTCCTTTGATAACCCTGCTTGTAGATGAGGGAAGTTTCAGATCATGGGCTCTTTCTTGGGGTTTTCGGGCTCTAATTTGTTTTGTTGATGCAGGCACGACTTAGAAGTGAATGGAGGAAAGGGTGTCATTGTGGATCCCAGAACAAAATATGTGTATCGAAGACGATGAGCATGTCATATACAGTTCTATCATCGGATGATAAAAGCGGATCATTTTCTATACTTCCTTCATTACCTAACCTTTAATTCCTCTGCTAACTGGAAGAGGGTTTGTATAGGTTTGAAATGTCTATGGAGACTTTTTTTTTTTATATTTTACTATTTGAATTTTTTTTGAAGCATTGATCAGTTCTTCTGTAAGTGAAATGTTATTTTATTTTGTTGTATCCTGAGTCCGAAATAATATTCAAGATATTTTTTATAAATGTTGAAGCCGGACGGTTGACTTCATTAATTACAGGTAAATTCAAGGGTGTGGATTTAAATAAAATCAGGCTTTGAAGATTTTCATTATTCTTTCCTCGAATCTGCACTTTGATTATTGTTATATTTAACATCTCAATGTCAATTTATGTAATTCAACATAAGATCAACTCATCAGCAATCAACCTTTGGCCAAAAATGGAATGTTATAACATAGAAGTTCGGCATCTTTCATATCCTGTGTCATGTTCCAAACCAGAAAGCTGTGAAGGACAGTTGTATGTTTATCGTCTGCTGATATATGGTGTTTTATGGTTCCATTTTATCATTGGAGAGGGCGAAGCAGTTTGGTTTTACAGTCCCTTGAGGTAACAGAAGTAATGTAAATATGTCCTTGGCTCAGCTGATACAGGAATCTGACAACCTACTTTGTTAACGAAGGACACAGCAAGTACGAACATAATAACCTACGTGTTTTGAAGATCCTAATCAGAACCAAGTCCTCAGATGAATTATCAGAGCAGTGCTCTTCTAGCTGTCTAGATTTGAATAATTAAAACTTTATATTTTTTTATTTTTAATTTCAATCATTATTTTTTAAATTTACAATTAAAAAATTATTTTTATTTTATACTTTATTTTTTAAAAAAATATTTTTAAAAAAGTAATTAAAAATAGACAAAATTTTGGTGATTCAGATCAAATTTAAATGGCTAAGAAGGCACTGCACAAGGTATTCATCAAGTCCTCGATTGAGGAGATCTGTTTCAATCCGGAAACCCCATCACAGAATTTCACACCAAGATTCTTGGTATTGCAAATATTCGTGAGCTGTAATAACAAATCAGTCAAATATCTATACTAAAACTTGGATAATTGGAGTTAATTTTAATGGAAAGTTTTGGTTTTAATAACAGCTTAACAAATTCTTACCAAAACAATAATCAATCCGAATGATTGGTCTATCATTTAAGTTAATAAACGAAATATAATGAATTGAAAGTTTGGAAGAGTTGTTTGTCACATTAGAAGACCAAGTTCCCATATAAAGAGAAATTCATTGCTTCAAAATTATATCCGGAAAACTCGTTCCGGAGTTTCAGTTGAGTAAACAGCAAACTTGAACAGGGAAGTAGGAATGGGAAGAGAAATTTGCAAATATGCCATCATGCCAGTGATATAATTATACACGAGATACAAACAATATGTGATTCTTGCCAACCCAACTTAATATGTGCTGGCCAATGGTTTTGCAGATTTGATCATCAGATAAGTAGTGTTCTATTTTATATAAAGATTTTTATGAGTTTTAAGGATTTTGATCCTCTCAATACAAATCCTATATCTGTCTACTCTAATGATGACCTATAAATATCGAGGCATAGAGGAAATCATTAAATTATCACAAAGTAAACTATCGTTTTTTTTAGAGATGTCCAAATCACATAATTTTTTTATTATAAAAATATGTACAAATTTCTATTAAGTGAAAAGATTATCAAAATATTATTAAAAATAATATATTTATTTCTTTTATTAAATTTATATTTCAATGTCATTTATTTTGTATTAAAAATTATAAATATAATTTATTTTAAATTTAAAAAATAATTATTTTATATTAATCAATTAGATATTTAATATTTTGTTATATTATATAAGTAATAAATATATTAGTATGATGATGAAAACATGTGTAATTGTAACTTACACTTTATTACAAAAGTTAGTGTAGCACATGTTTTGATTTAAGAGTAAAAAATGATTTTTTAAAACAAAAAAGAAAATCCTGTAACTTGAATATTTCTAAGACATTAGCACAATTTACCCAATATCATATAATAAGTTACGAATTTCGAATTCAGGATACCCCCGCCCCCACCATTAAAGCAGTTGATAAGTTGCGAATAAGTTGCAGTTGACTTGGGTCAAAATGTTGGAATTAATTAAACAAAATGGAGGATAGTGGAAGATATTTAAGAAAAGCTGGGGACAAGAGTAAATGGACGAGAGAATTGTCAAAAGTTGATAAATGTGCACGCAAAGTGGATACAAGGGCAAAAAGCACCAAAACTATCGTAAATTTACAAGCATCGTGTTGCCCTTATAAAAGCCATCCTCTAACATCATAGTTGAGCACAAAAACAACACAAGTTTGTTTAGAATGGCGTTTATAAAGCTAACAATCCCGATCTCATTCTTGTCCTTAATCTTGTTTGCAACAGCAAATGGTTCTAATGCTGGAGGAATAGCAATTTACTGGGGCCAAAGCGGCTATGAGGGTACATTGGCTCAGGCTTGTAACACAGGCAACTATCAGTTTGTGATTATAGCTTTTCTTCCAACATTTGGTAATGGCCAGAAACCTGTGATAAACCTTGCTGGTCACTGTGATCCCTCCATTAATGGGTGCACTGGATTGAGCTCTGACATAAAATCATGTCAAGCTAAGGGTATCAAGGTTTTGCTGTCTCTGGGAGGAGGTGCTGGTAGCTACTTTCTTGCATCGTCTCAGGAAGCAAGGCAAGTCGCTGCTTATTTATGGAATAACTTCTTGGGTGGCACATCTTCTTCTCGCCCCCTTGGACCTGCTGTTCTTGATGGCATTGACTTTGACATTGAAGGAGGTACAACCCAACACTGGGATGAGCTTGCGAGGTACTATTGTATCTTATTTTATTTTATTTTTTATTACGATCAAGGATGTCCTCAAATTTTTTGCTTATTACTAAAACTCCCCCATGTTGGTTTAATACATGTAGGACTTTTAATTCTAAAGTACTCTTGAAAAAGTTATTTGGCACTGTTATCTCACAATCTTTTAGTATTTTGAATATTATAATAATAAGATTATAAAAGTTAACTAAATTAAAAATTAGGAGCTATTTGGTGCATGGGAAATTTAATTTCTCAAGCATCCTCAAACTTATTTATGAGATGTTTAAATATAATAAATATGAAAATTTTAAAATTTTTGTGTTTTATATATCCTAAACATTATCAAAGTGGTAATTTAAAAAATATATATATGTCAAATTCAAATATTTTATAAAAAGATTAGGATACACACATATCATATGGTACCCTATACTTTTTGAGTAATAAGAAATAATTTTTATTTTCTAGTATCTTAAGATGATAAATAATCTTGGAGACCTATATACCAAACACCAGCATGCAAGATATTACATGACATCCAAAAGGCCAAATTAAGATAGTAATATATACTAAAAACTTGTTTAATGTCACTCTTGCTTATCAATTTGACTAACTACTTTGAGTGTTGTTAGCTACCTAAAAGGCTATCGCAATCAGGGGAAAAAGGTGTACTTGACTGCAGCTCCCCAATGCCCATATCCTGATGCATGGATCGGAAATGCTCTGAAGACAGGCCTTTTTGACTATGTTTGGGTCCAATTCTACAACAACCCTCCTTGCCAATACAGTTCTGGGTCAATCACCAATCTTGTAAATGCATGGAAGCAATGGACATCAGCTATCCAAGCCAACAAGATCTTCCTAGGGCTACCAGCTTCACCACGAGCAGCAGGTAGTGGCTTCATTCCTGTGTCTGATCTTACCTCCAAAGTGCTTCCTGCCATTAAGGGTTCTGCAAAATATGGCGGTGTTATGCTCTGGTCGAGGTACTATGATGTTCAAACTGGATATAGTTCCTCCATCAAGAGTTATGTCTAAAAATTATTCAAGTTATGTCTCATGAACTAATGTATGTAGTACTATAGCATGTCACTGGTTGTGCTATGTATGAGCATATATAAATAAAATGAGACTCTTTATGATTAAAAATCTTCGGTGCAATAAAATGGATAAAGTTACTCACACAATATATATATATATATATATATATATCTTGACCTTTAAGATAAATTTTTTATTAGCCAACTTAATGGATTCAGATGACTATAAAATTTACATAAGCATGTCAATAGTAGCGGTCACTAAAGTATAACAAAGGCTATTCTTTAATTATTGGAATTTTGGACCAAGCTATGTAACTATCATATGTAACATTATAATTAATTATCCTATTTATCTTTAAAAATAAATTATATAAAATTTTGGGATTATAAAACATAACTTTTAAAATTGAAGAAATTACATTCAAAGACCTAAATTTTATAAACTTTATAATTAAAACTTTAAAAATTAAAATTATTACCAATGACTAAAATTATTATCGGATTTTAAAAAATTTACTATTAGGTCTATGAAAATTATTATTAAATTTTAGAAAAGTTACATGCTTTCTTAAAATTTGATAGTAACTTTTTAAAACTTTAATAGTAAATAATAGTAATTTGGTTCTTTGCAAATAATTTTAATTTTTAATGTTTTTTATTATAAATTTTATAAAATTTGAATCCTTAAATGTAATTTTCTCTTAAAATTCAACGTTAACCCATTCACTACATCGATGTGTATTTATTCATTAATATTATTATTATTATTATTATTATTATTATTATTATTATTATTATTATTATTATTATTATTATTATTAGGTTATAAGAATGGCTCTTTCTTTAAAATAATTTAAATCATTAACATTGTCCAATAACAAATATGTACTTTCATAATTGATACAACAAATTTTAATTCTATCCTTATAACTATATATAACTATTGGTGAGCCCCACCATTCAACAAAAAAAAAAAAAAAGAAGTAAAAACTATCACATTACAATTTAAGAACAGTATCTAAAAGCTTTACTTTTATATATATATATATATATATATATATTGATTTAATACTTTAATTTGTGCTCATTGATAATTCCAATACTAATCTCTAATAAAGTACGCTATAGAATATATTTTCCTATCCTCAAGCCTATCATGTTATTTGTGTAAATTTTCTTGCGTAGCCTAGGTGTAACACTTTTATTGATTACATACTAATTAATTATCATTTAATCAAGTGATACGTAACAAAAGCTATTTGTTGTCTAAATTTTAATTCAATACAGTAAAGGAATGACATATTACATGGTCATATAATCTAAACTATCATGTTACTAAGGGTGTAAAGCATGTACTTATCATAATATTACAATAAATATTTTACGTACAGAGATATCATCAGCCATATATCATCAAAATATTCATCATCAATCAACACTCAAGATATACATACATACATCGTAATACAACCAAAAAAGGTTCTTGAGTCAATTGTTATTTAGTTAGTGGAGCTATTATTTACAATTAAAATGCTCCATGATACTACTTCCATTCCTCCAAGAATCTAGATATTTAGGTTTGGTATCCCTATGCTAAGAGGAATTTACTGTGTCACTTTGATAACTATGGAGGTTTTCATCCTTATAATTACCTAAAGTTGCCTTACCCCAAGCACCTCGATGTACATCCACTCAATTTCAACAACATAACGAGTGATCAACATTCTTAATATTTGAATACAATATCACACGTGTAAGAATTATAAACATTATCAATAAGACATTAATAATTTGAAAATTGATAATAGTTTACTTGTCATATGTGCAAAAAATATTTTCATTTCTTTTCTCTATCTGAGATATAATTACATTATACATAAACATCTTATCTAATGGCAATAATAGAAAAATATCATATAATAAAAGCCATGAATATGAGCCGCCAATTTAAACTTCTCATAATCATCATATATCTCTACATATTTGGACATTAAACATATTCTTATTTGACGAAAAAATAACTTCACCATTCTTAGTAATACAATTCAATTAAATTAAAATATACATAGGCACAATATCCAGTGTTCTATAACATTGAACACATGCCTAAGTTTTTGAAAATATTGCATAAGTAAGGGTGAAAGAGCATTTTCCTTAGTTTATTGCATCTACACAAAAAGATGGGTGTTAAAGTATCCATAATATAAAGAAACCAAATCATAGAACATGACATCTAAGGCATCTCCTAGAGTGGATCCACATTGCATACATAAGTAAATTTTCATAATACATATCTAAAGATAAGCTTATATGAGATCATCTATCTAGAATAATAACAATACCTAGAGTCTCAAAATCTCATGTATGCCCAAAATACAATTATAATATCATGCATGTTGAAATTTTATTCTCAAGAGAATAACTCATCAATTTATATAAATACATCAAAGTATGCATACACATTAGCACAAATATCATCTCACCTCATGTAGATAATAAAGTGCTCCTAGTTGCTCCTAATAATTTCCAATGAAACCCATTTCTCTTATAATATCTATTAGTATCTTAAATATTTTACTAATCCAAGTTTCAACATAATCATATATACATAAGTATTGTTCTAAGTCTAGCTTCCATATAAAAGGAATAAAGCAATTGGGGAAAGTAGGGTCATCTATGCATAACCACCGTCTACAGTATTAGTTTTCTATGCATGAGGTTCAACAACACATTTCATCATAAGGAATTAATTATTGAAAGTTTAATTCTTGATTATTCTTGAGGGTTCCAACATAATTACAAGAATTAACTTAAATATATTATTTTAGTAGTAGATTTCAAGCTTTAAAAGGTCTAGATAAGTACTCATAATCTTTAACAATCCCGAATTGGTATGTAAAATAAATACTAAGGGCAAAATTCTACCAAAAAGAATCAAACTTTTCACATTCCTTCATATTTTCTAAAGCCGCACTGTGGGGCTCCTCAATGACTCCACAATATCGTGCATTTTTATCCCTATGGAACATAACCAATGGCTAGCACGCCATGGCACCATACCCTTCTGTATACAACGTGTTTCACTGTTCATCAAAGAGAAATTTTCATATCTAACCTCAAAGACCCTAATGATCAATTTAAACATTTCATAAGCTTCATACACCGAAAAAACCACATTTGAAACATAAATTAATCATCCAAAACAAGATTTGCCCTTTTTGCCATTTAAGATCTTTTAAAGAGAGAAAGAAGAAAAGATTAAGGAAATAAAGTAGTTGGTTACTTTTAAGAATACTATTAGCATCTAATGTTCACAGCAATATCATCCAAATCATTACACAACATCAAAATAAAGTTTGAATCCCATTGTACAACACCTCTTAAAGAGAGAAAATGGAAGTTAATAAAGAGGAAGACATGTGGATAGCATGTAAGTGTGATTTCTCATCTCCTAAACATTTGTTTTTCCACAAACAACAAGTTACTTCATGGTTTAATAACTAGAAAGGAAGTTTCTAAATTTCACCAGGTGAGAAATTAGGAAGAGAAATAGAGACGTGAAAAAGGGGGGAGAGAGAGAAAGCAAATAAAGTTAAATCTCAATAAGAAATATGTCTTACTTAATGGAGCTTTAAATTTGGATCAAAAGCTTTCCCTTCCTTCTTGTTCCTCTTCCTCTGCAACCCCTCCCCCCCCCCCCCCCAAAACATAGTAGAGTGGAATAAATGGTTGAAGTAAATAAAGATATAGTTGGTCTCTTGCTATCTTTAGCGTATCTCACCCTTTTCACTCTTTTAGCATGTTTTTGTTTCACTAACTTCATGAGGAAATCTAAAAACTACTTTAACATGCACTATTTGCAGATAAAATAATACATCATTTGGTTAGTACTATTTATAAAAATTATTTTTATTTGTAAAGAAGTGCATATTAAAATTCTCAACTCTTCCTACTCATAATTTCAACTGCTTCACTTTGTTTGTAAGAATTACATTTTGGCACAAGTTAAAATTACACTTTGGCTTTAACCAAAATTGTAATTTGGTCCTAGGTAAAATTATGATTTTATGCCTTAAACTTTTAATAATTATATTTTGACCCTAAAATTTAACCTAAAAATGTTTCTTATATTTTTAGGGCTTTTCTAACCTTGGGAGTTTCTAAAATTTAAATGCTCAACCATTTATTTCATAATTTCTTCCTATTTCATAATTATAAAAAATACCAATTAAAATTCTCTGAAATTTCTAATAATTTCCAAATAATTTTAGAAAATTTTTATGTCATATAAATTTATATTTCATAAAATCTTCACTATTTGGTCATTTATAATCTTATTTAACTCGTTTTAAAATTATATAATTGTTATTTACTAATTCCAATGGAGAAGAGGGTATTACATAAACAATCTTAAGGTCATGTTTGATAAAATAAGAAAATTTTTAGGAAAATAAAAATGAGCATTAATAAAATCTTAGAATTCTAAATTATGTTTGACATAACATGAAAAAGAATAAGAATACATTTCTATTTATTTTTTTGATAGAATGAAAATAATGCATGAATGGAAAAAAAAAAAAAAGGTATGCAGATGATCATGATACTCTTAGTGTAAAAAAAAAAATGTTCATCTACTTTGTATAAAATAATAAAATATTTATTTTTTTTAATTTTTTAATGATGATATAGTCATAATAACTAACGGTGATTATCACATCACATAGAGGAGAGTAATAATGTTGCTCTACAATTTTATTATACTATCATATCCATATTTTCTATTTATGGCTATTTTATTACTATTTTTAGTTAAAGATAGGAAAAATTATATATAATAGAAGAAGAATATGATGTAAAAAAAAGCCTGTCATGGAAGATGTGACGGGCTATTGTGGAGTTAATGATGATAAGGCCAAGGACATGTTGTCATAGTGGCATTCAAATCCTTCTCCTAACAGGAAGGTCACGGGTTTGAACCACGGGGTGTGTGTCCTCTTGTAATAAAAAAAAATGATGATAAGGGCAAATTTGACATTTTATAAATCATTCTCTTAAAAACGTTCCATATCATCGACCATCTGAAAGAAACCGGCTTTTTAACATAAAAATATAAAAAAAAGAAAAGAAAAGAAAGATACATATAACACTGAAAACTTATTCCGGAAATATATAACTATCTTTTAAAAAAAAAAAATTTTTAGACGCAGAATGTGTGGCTCCGTGTCTTTTTAAATTTAAATTTTTTTTTTTATTTTAGGGACGCGGAGCTACAGGCTCCGCATCCCTATTTTTTTAAAAAAATTTTAATTGCTTTCTGACCCTATTAGGTCAGAAAGCACTGACCCTCATTATTGACCCGTGGGTCAGTCAAAAATCTGACCCCCAAAATGGGGGTCAGTAAAAAAAAAATTAATTTAAAAAGTTGGTTTATATATCTGCCTCTGCGTAATTTTTAGTGTTCTGTCTTCAAATTTTCTTCTTGGCTTCTCCTATGCATTCTTCCTCCTTCAAATTTTCTTCTACTCAACTCAATATGGCTATAGCTCATTCTTCTTCACCAATGCATCATTCTAAATATCTGTATCTGTTCAGTAAGTTTACTTTTCTTTTTCATCTATATTTTAAGATGTATATTTTATTTTTTAAAAATATTTATTTTCCATCTACTTAACAAATATTCATATTTTTTCTTTTGAGAAATTTGGAAAATAAGAATTATTTAAAAAATTATAATATAATTCATTTACAGTTAAAATGTTCATAAAATTTTTTTATTTACCAAAAAAAATTTCTTATTTATAATTTAAAAAATATAACGTCTTTATTTGTTTATATTGTTTTAAAAAATATTAATTAATTTTATTTAAATTATAAGGATAAAAATTAATTAAAAATATAAAAATTAGTAAAATAAATTGTAAAACAAAATAGTTATTTATGTATTTATTGTTTAAATTTGTATAAAATTAATTCAACGGTGAAAAAAAAATTTAGTTTGCACCATGATAAATATAATATCTGAGTTTCTGAAATATTGTAATTGTGAAATATTAATGTTTTGAGGAATATTAATATTATTTAATAAGAATTTAAATAAGTTAGTAAAAGTATTTTTAAAATTAGATTTAAATGATTTTTTTAATTGAAAAACATATTAATTTATGTATTGAAAAATATAATGAGAAATTAAAATATTAATTTATGTATAGTTTAAATTTTAAGAAATTAAAATATTAATAATAAATTTAAAAAAGTTCAGATTATACTTTAAGTAAATTTAATTAATTTCATTGAAATTTGTAAAAGGTGAAATTTAAATAATCATGAAAAAAAGTGAACAAGAATTTAAGTAAATTAGTAAAAACATTTCTAAAATTTCATTTGAATGGATTTTTTTTAATTGGAAAAAATATTAATTTATATATTAAAAAAATGATGACCTAATTTGTATATATAATTTGAATTTAATTTTATAAATATAAGACATTTATGTTTTAAAGAATTGGAATTAATTTTGTTCAAATTTTGAAATTGTATTTTTAAAATATTTATGTTCTAAGAAATATTAACAAAATTATTTTCGTACATCTGGACATATATTTTTTATTGTTAATATATGAGAATAAATTTGTGCAAATGAAATATAACAATTTTAAAAATATGCCGCTTGCAAACTAACAAATATTCATATTTTGTTCTTCTGAAGAATGTAATAATTTTTTTTGAATTTTTTAACAGGTTCTCAAGCGTTGCCCTCTTTTTTAATTTGAAGTTATTTTTATATTATCTCTCATTCCAGACACGTAGAAGATTTAAACTTTTTGATCAGCCTTCGTATTCTTGTTGAGGTTTGTTATTTATTTTAAAATATTTTTATATTTCTTATTTTCTTCTCATATATTTTGATTTTTTCGTAGAAAATGCTGATAAGTTTTTTTTTTCTATTTGTACAGATTCTCAAGAGTTTCTATTCTACACCGAAACTTTTATTTGTTTGAAGCTCTTTGTGATATTCTTGGTATTATTTATCTTTCATCATTTTGATATATTGTGTTTAACTATTATTTACACAAAGACATTGAGTAAATATCGACAATGAGTAGAAGGAAGGAAATCATATGTATTCATGCAAATGGAAGAATTTTTGACACCAATGAAGGAACAACATTTGTTTGTGATAAGCCGAGATTATTAAGAGTTGACCCTGACATTAATCTCGAGCAGTTGAAGGCTGTGATTGGAGAAAAATTACGATTTCAGTTAAGACAGTATATATCTGAGTTGGTGTACCGATACCCACGATCTCTTAATCCATCTTGGTACTTGCCGTGTACATTAGAGGACGATTCAGATATCCAAACCATGTGGGAAGCGAATCGACACTTTCAGTCTCAACTAGGGGCACCTGAATTATATGCACACATCTCAACTAATGATGTGGGCCCAAGTGATGAAGTGACTAATATGATTGAACCGTTGACAAATCCATGTCCAAGTCAGATTAATAGAGTGGATGAACCGGTCTCCTTATTCAGCTCTTATCTTGAAAATGTTCATCCATTTGAGACCCAACTTTCTAATACTCAACCAATGCCGCTCACGAATGATATATCTCAACCAAGTTCATCGAGGGATGAGATGGGTCATAACAATCCTTCTAGTCCTTCAGATGCAACCGAAGATATAATGGATGAATTTGAGGCAGAAGATGAATATGATGCTCCGCCAGATGCCAACGAATATGGAGAGGATGATGTTGCTGTGACTGATGCTGAAGGGGATCCGGTAACTCTATTGAATTTGCATTCTGAGCAGGCATTTGCTTTTTTGTCTCAAATCAACAATGATAATGTGAGTGAATTTGAGATACCTGACATGGAGGGGGTCATTGATCTGAATGATGACCAAAAGATGTATGTTGGCATGTGATTTTCTGATAAACAGTCACTGAGTCGTGCTGCAAAGCTTTATTCAGTCCGCAAACACCATACATTCAAAGTGCATCAATCATCAATGAAATACGTGGAATATCGTTGTCCAGAGTATGGTGTTAGATGTAATTGACGGATAAGGGCATGTCAATCTGAGGGAGAAAATGATTGGCGGATAACAAAGTATGCGGGCCCACACACTTGTGTCTCTTCTATGCTATCACAAGATCATCCGAAACTTGACTCTGATATAATAGCATCAAATATTGTATCGATGGTCACAGAAAATCTGTCTGTTTCGGTCCGCGATGTCATTGAGCGGATTCATAGCACCTTTGGATATACGGTATCTTACAAAAAGGCATGGTGGGGTAAACAACGGGCTATTGCAATCACTTTTGGGAATTGGGAGCGATCGTATGCAGTTCTCCTGAGATGGTTATCTGCTGTCCAACACTTCAATCCAGGCTCATACTTTGAATTTGTAACTAAGGAATACCCGCAGACAGCATCAGATACAGAGACAACACTTTTGTTTCATAGTGTATTTTGGACATTTAAGCCTTGCATCGATGCCTTTGATCACTTGAAACCGATTATCCAAATAGATGGCACATTTTTGTATGGAAAATATAAGGAGACGTTATTAATTGCCAGCTCACAAGATGGTGCTAGAAAAGTTGTCCCTCTTGCATTTGCCATCGTTGAAGGTGAAACGTTTGACGCATGGGGATGGTTTCTTAGTAACCTTAGGCGATGAGTGGTACCGAACAAGCAAGATATATGTTTGATATCTGATCGTCATCCTGCAATATTAGCAGCAATCGCCAACCCAGAAAATGGGTGGCAACCACCCCATGCACATCACATGTTTTGTTTACGTCATATTGCGAGTAATTTGAATACGACGTTCAGGATTAAATGGTTGAAGAAAAAGTTTGTGAACATTGGTTATCTGAATGAGCGTCATTTGGTTGATGAACAATTGGCTCAGATCCGACAGTTGCATTCAGAAGCGGCGAATTGGATAGAGGATATATCGAAAAGTAAGTGGTCACGTGCATATGATGTGGACGGCCGCCGTTGGGGGCACATGACAACAAGTTTAGCCAAGTGTATTCAAAGGTGTTAGATTCTTGCCCATTATTGGCTTGGTTAAGGCAACAATGTATCGGTTGAATAAATATTGGGTTGAGCGGTCACAAACCACATTTGCTCAAATGCAAGCAGGCAGCTTATTCTCTGAGGATATCCACAAGAAGATTTCAATTAGAATTGCAAGAACATCTGCTTTATCAGTTCGTACGTTTGATAGAAGGGCTTCAGAATTTGAAGTGGAAAAACCCTACGATCCATCCAATAAACAATATGGGCGAACTTGCAAGGTGAGCTTAACGAATAAAACATGTGATTGTGGCGAGTTTCAATTCCAAAAATATCCCTGTCAACATGTCTTCGCTGCATGTGCCAAGGTCTGTCTTGATCCTCTACAATGTGTGCATGTTATTTTTCGGTTGGAGACAATTTTAAAAGCTTACAAGACAAAATTTCGTCCAATGGGAGGAGACGTTTATTGGCCTTACACAAGTGGGCCTCGATTGGTCCCTGATCCTTCTATGATTCGAGATAAAGGTCGGCCGAAAGCCTCGCGAATACGCAATGAGATGGATTGACAAGAAAGCTCCAGAGACAACCAAAGATGTTGGTTATGTAGACAGATCGGACACAATCGTGCCACATGCCCCTCTCGTCAATCACGAGGATAGATATTCATTGTCAATGATCATTTGCATATGAGTGTTATATGAATTGTCAATGATTAATTTGAAAGTACCTATTTGCTTATATCTTTGTTATGTATTCATTGTTGTTCATTGGTTTGTCGTACTAATATTATATTAGTGGTTTCTGATATTTTGTTCATTAGTTTGACATATTAATGTTATTATTAACAGATGTTTAAGTTATTGGTTTCCATTATGCACCCTCACCAGAGTGCTGTTCATCCTGGACCAGAGGATGAGTCTTTACTATATTTACAATCCCGTCATGTGTCTCAAGCTGTGTGGCAAGGACGAGTGAGTAGAAAATATACTTTATTATGTATTATTGAATGAACTAAATTTATGATAGTTTGTCTAACATACTTATACAAGATGATAGAATTCTATGCATAAGGCGAATAGCGCAACAAGATAATATATTCGATCCCCCTCTGGCTATTGTCCCATATCTCGTACAGGCTGGTTTTTATGGTGTTTCACGACTCGGTCATTTTGACTTCAATGCCGCCCTCGTGTCAGCCTTGATTGAGCGGTGGCGCCTGGAGACACATACCTTTCACCTCACTAGAGGCGAGTGCACAATCACACTGCAAGACGTTGCTATCCAGTTGGGTTTACCCTGCACAGGAACTGCAGTATGTGGACAGACAGACTTTAATTGGTCAATTGTTTGTAATGGGTTGCTTGGTGTCATACCGCCTCCTGAGACATTGGATGGCCAGAGGTTGAGCGTTCCCTGGTTGACCCAGACATTTAACAACTTGCCGGATGACGCGGATGGTGATACTATTCGCCAGTTTACACGAGCATACATTCTGCGGTTGATTGGGGGGTACTTGATGCTAGATAGGACTGGACATAAAGTTATGTTAATGTATCTTCCGCTACTTGCTGATTTTGTAGAAGCTAGTCAGTACAGTTGGGGATCAGCAGTGTTGGCCCATCTATATAGAGAAATGTGTAATGCCACCCACTATGACGAGGTTAACATAGGTGGTTGTCTGACTCTACTTCATTTATGGGCATGGGATCAATTTTCCCGTCTTGCTCCACGCAGACCCTCCCAACCCGATCCTCGGATAACTATTTATCCTACTCGACCCCCACTGGGTTTCAGGTATAGGCATATATAATTTTTAGATATGTTATTTTTCAATAATTGAAAAGCTAACGTACGCTCTCTCTTTCCTCACAGGTGGCGGGATGTTCCACAATATCCTCGGCCTACGGCAGATACCTTACGTCAATATAGAATATTGTTAGACCAAATGAAAGACGATGAGGTTTGTATTAGGGTATTTACTTATTTTTTGTTTTACAATTATACCACTTTCTAATTATCTTTTGTTATGTAGGTCATTTGGCTTCCATATGACTCACCCGAGGTTGTCTAATTGATTCCGGAGTATTGCTTAGCGATGTCTGATGTATGGCGTGCATCTGTGCCTATACCTTGCTTTTGGATAGTCGAGTGGCATCATGCTGATCGCGTTCTCCGTCAATTCGGTAGGGTGCAACATATTTCAGACAAACCATTTAATATAGGATCACCACATACTCTCCAATTAAGAGAAAAGATTCATAAAAATTGGCGCGAAGAGCATGTAGTTTTATTACAGCATGGAATTCGTGGCCCTTGGTAGTGGCACAGAATGACCTTACTGATACATCACTAGATCGCGCATTAGACTATATGCGTTGGTATTGGCGACATACACGAAGATGGATCCATCCTGCTAGTGGTTCTCAAGGTTTTGTGGTATGACTTTTATATAATTCTTACCTTCATACTACGTATCTTTAAATAAATATATACATATAACTTTTAACAATTGATTTTATCTTTAACAGACTGATGTGTTGGAGGACTTATACAGACTTACTATCATTGACCTCCGACGCTTAGTTATGGGGATTTTAGGCAAAAAGCAAGCAGTGATATTCGAAACATGTTGCATGCTTTAGGAGAACATCGAGATATGTTCGTTTCTCAACCAGCTCCGCCAGCACCTGATCTATCCAGACCTCCAGAGCCAGAGGCGAGACCAGGAAAAAGAGGTCATGGGTTCCTCTTATCTAGGGAACCAATGTCTGGTGGAGACTTTAGAGGATTGCACACGAACATGCCATCGTCATCTTACATGACAGCCCCTATGTCTAGTGGGGACGTTGGTCCTTCTTTTGTTTTACCACAAACTGTCGGTGGAGATGTTGATTCTTCTTCCTTTCCATCAGCTGTAAATGTTGACATTTCAGGCCCATCTTCTTCTGCACCTTACTATACCCCTTCGTTGCCTGCCTCCACTTATATTGAGTCATCTTTTTCCACACCGCTACCGCAGTCAATGCAATTTGCTGGCGTTCCATTTATATCATTATTTACGGATCCAGCTGCATTTAGTGCAGAATATTGCAATACTTCATTCTCACAATGGACATCCTACCAACCTCAACAAGGCTTTCTCACTCCAAATCAACCAATTCTGCCTGTTCAATCTCCTCAATGGAATTTCAGTTCCCAACAAATTCGCACAAATTCGCCATCAAGTGGAGAATGAATCGTCTGAAGAAGAAAATGAAGAAGAACTTGTCAATGACACCGAGGAGGACCAAGAGGAAGACGAGGAAGAACAGCCACAACAACGTCACCCACAGCGAATGAAGAGAAGGCCTCGGTGTGGGACAGGTTTTCAAATTTAATGTTCATTTGTCTTATTTAATAATTTAAATATATTTTAAGAAAACTTTATTCTCTTCTTCAACAGCAATAACTTATCAAAAAATTAATTAATACAATTATATACACATCTATATAATCACTATATATACATTACAACGTTATTTTTTAATTTCCAAGCGTCATATTTTTAAAATTGTTATATTTCATTTACAAAAATTTATCCTCATATATTAACAATAAAAAATATATGTCCAGATGTACGAAAAGAATTTAATTAATATCTCTTAGAACATAAATATTTTAAAATTACAATTTCAAAATTTAAAGAAAATTAATTCTTATTCTTCAAGACATAAATATCTTATATTTATCAAATTAAACTAATTATATATACAAATTAGGTTATTATACTTTTTAATATCTAAATTAATATTTTTTCCCAATAAAAAATAATCAATTCAAACGAAATTTTAAAAATACTTTTACTAATTTACTTAAATTCTTGTTTACTTTTTTTAACGATTATTTAAATTTCACCTTTTACGAATTTCAATGAAATTAATTATATTTTTTGAAAATATAATCTGAATTTTTTTAAAGTTATTATTTATATTTTAATTTTCCAAAATTTAAACAAAATTAATTCCTATTCTTCGAGACATAAATTTCTTATAGTTATAAAATTAAACAAATTATATATATAAATTAGGTCATTATATTTTTCAATACATAAATTAATCTTTTTTTTACAATTAAAAAAATTCCATATATATGTAATTTTAAAAATATTTTTATTAACTTATTTAAATTCTTGTTAACCAAAATTAACATTTCTCAAAACATTACTGATTTTTTCATTTTCAATTAATTTTCTTCCTCACAATTTAAACAAAATTAATTAATATTTCTCAAAGCAATATAAATAAATTAAGACGTTATGTTTTTCAAATTATAGAGAAGAGAGTTTTTTTTTATAAGCAAAAAAATTTTATGAACATTTCACCTACAAATGAATTGTATTATGATTTTTCAATTACTTTTCATTTACTATTTGTTTAATAATTTTTATCTGAATTGTTAAAAAAAATTTTATTTATATTTTACTTGTTCAAAATCTAAATAAAATTAATTACTATTCTTCAACACATAAATTTCTTATAATTATAAAATTATACAAAGTATATATATATATATATATATTAAGTTATTGTATTTTTCAATATATAGATTAATATTTTTTTCAATTAAAAAATTTTCATATAAATTTAATTTTATAAAAAATTTTACTAATTCATTTAAATTTTTATTTTTCTTCAAAATTTCATCATTTACAAATTTTAAAAAAATTAATTAAATTTTCTCAAAATATAAATTTTTATCACTTATAGAATTAATAAACTTATAAAGAGATTTAAAGATATTATATTTTTTAATATACAAAAAAATTAATATAAATTAAAATAATATATAAATTAAAAAAAATTTATTATAATAATTTTATCTTTTTAAAATTTTATA
This sequence comes from Erythrophleum fordii, assembly GCA_032878935.1. Taxonomy (NCBI): domain Eukaryota; kingdom Viridiplantae; phylum Streptophyta; class Magnoliopsida; order Fabales; family Fabaceae; genus Erythrophleum; species Erythrophleum fordii. The sequence continues at coordinate 46,834,757 of JAVQMF010000053.1, read as the reverse complement.
TTTTTTTATTATTTTTATAAATTTTAAATAATTTAATTAACAAATATTATTTTAAAATATTTTTAATTTGACCCACGGGTCAATTTGACCCGTGAGTCAATTTGACTGACCCAACGGGTCAGTTTTCTGTTTTCTGACCCAATAGGGTCAGAAAGCAATTCAAAATTTTTTGAAAAATAAGGGACGCGGAGCCTCCGCGTCCCTAAAATAAAAAAAAATTTAAATTTAAAGAGACGCGGAGCCACACACTCCGCGTCTCAAATTTTTATTTTTTTATTTTAAAATAGTTATATATTTTCGGAATAAATTTTTAGTGTTATATGTATCTTTCTTTTTTTTTATATATATATATTTATGTTAAAAAGCCGAAAGAAACCTCTCTTCTGCGAGGTGCTTAAATCTCTTTCACTTAGAAACTTTATACATGACTACCAAACATGCTTGATTTGGTTTCCCTCTCCCTTTCTCTTTTCTTATCCTCTTTTTTCCCTTGTGCCAAATGAGCTCTTAAGATTTTATTGTCGAACTACCAAAAAAAAATATTAGTTAAAATTGAAAGCCAATCAAAATTGCATATGCATTAAAAATTCTATAATATTTTGTATATAGACAAATCCAGGAATTTTGTTGGATTAATCATTATCTGTATAACTATATTGCTAAAATAGGTTAATTTTTGTTTGCACTAATAGATTTTTAATAGAAGTATACACAGATCAAGCAAAATAAAAAAGAAATAATAGTTAAACACTAAAAGTTAAAATATTTAATGTGAATGTTACCTAAATAATACATATTTACTTAAATACTTATACATGCACGCATTTTTCCAATATAGTGGCTTCTTGTCATGTTTGCCTCTACTTCAAGGGTGGGGCTTTAAGTCCTATGTCAAACAAAATGTGTGTGTATGAATATTTAGGTAAAATTCTTATTGTTCAAATAACGCATACATTAAGAGTTTTGCCTTTCAGTGTTTGGTTGAAAAAAAAAAAAAAGGATAAATATTGTGTTTTATGTTATTATTGAATAAGTCAAAGCTCAACCAAAATAAATTAAGAAAAAAATAAGGATTAAATTTATATGTAATTTTTTATATTTTTGTTATTAAGTTCTTTAATTAAATATGACAAATATATAGTTTAATTGAAAAATCATATAATTATTAACAAAAAATCATATATTTGTTATGATATTATTAAAAAATTATATATTTATTATATTTTAATTAAAAAATCTGAGAGTAAAAATATAAAGAATTACATATAATTTTTTTTCAAAAAAAAAATCTTTTAACTATGCTATTATTAAATTTTGAAAGTAAAAGAATTATTTATATATAATTTAAATTTTAAAAAATTTAAGTGCAATTTAAGGGAAGGAAAAAAAAAACTAATCCTTCAACTATGCTATTGTCGTTATCCAAAAGTTTACCTTGAAAAAGAAGCACAGAATTATCTCTCGTCGTTTGGGTTGGTATGCCTATAAAACGGAAGGAGATGAATCAAATAAAAAAAAATTTTGGTGCACATTTATGTAAATCTTAATCATTGGCTATATAGATGATGGGACACAGAGTATATATAAGAATTGCTCAATCAAATGACTCAATTTTAAATAACCCACAATTACAGTACAGTCTTCATAATTTAACATTTTCGGAATTTACATGCAAAATGAATGCCTTTTTGCATTTTGGTTTTTACAAAGGAGTTGGTATAAGTATCTGTATTCTTCCATTTCGGTGGCCCGAGTTTGCTATACTTGCTCCTTCAACTCCAAACAGTTCCATCCTGTGAGTGTGAGGCTGTGAATTTTCTGTTTATAATTATTATTTTATTTAACTTCTTGCTTGTTAGAATCGGTTGGTCAAGTTTCTGTCTGTTTCGTGAGAAAATAAAGATTATTGGTTCCAGGGATTACACTGCAAATTTTTTTACCCATGCCTTTCTCGGACGAACAACAATTCCAGACTCGAATTGTGTATTTTTGTTCATAATTGTTCCATTTGAAGTCCATCTTTGATTTTCTGAAAAAGAAAACACTAAAGCACATGATACCCATATGCTCTTCTTTCATTTCCAATCCTCAGTTTCCTTAAAGAAATGGTATGACTATATTGTCCAATATTTGCTATTTTTAAAAAGAAGAGACCTTCTTTGTTGTGTGTGCTTGCAAATTATGGTTTAGAAACTTCATAATCTCTAATCATTACTGGATACATCGGTATACATTTGTGGAGTGTGGACATTAATGCAGGCGAAAGATTAATTTTTGTTCTGTTTTCTCTTTCTGTGTTGAGGAAAGAATTTTGTTGGCATTAAGGAATGGTGCAAGGTGTGTCATTGAGCACTCTGACAATTTGTGAAAAAAGCAGGCTCTATAGATCAAACCCATCTTGGACGGCCCCTTTCAGACCATTTAAGAAATACCAGATAAGCTTTATCAACGAAAAATATTGTGTTTGGAATCAGTGTCACCAAATCTTGTCCTTGACAAAATACTGTAGAATATCAAGGCTCAGTGGTTTTAAGGTTGAAGCAGGATGGATATTTAGAGAGGGAGAACAAGGATCTGAAGCAAGTGCAGAGCGCAGTGAACTTGCTAATGATGATATTTCAATCTTCATTTTCCAGCTAAGCATGGCCACTCGAGTGCAGGTCTGGCTGCCACTACTCCTTTTTAAACAACTAAATAATTTAGTGCATTTTTTGAATTTATACTAGAAGTCCCAAATTCTTCGTTGTTTTTTTAACTTCTGAATTTCAGTATTTTTTAAATGTGGAGCGGTATGACATTGCACAGCAACTGAGAAACAGACTTTCTGAGGTTAGATTACTCAGCCGCTAATCCTGTTTTGATATCATATATCAAGGAGTGCGTACTAAAATATTTGTATGGTCTACTTGAATTAGAAATTTAGAATATTGCAATTTTCAGCTTCTATAGGTGATTTTATCTATAACTGAAGCAATAATATGTAACTTCATTGGAACATTGTGATCTGTGAATAAGTTTGTCACTTTTTCTTATCTATATAAGTTTGTGTATTGTCTTCATGTTATCTAAAATGTGCCGAAGTAGAGCATTAAATCAATTGCAGCTTGCTTAATAAGTATTATTTTTGGAAGGTTGAAGCAGAGGTCATCAAGCAGCAAGAGGAAAAACGGGGATTGTCTTCAAAAAGTGAAGCTCAAGATAAAGCTCTAAGTATTATACGTCTTGGGTGAGCCTTTTTTCATCCTTGGATCCTCCTGCTGACTTGTTCTCAGTTGTTATTTTGTTTCTTTCTTTTTTCCTTTCTCTGCACAATGTGTAAGCCAACTTGAATAATGATAACTACTAGATCTGTTTCACTTGCAGTTCAGACCTCCAGAATGCAATTGAGAGCGAAGATTATGCTTTGGCTGCTACATTACGTGATGAAATTTCTAAAATTGAAGCACAGTCCCTGGCTGCATCAGCTATAGTTTTGGCATATAAAAATGCACAATATGCATTCCGTTTGGGTCAGAAAGTGAGGCATAAAATATATAGTATGTAGATGACATGCCTTCCATTGTATGTGACAGATTCCATTGTTTGCACTTCAAGTGTACTATGTTATCTTTAAAATAAAAACGTTGCTTCTTAGTTGTATTGTGGAAGTCATGATCTGGGGTTATTATTTTCCTTCCCTCTTCCCTCATTTTGATTACTCAATCTATTTTGCAGGCTATATGGGCGTGATCTGTGGAATGGATCCAACATGCTGTGAATCAAGTTCATGGATGGAAACTGCACAGTTTCAGAAGTTGTCTTGTGGCTCTACTCAACCATTTTATCAGGTCTTGATTAACTTTATCTCATAAACTGCATAAACTGCTTTATTTCTGTCAGGATCAATAGCTATTTACTGTGACCTTTGAAGCAGCTAATTCCTCTTGTACTTTCCATACTTTTATTCCTTATTTTCTATTGAACCTGCATTGTAGAGCACGCTATACAAGCATGCATAGTGATTAAGCAATGACATATTTTGAAAGATACCAGTGTAGGAGAATTTACAACCAGCTCTTTTGTACATACTAGTATGAAGTTGTCTCTGATAATTATTACCATTTACCACTTAGCGGGGCTGCATTAAGATGCTTGGAAGAAATTGTGTTTCTAAATTGTTCTGCTTCAGTGAACAGACATTTTGGATATAAATATTGTTTTCTTGGTTGATTTTGTGCAAGCTAATATCATTGGAGTGGGATTGTTCGTTTCTCTAGTACCAGAATAGTTTGTCTTATTTCATTAATAGTTACAATGGCACTTATTAAGAATGAATCTGGTTCTTTATTGGTTCTTCTTCCTTTGTTTAACTGTCCAGGTTCTGGTTGACATACATGTTGATCCAAATCTACTGGTGGCATATGGTAAATCTGGTTACTTAATTCCTTATCCTTATATGTTCACTCGTAAGTTTAGATGTTTATTTTATACCTTTCCTTTTCATGTTGACAAATGATTTAGTATGAGTACATTTCGCTCACCAGTGGAACAGATTTTGTAAGCACTTCCATATTCATGATTTCTGCAGTATTGGCTCATTTAATGCTATGTTTGGCTGAATGGAATAATTTTGACAATAATGGAATGGAATCTTGTAGTTTATAATTATATTTGATATGACATTAAAAAAAATAAAAATAAAAATTTCATTCTATTGCAGTACTTAGTTTGATGAAAATAAAATATGAATAGAAAGGAAAGTTAACCAAATAATTAAAATGTCTTTAGTGAAAAAAAATATATTAAAATATTCATTTGTATTATTTTTATCTGTAAAAAATATTTTTAAAATACTCTCACTAAAAAAATAAAATATTCATTTTTGTATTTTTATTTTGTACAAGATATTTTTAAATACTCTTAATAAAAATATCATAATATTATTTTTTATATTTTTAATTTGCACAAAAATACTTTTCAAAATGGCATTCTTCTGATTTTAATATTTTCAAGAGGGCATGATGGTAAAATTGCTTCTTATTCCCAAGAATGTAAGACCTATTCCTTCGCATGAGGGTGGGAATCTCCATTTCCACGTATATGGGAATGGGAATCCCATGAACCAAACATCACTTTAAAACATTCCCATTCTCATCGACCAAATATAGCATTAGTTTTTGGTTTCTTGATAAAAAGTCAAGACAATTACTTGTAGAATAATCTTTTTTCACTTTTTTGCAGTTCCTGAGGAGAATCTGTTAGCCCCTGATCAACCAGACATGGTGAATTAATTTATACTTGGAGGACAAAATATTTTTACATATACTTGATTAATAAAAGATGTGTAAATCGTAGACTAAATCAATTATAAAAAAAAAAGTAACTATGCCAGTCTTATTTTTTAGTGAGTTACATATTCAATATACTTAAAAACTCTCTTTAAAAAACATATCCTTTTCTGATTAACTTGGTCCACCTAAAAATCTATCCTTGAAAGACATGGATTATGCTATCAACTTTGTCATTTAATTGGTGCTTTTAACTAGATGCAGGGCAGGTTTGATCATCCATATATCACTACTCTATTCTACGGTATGGATTCAGCTGGAGATTTCATCCCAATTAAGCAACTGCGGGAAAAGTACAATAGACCAAGGCACGAAGTACCCATTGACCCACCAAATGATGAGGATGAAGGCAAAGCTTAGGTTACTATTGACCACATTCATCACTTATGTGGGCTTCCGAGGATTGGAGCTGAAAACCTTATGACAACTTATAGGAGGAGTCATTTAATCATCTTTGCAGGAAAACTCATTGATCCTTTTGTTGCTCGTACAAGGATGACTTCCTGTCTATACGGTTGCTCTAATGCATATTGTGTATTGACTATTGAAGGTTTTCAAGCCTCCATATTCATGTATTCATAGATCTAGAACTATGGTAAGGATTTACCTGTGTATTTTTTTTTCTTTTCTTTTATTTTCTTTCTTTCTTTCTTTCTTTTTAATCATAGTAAGAGATGTCTTTGAATTGAGATTAAATTTTTTTGGACGATTTTAAGGGCACATTTCTGATTTCTCACATTGATATGATGTATTCCTTCATAATTTTTAATTGTTATTAAAAAAATTATTTCTTATCTCTTAAATTTTTATATTATTAAGAAAATTATTTTGATCACGCGATAATCATGAACAGGGTAGTATAATATTCATTCTCATACCCTAAAAATATATTCTCCCTATTCTCCAATCTATATTTTAGGGAGTAACAAACTCACGCCACATACCTTTATTTATTGGATCCTTAAATTTTCATACTCGAATCTATTCATGCAAAATACTTTTTTTAAAATAAAAAATTTTTATTTTCAAATTAAGATTTGTTTAGATGAAATTTATTTATATAAAATTACAATAGAATATAAAATATTTCAAATAATCATTAATATAATTCAAAATAGGTTGAATGCTTATTAGTTGGCTCTTTTTTTTAACTACTTTTAATATATTGAATTAATATATATATATATATATAAAAAAATAAATTATAAGTCCATCAAGATGAATATCATATTATATCTAAATTCTTAAAAATACTCACAAAAATCACACAGCCAAACCAAACTTATTTTTATTGCATCTAATAACTCATATTAGATCAAATTTATAATAAAAAATATTAAAAATTAAAATTACTATTAAAGACCATTATTATTATTAAATTTTAAAAGTAATAATAAATTTCTTAAAATTGATAATAAATCTTTTAAAAGATAATTATAGTTCTAAAAAATAATTTTAATTTTTGAAATTTTTTATTATAAATTTTATATGATATAGGTCTTAGATGTAATTTTTCTTATTTTTTGTCTCCATACCTAAATGCACAAGGATAAATTTTTGCAAACATTTACAAGATTTGAATATTTTAGCCACCCTTAACCATGTTATTTTGTTAAAGACCTAGTTTTTTTAACGAAATAAATACTCTAAAAACATATAAGAAATTTTCTACGAGTTTTTAAGTATTAGTCCTGTGTATTTTAGATCATTTTTAATAATCAGGTACTTAAACATTTCTTGTCAAATAACAATAAATAAATAAAAACTACCAAAAAATTGATTTTTTTAATTATTCAGTATTATTTTATAAACATATGCTCCGCAATATCGTGTTAAAACTCCAAAACATACGACGAGAGTATCTACTTTCTTTGAGCTGCTGCTGTCTACCCCCAACCATCATTATTCTCTCCGACAGTTAATCTGATAAGCAATGCTTCAACATCCGTACTCTCTGCTCTTGTTACTTCATCTTCTTCGTTTTCTTCAACGAACTGAAACACAATCACGCACAGAAAGGAAGAAAAGAGAAATCATGAGTACTAATTGCCAGTTGAGCTAGTCTCAACTGCAAAAAGAACCAGTTTTTCATGGTTGGCCAGCAGAAAAATGACACTATACATGCCATTATTCAGGTCGTGTTCTAGCTTATGGTCACTCACCCAGCTCCATGCCCACCTTGTGGTAACCGGCCTCCACAAAAACCCACTCGCTTCAACCAAACTCGTCGAGTCTTACGCCCAAATGGGTTCCCTCCAATCTTCAAGACTTGTCTTCGAGACCTTCTCGTCTCCAGATTCGTTCATGTGGGGCGTGACGATGAAATGTCACTTGTGGAACAACTTTTTTGAGGATGTAATTTCATTTTACCATCACATGATTTCTCTGCAGACCCATGTTTGCAGATTCGTATACCCCTCTGTTTTGAGGGCTGCTTCTGGAATTGGTGACTTGGGTGTGGGTATGAAAGTTCATGGAAGGATAATTAAGTGTGGGTTCGATACTGATATTGTTATTGAAACTTCACTGCTTGGTATGTATGGTGAATTGTGCTGTTTAGGTGATGCTCGAAAGGTGTTTGATAAAATGGGTGAGAGGGATGTGGTTTCGTTGAGTTCTATCATCTCTTCTTACGTTGAGAATGGACAGGCAAGAGAAGGATTGGAGATGTTTCGTTATATGGTTTCTGAAGGGATTGAACCTGACTCGGTTTCAATGCTTAGTGTAGCTGAGGCATGTGCCAAATTTGGTTGTTTAAGGCTAGCAAAATCGGTCCATGGACATGTAATCAGAAAAGAAATGGAGAATGATGGAAATTTGAGTAACTTTCTTCTTATTATGTACAGCCAGTGTGATTACTTGTGTGGTGCAGAAACAATTTTTGAGAACCTCATTGATCCAAGTACTGCTTCTTGGACATCCATGATTTCATCCTATAATCAAAGTGGATGCTTTCAAGAAGCCATTGATATTTTTATTCGAATGCAGGAATCAAAAGTGGAACCCAATGCAGTGACAGTGATCAGTATTCTGAATTCCTGTGCTAGACTATGCTGGCTAAGAGAGGGAAAGTCAGTTCATTGCTTCATTTTAAGAAAAGCCACGGATGCTGATCTTGACCTAGGGCCTGCATTAATAGATTTCTACGCTGCTTGTCAGAAAAGATGCTGCTGTGAGAAACTTCTTCATTTAATTGCAAACAACAATGTTATAATATGGAATACACTCATATCACTTTATGCTCGGGAGGGTTTATACATGGAGGCCTTAGTACTCTTTGCAGATATGTTGAGAAAAGGGATAATGCCAGACTCGTTTAGCCTAGCAAGTTCAATTTCAGCAAGTGCAAACGTGGGTTCAATACAACTTGGACAGCAGATACACAGCCACGTTTCGAAAAGAGGGTTGATGAATGAATTTGTGCATAACTCCTTGATTGATATGTATTCCAAATGTGGCTTTGTGGATTCGGCATGCATGATTTTTAAGAAGATTACAAAAAAAAGCGTTGTGACATGGAACTGTATGATGTCTGGTTTTTCTCAGAATGGCATTTCAGTAGAAGCACTAAACCTATTTGATGAAATGTACATTAATGGTCTTGAGATTAACGAAGTAACCTTCTTAAGTGCAATTCAAGCCTGCTCCAATTTGGGTTATCTAGAGAAGGGGAAATGGATTCACCACAAGATCATTACATGCGGAGTACAGAAGGATCTTTATATAGATACAGCTCTAACTGACATGTATGCCAAATGTGGAGACCTTAGAACAGCCCAAGGAGTTTTTGATAGCATGTCTGAGAAAAGCGTGGTGTCATGGAGTGCAATGATTGCTGCCTATGGCATACATGGTCAAATAACTGCTGCCATCTCACTCTTCACTGAAATGGTAGAGTCAGGTATAAAACCAAACGAAGTAACCTTCATGAACATCTTATCTACCTGCAGTCATGCAGGATCAGTGGAAGAAGGAAAGTTATATTTTAACTCTATGAAAGATTATGGCATTAAGCCCAACACAGAACATTTTGCCTCTATTGTTGACCTTCTAAGCCGTGCTGGTGATATCAATGGGGCATACGAAATAATAAAATCAATGTCACTACCTGTAGATGCTAGCATATGGGGAACTCTGCTTAATGGTTGTCGAATACACAGGAGGATGGACTTGATTAAAAGCATCACAAGGGAACTTATGGAAATCAGTACAGATGATACAGGATATTATACTTTATTATCTAATATACACGCAGAAGAAGGAAATTGGGATGAGTCCAGAAAGGTGAGATCAATGATGGAGGGTATAGGCCTACAGAAGGTCCCTGGATATAGTACTATTGAGATTGATAAGAAAATGTACAGATTTGGAGCTGGAGATACTTCTGAATGGCAAATGAAAGAAATTTACATGTTTTTGGAAAATTTCCGAAGTTTGGCACAGGAACATGGATGTGACGTAGAGTGCTATAGTCCAAAGTATAAAACTAGTATGTTTTATTTATGATAGTAGTGTTTACAAGTCAGCAGTTGCAGTTTAGAACAATGCCACATTTTTCCAAGAAACTTCATGTTTGAAAAAGTTCAGAGTCCTTAACTAACAAACAAGATGTAAGATTTACATGATAATTTGATTCATTTAACCATCTATAAGTCGCTCATTTACAGACCTATGCTACCATAAAATGTATAATAAATAATAAAAATAAACAAATAAATAAGAGCATCAGGAGCTAGAATTTCCAGTAATCCTTTTAAGCCATTTTTCATGGTGTAAATACTCCTCATAGCTTGGCCGCTGTTTCCAACATTTTGATCCCAAACGAAATATTCATAACGAAGCATTTATATGACTAGGCAAAAGCTGCCACCTTGTCATATACATCATTGCTGATATCCATCTGCACTACACTGCATCCGGGGACTTTGTTCAATCCTCTTTGCTTCATCAACTCTCTCACCTGCTTAACCTGGCTCCATCTCCCATCTGAGGCATATAAGTTTGACATGAGCACATAGTAACAAGATTCAGCAGGATGCAACTCCAACATTCTCCTGAGTACAACTTCTCCTAATTCAAACCTTGAATGAAGTCCACATCCATGGAGAAAAGCTCCATAGACTCCAACATTAGGTTGGACAGGCATTTTGTCAATAAACTCCAGTGCCTCTTCAAGGTTGCCAGAACGTGCTAAAAGATCAACCATACATGCGTAATGCTTCATGGAAGGAACAAAGTTTACTTCATTACACATCAAATTGAAAAACCTTCGGCCTTCTCCAACCATTCCTGCGTGGCTGCATGCCGTTAATATAGTTGTGAAGACCACTTCATTGGGCTCCAAATTCTCCTTCAACATAGCCCTGAAGAGTGCAAGAGACCCACTGCCATCACCTTGCATGCCACAGCCACCTATCATCGCACTCCATGTGACAGTATTCTTTTCTCCCATCTCATTAAATACCACACGAGCTGATTTTGCATCCCCACATTTTGCATAGAAGTTTAGAAGTGCCGTGCCGACATAGATGCTAGATGATACTGTGCCATCTTTTAGAGACAAGGCATGTAGAGAAGAACCAAGTTCAAGAGCACCAAGGGAAGCACAAGTTGAGAGGACACAGACCAATGTGACTGCATCAGGTGAAAATGAAGCTAACCTCATGCGTTTAAAGAGCTCAAGAGCTTCATATGCAGAACCATTCTGGGCGTAACCAGAAATAATCGAGTTCCAAGATATTACATTCCTGTGGATGACAGTTTCAAATATGTCACGAGCATCAGCAATCATATGGCACTTGGCATACATGTGCATAAGAGCATTCCTCACTGTAGGATCATCCAAACCAAGCTTAAGTATTAGAACGTGAAGTGACTTTCCCATAGTTGTATTGCTTAGCTGTGCACATGCTGAAAGCAAACTTGCAATGGTAAGAGAATTGGGCATAAGACCTGCCCATTTTTCTCCGGTGAACAATTCTAATGCCTTGTCCGGTTGACCTCCTTGAGTATACCCAACAATCATTGCTGTCCAGGAAACGAGTTCAGCAGTCGAAAGCTCATCAAAAACAGAACGAGCATCTCTGATATCCCCACACTTGACATACATGTCCAAAAGACATGTTGCCAAGAAATGTTCCATTTCAATGCCATTTTTAATTACATAGCCGTGAACCCACTTTCCTTGATGTAGATATCCTAATTTTGTGCATGCCGTGAGTAAACTTCCTACAGTAAATTGATTACCTGGAATAAACCCTTCTCTCATTCTATTGAATAACACCAACCCTTCTTCCCCACAATCATTCTGCACATATGCTGCAATCATAGACGTCCAAGACACCACATTTCTATCAAAAATTTCGTCAAACACATCTCGTGCACTTCTAACCTCTCCACATTTAGAGTACATATCCAGAAGGCCCGTCAACACAAAACCCCCCATAGCGTTGGTTTTAACAATTTGGCAATGTGCTTTCATACCTTCAACAACATCGCGCAACTCACAACAAGCTTTCAAGACAAAAGAAAAAACCACCTCGTCATGGCCTTGGACAAATACCCTCATACGGGTATAGAAGGGAACAATCTCGGAATACATGTCGTTCAAGAAGTACCACCTGAGCATCACCTTCCACGAATAAAAATCTGGGCTTGGCATTCGATCGAACACCATGCGAGCATATTGAACGAACCCAAAAGAGCCATAGAGGCTAACTAACTTGGTATCGCAGAGAAGATCATCAGTGAGGCCGTGCACAAGAAGCAAGGCGTGGACTCTCTTAAGAGAATTGATGTTTCTGCAAATGCGCAGAAGATAGAAAGACGGGTGTGAGGAGATGGAGTGCACGGAATCGAAACTATTGTGAGTGAGGTCCGTTGGTTCCATGGGTGGTGGTGGGTGTTGGTGTTGGTAAACCGCATAGTGGAGACACCTCCATTGAAGAAAAAGTTTGCGGGTATGTTGACGTAAGATTCTTTTTATGGTAAACGCGAGCTTCATTTCACATTCTGGTTTACGAATTCTACTTAATTCAGTGTTCCGCTTTAATATGCCCAGAATGACACAAACAGTGTGTGTGTGTGTGTGTGTGGGGTTTTTTGTTTTAAATAAAAAATGAAACAGCTGCATATTTTAAGATCATAGCAAGCCATGCAGTGTTAAAAGCGTTGAGTTAATTGGGTTAATGGGTTAATGAAAGAAAACAGTAAGAAAATGATAATGAGAGATTGAATTCAAGTTCTCTAGTCATCAAATGCATTTTACGATTTGAGTATGTTAATTAGAAAGTACTTCTCACAAATATTGAAGCGCATTCCACGATTGAGAGTTTAAACTTTTCATAACTAGTATCCAAAAAAGTATATTTTGTCGTCAACTTAGGCTTTATGTATTCAAGAAATAGAATCTTAAATATAAGATTAATTGTAAAAACAATAATAGACTAGAACAAAAACTTGAGGGGACTTCTAAGTGAAACCAAAATAAATAAATAAAGTCAAGTGATTCAATTCATTAATATATTTATTTTATTTTATTGCAAAGCATACATGTAAACATTTTTGGAGTATACATCCATATCTGCCCAGAAAACTATGGCATTGTTTTTGGCAGGATCCAATTTGAAATTTGTGTCGTTTTTTATTATTTTACTTTAGAAATAAATTAACAAAATATTTTAATCCATTTTAGTGTAATAGTACATGGAATTTTTTATTATTACTTGTGAACTTAATTATAAATAAATCTACAAAAAGTATTATAAAAGAATTATGCACACATAAAATATTCCTTGCGGGAATCTAATAAAATGCCAATGCTTTTAGACTATCATGAATTTAGTTTTTCATATACAAGTTGGATTTGAGGAGATGATATTTATCCTCCTTGTTAAATTAGGTTTGATTAATCATTTTATAAATAAAATTTTAAACACATCAAACGAATGTATAAAAATACAGACAAAATTTTGATTCAAGCAACGCCAGAAGACTTCCCTACCGTAATACCAAAAGAAAGACTCTCCTGCATTTAGTTTTTCGAATCTGTGTATTATATATAGAGAGAGAGAGAGAGAGAGAGAGAGAGAGAGAGAGAGAGAGAGAGAGCTTTATATCTTTTTTTAAAAAATAATTAAATATATGTTTGCCACTTGGATTTAGCTTGGTTGGAACAGGCAAGATATATATGTATGAGAAATTGTGATGCATTTTTAGAGTAAATATTTGTCTTACTCCATGATATATTTTAATGGTTGAAATTGATTGTGACATGTGATATTAACTATACATAGGTTCACATGTGGGATTCAATTATTGAGTGTAATGTTTTATTTTAAGAAAATATAAAATAAAATTATATAATTTTAACATACCAACAAAAAGAGAATATTTCACATTTTATACACACAGATATATTGGTATAACAAAGATTATGAAGAGCTGGTTGAATCAAAAAATTAATAAATTAATTCATTTGATTTTTAAAATCAACATAAACAAATTCAAAAATCGATAAAAGTTAGACAATTTAATATTAAATTGGTTAAAATTTTATTTTTATTTGGTATTTAAAATAAAATTTTAACATTTTGTAATAAAGATTTATAATATTTTATAAAATTTACCTAACTCATTTCACATAAATTTATTATTATATGTAAAATAATTTAATTATTTTTTATATCTTTAAATATTTATATATTTTTAAAATATTATTTTATAATATATGTATAATTTAAATGTAAAATATTACATATATTCATATTATATATATTTAAAAATATAATTTAATTATAATTCTATTACAATCAAACAATTAAATTATAAATCATTCTTTATTCCAATTCAATATTTAGCCTCTTTTTAAAACACTGAATATAACTAAATTTAATGTTTAAGGATCACCTAGTTTTAAATTATGAGATAAATTAAACTTTTGCAAAAATATTTTGCATGTTGAATGATTTTAGAACCTTTTTCATCTCAAAATTTCACCTAGTGCGTAGCCATATGAAAGTTTCAATTCCTATGTATATTCAGACTATGATTTAACATTTGTGCAGTCACAAAGATAACACGTGCAGAACATTTGATGAGGCATGAAACTCACAATACTTATTTATAACCCAAAAAAAAAAAAGTCAAAAATGCTTGGTATTGTTTAAGAAAAATAGTTTGAAATAGAGAGAGTAAAAAGTAAAATGATATTGTATAAGAGATTTTTTTAAGACTTAGTTGTTTATTATTTTAAGATTTAATTTATAAGTAAGTTTTAATAAACAATAAAAAAATTTTAATATGATAAATATTAATGAATATACTTATATAAATAACTAAAAAAATAATTTTTATTTTGATATAAAACTTATGTGTGATTTTTTAATATAAAGTTCAATTATATACCATTAAAAATATATATCAATATATATAAGGAGTTTAATTTAATAAAGAAATTATGATTAACCCAATTTAACTAATAATTTTAGATGACTAGTGAATTTGTTTGGTGCATAAAATATTAAAAATAATACATTTGAGGAAAAATGAAAAAAAAATAATTTTAAAAATGAAAATGATCTATGCGTTTCTGTTTTAAAAAATAATAAAATGTGTTAAATGAAGATAATAAATATTATATAAAAAATTACGTTGACAAAAAACAAAGCAAATAGACTTATAAATGAGGAATTAACAAATGAGAGAGCACTAAAATAGGAATTTGGATTCATGAGAGAGTAACGAAGTAGGTACGTCCAATCATTTATATATATAAAAAGCCGTGGATGAGCACTGTTCATTAAGCACCGTTTATAGACTGTTCATAATGTCACGTCATCGGGTACTGTTTGTTACTGTTTTATACTGTTTATACATTGTTTTGATACTGTTTACACCATTTTTTTTAATTAAAATTTTTTCTGTGCTTTTTTTTTTCATTTTTAGTGTGGGACTCGCATTTTTTTGAAAATCCCTGAATTTCAGGGGTTACTGCTAGTGAAATTTATTTTGCGTGGGTTTTATATTTATTTTGTTACTCTTTTTTCTAGGAAAAAAAAAATCCAAAATATTAAAAATGCGTGTATGGTATTGGGAATGATGACGTGAAAAAGGAAAAGAGAAAAGGACATGTCATGAAGTGTTATTGGAAGGATATGTCGTGTTTGTGAGTAGTTTAGGGAGAGACAGAGAGAGACAGGGACAGTGGTAATCGAATCACAGAAGACTGTCACTTACTCTAAATTGCAACTCCGACACGCCGACGCCTCTTCCGTCCCTTTTTTTTTTCTCGTATTGTACTCTCTATCTCTGTGTCCCACACAATATGCTTCTCCACGCGCCCTTACTTTCCCCCACTCTCCTCCATTCAATTTTACTCATTCTTTCTCCTTTCCTTTTTCTTATTATCATTATTTTATTAATTCCCTTTTATTTTGGATTCATATTTTAGCAAGTAATGATGAGTTCAAATTCCATCCTTTTTTTTTTTCCTTATTCAATCCTTGAACCATTACACCTGAACTTATTTAACAAAAATATTTTAAAATAAACTAATTTTTCTCATGTTGAGATTAGTTTACAGAAAATATATTAATTTAAATCACAACCAAAAAATAAAATATCTCAAACAATTATTATATAATTAAAAACATACAAAATTCGCTTTTGTTTTCTTAACTGTTATCTAGTGTGTTATCTGAGAGCAGAGTGGGTTTTATTCTACTTGGACTCATGCTCTCAAACCTAAACTCAAACTTATTTTTTATCATCGTAGACCCAAACAAATAAATTTTGCCGGCAATTACAGAATGGCTTTCACGGACCCTATATTCTGAATTTTAATGTAGCATTATCAATCTTCCATGAAACTACTCTTTTGATAAACCAAATTACTTAACAAAATATAATATTTTGTATTTTTAATTATCCTAGTTAGTACCCTCGTTTTATTTTTTCTTTCTTGCCTTCATTTACAAGTGAACCAATCTGATCCACTGAACAGCATAAAATGAATCAAGACCCCAGCTGTCTTTTTCCCCCAGAAAAAAAAAAAAAAATCTTTCATGGTTAAGAAAGAAAGAATATGTAAAGGGAAAAAGTTTAACGTATCATCTACTTTTCTTAGTAAAATTAATTAATTAAAAATAAATATATAACTCAGTTTTTTAAGCTCGCCTTTAATATATTTATATATTTAATCTCGAAGGACTTAATTTATTAATAGACTAAATCTCCCAAATAAACCACTGCAGTTTTTCCTCGGGCACACAACCTGCGCCTCTGTCTTTAACAAAGTTCTCTTTTTGGCCAGTTGACAGTTATAATTCAATCATTTAAATCTACTGATTCTGCCATATTGTACGACTTTTGCACTTGTAATTCTGAAGAAAATCACTCTTCCATCTCAGCCTCCAAACGCTACTACGCATATAATGCTAACCAGTATCCTGCATTTCAAAACTTCATTGATGTGCTGATCGTAAAAGCAACATAAAAATTCCTACTATCATAATAAGGAATAGCCATAGAACAACGTTTCTCTTTTCCTCGTGCCATCCTAATCGTGATTCCTTGATCATTACAAAATAGACACAGGAAAATATTTGATTAAACTACATTTCTGAATGGAAAGTGGTTGAGGACCTTAAGCAAATTCATCTACTAAAATTGCTTAAGCTAACCAAAGCCCTCTTTAGTGGAGGGTGAACTCAAATGCAGTACACAGTCTAGTACCTAGTATAACTAATAAATCACTTCCAGAAATCCAAGAAAGTGAGAAGGCACTAATTGAAGGAAGACCTATATATGTCTCAGAAGTTCTTTAAAGAGATAACTTGGAAGAAATCAAGCAACATTATTTAAGAACAATACAAGTTGGTATAACTCAAAGACTGACAATCAGACACATTACCCAAATACGGGTTGAAGAAATGTACAAGAGAAATCCCCATGGCTGAGAACAACATGTGTTTCATCAATATGGAAAACGACGCTGCTTATCCTCTACAAATTCTCATCCATAAATTTGAGCCTCTTACTGTGATTAGGTTAACAGGATCGGTGGAGGGTTACCCGCTGGACACCTCTGCCTACGAGGCCTTCTGGTTGTCTTGCCCCAGCCGGTTAGGTTTCTATCCTCCAATCCCACTTCAATATTATTGAGGTGCTGCATCAGCGGGGTACTAGTTTCGTTGTTTACCACAGGGGGAAGGGGAGGAGGAGGAGATGAGGTAACCTGCAATCGCCGCCTTCCCCGGCCACACCCATTCCTAGAAGAGCTTCTCCTAGTTAATCCCGAATGCCATGGATGACCTGTTGCTCTCATAAGCCCTCCAAATGTCTGAAGATCTTCCGTTACTTCATATCTTGATAAAGATGCAATGCCTGGAAGGATGTCCCTTTGGAAATCCCTCTGTTGCCTCCCTCTTCTTGCTGGGCCCTTTCGTGTCCGAGTAGGCAACAAAGTTGTCCCAGATTCATCCACTTTGAAGTTTTCTGGAACAAGAGGCTTGGGCATGTAGTCTTCTTCCTTGGTCTCTGTCAGTTTCAACGTCATGGACTCAAAGTAATCCATTCCTTCAGAGGCAGATTCCTCATTGTTATGTTCACCATCTTTTCCCGTAGACATGTCAAAAACTACATCCGCAAACCAGCCAAGTGGGTCCACCATTGGACTTTCAGATGGACTGCTGATCACATCATCCACTTGATTGCAGGAAAGAGATGAAATGGCAACTATTGCCTCTGCAGCACACTTTATAAGTTCATCCTGTGGCTGTTCAACTTTGTCTTGAGAGCCTCTTCCTGATACTAGAGAAGTTTTGAGCAGCTTTTCTTCAATGGCATCCTCCTCTATCTCAGGAACAGCAGGGGCTTCCAGATCTATTTCTGGCTTCATTTTTACATAGGTACTTGAAATTGGAGTCACAGATGCTTCGTCCTCGCTCATGCTCAAGTTCAGATCAATTTGAGTTCTACAGTTGGCTTCGGTTGTAGGAGATCCTTTCCTACTAGCAATGGTTTCTGTAGCAACCTGTTTGTCCAACTCAACAACTGCAGCCTCACAAGGCAAGTTAATATCAAGCACCCCTTTTTCCTGATTATTTTCCACTGATTCTATATCAAATGGACTAGGAATTGACACAGAAGGAGAGGTGAAGGAAGAAGACTCCTTCTTAGGAGAAACATGAGGCATATCAAGTATGGGAACTCCAAGAATTTTCTTAATATTAGAGCTGTTACCTACCTCTGTCCTCCTTGGTTCAATATCATTAGAACATGAAACTGAAGTTACACTGTGCATAAAATTTCCAACAGGCCCCTTTCCAGTTTTATCTTTGTTGAATAATGAAGCAGCTTGTGTGATACTTGACTCTCCACCCGTAAAACCTCTACTAGTGTTTTGCTCCTCATCCTTGAATGCCGACTTGGGTCTAAGCCAAGGTAACACTGCAAGATGCTCCTCATGCTTGTGTTCTCTGTCCATGATCCCAAAACCTGATTGGGAAACAAAGTTGTTGGATGAACTGTTTGAAAGCAGGCCATTCAAGTTCATATCTTTTCCAGACTTCATGTCATTGGCGTTTGAACCCTTATAGTATTTTGCTGAACCATGGTTAATAAGGTGCTCGGGAACTCCCTTACAATCATTACTATGGTTTGGATAGTCATAACTAATTGACGAGATGTTCACAGATGGCTCCTTGGACCCTGCTGAAGACCCATGGTAAAATCCATTCTGTACAGGTACATCACATCGATAACCTGGGTTAGACTTGGAATTAGTATTTACAGGCCAACTATCTCCGAAAATCCCATTGCTTTGACCTGATAAGGAACACTTACTCAAGGTACCAGGTGCATTTAAACATGGAGACATCTGAACTGACATCAATTTCTGGTTTAAGCTGCTCGCCATTTCCCAAGAAGAGGTCGAATGAGACCAAGACTTAGCCAAGTTAGAGGAAGGAGCAAAGGCAGAGACACTAGGTCTATGGGAAGATAGAACAGACTCTGAATGCTTGTTTATGGACATTTCATGACTTCTTTCGCTGACTTCTAAATCACATACTGTCTTTTCCCTCAACAAATCAGTCCTGTTTAGATTAGTTAGATAATCAGATGCAGGTTCGCAGGCTTTGTTGAGTCCATCTTGCCCTATTTGGGAAGATAAAAGTGATTTCTCTTGTTTGGGAACTTGAGGAACAGGTTTCACGTTGCTTTTGGCTTGCCCTGTAATCATTAATTCTTAGTTGGTATAAACAAAATTTTTGCAGATATCAATGCTTGGTCATTGCCAATTACAAAATGGGAAAGAGTAGACAAAACAAAAAAAAGCAAGAAATTAATACAAAAGGAAAATATCTATCTAAATAATTTGCTCAGTTCTAGTTCATCCAAAATTTTCCAAATTATTGGTAAACTAATCATAATTTATTAACTTGGAATAAGGGAAATGGCAACACAAGGTATAATTATTCATCAGCATTATTCAGTAAGAACTAGGATCAAAGCTTCATGGCTCTTTCTATTTCTTTTATCAGCTTGTTTTAACAAACCATATTAAGACATACCAAATTTAAAACATTAGCAATTTTATTAAAATATAATTTTGCTACCACTTCACTTAAAATAATATCAAATGTCCAGCTCCATAATTCAATTTACCTAACTAAATAAATCCTTTTTCTTTTGGGGAGGAAACTTCAGTTCAAAACTATAATTTTGAAGAAATTCACTAACAAGTCTAACCTGATTCAAGCAGTGATGGGATCCACCCTCTTCCAATCCGAATGCTCTCCAAATATTCATTATTTGGAGCCCGACTGTCACTTCCATGATGCGAGTTGAGTGAACCATCCCCAGACAAATTAAAAAACTGTGACTTCCCTTTGGCAGGTAGATCAGGGCATTCAGTTGCCCCTTGACAGGGATAATGACTAAGAAGGTGACCATATGCAGAAGCATTTGTTTCTTCCACCTGAACAGGTTTGTTTAAGTCAGCCAAACCATTTCTGCTCCTCAAATACTGATCACATTTTGAACTGTCTTCCTGGCTACCAGCCTTCCCACCACTGCCACAAAAGAGCTTCACATCATTCTCCTTTCCATGCATACAATTTCTATCAGGTAGGTATGTGGTTGTACCACATATCTCTTCATCACTGAGCTTTTCACTTTCCTCCGTATCAAGATACTGATCAGCTGGGAGCTGAAGATCAAACATTTTCCTCCTCACCTTTGAGGGTCTGGACTCTAACACCTCAACATCTTTTGAACTACTCCCATTTGGGAATGGAAGTAGACCAGCATGCCTACTATTTCCCTTGGCAGAACCCAAAGGAGAAAGAACTCCCTCGACACCTGAAATATATGGACTAGCACAAGCAGACTTTGCCATAGGAAAGCCAGAATAATACCATTTTTTACCATCTTCAGATGTCATTTGAGATGCCAAGCGATCTGTTGAAAATGATGTCTCGGCAGTCATGTGGTTCTTGTGCAATTCTTTACTCTTTACTTCATCCATCAAATTCTTTTGTATTCTGTATAGACGGTGAAGTTCATAGACCTGATTGATGATACATAGCTTAAATATATCAACAGGTCCACCAATCAGGGTACATAAAGATATTAAATTGTCAATCTTCAGTTAAACCATGATAAATAGTCCTACATCTACAACTGAGTAAACTCATTCTTGCAGCAAAATACTGTTAATATCGTATTAGGTACTTGAGAACCATTGCAGAAGATGAAATGGGTGACATCACAAGAAAAGCAGCTCTGAAGAAGTTTGACTAACTAAACTTCACACTGGAAAACTCTCATCTACTTTATTTTCAATTGGCTAAACCCAAACCTACCCCACGCATACAACTCAAGTTACAGGCCAAGGACAACAAAGAAATTAGAAACTTCATACCTGATTCTTAAATGTGGCCTCATGCTCAAGCATCATCCGTTTCACAAAATCTTTATCATATACTGAGCATCCATCCACAGTAGCACGTGGCTTATAATTAGTATAATACTGCCCATTCTTCAGGGTTTTATCTCCATAAAATAGAGGCCAGCCACAACTGCTGGATTCCTCATTAAGATCCCTCATTGAGTAGTAGCCTGGTAGATTCTGCACTTTGGTTCCCATTTCTGATAATTGAACACAAATTAATGTAAATTAGATCTTTAACAGGGAAGCACCCATTAACTGATACATAGCTACATTTCAACCCAATGACACCCTAATTCATGCAGTATCTTTATATATCTAAGACTCATAAGGCAAGTACTAGCTTTAGTCAACAGTCCTAATGACCCCTGCACCAAATACCAAAAACACCTTTTTATTGGAGAAAAGAAATACCAGAAACACAGTCAAATAACTGGTTGACTCAACTCTAGATTTGAGACATGACATTTACCAAAGTGGCACAGCAAGTTGCCTATCCAGAAATTTTTATATCTTCTTGATTTTTTTAACCCAAAAAAAGAAAAACTTAAATGATTAAGGGAACTTCCCCTTGTACAAAGATACATGTGTACTATGGTATAATCAGATGTGCAATCCTGTATTTCCAGTGTCATTAATAAAATTAAAGTTTTTTATTCTCTGACACAGATTCTATGTAATTGAGTCTAGCATAGTTAAAGAAAATTTTAGGAAACTTGTCACTCCATTTTTCCATGAGTAGATGAACTTTTTGGCAGTCCAGTTTATTAAAGAATAATAGAGCCAAGGAAATGAACAAAAGAACAAGGGACCAACCACCTCCTTAGCCATGCAACTTTGCATAGCCTTTTCCATGGATTTCCAATATAAATATTCAACATATTTCCTGTTCCCCATAGGATTTTAACGTTCCCCATTTTTTTATTGTTATTACTTATTTACTATAACGCTTTCCATTATCATTCTTTCTTGCCACATTTTCAAAATACATGTGACCATTTCACAAACTGAACAACCATTTGGAAAGTCAATCATTACAATGCCATTTACGACACTAGAATAATGATTGTATCCACTTTTTACAAATATTTTCATCTCATAAAAATGGCAATATGCCAAGCAGATCCCCCTCTTCCCTACCTCACTTGTAATTTTTTTCCCCCTCTCGCTCCTGCATATGTAAAAGACATAAAATATGACCTTTTTAATTCTAAGAGAAGTTTCAAACTCCAGTTGACCCCCCACAGTAAGTCATTACACACAATTTATATATATTAAACAAGGAAGAAATATGCGAGATCACAGAAGAATATAACATAGAAACTTAATCACGCAGCAAAGCTGCCCAATTCCTCTGCATATCTAATAGAGTCTATCCCTAAATTTTATAAACAATACCCCTTTACTGAGGTCATACTCAAAGTCCATAAATACATATTAATATAGACCTCACTTTCCCTAAATAATGTACTAGTGTACAGTACAATATGAATATAAGGACTACTGCTTTCAACTCCAGACACCATCTTTTATCTTGAAAGTAAATGTAGATGCGCTAAAAGAAATACATGAATGTAACAGCACATATTTAAGGAAGGATTCAATTAATTGCATTTATTTCCATGTTATATTTTTAACCAGACACATATATGAAACAAGATCATGCTAGATTCGACCAAGTTCTTCTTCCACATAGACATTATAACAAGCATTTAATAGGAATGAATAAGCTGAAAAGATTAACTGAAAAACTGAATTATAAAGAGAGTAGAAAGTTATAGTCATGCAGTACTATAAAGTTAGAGTAAAATAATACGTGATGTATGTATTTGTAGCAGGACATTACAGATACTAATTCAGACATCCATAACAGGTAAAAGCATCACTAAATTACTCAGAATTTTGGTTTGGAAAAGAGATACGAGAAACATTCTCTGAGATAGGACCTTGAATCAATGACAAACATTCTTGAGTGTAAAACTACAACTGCTTAATCTGATAGGTACCTTCTAAGCTAGCAAGAGTGGGAAGTCGTCGTGATTACTCTGACAGACTAACAATCATCTTCCTTCCCAATACGTTCAGGATTAATATGCCTCTAGTAAACTCCAAACTCCAACAATCTGCTAAAATTGCCGGAATGCCCTTCAAGCTTATAGTAATAAACTAATCAATTTATAGAAAATGGCCTCAGAATACGCCAGACTAATCTTCCAGCAGCTTGGGTATGCTTTATAACATAAAACATCAGACAAAAATATGAAGGATTGAATAAAGCAAGCAATTGAAGCAAAAGCAAGCACCATGAAGAAATTATATTTGACAAATAGACTGACAATATAATAGTCTTAGAAATTTAATGTAGGAGAAGAAGAATTCGCTATCTCTCTTCTCTAGATAAAAGGTAAGAGGCGGGGGGGGGGGGGTGATCAAAAATCAAAAATAGAACATGAATGAACGAAAAAATTTAATGAAACAGATCCAATACCACAATTATCCAAATTAACTTGATAACAGCTACAAACAATAAAAGAAGCATCTAAAATAATAAAATCAAAGACCGAGAATTTAAGCTAAGAATCGAATTTCAAGGGAAAAAAAATAAAAGTAAAATAGTCCAGCCAGAAGTTCAGTGAAATAACTCCGGAATTGCGAACCCAGAATTTTTATCGCAGTCCAACCAGAACTAGGTATAAAATACTAAAACCAAATTTATCAAATCATCAAGTAAATAATATAAAACAATAAAATTAGTTAGATAGTAAATGTAAATTTACCTTAGACCCTCATCTCTTTTCACCTCTCCTCAAAATTCCTCATGGATTCCTCCATTCAAGAGACCTCCACATACACAACAAAATTCAGGGTCTTTTAGACTCGTTGGAGCAAAAAGGTAGCAAAAACCAATAATTATAGGACCAAAAAACAAAGTAGGTAGTTTGCAACAACATTGAAGATGCTTAGATCGTCACTGGGTTGAAGAAAAAGAGGAGATTTCGATCCGCTGGGCCACTCTCTCTCTCTCTCTCTCCGAAAGAATGGAGGTCTTTAGAGAGAGAAATTCTTAAAGAGAGAGATCCCAGATAAGAAATCTTCACACAAACAAACGACCTTCTAAGAACAGTGACATGAAATTTGTCAACATCCGGTCTCTTTTTATTCTCTGCTTTTTCTTCACTTCTTCTCGCCCCCTCTCTCTCCTCCTATTATTTCTTCTCCCTTTTTTTTCAAATAAATGAATTTGTTTCTGGGTTTTTGAGGATATGAAAACAAATGACCATATCTAGATTCTCTCCGCCTTCCTTGCTTTTTGGTACAGATATCCTCCTATTATTAAATGTGACACAAAATCCATAACGCTGTATATAACATATTTATGTTGCAGCCTGAGAGAAATTGAATCCCTACATAATAATTAGAATGAATTTTAAATTTTTCTCTTATAAGTATTTAAATTATATATTTTTTATTTTAAAAAAGTATACTCTCCTCTACAATTAAAAAATATGTTTCATTAACTTTACCTGTAATAAAACATAAGGTACTATTACAACTATTTTAATCAAAATATATATTATTTACATAACATAATATGTATTAATTATATATTTGACTAATATAAATTTTTTTTTTCATTTAAAATAATTAAATTTATATTTTTTAGACAATAAATAAATAACATTAAAATTAACTTTAAAATGTAGTTTTAATAATTTATATTTTAATAAAAATAATGTTATTTTGAGAAATTTTTATATTTTTGGACTTTGATGCATATTGTTTATATTTTCATAATAAACGAAATGGTTATATAATTTAAATATCTTAAAAAAATAATTAGCCCTAATAATTAAATCTATTTAACTTATATTTATATCAATATCTACGTCTTTATAATTTTTATTTAATGTCTTTTTTTTTTTCTGGAACACTAACTATACAAAAAATAATACATATTAATCATCTAATAATGTACACTGATTTTTTTTTTAAGACAAGCTTTTTTATGATAAAAATATATTTAGATTAATTTACATATCAGAATTAAATCTCTTTTGGAAAATATCTTGTTAAGTACTAAGCCTCTTGTTATTAGACTACATTTTAGTGGCTGAAACCACTTTTTTTTTCTTAATTAATTTTGACCAGAGAATAAATTAATATTCTAAAAATACGCTACTATAGATAATAAATTATTTTTAAATTTTTCTTATTTCGTTCACATATCTCATTAAAAAAATAATCATAAGTTATATAATTAGAAAACATAACAAAAGGCATAACAACATGATAACACTTTAATTTAGTTGTTAAGAATCCATTTAGACTAATAGACTAGGGTAATTTTGTATCCTATTTGGCATTAAAAAAAAAATTTGCATACTAAGCAGTGTTTAATTGGCTAAAACTGCAGACGAAAGGTGGACCCCAGCGGGAAAAGATGAGAGCTTTATAGAATACGTTGTTTATTGATCAGATGCCTTTGGTACCTTTTTTTTTTCATGCGCAACGTTAATTTTTTAATTCAATTAAAATAAACTATTCATTTAAGAGCACACAACCATATGTATTCAGGAAATGTGCCGTCGTCATTAATTTAATATTATTTTAGTTTTGATGCTATGTAACAGAATTGATGACTTGATTATATTTCTTTAACTGATATAGATATTTTTCAGAAATATTTTTAATTAGAGTTATGTCCAGTTAATAAAAATCTTTTATTTTTCTAAAGGAAACAAAATAACTTTTGAATAAACATTTACATCATAAATAAGCAAACTCACATTTTCAATCAATATATTATAATAAAATTTGAACAATTTGTAACTTATGGACCGTGCAGTTTCAGTTTACAAACAATGTAACTTTTTACGGATTGCGTGTAGAATACTGTTAATATTCGTATATAAACAGTATTTGTCCATATATTTATTGTTTACTTTTTTTTTGTGAGGTTCACAGATTTTTTTTTTTAATTTTTCTTACATCTTACATATGTTTTTTAATTTCTCCTGCATAAGGAACTAGTTAAATATAAATACAGAGAGAGAGAGAATTTGATTCGAGACAGGTGGCTGCTTTGATTGCACATAATTACAACCTCCATGGGAGAGTTAGAGCAGTTTTGTCAATTATCAAATCAAATTGAATGTGGAAGAAGGAAAAGAACACCCAAATGGCAACTCTTGCCTGCCAAATGCAAATGTGGGGATAGAACAGCATCAACTTGTGTGTAAACGATTCACGGACGTAAAAGTTACTGAATTTCCTTAAACATCAAATCCAGTTATGGCCACCACCCCAAGAAAACTATAATCATTTTTGTCCGTCTCTTTCGCTCTGTTGTCTTTTCTAAATTACATTATTTTTATTCCATCCCAATTTTCAAGTTACTCCATGTATTTAAAAATAATAATAATAATAGATATCGATATCAAAATTTAAACTCAAATAATTACTATAAAAAATTTTAGTTTAAAAAATTGGATCAAATCAGTTGGTCAAATTAATGAGCGGGCCATGATTCTGGTCAGAATAGGTTGGACAAAAATTTTTTAAATAGGTTAAAGATTGTAAAAATGGTTGATTTAGTATTAAATCAATCAAAAATCAAATTTTAATTTGTTTTGTCTAAATTAAAATTTTGACATTTAATAATAAAAATTATGATATTTATTAAATTCTAACCAACTCATTTTATATAAATTTATTGTATATAAAATATTTTAACTAATTTTATATATTTTTTGTTTTTATATTTAATTTAAATATTATTTCACAATATATGTATTAATTTAATTGTAAAATATTATATTATTTTTTAAAACATGATTGGACTACAATTTATCACTTCTTATTCCAAAAATAAGTGGTTCCACTTTTTAAAACATAATAAAAAAAAACACAGCTTCTTAATTATCAGATGAACTCCTCAAGCTTCTGACCCAACAAAAAAAACACTCCTTTAGATTACTTATTCGTGTTTATAAATTATTATTAAAACTTGAAATTAATAAACTGAATTATACATTTCAACACACACACACACACACACATATATATATGACGGAAAAAAGGTTTAACTTCTAAGGTGGGTTAGCTTCCAACTTCCAAGATCTTTCAATTTGGAATAACTTCATATGAAATCCATAGTTTACTTCGAAACAGTCAAAGTCTACTTTATGAATCTTACACTTTGTCTGCAAATGCAATAGAGATATTTTAGCTTAAAATCTCTGCAATTATTCAAACTATTCACTATTAAATTTCATCATGCGACTTTAGAATTTATTTTTTTTTTTTTTTCTACTACTTGCGCGTTGGAAAAAAAATTGAGAATCAAACTCTAACTAACATTAAATTTTTAAAAACTAAAAATCAAAAGGCATGCAATTAATTAAACAAACATGTCATCCATTATATAACATAATATCGTCCTTTCTCATAATCTTATTAAGACTACGCAGAAAGAAAAAATTCATTAATTAGATGTAAGATAAAATTTAGATGTAATTTTTTATATTGTATTATTATATTCTTAATTAAATTATATATATATTGTAAAAAAATTAATTATATGATGCTAAGTTATAAAAATTATATACTTAATATGTTATTATTAAAAAAATTACATATTTATAATTAAAATTTTTAATAATAAAGATATAAATAATTATGTATAAATTGTTTTCTTTTCATGTTTGGCTGGAGAAAATCTTAAATAGGGAAATAAATGAAAAAAGGGAATAGAGTAGATGAAAAATAATACTTGACCCCTTAATTAAAAAATAAATATTATTAAATAATAATAACAAAAATATTATAAATACTTTTCAAAATTTTCCTTCACCCTATCCCACTCAATCTTTCAACCAAACGTAGCCTCAATGTAAGAGCCAGCAATAGATTGGTTTACAGGTCAAATCTTCTCCAATGTGTTATTTTCCATGCAAAATTTAAATTGTCTAACAGCCCATATCTACTTTTTTCTTTTATTTAAAAAATAAAAGAGAGTATAAGGTAAAATAAAAATAATTTTTTAATTACAAATTAAAAAAAAGTTTAAATTTAAAAAAATAAAGAAGAAAATAAACTATTCAAATCTTAATCTGAAAAGTCCAAAATTCTATGGAATAGCTAATGAAGAGAGGGGATTCGAATTGATTGGTCTATGAGTATAATTCACTGTTTAAAATAGAACCTTGCACTTTGGGGTAGGCAGATCTAATTCTGGGGCATTGGAACCTAATGTCCTTATTTGAGAATGACATGGGTACCATATGCTTTTTTTTTTTTAAGGAGAAAAATATGTAACACAAGGGTCTGTTTGTGGACCGTCAGAGCGCATACACCAGCAAGGTTACCGAAGAAAACTCTTATTCATTTCACCTTTTTCGTTCAATCCTTTTTATCTTTTTTTCATGAAATAATTATTGGAACAAACCACAGCATGTAAAAAGTTAAATATAATATATATATAATTTTATAAATAAAAAATACTTATAATATCTTTATTTTTAATGATTAAATAATTATTATTTAAAAATATTAAATAATAATTATAGGGATAAAATTAAATTTTTTTTCAAACTTCCATTTTTTCTCTTGTTTTTCCTCCCTTTTTCTCCTTTACCCAACGGGCCTTCGAGTTCAACAAAGCAACAAATTAAATAAAATAAAATGGTCCCAAAGATATTATAAAATTCTCTCTTTTAAGCATGATTTCTTTTTCATTTTTAAAAGTTGTTTGATGCACAAAATGTTAAACATGAAAATTAAAATAAATGAAATAAATAAAAATAATAATTCTGGAATCTTATTTTAAAAAATAATATAAATAAATAATTATTATAAGAATATAATGGATATTATTAAAAAAAAGAGAAAGAAAATCTCGAAAATAGTTTAAAGGAGTTAACATTTTTTTATTAATTTACATCAACCTAGCATAGAGAAAAATAAGATTAAAATTAGTTTCAGATAAAATCTGAAGACACGTTTTCATAATAATAAATATATAGAGATTAGGATTTTTGCGAACACAAAACACAAGTGTCGTGAAAATTCTCGGAATTGATGACAGGAACACTAGAGATGGCCTAATATTATTGACTGAGGAAAAGCAAAAGCAAAGGAAAGAGATTTAAGATGGGGTTGGGAGTCAATTAGGAAAGGGTTATAATCATTGGAAAATATTTAGAATTAATTATTATTTGGAGTCTGATCAGTGTGGGTCCCCCAATCTCGATGGAAAATGAGGGAAGCTTTGGGAAGTGGAAGATTTGGCAAACTAGATGTGAAGGGGCCCACTAAGTATGATGTTGAGATGGGTCCCACAAGGGGCGTGGGTTGATTGACTCGGATGCTTTGATTTTTGGCGTTTTTTGCAACAATTTCATTTCCGCTTTTAATAATCGGGTTCATTTATACGGCCACCACATGATTTCATCACAAATATCTTAAAATGGACCAATACCACTATAGCGGCCATTAAATCCACTTTTCATTACAACACACCCCTATTATTATTATTATTATTATTATTATTATTATTATTAGATTAAATTGTACAAAAATTTTAAATCTTAAATTATATATACAAATAATTTTTTTAACATTTAAAACTTGATAATAATTTTTTAAAATTTCAAATCATATGTAAATAATTTTTTAAAATTTTAAATATGCAGGTAACTCTCTTAACGTATGATATTTTATTAATAAAATGATATACTAGCTAATAATATGTAAATTATCTATATAAATCTAAAAGTTTAAAAAAATTTATTATCAAATTTTTTTAAAATTAAAAAAATTATTTACATATAATATAACTTTTAAAATAATTATATATAATTTAACATTATTTTTATTTGTGAGAACAACATTAATTGAATTAATTGCATTGGGGTTTCTTGTATTTTTTTATAATTAATACCGTTAACCAAAAAAAAAAAAAAAGACAAATGAGACTTGATTATATATATTTTAAATTTATCAAGTCTATCGAGTCAGTTCTCTGTATGAGCGCACTCGTTCTTGATTGTTTTGATATCTATTGCATATTTTAGAATTGTGTTTTACAAAGATTTGGATCTCCTAAAATAAAGTAAAAAAGAAAGAGAGAGAGAAGTAATTGGGATTTACATGAGATTTTCACTTTTTTTCTTTTTCTCTCTCCTTACCTGAAGTATTTTAAATAATTTACTCTCGTTTTACAATTGTTCCTAACCTGACACCCAGAATTACAAAAATATTTTTAAAAGATTTGAAGATGTCTTATAAATACGGTTGAGTCTTCCTAGTTTCAAATAATAGTTTTACTCAATTTCCATATAAATTTCATGTAATCTCATTATTAATTTGACCGAGAAATTGATTCTCTTAATTTTTATTTAAAATTGACAATATTAATTTCAAAACAAGATAAACAAACTCATTATTTAAATAATAGATTCTACACTCTCTGTATTTATTTCTCTCTAAATCTAAAACCATTAATTTCAAAAAGGAAAAATAGAAGATCCAAATCTAACAAATAGACCCTCTCTTACACAGTATGTTATTTTATTGGAAAGAAATATATATAAAAAGTTTGATCCAACACTAATCAATTTATCTCTCTCTAATCAAATAATATCTCATACGGCAAAAAATATAGATTATCAAAGCTATAGATGTTATTAATGTAAAAATCACAAACGATTCCAATATAATTATTTCAGCTCAAGATTTTTGCCGTGATTTAATAAATTCCTACGGCAACCGAAAGAAAATTCCACGTCTAGACCACTGAGGTCCAAGAAAATTTAGGATTAAGACTTTCGAATAAGCTACGATCACAGAAAAATCAAAACAGAAAATTTTGATTTTGAGAATTGGATGTAATATATTACCATATCAATAACTCATCAGATCAATTATGGGTACAACTGCCAATGCTTCTTCAATAGAACCGTCGGTCAAGTAAGATCGTTGAGCTAATTAATCAACCTTTAATTGTTGTTTTCAATTATTATATATTTTTTTTTACCAATTGTTTTCAACAATTATAATGATGAAAGTAAGACTTGCATGTAATTTTTCTTAAATATTTTTTATTATTATAATAAAAATATAACATAACAATAATGATCAGATTTATATAACTTTTTAATCAAAGAAGTTATAAACACTCAAAAAGTTATACCTAATTTTTCAATAATAGTGCTAATTTTCATTTATAGATACAAGCTTGCTTTTAAGAAAAAAAAAATCTGTGAAAGACGTGAAAATATGTGCAACTAGATAACTAATAATAATTTTGAAAACTAAAGAATATTCAATATCAATTATAAAATTAAAGAAAAGCATTTTTACTGTTTTTACCTCATCATCCATTGATCTTGCACCTACTTTTAAGGTCGGTTGGTTTTTCTTCTTTTAACAGACAGATTTTCTTCACTTCGAAGGAAGAGTCATGTCACTTCAATATATATATATATATATATATATGTATATATATTATGTGTAGTGTAATATTCCAAAATCGTGCCGCTTTACCTGTGTCCTAAATTTATGTTTGTTGTTGTCGGTTAAAGATAATTTGTCTGTGTTATTATTAAGAAGTTTTATACTTTTTTTTTTTTGCAGATTGATCCAAAAAAGTTTGACAAACTAATATAGCATAAAACTCATTTTCTATTAACGCTTACTTTTATATCATTGGCTTCTAAATAAAAATTCCAAAACTTCTGCATTACATGATAAATTAGTAACTCAGATAATGATGGGAAAAAAAACTCTAAATGTTATAAATAAATAAACAGTTTGGATTAGCAGCGTCTGCCTCAACCTTTAATCCAAATCAAGTATGATTTGACCATAGGTGAGTGAGTGAGGGTCGTGGAAAACATTGGAAGCAAGTTAGATTTGTAAGTTGTAACCATCGAAATTTTTTTAGATATTCTATTTTAGTTCTTTTTTTCTTTCAAAATATAAACGTATTATTTTAGTTTTTAAATAATATTTCATGTTAAACTTGTTCACAGATAATTAACGCATGTGAATTATGTGACTTAATGTGAAATTGATGGATCCATGAAGTGTTTAAAAACATATCATGACATAATGTTAAATTTTTTTTCTTTGGGGGAATAAAATTATGGGAGACATTGCTTGCGCAATTTTAGTTGACGGAGTATTATGGTTACTTGCTCCCCTTACAATGATGACTCCTGAGATTTGAAAGGAATATATATATATATATATATATATATATATTTATTTATTTATTTATTTTGAGAATCAATGGGATTGAGACCAAAAGCAAAGAAATTATCAATAAATAAATAAATAAATACGTGGAGCAGCAGTGGTTCTTACTCTGTCTCTAAACAAAATATCAATTAATCCTCTATGATAGATTCTAATAACAATTAAGTATTTCACAATTGAAATAATGTAAAAGTATGCCAAATAAATAAATATATAATAAATTACCACCTTGGTGGGAGGTCGAGATTAAATTTTGTTTGAAATTTACAAAAAATATTCAATTTGACTAATATTAACTATATTTGCAGTATGAGAAAGAGGTTAAATTTTTTATATTATCATTTAGATTTGATCATAGATTCAATTCATTTAAAAATAGATTGAACCTTTGGAGGAAATAAAATTGTAATAGTAGGCTTGTGCTTGGGTCCTACTTGTATTTTTGGCCAATAAAACCTAGTTCAACATCTCTCTTTTATGATATATAGTGCATTTATTTTATTAATTTAGAGAATATGATCATACTTGAAGATATCCATATCTTTGGTTCTTTCTCTTCTTTTTTTTTTTTCTAATAATAATTGTTGATTCTCCCCAAAAAAATATTTTATTGACTAGCATCTTCTGAGTACAAACTTAAAATATACCAAAGTGGCTCTTATTGCAACGAGAATAATGTTATATTCTCAACCCATAAAGTCACACAAACTTAAAATATGAAAAATTGAAAATGCATCTTACTGTTGGATTGGAAATAATTTACATTTACAAATTAATATATAATTTTTAATATAGAAATTGATAATAATATGAACTATTTTGAATTTTTGAAAAAAAAAGTTCAAATTTAGCTTGTTTTATAAATTAAATTTAACTCAATGAGCTTTTTTTTTTTAAATTAAACTTTGTTTTTTGAGTTTATATCTTTTTTTAAGCCAAATCTATGAAGTCATATAAACTTTTCAACTTATAATCAAGTTTATTATATGTGCACTTGCTATTTAAAATTTCAAGTCATAAACTTGTACTTATACATCCAATTTTGTTTCCACGTATGAGGAAGGATGCAGAGAAAGAAAGAAATTAACATTCCACAAACTTCACCTTCAATTCAGACCTTCACACTTTGAAATTTAAAGACATCAATTTAGATTTAAATAAATAGGAAGACTTTGCTAGTATCATAAAACAAACAGAATTTAAGATGGCAGAGTCATGCTAAACAAAATTTCTCTCTCCTCACATTGAACCTTTCCTCCAATTTTACCAGCCCTGACTTTTGTGATCAGATGGGATATAAATATTAATTTGGGAAACGTGAACGTGGGACTAAAGTTTTTTCTTATTTATATTACCAGTATTTTAACGGATAGTATTACAATAATATATCCTTGTAATCAATTTAACTAAAATATTATAACCAACTTATGTTATAAAAAGCAAATTACACTTATCTCTCCAAAAGTTTGGTTAAATTGTACCCTATGCTTTTTTTTTTTATTTCAAAAATTATGCTTAATTTTCCTTTAATTCATTTTTTGTTAATAAAATTAAATTTTTTTATACAATATATATTTTTTCAAAAATAAAATTATCATTACTGTCACACTAAAGATAAAGTTATAATTTTATATTGCACAAAAGTAAGCTTTTTGATTAAAAAATAAATTTTAAAATATATGTAACATGTATCAAAATATCCCAAAAAGAAGTTAGATAAAACTTTTAAAAAGGGAAAATATGAAAAGAAAGCGTCGTTTATCCGAATGGGCTTTTATAACATAATGAGCGCTAGAAGTGAGGGTGGTCCACACTTGAAATCCTAGAAAGGTGGCAAGTGGCAACAAGAAAAAGGTTAAGTGAGATTTTGTGCATAACTGTAAATAGGGTTATCCTCCACAGAAGCAGACATGTCATTTCAATTATGGAATCCAATAGCTGTCACTCTGTTACACCTTCAAGCATTCCACGTTTTGGTGTGTATCTCCTGCCACGTGTGACGCTATATATCAAAAAGTTCATATGTAAGATTCATAAATTGATAATAAAAATTATTTTAAAAATTATTTTTTCAAAAGAATAAAGAAGCAACAATTATTAGAAGAATGAGTAATAACTTTAATTTTTTTAAAAAATTTTTTGATAATTAAATTATTTAATATCATTTTTATCTAATTATGTTGCTCATGTATTAGATTATATGTATAATTAACTTTTTGTTTCTTTACTTTTGGACCCCTTTTTTAATTTAAAATTTTAACTCAGGTCCCCTTGTAGTATGGGGCCCAGTATCTAATTACCCATAGCACTGCAATTCCAAAGAAATCAAACAAAAATGAAAACAACAGAAATTTAATATCCAAAATATTATGTTAATTTGTATTGTTATTAGCACTTAAATAAAATTTAATGACTAATGTCGTTTTTAGTTAAGTAAGATGTCACTATCGGTTTCAAATTTTAATTTTTATTTATTTATTTAATGGGAGTTTATAAAATTATTCAAAATTTTATTATAAATTTTAATTTTTAATTTTTTAAAAAATACAAATATAACTTTACAATTTCAGATCCTCTATAAATACTTCTTTCAACTTTATAAAATAAAAAATTTGTCTTTCTAAATTTTTACCCTTCATCAGTTAAATTTTTTTATTTTTAATTAATAGAGATATCAGCCTATACTATTTCTTAACTGGAAATTTTTCACTCTATAAAACAAAATAAAGGTACTTAAAATATCAAAAATAACCTTACACTAATAAAAGCCTCAAGCCTAAATTCAAAATTCTGATGAAATTTTAAGGAGGTAATTTTAATTTTTATAATTAGAAGAAAGTGTTTATAAATGACCTAAAGTCAACCAAAAAATATTGGTTGATATTTGCTCACATCAAATATCCCTTAATCTTCCAAAGCTTGGTTATATCTTCAAAATCTAGGTGGCTTGAATCCGCCCACAGATGACCCTTTTTTTTTTTTTTTTAAAGATATTAACAATGTTATACCTAGATCCACTCAACGTCACGGCTGTTTATATGGAGAGTTCAGTAATGATATAATTTTTTATCTATTTTGTTGGATTTATTATAATTATACTTATTTATTATACATTAATTAAATTAACTTATTAAAATATATTAATTATTAAGTAGGTTAATATTCTAAATGATTATACATAAAATATTTAATAAAATATTATTTATATTTAATAACTATTATATCATAATTAATGAACATAATATTCCTAATTTTATAATATCATCACTCTCTGTTTTTATTACTCTTGGTAGATTTGCTCTTTCTTTCCAACTCTGTTTTTATCAATCAAGAAAAATTAATTCTCACTCATAATCAATACAGCCTAGGTGACAACGAATGTGATATGAGCTGATAGCTCATCATCTTACATATTTAAATTTTAACTTTTCATTAAAAAATTATAACTCAATTTGATATAAATTTGAATAAAAATGTAGCGTAAATTAAGAAAATTAGTAAAAATACCTAAATTATGTAAAATATGAGAGTAATATGAAAATCAATTTGATTAAGAGTCAAATAATTTTAAATTGTAATTAATTTTATATTTTATGCAAAGATAAATCTTAATAGAAGTTTCAACCAAAGTCATCGAGTGGCAAAGGTATTATGACATTCTGAGGAATAACTAAGTATCTTATAGAAATTTAAATTTTTAAAAGTTCATCAAAAAATTTTAAAGTTTTAAAAATAATTGACCCCTAAATGAGTAAGGGCTTTAGTAAACGGATCGGCCCATTCGATACTACCGTTAAATAATAACTAGTGTACTTACTTCTTATTTAACGTAATTATCTTAAAAGAATAATTTTCATATTACTCTTAAATCCTGCTTTTAAAAATATATATAATTATTAGTATATTTAGTTTTTTTCAAGTGAACAAGAGTTGAGAGTTGAAAAAAAAATCTAATTTTAAATCTTGAAATTACAAATCCACTAAAAATGCTGATAAGTTATTTAGAATTATGAGGTTATTTTATAGATACAACAAAATCTTAGCCATCCATGTGATTTGAAGAACTCACAATAGTATTTCATTTTTAACGTGGGCTCACATTTATATTATTTGTAAGTAAATTAATAATATAGTTATGAAAGAATAATTTTTTTAATTTAATCATTGAAAAATAAACTGTTTATTTGAATATTTAAAAATTTTACTTTTATTTTAATTTATTCATTTAAGGATAAAATCTTTCAATTTAGTGTCTAAAGTATTTTATCCTCATAAAAATTATTTTTTCAGGAAACATTTATAGGCTCTTTTGAGGCATTGAAATTTAATTTTAATACAAAATGATGTTGTTTTGAGGGTTGAAGGCACTTAGACGAGCACATAAAATGCTATTTTTGTTTACAGCAAGAACCATTTTGAATTTTTGATTAGAAACAAATATTTAAAGATTTAAAACAAGAATTTTTATTGTTAGAAAATTAAATTAAGAAAAGAATAATCTTTTAAAAATTGAATTAAAAAATATTATTTTTAGATCATGAGAGTTTTTTTATGACTACATTATTAATTTGTTATACATATTTTATTAATTTATAAGTAATTATGCCAATACACTGTAGCAGAATGCATGTCTTTAAAATTGACCCCTTTGATTAAAATTTTCAAAAAAAAATTGAATTCCTACCCTTTAAATCATATTATAATAGCAAGTAATTTGGATATTAATAACTGTACCTATACAACTAAAAAAAAATTAGAGCCCGTTTAGTCGGATAAAGTAAAATATATATATATATATATATATAATAAGTAGGTAAAATAAAAAATTATCTTTATATTTTTTATATTTTAAAAAATAATTTAATAATTAAAATAATAATTTAATAAATAAAATAATAATTATAAAAATATAATAGATATTATATAAAATATATAAATATATTACTTCTACATCATACATAATCAAATGTATCAGTTAAAATTGTGAGTCTTATATAAAGTGAGATTTGCTTCATATTTCTTTTGTTCCTGACTACAGAAGATGCAGTCCAACGAGAGAATCGATTTGGGATAGCGTGGGTAATGGAAAGGATAATTGTGTAAATTCATAAAACCCTTTTGCAAGGACGATACAGTGCTGTCCGTACACGTCTGCTTGCGTGCGTATGCGAAAATTCCCCACCGCCCTTGTCTCGCACTCAGATCCCCATGCGGATCACCGTCCACGAATCTTGGGCTTCCAAACGAATTGCTCCCGCTATAACAATAGCCCTCCTTGTCCTCAAAATAACCAAAATGCCATCTTGTTGTCCTTTGACAAATTTGCCCCTCTTCCGGCCCCACCTGCTTTTACCCCCGGCTTTTTCTCTTCCCTTTACCCTCACTCATTTTATTAGCATTGGTCTCTCCATTTACGGTGAAAGCTACAAGCTTGATTCTATCACTTAGACCTTATTTAATATATAGAATGAAAAAAATAAAAAAAAAATTACAAATAAAAATAATTTTTTTCTTTTTATTTAAAAATAATATATTAGATATTAAAAATAAAAAATAAAAAATTCTTTTCCTTCACACAACCAAATGAGAGTGAATACCTTTTATTGCAAATAAAATTAAGAAAAAGTTATATCTTATTCTTTACATCTTTATTAATAAGTTTTTTAATTAAAATATAAAAATTATCTGATTTTTATAAATGACTATATAATTATTTAATTAAATTATATAATTATCATCATATTTTAAACTAAAATTATATATTTGTTATATTTTAATTAAAAAAATTTAATAATAAAGATATAAGTAATTACACCTAATTTTAGTTCACAAATAACTCAATCCATTTTTGCTCTTTTTCTGTCGATTAATTTCATAAACGGACATTATTTTATGTGAATGATTAGTAAAAATTTTTGGTGTGTAAAGGGGTTCAATATGTTCCTTATCAGCTTCATAACAAAAAGCTGCGTATTTGCAATAAATGCAGTATATACGTAAACGATGGAATTTATTCTTCTCTGACCTAGGGATCACCCTGCTCCGCCTGTGGCTGTGGGCCAAGTGTTTTTTTAAACTATTTTAAGAATGTACTTTGGAACCAAATAGGCCCATAAAGATTCTGGCCCATACCAATGATGGGCCTTGTCGGATAGATAATTAATAGCTTTCTCTACTCTCCACAAGATAATCAATATATAACAACTTTTATGGGCCCAAAAAAAAATCAATAAGAACTTTCATAAAAAAGTAATAATGATCAACTTAAAACAACTACTTATAATAGTTGTAAGAGTTATGAGAGTTTTAAATTATGTTATTATTTTCAAAAATATTCTTGAACTATTCAGTGTTGGAAGGTGTTTACAAGTTTCAAAAGTTGGTTGGTAGTGAGTTCTTTGAGTAATTAACAAAAAAAAAAGTTAGGTTTCGTATATTTGAGTCATCAAATGGAGAAGCCTTCCTACATTAGCTATAATTGAACTATAATTTCGTTGCTAATTATATGTTATTATAATACTGTCATTAGAGTGAAGTGTACTACGTACAAGTCATTTTAATAGTATTTAAAAATTTATTTATAAAATATTTGAATATAAGAAATAAAAAATAAAAAACTATGTCATATGTGTGAATTAAATAACATATAAATATTTGTGTATCTTCATACTTATTTTTTGTATAAATCAAACAATCAGAAATTAGATTGTCCTTGTGTAATATAAAAAATGATTCCACAGACAGTCATAAAAAAAGTTAATTTACATATAATTGCCTTAAATTTTGAATTATATATAGATAATTTTTTTAATATTTAAAACTTGATAATAGATCATTAAAACTTTTAGATTTTTACAAATAATCCTTTTGCTATTAATTAATCTATTATTTCACTAATAAAACGTAATATGTTAATAGAGTTATTTATATAAAAAAATAAAACTTAAGGGAGTTCATTGTTAGATTTATTATAACTATACTTATTAGATTTATTTTTATTAGCTGAATGGTTTTCTTCTAGGTTACATTGGGTCACATATTGTATAGCCAGCAAATGTGTTCAACGAAAGGGTGGAGAGAAAATTACATTCGGAGCACACTGATGAGTATAATTAAGGTCGAAGTTCAGAACAAGGGGTTGCCCAACTGAGATTACAGTTCATGTATATTTGAAGAAACAAGATGCCAATTATTAAATAATGACGATGAAGATGTAACAACAACTATAATTAGTCAATAAAGTTATTTTTTTAATAATTATCTTTCTATTTTTGACCCTACGTATCACATTATTATTGTTACCAACCCTTCCTAAATTCAAAATTCTGATGAAATTTTAAGGAGACAATTTTTAATTTTTATAATTAGAAGAAAGTGTTTATAAATGACCTAAAGTCAACCAAAAAATATTGGTTGATATTTGCTCACATTATATGTCCTTTAATCTTCCAAAGCTTGGTTATATCTTCAAAAAGATATTAACAATGTTATACCTAGATCCACTCAACGTCACGGCTGTTTATATGGAGAGTTCAGTCATGATATAATTTTTTATCTATTTTGTTGGATTTATTATAATTATACATATTGATTACACATAAATTAAATTAATCTTATTAAAATATATTGATTATTAAGTAGGTTAATATTCTAAATGATTAAACATATAATATTTAATAAATTATTATTTATATTTAATAACTATTTCATCATAATTAAAGAACATAATATTCTTAATTTTATAGTATCATCACTCTATGTTTTTATTACTCTTGGTAGATTTGCTCTTTCTTTACAACTCTGTTTTTATCAATCAAGAAAAATTAATTCTCACTCATAATCAATTCAACCTAGGTGACAACGAATGTGATATGAGCTGTTAATGACTTAAATAATAGCTCATCATCTTACATATTTAAAATTTAACTTTTCATTAAAAATTATAATTCAAATTGATATAAATTTGAATAAAAATTTAGGGTAAATTAAGAAAATTAGTAGAAATACCTAAATTATGTAAAATATGAGAGTAATATGAAAATCAATTTGATTAAGAGTAAAATAATTTTAAATTGTAATTAATTTTATATTTTATGCAAAGATAAATCTTAATAGAAGTTTCAACCAAAGTCATCAAGTGGCAAAGGTATTATGACATATTCTGAGGAATAACTAAGTATCTTATAGAAATTTAAGGTTCTAAAAATAATTGACCACTAAATGACTAAGGGCTTTAGTAAACGGATCGGCCCATTCGATAGCAGTGTTTAAAAATAGATAGTGTACTTACTTCTTATTTAACGTAAGTATCTTAAAAGAATAATTTTCATATTGCTCTTAAATCCTGCTTTAAAAATATATATAATTATTATTATGTTTAGCTTTGTTCAAGTGAACAAAAGTTGAGAGTTGAAAAAATATATAATTTTAAATCTAGAAACTACAAATCCACTAAAAATGCTGATAAGTTATTTAGAATTATGAGGTTATTTTATAGATACTACAAAAATGTTGGCCACCAATGTCATTTGAAGAACTCACAATAGTATTTCATTTTTAAGATGGGCCCACATTTACATTTTATGTAAGTAAATTAATAATTTAGTTATGAAAGAATTTTTTTTTCCAATTTAATCATTGAAAAATAATTTTTAATTTTAATTTAATCATTTAAAGATAAAATCTTTTAATTTAGTGTCTAAATATTTTATCCTCATAAAAATTATTC
Organism: Erythrophleum fordii; assembly: GCA_032878935.1. Taxonomy (NCBI): domain Eukaryota; kingdom Viridiplantae; phylum Streptophyta; class Magnoliopsida; order Fabales; family Fabaceae; genus Erythrophleum; species Erythrophleum fordii. Next base: position 46,793,491 of record JAVQMF010000053.1, on the reverse strand, counting down.
TTTTAGGAAACATTCATAGGCTCAGAGGCATTGAAATTTAATTTTAATACAAAATAATGTTGTTTTAAGGGTAGAAGTCACTTAGACGAGCACATAAAATGCTATTTTTGTTTACCGCAAGAACCATTTTGATTAGAAAAAAAATGTTTAAAGTTTTAAAACAAGAATTTTTATTGTTAGAAAATTAAATTAAGAAAAGAATAATCTTTTAAAAACTGAATTAAAAAATTTTATTTTTAGATAATCAAATTGAGATGAGAGTTTTTTTATGACTACATTATTAATTTATTCTACATATTTTATTAATTTATAAGTGATTATGCCAATACACCATAAAAGAATGCATGTCTTTAAAATTGACCCCTTTGATTAAAATTTTCAAAAAGATTGAACTCCTACCCTTTAAATCAAATTATAATACCAAGTAATTTGGATATTAATAACTGCACCTATACAGCTAAAAAAAAAATTAGAGCCCGTTTAGCTGGGTAAGATTAAAAAAAAAAGAATATAAAAAATAAATAAGTAAGATAAAAAATTATTTATATTTTTTTTATTTGTTTAAAAAATAATTTAATAATTAAAATAATAATTTAATATATAAAATAATAATTATAAAAAATATATTATATATACATCGTACATAATCAAATGAACCTAAAAAATGTGAATCTTATATGAAGTGAGATTTGCTTCTTATTTCTATTTTTCCTGACTACAGAAGATGCAGTCGAACGGGAGAATCGATTTGGGATAGCGTGGGTAATGAAGAGGATAATTGTGTAAATTCATAACACCCTTTTGCAAGGACGATACAGTGCTGTCCGTACATGTCTGCTTGCGTGCGTGTGCGAAAATTCCCCACCGACCTTGTCTCGCACTCAGATCCCCATGCGGATCATCGTCCACGAATCTTGGGCTTCCAGACGAACTGTCTCCCGCTATAACAATACCCCTCCTTGTCCCAAAAATAACCAAAATGCCATCCTGTTGTCCTTTGACAAATTTGCCCCTCTTCTGGCTCCACCTGCTTTCCCTTCCCCCCTGGGGCTTTTTCTCTCCCCTTTTTACCCTCAATCATTTTATTACCATTGGTCTCTGCTTTTACGGTGAAAGGTACAAGCTTGATTCTATCACTTAGACCTTATTTAATATATAGAATGAAAAAAATAATAATTTTACAAATAAAAATAATCTTTTACTTTTTATTTAAAAATAATATAATAGATACTAAAAATTAAAAATTAAAAATTCTTTTCCTTCACACAACCAAATGAGAGTGAATACCTTTTATTGCAAATAAAATTTAAAAAAAAAAACCATATCTTATTCTTTACATCTTTATTAATAAGTTTTTTAATTAAAATATAATAAATATATAATTATTTAATTAAAATATAAAAAATTATCTGATTTTTATAAATAACTATATAATTCTTTAATTAAATTATATAATTATCATATTATTAACTAAAATTGTATATTTATCATATTTTAATTAAAAATTAATAATAAAGATATAAGCAATTACACTTAAATTTAATTCACAGAATAACTCGATTCATTTTTGCTCTTTTTTTTGGTCGATTAATTTTATAAACGTACATTATTTTATGCGAATGATTAGTAAAATTTTTTGGTGTGTAATTTTTTTTGGGGTTCAATATGTTCCTTATCAGCTTATAACAAAAAGCTGCGTATTCGCAATAAATGCAGTATATACGTAAACGATAGAATTTATTCTTCTCTGACCAGCGATCACCCTGCTCTGCCTGTGGCTGTGGGCCAAGTTTTTTTTAAAACCATTTTTAGAATGTTCTTTGGCACCAAATAGGCCCATAAAGATTCTGGCCCATACCAATGATGGGCCTCGTCGGATAGATAATTAATAGCTGTCTCTATTCTCTACAAGACAATCAATCTGTAACAACTTTTATGGGGCCAAAAAAAAAATCAATAAGAACTTTCATAAAAAAGAAATAATGATGAACTTAAAACAACCACTTATGATAGTTGTAAGAGTTATGAGAGTTTTAAATTTTGTTATTATTTTAAATTATGTTATTATTTGGAAGGCGTTTACAATTTTGAAAAGTTGGGTGGTAGTGAGTCCTTTGAGTAATTAATTAGGAAAAAAAGCTAGGTTTCGTATATTTGAGTCATCAAATGGAGAAGCCTTCCTACATTAGCTATAATTGAACTATAATTTCGTTGCTAATTATATGTTATTATAATAATGTCATTAGAGTGAAGTTTACTACGTACAAGTGATTTTAATAGTATTTAAAAATTTATTCATAAGATATTTGAATATGAGAAATAAAAAATAAAAAACTATGTCATATATGTGAATTAAATAACATAAAAATATTTATGTATCTTCATACTTATTTTTTGTATAAATCAAACAATCAGAAATTAGATTGTCCTTGTGTGATGTAAAAAATGATTCCACAGACAGTGCAAAGTCATAAAAAAAAGTTAAATTACATATAATTTCCTTAAAATTTGAATTATATATAAATAATTTTTTTAATATTTAAAACTTGATAATAGATCATTGAAACTTTTAAATTTTTATAAATAATTCTTTTGTTATTAATTAATCTATTATTTTACTAACAAAACACTATATGTCAGTTGAGTTATTTATATAAAAAATAAAACTTAAGGGAGTTCATTGTTAGATTTATTATAACTATACTTATTCGATTTACTTTTATTAAATGAATTGTTTTCTTCTAGGTTACATTGGGTCATATATTGTATAGCCAGCAAATGTGTTCATCGAAAGGGTGGAGAGAAAATTACATTCGGAGCACACTGATGAGTATAAGGTCGAAGTTCAGAACAACTGGTTGCTCAACTGAGATTGCAGTTCATATATATTTGAAGAAACAAGATGTCAATTATTAAATAATGACGATGAAGATGTAACAACAACTATGATTAGTCAATAAAGTTATATTTTTAATAATTATCTTTCTATTTTTGACCCTACGTATCACATTAATATTATTACCAACCCTTCCTTGTAATCACGTAGAGTATTCTTTCTTCATATAATTATATATTGTCTACGCTGAAAATCCACATGTCTGTAAGGCACAGAAGAATGAAGGAGAAAAATTTAAAAATGGAGGGAAAATGTTTACACATACTACTAAATAAAATATGGATTCTTTTTATAATTTAATTTCAGGACAACATGTATGAAGAAGATGGAATATCTTATTCTTTTTTTGTAATTAATACAGTATGTATATTACTATAGTTGGGATAGATAATTAAAAAAACCTAACCAGGTACATAAGTATGATAATTAATTCATTTAGATAAAAAATGTTATCATTATATTCCAATATAACTGATTAGATATGTTTTGACTCTTTATTAATTAGAAACCGTTTTTGATATGTTTCCCCAATTTTTCATCGTACAGATGTTGTAATGATAGTGGGTATATATATACATATATTCCAAATATTTTCATAGAAATTTGTATTGAGGCGCGCACAGAGGAAGGAGGGTACGGCGAAGAAAATAACAGTACAGGTAAAGGCTATTATCAGTTTAGATAATCAATTTATGTTGAAAAGTTGTAAGACTGATCTCTTACCTGTATTTTGTTCATCCATCATATCTATCAGTATTGAGTGGGAAAGCTTTCTATTCACATTCAAATGGGAAACCCAGTTCTCTCTCTCTATATATATATATGACTTCTCTTTTTCAGCTCCCTGCAATTCTTAATAATAGTCTTCAAAGCTTTGCTGGTATAATATATAGGGAAAGAAAAGAAGGTCTGAAATTCATGTATATTATATAATATTAGAGATTTTTGGACCTCTGAATGTGGCTGATATCAATAGTTTTATTTCTGCCTTGGATGAACGAACTTATTATTATGTTAATGTAGCTTGATTTTTCTTTTCTCTCTTTCCACACAGTTCATATAAGCTTGTGCAGTTTCGAGGGAGAAAGTTGATGAACTGAAGAAAGAGGGTGAATCAAAGCCTTTACGTACCCCGATAAATTTGTGTTACTGTTACTTGCATCCATGTTCGCAGCGAAGACAGTAAGGTGGTCAAAGTCAGCTATATGCTTTGCAGTCTTGCTGTTCATCTTCTTTATCCAAATTACTCTCGTTAGAGGTAATAACCCTGGATTTCATTGACAATTAATTCATTTGTACTTGGAAACAAAATTTATTTATTTTTAAGATAAAATAATATAATAAAATTAGGTTATTACTATACATATATATAGCTAAGTTTAAGAGAAAAGTCAAAAAAAAAAACTACTCAAACTAGTCTCAAGCATGATAAATGCTCTAAAGTAAAATTTGTGACTCTAAAATTTTTCAAATCTTTCATTTTTTTTAATATAGTTTTTTTTCAATAGAAGAAACAATCTCATAAATTTCACTTTAGAAGCACTTCACTTAATAAAACATTATTTTTATTGGTTTTATATGTCAGGATTAATCAAAGATAATTTGGTTTAAATATGGGGCAAAAAATCATGATTAAAAGAATAAAATTAACAGAACATGGCTTTGTAGAGATGTATATTCATGAATGAATAACACAGGTATTTCACTATTTAATTAGCTCTAACATCTTGATATATTAGGTTACACATCGTAATTAACCTCTTGTTTATTGACTAGCAATGTTCGTCATATTACGCAGACGTGAGCATCTGGAAAGCGAAACTCAGGCGCGTGCTGTCACTTTCGCAATGGGATATTACTAGCAGTGAGCAAATCACGTGCGATCGATCTCATGACGACTTCGATCTATGCACAGTGAACGGCCCAACACTTTTGGACCCAACCCTCTCAACTCTGTTCACTTTGGGCCCCCATCACTGGCTCCAGCCTCACTTCCCAGTGAAAATCCATCCTTACCCTCGCAAGCATGACAAGTCAGCTATGTCCCTAGCCAAAGCCATCACTCTCACCTCCGCTCCACCGAAATCCACATGCGCCGTCACACACAATAGCCCCGCCCTTGTATTCAGTGCTGGCGGTTACACGGGGAACTTCTTCCATGAATTCAACGAGAACTTCATCCCCCTCTTCATCACCGTCCATTCCCTATTCTCCAATCATGATGTGGTTCTCGTGATCACTGATGGTTCGATGTGGTGGATTCATAAGTATGCTGAGTTATTGTCTAGTTTTACTCAACACCCGATTATCAACGCAAATAATTCAACAACTACACACTGCTTTTCGTCAGCAGTGGTCGGGTTGATAAAACATGGGCCCATTGTTATCAATCCGAAATTATTACCCGACCCGAAAACCCTCCTCGATTTTCGTACCTTTCTGAAAAATACCTACATCAGAGATGATACCCAAGTTATCTGTTCTAGCGGTACCAGTACTAGTCCAACTCTGACGTTGGTTTCAAGGAGAGGCAATGTGAGCCGTTTGATATTGAACCAAGAGGAGATCATTAAGGTGGCTGAGGAGATAGGGTTCAATGTGAGAGTGCTAGAGGCATCAAGGGACAAATCTATGGCGGATGATTACAAGTTGATTCACACGAGCCATGCATTGTTAGGCCTTCATGGTGCTGGGCTAACTCACTTCTTGTTTTTAAGGGCGGGGTCCATTTTGATGCAGGTGGTGCCTCTTGGGACAGAGTGGCCATCAAGAACATACTTTGAGAAACCAGCTAGGGTTTTGGGGTTGGAGTATATGGAGTACAAGATTGAGGCGAATGAAAGCAGCTTATCAGAGAAGTATGGAAGTGATAGCTTGGTGGTTAAGAACCCAGAGGCTTTTGATGAGGGGAAATGGAGCAAGAAAAGAGTATATTTGAAGGAGCAGAATGTGAGACTCGATGTAATAAGATTTAGGAAGTACTTGAGAGAGGCCTATAAAAAGGCCAAAGTTTTCGTGGACACAGGAAGTTGGCTAGCTGGCTATAGCTAGATTTTGCATTGGGTGCTGCATGTGTTTCTAATGAATGAGTTCTGAATAAAAACGCAGCGATTATGTTAACAAAGCACTCCTAAATTTCAATGAACTTGGCACAACCCCTTCAAGTTTAAATAAGGATGTTAATCAACTGTGCATGATAGAATGGAAAGATTAACCTAAAATCTTTTTACAAATTTTCCACAATCTAGCGACTTTCAAAACTTTGATTTGGTCATTGGATAACAATGTATCCATGATTTTTTTTTTTTTCTAAATAGGCCACGTGTTACAGGTAATTGACATTGTATCCATTACTTATGGATTCAAGGTCCTTGTTGATAAATCCTTAGGTTTCCCTCGTCCTACCCTCTTCTTCTAGTAGTGTGAAACAAAATAATTTTATAATTGATCAAACTAATAATAAAAATACAAAAAAAGAGGTATAAGCTCCAATTAAAATGTAACTAACATAGTTATATAATTAATTTTGTCTATTTATTTTTTTACACATACTTTATTTAAATCCTTTCTTATTCCAATTAGATCATTTGACCAATGTAAAATAATATAAATTATTATATTAATCACTAAGATTAACAATTTGGATAATTAAAACTATTTTAAAATGTTTTGATGTAAGGCAGATAAATAGACGATTGATAATTGATTAGTCAATAAAAAATTGTTAAAAATTAATATTTTTAAAATTGAATCAATTATTGAACTAAGGGAAGCATTATTTCATGGTTTAATAATCTGATTATAATTAAACAGTCATCCAATTAATAATAATTGAGTATATTTTTAAAATGTTATATATTATAATTCTAATATAACAAATAAATACTATTAAATTTTAAATTTTAATAATATTTAAAAATTTATTTTTTAATTAAAAATAAAAATTACTCATGATTAAAATTTAAGAGTATTTAATATTAAATTTTTGAGTTCTCATGATTAAAATTTTACTTGTCATTAGAAAAATAAAAAAATTATAAAGCAAATGAAAGAGGAAGAAATAATTTCCACCAAACATCTTGATATTTAAAAAAGATACTATGAGAAAAAAGAATATAATAAAAAACAAATATAAAAAATAATTAAGTATACATCTTTTAACTTTTTTATATTCTCTTTTTTTTTTCTTTATTTTAATTCTTATTTCTCGTCCAACCTTTTAATTTTAACTTTTTAAATCTATTCAAGATAAAATGTATTGTTTTATAATTTTTTTTAAAAATTCAATAACTAGCTCAGTTGATTTGATTAGTTCTTTGGCTAATTAATTTTTTAATCAACTAAGTTGAACTAGGCACTAGTTTGCTAGTTTTATAGATAAATCAACTGATTTGGTTTGATTTTGTAAATTATGTTTAAAAAAAACTAATTCATATAATATTAGTACTTATTTCAAAAATTAAGTGAGCTTAATTGATATACAATTTATCTTTTAAATTATTCTTTTCCTATTTGATAGGTGTTGAAAACGATTCGAATCCTTTGCATTTATATAATGTAATACAATAAACTAAGATAGCAAATGGATATAAAGTTTTCCAAACTTGGTGACCTAACCTTCCCCACGATCAGCTTCTCGTTTTAGTCCATGTACAAAAATGGTGCATTTCTGTGACAAAAGAAGAAAGAGGAGGGAAGGGTGCATTTTTAATTTGTATGCTCTCATACAAAATGTGTCATTCTGTTAAAAAGTTAAAAAAAAAAAGAGTAAAAATGTGAATGAAATTTATTTATTTATATTTTTCTTTAATAAAATGACATTTTATTCGTATTGAGTGAAAAAAAATTCAAACTGAGGTGCTTTCGTGAAAAAGCATTAAACAAGAGACATCCTTTAGAGTAATGAAGTGACGTGTCACTCATAAAAGTTATTGATCGAATAAACGATTGTGATGAAACTAAATTGACGTATGACGTCGTGTATTACGTTATGTAGATGCAAAGAATCCAAATACAATACCGTTTTACCAAAAAAAATCTTTTCCTTATAAATTTTATCCAAAAAAAAAGAAGACAGCATTTTTCTTGCAGCCTTGTGTTTCCTGTTTTCCACCCACAGAGTGCGGTTAAATTCAGATTTTGGACCCATCAGACCAGTAATGATTTATTACCAAATTACCATCCCTTTCGTTTTCAAAGGCCCTCTCTTTCACTTCGCTAAGCAATGCAGACACTTCAACTGCTAAGACTTCATGCGCCAAGCTCCTCAGCTCACTACCATGGCTCCAAATTCTCCACACCCTTTTCGCAATTCCCTCCGCAACCTACAATTTTACTCCACAGCCACAAATTTATTGAATCAAATGTAGCGAGAATGGGGTGTCGGCCTCTTCAGGCTACTGCTCCTTCTTTTCCCATCAGGTACTTTACTACTTGCTTTTGTTCATTGTCAGCGCATAATTGTTTCAGTTCTTGTATGTTGGGGATAGTCTCTTGAGATTTACAGCGACAAAGCTAGATTCATATGTTGTCATTGGGATATATTCTAACGCAAATTTCATGGAAGATTTGAGATATTGAAAAAATTCAAGTGTTATGTATGACTTTCATTTTATCATGAACCATAGCCTTGTTAAAGAGTTTCTGGAGACCAAGAATCTCATATGCTCCTTTGAAGTTGCTCAAGAAGGACTCTGTTCGGTATCAAGAATTGTTTGCAGGTGAAGAGACATGGAAAGGGACTTCTTAGATCCCGGTGAAAGTTTCCTGCATCTATATGTAAATGCTGGTTCTTCTGAACCACTCTACAAGAGCCTTTCAAGCTATTGATTAATTGCCACATATTGCTGGCAATCACTGTTTAAGAGATCATTAGGTTCTTGAATTATCGTTGCACTTTTTACCCATTGCATACTTGAAAAATGAAAACTGACCAGACGAAGAAATAATACGTTTATTAATGAGTGTGAGAAAGTAGTTTTAGAAGAGTCAGGAGTCAAGATTTAACGTTATTGGGAGTTCTACTTGGAATTGGACAATATACAATTTTATGCATGACACCAAGAGGCCACAATCTTTTCCTCAAATATAATTTCACATTCATTTGTCGGTGGACCTGCAAACTTGGTTGCTAATAATTACACCTGGGTCCACCTAAAAAAAGTATGAAGGTGGGTGACTGACTGACTCATTTGTTGTCTATGTGGTCCTATACTGTGATATAACACAATGGTTTCTTCAAACTTTCAAACTAAAGTGATGCCCTTTCATTCCTGAGTCTTATCTCTTATAATAAGAAACATACATGGTAGAAAGTTGAAGATCCATTAAAGCATGGTAGTTTGACACATTTGAGTAAATAAAGGAATGCTGTTAAGAAAATTAGGAAATATTTTCCATTTTCAATGTTGCATCTGAGAGTTATAAAAATGTCCGCTGTCTCTCTGGACTGCCAGGATTGTATCGTAGCCTCTGCACTATAAATTTGGTGTATGTTTTTGTGTGTGTGTGTGTGTCTCTCTCTCTCTCTCTACATATATATATATAGAATAAGTATAAAAATATATTATATATTAATTAATTTTTTCTTTATATTATTTTTGTTGTATTTATATTTGATTATTTTTAGATGATTTATTATATTAGATTAATATATAATATATAAATAATATATATGCTCCTTTCTGTTCCAAAAGCATGCATGCTGAAATATAAAGAGCATTTGCTGTCATTCTGGAGTCTGTGGATACTTCCGGCAGGAGGAAGGAAAATGTATAAATGATTAAATATTCAAATTCTCACTAAAAGTAAACTTTTTAGAATAGCTGGCAATTCATTGTCAGCTTGTGAACCAATTTTTTATGGTCTTCATTTTCTACAGATATGCAGGGAAAAATAGGGTGGATGAGAGTAAGAGCTTGACTTTAGATGGCATAAGACACTCTCTGATTAGGCAGGAGGATAGCATAATATTCAGCCTTTTGGAGAGGGCTCAGTATTCTTATAATGCAGATACTTATGACGATGGTGCATTCTTCATGGATGGGTTTCATGGCTCTTTGGTTGAATACATGGTCTGGCAAACTGAAAAGCTACACGCGCAGGTCATTATATTTCTGAGTCAGTTAAAATATAGACAGAATAGAATGACAACAAAACAATTTCTGATTGTCTTCCCTTGGGAATTAGGTTGGAAGATACAAGAGCCCAGATGAACATGCTTTCTTTCCTGCACACTTGCCTGAGCCAATGCTTCCACCCTTGCAGTACCCCCAGGTTTGGATTTCTATTATTTCTCAGTTACATAAGATAAAAATTCATTTACTAACTAAAATGTAGAATAAGATTATGTGTGAAATAAAACTTTTCTCGGTTTTCATTTTGAACCTGATATCTGGTGTATAAAAGGGGGCATCACTCTTGGTTTTAAAAATATTATATACTTACAGTGCTTTCACAGAAAGCTGACATTTACTTCATTCTTGAGGTATTAAGGAGGACACAAGATCATTTTGTTACCCTTATATCATGTGAGTGAATTGTAGTGCTTAAAGACAGTGATATGAATATTTGCGTCTTCAATAAAGTTATGGCTAAATATGAATGATGATAGATGATGCCTTAGGATCACCTTGCCACTTTAATGGATTTCATGTGATTACCACTGCCTTGTGTTTTAACTTTTCCTTAACATTTGTGCCTACTAATTTAATTTAACCGAATGGATTAGCCGTCACTGTCAATCAGATTTCTTCTGAATTTACTTTTGGAAATGTGTATTGCTTAGTGAAGTTTGACTAATCTGGCTTCCATCTTCTTCGTTCTACATAACTAGGTTCTGCATCACAGTGCTGATTCAATCAACATGAACAATAAGATTTGGAATGTGTATTTTAGAGACCTCCTCCCAAGATTGGTGAAAGCAGGAGATGATGGTAACTGTGGATCAGCAGCTGTTTGTGACACTCTTTGTTTGCAGGTAGCTAATTGAGCTTCCAGTGGTATCATGAATTTTTCTTGAGAGTAAAGTTTTTCAATAAAAACTATAAGAAGTTTAATTGTAATGGTTGTGAACTGCTCTCTTGTTATTATCTTGACTTCTTTTTTTTTTTTTAATAATTAATTGCAAACCTTCCACTTTTTTATCATTCAATGGAAGAGTCTCCAAGTGAGCCTATTAAGACCTTTCCTTTTGGTGAGGAAAGAAAATTTGAAGTAATAAGATTGTACCTCTGAAGTGAAGGATCTTTTATTACAGAGTCATTCTTAACCATTTTTTAGCTGTTGAATTAACTTATCATGCATAATAATGTCACTTGTGTCAGCCCCTTGTAATTCAGTCATGCAGCCTGAATGCACAGAAAGGTGACGTTCCTTTCACTAACTCCTCAGATTTGGTTTCGTGTTGTATAAATGAACATTTCCCATGGTTTATTTATCCATATTTGTTCCTCGTCAAGTTTGTTGAAGAACAGCAACTAATAAACTTTACCAAGAACTTCAAAACAAATTAGAGATCATTCTGCTCAAATGTATAAGTGTGTGGTCCTGTCTTGTATGGAAAATGCTCAATTATTGATTTAATTCACATTCCTTAAACTCTTGATAATTGGCATTATGATTACGTATCAGATAATTGGTTTGAATACCTTTCTTTTTTCCCTAATCTTAAGCACTGTTGCAGGCTCTCTCGAAGAGAATCCACTCCGGCAAATTTGTTGCTGAGGCAAAATTTCGAGAGGCCTCTAGTGTGTATGAGGCTGCCATTAAAGCCAAAGTAATCTTCTGTTGATTTACCCCTATGTTTCCATATATGGTCATGTTACTTGATTTTCTGACATCTCATTGTTGGTTAATATGGTTCTTGCAGGACAGGAAACGACTGCTGGAGTTGTTGACTTATGAAACAGTGGAAACAGCAGTGAAGAAGAGGGTAGAAATGAAGGCAAGAAAATATGGCCAGATGGTAAAAGTCAATGAAAAGAGAGATGTAGCTGATCCTGTATATAAAATCAAGCCCAGTTTGGTTGCTAATCTTTATGGAGATTGGATAATGCCTCTGACAAAGGAAGTGCAGGTAGAATACTTGTTGAGAAGACTTGATTAAAAAGAGAGGATCAGAGTTTCTTTTCCTTTTCTTTTCTTTTGGATGCATATTGATGCAGGACCTTATAGCTTATGTCAGATACAACTTAACTTTCTTAATATAGATGGAATTTTACTCTTGCGGTCTTTTCTTAGATCAGCATCTACATTTATATTTGACTGAAACCTGCTGTGACTATGAACCTACAGATCATGAAGTAGTTATGAGCCTCAATTATAGCTAAGTACTTGATTTTTCAGCTCTTTCTTTGTGGGTGTTTGGAAAACTTGGAAAAAGTGGTATTGTACAATTTTTATGTTTACCTATCTGCATATTAACAATACAGGTCGCTCTATTTGAGCTTAGGTAATGAAGACTAATTATGGGTTTCACTCGTAATAGTTTTACATACTAGTTATATGGCTTAAATATAGCTTTAGCTTGTGTGACAGCATGAAAGGTTTCCTGCTTATCCTGCTTTTGATTACAGTAGTATTGTCAAAACAGGCCAGTTAGGCCTGGCCTGTGATGTGGCAGCCAAAAATGAGGAGGACCATGCTGGCCCGTTTAACTGAAAAGAATTTAAATAAGAAAGAAATGTTTTTTAACAAACAACTGATCACATGTCAAAGTACTTCTATCTGCCACCTCGATTTTAAGTTTAATTCTTTGTGGTGTTATATTTATTAGAAAAAAAAGGTTGATGTAATTGACCAAAAAAAAAAAAAAGAAATTAGTTGAAACTTGACTGGAACAGAAGGAGGGTATTGAGCCCAATTTTATTTTGGAATAGTGCCAGTGACTGAAACCATCAAGAGCCCAAATACTAAGGTTACGTTTGGAGTCGCGTTCAGAAATCACGTTTGCACAAAAACATGAATTTGTTACTTCACATGAAACATGATTTGGAAGGAATCAAACGCGTTTCCAAACACGCACTAATAGGATGTTTGGAAACGCGGCTCCCAAAATTACATTTGATATGAAACAAAATATTAAAGTTTTTACATCAACGTGGTTATCTACCGTATTTTCAAATGAGCGCTAAAGCGACTTTTATAATTGTGCCGGGTGGATTATAAATGGACTGTTCAAAAGAGGGAAATTAATTAAACTAAATCATATTAAATTAAATCGATCAAAATCAAATAAAATTAAAAAATATAAGTTCAAATTGATTTTCTACATATAAAAAGTAATTAAATCGGTTCAAGTTTTTATTTTTAGTGATTTGGTTTGGTGTTATGTCAACTAATATCCTACTTCTATTATTTTTATCTCTTGTCATAAAGTTAACAAATTTGATCATTATGTATATTTAATGTGTAACTTTGATAAGTATAATAAAAAATTATGGTAATTTATAACAAATTAAAATTAGTCATTCAACTTTTTGTGTAAAATTTAAATTGATTTGCAAATAGTTAATTAATTATATGAATATCGAATGATTAGAGGAAGAAATAATTTGTAAGTTATAAAAGGTTGTTATTTAAAAAAAAAAAGATAATAATGAACATTTGAGTTAAGTTGTATTCAAATTTTTATTATCAAATAAATATTTAACAAATAACAAAATTTAAATCACTTAAAAATTAAAAAAAAAAGTAAGCATGAACAAAATTGATGTAAAATAAATTAAGATTGAGCCAAATTAATTAGAACTCAACATTAAATAAACTATTTAGTTTGCAAAATTAATTAGTTCAATGCAATTTAATTTTAATTTAAAATCAAATTGAACCGAGCCTTTGTGTACACAAAGAATTGATGAGTGAGGAACTGTGAAGAGAATCTATGAAACTACGAATTTCAAGTGGGGTCAAGCTTCGATAAAGCATTTTGTCTTTTACACCACAACTTCGTGTGCCTTATTTGTCAATGTAGTCTCACTAGATTTCCCAAATACCTTATAATATATTAATACCAGAGTTAATAAGAATTTACCAAAAGTGAATATATTAGTAAATTTTATCATTCGAAATATATATTTTGATAAAATTTTATTGATTTGTTATATAATTAATTAAGATTTTTCGAAGTGTGTTCAATAATTATGGAAGTGTGTTCAAATTAATAGTGCTATAATTGAGGGGATGAGCAAGAATGCAAGATCATACACACCATACAATACAACTCCCAGAAGAAATCCAGAGTAATAGCTGAAGAAACGTAGAGGAACATGCAGGAAGATGCAAAATAATTGTGGAAAGGACTGCATTATCGCATTTCTCTGGCTATGGTCGCCCTTATCAATCTTTTGAGCTGGAAAATACTTAAATACAGCTTTTCCTGGGCCCACCATGTGTTGACATCGCAAATCAGCTTCAATCTCAAGCTTTCTTTTGAGATACACACACACACACATAGTCCCGCTTCATTCTTCTTAAATTTTTTGTTGATAAAATCCTTACGTTTATATTGCTCATATAAATAGGCTACTTTAATTGAATGTCATGTTGATACTTAAGAAAGATTAGAAGATAATGAATACATACCTATAAAAAATATATAAATATACAAAAATGAATAAATAGAATATGAAGCGACGTTTATGTTGTTATTTTTTTAAAAAAATAAATAATAAAATATTAATAAATAATAATTATAAAAATATAATAAATATTATAAGAAGTTTACAAACACAGATAAACCAAACAAATCTTTTAGTGCAAGATATTGTTTTGAAAAACGGTTACACAAATACAACAAGAGACATGATATAAATAAAAAGACCAGCATCACCCTAAAATAAAATTTAAAATTTTGTACCATATTTAATATAACAAATTGACAAGTATTAAACACAGATATCTCCTTTTTTTTTCTTTTTAAAATATCCATAGTTCATAACTTATTTCCAATTTATGTGCTTGAAACTCACTAGGGTCGCAACTTCATTTGATTTCTTTTTCTTAGCCTCCGTTTGGTTGCCTAGCGAAAGAGAAAATAAAAATTGAGTGTACAAAAAATGAGATTATATATTTTTTTATATAATGTATATCTTATTATTATTATTATTATTTAATAATTATTTTTATTTAAAAATATAAAATTATTTTCCATCACATTATCATTTAATTTTGTTTTTTCATACTTCATGTTAATAACTTTTGAGTATAATAAAGAAAGAGGGAGAGTAGAAGAATGAAGAATACATTCTATTTCATAAGCCAAGCCTTTATATAGGCAAATATATGAGTGATAAAACTAATTAAATAATAAAAATAATTCCTAAATAATAGGACATGACTTGCAATACTTAGCCACTACATAGACTTCATAATGCACTTTATCTCCTAAAATAGTGCAACATAGGAAAATGCAAAGCAACATGTAGAACATGAATAAGTGGATAACTCAATGGTGGAGTAAACAACAAGTTAAGACATGTGGCAAGCAAAACATTTGATTAAATTTTATATTTTCCTTAACAATCCCTCCCTTAAACTAATATTTGCAAATATTAAGTTTAAGAGTGTAAGGATTTAAATTAAGCCTTCCCTTAAGCAAAGTCTTTCAAAGAGCACACTCCAAGCATTTTTCGAAGTTTCACAAACACAGCAATCTTGAGAGGCTTGGTCATAATATCAGCAACTTGATCTTCACTTTTGCAAAACACCAAATCAATTATACCATCATTGCAAAGGTCACGCAAAAAATGGTATCTCCCATCAATATGCTTGCTTCTTCCATGTAAAGTTGGATTTTTAGAAATTTTGATTGCTGAAACATTGTCACAATAAATTGTTGTTGGGCCTTGTTGCTTATTTTGAAGCATTTCAAGTAATCTCTTTAGCCATATAACTTGACAAGAACAAGCTGCTGTTGCAACAAATTCAGCTTCTGTAGTCGACAAAGTAACAATTTGTTGTTTCTTTGAAGACTAAGATATAGCTCTAGAGCTCATTATAAAAACAAAACCTGATGTGCTTTTCCTATCATCAAAATCTCCAGCATAGTCACTGTCAGAAAAACCATAAAACTTGCTTTTTGAGTTAACTTTATAAAATATTCCAAAATTAATGGTGCCTCTCAAGTAGCGAAAAATTCTTTTTGCAACAAAGAGATGACTCTCAGTTGGATTCTCCATATATCGACTTATTAGACTAACACCATGCATGATGTCAGGCCTTGTTGAAGTGAGATACATCAAACTTCCAACCATTTGCTTGAAAAGAGTAGTATTAATTTTCTTTCCTCTATCATCTTTCACTAACTTTAAGCCACATTCAGTTGGAGTACGAACAGGATTGCAATCCTCCATTTTAAACCTGTCCAAAATCTGAAGAACATACTTCTTTTGTGAAATAAAAATACCAAATGATGATTGCACAACTTCAATGCCAAGGAAAAAATGCATTAAACCCAAATCAGACATTTCAAACTCTTGCATCATTTTCCTTTTAAACGCATGAATCATGGAATTACCATTTCCAGTATAAATTAAATCATCAACATAAAGAGATACAAAAAGCATTCTTCCACCTTTTTCAAATTTTGTAAAGAGAGTATGTTCATGAGGGCATTTTTGAAAACCTTCTTTAATAAAATAAGCATTTATACGACTATACCAAGCTCTTGGTACTTGTTTTAGTCCATATAAAGTCTTTTTTAATTTATATATCTTTTCTTCACTACTTTTCTTCACATATCCAAGTGGTTGATCAACATAGACTTCTTCCTGCAACTCACCATGTAAAAATGCAGATTTCACATCTAATTGATAAACATACCAAGAATTTTGTGCAGCTATGGCTAACACTAATTGAATAGTATCAAGTCTTGCAACTGGAGCAAAAACTTCTTTATAATCAACCCTAAATTCTTGCTTGTAACCTTTTACAACAAGGCGAGCTTTATATTTGTCAACTCCACCATCTTTATTCAACTTTGTTTTGTAAACCCATTTAACACCAATGGATTTTTGCCCTTTTGGGAATTCCACTAATTCCCATGTATTATTTTTCTCTATAGATTTGATCTCCTCATCCATGAAAATTCGCCATTTCGTATCTTTGATGGCTTCTTTAAATGTGAGGGGATCACAATTTGCAAACAAAGCAAAATGAGCTATTGATTCATCATCAGTTAAGTCATCTCCACTTACATAATCTATCATCCATGCTGGTCTCTTTCTAGTACGATTAGACTGTGATTCTTCTACAATTTTAGTAGTTGGAGATGGTTCCACCATTTTTGTAGATAGAATGTCATTTGGTGAATTTTCAAGAGAGCAACTATAGTGTTTTCTGGGTATTGAAAGTACTCATTTTCTTCTTCAGATTCAATAATTGGAGAAGGCTGTTGCCCATTCCAATTCCAAGTGCTCTCCTCATTAAAAATAACATCCCTACTAATCACAATTTTATTAGTTAACGGATTAAATAATTTATAAACTTTAGACATTTCACTTACACCTAAAAAAATACATTTTTCACTCTTATTATCAAGCTTCTTTCTTTTCTCATCTGGAACATGAGCATAAGCGATACAACCAAAAATTCTGAAGTGATCTACGGCTGACTTTCACCCACTCCAAGCCTCATATGGAGTCATATTTTGAACAGCAAAAGTAGGACTTCTATTCAAAATATGAATGCTCCAATTCACTGCTTCTGGCCAAAAACTCTTTGGAACTTTTCCTTTTGCTAGCAAGCTTCCACCATGTTGAGAATGGTTCTATTCTTCCTTTCCGATACATCATTTTATTGTAGTGTATAAGCGGCTGTAAACTCTTTTCAATACCATACTACTCAATAAAATTTACAAATTCTTTTGAGCAATATTCTTCACCACGATTAGTACCAAGAGTTTTAATATTTTTTTTCATTTCATTTTTAACTTGAGCTTTAAAGCTTTTAAATATACTAAAAGCTTCTGCTTTCTCCTGTAAAAAATAAACCCAAGTTTTTTGACTATAATCATCAATAAATGTAATAAAATATCTTTTACCATCATTGGAGGTTGGTGTTATTGGCCCACAAATGTCGGAATGAATCAGCTCCAATACATCCTTTGCTCTCCATGACTTTCCTTGAGGAAATTGAGTACGTGGTTGTTTGCCAACAACACACTCTTCACAAACTTGAGAAAGAGCAAAAATTTGAGAAAAACCAATTACCATATTTTTCTGATGAAGAGTTTTTAATCCAGCAAAGTTCAAATGCCCATAACGATAATGCCAAAGCCATGAGGCATCCTTCTCACTAGCCAACAAGCAAGATTGAACACTTTCAATCTTTAATGGGAATAACCTGTTTGAACTCATTTGCACAACAACAATAGCACCTCGTGAAAGATCATAAATCTCACAAGCCCCTTTTTGAATAGTTATAATATAACCCTTTTCTTGCAATTGACCAGCACTCAATAAATTGCTTTTCAAATCAGGGACATAGAAAACATTGGAGATTGTTTCTACAAAATCATTTTTAGTTTTTATTTTAATATTACCTTTTCCCATTACCTTCACAGTAGAACAACCACCAAAACTTACAGTGGAATGAAATTCTTCATCTAAGGAAGAAAATAAAGATTTTCTTCCACACATATGGTTGCTGCAGCCAGTATCCACATACCGAAGATCTGATTGAGGTGCTTCAATAACTTGACATGCCATTAACAAGGTTTCTTCCTCTTTCTTTTCTGCAAAATTTGACTTCTCTCCTCTTTCTTTATTGTTAGGCAGCTTAGTATAACATTTAGAACGATAATGACCAAATTTATGACATCTAAAGTATTCTACCTTAGATTTGTCAAATTGTTGATTTCGTTCTTCACTTTTACCTTGAAATTCATCCTCCTCATCATCTCTATTGCCTCGGTCTCCTCTTCCTCTACTACGGCCTCTACCTCGACCTCGACCTCGACCTCTATCTCTACCTCTACCCCTTCCTTTAAAATTTAAAGAACGAGTAAAAGTATAAGCTTTTAAAGCTTGCTCCTCTATAGTTGAATTGCGATTCATCTTCTGCTCATAAACTAGCAAAGAGCTCTGTAATTCATCAAGTGAGAGTGCATCTATATCTTTTGATTCTTCAATAGAACAAACAACATAATCAAATTTGAAAGTTAGTGAATGCAACATTTTTTCAACAATAGTAACATCTTGCATTTTTTCACCATATAAACGTATTTTGTTACTTATTTTCAATGTTCTGGCACAATAATTTGTGACAGATTCACCATCCTTCATTTGCAGAGTTTCGAAATCTCTTCTCAATGCTTGAAGCTGTGCACGCTTTACTCTTGCAGTGCCTTGATATTTCTTCTTCATGGAGTCCCTTATATCCTTGGAAGTTTCTTTGCAAAGAATAGTTTTCAAGATGGGACGATCAATTGCCTGAAATAAATAATTCTTCGCCTTTAAATCTTTCAACTTCAATGCCTCTATCTCTGATTATTGTGCATTCGCAAGTGCTACTATACCATTTTCAACAACATGCCAATACTCTTTAAATCTTAAGAAATTCTTCATCAGCAAGCTTCAATGATCATAGTGACCATCAAAACGTGGAATAGATGGCTGCACAAAGTTAGAATCTGAAGAAGACATATTGATGCAACAAACAAAAATAACAATGAATGTCAATAATAATCATAAGAGAAGAAGAAAAAATAATATTGCTCACTCCCCTTTTTTTTTTACAATATTTTGCACTCCTCACAAACCATGCTCTGATACCACTAATAACTTTTGAGTATAATGAAGAGAGAGGAGAGTAGGAGAATGAAGAATACATTCTATTCCATAAGCCAAGCCTTTATATAGGCAAATACATGAGTGATAAAATTAATTAAATAATAAAAATAATTCCTAAATAGTAAGACATGACTTGCAACACTTAGTCACTACATAAACTCCATAATACACTTTATCTCCTAAAATGGTGCAACATAGGAAAAAGCAAAACAACATGTAGAATATGAATAAGTGGATAACTCAATGGTGGAGTAGGCAACAAGTTAAGATATGTAACAAACAAAATACTTGGTCAAATTTTATATTTTCCTTAACACATGTAGTATACCAAACATACAAGCCGTTCTCTTGAGTTTGAAAACTAGAATAACACGGAAAAAAAAAAAAAAATCTTTGCTCCCCCCTTATTCAGATATTAAAAGTGAACAAGAGATTTCTGTAATTTTATTAAACACTAATTTATGTTCTTTTTCAAAGGATTAACTACCCATTTGTTGTTATAAAAAGACTCAATTTTTTTTGGTTGAAATGTTCAGTGTTCTCATCATCACCCTAATTTTTCCATCATTTTAGCATCAATAGTGAAGGAAGAAGCGTAATAAAAGTCATGATATAATAACTTTCATCATTTTAGTGTGATATGGATAGTTAAAAATTGTTCATAAAAAAAATTGATTAAAAATTATTTCTATTTTATCGAGAAACGTGAGACGCCGCTTTCTACAATCAGCCTCAGCGCATTTGTCCCTTTCCCAATTGCCAGCTTTGGTTTAGATGCCTAAAGCGAAGCCCTTTGAGGGGAACACCATTAACACTCCCTTCTGTGTTCT
Organism: Erythrophleum fordii; assembly: GCA_032878935.1. Taxonomy (NCBI): domain Eukaryota; kingdom Viridiplantae; phylum Streptophyta; class Magnoliopsida; order Fabales; family Fabaceae; genus Erythrophleum; species Erythrophleum fordii. Next base: position 46,772,975 of record JAVQMF010000053.1, on the reverse strand, counting down.
AACTGGTGAGATATTGAGGTTGCCCCAGGAAGGGAAGGGAGAAGAAAATGGAGAAAGCTCTGACAAAAGTCGGTAGCTTAAAGGTGGGTCTCGGTAGCTCATGGATTACCAGGAAAGCCAAGGCGGAGTTCTCTAACATCACTGAGGACATCAATGTGAGTAAAATGTTTTCTGGGTTTCGCTTGCTTTTTTGTTTTTGTGCCTTTTCCTCTTTTCTTTTCCCTTTTCATGTCTGCATTTTCTGATGGGTCTGGTCCTGATTAACGCAATGAGGATTATCTGGCTTGTAACCTGTTTGTGCCAATCTTGTGTGGTTATTATAAGTTGCTGCTGGCTTCAGAGATCTGAAAGACTTATCTAAAATAAGAATGAACTGGGTTACTTTTTTTTTATCTTTTTTGAAAAAATGCTATCAGATTGATAGTAGTGATTTTAGATTTATGGGAGCTTATTTTAGTGATATGGTGGATGGAACTTTTGGGGTGTAGTTATATAATGAGGTAATGGAAGTGAAATTGAATGTATTGCATATTAGTATTGCTTCGTATGGTACCATATATTTCCATGAATGATATTGCAATGTGTAATATATTTCTTTCTTATTTCTGAAAAATCATTTCATGGGCCATGAAGAACTGGGTTTCTTTTCTTAAAATTTCTTGAGATTTTTCTGGGCTTTGAGGTGTTAAATTCTCTAGAATCATGTAATTTCTTGTGAACCCATTTTCCATACTCTTTGGCTGAAGGAGTGGGAAGGGAAATATGTGAATAGAAAGATCAGCTATGGGAGAGGAAGGAAAATAGTAATATGTGGCATTTTTCCTTAAAGTCTAAAGCATTTAATTTCTCACCTTGCATCTTCTAGAGAACCAATGATAGGGCTTGGTGAGTCGGAAAAATAGTTAAGCTTATATAATTTTTTCAGTCCAGGATAGTGCCTTTATTCATTTAGTATAGCTCTGACTTAGAATGCCCTTGAATTGATACTTATCAGATACAGACAGCTGACACATGCCATATGTAGATTGAGCCGCATGGTCATTAGTTGTATGCTTCTCTGGATGTTGTTTAAGGCTTATTCTCCGATTTTAATCAATCAAGCAGATGACATGATCAAAAAGAGGAACTTGGACCATGTTATAATCACATAGAGAATTTTGCAGGCATCAGTTTCACATAATTTATATCTGTGACCTATATATTTCTTTATGGTGATTAGCTATAACTTTTGCAAAGTCCTTGTGTCAAAGCATAGAAGTGGATTAAGTTTCTGCATATACATGCTAGTATATTCGAGTATAAAGAATTTAATTAAGTGAAAAAATACTGTTAGTGGTTTAGTGTTTGGGCTATTGCAGAGTTTGACGCTACTGCCTTATTCCTGCAATATTGCTAAAAGGTGATCTTTTGCAGACTTTCTCAAGTACTGTTGAAGAGAAAGCAAAATGGATTTTTAACAAACTAAAAGGTATGCAAATTTGTTTCGACCTTGAATGTTCATGTGATATCATGCATATAAAACTCTACGTCGCCCAAGTGGATATGTCAATTTAGATGTATACCAGGAATATCACTGCAACATATTTCTTGTTTGCCCCGAAAATGCTTGGCATTTGTGCATCTACAAAATTTTCCAACGTATAAATCCCTTTTTTCATTGTTTTTATATACTGCTGTCTATTTTAGGCAATTTTATACATTTGGTAAGATGGTAGGGTGCATCAAATATCAATATTAGCATCTTAAATATATAGGCGAAATTATGCACCTGGATACCTCCAGGATGTAAATCAATGAGCATAATGGCAATCTGGCTATTGTATTTATCACATTAGAACTGACCAACCATAGTAAGTTTTCCTTGTAGAACATATCTCAAACTTTGCCCCTTTACTAACATACTTTTCCTGCATTTTGTGATGGTTTACCTCTGAGAAAATCTCAGTTGCCCGACTGTTTGTAGGATTAATCTCAAGTCTATTCTACTTAATCTGACCAATTTATAAACCGCTTCACCAACTAATGATCACTATATCTTGTTCTTCTGCCCTTCTCTTTCTTTTAATGTTATCCCTCAGGCAAGCCGCTGAAAAGCCTACCCGATCTCCTCCGGGATTACAACTTGCCAGCAGGGCTTTTTCCACAGAATATAATCTGTTATGAGTTTGATGAAACCAAGGGTAAGCTGATTGTGTACTTGCCATCTGCATGTGAGGTCAGCTTCAAGGACTCCTCTGTACTAAGGTATGCAACCCGAGTCAAAGGGGTTCTCACAAGGGGGAAGCTCACAGGCATAGAGGGAATGAAAACAAAGGCTCTTGTGTGGGTTAAGGTGACAACTGTGGCAGTCGAAGGTTACAAATCTGATAAGGTTTGGTTTACTGCTGGTGTAAAGAAGTCAAGGCCAAAGGATGTTTATGATACACCTCGTGATGCTGTCAGAGTATCAGAATTTTGAGTTTAGGTTATTGGGTATCCTCATCTCCATTATTATCTAAATCATTACAAAATGCTATATACAGTAGGATTTAATAACGTTTTTCTTTTGCCAGAAATACTGGATATTTTGAATTGCTGTTCTGATCATTCATTGAACGTAGTTGGGAAGCTCACATGATGCAATCAAAGTTGAAAACTTGAAATAATACATTGTTTTTCCAATTTGTTATTTAGTCTGTATCTTGCTAATTATGGGGATGTGGATTTGAATCAAATTTGTCCCTATTTTCAATAGGGACCTACGTGGGGTTTGAAGAAGTGCCCCAAAGGAAAAAATTTAGGTATAACTTTTTAGATGTTTATTATCTGGGTTTAAAATAGAATTATGTCAGACATAATTATGTCCATAATGTAAAGTTAAGTTGTAAAAAATGTGCAAATGTTACCTAAGTCTTTGTCCTGTCCTAAAATTGAGGAAACACCGGTTGAAGAAGGCGAGAGAAAGTGAGGGTGGGAGGAGGAGAAGAAGGATGGTATTGTGGCTGATAGATGTGGATGCTGAGGCTATGTGGTTGAGGAGAAGGGACACTCACAAAGATGCTTTAGCAGCCAGCCACCATAAGGCCTGCTTGGCCTAGCTTCTAGGAGAGTAGAAGTTGTTTTTTTTTTTTTTAACATGGTACTTATTTTGAGGAAATGGAGTATTTGGCCAAGCTTTTGTTAAAAAAAATGTAAGCTCTCATAGTAGTAGCAAAAGTAATTTTTTTTTATGTGGGAAGGACGTTAAAAATTGGAACTTCCCGTTAAAAGTAGTAGGAAATTATTTTTTTGGAAAAAGTGCATTTTATCCCTTAGAGTTATAATTTAATTACAAAATTGGTTCTGAAAGGATAAAATGCAGCATTTTATCTCTTTAAATTATCATAAAAATTTTTTTGGGGTCCTTTTATAATTAATTTATATTTTATATATATCTTTCTCTTCATATGAGGATCCAAATTGGGAACTTGGAGATTTAACCAATTATTCAATCCTATGATGTGAAGAACACTGCTAAATTGATTCTTGTTCCACCTTCTTGGAGCAGTGGAGTCTTTCTCTACCACACTAAACAAGAGGTTAATGAACAATAAGCCAAAATTATTTGCTCAGAAAAGAGATTACACGCCAAGCTTTGGTTAATAAACAATAACCAACAGTGTATATTCAATTATGTTCCATCTATATCTTTGAGTTGGACAAGAGACTTAAAAAGTGCCAATCCTCTTACAGAAAGAGTTCAATAGTGTTGCTGATGTACCCAGCTCATCAAGCATTTAGTGATTTTAATTGATGTACTTCACATAAAATAGCATGTGGATGATGATTTACCAAATTTCCATGATGTGCTTCTCTTGCTACGGTCAAATCTCCAACTGGCAATTTATAATTTTGAATGTCTTTCTTGATATCTGATTTGCTGTTTCATTTCCTAATACATTTGACATGAGGAAAGAAACTTCCCTAAGCTTTTCCAACTTACCATTAAACACGAGTAGTTCAGGTCGTTGGATGGGGAAATATAATAAAAGAAGTAAGTTTCATATATATATATATATATATATATATGAAACTTACTTCTTTTATTTTTATTTATTTTTTCTTGTTTTAATCTTTTTCTAACTACATATTATGTATTTACTTTCCTCTCTCTTATACGCAGATCTATTTGATTTCTCCAACTGCTTTTTTTTTTTTCGAAAACAAAACTGCTGAGAAGTTGGCTTTTTCACTTTTTTTTTTTGTAAATATATTATTTCATGATTTAAATTTGTTCTATATATGAATAGACTTCGTTATTTTAAAGAAAGTTTCCATATAAAAATTTGTCAAATTTTTACATACAGATCTGTTATTGTTTGATTGTTTCAACTGTTCATTTTTCAAATACAAAATTCGCCAGAAGTTGGATTTTTCTCTACAAAAAAAGAAAGAAAGAAACAATAACATGGAAATATACCAAACTTTTAAATAATCTCCATAACTCATCTAGAGATTTTCGCTTTTTTTGTATCTTGAAATAAATACGTTATATATTAAAAAAACTATATATAATTTCTTACATCTAAATTAAATAAAAATAAAATTTTGTAATATTGTTGCATAAAATATAATAATACTTATAATAAAATTTATTATACATTAAGGCTATAATTTTAAAGATGTACAATTAAATTGAAACAGTTTTATTATACCTTAATATTATAATAAGAAAAGATATACGAAATGAGAATATTGTCTATATTATTTCATCTTTCACATTATTCCCTTTTTTTTAAAGATGAGAACAATTAAGACATAGACAATAATAGCTGGAAATTCTAAAATAAACGTGTCATTTTAATTTGGGAAAATAACATCTAAAAATCCCTAACTTTGTAAAATGACACTAAATAAAATCATAAAAATTAAACTTTTTCTAAAAGTTCAAAAGACCTAAAATTTGCTTTACAAGGACAAAAATGCTCCAAGTATTTCCCAGAGTTATTATTTCTACTTCCTAAAATTATAAAGGGTGTTTTTAGTTTATTATAACCATTGGATAGAAATATAAAAATTACTATAATTTAGTTATCACTTATGTTTTTCAAAAGTATTACTTCTTATTGAAATTACAACAGGATCTTTTTGAAATTATAACATGATTTTTCTAAAATTATGATAGTATTTTCAATTTGTTATAACTATTAGATGGAAATATAAAAATTACTACCACTTAATTATAATTTATATTTTTTTAAAGTTATCACATATTCTTCCAACGGTTATCATTTATGTTTTTTGAAATTACACTGAAGGTATTTTTATCTTTATAAGGCAGATTTTAGGTTCTTTGGACTTTTTAGAAAAATTTATTTTTTAAAATCTTTTACTGTTAATTTTACAAAGTTAAAATCTTTATATATCATTTTTCTTCTAATTTTGCAGATTGTAACCGACTTTTCTCCGTAACATTCTGAAACTGATTATACAAAGGACATAACTTTTTATTTCTATTAATGAAATATGATCATAGAAAAAAAAAGTTATGCTTCTATAAAAAAATAATTATTAAAATTTTATACTTTTCTTTTCAAATACATCATCTTCCTATCTAACTCCATATGAAAATTTCACAAAGAAAGCGTCAATTTTAACATGAATACAAGAATGCAACTTGTGGGCCTATACATATGGTCCATGGGCTTAGAAGGCAATACTCTCAAATCTCAATCTATCGCTGTTCTGTTCTTACTATTCAGTGGTCATGTAGGAGTAACATTCCACATTGGAGGGGCCAATTCTTGAATAATTGTTGCTATGTATTTACATTATTGATTGAGGCTTGAGGCTTGAATGCAACCGTTGAATTTATTGCAGACAAAACAAGGATTGAGGCTTGAATTTTCAAGGCGTAAAGTTTAATGGTCTGTTTGATTTCCTGTTTTTAGAATAGCATTTTATTTTTAAAAGTATAAAAAATAAAAAATTTTGTTTAATAATATGTTTTTAATAAAATATTTTGTAAAATAAAAAAATATAATTGTATTTTCGGAAACAGAAAAATCAGAATATTTTTTAAATATTTTATTAATTTTTATTTTACAAAATCAGAAAAAAAACAAAAAATAATATTTTTTTAAATAATAATTTAAAGATATTTTTTAATCTTTTAATTTTAAAAATTTATTTTAAAAAATATCTATTTTAAAAACATTAAAAATAGAACAGAATCAAAAAAAACTTAAATTATTGTTAATAGTGCAATCTTATTACAATTTCCAACAAAATCAAGTTCCACATGCTTTCGGAATAGTTATTAACATACATTTCCAAACAAATAGACGTTAATTCCATCATGCAAGATGATCAAAATGTCGAACGGATTGTTTATTTTTTTTACATACCTGAAACCTAAAATTTCTCCAGTTGTTAGGCCTTGTTTGGTTCAAAGGAGGGGAGGGGAGGGGAGGGGAAATAATAATATATAAACCATTTTACCCTTTTTATATTTTAAAAGTAATGATAATACAATTAATTATTTTTTATTTTTAAAAATTTAATATTTTCACCACCAAATTAAACAAATATAAAAAATTATTTATAATTATAATTATTTAAAAAAATTTGTAAATAAATAAAACTAATTAAATAATTATTTCAACAAATATATAATTTTATATATTTTATTTCATGAAATTAGAATGTATCTGAGTTAGGAACATTGACATGTTTATTTTTTCCTCAATATGACAATATATCTGTATTAATTGGTAAGTTAAAATTTTTCTTTAATCATACTTATAAAAATTTTATAAAATATAAAATTAATAATCAAATAAGGATATTTTGGTCTTTTTCTCCACTTTCCCTCCCAATCCCCCCAAATTGGAGGGAGAGGAGAGGAGGGGAGGGGAGGGAAAGTTTTATTAAACTTTCCCTCCCCCCCTCCAAAAACACTTGCCAAACAAGAGGAGGGGTCCCCTCAAACCAAACAAGGGGTTAATGTTTCTTCACTGTTTGATTATATTAGTTATTTCAATGTTCGTATTTATTAGTATAAGTTAATCGTATTATATAAACTGTTAAATTATTAAGTCGCTTATAATAGGTTCCACTAAATATATAAATAGAATTCAAAATTAATTAATTAATTGATTAATATTTAAATTTTATTGTTTTCAATTTTAAACAGTCAATAAATCGGCTAAGAGAGAAAGAACTGACAATCAAAAAACTAATTTTATCATGCAAGTGTGTGTCTGGGAAAAAGAGAAAAAAAACACAGATATAATTTTTAACAAAAACACAACACACCGGAGTCTCCCCGTCCTTAGTCCCCTTTGACTCTTGGTGCTTTTGCTGTGAAACAAAATTAGTCTTATGTATGACTTTGATTGTACCGTCTGAGAATAATCAAGTCAAAGATCTGTCCACTACAACTAAAAACTTGAACCCGACTCGTTTTTTTTTTTTCATAAACAATACCATAAAATTTTCTACATAATAAGTATTAATTAATTTAAAAATAAAAATTGTAGCGTAACAACAGTTTGTATCAAATAAAAAAAGGGGACAAAGTTTGTACTATAAGAATTATTTATAATCCCTGCATTTGCTATTTTTCTATACCATACATTGGACTCTAAAATAATTGCTAGATTTAAGTATATATATATATATATATTTTTTTTTTTTACTGCCAAAATCGTTAAAAATTACCACATGTTTAAAAAAATTAGTGGGTTACCCATGCTATGCATGGGAATGTAGAACAAAGGAATAGAAGTTCATTACAAAAATTACAAGAATTAGAAAGTATTATTATAAGAAAATCTAATATAAAAAAGTACCATTATAAAAAAAGTCAATATACAAAGACTTCCATGATTAATAAGAGTCTAGCTAGATAGCAAATCAAATGGTAAGATAAAAAGATGTGGTGTAAAATATGTCATGCAAGAATAAGAAGTTTTGTTGAGATATTTATCAAAACAAGATGAGGAGAGAGGTCAACAAGGGCATCTCATTCCAACTTTTCTTGTTTTATGACATTTGATGGTTTTGTGGTAAAGTACTATGGTGTATTCATTTCTGCTAGTTCTAGGAATTCAATTTCTACATTAAGTGGACTTCTTTTAACCTTCTGCGTCATTGTGTGAATAGATGCTTCTGGTGTTGAGAAGGAAGCAGTTGTGATATCATTCAAACACATAATATCAACTTCTTTTGTAGATTGTAATGGTGTGGCTGTGTTTGAAGAAAAAACGTCTGCATCACTTTCCTTTATGGTTGAGGATGTTTTCTGTCATGGATCGTAAGAAGTTATTTAGAAACAATGTTGAAAATGAATCAAGTGATAAGTTATAAGGATAGTTTTAGGTAAAGCTAAATGAATATACTTGTAGGTGTAAACACTATATTTTGTTTAGGTTATTTTTCTCTTTATGTTTATTCTTTAGTTGTGTCAAAAGGCAATCAAATCATCTCAGACAAAATACATATTTTTTATCTTTACTTGTTCTTTATGCAAAAACATTAAAACTTAAATTTTCAATTTTTTGCCCAAAAAACAAGTAAAGAAAGACAACTGTGAACACCGTATTTTGTTCGAGTAGGTTGTAGAAAATGATAACAAAATCAAATTAACAAAAAAAGGTATAATGGAAAACTTTTAAAAAGCCAAAGAAAAGAAGTTATTTAACCTAAAAAAAATATAAAAATATATATAAAAATATAAAAAATAATTAAAATACAAAAAAAAAATCAAAACCAAAAATAAGAACATTAAGGATATTTAATCCCAAAAAAAAGAAGAGAGAAAGTTCTATTTCTTTTTCCAATAAAAAATTAAAGATATATTAAGAAAAAAAAAGAAGAAGAGAGAGGAGAGAGAGAGATATCCTCATATTTTCCCTTCAATTCCAAAAACGAAAACAAAAACTAAAAAAAGGAAAAGTCAAGAAAGAATAAAAGGTCTATTTGTTCTTAGAGAAATGAATGAGAAAAACCAAAAATAAATTCAAAAATCATGAAAGGGTCAAAAGTCACATTTTTTAAAAAAAAAATCAATCAAAATTCTCAAAAAGAAAAAAAAAAAAGAGAGAGAAAAGAAAAGAAAAAAATAAATAAAAAAGGTAACAAAACCAAAAAAAGAAGAAAATAAAACTATTAAAAAAAAAAAAAAAGAAATATCCTTTCTTCTTCAAATTTCAAATATCGTTAAGCCCAAACAAAAAGGGAAGGCCCAAAGAAGAAGCCCAATGTCTTTAAAACAAAATCAAATCGAAAATAAAAAAAAATTAATAATAACTTCTAACTCCGGCCTAATTTCCCTAAACTCCATTGGCCCTATACAAGAAAAAAGGAGAATAAAAAAAAATAAAAGAAAGCCCAATATCTAAATATCAAAGGCCCAGGTATTGAAAAGGAAAGTAGGCTAAAAAAAAAAAATCAAAAAGCGGAGGCCCATTCCTTCAGTCTAGCAAGCTTTCAGACTCTCCCACCTAAGTTTGAAGCCCAATAACCCGTCAGCCCTTTTTCATTCCATTCAGGAAAACCTACCCGACTCAAAATGCCATGTGGTACCTCTGGTCCCCCTGGCCTTCTTGCTCCCGTATCCTTCAGCAATAGACGGTATGGAAAAATGGAGAGAGTGGAGGCACAAAGCGAGCGCACGACTCTAGCAGGAGGGTGAGTGCTCATAGACACACTTATAAGCCAAATGTTGCATACAAAAAAAAGCGTGAAAGGCATCCATGAGGGCACAACTTTGAAAACCTAATTGTCCAAAGGAGGATGGAAATGTTAGTGGAGCAGAGAATCATAAAGGATTTCTGGTGTGAGGAGCAAAAGGGGACCATAAAAGGGACACCTATAAAGTTCAGAAGAATGAGAGAAAGGGAAGGGATTTTTTGGATTTAAAAAAAAATGAGAGGCGAAAGAGACTTAGCGAGAGGGGATTTTTTCGATGAATTGATTTCGAGTGAGAGAGATCGAGAGAAACTCATTGAGGGAAAGAGAGATTCGAAAAAAGGGAAAGCCTCCTGGGAATGTGCTGAGAAATTTTCGAGTCAAAGGAGAGGCCTAGGAATAGAGGGATTGAAAGGAGGATTCTCTGAGTGATTTTCTGGAGGTGGATTTCTCTGAGTGTCTGGTGCTGTGGAAGGGGAATTTTGGATGAGGTTCTTTGATCACTGAATTCTAAGAGATTAAGAACAGTTCCTAGCAGCTTAGAATTAATCGAAGGTTCCAGTAATTAATCTAAAGAAACAAACCTCGAAAGGTACATTGTTTATTGGTTTATCTTTTGAGAATTATGGCTCACGAATCTATTGCAATGACTGAACTCTAGGATTTTAATTGGTGCTTAAATAATGCTGTTGATTCGTGTTGGTTCTTGAGAGGTTTATTAGTTTGAAAGATTTATTTCTTAGTTAGGTTGCTAGTGTGATTCCAATAGGATCTTATATCTAACGTTATGGCTATGTGTGTTTAATCTTGGTTGGGGTTTAGCATAAAATCTAGTATTCTACACAGTTCTTGGAAATGCCTAGCACATGTTTGATAAAATGCCTAAGTGAGTCCAGTAGATTGAGTCTTTGTTTGTGGGATTTTGATGTGATAATCAGAAAGGTGATGCAGCAGTTGCCTTGATTCTGTGTTGCTTTCTTATGCAACTAGGATATGCTTCATTAGTATTATGGGGCTTAGAATCTTCATGTGGATTAATGTTAATTGTTTATATCATTTTGATCATTTGTACTCCAGAGTTTATTACTTTTAATTCGAATTACTAATATAATGACACTCTAAAAAAAATTCTGCTCCTAAGAATGTTTTCTTCCTTACTATTTTTATTGAGTTTCTATGGATTGTGTTGCTCATTTTGGTGATGCGGGCTTGTTGGTGGAGCAAAATGGAGAACTCATTACAATGCACCAGGAATGGCCTTATTGATCCCATCAGAAAAAGGAAGGATATGTTGTAGGATTAAGTTGTAACTCATGTACTTTCTTCATTTCCGTATCGATTTTGTAAATATGCCTAATAGTAATACAGAATATTAAGATTGAACACTATGCATCCACCCTCACAAATTATAAGTTGTTTGTGAAATTTTCTTTATTTTATTTTTATTTTTGTTTTTATTTTTATTTTGCTTTTATTTTGTTTTTACTTTTGTTTATTTTATTTTATTAGTGTAACTGTGTGAGATTTTATATCCCCTCAAGCACATAGGAACAAACCGAAAGGCGATGTATAACAATAAAGCTTCCTTGGTGTCTTTTGGGTTTTAAATTTACATTTTAATATTTTGGGCTTCAATGGCCCCATTCAAAAGAGTCTTTAAAGAAAATTATCAAAAAAAAAAAAAAAGAGCCAAAAGGTAGAAGAAGATTAAATTTTTAGTAAAAAATATTATGAGTCTTAAAGATTTATCCTTTCTTAAAGGGTCTTTCACAAAAATTTAAAAAATGGTGTTCTAAAATCCAAAAGAAAATTTTTCTTTTAGAATTGGTCCTTTTGTTAAATAAAAAATAAAAAAAAGCAAAGGAAAATAGGCTTAATCAAGAAAAAAAAACAACAAAAAAAGGAAAGAAAAATAAAACATAAAAACATTTAAAGAAAGCAAACGGTCAAAAGAAAAGAACAAAAAAAAAAAGAAAAAAAATATCTCTTTAATAAAATAAGGGAAAAATTCTTGCCCTTAAACACAAAAGTCATTTCAAAATTTGATCTTTTTACTTAAATAAAAATAAACAAATCAAGAAGATTAAGAAAAATAAAAAAATTTAAACAAATAAAAAATATATAATGAAAAAACCATTAAAAAATGATCAAGAAAAAAATCAACAAAAATTGATCAAAACAAAACAAAAAATACAACAACAAAAAAACAAAACAAAACAAAATAAAACACAAATAATAATTTTTTTTTTTAAGAAAAGAGACACAACAACCAAAAAAACCCAAAAAAAAAAAAAAAAAAAACACAAAACAAAAAAAAAAAAACACATAATAAACACAACAAAAAAATCCAAAAAAAACAACAAAACTAAAAACTAAAAATTTAAATATATATATATATAATAATTAAAAAAAATAAAAACAAAAACAAAGCAAAACAAAACACACAAAAAAATAACAAATAAACAAAACAAAAACAATAAAAAAGCAAACAAACAAAACAAAATATACAAAAAAAGAATAAAAAGAATAAAAACACATAAAACTAAAAAAAACAAAAAGCAAAAAAACAAAAAAAAACAAAAAAACAAAAGCAAATTAAAAACAAAATAAAATAAAATAATAAAACAAAATAAACAAATAAACAAACAAAACAAAAATAATCAACCTTTTTTTTTTAACTACGTGAACTTTGATCCCTTTAGAGGGTACATAGGCCCTAGACTTTTATCTTAAATTAAGTCCGCCCTTATAAATAAATAAATAAATGAATATTTATTTATTTTACTTTTAATTTTATTTCTTTAATTTCTTTTCCTACTTTTTACTCATAATTTTATTTTCTTAATTTTTTTCTTTTTTATTTTACATGTGATTTGTTAGGAAGAATTAAAATAGAATAGAGGCTATACTAATTTTGCACAACTGACTTATGGTAACCATTCTTAGAAATTAGTGTAGTGGGGTGTCTAATACCTTCCCCATTCACAATCGACTTTCGAATCTATTAGCTGGTTCATAAACCATTTTTGTTTTTCAAATAAAAGGTTTTTTCAAAATTTTGCCTCTTTAAAAATTAAAATTTTGGTGGCGATTTCTACAACTTTTAATTTTGATTTTGATTTTTTCTTTTGTTGAAATTTCTCCTTTTGAAGTTTTCATTTTTTTAAAGGTGCCACACGGTCGCATTTTTGGGTGTAACAGTTAGCATCTTGTGCTTGAAGCTGCCTTCGACACTGAGAAGCTGTTTAACGATGCTTCATCTTGCTCACGTGCCTAATTGTTAATTGGCATTTGGTTATTAATATGAGATGTAATTATCACACAAATATTATAGAAGAAATATATATAATCCTTACCTTTATAATTAGAGGATTGAATTGGGCTATAACGTGTTCATTGTGAGTCATGTTTAAAATAGTGTAGCTTGCATATTTCTGTTGGAGGTTATAGTTGCTAATTTTGATATTCATTAAAAAGGTTTGGCCTAATAATTTATTCAGTTGCAGAGGAAAAGTGTATGGTCTATTATCCTGTTATATTGAAGATTATGTTAACATTGTTGGAAGTGAAAAACCTAATAAATAGTAAATAAAAGTGACGGAATATAGGATCATAGCATATAGTACAAATATCAAGTGATAAATGACATCAATCTAAACATCATTATCATGGTTAAGGTTGATGTGGCATTAGTTATGACAAATGTTGAGAAACTGATACTAATTGAAGGTTAAAGAGTCAAACAATAAGTTAAGATTTAATAAATGGAAGCCAGAAGACTATCTTTAAAGTTGGAATAACAAATGGCACTTACTTTAGTAAAGTATTGCATATCTTTTGAAGTTGATGCATATAACAAATACCTGTATAAGGCTTTTTTTTAGTTTCTCAGTGGATATACCAACAAAAGTTGCTGCTAAATCATCAAATAGACAGATTGATGTCGCTCCTGTACTGTCAAAAATTGCCAAACGGACCTTGTATATGTTGTTTTGCGAAGTTATAGATATTAGGATATTTGTAGTATTAAAGATATCTATGAGGTCAGCACAAGTATTTAAAAGTGTAAAAATAAGACCACATAGCATATGTAATACAAGAGTAATTAAAAAAATGTGCCAAAGTAGTGTCTTACCTATCTAGTGTTGCCATTGGAAGGCCTTCACACTTGTTGCATACAGGCTGACCATTTTCCAGCCTAAGCTTGATCTTGTGGTTGTTGCATAATTCATATACCCAACCGAAGTTTATTTGGAGTTTTTGAGTTTTTGCAAGTATTGTGACAATTCTAGACTTTAAAATTTAATTCATGAATGTAGTCAGGAAAAAAGTAAATTCAACTGAAGAAAGAGTAAATAATAATCATTTAAGGAAGGCAAAAATTTATGTGATTAATCTGTAACAATTCAGCTGTTGTTATAATTTTGGTTGTACTTGAGAATTCTTTTTGGGAGTTTTGAAAGGAATGAGATGAGATTTGACTAAAAGGTTGAAAATTTGATGCTATAGATGGAGCCAATTTACGATGAGCAAGAAAATTTGTTTTATATTTGAGGATAGTTATCAAATATATTAGAAATAATTAAGAGAAATGTGATAGCAAACACAATATAATTTACTTGTCCATCAATTGTTTAACTTCTAGGATTTCTGGATTGCAGAGGATCTTTGTAATATTCCAAGAGTTTGCAAATTGAACTTGTCCTACTATAATCATTCAAAAGAAAAGATTAGTATACATATATATTTTATTAATACAAAGAAGGAATATGTTAAGGTATTGATGGAAAGACAATTGTTTGCTTTGATTTTTGTTAGTTGGAGGACAACAATAATTCTGGCATCCATCTCTTGCTCTATAAGCTGTGCAACCGCTAGTGCACAATCACCAAAAATCATACATTCAATTCCATTGCCACTATCATAAGAACAATAATATAAGAAATAGGTCATTAATGTTAAGTCATGCAACTTAATCAATGTTAGTAAATATTCAGATATTATGAACAAAACTTTCATCCTCAAAGGTGAACTGTAATAATTTGTCAGTACTATCATCTTTGGGGAAATCTCATATGTTCCCCATTGAAGTAAGTATTCCTATTACATATGATGTTACATCATACTATTTAGTATAAATTCATAAATAGAAAATGAAGGTGAAAAGTTGAATTGTAGTGATAAAAGCAAAGAAAAGAAAATATATCACCTACCTATTAGACAGCCCATAGGAGCTTTTCTATCCAAGATGTTGTTGATAAGAACAAAGTTGAAGTGGTTCAGTGGGATTTCAGCATCACAAGGTTCAATAAATGTGCAATTGTTAAAAGTGATACAAAAGTGATTGCTAGTTCCTCTATATTGACTTGTGTTATTATCAATAACAAAGTTCTCAACATGATAGCAATTTCCTTCAACGATGAGGGATAAAAATTTGCTAACAAGATGTTTCATGAAAATAGTTGCTTGTATTTTATCTAGTTGTGAAAAAAGAAGAAAAGATTGATTAGTACATAATCAGAAGACGGTAGCAACATAGGTGAAAAAATTCCTATGGTGTTGTGTTTGTGCAAACTGTAATACCTTTTGATCTAATAATATCGTGTTTAGGCTCAAAATCTCATTTGATGCATGTGGTCTACGATGAATCCAAAGGTGGATTACCCGAACTACTATTCTAGATGTTTCCTTGTTTAGGTGTAGATCTTTGATAAATTCATATGGGTATCCTTCCATTGCAGCTAAGACTTAGAGGTTGAAAAACCAAACAGGTATGAAATGTTAATATTTACAATCTTCCAGAAATATTGAAAGATACTTTATAAGAATATCATTATAAGTGGGAGGATTAATAAAGAGTATTTTGGGTGTAGATCTTTGATAAATTCATATGGGTATCCTTCCATTGCAGCTAAGACTTAGAGGTTGAAAAACCAAACAGATATAAAATGTTAATGTTTACAATATTCCAGAAATATTGAAAGATACTTTATAAGAATATCATTGTAAGTGAGAGGATTAATAAAGAGTATTTTGAATATTAAGACTACATTGCGTTGGAAGAAAGCTTGCTTTCATTTTGAAATTTGAAAGTAACATAATCAATAAATATTAATGACCTATGGATGTATTACAAATTACTAATATTTTGTTGTTAATACTAAGAAATGATTTTAAGGTTAGATAATATAATGTAATTAATAGAATATATAAAGAACTCTTTTTGATATAGACTCATGATTCCTCATGTATCCCGATGGCAGCCATCATAATTTAAAAGGTTATTTTTTAGCATAGAAACTATTGTATTGAAGAAAGGAAGATAGACGAAGGGAAAAAAGGAAGACAAACAAATAATGAGATTTATTCCCAACTGTTATGCTATGAGACAGATTAAAGGACTAAACACAAGAAACAAATAAAAAAGTGCCTTATGGGCATAAATAGATAAACAAAACAACAATAAGAAACCAAAGATTATGTCCAAAAAGAAAACTTTATAATCAAGTGATATGGATATACAATAGATATTACATACTACAATACATAAACTTGGTAATACTGATGCCAGAAAACAAGAGTTTGAGGATGAGATATAGAATGAAAAAAACGAAAAAAGTAGTAACATCATAGGTAGTATCCAGTATAAAATGAATACCAAGAAAAGAATGAAGAGGCAGATGCAACATAATGTAACTGTAATGTAGTTTGGTAATGTCATGAAAAAATAAAAGATGATTATTAATAGTTTAAACAGTTAAAATCATTACCTCTTGAGCAGTAAAAACTGGAGTGCAATGTAGTATGGCTATGACAATGAAGGTTAAGTAGAGAAAATAATCGCTTTTGGTGCCAATTGCAAGATAAGTTTGTGTCTGACTGAAAAAATGAATAAGCTATTTCTTACATTTAAAGGTGAGACTGCAACAGTTAAACAAACCTTAAAAAATGTAATATAATATAGGAGAAGTGCAACCAAAAAATTAAACTTAATTATAATAGAAATTAGAAATTCGAATGATATAATGAGTAAATTAGTAATAAGTAATAATAGAAAAAAAGAACTAATGAGAAATCATTGATTAATTATTAGAAAAAAGAACTAATGAAAAATTAAAGCAAATAAATACTTAGGCATGCCCTTACTGACAATCTGCAGTGCTATTATATCAATTAGTCTTAAAATTGTAATATGTCAGATTTTGACAAAATATATAAAGATGTATTTCAGAGTACAATATATATATATATAATTGTTAGTTCCAAGAAGCAGATATATTGTGAAAGGACATCTTGGCTGTGCAAGTTACATTGTAATAATTATGGTTATTATTAGTCTAATTGAAAGACATTTTAAAAATAAAAATAGAGAGAAATAAGAATATGTTTTGTTGTTGACAGTAAATGGGTTTAGACCTATAAATATTAACTTGAGCTTCTTGCAAATGACAATGTGACAATAATGGAATGGCCAACATAATTTATGGAGGAGATTGTTGTAAAATGGGGTAGAGGGGGAAAATGGATACAAAGTTGCAAGTCATCTCATAAAGGGAGAATCCATAGATTAATTCAAGAAAGTTGGATTTTCAAGTCTTCATTTTCAACTATTAAAGTAGACAAAAGGACAAAGAATATAACTAATAGCATATAAATAAAATATGGAATACAAAATACAAAAGTGAAGCTAACTGGTGGTTTGAAACTTAATCTACAAGTGTACGTGGTCAATATTCGCTAGAGATATCTGTGCAATAAAACTCAGCCAAATAGTAAGGTATGTTATGTGTATCATATAATATTAGATAACATATTTGATGACTTCAATAGTGATGTGAGTAGATTGAACCATATGCCTGCAAGAAGGGTAATCATATTTGGCCAGAGCAAAGCAAAACAAAACTATATCAGTTGTAAAATAGGCAATTTTAAATAAATATTTGTAAGCAAAGGAAAACATATGTTTGAGACAATATAAAAGGGATTGAAAGACAGACCTGCAAAAAAGGAAATCATAAGTTATGAAAAACTTCTTTGTAGACAACATTTTGGTTTTACTCAATGGATTATTATTAAAATCAACATTTTGGTTTTACTCAATGGATTATTATTAAAATCATGAATAAGTCTCTTCAGACTAGATTTACTTTTGACCCTTGATATGGCTACATAAAGTTGTCCATGTGTAAAAACTAGTTTTAAAAGATATATCCCAACTGTTGCAAGCGATTGTCCCTGAATTTTATTTATCGTTATAGCAAAAGACACAATCAAAGGGAATTGCCTTCTCTATAGTTTAAAAGGCCACTTACTATCAAAATGGCATAAGTTCATCCTGGCAACATAAACTTTCTGCCCTATATTAATTCCATTGATACTTTGGCTTCAATAACATGTTTGCCTAAATGACTGATAATTAGTCGTGTGCCATTACATAAACTAGATGATTGGTCAATATTCTTAATAAGCATGACAAGAACTCCAACCTTTAAAATCAATTTGTATGGTGGTAATCCTGAATAACTAATTGCATTAAGAAATTCAAGGGGTATAGTTACTCAAGTAAATCTTGTCCATCATCATCTTTCCATATACTATTAGCACTAAGATATTCAATAACATCTCCATGAATTAATGACAAGAAAAAGTTATTGACCTTTTTAACAATTTCAATTGTAGGAGCAAAGATTGCATGTTCTTGAAGATAGAGTGAATTTGCGTAATTATTGGCAAATGAAGGATAAGTTGAAGAGACAATTATAGCTATAGGACACTAGATGTTTGTAATAAGCAAATCAGTAGGAATGTCAATGTCAACTTTATAGTTATTGGGTTCTTCCATCTTTTGATCTCTCACTTTCAAAATCCAATCAAAAAATTGTTTTAATGCCTTTTTATCATCTTGAGATCCTCTAAATTTCAACCACAAATTTTTAGTTAAATTGGGGACATGACAATAATTCCATAAGAATGAGAAATTGACAGCTTCATAAACAATACTAGCTCTAGTACTTTTAGGAATGATAGGTAGGATTTGACGAAAGTCACCCTCCCATTACAAAAGATATTCCTCTAAATGGCAATGTATGATTATAAACATTGTCAAGGTGAAGTACAACTCTGAGTGTGTGATCCAAGGCTTCAAAGAAGCATTTATTAACCATTGTTGCTTCATCTCATTCTCCTCAACAAATGCACTAAATTAGAATCTTGCTTGATATTACAATTGGAGTACTCTGTAATTGCAATAGGTATAGTAAACCTAGAGTGAGTTGTTCTACTCCCAGGTAGTAGAATTGCAATAATTCCACTTGATACTACTGTAAGAACTATATGCCCATTTAACCTCACTGCAACACATAATGCATTCCATAAATAAGTCTTTCCAGTACCACCATAACCAGATACAAATAATATTTTAGAAGCTTGAGATGTGATGGAATTTATAATTTCGTGAAAGATGGATAATTGCTCAACAGTTATTATATTAATCAATCTTTCGCATTCAACTTTCAAAGACTCTACATCATAATTAAGTTGCTCAAGCACAAAACTATTACTAAAATCAGTTTTAAGGGAGATCGTTGGAAGAGGCATCAATGGGAAGTCAGTTAATTTTTTGCCATTTTTCCTTAATAGCTTATCAATCTCAAATAATGTTGTATTTTGCCTATTAATTTTGCTGATTATTACTCTTAATAAGAAGAACAGAACATTGTGAAGATGTAAAACATTAAAATATTTTCAAAAAGACACAATAATGCTTTCTGCAATCGCAGTGATAGAAATAGGATAAGCAAGAACAATGTTATAGTGACTATTATTGCAACACTATAGAACTATGTTGAGATGTAATTATTCATTGTCACTGACAGTCCTGGTTAAAATATGTTTAATTTAATCTACTCTATCGTGGAATAACATTATCTATAATGTATACATCTAGATAACTGAGGTTATATATCCATAAACTAAATAGCTTTAGATTGTAATGTAAAAAATGATTTACTTAGTTGTTCACATTATTTTGTGCATTTAATGTTTTAATGCATCTTATTCTTTCATTACAAGGCACAACATCAGTTTGCAATGTAGGTAGTAAAATTCTAGTTTAATATGATTGAACAATTACAATACATAATAGATGAGCAAAGTAAATATATTACACGCATCAATAAAGAAAGAAGTTCAAACTACTTACTTTGGTTGTCTTTAAAGCTTACAAAGAGTATGTAATTTAGGTGGTTATGCTTAGCCTGGGGAAGGTTGAAGGAACTCAGGCATAAAATATAAATTGGAGGAAGGTTTAGTGTATGCATATAATGCTTGAACAGCATGTAAGAATATTAACAGGTTTTTATGTACTGGAACAGGTAAAGCAAAAGGACTGTTAATATCAAATGCAAGCTTAAAAATTTGGGTCTGTTAATAACAGGTGATTGGCGATAGAAATATGGAATCTTCTATTTCTATTTCTTGGAGTGCGTGCGAACTTGAATGAATAATGAAATGTATGTCTTGGGTAGTATAATATGCGAATTAATAGTACATCTAACATATGTTTTTGTAACATAAGTCAAATGATATTATAATATAAATTGTAGATTCATAGATTCATAAAGCTGAAGAATTATAATACATAAAAATTAGCAAACTAAATATTATGGCAATACGAACATAAGAAAGCAAGTTGATATTACTTACCTCCAATGTCTTTAAGTTTAAGTAGGAGTCTATAGTTTAGGTGGTTAAGCTAAAGTTATAGTAAAATTTAAAGAACACATCTCCAGAATTGAATGCAAACTGGATAGAGGACAAGTATAAGATAACAAAGTCGGCGTCAATTGAAGGAATATATTTGTTTTCCAATTTCAAATGGAAGGTTTATAAGTTACGTAGGTTTTTTATAGATAGTTAGAACTAGAAATGTAAATAATTATTTCGCAAGTGAAGGAATGCTTGAATGCAAAGGTTAGCGAGTAACAGAGTTCATATTAAGAAGTATAATCTACAAATTGGCAGTAATGTTAACAGCTCAGAATTTGCATTTTGATAATTAAATATAAAAATAAATCCTAAACATCGATTGTCAAGTGAAAATGTGTTAGGTTATCATACATTATTTTGCATTCTATAGCTAGTATGAACTTACACAACAATATTAAGACTTCATGATGATTTGATACAGTACTTGTTGTAGGTATAAAGCATAACATGTATGCACCCTTTAAGCTGATCACCATAGTATCAGTCTCTATTGTATTTTAAGTTTTACATAACGCACCACAAAAATAATCAATGCAAAATTAGCTTATTATTGTGTGACCACATTGTGCAAATTTAAAAAATGTTTTCTTGCTAATCATGTGTAAATATTTAATGTTGTTGAGATGAACAAATGCAATGATATGAAATAAAGGTGACTAAAGCAACGATATTGAAAATCATATTGGTCCTAAAGATAAGACTGATAAAGTACCAGGAAATTGGTCGTGCCATCCAGGATGATAATAAATATCATCTACAAGTAGATGAGGCATTTTTGCCAAACAATATCTGGTTTAGATAAAGTGTGCATCAACAACTTGTTGGTGAACAATGATCTTAAGAAAGATCCATTGTCCCACAACAATGCTTCAGTAATGGCAGTGACAAATTCTTCATCGTCATCTAGAAGGCCCAAGTGATAACATGCTGCCTTATATGTTGAATATATCACATCTCCAACCTTTTTTATATCATCAAAAGAAGTTAAACCTTGTACTTTATTAAGTAGAAGTCGTTGAAAATAAAATTTACCACTTGTATAAGGGACATAGTGCAATCTTCCTATATAAAAACCTTATTTTCTTGGTGTCTATTTTCTTAGTCTAGGATTGAACACAAAATGCTGAGGGAACTCAATATAAGTTAACTTTCTAGCTTTTACAAACTGCCTATTTGCTTCCATCCAGGTGAAGAATATCAAATGAAAAAATTCTCCATGATACTTCACAAGCAGCGATGTAACGACAATTATAATACTGCTTGATTTCATCAACTTCATACCCCCTTACAGAGTTATTAGTATTCTCATAGAGAGTTGCTATAACTCGGTCAGCACCTTTATGAATATACTTAAATAAGTATTTTATGAATCTTAATTAGTTGTACTTCTCAATGTTTAAATGAGCTTGGAAAACTTTAAGTAAAGTTGGATTATATGGCACAACAAATCGATTGTTTAAGTGCACACCATTCTTCTCTATGATTATGTCATTATCTCTTATATGATATATTACATATCCATCCTCATCAATAGAAGTGTAAGCTCCAAACCATTTTGGAAAGTACTTGTTATATGATATATTACACCTATTGTTTTTCATACATAGGGACTTTGGGTTGGACATTCCCACAAGGGCCATGCAACATATATGATTTACACAACTCATGTAACTTAAAATCCACTCTTGTGTCTAGAATCTTAGCACTAATGATTCTATCAATATCTTGAGGAGATGTATATTTATCATCATCTGCTAGAAACAATGAGCATGTGGTAATCCCCTCTTTTAGAACTCAATGATATACATATCTAGTAAAAAAAATAACATTTAGTGAATGGAAGCAATAGAAAAATGCATACTTCATAGATAATAATAAACTTGAATCAAAAGATTATAAATGGAGAAAATGCAAGCTCACTAGTAATAATATAGCCAAATGGCATATTTTGCTTGAGAAATAACATTAAAATTTGAAGTTTCATTTTAAAAATCCTGCAAAGTATATTTAGAAAATTTGCAAGTTGAAATCCAATCTTGTGACAAAATCACTTGATTTTAGGGTAAGCAGGATTGCAGGTAAATGTCAAGAAAAGATCAGGATAACCAGCTCACTTACATATTACCATTGCATCCTAATAGTTTTGAATCATATATCGTGCTTCTCCAATAAAACTTAAGGGAAGGATTATGCGCTTCCCTGTACCAATTGCAGCTAATTCTTCCCTAATCATAGTATCAGACAATCCTTTATAGACATCAACTTTCAGTTATTTTTTATATGATCTAATATACTTTAACCTCTGTGACTCAATCATCAACAATAAACTGATGCAACAATTATCTAGCCTGAAATATACATGAAGATTCATATGGTGAGTCATCAGATGAAAGCACATGAATTCTCAGATAGTCACTCTTGTTTGCTTGCTGCATCTTTGTAAAGACAAAATGTCATGCAATACATCATCTCTATAACCATCCTCCCTATAAGGAAAAAGAAAAAGGTATTATATAGGAAAATAAGATGGGTGAAGCTCACTTATGCCCCGAAGTGAGCTAGATTTTGTTTGAATAATGATATCTCTCTCACTATAGCTGAAATCTAAATCTTTGACAACTAAGGCTGCAACTTCAAAACATAATGGGAGGTTGTATAGCCTACCATCATGATATCTTTTGTTCAACAAGCATAACTTAAGATCGATGGATTCATTTTAACATGAAGTTGATGCTGCCATATAGAAGGTGTGAACAAATGGATTGCAGTGATCCAGTATTGATTTTAGATTACGGACAATTTCTGGGTGTACTTCTAACTCAGTATCACAAGATCTACACCACAAAGTAATCAAGGAAAGAAGTAATGTCATACAGAAGAAAATACAAATTGATCTTGCATAAAGGAAATAAAAAAAGCAAAAAACCATTATATTGATAAAGAAGGATAATCTTTTTCACCTTATGACCGATATTCTATTACTAATTTCATGCTTGGTATCATAGATATAAAACTGGGAATACAAAGGAGGTGATCCTTCATTGGATAGCAGGTTACCTATTTGATGGTAATTCTATCTAAACAATACATAACTATAAGGATCAGATGACAAGTTCACAAACTCGTTAATTTTTCCTCCTATTGATGTAAAAGAAAATATAGTGTTGTAAGCTTTAATATTATGTAAGAATGACTTAAATTTCATCGACTACTTATTGAAGAATAGTTGGTTCAAGTAAGAAAGGGAATCCTTCATCAATGGTAATTTGACTTTTCCTTGATAGTAACACAGTGAGAATTCTAGTGTACTTCACTTACCTTTGATTCTCTCATTATACCACATCATTGCCCCACAATAACAATAACGATAATCAGGATCTCTCTCGTCTAGATACTCTGTATAGTATGCAAAGAGGAAAAAAACAACTAAGTCATCTAATGTGTCAAAGAAATAAGAATTTTGAATGAATACAACTAAAAGAAAGCAAATTATAATACGTTTGGAAGAGGAAGACACAACATTATCAAGAGTAGTTGGATCATCATGAACATGTACAACTGGAAATCAAAAATAAAGAAGAGAAGTTTGTTACTTAGTACTCAGTAACCAATAAAATCAAATAAGCACAAGGGAAAAAGATAATTATGATTACTATTCTATAAGTACAAGGGGAAAAAAGGATAGAATTAAGTTTAAAATTTGTTAACCAGTGTATCTTACCATTGTATTCTGCACTTAACGATATAACATCGGACGTAGGTACAATGTTTGAATCATTGGGGAGCTAATTAAAATACTTATTGAGATTAACAACAATGTTTGTAATGTCTATCAAACATAGACAACACTTAACAATAGCTACACTTTTGCTTTGCAAACAACTTCCATGGCTATTAGAACAAATGGCCAAATCACTTGGTGTATATTAAGGTCAGCTGTCCCAACACCAATAAATAGTTGATTCTCATCTTGTGGTTGGATAAGAGAACTTTATGCTATCAGAAACAAGGAAAAAAAGACCACTGAGCACATAAAACAAGAAAAGAAAAATGAATTAAAAACATTAAATCAAAATATTATAACAACTCATAAGAAGGCTAGTTAAAAGTCTGAGTTACTTATGCTTATATGGCCAGCCATCGTGAGGTGTTCCTTGATCATTTGAAACCCATTAATGAAATAACAAAGTAATGAGCTATAGGTTTGTACAATAGATCTATTTTAATGAACCTCTAAAAATAATATATATAAGATGGTAAGAATAATTTTAAATACAAAACTATAAGGTAATAAGATAAGAAATAGGTCTAATAAAGGCAAGACAATAGCAATAACAAAATAGCACAATTGTGTGTGTACAACAATGTTATAAATTTTAAACAACAACAATTGCAAACTTTACCCTACTTTTTTTTATGAAGAGACCAATTGGTTAAAAAAAAGCCAACTTTCCATGCCCACCTCTAAAAAAGTAGAGAAGCTATCTAATTTGAACAAAACACCATACCTTGATATAATGTATGTTGTTCTTACTTGAGTAGAACAAAAAATTTTGTTATCTTATTTGGCAATGAATCACAAACAAAATAACCCATAAATTCACATAGTAGTTCTTTCATAGATATCTTTACTTCTTTGTTCTTGAAATAAACCATCCTTATATTAAAATGCTAACTGCTGTAGTATAAGCTGTTATTTTAGGCAAGAGAGATTATATTAAGCAATCTTATAAATATGAAAGACAATTCCTATCAATTGAAGTCGTTCCTTTCCAAACACAATTCCTTAAAATTTTAATCACCATCACAGTTAAGTTCTACCAATAATATAAATAGTTTTTTAATCTCGGTTATGATAACCATAGTGCCACTATAAAAATAGATATAGCAAGGCTTCAGTATTAAGTGAATCACTAATCAATTTTTTTTTTTTTCTGTTCAAATGATGAGCATAGGTGTGATACTTTGCAACTTCAAAATCAAAGATCTACAAGTAAATTAAAAGAGAATAAACTAAATCCTTAGGCAACTTGTTAGTTTGATCATCCAGATGGGTTAAAATACTTTTGTCAAAAATGAGGATCCGATGTACTATATTCAAACATCTTTTTAATATACTTTTAAATTACCACCATTGTTCTGTTTCTTTCCTGGCCTAAAATAACAATGGTATCAAACCAAATAGCAAACCCATCAATTTATTCTATTGTTGTCTTTTTTACCTATGAAAAAAAAAGGTGAATTAATTAAAGAAGTTATTAAATAAATATATTGAAGTTGAACTACAAATGCTTATAATCCACAAAAGTGCCTTTCGTTCAATCAAGAACTAAACCTCTACATTAATACAACAACTTTTAATTTATTTCAAGTTTCAACACAATTTATACTAAACTATAGACTACCTTTGCCAAAAAGAAGGATGTAACCCATAAAACTCCCTACTTCCTTGGATAAGCATCAATTTTTAGGAGTCGAGCTACTGTAACCCATAAAATTCCCTGCTTCCACAAGCCAATAAGAAGTAGACAATTAATTCTCTAATAAACAAAAGATCTACTGCAACAATGAAAGACGAAGAGAAGTGTCAGCATTCTACTTACATTTTGAGCTTTGAAATTTCAAAATAGGGAGGATCTTAAAGAAGGTTAACTTCTTTAGGGTTGGGGGAGAAACAAGAACAACAAATGATTACTAGAAAGAAAAGGGAGGAAGGAGGAGGTTGGAAAGTGATGGAAGTGAGGAGGAAAAACAAACCAAGGAGTCGGATAATGGTGGCAGAATGAAGAAGACATGGCATAGGAAAAAGAATGAAGAAGTAAATGCTGCCAGAAAACCAAAAAGCTAGAGACTTTTTGATATGCGAAAGAAAGATAGCACAAAGCCCAAGAGAGCTGGATAAAGAATGGCTTAGCTACGATAAAAAAGCAACCAAAGGTTTATATATATATATTGAGGTAGGAGGGTCGTGGCTCCCACCACACCCTTTTCTTTTTTTTGCCCTTGTTTTAAATGTTGGAATAGAATTAAAAGGAATTGATTAGAAATTGAATGAAAAAAATAATTTTTTATGTTTTTATTTTCAAAAAATAAAATATAAAAGGATAAATACTATTAAATAATAATTACAAAAATATAATATATAGTGTACGAAATTTTTAAAAAATGATTCATTTTTCAAAAACTATTACATGAGGCCTAAATATCCAAAGGAAAAAAAGTTATTTGTAGGTTTTTTTTATATTTTTATGGTTAGGTTTTTCAATTTAAATATAATAAATATATAAATTTTTAATAATATTATGAGATTTTTTGGTAGAAAATTGTATAATTTTTTATTAAATTGAGTAGTTATTATGTTATTATTAAGAAATTATATATTTATTAGATTTTAATTAAAAAAATTGATAGTAAAAATATAAACAATTGATCTATACTCAAAATAAGGAGCCGGTCTTCTTGACTACTGGGCTAATCTATTGGGATTTACGTGGGTGAGTTTGAGAAAATATATGCAAATTTAGTCCTTTAATTGTAAAATTAAAAAATTGCAAAAATTGCAATTTTTATATTAAAATAGAGTTAGTGCACTAACTTTTTTTTTTGAGGTTTGATTAAATTATATATAATATTTTTTATATAAAAATTACATATATCTTATTAAATTTATTTTTTATCAATTAAGTTAATTTTTTACACTTTTAACAGAAATAAATTAGAAAGAAGGTTTTTAGAATATATGTCAAAGTTTTTTTTACAACAAAAAGAGGTATCATGTGTTAATTTAATCTAATTTAAAAAAAATTAATGTAATTTATTTTTAAAAAAATTTTCAAATTCATACAAAGCATCTTTCCGATTTGTTTTATATTGAGGAAATTACACTAATATGAGGTGAGATATATTTTGTCTAGGATGCTCTTTTTATTTCAAAAGTATCACTTGAATATTTGATATATTATAATTTTTTTAAATTTATATATTTTTTTGTATGACTAGTGATGGAAAAAAATAAAAATAAAAATAATAAAAATAATTATTATATTTTTATAATTATTATTTAATAATATGTATTTTTTATAATTTTTTAAACTAAAAATTTAAGAGTCTTTTCTTATTCACAAAACTATTTTTTATTATCATTTTTATTTTTAATTTTTTGTATATCAAACACTCATTTTCTACATAATATGTATTTTTTAAAATAAAATTATTTAATTATCTTTATTATCATAATAAAAATAAAATTACAATGTTCTAATACACATAAAATTAACTTGATAAAAAATAAATTTTTAAAAATTTTATAACACATATCAAATTAGCTAAATAATATTTTTAAAATAAAAATATGTTAATGTAATTTACCCTTTTGTACATGGTTGTCCCGGTAACGGGGCAGCAACAAAGAAGCGGACAAGATGATTGAGCGAGCGATACAGTACTGAGCACCGAGGAGAAAGACTGAAATTGCCAGTAGAAGGAGAAATTCAAGAAACCCAGCAATGGCGATGTCCGGCGATCTAAGGGTCTCTGCAACTCTTCCTCTTCATCACTCTTACCCTCGTCGAAGTTCTTTGCCATCTCCAAAGGTATGATTTTTCTCATATGTATCTCCCTGTTTCTGTTCGTCTTGTCCTCATGGGGCAGCGGGTCGATCGTTTTTGCGGTTTTAGCCATCTGATTTCTGATAATGTCTCATAGGATTTAATTAATGCAAAAAATTAATGAGAACGTATTAGAGGTGAAACCCCAAATTTTTTTCCCCTTCTACTACGTTTCCCCAGCTACAAATCTGGGTATTTGGGGATTTTGGACTTTTTAAATAGTTGTATCGGGTAATTGATTTCTCAAGGCAGTTCATCTTTGTTTCCTGATTGAAGCAACTGGGTCGTTGATGTCTCCATATGGTTTTGAAATTTGGGGTCTTAGTCACAGATAATTGACTTCTTTCACTTAAAACATCTCTCTATTTTTAAGCTTATTTTATTTTCTATGGGTGTGTTTTTCATATTCGCCTGTTGATGGTAGATGGCAGGCTCAGTTGGAGCAGTTTAACCTGTTAAAATCAAAGATTTTGCGTGCAATTGTGGTGTTACCTATGACATAGACTCGAGGGGAAAAAAGAAAAGGAAAGAAGAGAGATGAAATGTTTGGGATGGTTGTTGAGATAATAGTTGTATTTAAGTTTTGCAATCTTGTATTATTTTGTGCCTTTAAGTATCTTTTTGCTGGACAATTCTAGCGGTTTACTTTGTAATATTTCTTTCTCTTATATGTGGGAAAAGAATGTCATGAACTATGAGGGCTATGTTTGTTCACCAAGGCAGCACCAATGGCTGGCCTTTAGCGTACAGAATTGGTCCTTGTTAAAAAGTCACAGGGAAGTCTTTGATTGCATACATGGAAATCGTTGTTTTGCATATCTAACAAATATTTGAGGAAAAAGGGGGAGTAAGTTTGTGAAAGATGTGCCAGATGTTACATAATGTCTCTGGGATGGGCGGTTTGTGACATGCAGCGTGTATTTAGTATATATTGTCTGTCTTCTTTATTAATGTTTGGTTGAAAGTGTTAAAGGAATGTTATTAGGCTAATTTAAATGCATGAATTGTAACTTAAGGACCTTGCAAGTGTCTGAGAGTTTGCATATATACTCAACTGAAAGAGAACTATGTACTAAGTCTTTCCTCAACTTTTGTTTGGCTACTCAGTATGCTTGAAGGCTTACTAATGCATATTTCATTTGAGGGAAAGAGGTTCAAAATTTGTTATTGAGATGATTTTACATGGGTGCCATTACTTAAGTGTTGCATTGGTTGTTATATAAGGTTGAAGGATATAAAAGAAAACTAAAACTTCATCATTTAAATGTCAAAACATAACAAGATTTAAACAGAATGGAAATGTCTTCACCTGCCTTACTCCTTAGCTTTTCTGTTTTATAGGTAGACTTCTATTGTTCCTTGAACGGAGCATCTAGCATCTCTGAATTCACGCCAAAATATCCCAGCATGGCAATTAATCGACACAATATCCATGGCCATTGGAAACCAGTTTCTGGAGTCCGTGGAGATCATAAACTGTCACCAAAATTCGCTACCCAAGAAGCTGAGAATTTTCTCCTTGATGCTGTTAATATGAGCTTCTTTGAACGATTAAGCTTGGCCTGGAAAATAATTTTCCCATCAGCAGTATCTAGAAAAAGTTCAAATGCTAGAATTGCCAAGCAGCGTCTAAAGATGATTTTATTTTCTGATCGGTGTGAAGTAAGCGATGAGGCAAAACGTAAAATTGTTAACAACATTGTGCGTGCTTTGTCTGACTTCGTGGAAATAGAATCGCAGGACAAAGTGCAGTTGAGTGTCTCTGCTGATACTGATCTTGGAACTATTTACTCTGTCACAGTGCCTGTCCGGCGTGTTAAGCCGGAATATCAAGATGTGGATGAATATGGGACAATAACAAACATCGAGTACAAGGACATTGGAGACAGTTCTGGTTCTGTTGATGTTAGATTTGATTTTTTTGTTCCAGATGACAGGTCTTGATTTCTGAACTGAAAGTTTGCGCCAAACTATTGCTCAATTTGTGTTAGGAATTTTTACCAGTCTTGCCATTTTGTAGCTATGTATATATTTGAAACTCTAGTATCTGAAGACTACGAGCTTTTGAGTATACCACCTTGTTTATTTTGTTTGGTTTAATGTTTAGTTGAACTAAATATGACTTGTTATTTGCACTTGAGATTTATGACAAGTTTTTCTTTGAGTGTATCAGTCATTATTATGGATATTGGTAGCTCTGGCAATGTTCCTTCAGCTAAAAAAAATTCCAATTCTGAGGAAATTTCTTAGGTAGATCTTCTCCATAAAAAATAAATAGGCTTAGTCAATTATAAATAAATATATTTATATTTTTCAGTGATAATCATATCTGACACATATGTTTATTAATTGTGAATTTGGTTTGCCTATACAAAAGTTTTTCTCACCATTGCTAGTAACTTTTTGATTAACATCCATAAGCTATACATGGATATGGAAGCATATAGTTTCTTTAAGGAGTGAGGCGATGTAGAAAATTTTTCTCCCACATACTAGCTATTCCCATTTAGAGGAATGTATTTCTAATATTAAAAAAACACACGTGTTAATTATTTGGTTTTTGAATCTTATATGATTTAGTCTGTGAAAATTTTTGATTTCCTATTCATTAATCTCCCATTAATTAAAAAAAATTGAATAGTTATTAAGGAATTGGCTCATGTATATGGAGTATTTTAAAGATCAAAGCATAAAATTATATATAAAAAAGTATGATTTTTATAAATGCATAAAATTGCCTAAATTATTTTTAATTTAATAAAATTCTACACACCCAGCAATCCACCAAATTTATCACGCAAAATTCAAAATTATTAAACCGGGAATTGAACCCGACGTGAATCGAACACGCAACCTTCTGATCTGGAGTCAGACGCGCTACCATTGCGCCACGGATCCAGTTGTTATTTTGCTCCTAACAAATTTTATATAAAAGCTATTTAGTATTTACCAGCTGAACCCCTCAATAGATTGGTTCTTGGCGCCAATCACGTTTCAAATTTCCCATTTCTCGGTTGATCTCTCTTCTGGGGTGGAAAATGAACGGAGATTGCTTGGAGTTGCAGTTCGAAAACCCGATTGGGGATGCTATTTCCAGAATCCAATTCGCCCCCAACTCTAACAATCTCCTTTTATCTTCTTGGGACTCTGTAAGTTTGAATCTTTTTTCTCTCCCCATTTTTTCTTGATGTGTGGAGTTCTTTTCAAAAAAAAATTAGTTAAGCTCTGGATTTCTGACATTGCTGGAAGTTACTGGTTTTCTGATGGTGAATTTCTAACAGAGTCTTCGCTTATACGATGTTGACAACTCTGTGCTTAGACTAGAAGCCCCGTCGGAAGCTGCGCTTCTGGATTGTTGTTTCCAGGACGACTTGGTTGCTTTCACCGCTGGTTCCGATGGATTAATCCGAAGGTTTCATTTTACTTTTTCCTTATTTTAATTTTTTATCCGTTGTAGAGCTGTTTATTTATAGTTAATATTTGGGCATTCAATTTGAATTAGTGGTTAGATATTAGTAACTTTTTAAAGCTTTTGATGTCATTTTTCATAAGATATAGTACCTTATGAAAATATCTGAAATATGTCCACATTCATTTGTGTAGTGAAACTTGGTGACTATATATAGGCTTTTCGGCCGCACCATTATATTAGGAAAACCATATGCAGCTTTCATTACTGATATAGGCTATAAGGAATTGAAGTGTTCAAGTCTGTTCAACATTCTAATAATTCAGATTTCATTTCAAGCTCCTCCATCTCTAGTAGATAAATTTCATTTTGAATAATTCTAGGCTAACAAAGCATTTGGTTTTTTTTATGACAAAAAAGGAAAAAGAAAAAAACAGGATGGTTGTCTAGTAGGAAGGATCAATATAAGTAAAAGATCTTGCTGGTGAGTATAAGAGTGGGAAATAGTGGGTAATGGGGGAGTATTGTGAATGTCAACTGTTTAAAATTTATTTTCTGGCAGGATTTATGAGTATATATATGACGTCTTGTATTCCACCTTCTTGTTTGATAGCATTTATGATATCCATGTCTGTTGTTTATGTTATTGCCTTAGAGAACAGGATTATGGCTTTCCAATACATCAAACAAAATCCTTATTTTCTGTTTACCGCATAATCATGTTTATTTTATAATTTCGTCAACGTGTTTTAACCCCTCTTGAGCTAAACTTTTTTAGGAATAACTTGCATTTGGGAATTGTTGATACAGTGGGTAATCATGACGATATAGCAACATGCATTGGATATTCCAATGAAATATGTAAGCTATCTGAACCAACCCTATTACCTTAGTTATTCGTCTCTATTTGTTTATGTTCTAATTGTTGGTATGATATTGAGAGGGCACATGCAGCAACTAAATAATTATACTGCAACTAAATAATAATACTCCATTCTTCCTTTTCTTCACCCTTACCCACACTACAGAATTACTCTTCTGCATGCTTTTTGCTGTTTAGAAAACTGTCTGGCAGAAGTAGAAGATATTAAAGGAAATGTTGCCATGCCATTTTTTTCTGTTATAGAAAGGTACTAAATGTTGGCTTTGGTCATGAAAAGATTACAAATCTTAATGATGGTTCATTCTGAGATTTATCAAGTTCTTATACTCTGTTTGATTGGAGATGTAATGATAAAAGAAATGTAAAATTTGAGTAGGTGGAGTAGGTGAGATAAGAAATAATTATTTTACTTCTACTTTTAAAAAGGTAATTTGATAGATAAAATAATAAGTATAAGAGTATAATAGACACTACACAAGGTATATAAAAGGATTATTTTCGCATTGTTGTGAACCAAATGAAGTGTTAAAGTTCATAAAGATAAATTGATGGAAAAATGGTTTTGGACAGAATAATAGGTCTAAAATTAAATTTAATGATTTTCTTGATTTCATATAAATCATGGGCATGCTATGTTGTATCTATAAGTTAAAAAAGATCCATAATCAATCCTGTTCCTGGTAATTGCAGGTCAATTGATAACAGCCGGATTTGACAAGAAGTTATTGTTGTGGGACATTCGTATGGAGAATACTCTTTCGTGCTTGAAAAATCTAGGTGCAGAGGTGAACTCCATGTCTGTCTCTGGGTTAGATCTGACTGTTGGAATTGAAACATCAGTGCATATTTATGATCTACGATATTTTGACAAACCAGTTCTATCAAAGGAACCGCACAATGGTACACAAATAAGATGCATCAGTTCAATTCCTTACACAAAGGGTATAATGACTATTTTAGTTTAATTTGTCTAATTTGAAACATGTCACGGTGACTTGTTACTGCTTCTATTAGACGATATACCAATGGCGCTGCTTTTCTTCTTTCAACTACACCTTTGCAGGATTTGCAGTTGGATCAGTAGATGGGAGAGTGGCATTACAGATTTCTGATTCATCTAGCTCAAATGACGTTGGGTAAGTTTTAGACGATAATTTTCATATATTAAAACAAAAACAGAGAAAAAGAAAGAAATTCTATCACTTCAAAGGGCAAGTCCTCCTCAATATTCTCCAAGTCTGCCTCTCCACTCCCCCCCTCCCCTCCGGCTTTCTTATTTCCTCACTATCCTAACTACTTCTTGAACCCTACACGTGGCTTCCTCCCCAATTCCACAATACCATAAACTGTTTTCTAGCCAAAGCCAACTCAAGCTGCTGATCATGCAGCTCCGTTCCCCGGATTATATTCCTCCTTTGCTTACGTGTATATATCTTCTCAACCGGGGATCTATCACATTATCTTTACCTTTCCTTGTACATTTTCTTACTGTCTTTTTAGCTAACAAACAAAAATAATTCTTGCTCTCTAGCTGAAAAACTGGAACTGATTAAGGACCTGATTCACTCCAGGATAGGGGTTTTAATTTTATAATCTTGCTTCACTAACTGCTACTTCCCCCTCTTCAAGTTTTTATGGCCTTGTCGGTATTCCATTCATATTCGTAATAGCATGAATCTAGTAACACGTGAGGGAGAGAGACTAAAGTTAATTATTGCATATGTGATTGGGTTTCGTCTTCATGGCCACGTGCTTCTTTTGTTGAGTTTGGTTTAGTATTGATGATTTTCATATGCATAGCATATGGATTTATGTTGTCATTGAACAGAAGCAGGACACAGGTTTTTAGTGCTTGTCTGCTTGGTTCCTATACTGAGGGCATCAGGAAATATGTAGAAAAAAAAAAAAACTCTTGAAATCGTATATCACTGTCTATTTGTTGCCTTTGATGTGTCTTACAGATGTTTTATGTCTTTCTATTTTTGGTCTCCCATGTGGTATGTTGGAAAATGTTCAGGTTTTTGGCAGATTTTTGTTATAAAATGTACTGACAAATTGCTATATCAAACTCTTCTATAGATTTATATTCCGGTGCCATCCAAAATCAAAGGAGGGAAGGCATCATTTGGCATCAGTTAATGACATTGTATTCAATCCAATGTATGTGCCTTCTTACCTATAAACTACCATTATAAGAATTAAAACTTGATTTTTATTTAATTTGTCTTTTAGTGTTCAAGGTGCTTTTACCACTGGCGACAATGAGGGTTATGTAATGCTATGGGACGCTGGGAGTAGGAAAAAACTAATTGAGGTATTTGCCTAAGAACTTTCATACTTAATCCTCTGTCTAGTGGCATTCATGTGGTTAATCAGCTAAACTTATGATGTTTGCACTTTTAGGCCGCTTAATTTATACATATATACACTTGAGATTTCTTTTCAGCTTTACTTCCGTCTTTTCTCAATTTCAGTTACCTAGGTACCCAAATAGTGTGGCGTCCTTGTCATACAACCACGTAGGGCAGCTTTTGGCTGTAGCTTCAAGTTACACATACCAAGAAGCAAACGAAATGTTAGTAATTATTCCCTTATTTGTCCTCCACTCATTTCTCCTATATCAAATGTAGATTCAGACATTCTGTTATCAATATTATCATTTGCATGTCCTTTTTTTTCAAATTCCCCATACAGGCAAAATTTCATATTATTTTTAGAAATTCTACATTTTTAAGTATACGTAGATAACCTTTGATCATATTTAGCGCCCTTATATTCACTGAGAATCTAAAAGTTTGAGCTTGCTGTTCTATGTTTTAAATTGAAAGAAAATGGAAAAGACAGAACATGCCATAGTTGAGTGCGTATCTGGTGCACTGTTAGCAGGAATGATGCTCTTCGCATCACCTAGACCACTTTTCTAATATCTACTTTGGATTGGGGAAATTTCTCTTGTGCAATTGTGGGCACTCTAGACGTTCTAGCATGCGATGATGGATTTTGGATTATTTTCTTACTGAAATGATCTCCTCTTTACTTAATGTTGTACTGCTTCTTTTAGCCCTCGCGTTTTTAGGAATGTAGTGTTTAAAATTGGTTACTTTTCTAGTAAGCTCTATTAGTTGGTATGTATGGCTTATTAATTATTCATCTCAACTTCATACTTTTTAGTTTGCATTTAAATTTCATGAGCCCCTTGGTCACGCACAACACTTGGACCAGGAAAGGCGTTGCTTGCTGTAATGCCATATTGCGTTTTAAATGACTTGGGATCTGTTTGGTGCATTGTACTTTTTCTCTTGGCAAAATTCCATCTTGGTATGCAAGATGTTTGGAGTTGTGGGATGCCACATTTTTCAGTGGTATCTCATTTCATCGAAAAACTATGAAGATCTCACATCCTAAGTTTTAGCTTTACTGACTGTTATAAAATACTTATTTGTATCACTTCTTTGACAACTTTTTATTATCATATAAAATATGCGAACCTTAAATGCCATGGCTTCTTATACTATGATATCTAAGGTACTAAGAAGAAGATATCAAACGGTTTTTTAATTAATTTAACTAGACGAAAGGAAATTTAACAAGGAATATAGTGCTTGTGTTTTTACTTCAACCTTTGATCTATTCATTTGGTTATCAGCTTATTGCACCTTTCCTCCTGACAGAGAAGAGCCGCCTCATATATTCATTCACAATATGGAAAACATCGATATTAGATCAGTTTCTGCTGGAAGTTCTGGCAGTAGAAGCTAAGCGTGCATGCTTGCAGCTTGCCAACAAAGGTATTGACACACTAGGGGGCGGAAAGAAATGATCCATAATCTCTGCTATTTATTTATAATGAAATGGTGATTTAGTGGGTTCTACAGTCTTTTTAATCTCAACTTCCGATCCAGCTTGTGTTTATTTCTTTTCCTACGTGGTGCCTTGATGATTGATTTGCAGATGATGGGTTTACTTTGGAATTGATTCACTTCCTAGCTTCAGTTGAGTCACTCCCTATAGTCTAGCTTAAGAAACCAGACTGCGATTTTACGAAGGAAATGGTGCTTCTAACATGGCAATGAGCCTTTTTGAAGTGCATGTTAGGAGGCGGAGGGGCAAAGGGGTGCTTCTAAATTGCTATCCTTTATTGAAGTGCATGTTGAATGGGCGTTTGATGCACCTTTCAGAGATTGAAATCGAGTTAGATTTTGTATGTAATGGATATTCTTACGTTAAAAAATTGCATCCATTTGTTGACAATTTCATCCACTCTGTTTCTTACAACTGCACTCATTTGTCTACAATTAAATCTACTCAATTTTGACGTTGGAGTGAAAATGACACCGGTAACAGAGAAGAAAAGAAATAGGAGGAGAAATCAAGGGAAAGAGGTGAGAGTGTAAGTACAAAAGATGTGAAGATACAATACGGTGCCGTTGGTGCATTTTCTCATCATGGTTCTTTGCTCAGTAAACCAAGGCTGAGAAATTTATTATACTCTTAAGATATCTTTGTTGTCCGTTTTGTAACTTTAGTAGCAAGCCAGCGTCCCTGGTGAAACGGCTCCATATATGGTCCGTGTATTTCGGACTCTGAGATCACACCTAAAGGAATATTCCCGCTAACCACCGAAAAACATGGTTCCTTTGATGGGAAGCAGCTAAACTCTTTCGCTATATATTACATAGGTCCCTAGGCTCGGTTTCATTGATACAGAAAACACGAGTCTTGAGACAGTGAAACTAAGAGTCTGGAAGTACCCATAAACAAAGAACTAATATTCAAATTTGGAAAGTAATGGTTAGTGTCATATCTTCTGCATTTATTTTATTGTTTTGGATATCGTTATTGTTATTGTGCTTTGTATATCCTATTTACTCTTAAAATCTGAACAAAGGGATGTTGGTTGCATGACATGGAAGGAGAGAGAATTCTTTACATATAATACTGAGGGAATAAAAACTTACCAAAATCATTGCGTGAATAAATTGAATTACTTATAGTTATTTTGAATAAAAAAAAACAATTTAGGAATAAGACTTCAATCCATGATAGTTTGTAGGCTTATAGTTGGCTTTTTTTTTTTTCCGGGGGGGGGGGGGGCTGTAATGTAGAGTTCTCAAATGGTTATAGGAGAAGAAGAAACCAGATCAAGAAGGAAAGAAGGAAAGGAAAGGGACAAGAAACCAGATCAAGCATGTTTGGTAGCCATGTATAAATTTATTGGGTGCAAGAGGATTCAAGCATTTTATAGGAGAGAGGTTTCCTTCATATAGGCGATGGAATGGGAACTTTTTCATGAAAATAATTTAGAGAATATCGATTTTGCCCTTATTATCATTAATTTTATGACAGTATGTCTCATCCTCCATGACGTACTTTTTTTTCTTAACATCATATTCCTCTTCTATTATATTTTTTTTCCTATCTTAACTAAAAATAGTAACAAAATGGCCATAAATAAAACATATGGATACAATTATATAATAAAATTTTAGTGCAAGGTTATTACTCTCCTCTATATGTGATGTGAAAATCATCATTTTTGTTATTATAACAATATCAATATTAAAAAATTTAGAGCATATATTTTATTATTAATAAATGAAAAAAATTTTAAATAACATATGATGGTTACTTATACAATTCTTTTGATTTTATATTATTTTTATTCTACTAAATATATAAATATAATAGCAATCTCATTTTTTATGTTATATCAAATGTAATTTAAAATTTAAAATTTCATTTCATTTTTATTTCCTTACCTATTTGGTTATAAAAAAGTAAAAAATTTAAAATAACATCTATTATGTTTATATAATTATTATTTAATAATATTTATTTTTTATAATTTTTTTAAAATAAAAATACAAGAATTATTTTTATTTATAAAAATTATTTTTTATTTTCATTTTTAATATTTTGTGTAATCATCACGTGACTTAATTGATGGGGACCCCATCACCTCGTGGGCGGGCCTACTTTCGTAGCGTTATTATAAAGCAAGTTCAACGCCCTTGGAGCTGTGTTTTAGGAAATTATGACTTAGGGGGATTGATTTGGATTGATTTTATGAAAATTGCAATTTAGTTGCGGTTTTAAAATTTGTTTGGATTTTAATTAACTATAAAATTTTATTTATAAATCTTCATTTGTATAATATACACTTTTTTGGATTGAATTTATAATAGAATTTTTAATCTTAATAGATTTTAATAAAATTAAATAAATTTCTAATAGAAAGGCTTAAAAAACTTAAATTTAAATTTAAAAGTATTTAAAATTTGTATTTTCATTATTTCTAGTTTATTAGTTTGTTTTTTAACAAAAAATAGTTTAATTATGAATTTCATTAAAAAATAAATAAATTTTACAAAAAGAGCAGCCTATTAGGCATTATAAAAAATATTCGGATTATAACCAAAAAAAATCATCATCAATGTTTTCTATAATATGTGTTTAGATTCTTTCATTTTTTTGGTTTATGTTACAATAAAAATGATAAACAATGAATAATTATATTTTGTCATTTTCATAATAGAAATACCAAATATCAAATATAAATTATAAATAAAAATATTTTATCCTAGCAAAAATCCCTACCGTCTTCGTCTTCCCCTTCATCATAAATTCGTAAATATCCTGGTCCGCGAAGCTTTCTGCTTCTCGTCTCTCTCTTTCTCTCTCTTGCATACTCTCTTTTCTCTCTCTGGTTTGATCGGAGCCATGTCGGACGAGGAGCACCATTTCGAGTCCAAAGCCGATGCCGGAGCATCAAAGACCTTCCCTCAGCAAGCTGGAACCATCCGCAAGAACGGTTACATTGTGATCAAAGCCAGGCCTTGCAAGGTTCTTTTCATTCTTTTTCTATAATTTCCATTTGTCCTTTTGTTTCTGCTTCTTTGGATCTGTGATCTCTCTATTTCGTACTCTAGATCGTCAATTAGTTGGATGTATTTACATTTTCTGGGTTTTTTTTTGGATCTGGAAAAAATGATTCCTAATTGCATACTAAGGTTATATGTGGCTGCAATGTTTGTTTATTTTAGCTTTGCCCCCTTAATTGTTTGAAAATTGTTGTAATCGTTGGCGGTAATCGGTTTTGCCCCAAATCATATCTAGATTCTGATCAAAGCTTGTATTGAGGTTCGCCTCTTGTTTTGTGCTGTTGGTTGTTGCTTGTGAGGTTTTATGAATCTCTATCTTGATGCCTTACTCTGTATTTGGCTTTATACTATGTGCTCTCTCCGGGTGATGGGAGAGGTAGTAGGAGGTAATGGAGTGCTGAATTTATGGTTTTGATGATATTCCGTTAAAGTTTAGAACAAGATAAGTTTTAGAAGCATGTATTTTGTCTGATTTATCTGGTCTATTGTTAGGATTTACTTTATCACGCTGTCTTCTGCTTTGTGAAATGCTGTTAATTGAGTAGGAAACAGTTTGACAAACACTTCCACCGTTGACGTGGACATCATCGAGGAATTATTGTTTAGAAACTGCTGTTAATTAATGCCTTTTAGAGATAATTATTGATAAGGACCCGTTCAAACTGAAATTAATGGAAAACGAACTGGTAAGTGGTAACCACTTTTAAATCTTGGTTAACGAGTCACAGCCTTACATGTTAATTACATTAGGTCCTCTTGTATAGATATCTTGTTAAATTGATTCCTCTCAGTAGTTCTCCCACTTTTTCCTTCAAACATTTTATACTTGAGTTGTCGTCTTTCTCTCTCTATTTTGGTATTGGTATGAGCGAAGGTGGTCTGGCCATTTATGCATACCAGTTACAGTTTTGTCTTTCTTTCTGACAGGTTGTGGAGGTTTCAACTTCCAAAACTGGCAAGCATGGACATGCTAAGTGTCACTTTGTTGGCATTGACATTTTTACCGGGAAAAAGCTGGAAGATATTGTTCCTTCTTCCCACAACTGTGATGTATGAGATTCTTGTACTTTAGATTTACATTAGCCTCTGAATTGTATATGGTTCTGGGATATTAAGGCATGCATCTTTGTGTTACAGGTCCCGCATGTCAACCGCACTGACTACCAGCTAATTGATATCTCAGAGGATGGATTTGTATGATTACAGTTGCATCTTTTTTTCTTCTCCTTTCTTCACATTGTGAAACTGTAATGTATTTATGAAGAAATTTTATTTTTTGAAATATTTTAGGTGAGTCTGCTGACTGAGACTGGTGGTACTAAGGATGATCTGAGGCTTCCAACTGATGAAAATCTGCTTACACAGGTTAGTTTGTTTGATTCCTTTTTGCATAATTCAGTATGGTTTTGCTTGGTGGTTTCAGAAGTACAATGGCGCTGTTGCAGGGGTTAACATTAGGTGGCAATATATTTTTTAATTTGTGTTATGGCTTTATTAACTTGATGGATACCTGATACTATCCCGATTTATATTAATTAGCATTATCTTGCACTGAATTGATTCTGTTGTGCAGATCAAGGATGGCTTTGCTGAGGGTAAAGATCTGGTTGTGAGTGTTATGTCTGCCATGGGTGAGGAGCAGATTTGTGCCCTAAAGGATATTGGCCCCAAGTAATTGCCATGTCAGTTGAATGCTGAAAAGTGCAAGTTGGAATTGCGATAATTTAGTATTTTTGGTTATCTTATGTGAGTTCGTGTACTAAATTAAACAAACTTTGAACCATTCTTGATAAGAGGTGGGTAGAACTATGGGATGGCTTTCTTTAGGAGTCCACAACCTATAATTTGTTGTGTTAGATCAGTCGCTAAACCATGAACTGTTCCATGGTGTGAAGAAGTTATATTGGCAAGAATGTACTGTTTGTACAATTCTTTAGCACCTATTACGCCAAATCTTTTTCGTGTGTCTTCGTGTTATGCAGCTCTACTTTTGTGCT
The DNA here is from genome assembly GCA_032878935.1 of Erythrophleum fordii. Classification (NCBI taxonomy): domain Eukaryota; kingdom Viridiplantae; phylum Streptophyta; class Magnoliopsida; order Fabales; family Fabaceae; genus Erythrophleum; species Erythrophleum fordii. The sequence continues at coordinate 46,731,780 of JAVQMF010000053.1, read as the reverse complement.
TTTGTTGAGAGCAATGATAGATTATTGCCTCTTGGACTCAATTACATTTTCTGGACTCCTATTATTTGTTGTTTTAAAAATTAGATCGCACTGGCTGTTCAAATATGATTTTATGAATATATAAAATGCGAAATTTTTTATGGTATACTATCATTAATAATTAAAAACAACATATGTTATCTTTATTTTAAAAATTTAAATTAAAAAGGAGTTAGTAATTAGTACTATGGAATAAAAAATAAATCTTAATAAAACTACGAATCCAACTATGCCAATACTATCTAGTATCTACATAAGGGGAAAAAAGTTATATATAATTTCTTATGTTTTTGTTATTAATTTTTTTAATTAAAATTTGATATCTAGACTATGTTTACACCTTACAAAATCATTTTAACTCTTAACTAAATTTTTTTAAATAAAATATTAGACAAAAATATGAAACGCCTTGTGCAACCTATCTAGCATCTTTCATATCTCCAACCTATGTGAATATTGAGAATAGTCCTTTTTTGTTTTTTGTTTTTTTTTTCTCTTTTCCCTAACTCTTTCGAAATGTCTATCAACAGCATTTCATTCTTCCGTAGTATACCAAAACTCTTTCATCTACGATAAAAGAAAGGATTCCTAAATACTTGAGCAGTCACTTTTAGTTCATTGTCCTCTTTGAAGGAAAGAAAACCGAGTTACGGCACCGTTAGTGGTCGCAGCCAGCTACCAAAGTAGGGAAATACATTTAAGCATCAATTGTTTCCCATCCCTGAAACGGAATCAATAAGATGCCATACCTTATACTACAAGACCTCGTCTCTGGAGGATTTGACCATTCATGATGAACGCAGCTTCAACCCCACCAAACTTGGAATGTGCTTTTGATTGAGATTTATGCCCCTAATTTGTACTTCACATGGAAAGGGGCTGCTCCAAGGCTAAACATATCTTCCAAACCCAATTTTATTGTATGCAGACCTGGATGATTTCCTCGAGCTTTTCCAAGGTTTACGTTGGGCGACAATATTATATATATATATATATATATATATATATATATATGTAGCAACGTTATCAAGGTTAGTAAAAACTTGCAACAATTATTAATTCGTTCATTCTTCGGTGCAATTAAGTCAACTGATCATGTAAATGACTCCTCAATATGCTGGCCATTAAATGGGTATCTACTTTTCAAGTGCTAGTTATCGGCACATTATTAAAATATGACTAGAATGATGACAACACATTACCAGTAGACCTAATAAGCGTTATGCACAATGTGCACCTAGAATCTGCCTTATTAAGTATGCCACTTGGGTTTGTTTTGACATACAAGGAAACATATTAATCGACCTTTTTCACTCTGCAGGTTTTCATTGAAAACTCGAAGATTTTGTTTTAAAACCTTCGCCTCCTGAGGATATTGACCCTTGGATATAGAGAACGTGCTCACCATGTAGTTCCGTTCTTGGAAGGTTTAGTGAATTTAGAGCCTTTGACCATTGAAAATCCTTATGTCATTTTTCACCGACAACTAGAAACTATGGTCATCCTTATTTACTTCCTTCAAGCTTTACGTATGAGTTCACTGAAAATTGTTAAGGATTGAAGGAATAAGTGGAGATTAAAATTAGAAAATTCAACAGATAAATGATTATTCCGGTAATGAGAAAAGACATGACATGGTAACTTGAAAAACGTATCTCTGAGTCATTGCGTTTTTGTTTCCATTTAAGTGCGTTATTTCCTTGGTTTCTCTTAAAATACTGAGATTAGGGGTGCATAGGGCCCCCCCAAAAAAAAAAAACATTTAAAGTTAAGATAGGTCAACTCTAGTAACAAATATGGCTGGGCATAGCTTGATCTGTTTAATAAATAAAAAAAAATATTTTTTATAAAGACTTATATATGATTTTTTAAAAAATAAAATATAATTTTATAATAATTTATATAAAATTTTTATTTTTTTTAAAATCATTTTATAGTTTTAATCCAAAAAATTAAATTAACTCAGATAGTTAAGATACCAACTCAGTCTAACTTAATATTACACAAAGTCAAACCTATTCTCAAATAATAGGTTAAACTAATGCTCAGTTCGACTTGATATTTATGCACCTATGATTGAAATATTCTTTTCTTTGAAAATCATCCTCTGTATGAATTATTTCAAGTTTACTAAATTCCCAATATATATATATATATATATATATGTGTGTGTGTGTGTCTGTGAGAGAGAGAGAGAGAGAGAGTGTGTCCTAATTGGGTTCCTCTCATATATTCTATTTATATATAGTTTACAATACATTTGTAATTTTTTTTTTCCTCTTTCGGTGACAGAGCATGAGTTTAAACTTAAGACCATTTGTTAAACTAGTCACCAATCCGATTTTGCGACGAGCTTGTTGGTGACATTGCAATTATGGGGTGAAACAACATATTTCAAAGTGGTGTTTTATTGTGTAATTGTTGGTGGTTTATGGGTTTTCTTGTTTCTAACTTCCTTTTATATTTGCTAGGTTGAAAAGAACAAAATTCAAAATCATCCTGAAACTAAGATGAGCAAAACATTTTTTCTAAATTTGGTTGAAATTATATAGATTTTTTTAAATTTTAAAAAATATATAAATCTCTATTGAAACAAATAGTAAATTATATAGACTTCTCATGTATTTTGTTTAAATTATATAGACTTCCTAAAATATGCTAAAATTATATAGATTTCAGATCTATTTTTAAAATATATACAAACCTCTCCTAAAACATAAAATAAATTACAAAGACATTCCTTAAATTTTTCTGAAATTATATAAATATTTCCTCTATTTTTAAGGGGGTTTTGTAAATATTTTAAAAATAAAGGAGGGTATATATAGTTTTAATAAAATTCAAAGGAGGTCTTTATAATTTACCTTTTTTATTTTAGCTGTGTTTGTGGATATTTTAAAGATAAAGGGAAAGTTTATATAATTTTAGTAAAACTTAAAGAAGAATTGTGTATATTAAAAAAATATCTGTGTAATTTCAACAAAATTTAGATAGTCTATATAATTTATTTAAAACATATTTGCCCTCATATTTTTTATATCTAATTTGAATAATTTGTGATTATTTATTTATTTATTTATTTTCTATTTTACATCTAGTTGGTATGAAGGTCCAACTTCAATCTTGTTGCTTCGTCTTTGTGCTTCAAAATTAGTGTTTTCTTTTTTTGTTGGGGGGCATTTTTCAATTTCAATTTGGAGAAGTTTTAATATGTTTTTAGGGGTAAAAAGAAGCCATTTTTTTTGTCTAGTAAGCTTCATTTTTATCCTTAAATTTTTTCTTTTGGTCTATTCATATTTTAAAAGCAAAATTTTTGTTCTAATTTTCACTTTCTATTAATTTTGTTATTATTGTTGTCATTGTTGATGATGTTGAAATAATTTTGTTAATTATTTTATATTTTGTGGATTAGCATTAATTGATTATTTGATAAGTAATACATTAAAGTTGATTGGTTAAATTTACAAGCTATTAAACCTAGAATAAAATTGGGCTTCGTATATGCATATGTGATCTGTGATAGGTGAGTCATACATGACAGCCCATCTGGCTAGAAGCCCAACTCACAGCCTTTAGTAGTCAGTAAATTCCCTATCACAATACTGACAAATGTCATGATCATAAGATAGAGAGTTTTATTATTATTTTATAATTAAAAACAAAATAGAAAGATATGGTGTATTTGGCAATTATTTTGAATTGGTCAACATAAACATTTACATGTTCATTATTTTAAGGAGCCAGTAGCACAGTAGAAAAGACACATTGTTCTGATTTTCGATAACTCTCTCTCTTATTGATTTTGACTCTAAAAATACTAAAGTCTAGTGGCTTGCAATTCTGGCCAAGAGACTCCTTACACATCAATATTCAATGGGATCTTCAGGTACGTTAATATTACCCTTATTGTTTTTGTATGATCTTTGTTTGATTTCGATTATTATTTAGCAGATGACACCGTACATACCTGAATTCCATGCCAAAAAAAAAAAGTTAACTACTATGTGTCAACATGTAATTACACATCAAACACCTAGATTTAAATAAAAATAATGATTTGGAACAAAATATGGATCAAATTATTGAAACCTTAACATCCGGGGAAATGATAACATTACCAATCGATGAATTAAATGGGTACTTGCAGAGAAGAAAAATCCTAGCAAAACTAGTCATACATTCAACAAGTGCGAAAATACCCGCAAAAAAAAAAAATAATAATAACAAGGGAAAGGGTCATTGGATACAGAACCGAAATAGATGCAATGAAAGAAAAAATTCCTGCACTAACCAAAACCAAGACGATGAATATGGAACAAAAATCCAATATATGCATAATCAATGATAGATGAAACTCGGATAAGCAAGCAGAAAATTCATGCAAGGTACGTAAACTTCCAAATTCTCCTATCACTACCATGATCCACTTGTATCTCCCGAAAGAAATAAACGTGATTCAAAACTTGAAATAGGAGGGGACCAAAAAACAAAACCTTTTTATTTTTTTAAATCCTCCATGTTTAACATAGCATTTAAACAATAACACAAATAAAAACATTATAATCTCTTTTATCCTCCATGATTGCTTTGAACTTTCTCAAGTTCCGGAGCCAAGCCGCCACTGCATATAGTTATGCTGTACGCCTCCATGTTAACTAATCTCTCAACCGTGATTATATGCCACATGACTTCTTTCCTTGAAATTTAATCACAGCTTAAATCTTTTATTATGGTCTACATTACAGTCTTTTATTTCGAAACATACTTTTTATGTTATAACATCAACGGCATGGCAATATATGCCAATAGAAATTGTGTATGCTTGACAGAAAGGACTAAATATAACATATTTTTAAATAATTTATGTATCAATCAATTTTTGGACATTAAAATTAAAAAACATATCGTCAGTTTAGCCCCCCAAAAAAAATTCCATTCACATAAAACTGTAAATCTTGAAAAGAAAAAGAAAAGAAATGAGTTTGTGATTAGGATAAGTGTTTGTTTCGTTATTTGATATTAAGAATGATTATGAGTTGAGTATAACTTAATCTCATGTCTAATTTCGTTTTGTATTGATTTTAATTTATTAAATCCAATGCCCAAACCCAATTATTAATTTATTAAATAACTCTTAAAAAATAATTTTTTTATAAATTTCTATAAGAGAATTTGTTTTATAAAATTAATAATATAGATTAGGCTAGGCAAATTAGTTAACATAATCGACGTAATTACCAACTTAACCATATAGCCCAGCTGATATACCTATATTTTTTATTTTTTTTTAAATTAACTTAGCTCGATGTCGTTGTATAAGACCGGACAAACGGCACATCACCCCCATCCAATATCCAAATGTCAAAAGTATAGCGATGGCCCCACATATTGAGCTGCACTTATTATTATTTTATCTTCTACCGTTACATCATCGTCCAGTTTGGGCCAACGACCCAAAACGCACGGAATTTCAAAAGTCCTCGGGGTCAGTTACGTCAATTCACAGTCGTGTCCGGTGACAGTTAGCCAATCACATTACATGGACCCCACCACGAAGGTAAGAAAGAAAAGAACCGATCTTGTTCTCTCTCTCTTTCTTTCTCTAAAAAGAACAAACAAAATCGCACGCAGCACCAGCGCTTTCACGTATACGCTGCGTGGACTTTTTTTTTTTTTTGGGTTTGAAATTTCAGATCCACAAAGTGTCGCTGAGTCTTTCTCAAATTTGCTTCACTTCAATCTAATCAAACCAAATGGGTGGAACCGGTGACCAACCACCGTCGTCGGCGCCGCCGGGGCCGCCACCGCGACCCATCATTAATCTCCCGCCACGCACTTCCATGGACACACTTTTTAATGGTGGGCCCTCTGGCGGCGCCTTTGGGTTCAGCCCTGGTCCCATGACTCTTGTTTCGAGTTTGTTCAACGAGAACGACGACTTCAAGTCGTTCTCGCAGCTTCTTGCCGGCGCTATGTCGTCTCCGGTGGCGGCGGAGCGGAAGGACGCCGGTGAAGTTGGTGGCGACGGTGGCGGTGGGTTTAAGCAGAATAGGCCTTCGGGTTTGGCTGTTGTGCAGTCGCCGACGTTCACGGTTCCACCGGGGCTGAGCCCTGCTGGTTTGCTTGATTCACCTCGGTTCTTTTCAGCTTCTCAGGTGAATTAAATCTCACTCTTAAATTGGTTTTACTTTTAACTGGTTCTTTGATAACATTTCTAGTAAAGGAAGTCAAGATTTTGGGGAATTTTTGTTTTATTACCTTTTTGGTTTCTGAGAAAAGATAGGGAAATAGAATGATTGTTCTGTTGTTGACTCACATTTGCTCCATTATAGGAAGCTTGTTTGTGATATTTGAAGGAATTCTCCAACTCCATCTTCTGATATTAATGTGCGTGCACATTAATAGTACTTGAATTGATAACGAAAACAAGTTAAATTAAGGCTTTCTCAAAGTAAAGTATGAACAATAAATATCACACTGAAAATTTTGAAGGAGGATGAAGATCTTCTGACACGTGTGATTCATGCTTTCAATTCGATTTAGAGAATATATTTTTCATAACCATGAACGTTGTCAAAGAGTGTGAAGTTATTAAATGTTTGTAATTTGCATGAATTTAATTCCTTGAATTAGGGTATGGAATATTGGCCAAGAAAAGAAACTAAGATATGGTATTTATTTTGGGATCTTTATTGTGGTGGAGATTAATTAATGCAATATGCAGAATTTTTTTCTTGTATCTGCTCCTCAAAAATCTCAAAGTTGATGGTTGCCCAGGAGTAGAGCTGAAGTTGAAACATGGCCACAGATCCTCTGCTGTGCATACCTTTGTGCTGCGCAGCAAAACTTCTAATTTCAAAATAAAAAAATAAAACAAATAAACAACTGAATGAAGTGTTACACGGATTCTTTACTATGTTAAGCACAGCAAAGAATCCGCATCCTTGGAACATCAGTCAATTAATTACATGGTTGGAGCTGGACAGAGGAACAGAAGAGGCTCTCTATCTTCAGGTCGTTGCCTCCTTTTCTTACCCTGGGATGGGAAAAAATATTTATATGTGTAAAATTTTATAAAATCAAAATAATATAATTTTAAATTTAAATATTTTTTAATATATAAATTAAATTTCATTAATATAAATTATAAATCTAAATTGTTTGTAGTATTATATATATATATATATATAATATACACACTAAAATAATTATATACATAAAGAGTATTTTAATGATTTCAATATAAGAAGATATCAGAAGGCGTTTGTCAAAATCTACCTCTGTTTCTGGAGAAATTTCTCTACCCCAGTCTTTATATGGGACAATCTATACACAGATCCAAAAGAAAAAATTGCCATCTTTAATTAGATGGGGCGTGCTATGAAAGGGAGATAATTTTGTGTGTTAATTTTTTGTTTTTTACTCCCAAGTTTTCCTCAAGGGGTTATTTGTTGAAAGTGTCGATCATCGTAATAAGTTATCAAGCACCAATAATACTGTAAAGGAGCCGTATTCAAGTAAGTTAATCGATACTAAGTTGGAGACTCCAAGTCCAACACTTGAGTATGAGTATGACATTGTTGATTCTAGATCTATATAAAAATGTTACATGAAATTAGTGAATACTTCCTAGAATGGTGTTGTGGACATTTTTGAACACGTCAATCACTTCTGAAACCCTTATCTAATATAGTTCTTGAAGACTTCAAACGTACACAACCTATGGCATCCTTGTATATTGGATTTCGTTTCTTTGTTGGGGTTCTTGCAAACAGTTATCTAACTCTAATCCTAAACCTCATCCGGTCCAACATACACTTCTGTCCCAACATAGGCAGAGACTTGGCCATACTTTTCATGCAACCTTAAACTGGAAAAAAAAAAATGATAGAACTGCTATAAAATGATGTAATACTTCATGAGGATAGTTGCATGGATATCTTAAGTATCTGCATTGAAGTGACTGTATTAAATGATGCAGCAAGATATTATCGCAATTTCTCAGGATAGCATATTACTCACAAATTAAAACCGGGGACACAACAGTGATATCAAAATAAAAAACCTCATCGTACTGCCGTCTTATTTTTCTAATTTGTGAGGCATGCAGGGACCCTTTGGAATGTCACACCAGCAGGCTCTAGCACAGTTCACAGCTCAGGCTGCGCAGGCCAACCCAAAAATGCATATCCGAGATGAAAATCCATCTTCTGCATCGGCAGCGCCTGCAGCCACTTCCAATACTAGACAACTTCAGATGCCACCACACTCAATGCCTGACTCTGGTACAAGTACAGCAATGAAGGAATGCGCTGACGATGGCTTCAATTGGCGCAAGTACGGGCAGAAACAGGTGAAAGGCAGTGAGTTCCCTCGAAGTTATTATAAGTGCACGCATCCAAACTGTCCCGTGAAGAAAAAGGTTGAGCGATCCCTCGATGATGACCATGTTGTTGCAATAATTTATAGAGGACAGCACAATCATCAACCTCCTCGCCCCAACAAGCGCGCAAAAGACACAGCAGAGACAACTTCGAGTGAAAATTCAAATATGCGAGGGAATTTTGATTTGAAAGAAGGGACAACCTGTGAGTCAACGGCTGAACATGTTTCAGAAGGATCAAGTGACAGTGAGGAAGCAGGTGATCGCGAAACTGAAGTGGAGGAGAAAAATGATGAGCCTGACCCCAAGAGGAGGCAAGGGTTTAGTTTTTTTGATTTCGGTGTGTCCATGTGATGATCAACTGTGTTTATGTTATATCCTAAGCAAATTTTGAATTCTGCAGAAATACAGAAGCCAGGGTATCTGAGGGAGCCTCTTCACATAGGACTGCCATGGAGCCTAGAATCATGGTACAGACAACAAGTGAAGTTGATCTCTTAGACGATGGGTATAGATGGCGCAAGTATGGACAGAAAATTGTCAAAGGCAACCCTTACCCAAGGTGAGATATCACTTTCTAGTAAACTATCATTTGGGTCCCTATAATTTTTTTTTTTTCAGAATAATTACATTTACTTTTAAATTTTGCTGAAATTATAAGATCTTTCCTCTATTTTTAAAATATACTTTAATTTAATTTTAAATTTTTTTACTTAAATATCCTTCATTAACCTAAATATATATTGGATGATTTTTTTATTTTTTACAAAAATTAGAAGCCATATTGTTTAGTAACCTAAATACCTTCACTTTCATCATTGTTCTCCATCAAATTATATCAAAATATGTATAAATAAATATTAAAAAAATTATTTGTATTAAATTTAACAAAACCTTGAACTAATTATTATTTATCAACAAACAATTAGAGTGACACATGCCCTTCACATGAAAATTGATTAGATCATGGTCAATTGTTACGAATCAGAATTTTCAACTTTGCATAATTTTTTAATGTACATGTTTAAACTTAATTTATCAGTAAACCAGTTACTTAAAGTTAGTTTTAAATATAATTTTGACTCTAAGTAGTAGGTTTTTTTATCAATTGATCTGTGCTCTTGAGTTGCTGGATTTGAAGGAGTATATTTTAGTTAAAAAAATGTACTTAGGTTAATGAAGAGTATTTTAGTCAAAAAAATAATAAGTAAAAATTGGATGAAAATATAATATAACTTTTGATTTTAGGAAAAAGAAATATATATTTTGAAAATAAAGTAGAAATCCACATAATTTTAACAAAACTTAAGACAGATGACTGTAATTTACTTTTTATTTTATCAGTTTAATCCATAAAAGATAATTATCATTATTTAACTTTAAAAATTCTTAAAAACTCATTAGTATGCTCATGTCGTGGACTAAATTGATAGTTTAACAAAACTCACAGTAGGATTATTTTGATGTTTTTTTTTTTCAAAAAATTGTTGAAGTTGAATGATGATAATTTTTGAAGTGGATTAGCAGTTTAATATATTACTTCCCACAACGCTTTAATGGCAGCAGAGATACTTTGGTAGCCCTCTCAAAAAGAAACAAACAAATCATAAATAATCATGTAAATATGCTAAGCCTATTTTCCGGACCCACTTTTAGACTTACTTTGTCTACTTTTGTAGACCCGGATCTAATTAGGATTTTTTTTTTTTTTTTTATATGACAGTTATAACTGTCTCTAGCAACTTTCTTAAAACTTGGTACCCAAAAAACCCGAATTACTCACATTCATAATTCAGATTATACTACTCCAATATTTTGCCTCGTTCGTCTTGACTTGTCCTGGAAAAATTAATGCTGTATGTTGTTGTCATGTGTAGGAGCTACTACAAGTGCACAACCGCAGGTTGCAATGTCCGGAAGCATGTTGAGAGGGCTTCGACAGATCCTAAAGCTGTTATTACAACATATGAAGGGAGACACAATCACGACGTGCCAGCAGCTAAAACCAATAGCCACACTATTGCCAACAACACTGCATCGCAGCTAAGACCCCACAATACCACAATATCAGAGAAGCATAGTATCAGCAGCAGAGGTATTGGGGCCAAGGAGCAACAGCCTGTGGCACGTCTAAGGCTGAAGGAAGAGCAGATAACGTAGTTTTCCTAGTTCAATGTAGGATTGCAAAGAGAGGCTGGAACACCAGGTATAATCTGAGGATAAAACCTAGATGCCATGAATATTTTTTATAATGTCATATCACATGATTGATTTTTTCGACGAAGATCTTTCACATATTGTGTCTTATTAAAAAATCTGAAGATAAACACTAAAGAAATCTCACAAGTTTTATCCTAAGCTGAGAAGCTGCAATTCAACAGTCATATTTACTTTGATGTTCTGTGCATTTTTTTTTTTCAGTATATGGCCAAAGTTTTGATTAAGGACTACCAGTCCAATTTCTGATACTCAGACTAAAGTGGTTAGTTCAAACAAGAGAGTGGAGTGATCAAAAAGTCTAAAAGATGTTGTACCAATTGTGCCTTTTGTGTACAAAAATTATGGTGTTTTATATAGTTGTTCACTGATTCGTCTTTTAATTCATTGCTTGTTAATATATTACTCAATAATAAGAGAAATTTTTGAATCACATAAAAATTTGCATTGTTGGCTTTGATGATAACGTATCACTTTTTAACCAAATTACAGGGAGTAAAATGTAATTTATCATTATTTGTAATTATATCTCTATTATCATGGCATTTGGGACCGAGTAAAGCATTGACAGACGAAAAATTACAGTAAAAATAGAAATATAATGAAGCTATTAGAACTTCAGAAGACTCTTTGCAACAAAATGGCTATCATTTGATCAATTTCATTACTACAGCTATTGAAAAAAACAAATGAAGTGGAGAAAAAGAAAATATATTAACCTGACCATCTCTGGGAACACGACCTTATGATCTATGGGTACTTGACAGTTGACACATCTCAGAGACGAGAAAGATTTGTCATACAAAGTACAATTTAGGATTTTTATACCAACATGACATAATAATGTATTCAGACAACTTTATATACATATCACAGGAAGAAAGCTAAAATTTCTTCAAATTTGCCTTGTCTTCTTCCTTTTCCCCCTCTAGTTATTTAAAAATATATGGCTATGGCACCCAATAGGCCAATTCTTTACAAGACATCCCTCTTCATTATTTTGTTTCCCCGTTAAGAGAACGGGAAGAAAAAAACTGGCTCTTGCCCGTTAAACCACCTGGCGTCTGCCTGAATCAATTCTCTTCTAGAGTTACGAGGGTAGGGATATGACCACGGTTAACAAAATCAATCTTATTTAAACGTACACAGGCCAAGACTTGCTCTGGCAATTCCTCTGGCTTTTGTGCCTGTTAAAGCATACAAAGAGAGGGTATAAAAAAGTGGAAGTTTCTTCTAGTCTAGTAGGAGACTAGGAGTTAATCAGCAGGGAAGAAGATCATCTGATCTTTCTATTCATTAATTTGCCCTAAAAATATAACATGTAAAATGATGATGAAAGAAAAGAAAGGTGACTAAAAATACCCTGTCTGGCTAACTATTGAGATATGCAAGCATGGTATTACAAGGAGACTTAGCATTTTGTATAAGCTGCCATCAAACGTGTCTTAATTAAGTAGTGTAAAATATACCATACCTGGATAGTTAAGCCCAGATCAAGTATTCCATGCTTTGTACGGTCTCGAAGTGCATCAAGCCCTTTCCTAGATATGTAGCTAAAGCGATGAATATCCAGGTCGATCTCAAAGTAGTTAGGTCCCTACACAATAAATTTTGAGAATTTCAGGAGCAGAAGAATCATTTTGTATGGCAAAGCAAGCTTCATTTTTTGCTAAAAGAAAAGGTAGATAAATAAAACTAAACTAAGATCTTTATTCTCTGCTAAAAATGCTGTGTTAAACTAAACATAAATTATGCCCCTTTCAGATTCATCTAGAATGACACAGCATGAAATATTTTCTAAATTTCCCATATAGAAAGAAATTGAGAGGATCTTGCACTTCCCAATTTTTGAAGACATGAAATCATGTAAAAACCTAGAAACATATTTGAACGAAGAGACATGAGTTTGTATATACCCTAAAGAAATTGTGTTGAGGACGCGAAAGCACTGGCTTGCCATTATAGGCATTTATAAGCCTCTGCTCTGCAGAACTAAGAAGAAGGTCCTCTGGATTAACCACACCAGCCAAAATTTTTAGCCTTTCCCTAAAGGGAACCTTGCTTTCCGATGCAAATCCTTTCACCTTTTCCATATCATCACCCACTAATTTCTGTTACAATGAAAGGATTGCTTTACTTGAAAATTCCTTTAAAAGTTGTAACTAGTAACTATTGATGGAAGAAATTACCTTGATGCTCTCCTGAAAGTGAGAAGAGATGTCTTTGTCAAAATTCTCAGACACTTTAAAATACAATACAAGACTCATGCCCTCGCCATCGCTCTCACCGAACATGCTAGCAGCATATGTAGGCAACTGTTAAAAAGCAGCATAATATGTAATATATAACATTTTTTATGCAATTCAAAAGGAAAAATAATATTCATAGACCTCATAGCAGGTGAAATGATTTAGAACAAAATGTGCTATATGTAGTTTGAGATGGAAACTTAACCTGTATATTTACAATAAGGAGCGAAGGTACTTTCTCGTGTGCTTTGATTGAAGGAAGTTCAATATGCTGAGCAATGTGATTTATTTTCTTTGGGCAGACAAATAAATCAGCACCTGTGGGTATGTAAGGGCTGCAATCTGGAGCGGAGCATTTCTGCTTATCTCTGCATAGTTAATTACTAGCACATAAATATTCAATCTTTCTGATGAAGCAAAATGTTAATTAATAGACCAGCTACTAAATATAGATGCGTTAAAACATGTCAAAAGGAGTGACATATACAATTTGTGGACATGCCTGAAATAGTTTTTGCCGCGAACACTAAACACTGAAGGTGAAATAGCGGACCAAGAACCAGGCAATGGCTTCTCTTGATTTGAGCATGGAATTTGAAGCCCTGATCTGGGACGATAAAGATACCTCTCAGATGCACCTGGTCATCCACTCAATTTTATCATAACTTCAGGAAGTCTGGATATATAACTAAATGATTTATTAACATCAAATTTTCACGTTTTACTTCTTTGCCGAGATTATATTCTATAGGAAACTAACTCAGGATCAAGAATGTAACAAATAACATAACGGAAAAATAATAGTATTTCCTTATATCTTTGCAAACGGATTAGATTCTTATGGTTGGAAAAGTAAAGCTCTAAATGTTAAGGCATAAATAATTGTATTTTTTTTTATATTATTCTATATAACCAAAAGTTCTGATACACATCAACCTAATCATTTTATAAAAGAAATTCTATATCATGTACTTACATAATTCAGTCTTCTCATTTCCATCAACAGATGTCCTTTTCATAGAAACCATGATAACTCTTGACTGCTTTATTTGTGATGATTGAGAACTCGATTGAACATGATTCATGTCATTTATATTGAGGTAGCTCTCATAATATTCCTCATATTTGCCCTCTGAATCTACAAAGCAAGATGAACTTTCATACTGGAGTAACTGAGTATTTGAGATGCTCCCTAAAGTATTACCCACGAAAGGAAAACAAGTAGTCAGCCATAAAGGAAGAAACCGAGAGAACGATTTAACATAACAAAGTCCCAGTTATCGAATAGTCGGTAGGTTTTGATAAGATTTATATGCATTACCTCCATACACACTGATGAAGTCATCATCTGAATCAGACTCTATAATACTAGCTGAGTCAAACCATGCTTCCTCTTGGCATATTCCTGCCAAATATAAGTACTCAGCATATAAATGAAAGGAAGTTTTGTTAATCGTCGGCACTAGAAAATCCATCAGGTTTTCTAATGCCATAAGAAACATCCCACAAATATCTTCAGGTAAAAATGGAATGCGACAATAAATAAGCAAAGGTCAAAACCAAGAGAGAAAAAGTACCATTTGGATCGATTTGACTATGGCTGTGGTATTGAAGCTGGGTAAGATGAAATTTTCTGTTTGAAACCTCAGATATCCGGCAGGCTGTTGAAGCACCCTTCTCAAAATCGAAGTGAACAAAGTCACTATGAGGGTAGTCTCCCACAAAACCACCAGAATTGCCAAGCCCTTTCAAAGGCACATCAGGAAGTGAAGTGGAAGCATTTCCCCTGCGTCTGCCAAATCTGTGCCTTCTTTTATGAGTTCTAGTCTTCCTGTTTGATGTTGAAGAACAGATCCCCATCGAGGCACCCAGCTTTTTCAATAATTTGGACAACATGGAATTGGATTGCTTTAATATAGGGTGCCAACTCAAAAAAAAAATGCAGGCACTGTGCCTATAATCTCTCTGAGAAGTAAGAACCTGCCAGCCATGCAAACAGTAAAATTTACATTTAAAGAAAAATGCAGAACTAACCAGAACAAAAGCAATAAAATGCCAAAATTCAGAATCCATCTTTTCTTGTCTGATTATAATTAGCTGTGATAGAAGCAGCAAGTGATTACACATAAAGAGATTCAGTTGTCCCTAAATCTCCTGCTTTTAGATAAACATACAAATGGAAGAAATCTGACAGGCAAATAGGTATTACACAAAAGGGTAAGGCTTGAAAATCAACTTCAATGGGAATATCACTTTCAGGTAATTAGAACAAACCCAAATCAAATTGAGGACATACTTTCAACTTAATTGAAACTTTCCAGAGAGGAACATTTTCTCTCCATCCTGAACCAACCGTGAAACCTCACAACGAGACGAACCTATGAAGATTACCTGAAGGCATTAGAGAAATGAATACATAGATCGTTCAGTAAGTGCTTAAAGGAAAAAAGGCGGCAAGCATTTTGCAAATCAGTCCGAAAATTCCAGGTTCAATCATGCATAATATTCTTAATTAAAAAAAAATAACTGGGTTCATCCAGAAAATTAGAAAAATTGCAATCTTCTTTGTAGAAGCATTAGGCTAGGTTGGCAGAGAAAATAAAAACAGATAAAATGCAAAATGAGGAGAAACACTTTATAACACAACACATTCATGCAAGAAAACATATTTAAAAACATAAACAAGAAAAATAGAACACGGTGATTGTGATTTTCATGATCATGAAAGAAGAGAGAAAGAAGGACCTGAGGGGTGAGGCAGGGGATTTGTGGGGTTGAAGAAGAGAGCGAGAAGTTGAAGCATGAACGAGGAATCGTCGTTCCTAGAAAGGAACTAGGATTCCTCTCTCCGTGTTATTCTGTGTTGTTCTTTTGTCTCTGAATCCGAGGGAATAACACAAAGCTTTCCAAATTCCAGAGAGACACAAACAAGAACAATTTCACAACTGCAACGCCCAACACAGGGTCCGTTGTATTCGGATCCTACTTTGTTGTCAGTATATACCCCATCCATTTCAATCCCTCCCTCAATTTCTCTCTGTCTCTCTGTTTTTGGATTCTCGATTTTCTTTCTCTCTGCTTTTTATTTTTATTTTTCTCTCCCCTTCATATTTTGTGATTTCGCGGGCAAAATGATATTAACTGAATTCAAGGAAGCATTTTTTTATGTCCACGTGTCACCCACTGAGAGCCGTGACTCCTCCTATTTGATGGGGACCACGTTTGTTAAATGCGACAAAATTTTAGTGCGTTCGAGCTACTTCCTTTGTAATTTATTTATGACATAATTTCTCCGTGGCATAATAATAGTATTACTTTTTTTCCGGGGCTTCGTATAATTTTAAAACAATATCAAAGAAAAATATTAAATCTGATAAGATGTCGCTTGGAAATATGTGTTTTTAGAGGTACAAGGACAAAATTATTATTTATTTAGGAATACTAAATTGAGCTTATAATTTTTTGGTCAGATTTAAATTTTTAAATGTAGCATGTGAGTGTTGCAATAGTAAATTGCTTCCCAAATATAGTTTCCTCGTGTCAAGATTAGTTTTGGGGTCACTCAACTTGCCAAACGTACATGAATAATTAGTGAAGGAAAGAAAAAAATGATTACCCTTATTCATTAGAGTAGTTATCTATTAAAAAGCCTTGAAATTAAACAATAGGTCAAATATTTTACAAACTCTCCTATCACGAGTTTGTTCACAACACAACATTACATATTATAAGAGAGCAAATTTTTTGAAGTTAACTTTAAAAGATATTTATCTCTTCATTCAAGTACTTTTTATCTACCAATGAATTGATTTTGACTAAATGATATTAAAGTCCTCTCTCTAGAGATCAAAGTGTGATTATCTTTTATGGCCAGTTTTTTTTTTTTTTAAACGTAGTACTTTACCTCAAAAAATTGGTTTGAAATTCACAAGCTTATTATGGTATCATTAAGCCACCATTGGCTAACGGGGGAATATGATATTAAGTTTTGATATTATGTACTCATATTTTTAAAATTTAAATTTATTAAATCTATATATATATTATGTAATTTTTTAAAATATTATTTGATATTTTAACTTAAAAACATTGAACTAAATATTATATATATATATATATATATATGTTATTCTTTTTCTTTATGTGTAAAATTCAAAATTTGTGGTACTCATACTTTCAATCTTCAATTTTTTAGTGTTTTGAAATAATTTTTAAGCCCAATTTAAAACTCAAAAGCTCAACTAGGTCAACTTAATCTTAAATGCTAACTTGTTAACTCACGATAGTATTGGTTATGTTATAATTTTATTATCTATTATTAATATAAAGGTAAAAAAGTAAATTTATAATTTAAATTTCTAACATTTTATTTAGACAATATACTATTGTAATTTTTTTGAATAAGATATAAATTTCTAAAGAAAATCTTGATATCAAAATAACAATATTTATGTAAATCTTATTAGTCTAATTTTAATTAACAACCTTAAAAAATTTGTCATCAAACTTAAAAATATAAATTAAAATTTCAGGAAGTCATCTTAATCACCAAAATAAGATACGAAGAATATATATATATATATATATATATATATATATATATATATATATATATATAAACGAGATCATGTCAACTTTGCGTCCAATAACCTGTAATCCTGGCTTCGTTACTAGTATCATTTACACAAAAGGGCAAGATGATAATAAAGCAGCTAAAACAAAGTAATTAGCTAGGGTTTCTCGCCAAACTACTTTATTTGAAAATCAATTCTTACAAGCTTTTGCCACTGACTTGTCATTCTAATAAGAGTGTTTTAATTTGATTGAGATTAAATGAATTAATGATTGATGAATCCATCTCCAAAGTGGTTTAATTTGGCCATTACTAGATATCAAGGCAATGTTGCTGTGCCCATGTTAGTTGATGAAGAAACAATCAAAATTTTAAAGTATAACTGCATGCATTGAAAAACAAATGCAATTCCTTTAATAATCAAATGTATAAACAATCTACTTAATTAAAAGCAAAGATATTAATGAATGTGCTTGGTTCTAGAAAGATCGAGCTTTTAGCCATATAATTATTTTGAAATAAATAATGTTCTTGTATCTCAAACACATATCTTGAAAAACAATTAAATAACTAAGAATTCGAGTTCTATAATTTAATCCTAAATGATTTATCAGCTAAACTTCAACAATTAATCCTCATTAAGTGGTCAAGAGTGGGAAAAGCAAGCTCATAAGATTAGTATCATGCAGTCTTTTACGTACATGCCTACGTCACAAAGTCTTTTTAAGTAAATTTTATTGTTTTAGGAGGGCTTTCTCGCTTATATATTTATCCCCACTAATTTAAGAGTGACTATCAACAATAAATTGAATATTTGACGTGTGACAAAATAATCAAAATAAAATAAAATGACATGGCCTTATGAAATTTTTATTATGACATAGAAAATTATAAATTAACGTATCGAGGCATGTCTGACTTAATGGTTATTCAAATTATTGAGGAACAACATATGTAGAATCACCAATTGTTTTAATTTTACTTTGATGAATATGCTTAGTTTCTTTCAGCACATAAATTATTGAAAGGTGCAAATACAGTAAGGGAAAAGAACTTTCAACAATTGTTATATATATAAAAAAAATTATTAAATAGACTTTCTTTGAGTTTTATTAAAATTATATAATTTTTTATTTTTAAAATACACACAAACATCTTTTAAAATAAAAAAATATGGTATACTTTAATTTAATTTTAAATTTTTTTAATTAAAATACTTTCAGTTGACTTAAATATATTTTTTTAAATTTAAAAAAATTAAATAAAAGAAATTTTAGTTAAAAATTTTTAAATTAAATTAAAGTATATGATAACTTTTGTTTCAAACAAATTATGTATTTTTTAAATAAAAAAATTTATATAATTTTAAAAAAATTCAAAAGAAATCTATATAATTTACTAAAAAAAATCAAGAATCTTTGATATAATTCATTAACTTGTGCAAGTTTTTTCAGTCATGCGTGAACAAATCAAATAACATAGTCTTACTAACTTTAAATATCAAGAAGGTGAGTGGAGGATGAGCTAAGGTATACATAAATTGACAATGAACTTTTTATTGTTTAAGAATCCTAAAGATATTGAAATATTTCAATCACCAACCCAATCATTGTGCGTAAGCACTCACCCACTCTCAGCTGTAACAAGAATACCACTCAAAGAACATGTTCCTCCGCTAAACTCTTAATTAGTTACACCATATATCCTTTTCAACTATCTTCTTGAAAGTGACTAGTTAACAAGCAAAATGTTTAAAATAAATTCAATTTATTAACAATAAATATATTACACATCTTTTTTATTAAAATTTACATCTGATAATTTATATATTTATTTATAATTAATTCAAATCTAGTCAAAAGTATTTCAAAAGTTCAAAGAATGTGAATGTAGGCTTTTCAAATAATTTTATGAAGCATATAGGAATATTGAAGTAAAGTCACCACAAAGTTTAAGAAAAATTTTTCAGGTGCTTGGGATCAAATTATCTAATGAAAATATTATATATATATATATATATATATATATAATTATTGAACAGATTAAATTATGAAGTGATCGAATTGTGAAAAATAGTGACTAATTACTATATCTCTATTACAAACCTAATTTAATAGTAAATATTTTAAAATGTCTACCTAAATTTTGTCTTGTTAGTGATAAATATCTAGAAAAAATATATATAAAAGTATACACAAAATTTTGAGCTTAGCTCATAAGATACAACACCGATAGATTTGATTTTCTTTCTACTTTTTTGAAAAAGGTGTCCAGCCTGAAATTCAGCGTTGTATGGGCTACCCAAAACCCAAATCAATATTTCCATCAGGCCCTTGAAAGTAGGACTTCTAAAGTCAAAAATTCGGGCTGGGCCTGAAAATTCCTTCAATAATAACATTAAATTCATGATAAGCCTTAAAAGCCCACGGAATTAATTAAAAAAATGCTAAGATTATATAATGAAGAGAGAAATAATATAAAACTGATCGTACGGGTCTGATTCTCAGTGGTCTTCCAGAAAAAGAAAAAAACTATAAATTTAATAAATTTTTATTACAATGTCATTTTTGTGTGGCGCGTGATCTTGCTATTACTGCACAATATTTTGCCTGATATTGTACAAATTATAGTTAAGATTAGGAGCACTTTTTTATGGAGTAAATTATATATATTTTTCTGAAATTTTGCTAAAATCATATAAACTTCTACTTATTTTTAAAATATACATAATTTTTTTAAATAAAAATTATTTTACATTTTAGTAAAATTTTATTTTATTTATCAAAATACCTTTTATTTTTTTATTTTAAATAGAGGGTATTTTGATAAAAAATTTAAAACTAAACAAAAGTGTAAAATAACTTTTGTTTTATGAGAAGTTTATGTATATTTTAAAAGTTAAAAAATTTATATAATTTCAAACAAAATTCTACATAATTTACTCTTATTTTTACTATCAAAAATTTTACTTAAAATATATTAAATATATAATTTTTTTAATAATAATATGATAAGTGTATAAGTTTTATAAATAAATACATAATTTTTAATTAAATCATATAACAAGTATATTTATTATATTTTAATTAAACCTAATAACAAATTATAAAAAAATTACATATAAATTTATTCATACTGTATTACCGTTGGTAATAAAGATAGGAAGAGGTGGGACATTGACCCCAGGATTAGAGGGTTGGACATGATTAAAAGCACCACATGTTTGTCTAAAGTTGAATAATGAGACACACCTACCATTCCTCTTTTCTTTTTTCTGTTATTATTATTATTATTATTTTTTATTTTTTTCTTCCTCCCATCAAGTAAAGCATAATATGATCAATCACCTTCTTTAGGCCTGGCCTTTTAGTTACTCATGGGCCCACTTCCTCTTATTGTGCTTACACATTTAGCCCCGTCAATTGGGATTTTTTTTTTAATGTTCTTTTAATTCAAGTGTTATTTACATATTGAGAATGCCATTGTATGATTCTTCATGAGTAGACAATTTATATGAGCATGCTTCTTTTGAGTCAACTTGAGAAAGATGCATTGCATCATTAATTAAATTAAGATGCTTAAATTTATATCTTAATTTAAGATAATCTATGTTTAATTACATCAATGAGATAAATTAATTGAAACATATACAAATTAAAAAAATAGGAAAAAACATGCTTTTAATCCTTATAATTTAAAAATTTATAAGTAAGTTCTTATAATTTAAACTATTTTTAATTTAACAATTGCCATTATACTTGTGGTCCTATTTTGTTTAAATTTTACTAATGTATCTAATTATCTATTATCTTGTCAATTTAAATATGCATGATTTAATTCAATTCTTTAAAGTCACTTAATATAAATTATATTATATGTCGTATATAGTTAATTTTATTTTATTATTTATTTTTATATTTTTTGTAAATATAAACGATACGTGTTTAAATTGCAGAGATAACATATAATTAATTATATCAGTAAAATTTAATAAAATATTGATAAAATTTTAATAAAAAATACAAAATTAAATAAATTTTAAATTATATGACCTAAATTAAGAATTAAGTAAAATTAAAAAATGAAAAAAATATTTGAATCCAGCTATTTCACAACCCTCCAAGATTATCAAAGCTTTGAGGTCTGGTAACCATTATTTATGCAATGACCTTGAATAACTTGGGCAATTTTCAGAAGGGTATTCATTAATTGTCACATACTTGGCACTTTGTGAGGGGAAAATAAAGAAAAGTGAAGGAATCTTGTTAATAATAAGTGGTAACAAAATGGAGACCAGCGACTTGTGTTGTCTGAACTCTTTGCCCCCAAATGAAGCAACTTTCTTTTGGTGTCTGTTGACTTTTTGGGTTCAAAATTCCCTTCTTCTTTTTCTAAGTTTGGGTCCTCTACTTTGCATTATCTAAAACAAAATATACAAAGCACACCTTCTCATACATATCTTCATTTGTAACTTTCTTTTTTTGTTCTTTTTTAATCTCTCTATTTTGGAAAAAGTTTAAATAAATGAAATTAATAAACAACAGTCATATTAATACATTTTAGTCAAAGCAAATTTCAAATGCAAATTTTGTATTTATTTGGGATGATATTTAATATGTGAGCATTTTATATTTAAAAGAATATTTATTGCATATTTGGATATACAACATAAGAATAAATAAATAAAGTTAGTTAGTTAGTTATATAAACATATTAATTAGATATGACTTTTACAAACAAAATTTTATGTGATTGCATTTTTTTAATAATTAATTTACTAAACTTACATAAAACCAAATTTAAGTAAAACAAAAAATTCGCTTATAATTAAAAGAGAATTGGACATAATGATGAAAGTCCCAGTTGTGGTGGATACCTTTGAAAGCATGGAACTGCATGATAGGGTGCCCTAAACGGTGTCCCCTACTGGGTCATGGTAACCTACGAAGTGTAGGTCACGGGCATCGATCACGTGCGCCCTAAGGAAGCCTCACGGGTGAAATCCCCTTTTTGTCTTTTCTTAATATTTGGAGTTGTAGGAATTTACCCATTTATTGGAAAATATTATTTAATTTTTTTAAAATAAAATATTATTTAATTTTTGTCTCAACAAAATTCAGCTTAAACAAAATGGGATAAGACAATCCATATGTGGCTCAGATGAGATCTGGAGCTCCTCAAGGATTTGGACATTGTAACTAATAAAAAAAAATTTATTTTCTCATTTTTAAGCTAACATTGGACATTTTTGCTTCCAAGATCAATGGTTAATTTTTATATTTTTTGTACTATTCACTTGTTCTAATGCACCACTCGTATTATATATTCTATTAAAAATATGTTTGATAAATTAATCTTAATTTGAATTTTGAAATTCGATTCACAGTTGTTAATATATTTTAATTTTTTAATAAAATAACGGGGCAAAAACGGCCAAAAACAAAAATTACACGCAAGGGACAATAAATCACACAATATCTCCGTAAATGAACAACAATAAATCAGGAAAAAGATTATATAGAACTGAAAAACCTAAGTCATAAGTCAGAATATAATTATTTATTACTGAATAATTTAAAATCCAAAGGAAAGTTATAGGCAGTTTATTTATAACACTATCTAAAATGGCATTATTTTTCTCATGAAATATAAGTGATTAAGTATAGAAAATTTTAGTAGAGAATTCATATTTTCATAATTACTATTTTAATTATTTATGTTCTATATAAGTTTGAGTAGTTTTTTATTAACATAAATATTTAATTTATTTCCTAAACCATGAAGTCCCAGGAAGCAACAATCTTTTTTTTTTTCGGTTTCTTTAAAGAATCTAATTATTGGAATTGGTGAAGAAGGAAAATACTAAAAAGGGCATATATGGTTTCATTGTTCATGTTTTCCAATAAACGACAGACGCAGATCCAAGGAAATTAAATGCTCCTTCTGCCTCCTCCCCTTTTAGTTCATACCGGAGCAATCGGAATTATAAAATGTTATGGTCTCATCACCCAAAAATAATAAGCTATTTAATTTTTTATATTTATTATAATAATTACAAGTTATTAAAATATATATAATTAATATTTTATAAAATTAACAAACTTTAAAAATAGAAGATTCTTGTAATTTTTAAATGACATCCAGAATACCCACCAAAGAAAAAAAAAAAGATATTATGAATTTGGGTTATGAAGGGTGACAAGATATTGACATATGGGTGTTTTTGATAGCCTCACCTCAGCTAGGTAGATAAATGTGGATAAATTAATTATTTTATTAAATTTTAATTTTATAGTTTATATTGTTATCTTTTTAATCAATTTACTAGATTTGTCTTAAATAAGTTAAACTTTACTTAAAGACATAATTAATTATGACTCATTCAACGAGGACACCAACATACCATTTGTGACTTCTCAAGCAACTCTATATGTCTTTGCCATTTATAGTGTTTCTTACAAATAAATGTTTGCAAGCAATTAATGTTTAAAAGTTGTGTTTATGAGATTTAACTGTTAGAAGAGAGTTTTGTGTTAGTGTATGTGTATGTGTATTTCAGAATGTATGATTACACAAATCCATCAAATAAGTACAAAGAAAGTAAGTAATTAAGGAGGATACTTGCTTGATACTTATGCAAACAAGTCAATCATTTGGGTTGTGATTGGTTCAATGCTTCACAATATTTTAAATCAAAGACATTGAAATCTCCACCTTAGTTTGTTTTTGTTTAACAAACTGAAAGGCCAATGTAAAGTAAGCATTAAGCAAATTAGAATAGATTATGTGTGTGTGAAGTTCAACCCTATATGCTTGTTCAACATTAAACAAAGGCAAGCATAGGTGACAACTGTTCAACCCTATATGCTTGTTAGGGTGGTTGTGCACTATGGAAGCATATGCTGCTAGGCTTCTGGACCTAATCTTGTCTTCCCCCATATCAACCACCCCATATCATATAAGACGTAATTTAAAAAAAAAAAAATGAAGAACAATTTGAGGAAGAGCTTAACTTCCCCCCCCCCCCCCCTTAAATACATTTGTGATCTCTTTAGTTTTATTAAAATTTCAATATAGTTTTCTTAATTTGAAATTAAATAATACATTGACTTAAATGTTAAATATGAATATGAGTTAATGATATTAAGTAAATAAATAACATCTAAGTTAGAATATCATTAATTTTGCCATTGAATTTGATATAGGATATGAGACAAATGAGGCAAATTTGGATTAATTTTAAAAATAAGAGATAATATTATTTATAAATTTAAGTCAGAGAAATAAAATTAAAACTTTCATAAAATTAGAGGAATAAAAAATACAACTAAAATTTTTATTTTTGGTGATGAAGTTGAATTTTTTACTATGAGATGCATCTTCACTTGAGCGTGTGTGTGTGTGTGTATATATATATATATATATATATATATATATATATATATATATATATATTAAGAGTTATACTTTGTGGTATCTCATAAAGATGGCATCACTATAAAAATATCTATTTAATCTAAAAATAATCATTGCATGGCAATTAATTGCAATAACTAGTATATTTTGAGTAATAGCTTTTAACTTGATTTGGCTAAGATATCTTTGTTTCTCATTCAAGATCAATATATGCTTGCATAATCATTTATTCCACATTAACCGAGTGGAATTCAATATCAAAATATATTTTAAAAGATGAATCATATAAAGGGATAATAGTGGAAAATAAATTAATTAACCACAACAGACTCGCACCATTTATAAAAAGACATATAGTTAAATCCCCTTGTTTTAATTAATTACGCAAAGAAAAGAATAAGGACACGGATGTGGTCAAACAGTAGTAGTTAAAGTGTGAAACATGAGTGCATCAGTCGTTTTGCAGCCTGATTTAATTATTTTCCAAAATACAGATTGCAGTAGATAAGTCTATGTTTGGGAATAAAACAAAGATGGAAAGAAACTAGTGGGACGGTGAGAAAAATACAAATGCAAGGATTCAAAATTATCATCCATTTCCTGATCTAAATAAAATAAAAAATAAAAAATTACACTTATATTTTTTAAACATTTGAATAAATTATATTTGATATTTTTATTTTATAAATATTATTTGACTCTCTTAATATTTAATATATTATAAGGTTTTTTTAAATTTAATTAATAAAATTAAATTATTATATAACATAAAATTATAATTTTATTTTTAATATGATAATAAAAAATTAATTTTTTCTGAAGAATGCATATTTTATAATCAAATTAAAAATTTTTGTAATATTTATCAAATTTTAAGGTTAATTGTAATTTACTGTAATCAAAATTGTTAAAGGTTACATATAGAGAGAGAAGCAGAGTCCTTAACACAAGCTTTTAAGGGGGTTGTTGACAATTACAAAAGCAAACCAAACAACTGTCCGTTGCAGTGGCCTGTGACACATGATTTGCCCATGGAAAAAGGTAAAACGCTAGCTAGCAGCAGAAGCCAGAGGGGAAAACCCAAAGGAAAAAATGGTGGATCAAAAGGTAATTATAGGCACTGAAAGAATCCCATACTCCTTCTCTCCCCACAGTCACAGATCTCTGCCAAAGTAAAAAGCTTGCAGGAAGCAACAAGAACAACCCAAATTCACAATCACAAAAGGCCATTCCTTTACCACTTCCACAACCTGGGTTTGTCATTGAGTGAACCAGACAAAGCTTCCTCACTGTACACTCCTTGTCCCAGTTCATAGCCATTACTACCCTCCCATACTCTCTTTTCTATCTTCTTAGGTGATTTCTGGTGGAAATGCTGGGAAATACAGCCCGCAGTAGGTCTGTTTAGTATTCTCTGCATTTGTGCTTTTGTACTTTGTTCTACTCTTTGAACTTCTGCATTCAATCTGACAAATGAGGAAGCATGGATGGCAGCTACCTTACCATCCTCTACAGGTGAGTGTCCATATGTTTATTCTTTAGACAATTGCTTTCTGTTGTTTCGTGGGATTTTTATCATTTTGAGAAATATTTGCGAAGGTGGTGGCGGTTGCTGTATTTTTGGCTCTGGGGTTTGCATTTTATGTGTTCTTCGCTCCTTTTGTTGGAAAGAAGATGTATCAGTACATTGTTATGGGCCTCTACACACCCCTGGTAACCCAATCTTTGACCTTTCTCTGCTTTTATATACGCATTCTGTTGCTTGTCTTAGTTGGTTGGTGAAAGAAATGAGATCTGTGATTGTTACTGCTCGATTCGTGCATTTGATAATTGATTCTATGTATCTGTGATCTTTATGCAGTCTGGGTTCATTCTCCTTCTATCCTCTTTTTGGATTATCATTTAGCTAGATTTTTCAAGGGTGTTATAAAGTTGTTCTCTGTACTTGATAAGGGGCATTTGGTTGCTAGGTATTGCCCCTTAATATCTCTTTCCCTCACCCTCCCTTCTTTTAGTCTCCTTTAACAAAGAGCCATTTCAAGATATGTAAACTAGAAATAAATGCATTAACTTTTATTATCATGATGATTAAATACTGTACACTTCCACTTTCTCATAACTATATAGGCCTTCCTAATAGTTGACACCTCAGCACAGATATAAATGTTAATTCAAACTTGTTTGAGTTTTTGAAATCCAAGGTTAGCACTGAAACATTCTTATCACATTCTTTACTTGAATGTCTTCGTAATCCTGGCAATTCCACCCTCGATGGAGGGATCTCAATGCATGTAGAGCAGCAAATACTATATTGAAGGAAAAACCTTAGAGGACGTTGACTTGAATTTGTTGGTAACTTGAATAGAGGTGGCACTAAATTTTGCAATAGGTTCATCCTTCTGCAGAAATGTACAACCAGTTGGTTTCTGATTCTGATATTTACTGATAGTGCTGGTTGACTTCCTGGATCTGCACTTAGGTTCCTAAAATTGTATGCTTTCTAAAGACACACCCATCGATGGCAGAGAAATTCCTTCTCTTGGTCACTACTCTAATGGAGAAACAATTGTCGTTATCTTGAGTTATTCATTATAAGTTAAGAAAAAAGATGGAATTCAGAAAGAGTGCAGAAACACGTAAATACTGAATTATGGAACATTGATGGAGAGATACTTAGCCCTTTCCCTTTTCACTCCTTTCCTAAATGATCCATTCATGTGTTTAGATTACAGTTGAGTTGCAGTTGCGGTGATTGTGGAAAAAATGTGAGAAGTAGATCACTGTCACATGGCTGAAGTGGTTGTAAAATTTACTGCAACTGGAATATTACAGTGACAATAATGGTTGCACAGAGCAATTTAAAGCCACAGATCCATCCATGTGTTCCCCTCCCCTCCCCTCACAAATTCCCAGATATACCCTAATTTTGTGGTACTGGCTAGCAATAGATTTATGTACTCACATCACTCTGAATATATTATTCTTAACTATAATCTAGAGATAGTTTTCTATGCTTTTATGTATTTGGCATCTATCCTAACTTAGCTTGTGATCTATTTCTTCTTGCTGTTTGCAAATTTTGCCACACCTACTATCCTGCTGCTGCTGCTGCTTAGTAGGTAGTAGGTGTGGCTTTTTAGGGCTGCTGCTGCCCTGCATCACTCTCTCTAAGCTGATCAATTTTTTGATCTGGATTCAACTGTGTGTAACAATGAGTAAACCAAGGATAATTATTAAATGGTATTCTGATGAATACATTTATTCCTGTAGTTTGAAGAAACTTATAACGATCAGAAGTAACTATGATAAGTAACTATGTTATAGTTCATGAAACATTAACCTGTACAAAGGACATCATCATGCTTTAGTAATATCTAACCTTTTGCCAGATTACTTGCGTCTTTGGACTGTACATTTGGTGTGCGGCAGCTGATCCAGCAGATCCAGGGGTTTTTAAGTCCAAAAAGTATCTAAATATTCCAGAAAGTAGAAAGCTTGCTGGACTAAATGATTCTAAAATAGGTGGGGGATCAACTTCGTCAATGCATGATGCAAATGCATCAATAGTTGGAGCTAAATCTCAGGATAAGGAAGAACTGGGCACAGAAGCAAGTTTGAAAGATGCTGCTGTTTCAGCAGAGAAGAGTGCATCCTCATCACCTTCATCCTGTTTCCTGTTTCTTTGCTCTCCTTGTGCTTTAATCTGCAGCTGTTCTAATTCAAGTGAGGAATCTTCTGACCGACAAAATAATGAAGATGGCATGTTCTATTGCAGTTTGTGTGAAGTTGAGGTGAGTAAAAGCATTTGAACTAGAAATTTGTTCCGCTCAAGTCCAAATCCAAACATATTTGTCAGAATGCATTCTGTAATATGTGATGCTGAGGTATACAGATAATTTTACCTCAACAGTCCCGCATGCGGAAGTCAGATATGAAATTTGTGCATTCCTTGTTATCATACTCCACAATGTTACCTGTTGTGCTATCATATGATGCTTAGCCTCAGTGGAATGCTTGAATCTTGGAACCATTAGATGAATGCAAGTTTCATTCTGGAGATTTGGATAATTAAAGTTTACATCATTGAAGAATACTACCATTGCAGGTCTTCAAATATAGCAAGCACTGTAGAGTTTGTGACAAGTGTGTTGATCGCTTTGACCATCATTGCAGAGTATGAGGATCTGATTTCTCATTTCTTTCCTTGTCATTTGATATATCTTCTGAAGGCCTGTTGCATTTTTTATTTTGCAGTGGCTTAACAATTGCATAGGGAAAAGAAACTACCGACAGTTTTTTACCCTCATGGTTGCTGCTCTCCTCTTGGTAAGCAAGATTATCCACCCCGTGCCTTGCCTTTGCTTATCTAGTGTCAAATTAGTTTGTTTTTCTCATAAGATAGTTCTGCCATCCTATACTGTTGCAATAATTGTTGCAAGCAACATGCCAGAGCCAGAAGACCACTCCAGAGTAAGCATTTTTATTTCCTAGTCATTTTCATTTTGATTAATTATTGACAGGTATACATGGTTTGTGCACCTTGGGCTTGAGATTGCAGCTTATTCTTCAATGGTCAACTGGGATACTTGTGCTCATCTGCTGTTTTCTAGAGAGAACGAAATTTTCTGTGTATATCTCCACCAAGTTGGGAAGCAGTTTCTCTCTGGTTCCCTTTATTATTGTGGTGGTGAGCACTATCAATGAGAAATATTTTTGACTGTACTGCTATAATTGATATGTTCCTGTGCACACTGAAATTTTTGTTTCTTGGGGGTTCTTTTTGCTGGATCTTTAATTCTCTTGTGTGTTCCTTTCTAATAACTGAATAGAGCAACTCAAATTTTACAAAAATTACTATTTTCATGCTTATAGAACTCTTTTGTTTTTGTCTCTGTTTTTTCGGTTATTCTTTGTGACAGGCTGTTTGCTCCATTTTGGCTGTGATTGCTACCTTGCCCCTTGCTCAGCTTTTCTTCTTTCATATCCTCCTCATTAGAAAGGTAAGCTTGGCATTTGCATATTACTTTGATAATCTGGTTGTATATTTGTTGAAAGTCCCACATCACATACTTCCGTCTCCTGAGTGCGAGTGCGGTTTATATACCTGTTGGGCAACTCTAGTTGATATCAATTAATTTTAGGTTGAAATCTAACTTGGTTTTAGAGCTCAACCCTGTCTTGTATTGCCTATTCCACATCACCTACCTTTGTATCCTAAGTGCCGTGTATATACTTGTAGGGCAACTCCACTTAATACCAATTAATTTTAAGTTGGAATCGAACTATATTTCATTCCACAAGGGAAGCATATTATATGATTATTCATATATAGAAGTAAGAAAAAAAAAACTAAATACAGGATGCACGGCAGGTGGAGATTTTTTAATGGTTGTGAAGAAATTTACTATTTAACCTCACCTGAGGTGATAATCTATTCTACTGGTGACACATTATGAGTTTATTTCAGTTGAGTCTTTTTTTTTTCCTTCATGAAGTTTGTTGTACTACATAGCAATGAACTTGTTACCGATCTGAATAATATGGTGATTGATAACTCAGGGAATCAGCACTTATGATTACATTGTAGCTCTGAGGGAGCAGGAGCAGGAGCTGCAAGGAGTTGGAGGTCAACAGAGCCCCCAAATGTCTCCTGTCAGCTCACTTACAGGATTAAGCAGTGCAAGTTCATTTACTACTTTCCACCGTGGCGCATGGTGCACGCCCCCACGAATGTTCCTTGAAGATCAGGTGACTTTATAAAGACAGACTTGCTGTACAGGATTTATGCAAATGTGATTTACTTTTGTATTTTATGATTGGACCTTTTCTGCATAAACTGTCTTGTGATTTTTCTTAAAAAAGCACAGGTGCATGTGCATGTGTATGTGTATGTATTTGGTGTAAATTTGGTTTGAAGTCGGATGTGAATGCACAGCATTGTTACTGAGTTGTTTCTATCACAATTAATGACAGTGATGATGGTAAAATGAAGTAATAAAAAGAAGAATAAAATTAATACTCAACCGGTTCATGACCAAGAACTGCTTAGAGGAAAGCAAATTTCCTTGGATATTCTTTGGGAAAGATAATGTATCAGCATAGTAATGTGTGTTGTTTTCAGAAGTATCTTAGCTTTCTTAAATGGTTCAAGATGGTTTATAATATGGAATATGGATAATGTAGCCCTTTTGCTGTTGAGTTTTGTCATCTGACTTACTGCCTTATGATCTACTGCTATGATATGATTTAGTAGTTCCTAAATTGTTGAGTAACAACCTTATTATTTAAGCATAAGACCCTCTCAGAGCAACAAAACAGCTTTTGCCTTTAGGGGAATAAGCATATAAATGAAGTATGATTTGACGTCTTTTTTGTCATTTATTTGCTTTATTCTATACTTACCAGGCACTTCCGTTTCTACTTTTCTCTTGGGGGGGTTTTTCTTTTTCCTTTTTTTGGTGGGGGGGGTGATAGTTTGATGTGGTGCCGCCAGAAACAGGTTCTGTAAGTTCAAGAGGAAGGAAGCCGGTGAGAGAAGAACCAGTTAAGAAAAAGAATCCCGGAGCAGTGAAAATTAGTCCATGGACATTGGCACGGTTAAATGCAGAGGATGTCTCTAAGGCTGCTGCAGCGGCAAGAAAAAAGTCCAAAATCCTGCAGCCTGTAACAAGACAGGATAAGTCTTTCAGGCTAGAACATGCCAGTAGCTTTGGAAGCAGTGGCCGGCGAATGATCCCCAGGATTGACAGCAACAGAAAGAGGGCAAGTAAGCGGATTCGCCTTCCCGCCGACCTACCTATGGAGCCTCTGACAAACGTTTGTGCCATTAATATGGATAAAAGCTTTGGTGGAACAGCATCTAGTTTAGCCCCTCTTCAGCTTGAAGCACGAACTGCATTCCAAACTAGTAAAGTAATGTCAAGCTCAGCGGGGATTGTTGCCGCTTCGTCTCCTGAAAGCAGTTTAGACTCCCCTGACATCCACCCATTTCGGGTGTCTTCATCGGCAGCTGAAGAAGCAAGGCAGCTAGCAGCAGCAGGTCTTTCAGTTGCTGGGACCGCAACTCTGAAGGGAATCCCACTGTCAAGGTCAACTAGTGATGGGTATGAGGCCTCTGGCGGGGAAGATAGTGACAGGGTCCCTACTAGGATTGTTCAGAGAACTACAAATTGGACTAATCTTCTTTTCAGTGCTGATCAGGATGAGAGGGACTTCAATCCAAAATCTTCTAGCCTGGTTCATGGTAGAAAGTTGTGACCAATTTGGGAGCTTTAATTTGCTTCTGATTATATTGAAGGGAATTTTTCATTCTTTGATTTGTGAGCCAAAGGTATTTTCAGCTCTAGGAAGTTAAAGCTGACCCCAAAAAATTTGGAGGAAGGTTTTGTTAAGGTCATGTGGGAATCGATGTACAAAGTTTTAGGTCACAGGAACTGATGAGGCTGAGCTTCTTAATACATTGCCTCCCTGCGCTTGCTATTTGTTCTTAGTTCAAAATTTTCATCATGCAATTTCTTAGAGATGGCTTCTGCTAAATGTCCATTTTATTACAATCTGAACAGAAATACTGCTAACTATATTAACATCGTATTATAGTAAGACATTTGATTTCTTTTAAACTTGAAAATTCATGTCTGTCTATTTGTTTCTCTAGTTGCTTTGAGCTTTTTTGGTCCCCCTCTCTCCTGTGAGACAAACGGTCTCGTCTCGAGACATTTCGTGGAATATAGATAACAGTTCATTCTTATGACAGCAACATATAATCAAAGAGGATACTCATCTGTATATACCCCATCACTTAAAAACATAACAAGAAACAGGAATACATATAGGCCTGGTTTGTTCCATGGACAAAATTTTTGACAGAGAAAAAAAATTGTCGGGAAAAAAAATTTTTCGAAGAACATTTTCTGAGAAAATTATACATAAAGACCATAAATTAATAAAAATAATATTAAAATATTTTAAAATCAATTTTTTTCTAAATAACTAAAGTTACAACTAATGATTTTTAAAATTATTATTTATATTCTTTAAAGTTATCATGAGAAAAAATTCCTTATAATATTGAAAAGATTAAATTATAACATTAAAAAATATAAATGATAATTTCCAAAAAATTTAATAATTTTTCTCTTTAATCATTTAAAGAAATTTTTATTTTTAAAATCCTTCAATAGAATTTTTACCAAACTATAGTTCTTAGGTGGAATTTTTTCAAAATTTTTTTCCAGTCTAAAATTTACTTCAAATTTTCAAGAGGCTTTTTGAAAATAAGTAAAAACCATTTTCATCATTACTTTAGCTCATTGCTCTAGGTTTACGGCAGCCATTACGGCCAATTTGTAATGCAAAAAATTAGATATAAAAATAAAAATAAAAATAAAAAAATAATTTTATAGATAGAAAATGATTTTAATGTCCTTATTTTTAATGATTGAAAATGATTAAATAAATAGATAGTATTAAGTAATAATTGAATAATGACTATAAAGATAAAATAAAAAATTTATCCAATTTTTCATTTTCTTTTCTATTTCCCACCCCTGTACCAAATATGCGTTAAGTTCGGATTCAAATAAAAAAAATTTAATAATTCAAACAATAAAAAGTTTTTCTTTGAAATATGTTTTTCAAACAAACTATTATAAAATTTTCTTTTTAATTTTCTCACAAAACAAACAGAGCCATACAAAATAGATACAACTATAAACATATGCACCAAATAGATTTGTAAAATATATTTATGAAAGTCTTCACACTTCCCTACATTTCCTAAGGATATTGCAGCAAATCTGATGGGTGAATAGTATATATCTCCAACCATATAAATCAAAATCAAATCTCTTGCTATGACATGTTATACAATAATAATAACAAGTATTTTTTTACTAAATAAAAACGGCTACATAGATCAATCGTCATTGTAAAATTTTATTATAATGTTATGGAGTGGGGTAAAAATAAATAAATAAACAAATCTCATAAAGAGACAAGGAAGCCTCGAAAGAGGAAGAAAATAGCTACCATCAAGGGAGGAGAAACTCCCACAAGAGATTGCAAAGAAGCAAAAGAAGCTAAGAATGGAAGAAGGAAAAGAAAGGGGAAAAGCCGCGGTAGCCCCATAATCAAAGAGAGGCTAAGGTTATTGTCTAGTTGCTCTGGGCTGTGTTGAACATATGATTATGCAATAAGGAGACAAATAGCTCCTTTATGAAAATAAACAAAGAAAAAAAAATTTAAAATAGAAAATAAATTTATTACTTTTGCGTTTTATGATTGAATAATAATTAATAAATAATATTAAATAATAATTAAATAATAAATACAATGACAAAGTAATTATTACATAAAAAAATTTTCTTTCCTTCCACTTCGCTTTGGAAATCCTTCCATTCCAAACGGCCCTCAGTCTCCCAAGACTAAATAAATTATTTAATAATCACGCATAAATAGATAAACATGTCAGCATATTTTTTTCAGTAAAACGCATCGCTGACACATATTTTTAGTATATTGAATATACCGAGTCTTCTCAATGGGAGGGTGAACGAAAACCGAGCCAGGTCCACAATATATTCAATCCAGATTTTGCTAGCAATAGATATAGTTGGAGGAACATGATTAAGTAACTCGGTTCAATCGAGGTCAATTGTTTTCCCCCTCACATTTATCATGGTTGTGGATGCATCCACGCACCATGATTATCAAGAACCCACAGCTGAAATGTAGTTCACTTCTTAGTGAGTCACTAGATGAACTATAAGTGATCTCGGCAAATACAAACTGTTGAGAAGTACTGGGCAGTCTTCCCTATGTGAATTTTTCAGTCTGGTTCAAAGAGGAATCATAATAAAGTTCACGCCTGAAGGAAATGAAGTGAGCAAAGTATAATATCAAGAAAATGCAAAAGTTTTGTAATTAGTTCCAACATGGATGAGATCTATGTCTGGAGGCACAGAACAGATACATAAAACCAAACAGCATGGAGGGAAAATTGGAGGAAGCAAAGCAGTGAGCAGTCAAACCCTTCTCTCTTGCGCCCTGTATCCCTTTGTCAACACCAGAGTTGGGCATCTGTGGCATAAGCCAATTTTAATTTATTTCATTCGCTTAAACTTTTTCAAGTAACTATATCTATATAAACCACACCGTTATATTGGGGTGAGCCCAGAAATCCAAAACTTAAGCTGAGCAACCTGTCTTAGAACAATGTTCAATTTCTCATATTATGAAAAAGACAAGTTAAATGCTAATAGGAATCTCAGAATAGCTAAAGCTTGCATAGGAAAAGCGATAATTTCAATGGGACTAAGGGACTCGCAGAAATGAAAATTCAGTAGTGAAGAATGTACAATTCTCAGGACGAGGCATGATGGTTAGAATATACAAATTATGAGAATGATATATACTGCGGTTTAGGCAAACATCTTCCTACTTAGAAACTATATATATATATATATATATATTGGCCATGGTAAAAGCTTGCATCTGATAATAGGTTTGTAATTCATCCTGCTTTCATTTCCCATAAAAAGAAACGAGATTTAATAGCTTTAGCCTCTTAAATGTTTTGATACTGGAGTCTGCATATGTTGCTAAGCACAAATTACTGACTCAGAGAAATCATTCATTTCAACTTCAGCCTTCATATGCTATAAATGCCAATTACAAATTGATAGATAAGAGGTTCAGGTTTTGATGCTTCAGTGTATAGCTTATCAACCTATTGCTAAGGATGGACGCATTAATATCCTTATACTGGTCTAGGTTTTACTAAAGCAAGGATCCAGACTTTGGAAATCCTCAGTTTACTTCAAACCCTAATTGAAGCCTAATATACTCACTGAACTCCAACCAGAAAGAGAGAAAGAACTACAACGGTGTGCAGTAAGTATTCACAGGTCACACACTTTCTTCTTTCCTTCTTTCAATAATACAACTAAATCACATTCTTTGCCTGGTCTACTTGTCTTTCATTTTATACATTAGATCCTTATGAACTGTATAAAACTGACAGTAAGTTTACAAAGAGACATAATAAAGGGCACGGACCTCGTTCTGTATCATTACACATGAACAACTGAAACAACATGAGGAACCTTCCCGTCATTAAAGGGCAAACTAACATATTCCCTGGCGAACTCCTCAGCAATCTCCAGAGCAAGCTCACCGTGAATAGCCTTGCAATACATGTACAACACAGTGTTCGCTGCTGTGTTGTAAAGCAGAAGCAGCATAAGAAAAGTGGAAGTTACCACAATTTGGACCACAAAAGCCCAGCTGTTCCACATATCATTGGTAGTACCATCGGATCCCGTCGTCAGAATCCAACTGTTCCAAACCAAAATTCCAGCGAAGAACCCGAAAAACAACAACGAAGACAGAGCCACCCCTTTCATTCCCTTGATCAAACCCGCACTTCGTCTCAGAGGCTCCAAGCCCCAACTCGATTCTACGACCACTATCACAGACACCAAGGTCCAGTTCACTTGCAAATACACCAACACAGACAACAGAACAAGTAGAAGAACCGCAGAGAGACCGATAAAGTAAGGGGAAGAGTACTCAATGCGAATACCTACAAGTTCAATTCCTTGAATCACCAAAAACAAAAGAAGTCCAAAGATGATGGAGATCAAGGAGATGATGATTTGAGAAAGGATAACGGTGACTAGGAGGGGTAAGAAGGAGGCGAAGATAGATTTGATTGCGGAAACCAGCTTGACGGGTCGGCCGTAGAAGCCGTGGAATACGCTGTAGGTGATGGTGCCGATCGCAGAGAGGGAGAAAACGAAGACGAATAAGGAATAAAGGAGAGAGAGGCAAAGGGTGTTGTCGTCAATGAGTGGTAGTTGTTGCCCTTGGAAATTAAAAGTCTGACGGAGGAGGATCTGGGAGTTGCTAGTGAAAGAATCGGTCAGGAGGTGTTGGAGGGTGGGGTAGACGATGAGGGAAAAGGAGGGAGGGAGGAGGAAGATCACAGAGAGAGCGAGGAAGTGGCGAGAGTGAGCGTTGATGATGCGCTTCGATTCGGAGAGGACGGCCCGGAGATCAAGAGATGGTCCCCGCTGCAGTATCGCCATGGTGGATTCTGATATGTGTGTGTGAGAGAGGGAGAAGAAGGAAGTGCAATGTCGCGGTGGCGAACGAAGGAGAAGAGGTGGCTTATAGAAATAGGGTCTCCGGAAGCGTCGACTCGGTGCTGGATTAGGACCAAGGGTGTGAACTGTGAAGTTTACAGCTTTCCCTGTTTTTTTTTTTTGGTTGGAGGCTAGCCAAGCGGTGCGTTTCCACCCGAGAGGAACAGGGTATCAAGACAAACATGATTAAAAAAATTATATATAAAGACCCAAAACTTAAAAAATTAAATTATTTTTAAGGATTAAATGACCTAATTTTATATTTAGAGAGTCAAAAATATCCCCCGTTGCTTTGAAAGTAAATTAATGCTTGAAACCAACGCTTCTTTATTTCTTCTTTGTTTTCATGGACGACAATTTCTCCTATCTTTTATTGACAACAACTTGTTTTTTCAAAGCTAATTATTGACAAGTTCTACTTCCAATCCTTGAAATCGTCAGTACTACCTTACGCAATTTCTCTTCTACTAAGCATTATGTGTTTTTCTCTTGCTTGGCAAAAAGAGCATAATAAATTTTTATATTTTAATTTGAAGTTATACCATTTCAATTTGTGTTTTGCAACTTAAATGGAATGCACACCAAATTGTAGACATTCTATAGAGCTAGACTTTGGTGTTTTATAGTGTTTTTGAGCTTTGAAATATACTTCTTACAAAAAAATAAATCAGAGTTATGAGAGAAGCATGGTGAGTATCTAGAGTTAATTCTTTGCGCTCAATTTCATGATTTGCTTTTCATTCATTTCTTCTCTTCCATTGTAGAATTTCTTAATATGTTTCTCTTCCATTACTTATGTTAAATTTCATTTTTATAATTCCATTGCTTCTCTTCCATTGGTTGATAATATGATTTTTGCACTTCTTATTGATAATATGGGATTGTTGTGTATAGTACTTAGGTTAATAATACACTAGACAGTACATTAACTTTTATATGCACACAAGGTGTTTGAATAATTGCCTTATATAAGTTTTAAACATTATTTTTTGTTTTTTTAAGTATATGGTTCTGATTTACATATATAATGAATTGCACAAGAAAGCCCTTAATTTACAAGATTTGGAGCAATTGCCCCATAGCAATTTTAGCCTAAACCTGACAATAATGAGCCTAAAACTTTATAGTATAGTTCCTAAAAACTAGTAGTAAATATCCTTAAATCCAATAGTAACATTCTTAATTCTAGTAGTAACTAGTCTAACTCTTTTAAATATTGAAGTAATTTCAAAGTGCGAAAGATTTAAAGAAATCAAAATTAGATTAATATTGATTCTAAAATTATGGATTTTTAACACTTCAAAGTTTTTAAGAATGATGTAAACAATGTTGATTATGCATACTTTAGACAAGAAAAGGAGAAATAATTTACCCTTACAACTATTGTGTATACTTCATCTATTATATTCCCAAGGACAATTATAATAGCTTTGATTACTAATGTATATATTTTATCTGTTATATCCTTAAATTTGTCTTCTAATTGAAAGTTATACATGCAATTAGAAATCCAAGATAGTGTCAAAATCTATATGTTTAAAAATAAATGTGTGAACTATTAATGAAGAGTGAGTATAGAAATTGCAATGATCTCGATGTTCTAATTTGATTATATAATGCAATTTATGCAATAAGTACAATACAATTTTAAATCCTCTTCATAGATTGTGGGTAATACAAATTATAACATCTAACATTGTCTGTAAATGTAATTAAGTGCCTTGTAATTTTCTATAATATAAAAGTAATTTCCTAAAATTATAGTAGTTAATTAGAAATCATCCTAAAACCTAGTAAAAATTTTCTTAAAAAATTGGTTGTAAAACTTAAAACATAAAGAGAACTCATTTATTATTAATACCATTCCATCTTACTTTTCTATCTTATTTTCACATTTTTTTAATTAAATTTTGTGATTACTTCTAACTTGCATATGTTTATTCATTCTTAATTTTGCTTAGATATAAAGAATCTTATTAATTTTTGCTTTTGTATGTTTTTATTATGAAAAACTTTTTATTGTTATGACTTCAAGAAAATTATTAGCGAAGTATAAGAAGATATTATTGGTATTTTCATTAGTTGTTTGTGGCGATGGTTATATAATATTGATTTTGTAACTATAAGAATAGAGCATTATGAAATATAAGGATCAAGTCTCACACAAATATAGATCAGGACTGCAAAAGTTCAAGTGATGGTTTTTGTTTGTTTACTGACATGGTTTTGATTTATGATAATCTAATTAAAAGTTAATCACGCATCTGTTTTTAGTTGTGGGGAATCAAAACTTGAATGAGGAGGTTTCACCATGCCTACTTATAATCTGGTATGAGTTTTTCTTTCAACTGTCTTTCATGCTTTAATGTTTATGGCTCATATGTAAATGATTGTAGTTTTCAAGAATAATTGGATGAATTTCGTGTCCAACTTATATGGGACTTGGTTAACCACCACTCAACAGATGTTATACTAATGTAATGGCCTTTGCATTAGCAACAAACCAAGGGAAGTGAAAGAGAACATAACGAATACTTCATTGTTTCATTCATTTGCTTTTGTATCATTATGGTTATTAACCAAAAAAAAAAAAAATCTAAATATGAACATTGTAAAAAAAATTGTTTGAAATATTGTATAGTTATGGTTATAATAATATTATATTATTCAAAGTTGTTTGAAGTTCTTTTCTTTACTAACAAATTTAGTATTTACTTGTTAATATGGTTCCTAATCTTTTGGTAATGACCACTTTCTTATGAGTAATGGTAACAATCCTTTTGCGTAGTAACTTCTTCTAAAAATGGCAATAATAGTCAACATGCATAACAAGTAATGTCACTAAACTTGGTAATTATAATCCTAAAACTTAATTACTCTACA
This sequence comes from Erythrophleum fordii, assembly GCA_032878935.1. Taxonomy (NCBI): domain Eukaryota; kingdom Viridiplantae; phylum Streptophyta; class Magnoliopsida; order Fabales; family Fabaceae; genus Erythrophleum; species Erythrophleum fordii. The sequence continues at coordinate 46,691,877 of JAVQMF010000053.1, read as the reverse complement.
AGGACCTAAATATGGTAGTAAATTTCTTAAAGTACAATAGTAGCATTCCTAGATTTGATGGTAATGATCGTAAAACTCAATAGTAATTATAATTTACAAAGTCTCTAAATATAGTAATAAATTTTCTTTAAATTCAATAGTAAAATCTCTAAACTTGGTAGTAATGGTCATATAACTCAATAGTATGCATACTCTACAAGATTCCTAAATATAATAGTAAATTTTCTTAAATCCAATAATAATTGACCTAAACTTAATAGTAATACACCTAAAACTTAATAATAAAATACGACACTTCAAACTTAGTATTAAATTTCCTCAAATCTAGTTTTAATATCTCTAAACCTAATAGTGATAGTTTTTAAAACTCAATAGTAAGTACATTCTGAAAAGTCCCTAAACATAGTGATAAATTTCCTTAAATCCAATAATAATAAACCTAAACTTTATAGTAACGTGCCTAAAACTTAAAAATAAAGCATGGTCCCTAAAACATAGTAGTAAATCTCCTTAAATTTAATAATAATACCCTTAAACCTAATAGTAATAGTTCTAAAACTCATCAATAACTATGATCTACTGACGTAATTCATCCTTAATGTCATATTTTGCCCTAGGTGCTGGTTTTGACTTTAAATTAGTTTCAAAGCCATGTAGTCATCTAGTGTATCACTAGGTACACTAGTTACTATCCTTGCATCTCTATCCATTAAAATGGACAGCATTTATAGAGTATCAACGAGCTTATCATATGAAAAAGGACATTTCAATAGAGGGCCAATAAAGTCATAATCAGTTAATTCAAGTAACTGAGTAGGATTTTCTAGGACATATGATTAATTCTAGTAAGCACGATTAAGGTTTGCTCTATCGAAGAAAATAAATACATTAGTTTCATTGACTTTAAAGGCTCTATACTTCCAATTAGGCAATACCTACACATTAGTTTGCCCATACATAGTCTCTAGTCTCAGTGTTGCAACTAATAGAAATACCTTTCCTCCTTCCTTACAACACTCCAAATTTAAAGGGAAGAGTCAAAAGCACCTCTATCTGTATAATAGTGTACTCTTCTTAGTCATCTGCTTCACTAGGAAAGAAAGGTATCCTCATTCACTGAATGGTCATTTTCTTGGTCTTTTGCTTCAATAGAAAAGATCGATGGTTCTCCAATTTGTTCGATCTCTCTTACAAGTTTATTAGCTGAGGTTTTGATAAGTATATCCGTACAATGGAAAGCTAATAGAAGAAGTACATTGGCATCTCTCAGTCTATGACAAAATAAAGGGAAGAAAAAATAAGAAATAAGGGGACAAAGATCACGATCGTTACTACCAAATGCATGTGCAATGGTGCACTACAATAGACATATTATTAAGTTTTATAATCGTTACTATCAAATTTAGGGATATTATTATTGAATTTAAGAAACTTTACTCTCATATTTAAGGACCTTGTAAATTATAGTTATTATTGAGCTTTAGAATCGTTACTACTAGATTTAGCAATGTTACTATTAAACTTTACGAAATTTGTTACCATAATTAGGCTCCTTGTAGAGTAACTGAGTTTTAAGACTATAATCATCAAGTCTAATGGCATTATTTATTGAATTTTAAGAAAATTTACTATTATGTGTGTTGACTATTATTAGACATTTTAGAGGAAAATTACTATGCAAAAAGATAGTTATTATTACTTATAAGAAAGTAGTCGTTATTGGAAGGTTATGGATTGTGTTAATAAGTAAATATTGAATTTGTTAACAAAAAAAACTTTAAAAAACTTTGAACAACATATTATTATTATTATTATTATTATTATTATTATTATTATTACATTAACCATACAATATTTTAAACAATTTTATCAATAATGTTCACATCTGGATCTTTTTTGTTAATAACCATAATGATACAAAACCAAATGGATGAAATAATGAATTAATTACTACATTCTCTTTTGCTTCCTTTAGTTTGTTGTCAGTGTAAAGGCTATTACATCAAGATAACACTTGTTGAGTGGATAGTTATCTAAGCCCCATATAAGGTAGACACAAAATTCATCCAATTTTTCTTGAAAACTGCAACCATTTAAGTATAAGTCACAAGCATTAAAGCGTAATAGATAATCAAATAAGAATCTTGTACTATAGTATAGGTAGACATGATGAGACCTTTATTATTCAACTACATTGTTTGATGGATATGTGACATGACGAAATTCTAAAGATTATTGGTTCCTTATCAGCATGACAACTTGGAATTTAAAATATTACAAAGCTAAAACATTTACATATAATTTAGACACCAAAAAATTATAGTTCAAATCAAGTTGGGCTATATCTAAATTTGATAACCAAATACTAAATTTCTCATGTAAGACCAATGGCTAACCATTATAATTGACTAGCATCCACTTTCCTCTATTTTGAAATGTATCTTTGAAATTATAACAATCTCAATAATGTCATATATAATTGCCATTAAATATATTCATTTAATCACTAATAAAGTGAATAACTAAATTCTTATCTTATATGTTCACTTCAAAGTGTCCAATTACATGCTTTTCTAATCTAAATTTGTTGGTTTTATACTCAAATAAAATTAAATAAAAGTATTTTACTTAGCATATGATCTATATAAGTTAAAGAGCTAGAGAGTTAAATTTAAAAATAAATAAATAAATACAAGTAAATCTACTTAATTACATAAAATGAAAGACAAAAACTAATAATTGCCTTTTTTGCCAAGTCAAACATTTAATGTGAAGGACTAGTTATCATTTTTTATATAATTCCACTAGCATTATTAAGATATATATATATATATATATATGCCTATAAGATAATATTTAAATATAATAATTAAGGATTGGATATATATGACCTTTAATATTTAATAATGATGATCCAAAGTAATAAATAACTTATAGAATTGTTATGTTTGAAAATTAAACTTTATAAATACTAGTCAGTTATTATAAATCTATTTTGATATGAGACTCTATATCAATCTTTCTACACTTATATAGGATTCATAAGAGTATTTCATTTTAAGAGAAGTTAAATAATAAACTAGAATAAATAACTCATAATTTTCCCCCCTAAAGGATATATATATATATATATATTGCCTTGATTATAAAGCCTTTAAACCCCATCTCATTAGAGGTTGTTGTCATAAAAATGAAATATTACTTTTACAAGTAGTAAAATGTAGATGTATGCATAAGAGATGACATCAAAGAAGTGCAGTGATCATCAAAATCAAACAAAAAGAAATCAGAGGTTGTCATTATTAAAAAGAAATATTACATTTATAAAAGAAATCAAGTTTAGGGACTATGTTAAAAATCAAGTTTTACTATTGAGTTTACATTTTAAAAAAAAATCAAGGTCAAACCTTTTGGAGGCTGTGTTTTACTAATGAGTTTTAGGCCCCTTACTTCCAAGTTCAGTTATATTACTATTGTATTTAAGAGTTTTTTTACCACTATCTTTAGGGACTTTGCATAGCATAGAGTTTTAAAACCCGTTACTACCAGGTTTAAGGACATTACTATTAGATTTAAAGAAATTTACTACTCACATTTAAGGGATCATGCTTTGTTATCGAATTTTAGGCCCATTACTACTAGGTTTAGGTGTGTTGCTACTGGATTAAAAGAGATTTACTTATCCCAATTCGATATGACTATGAAGGTTTGAAAAAAGTCAAGAAAAATCTATAACACAATAGTAGCAATCACTCAAAGCTAAAAGTTAGCAATTTGATATAAAAAATTCCAAGCCCAAAGTCTCTATAGTTTATACCTTTGATTATAGTTTCTCATTACCCAAATTCCCAAGACTAACAATAACTAGACATATTTAGAATATGAAGTGAAAGCATGTAAATCCCTAACATTTTAGTAAAAAAGAAATATCAAACCTTATGAATGAGTGGTTCTACTCACCTTTGATTGCCGTAGCTAAAGATAATGCTATATAAGTTGCCCCAACCATCACTATCATACCATCATAACTTACATAGAAATCTCATACCATATCTCTCATTTAGCAACAATCACACTTTTGGTAGTCGAAATAACTATCATTAAAAGCCTTAATAATCCAATTGCACCTAAAGAAAAATTTTCATCAGTTTATTCTCCAATTTCATGCCAAAGAAGTTTGTTAGGCTTAGAATATTACAAATAGAAGCATAAATTTTGTGGGTTGCTTAATATGTTCATTGTCACCACTTTAACACATAGTAGGAGTCAAACTTTAAAAAATTATAACTTAAACTACATAATTTTGATTTGCACAAACTCAATAGGTACAAAAATTTTATAATAAAAACTATCTATTGTAAAAACTTTAGGTCAAAACAAGTTCATTTGATCCCTAAAACCCACAAAAATAGAAATAGAACCATATGAACAATGTATAGGAAATTCTATATAAAATAACCAATTTCAAAAATTCATAATAAATTTTACAGAGTTCAAAAAATTGTGTTCTTTAACTTTATAAAAAGCTCTAGATGTGGTCTAAATTCCTACCAAGTTTTAGCTCAAAATTCATCCATTTGGTCTATCAATGATTCATGGACATTTTATAACTCAAAGAATGAAAAATTTGGTTCTACATGGTTCTAAATGAGCCTTATTATGCTATGTCTTCATTTAGGCACATTTTGAATGGTAAAAGTAGCATGTATGGCTGGCCCAATATGTCTTAAAAGCCTTGTAACTTAAAATCGCCCTCCCACTTGCCATTATATACATACATAATATGAAATTCAAAGGACCAAATAACACAATTCTATATATTTACATCCAAAAATGATTTATACATCATAGTCTTGTACTTTTAAGTGTGTGGGAATGATCATATATCAATACATACATACATATATATATTACCATATATGCAAGAATATGCACTAAAATTGAAACTAATGTTAAAATAGTTCTACCTAGACTCTTTGCTCACCATCTTTGCTTTCTTGAGAACCACTTAAATATGATTAGGGAAAATACGAAAAAAAGTGAGATTCTTTTATCTCATTCATCATCCAAGTATATATATATATATATATATGGCATATTCAAGGTTAAAGAAAGCAAGCATGTATGTTACATAACCAAATATTACTCATACTCATACATTAGGGATCATATGACTCCACCAAGAGTAAAAACAAGCTTTAGAAACTTTTGATTTAACCTCACCCAATAATTAGAGACTTTTGGTTTAGTCTTATCCTCTTTTAGAGACTTTTGAGTTAGTCTTACTCATAGTTAAGTTTTTTGGCTTAGTATCACTCACATTTAAAAAAGTTTTAGCCTTACCTTACTCATTTTAAGAGACTTTTGGTACAACTGCACCTATTCAAGAGCCAAACTAATTCTAAATGCAATTAAATATCATGCAATTGCATATGATCATCAAATAATCATCAATACATATAATTTACAAATAATACATGCATTCAATCTAAGACACTCAAGCAACCAACATATACATACAAAAATGGATGAAGAGTTATCTTATCACATAAATTTCCATTAATTCCCTTTCATCTCTTCTCATGGTTCCATGGTTATCCTTGGATATGCTCTCACTTGTGTAGACTAGATACTTTAAATAGAGCACAAAATAATCAATAGAACCATACTTATACTCATTCTACCCTTATATATACAATTTAGAGTTTTAGTTATATTTATGACTATACTTTTATACCTTAAGAAGAAACTCTTATCATTTCACTTCTTAGCTCCAAAATCTCATTTAATGTAAGTCATATGATCTTAATGAAACTCATTAGAGCTACTATATGCATGGTTAACTAAGTCTAATGCTAAGTTGTTTCTTTAGGCTTAATTGAACTTTAAAAATTCACCTTTTAAAATAAAGTTTCTAAATTCAATTCAATAGTTCTATTAGTGTCAATAATTCATATCTAGACTATTTATAACCTTAAAATCATTGAAAACTCTTCTTAGGTATTACTTCTCTCTTATGGCCAAATTATGCATAAAGGAAGGTTTCTATGGAATTTCATCTATTCCTTTAGGAATTTCAAAACTCTAGCATATCCAAGATTTATATCTCATTCAATTATGATATTAGAGAGCTTAATTAACTCTCCCAAGGGTTTGAATTTTCCTAAGATCCATTTAAACTTTAAGTGAACCATAAACCATTATTTAGCTTTTTTGTTAATTCTAATGGTATAATATGAATCTTCGCCCTTCAAAACCTCTAATTCTACAATGATTTTATTAAACTCAAGCCCCCTCTCATCCCTCTTATCTTAGCCAAACTAAAGATAAACAAGAACACCAAGGAAAAGCAAGCTTTTTATATAGCACCATACCTTGTTTGAATCCTTATTCAATGGGGATTTTTGTGGTGCAATTTGTTGCTTCAAACTCTTTCTTTCCTTCAAGTGTTTAGCCATCAAACTCACCTTTTCAAGAAGCCAAAACCACAATTTGAATGAGCAAAAAGAGTATAGTAAGGTTTCTAACTACTATGACATGAGATTTGACATATTTTATTACCTTTTTAACTTCTTTTTTTTCTCTCTCTCTCTTTCCTTCCATATTTGAGATGCCATAACTGCTGGTTTAAGAGCTTCTAAGTCAATTTGAAAGAGATGAGGAGGTGGCATGGCTATATATGAGTTAGGGGATGATTCTTATAACAAATTTTAAAATTCCCATTACGTCCCACAACTTTAATTTTTCCGTTTAAGCTCATTTCGTATTCTTTTTGAAGACCATCTTTTTCATATGAAAATTGTTTATTAAAAGCATTTATTTGAAATTTTTTAAAATTTAAAACCTTACTGAACTATCCAATTAAAGTATTAGTCATCTAATGACTTAAATTACAAACTAGAAAGGTTTTAACTATTCTAATGGTTTTTATGTTTTTCTGGGCTTCTGAGAATCTTAATGAGTTCAATTTTATCATTTAAAACTTCCTCCTTCAAGTTTCTTAGAATTTGCTTGAAATTACGATTTTACTATTGTGATTTCGGTATACTTCATTTAGCCATTTCGGCTATGATTTCGAGCTATCATTAGTTTCCTAACCTCATTTAGATGCTTTCTTTAGCATTATAGCTTTAATTTGTCTTAATTCATTTCACTCTAGAGTCTTCTTCATTAATCACATAATTTAAATTTTGATTTTTTTAATTCATACTATCCTTTTCTAAGCTCGTGACCCTACTTAAATAATTTATTCTACTGTTTAGGAACTATTTTGAATTACCAAACCATATGATATTACAATCACTGTAGTGGAGACTAAATTTGAACTCGAACATATTTGCAAAACACACCAAGATAAAAAGAATGAGAGATCTTGCGAGTGAAGGATAAATTGTCGAATGAGAGATCTTATGAACGAGAAAGAAACAGTTGAAGGAGAGGTCTTACAAACGAGGGGCAAATCATCAATGGTGGAGCAACTGTTGATAAAGAGAATGAAGCCATGGCATTAGGTAATGAAGGGCTGAGAAGGAGGAGAGAAACATTGATAAAGAGAATCTGGGCAATGTTTTATCTTATAAGGGCATTTTAGTCTTTCATATCATTAATTTAGGTCCTCAGTGCCTTAAAAATAATTTTAAGTTATCTTATTATTATTTTTGTAAAGTTTAGGTCCTTCTTTCTAATTTTTCCAACATTATTTAGCTTATCATAAATTTAATTAATGTTTTTCACAAGGATTAAGGGACATTATGGACATAAACTCAAGTTATTAACTTGGCACCACTTGACTTCACTGAATTATTCCTTTCTTAACTATTAGATTGCTAGAGCCTCATAGCATTTCAATCCTATAAAATCTAGGGATCTTGATTGTTTGAAGTCTTTTTACTTGAAGTTTCTTTAAAGTATTCCATCACAGCTATCAATTGAGTGAATGCATAGGATCCTAACAAGTTGTGTGGAACTTACCCAAAAATACTATTTCAATAATCGAAACAATGTGTTTTCAGACTAGATCAAACAAACCTCCAGAGACATGCTTCATTTTGAACATTTGGACGAAGTGAATATGACATGGTTGCAACTGAGTTGTTGATGCAAGGGGTTATGTAAATTGAAGAAGTTGCTAAAACTCCATCCTAAGCAAAATGGTGCGCATGGTGTAAATGAACTTTAATACAATAGAATAGAGTCCAACGAAAGTAGCTTTTGAGTTTGCTTTATTCCATTTTGGCACTTTTTCTCTCTTTTTTTCTCTCAGTTGGCTTCAATTTTCATTCTCATATGTAAAGAGATAACATTTAATGAAAGAAAATTTTCCCTCTCTCACATTTCCTTTTAACTTAGACATTTGTTTAGTCTATAAAAAACTTGCTTTTTCTTTTTGTAAGGTAAGGAACTTTGTGAATGTAATGGTTTTGTATTGCAAATGTTTTTTTTTTCTTAGATTACTTTGTCCAAATAGCAATAGAAAGTTGATTTGTATTTGTGGTTGTGGTTGTAGTATAATGCCTTGTTCCACCAAAAAGAAAAACCTTGTAAAATTAAGCGTGAAGATGATGTATTTGTAGTTATAGTTGATATGCTAAAATTTTTATGAGATTTTGATTTGTGAATATAATTTTAAAAAAAAATTGTATTACATTGCTTATTTATTTCCTTATCCAATATATGAATGCGCTAAACTCTTTTTGGTATCAATACATCATCTAATAGGGCATGAAGCCAATGAAATACTTAATGCATGCACACAAAAAAAGCGGTTAACTATGATCCTTAGTTCATGGCTGAAAGACAATTTTTAATTACTAGTTGGACAATTTGCTTAAATTAACATTATTGCATAATAGGAATGTGAACCTTTATTTGCTTAAGTTATAAATTGTTTCATTTTTGTTCAATATACTTCGATTATATTTATAGATTAAAAGAAGACTAAACTAATTGATTTATCGTGATTTAGATTTTTTTTCTAAAGAGCACTTAAGAGACTTGCATAAAGACTTTGAAGGTTACTAGTGACTTTATAAAGCTTATTCTACCATGTAATATAAGGTATCTTTTATACAAGCAATATGTTGTTCTAAATTATAGAATCTAACTTCCAAGGAAGTAGGTGTAGCTAGTTATCCATTAATAAAAAATGCAAATGTTAAGGTTGACTTGAAGCCTAAACATGGAAATTTTAGGTTAATTATGAAGGGAGAATTAGATTTGGAGTTAGAAAACTATATACCAACAGCAAAAAGAAATATGGTTCCATAACTACTTGTTTGTTGAAAACAAAGAGTTCGATACAAAGATAAAAGAGATTATTTAATAATCAATACTCGACTAGAAACCAAAACTAATTGCTTAATAAGGATGGGACTCACGTATATAGGTGGTCAAAAATTTAGGGCGTATGACTTTATGGAAGAATATAATCATGAACTTCATCTCCCAGAAGCCACTTACTATCAATGTAAGATATCTGAGGTTCAAGCTTATGAAATTGAGTTGGCAGATGATTTAGGACTTTTACAAAAATCCTCTTTTGAGCTAATGAATAAGCATGTAAGAGAAGAACTAATATGGGCTATGCCTAGTCGGATCAAAAGAATTTTCTTTTCATTAGAAGAAAGAGGACCATGATATATTGGGAAGCAAGTTATTTGCTACAATACTTGCAACATTGAATGTTAGAAAATCCATCATTTTTTTCATGTTTATTGAATGGATATGAATGAATAAATAACTAATGTTTTCCAGGCCTATATAGGGATGCTTATTGATTATGCCTACTTCAATGATGTGGTTTGCTTTAACATAACATATTGTACTAACTATCAACATAGAACATTTGCTTTATTCTCTAGTTTCAATCACTATAAATGAGTGGTGATCTTTGGAGTAGCACTGTTGTATGACAAGAGAATTGATACTTTCAAGTGGTTGTTTAAAACTCTTCTAAAAGTTCACTAACAAAAAAGACTACAAATTGCTTTTACTAATCAAGATTAAGCAATGGCTAGAGCAATACATAAGCTAATGCTTAACACTTGCCATGGACCATGTACCTTGTATTTAATGTTAAATGGCATTAAACACTTGGGCAACTTGGTGATGAAAGACTCTCATTTCTTAAAAGACTTTAAGGCTTGCATTAACAAACACAATGAAGAAACACAATTTGAGATAGCCTAGTGTAGCTTGCTTTCCATATATAAGGTGCATAAGAATACATGGTTAATATTAGTTCATAACATTAAGGAAAAATGGGTCACTTATCACATTAATAAAGCATCCATACTTGGCATTTGAAACACACAATTCAATGAAAACTTGAATTTAGACTTCAAAAATTAGATGAGACCAGACTTAAACATAATTCAATTCTTCAAGCACTTTGATAGAGTAGTTAAAGATAAGAGATACAATAAATTGAAATCTAAATTTGATTCATGCAAAAAATTACTGAAGTTGAAAAGTCATCATTATACATGTTGCACTAGCTTGCACAGATTTACATGGTCACAATTTTTAACTTATTCTAAAAAGAGTAGAATGAATCCTTAGCTATATGTATGAAGCATAAAAATAAGACTTTGCCTTTTTTTTTTTAACTACGTTATCATTTTGGTTGGGAAAAAAGGAGAATGGAGAGTTTTATTTGACTAGTATGACAAGTCCATTTCTTATAGTTGTAGAAAGTTTAAGACTATTGATATATTATATTATCATGCATTGAAAGTGCTTGATATCACGAATATTAAATTGATGCTTGATCAGTATATTCTAAAGAGGTGAATAAACAAGTTAGAAATGATATTATATATGATGTTAAAAATGAGATTGAGGGGGATTCTAAGTTAGCTATTATGAAGCAATATAGATAACTATGTCCTCAACTTATAAGGCTAGCTATCAAAGTGTTTATCTGCTAGAGAGCATTTTTATTCCTAAGCAAAGTTATTAGTCAATTGACCAAACAAGTCATAAATGTTTGTAGTGGGGAAAGAAGTGTGGCCAATAACATGAAGGAAAGATTATCACAAGTAAAAGGATTCAAGAAAAAAGACAGTAGAAGGGGCAAGAAATGTAAAAGTTAGGTTGAGAAGCTACCAAAGTGAAGAAAGAAAGATCCAGGTGTCGGGGTTCACCAAAGTTAACCATTTATGGTATGTAACATTATTTAGATTCAGTTATTCAATTTTATTTAATAATTCAAAAATTTTCATACACTTTATAGGTGTACGAAGATATTCTTAGCTAAATGCAACTTGAACATCTTATTATATACCTCTAGTGATTAGTGCGAGTCTTTAATCATATACAGTATGTAAAATTAATGGATGGCCATCTAATTGATGTAATTATTTGATTTCATTTAATAATTCAAAATTTTCATTTATTTTGTAGGAGTACAAAGCTAGTCTTAACCAAGTGCAACTTGGATTATCTTATTATGTAGCTCTAATAATCAATGCAAGTCTTCAACCATCTATAGTATGTAAAATTGATGAGTGGCCATCCAATTAATGCAACTATTTGATTTTATTTAATAATTCAAAAATTTTCATTCACTTTGTAGGTGTACAAAGCCATTCTTAGCCAAATACAGCTTAGATTGCTTTTTTATATAGCTCTAGTAATTAGTGCAAGTTGTTAACCATTTATAATATGTAAAATTGATGGGTGGACATCTGATTAATGCAATTATTTGATTTCATTTAATAATTCAAAATATTTCATTCACTTTGTATGTGTAAGAAACTACTTTTAGCCAAGTGCATCTTGGACCATCTTATTATTCACCTGGATAGTCACTTGTAGTACTAGGCTTTTGTGGTGATGTCATAAATCTAAGCAAGTAATGGGATATAAAAGAAATGTATGTGTGTTGTTTCTTGTCATGTATACAAATGTGTGTGTTTTTTGTGTATGTGTGTCCAAATGTTTTTTTTAAAAAAAAGATGCATAATTTCCTTGAAAGAGAAATGGACAATTTCTTTTTTTGGCAAGAGAAATGTACAATTTCATAGTGTTAATGTACAAGATGATTCTTATTCTACATTCTGAACTTTAAGAATGGTCTAAATTTTTGTCCGATAAGGAGCTTGAATGGCAAGTGCAGTAAATAAATACTTGGCCCATATCTTGAATGGGTTTAGAATATAACTTCAATTAGCTTGGACCATGTCTTGAACCATGACTCCAAGGTACAAAAGAGCCATTGCAGGATATAACTAGTAAACAGCAAAAATCGATTATATTAAAGTAATAGATTCAATATCAAAATATGACCAACAAATAAATAAATAACAAACTTATACCATATAAGTGCAAACAAACAGCAAAAACTTGTTATATCAAAGTAACAGGTTCAAAGTACCAAGAAAACAAATGTGGCAAAAAATAAATGCAACATAAACAGATTAAAATAAATGTAGAATAAAACATTGAAACTTGGTAGTCCATATATTAAAACATTAACACAATCCATCCACTATAAAACACAAGGATTACATATCACAAGTTCATTTTACACTTGATTTAGCACTTTGTCAACCCATATGGCTCTTAGCAATTCAAGACTTTAGACACCAATGCTTCAACCTACTGTATTCTCACTATAACCTTAATTACTTACTTTGAAAATTAGTTACAAAAATTAAGTAGTGTTGGTGATTTTCAATAAGTATATCGCTCAAACAATAGTATAAGAATAAGTGAAGTATCATTTCTATGAGGAAGATTAATCAAGTACTAATTTTTCTAATTATATTATTATCTAAAAAATTAAAATTAAAATTAAAATAATTATTAACTAAGAAAATAGTATATCTCACAAATAAATAACTAAGTTACTAATTTATGATAAACTCTAAAATTAGATTTCAATATTTAATTCCTATGAATGAATAAGAATAATTTATACAATTTATTTCTATTATGATTAATAACTGATTACCCAATGCATATGTAATTCCCTTTTGAAATAGAAGACATGTATCTATGCTAGTGTTACGTCTACTTTCATAATCATAAGCTTTAACACAAACCCTTTAAGTTATATGAAATTTAGTATACTCATGCATATAGCGTTTTGGCATGTATACAGGTTACAATCTCACCAAGGTAAGATTTATATCTATATAAAATATAAATCTAAGTTTATTATTCAAATGATCTCCTATAACAATTCACCTTTCAATTCATCTCATTATAGATCAGATTTTACAAACAGTGGTCAGCAATTTGCAAATAAATTATAACTGAATAATAAATTAATTAAAAGAAAAGTTAACACATGAATATTCTAAATTCAAACATAATCCATAAACATCTCTTCCAAACCCCATATCTAAATGGTTTAACTACTCATAATTTAAACTAAAGTACTAAAATAAAAAGGAAAAAAAAAATAAAAGAGTCCATATCAAAACAAAAAGAGAAATAGAAGAAAAGAAAAAAAAATGGCGGGTCAATCTTTGGATGAAATTCTAGATTTTAATGTCACAAACATTCTCTAAAGCTTCTTCTCAACTATGGCACAATTGTTCTTCTGCCTTTAGCATTTATTTAAACACTTTTGATTTAGAGTTACCGAGGGTATTAGATCACTTCTAAAAAACAATCATCTCCTAATAACAAAAAGTTATTTTAATTCAATTAGAATTCAGTTTCTTATTTTGTTGTCTCATTGAGTCCCCTGTTTTGAACTAGATACATGCCTCTTCAAAAGTTACTTACTGCATAAAAGATATAGCCCTAGACATTAGCTTTCCAATGCACCAGACTTTGCACCAAAAAAAAAAGGCCTACAACTCAAGTTATGAGCTAAAAACTAGCATTGCCTTGACTAGCTTGCCTAAACATAGAATCTCAACTTCTTAACTTATTTACTTAAAAAAAAAAAAAACCTTATTTTAACTCAAGACCTTCATGAAAGTTGTAGTCTAAATGTGTATATGGTTTGATGCTTTTCAATCATTTGATTCCAACATTGAAAGCTTCATATATGATCTTTTAAAAAATAAGAGGTCAAGTAGAATCATACTCCTTCCAACATTAAGATAGCTTTTTAGATTAGGCTTTGGGACAACATTTGAAGGCCTAAATGGATATGGATTTTAGCCTATAATACTATTTTGGAAGTTTGAGATGTCCTCTACAACTTTTCTGAAGGCTTAATTTACATTTTAGACTTCTAACTTAATGAAAAACTAGAAACAAGCAACAAATGTTAGAAACATAAAATACTAAAATTTCCTAATTTTATGCTCAATTATTCCTAATTCTTAATTTATGTATTAAACATAAATATTATCATTAATAATCACCATAAGATATCAATTATACTAAATAGACTAATTAGAAGTAGAATAAAAATATAAAATAATATATCTATTTAGTAATTTCTAAGAGTTTCTAAGTATAAGACATACCAGTTAAAAGCTTCAATGGTTATTCTAAGTTAACTTTGAGTAGGAACAAAATCCATCTAACTAGTTATTAGTTTATTCTTTGACATTAACCATTATAGCCTAGTCAATAATGTAACTCTAAGAATGAATAGCAACTCAATTTAGCTTATTTTAAATTCCTCCGAATTAGATTATATATATTATCAATAATATTCATCCCAACACAAAAATTAGTTAAAATTTTCAAAAAGCAAAATTAGTTGCATACCAAAATCCCATCCCTTTAGATATATTATAGCATTTTTACCCAATTCCCATTCATATTCATGTTCAAGTGGTTGTTCTTTGCTTATTCTTCATGTTAATGTGGCTTCCTATTAACATTCAGCTCCATATCTACTCCCTATTAGTGATAGCAACCACTTCAAGGGGGCCATTGAAGGAAAGAGTATCAAGATTCCAAATTGAAGACTTCTATTTCTTTAAAAGGAAGGAGTACTAGTCACCTCCATTTCCATTGATCTCATCATCCCAAATTGAAGCTTTCTTTTAAGAAGGGCTCACTCCCTCCAAACATTCAAAATTACACTTATAGAGGCTTGTTCAATCCAGTCAAAAAATGTAGCCTTTTTAATATTAAAATGATGCATTTGGTTCTACACAATGCAATGTGTCAACATCCTACACGTTTGCTTAACTGATAGCTAAGATGGAATACTTTAAAGAAACTTCAAGCAAAAAGACTTTAGACGATTGGGATTTGCAATTTAGGGGACTTTAATGCTTTGTAGTTAAAGAAAAATAGATCAAGGATATAAGGCCAACATTAAAAAGCAATTTCAACACTAGAAGCTCTTAGTATTTCTTTTTTCAACTGAACCCTATATAGTATTGCAACAAATCCATTTCAAGCCTTATGATTTGCATAGAGAACCAATTGATATTGATTATAATGTCTTTAACTCATCCTATATAAATAGTTCAAGGAAACATTGAAGTTGTTAACTTGGTACCACTTCTTTGTGTATTGGGCCAAGGTTAATATGTTGAGGACATAACATAATACCATGGGGTCGATTACTAGCTGACCTTTTACTTTTGTAATTGTTTGGATTAGTCAACATCAAAAAATTTCTCAACTATTAGATGTCTAGATTACATGTTCACTTTTGTAGAGCTCGAATCTAATCAAATAATGCCATATGGTCTCTATCTATAATCAATTGATGTTGATAATAGTGTCCTCTACTTATCTTTCATAAATAGCTCAAGGAAACATTAAAGCTTCCATTAAATTGTCACCTAAAGTTGCCCTTATAGGCTAAAAAAGTTATACGTGAATTTTCCATCCAACAACTATATACTACATAGTATTACATATAAATCATGATTGTTTAAATAATTCTTTTGGTTCTTATAATTTTACTCAATTTTTTATTTAATTATTATAATTTCAAAATTATTAATTTGGTCCTTATAAATTTGAAATTTTTTTTTTTTTAGTCCATGTCATAAAACTATTGACAATGTTCTATTAAAATTTGATGCCATAGTCATTACATGTTATCTTAGTGCTTTGAATATACTTAACTTAGATAAAAAAAAATAAAGTAAAAAAAGATAATAAAATGAAATTAACACATAAATATGACAAGTGATGCAACAGTTACTAAGTTGTTTAGAAAAATTAGTTTATATTATATATATATATATATATTCAAAGTATCTAGATAATAAATCGTTGACCATGTCAGCAAAATTTAACAAATACTTATAAAAGTTTAATGACAATAACTAAATTAAAATTTTTTTAAACTACAAATATTTAGTTGAAAGTTTTTAAATAATAGGCGTCAAATTGAAAATTGATTAAAAGTATAAGGACTAAAAAAGTGATTTTTTCATCATGATTAAATGAGTTTAATTTATTATCTTTATTATGGATGTTATTTGGCTATAAAAGTTTGGATTAGTCTAACTCAACCCAAATCTAATTTTAGAATACTTAAAGCACTCAAAAGTTATCATTCATCGACCGTATTCAAGTAATTAATATAGCAAGTTGCCTAAATTGCTTTAAATAAAATGATTCAGGCATGCTCGATGGCTTCTACAATTTCACTAAGCAATTTAACTTAATTGTCATCATTATCTCATTGCCCCTAAAATTTATAAATAGATACCCTTCCAATTTCACAAAAGGGGCAACAATAGAGGCAATTAAGACATTTATCTATACCTTCTTCCACTGATTAGCAAACAATCCAACATACTCTTAAGTTTAAGATTTGTCCGCTACTTTGTCTAATCATTGTATTTATTATCTCTTTAGATTATTAATACAAATTATTATCTCCTTATTATATCTGTCATCTCTTTCTCCTTATCTGTAGTACCACTATCCTAAGATAATCTTAATCAGTAATCAATAATTGCAATTTCCAAGATTGATTTTTATTATAATACTTGAAAAAAATATTATTTTTAAATTTTACTTACAGATAAATTAAAATGAGTAATACAAAATTTTTTAAGTTATGTATAATAAAAATTAATTAATAAATTTTTGTATTAAATTTATTTAAAAAATACTTTTTATTTCTTTTATTAAAAAAAGTCAAAATTAAAACCTTTTCTTGTTTTTATTGTAAAAGTGATAAGATCCATAAATATCATATGTATTGTTGCATTCGAGATCTTTTTCTTCTTCGTATTTCCATTTGACCACACAAAAGCGCAGGTCATGTTGCGTTTGGCTTATTTTTGTGTCTGAAGTTATCGTCATCTGGACCCCACTAATCTTAATCTCCCTCGATGCTTTGCTGCACCGAATATTATTTATTTTAACTGCCCAAAGTCTAATGATAGCTGGATCCTTTTCCTATGGATTAGAAGATTTTACTGTATTATGTGCAATAATATTTTTTTTATTTTTATGTTTTTACAATTAAAAATAATATAAGATATTTAAGAATTATAATTGAAAAATAAAATGTTATCTTTTAAAAATTTTAATAGTATAGTATAATTAAAATTTTTAAAGGGTAATTTTTTAAATTTTTTAATTATAATTTTTAAATATTTTACCTTATTTTTAATTTTAAAAAAAGTCAAAATATACATGATTGAATAAAATGATTCCAGTGGAAGATCTCTGCTCAGTCTTATGACGTAGCCCGCGTGTTCAAAACTTGAATTTGTTAGAATGAAATGGCCTCAAAAGCGCCTACGGCGAGATTTGACCACTTCGCTGTGGCCCCCACAAGTGGACGCCCATGATTTCAAGAAATAGCTGCATCACCCTCCTTGCATGGGAGAAGACCGCGACTAGCAGCGGGGGGAAGATAAAAGGTGATGCTGTGGAACGTTCCCACCTCCCGTCCTTAAAAGCCTCATTTTGTATACAGAAATTTTAATTATAAGAATAAAAGAAATAATAAAAAATTATATTTATATTTATTTATTTATATAAAATAAAAATAGAATGAAAAGTAATAAAAAATAAAAATAAAAATACCATTATAATATAACGTATGGATAATATAAATATAATAAATATATTTTAATTATACACATATTATAATTTTATAAATATATTTTAATATATATAATATTATTTTTATACATCATAAAAAATAATTATTTATTTTAAAATTTTATAACATTATTTTGATATATATTAATTTATTTAAATATAATATATATATATATATATATATATATATATATATAAAATATATGTGTGTGTGTGTGTGTTGGGGGAGGGGGGAATGCTAATGTATTGTTACACCAACTCACAATTGCCAATTGATCACATAATTATTGATTAATTTTTAGTTGGTGGGTTTTTAATATTTATTTTTATTTATAATTTATTAATTTTAATATTAAATAATATTTTATTATTTTGTAAAAATTAATTATTATTAATTATTTTTATAACAAAATTTTTAATTTTTTTTATTGTTTTTTGAAAGTAATACAATATTTAATATAATATAAGTAATATAATATGTATATATAAAATATAAAATATATTATATAATATATAATATATAATATAATATAATATAACAAATATATATACTTATTTATATTATACATATTTATACATATAATATAAATATATATTATATATTATATATGATATATGTAAAATATGAATATATATATATATATATATATATTTCATTATGACAATGCATTGTGCATCGTTACAAAGAATGTGTAAGCCAGTGATTTATTTGACCAACTAAATAACAATATAACAAACTATACGTTTGTAATATTACTTCATAATATTATATGTATAAAAAAGTATCTTTTAATGATTTGAATTTTTTTGTTAATGTACAAGTTTTGATGAAATTATTAATATCTTAAGATTTAAACTACATTTCTTTATGTTAAAATCTAAAAAATCACACACAAAATATTATTAAATACTAATAACTTTCAACATTTTACTTTAGCATTGTTATAGCCATGTATTAATCTTAGTTTCATAAATATTTATAAGATCAACCTATTAAATCTTATTTGAAGCAACAACTCTTCAATATTTATATAGGTAGAATTTGTCATTATGTCCCTATTATTTCAAACATTTAACAACTCCATTAAAAACTTTGTTAACTTTTCCTTGTAACAGTATGCATTATGAAATTTGTTTTATGTCTTTGTTATTCCAGACACTTTTTCACTTCATGAACTCCTCTTATAACAGTTTACACAATATACTTTACTATAAAACTTTACTATAGAGTCTAATGCTTAATCAATACATAATAACTTATTATTATCAATTGAACTTATATTGTTAGAGTATATACTAACTCAAAGTCAGGTTCTTATTATTAGTATTATTTTTAAGGGTTTAAGCCTTATTTCATCATGACTTTGTTGTATTATATCTTTTGATGATGCTTTGATAAAAGATTAACCAAATTCTTGCTTGATCGTATATAGCCTACTATCATAATCCTATTTGTTATTAACTATCTTATATCAGTTTGTCTTGATCTTATATGTCTTGATTTTCCATTATACACATTATTGTAGGTTACACACATTGTAGCATTACTATCACAAGATATGGAAATTGCTGGCATAGGTTGTGATCATAAATTTATATCCAATAACAAGTTTCTCAACCATTTCACTTATTTTTCTAGCAACTATTAATTCTATAAGTTCAGATTCTATAGTAGAATGAGAAATGTAAGTTTACTTTTTAGAAGCCCAACTAATGGCACCCTCACCTAAGGTGAATATCCACCTTGTTGTGGATTTATTATCATTTACACTTGTTATCTAACTTACATCTAAATAACCTTCCAACATTATGGAAAAACCACTATAATGAATTCCTAATTGTTTTGTTCTTTTTAAATACTATAACAATTGCTTTCTAATAATCATTACTTAGATTATTAGTAAACTTTGAAAGTTTACAAATAACAAATGTTATATTGGTTTAGTATAATACATTGCATATATCATACTATTTATTACACTTGCATACTCTAATTATGTTATTGCTCTCTTAGAATTTTTAGTCAACTTAACACTAGAATCGTAAGGAGTATTAAATTTTTTTATTCCCAAATGATTGAACTTTTTTAACATTTTGCTTATGAAATATGACTATGTCAAAGTCACTCATTTATTTTTTCTTTTCACTTTTATGTCCAATATTGTATCCACTTCATTTAAATCTTTCATCTTAAAGATTGAAGTTAGACAATTCTTAGTTTCAGAAATACCAAGCATATTTGTACTAAAAATTAACATATCATCAACATATAAATAAATAATAACACTATACTCCTTTATGAATTTAAAGTAAATACATTTGTTTGCATGATTATGAATGAATCCATTTGACAAAATAGCATTACAAATTTCTCATACTATTACTTTGTTGCTTATTTCAGGTCATAAAAAGAGATTTTATTAGTTTACAAACTTTATTTTCATTTCTAGAGAGGACAAAATGTTTAGATTATTGCAAGTAGATTTCTTCACTTAGGTCTCCATTTAAAAAAATTGTTTTAACATCCATTTAATGTACATACAAATTATATATTAAGGTTAAAAATAAAAGTACTTGAATGGATGCTATTCTTGCCATAAGTGCATAGATATCAAAATAATCAATGCTTTTTTTTTGTGTGTGAAACCTTTTATTACTAACTTTACTTTGAAAGTTTGAGTAGATCCATTTGTATTATACCTTTAACTAAATATCCATCTATAACTTATAAGTTTTGAACTAAGAGGTAAATAAACTAAAACATATGTATTATTGGATATGATTGAATCCATTTCGTTATGTATAATCTCTTTCTAAAAAGTTGCATCTCTAGAAGGAATAGTTTCTTAAAATATTTTTGGATCATTTTCAATATTCAATAAGATAGGTATCTTATTACAAATGTTGGATTTATCTCCTTCAACTAAAATTACTATTGATTATGAAGAAATAAAATTTGAACCAAGATGTTTTTCTTTCATAACTTATTAACTCCTGCTAAGTTCTGGTAAGGTGCTATTACTATTTTGTTTGTCAGTAGCAACACAAGTATGTGACATCTTATATGCATCAATATTATTTGATCTTGTTTAGACAAAGATTGATTATTAGAATTATATATAAATTTGTCTTTAATAAATTCAGCATATATAAATTCTACGATAACATTAGATTGTAAATATAAAAGTCTATATACTTTTGAATTCTGTACATATCTAACAAAGATACTTTTGATTCCTTTATGGCTTAATTATGTTCTATGATGATTAGGAACTTTATAATATGATATACATCCCTATACTTTGAAATAATTTAAATTTGACTTTTTATTGTTCCAAAATTCATAAGGTGACACATTTATACTATTTGAAGGTACTTTATTCAATAGATGAGATGCAACTAATAGAGCTTTACCCCATAAACTATATGATAAGTGTGCATTCAACAACATAGCATTGATCATGTCAACTAAAATCTTATTTTTTTCTTTCAACCAATCCATTCTATTGTAGTGTGTAAGGGGCACTTCTTTAATGTATGACACCATCCTCTTCACGTAATTTATCAAACTCAATAAGAAAATATTCTCCATCTTTATCACCATGTAAAATCTTTACTTTTCTATTTTTTTATTTTATACAATTGACTTATGTTCTTTAAATTTTTGACAGGCTTCATCTTTAGTTCTAAGTAAATAAACTAAAATGAATTTAGAGGAGTTATCAATGAAAGTAATGAAATATCTTCTACCATTCCTTGTTAATTCTTCATTTAATTCATATATGTCATAATGTACTAAATTTAATAATTTTGTATTTCTTTCAACTTTAGGAAAACACTTTTTTGTCATTTTTGCTCATATACAGATTTCACAGTTTCTATATTTTGATGTTTGTAAGTAATATAACTATTTTTTTATATATATCTTAATGAGCCAAAATTCAAATGTCCTAATCTAGTATGACAAAAAGAATAATCAGATTCAATAATGCAAGCAAAAACTATATTTATTGCATTAATACTCAGTTTGAACATGTCATTACAGTTGTATCCTTTTCTTACAAATATATCATTCTTATAGACTATTATATGATCACATCCAATTACAATCTTGAAACCCTTCTTAGACAACAAATTGGTAGGCACCAAGTTCATTCGAATATTTGGCATATGGAACATATTCAACAAAATCAATTTCTGTCTAGACATGGTTGCCCATTAGACACTGACCTTTCACTTTTGTATAGATCTTAAAGGAATTTCTATTATTATAGACATGGACAACGGCTCTAGAATCTAGCCACCAATTCGAATCTATTGATATTGAACTAGCCATGTTCAATTTTGTGACCATTCCAACTTAAAGTGTAAAAACCATTGCTACCATGTCTTGGATAAAATTCTCCACCATATTTGCTTTTTCAAATTTTCCAATTTTAAAATTAATCCCTGCCTTTCTAAATTTGCATTCATGAATCAAATGGTTTTATTTTTCACAATGAAAATAATGTAAATTCTTTCTCCTCTTATTAATAAATTTCTTATTCACTTTTAGATCACTATTTTCACTACCAAATGTTTTCCTAGATTTCTTTTTACTAACAAAATCATAGAATTTGAGATAAAAAATTGTGCATCACAAGTACAAGTTTCAATCTCAATATAAAGATGGAGTTATTCCAGGGTTAGTTTGTCAATAGAATGTAATACTTTTTTCTTATAATCATTCCAAGAAGTAGGCAATTTAGAAAGGATTGCATCAATTTGTAATGCATTAGGAATATTCATATCAATATATCTTAGCTTTGAAACTAAGATTTGTAATTCATGAACTTGATTCATAATAGGTTTCAAATATGATAGTTTGAATTTAAAATATTGTAGTGTCAAGAATTTATCCATACCTCATTTTTCAGTTTGATAAGCAATCTCCAAGGCAGCCTAAATTTCCTTTAGAGTCTTTAAGTTGGAGTACAAATCATACAAGCAATCAATTAGTGTGACCAGAAAATGTCTACAACACATTAACTTATCTTCTTCACGCTTCTTTCTCTGCATTTTAATTTCATTACAATCATTCTTGGTGGGCTTTGGCAATGTAGATAATAGAGGATTTGGAATGTAATAAGTCTTCAAGATAGTCAAAAGAAACATCATCTTATCTTTTTTCAATTAGTGAAATTAGTGTCATCGAATCAGTCAAGTTTGATTAACTCTTTTGATTTTTCATGGCGATCATTGTTTAAAATTGTTAGAAAAAAAAGTAGGGATTGGAAATCAAAAATAGGCTTTGAAGCACAAAAAATTACTATCTTTAAAAAGCGATTACCTTTACACTAGGAATTTACAGACAATGCCCTTCTAGAATACAACAAAGTCTTTAAAGATATACTAAAAAAAATTTAGCATTTATAATTTGGAGAAAAGTTATTTATAGACTTTGAATAGTCTTATTCCAATAGCCATGTCTATTTATTTCATTAATAGATATATCTATTCTCTGTTAAAAGATATATATATTTTTTACTGGTTGTCTTTTAATAGATATGTACGTTATTTCTTAATAGATATGCTTATTCTCTATTAATAGGTATTTAGTTTAACAAATATAGCCATTTATTTAATTTTAAATTTTTTTATTTGCAAGAAAGTTATTTATAGACTCCAAATAATGATATTTCAATAGTTATATACATTTATTTCATTAATAGATATATTTATTATCTATTAACAAACATATTTATTTTCTTTTAACAGTTGTCTTTTAATAAATACTAACTCCTATTTCATATATAAGAAATAAATAGCTAACTCAGAAGGATTAAGAAAGTTAGTTAAAAGCAATTAATCTTTTTAATTTTGTCCCAAATAAAAATTATTTTTTAAGAATATCCCTATTTAATGTGTATACTTTCTTTTTGAAGTTAATGACAGTTACCGTTTATAATTTGAAAGACTCATGTAATGAAGTACATGATTGAAATACTATAATTAATATACTAGATATTAGTGATTTTTTTTTTTTTTTATATTTTAGATCAAATCAAACCCCCAAAAAAGTCTTTTATACAATGTTTTTTAAATCGGACTTGTCATTGAACCAGTAAAGACACTGGTTCACGATTCATTGGTCGAATCATAGTCGAACCGGTAATAATTATATATATATATGTTAATATTAAAATTTAGTATAATAAATTATTATAAACAAATATTAATAAATTTTAAAACGTTTTATTATTAATTATATATAAAAATAAATCAAATATAGTATAATATTTAAATTTAGTTAATTCTTTCATTTTAAAATTTGAACGTAAAATAGTTTATCTATTAATAAATATAATAATCAAGTATTAATATATTGAAACAAGTATTGAAATCAAAATATTATACAAATTAACTATTTAATATGTTAATTTTTTATTATTAATTTTTAAAAATACTTGTATAATAAAATTTAATTGATTCCTAAAAGTTTGAATATAGTGTAAAAATATGATAGTTGATAAATATTTAAGTTAAATATCAAAAAATTAAAATAAAATATTATAATTATATTTATATAATATTATGCACTATCCTAAGTAAAAAAAAAAAATGGCACAATAGTTAAGATGTTGATATTCCTTTGGGTCATGGATTGTTGCATAACAAAATGAAAATTGATTAAAAATCTATTTATATAAAAATTTTGCATGTATATACAAAACTTGCTTTGCAGCTCAATTGGTGGATGGTTGTTTGGAATCCACCTGTGTTCGAATCCAGGTGGGAGCACGGGTTAGAAATTTCCTGAAGAAAATCGGTTTAAGGGCGTTTGTTGCACTAATTTTAGCGCAAAACTGACTAGTCAAACTTTGTTTTTGACTTAAATTGATCGACTTTTCAAAATATCGGTTTGAAAGACTATCCGAATCAGACCAAAGTCTAGTTTCTGGTCCAGCCAATTGAACCGACCAATCCAGTCCAATTATAATAACATTACTTTTATATATGAGACTGAAGATAATATATGTATTTTTTATTAACAAATATGCTTATTCTCTATTAACATGTATTTTATTTAATAGATATACTTGTTTATTTAATTTTAAAATAATTAAATTATAACTGTTAATTTTTATTTTTTTTAGAGGCCTAAGGCACAAGTTTCATGTCTAAATTCAAGTCCAATTTTTTAATATATATATATATATATATATATATAATTTTAGATACTAAATAATCTTATCTTTATATACCTCGAAATAACATCTTTCTTACTTAACGTGAGATTTTAAATCCTATTTTATATTTCAAATTATATAACAAGCTAGTCATTTGAATTTAGTATATGATTACATAGTGTATTTTGTGGTCTCTACTGTCGATGCAACTTAAGAATGCTAAAGAGTCAAGTTTAGCACAAGAGCTTTTTTGGTTGATAAGAAAGTGCAAATTACAATAACTTTTTTTAAAACTTAGTTAAATTATACTAAATATATTTTTTTAAAAAATTCAAAGTCATATGTTATAATTAAATATTAATTTAACTATATTTACTGTTATATTAAAAATGAAATTTTAGTCACATATATATCAGAAGTGGCTTGTACGTCAAATGGCACGAATATATTTTGGAGGCAACGCGTCGTGTGTTCGAATTCAGGTGGGAGCACAGGTTAGAAATTTCCTGAAGAAAATCGGTTCAAGGCCGTTTGTTGCACTGATTTTAGTGCAAAAATGACTGATCAAACTTTGTTTCTGACTTAAATTGACCGACTTTTCAAAGCACCGATTTGAAAGACTATCCGAATCAGACCAAGATCCGATTTCTGGTCCAACCAATTGAACCGGCCGATCCGGTCCAATTATAATAACATTACTTTTATATATGAGACTGAAGATGGTATATGTATTTTTTATTAACAAATATACTTATTCTCTATTAACATGTATTTTATTTAATAGATATACTTGTTTATTTAATTTTAAATTTAAAATAATTAAATTAAAATTGTTAGTTTTTATTTTTTTAGAGGCCTAAGGCACAAGCCTCATGTCTAAATTCAAGTCCAATTTTTTTAATATATATATATATATATAATTTTAGATATTAAATGATCTTATCTTTATATACCTCGAAATAACATATTTCTTACTTAACGTGAGATTTTAAATCCTATTTTATATTACAAATTATATAACAAGTTAGTCATTTGAATTTAGTATATTATTACATTTCTACAAAACATAGTGTATTTTGTGATCTCTACTGTCGATGCAACTTAAGAATGCTAAAGAGTCAAGTTTAAGCACAAGAGCTTTTTTGGTTGATAAGAAAGTGCAAATTACAATAAATTTTTTTAAAATTTAGTTAAATTATACTAAACATATTTTTTTAAAAAATTCAAAGTCATATGTTATAATTAAATATTATTTAACTATATTTATTGTTATATTAAAAATAAAATTTTAGTCACATGTTATAAAAGAAGTTAAGTTTTTTGATAAAAAATAAATTGAAGAAATTTTTTTATAATATGTATTAAAATATTAAAAAAGTTAGGTATAATTTTTTAAAAGATTAGATTTAGATATAAGTTTTTTTTTTTTATATTTTTGCTATCAAATTTTTCAATTTAAAAATGACAAGTGTCTAATTTAATTAAAAAATTGTACAGTTATTTACAAAAATCTTACATATGTTATGTCAGTATTAAAAAATTATTTTATTATATTTTAATTAGAGGATTTAATAGTAAATATATAACAAACTATATATAAATTTTTTTTGAAAAAAAAAGACTAAATTAAATACAATTCCTCATCTATTTGTTATTAGATTTTTTATTAAAATATAACAAATGAATAATTTTTAATTGAAACATGAAAAATATATAATTTAATTAAAAAATTATATACTTATATGCAATAATTATATATTTATTATATTTTAATTAAAAATTTTAATATTATTTAACTAAACTAAAAAAAAAAACTTAATATGATTTACTTTGACTTGTAAAAAGTAAAGAGCCAGTTGTGATGCCTCGAAAATCCCTGCATGGTTTCCGTGAAAACGAAGGAAAATTCCTCGCTCGATCACTTCTTTTCTCTCTCTAAATTGGGCTTCATTGCATTATAAAATTTTTTCAACTTCCTTGGAAACCAAACAGAGGAACCCATTCTCTTTTTTTCCACTATTGAGTTATTTCAGTATGGAGAACTCATCCAACAGAGAAGACTCTATTAAAAAAAAAAAAAGCCACAATCTTAAATTCGCAGAGCAAAAAACAGTTCAATAAATCCTACATTAAGAGAAGCCGACACAAAAAAAAAAGGCTGAAGCGAATCTAAGAATTGAAATGAAAGAAAGGAGAAAAAATGTTTTTTTTTGGTTGTTCCGTAAAATTATTTTTGGATAAACTTTTGTGTCAACTAAAATTAAAGCTTGTTTGAGATTATTGCGAATTTCTATTTACTTTAAATACATTTTTCTAAAAGTTTCATAAAAGGAAAATTGTAATAAAGAAGCAATTCCTGTTTAACAGTTTTAATATGCAGAATAAAAAAGAATGTAATGAAAAAAAATATTTTTTTAATTTTTTTTAGATTTCTACTTAAAAAATAAAAATAAAAATTATAAAAATATAATAGACATTATATAATATTAATAAAAATATTTCTTTTCTGCTTCGTTATCAAATGAGGCCTAATTTCCATTGTATTGGACCAATCTTAAAAAAAAATATTTTTTATTGTCAACTTATTAGAAAAGATGTGTACAGATTTAACTTTGCAATCAATGTTATGTGAATTGGTAAATTATTTTAAATATTCGTGATGGTTTATTTTAATTATAATAAGCTTTTTTTTTTTAAAAAAAAGAAGCAACTTCTTCCTCCTTAATAGTAGGGCTAAACAGGCAAGCAATCTTAATGACACCCTAACAGATTGGTCTAATACATTTGGAAAAAATATATTCTTTTTAAGTGTTGACCTTGAAATCTGAACTGAGTAGCTAAGATCAGAAATACACTTCCTTAATTATTAGACTAACTTATTAAATTTCAAAAGATGACATTAGTTTTAAAAATAAAAAAGATTTATATAATTTTAATAAAATAAGTATAATTATAGTTAAATATAGAATAAATTATATAAATATTCTTTAAATTTTATTAAAATTACACAAAACTGTCATATATTTTTAAAATATACACTTTAATTTAATTTTAGATTTTTGACTAAAATATCTTTTATTAGATTAATTAAAGATATTTTAATAAATAAATTTAAAATTAAACTAAAATATAACATAATTTTTTATTTAAAAAAGCTTACATATATTTTAAAAATAAAATAATTTGTACAATTTTAATAAAATTTGGAAAAATCTGTTTAATTTAATTTTAAATATATGACTCCAATATTAGGTGACCATATGAATATGGTAGGCACCTATAACGTTTCCAAAATTTGGGAGTTCTTAGCTAGCGTTAAAGCCTCAAGCCTTCAATTCACCGTCTCCAAATGTGGAAAATGTGATTTTTTTATGACCTTGTCCACATAAAATTATTGTTGATGGAACCATTGATCATAAATGGTTAGATTTACTTTATACAGAACTCTTTCTTCAAAAAAAAAAATGATATTCATAATTTTTCCAAAGCTTATTTTTATGTCATTTTTATTAATTCTATAATCTAAATCTCCAAATAAGAACAATATATTCACCACAAGTATTTTTTATGAAGCTTTTCCTTTTTTCTTACCAAATGAATTTATTCTCGGTAAAGACATAGAAAGGGACTCGTTTTTTATTGAGCATAACCGGAAGATCCAAAAAAAAAAAGATTCCTTTAACAAAGTTGATTAATTACATGATTTTAATTTTTTTAAAAAAATCACATTTGATAGAATTGTTGTTACAAATTTAAACTATTATATATAATTTAATAACAAAATATTAAAATAATTAACATTTGTGTAAAAAAAATCTCCCAATCTCCTTTCTCCAAATTTGGAATTCATGGCAACTGAAGAAGGATTTGTGTGTGATATGAACTTCGAATCCATTAAAAGAAAAAAAAAAAAAAGGAGAGAATCAATAATAATAATAATAAAAGAATCCAAAAATAAAATGTATCGGGAAAAATGTTATTCATTTATTATTTTGAGTTTGAGCTTAGATGGTACCTGACCTAGACAATCTCTCGTTTCCATGTTACTGTGTAGGATTGTGGAGGAAACAAACAGCGCAAGCATAATACGGACGAATAGAGCCCAGATTGGCCAATGACAGATGCACAACACAAATCCCTTTCTTCGTCAAATCTCCTTCCTTCTTTCCCTCTACTCTCTCACACACTCTCTTCCGCCATTCGAGCATTCGCTCCTCCTCCTCCAGCTCCGCTCTCTCGCGTGTCCTGATCCCGAGCGTTCAAAATGCTGCCTTTTGCTTCCGTTCCAATTTCTAGGTATTGCGTCGCTTCAATCTCTCGTCACACTTTGTTCAATTCTTGCGTCTATGATCTCCATTGCCGGTAAAAGCCCTGTTTATGGATACCCACTTCTTGATTTTCGTTTTTGCAGCTTAATCTAGTTCCTTCAGATCTTGGGTTTGACTTTAAACTTGATTTAAATCTTGAGTATCAATGAAATAATCGTTTGCGACGGAATTATAATAAATGGAGATTTCCAGTGGAGGTTGTTCTCCTAGAATTAGGTCTGATCATTTGAGGAAAGAGGGATCCGGGGAAACCCCTTTTCAAGGTTTGGCGTTGGAACTCTCTGATCATGGTCATACCTATCAAATCCAATCAATGAATGCATTGGAGATTCTGAGAGAGACTGTCAGGATACTTAGGTATAATTGCTGGGCCTTCATGGCCATCTTGGCTTTGCTCATTTGTCCCGTGTCTGCTGTGTTTTTATCTAATATATTAGTGGATATGTCAATTGTGAAGAGTCTGACTATTCGGCTTATGTTGGTTGCTAAGACTAGTGGTCTCCCCCTAAGACCTATTATCAAGC
The DNA here is from genome assembly GCA_032878935.1 of Erythrophleum fordii. NCBI lineage: Eukaryota > Viridiplantae > Streptophyta > Magnoliopsida > Fabales > Fabaceae > Erythrophleum > Erythrophleum fordii. Next base: position 46,661,910 of record JAVQMF010000053.1, on the reverse strand, counting down.
AATCTTGCCAGCATTTTGCAGAGACGGCAGTTTCTTCTACTATGTGCCTCCCTTTGTACATGACGTTGTTATTATTGTCAAAAGCTGCCGTGGTATATTCTGTAGATTGTACCTATTCGAGAAAAAAGTTCGATGCTTCGAAGTTCTGTGTGATCATCACTAAGTTTTGGAGGAGGATTGTTTCGACATATATGTGGGTGTGTACAGTTGTTGTTGGTTGTATCACCATGTTTTTTGTTTTTCTTGTTTGCTTCTGCAGTGCATTGTCTGTTCTTGGCTTTTCTCCAGATATAGTTGTTTATGCTGCAATGTTGGTGGGTCTGGTTTTCTCTGTGATATTTGCCAACGCCATTATCATTTGCGACATTGCAATTGTAATCTCTGTACTGGAGGATGTTTCGGGGGCGCAGGCAATGCTGCGGTCTAATATTTTAATCAAGGGCCAAACTCAGGTGGGTCTACTGATATTTCTTGGATCTACAATAGGAATGGCCTTTGTGGAGGGGTTGTTTGAGCATAGAGTAAAGACGCTGAGCTATGGCGATGGATCCTCTAGGATGTGGGAAGGACCGCTCTTGGTGATAATGTATTCATTTGTGGTGCTTGTAGATTCCATGATGAGTGCAGTTTTCTACTTCAGTTGTAGATCTTTCAGCATTGCCATTGACACCTCAAATGGTGAAGGCAACTCAATTTTAGAAACTATGGCTATTTCTGCTGAAACAGTGGGCATTCAATGACATAGTCAATTTGACTTTTATATAAGTCGAGTTAATAAGATGAAGAGGGGAATGGCAAGAAATTTTTCCAATCAAATTGTGTCATCATTGAAGAACCTTGCTTGATACTGAGATTGAGTGACTTTGGATGACTTTCAAGTTTCAACGCTGAGATAACTAATTTGAATACCTGGAAATTGCTTCTTTTAATGGTTTAAAGACATACAGAAAAATAAAAGCTGTGTAATCCATGGTTTTACTTTTTGCAATGCCAGTGGAAAAGCTGCTATTTTTGTTAAGAAAATAGTAGATAGTCTTAAAATTTCAGCACAAAATCTGTCGTTCTTATGTCATACAGAGTTATTTCATATCATTCAAAAGCTTTTGTCTGAATTTTGTGTGGTATGCATTGGAAAATTTTGTGGTGAATTGATCTTTGATATCAACAACATTGATGAACGGCAACCAGGCATAACGAGTCTATCTCAAGTTCTGCTCTTTTATCTGGCTCCATTATTAGAAGTGTCTCTTTAATGATGTGAAAGTGTTTGTTCTTTATCTTCAATGACCTAAATGCCATTTTGCATTTTGTCTGTCATGGTCAAATTTTCTAATAAAGAAAATCAGTTTATCTGTAAATGCTCTGTGCATTCAGTGGATTTCAATAAAACCTATATCGAGCTCATATATCTCAAGAACTCTGTATGTTAGATTGCTGTCAATTGGTATTCACCTTTTCACTTTGGCTTAGTTGCATTAAATGATCTTTATATATGTGGGTATTCGTCAGACATTCTTTACTCTTCATTGATTCTATTCCATGCGTGTGTGTGGGTTAAAAAAACATCTTGTGCTTGTAAAGGCAGTAATTGTGGTTTATTCACTGCCTAATTGGATATTGTTAAATGGATTATAGTGTGCAGTAGTTTTGGGACCTGCATAGAAATAGAACAAAGGTGAGAGGGATGATTCTACCCTCATTCGATACTGATCCTTGGAATTTGTATTCTATTATTTAAGCACTTCATATGCTGGAGAACATGATATGCTGAATTCTGCAATCTTCAAAGAAGCTTGTCCATGCTTTTCCTGCTGAAAATTTTGAACACTTTCCTTGATCATAATTGATAATTCACTTTTGGAAATATATTATTGATTTGGCCTCTGACTGACTGATTCAATAGAGAGTAAATACCAGTGGCCATCCATGCTATTTTAGGCAAACTACAGTTTCACACCTTTTAATCTGGCTTATTTTTCACTCTATCCCCATGTGGTGTAGGAAGTGACTTCTAAAGTTTTTTTTTTCATTAAGTAACTAGCTATACTTTTTTCTTTTCAAATTTTACGGAAGAACCATGCCTTTGTGATTTGTGATTCTCCCAAATTCAGCTCCTCAAAGCCATAGCTGAAATTCAACAACCTTACATGATCATTTGAAACAGAACAATCTCGAGATATAAAAATTCCTTGAGGTTCACAGGTTTTCACGAAACCCAAAAAATCATAGATTTTAGCTTAATGCACTTTTCACTATGACAGATCCACAATTCCTTGGCTTCTTCATGAGAAGAACCAAAAGTCTCAGATGCTTTTCACTGACATACCAATTCCAAAGCAACTCTGTTCTGATTTCCTGGGAAAATTTAATCAGACTGATCGGAGTTTACAAAAAAATGGAAAATTGGAGATTGGGAACATATCGCAAGACACGTCATAGTGTTACTTGCCCTACTATTATTGCTTCAGCCTGTGGCAGAGTAAGAGAGGGTGACACTCTCATCAAGGTTTATAAGGTTTCTGAGGTTAATCTGAAGAGAAAGAAAAACTTACAATTGTTAACAAGATGGCAAAGGGTGGTATTTACAGAGTTATTATCTTCTTTTTTTTTGGGGGGCCATTTACAGAGTTATTATCCTTCTAACTGCATTGTGGACTATCTATTTATCCTCAATAACTAAGTGATTAGCTCTAACATACATTGAGTTCTTTGAAGAACTAAATACACCGATGACCAATAAAGCGAAAAACTACAGGCCAGATGTATAATGAAACATAAAATAGGATCAAAGCATTTCGCAGAAGATAGTTTAACTTTCCTAACCACAATTGGAATTATCTTATTATCCTGCTGTGCCATTTGAAAAAACACACAACTCGTTTGGATCTTCTGCGTGCAGAAATTTGATGATTTGATTGCTTCTTGCATCTTTATAGTTTACGATAGGATGTTATCATTAGGTAACACTCTGATGCCTTTACTTGGAACAAATTTATCTTCAACCCTACCTTCTGTTTCTGTTCAGACATAGTCAATAATTTTCTTTTCTTTGTTTCCTTTCCCTTTATAAGGTTGACAATAATGTCGTAAGTTCGAACTTATTAGGCAGGGAACATAGATGGGTACGCACGGATAAAAGAGCAGAGACCATGCGGGATAATGTGTGGCATAATTCTTAAAAGAAATTATATTAATTAACCCAGAATTCTTTGACCTGCATGTGTAAGAGTAAGACTGAGTTGAAGCCACGCTGCAAAACAAACTAAAGAATGAAAATTAAAATACTTATGGTAACTTTTTTTTTGGGGGGTTTTGAAGGAGTAGAAGGAAACCAAATTTAAAAAAAAAAAAACGAAGGAACTACACTGAGATTGGAATCCAACGAAGATACCTAAGTCACCTCAGGTAACCTGCAGATTTGACTATTCCATGAAACTCAGCTTGAGCTCTTATACGCACTAGCTAGTACCATCAAATGTCCCTCCATTTATAAGCTCTATTAACTATCAGAGCAGGGATGGATGAACTGATGGGACCTGTGAATGCAAATAAAAGCAAACGCATCTGCATACATGGCAACAAAACAAAACCAAAACGTCATACTTTGTCTTATTGCTTTTTTGATGGGACACTGATAGTTATTGATCGAGAGATTGTTAGTGCTTATCTGGGTTGTTGTGTTGTGATATGATATTATTGTATATCTGATGTAACGGAAGCATCGGTACAGGTTCCTTCCCCGACAGTGGGAAACTGGGAATCTGTTTTCTTTTATCTCGATATATCCTTCTTATTACATCAACCACTACAGTATTTCTGCCTTTTTATTTATTTATTTACCCTTTTTTTACCTACAGCACTTTTGCTTGCTATCTTGACAAGAGCTGCATACGAATCGCGTCAAGTCAAGTTTATGTTAAAGTGTGGTACCTAGTCTGAGGTAGCATTGGGTTTAAAATTTTAGGCGTACGCTCTGGTTTAGTTTGAGTATGGTTTAGTCAGTATTTTTAAATTTTTGTTAATTTTAAAAGATTTGAAAATTTTGAATATTTATATATGACTATTATATATATATATATATATGACCATTTGTTTAAATATATTTGTACCAGATTTATATGATAAAAATAAAAAAATGAGTTTAAAAGGAAAAAAAAGAGAAAACATTAACGTAGAAAATAAAATTTTAAAATGTTATAACTTGAAATTTGATAAGTTGTTTAGAATAATTTTTTTTTTTATTTTGGGTAATTTTTTGAAATGAATGTGATGCAAATGTCAAAAGTGGGGTACGTGCTTATTTTTTTCTAAAGATATACATTTATTATCTTAACTTTGAGATTTTTATTTTCAAATTTAAAAAAATGCACATTGAAGACAGTTTATGCTGAAGGAGGTTTATTGGCTTATTTTTTGAGACGTATATGATACAAATGTCAAAGGCAATTTACTTACTTATTTTTAAAATGTGTATTTACTATTTTAATTTTGAGATTTTTTGTTTTCAAATTCAAAAAATGATTGTTTTACATTTCATTTTATTTTTAATTTAAATGTGACAATCATATTCAAAAAGAGATTAGGAGGAGTATTGACTCCATGGCTATTTATAATTTATGAATTTTATTTTAAAATATTTGGCTAAAATTACAAAATAACCGCTAAAAATTAAAAATTTTAACTAAGTCCCCTTTTTTGAAAAATAATTATACATTGTTGAGTTAGACTAAATTGGCTAACTTGATGCCTCATCTGATTTAGGCCCTTTTTTATTTTTAAACTGACCTAACTTGGCTCGAGTTCACTAGGCACACTAGGTTGGTAGGGCTAGTGTGCACCTCTAATCTTGATGGAGGAATCACACTTATAGATTTGAATTTCACATATATATTTATATTTAACTAGTAAATTATTGATATTGTTGGTCTTGTTTTTTTAAAAGAGATTGGTTGTTTAGTTGATGTAACTCAACCAAATAGTTGATATCATAATACTAATTTTTTAGTCTCTTTTTTAGTTGTTAGATAAGATGAGACATAATACTCTTAGAAAGGGTCTTCTAATGTCTTAAATATAGCTAAGCCTTATATTGGAGTCTTGTATGTACATGGGTGACAAAGCCAAAAGAATTTATGGATATAATAGTTGTTGAATTAATAAAATAGAACATACATACTTTGAAATTAACAACAAAAAGACTTTGAAAGAAACTAAATATAATTTCATGTTGGGGCCAGGGGAGCCCTAGATATTGGGAATATCTTCATTGGGCTTTCCTTATTGGACTTTGTGAGGAAATATATAAGTGATTTTAACACCATCTCTTACCTCAAAACCTTAAAGCATTAGATTTATGGGTTATTTTTATTTATATTCCCCTTCTTTAGTCCAATTTTATCTAATGTAAGACTTTTTTTCACTCCCTCTTACACTTAAACTTAACAATCTTATTTTTAAGTGTGAGTCCACCATATTAATATGCTCTTTTTCTTTTTTTTTTTTTCTTTTCACAATAGGCCACTTATAAGAGCTTACTAAGCTTATGCCTTACCACTAAGCCCTCTACTCTAAGTGCATGCTTCACAATCTTCACATAACTATGCCTTCCCACTGAATCCACTAATTCAAAGGCTTGTTTGGTTCACTGAATCTTGGGTTATGGAAAGGGAAAGAGAATGCGTTACTAAATGCAATTATTGAGCTTGTATTGTTTTGCATAAAAAGGAAAAGGAATACATTGATATTTATACATATTTATCTAATGTAAGGCTTTTTCTCACTCCCTCTTACACTTAACAATCTTATTCTTAAGTGTGAGTCCACCACATTAATATGCTCTTTTTCTTTTTTTTCTTTTTTTTTCTTTTCACAATAGGCCACTTACAAGAGCTTACTAGGCTTATGCCTTACCACTAAGCCCTCTACTCTAAGTGCATGCTTCATAATCTTCACATAACTATGCCTTCCCATCGAATCCACTAATTCAAAGGCTTGTTTGGTTCACTGAATCTTAGGTTATGGAAAGGGAAAGAGAATGCATTACTAAATGCAATTATTGAGCTTGTATTGTTTTGCATAAAAAGGAAAAGGAATACATTGATATTTATATATATTTATCTAATGTAAGGCTTTTTCTCACTCCCTTTTACACTTAACAATATTATTCTTAAGTGTGAGTCTACCACATTAATATGCTCTTTTTCTTTTTTCTTTTCACAATAGGCCACTTACAAGAGCTTACTAGGCTTATGCCTTACCACTAAGCCCTTTACTCTAAGTGCATGCTTCACAATCTTCACATAACTATGCCTTCCCACTGAATCCACTACTTCAAAGGCTTGTTTGGTTCACTGAATCTTGGGTTATGGAAAGGGAAAGAGAATGCGTTACTAAATGCAATTATTGAGCTTGTATTGTTTTGCAGAAAAAGGAAAAGGAATACATTAATATTTATACATTTGGTTAGGAAAAAATATGTGAGGATTGGAAACATAGGAGGGTGAAATGACAAAAATGACCCTTGACTTAAGAAAAAAGAATTTTTGTTTTTGGCTAAAAAAATTGAAGTTTAACTTAGCAACTTGGAAAATTTTAGGCCTCCACTTAGTTAAGGAACTTAAGCCCATCAATTACCCATCATCATCCTCATCTTTTGTTAGGGGTAAGCCTGTGCATGACTTCCTCTAGCCCCCAGTTTTCAATATGATCAAAGCACACCTAATTAGGGAGTGGCCATCGTTGGTTGCCGTTCGAATAAGGCAAGGGTTTTATAGTTAGAAAGCAACAACGTTTTAAGGCACAATGATGGTGGACTAAGAGAATCCATGGATTTCTCCTTTGACCTTGTGAGAACTATCCCATAAGGTTTGCACAACCTCACACAAAAATTTCTTCTAATTATTAAATTTTTGTGAAATTGTAGGTTGATTTGCATAAGGTTTTCAATTGCTTTTTCCTTCTTCCATGTTTGTTCTTTGAAAGTCCTTACATCTTCCAGTCAAATGCCCAACCTATGCCATTAGAATGTGGGTTTTATGGTATAACTTGCTATGTAACATGCATCGGGTTTGCTCTCTACTATGCCAGTAACCTCTAATGACCAAATAGTTAAATAGTTGGTTTGATAATTAATTGACAGTGTGCTTGCAGTGTGGAAATTTATGTGCAACTAGACATAGGTATTTGTTTGAAGTAGGGGAAAAAATGTATTTTCCATTTCTTAGCTCTAATCTTTTATCCCTCTCTTTTTTTTCACTGTGCATAATTCACTTCCCTTGTTGCATCCTCTTGCATCATATTCACACAACTAAGTGTATATAAGAGACAGAATGCATTGCCTTTTAGTAATAAACAAATCAGGCCTTAAGTGTATATAAATGAGGCCTCCATCCACTTAGGTCACTATCTCCATACTTCTCATTATCGTACCAAGCTCAAATATCAGAGTTGAAACTCAAGATAGTCCCAAACATTAGGGAGATCTTCATTGGACTTTCCTTATTAGATTTTGTGAGAAAATATATAAGTGAGTGTGGCACCACCTCTAGACCTAAAGCCTTAAGGCATTAGGTTTTTATATTATTTCCACTTATATGCCCTTCCCTAGTCCAATTTTATCCAATGTGAAACTTTTTCCTACTCTCACTCACACTTAAACCCAACACTTAAATAAAAATTAGGTTGAAAGTGATAAATAAAACAATTTCAAAAATATTAAATAAAGCTGATAAATAACTAAACAATTGTAAAACAAATTACTTTGGAGGTTTTCGTGTGTCTTCTAATAAAATTCTTGCTCCCAATTTATAGCATCCCTTGTTGTGCACATTCTTTATTGGCCATGTCTTTATTTAATGTGTGAGTGCTCACTTGGTAGCCTAGTAGTGAAGATTGTGACATTAAACTATCCTTAGTGGTTACTATTTTACTAAATCCATGCTTTCCCATTTTTTGGCAGTTCTCTTACATGATGTGTGGCTCTTCGACAAGTGTTAGGACTTTGACTAACGATGGGTCTTAACTAGCATGTTTCTTTGGCTAATGTTTTTTCACTGGTAATGAGTCCTCGGCTACCACATTGACCTTTAATTGCATTTTAATTGGTAAACTCTTAAGATGTTGAATATTATACCTCTTAATATAGTAGTATGATGATTATTTGGATGAAATGAACTAATCAAAGGTGATAAATTACGTTGACAATTTATTTAGATCAAATAGGTTATGTGAGATGGTCAATCACATAATCCTTTGTTACCATTAATTGGAACATTAGGTGTTTGATAAAAAAGATCAAAGATATACTCTCAAGATAAGATAATTTATAAATATAGCTTAGAGAAGTTGTAGAAAATGCCCTAAAAATAAACTAATTTGACAAAGCAACTTAATACATATAAAACATCACGTCTAACCAAAGTGAGTCATGATATAGGGTGATAGAGAGATATGCTTGAGAGAAGTTAATTTCTAGTAGTCTTATGGTCAATTTCATATTCATTTATGAGATAGTGAAGGTAGTGCAAGTTTGTGTAGAGTACACATGTCTTAGGTAATTCTTAGGTAGGTTGATAAGTTTGAGAAAAGGATCAGCATGGGCCACCAACTAAGTACAGTCAATAACAATAAAGAATCATGAACATTAATAAATTAAGATAACCTAATTTAAGTATAAGTCTTTTTTTTTTCTTTTCCACCCTTAGGTTTTTCTTCTTTTAGATTAGGTTAAACTCATCTTTGCCATCTTAGTGTCTAGTGACTAGTTAGCCACACCACTAAAATTGATTAACTCTATCATTAGATTAGACTTTCTTTGATAGGTATAAGCCATTGTGATAGAAAATACTCTTTTTTTTTTTAATGGGATTGAACCTCAAACTCGAGTATACTAAATACAATTAGTGCACTTGATAAGAGAATTAGATCAAATCAATATTTATTACTTAAAACACTTAATAACAAGTTTTATACATTAGATAACTATCTCTTGACGTTACCATTCATCTTATTCCATTTCATAATCCACTTTGCTCACTTTTCATAATTCGTACTAGTCCACACACCTACCAATTACCCCCCCTTCTGTTCCAGCTTTTAGCCATGACAAATAAACTATATTATTTTACGTTGATAGATATAATGAAATGGTGCGATCTTTATATTAATTGATTACACAAAGTGTACCTTGGTATCAACTGTCTTTAGAAAGAGGATTGCGTCTTAAATAAAGAAAATAATACTTTTAAACTTACCATTATCTATTTTTTTATAAATATAGTTACGGTAAAAAGTATTCATATCTTGTCTAGTTAATAGTGATATTAATAATTTGCTTGGAATATTCATATTCATCGAGTAATTAGTGGCATTGTCAATCATGTAAGGTAACGATAGGTTTTCCTCTTTGTTATATAATTCTTTTTAATTAAATTTTTAATAGGAAGTTCAGTTTTGTTTTATTTTTCTAATAACTACACGGGGTAGATGCCGTCTATTTTAAGAGGTGTTTTAGTATAACTTAGAATTTCTTTTCGAAATTCTATATATACTAATCAGTAATCACCCACGTCAAACATAAAGTAGTTAAAAATCCAATTCTTTATTTAAATCATCTTCAGTTTGAATAAAGATTTCTGACATTTAGATTTTGCAGCTTTTATCTGTATGTCTCTAATGTGCTCTTTTCGTATCGGATTTGCTTTGGCAGAACGATTTTTTAAGAAGAAAAAAGAATTAATAATTTGCTGGTGTGAGGCAAGCCTAAATTTCACTCTTGGTTAAGAACCATAAGAATACAATTGAAGAAGGCTTTAGGTTCAAAGAGCTTGTAAAAAAATAAAGGAGGAAGGCCTTTATGTCAGAGAAACTCATAGTCAGTCAGTCATAGGTCACTTTCAAACTTGTAAATTTGGGCCTGTGTTCACATGCTTACCGATGATTTTGGATTTTGATTTATTTTATTAATTAAAAAAAAATTAATATATAAAATATAAAATTTTTTTAAATAATACTTCATATTATACATCACTTTCCACTATTTTACATAGTTTAATAAAATTATTTAATTATCTCAAACTCTTTAAATTTATCACTTTTTTTACTTTTGCCCTTATTTATGAGAGAAAAAAAAAGTTAATCCAACATTTCTTTTTAAAAAAAAAGAAGGACATTTTTATAAAGTTAACACAAAAGATTACATAGTGCTTTATATTTTGGATCAAATAAACTTTTTAGAAAGTGCCTTATATACCAGACCGGAGGAGTAGGTTTCAATTAAATGTCAGACCTATTTAAATAATAACTACACATTTTATATTTATTTTTTTAAAATTGACTAAAAATAAAAAAAATTAAGATAAAATCTCTTATGGATTTTGATATATTTATTTAATTAAAAAATAGAGTAAAATAACCTACAGTTATGAAAAAAATAAAAATAATACAATTCTTATACATTTATACTTTTGGGAACTAGTTTGATTTTGGATAAAAAGACTTTTTAAAATTTTTTATAAATATTTTTTGTAAATTTGAAGAGAATAAAAAAAAAATATTAGGCTCACTTAATAGCTTTTATTCACTTCCTCTCTTTCCTTTTCTTTCCAACTCTATAATAAGAAATTTAATCCCTGGATATTTAAAGAACCAAGGCTCGTGATTTTAGGGTGGGAGATGAAAGAGAAAAGGATGTAAGAGAGAAAGGGTAGAGTGACCATGTAATTTCATTAGATTATGGATCATATAAAATGAAAAGTGCAATTTAGATCCTATCCATTGCTTTAATTATTTAGATTAATCTAGACAATTTAAATCTAATTTATTTTTAATATTAAATAATATTTTTTAAGTTTACAATTGTAAAAATGTTATTATTATGTATTTTTCTTCCTTTAAATTATTTTAAATAACAAACATAAATAAATTAAGACCAAAATCTAGATGATCCAAATTCTTTCTTATGCCACAAGAGAGAGGTGGTACTAGAAAATATTCATTTTAGGAAAAATGTGGTGTAGTGACAAGGCAAGGAATGTGTATAGCTAACCAGAAGTTTGATAAGAAGATTAAAATATAAATAATATAATGTTATTGATATAATTCAACATGTTAATAATTTTATATTTGTCACTCTCAATTAATTTCATTTTGATATCTTTAAATGTACGATATTAGATTTTACTATTTTAATATTTAAAAAATTTTAAAAACAAGATAGATGAATTTTTTTAATAATTAAGCACCATGTGATTAAGATTTTTCTTTAATTTTTAAAAAAATATTATATTATTATTGGAGAACTCAAAGACAAAATTTTACTAAATCTTTAATGTCTTTAAAGGGACAAGTAGAGATCTCTAAATTTATCTCAATTTTAAAGATGATATACGTATGATTTATTTCTATTTAAAAACTAAGATAACATTTAAATAATTACTCGTTATTCACATTTTCTAAAAATTTTACCCCCTTGTATATAATTACTTATTATATTGAGAATTAAATATTTATGTAATTACTAGCTATTAGTGGCTAGATGACTAATAACTTGTATGATATTAGTTAAATTACCATGTCTTTTATATCAAAGATTAATTCTACTCTTACAATTTTTTTTAAAAAATTTACTAGTTAATATCAATGTTTGATGGTAATTACTAATTTGTCATTTTCTAAGTCATTAAAAATATTTTTTTTTACTACCGTACTTGGTGGGGACCCCAGGACCTTTATGCTATACGGCTCTAATGCCCGAATTTGATAGGATAGGGATCGCAGCAATGCTTTGGTACTATCACTGCCAAACCCCAAAGTTACTTTCTTGCTACTCTTTTTGTCCCTTCCCTTACCTTCCCGTGGCCTCTACAGTACTCATAAGTCTCTGACGCACGGACAAAAAGTAAGAAAGAGACAGAAGCACAGAAGGTGGTGTGGGGAAATGGTGGTGCCAAGTTAAAGAGGTTAAGGAAATAGAGCCCCATGAGACAAAAGGGGAACTCCATTTTCTCTTCCTTTTCTTCCAACCCCACCCTTTGGCTTTCTCTCTGCTTCTGCATCCGCCTCTGCTATTCAATTGAGCTGTCAATTGCTGTGCAACGTGATTCAGTGTCCTGAGGTGATGTCCCATTCCCCCCCTGTGGGTCCATATGGCCTGCTCTCTCTACCCTTCTGATGTCAATTTAACCCATTAACGTATCTCTTGCCCTGAAATCCGAACTGACACCAGAAATTCTGGGGTTATTATGGAGTAAGAGATTAATGATTGATTGGTAGTATTTGATGGTCCTTAAACTTGGTTGGGTCATGTGAAGTATCAATACATAAATGATAAGGGTTCTTTTATAGGAAGTTTAAATTCCTAGAATTATTTTCAGATATATATTATAGGAATATTTTATTATTGTATACAAATTAAAAAAAAGATTCAATGACTGAGAGGCTTGTGTTATTCCTGTTATCTCCCAACTTCAAGTTGCATCTAAACAAGAATTTTTCTTGATCCACTGGTGCGCGGCCTATCCCCATTCTCCAGCATACATAAAGGAGGCACCAAAGAATTGTTCATCTAAACAATACATATTTTGTCACGCTATAATGTTTAAGGTATTTATATTAATATTAACATCCCTACATAGATTATCTCTAAGCTTTTGGAGCTTTGTTTCGTCATTACCTAGTGAGCTGTAGCAGACACTGGAAGCTATACTTCAAGATAAGAACTCGTCATCACCACTTGCTCACAAATGTGTCAAGAATCAATATATTGGCTGCTAAAATTCATTTCATTTACACAATCACATAAAACTATATATTTGCAATGCGTCTAGGAGCAATTGTTTAGAATATAAGGTATGAAGTATAACATAGTTTATTCAATAATCCAAAGGCCATTGTAATGGAATTTAATTTTAAATCCTTCAGAGGAAAAGATATTCACCGTTAGGAATTCATTCATTCTGATTAACCTGCTAGTATTGATTAGATAATGCAAAGGTTACATGCTTGTTGTCCTCTTATGCTCCCCCTGTTTATCCCTCCTTTACTGCTCTGCCTCCCCCCACCCCTTCTTTCTCCCCCCCCCCCCCCTTTCACAGTCTCAGATATCTAGAGCTATGTGATAAAACTAGATTATTTTAAAATCAAATTGGCACTGCCAGAAGAGTTCATCACTAGCAGTAGAACATGAGCTTCTTGATGTTTTCACTAAGTCTTGGTAGAGGTGCTGTCTTTGGAGGGGCAGCTCTAGATAATGTAGATGTACTTCTGTATAAACCTGAGGACTCTGATCGCTCTAGGTAGAGTCTGCCTCTGTATGCTGCTAAATGTGCATAATAAGCAGGTGGAACCAAAGAAATTGGCTTGGTGCACCTCACAAAAGTGTAACATAAATTGTAAACCAGCTTCTGTAGTTCATCAGAAGTGAACTGGTTTTCATCCCACAAAACATGGTAATGAGTTGGCCTGCTTGTTCCTTTCACACCCCAGTGGCTGCAGAGATAGAAATCAAATTCTTTTGGGTGAGTGATCACAGAGTCAACCACAGTCCCTGGGGGAATATTCTCGTATATAAAATGGTTTTGAATGGAAGACTGGTCAGTTTCAAAGGGAAACAACCTTGTGTGATGCCTCTTCTGTACTACTGCAAAAGTAATGAAAGGTTTATAACCAGGAAATTTGGAACATGCCCCTCTGATGGATTGCAATTCCTCTTCCAGTACTTTATAAAACTGTGTTTCACTAACCCCATCTCTGAAGAAAATTATTCTCCTAGGGAGTTTCTTTACTTCCTGATAAAAATCATCAAGCAATTCACCCACCATTGCACCAAGATCCTGGATGATCTCTTGTCTATGAGTTTGAGACCTTATTCTTGAAATATATTTGTTTGCTGTTGGCCAATTCATGCTGCCAACAACAGCAGCAATAGATGGATTGAAATCATCGAGCGGATGAGGATGTGTTACATCAGCACCCATAAATATGGCTGGCTCATCAATCTGAAATAGTCTTGGGATTTGAGAAGGAAGTGAATTGTATAGGGCAACAGTACATCCACCAACCTTGGCATTGATTTTTAGGGCCAAATTAGCCAAAAACTGTGAACTTAACTTGGTGAGATTTGGGTACAAGCAGCATTGGCTTACGACCCCAACACTAGTCTCAGCAATTCGTTTCAAATCTGCGTACCCTTTGTGTTTTTTCTCCATTATGCAAATAAGTAGCTGGAGATTGTTTGAGGCAGTTCTCTGGATTTTCTTAAGCTTAGATTCCAAGAGGGTAACATTGTTAAGCACCTGGCTTGATTCAAACTGAGGAGTAATGATTGTATTCTTGTTAAGAAAAATTCCCAATTGTTCACACCTTTGAGATAGCTGGTTTATGAATCTGGGGATATTAGACTTCTGCTCAGGTGTACCACCAAAACTTATGAGTGCCCACCTTTCAATTTTAGTTCCTTCAAAAACATGGCCATCAAGAAGGTTCCACTGGCGATCATGACGCGAAGGAAACAGGTTTCTTACACGACCTCCATCTCCAAGCTTTAGCTTGGGAGGGTGAAGAATTCTCCCAGTCAGCCTTGTCATTTCTTGTGACACTTTGAGTTTAAATTCTCTTTCCTGGTTGCCACTGTCAAAAGGATTGCTTTTGAGACACTAGAAACTAATGCAGGAAAACAAATGATTTACAGAAGCACATAAGAAATAATGCTCAGTATTCAGTAGACAAGACAAGAGAAATAAAACTACTGTAGCGTTTTGTAGTTACCTGGTAGGCCCCACATTCCCTCTCATGACTCCTTCAATGATGGCTTTCCGTTCTCTTGGTCTTTGGCAGCCCATCTTGAGTATCTTTGCCGTCTGATCATCAGACAGCTTGCCAAGGAATTTCTGACCTTCACAGATGACACAAAGCTCCATAGGGAGATAACATGGTTTACTCCTACTAATTTGCAAGCATGGCAATTTTCTGAATTGAATGTCATAGTTATAGTGATCTTTAAAGTAACTCACAAGCCTTAAATTCTTTCCATCCCTGTCAGCGAACCAAAGATATTCAGTAGCTTCTTCAGTTAAGCCATAGACACGGTATCTCTGCACGGTTTCTCTATGGCAAACAAAGACCCTGATGTTCTTCAATGCCTTCTCCACTACCTTCCTTTCTTCACTAGTTAAACTTGTCGTCTTTCTTTGAGAAAGATCTTGAAGAAACTCGAGACGCTTCTGCAAGTATGGAATAACTCCTATGCTTTCATGGAAAGCAGTTACAGAGAAATCTACATTGAGAGCGAGTCCTTGTTGTGTTGGTCGAAGACTCTGAAAGAACCCTCTGAATCCAACAGCTCCTCCTCCAATCTCTCTGGTTTTTCCCATTGAACTTGAATAGAATGATCTCCCTACAGGTGTACACTTCTCAGTTGGGCTCTCCCTCAAAACTACATCCAAAGCATGAAGATAATCCTGGGGAAGTGGAAGCCAATCATCTCCCTCTCTGCTCAAGTAGTTACTCAACTCCTTCCCACTGATCTTAGAAACTAATTTGATATTTATCCTGAACAGTCTAAGCTGTTCTCTCTTCTCTTTTAAGTCATATATTTCTCCATAAGGTAATGCCAATTTGTTAGTGTGGATTGGAAGGCTTATGTAGAACTCAAGCTTATCATTTTGGAATTCCATTGGGCTGTAAAGATTCTTCCGCCCATCATACGCTGGCACGGCACCTGAAAACCCCACAGAGTTGTTATCAACCAATTTCTGTTTGATTTCTCTGGCAACTTCCTTGGAGGGATTAGGAGTGATTTCAACATTGTAATGGTATATTTTTTGTGATGAATCAAATTGCACCAGAAAGTGGTTGGCGAGAAGAGAGATCACAGAACCTTCTTTGCCACCGGAGTCTGGCCTTCTTGCAGCAATTAATGCCTGTGGTTTCCTTGCAGGTATAAATTTCTTCCCATCATCTCCTTTAAGGGATGTCTTCGCCTTAGTTTGCTGTTGAAGCCCCACCTGAGCTGAAATTAGTACATGATGCATTAGAATGGTTAAAAATCGAACCCCACTCTAACCACACAGTCGCAGACACGAGATTTAACAAAAATCACCTGTTTAATCACTACTGCATTTGCTTCTAAAGTCTAAAAATATGTAAATGTCTAACTAGCATGATTGGAAAGCAACTTTAAAAATAAAAAACAAAATACAAATTTTGAAAGGAAACTTTCTTCTATTTTGTTGTATTATTGTATATATCAACTAGTAAGCTCAAACAATGCAGTATCTTTCTTCATTAGTGGCTGAAAGAAGAAAAAGTCAACTCCCAAACTTTCCAAATTCAGCCTAAAAAAGCCACCAAAGCCTGCATAGCATATTTGCATTTAGAATTAGCTCCATTAAACACCATCTAATGGGTCTAGAGACCGCATCGAAATACAACAGTGCTTCTCCAAGCAACCTAGACACCTTCTCTGGTATAGCCTGATAGATACTAACAAAGTAGAAAAATTCTAAAGTAACTCTGAGTTAGAAAAAATTTCCAAGGAAACCAATTCTATGAAAATAAACAGAGCCTAAAGTAGAAGCGATTGAAAGAGGAGAGGATTAAAGTTACCCGGAGAAACTGTGGGTTCTGAGACCTTGTTATCTGAGGAGGCAGTGAAAGGAGAATTATCATTGAGTTTGCATGGATATTTCTGGAAATG
The DNA here is from genome assembly GCA_032878935.1 of Erythrophleum fordii. Taxonomy (NCBI): domain Eukaryota; kingdom Viridiplantae; phylum Streptophyta; class Magnoliopsida; order Fabales; family Fabaceae; genus Erythrophleum; species Erythrophleum fordii. Next base: position 46,645,217 of record JAVQMF010000053.1, on the reverse strand, counting down.
GGTTTTGGATTTGATGGTGTGGTTTTGAGGGAACGGTGGCGTAAAAGCTAGTTGCAGAGGTAAAAGAGAAGGTAGAGGAAGAAGAGCCGGGCAGTACCCCTGATACTTGTTCTGGTTGCACAACCCAAACTGATGCTGAAAGTGATGCTCATGAGAGTTCGTTCCTACCCTCAAGCTCCTTCTTTGGGTGGTGAATTTCTTCTTACCATTGGCCTTCTCTCTCTCTTCCATGATTTGATTGAGAGCAAAATGAAAGAAACAGAGAAGGTGGGGATTTCTGGTTTCGATATAACTTTGAAGATGTCACGACAGATACTACAGTTATTGAGAGGGAGAGGGAGGGAGAGGGAGAGGGAGAGGGAGTAGTAAGAAAGTGGGAAACTTTTGCGTTCTAGGCTCCTAGAGGTTTTTTATGTACTGCTCTGAAAAGGGGTATGAGACAGTGGTATTATAATTTTAGGTGAAAATTACTCAAATTAAAAATATTTATATTAAAAGATTTTAAAATTTAAAATTATTTTAAAAGATTTAAAAAATAAAAATTTTAACTTAAAATTTTTAAATATAATTTTTTGGTATAGTTTTTAATTTTTAATTTTTAAAATTATTTTAAAATTTAAAATTATTCGTTATAAATATCTTAAAGTTGAGGTTTTTTTAAGTATAATGTTCCCTAATTTCAAAGGGAAATCCAGCACGCCTGAGTTGCCTTAAATAATAGGGTAATATACCCTTCGCAAAAGAGGGGCATACCTTTATGGAGTATGCAAATTGCAATCTGTCTCTGCATAAGAGTATATCTTTTCTCCCATGTCAAGCGCAGAAAGACTAGCCTAGCCTTTTCTTTCGAATTTATATTGGGAAGGAGGAGGAGGGATTTAATTAAACTCACAATTATGACGATAGTGATTGGGCATTCATCCTCCCCATGGGGTCAATTTGATTTCACAATTTGTCTCTCTCTTTAGCAGTATATTTTTTCATTGTCTAAAACCTCATCAGCCTATGCTTGTCACTATCGCCATCGACTTTGAGCAGGCTTCCATCAATATCATACATTGAATTTTCTGCTTGTCCTTTTTCAAGCATTCCTTTGCATATATCGTCATCACCACTATGTTTCTTTCAAATCCTCACTCCCCCAACAAAAGAACGAAAAAAAAAAAGGAGCAAAACAGGTTAAAGAAGACTTATTTCGTATAAATGGGACCATTGTTTTGCAAGCCTAAAAGTTTGCTAGTGGAAGAAAAGGGCAGGGATTCTTCTGTATATTATGCCCACTATAATGTATCTGTTATGCTTAGCTCCTACAATGGTAAAGTAAATTTGAAATTTCTACCTGAAGCACATAATTACAGAAGTCTGAATTCTAAGTACATTTTTTTAAAGCAGAAAAATCAAATGGGTTTTTCGAGGAAATAAAAAAATAGAGGTTGTGACATAGGTATATTAACCAAGTTTCCATACAGAATTTGTGGCATCTTGTCTTGTCTCAAAGGCTTAAGATATATCTATCTTGAACTCCCTCTAATATTCTGAGCTGCAAATAACAATGAAGGCAATTTCAGGCTTAACCTTTAGACTAACCCAGAGGCTGAGACAAATTTTCCATACTTTTCTGAGAATAAAAAGATGATTTCCCTCAGAAAAAGAGAGCATAAGGTACCTAATTCATGCACGTCTCTTTCTAGTTTTCCTTTAACAAATAGTTTTTAGGTTTTAGCCTTACTTTTGCCTCATCTTTTGCGTACATGATTAGTGGTGGCAGGAGGAAGAAGACGCCATTCATGCACTTAGAAAGGTGAATCTTTTTAAATAAACATTTGATGAATGTGGTGATGAGACAATATTATTTGTGTGGAGCCTAAACAAGCATATGTATTAATAATTTGAATCAGGACCAAGTCACTTTATCTGTTTTAACTTACAGCACTATTTGCACAGTTTTTTATTAAAAACTTACTAATTATATTTAAGTTTTTTTTAAACTTATTTTATTGTAATTAAAAGAGCAATTTATTTATGATAAAATATTATATAAGAAGTTATAATTTTTTTGAGTATTTGGCATATAAAAATTAAGTTAATTCTATTCAGGTTTCTTTAAAATATTATAATTTAAACAATACTTTATGAAAATACTTTTTTAAGTGTTAAAAAATAATTAATTCTATATTTTTTAATGATGCTAATTCAATATTTTAATATTCAAAACATATTAATATTTGATTACAAAAAGGATATCAATATTCTATGTAAATAAGTGTTAGATACCCAAACCAGTTATATGAGTAACTTTTTATTACTTTTACATCGTTGCCTCCATATTTATATGAGAAAGTCTCTCGGGTGAATGAAAAGCCAAAAGTTTGGTTAGACCATCTCCGCAGAACCTGACGCGTGACATGTTTTCATCCCAAGTGGATCTTATCCAACAACCATTAACTATGACAATGATGCCAAGATTTCGAGATTGAAGTCTTTCGTTGTCAAATCTTTGCATGATATGTATGAATAATTTTTCCTTACTATACACACATGGTGAGACAGAGAGTGATTAATTTGATGCACAAAATTATTATGTATAGAAACAAAAATATATATATATATAAATAGAATAAAATAATTTAGCTATTGCATTTATTTTTATCGTTACCGATCATATGTATAAAACTAACTTTGAGATTGGATACAGTATAAAAGATTTTTTAGAAGCACGTATTCCTTCGGAGAGTAGATTGGGGCGTGGGCATAAGGGTCTTTATGACACAATCAATAATTCAATTCATTTTTAATTAGGCTTTACTCTAACCTCTTTAGAGATTATTACTTTCTTGATAACTCAACACATGTACTCTTTACCTGCTTATGCATTTATAGTGCAAAATTTTACTATTCAAGTCGCGTTATATACTCATCATCAATACATTGCAGGATAATTATATTTTATATAATATGTTATTCTATTTATATATTTGATTAGATTAAAAAAATATTAGAATAAAAAAGAATGATAAGGATATAATTCTCATATCTTTATTTAAAAAAAAGTAATAAAAATTGTAATGATAATAGCTCACAATGTATTTTGCATAAATTAAGCAATAATAAGTACCCTTGATTGGATTACTTATTCAAAGGAAATGAATTTTTTATCACTTCTTAATATTTGGACAAAATCTGTCTATGATATAAAAAATGATTTCTTCTCCATCTCTCTCTACCTCTCTACCTCATACTACCTGATTGGGGTATAACTTATTCAATGCAAGTGAAACTGGGAATTTGCAAAAGGGAAATTAATAAGCTCCTAAAAGTTGTAATTATGCTTTTTTTCTTAAATAAATTAATAATGTAATCTTAAATTTTTTTAGTTTAGTTTCTAAAAAAATAATTTTTCTTTAATTTGGTTTTAAAAAATAAACCTATGCAATTTAATTTTTTAAATATTTTTTTCAGTTAAAATGGACTTTTCAAAAAGCATAGCATTTGAAGCATTCTAATACATTAAAATTCAGTTTGGATACAAGAATAGTATCATTTTAAAGATTGCGGATAGATGGATTAATCTATATCATTACTTGCCAAGTGGAATTTCATTTGTGTCTAACAGAAAATTATTTTGATGCAAGAAAATATTTGAGAGATTAAATTAAAAGGTTTTATGTTTAGATGAAGAACAAAGTGTTATCAAATTAAAAACAAAGTAATATTTTAGAGATTAAATCATTAATATACTCTTATTATATTTCATGCTTTTTATTTCGTTGTTATGCCAAACTAAAGGCCTACATGTCCTTTAGTAGGCTTTTTGACATAAATATACAAAAAAAATCTAACTTCTAAAACATATTTTCTATATATATAACAAAATTTTAAAAAAAATTAATATAAGATGCGGAGCTGCAATTTTGCATCCCATTAAAAAATATGCATTTTTTAATATTTTAAGGGACACATAGCTTGTTGCTCCGCGTCCCTTTTTTTATAATTTTTTTTATATGGGTCAATTAAAAAAGGACTCCCAAAATGGGGGTCAATTAAAAAAATTAAAAAAAAATAATAATTTAAAATTAATAATAACTATAAAATTTAAAAAAATTGACTTCCATTTTGCAGGTCATATATATAAATAATATTTTTAAAATTTTATACATAAAGTTTTTAAAAAATTTTTAACTTGACATATATATATATATATTTAACTTTATAGTTGTTAAAAATTTATATTTTAAGAAATATTAATTAATTTTGTTAAATTTTTAAAAATTTGAAATTTAAATAATCATTAAAAAAATTTAGATAAGAATTTAAGAAGATTAAGAAAAATATTTAGAAATGTATATTATAATTTATTAATTGTTTGCATTTATATAAAATTTGTTCAACTAAAAAATATGTTTATTTATATATTAAAAAATATAATATCTTAATTTGTATATATAATTTATTTATTTTTATAGTAGTAAGAAATTGATGTTTTGAAAAATATTAATTAATAAATGATATAAATGTTGTAACAATTTTTTTTTTTACTTTTGATACTAGCATTAAAATAAAAAATAAAAAATATGCATGCCATTTCATATTTTCAAATGAAGTACATGGTTTGAATATAATTTTTTTAATAATTATTTAAATTTTAATTTTTACAAATCTAAAAAAATTAATTAATATTTCTTAAAATATAATTTTTAAAAGTTAAAAAAATTTATATATATATACATGTCAAATTAAAATCTTTTTTTAAAACTTTATGTATAAAATTTTAAAAAAATTATTTATATATATGACCCTCAAAATAAAAGTCAATTTTTTTAACTTTATAATTGTTATTAATTTTAAATTTTTTTAATTTTTTTTAATAGACTCAAAACTGACCCCTATTTTAGGGGTCAATACTGACCCTACGCAGGTCAGTAAGGGTCAGTTTTTATAGAAAAAAAAAAATTTTAAAAAGGGACGCGGGGCAATAAGCTCTGTGTCCCTTAAAATATAAAAAAAAATATATTTTTTAATGGGATGCAGAGTTACAGGCTCCGCATCCCACATTAATTTTTTTTAAATTTTATTATATATTAAAAATATATTTTAAAAGTTAGATTTTTTTCTTTTATTTTTTTTTTTTGTATATTTATGTCAAAAAGCCTTCTTCAGTCCCATTTTTGCCTAAGCACGATGTATTATTATTATTATTATTAACTTCATGAAATTATTTGAATTCATATGTGAACAAATTAAGAAGTAAAGTTGAAGAAAGCAACTTAATTAGTAAGAAGAAATAGTAATTAAAATAATTACTTAGTAATTTGATTCTTTTGAAAATTATTCTAAAAATAAAAATTTTAAATACATATGCTGAGTAAAAGAGATATGCTCCTAAATTTGTTCAAAAAGAAGATTTAGTTAAGAAAAAATAATTAAATATTGATAGTTAAAGTAAATGAAATATCGCTTATGAGTATTATAAAATATATGAAGGGAATTAGTCTGATAGATTAAGAAGGATAGTGTCTCTCTTCTTAATAATTTAAATTTAATTATTTTGAAAAAAAATATTCCGAGATAAAAATTTAAGGACACTTCTAATCTTAATACTAAAAACATCAAGTGGCCAAAAAATTAATAACTTAAATGGTACTAATGTTAATTCTTGAAATTAAAATGAATTTGACGTGCTTAAATACGATTAATAAAATTTTATTAAAAAAATACTATGTATTATAAAGATTGATTAGATTGTTTTAAAAATTAGACTAAATATTGAATCAAGATAAGGAGTTATTTATAGTTAGATGATATTGAGTAGGAATTGAATTATTTTTCTAAAGATCGATGTAAAAGGTATAAATATGTATAATATTTTATAATTAAATTAATTATATATTATAAAATAATATTTAGAATAGATAAAAATATTTAAAAATATAGAAAATAATTAAAACATTTTACATATGACAACAAATTCATGTAAAATAGGTTAAGTAGAGTTTATAAAATATCATGAATCTCTATCATAAAATATCAAAACTCTATTTTCAACACAAAAAATAATTTTTGATTAATTTAATATCAAATCGGCTAGTTTTTATTAATTTTATTAGTTTTTGACTTTTTTTGTACCAATTCAGTTCAATTTATAACCATCTAATTAATTAATTTCTATTCATTTTGTCTTGCTTCACCTAAGAATGTTAGTTAAGAGTTTAGATCAACATAAAATTCTTCACACCTACCGTAGGAACCAGAAAAATATTAACAGTCATATTATTAAAAAGTTAATCAATAACCAAGAGATGAATAATAATAATCATAGTAATAATAATTATAATAAAAGTAAATTACACAATTTTTTTAGTTAGGTTAAATTACATATAATACTTCTCTTATTTAAAAAATTACTCCCAATTCCCCTTTATTTTGTTTTTTGCTAATAAAATTCATTTTTTTTATACAATATGTGTGTTTTTTTCCATAAATATATTTATTTAAATGTTTTTATCATCACATTAAAAATAAAATTATAATCTCTTATTAGAATTTAATATTAACTTAATTATCTTTATTATCATATTAAAAATAAAATCACAGCTAGATGTTATATAACAAGTTCACTTTTTTAATTAAAAAAATGAGAAGATAGGATTATTAGAAAATTAGAAGAACCTGATGTAATTTTCAAAGGGTTATTAAGTATTCAAATTTCAAATGAAGTTAGCATAATAATAATAATAATAATAATAATAATAATAATAATAATAGCCAGGAAAATTATAATTAAAGTTAGCATTCAGTGGAATATATAAAACCGAAAAAGATATGGTTGTACAAAGTGAAATCAAAGTGTTGTGGCGTTGTTATCCAAACATGGTTTAAAGTTTTAATTTATTAATGTACTTGGGATGTGCCCGCCATAATAGACCCAGGCATGAGGAATCCCTCCCTTTTCTCATGGTTTCGTGCCTCCCATATTTCTGTGCTTGTTTTTGCAAATTCCCATACTTCCCCACCACGCAAAGATTCTTTTCTTTCGTAGTTTGGAACAAACCAACACTTAATTAAACTTTCAGAACTGTGATTTATAGAAAGGTCAAATTATATTTTTGTCGCTATAACTTTATTTAATTTTTAATTTAGTTCTCATAACTTAAAAATTTTTAATTGCATAGTTTAAAATTTTTTTAATTTATCTCCTATCATTATATTTTTGTTAATATTTCTTAAATTTTCTTAAAGTGACTAATTATATAATATTTTGATACTCTAAATATACATAATTTAAATTAATTCATTCAAGTTACTTAACAAATGTTCAATCACATGTTATATGTGCTAGTTAATTTTATTTTATTGACTATTTTTATCATTTTTATTGACATAAATCATATATCTTTTTAAGGGTCAATGTGATATATAGTTAATTATATTATTAAAATCCAATAGAATATTAATAAAAATTTAACGATAGAGATCAAATTAAAAAAATTGAATTATAAGAATCTAATTATAAATTATATGATTCAAATTAAAAATTGAATAACATTATAGAGACCAAACGAATAATTTAATCTTACAAAAATTTCAGGGAGAATACCAAAGCTGTTGAAGTTTGACCTATATTTCTAGATAGCTAACATGTGTTTTTTTGTCTAGAAATTTTGAGTTGCATATTCTATTTTCTTATCAAATAAAGTGGAAAACTTATTCTGAGTTCTTTCATTGATTTATTTAACATTCTAATCACATATCTTATTTGCTCAGATGTATCCAATTCTCTCCTTCGTAAGTTAATCCAGAAATTTACTCATTGTTGGTTTATACACATGTCAATCAAGCCAGTTGTCTAACTGGTCCAACCCATCATTTTTCTTCAAATAAATAAATAAAAATTAAAGTCAAGTAACAATTTTTATAAAATCATTTAAATATAATCATCCATACATATTTATATAATTTTTTATATATTTGCTATTAAGTTCTTTAATTAAAGAATAACAAATGTGTGATTATTTAATTAAACTATATACTTATTTTGTATTAAAAAAATATATTTATCATATTTTAATTAAAAAATTTAACAATAAAAATAATAAGAATTGCGCCCGTTGGCACAAGGAAAAAATTATATAAAAAATTGCTCTTAAAGTTTACTTCTAACTTGCATAAGTAAGTGTTCAATGAAAATACATTATAACTGAATATTAAAACAAAAACGAAATGAAAAATATTTACAAATTCACGTTAAATTTACAAACCAAAACAGTCACTATATATACAAAAGTTGAACATTTAATCATTTATTAATATTAATTAAGCAGCATATTTTAACTGGCCTTGTAAGTTGTGGCCACAATGTAAAAGTGGGTAACTATGGCAGAGAAAAAGAGAAGTTGTAACAAATTGCAAGTGCACGTTTTGTAGATAAGAACAAAGTAATTGGCAGTTTTGTACCCAAACTGATTGAGAGTTCAGTTTTGTTTGTACTTGTGACCTCTATTCATGGCATCTTTGAATTCATTGTGCATATTCTGTTTTGAGAAGAGGGGGTTGTCTTCTCTGGTTTAACTGAAACTCCCTTGTTTCTATTTGCAGGCAAATGGATTCCAATTAATTGTGCAAAACAGCAATGTCAGAAATTGATCATAGGTAAATTGAAATATGTAGGACTGAAACTCTCTTGTTTCTATTTGCAGGCAAATGGATTCCAGTTATTGTGCAAAACAGCAGTGTCAGAAATTGATCATAGGTAAATTGAAATATATAGGGATTGTCCTGTGTAGTGGCCTTGTAAAGTACTGACAAACAGAAATTTGGTGATTCTCCAAAGCACTCCTCTCAAAGGGTTGTACAAATTCTAGACCAGGTCATGCATTAGTTTAGTTTAATATTTAGTTCAATTTTGCACTCTCTGGTTTCAAATTTTAAACCCAATGCCGAAATTGGATTGATGTCTCAAGCTTGTCAAGTTTTTTTTTTTAAAAACAAATTTTATAAAAATTATAGAATAACTCTAAAAAAAATAATATTTTCATATAAAACTTTGTAAAATTATATTGTCTTTAAAAAGATTTATATAAGTCTCTACTAAATAATTTTTTTTCAAAATAAGACGACTAGATTGTATTGAACCATACTTATCAATATAATTGACTTAATACTTGGCCTTATAATTTTTTTAGCTTCGCCCAATTTGGCTTGTTAGAATATGAAGCGCCCTTGATTGGCTGATCTAATCATGACTCAACTTAAAAGAGAATATTAATTAATTATTACATTAATATTATTTCATTTTTTAATTTTGAATTTCAGAATTCAAATAATGGGTTGGTTATAGATTAAGTGGGAGAATTATTAATTACAAAAAAAAAGAATTTTTTAAAACTAATCAACAAAAAGACATGATTAGCTCCTTTCATCCCACTTTCTAAAAATTGTATAAAAGAGAAGAAAACTCCTTCGAAAAGGAAATGCACAAAATCAAAGACAAAAACCTCTAAGACAACAGTGTTTTCTATTATGAAACAAGACCTAATTCCATTTGATAATCTAGTTAGAATTGCATGGGATAAACATATCTAGCAAGAGTTATCTCCGTTGCAACAAGTAAGTACTTGGATTTATTAAATTCCCTTCATCAGTATCAAAGTCTAGTTGGCTTAATTTTCTATCCTCATATGATTTAAATTTGATTATAATGCATTTTGTTTCATGGAATTGGAATTATTTTGGTCTATATAGTCATATATTCATAATTGAACCATAGAACCCTTTAATGGCAAATCCTAATAAAGACCAAATGAGGCAATAATTTTAGCAGCACATGAAGTCTATATAATGATAATTATGTGGTAGAAAATGGTAAGAAAAGGATTAGTCATTAGGGAGATTTTAAGATTCAAAGCTACTGAAAAATGGTGGTCAAATGGCCTACTTTCAAAGGATGATGTTATTACCAACTATACATTGGAAAGCTTGTTGAATGAGATTTCTAACACCATGAATTTGTCCAAAATGGATAAAAGATGAGTGAGTTATGACTTTTCAAAGTATACACTCTAAAATTGAGATTTCTAAAAGTTGTGATCATACAACCCACTCTTGAGGGCTGTATCTTCCTCCTTGTGCTATAAATTAGTGTAAGCCATAAATCATTGGAAAGCTCTTTCTACAAGCTTTTTGGTGACATATAACTTGTCTCATTTGGACTAGAACTGAGAGAGATATGGTTTCTTAAAGATAGCCCCTCGAAATTGAAACTTTTGGAAATTCTTAAAAAAAAGAATTGAAAATGGAGATTAAAGATGAAGATGCAGTCTCACTTTTAAGAGTGGCACATAAGGCATACCCCTATATCGTTTTGGCCTGATCTTTGCACTAACAAAAAGAGGAAGAGGAAAGGAGTCCAATGGTGGAGATATGGTTGCTTGAAATGCCCTGTATGATGGAGCATGGAATTCACATGCTATTCTAGGTGTGTGTGGCTCCCTAATTTTTATTATTTTTTTAATCTTTTGGGCTAAAGACTTTGACCAATGTGTGGGGGCATATGACAAGCCCAAATTAGGTGATTTTTGTTTTTAAAAATATCTAAAATTATGGTCTACATGGTGGTATATGTTATAGCCATGTTTAGATATTATTTAATCATATGATGCACACTTAGGAAGCCTTTTAGGCTAACATTAAGATAAAAATTACTTCTAATCGGTCTATGGTTTGATCAATATATTCCTAGATGATGTTTGAGAAACATCAATCAATGTAAACCTGAGGGAGAAATTTAGAAAACCAAATTAAGACAAAAAGTTATCTTTTAATCAATGTGTGTTAGAGATAGAGTTTTGTAAGAAATATTGTACTATTACAAATGTTGATGAGCCAATATACTTTCTCATTTTTTTTAATATGAGAAATATATATATATATATATATTTGGGCATAATGCACACTAAAAAAAGTAATTAATTAATACTCTCTATAAGAGAATTAATCAAACATATGAAGCATATTTTTAATATATATGCTGATGTAACCCTTGCAATTAGAAATTAACTTGTGATGTCTAAAGAGAATTTTTTTAAAAAATAAATATCATTAAAGTGAGATCCTTTTAAGTGTGAATTCAATAGTAATGTAACTTATAAAAACAGTAAATTAAAGAAATTAAATAAAAATAAAGAAAAGTGCCCTATTAAATGGGAATTTTTGGATCGGTAAACTTAACCTTATCCAAAAACTAAATTTAATAAGTTAATGTGAGAAATATTTTATCAAGTGAGAATTTTATATTAATAGCCTAAGGTTCATTTAAAGAACTATAGTTTGAATAGTATTTGTCGATGAATTTAATACAAAAAGCAATAACATTTTTAGAATACATGTGATTCAAGTAATATAAATGAAGACTTTTGATCATGAATTTAATAATGTTATTATTAGTCTCATTAAAATTTATTGCAAATATATACATGACACTGTATATATGTAGTTATTCTTTGCTATGTCTATACAGGAACTAGGTTATGATTATAGATATTAAAAATGTTATTGTCTAATTTGATAAAAAAGATAAGCTAAATGGTGTCAATTAGGAAATTTGAGACTATAAAGTTTATACATCTTAAAAAGGAATAGGACATCAAGAAACCATTAAACAATATCACATAGGAGTTTAAATATGTAAATACAACTCAATATGATAGAGATGCAAATTTTTTTATTAGAAATAGGAGAAAACGATATTACTCACGCAAGATGTTAAATAATAAGGCTAATAACCTCATGCGTGAGTGTTAGTCATATCTAACTATTTAAATCTTGTGGACAGCCTTTAAGGAGAAGTTTGGTTATAATAGTTTGATGAAACTAATAACATTGATAATCAAGAATTTAAAGTTAGTTAGTCAAATTCTTATTGATGAACAATAAGTATAAATTATTATAAGATCTCTTTCTATCAGTTAAGAACATATGAAAGTGAAACTTGACCTACAAAGAGGGTATTAAAATTTTTTATGATATTGCTCATCGTATAGAGCTTAAAGGTGAGCAATTAGAAGCTACAAGATCCTTGGACATACCTATATGATTAAGACTATTGTAGCTTCAAAGTCCAAGGACGAGAAAGATAACACTTTCATATTTTTAAAAAAATATATAGCTAACATTTCAATATAGGTTTAAAATTAATAGTTATTCTTGAATTTGAGATAAAAGATATAGGTTTAACAAAGTATGACCTTAGAATTAAAATTCAAAGGGAATCATTCAGAGAAATTAATTATCCTTGTAGAAGAAAATTTTAAAAAATAAAAAGTCCATGAGTAGTTTAGAATAAAAAACAAAAATCGATTTATCTTTGTAAGAAAATATGATAGTCTAAAAATTGTGTGATATGTCCTCAAATTAGGGCTATGCAAGAAAGGAGAATTAAGGAACATTAGGTCGGGATGGGTTTTATGATGAGTCTTCCAACCATCTTAACTTGACCCTGCTCGATATATTTAATAAAATATTTTTTAAAAAAACTTCTTTTAGGTTTTAGTTGGTGATGGTCCATCATGTTTAGCCCTCCTTGCTCCCCCACCATTAAATGCATGAACGAACCATGGACGACACTCCTTCCCTCAGATCCACAATTCCATGGTAGATGGCACTCCTACAACCACTTTGACGAGTCACTGAGTTTGGTTTATCTGCTCTACTTTGATTATTGGTCTTTATAGTCTATATAAAAGTCTACCTCTTTTAATGACTCGCTTGCGGCTTGGTTTCTCCTCTTGAGTCTTATCTCTCTTCAATGTTGCAATCTCTTGATCTCTCTCGTCCTGCTTTTCAATCTTTAGTGAGTCTAGTTTGTTTACTTTGGTGGCTTGTCTACTCTAGATTAATTTTGGCCTTTGGAAGCTTTAAACTAATAAAATTATATTGTATGCAAGTCTTCCTCTCGAATGCTAGCTTTGGTTTGATGTTCTTTTTTCATTGCTTTTGTATTGTTTTTCCCTGTGTTGTGAGTGGTGATTGTTGAGTATTGTCTATTTGAGTTTGTTTCCTATGAATGAAAGGATAATATTCAGTGTTGTTTTCCATCATAATTTCTATTTCTCTATACCTATTTTCATTTAAGTAGCAAAAGGCCCTATTAGTGTCTATTTATGAAGTTGAATCATGTTTCCATTGCATACCATTTTAGTTATAGTAGACCAACATTTGTACCCAATTGCTCCCTTCACCTCATAAGATCTAAAAGGAATGTTGTTGCATAAAATAAGCATAGATAAATTGAACTATATAATATTATAGTCATCTAGTCAGAGAGACTTACTTTAAAATAGGGTAGGTTGCTCTAAGATCATCCTTTTTATCTTGCAATTTTTATCATGTAATCTGATAACATCACAAGTTTAAATAAACTAAATGAGCAAAAATTTCAATCAAAGTCAACTTGCTAGAACTAAGCCATGTAGGCAAGCATAAAACATGAGGATCTTAGGGTAATGATGTGGTATTTCTAATAAAGCTGCAACATTTAACAAGTTATATCTTAAAGTAACCCTAGTAAGCAATTTAATGTACTCCTATAAACTTATTATTTCTCAACAAGAAATTTATGGTTGAACAACAGGATCTTATAACGGCAGCAATTAACACATAGCAAAAATCATTCATAGAGGTAGCATAACAAGGGAAGAAGTAAAAATAAAACATACAGCCTTACCTGTACATGGAAATTGTGTAGCCGAGTAGCAACATACCTTTATGACAAAATCAATGCATGCATTACTTTAAAAGACATTAGTTTTAAATTGATTCACAATTGTAGATTGTCAACGTAGACAAGAAAACAAAAGAAATCTTCGTACAAAGATCACTCATAAAATTTCATTCGAAGAGAACTTTATTATATTGGATTACTGGGCATTAAGGTTTTAGTTAGAAAAAATATTTTATTATGAAGTAATATTTTCAAAAGTATTAAATTAGTATAGGTGGTGGTAGCTAAATAAGAAACCAAGTAAAGAAGAACACGTTTAACAAGTTAAGCGTCATTTAATTAACATTTATCCATTCTGATATAGAATATATTTACTCCTCTTCTACGAAAAAGAAATCTATCATGTCAAGGTACTTCCATATAAAATAAAGAATTTAAAATACTTATTAGTTCCCTTTTTTTTTTTGGTTGGGTTGCGACCAAATAACCATTTTCACTTTAATCATGTAGCATAATCCTTTGTCGACTAAGATTGTATGTTAAATTTCTTTAATTTTAATGCTTAAGATGTTGTTTTATATGTTGTCTTTGTGTTTTGTTGAGGACACACACCAAATCTAGCAAGTAAAATCAATTCTGATATAAAATATATTCAATCCTCTTCTATGAAAAAGAAATCTATCATGTCAAGGTACTTCCATATAAAATAAATAATTTAAAACACTCCTTAGTTCCCTTTTTTTTTTTTTAGCTAGTTTTGACCGAATAACCATTTTCACTTTAATCATGTAGCATAATCCTTTGTCTACTAAGATTGTATGTTAAATTTCTTTAATTTCAATACTTAAGATGCTGTTCTATATGTTATCTTTGTCTTTTGTTCAGGACACACACCAAATCTTATAATAGTGGATGTTCATAGTGCTAAAGAGGTCGTATTTCTCCTAAATCAAGCAACAAATAGAAGGTTATACTAGTTCAGAATGTTCATTTTTACTGTTCATTCTTTTAAGAAGATTTTTTTTTCTAACCGATTCTGATGGCATGATGAAAGTGGAATGATTTTGAAATTAATTATATATCTTTTTCTATTTATTTTTTATTAGATTTGTAGGAAAAACCTAAATGAATGAATAGTCATCAAGAAGTCATTTTGTATTCACTCTTCGAATATAGGTGTTAATGAGGTACAAAACCATGTTTCATGTTCCTAGTTTTGAAAATATTCTTTGTTGGTCTTTTCTAAATGTTTTTATTCTTTTGAGCATATGTATGGAATGAGAGAAATAGATCATTCATTTTTTCCCTTGTCCTATCCCAGCCCGATTTCAAATTGGGCCAGGACATGACTTAGGTCTTGAATTCAGACTCACCCTATTCTCAGCCCATACTGTTCTATGTATAGCCCTACCTCAAATTAAGTTTACATTGAAAATCACAGAGAAAGTCATTTAATTTAACATTGTTGGATATATTATACAATGATATATACAAAGTTGAATATTTATAAGCAATTGATCTTGTGAATCAGTAATAGTAAAATTTCAATCAATAGCATTTAAGTGCTATTAAAGGAATCCTTAGATACTTTTAGGGTATTATAAATTAGGCATTGTATTAGAAAGAAGATCTAAATATGCAAAAATTAACTTTTAGATATGTTTTCTTGCTAAATAGTGATATTATCTTCTAAAACAATAAGAAGCAAATATGCATAGTGTGAGTTACCAAAGAAGCAAAGTTGATTATATGTTTTGCAATAGTGGCAAAAGCTATATGACTAAAAAGGATTGTGAAAAACATTAGGGATCATTGGTGGACAATAAGTCCAAAATTGACCAATAATAATAGATAAGAAATTATAGCCTACATGAAAGTCTCTAGATATCATAATAAGAGTAGATACCTAAACATAATAATGAAAGAGAACAATAGCACAGAAGAGTATCACTCTGAAATGTGTCTATGCATAAGATTCTAGTTGATTCCTTAGGAGAGTCCATACTTGGAGAAATGAGACATTTATGTTCGTCATATAAGATAGCTAAAGTAGCAACATAGAATAGAAAGGTATATAAAATATAAATATGTTGTCTCAACAAAAGAGAGAAAATGAAGGTTAAGATGAAATCTAAACACAAATGTATACATGAATCAAATTATGGATTCCCATAATCTATAATATATGTATCTAGATTTGAATTCTCTTTTAAGGCATTATAGAGGTGAGCTGAAAGGTAGAATTCGAGTTAGATACTGTATAAGTCTAGACTAAGATCTATACGGTATACATAAATAAATTAAATTGACGTACATTCTTATAAAATAAAAAAATATCATAGCATACTATTCATACTATATGTGTTTAAGAATCACAATTGCGAGGCAAGTCAATAAATTCCTACTTCATTGCTATGTTAGTTACAAAAAGGAACAAATCTTTTCATTTAATGCCCTTGTGACTTTGACAATATCATGAAGAAATAAGTCAGTGTTTGCTATTTTAGTATATATCTTATGGTCACAATAATTTGTTTTAAAGAAGTATTACTAAGCAAGTAATTCTAATCTAAATGGTACGTCAATAAAAAGAAAATTGCCTAAAATGTATAAAACTATGCTAATATTTGAAGTATACTTATTGTGAAGTTATGATCATAAGTATAAATATTATACATATGAAAAAGGCAATCGAAGTAAAATTGAAATTCTAGAAGAATTATATTTGCTATAAGTATAGAATATATTGTATATGAGTAAATCTAAGACATTTGAACCACACAAATAAGTGCATAATGTATATTTGGGGGATGTATTTCTTATGCTGATTTTATAATAAAATTTCTAGTATAAAAATTGTAACATTTGGTATAAAAGTCCAAAAAGAATGAGGAATTTTAAGTTATTCATCTTGTAATATGTGAATAAGAGATGTTGAAATATGAAACCCCCTCATGAGTTAATTTGATCCATGACCTAACTTGAAAAGAGAAAATTAATTAATTAATTGAAGAAAATAATGTCTAAAACAATAGCTTTTTCTATTATGAAACAAAACATGATTCCCAAATGATCTAGTTAGAATCAAGTGAGACAGATAGGTCTAAACAAGATCCATTTCCACTACAACAGATAAGTATCTGAATCCATTAGATTCCCTTCATGGCTTGATCACCGGATTTTGTATACCGCCACTTTTGAGGTTGTACAAGGGTCTAAATAATCGTACTATGAGGGAGGACGAGACCCATGCAAGGATCACGAGACCTCGGGCTTTTGGCACTTTCGTAGGTGAGGGTGAATGTTAAAGGAGTAATTTTCGGGAGTTGAATAATAACAAGGGGTAAATCACATGTGGTCCCCCTTGATTGAGTTCGTAAAATACGAAACGACGACAACTAATAGCGAGCAAGTGGCGTTCGGGCGCGTGTATACGTATACGTTGTAAGCCACGGAGAGACCTAAGATAGATTGAAGTGGACTTAATAGGTAAAAGGTCATTTTTGGTCTATTGGGCATAAAAGGCCTACGTTAGTGTTCAAGCAATGTGTATGTTTAACTTAAAAAATAATAAAGTGGTGCGATTAGATTCAATTCACCACAGACACAAAAACGTATCAAGTAAATAAGCACTTACCCCTACAAAAAATTATATTTATCATGTCTAATATAAACACTGACACAAATATATGAGATACAATAAAAATATTGATGATATTTACAATAAATAAAATTTATAATGTTCATATAATGTAAACTAAATCATATAATATTTATATTAACACAAACATAACTTACTTTATGAAGTGTTGATATATCTTATAGCTTAGCACAATATTGTTGCACATGTTATGACTGTTGATGAACATCGTGGTTTCTTTCTTCCCTTGCTTTGTGCGAAAATGCTAAAAGTCAATGACAACTTTTTCTCTTTTTCTTTTTATTACATTCAATGGAAAATGCTTCTCTTCTTACTCTGACCTAGCCATTAAAGTCTTACATGTCATGTTCCTTTGAACCAGATTAAATATTAGTAATTCACACTGTCCACTCATTCAACTTTAAGAAAAATTGAAAATTTGCCCAAAGTAAATTAAAGTTGTTTGATTGAGCGTGCTAAAAGAGCTTTTTCTCCGATGCAAGCACATGAGGCACATGATTTATTTTCTGCATATATAACGATTTGACTATCTGCATTGTAAAGAGGAAGAAGAAGACTATATCTAAATGTTATGGATATGGCATCTTTTCAAATCTTAGGCTTAAAAAGAATATAAAATATATGGGGAGGTCATGTGAGAAGCAGATCCTCGAGATCATAATGTTGACCTTATATGTATGTGGCAATGTGCACTGTGACTATCAAACTAAATTTGTGGTGTTTAATAATAGTTTATGAACCAATTAATACTAAAGAGGCAGACATTAATGATGGTTTGGACCAAGAAAATGGCATGAATGATGTCCTCTAGCTAGCTGGTGACTAGTTCAATTAGGAGGACTTATAATAATGCACATGGATATTAGAACACTTCTCATTTATCTATAAGCAAAATATATATATATATATATATATTATATTAAATATAAGTAAATTAAATCAATGATAAATTAATGTATAAATAATATATCTTACTAGAACCATATCAAAAATATTTATGTATTTATTTTATAATTGACTTAATTATATTCATTTTTATTAAAATAATTCACTTTAATATTTCTTAAAAAAGGAAATGCCAATCAGTTTGCTTGAATTGAATCGACTCATTCTCGAACCCTTTGATTAAATTATGGAAATGCTTGTTGCAATATTACATTGAATAGGTTTTTCTTTTGAAAATTTAAAACGTTGTGATTCTAATTAATAAAAAAATTATGACAAGTTGAAACCAGTTTTCTTTTTTGGGAGACGTTATTAAACAAAATAAAAATAGCGGCAAACTAAAGTATATTATGGCTATATTTGGGAGTTTATGAAAGAATTGAATGAAAAAGGTAAGAAATAAAGTAGTGAATTATGTGTTATTCTATTATTTAGAAGTTCAATAATAGAATGAAGAAATCATTAATGAAATGGAATATTTTATAAATTATTTTTTTAATATCACTTTTATAATTAAAATGTGATTCTAACAAATTTTTAGTTAAAACTAATATAATTATAATTGTATTTTATGTCCATTCTATTATTTTTCAAACTCTCCAATTTGGAGACAAAAGAATTTGGGATTTGGATAGAAATAAAACGCCTTGGAGTGTCTTCTTTATCATTCTATTTTATCTTTAAAAAAAACTCCCAAATAGTGATTTAGTCTATGTTAGCTATTTCATCCCTTACCATCTATCCAAATACATCTTATAAGTTTATACTGATTATTCTCACTTTTGATTTGCATCTTTTGAAGTGTGCAAAGTGTTCTAATTTAAAAAAAAAAAAAAAAGGACAATGTTTGAGTTTGTGTTAACAATTTTAAGGTATATAAAACTTGGCTTAGCTATATCCCTTACTTAATCAATTAATTTTAATTTAATCCACTGATTCGTTGCTTTAATTTGACTTTTAATTTGTATCATATTTATTCATTAATTTTATTTATTTTTTCAAATTATCCCTTATTTTTTTTAGTATTCTAAAGTAATCTCTTAAATTTTTTTTAATATTTCAAAATAGTAATTGATGGTAAATATCACATAAATTAAAAATTAAAAGACTAAATTAAAATTAAAACATAAATAACTAAATTTAAATAAATAAATAAATGGCAAAAAATGATTACATAACTCTAAAAGACTTTGCAATGAAATTTAGAAGGCCTTTTCTTAAGGCATTAGTCCACATCTAGGCTTTAGCTTGCTAGGGCTCTATTCATCTGACGACCGACCCTGATTTCAGCTCAGCAACGGCAATTTGGGGACTTTCTTTTAACATATTTTCTAGTATTATAATCTTGGACTCATATGACATGCAAAATATAAAATATAAAAAAATAAAATATTTATATATAATTGCGAACGGAACAAAGAAGATAATTTTAAAAATTAAAATGATCTTCGTTTTCTTATTTAAAAATAATAATACTAAATTATTAAAGAATTATTATAAATATTATATAGAAAGTATATAAAAGTAATTCCTCTGTCGGGATTATCAGCTATATGGAAATGATTATGCATTAGACAACATTAATGATCAAGTTGGAATGTCTTGTCTTGCTAGCCGCTAACGATGCTCAAAGGATTTGATTCCCATGCAAACTCACATCGCTACCTAATTACCAGAGCACATTTTTATTTCTTCGTTGTCATATGGAATTTTAGCTTTCCAAGCTCGATTAAGATGTTCTTTAAAGAAAATAATAATTTATATAAAAGCTTATTTATGCAAAATCAATGGTCAACCCCCTCCCTCATCATTACATTTACGGGCTCCTCTGGTAGTTACAACTTACCAGCAATTATTAACTGTTATGTAATTATATGATTGCGGGAAAAGCGTTATCTTTCAGCTCTGACTACGATTGTGGGCCCCCATCTGGGTGGTCATCGACCCAGGTCGAAGAAGATCCATGTGGGCCATCGTTCCACCACCTACCCACCATAATTGGGCTTCTATGAAGAGATTTTGAATCGTGCACCATTAAGAAAAATTTCAGAAGGTAAATAAAACTACAAAGCGTAATTGAAAAGTGTAAAATGTGTTCGTTCGCAATTAACTCGTTTCAGGCTGTTTTGTTTGGGCTATTGTAGAAATGTCAAATTTCTGAAAAAGGGAAAGACTAGAGGGATGGGACGACGAAGAAGTTTCAATTTCGTTTGTATATTGAATTAAAGATCGAACATCTAGTTGACTCCATGCTTAGAATTTTGTGGCTTATGATAGTCTCTATCAAAAATTGTCATTAATAGGTTTCTAAAGTTCAATTATCAATATATATGCAATTTTGATTTTTTTTTAATTTCATAAAATTAAAACATAAAATTCATATATTCAATTTGAGAAACATAAAATTCAAGCTCACCAACTTTTACTATCAATGAATGGATTTAAGGTACTTGACCGTACACAAATATTTTTTTTACAAAAATATTTTGTCCCATGCAATTTGGATAGGAATTATAGGACAAACTTTGGCTACTTTCCAATGGTGGATGGATGACAGTTCAGGTGGAGAAGGTAGAAGACAAAGTCTTTTGTATTGTATGGATGTGTGTGTGTGTGTGTGTGTGTGTGTGTGTGTGTGTGTGTGTGTGTGTGTGTGTGTGTGTGTGTGTGTGTGTGTGTGTGTGTGTGTGTGTGTTTTAAGAAAGAATTATTTTAAAGATAAAATTTTTTTGAAGGACTTGTTATCATTATTTTAGGATTAATTACTACTGATTTTAACAAAAAAAATAGTTGAACTAAGTAATAACAAATCTTTTAAGATAAATATTTTTTAATTTTAGGCCCTTCTTCATAATTCTTTTTTTTTTTTTTTAAGGAAGTCTAAATGAGACAGTGTTTTTATCTCTTACAATCAAATTATTCACTTCTTTTCTTTTGAAATAAATTAACTCCTAAAAGGTAATCAACTCATTTAAAATTCAATTTTTAATTTAATAATTAAAAATAAAATTAATTAATTAATTTCTTATTTTGAGTTGTTAGATTAAGTTATGAATCAACCTATCATGAACAACCCAAAATTTTAATGTAAATTAAATAGTAACTATCAAATTTTAAAACTTTTGTTTTTAGGCTTTAATGGTACAATTTTGATTCTTTTTGGCTTATCAAATGAGAGTTGAAACTGAAATATTGTTACAATCGTAAACATGTTGAGTTATTAATCAGCCTCTCGTAAATGTATCATTTATGGGACGAATAAAAACCATCAATCAAATATTAAAACTATAGTCAGGACTTAAGATTAATAAAGGCAATATAATGATGTGAAAAAAAAGGGTGTGCGTGTTTAAGTTTATTGAATTTAAAATTTTAATAAATATAAAAGTATAATATCAAAACTCGATATTATATACATAAAAATTTATAAAATATAAGGGGAAGCATTTGTCTATTCATACCACTATATGGCTTTGTCACCGATTATATGTTATTTGCAAAGCCAATATTGTGGCAAAGTTTATTCTTTTTCTGTTTTTTTTTTTTAACTAAAATAAGAAACAATCAATTACCAAGTTCGTAGATCTAAAAATCCAAATCAAAGAAATGGAAAAAATATTTATTAAATTGAAATATATCCTCAACTATAATCTTAATTCATCAGTTAGGGCAACTGTGGTTCTTCATTACTGAGGATACCAGGAAGCAATTATCAGATTCAAATAACACATTTATCATTTGTATTTTTAAGTTCTTTCATATGTGAAGAATTCTGTTACATAATAATCAGATATTTTGTATTAAGTGTTTCAGAAAAAAAAATTATATTAAGATATAAAATTTAGTTTAAGAAGAGAGCTTCAGAAGAATTGAAGAGGACTGTTTTTACAGCAACTCTCGGTAGTTCTAACTGTTTCTGCCATGACTTTGAAAAGTTTTATCATTTTTATTTGCCTATTGTTAAATTTGTTTGATTCAAACCAAACTCTTTAAAAAACAAAAAAGAAAAAGAACAAAATTACTATTTTGATGTTTGAGATGTTTGATCCATCAATCTACTATTAAAATAAAATTATTATTATATTAGTTCAAATCTTATCAAAGATATATTAAAAGATTTGTTTAGCTCATGTTAATAAAATTGTTCATATAAACTAATTTACTTTAACATAAAACATTATTGATTGAAATAACTAATTCACAATACATCCAAATGTTTGCCAAATTTTTTTTTTTGGATTTTGATATTGAGAATAAAATACGATAATAACATACTTGGGTGCTTGTCAAAATGTAACCATTATTTGTTAGCAACATCTAAATAAGTTGCTAATCATCCACATCGGTTACTAAATTCTACAATGAGATCAAATTGATGTAATTTTTCAGAAGATTGAAACTAATTAGATGATAACTACTTTTTAAAAACTAAATTAATAGAAGAAACATATTTTAATGTGACCAAAATGATGGTTTCCTCAAAATAATTTCACAACACTAATTTTTCAAGATTAAAAACATGATTTCATATAAAGAATTACTCCACATCCACATATTATATGTCTAGACTTGCCTACCGCTTAAGTGAGTTAAGATGGTTTGGAATAATATTTTTAAAAATTAGATTAATTATTAAATTGATAAAAATACTAATTCATAGTTCATTCGTTTGATCATGCTTAAGCCAATTACAATTAAATATTTTTTTTAATATTTTATATATTAAAATTTTAATATAACAAATAAATATTAATAAAATTTAAACATTTTATTATTAATTTAATATTTTTAAAGATATTAAGAAGTTATTTTTTTAATTAAAAAATAAAAAGTACTCATGATTAAAATTTAAGAGTATTTAATATTAAAATTTTTATATTTTTAAATTATATTAAGATTTTATTTATTATTAAAAAACCAAAAAAAAAAGAGAGAGATATTGCTAGGAAATGGAATATATCGAGAGCAAATATTGAAAATAGTTAAGTGTATATATTTTGTTTCTTTTATATTATCCTTTTTTTAATTTCTTTTTATTATAATCTATTTTTTCTTCTATTACATTTTATTTTTAGTATTTTAAATTTGTTCAAGATAAATTTTGCTATTTTATAGGAAAGAATTAAAAAAAAATCAATGATTGGTTTGACTAATTTTTTATTAGTTGAATGGATTTTTTGACAAGTTAATTTTATAAGTCAATCCAATTAGTTCAGTGCTAATTAAGTGATTTTCTGATTAGACCAATCAATCCTATTTTTCAAACAACGATTTAAAAACCATCTTAACCCATCTTATACCTCTCAAATTGAATGGATTAGGTTCTTTATAATTTTTTATTTTCTTTTTAACTCTCCCAAGTTGTTTTTTTTTTTAAAATAATGTCTGAATATCAATATTAAAAATTTTGTCTATCTCTTTAAAAAATTAACATCACAATAGTGCCATATATATATATATATATATATATTTTAATTAAACTTTTAATCAACAAAATAAACTGTCCCTCTCCGCCTATGTCTGCTGCCCAGGCCTGTGCATGGATGGAAATGATACTATTTATAAAAAAAAAAAAGGTAAACAATATTTATTCTATCATTATTATTATTCAATAATATCTATTTATTATTATTTTTTAAATATAAAATTATTTTTTATCACACTTATCTACCTTTTTTCTTTCCTTTCTTTTCTAATATTTTCAATTTCTTCCCTGCAAAAGGAGCGCAACCATAAGCATTAACTAGGATTTTTATTAGTAGTTAAGAGGACCAGGGAACGCAACCATAAGCGTTAACTGAGATATTTATCGAAAGTTAAGAAGAACAAAGGCCCACCCATTTCTGTGCAACATAGATTACCAGCCAAGGCCATGGGCCTCCCCGATCACCTATCTTCCCTGTCTTGGTAAATTCATTTCCATTGTTCGCTTCCCCACACTTTATGCCCCACTCCGCCACTTCTCTTAATCTCCTCCGTCTGGGGCCCAACAAACAATTCCCTTCAACTCACACCGTCTGTGGCCCCCCCCCCCCCTCTCAGAAAAAAAACTCACAGGAACGTACTGCTTAATTACTTCTTGCATTCTAGAAGTGCTATTACTTCCTCTATGATATGTCTCAGGAACGTTCCGGTCTTTTGAATATAAGAAGGGTGCGTACATTCTCAATTTAAACTGTTTAAATTTAATTTAAATAGTTCAAATTTCATAATTTTTATTTATTTATTGATATAAAATATTTTTTTTTATAATTACTCATTGTAAAATTATTTTTATTTTATATTTTGTATTTTATAAAATAAAAAATTTAAAATTTTAAAAAATATATAAAATTTAAACTATTCAAATCAAACCTAAACTATCCAAATGAAATGTCAGGACATCTGATGGCCAAATGACTAGAAACCAAGAGTTTTGAATTCTATCATTAAAAAGAAAAAAAAAAAAAAATCTCTCATTCGACGCTGGACAAAAACCAAATCACAAGGCATCTATCCTACCCATTGAAGGATGTGTCCTCTTCCTCATCCACTTAACCATGATACCAATAAATTTTCAGCTAGAAAAGCAACTCCCCATCAAATTAATTCACCAAAAAATTCAAGCTTGGCATATTATAGATGTATAGCGACACTTTTGGAGCAGAGGACTCTTTCGCATTAAGTTAGATAAACCCCTGGTCCACTATATCCTCTAAACTAAAGGGCAACGTAAGGTTGCAAATTAAGCGCAGTCCCAGTAAATTACAGTTCAAACGGTCTTAGAAGAAATCAAAAGGTCCAACTCCAATCCCGGATATTTTCCTATTACCATATAGATATTTATCGATCTAAGTCTTTATGAGGCCTAGGCACTTCTTGTCCCGACTCAAAGTAACTAAATTTGGGAACAATGGAGTATGTAGAAGATTCGGATGAGGACATTAACGAATGGCAACAAATCCAACACCCATTTCTTGATGAAACCCCCTCCACGGTGCACCAATCAAGTGGTGGATGGAACACCCCAGCGATTGAGGAAAATTACCTTCTTCATGGTGGTCGCTCTGTCATTCTCCCACCGGCGGACCCTGAAGATGGAAACTCGTTGCCGCCACCATCGCCGGCGTCGTCATCGTCGTCTGTTTGCGTGCCTGACGAGGATGTCAGTCCTATGCCGTCGCCGTCGCCGTCGCCATCGCCATCAGAATGGCGGCTCCGAGTGGCTAATGAAGGTTGGAAGTTATTGAAGGTGCGGTTCGAGGCTATTAGAGACGGTGTCGTTCGGGTGGCTTCCAAGGTTCGTGATTATGCAATATTCGTGGGGGCGTTTTGGTCAATTATGTACGTAACCGGAGTGGCTTCGGCAACGGCGGCGTTGTTAGTTTACGTGGGGATTCAACGGCGGCGTCGGCGTCGGACGCTTCATCAGCAGAGGATGGATCATATGGCATGTCTTCTCAGAGAGAAAGATGAGGTGAGGTGACTGTATGAAAGTGCAATATTTGATTCTCCCCGTAACCTCCATTGGTTTTATTCACCTTGAAGATGAGCTATATATTTATTTCCGCTATTGACAAATTAAATAGGTAAACTCAAGTTAAAATATTTATATTAAAAGATTTTAAAATTTAAAATTGTTTTGAAAAGATAAAGTTTAAAAGTTTAAATTATAAAAAAAATATATTTTAAAATTTTAAATTAAAATTTTTTATTTTATGTCTGACTCTTTTAAAATAACTTTAATATTTTAAAAATTTTAATATAAACATTTTCTAATTTAAATCCTTCAACTGTATAATTTTTATAATTAAATATAACAGAGCATATTAGTAATAGCTGGTCATTGTGCGAGCGCTAATAAGATTTTGTTAGCATGCTAGTTTAATAACCTACACAAAATAGTAATAAAGTATAATTACTAATATGTTGAGCGATCATTACTAACACCTTGAGTCTCAAGCTATTGGTAATTATATATTGTTACAATTTAATAGCTAAATAACAGCACACTAGTAAATTGTTACTAGTAATCTAGTATTATGCGCAATCGTTATTAATATTTATAGGAACAGCTACCATTAAAATTTTTAATTTTTTTTTTGGCCTCATATCTTTTTTAACAGAAGTCATAACTTTGTAGTGATGAAACTCTTTTTAATGTATTTCTTTTATTTTTTAAAGTGACATTTTTACTTTTGAATTCTTAATATTTTGGTCCAACCTTTTAATTAAATATTTATTGAGCGATGGTGTTATAAATTATCAATTGTGAAGTCTAATAATAATACAATAATTATTAAATGTAAAATATTTTTAATTTATTTTATGAGATTTATTGTTATACTTATACTTTTTAATAATACAAAAGTCAAATCAACCCTATTAAAAGTGATTAATTATTAAATATCTTAAGCAAATTAACATGAAATTATGGATAAAATATTGTTTTGGTAATTATTGTGTCATTATTGGAGTTTATGATAGATTAAAGTTCATAAAATCATCATTTTTATTTACATAATTAAGAGTAGTAATAGTTTTATGTTTCCTGAAACTTCAATTTCTTAATAAGTAGAATGCTTTTATCTTTGCTTAAAAATTATTGTTTCTTTAAATGAAATTTTTATATTTATAAACTTTGTAAGAAGTCTCATATTTGAAACCTGTGATCAATGCGATTTGCTTTAGGATCTATACGTGTATTTTAACTTCTTAATTTTTTTAAAATGTTGTATAGATTTTCGTGGGATGGATTCCATCTAGTTATACATATCTCAAGGCTAAAATGGAAATTACTATGAAAACATTTAACCTCTCAAGAAGAAAACAACACCTTAATTGCTCTGACTCACAAAATAAAGTATTGATTAGAGACATTATACTACAAATATTTGTGTGCAGAGGATTAGCCAACTCTTACTTCAGATTGCACATTTGAATGAAGTCTTATCCTCAAGGCGCAAGGTTCCGGTGCTCCGACTTAGCGGCTGATTATATTATGTGAGTTTTGCAGTCTTACTTTGTCCACAATATACAATGTAAAGCATATATTTTATATGCGGGAAACCCTTAAGTATACTCTTCGTAAAAATAAGTATTAATAGATTTTAAGACATTTCTATTTATTTTGTACACAATTAATTATATATATGTAAGCATTTTCTCAAACTAAAGTGGGTTTCACAACTTGTTAGAACTTCTGAAAACTATTCTCTTATGGTTTCGATATATCCTTGCTGAAAACAGAAGCCATATTAAGACTTTCCCATTTCTATTTTTCGGTTTTGAAACACCCACATAGCCATACTCTCCACGAGTCATAACTAGAACCAAAATTAATTTGCCAAACGAACTAAAATTTGAAGTCAATTAGATGGATTTGTGCAGCAGTCAAAAATTGAATTCACATTAAAATTGTTCTTAAGCAACAAAAGAGTTCATGAACTCGGATCCTTTTTTTAAAGCATGTCTTATTTATGACAGTAATGTTATTACACAATGGCTGCACAAGAAAGTTGTTAGTATAAAATAAATCTGAGCCGTGTACAAGGACACTGTCCTTGAGAGATATTCCGCCACAAGACGGCACTCCCCAGGATTAAACGGATTCTTCTGCGATGTCGCAGGAAAGCAGAACAACGGAGATAAGAACTCAGGGACGAAGAGAAGAGGAGAGAGCAGCTCGAATGTTGTCCGGAGCTGTGGTGTGTGGAACCCAAAGAGCAACACGGTATTTATAGGCACAGAAAATAATGAGACGTTGGACCAAATTGAATTATATTAATGAGGGCGTTTCTGAACGTTGGGCGGTTTCCGACATGAAGATTAATAATCATTATATCAGATAATAAAAATAAGAAAACGGATTAATAATTGCCGGTAAATGATGAGTAACGTTCAGAAACGTTCACATAATGAACTCATAACCGAAGCCTTAAATTTGTGAGTTTTCCGGAAAGCTATTTGAAAATATTTAATTTTCAAAATTTAAATTCCGGCAACGGTAAAAAATGTCCAACACCGCGTATATTTTGCGCGCAGGGGGGGCAAATCGCCGAATTTCAACTGAGCTCGGCTATGTTGGCCCAGCTTTGTGTGCGCGCGAGCCCACTCTCCTCCTAGACCCATTTTGCTCTTCCATAATCACATGTTATTATTTATACCCTTTGGCCTTCCTTTATTTGAGCAATGTGGGACTTCTCTTTTTCTCTTCCCTTTTAACACACACACACACAATTCTCTAACAATCCCCCACATGTGTGTCAAAAGACCATTATCATCTGAGTTATACATATGGGTTTAAACATTTCGAATATGGTGTCTTACGGACTATGAACCATTCCTAGATTAATAAAGCTTAGTATACACAATTGTAGGTGAAGCTTATAGCTTCTATGAACCAACAATTTTCGTTGTATACTAGAGGCCTTAAGAATCAATTTATACCCCCACAATTTTCGCTGTTATCGCAGTTTTGCGCTTTAAATTATGGCCTTGCGCGTGCCTGGTTTTAATGAATGCTGTAGAGATTTTTGCCATGATCTCATAGGAGCGGCCCCACTCAACATTCATATAGGTGATTTCATCAAGTGTGACTGCAATGATCACACCATCCATAAGGAATATGAAATCATTAAGAGCTTTTGCTCAGCCTCGCCAACAATGCATTCTAACACTTTTCCTCATATCATAGGAATGGACTAAAATAATCAAGTGTTAGCAGAATTAACAAACGACTTGTTTTTACCCATATGAACCTCCTTCATGGGATCACCAATCATAGAGGTTGGGTTACCATCACTGTTAATTTTCAAACTGGCTTAAGTCTCATTCCCCTTGATGTTTCCAAAATTTGTTTCTTCTCTAAAGGTTTAGTTAGGGGGTCTGCCAGATTTAATTCTGACCTTACAAAATCGATCGATATAACTCCATTTTTCAACAGCTGTCTTATAATATTATGTCTTAAACGTATGTGCCTACTTTTGCCATTGTAGGTCTTATTTTTAGTAACGGCTATCGCCGATTGACTATCACAATGTAATGACACTGATGGTGTTGGTTTTTCACCTAATGGAATATTTGCCAAGAAGTTTTTCAACCACTCAGCCTCATTACTAGCCAACTCTAGAGCAATGAACTCTGAATCCATAGTGGATCTCGCTATAATATTTTGTTGAGCTGATTTCCAGGTTACTGCACCACCACCAAGAGTGAATGCATAGCCACTAGTGGATTTGGTATCTTCTGAATCTGAGATCCAGTTAGCATCACTGTACCCTTCTAATACAGCGAGAAATCCATTATAACATATACCATAATTCATGGTACATTTCAGATAACTCATTAATCTGTCCAAAGCTAACCAATGTTCACTACTTGGACAGTGAGTATATCTACTCAGTCTACACACAGCATATGCTATATCAGGTCGGGTGTAATTCATTAAATGCAACAGACTCCCAATAATCTGTGCATATGTAGATTGAGCTACCGAATCACCCTTATTTTTAACTAATTTGGTGCTAGCATCATAAGGAGTGTTTACAGGTATTTTTTCAAAGAATCCAAATTTTTTAAGAATTTTTTCAACATAATGTTCTTGAGATAGTAAAATACCATTTTCACTTCTTATGATCTTAACACCTAATATCACCTTTGCTTCACCCATATCCTTCATATCAAATTTAGAAGAAAGAAACCTTTTAGTTTCTATTACAACATTTATACTTGTACCAAAAATGAGCATATCATCAACATATAAACAGATAATCACACAATCATCATTCACAATTTTTGTATAAACACATCTTTCTACTTCAACAGTGGAAAATCCATCACTTGTTAAGACTTGATCAAGTTTTTCATGCCATTGTTTCGGTGCTTGTTTCAATCCATATAATGATTTAACAAGTTTACAAACTTTATTTTCTTGTCCAGGAACAACACACCCTTCAGGTTGTACCATGTAAATTTCTTCTTCTAAATCACCATTTAAAAAGGCAGTTTTAACATCCATTTGATGAATAAAAAACTTGTCAACTGAAGCTAAAGCAATCAAAATTCTAATAGAAGAAATTCTTGTTACTGGAGAAAAAATATCAAAATAATCAATATTTTGTTTTTGAGTAAATCCTTTAGCTACTAGCCTCGCTTTATATTTATCAATAGATCCATCAGGATTATATTTCTTTTTAAAAATCCATTTGCAACCAATAGGTCTTGCTCCCAGAGGCAAGTCTGCTAAAACCCAAGTTTTGTTTTGATTTAGCGAATGTATTTCAGTTTTAATTGCTTCTTTCCAAAGATGAGCATCAGAAGATGAGATTGCTTCAGAAAAATTTGATGGCTCATCTTGTAACATGAAAGTATAAAAATCATTTCCAAAAGAAGTTTCTTTTCTTTGTCTTTTGCTTCTCCTTAAATTTTCAACAAAATTTTCACTTTCATTTACTTTAGATGAAGAAGGCAAATTTTCAGCTGTTTGAGACATATGCTGAATTTTTAATGGAAAAGTATGTTCAAAAAATTCTGCATCTTTAGTTTCAATAATAATGTTATGATCAAGAACATCACTTTTCAAAACTAGAAATCTATATGATGCACTATGTTCAGCATATCCAATAAACATGCAATCAGAAGTTTTAGAACCAATTTTTCTCTTTTTAGGATCAGGTAATAAAACCTTTGCAAGACACCCCCACACTTTCAAATATTTTAAGTTTGGTGTGTACCCTTTCCATAATTCATAAGGTGTCTTATTTAGTTTCTTATAAGGAATCTTATTTTGTAAAAAACATGCAGATAACAAAGCTTCACCCCATAAATTATCTGGTGCAGAAGAACTTACAAGCATAGCATTCATCATTTCTTTTAAAGTTCTATTTTTCCTTTCTGCTATTCCATTTGATTCAGGTGAATATGGAGGAGTTACTTCGTGAATGATTCCTTCTTTTTCACAAAAGTCATTAAATAAAACAAATTCTCCTCCTCTATCTGACCTAACTCTTTTAATCTTTTTATTTAATTGATTTTCTA
Organism: Erythrophleum fordii; assembly: GCA_032878935.1. Taxonomy (NCBI): domain Eukaryota; kingdom Viridiplantae; phylum Streptophyta; class Magnoliopsida; order Fabales; family Fabaceae; genus Erythrophleum; species Erythrophleum fordii. Next base: position 46,613,880 of record JAVQMF010000053.1, on the reverse strand, counting down.
CCTTAGCTTTATATAAAAGAAATTTATCAAAAGCTTCATCTTTATTTCTCAATAAATAAACTTTAGTATATCTAGAAAAATCATCAATAAAAGTTACAAAATACTTTTTGCCACCTCTTGTTATAGTTTGTTTTAAATCACCTAAATCAGTATGTATTAAGCTAAGCAATTCAGTTTCTCTTTCTACAGGAAAATGAGACTTTTTGGTTAATTTAACTTCTACACAAATTTCACATTTGTTTAGAGAATCATTTTTAATTTCAGAAATTAAACCAAGGTTTTGCATTTTCTTTAAATATGACCTACTAACATGTCCTAATCGAGCATGCCATATATCAAAAGTATCAATCATAAAGACAGGCAAGTAAGCAGAAGATGATGCATTTTCATTCATATTAGCAATGTTGAGTATAAACAGCCCCTGAGTACAATAGCCCTTCCCTACAAATACATTATTCTTTGTCATTACGATCTTATCAGATTCAAATGACACTTTAACCCCAGCTTTGCTTAATAGAGCTACAGAAATTAAATTGGCTCTAACATCAGGCACATGAAGAACATCACTAAGTGATAAAGTTTTTCCAGATGTGAGTTTCAGTTCAACCTTTCCTTTTCCTAGAACTTTTGCAGTTCGGGAATCAGCAAGGTAAACACGGTCTTCTTTTTCCTTGGTAGGATTATAGGAGGCAAACATCTCACGATTTGCACAAATGTGTCGGGTAGCCCCAGAGTCTACCACCCATTTTTTCACATCGGATACTAAGAGAGCTTAAGAAATGACCGCTACAATGATTTCATTTTCTTCATCTCCTTGAACCAGATTGGCCCTAGGAGGATTGTCATTTCTAGCCCTCTTTCTGCATTGAGCAGCATGGAGGCCTGGTTTTCCACAAACAAAGCGACTCCCTTTCTTTTTGAATTTGGGGTTAGAACTCTTGGGCTTGTAGTCAGGTTTTGTTTTAGATTCATACCTCTTAGCATATTGCTTTGTCTCCACCAAATTTGCTTTTGAGGTCATCTCTTTGCCTTTTGCAGCTTGCATCTCTTTTCGATTTGTGTCCTCAATAATGATGTGAGTGATTAGGTCTGACAATGGCAATTGCTTTTGTTTGTGTTTCAGTTGTTGTTTGTAGTCCTTCCATGATTCAGGCAGCTTCTCAATCAAAATTCCAGCAACAAACTCGTCAGGTAGGTTGATTTTTTCCGCCCTCAACTCTTCTAGCAGCTTATGGTACTCGTTAATTTGCAACTTAATATCCTTGTCCTCGGTCATCTCCCATCTATAGTAATTTCCAACAACGAACTTTTGCTTCCCAACGTCCTCAGCAGTATATTTGGCAATTAACGATTCCCAAATTTTGTTTGCTTCCTTGTACACATAGTAAACATCGAAGAGATCATTAGACAAAGTGTTAATGATGGTATTTCGGCATACCTTGTTGGCATATTCCCAAGCAACCCTTTGATTTTGGTCAACATCTAACGAAGGTTCAGATTGTGTGAGCGCAGCAGCAACTCCATATAGGTCCAAGATTGAGTAAACACGTTCTTGCCACCTTCGGAAGTTTTTGCCATCGAACATTTCAATTTTTGAAATATCCGGTGGTGGCCTAGACAGTAGCATCGGAGGTAGTGTGAACGGGGCACCGGTAGGGCCATCGGAAGTAGGAGCATTGTTTTGTGACTCCATATCTCTCAAGATTGTTATTACACAATGGCTGCACAAGAAAGTTGTTAGTATAAAATAAATCCGAGCCGTGTACAAGGACACTGTCCTTGAGAGATATTCCGCCACAAGACGGCACTCCCCATGATTGAACGGATTCTTCTGCGATGTCGCAGGAAAGCAGAACAACGGAGACAAGAACTCAGGGACGAAGAGAAGAGGAAAGAGCAGCTCGAATGTTGTCCAGAGCTGTGGTGTGTGGAACCCAAAGAGCAACACGGTATTTATAGGCACAGAAAATAATGAGACGTTGGACCAAATTGAATTATATTAATGAGGGCGTTTCTGAACGTTGGGCGGTTTCCGACATGAAGATTAATAACCATTATATCAGATAATAAAAATAAGAAAACGGATTAATAATTACCGGTAAATGATGAGTTACGTTCAGAAACGTTCACATAATGAACTCATAACCGAAGCCTTAAATTTGTGAGTTTTCCGGAAAGCTATTTGAAAATATTTAATTTTCAAAATTTAAATTCCGGCAACGGTAAAAAATGTCCAACACCGCGTATATTTTGCGCGCAGGGGGGGCAAATCGCCAAATTTCAACTGAGCTCGGCTATGTTGGCCCAGCTTTGTGTGCGCGCGAGCCCACTCTCCTCCTAGACCCATTTTGCTCTTCCATAATCACATGTTATTATTTATACCCTTTGGCCTTCCTTTATTTGAGCAATGTGGGACTTCTCTTTTTCTCTTCCCTTTTGACACACACACACAATTCTCTAACAAGTAAAACATATGGTCGAGCTTCCTAATCTAGAAAACCAGAGAAACCTGATTGAACAGCCTAGACAGACAGCTTATAAGCTTCTCAAGTAGTATCTATTTTCCTTTTTTTCCCTCTCATGTTAGCAAAGAAGTTTTCAAGCCAAAAGTTCCCTCTCATGACTGTGAATGTTCATTGAAGCCTTCAATTTTCATCACTCCCCTCATACAACCTAGCAACATCAAGTTGGTAATCGTTGAGTTTCTTGATTTCTATGACCATTTTTCATACTGCTTCCAATATCTTTTTCATGAAATGATCATATTTGGGGGACGAAGTGCGATTCCTTTTTCACAGAGCTAACCTCAGTATCATCTTAGTCTGTATCTATGAATGATATGGAAAGAACTTCCCTTTGCCGTGAGGCTCACCATCCATGCAACTCCTATTTCTATGATATTTCATAACTAGAATTACCTTCGCTATGGCAGGTGCAGCGTACACGTAACTGCTGCTCAAATGCGATTGTTATTCGGTTACATGATAAAGAACACAAGGTCCTCATTTGATCTGTTTAGTGAGAAATAGTTCAACAAAGCTATACAAAAAAGATTTTAATGTAAGAATCTGCCAATATTGCAGTGACATCAATTGAAAAAGAAATGGAGCAAGGAGCAGGCCTAACCCTATAACATATTCTGAGTAACGCTAAGAAAAGAAAATGAGGATTTGATGTTGTAATATGTTACAGCGCAATAAGGGAATAACAAGACCCAAAAAAAAAAAAAAGAGAATTGCTAGTTCGCTCTTGCATTCTGTGCCCAATAACAAAGTGCTTCTGGTGTGTAAGGGAGTATGCAAGTTTCAAAGCAAGTTCATCATGCAGCCAACTTTTCATTTAGCTGCATAACTGTTTTTAGCTTTCTATTAACCCTAGCCAACGAAGCATAAGAGAGCCTATTATTCTTTAATTTTATTGTATAAATTAGTACTTAGCTTCAGGTCAGATTAGATATGTCATTTAATCTATTTTTTAAGTAAATTGTAATACATATATATATATATATATATATATATATATATATATATATATAAAATCCTGTGACATGAACACTGTTCAATAATACTATTCAATAACATCACATGAATGATGCATTATTATTTTTTGGGTGAGAGCTGCTTTTTTTTCCTTGTAGGCCCTAAAGCTTTTTTCTGAATTCCCCTGCAATCCTAGTATAGATATAAGTGGGCACATATGGTTCCAACTTCCTACCGGTCTCTTCTTTTTCTTTCTTTTTTTTTTTTGGGCCATGTTCCAACTAGAATCTTGATTCTTGAAATGTCTGGAAAACCAGTTTCAATTGTCATTAACTTGGGTTGAAAGGAATTAGCCTTCATCCATTACACAGGTGCAATATTTGGTACATGAATGGGAAGACACTAGGAAAATGACAATAACATTTATAATATAGCTAACTGCGTTATTGCAATATCTATTAATGCTGCAACCAGTGCAAAATTTTTAGTAAATGAGTGTCAGTACCGATTAATTGAAACTATAAATAAATAGTTGAGTTTGATAGACATTTGACATGAAACATAACAATGAGGCAAAAAGTAACACTAGATTCATAGAATATAACTCAATACGGTGTCTCATAAGTTGAAATAATTCATACTGGTGTTAATTATCAATCCTATCTAAATTCAATTGAAAAGCATCAGCCATGCCAAATAATTCTCAGATGGAAAAAATGTGAAACTCAAAACCTGTTATATGACTATATGAGTCATTATATCTAAAAGCATAGTTCAAAATTCAAACACAGAAAAAGAAAAATGAAAGAGAAAAACACCTATATCAATATATCATACCATGATTCTTGTTTCCTGTTTTCATCTTGTAAGTTGAAAGCCAACAATCAGATTTGAAACATCCCAGATATTGCTTAATGTCATGCTAGGCCTACATTTTTTTAAACTTAGCTTAAGCTGGGTCACTGTGAGCTCAGCCAAAGATATCAAGGTGCCAGGCCCCAAAACGAGCTCAGTCTAGCTCGTGCTTTCATACACTGAAAACCAAAATCCATATTATGAATGTCAAAATTTAAAGTCATTATATGATAAATTAATAATTATTCATTGATAAAACCAAATATGGACATTAATTCAGTACTGTCTCACATACACCCCCCACCGAAAGAAAGTCCTAAACTCACTGTATCATGGCAAGATATCACCAAATTACTCAAGTAAATCATAAACCATCAAACCCAGTATCAGAACCGAAGAGTAGTCACCAAAAATTATATCATAGAGAATATCTTTAACACAAAGTCATCGCAAAAGGACAAAGGACGGAGAAGACGAAGAAGGCCATGAAAAATATCATAGCTATTATTAGCTTTAGAGTCCCATATTGGCAAAGCCGACAAATCCAAAGCCATTGTCAAATTTGACCCAAATGAAGCAGTTAGCTATGTGTTTGATAATTCCATCACCTACGTGTATTTTTTCTCTGCCATTATAGACTTTTGTGTGAGCAAATTCTATGGATCATGAGTGACGTGATTGGTAGCATCTGCGAATGGGTACCAGGACTGATATACACTGTTTCTAGCCTTCCTAACAATGCTGTCATGAGCGTCAATTACTGCTGGGGTTTGTGACCAAAACACTGATTCTCTATTGACTGATATGCTGCTGGTGCACTTTGGTAAGATTGATTATAACGATGAAAACAGTTGGAAGCTGAATATCCTACTTTGCCACAAATCTGACAAGTTACTTGCAGCCCATTTCCATGAGATCTACCGTTTCTATCTCCATGGAAACCTCTTGAATTTCTATAAGAAATCTTGGCGTTTTCAAAATTTTGTTGTTTTCGTAAGCTGCAACAAACAAAAAATGTGGGTATAAATTGGTTCGAGTCGTGCCCGAGAACACTTTTCGCCATAAGTCGACAACTCCCCGGGATTAAACAAATCCTTCTTATAACAGTGGAACAGAATAGCAAGAACTAAAGAACTTAGAAGGACGTAGGGGAAAGAGAGGTGAAAGCTCTGAAAATGTCCGAGAGCTCGGTGTGTCTTGAACCGTATAATGCACTGCCTTTTATAGGCCGAAAACGCAAACAAGAACTTTGGACAATATTAAAAATAATTAATAGTGACTTAATCACAGTTTAATGAAAATTCATTTTGAATGTTGGGATTAAAAGCAGAGATCTTTTCTGAACATAGGGATTAAAGCTGCTTAATAAAAAATTAAAGCGATAAATTTAAGGCCTCAACGTTTAGAAAATTAATAAATTCATGGTCCTAATTTCAAAACTATTGAAAATAAGATTTTTTTAGTAAGTCTATTTAGACAAAATATTTTTATAAAATACAAAAAATAGTTGCAGTAAAAAATACCTAGTATCGCGTCTAATTCGTGTGCAAGGAGAAAATTGGAGATTTTCAACTGTGTTACCCCTGCGTTGGTCTATTGTTGTGCGAGCAAGCCCATTCCTCTTCTTGGTCCATTTACTTACTTAATATCACATCTTAGTATATATACACTAAGACTCTTTTTATTCTAAGCAATGTGGGACTTAGGCTTTTGACACACCTACTCCAACAATCTCCCACATGTGCCAAAAGAACATTATCATCTAAGTTACATGTATGAGTATAACTATTTTAAATTTGGTGTCTTTTGGACTATGAACTAGACCTAGACCAATAACACTTAGTACATAGAAATGTCAGTGAAACGTATGTTTCTATGAACCAACAAATCTTTGTTGTGTACTAGAGGTTTTATTAGTCAAAGTATACTCTCATAGTTTCTACTGTTAATGACAGTTTTGCACTTTAAACAGCCGTGTGCATACCTGGTGTTCAATGAATGCTCTAGAGACTTTGCCATGGTCTCATAGAAGCGACCCCATTTCATATTCATCTAAATGATTTCATCAAGTGTATTTGCAATAAATAAACCATCCACAAGAAATATGAAATCATTAAGAGCTTTGCTTAACCTCTCCAATAATGCATTTTAACACTTTCTCAAACCATAGGAAGGGACAATAATTTTAGCGCTAGCAAAATTAACATATGACTTGTTCTTACCCATATGAACCTCTTTCATGAGATTTCCAATCACAGAGGTTGGGTTATTATCATTGTTAATTTCATATTGGTTTAAGTCCCATTCCTCTCCATGTATTATTAATTTGTTTCTTCCCTAGGGGTTTAGTAAATGGATCTACTAGATTTATTTCTGATCTTACAAATTTGATTGAGATTACTCAATCTTTTAGTAGCTGTCTTATAATAATGTGTTTGCTTTTACCATTAAAGGTCTTATTTTTAATTGTAGCTATCGCCGATTGGCTGTCACAATGTAAAGACACTGATGGTGTTAGTTTTTCTCTTAATGGAATATTTGTTAAGAAGTTTTTCAACCACTCAATTTCAGTACCAGCCAATTCCATAGCAATAAACTCTGAATCCCTTTAGGATTTTGTAATAATACTTTATTTGGCTGATCTCCAAAATACTACACCACTATCAAGAGTGAATACATAGCCACTTGTGAATTTAATCTTATTTGAATCTAAGATTCAGTTAGCATTACTGTATCCTTCTAGTACAGTAAGAAATTCACTATAAAATATACTATAGTTCATGGTACCTCTCAAATATTTCATCAATCTAATCAGAACCACCCAATGCTCACTGTTGGATAGTGGGTATATCTGTTCAATCTATATATCGTATATGTTATATCAGGCCTGATAAAATTCATCAAATGCAATAGACTTCCAATAATCTATGCATATTTAGATTGAAATACTAAATCACCTTTATATTTTGATAATTGTATACTAGAATCATAAAGAGTGTTTAAAGGAAAATCATCAAAATGTCTAAACTTTTTAAAAATTTTCTCCATATAATGTTCTTGAGAAAATAAGATACCATTTTCACTCCTTATAATGTTAACACCTAAAATCACTCTTGCTTCTCCCATATCTTTCATATCAAATTTAGATGCAAAAAGACTCTTAATTTCAATTACAACATTTATACTAGTATAAAAAATAAGTATGTCATCCACATATAAGCAAATAATCACACAATCATGACTTACAAGTTTTGTATAAACACATCTTTCTACTTCAATAGTAGTAAAACCATCATTTGTCAAAACTTGATCTAATTTTTTATGTTATTATTTAAGTGCTTATTTTAATCCATATAAATATTTAACAAGTTTACACACTTTATTTTCTTGTCTAAGAGCACACATCCTTCAAGTTGTACTATATAAATTTCTTCTTCTAAAAAATCATTTAAGAAAACAGTTTTAACATCTATTTGATTAATATAAAGCTTATATATTAAAACTAAAACAATTAGAATTCTTATAGAAAAAATTCTTGTAACCGAAGAAAAAATATCAAAATAATCAATATTTTATTTTTGAGTAAAATCTTTAGCTACTAACCTAGCTTTATATTTATCAATGAACCCATCAGGATTAAGTTTTTTTCTAAAATCCCATTTACAACCAATAGACTTAGCTCCTGGGGGCAAGTATACTAAAACCCAAGTTTTATTTTGACTAAAAGAACTAATTTCAACCTTAATGACTTCTTTCCAAAGATGAGCATCTAAAGAAGAAATAACTTTATAAAAATTTAAAAGATCATCTTATACCATATAAGTATAAAAATTATTTTCAAAAAAAGATTATTTCCTTTGCCTCTTACTTCTTCTTAAATTTTTAGCCAAATCTTTATTTGTATTTTGTTCAGGAGAATAAGTAGACATTTCCAAATTCCTATGATTATATTCAATTTTCAAATGAAAGATATGTTCAAAAAATTCTGCATCTTTAGTTTCTATAATAGCGTTATGATCCAAAACATCACTTTTCAAAACTAAAAATTTATAAGTTGTACTATGTTCAACATACCCAATAAACATGCAATTAGAAGTTTTAGACCTAATTTTTCTTTTCTTAAGATAAGGCAACATTACTTTAGCAAGATACCCCCACACTTTTAAATATTTTAGGTTAGGTACATAACCTTTCCATATTTCATAAAGTGTCTTATTTGTTTTCTTATAGGGTATTCTATTTTACAAAAAACAAATAGACAACAAAGTTTCACCCCATAAATTATTTGGTGCAGAAGAACTTACAAGCATAACATTCATTATCTCTTTTAAAGTTCTATTTTTTCTTTCTGCAACACCATTTGACTCAGGTGAATATGGAGGAGTTACTTCGTGGATAATTCGTTCTTTTTCACAAAAATCATTTAACAAAACATATTCTCTTCCTCTATCCGACTTTACTCTTTTAATCCTTTTATTTAGTTGGTTTTCTACCTCTGCCTTATATAAAAGAAAATTTTCAAACGCTTCATCTTTATTTCTCAATAAATATACTTTAGTATATCTTGAAAAATCATCTATAAAAGTAATATAATATTTTTTACTACATCTAGTCATTATTTGTTTTAAATCACCCAAATTAGCGTGTACTAAAGAAAGCAATTTAGTTTCTCTTTGTATAGAAAAGTGTGATTTTTTAATTATCTTAGTTTCTGCACATACTTCACATTTGTTTAAACAATCATTTTTAATTCCAGAAATCAAAACAAGTTGTTACATTTTCTTAATATAAGACTTACTAACATGTCCTAATCTAGCATGCTATACATCAAACGAATCAATTATATAAACAGGCAAGTAAGTAGAAGAGGATGCAGTTTCATTCATTTCCGCAACATTCAATATAAATAGTCCCTAATTACAATATTCCTTTCTTATAAAACATTATTTTTTGTCATCACAATCTTGTCAGATTCAAATGACACTTTAACTCTAGTCTTTTCTAATAGAGCTACAGAAATTAAGTTTGCTCTAACATCAGGCACATGCAGAACATCATCGAGAGCCAAAGTCTTTCTAGATGTGAGTTTAAGTACCATTTTTCCTTTTGCAAGAACTTTTGCAGTTCAGGAATCAGCAAGATAAATGTGGGCTTCTCTTTCCTTGATAGGATCATAGGAGACAAACATTTCCTTATTGGCACAGATGTGCTTGGTAGCCCCAGAGTCTACCACTCATTTCCTCATATGGGAGACAACAAGAACTTAAGAAATAACCATCACAATGACATCATCATTGTTCTCATCTCTTTAAACCAAATTTATATTCGACTTAGAAGGATTATTATTTTTAACTCTTTTTCTACATTATGCAGCATGGTGCTCTGACTTATCACAAACAAAGCAATTGCCCTTCTTTTTGAATTCAGGGTTAGAATTCTTGAGATTATAACTAGGTTTTTTTTATGAGAATCATATCTCTTATTGTGCGATTTTATTTCCACCAAATTTGCCTTTGAGGCTATTTCCCTACCTTTTACAGCTCGAATCTCCTTTCGGTTGGTGTCTTCGATGATGATATGAGTGATGAGATCTGACAATGACAGTTGTTTCTACTTGTATTTGTGCTACTGTTTGTAGTCTTTCTATGAATCTGGCAGTTTCTCAATTAGGATCCCAGCTACAAACTCGTCTGGAAGGTTGATTTTCTCAACTCAGAGTTCTTCCAGTAGCTTGCAGTATTTGTTAATTTGTAACTTGATGTCTTTGTCTTCGGACATTTCTGATTGGTAGTAATTTTCAATCATGAATTTCTATTTTTCAACATCCTTAGCAGTGTACTTTGTGATTAGTGACTTCTAGATTTTGTTGGCCTCCTTATATACACAGTATATATTGAACAGATCATTAGATAAAGTACAAATAATTATGTTTTTACAGACCTTATTAGCATATTCCCATGCAGTTCTTTGGTTTTGGTCAGCATTAGGAATAGGTTTGGACGGGATCAGTGCTATTGTAACTCCTTGCATGTCTAAGATAAAAAAGATCCGCTCATGCCACCTTTTGAAGTTTTCCCTGACAAACATCTCAATCTTGGATATATCTGGGAATGACTTGGGCAACGTCATAATAGGTACTACAGTTGGAATAGAGGCTGAAGCAGCAGCACCACTCCCTCCAGAACCACCACCAGAACTTGCAACGGCAACGTTAATATGATTATCAAGACCAAGTCGGTGTGACTCCATAATAACTCTTAAGATTGTAAGCTACAACAAACAAAAAATATGAGTATAAATTGATTCGAGTCATACTAGAGGACACTGTCTTTAAAAGTTATTCCGTCACAAGTTGACAACTCCCCAGAATTAAATGGATTCTTCCTATAATAAGGAAACAAAACAGCAAGAACTAAAGAACTCAGAAGAATGTAGGGGAAAGAGAGGAGAGAGCTCTGAAAATGTCTGAGAGTTCAGTGTGTCTTGAACCACACAATGCACTGCCTTTTATAGGCTGAAAACGCAAACAGGAACGTTGAGTAATATTAAAATAATTAATGACGACTTAATCACGATTTAATGAAAATATGTTTTGAATGTTGGGATTAAAAGCAAAGATCGTTTTTGAACGTTGGGATTAAAGCTGATTAATAAAAAATTAAAGTAGTAAATTTAAGGCCTCAATGTTCAGAAAATTAATAAATTCATGGTCCCAATTTCAAAACTACTGAAAATAAGATTTTTTCGATAAGCCTATTTATACAAAATATTTTTATAAAATACAAAAATAGTTACAGTAAAAAATTTCTAGTACTGCGTCTAATTCATGTGTAAGGGGAGAAATAAAAAATTTTCAACTACGTTACCCTTGCGTTATCCTGTTGTTATGCGTGTGAGCCCACTCCTCTTCTTGGCCCATTTACTTGCCCAATATCACATCTGAGTATATATACACTAAGACTCTTTTTATTCTAAGCAATGTAGGATTTAGGCTTTTGACACACCTACTCCAATAGTTTTGACTGAGGTAGTACAGATTGAGACAAATTGACTTGTAATAACTGGTTTAAAAAAATAGGGGATTTTATTTTTTTTTATGTATGTATATTATTTTCTCTTTCCTGAGTCCTCATTCTTCCCGTGTATTTCTCCTCTTCTGTCTACTATTCATTCCTTCCTCCTCTGAGTGTGTGAAGTGCCCTTCCCTTGAGTTGCCATCATTTCTTCCCCACTGTAGGGCCATCACTGGCATTGCGCAGCTCCTCCCAAGTCTCCCCACTACTGGTTCGAGCATAGTGACCTGAAAGGAGGAGCCCGCGGTGCCGTCAGTCGAGGTGAGCTTCCTCCCATCTCCTAAATGCTTCTTCTTCATTTTTCTTGCTTTGTTCTTTTCTAAACCCATTGATTTCAGCTACTACCTCCCATTTTCGGCCTATCCCTGCTCTAATGAATGACAATGGTAGTAAGGTTCTTCCTTTTTGCTTGGCTGGCTAATGAGGGGGGTGAAGAAATGGCGTTTTTATTTTGGGGCTTTCTAATCATGTTGGATATGCATAAATCCTTAATTTTTATTCTCTTAGAATGATATATGATCTTAAATTATGGAATGGAATTTATATGGAAGGATTCAAGCTAAGGGTTGTTGTAAGCGGGTGAGTATGGTTTATGGAATAAAAGTCATCTAGATAACTATTTTAGAATTATATGAATGCGAGAATGATTGCTTTGAACCTACGTGATGATTTGATGAGTTTGGGTGTTATCAGGAAGTTCTATGAGCATTGGCAGTGAAGGAAACCAACCTTTCAAGGAGAAACAAGTATCGTGTTAATATGGGCACTGTCTGTCTGTAAATAACGAATTTCAAAGCCCTTACCATTACCATTAATTCTGATATCGTTATTTTTTTTTTTGCTGAATCATTCTATGTGAGATAAAAATTTTGTTATATATATATATATATGTTTTGTGGTAATGAGTTGATCTCGAGGGAGAAAATGCTTGGAGAAGTAACTTTTATCTATTCCTCTTTAATTGGTCTTATTTAGTTACTTATTTATATATTTATGAAATTATGTATTTATATTTATTGATTTAATTATTTGTTATTTGAACTAATTTTAGTCCCCTATAATCCAAATTCTTTGTAAAAATATTTGGCTAATGATATATATATATATATATGAATTTAAATTATTGATCAGCGTGTGTCTTATTTATAAGTGCATGCTATAGTCCTTAATGGAACTAGGTCATATGTTATGGAAGGATCTGGTTGGAGAAGGAGCTACCTGTTAGAAGTAGTCACCTGAGAGAAACGGATAATGAGCTACAACGAGGTGTAGCCGCCCCCAAAAAATATAAATTATGACATATAAGTAAGAGGGGTGGAGAAGGAGCTACTTGTTAGGCGTAGCCACCTAAGTGAAATGGGGAAAGAAGTTGCCAATGAGGTGTAACCGCTACCTTACTTGACCTAGCGATAAATCTCCCCTAAATAATCATATTAAGAGACTCAAGGTCTTAATGGGTATTCTTGCATACAATAGATTGTGGATTTGCTAATTATTAAAGTGTGATGGTTAATTTATACACTCTTAACTCTTTAGTTATGACCTTTGTTTTAATTGTGAAAATCTGTTATTTGCTCACTGAATTTTTAGCGCACTCTTTTAACTTTTAAATTTTTTAGATAGTGCCATCGGATTCGATTTGCGTCCCTCATCTTAGGTTTTGAGGCGTTATGGCAGTAAGCCTCCTTTTTGAAATTGGGGGCTTGGTTTTTTTTTTTTGGTTATAATGAGTTTATATCTATATTGTAAAGTATTTTAGAAGTAGGACCCATAGATATAGATTATGTTTTTCCTTCCCTATTTTGGCCTTTTTTTATGTTCTGATGATTGGTTGTGGAGAGCGGAGCTCTCTGTTGCTGTTTATGTTGGATTCTGGCTGTTTGTAGAAATTTGGAATGTCTTATTTTCAGGGGACACTCTACCGAAATTTTTACAAAAAGCTAAGTGTACAAAACGAAAGAACTATATATATCCAATGAGATGAGATTACACTTAATTTACCGCTATTCAGTGTAAAACCTCCCAAAGGTCATTGAATTAGTACAATGTAGCAATTCAAGCATGTAGATAGGAGTTCTGTGCAGATTCCTGTGTTGTTCACCCCTTCTTCTTTTTTTTGGGGGCATGAAAGGTGGTATCAAAGCCTAAGATCTTGTGTCCTATGAAATAAGTGCTCCCTAATGACGCCTTAGTTATTTTTATGAACCCGGGCATAATTATAACTAAGATATCATTAGAGGCCTTATAGGGTGTTAATGATTTCTTTTTTATATGTAATACCTTAGGAAGTATGGATGTCTGTGAATGTGTATGTCTATGAATGATTAGTTTTGTTTTTGTTCTAAACCTGTGCCTTGGTTTTTATAGAGCAATGATACCAGCTAGATCTAGTGCAGTTGGAGGAGCAGTTGCAGAAGAAAACGTAATGAGACTTTTGTTGAGGCTCCTACCCCACCGATGGCCCCAGCCCCTAAGGGTCGTGGTAGGCGTGAAGGGTGTAGTGGACAAGGCAGGGCTACCCAGCCCCCGATAGAGAATATAACATTAGAAGGACTCATGCCTCCTCAATCGCAATCAGGATCATTGGATGTCTTGGTGGCTAGGTTATAAGGGACTATGGAGGCATTAGCAAATGTAGTGCAAGCACAAGGAGCTAGAATTGATTAATTAGTAAGTGTTGTAGCTCAGCAAGCTCAAGCACAGGTTCAACCTACTCCAGTGACACAGCCAATATAGAATGAAAGGAAGAATATTGATGACTTAATATCAAGATTCTTAAAGTTGAAACTACCAATATTTTTTGGGTCTGATAGCTGAGAGGATCCCTAGCTTTTCATGGATAGTGTTGAGAAGGCGTGCCAAGCTCTTAAATGCTCAGGTGAAGAAAAGATAGAATTAGCCACTTACCAAATGCAAGATATGGCTTATACATGGTGTGAGACCTTATTTTGAGGAAGACTTGTAGGATTACCTCCAATAACTTGAGAAGAATTCAGAGAAGCTTTTATGGCTAGATTTCTACCTAAGAGTACCAGAGATGTGAGACGCTGAGGGTTTGAGACCTTGAGACAAGTTCTAGGCATGAGTGTCTCTGAATATGATATCCAATACACATAGCTCTCATGTTATACACCTCATTTGGTCTCTACAGAAAGAGATTGGATTGAGAGACTTGTAGACGGATTATTATACCTATTGTTTAATGCAGTAGTGGCTCAGGTTGAGCAATTTTCCTCCCATGCTGCGATAGTTGATTGTGCAAGGAAAATTGAATTGTGGGGGATAGAAGATAATGCTCTCTTTACAAAGAAAAGGAAAATGATTGAGGGTAAGCACAAGGGTGTAGTGTACTTGACAGGTGGGTCAATACTTCAAGATCATAGCCAGATATTGTCTTTAGTCTTGAAGAAACCCGTGCAGTCTTCAGGTAGTGCAGTTAGTCAACGATCAGATTAGAGTGCCATTGGACATTATGCCCAGTATGGTCCTGTCCAAATGGAGCATGATAGCAATCGTTGTCCTACTTGTGGGAAGCTTCACTTTGGGCAATGTTATAAGACAACAGGTGCCTGTTATCTTTGTGGGCAAGTAGGGCATTTAAAGAAGTATTGCCTGCTCCAGCAACATGGGTCTAGTTATGAATCGGTTTCATCATCTTGTCAGATCGCTCCTATAGCAGTTGCACCAATTCAGTCGATTCCCACCCAACCAAGTAAGGGTGGTGCCAGGAGAGGTGCAGGAAACAAAGGGCTAGCCTCTGCGGGGAGGGGCAGGCTCAAGTGTTTGCTTTGACTAGATAGGATGTGCAGGCCTCCAATGTAGTAGTGACAGGTACTCTCCGAGTCTATTCTTATAATGCTCATGAGTTATTTAACCCTAATTTCACTTATTCATATATATATATCTTCATTTTGCCAAATGGGTTAGTAGGGATCTAGTTAGTTTAGATGATCCCTTTATGGTGGTGACTCTGATTGGTGAATCGTTTTCAGTGGACTACGTATGTTGGTCTTATGAGGCTCTTACTGAGGGTAAAAAAATCTTAACAGACTTGGCGATACTTAATATGACTAATTTTGATGTGATTTTAGGTATGAATTGGTTGGCTTCTTATCACGCCACGTTGGATTGTTATTTAAAGGTGGTAAGATTTCATATTTTGGGTGAGTCACCCTTTTTGATATAGGGTGATCGTAGTGAAGTACCAACTAACTTTATCTCTTCATTGATAGCATAGAGGTCGCTAAAAAGAGGGTGCTAAGGATATTTGGCTGTTATTAAGGATGTTGATACATGAATGGTAAACCCGCAATAAGTTCCTGTGGTTAGGGAGTTTGCAGATGTGTTTCCAGAAAAGTTACCTGGACTACCACTAGATAGAGAGATTGAATTTCACATTGATGTAGTTGCAGGCACGCAACCAATTTCTATACTCCCTTATCGCATGGCATTGTTAGAGTTGAAGGAGTTAAAGGCTCAGCTGCAGGACTTGTTGGATAAGGGTTTTATCCGTCCAAGCGTCTCTCCTTGGGTTGCTCCAGTACTTTTTGTGAAGAAAAAGGATGGGTCTTTCCAATTATGTATTGATTACAGGCAACTTAATAAAGTAACGATTCACAATAAGTATTCATTACCTCGTATTGATGATCTTTTTGATTAATTGCAAGGTGCGCAGTGTTTTTCCAAGATAGATTTACGTTCTAGGTACTACCAATTGAAGATAAAGAAGGAAGATATACCCAAGACAGCTTTTAGAACTCGTTACGGTCATTATGAGTTCTTAGTAATGTCCTTCGGGCTAACTAATGCTCCAACAACATTCATAGATTTGATTAATCAGATATTTAGACCATTTTTGGATAGATTCATCATAATATTTATTGATGATATCCTAGTTTATTCAAAAAGTTGGGAAGAGCATGAATAGCATTTACGTTTGGTGTTGTAGCAGTTAAGAAAGGAGCAATTATATGTAAAGTTTTCTAAGTGTAAATTCTGGCTAGATCAAGTGGCATTCTTGGGCCATGTTGTTTCGAGGGATGGTATCCAAGTAGATCCAAGTAAGGTAGAAGCCATTGAAAAGTGGCCTAAACCTACCACAGTTAAAGAGATTTGCAACTTTTTTGGGTTAGGCTGGGTACTATCGCCGCTTTGTAAAAGATTTTTCGAAAATAGTCGCCCCTTTAATTAGATTAATGCAAAAGAAAGTTAAATTTTAGTGGTAAGATGCTTGTAAAGAAAGCTTCCGAAAGTTGAAGAAGTGTTTGACTTCTACCCCAGTCTTAACCTTATCATTAGGGATAAGAGGCTATGCTGTGTATTGTGATACCTCAAGAGTAGGGTTAGGATGTGTTTTTATGCAACATGGACGTGTAATAGCCTGTGCTTCGAGGCAACTTAAAAGAAATGAGCAGAATTACCCTACTCACGATTTAGAAATGGCAACAGTAGTATTTGCCTTTAAACTCTGAAGACATTATCTTTATGGCGAGACCTGTGAGATTTATACCGATCATAAAAGTCTTAAGTATATTTTTCAGCAAAAATATCTCAACCTTAGGCAACGAAGGTGGATGGAGTTACTCAAAGACTATGATTACACTATTTTATATCACCCTAGAAAGGCTAACGTAGTAGCAGACACCTTAAGTAAAAAGTCAATGGGCAGTTTGGCTCACACTGTAGGAGATAGAAGGCTATTAGTGGAAAAAGTTCATAGCTTGGAGAGAGGAGGAACGAGATTTGAAATTGCTAAATCCAGAACATTCTTAGCTCATGTGCATGCTTGTTCATCCCTCATTGAAAGGGTAAAGGTGGCTCAAAAATTAGATCCCAGGCTAAACAGAATAATGGAAGGAGTAAGAAGTGGCAAAAATAGTAAATTCATTGTAGACTCAGAATGGGTGCTCAGAGTTGGAGACCGGTTTTATATGCTTAACATGAGGGATATAAAGAGAGAACTTTTAGAGGAGGCTCATCATTCGGCATACACCATTCATTCAGAATCGACAAAAATGTACCAGGATTTGAAACAATCTTATTGGTGGGATGGTATGAAGGGAGATATAGCCGACTTTGTTTCTCGTTACCTAGTGTGTCAACAAGTGAAAGCTGAGCATTAAAAACCAACAGGGTTGTATCAGCGACTAGAAATACTTGAGTGGAAGTGGGAGAGAATCACGATAAATTTCATAACAGGTTTACCTCGTACCCTGAAGGGGTATGATTCTATTTGGGTGATTGTAGATAGATTAACTAAGGCAGCACATTTCCTTCCTATTAAGATTACTTATGGTGTAGCTAAGTATGCATAACTTTACCTAAGTAAAATAGTGATATCGCATAGAGTACCTGTATCTATAATTTCTGATAGAGGCCCTTAATTTACCTCTCATCTGAAAGGTTTTTCAGGAGGCCTTAGGTATGAGAGTAGACCTTAGTACTGCTTTTCATCCTCAAACTAATGGGCAGTCTGAGAGAACAATATAGATTTAGGAGGATATGATGAGAGCATATGTCTTAGATTTTGGTGGTAGTTAGGAAAGTCATCTGCCTTTGGCAGAATTTTCATATAATACTAGTTATCAAGCTAGCATTCAAATAGCACCATTCGAAGCACTATATGGAAGGCGGTGTAGGTCTTCAATAGGATGGTTTGAAGTTGGTGAAGCCAAATTGTTAGGTCTTGACTTGGTACAAGATGCACTGGATAAAGTACGGGTGATAGGAGAAAGATTGTTGACAGCCCAAAGTCGATAAAAGTCCTACATAGACCACAGGCGGCAAGACTTAGAATTTACCGTGGGTGATCTAGTGCTCTTGAAGGTGTCTCCAATGAAAGGGGTGATGAGGTTTGGAAGGGAGGGAAAGTTAAGTCCGCGATATGTGGGACCATATGAAGTACTAGATAAGGTTGATAATGTGGCTTATCGTTTAGATTTACCACAAGAGTTAGCAGGAGTCTATCCAGTGTTTCACATATCTATGCTGAGGAAGTACTTGTCTAACCCTTCTCACATAATTAAATCTCAGGAAATTGTGCTAGATAAAGGGTTGACGTAAAGGGAAGAACCTATTAAAATTGTAGATAAGCAAGTAAGGAAGCTTCGCTCGAGAGAGGTAGCAATGGTTAAGGTAGTTTGGTGCAATCATTCGTAAGAAGAGGCCAATTAAGAGCTAGAAAGTGAGATGCAGACCAAATACCCTTACTTGTTTGAGTTTTAAGGTTAGAACTTGAGATTTAAATTCGGGGACCGAAATTTTTTTTAGGGGGAAAGAATGTAATAACTGGTTTAAAAAAAATAGGGGGGTTTTATTTATTTTTATATATGTATATTATTTTCTCTTTCCTAAGTTCTCATTCTTCTTGTGTATTTCTCCTCTTCTGCCTACTGTTCATTCCTTCCTCCTCTGTGTATGTAGTCCCCTTCCTCTGAGTTGCCGTCATTTCTTCCCCACCGTAGGGCCATCACTGGCGTCGCGTAGCTCCTCCCAAGTCTCCCCACCGCTGGTTCGAGCATAATGACTCGAGGAGAGGAGCCCACAGTGCCGTCGGTCCAGGTGAGCTTCCTCCCATCTCCTAAATGCTTCTCCTTCATTTTTCTTGCTTTGTTCTGTTCTAAATCCATTGATTTTAGCTACTACCTCCCAGTTTTGGCCTATCCCTACTCTAATGAATGACAATGGTAGTAAGGTTCTTCCTTTTTGCTTAGCTGGCTAATGGGGGGCGAAGAAATGTGGTTTTTATTTTGGGGCTTTCTAATCATGTTGGATATGCATAAATCCTTAATTTTTGTTCTTTTAGAATGATATATGATCTTAAATTATGGAATGGAATTTATATGGAAGGATTCAAGCTAAAGGTTGTTGTATGCGTGTGAGTATGGTTTATGGAATAAAAGTCGTTTAGATAACTATTTTGGAATTATATAAATGCGAGAATGATCTTTTTGAACCTACGTGGTGATTTAATGAGTTTGGGTGTTATCAGAAAGTTCTATGAGCATTGGCAGTGATGGAAACTAACCTTTCAAGGAGAAACAAGTATCGTGCTAGTATTGAGCACCATCTGTGAGTAAATAACGGATTTTGAAGCGCTTACCATTATCATTAATTCTGATATCGTTATTTTATTTTTCGAATCATTCTATGTGAGATAAAAATTTCGTTATATATATATATATATATATATATATGTTTTGTGGCAATGGGTTGATCTCGAGGGAGAAATTGCTTGGAGAAGTAACTTTTATCTATTCCTCTTTAATTGGTTTTATTTAGTTACTTATTTATATATTTATGAAGTTATGTATTTATATTTATTGATTTAATTATTTGTTATTTGAACTAATTTTAGTCCCTTATAATCCAAATTCTTTGTAAAAATATTTAGCTAATGATATATATATATATATATATATATATATGAATTTAAATTATTGATCAGCGTGTATCTTATTTATAAGTGCATGCTATAGTCCTTAATGGAACCAGGTCATATGTTATGGAAGGATCTGGTTGGAGAAGGAGCTACCTATTAGGAGTAGCCATCCGAGAGAACGGGTAAGGAGCTACCAACGAGGTGTAGCCCCCCCAGAAAGTATAAATTATGACATATAAGTAAGAAGGTAGAGAAGGAGCTACCCGTTAGGCGTAGCCACCCGAGTGAAATGAGGAAAGGAGCTGCCAATGAGGTGTAGTTGCTGCTTTACTTGACCTAGAGATAAACCTCCCCTAAGTAATCATATTAAGAGACTTGGGGTCTTAATGGGTATTCTTGCATACAATAGATCATGGATTTGCTAATTATTAAAGTGTGATAGTTAATTTATACACTCTTAAATCTTTAGTTATGACCTTTGTTTTAATTATGAAAATATGTTATTTGCTCACTGAGTTTTTGGCTCACTCTTTTAACTTTTAAAATTTTCAAATAGTGTCATCAGATCCGATCCACCTTCCTTATCTTAGGTTTTGAGGCGTTGTGGTGGTGAACCTCCTTTTTGAAACTACGGGCTTGGTTATTTTTTTTTTTTTGTTGTAATGAGTTTAAATTCATATTGTAAAGTATTTTAGATGTAGGATCCATTGATATAGATTATGTTTCCCCTTCCCTATTTTAGCCTTTTTTTTATGTTCTAATGATTGGTTGTGGAGAGCGGAACTCTCCGTTGCTATTTATGTTGGATTCTGGTTGTTTGTAGAAATTTGAGATATCCTATTTTCAAGGGACACTCTGCCAAAATTTCTACAAAAAGCTAAGTGTACAAAAGGAAAGAATTATATATATCCAACGAGATGAGATTACACTTAATTTACCACTATTCGATGTAAAACCTCCCAAAGGTCATTGAATTAGTACAGTGTAACAATTCAAGCACGTAGATAGGAGTTCTGTGCGGATTACTGCGTTGGTCACCCCTTCTTTTTTTTGGGGGCGTGAAAGGACTAGAATTGACTCAATTGTCTTGGAATGTTTTTTTAGTTGGTGACTCTTGGGCAAGAAGCAAGGATTCTATGTCCATGACTGAGTAAGAATCTAATCTAGACAAGACTGACACCATAAGTGCATCATATTCTCTAGGCAAATCTTCGAAGATTGCCTCTTTCTGATCACTTATAGATACCAGGATCCAATGAAAATTAATTGATCAATAGTTGTTTTAATTTTAAAAAATATTCATTCATTAGATTGATAGTGATCCCTTTTCGGTGTTTCGGTGCTGTATTTTAAATTGGTTTTTCATGGCTCTCCCTTGAGAAGCAAAGAAAGCATGAACAATGTCCCATACCTACCATGTAGAGTCGCATCTTGCCACTATTGTTAGCATGGATTCTGACATGGAGGAGTGCATCCAGGAGAGAAGAAGCTGGCCCTGAGTTGCTCCCACTCCAAGAATTCAGCATTGATCTTTCCAAGCGTCGGAGATAATTTGAAAAATTAAAGAGCTATGAGTCTGGGTTGTCTTAATTCATGGAGAGAAAATGAGTCATTTTCAATAAATCTTAGCTATCTAGATGATTTGCAAAAGTTTATTTGTTTCTCAAGATGTAATATGTCTGAGGTTTAGAAATAATTAGTAAAATAATTCATTTTCTCACTATAAACTGAGATAGTTCAAACTTAGAATTTATGTCTATAATATAATTAATGGTTCATACTTAAAAATAAGAAAATGCTCTTAGAAATTACCAACCAACTAATTATTTCTGTCAGTTGATTGACGAAATCCATTAATCTATTAATGACAATTAGAGAACAACAAAAGAGTGATCTATCCATTAATTAATAACAAAATATCAAAAATTTAAAAAATTATGATAAGTGAAGTGTTTTTGGCTTTGTAAATCAAGTCATTTTACTAATAATAATCCAATAATTATTGAACTAATTCAAAAACATTCCAAACATGTCAAAGAACATGATAAAAATTTAAATTTAGATTTAAAACAATTTTCCAAAAAGACTCATTATTATTACAGCTTCTCTACTATAAAAGTTTTCTAAACACGAGAGAAATTCTCTAAAACACATTCTGTGGTCTCCCTACTGTCTGAAATCTTTCACAAGTACTCTTAAGGAGAAGATTTCACAATATTCTTAGAAATGATTCGTCTGAGCACGGCGCAAATTTTTTTAACAGCTGTATTGTGTTTTTCTATCTCCATTACTCTAGTATTTCTGTCTTCATTATAGCCCCAATTTTCTCACACCAAGTCACTCATCTTCTTCATTGTTGAATCTCGGAGGAACTGCAGAGGCACCAGAGATGAATCGCTGCAATTTGTAACCTCGAACTGCAACTAAAAATTGTTGCTTTCAGAGTAAAAAATTGCCTTCATCAACCTTGACTGAAATTGTGAGTGTAAAACTGATTAGCGCAAATTTGTGACATGAGATCAGAGAGGAAGATAGAGTTGTGGATCGAAAATTCTCCAATCAGAGAAAACCATGCACTGATACCATGACAAAATGCTATGAAATTAAGATAAAGAAAATGAGTGTTCTACATCAATTGAGCAGATCCACATACATGTGAAGGAGCTATAAATAGACATAGCTTCTGTTTAATAGAATGCAACCCATGTTGCTGACGAGGATAACAACATGCCAACTCATACTAAAAGTGCATATAACTAGCTCCATCCAGATTCAGAGGATCAATTGATTGAAGTCAATTTACCCTCAGCATACCACCATTTAAATATATTAATTACGAAGGAATAAAAAAATTGAGAAAAATATTTTGTGATGTCTATTACATAGTACTCATCATAATTCCAGAATAGTGGACGCAACATTTTTCTGCCTTTTTTCACATGTTAAATGAAACATTTATTTTTTTTAAAAAATATAAGTATTGCATTTCAAAGAATAATTATTTTATTGCAAATTTAAAAATTAATAAATTTTATAGATATTAATAAAACTATTATATTAATATTTCATTTTAATCGTGTGGAATCTAAAAGTATTTACTCCACTTTTATCAATTTCATCAAATTATAAAATATAAACCAAAATATTAATCGACATTAATGTGTTTTTCTTTAAAGAACTAAAATTACGAGACAAATTACTCATATTAACTAATTAAATCTTTTTTCTTTTGGTCAAATTTAAACAATTTTATCCAAAAACATAAGTAGAGGAATATGGTGCTTTTAAAGTAAGAGAAAAACTAATATAAAAAGTGAAAATATATATAAAACTTATTTTTTAAATTTTTACTCTCTTTTTTTTTTCTTTCTATCTTTCTCATTATATAGGATCTAAATTCATCTAAATGCCATTATTATATAAGTTTAAATCCTCTGAATCATGAAACTTATAATGTATCTATGAGAGAGATAAAAAAAAGTAAATAAAAATAAATAATAAATTATATATATACACTTTTATTTTTTTATATTAATTTTTTTTGCTTCAAAAACAATTTACACAATTCACACTTTAAAAGAATATAAATTTTTTGCATGTGGAGATCGGAGATCCAGATTCGTCACCCATGTCCGACACTAATCACGGGTGTTCTGGAGATTGCTCCAACTTGAATCCGAAGTTTGGAGGATCTATTTTCCTTCACGTGGGCCCATCACAGAGATGAGAGAGAAAAAAATCCGCGGGATTCAGCTTGAGATTCACAATTTCGGCTTTCCTTCTTTCTCCCTCTTTTCTTCGTTTCCCGTACCCACTCCACGACAGTCCACAACGACAAGCTCAACAGTCGTTCACGGCGAGAATTTCTTTTACCTTTCTCATTTTCTCTTCCAAATTAATCTTATTTCATCACTCAGGGGAACCCACCTGCGAATTTCGTGGATTAAAGAAATAGTACATGCCAAACTGATCAAGTGAAGGCAATCAAATCAACAAAACTCCATGGATTCGCTTTCTTCGGTTTCACCCTCCATGGTTTTACCTCCTAGTAACCCATTTCATCGCCAAACCCGTCGAATTCTTCTGTTTTCTCGCATTCCTTGTAGTCGTATTCCAAGGCTCACTTCACCTTCAGTATCGCCTAAACCCTATAGAAGGCGTTTGAAAGACGTATCTTGCAACCTGGCTGGTGGAGGAGGTGTTAAAGGAGAAGACGACGATGGAAGCGAAGAGGTCGAGAGGGCCCTTCATATGGATGGGACCATTCCTGGGACTCCCAACGAGTTTGTGAAGCGGGTTTCGTCGCGTGCTTATGATATGCGAAGACATCTCCAACAAACTTTTGATAGCAGCAGCTATGACGGTACGGTGGCACTTGTTTTTCATTCTTGCTTTCAATTATTTGTTTCGGATTCTGCAGATATTGATTTTGTTTGCTTGTGGTTTGGGCTTTTTATTATGCTTATTTTCCTTGTGGATCATGTGGGTTGTCTCAATTGCTTTTGTTTGTTGGGTATGATGTTCTTACATTGTGCTACTTGCCTTCCCAATTATGTTTGGGCAAACCCTATTCAAAATTAACTTAACTGCACTCTATGGAGCACCCATGCTTCAAAGACACAGTTTTATTGTGATTGATACACATTCCACACTATCAGATATGACATGATACTTTAGTGCGACGTATCCTGCGTCTTTATCACTATTGGTGCTTCTTAGACTGCACTCAAATTTTATACGTGCAACGGCTAGAGATTTTCCCCTCTGCTTTTGCTAGCTGAAAACACTGCAAATTTTAGTCTATGTCACACCCGTGTTGTGTTTTGCTAGGGTCTACCAAGATTGATTATAGTTCTCTGCTTCTGTTGAGAAGTGGACCTTTAAAACAAATCTGACATTTATTTCCTCTGCGTTATGGTTGTTTAAACTTTGAAATACTCAAATAGTGTATCGTTGCTTTTCTTTTTGGGAGACCTTAGAGATTTCTCTTGGAGATTGCAGTTTCAGTTGCCCCTGCATTGACCCCAACTCTCTTTTTTTGATGCATCTAATTTATTTAAGTAGTGTAATACAAATTGTATAATAATCAGATTAAGGCATATTAATATTAATTTGGTCCAATAGTAACTTCTTCTTTCTATTGTGATACTCTACCATTACCTCATATATATCAGTATCACATTGCCTTGATGAGGCTTCTCCGTGCTTCTTTCCAGTTCTTCACTATAGGCAATTATGGCAGTTCATGGTTGTTTGTATAACTTCACCTGGCAAATATTATCTCATGATGTATCATGTATGTAGTATGCTGAGTTACAGGAGAGAATATATTCTGGATTACGTTGCCAATGTTTGAATCTGTTGTAATTGTCTTTGCTTTTCTTGTAGAAAGCATCTATAATTTCCCCATTTTATTCCTTTTCTTCTCATCAGTTTTAGAAGCCAACCCATGGAGAGAAACTTCAAAGCCTGTCTATGTACTCACCCAAAAGGAAAATCAGT
Organism: Erythrophleum fordii; assembly: GCA_032878935.1. Classification (NCBI taxonomy): domain Eukaryota; kingdom Viridiplantae; phylum Streptophyta; class Magnoliopsida; order Fabales; family Fabaceae; genus Erythrophleum; species Erythrophleum fordii. The sequence continues at coordinate 46,588,591 of JAVQMF010000053.1, read as the reverse complement.
TGTGCACAATGAAAACCCGAAGAAATAGAAGGTTTGATTAGTTTGCTGTTTTCTTTTCTTCCTGAGTAAATTGGCTTTTTTCCTGCCCGAGTTTGCTTTCTCTGTTACAGTGAAGTTGAAAGAGAGCTTGGATTGTTGTTTTCTAAAGGAGGAAACTGGAGATCCGGGATTGGCAATCAGTCCAAGTCCAAAGCAAGGGGTGGGACAAAATTTACAATGCTCGTGGAAGATATCAGAGAGGGAGTGTTGGTATATATTTACACAAAATTCAGGACTAAATTCCTTCCTCATGCTGACTGTTTGGCACTGCAAACCTTTTTGTTATGTTAATCATCTTAGCAAATACTCAAATTATGTGCTTCCAGTTTTTATTTTTTGAAATTTAATGGCAAATATGAATCATATGATTGCTTTGCTAAATGCTGCCAGCAAATGCCATACAAATTTGTGTGTATGTGTGTGTTTTCACAGTCCTGATGTACTAGATTTATTCTTCCTAATCTACTGTACCACTGGGGGGCGGTTGGACCATGTTACCGTAGTTAGTGCACTCTTATTCTTTCGAAGAAGCAACCTTGTCTGTAAAGTATTGCACATTTTATAGTAATTTTTTAATCATTCGTATAATTGAATGAATCCAATGCGGTTGCAGGTATTTGAAGATGAAAAAGAAGCCGTAAAGTATTGTGACTTATTACAAGGAGGAGGTCAAGGTTGTGAAGGCGTTGCTGAGATAGAAGCCTCATCGGTATAAAACAGAGCAGTAATTCTGCGATACTCTTATCTGTTTACTGAAACCTCTTACCATGAAGTTCTCTATGTATTCTGCAGATATTTGATCTATGCCGGAGCATCAGGGCACTTGCTGTTCTGTTCCGCCGTGGGAGGACCCCTCCTCTACCTGAAAGCCTGAAGCTCAATCTGCGAGCTCGTAGACGGTCTCTTGAAGATCAAGATGATTTGATATGAAATTCAAATTTCCTTGTGGTGGGAAGGGAGCATTTGGATGCTTAGCCCCCCCCCCCCCGCCCCCGGCGGGCCCACCCCAAAAACAAAAAAACAAAAAAGAAGGAAAAAAAGAAAAATCTATGATAAGTTATTAATGCTGATGACTAGATCCTACTTTGTGGAAGATTTTAAATCATCAGCATAATTGAAAGCATATACCTTGTGTATTGTTGCTCATTTTCAAAATTCAGCCTTTGATTGGAAATTTGAAGCCATCTGTGGAAGGTGGACTTACAGATTACAAATTCAAATGAATCTGCATACATGTGAAGCAATTGTTTTAAAAGTATTAGATCCTGTGTACATGTAATGGTTGGGTCAACAAGTAGGATTTTTCTTGTCTACCTTTCCATTATTAGGCAATATAAAACAATGATTGATGTAACCCATAAAATTTAATATGAAAATCAGATCTAATCCACTCTTATGGAATGAACAAAATTGATCATTTTTTCTATATTTAATTCCACTAGATATATTATGAAATCTCAATTAAGTCCATCTCCATCCTAGATTTCCACTATAAGGTTAACCTTGTATATAATAACCTCATGTACGACAAGTCATGCATAGAGATTGATAATGCTTTTACAACCTTACAATTCACAATTATGTTAATCTGCAATTTTATAAGGAGCTGAGCTATTTTAAATCACTAAAAAACAATATTAGGACAAATTACTTATATTATATTAAATTAATAATAAAAGAATAATGGTCAAAATGAAAATTTTCTTTTAGCTTAGGATTGTGCAATTTATTTTATTTAACTGTAAAAGTTAATTATAAACTCATAATTTTAGTTGTATGCAATGTAACTTTTTCGTTATTTTTTCTGATTAAGATTTTTACGTTATTTGTTCATATAAGTTGTAAATGCTAAATCAATAAAACAATATATATGACTAGTCATCTCAAGTGGTAAAAAAAGATTTTTTTTGTCATTTCTTTATATATTTTTATAGTAAAAAAATTCTTGTCTACCATTTAGAATGACATGTTAAATATATATTTTTGTTAACTTAGTTTCTTCCAATTTATATAAATAAGTAGTGTTAGGATTTTAGACGAACAATTAAAGATAAGAATTATATTATACAAAACTGAAAATATAAAAAATTTATGGTCAACTTTTAAAATTGAAAAGAAAAATTGTACAATTTTTAAGTTGAAGGGATTTTCTTACATTTTGGTTAATAATAAATTTTTAAAAAAATGTTAGATATAAAAATGATGGTGTATATTGAAACCAAACTTTAACAAAACAGTCACTGAGCAGTTAATTTCAAGTAAATTTTTAATAAAATTATGTATTATTGTGAACACAAATATTTGAAAAAATTGTCACAAATAGGTTATACCCTACTAGTGGAGAAAGAAAAGGGAAAAAACAAACAAAGGCAGGAAGTGCTTCACAGTTCATAATTTGAAAGAGCAAAAGAGAATCAAATTCTGTTGAATGAGTAAAAGTAGAATAACGGATAGAGAAAGCAGAGAACCGCTTTCTACTCTGTGCATTTTTGTCTTACAGATTTTCACAATATATTCCAATACATAGCCTAAAATTAGCAGTCTCACGAACCAACCAATTAACCGTAATAACGATCGTTCTCACAAATCACACCCGTGAACACCCGCACAGAAAATTGGAAGAAGCTTGAGCAGTGAATTGATCTGATCCATTCAGTGAGGCCATGAGCTCCGACACGTCCACCGGCGGCGGCTCTTCCGGCGGCTCTTCGTCGGCGTCTGGCAGGGACAAGCAGAAGGAGAAGGCTAAAGTGAGCCGCACTTCAATGATACTCTGGCATTCGCACCAAAACGACGCCACCGCTGTTCGGAAACTTCTGGAGGAAGATCCGTCACTTGTGAAGGCCAGAGACTACGATAATCGCACTCCGCTTCATGTGGCTTCCCTTCATGGTTGGATTGACGTTGCTAATTGCTTGATTGAGTTTGGCGCCGATGTTAACGCCCAGGATCGTTGGAAAAACACTGTATTATTCTCTTTCTTCCTTAATTTTGTTTTCCTTTCACTCTTTTCCTGTGTGTCTGTGGTTTGAGATAACTGAAGTTTCTAAACTCTGTGAATGCGTTAAACTTTTTGCCCCCCTTTTCTTGATAGCCTCTAGCTGATGCAGAAGGGGCTAAAAAGTACAGCATGATGGAGCTTTTAAAATCATATGGAGGCTTGTCTTATGTAAGTTCAGAGCTTCTCTCTCTCTTTCCAATGAAATGGGAACTTAAAGATGCTCTTTCTGTTCTATGGTACATTTATATACTTGAATGTTATCTCGTTCGTTAGAGGTTTATCAGCACTCTGTCTTTCGAAAATGCTTTTATATTAGATAATCCAATATACCCTTTTCAACTTGCTGTTCCTGTCCTAGTAGCTCTCCATTTTGCATTTCTTTTGACTTATTTAGTCATTATTTCCGTCTTGAGTGTAAGAATGTTCTAACACAGATCATTTTCATCTACGTATTGACGAAATTTGAATGTGTACTCTTCCAGTCTTGCTTTATATCTGGTTTATAGCAGGATCTTACCGAGTTCCTACTTCATGTCCGCTTACTTTCAGATATTAGCCAGAGCAAACGAGAAAGTTCTCTTATCATGACTTCTCCTACCGTCTCCATGTAAAGGAAAAAATCTGAGATTTTAGTTGATTGGGGGACAATTTATAATAACTAGGTTTCATTTTGAATTCTGTTGAAGTTGCATTTCTTATTACTTGTTAAGTCTCATAAGATGAGACATAAGGTAAAACAAGTTGTATGCGTGAAATTCATTACATTTTGTGAAAAACATTTTTTAAAAAAATCATGAATATTGAAATTAATAATTCAAATTGAATGACACGATTTGGATGTGAGCAACACTGACAAAGAAAAGAAAACTTTGAGCAGCACAAAAAATCTATTTTCTCTCCCTCCCCGACCCTCCTCCAAAGGCAGCAAAGATAGTTTGTCTCTAGGCTAGTGAAAACGTTCATGAACTAATCTTCATAAAATGGTTATACTCTAGAATGTTGAAGGAACCTTCGGGCATAAACAATTTTGCTTAACAAGAAGTTGTACTTCAACCATAAAAACTGTGTAAAATGTGTTTTTAATATTCAATATTACCTTCTCGGCATATCCACTCAGTTCAGGGCGATTTCAGTTTTCTTTAGTTTCTGGGGTTTTGGCAGCGCTAAGAAGAGGAAGGTTTTACGGCAATGTGCTGTCTATGCTGTTTTGTGGTGTATTAGAATGCTGGAGCAAGATGCTTTTATTTTCGAGAACCATTCTCAGTCAGTTGGGTTGTTATGAACTGGGACTGTTGTTATGGACTCCCTTTGGTGCTCAGCCATGGTAATTTTAAATAAGTCTCCCTGCCAGATATGCAGAGAGAATGGGGAGCTTTATTCTATTGATGATCCTGTACGTTTTTGCTTTGTTTCGTTGTGCTGCCTCTGTTGTAGGACTATATCTTGTCCTCCTATTTATATATACTTCTTTCCTCTGATAAAATTTTCTTTGTTATCAAAAGAAATATTTACACCACTTTTTTGGCAGTGAGGTAAACCAGACAAGTAAACTCAAAAACAATCATCTTCCTACCAAAAAAAGGGCTAACTTTTTTTATGGGTAATTTCTAATTGGTTCTTCAGTTCTATACTTTTACTCCTCCTACTCTTCCTGTCACCCAATCTTTTGTGTTAGAAAATCATAATCATCATTTCCAAATCTTTTTGAAACATTATTTACCTTAAATCCACCCAAATTGCAAAGCAAGGAGGTTTAGTCGTCCCCACTTTCCAACCTATGCTTCCTGACAATTACGGGAATTTTGAAATTAACTGCTTTCTATCAAACTTTCAGTGCTGCCAGAATAACTAGGCTCCAGTTGTCATATCAAGTGTATAGTTGTAGGATATAAAAACATGTACTTTGGCTCAGACAAGTACTTGTATTTTAGGGTGTCATTTTTTTTTTGTGCAGTAAGCTACTAATGTCAACCAGTTTGCCTAAGAGCTTGATGCTTTAATTATTTATTATTGTTATACTAGTGTATCCTAGATTGCTTCATAAAGAACCTTTAATTTCTGATGGATTTATTGCTTTATTATTTCCTCGTGTTTCTGAATCTGATATTTGATGACACAGGGCCAAAGTGGAAGCCACTTTGAACAAAAGCCCGTTGCACCCCCATTGCCTAACAAGTGTGACTGGGAAGTGGACCCTTCTGAGCTGGACTTCTCACATTCAGCTCGTATTGGAAAGGTGTCTTGTACATTTTCTTGATGTCAGCGACATTGAATTGTATCAAGATCATGCCAACTGATTTGGAAACTTACGATGTGCATTGGTCAACTTTTTTGTTGCAGGAAAGCTGTGGGTTTGCACTGTTTCATATCGTACATAGTTCTTAGATTTTAATTCTATTATGCTTCAAGACCTAGGGTTGCATTTTTTACGGTTGTTAGGCTGCCTTTTTCATTTCATGATGTAAAATGGGCTTTCTGAACTCATTTTATCTGCACTGCTTTATCTACTCTTGTGTTTCTTGCCATTATTTGGCTTTTGCATTGCTTTTTATATTGTTCCACTTGTATATTGCAGTTATTGTTCATTTAAAAAATATACTTTTATTCTCGTGCTTTTGAATTGCTGTTTATATCATTTCACTTGTATTTTGCATTTACACTGTTGATGAACTAAATTAGCATGCAAAAATTGGTTTTACTGGTGATGTTTGTTTCCTTCAGGGATCTTTTGGTGAGATTTTAAAAGCCCATTGGCGTGGGACACCGGTTGCTGTCAAACGCATCCTTCCATCTCTTTCAGATGATAAATTGGTGATGTAAGATTTGTTCACCTTTCTTTTGTTTCTTTTATTTTTCTTTGAATCAGTTTGCCACTAATTTCTGGAGACGTATGATGTGAACTGTCTTCTGATTGCATGTGATTGAAGACTCTGTTGAAATTCAAAACTAATGACTTGCTTTTACATATCATTTATCAAGTTTTGCTGGGGGCAATAGGGAACGGATTCAACAAGTGACTAATTTGTTATGGCTGATGATATTTGGTTCCCGTTAGGTGGGAGGGGGAGACACACACAGGGACTGTAATTAAGCTTGTCCTTTTGCATCAATAAACTAGATTTTCTTTGTACCAGATTCTTCAGTGTCTTGTATCAACCACTTATCCTTTTTTGCTATTTAAATTTTTAATGCAGCCAGGACTTCAGGCATGAGGTTAATTTGCTCGTGAAGCTTCGACACCCAAATGTAGTCCAGTTTCTTGGAGCTGTTACCGAGAAGAAGCCCCTTATGTTAATTACTGAATATCTAAGAGGGGTATATGAATGCATTTTTCTCCTTCCGATTTAGCACTCTAGGGCAAGCTTCTGATCTTATAAATTTATGTATGAAAGGTAAACTTCAGTAAATTACATTGTCATGTCATTTATAGGGTGATCTTCATCAGTATCTTAAGGAAAAAGGTTCAATTATTCCTACAACAGCTATCAGCTTTGCCTTAGATATTGCCAGGTATAATGTCTTACCTTCTTTCATTCTTTTTAATATAAAAAAAAAATTGTTTAGAACCAGAAAACAGAAATACATAGAAGGAGGAAAAGAATCCTCCTAAAACAACTAAACATAAGAAACAAACCTATTAAGCATTAACACTGACCCAGACACCACGACACGACAAAATCTAAAGTGTCCATATGTAATTTAAAGTGTCGCGTTGTGCCTGAAATGAACATCTCATATGTGTTGAACATGGACACAACTCTTTTTTTGAAGTATCTATGCTTCATAGGGAAAAACAAAAAGAAAACAAAAACAAAAGAAAACATTAGCTTAAAAGAGCTCTTCAATCTCTATGTGAATCCAGTAGAAAAATCCCCCTAAGGAAACCATGTGTTGACAGTCGCAGAGAAGCCAAGAAGAAAAGCCCTATCCCTTAGAAGTGAGGGAAGAAACCTCTGATGAATAACTTTGGCTTAACACTCTGGCCATGAGCACTAGAACTGCCCAAGGTGAGCACTCTTCCAAGGGATCTTTCATTTATGTATTTTACCAAAGCCTTTAAAATGGATGGACGAAAAATGTTCAAAAGAGCTAGGAAAATCCACTGCTCATCGAAGTTCCACAAAAGTCGATTCTGTAAATGTCAGAAAATCTACTGCCAAGCAATCTCAAGTGTAAGAAAAGATGACTGCTTGTCTTTGAACTCTGTAAACATATAACACAAACATCAGGAAAAATATAATGTCTCACCTTCTTACTTCCAACCTGATTGCTGCAAATTTTCAGAGCAGTCTCAGTTAAGGAAAGTAACATGATCCTTTATTTATTTTTTTATTGGGCGGGGGAGGACGTACAAAGATGCCCTCAGGAATATGGCCAGATGCATAACTAAGCAATTTTCAGAGCATCCTTGTGTTTTATTGATGTTGAAAAAACAGCAATATGAAGTCTTGAAGCATTGGAAATTATGCAACTTCACTGAATCTTTGATATTATACTAAAATAAATTTTGTGAATACCGTTTGTAGAGGGATGGCCTATCTTCACAATGAACCAAATGTTATAATTCATCGAGACCTTAAGCCAAGGTATGTTAGCCATGTGTGTCCTATTTATGCATATCTTATCTAAATATGGATGACACACCTTATACAATATCTCATCTTGTATTACATCTGACAAATTGAAGTAAACTTTGCTATTGGACTAGATTGACAAAATTTTATGTCATTAAGAACATATAGCTGGAAGTTCTACAGTCTTCTCATTACACGTTAAAGTTTATTTCTTAATATTTCAGGAATGTCCTTTTAGTCAATTCTGGTGCAGAGCATTTAAAAGTCGGAGATTTTGGACTGAGCAAGCTTATCAAGGTCCAGAGTTCTCATGATGTTTACAAGATGACTGGTGAAACTGGAAGCTGTGAGTATTCTTAAAATTTCTTTGAACTATAAATAATTATTTGTGTACAAATCTTAATTTGATGCTTCTTGGGATAAAAAATAGACCGCTATATGGCTCCTGAAGTATTCAAACACCGGAAATACGATAAGAAGGTTGATGTGTTCTCCTTTGCAATGATACTGTATGAGGTAATATTGCTTGCTCTAGAGAGTTTGGTCTAATATATACATAACCTGAAGCTAGTTTTAATACATGAAATCCTCTTTGGTGCAGATGCTAGAAGGGGAACCACCTTTTGCAAATTATGAACCTTACGATGGAGCGAAATATGTGGCAGAAGGACACAGGCCAGCTATGCGTGCAAAGAGTTATATCCCTGAACTGCGACAGTAAGTAATATATGCTTTATGATCATCCCATTTTCTTTCTCCGTGTGACCTTCTATAAATTAGGGAAGCTACATGTTTGCTAGCTTAAACTTCATGTAGAAAATTTGGTTTCATGTCACTTCAACTGCAAATTGAAGAGGAAAGTTGTTGACGTTCGTGAAATGATGTCACCAAAAGTCCACCAAGCTAAGCCCTTTCGAGAAAAAAATTTAATTAGGTCAAATGTACAAAAGATAGGAAGTCAATTATAAATAGATATATAAACATATCAATCACACTTTTTAAGTGAAATTCACCTTTGAAGTCCAGCCTTCCATTTGTGCAATAACTAACCCTAGGATTGCTTTCACCCCTGTATTTTGATTTCAGCTGTTCAACAATGGACGCTATGCAGTGTGCTTAGATGATCTGTGATGCCTAAGCAACATAATTATACTACGGCAGGGTTACTCCATTGCCTTCACATCACAAATGACATCCTTATTTGTTGTTTTCCATTTTTTCTTCCAACGCCTGTCTACCATATATAATTCTACTGTGTCAGGACAATATCTTGTAGTCTCTGACAGTAATGAACCTAAATAAATGGGTAATAAATAGCCATGGTTATGATCTTACCGTGCTTTTCCGTCCAAGTGCAGGAACATTTTATACTTCAAGATGTCATTTGATACAATCAATTTCACAAACACCCCCCCTCCCCGGGGCCAAGTGTTACTACCAGTAGCATAAAAATTATAAGAGATTCTAGTTGCTTTGCAAATTAGGCTTTTAGCAGTTACAGTTAGTATTTTTTAATCACTTTTACCATCTTTTCTTTTAGGCAAAAGTACTCCTTTCGTCTTTGACATTTAGGATGAGTTTCAATTTTGTCTAAAATATTTCGTTTCGTGACAGTTTCATCTTGCGTCATTCTAAAAATTCTCAATGTTTTTATTGCAAACTTCATTCAAATTGTTAGCGAAATTAGCTAACTTATCCAACACGTGGATATTAGACGATGCAAATGTAGATATTACTCTGCCAACATAGATATATCTCACATAATAAAACCCAAAACAACAGCGTTTTGTATATTTTAACCCTAACCTTACTCTTCTGGGCTGTGTTCTTTATCTGCATCTCCAGTTAGGACAAGTTTAATTTATCATTCTTGTGGTATACTCATCCATATAAATTAATTCAACAACAACAAAGTCTTTTTCCAATAATTAGGGTTGGTTACATGGATCAATCGACGCCACAAACATCTATCATAAATCATATTTTTAGACAAACTATTTAAATCTAAATCTCTTTTAATAATTTCTCCTATAATTTTTCTTGATCTTCCTTTACTTCTAATTATTGTACTATTCTCTATCTCATCTACTCTCCTAACTGGGGCTTCTATAAGTCTCCTCCCCACATGACCAAACCATCTAAATCTCGATTCTACAATCTTTTCTACAATAGGTGCGACTTTCACCTTCTCTATAATACATTCATTTGTAATCCTATCTCGTCTAGTGTGTCCACTCATCCACCGCAACATTCTCATCTTTGCAACATTGAATTTATTTTTTTGTTGACTTTTTATTGCTCAACATTCAATTCCATACAATATTGCAGGTCTTGTAACTTTGCAGTAGAATTTACTCTTGAGTTTGAGTGGTACTATTCTATCACAAATAACACCCGAAGCACTCCTTCATTTCATCCACCCCACTTGAATCCTATGCTTTACATTTTCTTCTATTTTCCCGTTATGTTGTATGATGGATCCAAGATACTTAAATCGTGTGACTTGTGGTAGGATATGTTCTCCAATTTTTATTTCTACGCTAGAAATGGTGTGCCTCTTACTAAACTTACACTCTATATACTTTGTTTTACTTCTACTTAAACGAAATCTATGAACTTCCAAAGTTAGTTTCCACTTCTCCAACTTCTCATTCATTTCCTCTATTGATTCTCCAATTAGGACAATATCATCTGCAAAAAGCATGCACTGTGGCACCGGCTCTTGGATATGTTCAGTAAGCATATCCAAAACTAAAGTAAAAAGATAAGGGCTCAGAGTTGACCCTTAATGTAGACTAATAGTTATGGAAAAATCTTCCGTAAGTCCACCTTTTGTTATTACGCTAGTTGTAACCTTATCATACATGTCTTGAATTGTTCGAATATAAGTTATACGAACTCCTTTTTTCTCAAAAGCTTTCCATAGAACCTCTCTTGGCACTCTATCATATGTTTTTTTTAAATAGATAAACACCATGTGTAAATCTCTTTGATTCTCCCTATATCTTTCCATTAATCTTCGTAATAAGTATATTGTTTCTATAGTTGACCTTTCTGGCATAAAACTAAATTGATTCTCCGTAATTTGACTCTCTTTCCTTAACCTTCGCTCAATTACTCTTTCTCATAATTTCATAGTGTGCCTCATGAGTTTAATTCCTCTATAATTTGCACAATTTTAAATGTCCCATTTACTCTTATAAATTAATAAAGTAATAAATAACCATATTACCAGACCTGTGGTCTGATGTCGAGCCTATGGTTGGATACTGATTATTTTCAGTCAAATTATTTAATAGAGCAACTCCGGAATGCTTGCATAGACATAATCCATCAAACATAGGCAAACTAAATTGAAGAGAAGTAGATATGTGCATATGTCACAAAAGTATGGTCCACAAAACAGTTGAGTTTTGGATACTACTCATTAATTCAATCTATTCTGGCCTAGTAATCATATCTAAAACCTTTCTGACTACAATATCAGTTTTAATTATTGGCATCAAAATTGAACTAGTGTTTTGCTAATGTATTTCTTCATGCATGTTTTAAGGTTAACAGAGCAGTGTTGGGATGCCGATTATAATCAAAGACCTTCATTCTTGGAGATCCTCAAACGGCTTGAGAAGATCAAAGAATATAATCTACCTTCGGATAATCACTGGAAATTGTTCTCTTCATAAATGTCCAGGATCTTCCTTATTGGAGATCCTCAAACGGCTTAAAACGATCAAGGAATATAATCTACTTACAGATATCACTGGTTCTCTTCATATATGTCCAAGAGCATTAATGTGATACAAAATTCAGATGATTTATTAACCATCACCATTCCTCTGGGGCTTGCCTCCTCTTCTGCTGCGAGGCTTGTGAATAGAGCCAACCATCAAACCCAGCAAAGGCAATAGGCTTGTTTTCAACTGTTAAATTTCTAATGAAATGAACAGGTGATGTTGATTTCTTTTCTCAGGATACTAACTTCCCTTGATTATTTTATCTTGTCAAAGATCTTGGGGAGTAAATTCATTCAACTGCGAGTATTCCAGCCGTGGCTTAAGTGTAGTATTAACGTTCAAGCGTATTATGTTTTGATAAATATAAAAGCTGTCATAAACTTAGATTAGTGCTGTCCTTGCCATGATTTTGTATTCACTCAGTTGTAGCTAGTGTTTTTTATGATTATATTTCTCTGCATTCTTTTATAATTCTTTTATAGTCACATGCTCTTGTTTCGAAAATTACAAATAGTGCATTCCAAAGAAAGTATGCCAAAAATCTAATGTGATTTAGTAATGACGTTTCTAAATGATGTGTAAGTCATCTTAAATTTAATCTCCGCACGCCATACTAAAAGAATTATCTACTTTGTCAGGTAAAAAAGGTGCGTAATTGTTTTTATATGCACAACTTTCTTTGCTCTCCCTAACCATCCCCTCATCATAATGAAGAGTTAATTTACATAATTAACAACCTTGAATATCAAATGCTTCAAATGTGATTCAGGGTGGGGCTTTAAAGTGCTGAATGAGTTCTCTTTGATCAGCTAGTAGTCATTCTGTTGATAAAACTTTCGTAGTAATCTATTCACAAATTGATTAAACATGATGTGGCTGCAACAGGAAATTCTGAGTTAACCTGAAATTTGTGAACGCACAATATCAATTACACCGCGTTGGTCATGGCTCAATCCTCTGTCCGCGTTCGGGATATCATGGGGAATCATCTGTTATTTGCTTTAACCCAAAATAGAGAAAATGACCAAATATTTTTGAAACTCGTTTTGCCAAGATTCTAATTTGCAAATAACAAAAAACCTTAAAAAAAGAAAAAATAGTACTCTGAGATATTCTCTTGCTTAAATAATCCCCCAATATTTGACAAGAGTATATAAGGAAAAAAAAATGTGAATAGTGGTACATAATTTTAGATGAGTTTCTTTTTCTCGAAAAAGGTCTTCAAGTGCCATAGATGCAACCCTGCTACTGATAAGCAAATGAAAAGCGAAAGTAAACTCATCCAGAACATTTTGCTGTTGGTTGCACTGTTCAATTCCTGCATTTCTTCTTCTCTGTGGGAACATGAAAAGGAAAAAAAAAAAACAGCGGATAGGAATTAGAACGACAAATCCTTATGTTAATAATCTGCGTCTATGCGTTAAATTAAGAGTATAGACATGCATTTGTGCACGCTTACCTTGCACGAAGATAGTACATCTCCTCATGAATGGAAGAAACAGTTTCATACAACTTCTTTAGCTCCATCTCCATTACCTGGCATGTGTGCGAAGAGTGAAAACAGTAAGGATTTTTCCTGGTAATGAACACAATGTCTGAAAAGATTACCACTTTAGGAACTCATGGAACAATCAAAAGTCTTGGCTCAAGTGACTACTGAACTGGGTAGGGTAAAGAAGGTTTGGGTATCTGAAGAATGCCACATAGATTTTATACCTATCTCCAGAGCAAAGATACAGGGGAAAAATACATATACTTTGATCACTTCTTGATTGAATACATGAATCTCCGCTCTCTTTTTTAAAAATGTATATAACCTTCTCTATCTTTCAAAGTATGCTACCATTTAGCGCTTTTAACAGACATTAAAGGTCATTCAAGAGACTAAGTCAGAGACAATACATGGGCCGGGAAAATGAGTTACAACTTACCAGCTAAAATAACATCACCAAGAAAATTAAAGGTTATCCCTAGATCCTAAATAGACACAAATGATAGATGTCTGCTTTCAATTCATAATGTAAACAGCAGATAACATGCCCCTCTGCAAAAGCTTATCATCATGATTAGAAATTCACCAGTAAGACAAAATCTATTATAATACAGATAGGTAGCAAATCAAATCTATCTATTTGTCTGATAACAGACAAAAATGATTACTTATAACGTACACTTCCTTGACCAATCAGACTGAACCTCCACCACTAGGACTATTTCTCTTCTGTCCGTAACCATCAACCCTAGAATCCTTTTCGTTATGAATAAAAACTTCAGGGCCTTTTAAATTTAATATTTCACTCAAAGCAACCAAAATGGGTAGGATTCAGCTCATTTCAGTGTTATATTTCACAAACTTGGGGATAGCTTAGAGAGAAGTACAATTTTTAAAATTGTTCGGTTCTATATGAGTAACATAGATTCATGAACGCAGAAGATCTTTATATTCGAAACTACTGAATACTGGATCATTCATTTGAGATATTCACTGACACATGCCCCTATATTTAATCATCCAGAAGTAGAACCAAATACATTTTAAGATGCCCTACCCCAGACAATATCTTGAGACATAGCCAAATCACCCAAACATTTATAATTAATTAGTTCTTCTCAGAAACTATTTCTTGGAGTGTAACTGCATAACATAAGTCCTCCAAAAGGAAAAAGAAAAGATTTTAGTTTTATCAGCAGCTAACTAGATCCAAGAACCTCAATGTAGTAAATAAGTGACAACCATTCAACACACAATATCAGCAGCAGCAAACTAGATCCAAGAGCCTCAAAGTAGTAAATTAGTGACAACCATTCAATACACAAGGCATAATCCTACAAATTAATCCTCCACAAGCCACTAATATCAGAAAACCAAACCAAACGACATTATACTCGATACCAGAATAAATGTCAATGTATTAATTCAAACTATTATATCAGCCGTCAACGTGGGATAGACTGGTTAAGTGAAATGGTGAGTGGTGACTTACATCAACATGGCCTTTCTTAGCAACGTTAGACCAATCCTTGGCAGCGACACCTGTCCTCCAATCAAAATCGATTGTCATCGTTGTCTGGGGCTTGTGATCAGGAGCCCAGAAACAAGCCATGTAATCTCCAGCCTCCACTGCCACAAATGCGAATTGCCCCGATGTAACTTGGTCCGAATAGTGATAATTGTTCCCATAAGACGAAGTTACCTACAAAAAGATATAACAACTCAAAACCAAATTCAGCAAGAAAAACCACAGAAAACATGATTTGATATGAAAAATTGGGGATTATTCAATGGGTACCCGGACAGTGACTTTGTGGGAATCGGGTATCGGCTGACCCTCATTGGGATTGACGATGCTGTACTTGCCCACGGTCATGGAATTGCTCTTTATGTCTTCGGAGATGCATTTGGTGTGACCGGATTGAAGTTCGAATCTTAGGGATTCAATTAAAGGTGAAAACAACCCCAGAACTAGAAGAACCAGAAGGGGTTGTGGATTTGATCCAATCATAGTGGAAAATAGAAGAAAAGGATAAGTTCAGTGTAACAGCTCCGAAGGTTCTACAAAGAAGAAGAAGGAGAAAGGAAGAAGAAACGAGGGTAGACGAAAGGAAGGAAGAGAGGTTCAACTGTGAGCGTTGTGAATTGAATAGTTAAGCTCGAAGTCTCCAAGCACATGATCTCTCTCTCTCTCTCTCTCTCTCACTTCAAAACCATCGTAGCTGTACTGCTTGTGATGTTAAAATTTGGTTCATACGTGGTGGCCTTTGATTGGGAAATACACGTAAATGCTCCTTTCTTTCTTTTCTTTTTTTCCTATTTGAACGCCGTTTAATTAATAAATCACGTAATTCTTTTTTGGTTTTTGGTCCAAAACTCCCGTAGTTCTATATATTCGGTGGGCTGATCAATTTGGCCCAACCATAAATCAACCTTAGGAATGGGTCCCAAATTGGACTTGGGCCCACCTTTTCTTTCTTGACATATTGAAGCTGTAGTACTGACTACTATGGTAGTGTATTATTAATCTTCAAAAGGACAAAAATATGAAAAATATTTATATATAATTATTTATATTTTTTATTATTAAATATTTTAATTAAAATATAATAAATATATAATTTTTTAATAATAATATAATGAATATATAGTTTTTGCTAATAATTGTATAATTATTCAATTAAACTATATATTTGTTAAAATATTAGTAAAAAATTATACATTTATCATATTTTAATTGGAGAATTTGATTTAAAAAATAAATAAAAATTTTCATTTAAGTCTAATTCAAAGAATATCAAAATATTTTTTTCTTAAACATCTACTTACAAGTTGCAACAAAAATGAATAGGAGATATAATATAAGATTTGAAGTAAGTAAAAATATTTCGCTTTAATCAAACTAGGAAAGCATGCCTAAGAAATTAAAAAGGCATGATGTAGTGAAATGAGAATATGAGCATATTATTTTGCCCATAGATACTTTTTATTTAAATCAATAAACAATGTTTAAATTTTTGTTGTAAAATTTTTTAATGATATTATAACAAGGATTTTTTTTAAAAAAATAATGATATAGTGATAAGTTTAAAAAATGTTCAATACCAATAAATTTTATAAAAAGACAATTTATGCTTGTCGAACTTTGTTAAAACTTCATATATTTAAAAATTTAAAGAGAAAAAATTTTGTAGTTCATTTTATTGCTTGATTACTACTCACATCTTAGACTTAAGGTGGTGATAAAAAAAAAAGTTAGGAATTTTTTCGATATATTTTCATACACATCTTTCAAATTCATTCCCTACAAAAGTGAAGGCTAGGTCTATATTCCATAGTATAGTTTTTTTATTGACTTTTCTTGGTTCCTTTCTCATTGTTCACAATGTTAATTTTTCATAATAATTTTAAAGATATCTAATTATATTATATGTAAATTCATTGAAATTGCCAAACTTTGCATGCTTGAAGGCCACATGTATGCCATGAAATAGGAAGTTGCATGAGACCTTTTGCATTATATTTTAGTTTTGGTTTTAATCTTTTATTTTTAAATTTTCAATCAGCCAAGTTTTGCATACTGAAGCTCACTCAATTAGCAGTTTAAACAAACTTAACATGTAAACTTTGACCTGTTTTGATCATATTATGTTCACATCCAAGACTCTCTTTCTTTGTTTCTTAATTTGAATTGCTAGCTTACTTTTACTCTGTAGTGTTTTCGAGGCATCAAGTCTTTTGTCATTTATGAATGTATTTTCTTTCTCTCGTTTACCAAAAAAATCAAGACAATGCTTTAAAACCCAAATTATGATTTAAGATGAAACTTGTTTTGATAAGGTTTAGCAGGTGGGTTTGTATAGAGACGTGCTCTTCATGTGTGCTATTTTGTGGTTTTAGAGGCTCACCAACAATAATGCTTTTGAGGATGGTGAGGTCACAATGATGGAAGCTTCTAAGAATATTTCTGTCCTCACTAAAACTTGCATCAAAATTCACTTTACTCATAATGTGTACATTTGTTAAAGGCTAAGAATGGTGTAACATGCAAAAGGTCAACCTTATGACTAGCAACCTAAAGATCAACACTAACACGAGTTATTGGGGGAATCTAAGAAGAGTGGGATGGGAAGGCTTGTCCATGATAGTACTGGTGTTTGGTTCATTGGTTTCTCATGCTTGGTTATACTATTAGCAATGTGGATTGTAATAGAGTCAAAAAAACTCATACCAAAGGCTTTAAAATGTGTGTCAAGCATATTATCCTTAAAGTAACATTTGTTTCCATTACATTGTTGCAAGATTCAAGCAAATTTCTAAAATTAATCTAAAGCACCTTAAAAAACTGCATTTAACAATAACCCTTACTCTAAAATAGTTTAAATTTAGTTTCTTTTCTTTCCATAATTCATATAGAATGATTTTGAATTTTCTTAAACATAATCTATTAATTATGTGACAAGCAAATAGCAACCTCACCTTATAAGTTTGTAGGTAATTTAGTACTTAATGTCATGATATTTATCATATCCACTAATATTCTATTTTTCTTTTTCTACCATATCATTTTGTTGTGATATATATAGCACTAGTATGATGTATAATACTATGTTTCTCATGATATTGTGAAAATTTATTGAAAAAATATTCTCCACCTCTATCACTTCTAAGGATTTTAATTTTCTTATCATTTTGATTTTCAACTTCTAACTTATAATTATAAAACATATCAAATGCTTGGTCCCTAGTTTTCATCAAGTAGACATAGGTAAATTTAGAGTAATTATCTATGAAAGTTATGAAATACCTATTTCAACCTCCAATTAAAACACTATTGATCTCACATATGTCAAAATGTATTAATCCAAAATTTTAGATGTCTTATCTACTGCTTGAAAAATGTTTCCTAATCATTTTAGTTTGTACACAAATCTTACATTTATCATGATCACTTCCACTTATTGAAATTATAATAAACTATACGTATAAGAGAAAGTATAGCTTAATATTCTAGTGACCTAGTTAATCCAGTCACTAGACACCAAAATGTCAACGTTGATTCTAGCCTAACCTAAGAATTAAAATCTTATGAGTGGAAAACAAAACAAAAAGACACTTAGACTAAAGGTAGATTATATTAGACTATTAAGGTATTTGACTCGCATTGTTATTGCTTTTGTTTAGTTGGTTACCTATTGTGTTAGCATTCTTTTTGTACTTGACAACTTATTTATCAATTAGCTTAGACATATAGTCTCCTTGTGGACTTTCATTTGCCCTACTACTTTCTAAGTGAATCATGACATTAAAAATAGAAGTGCTAGATGTTAGCTTCTCTTGAAAGCATATCCTTAATATTCTATACCATAAATAACTTTGGCTAAATGTGATGTTCTATGTGCACCAAATTGCTTCGTCACATTAACTTATTTCTAAAGTATCTCCTCCAAATTTCTGAGGTTATATTTATAGGTTAGCCATTTTTTAGAGCATATCTATGAAGATACCTTTTAGCCTTTTCATTAGACACCTAACTATTCGATTAACGGTAACTATGATCTATATGTAATTGATAAATTTACCCAACCTTTTTGATTTAGACATATTATCAAACTAATTAATCTACATTAATTGGTACATTCAACAAAGATAATCAACCCATTGCCCAATTAAGAGGCATTTGAATCAAAATAGCAAGAATTTATTGATTGAAATGCAAATCAATTTTTAACACAAACAAAGCTACTGTAAACATCAATCAACAGCAATGTTTCATCATCAAATATTAAATGGAAATTACCTATAGTTTAATATAAATATGAAATCAATAGAATAAAAGTATGAGATATGATTTGCAAAGGAAAATCCAAATAAGAAAGAAGTAGTATGGAATCTACTACAAATATGAAATACTAACTAAGGAAAATCCAAACTAACCTTGAGATTGCAATATTAATATTCAATCTTCAAGGTTCTCCTTCACTCTAGGCACAAAATCTAACTTTTTCACTTAAAACTATACTAAAGAAAATAAGAAAATAAAAAGACTCTTTAATACTTTTTAAAAGTGCACTAATAGAAAAAATTTATAAAAACTATTAACAACAACTTGTCATAACCAACTAGATTTGGGTTGTGATGGATACTGTGACGTATTTTAAAAGTTTTAAGGTCATCACAACCATTGAGTTGGTTATTGTGACCAAAGGTAGTAAATGCCCCTTCTATTGAATATTTGCATTATGTCATTGGGTTTCAATTTTTTTTTCTCCTAGAGCTTGATTCTTTTATTTATTTACACATTAGTCCTACAAAACAAAGCACAAATAATTAAATGAGAAATTAACTAAAAAAACATAATCAAAACATAAGCAACAAATTCTAATTACAAAATAATACTATGGCTTCTTAATTTCACATATTAGCCACAAATTTAGAAGATTTTCAAGTAAAAACCAAATTGCACAAAGCTTTGCAAACCAATCATAAATTTGGGAGATAAATTGATATTAAGCTCTAATTACATCACAACATCAAGAAATCCAAAACTAAGCAAATTATGATGTAATTAAGCCTAAATACAGTGAAAAAACCTTAATAAGTCCTATAAGAAATCACATATAAAACTACTACATAATAGGACTTATTAATTACAATCTTGTCAAATTCATAGATAACCTTTAAACCCTTTTCACATAAAAATTTGTAAAAAAAAAAAAAAATTCTTCCTAATATTTGGAACATGTAATAAACTTAGTTGTACAAACTTCCTCCCAAAAGTAAATTATCGCTCTACATTATCTTTCTTAAAAACTTATATAGTGTTGCCATGACCTATAAGGACTTGTTATCCTTCCTCTGTAACATGACAAACATGAATTATTGCACCAAAGTCTAACCATTGGTCTAAAGACTTAGTCATTGTTATCATATTCAACTTGAATATCATAACTAATATACAATTCTAAAACCATAGTCACTATTTTATTATTTTTGGTGTCTAACATGTTTGCATTATTAATATGACCTACAATAAGTTTCTTTTTGAATTTTAAATCTTTCTTATAATGTCCTTTCTTGCCATAATAATAGCAAGACTTTAAAATCTTCTTTTGTTTAAGACTACAAGAATCAAGATTAGGGTTTTTGTTTTATTATTTCCAAAATGGGATTTGTTACTTACGTCTACATATTTAATCTTAGAAATAGATTTTGAATGCTTTCTATGTAAATTTTTGGTTTCTTCTTCTATTCTCCAATGCTTTGAAATTTGTTCCATAGTAAGATTTTCAACAATATGTAGTGACTTCTTTCTTTAGTTATACTAACTTAGTGGCAATTTTACAATTATAGCCCTAACTTGTAATAACTCATAAATATCAACTTTCAAATGCTTATTATTTAAAACAAGCACTTGCAAATCATAAATTTGATCCATGATAGATGTGCTATCATTCATATAATAGGCAAAGTAATTTATGACTTTAAACTTATTTGCCTTTTGTTACTTGGTGTTGTACTTGAATTCCACTAATTGCCAAATTGCTCAAGGGAATGAAATTTAAGTGAATAGATTATATAGCCAATCAGATAGAGTATTCAATATGTGGCTATAGCACAACAAAATGTCTTTATTCTTTTTCTTTGTTTCAACCTTGATTTGATTGATGTTTTTGTTAATTGGTTCTAAAAGTGGTTACAAACTTGGATCTAGAATATGTACAATATTCATAGCAGTGAGTAACAACATCATCTTATCTTTCCATCAATTGAAATTGGTACCATCAAAATGACTTAGTTTTACAAAGTCTTGACTTGTGACTTTGAACACAAACTCGTTTGTTAACTTTGTCAAATATTTCTTAAAGATTGTTAGGAATATGGGTTGTAATGGAGTTAGAAAAACTCAAATTAAAGGCTTTAAAGCATATGTCAAGCATATTGTCCTTAAAGTAATATTTGCTTCCATTATGTTATTGCAGGGTTTAGGGAAATTACTTTTAGGATTCATCCAAAGTACCTTAGAAAACTACACTCAACAATTGTAAAGTCTTCTTTTTAAGAACACTTGCAAAGGATTCAGAAAGTAGGAGATTTAAAAAGAAGGAGTGAGAATTTTTTATTATGCATTTGTTTATATGTTCATAGTATTTAGAACCCTTTTTTATATATGTAAATCTAAATGGTCGTGCCTATTCTTTAGAAATTTTAAATTTCCACCATGTTCTTTATTACATTTAGAATGTTTTTGAAAAATTTCAATAGTTACTTGACTATTTTTAGTGAAACCCCATCACTTTTAAACTTAATAGCCATTCTAACTATCATGTTGTTCAAAATTTCTAAAGTTCTATTTACAACCAATCGATTATCGAGTATGATCAATTGACTAGTTTCTTTCCTTAGATTTTTAAGGTTGCTCTCAAGTTGTCATCAATCAACTAATGGAAGGCCATTAGTTGACTAATGCCTTTTTGAAGCATTCCCTTTGTTTTGGATTTCTTAGATTGCTTTCTTGTTGTCACTAGTTGACTAATAGATCACTATTAGTTGGCCGATGCCTTTTGAAAGCATTTCCTTAGGCATGTTTTCTAAACTATCCCTAACATAGACAGCATTATACATGCTTAGCTTGTGACTATTTAGCAAGGCTTAACCATCATCGTTGATAAAGTTAGAGCTTGAGATAAATTCTCTTAAAGCAATGTGACTTATTAGACATGGTGACAACTTTACTCACATTTTAGGATCTCTTTTGGAGATATGTGCAAGTTATTAGAAGTGAACATTGGTTTCCAAAATGCTCACATTTTCAAGGAAACCAACCACTATGTTGATGGCCTAGCAATACTTGGTTTGCATGATTTGGTCTAATCATACATTGGGGAGGCCCTTCCATTAAATATTATTTTGCTACTACTCATTGACTTTACCTCTAGGGTGTTCGTTAAAAGTTAAGTTTCATTTTAGTTTTATTAAAAAATCATGATTTTATTCATTTTAAGGTTGGATTATAAGGAATTTTTAATTTTTTAACAAGAGTTATTTGATTTTAACCAAATTGAAAATGTAAAACAATTTATATAAGGATGCACGAGTTGAGCTAACCACTTATGACTATATAAGAAAAAATATTCTTGCACCATAAAATAATTCAATTTCCTTCTTTTAAGATTAAAAGTAAATTAATAATTTAATGCCTAAAAGATTACTCTTCTCTCAATTTGATTTTCTAAAAATAAAGTCTTTTAATTTAGTCCTTCAGTCATTTTTGCATTACTAAAAGTTATAACCACTTAATAAACTATATGACATGGCATATATAGGAGCCCATGCGATTATTAAATGATTATTTAGACTTATCCAAGTGTCATTTTTCCTTCTAGTGGTGTCATCTTGCTTGATTTCTTATCATCTTATTAGATTAAGTAGACTTTAAAAAACTTAGCAAGATGATGTTGTTTAGAAGAGAATGACATATAAGGAAACTTAGATTATTAGTTAAGGGCCACATAGACTTTTATTTATGCCATGTTGTTAGTTTGTTAAGTGATCGTGATTTTAATTAATGTGAATGACAATCTTAATTAAGAAAAAATGATATAAAAATTAAATTTACTCTAAAGTTAATTGCTTCCCTAAAGTCTTACTTGGTAAACTTCATGATTTTAACATCTCACCATTTACTTTATTTTGGCTTCATTCGATTTATCTTTTCTTTTTTTAAAATAAAAAGAATATTAATACAATATGTAAGCTGTGCTCTTCTTACTACTTTTAATATTAAATAAAGTGTTTAGATTAGTCAGTTAATGGCAACTAGTTATGCATGAAAGTCAACTTAATAACAAGGAAAGTTACATCAAAAGATCATAAGTTTGCAAAATTTATAATGAAGAACCTCAAAAACTCAAATTACTCAGAAGGCCCAAAGGACCTTTTCCTGTGTGAATGGATGAAAATGCCTTTATCTCTCATTCTTTCTTCCTTCTCTTTTTTTCTCTCCCAATAATCCATCAAAGCTAGTTGCAACATTATAACTTCACTCTATACCTCATGGCTTTCTTTCATTATCTCCCCCCAAAGTTCATCGAAGCTAGTTGCAACATCACAACCTTACTTTGCACCTTAAAATCTCACGTAGTAATGGAACACATCATCAGTATATGCAAACAGCATCATTCATCCTCTTAAAAGTACTAGATAGCTATGCATAAGGAAGGGAACTTGAAGTCCATTCTTAATCAAGCTGGAAAGCATAATTTTCGAACCAAGGTAAAGCCATATGAAGTCCCCTACATTACTTTCATTCCATGGCTAATTTCTTGTAACATTAAGTTGGAAAATTGGCACTGAATTGATATTATTGAGGGTATGGCTTAGTTTTCAAACTCTGGACCATGAATTAAAATCAATCTTTGGTTTTCACTCTATTATGAAGATAATCTAGGTTGAAAAATGTTGAGTTTGATGTCCTACTCTTCCTCTTACTCT
The DNA here is from genome assembly GCA_032878935.1 of Erythrophleum fordii. Lineage (NCBI taxonomy): Eukaryota > Viridiplantae > Streptophyta > Magnoliopsida > Fabales > Fabaceae > Erythrophleum > Erythrophleum fordii. The sequence goes on along the minus strand of JAVQMF010000053.1, from coordinate 46,565,257 downwards.
ATTTTGTTTTGAAATATATTTGTCATAGTCTTAACATCCTTGAGTTATAAAGGACTTTTAGAGTTATTTCTACATAATTTTAGTTTTCTTACCTCCTTGTTTTTCAACTCTGAAGTCACTTGCATAGATAAGTTATACCCTCAACATTCTTACTATGTAGATAAAGAAGTTGTAATGTTACTTAGGATTGCATTTTCTCTTTTCTTTTCTTTTCTCATATCTTTGCTTTTTTACAATTTATAGTTAGTGTCTTACATGTTAAGATTTATTATTTTCATAACCAATTAGATGAGTTTCAAGTCAACTTTTAAGAGACTTGGTTAACCATCCTAGAAATAAGTTTCGAGAATAGATAAAGGCCTTGGTGTTTGCAACCAAACAAGGGAAGAAAGTAAGAGCTAAATAATGTAGTTGATTTGTACTCTCCTATTAGTTGTGGAGGTTGCAAAATAATATAAATAATGTACAAACATTTAACACTAATAATAGGTTTTGCTTTTGAAAACTTGTAAGATATGAAAATGATATGGTATGTAAAGGTGCTTAAGGATGATATGATATGTAAGATATGTTAAGGTTATGATTTTGAAAGGCTATATGCCTACCTTTTTTTGAAACACTAATTTATATGCATCTTTGTGGTCAAGGTAATAACTATGAATAGTCATCAACTCTCGGTAAAAGGCAGAAGAATGTGACCTATTATGGGACATACAATGCATTACAAATGTATGATCATTACACTTCAATTTGGGACATGTAGAAGATAAATGTTATTCCCACTCAGACAAGATTAGTAATCCTCTTCAAAATGAAAAACTGAAAGGCTATATTACTCCAATATACACTTATATTGGCAAATGAACATATTAGACCAATTAAAAAGATCAATGATGTCAATGTCATATAAATTGTTCATCCTTTATATAATCCAATTCATTTTCATTAATTAAATTTTTTAATAGTTTATGAACATTAATACAAACCTTAGTTACCAACACTATTAATAATATTAATCTAATGAATGCTAACAATATTAATCCAATTCATATTAATTAATATTAAAGAAAGGTTGCTTCATGAGAACTGGGAAGTAAGATAGCAATAAACTTAAAAATGGGTATTAATACTTGTAACTATATGATGTCTCAGTAGTAATTAAGTCAAGTAATAACTTGCGTATTCAAGTGACATGACAATTAGTGAGCAAGATGGTACGAAACCTAAAACTAGGTACTGACAATACTAAAAGTGACTTGTAACTCGATGAAACCATAGTGGTAACTAAGTCAAGTGGTAACTTGTATATCCAAGTGACAAGAAAATTGGGAAGTAATATGGTAACAAATCTAAAACTAGGTAATAACAACTCTAAAAGTGACTTATAACTTAAAAAAGCTTTCATGGTAACTAATTAACGTTGTATCAAACAAACAATTACTACATATTTATACATGTCTTACCACATTGATTCAGTATTCTTGAATAGCTTGCATTAACAACGCAACAATGTTTGTTTGTTACTTCTTAAATTAGTTATGGCCTAAACTTTGTAGAGTTACAAGAGACTCTTAAGATTATTACTACTATGTTTTAGGTTTCTTATTACCTTGCTTCCAAATTTTGAGGTCACTTAAATGTACAAATTACAATTTTAGTAAGTTACCACCAAGATTTTCTTAATTATAAAAGACTTTTAAGGTTATTACTACCAAACTTTAGATTTCTTGCCATCTTATTTCCCTATTCTACAGTCACTTGCATACACAAGTTACATCATTAGTAAGTTACCACTTAAGCTTTATTAAGTTACAAGAAGCTTTTAGCATTATTACTATTTGGGATTACACTTGTTACTACATTATTTTTCAATTCTCATGTCACATTCATGCTTGTTAAAACATGAATTAGTTGCTATGAAAACTTCCTAAAGTTTTCTCTTTCTATTTATTTTTAGGTTCGTTACTATTTTGATTCATCAATCTTGGCCCTTTTGCATTACAAGGGGTTTTTAGTATTATTATAACTCGATTTTAGGTTTGTTACCATCTTACTGTATTTATCAATATGAGTGCATGTTGGAGCAATATAGGTGCATATAAATTAATGTTTTAAAAATAGAAGGCATACAGCCTTTCAAAATTATAACCTTAGCATATCTTGTGTACTATATCATCCTCAAATGCCTTTACATACCATATCATCCTCATATCTTATAAGTTTTCAAAAGTAGAACCTTTGCATACTACTACTATTAAATGTTTATACATTATTCATATCACTCTGCAACCTCTACAACCAATGAGAGAGTACAAATCATATCATCCTATTTTACATCAATTGCATCATTTAGCTCCCACTTGCTTCCCTTGTTTAGTTGTAAACATTAAAGTCTTTGTCTGGTCTCAACACTTATTGCTTAGAAGGTTAACCAAGCCCCATAGAAGTTGCACTTGAAACTCATTTGATCTTGAAGACAATAACTATTGACATGGGAAACACCAACTACAATTTGAAAGATGGTAAAAGTAGTAAATGCAAGTGATACAAAAAAGCTGAAGGTGGTAAAAAACCTAAAATCGAATATTAATAATTCTAAAAGTCCTTTGTAAGTTTGTATGTCTAAGTGGTGAGTTGTGTGTGAAAATGGCATTAGAGTTAGGAAGCAAGGTAGTAAAAAATTTAAAATTAAGTAGTAATATCTTTAAAAGTCTCCTATAATTTTAGGGAGCATTAATAATAACTAATTGATGTTGTATCAAACAAATGATGAGTAGTTCTAGTATGCATTGCCACCGTGTTTAGACTCTTTAAGTCTTGACACTGGCAACCTTTGTCTAAGGGAGGACAAAAGCCAAAAAGCTAATATTGATGAATGAAAATAGTAACAAATATAAAATTGAACAATAATAATGCTAGAAATCTTTTGTAATTGTAAGAGAAATACATATTTCAAAGACATTGATGATTATAGATTTGATGATTTTGCATAAAATATTTAGAGAGGGAGAAGAAGAAGGCATTAATTGTAAGGCATGGAGATTCACTTGTGAGGGAAAAGGAAAGGGAGATATTCACAAGATTAGAAATTTCTACTCACTAAATCCTTCATTATCTTAAGAGAGATGAGATAACCTAAAAAATGAAAGCCCTGTTGCACAAAGGTCTTGCTATGCCATCTCTTTTCTCTTCCTTGACAAAGCTTAGCAATATGAAATAGTAGGAGGAAGAAATGGCGGGAGGAAGCGTAGGTGAGCTACAAACTTCAAAGATTACATTAGAGAGATAATATATAAGAGCATTTTCATCCAATTACTAGAAAAATTAGGTTTTTTGGATGTTCTAAATAATTTGAGTTTTTAAAATATTTTATTATTAATTTTGCAAACTTATGATACTTGAATATAATTTTTTTATAATATTAGAATTTGAAAAATACTCATCAAGTGACGTGAGAGAGCAAAATTCAATTCAGCAAATGCCAAAATCCTGGTGAATCCATCGTGGAAAAAATGGGACATGGGCCAAAAAAGAAATAAATTACAGCAACACTGCTCATCCTTTTGCTCACATAGAAAAATGGTGATGATGACATTTACAATAATTAAGAAAATAAATATTATAAAGGTTTTTTTTCTATGCTAATACTATGAAATATACCTTGACTTTTTATATTAATTTATAATATTCTATACATGGTTATCTAGCTCTTGTTAGAATATAAGGACGAAATCAAACCCAAAAAAATGGGTTTATAGTTCATAAAGGGTTAACTAAATGTCCTTGTCTTTACAGCTTGTTGACAATGCCAAAGCCTAAAGTGTATTGGTTGTCCATTTCTTCTTAATTAGTGCCGTTATGTTTTTCTGTTATTATTATTGATCTCTACTACATCATCACTTTTTTTTTTTTTCTCTTTTTAATTATTCGTTCCTAACCTAGACATCATTGCCTCACAGCTTCTCAAATATGCTTTTCCCTATATTCAGTATTCACATTCACAGAATGAAAAGGCAAACCCTTTCGTGAAAGCAAAGCTATCATTTCTGCAACTAGGGAACAATTTTTACTTTTCATTGACGTTGGACTGGATTACATTGTTGCCATCTCCACGAGGGGCTTTTTTTTTTTTTTTGGTTACATTTAATTTTTTTTTCAAATTAAGTTATTTTTTCCAATGATTTTAAAGATTCACAACTGACTGTTTGACAGTAGATAGTAAAAACTGTGTAATATAATTACAAATGATATATATATATATATATATATATTCGATAAATTCTTGAAATTTTTAAGAAAGGATTTTTTTTTTTAATTTGCTAATCTTTACACATATGACCTACCTTTTATTGAATGAAAAAGATAAAGTAATTTATATGGGTACAAGCTACTCAAGCTTTAAGCATCATCATAATTAATATGTATACCCCAAAAAAAATAGATGCTCTTTAGAAGCACATTTTAGAGTTGCTTTTGTAATTAATTTGTGCTTGTTTGGTAAGTTTTGGTTAAACTAAAAGTTAGGTGAAAATTTTTAAACCTTATTATGAGTTTATTTAATAAAAATATATATAGCGAGTGATTTTTCAACTAACTATCTTATTATTGATCATTTTAAAATAAATTTCCCCATATTATAATTGTATTAGAAAACTTTATAACAAACAACTAAGCATTGTGGAGTTTTTTTTTTTTTTTGGGCTAGATAAATATTTTCACCTAGCAATTTATAATCTTTTGCCAAATTGGTGCCGATAAGAAAATTTATAGTAGGTCGATATTCAATATAATTACATTTTGAATGTGATGTCATTCTAATCACTAATATAATATATCTTTGTGTAATTAACACGCTTAAAAAATACTCATAGATAATTAATGATTGTGCATGTATGGTCTTCAACCGCTATATATATACAAGCTTCCAGGAAAGGAAGACACATATTTGCCCTCCATATTTTTCGTACTCAAAACACATTTAGCAAGGCCTTCTTTGAGTTTATCTATGCTAGTCAATGGAGTTAATGGACTCCTTTAGGAGTATTAATTCTTTGCCAAAAAAAGAAAATTTTATCATAGGACCATGAAAACTAACATCTGACCTCATGCATAATGGAGCAATATTCCTTATAATTATAAGGAAAAATTTTAGCCAAGGATCCAAACTTTATTAAAATAACATTAAAAGATTTTAAAAATTAATTTTTTTTGAAAGACTAAAAATCAAAGTTATTATTAATATTTTCTAAAATTATTATTCATATTTCTTAAAATTATAATTTAATTTTTCTGATATTACAAAGATATTTTCATTTAAACATAATAACAAATTCAAAACACCATTGTAACACCAAACAAATCAAGTTGTAACTTTATAAAAAAAGAGTCATAATTTTAAAAGGCATTAATGATAATTTTGGTTTTTTAATTATTTAAAAAATTTTAATTTTAAAATTTTTAATATTACTTTTATAAAATTAAGAGTTTTAGATGAAAATTTTACATTATTTAATTTATAATTATACTCTAATATAAAAGGTGAGACTATGAAAGGCATAATAAATAGTAGTGATGCAACTGACTAACATATATATAATACAGGTTTTGAAGTTTGATAATGACATTTGTAGCAGGAAAATAAAATTGGTACACATCCTTAAAGGGTCTCCTCAAGATTAGAAATATTTATAAGTTCGGTTTGATTTGATTTTAAATCAAAACTAAATCGAATCAAAATTGTCAGTTTAGTATTTTTTTTAAACTTTATCAATTTTAAGTTTGATTCGATTTTTATTTGGTTTGATATGATTTGATTCTTTTTTTTTTACTTAAAAGTAATTTGATTTATTTTTTAAGATTTTATTTCTTATAATATGTAAGATTTAATTTTTAATATAATGCATCTCTTAACATTTTAACCAATAATAGTATTAAAATATTTAATTATTACATATTATTTTTTTTAAAATATTCTATAATTATGTTTAATGATTCTACAATTGTAATTGAATATCATATGTAAAAATAATATCATTTCCAAGATAGATTATTTGATAAGCTTATTTAAATATAAGTAAAATAAAAAAATATCACTATTTTTTTATTAATAAAAAGTTTATGCATGATTTAGATTTAGTTAATATAATAAAAAATATTAGTTTAGTAAAACCTAACCAAATTGATTGATTTTATAATGTCTAAAATTGATTTTAATTTTTTTAATTAATTTAGTTTGATTTTTATTAGATTAGTTTAATTTGGTTTAGATTTATTTTGAACACTTCATCTACTCAAGATGAACCAAATTCTGTTGTCTTATTTAATGGCGTAGATTTTATACCATTTCATCCATTTGAATTCAACATTTTTATGTAGACTATTTTGTATAATTCAAAGCTTTTTTCTTTTTCAGAAAAGAAGGATTTAAGATTTACTTTAAAGATTGAAATAATATGTGGGTTGAATCTTTTTTTTTTTTTAACTTTTTATTGCCTTCGAAAATCATCTTATTGTGAGAGACTATGGAAAATTGGAAATAATTAAAAAGAAAATGATGAAATATCATCTCAATATATTAAATATGGTCATCTATTGATGCTGATTTACCATTTTATGATAAAACAAAGTGAAATATTCATAATTCAGAGAAGATAGGTTCTGATGTGCTTATTCTGTTATTCATATTCAATTTTGGATTATAACTCTCATTTTTATGCCAACAATATTGTCCTAACTCATCAATTCTTTATAGGGTCTATAAACATTAAAATTTAGGAAGTCCACAGTTAGCATCCTACGTAAGTAAACCAAGAGTATCATTGGATTCATCATACTAGATTTTTTTCCCCCTTTACATTTTCTTGTTTTATTGTTTGTTTATTTTATTTTTAATTAATTTATTAATTTCGTTTTTTTGGACTTTGTTCAACGTAGGAACGAACTCTTAGTTGATTTGAGCATATATAATATTTTCTTAACCTGAAACTCCCGACTGATCACTCTCGCATCTTTAAATTTTCCGGGCAGGAAGATCATAGAGTGAGAAGAATGAGAATAATTTTCTGGAAAAAGATGAGAAGATTTTCAATTGAAATTGGCGCTATTGTGGTGTAACGAGAGAAATAAAGGAAGTTTTGCTGGAAAAGGGAATCGAAATGCACGGGGCCATTGCGTTTGGTTGTTAAAATTGCATCAATTTTTTTTTTTTTTAATTCCTGGGATCGTCATTGTTTCTTGCTCCCTCTCTTTGTCTTTAGGGTTTTCTGGTATTGATCCTTGTAGAGGTTCAGATTCTGCGAAGCAATTGGGTGAATAAATAAATAAATAAATGAAGAGAAATTAAGAGTATCGGTCCCACACATCCTCAGATTCAATTCTGGATTCATGTTTCTTCAAAGCTGCACAGTTTGATTCACTCTATTGCAACGTTTGTGCCTGTGGTAAGGCTTCTTATGGGGTTGCAAATTTCACAATGTACTTTGCATAGATTAGTTTTTGTTTGTTTGTTTTTGTTTTGTTTTTTTGGGTATGTCGTACTGATTTGTTGGATGTGGGCTTATTGGATACTCTGTGAAGGTTAAGGTTCGATGAAGCGGCAATGAGGTATGTAGTAGAAATATGGAGGTTCGATCGGAGGGTATACACGTGAGGTGCGACAAGCTTCCGGCTCCTGTGATTCAGAAGACCCGTTTGCGGATTTGGTTCATCCGCGTTTGCTCAAGCATTGTGCTCTGGACATGTCTGGTTCAGCTTGTGACAGTTAGTGAACTATGGCATTCGCATTTCATATCTGGGATTACTAGTCGAATATATAACATAGCTCAAGTTCAGATTCCGTCCCAAGCGGAAGATGGAATAGTTCATGCTCCTCCGCCTTTTCTTCGCGCAAGTTAGTTTCCGAACTTAATGCTTGTCTTAACTACTGCCAATATAAGCTAAGCTTTTGTTTACTTTAAATATGGATGCTAATTTAGAATATTGTAGCTTTGGAGTTGAAAGACAAATAGTTAGCAATGAAATTCATGTTATTCATCTTGATAGACGGTAATGATCTTACCATGCTGAAAGTAGGTTCTAAATGTTTTTGTATTGGTAGGTCTCTCCAGAAAAATCTGTCATTTTTGCTTCAGTGCTTGTATTAGAGTAGATTTATGGATTGTGTAATCATCTAGGAACATGAACGATAACATACGAGCTCAGAAATTGGAAAGGTTTGGAACTTTGGATAACACTTATTTTCATGTTATTCTTTACCCGGGGGATCATGTGATCATCAACTGGGATTCATGACTTGGTTTTCTAGATTCTTATTAGAATTTCAAATATGGGGACAATCTTAGTGAATTATTTTTGTCAATATTAGCTGGTTGATTTTTTACCAACGTTTTGAGGACTGCTGGTCAAGCCAGATTTATCTTATACTGATCTGTTGGCCCCTCTTTTTTCTAAACAATTAGGAAAAAAAGAATCCATAAGGAGTAGCAAATAAGACTCTGATAAGGATACCTGTTTTGAGCATTCTCGTTTTATGAGATATATGTACGCCCATGTAAGATAATTTTGCATGTTAACTTTTGAGTTGGAATGGATGAGGGTATTACTGCACAATGGTACATAAAATTTCCATCTCCAATTCTTAACTTCTATGTGTTCCTGTTCTGGAGTAATTTATTTTATATTATAACTCAATTTATGTAATATGTTGATCATGATTCATTTGAAACTCATGTGATGCTGTTTGCTTGTGAGTTTTGTCTCAGATATTAATATTTGACATTTGCCCAAGTGCCAGATTAAAATCGTGTCTTTTCTTTGTTTCCTGAGATGGGCTTCAGTGAAAATCTTGCTTCTTCATCCTTCTAGTTGTTAAGAGGACAATATGAATGGTGATAACCAATTTAAAGAATACTTATTTTAGATGGGTGATAAATAGACTGATGCTGTTCATATCTTTCTTTTGTTTCTCATTTTGGTAAATGCTAAAGCCATGTGATTGTAATCTTGCAGGAAACTATACAAGTAATGGTTTTCTAAGAGTGTCCTGCAATGGGGGTCTGAATCAAATGCGTGCAGCGGTTTGTACTTCCTATTCTTCTACTTTGTTGTTTGTATTCTATGTTAAAAGAAATACTTACTTAGCAGATTTGGCATTTCAGATCTGTGACATGGTTACTGTTGCTCGATTCTTGAATCTCACATTGGTTGTTCCAGAGCTTGATAAGACATCCTTTTGGGCAGACCCTAGGTTTATCCTTTGTTGTGTAAACTTCAGAGTACCCTCTAATCTGGCTGCACTGTCACTTAAAGTTTGTAGTTTCCCTTTTGCAGTAATTTTGAGGACATATTTGACGTGAGGCATTTCATTAATTCTCTAAGAGATGAAGTTCGAATAGTGAAAAGAGTGCCCAAAAAGTTTGGTAAAAGATATGGCTATACCACCCTGGAGATGCCTCCTGTTAGTTGGTCAACCGAAAGATATTACATGGAACAGGTCTGTTTATTTATTTGTTATATTTAAGCTAGGACCATTCATTATGTATAAGTTGAGCTCTTTCTTTTTTGGCAATATAAGGTTGATAACATGATTGATTAATGATTCTTCACCTTTGCTTTTATGCATTGAAATTGACCGTTTTAGGGCTTTCTGGTTTTTTAATATGTCAGTCTAGGGGTGGCCCAAGATAGTTTTGTGCTTAGATTGTTTTTGAGAGGGCAAGTTCCCCTAAATTGTTTCTTATTGTGAGGGGACCTGTAAAGTGGCCTTAGAGCTGTTATTGACTTTTATGATAGTAAGTATTGTAATTATCATTTTATTTAGGTTATTATGTGATGATAAGGTGGATTGCATATACCAGTGATGGAAGCCTTTCCAATTCAATTGGAAGTATAGGTGTTAGTGCGATACCTTTAAGAGTTGGTTGTTTGCTATTTTCAGAATTTTAGCAACTTTCAAATAGCCTACTTCTGATGTAGCTATAGCCAAAGTAGCTTCCAACAGTAACACTTAATTGAATGTGACTATAGAGATAATTTTCTTTATCCTAATTTTTTCCCCACAGTAACACTTATTGTCTGTTGAGCTTGATCCAGTGGTATTGCCTCCACCATGCAGATTCTGCCACTTCTTGGCAAGCATAAGGTGCTACACTTTAACAAAACAGATGCTCGTCTAGCAAATAATGGTCTCCCACTTGATCTACAGAAACTCAGGTGTCGTGTCAATTTCCAGGCCCTTAAATTCACTCCTCAAATTGAGAACCTAGGGCACAAATTGATTAGGATGCTTCAAGAGAAGGGACCTTTTGTGGCTTTGCATCTGAGATATGAGATGGACATGTTGGCTTTCTCAGGTTGTACTCACAGTTGCACTGAAGAAGAAGCTGAGGAACTCAAGCGAATGAGGTCTATTATGTTTCATGTTTTGAGTGTGTGTATAGTGCACTTGTAATTAATTGAGAAATTTGGTTTCTATCTCACAGTTGCCAGAGAAGATACAGATCAAGAAAAATATTGTTTGTGTTCTCTATCATATAGTATAAGGACCATTGATTCTAGATAGTTAATTATGTCTCTGGTTTTATCTTACATATCCAGAAAATGAGAGTAAGTAGATTTATACTTAGACATTGCTTGATTGGTCACTTTGTGTTGGCAGAGGCACCTAATAGTTGGAGGAGATGAGCAGTTCTATTGTTCACAATTTATATGATATGTTGGATATGGCATATTTTGACATATTAGTTACTTTAACTTTCAAAAAAATAATCTTGTGATCAAAGTTAGTTGTAATGAGCTGATAAATAAATAAAAGTCCATTTGACATAAGATGTTGATTTTGCTTTTGTCATTCAGGTATGCTTTCCCTTGGTGGAGAGAGAAGGAGATAGTGTCTGAAGAGAGGAGATCACAGGGTCTCTGTCCCTTGACACCAGAGGAGGTGGCACTAGTTCTGCAAGCTTTGGGTTTTGGTAGTGAGACACAGATCTATATTGCAGCTGGTGAGATTTATGGTGGCGAACGTAGACTTGCACAACTGAGAGCTGCATTTCCACGAATTGTGAGTTCATACTATTCTGTTCTTTCGTTTTTCCTGTGTTGGATCTCCTATATTTGATAAAATGCTGCTGAATGATTTTGTAGACAATGAAGAAGTTGCTATTGCTTCATTGCTTGTGCTGATGGATTACAAGGTTTTATGCCCCCAAAAAACAAAAAAGTTTACATTTACATTTTATATCACAAATATGTTTTTAATCTTAGATTCTTGAAAGAAATTCGATGCCCTTTAGGTAGTTTTTGCCAACGCTTGGGTCACAAATTGCCCTAGCTCTTGATGATTAGTTGACCCGATCTAAATCACATATTTCCTCATCATGATCATTGTTTCTGCTTGCGTCTTAACTTTATTCTACTTGGCAGTATCTGACTTTGATCCTTTCTAATTTTAGGTGAAAAAGGAAACTTTGCTAGATCATGATGAATTGCAGCAGTTCCAGAATCATTCATCACAGATGGCGGCTTTGGATTTTATGGTTTCAGTAGCCAGTAACACCTTCATTCCTACCTATGATGGGAACATGGCAAAAGTTGTGGAAGGTCATCGCAGGTAAGCATTTGCTCTCCCGTATATTGTATATTGCAAATGGTTTGATGTAGAAGACTAAATCAGCCTTAATGAAGGTTTTTAGAGCACTACTCATTTACTTCTCCTGCAGGTATTATGGTTTCAAAAAAACTATCTTATTAGATCGGAAAAAGCTTATAGAATTGATTGATATGCATCATAACGGGACACTTCAGTGGAATGAGTTTGTCAGTGCTGTCCGACAGGCTCATGAAAAGAGAATGGGACAGCCGACTCGTCGTAGCGTTATTCTAGACAAGCCAAAGGAGGAAGACTATTTCTACGCAAACCCTCATGAGTGCCTATGTGAGGGAACAAGTTGTGATTACTTGCTAGGTCCTCGTAACTCTAGCGAAGTAGGGCTGTGAAATCTAGAAATGCATTGTTCTTCCCAACCACCAATTAGGAGGCATCTCAAAACAGCGCCATTTCTTTGAAGGTTAATTAGATGCTGAGGTAAAGAATCCAGATCCCTGGCATAACGTCTTAGGTTCAAGTATACGGACGATTTTTGTAGGAAACCAAGGGAAACCAAAAAAAAAAAAAAAAGAAGGAAAGGGGAAAGAGAGAGAGAGAGATTGAAGCTTCTATTAAGGCTTCAAAAAAGGTGTTTTCGTTTTCATTGATTAATTTTTTCTTCCCAATTAATGTGTCCAGTATAGTTCTATACCAGTTTCACATGCATTCTCAGACACACGTTGACATTTGAAAGTTCATTCTGGTTACCGGCAGAAATGATAGTTGTTTTATAACTGTTACAGAAGCGTAATTACGATGTCAGATGTTATAATTTCGATGCATTAATGATTCTTCAATCAATTCACTCAGGACATTGATGAGAAAAAGCTTTATTACAAGAAAAATGTTCAAGATCTATTTAAAAAAAAAAAAAATAAGCAGATAAAATTAACTATGGGTAGATATACATGTGTTACAAATATACATTTTTACGGAATTCAAATCTACATTGATAATGCTTATGTGTATTTATAATTATTTTTGTTTACTCATTACTATTGTAAATTAAGTCTATTTATAAACTTCTCTGTTCTAAATTAGTGTATGGGTAAATTCTTGCTTGGCAATTTTAAAGGGAGTTAAATTTACTAAAAGCACATTTTGGCCATCCTTAAGACAAGATGATATACTATTGATAGATATGTAAGTATATCAAAAGCTAATTTTACTAGAAGGTGTGTTTAACATATTTAGTCTGTAAATGATTAGTTTGATCTATTTATTTATTTTTATTATATAATTTTTCAGTGTAATATCCTTAATGCGCCTCAGTTACTATGCCTCATGTTGGTAATAATATACACTAATGTACATAAAAACCCATACGTCTTCAAGGGTTGCGTGATAAGCAGCAAGGGCAGATTTGCAGTTCTCTCGAACCACACGGCATATGAGCTCCTCATTGTCACAAGCAATCCTGTTGGCATTGGACGGTCAGAGAACATGTCAGAGTATCCATAACCATTGGACTCTGCAATGTCTAGCTTGTCACAAATAAAAAAGAAAAAAGGGTCTGATTCAGATCTCCCTAGCGTTAGGGTATAAGCATTCCTATCTGCGTTTGGTTCAATGAATCCCGAATCCATAGCCAACCCAGCATTGCTGTTCTTCAAATCGTATTGGATATATATCTGCGGGAAAAGTTTTTCTTAAAATTTAGCCATTGGAGAGTTTACCACGTGACCATGAATGGAGAAGCATGAAATTTAATTACCCCATTAGAGGCTCTGAATACAAGGTAGTGGATTTCTACAGCAAGTTTTTAGCACTAATGCAATTGCGTTTCCTTCAAGTATATGCGTTTTTACTTTTGGTATTACAATCAAGCCTGTCTTTAGGCAATGTTTCAGTCTAAATTTTTTTTACCAAACGATGTTAATGGTATGCTCTCTTACATAGTACTTTTAGAATAGAGTGCCCAGAGTAAAGGAATCCAACTTACCTAATAGATTAATGACCCGTTTGGTTTTGCGTTGGAGAAAGTGAGAAATCACGTTTGCAACTTACAAAATATAAAAGTTACAATTTGTTATTTCGGGCAAATTATATTTTGATGGGAGAAAAAGCTAAACCAAACCTATACTAACTCGTGTTTTCATATGCTTTCTTTTTTACAAGTGTTTTTGATTGGCATATACCCCTATGATGGACATTAAATGGAAATTTGAAAGGGAAAATAAGGGCAAGGAGAGGTTACACTGAAGGGGGGCTACTTAAACAAAATTGGTAATTCCAAGAGAAAAAGCTTGCTACTCCTTTATTTCATAAGCGTGATCTTCTGTGGGTTATCTGATCCAGAAGTGTACTTGGAAAATGTCAAAATTTTCCGTGTTAGACAATTGGATTGACTGGAGAAGGAAAAGCAACAGAAAGGGAAAAGTTGGTCACTACTGTTGGAATTACAACTAGCTTTTCATTGGGAAGGCTAGAAAATGCCCTTGACCTAAGAATTCCAAATGCCCAGAAGAAATCATCTAATGTTTCAGGAGAAGGGAAAAGCTACTTATTAGGGAGTATAATTTTTTCTTCCAATTTCAGAAATTCATCTTCCACATATTCTTTCATACCTACAGACATCAGTTCAATCGGGTTGTGATGGCACTTGGTAACCTTTAGATAAGCAAAGAACAAAAAGTTAAATGAACATTATAATGACATGGAAGCCATTTCCAAACATTTTGTAGCTAACAACTGAAAAAGTTAAAACTTTTTAAAAATTTAACAAGTTTTTTTTTTTCCTGTCCCATGGCATTGGTATTAGAACTATCAAATATTATATTAAAATTATTCATCGAATTTCACTAAATAATTTTAGCTTTTAAATTAACATTATTTTTTATATAGTCTCAAACTTTCTATAAAGTAAGTGGCAAGTAATTCATGATTGCCTTTCGCATTCTTCATAATAATAGTAGGTGACTTTCACTTCGAAGGTTTGAGAGATATATTAGATATTATAGTAGAAATTTGAATAAATATACAATTTGGTTCCTGAAAACATATATCTCCTTATGGTTTAGATCCTTAAATTTATTCTTTACAAATTAATCTCTCAAATTTGTAACTTGTAACGCACGTATATTGAATTAGTCCCTTAAAATAGAATAAATATCAAATTGTCCAATTAAAGAATTAACATAACATATAGCGAGTCACAAAGTTTAAATGACTTACTCAGATGAAGTTTCAAATTTAGAGACTAAAATATTGAACCAAATTATGTATTTACTCTAAAATTATTTATGAGAATGATCGATTATAGTCATGACTAACCTTGAAGCTCGGATAACTCTTTCTCTGACCTGGACAGGAACAAGAAAACAAGCAATTTCCAACTCAATATACTATTTGAAACACAATGAAAAACCTTAATTTCTCAAGCAGTGTTTATAGCAAAACCAAATGAAACCCACCAATATATAGCGGAATTGGTGACCCCCTCCACGAGTGCACGTGGATCCATCTCTTGACCTCTCTTTGATCAAAAAGAGTAAATTGTGGTTATCTATTGAAGTTTGATTAAATTATATACTATATTTTTTAAAATTTTAAAATTATATTCAATTCTCTTAATATTTGATATATATATATATATATATATATTACAAAAATCTCATTTTAATGCACTTTCTATCAATAAAATTAATTTTATACACAATATACATTTAAAAAAAATTAATTAATTATTTTTACTATTATATTAAAAATAAAATTATAGTCTCATTAGAATTTAATATCTACTTAATTGCCTTCACTGGTATATTAAGAATCATAATAGTCTTATCTTGTATAAAAAATTGTTTTTATTGGCAAAAAATAAATTAAATGAAATGTTTTTACAATATATTACATGTTAGAGGAGTCAAGTATAATTTTTAAAATAAAAAGAATATTAGATATAATTTAAACAAACTAATGAATGTAATTGTAGTCTCATACTAAAATTTAATATATACTTAATTTTTCTTCATTAAGAATAAAAAAAGTCTAGTCGTGTATAAAAAATTAATTTTATTAGTAAAACAAGAAAAAATTAAATGAAATGTTTTTACAATATATTATATATTAGAAGAATCAAGTATAATTTTTAAGAGTATCAAGTTATATATATATAGATAACTTTTTTTCTAAATGGAAAGCAATAAAGATTATATTATTTGATATGTTAATAGAAATCATTTATGTCATATTTTTTTTCCTAATAACTTTTTTTTTTTCAGGGAGAACATATCTTAATCAAACCTTTTGTTTTTGTTTTATTATTCTCCCTTCAAATATACTTTAAAATTATTTTTTTAGAAAAAGTTCAAGCACATATAAGGTAAAAGTGAAATAAAAAATTCTGAAATTTATCCCATTTTTGTTTGAAGAATTCCCTCTTGTTATTAAAACGAAAGTGATATGTATAAATATGTTACTAGAGAGTTTTGTTTTCTCCTTCTAACATAACCGTGTGAAGGCAAGTTTTAGATACTTTTCTAAAAAGAAATTAAGGTAGCTCGCCAAAATAAAATTGTCTTTATGGCATTGCTTTCAATTGCAAAATTCCCCAATCTAAAAAAATCTTAATCAACCCCCTAATCCATAAGTATTTTTGCTATAAACTCCTATCATCTAAATTTAAAATTTTAATAATATGAAATTACTAAAATGCGCTTTTATTCCATAATACTATTTTGTCCTCTTCTTCATCTTTCCACTTAATCTATCCATGGCCATTCTAAATTTAATTTTTAGTACCGTGATAATAGAAACCGAACATAATTAATTCCATTTATATATGTATGCATTATATTAGATTAGAGAAATTGAGTAGAACATGCCTCCACACTTACTCTCCACGGTGAAGGCAACCATAGTCTCATGAATATATATATATATATATCTTCAATCACATGGATTCATCCCTATTCACTTCCATTTTTAAGACAGTGCAAACATACAGTATCTTCATTTATGGATAAATTATTTCTGGGGAAGAGAGTTATTCACAGGGACGTAAGAGATTGACATTCAAGTTAGAAAACCTACAAATACCAATCCATGAACACGGCCAAGAAAGGGAATAAAATCCTAAGAAAGCTGATTCAGATCAATTTTACATCTTATATTACTGAATTCTGTATTCAAGTTTTTTTCTAACCTAAATAGTTTTCACAGATTTTATATATAGGTTGTACGTGTATGTCTATCTCACCAGAGCCACAACGAGAGGTATGTTTGAGAAATTGCCATGAAAGAGTGGCCTTTAGATTTAGTTGAAGGTTGTGAATAAATTGATTGAGAAAGATGAAAATGAAGACAAACGGAGTATTAACATGAAGGTATTTTAGTGATTTTAATTAGTTAAACTTTTAAATTTAAATGATATGGACATTTATTACAATGAGACTCACTACAAGAAAACATGTAATTTTTTACAAAATTTTTTTGTGAGAAAAAACAAGAATTTTCGTGAGAAAGACTATTTTCATAAAAATTCTCATGCAATAAGTGGTGTAAAAAATTAGTGCGTAAATTGTAATATTTTTAAAATTAGGAAGAATATTATAATTTGAGACAAAAATAAAGACTGACAAGTTTAAATTTTTTTTTTTTTTAAAAAAAGATAAGTCAAGGTGTTTTGCAGCAGACTCTAAAAGGAAATTTCTTTATCTTCAAACGTAACCAATAATTTGTAATGGCATTCTTTAATAACCAACATGGCATGTTTGGTATGGCTTAGAAAATGGAAAATGAGAGTGAAAGTTGGAGAAAATTTTAATTTTATCTATATAATTATTACTCAATTATTTATTAATTATTATTCAATTATTAAAAATAAGAATATTATAAATATTTTTTATTTTTTTTATTTTTATTTTCATATTTTACTTTTTGTGTATCAAATAAACTAAACATACTTTTAGCAAAAACATTACCAAAAAAAAAAGACCATTTGGCAAAAACGTTACCCTGGAAATAAAAAAAGACCAATAATTTGTAATGGCATTCTTTTGGTGGGTTTGTTTTCACATTTAGAGGATCCAAAATTACGTTTGAAAAGAAGTAAAGATAGAAAGCTTAAACACAAATGTGATTTTGCAATTGAAAACCAAACACAAGCTCTAACAACCATCCAAACGCACTTTTAGCAAACATTACCAAAAGTAAAAGCTGAAAGGCAATTCTCAGGGAAAGACTCGGATAGGGAGAAAGTTAGGTGTAAATTTTGTTTTCATTAAATTCTTTTGAAGAAAACATGATAAATTAAAAAAAAAAAATTGTAACTCAACATTTAGGAATATATGATTTGGTCTTTTTAAAAAAATTATATAATATTTTTATTTTAAAAAACCTAATGACAAATAAATAAAGAATTTTCGCTGCTCTATCCTATGGATAGCCTGTTTGTCATCACTATTAATTAGGAGCTTCTATTATATATTGAAGGAAACGAAATTTTTATTTCTGATATCTTTAAGTTTCCCCCAATGTTCATTTTGGCTGAGATCGCCCACTCTTGACAACAATTTTCAACTCAGAATAAAGAGCTTTTAGGTGGTTCATAGAAAGGATAAATTCATTGAAAATGTATCAACCAAGAACACCACTACTGCTACTATTAATGTTTTCGATAAGCTACTCTTTATCTAACAACGTTTTTTGTCACAGGAGAGAGAGAAGAAAAAAAAAAACTGGGTACATTTTATGTTTCATAAAGGCAGATAAAATTCTGGATTTAGTAAGTCAATATTCAGTAACTATATTTAATGATATAGGAGTTAAATAAATTATAAAAGTTTTAGATTCAATCAATTCGTCAAATTCACGCAGGACACAAGGCGTTCAACCATGGTCCACGACAGTCGACTCTTTCTGTTCAACCTTTTGTTTTTTCTACTATTATTTACACCATTTAAAACTATTAAATCTCTTCATATATTCTCAAAATCTAGTTTAAAAAATAAATTTTTTCACTTAAACAACTAATTTTTTTTAACAATTTTTCCTTCATTCATTCATAGTATTATAATTTTTTTTCTTCTTCTTTCTTTTTACAAAATATATATCTAAAATAATACCCACAATCAACATTAATTTTACAACAAACAATATTCTATAACATAAAATTTATAAATTCAAACAATATTATTATTTTGTAAATATTTCAAATAATAATAATAAAATTAAAACATTTAATATACATAAATAAATTACCTAATAATTTTGTATCAAATATGTTTCCATCGTTTGGAATATTTTTTTTTTTATAAACACTTCAAAATAAAATTTCATAATAAGCTTTCAACGAACTTCTCTGAAAATAAATTTTAAAAAAATAATAATTTTAACTGCCGAAGAAAGAATGATCTTCGGCCAGCAGGAAGTCTGATGGCAATTTGATAATTTTTTTTATTATTTATATTTTTTTAACCAATTATATCATCTAAAAATCTTCTTTGTCCAATAAAAATATGCCACGTATACAGACAATAAAGTAAATGGCATTTAGTGCAGAATAAATGCAGTCCGTACTCAGACAGTCCGAATTCAAGAAAAATTTTGAAAAGTTTATTTGAATTCAACTCTCATCTCGTCTTGCGTGCCATTTTATTACCTCCCCGTCGTTACTTTTTGCTTTATTGCTTCCTAGGATTTTCTTTTGTCTTTTGACCTTTCATTCAATTAACGACTCCAGGAGACGACGACTGCTTAGACACTGTCCGACTAATACATGAAGTGAGGATTTGTTTTATAAAGTAATCATGCAAGAAGTAAACACACCCAAGGGCAAATCTCTCTCTATCACGCGCCACTTTTTTCTTCCCCATCATATCAAATCCGCCTTTGGTTCTTAAAATATGGTCTTCGCTTTCTTTCCTATGAAAGTTCCTCTCTCTGAACTTTCAACTTGCAAACAGAAGCTGAAAGAGCCTCTCCCTATTACTCCTGGGAAGCTATACATAAAAATAACCTCCCTTTCAGCAACCTTCTTTACAGGGTTTTCCAGTTCGATTGGCCATTATTTCCTTTCCATTCTAACCCTACTTCCTGGTCACTCGGGTTTCTGCACGAGCCAGTGAATTATTACCAAATATCGATTAGTTTGTATTGCTTATAAAAGCCAAAAATGAAGTTTGGGAAAGAATTTGAAGCACAAATGGTGCCGGAATGGAAGGAAGCATACATGGATTATAATTATTTGAAGACCCTTTTGAAAGATGTCCAACGCTACAAGCAAAGAAACAGGCCACCTGCAACTCCACGAGGCCTAAAGCGAAAGCTAACACTTTACAGGGCTTTCAGTGGTCTCATTCAGAAACATTACCATTCCATCAGCCCCTCTGAACAGGATATTGAGAGCCAACCCATTATGGTGAACTCAGTGCACCAGGATGGATCCGAAAGCCATCAAACTACTTTCCTGATGGCTGCAGAAGAAGGTGGAGAATACGAGTTGGTATACTTCAGGAGGCTAGATGATGAGTTTAACAAAGTGAACAAGTTTTATAGGTCTAAAGTGGAAGAAGTGATGAAGGAAGCTGCTGTATTAAACAAGCAAATGGAAGCTTTGATTGCTTTCAGGATAAAAGTTGAGAAACCAACTGAATGGTTCAATAGCTCTGTGGAGATGACTCAGCTTGCTTCAGATGTTGCTGCTTCAGCAGCAACATTATCAGCTTCTACACCCAGAGGGGCCAAATTGCACGGTAAGCTTTTCTACATCTTGATTTCACTATAATTTGCAATCTATCCTTCTATGTATTCAAGTGTTTTATAGCCTACAGATGCATGGAATTTGTAAATTTAGTGACACGCTAGCTAGAGATAGAAGCCAGAATCCATTCATTGGCTCGACCATCTTATAGATAAACTTGGGCTCCTAGAATGGCCGTGGAAGTTTACTTACTGGTTTAATCTTCTTCAACTTCATAAACAGGAAGAGTTTCCATGGCCATGGAAGCGATCAAGGAGGACAGCACCCATCATGGTCAATCAGATGATTCTAGTGAGAATAGAGATGATGAGATTCAACTTGACAACCAAAAGTTTCAAACAGAGAAGTTAAAGAATATCAGGGGTACCAAACCAGCTCCTTTGGAAGTCCTTTGTCATGTTCAATTGAACAACACTCTTGAGACTCCTCGTTCGACAATTAAAAGCTTCCTCAATTACTCTGCCCAAACAGAGCTACAATTCAGCAGGAAAAACTTGAACAAAGTTGAAGAACAACTTAAACGAGCTTTTATTGAATTCTACCAAAAGCTTCGACTTCTAAAGAACTACAGGTTATCGAAAGTGGCATTTTTCCTTTTCTTTTACTTCAAAAAGTAGCTTCCTTACATGTTTCTTCTTAACTTGTGTTCTTGTTAATTAAACAGCTTTCTAAACACATTGGCATTTTCAAAGATAATGAAGAAATATGATAAGGTACTCTTCACCTTTCTAGAACTACAAGCTGACAGAGAAGAGAACACAGGAAATTTAATTAGCCCCTCAACCCCTTTCGCTATACAATGCAGATCACATCAAGAAGGGCAGCAAAAGCTTACGTGAACATGGTTGACAACTCCTACCTCGGCAGCTCTGATGAGGTGAGACTTTTATAGGGCAAGAAAACCATAAAACTCAACATTATCATTTTTCAAAGCATGTCAACAGAAATCAGCAAACTTCTAACATCCTTACAATTGCTCAACTTTTCCTCCACAGATCACCAGGCTTATGGAGAGGGTGGAAAAAACATTCATTAAGCACTTTTCCAACTCAAATCGTTATAATGGATTGAGCCTCCTCAGACCAAAAGCAAAAAGAGCAAGACATAGAATAACATTTTCCACAGGTGAGAAACAAGAATGACTATAATTCAAAAAATTTCAGAACAAGTATATGTTTGGCCTTCGATTTCTTTCCCCTGACTTTGTCTGCTGTTCAAAATTTCAGGTTTTTTTGCTGGCTGCACCGCAGCATTAGTTTTAGCACTTACTCTGATCATCCATGCCCGCAAAATTATGAATCACCCACGGAGTACCCAGTACATGGAAACCATGTTTCCTTTGTATAGGTAACCTTATTATTCAAAGTATAATCTGCCAAGATTTTCTTTCATAAGATCATAGCTTAACCCAATGAACAAAAACTTACACGCTTTACCATGTAAAAAACATTTCCCACAGTTTGTTTGGATTCATAGTTCTACACATGTTGATGTATGCCGCTAATACATACTTCTGGAGGCGATACAGAGTGAATCAGTCATTTATATTTGGTTTCAAGCAAGGAGCTGAGTTGAGCTACCTTGATGTCCTCCTCCTGGCTTTTGTCCTTGCAGTATTGGCCCTAGCCAGTGTGCTTGCAAACCTTGACATGCAGATGGATCCAAAGACGACAGATTACAAAGTCTTCACTGAACTTATTCCTCTAATCTTGGTTCTTGTAAGACAATACACTTTCACAGAATTTATTAGATCTCCCTTTAGCTTCTAAACTTACATGATGAGTTCATTTCTCCCTCTGCAGACTGTGATTGCTATTCTATTATGCCCATTCAACATCATGTATCGTTCAAGCCGGCTTTTCTTTCTGACATGCCTGTTTCACTGCATCTGTGCTCCTCTCTACAAGGTAAAGAATATGGTGGAACACATAAATTAGCAAAGACACCCACTAATTGAACTCTATTTTTCTTGGGACGTCTAACATTTGTCATCTCCGATGTTCCTCAGGTCACACTCCCAGATTTCTTTTTGGCAGATCAATTTACTAGCCAGGTTCGTGAGAAGCAACATCATAAGGTGCTCTAGTACTTTACATATCCCATTTCATTCCTTTTTATGCATCCAGGTGCAAGCTTTAAGAAGTTTGGAGTTCTACATTTGCTACTACGGCTGGGGAGATTTCAAGCACAGACAAAACACTTGCAACTCAAGCAGAATATTCAAAACATTTTCCTTCATTGTTGCTGTGATTCCATACTGGTGTCGTTCTCTTCAGGTACCAACTCTCTCTCTCAAGTCTCAAACACGTCATACCATGCTAGTTAGAGCTTAAAAGAGATATGAATAGAGTAAAATTGCCTGCTTTTGCTTAAGATATGACTTTGACTTTCAAACTAGGATGCAAAGACACTTTTTGAAAAGAAGCCTTGTATCAGTTGAACAGACACAATGTAACACATCAAATCACAAATGAATACTTTAAATTTTGTTGTGTCGCAACGTCAATATTTATGCTTTCTAGCTGCCAAATGATCTTCCTCTTTCTCCTATTAGTGCCTCAGGCGACTGTTCGAAGAGAAAGATGCAATACAAGGATATAATGCGATAAAATACTTCCTCACAATAGCAGCTGTTTGCCTCAGAACAGCTTACAGCCTTGATAAGGGAATGAAGTGGAAGGTGCTTGCCTGGGCGTTCTCAATATCTGCAGCAAGCGTGTCTACATATTGGGACCTTGTCATCGACTGGGGCCTCTTGCAAAGGAATTCCAAGAATCGCTGGTTAAGAGACAAACTCATGATACCTCAGAAAAGCGTATATTTCGCAGCCATGGTATGAAATTAACTTAGAAATCTTCAAGCAGATTTTGAAATAATTTTAATTTTTTTTGTCTTTTTGGGAATTTCTGACAAATTCGACCTGTGCAGGTGCTGAATATCTTGCTGAGATTTGCGTGGCTACAGACAGTATTGGATTTCAAGCTTACCTTTCTGCATAGACAAGCAATGATTAGCATTATTGCGAGTCTAGAGATCATACGTCGGGGCATATGGAACTTCTTCAGGTAAGCAAGAGCACAATTGTTTGGAGTAATCCTATTTTCAAAGTTCATATGACTTATCAGTGAATTCCTACAATTCAAAATTTCAGAGTGGAGAACGAGCATTTGAACAATGTGGGCAAGTACCGGGCTTTCAAGTCTGTGCCCCTACCCTTCCACTACGACGAAGCTGAAGACAAGGATGACTAATTTGGCTACAACAGTGGCGCAGAAGAATGGTTTTATCACGAAAGTGTGGCGATCCAATTGTAATAAAACATGTAATATTTTTTTTGTTGTTGTGAAGGTTAATTTTGTGGTAAATTCTTCCATGCCACATGGACCAATGAGGTTGTGCCGCCTCGTCCCTAGGTTTAAAATGTAATGCTATTTCAGTTCCAAATTTAAAAATTTTGAGAGAAGCCAAACAAATTGAAGAGTAGAAGAAAATATCTATATATTAGTCCCTAAAGTTTGGCTAAATAGCCTAGATCCTTTTGTTATTTTGAATTTTGAATTTCAAGGCCGTGCATAAATATTCCTCAATTTTCAAGAAAAACCTAATATCCCCTTACTTGAGTTTTATTTTTATCCTAAATCATTTTTAATTTCCTTTAACCCTAGAGTTTGGTAGTGTGTGTGTGGATGTCATACAAAACTTGATAAGCAAACCAATATTCCAATCTACTTGAGGCTACACTCATTCACAGTATGTACCCAGTTGTTAGTTTTGCTCTTATCATTTTGTGTATTTGTTGTTAATTATGTCACTCCTATACTCTAAAAGCAGGGCATGGAATGAACAATGGACTATTTGTTCATTCTTTTAATGTGCATGCATGAACAATTGTCCATTCAAATTGTAACAATCAACTATTTATTTATTCTATTAATGTATAAATGAATAGTTAACCATTTGAATTAGAACAGTTAAGAGTGTGTACTAAGTTGATTAAGCTGGTATGCTCAATGTAGCATAACCAAATCAAACCAAGCTAACTTATCAAAAAAAGAAAAGAAAAAAACTAAATCATATCCGGTTGCATAGCTAAGTTAGGCACTATGCTGACTAGTTTAGCCTGGTTTGATTGGACCATGTATATTAATTAAAAAAAAAGACTTATATGAAAAGTTGACCTTTTTCAAGAGTCAATATGTAATTTTATAATGATTTAAATGAAAACTTTTACCAACATTTTTTAAATATATTTTACAAATTATAAAAAGTCAAGAGAGCCAATGCCCTTACCAATTTCTTCTTAAGTATAATTGTTATGTTTAAACAAAAGAAGACAAAATGAAAAATATGTATTTTTAAAGTTAAAAGAAAAAATCTCAAAATTGAGATAGTAAACATTTTTTTTTTTTGGAAAATAAGTGGGCAAATTGTCTTTGGCATTTGCATCACATTCATATAAAAAAAATTACTCAAAATTAAAAAAAAATTGTCCCAAATGGACCTCTAGGCTCCAAATTATGAGTTTTTGACATTTCACCTTTTACACTTACGTTTGCTTTTTGTTTCTTCCTTTAGACTATATTTTTTTTCATTTCTACTTCATAGATCTTGTAAAGACATATCAAAATAAGTAATCATACACCTAAAATGATCAAATAGTTACAAATATATAAGCATTTAAAGTCCCTAAATCCTTAAAAAATAATAAATAAAAGAAGCCCAATTAGACTCCACCAACCTAGTTTAGCCAACTCAGCCTAATATGTAATCGAGTCATACCCAAGTTAAGTTGGGCATCGGGCTTGAAAAAACAAGTCTAATATAAAATCAAGCTAAGCACCTAGTTAAACACAGACTTGGCCTAACTTAATCTATGTTTATTCATAGGAACAATTGATTGTTTGTTAATGGATATGAGTTTTTCAAAATATTTAATTCTCTAATCTGATAACTAATGAGTTTCAGACTATAGCATAAGGATATGGTTGATGGGAGATTTTATCATTCTATAGAGCTCATTTTTTAAGTATAAACAATGTAAGGTATTTATATTAATGTTACAATTTTCTAGGGTTCAGCTATAAATAATATATAATACATTTTTAAAGATAAGGGCATGAATGGGATCAAAATACAAATAACAATTTTTTTAGAAGTTTCTTAGAACTAATATCAATTTTTGAAACTTTTTTCCTCTCAACATTGCATTTCATGTGGCATTGGGGTGGCTATCTCAAATTGGTTGATGTAGAGGCTCTTCTATACAACCTTATTTTTGGGTTGCATGGATGATAGAAAGCACCTAATCTTGTACTATATTTAATATTTCAATTAGTTTTAAAAGTATTTTTTATTCTAAATAAATTTATAAATTTCAAATATATTTTAAATAAATCATAGAACTTGATATTATTATACTTTGGCATTAAAATCTTTTTTTGTTCATGGAATAATTTTTATGAGAATGGTAATGAGAATGAGAATAGAAATAGGAATAGGAATAAATTTTGATGGAATGTAATAATTTTGTTTGTAATGTCATAGAAAGAAATATACATTTCCTTCCATTTTCATATTTGATTAGATGAAAACAATGTAAAAATGAAAAAAAAATTAACAAATGCCCATAATGTCTTTAATGCAGAAATATATTAAAATATTCATTTTATTTTATTCTATTGAAAAAGTGTTTTTTAAATACTCTTAATAAAAATTTTAAAATATTTTAAAATATATTCATTTTTTATTTTTAACCTTTTTTTTTTATAAAGTTTGTTGCATTTGAAGATCTAGTGCAACATATTATTGATAATGTTTTGCTAACAAGAAATGATGGTCAAATGCAAAAACCGAATATAGTAGCATTGATTACATGATGAGATGAGGATTCTTTTGGACATTCTTGTAATTTTCTTACTTTTATGAGGACATGATGATTAAATAACTTCTCATTCCAAAGAGTGAGATTTCATTCCATCATGCAAAAATGAATCCGGATCATTTCCCGCGAGCATCTCTCTTATGCATCTTCCATGCACTAGATCCAACCATCCATTTTATCTTGTGGCACGTGGCATAAGCTGTATTGTAGATCAAAGAAAACCAAAACCAAATTAGGAGAGAGAAAATGCAATGCAACAACTTTCTTGTCAAGCATACCAAACTCCTTACAATTCCTTTGGGGGGTCTTTGCCTACTATCATAAATTTCACATAGGCACAATCTTTCAGTTTGGTTGAGAGAGGCTTTTAAATCTCTCATTCTTCTTTGCAAATTCATTCTCCTTTCCCTTTTCTTCGAGGTGTTTGGGTGCTACCATTAATTTAGATGAAATGGGTTGTTTATTTATTTATTTATTTTAAATTTTTTGCTTTAATTACCCAAAGGTAAGCAACCCAACAGCTACACATGCAACAACAAGAACATTCAAAATAGCATCAAGTCTTTTAAACAACTAGAATTCTAAACTACTGATATTTGAATTGCACCACACACCTTACAACATTAAGTCTTTTCTACCACTCAAGCTTTTGGAGCAAATTTGTTTGGAAAGCAGCTATCACTCTAAAAACCTATTCTATAATTACATTATAACTACATTTCCATTGCCATTAAACAAGATAAAGACAGAATGGCTAGATCATAACATTTTGCGTAATTTGTGTTCAAGGATTTAAGCCTTTATGTAGAAACTTAGCTTAGTTTCCATTGGCAAATTCTCCAGGCAAATGAGATACATTTGAAAGTGACATAGTTGTTTTTAAGAACAACCTATTTATCTAAAATAATTTTGAATTCATTGAATTAGTACAAGAGCCTTATGTTATCAAACCATCCTTAACTCACCAGGCACACTTTAATGTTGGAAAAAAATTTTGTTGAGTTAGACCCTTACAAGAAAGAATACAAGGCATATATAAAATAGAAATATGAAGTGCTTATGTATAACAAACAGATTTTGCTTCAACAAAGAGAAAAACCCCATTCCTCCCAAATTGTAGCTTTTGATATTAGTTCTAAGCTTGTAATGGTTCACAATCATTGTTTCAACAAAAGGAAAAAGATTGTTGTACCTTATTCCTCCTAGACTGTAGCTTTTGATATTGGTTTTGAGCTTGTAATGGTTCACAATCAAGGTGGAGAGAGATGTGGTTGGGTTGAACAAGTTGAAATTCACTGTTCGGATATCAATGTCTCTAGGTTGAACCCCCGTTTTCTAGAAGAAAGCATCCAAGGCTCCAAACATAATGGCCTTGGCTTCAGACTAGCTTCCTTCATTTTCAAATTCGACAGTCTAGCCATAATCCCACTGGGCAAGTATGTCTCATCACCTAAATTGGCCCAAGATGAGATTCATCTTTGGAACTGAAAGATGTCTTCTTTAAAGGCCATGCTTTCTTCCATCATCTTGAGGAAGGCATCCATTGATAATTTTCAATCTTGATCGGGTGGCCTACTAAAGGTCGAAGAGGACGAGCAGGATAATGGAGGCAATGAGCCAAGTGACAATATCGAGCTAATGCAATGCATTTTTAGGGCTTGCATTTTTTCTCTTCCATTTTGGTTTTCATTTTCTTTGATCCTTACTATAGCTTATGCCACGTGCCACAAGATAAAATAGATGGCTAGATTTGGTGCATAGGAGATGCATAAGAGAGATACTCATAGGAGACATTCGGATTCTGTAAAAATAAGAATTCACATTCCCACAAAATAAGAGAACAACTTTTCCAAAAAAAAGGAGAATCCTTTAAGTCAAATATTATATTACTTCACTCCTTCTCCTTTCCTATTTCCTCTCCTCATATATATATATATATATAGAGAGAGAGAGAGAGAGAGAGAGAGAGTATTTTAATTTTTTATGATAAAAGATATGAAACATAAAATAAAAATAATTTTCTAATTATTAATTTGAAAAAAGAATACTAACAGTCCGTTTGGTGCACAGAAAATATTTCAATAGAAATGAAAAATAAATACTGAATGGAATGGAAAGAAAATAAATATGTTTGATATGATGTAAAAAGAAAATGAAATGCGTTTACATTTGTATGTTTGGTAAAATGGAAATAATGTAAGAATGGAAAGTAAAGTGTAGCAAAAGACACAAATGCCCTTGGTGACAAAATTATTAATATTTATATATTTAATTAATAATATTTATATAATTTAATTATTAATTAATATTTATTTATAATTCATAATAATATTTAATGTTTTTTTATATATTATATTTATTATTTTCATTTATTTATATCATGTTTCTTCCCTTCTCATGATGCAATAGACATCAGCAAGGGCACATCGCCATTTTTGGCCATCTTTAAAGCTCTTTTTTTATTATATTGCAAAAATTTTGATTTTGCTAGCCCTGGGTATTATGTTTAGTTGTAGCAAGGCTTAAAAATGAAGGTGCAAGTAGATAGGGGCATAAAATTATGCAGATTTAAGTTCTAGATTTACAGTACTGAAGGGACAAAACCAATAAAAGAGAAATATATTTATATTGCTGGGTTTCATTATAGCCATAATGATGTTTTAATAGAATGATAAACTAAATAATTATTGAAAAGTTGAAGCTGAAGTTAGTGTTGGAGCTAAAAGTAGAAATCTGTTGCAGATGGGCATGAGATTCATCAACCTCGTCACATAAAATGAGAAGCAGTGTTGGGAGAAGCAGAACAACCCTCTCCTTTTATCGGATAACGATGAGATCGTATAAGAGAGATGGGACAGAGGGGAATCAATTATCTAAAAAAGGGCAGAATCGAGAATTTCTCATTTTGGCTCCAAATATTCTTTTATTGTGTGAGGGACGCAAATGAAAATTCTCTTTCATTGAACTTTTCCCTTCCTGCCAAATTTCTCTACACCAAACAAGTTAAGGCGTTGGATTCTCTTTCTTTTTCTTTTTCCGTCGGCAGACCAAACGGGGCGTAAGATTAAAAAATAAAAAATCTAAAATCTAAATCATTCAAATATAATCTAAATGGCTCAAAAGCCACGTGGCACTTGAAACTCTCATTGTAATAAGCACCATATCTGAACTAAGGGTGAACAAAATCGAATCAAACCAATTAAACCAAATCAAACCGAACCAAACCTTCAAAAATCGATTAAAAATTGGTTTGGTTTGATTTTTGTGATTGTAAAACCGATTAAATCGGTTCGGTTGTCGGTTTTCTCCATATTTGATTTGGTTAACCGAACCAAACCGAACCATTAAAATTACAATTAATTAAAATTTAATATTTTGTTTCTTTTTATATTAATGAAATCTTTTGTCGATTAAACTTGTATCAAAATTACATTTTTTATGTGGTTCAAGAAATATACAAATTATTTATACTATTTTATTATAAGATATTACTTTTATTTTTTTTTCACTTTTTAAAGCTTATTTGTGAATGTATGAAATTTGTTTAGGTAATATATATATATATATAGTAAATTATTTCAAAGTTATTATTGGTCAAAATTTTAAAATATGTAAGATATTAACCGAACTAAACCGAATAAAAATCGAACCAAACCGATTAAAATTTAAAACCAACAAGGTCCAACAAAATATTAAACCGATTAAATTGGTTCAGTTTGATTTTTGCTCAAAACCAAACCAAACCAAGCCTTTGAACACCCCTAATCTGAACTCCATCTTTTCCCACTCTTTACTTGCTAAGCATCCCATGATATATATATATATATATATATATATATATATATATATATATATATATATATATATATATATATATATATATATATGGGGTTATGGAGGTTTTTCCAAATTTCACAAGGTATACTTTCTTAAACCTATACACAAGTTGAAGCTAAGGTCACTCAAACGACTTTGCAATTCAATCCAGAATAATCTAATCTTCCCAATTGGGTTGGGGTGATCTTGTCAAGTTAATGGGTTCACCATTCATTGAACACCCATACTCTATAGCATAAACTTATCATTTGATTTTGTTTTGTTTCTTAAAAAAAAAGAAAAAAATTTACATTTACTTACTTTATCTTTGTTTTTAATTATTATTATTTTAATTAAAAAATTACAATAAACTTATAATCTATTAGAGCCTGTTAATAAGGCCTAATAGGATAAAATATAATAGAATAAGGTTTGATAAAATTTTAAAATTATGTAATGTTTGATATGATACTGTATAAAATAATATATTGTATAAGATAATATTATTATTTATTTAATGATGCATTATATAATATTGAATAGAATAAAAAATAATACTTCTAACAAAAATACCCTTTTATTTAAAATATGCACTATATTTATTTAAATTTATTATATTATATTAATTTTTAAAGAGACAGTATGGGTAAATAGGGTTGTATGTAATACATGACGACTTAACGATTTGATTCCACTTGGTCACATTGGGCTGAATAGCTAATAAATAATTTGAGCAAACTATGTTGGGTTAATCATATTAGCCAATTTCAGTTAGTCTGACCTATTCCTATAAATTTTTTTAAAAAAATATTTATTTTATAAAACTTATATGAAAATTTTATTTTTTTAAATGTAAAATATAATTTTATAAAGACTTATATTTTTAAGGAACTGATTTATAATTTTTACCAAATATTAAGGAAAAAAAAAGTGGCTACGTTAGCTTGAAAAATTAATTTAACCCAGTCTCATACTAAATTGATTAGATAGAATCTAATACTAAATTAATTTTTGTGTAGCCCTTTCTAATCCTATAATTTTTTTAAAAAAATTTATTTTATAGGGACTTATATGAAAAATTTTTATTAGTAAAATATAATTTTATAAGGATTTATATAAAAATTTTATTTTTTTAAGTCATTTTATAATTTTATAATTTTTACCAAGGATTTAAAAATGGCTCCAGTAACTGATCTTGACTAATATTTATTAAATCGGCTAGGCCCAGGCATTAAATTTAAAAAAAGAAGCCTAATACAAAATCAAGCTGCTATAATAGCCGACCCATAATCAATCCTATTAGGTTAGCCTAAAACTCGACTTAGCCTAACTAATGAATATTCCTATAAATGAGGGGTTAAAATAAAAAATATTAATAAGGCATTATACAAAATTTAACCAGGTTAATCCCACCCCTCAAGGTATAATCAATTTATACATCATTTTGATGTATAAGAAAAATATGATATATAAACTTATATCTCTGAAGCACCGATATGACGAAATGGAAGGCGTACCTGTACTGGATACATGTCCAGTACGGATATGCGTACCGTACGAGTACAAACATACCTTGTACGTTTCGTTTTCGTCCGTATGTACAAAAACGTTTCTTTCTGTACAAAAACGTTTCGAAACGTCTAGGATACGACTTTGAAACGGCTCTGAAACGCTGTGATTAAACGCGTCCATTTTGTGCCTCGTTTTATCGTCCGGATCTGAGTCGAGCTTCAGTCCTCCTTCATCTGTACTCCTGCTGCGTCTCGCTATGCGTCTCCTCCATTTGTCAATTTCTCCGTCGTCTTCTCCGGCCTTTGCAGGTGTGTCTCCTCCATCCGTCAGTTTCTCCGTCGTCTTCTCCGGCCGTTGCAAGTGCGTCTCCTCCCTCCGTCAGTTTCTCTGTCTTCTTCTCCAGTGGCTGTTACAAAAGTTGCTGAGGTGCGTGGTGCGTCTTCCTCCGTTAAATCCACTGCACTTTCTAGCTTTCTCCAGAAATTTATTTGACAGTTTGTATGGTTATTTTGTGTTGTTTAGTCGATTTAAATGCCGGTTTTGAGCTGGAATTATGTCATGTTTTCAATCTTATGTAGTTTGGTAGCAAATGTGAGATTTTGAAGTTATCTATGGTTTTAGTACGAGCTGAGCTGCTGCAAAAATGAGGGAAAAGAATAGTAATTGAATTTATGTATTCTTCCTCCTCCCATTTTTCAAACTAAAAAATTTCAACTGTGGTTTGATAATTGGAAACTTCATCTTTTGGGTCACTGTTTTTGTTGCAAAGTTGTTAAATTGGTTTGTTACTTTAGATTCCAAATGCCATTATAGAAACAAGTCAATGCCTATTCTTCGTATATGCTATTGGTTTATGAGAAAATACTAACTTGAGAAAAAACTAAAAATTGTGGTCTAATAATTGAACACTTTTTTTTTTCCTTGTTTACAGTCTCTGTTGCAATGTTCTTTAATTGGTTTGTATATCTTCTATTACTACTTGTTTTTTGTTGTCCTTGTCAATGCTACCTTTATCCTTGTTGTGATGGTATTTGAATTAGTGTTGTCTTATTTCAATTTAAGTAACTTAAACATATCTGATTAAATTTTCTTTTTGGTTGTGGCTTCCTCTTCTATCTCCTAGTATTTGCATCATTAGCTACCTCTTAGTTTTGGTTCCCACTGTCCTGGAAAACATTTATGTTTAGAATTTATGATATTATTTATGCTATGGTAGCTTATTTATAATTTATTTTATTTTTTAATGTCTTAGATTCTTGAATATATATATATATATAATTATATATATATTCCCGTACCCATATCCTAAAATTTTAGAAATTGTCGTACTCACGTATCGTATCGTGTCGTGTCATACCCGATATGCGTACCCATATCGGTGCTTCTTAGACTTATATGATACATTATTTGTACCTAACAAGTAATAAGTCGATAATATATTGTATTAACTTATACAATATACCAAACAGACCCTTAGCCACATTACAATAAATGCTTTATTATCTAAATTACCAAAATAATCTTTATATAATTTTAAACCCTCTTGCCATCCCGTCATCTTCTCCAACCAATCTATTTAAGTATCCCTGGCTTCTTTGCCTCCCTAAATTCATCTCTACCTCAGAAAATCTCTCCATGTTCTGTCCATAAGCCAGTTGAAGGCTTGAGAGTATCATAAGTGTTCCAGGTAAATATTCAGTCTGATCGGAATGCAATTCTCCCATCATGAATTGGTTCTTTCAGATGTAATACTGTGCTTGGGCTCCCTCTTCTTCTGTTTACAGAAACCAATAGCCAATCACGGCAACGCACCTTGACAAAATCTCAACAAAAGAAGGCTAATGCTCTAGAGCCTCCCATAGAGGTGGTTTATTCACCGTAACTCAGTGAACAAACTTGATCATTTCAGTTGGAACTCATTATCCACAACTTAACAGTACTATCGGGATTCCCATGACATTGCAAGCATCAAGCAGCGAACTCACTTCATCATTTCACAACTCCGCCCCCAACTCTGTGCAACTCACCAGATATTTAGCTATTCTAGAGTAGATTAACTAAATATCTACAGAATCAAAATGCTCCCTTCTCAAGTTGCCCATGTTCTTGTGTAGGAAAGGAGGGAAGGAAACAGTCAGAGCAGAATGAGACTACTGGTATCTAGTTCAAGGAATAAAGCTGCTGCTTACTATCAATTGGAACCTCTATTATTAAAGTACAAATTTATTGTCCCAGAAAGGGGATCAACAATGTCAAAACCCTAGTACATGCTAAATAAATCCTAACACCAACTATTCATTTTAGTTTGTAAGCCAATTATCATGTGGAAAATAGCCAACTCAAGTCACAGCAGGTTTAGCAATATGCAAAAATGAACAATGAAAATCGATATCTATGATAATTAACATCAGAAAGGTACAGATCCACTGAACATAAACGGATATCAGCATTCTTTTTTATTTTTTGTAATAATAAAAAGGATTCTTAACAATTTACGGCCACATGTATGAGTACCACTCTTGTGCAACTGCAAACGGGCTCAGGCTACCTGGGGCATGAATCAGCTACCAGACAGTAAAAGAGCGACTAAGATACCACAACTTTGTCTTGACATTTCTTGGTAATCAAATAATTAAAGAAAAATAAAACACAAATATGAAAACATTGAACTGAGATATATTATATATCATAAAGCTAAAGGGGACTGAAAATAGTAAATCCAAGTAAGAGACATTAATCATTCCACTTATTGGGAACAAAAAATGAGATTAGCTAAACACTCTCTCGCGTCATTCATCATCTTCAATAGCCTCTAATCCGGGCCACATATCCGGGAAAACATGAATGTGAAATGTTTTCCTTTATCGTTTATGCTAAAATAAACTACTATGAAAACAAAGCAAGAAACTATTTTCAATTTGGAATAGCATATTTGACATGGACCAAACACATTCTCACTTATCATTAGAAGCCCCTTCCTTCCCAGAATCCTCCGAACCCTCCTTTGCGTGGGAAGCACTCTGATCTGCACTCTGCTCCGCCGCCACAGCTTCTTTTTCCAATTCATTGACGAATTGTTGCTCAGCCGCCTTCTCTGCCCTCAAAATGGGCTCATAGTAATTGGCATGAGCTTCCATACACTTCTTCAATGTCGCAGTTGCTTCGACGCACTTGTCCACAACATCCTCCTTGTTCTTCTCTGCCTCCTCAATGCACTTCTCCCAATCGATAAAGCTATCTCTGCATCCACCTGCTTTCATGAACAAGCAAAATCCACACTCCCCCTCTTCTTCCTCCTCCTCCTCCTGCTGATCTGATGGAGCATCTTCTGGCTTAGCATCAGTCGGGGAATCCGATTGCTGGGTTGGGGTTTGATTCTGAGGCGAATCGGAGTCTGGCTTTGAGGGTTTGGAATCAGGCGTGGACATAGGGTTCGCACAGATTGCCGATTTTACGGGATTGTGAGGATCAGGGCTGAGCGATGAACTTCAAGACGAGGAGCGGACGGTGGCTGCGTCGCTAGGGTTTCTTGAAATGGAAGAAGGAGATGCCGGCCTTCCCCGCCTAGCTTAAAACCTCCTTAAACCCTTTGAACGGCCTCGTCTTTTTTTATTTTCTTTTTTTAAATAATAGGATTACTTGCAGGTTAGGTCACTTCAGTCTATATGGTCTATACAAAAAAACAACAACCATATGCTGCAAATGCCAGGCTCTCTCCATCATTTATCTTTTTTTTTTTTCCTTAATGTCAAAATCTCCCCCCTTTTCCGCATTGAACTAATCCTTTTTCCTCAAACTATTGTTACTTTTACCGTGCAAATTATTATTTTTGCACCCTATTAATTATTCTTCACTAACTTTTTTCATCTTATTATTATCCTTCTATACTTTTCTCAACCCACACTAACAACCCCTTCTTTTTACAATCTAAATATTTCATAGAGGAATTAAAGATTTTCTTAAAATTTGAAATTCCACACAAACTATCAAATCACATTAATCCAATGAACAAATGCCAAAGCATGCGGTTTGGCCTTATTTTTGAATAAAAAAGAAAGGTGAAGGAAGCATTGGTGTTAAAGAGAAGCAACCTAGTCTCCACTTCATCTCTTTCTCTGTCCCCATCACCAACGAACTCTGTTTTCATCAACAACAAAATTGGACCAAGGTTTGAGTTCATTATCCATTTGTTTGGCTCAGATAACTAAAAATCTTTTCTATTTAGTGTAAGAATGAAGCATTTGGTGTATGTTATTAGTTTCATAGTTTGAAGCTCTATTTTTTTGCAATTCTATTTTGAATCATGAGTCAGCTTGATCAAGTATTGTTTTTCACCTTGATATATCATCTTTCGATTAGGCTCCTGTTGCTTCTAGATAAAAGCATTGTTAAAATCTTTGGTATCCACTAACGAAAGAAGTATACAAGTTTCTTTAAGTAATAAAAGAGGCACAAGCCTCCCTTTGGGAATTAGGAGAAAAGATTATCTACATAATCTTATAGCTTTTTTTTACTACAACTGACACTACCTTTCCTTGGCATATGTAGCTAATGCTGTTGCAAATGTATATCACCAATTTCTATCTTATCACGTAGAGATTCATATCCTACATGAGTCCCTTTATGACAGGATCAATTACTAAATAAGAAATATTGATAATTGTTTAGAAGAAAATATTATTTACATAATTTGAATTACCTTAATCTAAGATTAACATCAGATGCAATAATGTGTTATCTTTATGTAATATTCCTTTCAACCAT
Organism: Erythrophleum fordii; assembly: GCA_032878935.1. Classification (NCBI taxonomy): domain Eukaryota; kingdom Viridiplantae; phylum Streptophyta; class Magnoliopsida; order Fabales; family Fabaceae; genus Erythrophleum; species Erythrophleum fordii. The sequence goes on along the minus strand of JAVQMF010000053.1, from coordinate 46,528,942 downwards.
TGGGGCACAATCTTAGCAAGAAATTAACAAAACTTGAGGAATTCTTTAGGGAAACATTTTTAGCCAATTTTCAAAAAACTTAATTGGTCTGAAATAGAATATTGACATATGTTTTTAATAATGAAAGGTAAAATGAAATCTTTTAAAGAGCTTTCTTAAAGAACTGCTTTCACCACTTTTCTATTATAAATAGGTGACATGCAATCTATATAATAAATAACAATAAAATAAATAAATGATACATACATCCATACCCATGTTAGCTTTGTTGTGAAATTATATGTTTGCCATTCATGGGATCTTATATTCAAACCTTGTCTAGCCACTCTTTTACAATATTGTTAATGATGACATAGGGCTTTAAATGCAGCCACATCACCCATCAACAAATCGATGCACTAAGTGAAATTGAGCCACTTTACTAGTTTATTAGAAAATTGGTTAGTCCAATTTGGTTTTCGAAACTAGTTGTCATGAATGCCATTTTTAGAGAGCATAAGTTACAAACAACAAAAGAACAAGCAAGAGAGAAAAAAAAATTCAACACTTCATAAATATTCAAAAGAAAAAAAAAATAAAATTTATTAAGTAGGTTTTTTTTATATGTTTTACAACCCATAAACCCTTTCATATTTACAGCCTTATATTTTCAAATTATGATTCAAGACATGAAGCCTGATTTTAAAATTTGACAAAATTACCCTTACTTTGAACATATAAGATGCATAAATGAAATCAAACCAGATGTATTCCTAAAATCTTCAAGCACATTTATTAAACAAGCCTTTTCTACACCAAATAATTTTAATAGTTAATTTGTATTATATAACACTAGTTTTAGATCTTGAAGCCTTATTTGTAGTTTAAAAGGCCATAATTCATTTCCTTGTTAAAATCTTTTGAGAAGAAAGTCGAGAAGATTATATGATACAACACACCAAAAGAACTTGAATGATATACCATTCATTGTCTTTATCAAATATTTTGATAGGCAATGTTGAGAACATTACACAAAGCATAAGATCATAAAAAGTTAAATGATGGCCTACAATTGTTATAAGTGATTAGCATAAAAGATTGAACCAATTTTAATTACGAAAGTATATTCATGGTAGTTCGAATGATAAAAAAAAAAAAAAGGCAAGTAAAGGAGATAAATTATTACATTGGAAAAGTTGCACTCTCAAAGGTCATTATCCAATGGTATACTTCTTACTCTCCTATTCTCCTTTAGGTTTTTTTTTAGGTCATTCATTATCCCTTATCAATTTTGTTCATATCCAAGCTTTAATTTTTTATAGAATCATCTCCTATCAATGAATTCAAGAGTCAATGAATATGGCTGATTTTATCATCTATCTAATAAAAGAAATAGCATTTGGGATTGAAGATCAAAGAAACTTAAATTACCAAGATGTCTTAATGGCAAATCAAATGAAGCATATTAAGTCAAAGAAAAGACGATGAATTATTGGATTGGAAAATTTGTCATCTCAAAATTCATTAACCAATTATATACTTCTTTAAGCCTATTACTCCTTTGCATTCTTGAAAAAAAAATCATATGTGTAAAGCATATTTACCTTTTTAATGAATCATTCTTAATTAATTCAACATATATGTTTGATGTTATATTAATGAAGTCAATCTTTCTTCTTTTTGACAAATTGTGTTGTAAATCTATTACAAGTTTTTTGACATCGAGTAAAAAATTAGTATGGTTTATATTTTCTTAAAGAAAATAATTACATAGCTTTTGTTGGTATTTATTTATTTTCTTATTATTCCTTATAGAATCAGGAATCTCCTATAATAGAATTTAAGAACCAGATACTACTTATTCTATCATTCCATCAACCATAAATGTTGTTGAGGGTTATTCCAATTATGGATCAATCGGTAATTTAATTTACAATGTAACAAGCCTAATATTTTTATGTTATTAGTTAAATATACATTTTTGGTATTTTGATAGTTGTTACTATTTGTTGTTATGTTAGGTTTGCTGATAATGATAACCTCAATTTTGATTCTAGTTCAGTTTTTTATAACTTCACATATAGATAACTAGGTACAATTAAATTATTATTTTGTCACTTAACTATGTAATATTTTAAAAATTTATATATCTTCATCTTTAAAGTATCATGACATTAGAGATGCTACGTGTGTATGCATTTTTTATGGTACACAAATATGGTTTGATGAAAGGGTGAGAAAGGAGAAAAGTTCTTCATCTTCAATGTTTTGACCATGCTGTTCTTAAGGAAACATACAATTGCCTCCTTTAAAGGAACCCCCATTACATTTAAAAATTTTTGCATTTGACAAAGAATCTACATTGTCAAACCACTTTTTGGATAACATAAGGGCATATAATATGATGTTGTATTTCACATCAATGGGGGGAAAGGTTGACAAAACAATAACTTATATAGCTAGACCATATTTATTCAGATTACATGGGGAAAACTACCACCTATTAAGTAGTTTGCTCCCACCTGAAAGGAAATTACCAAAGTTTGTCTAACTATACATATATGAAATTGAAAATGAAATTATGAATAAAATATTTGTTGTTAGGTATATTTCCTACTTAGGCTTAATTATTTATACAATTATTTATTTATTTTTTATGTAACTTTATTATATTTCCTACTTAAGCTTAATTATTTATACAATTATTTAATTTTTTTAATGAAACTTTAACTCTTTTAATACTATTCTCAATCACAAGTTGTCATTAATTTTTGAATCAGCTCATCTAATAGAGATCAAGGGTTGGATCCAGAGATTATTTGTAATTTAAAAGTGATGCTTGATCAATACAACTTTTTTGCTAAATTATTTAGAATGGCTATTGAGAAATTTCAAGATCAAAATGGCAAAGACCTTAAATTGCAACTCATTCACAAAAGGCATAAAGATGGAAGAATATATAATCTACCTATAACATTAAAAGTTACAGCGTTGATTGTTAGAGATGTTAAGGGGACCTTTGAAGATGGAAATATTATTGTTCAAATTCAAAGTGGATTATTGCAACATATATAAGGGTTACTTCCATCTTATATCCCATTGCATTATCTTCTTCTATTTTCATGTAGTGAAGATGGATATTGGGAGGATATTTCACATCAATGTCAATTATGGAAAAGATCCAAAGTTACAATGTGAGAGTTCTTTGTTTATAGACTTTAAGATCATATAAGTGATCATTCAATCCTTATACACTCTAGAAGATTGTTGCAACAATTTATAATAGATGCAAATACAATAATTGAATCTCAACATTTATCATACATTAGAATGAATCAAAAGCAGCTAAGATATGAACTTTACCATTGCCTAATAGATGCAGTTCTTCAAGGTGATACTAATGTATCTTGTATCTATAAATACATCATTTTACCATCAAGTTTTACTAATGGATCTAGATACATCATCCAAAACTATCTAAATGCTATGGCTTTATGTAGATAGGTACGATGTCTAGACCTTTTTATTACATTTACTTACAATCCAAATTGGCTATAGGTCATTTGAACTATCCAAATACATGGACTAAGTCCTAAGGATCAACTTGATATTTTTGCTAGAATCTTTTAAAATTAAGTTGGAATAACTTATGAAAGAGTTCAAAAACAAGCATCTTTTTGGAAAAGTCATAGCATGCATGACTTATTTTTTTAAAATTATCATCATGATAATCTATATAGGAGTTTTATCTTTTAAGTCCTAACAATTTTCAACTACATTGACCATTTTAACTTATCGTTATGCCCAACTTTCTATACTATTGAATTCTAAAAGATGGGGTTGCCTTATGCCCATATTCTACCCTTCTTGCATTCAGGAGATAAATACCCAAATCCTCATGAAATTGATCAAATTATTTATGTTGAGATTCCAAATAAAGACTCTAATATAACATTATATGCCATAATGGAAAAGTTCATGATTCATGGTCTATGTAGACAACTAAATTCGAGATCCCCATGCATGAAAGACGGGAGGTACACAAAACATTTTCTATAAAAAAATTGTGAGAACAACACTATAGATGATGATGATTATCCAATCTATAGAAGGTGAGACAATGGGAGAATTGTTGAAAAGAATGGTATTAAATTAGAAAATCGATATGTTGTTCCTTACAATCCATAATTGTTGATGAAGTACCAATCACACGTCAACATTAAATGGTATAACTAGTCAATATCCATTAAATATTTATTTAAATATGTCAACAAAGGAAATGATTATGTCACTACTACTTTATATGAAAGGAATACAAACTCTGAAAAACTAAAACTTATAGATGAAATCAAGTATTATTATGATTGTAGATAAATTTTTGCATGAAAAGCAACTTGGAGAATTTTTGCATTTGATATTCATTATAGACAACCTTCAATTGAACATCTAAGCTTCCATTTCCCAAATCAGCAGTTGGTGATTTATGAAGATGGAGATACAAATGATTTAATCATTAATATATTTGAAGTCACTGAAACAATGTTTACAGCTTAGATAGAAGCTAATAAAAAGTATGCAAAAGCAAGAAGATTAACATACATTGAATCCTCTTCAAAATTTGTGTATAAGAGTTCAATTCACAAATGGCACCTAGGAAACAAGGCTTCTCTATAAGGAGGTTGCACAATGTTCCTCTTAATAGTGGTGAGCTTTACTGTGAAAGGATTTTACTTAATAAGATCAAAGGTGTTAATTGTTTTGAAGATATTAGAAAGCTTGGTTTAATTATATATCCTTCATTTAAATATGCTTCCTATGCCTTAGGCTTACTTGATGATGATAAAGAATTTATTGAAGCTATCACTGAAACATCTGCATGGGGTTTAGGATTATATCTAAGAAAACTATTTGTAACCATGCTACTTGGCAGCACTTTATCTAGTCTGATGTTGTATGGGATAAAACTTTACATCTTTTATTTGAAGATATTATCTTTCTATGTTGAAGAGCCTTATAAATGAGTGGCCATACAATATTCCTTTGTCTTTTTTGTTTCTTATACTTGAAATAGAACTTTCACTAATTTTATCATTTGATAATTATTTAATAATTATTATCTATATTTAATTCTTTTCTCTCTCTCTCTTTCTCTCTCTCTCATATTTTTCTCTTTTTTTTTAATAACTAGATCTTCACCTAATTGATGATCAACTCAAAACTGCTGCATTAAATGAGATTGAGAAGTAACTTAGAAGCAATAGTAGAAGTTTGAGATATTACCTTTCAATGCCTCTTCCTAGTGAAACTACTACATGTGATTTGCAAAATAGATTGATTATAGATTAACTTAATTATGACAAGGCAGCCTCAGAAGTTGAATCTAAGGGGTTGATTAGTAGTATGACAACTTAGCAGAGATGTTTTGGCATAATTATAAATTATGGTTCTAACAAGTCAATCATATTTTTTGTTAATGGTTATGGTGGGATTAGGAAAACTTACATTTGGAAAGAACTTTCCTTTGTTATTTGAACACATCGAGAAATTGTATTAAATGTAGCATTTAGTGGCATTGCATCACTACTCCTCCCTGGTGGTAGAATAGCCCAAAAATTCCATTGCAAGTTACAGATGGGTCAATGTGTTATATTAAACAAGGATCACCCTTATATGAACTAATTAGAAGAACAAAGTTGATTATTTGGGATGAAATCTTTGTGGCTAAGAAGTAATGTTTTGAATTTCTTGATAGAATGTTTAGAGACTTGTTTCATTTTGATAATTTAGATAGCTTAAATATCCCTTTTTGGAGGCTAAACTATTGTTTTTGGAGGTAATTTTAGACAAATCTTACTTGTGTTACCTAAATGTACTAGATTTGACACGGTCTTTGCTACCTTAAATTCATCTTACTTATGGGATTATTGTCAAGTGTTAACTTTGACAAGGAACATAAGATTATAGTCAACAAATCCTTTTCATGATCAAAATGAATTGAAGAATTTTTTAGATTTGATTTTGAAAGTCGGTAACAGTAAAATTTGTGAATATAATAATAACAAAGTTAGATAGAAATTCCAAATGAGTTACTAATAAAAAACTTTACAGATCCGTTAGAGTCAATTGTCAATAATACATATCTAAAGTTAATCAAGAATTATAATGACTCTACATATCTCAAAGACAGAGCCATTCTTGCCCCAACTCTTGATATCGTTGAGAGGGTTAATGAATACATTCTTTCAATCATCTTTAGTGAAGAGAAAGCATTTCTTAGTTTTGACTCAATTTGCAAGACAAGTGAAGATGTAAACTTCTAACAATATCTATATACTGCCGATTTCTTAGATATTATTAAGTGTTTTGGCCTTCCAACTTACAAGTTATCTTTGAAGATTGGAGTTTCGATTATGCTACTAAGAAACATTGACCAATCATCCTAACTTTGTAATGGAACAAGGTTGATTGTAGCACAACTAGGGGATCACATTATTGGAGCAACTGTGATAATTCGTGGTAACTTTAGGCAATAAGTTTTCATACCATGCATGAATTTAAGCCCTTCTAACTCACATTAGCCTTTTAAACTACAAATAAGGTAGTTCCTATAGCCATTTCTTATGCCATAATAATAAACAAAAACCAAGAGCAATCACTTTCTAATGTCAATTTTTATCTCTTAAAACCAATTTTTAGTCATAGGCAACTTTATGTTGCCATATTAAGGGTGAGGACCAAACAAGGTTTGAAAATTCTTATACATCACAAAGAAAATAATCCATTGAATGTTACCAATAATGTAGTTTACAAAGAGATTTTTCAAAATTGATGTTAGGTGAGAAAATAAAACCTAATTAATTAACTATAATTATTGGCTCCTCATGCTTTTAAATTAGTGTGTTTGATCTTGATTGTCCTTACATAAATTATATCCTCAAATGTGGTATTCCACCATTACTAGAGTTATCTATCATATTTTTTGACCATATGAGATGAGTATATTAACAACTACATATGTTATACATAAATAAATCATCCATAATGCCACAAAAGATTCATTCTATAGCTGAACTCCATCTAAAAAAAAACACGAAGAATTGTTACTCAAATAATAAGGATATGGACAATAACATTTTTTTAGTATACATTTGATGTTAAAAGTATGAAGCTCTTACTTCTTGATGAAAAGGTAAAGATTTGTCTTATCTTTTCTGTTGTGGTGATAAAGTAATAATTTGTTTTTACTTTTAAATTATTGTGTTACAATTTATTTATTCAACAAAGTAAAATAAAATTAGATAAACATCTATTCTTAATTCATTATTGGATCATGACTAATTAATATCATTCATATTTGCAATAGTTCAAGATATTTATCATAAAGTTGATTTGAACTTGGATATGCAATGTGTAAGTTTAAATTTTAATTTGGTCAAACTTTTAAATCCAAATCATTAAAATTTTTTTATTGAATCCTCAAATGGGATAATTAGTGCAAATAATGACTCTAGCACCATTATGTTATAAAGAAGATAAAAAAATATGATACAAATGAAGTGGAAAAACCTAAAAGAAGTGTTAAAAGTCATATAAGATACACCATTATCTATCACTTGATATGTACCACTTGTGATAATCATACCACTAAAAAAATGCATTATAAAACTTACATCCTTCCATTAATTAATTGAATTTAGCAATTTGCACAAGTTTAATAAGCTACATAATAAAATAAATATGATTTTGTAGCATTATTTTATATGTGCCATTAGATTTTATATAGGCATGATCTTCTATAACACTCACTAAAGTGAAAAGAGTTAATTAGCAAGGGGTCCAATCACATAACCTTACTACCAAACATGTCATGACTTTTTGGTAAAAGAAAATTGTTATCAAATTGAAACTTTCATTTGTGTAAATAATTTATTAATTATTGCTACAATTCTAGCTATAAGGTGACAAGATCCAAGCTTTTATTAGTAAGTTTCTCATTGATAAATGGGAAGCAATATTGGTAGAAGGAAATTATTATTAAATTGAGACTTTTGTTGTACAAAATAATGATGAAAAATTCAAAGCCAGTCGTTATAAATACATTTTTTTTTTTTTTACAAAAGTACAAGTGTCAAAGTTGCTCAAACACCAATCCTTACGTATGCTTTTGAATTTATGTCATTTGAAGATATAATCCATAATAAATCTTGGGAGAAGTTTTTAGTTGGTAAGATTTATTAATCTTATATTTGTATACCCAAAGCAAGCACATTTTGTTCTTTGTATTTTTACTTATTTTTGTATACATTAATTTTTTATTTTTCATGATTCTTAGATGTGTGCTAAAATCTTATAGATTAGTCTAAGAACATGATGTCAATGGAATAAAGAATAGGCAACTCCTGATCTTAATAGGGGATACCATGTATAGAACATATAAAGTTACATCATTTAAAACATGCACACACACACACACACACACACACACACTTAATTTATCTTTAATAACAAATAAATACTTTATCCCTATTACAGAAACAATGAATTGAAATGTTCACTTTGGCTTTGGGAAAAGTATGCTAATCAAATTTTAGATTTTGTTAAGGAATTTCAAGAAGGTGTAGTTGTTGTTGTTTCACACACACACACATACACTCACTCACTCACACACTCTAACTCTATATACTTACAATTTTTCATATTGGAGATGAATTGTATTCTCAATCCTCTAGGTAACATGTTTCTTACAAATTGTTTCATTGTCACGAAGTTACTTTTAAATCCAAACCTTCTTCTGGTTGAAGACTTCAATAATAGGTAATTACAATGTCTATCTCATATCCAATCCTATTTATGGAAGCACAAACTAATGCATTGTAGTTGAGATATTAAATGGAAGAACAAAGCAAAGAGAATTAAAAAAAAAAAATTGAATAACGAAATGGTTGGGGATGTAGAATGTATGTATGCAATCTACATTTTTCTAAAATTTAAAAAGAAGCTTAATGTGGTTATATTGTTAGAAGATATGATAAAGGCTGTTAGAAATAGTAAGGATGTAAAGTAAAATTTTAGAATAAAAAAATATTGAGTAATTTTTTTAAAAAGAAGATCAATTGAGAGTGATAGAATATGCATGCAACATGTTTAACATTGGATATTATTAAAATCAAATATTTATAATAATGATTTTTATGTCATGTATTTTAAGTAGTATTAGAATTTATTCTTTCTAGATTCAAGTTCCTAGTTGAGATTTATTTATTTATTTTCTAATTATATCTCAATTATTTGACAATATCAAGAAAACTTTACTATATATATAATTTGCTTAATTGTTTTAAACTAATTTGCTTGCTTTGTCTTATCTTTATTCCCATTGCTTTTGCCTTTTTAAAAGGTCTTTTTTTTCGTTACCATACCTTATTTAAAGTCTAATTTACATTAGATGGGACATGATGTTTGCACTTTTTTTTATGCATCTCATATTAATGTTGATAGGTAATATCTTAAGTCAAGATCTAAGTTAAACATTTGTGCAAACATCTCATATCAATAACAAAGACCTTTTACTGGGTACTAACAAAATGACTCTTAGTGAATTAAAAACATCACGACAGGTTCCTTCATTAAAAAAAAAAAAAAATTCCAACTTTTACAATTGCATGTAATATTACTTACTATTTTATCTACTATTATTTGCAACTCTCTTTTTTTTTGTGATTGTTTTAACATTTGTTTTCACTTCAACACTATGTTGCCTGGAGTATATGTGACATTAGCCTCAGTGGAGAAAATAGAAACATCAAATAGTTGGTATTATCATTTATGCAATAAGTGTTTTAAAAACGTCCAATTCATTGATTCTGATGGTTATTGCCCTTATTGCAAGCATACACCTGAATGCATCATTCCAAGGTGGCAATATATATCTTTACGAATAATATAATTTTAATTATGTCACTTTTAAATCTTAGTCATATAGCAGTCAAAACTTACATATATCTTTATTTATAAATTGATGTTTTTGAACTTCTTTTGTACTTAATTTACAAAGTACCTAACTTTTTTTTTCTATTTGCAATTTGGTGTCCTTTTTTTTCGGTTTAATAAACTTTAAAATTGATATGTTGCTCAAGACACAACCTACTTGCAGAAGGAATATTAGAAAGGTATTATTGAAATATATTAGAAAGGTATTAATTAATTTTTATATGTAATAGACCACATATTATTGAAATATACTATAGTTTAAATGTCCTTTTAAGCTATTTTCTAATCACATTAATATAAGTTAGGATAGATTTCATTGACATTGGACCTGACTCCATATAAATAAAATTAACTCATGCATGTATTGAGTTTTCATTTTGCTTTGCTTATAATTTAGTATCTATTTCTTGCATATTAAAGTTTAAAACAATAAAAGATGAAACTTAATTACTTGAACCCTTGTCTACATTGATACTTTACTTACATTATATTGATTCATCAAATATAATGTAGGTACAAAATTCAAGTCCTTGTATCAGATCATTCAAACTATGTTTCTTTCGCAACCTTTGATTGAGATGCTATTCTTGTTATAGGAAAAACTGTAAGTGAACTCAAGGAGCAATTAACATAGGTATAAACTTCAATGACCAATGCCTATCATTAAATCAATTTAACTCATAGTCCAAATTAAATAAACTTCTTATATAATTTATATAAGAAGGAAATGATGAATTATTTCCTGATAAGTTAGATATCTTGCTCAACAAGAGATTCATTTTTAAAGTGGAGATTTTAGACTTCAATATTAGGCATGGATACAAAACATATTCAGTCTACAAGATGAATGACAATATCAATATGATACAAGTATTTTGAAATTCCTTAGGCATATCTTTGATTCATTTTAAACAAACATTAGTACAGTCTTTTATATATTTGATTACAAACTAATTTGCTTTGCCTTTGGAGAGGAAAGGAAAGGAGTAACCATTTAAATGCAACTATTTTATTTCAATGTAGAATCATTCATGCTAAGAATCTTTTAGTGAAGATCCTTCTTCATTTGAAAAGGAACTCCTATTTTATAATGTATGTTATTTTTTTTGCTTATTACATTGTTCATTCTAAACCATGCTAATAAATAATTAATATTTAATGTTGATAAAAATTCTTTAACTATTCTTCTTTTTGTTATGAGAATCAAAAGGATGTTTTATTTTCAAATGCCAGTATAACAACTTTGGTTAAAAGAATAAACCATACAATGGATCTTGATGATCTTAGCTTAGTTATGATATTAACCCCTTAAATGTCATGCAATAGAGGCAAGAAGTATATCAAACTTGAAAAGATTGATTGATGAAATATATGAGATCTCTTAATTATTCCATAAGTGAGATGAACTTATCATATTTTGACTTAACTATTTTAGTTCATCAAATACATCTATTTTAGTATGTAACAAGATGACTTAAAAAAAGTTTATGCACCAGCTACTTATATTTTGGTTTGAAAAGTAATAAAATGCAAAACTAGCATGCATCTCTTTGTTGCTGAACATATTTATAAGTGATACTTTATTAGCATATATTTGATTACAAACTGGTATGTATCTTACTTGTGTCTCTTTATATGAGTTGACATTTTTTTTATAGTAAATTTTATTTAATAATATTCAACATTGTCAATTTCTAAAAATCACATTAAATGCAATGGAAATAAATTTTTAATAAAAGGGTCAGAAACTAGTTTCTATAATATTGTATGTATTGTCCATTGGACACAATATTTTTAAAATTGGAGCAATCTAATTCTCGAATATAGATATATCAAATTAAGGAAAATTTAATCGAATTTCTAGTTTACATTTATTAAGTTCTGTTGCAAATTTATCAATATGGAAATATATGGCAGAGGTATTTGTATATTTTTTTAATTAATTTGATTCTTGAATTCGAATATTTAAATGGTTCTAATAACACTAAGTTAATATTCATTAATAAATTCTCGTACATTTAAAACATCATAGAATTTATCATCAATGACAAATTGAAGTCTAGTGAGAAGCTTTTTTTAATTTTTAAAAAATAATAATCCCAATAAATTAGCTTAATGGTTAAACATATATAATTCTATTTTGACTATTGAAATTTATACTTTAAAATGAACTTCTAAATGTATCGAATCAATGTGGGATAATTGTTCAAAAAAATGTACAAATTTTCAGATGATAATTTGTTATTTTAAAAAAAGAAAAAATATCTATTCATGTATCTTATGAAGTTATGTCATATTTTGTACAAGTGTAATAATCTAATTATTGTTTGGTAATCTTTATAAAAAAAAATTTCTATACATACTTTTTGTATAATATATATTATACTCTTATAATTATTATTCAATATTATTTCATTACGTTTTCATTAGTTTTTTAAAATAGAGAAATAAAGATCATTTCTATCTTTAAAATCACTTTTTCATTTCTTCCACAATCTCATTTTTTCTTAACATTATTCATGTCAAATGGAGGATTAATGCAGATGCTAAATTATTAAATTGACATAGATGATATATCAACTATTGTGCATGCAATTCTTAGTGCCATTTGAAGAATTATTATTTGGATTCCTAAAGTGGATATTATTTAGCATAATGCAAAGTAGGGGCGAACAAGTGGTCTAGCAACCTAGCTAGTTTGGTTTTGTTCTAATATATAAAGTTAGGCCAAAAATTAAAAAAAAAAAATGGACAGATTAGGTTAGGTTGGACATTAAATCTGTCATATTAGTTAGTTTAGCTTAAACTGACTTGATCTTTTATATATATATATATATATATATATATTATATTTTATAGGAACTTATATAAATTTTTTTTAAAATGTCGTTTTATAATTTTTATTAAATTTTTTTTTACAAAAAATAAACTTAATCAAACTAGCTTTGCCCACTAGTATACCAAATTGGGCCAAGTTGAACTCAAACACTAAATTTTAAAAAGGTAGCTCCATGCTAAAGTGTATTGAATACTAAACTCAGCTAAAACTCAAACCTGGCACTTCTAATATAAAGGCGAAGGGAGGAGGAGTGGAGATGGCTATGGCACCCTAAAACTCAAATCTGGCACTTCTAATATAAAGGCAAAGGGAGGAGGAGTGGAGATGGCTATGGCACCCATCCTCCTCCTCTCCCTTCTTTTTTAATTCTTATGTTATATATATATATATATATAAACTGATAATATGCATATTGATTTAATATATGTTATATTTTAAAATAATAAAATATTATTGACTATTATTTAATTTTTATGAATAATGAAGTATTTTGATAATTTTATGAGTTTTTTAGAATAATAAAATAAAATGTAAAAAAGACAAATTTCTAGAATAATAATTTACCAAAGTTTAAAAAGTTAAAAATACTTTTTTTTTTTATATTTTTATGTTAATATATTAAAATTTGAAAGAATGAAGATCACCATTTATTATATTTTCATTTCCTCATTTTTTTACTTTATTTGATTTCCACTTTTTATACCTTTTTTAAAGATGATTTTCTCTTTTTTATTTCTAATGTTTTTAATTTATTCTTTGCTCTTTAGTATCTTCTCAATTATACGTTTGATAAATTACCTTATTATTATTGTCATCGAATTATTAACAAGTCTTATATATATATATATATACTTGAAATGTGTTTATAATTCATAAAAAGGTAACCAATGCAATCATTCATATAAAATAGAATTGATTTAGAATTAATGCTTTTTTTTTTTGGTTGCTATGCATATTTTATATTGTGGTATTGCATAAATAGTTGTAGTAATGGGAGTGATTAACTTACTTGATTTTGATACAATATATTATCTCTCATAGAATGTGTGTGTGCACGCATGTGTCAACATATGCATATTATAGAGTAATTATAAATTTTCTTAAAACTATTATGTATTATAATTTACACCCTTGGCCTCCTAAAATTTTTTCCCCCTCCATCCTTGTTTATTTGGTTAGTCCAATTAAAATATTATATAACAATAACTATAAATTTATAGGTCGATGTGTTTGATTGAGAAATTGTGAAGACAACCTTAAATCCAACAAAATTAAAAGAAAAGAAATTGATTTTTAGTATATTAACTCTTTCTATTTCTTATAAAACCTGGACCTAGAACTATAGCAAAATATATATGAAAGGAGCACGTAACAAAAGAGAGAGAGGGTAATGTATATTTTAATTTAATATTTGTTATATTATATGAGTAAGAGGAGGAAGGAGTATTTAATTTATTTGAATTACTTAAATATTTGTTTAATATTAGTTTAATATTTAAATGATATTAATTTAGTCTTTAAAAAATTAAATGAGTTTTTTTTATAATACATGTTTTAATTTAATACTTGTTATATCATTGAAGTAAGAATAGGTGAGACTATTTTATTTAATTGGATTACTCAAAATTTTTGTTTTAATTTACCATTCTAAATAATAGAAATATAATTTTTAAAGGACCAAATTATTTGTTGTAATGTATATTTTGGTTTAATATTTATATATTATGTAATTAAAAAGAAAGAGAGTATTAATTTAAGGAACAAATTTATATTTAGTTTTTTACTTCTTTACTATTTGATTTCTTAATAAAAACATGACAAATGTATGATTTTTACAAGTGAGTATGTAGTTCTTCAATTATAAATAATACATTTGTTATTTATCATTAAAAAACTTTACGCATCTTGTATTTTAATTTAAAAATCTAATAGTAAAAATATAAGTAATACATTTAAATGTAATTCTTAATTTAATTAGCTCACTCTCTTTTTTTTTTTCCGAATTAATAGTAACCTAAATGATATTAAAACAATAGAAGACCAAATAAGTTTATGTGGTAAACAATTTATATTTTGCAAAAAATAAAAAAAAAAGTGGCAAAAATAGGAGAATTAAAAAAATTAGAGTAAAATGGGTGAAAACGGTGCGCTAAAAATCATGCTTCGACGCTTAGTAAACTAGTTTGGATCCATAAAGATTTGAAAACGCGTTTGCTCATATACAATTTTGCCTTTCCTTTACTTGAAAGTTTGAATAACAAAGAAAAAAAAAAGTAATAAATTACACTGCAAAAGATGTTCACACAATTGCAGAGTACACAAGGTGGAATGGGTCCAAGGTGCATATAAAATAACAGCTGGTTATGGCAGACGAATTCCATCGAGGAAGAAGATTCATGTCTACCAAACAGGAATTTTAAGATCTTTCTCTCTCTTTCGGTCTCCTTCCACTTTTGTCATATCCACCAAATCTGATGTTTGAGTTTGCCTTATTGGTTTATTGTGGTGTTAAAAACTGAAGACAATGTTTTGATATTACTTTAAGTGAAGAGAAGAGAGAGAGAGAAAAAAAAAGAGAATAAGATGGGATTTACTTGTGTATGAGTATTATCTCTCTCTCTTTTTCCTTTCTTTAGTTCACTTCAAATGAATTTAAAATGGTTTAAATTCGTTAAAAACTCGATATACAAAGCTATAGGACCAAACAAGTAGGAGACATGTTTTGTCGCTTGTTTCACTTATTCAAGCTGTCTGGTATACACTTCACATTATTATAATACTATTTTTTAACATGAATTTTTATCTATTACAAGAGTAACGATTTCTTATACATTTAAGGTATTAAATATAAAATAATATTTTGTTAGTAATTTCATATTTAATTGCTTAAAATATTAAGATATTTAATAATTAATAATTTTTAATGGAATTAGTTTAACTTTTGTATGATTAATAAGTGCAATAATAATAATAAATCTAATAAAATAAATAAAATATTATTTTATATTTAATAATTATTATGTCATTACTTATTATAGTAGACCTGAGTTAGATTATTTTAAATGGAACTATGTATTATGATATAGGGACAGCAGCTGTCCCAAAAAAAAAAGAAAATTACAAGTATTAAATATGTGTATGATATTATTCTCGCCACCTTAAATTTTATAGGCATTAGTGTTTGTGTTAAAAGGATATTTATTTTCTTTTGGCTTCCCATGTTATTTTTTTGGGTCCCTCCCTGTGCTGATACAGAGCTAGAAATATTGGAAGCCATAGAACTACCCATTGTTGACAAATTCTACTCTACTAAGTAAACAGCTTAATACAATACCCGCTCTTTATATTTCATTTCCATTGAAAAGGAAAATTCCTATGGAATGTTTACATAACTTGTATCAGTATAGCAACATATTGAAAAAGTGACTACATTTAGTTAATTCTAACTCACTGATGGCAAGGAAATGCTATATTGAACTAAAATTTTGTTGGGGTTAACTTCTTGCTGAAGTTCTTTCTTATTTTGTTTGAAGATCTGTGTGAAAATGCACAAAAAGCAAAGCCTCTACTTTTATCTCCCCTGTTCATAGCCGCTAATTGTTTTTCGACTTTATTTTCTGTGTTTTCAGCTAAAGCTTATTATCCTTTGGACATTCCAATTCCTTTAGAACAATGTAAATATCCAGAGCAATTCACATTTTTGCCTTGGATTCTCCACTATTCATCCTTGTTACTCTCTTCCTCATGGTCCTCTTTACGATAACTGAAAGGATGGGGTACTGACTTGAAGGGACGATACTTGCCAACATTGTTCAAATACTCATTCTCCAACCTGAGCGAATAGATTTTCTCATGTAAGCTCTGCCATTCATTACATTGACGCTAAATATAATAGAACACCATCTTATGGTTGGCTCAATAGAAAGTTCTACTTCTCAAGAAGTTGAGCTTTTCCCTGTTATACACATCTCGAGATTCTTACCTTCAAACTAAAGTGAAAATCTTGAAGTACTTTTAATGGTGAAAAAATTCAATCGCTAAATAAGTCTAGTTCTTTATAGAATCATCCCATCTTATTTCGAGTAAGAAATTACCGAAAGAAGTTCCAAATGCCACGGCGTATGATTTCTAGGCAGGAAATGATTGTTGTCATTGCCACCTTATGAAGGGTGCGCCAATCAAGTTGAAGCACCGACTGCATCCAGGAAAGTCTAAGCACTACGTCAACGCCCTGCAAATTGCAAAGAGATTGAATGAATATGAAGAGTATATATATATATATATATATGGTAGCATCATTTTTTGGTTTAGGTGAAATTTTTGTTACCATAGCTATGAAGTAGACACTTTTATGTGGAACAAGAAGCTTATCCCTCAAATAGCGGTTCTTTGAGTGCCTTCTTAGAAGCCCCCAGTCCACAACAATATCCCAATATGTGTTCTGTATAACAGTAACTGATGATATTATTAGAGCCAACACCTTCCAAGTCATTCCCTTCTTCAGTTCAAAAGCAGTCCTAATGAGAAAGGCAAGAATGGTTGAGAGGTAACTAAAACCATTGAATACTCTGGTAATATCTCCGTCATCATACAATTGACGCATGCACTGCACAAATACGTTGCTCAGTCACTGTACTGCAATGGAGATAAACACTTGAACAAGAGGTAGTTGAATATTAGAAGAAACTTATATGTTGTTATTAAATGTTTGCTATCAGATTCTTTACTGTACTACTTTATGTAAGTCTTCTCCTTGAATATTAAGTTGCATATGGTATCTGAATGAGAGTATACTTTAGCAAAGAGTAACACCTTTGCTAATAATAAGACACCCCAAAAGAAGAGAAATGTACATTAAAATCAACCAGTTTTATGATTAATTGATCAAGGACTGCAAGAGCATGAACAACTTTTGGAACTCCTGAGGTTTCAAGATAGTGCAAACTTTATATTTGACTAAGATTTATCTTTTCAACTAATTACCAAAGCAACGTTAAGTGACATGATAGAACATCCTAAGGCATAAATACTTTAGCTTACTAAATCAAAGGGCATAACGTACTTTGCTTGTAATTTGTAAACTATGGCACTCCAAACAAAGGGCATACTGCACTTAAAAGGCATATATGAAGGATAGTGTTTGTGAACCTGTGCCAGGCGAAACCAGAAAGGAATGAAGCCAGTAATGAAAGATAGTGTGTTATAGACACCGCGACTTTGACATTTGTTTTGCCTCCTTGAGTGTTCTCCCAGGCCATAATAGCAGATGTAAAGCTCAAAACTTTTGAAGGCTTGAACCTAAACAAAATAGCAGAATATGGATTGATACATTACAATATGAAATAGATTAATGTTTTGTGGCCAATAAAGACCATGCGAGCATAAGACCTGGCTGGTTAGCTGGTCGGCCAAGAAGAAATCTGGAAGCCTAACCTGCAAAAAATCACAAATTATGAGTGGCATTTAATCCACTTAATTATGCCATTCACTTTTTTCCTATGTTATTCCATTACCGGGTAGAAAGGAGCACATATGCAGCGGAATAAACACTGGATGAAGAAGAACCGGCTTGATCGAAATATGATGTTGAAAGGGCAGAATGTAATCAAAAGAACAAGCTGTACAGGAAACATAAAAGAGTTAAACATAATGAAGACATTACTGCAGTATAACCAAAGATAAATTTTGTGGAGCAGAAATTGGTAAGTTCTTCTTTTTTTTTTTAAAGTGCATTACAGAGCATAAGTTTGAATTTAAGGCCTCGTACTAACTACTCACACCTCTCACCACAAAACCATACCTAGTGGCTCGTTGAGTTTTATTTAAAAGCAATAAATTCAGATAGTCAATTTGAATCTTACCATGGCTAAGCTCAGAGGAACAAGTTCAGTGGCTGTCCTATAGCTTTGAGTCTTCTGGTTCATCTCCAGCTGCAGATTTACCAAGAAACCAAGTAATGCAAGCACTGCAAGGCCAGTGCTCAGCAAGAAAACTTCTCTATAACCCAATTCAGTTCCAGGCTTGAAGCCAAATAGGAATGGATAATTCACCCGATAGCACTTCCAAAAATATGTATTCGCGGCATACATGAGCATGTGTAGTGTGATATTTCCAAATAAACTGCAAGAAAAAGCTGCACCTTAAACAAAAGCGGACACTGGATGCAAATGATCTAAAACAAAATCAAGCAATAAAGAAAAGGAGTCAAGGTAATTACATAGGACGTAGAAGCAAGGTTCTCAAAAGATACTGATACACTCACCTGTACAATGGGAAAATGTTTTCCATGTAAAATGTCCCCTGCTGCTTCTTCATCAAATGTTGAGATACTATTCTTAATATAGTAGCAACTAATAGAGCGACAAAGCAACCGGAAAAGAAGCCTATGATTAACAAGGCAAGGTAAACATTAGTCAATGAATTCCTCAGAGTAAAGCTTCAAGTCAAACTTTTATCTACTCTATATACCAAGCATTGTTGTTATTCACCTGTAAAAAATGTTATCCTGTGCTTTTCTCTTTTATCTTTTGGCCTCAATAATTTCCTCCCCTTCTTGTGATTTGAATGTGCAAAGTTTCTGATGAAGGTGAACTCCACCCTTTCTAAAATACAGGCTACCTAAAATCAGATGAAGTGAATCAACAAGTTCACAAGAAAATCTGCATAGCATCACTAAGATGGTTTAAGATTAAGAAAATGCCATTAGATGTGCTGAAATGTCATAATCAGGAACCTTCTGCACATGATATTTGAATCATATAATCTTTATTTCTGAAGGAAAAAGATATTCCAATGATCAGCTAATCTGATGACTGAAGTCCAAGGCAACAGCGAAAAAGGCATAATTACGATTGATACTCTTAACATACACATGGTTCAAAGTTCAAACAAACCTCATCAGAAGTGCCCAGATAGGAATTATCCACTACTCTCATATATGCTCTGGATGCTGCCCTTGTTGTAGTCTTCCCAAACAAACAAAAAAACAAATGAAATGAATTAAGTTTCAGAAAGACCTTGTCTGATTTCATCAATCATTTTGCAAATTCCTCGAGTCCAATTTTGATTTAGTGAAATTTCGCTGGAATTAGCATGAATCTAACCTTTTCATACTTCTCCATGATCTTGGAAAAAGCTGAGAGGTTCATAAAACTGTTTCATCCATTGTACGAACACATAAGCACATGGAAACACCGGTTTTGGACAAGGAAGACCATTTTACTCTATTAGAATGTAATAAGTCCCATTAACTTTCGTCACCTGTAATCTTTCAGATGAAGGAGCTTCTGATAGAATTCAACGAACACAAGCCTCAATTGCTCTTCCACTTTTCTCAGCTCTTTAGTGAAATTAGATTCCTCTTCCTTGGAATCTGTAAAAACCCTTCTGATTGTTGACTTTGGAGATTCAATAGTATTATCAATCTTTACTTGGTCCAGGATTTCCGAGGGATCTCTTCTGTCGTAATTACTTTGTGCTTCCTCCCCATGGTCAGTATTTCTGTTTGTGCCATCCATAGTATCTTTTTGCTGATGAACATGATCCATTTTTTCTGCAGATGATGAACTCATATTCTGCATATCTGCAAATTCAGCTCAAATTGAAACTGCTAGACAATATTACATTTTTCTCAGTAAAATACTGCAATAGAGGACAGAGCAAGTAAAAACCATACTGCTAGTTATTCATATTCTTTCAACAAGAAGTGAAATTCATCCGGGGAATTCTATATAATAAAATTCTGAAAATCAGGGTTTCAAGACCCAATAAAACTATTGAGAAAACAAAGGGCATATATATCTTGCATTTACCTATATCAGCGTTTTTCACCTTTATCCGCAATGCGATCAAAGCCTCCATTTGTTTGTTCAAAAGAGCTTCTTCATGCTCCAATGCCTCTAACTGGTCTTTGTAAAAGGAATTGACCTTGTTGAACTCTTCATCAAGCTTCTGAAAGAAGCTTGCCTCAGCTTCTCCTCCTTCTTCATGGCGCCTGAGGAAGTGGGCCTTATAGAGTTGTCCAGAAGAACCATCTTGCTCTAACTTCTTAACATCTATAACCTGGTCTTCGATATCGCCTTCATGTCTTCGATGATTGCTATGTTGCAAGTGTAGCCCAGACAGTGCTCTTTCAAGACCGAGCTTGTGCCATAAGGATTTATTGTGTGGTTTCTGATGCTGAGTTTGCTTACTACGTTTGATCTCTTCTAATATCCTCTTGAGGCCTCCATAGTCCATGTAATTTTCTGCCCACTCAGGCACCATTTGTTCTTTGAAATCTCTCTTGAATGTCATCTTTTTTTTTTTTTTCCCCTCCCTCAAAGACTCCACCTATGTCTCTTCCGAAGAGAATAATCGAAGTACAAAATTACCTATCAAGAGAAAAATAATACACCTGAATTTTTAATTTGAAAATCATAATTAAAAGAATTATGAAAGCATCTTAGGCCAAATATATAAAGACTTAGAGAATTAATTCAATTTGCAGGCAAGGATGTATAAATGGATGCTAAGTTGAGCAAATTTCCGTCAATGTTCGAACTTTAACAAAAGTCAATCCAATCTCTGCAGGTATTGATGAGGACCAAATTCAAAGTCCATAATAACACCGAAATTTTAGAAAAGGAGTCGTTTTTGTGTCGGACACATGTGCAACACTTGTACTAGACATGAAATTTTTAATTACACATAGATATTTCAGATTTTATCGCGTGTGGCACAGCATTTATATTTGTGTCCATGCTTAGCAAGAGACCTTGTAAATACTGTGGAGAGAAAAAATGGATGACCGGTTAGTACAAGAATGAACAGGTAAAAGAGTAACATTTCTAGCACATATAAGACGTCGGGGCATCGGTGTGATTCAGTTAAAAACCATTTTTTGTGCAGGACCAAAGCTACATGCAAGAGAAAAAGTTGCAAGAACAAACCAAGAAATATTCTAGTAGCCAAATTGCCTATTGTACTCTGTCACACCACAACACTAAGAAAAATTGAAAACACAGCCTCTTAAGTTGTATATAACTATATATGAGCAAGAACTTATAGAACTGCTGCCAAAAGTACGAGCAGGGACCGGAAGATTGATAGGCAATAGGACACTGAAGGGTTGAATGTGGAGATAGGTAGCATGTGGAGTGGGTAGCTTAAGTTGGGTAGCCAAGGGTTATTATTATTAGCAAGTAGGAAAAAGCGACGAAGACTTTGGAGAGCCATCTATATGATTTAAAGGGAAGGTATGTTTTGTTTTGTTTATCTCTTGTTTGATGAGTTGTCAAAGAGAAAGCTCAAAGGTGTGAGAGACTGAATCGTGTCCTGTGATGCCTTCAGTTGCATGTTGAAACCCGAAAGAGAGGTCGGCTTGACGGGAGACACGTGGAGTGAATTCAATGAGTGAGAGTGAGTATGAACATGAAGATGATATTGATGATGTTATGATGTACTTCGTTATTATCAAATTTTACGAACCGGAAGCATTTCGTTCGGAGTCGGTGGGAGCTGCCAAATGAAGCTTCCCTTTCTTTGTAACTCACGGTGATGCACGTTATCTCAGCCATTTTTTATTATAAGATAAGAATATTTTTGTATCACTTTTACTAAATATCTCTTCAACGATTTTAAAGAATACATTTCAATAGGCATGATCCATTAAAAGAATAAACTCTCACAAACATTAATCTTAAAATTAAATTTTTTTTAGTCACATCTTAAGATTAGAATCCAAGTACTTGATAGGAGTGTACGTTTAGCTTGGTGGTTTAGCCAATTTAGTTTAGTCTAGTCATATCAAGTTAGGTTGGATTGAATTGGATAAAAAGAAAACAAATTTAATCTAAATAAGCTAAGTTAAGCATCAAGCTAATTATGGGATTTGAATTTCCTCATGTCATTTCATGTTCTCTTTAATAAGAGATTCATTCAAAAGCAAAAAAAGAAAAAGAAAAAACAACTTTTGTGAATGACATGAAAAAAAAAATTTTCAAACATGAGAGGATCTATTTACACTAATTATATTGATTAGTTTTGTTTGACTCAGACCGGTCATACATACATATGTATATATATATTATTTTTAAAAACTTATATAAGAATTTTATTTTATTTTTGTAAGGATAATGTGTAATTTTATAAAGATTTATATAAAAATTTTTTTTTATAAAAACACTATATAATTTTATAGTGACTTATATAAAAAATTTTAAATATTTTTTAATTTTTATCAAAAAATAGTCCATTAAAACCTACTCAACTTAATCCGAGCTTTAATTATCAAGTTGGGCACCAAGCCTATAAAATATTGGCTCAATAAAAATTTAGCCGAGCAAATACCCTCATGTATACTTCTGAAAGTAGTGCTTTTCAAATACTTACAATACATACATACAATCAATACATACGTCAATAGGTCACTACATTACAATTGGTACCCTTATCTCGATGTTTTTTTTTAAGATTGCTATTCATCTCTAAACACTTTACCGAAATTATTTACACAATAAATCATCATGGGTTCATCGTGCCTTCTTTTCAAAAACACAAAAAAAAAAAGTGCGAATGTTACGTTACTTGGTCTAATTTTCTTGAGGACCAGCATACGTCTTTTCAAAGGATTATCTTTTTAAAAAAGATTAGACTCAATTAGTATCTAAACACTACTGAGATTTGTTTGTAAAATTTAAACACTAAAAATATGTTTGGGATCGAAGGAAAGAAAAAGATAAATGATAATTCTCTTTTGGAAGTTTAAATTTTAGAGAGGAATGAATTTAATAAATTTAGATTAACTTTTTTTAATCTCCACTCTTTAATATTTTTAATTCCCTCAAATTAGAGAATTTTGAAAAAAATTTCTAACCACAATAGCCATACACAAACTAATACATCACAAACACACACACACAATATATATATATATATATATGTGTGTATGTGTGTGTGCGCGCGCGCGCGCGTATGAATATATATATATTATATTGTTTCTATACATACGAGATGTATGTATTATACATGCATATGTGCAAATATATTTGTGCATGTTTATATGTATATAAATATACATCTATGTAAATATACATTACATATATATAAACAAGTATGTGTGTGTGAATGTAAGTAGAGAGTTCTAACACATGTTGTGTAATGCCCAGTATGTTGTAAAAATACATAAATGGGTCGGTTTAAAAAGAAAGTCCCCTGAGATGAGTGATTCAAGGTCAAATAAAGTTTGGATAAAATGTTAAATAATAGAAAATGAGGATTTGAACCTTAAGTTGCCCAGAAACTAGGGCCGGAGTAATTCAAAAAATTTGTCGAAAGGCCATTGGCATTTTCGTAAATAAGTACAATTTTGGAAAAATACCTAGGAGAGTTTTTTAAATGAAAATTTTAAGTTGCCTAGGGTTCTCAGAGGCCTCAAAAACCATGGGAAGCCCTGGGACCGGTAAAGCCCTTCCGATGTACTCTTTCTGACATCAGTTGACTCAAATTTTGACCGGTTCGTTCGGAAAGGTTTTAGCTCCAATTTGAGTGATTCCAAAGTCATTTTATTAAATTGGGAATCTAAATTTTATGATAAAAAAGATGGTTCTTAAAAAGAAGCTAAAACGAAGCCAAACCGAAAATGCCATTATGGAAGGGCAAAAATGAAAATAAATTGTACAAAGAAACTTCTAAATGCCCCTTTTAACTCCACGTTTTGCCTCCCCCTCTCTAAATTGACTTTCTTCTACCCAAAATAGAGAGGAGAACCAGAAATTTTAGGTGCACAAGGGAGGAGGCAAAAGAAGGAGAAAAGGCCAAGAAAAAGGTATGGAATCCATGGATTTTCTTAGTTCTTCCTTAAGCAAAGTTGTTCTCCTCCTTTCCTCTTTTCCTCCTATGGTTTTATTGATGGATTTAGTGCTATTTTGGGGGCATAACAAAGAGGAAAATTTTGTGTTTGGAGTGAGGCAACCAAGAAAAGTGAAAAGCAACCAAGAAAGAGCAAGAAAACAAGGTAAAACTTCCATTCTTTGGTAGCTTCTTCCTTCCCCTTCCTCTTGCACGATTTGGCCACCATGAGCCCAATTCTTAGGGGTTGTTTTCTATCCAAATCAAGGGGGGATTAGAGGTTTTGGAGTGCAAGGATTAAGAATCTATTATTGGAAACAAGTCAAAGCTATTGAATCTCAAGTTGAAAAAGCATAAGGTGCTTGGACATAGTTTAAAATCTAAGTTGATTCAAAACTTCCCCATCATATGTGAGTGTTTGTTTAAGCTTCTAAGACCTCTAAGAAGCCTTCCAAGTGCCCCATCCATTAAGGAAAAATCCTAAACTCCATGGGTCTTTAATGGAAGTATAAATCGGTCAAGACCCTTAGAGATAGCTAGGGGATGTTTTAAAGAGAATGTGATGTATGAGCTCATATGGTCCTCGTGACACAGAATAGAATTTTTATACGCGACATAACACAAAATAAGACATTATTTTAATGTCATTTTTCCATTCCCTTTTGTGCAATTCATCATATGAGACTTAGAAATGATAAGAAGTAAGTTAGAAATATATGATGTTACATTTTATGGTATCAGAGCAAAGGTTCAGGCACTTTTGCTCGACATTTGATTATTGAATCAATGTCATGGAATGACATACAAATCAAGTCGATGGTAGTATGACAATGATTAAACTAGACAATGACATTCAAACAAGCATGGGAAGTAAGAACATGACCTTCAGTGGGTATGGTGACAGATAAATCAAATGGTAGAGTACTAATGGCCAGACCTAAACCTGAATCAAACATAGCAATCATAGGAAAATTGTTCACTATGAGCGTACCTCGAATAAGATTGGGAGACGTACTAGTCTCTTGCTAAGAAAGGGCAAACACCCTACCCTGGGTCTGTGGCCTAGGAGGAGGCAGTCTAAGTGGAGGTGCTGAATTTGCCTTAGAGCAGTTTCTGGCAATATGCCCAGCTTCCCACACTTGTAGCATATCACTTTAGATTGTGGGGCGATGGATGACTGAGTCCTCAGGGGCTATAGCCTCTTCCCTTTTTGCGGTCTCCTACTACACTACACCTTACTCTTCTTCTTATTAGTAGGTGCGGAGCTAGCTCCCTCTTCGGGTCGTGGCCTCTTCAATTTCGGAGCCCCTCTTTGATTAGACACTGTGGCAGCAGGCATAATGTCCCTCAAATTATTCTCAATCACTCTACGGATCTCCACAAGGGCATTAAAATTTCTGATCCTCTGTGGAGTCACTCTGTCTCTGATCAGGGGTTTCAACCTAGTCTCAAATTGCTCACACCTCCAGGGTTCATCATCGTATCTCTGGAGGTAGGAGGAGTACCGAGATAGATCAATAAATTAGGCCACATTCTGATCAACTGTCATATCATCAGTCTATTTTAGCCCCATGAACTGCATCTCCTTTTACTTCCTCACTGAGCTGGGAAAGTATTTCTCATAAAATTGCACTAGAAAGTTCTCCTAATTGATTTGCAAATTCTTCGTCTCCATCAGAGACTTTGTGCTGTGCTACCATTTATCTGCTTCTTTCTGTAACATGAAGGTGGCTAACTGGGTCTTATGCTCAGAGGTGCAATTCATAACTGAGAATATCTTCTAAGTTTCCATCACCCAGGCCTCTGCCTTATCAGCATCTAACTCACTGTCAAATACTGGCAGGTTGTTCTTTCTGAATTGATTCATTTATTTTTGGATAGATGGCGGAGCCTGAGCTGGTTCCTGGGGAGGTGGGGGTGGAGCACTGAAAGTGGAAGGTTGGGGTGCACCAGAGGTGGATGGCTGAGATACACTAGAGGTGGATGGTTGAGGCATACTGGAGGTGGATGGCTGAGGCGAAGGCGGCGGAGGGGCCTCTCTCCTAGCTTCTTCTTGCCTAGCCAGGGCTTCTTGCAGCTGCATAATCATCTCATGCTATTGCTGGATCATATTGTGTTGCTGGGCTATGACGTTATCAAACTGGTCAATCCGTTCCATGGATTTTCTTAGTTCTTCCTTAAGCAAAGTTATTCTCCTCTTTCCCTCTTTTCCTCCTATGGTTTTATTGATATATTTGGTGCTGTTTTAGGGGTAGAACAGAGAGGAAAAATTCGTGTTTGGAGTGAAGCAACCAAGGAAAGTGAAAAGCAACCAAGAAAGAGTAAGAAAATCAGGTAAAACTTTCATTCTTTGGTAGCTTCTTCCTCCCCCTTCCTCTTGCATAATTTGGCCACTATGAGCCCAATTCTTAGAGGCTATTTTCTGTCCAAATCAAGGAGGATTAGAGGTTTTGGAGTGCAAGGATTAAGAATCTATTATTGGAAGCAAGTAAAAGCCATTGAATCTCAAGTTGAAAAAGTGTAGGATGCTTGAACATAGTTTAAAATCTGAGTTGATTCAAAACTTCCCCATCTATTAAGGAAAAATCCTAAACTCTATGGATCTTTAATGGAAGCATAAATCGGTCAAGACCCTTAGAGATAGCTAGGGGATGTTTCAAATAGTTCCAAACTTAATTTAGGGAATCGAAAAAGAGAAGGAACAAGCAAAGTAAGGCTTGAATTTGCACCAAAATAGCTCTCCACCTTTTCTTGTTACATTTTCTTATTGCATATATGTCATTGTGTGCTTGTGTGTATATTTGTATGTTTGAGACATGCCACTTGATGCTATATTGCTATTTTGGCACCAATATGCTTTCTTGAATGTCATTGAATTGTAGAAATTGCTCACAAGAGTGAGGTAGTGCCAAAAGTCCCTTAATGTAGGTGAGGAGATGCCAAAAGTCTCATGACATGGGTGACACAAGGCCAAAAGTCCCTTGGATGGGTGAGGCTAAGTTAAAAGTCCCAAGAACCAAGAGTGAGGCAATCCCAAAGTTCTAGAAATGGGATGAAGCCAAACCAAAAGTCCTTAGAGCTCATTCTTATGCTTGACATGAGTTTGTAACACAAAAATGTGAAAGTGGAATATTTCATGAATTGATTGATTGCATACTTATGCCTTTGAGTGTTATATGCCTTAAAAATGTGCTTGGATAGGTGTATGAGCTATTGAGATTCAATGAATTTCACTCCCTCCTTTCTTTCATCTCATATGATCTAGGTGGAGTCCAAGATCTAAATGATGGAGGCCAAGGAGCATAAATCTCCATCTCTTGGCATATTTTGCTAGTTTTGATGTACTAGAATGTCAAAAAATAAATGTATATGTTATTTTTGATCCATGACACTTTGAACAAGTGTAAAACTATATAAAGTTAGTGTATGTATCAAGAATAGAGTTTAATGGATAGAATTATGTATTTTGACCACTTGGGAGCCCACTTGTGCATGTATGTATATAGAAGTGGCATGGTGAATTTGAGTTGTATGAGGATTCAGACCTTATGAGAGGCTCATTTATGCTACATTTATGTTTTTGAAGTTGCTCAAATATGTGTGAAACAATGAATGGCTCATTTGGACCAAAGTTGCCCCTTCATTGGGACCAAATTGCCATAATCTTGAGTTATGACAAAGTCTAACCAAATGACGTCTTCTTGACTTGAAATTTTGCATGCATTTAGATCTTGCTTAGAGCTTTTTGGAAAGTTAAAGATCAGGTCATTTGGAGGTCTGTGAAATTTTCTATGATTTTTCAAAGTTGGCATCAGAATTTCAGATTTGCACCAGTATTGTTCATTTGGTCAGTTGTAAAATTGTGTCATCCGAGGGGCAAACGTGGTCTAATGGCTACGAAATTTTATAAAAATAAATTAGGCATTCACAGTGACTTGTAACAACTAGAAGCACTTTATTTAGAGGTCTGAGTTAAGAGATATGAAGTTTTGATTTTCTGGAACAGCAATAGTAGTGTAACACGACCTAAGTCACTGTTCTATTAAATTTCAGTGGCTAAACGTGCTTTTTCTGGTCTGAGCCTATTTTTACCATAAAGTTAACATTCATAACTTTCCAAATTAGTATCATTTGCATAGATTAGATTTTTTTAAAATTAATTAGACATTTTCAAAATTTATAGCAGACACTTGCATTAGTACCAGTAGCTGTCCGAATCTTTGCCCTTTTTCGCATGTCAAACGCTTTTTGTGTTATGTTTCATAGCCTAGACATATTTTTTTCATAAGTAGACATATGTATCTTTCCAGAATAGCCAAGAATGTATGATTTTGATTTTTGTGAATCTAGTTATGAATTTTTGAAGTTGTGACAGAAAAATTAAAATTCTGGCCAAAATTAATAGAGTGAATTTGATGCTTCCTTTTGAATTTCATGAGTTGTGGGACAACTTTGGTGATGCAAATGAGTTGTATGTATGTCATTAAACATGAGAATGTGATGTATAAACTCATATGGTCCTTAGTTTAGGAGATAGGAGAAACCCTTAAAAAAAATTTAGAAGCTTTAGTTTAGGAGATGAGGCAATGGCTAGAATTGTGTATTTTGACCACTTGGTAGCCCACTTGTGCATGTATATATATGGAAGTGGCATAGTGAATTTGAGTTATATGAGAATTCAGACCTTATGAGAGGCTCATTTATGATACATTTTATGCTTTTGAAGTTGCTCAAATATGTGTGAAACAATGAATGGCTCATTTGGACTAAAGTTGCCCCTTTATTGGGACCAAATTATCATAATCTTGAGCTATAGCAAAGTTTGACCAAATGACCTCTTCTTAACTTGAAATTTTGCATGCACTTAGATCTTGCCTAGAGCTTTTTTGCAAGCTAACGATCAAGTCATTTGGAGGTCTGTAGAATTTTCTATGATTTTTCAAAGTTGGCATCAGAATTTCAGATTTGCACTAGTATTGTTCATTTGGTCAGTTGTAAAATTATGTTATCTGAGGGGCAAACGTAGTCCAATGGCTACAAAATTTTATAAGAAAAAACTAGGTATTCACAATGACTTGTAGCAACTAGAATCACCTCATTTGGAGGTCTGTGTTAAGAGATATGATTTTATGAATTTATGAAACAGTAACAGTAGTGTAGCACGACCTAAGTCACTGTTTCATTGAATTTCAGTTGCTAAATGTACTTTCTCTGGTCTAAGACTATTTTTACCATAAATTTAACATTCATAGCTTTCCAAATTTGTATCATTTACATGGATTATATTTTTTTGGAATTAATTAGATATTTTCAAAGTTTATAGCAGACACTTGCATCAGTACCAATAGCTGTCTGAATCTTTGTCCCTTTTCATGTGTCAAACGATTTTTATGTTATGTTTCATAGCCTGGACATATTTTTTTCATAAAGTAGACATGTGTATCTTTCCAGAATAGCTAAGAATGCATGATTTTGATTTTTGTGGATTTAGTTATAAATTTCTAAAGTTGTGACAGAAAAATTAAAATTTTGGCCAAAATTAATAGAGTGAATTTGATGCTCCCTTTTGAATTCCACAAGTTGTGGGCCAACTTTGGTGATGCAAATGAGTTGTCTGTATGTCATTAAACATGAGAATGTGATGTATGAGCTCATATGATTCTCATGACATAGAATGAAATTTTCATATACGACACAACGCGAAATAAGGCATTATTTTAATGTCATTTTTCCATTCCTTTTTGTGCAATTTATCATATGAGACTTAGAAATGATAAGAAGCAAACTAGAAATATATGGTGTTACATGTTGTTTCAGAAATTTCAAAACTTTATAAACAAATATAGCCATATAATTCATACTTTTCTATATGGTTAAAATAAAGTGTTAATACGAAAGGTATAATAACAAAATTGTGTTATAACCACCTATTTATACCAATTTGCAGGCAAGGATGTAGAGCAAATTTCCATCAATGTTTGAACTTTTAACAAAAGCCGATCCAATCTTTGCGAGTATTGATGATGACCAAATATAAAGTCCATTGTAGCAGGTTATAAAGCATAGATATTAAAAAGGGAGTCTTGGTATCAAAAAAAAAAAAGGGAGTCGTTTCCACGTTGGACACATATGCAATACTTATATTAGACATGATATTTTAAATTAGACATGAATATTTTAATTTTATCCTCTGTTACAAAGTATCGATGTTTGTCCATGCTTAGCGTGAAATCCTACAATATAAATGGTAGGGAATGAAAAGTGGCTGACTGGTTAGTACAAGAATGAACAGATAAAAGAGTAGCATTTCTAATACATATAAGACTCTGGGGCATCAGTGTGATTTAGTTAAAAATCATTTTTTTATGTGAATTCAAAGCTGCATGCAAGAGAAAAAGTTGCTTGAACAAGCCAATAAATATTCTAATAGCCAGATTACCTATGGTACTTTGTTACACCACAACAATTTTTTTTTTTAAAAAAAAAGAAATGAAAACACAGTTTCTTAAGTTGTATATAACTATATACGAACAAAAACTTATATCTTTCCCAACTTTTAATAAATGCTTTTTACATTTATTACTAAAGGATTTTGCCATGGTCACATAACAGTAAATCGTGATTTATGTTTTCTTTTTTAATACAGACAAATTTATGTTTTAACTACAGTTTTCTCAATTGCATTTAAGACTATAATCTTAACTATGGTTTATTGTTAAATTGCAGTTAGTCGACGTGATTTTTGAGAACTATGGTTAAAGTAATTTAAATGAGAAAAAAGTATATGTAATTCTACATATTTTTATTGTTAGATTTTTTAGCAAAATATGATTAATATATAATTTTTATAGATAATTATATAATTATTTAATTAAATCATATACTAGTTATATTCTTATTAAAAAAATTATATATTTATCATGTAAAACATGATACTAAAAATATAAATAATTATACCTGAATTTGTTCTAATTTAAATTACCTAAACACCTTCTTAAAAAAACTCAAAACAAAAACTCACACTATAATTGCTCCCCTTCTTTAAGAAAATTAAAAAAAAAATTGTTGATGGAGGAGGTCAAACCATCATCGTGACCCAAAAAGTAGATTGACAATGATAGAAGAGGTGGACTAGCCGGCCTCCCTGTTGAGCTCACAACCATTGACAGCATTCCGTGAAGTTTTTCTATTCAACCTCATAAGAGGCAAAATGGAGAATAAGCCAAGGAGCCTAGAGATCAAGTGAAGGATTTGCTTCAATTCTCCTCCCAACCAAATCCCACAAGATCTCTTGCTACTTTTTAGTAAAGAAGAGACAAGGATGGAGAGGGAGAAGAAAAGGGAATTGGTGATCGAAAAAAGCCTTTCAGATTTTAGAGAAGAAGCATAGAAGAATCAAGAAGGAAGAAGAGGTAAAAGGGAATTAAACTTGATTTCTACAAAAATATTTTTGTTTGTGGTTGCTTGAAATTGCATTTTTGAAAGCATTCTGTAATACTTTACGAATATGCTACTTTTATTTTAGAGTTCAATTTGCTCTTTGCTTTCATTTCTAGACAAGAAGTATTGGCTATTTGGTTACCATGTTTCTACTTTGGCTAGAAATTCTCTTCGATTTGTGTTCTAATTCCACAAGACAATTGATGGAATTAGGAGATAATGATTTGTTCATATTTGTATGAAGTTCATTTGTTTTGTTCAATTTTGCACCTGCCTCTTAGTTCTAAATGATTTACTGCCAAATTTCTAGATTGTCATTCATGTTTATAATTGAAAGTTGCCACTAAAGTTCATGAAAGGATAGTATATTAAGATATAAATTATTTCTCTCTAGTAAGTATTGCAAGTTAAAGAGTATTGTTGATGTTGGATTTGTTGAAATAAGTATTTTTTTTATTTTTTGCTATAAATAAATTAGTTTGACTAAGTTTATAGGTTGAGCTAGTTATAGGCTTTGCTATAATAATGTTTCATGCGTTCTAGTTTTTACGTGTTAGTTGCTTTATTTTTGAAACATTCTTTTACCCGTTGGATAATGATTCTACATGATTTACTTAATGGATATTGTGATGTTATTTTCTTGTTATGTATTTGCTTATATAAAAGCATTAGTGGTCATGAATAAAGATTTAAGAAAAAGCATTTCTTATCTAATTATATCTACCTCACACTCACATTGGTATTAGAGCCTTTTCAAAATTAAGTCAGAGTGCTCTAACGGTAGTTTTAAAAGAGAAAGAGAAACACGTGAGTGCAACAAGAAAACACAAAAAAAAAAGTGTGTAGTTTATATAAAAAATAATGAGTGTGCTTTATTCTATTTTACAGCAAAAAAACTAGCCCTCTATAGCAGTAATGGCAACTGAGAGCTTTGTTCAACTAGTTATTCCTCACTTTGATGGTCTTTATGACCAATGGAGCATGCTGATGGAAAATTTTCTCAACTCAAAAGAATATTGGCAAGTTGTCTCTAAGGGATCTACTGAACCAACATCAAGCACAACTCTCTTAGATGCATAAAAAACAAAACTTGAAAGGTTACAACTAAAGGATCTCAATGCTAAGAATTATCTCTTTCAAGCTATTGATCATTCAATCTTGGAAATAATTCTTTCTAAGGACACTTAAAAGTAGATATGGGATTCTATAGAATAGAAGTTCCAAGGTTTAACATGGGCAAAGCAGCAATATCTTTAATTACTTCATAAGGAATTTAAATTACTCTGAATGAAGTCAGGAGAATCAATTTCTGATTTTTTTTTTCAAAAATAATGGCAATTGTCAACAAGATGCAGATTCATGGTGAGAAGATAGAGAATGTGCCTATAGTTGACAAAATCCTTCATTCAATTATGCCCAAATTCAATTATATGGTTTGTGCAATTGAAGAATCAAAGGATATTGATCTTTTATCAATAGATGAACTACATGGTTCTTTACTAGTTCATGAGCAAAAAATGAATCAACAACTAGATAAGGAGGAGCAAGCACTACAAGCCTCATTTAATTATTATTCGGCTTTAAAGAAAGGAGGTAGAGGAAGAGGCAAGAGCAACAATAAAGGAAGATACTCACAACATCAGCAATCTCAAAATGATCACACTTCCACATTTCAACGAAGAGGAAGAGGAAGAGGATGTGGAGGCTACCAATCTACTAAACATTCAAAATTAGTAAACAAGTCAAATGTGGAATGTTATCGATGTCACAAGTATAGACATTATCAAAGTGAGTGTAAAACTATCTTGTCTAATGAAAATGGAGAAAAATCCAATCTTGCAAGAACACACAGGAGGAAATATCTTTGTTGATGGTTTGCCACACCAAGGAAAAAGCTAATAGACACTTATAGTACTTGGACACCAATTACAGCAATCATATGTGTGATGAGTCATATAAAGATGATGTGAAGTATGGTAATAGCACCATAATTTTTGTTATGGGAAAAGGACAGCTAAAGGGAATAATATTCAAATAATTTTTAGTGTTCTTCTTGTTCCAGAGTTAAAGACCAACTTATTAAGTATTGGTCAATTGCAAGAAAAGAGCTATAAGATTAAAATCAAAGATGATGTATGTCGCATTCATGATGCAAAATTGGGCTTGATAGCTCAAGTCAAAATGATTACAAATAAAATGTTTCCTCTTTATTTGAATATTGTCTTACAACTTTGTTTGCCAACAAGACTTAAAGAAGATGCTTGATTGTGGCATTTTCGATATGGTCATTTGAACTTTGGAGGTTTGAAGACACTCTAACAAAAGGAAATGGTGGCCGATCTTCCAACATTCTCTACTCCAATAGAAATATGTGAAGAATGTGTTATTTAGTAAATAACACAGAAATCCACTCCTAAAAGGAAAAACATAAAGAGTAAGGAAGTTATTAGAGATTGTGCACTTTAACCTTTGTGGGCTGATCAATCGTACTTCCAATAGAGGTAAACAATATATTGTTACTTTCATTAATGGTTTGAGCCGAAATACTTAGGCTTTTTTTAATAAGGAAAGTATGAAAATTTAAATGCTTTTAAAAGTTTTAAAGCGATTGTTGAGAAAGAAGCAAGATGTCTAATTCAGGTGCTATATACAGATTCGTAAAAATTTACATATTTTTATGACGTCCATGGCATCAAATAGAAACTGATAGTAGCCTATAAGCCACAATAAAATGGTACTTGTGAGAGAAGGAATCACATAATCCTAAATATATGAGAAGTTTATTAGCCATGAGCAAGATGCTAAAGCATTTCTAGCTTGAAGCTATTAATTAGAGTCTTCACATTTTAAACTAAAGTCTAACTCTAGCAATTTAGAATATGACACCAAAATAGGCCTAGAGTGGTTGTAAACTAGCAGTTGATCACTTTAGAATTTTTGGATACATTGTTTATGCCTATAATCCATATGAGAAGAGGAAGAAGTACGATGATAAAGGTGAAAAATGTATTTTTCTTAGTGTGAGTGATCATTCCAAAGCTTACAAATTGTACAATCCTTATACTAAGAAGAATGTCATAAGTTGTGATGTAATATTTGATGAAGAAAAATTTTGGGAATGGAATGAAGATGGTACCAAGCAAAATATACTTGTTGACCTTAAAGATGGTAAGCACCCACATCCACTTTTGCAATTTGAAAAAGAAACAATGATAAAGTCATTGACACCTATAGTTGAATGATGTTCACAAAGGATTAGAAAGAGGTTTATTTGGATGTTTGATTATAAGGTAACACAATTTAACCAAAGTGAAGACCCATTAACAAACATTGCTTGTTTTTTAACTATAATCCTTTAAGCTTACTTGTTATTCAATATTCAAAATGGAGAAAGGTAACGGATGATGAAATTGCAGCCATAAGAAGAAATAATACTTAGGAGTTAACTGAACTTCTAAGAGGACAAAAGCCCACTAGAATAAAATGGGTCTACAAGACAAAGCTGAAGCAAAATGGTGAAATTGACTAGCTCAAGGCATGGTTAGTAACAAAAGGCTATAAGCAAGAGTTTGGTGTAAATTATAAGGAAGTTTTTACTCCAATTGCATGACTTAACACAATCAAATTAGTAATTGAATTGGTAACACAAAATTTATGGCCTATTTTTCAATTAGATATTAAGTCAGCCCTCTTACTTGAACCCTTAGAGGAATAGCTATTTGTTGATCAACCCTCTGGTTATGTTAAAGTTGGAATAGAAGAAAAAATGTATAAAATAAAAAAAGTTTGGTATGAACTAAAAATAAACCCTAAGGGTTTGGTATAGTCATATTGAAACCTATTTCTTAAAGGAAGGATTTCTTAAGTGTCTATATGAACATACACTTTTTATGCAATTTGAAAGTGATAGAAAAATGCTCATAGTTTGCTTGTGTGTGGATGATTTAATTTATACTCTCAATGATAAGATGATGATTGAGCAGTTTAAGAATTCCATAATATCTGAGTTTGATATGTTTAATATTGGTCTAATACATCACTTCCTTGGTATAGAAGTTGACCAATTTTCAAGAGGTATCTTTATCTTTCAAAAGAGGTACCCATAAGAAATCTTAAAAAGATTTCAAATAGAAAATTGCAACCTTGTGAACACACCAATAGAAATAAGTATGAAACTTATTGAAGATCCTAAAAGAAGAGGAGTTAATGCTACTCTTTATAAGCATATTGTAAGAAGCTTAATGTATTTAACTACTACAAGTCCAGACATCATACTTGCTATTAGCTGCATCAGTAGATATATAGAGTCACCAAAAGGTATGCATTTCATGGCTATAAAACGAATTTTGCAATATCTAAAAAGAATGACAGATTATGGAATATCGTACAAGAAAGGAGAAAAGTCAGATTTGCTTAAATTCAAAGACAACGATTATACAGGAGATCAAGATGATAAGAAAAGCGCATCTAGCTATGTGTTTATGATGGGGTCAGGAGCTATTTCATGGTCATTAAGGAACCAATCTATTGCCACTCTTTCAACTACTGAATTTGAATTTATAGCAGCAACAACATATGCTTGTCAAGCAATTTGGTTGAGGAATATTCTTCAAGAGCTTTATTTTAATTAAAAAGGTGCTACTCCAATTTATTATGACCATAGCTCATCTATCAAACTATCCAAAAATTTAGTTTTACATGGAAGAAATAAACATATTAATGTAAGATATCATTTCTTATGTGACCTCACAAAGGAAAAAATAGTTAATCTCATTTATTGCAAAAGTACAGATCAAGTTGTTGACTTGTTTACAAATCCCCTCAAATTAGCTACATTTCAAAGATTTAGAAAATTGCTTTGCGTAAAAAACATGGATAAATTTGTGCAAAGTAAGGTGCTTTGAATAAATTAGTTTGACCAGGTTTGAAATAAATATTTTTTATTTTTTGCTATAAATAAATTAGTTTGACCAGGTTTATAGGTTGAGCTAATCATAGGCTTTACTATAATGATATTTCATGTATCCTAGTTTTTAGGTGTTAGTTGCTTTGTCTTTGAAGCATTATTTTGCCTGTTGGATAATGATTCTTCATGATTTACTTAATGGATATTGTGGTGTTATTTTCTTGTCATGTATTTGCTTATATAAAGGCATTGTGGTCATGAATAAATATTTAAGAAAGGCATTTCATATCTAATTTTTATATCTACCTCACACTTATAAGATTTCTACTCTTGAGACTAGGGAATGTTGGATTATCCCCTTTTGTGTTTTTCTTCTAATTAAAATCTCAATTCAAAAATGACGATGATGCATTGGTCATGTATTTCATTTAATGCAAAGATTTCAGGACCTTGTGTCTTCTGGATGTTAAAGTTGCTAACACTGGAACCATGTTTTTGATTTATCAACATCAGTGGTTTAGCTTCTTGAAATTTGAAGTTCAATGATTGATGAGCACTTATCTGCCTCAATTGTTAGTTAATGTATCTCATGAAATCTTTTTCCTTAAGATAATAACACAAGAAGTTAGGAATGTTTACTAGGTAAGTGTGGGTTTTCATTGAGAAGTGGAATGAATGGAATGAGTATGTCTTATCATATTGCAGTGAGAAATTGCTTTACTAAGTAAAAACTTAATTAGGGTATTAGAATTGAAACTCATTTGAAAACTTGAATCAGTATTATTTCCTTGTCAATGGTTTTAGTTAGGTGTATAATGTTATGATGTGGCTTGGTTTGGTTTCAAAACTTTGAGTGATGAAATTGTGACTTAGAATTTTAATTCAAATGTCCTGTATTGTGATACAACAGTCAGTTTTAGTATAAAGATATTTGATTAATGCATTATGAGTGAATTTTTTTGGTATCCTTTTTTTTATATTCATTTTTTGTCATACTCATTTAAATTGAATGATTGGATTTGCTTTAGCATTCTTCGAAATAAAAGGCTAACCACTTCTATTTTTCTTCTTGTTGTATTTGAGTCCTTATAATTTGGTGCAGTTTAAATTTTGTGAAACCCAATAAAGAGACTAAAGAGAAAGTTGGGATTGAAGCCTTCATTGATTTTTATAAATTTGTCATGTGATGTGATATTATGATATAATATGTTTGAATAATATGATATTTGAATGAAAGTTCTTTTTATGCTTGTATTTGACTATGCTTGTATTTGACAACTGTGTTTCTATTTTATACTTGATGGCTTGTGTTTTATGTCTATAAAATGTTTTGTATTAATTTGTGATTTTTTTTCTTTTATTGCTAAAGATGAAGAGACTT
The DNA here is from genome assembly GCA_032878935.1 of Erythrophleum fordii. Taxonomy (NCBI): domain Eukaryota; kingdom Viridiplantae; phylum Streptophyta; class Magnoliopsida; order Fabales; family Fabaceae; genus Erythrophleum; species Erythrophleum fordii. Next base: position 46,490,578 of record JAVQMF010000053.1, on the reverse strand, counting down.
TTAAAGAAAAAGAATTGTTCAAGCCCCATTCATGGAGGTAATGTCAGTAGTATAGGCCCCAGCACTAGAGACCCCCTACTGAATCTAACTAATAGTGCTAACTGAGATACATAGATTCAACAACTAAGGTTCTAGCCACCTAGCCTAGCATTGATGATATTGATGGCTTCCTTACCAAACTTATGTAATAAGGATAATTATTTTAGAACTTTGATTATAATTGAAAATATTTAAATTCTAATGATAGATTGTGATTGAATCTATCTAAACTTTAACTATATAAGTTTGTAAAATTGCTATTATAAGCAAATTAGTTAATTTATAAGTTATTGAATTTTTTTAAAAAATAAATTTCATAGCCATTTGAACCATTGCTAGGAGCAGTTTGAACCACCGCTTGTGATAATCACAGTTAAACTTGATAGTCCTTGTAGTTACCTTAAATTGCAATTAAACTGGTCTCTACTCGTGATTCTATTGCATTTTGTGAAACTATCATTAAACTTTTTGATTAAGGCTAGAAGTCTTTTTTTTTTTTTTTTGGGTAGTAATTGTCATGATGTACTTAAAAGAATAGATTATCCTAAATATTAATTTTAAAATTAAAAACATCTTTTAGCCACAACTTAAGATTAAAATTTAAGGACTTGAAATAGTGCCTTTCAAATACTTATATACATACAATTAATATATAAGTTAACAAATTAGTATGTTACAACTAGTACGCTTATCTTGATGTCTTTTTTTAGGATTTCTATTCATCCCTAAACACTTTAATGAAATTATTCACACAATAAACCATCATGTGTTCATCATAACTTTTTTTTCAAAGCCGCAAAATAAAGGTGGGAATGCTATGTTATTTGGTTTGATTTTCTTGAGGACAAGTATGCATTTTCTCAAAGTATTATTTTTTCAAAAAAGATTGTACTCAACTAGTATCTAAACACTAGTGAGATTTGTTTGTGAAAAATTAAACACTAACAATATGTTTGGGATTGAAAAATTAGAAAAGGCGAAAAGACAAATGATAATTTTTTTTTAATTGGAAGTTTAAATTTTGAAGAGGAAGGAATTAAATAAATTTGGGTTAATTTTTCTTAATCCCCGCCTTTCAATATTTTAAACCCTTTAAATTGAAAGCGTACGCACACATATAATCATGCACAAATATATCTATAGACATGTATATATACAAACATTCTCGTGTGTATCTCTCTCTCTCTCTCTCTCTCTATATGGCATGTATTAAAGTTGTATGTCATATTAGAGGAAAATATTAGTGGGGAACAACAATGACAGGTGGCAAATGATCTTGGAAATACGGATGCTATATCGAAGTTCGTTAGGTGTAGCACTCGGGCCACTAGAGTGCCAATGCATATTCGAGACTAAAGGATATTATATGCACCAGGAGGAAAGAGAAGGAGTGTGTGGAATATTGGTGTTCTCTCTCTCCTTACTGGAGATTCTCTCTAATCCTTCCCTCTAGTTCTCATACGTGTTCCTTTCTCTTTTGCTATTGGTAATTCTGTTTCATGGCTGTGATTAATCCCCTGTTACTGCATTTGGATGATACATCCTTGCTACTCAGAGACTGAATTTGAATAATACTATAGGAGATTATTTCCTATTTCTATTGCATTCATGTTTTTCTGATTTTATTTTTAGGCAATCATTATATCTATGCTTTCATTGCTCTTCAATGGCGGAAAATACTCGTCTCAAAGACTTGCAAGCTAATATGAGGCATGCTTTTGATGCCTTAGAGGTACAGGACTAACGCGGCGTGGTTCTTCAAACTCGCATGGAACGGGTTGAAGAACACTTATCTTCGATGCAACGTTCTCTGGATACAATTACTAGATCTTTGGATCAGCTCACTTCCCCTCCTTCTCCGCCAATTAAAGCATCGAACTTGTCCACTATGGTTGCCTCTTCTCAAACCATTGTCCTTCTGATTCAGATGCGGCAGGTAAAATTAGATTTTTTGAAGTTTGATGGTACTGACGCTTTCAATTGGTTGTTCCGTGCAAAATAATGTTTCACCTATTATCACACTTCGAATGTTGAATGCATCACCATCGCCTCTGTCCCTTTTGAGGGTATTGTCATACTGTGGTTTCAAATGTTGTAGAAGCACAATCAGCTTCCAACGTGGTCTTTGTTGGCTTGTGCAATTGAAAATCAATTTGGGCCTTCACCCTTTGACAATCCTCGGGCTCAATTATTCAAGTTGGCACAAGTGGGCACTACCATTGAATATTATACCCAGTTCATGATTTTGGCCACTCGCAGTGAAGGGTTATCTGAATCCACTCTCCTGGATTGCTTTGTCAGTGGGCTGAAAGATCACATTAAACAAGATGTTCTTACTCAGTCTCCTGCCACCTTGAACAAGGCTACCGCACTAGTCTGTCTATTTGATGAGAAGGTCACCATGGGCTTGTCCATTCCAACAACTAAGCCCACTTTCTCTCCATCTATTACTAAAAGTCCTATTTTATTAACATTGTCATCTTCTTCATCATGCACCACCACTGCTTTTCCGTCTTCGATGCCCCCTCGCTTACCTACTCCTTCTTCAAAATCATCCACTTTAGTGCATCGCATCTCACCTGCTGAATAGCAGCTCCTTTGAAAGAAGGGATTATGTTTTACCTGTGATGAAAAGTATTCTTGGAATCATAAATGCCCGAATAAGCAACTCATATTCTTTGATACTGATGTTGATCCAGTAGGAGTTTCCCCATTGCCAAAATCTTCTCTGCTGATTTAATTTTCTGAAGGTGATCAACCTTTAGTCTATCAACATCTTTCATTACATGCATACAATAAGTCCCTTAGCTGTGCTACTATTCATTTTGAAGGATTCATTTCGGGCAAGCCAGTTTGTGTTCTTTTAGACGGTGGCAGTTCTGATAGCTTTATTCAGCCATGTCTAGCTCATCTTCTTCGCTTACCTCTGCAACCAACTCCTCATATCCGAGTTATGGTGGGTGATGGTTATTTTTTGCAAGTTAAAAGATTTATTCCTAATTTACCACTTGTTATTTCGGGTCATTTAATCACTCTTTCCGTCTATGTGTTGCTAATTTTCGGCTCTGTAGTTGTTATGGGAGCTTTGTGGTTGGCTACCTTGGGTGAGCATATAGCAGATTACAGTGCTATGTGAATTAAATTTTATAATGAGATAGAATTTATTTGCAAAGCCATAAAGCTGGTATTCCTCAGGTTGTCATTTTAATCATCTTCGGCATTTTTGCATTATTGACTGGATTAATGTTGTTTATCTTTTATCATGCTTCTCTTTGGAAGTCTCTTCTAGTAATTCTGTCCACTTTCCTGATGATTGGCTTTTTGACTTAGTTGCTATTTTACATCAATTTGCCTCTGTGTTTCAAGTTCCACGCAAACTTCCTTCTTCCAGATCTCATGATCATGCTATTTCCTTCCATGAGGGTGTTACTATTATTAAAGTCAAACCATATCGATATCCTTTTGCTCAAAAGGCGAAAATTGAACTTATGGTTAATGACATGCTTTAAGAAGGAATTATTCAGCCTATTACTTCTCCATTTTCGGCCCTAGTTTTGCTAGTAAAAAATAAGGATAGCTCTTGGCGCTTTTGCACTTATTATCGGGCACTTAATGCTGTTACGATAAAAAAAATTTTTTTTATTTCTACTATGAATGGATTGAAAGGGTCTATTTTCTTTTTTAAGTTAGACTTAAGGACGGGCTATCATCAAATTTTGGTTCAGCCTAAAGATCGCCTTAAGATTACCTTTTATACTTATAATGGCCATTATGAGTGGCTAGTAATACCCTTTGGCATTACAAATGCTTATTCCACTTTTTAAGCTTTGATGAACGATATCTTTCGGCCCTATCTTCAAAAGTTTTTTGAGTATTCTTTAATGATATTTTAGTTTATAGTCTGGCTTGGTGTACTCATTTGGATCATTTAACTTTAGTTCTTCACTATCTACAACATCATCAATTATTTGCTAAACTTTCAAAGTGTTCTTTTGGCCATACTTAAGTTGAAACAAGAAGGACAAATGGCAAATGATCATGGAAATACGGATGCTATATCAAAATTCATTAGGAATAGCACTCGGGCCACCAAAGTGCTAATGTGTATTCGAGGCTGAAGGATATTATATGCACCAGGAGGAAAGAGGAGTGTGTGGAATATTGGTGTTCTTTCTCTTCTTACTGGAGATTCTCTCTAATTCTTCCTTCTAATTCTCATGCGTGTTCCTTTCTCTTTTGCTATTGCTAATTCTATTTCATGGCTGTGATTAATCCCCTATTACTACATTTAGATGATACATTCTTGCTACTTAGAGACTGAATTTGAATAATACTACAGGAGATTATTTCTTATTTCTGTTGCGTTCCTATTTTTTTGATTTTATTTTTAGGCAATGATTACATTGTATTATTGTTTTTTTTTTTGGTAAACAAAGAATAAATTAGGATGTCAATAACATGTTTGGGATGTTCAAGCAATTGGCAAAATTCAACCTCAAAAATTATGTCTAAAAATGTTTTTTTTCCTTCACTTACTCAAGCTATGAATTTGTTTAGTTAGGAAAACTTTGTTTTGGTAGTAATTTTTTTTTATACTTATTGATGTTTCTTTTATTCAGATATTTATTAAAATGCTTTTAGTATTTTTATGCAAGTATATTAATTAAATAAAATATTACCAAATAGAAAAGAACAAAACAAAATATGGAGTAAGCAAAGAGTTCACTATCTCCGTGGGCCCCTATTGCCATTTATCATCAATATCAATATATACATATATATATATATATATATAATTTTTAGATACTGTTGTGTTTTTAAATTATAATTGACATAATAGTTTTTTTGAATGGGTGGGACCCACCACTAGTTTGCATAAAAAAGCCTTCTTTAATAATAATAATAATAATAATAATAATAATAATAATAATAAAGCCTCCAACCAAAGTTGAGGAACCATCTGTATAATTTGTAGAGATTTATAACAAAAATCAAAAGCTAACGTTGCTTAAAACACATATGTCTGATGTCTAGGTGCCTTCATGTCACCCCACTTTGATTAGGTTTTATGAGTAGAGTAAGTTATGTGAATTTTCTCTTATATTTAGTTAAAATTATAACTAAACTCTTCTAGTCTTAAAAATATATTCAAATTTTTAATTTTTTTTTGTCAATAAAATGAATTTCTTAATAATATATATATTTTAAAAAATAAAATTATTTAATTGTTCTATTTCATATTAAGAATAAAATTACAGTTTTATATTGTATAAATTAAAGAATTAATTTTTTTGACCTAATAAATTAGAGACGTTTTGCTATATATTTATATATAGATATATATTAAAAATGAAGTACAATTTTTAAAATATATCATACTGAATTCCTCGTTTATACACAATTTCAATTTCAATGTTTTGAAAAAAATTCACTTACAATTTTATATGTATAAAAAGTATTTTGTAAATACATAATAACTTTATTAAATGAAAAAGCTAATAAAATAATATGTGAAAAAATTCATGACATCTTTCTTTCTTTCTTTCTTTCTTTTTTTCTTTCTTTTTTTTTGGGGGAATTAGTACCGGTGCTGTAAAGTCCACTTACCATTCATGATTTTGTTTTTCTAAGGAAATTACCACTTCTGAATGTAACGGCAGCGTAAGTATCATCCAAATATTACCAAAGCAAAATAGATATAATTGTTTTATTTCTTATTATCTTATATATCTTTTTTTTTTTCAAAAATTATATTTAAGAACTTGTAATATTTATTTTAAAAGATTTATTATTATTATTTAAAATAAAATTATCGTGGACTTTAAATAAAACAAGTTAAATTTACCCACAACATATCCTTTAAAATAAATATTATTAACTTTAAATCCTTTAATATAATTCTCTCTTTTTTAATATATATTCACATGTACTAATTTTGTTGGTATTAACTTTTTTTTAATTATCGGTTATAGATGAAGACCACGAATCCAAAAAAAAAAAAAAAATTCTTGTGTGTGCGTTCCACTGATGACGCGAGCTCGAAAATTTTTCTTAAATTTGAACATATGCGTTGTTGATGAGAATGTACATACATACAGAAATGGGGACAGCGTATGCTGTCGCATGTCGGACCCTTTTTTTTTTGTTTAACACGAATATGAATGACATATGACAATCTAAGATTAGACAAAATTTAATTTTTAATAATACATTAACAAAATTATATTTTTAATAATATAAATAATTTTTTAACAATACCTTAAATTTATTTATCTCTTATGTAGCAAAAACTTCACTTTTAATTCGAAATTAGGAGAGTAAGGTAGTACAAATTTATGGTTGAGATAATAACATACTGAAAATTGAGAAAAGAAGGAAGGCACGAGATTGAAAGATCAAAGTAGCAAGGAGAATAAGAGAACGATGGCCAATTTATAGAAAATTTTCAAACAAGATTTCCAACATTTTCCTTTTAACGATTAAATTTTACCTTTAAGGGTTTGGTAGCATCCTGGAAAATAAAAAGGAATAGAAAGTTTTATATAATATATATTTTATTTTTATAACCATTATTTAATATTATTTATTAATTATTATTTAATTATTAAAAATAAAAATGTTAGGGTTATTTTTATTTGTAAAATTATTATTATTATATCAAATTTTTTACATTCAAAATAAGTTGTTAAAAAAAAAAACCAACGTTGGACAACTACACCCGATGGCTCCATTTCGGTGTGTGCGCATCCTCACTGACAACAAACCCAAATTTACAAAAACACGTGCACACATATATGCAATTTTTGTGCGTGGTAATCCTTATAACACACAATTGAAAAAGGATAAAAATATAAATCTTTATTAATAAAATTGATACATGTGAAAAGGGAAAAAAATGATGTATAAGATAATACAAAATAAAATATTAATATTTTTGAAAAAGGAAAATCCATTATTTAGCCATCACTAAATTGAGTCTTGCGTTGACCATCGAATCGTAAAAGAAGCAACGACAAATCAGCTTCTAGAAACTCTTGAGCCTATCAGCCCTGACGTAGGTTTAGGGGTTAAACCCTTCAACAAGGAACTTGTTCAAACATTCAACGTACTCCTCCCACCCAGTCCAAGCCTCAAGCACCCTGCATTTTGTATCCTGCGCATGACCCATCATTTTCAGAGCAAAAAATTCGAAGCTCTTGATCGAACCAGAAATGCCCATTTCAACATTTGAATGCATCTGAACGCTCCCACATGAAGAGCTTATTCGGCGATGATTTCCAATCAAGGACCGAGCCAAGAATCCCTATTTGTACCAACAAAATCTGGTCTGCTTTCGATGACGTTGACGAAAATCCTGGCTATTTGCTTGATAGCTCTTCCCCTTCTGGTCGCACTTAGACTAGCTCTTCCCTACTCATTATCCTCCTATCAAGCCGGGGGTCTAGCCGACCCAAGAATTCTGGAAAAAGTGTCTCAGGATGATACCTCCCCGGGTAAAGGTAAGAGAATGTTCTTGATTTTTCTACTCTCTGTGACCGTTGGCTATATGTGTATATATATATATACATACATATATTTTCTACTCTCAATGTTGCGTACGGAAATTCTTCTATTGTTATGATTAGTTGAATTTGCTAGTTTAATGGTGGTGTTGCTGTTTGAATAAATTAAAATAGAGTCATCTTTGCCGTTAGAATTTTTATAATTGATTGTCTTAGGTACAAATTCATCATATATATTCGTTAACTTTTGGAATAAGGTAGCATTAATATTCATAGGTGCTGGGTGCTGCAATCAGAGCGCTAATAATACTGGAGGAATCTGATTGTTATTTATATATTTGTATACATCTACATATAGGTTGTGAATTTACGATGCTTCAGGAGGGATGACTCAGTGACTTTTCTTTATTTCCGTGAATGGTAGAAATGTGCGGAAAAAGAAAATAAGGAATTGAAAATGCTAATGACTGAATAGACAGAATGCCATGATAAACAAACAAAAACTCGAAGTCTAAGTGAAGTCTCACCAGTCACCACAAACCCCGAGGGTAAAACACATGGATCACACTGTCTGTGGACATCGTTCACAGTTACTGTTATTCAGAACCCATTACTTCAATCAATAGTTATTGGTGGTTGAAATTATGTACTGCATTGTGGAATGTTGTTTTTCCACAGCTGCACTAACTTAATACCGAGCTTCTACAGCACTTTTTAAACCTCTGCACTTAATTATTATCTACTAATTTTCTGCAATGGAAAACCTTTAATGACCCAAGAGGACTAGTTTTTATTCTGATTACTTCCTGATCTGCTTCTTGATTTGTTTTCTTTTTTTCTTTTACAATTTATAGGCTCAGAAGATGGTTACTTTCAATCCTCTAAGGTGTCAAAGGACAAATTTCTTGGTGGACTTCTTGCTCCTGGGTTTAACGAAGGTTCTTGCCTAAGCAGGTACCAGTCCAGTTTATATCGCAAAAAAACTTCACCACATAAACCATCTTCTTATCTCCTCTCTAAGCTTCGAAATTATGAAGATCTCCATAAACTTTGTGGACCCTACACCAAATCCTATAACACGACAATAGAACAACTTAGGTCTGGTGACATTATTAGTTCTGCAGAATCTTCAGAGTGTAAATATGTTGTCTGGATATCTTTTAGTGGCTTGGGGAACAGAATCCTAACAGTAGCATCGGCATTTCTTTATGCCATCCTTACAAACAGAGTCCTACTTATTGACCCGGGAAAAGACATGCCTGATCTTTTCTGTGAGCCATTTCCAGAAACCTCATGGTTACTGCCCTCTGACTTCCCCCTTAAAAGTACGTTTGATATGTTTGACCAGAAAACTCCTAATTCTTATGGAAACATGCTCAAGAAAAACCAATTAAACACTTCAGCTGAGTTGTTTCCGTCATATTTATATCTTCATCTGGTTCATGATTATGATGATCAAAATCGACTTTTATTCTGTGATCAAGACCAAACATCTCTGAGCAAGGTTCCCTGGTTAATTATGAAATCGGACAACTACTTTGTTCCATCACTCTTCCTGTCCCCTTCCTTTGATCAAGTACTAAGCAGACTATTCCCCAACAAAGCAACTGTTTTCCACCACCTGAGCAGGTATCTTTTTCACCCCTCAAACCAAGTTTGGGGCCTTATCTCAAGATATTATCAGGCCTACTTAGCAAAGGCAGATGAGACAATTGGTATACAAATTCGAGTGTTTGAATCTGCAGCCGGTCCATATCAACATGTAATGGATCAAATTCTGGCCTGTACATTGAAGCAGAATGTGCTGCCCGAAGTTGATCGGCAAGAACCTTCTGTCCCTCCATCAGGAAAACCAAAATCAAAAGCTGTTTTGATGACATCCTTGAGTGCTGGGTACTTCGACAAATTGAGAAATATGTATTGGGAACACCCCACTGTGACTGGAGATTTGATTGGGGTTTATCAGCCAAGCCATGAAGAATTTCAGCAGACAGAGAAGCAATTACACGACAGGAAGGCATGGGCAGAAATGTACCTTCTCAGTCTGACTGATGTCTTAGTCACAAGTGCATGGTCAACATTTGGCTATGTGGCCCAAGGCCTTGGGGGCTTGAAGCCATGGATTCTGTTCAAACCTGAAAATCATACAGCACCAGATCCACCTTGTGGTCGAGTCATTTCAATGGAGCCATGTTTTCATGCTCCACCATTTTATGATTGCAAGGCAAAGACAGGAGCTGATCCTGGTAATCTTGTTCCTTATGTGAGACATTGTGAGGACATGAGCTGGGGCCTTAAGCTAGTTGATATTAATGATATATAGCTAGCGGCCTTTATATATGCTGGCAATTGTTTAACTCAATTTTGTAGCATGATAAAAATTAGTCAGCCCATGATGGCTTACAAATTGTGTAATGTGGTCAACTTTTAGCTTAAGAATTTTGCCAGAAAAGAAAAAAAGATACAATTCTTTTAAGTGTTTGTTATCACATATTTTAATAAAATTATGATATGTGAACAACCCTTTGGAAAATCGAAAATGTCAATGTGCTACTTTTTTAGGAAAAAAAAATTACATGTTATGGCTTTATTAAAGAACTTGATAGTAAAACACCTAAGAAAATGCATCTTAGTCTTATCTAAGCATTAATTCATTAGTTTAGATCTAGTGCAGTCAAAGTTCAACCAAAATTTTATGCTAGCATTCTCCCTGTGCCTCACCACCTTTCTTTAGGCTCCTTATGCAGGTTTTTCAAGAATAAGTGTCCTCTTAATATCTTCTGTCAATTTTTCCTCAATTTGGAGAGAGGAAGAGGGAGAAACTCTCTCTCTCTCTCTCTCTCTCTCTCTCTCTCTCTCTCCCCCCCCCTAAAAAAGATGAAGGAAAATTGAGAGAAAAAAAATTGAAAAGATTATTAGGCATTTTAGTTACTAATTCTTTCATCTAGTAGATGCTGTTTGTTAGGCTTCGATTTGTGTTATATCTTACTTTCAAATTGTAAAAGGAAAATTAATACTTTAGTTCCTATAGTTTACCATATTTTTTAATTTGGTCTCTATAACTTAGTTTTTTTTTTTTCAAATCACTCTCTATAGTTTACTACTATTACATGGTTAGTCCTTAATCTTTACCAAAATTAATCATATAATCCCTACATCTTCCTGCTAGCATAACACCATCAGAAAATGGGTGATGTGGCTAATAGCATGTTGAGCTGGCTACAACGTGGACAAACAATGAACACCCAACTCAACATTAGCTTTCCACTTGGATTATAATATACATAACATTAGTTGAAATGCATAATAGCTACCTACAGAAGGTTGTCACAAAATGTAAATGCAAACTAGTTATCCTGGGTTTTTTTTTTTTCTATTTCAGTGAAATGTAAATGCACACCACGGTCTTCCTCCTTCTCAAAATGCAACTTATCAAAAAGACAGAGGATTAAGGCTTCTATTAGATGAATGAAGGGAATGGTACTCATCCCTTTCATCTTAAGGCTTCAAATTCACAAAGAAAGTGGGAATGTTACTCATCTTCCTAGTGTTAAGAATTCTAGTGTATAGCTATATGAGTAAGTGGGTATATAGTTTTTGAACTAATTTTGGTTTCATAGATTTGGCAAAGATTTGTGGTTTGTTGAGTGTTCCATCTAGTTTGCAATGCAATCTCTTCAGTTTTTTATTAGTTGCATATTTCCAATGCATTCTCTATAGGTTGGTTGATGGAGTCACAAGCTTCAATTTCTAATTCAAATGGAAGAAGGGGAAGGGTTCAATGCATATGTGGTGACCTAACAACAACATTCACAATATGGACATCTCAAAATCTTATAAGAAGATTTTTGAGGTGCCCAAAACTATAGGATGATTGATGTTATCATAAAAGCATTGGTTTATATGTTGGAAGTTTGTAATGAAATTGACATATAATTTGGTGCTTTAAATGTGTATGAAGGAACCTTGGTGTTGTGGTTATTTTGAGTGAGTTGATCGTCTAATTCCTAGGCAGACATTAGAAAGGCTAGAAACACAAGAGAAGGCCCTTACAAGCTATAGGCAAAGGATTAAAGTTTTGATTGTTGCTATGGTTATTTCTTGGGTAGGGACCTTGATTATGCTATAGATTTTATTGAAGAGTTTCCATGCCAAGTCTTTTATTTATGTACCTTAAATGGTAGGAACTGTAGCACTTAGGAAGTTTAAATTATGTACCCTAAATTGTAGGAACTATACCACTTAGAAAATTTGAATTTTGTATTGTTAAGCTTTGTGTTTTGTAAGTTTGAATTTGACTATGTTAGCAATGTAATTTTGAATTGACACCTTGGTATTATGTTATATTGTGTTGGAAAGATCTTGATTCGTGATATGTTCTAAAGTAGAAGTTGTAATTTGGAAAGATCTTGGTCTTGATTGTTGAAATGCAAGACTGCGACAAATTGGAAATTGCATATTGCATAGATGCAACTTGCTACACGCATTGCATAGAAAATGGACCATGATTGTTGCACATATTGCATAATGATTGTTATATATATTGCATAGAAAATGGACCAAATCTATTAGCAGTTTCATTTGTTTCCCACACATAACACATAAAAAATATGAGAGTGCAGCAAAATGGACCATGATTGTTGCATATATTACACAAAAAATATGTTTGGGTTTTAATTGAGGAGTTTAGGTTTTGCAATGTCTGAAACAATATGTTTGGGTTATCCTTGAATATTACTTTAGGTATTTGAATTGTGGGATATCTAATAAAATATGGAAGAGCTAGGATTTTTCTTTCCCTTTTGTTTTCTACTGAGTTTTTGAGAAGAATATCCAAGTTCCTGTCAAATACATTTTGCTAAAGTTATTCACAAAATTACACAATAATAGAAACATGTTATCTCAAATTTCTTACCTATGCCTAGTTATAAGTAGCTTCAAAATTGTTTCTCAAGTTAGACACCTTCGAGGGCATCTTCCTAATTGAATTAGGGTCATCATCTGTTAATGTTAGATGCGAGTTTCCACTAGACATAGGAAAAACACTTGGGACTTTTTTCCTTTAGAACCTTACTAGTGAGCCCACTATTCTTGATAGTTCTGCATCTGAGACCGTCTTCTAACTCTTACAAATTCTCTACATGGTACCTAAGAAGTTGTTTAATAAAAGTTGCCATTTTGAACTCCCTCTCATATTTACTAGAAGAAAGCGTTCTAATATGTAATCAACATCATTAGTATAGGTACTCCTTAGCCTAATTACAACTACAACACTCAAATTGTACTTGTGTGCATGATGGACATGTGGATATTCACTTATATCATACGCCTTCAAATTAGGATAGAAGAATGGTTGATTTGGTTGAAGAGTTTTTCTTGTAATATCTTGCCCTTCCTTAAGATTATGTTCAATGCATGCATGAAGAAATCCTTCAGTCATTTATATAGCAAGCTGATTCTTTAATGCACAGTACACATTTCTCACTAGATTTGAAATGTCCCTCTTTAATTTGTATTCTTATAGTTTCATCTCTATTTCCTTCAATGTAACAATGTGTCAATGCCAGTGGCAATCTATGTGTATGACACACAGCTCGTAACACATCCATTATTCTCACTATATTTCCCTTTGTGCAATATAGTACACATATTGCACAAAAAATTAGACCTGCACATATTACTAATTTCATCTATTTCCTTCTCAATTTGTGAACTCTCCCTAGAAATATCCCAAATAATATTAATATTAGAAGCAGTAGCTTTTGCATTGCTTTTTGCACGATTTATTTCATTTTTGCTTAAGTGAATATTAACAACACCAAGAAGTTCAAAGCCAATAGAAATATTTAAAGATGGGGGAGACTCACGCATATTCCTCAAGTTCTGTAAAAAGTGAAATAACCATTGTTTAAGGACATTTTTACCTTGTAAAAGAAATGGTCACTATCTTCTTTTAATAGAAAGTGAAATAACCATTGCTTAAGGACCCCATGATTGTAACTTGTAAGCCAAGCTCCTCACAAGCTTCAACATATTTAGCTATCAAGAGAGATACATTTCTTTTTTAATATCAACTGCACTTCAGCATATTCTAAACCATAATATGAAATTGATATTGCACGTATAGCAATCATAGACAAATCTTGATTGTTAAAATGCTCTGAACCATAATATGAGATTGCATATTACTTTTAGAAATATTATAACAGATTTTATATGCACTTTAGTGCATATATTACAATGAAGGGAAGACTTTATTGCTTTTAAAGTGAACCATAACATATGTGAACCATTTGACTACACATATTGTTGTCAAATTGGGACCATATATTATAGTATATATATATATATAGGATATATTGTTTACAAATAGGCTATAAGTACCGTATTGCATAAAAAAAAGACCTTATTGGTTTTAAAGTGGACCATATTACATTGAAAAAATTGTAATAGATTTGATCCATTTGAAACCACATGTTCCATTTAATGCTGGGATTGCATGTTGCATTCACTCTCAGAACTAGTGTTTCATCAAAACAACTATATGAGGTTGTTAAATTGTCACATAATGCATTGAACTTGGAAGTAAATGTCAAAATAGGAAGCACAAGCTTTTCACTTCCTGGACTAATAAAAAAATTGAGCATGACAAAGATTGTAGTAATGTATAATGTTATTAGCTACTTCTGCATATTCTAATTTTTGCACATTCTAAATAGGTACCACCAAGTTACTTTCACATGGCATCAAAGAACACAAATAAGTATTAAGGACAAGAAGTTACATAGTCCCACCAATCAATCATAAAATGTTAGAAAAAGTTACTTTTGTCCATATAGTTATAGCTAATGTTGGCTATTTGAAGGTTGAGTGACGTTTATAGACTCTTGGGAACATGGTAGGCCACCATGAGTTAATGGTTGCTTGCAAGTTTGCCTATTATGACTCAATGTACCACAAAAGGCACATTTCAGCCTCGTACTAGTTCTTCTAACTTTGTTAAGCTTAAAAGGCTCATTAAATGCTCTTTTTCTTAACTTTTTTGGTCTTCTAGATCTTTTATGGTACTTCTAAGGGTCCATTAGCTCCATACCTATATCCACCCACATGTTTTCTCCATTGGTTAGTTATACAATGAGAGAATAACATGTTGCATAAGCTTGTGTCCTCAAGTACTCATGTATGTAATTATGTGGATCCTCCCTCTTTGCATATATGTAGCAAGCGACATACTTAAAAGGTCAGAATTTAGAAACCACATCTGTTAATGCAAGTAATTTTTAAATTTAGTATTATATTTAATTATTCACATCTTTGCATGGTAATTCAATCAATCCCCACCATTTGCAAGAATAAGTCCTTACATCTAGATCAACCATGAACTTGTATGTGCAGTGCACCACTTCGAACTTCATAGCACCAACCCATTTTGCTACCCCACTTTCTCAATTTGCCTACTTTCTTATCCAACCTTCTCCTTGGCTTTAAGCAAACAATCCCTTTACCCTTATATTTCTTTGCTTTGATCCTATTTTCAGTAAATCTTGTCATTATATAAGTTCGAATCCATTTGATCATATTAATGATAAGAAGTTCTTGTGCCTTTACGAGTCTTCCATTAAAAGACTCTAATATACTATGTAATATCATGTCGCATCTTAGATATTCTTTAAAATGAGATTTAATCCAACAAAAGAGAAACTCATCAAGTGTTCGTAAGCCTCCTTAGAGACCCATTTGAGTTCGACCATCTTTTGCTGCTAGGCCTAAACATAAGATGCTTTGGTTGCTTCAAGCATTAGGTCTCTCAGCATAATCCCACCACCATATTTGCTCTTGATATTAGCGTACAAATGCCTAACATATAAATGATGTTTGACCCCTTGTGAGAGCTCATTAAAAGCCAGAATTAACCTTTAAAAAATGATTAATGTGTAAGAACAAAAGTTATTATGTAATATAAGAAAAAAAGGTTGATGTGTAAGGAAAAAAGCTATTTTTTGCTAATTAAAAATAAAAACCCACTTGTTCATACTTCTAATATCACCCAAAAACTTCATTAGGAAACATGTTTATGAATCTCCATTTTCCCCTTACACTAGCACCACAATTAAGGGAAAATACTAGTAATTAGGGTCCCTTGCTACAACCACAAGAAAAATACTATCGTATGGCCTCTTAGCATCCATCTAACCTAATAATTGTTTTGTATGTTGCCAAAAAACCCTTTTTACAACATTTAAGCAAAGGTAGTGTCTTGAACATGGGTGGGCGATCAAGGAACATTCTCTTTGTTTGTAGTTGGAAGGTTGTTCCGAAGTTAGATGAGCTCACTTCATTGCAATGGTCCTACAGCTTCTTATATTAGGCTTTATAGCTTCCATCAAGAATAACCTTAGCCTTTTGTCTAGACTAATAGGCTTTACTAACTGACACATCAACCATGTAGTTTTCTCTAACAAACAAGACAACATCTGCCAATTTCATATTCTTGTCAATCCTTATAGTAATAGCAAGCTTATTAACAATCCACTTTGATATTGTCATTTTAGCATTAAATGTCACATCGCTAATGTGTCTCAGATTATACATCTTCAACCTATATGTCAACGATTCCCCCACCTTACTAACAAACATTAGGAATTCACACTCCCTTTTGCATACCACTTTACTTCTCACTTTATCATTCTTCAGGAAACACACATCATACCCATGTAGCAAAGAGTACTCTTTCACTGCTTTTTTAAACTAATTAATAGATGTAAATTCCATTCCAAGTTTGAACTGAAATTCCTTACACATCTTTGCGAGGTTCTATTAGATGTATCTATTGGTAACATTGCCTTCCTCCAACTCTAAACCATCATTGGAGTGCAACTCATCAGTGTCATAATTGAACGCGATAGACCCTACATCTATATCAAATGGCATAGAGATAGGAACCATTTCAAATGACGAGTAATGGTGATGGATAGTAGAGTCACCTACACGACTACTCCTATTAACTTCCTCTACCACATCTTTGTCAATGTGCTGGTCAAAATAATCATTATCAGTCTCATCCTCACTATTATCAAAAGGGATACTAATAGTACTATAATAAATATCTGTCTTTTGTTGTGCATGCTTTCAAGTTACATGCATCTCTTCATTTATTGCATCGATCATGTCTATGTGACCTGTTGCAAATAATGATATATCTAATTATTGGCACCAAAGTTGCTAACCACTTTTATAAAAGGCAATGAATGCTATATACTTATAACTAGTATTATTTTTGTCCCCTTGATAAGAAAAAAGTATTATTTCTGTTCATTTGCTCTAAAGATTCTTTATAAATTAACTCTTATGCACAGTAATCACTACAAAACAAGTGGGTCTCAATGAAAAAAATAAGTATAATATTAAAAAGCCAATTGTTGTATTCTATAAGGTGAACCAAGAATCATATAACTCTGGAACCTTACTAGAGTATGATAACAATAGCCAAGTAGTTCTCCCTTTCCCTAATTTCAATAAAATAAAAAGATGTGGCACCTAGCCAATAACCACTAACATGTGAGTTTAGCAAATATGCCATTAAAAGAGTGTAAAAGCATAAAAGGAAAACTTCAAAATTAGCAAAATGTTACACCTAACAAATATGATCCATATGAGAATTTTTTTTTTTCAAAATAAACACCTATTATTATGGTTATAATAAACACCCAATTGCATATATTATGTCAGGGCATTTTAATTGCTTTCTTATTTAGGTGATAAAGCAAAAAAATGCTTAACCAATTCATAGGCGATAGAGAAAAAAAAAAAAGAAAAGAAAAAACTACATATGCTAAATGGAGTTGCGTGCATTTCTGTTTGAGTTGCTTTAAAAAAACCATACATCCCTCAATTCCTTCTCCCAAGATCACCATATCTCCCTTTATCCTTTCACGTTTAGGCTTCATGATGGCATTCTCCAATGGGTAGCTGCTATGCGTTTTCAAATGCTTTGATTCTAGGTGGGAAGCTGATGTGGAGTTGGGTGTTTATTGTTTATTCATGTTTCAGCTAGCTCGACATGCCATTAGTTACATCGCCCATTTTCTGACAGTGTTATGCCAATTAGAAGATGTAAGGAGTATATGATTAATTTTCGTAAAGATTAAGGACTAACCATATAACGGTAGCAAACTATAGGGAGTGATTTGAAAGAAAAAACCTTAATTATAGGGACCAAATTGAAAAATATGGTAAATTATAGAAACTAAAGTATTTATTTTCCAATTGTAAATGTTAGTTTGATGAGGACCAAACTGATTATGGTTGAAATGTTTTTTGGACTGAAATGGTACCATATAGACTATAGCCCACATGACGAAAATCATTACCCCTTCATTTTTGGGTCAACTGATTTCAGAAGAAATGGGCAGGTGAGGATTTTGTGGTCCAAGATCCATAAGGTATTGGGCTCTTGCTTTAGGTTCTCAGAATGCTAAAATGGAAAAAGTGCAAATAACTACTCATAGAATGACTGAAAAAAATGTTTCTCAGAGTTTGATAGTGAAAGTTATAAAAGTAACCTTTAAAAAATTTAATTTCGAATACTATTATCATCTAGTACATAAATAATCTTTTTCATAAAAAATAGCAGCATGATTTTATTGGCTTTCTATAAGTTTGTAACCATCCGGACTTGCTCATTTTGAAGCGTCAAATTGAGTCGCTCAAATTGAAGGCATTTGGATTGCTCGCGTGATCTGACGGAAGTCAGTGTATCATTTATCGCTTTTATTAATTATGTTTTTGTATTGTAATAAAAACAGACTATTATTTATATGATTTGCATTGGATAATGATAATAAGTCCAATTATATTAATGATTAATTTTATGTCTTCTCTAATTCCCTGACAAAATTTAGAGACGAATTAGATACAAAATAGTGCCTCTAATCTAAGGATGGATTTAAAGATAAAATTTTCGTTACTAATATAGTGGCAAATTAGATACTAAATTTTAGTCTCTAATTATGACGATGGATTTGGAGATAAAATTTTTTATCTCAAATTTAAAAATAAATTTAACAACAAAAATTTCCGTTACTAATTTAAAGATAGATTAGGAGCATAATATATATTATATCTTTATGTAGGGATATTTCTATCTTAGAAATTAGGGATGAATTCTTTTTTAGATGGAAAATTCGTGCCTCAATCTGAGATAAAATTGGTTTTTCCGTCTAAGTTTTTTTGCAAACACCAAAATCATAAATGCAAAATTTTTTCATCTTTAATTGTTTAGTGATGGATTTTTCTTATTCAGAGACGAATTTTTCCGTTTTGATCTCTTTTTTCCGTATACTATTTACGTTTTCTCCAAAAGAGGGAAACTTTGAAATTTTTACTGAAGTCTTGGTTCTTTGATGTATTCTTTATTTTCAAGGTTTGGAGTCTGAATATAAGTTTTTCATAAATTTAAATGACCATGCTAATAATTACATATTTTACATTGAATCATCAGTGTAATCATTTTGAAATTGAATTTTAGTGTTGTGTAGTCTGTATATAATGTATTTTATCATCAGTATGCCTTCTTTTTTTTTGGTTACAAGTTTTTCTATCCTAAAATACACTTGATTCCTATTTTAAAATATCCAATACACAGTGTTATCAACCTTTATTTAAATTTAATCTCCTTCCCGGTGGTTTTGAAAGTAGAGAGAGAGGAAACTTTTAATGGCTATCACTACTAACTTAAGAAGAGGTTAACAAAATTCAGGATCAAAATTAAATCTCAGTGCATGAATTTATAGGTGATTAACATAATCTCATACTCATGTAATTCCTCCAATATAAACATAAATTTTTAATGAAACCCTGTGCATCGTACAAGTGGAATGCTAGTTAAACAATTATTTAATTGACAATTAGAGATTTTTCTTTTGAAAATCAATGAGCTTATACTAGTTTCAATCTTCAAGATTAAGATGAACTTAATTTCAACAGTTGAATCTCTATTTACGACCCTTCTCCCACTTTCCACTCTTAAGGCTCTAAGCCTCGTTTGTTCTAGATTTCCTTCCGTCACAAGTCACCTCAACACCATTTATACATCTAGCTAAGAAGCATCTTCAAATCTGAGCCTCTCTTGTGGTTAACTTTGATTCAAATAAGAAAACCACAATAAGAACCTGTTGTCTCATAAAGAGATTAAGGGACTGAACTACTCGAAGGTTCCCAAGTCCCTGGTAGTTCCAACTATGAACAGAGCCGACGATGAAGAAATTGTCAAAAACTAACGCAAATGAAGAAAACTGATGCTGAATATATAAATAAGATGATGAGGA
The DNA here is from genome assembly GCA_032878935.1 of Erythrophleum fordii. NCBI lineage: Eukaryota > Viridiplantae > Streptophyta > Magnoliopsida > Fabales > Fabaceae > Erythrophleum > Erythrophleum fordii. The sequence goes on along the minus strand of JAVQMF010000053.1, from coordinate 46,470,711 downwards.
ACTTGTCAGTAACTATTAGAAACTGATGCATATTAATTGGAGAAATTGATGCCATTTATGAGTGAAAATGACGATGAAGAGTTCTAGTTAAAGAACCGATTCAAGACAAGCCGGAATGGGATAAATTAAGCCAACAAATCTGAATGAAGCTAAAAATGAACACACTAGATACACAGATGGAGCAATACAGCAGCGCCTCGCTAGGGACATGAAGTTCTACACACCCCAACGACTTCCCGCTGGGGACAATCGCAGTTGACGATTTGATCATATGGAATCGGTATTATTTTTTCTTTTAGAATAATAGATGGTTATATAATAAAGATTAAATACCTTTCTAGCATATAGAAAGTTTTATAATTTGATAATAAATAAAATTAAAGTTATATATATATAGATTATAAATCAACAATTGAAATTAGTGCAAAAATCCTCATAAATGTGTAATATGCGATTATTTTCTCTTCTCTACGTTTATATGTAAAATTACTCTTCTTACTTAATATACCTCATATATATATATATATATATATATATATGAAGCTTGGGTCTAATAACTTTAACTCAAATTTCACTTTATTTAAACTTCAAAAGTCAAGGAATCCTATCCATTTTTGTCCCTACTCTCTCCTCCCCTCCCCGCTCTCCATTGAGCCCACTTACCTAACCAGAAAGAAAAGCTGAAGAAGCATCAGTGATTGCTGCGTCAGGAGAAAGAATCTTGCCCAATGGAATCCTTAAATGTGTGTCCTCAATTGAGCAATGTCCCATACATGCTGACAATAATAATAGAACACTGACATATACAGGCTATAATAGATTCAACGAAACTTCATATCAAATTACACCTGCTCCTGATTTTTCAGTCACTAGGCTTCTGTCAGCCTAGAGAAGTTAACAGATCCTACAGGTTCTTAAGGAAGAAGAACTCCTAAACATCATCCATAAAGCTAATAAAATAACAAGACGCATCATTTTATCATAAAGCTAAACCTAGACTGACACGCTTATTCAGATGAGTTAATTTAGACAACAATCTCCTCAAATTAAAACTACAGATTAATTGTTATTTATTATACTAATATTTTATATATAGTTAAAAGGTAAGTAAACTAAGGCAATTACTAAAAAAAAAAACAAACACGGTTATGAGATAACACCAATATATTTGTGTCTTTTGGTAATTAATTCCCACCAAGTCTACCTAACAATATAATATTACTAACTATTACTAACTCCATCACTGTGTATCAAAGCACAAGGAAAGCAGGTGATCAGGGTAAATCATTAACCAATTTGAATATGGTTTCCCGTTAATGCTTCTCCTCAAAGTTGGAGCTTCCTCCATCCCCACCATTTAGGACTCCCAAGTTTTATTGTGGTGAGTTCTCATTGGATCCATAGACTAACACATCATCATTGTGGAGACCTTCCATGAAATTACAGTTATATCCTGTTGTTCTGAATGCTTCCACTGCCTTCATAATGTCGTCGTCTCCCAAGCTTCGCATTGTGTTTTCCCATGGTTCGTTGTCCCTCGCTTCTTTCTCGATTCCACCGTCACATGAGGTGCCCACGGAGGAAGGAATTAAGCTTTGTTTGATAAGCCCAAAGGTAACATTATTACTATCGTTCGAGTTGGAAAGGATGGTCTCCGGAAAGCTCAACGTCGACGTCAAGGTCGGCGACTCGAAGTCGTCGATGGCGAGCATCATGGCGTACATGCTCTGCATTTTGGTGTCATCTTGAGTCTGAGTTGACCGCTTTGACGTCGACCATGAATTTTGCCATGCCTTGAGCACGTCCAGGCATGGAGGCAGTGATGGCTGAGGTGTGATTTTGTTGAGCACGAGCCGAGTCAGTACAGGCTGGGAAGAGTAGGCGTAGGAGGAGCCGAGCTGGTTCTGGACCTGCAGCTTGGATTCTTTGACTAGTCTGGCTTCGGCTTCAAGCCGAGCACTCTCCCACTGAGCTATGTGGCTGAGGTTGGTTGCGTCCTTTGAATGCCGGTTGACGGCGTCGTTTTCGGGTTTGTGGGTAGTGGGGTCTATGCCCATTCTGGTGAGCCTCTTCTTGAGGTGGGTGTTCCAGTAATTCTTGATCTCGTTGTCTGTTCTCTTTGGCAAGTGAGCTGCTATGGCTGACCATCTTGTACGTGCATTATAAAATAACACACCAAAAAGCTATTAAGGTATAATATTTGTAAAAAGAAAATAATATGCAGATAGACATCATTTCATGTCTGCATTTCTATGAAACTTCTTTATTACGACCAAGACTAATGTAGCTCTTTCGAGGATCTTCTGGTTTTTGGATCTGGCTGGCTAGTTATCGCCCCCGAGCTAGATCCTGTAATAGTTGAGACTGGGTGTACAGAGGAGAATGGAGAGAGGTATAGAGGAGCAAAGTAAGATTTTATTTTGATATTATGTTTTTAGATTTAAATTTAATTTTTTTATTAGACAATGTTTAGATTGAAGAGCATAAATGAGAAGGGGAAAAAATTGTTTATTTAAATTCAAATAAAAATTAAAATAAAATAAAATTTTCACTTTCGTTCATTTTCCTCACTCCTTTATTGAAAAATACCCAATAAAGCTATTCATATATCGAGTAATACAACAAAGGCCATAGTTATCCAGTAAATTAGCTATTCCTATATAGAGTTATAATAGGTAATAGCGGGTTTTGTTAGTATCGATAATAAAATATTATTTATTACGAATATTGAATTGATAGTTTAAGTTTCAGAGAACTTGAATTCTAGGTAGCAATGCACAAATTACATATAAATTGTGAGTGTGTGCAATTTGTATTTTATTTCAAACATTACACACAACTCCTCTGACCTTGTGATGTATATTATAAAATTTTTCTCTTCGATATTTTCCTTTTTGTTAAAAAAAATTAACTTTCTTATATAATATGAAATTGTAATTTTATTCTTAATTAATGACATCAAAAGCCCCTAAGTTAATATTAAATTATAACATAAAATTATTTTATTCTTAGTATAACTAAAAAGACAATTAAATAATTTTATTTAAAAAATATGTTGCGTAAAAACTAAATTTTATTAAAAAATTATATAAAAGCAGTGTAATTTTTAAAACTATAAGGAGAGGATGTTTGATGTAATATAGTCATTCCTCTGTGTTGGTGTTGTTTATTTATTTGCTAATTTTTTGCATACTTTGTAAGCGTAAAAGGTGAAGTCTGCCGTAATTGGGGAGAGCTAGTGGTAACGTATAATGATAACGATGAAACTGGCATGGAACCATCATGTTTGACCATTAAGTCATGCACGGGATCTTGTAAACAAGAAGGGTGACGTTAGGAAACTTGGACTTACCTGTTTCCAAGAAGAGCATGAAGTTGAATAATGGTTCGTTCTTCCTGCAAGCTGAACTTGCCTCGTTTTATGTCAGGTCTTAGATAATTAGTCCATCTCAGTCTGCAGCTCTTCCCACATCTCTGGAGTCCTTTTAGTCACCAAAACTTAAAACGCGTTATTCTTCTTCCTTAACAGATAATATCTACTTATCATCTACCATTTGATTATGCAAGAACTCTAGAGAGTTGTGTCACCGAAAAAAAAAAAACTCCAGAAAGCAATCTTTCAGGCAGTGAAATTCATGACAAAGTTTAGTCAATGAGTTTCTATTGATTTCTTGTGCAACCAGATAATAAAAAGAATCTAAGTTAAAATTTTTTCGTGGGGAGAACCTTGACAATAGATTTAGTAAAGTGTATGAAAAAATATATATATGTACTAGTCAACTACGCAAGTCAATAAACAATTTTCAGAATAGATTTTTCAGGTAGTGAAAATATTTTATTAAATTTTTATAAATTTTATTAATTCTTTGCTCAATCAAGAATATATGCAAGAATTTTTCGAGACGAGAAGGTTAAAGAATAGATTCAGTAGTGTGTCTGTGTCTGAAACGAAAAATAGCAGGGCTATATGGAGTAGGAGTTACCAGCTTTTGCAGGCAAGGCACACCAACTTCCTCGGCCATGTTGTTGAATGTAAGCCATGAGCTTGTGGTCTTCCTCAGGAGTCCATGGCCCTTTCTTTAACCCGACCTTCTCACAGCACGACGATGATTTAACCATAATTTCCAGGGAATGCTAGCTAGAGAGAGAAAATAAACTAGGACTGACACAAGAGAAGGAGCTAGCTAAGAAACAGATCACGAAAGTTGAAAGGAAGCAGGTGTGGGAGATTGAGGGTTAGATATATATATATATAGAGAGAGAGAGAGAAAGAGTATATTATCCCTAAGGTTTCTGGGAAATGCTGAAGAGAGAGAAAAAGGGACTAAGAAGTGAAGGAGCTAGGAAACAGAGACTGAGCAAGTTAAAGGCAGTAGTTGAAAGATTGAAGTTTATTATCAAAATGAAAGAAGGCAAAACGAAATAAGACAAAAATTATTAAGACGTAACGGGGGGGCTCCTGAATTAAGACATAACACGGGTGAAAGTTTATTACCAAAACGAAATAAGGCAAAAGTATTGCCTCAAAAGGTATTCTTTTATCAAATTTGGATTGATTCAATTAGAATTTGGCTTCAACTCTGATTGAAGTGTGACATTTTTCAAAAAAAATTTGCCTGAATTCGAATTGAATCAATTCAAATTCAAAGCAGATAATTTTTTTGGTAAATTATTGTACAAAATTAAACAAATAAATAAATACAGATTAAGTAATTTTTTTTGCATAAATGTATGTTAAACAATTAATTAAATATAAAATTAATCTAATATAAGATCAAAGAAATAAAATGATATACAATAATGAATTAAAAATTTATGAAATAAGTGACAATAAATTATATAAATATTAGAAAAAAAATATACTACAACAAATGAATTTTGATACTATAATGAAGTCTCCTTTCATACTGTGATAACTGTTGCCTCACTTTTTTTTTAATTGTTGTTGCTTCTGTGTTGTAAGTGGAGAATTTAAATTTAAGCATAGGGAATTAGCTGAAGAAATAAGCTCACATGGCATCACAAATCTTAGTTACAATGATCTTTTAGGATAAAAAAAAAGCTACATGTGTATATAATATTAAATGCAAATGTATCAAACAAAAGGTTTACGAATGATTCTAAAGTGTCAGGCTGCTGCTCAAGTGTTCGAAAATGAGACATGGGCAACGATAGCACGGACTATAAAAGACTAGATCTTACAAAGTCACCAAATTAGCTAGCCAAGACAGAAGAAGATAGACAAGCCATGCTAATATATTGAGACACGGGTGTCAGAATGTATGAAGATGGCCCCGCCATGCCATTGCCAATATCTTGTTGCACTGGCTCCTCATTTTGCTACTTTTCTCCTGCAACAATGGGCTATTGAAATGACAAGTAGACTTAACGCCTCTTACCCAGTCGATATATCAGAATTTGAGGTCTAAGTAGATTAGGTGTTGGTTTAATAGGTTGGTAAAATAGCGAGAACTATTGTTCACTAAAATTTAGTAATATATTTCTAACGTCTCAGCCTAAAGCCTCATAGAAATCTAAAGATAAAGAGTCTTGCAAATGTATCTAAGAAAACCCCTCTACAAAAATCAACCTAAATAAAAAGAAACGAAAATTTGAATGTCAACATAACAATGTAGTATACATACACACGTCAAGAAAAAGAAGAAAATAAATGTGACAAATGTTAAAAAATTTACTGCATAGATAGTCGCAGTGCTAAATGGCTGGATCCACTATCGAGTATATTGTCAGTATCATCACATGCACTCAAGCATGCAATCAAAGGGCTTCTTAGCGATAAAGGACTACACTTTAGCATCTTACCAGTTATACCATTGTTAGATGAAAGTGTTAAGCTTTATTATCCAATTGATTTAGGTTCTTACTTGTAACTGTAGAGTCTAAAGGGCATCCAATTTGATTGGTGCTTAAAGGATTAGTTAGCGCCAACCAAACTAGCACAGGATGCAATCTAGATGATGTTACTCTATAATGTAAAAGTATATAAGTGGCATCGAAGTAAACCAAATATACAATGAAGTCAAGCAGCGCTTTGGAATCAAGTCATGCATGATATAAGGGCTAAACAATCTATAGACACATAGATAAAATAATAGGATATTAAGAAATGTTAAAATTATGATGTTCACATGAAGGAAGAAAAAAAGCTAACAACTCATTGCGTTATTTCCCATAGCATCTAGTAAAATTCAATTCTAACTCAAGGTTCGCATACCTCGATGAGGAGGTTGTCTAATATTCTTTTCATCTGTCATGATTTTCAATCATATTAAGTAAATAATGATAAATATATAAAGTTATCATAGATACAGTTGCATATATAATTAAACTATAATTCATATTTGAAACCCAGGGGTGGAAATACAAGATACTCCTCTATGTAAGAATTAAGGATCAGCGGTCTTTCTAATGTGAGCATAGGAAATCGATTCCATGCCCACAAGTGCAGCAATGTCAAGCAATTACTTATCCCTTTATTATCCTTATATGTTGCATTGTAGAGCTTCGGTATAGGTAAGCCAAAAAGCATTTTTATAAGCACTACGCATGGTATCGAGATAGAAAATAGGATCCATAAACTGGAATGGGTCTAAGGAAATAACAATATAGGTTGTAAAAACATATTGGTATGGATACTTCTCCACTTGAAATTTACCATAATCATAAAGACACTCGGTCGAGAAAACTTCCAACATTGATTATACTGGCGATTCATCTAATCATATAACTCGTTTACCTCAAATGATGTACGATTTTTATCAAATGTCTACATAGTATATGCAAAGGCATTCTGCACATTTGTTTTCATCTTTTTTATAAGGCTCAAGAATAGACTAAGTCTACAACCATCTAAGCATTGACTTGTTTGGCACATTACATAAAGTATTGGTTGACCTTATAATATATCGTCTTAGCTATGCTTCATATTGGTAAAAACCTCATGCCTTTAAATATACCATTCATGTACTCGATTAGATTTGTTGTCATGTGCCCAAAGTAATGACCCTTCACATCATACATGTGAGTCCATTGTTTCTTTAGAATGTCTGCAAGCCACTTAATTGCTTCTTTATACATGGTTGCTAGCTCAATTAACTTCTCATCAACATACTAACACTTGTATGTATAACCTATTGAACATAATCATTGGTGTTATAATTAGTACTTAAACAATAACAATATATATATATATATATGGTTGCTTAAAAAGGAGAAATATACCTATGTTTTTGTAACATCTCCTTTAGATCTAATGACCTAAAGCAAGTGTGTAAGTTGCTAATTACATGGCGAAGACAAAACACATGATGATTATATAGTTTGCCAAGCTATCAGAATTGATGGATATCTATTAGATATCAAACAAATCTCACACCTTCCTGATACCATTCCCTTACGCAAGTTGAGAATGAACTATGTCAATGATACTTGTGTCTCTCCTTCAACTACTACAAATGCAATGAGTATAATTTGCCGATTGTCATCTTGTGTCATTGGCATCAATTGAGTCCATTTACATTTACTATATAGAAATGCCCCCATCAATATGGATTATTGGTTTCAAGTGACCAAATGCGTCTATACAAAATTTGAACACTCAGAAAACATGCTCAAATACTACCACTAGATCATTAGTGGAACTGCTTGCTTGACAATGTTTAGTCATAAGCTCAATGTACAATCCATATATAAAATGTTGAATCACAGCCATCTACTTAGGCAATATAACATACGAACTCCCCCAGTTACCAAAGGCAATTGCAACATCTCTATGTTTTGTCTTCTAGACTTTTTTGTATGACACTATATAACCAAACAAATTCTTTATCTGCTCGATGATCGATCTAATTGAAACATCTAACCTCTCAATTACTATACCCATAATACATGATGATATAACGTCAGAATCTAATTTCACATGATCTTACTAAAAGGTTGCAAATAGACATCTATGTGAATCACCATTTTTTTTATTTGTCAATGTAATCTCTTCCTTTTGCCTTTCTTACATGCCCTTACCCATCATCTACAATCATTTCCATAATTAATATACCAAAATTCTTTATGATTTTCAAATGTAAAGTATTTCTTAAAAGTTTGGTATACTCTCATAGAGTATAGTTTAACAACACGGTGTAGTGCTTTTTAGTTCTAATACTGCAACCTAATATACAACTCTTGCATGATTAAATTTGTGCTATCCCTGACCTTCTCAAATTTATCCCCATTAGCTACGACCATATTAACCTAGGAGAAGAAAATAATAACAGCATCTATATATTAAGACACTGGTCAAAACTTCAATGGCATCTACTATATCTTTTTTACACATATTATCATCATCATCATTTTCAAATTTATTATCACCATCATCATTGTCATTATCATCATCTTCACCATCATCATAATTAGGGTTAAGTTTAGTATCATATTTTATCTTCATTTTCTAAGTCCTCTAAAACATTATCTTTTAAGCCTTTTAAAGAAAGAGATTAAGTAAAGCAAAGTATTAGGTGAGAGTAACTTAGTTGCAAACTGAGGTCTATAAGTATAGTGTGATATTGTTGAAAACAGGTTGGCTGATTGAAATATTTACATATAACTTAACTGCATTCAATTGGCTTAAGAAACATGAGTAGACTTGCCACATTTTTTTAACATTAAAATCATCTTTTAGAATAATTGATTAGTACTATATAAGATTTAGTGACGCTAGAAGTTTATATATCAAATTAGAGATAACTTGATTAGGAGAAATTCGTAACTTGACTAATTGCGTCTTTCAATGCATCTAAAATGATGTCAGTGTTAACTGTTACATATTTTGACATGGTGCACTAAAATGTTGCACCTTGAGTACTTTAAAAAATTTTTTCGTTCACATAAATGCAAGCAAACCTATTTCTTTTAACCATCTGGTTTCTATATTCAGAGTTTTGTTTAGTAATCCAGCTCATATAAATATCTTATTTGATTGCTCTTTTCTTAAGATAAATACATTTTTTTGGAAATTTTCGAAAACTTTCACCATAATTAATATTTACTATTTTTATTTTATTTTTCATGATAGGTTGGAATCTAATTTTTTTTATTTTTTACAATTGGCATAAAATAATTTTCAAGATGTCTTATTTAGAAATTTTTTACTCCTTAAATTTATGCTATTTTCTTAATTTTTTTCTTATATTTTCCTATACTCCTATTTATAATTTTTTTATTTACATAATTTTTTTTTTCATTTGTCTTAATTTCTTAAATATAATTATTTTTTCCTATAATAAAATTTCATTTTTTAGATGTTTTTAAATTTCACCACTATAATTAATTTTTTATATTTTTATTTAATTATTTATAAAATATCCTCATTTCTACACTTGTATTTTCCCCCATAATTCTATTCATAATTTTTTTTATTTACATAATTATTTTAGGAGTATAAAAAATATTTTTTTATTTTACAGAATTTCTTTTCATTTATCCTAATTTCTTAAATATAATTATTTTTTCCTACAATCATTTTTTTATTTTTTGGATTTTTTTATCATAATTAATTTTTTACTCTTTTTATTTAATTATTTGTGAAATATCCTTATTTCTACACTAGTATTTTTTTTTTCTATAATCCTAATTATAATTTTTTATTTTCATAATTATTTCAAAAGTTCAAAAGCTATTTTTTTTGTTTTACAAAATTTTATTTTATTTATTCTAATTTCTTAAATATAATTTTTTTCTTATAATCATTTTTCATTTTTTGGGTACTTTTGAATTTGTTCATCGTAGTTAATTTTTTACTCTCTTTATTTAATTATTTATAAAATATCCTCATTTCTAATTATAATTTTTTTTATTTACCTTATTATTTCACAAGTTTAAAAGCCATTTTTTTGTTTTACAAAATTTCTTGTTCATTTATTCTTATTTCTTAAATATAATTATTTTTTCATATAATCTTTTTTCATTTTCCTATAATCCTTTCTAATTTTTTCTATTTTTATTTAATTATTATAAAATATCCTCATTTAGACACTATTTTTTTTCCTATAGTCGTATTAACATTTGTTTATTTACATAATTATCTCATAAGTTTGAAGGCTTCTTTTTGTTTTAAAAATTTTCTTCCCATTTATCCTAATTTCTTAAATATGCTTATTTTTCTCTATAATCCTTTTTAAATTTTTTAGGTTATTTTCAAAATTTTCACCCATTTAATACATTTTTAACTTCAGAAATTTTTATCTCTTCTTTTTTTTTTTACCCACACAAAATATTTATTCTTTTTTCCATACATTTCCAAAAATTATAACAAGAAAAAAGTAATAAATAAATTAACAATCTCATTTAAAAGAAATAATGTAATAAGCATGAAGTAAAAAATTTCAACTATCTATCATTCTATTTCTATATTTTTATCCCATAATTGTTTCAGAATTTTCAAATAATTATTTCTTTTTTCTCTCCTTCAAACAATTAGTTTAGAATATACTCTCATTTTTTAAATATTATTACTTCTTCTTTTTAATCTTTTTGACAATTTTGGCTCTTTTTCAAATTTACCAGCATAATTATGTTCAAAAATTTATATATATCATGTAAAATAAATAAAAAAGATAGATAAAAGCAAAATTATATGTAAAATCATACTTACTTTCAAAAAATTCTCCTATTAGTTCTTCTTAATTCTCACTACTCAACTTCTCAACTCAACTCACTAAAAAAGAATGCAAATGTTTAAAAAAAAAAGGATGAAGTATAACAAGGCAAATGATGAAGAAGAAGAAGAAGAAGAAGAAGAAGAAACAAGTTAGCTGTGCATAGTTTTGGCTAAAGTTTTGCAAGTTATTTATAGCATGTTTGAAAAACCGTTGAAGCATCTCTAAACGTGATTTTTACAGAAGCAAAAAATTTAAAATTTCACTTAAACGTGGTTTTCTAATGTGTTGCCAAACGGGCCATTAGAGAAGCCTTCACATTATAATCAATTCTGAAGGGCATATTGGTCATCTTATAATTCAACATTATCTCTCTTTTTTTCCTTAACGAATCATATTTCATGAAAATTTGCTACAACCAATCACAGTGCACCACGTGGATGCTTGTATTAAATTCTTGCCTATTACCTTTTGATGTGACCCATCAACATTAACTATTCATGACTTGATCAATTATGGCTGTAACTTTGTAGGTTAGGCTCAAAGCCTAACCTTTAGCTTGTTGAAACTCAAAACCATTAGTTTTGGGCTCCAATTAGCACTAATCCGGAATCATTGATTCCAAGTTCGTGCCACATAGGCAATAAATTCAAAACTAATAATTCTCAATTTGCATAAGTGTCATGTAGATAAAGAACTCAAAATAAATAGTTCTAAAATGTTTCTCAATAAATATAAACTCAAAATGATTCAGTCTAAATTCACTTATAATGTTGCCTCTCAATGAATACTTTTTCACATATTACTTTTTGTTTTTGTTTTTCATTATTTCTGATCAAAATTCATATAGAAATACTCTACGACGTATATAAAAGTATATAGGAATAAAGACAATAAATGAGAAAATAAATACATTTTATACATATTCTTTTTTATTTTTATTATTCTCTTTCTTTATCTCTCAATCTTTCTTATTCCACATAATGCAGTATATGTAGTGGCTTACATACTGCACATTAACATTTGTGTATAAGTTTTCGTATCTTATTATGGCACAGGTGTCCTTGGGTCGTATCACTTATAATGTTGCCTCTCGATGAATACTTTTTCACATATTACTTTTTGTTCTCTTTTTTTCATTATTTCTGCATCAAAATTCATATAGAAATACTCTATGACGTATATAAAAGTATATAGGAATAAAGACAATAAATGAAAAAATAAATACATTTTATACATATTCTTTTTTTATTTTTATTATTCTCTTTCTTTATCTCTCAATCTTTCTTATTCCACATAATGCAGTACATGCAGTGACTTACACATTGCGCATTAACATTTGTGTGTAAGTTTTCGCATCTTATTATGGCACAGGTGTCCCTGTGTCGGCAAAGGGTTTTCTCTACATCCCTTAAACCCCAACTCAGAATAGCATTACAAGAAGTATTTAAAATAAAAATGTGGTTGAAGTACTCACCTTATATAGTTGATTTTTTTATGAATTATTATAAAATCGTTATATATATATATATATATAAAAGCACGTTTGCCTACTCTATTTGTTTACTGAAATAATTTCATCATTTTTTTGTCTATTCCATTGGATTAGGAGTTACCATTCTTCATTACAATTTCCTTTTTTGAAAATTAACACAAAGAAATGGAATCATTTAAGTGCGCTTCATAATTCTTTTTTTAATCTAATTATATGGAATCAGTTAGCGAACATTAGTGAATAAAAATGATTAATAATTATATTTAATTAAATAGGTAGAATAATATTTTTATTAAATTATTTTAATAAGTAAAAATAGATCTATATTAAAATTAGTTACATGTAAAAAAAACTTAAAAAGAGTAAATTAATGTAAATTTGTAGTATAAAATAGACATAGACGAAAACACCTCCAGAATAAATCTTAATCATTCAAAACTCGTACCTTAAATAATATATACAAGTAGTTTTTTTTAGGTCACAATAAACAAAAATAACAACAACCCAAGATATCTAATTCTTTCCACTGAAAATTTTATAGCAACCGTTATTTGTAGGTATATGAATGAGAATTATCAATTTTTGTGTAAAAACAATGAAAAGGATGAGAATTTTGTAAAGCAAAGCTTGCACCTTAGAGAATAAAGTATATAAATTTTAATTATTTACAAAATAAATAATTGAGATTATTTTAATAATTTTAGCTAAAATGCTTTAAACTAAAAAAATTACAGTAACACAATGCTATGTTATCTTTTTTCCTGTCTCTATTCTCTCTTATTTTTTCTCTTCATATCTTTTTGAATTTTCTCTCTCCTTTCCTCTTAATCTCTCACCTAATAATTAAACTCTATCTCTTTTTAGGGGAGGGAAAATGGAAAAAAAAAAAAAAAAGAAGTTTGAGAAAATTTTATTTTCATCCTTATAATTATAATTCAATGATTATTTAATACTTTTTAATAATAATTATTTAATCATTAAAATTAAAGATATTATGAATATTTCTTATCTATAAAATCACTTTTTTTCTTTTCATCTTTAACTTTTTGCATTCCAAGGGAGCTTTTTTTTTCCCCCCTTTCTCTCATCATTTTCTACCTTTTAATTAAGTATCTGACTTCTTATCTTTGTGCTCTTAATCTCTATATATCCCTCCTACAATTTTTTTACAGCAATTATGTTTCTTTTCTTCTTTCACTTTCTTTTTTTTCAATTCAAACATAAGGTAAAGGATGGGTTTTTTTTCCTAATCTAATGCCAAAAATAAGCTGAAGGAAAAATAGCATGCAATTAAAAAAATTTAAATATCAATCAAAATGTTCTATAAAAGTAGAATTTTGCTGGTGAAAATTGAAAAGAGTGACGAGAGGAGAAAGTGAAAAAAAAAAAAAAGAAAGCAAAGATTTACTGCCAAAAAAAAAATTATAGGGAAATGAAGGTGGAGAGAAACAAGAAGTCATATATAGGAGACAAGAAAAGCTATTATAGGATGAAGAATGATGAGAGAAGGAGGGAAAAAAATTCTAAAATTAAATATGATAGATGGGAGGAGAAATAGACGAAGAGAGATATAAAGAAACAGAAAAAAAACACTATAAGTTAATCTTGCTTTATTTTTTAAAATTTTAAACATTTTAGATCAAACAAGCGAGATAATTTCCAATTGCAATATTCCCTAATCTAAAAAACAACTAGCAATCAACTCGCCCTAATTCAGTAGTTTCATTACAATAAGTTTCTTATCATCTAAATTTAAAATTTTAATTATATGAAATTATTAAAATGTTCTTTTTACTATTTAATACCCTTTTGTCGTTTTCTTTGTCTTCTTCCTCAAAATCCATCCATGCCTTCAAATTACAAGCTTTGGCCACCTAGAACGAAACCTGAGGTGTTGAAGGCCATGGGAAATGAAGCCTAAAAGCAGAGAAAATTTGAAGAGGCTTTGGGATTTAATAACCGACCCATTCATTTTGATTCAAACAAGGCAACGTATCATTGCTGAAAGAGTGCAGCTTTGATGGGCTTAAGCCGTCTCTTTTGGAAGCATTTATTGAATGCAAGTAATCTATTCGTTGAAACTTCTTATAAAAGAGCTCACCATCGTTTGGCTACATCATATCTCAGTTAATTAATTCCAATGGAATGACCATTAAATTTTGGGTTATGGTATGGTTTCCTTATAGATTGTGAATCTTAATGAATAGTGGGAGAAGCAGAAAAGGCGATGGATTGCAATAATATAATAGAGTTGAAGGCCATGGATAGATTAGATTGGTAGGAGAAGAAGAGAATAATAAAAGTATGAAATAAAAGGAAGAGTATTTTAGTAATTTTATATGATTAAAATTTTTTAATTTAGATAATAGGGGTCTTAGTGCATTGTAACTAATAGATGAGGAGATTAATTGTTATTTTTTAAAATTACAAGAGATATTGCAATTAGAGATAAAGATTAGGGTGAATAAATACAATTTTTTTTTTTATAAATAATTAACATTTATTCTATTTACTCTCCAAAATGCAAATTGCATCAATAACCTGTTTTCAATGAAAAATATGTTTTTGAAAAAATTGGAGCTTATACGACATTATGGATTCAGCCTGCCAGTCCCTTCAATGCTTGATCATAATTTGCGTTCCTTCATTTACTGAAGTTTGGTGTAGCCCATGAATGAAAGCTTTTATACACGCCAGTACAATACATTATAACTCTAAACATCAAAGCTCAAAAACCATCATCAAGCTTATCTATTTAAAAACCATATATATATATATATGTATGCCTTCGTTTTTTTCTAGAGTAATTGTCATTTACGAAATTTTAAATTTTGTACAGAGCACAAGTTCAAGAACTCATGAAAAACGTACAGATAAATGAGATTATTAGAAGTTTGGTTTATTTGAATTTTTTTTTTGATATTACATTACAGGAATTGAATCTTTGGCATTATCCATAACCTCATCCCATTTTTACTACTTGAGCTAACCCCAAATATTTATTTGAATTTTATTGTGGTTATTTTTTTAGTGCTTTTCTTTTTTCTTTTTTTTTTTTTAAAAAATGGAAGAAAGCAAAAGCTAAAGACTAAATATTTTATCATTTCTTAATGTGGCCTGTTGATCAGTATTTAACATTTTATGGTCAAAATTTAACATATAAAGAGATAGCATAATCATTTGATTTTTTTTAAGTAGTACTAACCCTTTGAAGTTTAACAGGGTGAAGGGTAACCATCTTTTTATTTTTATTTATTTTTATTATTTTTAAATATAATGCTCTATTGCTTAAATCCGTACATAAATCGTACATAAGTTGAAAATGATAATTAATGTACCGCTAGCTTCCAATCCAACTTTATATTTACGTACTAATCGTCAGTAGTTGCGTCTCGATATTTACTTTCCTCGTCAAATTTACAGATCTTCAGTTTAATGCGGGAGTAAATGCACGCAATAAAACATGCAAGAAATCTCTTTCCAATTAAATACGGGTATCTAATATACATTGAACTTTCCCAAGAGGAACAAAGAAATATTATTAAGAATTGAGAAATCATTGTTAACAAAAATGGGAAAAAATTAATTTTTTCTCATTATAATTTTAAATAAAGAAAAATAATCAACTTACTCATAAGCTGAGTTAATTACGTCGCCATCATTAATTTGACAACGGATACTTACCGCAAGCTGATATAACACTTTCAGGATTAATTTTCAATATATACTTCCATCACGAGTCACTATTTATTTGGTCTGTTGTATGTTGTAAATCCAAGTAATAGATTTGCTTCATTGCTAGCCGTCGTTAAGCTTTGCACACATTTAAGATTACAAGAGTCTTTCTTACGCTCAGCGTATTGCCTCTGTCCGTCATGTCCCAGTAATCATGTTCGAAACTTTGCCCTTCGTGCGTGATGTTAGGTGGTGGCCACCAGTTTTAGAGTGGGCAAAGTTGATTTGGGTTTAGTTGGTTGCAGCAGTATCTTTAGAGATTTGTATGAGCAGTGGCTTGCAAGTTCTGCTAGAAACATGAGGTGGTACGCCTTATTACAATCGTTTGATCTTGAGTTGTTTTGGAACCTTGAATTCCAAAAGGTTGATTTAAATAGCTTTGTTATCATCTTAGATGGGGTTACTTTGAGCTTCACGTATCCGAACACGCTGATCAGGCAAATTCAATCGTGAGAACATAGTACGGTTGTTTTTGGGACAGAGACCTGTTGCTATCGTCGCTAAAAAGCTGAGCAATAGTTGCAAAAACAGTTGCTACATGCTTCATCGGGTATTACATTATGACAATTGTTTATAACCGCGGCTTATTGTCATGGTTGTCACAACTGCTGCATTTAATGCAGTGCATTTAACAGTGACAACTGCTGCAAAAATACATTGCCTTATAGTGACAGTTACCATCATCGTTAATGCAACCATCACATTTTTTCAATATAATTTTTTTTATATATTTGAACTTAAATATAAATATAACTAAGGTTAAATTAGTATTTTAATATTTTAACTTTATTTAATATTTTAAATTGGACCTTTAAATTTAAAATATTTTAAAATAATCTCTTAATTTTATTTAACATTTTAAAATGGCCTCTTAATTTTAATTAATATTTCAAATTAGTCCCTTATTTTTAAAAATTTTATTTTATTTAATGTTTCAAATTAGTCCTTTAATTTTAAAAGTTAAGGAACTGATTTGAACATTTCAAAAAGTCTTTCAATTTAAAATATTTTTTTAATATGAAATATTAAAAAAAAAGTAATTTGAAAAGATATAAAAGTTTTTTTATAGACAAAATTATTGAAAAGGTTATGCAGAATTCTTAATTTAATCACTTGAACCAAAAAAAAAAAAAAGCTTTTGTAAACTTTTAAAAACTAAAAAATATTTTAAAAAAATCACTAAAATAAAATGTTTTAAACAATAATTTTTAATTTAAAATGAAATATTTATAAAAATAGTATTAGCTATGGATTTTCATATTAAAATAAAATATATTTTTAAATTATTTTATTTTAGTGAACTTTTTAAGAATTTTTTAGTTTTTAAAATTTTATAATAAATGTTTTTTTATTCAAGTGATTAAACTAAGGCTTTTTTTATAATAAGTGAATTTTTTAAGAGACTATTTTGAAACACTTCAAATTAAGGGATCAATTTAAAATATGAAATAAAATTAGGGGACCATTTTAAAATGTTTCACAATTTAGGGATCAATTTAAAATATTAAATAAAGTTAAGAGACAAAAATGCTAATTTAACCTATAACTAAAAATAACTTATATACAATAATTACAAGAAATATAAATTTTAACTTAAAATCAGCTATAAAATTAAATTATCATTAAAATTAAAAATTAAGTCCAATGAATGCAATAATATAGTCATAAAAATAAAAGTCCTACAATTTAATAGATAAATTATACAGTTATAATATCATTTAATAATAAATCTTACAAGTTATAAATTTATCAATGGTCTTCTTGAAAGACTACTACAAAAAAAAAATTAATGATTGTTTTGAGTTGAAATTAAATAATGTAACAGTGATGGGCTAGCAACCACATTTACAATTGTAAATACTCCCTCCAGTTCAAAATGTAAGTCATTTAAGGAAAAAAATTTTGGTCCAAAATATAAGTCACTTAGCAATAATTATTACTTTTTTTCCCATAATACTCTTCATTTAATGGCAACAACTATGTTAGAAACCCCTCATTTAATGACAACAGCTGTATTGATTACAGGGATAAAATTGAAAAGATATGGTAATATTTGAAAATTTTAAGAACATAACTAATTTTTCTTAAGACTCTTCATTTAATGGCAACATCTATGTTAGAAACCCCTCATTTAATGATAACAAATGTATTGATTACAGGGATAAGATTGAAAAGACATGGTAATATTTGAAAAGTTTAAGAATATAACTAATTTTTTTAAGAAGCATGAATCTGTTAAAAGTGACTTATATTTTAGACCGAAAGAAGTACTCAATTAGCAACAACTATTGTTCGACCACTGAAAAAATTGCCGCTAGCTACGATCAAAGTTTTGCAATGATTTTATTGGTGGTTTACAACGGTCATAATTAATGCTATTGAATGAAAGGGTTTATTGATTTCGCAGTGATTTTTGTGATTGCTACTAATTGAAAATTACTTGCTTGCATGGCACTTTGATTTGATTTTCTATAGCATTTGCAAAAATCATTGCTAATTGCAATTAAAAGTTTTTATATTGATTTCTATTTTTATTTATATTAGTTATAATCCTAATTATGCATTATTGAAATCTCTTTTAAAATTATTAGCCATTGTTGAAATATTAAAACATGCATATAATATAATTATTAAAAAATCCATATATTCATTAATATCAAAATTATTCCGTGTTACAAAAAATCCTAATAATAAATAAAAAATTGTTTGTGCATGTCGTAACGTAGTGGAGAGCATATTCGATATATGGGTGAATCATATATTAACTTTGATTATTTTCAGGAGTCGCCACCGATCTTTTATTATATAAGTGTGATTAGCCACCTCTAATAATACACTAATCTAAACAATCTTGTTAGATATATTTACATCAATGATTAAAAAGTTTTTGTATCATATTTAAAATTTGGAAATTCAATTACGTGTTAAGAAGGTATTAACACCCTAACATCACTTATCAAATAGATGGTACTAAATTATATTATATTTTATTGCTATTATTTTTCTATTAGATTTCCTTATTTCCTAATTAATACACACAAGCTAAACCTCCCCAATATAATTTGAAAGAGGCTATTTACTATAATCATTATAATCATATAAGTAGACACCAAATAAAATAAAAATTGGATTTAAACCTAAAATATAACTTCAAGTGTTTAGTGTTTATTTTCAAATAGAATCACAACTTATGTAGTTTGCGGTTCATAGTTATACATACACATATAATTACATTTATCATTTTTATGTTATTAAAATATACCTCATGAGAGGAGATCTTATTGTTTTATTATAAATAAATAAATAAAATGATTACATGAAGATTAAGATTTTTTCCTGGAGGGGAAAGAGTCCCTATCTTTGTTAATATGTTGTTGGAGAAAAATGTGTATGTACAATTTATGAGTTTGTTTTTTTTTTGAATTATCATATAATCAAGGAATGTATAAATAAAATGGAAGGAGTCCATATGGAGGTGTCAATTTTGCCTAGATGAAATGCCATTTTGATTGCAACTTACTATCTATGTGAAAAAGACAAGGAAGTGAATCAATAAAAATTGCTTTGAAATAAATATAAGGTGTAGCCATACAAATATGCAACAACCACTTGTATTAGATTATGTTTTTTTAAAATAATAAATAATTAAATAATTAAATAATAATAATTTTATGAAAACTAAGATTCTTCCTTGAAAAGGAAAGAGTTCCCATTTTTATTAATTTATAAAGAGAATATATATATATATATATATATATATATATATATATATATATATATATATATATATATATATATATATATATAATTTATGAGATTTTCATTGAATTAATATATAATTTAGAAATGCATAAATAAATAAATAAATAAAGTAAAATAATCCTTGTTGGAGGCATAATTTTTGCTTTGATATATATATAATAGATATAACCATGAATTAATGACATAAAACAAAATGGTTTTATGATAGATATAGATGTAGCCTTGCAAACATAGCTCCATTTTAACACTTGATTATGATTTTTTTTTGGTTACAAAATAAAAAAGGAAAAAGGCTTATTCTTAAATTATAGAATACATGCATAAAGGCCCAAATCAAGCATTTTAAATGGCAGCCCATCAAACCAAAGAAAACCTAATTTTCCTTGTCATCTCTTCTGATGTCTCTTCTCTTCGTTATGCTTTCCTTTCCTTCTCTCTTTCGCCCACGTCTCTCAACATGCAAAGAATTTATTCTTGAAAGGGAATCTTCATTTTGAATGGGGAAAATTAAAGGCAAGGGAAGAATAAATTTGTTTCTGTCGCCTTTCTTTGTATTAAGCTTACTAAGGGATTATTTATGCTCTTACCAGGGTAGTTATGGATTCTAAATTGGGGAATGGAGATGGCCAAGCAGATCAATGAAACCACAAGGTGAGGTGGTTCTTTTTTTTTCTGTTAAATTCCTTCTTCTCTCCTTTATTTCACCATTTATTTTAGAAAGGAGGAAAAAAATCAAAGAATTTGATATGAACTAATTGGTGGGAATTCCTGTTTCCTTATTTATTGCTTGTTCGCTAATGGTTCCCTTTTTTGTTTTTTGTTTTTTTTTTTTTGCGTTTACAGATTTATAATCAAAATGAACCAAAGATCTATTAAATTTTCATTTTTCATCTTATTACAATTTATTTGTTTAATTATTTTTTCCAAAAAGGAAATTAAGCCATCTATGAATGAACTCTTTGTGTTTCTGGCTCTAAAAATATGAGCTTCAAATTTTTTGGTTATATCTGATTTGGTAAGGTCCTTGGTAAGAACATCGTATCTATTTTTGCTTCTTCTTTATAGCATATATATATAATGTCATATTACAAACAAATGAAGATATTGGCATCCTTACAGCATCATAGATAATTAAAAAAAATCAATAAAATCCTATGTACAAATATAAAGGGGCAGGGATTACATCATAATAGAGTGTGTGGAATTTATAAAATTAATACCTGCTCCAAAACCTTTTTTCAATTTTCTTCACCCGTTCCCCTACCTTTATTTCTCTTCTCCAGCCTTTCTTTCTATATATATGCATGCATATCTTTAAATATTTGTCTGACTCTTCTTCTTCTTCTTCTTCTTTTTTTAATCCCTGTTGTCCTCCTTTTCTTATGTTCCAGACCTAGCCATTTATAGAAGATTCGTAGGGGAAGCACCGCTCTTCTTAATCAATAAAGGCTCTCGGTGGGCGGAGAAAGCAAAGTAGGGATAAATCATAGCAGAGGAACTAGCATCAAGTTAGATATGCAAACTAGATGAATTCTGCGAATTGAATGTCCGAACTATTAGTTAGGTATTTGGTGTATTTATAAAAAAAAAATTAAAAGCTACAATTTTTTTTAAAAAATAAACATAAGCAAGAGCCCCTATGAAAATTATGCATATGTATATCTAGTTGTCCTCGTTAATGTTTCAAAGTTCAATTCCCTTTTAATTATAATTCTAATGTTGTTGTTGTTGTTATTTAACAAAATTTTTCTTTATATTTAGAATTCTGGAAAAGAATAAAATTAGAATAATAAAGAGTGATTATTTCTGAGTTGTTATTGATATTAGAACGGTTAGTTAAAGAAATTTATTTTTTATTTTTTTATTACACACACACACACACACACACACACACACATATTTTTTGAGGAAAATATAACTATTTCAATTGATATTCCTCAAATTTCTCTATAAAGTCTATGGATTCAATCTAAAATACACCATTGGACAAAATGAGGTATCTATAGTGCATAATGTTGTTCAACTAAACTTCGCAAAATGCAAAAAAAGAAAAGAAAAGAAAAGAAAATTCCAAGTGCGAATAAATTCCTAACTATTTGAAAGATGGCTTAAAGATGATGAAGGATGTGAATCACTTGAATCTCCCTTGAAAAAAAAAAAAGAAATATGCAATAGTAAGATTTAATTTCCATATATTTATTTATCAAAATTATAACTAGTAAATAAATATTCATGCTTTTCATGAGACTAAATTGAGTGATTAAATCCAATTTATGTGATTTTTTAAGTTGTTATTGATATTAGAACGGTTAGTTAAAGAAATTTATTTTTTATTTTTTTTATTACACACACACACACACACACACACATATTTTTTGAGGAAAATATAACTATTTCAATTGATATTCCTCAAATTTCTCTATAAAGTCTATGGATTCAATCTAAAATACACCATTGGACAAAATGAGGTATCTATAGTGCATAATGTTGTTCAGCTAAACTTCGCAAAATGCAAAAAAAAGAAAAGAAAAGAAAAGAAAATTCCAAGTGCGAATAAATTCCTAACTATTTGAAAGATGGCTTAAAGATGATGAAGGATGTGAATCACTTGAATCTCCCTTGAAAAAAAAAAAAAGAAATATGCAATAGTAAGATTTAATTTCCATATATTTATTTATCAAAATTATAACTAGTAAATAAATATTCATGCTTTTCATGAGACTAAATTGAGTGATTAAATCCAATTTATGTGATTTTTATGTATCTTATGTGTGATTTAATCAAGAATAGTTAAGGGTAGAAAAGCATGAGAGAATTGAATAAAAAATCAAGCACATTTAGCAAGGAACATAGGCTAACCATGTTGGTGAGCTGGGCATATGAAAGAGGGAGGTTCTAAGCAATCCAAACGGCTATACAAGCTGACTGTGTAAACTTATATGATTGTGTGTGAAAGCCTCATATCAAGTAAATTACTAAAAAGCAATACATGCAAGCTATGTAAAATGGTGACATGGGCTACCTATATTTGTCTAAAATTGGGACTTCTTGTAAGGTAGGTTCAATATTTTGAAGGATGAGGCTAAGATTAGATCTAGAGACATAGAGTGGATGCAAAAAAGAAAGAAAAAAACACCCAAAAGGAGAGCTTTAGAGATCTACTAAACACAGGAGGAGATTTAAAGCTCTTACTAATGGATTATTGACTTTAGCCATTTTGTTTCCTCTTACTCTTTTTTTTTAGTTTTCAATTATGGATCTATTTATATGCATTGTTGCTTTATTGTTGATTGAGATCATGAGTAGCTAGACCTTTAGATTTAGAATTTAGATAAACCTATTTACCAATTAAACCAATGTTTGGAATACTCTTGTGACATTTTGTATTGAATTAATCTATTATTATTTTTATCTTATTTATAAATGGTTGGCCACTATTTATTTGATACATTGTTAAAGGATCAAGAGGTCAATTATAGTATAAGTTGATTATAGTGTAAGTCACTAGAGTAATAGACTCAAATAGTAATTATATAGGGAGATAAATTGCAATTGAATGGCTTGCAAATATTATTTTGCATAAATCCTTTATATGCAATGTATTTGTACTAAGTATATAATCATGAGAATAGACATAGGTTTAATATGAGCACGGTTACTTATTTCGAGAGGGAATTTCACTCACATTTGTAGAATTGTTATTAATTCAATTGAATTCACTTATAAGGGTTCATTTTAGGTAACACTAAGGAAAGTAAATAGGGGATTGTACATTCCAAAGCCTTTACATTCATCTAAAGTTAGTCTTTGTTAAGTGAATCTACTGCTTTAAATTTTATCTTTCTCAATTTTTAATTTCAGTTGAATAATTTAGATAATAGAATTAATTTTGATATTTAATAATTGAATTACTTTCTCGAGAGAACAATACTAATTTCATTATTATTTGTGTGATGGTATACTTTTAGAATTGTCACAACAATCTGCACATAATTATTCATCATAGTTCATGATTAAACACTAAATGTATTTCAATAATTTAATAACACATTAATCTATCACAAATCAAGCGATAGAACTATTTGTTTTTGTGTCTGTGTTCATATTTTTTAGGATAGAAAATTTTGACCTTCCCTTTTTTAAAGGGAATAAACTAATTACATTTTCAATTTAGAAACATTACTAAGACATAAAATATGTATGCCCTTTGTCACCTTAAAATAGCAAAGGAGGAGGTCCAACAAAAACAAAGGGTAAATGACACTGACAAGAAAATGAGGTAACTAGAGCATGTGAGTATGAAAAGAATACAATTTTATTTAACCTCCATTATTAATTTCTCTTTTAGATATCCTAAATATGAATAGATCTATGACATAAACAAATAGCCATAAAAGCATTGAAACAAAGTGCTAATCTACCTTTCCAAGTGTGTGAGCCAGGTTGAACAAACGACCTCAACACCCACAATGATTATATCCATATTTCCTTCAACCTCTAGGCTTATTTTTACAAATCCATTTGTTTTTACATAATAGATACCACCATTCACAATGAGAAAGAAAAATAAATATTTGCTTTTAGACTATAGTTTCTTGCTACTATGTAGTGTATTAACTCAAAAATCATTGTAAAGAAAAATAAATATTACTCCTTAAATCCAAATTGCCCCAGGTCATTATTGATATTAAGGATATCTAACCACATTTTAAAGAAAAATTACAATACTAACTTGATTTCAAGGATATCTCGCCACATTTTACCGCACACCTGTCCTATGAAAAGGAAAATAAATAAACAAAAATCAACACCCACCTGCTCCTTAAGTTTATAAATATAAACAAGCTATCAAAATATTAAGAACAACTTCCATTTGAGATACATGTATGAAAAAATTAAAATGTGTATAATATCAAATTAAATATAATAACATACCAAGCTAGCAAGCAACCAAAAGAAACATGATGAAATGGATGCTTGATCATGTATGTTTTGAAGCATGAAAATTGTTGGACAGTAGCTTTTCAAACCTCCTTTTTTTCTCATGCTAGAAATGAGAGAAAAGGAAGATACAAGGCCACATGGAAAATAATAATTGTTGGACCAAGTCAATGCTTTGGAGAATGGCCAATGGACATATAAAATCAAATCTTTGTTCAATAAGGATGGGACCTAAATCTTGACCTTTCAATGAGGTTTGATTTTGAAGACTAATATTGGAACAAAGATAAGAGGAAGGGTTGGAAAATCCATAGTGTATATATTTTGATATGCTCCATATTTGTCTATGTACTGAGGATCTAATACGAATGATATAATCTAATATGGATGACATATAAATGCTTCCTCAAAAGGTTAAAATAAAAAGAAGTAATATGAAAATTCAATTAATACAACAAATAAATGAATAGAAAGCAAACTAGTCAATAAGTATTTAAACAAAAATGAGACTCATTCTATCTTAAATTATGAATTTCTTAAGGAAAACAAATTAATGAATAAAACGTAAATGTTTAATTTGCAAAATTAAAATTAATTTTTCAAAACCACGTGCCATTAATAGTTATTTGCTACACAACCACTACTCTTTTCCAACAATTTTGATGTAACCAATAATTTTAAAATTGACTTAATCATTAAACTAGTAGAGGTACTGGTTTACGATTTATTGGTCAAATTATAGTCAAATTGATAATAATTAAACATATATTTTTAAAATTATATATATTAAAATTATAATGTAACAAATGTATATTAGTAAATTTTAAATATTTAATTATTAATTTAATATTTCTAAATATGTTTGAGAAATCATTTTTTATTGAAAAATAAAAACTACTGATAATTAAAAGTTAATAATACGTAATATCGAATTTTTGGAGTTTTCAAATTATATTAATATTTCACTTATCCTTAAAAAATAAAAAAATAAAAGGCAAATAGAAATTTTAACCAAACACCTTGATATTTGAAAGAAATGTTATTAAGAGATGGAATGTAATGGAAAATAAATACTAAAAATAGCCAAGTACTTGTCTTTTGTTTCTCTTATATTCTTTACTTGTCTTTTGTTTCTTTTATATTCTTTCTCTCTTTTTTTTTTTTTTTTAATTTCTCTATATTTTAACTCCCACTTTCTTCTAGTGTTTTTTGTTTTTAATTTGTTAAATTTATTTAAAATGAATTATTCTACCATATAAGAAAAATTTATAAAAAAAATTAAATAATTGGTTCACACCAATTTTTTGCTAGTTCAATTCTAACTAATTTAACCAGTTTTTCATCGATTCTTTACTTAACTAATTTTTTGAACTAACCGAATCAGACCAGGTGTTAGTTCATAGTCTAACCGACTAGTTCGATTTAATTCAATTTTAAAAACCTTAGATGTAATTGTTGCTATATAGCAACAGTTGACTCAACCATAGTTAAGAGACATATTTAGTTGCTATTGTCATGCAATCATCACAAAATTCATTGTTTATTTTTTGGTAATAAGCAAGGATTGGAATATCAAGAGCTCTTATGTATTTTGTGAAGCTAATAAATGTGCCAATCTCCTTAATAATCATAACTTAGGTCTTAGTCTAAGCTTGCATTTTTTAGGGGATATTCTTTTTCTTTCTTAATGAGTTTTTTTGCTAATAAAATAGGGACTCTGTCCCCCATGGTGCATTGTAGTTTTGTTTTCTAGGTTTCTAGCCACTTCTTTTACCCAAAAAAAAAAAAAGGTTATAAAAGTCCTTTTGTAAGTTTTCAAGCCATTCCATTTTTATCTTTATCAAATTTCTATAACTATAATAATTTAATGCCTTTTCATTTTTTAAACATTTAATAATAATTTTTTTGTCAATGACTTCACTAGGTGTTATTAACAAAAGATTTAAGTAATGGTAATGGATTTTTTTATATGTTAATGACTTTTTTTCACAAGTTAGTATTCTTTCATAATATGTTAGTAACACCCTTTTTATATATGCTAATAACTTCTTTCTTTAATGTGCTTGTAACCTCTCTTTAACATTTATATTAATGACCTCATTTTAACAATATTCTCCCTTAAAAGAACTTTGTCCTTAAATTCACTTATTTCAAAGTATATTAGGAAGTAAAATAAGAATGAAAGATGGGGAAGTTTGTCTTATAATCCTGCCAGTTAATTTCCATGTAACATTGACCTTGATGGTGTTGTCAAATAACCTTAACAGATGGAATTTCTTCAGGACAAATTAAGGATTTCCGATTTGTCTATCAATATTTGCAATTGGTTTCTCTCGATGGGATGGATGATTGTCAAGCTTAATTATTCGAAGTTGCAACACATTATAATCATTAGGAAGGTGTTTCCTAAGCCAGGAAACTTGAAACTCAGTATAATTAGCTTCATATATATATGACAATAAAGACATATTATCGCACTGTTTGGTTTAAGGGTCTGTGCCTTAAGTTTTTATAATGATAAATAGCAAGCAACTATTTGACAAATATAATGTCTTATGATTATAAGTTATGCAGGATTAATGGAGAAATTTTTAATTTTATTATAGCTTGTGTAATAATGTGTGCTTAATCATTAACTTATAATACTCTATACTTGAATCATGGTCACAATATATCCAATAGGTCTCAAGGCTAATGTATATAGTTTAAATTGGATATAAGATCCACAAAAATCTAACATGCATAATAACTTATATTGAACTAAATAATATTATGACATGCATATTAATCTTTATGGGGTGGACAAATTCTTTGGTATGCAAGACTAAACTTCTTTTATAAGAAGGTCCAAAAGAAGAAGAGTAAGCATTGAAGAAAAAGAAAAATAGAATATTAACATCATGCTTTACTCAAAGAAATATCAAGGTTGAAGAAAGGATGCTCTAAGAGTTGAAGAACTTAAAGGATTAAGGAAATGAAGCTTGATGGCAACAAGATTTTGCAAAGGAATCATTTCTAGGATTTCTTAAAGATCCTAATCGACTAGTCTCTTCGTCATAGTTAATTGGCATGCCTAATTAAAAGAACTGTCACTTTTAGGAAGACAGCAATCAATTAGACATGATGAAGTAGTTGACTAGATGGCTACTTTGGAGATAAAATGGTCACTGACTTCCATTAGTTGACTAGTACACTTGAAGTAATCAACAGTTGTTCTCCCACATAAGCAAATTTGAATCTCCAATAGATAAATGGAAGACCAATCAACCGAGTGGCGCTTAGTCGACTAGTAGATGGTTAAATTTTCATTAAACATATTCAAATGGCTAGTTTGACTTACCCATTTCCTTTAACTATTATATTTCATCTTTTTCTATAAAAGGAGGTTTTGGGAACCTAAAAGTGACAAGAGAGAGAAAAGGAATCAAGCTAAATTGTAATGCATCATTCTTGAAGATTAGAATCATCATATTCTTCCTCCAAATTAGATTCAATTGTAATATTTACTCTTTGAGAAAGTATTTCTGTTATACACATTTTTATTCAATCATTCCAAGTCAAGGGTGGTTTATCCCTTGTCAAAAACCATGAATAAGGAGCTCTTGGAAAGATTAAGCTCTAAGAAGGAAGGGAAAGATCGTGCAATCTTTGTTAGAAAAATTGTTGGAGAGTTTGTGCAAAACCCTATAGTTCGAGGTGACCTAGGAAACATTATGATGGTAGTAAACATACAAAAATCATCCAAGTTATAAAGGTTTACAAGTTTTCTGTCAAACTTGTGGATTTAGTGAAAAAATCCCAAAAGGAAGCTTGGGAACTGAATGTAGGCTAGGTTGAAGATGAACAAGAATAAATCTTGAGTTTGTTTTCTCTCTATCATTGCTTTCTTTATATAAATCATGGTTTGATTGATGCTTTGTTTTATTGAGTTGATATTTTGCATTAAGCATTGATTGATTCCTACTTGATACATTCTCTCACTTCCATCTTAGGATAACTGTAACACCATAATGTGTTAATCACAATTAATCTCCACTTAAACTTGATCCCATCTGATTCCCAAAAAAAAAAAGTAAATTATGGTATTTTATTATGCTATGCTGAGGATTTACATGGTCATACCTCGCCCCGTGGGTCCCGTGAACCCATCAATCACATTCTTTACTTAAACTTCATTCATACAACTCATACATAGTATAAAACAATCTATGAACCATGGATATGAAGCCAAAAACTAGAAAAATGTAATTTTTCAAACAGGTCCAAAAGTCAAATTTTTGACTCAAACTTTGAAAAATTATAATTAATTCTAGAAAAATGAAAATTAAGCAAACCATAGATTTATGGAAATCTCTAGATGTAAAATTTATACTAAAAATAATTTCAAATCATGAACATAGCATCTGGGCCACGTTTGACATAAAAAAGGCATAAAAATCCAGCTATCCCTGGTACTAATACAGATTACTATCATAAACTTCAAAAATTCATAACTAATTCCATAAAAATTCAATCCAAGTAAACTATACCAATTTGGAAAGATATAGATGTTAACTAAAGGGAAAAATAAGTATAGAATATTTTAGTATCCCAAGAACTAATGGAATAGTAACAAAGATCAGTTGACATCCATAATATTGACATTAAACTTTAGAAAATTATTTCTCTCTCTACAGACCTCCAGTTTAGGTGCTTCTAGCTGGTATAGGTCACTGTGTTTGTCTAGTTTTTTCACATAAAATTTTGTAGCAATTGGATATAGTTTGGCCCATGAATGATATAGATTTATTTTTGGACCAATTGCACAGTGAACTGACCAAAACCAGAAAATTCTCTAACTTCAAAAATTTGCCAAATATTTCATAGACTTCCAAAAATTTTACACATTAGCTTCTAAAAGATTCTTTAATAAGCTCTAGATACATGCTAAATTTTAGATCAAGAAGAGCTCATTTGGATAAAAAGTGACATAACCCACTAATATGGTCACTTTTGCTTTACATTATGTAACTCTTTGGTTCAAATGGCTTCTTTTAGTGTTTGGCACTTCTTGAACAAGTTTAAAAGCACTAACACATTACATGTGAATGGCCTAAGTGATCTAAACTATTATGCATCTTAAAATCACTATGCTATACACAAGAATACACTTCTAGGAATGGGTTATCGAGTACCCAAAACTTGCATTCTCATTGCTTTGGTTCCACAAATGGTTCATACATCACATATATGTACTTTTACACTTATTCATCTATTTACATGTCAAAAATAATATATACATATATATTTTGGCATTTCTTTACAACAAAAGAACTAAAACAAGCTATATATTTAACTAAGTATACTCAACTAGGCTCCTTGACTTGCACTTGGGTCTCCTTGAGCTCCACCTAATATGTTAAGATTGAAGAGGAAAGGGGGTGAGATTTATAAAATCTCAATAGCTCATACACTTATTCAAAGAAGCAATCAATGCATATAACCATGTCAAAGATGCAAGTAGGTATCCAACTATTCAAAATCATACAACACATGATTTATATGTCATAATAATCATATCAATGTTAAAAATAAATTCTAGGGACTTTTGGCCTAATCTTACCCTATTTTAGGGACTTTTATATTAGCCTTATCCTTGGCTTAGGTACTTTTGACTTGGCTTCACTTATCCATGAGATTTTTGGCTCTACCTCATCCATCACATGGGACTTTTAGCACCACCTTACCCTTTAAGAGTAATTTTCATAACTTAAAATATAAGCATATTGGTACCAATGCATTAAGGCAATATCAAATGGCATGTCTCATAATACAAGTGCATACATAAGCATACAATGACCATCATATATCCAAGAATGCAACAAAAAATAGTGAAGAGCTACTTTGTAAGCCAACACTAGCCTTTCCTTTTGATTTCTCTTTTGCTTTCTCAGTTTCACAACCACTACTAGATGAAGTCGATTCTCTTGGGCCTAGACACAACAAGTAGTATGCAATTACTCTCTTGGAACTCAAACAATTACTCACAAAAATGAAGGAATTCTTACATCAAAATAAACTTTGCAAAGTATTACGAATCCCTAATTTCTCCCTTTTAAATTTCTCTAACTCTTCTTCTAATTTCTTTGCATTTCCTAACTTCTCATACTCTAATTCAAGGGTTTCATACTTATTCTAGGTTAGAACCTTCTTCCTCTCTTAAGCTCTCAAGTTGGTAGAACCAACATACATAAGAAGCAAAGAAGAAGAAGCAAAGATACATAGGCATTTACCTTGAATTCTAGCCTTTTTCAAGAGTGATTCCCTGGCCTTCACCTTCCCTTTAAATCTCCTTTCTCCCTCTTCTGAACCAAACTCAAAACAAAGCTAATTCAACAACCAAAACCATAGAGAGAGAGAGGGTAAAGAGAGAAAAACAAAATTCTAAGAAGGAAAGCTATGAAAATTTCAAGTTTTGTTTACCTTTTCATTGGTTTCCTTCCTTTTCTCTTAACTTCTTTGGGTCTCTCTCTCTCTCTCTAGCCCTTTTCTCTATTTTGATCGAAACATAAGTCGATTAAAAGAAAAGAAGAACTTTTAGAGTCTTTAAGAAGTAAAAATTACTTTTTCTTGCCTTTTTTAGAATAACCTTCGCTATAGCAAAAAATAACCATCGCTATAGCAAGCACGCCTCTGTCCTCGTTACGTAGCGCGCTATTGCAAAAAACCTCTTGGTTTTTGTATGGGACGCCCAAACTCACTATAACTAAATGCATTCTTCTTATAGTGAACTGGTGCATTCACTATAACTAGCTGGCTTTTTGTTATAGCGAACAGGTACATTCACTATAGCCAACAGACTTAGAAAAATTTCAAAAATTTTAGTTGTTACATTTTTACCCCCTTAAAATAAATTTCACCCTCAAAATTTAAATACATAGCTCGAAGGAATAACTCTGAATATTTTTGCCTCATTTCATCATCCAATTCCCAAGTTGCTTTCTTAGATGTCAAACTCCTCCAGACAATTTTCACCAGAAGAATGCTCTTACTTCTCAGTTGTTTCAGTTTAGCATCCATAATTCTCTCTTATTTCATTACATAGGAAAGATCTTCCTGCAATTACACATACTCATATTCTATGATATGTGAAGGGTCTGGTAAATACTTTTTCAACTGAGAAACATGAATAATACTGTGGATTTGGGCTAGGTTAGGAAGTAAGGCTATCCAGTAAGTCACGAGTCTATTTTCTCAAAGATTTCAAATGAACCAATATACTTAGAATTGAGCTTCCTTACCCTCATTGACCTACCCACCCCTGTCATTGGAGACACTTTGATGAATATATAGTCTCCAATCTTAAACTCTAACGGCCTTTTTCTTTTATCGACATAGCTTTTCTACCTACTTTGGGCTGTGAGAAATTTCTTTTTAATCAATTCTATTGTCGGGTGGTTGGATCCACAACCTTAAGTCCTATCAAGCTCCTCTCACCTAGTTCAACCCAACATAGCAAAAATCTGCACTTTCTCCTATACAAAGTCTCATAAGGGGCCATCTGAATACTGAAATGGTAACTATTATTATCCGCAAACTCTACTAATGGTAAATACGCATCCCAATTACCCCTCATCTCTAACACACATGGCCTCAACATGTCTTCTAAGGCCTGGATGGTCCTCCCAATTTGACCATCTGTCTGAGGGTGATATGCAGTATTAAATCGTAATCTAGTCCCTAAGGCATGCTACAGCGACCTCTAGAAGTTCGATGTGAATCAGGGGTCTTTATCTAAAACTATCCTACTGGGCACTCCGTGAAATTGTACTATCTCTCTTATATACAATTGAGCTAATTTATCAAGTGTGTGAGTAGCCTTGATAACTAAAAAGTATATAGACTTTATAATTCTATCTACAACTACCCAGATAGCATCGTGTTCAGAGAATATCCTAGGTAACCCTATAACAAAGTCCATGGCTATACTATCCCACTTTCACTTAAGAATATCTAAAGGTTGCAACAAACCAATAGGTCTTTAATGTTCCACTTTTACCCTCTGACACACTAGGCATCTAGCCACATAATCCGTCATATCATTCTTCATTCCTAGTCACCAGAAAATCCTTTTCAAATCCTGATACATCTTGGTGGCATCTGGGTGGATAGTATACTTACTCTTATGTGCATCTTCTAAAATATTTTCTCTTCATTCATTTTGACTAGGCACACAGATTCTATCTTGATATATTATCATACCATCCTTAGACACCCTAAAATTTGAGGTTTTACCTTGGGAAATCTCATTCCTGATCCATCTCATGAACTCGTCCTCTTTCTAGCCATATAAGATTTGGGTTCTCAATACATTCTCAATTCGAGTTTCATTTAGATACAATTTACCCAATACCACCTGACAAAAGAAGTTCATGTTTCTAAATTTCTCTGAGAACTCTTACTCCCTAATCATCATATGGGCTACATAGATAGACTTCTTACTCAGGGCATCAACCACCACATTGGCCTTGCTCGGATGATACTTCAAGGTATAATCATAATCTTTCAAGAATTTCATCCATATACTTTGTCTCATATTCAGTTCCTTTTGATTAAACATGTATTTCAGACTATTGTGGTCATTATAAATCTTTATGGTAGCACTATACAGATAGTGCCTCTAGATTTTAAGAACAAACATTATGGCAGCTAACTCCAAGTCATGCGTGACATAATTCTCCTCATGAAGCCTCAACTGCCTAAAGGTATATGCCACTACTCTACCCTATTGCATCAACACACATCCTAACCCTTTGCTTGAGGCATCACAATAAACCACAAATAGTTCACTAAAGTCAGAGATAATCAGTACAGAGGCAGTAGTTAAACAGAGCTTCAACTCTTAGAAACTCCTCTCACATCTATCATCCTACACAAAAAGTATCTCTTTCCTAGTTAGCCTCGTCAATGGTAAAGCCATTTGAGAAAAGCCTTGAATAAATCATCTATAGTACCTTACCAAACTTAGAAAACTCCTAATCTCGGTGATCATTCTAGGTCTATCTCATTGTAACACAGCCTCAACTTTAAGGGGATCTACCACAACCCCGTCTCGTGAGATCACATGAACTAAGAATTTTATCTTGGTTAGCCAAAACTCATATTTACTCAGTTTGGCATACAACCTCTTATCTCTCAAAGTCTTTAGGACTAATCTTAAATGCCTCTCGTGTTCCTCAAAAAATCTGGAGTATACTAGGATATCATTAATGAAGGCCACTACAAATTGATCTAGATACAGTCTAAATACCCTGTTCATGCAATCCATGAACACAGCGGGTGCATTCGTCAGCTCAAATGGCATCATAATGAACTAATAGTGCCCGTATCTCATTCTGAAGGCCGTCTTAGAAATGTCTTCAGTTTTCACTCTCAACCGGTGGTACCCAAATTTAAAATCTATCTTAAAAAATACAAATGTTCTAACCAATTGATCTAACAAATCATTAATTCTAAGGAGAAGATATTTATTCTTAAGAGTAACTCTATTTAACTCTTTGTAATCTATACATAATCGTAAACTACCATCATTCTTTCTTACAAATAACACTAGAGCTCTCTAAGGTGAAACACTAGGGTGTATAAATCATTTCTCTAATAATTCCTTTATCTGTTTTTTCAACTCAATGAGCTCGGCGGGAGTCATCCTATAAGGAGCCTTAGACATCAGTCCAGTCTCAGACACTATGTCTATAAGAAACTTTAGCTCTCTCTTAAGGGGATAGACCACTAAAGATAAAATCTTTAGAAAAAACTTTTGAGAATTCCCTGACAATTGGGATCTCCTCTATCCCTTCCTCTACCTCAACCTCAATAAAGAAAAAGACTAGAAACCTTTGACATCCATGCTCTAAATGTCTCTCACCTTAGGCAATAGTCACAAAAGATAACTCAGCTCCTACCCTAGGTATGGTCCTACAAGCAGGTAGGAAAATGGTTCGGTGTTCACAATTAAGTATCGCATTATTCGCAACCATCGAGTTCATACCAACAATCAAATCAATACCATGGAAGGGCATATAGATCAAATCAATAGTGATATGACAATGATTGAACTAAACAGTGAAATTTAAACAAGCTTGGGAAGTAACCATGTGGCCTCCAGTGGGTGTAGTGACAGATAAATCAAATGACAAAATACTAACAGCCAGACCCAATTGCCTCACACAATCATAGAATATAAACGAGTGACTAGCACCCGAATCAAACATAAAAATTACAGGAAAGCCATTCACTATTAGCGTGCCTTGGATCAAACTAGGGGACACACTGGCTTTCTACTGAGTAAGGGTGAACACTTAGCCTTGGGTTTGCGGCCTGGGAGGAGGCGCTGTATCCATCTAGGAACAATTCCTAATAATGTGTCCTGACTTCCCACACTTGAAGCATGTCATCGGAGACTGTTGAATAGATGACTGACTCCAAGGAGGCGGCATCTGCTTGCTCCTCTGTGGCCTTTTATTTTATTGCACCTTGCCTCTCCTCTTAGTGCTAGGTGTCACATTAGAACCCTCTTTTAGTCTCAGTCTTTTCAGTTTTAGAGCCCCCTTCTGACTAGCCGAAGCCGCAGCAAGCATGATAACTCACAGGTTATTCTCAATCACCCTGTTGACTTCCACAAGGGTATTAAACTTCCTAATTCACTGTAGGATAACTCTATCGCTAATCATGGGCTTCAACCCAATCTCAAACTGCTAACATCTCTAGGGCTCATCATCATACCTTTAGAGGTAAGAGGAATACTGAGATTACTCTATGAACTTGGACGCATACTGATCCACAGTCATCTCATTCACCTGTCTCAAGCTCATAAATTCTATCTCTTTCTTTTTCTTCACTGAACTAGAGAAATATTTCTCGTAAAACTCCACCAAGAAACTTTCCCAAGTGATATGTATGTTATTGGTTTCCATACCACCTATCGGCTTCTTTCTATAGCATGAAAGTGGCGAGCTGAGCTTTCTGCTTTGCGGTGCAATCCATCACTGAAAATCTTTTCTAACTCTATGACCTAGACCTCTGCCTTATCCGCATCCAACTCCTCGTCAAATAAGGGTGGATTGTTTTTCTTAAACTGAGTTAACAGTTTTTAGATAGATGTCTCGGTCTGAGCAGGCTCTTGGGGAGGTGCAGGTGGAATGCCAGAAGTAGATGGCTGAGGTACAGGGGTTTCTTTCCTAGTTTTTTCTTACCCGGCCAGGGTATCTTGCAACTGCATGATCATGTCATGCTATTGTTGGGCAACGTACCACTGCTGTTCCAGCATCTCCTGCTACTGGCCTATCATGGCTTCATACCGATCAAGTCTCTCTATGATGATCCACAGAGGATTTTCAGGCCTAACCAGAACCTCTGGCTTAACTCTCTAAGCCCTGGGTGGCCTACCTCTACCCTTGCCTTGCCTAGTCTCAACCATTTATCTTAAAAGAAGTAGCAACTCTCAGTTCACAATTATATCACAAGCATTTTTACTTGGTGTTAGGCTCTTGAATAGTGTGATTAGCTTATGTTTGGTGTAAATTGTCATAGAAGTGCTAGCAAAAAATGTAGCTCTATAATGTGTTAACCTCAACTAATCTCCACTTAGACTTGATTCCATCTTATTTCCAAAGAAAAAGTGTAAACTGTGGCATTTTATTATGTTATGCCGGGGGTTTACACGGTCATACCTCGCCCCGTGAGTCCCGTGAACCCATCAATCACATTCTCTACTCAAAATCTATTTATAAAACTTATACATAGTATACAATAATCCATGAACCATAGATATGAAGCCAAAAACTAGAAAAATGCAATTTCTCAAATAGGAAAAAAGTCAGATTTTTGGCTCCAACTTTGGAAAAATCATAACTAATTCTAGAAAAATGAGAATTAAGTAAACCATAGCTTTCTGGAAATCTCTAGATGTCAAATTTACATAAAAAATAATTTCAAGTCATGAACATTGCATCTAGGCCACGTTTGATATAAAAAAAGGCACAAAGGTTTGGCTGTCCTTGCTACTGATACTGATTACTGTCATAAACTTCAAAAATTCATAACTAATGTAAAAAAAAAATCCAATCTAGGTAAACTATACTAATTTGGAAAGCTATAGATGTTAGCCAGAGAAAAAAAATAATTATAGATCATTTTAGTAGGCTTTAGACCTCGAGAACTGATGGGACAGTAACAAAGGTCGGCTGACATCCTTAATACTAACACAGAACTTTAGAAAATTATTTCCCCCTCTACAGACCTCCAATTGAGTTTTTTCTAGTTGTTATAGGTCACTGTGAATATCTAGTTTCTCTACATAAAATTTCGTAGCAATTAGACATTGTTTGACCCATGAATGACACAGATTTATTTTTGACCTAATTACACAGTGTACTGACCAAAATTAGAAAATTCTCCAACTTAAAAAATTCACCAAATATTTCATAGACCTCCAAAAATTCTTCACTTTAGCTTCCCAAAAGTTCTTAACAAGCTCTAGATGCATTCCAAATTTTAGATTAAGGAGAGCTCATTTAGACAAAAGGTGATATAGCCTACCAATATAGTCACTTTTGCTTCTCATTATACAACTCTTTAGTCCAAATGACTTTTTTTAGTGTTTGACACCTCTTGGGTAAGTTTAAAAGCACTAACACATTACATGTGAATTGCCCAAGTGGTCCAAACCATTATGTATCTCAAACTCACTATGCTACACACAAAAATACACCTCTAGGAATGGGCTACCAAGTGCCCAAAACTTACATTCTCATCGTTTTTGTTCCACAAATGGTTCATACATCACATATACATGCTTTTACAATTATTCATCTATTAAAGCTATATATTTAACTAAGTGTGCTCAACTAAGCTCCTTGACTTGCACTTGGATCTCCTTGAACTCCACCTAACATGTTAAGATAGGAGAGGGAAGGGGTGAGATTCATGGATTTTCAATAGCTCATACACTCATTCAAGGAAACAATCAAGGTATATAAACATGTCAAATCATGCAAGTAAGCATTCAACCATTCAAAATCATACAACACATGATTTATATGCCATAATAATCATATTAATGCCAAGAATAATCTCTAGGAACTTTTGATCTAGGCTTACCCTATTTTAGGGACTTTTTGATTGGCCTCACCTTTGGTCTAGGGACTTTTGACTTGGTCTCACTCATCCATGAGACTTTTGACCTTATCTCATCTATTCTTAGGGACTTTTAGCTTTACTTCACCTATCACATGAGACTTTTGACATCGCTTCACCCTTTAAGAGTAATTTTCACAACCCAAAAAATAAGCATATTGGTACCAATGCATCAAGGCAATATCAAATGGCATGTCTTATAAAACAAGTGCACACATAAGCATATAATGACCATCATACATCCAAGAATGCAACAAGAAAGAGTGAAAACCTACCTTGCAAGCTAACACAAGCCTTTCCTTTGGATTTCTCTTTTCCTTTCTTAGTCTCACAACCACTACTAGATGGAACTGATTCTCTTGGGCTTAGACATAATAAGTAACATGCAATTACTCTCTTGAAACTCAAACAATTACTTACAAAGGCTGGGGGATTCTTACATCAAAACAAACATTATAAAGTATTTAAGAATCCCTAATTTCTCCCTCTTGAATTTCCCTAGCTCTTCTTCTAATTCCTTTGCATTTTCTAACTTCCCACATTCTAATTCAAGGGTTTCATACTTGTTTTAGGTTAGAACCTTCTTCCTTTCTCAAGCTCTCAAGTTGGTAGAACCAACATACACAAAAAGCAAAGATACATAGGTATTTACCTTGAATTCTAGCCTTCTTCAAGAGTGGTTCCCTTGTCTTCACCTTCCCTTTAAATCTCCATTCTCCCTCTTCTGAACCAAACTCAAAACAAAGCTAGTTCAACAACCAAAACCATAGAAAGAGAGGGCAAAGAGAGAAGAACAAAATTCTAAAAGAAAAGCTATGGAAATCTTAAGTTTTGTTTACCTTTTCCTTGGTTTCCTTCCTTCCCTCTGAGCTTCTCTAGGTCTCTCTCTCTCTCTACAGCCTTTTTCTCTATTTTGATCAAAGCATAAGTTGGTTAGAAGAAAAGGAGAGCTTCTAAAGTCTTTAAAAGGTAAAAATCACTTTTTCTGGAATAACCCTCACTATAGCAGAAAATAACCATCACTATGACAAGTACGTATCAGTCTCAATCTCCTGTTCTCGCTACAGCACGCGCTATTACAACAAATTCTCTTATTTTTGTATCGGATGCCCAAACTCGCTATAGTAAAATGCATTCTTAGTATAGCAAACTAATATATTCGTTATAGCTAACTGGCTTCTCGCTATAGAACAGGTACAATCGCTATAGCCAACAGGGGTCCTAGCTATAGCTAGCAGATTTAAAAAATTTTAGAAATTCTGGTTGTGATTACAAAATCAATCTAATCTACTTGGAAACAAAATCTTGCATCAAAGTTGGTTAAGTGCTTTATTTTGGAGTTAAAAATTGTGTTTATCTTGATTTTGTTTCAGTTAGAGTTAACTATCTTTAGGTTGTAGTTAACTCTAAGTTGTTTTGTTGTTAGAATTATAGCTCAAGCACTAACATATAGATTTCTTTTTGTTAGTTTGATCAATACTTTTCAAGGTGATCTTAATATCTAACTGTTTGAAGAAGTGTTTTTGAAAATAACATAAGTTTTTATAGACATCCAATTCACCCCCTCTTAGATGTGTGTTGTCTTGTCTAATACGTAACTTCCTCAAAATCCACTCTTAGTTAAGTTCATCAAGGTTCTTCAAAATCTAGAATTGATTGTCCTCCTTTACTATATTAAACCAAAAAAGACGTTTATTAATATACCACTTAAAAAAAAATCAGAGATCCAATCAAGAATTTCTAAATTCATTTAAAATTGCATAGGAAGTTCCTTTGCAATTAAAGAAGCCTACACAAAACTCATTATCTATTTCCACAATTATTTCTATAGTCGTGACTCGAACTTAATGTGCATATTGTTTGTGTTGGAGGAAATGTTAAAACTAAACAGTGAAGTTGAAGCATCAGTAAGCAAATACAAGAATTTTATTTCAAATCGAAACAAGATTTCAGACAATACAAGTTCTCTGATGTGAAGTGAGTCACTTAAGAGGGAGAGCATAACGTCATAGACAATACTTAGTTATTTATCAATCTTCTTTTTCTTCTCTTTTATTACCAGACAAGCAATACGCAAAATAAACTATATTTATGCTAAATTAAATAAACCATTTTGGCCTAGGTTCCTATACGTCATTCCCACCAAGTGTTTTAAAGAAACTGATGAGATGGAACTACTGAGACCTAGATATACTTTGCAGCCAGAGTCAGAAGTATCCCTTACAGTTCTTATTTCCAGGAAGAAATCAGTTTCGCAAGACATTCTTTTCACATCACGCAGTCGAAACAATAGATAACTACGATTCTTGTTCAGTAACAAGCTTATAGCTAGACACATTAATTCAACTCAGGCTATATCAGTCATGAACACTACTGGCCATCACATTTCCCACTTTTTTAGGGTAAACAAAATTACAGAATATCATGTAAATGGGCCGTCGCCTTTTAGTTGGCCAATCAAACGGGAGACTTCGTGTCTTAAGATCCATGATACTTTATTGAGCTCTTGCCCCTAGGTTTTCATGTTGCTAAAAGAAAAAAGGGAAGTGCGAATAAGTACTTAACGTATGACAGAAAAAGAATGTTTTTGCAGAGTTTTGATAAGTGAAAGCTTAAAAAAAAGAGCCCCAAAAAAATATTTTCAAATATTATTATCACCTATTACATAAATATTCTCTCTCAAAAATAGCAGCTTGATTACATTAATGTTCAGTAAGTTTGCAACTACATGATTATATCACCACTTCCCCAATGGAATGTCTAATATCAAAGTTATATTGTTATATTTTATGCCAAGTAAAAAGTTCACCACGAAAGTGATTCAGTAAGGTCGAGTGCCACAAGGCACAAGCACCATACTCTACTGGGTCTATTCTGGTAATAAAACATGAATTTATGTTTGTGTACCAGGTGGATGAAAGGCTTTAATCGTTTTGTACTATAACAATTATTTAAAAATATTTGAATAATTTATTTCGGTCAAAAATATATTTTTATAAATTGAAGCCTAATATCTATTAAAGTACTTTGGGTCCACACACTCTTAAATATATTGCATTTTGAAATTGGGATTTCTAAAAGGAAAGAAAATATTCTCGTATAAGGAAATAAGGAAAGTTTTTATGTCTCATATATATCTTTATGTGCAAAATCTTATCCAAGGACAGATCTTTCACCCTTTATGCACTCAAGGTCTAAAGAGATTTTGGAGTACTTATAACAGAATAATAGTGCGTTTGGATTAACGTTTTCTTCTCCTAAAAAGTGGTTTGGCCAAAATAATCATTTGTTGTTCTTATATTTTATGGGTTGCAAATATAATTTTCTCACTTTCTCCAAAGTTAAACCAAACATGCATTAAATCTTTTTCAAATTTGTCTCATATGGTTTGAAACAGAATCACAAGATGAATTTCAATCTCTTATTCATAGCAGATGCATCATAGCCTAAAAAATTTGTGTATGACAGTTTCATAGAGAGAACTCTCTTTTTTCTCTCGTTTTGTATTTTTACTTTCTATATATTTCTTTTCTCTATTCTCTTCTAAATAGGATATTTTTACATACCTTTTTGAATTCATTTTGTCCGTTTTTTATCGTTTCTTTTGTAACCCCCACAAAACTAACTTTTTACTTTTAAATTCAAATAAAACTGATTTTAAATAATATTAAATAAATAAATAATAATCTTTAGTTACTAAGTTAACCCATCATGAACAGCTCAAATTGCAACAAGGTCTATTAAAGTAAGGATGATTCTTGGTGCATAAATCATGATATACAAGAATTCAATATCTTGAATTGTTGTCTTCTATTTTCGTACAACGGGCATTTCATGAGGGAGTTAATCAACATGCGCTCAATCAAGGAAGTATCACTTTTTGAATGCACTATCTTAGACAAAATGAATGAAGAAAATAAGTTAGACCAAAATCAAGTCTCCTAATACTTAATGAGAAGATTCTTAAGTACCTACTAAAACACATCAAGTCATTCAATGAAAAAGCAATGACTAATTTTTGTGAAATAGTGATATATATATATATATATAGAGAGAGAGAGAGAGAGAGAGAGAGAGAGAGAGAGAGAGAGAGAGAGAGAGAGAGAGAGAGCTAACTAAGAGAAATCATAGAAGCGTTTATTGTGATTTTTTGCTAAGTTATAATAGTTTATATCCCTTTAATAAGTGTTGCAAGTTGTTATCATGTTCTTTGTGAGTCTACTTGTTATACCTATTTGTGAATTACTGGGAGTTGAGCTTTTAAGAACTTTGTGAAACGTTACTCTTATTGTATAACATTATCAAACAATATAATAATCTCTCTCTTTATGGTTATTATT
The DNA here is from genome assembly GCA_032878935.1 of Erythrophleum fordii. NCBI lineage: Eukaryota > Viridiplantae > Streptophyta > Magnoliopsida > Fabales > Fabaceae > Erythrophleum > Erythrophleum fordii. The sequence continues at coordinate 46,428,592 of JAVQMF010000053.1, read as the reverse complement.
TTTAGTTTATTGCTTATCCCAATTTGAGACTCTATATATATATATATATATATTGGGTATTAAAAGAATCAAATGATATTTTTAAAAGCAAAAATGTATAAATATAATTATGTTAATTTTAAAAAAATTAGAGTAATTTAACTTTTTTTGTTTGCCCCTATTTCAAAATAAATAATACAAAAAATATATTTAATATCTCATTTCAAAATTATATTTATAAAAAAAATAATAAATTATTACTTTTTTATAAACGTGATTTTGAATTTCGTAAACCAAAACACACCAAAATTCAAAGAGGAAAGAAGGTGGACCATTGAAGTTTCAAATTTCCACACGCGCTGAAGTTAGTTTTCTGATCATGTCTCATGGATCATTTATACGTAGTTTCAATCGAGAAAAGTATTCATCAGACGTGGTACCAAATTAGTCAATAAAGGTCATAATTATATTTAGTGTTACGTACACTCCCAAAAGCCTTGGAGTCAGAGATATTATTTTTATGAAATTTTTTTTAAAAAATTACTTTTAAATATTTATATTATATAAAATTTATAAAAAATGATTTAAAAAATTAAAATTATTATTAAAAATTATTATTATTATTATTAAATTTTAAAAAATTTATTATCAATTTAAAAAAATTACTGTTAGGTATAGAAAAATTTCTTATCCAATGATAAATTTTCTAAAATTTATAATAAAATTTTTAAAAATAATAATTCCTAAAAATAATTTTAATTTTTAAAATTATTTATTATAAATTTTATATAATATGAGTTTTTGGATGCAATTTTTACAACCTTTTAATGTGTGGATAATAGTAGCAAGAGTACAGGATATATCACACCGTGTGTAATAACAAATTTTTATGTAATTTTAATTTTTTTTGTTTTTTAAGAATTAAATTTCAATATAAAAAATAAAAAATACAATTATAAGAATAAAAATTTCAACTAAAAGATTACACTTTAAAAATTGCGACTATGCAATATAATTAAAAATTTTAAAGTATAATTTTTTTCACAATTAAATTTTTTATTTTCATAACTATAATTTTCATCTTGTATATTAAACTCTAAACCCTAAAAACAAAATAAAAATAAAAATAAAAATACATAAAAATTGGTTACTATACCCCTTGCAATAGGTCCCGTTATTGCAAGGGATCCTAGCTCATGGATAATATCTTTCGTAGTATATAAATTGTAATAAGAAAAATATTAAAAGAAAAAGCATGCTAAGTTATTTGCAAATAATTTTTTAATTTTTAAAATAAAAATGTAAAGTTTTAAACTCTCATATTTCAAAAAACATGCATTTTTAATCTAATTTTCTTTAATGATGCTAGTTTATTTGTTATTTCAAACTCTTTACATGCCAAAATATGTATCTTTAAACTATAGTTTTCAATACAATGATCTCCCAATTGGTATAAGACAATTATGTAGCAAATGAATTGATCTCATTAGGAAGAAATTAGATAGGATTATCAATTTCTTGAAATGTTAAAGTTTAAATATCTATGACGATTGTGTTGAGTAACCTCAAATAAACTAGGTTGAAAAATATTTGCATTATAGAGTGCAACCTAGATTATTTCCCTCGAAAATAGATTTCAACATTTAATTAAACTTTCTAAATGTAAAAGAGCTCTAATAACTACCTAATTAAAGGGAGATAATTTAACTTAATTAAACTAATTAGAATTTAAATTGAATTAAAGTTTCTAACTACTAATTAAACACATGAATTAATAAGGAACTAATGGACATGTGACTAACTTTATATTCATCTCTTGGTATCCACTATTTTTATCCTAATTCAATTATTATTGGTTCTAGTCTAAGAATCCTTATTTGTGTTCAAGGCAATGTATCTTGAATTACCACACAAGATTCAAAAAATTAATAATTTAATGTTGAATTGAAACTTCAACTTTGTATTGAATCATTAATTCTTATCATTAAGATTAATGAATACTAAATTTGAATGATTAATCTATCAATTTAGTCTCTAAATTATCATCTTAGAATGTTCAATTAACCAATTAAACTCAAAGGAGACTTCAAATTAGACATTCAAACACACAATTTCTCACATGCATTTCATCAAATATCTTGACTATATACATGGATAATTGGAGGTTAATGAAAAATTCACCACTTAAATCAATCCATTAATCATCAATTACTCTCTTAATTGACATCTAACCAACTATTAATTACAAACCACACCAATCCTAATCAATTACAAGCTCAACTAAGCAAGTTCAAGAACAAGAACAAGAACAAGAATTGATATAGAAAAAGAAAAAAAAATGAAATAGGAATCTTAGCCAAAATCCCTTGCTAATCTCCAAAGATTCAAGTTTCAATCCAAGGGATTCCTCCTAGCTAGCCACCAAGTCAATTAAGCTTCCATGGAGTGGAGAGTGATGATGGAGAATGGAGATGGGTAGCTACAGCTTATGGAGAGCGAATGGAGGATGGATGTATGGTGGGTGAATGGAATGAGATGAAGCCTATTGCTCGAGCCTTCATTAAAATCACATGCCTTGCCTCCTCCGTGTAAACTTGTGCATGTGTATGTGAATTAGAATGGATGGATCCTCTGCGCGAGCCTTTAATCCTCTCCCATCTTGTGCTTTCCTTCATTTCCTTTTTAATGATCACATGTATTGCTTTCCAAATCAGAACCAGGCTTCGTATTGCTTCTTCCCATACTCTTCCACATGAGCTTCTTTTGTATTCTCAAAATCCCATGCCTTTGTCTCCTCTTTGTGTGCCTGAAGCCACCTTCTCCTCGTTCTCTTTATTCTCAACTCCCTTCTCCCTCTCCATGCTTCTTTCCACGTGCTTCTGCCTGCTGTACCCATGAGTGTGGAGGAATGAAGTTGCTCTCGGGCTGGTGTGAGAACAAACCACGCAGCTACTGTATGGGGTTTTGAATGAATGGATGAGAGTGTGAACGAGTCAACGTGGGAGCGTAGCTACTATGTCTCTTCTTTTTAGTGTTTCAATTTTGCTCTCATGCTTATGGTGTGCTGAATGATTCATGCCTTCTTCTCTAGTGAACCTGAGAATCCACCTCATGTTCTGCTCATGCTTTGCCTTATTCTCTTCTCCTCAAACCCGTAGCTTCCCACGTACCCTCTGCCCTTCTCCACGTCAGCTTCTTCTCTTTAATCCCTAGCCTCTTCCTCACGTTCCGCCCAACTCGAGCCACGTGTGTGTAGCAGCTGTATGTGTTTGTGAATGAGTGACGTGAGAGTGTGAGTGAATGAAGATACACGTTGGTGCGGTGTTTATGTGGAAGATGTGAGTCAACGTGAAGCTCGTGCATGCCAATGTGTAATCTGTGCTTCTCTCTGTGTGACGTGGTAGAATGACATGAGACCTGTGCGTGTTAGTGCAGTAGCTGTGTACATGATTATGTGAGCTAGACCCGTGGCAACGTTAGTGATGTGGATGAATGTAAGAGTGAGTGTCACGTGATTGGAATGCTATATATCCTGATCCTCTCTCACGCCAACTCGTGTGTACATGAAGCTAAGAGAATGGCGCAATGTGTGTGAGTGTCATGTCTGGATCTTCAAGCCTTGAGTGTGAGTTGCAGCTGCATGTGGTTGTGAATGAGAGAGGCTGTACGCGTGTTTTGTGACGTGGATGATTGAATGATGAATTCGAGCTTCAATGCATGACCTGGAAGAGCTGAGTGTGAATTTGCCTTGGACACCTTACATCCATAAATGATCCGTGTGTATATATATCACTTGGACAAAGTCCAATTGGATTTGAATCTTTCGTCTCTTTTTCAAATTCTCATTTAAACTCCAATTGCCCAATAAAAATCTGCAAAAATAATAAACAATATTAAGTAGGACAATTTACAAAATTATTTAAAAAGGAATTTATACTTTAAAAACTAATAATTTTACAAATTGAGTGCATAAATGGCTAATAAAGTCAAAGCTCATCTAATTAAATGTAATAAGTCATTATTCTTTATCAAAATGTCCAAATTAGCAGGATTAAAATAAATGAAAATAGCCTTTATCAATCTAATTTATAATTTTGGAAATTTTAGAGATTATATATTTATAGGTGATCCAAAGTTTAAGAAACCTTTTGCAATGTTTCTAACTATAATATCAATTGAATTATTCTAATTTTTATGTGTGGAAATCTAAATTTGCTTATCACCACATCATGTAAAAAAATTTTCTTAATAATCTAGAAATTAAATCCTAATTTTAAATATGTATATGCCTGTATCATTTTTGTGAATTAAACTTAATTACTAAAATTAATAATGAGCACTATAAAAACAAATTGTCCTAATGACCTTTTTTGGATTTAATAGTGGTCAGGGTGTAATAGCGGTTGTTGAAACCACAGTTAAACCATTCATCACTAATGATTTAATGGTAGTGTCCAACAACTGTAAGGGCTATTGTCTTTCAACCAATTCAATGATAGGCATATTACTCATTGTTGAGCCATAAGATAATAGCAATTAACCTGAGTTAGTGTTAAATACCACGAAGGATTTAATGGTGGTTTAATCTTTTTTTTTTTTAAATTCTTTTCATACTTTGATTTTAAACCTTTTCCTTACTTATATTAACAGTTTACAAACTTGTATAACTGAAGTCCAACTACATCCAATTAACAATTTGGTATAAAAAAATCCAAATAGATTCAATTACAACTATAATAAACTTAAAGTTAAGCAAAACACAATTATAGTGTGTTTAAGCTATTGATTTTTATTACAAGAGTTTGGTGACAAAGTTGCAACTCTAAAGTTTTCACTATTTTGACTACTTTGTATTTGAATTTAAAAGTGAAATTATATTAATAACAAATTACAAACTAAAAGAAAAAAAATTTCATTCATAAAATTTAACTAGAATGACAAGCTTATAATATTATTACTCAAGTGCCAATACTAGTAAACTCAGGTGGCACCTGACCATGAAAGTTTTAGAGAAGAAATGCCAAAGCTACTCTATCTATTGTTTTCATGTGTCCTTTTCTTACATTTGTATTCTTAAGTTGTTACACCTTCTTATACAATTCTATGTAAGAAGGCTCTGAAACTCTATGGAAACAAGAAGGATGAGCGAATACTTATGACGAGGAACACCTAATTCCAATCCTCAAACTCAATTAGGGTGCTCCTGGCTTCCCAAAGCCAAAGAATCTTGACTTGATATCTCCTAAAAAGAAGAGCCTTAAGTTAATACTTTAGTCAATGCATTGAAATCTTCTTATACAAATTCAAGCAAATGAAAAACAATAAATCGTTTTAGTAATGAATATTTCCAACTAAATCAAAATTCAATACTTTATTCCCACATAGTTCATATACTTATAATAATAGCTCTAACTTTCTCATTGACTGCAAATGTATTAGCCCTTTTATGTGTGGCAATCCACACATTTCCTCGAGTGACTAGGCCCCTACTCTCAACCTCTCATGAAGTTTCAAATAAATGTAACATATCTCAAATTCTATCAAATGTTCAATTCTATTGTTTACCAAAGTAAACTTACTATCTCAACTTTTTTTCATATACTTTGTGCTCATCACTAATGATAAAGTGTGACTGTAACATAGATACAATTGCTAATTAACAAACATGAACAAATCACAAAAGAATTCCATAATCAATGTGCTATTTGTATAGTGTCCTTGAACATGTCATTCTTGGATTCAACTGAAACTCTCTTCCAACTTGTGTAACCAAGTGGAAATGCCATGAAATTTCCACCAAAACCTCTAAGAAAACACTTAACAATGCTCCTCCATATCTAATATGTTAGTTATTGTTATTAAAGAGCATAACTACCCTTTGGCCTCGAGGAAGGACCTAAACATCTTACACAGTTAATTGTCTAGGCCTTAACCCTCCTTTCTTTACATCCACTTGGTTTTTATGAATATTTGAATGTAGCTCTTTTACTCATTAATGATGACAAAGTGTGACTGCTACAAAAAATGCAATTGTTAATAAATAAATATGAACGAGCCATAAAAGAATTCAATAATTAATGCACTACTTGTATAGTGCCCCTGAACATGTCATTTTTGTACTACTAAGCGAAAACGCTATGAAGTTTATGCCAATGGCCCTAAGAAAACACCTAACAATCCTTTTCCATCTTTAATGGGTTGGCCATTATTGTTGAAGGGCATAATGTCATAACATGCTATATATAGCTAATTCACATCAATTCTTTCTTAAAGCGATAAAAATATAATTGTTGCAAAACTTTTGACAGCGATTTCTAACTCGTTTTTATGCCAAAAGGACCTCTGGGGCTCTAAATTAGATTTTCTTACCATTTTTATTCATAAACTCTATAGGTACATTTATTTTGATCCATATGATCATCAACCAAAGCCTAAATGCATGAGGGAGTCATATAACCCAAATTGACTTCCTTTGTCATATTATATGTCAAATTTCAAAATTTTGTAACTTGGGTCATGTAACTTTGATTTAAGCAAAAAAGGTGTCTATGGAAAGTTTATAATTTGAACTTTATGCTGTAAAAATTTTAAATAAAAATGAATCCATTTGGCCCCTTAAAAGACATAAAAATCAAGGCCATGACATCATAAATAATAACTACATAATTCCATAATTTTAGACCAGATTCAAAAATTCACCAAATATTTTATAGTATTTAAAAAAATATCATCTTTGTCTTGTTGGAAGGCTTTATAAATTCTCTAGGAGTCTACCAAATTTAAGCTTCAAACAAGGTTATTTAAGTTGTCAATGGTAAGGTTGCAATTTATAACTCATTTGGACCAAAATTTGGTCCCAAAGTGGTCTATTTGAGGTCTAATATGTAATCTCTTCTTTTAAGCAAATTTTAATCCATTATACTTCATTTCCATAATGACCATTACAAGAAATATGGCTAGCATAAAAAATTCACCACCTTACACCGAATTATGCATATAGAATAAGTAACTTCTCATATATTCATATACTAATTGCCAACTCATGCATCAAAGTAACATACACATATGTTCTCAAGCTTATACATGGGTTACCATTATATATCCTTGACATATACAAAATATTTCACTATTAATGTGTCTCATACATCATCAATTACATAGTTATATCAAAAGCTCTTATTACATAATGTCTAAAGTCTAATTCTTCTTAATTTCTTTCTCCTTGTTTGAAGAACTTATCATAGTTAGTGAGAGATGAATAAGGTGAGATTCTTGGAAAAATCTCAAAAGCAAATCTTAATCCTTATTAGTGTATATAATAAATGCAATTAGGCAATGCAAGCATGTAGGTTATGTACATCAAATGGCTCAAACATAAAGTTTAGTATGAAACTTTAGTTCTCATCAAGCCATGACATCAAAACATACTAGCTAAGCTCAACTAAACTTAACTCTGGGTAAAGAAGAGCTATTGCACTCAATTCCCCACCATAGGGAGCTAGGAAGCAAAAATAACATCATACATGCATAAAACTTATGATAAAGGCTATTTCAAAGTATAACTCATAAAATCATCAAACAACTAAATATACAAGCATTTCAACTCATATATACATCTAAACACATGCAAGATATAGAAAGATAGCTACCTTATAGAGATTAGGACCTTTAGTGCACCATTAATCCCTTTTGTTCTTTACTTTTCTTTGGTTTTTCACTTGTCATTCTTGGGTATACACACCTAACAAGTAAGCTTGCACTTGCTTAGCCTTGTTTGAAAGCTTGCTACATGGAGGTTCTTATGCCACAATCAATTGTTCTAAACTCCCTCTTTTCCTCAATGAGTCAGCCATCAAAATAATCCTTTATTGGCTTTCTTTTCTCTTCTCTCTCTTCCTATATTCATGCCATATCCATTCCAGTTTAGAGGATGCGTATGTTGGTTATGGAAGGTAAAAGAAGCTGGTGTGACATATAAAAAGGGGAAGATGATTTTTATAATAGTTTTAAAAATATCGATTATATCCCTTCACTTAATTTTCTTCAATTGAGCTCATTCTGTATTCTTTTAAAAAATTATCTTTTTCATATGAAATTTAGGCTTTCTACTTTATTAAAAATATTACTTTAAAATTTCTAAGATTTAAAACAAGTTGAAAAAGTCGTGTTAAAGTTACAGTCAACCAGAGCCCTAAACTATATATCATTCAGGATTTAGCTATTCTAATGATCCTTATAGTTTTCAGGATCTTTAAAAATTCTAGTGATCTTAATTTGGCATTTAAAACTTTTTTTTTTAATTTCTAAAATTTAGCTCAAAATTATAATTTTCCCATTGGTATGTCAGTTTACTTTGTTTAGACATTTTGGCTCTATTTCCACTCTTTCTTTTCATTTATCTATACTTCTAGTCCCTTATTATCATGGCTATCAATCTTTCTTTTGATGTCTAAGGGTTTAGAAAACATTAAGTATGACACACAACTACATTTTGCCTTTGAAGAAGGACCCAAACATCTTGCATAGTTAATTGTTTAGACCTTGCCTCTCTTTGCTCATATGTATAATTAAAGTTAGTGCATAAACTTAGATTAAATGAATTCAACATACTAGAACTCATTATCTTACTTACCAATAAAATCAACCATCCAACTTTTTCTTCGTTGTGGCCATGCGGGCTTATTGGGTTGTTTAGGTTGCCTAAGCTCATACTCGACAAGGAACTCAACAATATCATCAATAGCTTGCTAGGTGACTAAGATGCCAAGAATGGGATCACTAGTTGGTGGTAGAACTATATACTAAATCTAAGTACCACAGCTATCCACTAACATCGGCTACTATACTCAATAAGGGACTTTTAATGTTGGATTCACCATGTTCACAAGTAGGGCCTAATTTACTCTTCTTTAAAAAACTTTTCATTTCCAAGATTCCTTAAAAAAAAAAACAAGCATGAGACATTTAATACATATAAAATAAAACTAGGAAGGGGATCACTAAGTGGTGGTAGAATTATATACTAAATCTAAGTACCATAGCTATCCACTAACACCGGCTGCTATACTCAATAAGGGACTTTTAATGTTGGATTCACCATGTTCACAAGTAGGGCCTAATTTACTGTTCTTTAAAAACCTTTTCATTTCCAGGATTCCTTAAAAAAAAAAAAACTAGCATGAGACATTTAATACATATAAAATAAAACTAGGAAAGGGATCACTAGGTGGTGGTAGAACTATATACTAAATCTAAGTACCACAGCTATCCACTAACATCGGCTACTATACTCAATAAGGGATTTTAATGTTGGATTCACCATGTTCACAAGTAGGGCCTAATTTACTCTTCTTTAAAAACCTTTTCATTTCCAGGATTCCTTAAAAAAAAAAAAACTAGCATGAGACATTTAATACATATAAAATAAAACTAATCAAGCAAAAGAAAGAAACACATTTCATCAAATACAAGCATAAGAAAAAGATGCAAGACACTAAACCTAGACAAGTGTAAATTTGCTTCTCCATCTGGGAATAGCATTTCTGAATGTTAAGGTTGGAATAACTCGCTCTCATAACTAGTATCCTCATCTTCTTCACCCATGTCATATAAGTCTTATAGTTTTAAATGCACGACCATGTTGTAATTTAAATGCATGGGGGAAAACATAAAAACATTCTTGCAAGTTCCCCACTATTGTAGTTACTAACTTTTTGAAGTGCAAAGTAAAGTTTATAACATAATAACTAAGGATTTAAAGAAAATCATAGTTTAAGCTACATTTGAACTTTAATCATATTAGGACATTATGTAAGATTCTAAGGCCATAAATAAATGCCAAAATCTCTTACATTGAGCTTAATTTTGAATTAGACTAGTTTTATAAACAAAGAAGAAACACTTGTTAAATAGACCTAAAAAAATTTAAACTAGTTTTATGTATATAACATTTTGGGTTGCTATTGCTGAGCCAAATCTATATGTAGATTTCTATATGATTATGTGAGCATGCCTTTTTACATTTTCTTAAACATATCTTTGGATCTATGAGTAATTAAATTAATTATTATTTCTAAAGAGAAAGAAAGTAGTCAAACTAATAAAGTACCAAAATCTATGAAAAACTTAAAAAAGAATTTACCCTCAAAATATTATCACACAATAAAGACTTAAAACACTTTTTTTCAAAAGACTAATTATTCTTACAATAGATAGCAACAACATTTTTCTAAAAAATTATTTTGCATAACTATAATTACAATTTCAAACCATTATTCAAATGGCTTTAGATTAGTTTTTGAACTCGTAAATGATGCACATTAGTTGTTCTAATACAATTAAAGTGCACATGGAACCACTCTCATTTGGTACATTTGCACTTTTAAAATGGAGTTAAGCTACTTAATTATATAGATAAGTCAATCCTACTGATCATCGTCTTTTTTTTTTCTAGTTTCATACTACAATGACATAGGATTTTTGGAACTTTTCCTCTTCTAGCAATTATCGATAACTAGCAAATAATCAATGGTTCTACAAAACCAACAAAAAAGCTAATACATGTTGGGGAAGGTCTTTATGATTTTTAATGAAATAGAGAACTTACCTTCAATTTTCAATGAACCCAAGGGAAGCTTCCAACAAAAGTGAGAAGGAATAAGGGATGGATCTTTAGAAATAATAAAAATGGCTAGCCTAAGATTTTAGGAGAATAAAAACCATTGGTGATTATAAGAAGATTTTTGGAGGGAAGGTGAAGACAAACAACAAGGATGATGGATGGTAAGAATGAACATTATGGTAAATGGATGATAAGGATAAACCATGTGTCTAGATAAACCAGTGGTGAAAATGCAAAGGGAAAGGACTTAGGTTATTAATGGGTGAAGGGGAATGTGAGGTGTTATGTTTAAAATGGACCTAAGGGAAATTAGGCCCAATTGTTGTTAGGTCCATATTGATAATGGATCCTTACGGTAGATGGATTCAACCATCATTAAGTAATGTTTTAGGGCCTAAGAATAATTACCTAATTTCCATTAGGTCCACTATGTTTAAAGGCCTAATAACAGTTAGGTTTAACTATTGTTAGGCCCATTATATAAGCTTAACTTTATGGCTTAACAATAGTTAAATACAACTGTTTTTAGGTCCTATTTAATTATCATCAAGCCTTTGGTTTAATGATGGATATCATAACTACTATTAAGCCACCGTTGTTAGATCCTGTGTTTTTGGTAGTAAAGACTCATAAGAATCACTTCATCACTTATTTTGCTTGAAATTTTAACTAAGTTTTTGAAATATCAGAACTGATTAAGCAATAATATTAATAGTTGATAATTATTAATCCATTCTTTATTTTTTATCTATATTCTCTTTTTTTTTTCTAAAATAACTTTGATAACCATAAACCACATATTTATCAAATATATTTTTTGATAATAAACTACTTATAATAAAATATGAACATTAAATAAATAAACTAGAATTCATTATTTTTTTAAAAAAGTAAAGAGATTTTATATTTAACATAGGAGTAACTGGGTCAAAAATTAAAGTAAGTTAGGTCACACACATTTTAGTGGAAAACATATAGCAATAAAATATGATGGGCACTCCACTTTGCAAGGCTTGCATTCAATGAAATTAAGATCCCTTCCTATACTTGTAGGAAAAAGAAAGTCTAGTCCCCTTTAAAATAAGGAAGCATGAACGAAAGGGTCTTGTCTTGACCCTTCTATTCCTATGAGAACAAGAAGGGATCCTAATTCCATTCAATGTTTACAAATCTATTCTATATTGATACTTATAAGGATGGAGGATTGAGAGGGTGGATAGTGACAAGCATAGATAGAGTATGGTAATTTTATTTTTGAAATTTTTAAAAATGATATTTTATTTTTTATTTATATCTTAAAGGATAATAAATTTAAACTTTATTCATTTTTTATTAAATTTTTAAGTTTTTGACTTAAATTATTCACTTGGAGAAATTAAAAAAGAATTAAGTTTTTTTAAATTGTGACTTATTTACATAAAAACTTATTTAGATAAAATCATGATAAGAAAATATAATATTGAAATGACCGCTAATATAATTCAAAATACATATAACTATTTTGGATTAAATTCTTTTTATTGTTTTTTGATATATTAAATTGAATTTTGGATTATAGAGAAAACACTAATCCTCAATTAACATTAATTGCAAGAGGTCACATGATTTAGATTATGATGGTAATGTTTCAATATAGGGGTATGGGTTTAAGGTTTTAGGATTTGGTTTTTAGATTTTAGGTTTTGGGCTTAAGGTTTATGGTTTAGGATTTGGATTTTAGGGTTAAGGATTTTGGGTTTTAAGGTTTCAAATTTAGGGTTTTAAGTTTAGGATTTTCCGTTTAAGGTTTTCAGGTTTTGGATTTCAAGTTTTGAGTTTGGGGTTTTGAGTTTAAGGTTTAGGATTTATGGTCAGGGCTTAAAGTTTAGGATTTAAAGTTTAAGGTTTAAAGTTTATGGTTTTAGGTTTAAGGATTGAGGTATAGAGCTTAGGGATTAAAGTTTAGGGTTTAAGGTTTACTGTTTATGTTTCAACATTCAGGGTTTAGGGTTGAAGGTGTAGCATTTAGGGTTTAGGGTTCTAGTATCGAGTTTAAGGTTGAATATTTAGAGTTTAAGATTTTAGGTTTGGATTTAGGATTTAGAGTTTAGAATTTAATCCTTATGATTTGGGGTTTTAGGTTTTAGGTTTAAGGCTTATAATTTAAGATTTAAGTATAAGGGTTTCAAGTTTAAAGTTTAGAAATTAGGGTTTACGATGTACAGTTTAGGGTTTTAGATTTAGATTTTAAGGTTTAGGGTTTACAGTTTAAGGTGGTGTAATGTTTATAGCTTAGGGTTTGGAGTTTAAGGTTAAAGGTTAATGGTTAAAGGGTTTAGCATTTTTATGGTTCAAAGTTTTTAAGGTTTAAGGTTTAGGGTTTGGGGGTTTAGAATGTAGGATTTAAAGTTAAGGGTTTAAGGTTTTAATGTTAGAGTTTAGGGTTTAAAGTTTAAGATCTAGGGTTTTAGGTTTGAGATTCAGGGTTTTAGGATTTAAGGTTTAACATTTAGGATTTAGTGTTTTAGGCTTATGGTTTAAGATCTAGGGTTTAAGGTTTACTAATTAGGTTTACCATTTAGGGTTTAAGGTTTAAGGTTAAGTGTTTAGGGTATAAGGTTTAGGATATAGGGTTTAAGGCTTAACATTTTTGGTTTAGGGTTGAGTGTTTAGGATTTAAGATTTAGAGGTTAGGGTTTAAGGTTTAGCATTTATGGCTTTGTATTTAGAGTTTGAGGTTTAGTATTTAGGGTTTTAGGGTTTATAGTTTTAGATTTAAGGTTTAAGGTTTAAGGTGAAAGGCCTTAGGGTTTGCTATTTAGGGTCTATGATTTAAGGTCCTAAGATTTAGGGTTTAGATTTAAGGATTTAGGGTTTTTAGTTGAGGACTTTTAAAGTAAGGGTTTGGAGTTTTCAATTTAAGGTTTTTAAGGTAAAGGTTTAAAGTTTAAGGCTTAGGGTTTTAGGTTTGAGGTTTTTAAGGGTTTAAAGTTCTTAGGATTTAGGGATTTAGATTGAAGGTTGAAAGTTTAGGTTTTAAATTTTTAAGGTCAATGGCTTTTCAGTGTTAAGGGTTTACGATTTACGTTTTAAGATTTTTAGGTTTGAGGGTTTAGGCTTTAGGATTTATGGTGTGGGGTTTAAAGTTTAGGATTTTTAGTGTTTAGGGATTTAGAGCTTTTAGTTTAGAGTTTATAGTTGGCATTTTAAGTTTTAGATTTTCAGAATTTATGGTTTAAAGTTTGAAGTCTGGAGTTTAAAATTTGGGGTTTAAAGTCTTGGATTTAGGCATTAAGGTTTAAGATGTTAAGTGCTTATGGTTTAAAGTTTTGGGTTTAGGTCTTAAGGTTCAAGGATTTTAATTTAGGCATTAAGGTTTGGAATTTAATGTTTTGGGTTTAAGATTTAGGGTTTAGGAGTTAAGGTTTAAGGTCTATGATTTAAAGTTTAGAATTTTTTATTTAGGGTTTAGGATTTAGGTTCAGGGTTTGGGGTTGAGTGTTTTGGGATCTAAAGTTAATATTTAGGGTTTCTAGTGTTTATGGTTTAAAGTTAACAGTTTAAAATTTAAAGTTTAGGATTTAAGACTATAGAAAGAATAGAAGAACTAATCATGCTTCTCAAGGACCATAAGAAGAATAAAAGAACTTATCATGAAATAAAGCTTCTCAAACACACTTCTTGGTGCGCACACACACTCTCTCTTACTCGTACCCTTTCTTTATATTTCCTTCTCTCACGCATCATCTCAGTCAAAAAGAAAGGAGGCTCTAAAGCATTTATGAGACTAAAAATGAATGTTGGAGGATGGAAGCATAAATGAAACCTTATAACATTTAATGAAGAGGATATTTACCCATTGAAGGGTATTAAGACATTATGGTGTTACAGGTATCTTGCTAATTAATGAATAAGCAAATGAAGCAATAAAAATTTCTTGTTGATCATTGATATTTAAAGTGCTTTCATCAAGCTTGGAAGTATCAAGAAGATCACAAGTATTTACTAAGCAAATTACTATTACTTCTTTGTTATTCATTAGTAGGTTAATTAGTTTTTTTCTCTTAATGAGTTTTGTTAGTTATCAAATTGCTCCAAGTGAGCCTATTGCTTATATGTTATATATTTTTTGTTAAGCATTAGTTATTGCAATCTTAGGGACATTAAGAAAATCCTAAAGTTATTGAGAAGCTGTAGAAACAAGTATTTTTTAACCTTTAGTTTTATGGTTGCTTCTCTGTGTAAAGGTGGCTGAGTTATAGACAAAAGGTTGCTAGGTTATGTTTATTGGTGATTACCCTTATTTATAAAAATATTACTTTTCTTTGCAATTGAAGTGAGTAAGTAGAATCAAATTGGTCTAAATCTTTATAAATTTTTGTGTTTTGATCTTCCTTAACCTTCATCTTTTATTTATTTATTTTTTGGTGATTAGTTTTCAAAACTTAAAAGTAGGAACCTAAATAGATTCTATCCATTTTTAAAGTCTTAATACTTAGAGTTAATGGTTTGCATATTCATCTGAAATAAAACTATTCATCTTTTAAAAATCAATTGTCTATACAAAAGGAAGGTGTGCTTTATCGAAAAATAAGATCATAAAATTCCTTGTTTAAAAGGGTTTTTCAACTAAAATTTTAAGTACCCAATTCAACCCCCTTCTTGAATGTCTTTTAAACTAACAAAAGCAAACTTAAACATGTTACAATTTAGGATGATCAGTTAAAAATTAACCATATAACATTCTTGTAGTATGCTTTTAAACAGTGAATTTAGAGGAAAAGTTAAGGCTCTACAACTAACCACTAACTTATCACAAAAATAATGTACCAAATTTTACACTAGTTATCTAAACTTTTCACAATCAATATACAAATAAGCTTTCCCAGGTGTAGATAATCACTATAAGAAAAATTAACAACATTATAAGTCAAACTAAGCACATCTAATAAAGGAAATAATGATATATCATTTGACAAATTATAGAAATAATTATAGAGAGAAGGTTACCTATGATATTAAAAAAAAAAAAAAAAGAGGCCTAAGAGTAAAAGAACCATGCAAGAAATTGTCCAAAAACTAAAAACTAAGTGTCCTAGACTTAAAATTTGCTTACAAACACTCAATGAGAAAGGCAATATAAATTTTTAGGACTAAAAAAATGTGAAGTAGAAAAGTATAAGCAAACACATAAAGAAAAATGCAATAAACAAATTGGACAACCATGTGAAATTATAATAGAGTCAAGAGTAACAACTAAATGCCTAATTGATAGAACTTTAAAAACTTTTGAAACTATCTTGATTGACCTTCCCATAGTATTGACTCTTAAAGTCTATAAAAAATTTAGGAAAGAAAATACAAAGTAAATAAATCAAACCAAGTTCCTTTCTAGTCATTAATAATGTTTCAAACAATATTTTTAAAATCGGACCGGTTATTAAACCGATGAAAGTACTGGTTCACAATTCATTGGTCAAACTATAGTTGGTAGAATCAGTAATAATTAAAGATATATTTTTAAAATTTTATATATTAAAATTTTAATGTAACAAATAAATATTAGTAAATTTTAAATATTTAAGTACTAATTCAATATTTTTTAAGATATTACAAAAACTATTTTATAATTTCTAAATTATATTAAGATTATACTAAAAATAAAAAATAAAAAGTAAATAATAATTTTGGTTAAATACCTTGATATTAAAGAAAAATATTACTAGGAAATGGAATATAAACATAATAGAGAACAAGTATAAAAAATAATCAAGTATATACATTTTATTTTTTTATATTCTTTCTTTTTAAAAAAAATTCTTTATATTTTAATTTTCTTCTTTTTTTCTTTTGCTTTCTATTTTTAATTTATCAAAATTATTTGGGATGAATTATTTTATTATATAAGAAAAAATCTAAAAAAAATTTGACATGGATCGATTCAAACCGATTTTGACTGGTTCAGTTTTGGCCGGTTTTGACCGATTCTTTACTAGTTCTTTGGTTGGCTGGTTTTTTTTAGTAACCGAACCAAAATAGAGACTGGTTCTCGGTTGAACCAGTTGGTCTGGTCTGATTTCCTAAACCATTGTTTCAAAAGACCAACTAAAGCAAGTAGCTAGGGTAAAAAGAACGTGGAAAAAATAAAGAACAAATCATAGCATCTTTAGGTGAAGACAAGCTCCTTTTTCTCTAATTAAACAATGCTTCGACAACCAAAATATAAAAAGGGAAATAGAAGGCAGAAGAAAAGGCTTTGGAGTTGTCAAATCTAAGTAAAACTTAGAGAGAGAGAGAGAGAGATTTGAGTAAAAATTTATGGACAAATTTCTTGGTCATTAAGAAGCTAAAACCATACTCAAAAGCAAGTGGGGAAGAAAAATGAGAATTGCCTTTAATCATCTTGTATGAAAATGCTCTTAGCTAATGACATACATAGATCAACAACATAAAACTTCGATGATGTCCTTTACTCGACATGATGACATTTTTTGTTTTTGGATAGTATTGTGAATAAAAAAGATGGTGAGAAGTTTATAGGAGAAATGAATACTTAGTTGATAATAGCTCATGGAGATTATGTCTTGCTGTGGTGATGCCTTGTACAATTGAAAATGGTTGTGGTTTGTGGAAGTGCTTACAGCGTTTTAAGTTTCTTATAGGACAAGGGTTGCAATTTTTCCAATCTAAAAGAGTCTTTGGTTTTCTTCCTTTGATTGATTCTTTTAATGAAAAAGGTGGTGCGTGTAAAGGATATACGTTTGAAAAAGATAAAGATAGGAGAGAGGTGTGAGTTAATGCATTCTTGAACAAAGACAAGTGCTAGGGTTATTATTTTTGAAGAGAATGGGAAAAGACACCTGAAGGAAAAGAAAAATGAAAGGGAAGGGTCTTGAATGGTGATTTTGGAAAAAGGTTCTTCAATGACAATTTTAGAGTTAAAGAGCTTCAGATTTGGAAGGTAATTAGGAAAAGAAAAATGAAAGGGACACTACCTCAAAAAATTGCATCTTAACAATGGTTGTTCCCTCATTTTAATAATACTTAAAACCATCACTAAAAGGTTTAATAACCATTGCTAAACCATCCATCACAAATGGTTTAACAATGGTTCTCAACAATTGCCAAGACAACCATAAGTTTAATGGCAATTTGCGAACAAACATTGTTAGGTCCACAACCATGTTGTAGCAGTTAATACAACTATTGCTAAATAACCATTACTAAATGCCCTTTTTTAGTAATGAGAGGAAAAAATTAATGAGAAAAGTTAATTCAAGGAAAAATATTTAGGCAAATTGACATTAATTTTAAGATAGGTAAAAAAATGAAATTATGAAAATGGAAAGAAATTAAGGTTTTTTATGAGGTGATTTATTTTTTAAAAAAATTTTTAGTCACCATCAAAAGTTTACTTGTTATTAAAAATGTTTAATGTGACTAGTTACTATAAAAAACTTTTAATGGTGACTATTACAAGTCATCATAGAAAGTTCTTTTACTAATTTTTCTTTAAAAAAGAAAATTGAAAGTTTACATTTGTTCAATTGACCTCAACAAGTCTCTCAACCACGTATTTTTCAAAAAAGCTTTTAGTAGTGGCTTTAATCGCCTTAAAAATCTACTTTTTTGGTTACTATCTAAAGTCATCATTGAAAGCCTCTCAACCTTTTTTTTTTAAATAAACAACCACTGGTGGTGACTATTGAAAGTCACCATTAAAAACTTTTAGTAAAAGTTTTTATAGCAAATATTTTAATTAGTGTTAAAAGTTGAGATGATATTTAGTGACGATTTTTAAGGATTGTCACATAAAATCATATTTTGAATGGCAACATTGTGAGATTACCAAAGGTTGCGGCTAAAAGTTTGAACTTTGGTGACAACCTTAGATTGTTGCCACCTAAACCCAACTTTCAGTGATAACTTTTGTGTTGTTATTGAAAATTTGCTATCAAAAGTGACTTTTTTTAAAGTGAATTAAATACATTTATTCATAGATAAATTATTTTTTCCTTCTCTAAGAGATGTCCAAATTATACCGTCCTTCTCTTTATTTCAAAAAATTGCATTCTCTTCTTCAAAAATTAAAAAAATAAATAAATTACATTGACCTTTGACAAAAAAAAAACTACATTACATATTTTGACTAAAATAGTCTTATATTATATAATATAATAAGTAGTAAATAAATATTTGGTCAATATAAAATAATATTTTTTTAAAAAAATTATAATAAATTAAATTTATATGGTTGAACACTAAAATAAAAGTATAAAAAATACATTTATCTTATAAGTTATATTTTTAATAAAAAAAGTCAGTACTATATGACAATATTTTAGTTGTCTTTTAGTTTCAATAGTGATTTATGTATATTTTTATAATAAAAAATAATTATATAATTTAAATATCCCTAAAAAAAATAATTTATCCTTTATATTGTTATCTAATTAATCATACTTGTAAGATTTTAAGTCTAATACACGTGTTAACCATCATAAATTGTGATATATATATATATATATATATATATGATACGTAAGATGCCGCATTCTTTTTAATCATAAATAATGTGGCTTTATCTTGAACTACATCTATTTGTCTTTTTTTTTTTCTTTTTTTATTTTTTTTTCTTTAGTTTTCAAATTCAAAATAGTGGCATGGGTTCCTGTGCTATTGGGCATCGAGATGCCACCCTAGTTAACATAAAATTGATTGGTTACTTAAAAAAAATAAAAACAAATTATGATGGTAAAATATGATAGGGCAATTAATATCCATCTCTAACACATATCACGTTGTCAATGTGAATAAAAGTTGATTTAATTGACCTAATTGAGTTGCACTGATTTAATTTTTTTAATTTTACATTTTATTTTAGTGGTAGAATAATTTATGTATTATTTAATAAAATTCTAGATATATGCTTTTATATTTTATGTTGCCCATTTCATTCCGAAAAGTTGAAATTATAAAAAGAGACAAAATATAATACATTGATGATGGTGAAGAGTATTGCCAGGTGTGATCTTAATAGAAGAAACAGAGGTTGAAAAGAAAAATTCTAGAATATAGAAAAAAGAATATCCTATGAGTCATCATTTTCATGCCCACATCGAAGTGGGGATATGCCTTCTTATACTTTTAGTGCAGTGCTGACTTGTCCCGATACCAACCACAAGCAGCGAATAAATTTCCTTGTATTATTATTATTATTGTTTCTCTCTTTTTAATTAACTCAATGCTTATCCTGAGCCCTAACCTACCCCTTTGTGAAAGGACACGCGTCACTTTGGTGAGTGCGGCTGAATCTGATAGCCATGTTCGTTGACAGTATCTCGTCAACAAGGAGAGCTCTCAAGTATTTGTATACTCAGTTCGTTTGAAACGCATCTTAAATATTATATTATGATATTTTTGCCTAAAAATATATATTTTTTTGGCAAAGAGTTGAGTGTAGACATTGAATATATTGATATTAAACAGACATCAATTTTTATCTAATATCGAGCTATTAATTCAACAAAAAATAATTCTAGTGTGAAATATTAAGATCTGCAAAACGATAAAATTTAAATAAATTTATTTAGGTATTTTGTTATTATATATAAAATAAAATTTTAATATATAGTGACAAAAAATAAAATAAAATTATATATATGAATAATTTTTACTCTTTAACATAATGTAATTTTATATTTTTCTCTGATTAAAATTAACAAATATATAATTTTTACAAATAATTATATAATTTTCTAATTAAACTACAAAAATATAAAAAATTATATTTCAGTGTTAACACCTAATATATATTAATATATTGGATCGTTGATTACTACATAAAATAAGAATTAGAAGTCTACAAATAGTACAACAATGTTAATGGGTGTTTTAAAGTTAAAAAAATGTGATTAGGTGAGATATTAAGCTTCTAACCTCAACGTAAACGTTATCTCTGTTTAATTTAATTAATTAATTGAATCCGTACAATTTACTTTGAACACTACTTATCCATATATGAGGAAAAAAAAGAGAACTTTTATACTTTATTTCCATTATAATTAGAAGCTTTGTGCCCTTATTAATTGAACCCGACATATTTATAAGTAATAGATTAACCGATTAAATAAAACTAAAGCCACTTTAACTTTATGACATCTTTCCTTCAATTATCATAACACTTAATTTGAACATAGAATGGTCCCAGTGCCAAAAAGGACATCCTATTAATTTGAAACCAGCCAATGTCACCTTAAAGTGCAGATAATGAAATTGAACAAAAGCAGAATTGTTGTGTCTTTTTCCATAGGATATGATTTAAAAGATTCATTTCTTATCCTACCTTCCTTGCTGCCAAACCCACCTAACATATATATATATATATATATATATATATATATATATATATATAAAACCTCCCCCTTGTTGAGTGACTAAAATCATTGTTAATGTTCTTTTTCTACGATATGGTTTGAACACGTTTACGACACATGTCCAAGCTTCTTCTGGTAAAGCAGTAATGTCATTGCTGAATCTATACACACAATATTGTTATGCAAACGGACAACATAGTATATATGGCAATCATATATTAGCTTTCATTTAGAAAATAAATTTTAGAAGTTATTAGCTAAATTTAACATTTTTCTCAAAATCACCTATTTCAATCATGTGGCTAATATTAAAGTGACTAAATAAATATCTTCTAATCATATAATTTCACGAGCCAATAACAAGAATAGCCGTAATTTTAATTGTAAAAAATCAAAAATTTATTTATTTTTTAAATAATTAGACTTAGGTGCAATTTCTTATATATTTGTTGTTAAATTTTTCAATTAAAATATGACAAGTTTATGATTTTTTAATAATATCATAAAAAATATATAATTTAACTGCAAAGCCATACAAATTTTTACCAAAAATCATACACTTATCACATTTTAATTAACAAATCTAATAACAAATATATAAAAAAACTAGGCATAACTTTTTTTTTTCTTTTTTTTAAAGATTACAGTCTTCACTTTTGCAAATTTTATACATAACTGATTTAAAATCTGAAACTTTTTATTAAATAATGCTTTATTTTCAATATTATAATTATATTTTTTTTATGAAGATAGAATTGTCTCTTTTATACAATAAATTTTTAAGCATATATTATATGTAAAAAATGAGTAGATTTATTTTTTTTAAGAGTCCTTCAAGAGTAAAATTTTAAATTTAATAGGATAATTCGAGAGAATACACTCCTAAAATTATTTTAAAATTAAATTAAAAACCGTTCAAGGAGTGAAAACAATTTAGACCTTAGTATAAAAATAAAAAACAAAAAATCTGAAATATCTCTGAGCATATTATTTTAAAAAATTTATAAATAAATATATTCATATATTTCCTAACAACATTTATATTTGATATATTTAAATATTTATTAATAATTATTTTAATTCACTTTTTTATAAACAATTTTGAATTCCTGATCTCATGCAAGTACAAACTATATACAATATGCCAATAATATTCTATGGAGAATTGAACACAACGCCGTTTAGATAAAGACGTCATGGTCTAGGTTCAAAGAATCATGGAAAAAAGTCAGATATGGATAAGTGTGGGAACGCTGATCCCTCATTGGAGCATG
The DNA here is from genome assembly GCA_032878935.1 of Erythrophleum fordii. Taxonomy (NCBI): domain Eukaryota; kingdom Viridiplantae; phylum Streptophyta; class Magnoliopsida; order Fabales; family Fabaceae; genus Erythrophleum; species Erythrophleum fordii. The sequence goes on along the minus strand of JAVQMF010000053.1, from coordinate 46,406,363 downwards.
GCATGCCAGGTGACGCATATAATAGAAATACAAAAGTCGTACCACCAGCCAATCAACCGGATGCAACTCCACAAAACGACAAAAACTCTCAAGCATAAAAGGCCCATCCATCTCCTTGCAAACATTTCAAACACCTTGATTTCTCTTAGACTCCTTTTCCAAATTTTTCTCAAACAAGCCATTACTTTCGTCCTCAAAAGAACCCAACAATGCATGAACTCCCTCCTGGCTTTAGGTTTCACCCAACTGATGAGGAACTGATTGTGTATTACCTTTGTAACCAATACACATCAAAGCCATGCCCTGCATCTATTATCCCAGAAGTTGATATCTATAAATTTGATCCATGGGAATTGCCTGGTACACACACACATATATATATATATATATATAGTAATATCACTTTTGAATTTTTGTTTATTGCTTGACTTATTCTGAACTTGTTACGGAATTAATGTAGAAAAATCAGAGTTTAGAGAGAATGAATGGTATTTCTTTAGCCCACGAGACAGAAAGTACCCCAATGGAGTGAGGCCGAACAGAGCCACTGTGTCTGGGTACTGGAAGGCTACTGGGACAGACAAGGCAATCTACAGTGGGTATAAGCATATTGGGGCGAAGAAAGCTCTGGTTTTCTACAGGGGAAAGCCACCAAAAGGTGTCAAAACAGACTGGATCATGCATGAGTATCGACTTCTTGAATCGAGAACACAAGCCAACAGGCAAATTGGGTCCATGAGGGTAAGCCCTTTTAAACCCTCTGTTTTTTACGGGCTTAGTTAATTTTGTTTTGCTGCTTCATATTGTTTGGTTCAAATTGACCTTATCTGTGCGTTTGGATGTGTTGGCTGTCATCAGTTAGATGACTGGGTTCTATGTAGGATCTATGAGAAGAAGAGCATGGGAAAGACAACGGAGGAAAGAGAGGAATATCCCACTGCGCAAGTTAATGCAACAGGAGGAAATTATCAAAGTGAGCAAGAAATGATGAAAGTTCTTCCAAGGACTTTTTCCATTGCTCATCTTGTGGATATGGATTATCTGGGTTCAATTCCACAGATATTTTCTGATGGATGCTATAATTCAACCTCCAATCTTCAAAATAACACTTCCAATTCTGGAACAGACGCATTTGTGAAACCTCAGATGGTTGAAATGCCTGACCATTGTGCAGAAGATTCGGGGAAGTTCCAAGTGATGAAACAGAGTAGCAGCATCGATAACCAGCCAATATTTGTAAACCAAGTGTACGATCTGCTAGGATATGACCGATGAAGAATAAGATTGGATTGTTTAGACATGACAATAGACGTCATCCATAAAGCAATCCTGAAGATTCTTTCTGGTCATATGTATTATATCACAACACGGATGTTCAGTCCTATCCAATCAGAAAGCTCAAGATGACGTTGTTTATACTTATTGTGCCAAAGAAGAAGCTCATTGGCCCTTAATTCAAGTGCACAACTCTGGCATTACCTCTTTAATTCAGATTATTATTACATATTATAGTAAAATTATCCTCCAATATGTGCTATATCCAAAAAAACTCGACATTTTGAAAAGTTCAAATAAGATGCTCCTGTCATGTTTTGAAAGCATACGAAGCCAAACATGGTTAAAAAAATCCATATTCTTCGTGTTCATATTGCAATGATAATTTTTAACTTGATAAAGATACAATTGGCAAGTTCTATACGATAAGTCAATAATTGAAAGCAAAAGGGGGTCTATAAATTAGTTGTGTTTATATTATAATTGATTCTGGAACTAAGCATGCGTTGCTTATCCAAAAAGATGACGACAGTATTGATGAAAATGGTCACTAAACCGTGGGGAAAGCAATTATATATATCTAAGACGTGTGTAGGACGTTGGCTTGTGTTGTGCAGAAGCTAAATATTAGGTGAGGATGAGGATGACATTTCAGAATTTAATAATATATAAGCAATTGTCCCATTGTTTGTTTAGTTAGGAAAGGGCAAATTAATATAAATGAAATATCTTGGGCCAAACTAAATCATTTGAATGAGCTATATTAATGATTGGTCCAAAAAAAAAAACAGTTATACTAATGTGCTTTTGCGTATTTTGGTTCCATGAGTTGATAGGTCAAAGATACGAAACTAGGGATGGTTGGGAGATGGGGCTGGAAGGCCTTCTTTATTCTCTATTTTGGTAACTTCCATTTTATTTCGTATTCTCGACTGTTGGAGATAATTTTCTCTACTCAAATAGTGTGGGATCTACAAGATTATTATATTTGTAATTTTTTCAAAAATCCTTAAGGTATTTGTCATTATAAATTTTTGGTTTAAATTATGATAGGTATAAATGTTCTTCATAATAGCACTGTGAAATGGGCTGATTTAAATGGATTGGTTCAAGAGCACGTCAATATTTTTTAATTAATTTTTAAATATTTTTTAAGTAAAAATTAAATTATAAGATTTTTTCAAATTTTAAAAATAACAAAGAGAACTAGTAGAAAGTTAAATAACTTCCCACTATCTTTCACATACACTTTAACTTTTTTTAATCAATTTTTATTTTTTTTAAATAATACTATTTTAATTATTTTATATTATTATTAATATTATATACTTCACACATACATTAATTTATTTCACAAAGGAACTTTTTTTTTTTTTTGGGTTAAAACAATGACAAAAGTTTTCATAAAATTATAAACACTATAATATATGTGCATATTTAACAAAATAATATCAACCTTACTTTGATATGCTAAGTATAAAATTAAAAAGGAAATCCATATTTTATGTTTCTATTAAACAATATACATTGAAGCCTCCAAGTCCAACCAAAGCCTAAAGGGTAGACAAATCCATTTTGAAGTTAACCAAAAGCACACTAGGAAATTAATTTTCACGCCGATCATCTGCCACAACTCACAAGTGATATTCAAACCAAAGGCATAAACACTTGTGAACAAAGGTTTCACGCATCAATTCGGGAGATTGAAACAGCTGACATGAGAATGAGAATCATGAACACAACGACAGCAATGAAAGAGCCAATGAGGGAAGCCGAAGTCCGATCACAGAAGCTATTGTATTGTTGGCAGATAGGGAACCAATTGGTGTTTGGGTTCCCGTGGTGCGCGATCTCCACGATGGCCGCCGCCGCCGCAGCTGCCGCAGTCAGAAAACCCATCGCTGCCTGTAAAAACCCTAGCTCAACGTGGAAAACTTAAGGCACTATCAAATAACTGAATAAGTATATGTGAGTGCTCTTAGCCAAATATATTTAACTTTGAAATCAAAATTTTAACTATGTACAATTCCTTTGCTTGTATGTCTTCCTAACCACCCTCTTAACTTTTGGAGCCATTGAGATCCTACACAAAAATATAGTCAACAATTTTTTTAAAAAAACATGACTACAGTGAAATTTTTTTTTCAAAGATATAATTATACGATGTTGAACTTGAAAACAATTAATCTACTCATTATATTTATATTGAAAAATCTAATTGAAAAAACATAAAACCAATGCCTGGGTTCTCTCCTTAATAATTAATTAACATGTTTACTTAATTAAGGAACAATTTTGGTATACTAGCTGATATATTAAATTTTTATGTATTAATTTTAGATATCTAAATAAAAAATATTATATATGATACAAGATGCTATAATATTAATTTAAGATTCTCATATTTGGTATAATGATTATAAATTGTATATATATATATATATAACTGATATTTCATAATAGTTAAGAATATTATAAATTGAGAGGGACTCTTGTGGTTTTTGAATGTATGAGATATTAGTCAAATGGTGGTATTTTATATTTTTTTGATATTTTGAGCATCAATAATCAAATAAAAATTAACATCTTGAACGTCTGAACGATCAAAGACCACATTATATCAAACATTTTCTAAACAGAAAAATAAAAGTACATTTTAAATGAAATTAATTTGTGCCATTAAAACCAAGAGGTTGCCTAAATGAATTGGCAAGAAAAAGTTTTTACAAATAAAATTGCGTAAGGAGAATCTGTATGTTTACCGCGTCAAGGAAGACCAAGAGAATCCTACTTTTCGCGGCAGTACTTCTGACTATGTGGAAGATAGAAAGGATAAGTGAAAGAACAAGATAGCCACACACTAGCGAGTTGGCCAGCACAAAAAACCTGGAATATTTGCATAGCCACATCCACAAGTGTGAACCCTTTTTTGTTTGACAGCTCAATCAAAGAGTTTACGATTAATTTTCAGACATATATATACATGCCAATTATAAATAAACATACATAAATATCAAAAGTGAAATCATGTTGAAAAATGTACATGACATGAAACAACTTTGGATATATACTTACACAAATGAGGGAAGGTCATCATACTCAGCCCTGAAGTGCACGAACTGAGTGACAAATGGAAGCCTCTCATGAGAAGTTCCCATAGCCACAGCGCTAGCAAATGTTGCAACAGCTGCTATAATTCTCAGAAAGAAGTCCATTATAGATAGCCCTCTCTTCATCCCTTTTCTTGGGCCTCTACCCCTTGAAACTTCCCCTGCTTCAGCTGCACTAGCCTTCATTTTCTTACAAGTGACTTGCAGTATCTTCTCTCTCACACACTAATTAAGGCTTCCAGAAGCTATATGATGGTGATATATTATATGATGCTTCTGTACTATGCCAGCATCTGAAAGTCTAACAATTTATAGAGCTGAAGATGAGCAGTAGTAAGGCACATTTGGATTTTACAAGATAGGATTCTAAGGGAGAAAGAAAAAAAAATCAATTAATTGAAGGTGAATTAGGTTAGAGTGGCTTTGTTTTTGTCATCTTTAACGATAAGCAGGCCACATGTAACTTTGTAATTGGCAGTGCTTGGTTTTGCTTACATGTTGTGGAAGGAAACTATAAATAGTAAACAATCTACCTCGTACTGTGACCAAAAACTGAGAAAGTGATCGAGATCATCCTTCCTGCTCCAATAGTTGCATTCCTCAATGCTTTTGATTAATTATTTGATTGGTGACATGTGGAGCGGGAAAGGTGGCAATGTGCAACAGAATATGCAAGAACACGTTAATTTTATTTATAGGTAATAAGTAAATCAATTTTCCATCTTTCATAATTTTATCTGATATTCATGCTCTTTTTTTTTTTTGATAGGTCAAATGAAATAAGTTGAATAATTACATGTTCAGAGATTTAATCTTCATTATCCGTTTTTATTTTCCTAATTAAAATTGAATTTTACAATGTAAGATATAAGATATGATGATTCAAATAAATAAATATATATATATACAGCGTGCTTTCGGATGGGGGTTATGAATTATTACTTGCTGGCTCTTGGTACAAATTGTGGTCGAAAGGTACCAAGAGATTTTAATACAAGTGCGGTACACCATACAGCACTGACGAGGATTGATGAAAGCAAGATTTGGTGGATTTGGTTTTTGCGTTGTAATTATTATTCTGCAGATATATACGTCATGTGGTTATGTCATTAAAAAATATTTGAGCAATAAAAAATTAAAATATATAAAATTTCTTCCACTCTATCTGTCAGTATATGTCAGATAAAAGCCCCGGAAGGCCTCCCACCCCCATCCCCGCGTGTACCTCTCATCCCTGAAACGGATCCCCTGCAGTGGCCTCTCCCATGGCCTCTGCAGGTTATTTTTTTAAAGTTTTAAAAATAAAATTTATTTTATAAGATACAGAATATAAAATAAAAATAATTTTTTAATTATAAATTTTTTAAAAAATAATATTTTAACATAAAAAAATAAAATAAAAAATTTAAACCGTCCATATTTAGTTGTAAATTGTTGAAATTTTATTGGAGAGGGAATTGAGAGAGTGATAATGGAGAGGATCTGAATCCCTCTCATCCCTGCATACACCTGCAGGTTATTTTAGACAGAGTAAATTATATAATTTTTTTAATTTCATAGAAACTACATAAATTTTAAAACAAAATATTTTTTATATTATATTTTAATTTTAAATTTGTATTAAAATGTTTTTATTTAAAAATATTTTAGTTAAAAATTATATATTTAATTGAAGATATTTTGATTAAGAAATTTTAAATTGAATTAAAGTATAAAATAATATATTATTTTAAAAAAATTTATATAATTTTAACAAAATTCAAAAACTTGTATATAATTTACTCTTTTAAATTTTGGTCAGTAAACCCACACCGTGCCCTTCTTCAATTTTATAAAATAGTTTATAATAAAAAATTTTAAAAAATTCAGACTCCACATGTATATGTGTGTGTGTGTGTGTGTGTGTTAGCTTAACTAATTTTTATATTTAAAAATAAAATTAATAAATCCTTCGTGAGAAAATTGGCTAACATGCATACCGAAATAATGAGTACGCTACAACTTGACATCCTGTCTCTGAAAAATCTCTGTTATTTTTCGGGTAATAGCAGCTTTGGGATGAATTTATCAGGATCAAATCCTTACAATAATAATCTTGCAAGAAACATAACCTTTTAAAAAATAATTTTTATTCATAGTTGAATGTATTTTCATTTAACATGTTACTATCTTGTATTACTGTTTTAATTTTTTTTATGAAATTTATTACAATTTGCTATAAAATTTTTAATGTTTTTTATGCATTAAAGACTCAAATTTCTTCATTGACTATCAAATTTCCAAAATTGACAAACAATATAATATTTTTCAAATTTTGTTCCTATAACGAAATCTCTAATTGTATCTCATATATTATCTTAGCTTCCTAATTTTTTTAAGGAATTTTTTAATTTTTCACAAATTGAAAAATGAAATTATCCCTTTAACCCATCAAAATCTCGATTTTGACGCACATAATATAATATTTTCTTCAAAATTTATTCCCAAACAAAATTTCTAATTTTACCCATTGTTTTGTTTAGATGTCCAATTTTCCTATGAAACTTTTAATTTCGTTGAAAAAGTTAGGGAATTAAGATGTCAAAAAATTAAATTCAACCAAATTGAGGCATTTTGGGATGAAATTTGGATAAATTTGGAAATTTCTTAATCGCATGCCTTGCACAAATTATTTTTTGTCAAAGTGTTAATGGAATGATATTTTAAAATATTAATGTACTAACAATTTAAATTGTAGACTATTCGATTGTTAACTTCTTAAACTATAAGGTATCAAAATAAAATCAAACTAGATCACACAATAGTAAATTACCCTTTAATTTGAATCCCCAAAAAAGTCTAGAACATTCGATGTCAATAATACCAAGAAATATGTTGTCCCATGGAAAAATTTCAAAGTTCCTTCCTTTGAGGTTTAAGTAAGTTCAGTTAAAATTCAAATAATCACGCGCCAAAAAAAAAAAGGGTATTTTGCAAGTTTGCAAATAGCATTATCTTGTATTTCAAGGTGGATCCAATATAAATTAAGATTTGCTTCTTTCACCGTCTTATATTAAAAAAAACGGCTAACTGAAAAAAAAAAAAAAAAATCTGTAAACAGTCAGCATCAGCTAAATATTAATTGGCGCCCGAATACAATACGCTGCATGTTTTTTTTTTTTTCTTTTTTTCTATACGCTTTTCCGACAAGGTCTACGCCCAATAGCGTGGTGACTATTCCCTGGATTAGGGATAAGGGGTAGCACCCATGTTTTAGGTTTCACCATCTGCATATTTCACTGCTTCTGTTCTTCTAGTTGAGATAGCATTGCAAGCATCATTCGTGGCTAATTAAACTATGCAAGCATCATTCCTGGCTAATTAAACTAAGGAAGAATCAACTTGACTTTTAGTTTGATTTTTAGTTGATAGACATTCATCATTTACAAGCGTTTCGTTTTAAAATTTGAAATAATTTGTTTGTCCCCTAAATTAAATAACAAATAGAACAACCTATTAGACATGTGATGGTTTTGCTAGTAATTCCATCATTTGTTTTGTCCAAAATATTTTATATATATATTTGCATAAATTATGCTAAATTTTTTTTAAGTTTAGTAAAATTGTACTTGATATTCTTTTTTTTTTTTTTAAATTATACCCAATTCTCCTAACATATAGAAATATATTATAGTATATATATTATAGTATCCTCCTCAATTTATTTCTTGTCAAGAAGAATTAATTCTTTGTAAAACATAAAAATATGATTTTATCATTAAAAACAATTGAATAACTTTATTTTTTTAAAAAAAGTTATATATTATGTAAAAAATTAACTTTATTAACTAACAATTAGGGTTGTTAGGCTTGGTGGACCCAGCTTTACCTAGTCAAATTAGACCAAGTATAAAGAAATTTTTTTAAAAAAATTAGGGTAGGACAAAGTCATATAATCGGGCAAGGGCGGGCATTGGACTGACTCTTAGGGATATATTGGTCCAACCTAGCCAAAAAAATAATAATTTTATAAAGATTTATGTAAAAAAAAATTTTAAAGTTATTTTATAATTCTAATAATAAATTTGGACTAACCCTAAAAAATATATTGGCCCAACTAAGTCCAAAAAAATTAAAAAATATTTAAAATTTTAATGTTTTAAGAATAAAATATAATTTTATAAAGATTTATATAAAATTTTTTTTTTTGAGATTATTTTATAATTTTAATAATAAATTAAAAAAAAAAAGAAGTTCGATATTGACCAGCCCTACCCAATATTAAATCGGGTCGGGTTAGACAGAGTTAGGCCAGCTCGAACAATGTGTTTCAATTTTAAAACTCGTTTAAAATTGAGTTGAGTATCAAGTTAGGCTAAAGTCTAATTCGACTCTATATGAACAATTCTACTAATAATAAATTAGTAAAAGGTTAGATTTAATTTTTGAAACTCGATAAGTATTTGATGTAATTTAGACAAATCTCCAAAAAGTTAGTATAATTTAATTTATTTCTACTTTCAAGTGAACTTAGGAACTCATATTAGTCCAGTGCATTTAGAATTTTGTTCTAACGTTCTCTAAGAAGAACCTAATTTAGGTTAGTCAAGAGAGATACTATCTAGTTTATCCCCTTTTATCTCTTCAGCTAATTCTTGTGGGTTAGCAGTTTCTTTCAGATACGAATCCTTTACATCGAACCTAAGTATAGAGAATGCAATTAAGCTTCTAGCTTCACATGTGTTTTCTTCTTTCTATTTTTCATAAAGATAAAAACTTTAATTATGACAAAAAAATGTAACTATAAAAACAAAAAAAATTAATTATAAAGACAAACATTTTAACTATGAAAAATTACACTTTAAAAATTTTAATTGTGAATATAAAAATTTTGATTGTAAAAATAAAATATTTATTATAAAAAAATTTAAAATTTGAAATTAATTTAAAAATTTTTGTTTTTAACTAAAATTTTTATCCTTACAGTCAAAATTTTTATTCTAAACCTAAAAACTCCACTAACCACTGCAGAGGATCCGTGTCTTGTTCACCTTGAATAACTGCCAGGACCCTAAATGGGGAATGAGAAGAGAGACTTACTGTTTAGAATCCAAATTTGCAAAAACCATGATTCACACTTGCTCCCTTCATAGTCCATACCATAGTTTTCCAGTGACCTTCGCCATTGTCAATGCTGCCATTATCATCAGGAGTCTGACATGTGAGCAGGAGATAAACATGTAGCCAAAGACGACTTGCCGAGCAAGGCCTTGTATCCAGGAAGACCACACTTCACAATAATCAAATTAATTAGGCTTGCAAAATAAATGCATTAATATGTAGTGGTAATAATTAATCTGAAAGTCAAACAGAGAAAGAGCTTCTCGGCAAATCATCCTTGGCTGCACCACCATATCTCAAGATCACATGCAAGACTTGAGATGTACAAAACCCAGAACTGTAATCTCATTTATTTTTCAGATCATGTTTCCCTGTAACGGAAAAATCATAAACTTGCAGTAGTGAGCATTTTGATTTACTGCACTCAGGGACCAACGTAAAAGAAGCATTTTGATAAAGATATCAGTTCTGAGATTCTTGAAGAAATTAATTTTATGCTTCTTTCAAGAATTTAATGCATAAAATATGATAAATCAATTTTTTTTCCCCGATAGAAATACATACATCTTGAACTAAGAAAGTTGAAACGGGACACATCAGAATAAAATTTGAAGTATCAATATGTAATTTGAAGAGTTGTGTCGTATTTAACAAGTGTTCGACACGTGTTAGACATACACATGACTTAACTATGTGAAGAAAGGTATTGCCATCGGTGGCTTTTATTCTCTTGGTAGTGTTGCAACGCATTGGAGGTAGCAATTTATTGCTGTGCTTTATACATTAGTGATTCCATTATATGATAAAGAACGAGCAAAATGATAAAAGCTCAGCGATGTTATCCATGTATTTGTCGCCAACTCTTGCTCATTTCATAACATTTTCAAGATGTGAGAAAGAAATTGGAGCAAGGGACATGGTTTGGCCATTCGTTGGTATTATTTCAATCAATTGAAGGAAAAAGAAAATTAAACCTAAGCATTGCTACACTTGTTGTTGGAATCTAAACAAGTTTAAAGAACCTATAATTTATTTCAAAGCAATAGTGGTCCTTACGGGTCTGCCCCAGAAAATGGCTCTTTCTGTTAGTTTTCTAACACTTAGAAATAAGCAAACTTACATATATATATATATATATATATATATATATATTGATCTTATTGTCATTATCGCCAAGGATCAAGCATCTAAAAAGGAGACAACTTGGCGATCATCTCAAAGAAGAAGAAGAACACAAATTTATTCATAGTTTATACAAATAACAGCTAATGTGGTTCCCAAACAGAAAGAGAGCAGCTGATGTTAAGTGGACTTACTTGCCAGCACATAGCTTTCTCTATTCACATGCAGAACCTTGATGAACGTTAGAAAATGATCATCATTTCCAAAGCATAGCTCTATATGTATTTTATTTCATAATAAGAAATACCACCTGCAAGGGTTGAGGAGGAGGAGGAGAAGAAGAAGAAAAAGGACATTGGTTATTGGACTGTGAACTTTTGCAGTAGTTAGATATAATGTTTGCTCTAAAGATTGTTTAAAGGGGGAATTTAGTTTTGAGCCGAAGAAAGAAAAGGGAAGAGCTTGCTTGTTATTTCCACACAGTATCATAAAAAAGAGAATAACGTATGAGAGGATAGGGATAAGGCCTAGATGCTGCTATGCCTCCAAATTGTGCAATTAATTTGTTGTTTCAGAAAATGACAATCTTGTGACTGCCTCTTCCACTGTCTTGTGGTTCATTTTGGTAACAAAATCTTATCACTTTTAGGGAATTAGGCTAGAAGTGAGATCAGCACTTGTCAGTTTGACAGCAACTCACATGCACAGCAAGCAAGATAATGTAAGGAATTTTTCAGTGATCAATTCGTAGGGAAACATCCAAATTACTAACAAATGGAAGAGGGTGCTGAATTCTGCAGATGCAGCTAACTTACCTAAAATTTGTTTATATTTTACATGAATCTTCTCTAAAGTACACACACATACATACATTTGGACCATTTGAAACAGAGAGGGGAGAAATGGTAAAGGAGAAATAAGGAATACGGATTGAAGTGAGATCATCAACCCTTGTCAGTTAGATAGCAATTCACATGCTCAGCATGCAAGATGAGTTAGGAATTTTTCAGAGATTAATTGTTAGGGAAATATCCAAATTGCTATAGGCTCAGTTTCATTACAAATGAGGAAGATTCGATGTTAAAAATTTTAAACTTCAAAATGATAGTGTGTCTTGAATTATGCCATAATAAATGTTGATGGGTGAGCTTTAAGTAAATCGAGTCTAAACAATAATATTTGGGTAGTAATTTTGCAGATGCATTTTACTTACCCAAAACTTACCTTTATAATTAAGCAGTGAGCAAAATCAGAGTGAATGATGTCTAAAGTATAGCATAAATCCATTTGGATGGTTAAAACAGAGGAAAAACAGAGAGGGGGAGATGATGTGCGTGTGATGTAATGGAATGGAGGAAGTGGGGGCCTCGTCATGGATGTGGTTATGGGATGACATGGGCTGATAATGCTTGTCTACCAAATTTGACACTATCAAACAACACAACGGCTCGTCTTCCAAACTCTGATCTCGGCCATCCCCATGTTTCTTTCATCTTTGACTCATTCAACATCCACCTCTTAAAGGTATTGGCTAAAATAAGAGATACCACATTGATTTATTAACATGGGATTAATTATTTTAAAGAATATTTAATATTAAAATTTTAAATACACAAACTTGGTGGGAATAAGAAGGAATGGAATAGAAATGAATTAAAAAAATAGATGATATAACTAGACAATAACATTCATATTTCTACTTTAAAAAATAATAAAAAAGAATAAATATTATTAATTAATACTTATAATAATATAATAGACATTTTACCTCCCGCTCCTACTCTTTGCCCTTTTCCCATTCTTTACTTGAACCAAATGTATTTTAAGAGTCTTCGCTAACTATTCTTAAATTTACATGGATTTAAGTTATGTTTATTGCCATGGTGATAAAATTGATGAGAATGGAATTTTCTGCAATAAGAAAAGTAAAAAATATCTATTATATTTTTTTAATTATTACTTAATAATATTTATTTATTTATTTATTATTTTTTTAAAATAAGAATATAATTATTATTTTTTATCTTACTTATTCACTTTTTTTCTTTTCTTTTCATTCCCTCAACCTTGATTGTTAGTTTTCTCCCTTGCTATTCCCAAGCCTTTTACATCTTTTGTTAACCAAAAAAAAAAAACCGATATTTGATCAAATAATAAAATTTATATATTTTTTGTGTTACAAAGCAACAAAGCGATAATTCAATAGATTTGTCACCTCTATCTTCAATGTCTTAAAAAATATTATCTTTTCCAGTTGTCAAGATTATTAATCATTAATTTCAATTACTGAAAAGATAAATTTGATGATTAATAATTCTATTTAAGTATTAACAAGAATTCATTTCCTTTTTTTTTAAATGTGTTTTCAGCGTGACTTTGTAAAATAAGCCCAATTCTACGATCAGGAGTCCAGCCCAAGTTGTTCATTCAAACAGCCTCGACCCACAACGGAGACAAGAACCAAAATCAGTTGTCGCACGCACATGTAAAGAACAAACAGCGTACATCTGAGGCATCGTTTTTCCAGGACGGTTGTCTTGGCGTGAGGCCGTTTGGTTTCGTCGAGGGCTTTTCTCTTCTCTGCAGTTTGGATTCCTCATATCACCGTTAGCTTCTCTCCTCCGTATCAGGTAACAACCAACCTCCGCTTTTTGCTTATCATTCCTTCTTCATTTTCGTGCTTGAGCAGCTTCATGGTTGTCTGCCAAATCTTTTATGCATATAAGAGACTATCAGATATGAACTGTGATTAAATTTTCTGAACTGGTTTCCTTGAATTATGTTCGAGGCTCTTTCATATGCAATAGATGACTAATTGTTTGAGTATGTTGTAGTTTGGCGATGGTGCAGTGGAAATTCAAACTGATCTTTAGCTTCTGTGATTAATTTACTAACTAAAAAATGGGGTTGTGCTGTGTTTCTTATACTTTCAATATTTAATTATGTTGATATCTATGCAATTTATTTGATGTGATTGCTACCTGGCTGACAATTTTCTCTAAAGAGACTGTAATGGGTCTGTACTTCGAGTATTATAGTGTTTGTTGTATTGCAGAAATGGAGGAAACCTTTATACGCTGTTCTACTATTTGACTATTATTTTCCTAGTACATTTTTGTTATTACTGAATGAAATAAGGATCTTTAAATGGATTGTTTAGTGTTTTGTATTCGAATTTTTTTGAGTCAGGTTTGGCTATGAAAAGTTCTAACTCTCAAGAAGTTAAGCTTTTTCACCATTAGATCAATTTTGAGATTCTAACCTTATTAATAAAAATGTAAAATGAGAATCTCAAAGTTGATCCAGTGGTGAAAAAGCTCAACCTCTTGAGAGATTGAGCTCTCCACGGCAAACCCTTTTAAGTCACCAAAAGTACTATTGCCTAGTGGCTAGTGCCTCGCAATTCGGTTACTTGCACTTACACATGGCAATACACTAGCCCTGGTGATTCAAAATGTCCTTCTTTGTTTTCCGTTCTTTTTTTTTTTTTTATAGACAGTTCCATACTTATGATCATCTGGACAAAATCAGGTGACAATCAAGCAGGTTCTTTCTTATAATTAGAATGATTCTATCTAACTTCCTAAAGGCTTAAATGGAAATTATATAAATTACCCAAGTATATACTAGCCATTCTGCCTTCCTGTTTATGCAGCTTATCAACCTTTGTTTCACAAATATCAGGAAATGGCCATACCTTGTAAAATCATACCGTAGCCTTTAGAAGGAAATGCTAAGATATTGCTAGTTTGAGTTACGCTCTTCAAATAATCCTAGATATTGTTGATTAAAGGATTGTTTGTAGTAACTTGCAGAAAATACTGAATTTTTAAGTGCTTGTAACCATATGCATTCAGTTATATGTACCAATGAATGGTATAATTTCTTTTCTGGTGGCATATTTGTTAAATTCAAAGAGTAAGGATGTCTCCCTTGATTTGTACACTTAATGTAAACTTTTGCATTCATTTGGGAAGATAACATTGTTCATTGTTGGTTACTGTCATCAAACCATTTTGATCACTACTGCAATTGCTGTCTGAGCAGGCGCAAGCAATGTCAGAAACTAATGTTGAGGATGTGAAGAAACAGGAAGTTGCTGACGATACAACTAAAAATCAAGTTGATTGTGACAATCCTGTGGATGATCTGAAAGATTCAGATAAAAATGATGTAGATTCTATGCCCTCACCCCAGCAGGAGGTAATATTTTGCATTAATATTATTTTATCTGGTTGGATGCAAGTGATATGACCTTGAAATCTTATAATGTGATATTGATAATAGTAGGGTAATCAAATTTGAGCTCTACAGCTTTTTTCCTGCTGCTGTATAATCTTATACACATAATGGTTTACTGATAAAGCACATATTATTTTTTTCAAAATTTATGCAACTGTTCTCTGCTCGTCTCCTCTTGAGTCTCTTCTACAGGAAACAACCATATAGTATCATTCAGTTTAAGAAATGACCACTTCAAAATATGTTAAAATCTATAGTTCCTAAGATGGCTTATTTATTGGTGAAACCACTTCAAAGCTTTAGAAAGGAGAAACCAACATGCCTTAGTGATCGAAGGTGATATTTGCAGTCATATTTGTTGTTGGATCTCATAATGTGGGTTTAAATTAATTATGATGTGGCATCTTTTATCGTAAATTTCTTTCTGCAGGAAGAAGTTATCAAGAAGAAGTATGGAGGGATATTACCAAAGAAGCCTCCACTAATATCCAAGGTTACTTCTTTCTTTTCTTCTGATTTTGCCTCACATATGCCCTTCTCCTACTACCCTCCGATCATCTATGTATTTGAGTAAAATTTCCTTTAGAAACTGAAGTTGCTTAATATTTTAAATTTCTGGCAGGACCATGAACGTGCCTTTTTTGATTCTGCTGATTGGGCTTTGGGGAAGGTATTTTCAGGACTTAATAGCACATGTATACCATTATGTTGTTGTAAGATTTAGTGCAGTTTTGTTTCGGTGCTTGAAATTTTGCGTCTTGGTTTTTCTCTCTGATTCCTTGAACAGCAAGGAGCACAAAAGCCTAAAGGACCACTTGAAGCACTGCGTCCAAAATTGCAGGTATTAATATTTTTGTAGCCCTTCCCTTTTTTTACCCTTTCCAATGGTCAAGCTTCTCTAACATAGTGTTTGGTTCAAACAAAGGGGAGGGAAGGGGAGGAGTTTTAATGATACCTTGTTTGGTTCATCTGAAGGGTAGGGGAGAGAGGGGTTTTAATGAAACCTTGTTGGATTAAAAAGGGGAGAAGAGATAAAATTAAATGAACAATTATACCCTTATAACATCAGAATTTTTTTTTTTTGTTTTAAAGATATTTTTATTAAAAAAAAGGCTTTTCCTTGCTTTCTATTATAGAAAATAATTTTTCTTGATTTCTATTCAAAAAATATTTTTTATTTTCATAAAAAATTATCTTGAACCCTACTGAAGGAAAATAAGATCTGCGCTATATTTTTAGTGAGAGCAAAAATGAGATATTAAAATTATATCAGGGATAATTTGGTTCTAATGAAACACAAAAATTTCTCTCCCCTCCAGAAACTCCTTACTTTTGGAGGGGTTTTTAGAGGGGAGAGGGATGAGGGGAGAGGAGGGAGTATTTTGCCTCTCTTCTCCTCTAATTTTTTCATACCAAACATTCTTCCCCTCTCTTCTCCTCCAAAACCCTCATATCAAACAATGCATAAGAGTGGGGAGCATTTAAATTTAGGTACAAAATTTAAAATGGTGCTTTGTGGATTTCGTCTTTTTGGGAGAATAGTGGCTAAAGAAATCCTAATGAAGAAAGTTCCAATAAGGAAAATTTACAAAACAAAGAAAGAGAACAATGCAATAAATACTTTGTTAAAACATTAACCACTTTTTGAATGTTGTCAGCCAACAAGGGATTACCAACGGGAATTGAACTGAAGACCCTTTCATCTACGTAGTTCAGTGTTTTACCAATTAAATCAACTCTTGTTTAGCAACTTCTTAAGGCTTGAACTATCATCATCATTTCTTAAACCAGCATCCATTAATCTATACAAAATTTATTTTGTATTTTTTATACTTGGATTTCTATGATAATTCTTACCAAATGCTTTACCAATCAACTTGTGGTTAATTTTATCACATTTTACCAAACAATTTTTAGATGTTCTCCCATGACAACTTTTTCACTACATCTTCAAAGAGAGCCTTTAGAAGGGCACAACGGATGTCATATGATGCCAGAGATCTAGTTGTTAGGGGTATGAGTAGCTAGCAAGAGGTTTTAAATTCAAACATCTGCAGATTATGTACCAAAGAAAATGATGTTGGATTCCCCTACAACGTTATACTCTTAATTTTGTTGAAGACAGGGCATCCATTTTGGTGTCTAACTCCCTGTCCTTAAATTTGCCCTAAAGCTTTTTCAAAGAAATTGCTGGGAGTGAACAGCATTCGTTAATGTGAAATTTTGTTTCCAATAACAACTTTTGGCCCATCACATAACTAGAAAAAGATCAAAGTGCAACATATGTGCCTCATGAATAATTTGTGTCTTCACATTGCTCAACTTCACTGTGGTCACCAGCCCACACCAAACCAGCAAGTTCGTTCAAGGCGCTCAGCTTATGCTCCAGCTGACGACAGTGACGGTATGTGCCAGTGATGAGTCAATGAATTTTGCACCAGAGAAAAAAAAAAACATGTTGAGATACCTTTGTTTTCTGACAGTTGATGGTGGCAATAATGATGCTTCTCCGGAGGATCGAAGTGCCCCTGAAGATGTTGGCAATGACAACAATACTACTGCTTAGAACTAGAGCTGCGGGTGTGTTGGAGCTAGATTACATTTGACAAATTGGTGCTTTTTTATCTGAATATAAAAGCGCTTGATCATGCATAGAGTTTGCTTGTGCCGATAACTGGAATAGGGAATTTTGACATCTG
This sequence comes from Erythrophleum fordii, assembly GCA_032878935.1. Classification (NCBI taxonomy): domain Eukaryota; kingdom Viridiplantae; phylum Streptophyta; class Magnoliopsida; order Fabales; family Fabaceae; genus Erythrophleum; species Erythrophleum fordii. The sequence goes on along the minus strand of JAVQMF010000053.1, from coordinate 46,388,815 downwards.
TGACCATGGATCATATATGTACACTCCATTACATTACTGTGAGATTCCATGATTTGATAGGATTGTGCCATGATGCAATCATATATACATCTCTGTGAGATTTGATTGAAAAGCACCATTTCAATATAGAGCCGAATGTCCCAAAGTATGATTTTGTTTTTTTTTTTTCCTTCTTTGGGTGAACAAATTAGCCTTTAGGAAATGGCACATAAAAACTGTCTGCTACAGAACTACGGCTATAATCCTGGAGAGGATGATGCCAAAGATTACAAATATCATGCACTTAGACATAACAAATAAAAAAAAGTGAAAAAAACACATACGCGCGCACACACATGGGCATGGAGAGGTTATAATTTATGCAAGCCATTTATCTGATAAAAAAGTTAAGTATTTTATAATTTACATCTACTTTCATGTATTTACGTAAGAATGCATGTGATGCAAAAAGAATAGATGGACTTAATTTAAAGGGGGCTTTATAATCTACTCAACAAAAGATATTTAAAATTAATTTAATAGATAATGTAATACTTATTAGAATTTGTAAGGATTTTTTTTCATCTTTTAATTTTGACATGAATGATTGTTTGCGCGCGCGCGTGCGTGTGTAAATTGTCTATCTTTAAAAACATTAGAAAGGTTGATTAATTGAAGCGTACTTACATTGATTCAGATATTATCCTATTGTAATATTTAATAAAATATTACATCACAGTGTCAATTTATTTATATTAAAAAATACGAATATAACTATCAATTCGTGGCAGAGTAATCAATATTCTTATTCACGTCCGACATTTGTGTTAATGATGGATGATGTAATCTTTGTCTTCAGAGGATACAAGCCACAAGAAGAGGTCTAAACGTGGGAGAGATAAGAGAATAACATGAAATCACAATTCTTTTGAAAAAAAGAAAAACGAAGAGGCAAACTTCGCCTTGCTCATGTACCATGGAGCGAATTTAAGCGCCACTCACACTGTAGGCACTGCCTCCAGAATGTCTTCCATCTCCTTCTTTGGACTTTCACGTCCCCCATCCAGACCCTTCAATGGAGCTAATTACTTGTCCTGTTCACTTTCTAAACTGGTCAACTTGGACCCGTCAAATGGAGACGACACCGGGTTTCGCGCTCCGGACTCGTTGGAACCACCCAAATCATGCTTATTCTGCGGAAGAAGGCACTTCATTGAAGCTGCAGCACTGGGAACTGCTCTGTTCCCAATTCGCCCCTCAAACGCTGCCGTTTCACACTCTGATTACACGGTAATTGCAAGTATTTGAAAATTGCCAAACGGATAATGGAAAGGGACAATCTTGTAGCTTGAGTTCATACTACTACTGAGCTAGATGGAGGTTTTTGGCAATATAGAGAGACAAAACTTTACTTTTTTTGTAGGATGTTCTTAACAAGTTTCATCCACCCAGGCCTGATTGGTACGAGGAGTTCTATGCATCATTTATGAACACTGCGACTAAATCTTATGAAGCTGAGGTTTATGCTCATCTTTCATTTTTCTAGGGCTTTGATTTGAGTTGATAAATATCTGTCCTTCATTTTAATGTTTTGAGTTATTAATTGCATTGGATTCAAAATTGAGATATTTTCTTTTGTTTGCTTAGGTTGCTCGTTACAAGACACAAATCTTCAGTAATTTGAGGGAAAAGGCGCACAAAATTTTGGAGATTGGAATTGGTACAGGATCTAATCTCAGTTACTATGCTTGTAATTCTGATGTTCAGGTTGTTGGCATTGATCCAAACCTAAAGATGGAAAAGTATGCTCGGTCCTCGGCAGCATCTGCTGGCTTGCCACTTTCAAATTTTGAGTTTATACATGCTGTATGTAATATAATCTTCTTCCCACTTTATTACCTCTTTTTCTGAAAACAGGAGGAAAAGAAAAATGCTGCAAAGAGGATATGATCTAGTAATAATGATAATAATAATAATAATAATAATAAAGCAACAAGTTGAAATATTATTATTATTATTATCATCATCATCATTAACATTCAACATTGCTTTTACATTAGACTAAAAGCAACAAGTTGAAATAAGAATTAAATGTTTGTGGTCGGCTGCTGTTTATATTGTCTCGGTGCTGAATTTGGAAATGATACAAAGCCTTGAATTTATTTCCTACATTGTGAAGGCGTTTGTCATGTAGCTCCTTTTCTAGTAGGAATATCTTGCCATACAATTTTGTTCAGTTCACTATCGGTGGTTCTTAGCGCTAGTGTTATTATCTTTTGAGCTTCCAAGATAATGGAATCCTTGGAATCAAATTGTTGACTATATTCAGGTCGGGGAGGCTATACCATTAAGTGATGCTTCCGTTGATGCAGTGGTCGGAACACTTGTCTTGTGTTCTGTTAAAGATGTTGATATGACACTAAAAGGTAGTGAAATTTGTAGGGCCTTCTTTTTCATTTGAACTTTATAGAGGCCCTTATCACTGGAGAGAAGCATATGCTGAATTCAAAAGTGTGTTTGTCAGTTTACAAGCTTGTACTAATGTCTGTTTCTCAACTAGTTTGCATGATTATTCTACTTCTGCAGCTGTATTTCGGTTTTTTTGCATTCTTGCATTTAGTAAAGGGTTTGAAACTTATGTCCACGTCCAGAAACCTGGACGAACCAGTTAACTTACAGCATTACGTAATGTTTCTGAGTTTGGATGTTAGTAGGCGTAGATTTTGGATTTAATTAGTGTTTGAAATCATAATTTTTGCATTTGTTCACATCAGAAGGAACCTAATTTTCATCCTCTACATGATAGATTCTTTCTTTATTTTTTCATTAATTATGCACCACTTTATAATCCAAGTCCATCATCTAAGTAATTACAATTCTCTATGTAGAAATGAAGAGAGTGCTGCGGCCAGGCGGGCTGTATGTGTTTGTGGAACATGTGGCAGCAAAAGGTGTAAACAGAACCTTCCAGTTCACTTTTGAAATGGAATGCTGTAATCTTAGGAAGTAGCTTAATTTTGTTTTTGTTATGCAGAGGGAACAAGTCTCAGAATTATCCAGAGAATTCTTGATCCTCTACAACAGACGCTTGCAGATGGGTGTCACCTCTCTAGGGACACAGGAGGCTTTATATCCGGAGCTGGATTTTCAAGAGTTGAGCTCAACACGGCATTTGTGTTAAATGCCGCATTTATAAACCCCCATGTATATGGAGTAGCTTACAAGTAGCATCAAAAGCCTCTCTTCTGAACCTCTTGGCCTGCTGGCTAGCTAGCTTTGAAGGGGTTGTAGTTCAGGTACATATACTATGATCTCATATCATGAGCATTTGAAGGTTTCAATCCAAATAATGCATAAACTATACTCTTTGAAACCTTGCTGTGGACATACTTTTATTTATATATACATTCTTGCCACTAAATCAGCAATGAGAACTTTAACATGTCATTTCTCTTACCAAAAGTTCGTGTTGGAGAGGCAATGTATGTTGACATTATTGACTCAAGTACAGGATAGTACGGAGTGTGATTCATTTTCTTGAGTAGGTTTGAAAGGTTACCACAATTAACTGTCCTCAATGCCAAAGATCGCCATGGAAGTTGGTTTGTGATGGTTTGTTATCATATAGAACATCTGTGTGTATGTGTGTGTTCGTTTTCTACAACAAATACTTTCTTCTAAAGGTATGCTAGCAAACTACCAAGTGCAGAATTGAAATTGATTAATGAATAAATAAATGAACAAGAGAGGTTTATTGTATATTCTGAATGAACTGGAATGTGATTGAATGCATACTACTATTCTACATAAGATTCTGTTGTTTGCATCTTTCTGTTTTAATACATAAATAAGAATAGAGAAAGTTTTCACGTAGTTCCTTATATTTTTGTTATTAAGTTCTCTAATTAAAATATAATAAGTATATGATTTTTTAATAATAACATTACAAGTGTATGACGATAATCATATTTAAAGGAAGTGAGTGGGTGTAATACATAGAAAATTAAGTAATACAAGATTTTTGCCTACACAAAAATAGAAGAGAAAGCAACCTCAAAATTTCAAGCACACAAAAAGGGGAATAAGCAAACAATGAAAAACAGAATTAAATAATCTTAAAGAAATGTAGAAGAGCAAATGAAAGAAGCAAATAGATCTATAGATATGTAAAATAAAATAACGACGTGCTTTGCAAAAAGTGGAGGATACAAAAAGTTATATGATACAGCAAAATGATATATAGTAAATGAAGGGATCAAGTGTAGCACAAAGTTAACTTAATAATTGAAAGAAGGATCCTCTAGAAATGGAAGAGACAAGTTAAGCAAAAAGTAAAAGAGAGTAAGGGCAAGAGAAACACATGGAAATTTATCTTGCCTCGCCCCTTCAAGTTTATGTCTAGTTTCCTTAAATTTTTTAGAGATTTTTCTTTATTCTAAACAGCAATTTTACAACAATAATAGTTTTACGTGCTCATTACTAATGTAAGTTTTCAAATTCACCTTAAACTTGCTATAAGGTTTTGTAGAGCTTATCTTCAACCAAGTCACTTAAGAATTTACAACAAGAATTGAAGAAACAAATTGACTCTCTATTTTGAGATTCTTGTTAAACTCAAAATTTGTTTCTAATAAGCTGATAGATAATACACTAAGCAATAATGTTTACAATAATGCAAAACTCTTTCTCATTATTTCTTTCTTGATTTGTTCTTTGAATCTTCATGTATATATAGACTTTTATTAGTTTCTAGCTGTTAAAGTTTATCTTGACAATGTAGCATCTTTTTGGCTAGAGTGGGCTTAGCATGTCTCTAACATTCAAAATCTTTCATATTTGCAACTACTGCTCGGTCATGCAACTTTTCCCTTACTAATCATTTGATATATTCATCATTAACGCGTTATGAGGCTCAATACATATGTTAAAGTAAAATATCATTTTTATAAAAAAAAAATAGAGAAAATTGCAGTAGATAAAGGCAAAAAGAATTACTGTTTCAAATTTAAATTGTGTATCATTTGCACAAAAGTCATTTATTTTTGTCATATGTATATTAATTGCTTTGTCTTTTAATTAATAACAGTGAATATGTAAATGGGCTATCAAAGACAATGGGCTTTTATATAAATGAATTTTGGATTTTGTTATCATTAAAGTTATAGGCCTGCAATCTTGGGCTAACAATTTTCTTCTTTTGATAATGATAAAATCATTATGCAAAAAGGTCAAGTAATTTATATAAAAGATCATTTTATGCCCCTTTGAATCATTGCACACAAGCAAAAAGAAGATGATTTAGTGAAGTTACAAGATAATCATATAGAGCAAAGCAATAACCAAATAAGTCAACATATTTTCCATGCGATTTTTTTTTTGTCAACAATAAAAGGGAAAAGAGCAGAAGATCAGAGTAATAATCGCAATAAAGGCACCATAGAAAGTCAACAAAGCATAAATAATAGGCATAAATTTAGGTAAAATGTATGGATAAAAAAATTAAGACAATGACTGCCATGAGCTGAAGTATTAAAGTTGTTCTCAAATTGTTGATTAATATGATGAAACGCCTAACCTATCCGATAAGTGAGATGAATAATAGTAGAATCGATTGCCTAAACATGCTACAGGAACTCTTATCTATCAGCTTAAAAGGCTTATTTGGCATTATGTAGCTTAGCAATGACAAAGTCGAGTTATTGTCAAACAACTCTTTGATTGCTCACCATACTTCGGATGGTCCCAATATTTGTCATCAAAGAATCAAAGTCATTTTAAAGGGCCTACACGTTGTTGTTAAATGTTGCAGAGAAGTTAAAGAACATTTTTGTCGGATGGAAGAATAATGATTGGAAGAGGTGTAAAGGAAGAGGACAGAGGTGAATGATGATCCACAAGAGATGGAGGAGGTGAAGGTGAAGGCGGTTGAGATTGATGATGATCCACAGGAGGTAGAGGAAGTCAGGGTGAAGGAGGCTAAGGTTGATGTTTTGAATGAGAAATGTGGAGAGTCTGGAGGTGGAGGTGGTATAAGTGGAAGAGTATTGGTTAGAGTTGGTTGGGAGAGTGAAGATTCTAATGTATGTGTAGTGCGAGAAAGAAAGGGTGGAGATAGTAGAGGTGTGAAAGGAGGTGTGTCTGTGGGAGTTGAAGGAGAGAATGAAGGGTCGAGGATGGTTAAAGGTGTTGGTGAGGAAAGAGGTCATGGTGACAGAAAAGAAGGAAGAAAGTCAAGAATTTCTATTTTGGTGAATAAAAGAGGCAAATGAGGTAACTTGTTATTGGAAGTGGAGGAAAGAGTTGACACAAATGTTTTTCTTTTCTTTAAAGAAAGAGGACGAGATGGAAGAGGCACATGGGTAGTAAAAAAGGAGAATGGTGGAGGAGACACTAGAATGGATGATGGAAGAGGCATAAAAGTTGGAGAAACTTCACCTGGATGTTTGAATTGCTGAATCACCTAAAATATGTTCTTTTTTAGTTAAAGGGATAGCAACTTTGCCTACAGTATTTGCTATAAGAGGTTCTTCCACTCTATGCACCACAACTTTCTTCTCTCTCTTGGAGGATGAAGTTTTTGTGGCTTTCTTCTTGGGCTCTAAAGGGCTTTAAGGCTGGAAATGGAGGAGCCTCTTAGAGGTTTACGAACCTATTATACTTAGTGTAACGCCCGGTACATTGTAAAAACATAGAAACGGGCTGGTTTGAAAAGCAAGTTCCCTGAGATGAGTGATTCAAGGCCAAATAAAATTTGGATAAAATGTTAAATAATAGAAAATAAGGATTTGAGTCTTGAGTTGCTCAGAAATTGTGGCCGGAGTAATTTAAAAAAATTTTCGAAAGGCCAGTGGCATTTTCATAAATAAGTGCAAAGTGCATACATACAACTTATTTGCATCACCAAAGTTAGCCCACAACTCGTGGAATTCAAAAAGGAACATTAAATCCACTCTATTATTTTAGGCCAAAATCTCAGTTTTTCTGTCTCAATTTTGAAAATTCATAACTAAATCTACACATCTCTACTTTATGAAAAAAAATATGTCCAGGCTATGAAACATAACACAGAAAGCATTTGACACGTGAAAAGGGGCAAAGGTTCGGACAGCTACTGGTACTGATGCAAGTGTCTGCTATAAACTTTGAAAATGTCCAATTAATTCCATAAAAATCCAATCCATGCAAATGATACCAATTTGGAAAGCTATGAATGTTAAATTTATGGTAAAAATAGGCTCAGACCAGAGAAAGCACATTTAGCCACTGAAATTCAATGGAACAGTGACTCAGGTCGTGCTGCGCTACTATTTCTGTTCCAGAAATTCAAAAATTCATATCTCTTAGCTCAGACCTTCAAATGAGGTGCTTCCAGTTGCTACAAGTCACTATGAATGCCTAGTTTCGGCCTATAAAATTTCGTAGCCATTGGACCACGTTTGCCTCTCGGATGACACAATTTTACAACTGACCAAATGAACAGTACTAGTGCAAATCTGAAATTCTGATGCCAACTTTGAAAAATCATAGAAAATTTCACAGACTTCCAAATGACCTAATCTTTCGCTTGCCAAAAAGCTCTAGGCAAGATCTAAGTGCATATAAAATTTCAAGTCAAGAAGAGGTCATTTGATCAGACTTTGCCATAACTCAAGATTATGACAATTTGGTTCCAATAAAGGGGCAAATTTAGTTCAAATGAGTCATTCATTGTTCCACACACACTTGAGCAACTTAGAAAGCATAAATATAGTACAAATAAGTCCCTCATAAGGTCTGAATCCTCATACAACTCAAATTCACCATGCCACTTCCATATACATACATGCATAAGTGAGCTCTCAAGTAGTCAAAATACATAATTCTATTCATTAAACTTTATTCTTGATACATACACTAATTTTACATAGTTTTACACTTGTTCAAAGTGTCATGGCTCAAAAATAACATATACATATATTCTTTGACATCCTAGTACATCAAAACTAGTAAAGTGTGTCGAGAGATGGAGATTTAAGCTCCTTGGCCTCCATCCTTTGGATCTTGGACTTCACTTAGATCATATGAGATGAAAGAAAGGAGGGGGTGAGATTCATTGAACCTCAATAGCCCATACACCTATCCAAGCATATTTTCAAGGCATACAACATGTCAAAGACACAAGTATGCAATCAATCAATTCATGAAGCATTCCACTTTCACATTTTTGTGTCACAAACTCATGTCAAGCATAAGAATGAGCTCTAGGGACTTTTGGTTTGGCTTCACCCCATTTCTAAGACTTTTGAATTGCCTCACTCTTGGTTCTTGGGACTTTTGACTTAGCCTCACCCATGCAAGGGACTTTTGGCCTTGTCTCACCCATGCCATGAGACTTTTGACATCTCCTCACCTACATTAAGGGACTTTTGGCACTACTTCACCCTTATGAGCCATTTCCACAATTCAAAGACATTCAAGAAAGCATATTGGTACCAAAATAGCAACATAGCATCAAGTGGCATGTCCTAAACATACAAATATACATATAAGCACACAATGACACATATGCAACAAGGAAATGCAACAAGAAAAGGTGGAGAGCTACCTTGGTACAAATTCAAGCCTTACTTTATTTGTTCCTTCCCCTTTTCGGTTCCACAAACACAAGGAGGTGGGGTTGGATTTCTTTGGCCTATTCACAATAAACAACACTTAATTATACTCTTGGAACAAGTTATAACATCTAACTCACTCTTAAGACTACTCTTTTTTCTATTTATCACAATATGGTTCCATTAATGACCTAATGAAGCAACTACCACAAGTAAAATTCTTAGTTCCATTCTCTTGCCATATTTAGACCTCTTGACCTCATTTAAGGTCTTTGAAGCCATCACACACTCACTTTCACAAACATAGGTCCATGTTGCTTCATAAAGTTACATTATGGAAACCATTACCTCATCTCCCAACCAAAGGCTTATAAATTTTTTTCAAGGGTTTCTCCTATCTTCTTTTATCATATAAAGTCCTAAATCAAGTTTGGAACTATTTAAAACATCTCCTAACTATCTCTAAGGGTTTTGACAGATTTATGCTTCCATTAAAGACCCATGGAGTTTGAAATTTTTCCTTAATAGATGGGGCACTTGGGAGGCTCCCTTGGAGTCTAAGGAACTCAAACAAACACTCACATATGATGGGGAAGTCTTGAATCAACCCAGATTTTTAACTATGCTCAAGCACCCTATACTTTTTCAACTTGAGATTCAATGGCTTTTACTTGCTTTCAATGATAGATTCTTAATCCTTGCACTCCAAAACCTCTAATTCCCCCTTGATTTAGACAGAAAACAACCTCTAAAAATTGGGCTCATGGTGGCCAAATCGTGCAAGAGGAAGGGGGAGGAAGAGCTACCAAAGAATGGAAGTTCTACCTTATTTTCTTACTATTTCTTGGTTGTTTTTCACTTTCCTTAGTTGCCTCACTCTAAACATGAATTTTTTCTCTCTGTTCTACCCCCAAAACAACACCAAATATATCAATAAAACTATAAGAGGAAAAGAGGGAAGGAGAAAAACAACTTTGCTTAAGGAAGAACTAAGAAAGTCCATGGATTCCATACCTTTTTCTTGGCCTTTTCTTCCTCCAAAATTTCCTCTTTTTATGCGCCTAAGACAGCAACTCCTTTTCTGAGATTTAGGCAGAAGAAAGTCGGTTTAGAGAGGGGGAGGCAGAACGTGGAGTTAAAAGGGGCATTTAGAAGCTTCTTTGTGCAATTTATTTTCATTTTTGCCCTTCCATAATGGCATTTTCGATTTGGCTTCATTTTCGGCCAAAATCTCAGTTTTTCTGTCACAATTTTAAAAATTCATAACTAAATCTACAAAAATCGAAACCTAACAAACTTTACCATTACAGAAAGCTCTAGATGTCTACCCCATGCTAAAAATAATTTTACCGCATGAATCATTAAGGAGAGAACGTTTAACATTCAAAAAGCCACTAGGGTCGCTGTTGTCTGAGCTATTAGTTTAGGTTACTGATATGAAGTTTTAAAATTCATAACTAAATCTAGAAAAATTGCAATCATGCAGTCTTGGCCATTCTAGAAGCAAGTAAAAGCCATTGAATCTCAAGTTGAAAAAGTATAGGGTGCTTGAGCATAGTTTAAAATCTGAGTTGATTCAAGACTTTCCCATCATATGTGAGTGTTTATTTGAGTTCCTAAGACTCCAAGGGAGCCTCCCAAGTGCCCCATCCATTAAGAAAAAATCCTAAACTCCATGGGTCTTTAATGGAAGCATAAATCGATCAAAACCCTTAGAGATAGCTAGGGGATGTTTTAAATAATTTTAAACTTGATTTGGGACTTTATATGATAAAAGAAGATAGGAAAAACCCTTAGAAAAAATTTAGAAGCCTTAGGTTGGGAGATGAGGCAATGGCTTCCACAATGTAACCTTATGAAGCAACATGGACCTAGGTTTGTGAAAGTGAGTGTGTGATGGCTCAAAGATCTTAAATGAGGTCAAGAGATCTAAATATGGCAAGAGAATGGAACCAAGAATTTTATTTGTGGTAGTTGCTTCATTAGGTCATTAATAGAACTATATTGTGACAAATAGAACAAAGTGTAGTCTTAAGAGTGAGTTAGATGTTATAACTTGTTCCAAGAGTATAATTAAGTGTTGTTTATTGTGAATATGCCAAAGAAATCCAACTCCACCTCCTTGTGTTTGTGGAACTGAAAAGGGGAAGGAACAAGCAAAGTAAGGCTTGAATTTGCACCCTCTCCTCGAGGCATCACTATATACCACAAATGACAAACTGGGGTCAGGAATGACTAGCACAAGGGCAGTAGTTAATCGGAGTTTCAACTCCTAGAAACTCCTCTCACATCTCTTATCCCACACGAAAGAGGTATCTTTCCGAGTTAGCCTCGTAAGTGGCAAGGCCATCTGAGAAAAGCCTTGAATGATCTGGATATCACTAGCTAAGGGTGAGAGCTGAAGACGTCCCAAAGATGGCCTTCAAGACTAGATATAGGCATTATGAGTTACTTGTAATGCCTTTTGGGCTAACGAATACGCCCGCGGTATTCATGGATTACATGAACAGGGTCTTCAGACCGTACTAGATAGATTTGTTGTAGTTTTATTGATGATATCCTAGTGTACTCTAGATCTTTTGAGGAGCATGAGAGGAATCTTATATTAGCCTTAGAGACTCTAAAAGATAAGAGATTATATGCTAAACTGAGTAAATGTGAGTTGTAGCAACTGGAAGCACCTCATTTGGAGGTCTGAGCTAAGAGATATTAATTTTTGAATTTTTGGAACAGAAACAGTAGCACAGCATGATCTGAGTCATTGTTCCATTGAATTTCAATGGCTAAACGTACTTTCTCTAGTCTACGCCTAGTTTTACCATAAAGTTAACATTCATAACTTTTCAAATTGGTATCATTTACATAGATTGGATTTTTGTGGAATTAATTAGATATTTTTGAAGTTTATAGCAGACACTTGCATCAGTACCAGTAGCTGTCAGAACTTTTGCCCCTTTTCGAGTGTCAAACACTTTCTATGTTATGTTTCATAGCTTGAACATATTTTTTTTCATAAAGTAAACATGTGTAGCTTTCCAGAATGGCCAAGAAATTTGGTTCAAATGAGTCATTCATTGTTCCACACATATTTGAGCAACTTAGAAAGCATAAATATAACACAAATAAGTCCTTCATAAGGTCTGAATCCTCATACAACTCAAATTCACCATGCCACTTCCATATATATACATGCATAAGTGGACTCTCAAGTGGTCAAAATACATAATTTTATTCATTAAACTCTATTCTTGATACATACACTAACTTTACATACACTGCCATTTTTCCATTCCCTTTTATGCAATTCATCATGTGAGACTTAGAAATGATAAGAAGCAAGCTAGAAATATATGGTGTTACACTTAGCTCGAAATGCTTTAGGGTTTGCCTTGAATTCTTCTACATCACAATTTCAAATCTATTCAGTTCTAGTGAGTGTGTATTTCATGAATCAAATGATTACTGCATCATAAGACATTGAAACCACCCGAGACGAGTAACCTTTAAAACTAACTTTATACCTTTTGAAAATTTGAGTGAGAAGCATTCTGTAAGGGAGGCTCATCACTTACGATGATCCTTTAGTCGCTTCCTCTATATATTTCAACATCCAGTAAATTATGTCAATACTTTGCTGAGTCATTAAATTATATACCTAGAACACATTTCTACGAGACAGCATATATAATGTTCAAACTCGAGAAAACATGATTGTGCTAATGATATGTGCTGCAATGCGATAAGAAAATGCTAGTGCCTAGGTGTTAATCTTTCTTCTAGCGATTAAATATTTTCATTCCACTATGACTTCAAAGGCATAAGTGTATCTAACTTTTATTTAAACAAGCCAAGAGTATCTAGCAAAGTAAACTCTAGGTCTCCTTTAAAAGAAACCCCAAAAATGTTTTTCAAGGAGTGTACCCCAACAATGATAATCTTCCTATAACACCCTGAAATTAAGTAATAATAATCATTTAGGGATTATGAAATTATTAAGAGAGATTTAAGAAAAATTATGAGAAAATAGAAACTTTAAGAAAAATGGTAAATTTGAGTATCTTAACATAATAATTATTAATTAGATCATTTTGAGGGAAGTAATATGATGTTTATGGATTTAAGTATGATTTGGGTCCATGATTAATTTATGTATGCTAAGAACATTATTAAAAGTCCAAGTTTATTTATATGAAAGCTTAACTTCATCTAAAAATGACCCAACTCTATTCTTAAGGAAGCCCAACCCATTGTGAACCTAACTAACCCATACATTATAGCCCAACATGTTAAGCATCATCCCACTTAGAATAATGGATCCTTGAAACTTAGTCCAACCCTCATTTAACCCATATAACCTTAGAATCCATGGCCCAAGTCAACTAAAATCTGAACCCACAAGGAATTTGGCTTTTAGGTTAGCATATTCTACTCTTAGTTCTAAATTTTCTATAGCCCATTCATTAAATCATAGCCCAGCTACTTGGAAGAAGCCCAATTAGACTTTAAGCTTATGAGTCAGCCCATTTCTCATTAAAACCCTAAGAGAAAACCCTTGCCTTTTGCCTCATTCTACAGAAACACAAGAAGAGCATGAGATTTTCAAAGGTCCAAAGGGAGATTGGGATTCCTTGCATATTTCCATCATTTCCCACCTCTAAAGTAATATTTAGCCAAGGTAATATGTATAGAACTTAATCTTCTCTTTTTCTTCTTCAATTTGAACTGATTAGTTTCTCATTTAGAGTATTTTTATCTTTCACCTAGAACTAAAACTTGTTATTTGGTGCTGCCATGGTGAATTTTCGAAGGTTAAGGATATAGGTGTTGTTAGGTAAGTATCCTCTTTCTATTTTGATGCATCTACTGCTAGTTTGAGACCCAAATAGTTGATTTATAATATGAGTTTTTATTTTATGCAAAATTACCTAGAAATTGAAATAAACTATTATGGTTTCTGGTGTGGAAAAGCTAAAACCTAAAGTTAAAATCTATTGGTGGTTAAGTAAGTAACTTTTAGATAGTCATTAATAGTTCAACTCTTTGGGTATCTGATTTGTTGTTAGAAATGATGATAACTATGCTTATCTTAGGCTTGGTGTATGTAACACCCCAAAATTAATTAAGGTGTTAATCATGGATTTGGGTTAATTAAGAATAATTATATGAAATAATCGAGTAAGTTAAGTGAATGAAAATTTTAAAGAGATAAATTATTAATAGGAGTTTGAGATTTAAATGTGATAGAAACTTCATCTAGGTTTAGATTAATGTAGGAGATCTTGATAAGAAACTAATAGAGGCCCAATAAGTTAGATGTAGACCCAATCTGATTTAAGGAATTGAAGGCCCAAGACCCAACTTCCATAAGCTCTTATAAATGGCCCAATAAACTTTGTGCAGACCCAAAACAATGGAGTTCTTAAAATTAGGTCTGGCCCAATAAAATTCTACAGCCTAACATTTTGAAGCTAGCCCAATAAAGTTAAAATCTGAAGCCCATTTGGAGTTGAATCTTGGAGCAGCCCATAACTCATAGAAAACCTAACTTAAACCCTAAAAACTAACCTAGCCACCCCCCATTCTGCAGAACCACAAGAGACACACACAAAATTTGGAAGTCCAAAAGAGAGGCGAGGTTCTTGGTATGTTTTCACCTTTTTTCCACTTTTAGAGCAAGATTCAACTAAGGTAATAATTATGTAACTTAATCCTCTCATCTTCCTCTTTAATTTGACCGGATTAATGTTCCAATTAGAGTACTTTCACCTATACCCAAAATCTGAAACTTGTCATTTAATGTTTTCATTGTGAAATTTCATAGGTTGAGGCTAAAGCTGACATTAGGTAAGTATAAACTCATCTTCTTGATGTATTTCTACTGGTTTGAGATCCCAATGATTGGATTATAGTATGGGTATTAATTTTTCACAAATTTGCTTAGGATTTAGGGTGATATATTGAAATTTCTAGTAGATGACACCTCTATTTCGAATTTTAAGACTTTGTAGTGTGGGGAAGATTTTGTACCACCGGTGGCTTTTGCAATTTGTCTACAAGTGAGGTAACCAGGATTATATTAATTCTATGCATATATCTATTTTAATTTCATGTTTGTTATACATGAATGATTTGAAATGCTGAATGAATTGGTTAGCTATCTATTGTGTTGTGATTAGACCTTGTGAGTCCATGGTGGAGCTGTAGTGCGGCAGCCACCCATGCATGTGTTTCGATCGGGCACTAGGTTATGAACAAAACCTAGATGCACTGAGCCCTGATTGTGCTCAATGGGGAGTAGGTGCCGTAGACGAGCCTTTCCCGGTGTTATTGGCCTTTAACATGTGGAATTATGATTGCTAATATGGGATGGTAATCATAGTAGCCTAACCATTTCCTTTACTCATATGACTGATATGATTTTGATGTTGATTTTGATTCATGTATATATGTTAACTAAATTAAATATTATGAATGAAAATTTCTTTGGTTACTAAGATTCGCATCTCATCCCGTTTCATGGGATTATACTTTCAGGTGAAGGCTCTTCGAGTAAAAATAAGGGGAAGCAAGTGGATGAAAATTCATGAGCTCTAACTATGTGGGGAGAATGCTACACTTAAGCTAATTTAGTTAGTATAGATGCTAAATTTTGTATTCCTTTTTGTATAGCGTCATCATGTAATCATGTTATCAAGTGTACGCTTTTACATTTTGATTACTTAAGATGTATCCTCATTTTAGCTTGATATTGGATATATGAACCTATAAATCGGATGTATGAATTTTACTGAATTTATGGTATGGTATACTATTAGAAATATAATTATGTGATGCATTAGATGTTGATATGAACCATTGATGTATGAAATCTCTAGCGGAATGTGTATCGGATATTAATTATTGATAGTGCATGAATTATTACTAATATTAATCCATGAAATTGCTGAGATGTGGTAGTTGGACGAGTAGGAATTAGTACTTAAGTTTTGACTTAGTAATGGTAGAATAGTTGGGTAAATAGGGTAGATAAATATCATTAGAGTCATATAAAATGAGGGAAAATGGTCCTAGGGTGTTCCTAAGAAGAGTATTGGAGTGCATGGGACGAAATTTGGGAGATGTAGTTACAGGAAGGAGTCACGTCGCGGCTAGGAAGGCCTCACCATAGCCTGAAGAGTGACAGTGGCGAGTAACGTCATGGCTTGAGGAATCTCACCACGGCTCAGTGTAAAAAAAAATCGCTTAAAAAGGTGGCAGAATGAAACTTCATCGCGGCATAGCATGTACTGTCATGGCGCTAGTCGAGGAAACTAAGTAAAGAGTGTCCAGTAGCAAGGCTCATCGAGGCGCAAGAGTTCTCCGTCAAGGTAAGAATCGTGGGAATTTGAACAGTAGTCCTGGGAGGTATTTCTACTGCAGCGCCACGTAGAATTCTCGAGAGTAACTCAGTCGCGGTGCAGAAGGTCTGGGCGGAGGCACAAAGTGAAAAACGTAATTTTCGAACTCCAGAATCTAACTTAGCCGCGACGGGAGGGTTTTAAGTAGCGGCACAAGTCCCCAAACTCCTACCTTTAGCCTAGAAACCCCAGTTTTCTTCAATAGTAATGCTAGGAAATGGTATAGGAATACTTGTGGAGGGTTTTTGTGTGTTGAAATGAATGGATGAATGAATCACAAACCCCTCATGATAATATAATTTCTTTTATGCATTCTCACGTTGTGGTTGCTTAGTGATGACTGTAACATCAAGGTTTAAATTTTTCTATATTTTCATAATGTAATAAATTATAATGACTCCAAACCTTGACCATTAATTATGAATCATGTATTTAGCCATAATTACCATGTTTAAAAGATAGGGTTGTCACAGTGTACATTTGGATCATGATAGTAGCTAAAGAAATAATGACTGGCTTTATTGAGGTAATCGGGGTTAATTTTCTAATTCTATGTATATACTTATTTTGATTTGATATTTGCTATATATATATGATTTTGAAATGCTAAATGATTAGTTGGCTACTTGAATTATATTATGATTGGACCTTATGGGTTCATGGTAGAGCTGTGCTACGGCTGCCACTCGTGCATCATGCTTCGATCGGGCACCAGGTGGTGATCAGACACCTGAATGCACTGAGCCCAAGTTGTGCTCATTGGGGAGTTGGTGCCATAGACGAGCCTCTCCCAGTGTCATTAGCTATTGACATGTTAGTATGAGAAAATAGTCACTAATAGTCAAACTAGTTCATTTGTTGATGATATTGATGCCTTTGGTATATTTTATGTATAATTACATTATATTGATTAATCTGTACATATATATGGAATTTGTTTTTTGTTATTGAGATTGTATATCTCACTCCGATTGTGAGCTAACATCTTTAGAGACTGGACCTTTTAGTGGTGAGGAGAAATTAATAGAAGCGTAATATTTGGTTTGGTAGCACATAGGTTTAAAAATCTTGTCAAATTAAGTTTGTGTAATAGGAATATTAGTTTTTATATATTTGCCACATTGCATCATAAATTGCCAAGTATAGAGATTGGTTATATAATCTAATTATCGTGGAATCTGATGTAACTAATAGGGGTTAGGTTCTTTACAATTTGGTGTCTGATGTATACATTGGTTTATATCTGATATGGAACCTTATTAGATGGATATATATGTATATATATGACTTGTTTTTTGGAAGTATGTTATAGTATTACCATGAAATATATAATATTAGTGGTTATAAATCCTTCTTGCTGTCATTGATACATAAATTGCTAATGTATGATAGTAGATGAATAGGAATCAACACCTAGGATTTAATTTGGCAATGAGATACATGTGGAGTAATTTAGGTAGTTGAATGCCATTAGAACCCCACAAATTAAGGTAGAGTGGCTCTAGAGTACTACGAGAGAGAGTGTTAGAGTATATGAGATGAAATTTAGGAACTATAGGTGTAGTAGGGGGTTGATTCGCGGCCAAGGGTCATCAGAAGCAAGGAATGCCTCAATGCCTGGTGAAAAATTCACCCAATAAGGTAATAATGAGCAATCTCGCCACAACGAGTGTTAAGAGGCGAGCTTGGAATGCTCTAGGAGGGTCTCTCGTCACAGCACCAAATAGGCTTGCCCTAGCGAGGCTCCAACCCGCCATAACGAGAATCGCTAAAATGTGAATAGTAGGTCCTCGAGAGCACTTCGCCTCGCACACGAAAACCTAAGTCGCGATGCAAGGTGCGAAATTTCATTTTTGAGTTACAGTAGCCACCTACACCGCAGTGCAAGTGTACTAAGTCACAGTGGGAGCCTACAAACTTAGTTTTTAGGTTCCAGTAACTAACTTAGCCATAGTGGGAAAGGTTTAAGTCACGATAAAGGTTCCTAAATTCTTATTTTTGACTTAGAAACCTTGTGTTTCACTATGTTAAGATTATGTAATGACTTGGGATCATTGTAAAGGAATTTTGTGAATTGAAAATTAGTAATAACATGTGTCAAAGGTTCTTAATTAATAACTAGAATTTCTTGTGGACTTAAATAGTTGTGATGGTTTGGTTAATAATCCTAATAATATCAAAATTCAAATTTTCTTATTTTTTCCCAATCTAATTAATTGTAATAATTTTAGACATTGATTTACAATAATTAATCGTATAATTAAACTTAATCATGATAATTAAGAATTAGGATTGTTATACTTCCTATTGACCAAAGAACTTAATGCCTTGCCCTCCTTTATAACATGTCGATTTGTGTAAAATTCTTGAACTAAATCATCATAGATGGGTTCATCCACTATTACTAAAGGGGTCCACTTCATAGCTTTAAAATGTAATTCAATGTGGCAGTTTAGATAGGTTAATTTGGAGAAATTAACACATCTATCTATTACAATGGGCCTATGTTGGAAATTTACAAGATATCGGTCCAAATGTTATAGTGAATGAAATTTTGGCAACTGATGTGCAACTGATTCACTATTGGTTTTTCTTTTTCAACATTCTGTTTCCTTTACCCTGAGTTATTGGCCTTTTTTTATTAGAGTTTCTTGAATAGAAATTCTATTGGAACATTTAGGGTGTCTCTGGATTTCTTCTTCTTCTTCTTAGTCAGGGTCTTCATCAATAACCTTTTTTTTTTTTCCTTTTCAATTAAGGATTTGAAGTAGAGGTCTTCTTCATCTCTTGTTTCTTTTGTCTTTTTAGTTTCTTTAATCAAACTTCCTCAAGTGCTTGCTCTCGTTTCTCATAATCTCCCTCAGCGTCTATAATTCCTTCAACTAGAATAAATTTCTTTTGTTATTGAGATCTTTCTAGGTGAAATATGAAGCGATTTATGGTTCACTTCATAAACCATTCTAGGGTTAAGGTAGATTTTTTAAAGATAGTGAAAGAGAAAGAAGGAGGTTACTGAAGTGACACTTCATTTCTACCTTCTCAATGGTTTATTTGAAAATAAGCCATTTATTCATTAATAGGTTAACTACCATTATTGTCAATCATCATTAATAATCCATAAAGGCAAATCCTCAAAACATACTAATAGAGAACTAATTAATATTTTGACAAGTACCTCAGGTTATGTGACCATAAATTTAAAAGAAAATAACTTTCCCCATTGGTTAGACACTAAACACGTGTCCAATTTGCAAAAAAGTAATAAATAAATGAAGAGAAAAGCAAATAAATGATAGAATGGGCAAAATGAATATTGATATGTGGTAATGCAATAACTACACATGATGAAAATGAAGTAATTATTGAAATAAGTTGAAAGAGGCAAAGTTTGAAGTGGATAAGGCAAGTCACTCCACCTCAACAATATCACAAATAATATTATGCATTATCAATCATTTCCTGTTCTTTTTTTAGAAAGACAAACTTGTTTTTTAACAAAGATATGATGAATATATCAGCAAACTGATTTTCAATTTGTACATAAGTTACCTTCACATTTCCTCTTTGGACATGGTCTCTAATGAAGCTTTACTTTAATGTACTTTGTTCAAGAATTGTGAACTGAATTCTCTATGAAACAGATGGCACTTGTGTTATCACATAATATAGGAATGTAGTTGAAGTTAAGTGAATGATCTTTTAGTTGATGTTTCAACCGTAATAATTGAGTGCAACAACTTTTAACTACCATGTATTCAGTTTTAGCAATGGATAGAGCTACTAAACTTTGTTTTTTGTTGTACTAGGATAGTAGTGATTTTTTAAGAAATTGGTAACATCTGTTGGTGCTTTTTCTATCTATTTTATCCCCTATAAAGTCAACATATACATATCCAACTAGAATGAAAAAAATAGTTTTAGAATACCACAATCCGTAGTTGAGTGTTTCCACTAGATATCTAAAAATTTTTTTAATAGCAGTAAAATATGACTTTTTTAAATTTGCCTAAAATTTTGCATTTTTCATATATTAAACATTATATCAGACCTACTTACAGTTAAATAAAATAGTGAACTGATCATACTTTTGTACTTCTTTTTATCAAAATCCTTACCATTTTCATTTTTGTCCAAAATGGATGAAGGATACATTGAACTCCCCATTGGTTTTGAAGTTTGAAAGTTATACTTATTAATTAGCTCTTTTGTATATTTGGCTTGACTAATGAAATTTCGTTCCTTTGTTTGCTTTATTTGTAGTACGAAAAAGAAATTCATTTTTTCCATCATACTCATATCATATCCTCTTCTCACTAATTCAACAAATTCCTTGCATAAAGACTTGTTAATACTTCCTATCGCATATAATTTTAGACCACTAACCTGACTTTATTTTTTATCACATTACCTTACTCATCAAGTTTATTTCGAATCATACATTTAGTTCCAATGATGGAAGCACCTTTCAGGATGTTTCACTAAATGCCATACTTTTGTTTCTTTCAAACTAATGTAATTCTTCTTCCATTATAATTATCTAATTTTCTTCTTCCAATGCTTTTTCAATTGTTTTAAGCTCAATTTGTGACAGAAGTGTGAAATTGTTTCTACTAGTTTTGAAGGCAAATCTAATACATATTCCTTTATTTGGATCTTTGATGATGTATTATGATGGATAGGTAGAAGAGTGTCTCCACTCTCTAGGTAGCTTAATATCTCTTGGTGTAGATTTCTATAACTTAGGTCTTTGCTCGCTTAGTGATACTTCAGCATCCTTAGTTTGTTGATCCTTAACATTTATGTTGCTTTCTTTGTGATGTTGATGGGAGTCCTTTTCTAAATGCTGCCTTTCACTCTACCTCTGGATTTTTTCATTAATTGAAGGATGGAGTTCACTCTAACTTTTGTCTGCAATTTTAAGAGGGCTTGGGTCACTTTCCTTGTTTCTTTTTTTTTTTTTACTTTATCTGTTAAGCCTAGATTTGACTATTTACTTGGATGATTTCTTCTTAAAATATGCTCATCTTCATCTATACAAACTATTCTTCTCAAAGTAAGATTAGTTTCATTAAATACTATGTGTATGGATTCTTCTACTATCATAGTTCTTTTATTATATATTCTATATGCTTTATTAGATGTTGAATATTATTATAAATGAAGTATTTATAGTCAAATGCATGGAAATAACTAACATTAGATTTTCTACCTTTTCACAATCCATATAGAGTCTTTTTAAGAATTGATATAATAAGGCAACAGTTCAAGATATAACAAGTGGTATTTATAACTTTTGCCCAAACATATTTGGAAAGATAATTTTCAATGAACATAGTTCTAGACATATCTTAAAAAGTCTAATTTTTCTTTTTAACAACTTTATTTTGCTGTAGAATTCTTAGTGTCGAAAAGTTTTGACTAAAACCCTTTTAACCACAAAAATTTTTAAACAATTTTGTTTTCAAATGCCCCTCCATCATCCCTCTGTATACTAAAGATTAAATGTCTTTGTTCTTTTTGAATTTTTTGCAAAAGACTACAAAATTTTTAAAAGTTTTATCTTTGTATGAAAGAAAGGGAATCAAAGTGAACTTAGAAAAATCATTAATGATCATAAATGCATAGCTTTTTCCTCCAAAACTAAGTTTACATTGGGCCAAAGTGATCCATATGTAACAATTGGAGTGGCCTGGTGGAGGAGACAAATTCCTTCGATTTGAAAGAAAATCTCGTTTATTTTTTCAGTTGGCATGTATCACATAAATTATTCTTTTCAAAATCTAGTTTTAGAAGACTTTTTACAAGATCCAACTTAGACAATTTAGATATAGCATGCATGCTACTATGGCTAAGCTTTCAGTGTTATGACCAAGGATCATTACATATAGAGAAAACACGTTATATTCTTAGAGCTTAAATTGTTTGGGCTCAAAATGTAGATATTTTCAAATTTTTGACCATCAAATAATGCCTTATCATCATTGTAAACAATATAGTGCATAAGGCCAAATATTACTTTATATTCTTTGTCATAGAATTGATTGATACTAAGTAGATTATGTTTTAAACCAACGACAAAGTTGACATTATCTAAGTAATAGTTTTTAGTTAATTCTACCTTATCTACTCCAATGATCTTGCTCTTTCCTCTATCACCAAATGTGACAAATCCTCCATCATTTCTTGTGAAGAATAAAAATTGAGATAGATCTCTAGTCATATGTTTAGAATAACCACTATCTAAAAACCATTGCTGTTTCGATATCTTGCCTTTCAAACAAACCTGACAATATTTTAATGGTTTTTAGGTACTTAAATCTTTTTTTATCCTTTAAGATTAATGTTCAACTTAATGGTTCCTCTTGTAACCCATACAAGTTTACCATTTTTGGATTTACATTTATAACAAGTATGACTATGTTTATTGCAATATAGACAAGACAAGAGGTGGAAGAAGCTGATTCTACAAAGAAGTTTCTATTCATCTTTACATTTTCTTTGCCTTCATATCCTATTCCTAATATGTCAAACATATACTTTTGTTTATCTAATAGTATATTTAAATTTTCTTTTCCTTTAACCAAATTTGCTAAATCTTTTATTAAGGTAGTAACTTGTTACTTTAAAATTTTATTTTCTTCCAAGATAGATTCTAGTTTATATTCAAGTATTTGAACATTCTTTTCTACTTTGGAGTTTATTTAATGTTGTTCCTCATATTTAGCAAATGAATTTTTGAAATCAACAAGAAGCTTATTAAATGTTTCATCTAATTTGGCATAGGATAGGGAGTTTTCGTTTGTTACCTCATTGTCTTTAAAAGCCATAAAGCATACGTTGGCCATCTCTTCTTTCAAGTTCTTTTTCATTTTCATTATCATTGCTCTATGTTGTCATAGCTTTCTTCTTTCTATAGGATTTAATAGGTTTCTTCTTCATGTATGAACATTCTAATCTAATGTGTTTGTTCTTCACACACTTGTAGCATGTACACTAACTCCTCTTTTTTATGATTGCCTTTTGATGTGTTTCCCTTTTTCTTCTAAAATTCCTTCTTCCTTTTAACATATTTATCTAGCCTTTTTAGAAAAGGCTCTATCTAGTGTATCCAATTCACCTTCATCTTCTTCAATAATAGTAGCTTTTAAGGCTATTGACTTCCTTCTCTGCTTCAACTCATGTCTTTTTAAATAATTCTTTTTTCATAGGTGATGAGTATCTCTTAGAATTCATTGTGTGAAAGTGTATGGAGATTCCCACTTTCAACGAAATCCACTTTAGATTGCTACTTCTATGGGAGACTTTTGAGAATTTTTTTATTAAGCTCAAGATCAGTATATTTTCCATCAAGATCTTTTAAATCTCCTTAGTTTAGCAAGTCTATTATACATTTTTTCAATATCATCATCCTCTTTCATGTGAAAGAGTTCGTATTTATATACAAATACATTAAATTTAAACTAATCAGATAATTTAAATTAAGCTCTAGATATTGTTAGTTTAAATTTAAATTATAGGATAAATTTAAATTTAAACTAGTAGATATATTTAATTAATTTTAATTAATTAAATATATCTGAAATTCTAGTCTATAAATAGAGGTTTCCATATCAGAAAAGAATAATTAAAGCTACCTCCAAAAACCTTAGAGAGAGGGACACCGTACGGACACCATACGAAATTGTACGGACAGACTGTTAGCACACCATCTGAGTTGCTGAACCCCGTTCGTGTGGATACCAGTAGAGGGAGCTTATCTGCGGTCAGTCCCTGTGATCCAGACAAAAAGTTAACAACAAACTTAATCGACAGAAAAAAGGTAATTCTCTGAACCTATTTGGTTTAAGCGATTTTGACAGATCCTTACTGAGAATCGGGATTAAAATTTTAAACGTTTTCGCTATGTGCCTCCTATGATTCCCAACAGTGATTTTCTTTACTTTGGATGTTCCTTCATGAGTGATGATGAGTTTTTCTTACATTTCTTTGACTCTCTCACAACTCGAGATCTTATTATGTTTTGGTCCACTGATAGAGTAGACTAGAATATTTCTTACTCGATAATTACATTAAACCAGTTTTATATTGTCTTTAGTCTATTCACTTTTTGGTTTGTCAATATTTCTTCTAGTTGTTAGGTCCACCTTCTTGGGCATTTTTGGACATTCATCGATGACTTCTTATACAAGATAGTCAATAGAATAAATGTATATTTTCATTCTTTCCTTCTAGTGTGAAAAATGCTTCCCTGTGAAGAAGGAAGAGGGTGTGGATGACTTGTATACAGATTTATAATCCTTTTGTCTCTTATCTCCTCCCTTGTTCTCTTACTCGGTTCTTACCTAATTTTTTATTTCTTATTGTTGCTATAGAATGTTGTTTTCTATGACTATAAAAATCCCCTTTTATTGATATAAATAATAGAAAACAAAAAAAAAATAGACAAATGAATAAATGAAGTAATTAGATCTATAAATACATTACCCTTTAATGAGGTGGTTTTTGTTAGAATTCTTTAAAGAAATTTAAAAATAAAAAGGGTTAAGTTAAGCTTTCTTTTTCCATTTATATTATATTGATTGAATTATTTTATTTATTGATTGAATAAACTTGATCTCTACTAACAGTTGAAAATCCCTTCTAAAAATAAAATCCTTTTAAAATGTTGGTATTCATTGTTTGCAACAAAAAAAAAATTACCTTTTCTCTCAACTATTAAGTACAAGAACACGTGAGACATGCTCTAATACTAGTTGATAATCATACTTAAAAGAAGGTGAATAAGTGTGATATGTAGAAAATTAAATAATATAAAATTTTTGCCTACACAAAAGTGGAGGAGGAAGCAACCTCCACATTTTAAGCACATAGAAGGTGAAGTAAGCAAGCAATGATGGACAGAATTAAGTAGTCTTAAAGAGATATAGAAGAGTAAATAGAGGAAGCAAACATATATATATATATATGTAAAATAAAATAATAATGTGCTTTGTAAAAAGTGGAAGATGCAAAAAGTTATATGATGCAACAAAATGATATGTGGTAAATAGAGCGAGTGGGTGGAGCACAAAATTAACTTGATATTTGAAAGAAGGATCATCTAAAAGTGAAAGAGGTGACTTAAGTAAAAAGTAAAAAAGAGTAAAGGCAAGAGAAACACATGAAGATTTGTTTTGATTCAGCCCATCAAGCCTGTGTTTAGTTCCCTTAGATTTCTAAGGGATTTTTCTTTACTTTGAATAACAATTTTACAATAACCATAGTTTTACATGCTCACCACCAATACAGATTTTTAAACTCACCTCAAACTTACTATAAGGTTTTATACAGTTCACTCTCGACTAAGTAACTTAGAAATTTACAACATAGATTGAAAAAACAAATTGACTCTTTTTTAAGATTCTTGTTAAGTTCAAAATTTACTTTTAATAAGTTGATAGACCAGGCACTAAACAATAACATTTCTAGTAATTCAAAACTCTTTCTTTCTTGATTTGTTCTTTCAATCTTTGCATATATATAGACTTTCAATAGCTCCTAATTATTAGAAATAATTTTGATCATGTAACATCTTTTTGGCTGGAGTAGGTTCGGCATGTCTTTAACATTCAAAATCTTTTATCTTTGCAGTTAACGCCAACTCAATTAACTCTTCTCATCCAACTTATTTGGTTTATTTGTTATTAATGTTATACAAGGCTCAATACATAGGTTAGAGTAAAATATCATCTTTATGAAAAAATAAAGACAATTGCAGTAGAGAAAGGCAAAAAGAATTATTATTTCAAATTCAGATTGTGTTTTATCTGCACAAAAGTCAGTCATTTTTGTCGTATGTATATGAATTGCTTTATCTTTTAGTTAATAACAAGGAATACATGAATAGGCCATTAGAGACAAATGGACTTTTACATAAATAAATTTTGAATTTTATTATCATCAAAGTCATAGGTCCGCAACCTTAGGCTAACATATAGCTTTTTCCAACAACAGAATAATTTTTATAACTTGAAATCACATGATTGGATTTGTTTTTTAAAACAAAACTTATGTATATTATAATTTTATTAAAAAAATATAAGAAACTGTATCTAAGACAAGTGAGATTATAATTTCTGCTAGATGCTTTGTTTTCTTTTCCTTAGCACTTATGATCTTTCCCATTGTTCCAGTTCTTGTCTTATGTGTTCTTATGTCTTACACAATTGTTATTAGATATTATCACTATCAATAATGATTGGCAAGTGCTTCAATAGCACTATTTATTACACCAATATTATGTATCAAATTGATGTAGATTCTTGCCATCTGTTTCAAAAGAGATGCCCACCAGTCATGGCATCCAACTTTATTAGAAGATCAAAAAATTTTTAGGTATACATCTTGCATCCAAAATAGATATAAAAAGTCTATGGAAATTTACAAAAGTAGGTGTGTCATGAAATTCAAGAAATATTATTATTATTATTATTATTTACAAAATACTAATGGAAAAACCACCACCATGTGTGGTACTCAAGTAGCAAATGTATACTTAAAATACTTATGTTAGTAAATTTTTATTAGAAGGTGCAAGGATTATACTTAATAACCTTTTTCTGATAATTTAATGATAAAATGAGTACTCACTGGCGTTGCCATTAATTCCATAATTATAATATTTATTGGATGCAAGCTTTCATTATTAACCAGCTAACAGCGGCTATGCAGTGGGACGGTAGGTGAAGGTTCTCTTTCATTATGTGTAGACTCTTTGAATAATAGTGCAAAACTGCCAGAGCATCACATTTTTGGTTGGTATTTAACCTACCAAGCATTGAATAACTTTTCCTAAATGCCTCAACAAATTTGGCATTGCTATTTGCATAGATATCACTAATACAAAGCATATCACCTGCAACAATTGCAAATTCGTTAGCATAATCTGCAAAAAGGACGTAATTGAAACTTTTCGGACATAAATGCAAGCGAACTTCTTTTTTATCCTCTTTATCAAAAGCTAGCGGCTTTTTCAGGCCCAAAAAGAAAATATGATTGTTTTTACCAAATAAAAATGACTCCCAGCACTATTATATATTTAGGACTGGAAATATATTCTAACAATTAATACATAAAAAGATAATTTAGAAATATCATATATAAAATCTGAAGTTACTTGTTATTCCTGTAAAATAATAATAATAATAGTAATGGTACTTGTTGCGTACACAAGCTGATACACAAAGTGAAGCTCACCATTTGTATGTAGCATTAGTCATCGATAAAAAAGTAGGATGGTGAAAATTATATCCATAGTCTGTAATAAAATGATGAGCTATTAATTATTTTTCAACAAATAACAATTGTTATGACCACTTGAGTGTTTCATAACAATTGTTATTTGTTGAAAAGGTTGACATGCAAATGACCTATTTCAGTTTTATTATTTTCAACATATAAATTCCTGGAGTTTTGAGTTTTGATGGTCCGCTTATAAATTTTTCAATATAGAACATCTGGTAGATAACCATTTCCATTTGTCAATAAATGAAAAAATGTGAAGATATATTAATTAAGGGTTTTATTAAAAATTGTTTCAAAAAGTGTTATTAAGTTGACATTTTTCTGAATTTTAAGAGTAAAGGCCATTATATTTTTATATAGATGAATTTATGATGCACACTAAAAAAAATTAAGTGCAGTGTACAAATAATAATGACCTTTGATTATGCTATAATGTTAGTAATTGCTTTGAAATGTATTAGGGGGGTTTGGTATGAGGTTATTTATTTATTTGTAATGTTCATTATGTTTTTATAATTATTATTATTTAAATAAAAAATAAAAAATTGTTTTTATTTATATTTATATTTATATTTTCATATTTAATATTTTATATATCAAATGGTACTTTAATAACCAATCATTAATAATAAATAATATTAGTAGTTAAATTTTTTTAAGTATTGGTTACTATTTTAACTTACTTACTTCGTTTCTTGAAGTGGACGAGGAAAATCATGTCTTCAATTATAATATTTTTAAGATAAAAGGAATTATTCATCACACGCTGAAAATTTTAGGAAGCCAATCATCAAAATTGAAACCAAAATGGACACATTAGGTCGGGCCAGCTGGACGGGTCAAACCGTGTCCTCTTCGGACTCGTCTGACTTTTGCCTACATTCCCCGGCAAAGGACCTTTTCGATAGAGTCCCCTCTTGTCTCTTCTCTCCCTTCCCTTCCCCATCTTTTCCAAAATTTATTTGATCGCTTCTGCTGGGGAATCTGCTTCATCCACCTTTGTAAGCTCCTCACTCTCAAGTTTACTTTTTTATTTCAAATTGTAGCCGCACGCTGCAGAGTTGCCACACCCAGATCTTAGAACACAATGTCTCCACTTCTGGTTTAAATTACTTATGTGTTGCTCACTCTCTCGCTTTTGGTGTGTTTGGGAGGGATGGTTCGTAGTTGTGGCATCACAGTTATCAGTGCTTGAGTACAAATTGAACTTGTGGGATAACGATACTTTGAAGAAATTATTTTCTTTTCTCTATTCATCTCTGGGTGTATAGATATCTTTTTCGTCTCTATCTCTCTTTTTGCAGAAACTTGCACTGTTTGTTGTGTTCGGTCAGTGGCTTTATTTATTTACTCAATCTTGGCAAAATAATCTTTAGATAGTTTTTTTATTAAGTTTCTTAGCAGTTTTAGCTTTTAACCGTTGGTCCGGTGGTTGTTGTATGAACTATAAAATATGAACTGCCGTTGTAATGGCCAATCAACTCTGTAATTAAACATGATAATTTTGTATTTTCTTGCATCCTGTAACTAATTTTGATATTAGCTTTGGTGATCATATCTAATTGTTAGTTAATTTTTTTTAGTGTCTGTAAAAGAAAATGACATGCTTTTGGTTATATTGCGTTATCTTAACCAGTGTGATGTTTGCTTAAGTTAACCACATGTAGAGGTTTTATTACTTCTCTCACGGTGTGCTTTTCTTTTCAATGACAAACTTCAGCTTATCTCAATTGTATATTGCCATTAATTTCTCTTATTCTATTTGTAGGATAATTAATTTGGAGCTTTTGGATTTCGGCAAAATTTAGTCTTCAGTCTCCACAATACATGCGGGCTAAAGGTGGAATCTGTTGTGTGTTGATTTATGAGATGAATACAAGTGAAATGTGGTATAAGAAAATCGTAACATATTCTGGAAACCTTCGGCTTTGGCAAGTAATTACTGGCTTGACAAATAACTAAACAAAGGAGGGAAGAATTCAGTGTTGGGTTTAGTGTGATATATTGATAAAAAATAGCTAAAACGGGGTCACTTTGTTGTGTGGCTTCAAGGCCACATGGATCAAATGCAGACAGTAGGGACTGGTCAGTGGGTCCCCATGAGCCCTACTGGCACACCAATACAAGCTTTTCTCCACCTCCATCAAGATGGGATTTCAGATTCCAATCTGAAGGGCTGCCATATAGTTTGCATGATGGTATTCAACTCCATGGGTCTTCTACATTATACAACGGGAAAGACAGTGGAGGCTGGCTGAGAGGCAACCGCCTGTATGATCTTCACTATTCTGCTTCAGATGGTACTGAACCTTTCCTTAATAGTCCATCTGACTTCTCTCAGGGTCCTCAGCGGACACCTCCGGCAATACAGGAAACAAGTATTGATGGTTATGAAACTGCAACTAGGACAGGTAATCCTGAAATCAGAATATCCACATTTGTATGTTATAGATATTTATAACCACTTTTAGGCTTTTATGGATGAGGTATGAGTTTACATCTCTTTAAAAATGTACGGTAGACTCATCTTATATTACTTTATCTAATTTGTTATTACAGAATAAGTTAACTGAATCGTTGCCTTTTTTATACAATATAGTGAATATACGACCATATACATGAATGAAAATTTCTTGCGTTTCTGTCTGCATTTTTATTTCATTGTATTGAAAATTAAGTTCTTTCAGACAGAAGAGAGGCAGTGGTGCATTATTGAGGGTGATGTTTGTAAATTGTAATTTTTCCTGCTTATAGATAACCTTCATCCAATCATATTTGATTGATAAAACTGTTATTTTTTCACCATTTGAATGGTATATCATGTAAAAGAACGAGCCCTATAGTGATGGTTGATAGCAGTTTCCAAGGAAAAAAGAAAAAGAGAGAGAGAGCATTTGAGATTGCAGATTCTGACAGATGTTCAGGGTTTAGATGAACAAATTTGGGATTGCGAAGGATAGAGCATTACAAATTGGGTATTGTAGGTTAGGGTAGAGCAGAAATAGTTTGATTTGCAATATTAGTTATCAAAGATGGGCCCTGGTTGATATGAAAATACTTGATCTGTCAATTTAAATAAAAAAGAAATGCAGTTTTGAAAGAACTTTTTTGCCCCTTGGGTTCCTTTATTTGCTTGCATAGACATTGTAACTGGGGTTTTAATATAATTGCTTCACATAATACTATAAAAAACATGAGGGACTTCAACCAAAAAAAAAAAGATTTTAAAGAGGCCTCAATTCTAATAAATAATGGGAAATCTAAATAGATTAGAAAAAGAAACTCATTTTTTCTAAATTCAATAAGCACTTATTTTACTAGTTGACTCTCCTGTTGGTTATGATAAAGGCATTTTTATTGTTCCAGTCACATTCTTGCTGCTTTAATTATGCTTTTGCCATGAAGGTGAAAACAGTGAGAGAATGAAAATGATTTTTGTCATGTTTAAAGAACAAGGGCTTACTTGAAAGCGTTAGAGATTTAAACTCATATCTCTGTTAACCTACAGGTTTTCTGTAGGTACCGCAAAGGAAGCCCCAGATTGCTAAGTCTGGCATCATAGTACAGAATCTTGTCATGATTACTTCCAATTCTGCCTCCAAATGCCTCACATCAATTATTTTCCCTCCTTTTTTCTTTTATTTTACTTTTTTAGGGGAGGGGGGTATTTTAGTGCAGCCTCTTCTTTAGAGGGTATCCTTTGGACTGTAATGTCTTATACTTTCCAGTTTTTTTATAGTGCTGCTGTCGCTGATTGTTACCTTTGCTTACTGAACTACTTCCTTCTCATTTCTACTCTACAGATCCTTCTCAGGGCCATATATTTTTTACACCAACCAAGGAGGTATTTTTTTCACATAAGGACTGTTATATAACAAAAAGGATGTTCTCTTGGCATTTAATTGACATATGCCTCTGAAGAAATTGGCTTAACAGGAGTAACATGTGTGCAGGGAACTTCAGAAAATCCAGATAGTGGGTGCTCCACTTCATCCCAGCCAGAGAGTAGCGAATCTGAGTTCACTGCAAAATCACACTTATCCTCTCAGCGGAATTTCTCATGCCACCGGTCTTTTGTCTCTAAACCCATTCATCCTTTGTCCTTTCCTGACCTTACTGCTAGGGAAGCCTTTGACCCTGCAGTTACAGGTTTCTCTGAGGCTGGTGCTTCCACTCCACTCAGAGATTCCCAGCGATGGAGTAGTGCTAGCGGCAGTCTTGATTTTGCCGATGCTTCTATGTCTTTTGAATCTGAAACACCAGCTCGACTACATATTCATTCAGATGGATTTAGATGCAGCTTGTGTGAAAGATTTTTATCACAGAGATCACCTTGGAGTTCCCGTCATATTGTGAGAAGTGGAGACATGCCTACAACTGGGGTTCTTCCTTGTTGTCATGTTTTTCATGCAGATTGTTTGGAGCAGACAACACCAAAGATGCGGAAAAGTGATCCTCCTTGCCCTCTCTGCACCCGAGTGGAGGAAAGTTCCCCTGATCAAGGGGGTTTTTTGAAATTGAGGAATGGTTTTCTGAGGATTAAACCATTTGGTGAGGATGGGCCCTCAAGGCCTCGGGGCTGGACGCAAGTGGGTGATCGTGTTGAAGGGACCTTGCATGCACCACCACGCAACACAATGTTCTTACTAAATCGAAATCGCATAAAAAAGAATCTTTCTTCCAAGGGTAATTTAAGCAAGGAATTTCCAGGTAAGTTGAGGAAAAGTGGACCATATCTTGGGCAGCTGTTCAGTGCAAGCTCAGCTGATCAGGAAGCAGTTGGTTGCTCAAATGCAAAAGAAGGTCCAAGTATGAACAGTTGATCAGAAAATGTCTAGAAAATTTGGAACTTGGAAGTTCAGAAGTTAACCGTGCCACTTTAGCTAAGTGAAATGATATGACAGGGGGTTCCTAACCCTGTGATGGTTTTGTATATACCATATTGATTTGTTGGATGTTTATTGGAAAATTAAAGAGTGTAATCTTCTGTTTCTTTGTTTTTGTTTTTTTGCTTGACGATGATCTTTAGTTACGTTTTCAAACATATCTGCTCTTATTAATGGGACTTGAATTTGGCAAATTTGCATTGAGGGATTACATTCTCTATTTGAACACAAATCGACAGTCTACATGACATCTATGGTAGCTGAGGTGTATTATGTCTCATTTAGCTTGCAAAATGGAAAAGAATTATTTTAGAAGAGGGAATTAAAAAAATTAATTTTAAAAATGGAAATAATTTGTGTATCTTCATTTTAAAAAAATTATAAAAATTATTGAATAATAATAATGAAGATATAATAAATATGGCACAAGGCTATAAAAAAAGTTCTTTTACATCTATCAATTTAGACTTACGGATTCGCAAAGTACTTGGTCTTGAAAAATTTTCTAAGTTATCAAAGGCAAGAAATAACATATTATATATATATGTAAAACAAACTTTTGAGTAGCACTTATTTTCAACGTGCTTATACATTTATTTATCATTATTTGAGTTTACGTATGATAAAATTTTAAGGCCATTGCCTCAACTGTCCACCAGTTTAGTTTGGCGTCCGTTGTTTTTAAGGGTATCAATATGTTGTTAAGGCATGGTCCATACTGAATGAGGCCTAGTCAACGTTGGGTTTCAAACCTGTAGGCCTTTAACGATTTCGGGTTGAACACTTTGAAGAAAGGGCCTCCATTTTGGAAGAAGTCTACAAAGACAAAACAGAGAGTGCTAATGTAATTTGGTTGGTGGGGTTCACTCAAAAGCTCGGCTTGGGAAGTGTTCTTCATGCTGAGCATTAAGGCATGTTAACATGCTCGAGTGTTGCTTGGAAGCAAGCAAGGGATTAGAAACTTATATCGGGAACCATATTCTCGGATTGAGAGATTAAACTAAAATAGTCGTAGTTTAAAAAAAAAAAAGAGTACTCTAAAAGTGAACAAACCGTAACAATTACTTATTTCTCAGTTGTATACAAGTGGGTCCCGAGGCCAAGGGATTTGTATGTAGAAACCAACCCTAAGTACATTTCTGGACCAAGTAGTCAAGTGTACCTTAATTTCACGTTCCCACATTAATTCAGGACCCTTTCTATCACCCAACGGCCTGCTTTGAAAGGGCCATTTCCATGTGCTTTGCTCGCCTTGCTCCAGACACCACATTGTACAATATACACCCAAACATGTTACACAAGTTAGGTTTTTGAATTGCCCAGTGCTAACTTCTTCTATCCCCATTATAAGACCACACTGGGTGGGGTAGGGTTCCCTTCTGCCCAATAGCCATGTTCTTCACAATGTCAATTTGCTTCTGCCCAAATGATAATCTTATCGAGACAGACACACCTTCTTACGATGGATTCAGCTAACAAGGTAAGATTTTCAACTCTACTAGTGACTCTCTGTCTCTTTCTTGCTGCCATTCAATTTTAGGAAAGCTTGTTTTATATATAAAATATATGAAAAATTAAATGAAGGACTGTGATGGATTAAGCATGGTCTTACTTATACTGTTCTACATCATATTGCATCATGTATTATGTATATATTCATCTACCATTATCTGTAACCTCATCATTCTGGCTACAAAACGTGGGTGATGCAAGTATCCATCATTGGTTCACGCTTCACCATAATTTGCATTGCATGCAAGATGTTTGTTGAATTGACTGAATTGCCAATTCCAATAAACTGCCACAAATAGTTTTAACCTCTTGCCCCCAAATTCAGTGGTATTGTTGGAGTGCTGCAAAAGCAAAATAAATGAAAGGGAGAAAAGAGAGAGAAAGAAACAGAGGACCCTTCTTCCTTGAGCTGTCACATTGAAATTTGCATATGAAATTCATGATCCCATATTTAATTTACTGTGTAATACTCAAAATTGAAAACTCACTTGTCCTGGGTCTACTCACGCACTACGGCATTAAATGGAGGGCATGTGACCCTCCATGTGACGGTGGAAAGTCCCTGAATTGCTTTTTCCTTGTAAAGAGGACGTCTGAATCGAAACCCACAAGGCTTAAACATGTTTTCGTCTACACGTGGTATTGTTCAAAAGAAATTGCTAAGCTTTTCTCCAATCTAACTTTATTAGTGCATGCTGCTAAGCTTTCATAATCATTCTTTGTTTATCACATGCCTTCATTGAATAGCTCAAGTGTGTTTAGTCCAATTAGTCTTTTTACATAATATCAAATTTTCTACGATAAATTACGTAAGCTCTTCTTGAATTTTGTTGAAATTATACAAATTTTTCTTCTAATTTTAAAATATACATAAATTTTCTCTGAATTTTATTAAAATTACATAGGTATCCTCTTTATTTTCAAAATATGTATTAACTTTTCCTAAAGAAAAACATAAATTACACAAACCTCCCTAAAATTTTGGAGGTTTTATAACGAAGATAAGGTCTGTATACTTTCATAAAATCTTAGAAAAAATATGTGTAATTTATTCTTTATTTCAAAAAAATTTGTGCATGTTTTAAAAATAAAGAAAATTATATAATTTCAACAAAATTCATAAAAGATTCGTATAATTTATTCAAATTTCTATGACCAAATAAATTAAAATTTGATCACCACTACTATTTTGTATTTTATTTACACTTCAAACTCAATGTTATGAACAACCGTAATTAAGAATTATGATATGAAATTATTCATAAACCTTTTACTTATTAATTTGAAGTTTGAATTGAATTAGTTCCTCATCACTTGTACAATGATCTTATCCCCATTTGGTTTTTGTTATCATTACGGATAATGTTTTGGTGACTGATCCTATTGTGGTTCAAAGCTGTATCCAGTCTAACAATGAAAAGGATGTTTTCTTATTTCCCTTTAGACGAACACTATCTTTTCGTACATATACTAGTTAGTGGTGTGGAATATCAATGCCATGAGTTAGATATAGTTGGAGTTGCTTAACAAAGAAACACGAGCATTTACTATGAAATAACTACGTAATTTCTTTTTGACTTCTTATTATATGTCCTTATGGATTTAGATTCATTTGTTGTGTCTTGCGGTGCTTTAACAGCTAGCAAAAGGTGTATATATGAAATTGAATAACAGAGAAAAATAAAGAATAAATTATACAAATTTCCATAAGTTGTGTTAAAATTATACTCTCTTTTTTATTTTTAAAATATATAAAAATCTCATCTAAAATAAAAATTATGCATACTTTAGTCTAATTTTAAATTTTTTTACTAAAATACCATCCACTAACTTAAATATATAACTTTTTAATTGAAAAATAGTTAAATGAAAGGCATTTCAATAAAAAAATTTAAAATTAAATTAAAATATAAGATAACTTTTATTTCAGAAAAAAATTTTGTATATTTTGAAAATAAATAAAAAAACCTATATAATTTTAACAAAATTCAGAAGAAATATATGTAATTTACTCAAAAATGAAATAAACTATTTTTTTTTCTCACAATTTAAGTTATTGTTCTTCTTCTCTTTATATGTTGTCCCACTTGTTTCCAGTACTCATCCAAAACTCTCCCAAATGTTATCATGTGCCAATTGGCCAATGCTACTTGCTTAAGATTCAATGTTGGTATTTTCATTAAAATTTCAGGCCTTCTGTACCTCATGCTTTTTGCCTCTGCCTTTGAGTCCTTTCATCTCATCTACATTACTTTGCTTTATACACATGTAATTATAATTTCATGTAATATGTTCTTATCATTACTCTTCCATATAATCCACTTGCACAGGCTGAAAGCATTTTCAACCCAGGAACTTCGGAGTAATTTGATATATTAGTATCTTACTTTTTTGATATTTTGAATACCATGTTATAAGATAATAAATAAATTTATTAATACTTAAAATTTTTATATCTGACATAAGATAATTAAAAGTTGTAAATATATATATATTTATAATTTTTCAACATGCAATGTACTATTTAAAATTGTGTCGTCTTATGCTTTGACATGTTAGATTACATCGGACATTTCAAGTATCATTGTATAAATTGTGTGAAGATAAATTTTAGTATACTACTCATTTAAGGATCAAGTTGATTAAAATGCCCTAAAAAACATACGTTGCTAGGTTATGGCCAGCTTCCCTCATATGGGCTGATGCCTTCAAAATTTGTGTCTGTGCGTGTGTGTGTGTGTATGTATAGACACACAGACGCACATGGGGTTCAGCATCAGCATCACCGATGAGTTTTACCAATGAAAGAAACAATAATTGATTTATCATCATTCATATATTTATAAGTACATATTTTTTTACTTAAAATCATTATCCAATTCGACTATATTTAAAAAACAATTAACATGACTTTTATTAAAAATAAATTAAATTACATAATAATAATAATACTGGGTATTCAGAAGATCACCAAAAATGAATTCCAATATAGGGTAGACAAAGATGAGAATAGATTAATCAAAGTTGTTGTAAAAATAAACTAATGAAAAGAAAGCATCAACAATATGATTGGTCAAAATTTGAGTGCAATTGACAGATTAGCTTGTGGTTACGTAGCCCTCAGCACTGTCAGAAGTTTGAGTAATATGGAGAAAGAAAGAGTTTGGAACGCTTTCGACGTTTCGCGTTGATAAGGATGGAAAATGAAAGTGCACTTGTTATGTTGACGCTGAAAGTTACATGCATAATGAATTTTTGAAATTACTTTTAAACTTTATCTAAAATCCTTTTTTTTTTCCGCATAATATATCTTAAAAAGCATACCTTCTTGAATCAACCTCATGTATTAAAATTTTACCCTTATTACTCTCCAGTAAAATCAAAATTAGATCGATAAGAAGAAATACTTTACATAATGAATTTGAAGCGGTGTTATAGCTGATTAGCGTAAGATTAATTGCTTGTGTCCCTAATATTGCGTATTATTATTATTATTTTTTAATCACCGCTGTCTCGAGGTTAGGCATGTGGTTACTTGTCCCCATCCTTAGAACGTGACAATGGCGGATATAGAATCAAGGAACTCAGGTTCTCTGTTGTGTAGCTTGAATTCTGCAGAGAGTTACAAAAATAAATAAATAAATAAATAAAAGAGTCAGCCCTCCTTTTATAGGGCGGGTGTGGTGTTCAAGTTAAGCAGCAAACGCCTCGAGCTCAGAAGCAATAGGTGAGATTAGGAGCACGAGAGGGCTATCAAATGGACAAAATAGATTCGTACAATGTGTAGTTGAAAAGAAAAATATTAAAATTTCTGATGTTAGAAGTTGCCTTAATATTAGCCCCACACCTTTAATCTTACCAAATGTAAAAGAACCGAATTACAAATTGGGAAGAGGCTTTGCCTCCACTCTCCACAATGTATTATTATTATTATTTTTTTAATTTTGATGTGAATGGTCTATTTTTTCATCAAAATCAAAGTAATTTCTTTGATTAATTATAATTTTATAGCATTCGGGTTACTCAAAATATATAAAAGATTATAACATATTTGATATTTGATAACTTCGCTCTAAATACTAAAAAATTACACATTTCATCATATGAAACATTTTTATTTTATTTTTGGGCATTTTTTTCAAGTACCCATTACTCTAAATACTCAAAAGAGGATACCTGGTATTTTTGTTTAAAGATAAGAGAAAAATCTTGATGAAGAATCAAGCACCATACAAATTAGTTAAAACGAATAGTCAATAGTGATCTAGTCACGAGCACGTGTACGGGCAATAATCATGGATTCTTTAGAATAATGAAAAAGTTAATTTGGTTTAGATGCTGGCCAAGTATTATCATAGAGTAATTATGGCAGACAATAGAATTTGTTAGCTTTTTAATGTCCATATCATTGTCCCATGGAAAGTTACATACCTAATTAATTTAACTAACCCCTCCCTTTGATTTCCCTTTCACTTTTTTTTTTCACATGCTTAATTGCACATGTGAATGAGACACATACAAGTTTTATCAATAAATTCATGTAAATATATTAAAATTAATTAACATGCATATATATATATATATATATAATAGTTCACGTTCACTATTACATGAGTGTATTTAATTCAGTAAATTAAGTCAACATCTAAAAACTTATCTTGGCATTGCCAAGCTAGCTGGTAGTAATCAAATTTGTGAGATAAAGAGGAATAATTAACGACGAGATTTTGATGGAGAGCAATTCGTCAACGACGGTAGGTGTCGTGATCTACTACGTATCATAGACATCAAATTGAATACAACTTTCACGGTTATATGGATAATATTACGAATATATTTTTGCACAGTAAGTGGAGCTCTTCTCTTCCTCTCCACAAATATTATTATTGAAGGTCGAAGAACGTGACAGTTATTGACATTGATCATACTATATTTTGTAGGACTCAGAGTTGTTTCATCGCTTATAAAAGACCCTGAAATGGGCAAAATAACCTACTAGCGAAAGGTCGTTTCAACAAATATTGATTAGTAAGTTTATTTATTGTTATGAATGAAATGTATGTAAGAATTGATGTATCTGAGTTGATGTGATGCAAATCAAGATACATGCATATCTTTTTCAACGATTCCAACTCAATTTACAATAAAGAATTGGATTTTTTTGTGTATTTGATGTTGGGAATTGTAGCTAACGATCAATTCATATTTGGTCCTATACTTTGAAAAATGTGACTTGTTTTGGGTGTTTTTTACAGACATTGATAAGGAAGTATATGATTCCGTGCTGAAACGTAACTGCCTGAAGATGACAATATTTAATGCCATCTTCTCCGGCGCTTGAATTCCTTGCTATTGAATGGTATAAATCTAATTTGAATTGCTAAATTTTAATGTTTTAATGTTTTAATTTTAATATTTTTATTTAAAAATAAAATATAAAATAAAGACTTTTTATTATATAAATTTTCAAAATTAAAAAATTTTAAAATTTTGATCATCTAAATACACTTGCAATAAGGAATGCAAATGCATCTTCTCCCATCTCATAAAAGCATGTGTTGCCGTCAATTTATGGATTAATTAAATATTGTTTCTCAAGAAAACAAATTATCTTTTCTGCTTGGGCATTAAATTTTACGTATGATGAGTGTTGCTTCATCATCTGTATAAAAAGTATTATTTTTATTTGGAGTCAGTGAGATTTGCCACCCACTATGATTGATCCCATACTTTCTGCGAAACCAATTTAAGATTTAAAAATGCAAAATTAACGTGACTTTAATCAATCCCAATTTTCAAATCGAAAGAAATCCATGTTGAGCAGAGGAATCCAAAGGGGTCTATGAAGCTATTATAATTCATCACTACTGGCTGTCGGCAAACATAGCTCTAGTTGCATTTATGTTCTTTCAAAACCGAGTTAGTAAATAATCATAATTACAATCAAAAGATAATAATTGTAATTACAATCATAATTACAATCAAAAGAAAAATAATCATAATTACAATCAAAAGAGTCACGGGCACATAATAATTGTAATGCACCGCCATAATTTCTTTCGTTTAAGTAGTGTCTAATGTCGGGATCAGTTTTGTTATATATTAATTAATTTACCTTTTTTAACTTGGTAGATAAGTCATCCAAGCTTACTAAAATATTAATGCTTGCAATTTTAACTACAAATTCATTAAGTTCAAATTCAAATATTAAAATTTGATGGGATAAAATCTAATAAAATTTTTAAACTATGTAGCATTTGATTTAACACTATATAAGATAATATTATCATATATTTTATAATGTACAATATAACATTTGATAGGATAAAATTAATTATTTTGATAAAAATATTTTTATTTAAAAAATATTATATTTATCCAAATTTATTATATTATTTTAATATTTAGAGAAATAAAAATTCTCCTATCATTAAAAAAGAAATATTACAACTATAAAAAAAGAAGAATTAGGACCCTTTTACCGCATGCTTCTTCACCATTCTCAAGACAAACCACGTGACTAGGTAGGACTAGCAATGTTGACTCATTTGAGCTAACCTGACTTGGTATTATTATTATTTTTTAATTTATTGAAATGTATATGAAAATTTTATTTTTTTTTATGAATTATTTATAATTTTTACCAAAATTTTAAAATAAAAAATGTTTTGAGAAAAGGTGGGCTAATTTGTCTGATTTAATTTGATACTAAACTAAATTGGACTAAGTCTAAGCACCAAGCTTAAAAAAGAAACTAGGTGTAAATCAAGGCAAGCACCAGGCTAGTTCAACACTTGGGTCGGCTTGATCTATGAATACACCTATCGCTCACATTGAGCTTGTCAAAAAAGATTGGGTAGATTGAGTCGATTATATTAGCTAATTTGGTTAGACTTGATTCAATCTTATAATTTTTTTTTTAAATTACATAGAGACAAATGAATTTTTTTAAGGCCCATTTTACAATTTTTATCAAAAAATTTTGAAATAAAAAAGTGGTCCAAATAGCCTAATATTAAACAAAATCAAGTTCGACTAAGCCTAGGCACAAAGCTTAAAAAAGTATCTTAGTGCAAGACTAGGTTAAGCATTAAGTTAGGGCAAAACTCAATCCTCACACATGAATACTCATACGGGGAAGGGTTGGAATGAGAATACGTTGATAAGTCCTTATAAGTGAAAATGTAATCAGATCTAATATCATATTCTAAGATTTAATTAGGTTATATATTATTTTAATGTATAAAAAAATTTGATGTATACAAATATATAATATATTATATTAAATAAGTGATAAGTTTATAATATATTATATTAATTTACACAGTCAGATTTAATACAATTATCAAATAAACCCTCATGCATAGTTACTTTATTCATTAAGCCATTATTAGAGATCTAAGGACTCATTAATGTTAGTGTTTATTATCTATTTACATTTTTTTAAAACCACTAGCAACAAAGAAAATCTAAGGTTTTCCCAATGATGATTACCTACCTATTCTTGAGACCGTAAACGGGAAACATAATAATATATCTAGTTAGACGACTTCACCATAAACAATAATTTGAATGTTGAGAGATAGAAATTTTAGCAGAAGTTATGGGCTCGATAACACCAAATCATGACTAAATGAAGAAGCTTTTAGAAGTCTTCTCCCACCAAATCCAGCATGGGTAGTTGAAACTTGGGGCAATGCTTTGCATTTTGAGTGATAGGTGCTTGAAAAGGCAATAAGAAATGGTAGTTAGTTAGGTTAGCTAATAAGGCAGTTATTTAAAGACAGAATCTATGGCAAAGATACAGCGCATCACCGTTTTGTAAGCAAGCCTTAAAATATATATATATATATATACCAGGGATTTTTTTTAGTTTTTTTAAAACTAAATTCTCTCTCAAAATAATTTTAAAAATATAATTCTCTCTATCAAGTTAGTAAGTTTAAATTAAAATTTTACTCTCAAAGTATTTAGCAAAAGAATCAAACATTGATTAATTTCTCAAAAAATATTATCTCCTCTCTTGTCCATTGAGTTAATTATTTTGGATTAACAAGTGTATTCCTTTGATCATGTGTTTTGATGGAGAATTCCATTTCTAAAGAATTTAAGTTTATTTGTTCATATTTAAATAGTTGTGTTTTTATATTTTTTTTTTAAATTAAAGTTTACAGTTATTCAACAATATCAAAAAGAATTTAAATAAAATTATTAAATTTCTTTTTCTTTTTTTTTTAAAAAAGAAGCTTTTCATCGCCTTTAGCCAAATATCTTACTCTCTCACTCGCTTTCAAAGAGTGTGGTAAATACTCTCTCACAAAGGG
The DNA here is from genome assembly GCA_032878935.1 of Erythrophleum fordii. Lineage (NCBI taxonomy): Eukaryota > Viridiplantae > Streptophyta > Magnoliopsida > Fabales > Fabaceae > Erythrophleum > Erythrophleum fordii. The sequence continues at coordinate 46,346,843 of JAVQMF010000053.1, read as the reverse complement.
GGAAATATAAAGGTATTTACCATCGACGAGGAGGAGGATAAGGACTTAAAAATAGTGGTGTTTGGGACGTTTATGCTAATTAACAGTAACTCCTATTTCTGAAATTAGCGGAGTGGTAAGTCTTTTCTTGCATTTTTTCTAGTAAATTATAGTAATTCTTATGAAATTTTGCCAACTCATATTTAATATATATATTTTTAATTTTATTCAGCTATTTATATTTATAAAAGTATTCTCAATTTGTACTTTGTTAATAAAATTAAAGCTCTGTATTCTATGTATTCTTTTCAAAAATAAAATTATATAACTATCATTATTAGCATATTAAAAAGAAAACCACAACTTCATGTTATATAAAAAATTAACTTTGTTGATTAAAAAATATTGTAATATATAAAAATGTTACATGAGGTGGATAATTTTTTTAAATAAGAAAAATATTGTGTATAATTTAATCAAACTTTTAAATAAAATAAGTTTAATTTATTTATTTTCATAAAAAAATTATAAAATTTTATATCTAATGTGAGTGAAGGGTGCAGTGCTGCACTATTAAGAATGAGCATTTTTTGAAAGACAAACTTTTTGAAATGGCGAAATGAGGCTAAAATATATATATATATATATATATATATATATATATATATATATATATATATATATATATATATATATATATATATATATATATATATATATATATATAATCTCAGTCACCATTTAGAAATGTCACATCTATATATACAATCTCAGAGTCACCATTTAAAAGTGTCACATCTCATTATCTTTAAAGGGGTCATATATATATATATATATATATATATATATATATATATATATAAGGGTAATAGGTTATATTATAAAATATTATTTTTAAATTATTCATAAGTTTTACTTTTTTTTCAAATTTTTTTAATTTTTCAATTTTTTTTTAAATTTAAACTAAGTCATATAATTAATTTAAATTTTATACAATTGCCTGAGGCTTATATCTAATTTTCTTTTTTTAATAATTAGTTAAGCTAAAATGCTAAAAAAAAAAGTTGTGAGAGTAAGCATTTCATCCTTATACTTGTATGGAAGCCACTTTTTTTTTTTTAAAATAGTAATTGGTTAAGCTGAAAAGCTAGAAAGCAAAGTTGCGGGGGTAAGCATTTTACTTGTCATGTCCACAAGTTTATGTGATTATACCTTTTAACGACATCCCATGTGGGGTTTGATCCAACCACAGAGAGCCTATACTAAATATCTATCATGTTAGTTTTAGATACAGTAAATTACACATTTTTTTTTTAAATTTTGTTAAATTAAATTACATAATTTTTTTAAAAAATATACATAAGTTATTTTTTAGTTTTGCTAAAATTACATGATTTTTTCATTTTTAAAATATACACTGAATTTCATGAAATAAAGAGTAAATTACATAAATTTTCTATGAATTTTGTTAAAATTATATAAACATTCCTATTATTTTTAATATATATATACCCTAAAAATAGAAAAAAAAACTATATAATTTTAATAAAATTGAAAAAAAATTTGTATGATTTACTTTTAATTTTAAAAGAGATATGTGTATAATTTTAGTAAAATTTAAAAAATATTTGTATATATATATATTTTACATATCACAAATTACGAATACAAATATATGTAGGTGTGAAAATTAGTAATAAAATATATATTAATACTCGTGTAATTTGATCCCATCTTCGATTATATATTTATAATTGTCATTGAGATTGATATGCATCCCTAGTCCACAGATATCTTTAGAATTACTATTTTTAAATTTTTTTTCACCTATTAAAACAAACTTGCCATCTAGAGTTAAATGGAAAATGTCAATTTCTATCGTAAGTTTGGATGATAGTTTGATATACACGTACGACATAACAGAAACCTAATTGTGAGCTGGAAACCTCATTCTAACATATAGAACCACAAATCATCAAAATCCACAGTTAATTTGCATATTATATATCTTCACATTGATTAATGTTTTGCTGCTTTTGTTTAAGTGGCTGAGAATCTATTGATGCGTGCTTTTCTTTTCTTTTCTTTTTTTGGAAAATGAGACCTTTTATTGATCAAAAGAGGATGTAATTTTAACATTCAAATTTTAAGTGTAGCTAAACCAGAGCATCAATTCAAAGTTATCGTACCTCAGATAATTAATATAATTTTTAAAATAAAAAGATATGTTTTTGCAAGCTATCAAATCATTATTTACAAATTACGTACTGACTCAGCAGAAAGATAACAACAAAATATTACTTAATTATTAATTTACCTGACATGAGTATGTCAAATCAAGATGCAAAATAATGAATTGGATGATTTGCTTAAGTTTACTTTTTTGGTGAACTTAATTTTTTATTACAAATCAGGATGCAAAATCTAAGCAGGTCTCGTGGTCTCAATCTGACACGTCAGAAAAGAGTGAAAGGCGGACGGTTCAGATTGGTTGTGTTTGTGGGAAAACGGCGAGTTTCAACGTTCCGTAGAAAAGGAGGTTGTGACATTTAAAACGATGAGGCGGTTAATGGCCGTTAATATGTCATCATTTCCTTGTTAACAAGACAGAGCAAACTTATTACCAATGATTTTGTCGTGGAGGGCTTGAGAACTTGATTTTTTTAACTGTTAAATTATTTTAAAATTTATATACATATAATAATAAAAAATTATTTGATGCTTTATAAATTTAACAAAGGTTTAACAAGAGTACATTGAAAAATAAGGATCTCACTATATACTAGATGTTAAGTAAAAATTGAAATTTTTTTTTCTTTAATCTCTTACTATTGTTCCCTTGTTATTCTAAATAGTGAGGGAAAATCCCTCACCAATTTAATCTCTATTTTTTACAATTTGGCAAGAAAGTTGCAAGATATTATGCCTCACTATTTAGTGAGATAATTGCAGGGGAATGTCCCTTGCTATGTAATGAGGTAGTTTATTTGCTGTTCTTTTGCTAAGCTCTAGTTAGAGAAGAAAAAAAGTTTTGCTAAAAAAAAAACTCATGTTCTTCCATTTTTTCAGTGACACTAAACAAATCATTAAATGTTCCCAACTTTGATTTAATCTTTTAAACTAAAATGAGAGCATATTTTATTGCATCACACATCCTAATATTGAATGGCATTCTTATCAATATGAGGGGCCATATCATTTATGATCAAAAAGTGTGTCCAATAGAATGTGTTTCCATTTTAGTTCAACACTTTTTTAATGACATTAAACAAGTTATTAGATGTTCCTAACTTTAATTTAATCTTCTCATGTTTTGAACTAAAATGAAAGCGCATTCTATTATATCACACATCTCAATTTTGAATGGCATTCTCATCGGTATGAGTGGGCATATCATTCATGATTAGCAAGTATGTCCAATAAAAAGTATTCCCATTTTAGTTCAAAACTTAGAAAAGATCAATTGAAGTTAGAAACATTTAGCAAGTTGTTATATGTTGACAAAGAAAAGAGGAATTCAAGTCTCTCCCTAATAATATGATGTAGGTGTATCTCAAAAATATGTTTGGAAACCAAGGCCGAACCTTAGTTTTTAAGGCACATCGGTTTTCCCAAAGAGTGATTGTTTTGTGTCTAGAATTGTTGTTTGTATCAACGTTGAAATTTCACCATATTCCCAATAATATTTTAATGATATGTTTTGAAGAAAGTAACATTATTTTCGCTTCTTTAAACTCATCCTCAAAAATGAAATCATTCCATCAAATCGAAATAGCAAATACTAAACTCATTTCCATTTTCGAAAACATATCTTCGAAATACTTAGTGCATGAGACAACAATTAATAGGCCATCAACCATATTTTAAAAATTATTTCAAAGTTTTAAACTAAAATGGGAATAAATTGTTTGGATTACATATCCACAATCTTAAATGGCATTCTTATCCACTAAAATTGGGCCTATGTCATATCCTTCTATGAACATTGTAAATTCATAGAATAATGCATTGAAGGCACAATTATAGTAGATGATAATGTCATTCAATATCAAGGGTGTGTAGCCCAAAAAATACAATCTCATTTTAATTCAAAACTTGTTATTATTGTCCTATTAACTATTATTTTTTATACTAACTATTTTGTGGATGTGCTTCAAAATATAAAAACAATTTTAGTATTTTCAACTTTAATTTGGCAAATTGATTTCAGTCTTGAATATGTGCTTTAAGAAATGAAAGCAACGTTATTTTCTCCTAAGTACATCATCAAAATATTGTCAAGGATAAAGGTTCTAATGCTCATGAACATTGATCATAGAAGCAAGAAAATCACTCTTACATAAAAGTGGCTGTTTTGTTCTGTTTGTTGCTTTCTTGTGATTCATTAAGCAATGTGACACAGGTGTAATGATTCAACTAGTTGATTGATTTAAATTTCGAAAATGTGCTTCAAGAAACAAAATCAAGATTGCTTTCTTCTAAGCACATCTAAAATTAGAATTGAAGGAGCCGTAAGCAATAAATATATGAAACTAAGTATTACATATATATAACATCTCATGAAAAGTTACAGCAAATACAACGTACACACTGTTAAAATTCTACAATAAGAAGCTAACTATTGCATATAAGTAGCATCTCATGAAAAGTTGCATAAATTTTTTAGGAGAGTAAACAGTCTTTCATCTTAAAATAAAGAGATCATAGCTTTAACCTCCTTGCACATTACATATCACTATGGTTTACTGAAGTTTTCTATTCATGCGGATTTTTCTTTTTAAGTGATGAAAAGTATAAAGAGATGCATGGAAAAACATACCATCTTTGCATCCCTAATAAAAATCTTTCCCTGACTGCTTACAAGGTCAGTATTTCTGCAATGTATAAGGAACAGTTTAAAACTTAAATTGATGGCCTCCAATGCCTACTGATATTGTTATAGGCTTTGATTGTTAGCCCCAAGGTTTTAATTTAATTATTTTGATGATAACAAAATTCTTAAGTTAAAATTTATACAAGTATTAAAGTTAAGAATAATCATTTGTTAAGAAAAAGAAAATGTAGTAGTAGCACATGTCATATATATATATATATATTCTGACTAATTTAAAGGCATTAAGAAAGATGTGTTATTTATATAATATAATATATTGTTGGGTTACATTTTGTTTTTGCAGAACATTAAATGAAGCATTGGAAAGTGAAATGAGCATTGGACAATGTAAAAACAAAAGTTCAAGAAACAATAAAGGAACTTAGTGTCATAAAGTAAAAGTAAAAAAGAAGTTTTGACAAGTCCATCCCACACCAATCAAAAAAGCTATATCGAAAAAGAAGATAAGAGCAAGAGAGATGAAAAGGCAAAAAAAAAAAAATCATTGTTGGAAACGAAGAAGTATTGGAAACCAAAACAGTACAAAGTCTTTTGCAATCTCTGGTTCATCAAATCAGTGAAATATGATGCCATAAAGTAAAACCAAATCTCTACATAGTTAGAAAGCTTCATCAAAGAAAGATGAAAAGAGCAAAAGAAATGAAGAGGCAAAAACCATTGTTGGAGATGAAGGAGCATGGGAAACTAATACAGTAAGCTCTCTATCCAAAGTCTTTTCTCTTTATCTGAGCAAAGTTGCAAAGGTAAGTATATAAAAAAAAAAACAGAGAGAGAAAGACAGAACAAGAAGACAAAGGACTGTTCAAAAGTTTTCTTTTAGAGGCTTTACTGAGGAAAAGCAACAGATAAAGACAACTTGTTTTATAAAGTCAAATCTGCCTATTCTCCTGGACGTGTTGACTGAAAGAAGAAATTGTGAAAGAAACTCTATGCTAATTGATTAAAGCGCCTCTAATTTTCTGCTAAGCATGCAAAAACGCTCAGCTACCTCTTGGCTACTCAAGCTCTATTGTATTCTAACGGATATATTTCTTTAGGAGCCACTATATAATAGTAGGATGAAGAACTGAAGCTAGACAGAGAACTGAAGTAAAAAAAAAGGAGCTAAGTGATATTACATTATTCATTGTTTTCCTCATCTTAAATTTTCTGAGTTTAATTTTTAGGTAAATCTAACTTGTGAGAGTTTTTGAAAGTGAACTTATTGCAATCCTTTATTGATAAGGATTTTAAATATATCCTCATATCATTCTTCTGTAAATCTTTCATAAGTGTGGGGAAAATAAGTTTTGGGTAAGTTTATGTAAAACCCAAGTGTTGTAAAAGTTTTAGATGAGGTTGGAAACTTAGGTTCTATGGGTGTATACTCTGATTTTATAGTGAAAATCCCTTGTTGTGTATCAAGGGAATTGGACGTAGGTCTTAAGGACCGAACCAGGATATATCAAGTGTTCTCCTTCTTTTACTTCGCTTTTTATTCTGTTTCAACATTTGTACTAAAACTTTGTCGACAAGGTCCTGTTTTATCTCATTGATTTTTACTTCTCAGTTATCTTTTAGAAGATCCTGTCGATAAAATCTTAGTTTGGCTACAAGGTTTCCGCATCAGTACTCTTTATCAAGTTTTTTTTTTTTTATTGAAATCATTTGATTTTAATATATAATTAATTTAATTGTCTTTATTTCTTTTTTTCTATAAAAGTACCTATTCACCCCCTCTAGGTGCATTCTTCATTGATTTCATTAGAAAGCATAAATGCTTACCAAACATAACCTTCTCAATTATAAACTAATGCAATTTTCTTCAGACAAGCCCTCGCTAATATCTTGCACAAATAATTTGCCCTTTCGTTTGCGCATTTCATCCCTCCAAAACTAAGAGTATTGGCAAAGGATTTATCATTCCTTGGTAATCTCTTACTAAATTCCCTTGATATTTCCTATTTTTCTTCTTGTGTTTGTCATTAAATTATTTAATAAAAAAATAAAATGTAAAAGAATTTTTTTTGTACCAATAAATCATGTAATATTAAAATAAAAAATGTGTCATGAATTTACTAAAAATTCTAACAAAGCATACGTATAAAAAATTGCATTAAAGTTTTGTTCTCAAATTATAATAAAATTTGGTTTAGCCCAAAATGTCAGGAAGAGGGAAATTTTTTTTGGGGGGGAAATTGACGGCATATCTGATTCTGGGATTTTAAACCCTATGCTCCGTTCGCTATGTTTGTTTAATTTTCAGGGTAAATATTATTGTGGCTTACTGGGAAAATCTGTCCCCATAAGAAAAATTCAAAAAGACAATTATTACAATATTAGAATCAAAGTTGATTTTGAACAAGAAAGCAAAGAAGAAGACGAAGTTGCTCCATGTGCAAGTGCTGCCTTAGCGCCGTTAAAGGACTATCTTAAATCGCTTTCAAAGGCCAAAATGGCACATACCCTTTGTTCACGTAAAAAAAAAAATTGCTGCAATCTTTATTATTTTTCCAGTAAAAGAATACATGGCTATGATTTTCCGCCTCTCAAATATTAAAGCCAACATCTAAAAGAATTAATTCTTTTAAACGTATCAGATGCACTCTTACTCTATGTCTCATCATGTGCCACGAACTGAAACACAAAATAGGAGGGAATCTGAATGATAAATAACGAGCAGCTTCCAAATGCAACAGGTTTCTCTTTTAACAGTTGTTTTGAGACAGTTCACGAGTCTTAATTAAAACGATTGAAAACACTAATGCCGAGAATCGCGGCTTATAATCACTCCCACATTAAAAAAAAAAAAGGACTTCAAATCAATTTTATCGTTTTCCATGAAGATCTTATCCACTTAATAATCACCATTAACAAGATATGCTAGACAGATAATCAAATTCCAGCTGGGTGAAAGATATTGCACTTCAGAGAGAAACTCAATTAATGCACCCCACACATGGGCTATTGCGCTTGGTGGGGTTTATAAATGCTGTGAAGATTTTCCTCACCGTTTCGTTAATTTTATTTATTTATTTGATTTAGTTAGCTAAACCTAGAGAATTTATAATAATGAAAGAAGAGATTCAATACTTTTTTAAAAAATTGCAATCAAGGACATCTTCAAATTTGTTTGGGTTAGGGCATACTAAGTCTTAGACAAATTTGAGAGCTATTTTCACATATTAATGCATTTAAAATTTTATTGAATGTACTATTTAGAAGAATCGCATGATGATTTAAAAAAAAATGAAAATATGGAAAAAAATTTTGGGTCAATTCCGAATAGTTTCTTAAACTCTTAAAATGAAAAGATAGGTTTATCAAACATTTATACTCTAAGAAACGGGTCATTTTGTGTCTATTTTTTAAGAGAGATTTGGTATGAAATTGGAGAGTCCTTTGTTTTTTTTTTTCTCTTTTTCCTAAGCATGTTGGCATTTGAAACAAATGAGAATTTGCCACATTAATTATAAAAAAAATCTAGTGTGACATTTGAGTTAATATTGAGAAATTAAACAAAAAGACATATTTCTTAAATTGTGAAACCTAGTTTCTATTTAAACTTTAAGAGATCATCTAGACCCATTTGGTATATATAGAGTCAGAATTAGAAACAAACATACAAAGAAAAAAATATATAATTTTGTAGATGAAAAATGACTCTCTTATCTTTACTTTAAAAAATAATAAAAAAATAAATATTATTAAATAATAACTAAATAAATATAATAAAAATCATAAAAAAAATTTCCACTTTGCTTCCTGTTTCCATTGGGATACTGAACAGGACAAGTGACCCAAGATCTTTGTATTTTTTCCCCCAAAAAAAAAAATTATCAAAAGTTTCATAACCATAATAAACACAAGAAAGTTCAACGAAACAAGTCTTCTTCAACTTCAAGCGAGTCGAAATGTCATCACCCATGTGCAGAGGGCTTTAAAGTCTCTTTATTGTGTACTTTGGTAAGTGTCATGAACAGTTAAACCGGACATGTTTCAGTTGCATGGCGCCCATTCACGAGAATATAGTAGACCCACCAGAAGGGACTATATTGTTTTTTCATAGCGGTGAACCTTTGATATTTATAACATTTGGGTTAAAAACTTCAAACTTTAAATTTTTGTCCTTTTTATGTAACAGTTAAAACATAAAAACTTGGAGCTTTTTTTCTGTGCACATTGAAGAATTATATACAATGATACACCAGTTATTCATAATAACCATATATAGTTATCACCACTTTAAGCGAAGTTATCAAAGAAACCGTTGCAAATTGCAAACTTATAATAACTACATATTATTATCATTAGTAACAAGTGAAACGTTACTAACACATGCATTACAGAATCATTACCCACACAATCAAAAGATATTACTAATTATATATACACATTTACTTTTTTAATATGTACAGTAAAATCCGCCATTACTTCTTAAGGTGGCCGACCGGAAGGGATTTTTGCGTATTGAATTCACTTAACTTTTGGCTGTTTACTAATATGGCTGATCTATATTTTGAGAACAAAAATATAAGAATGTGGAGACTCGGGACAAAGAGAAGCTGTACGTAGTGACCAAGGGCAAGGACAGAGAAACTCACCAGCTACGTACTCCTATATTTTAATCACTCTAAATATTAAATGTAATGTTATTATAATGGAAATTTAATGAAAAATATTGTAGAGAATTAAAAAAAATGAATAGGCATACTAAATATTTGGGCGTGCTTTTTCACTGGGAAACATTTGACATAAATTTCTACTTTTATAAATAAGACCTGCTATTAAAGAATTTGGCAAGAGTGAGTAAAAAGAATAATTTAATTAATGATATTACTTATGTCATGTATAACAAATTTTGTTTATTAGATTTATTTACTGATTTATAGACCTATAAACTTATTACTCCAGTAAAAACATATTATAAGTGATACCATAGAATGATCTGAGTGGAAGAAAAAAAAAGAGTAAAATAAAGTTAGAAAATTAGTATAAAGACTTTCTAAAATTTTTTATTATAAATTTTTTTAAAATTTTAAAAAAATATAAAGAGTATAAATATATATAAGACTTATTTTCTTCTTCTTTTTTCATTCTCTTATTTTTTTTAACTCTTAAAGATCTTTATAATAAAAAATTATAGAGAATCCAGAGAAGGATATGCGGGGGAAATAGACGATGGATGCATCTTTGCATGTGCGTTTGGAAGCTTGTTATTATGTTTACCATGAGAAGTGAAAACAGGGATGCCCCACTTGGATTTTGGAGATTTTCCCTCTCTGAAAGCTACAAAACCACGCGCTTTCTGGTCACAAAAACACCCTCTTAACCTCAAGAATGGGCTCTTTTTCCAATTTCCACCGTTAATAAACAACTTATAGCCTTATACCCCGTAGGGGTATCCGGTCCCAATAGTTATTAAAAGCGTTAGTAATAGTTGAAGTAACTCTTGCCCTATCCCTCCCCTCTATAAATTTGGTCGCATGCCCCTTCACTTTTCTTCACTCATTTCCCTCACATTCCCTCTTTCTAGCTACTGTTTCCTCTTTTGGCTCCTCAGCATCAAAGTAATTCCCTTTTCCATCATCGTTTGAAGTCCAAAGATCACATTTTTAGCAAATTAGAGTTTGCTTATTTTTAAGAAGAAAGTCCCAGGCAAATGATGATTATTTCTTTTTATGTATGTTTAGGAAAAATGGCTCTCATTGGGTTGCTCTTGATGGGTTTTCTCTCCATGTTCTCCTTGGCTTATGGCTATGGTGAAGGGTGGATTAATGCTCATGCCACCTTCTATGGAGGTGGTGATGCATCGGGCACAATGGGTATGCATCAATTTACTAACCACCCATATTTCCAAAATGAAGTCCTTTAGCGTCTGCTACGCGTTCGACATTTGTACTAAACACCCGATTTACATAACTGCTCACATTTACTTTAAAATGTGACTGTTTGAAGCATGTTGGAGCAAACCCATTTGGCTAATTTTGTCGTTGATGATGATTATGGTGCAGGTGGGGCATGTGGGTATGGAAATCTGTACAGCCAGGGGTATGGAACGAACACGGCTGCTCTGAGCACTGCTCTGTTCAACAATGGGCTGAGCTGCGGGTCATGCTATGAGATCAGGTGCGTGAATGACAGGAGGTGGTGTCTGCCAGGGTCCATGGTGGTCACAGCCACCAACTTCTGCCCACCAAACAACGCCTTGCCCAATAATGCAGGGGGATGGTGTAACCCTCCTCTCCACCATTTTGATCTCTCTGAGCCTGTTTTCCTCCGCATTGCCCAATACAGAGCTGGCATCGTTCCTGTGTCTTACAGAAGGTAAATTACCTTGTTTCTTCCCTTTAGATCCCTTACTTTAAAAGATAATAAGTTTCTGTAAGGATTGAGCGCCTACTACAATACTTAATAAGGGTATAATTTCACATTTTTGTTAATATTGTGGGAGTTGTATTAGACATGAGGGGCTATACTCATTATAGTTATGGGTAAGAATGTTTTGAGTTTAAAAATTTAAGAAATATGCTGGCTCAATAATATGTTAGATACTTATATTTGACGCAATATGACTCTTAAAATTATAAATTAACATATTAAATTTTATCACATTGCAATGTCTATATCGTGTTCAATGTCTATGTCAATCTTAAAATAAATATAAAGTCCCAAGTAAGTGAAACCCTCCTCTTTTACCTCCTGTTCCCTTGAACCAGTAGGCGGATTCTTGTAACAAAAGGGCTGGTCCCCTCCTCCCCTTGTCAAATTGAGCCAAGGTCCTTCATTTCTTTGTCTAACTACTAAGTGAGACAAACTCTATAATCAATTAATTTTTGTCCGGGAAAGTCTCTGAAATTAATGACTTGAACCAAGTGGTTGGAATGGTAATTGATACTTTGATAGCTTACTGTACTTTTTTATCCTTTTGGGGGTTTGGTTTGTGTAGGGTACCCTGCAGGAGAAGGGGAGGCATAAGGTTCACAGTCAATGGGCACTCGTATTTCAACCTGGTCCTCGTCACAAACGTTGGTGGTGCTGGTGATGTACATAGTGTGGCCATCAAAGGTTCCAAAACTGGGTGGATGCCAATGTCAAGAAACTGGGGCCAGAACTGGCAGAGCAACAACTATCTTAATGGCCAAAGCCTCTCCTTCAAGGTCACCACCAGCGATGGCCGTACCGTGGTGTCCGACAATGTTGCCCCCCCTAACTGGTCCTTTGGCCAAACCTTCACTGGTGCCCAATTCCGCTAGGCATATATATATATTATTCTATAAAATTTATAAATTCCCCTGTTCAAGTATTAGTATGACTTAAGGTATTAGATTGTATGCTACTATGAGAAGGGCTTATTTTAAAGGGGCTCTTCATCATCATCAGTGTCATTGTGGGGGGTACCTACTTTTGGTGCCTTCTACCCCATTCTTATTGGAAGTTTCGAAGCAGTGGATTTTTCAGATTATATGGGTAAAAAGTAAAAAGTAATGACAAAAGTGGAAGTGGTGGAATCTTTATACCACCCGCCATTAGTATTGGAATAGTTACTTTCTTTATTTTGCTGCTTTTTGGGGGTGTTAAAATCATTTGTTTGGTACTAATTATTACAATCAGCTTTGGCTGAGTATGTCTTTGGTTGTATGAGAGATATTTTAAAGTGTAAATGTTCCTATCTCTGCAATGAAAAGAAGCAGTAATATACCTTGTTTCTGTGTCTTCTCCTCTGGCTACGACTTTTAATTATAATTTACTCCATTTACCTCGTATAGAAGTTCTAAGGTTGTCTCCTTATTTACTTCTCATAAAATTCATACTTATCTCTTAAAAAAAAGAAGAAATCAAATCACAACAAGAATAAGGAATAAATGAATGCAGAAATAGAAAAACGCTTCTGACACTGCTCAGAATCCTCATAAAGATCAACTATTTCAAGAGCTATCTTTATTCTTTTACCTAACAAGAGATCAAGCCTTGAATAGAAGTTCAAAAGTTCAACCTCAATCTACTTCTGAAGATCTATTTTCGTCTATATGCTTATTGGCTGCATTTTTTTTTTTCCTTTTTGACATTTTTGTTGAGTGCTGATTAAATTCTGAGTGAGTGGGTCCGACAGTTTTGTTTAAAACACCAGATAAATTGAAGAGTCTATGGTGGATTAGGTAATGCTGGCTCATTCCCATAGTATGCTTTTTATCTGATTCTCATAATTATTTCATGTAATTACTTGTAAATTGAGTTTAAGAGAGACCGATTGCGTATTAGGATTTGGGAATTAAGGTTTACAGGAGAAAGAGCTGTCATTGTATCCTTAACTCAAAATTAAGGGGGGAAAAAACTACTCTACTAAAATCAAGTAAATTAAGCCAATCAAACACAATTTTCGACAAGACCTACATCTAAAATATTTATATACTTATTTATGATTAACTAACTTAGTTTACTTTTCTTTATCTTTATTAATTCAAACTTACCTAAAAATTCACTTCTTATTGATTTTCATCAACAGAACCTTGCTCCACATTTGTCGGTAGATATAGACTAAAGAACAACAAACCACGGTATTCTGTATCATGTTTTCTCCTTATTTATCAGTATAAGTCGCATTCACAGCAAAATTCGATGTTCCTAAGTTATGTCTGTCTGAAATTGCAATCCATGTTTTTCAATATACAAATCTGGTCCATGTGAGGGAGAACAAACTTTGACGCTATTTACAAGAGGCTGATACAGAAACGAGTTTTGGACAAAAATGAAGTCCACGTTATTCTGAGTCAGTATTTCGCTGTAAGTGATTCTATAAACAACTCTTGTCCATGTGAGGAAGAAGAAAAGCGGTATGCTTTCAGGAGCCATAATAACCTTCACACCAGATAACAAGGTGGAAGCAAAAGCAATCCAACATAGCCTATTATTGCTTATTAATGAGATCTAATATAACGATCTTGTGCCTCTTGCCCTTGATTCAGCTCAGTCACAGAATGTGTAACTATAAAAAATTGGCTGGTTGCTTCCTCAAGTGTGACTGAAGTTCTCTACCAGCCTCAGTAGTATATGGACGGCCGAAAAAGTAGAGAATCAGTTTCGTTGCGGCACCTAGAAAATAGATAAAACTACAAGAATTAGAAAGTTTCAAGGGAAAAGGAAAGCACACGCAAAATATACACTTCTATTATTACAAAACCTCGAAAGTTTGAGCTAACTAATTGATTCTCCAATCCAATAAAAACTCTTCTTAGTACCTTTAGATTTGTACAAGAAGTATGTATTCTTGAAAGGATCTAAGGTCTAATGCACCGTTCGGTATGATAGGAGGGAAGGGAAAAGAATGGAAACAGCATGAGAGAAAGCACAGAAAGGGAGAGAAAGTGAATAAGTCATTCCTCACTTTATTTGGTACGATAGGAGAGAAAAAAAGAAACATTTCTCTTCCCTTATATGATTTCATGAAGGAAAGGAAAAGAAAGAAAATATATGAAAATAAAATGTCAAATTACTTTATTATTTTCTATCTAATTAAATATATTTACTATAAACATAATATATATCATGTCTAATTGTTCATATTAACAAAAGTATGCATTTTATTTATCTTAATTTTTTATTGTTTATTAATGATTAAATTATTATTTATTTATTAATATAGCTTGAGTCCCACAATGTTGTTACACATACATTAACACAGCCAATACAAGAAAATAAACAAAACATGGGACACACACTGTTGTTAAAGCCACTACCATAATCAAATAGAGTTATTCTCTCCTCTTCTGTCCACCAGGGGACGGATGCCAAATCAGTGAGGGCCACGGAAAGTCTTTCCTCCCCAATCCTTTCTTTTTCCTTCTATTTAGGCATACCAAATAGAAGAAAAATAAAATCCTTCCCTCATTTCCTCTCCTCCCTATTTCCTCCTACCAAACAAAGCATAAGACATCCTCTTCTGTCCACCAAGAGATGGATGCCAAATCAGTGAGGGCCACGGAAAGTCTTTCCTCCCCAATCCTTTCTTTTTCCTTCTATTTAGGCATACCAAATAGAAGAAAAATAAAATCCTTCCCTCATTTCCTCTCCTCCCTATTTCCTCCTACCAAACAAAGCATAAGATATCCTCTTCTGTCCACCAAGAGATGGATGCCAAATCAGTGGGGGCCATGGAAACTCTTTCCTCCCCAATCCTTTCTTTTCCCTTCTACTGCGGCATACCAAACAAAAGAAAAATAAAATCCTTCCCTCATTTCCTCTCCTCCCTATTCTTCCCGACCAAATTTATAAGACATGATTTTGTAATGAAAAAGACATGATTTAGAAAAAAAAAAATCATTAGCCATTGCTGAAACCATTAAGTTAGCACTAACTAACAAATGGTAAGTAATTGCCCAATCAGATGAGCTAAAACAGCTGCGCCATATTTTGATATAAAGAGCAATTAAATATAAAGTATTAGTATAAAAACTACTGAGGGATATGAAGAGAGAGCAACATTTAAACACTTAGAATGGTGAATAGACGCCAGCTTATATCATCATTGAGCAGTTTCTGAGATTAAAAAAATGAAGGTTGTTGGCTAAAAAAGATAAATAAAAAATTCACTTCTCATGGTGGATATTACAATTTCTGTCGCCCTCTGGTAATTCACTCATTTGCGGTAGGCTATCAAGAGGTGCAACAGCTCACAAGGAAGTCATGCAACAGGAATGCCAGAAAATAAAAACTAAAAAAAAAAGCCGGGGAAAAGAAAAGAGGGGGCCGCTGTTATGAGAAGCCAAAGTTCACTTGAGGGAAACTTGCCTGGGCATACAAATGGTCATCAAACATGGTAGTAACAGCACAAGGCCCTGACGTGGAAGCCCATCCGTGGTGGTTAGATTCGTACACAAGTCTAGGACCTTCTAAGCTTTTATTGGGATGATAATCTATGGGGTTTTCATGTAGGCTGATCTCTGCAGCTGGCTGGAACTTGATGTCATTCAGTAAATTGAAATTGTATGGCAAGAATGGAAACTGCCCACCTAATTGTAGTCTCAGAGAAGCAGTACTTGTCAAGTCATTGAGGACACCATTTTCTTGCCCAGAATTAGAAAGATCCGTTTTTTGACTTGAGCCAAGATAACTAGCATAACTCCCGAAAGAGGAGCTTGCAGAGCACTTTATGTCTCTGAGAAATAACCAAATCAATTTAATAAGTAGAGTTACAACTTACAGAATATCAACCCAAAAGATCTCCAATTGGGTATTTACTTAATTTTACATCATATAGAACATCGTTACCTATTGTGGGTCAATTAATATGAATTCCTATACGAAGTGAATATGTTTACAAATTCATTATGATCAGATCAGATCGTTGTTTCCGATTTTATCCTTGTTAAACAACAGACTTTCACGCCACAATAATATTTGCCTAGTATCCTTGCAATAAATGAGTCTCCAAAATAACTTAAGATGTAAATAGGTTAAACAAACTCAACGAAGATCACTGAAGGACAAGTTTTAAAGCATAGATCTATTTCAGGAAAACCACTTACTTGTGGAGAAGCAAGTTTGAGTCGTTAGGTAAAACCATATGTTGGCTGTCATTGTTAGCAATCCATGATAGAGGTTGGAGATGTTGCTCAGCACTCATCCTGAAGGGAATATGCATCTCATTGAACTGGAAGATAAAGCTATTTTTAGTCATCTCTCCAGTGTCTACACCATAGAAATGCATCTTTGATAACATTTTAAATCCCAGCTGAACAAATTTTTACCTGGTTAGTGCATTGCAATGACACAAGTTGTTGCTTTTGTATATTTTCCTGCCGATGGAGAAAGCTTTGAGAAATGGCATAGAATCAAGAACTCAAAACATCAATGCGTGTTGAATATAAACAACATAGGTTCTAAACTTTGGAGGGTTTTGGATTGAGGCATATCTAAATTTATGTTGCTTCTCTCCAACACCCCCCCCCCCCCCCAAAAAAAAAAAATTTCTATGTTTCTACTGAATTTGGTTACTGCTTTTTCTTACTCTCGTTCTTAGAACTGTTATGGATACTTCATTATTACTACCAGTTGTGACATTGTATCCTTTCTCTTATTTTCTTAAAAAGGAAAATATCTAGCTGGGATATCAAATCCTTTCAGAAAATATTATTTCTCTTAAACAAGAACCCAAAAAGGCATTCATTTCCTAGGCAAGTATATATAATATTGTAAATGAGGAGAGAAAAATGAGTAGACTTGCTTATTACAGATGAATTATCAACTAACTTCAGAACTTTGATGCTCAACTGAACTATAAAAATATTCCTTGCAAAGAAGAGCAGGCGCAAAATAATAAGAGGCATACCTTACACAATTGAAGTTGATTAATTGACTCCCTGAGAGAATTTTCCATCTGTCCCAATTGTTCCACACTGCTGATTTTATCAGGCTCAGTCCAATGGCTGCAGAATGCAACAATATATAGAATTTGCAAGAATGGATTGCAGCCATAATGCAAGTACATTAAAATATAGCCAAGGAACATAAAGGTTGGACCAAACAAATAAATCCACCTTAATCTCATATGTATTTCAGAAATTTGAGTCCGTAATAGCATGGCTTCATTTTTTAGGTCCTGCACAAAGCAATCTAATGATAGGTATAACATGAAAGGAATGAATGAACAAAGTAATTGAGATGGTTTGACTCGTGTACCTCAATAGTTTGACTACTGTGACAATGAACAAAAAGAATATTTCAGTATCTCAACTTACTAACAGAAAAGTCTCAGTAAGTTAAATCTATCAAAAGTAAATCATTAAACTAGTGTCAGCATGGAATACCTTGTACCCAGAAATTCTTGTATATTTACATCATGGTCTAACTTCTTAAACGTTTTCTTCAGTGCCTTTACCAAACAGAAAGCAGATTGCCAATGAGTATTACAATAAGGCATCAGTCATAATCTTGTACTATTTCAAAACAAGGGGAAAAATGTGTATTTTCTTTGAAGAATGAGTTGTAAGAAATAACTTACTTCAAGACTCTCCAACTTCCTGTTCCAATCCAATGGAAACCATTTATCATAATTTTGTACTATTTAGATAAAAATGCATAATAATTTGTTTCATGTGGAAAGATTTTAACTGTACCTTTTTGCCCTTTCCTGTGGAGTTAGTTGAGCAAACTTTGCAATAATCTCCTCTATGTTACTACAGTCACCAAAGAAGGGATATAATCAGGCAAAGAATCATAATTGTTTTTTAGAAAAGGAAAACGTCATAGTCCAAGTCCACTAATGGCTTGAAAAAAATCAAGGACAACGGATAATTAAAAGTTTAAGCAAAGATGTAAGAGTATTTAGATTTACTCAGAAGCAAGTTGAATCAACAAATGCATGACTTTGGGTGGGGGCAGAACATATTAAAGAAATATTAAAGAAATAGTGTAAATAATACAAAAATACCTTGTGAAACAATTCCTACAAAACTCGACAACAGTTCCTATTTCGAGGAAGAAGTGGGGAATGCAATAAAGTAGTAACTGATTTCTTAGGCTCAAGACTCAAGAGGATGAATGTTTCCAATGTCATACAGCTGCTGTAGTAGCAGGAAAAGATAAGTAGGATGTCTAAAGGGAAAGATAAGTATAAAGAAAAACACTGATGGATAAACCTCTGAGAAGAAGAAAAACTGTATCTGACACCGAAAACAAACTAGAAATGAACACATTATCAAGGTGATGATGTCAAAATCATAGGTGGCAGAAGCTATCACGGCATTTGACCTTTGATAGTTTGCCTGAATATCTCTATAGTATATACTGAACTCAACAAGTAATTGTTGCAACTTCTCTCTGGTCCAAATTTCAAGCCAAATGATCCACGAGTGCCATAAACAGGCAAAAGCTAACCACCATAAGACTCATGGATTTTAGATGGACAGCTAATTTTATTCATCTTCACTATACTCGTTGAACTAATTAATCAAACTTGAATCTAGAATTCACGTCTGTGGATGATCCATTAACAACTAAGGATGCAATCATGACACCCTGATTTAGTGCATTAAAACCGTATTTACGAAACATTGTAAGCTAATTTCAAAGCACATTTATAGTAACTCAGACACTAGCAAAATACCTGCGCCTCCCTCTGCATAGTGCTGGCTTCCCAGTTGGTGAGAACATGAGAAGTACAATATCTATATCGCACAGTATAGATAACTCTGAAGCCTTTTTCATAATTCCATTCCTCCTTTTAGCATAGGTTGCCTGACGGCCATTGGTGTTCTCCAGCCTCTTTATTTTTAGCTTCACCCTGCCCATCCTGCAAATTATAACCCACAGAGACGCCTCCAATTACCTCCCACTTTTACAAAGATTCCAACAATAGAGCTTATATTGCTCGGAGCAATTTCAATCCACACCACACCATCCATCAGCATTCGTTTAGAAATAAAAACAACCACCTGGTGAACATAAACAAGCAGCAACGGAAAACACACCCAGACCACCCAGGATTGACAAATAAATTGAAAAGCAGAGAGCTTGAAATTGATATACCATCTAGCATGTCAAGGCCCAATGAGAATTGAAGAAAAAACAGGGTCAATGATTATTTCTTTAAATGAGAAACTGGAATTGCAACTGTCAAAAAGCTAAAAAATTTAGCGACATAAAAGTCCAAAGATACATACCCTTTATCAAAGTTTGAGTGTTGACAAAGAGAAAGGCAGAGTACGTGAAAATTTTAATTTAACAAGAACACAAGGGGGAAAAAAGGGGGTAAAAACGTACCCCAAAAGACGAAGTCGAATATGTAACTACAGGGAATACAATCCAAACGTGTAGAATGTGGGAATGACAGATTGTTCGGACAAAGGCAGATTCATACAAAGAGACAGAAGAAAGAGAGAGGTGTGAGCTTGCATATAGCATTATAAGCTTAGGTTAAACACGATCGGGTGACCGGCAAAATCGGTCATTGGAGCATCCGAAAGAATCGGGACTCCCGGATCGTCGAAATTTCCCCCACTGCCTCACAAACCATAACAACAAAAGCCACCGCTTTCTGCTTTCTCGTAAACAACCTTAAAATCCGATATTCATACTTCATACATATACAGATTCTTGTTTGTTTGCATAAATTGAACGTTTCTGGTGAGCATGATTTTTAACTATCATAAAACATATCCCATGCATAAGAACTCGTTTGATGTAGTAAGAAAATCAACCCTTATTTTTTATGCACAAGGGCTCCTAACTTCATGCATTTTCCTCTTCACCAAAGACTAAAGATAATATTTTTATGACAGTATCTTTATAAATTATAGTGCCCATTATTAATATAGACTTTGCGGATTTGGACTCTCTTCGTGATAGACCAATCGGGGAGACAAGAAAGCCAACCTTGTGAAATTCATCTGAGTGGCATTATAATTCTAACCTATCATCACTATATTCATATTTTTTTTCCTTAAAAAAAAAAAAGTCTACAGTGTGAATGAATTAAAGACCGACAAGAGGAAGAAACACTAGTTAAAAAGAAAAAAAAAATTACTGGATGGGAAAATTAGATGAAGAAATGATATAAGTAGCCCGCAAAAGGAAGTTTAAAAATTATGTGAGTTTGGAAGTGTTAGAATATCAGTCAACTTGGTATAAAATAGTACAATCAAAATCTAAAATTACCTTCAGTTAGGCTTCCCTTGGGTGTTGGTTGTTTAGACTGTACAGGAGTTTAGAAAACATGTGCTTAGAAAGAAGAAAAAAAACTCAACTTTATCACATTTAGTGAAATTGTATGTACTAAGGCTATAAATTCTAATATAAATTGAAATTTTTGTAAATGTGTAATAAGGTATAAAATTCTTCTCAAATTAAATACTATAGTTGTTTAAAGTCAGAATGCTACAGAAGTAAATAATGACAATTCTCCAAAATCACTATTAAGTTTATGAATTTAACGACAGTTATATATGAAGTTGCTGTTAAATTTTGGATTTAGCAGCAGTTCTTTTAACTGCCGCTAAAACCTACATTTTTTGTGGTTTTACAATTAGCCCTTTAAGTTGGCGACCTAACCAAGGATTGAACCTAATTTTTAGGATTAGCCTTGAGTTAGTCTTACAAAATTTTTTTTTGATATAATTAGTATTTTGGTATGTGTGTGTGTGTGTATATATATATATATATATAATGATTTTATTGTAAAAAGTGAAAGAAATCAATCATTTATCATTTGATGAAAATTATATATATATATATATATATATATATACATATGCATATATATATATGTTAAAAAAAATTGAATAATACATCAAGGTTTTTTATTATAAAATAGTTTACTTTAGCACAAAATTTTTTTATTTAATTCCAACGGCAGTAAAAGTTTTTGCAACGATAAGAAAAATCCTAGGAGTTCAGCATATCCCACCCTTATTAAGCTTTAAAGCTGAATAAAGTCACACCAAAAAAGTCCTCTTTAAAAATACAATGTTATTTTATTTTGGCCCAACTTATTTTTTAAGATTAAATAGATTGACTTTAAAGACCTAAACCTTGTTGACAACCCTCTCATTTTTTTCAGGGGCTTGCCATGTTTAGTTTTTTTAGCTTTGCCCTTTCTTCCACCCCAAAAATAAAAAGTGAAAAGAAAGGTATACTTGATAAATTACAAATTAAATTATTGAAGAATGAACTGAAATTTTTCCTATGCTGAATGGGGAATTAAATTTTTTGCGTGAATTAATAATTTTTTTTAAAAGCTCTTTCTTTGGACAGCATAGAAAGAAGGTATCATAAGCTTCATAAAATGGCCTCTGCTCATGCTGCCGGGCTAATCAGGCCCATTGGATTCTTACCATCCAGCGGCCTAGATCTATAAACCCAAAGCCCACTTCTGTCGAAAGCACAGGATACTACAACGAAAAGATGCCGTTTGACTTAATAAACGACTTGTCGTCTAATGTTGTGGATAATAGAAACCTGTCCGTCATCATCTTCCACAACCTCAGACGTTTATGAGATGAGAATCGAACTGTCTCCTCGAACAGTCATCTGTCATTCGTTACCAAAACCCTTTCAAAACCCTAACTTCAATCGCACAACACCGTTCTTCACTTCCCTCAATGGATCCCTACTCTTCAGACCCCTTACCCAACTTTCCCACCAACCAAACACCCCTCCTCTTTCTCCTTCTCCCTCCGACCCTGGTCTCCTTTTCCGGGAAAAAATTCTCTACCTCGAGAGACTCAACGTCAACTCCAACAAAGCCCTCCGGGAAAATCCCAACATCCGATCGCTTCCATTGTCCTCCCTCAAATCTGTAGAGGACTGCCTCTCCTCAATGGGCATCGAGCGCTCTGCAATGGGTCGAATCCTCGATATGTATCCCCAGCTTCTCACATGCGACCCCTATTCTGATCTCTACCCTATTTTCGATTTCTTATTGAATGAGGTTGCAATTCAGTTCCCCGATATTCGGAAATCGTTCATACGTTGCCCGAGGCTATTGGTTTGCAGCGTGGATGAGCAACTCAGACCGGCATTGAGCTTCTTGAGAAATTTGGGGTTTGTGGGATCCAATTCCATCAATTACCAGACCGCATTGCTGCTGGTGTCAAGTGTGGAGAGTACCCTTAAGCCCAAAATTGAGTATTTACAGAGTCTGGGGTTCGCTTATGAGGAGGTGGTAAATATGGTTATAAGGTCACCTGGGTTATTGACGTTTAGTATCAGGAACAATCTTGTTCCAAAGGTTGAGTATTTTTTGAAGGAGATGAATGGGGACATAGCTGAATTGAAGAGATTTCCACAGTATTTTTCATTTAGTTTGGAGAAGAAGATTAAGCCAAGGCATAGAGTATTACTTGAGCACGGGTTTTCGCTTCCTTTGGCCGAGATGTTGAAGGTTAGTGATGGCGAGTTCAGTGCTAGGTTAGTTGAAATGCGACTACAGTCACTTGAGGGAAGGTAGCAGCTCTTGTTATAAATTGCTTCTTCCCTACGCTACAATTGTACACTAATTTCAAGTGAAATATTTGGTTGATTTGAAAATTTATGTAGTTAAATTGTATATGAATCTTTGATAAGTAAACAATATTTGACATGTTTAGTTTGTATCAGAGAGAAGCTTGTATATGATATGATCATTTAAACTATATTTAATTAGTGATTTAAATTATAACCATGATGTCGAATTATTGACCAATAAAACTCTTAATTTTTTTTTTCAAAGAAGGAAGAAAAATTCACTGAAATAGTTTGACACATGCATACAGAGAGTAGGACATGCGATGAGAAATCCTATGATAGGGTGCTTGTGTTGCTATGCGAAATTTTAGTTGGACTGGCGGCTGGAAACCTCGAATTCTTGAAGAGAAACTGAAATTATCTGTGGCTTAAACTAAATACCAATTACGTTCAGGCTAGAATGTGATGTGGGTGTTTGTTGCTGAACTGCTGTCAAATGTGATATTCTTTATTGGACCAGCAGCTGGAAACCCGAAATTCTAGAAGAGACTGAAATTATCTACGGCTCAACTTATTTCTAAATACCAATTACAATCAGGCTAGAATGTGATGGGGGAGTATGAGCGGCCTTGTCACCGGTATTACGTCCTTTCTTGTTTATTCTCTATGTCTCTGTCGTTTTTTTGCGCGATTATTTCTGATTCTGTACATCACTCCAAGTCATTACATCTTTGGTAAATTGATTACTGCAGTTGCATTTGGCGTGTATATGTGGTGCTTGTGACACTTTACTGCAACACGACATTTCCTCCCCTTTACCTTTAGCAAATGCTTTTTGGCTGTCCAAAGGTTTGTTAAAAATGGGTTAATTTGTTGTTTTAGTAATCTTTTTTGTCATTTTGATTGAATCCTGTCAAACTCTAAAATCCTAGCCCAAAATCATGAGTAATTTCAGCTCTATTGTCTGAGATTCTGCTAGGATTTGTGCTTGAGAAAATTTTCTGTCAATTTTGCGGGTTTGGATTTTACTTCAAGATTTTTTGCAGGCTGCCCAATTATTTATTATCTATAAAGCATGAGTTGGCATTTTTGCTGCAACTGTGGAAAATTGTTGAAACTGGTTTTAAGTGTTAGCTTTTTGTTTATCAAACACCATATTTAACCAACAAAAGAAACAAGGAAGGGGTAGAGGGGCGAATAGAAAGAGGGCCACAAGTATCTAGTTGCTCTTTGGAAATACAGACGTCATCCTAGTTATTTTTTGGGAACTTATTTAGGTGAAAGTTGACTTGGTAACCTTATAACGACAATGGACGTGGTTCTACTTGGATAATCAAGTAAACCTACAAATGATTTTTGTTTAAAGTTATAACTTTTTTTTTTTAATTTCATTGAGTTTCGGTTTGAGGCCCTTCTTTTTAAACAGTTTGAACTGGCTTTTTGACTTGTATATGCGGAAAAAAAAATTATTGACTTAAAAGCTTAACCGTCAAAACATTTTCTTTAAACACTTAATATGTTTTTTTTTTAATTTTTCTTAAGGGGTTGCAGCAAATTTTTTTTTTAATTTTTTCTTAACATGGGTAGTGGCTGACCCATGTTGATGGCATATCCAACTGCCAAACCCATTTGTTAATTTTTGTTTTGCCGTGACCTTAAAAAAATATATTCTTTTAATATATTTTTAAGTTTTAATAAATTTGTGTGTAATATAGAAGTAAAAAAAAAATTGTAATGTTTATATTTTTATTAAAGGAAAATTAATAAAAGAATAATATAAAATTATAAATAAGAAGAAAATGTAGAAAAGTATGTGAAGAATGAAAATGAAATAAAATTTACAAGTACACAAAAATAAGGTATAAATATTAAAATGAAAAATAAACTTACTATTTTAACCAATATGTCCTCCAATCTCACATCGAAGCCTTCTTCTTAACTGGTATGGACAATGCTACAATGGCTTTTCCTCTTCTTTTTCTTCTTCTTCTTCTTCTTCTTTTTCTTCTTCATTTTCACCATTATTAGATAATCCATTATTAATATTACAAGTTAACTAAGGAGATTGAACAAGTGGAATTGGTTGATTAGAGGTAAAAAACTTTTGTTGAAAAATAATCCTTATTGTTTAAAAGATGGATTAACATACTCTGTGCTGAATGCAAATAGATTGGAGAATAGAGTGGCGACGAGCACACCATTAGCTTGCATGGTTTGGGATGACAAGGTGAAAAAGTATGATTCAGGAGCTGATTGTATGAATGAAGACTAACCAGTATTGGCAAAATCTATGAATGATGCACCAAGAGCAAAAGAAGAAATATCAGCACCCCTAAAATCTACAAAAGGTCCATTTGATGCAAAAGATAGTGCAAAAGAAGAAGGATCAACACTTGCATAGTTAGTGAACGATGCAAAAGAAGAAGGACTTCGACTCTCGTTGTTTCCATGAACTAGCGTTGACGTGTAATAGGACGACGAGGTATCTGTCTGACATCCACTATTATATGTAGTATCTATTAATGGCTCTCTAGTGGATATAAAATCGTGTTCTTGCTTTTTTGGACGAGTCCCTGGCCTTAATGGCCTCTACAAATGAGGAGCAAGTGGAGTAGATTAAGAGACCATCATCTCTTGATGTTCACCTAGGATTTACAGTATCATTCTAATATCTTCGCTTGTCCTCTCTCTAAATCTCGCATAATTAAGCGTTGGAGGGTTGGTAATGGCAAGCCTATATAAGTTGTCCAATACATCAGTCTATGAAAAAAAAATTAACAATTATATATTTAGATGAAGTACAAAAGTATATGAGATAAAATTAAATGCAAGCATAAAAAACCTTACCACCAAACCTTGAGAGCCACTCTTTGGATCTATCATCGCGTATGTCACCAATACTAACATATGTAATCAGAAGAGTGATCCAAGGGAGATATCTTCATATTTGTTTGGGCAACAACCTGTTGTTATGCATTCTATGCAATAATAAATACAATGTACTTATGACACCAATCTTTCTGTGTTTTTCCTCTCAACTGAAGAGTATCCAAAGAATTCACATTGAATGACGTCTGGGGGATATAATGTTAACAACTAAACTGACAGAGGACATGGTCAGCGTGGTGGAGCTCAATGATCCAAAAGTAAATAATCAGAACAGATGCACGCCCTATATCTGGAGATGTTAAGTAATAGTCAGGAATTAATTATCGAATACTCAGAGAGTCATATGATTGCCAAATAAACTCATCATCTTTCATTTGATCCAATAATATCCTATAGATTCGCAAGGCCTCTATGGTCGAATGAATATGTTGGGGGACACGCCTCCATTTGAAACCTAGCGATAGATTCAAGGGGTATATCTCCAGTTGAAAGTCTGGTTAAGGGGGTAATGATAGAGCCAATCGTAGGAAATGATCCCATACCCATGTGATCTTCTTGTGCTACTCATCATATATTTAGAATGTGATTAGCCTACAATATGCATGTATAATATTAACACATAATAGTTTATAATTAGTCAAATAAAATAACTTTAATTGTGTTATTCTACCTGTCTCTACTACATGGCCTGTAACACATGATGAGTTTACAAGTATAGAAATAAGTCATTCTCAAACCCCGAGTCCACAATGCTAGAATGACCAGTCATTATACTATTACGGTATCAGAGACAGAATTAGAGTTAAAACTATCACTTTCAAATTTATATAATTGTAAAGTACCTTTTATATAAAAGAATTATAAATCTAATTTGAAAGAAATGACAACTGTTACAAACAAATTCACATGTCAAAAAAATAACTTATCAACTGTGATATAAAGGAACTTCAAATCCAATAAAAAAAAATGGCAACTGTTGTTAAGAAATTCTCATGTCAAGAAACTAACTTGTTAAATGTCATATAAGGAAATTATAAATTCAGTCTAAAAAAATTGAAATCATGTTACAAAAAAGTTCATTGATGGAATCAACTACAAAGTCACAATGAAATTATGTTAATTAAGTAAAATACATGATAAAATAAACTATATCAACATCCACTACACTGTCGAGATGGACAAGTTGCTTAGTTATGGCTAGTTCTTCTACACAAGTTACATTGTTATTGTTCTCTTAGTCCCTCATGCCAATCCATTTCATTTTGAATTCTGGAAGACTTCAGCCTACCTCTTTGGCGAATCATAGCAGAATTAGGTACTAGTTGTGGACCTACTATTTGTGGCCAATATAGTTTCCTTCCCATCGGTTGAAACTCCATCTTGTATACATTGATAATGGTATCCAACTAGAAAAGTCGATCCACATATTGGAGCGAATCAATGAAGACTATGGCACATGCAACAAATACATATTGGCATGGATACTTTTGAATTTAAAACTTACTACAGTCACAAATGTGATGGGCAAGCTCACCTTACAACATCGATTATATTGCTTATTTATTGGATCGTACGGTTCTCCAACCTTGAATTTTTATGCTTGCTTGTCAAACGTGCGTATAATTAAGGCAAATGCATCTTATACCAATGATAATAGCTTTTTCATCATATTCTCTAGGAAAATGACATCAATCTCAAGTTATGCAATTATTGTTTGTGCACGCTCCACTCAATATCTGTTTAGTTTATACATGATTGCTTTTACCAATCCACTAATAGGCAAGAACCTTACCCCCTTTAATATACTATTGATACATTTATACAAGTTTGTAGTCATGTGCCTTTAATATCAACCCTTAACATCGTAAGCATGAGACCATTTGCTCTTCGAAATATCCTCGATCCAGTTACAGGTTCTGCATAGAGTTAATGTAATTGGGCCAATTGTTCATCCACTTAATGTTACTCATGTAAATAACCTAAATTAATAGTTATCCATAAATAAATATTTTGACACAATATCTATCAAGCCATTTCATATGGTCAATAAAACATACCAATATTGATGAACCTCTTCTTCAGCCACTTACTCCTAAGCGTTGTGTTCAAGTTACTTGTAATGTGTTTCAAACAAAACACATGATATACGTGTGATAGCTGCCACCCAATTTCTATATTAGAGACAACGGCCAATGTGAATATCGTATTTTATCCGGGCATGCTTCAAAAATAATGATAAAATTAAACTATTAAAAAAATAGGAAACAAAAAAGAAATAAAATGAAAAATAAAAAAAGGACTAGAAAAAAAAAATTACCGTGAACACCATATTTTGTCCAAGCAAGCTAAAAAAAACAACTAAAATACAGAAAAAATACCAACAAAAAAAATGAAATGAGGAGAGAATAGAGTTTAAGGCCTAATAGTAGATTTTGGAGCCTAATGCCCAAAACTCCATGCATTTCCCAAAAAAAAAAAAAAAATCAAAGAGGGAGTAACAAAAAAAATGAAATAAAAAAACAAAAAAGAGATTAAAAAAAGAAAAAATAAATAAATGAAAAAGTAAAAACCCATAAAGAAAGTAAAAAAAATTAAAGAATAAAAAATAAAGAAAGAAGAAATGCCCTTGTTTCCTTTCCTCTATACCCAAGACAATTAAAGACTCGAACTCCAAGAATCCAATACACCAAAAAGAAAAAAGAAAGAGAAAGAAAAATTGATTAATAAAAAAAAACAACACAAGCTCATTAATATTTTTTCTAGCCCCACTATCCAACACAGTGAAGCCCACTAGCTTAGCCCATATTTTTCAACCCATATCATCTAATACCTAAAAGATAAATGGAGGCCCAATACAAAAAAATAGTTATTAAACTAAGACTTAAATAAATAAATAAATAAATGAAATGATGAAAAAGGATCTATAATACGAAGCATGGACATAACACTAAAAGAAAGCCTACTATCTCAATAAAAAAAAAAAAAGACCAGATCCTATAGAAAATGAAAAAAAAAAAAAAAAGACCCAAATTCTAGAACCCAGGCTTATTATTCCAAACCTTAGCCAATTGTGGTCTTGGCCTTTCATCCCTGGTGCATGCCTCCTCTGGATCATTGAGAACTGGCTGAAAAGGGAACAAACTCATGCAGAGAAAGTGGAGGGGCGAACCATGCAAATGGAGCAGAGAAAGCATGATCAGGAACGTGACAAAAAGCTATAGCCCTGCTGCATGAATACTTGGCGCAACGCATCCTCCAACCACGGATGGGATTTGCAAAGAATAAAGAGGAGCAGGAGGATCGTGGCTATTGGTATGCGCAGATAGAAGAGAAGAGGAGGTATACGCGCGAGCATACAAGAGTGACATTGACTCTCGGAATGATTATAAAAGAAAGAAAGGAGGTTTTTCGGGGGGATGGTTTTCAAGTTAGTGAATAAGGGAAGCAGAGAAGGATTTTTGGGGAAAAGAAGGGAAGATTCAAAACGGAGAAACAGAAAGGGGATTCGGATCAGAAACTGAGAGAGGGGGAATGGAGAAAGAATAGATTGAAGAGAGAAAGAGAGGTTCAGAGCCCCTTTTCTCCTTCTAATTTGGGGCTCAGTGAGAAAAAGCCAAGGATACATCAACGAGTGGAGAGAGTCTGAAGAAGAAGAATAGAAAAGTGGGAGAAAAATCAAGAAAGGAGAAATAGCCCCCAATAGTTAAAGGAAGTTGATCGAAGAAAGACAGCGAGAACCATCAGAGGCTATCTGGAACACGTCCGAAGAAGCTAGCCTTGAGGGGGTGCTGTCAATCTGAGTATGCTCATGAGATGTAAATTTGTCTGGTATGATTGTTAGTTGCTAGTATTTTCATAGGATCCTATTTTTAATGCTACGGTTTTGGGTTTGAAGCCATTTCTATGATTAATTCGAAATCTTAGGTATGCTCCTTTTGGATTCTGTTATGGTAGAAAGACCATGAATCAGGGAAGTCATAAAATACTTGTAGATTTTGATTATGAATATTTCGTTTAAGTGGAAATTTGGTTTTGTTTGGGAGATACAAAAGTTGTTTCAGGGAATGCTTTCTCTGTTTGAAATGTGGAGATTATTTTCTTTTTAAGCAAGTTTGCTTAGAAAATGCTCAGACATTCATTTGCAACATATTTTGATTAACCTAAAAGTCTGAGTTAAATCTCTATGCTAATTTGGTTCTGCGTGATGATTCTAAGTATATTGTCTAAAGAATTGAATAATTACTCAAGTGGTGTTAAAAAATTTTACTGGATATAATATGGATGGTAGATAGTGAGTTGTATCTTATCTAAACTTGAAGTAAATTCTAATTCATGCTTCCCTTATTCTGTTTGAGCTTATAATAATATGAACCTGAATTGCCTCTTTCTTGTTCCATTTAGAATGGATGGTGTGTGAACACCATATTTTGTCCGGGCAAGCTCCAAAAATAAGAGCAAAATCAAAATTAGCAAAAAATGCGAAAAAAAAAGAAAGAATCATTCAAAGGAAGTTCGAGAGAAATTGAGAAGGTCTAAATATGTTTTAAAAATAATAATAATATCGAGAATCAAATAGCTATTAAAATATGAAGATCTTGAGGAAAAAATAGAAAATTAATGTTTTCCAAAAAAATAATAAAAAAAAGAATTAAAAAAAAGAGAGGAGAGGAAACATGGAAAAAATAATAATAAAATGAAAAGAAAACCAAACAAATAATAATAATAAATTTATATTTTCGTTAAAAAAATGATGAAAGGCAAAATTTAAAAAAAAAAAAAAAAGAACCTAAAAGGAAAAAACCCAATCCAAAACCAACCATAAAAAAAAAAAAACAAAAAGATAGTCCAAAAAGAGAAGAATTTTTTTAAAAACAAAAAAAGAAAAAAGAAAAGAAAAAAAAAACAAGGATTGAAAATAAATTGTTTACCCTTTTTAAGAAAATAAAAATGACAACCAAAACAAAAAGAAAAAAAAGAAGAAGGAAGAGAGAGAGGAGCAAATACAAAATCCTCCCGTTACAATTCTTGGGCGGGCCCACTAACCCAATTTCAAAAACTCAAGCAACAAAAAAGAGTGGGACTTCTAAAAATAAAATAAAATAAAAGGGAGTAACCCAATCTGATGCCCAAATGATTTTGTCCAGTGGGCTCTGTTCTACTAAAACACTAAGAAAAATTGTTATTATCATAACCCACCCAAGAAAAAACAGCAAGCCCAATTGGGATCCTGACCAAGCCCTGCCCACATCCATTTTTTTATCCCTTTCCTCTCCTATACGGCTCTGGTAGCAGGACCACACACACAGACACACAAAACACGCAGACGCATAAAACGCACAGATGCACTGAGACAATGGACGAGGCAGAAAGGACAGAGGTGTCAAAGTGGTGGAGGGACGCACAAAAGGAAACGAGGGAGAAGAGATTGAAAAGAGGGGAGGAAGCGAACAAAAACAAAGGAGGGTGCAAGAGAAGGGGCTTCTGAGAGAGGAAGGCACGCGAGGTTGAGAGAAACTCAAGAGCAGGGGTTCTTCTTTTCGGATTGAAAAGAGAGAGAGCCGAAAGTGAGAACTGGAGAGAAGGAGAAATGGTGAGAAAAAAAAACTAGGATCGTAGGAAACAGAGGAGAAGGCCAAGGATGATTGAGGGGGGAAAAGGGAATCGAGACCAAAGGGGCTGAAAACCAAAGAGAGGGAACTCGAGACTGAGAAACAGAAAGGAACAGAGAGAGAGGTGGCTTGAAAGAGAGGGATTATGAGCTAGGGAAACAGAGAGGAAGGAGGTGAGGTTCGGGCTTTCGAGAGAGGGAGAGAGAGAACGAAGAGCAATAACAATCTACACCCATTCGAGCTAAGGAGAAGGAAGCCTGAAAAAGAAGGCACCTTTTGCAAAAGATCCTCCATCAGATATCAGATGCTCTCCTACATCAAGACTCCCAGAACATAGAAGCCCCTTTCATGTTGTATTCTCGAGATCGAAGAAGGCTGCTCCCTTTGAATTTTTAGGCTTTATTTTCTGCGGGAGGTACGTTTCTCTGATTTTTCATCTTTATCTTTTTGTTCTCATATTCATCTCCTCTGAGGGATTGGATTGTTGCTGCGTGATATTTGATTTTAACTTTCACAATCCGTATTATCTCTACTGGTTGTTTTGTTCATAGGGTATTTAGTTTTTTTTAATTGTTGCACTTCAATAATGTGCATCAACTCTATTCTTGCTTAAAGGGTATGGGATGTATTGTTGATTGTTGAGTTGAGATAAAGAATAAGGAGGTTTATAGCTTGGCCATTTTGAATGCTTCTGAATTGTGTTCTCAATGTGCAAAGTTGCTCCTCTTGGTTTTCTAGCTTTTGATAGATCAAGAGTATTAGTTGAGATTTTGGTTTCGGTTGGTTAGCTTGAATGGGTGAACAATTTTCTGCTTATTAGTAATGCTTCAGAGCTTCTCTTTAGATGAATCTGGGTTCAGTAGTTGATCTAGCCTCTTGTTTGATATGAAAATACTGGATGTTTGTTGTGATTATTAGTCTAAGTCCTTACTTGGTATGTATCCTAACTCAGAATTGATTATGGGCTCTGTTTCGTACTTAGTATGCGAGTCTTGACTTAATAAGCCCGAAGTGATGCATTGCACACTGTTCCATTGTTTTCAGCCTTGGCATGTAATGTAGCTTTGTGTAAAATCCCAGTTGTCATCTCATTGTTGTTTAGCCTTGATTATTAACTTGGTATAAGTCTTGGATTTGTCTTGCATTGGTCGTTGTCTTATGGGAATTCTTTTATGTGATTAGCCTCAATTTTTTTTAATAGAATCTTAAAGGGGTTCCAAATTTGCTGCTGTCCCACTACTTTTGGTTTTGTGCGAAATGCTTGATGATGCTATCCCCTTTTGAGGGTCTCTAATATGTTCTTAGCCCTGGCTTTATGGTTCCATTTTACGCTAAAAGTTTGTTGCAGCCCCTTTTGAGTTTAACAGAGCTTTAGCCTCCAGATTGTATGTTAATGACCATGCCTACATTTCAAAATTGAATATGATTCCTTTGGATTGCTTACTGCATAGATGGATCTCATTCATATTGATTTTGGCATGTGTTGGGGCATTTGATGTTTGATCGTTTACATAACACTTATTATCATGGTAATTAATATGTTTTTCTGTTTCTGTTGTGTGTGAGGTCCCCGGGAATTGGTGGAGTAAAAAGAAAGGGAAGCTGTACAGAGAAGCAACACATAGGACTTGCTGGAAAACGCGAGGGTCACTTATCAATTCAACTAATACGATGGGAAGATGATATGTGATTTGGGGTTCTTATGTTTTCTCCTTCCTCTTGTGTGTTATGACATTGTTTCCTTTTGGTAGAAAATCTTGCTCTCGTGTATACTTCATTTTTTTTAATAGTTTAATTTTAATTTTGGTTTTATTTTTATTATTTATTTTTACTTCTTAGAATTGCCGTGTGAGATTTTATATCTCCTCAGGCGCATAAGATTAACCAGAGTACCATGTGTGACAATAAAGTCTCATTGGTACTTATTGGTTTTTTTTATACATTTACAAGTTTTGTGTTCCAATCTTCTTATAAAATTAATTTTGTTTTCAAAAAAGAATTCTAAGAAAAAGAAAGTGTGCCTAAGAAAAAGATTTTAAATTATTAAAACATGATTCAAAACAAAAAAGAGGGTTCAAAATACCACATGAAATTTTTAGAAACTATATAGTTTTGTTTTAGACAAAATAAAGTATGTTAAAAAAAACCAAAAAAGAAGAAACCAAAAAACCTTTTTCGGCAATAAATTACTAATTAAAAAAAACCTTTTCCTTTCTTTTCTTAAAAATATGAAAATTATTATTTTAAAAGAAATTTTGAAGTTAGTTATTCCTCTTTAGACTAGATCTTTTGAAAAGAAAAAAAAAGGATAAAAAGTATAAAAAAATGAATGAGGAAACAGACAAAAGCCAAAAAACAAAAAAAAAAATATAATGAAAATAGAGAAAAAAAAAAAAGATAGACTAAATCAACAAAAAAAAAAAAAGAAATAAGAAAAGTAAGTAAAGATTTCTCCTGATAACAATACATTTTGTAGAAATGAAAAGTTTTCTTTAAATAAATAGAATTATAAAAAGAAAAGGAAATAAAATATAAAAAAAATCAAAAAACAATATAAGAAAAAAATAAAAAAAATTAATTAAAATCAACAAAATTAAGTTTAAAATGAAAAAGAAAAAGTCAAAATAAAAAGAAAGATAAAGAAAGAAAGTCAAAAATAAATTAAAACCAAAAACAAAAATCAAAATACAAGAAAAAGTAAGAAAGTCAAAAATTAAAATCAAATCAAATAAAAAGTTTTGAAAATTCAAAAAGAAAAAAAAATTCTTTTTTAATTTCATAAAAAAAATATTTAAAAAATAATAAAAACAAAAACAAAAAAGATAATAATAAAAACAATAAATTAAACAAAACAAAACAAAAAAAGAAGACCAAAAAAAATGAATGAAAAGCAAAAAAAGGATAGGAAAAAGAGAGAAAAAAAAAACTGAAAATGTAAGAAAAGTAAAATTAAATTTTCCTTTAGCAAATTAAAACACATCAACCAATTTCAAAACTCGTTTTATTTGTAAAAAGAAAAAGCAATTTATTTTCTTCATCTGTTCACAAAAAAAAAACACCCAAACAAAAAATTAAATATAAATAAATAATAATTAAAAATAAATAAATTTTTAATTAAAAAATAAAGAACATACAAGAAAAACATAAACAAACATGAAACTAGAAAACTAAAAAATACTAACAAATATAATTTTCATTTAAACTACGTGGACTTTGATCCCCATTTAAGGATACGTAGGCCTTAAACTCTCATCCTAAGTCAATTTCGTCCTTATAAATAATTATTTTATTTTAGTTTTATTTTTTTGATTTCTTTCCTCTTATTTTAAATCTTACTTCTTTAATTTCTTTTGCCTTTTTACTCTTAATTTTATTTTATTTAATCTCTTTATCTTTTATTTTACATGTGATTTGTTAAGGAGAATTAAAATAGACTAAAGGCCATGATAATTTTGCACAACTAACTTAGGGTAACCATTCTTAAGAACGGGTGTAGTGGGGTGCCTAATACCTTCTCCACTCACAATCGACTCCCGGATTCATTATCTGGTTCATAAACTATTTTTCTCATAAAAGGCTTTTTCAAAATTTTACCTTTTCAAAAAAATAAAATTTTGGCAGCGACTCCTAAACCTTGCTACATTTAATTTGGATTTCGGTTTGGCACCACGCGGTCGCATTTTCGGGTGTGACATGGTGTTAAAAGGTAATAAATGAAGTTAGTCTCTTATCTTACTGTTGCCTTGAGTTTACCCTTTTCCTTTTTCTATTCTGTCTTGGTTATTGATATGTATTGGTTGGAAGAGAAATTTTGGCAGTCATTGGTTCATGTCTTGGTTTGATTGAGGCCTTGTATGCGTTTTTGTTGAATGTGGTCTAATTCCATGGTCTTGGGAGCACAGATTCGTGTCCTTAGATCATTCAGTTAAACTCAGTCAGAGAATACCATATTTCTTGGATTTGGGTGTTTGGTTCAAATATGTTTGGTCCAGATGAGCTTCTGCCTGAAACCCTATGTTGGATATTTTTTTTAATGAAAATAAATTGCTATACTTTCCATTGAGCAGAGTTGCCATGCTATGAAATATGGTATATGATTTAAATAAATCCTTTTAAGGTTTGCTACACTTGGATGCTACTCTGGACTCATTTCATGCATACAAGCTTTTCTTTTTGTGCTTGATCAGTTAGTTATGAAGAATGACTTATCATCATAGAAGCTAATGTGCCCTTTGGTTTCTGTTGTGTGTAAGGCCACCGAGAATTGGTGAAGTAAAAGAAGGGGAAGCTGTACAGAGGAGCAACATATGAAACTTGCTGGAAAACACACGAGGGTCACTTATCAATTTAACCAAAATGATGGGAAGATGACATGTGATTCGGGGTTCTTATATTTTCTCTTTCCTTTTGTGTGTTGTGATATTGTTTCCTTTTGGTAGAATATCTTGCTCTCGTATATATTTCAATTTTATCTTTGTTCTAACTTCATTTTTTTAATAGTTTAATTTTAATCTTGGTTTTATTTTTATCATTTATTTTTACTTCTTAGAATAGCCGTGTGAGATTTTTTTTGTCCCCTCAGGTACATAGGAACAAACCTTTGGATCATGTGTGGCAACAAAGCCTCCTTGGTACCTATTTGGGTCTCAAATTTATATTTTAATAAATTTTGGGTTTCAATTGTCAAAGTTAAATTGGTTTTCTTTAAAGAAAGATTTAAAAAAAAAAAAAAGGAAACAAGATAAAAATGAGAGAAAAAAATAAAAAGAAAAAAAGAAAAGAAGAGTAAAGCAACAATAAATAAAATTTGTAAATTTAAAATTTAACTTTAGGTAACCAGGTTTTTAAAGTTCTCATTAAAAAAAAACTAAACAAAACAAAACAAAAATCTAACAAAATCTAACAAAAAAAGAAAACAAAATCAACAAAAATTCACAATAAACAAAAGGAAAAACCAAACAAATAAAAAAGAAAACATGAAAACAAAGGGAGAAAATTAAATGTTTTTAAAGACTTATGAACTATTCTCAAATTTTCTTTCAATAAAGATATATTTTTGTAAAAATGAAAAAAATCAAAAAATCTAAATCTAAAAAAAAGAGAGAAAAAATTTTAATTAAACAATACCAAAACCAAAAAATATTAAAATAAAAATCAATCATAAAAAGTCAAAATCTAATGAGATTAAAACCAAGAAATACAAAAAAAAAAAAATCAAAGAAAAATTAAGAAAATCATAAATGAAAAAGTAAAAATTGACAAAATTAAAATGAAAATAAAAGAAATAAAAAAAAGGAAATTCTCAAAAATAATCATTAATCTTTGACCAAAAAAAGGAAGCATCAATCAAAAACCCAAGGAGGAATGAAAAAAAGAGAAGAAGAAAAAACTAAAAATGTGAAAAGAGTAAAGAGATAAAATTTACTTTGACTTTAACAAATTAAAACGCATCAACCAATTCTAAATTTATTTTATTTGCTAAGGATAAAAGTAATTCTTATTTTCTTTCCTTTTTCAAAAAAAGAAAGAAAGAAAAAGTCAAAACAAAATAAAATAAAATAAAAAACAAACGAACAAAAACAAACAAACAAAATAAAGATAAACAAAAATAAACGAAAAAAATAAAAAACAAAACAAGACAAAACACAACACAAAATAAAAACAAAAACAAAAAAAAAGGTAAAGAATAAAAACAAAAAAAGAAAAAGAAAAAAATAGAACAAAAAAAACAACAAAATAAAAAAAAACAAAAAAGAGTTAAAAACAAAAATAAAATAAATAACCCAAAAAAAACCAAAAAACAAAACCAAAAATTAACAAAACAAACAAAAATATAAAACAAACAAAAAAAAAAAAAAAAAAAAAGCAAACACAATTTCTTATTCAAACTATGTAGACTTTAATCATTCCTGGAGGGTACGTAGACTTTAAACTCTCATCCTAGGTCAAGTCCACCTTTGTAAATAAACATGTTCTTTCAATTTTTATTTCTTTAATTTTTTTCTTTCATTTTACTGTTAATCTTATTTCTTTTCCTTCTTTTTACTCTTAATTTTATTTTCTTTAATTTGGTTTTTTTTTTTGCATGTGATTTGTTAGCGAGAATTAAAATAAAATCAAAGCCATTTTATTTTTACACAATTGACTTAAGGTAATCATTCTTATTAACGGGTGTAGTAGGGTGCCTAACACCTTCCCCACTCACAATCGACTCCCGAATCTAAATCTGGTTCATAGACCATTTTTCAAATTAAAAAAGATTTTTTCAAAATTTTGCCTTTTCAAAAATTAAAATCTTGGTGGCGACTCCTACCTACTTTTTTTTTTCTATTTTGATTTCGTTTTTCGTTCTCTTTGAAAATCGAATTTTTCTTTTTTAAGGTGCCACGCGATCGCATCTTTGGGTGTGACAGCCAAAATTTTAGGATGTCTCAAAAATCAAGTAGATTTTCATTTTATTTGGCAGCATTTGGTTTTGAAATAAGAAAAGGAACCATGTCTATGACTTATGTGTTTCACCTTTGACAACTATGAATGTCAGGGATACAACTTTGTTAGCTCCATGTTATGAACTTGCAATAAACACAGTATCCTTGTACTTTCCATATAAAAATATTTCATTAACTTGGACTATTAATTTCAAGTAATCAAACGTGTTAATATATGACTTAAAGGTTTAAAAAATCCAACGAAACATCATTAAAGATTTTACAGTTAAGCTACTTTGTAGGCACACGTTATGAATACATTTATAGTATGACCTTGGCATAAAGTGGTCAATCATGGCTAACCATTTTGACAAAAAAACATATGATCGTTCTCAATTTCCAAACGCAATACCAATTGTTTGGTGCTTTGACATTTACACTTTTTTGTATTTCAATCACTAACCTAATAGAGATCAATAGATTCTCAGCCACCATTGACACAATGTGTGACGAGATGACGTCAGAGTCAAGTTTGAGTGATCCTAAAACAATGATGAAGAAACACATATGTGTAGACCATTATATCTTATTATTTTTTCAATACCTTTCCTTATTATCTCAGCTTGTTCTAACTCTCCAATTATATCGATTATCATACTCTTAACAATAATATCTTCATACCTCTTTGACGAGTAATGCATTATGAAGGTGTGATATTTGCGAACAGAGTATATCTTCACTACACGACGTATGAATTATTTATCTTGAAATCTCATGCCAATATACAAATCATGACTATTGTTCAAATCAATGTCTTCAGCCATTTCAAGGATCTCTGTAGAGTTCCCATCATCTGAGTTAATTTGTGAAAGTATGGCATACGCTTGGTCGACATATTGAGCTAATAGAATAACCCCTACCTCATCAGCATTATCTCCCTTTGAGTTATTTTCTCCATGGTCATTGACATTTGGGGGAACATCATACTCATTTTCCCCTTCAATGTCGTCCATTATATCCTATCACATATGGGGTCAACGATGAACTAGTATTGAAAATAGGCTGATATGACGAGTTTCATTGGATGTCTAGTCAACGGTAGATTGAGTTTAAAAAGGGTGAACATTTGCTATGTAAGAGTTAAATTGTGAGTCATACTTATTCGTACATTGGAACTGACTAGTGGAAATATCAGTAGTTGATATATGCGCATATATATCCAATGCACACAATTAGTTTGAAAATTTCTAGTTGGCTTCCCACGTAATTTGAATATCAAAATCATCTTTCAACGTGTACGCTAGGTACCTCGTGGGATTCCGGGATTGATGATACCTATATACCAAGTCAGATACAAATTGATTTGAGGTCAATTGTAACTTTTTGCTTACTATCTTTTTCAATTTATTAAGAGTAATGTCTGCGTCAACTCTTAGTATTTAAGTTTATCACATGCAAATGTTACACCTTCCTAGCTATCATAAATCTTGTCATTTGCATAGATGCATATAATTTCTTTTTTTGAACTCAGTATAATTTCTATCATACAATTGGTATAATGACATGTGAAAAAAATCTATCAACAACATTTATTTTCTACATACAAATAACTAATATAATTATATAATTCAACATAATTTGCTAAACATAATTTGAAGGCACTATGTATATATATATATATATATATATTCATATGTCAATAAATAAATAAATAAATAAACATATATATATATATATATGTGTATTTATATATCTAATCGAAACATTATTCCAAATTTTGTTTAATTTATACATCTCTATATTACACAATAGTCACATTTATATAATTATATTTTTATTTTGTACATTACATATCTCTTTATTTATATTAAAATTTTAATTATATATTTTTTTAAATATATTTTTCCCTCAACTATATTTACATTTATATACTTATACATAATATGTATATTATAATACATTTTTTATAAATATCTATATAAATATGTATTATGAATAAATTATTACATAGTGTCTAAATAAAAATATATACCTCACTAACTTTTCATTTATTTATTTTATATATGTATTACAATATATTTATTTATATATAAGTTATATATATGTATACATTTATATTTTTTCCCTACATCTTTATTTATTTCTTTCAAATCATTAGTTGGTTATTTTATTCAAAAATAAATATTTTTTTATATTTTTCAAATTTCATTTAATTATTTTTTTGTGTTTTTCTATGACACATTGATTTAAGTATATATTATATATATATCTATAAAAATATATCTACTGAAGTTCATATGTTTTTTTATTAATTTTGTTGGTAAAAAAATTTACAAAAATTTTTATTTCTAACATATAGAAATATAGATAAAATCTCCTAACACAAGTAATATGTCACAAAACAAATTTTATATAATTACGACTATATATTCAAATTACTCTTTTTTAATTAAATACCAGTAAACAAACAATATAAACACAGCATATAAGCTACATAAATTTGAAAATAATATATTATTGTAAATTTTGTTTCTTATAAGAATTTATTAATCAACAAACAACGGTTATCTACAGTTTATTACACCTTTTCCTTCTGTTTGACTACAAAATGATTTTTTCTTTCTGAATGTACAAAAAGCATCAAACATCTTTAAATGTAAACATATTTATGAGGGTATAAATATATTCAGAAATATTAAAAAATAATAAACATTAAACAAAAATAAACTTCTTGTTTTTCCCCACATCAAATATTTTAGGTTTCTTACTATGCTTTAATTTCACACTAATTTTATAGATAGAGTACACGATGAAATTTCCAACTTTAGAAAGTGATTAATATAATAAAAAGAATGCTCCTCTTGTTAAAACTTTAAAAGAAATTGAAGAATTTTGCAAGAGTGAAATGTGCTCTTGTTCTTCTCAAAATTAATGATGAGAGTTTTGCAACAGGAAAATGAAAAAAATTTGAAACTTAGTCAATTTGAAGCGGTAAATAGAAGATATAAGCAAACGAAAGAAAGAAGATAATAGATGAATGAAGCAAATGAAGTAGCCGAAAAAAATTGAAGCAACAAGCAAATGAAGTAAAGAAAATTTGAAGGAAATGATTGAAAGAATTGCAAATATATAACAAAAGATAACAAAGGAATGGCTACGATAACGTGTAGCCTTAGGCATTAAGACTGCAGCTACTTTAAGGGTCATAAATCCGTGACCCATGACTTTATATATATATATATATATAAAAATTAATAGAATCACAGCGTCAAATGATGTCGCAACCTTAAAAAGAAAAACAAAATTAAGCATCCTAAAAATATAATAGAATCGCAGCATCAAATGATGTCGCAACCTTAAAAAGAAAAACAAAATTAAGCATCCTAAAAAATAATTTTGACAATTGCGCATTTAAGTTATAAATTGTTTTCTTTTAATTATTAATGTTAAAAAGTCGTTTGAGCTTTCAAAATGGATATTTTACTTGGTTACGTGTAGGCCATATACTAGCCATGTTGAGTTAGATGGTCCAATATTTTTGGTAGTTCGGGCCTGGCCCATTGGGTTGGTGAAGTAACTCTTTTTTTTTTTTAAAAAAAACCCATTAAATCTTCTAAGGTCTAACATAACATTTTATGTGCTGATTTAACTAAATAGACCAACACATCAACCTTAAAATGTCACAAAATCTCCACAAGCTTTATAAAAGCAAAGATCTCTAAACTCTACAACTTTAAACAGACTAAAAAGTAATAAATATATAATTAAAAAATTAAATACAAGCACTTCTAATTCAACCTCTTACTCCTATACTAAAGAATTCTAGAGGGAAAAAAGTTGAACACCACCAATTAAATGTTATTCTTTCAATTTTTTTTTTTTTTGGGAAAAAGGTCACCTACATTGAAAAGCCTATTTGTCAAATAAACAAGTTAAATGGTTATTTAACTCTTCTCTTTTACAGACGACCTTAATTGGCTGGCCGCTAACCAGGCAGTTTTGACCACTTTATGGGCCTAAATTTGTTTCTCTGATGGTGCTGTATGTTGGGTCTGTAACTAGCAAGATAGGCCTAATCCAAGTGGAAGATTGTTTTGGCAGCACAATTTAGTGCATGTTTGGAGTTTCGTTTCAAAATCACATTTTTATATAGAAACAGTAAATTGTTGCTTCCTTACAAATTTTGAGTCTCCCAAAAACAAAACCAAACACACCATTAGTGTTTGCCTTTCTCAGTTTCTGCACTAGGGAGAGTTTTTCACTACCGACTTGTAGGTTAGATATTTTAAAATTAACAAAAATACACTCTGATGCATGAGCAGGTCTAATATTAAGTATATTTGTAATAAGGTTCTCATCATAGTCTCTAATGAGAATGTACAGGATTCATGTAATAAGTATTGTTAATGGTGTCTTATTTGAAGACTCTGATGACGGTAGTTCTTCCTGTTGGTGCCCTCTTTGACTGGGTACCGGGAGAAGACACTGCAGTGGGGCCTGCATTGCCGAAGGGTTTTGTCTGTGTCTCTCTCTTTTCTTTCTCATCAACCATTTGATGAAACTTGCCATTAGCGCCATTAGCAAGTGGGAGACACCCACCGTTCCCCTTCTCCAATTATACGACAATGAATCGTCACATCATGGTCCCCCAAAATACTGTTTGTTGTTAAAATAACTTTTTCGATTGCTGCAGCTGTAACCACTGGCTTTGGAGATGTACTAGGATTGTTTCTGTTCTGTTACTAAAAACTTCATTTAGAAGCCCTCTTTGAGGAGCACATCAACGCTGAGTTCTACGACTCCCAAGTTCTTCAATTTTCTTTTGTGAAATATACCAAAAGTCTGAATCTTTATGTGATACTATATGGGATGGGATGTTTGTATTGCTACTCTCATGAGAACCAAGAGATGAGAATGACAAAATGACAAGGCAGGCAGAAAAGGAAAACGGGAGAGAAGAAAACAGAGGACTTGAAAATCACATCCCAAGAAGCAAGAGCCATTTCCCTTCTGGCTTTTTCTTTTTGGAGATTTTGAAGTCAAAATCAGATCCTGATGGAATACAATAATAATAACATGCTTTTATGGTACGGTGGCAAAAGGACCATGAACCGTTGGGCCTGCTCTGTTTCTTTGGAACAGCACATCGGGGTCTACACACGTGGGCTCGTACAATCACTAGTTCTCGTTTCAGAGAGAGAGAGAGAGAGAGAGAGAGAGAGAAAGTCCACAGATTATTATACTGAAGAGAAGAGAAAGATGTGTAGAGAGTCTAGACAACTATTGGGAGTGGAGGGGGGAAAAATTCAACATTCAGATACAGACAATTCCTCTATGTTAGTAAAAGCTGTGTCTCATCCCCAATCAATGAAAGAAAATCTCATACAAAATCAGCGCTCTGTCCTTTCTCTCCCTTCCCACTCTCTCTCCTGCCATCCCCTGCGCAGTTACTTTCACAACCCCATAAATACTGTACAACAAAAATGCCCATAAATCC
Source organism: Erythrophleum fordii (assembly GCA_032878935.1). Lineage (NCBI taxonomy): Eukaryota > Viridiplantae > Streptophyta > Magnoliopsida > Fabales > Fabaceae > Erythrophleum > Erythrophleum fordii. The sequence continues at coordinate 46,303,628 of JAVQMF010000053.1, read as the reverse complement.
CAACAATACCCTCAAGTCCATGGCTTTCCTCGCTGTACCTCTGATATTTTCCATGGTACAGAGTACTATTCAGTCAGAAATCAAAGAGTGAGAGAGAGAGGAGTCCAAAATGATTAAAATATATATATATCTATAGATATCTGGGGATCAAACCTTTTACGGTGCTCTTAAACCAAGCATCTGTTATGAGTTGTTACCATCGGGGAAATCATGGGAAAGTGTGGGGAAACCAATACAGACTTACAGAGTATTGAATTTGCAATGAGGTCATCTCTTTTTTGAGCTCTATGGAGGGTTTCTGACTCGCTTCTTTCTTTTCTTTTATGAATCAGGATGTGTGTGTTATGTTACTGACTGATGACTGTTAAGGCTTATGGCAGTCTATATGTGGCATCATGAGCCTTTTTATATTCATCCTTTGTTTGGATAACTCACGGTGGTCAGTAAATTCCACAGACCCAGCAACAGCAAAATTCACCATCATCCATGCACCTCTTTTGGCATATTATTGACGCAACATTACAGTTCTTTTGGCTCGTAGACTGAGTTCGGAGCTGTAGAATATCAAATTCTTGGTGTCATTGTTGAGTTGACTGTCTATATTTGTAGACTGTCCTTGCAATGACTTTGTTGCTTCATGTGCCGGGTATGACATTATATATCACACGTAGAAAATACCATGCTCAAGCTTATATATACATAAGAGAGAAATTCTCACAAATACTTAATTGCACTAGCGAACTTCCTGCAAAAGGTTAATATACATGTTTTAGGGGAGTTTACCATCTAAAATATGTTCGTTGCTAAATTTTAATTGACTCTTAAACAGTTATTACAATATATGTAACCTAAAAACTTTTCTACATCATATTACTCTTTCTTGTTGCAATAGGTAGAATAAGTATTTGTTGAGAAATGGGTTTGTCCGCCGGATTTAGAGCACTTTTTTTTATACAGCTTAAAGGTTGTGGCCATACAAAGTATAAAAGAACTTTGTGGCAATGTGCAGTTTATGTAGTAATTTGAAATGTATGGCTAGACCGGAATGGTATTGACAAAGATTTTGTTTGTAACTTCTTTGTGGTGTTCTACTCGTGTCTCTTATGGATATGAGGTACTGGATAGCATTGTTGCATGTCTAACATTTTACTCCCATTTATTTTTTGCTTTACGGTTCTGTAATTTTGTCTTTTTGGAGGATACCTAATCCTCTTCTTTTGTATCTATATTTCTTTTCTAATGAAATTTCCTTTTTTAAATCTTAAAAAAATATGTGTATTTATCTGTTTGAATTGAATTTAAAATTTTGTTTCCTGCATTAATTCTCAAGATTCTTGTTCTTTAGAAGTAGAATTATTTATATGAAGTTGGATTGGCAGCAACACAATTCTATAAAAATTCTTAAGAACTTTAGGCATATATATACACTGTGGTTAATTAATGCATGCGGTCCATAGCTGACTAGAGCTCACAGAAATTCTGAAAATGATTTTCTAGAGTCTAACATAACTTGGGTGGACACGCTGCGATATAACTTTTCTTGTTTTTGGAAAAAATAAAAAAAGGAGGGTTTTGTATTTTCGTATTCTCTACTAATTTGGTAGGCATGTGGATTTTGTACATCTCAATTTAGAAGATTTAAATTTTATAAAATATTTTTTTATAGTTAATAATTATAAAAGTATTTTTATTTTACGTTTTATATTTTTTAAAATAAAAAATTAAAATTAAAATAAATATATATAATTTAGACTGTTTAAAACTTTAAATAGGATATGCACAGTTATGCACAGGATATGTGCGGTAGGAGCGGCCCCAGCCCCGACGCAGGAAGGGGGGTTTTGTGAAGGAGATTTAGCAGCCTAACTTTGCCTGATCTTACAAATAAGGAGTTTCTCCATTTAAAAAAAAAAATTATGTTGAAAAAAATACACACACACACACGAGAGACCTAAAAAAATTTGAGAGGCTGCTACTTCAGAGGATTTATTCTTGGGGGAGAAGGGATGCATTTACACCGCGCAGGTATTTGTCATTAAGACTTGAGGGCTGTCTTCAGCTAGTTGCATTATCTCTACCTATGTGCGCTAGACCTCTTAGCCAAGGGGTATTACTGAGAAACCGGTTGGTTTGACTTATCCAAGTCTCTGTCGTCTGCTTTTTTGAACTGCATATATATATATATATATATATATATATATTAATACTCCATCTTGTTCAGCATAGACTTCGCTTAAACCTTGCAGACAGTCTTTCTGTAACCTCTAAATGCACGAAAATTTAGAAGTTAGAACTGTTACATGCAAATAATCTTTTTAACTTATTGCAATAGTAATTTCTGCCTGAAATTTGGAAGTTGAGCTGAGCATGCCTCCATTATAGATTTCTTGTTACCTGTAAACTTACAGGCCTAAGTAGCACATTTTAACCCAAAAGCAAAAGGGAGAATTCCAAGTGAAAGCTAACTTCAAAAAAAAAAAAAAATTGAGTTATATTTGGTTTACCAAAAATATATAAACTAAACTAATAATAAATATACATATAAATATGTCAAACATGTTTTGTGACGAGGCTTACATGTTTACAGTCAAATTTATTTATTTATGATTAATTTCACCGACCTATTTTTAGTAGACAAAAACTGCCTAATAATCTTCCAAAGTAGGCCCAGATATGGGTGAAAGGTGTTTCAGAACCACATGGCGTGGGAGAGAGTTAGTGCTTCTCAGTCTTACATATGCCATCAGACAAGCTTAACTGACTATCCAACATATCAATAAAAAACATGAAGGCGAAGGATTATGTGTTTTATTAATTATGTATACCAACTTATGCTCCCTCTCTCTCTCTCTTCTGTCTCTGTCTCTGACTATGTGATTTTAACTTCGCTAACACAATTTACTCATTAGATCTGTCTCGTTCTATGCAGTTAGGATATTGCCCCTTGATTTTCAAGTAGTTCCAAGGGAACAGCCCCAACAGAATCTTATGGATTAGCTGACCTATTACTATGGTGGGTCACTCCTACCACATCCCATTCTGACAATTTTTCCTATTCATGCACTTATGGCTCCTTATTTGACAGTAGAGAGTAGAGACCACCTCACATTCTGCTTGGTCATTCCAAAAGCATTTTATTCAATTGTGTTCACTATAACCGACTGAAGCACATGAGCTTGAAGTGTTGTTATGTGGTGCCATCCCCATCACTACTGCACAAGAAACCTCCCACTTTCACTCTGATGTGAACACACGCATGCAATTATACACACAGACGCAAAGCTATATTTGCTTCCAAGTGCCAACTACACTATCTTTTCTACCTCCAACAGCTATTGCTTCTTGGCTTGGAAAATTAACTACATATCCACTGGACGCTTCAGGTCATGTGACAAGGATCCGTAGTTACATAGTCCCCCTCATGCCCCAACTCTTCTGACCTAAACCACAAAAGGAGTTTCCCTTTTATGAACATCTCATGACCATTTTGGGCATGGTCAACAATTTCTTGACTAAATTAATCTAACATGATTCTTCATATAAAATTATAGTAAATAGGCTTGAAGCATATTATTATATTACCCACTAGGCATTTAAGAAAAGGGTGAAATCAATTTCTTTGTGGGCATTAATGGGCTAGAGATATCTTTGTATAGATTAAGTCTACGTAACCTCATCAATCAATACTTGTTACATGTAAAAATATAATTTTTTTATTGATTCTAACTCATTTATGAGTGAAATCCATTAATCATGTGGTAAGTTAAGTTACATAATAAAAAATCATTTAATTAAAGCATGTTTATTAGCTTGCTCTCTTCACTCATTGTGAGTAAAATTTATGAATGACGCGGCAGGTTAAACTACATACATAAGAAAAGTCTTTAATTAGATGATATTTACTAGCCTACTTTAAAATAAATTATTGCAGCTATGGATATACTGGGTTAAAAGAAATCCTTTCCGCATAATATCAACGCAATTTGCAGAGATTAAGGAGGCAGTGTTGCGACAACTAAGAAACCCTTTTCTGGTTCTAAAACATTGCACCAATCATTTCTAAATTTAGACTCATGGCCAAGGTTACTTTTTCTTATTTTTGGTTGCCTTCTCTAAGTAATATGGTTTAAATTTTGTGGTCTTGAGTAAGAGGGATGGGTCCTGGAGGTTTCTAGACAGCAGATACGAGGACAAGGGACCTTAGGGCAATAGAAGGGATCCTAAGTAAGAAGGAAGCAGTGAGTAACAATAATGGTTGTATGTAGGGCCAAGAAATGCAGACCACTGCATGTGCAAACAACGGTACACATGGGGACTGTGGGAGTAGAGAAAGATATAAAGAAAAACAGCTAGCCAAAGCACAGTTTTGATTCGTGCAAAGGTAAAAAGCAAGGAAGATATTGCATGATGGGAGCAAAATTTCCCCACGCTTTCTTCTGCTACCTGCACACATATTCACCTGTCAATTAGTCCACATACTACTACTAGGCGCACGTATTGGTGATTATTCAATCTCTATTTCATTTGGTCTCACAAGTTGGAGACCAATTGAACCCCTTTGTCCTCTTACATGAGAAAAAGTATAACATAGAAGGGCCCTTTGGAGTTTGGAATGCTTATATTTTAAACCACTGGTCTCCCATTTGGCCCAGAGGTTGTTGTCCTTATAACTAATCCTTTATCCTTATCTCATCATCCTCGCCTTTGAACCTCTTACATATGAACTTCTTTAGTCATAAAGTAACACAATTATATTCACTTTTCTTACTAGAAAAGTTAGCATATTCATCAAATGATTGAATATTCATGGATTTGGAAACTCTAGGTTTGATTCCATGGGCGTACCAACCCAAACTAACTAATTAGTTTTCATCATCACGTCTGATCCAGTTACTTAATTTTGAATTTGGGTCTTCATAAACTCTGAACTATTGACTATGGTCATATTTTCAAGTTATTTACGGATGCGGTAAACTTAGGAGAAACAGTACATAAGCTGCAATAAAACCTTCAAAAATCTAATAACAAATCATTGCAATTTTGCAGGTTTACTGCAAAGAGGAAGCTTAATACAATATTTTTGTGTTATTTGGGTCTCGCAGATTCCCAATGTATGTTTGTGCAGACATGATTTCATCAAGAAAGCCAAAAAATTTTTACAAATATTATTCACATAAAAATGTATATGCATCTTACTACTATTGGCATAATCCAGTACTGCTGGCCTCTGCTACATTCACAATCAAACTCTATAACTATACTGTATAGTGATTGATTTGTGAGCAGTGAGTGACAGAAGACTTGGACCTTGGTTATGAACCCATCTCCATCCTCACTGATCAGCAAGTGATAGAGAATGGAATTGGCACCTACTGGTCAGTTTTGGAGGGTTCATATGTCTCTTTTAAGGCTATTTCTTGTTCTGGTTATATTTGGTAGTAGTTATTTGGTCTGTTCAGTTGAGCTCTTTTCCACGTAAAATATAGGCTGTTCAGAGTTTTGCTTTTTTGACTCAACTAAGTTCTGTTCTTCACAGGGCAGATATGTATCGTACATTCCTGCTTCACTGTGACAGAAATTTAAATAAGTGAAGCGTCTGCAAATGGATTTCCTCTACAACCCCATAGAGTGAAAACTGAAGACCACAGGGTCATTTTTTTCTTTTACTCTGCAGTTTTTTACTGTCACTGAGGTGAGAGAGGATAAGATGGTGTGGCAATGAAATATCGCAGTTAAAAAAGAACATTCCATGCGTAGGAGAATTTTTTAACTATTTTTTTTTCTTTATTCACCTTCATTTTACTTTTGGTTTTTTTTGTTGCATAGGGGTTTCTTGTAGTTCTGTTTGATTGGAAATTTAGAATCTGCAGATTTCATCCCTTGAGTACTTAGTTTGATGATCAGAAGCATTAATTATGTCTAGGCCTGGCAACTAACTGGTAGAAGCTGGTGATGCAAAAGTAGTTTTGAAGATGGGTTCCATACTACGTATTTATATATTTAGACTATGTTTAGAAAAAAAATAAGTAGAAAAAATAGAAAAAGAATAAAAATATAATAAGAAATAGTTCCTATATCTTTATATAAAAAATAAAAAAATAGATATTATTAAATAATAAAAATATGATAAACATTATATAAATTACTTATATCTTATTTTCCGTGATTCAATCTTTTCTTTAAACATAACGTAATTGATTTTTAAGGCTCTAGTTGTTTTTGAGACAAGGAAGGCCTTGCTTTCTTTTATTTTTGTATAAATTAATGACTTAAGTCCATAATTTTTTTTTTGGAATTCGATCCTGTAAAAGATATGTTTCTTTATTAAGTTTTTTAAAACATTTTCTTTCAATTAAAGTAACTTCTTAATTAGGTAAAATCATAGTTATTTGACAAATTAGATGATATATGGTATTAGTAAGAATTTATGTGTTTGTTAACTGATAATATAAATTTATACAACTAACTTGAACCTTCAAAACAAGGTTTTATTTAAGTTCATAAAAGTCAACTGACCAATCTGAAAAATGATATTGTTACAGCTATAAGTTTTGTGAAATTAGAGGAAATATACTCATTTTGGAAGTTCAAGACCCCAAAGTAAATTCATATTATATGTTATATGTAAATGACTATGATTTTATTTAATGGAGAAATCATTTTGATTAAAAGAATTTTGGAAGATTAAATTAAAAGATTTGTATTTTTAAAAAAATTAATTAAATGGAGAATAATTTTTAAAGACTAAATTATTATTTATTTTTAATTTTTTAGCCAAAGGCTTTTGCCTATATTAAAAATTAGAGTAAATAAATATTATAATCATCCAAATATACAATTTGTCTCAATTTAATTCGGGTTAATGTCGCTCCACCTCCCTCAACCTACCTTGTTTGAATTTGAAATGCTTGTTGAGAGAGTGGTCTTTAAGACAGGAAGACCTTTCTTTTTGTTTCTTTTCTTATATTAGGTTAATACACAGAAAGTTAAAGATAAAAATAAAAAAATAATTTTATAGGTAACAAATATTTATAATATCTTTATTTTTAATAATTAGATAATAATTAATAAATAATATTAAATAATAATTGAATAATAATTATAAAAATAAAATTATAATTCTATCAAATTTTTATTTTGTCTTTCTATTTTTTTCATTTAACCAAACATGCCGTTACAGCGAAGGTCTTCCTTTTCGACATGTTTGGTTAGAGAAAAAAGAAAGGAAGAGAGAAAATACTAATAGTAGATCAAAAGTTTCTTTCTTCTATTCAGTCTCTGCATAAATAAGAAGGAAAGGAAAATACTGGAAAGGGAAAAAACATGTGAGACCCACGTTAATTGTGCATAGTTTGCTATCTTTTCATTAAGTAACAGAAAGAAAAAGAAAAGAAAGAAAAAAGGCATGTCACTGGATATTGCTTATTATTGAAGTGATTATTTACCAATCATGAAAATTTAAGAAATGCAATGTTTGAACAGATAGCAATTGTGAATTATATTAATATATACAAATAGTGATATGATATATGATTTATAATAAATATATTTAATTAAAATAGAGAATAATAAAATAATTTAATATTTTATTTACATATATTTCTTTTTTTTTTAATAAAACTAAACAAGAGAAAGAAAATATTTCTTTTTTTTTCTCTCTCTTATCATATTAAATAAAATGAGAAACAATTCATTCACTTCCTTTTCTTTTTATTTGTATTGTTTTTTTTATGTTCTTTTCTTCCTATCAAACCAAACAATTACAATGAACTCCCTTGTATTGAATTTTGATATAATCAATATCTTCTTGTTTAAATTTTTTTAATATATTTTACATTACTCTTTTTTATCATTTTATGTAGAGATGGAAGACTAACTAACAAGTGATACAAGCTAGATATTCAATGATCCAAAGTAGAATTTTATAATCATTTAGCCCATATTCTTTGTAACATATGAATGTGAAATAATTAGTGAATTATTATGTCTTTATAATAATTATTTATTATTACTTAACAATATTATTCTATTTTTAAATGCAAATTAAAGTAAGAGCACAAAAATTTTCTTTTTTTGTTGCTTTACCTTCCTCTTTCCATTCAGAAAACCAAAGGAGGCTTAGTAAATGTAAGTACGTTGGTTTCATGCAACAAATGTCATTGTCTTCTGTCTAATTTAACAATATCTTATATTAACACATGGGTCTGCTGGTCAAATGATGAATTTGTCTGACACTCCTCCACTTCTTAGGATCATTGGTAAACATATTATTTAAAACGATCAATAATAAATTAAAACGACATTAAAGACGAGATCAATATATCAAATTATATTTCATGCCTCTTGGCCAATGGTAGTTGCACAGGATAAAGATCCATGTAAGGATCTAGCATCATGGGTCTTGTTGGCACTAACACAAAGAATCAATTTTATACCTAAGTGTAACATGTCATGCAATGGTCATTGTTTTGCTTGATGTAATCCATGGCATTGCAAAGCTCAATGTAAACAGTAAATTAACATTGCTAATCTTCAACTATGCAAAATTCCAAAGTAATGGAAGGCATGTAAGATAAATCTTATAGCCAAATCTACCAGATATCAAATAACTCCCAATCAACCTAAATACACATATGTAAAATGTCATACATCCTTGTCCTTTGTGTGAACATTTTTTTCTTTAACAAATTTCATATATGATTCAAGCATGTAATGTTAAACAATAACCATCCATCTATACAACAAGTCATGAGCTCTTCCAATTTCTAAAAACAATAACAATAACCCTTTATTTTGCTTTTTATATAACATCGTGTATCTAGATATATTCAAGTTAAGTATAAAAATAAAAATAAAAAAAGATAATTTTAAAGATAAAAAGTAATTTTAATATTTTTACTTTTAATGATTGAATAATAATTAATAAATAAAGTTAAATAATTATTAAATAATTATTTAAAATATAAAAAACAGTAATTATATTAAAATTTTCTATTTTTCACGATTTTCTATTTCCTTACTTTCCTCCAAAATACCAAGCAGGTGTTACATAGGCAATAGACACCTTTGGTTTTCAGTTATAATTGTCATAATACATGATAACATCACCTTAAAATAAGTTTTGGGTGATCCTGAAATAACAATACGGTTACACGTATGTGGTCTCTTTATCCTGCGATTTCCCTGTGAACTTCATTTGTGTTTTAACATGTCTTAATCCTTCAATTCCGACTGGTACTGTAATAAAGGTATAAATGCTTTTCATATTTTGCAACGGAATAAAATACATGTATAGTGTACTTGCATGAGATAAACTTGTTTGCACAGCAGGGAGACCCCTATTCAAAAGCCGCAAGCTGGCACTCAATTCTTGATTATTGTTCAAATTTACAAGATTGGGCATTTGGCTGTTGCAGTCTTCGTCCATTAATTTCCCCTTTTTTTGGGAAAAATTCAAATAATCTTAAACCTATATGTAGAATAAATAAGATGGGGACAAGGAAAAGCAGGTGAATAGGGTGGGGTTTAGAATGACGTTAAGGGAATGGGGCTCATGAACTGTTATAATTAGTTGAAGGAGCAGGGGGATGAATCCAGTAATAATGTTGCGTACCAAAGGGGTTTGGTTGGTGGGTCAACTTCAGGTGCTAAACTGAAACCCAGGTCTAACCCTTCTTTCCCGTTTCACTTCATAAACACAGTCAGGCAGAGAGATTGATTTCGATGATGTTGATTGTGATAGACAGACATAGATAGAGAGAGAAAGAGATTAATGGAGGAATTGAGTGAGCTAGCTAGCTGGGGTAGCTATGCCTACCACCTCATTTACTAAATTACTAGTAGTAGTGTTCATGAACACCACAAGCGCAGACAGGCCCATGTTTTTGTAGCTAAAGCCAACTCCTTCATTTTTCCTTCTGCTGTGACATGAAAGATGTGCCTGCCCTCCATAACTCCAACTAAGCACACATCAACATTTACGCTCCTCTAGTCATTTTTGAGAGAGACAGCCGATAGACCTGCAACCCCACGAATGGAGAGAGAAAGAGTTCTTCACTTTCTCTCACTCTCACACGTGTGAGTCAGGTGTAATGATTTGCTAAAAGTAGACGTGGTAAATTTGATTTATGAAAGGAAACAAATTACAAATTGTAAATATCCTCAACGATTTTTAAAACCGAAAATTACCAATATGAAATGTTATTATTCAAAATTTAATAATTTTTAAAAAAATTTTATTTAAAAATTTTAATTCCATAAAAATGACGCTAAGAAATTACAAAAATTAAAGACACTATTAGTATTTTTTAAAAACTTATTACTCATATTCCTTAAAATAATAATATAGTCTTTTTGATATTATAAAAAAATTTTAAATTCATTATTATCCCTAAATAAAAATATATTTATAATATTACAAAAATTAAGTTGTATTTTAAAGAGACATAAATGATAACATTATAGAGTACTAGTAATAACTTAAAAAAGTACTAATAGTCATTTTTATATTTAATTCTTTAAAAGAAATTAATTTTAAAAAATTTTTAATATCATTTTTATAAAATTACAATTTTATGAAAATTTTCCGAGATCATGTGGTTCAATTTTTGTTGACACATTTAACTGTTATGTCACTTTAATGTTTTCAATTATCAAGTAATACGTTTTTATTAGGCTTCAGCTTGAGTTTTACATCTCAAAAATTCTTTTTAATTTTCAAATCACTAAAAAATTGTTAAATTGAAGAGTCTTTTGATGCAATTAGAATGATTCTAAATGAAAAATTAATAGAATTTTGTTTTGTATTTATCGAATTGTCTTTAGGATTTATATTTAGGAATTTAAGAATTTTGGATAAGGCATTTCATTATTGTGCAACTCTTCTTTTTAAATTTTAATCACCAAAATTTAGTTTCCTATCAACGAGAGCTTGTCACATGATAATGTGAAAGTTAAAAGTGACATTTCAGTTAATAATCCAAGAAAAATTAATAAAATGATCTAAATTTCAAATGGGTGATAACTAAATTTATGGGGGTATTTGCTATTTTAAAACCCTAAAGGGGTTTATAAAATGATTCAACATTGATAAATGTATTTATGTATTTTTTATAAAAATAATTTAATTATATTTATCATAAAAAAATAGACATATCAAACATATATTGGAATACTAAACACTTAATATATTTACGTGTATTTGTACTATTGAGTTGATCTATTTTGTAATTTGAATTTATATAAAGATTTTTCAATAAAAAATACTAATTATATAATAATTTGAGTTAAATACTAAATTAATGTAAAAATTAATCCTTTAATTAGGGACATGATTATAATATAAATAAAATAAATTGGTTTGAAAGGGATATAAATGAGATTATATGAACTTAAAGAGAAATAATTATAATATTTACAAAAAAATGTATATATATTTTATTATACAAATAACATTATTAATATTAAGATAAATTACTTTAATTATCCAATTCTTCTTCCTCACAATTGTCAGACTTACCTTCCCTGGGTAGTAGTAACTGGAATTCTTATGTCTGCCCCAGTGTAAATTAGAAGCTTTTGGGTCATTCTGCGTGGGTCCCTCTCTCTCTCCCCATTGAAAGTTGGAAACCAATGGTTGAGAGAAGATGACTATGTGGAGAATTCATGTAGGTTTCTGTTAGAAGGCTTTTATAGAACTTCTGCTGTTTTCGCTGTTCCAAGTCTTCACTTCCCACTCTCAGAAACACACTTCTTCCTTAATTTCTTCCTTCCTCTTGCATTGTCTCTCAAAGTCTCAAACTTTGCTTCTTCTTATGTTAAGACTCCATCCTCCCTCATGCATATGTATACATAAATATTCTCTTGCTCTTGTTTCGAGTATATGACTTCATTACAACACTTCCATCAGCAAGATTTTGTGAGATATAGGAAGAAATGAAGGCAGCTTGGCCAACCTGCCTTGTATATTCTTCACAAGAACACCCAAATGCCCTCACCTCCTCTGACCTTTCTTCTTCTTCAATGGGAATGGTGTATGCAGAGATGGGTTCTCTCTCTCTTTCTTCTTCTTCTTCTGAAATCGGAAATAATATTGGAGGCACAAGCTGGAGTACTTTTCCCTTTATGAGGGAACACCTTCCCAACACTACTGCTACTACTGCTCCTGGTAATGATGCTTTGGAATGTAAAGCTTCTGATTCTAGTACTGATCACGAGAATCCAATAGATCATAACCAAGAAAACCCCAATGACAATTCTGGTATCAGTACGGGAAAAGAGGCAGATTCTGGGCAGTCCAAGCTCTGTGCAAGAGGCCATTGGAGGCCTGCAGAAGATTCCAAGCTTAAGGAACTTGTGGCTCTCTATGGCCCTCAAAACTGGAACCTCATAGCAGAAAAATTGGAAGGAAGATCAGGTGCGTGTGAAATTTATAATAGTCTTCTAATTTCATAATATATTTTAATTCCTTGTGATTTTAATGTGTGGTTTTGCATATTGTTTGAACTTTGTAGGTAAGAGCTGTAGGCTGAGGTGGTTCAACCAGTTGGATCCAAGGATCAATAGGAGAGCATTTAGTGAAGAAGAGGAGGAGAGGCTAATGCAGGCACATAGGATATATGGGAACAAATGGGCCATGATTGCTAGGCTATTCCCAGGAAGAACAGATAATGCAGTGAAGAATCACTGGCATGTTATAATGGCCAGGAAGTACAGAGAACAATCCAGTGCTTACAGGAGGAGAAGGTTAAGCCAATCTGTTTACACAAGATCAATGGAGGACCAAAATTCAAGCTTGGCCACAACCAGCAGAGGCAACTCAGGGACAGAACCCCCACCGCCACCACCCTATTGTCTTATCGCTAATAATAACATTATAGCTAGTTTCCCATATGCACACTTCCATGGAGCTAATGATGCGGTTGACTATGGCTTCAATGGTTCACCCCACATGATTGGTGGGATAGAAGCATTCTCGAGCAGCAGCAAGCAGGCCCCTCCTCCCCATACTACCTTTTATGCTCATCACACACCATTTGATCTCCTCTCTGGTTTGTCCTCTCTCTCTCTATATTCCTTCTTTTCACCTTTCATTTCTGATGCTGCTTGCTGGGTATCAGGCCGACGATAAATTATGCATATGGATTTTTCACTTATTTTTTTTTCACCTATTTGGACTTAGTAGATTCAGTGCTTCCTGGTATGAGCTTGACACTCCTTTAGACCGACCAACTAGCACCTAGATTTCTTTGATAGGTTACCTCTAGTTTTTCTTACAGTTCTAACAAGTTAAAGAACTTTTTCAACCTTCTTTTGTGATGTGATCTGATCTGAAACACAGGTTTATACGAGCATTTTCCGATAGCTTTATTATGCAGCTATCCATACTCACTTTCTGGGTTGAGTTTTGCAGGTGGTAGAAAAGATGACATGGTGGGTGGGGCTTTGGGGCAGAGCAGATACGGGGAAAACAGGCCTAGTGAATATGAACTTCATCCTCATCATCCTCTAAGTGGCTTCTGCTACCCTCAAGAAGATAATTTCACCCCATATATGATGCCAATAATGCAACAACCACAGTCAAACTCAAACATGAATCCCAATTTTCACAGCTTCTCATCGAATTCCATGGCCCCCAATGTTTCTTCCGGTGAACCATCGTCGTCAGAGAACAGAGGTGAAGTACTGAGTCTTCCTCCTCCATTTATTGACTTTCTTGGGGTAGGAGCCACATGATGACATGATATCGTAGTTGAGTTACAGAACAAGTAGAACCAACCAGCCAAACAAAAAACGAGAAAAAGCTGCGAACTTCGCCAGAAGCTCCTGAATATAGGTGTGGCCCAACATTACTGTGAAGCCATTAGGGGTAAGCAGAAAGGATAGTTTAGCCTAGTTTGGTCACTGTGTAGCTTGCGTCACTCCTGGTTAAGATCCCCCAATCTGTTGTGATTTCCTTTCCCACATGGGGGACCCCCCCTTTTTTTTTTCCAGAACATTTAAAAATAATATAAATTTTAGTACTTTATCAACTTTTCTCTTTTTATTTTCAATTTATTAATGATTTTGTCCAAGACATTCATTCTTGCCTAGAATATATATACATGGCTACTTTGTTTAGAAGAGGAAGGTACAGATTAAAAACAACTTAGGACGGAAAAAGGATACTCATTGTCCTTTTATCTTTAAGGTTTGCGTTGGAGCTGTATTCGTGGTTTTAAGGAAGGGCTGTTTAGCTTGTCTCCACAGAAAGAGGGGTTTTGGAAAAAGAAAGAAAAATAAATAAAATGTTGATGAAACTGTTGAGGATAGCCGAGGAAAAGAAGAAAGAAAGGGATGTTTGGGATGGGAACTGTTGAAAACATCCTTTTCTGATGGGCCTGCAAAATGCAATAACTAGAGGCACAAATTTAGCAAACAGTAACTTCATATGTGCATTCATAATAGGCAAGCTGTTTAGCATCCCTCTCTCATCAGCAGAATCTCCCACAGAATTCATGCGACCCACATGGCTGGTGTGGTTGTTTAATGTTTATCACTGCCTTAAATTCTGTGTTAGTTATCACAGTCGCTAAGAGACATGACATCTTTGTGTATTAATTTAGATTCGATTTTTTAAATAGCATTTTAATGGTAAAATGAACGATTAAAATCGTCTTAAAACAAATCTAGCATCAGATGAAACTCGAGTCTGCCCCGTGAAGCTTATATTTGAGTGGAGAAACTCATTTGCTGGGGATTTACACTCCGATGTCAAAGCTGTTTTCAGAGGCGATTTTATAGCCATATAAGATCAGTTAAAAGAGTCTTGTGCGCATCTGAAACATTCATTCACCAAGTCTGAGTATCAGTTGCTGTCATTAAATATCCGATTTTGACAGTTAAATTGACCTGGGTGTCTTAAATTACCTAACGAGTAATGTTAGGGTCAGATTCTCTTCATTATCACTCTCAATTCTGAACCATTTAAAATTAAATCTGGATAGTTTAAAATTTTTTTTTTATTTTTTATGTTAAAACATTATTTTTAAAAAAATTTATAGTTAAAAAATTATTTTTATTTATATTTTGCATCTTAAAAAAAAATTATTTTCAAAATTTAAAAAAAATAAATCTGAACTGTTTCAGATATTCCACTGCAGAGACATGGGAAAGGTCACTGCAAGCAGGGGATGGATTCTCACAATCAGTTGAAAAAACTCAAAAGGTCCTTCAAAAATTTTTTAATGTAAAATGTGAAAATTATCCAATATATATATATATATATATATATGAATAATGCAATTTATGTATTGAACTGTGTATTGTCTTTTTTTTTTTTCATTATGATTCTTTTTAATTTGAATTTGAATTTCATTTTGGGAGATGGTCCTCGCTACTGTTGGTATGGGAGATCTACTGTTATATATATATATAAAAGAAAAAAAAGTTTTTTTATTGTTCCTGAGTTATTTATATATGTGACAAACTTTTTTTTGGTTATTTATTACTATTTGCAAGATTTACAGTTTATTTTTTTCGAATTCTTCCCTTTTAATTTTCAAATTATTTCTATTTTTAAAGAGGCCGAGCGTGCGGCTCACTTATTTTAGATTTTGTAAATTTTATAAAAAGAGAAAGATATATCTATGTGGCTCATTTTTTTAATTAATTTTTTTCTTTACTTTCCTCTCTTTAAGATTTATAACAATTTTACAATGAAAAAAATTGGCGGGTGGAAGCTTTAACTGCCAATCAAATCACTGGCCTACAGATGCACCAGATCGGCATTAAGAGTTTTAGTAACCCTGACGGCTTGTTTGGTTGGTTTGTTGCCATGTCAGCATATTTCATTTATATAATTTATTATATTTCTATAATAATTATTTTATTTATTAAATTAATATTTTAGTTATTAAATTATATTTTTAAAAATAAAAATATAAAAATAATTTTTTATCTTATCTATTTTTATTTATTTATTTATTATATTATAATATCTTTTACATCACTTAATCCAATCGGCTGGGAAATTGTATCCTTAGCGGATAACATAAGCCACAATCTATAGCACGTGGCATGAAGTGTTGGAAAATATTTTGATACTTTGTAAATTAAGCTGGTAAATTTTCAAACATTAAACTATGTTAATATTTTTTTTTGAAATTTGATTAAATTATATTTCATATTAAAATTAACATTTTCTTATTTTGATATATATATATATATATATTATAAGTTTTAAATTTATTTTAAAAGAAATTAATTTTTTACATATAAAATTATAATTTTATTTTTAATGAGGTGTAAATATAATTAAATAACTCATTTTTGAAAAAATATATTGTATAAAAAATTAAATTATTGGTGAGAAATAAATTAAAAAAATCGAATATAATTTTTATGAGAAGATGAATATTAAGTATTATATCATTTATGAGAGATTAATGTAATTTATTTATTTTAAAATATATAAAGATTGCTTGTAAAAGTGAGGGCACTTTTGTCTCTTTCTCACTTTTGCTTAGGTTAGGCCAGACAAAAAATAAAAATAAAAATAAAGTTTTTGGTATTTAGTATTAATCTGTAGGACAACAGAAATGAATCTCCTCAATTTTAACTGACAGTTAATCTTAGAAGGAGATGGTCACAAAATAGTAAAGACTCATACAAACTATGAAATTGTTACAACTGTTGAGTCCCACATCAAGTGCGAAACGGTATTTGGATGGGTTTATATAATCTTCGAAGCTGCATTTCGTAAGTATTATGTTTAGCATGCCAGAAAGTAGATTGAGAAATTAGGAAAATAAATAAATAAGTGTGATAAAAAAATAATTGAGTAATAATTATAAAAATATAAGATATATTTCTCAATTTTTTTTAATTTTTTTTCTCTGCAATGTGCAATCCAAACATGAACTGCCAAGAGTGAAGCCGTCTCTCCTTTTGGGAGAGGTTAGAAAATAGGACGACTGTGATATATGAGTATCACCCAATATTTTAAGTTATGCTTAGTAACATTGCCACGGCTGGTTTGGGCTCTGGGCCTCGAAGAAGCCCAACTAACCTTTTGATCTCAAAAAGTGCTAATGAGGCCCATAAAAAGGTGCTGTTAAGAGAAAAAAACAAAAAGAAAGTTCTCATAAGAATATGAGAATGCTTTGTATGGGTTAAAAAAGGCTTCATATACCAAAAAACAAAAAAAAGATTTCATTATTTATGCTTGAGTTGCATTTTGGAGAAACAACTTTATAGGATATTAAATTAGTAATGGATGGTTATTATAATTTAAGTAAGCCCATTTTTTAAGTGTTAATATGCATTTTCATCAAACAAAGGAATAAAGCACGTCTTTTGGTATCTGTAACTTACGAGACGTAATGGAAGATGATTAGGAAAAGCACGTAGTAATTAATTGCATTTAAAGTAAATTATACAAATTTTTATTTATTTTTAAAATTTACACAAGCCATTTTTGAAACAAAAAATTGTCTTATGTTTTAGTTTAATTTTAATTTTTTTAGTAAAAAATATGCATTCAAATTAATAGAGAATAATTTAATTAAAAATTTAAATAAAGTGTAGATGCTTTTTTATTTTATAGGAGGTTTTTATATATTTTTTAAAAACAGAGGAGGTATTTATACAATTTTAATAAAATCAGAAAAAAATCAGTATAATTTACTTTTGAATTTATGGTTTTTTTAGCCTAAAAAAGATAATTATAGCCGCCAAAAGTGGTTGACTTTACAAAACAAAGCTTGTACGTGAAGAAACGGTTTGAGAAAAGCATTTCATTAAACTTAATGAATATGCACCTTCATGAATATACCGAATTATGGTAGGAGGCTAAGAACCGATCTTAATACTTATAGCATTATCTTTTCAACAAGTTGGGTGATCAACGACCAATTAATGAAGATTATGCTATTAAATAATATTGTATCAACCACTAATTATTGATCATACCGGTTTATTATATCGCCAAATGAGGAAGGACGTGCATAAATTTCTGCCAATCTCTTCGTGCTATAAGGATAGCCCCCTGCTAACAAACTGACATACTTAAATTTAAATCTATATATAGATATGTATTTAATTACATATTGGCCTGTGTGTTTAGACCAACTTGTCAGTTTAGACTTTTCTCTAATAAAAAAATGAATTGATTTTAAGTCTGTTAAAGATTCACTTTTCCTTAATATTAATTGCTCAAAGATTAAACGATAAAATTTTCAAAAATTGTTTCTATTTTGGAATAGTTTTTGGGTTAAACCCGTGAATCCATAATTGGGGTGGAACAAGTGACATAGTCTAAAGGAATATAATATGACCCTCAAAATGTTACATAAGGATTATCCCAAATTGTGCCTTTTAAATTCCTAAAGTTCATAAGACACAAAATTTTGATTGTCATATTATGTGTTTCGTTAGATCATATTACTTGTTTTGTTAATTATTTGTTAATGGGTCTAACATAAATATTATTTGAAAAATTAAAAGAAATAAAATGTTTAATCTTCAAAAGAACTAAAATAAACCATGTTTGAAGGATTGAACAGTCAATTCCTTTGAGTTTATATAGGAGTTAGATCAGCCTTTTGAAACTAAAAGATTATAATTAGCTTCTTGTTAACACCAGGTTTTGTGTCCTAGTGCTTTTACACGTACTATGGGACTGAAGTGTTATTTTCTTTCGTTATCGAATCTACTGTGCATATTGATGTTGAACTTCTATCTTTCTAAACCCAGAAATATTATTCTATACACATGAATGAAGATATATTATTCTATTGCTTCCTCCACTATGAGATGATGATAGCCTCCAACTTTGCAAAGTGGCATAGACTTTTTGTTTGTCTTTTCTCTTTTAGGTGAATTAAAGGTGCACTTCCATACACTTTTTCCAAAGAAATTAATTAATGACTTTACTTCACAAGACTTTTTCTTCTTCTTCTTTCCCATAATTGAAGCAACCTCTTCATTCAATATCAACGGCTCAACTCAAACCCTGTTTGCATTTACACGACATCTTAAGCATGACGATCCCACATAAAATATTATATTTGAATAGTTTTCATTTGTATTTCTATCAATTATCATAAGTTTTCATTTAAATGTTTAATTTGATTTAAATATCTCACATATTTGTAAGTTAACAAAATGATGATTTAATGTTCTTCTTTTGCGAGTATCAAAATTGTTTTATTATTTTCCTTTGATTAATTTAATATATTACGTAAAAAGTTATATGAGACAACTCTTTTATTCTTTTTATAAAATGAAAGAAATCTTGATTAAGACATTAAACTATATCCGCTGAACCACATCATATTTTCAAATTGCTTCCAGATGTAACAAAAGAAGTTTGTCCCTTGCTAGACCTAACTACATGAATCTAGAGAGATTTTCAAATAAATATAGTCCACATAAATTAAATATTAAGAAAGAGACATGTAAATATATTAAAGATAATTTTTAACAAGACTTAATTACTTTTATTTTTTAATATATTTATATGTTAAATATTTTTGGTGAATACCCAAGGTATCCCTCCTATCAAATTGAATAGAAGACTAATCCCCTTCAAATTCTTGAGCATGACTGGTAAAACAATCTTCAAATTGAGATTTTCAGAAATCAAACCATTGTTGCTCTTTGTTCAAATAATAGTTACTGTGACCAACTAATATTGGGTTATTTATATAATTTATAATTAATTTGATTTTATCTTTTATAAACTGAGATTACTTGATTGATTTTATATGGGGCGTATCTGGTTAGGTTTATGTGAGAATTAAATGGGGCAAGGTGTTTGTCCCATGTTTACAACTTGATAAGGCCAAAATCAGGAACTGCCGATAGGATTTAGACAAACCAAGAATTCTAGGCCCTTAAGGACCAAACAAGCAAAAGGGAAGGCAAAAGAGGGTGGGACAGAAAGACCACTAATGAGTAATGGCTTCACATGAAGTGGGCCCCATGACAACATTTGCATATAGAAATTGTGGCCACCTGCTTTTGATACCGCCTATGAAATATCTAAATGTTCCTTCCCTCACTCACACATCACACCCCAGATGACCTTTGACATGCCTACTTTACACTGGTTTTTTGGCCTAAGTTCAGTTTACATAAGCTTATCCATACGTTCGTCAATGGTGATTTCAGGAAGTTTTATCGTATTAAAATTATAATTTTTTTATTATTAATTCTCATTTATTTATGAGTGAAGTTCATAAATAAGAAAAAATCTGTCCTCATGTAAAATTATTGGAAAAAAAAGTCACTTTGGCAATATGTAAGTAGCAAGTGCTGGCTTAGAAATAAAGGAAAAAGAAGAAAAAGAAAAAGAAAAAGAAAAGTTAGACAACTTGATTTTATATCTCTAGTTTTTGGATTCTCTCTGCGATATGTTTGTTGTTTTGTGACCTTTATTCGAGTTTATCCACACAAGTGGAGACCTGTAATAAAGAAACAAAATTCTTTCTCCTTTTTAAATTTTGCACTGTCCTGGTTTTACATCTTTCTCTGACATTTAATAACTCCATGCAGGAAGAGTTCTGTTTGATCCTGTACACTTTGAATTCTCCTCTCATAATATGATAGAAGACAAAATGACAGGAAAAAAAAAACAGAATTCACCGTAAAGTGTCAGCGGAAATACTTTAGACCTGAAAATAAAAAATAAAACAAAGAAGAAAATCTGTGTCTTGATTATTTTCTTTCGCATAGCAGCTCGTTTTAAGGAGTAGGAGGAAAACTGGACTTATGAAAGATTGGCGTGTTGCTGAATCAAGGGTTTTCTGGTACTTTCCATTTGAAGATTGAAAATGACTTATATACGCGGAAGTTCACATACTTTCAAGTCTGTACTTTAACAGGTTTTGAATATGGTGGAATGGTATATACTTATATCGCTGTGTTTAAATGGAAAGTTGTTAACTTTCTCTTCTTTGGATTTCTTTGATGATAGAAAAAGAGTGTGAAGAATAACATCTAGGAAAATGATCCCTGATTACTAGGAGTTCAAGTTCTATAAAGTCTAAGCTCTCCTGAAAAGATCTAAAGATTTTTCTTTTACCGTCTATTCCTTCATTTCTTTCTTCTTATATTTTCTGACCATTTTTAACTTCTTTATTTTTCAGTTAGGGAACAGGTATTTTACAGTGAACAGATTAAATAAAAAATCATAATGCTCAGGGTCTAACATTATTATATAAATGGACACAATCTCCAAAAGGGAACAACAGGCCTCTGATGAACAAATTACACGTTATTCTAAGCCATGGATTTCAGTACAAGAATCTCCTCTTTTCTCTTTTCTCCTTATTATTTTCCTTGTCTCACGTGTATGTACATCAAGATATTTACTCAACAGATCATCTAAGTCGGGAGCAAAAACACCTGTTCACTATTACAGGCTCAACATTGCAGCCAGGGAAGCTAAACTATAATTCTGTTTCCTAAGAATGCTGCAAAGAGGTAGGTCAATAATACAACTTCCTGGGGGCAAAAGCAAGAACTTGTCAGTAGCATCAACTTGTACTGGAACAACCTCCACTTTCATTTCACTGAGACCTCATTGGGAATCTGATGTAGCCCAATGTAGTTCCCGGTTATGTCCGCTCATGGAAAGTAAGAGATCGTGATAAAGCTGCCGGGTTGGCTTGCAACACCAGTGATGGTTCAACTGCATGGTTCTTGTCATCTCTCTTTGCTGGAAATGCCTTGAAAAGCCCTCCTCCATTGAGCGAATTGGCCTTCTCATTCTTTATCCCTAATGCTGACCATATAGAACTCTTTGCAGCTTCACTGGGATCATCAATTCTTAGAGTCTTGGGAATCAAGACACTATTTTCTGAACTGCCACTCTCCATATCAGGATTTTCTTTCGGTGAGTTGACTGGACTGAGAATGTTCCCTTCCCTCGAGTGTTTTCCCAGAGACGGTGAATTAGGGCCAGAGCTAGGGGCAGAGTGGTTAACAGAGGATGGTGCAGAGATGGATGGCATATTCCAGGAAGCTGGTAAAGTACAACCCCAGTATATAGGATTGGGATAGAATGATGCTGGATAGCCTTGCGGGCAGAATGCAGGAGGAGGCACTGGAGAACTCCACTGTGCTGAGTTCCATTGATAAGGCCAGGAGGAACCTGGGAAGCATGGCAATTGAGGAGGGAAACCTTGATTAGTGTTATTTACGGGTTCTTGCATGGTAGTGTTGCCTTTCTTCTCTGATGAAGTTGAAACTGTACCAGAAGCTCCAATGGAGTGATCATTCTCATTATCTTCTCTACCATAAGAAACAAAACTATTCTGCTCAGGTAAATGAAAACCATTTAAAACACCATTCTGTGTTTTCTCTGCAAGGTTTAATACAGAAACCATGGAATCACAAAGAGGAGAATCTGAGCCAAAGGTCAAGACAGCTGCTCTATTTCCTAAAACAGCATTATGAAATCCATTGGTGGAGTTGTTTTTGGCAATCTGAAGGGCCTTTGGAACCATTATGTGACGATACTGTGAAGCAGAAGAGTTTTTGTTCTTGCGACGACCAGCGCCTACGGGCACATTTCTCATGGTTCCTCCAGCAGTCCAGTATCTCTGACAGTTCTTGCAGAAATGACGAGGCTGATTGACATTGTAATTGTTATAATAACAGAATTTGGTGTCCATGCTATTGCATCGTGGGCATGGAATTATCTTGTCAGGTTTCTTTGGAGTTTTATCTTCTAGATTGCTTGTCTCACTTTGTTCTCCATGTTTAGAAGATTTCAGTAAAGAAGTCTCTCTCTCTGCCGAGGGAGTCTTAGGATTCTCAAAAATGCCTGAAGATGCTGTGGGAGATTTTAAATCCTCTGTGCTTTGATAGGAGGCATCATCATCTTGTACCGAGGTGTGTTTGTTCCTTGAAAGTTCCTAAAATAATAAACAAGAGTCATAAATATTAATGACTTACAATATTAATTGAAAGACAGTGAATTTAAAGCTTCAATACAAGAACAAAGTAAGAACCACAAGATTTTCTTGGTATTTATCATTTTAACACAGACGATTCTGCTGTTGATAAATTGCCAACATAGAGTATTGATATGTTATTGGCATACAATTTCTGAGCAAAACATAATATGACGAAACAAAACAATAGAGACATTAGATAACAATTATTCTCTAAATCAATTTCGTTCCAATTATTGAATATCAGTATATAAACGAGTCAGCTTCAATAAAATCAATAAGCATCTTCATTTTACTCAGTGACTCTGATTCAACAGATGCAATATGAAGGAAAACTAAAGCATTGAGGATTAGTAAAATCTCACAAGAGGATCAGGGAATAATGGGAGTTGTATTTTTCCAATATAATCAAGTTAAAGTTTGCCTTTTGTTAGTGAATAACGATGTTAATATCATAGGCCATGATGGAATCAATAGAAGACTTCACATCTTTTTTTATTAAAAGGAGGGTTACAGAATGGCAAAAATCTAAGAGTACAGAAGTATACAAACTTTCCAGGAGAAAAAACTAAGGAAAGCTCTAGACGGTCATTGAACAAGAATCCAAAATATAATCTTGGTATTTTAAAACTAAACGGTCATGAGTATAAAAAACGAAGAAAGTTCTAGAACATAGCTCATATATATTAACCCTTGAATGGTAAACAAAAACTCCAACCCCGATATATAAAGTAATATACACAGAGAGAAGTTTAGGAGTATAAATAGTTCGTCAACAAAATACAGGCAGAAATATTGTAAAATAAAATTTTCTGTGAGGTCACAACGTAACAGATCATTTGGAAAAGGGTTATTGTTATTCCAAAAAGGAATAAACAACTGAATATAGACAAAGTGTCAAACCCAAATAAAATTAGCTCCAATTGAAGTCCATGGCGTGAAAAGCAACCTGATAAGCGTTTAGTAAAACAAGAAATCTAATATTAAATCTCCAAGCCACTGAAAAGGTTATATCTGAGAAGCTGCAAGAAATCCAATATCAAATCAACCAAAAAATTTGTTTTCTATTGAAGCTGCATATCAACCAGTTTAGGATCAAGTTTTCCAAATATAAATTGGTACAAGACTTCTGAAAGGCAGAACCATTATTAAAACTTGAAAACTCACTTTGAACTACAGATCAAAGATTAAAAACAACTTGGTTTACAAAAATGAATTGACAAAACCAAAGCAAAACCAATCCAGAACATGACCCCGAATAATTAAACCTGAGTCTTAGACAAGGATGAAGGAATAAACAAATTTAAGGGGGAAAACTTAGTAACTCATTAGCCATCCACAATCATCCGAAACAACCTCATATGTTTTCAGATAGAATTCTCCAACTATATCCCAAACAACAACTTCAATAGGAAAAAAAAAATTTAAGAAATTTGGCCGAACCCATCAACGATTTTGAGTTTGCGAGAAACGGGTCGCTGCTAGATTTGCAAAACAAGGATTCAAACTCAATCAAGATACCCATATGAACGCATACCTGAACCCCTTCTGGTTGGTGCTCTATTCCAGAGCTCACTTCACGCGGAGAAGATGAAGACGAAGGATGACTATGATCATCAGAGGAATCATTTGTGGAGGAGGCGTGGCCGTTGAGTGGCAGAGAAATCGTCCTCCCAAAAAGCTTAATCGCCGGGTCTTTAACCTCCGACATTTGTGTGTTATATTGCTGCTACTACTCTCAGGTTCAGGAATATCTCTGACCTTTCTCTCTCCCTATTTCTCTATTTTCGCTCCCTCTCTTTTCTCTTTCTTTGAAAAAAAATTGGTAAAAATGGGGGAAAATATACGAGCGTATTTATAGCAACAGGATGAGGATGTTGTCTTGTAGTGTTTTGTTTCTTTCTGTGTTTCTGGGATGTATCTCTCCTGTGCGTTTCGTCGGAGTATTCGTCGTTTGCGATTGAAAATGGATAATGAATGAACACAGAAATAGAATATGAAATGGTTGGGGATGACACGCCAGCAAAGGAGAAATTTTGTGAGCCACAAGTTCGTGTGGCCTATGAGATCTTTGCGTGCTGTTGGATTCCCCCCCATTGTTTATAAAGATAGTGCCCTTGTGTCAACCTTTTTACTACCATGTCATCGCTTTTCATTTCCTTTGCCTTTTCATCAATCACTCATCACCTTCCTTCCTCTCTTCCTGGTCAATATTATTATAGCCTTCTCCTTCCTTCTTTACCTTCCATCTTTGACATTACATCTCTCCTTTTTCTTTACTTTCTTTTCACTTTTTTAGTTAATTACCGACTATTACTTTTAAAGTTTTTTATTATAATTTTTTTTAAAAAAATAAGTGAATAAAAAAATGAGTCACATATATAATTTTACTATTTATATTACTCTCTCTTTAAATTCTATAAAAAATTTATAATAAAGAACTCATACACTTAACTCTCCCTTTTATTACTATATTATCCTTAATTTAATGCTTCAGATGCATATAATCGCTGCTGACATTTCTGTTCGTCAAATTGATCAAAGAGACTAGAAGTTAGAATTGAACTTACCTACATCAAAATTCTTTTATATAAAAAGTGGCGAGAATAGTGATTTTTATCTTACATAATATGATATAGTCTTCTTCTAGATGTTCTTAATTAAATTTAATAATTAAATTCATCCATAGAATTAAATTTAAACTAATAAAAAGAGATGTTATTGTACATTGATTTTACGTTTTGTTAACAATTTAATTCATCATCCGACAAAAATAATAATGGTAAGTATATTTCAAACCCATTTATTTCCATTTTCCACCAAAATTTAATGATAATTTTACACTCCTAATATTACAATGGAAACATAAGGGTTATTAGAATATATTATTTGTTTTTGGTTTCTAACAAATCGCTTGTTAGATGCTACGAGGTTCATAGTGTGTGTGTGTGTGTGTGTATTTCTATAGATTCATCTTTAAAGAGTATGACCATCTGTCCCATTTTAAGATTCATTAAATAACTAATGAAGAGCAATATTTATTATGATGTCTAAATTATAATTAATATCTGAATTAATTACTGAGAAAAGGGGAAAACTCCCATATTGTAATATTAGGTTTGACATTTTTTTTCCGTGCATATATATATATATATATATATATATATATATATATATATATATATATATATATATATATAATTGGGCTACCATTTCTATATTAGACTAGCTAGTTTTTGTAATACTTATATAAGCGATAAAAATGTTGTTAATTTCTTTGAGCATGTTTGGTTAGCAAAAATGACAATTTAAATATTGTTGCTTCCATTTCATGAAAGTAACGATTTATATATATGTATATATATGCTGCTAAAGATGGTTTAAAATGATAACTATATTCTAGACCTAGATTTCACTGAGACTATAAACTATAATCAACTTTCTCTAAAGAATGATGGCAAGCATGAATGAATTAATCTTTTCCTATCTCACTTAATGACAATTACAAATTTAATTATTGCATACAATATGTATCGAAGTTGTGTTAGTTGATTATTATTAATTGTATGTGGGTTAGACATAATGTCAATATCCCTGTGTAACTAGCTAGATAAAGCTTCTCTAGAATAGAATGCCCTTATCTAGAATATATATATATATGCTTAGGTGAAGAAAAACTACTTGGAGATGTTGTCTCTCTTAAATTTGTTGGCTATAACACATAGGTGGACGAAGCGAAAATGAATTCTATCATCATTTTTATTTTTAACATCCCTGTGCTTTTCACGAATTAAGATGCAGTTTCGAACTAATTAATGGTCTTAGATGAACCATAATAAATAAATACAGAAAAAAGTTGTCATGCTGTTTTAGTTACGATAATGTCATTCAAGTTGTATGTACTATGTATTGACCATCCTACACATTATATAGGAGAAGAGGACAACGTACGCCGATTTTATTGATTTCAATATCGTTATATGCTAAAAACGATGATGTTCAAGAGGTTGAAGAATATAGGATGGAAATTTTGAACTTTCCCAACAAATGAAAGGCGATTTTAAAGTTATAAAAATGGCTTTCCATTCACATTATGATATTATGGATGAGATTGTTGAGCACTTTAGAGATATAAAAATATAACTAAGCTCGCATGCAACTAATTTTCTTTAACTTTTGATCTTTAATTTTGACTAAGTTTTGGCGATTAATTCTTTAAATTTTTAAGATGTAACATTTCGTAACTGAAAAAAATAAATAAATAAAGAAGGAAATATTTTCAGTTGTGTTTGGTTCTTGGTGGAATCCACTGAATAAGTTTGTTATTAATAAGATCACATTTATTCCATCTAATGATTACAAACAACTATATTTTTAATTAGCTATTTAGTTCATAACTTTAATAATTTATACGAAAAAAAAACTATTTCCATGCGCTGAAAGTTTAAGCAAATGAATTGTAAAAAGTAAAAGCTTATTTTACAAATTTCAAAATTAACGCTAATAACTTGCATCCTACTTAAAAAAAAAAGGTTAATTTGCTAGCTTAAAAATTAGTATTCTTCTTTTTACCCATCCACAACTATCATTTAAGTATGACTTTGGCAATTGTAATACTTAAAATGGAGTTTAGAAAAGTAAAAAGTTTCTAATTCCCACAAAGATACAATACAATGGAACCATATATGATTTTCTTTCTCCATGGAAATTACGCATCTTTGCAATTATATTGTTGAACGATTATTAAAAAAAAAAATTATAGTGAGAACTTTAAATTAAAAACATTTTTATTAATGATATTAAATTTTAAAAGTATTTTAAATAATCTAATGACTAAAAATTTTAATTTGAAAATTAAAATTAAAATTTTCGAATTTATTAAAATAATTTTAAAATTTAAAATCTTTTAATATAAACATTTTTAATTATTAATTAATTATTTTTTATAATTAAAAAAAGAGACAAAAACGTTGATTTTTGAAAGTCTTAAATATGTCAAAGCAGCGGTTGTCCCATGAACACGTGGTATGTGGGACCCATCACACGTGGTGGGTGGGACCCACGTAGATAGATTGCACAGCCAAGCAAGTTTTCGCAAGTGCCTCCTGCCACATCAACAACTTCCACGACATCGGGGTCCACATGCTAAAAAGCGAAGTGAAAAGGTCATCAAACTGATCCATGCCGTTCATCTTCACCCAATGAGATAGTGCCACCTGGCACCGTGGCGAAGCATCTTCGTAGTTTTCAAATCTTTGAGGGGCATTTTTGGATAACAAAAGAATCTTCTTCTAGTGGTTGTCCTTCGCTGAACTAGCAAATGACATTCTCCAGTGGGCGACACGTGTCGATCTTCTTAGGTGGGATAATACTGGACCATATCTTTTTCTCTTATCCAATTAGGTCGTCTTTGATTTTTTCTTTAACGAAAATTTGGCACTTGCATGGATTAAAAATTTGGACTGAAT
Organism: Erythrophleum fordii; assembly: GCA_032878935.1. Lineage (NCBI taxonomy): Eukaryota > Viridiplantae > Streptophyta > Magnoliopsida > Fabales > Fabaceae > Erythrophleum > Erythrophleum fordii. The sequence continues at coordinate 46,275,220 of JAVQMF010000053.1, read as the reverse complement.
GGGCTAGTTTAATCGGTTAGAATGAAAATCGGTCCTTAATTCAATTTGATTGATTTAAAAAATTGGTCTATTAAAGAATAGGTCAAAAATCAATCAAACTGTTCAAATCAGACAACCTAAAAATCAATTTGAACTGGTCAGTCCAAATTTTTTTTAAATTTTTTTTTATATAATAGAATATTTTATCTTAAATAAATTTGATAAATTAAAAATAAAAAATTAGAAGGAAGAGGGGATTGAAATATAAAAAAATTAAAAAAAGATAATATAAAATAAATAAAAATCACATATTTGGTTATTTTATGTGTTTTCTCCTTATTATATCCTGTCTCACGGTAATATTTTTTTTAAATGTAAAAATATTTGACTATAATTACCATTATTTAATGACAAATGGAAGTTTAATACCATTTAAGAAGTTCAAAAATTTAATATTAAATACTTTTAACTTTTAATTATAAAAATAGTTTTTGTTTTTATTTAAAAAATAATTTTTTAAACATTTTAAGAAATACTGAGTTAATAATAAAATATTTAAAATTTACTAATATTTATTTATTATATTAAAAATTTAATATATAAAATTTAAAAATATATATTTAATTATTACCAGTTTAACTGTGATTCAACCAATAAATTATGAACTAATATCTCCACCGATTCAATGATCGGTTCGGTTTTAAAAGCATTGCTACCTTGTTATTTTAATGAAATTATTTATTATCCCAAATTCATTATGGGAACACCCAAAAGTGACAACTTTTTTATTAAAAAAAATTAAAATTATTATAAAGGGCATGAGTCCATCTTGATTTTATTATTCTGTCCTTTTTAAAAAAAAGCCGAAAATAAATTTTCTTTCAAATTCTCTATAAAAAAAAAATTCTTTTAAATTAGAAGAAGGTGTCATTTTAATAATGTTAGATTGAGTTTTATCATTCAATTAAACATTATAATATGTTTTAATTAGATTGTAATCTTTTATCAAATCTTATTAAGACAAGATATTAACTACACGAACAATCTTCTTATGTCTTTTTCAAAGTATTTTCCTTAAAAATCAAAACTATAAGCATGGCTCCGATACCCTAATTGTTAGACTAAATGTTGGTTAAATTAGTATGTTAGTCTCTTAATTTTATTTAATGTTTTAAATTGGTCCATTAACTTTAAAATATTTTAAAATAGTCCCCTAATTTTAATTTTGAAAAATTTTAAATTAGTCCTTTAATTTTAAAATATTTTAAATTGGTCCTTTAATTTTAAAAGTTAAGGGATTAATTTAAAATATTTTAATTTAAAATATTTATTTTAATATGAAATATTTAAAACAAGTAATTTAGAAATATATAAAAGTTCTTTTTACTAATAAAATTATTAAAAAAGTCATGTAAAAGTATTTTTTTTAGTTTAATCACTTAGAACAAAAAAAAACTTATCATAAAATTTTACAAACTAAAAAATACTTAAAAAATTCACTAAAATAAAATATTTTAAAAAATAATATTTATTTTGATATGAAATATTTATAAAAATAGTATTAACGATGGATTTTTACATTAAAATAAATATTATTTCTTAAAACATTTTATTTTGGTAAACTTTTTAAGCATTTTTTAATTTTTAAAATTTTATAATAAATATTTTTTTTATTCAAGTGATTAAACTAAAAAGGTGTGTTTATATGATCTTTTTTATAATTTTATCTGTAAAATTTTTATATATATTTTCAAATTACTTGCATTCAATATTTTATATTAAAATAAATATTTTAAATTAAAAAATTCTTTAAAATGTTTCAAATTAGTCCCTTAACTTTTAAAATTAAGTGACCAATTTGAAACATTAAATAAAATAAAATTCTAAAAGTTAAGAGACTAATTTGAAACTTTTCAAAATCAATGAACTAATTTGAATGTTAAATAAAGTTAAAAGACCAATTTGAAATATTAAATAAATTTATGAGATTATTTTAAAACACTTCACAATTAAGGGACCAATTTAAAATATTAAATAAAGTTAAAGGACCAAAATAATAATTTAACCTTAAATGTTTACTGTTAAATTAAAAATTATAACTATTAATTACAGTATAACATTTTTTATATAAGTGTGTTATATTTTAATTTGACTTCAATCTCTTATCAAACCTTTCTGTATCCCATAACTTGGCCATCTACCATTGCTACAAACATCAATTTTAACATCAGTCTTTTTCTTTTTCACTGGATATGTTATGTGTCAGTTAAGTCTAAGCAACAGCATGTACAAGTTAGATATTTTGTCATCATATCCCCTTTTGTACCAAAATAATTATTTAGATATCTTTTCAGAGTTGCTTCACATCCCAGGATTACAATTGACACGTAAATTATATGGCTATCTCTTATATTTTTGAAAAAGTATAAAGCAAAAGATAAATTATAATTATACGACTAAAATATTTTTATATTTATTATTTATATAATATAATAACTATTAAGCATATATTTAGCTAATACAATATAGTAATTTTTTAACTTTAGAATAAATTAAATTTATAGTTTTTAATATATAAAATAAATAACATTGAATTAAAAGTTTAAGAAATATAATTTCTAATAAACTATATTTTTCATAGAAGAAATCAATATTATCAATTTTTAAGAGTGTTTTAGTTATTTTTCTTTTATTTTAAGAGAAGTGTGTGTGTGTATATATACATGATAGAAATGATGATTGTTTAATTTAAACACCTCAATCAAGAGAAAGGAAAGTAATTTACCCTAAAATTTTTGAACAGTTTGTAAAAAAAAAAAATTAAACAAATTGATTTCAATGCATTTTTTATTCCATTAATTTGCATACTCGAAAAGAGGAATAATTAAGAAGATATTTTTTAAGATAGGACCATGTTGACTCCATATGTATAATCTTGAGTTGCTATAACGTCATACTCAGGACTAATCCAAAAAAGCATTAGTATTTGTCGAGTCCTAAAATGGAGTTTATTTCAGAGTTAAAGACATTTTGGCAAGATTCATTCAAGCGAAAAGGACCATTCAAAGTTTGATTATGTTGGAGCATCTTTATATTGGGTTCAAAGGTGAAACAAGTGTAAGAAGGTAATGGAGCCAAAAACATGGAAGAAGAAAGAGGTGATGCACTTTGAGCACGCATGCATATATGCATAGGAAGAGGAGACAATGTCGCATATTCTGCTGCTTCAGGAAAACGTTTAAAACAGAAAGAGAAATAGTAATATATAGAACATGACTCCAATGCTCATTGTCACCTCTTAAATGATTTTGAACTATGAACACCACAAGCACAAGTCTTTTGGCCGACCGGATAGGATGATAGAGTAAGAAAATTTGCTCATGGTGGCTTGAATATATATAAAAATATATAGTGGTGGTGGGGCTTGAGGGTTTTTGTGGGTTGGAAAAAGAGAAATTATATAGGAGGCAAGAGGAACACGATTCCTCATATATGTCCTCGTGGGTATGAGGTTCTGTGTTTGCCACTATACCCTCGCATGCAGAGGAACTTGCAGCTGTATCAACTCATGATCTATCTCATGGATTTGGAGTTCAGAATATTGCTACCTGCATAACTGCACATGTTTGTGAATCTTAAGAATTATACAACAACCTATTAACAGTTTTTAAGGGAAAATAGAAGAGTGTTATTCAATTCTCAAGGGCTTAGTTCATCTAGATGAGGGCGTTTTTCATTCTAAACTCTTTGGGTACTAGGAAGTATTTTTCCCAGATTGCTTGTTTTGGTTTCGGCTAGTTCTAAAAGAAAGTATCAATTGTTACAATTGAGCCTTGAGAAAATTCTAATCTATATTTGAGGAGAATGAAAGAGAAGAGAAAAAAAAAATGAAATTTTAATTTTGTTTCTTTTTTTAAAATTTATATTTAAATTTAATTAATATTTTTCTCTCAAAATATGTCTGAATATTCGATAATAGATAAAGTGTATGAGAAGAGAAGATAGGGGAGAATGAAAGGGTGCAAATAAATATTATTGTATTACAATAACGTTTAGACCTTACATACTAATGTCCAAACATAACAATATCTAACAAAATTTGAGCTGTCATTAGCGCGTGAGTTTAAATAACGTAACTAACTCACTTTTGATTATTTTATTTGATCATATTTAACCACACCTAACCATATACATTAACAAGATCGTGGAGAATAAATAAAAGGGGAAGAAAAAATATTAGATTTAATTTAAATAAAAAAGTATGAAAATTAAAATTTTATTTCTCTTTTCTTCCTTTTTATTCTCCTCAATCTAAACATACGATGAAAGACTAACCTCTTAAGTAAGCAGAAGAATCTCAACATTCGATATTGATAGCAAATGTGGGTCGGCATAAGAGCGAAGCATAGTTCAACTTTTTTTTTTTTTTCCCTCTTTCAATGGACCGTGTATATCATAAGGATTAGGAATCACTGCAAACCGTAACTTATTCTTTTTTTCTACAGTTTAAATTATTGACGCACTTAATTTGCAGAAAGAACCCTTGAATCTTTCTTATTGGAGGGTAAAAACAAAGCACTGCCAAAGCAGATTTTTATTAATTATTGTCGGTTGACTCTTGAGTTTAAACTTTCTATACCTTTGACTTGAAATTTGGAAATTATTAATGTTTCACCATGTCACCACAAAAGTAATTTTTGAATCTATCACTAATTAATCTTGCACAAAAGTCAAGATCTTGTGAGCTACATGTAGAGTTAAATTCACAATTTGATTGGCCACTTAGAACAATTCGCATTCAAGTAGCTTTTAAGATATAGTACGGGAAGTATGGTAATCCCCAGTAGAAACTTCAATTTACTGTTCTTCCCCTTTTGAATTTATTTAAAATAATAATTAAGTATGTGTGGATATACTGAGTTATTGTGTTTATTATAAGCATGAAGGAAAAGTTAGCTTACAAATTGCGATTAGAAAATTTTGAAATGAAAAAATAAAAATGAAGTTTTCGTCAATTTGTCATTATATAATGATTAATGACAGTACTTTCTCCTCTCCTTATCTCTTTATAATGCCTTCCGATTATGAAGTGAACTTCAGTAGTGGAGTTAATTTTTTATTTCACTCTTTGCCTTCTGGGTACAGCATAAACAATAATAAAGGAACTAAAAAATTAATCCAAGCTCAAGATATTTTAGCTTTCAAGAGTACTTTATTCACCACTAGGTATATATATTATATACTTAAATTCAATACTGATATAATGATAAGGAAAGAAAGAGTAAGTCTGATGCTGTTCCTTAATTTTTCGTTGCACTTTGTCCCCTCTTCTTGTATTTGATGAAAACCAAAAACACTGTAGAGTGCATAAGACCATGACTTAATCATACCCTTGCTTTCTAGAGTGTGCATGTCTTGCTGTCCTCCCAGTTATTTAGTGGCAGTGGAAATGGGTAGACACAGACTCAAAGGAAGCATGAGTTTGTAAGGAGAAATTCTTTCCTGCACTTCTCATACATCTTAAGAAAATAGAAATTTACTACAATAAGTATAATGGTGAAACTTACCACCTGAAACACCCATTCTAATAGACATTTATTGATTTCTTATTTTTATTTTACATGTAAAAGAAATGTATCTAAGAAATTTTGTTTATTTTTTACACTTGTTGTAATCACATGTAACAACTTTGCTCTTTGTTTTTTCAAAAAGGTTAATAGTAATAATAGGTTACTTCAAGGCTACTAGTTTAAAAAAAAAATAAAAGACTTGTCTAGAATTTTAGAAGGACAAGTAAAAGCCTAATTTAAAAATTATTTTTAAATATTTTTTATCTATAAAAAAACACACTCGATTAATCATTAGATATTAAAGGATTTTTCATAAGAAACTCACCGCTAAGTAAAACATTATTTAGAGATAAAATTTAAACTTTTTGTAGATGAGATATAAAATCTAAATCCCTTCAACCAATTGAGCCAACCCCCAATCGGTTAACGTTACTTATTTTAGTTGGAAAGAAGGGGTGGAAGGGAAACCAATTAGAGCAACTTCAGTCATCAGCAAAAATCAAGAAACCACATAAGGAAACTAAGACCAAGCACCACTGCCTGGTACATGATTGAAATATTTGACAAGTTGCTTTGTAGCTTGCTTTTGAAAGAAAAGGAAATTTAGGTGTCTATTAATATCTGTTTAGGCATTTTGTTCAAGATTATCACATGCACCAGATTTTCTTGTCAAGGCTTGAATATATATATAGGTACTTGGGGAAACTAAAGGGTGTCTGTCAAAGGATTAAGGCAATACAAACTAAGGACAGTCTAAAAAAAGATGGGTGTTCGTTTAACATATTGGTTGAACGATCATATTAAATATAATGAAAATTATATCTTGTAAATAAACCATTAATTTGGTTGAGCAAGTGGGTGTGAGGTTTTACTCCTGCCTTTCCACCCCATCCACTAAGTTGAAATATTTTTCGGTTTTGGCTCTACCCCCTCCTCTTTGAATAGATCAAGACTACAAAGTTCCAAAGGAAAGAAAGGGAGCCTTTTTTTTTTTTTTATTTCTTTTTATCTACGGATTGCATCTGGTTCTGATAAATCAGGAAATACATATCTTCTAATGTATACGTAATGCAAAATTGCAGATCATCACTGGCCAAAAAACCTTACTTTGTGTTTGCTGTGATATGTTGTGAAGACTAGAGACTGATTTTGTCATTAGTTTTAGAACTTTGATTAATCATTTAATTATGGTAATCGATGGCTAATGCACTATTTTGAGTCTGAGCATCGCTAGGTTTCTGTATGCATAAAGGGCTCTATTTTCTTCATACTATAACGAGTAAATAGAATAATAATGGATGATAAGATCTAATACTCTACTATGCTTGACTTTGAATCCAGATCCTCTGAACTTGAAGGTCAGCAAAATATCTCTAAAGCAAAATAGAGATAAAAGAGTGAGTAAAAATAGAATAAGTGAATCTCACACATATTATCACTCATTATGTTATATATATATTTTTTAATTTTTTATTTTAGAGGTATTTTACTGTCTTCTAATTTCAGAAGATCTAAATTAGGTTGACTTTAGATATCCAACATGTGTATGAAATTGGAGCATCTTTTTCCTAAATAATTACTCAAGCATACCGCAGTTTAATCATTAAAAAAAAAAAAAAAGGAAAAGTGGACTAATTCCCTGCCTAGTTGGGCTGGCGGCCTGGGCTGTCTTATTTAGAATTTTAATCGTTCTATTACAATCCATGCATGAAATATTGGGATTTGTTTATAGGTTAACAACAGTTTAATAATGGGCCCTAGCCCATTCGTAAACTAAATGTGCTTCACGTTCCTTAATTGATAAGATAGCTTGAATTGATTCTTGACAAGGAGAATCTAAATTTCTTATCCAGGAAAATATAATTTCTCAAATGTTTGAACCTTTACTATAAGATATTTAGATATAGGAAATATAAAAAATAATAATATCTAAGTGTTGCATATATGCTAAATATATAATACAGAGATGTTGATTTTATTTATGTCATCTCAAATTTTTATAAATAAATTTTTAAATATTTGAGAAATTTAAATATCCATGTATCAAACAAAAATAGAGAAAAAGGGAAAGAAAATATTGGAGTTTATTATCTAATTAAAAAAGAAAATTATACTTTCCAAATCTTACTATTCTAACTTTCTCTCATTGGCCTGCTAGAATAATTTCACACTACCTTAGATCATCGGAGTGATACAACCTAGTGATATATGCTCATCTCAATCCTGTTATCTATATTAATATATTACGACATTTTCAAGAACCCAATTTTTGTTTTTAACCAAATACTTTTGTGATGGCTTAACACTTGCATGAATCATTCTTATATGACTCTATTTGGTCTCTTTGGTCTGGTTTTTAGAGAACTTGAACGATTAAACAAAGGTGTTATTGTATCTCATTAAGATTCTTTAGAAGTTATAATCTTTAGTGTTCTTATGACTAGACTAAACTGATTAGTTTGTTCTTATGACTAGACTAAACCGATTAGTTTGACTAGTTAAACAGAAAATTAATTTTTGGTATGATTTGATTAATCCAGAAAACCTGTCAACTAATGAATCAATAAAAAATTAATTAAATTGATTAAAAATTAATTGAACTAGTCAAAATGAGATAAGTTAAAAATCAATTTGAACAAATTTAAAGCTTTTTCTTAAAGATTTTTTTATGTAATAGAATTTTTTATTTTGAGTAAATTTAAAAAAATTAAAAATAGAAGATACTAAAAAAAAAGATTGAAACATAGAGAAATTAAAAAAAAAAGAGAATATAAGAGAAATAAAACATATATACTTGACTAATTTTTGTACTTACTTTCCATTATATCTTATATTGTAGTTGCATTTTTTTTAAATATTAAAGTATTTAATTAAAATTACTATTTACTTTTTGATTTTTTTTAATAATAAGTAAAATCTTAATATAATTTGAGAACTTCTAAAGTTCAATATTAAATATTTTTAACTTTTAATCATAAGTAAATTTTTATTTTTTAATTAAAAAATAATTTTTTAAATATTTTAAAAATATTAAATTAGTAATTAAATATTTAAAATTTATTGATATTTATTTGTCATATTGTAATCTTAATATATAAAATTTTTAAAAAATACATTTAATTATTATTAGTTTGAATGCGATTTGATTAATAAACAATAAATTAATACTTTTATCAATTCAATGATTAGTCTAATTTAAAAACGATAATTTTTCCTTCCTAACAATTGTTACATTTTATTGTTTTTATGAGGAAAGAACTTTCATCTCCTTTGTATAAGTAGTCAATGCTTTCAAACTCATGTATAAAAGATCAACTTTTTTGAGGATCAAATATTTCCTTCTATAAATCTCTCAATATAGTTGCATCATAATTGGATGTTACTAGTTCTATGTTATCTAGTTGGTTCCGTTATATCAACAAGTTAAGAATGCGACATGTAATAGAGTGATTGATTTACAGAAAATTTCATCATAACATAAAATGTTGCAAGTGCACTTGTGAACATCTAAGAAATTGGATTAGCGATTTGCTGTCCAAACTTAAACATGGAAGTGAAGGAAATGCGAAAGTTAGCAAGTTGGTAACAGTTATAAGTAAGTCAAACAACTTACTTAATTAGTAATATTTAATAAAAATGGTCCTCTTAGCCATGTCTCCAATACAGAGAGTATATCTTGATTTCCCATTTAGGCACGTTCCCATCACCCTTATCATGAGACATCTTTGATAGGAAGATATCTTTTTCATTTTTGCTATAAATAAGGATCTTTAAGCTTATTTTCTTCAAATTAATTAAATTCACAACACTGAAATGTTATAAGATGCTGTCAATGAGAAAAATAGAGAATTTAGAAACATTTCTATTGCAGCAAGTTTCAAAATTTGCCAATGGCTAGAGATAATGTGTTTTTCTACATCTTGATTCATTTAGAGATCATTTATATCTTTTGTATTTTCACTTTGGTCTAACAGGAAATATACGTAGAATCCATTTATATACATTGCTTCATGCCTACTCTATTATAATCCCACAATGACTTGGTGACACATTGCTCACGTCATTTTATGTAAGCAACAATATTTCCATCACATAAATCTCAATCAATTCTTTGTTGGAGGATGTTGACGAGTTCTTTTTGTTTCTCTTTTTGTGATTCCTGAGGCCACATTCTTCTTCTCCTCTTCTTTTCCCTGGTTTTTGGATTATTGAGATTTCCATCAAAAGAATAACAATTGATAAGAAGGCAACTTTGCTTAAGTGACTTTTGATTCATAAAACCTTTCTTTTTTCTTTTCAATAATAATAATATTCCTTTCTTCATATGTGAAACAAGCATGCCATTAAGGAATTGTAGTTCAGGACATATGCAGCATATGCTTTCTGTGGAAGAACGTCCTCTTTCTGTTACTGCTGGACCCACCTAGTCCAACCATGTAATATATCTGTTAATAAATCTCATCTAATATAGCAACTCCGATGGCCTACTCACCCCTTGTAAATAGATACTTTCCAAAATATAAACGGTCTAAATTTGATATATATTTTTTATTTTTACTTAAGTTATCATTTTTTTAAATTGATGGTTAAAAAATAATTTTTATTCTGCATCCTGTATCTTTTCATATAAAAAATTAAAATATAAAAATTAAGAATATCAAATTTAGATTATTCAAATTTGATCTGGATGTCTTAAATTAAAATAAGGAAGGAATAAGTTGAAAAAAGATGAATGGAGAATCTAATCTGCTAATATAAATATCCTGCTAACTCTATAATTATGACTTTTAATGCTCGAATCAGTTATAATGTGACATTTTACATTATAATTTAATATCACATATTTTATAATTATGTTGTAGTGTTTATATCATATTATGTCTTATATCTATTTAAGAATATGATTTTTCTTCAGTTTGGCATGGTGAGAAATTATTCAGCAGTTATTTTTAGCAGACCAGCTGGGAATTCAAGGTGCTGAAGTGGTAGTGTTCTGATGAGTGATGGCCAATCATTAAGTTTTGATTCTAGTGATCAAATTCTAGACCACAACCCAAGAAATCTGAAGTGTGATTTAACCGAATTGACGTTTACGATTTGTTGTTGGCCATTAACCTCCCTTTTCCTTTTCTTCTTTGCTTTTATTTTCTTGGGGTGGAAATTTCTTTTCTGTTACATATCACAGCACTAAAGCAAACATTCCCTCTGGAATAATTCCTTTATGGCACCTTTGTTCAGCGCGAGCCCTTTGAATTGCTTTCATATTACCCACAAATATGTATAAGGTATATGTTCTTCCCATTTGGTACCTTGTTTCCTAGCCGCTCAACAGCAGATAAAGAGAGGTCTCACAACACATTTACATTTGTAGTACAAAATTATTACTAATCACCGTGACATACACTGATTCATAAATTTAAATAGGTCGAGTTTTACACAAAAATACATCGTGAATAATCACTCTTTCATGAGCTTGCGGGGTGAGATTCTCAATGTTTGGATTATCTTAGAAATCATGACCTGTTTGTTGTTCACTGTCTTGAACAAACAAGCATATATGATAGGAGCTTTTGTAGTTTACAAGACATGGCTGATTAGTTCTCTTTTTAATGGCATACTTTATAGAAAAACATGGGTGGCTCTGGGTCCGAAAATCTAATCCTAAATTCTTCGATTCCTCCATCCCTACGTGGAACAAAAAGAATCTACCAATCGCACCACACAAACAAAACCTTCTCATAAAGAAAAATCAAAATGAAAGTAAAAAGAAAAGGGGGAAAAAAAATTCCACCAGAGCATTGACATCAAGTTTCAATTTTTCTTTCCTGGAAAGCTTCTCACGGCATTAAGAAAGTTGCCCCCATTATTCATAATGGTGGGCCTACCTATTTCAGAAGGGAATCAAGAGAAAACAGCAAGATAAAAACAAACCATATACTTTTCCCTTTTTTTTCCTCTCCTTTTAAGACACAATTGAACTATGTTATCTTTTTTTGTTTTTGCAGCATCAGAGATTCTAATTCTATCCCACCTCTTTCAAGTCAAAGAAGAAAGGGTAGAGAGGGAGAACAATTCAAAAAGGGAAAAGTTTCATAATGAAATGGGATGAGAGAGAGGAAGGAATGGCCAAAATGGCTAATGGCATATATTCCCTCAACATATATAACCCCACTTATGTTTCCTGATATGGAGTGAGAGATCATAGGACATTCGAACAACTCCGGTCCTTATAGAGAATTATAGCCTCCACCTATTGACTCATACATAAAAGGATCAGAAAATAAAAGCTAATGGATCTGCAAAATTTGCAAAATCAAAGTATGCATTGGGTTCTGTCCACTGATGCAAAGCCAAGGCTGAAATGGACTCCTGAGCTTCACCGACGATTTGTTGAAGCCATTAATCAGCTTGGAGGGGCAGATAGTGAGTATAGTATATATATTCGAGTTAGCCACCTCTTCTGGCTTTTATTTTTTATTTTTTATTTTGACACTAAACCATAGAGCATGTCTTAGCTAATATAAATTTCAACACTACATGTGAGCAGGGGCAACCCCTAAGAGTCTTATCAGAGTGATGGGTATTCCAGGGCTTACTTTGTACCACCTGAAGAGCCACTTACAGGCATTTCCCTTTTTATGCAATGATTGTATTGTATCATTGTATGCTGCTTTTGATGAATCTGCAAATCAAGAGTTAAAGCATTTTTTTTCCTTGTTTCTGGTTGCAGAAATTCAGACTTGGGAAAAGCCAGCAACTAGAAACCTGCTCTGACAATAAACTAGAAGGTTTTTTATTGTAGTTCTTCTGGTTTAAAAGTAACAACAGCATGATTGATGATTTTCTTAAATGGTAGAGTGCCTATTCTCTAATGCTCTATTTGTTGCAGACCACAGAGAAATCCAGAGCAGTGATAACCATTGCAAAAGGGAAATCTGTGTTGGGACCCAGAATCAGATTACTGAGTAATAGTCAGAAACTGATCGTATTTGAACATTCTTTCTTATCTTTTTAATGAATTTGGATGAAACTGATACTGCCTTGGGCATATCATTGATCAAATTCTGTGTTTATCAAAAGCTTGCAGATAGCCCAGGCTCTCCAAATGCAAATGGAAGTACAGAGGAAACTTCATGAACAAATTGAGGTAGCAGCACATATGATCTAGACTTACATCTATGGACTCTTGCTTAAGCAAAAGGGCATGTCAATAATCAATAAATATTGAAACTTTCAGGTACAGAGACATTTGCAGCTTCGAATTGAAGCTCAAGGGAAGTATTTACAATCAGTGCTCAAGAAAGCCCAGGGGTTGAGTTTTAAAGATGGGCCGATGAAGCAAAGCAGAGGGGCTACGTGTTCACTGGAAAGTTCTTTCACATCTTCTGAAAGCTCTGGTAGAAAAGAAGAGAAGCAGCCCAAGGAAGAAATCGGCGATCCTCAAAAATCTAGTACTACTACTTCAGCTGAACTGCCATTAATGGCCATTCATTCAGGAGATGAAGCATTAAATGGGGACGGAAGTGATGAATCTAGTGGGAGACGGAGAAGTGGAGGAACCAATTATGATGGGAAAAGATGCGCCAACAAGCAGAGAAAAATTGAATCGTCGGAAATGCTTGACTTGAACAGGCAATATCAGAGTGATATTGATTCAAATTCTAAAACTATTGACTTGAATAACTGTTTAACGAGCAGTTCTGGCTTTCTGGAACCATGAAACCAAATGGGTTTCAGTTATTATATAACATGCAAAAGAAAAATCTTCAGAAAGAAATATTATGTTTATAAGTTATGTATTTTATATAATGAGAAGAAAGAACTTTATATATACCATCAAGATAGGTATAGTGCATATACTGGCTATTTTCCTGTATGCTCATACACCAAGAAACGGTTGGTAGATATTTGTTACAGGCTTAGTCTATACTTTATATATGCTTATAATAAAACTTAAGGCAGAAAAATCACACCGAGAATGGATCTTTAGTAAAACCATGGCATTCTAAAACATTTGATACTGTCAAGGTTTTAATCAAATGGAGCCACTGACCAAGTGAGAACCAATAAATTTGTACAGTTCAGATTGGGAAATAAATCATGGCGTTCCCTCATCGCAAACTATGTAATTACTCATCGTAGTACTAAACATGGTGCAACCAAAGATCCATCAGGGTCATAAGCTTCTGAATTCTGATAGTATATTTGTTATTCTTATTGGCAAATTTGGGCTTTCCTCTTCCTTCAAGACCCTTCTAATATAGAACTCAAATGGTTGTTTACTTTAGCGGCACAATCTTCTGTGCATAAGCCTGAAAAAGGGTTTTGATTGGTTTTATTTGTGTAAACCCTTTTTACCAGAATAATTAGAATAACATTACGTCAGAAAAACTTCTTGGCTCTAACCCTAGTACTGATTATACAGCATTGAAAAAGAATTGGGAGAACAGAAAATATCATTAACTTATTTATTGCCAGAAAACATGATACACTCTTTTTTGCATAAGTGCCTGTACAGATTCTATCTCCAAATGAAACCCAAAAAGAGAAAAAAATCTTCTCTAACTTTCTACCTCAGCATCACCTCTTGGACTAGATGAAGAATCAGTGGAATCACCGGAAGGAGCTTGGTTCGTATCCCCACTTCTAAAAGAGAAACTAACCCAAACTTCTCTGCCACCCCTCCTCTCCCCCACTCCTCCTCCTTCTTCTTCATCTCTCTTGCTCACTTCTTTCTCATCCACAGGCATCTGGTATCTACAAACAGGGCAAGAACCATGAATCCCCAACCACTTCTCTATACAAATTTGATGAAACTTATGCCTGCAGGGCATCTCTTTCGCCATCCCACCAACTTCCCATTCCTCCAAACAAATCACACACTCCTCATCTGCGCCTTCTCTGATTTCCACACTCGGCATCACGTCTATGGATTCCTGCGACGCCGGCGGTTGCCCATCTTTCACACCTATTTCGCGCAACAGAGTCTCGAGGCTCGAAGTACCGTCAATAACCACCATGCCTTGCGTAAAGGGGTTGATCAAGGTGACTCTTTCACCACGGGTATTTTCTGCATTTGTGGTTTCCTGACCTGGGTCTTGACTATCTCGTCTAGGAGAAGCGGTAGAGAAGCCGAAGATGAAGGGTAAGAACAGAGAAAGCTCTCTGTATCCGAACAACCTTTCGAACAAAGACGAAATATCAGAGACATCGGGTTCAGAAGCCATAGATTGAAGATGAAAATAGTCTTTTCCTCAGGAAAAATAGGGAAGACAGAAAGAGAGTAATGGATTATAAATTGCACAGTATGAAGAACTATGAGGGGTAATGGGGAAGAAGGGATATAAGTGGGAACACAGAGAAGGTGTGCGCCCCCTGATAGGCAAGAAGATTGTGGAAAGATCCGGAATTGAGCACGGAGGCGCATGTGCCGGTGTCGTTAGGGGATAACTTTCCCATGCTTATCATCTTCTATCGAGTTTCTTTCAACTGCGACAAGATGTTTAAGAGAGCGACGAGAGATCGGTGGCTCCCACGAAGCGCGAGCACTATAATGCAAAGGAAAGCAATCTTTCTAGCTTCATTTCTTTATAAAATAAATAAATAAATAAATAAACTCACGAATCTATACTAATATAATCTTGGGATCTTTTGTCTTTGTTTGCCTCAAATAAATTTAAAGAAAAAGAATAATATTTGAAATTATATATAAATATAAATATAAATTATTATCCAACAAAGAACAATTAAATTATGCAAGAGAGTAGGAAATTATTTAATTTCTTACTAGTTTTTTTGTTATTTTTAAAATTTAAAAATATTATAATTTAATTTTATTTATAAATCATTTAATAAAAATATATTGATCAAGCAACTAGTAGATGAGATGGCTTTAGAATTTTTGGTCCATTTGGTCTTAAAGTAATTTAAAAAATGAAAGAATGTTTTTTTAAAAATATAAATATAAATTATAGTCTAAAATGGGAAGTTAAAGTTATTTGAGAGAGAAAAATTATTTGAGTTTTTACTACTTTTTGTTATTTTAAAATTTAAAATATATTATAATTCGTATTTATTTAAAATAATATTTAAAAATTATTGAAAGGTTTTGATGTTAAACTTGGATCGCTTACTCTGCAAACCTACGCAGCAGCATCCAAACTCTTGGATGCTGCTCTTTTTTTTTTTTTTAAGATGTCTCTTTCCATTTCTTTAAAAGAAGTAAATAATAATATACTTTTTAATCTACTTATCTTAATTTATTATATCACCTATTATTAGAAAAGAAAAAAAAGGAGAGCAAAAGGGATCTCCTTTTCTTATTCAAGAAATCATCCTCGTGCTCTTTCCCAGTCAATGTATATTTGGTTATATTACCTTGTTTGATTAGGGTTATAATAACAAAGTCACTCAAGTTGAGAGCTTAATATGCAATATTAGATATCGAAAATCTCAAATTTTATCATACTTATGAAGCACAAACTTAAGATGTCAATAAAAATATAATTAGTTAAATGAAATATGGAATTAAAGAGTTATTTTGACATTTAAAACAAACAAACAAACAACTTTAATCATCACAATAATCAGTAATACTTTATCAAAATCCAAAGATTATGTGAAAGGGTTCCAACTAAAATAAATACCTAAATCATCAAATGGGAAAACATATAAAGCATGATTCAAATTTCATTAAGATTTAGAAAAAGATAAAAAAAAAAAAGTTATAAGGGATAAGAGACATAAATAAGGCCTCCTTCTCTTTCTCTCTTCTTCTTTTTTCTTTTAAAATACATAATAATACAGCTAATGCCTATAACACTCTTCTAAAAACATACCATGAATCAATATTAGTTGTAATCATCAATCCTTCCTGAAATTTGCCTGCAAAACTACTTGAAGTAACAAATTAACAGCTCTAAAAACATAGCATAAATTTGCCTGGAAAATTTCCAATTTACTATACTTTAGAAATTATAGAACAAAATCTTCGTTCTCATTGAATTTATAATTCTTGACCAACTATTCTTGTGATACAAACACCATTAGGAATTAGGAAATCAGAAGATAATAAATTATTTTTTTAATACAAATGAAATTGCATCATCACAGGCTTACATAACAAAATAGTAACACAGTTATGTCATTTCATTCCTCTTCCTACTTCAACTAAACAAATCCAGAAGGATACATCAATGCCCAGTAATAAGCTATCATTCTGAAAGGTCAGAATCAATCTTATATTTCTATTTTAATAGTAAAAAATAGAGACTAACGATATACTTCTCTGATCATATAGCTTTAATGCATCTCTAATACGAATGTGCATAAGGTTTTGCGTGTATTAATCTGGTAACAAAGCTGAATAAGTCAATCATTCGAAAGATACACAATTAATGAATGGAAAACAGTTGAGAAGAGCTTGTAACAGATTACACCACCATGATTATAGCCTAAGCCAAAGGAATAACAAAACGTTTTGTGTTTATCAAGTCATGTAAAATTTGATTAGAGCCTACCATGGAAGGTAAGCATTAGAGCAAATTCGATGAGAAGAGAACCCAGAGCAATGGACCACGTATAGTCTGACTAAAACATTATAAAATCCAACCAAATATTGGACTTGGGAAACAAAGGTTAAACAAAAAAAAAAAATCACAGTTTATCATTACAAATACCTTTGTCCAGTTGTCCAATGATGCTCAACACAATAGCTACACATTAACACTATTGTACTGTTACAGATAGTTGGAAACAATAGAATGCTTCCATGGTCTGCAAAAATTAAAGAATTAGCTTATGATTTAAATAAGATGAAGACAAGGTTTCTCTGCACAAAAGGATATTTAAAAGCAAAGCAAAAGGTTATATATATCCTAGTCTTTTAAATGACAGAGTAATATATGAGGAAAATAAAATTATATATAGGTTAAGGGTATATTTATGCGCCTTTTCAAATGACATTGGAAATTCAACACTTCCTGATCTGCCATAAGTAAGACCATGCAGGAGAAGGTTTAGGGAACATAATGTTAATGAAAAAAGAAAGTTGACTGTGTCATATTGTTCAGTTTTACATGATAAATTGGAATTCGTAGTAAGATTTGACGTTCACTAAAGTGAAGGAACTCAATTTTTGATGTTCTTGAAAGCAATGGGGTTATCTTGATCATTCGGACGCTAGGAAAGTGAAATCCACGTCTGATACACAAATTAGAAGTGTCATATCAATTTGCTTTTGCAAGTGTTACTTCTTGCTTTAATAAAGAGTTTCTAACTCAATAGAACACATCAAATCAACATAACTTTTACGAGGCTTTAATCAAAGTGTCCACTAAATAAAGATCCCTCAAAGGTAATGTTATTTAAAGAAAATAAAACTCCACCATGAGATAACTACCTTCCATCATCAGTTTTAATCAAATTTATAGCTCCTCTATCAGGTCCAATGTAATAGCTCCCTTTGGCCTGCCTGCAAGGCAATGGTGTCTGTAATCTTAGCAATTGATAACTTTATAAGAATTCTCTCATGGTGGAGCATGGCGCTAACACTCTGCCACCAGAATGATCTAACAACATAAGAAGTTAAAAGCATACATATTTTGACAGGATACATATGGATTATTTAGACTAAATTTGCATTTTGATCCCTGAAAAAAATATCACTGATGTCTGAGGAACAAAACTTTATAGTTGAGTCCTCAATAATCTTTTTTTTTAGGGTTCAATTTGATTTTTTTTTGTTGGCTGACAAAAGGACAGTGATGACTCCAAAATCAAGAAGATTGTGGACTCAAGTGTATATATATATATATTTCAGCGAAAAACCTATGATCAGTGATATTTTCAAGGATCAAATTGTGAATTTAGTCAATATTTATCGATATCAACAACTTACAAACTAATCAACTTAAATTTCAGAGATAAACCATGGCTAGGAAGTAATCCAGTAGAGAGATGAATTGGGATGTTAAATTTTAGATTACTCATGTCAAATTCCTAAGTTGTAAGAGAACAATTAAGGCCTATGAGTTTTCATCATGCTTTGATCCTGAATGTACCGATCACATTGAACACACACAGCTTAGAGAATTTGTATAATTATAATTAGCTTAGTGAGAAGTATAACCAATATATGACAAAAGGCCGAGACGTCGATTTAGATTCCCATTTGTTTAATATTTTCTAATGCTGAAGTCTTAACTTCAAGAAGTGATAATTGTGATAAAAATATGAAAAAGTATAGACAACAGAATTGATAAAGTCCAACAATAATACTTTACACACCATTGTAAGACTAGCACACAGAACTACAATGCCACATGCATACATGCCAAAAAAAATGAAAAAGGCAAATAAAGAAAAACAACAGCATAGGTAATTAACTTCTACCGGTAAAAATAATTTTCAATCATTCTAGTTTATATAATAATAATTAGCTCAGTGAGAAGTATAATCAATATATGACAAAAGGCCAGTTTATGAAAGGACTTAGTTTCCTGTTTGCTTAATATTTTCTATAATTTATATGATGAGCATTTTAGATGTGGTTAATGCTAAATCTTGAAGTTCAATAATAGTATTGCTATAGTCCAATAATAGTACTTTACTAACCATTGAAACACAAACTAAGTTGATATATGATGGCTCAGTTTTTGACCCCCAGCTTGAACCCTAAGTTTTAGGTCGTTGATGATTATGAGGCATAGGATTGTATAATTGGTAGAAGCGGAAGTGTGATAAACGGATGTGGGGCATAAACGAGGCAAAATATATAGACAAGAAGACACTGCCTCCATTGTTCACTTATTCCCCATCCAACAACTGTTTATATAATGGAATTTTTTTTCTTTCTAATAAAAAATTCGAGGAATCAGAATAACAATGACAATATATGATCAAAAAGGAAAAATCAGGAAACAGAGTAAAGGAAGAAATAAAGCAAATAAAGCATTCTTATGTCATTGAATTAGTTGTAAGCTGGCTTTGTTAATATTTTAATGGTTCCGAAAATCTTACTAAGAGTAAACTTGAGTACTTCTTAATCTTTAAGGGATGTTATAAAATGGATTATATATAGATGAATAAAACATTATATTGCTAATAAAGCTTCAGACTAATTCATCCACATGAAGACTTCTAACACAATAAAATAGTTAATTTATCTAGCATAGATATAACCATAAAGTAACCAAATGTCCATTGCCCAAAATCCAAAAATAAGTTTTATATTAAAAAATCAATTTTTCGTCAGTTATAGATAAAAGAGACAGACACATCCAATGGTTCCAATATGGGCATAAATTACCCATCAAGAAGAAGTGCTACTTATGTCAGCTGCAACAGAGGCATTCTTATGTAGCTTTGGAGGATTATTGGAACCTTTGCTACAACTAATCTGTCGAAGTAAAGTTCTTGCATGAAAATTGCCAACTGAGATTCATTGAAACAAAAAAAATAGTATCTTCAGGTCTTAATGCAGAAGAACAAACCATGGCCGAAAACAAAGAACAGAGCAGAATAAACTTACTGGTTCTTTTCTTGAACATCCATATTTGCTCTGCATCTGCAAATGTTCTTGAAGTTCCATTGGTTGATCCTGTTCCTGCAGCATCAAGGTTGTTTATATATTGATGTAATGGTGAATCATCTATATGTCAAAATGGCTTTTTAAAGGAGGAATAGGGAATAAAGTTTATTGTCGCCAACTTCTTAGAAAAATTTAAATATTGGAAAGTTGCCCTTAAGAATCAACCAATATATCCTTGATCATAGCCACAATGGTAACAAGAATAATTTCATATTTCATTGGATCTATCCACAAGATATATAGTATGGAAGAAGAGGAAGAAGGATATGCAGCACATTTGCGGATGAATGACAATGACTTTCTCCTAAAAAAATTGAATCTAAAAGTCCAGTCTTGAGAAAACAAATTACTTACCCATAATAAAACTAAGAAGAATCGGAACCGCGGCATTTAGTTTATTAGGCCAAGCCACCAAGTTAGAAACAAATGCTGCAATCACAGGACCAAAAAAACAATTTAACCGTAATAACTTGAATGAGACTCCATATATGCAATGTTTAAAGTCTTGGTTTTAATCCTGCAAACTCAAGATGTTAAGTATTCTTCTTCTTTTTTTCTTTTTTTTTTGGTAATCTGAATAATACAACATCCTTTCCAAGAGCTTTATGGTGCAAAATGAGGCCCATTCCAGTACCATCTAGCTCTGCATGCATTGAATTCAAGCAGTTTTAACATTTTAGATATTTTAAGTATAATAACAGTCAACCATGACTGACAGTTGAATACAATTACCTAAACGATTTTAAGCACACAGGCCTTGTATATATACTCTGGCCCAAAAAACAGGAGTCAGGATCACATTACAGGTCATTTTTCCATTCACATGGTAACATTGTTTACCCTCTACTTTCCGCGTTCCACTTCTCTGCATTTCGCGTTCGAGATACACGCAATCCTTTTTCATAAAATGCACTGTTTTACTTACTAAAAGTAAAACAGTGCATTTTGAGTCAATTTCATGGGAGAAAAAAAGAAGTGTAGTAAGTAAAACAGTGCATTTTGAGTCAATTTCATAGGAGACAAAAGAAGTGTCTCCTAGCCATCCGATTTTCATCATCTTGCCACCATTACGCCACCCATTTGCTTGATTTTTCATCATCTTCTTCACGCCTATCAGAAGCAAGGTAAGCACCTCAAAAAACTAACAACCTCATCAAAGCATAATACCACCTAACTGAAGCTTTTGTTTTTTTTCCTTCCTTGCAGCTCTTGGGTCATTTGAATCTGGTGGGTTTGAAACTTGTGGTCATTGCTCTCAGGTCATTCACAACTTTTGTATCAATTTGTTCGTGCATAAGATTGAAACAAGGTTCCATTTTGCTGCATTTATAAAACCTCTTGTGTATTAGATTGTTTTGTCTCCTAGTTGCACATGATATATGAAACTTTTATGAAATATCCTATATCAAGCCTGAACTCATCAAGAAAAGAATAGTGAAACTGCTATTTACAATTATGACAATGGGGGAAATTATTTAATCAAATAATAAAAATAAGTCATACAATGATTTATATTATTTATCAAAGTGACAATGAAATATATAACTTGGTTACATCATATATTCTTCAAGCCCACATTCATGTTTGGTTCTTATGACAATGAAACATATAAACCTTTAAGTTTTGTGACAACGTCCAGATTTGATTTATTGTCCATGTATAGTTATAAAAAGCAAAATGAGGACCAATTAATTTTTGTTTAACTTCCTATCATATTCATTTAGATTTGGAACGATCATGTTATTTTAAACTAAATAACTCTAATTGAAACACAATATACTTCTATGGCCTTGATTCCACATATATTAAAATAAATTCTTATTGAGAATTCACTCCATAAAAGAAAACGTAGTTGCAGGCAAAATCAAAGCTACAAGATTTAACATTAATAATTTTATTTTAGTAGCCAACTAACATGGATAATTTAATGTCACTTATATTATTTACTTCATTACAATTATTAACTAATAGGATTATTTTGAACCATGTTGCAGTGACAGCTGAAATCAAAAGCACATGTCAAGAGAGATGTTTGCGAACAATATTTCATATCCTTTTAAATGCTTGAAAAAATAAAGGATAATTCTAAAACATATATAATTTTGATATACTTAATTTTTATATACTTCATATCTTTATAATGTACTCAGTTTCTATATGTTTTGTATTTCTTTTTTTACTAGTCATAGTGGGCGTTAAACTTTTATCCTTTTCTTTGAAGATCATTCAATGGAAGGTGATTCGACACCTAAATTAAGTTTGGAATTTGACAACTTAAAAGAAGTATAATAGTTTTGGATTATATATGATGGGAAAATTAGATTTGGTGCGAGTAAATATAATTTCACTAAAAGTAAGAAAGGTGGAATCATACTTTTTTATAGGTATGTTGGCTGTAAGGAGAATTTGCAAAAATAAGATAAAAGGGACAATATAACCACCAATTCTTGTCCTAAAACAAGGACCAATTGCAAAGCAAAAATGGTGTTGCACTTGTGGATGAAAAATATAAGATTAATATTTTCACTGGAGAGCATAATCACTTGTTTCATCTCTTAGAGATAGTTTACATGTTAGCATCCTAATATAGATGGACCAACGTGCACACCTAAGAGATTGAGTTGGCAGAGGAATCTGGGTCTCAATAGAAAGCCTCCTTTCAATGAATAAGTAGGCATGTTGAATGAAGGGCCAATCTTGGCTATACCCAGGAGGATGCAAATAATTATCTTAAATCTAGAAAGCAGAAGAGTATAAAGTATGGAAAGGCTAGATGTTTGTTGTAGTATTTTCAAGAACAATTAGCAAAAAATTTATTATTTTATCATACTTACCAAATAGATATAGAAGAGCATATTATAAATGTTTTTTGGATAGATGTGTAAATGTTGATTGACTATGCTTATTTTCATGAGATGATAGTATTGGACCTAATGTATAATATAAATTGTGATCGTAGATCGCTTGCAATATTCTTTAAGCTTAATCACTATAGAAGATTGGTGATTTTTGGGACAACATTGTTATATGATAAAACCATCGAGTCTTTTAGATGGTAATTAGAAACTTTCTTAGAGGTATACAAGCAAAAAAGGCCTCTAACTATTTTTATAGACCATGATCAAGAAATGACAAGTGCATTATATGAAGTGCTTCCAAAGACAGTATGTATTATGCACATGACATTTAAAACAAAATGGGATAAAGCATCTTAGAAACTTGATAAAGGGTAAATCACATTTCCTAATTGACTTTACGATATGCATGAATGAGTATAAAGAGGAAACCCAATTTGAGGAAGTATAGAGCCAGTTGCTATCAACTTACGATGTGCATGAAAATATATAGTTAACCTCAATTTATAAGATAAAGGAGAAATGGGTGTAATATCACATGAAGAAGGCTTTCACTTTAGACATACAAGAGCAGGTATAAACATTTATCAATGTGTTAGGAATTTCAATGGGTTATGGAACATAAGAGATATAATGAATTAAAGTATAAGTTTGAGCCGTGACAAAAAATGCCTTGATTAATTGTCCAAAGCTTGCTTATACTTAGACAAGTTTTTTAGATTTACACGACTCCTATCTTTGACCTGTTCTAGGAATAGTGGGATTTATTTGCAACTGTTTGTATAAAGCGTAAAAATGAAGTTGGTTCGATATATAACTATATTGTTAGTATGGTTGATGAAGAAGAAGAATAGGGAGTTTAGTTTGACCTAAGTAATAGGATAATTTTATGTAGCTGTTAGAGGTTTGAAATTGTTGGAATATTGTGTTGTTATACTTTGAAGCCATACGATGTTCAAAATGTGAAAAAAATCCTTGAGCAGTACATATTAAAGAGATAGACAAAAGATGTGAAAGAGTAGTGTCATATATCAGAGTAAGGGAAATGAGGTTCAAGCAAATCCTAGGCATGAAAGTACATAATGGTATAGATGACTTTGTCCCATAATGATAAGACTAGTAATTAAGGCGTCTAATTATTTTGAAGCATACCCATTAGTTTATAAAAATGCACTAGAACTAATTAAGCAAGTGGCAGATCTTCATTCAAATAAACCACATACAAACAATGATGACCATATGAGCATGGCACCACTAACTAAGTCTATTGCACAGCCAAGGGGATTCAAGAAAAGAGACTGCTCAAGGAAGAATACACAACCAAAAAGTTGGGTTGAAAAACTATGAAAAAGAAGAAAAGAGATTCACAAACTCATAGGACCACAGGATAGATAAACTTTCATGTCTTAATTTCTTTTAGTAGTTCAATAAATTTTAATGTTGCCTTCTTTTCTTAGGACACTCAAATGTAAGCAAGCTTCTCCTACATTGCTTTTCAAGCAGTAAATCCATTTGCACCTCCAGCATATGCCACGTTCCCTCAAACAAATGGAAGTGAATTAACCTATATAGAACTATTGCTAGATAAAGCAGTTAGTTTTTTATAACTTATGTGGTATTATTGGATATTTAGTGCATATGATGTGATTAATAGTCGTTTATGATATAGACACCAATGGATTATCCCATACCGTCTTTAGAAGCATTGAAGTTTAGTAGAAATATTTTAGGAGGTACAAAATACTAAAGTAATCACTATAATATTAGCAGTAAAATAATCACTTTTATTAATCTCAATATATTGGTTATAATGAATACTTTAATGCAACATTCCCCCTTGGTTCACATAGTACATGTTATCTTTAACTTCATACATTGTAAAACTATCACATTTTCTCATTTATATTATATCTTAAGTCCTAGCACTTCACCTAGATTCATACAACAATATCACTTCTTGCATGTTTGTAGCACTTCTTGCATCATTTTTTAAGTGTTAGCAACAAAGGGTCCTTGCCTGTCTATTTCTCTCTACATATATAGGTTTAGCAAACTAACTTATAAGAGAGATGAGTTAGGGATATGGTCCAAGAAATACTTACTATTAGTGAAAGTATTAGTTCAACTATCACATTTTATAGTTAAGAATCTCATGCATATAATTTTTTTTAGGTGTCATGCATGTAAATATTTTTCCTTCATTTAAAACAATGTATATGCCAAAAATTCATATGGGATGCAAAAATGACCATATTTCGTACATTTCAAAAAATTTCAAATACTCTATAAAATTATTTTTCTCCCATAAATTTGTTCATCCATACTCAATGAAACAAGCAAGCAATGCTATTATGACAGTTAATTAGTTTGATCCATGGTATAAAATTAGTGCTTTCTACTTGCAAGTATAGAAGAAAGCTCTAGAATTAGGATGGGTATATTCACTACATTTTTACCTCTATATTTTTTCCAATTGTATCCATCCTCTGAGTTCCTTACCATTCCCATTGAATAGCGTGTCTGTCTCTTATTTTCTTTTAAAAGATGACACCATCTAATATCCTTGTTAGCCTTTTTAGGCAGAAAGCTTCCTTAGAACAATGCATTTGCATCTTAACATTGTTATTATTACAAATTACATCATGTATCATTTTCACATCATAAGATGAATTTACTTCACTTTTCATTGTATGTCCTTTTGGAAACTCTATTGTAATTACAAAATCTAAAGTTGATTGATCAGGCACAAGTGGCTAGTAGTACCATGATGCAATGATTAGAAATCTAATCGATTCAAAGAGGCTAAAGATTACATTTGTGTTTATTAAATTATTACTTATTAAAAATCTTTGATATATTGGATGGTATTTGGGAAAGAATGAGTTTATAAGCAAAGTCAATAAATAACAATCATATAGATATATGATTTGGCATTTATTTTGAATTAATAGCACTCTTGTATTTAAATTTTTCAAAATGCTAAATTGACACAAACTTGATAACTAATAAATAACCATGAAGGTATTACAATTAGATTAAATATACTAGAAACAAGAAAGCTCATAACATATAAATAGATCAATTTCTAATTTGTTTTACAGAACTTGTCAACTCATGGATCCAATATGCAAAAAATTCAACTCATTCAACCAACCAATTAAACTAATATATTAGTTCAACCAACACTTGACCATTTATCAGTCAATAAACACATTACTTAACTTTCATGCAAAATGCTTCAAATGCTCCATCAACCAATCAATCAATTAAAGCAATCAACCTCATCAAATCAGTTCAACCAACTAATTAAACCACTTAACCTTAGTAAATCACCATCATTAAACCAAGAAAAAGATGAAAACATCAAACCATTAAAATTTCTCCAATTCACCATTCAATTAAGCTAATGCATGCATAAATCTTGCTGTTAACATATCAAACGATGGGGTTTATGATGGAAGAGACCTTTGAGTTTCACAGCACTCACTTGAAACAATTCGAACTTAAGGAGGAACAACATTGCTTTGAACAAAGGCATGGACACTAGCTAGAGAAGAAGATGAAGTTCAGGCAAATGGGGGTTGTATAATGGAAATGAAATAGGTGGATAATGTGCCCTCAAATTAATAGATAGGATCAAACTCAATGGACAACCCAGATGTCTTTTGAGTGCCTTACATGTGTGATATGAATTGAAGCATCAATACAGTGCTTTTTACAAAAGTGCGCAATGTGCATCTTGGACACAAAATGCAGAGAATTGGAATGCTTTCCTTGTTCTTTAACACCCATTTCATGATCCATTACTTTTTCTTTCTACATTCATGTGAACAATATGAAAAATTAAAGATGAAATCAACCATTAATTTTCTTCAACTACCCAACATTCAAAGCACCAATCCTATATAAAGTATGGCAACACCTATAATAGAGTTGCATCATAAACTATTAAGATATGTGCTTACATGCTTGCTCAAAGCCA
Source organism: Erythrophleum fordii (assembly GCA_032878935.1). Taxonomy (NCBI): domain Eukaryota; kingdom Viridiplantae; phylum Streptophyta; class Magnoliopsida; order Fabales; family Fabaceae; genus Erythrophleum; species Erythrophleum fordii. Next base: position 46,248,244 of record JAVQMF010000053.1, on the reverse strand, counting down.
AGTGATTATCTTGATGATCATACTGAGTAATCATAATGCATGTCATCTATACATCCATATGGGTTTTGATCTTAAGTGAATAATATATGGCACTAAAATATCCTAAAAATGGGCTTTGGTCTTAAGTGGAATTGAACTAAGTTCAAGATAAAGGGATCCTGTAAAATAATGGTAAGAAGAAGATGCAATAACAAACAAAAAAAGATGAAGAAGGCGATGGAAAAAAAAAAAGGAGCTTACCAAGATACTTGCTTTATGCATAAATTTGAGCTAATAAGTTACATTACTTAAGCAATATGTAGCACTATCTCTCTTTGCCTAATATATTAACCAAATAGAAGACAGAAAAGAAATTTCAATTATACTGAAAATCTAAAGCATCTATCATTGTGGTCATCTTTCGAACAAAGTTTATATTAAACAAAAAACTTGGAAGAAGAAAATTTTGAATCTTATAGTGTAGAACTACAACACATTTATCAATGAACTAGGGAAAAAAAAATTCCTCACCCCTTATTACATTAATATCACCTTATTCCTTTCGAAAAATGTTGCTTAAAAAGAAAACAGAGAAGAGATGAAAGAAAAATAGAGTTTTAGAATTGTGTATGCAAGTTTCTAAATTTGAACAAAAGATATTGGCATGGAAATGAGAAGAGAATAGGAAAAGAGGATAAGGAAAAAGAGAATGGTCACAGTGGCAATGTAGCTACAGTTGAATTATTTGTGATTTATGTATTGTATAACTCAAATTTATACAATGTATAGATATTTTATGAATGGATCCCCTTATGTTAGATCCTACTTATATTGGTCAATCACTTACAAAACCTGTATATGTTTTTTTTTTTTTTTAGTGGGATACTCAACCTCATTGTTAAAGAGGAAATGAGTAGGGGATTCAAATTTTAATATTTTGCTACTACAATTTACTAATTTTTATTGTCTTTGGGATCCACTTAATGCCTTTTATTTTAGGGGTAATGAATAAAAATGAAGAACATATTTCATTATTTTTATGGTAAAATACACTTTCTTATTAAGTGGTTTAGCTCAATTTTACTCTAGTACTCTATGGTTTAAAAATTTGTTATCAAATTGTCTAAGGTTTGAATTATTAGCAGATTGGACAAAAATAAGGACAAAATTAGTGACTTTATTTAGAGGTAACTAAGGAAGATACATGTTGTGTTTTATGCATTAAATTTGAAATTTTGATTGGTCAAGGGAGGAATTTCAATCTTCACTCCATAAAAATTTAGAGATTTCATGGAAATTAGGAATTTAGGGCACAAGTATAAAGATATAATTAAGGATTCCATTTTAAGGGCAAAATTTGAATAATATGTACAATATGTATTGAATTTGGAATTTGACTTAACTAACAAAGGAATTTCAATCTCTAATACATAAGAAATTAAAGATTTTGAATGAAAGTTCAGAACTTAGAGCAAATTGAGGATTGAATTAGAGATTACATTTAGGTTAAGATTTAGTAGATATTGTATTGTCTGTCTCTAAGTTAGGATTTTAATTGACCAATGAAGGAACTTTGATACATAGAAAATTAGGTATTTCCTTAGAAACTTAAAACAAATTTTACCAAATAATTAATGGAATGATACAACAATATATCAATGTGCTAATGGTTTAAACCTTAGGCTACTCAATTTCAAAATTTTAAATCATAGGATATAAAAGTGAAATTGGACAAAACCATAGGATACCAAATTATATTTTATCTTCTTTTTATTACAAAAGAGGCACAAAGCTTAAGACTGAGGAAAAAAGAAAAAAATCAAGTAGGTATCAAACTAGATACATTGGGACCTTTGGCACTTATGTCCACAGGTAGCACTTCAAGTGTAACACCTTATATTTATAACTTTTTTCATCATATTTCCATACTTTACATCATACATTCCATAAATGAGCAAGAAAAAGAAGATTAAAATAATAACTTTTCAAGCGTTGCATGGCATATAAAAATTTCATTTAGTGTCACGTGGATCATGTAAGCTCACACACTACGTTTTCATATTTAATTACATAGATATAACCCATTTGCATTCCCAAAAGTGGCCTACGACTCGTGAAAACCAAAAGGATACATCAAATTCAAGGTTTCATTTTCGGCCAGAATATTGCCATTTCTGTCACAAACTTTAGAAAATCATAATTAATTTTGAAAAAATAAAAATCATGTATTCTTGGCTATTCTAGAAATTCACACATATCTACTTTATGCTAAAAATAAGTCCAGATCATGAAACATAACACAAAAGACGTTTGACATTCGAAAAGGTCTAAAGGTCAAGCTGTCTATTGGTACTGTCACAAAATTCTGCAGCAAATTTCAAAAATATCTAATTAATTCCATAAAAATCTAATCCATACAAATGATACCAATTTGAAAATCTATGGATGTTAGTTAGAGGAAAAAAATAACTCCATACTAGTTTAGGTACGCTCAAACCTTGAAACTTAATCAAATAGTACCTAAGGTCAGTTGGAGCATCTGGTACTGGACAGAATTTTTGAAAATTCATATCTCCTTCTCTAGACATCCAAATGAGGTGCTTCTAGTTGGCACAAGTCATTAGAATGTGTAGTTTCTCTGTATAAAATTTCATGGCAATTGGACATCATTTGAGCCTTGTGTGGCAGATTTTATTTTCGGACCTGAGTGAATAGTGATATGACCAAAACTAGAATTTTTGTCAACTTTAAAAATTTATCAAATATTCTTTAGATCTCTAATAATTCTGTTCTTTAACTTTTTAAAAAACTCTCAACAAGCTCTAATTTTATGACAAATCTTATATCAAGAATAGCTCATTTGGACAAAAAGTGATATAGGATTCTATTATAGTCAATTTTGGCTCTACATAGGATACTAAAATGTCCAAATATTCTCTCTTAATGTTTGGCACCTCTTGGGCAAGTCTAAAAGTATGATTATGACTTGTATGAGCTACCCAAATAATCCTAAACCTCATGCATCTCAATTTGGCCATCCCACTTGCATTTATACATAATTCCATAATGCCATCCAAAAAATTAGTTTGCCATAACATACTCAAATCACATTCTAATGGTCACATAACATATTCTTCCATTTATACATGACATATTATCATAATTACATATGTTTATAATATCATAATATATATACAATTATTGGTTACATCATTTGCCATTTGTATAGCCTTAAAGTAGTAAAAATCATACTCTTGAATGTCATACTCTCATCTTCAAGGTAGTTGCCTTCCATTACCTTACCCACTTAGTCCGCCTAGCATATTAGATCATTGGAGAGGAGGGGATGAGATTCAAAAAATCCTAATAACTCATCTCCCATTTAATCATACATAAAAGAAGAAAAATAAGTCTTACAAATGCATGCATGGCATATGGACATGTGCAATCATTCAAGAAGCAATTTCAACACTTGAGCAAGTCACACGTATCATATAAAGGCTTACCAAGTAAGTAGATTGGCCTCACCCATTTACTTGTGAATTTTGGACTTGTCTTATCCATTCTTTAAGAGGTTATTAGACTCAACTTTGCTTTTGAGAGTCAACCTTACTTTTGAGACACTCTTTACTTTGTCTCAATCAATCTTAAGGGTTCTTAGTTTATCCTCATTATGGCTAAGGGTTTTTGACCTCACCATACTCAAACAAACAAAAGCAAGCATCATAAACATCATTTGAAAAACATAATATATCATCATAGTATCATGGAATAAGAGCTCATACTAAAATATTTTTCATAGCTTAAAATACACATACACACATTCAAAGACAAGTAAAGCAAACAATCATATCACGACCTAAATCTCGAGCCATGACCGGTACCTAGACCAAGCCAAGCGTGATTGGCCCAGTCTAGTAAGCTTGGCAACTCATTTAATGTTCATATTTTTATATAAGCATACTCACAGTGATCAGAGATTGCGAAAAATTCGGCAGCACCTCCCCTAAAAATTGGACATCCCAACCCTACAAAGTGAACACAACCCAATTCACTCCATTTTAAAAATTCACCAGTATCTTATATCTTTGAATTCTTGCCACAATATGGTATAGTATATAAGTTTTTCAAAATATAATAAAATATCATTACAATGGTCATTATATGATTTACAAAGAAGTATAACATCCTTGTGCCCAAAATAATGTAACACTTAATAGCCAATGTGTTTTGGAGTTCCTACACAACTCAATCGACCAAAATATCCTACCATCTGTGTCTAGGTGACACGCAGATCTCAAAGCACCTTAATCTATTTTATGCTGATCTGAAATATGACAAAGGAAAAAGGTAAGCCTACCACTGGCTTAGTGAATGCATATATAACAAAATAAGTAGAAGAGAAAACAAATAAGTTTAGAATTTCTCACAATAAAGTACTTAGACAAATAAAATAAGTTATATTGCCTTTAATTGTTGTCTATATATATATATAATATTTAAATTACATTGCAAGCTATCAGTAAGCACAATTTAAAATTAAAGGAAATAAGATATAATGGGTATCACGTGTAAGAATTATAATCAACCCTGAGTGCCGCTACACAGGATTCAATACTACTACTAAGGCCACTGCACAGTATCACAATATCACCACCATCACCGAGTGCTGCCACACGGTGTACATATCACGATATATCCAGTATAATTATCACTGAGTGCCGCCACACGGTGACTATTCAAATTCTAACTAGGTACACTGAGGTTGTTTCTCCCATTAACGGCTACGGGGTTTTAATTAGATTTTCATCCATAATTTTGAAATAAAATCATTTATATAAATTAAATATTAACAAGTAAGTAATTGTGTTAGTAAAGCTTAAATCAAATAAAAGAGATAATTTAAATAAAAAAAAGAATGAATTAACGAATTTATATAATAAAATTATAAATAAAGGTCATTCATCACTTTCCTAACATAAAAACCATATATATATATATATATGTACTTTCACACATATAATTTAATTCACATAAAGTTTTTAAAATAAATAAATAAATAAGATTTATTTCCCCGACAACGCAAATAAGGCAAATCACAAAATAAGAAATTTAAACTAACAATATATAAATATAAAGTAAAAGAAACTATTATTTTGTTATCTATATACTCACCTGTGGAGGCCAATAGTAGAGGCCTAAATTTCCTAAAATTTGAAAGAATCTCCAATTGAAAGAGTAGTTCTAATATCACCTATAATTATATTGAATATAAAAACATTACCTTAAATTTCTCCATTAGTTTCTAATATGTTCAATATAACTAATTTCACCCTCTAACACCTAAATCCATAATTATAATTTAAATTTCTAATGTTACTATTAACCCTAAGTTCTAGATTTCACAAATTAATTTTCACAGTCCAATTTAAACTTCTGAAATTTAGTTTGACCTTAGAATATATTTTAAAGAGCTTAAATGAACATGTAAGAAGTGCCAAATCATACCTAAGTAGTATAAAATAAAAAGCCCTAATTTAAGAACTCCTTCTACGGCCAAAAGAGAAGAGAAGCTGCCATTAAAGTTTGAATCACCATTGGCATGAAAATGGAGCGAAAATAAAAGCTAAAGTCAAGCCTAAGTATATGAGAAGAAGAAGAACAAAATTAAAGCTTTAATGGAGCTCACCACAATGTATTTCCTCTCACCTACTAGCCACGGCCACCCAGTCTTTAACCACCGGAGCAAGATGATGGTAGCAGCGTCTCAGAGGGAAGAATAGTCAGCAAGCATAAGAACGAAAAAGAAGAAGAAAGGAAATGGAAGAAGAAGGAGAAGGGAAAGGGGCTGCGTTAATGGGAAGGAGAACTGCTTTTCGAAGAAGGAGAAAAAGAAGAAAAGGGGGGGAAAGAAGGCTCCTGCTGCGTTAGATTGGGGTCATAAGGAAGGAAGATATATTCTAAAAAGGGAAAAGGAGAAATTGCAAAAAGGCACCCAAGGGTTTTTATTTATTTATTTTGTAATTTTTTTAAAACTCATAGAAAATTATTCTTGTATGCCTAAATGTGAAAATTAGGACCCCATAATTATTTAGAGTTCCCGTATTTTCCTATTTTAAAATTGTGGGACATAGAAATATCCCAATGGGTATAAAATAGATTTTAAAATAGCTCTTTAAGATAATTTTAAAACTTTATAATTATCCTAAGATTACCTAAATATTATATTTATCCTAAAAATAAATTTTTGGCTAATTTAATTATTTATTTAATCATTATTATTTTAATTTGGGTTATTACAAATCATGTATGAAAGAAGGAGGAGTGAACTACCTTGAAAGTAAACATATACTTTTTCTCTTGAATCAATGCTCCCTCTTTCGGCTACACATACACAAAGGTATGGGGATGATTTCTCTTGGCCTAGACACAATTTATGGAAGCCAATTAAGTTCATGGAATTAATTCTAAGGCCACACAACTTGCTTAGACGCTATCTTAATCTATAAATCTCATTATGGTTTCACAAATGCACCTAGTGAAACAACACCCGTCAAATAAATTCTAGGCTTAATTCTTTCATTTCAAATATGATTCTTGACTCTTTTTAAGCCTCTTGGAGTCATCACACAATTAAAATAAGGAGCCTAACTATATGTTGCTTCTTTAGGTCATATTATGAAACATAAAGCATTATTTCACTTTCTATAGTTTCTAAATTTTTCTTAAGGCTTCCCCTCATATTCATTCATCATATATAATTCAAAAATGGGTTTAGAAAAATTTAAAACTATCCCTAGCTATGCTCTCTCCCTTAGGGTGAGACAATGGAGGGTTTTGCTCTCCATAGACTTTGCTTTGTTTCCTTTATAGAGGAAGCACATGAGGAGACTTCTAGGGATCTTAGGAGCTCATTCAAATACTTATTTAGGCATAGGAATTAAGAGATCAAATTATATTTTGGAAGGAAAACTTGAAACCCTAGAAATTGCATTTTGAAATTCTATAATTTTTTGTTAATTCTCTTTACATATTCTTAATCTCTACATCCTTTTTTCTAAGAATCACCTTTGGTTCTGCCTAAAAACCAAGTCCTCCTAAGGTTTCTTAGGTGAGGTGAAATGGAGAAAAGAGAGGAACAAAAGGTAGCAACTATAGGAGAAGAAGTTACCTTGTTTTCTTACTTTTTCTCACTTAAATCTTGTGTTCTTTAAGCTCCTCTCTTCAAATCTAAAATTTTTCCTTTATAGCTGCCTTAAAATAGATTTGTAAACTTCATTTTAACCAAATGAAACAAAAGAGAATAGAGGAGAAGAGGTTTGGATAGAAGAAAGTATGAAAAATTACCAAAAATCTATATCTTTTTGCCTTGATTTCTCCTTCTTCTTCTCTCCCTTTGGTGCGCCTAAACCCTAGCTCTCTTCTTTGAATTTGGACAGAACAATATGCAGTTATGTGAGTGTGAGAGTGGGGCACCACCTATTTATAGGTGGGAGAAAGAAACACTTTTTAAAAATTCTTATTTTACCCTTCATTCTTAGCATTTTCGTTTCTCATTCGTTTTAATTCCTTTTTGAGAATTGTCTTTTCTATTATAAAATTTAGGTTCATAATTTAGTAAAACGCCTTTGGAATCACTCAAATCAGAGCTAAAACCTTCCCAAATGAATCTGTCAAAATTCGAGTACACCGACGTTAGAAAACGTCTACTGGAAGAGATTTAACTATCTCGAAGTTTCTTATGATTTTCAGGGCCTCTGAGAACTTCGAAGAACTCAAAATTTTCATTTAAAAAATCCACCTGTATGAATTCCAAAAATTGCTCAAAATTACAAAAATGCCACTGCATTTCGTAAGATTTTCGTCAAAATTTGTTTCTTCATTTTAACTCTGTTTTTCTTTTCGTCTAAGCCTAAAATTTTTATTTTTAGGAATTTAGAATATTACTCAAATTTTTTAAGATCTTAACTAATTCATTTCTAGGGACTTACTTTAAAAATACATCTATTTCTATTGTTTAACCAAAACTAAACATTACATCAAGGGTAGGTTTTTGGATCATTTAAAAAAAATCATTTAAGAAATATTAAAGAAGTAATTTTTATCTATGGCCAAACAAAAGTAATTTTTATCTCTTACTTTAAAATTTTCCAAAATCTTTGTTATTTTTTATTTTTAAAATTCTTATAATGTAAAAATTTTGAAAAAAAATTATAGTTTAACCATTTATTCTCTTTTCTTCTTTTATTTTATTTTTATTCTTCTTTCAAACTTTCAAACATGAGGGCTCTAAAGGGCTTCAGGCTTGCACAATTTTATAATTTCAACAAAATAATCCTTGAACTTAACTTGAAGTTTTTAGTGGAAAGAATTAAGTCCCCACAAAATTGTAGTCACAATTTACATAGCATCTTTGCCACTTCGTGGATTATAGTTAACAACAATTGGGAGGTAAAAGTTTAACATTGGTGAAGAAAAGCTAATATGTGTATGGATCACCTGATCAACTTAGGTTTCAGTCATGACCTTGATCTAATTTTTCATGATAAGTCACTAACCGGTATTGGTATTGCTTACTTATTTGACGAAGATATATTTGCTCATTATTTTAACTTCTTAGTTTTCCTTGTCCTTCACTTTTTTGGTTTTTTTTGTTTTAGGGGGGGGGGGGGGGGGAGCCCTTCAAACTTGCCTTGTGAAGTTGAGAATTTAGTATTCTTCCTCACACTTTGGCATCTATAGCTTCTTATTTTATGAGGTGAATGATTTACGTAATATGCTTTTGGAATAGGTTTTTTTTTCTTTTTAAATATGCTCTCGATGATTATATATTTATCATATTTTATGCTTTTGGATTCTAATAATATGGTTTTTTAATTAAATTATATATTTATTATATTATTATTAAAATTTTATATTTATCATATTTTAATTAAAAAAATTTGATAAAAAACTTTTATTATTAAACTAAGATGCAGTTCTTTATATTCTTATTATTAAATTTTCAATTAAAACTTGATAAATGTATAATATTTTTAATAAAAATATATAAAATATATGATTTAATCAAAAGATTATATAATTATCTACAAAAATTATATACTTATTATGTTTTAATTAAAAAATTATATACTTATCATATTTTGATTAAAAATTTTGATAATAAAGCTATGAAAAATTACATATAAATTCTTCCTTTTTTTTCTTTCTTTTAAGGCGAGTGAAACTAGATTTAACAAATTAATTGCCACTTGCAAGGTAAAAAAAAAAAAACACAAAGGGCCATATATACCTTTACAACACTATGGATCTTCTCCAATAATATAGTTGTACAATAACAAAAAAATAATATAAATAAAAGTGTATATAAAAGTTATTTCTTTTGTTTTATATATATATATATATATATATATGTTCTCATTCCTCTTTATCTTTTAGTTACTGCATATGCAATAAATTTATTTACTGGAGATGACCTAAACTCACCTTTGCCATCAAGGCACTCCTGGCGGCTTCGAAATTGCAACGTTGGAGGGTTAGTTAATGGTCATTTGGCAATGTTCAAAATTCAGAGTCAGTTATTGAACCCAACCCTTTTCTATTTAAAACCCAAATCCCTCCCACATCACCATCTCACGCACTTTGTTCAATATCAAACCAGCGTCTCCTCTTCTTTCTGCTTTCTCTAGCGATCAATTTCTTTTGCAAAAAATGGACAAAGCCCAAGGAGAAGATGTGGGCATCACAATCTACACTACCCCTTCACGAGACGACGTCGCAGACCCCGCTCCTTCTCATAAAAAAGGACGCAAGAGACAAGCAGTGGCGAAGGGGATGCAGAAAACCATATCCAAAACCTCAATGCTCGTGAATTTCCTCCCAACGGGTACCCTTCTAACATTCGAGATGCTTCTTCCATGCGTTTCGCGAAATGGGGATTGCTCCTCTCCGGTGACCACTATGATGATCCTCGTACTCCTAGGACTCTGTTCTCTGTCCTGTTTCTTCTTCCACTTCACTGATAGTTTCAAGGGTTCTGATGGGAAGGTGTACTATGGCTTTGTGACCCCGAGAGGGTTGGCTGTGTTTAGGCATGGTTTGGGAGTGGAGGTTCCGAAAGATGAGAGATTCAAACTTGGGTTCACTGACTTCGTACATGCGATTATGTCTGTCATGGTTTTCATGGCGATTGCGCTGTCGGATCACCGGGTTACGGATTGTGTATTCCCAGGGCATGTTAAGGACATGGAACAAGTGATGGAAAGTTTTCCTCTTATGGTTGGAATAGTTTGCAGTGGTTTGTTTTTGGTGTTTCCAACAACTAGGTATGGTGTAGGGTGCATGACATCTTAAGTTTATGTTGGTTCCTTTGGAAGGATGTAAGATGTGTTGGTGTGAATGTGATAGATGCATTTTTTTTTTCTTTAAGAAAAATTTATGTTAATAAGTCATGCTTGTAGTTATAGCAGCGGTTTTAAATAGATCAGTATTTGTCGCAATACATACATGATTGACTCTCTCTTTTGTCCCATAATAAATAAAAGATTCCTTCCCTTTTCTTATTTTTCTTTTCTGATAAATCTTCCTTGAATTTTATTGGTCAACTATTTTGATGAGAAAAATTTTTAGTACACGCCCCTATGTTTGGTGGATTTACACTCTTTTTGCATTCATCCTTTTTTTTAATTGGCCAACACTTCACATTCATTTGAGTGTAAGGACTGAATGTAAAATTTCTTGTAATGCGATGACAAATTGGGGTTGCGCAGTAAGAAGACTTTGTTATAAAGGGTAGAAAATTGATTAGTATAAAAAGAAAATTGTCATACTTTTCAAGTGTCTCTCTGCAATGACGTCAATCTAACAAAAAGAAAATTGTAACCAAATGTAGATTCTTTGCATTTTGAGGAGGAGCAGCGGTTATTCTCTTTAAATTTGAAGTGTTTAAATTTGATTTGAATAATTTAAAATTTTATTTTTTAAGGTTATTTTAGTATCAAATATTATTTTTCTTTTAATTTGGTTGTCAGAAGACTTTTTATTTTGCTTTCTATTTCCTTCTAAATAAAAAAATTAATGAAATTAGGAATGTCCAGATTTGATACGGATAAAATTTGAGTAGCACACGATGTTTCTTTCCCCTAAGATGCAGAAAATTCACGTACAGTCACAGCCCGATAACCTATGTCTTTTTCAGGGATTCTATACAAGAAATCTCTCTCTCTCTCTCTCTCTCTCTCTCTCTCTCTCTCTCTCTCTATATATATATCTTGAGTGAATGTTGGGTTTGTAAGGATGTGAGAGGAGTTGGTTTCATAGATGCACTTTTTTTTTTTCCTTTTTACCTTTTTTCGTATTTAACGAGACGATACATATGGTATCAGGAATTGTTGTTGCTGTTTTATGTACGATCAATATTTATCACAAATGGGTTCAGAATAAATTCTGCGTGAAAGTCTTAATTTTGTCTCCAAGTTTTTCGGACTTGGATCCCCTCATGTTGCTCTCCCTCATGTTCCCTCATGTCCCTCTACGGCAAAGTTGGGTCCCAATCTTCCTCGGGCTGCTGCTAATGCTGATCCTAAGTCCGTATACGTAAGGTATTCCGGATCTGGGTAATATTTGATATATTTAACTAAATCAGAATTCATTCCTTTTTTTTTTTTTCTTGTGTTTTTGGAGAGAGAATAACTTCTCCTATTAGAAGAACACGAGCAAACATAACATGAACAAATCCATTTCCAAGTTTTTCTCTCAACCCTTTTAGATTTGGAAGAGTACTTCAGCAATTATGGTTAAATTTTTAATTGCTTAAAGTTATTTGCTGATAGTGGTCAATCTACAACATTAAATAGCATACTCTGACAGTTTTTTATATTATCACTCAATCAAACTAATTTTGAAGGAAATTGGATTCCTTGCTGCATTGCGCAACGTGCTATGCAAGGCAATATGATTTTAACAAATATTTTTTTAGAAAAAATATAAAAAAAATAAATGAACCCCTTATTTAGAAAGCACGACAAATAATGTGTTGCCTCTTAACATAATAGAGAATCTCGGCCTATTTTGATATAAGTTATTATGCCAAGTTGTGTTGACATAAACATTTTTTGACAAAGAAGGGATATCTACCAGTCATAGAGACAGCTCAGACGTTGCTCTGCATTCTTAGGTGCCAATTTATGAGATTCGTACAATGCTGGATTCTCTACAAAGATGGAGAGGCTTGTTTTTCCAAGGCGATACATCATGCTTTCCGAGGATTATTGATGATATTATACCTAGGCATTTGTATTTTCACTCTGGGATGTATATGTTGATTCTATAATTCTCTTGTTCTTGCTGTCTTTTAATCCAAAAACAAAATTTGTCATATGTGATTTGTGATTGATTCTCTCTCTTTCTCTTTTCTTTTTGCCATATTTTTACTTCAATCTCATTGGTCTGTGTTTGTCTGAGAGGAGAAAAATTCTTTAAATATATTCCTTGGATTTAAAATATGTGCAAACTGCATACAAAGTAGGACAGTGCTACTGAAAGGTTGAACTCTCAACCATTTAATGCACTGTAAGATTTGTGTAAAGAATTATTTAATGACCACACATCAATCTCGAGATAGAGACCTTGATCTCCTCTTAATATTTCCCCCAAAAAAAATTATAATAAAATTATTTGGGATGAGATAACACACTTTGTTTAACTACCTACACCCATTTGGGATGAGAAAATCGTAACGCTTCTTTTGGATGGAAGAGGGGAAAGGTGGGGGGAGAGAAAAGTGGGGAGGAAGGGGAAAGAAAAGAGAGGTGTGAGAAAAATATTATCTCCTCACATATTTGAATGATGGAAGAGAAAATAGGAGAGAAAGAGGAAATTGAAAAGAAATAAATATAAAAAAAATTAATTATTTTAAATATAATAATATTGTTATTTTTTAAAAAATTAAAAAATATTTTAAAAATATATATGAAATTAATTAAATTATAATTTATATAAAATTATTTATAAATTATTATTATATATAATAATATTATTATATTATATTATATTATATTTTATATATATATATATATGCATTGCCAGCAACGACTGAAAGTTAGTTAGACAATACGTCCGACTAGTCTTTGGTCGTAAAGTAGTTGGATGATTTTTTTTTTAATATACATAATTTATTGATTTTAATATTAAAAAATGTATTAATAATATATAGAAAATATTTATTAATTATTATTTATAAATTATTATTTTAATAAAATAAATATAATTATTTATTTTAAAATTTTATAAATATTACATATTAAAAATCTTTATTATATACATATATTTGCTCATTTTTCTCTCATAATCTTTTTATATTTGGAGAGAAAAATTTTACGTGAGTCCTATGGTACTTTTCCTCTCAAGTTTTCTCTCCTCTTCCGTTTTCTCCTCCTGCCAAACGCGAGAAAATTTCGTTTTCTTTTTTCTCTCTCCCCTTCTCTCCACTTTTCTTCCCAACCAATCGCACTGTAAAGTAAATTACACTAAGTCCCTATGTGTGGTTTAGTTACATTACACTTTATCCCTCTTATTTGATAAATTAATCCTAGCTTCCCTTTTTTTTTTTTAATAGAATTAACTTTAATAAAATTATTTAATGCTTACAATTATATTAAAAATAAAGTTATAATCGCATCTTTTACAATCATATTAGGAATAAAATTATAATTTTATATTATATAAAAAATTAATTTTTTATAAAAATAAATTAAAAGTAAAATTTCTACAATACATATTCAAATGTTAGGGGAACGAGAATTATTTTTAAAACAAGAAATTTAATCAAATCTAAAAAGATATTGATGTAATTTACTCAAATTGATATAAAAATTTCTTCACACGAGATGATGGAGGTTGCAAGTTTGAAGTGAATGGTAGAGCACTTAAGACTCACGTCATGAAAAAAATTTAAAATTTTGAAGCTTCTTTCTACAATGTCGTCAATCTAACCAAAAAATTGTAGTAGTTTTATAGATATCTTATATAGCCTATCTTTTATTGGGGTGAGGCCCTATACAAAAATCTCTCTCTCTCTCTCTCTCTCTCTCTCTACATGGGACAACTAAATCTAAGTTTTGCTTGAATCTTCAAAGAATTTCTAACTAGGAATATGCCCTACTACTATTTCTAAATTCTAATAATTTCTTAACAGGCTAACAATGGAAAATCCAGAATTACACAAGCTCCCCCGCCCTTCAAAAGGGGGAAAATTCAGTGCCCTTCTGTGGGTTATTTATGTTGATGGTTGCAGTCCGGTCAGTCAAGTTGGAGTCATCTTCTATCACCACAGCATTGTGCACCTTTTCCTTCTTGAAGCTTCTGCCACAGACAGAGCATCTCCCTTGGACCTTGGTAATGCGCAACCACATAACCATCCTTGCAACCCCCGATATGAACTCTGTCTTCATTCTGGTACCGAATTTCTAAACCTTCCTTCTTCATGTCCGCTATCCAGATACCCATTGCCACGTCTTCTAACTTGAACATCTGCCAGACAGTGTTTAAATTGTTGAGGTTCACAGATATTAATGCATCTGGTACAAAACACATCCTTTGCACCTTTCCAAATAGTTATTAACAATGGCCATGCAAGGGTCTGATGAAAACTCATTAAAGTGTGTTTCAAGGGGTAGGGTTCATGTCATACTAATTTGATTAAGTTTTTATTGGCTCTTTGCACCAGTCAGTTTTACAGAGTGTATGTAAAAATTTCTCTTTAACTAGGAGCAACAGATTTTATCTACCTTCAAATGGCCCCCTCTGTATTTCCTGTACACTGTCCTTGCTATATCATGTGAGACCACATAGCCCGGACCATGTGCCCACGGGGGATAAGTTGCTTCAGGCCATTCCTTTGCCATAGCAAACAACAAAATAAGATGAAGTCAGATCAGACAACAGCAAAATCTGGTAGCTAACCTTGAAAAAAAAGAGAGAAAGAAGAAGAGGGGGGGGGGGGGGGGGAAGGGAAACAGAAGAGGCAAAAGACAAAGACTATATGTTCAAAATCCAGCGGTGAGAAAAAACGGAAATAGAAGTTCTGAGTTGAGCAGAAATGCAATATAAACCAATATTAAAGCTTGACCCAAGAGATCTTACCTTATGGGTACAAAAGCTTGTAACCATTTATACAAGTTTATACTCAGAATCTAGTAATATTAAACAACAGAAAGAGCGCAAGTGACTGTAGTATCAAATGAAATTCAGAGGATATGTTTACCTGAGGGCTGATGTACCATTTGCTATCTGTATTACGGTGGGGTCGAGAATCTGAATTGACGAGTCCATAGAGCAACCCAGTAGTCACATCGATCCTATTTAATGAAGCTAGCACTTCGTCCACACGAACAAACGCATCATCATCTGTTTTCATGACAAACTTTGCTGAAACAACCTCTGTCTGTCATAGAGGTGAGATCAATGAGACGAAGGGAGCACTCTCCTAGGTAAAGTACAAGACAAGGCATTACCCCAAATATGCAAATTGCTAATGTTTTCCAGGTGATGAGGCTGTAGTAGTCAACAAATGGCATTAGCTGTATGTCTCCATAGGTCTCCGCTTCTTTCCACAGTTCTTCATTAACTATTTGGTTTTTATGCTGCATCATCTCGAACAGAAGACATAAATAAGCAACATGCTAATAAGCACAAAAGTCTACATGTAACTGCTTTACAAGACAGAATATTTGAAAAGCGACACAATCAAGTTAAGTATCATGTCATTGTTCTTCAACTGGAATGGAAAAGCTAAGATAACATAAAGACTTTGAAAAGAAATGCTCCAACAATTGTCGAGATCTTACTATGGCCAAATTTAGAAGCAGCCTATGCATTATTAATGAGACGATCACTAAGTTTGAAGACTCTTTCACAAAACAACTGAAAGAAAATGTAACTCAATTTCAGGATTAATGAAAGTAGAATTCCCCCTTCAAATTCGTAGAATCATGCAAACAGATCAAATGAAGCACCCACCAAACCAACAAAGAAGCGCACAGCAGTTTTAGTTGATCGGACTGCATCATACTGCATCCAGGTTCTCCTAACAGCCATCCTGCGCTTAAAATTATTAGCTGTAGAGAAAACACCAATAAGGAGATCCAATGGGCTCTGCACAGATATAGGTCTTGATTTCAAGGATTCTAGATCAATGATATGCTGTGAATCCTCTGATGTTGGCAAACCACTGACAAGAACAGAAATAACCTTGAGGTCTCCAGAAATTCTTATCTCACTGACAAGCCATGGCTCCAAGGTCTGTGTAGTAAATAGCTCAGTCAGTAAATAAATCAAAAGATACATATATTTAATCCTCAAAATCCGAACAAAAACAAAAAATAAAAATGAAGCAACAGTGAGAGGAAGTACTTCACGGAAAGCAAACGACGTTATGTGCTTTCCATCAACTGTCATCTGGATTCCCTCTGATCCTACTCTAAGTGTTGCAACAAATGGATAACCTTGTTTAAAAGGAAAGTATGTTCTATTTTTTGATTGTTCGTCGGTTGCCCAAAATCGCCCAGAAGTCCTGGTGATGGGAAATTGGTTTATGTTCTTCCCTACAATCCTATTGCACTGCTCCAAGTCATCAACTGGATAAAGAAACAGCGATGTCAAAAACAAAAAGAGAGAGAAATTAAAAGGTAGTCGTCCATTGGCACCTCATTGAATTGAATATGAAAAAAAGGTAATTTCCACAGATAACATCTGGATCATTACAAACCATGCAGACAAAAGCTTCAGCATTAAAGTTGACTAGCAAAGACCGTGGAAAAGCAAAGAAGATTCTTTAGCAAACTACTGCTATTCATTTAATAATGTTCTATTAAGACATCATTGATAGTAGACATAGCTCTTTAATTCAAAATTTCCATATAGGTATCCTAGTCATAGAATTAACTGTCAAAAGTGAAAATGGAAATAAAATTGAGAACTTCGACTTTAGAGTCATGTGAACTAATACTTATCTATTGGGTTCAGATCATTTTTGAAAGAAGGTAGTTTGGCTTAACCAAGAAGTTGAACCTATTCAAAATAAATGTTTCAGATAAACAAGAATAATATCTTTCACCTTTCTTAATCTTTTCTGGCGTAGGAGATGGACAACGCTCCTCTTCTCCCCAATCATGAGCTACCGTCCAGGTGTTTTGGACGATTACAGGATCTTCAGTAATTTTATCACCATGAAGCCTAACATTATAGTGCAAAATAACAGGGGGATCAGGCTCCCCAGGAAGTGGTTCTCCAGTCAAGTCAATCCGCAAATTTCCAAGAAGACCATTTGGAATGCCAATGACAGTGATGGAAGAACCCTGTGTCAGTCCACAAGGAACTCGCAATTTGTAACCAGTATTATTAAGTTCTGTGGAATTCATGTTATTTAGAAAATGGGGACATTGTTTCTCTTTCTTTCTTCCGTTTAGACTGTCATTTGCATAACCATGTCTTTGTTCTTCAATGGAAGACATAAGACTATTCCATACACCTGTAGCTTCCTTGACAGCTTCTGCTGCATTAGGTAAACCCTGAGTATGATCAAGCAAGTGATTTAATTGGTTCCATGTCTGCAGAGCTTGTAGCTCTTCCTTGGAGAAGTTGCTCCTAGAAAAGAGGCTAGATACTACAATATCAGCAGAAATCACCTGACTAGCACTATCTGGATTTTGAACGGCAGGTGAAACCACAGGATCTATCCATTGGAGAGGATCAGAACCATTAAGGGAGACAGTTTTAGTCTGATAAGCTTCACCAATAGGGTTTTTCATAAATCCATATCTAAGGATCAGCAGCATAAACAGCATAAACAAAGAGGCAATCAGAACTCCACCATACCATTTCTTCATTTTGATGATCATATGAGCAAATTAATAGCCCTGGACCCCGGATTTCATGGCACTTGAGCAGGACATAAAACTATTATGAAACTAACCATGAACCTGTGCTTAATTTTTTATTTCTAATTGTTGAGTAAACGAAAGTCAGAAGCCAATAATTACTGACGGTATCTGAAGCAAAAAGTAAACTCTTCTTATCAGACCGTAAGAAACGTCACTGGGAAAACTTTCACTTAATAGCTGTGTAAGATTCACTTCTTTCTTCTAGCCTGCTGTATATATTATACCATGTACCAACAACCAGGCCTTATAAGCCTGCTCTGGGCTGAGATATCCACCTTGAGAGTTACTTGGAAAACATATGAGATGTAGTTGTCATGTTAAACCTGTATTCAGATCAATAAGGTTGTTAAAGGTCAGCTTTTAAATACTGTAGCTTATGTGCATGCAATAGCACAAACATAACATTTTTCTCAATCATTAACCAGGCACCAGAAGCATACACAACCTTTTCACCCCACATTCAGCAAAGCAAGAACAGTATATACTCCATTTCGGATGGTCTATAAAACACTTTTAATAAAAGGCAAAAAGCATGAACTGTATTAATTGTTCAAGAAGTTGAAAGGTAAGATTTTCTAGAGAGAGATCTCTAGTAAATATAATATCAGTAATATCAAGTACATCAATAGCAATTAAATTCCATAAAAATGAAACGCGTCACAGCCTTCCTTCCAGCATAATTTAGATTAATCACTGTTTCAGCTGTTTATTGCTAGTATCATCTAAGAAAATATTTTTACATAAAAGCATTTGTTATTCTTCTCCTTCAACCAATTATTTGCCATTTAATTTGGACCTTAATACGACAAAGGTATCGAATACATCGCTTTCTTCAATTCGGTGTCAAATCTGCTAAATCGCTTCAAACGGAAGATTTTGATAAGGAAAAGCGTTTTTTTTTTTTTTGTGAGGGGACGGCGGCTATGGGAAACAGGACTTCCAATGTGTGCTTGCTTCCTTGAATCTCGCACCTGTTTTAATTGTTCCGATTTACATGCCGAGGAAGTAGAAGGAAACCAAAAACAATCCAAATCATCAGAAAGTGAAATCTAATATCTGGCACCAAATTAAAAAAAAAAAAAAAAACAGAATTTAAATAGAATTATACTACCTAGTATCTAATTTCGTTTCACCACTAGGAAGATATCTATATATAATTTTTTCCCGGAAACGAAGCAGAGTAGAATACAAAGCCAAGCAAACCAAAGGACAGACATCAACACTCAGATCGAACGCATACAAGAAAAGAACACCATTAAGAAACAACTGACAATCGCTAAAGAACTAAGAAACACCAAAAACAATAAGAATCCAGGCAGAATCGTGCTGTATCATTTTGAAGATACAACGCAACATAAACAACAAACTGAAAAGCACAGATAAATGAATCAGAAACAACAATGTTGATGAACACGGAGCAGCATCAAGTCGTTCAGGTAAGAAATCTGGTATACCTGGTGAAACTTTCTCGGGAATAAGCAGGAAAGTGAGAGAGATAAATCAAGTGGGAGGTGATTTTCGTGTGAAGATGAAGTTGCAGTACTGTTACTTTCTTCTGCTGCTTGTCTTCTTATCAAGCGAAGAAGACTCGGTCCCCTTTCAACGCCGAGGAAAAACACCCCTTAGAAATCCCGCTCATTCAACTTCTTCGCCGTGTTTCCCCCGTTTATTTATTTTATATATATATATATATATATATATATATATATATATATATATATATATATATATATATATATATATAAAGTTTTCAGTTACAGTAAAGAACAGATTGTAATTACACGTGGCAGACTCTTAATGGACATCAAGACGGAGAAGAATCAATCTCTCTTTCTTTTTATTAGGTTTAGTCGCACTTTTGAACGAAAACATTTAACCCAACATATTAAAATACATTGGAAGTTTAGATGATAAAAATAATATTTTGAATCTAACAAAAACCAGCATTTACTTACCAAATTTACCGTCACAACGAACCAATTTTTAAACATAGTTCAATTTAAACTTATTTATTAAATTAAATTTATCAAAATATTTTGGATTCTTATTTTTGTCCAAACATTTAAAATACATATATGAGATTAGATAAACACAAGTCTTTATGATACCTAGAAAAACAACGTATTCCGGTTTTTTCTCCTTTTTTTTAAGAGATCTCTAAATTACAATATTTTTTGTTTTGAAAATGGATAATCTCCTTTGAAATGTAATAAAATATAAGTTATAATTATAGTTATTTTAACAAAAAATATCTTATATTTATTATTCAATAATATAATAAGTATTAAATATATATTTAACCAATAAAAAATAGATATTTTTTTTAAATTTAACAAGTATAAGATATAAAGAATTTGAAAAAAAAAAAAAAGAGATCGGGCATCCTTAAATAATTGTTCCGATTCAATCAAGATTGAATATCAAGAGCCAGCACATTAAATTTTAATGAATTTAAAAAAATTCATTAAAATTTCATATGAGATAATTAAATTAGATGCAAATAAGTCTTTATGATACTGAAAGAAATAAGGTATCTTTATTTTAGTACTATATTATATCATTTAAAAATATAAATTTCATTAAAAAAATATATAAAAATGAGAAATTTTAAATTGTTGTTTATTAATATTTATGAAATCTCAACCGAACTTTGATGATATTTAATTATTATATTAATTATTGAAAATTAAATATTAAAAATTAATATCATGTTAATTTTAAAATTTTATATCAAAATAGTTAAACTGTTCTAAGGTGTAAATACCATTCCATCAAAATGGTTGAAAAAAACATCCATTAAATCAAACTACGTATAGAATTATATATCTCCTTAGTAATTAAATTTTGATTTTTCTCAAGATTATTTAAGTGTAAAATTCAAAATACATAAAGTTGATATGAGAAAGTATGTTTTTAAAATCATTAAATATATATATATATATATTCCGAAAAAAATTTGAAAATACTCATGAATAAAACAAATTTGTGTAAAGTTAGAAAAAACTTGAAAAAAGAAGGGTGTGAACTGTAGTTTTTTGAAGATAAATGATGGGGTAGTTGTGGCGTAACAGTTGGTAGGCGAAGTCCTATGCTGTTATTAGGATTTCTAATGTTAAAATTGAATAGTTGGCCGGCCTACCGGACATGATTCCCGTCGTTTTCGCTCAACGACGAAACAAGCGTCGTTTATATCGTCATCGATGAGGAATAACTTTCAGAGCTGGAGAAGTCAGTGACAGATAAGCATTGTTTAAAACGACATTATGTAATTTTTATTATTAAATTTTTTTATAAAATATAATAAATATATAATTTTTATAAATTAGAATAAACTACACAAGTTTCTTTTAAATTTTATTAAAATTACATAAATTTTTTTATTTATTTTTAAAATATGCACATATATTTTATAAAATAAAAAGTTAGTATATATTTTAGTTTAATTTTAAATTTTTTGACTAAAATATATTTTAATAATCTAAATATATGCCTTTTTAACCAAAAAGGTTTTTAAATAGAAGATATTTTGGTTAAAAAATTTAAAATTAAATTAAAATATAAGATAATTTTTTATTTTAAAATAATTTTTATATATTTTTAAAATAAAAGAAAAATCTGTACAATTATAATAAAACTCAAAAAATGTCTATGTAATTTATTTTATAAATAAATATACAATGTTTACAAATCTGACACAATGTTTTGGCATTATAAACTTATAACACAAAATTTATGAAATGAAAGCCTTTGGTTTCTTTATAAATAGGCAACAGATACATATGGTTGCTTTGATTATTATAGTTTCACGTGAAGCGAAGCATTGCCATCTGGGAGTGACATATGCCTAAACTTTGATGGGGCAACCAAAAAAAAAAAAGAAACCGTCCTTGATTTAATTTTATTCCACTTTAATTCTTTAATTTTGTATCAACTTTCAGTTTCATTCTTTAATTCATATTTTTCTTTTTATAAGTACACTAAACCCCTCCTAGTCCAATGTCAACATGTGCTGAAGCTACTGGTCTTGGGACAACAATATCAAAAATTTAAAAAAAAAAAAGTTTATTATTTGAAGCTTGTATTTAATGCCTTTTTCTTATCAATTTTATGGAAATTTACTCCTGATTACAGGCACATAATTACGTATTATAGCTAGTCTTTATGGCTTGAAGTTCCTTCCTTTCTATATCCAAAGGCTTTGATGTCATTTATTTAGAGAAACTTTCGTTACATTCAATGCAATTGCAAATGATTATTTATAATTGCTGTTTTTGCTGTGCTTTAATAAAATGAATTGCCTTACATGTCAGATTCATCTTAACCGTGGAATACATCCTGGAATAAAAATATTATCTTTGATTACAATAATATATTTAACATGTTCTCTTCTCAAAAACAATTTTTTATAGCTGAAACTAGAATGAGTTTAAAAAAAAAAAAAGGCTTGATCCGGTGGAGGTACTAAATGAGGATTTCTTATTAGATTAGACTAAAGAAGCTAAGCCATGTTGCAAATGCAGTTCGCCAACTGTATTCAAAATCAAAACTAGAGATTTCATTTGTTTAATGAATAAGAAATGGTCCATGGCCATTAGAAAATAACGTAATTTTGTTTCCATTGTAGATGCTAAGGAGTTAAGTTGGTCAATTTTTTGTTTGACTACATTATGTAGTTTTTTTTTATTTTTATTATAAGATATTTTAATAAAATTACAAATGTGTAAACAAAATTATTTTAAAAACTCAATCATATCATGCTAAGTTACAAAAATTATACTATTATTTATAAAAGTCATACAAGTCTTCACATGAAGATTGAGAAACTTAAGAGGAGTATTATCTGGGGACATGACTTAAGTATTCGCAAATTATATTTGATGAATTGGAATGATTTGTATAAATCAAAATTCAATGGTAGTTTGGGTACGGAGAATATGAATATTATGAATGAAGCTTGCTTGCTCAAACTTGAGTGGAATCTTTGCTGTATTCAACAGGGACTTTGGTCTGAAATTTTGAAGCATAAATACAAGGGCCATTCTTTAGTATGATTCCCAAGAATGAATTATATCACTTCACCCTTGTTGAATCAAAGGTTATTTAGTGCTTTAATTACATTTAATATTTTTAATTAATTGATTTTTGGAAAGTGAATGAATTGGGTGGAAATTATAAATTTCATATTATTTTGGGCCTAGGATGTTTTGTTGGATTATCCTATATGGCTATAAATGTGTTTAATATTACTTATGAAAATATTATTGCCTAAAATGCTATTTCAGATTTATCTATTTTAGTTAGGCTAAAAATTATTATTTTGGGCCAAAACACTAGTTTTAGGTTTTACCTATTTACTTTGGGCTTAAGAAATGTTATATTAAAAATCTTTTTTAATCAAAGAAAAAATAAGGAAAGATTTTTAAGGATCATAATATGGAAAGTTTTCAAATAAGACATTTATTTAAATAAGAAAAGCATCAAGGCATTTATTCAAAAGAGAGTTTTAATTATACTGATGTTTACCTTATTTGATATGATTATTAGTTCATAGTGTGTTAATACGTAGGGAATAAAAAAGGAAAGCCTAAAGATTTCAAAAGCTGAAAAGGAAAGTAGCTATTTAGAAGAAGTAGAAATAGAAATGATTAGATAGAGAATTATTCAAGACTGCTACCTTTTAGAACATGTGAAATTAATGGAGTAAATGTTTTGAAATTAGAGTGAGCTCAATATGGCAAGAAGATGTTGATATTATGTACAATTTGGAACATTCAAGATAGAGATTCTTCGTTGTTGAAAATATTCTGGACATTAAAGAAGGAAGCTTTTATCCAACAGCCATACAGATTCAAGTCACACTATCTAAATAAGACCATTTGAAGATGAAGATATGAGATTGAATGCCTATCGTTTGAAGTATTACTTTAAAAGATTGTTGCGCTTAATTGTTCTTTTTGTTTTAAGTGAGTTAGCCTTGTATTGAGAAAGTTCTTAGTGAGTCTTGTGTGAAAAATCTTCACCCTTCTCTTGTTCTGAGTTTCTAGGTATCTTGTAAAAAAACCTAAGGATTGTGAGGTTATGAAAACTAATGTGTAAAGCCTCCAAGGTTGCCTTAGTGAGTTGGTCTCTAAAAGCTTGTAAGCTAAATCTTGTAAGAGTTTCTTTGTATTTAAAGTTTTTAGGGAGATGTAAAAAACTTAGAAAAATATAAGAGATTGTAAAAGCCTTAATGTTAATCCCTTTAAGGTTACTTGTCCAATAGGAAGTAAAAGCTAAAAAGTTGCACCTTAGAGTTATCTTATAACTTTCATGATTTTTTATGTTAATAAAATTTTATTATTGTATGCTTAAAAAGTGGACATAACACATTTTTGGTCCAAATCACTATAAATTAGTTATGTAATTTCTCTCTTTTTCATTGTCCTTGTTTTTTGTTCAAGGAATTTTTTAGAAGAGTAGGAATTTGAGAAATTTTTTTTTTTAAAATTTAATTAAGAATCTAAAGTTTTTTAATTGGAAACAAAAATTTCACAAAAGACTAAAACATTTCTTAAATCTAATTCAACCCCCCATTCTTGGATTACTTTTAGACTAAAAACTCTTATGGCGAGCTCTAGGTTTAATTTGGAGACATATAAACTCTTTCTCTAAACATAGTATTAGAGATGGCAAATCCACTAACTTTTAGTTCAACGGATAGTTAAATGATTCAACTCTCCTAATCAACATTATTTAATAGCTAATGAACATCACCTATGCAAAATGGAAAGTAGTTAATATGATCAACCAACATGGGAACTAGGATTGGGAATATTTTTAGCACTTTTTAACTATAGAAGTGTGTTTAAAGACTTAGGCAATATGTCTTTCAAATAGTTTTCTTGGTTCTGATGCTTTAATTTAGAAAGGCAAAGCTAATGAGATTTGTAAGGTTCAAAATGGGTACAAGCGTCTCATAGGAAAAAGACTTGGTAATCAAAGTTTATTTTGGAAGTTTATTTGGAAGTGGCCGAGACCTAAACATATATGTTACTTCCTATGGTTGATTGTAGACTTGATCACGGGATAAACTCAAGCTCGGTTAAAAGTAGATATTTTTATCTTTTTTTGGTTTTAAATATTATATATATATATATATATATATTTATTTATTTATTTCATTACTTATTAGGCATACTTTTATTCTTATTTTAAATTCTAAATAACTCATTAAAAAATTATAAAATGTTTAAATAACTTAATATATATATATATATAAGATAGTAAAACCTCTCAAAATAATAACTTTTCCAATAATATTACTATTAATAATTTATTTTATTTGAATTATAATTTATTCTTAATAATATATTATACAATAAGTAATAATAATAATAATAATAATAATCATATATGTTATATAATTTTTTTTACTTATATTTATAGTTATAAATAAATGTTCTAATAATATTATTTATTAATAATATATAAAAAATAATTATAATACGGGCGGGCTCGAGCCGAACTTTAAAAAAAAGCCAAACCCGGCCCTTTTTATATTTGGACTTTTTAAAAACGGACTCATTTTTTTCAGCCTTTTTTTTTCAGGCTCATATTCATTTTTTTCGGGCTAGACCTATCAAGTCGAGTGGACTTCTCGAACCATGATCAGGTCTAATTGATTGCATAGAATAGGCTTTACACTAGGGAGCTACAAAGTAAATGGAATGGAGCTCTTCCTATGTGTCATATATGTTTGAGAATTAAAAGTATTGTTCACATTTTAAGGGATTGCATTGCTACCAGGATGAGATGGGACATGTTAGTCTCATGAAAGAAAACTAATCTTTTTCACCATTTCCCTCAAGGAGTGAATGGCGTTAAACTTACAAGCTACTTCAACCTTACATGGTAATTCTCTCTAGCACTTAGTCTTTTGTGTTAGTTGTTGGATGCTATAAAAGTGGAGAAATATAGCTCTCTTTTAATATTAGTAGTTCCAAGCCTTATGTTTCATTCCAAAATATGTTACTCCACGCCCATCATATCATATAGGCTACATCAATGTTTTCTTTGGATCCTAAATCCAGTTTAGTTGATCATGTTATTTGATGGGTTGAGTAAAGGAAACCCAGGCTTGGCTAGGTGTAGTGGTATTTTTGGGGATTCCGATAGACAATGGATGGGTACATGGTTTTTCTTGCAACATTGGTTGGTGCTTTTCTATGCAAGTTGAAGCTTAGGGGGATTATATGAGGATAAAGTTCGCTTTAATTTGGTTTTCTATAGGATCCACCTTGAGCTAGACTCTTCAAACTTAGCAAGGGCCCTGAATGATATTTTTTGTGGACTTGGTTCTTAAATTGTATGATTATTCTTATCAAAAGAGCAATGGAAAGGAACTTATTGATCAAAATAACACAAGTCCTTTGTGAAGTTAATAGATGTGCTAATCTCTTAGCCAATCATAGCTTGGAACTCCCTATTGGAATTCACTTTTGAACCTGTCTCTCTTCCTTTCTCAATTTAGTGTTTTTATTTTGATTTTTTGGAGGACTTACATTCTTTAGGATAGTGTATAAATATTTGGAGTTAATTAATGATCAAACTACCAGCATCTTCACAAAGTAATAGATGTCAAAAAGTTATTTTTAAAAAATATCATTTTTAAGTTTGTTTTTGTAAAGTTAATTTTTTGGGATGATATTCAGCCTTTTTGAACAGGTGGGTTAAAATTTGATAAAAATGCAACATAAGATTTGGATGGATAAGAAATGATGTCTAAGCAATTTTCTTGATAACTTAAGCGCCATGACATATCATACATGCCCATGTTTGAGTATTCATAACTCAATCAAATTATTGAAATAAGTGTTAAGAATAGGATTGAAATAATCCAGACAAGGAAGGTGAGCGCCAACAAATGAAAGTTTTGCATTGAAATTCCCTTAAAACTTGGGGAATTGGACTTGTGAACCACATCTGCTTGTGGGAAGAAGAGGGCACTCAATGAAATCTGTCCCAGAAGTGTCTACGCACAGATAAATTTGGTAAAGCTGCCTGTTGTGTCCTGAATCCTGATTGCACTCAATTCCAGGGGTAAACCCAACAGCCTCTTTTATAGCCTTTTTAATGCTCTCTAAACTGTAGAATCCATCATCTGGTTCAATCCCTGAAAATTCAATTCTCTTCAATGCTCACAACGAGATTTTGCAATATGCATTTCAGCTCAGAGGCCTAAACATCAATTGCCTCGTTTTTACCATCATTTTCATCCTAATATTTTGGATATCAAGGGACATTCAAATTGTTTCTATTATGTTTAGTATGATAAATAAAAGTTGTTATAGGAAAGATACCAGTAGTACTTTGTATAAGTTAACAAAGCTAAAAGTAATGTAATATGAAATACCTATGCTATTCGGGTGGTATATCTCATTCAAAATGATGTCATCCTATTACACTCTGATATTTTAAATACGAATATACATATTTTGAATGTTGTCACCAAGACTAAGATGATGGTGTACTGTACGTGCTTAAGTTTCAACGGGGAGCTAGATGAAGAATTAATAAATACCTGCGTTTTTGAGGATGTTGAGGAGGTTTGCTTTCTGCTTGAGTTTAAGAGCAGTTTCAAAGTAGTCACGCTGATCAAGCTCTGATTCTGAGCAGGTGCCGTGTTTTTCCCATTCGTGAGACCAGAACCTCAGGCCATTGCTAGTTGGACAGCTTAGTGATGGCCAATGCTTTTCCATACTGCTAATCAGCTCTGAAACCTGTACCAAGCAATTTACCACACTACATTAAGGCTCATTAATTCATGGGCGTTTGAGCAGAACACCATCAGTTGAATTAGCTGATGAACTTTACATTGACATCATTACGATAAGGTATTTTATGTTTTACTGTTGTGTTTTGAGCCAAAATCATCGAAACCCTTATAATTTATTATGTTATCAATTAACCATGCATTCTCTATTCCAATTTGGAATCAAAATACTAAGAGTACAAGTATCTTATATCTTTGCGAGGCCATTGCTGGAATTAAATTGACAATTCCAATTTTCAAATGTCGTCTTACTAATCTCAATAATAACACTTGAAACATAATTTTAACAATCAAATTGTTGATGCTTATCTTTTTATTCAATCCTTTTCACATGAAATAAAGTACCTCAGATTTATCGAAGACGCTATCAGGATTACAGTTAGAGGGCCAAGAGCCATCCTTGTAGTTAGGCCAGAGTCCATGAATGCCGAAATCTGCCGCAGGTTTTCCAGTCTTTGGGTAACAACAGCTATGCTTTGTGTCACAGTATGCTCCGGGCCACTGCACAAGTATATATTCACAATTCAACCTGAAGCAGCACAACAAAAGAAATCGAAGATATATATGCAGAGCGTACTAAAAGATTAAATGAATCAACCCCACCAGAACCTATATTTTTACCTGCTGAACAAAGTAGAAAAAATCAAAATCCTGAGAACAAAGGCATAGAGCTGATAGGTATTGTAGTACAATAAGCTTGGACAATAAGGAAAAGTTGGGTTTCATCTTCGATGGTTCTCTCCCTGATCTCTCAGTGATTCAAAATGAGTTATTATTGGCACTTTATATAAGCAAATGATCGATAAGGAATGATATATTTCGAAAGCAATAGCTAGGCAAACTTAGAAGCTATATATAGTTTAATGGAATAAGCAAACAAAACGGCATATGCTTGATCATCTCCATCACTTTAAACTAAAGTGCATTGATGTTTGCGTGTGTCTGTTTCTCCAATAACTTGCTGTCAACGTTAGACTTCCATCTTTTGGGGAAAATCAACCAACGATGATCCATATACAAGTAATATTCCATATCTAATACATATATATATATATATATATATAATGGAGACTGTAAGCGGTAAACAGTACAGCGGTAAACAGTACAGTTTTATCTCGACTCTTTGAATAAAGGGCATGGGGAGTTAAGTGGCTTTGTGTTGTATGGATGTAGAAGTAAGGTTTGAAGACGCAAGTGTATAGGCATATAACGCTGTTATTAACAGGTTAGGCTTGGTGATGTTGCCTGCGTGCAAGTCAAGCAAATAAATTTGAGGGACGCTTGGCGTGACTGTGTTCTTTTTCTTTTCTTCAATTCCATTCAGACTAATGGTTCAAAGCCAATGTCAAGTATTGTAAGACCAATATACATATATATATATATATATATATATATATATGCATGTTCGCACTTTGCTTTGCTGTTTGCTGCGTTTCGGTTGAGATGCAGGGAAAAGAAGCAAGGGAGGCAAGGGATAGGCACAGGGAATCACCTAAGATGCAGAGTTATGGATTGAGTGGCACCCACCTGGCTTTCCACCTCTGCTTCTGTTAGTCACGTAAGATGGAAGCAAACGGAGTTACAATCGTAAGAAATCCCAGGGACTAGTTCTTAAATTTAGGAAAGTCTAGGGATGGATTTAAAACAAATTAAACTATAGAGTCCAAATTAAAATTTTAGATAAATTATAAGGACTAAAAAATTAATTTTTCTAATAAAATATTATGACAGCATAGGATTTAATTTTTTTTTTAATATTCAAGTCAAAAAGTCTTGAAATTTTTCTCTGAGTATTACATAATTATATAAGATACAATTTAATATTTTAAATTGTAGATAAAAAACATTAAATTTTGTTATATCATATCTATCATTATGCACACCTTAATGCTTATGTTTATCCAATTTCACTTATATGCCCTACGTGTGAGCCCCAAATAACTGCTAGCCTAGCTTTGGTTGCAAAGCAATATGAGTTAAAAGCCTTTTAAAATGAATACTCTATCATTTAGATTCGGTTCGTTTGACGGAGATTGATAGATTGAGTTGTGATTTTCTTTTCTTGTTTAACTTCAGCTCAAATGTCCTCTTTTGTATTATTTCAAAAGGGGAAAAAAGAAAAAGATGAATGGGAGTCAAAATTAGACAAAAATGTTGATGATACAGTCTTTTTTTTTAATTATTTGAAGATTCAACCGAAGCCGGTAACTTAGCAAATAGTATCCTAGAGGTGCACAGCAGTCTATTTGGACAGACCATTAACAAAGCCAACTAGAGTTCAGTCCTAACACACCTCATAGGTTCAAAAAATTTCTATTGAAAACCTTTAAAATAAAGTATTCTTTTAAATTGGAAAAAATATTTGGGTACGTGGATTAATGTAGGAAGGAATTAAAAAGCATATTTACAATAAAATGGTTGAAAAGATTGATTTCAAATTTCAAGCTTGAAAAGGCAAACTACTTTCACAAGCAACCAGAATAACCCT
This sequence comes from Erythrophleum fordii, assembly GCA_032878935.1. Taxonomy (NCBI): domain Eukaryota; kingdom Viridiplantae; phylum Streptophyta; class Magnoliopsida; order Fabales; family Fabaceae; genus Erythrophleum; species Erythrophleum fordii. The sequence goes on along the minus strand of JAVQMF010000053.1, from coordinate 46,218,027 downwards.
GATAAGATAGCTCAATTCCTCTCTGATGTATCAGCTCTCTTGCATTAATCTCCTGTAGAAATATTGTGCAAGTTTGGATGTTCAAATCGCCAATTACTTTTGGGGGTTCAATGAAGATAAAGCCCAAGTGCACCTTCTCAACTGGAAAAAGTTGTCTTCCAATCAAAGAAAGTGGAGTGAGTTTCAGACCTTTCAACATCATCAACAAATCTCTCCTTGCCAAGCAAGTTTGGAGATTGATTGATAATAGTCGAAACTCCCTTCTCACTAGAACTCTTAGGTCAAAGTAATGTCAGAAAGCTCCTATGGGTTCTCTTCAGAAACACTCAAATGCTTCCTGGATGTGAAACGGAATTGTTTAGACAAGTTCTGTAATTTTATCTCACTTACACTGGTAGATTGGTTCTGGTTTCTCCATTACTATCACTGTGGTGGCCACTGTAAGTTGTATTAACAATTAGATTAGACAATTTGGACCAGAACAGGATTGGAATCATCCCTTTGTTGATTCTACCAAAGATGGGTCTAAATGTTCTAATGAGTGAGGAAAATGGGTGGGGAATTATTCTTCCCTTAGAGAGGAAAAAGGGTGGACTTCCCCTTCCATCTTCTCGCATTAGGGCAACATTTGGCAGTTGAAGTTCCCCATGAGGATGATTTTGTTTACCAGAGAGTTTCTAGGCCATTCCAATCATAGATGTTCTTCAGGACCATCACCTTCGAATTCAACAAGATTGCCCTTTCTGTGATTCTGCTCCTGAGTCCATCGATGAGATCTTTCTGCAATGTGAATTTGCCAGAGTCATTTGGTTTGGTTCCCCTCTTGCTCTGAGAGTTGATGCTTTCCAAGACCAAGACATCATTTAATAGCTCTAGACTTGGTTTTCCCAAAATAAGATCGATGGCCAAATGGAATGCTTTTTGAAGTTCATCATTATGATTCTCTATGAAATTTGGCACACTCGAAATGAATTCATACACGGGCGCTCAAGCAAATCCGATGGAGGTAATTAACCGTGTCAACACTAGACTGAGCAGGGCCGAATGAAAGAGAGTAGACGTCAACCAGAGAAGGCTCCCACCATGGTATGTGGTCTTGAGGAGATTGGTTGGTCTATTATCCCTTGGTATAACAATGGAAGGAGTAAAAGCAGAAAAAACAAAGTTCAGTTTCTAGTAGTCAGGCAATGGGGCTGGGAAGACCAAAGGGAGAGACCTAGAACCTTGTTCTTTCTCATCATTTTCTTGGATCAGAAATTCGGCCGCTGGTTCATATGCGAAAGTCAACAATGCCAATGCTCAAGTGCTCAGACATGATGTGCAGTGCCTTGTTGGTTATTGCAACATTTCCTTCCGTCACGATGTGTGTTCTCCCCGAAGAAGAGGAAGCTAGATGGAAGGAGGAAATCAAAGGGATAGTGCATTTGATTTCTAATTTTAATTACCGTTTGTTATGTTAGGATCTTTTTGCCATGTTGCACTTGGATCAAAAAGTTCATGTACGAAATGACGTCTGAGACTAAAACAGAACAAACACCTTCTTACATTTGATAATCTTACCTCATTTGGATGTAATGAATTTTTTTTTTTAAAAAAAGTGATACTCCAAGCGTAGGCCCATTGCATTTTGATCAAAACAAGTCATTGATAAATGGATTTAGAGCTATGATTTATGGTTCAAATTTTATAATTATTAATCTGATAATTCATCAATCCTATTTTATGGCCCTTGCTTGCACATATTGAAAGCGACTTTGAAAAAGAAATTACACTCTGCTGTTAAGATATGTTAATAAAGCTCAGTTATTGAATGAAGCACAATTCATCATATATGAAAAATGCGTGGGTATCGTGATTAACATCTTTAACATTAGCGAGGGTCATGTAAGAAAGAAAAAGACAGAAGAGGTAAGATCCAGTAAAACCCACTTATATGAGCTCCATATTACTTAGTCATTCACTCTCTTATCGGACCTTCTTCAATATCAAAGAAAATCTTGCTCCTTGGAAATGAACAAGAAAGAATTAGAAAGATGGGAACTCAATGTCAGAGGCACATTTGCCACTAGGGAACACAGGACACTCGATGAAGTTGGACCCAGAAGTGTCGACACACAAGTACACTTGGTAGAGCTGGCTGTTTCCAGACAAGTCCTGATTGCACTCTATGAACGGAGTATAACCAGTTGCTTCCTTTATAGCATTTTTTATGCTGCTCAAGCTGTAAGATCCTCCATCTGCTTGTATTCCTATCATCAATCCAAGTTTTGTTAGAGATTATAGTAGAAATATCGATTGAGTTTTCATTTCACAAGTTGAACTTCTGAATATATACCAGCGCTTGAAAGGGCTTGGAGGAGGTTGGCTTTCTGCTTCAGGTTGAGAGCTGTTGCAAAATAGTCATGTTGCCGAAGGACTGACTCTGAGCAAGTGCCATGTTTGTCCCATTCATGGGTCCAGAATTGTATTCCATTGCCGCTTGGGCATGCCAGGGTGGGCCAATTGCTCTGTAATTTGCTTATGAGGTCTGATATCTGTCGTCATATACATAAAATTAGGACTGAAAACATATGTAATAAACCCTATTATCAACTAGAAACATTTAAGGGACCAGGAATATGTAGCAAAAAATGTTTATGGTGCAAGCTGATTTTCAAAAACTTGAAAAGAGGTCTAAATAGACAACCTGACTATTATAACTTTCAATCCGAAAATATTTCAAATCCCATTACATATTCATAAAAAGTACTTTAAGAATAAACCGTCGTCTCCACCCAAATTTATTGAGATAATTTTCAAGCTCATAATCCTTCACTTTTAGGCATTTTAGAGCTATTTAAGGATTTCATTTTTATTTTATTTTCATTATTTTTATTTATTTTTTAAAAGGTTAATTACAATGAACATATTTCTTTTTCAGTTTAATGACAGATTTCATCAATAAAATTGTTTACTTTTGATCTCTAAAACTTATTGTTTGATTTTTCTATTTTCGCGTGTTTTTGTTGGGTCATATCAACTAAAAACATCTAAGGATTAGGAATGAATCCATTTGGGTATTACTATTATATTTTGATTCTGTGATTGTTTATTGACGTGGAACTGTTATAAGCAAAGTAATAATTTTTTGGGTCTGCTTAGCAGTGAGGGCAGTAGTGTTTGATGAAAAGAAAATAAGTTTCAAAGTTTGCATATAATAAAAAAACAGAGAAGGACAAGGGGCCTGTTCGGTTTTTCCAACATATTTTATGACTTTTCAAATGGAGGAAATATTATTTTAATCAGCTACACAAGACAATGAATAGAACTTGGAAATGGGACTACGGGTTCCAAAGCCTATCTTGCGTCAACCTTTAGTCAAAAAGACTTATCAATTGGAGTCTTTGCATGTTTATATATTTATTTATAATTGATTTAATATTTTAATTTTTATAACCTGGGTTTATCTAAAAATTTCAGAAGAGTGATATCTATAGAATCATTGAAAAGCCAAATCTGCAGATTATAGAAGCAAATCAAAACTGCAAGTGGTGTACGATGACATACCTCAGATTGCTTAAAAGGGGTGTTGGGATCACAGTTAGATGGGTATGAACCATCATTGTAATTAGGCCAGAGACCATGAATGCCAAAATCTGCATCAGGCTTCCCAGTTGTTGGGTAGCAACAACTCTGCTGTGTGTCACAGTATGATCCTGGCCACTGAAAATGCAGAGTTTCAAAATATGATTTTGTAAAGCCTAACCTTTCATTAACAGATTAGAGAAACATATATATATATATATGTATACTAACCTGCTGAACAAAGTAGAAGAAATCAAAGTCCTGGGAAACACACAGAACTGATAGATATTGCAGTAGCAGAAGCTTTATCAAGATGGACCCTTTAGACCTCATATTCTCCGATCAAATTTGTGAGAGTGAGTAAGAATATGGTTTAGACAAATTGGTGATACGCAATTTATGGAATGTTGGAGGTGGTGATAGACTGAAAGATCAATTTATAGACAGAAAAGGAAGGTGGGAAGGCAGGGAGACAGAGTATCTGAGATGGTATATGCCTATTAATCATGATCAATCCATGATTTCGTTTACGGGTGAAACCCCTCCATCATTAATTTTGTGACATGTGGGCTAATTGTTTTTAGGGCAAATTATTTTCTTACTCTTTACAAGATATTTAAATTACACGATTATCTTTTTTTATTTTAAAAATTTTTATTTTTATTATCAGAATATCTTTATATTTATTATCTATATAATATAATAAATATTAAATATATATTTAACGAATATAAAATAGTCAATTTTTTTAACTTATAATAAATTAACTTTATAGTATCAACATAAAATAAATAATATTAAAATAAAAATATAAAAGATATTTTTGTAATTAAATTATATTTTTAATACAAGAAATGAATATTATTTTGAAAGTACTTTTGGTTATTTCTTACCTTGAAGAAAAGTTCTTGTATATCTTGATAACAAAAGGGAGAGTGACGTGAGCATCTTTTAGAAGAAGAGAAAATAATTTACCTTTATTTTTAATGTCCCATAATATTTATTTATATTTGCTTTGAAAAAATTGAACAAATTGATATTGTTTAACTTTAAAACAAGAATTTTGAAGATGTTTGTTGACACAATTTCGTTATGTATTGTGAATATAGGTGTTGTCCCATAATAATGCTGAATACTTGAACACAATCAATCTAACGTTGCACCAAACTGCCGATCTTAGCCTCTAGTACACGATTGAGTCAATGTGAACTCAGATAATTGTATTGTATTAGATGCGAATGGAATTGTTTTATAAGGATATGAAATTGAATTAATTATAGTAAATCCAACGTGGTTGAGAAAGCTAGTCTGTTGGGTTGCTTAATATATATATATATATATATATATATATAATGGGATTGTGCCGACTTTTATTGCGGTTTCATATTTGGGACCAACAAGAATGAGATGGATCAATCATTAGATTGGGAGAGTGGCGCTTGGGCTTAAAGAATTGGGCAAGAGTTCAAAGGAGAGGCAGCTTTGTTCACAAGGAAACGCGAACGCGTAATTGCTTAATTATTGATTGATTATGACTAATCTTTTTTTTATTTTACATCCAATCTGATGCAACCTGCAAATGCATTCACATGAGAAGTTGTCGCCACTGTGGTCGTCTCTTGCCTTGGGGTTTCCTCTTGGAGAGATAGGACTTGCATTTTATTTAACATTCTTTTTCTATTTTTAATTAAAAAAAATTTGTGTATTAAATAAAGTCTTATATGCATTGTTATATATATATATACACACACACACAAATATTATATTTAAATGTATTAATAAATTAGTAAATATTAAATTAATATATATTAAAATAATAATTTATAAATATAAATAATTATATAAAATAATAAATAAATTATAATTATATATCAATTGTAGTTATATATAAAAATCCATTCCCACATTATTTTAAGTCTCATATGGAAAAAAAATGTATATGTTATAAGTTTGTAAATAGGATAGGGAATAGATTAATTAAAAGTATATAAGAAAAATCTATTTAATTATCCAAATAGATTTAATATATACGTACATATATTTAAATGATTTTTAAAAAATGTTAGAAAACAAATTAAAATTATTTCTTTTCTCATATTGCGAGTGTTAAGAAAAATTCGAGTATTGCTATATGCTTTGTTGTATTTTGAAATAATATCCTTTATAAATCCTTTGTATACAAGCAATTATTTTTTAAAGAAAGTGATAAATCACACTTTAAAGCCTTTTCTATTTTTTTATTTTTAGTATATTTTAACATTAAAATAAGATGTGCATTGTTTGAATAACATTGTGTATAAATCCCTCAATTATCTTTTAAAGAAAGTGATAAATCATGCCTCAAAACCTTTTTCATTTTTCTGTTTTTAATATATTTTCTAACAATATCTATATAAGTATTTAAATAACATATGCATTATTCGAATAACACATGTGTGCGTGAAGTGTTTTACCCTTTAGTGTGTGAGTAAAAAAAAAAAAAAGGGGGTTTGCTAATACTATAAACTAAAAGAAAGTCATCCTTACATATTATAAGCAGATATTCCTTCTTTATTATTGCTAAACGTGGTGGATAAAACTATAAGCTTAACTTTTGCTAATTTTAAAGTACTCAAGCTCAAAACAGAAAAAGAAAATTATAACGTATCCAATTTGACTTAAAACTAATTTATTTTGTACGTTTAAAATATCTCATTTAGTTTATTTATTGTTTTTTATTATCATTTAATTATTTTATGATATTTTTAATATTATTTTAAGGTTATTATTAAGATTATATTGATATTTAAAAATTATAGTTGTTTATTTAATATCAACAATAATTTAAAAAATTATAAAAATATTTAAAATATTATTTAAAATAATATTTAATAATAAAATTATTTATCATTTTAAATTTTAACATTCATGTGAATTTTAAAATTTGAATATAAGATATCACATGATTATGAAATAGTAATTGAATAAATGTTTATTATTAAAAAATACTCATAGTATTCTCACATGAAGTCACAACATATTTGCAAAATATTAAATAAGTAATAAAAATATATCATTTAAGAGTATAAAATAAGCCTTCTCTATTTGTTGAAATTTATAAAATATTAATCAAAATTAACTTTTATCAGTTGTTAGGAATTCTAAGCTCGAGCGTTCGTGTTATTTGTCAGGTAGAAAATTTTTTTATTACAATTACTCAAAAAATCAACAAGAGTTAATTTATCTTATTATAAAATTGTAGGGGGTGCCATGAAATAAAATGTTAAACAAACATTGCAAGAGTCATAAATAAATAAATAAATAAAATTTGAGAAATAATAGTGGGAATCTTCCCAATTTTTCCTAGTGCCTTTTGATATAAGTTGTACGTGTAGCTACGGTTTAACATTGCGTTTAGTTTTGGTAAATTAGAATTATTGTAATTAATGTTCGTACTAAAAATATGAGCATGACCATTGCCTTAAGTTTCACGGTTGGTGTGGTGAAGGCACTAATTCATCACTTTTTTATGCATCGGAAATCAATTTATTATTATAATTTCAAATCTCGATCCCATCTAATCATTGGAACTAAACTGAAATAATATAAATAATATAAATAATATAATTATGTAAATACTTATAATTTCATCAAATATATAATTATGTATATTAATGTGTTTATTTCTATTATTATAAATTATATGTTAATTTTTATTATTATAAATTATATGTTATAAATAAAAATTATGTATTAAATATAAATGATTTAACTGAATGAAAATTATATTCCTTTTTTTTTTTAATTCTCTCTTCTGCTATTATATTTTTATTAATTTTACGAGAATAAATAAATAAAATCATTTTAAATGTCAGCCCAAGGAGTCAATCAGTGTCTGAAGATAAAAGGTCTTAGTCGCAATTATCGTAATGAAGATTATTAATGATTTATCATATGGACTTGTTTCCTTTTGTCTCTTGGACTGTGATTTCTCGTAAAGAAAGTTTTCTGCTGAGAAGAAAAATTACACCAACCTTCCCCTCTCAAAGAGGGTATAATATTGAGCAAATCATCATTTATCTTTCTTTTCTTTTCTTTTTTTAACAAAGAAGCACCGGAATTTCAAAAGGAAAATTAATGGTACTCATGAGTCATGAGATTTTGATTATAGTTAATTTCAAGAAATTTTGATTAATAGGACTCTTGACACTTGCGTTGAGAAAAAAAGTAAGATTATTAGCCAAATCTAATTTAAGATCAGACAAAAATACCATCCATATTATCACTTTTTTTTCTCATTGCAAAGATACATAATCTAATTCAAAATTTAAAAAAAAAAAGGAAGATAGTAAGAATCGAATTCTTCACATTAAATTTTCTTATGCTTCAAATCAAAAGAATATCTCTGCATTAAGATATTGCCAATGAGGGTGAAACAACTGATTACATAGAAACGATATATGTATGTCGGGAACATACCCAGTTGCTTCTTTTATACTTCTTAAATAAATGTAGCCAACTTTGTAAACTCTTCCATCCGGTTTAATTCCTGCATCAAACAGAACAACCAAATATGCTTTAGAACATATGACACGTGTCAGTTTAGAAGTAATTCAAGAAGAGGAGTTGAATTAGATTTTAATAGTATTTTTCTTTTTTTTGATTAATTATGATTTCTTTAAGTAATGTTAGATTTTTACAGAATATGATCCTAGTATTAAATAATAATACTTTAATAAGAATGTAAGAAGAGTATGAGAGAAAGAAAACCATACAGTTAGTTTATATTGGTTTGAATTGATTTATCTTACATCTAATTTTGAAGTATAAAATAAGAGTATTTTATTAAACGAGGATAATCACTAAAAAAATAATGCAATCCTACAATATAAAAAACTCTCTAACTTTTACTTTCTCATCCAAGGCAACCTAACAAGACTCAATTATGGTTTTAAATTGTGAACTACAATATTGCAGATGCAAAAAAATATATAACAATCCATAAATACAAAAACCAACTCTTTAACTTTTACTTCCTCATCCAAAGCAATCTAATAGAACTCAATCATGGTTTTAAATTACCAATTGCATAGCAAAATGTGACTGCAATATTGAGCCATATCCACATCAATCCACCCAAAACTCTTTTTATAGCTCTCGTAATCGCAATTTAAAATCATGGATTCAACAACTTTTATTCACTCAATTGGATTTTCTCACATAGTATATTTTTTTTTTTTATAAATTCCCAAAAACTCTTTTTAAGGTTTTTTTAAATATGCGCAAAAAGTCTCCCTTGGGTTTTTTTTAGAAGACATCTAAAAATTCAAAGTTGAAAAAAGAAGATTTAGGTTAAACTCACAAACTCATTTAAGGTTTTCTCAAATACAAAGGCAAACTCACATAAAGCAATAATATTAAAGCACAAGCAACTTTTAGACTACCATTGTTTAGTGTTCAGACTCTCTATTCTTATCTTCTTCTTTTTTCTTCAAATGGTCTTCATTATATTGTTCAACATTCAGCAAATGAACATTGGTACCTCAATTTTCTTAAATTGTACAAATATACTCATTACTCAAGATTCTAATTCTTTAGGACTTCAAATCACACCATATTCAAATCAACATCTCTTTTTCATGTTTGGCAATTTCAATGTGCAGCCTAGTGATTACATTTAGGCTCCGTTTGATTCACAGCATTATAAACGTAATTCTTTTACATAATTTGTGTAATATCTATTATACCTTTATACTTCTTATTCTATCTACCAAATCACTTTTTTAAAAATAGAGGTAAAATAATCATTTCTTATCTTACCTACTTTCACCTACTTATATTTTACATCCCTTTCACCGTTATATCCTCCAACCAAATAGAACATTAATATATTTGTTTTAGAAATTAGACCAATTTGAATAATCTACTATTGATATGCTTTTGTCTCTACTTGTTTCAAACAATCAGATTCTTTTTTTACTTCTTGATTTTATACACTTTCCTTTTTTATTCTTAATTAGAATTTATTTCATTAGACGTACAAAGAAATAAATTAAAAAGAGTAATTGTGTGATATGCAATGAATTGAAAATCTTTCCATATTATTCTTAAATTGTTTTAAAAACTTTTTTCAAGATGTTGGCATTATTGTGCAGATCATATTTAATTTAAAAACATACCATATTAGGATCCAAATAAAGTTTCTTTATAATTTCGCTAACCATATTAACTTTGATTGAAAAACTTTCCTTATAGAAAATCTTAGGCAATTTCTATTTGAAAACTTTCCATAATGATTATTCCATGAAACATCAAATCATGCAATATCTTTATTAATATTAAATAAATTCTTTTTGGCCCATGTAACATCATTTTCAACACATATAATTTTGGCCCATTTAATATATTTTCCAAAATACATATAATTGAGCATGTTTGATATAATTCAAAACCAAAAAATCCAAAAGCATTGATCCAACGACATGAATAGCAAACTATGATTGGAAAATACTATGAAATGTTGTCTTAGTGTATTTGACTCAAAGGATTTTGAATTAAAGATTGGTTTTGAATTAAATGGTATACTGTAATCTTTATTATGGTACCTTGCCTATATTTGGTACATAGTTATTTTTCCTTCCCTCTCTGAGTCTATTTCTATTCTTTTTACTTACGATTAAACTTTAGCCCCGTTTATATCTCTCTATACAATCAACTCATATGATATATTTAATTAATGAGATATAGTCTCTTTTTGAATTCAATAATTCTGAATATTAATTATTAGGTAATTAACTATTTTAAATTTTTTTGACATAATAAAAAATTATCCTAATAATTAATTATCCAATACCTTAATTCAAAAATTAAAATATTTATTTAGATTAAGAATTATCCCATTATAAGTAGATAAATCTATCAAAGATGTTTGGTGTTATCCAAGCTCCAAAAAGCATAGGATGACTCCTTTTGGTTTTGTATGAAATCTTATATCACCTAAAAGATGGTGGATATATCATATAGATAAAGTTTTATCTTCGGTAACTTTTATAAAATATCAAATTTAATCTTTCTATGAAACTTTTTTATTATAACACCAAACATGAGAAAAATAAAATTATAATATCTTATACCTCAACATTACCCAAAATATGATTTCTAAGACTGGACCTCCTGAATCCTATGAGTGATAATAGGAGGATGGAAGATAGAGAAACGCAAATAAGTTATATATATCCTCTGTAGATATATACATATATATATATATATATATATATATATATATATATATATAGAAAAATTCTACTATATACTATACAGATTATGCACGAAAAGATTAACATTGTATCTGTACATATGGGGTCTAAGTAGGTCTCACGCTAGGATATAATCCCAACTCTGGCATGTGCAAATTATATAGTGCACGCAATAATTGCTTCACTATATATAAGAAAAATTAAATTTAATAAGGAGCACTATCCCTTGCCAAACAACAAGGAATTAGTGTGGAATGATAAATCCTTCATTGAATTCCACATCTTTAAAAAGAAAGAAAAAAGAACAAACTCTAGCGCCATATTAGTAAGGGATGTGACCCTTACTAATCCCTTGTTAAGGGATTTTAAAATCAAATCCCTAGATGAACTTCCAAATCAAAAAACCATACTCTTGTGCAATTTTTTGATTCCCTCATTCTAGGCCATGATTTTAACTTGGAGAGCTTAAAATTTGAGCTATTCCAAAATTTAATGTCAACTCTTTTTATATAAGTGGTAACTTGATATATAAAGTTGAAAAGTGTAAATGGATTAGAGATTGATCTTACCCATTAGCTCTCTAAATTTGTTCAAGTCATAAAATACAACGCTACATAGACATGGATCATTAGTTTGAGCTCTTTGTTTGGTTGATCATGTATAACATAGTTGTTAAACTATGATGGAAAACATCATCCATGTCTTTAAAAGGTGAATATGTTCATATTGGAATATCGGAATATTTAAGCAGAGTATCTCAATAAATTTGAAAATGACTATCAGATTTGAGACGTTGCTTACTAGTCTCACTGTATATATGTCGCCATTGACCTTTCATAAATATTAGAAGAATCAATGAGAAAACTACAATTCATGCAGCGCATAGCATTTTTATATTTTTGCATGTCCTCAACCAAAAATTCAGGGTAGATTTAGTTGCATTGATTTAATAACACGTGAGTGCATAAAAATAATAATGGTAATAAATTTTGACTTAATGATATTGTAGGTATTTTAAAAATTCGATTTTGAAAGCATAATTGGAGTCAACATTAATTTTTTTTATAAAAAAGGGCCCTAGACGTAGGTGCCAAAAGTGGTTCTTCTTTTACCCATCTCTAGCAGTAAAACATGCGATTATAATTAAATTTAACTCATTCTAATTCAGGTTAAATTAATACTATAACTTCTTAAAATTTGTTTTTGTTATTGCAATTAACTTTTTTAACTTTACTATTTGCCGAGTTAAATTATTAACTTTTAATTGGAATCATATGCATCCTTTAAAATCATGCTTATTTAAAAGATGAAATAATAATTTAAGATACATATAATATAAAATTAAAAGTAAGAAAAACAATTTATAGCCTTAGCACATCGAAGCACTGATACCAACTCAACACCTATAATAATCGAATCAAGTTTTACAGGAATAGTTCAAGAATGGTGGAGGAGTTTAACAAATGAATTTAGACAAAAAGTAAGAGAAATTGAAAGCTATAACACCCGAAGAGAATTTTATACTGCAATATTAAGAAAATATGAACAAGTCTTAAGAAATAAATTTTTAGGAAGAAGTGTAGGAGCCAACGAACAAACAAAAATAGATAGAGTAATATTAAAATTACATCAAATTGAAATATATTCCTTAGAACCCCAAATCCTAAATCAGTATATTTGTGAATATCAAAAATATTATTATGAAGCAAAATTCCAAAACTATGAACAAAAAAGATTTTATTTAGATTTATTTTACCATAAATTACCAAAATTATTATCAGAAAATATTATAATTGAATATAAAAAAGCCTTCAATGATAGAATCGATTTAATGCCATATGTAGATACTATAGGAAGAAGAGAAGATTTTCTCAGAGAACATTTATCTAATAAGTGTAAAGAAGCTTGGAGAAATAATAAATATTATAAAACAAATAAACTAATTCTACAATTTAGCAACTTTGAAACACCTCATAAATGGGGATGTATACCAGAAAGAAAACAAATAAGAAAATATAAAAAATCATATAGAAAATATCAATCACCTTATAAATATTATCAATATAAATTCAAGAAATATCCTAAAACAAAATTTCAAAGACAATCAAAATTTAGAAAACCTTTTAAACCTATAACATATTATAAAAAAGGTCCAAGAAAAATCAATTACAATAAATATCCTACAAAATGTCAATGTTATAATTGTGGAGAATTAGGACATATAGCAACAGACTGTAAAAAACCAAGAAAACAAAAAATTATGAATTTAATAGAATTAGCTGAAGATCATAACTTAGAACCCATTGAATTAAATAAATACATACATGAAGAATTTGATTATTCTGATATTGAAATATATAAATTAGAAAAATTAACATTATCAGAATCAGATATGGACTCAAGTAAAAGTTCTACAACTAGTGAATTTAATGAAAAAGATATTTATATTTTTGACGAAAATGAAATTAATATGATGCATGGAGAAAGTAGTCAAGGAGAAAGTAGTCAAAACGAAACAGAATTAAACCTAGAATTAAACATAGAGGAAATAGGAGAAAGTAGTCGAAATAATAACAACATAGAAGAAGAAGAAGTAAACATAGAAGAAATTGTAGACTTTGATGAACCACTAATAGATTGGAATTTATTAGAACTACAACCAATAAACATAGAAAATGAAAATTATTTTGATTTTGATAAATTTGAAGAATTTCAACACGAATTAGAAAAAGAATTAGAACAGGATTCAATTACAAAAGATAAAAAGGACAAATCTATTAAAAAAAGGAGAAATATAATCCAAAAATATAAGGAAGCCGAATTTGATACAAATGATTTAATATCAGGAGGAGAATATAGATGTTCAAAATATTCAAATAAAAAGACAGATAAAAAAGACTGGAGATGCCCTTTAAAATCCCTATATCCTCAGAGTAAACATTGTGAATTCCATCATCATCAAACTAAAAGAAATACAATCCTGAAAAAAAATAAAATGGTTAAAACGATCCTATAAGAATAAACTAAGAAAATTACAGGAAGAATTAAAATTCTTAAAACCAAGAAAGAAAAAAGGAAAACGGTTACAAAATGAAAAAGATGAAAAAGACAATATTATAAATAATGATATCAAAATTTCCTGATTTATATTATTTTGTTCAAATAACTTGATTGCTGATTTTCTTAGCAGAGATGGAGCAATCATCTCAGACAAGTAAAGCCACCACAAATCAGCAAGAAGAGGAAAATCCTCATCCTCCTTTAATATCACAAATAAATTATCTCAAAGCCAATCAAAATATATTGGCATCACAAACAACAAATCGTTTAAGCAATATGAGTAATTCCATTAATTACTTAACTCAGACACTTGGAAATCTTACTTCCTATGTCAACGAGTTAGAATCACGATTAATCCAAGTAGAAAAACAAGTAATGGGTAGGAGTATATCTCCTATCCAAACTCCTACTCAATCACCCCCTCAGACATCACAAAGCCAGTCCACTCATATTCCACAAACTCCCTCATTCCTGGAACAAGAAGTCAAACAAGCCCAAGAACAAGCCCAAAAGGCCTAACAACTAAGTCCAAATACTCAAATAGCCTCATCCTATACCTCAAATCCACAGACTTCAGCCCAAAATCGCCTCCATGAACAGTTTGAATATTTTCAATTAATTATTGATAAACTGAATCATTTTCAAATATCTGCCAAAACTATTAAATATATTTCCCATTACTCTATTAACAAAGCCGTCATTTATGCTGGAACAAATCCTCAATTAGTTCACACTTTATTTAGTTATGGACTAATTCATTGTATTTATCCCTCTAAAGATCTCATAGAAATAAGTTTACTTCCAACTGCCATCAAAACTGCTGCCAAACACTACCATGAAATCATTACCTAATATACCATGTATATGCGCTGTTATTCCACAGTTGCAGAAATAACTCCCGAAAAATTTTATTCTCCCATTAATCTCATTAAATTCGGAACTACAAGGCAACCGTTCGCCTTTGAGCAATCCAAAAAATCCTCTATTGACCAAGAAGAATTCAGTCCTCTTATTTCAAAAATCAGAGCCCAAGAATATGAAATTATCTTCTCAGAAATGAATAGAACTTTAACTAGTGATGAAGCCCAATGGACTTACTTCACTGAACCAAACTCATGTATTTACTCCGTGGGAAGAACAAATAACAAGCCAAGACTATTTAGTCAATTTTATGATAAAATCAAAACAAATAAATTGGATAATACTGAAGACACCAAAAGGAGAATTTGCCAACAATTATCTGATTATCCAGTCCATATATGCATCTACTGTAAGGACAAAGAAAGATTAGCAGAAGATCAGAATAATCCACCAACCTCCATCAATATTCTTGAAGGATGAAGAACTGATTTGACCCAAAGAGACAAGGAAATGACTAAAGAAAAAGAAGAAATGACAAAAAGGCATCGAAGTGACAAAAAGATGATATAAAGAAATCGACATGACAAAAAGAAAAAAAGAAAGAGATAAGATTTCTTGAAAAGTCAAAAAGAAGAAAAGATATGACAAAGAAGACTGACGACGACACGAAGAAGACTCGAAGTGACCCAAAGCTGACAAAAACATTAGAGCATCAAAAACTTTAGCGCCATAACAAAAAACTTTATTTCTAATTGTAAACGGCAAAGGAATGCCTCTCGCCTATATAAAGCCCTGTAAGTTTTATTTGTAAGTACGACTAAAACACACACCTCAAACACTCTTTGATTCTCTTTGAGAATCCTGAGCACTCTCTCTCTTGTATTCACTCGCCTTCATCAATAAAGAATTTATTTTGGCATTTAAGGTATGACTAACTAACTCTCTCCTCAGAGATTAGGTATAGTATTTCAATTTCTTATCTATCCATAAATGAATTGATCCGCCGCTGTGTCAATACTGGAATGAGGATTAGAGATCCTTTGAACAGTAAATTAGAAATGGGAATAGTTACGCCTCCGGTAGAAAACAAATGAAGGCTGTGCTGAACTAAGCTGAAGGGGGAAGGTCTTGGCTTTAATGAGCGCCTTGAGTGGCCATGCTCATTCGATTGAGAATAGCCATAGAAAAGACCTCTACATGAAAGAGGGCAGAGTTCCTTCCATGACCCGGTTTAGTCTCGGTCACCCCTATTTCTAAGTCTAAATTACTCCTTGAATGGGTAGCTGATCTCGCTCATTCCAGGCTGTCCCGAGAAATGGTATCAGAACATGGATGGAAAGATAAGAATAGAAATATGAAACTTAATCTCTAAATTTTAGTTTAAGTCATACACCTGCCTGCGTTCTCACTTATTGCCTACTGTATCTATTTACTATTTTGCTTATTGCTATATCTATTTACTGTTTTGCTTATTTCTGCTTTTGCTTTGCTTCTCTCACCTTGTATTTAGTTTTTACTATTTAATTTCATTTAATGGATTACTTAGAATATGATATACAAGAATTATTACCTTTTATTCCTAAAATAGAAACCCCTAAGATAGAAACCAAACCTATTAATATATTCCAAATATTAGATGAATTTGAACAAGAAGAAAAGAAAAATTATATATTAACTAATCACTCTAGTGAATCAGAATCAGAATCAGAAAAAGAAATCATTAATATCATGGAAGAAAATGAAATTAATATGATGCAAGAAGAAAGTAGTAGTAATATTAATAGCAATATTCAACAAGATTTCGAAGAATTTGAAGAAATTAGAAATCCAAATGAAGGAATAGTAGAAAAAAGAATGAAGTTTAATTTAAAACAATATAATAATATTCGTGATAAAGAATTAGATCTAACACCCCAAGATCTTACACAAACTAGTATTATTCAACAACTTAGTTGTAACACCATAATATATTACCGCTATCTAACCTCTCACTGGGTTCGGTTCCATATGATTTCCAAAGAACCAATACCAATCCGTGGCATTTTCATGCTATGAAACGGGGTTTCATACACTCATCTTCTGCCCCGTGGGTCCTGTGAACCCATCATTCGCATCCTCAACTCAAACTCCATTTATACAACTCATACATAGCATAAAATAAGCCATAAGCCACGGGAATGGAGCCAAAAACCAGAAAAATGCACTTTCTCACTTGGGCCCAAAAGTCAGATTTTGGCTCTAACTTTGGAAAATCATAACTAATTATAGAAAATTGAGAATCTAGCAAACTATAACTTTCTGGAAAGCTCTAAGTGTTAACTTTACACTAAAAATAATTTCCAATCATAATCTCAGTTTATGGACCATTTTTTACTTCAAAAATCAGATAAAGGTCTGACTGTCTCTGTTTCTGGCGCAGTTTACTGTCATGAACTTCGAAAATCCATAATTAAATCTAAAAAAATCCAATCTGGGAAAACTATACCAATTTGGAAAGCTAAAGATGTCTACTAGAGAAAAAAAATAAGTCTAGATCAGTTCAGTAGCCCTTATACCCCGAAAATAGATGGAATAGTAATAGAGATCGGATGGGCTCCCTGATGCTGATACATAACTTTAGAAGGTTCATTCTCTCTCTATAGACCTCCGATTTAGGTGATTCTACTTTGTATAGGTCACTGTGGTTTTCTAGTTTATGTGTATAAAATTTCATGACAGTTGGCCACCGTTTGGTCTATGTATGACATAGATTTCATTTTTGACCTATAGGAACAGTACATGACCAAACTACCAAATTTTTCCAATTTCAACAATTCACCAAATATTATATAAACTTCCAAATATTACCTACTTTAACTTCTTGGGAAGCTTTCTACAAACTCTAGAGGCATGCCAAATTTCATAGCAAGAGGAGCTCGTTTGGTCATACTTTGACAGAGCTCACAAATTTGGCAGTTTTGGCACAAAAAATGTCCAAAATGGGTCCAAATGGCCTCTCACATGTTCTAACCACTCATGGACAAGTTTAAAAGCATAAAAATAGTTTATATAACATGTCCATGTGGTCCAAATCATCATACATTCCAAACTCACTATGCTACGGCCAAAAAATACACAATTACATTCATTCAACAAAAGGGTCAAACCCCTCATTTCCATTAATTTGGCTCTATGCATAGGTTGTACATTATATATCCATACATTTACACTTGCTACAACATTTATATCTCAAAAATAGTGGGTGCATATTCATTTGGCACCACTTTACAACAAAATAACCAAAATAAAGCTACAGTCTAGCTAAGCATGCTTCTAGGCTCCTTGGTGTGCACTTGCTTCTCCTTGTGCTCCACCTAGCATGTTAAGTTGGGAGGGGAAGGGGTGAGATTTATGGAATCTCAGTAGCTCATGCACTCGTTCAAGTAAACAATCAAGGCATATAACAAGTCAAAGCATATAATTTAGCATTCAACCATTCTCAATCACATATTACATGTTGTACATGTTATGGAAATCACAACAATACCACAAGTAAGCTCTAGGGACTTTTGGTCTAGCCTCACCCGAGTTTAGGAACTTTTGGATGGCCTCACCCGAGTTTAGGGACTTTTAACTTGGCCTCACTCGGTTATGAGACTTTTGGCCTTGTCTCACCCATCTCAAGGGATTTTCGGCTCTACCTCACCCATCTCAAGAGACTTTCGGCACTTCCTCACCCGAGCAATTCTCACAATCCAACACACAAGCATATTGGCATTAATGCATCAAAGCAATAGCATATGACATATTCCACACAATAAGCATATACATAAATATACAATGACTATTACATCTAAGAATGCAACAAGAAAGAGTGGAAAGAGAGCTACCTTTGGAGCCAACACAAGCCTTCCCTTTCAATTTCTAATTTCTCTTCTCCCTTCTTAAGTTCACAATCACACCTTGATGGAGGTGCTTCACTTGAGCCTAGGCACAATCAAGAACATGGAATTACTCTCTTAGAATGTAATCTTCAGAGCAACCCTCCTAACATACAAGAACCTAGGGTTCTCTCTCTCTCTCTAGAATGCCACCCATTCTTCCTCTCTCTCAAGCTCTCATGGTAGTGGAAACAACATTTTCAAAGAAAACAAAGAGATTCAAGGGTGTTCTCCCCTTTCCCTCTTCTGACCCATGCCCAACATCCAACTAATTTCACAAATAAAACCATAGGAAAAGAGGGCAAAGAGAGGAGATCAAAATTCTAAGAAGAAATGAGAGGAACTTGCTTACCTTTCCTTTGCTCTTCCTCCTTCTCTTGGTCTCTCTCACTCTCCACGCCTCTTTTCTCTCCTTGGGTCGAAGTCTAGGGTAAATATGAGAGAAAGAATGAGTTGGGTCGTGTTAAGAAGTTAATTTCTCGCCTTTTACTCTTTTCCAGACTGACCTTCTCTATGGCGAAAATTAACCTTCGCTACGGCGAGCTCGTGTTAGTCACCTTCGCTATGGCGAGGTTTAACTTTCACTACAGCGAGCACGTATAAATTGCCTTCGCTATGGCGAGGTTTAACCTTCACTACTGCAAACAGGCACTATCGCTGTAGTGAGACTATTTCTCGTTATTGCGAGAAACTTAGCAAGATTTTTGAATTTCGAAAATTTCCAGCTTTCTACTTTCTTTTCCTTTTCCCTTTTCCCGGTTGTTACATTTCTACCCCTCTTAAAAGAAATTTCGTCCTCGAAATTTAAAGACTTATCTCAAGGGAATAACTCTGGATATTTTTGCCTCATTTCATCTGCCAATTCCCAAATTGCTTCCTCAGATGTCAGACCTCTCCAGATCACTTTCACCAGAGGAATGTTCTTGCTTCTCAGCTGTTTCAGCTTAGCATCCACAATTCTCTCCGGTTTCACTACATAGGAAAGATCTTCCTGCAATTGCACATGCTCATATTCTATGACATGTGAGGGGTCTGGTAAATACTTTTTCAACTGGGAGACATGAAAAACACTGTAGATTTGGGCTAGGTTAGGTGGTAAGGCTATTCGGTAAGCCACGGGTCCAATTTTCTTAAGGATTTCAAATGGACCAATATACCTAGGACTGAGCTTTCTTACCCTCATTAACTGACCTACTCCCGTCATTGGAGATACTCGAATGAACACATGGTCTCCAATCTCAAACTCTAACGGCCTCCTACGCTTATCAGCATAGCTTTTCTGCCTATTCTAGGCCATGAGGAGTCTCTTTCTAATCAATTCTATTTGTCAGGTGGTCTGGTCCACAATCTCAGGTCCTATCATACTCCTCTCACCTAGCTCAACCCAACACAGAGGGGATCTGCACTTTCTCCCATACAAAGCCTCATAAGGGGCCATCTGAATACTGGAATGGTAACTATTATTATACGCAAACTCTGTTAACGGTAAATACGCATTCTAGTTACCCCTCATTTCTAACACACATGCCATCAACATGTCTTCTAATGTCTGGATGGTCCTTTCAATCTGACCATCTGTCTGGGGGTGATATGCAGTACTAAACCGCAACCTGGTCCCTAAGGCATGCTGCAATGACCTCCAAAAGTTCGATGTGAACCTGGGGTCTCTATCTGAAACTATGCTATTGGATACTTCATGAAGTCGCACTATCTCTCTGATATACAACTGGGCTAATCTATCCAATGTATGAGTAGCCCTGATAGCTAAAAAGTGTGCAGACTTCGTCAGTCTATCCACAACTACCTAAATAGTATAGTGTCCAGAGGATGTCCTGGGTAACCTCATAACAAAGTCCATGGCTATACTATCCCACTTACACTCAGGGATATTTAGAGGTTGCAACAACCCAGCCGATTTTTTATGTTCTATCTTTACCCTCTGACACACTAGGCATCTAGCCACATACTCCGTCACATCATTCTTCATCCCTGGCCACCAGAAAATTCTTTTCAAATCCTGATACATCTTGGTGGCACCTGGGTGGATAGTATACTTACTCTTATGTGCCTCTTCTAAAATGCTTTCTCTCAACTCATTCTGGCTAGGCACATAGATTCTATCTCGGTATACTATCATACCATCCTCAGACACCTTGAAATCTGAGGTCTTACCTTGGGTAATCTCATTCCTGATCCGTTTCAGGAATTCATCCTCCCTCTGGGCATCTAAGATCTGGGTTCTCAAGATATTCTCAACTCGGGTTTCACTCAGATACAATTTACCTGATACCACCTGACAAGAGAGGTTCAAGTTTCTGAACTTCTCTAAGAACTCCTGCTCCCTAATCATCATATAGGCTACATGGATGGATTTTCTACTCAGGGCATCCGCCACCACATTGGCCTTGCCCGGATGATATTTCAACACATACTCATAATCTTTCAAGAATTCCATCAATCTCCTCTGTCTCATATTGAGTTCTTTCTGGTCAAACAGGTATTTCAAACTCTTGTGGTCACTATAGATCTCTATGGTAGCACCATACAGATAGTGTCTCTAAATTTTAAGAGCAAACACTACGGCGGCTAACTCCAGGTCATGTATGGGGTAATTCTCCTCATGAGGCCTTAACTACCTCGAGGCATATGCCATTACTTGACCCTACTGCATCAACACACATCCTAACCTTTTGCCTGAAGTATCACAATAAACCACAAATGGCTCACTAGGGTCAGGGATAATCAGTACAGGGGCAGTGGTCAGACAGAGTTTCAACTTCTGAAAACTCATCTCACATCTCTCATCCCACACAAAAAGTGTTTCTTTCTTAGTTAGCCTCGTCAGTGGTAAGGCCATCCTGAATAAACCGTCTATAGTACCCTGCCAAACCTAGGAAACTCATGACCTCGGTGATCGTTCTAGGTCTATCCCACTGTAACACAGCCTCAACTTTATGGGGATCAACCGCGACCCCGTCTCGTGAGATCACATGACCTAAGAATCGCACCTCGGTCAGCCAAAACTCACATTTACTAAATTTGGCATGCAACATTTTCTCTCTCAAGATATCTAGGACTAATCTCAAATGCCTCTCGTGCTCCTCAAAAGATCGGGAGTACACTAAAATATCATCAATAAAGACCACCACAAACTGATCTAGATACGGTCTGAATACCCTGTTCATGTAATCCATGAACACAATAGGCGCATTCGTCAACCCGAATGGCATCACAAGGAACTTATAGTGCCCATACCTCGTTCTGAAGGCCGTCTTAGAAATGTCTTCAGTTCTCACTCTCAACTGGTGGTACCCAGATCTAAGATCTATCTTGGAAAACACAGATGCCCCAGCCAACTGATCTAACAGATCATCAATTCTAGGGAGAGGATATTTATTCTTGATGATAATTTTATTTAACTCTCTGTAATCTATACACAAACGCAAGCTACCATCTTTTTTTTTCACAAACAACACCGGAGCTCCCCAAGGTGAAACACTAGGGCGGATAAACCCTTTCTCTAACAATTCCTCTATCTGCTTTTTCAATTCAGCAAGCTCGGCGGGAGCCATCCTGTAAGGAGTTTTGGACATCGGTCCAACCCCAGGCATTATGTCTATAGGGAACTCTAATTCTCTCTCAGAGGGTAGGCCACTAAAGTCAAACTCTATAGGAAAAACCTCCGGGAATTCCCTGACAACTGGGATATCCTCTATCCCTTCTTCTACCTTAGCCTGAATAGAGAAAAAGACTAGAAACCCTTGACATCCACACTCCAAATATCTCTCAACCAGGGCAGTAGTCATAAAAGATAACTCAGCTTCTACCCTAGGTATGGTCCCACAAGTAGGTAGGGAAATAGTTCGGTGTTCACAATCAAGTATTGTGTTATTTGCAGCCAACCAGTTCATACCAATAATCAAATCAATTTCATGGAATGGCATACAAACCAAATCAATAGTGGTATGACAATGGTTAAATTGAACAGTGACATTTAAGCAGGTATGGGAAGTAACCACGTGGCCTCCAATGGGTGTAATGACAGACAAGTCAAATGGCAAGACACTAATGACCAGACCCAATTTCCTCACACAATCATAAGATATAAACGAGTGACTAGCACCCGAATCAAATATAGCAACTACAGGAAAGCCATTCACTATCAACGTACCTTGGATCAAACTGGGAGATACGTTGGCTTCCTGCTGAGTAAGGGCGAATACTCGACCCTGGGTCTGTGGTCTAGGAGGAGGCACTGTATCCATCTGAGGACAATGTCTAGCAATGTGCCCTAACTTCCCACACTTGAAATATGTCACCGGAGACTACTGGAAGGATGGCTGGCCCTAAGGAGGTGGCACACCTCGCTGTAGCCTTCTATTCCATGGCCCCTTGCCTCTCCTCTTGGTACTAGGTGTCAAACTAGAACCCTCTTCTGGTTTCGGTCTTTTCAAATCCGATACCCTCTTCTGACTAGCCGTAGTTGCAGCAGGCATGATATCTTCCAGGTTAATTTCAATCACCCTGCTGACCTCCACAAGGGTATTGAACTTCCTGATCCGCTGTGGAGTGACTCTGTCGCTAATCAGGGGGCTCAAACCAGTCTCAAACTGCTCACATCTCTAGGGTTCATCATCATACCTCTGGAGGTAAGAGGAATACCGAGACAACTCAATAAACTTGGCCACATATTGGTCCACAGTCATCTCATCCGTCTGTCTCAAGCCCATAAATTCTATCTCTTTCTTCTTCCTCACCGAACTAGGGACACATTTCTCATAAAATTTGACCAAGAAGGTTTCCCAAGTTATCTGTATGTTCTTGGTCTCCATAAGGGGTTTCGTGCTACACCACCATCTATCAGCTTCCTTTTCTAACATGAAGGTGGCTAGCTGGGCTTTCTGCTCAGTGGTACAATCCATCACCGAGAATATTTTCTTTAGCTGCATAACCCAGGCCTCCGCCTTATCCGCATCCAACTCTCCGTCAAATGAGGGTGGATTATTCTGCTTAAACTGCTTCAACACTTTCTGGATAGGCGTCTGGGTCTGTGGAGCAGCAGGCTTTTGGGGAGGTGCAGGTGTAATACTAGATGTGGATGGTTGAGGTACAGGGGCATCCATTCTGGCTTCTTCTTGCCTGGCCAGGGTGTCTTGCAAATGCATGATCATGCTGTTGTTAGGCTATGTACCTTTGCTATTCCAGCATCTCCTGATGCTGGCCCATCATGGCCTCATACCTGTTAAGTCTCTCTATGATGGCTCGTAGAGGATCTTCAGTCCCAACAGGAATCTCTGGCTCAGCTCTCTGAGCCCTGGGTGGTCTGCCTCTACCCCTACCCCGCCTAATCTTAACCATGTCTGAAAAGAAGTAGCAACCCTCAGTTCACAACAATATCACAAGCACACATGCAGATGGATGCTACCACTTCCGTGACCATTCACACCAAACACAAACAAATCTCATCATTCAAGAGCCTAACATTGAGAAAAAGTGCTTGAACCTCTACTCTGATACAAAAAATGTAACACCATAATATACTACCGCTATCTAGCCTCTCACTGGGCTCGATTTCATATGATTTCCAAAGAACCAATACCAATCCGTGGCATTTTCATGCAATGAAACGAGTTTCATACACTCATCTTCTGCCCCGTGGGTCCTGTGAACCCATCATTCACATCCTTAACTCAAACTCCATTTATAAAACTCATACATAGCATAAAACAAGCCATAAGCCATGGGAATGGAGCCAAAAACCAGAAAAATGCACTTTCTCACTTGGGCCCAAAAGTCAGATTTTGGCTCTAATTTTGGAAAATCATAACTAATTATAGAAAATTAGGAATCTAGCAAACTATAGCTTTCTGGAAAACTCTAAGTGTTAAATTTATACTAAAAATAATTTCCAATCATAATCTCAGTGTTTGGACCATTTTGGACTTCGAAAATCAGATAAAGGTCTGACTGTCTCTGTTTCTGGCGCAGTTTACTGTCATGAACTTCGAAAATCCATAATTAAATCCACAAAAATCCAATCTAGGAACACTATACCAATTTGGAAAGCTACAGATGTCTACTAGAGGAAAAAAATAAGTCTAGATCAGTTTAGTACCCCGAAAATTGGATGGGCTCCCTAGTGCTGATACAGAACTTTAGAAGGTTCATTCTCTCTCTACAGACCTCCGATTTAGGTGATTCTAGTTGGTACAGGTCACTGTAATTTTCTAGTTTATGTGTATAAAATTTCATAACAGTTGGCCACCGTTTGGTCTATGTATGACATGGATTTCATTTCTGACCTATAGGAACAGTATATGACCAAACTACCAAATTTTTTCAATTTCAACAATTCACCAAATATTCTCTAAACCTCCAAATATTATCCACTTTAGCTTCTTGGGAAGCTTTCTACAAACTCTAGAGGCATGCCAAATTTCATAGCAAGAGGAGCTCGTTTGGTCATACTTTGACGGAGCTCACAAATTTGGCGGTTTTGACACCTAAAAGGTCCAAAATGGGTCCAAATGGCCTCTCACATATTTTAGCCACTCATGGACAAGTTTAAAAGCATAAAAATAGTCTATATAACATGTCCATGTGGTCCAAATCATCATACATTCCAAACTCACTATGCTACGGCCAAAAATACACAATTACATTCATTCAACAAAAGGGGCAAACCCCTCATTTCCATTAATTTGGCTCTATGCATAGGTTGTACATTATATATCCATACATTTACACTTGTTACAACATTTATATCTCAAAAATAGTGGGTGCATATTCATTTGGCACCACTTTACAATAAAATAATCAAAATAAAGCTACAGTCTAGTTAAGCATACTTCTAGGCTCCTTGGTGTGCACTTGCTTCTCCTTGTGCTCCACCTAGCATGTTAAGTTGGGAGGGGAAGGGGTGAGATTTATGGAATCTCAGTAGCTCATGCACTCGTTCAAGTAAACAATCAAGGCATATAACAAGTCAAAGCATATAATTTAGCATTCAACCATTCTCAATCACATATTACATGTTGTACATGTTATGGAAATCACAACAATACCACAAGTAAGCTCTAGGGACTTTTGGTCTAGCCTCACCCGAGTTTAGGGACTTTTGGATGGCCTCACCCGAGTTTAGGAACTTTTGACTTAGCCTCACTCGGTTATGAGACTTTTGGCTTTGTCTCACCCATCTCAAGGGACTTTCGGCACTTCCTCACCCGAGTAATTCTTACAATCCAACACACAAGCATATTGGCATCAATGCATCAAAGCAATAGCATATGACATATTCCACATAATAAGCATATACATAAATATACAATGACTATTACATCTAAGAATGCAACAAGAAAGAGTGGAAAGAGAGCTACCTTTGGAGCCAACACAAGCCTTCCCTTTCAATTTCTAATTTCTCTTCTCCCTTCTTAAGTTCACAATCACACCTTGATGGAGGTGCTTCACTTGAGCCTAGGCACAATCAAGAACATGGAATTACTCTCTTAGAATGTAATCTTCAGAGCAACCCTCCTAACATATAAGAACTTAGGGTTCTCTTTCTCTCTCTAGAATGCCACCTATTCTTCCTCTCTCTCAAGCTCTCATGGTAGTAGAAACAACATTTTCAAAGAAAACAAAGAGATTCAAGGGTGTTCTCCACTTTCCCTCTTCTGACCCATGCCCAACATCCAACTAATTTCACAAATAAAACCATAGGAAAAGAAGGCAAAGAGAGAATATCAGAATTCTAAGAAGAAATGAGAGGAACTTGCTTACCTTTCCTTTGCTCTTCCTCCTTCTCTTAGTCTCTCTCACTCTCCACGCCTCTTTTCTCTCATTGGGTCGAAGTCTAGGGCAAATATGAGAGAAAGAATGAGTTGGGTCATGTTAAGAAGTTAATTTCTCGCCTTGTACTCTCTTCCGGACTGACCTTCGTTATGGCGAAAATTAACCTTCGCTACAACGAGTTCGTGTTAGTCACCTTCGCTATGGCGAGGTTTAACTTTCGCTACCGCGAGCACGTATAAATTCCCTTCGCTATGGCGAGGTTTAACCTTCGCTACTGCGAACAGGCACTATCGCTGTAGCGAGACTATTTCTCGCTATTGCGAGCAAACTTAGCAAGATTTTTGGATTTCGAAAATTTCTAGCTTTCTACTTTCTTTTCCTTTTCCCTTTTCCCGGTTGTTACATTTAAATTTATTAAATCAAAGAAAAAAGAGAAATCTGCTTGTGTAGTTATAGAAAAGAAATTTCCTATAGAATCAACACTAACTGAAGGAGTTCTTAGAATTCCAATTATAAGTAAAATATTAATTGAAAATGAAATTCAACAATTAGACATAAAAGACGAAATAACAGAAATTTATATACCAAGAATACAATTATTAATTAAAGTATATTTTAAAACTGGAATCGATACACCAATTGAACTTTTAATTACAGACAATCGAATTATTCATAATGTTCCAAACAGTATATTAGGAGCTTTAAATAGAAATTTAATTTATCAAAAATTAAAATTAACTGTTAATACAAATTTTGTTATTTCTAGAGCTGAAACAAATATGAACAGAACTTTTGTAATTTATCACAAATTAAAAGGAATTAAAATGCCACCAGGAAGTCGAATTATAAGTATAACTGGAATAGTAGGATTAGTATTTTCCAACGAACATAAAATTTATAAACGTAATATAGGAAATATCACTATTCATAAACACTTTATGCCTGCCTTAGAAGAATTACCTTTAGACCAAAATAGAATTACCATACCTCGACAATTACAATTAGAATTAGATCAAACAAGAGAATTAGACGAAACAGATACCCCTAGAATTTTCTTTAATAATTAACTAGGAAACCGAAGTATTAGAATTAATACACCCTTAGACATAAACATTAATATCAATCCTCGAAGAAGTATACAGGAACTGCGACCTCTAGAACTACCTCTAGAAAGACCTTTACTTAAATCTAGAAACCAAAGTAATTATGAAGCCAATAGATTAGTCGAAATACCCATAAGATCAAATTTAGCTGAAATTCATCCAAATATACCTAAAATAAATTTAACCTAACCATTAGACAACTTAATCCTCTTAGAAATAACTAAAGAAGGAAAATGGATAGAAATAATTACTTTAATAAAACCCGAAAAAATACAAAGTACTATAAATATTGAATATACAGATAATAACATTGAAATTAATGAAACAGAAACTAGTGCACAAACTATATTAAGATTCAATAAAAGAGATACCGTAAAAGTCAAATTATATGTTGAAAATGAAATTATAAATTATCCTCATAATATTATCTTAGGAAAAGACTTCCTCGAATATGTAAAACCCTATAGAATTCAGAACGATAGAATTCTAATCAACATAGATCATCAAACAGTTATTCTCGAAAAGATTAAACTAATTAAATGAAATTTTATTATATTTTAGTTAGATTTAATTATGTAAAATATCAATCATGAAAGTATCATGTTATGATTGACACAGGAGCAAATATTACCACCGTTAAATATAACATTTTACCCTCAGAGCTATAGAAAAAAGAAAAACCAATTAGAATGAGTAGTGCTGGAAAAGAAATTCATTTTATAGAATTATCTGCAAAAGAAGTACCAATACAAATAGGAGAATATGAATTAAAAATTCCAATACTATATCAATACAATGAAACAACTCCAAATATAATCCTAGGAATGGACTTTTTAGAACAATATATGCCTTTACATTTTACCGAAAAGACATTAATATTAACAACACATTGTAAACATCAAGCTTGGGCAATTAGAGTCCAAAATCCATTTAATCGAACAGACACAATATTTAGAAAAAAGAAAGCAGACAATGAAATTCAATTTATTCCTAACAATAAACCTTTAGAAATTGAAGCTAAAAGATCATTAAACCAAATAATAGGACAAAAAATAATTGAACAAAGATTAATTGATAATTACAGTGACAATCCTCTAATTCACTAGGAAAAATCAAAACCTTATGCTAAAATAGAATTACTCGACTATAGTAAAGAAATATGTAGTAAACCATATCCATAGACACCTAAGGATAAACAAAAATTTATTATGCACATAAATGAAATGAAACAATATAATTTAATCAGGGAAAGTAGATCAAATTATTATTCACCAGCTATGATTGTTATGAGTCATGCTGAAATATGAAGAAATAAATCTCGAATGGTTATTAATTATAAAAAATTAAATGACTTAGCCATTAGAAACCGATACCCAATTCCAAAAATTGAACTATTATTTAATTTAATAAAAGGTAAAAAAATCTTTAGTAAATTTGATTGTAAATCAGGATTCTTCCAAATTAAGTTAGAAGAATCAAGTAAAAAATATACTGCCTTTTTAACCTCCGAAGGATTATACGAATGGAATGTATTACCTATGGGATTTCATAATAGTCCAAGTATATTCCAAGAATATGTACAGCAACTTTTATCTCCAATTAAAGATTTTGCAATAATTTATATAGATGACATTTTAATATTCTCAGAAAATAAAGAACAACATGAAAGCCATTTAGATCAATTTATGACTTTAATTGAAGAAAAAGGAATTAATATTTCACCTAAAAAAGCCGAACTTAAAAGAGAAAGAATAGCTTTCTTGGGACATTATATTACTTCAAATGGAATAGAATTACAAGAACACATTAGTAAAAAAGTAAAAGAGTTCAAGACAATTACTGCAAAGAAAGAATTACAATCATTTTTAGGATTAGTAAATCAAGCTAGAAATTTATTCCTAATTTATCCAAATACACTGCCCAAATATCGAAATTAGCAAGAGAAAAAACTAATTGGCAATGGAATGAACCAACTGAAAAAATTATTCAGAAAATTAAAAATTTATGTAGTAATTTACCAAAATTAACTATTCCAACTCAAGAAGATCTCAAATGGATTATTTATACAGATGCTTCAAAAAATTATTGGGGCGCTGCCCTTTATCATAAAAATCAGGAGGAAAAAGAAATAATTACTCGATATGCTAGTGGAAAATTTAATGAAAACCAAACTAAATATCATTCAACTTGGAAAGAATTTTTAACAATTGTAAAAGCCGTAGAAAAATTTGAATTATTTATAGTTAATACTCAGTTTATAATCCAAACAGATAACACTCAAGTAAAATTTTGGTTATCTCGTGGACTTCGAACTACTAAATTAGCAAATAAAATGTTATATAAATGACAAGCTGATCTATCTTAAATTGTTCAAATGGTAAAATTAGTTTGGGTTTAACAAGAATTCAAATTGTTTACTGCTTGCTTAGCAGCAATGCATGCTACTCAATGAATTTGAGTCATTGCTTCCATCGTGCGACACTCAAGAGGCCACATCGCCTAACACATTGTTTCCCTTTAAGTGAAATAATGCATTTTGATTTTTTTTTTTAATATTGTTTTATTTGAGCTGTTCATTCTACAATGAATCTCAACCATTGGTGCACCACCCTAAAATGGTCCATTTCTCTTCCATCAAACACATCAAATTAGAACTATGATATGTGACAAAAAGCTCGTTCAACATAGCAAATGAAAACTTTAGCTTCCATCAAATGCGAGGCAAACATAGGGGCTCTCCGGATTTGATCCCCCATAGCTTCCTCCCAGATCTTTCATGCAGCAGGGAATCTCGATGATTGGTGATTGTTTGAATTTCTTGATTGTGTTTAATTGACCAATTTGGGTTCTCCTTAACCATTGGTTTCCGTTATTTGTTATTTTATAGCCATTAAGAATTGATCTATGATATTAATATCATATTAATATGTTGTATTGGGTTTATAAGTATTAATACCTAGTTTCCTATGATATTGTTGTTAATTGATCTATGATATTAGGTTTCTAGGTTTGTGTTGCAGGTAAGTTAAGGAAGGAGTGCACATGGGCCAAATTTCACTTCTAAATCGAGCAAAAAAATGTTGGCCCTAGGACTGACCCAATCTAAAATCAAATCAGGCAACTGAGTCTAGACTAAGGTTTTGCATTTTTTTTTCAAGAAAAATTTTGAAACTATGAATATTTATATCTTTACAATCATTTGACTGTTTTATATATATAACTACTTATTTTGATACATTTTTATGAGATCTACATAGTAAAAATGAAAAAACACAGTTTTAGAAGAGGAAATAAAAAGAAATTATAAGCGTAAATAATAAAATTTTGAAAAGTGATAACTTAAAAATTTTAGAGTTCAATTAAAGTTTCTTTAGGGTAAGTTTTTAAGTCAGATGTGATATAAATATTGAAAGCAATTTGGCTTACTTTTTTTTCTAAAAATATGTTTATTATATCAATTTTGATTTTTTTTTTACTTTTAGCTCTAAAAGTATATGTTTTTCATTTCATTTTTCTTTATTTAGATGTGATAATTATATTTAGGAGAAGCCTAATAGAGACTTTAATCCCATAACTATCTATAATTTGCAAAATGTATTTAAAATCTTTTGATTGAAATTACAAAAATGACCCCAAAATAACCTTTTTTTTATTTTAGTCCTCTAACTTTTTCTTTTAATATAGCATATACCATTCGGGTCAAGTCGACCAGTTTGGCTAGCCTAATCAAGTTCTACACAATTTTATTTTACCAATTCAAGCTAGTCGATTTAGTTGGGCAACACTAGGTTAGTTAAGTTAGTGAACACCCATGGTTTTGGGGAGTAGAAGAACTTTGGGATTGGAAAATGTTGAAATAATGTTATTCCTCTGTATTTTTCCTTTCATTTTTTTGGCGGTTTTTGTACAAAGACTTTCATTTTCTTATTAATAAGATGTAGCCAACCTTCTTAAATTCAAACAATGTTGACACATTATTGTTAAAAAGCAAACTAGGTAAGTAGATACAGCTTACAAGCATAGACCATATCAAAGTTCATATACAATAATACATTGTTGCTTGGTCTCATGAAAAAATTCATTGGAAGAATTTTACAACCGGAGACCATATCAAAATTTTTACACCGGCATTAAAAAATTAGTATCAACCTTCCTTTCATTAGAATCTATGCTAAAGCAACAAACAAGAATCTTATCATTACACTAGCATCATAGCCTTAAATATGCTTCAAACTCTTTACATGCAATAAATCATAAAGTCTATCTTGTATTGCAATGGCTAAAAATGGTGATTTTTAGAGGGCAGTGAAATAGTGTGTAGTTGTCTTTAAGCCTTTTTTGAAAGTGTTAGGGAAGTTTTTTTAAGTCTATCTTATATTTTTCCCTTATTTGATTGTGGCCTAGCAAAATAGGCAAGAGCTACAATTTCAATATAATGAATAAGAACTTATACTATTTATTAATTCAAATTGGAATAAAGAGTTTAATGTAATGACTAAATTGATTTTAATAAAAGTAATTCTTTTATTGTTAAAATTACAAAGTTGTGATTGCATTATTATTATGTACCATTTGAAATTTGTTGTGAATTGACGGTATTAAGAAAATAAAGAGAAAAGAAAGAATAACACAGAAAATTAACGTGGTTCGGCCAATGTGACTTACGTCCACGGGCAGGGAGAAAAACTATATACTATTGAGACTGAATGATATAAGGTATAAGGTATGGATGTAGAAGCCCTCTTTATATACATAAACAATCTCACTCCCAACTTAATTCTACTCGATATGGGACTTGTCCCCTCTTTTATATATATGAGTAATTCCCTTTTTATCTGAGTTCTATCCAATATGGGACTTGGATTTTGAGATTTGAAGGCATCATCATAATTCTCCACCTTGATTTAAAATCTCCAGATGTCTGATTTGATTATCTCCCTGCCATTACGCCCTGTAGGGCCTCATGCTGCTTGTACTTGCACCAGGTCTAAGCTATGCCTGAATTTGTCAGCAGGCAATGGCTTTGTCAATGTGACACCTTAATCTCCTACCACTACCTAGCCTCTCCATAGGCTCGGTTCCATATGATTTCCCAAGAGTCACTACTCTCCCGTGGCATTTACATGCTATGAACCGGGATTTCATATACTCATCTTTTACCCCGTGGGTCCTGTGAACCCATCTCAAGTATCCTCAACTCAAACTCCATATAGAGAGAGATTGAACCGTCTGAAGTTCTGTATCAGCATCAGGGAGCTTACCTGACCCCCATCACTGTTCCATCAGTTTTCGGGGTGCAGGAGCTACTGAACTGATCTGGACTTATTTTTCTCCTCTAGTAGACATCCGTATCTTTCCGAACTGGTATAATGTGCCCAGATTGGATTTTTGTGGATTTAGTTATGAATTTTCAAAAGTCATGACAGCAAGCTGCACCAAAAACAGTGATAGCTGGACCTTCCTCCCATTTTCGATGTCAAACTTGGTCCAAATGCTGAGATTTTAATTGGGAATGATTTTTAGTGTAAAGTTGACACTTAGAACTTTCCAGAAAGCTAAAGTTTGCTGCATTTCCATTTTTCTACAATTTCTTATGATTTTCCAAACTTAGAGCCAAAATATGACTTTTGGGCCTAAGTGAAAAAGTGAAATTTTTATGGTTTTCGGTTCTATACCCGTGGCCTATGGTTTGTTTTATACAGAACTTCAGACGGTTCAATCTCTCTCTACAGACCTCCGATTTGGGTGATTCCAGTTCCTACAAGTCACTTTGGTTTTCTAGTTTATGTGTATAAAATTTCACCATATTTGGAATCCATTTGGTCTAAAAGTGCCACAGATTTCATTTTCTGGTTTAGATGAACAGTACATGACCAATCCATTAAATTCTCCCAAATTCAACAATTCCCCAAATATTCTATAATCCTCTGAATATTACCCACTTTAGCTTCTCAAGAAGCTTTCTACAAACTCTAGAGGCATGCCAAATTTCATGGCAAACGGAGCTCATCCCGTCATACTTTGACGGAGCTCACAAAAATATTGGTTTTGGTACCCCATAGGTCCAAAACGGGTCTAGATAGCCTCTCACACACTCTCACTCCACATAGACAAGTTTAAAAGCATAAGACTAGTATATCTAACATGTCCATATGATCCAAATCATCATACATTCAAATCTCGCTATGCTACGGCCAAATATACACTATTTCATTCATTCCACAAAAAGGGGCTAAACCCTCATTTCCATTCATTTGGCTATAAACATAGGTCATACAATATCCTTTCATACATTCATACTTGTTACAATCTTTACATCTCAAAAATAGTGGGCACATCTTCATTTGGCACCACTTTACATCATATTTACATCAAAATATCACAATAAAACTAACATTTTCCTATACATGCTCCTAGGCTCCTTGGTGTGTGCTCGGTTCTCCTTGAGCTCCACCTAGCATATTAGTTAGGAGGGGAAAGGGGTGAGATTCGGAGAATCTCAGTAGCTCAAGCACTCAATCCAGCCAGCAATCAAGGCATATAACAAGTCAAAGCATGTGAATAAGCATTTAGCTATTCTCAAACATCCAACACATAATGTACATGCTATGGAATTCACCACAATGCCAAAAATGGGCTCCAAGAACTTTTGGTCTAGCCTCACCCGAGTCTAGGGACTTTTGGATGGCCTCACCCGAGTTTAAGGACTTTTGACTTGGCCTCACTCATTTGAGACTTTTGGCCTTGTCTCACCTATCTCAAGGGACTTTCGGCTTCATCTCACCCATCTCAAGGGACTTTCGGCACTACCGCACCCGAGCAATTCTCACATTTCAACACACAAGCATATTGGCATGCAATGCATCACAACAATAACATATGACATATTCCATACAACAAACATATACATCATACAATGACTATTACAACCAAGAATGCTACAAGAAAGAGTGAAAGAGAGAGCTACCTTTGGAGCCAAAGCTAACACTAGCTTTTCCTTTCAATGTCTCCTCTCCCTCCTTAGGTCCACAATCACACCTTGATGGAGGTGTTTCTCTTGAGCCTAGACACACAAAAGCATGCAATTACTCTCTTATAATTTAATTTAGAGCAACTCTTCTATCTCATACAACCTAGGGTTCTCTCTCTAGAATGCCATTACCCCTTTCTCTCTCTCAAGCTCCCATGGTAGTGGAAAATTTCATTTCCAAAAAGAACTCAAGGATTTAAAAGAGTTTTCCACTTTCCCTCTTCTGACCCATACCCAAAATCCGTCCATTTACACAAATAAAACCGCAGGAAAAGAGGGCAAAGGGAGGGGATCAGAAATCTGAAGAGAAATGGGAGAAGTTACCTTACCTTTCCCTTAATCTTCCTCCTTCTCTTGATCTCTCACACTCTCCATGCCTCTTTTCTCTCTTTGGGTCGAAGCTTAGGGCAGATATAAGAGAAGAAATGAGTTTGGGCGTTTAATGAAGTCTGATTCTCGCTATTTACTCTCTTCCGGACCGACTCTCGCTACGGCGAAAACTAACCTTCGCTATAGCGAGCTCGTGTAATCTGGCTTCGCTATGGCAAGGTGTAGCCTTCGCTACTGCGAGATCGGGTCAGTTCCCTTCGCTATGGCGAAATTTACCCTTCGCTATGGCAAAATCGCGTCAGTTCCAGACCTCACTCTCGCTATGGTGCCGCTATAGCGGGCTGCTCCCTGGTTTTTATATGGGCTGCTGCCAGCACTCGCTATAGCTAGAATCGCCTTCGCTATTGCGAACTAGCTCTCTCGCTGTAGCGAGACCATTTCTCGCTATTGCGAGAGGACTTAACAGAAATTCTGGATTCCGAAAATTTCCAGATTTCATTTCCTTTCTTTTCCCTTTTCTTTTCTTTTTCCCGGTCGTTACAGTCAACATGTCTGTTATCTGCTATTGGTATCTTTTATATGGTCACCCCCTTATTTTCTAAGGTATCCCTAATAAAATTCAATCTGACATCTATGTGCTTGAACCTTTCATGGTAAACTGGGTTATTTGCTAGGCTCAACGCACTTTGACTGTCACAATACACCTCAGGCATCTGAACCTTCAATCCCAAGTTTCCAATCAAACCATGTAACCACATTACTTCCTTCACTCCCTCGGTCAAGGACATGTACTTTACCTCAGTGGTCGACAAAGTAACTGTAAACTGCAAAGTTACTTTCTAGCTAACAGCACATCCATATAGGGTGAAGATATAGCATGTCAATGATCTCCGCCTCATAAGGTCTCCACCATAATCTGAATCTGTATAACCTACTAATCCACCAGCAAATCCATCAGTACCATAAACTAGACAAACATCAACTGTACCTCTCAAGTACCGCTTGATCCATTTTACTACTTCCCATTGAGTCTTCCCTGGATTTCCCATGAACTTGCTTACAACACTAATTACATGGGCTAAGTCTAGTTTTGTGCATATCATCGCATACATCAGACTCTTAATTGCACTAGCATAAGGGATCTCACTCATGTAGTCTTTCTCCTCATCTATGCTCAGTAGTGTACTAGCATCCAATCTGAAATGTGCTGCCAATAGGGTACTCACAGGCTTGGCTTGATCCATCTGAAAAGATCGCAACACCTTCTTAATGTACTTCTGTTGTGACACATACAATCGATTTGCTTTTCGATCCCTCAAGATTCCATGCCTAAGATTTTTTTGGCTGTACCCAGATCTTTCATCTCAAACTCACTGCTCAGTAACCTTTTTAATTTGTTGATTTCAGCCTTGTTCTTTGCCGCTATCAATATATCATCCACGTACAACAACAAGTAGATCCAAGAAGCATCTAAAAACTTTCTAGAATACACACAGCTATCAAATGGGTTACGAGTAAATTCTTTAGAAACCATAAAAGTATCAAACCTCTTGTACCACTGCCTAAGTGACTGCTTTAAGCTATACAAGGACTTCTTCAGCAGGCAAATATACTCCTCTTTTTTAAGATCTTGAAACCCCTCAGGCTGAGTTATGTAGATGTCCTTTTCCAGATTCCCATGTAAGAATGCCGTCTTCACATCAAGTTGCTCCAACTCCAAATCAGGCGCACTTACCATGGCTAAAAGAACCCGAATGGTCTTATGCTTTACAATTGGAGAGAATATTTCATGGTAGTCTATCCCTTCCTTTTGTGAAAACTCATTCACTACAAGTCTCGCCTTGAACCTTGTCGGCTCAACTTTAGGAATCCCTTCCTTCTTCTTGTACACCCACTTGCATCCTACAGGCTTTACACCCTTTGGTGGAGGTACCGACTCCTAAGTCCCATTCTTTGATAGAGACTGTATTTCCTCATTCATAACTAGTAACCAGTCAGTTGCCTCCTTACTTTGAACTGCCTTCTTGTAAGACTGTGGCTCCTCAGCATCGATGCTTTCTGTCACCACCAGTGCATATGCAACATGGTTAGTATCAACAAAATTCACACAGTCTGCATACTTGACAGATTTTCTATTTTCTCTCTTCCTCTTCTTGTTGCTATACTCTGCTGCTTTTCCTGCAAATCTCCAGGTTGATTTATAGAGCTCTTGTTTGTCCTTAAGGTCTCCACCTCAAACTCCACCTTCTGATTAACACCCAGATCTTTTCTTGCAAGATTATCAAGTTCCTCCTTCTGGTTGAACATAGCAAATTCATCAAACGTCACATCTCTACTAATAATGAATATCGGGGTCCTATCCTATTCTATTCTATACACCACAGTCTATACCCCTTCACACCAGTTGCATACCCTAGAAATATGCACTTCATAGCCCTTGCCTCCAGTTTACCATCATTCACATGAGCATATGCCGGCCACCCAAATATCTTCAAACCAGAATAATTCGAAGGTGTACCGTACCACACCTCTTGTGGAGTTTTCAGATCAATTGTAGTTGATGGAGATCTATTTACTAGATAGGTTGCAGTGTTAACTACTTCAGTCCAAAATTACTTAGGAAGATTAGCACTTAGCCACATACATCTTGCAAGCTGCATAAGTGTTTGGTTCATCTGCTCTGCTACATCATTTTGTTATGGTGTGTGCCATACAGTGTAGTGTCTCACTATACATTCTTTCTTATAGAACTCATCAAATAGTGTATTGCAGAACTCCAACTCATTATCAGTTCTGAATGTCTTGACTTGCTTTCTAGTACGCTTCTCAATCATAGTCTTCCACTCCTTGAACTTCTCAAACACTTCATCCTTCTTCTTCAGAAAATACACCCACACTTTTTTAGAGTAATCATTAATAAATATCACAAAGTATCTGCACCTTCTATGAGACTCAATTGGAGAAGGACCCCACAAGTCTGAATATATATATTCAAGGATATCAATGGAGGTATGCTTTCCTAAACTAAACTTGACTCTGCATTATTTGCCCTTTACACAAGTTTCACAGAACTTCAATTTTTCAGTTTCCATGCCCTTCAACAACTCCCATTTTCGCAACACTGCTAGTCCTTCCTCACTCATGTGCCCCAGTCGTCGATGCCATAACTCTATTTGATCATTGTTCTTCACCAAAGAATTAGAAACTGCTACAGTGCCCATTACCGAGTTTCCAATGAGTATATAGACCCCATGCTGAAGTCTACCTTTCATCACCATCAAAGCACCCCTAGAAACCTTTATTTGTCCACCCTCACTAGAAAAACTGTATCCTTACTTGTCCAAGGCACCCTGAGAAATTAAATTTTTTCGTAGCCCAAGAATATACCATGCATCAAATGTTCTAACCATACCATCAAACATTTTTACCTATACTGGCCCATTGCCTTCAACATTAAGCTCCTGATCATCTCCCAACTTCACACTGTCTTTTCACTCCTTAAAAGAAGTAAATAGCTCTTTTGTGAAAGTCATGTGATAAGAAGCTCTAGTATCCATGACCCAGGTATTTGTAGAATTTAAGATACTAACCGTCAGAACATCTCCATTATCACTCTCATCTGAACTGTCCTAAACCACTGAGGCACTTGCCTTACCATTTGATTCCTTCTTATTGTTTCCCTTTTTCCACTGTGGACAATCCTTCTTGAAATGTCCCTTTTCTTTACACTTAAAACACTGTAGTTGCCCCTTAGATCTTGACTTTGAACAGGACTTATTTCGATTACCTTCATCCTTCTCCTTGCTCTTGCTTCTATTCACTACCAAACCCATATCTGATGCTTCCTCACTGGACCCAGACACCCTTCTCTTCAGTTCCTTTGATTGTAAAGCATCCTTTACATCACCAACTAAGATAGTGTCTCTCCCATAAAGTATCGTGTCAACAAAGTTTTCATATGAATTAGGCAACGAGTATAAAAGAATTATTGCCTGGTCCTCTTCCTCAATTTCAATCCCGACCCCTTGAAGATCTAAAATAATTTGGTTAAAATTGTCAATATGATCTCTTACTGGTGTACTTTCTGACATCCCGAGATTATATAACCGCTGCTTTTGATATAACAGATTCATCAGAGATTTTTTCTGGTACTTGCTTTCTAATGTCTTCCATAACAAAGCCGCAAAAGTCTCGTCTACAACCTCTCTCAAGACTTCATCCGTCAAACTCAATAAAATTGCGCTATGAGCCTTCGCCAAAATCTCCGTCCTTTCCTCCACCTTCAAACTCTCGGGCAACCTTCCCTCTCCATCTATCGCCGCTGCGCACCCTTGCTGAACTAGAATTGCCCGCATCTTCACTTTCCACAATGTGAAATCATTCGACTCATTGAATTTCTCAATATCGAATTTGTGAGACGCCATCTTCTTTCAGCAAAAAAAAAAAACTTAAGCCAAAAGTTCTGGTACCAATTATTGTAAATTGGCGGTATTAAGAAAGTAGAGAGAAAAGAAAGAATGACACAGAAAATTAACGTGGTTCAGCCAATGTGACCTACGTCCATGAGCAGGGAGAAAAAACTTTATACTATTGAGACTGAATGATACAAGGTACAAGGTATAGATATAGAAGCTCTCTTTATATACATAAACAATCTCACTCCTAACTCAATTCTACTCGATGTGGGACTTGTCCCCTCTTTTATATATATGAGTAATTCCCTTCCTATCTGAGTTCTATCCGATATGAGACTTTAGTTTTGAGATTTGAAGGCATCATCACAAAATTTCTCAATTGAACAATCTAATGCTTCAAGCAATAACATAGAATAATCAAATGGCATCTATGTTACGAAAAAACACTAATTATAATATAAGTATTGGAGGGGCTGGACATGATATTTCGTATTGAATTTAATTGTCTTAAAAAATAAAGATAACATTAAAATTTTTTCAACACTAATCACAAAATGGGTTGGTAAAATAGATATACTCACATCTATCCATATGGTTGTTTTCAGTTCCATATTTCGAGTTAAAAATAAGCAATATCAACATTAGTTTTTAGGTTACAATTCTATGAAACACATTTTGGGACAACCTTGTTGGTGTGCATTTGATATGAATAATCAAAACCACTAAAGAATAAACCATTTTCTCTGCTAAAAAGAAAAAGGCCTGAAGAAAGTAAACAAAATAGATGAAAAAAGATTACAATAGCCCTAGCCATATGTGAAAAACTGCTAAGCAATTTTCAAATGAAAATCATAATCAAACCCATAAAGTGATTTTATACCAAAAGTTGTTAGCATGACAATTTTACATCTCATCGTTCTATATTTCATAATTTTCCCTGTGTTTCCAAAGACCAAGCTAAAAAGGTGGAGAGCCAATAAGAAAAAATTGGAGTAATTTCTTCTGAGTCATCACATAGTGCTCAGGCAGCCACCCCATTAAAAATTTCAAAGTGTATATTACAGGCCTTTTTCCTCATATCATAAAAAGAACTCAATGCACATGCAACACGGCTCATGATCGAGTTCCTACTTGGAACAAACTATATCTCAATAGACAATATGATAATCAAGCCGTAAGTTGCAGCAACTGCTCTACACTAAGAACAGGGATCATGGCTTTAAGCTTCTCCTCAAAGCTTCCTTTAGTAAACGCTCTTTTGTTATGCAAAGTCTACACTTTTACCTATCAACAAATAAGACAAAATCAATTCTTTGATCCTTCTACATGACTATCACATTCAAATGAGCAGCAAATCACAGCATACCAAATTTGCAAGCAAATTATAACAATGAAATGTTCACCCTTCAACCTTCTTAACTTGCTAAAAAGCTAAAAAAAAAAAAGGTTCCGCATGACGTGATAATGGCAACAAAACGCAAACATACACCAGAGAAAAGGGTTGAAGCTTCTTGCCTGTGAAAACCTTTGCTTTCCTATGCTAATGGAACAACAAAATTGGCTGACAACGAGTTAGTGAGGACGACGAGTTGGATGCAGGGTTGAGAGGGATATTGCGCATGTTTGGAAAAATATTTGTGTCTTCCAATCCGCGTTTTGGAGAAAGTAACAAAGTGTTACCTCAGATAAAAGTAAACAAATAAACGTGATCTTAAGGATTTCTACCGTTTATCCAAACGCACCCATTATCAATGAAACTAAGCGTTTTGGGGTGGTGCATCGACGGCCAAAATTCACTGCAGTGTAAATGGCCTAGATAAAGCAGCGTTTTTCAATAAACCTCAAAACGCACCGCTTCATGAAATAATACATTTTACCTCTTGATCATCGCACGAGGAAATAATACATTCATGAAACCTAGATCTTCTGAGCACGAACAACCGACAATATGAATTCCTTTAATGATATTATAGATCTGAATTCGGTGAGAATTAATATGAGGATACTCATTTATTTATTTATTTATTTTAAAAGTCACTTAGAAACGCGGAAAAAGGACAGAGAGCAAAGAAGAGGGAGGGGGAAAAGAAGACTGAGAGGGCGAAGGCTTCCATGATTGTCGCCCTCTCCGTCCCCACTCTCACCTGAGCTTGGCCGACTCAACCCCATCCATCTCATGATCCTCTCGCTTCCACCCTTTCCTTCGAATGCGACGATTGAATGCCCGCATTCGGGTTGATTCCAAATCTAGACACATGGATCCGATTATGCTTCATCTTCGCTCCAACGCTCGCTCAGGTCTCTTTGCGCGCAATCCCAAGAGTAGTGCTAGGTCTAACTGCTTGGTCCTCGGTTCGATTCTGATCGCCTTTGTTTTTTTCATTTGTTATGCAATCTTCTCCGGCAAGACTTCGCCCAATTCTGTGAAAACGAAATTTGCGATCGTTATTGATGGAGGGAGCACCGGGACCAGAATTCACGTGTTCAAGTACAGATTGGAAGGTGGAAATGCGGTGTTTGATTTTGGGAAGGATGGTTTGGCTTCGATGAGAGTGAACCCCGGTCTTTCGTCGTTTGCGGGGGAGCCAGATGGGGCTGGCCACTCGCTTTTGGAGCTTCTGGATTTTGGAAAGAGTGAAATTCCGAAGGAGAGTTGGAGGGATACGGAAATTCGACTAATGGCGACGGCTGGGTTGAGGATGCTGGAAGTAAATGTGCAGCAGCGGATCCTGGAGTCATGTAGGAGATTGCTCCGTTCATCTGGGTTTAAGTTTACGGACGAATGGGCTTCTGTCATTACAGGTTCTCTTCCTACCGATGCTGCCTCTTCATGTTTAACTTCTCAAATCTTTTGTATTAGTGTAAAATGTAGGAGTTCGAAGGAAGAGAATACGAGTAATGATCCGCATGCTGCTAACATTAGGAACTCTATTTTGCAAACAGAATACCCCTGCATAAGTAGAGTCGAAGTTTTTTTTTTTCTTTTTTTTTTTTAAATCCTCCTCTTTTTCTTTGGACAACCAAAGAAAGATAGAATTGATGGATTCGTGTGTAATAAACGAAACTACAAATATGATAACTTCATTGACAGAATAACTGCTTTCCATTTTGTCGCTCCTCTTTCTTATTACACAGGGAGCTGCAGGTGATAGGTATGCAAGTTCAAAAATTTAAGGGTTTCAGATAATAATTCAACCTGCATTAGCTCCATGTTCATCACGATATTGTTGTTTTATGGTAAATGCTCCTAGCATTAAGATAGAATCATGGAGTCAATATCATTATCACCTCAAATGTTGATGTAATACAACTTTTAGTCTAGGTAAATATGGAGGGCTTGCTTCTGTCAGATGGTGTATTGATGATGTTAATTTCAAAACTAGGAACTCTATTTGGTCTATTTCAGATATATGACAATCTGAAAAGAGAAGAGGGAGACTGCAGGTGAGCTAGAATGAACTAATAGGAATATTTTTGCAAAGGATTGGATGAAAGTGTTTTTAGATGAGAGTGAATGATGAAGGAGCAGTTGCAGAGATCTCAAGACCTTAAAGTTCACATAGCAAGTCAATTTATCATACCATCTCTTTCACTTTTTTGTTCTGTTTTTTTCTCTTTTTTTTTTTTTTGGGCTTTTTTAAATTACAGCTTGTCTTGACATCATACTAATGCCCTCTGTGTTAGCAGCATCATCATAATGTGATATTTGATGCTTCTTTTGTTTTTCTCTTCCCCTACTTTTCGCTGTACAAGGTTCAATAATTTAATGAAGCAACATGTATATGACCTTTGGCTGCCTCGCTTCTAGTGTCATAATTTAATATTTGGTTGTATAGGTTCTGATGAAGGAGTATATGCTTGGGTTGTTGCAAATCATGCACTTGGCACTCTTGGAGGTGATCCTTTGCATACAACAGGGATTATTGAACTTGGGGGGGCTTCTGCTCAGGTACAGCTTTCATTATCTCTCACTACTTATTGTTCCAAAATTTGTAAGTCTATCAGAACCAAGTTGCTTTGTGCCATAAAACCATGTATGGCTTGACCACGATTATTTTATGAGCCGCACAAACCAATAATTAGAACCAAGTTCACCCATTCTAGATTGTATATGGTAGGGGATTTTCCTGGGAGCTAGATTCAGTCCATATCAATTGACCATAAACGAAGAACCAAAAAGACAAGTTGCTAATTGTGAATTATTGTTTTGCTTCTTAAGCAAGGGACATGGGGAAGATTGCAGCATTCTTTGAACAGTATTCTTTTTGCATCTAGAATGCTATCATTGTGGAATTACATGCATATACAAGTGGTGTCTGAATTGACATGGATTATTGGTTAGTGTTTTCCAGTACATAAAGGAAGAAAAGCTTAAGAATCTACCACTACAGTTAGACTTCAGCAGCTTTTATTTCCCAAAGTCATAAGAAACTACTTGATACTTAATATGCTTCAAAGCACTTCAGGCTTCAACTAGTTAGTTGTTTGCTATATATGATTTCTGACTTTAAGCTAGATTCTTGCTCTTGGGAAGCATGACATATGGAATTACTACTTAGAATTTCTGCTTGACTCCTATTTCAGGTGACCTTTGTATCAACCGAGTCAATTCCATCTAGGTTCTTACGTGCTGTTAGACTAGGGAATACTACTTACAACCTTTACAGCAACAGCTTTCTTCATTTTGGCCTGGTGATTGCTATTCTCTTTGCTGTATTCTTTAGACTCATTGACATGTGTATCCACTGGTGTTGTGTATGATGTATTAAAATTCACAAATAAGGGTTAATTTGTTTTGGTGTCACTACCCATTTC
Source organism: Erythrophleum fordii (assembly GCA_032878935.1). NCBI lineage: Eukaryota > Viridiplantae > Streptophyta > Magnoliopsida > Fabales > Fabaceae > Erythrophleum > Erythrophleum fordii. The sequence continues at coordinate 46,173,903 of JAVQMF010000053.1, read as the reverse complement.
ACTGGCCTTGTAATGATCAGGACACTTGATTTTCTTACTAATTTTTTGCTGTCTTTCTTTCCTGTACATGTTAAAAGTTCACTGCTTCTGATCAGTCTCTTAAAATTTAATGACATTCTGTAATGAGACTTATAGACTATAGCTGATCATTTGTACACAAGAATTACAATCATATCATAAAGTTAGGACCTTCTAATCGTTGTGATTTTGCAGAATGCTGCTCATGACTCATTGAGGGAAGCACTTTTGTCTGGAGATTTTAACATGGGTAATTACATATGCTGTATTCCGGGACTGATTTCTGTGTCTTGAGTATCTTTAAACGTAATTATTATGAGAAAAATATGCTTTATTTCATGGATTTGATTGATGCATTTATGAAGGATAAAATTCCTTTAGAGATGTAGATTAACATAGTTGTTTCTTAAAAAATTTTAACATGATTGTAAGTAATATCTCTGAAAAAAATTTGGTACAAAACTATACTGGCTTGATCTCAGTATTGATTCTAATATTTATTTATTTTTTTTTCATTTTTGGTGGTGTACAGTAGAAGTAAACATTAATTAGCCATTAAGGTTAGCCTGGGTAACACATTCTCCAAACATCAAGACACAGCTTTTTATATTGAGATGTCATGTGAATGCAGTGTGATTCCTTTTGCTGTACCTGTAAATTATTCTATGAACACCTGTAAAAAAATAATCATAAATTTGCTAAAATTTTTGCTGAGGGAGAAATTTATTAACACTCACTTAGTTGTTCCATGCCTGACATATTATATATTATATTATATTTTCCACTGGGATTCGAAATCCTGATTCTCTTGCTATCTCATATAATAACTCCTTAATTCTTGGTCAATTATCCTCATTTGTGGCATATAGAACTGTGTAATATTTCGTGATTGTAGAAGAGTTTGGTATTGATTCTTAATTCTCCTCAGTGCAGCTACTCAATCTCTTCAGAATGGGTTGCCTTTAGATCCTTGTACTCCCAAAGGCTATTCTCACAATGTTAAGTCATGGAGTCTCTCTCCTGCTTCAATAAAGGAACAAAACCGATATCATTCTACTCTTCAAAGTAGGGGGAACTTTTCAGACTGCAGATCTGCAGCATTGATGCTATTACAGAAAGGGAAAGGTCATATATACTTTCACAAATTTGTATTCTTTGATTCACTTTACAGTGGCAATATCTTCACTTCTTGTTCTCATAGTTGTGTTTTTTTTCCCCCTCACTGTGTTGATTGATGCAGAAAAATGTTCCTATCAACATTGTGACATAGGATCAACTTTCGTACCTAGGCTTCAAGGGAAGTTTCTTGCCACAGAAAATTTCTTCTACACATCAAAGGTTCTCTTTCTTCTTGATGTTTAATGCGCCATGCTTCTAGTGTTATATATTTGTGCATTTTACTTTTATTGTCTTCATTGGATGTATCTGAGATGATAGTAATATTATGTTACTGTCATTCCATTAATTCGTTGTGGATTTTAATGCAACTTACTCAATTCTATTGTTTCTTCTTTGGTGCTGTTAGTTTTTTGAATTGGGACCAGGGGCGTATCTGTCTGAGTTGATGACAGCTGGTCAAGAATTTTGTGAAGAGGATTGGTCAAAGCTGAAGAAAAAATACCAGTCCCTTGATGAGGAAGATTTACTTCGGTATTGCTTCTCTTCAGCATACACTGTTGCTTTGCTTCACGACAGTCTTGGAATTGCTTTGGATGATGAGAGGTACATGTCCTTATTTATCTTTTAACAGATTTGAAGACAAAAAGACTAATAACATTTTTGGCACTGATTGTATTTTCTGAGATGAAACAGATTATCTTAGTTCTGCATAGATATCTTCCTAATGTGGTTCAATGGGGATTATAAACAATCCAGTTGTCACATGTGACACCATACCTGAGTGACCATTAGATCTTCCTTGCTGGCATGTCATGCACCCAGAATTATATCTTAAACTGAAAGACGAATTATTGCCTGCCCCCTTTATTGCATTTGTTTCAGACTCGGGCAGAAAGCCTCTAATTTTTAAGATCCAGTTGGTTACAAATTTTTCCCAGTGTCAACGTATATATGATATCCATGTGTGCTTGCACATGCTCTTATCCAGTTATGGTTGGTTCTGCATATGTTTGATTTCTTCATGCCAATGCATTTATGTGTATCTTATTGTGGTTGAATTTAATTGATTGCAATTGCTTTGGCCAGGGTTAAAGTTGCTAATCAGGTGGGAAGTATTCCACTTGATTGGGCGCTGGGAGCTTTTATCTTGCAAAGCACAGCTGATTCAGGTGTACAGAACCATGATTGGATTGCCACTGTCAGTGATGGATCGCCGACACTCCTCTCGCTTATTGCAATTTTTATAATTTTGTTGTTTACAGCATGGTCTATATCTAGGTGGAGGAAACCTCAGCTAAAGACAATCTACGATCTTGAAAATGGGCGGTATATAGTTACACGAGTTGGTAGATCTTGAATGCTTCAAGAGTAGACCAGACCCAAGTTCTTGGTTTGCATATCTGGAGGCAGTGTTGCAATCGTAACGAAAATATTTATCCATTTTCACCGGTGCCCATGCCATACACTGAAGTTCATACTAGTGGGAATAGTGAGGTTAAACATCATTGGATTTGGAGGCAGCAGCATGTAAGGTAACTATTGTGGTGGAAACTAGTGTAGGGAAGTCCATTTAGTCAGTGGAATTTAGAGGCTGAGTACTTTGCCACTTGCTGTATCCGTTACACAAAATATAGTAGGGCAAAAAGTGGGGCAGAGCAGCCTAGGAGAATTGTTCGGGGGAGACTATATGCTGAATTTTTTAACTCAGAAACACCTTTTTTTTTTCCTTTGGTTATGCATCTGGGCTGTGTACCAAACACAACATAAAATTATTGAATTGATTGTGCTTTCCAATTTCCACACGCCCAAAGAGAAAGTTTTCTCGGTTTCCAGTCCCAAAAACTAGGCTGATGTTTATGAAGAATGAGTTTTGCAGAAAGATTTGCTGAAGCCTGTGAAGGAGACTTCTGAACCCACTTGTTGAGAAAGAAGTGAAAGATAAATTGAGGTCAATTGAAGCAAATGTTCAGTGAGCCTCTGCTAAAACAAAGTAAATTGTGAGAAATATGTATTTTTTATTATTATGTTTTCATATCTCTTCAAGATTAGTCTTTTATTTAAGTTTTCTAAAATCAAGTTTAACCAAAAGTCTAATTTTATTGCAGCTTGCCATAAACTCGGCGAGAAATACCAACCTTTGTTTTAATGCCAAGAAGCTGTGAACCCAAAACCCACTGGCCAGAAAACCTGGCGCGGTAACTGAAAGAATAAATAAATAAACATTTAAAATTAAAGTGCAAAGCAATCGAATATTGACTAGAGATGGAAATTAAATTCAAAATATTTTAGTCAATATAATTTAATCATGTTAATTGAATGAATCTTACTGCTATGTATTTTGGTCAATAAAAAGCACCTGAAAAGTCACACCAGAATATTTTACTAAAATTTAAAATTTTTGTTGTGATAGGACACCCCAAGAAAAAAGTGTTAATATTTCTTGACGGCCAAGCACTTGTTGGTTTGTTGGTTGGGATTTTTTATTTGCTTCATCGCATCCTTTAAGGTTGCGTAAGGTCTATATCTAAATGTTAGTTCTCCTTCACAAGCAAACCTCTAAATTTCTAACTACCCATCCTCGTCTTTGAAAAATGAATTAGTTCGTATTATCCCATTACTAATTTTTTTTTTAAAACTCTGTTCGTAGTTCGTATCCTTGATTCTGTAGGACCGTAATGGAGTAAAACAAGCCGCTATAAGTAAAAAAAAAGAAGAATGCACTTAGTGTTTTTTTTTGGAAAAAAAAAACCAACAAGTGAACATTCTTAATATTTAGTATACATCTTAAATTCATTTTTGTATATTTAAATTCTGTAATTCCCCTAATTTTGGTGCCGCATCTTATGCCTCATGCTCATGTCTATACTTTTAAAGAATATAAACATGATTTTGCCTTCTTCTTTTTTAAACCTTTTTTCTTTTCATTCTTCTATTTTCACTTTTTAACATTGTTTTTTTTTTGGGGGGGGGGGGGGGGGGGGGTGGTGTGGTGTTGGTGGAGACATTCATTCCTCTTCAAGAAATTTCTCGACATCCAATTAAGTAATCTTTGGTAGGCCTCACTTCCATGTCGATTCTTATATGAGAGTACCAGGTAATTGGTGTCATGAGATTGATATATGTCATTTTTCGGTAGCCTCACTTACATGCCAATCCTTCTGCTAGTATATGTGAATTTGGGGCTGACAAAAAATCTGAAAATGCCACCAGCATTCTAAATGATAAATATTAGAATGACCTATTTATTTTTAAATAAAAAATAGAAAATAAACCATTCTTGTTGAACAAATAACAAAGAGGAAAGAACTCGGTAGTTGCCGTTGACTTGAGTCCCAGAAAGCAAATCATAAACATGAAATCTTCTCAAATACCATTTCTCCTTTCGGGACTAATCTAGAAACGTCTCAAGGGACATTAACGTAGAAGTCACCAATTAGCACTAAAATAAAGCTATGGCTGAACATGGCGTTTGAAATGGACAAAAACGACACACATATTTAAAATGGATAAAATCACAGGTAATCTGAGAACACAACTCAAGAATCTATACTAAAGATTTGCCAAAGCATATAGATTAGGGAAGTTTTGAAGATAGTTGATCCCAAAATATAAGCCAATGATTGAGGTGCCAAATTTTTCATTTGCATTTAATCAAAGCTTATTAGGGAGTCGGATTTGCATAGTTAATTTTAACAATCCAACATGAGCTTTTCATAACATGCTTAATTTAATTTGAGGGTAAGCATATAATATGTTTGAATTCTTTTAATATCAGAACTTTGTGTTGATGAAAATTTTTTTAGAAGAGATTTTTTTTTTCTATGCTCAATTTTTTAAGATGAACATCTACTCACTTGAGTTTTAATAAATTGCACTACTTGATATTTATTGTAATGACGTGAATTTGATATAAATTTACGTTCTAAATTCAAATTATAATATTATTTTTAGCATTACAAAAAACAGTATTTTAGTGATGTTCTGCCATACTTACTGTGTAAAATTATTTAGGTAAATACCATATGCTATGACAACTAGTAATGAAAATGTTCAATCTAATCCTTTCTAAGCCCATTTAAAATGGGGAGAGTTGATTTTTACAATAGCCCTATTGTTTTATCAGTTTCCTTAAGTTGACAAAAATTTCAAATATTAAACATGATGAGGTGAAGCAACCATAAAAAAATGGTTTAACAGAGAAGGTAAATAACTAAATATATAAATAAAGAAAAATTCTAGTTAATGACTTTAAGTTTTTAAAAAAATATCTTTAAAAGGATTTAATTATAATTGTAAAAATATCAATTTATAAGAAGTTGTAAAAAAGTCATTGACTATTAATTTTACTAACTTAAGATTTTTAACTGAAAATTTTCCTTATAAATAATATAACTAAACATGTTATTACATATTTAAATCTTAATTTTGTTATATTTTTAGAGGTGTTGCGGGGAATTAAAGTAATTTCGTGCGAATCCCTTAATCTTTTTGCAGCCTAAGAGCGTTTGTTTTCAAGTAGTTTTCTAATAAATAAAACAGAAATTGGGTTAGCAATTAAGAATAAAACAGAAATTTGGTGAGCAACTAAGAACATATCCTCAATTTTTTTTTTTTAACGGGTAACGACATATCGTCTTGTGTACACATCATGTTCATAGCGTTGCTTCATCCAAAGTCAATAATAAAATTTTATAAAAACAATAATGCAATAAATCAATTTTAAAATTAATAAATAATCCATAAGACTTGCCTGGCTGGCTGGCTGGCTGGCTGTTGTCTAATAGTATCTACTAAGAAATTGGTCCGGACATGTGGGGCCCGACCCGACCAGACAATTGGAACCGGTCGTTCACGCGGCAACCCCGTGTCAAATGACGAAAATGCCCTTTTCGACCTTCTGGGAAGCAAAGGCAGTGTCCCTATATGAACGAACAAATTTTTTTTCTGTTTAAATTCTCACATCGATTTTGGGGCTAAAGAAAAAAAAAATTTTAATATATATCGGCGATTAAATCGGCGGAGGATTCAGTGATTGTATTCGTGTCTCTCCACTTTTTGTGCGATCTAAGTCTCGCTTGTTGCAAGCAATTTGTGTCTATAATTACCATTTTTTCGGTGAGATCTTCTATCGGATTCTCTCATTTTCTTGGGAATTTTACGATCCGCTGTCCCCTGATGACTGCGATTTCGGGTTTCAGGGGTTTGGATTTGGAATAAGAAAAATCTCCGGCTTCCTTGGTTTTGATTTTGTTCCTTAGGGTTGATTAGGATTTTTTTTTTTTTTTTACTTTTATTCTTCTATTTTTAGATTAAGGATCAATGAGCGATCATTTGGTTTTGTACGTTGACCGTCTTGTACGGCCCGCGGCCGCTGACCCGGTGACCCAACCGGCTGACAGCCCGTCTGAGCCGGCACCATCTGTGGATGCGGCGGGGCCATCTGGTTCTGCCCCGTCGGTGGATGATGACGCTAGGTCTGAGCATGATGAGGGTTGTAATGAGGATGAGCCCCTGATCCAGATGGCTGAGTGTCGCATTTGTCAAGAGGAGGACAGCGTTAAGAATTTGGAGAATCCTTGCGCATGCAGCGGCAGTCTAAAGGTATATCTGCTGTTCTTATTTGCTGTATTCTTTGAATTTCAGGTGTATTACATAGGTTTTGTTCTCGTTAGTTGCAAACATGCCTCTACATTTTGTGATTTCAAAAGAAAACGGGTTCTATCTTTCTTTTTTATGTTTAAATTAGAGAATGGAGATGCATTGGGCAGTTTGGCTAATGAAATAATGCCTGATTTTGTACCCGAATTTTGTTGGAAACAATGGATCAATGTAAGGGGGGAAATAGAAAAGAAAAAGCTAACCCTTTAGGCAAATGCAAAACAAGAATGGATGAACGTTGTTGTTTTTCTTTTTTTCAATCTACATAAAGGAATGGATGATCGTTGTTGTTTATGTGACAAAAGCAAGTGTGAAGTAGCAAGTAATACTGTTGTTCAATTTTATCATCTCTATTTTGTCTTCATATTGCTTTGATGTTGTTAATAAACTGGTTGAATATTTGTTGTTTCTTTTCATTTGATAATGTCCAAGTGAGTAATTGATGGAATTTTTTTATACAGTTTGCTCACAGAAAGTGCGTTCAGCATTGGTGCAATGAAAAGGGTGACATAATTTGTGAGATATGTCATCAGGTATGCTTCTTTTTACATTTTTTTTTTTAATTCAAAATCATGTCATTCATGGAAGTTTGTGATGAGGAAGATTTTGGTACAAGTGGTTATCTGTACAAGTACAACTTTATTGAATAATTGAATTCCTGTGTTATGTCTTAGAAGGAGAATAAAACAAGGGGAATGCGTATACAAAGTTATATATATATATATAAAATATGCTTCTGGAGGTTTTGATATTTTTCATGTTTGGCTTGTAGCAGTCTAGATGAGATTTTTCAGGTTCCATGTCCTTTATACCTTTTGGATTATGAAATGTCTTTCTAGTTAACGAGGAAATATATGAATTGAACCCAATGCTCTTTTTTTGTTTATGTCTGGATGCGTGTCTGTGTACTTGGTCAAATCTTTCCAATTATATTAAATTTGTGCTTAGCTTTGATGATCTTTTTATTTTTTTTTCTCTGTTTGTAATTTTCAGCCTTATCAACCTGGTTATACTGCCCCACCACCTCGCCCTCATCCTGAAGAAACTACCATTGATATAGGGTAAGCCAAAGTTTCTATTTTGAATATATCATTTAATTGATTATGTTAGTTCTATGTGTAAGTATACTCTTTTGCATGTTATATAGACTGCTGTGATGTAGAGATATTTGCTTGAAACTATTGTGTAACTTTTGATATCTGGCCATCCTAGCAGTGGGGGCTGGACGATCTCTGGCACACCTTTGGACGTGCGTGATCCTCGACTATTGGCGATTGCAGAGGCAGAACGCCAATTCTTGGAGGCTGAATATGATGAGTATGCTGCTTCTAATGCCAGTGGAGCTGCTTTTTGTCGCTCAGCTGCTCTAATTGTAAGGCATTAGCCTTTAATTTTTTTTCTAATAAACCATTTTAAGAAGTTAGTCATATATGTATGTTGGCCAGATGCTGATTTTCTTGAGACCATTCTTTTGGATTCGAGGAGATGTCCCAAACATTAACTTTTAGGAACGTTATCATTTCATGTTTATTTGAGTTGTTGATATATTATTAGTACTTGCCTTGAACTTTAGGCTTTGAAGATGCTCTTTTGCATCACTTATTTGTTCACTTTATATTAATTGTGCACATTTGCTATGTCAGTATGCTAGCTCATGAATGTGATTTCAAGTCTATTCTATTCCACTTGGTGCAGTTAATGGCTCTTCTACTCTTGCGGCATGCACTCTCTGTTACAGATTCTGATGCTGATGATCCGTCTACATTTTTCTCTGTAAGTCATTTGAGTCCCTTCTGGCCAAGTAGTTTATATTGCTGCTGCAGTACTGATTCCAACTAGTATGTACCGTTGAATCAATCTAACTAGCTCACCAATTTCTGCAGCTTTTCCTACTTAGAGCAGCTGGATTTCTTTTACCTTGCTATATCATGGCTTGGGCAATCAGTGTTTTGCAACGCAGGCGACAAAGACAAGTCAGTCTCAGTTTTACTTCTGACCAATTCTCAGTGATGATGCTATGTCATGACAAATGTTAATTTTAGTACAAATTGCCTTTTGTTCATATCTCTTGGTTTTTATGGTTAAATGCGACACATGGAGATGGATAAATTCTGTTTTGGGAATTTCTTGACATTTCATATTATTGTGAAACAGGAGGCGGCAGCATTGGCAGCGACCCAAGTTGCTTTTGTTTTACAATCTGGGCAGCCAAGGGGTCTGCAATTTGCCATAGCACCAGGACCCACGGTGAATTCACAACAGGAACACGTGTAGTTTGTTTGTTATGAATCCGGGGTTTATGTGCCATTTAAAGGCTTGTTTAAATGCGGCACTCTTGATTTCTCAGCTCTAATGTATGTACATATCTTAGCTCGAGTGGCTCCAAGGCTTTCGATATCTTGGATTGCATTGCCTTCGGCTCAAACATATTGTATCTGATTCTTTAGTACCTCAGGTCATCAAAAATTTAAAATCAATAATTGTTGCATTTTAGATTCACACCTTGTTTGCTTGTGTTAATTCTTTTTGCTCCACTCTATTGAACTTCAATACCCACTAGTCTCCCCCCAAACAAATTAGCTTCATGTATGTTGCCTGGAACAAGCGCAGGCCTATTATCCTTTCCAAAAATTTTCAACATTTCGTCCTCTTTGTGAAGTGTAGATTACCCGGAACTTCACATGAAATTTTTTTAAAATCAGATTGGTTATTAAATTGATATAAGATGCAGTTAGTGGATTCATAGTGGTTGAATTAAAGTTGAATTAATTTTTTTTAAATCTATATAATAAGTTATAAATATATATAATATTTTATAATTAAAGAGATCCATGTATTGTAAACTGACATTTAAAGTAAATATCATTAATTTCTATGAGAATGCTCTAGTTCGTCAAAATTTTGATTTAAACATTTTAAAAAAAGAATTTTATTAGTTTTTGACTTCCTGAGTGTAAAATTGTTCCATTTTAATTGATTCTTCATCATATATTTGCTCATTTTTAAAGTAAACTAGCTTATAACCATGGCTAGTTGACTTGTGTTTTTGACCCAATCAATTGATTTGGTCTAATTTTTTTTTAAATCATGATGGTAACTCAAATTTTTTGAAAGAAAAATTAAAGTGTAACTTTCAGGTAATTGTTATCATTTTTTAAGAAAAAGTAACAGATATTCTATTAAATTTTAATTCAGTATTTTATCTGCATCAATTTTGTCTGGTATCTTACTAAAATTTGTTGTTGTTTTCATAATAACTAACGTTTAAATACGTTACATGAAATATTCTCTGACATCTATATCATGTAAGAAGGACCCATCATTGACTATTTATTCTCATTTTCTGCTTCTTCCCCTTCTTCCACTTCTCTGTTCTTTTCGAAAAAAAAAAAATTAACATTGCAAATTTATTCCTAATGGTAAGAGTACGCTAATTTAGGAGGGTTCATTGCAAAGCCAAACTTTTCGGATGACCAGAAATTTCTGGTTGAGCTTATGAGTCCTAACTGCGCATCACATTCTTCCCAACCAAAGCTCTATGTTCCTCTGAGTGCATGATTTATAGTATTTATGAGGACAAATAAGTTTCTTTTCTACACTGATTTTCGAACATGAGGTTTGCACTCAAATCCAGTGCCATTTTCCCTCCTATCTGTTCTTGTCTTTCCGGGCATATCTTCTCTTTGATTATTCAGTCTGAAGTAGGGAGGGGATTTTTCAGTTTTCGGTTTCGGAAACGAAAAAGAAAGCAAAGATAGATAAGGTGAAATTTTCTCAGATACACTATATATATATATATATATATATATATATAAAGTAATAAGTGCATACACTTTTAATGCACGCAAAAATTTTTTAAGAGGAGAGAAGAAAAAAAAAATCTTTGAAGTGACAAAACGAGGTGGTCTGGTAGAACTTTTTTGGGTGAAATTGCCATAGATGTCATATAGATTTTTTTTTCTTTTTTTGACAAGTCAAGATCGTTCATTAACTATTTGAATGCCCTTAGCTATTAAAAATTAAAAACCTTTTTAGAAAAATTTTGGAGAAAATTAACAGGAATAAAACGTTTAAAAGAAAATTAAAACTTACTCTAAACCCAAGGGACAAAATTAATACTTTTGCCTTTTGAAAAAATTGACAAGGAAAAATTTTTCCAAAAAAAAAAAATTCAGTTATATGAAGGTGGACGGTGGAAATTATTCACAATGCACTCTTCCCATTATAAATGTGAAACGCAGAGCAGGTCTTGCTGGGATTTCTGGGAAATAGATAGATAGCCAGAATCTACAATTTGGACGTATCAAAAAGGTCCCATGCGTAATTTGCACTTCTTCGGGAGCTGACGTTGATTTTGTGAGAGAGAGAGAGAGAGAGAGAGAGAGAGAGCTATGTGCAGAAACATCATTACAGAGAATCCATTTTCTTTTTGGGGAGCAGCTAAGAAATTGTCTAATTTTTTAAAATTTTTATCTTTATTTGTTTAAAATTGATAGTTAAAAGATTATTTTTATTTTATTTTATTTTTTAAATATAAAATTAAATTTTAAACCATTTAAATCAGATTTAAATAATTCAAAATTTACTCTTAGAAGAACAAAAGATTTGCATGGCATCATATCACCAAGCGTGGGATCATCAATGTGGGTTTCCAACAATTTTAGTTACATAAATTAAGTTCCTCTCCAGAAGATTAGATAGGAACGCAGAAATAGAACCTAAATTGTGAATGAAAGTTCTTTAAAATTCAATTAACTCCAATAACAAGATAATAGGAAAGCTCTTGGCAGATACATTAAGTCAGTGAGTAGTAAGGAGAAGGAAAACAGTATATTAAGAACTAGACGCAAATTCACTTCAGATAAAAGTTTCTAAATTAATTCCGAGTTGAACAAAACATTGTCAGGTTATAGCTGGTTAAAATCAAAATTTTCAGAACAATGATTCACAATACATAATCATTTTAGTATCCTTCATAGTCTGACATTTCCTATAAAAGCCATTGAAGATCAGTATCCTTGAAGAAACAAATCAAACTCACGTTCACACATTACTTTATGTCGAAACACTCTACTCATTACAATTTAATGCAGTTTAAGATAAAGCAGAATGTAGAATAAAAATACTTTTTCAATTGTTAATATAAAAAAGAAAGATAATTAAAATTAAAAATTAAAACATAAATCATCCAAATCTATTCTAAGAAGACCAACACAAGATCCGTGTGGATTCAAGAAGATCATATTATGCTCTTCTTAGAGCAGCAAAAGACCCCTTTGGGTTCAAGAAGATCATGTTATGCAAATTTAGGTAGTTCAGTTTTTAGTTTGAGCTATTGATAACGGATTAATAAGAAACTGAAAGATAATGACCCAGGTGGGGGCTACAAGAACAATTGCGTACGATTGGATTTTTCTCTTTTGAACAAAGCGGATAAGCAATATATTGTAACATACTCTAGGTATGATTATGATCCATGATGTCCAATTTTAAAACCAAAGCAAGGAAGCATCTCCCTTTACCTTATGTTTTGGTGACATTCTCTTTGTAGCTCCTACTTTTGCCTTTCCTTTGTAAAGAATAATAATGACCAACAGTTTTATAAACAACATTGCTCCTCCCAACCAAACATGAATCAATTTTGTTCCAAACTATCAATTAATCTTGCCTTATAATGATCATTGAAAAAAATTTTGAATGCAATTTTTTAAGTGTTTGTTATAGGATTATTTAATAAAATCATAAAACACTGAGAAGTTTTTAAAGCAATTAATAACTATAGTGGGTTGATATGCACTAAATTATATGTCAATAAAACAAAAGATTGTGAGAATTTAAATAATTTCTTATTTTCTCCTTAATTAATAACTGCCTTTTTATTTAATTGGTGTTATATTTAATTTTATCATTTTACTTGTATATATGATTTTGAAACTAATGACCAGAAGGTCCTAAAAACATATATATTAATATAAATAATGGCCAGTAGAATATAGTATTCTCATGTTATTTTTTATAAGAGAATCTCATAACAAATACTTAAGGTGTGTTTGGATTAAGAATAATTAAAAAAAGAAAAAAAATAAACAAACGTCTTATTTAGATTTAAATCAAAGAAATGCCTAAATCAAGCCATCACTTTCCTTTTCTTCCATTCTCTTTAATCCAAGTCTTGTCCGTCTTCCTATCGGGGAATTATTGCTTGAAGCATTTTATGTAAGAAAAAACTTTAATGCCCTTCCTAGGTATTTATTATCTAGTTTTTCAATAAAGCATCTCATGTGAGGACATGTTTTAAAGAGTTAATAGTATACTATTAGATTTGTCAAAAAAAAAATATGTTCACATATTATATTTTTATTAAATAACCTAATAACAAATATTTGAAGAATTTTATTTAAGTCTTATCTTTTTATTTAGCATAGTTCAATTTGCAGGATTGTATTTCAATTTTCAAGCATTTCACGTATCAAAAAAACACTGAAATTTAGCATCTAAGAAGCTTGGCGAAAAAAGAAAGAAAACCTAAGCATCAATCTCTTTCAAAGATTGGAGGGATTAACAATTACAACTGTTTTTTGCTTTAAGTTGCTTTGCTATTCTTCTTTTTCTCACTTTTTTCTGTGTTGGCCTTATAGTCAGTCGGGGCAATTGTACCAAGACCGTTATGCTAAGCTAAGCCCTATGGTAAGGCTTCTTTGGTTTGAAACAAATTTACAAAGGGCTCACAACTTTAAGACCAGTCTCGATAATCTAGAAAGCCATTATTTGCAAAGCTTTTACCTTTGTTTTTGCGTTACTGTTCAAAATTTAATCACAGGAAGTGGGTTCCGCCATAAGCAGTGCTTAGATTCTTAGGGTCACATAACTCTTTTCAACAGAAAACAAACGTATCAAACGAGTACATTAAGATTAAGATAGTACAAGCCGTACCATATATCAAAGCATAAGGTCCCACTCTGCAGTTTTTCTATTTCCTAATTAGGCAAGGGACTTGAATGAACAAGAACATTTGCAAGGATCAAATGCCCACCTGCAATTGAAGCCACTATGTAATCTTGGGATCAGCAAAAGTATTAGAACTCTTGAAAATGCCATTCTTTGCATAATCATTTGGACTTCAACTGAAACAATCTAATGACAAACCTCACCAAGAAGATTGGAATGCACAAGCATGTCTCATGTGTCTTAGGCAAATGAATGCAAGTGCACAACTATTCAAAGGGAGAATGAAAGCATATTCTATTGGGGCTTGAGCCTTACTTCAAGGTATAAAACCCCTCAAAAGGAAGTTTCAAATCTTATGAAGAAAAATGAAGAACAGAAAGCAACGAGTCATATAACTCTTTCACTTTAATTGGAGGATAAAAAGCAATGAATGAGCACATAAATTATCCAAGATGTTGTTGTGTCACTTGGACCATGACCAGTCATCCTTCGTCCCAAAACACCATGTCAGCCAGTTGTGATGATAAAGTGAGGAATTTATGCTTTCGACAGTTCCTAGTTGCATGTGATTTTTAAGTTTAAAAAAAAAAACCAAGAAGAGAGAGAGAGAAAGAAAGAGCTCCATCTTAAAGTAAAACAAAGCATAAAGGTACACATTGAGCCAAAGAAATCAAGTACTCTTATTTTTGTTGCCTGGGAAAGAGAGCTTGGAATTCTAAAGAAGAAGAGGAAGATCTTAGAATACCATAAAGCAAGAGTTTGTTTCTTTTGGGGGCTCTTCTATTTGCCATCTATTCTTTATATGACTTGCTTGCTTCTTACTGTAGCAATCTATTAGTTCTGGGTGGCCCATTTTGTTGTCTGCCCTGCTTATCTTAATTAAAAGTGATTAAAACTCCCTTTCCTTAATAACAAAGGAAACGAAATTTACCAGAATAACCCCCACACTAATTTTTTATATGTAATATGCAATATGCCTTGTCGCCTTATCATAGGCAAATATTAAAACTGTTAATTTCATAAATCCAACCTGTGCTGAGGTTAAAATATAGCATTTTATTTACTTAAAGAAAACATACGTCGAGGACAAAGATATCCTGGCGAGCTTATAGTCTGATACGGCCATTGGCAACTGAGAATGCAACAGCTACCTGTGCATACATCGGCAAGCACAATGCTGTGATGCGGCATTTCCCAAGAGTTCTTTTAGTAGACAAAGACGGCATATGATGAAGATGTAGGGAAACGAATGAAAAAAGATACTTGGCTTCTCAAGGGTATTTTTCCAACCCCTTTTTTCATCCTTGTCAGATTTTTCAATAACAGCCTTAATTTGCTTAGGTTGTAGGCTCATGATTCAGGGTGAATCTTAAATTCCTGTAGGCCCTCCTTGCTTTAAGCTTTAAACCCCACCTCAAATCCAAGAGGACATCCATAACAAAGCTTATATCTACAGGCATGGACCATTAGAATACAGAGACTGCTAGAGCAGAGCTGCCTCTTCTCTTATTTTAAACAGAAAGAACATACCTTCCAATTCCATACTTCTGTTTCAGTCCAGAGAAAATGGCGTTTAGCTCTTTTAGAGTTATTGTTCTTCTTCTGTGTGTCGGGTTCTTATCAGTTCAACCAGAGAAAGCATTAGGACTGAGAAATTTAGTGCATCCACTCACACAGATCCAAGACCACAGGATAATGCTGCAGAATCAACCAACTCTCAGAGCTACAAGCATGGAAGTAATGAACACAAAGAAGAAGACAGCAAATGTGAACAACAGGATTGATCAAAATCAGTCGAGCAAAAGAAGAGTGCGAAGAGGATCAGATCCTATCCACAACAGATGTTAACACACCACCTTCTTTCTGTTACTATGAAAGAAAGCAACACCAAGCTGACATCTAAGAGAGTGAGGAAAGACTTATGGAAACATTTAGAAATGCAGAGGAAGCTAGAAATGTAGCAAACCGTATCAGCTTTCTCAAGAGACCTTCATGATGGTTGGTTGGTTTTTCTCTTCTTATTGTTCAATCTGGTTTGAGATTTTTGTCTTAGACAGATATGTATAGTCAAGCTATTAGAAAAGTCCTAAAAATGGAATTCAGTGAGCCACCATCATCTGTGTGTTGCCAACTGAGGATAGTAAAAAGACAGTACAGATGAGGGTGCCGGCTCCAAGAAATGAGAATGTTTCTCTTCTACTCTTGTTCTGAAAGACTATAGTGAAATTCTTTTGTAATCATCCAGTTCTTTTGAAACTATTTCGAATCTAATGTTCTTGATTATCTCTTTTTTTTTCTTTCATCATGCAAAGCAGTTTTGAAATACAAATTCTTTGGAGTCTTCCTGTTTTCCATTTCTCCTGTTTCTCAAGGGGTACATGTAGTGGGGAGAAGAGAGAGGGATCCATTCAGGACAACAGAAAAGATAACAGTAACCTTAACATATAAAATCAGATAGCTCTTACATCTCTAACTCAGAAGATTGAATCTCCAGCATGAGACAGAATAAGTGACGTACCAAAAGCATGTTGTTAATTTGCCCATTATTTTTCAAAAATATATGTTTTCTTGTTTCAATATACTTTTCCTCATTTGCATTAAGAAACCAAATTTACATAAAGTTGTTGTTCACCTAGCATATCATCCAACATAAACTTCATTCTTACAGCAAATCAACAATCATCATAGTGATACACCTTGTAATAGCACAAGATGCAAGCTCAAGGAAGCATCGCTTCAACTTTATCTAAATGTAATATGCTGGAAACAGTGAGAACAACAAATGGAAGTTGGTATCCTTTGCTTACTTGACAAACATTATAAGACTCTTTTAAGTCTTAACCGAAATTTCTTTGATGTGGCAATAGTAATGACAAAGGAAAATAAACTGTAGGGAAACATTACGTACATCGCTTTCTAGAAAATCATGGATCACGAGTCAGGATAGTATCAGTCGAAAAGCAAGACATTGGGATTGGAGCGGATGATTAGTCGATGCCAGAAAAAGAATAGGAAGCTCAATCAAACTTGAAGTTCTAAAACAGTATTATGTTTCATTTATTCATGCTGAAGAAAAATCTACTTAGAGCATGCTTGAAAACTTAATTCAATGCTGGCAATGAAAATTTTCAAGCCCCAGATTTATTTAGTAGTGTTTGTTACGTACCTGTAAAAAATGATTGTAACAGTGACAGTGCTGAAAACATTCAATAGATAGGAGTTCAATGACAACTCTTTCCCCTTTAAAATCTCATCAAACGCTTCAGTGGTAAAGTTTTTTATCACTAAAAGTTATGTACTGAACCCCAATGCTAAAACTAAGTTTTTTTCAAACACACCCTTATTGTTTTTCTTTCTGGACTTAAATGAAGAACTGTCCATTAATGCATGACCCAAAGAAATAAAATCATGTTAGATACCTATTCACTTAGTCTGAAATGGAAATGTCTCTGACTGCTAGACAAAAGATAGGCAAGTATACCCATGTGGCCTTGTAATATAGGTTAGAAAAAATGCATGAAGTTTCTGCCTCCTCGCAGTTGGTTGCCTGTACATAAAAATCACCTAAATATTAATGATAATTACACTTAAGTGCCGTTCAGATGAGTCAATTGTTTGTGCAACACTATTGTTATATCCATGCTGCAAGAGATGACAAATATGGACCATGATTTACAAGTAGCATCTAGCATCTGTAGAATCGTACAGTCACCTAATCTGCAAATTATGTGTGAATAATCTACCAGTTCACTCGAAATGTGAATATAAAGTGAAACCTGTAAGTAGTTTTCCCATGCCAAATTATAGCCACAAATAGAAGGTAATCTTGCAGCATAAAGTGGATCAAAATGCAGGAAAACCAGAAAATGGGATAGAGGGTAGACTCCGTTTGAAGTAAAACAACCCAAAATCGTATATTTATAAATTTAAAAAAAAAAAGTGTGCAGAAAAGACCCATTGCCTATATGGAGACTAGAAGCACAGAAGACTGTAGAGGAACTCTCTGATTCAGCTGCCATTGAATCTATCTCCAGCTGGAAGACATTCGACTCCGAAGTTCGAATCCTAGATGAGCAAACGCCCGCGTTTCCAGTTTCAGATGCCTGTTGGGTCAGAATTGTCTATGATTATGAATAAGCCCACCGAATTTTTTAAAATTGGATTGGGTGATTCAAGGGCTAGATTATAACTGACTGGGCTGGCCCGTATATCTTAGGAGAATAATAATATGCGATGTCCACAAAATTAAAAAAGATGTATTAAAGATGTATTTTTTAAAGTTTTTTCGAAACTTATTTATATATCCGTAAGAGGGGTCATGTGGTAGGTAAGCTCAAATTACTACTGCAACGTATGGGTATGAGGATTGGACTATTCGAAAAATCAGTAAATTAAATATAAAATTAATTCATTTGACTTTTCAAATTAGTTAAAAAAATTAGTCAAAAATCAGTTAAACTAATTAAAAACTTATTTTTAATTTTTTTAAAAAAATGGAATTTTAATATTTTGTGATATAAATTTATGATATTTTATAAATTCCATTTAATTATTTTATATAAATTTATTATCATATATAAAATATTTTAATTATTTTTATTTTTTATTTTTTTATATATATTTAAAAAAATAATTTGATTCGAGTTTAATCATGATTGAACTATTAAACTGTAATTCTAGTTTAATTCAATATCCAGTCCAACTCTTAAAACATTGATTGAGAGACTTCTATAAAGAAAAGTAATATCGGTACCAATCTCTCACGCGTTACTTGTAGATAACTGAAAACATCCTTATATTCAAAATATTGAGATTTTTATATTTTAATTATAATAATCAATATTAAAATATTAAATTTTCATATATCTCATGCACAAATAATTAATTACAAAATTTATAAATATCAACAAAAAGGTAATCAATATAATGATTTCAACATAATTCTTAAATAGTTGAATCAGACAAAATTTATGGATTATTCTATTTAAATCCAAATGAATTTATATTTTATTCTTTTAAACTCTTATAAAACCATCGTATTATTCTTTTTTTTTTGTTCAAAGAAACAGCTTGAATTGTACTCCTAATTCACAAAAGAAGGAACAATAAAAATTAGAAGAAAAGAGGAAAAAAAAGTTCACAAAGTTGGCAAATGAAAAAATATTACATATATTGATTAAGGAAGATGATATTATACCAACAACAAAAAATTAAAGGATGATCTATTAATGAAAGATTTACATATTTATAACTTTAAAAGGGCATGATTTTAGTTAATGGTGTTTACAGGTCAAGTGGGATGGGTTTTAGTTTAACTCAACATCTAACTTGGTTTAGTATCAAATTAGTTTTTTGAGTGTCTAATTCTAGCCTAACCTGATTTTGTTTTGTTTAATACTAAGTTAGTTAGGTTTTGTTTATTTTTGATAAAAAATTATAAAATAAGTCTTGAAAAAAAAATTTATATAAATACATATAAAATTATATTTTGATCATAAAAATATAAAATTTTTATATAAGTCCTCTATCAAATAAATTATATATATATATATATATATAATTGAGTTGAGGAAGACTAAATTGGTCAATATGCTCAACTCAAATAATTTTTGCTCAATTCTTTTTTTTATCTCAACCCAATGTGACTGAACTACCCTGGCCTCTAACCCACTTGTTCACTAGTTTTCCTTGGCAAAAGAAGTAATTTTTCTAGTTACATGGTGAATTTGAAGCACTTTTTAGGGAGGTAGTTAACAACATAGTTTTAAAAAAATAAAAAATAAATAAGATATTTGAATTCCTAAGGCTTTTAGCCTTGCTTTGTAGTAAAAACAAAAAACTCAATGCCAATAAGTTATATAATTCATATAACATTAGCTTAACTTATTAAAGGGTCATTTAAAATTCCTGTAACTTTTGTTTTTGACAACAAAAATTATAAATTTATGTTTTATTAAATTATTGTCGTGATACTTTTTAAAAGTCATAACATTATTTTTAGCTGGCTTAAATAATAACTTTTTTTCAGAGTATTTACAGTAATCTTTAGAAGGCGATAAATTTTCCAAACAAAACCTAAAATCAATAGATGCTTGATGTCTATGATGATGCTATGCTATATTCTGGACTCAATAATAACTCCTAAAATCTTATCCAATTAGAATTTTGAAACCCTTTTCTTTTGTCAGGCTAAGAAGATATTTTTGTTTTCGGCCAACCCCAGATCTTATCTGCATCTGTAATATTTGCAAGAAAGTTAATGAGTGCTTTTAGGTGGATGATGATCCACTCACATTTCCCATTTTACTTTGACATACATTATCTTTTTGTTGCGTCATATATTTTTTTTTTCAAATTGACAAAAAAATCAAAAAAGATAAACTAAGGGGTCTTTTAATTTTGGGCCCACATCCCTTGAATTGGATGCATTTGACCTGAGAGAATCCGGTTCCGTTCTGCTAATGAAGGTTGCAAAAGGCATTATGGCACACTTTATGATTGGAATGGGCTATCTTGAGTTCTTAACAAACGTGGAGCCACTAGGCCGTATTTGACCTGCTTCCCCTACCATAACTTCAATTATTGTGGAAAAAAAACACCATGTTAGTTGTCTCCTTTACTATATTTTATCCCTTCCATATGCAAATTGGAAAAAATTTTAGTTATTTATTCAGTTTGTGGTATTGTGAAAGTTATTGGATTCCAAGGATTAAATTTATCTACAAATTTTTATATTTTTATTATTAAATTTTTTAATTTAAATATGATAATTATATAATTTTTTAATAATAACATTATAAATATATAATTTATTTAAAAAATCATATGGTTGTCTATAAAAATCATGTATCAAATATATTATTATTAGATAATCATATATTTATTATATTTTGATTGAAGAACTTAATAATAAAAAATAAAAAATTAAATATAAATTTTTTTTATAAGTAAATAAATATGATTATCCCGTTATAGTGCATCTATAGTGACAAAATTTTCATTTAAAAATTATAAAAATCATTAAATTTTTATTTAATTTTTAGTTCAATGTAAAAATTGTAAATGTTTGATTTGTATTGTGTATGAAAATTTTACAATTATTATTTCATCCTTTTTATTTTTTATGCTACAATGAAAGCATAAAGCGTTTGACTGAGAAATAAAAAAAAAAGGATGGAATGCAAATTTTTAATAACACTTTACCTTTTAAAAAATAAATAGATTAAATTAATTATAACTAGATATATAAACATTAAAAAATGTGTCTTACTTAAACAAACCATTTACACTTACATAATATTTATTAGAATAAATTACATGAATCTCTCATAAATTTTGTTAAAATTATACAAATTTTCTTTCTATTTTCAAAATATACATAAATTTCTTATAAAATAAAACATTACCTTATATTTTAATTTTTGATCAAAATGCCTTTTTATTTTTTTAGTTAAAAAATATGTATTTAGATTTAATTAAGGGCATTTTAGTTAAAAATTTTAAATTAGACTAAAATGTAAGATATTTTTTATTTTAAAGGAGACTTAAATATATTTAAAAATAGAAAAAAATCTGTTATTTTAATTAAAATTTAAAAAAATTATGTAATTTACTCTATCTATTTAGGATTCACATGATCTACTAATATTTTCAAATCAAAATTACTTTTAAGAAAAATTGTTTTGACAAATATAGCTAAGCAATTATGCATCTTTCTCTCCACCAATTTTGCTCATCAGTGATTCCAAGAAACATACTTATTTCCTGCACAAGTTTCAGACTTCAAATTTCCGAATTTGGGATCTGGAAAATCTGCAACCAGAAGGGGAAAACTAAGTGGAACAAGTCAAGTAGTATTATTTACAGGAACTGATGATAAATGATGATTTTAGGTCAAATTGTCTGCAAATTGTAGCGTGTGAATGCCTAATTGTGTCACCCTGCGCGTGCTTGTCTGATTATGACGTGAATGGCAGAGTACTATTTCATGCATTGAAGATTTCTTTTGACCATTTGAACCCATAAAATGTACAAAAGCCAAAGTTCATGGCTTGGAGTGCTCTCAGCCTCACAGGACAATAGACGGATCTTGATTAAGCTGCCTCTGCCAATTAGAGACCCTTCTCTTGGGTAATCCCAACGTATTAGGCACGCCTTCGTCTTAACTTGTCTCATCAACGCTGAGGAATTATCACCTTACTCCATAACTACACACACTTCGCTTTCTTGGATTCCAGTGGAGCATGCATGATTGAGAACTAGATAGGTTGAGTTAGGAGTAGGGATAGACAGACAGAAGATTAGCGCATAACAGTCATATCATATCGGGCATTTGATATGTAGAATTATTAGAATAAAAATTTTAATTTAAATTTAAAAAATAATTTTGTGAATAAAAATAACTTTTTATATCTTTAATTAAAAAATAAAAATGTTATTAAATAATAATTCTAAAAATAAAATAAATATTATATAAAAAAAAATTTATTCCTTTCTCCCTTCTTTGCAGAAGTGCTGTAAATTCATGTCAAATTAAGGTAGGTGGATTAAAATTTAATACTCACTTTATAATGAGTAAATATATAAATATATTACGAGTAATGTTATTTTTTTATTAATTTAAAATAATTTTTTAAATTTTTATTTCAATGTTATCTATTTTATGTTAAAAATATCAATTTAATTTATTCTAAAACTTTATTAAATTTATGGTAATATTTATGTTTATTAAATATATATATATATATATATAATAGAAACATCAGTCTTAAAATTAAATTATTTAATTTTAAAATATTATTTTCTGAACATGTTCTTTGCTTTAAATAATTTTTTAGCAAATGCTTTTATAATTTGTTAATTTTATAAAATTTACTATTTTATATTGGTCAAATATAATTTAATTATTGTTATATTATATAATGATTATAGAAGTATTTTGGTCAAAATAAGCATTTATTTTAGCCTAATTTTTTGTTGTAGGGGATAAATGTAGTGTATATTTTGATTTTAAGTAATGAGAGTATAGATTTTCAAAACAAGAAAAAAGGATCATGTAATTTGAATATCTTTAAAGAGAAAAAAGAAGAATTTACTCATATATTAAACATATTATGTAGTAAAATTTATTTTATAACGTGTTTAAATTTTATTCATAATTAATTCATTTGTGTTAATCTAAGATTTTGTTTTTAAATCCATTCAAATTCTAACTTTGTCAAATTTTTGGGGATTAGATTGCAAAAAATTTGATATGAATACCAACTTTACAATGTGAGCAACATGTTTGACTAGACCAGAATAAATAAACAATTGAAAGTATGCATAAATTAATTTAAATATATCATCTTACTATGATACGAAATATACAAAATTGGCAAAATTTGAGTAAAGGTTTTGAGGTATTTGTGCCATATTTTTTTAATAAAAACTTAATATGTAAAATTTTTTAAAAAATAATGATATAATTTTAAATTATAAAAAATATACATATTTTTATAAAAGACCTCGAACGTCTGAAAAAACTGCACAAGTTTTGACCAAATAAATTATGGGACAGGACAAATGGTGGGTAGGTCCTAAATTGTAAATGCAAGTACGAACGTCGGTGTAAGAATGGCACACCTGTTTAACGAAGTAAAGATGTCTAATTAATAGCAATCTAATTGCAGTTTTTGTAGTCAAAATTTGATTCAATGAACAACGTTAAGTGGTTGCCATACTCTTAAGGAAAGAAGCGTTTGACCCGCTATGCTGTTGGATTTGAAATTTTCATGCAATAGTTGCCTCAAAATAAATGCTAAAGAAGACTCTTCTATAATTTGATTTAGACAAATTAATCAAATATTATTTATGGGTATAACCAAGTATGAGATTTTAAATATTTATTTTCAATATCATTACTCTCATTTATATAATATCCATAAAAAATAATAATAACTTTCTTGTTCTCATTCTCTTTGGAATCATTCTTCGTTGTTATCTGTTTTCTATTTATTCTTTTCCTTAGCAAAGGCTAAATATTTTTAATTTGAACCTCCATAACTGACTTTAGTATAAATATTCAATTAACTTCAAATATGTGGGCAAATATACTTTTCTTAAAAATCATATCTATCAGCTGAGGAATTTTAAGCATTGTGAATGCCGCCAATGAAAAAGAAAGGAAAAGAAGGAAAACCCCCCGAAAGCACTAAAGTTTATGCATGGCTATGGCCTAATTATACATCGCATTTGTCTCACAACACGTGGAGAAGCATCAAGACTGTTTGCTAAGTGGACCCTAATCAATATTTCCCTTTTGTTTTTGATAGTTGATGAAGTACTATATATATATATATATATTTCTAAGCAACATGTTTGTTAATTCGTCCAAACCAAAAGCAAATTGTCAATTAAGGCAATTTGATGAGTTTAATTCTGCTATAATCAGACAAATCAGACTCAATCATAACAGTTTGCTTGTTTGAATATTAAAGTTAAGGATAATAATTAGTGGGGGACAAGTAAACAAGGACATTTTGTAAGTTGGCTAATAGCAATCACACTTCACAAATTTATTTTGAACTTTCTTATATTATACATTTCTTTCATCTGTTTCAAGTGCTATACTTTTCTTCATTGGAAAAGTCAAATAAAACTCGAAGTGTAATTGCATTGATAAAAAGATGTCTTGGCATTTTAAATATGTGAATGTTGCTATAATTCTCTTGTCAGCTAATTAATTGAATGGATCTCTAGTTGTGTTGATAATTTTGGATGCCACCCTTTGGTCTTTGTTTTTGGAATAGTATGAAGAAACAGGACATAACTTTCTTGGAAGAATGGTCTCCCTAGGTTTTAAATGAAACTTAGTCTAAAAGCTTTTAGTGTGTGTAACAAACGGAAGCAAAGAATTGGTAAACCAAAAATGTTTATTGAATTCAATATATAACTATAAATATACAAACTTTAAATTGAAATGAAATGACAAATAGAAAGATTGCCAAAAAAAAAAACTGATATGGGACAAGTTCTTAATAAAAACCCTCAATTTTCATTCAGATAAGATATTAATAATTTTTTTTTAGCTTAATAGTATTGTTATAATAATAATAATAATTATTATTATTAAATGTTGTTTAGTTAGGAAGCTTTTTGTCCTTGTTTAACTAGGAGGCTTATTAGGATTAAGTCTCTTCATCATAAATAAATGTTTTTATTTTTATTTAGTAAGTGATTGAATAATAATTTATAATTTTTTGCTCAATTTAAGCTTTACTTTTGTTTCTTTTTTTAATAAAACTTGTTCACTTATTCATACTTAACCTTACTACATTAGGTAGTATTAAAGCAAGGAATTACCCAATTTGATAATTGGTGATTCAATTGTGGCAATTGGTGGAATTCCTAATTCAAATTGAAATGTACAATGAGTCATTAGATATTCTTTTTTTTTTTAACAAAAAAAGAGACCAGCGATTCCATAGAAAGACATCATGATCCTTGTGGAAAAAAAAAATTCTCGCAACGATGATCAAGGAACAAAGACCACATGATTTGCGATGCAAGATTCTGGGGTGGCATTACGGATTGTGGAGCACTGGATGGATCTCAAAGTTGGGCATACAAAGAGACACTTTGAAGAAATTGTGAATTAGTGTAATGCTCTTGGCCTTGATGTTAACAAAAACAAGAAGGATGATAAGCCACCTGTCAAAGATGATCTACCTCACAGATAACCTATCAACGAACTTGCTCAAAAAATTAGACGTAAGTAGAAGATAACTCAAGGTTGACTTTTTACTAAGTGGAGAGACATGATGCAAGGTTGAGTTTATGAGAAAAACTATCAATTTTCTTTCGGATAAGACATTAATAATTTTCTTAGTTTAATATTATTATTGTAATTTTACTATTATTATTATTATTTACTTAGGAGCTAGGCTTTTCCCTTGTTTAATTAGGAGACTTTTCTTTATTTAGGTTAAAGATTTATTAGAGTTTCCTTGTTTAACTAAAAGACTTATCAGAGTTCACTTTCTTTCTTATAAATAGTGCTTTTGTTTTTATTTGGTAAATGATTGAATAATAATTTATAATTTTTCATTCAAATTGAGCTTAAGTTTTTTTCTTATGAAACTTGTTTAATTCTTTATGTTTAACCTCTTTGTGTCAGAAATTGACAACAATTTTATTAGAAACTGGTTAAAAGCAATAAAAAATGGAAGTAATAAACAAAATAATAAATAAAGCAAGTAAATAATTGAAAATAGAAAGAATTGTAATATGGGTTTCTTGAGAGGAGTTTGTATATGTTGCTTGATACTCTTTGCTCCATTTTATAACTCCTTGGCAATTATGCATGTTTCCCACTTGGCCACTTCCTTTCTCTTCATGTACTTGTTTGTGTCATAGCTTAATTCTAAAGATTATGTTGCCTAATTATCCTTCAAGGTCAGCTTTCATTCATATCTACATTTTCCAATTCTATGGTAATTCTATTCCATGGAACATGGGTCATTGACGGGCTAGTATGGCTTCAGCTTGCCCTTTTGTCGATTACTTTCTTGTAGCTAGCTTGTCCTCAATTGATCTTCTTAGTTGGTCTAATTTCTAGCTGTTATTAGCAACTCCTAATTTTGTGTGCTAACAATAAGAATAAGATTATTGAATGATTATAAGATTTTTATACATATGTAATACATACAAAAATTAAAATCATATGATAAAAAGCATATACTTGACTAATTATAAAAATTAATAAAGCTTTTTATTTAGATATTCACTTTGTCATTCTTTTAGAAAATAATTAGTAAGTAAAGTTCTTATGACCCTATAAGTTAAATTAATCTAAATTAATCATGAACAATAAATAAAATAAACACATAGACATATTATATATAAATCTAAATAAAAACAAGATTAGATGTAAGCGTAGTTTAATTACATATACATTTTTTTTTTAAAATAAGATTGATATACTAATATATTTAGTTGTAATTAACTTATCATAATACACTTATCTTTGAAAAATTAAATTAGATTGACATATTGCCTGTACTAAATACAAATGTCTGAGACAGGAGATGATATTAAAGGCTAAGATAAAAGTAGTACTAAATCAAATATGTCATTGAAAAAAGAAAAGGGGTGTGGCGGGCATCATTGATGGGACTAGCTAGTAGCTGCTAGCAATATGTCGATTCTGGTTATTCATGAAGGCTTGTGGTTCTATCTTACAATGATGGAGATAATAAAGAGCAACAAAAAAGAAAAATGGAAGCATTTAAGATTTACATTATGATAATCCATATAATAGAGTGGCTAACAAATAAATAAAATTGGGGAGGTCTTGAGATGTGTAGATTTATTGGGAAGGAGCATGGATGAAAGAAAGAAAGGAAAAGCAAAACGGGAATTCATGTGTCTGCAATTGCAGAGAGATGAGCTGTCCGAGCTGGGGGCCTCCAATGTCCTTTTTAACGCTCATGGGCATTTGCCACGTAACCCCCTCCCCCCTCTCTCTTGCCTTTCTATTAATGAACGCTCACCACGCTCTCATTCGAGGATGATTATGGTAAATTATATTTCTTATTTTTTAATTTATATTAGCAAGTTATTTTTTTAAAAACTTATTTATCTAGAATGAAATTATCATAAATATATTTATAAAATAAAGATTACTATTTAAATAATATTATATGAGTTTTAAGTTTATGTTAATAGTTTTTAAATATTTTTGTTATAATTTTAGATAAATAATTTTTACTTTTTTATAATATATTATATTAATACACACACAAGGAATAGTTTATGATTGAATGAATATCATTCTATCTAAAATCATTCTATTAGATAAATAATTTGAATATCTACGTGTGAATCGGTGACCTCACTAGTATATTCTAACCAAATCTATTTCACGCCAATTTATTGCCCATAGAAAATTAAACTCACGAAATCGTTTTAGGGGGAAAAAAAACATAGAACAAGGTGTTAATCTCAAATTGACCTTTTCCTTTAAAGAAACTTTAAGAAATCAACTATAAACTTGATTACAAATTTTTTTAAATAAGAATAGAATTTTATTTAGATTTTATGTAATTTTTATTTTCTTGTTTGTAATTTATAGGAAGTTAAAAATATTTATTATAAAATATTTTAAATTTTAAAATTATTTTAAAAGATTTTAAAATTAATGATTTTAACTTGGGTTCTAAATTATAATTGTGCAGTTTAAATTTTTATTTTAAAATTATATGAAATAATTTAAAATTCAAATTTTTTTAATATAAATATTCACAACTTAACATGCTAGAGTATCATTTTGGTTAATTTTAAAAATTTTTTAATTGATGCATCCCTAAATGGCTGTATCCCCTGCATCTCTCTCCTTCCAACCCCATTTAAACCTCAAAGTTTGTCATCCCTTCACAATTCCCATTATAACCATCATCATCACCTTCCCGTTGTACCTTCGTCAACACCACAACCATCTCTCTTCATAACCATTAACCTTTTCAATTTTGATTACCATTTTTTTTCTTTCTTTTCTTTCCCCACAAGGCCAGCGATTCATCTTCCAAAGAATGCTTTAAACTTGTCTAAACCCTAATCCCTCTTCCTGTTATATCCTTTCGCGACATGGACTTGACCCCCATCACCACCACGCCCCCCATAGATACACTGCATACTCCAGCCCCACCCCCACCACCACCCCCCACCCAACCCACCAACACCACCAAGTCTCTATCTTTAACCAACGGCTCCCTCAAGCGCCACCACCCACCGCCGCAGCCGCCGCCGCTCCCCACGGTTGTTTCCTACAGGGAATGCCTCAAGAACCACGCCGCCACCATAGGCGGTCACGCGCTTGATGGCTGCGGTGAATTCATGCCCTCCGCCGCCTCCGACCCCAGTGACCCACGCTCCCTCAAATGTGCTGCGTGTGGCTGCCACCGCAACTTCCACCGCCGTGTCCCACAAGAATTTCACTCCAACCCCAACTTCTTAAGCTGCTTCTATCCTCCGCCGCCACCGCCACTAGCTCACCGGGGGTTGAGCCCGAGCACCAGCCCCAGCCCCAGCCCGAGCAGCGCCAGTCCAAGCCCATTATCAAGCCCATCACCGCCACCGGTCTCGCATTTCCCTCCTTCCTATCACACATCGGCACCCCATATGCTGTTAGCGCTCGGCAACGCCTATTCTGGACCGTCTGATGAGCAGCATCGGAGCTTCATCAATTCTTCAGCGATGAAGACGGTGAAGGAGAGCTCAAGTGGGAAAAAGAGGTACAGAACGAAATTCAGCCAAGAGCAGAAGGAGAAGATGTATTTGTTTTCTGAGAAATTAGGTTGGAGAATGCAAAAAGGGGATGATAGAATGGTCCAAGATTTCTGTAATGAGGTTGGGGTTTCTAGAGGGGTCTTCAAGGTTTGGATGCACAACAACAAGAACACTGTGAGGAAAAAGTCAGAAATGGATAATACCCGAACTGAGAAAATCAGTGAGGGTAATGACAATGGTGGTAGTAGAGGTGGGTTTGATAGTGATATTAACAATGACAATCACAGGAATGAAGGTAGCTGTAATAATCTTCAGGTTTCTGTTAATGGGTCTTCTTAATCCTGATCTGGATTTTTTTTTTTTATTCTAAGGCTATCGGAAGATCTAGTTTTTTCTTAGATATTAAAAAGTTATATGATGTTTATCTCTCTGTTCATAGTAATGGCCTCTGGAAATTTAATATCATTTCCAGCTATGTTTCATTCATCATCCTCTTCTTAGATCTCTCACTGCCGTTATTAATTATTCATCGACTTTATTTAAAGTTTAACGCATGCACCTCCCAAAATGCCCATACCTGTTTGTCCAAGTATATCAATTCTTGCGGTGCAATTTGTTATGATATCTCTGCAATTCTGTCGTTATTCATTTATGGAGGCTTCCCACTTTTACAGAATTATCGTGCTGGAGATAATGCCATTGATGAGTTTGGTGAACATTGTATGAAGCAAACCTCTAACCATCTTACTATCCGATTTATTATGAATTTATGAATTTATCCTATTCGGGTATGAATTAGTTAGAAATATAATTTTAAGTGGTCCTAGTGGGTTTTCTTATACCGATTAAGATCTTTGTTATTTGGTAAACTCTTTTTATTGAAGTTTGTTGGTTGAAAGTCACTGTGTGTTTGGATGATCTAATTTGAAGGGCCAAGTTGATTTGCAAAAAAATTGAATTTTGTTAACATAAAATACTTTGTTTAAATAATTTAACCATACAATTATTTGGTTAAAAATAAAAAATTTTAAATACTTAATTTTGAGTAAAAGTTCAAAGTTTTCTTTTAAATTCCTTGGACTGAATAACGGCGGCAAATCTGGCCAAATAATCATGGTTATCAAAACTTATTAAAGTACCCCAAAAAAACTTTTTATATATTGATTAATTATTCAAATACAATTTAAATAATAAAAAATACAGTTGAAATTTCATGGATTTTTACAAATTTCCATATAAAAACAACCCTTAAAGGTCATTTAGGGCAAACAAGAAGATTTTTTTTTTGGAAACGAATTAAATTTATATATAATTTTTTTATTTCTTTACTATTAAAATTTTCAATTAAAATATATTAAGTGTATACATTTTTAATTAAAATTTGATAAGTATATAATTTAATTAAAAAATTATATATTTATTATAGTTTAATTAAAAATTTTAATAATAAAATATTAAAATTTACATTTAAAATTTTTTTCTTTAAAAATTGAAGATGACATGGAGATTGTGATTTGGTGTTTATGGCCATTGTATATACTTAAATTGTCTGATTCTTTAAAAATTGAAAACATATAGTTATTTTTTGAAATCAAAATATATTCAAATATTTTTAAGAATAATATCTATTTTTTTAATAAAAAATACAACTTATTAAGAAAAAGCTTTATTAACTTTTATTTTAGTGCTATTTCTTTTGTATTGAAAATCATAAATTTTATTTATTCCGAAAGTTTATTAAATTTATAATGTTTATGTTTGTTATAATATATTTGATACAAATATTACTCTTACAATTAAATTATTATCTATAAATTAGTTATATTTACAAATCATTTAGTGAATATATTTTTTTTAATAATTTTTATCAAATAATTTTACAATTTATTAATTTTAGAAAATTAATTATTTATATTGGTTATATATATATATATATATATATTACTTGTTATATTATATAAATAATAAATAGAAAAATATTTTGAACAAAATAAATATAATTGTTTCGGAGAGATAAATATAAGGCATATTTTAGTATTTTCAAAAGAACTGTATATTTTTAAAATAAAATATGGTATAATTTAATTTTTTTTAAACTAAAAAGATAAATTTATCTGTATATAAATACTAAATATCATAATATTTTGTCTGTATTTGCTTAGAAGGTAAGCATGCCTTGCTTTCACTAATTAGTGAAAAGTGATGGAGGGAGTGGCTTAGATTAGATTAAATCTGCCACCTTTCCGTATTGGGGTTGGTTCATTGACGTGGCAGGTTTTGTTGTTTTGTTAAACTGCTAATGATAACCCCCGTGGGATAATCAAGAAAGCAACTTAACACAGTCATTATCTAATAATTGGTGAATTAATTATTAAGTTTAATCCACTAATATAATAATTATCTCTTCTTTATTCTATTTTCGACCCCTTTTTTTTGGGTTTTAAATTATTGGCTCAGATCGAACTCTGCATGGGTTTTTTGAGATTGGTGAGCGATAGCAGCCTTTCCTGCAGACAAATGATGCACCACGCTCTAAGTTGGAACTAATTTAAAGTTTTTCTTCTAATTTTAATGTTTTTAAAATAAATATTTTTTAAAATAAAATTTTAAAATAAAAAAATAAAAAATTTGTTTAAATCATTATTTTGAAAATTTATTATTTTTTATTCTATAAAATGAAAATTACAAAATATTTTAAAATTATTTTGATTTTTTGAAAATATAATTTTATTTTTTTGTTTTACAAAACACTTTATTAAAAATATATTGTTAAACAAGTTTTTTTTTGTTTTTAAAAATAAAAAATTATTTTAAAAATTTAGAAATAAGAAATTAAACAGATCCTTAATTTTTATGGCTTTTATTTGTTGTTTCCCTTTTTTTGAAAAAAAAAATTTGTAGCTTGATTTTTAATATTGTTATGTTGGGTCACTTCAATATAGAAACATCACGGCAAGTAGGCTCTATGATTGTGTTAATTAACTTGATTTGTGATTTCATTCTAATGCACAAATCATTGAATTTTGATGGAAAAAAAAAATGTAAAGAGACCCTTCACATTTAAGTAAGTTTTTCAACTTCTGATAATTAGGCCTTGAAGCTTCAACTCTCGAAATAATGTAGTTTAAAACATTGCCTTAAATTTAGTTGTGTTTTTTGTAAGAGACCCATACAAAATAAAATAAAAGTGAAGTCTAAATCCAATCCGTTTGGACTTCATTTGAAGTATACAACGAAATCTTTGACCCAAAAACATCATGGAGGCTCTGAAACGTGGGTCTTGAAGCAGAGATCTAAAGAAGGCCCACAAGGTAGAGAGAGACTCAACTATGGGGTCTGTGTTTTTCGATTTTGGTGAGATGGAATCGTCCATTTGTGGTCTCGTCTAGGCTAGCTGGGGCTTGATCTGTAGTAGTGTTATGTTGGAGGAATTTGGCTCACTTCAACATAGAAAAAACTCTGTCGTGTATGCCATGTGACTTTGTGTTGATTGGTGATCTCAACCCCAGACACGAATCATAAAATTTTGATGTAACATTTTTAGAAAACACGAGACATGCCTCATACTAACCATATCCGAACTAAACAATATTATGTTCAGGAACATTTTTTAGATGTATCAGGTGGACATACATTCAATAGCTAAATTTTAATCTACATATGTAGAGTTTGCGATATGGAACAAAGTTTAGTCATTCGGTGTACATGCACTTGAGAATTTCTTCTAAAACTAAACCATGGTCACAATCTTAACCAAAGATGATTATAAAAAGTTATGAAAAATATTTATTATTTTTTAATGATTAATTATTTAAAATTTTAAAATTTGTTATCCAAACTCAATTGAATTTTTTTTGGGTCATAACATTTATGTGAAAATACATAAATGTAGAGGTGTTCATCAACATAAACAACTCAACTTGGTTTGACCATATTGAGTCAGGTTAAGTCCAAAAAGGAATTAAAAAAAAAAGTGAAATTGGGTTCACAATCAGGCTAAGCCAAATCTTGAGTTAATTGGTAAATTGACATTTGGCTTAGTCCAGTATGGTGAGCACTTTTTTAAAAAATATCTTACAATATTTTATCAAATAATTTAATATATTAATAAAATGTATTTCAACAATACAAAAAAAAAAAAAGATAGAAACATTAGAGGTGGTGCCAAAATGAGGGCCCAGAATGGATAATGAACTAGATGTAGTTAAATACAACCACGTATTGTTTTGAACTTGTCAAGATTCTCATTAAGAACTAACCCATCCGATACGGCAACTCTTCCAAACCACCTTTTGAGATTGGGTCAAGTTCTTTGGAAAAAAGCACCATACATCAATTTAACTTGACTTAGTCTAGCTTGTTTACGCTTAATCAGACCCGGTATGAAATTGGGTTTAACCAAAATTCCAACCCAACCCAATTCATATGCTCCTTTACAAAAATGTTATAGAAGGGTTTTTTGTTTTTTTTCTAATCACTTATGGGAGAACATTCAAACAGGCAACATATAAAATGGATGTAGGCTGGCCCAAAATATTGTAGTTTAAAGCTTGCCTTGAATTTTGTTGGGTTTTTTTAAACCCATAAAAAAGCGAAGTTGGGTTTGTGACCCAAAATAAAATAAATAACTGTAAATACAATCCGTTTCGACTTCATTATTGGTGGAACTTTGTAATAAGACCATTGACCCGAAACACAATATAGAAGTTAAAACGTACGACTTGTATACAAGGGGTGTTTCAGTCTTGACAAGAAAAATGACACAAAAAGAAAAAGACACAGGAAGAACTAGTCATGTTCATTATTCTTCACGCGTAATTGTATGCATGACCAGAGGAGAAGCCATCTTCTTTTGCCGCCATTATGTCGACGCATATATGCTTCTTGCATTGACTTTTTCTAGCGTTGGGTAATAAAACACCTTCAAATTCCCCTATGCCTCACGTAGCCCTACCTTTGGGCGTCAACTACCATTTAAATACCGTTAATAACTAAAATATATATATATATATATATATATTCTAATAATTATGGCCACAAACTTCAAAAAGCTTGTCTTTTTTGAACACAAATATTTAGAATTTTAATGTATATGAGTTTAGTTCCTATTGATTTTTCAAAATAAAAGAAAATTTTCCCCACGCAATGCTTAGCATCACAAAGCCATGTTTTTCATCAATGAAATGATAATCAATGCATTAATAAAGGGATTTGATTGGTTCGAAAGTGACACCCACCAACTGCCAAAAAACCGTCCAAACTTGAGATGACGGATGCCGGCATGCACGGGACCTGCATCATCCCCTAAATTGACTATTAAGCTTTTGTAAAATTCCAAGTGCCTACACCTTCATTCACATCATCTTCTATCTCTAAAAAGAACCCTCCATCTTTTTTTTTTTTATTTTTTATTTCAAATGAGATCTAGTTTGGTTGAGCTGCATTTTGTAATTAGGTGGTGTAGCATCATCAAAGTTATCATCACCCATTGTTAGAATCACATCCTCTACGTAATTGCTCTTTGCCTTCAATTTGTTTTTTGGAAATTGACAAAGATACTGGCACAGTCTAATGGTAATGAACTTTGTTCTGTTTCCCCATTTTTGTAAACAAGCAAATTGGTTACGTTTTGATCTATAAGACCTTGTGTTCTTGGGTTTGTTCTTTTTCCTCTTTACTTTGTACTCCTATGCTTTCATCTTTCTAGCATAGCAGTACCAATAAAGTTGATGAAAGTAAAAAAGAAAACTACCTTAATGTGCACACATGGTTCACAGGCTAATCAAAGATGGATTTCTTCAAAATAAGGCAAAATCTTTACTCCTCCTTTTATAATCCAGAGATAATGTAGGGGAAAAAAATTCTCTACAATTTTTTATTTTTGAGTAAATTATTTTTTAATTTCCTAAAAAAAATTTAAATTACACAAAAATTTTATTATAAAAATACATGCAAATCTTCTAGTATTAAAATATGATCAAAATACTTTTAAGAATACTATTATTTTTCATTAAAAATATTAATTTTTATTAAGAATATATTTTTTAAAATTTTATTATAATATTATTTATTTTCTATTGAAAATTGTAAATTTAATTTTTTAAAAAATTCAAAAATCTGTTTACTTTTATGTAGGTTAAATGCATATTAAGTATTTATTATATTATATAAATAATAGATATAAGAATCGTTTGGTCTTTGTCAAAAAAATTAGTGTAACATATCTTTTAATTTAAGAAAAAAATAGTGTAATTTTATGAAATACAATAGAGAATTGTATAATTTAAACATATCTAAAAAAAAGGAAAAGTGTAATTCGCATTTTATTCTTTCATATCTTGAAATCAAATAATTAAAATATTAGTTTATTAAACGCCTTTTTAAACAATAAAACAAAAGAAAATTTACCCATCTTTGTCAATGTGAAGCTTCGGGCTTTACATATATTCTTGCTCTACAGCTGCCAAGGCCATTATACTATTCAGAATTTCGTTAAGAATATTCATAATGAGAATGAGGACAGTAATTCTAGAACCTAATAACATACGTAACATAAACGGGCCCTGAATATAGAAAACTAAAGTTAATTCCAAATAAATATGGAAAATTTGCATATTTCATTCCAAATTATTAAAACCACATCCTTAAAAGCAAAACAGAGAGAGAGACAGAGAGATAGAGAGAGAGAGAGATTCAAGTACAAGGGTATGTGATATTTCACTCTGCGAGCTCCCACCATCTTAAACGTGTCAAGCAGGGCCGAATGGAAGTGTTTCGCAGACTGGCAACTGTTCGTGCAGGAAATCCGATTCTCATTTCTCGTCTTTAAAAAAATCCACACGTTGCTTTCTTCTCCTTGTACAAATATGCTCAATCTTCTCCCACAATCTCGCCCCCCTTTTGGTCCAATGTCAAATTATGCTCACATCTTACTCTCCCACTGATTTCGCTGTCTGCAAGTGGCCGAATTGCACTATCCCGCAATGAATCTCTGCTGAATGGAGATTTTCCTGCTTACAGTCTCCTTCAGCCTTTTAATTTTTCTTGGCTCAAAATTTTCTTGGGAACCAAACAGGGGTTTGATTTGATTTGATTGGGTTTTGTGGTCACTGATGGGTACAAAGAATCTGCTTATGCTTAAAACCCACTATGATTCCATCAAAACACGTTTTGCAGATAATTTTGTTTGTGGAAACATGATATGGGCTATCAGTTCTCTCCGGGTTTTCGTTTGCAACTATGTTCTTTATTCATTTGGGTTAATTCTCAAGTATATTTTCAGGTTTGATGAGTTTTCTGATCTGGGCTTTTATTGATGTTTCGAAGTCCTTAATGAATTATATAGCTAATTCTTTTTTTTTTTTTTTAATTTCAGAATTCAAATAGCAGATGGGAAAAATGAGCTTTCTGTTCAATTTGAGGATTCTCAGATTGATGGGTTTGGAGAAGAACTGGTTAGTTTCCTGTTTCAGAGTAGCGAATATGTCTATGAAGGTAGGGAAGAAAGAAAAAGAGAAATGGAGGGCTCTCCTCTAATGGAGTTGGTCAATGATTTTCCTGAAGATAGTATAAAAGAAGGAAGAGGAGGAACAGAGAGCTCTGTTTCAGAGAAGACGGACTCGGATATTCCTGAAGATCATAAGAACAGAGAAGAAGAAACAGAGTTCTCTGTTTTTATGAATGAAGAAAGAGAAACAGAATTCCCTGCTAAGATGAAGACGAACTCTGATTTTTATGACGATGGTCTGAAAAACGAAGAAGAACGAACAGAGAGCTCTGTTCCTATGGAGGGTGGCTCTAATGTTCATGAAGATAGTACGAGAAGAGTAGAAGAAACAGAGAGCTCTGTTACCATGGAGGATGACTCTAATGTGCATGAAAATAGTAAGAGAAGAGAAGAAGAAAAAGAAGAAACAGACAGGTCTGTTTTAATGGAGGGTGAAGAGAGTAAGAAAAGAGAAGAAGATGAAACAGAGGGCCCTGCTTTAGTCACAAGTAAGTTTCTATACGTGTCAGAAAGAGATATTACTGGGTTCATAGAAGAACCAGCAACCACAACCATGACCTTTAGTTTTCGAGAATTCTATGTGGGTCCATATGTTTCAGACACAGAAATTTCAGAGCTCAAATCAGAGGAAGTAAATGTTCTTCAAGAAGAGGAAGAAAAATCTGATGAAGAACAGAGTTTTGGAGAATTTCATATGGGTCCAAATGGTTCAGAGATTAAATCAGAGCACAGACCAGTACTTCAAGAAGAACAAAAAGAATCCGTTCAAGAACAGAGTTTTTCAAATTTTCGTGTAAGTCCAAATGCTTCAGAAACAGAAATTTCAGAGTTTAAATCAGAGGAAGACCATGTTCTTCAAGAAGAAGAAAGAGAGGGCTCCGTTCAAGAACAGAGGATGTTCCATGGCCATACTAATTCTGATCAATTTAGCTTAAAAAGTGAGTTCTATGGTGGGAGTGATTCATCTGATGAAGATGATTTGGATTTCAATGACAATTCATTTGCGTCAGATTCAGAATCAGAATCATCTAGCTCGAGTGGTCTCATATGGGGCAACAGTAACAAAACGGATGATTTAATCACATATGAGTTTTTGGCTTATCAAAATGCTTTTGAAGGATTTGAGCCTGAAAGCCTCAAGATGATAAAAAAGCTTAGAGCTATAGATGAATATATAGAATTAGAACCTGGTGTGATGAATTTGGACTCCGTGGATATACACTATTTTTCCGGGAAAGCTGAGGATGAAGTTGAGAAGAAAGATTTAGATAATGAAGAAGAGAAATTGGGTCAATTAGATTCTGATGAGGATGATTTTGAATGGGAGGAAGATGATTTAGTAGAACAAATGAAAGTGGATTTGAGAAATGCAAGACAAGGAGGGCTTCCTACAATTATAGAAGATGAAGAAGAAGAAGAAGAAGAAGAAAAAAGAGAAGAAAGAGAGTCCCCGAAAATGGTTGAAGGTCTAAAGCCACTGAAGATTGAAGAGAAACTCGAATTCAAGGATCAAATCAGTGAAATCCAAAAGGTTCACAAGAGTTACGAAGAGAAAATGAGGAAGCTTGATATCTTGAATTACCAGACCATGCATGCACTAGGTAACAACCAAACTAACTTTTTCTTTGTTTAACTTTCAGTTATTTCATCTGGGATTAAGATATCTTCAACATATTGGTGTCTTTGTTTTTTCCCCTGGAATTTCTTCAATGATTAGAACAGGAAGTGTCGACTAATTAGTAATCACTTATGCTCAATCAAAAAATATTGGTTTTTTGACACTTCCAGATTGCATATTGAAGTTTTTTCTTTTGCTGCATTTTCTTCACGTAAAATAAACCTAAATGCACTTCTTCAAGTCTTTCATACGTTAGAACATAAATTTTGTCTTTTCAAATACATGCAAGGCGGGTTGCTGCCAATTTTGTAGTCATCATAGTTGCTAGTTCTGTATACATAAATTATCTATTGCCCAACAAAAACGCCACAACCAGTTGGAAGTCTA
This sequence comes from Erythrophleum fordii, assembly GCA_032878935.1. Taxonomy (NCBI): domain Eukaryota; kingdom Viridiplantae; phylum Streptophyta; class Magnoliopsida; order Fabales; family Fabaceae; genus Erythrophleum; species Erythrophleum fordii. The sequence goes on along the minus strand of JAVQMF010000053.1, from coordinate 46,135,381 downwards.
TATCATAATTTTTTTTTTTAATTCCATGTTCTGCCAATCTTTCTCCTTTTTTCCTTTTTCCATGGGTTTACTTTACACATTTCAGGCATTAAAATATGAGTGATGAGCTCATCAATTTCTAGAATGCAAGCATCCAATAAAGTTGAAGGAACCTTCAAATACTAGCTTTCAAATCTAGACCCAGTTAGGTCTGAACTTTGAAATACTATACTCCAAGGAAAGAAAAGGGGTCAAATATAATAATTGTTTTTAAAAAGTGGATCTTGTTCTCACTTTGCGGTCAATTGTAGGTCTCCGGCAACTGAGAGACCCAAGTGCGAAGCCTCTAATATTAAAGAATTCATGGGCACGCAAAGCACAGAAGAAGTCAGAGGCATTGGCGAAGTTAGTTGAAGAGTTGGAAGTGGTCTATGTGGGGCAGGTTTGCCTGTCGTGGGAAATCCTGTGTTGGCAGCACAAGAAAGCCCATGAGCTAAAACAGTACGATTCTGAATGGGGTCGTCAGTACAATGTGGTTGCTGGTGAATTTCAACTATTCCAAGTCCTCATGCAAAGGTTCATAGAGAATGAGCCTTTTCAAGAAGGACCTCGAATCCACAACTATGTCAAGAACCGTTGTGTCGTTCGCAACCTGCTCCAAGTTCCCGCCATTAAAGGTCAGCAAAATCAACCATTCTCATAATAAAGTTTAGATTGCATTTAGGCCTACACATCTTTTCTTGTTTGGGAGAAAATTTGTTAGAGAAAGAAAGAGATATAAGATAAAATTTAATGGGATTCAAATCATGTCTCTTTTTCTCTCTTATAAGATTCTCTCTTATTGTATAAACTTTAATGATAATTAAACTTATTGATGGATTTTGTTTATTGCATAAACTTTAATGATAATTAAAATTTAAATAAGTTTGGGCCTGAATATAAGCCCCAAGCTCAAGCCTGAGTTTTAGTCCAAATCGATTTTGATTCCGACCCATAAATAGGCGGTTAACTTTCTTTGTGCTTGCTTTGCAGATGATAGTATGAAGGATAAGAACATGATAAAAAGGGATGAAGAAGATGCAATCTCAAGTAGAAGGTTAGCAGAAATCATCAAGGAATCGATGCAGGTGTTCTGGAAATTTGCTCGAGCCGATAAGGATGATATTGGTAATGCTTTCTTCAAAGTTTCTCACCAAAGCAGAACAACTCATCTCAAAGACCCTGCAATTTCAGGTCTTCTCATAAACATTCGAACCCATCTGCACAAGGTTTGACAAAAACAATATTTAATTGTTTTGGTTGATACAAATTACAAGTATATAATCTTGATTGTTTGGCATTTTGGCAGAAGGAGAAAAAGCTGAAGGATATAGTGAGAAGTGGGAATTGCATAGTGAGGAAGTTCCAGAAGCATAATGAAGATCAAGTGGAACTGGATAATGAGCAACTGGTGGCTCAGGTTGAGTTGAAATTGATATCAAGGGTTCTAAATATGTCAAAGTTGAGAAAAGATCAGCTAATATGGTGTAATGAAAAGTTAAAGAGGATTACATTTGTTAACAGGAAAGTCCAAGTGGAGCCCTCCTTTTTACTTTTTACATTCTGATCCATATACCCAGGCTCTGTTTTGGCATTTCTTATCACATGTAGACATAACTTTTTCACACATAATCATACATACTAATTGTTTCTATCTTTTTCACCCTTTATTCTTAAGTAAAACTATCCACTAAGCATAATATCTACATACTGATTATCTTGTTCTACAGCCTTAACCTTACTCATTTGTTCTACTAATTAGTCTACCTTGGACTAAATTCAAGTCTAACTATTCTATTCCTCATACATTGAAAAAAACTAACCAATATGATCAATTGAAAACAACAAAATATCATAACTTTTTCTTTTTTGGGACAACGGTCATATTATACTTTTTTCGTCAATTTTAACTAGAGCTATTTTATTTTTTTAATTTCAATTTGAACAACCCCATGGTTGAATTGTTCTAATGAATTAGTTAGAAGGTACAATTGTTCAAAAAATTTTAAAAGGACTAAATTGTTTTAATGAATAAATTATATAGATTAAAGTACAACAAAGTTTTTAGGTTAGTATTGCAATAAGCATCCATCTAAGTAACTGAAGAAATATATCAAATAAAATTAGAATTTCAAATTCCATATTAGTTGCTACTTAAATTTAAGAGGAAGTACTAATTTACCTACATATAAATTTTACAAGTTGGTAAGTCTGTGTTTTCTCTGGTCAAGAGCGCCTTTTATATTTTCATTATGCCCAAGATGAGGTGTTTAACAAATGAGATATGAAATAATTATCAGATTTAACTTTTAAATTAATTGTGAAGTTGCATAAATAAATAAATCAAAACCAAAATGTGCAAAATAAAAGATAGTGGGGGAATTAAAATTAAAATTACTCTCTATTCTATATGTCGTTAGGAAATTGCAAATATTACCTTTTGAAAAATGCCACGCGTCCAATCTCTACTCGTCCATTTCTCACGAAGCACTATCGGCCCTTGGATTTAGGGCTTCAACTGGCGTAACCCTTTTATACATCTCTGGGACGCCATTTCTCCCCTCTCTCAGCTACTGCCTTCTCGACAAAAACCCTAGGCAAGACGCGGGTGCAGGTTGCTCAACTTCATCGAGGATGGTGCAGCGTCTCACATATCGCAAGCGGCATAGCTATGCCACCAAATCCAACCAACATAGGGTTGTCAAAACCCCTGGTACAAATTTCTTCTTTCTCTGCCTGCACCTGGTTCATATTATTGATTAATGATCTGAAGCAACTCGACTCGTTACTGAACTGTTTAAGCTTGTTTGTTCTAAAGGTGTTTCTGTTTAATAATTGAAAATGTAGGTGGCAAGCTTGTTTATCAGAGCACTAAGAAGAGGGCGAGCGGGCCCAAGTGCCCTGTTACAGGCAAGAGGATTCAAGGGGTATGTCCTTTGATTGTTCTTTCATTCTCTTTTTTTTTCCCGGGGGGGGGGGGGGTGGCAGAAGATACGATTTTGATTTGATTTATCATATTTTGATATTGATGGGTTTTGAAGAGTCAGAGACACCGTTTTTTAAGCTCAAGGCTGCTAAATTTTCTTTTTCTTCCGTTTCTTGCTTCTGAGGGATTAATGCAATTTTGTAACTTAAATGTTGCCCTAAATGTATTATCCATGTTTTCAATAGTTCATGGTCAATATGTAAGTTCTTTACTAATTGCAACTACTATCATTTAAAGCATATGTTTTCAATATGTGTTAGCACTTAGTAACCACATAAGACACGAAAGAAGATTAGTGAATTTCGGTAAGGTTGGAGGCTTCTGTAGTTTATAGTTCGTATTCTTACCTCAGTATAAATTGGCAAGTATTAGTGTTTTACTGGGGTTAGATGGATTCATCCTTTGAAATGTAGATCACGCGCGATGCAACATGGATTTATGTTTATCCGTACCTCCTTTTTGAATTGAATCTGAAGGTTGACCTGGGCTGCACGATCCTTTCAGTTCGATGTGTATTTTTTGTTTCACCATCTTCCATAATCCATACAATTCGACTTTTGAGTGTTTGCTTCTATTATACTAGGAATGACAAAGATGTTGATCTCTTGGGTGGTTGCCAAGAATATATGAACAGTAGTCATGGTGTCTATTCTGTGCTTATTACTACTTCATTATTGGATTTCTTAATTTATAATATAATTAGTTTGTAGAATGACTATTTGATTAGTTTATCTCAGGCTCACAGCATGATTTGTCAGTGAAGATGAATATCTGTTGCATATGTTATTGTATCATACCTGATTTTCTATGTTCTTGGTCATGGTATCATACCTGATTTTTATTTGTAATTCTTTAATTCTAAACATACTTGAGCCACATGGTATGTATTTGCACTAGCTGTTACTTGTGCTTAATTTGAGCCATATTTGATAGAATCAAATTTCATTCTTGTGGACAAATTTCTATGATTGATTTAATTTGTTAGGTTAGTGTGGTAATTAAAGCTTGACAACAATTGCAGATTCCACACTTGAGGCCTGCTGAATACAAGAGATCAAGGTTACCTAGAAACCGGAGGACTGTGAACCGGGCATATGGTGGAGTTTTGTCTGGAGGTGCTGTCAGAGAAAGGTTAGTTCTGTTAAACTTTCTAGGGGTTTTAAAGGTTCCTTTATCAATTTTCATTGTGTGAATTGGTATTTGGATATTTCTCTTTGGTTCTGCAGGATCATTCGAGCCTTCTTGGTTGAAGAGCAAAAGATTGTGAAAAAGGTGTTGAAGATTCAGAAGACCAAGGAAAAACAAGCCTTGAAGGGATAAGTTTGGGCAAAGAGCAAGATAAAGATCTTTTTGGAGGAATTTTAGGTTTGGGTGATTATAGAAATCACAAGATTTATTGGAGTTGTTCCGATGTGGAATTTGTGTTTATTTGGCTTGTTTGAACTCATATTCTAGTGCAATTAACTTTGTCGACAACCCATCGTGATACAGTTTTGTTTGTCTCAATTTCCTCTTAAAAAGTTATTTTGGTTCAATCTTGTTTGTCTATAGTGGTATAGTATAGTAGTACATTTTTTTAGTTTAAATGAGATGTCTCTCTATATATATTATCCTAGGGTTTTTAACTATACCACATTTTCCACATGTTGGTATAATACTCCTTTCACTCTTCCACCCCAAATTTTCGGAGGCTACTATTAGTCTATTGGAACATTCTAAGATCTGAAATGTATAACCTAATGTCAAGTACAGTCGATTATCAATCTCCAGTTGATTTTGCAGTACAGCTTATCTGAAACTTGGGCCAAGAAACTAACATTGCAATATATATGATACACGTAGACGGCAGCTGCATTTTATTTAGTATGATAGGAAGACTTAATATATTTTCATGTTTTGGTCTTCCAAGACTATCCTTTAGGTGAGGGAACAAGCTCTTTCATCCTGGCTACGAACATCGGTAATTGTACATATGTATGGTTAGTATGAAGCCCCTAGCCACTTGGATTAAGCTTCAATATGATGATTTCTAAGGAATAAAAATGGAGCCCTTTGTAGCGATCTTGAAATATGTATTTAGTGAATGATTTTAGAGCAGGGCTTACCCTCATGATCTGAGCCTGTTTTGTGGGGAAGTCCTCTGCCTATCTAATAAAATAAATCTTAACACGTGGGTTGCTAAAAGTTAATCCCGTCATTCTCCAAGCTTCTAACGAGTCTTTCCCTCTTAAAGGTAGGCTCTAGGTTAACTTCCTCAGTTTCTGGAAAAGCCAAAATGGAAACCTCTGCCGAATCCACGTCACTTCCAAACCAAGGAGGTCGAGTCCAGGGCAATACAGGAACGCATGTTCTATGGCTTCAGCTTCCCTTCCACAAATACGACAGTGTGGGCTATCTACAAGAGCTTCCTTCTGAACAGAAACTCAAAAGTTGGCAAATCATCTTTACACGTATTCCATATCAGCATTTTAATTTTTTTAGGAGTTTCTGTGCAGCCAATTTCCTTTCATAAGCTGTGTTATACTGATACACCATCACAACCCCATTGAACTTATGGCTGCTGAATAACAGGTGCCTTTACAAGCTTCCATGCCTTGCCCTGCGCACCTTTATTTATGTAACGGATAGCAGTTTAGGAACAAATCCTTATTGTTATGCTTCAAGAAATCATCTTAATTCTCTTTAGAGGCTTAGGATTTGAGAATCGGATATTCTCCAAGCTAGTTTTCTGCTTATATACATGATCTCTCATCCATTTTATAATTCCTTTCTGCACGCAGCATGGGCGTGGAAAATCCCATTTTAAGAGGTTCCGCGTATGAAAGCTCAACATGGTTCCATCCATCCCCTACGCATACTCTTTCCGTTTGACCATCGTAAAATTTAAGTTGCAGATCTATTGGTGTAAAAATCTCCGTAAATTGTCAAGGAGATAATAAAAAAAGAAAGAAATTCGATAACAATATGAAAAGTATTTGTTCAGGAACTAATAAAACCATGAATTCGGTCTGCACAAATCCAAAATCTAGCTCTTACCACATGCTGACCGAGGAAGCAAATTCAACAATTGCTTTGGTCAAAGGCTAGCATTGTCAGAACATGAATTCGGACACAGGATTCCGAAATCAGATGTTCTGAATTCGGACCCCACCAGTTCTGCACCCATAGTGAAAGCTGCAACCCCTCCTCACGTGAAACACAGTAAAAAGGATATAAAAAGAATTTAACTATATAAAGAACACGTGTTAAGTGTTAATTGGTTGATTCACATTTTTGTAAATTCTGGTAGGTTGAAAAATAATAAAATAGATAATTTTTTAATAAAAGGACAAAAATGCCCTTAGTCATTGGCTTTAAATTGAATCCTCCTGGCTATTTTTACTCGTCCGTCTCCTTGTAGCTCAAAGTTCTGCTAGTTAAAAATTTTTATTTTTATCTTATCAATTTTGATTCTGCTACAAATTAAGAGCAAAGTGCTATAAAATTAGTTCGAAAAGTTGTAATTTTCAGCAAAATATAAGGTAAGTTGAAGAAAGTAATCCAAATTTGTTTATAATATTGTATTTTTGTTATTGAAAAATTTGTAGAATGATAATATTCTTTATTGCATACATATTCGTTGATTTTTTTGTGTAATAATGCTTCAGTGCATATATATGATTATTTGTTTTTTGTAAATTTTATATAATTATTGTTGTTATATTAGATTTATATGAAATGAAATATAAAAATGATAGAAATTAGTTATTTGAGGTTTTTTTAAATTTATTTTAACTCATTTTTCTTTCATTTTTTTAACCAAAATAACAACAATTTATATAGATGCAAGAAGAAATATATTTTATTTTAATTATTACAACAATAAAGCAAGAATGAAAGAATTTAAATAAGTAAAAAATAATAATGAAACATTTAATATTAATAGTATAAGAAATAAATTTAAATAGTTTAGTAATAATTTAAATAAGTAAAAAATAATTGTGAAAAATTTAATAATATTAATAGTTAATGGAAAATAAAAATATATACTTTAGCAATAATTAAAAATTTCATATTATAGATATTCTATATAAAAAAAAGAATATTAGAAGAAAATGATTTAAATAGTTAAAAAATAAGTGTATAAATTTTAACATTAATAATGAAAGAAATAAATTTAAAGAGTTAGTAAAAAATATAAGTACACGTCTTATTAATTGTTAAAAAATTTATATTAGATATATTTTATATTAATAAGAATGAAAAGAATATTAGAAGAAACAGATTTAAATAGTGAAAAAATAAGAGTATAAAATTTAATATCATTAATAAAAGAAATATATTTAGACAATCGAGGAAAAAAAGAAATATGTGCTTTATTAATTATTAAAAAAATATGATATATATATATATTTATATTGTTTATATGAATAAAAACAAGATAATAATAGAAGAAAATGATTTACAGTAGTAAAAAATAAGAGAATAAATTTTAACATCAGTACTAAAAAAACAAATTGATATAGTATAAAAAAATGATATAGCATGAAATAATTTAAATAGAAAAAATAAATTCATAATTCATTTTATTAATAGTAAAAAAAAATAGTTGTATAAAATAATGTTAATAGTAAGAAAGAACATGTTATATAATGTCTAAAGAAAAAGTAAAATTAAAAAAAAAAGTGATATAGTTAAAGAAAAAAAGGTTATATGATAAAAAAGTTGAAAAAATATTTTATATTTATAAGGAAGAAATGAATGTATATAGTAAGTAAAGAAGAATAAGATTAAAGGAAATATATTTATATGTATTAAAAATATGCATAATTTAAAAAAATTGCATGAAAAGATATATACAATTGAGAAATATTGGTGCAAAAATATGAAAAGATGAAGTACGTTACAAGTATAATTATTTTGTGCACGTTTGTGATTAGGATATTTGAGGAAAACAAAATGATTAGGGGAAATGAGATTATTTGCATTTATGCGAACGGAAGAATCTTCGAAAGTATACAGGGTACAACTTTTCAATGTGCAATGTCAAGATACATAACAGTTGGCACTGATATTATCTTGTAAGAGTTAAAACAAGAAATTAGTCAAAAACTATGCCTTCCTACAAACCAGATTGTATCTGATGTGGTATATAGGCTCCTGACGACATAAATCCAACACGATACTAAGCAGTTATGCTGGAAGATGATAGTGATGGCCAGAGGTATGTCAATGACTTTTAGGAATTACATCACCAGCTGATCAAATTGACAGACAATGACTTTCCATTGCTTGGTTGACCCAGAATTTTGCACATCTAGCAGATGACAGAGATGATGAGACAGTACGTCAGTTCACTTGTGCCTATATTCTTTGTATACTTGGGGGGTGATTGATGTCAGAGAGATCTAGTTATTGAGTTTACTTGATATATCTACCTTTATTAGATGACTTTGAGCAGACTGGCCATTATAGTTGGGGATCAACAGTACTAGCTTATCTTTACTGTAAGCTTTGTAATGTAACATATAAGAATAATTCAGGTATCGCTGGATGTTTGACGTTACTACATTTATAGGCATGGAATCGATTTCTTATGCTTGCACCTGAGATACCACCTACTTCTGACCCTCGAACTGAGGAATATCCACTACTTCTACCTCTTAGTTTCAGGTATGAACTAGAATTAATATTTTTATATATTCAATTTAATTATGCTGCCTTTATTTAACACCCATAATTTACATAATATATTTTTTAATTGTAACAGGTGGCGAAATGTTGGACAACCTCTGCGTCCCAGTGTTAGAGCCCTCCGATTATATGGAACTTTGCTAGATGCAATGAGAGATGATGAAGTGTGTGCCTGATTTAAACTTATGATATTCATCATTTTTTTATTATTTATTATTTACTTACTATTCTATCTAATGTCGGTTACAGATTGTATGGCGCCCATACCAGCTGTAAGCGGCATGAGAATTGATTCTGGAGTATTGTTTGACTTCATCAGACATTTGGATTGCATCTGTGCTACTTAGATGTTTCTGAATCATAGAGTGGCACCATTCAAATTGCGTCTTACGACAATTTGGTGGCCATCAACCAATTCCTCAAGAGCCAATCAGATTAGACTCCCTCTATAATTTACAACTTTGAGGAAGAATTCAAACTAATTGGGTGCTTAAGCATAGTATTTTCATCCAGCAATGGTATGGATGACGAGATACTATGTTTCAATCTCTTGTGACTGAAGAGCTTTTTGATCGCACATCTAAATACATACGATGGTATTGCCAATGCACGCGCCGATGGATCCAGAGGTCGAGTGTTGCTACTGGATATATAGTCCAATTTTCTATACCTTATCAACTTTATTATCATTATTTTTTATATTAATTGCATATCAATATTTAACTGCTTATTCTTTGTTTTGTTAGGCTAACTTAGCAGAGGGACTTTATAGGATGCACTTACAAGATCCTTTACCTGTAGATTTTCGTAATATCGTCAGCCGAGACTTTAGCAATATACTACACATTCTTGATGAGCAGCGATTTTTACTATTTTCTCAACCAGCTAACTAAGCATCGGAACTTCCCAGGCCTCAAATTCTGCTAGGTCGTCTAGGAAAGAGACGTCAAGGCTATCTATCCACCTAATAATCCACTATTGCAAGAAATAGTCAGCAATTACAAGAGCCATTGCAGCAAGACATTGGTCTCCATATTCCTAGCATCTCTCTGTACATTTCAGCTCTAATGCAGCAAGATATAGGTATGCCTGGTCCATCTTATCTTATACTGCTAGGCCAGTTTGGCGACATTAGTGGAGTAGGTCCTTCTTCTTCCGTGCAGCCCTCACCTTCATCTAGCTCTTTTGGATCATTTGCTGAGCTTTTGTTTGACACAACAATGATTAATGCTGCATATCCTAGTTGTTCCTTTGAACCAGGAGAATCATCGCAATCAAAATTTATGACATCACATCAACCGATTCCTCCAATTTAATCCCCACCTTTAGATTTAAATACAAATCCCATAGTACAGGAACAACAAAAACAAGAAGAATTGGGGTAACAACAAACACGTCGTGAAATAAGAAGACCTCGTTGCGATACAAGAAGTCATTTAGTATAAATATATTTACACTCTTTATATTGATGTAATTTTTTTATCAATTCTTTTATAATTTATTTATTTAATGTTATTTTCCTCTAATTTTTGCTAATTTTTAAAAAATACTAAATATATATTAAGTTAATTTAATCAACTAACTATTAAATTAATTTTATGAAACAAATATTCAATCAAACAAGTATTTAACAAAAAATATAATCTTTATGAAAATGCATATTTACTTATTTTTACAAAGCAAATATTTCATAGAATATTAATCTTAATCTTAAAATAAAATTATAAAATATAATATAATATAATACAATAATAAGAATTTAACTTAATTTTTCATCTTATTCAAATCAAATAAATTTAAAAATATAGATCAATATTTTATCTTATTATGTTCAATTGAAATAAAAATATTGCATGGAATTCTAATTGAAGCAATCCAAATTTCTTTTTTACTTAAAAAATGTGTGGAATTTCATCCTGATTTTAAATGTTTATTACTCTTTTATCAATATTTTATTTCTTACTTCTTTTTATTATTTAAATATTTTGATATTGCTTCTTAAATTTTTTATTAAATCAAGATAATTTTTTTACATATACATTGCTTCCTTAATTTTATATAATAATTATTATATTTATTAGTATTTTAATAACTAAAATTATTTAAATAAATAAGTATTTTCTTTAATTTATTTCTTCTTAATTAAATTTTTTTTAACAAAATAAAAAACATTAATTCAAAGAGAATTCAAATTATACCAATTTGAATTCCTATTTCATTCCATAAAAAATATTAATTTATTTTAAATTCGGATGATATCTATCTAAATTTTAAAAAACTTTAATTTTTTTTCAAATTCAGATGAATACCCTTCTTTTTATTATTTAAATATTTTGATATTACTTCTTATATTTTTTATTAAATCAAAATAATTTTTTTACATAAACATTGCTTCTTTAATTTTATATAATTATTATTATATTTATTACTATTTTAATAACCAAAATTACTTAAATAAATAAGTATCTTTTTTAATTTATTCCTTTTTAATTAAACTTTTTTTTAATAAAATTACAAAATTAAATCAATGGGAATTCGGATTGGTATAATCCGAATTCCCATTTTATTTTATTAAAAATATTAATTTTTTTAAATTTGGATGATATCCATCCAAATTTAAAAAAAATTAATTTTTTTTAAATTCAGATGAATTTTTTCAATATCATCCGAATTTTTTTAAAAAAAATAATTTTCTTCAAATTCGAATGAATGCTTTCCAAATTTGAAGCTTTTATTATCTTGCGTGTATATTTTGTTGGCTTGTTACTTTTGCATCATTTTCGTAGTTGTTTGTTACTTCCACGTGAATGAGCCTAAAAATCTCTCTACCAAAAAACATGTATTTGCAGGTGGGGGTTTTCCTTTTTCTTTTTTAATTAAGCGGCGGTTTTAAATGCCGCTAAATGAATTATGCCGTGATTAAGATACTACTACTGACATTGGTGTCTAGCATCCCGTCCAGAGGCATCTAGCAACAACTTCTGTCTCGCCGCTTTAATAACTGCTGCTAACAATGAGTGGCAGTTTATGTGTAATTACTAATGATTTTTTGACCGCCAACAATTGTTTAAAAGATTTATTATTTGTTTAGTACGTAAAAAATTAAAAATATAAATATAAATAGAAAAGAAAGAGATAATTTTAAAGATAGAAAATACTTATAATATTTTTATTTTTAATGATTAAATAATAATTAAAAAAATAAAAAAAAATTTCACTAAACTTTTTATTTTTATTTATTTTTCCAATGTGTAACCAAACAAACCATTAGTAATAACTTATTGGCAATGACTTCTAATTCGTGCTGATTTCGATTAATTTTTTATTTTTTCTAAATATACTTTAATTGTAAATCTAACTATACATTATTAGAATCCTTTTTAAAATTATTAAGCATTGTTAAATTAACAAATCATACATTTAATATAATTATTAAAGAGTCACATTTCATATATTTATTGAAATAAAAATTGTTAGTATCATAATAATTTGTTTGTACATAATGTTCAATTAAATATTTCAAAATGCAATATATATATATATATATATATAAGTGAAAATCAATTTCCAACTATTCCAAACATAGCTTGAAGAAAATAAAAGATGTGGATCATTTGCATTTACAGGAAAAAAAAAATTGTGTTCAGTGATTACTCAACTATAATATCTATAAGCGCATGCAATTTAGTGCGTGTTTGAAATCCTGTTTTAAAATCACATTTGTGTAGAAGCAGTAAATTGTTACTTCTTTGCAAACGTGTTTTTGAACCTCCCAAAAGCAGAACCAAACACACCATTAATCATTAGTACCTTATTGCAAACGCCGACAACAGAAATGATAACAATTTGAGTAGAAGTAGAAAGTGGAAATTAGTGTTGCTATGCCGTGAATATTTGAATTTTGCAGAAGTTAACTTTATACACTCCCATCCAATTTACCATCTTACTCCTGGAGGAATCATTTTTCCCTACTTTAGGCCAAGCCTAAGAACAATTATCTCCACATATAAGATAATTTTCATATTAGTCCTAACAAATTTTAAAGACATCAATTTAATTTCTGAAAATTTATTGTCATTAATTTAGTCATAATAACGTCAATTTAATCTTGATTAAAAATTTATTACGACCTATTTAGTCCCTGAAAAATTCTAATAACATCAACTTGAAATGATCTTTTACAAAACAAGACTCCAAATCCTAAGTAAACAAGTACACATCATATAAAAACATGACAATTATCCTATCATAAAATCAAAATCTCCATGCCTCTACTTGTCCCTCCATATTCATGTTCAACCATAGTACCAAACATATCTTATGCAAAAACCAAAAATAAGAAAAGTATTAGTATTTTACGTATATACATATATATATATATATACATGTATGTATAAAAGATGTATCTGTAGTATTTGTTTATGAAGCATGAGTACTGCGGATTGACCAAGTCAAACCAACACCAACTGTAATTCGATCTATAACACACCTACAATCAATCATCAAAAAGTTTAAATCACTAATACAGGACAAAGAAGATTCATCCACTTCATGAATTGGCAAATGGTCGTGCATGACTTAAGCCTTACAAAATTCCATAGTGAAGGCTTCTACATGGTGAATAGTTGATAATGGGTCAACTGAGTTATGCTCAAATACAAGTCTTTTTGTTCCAGTTATTCATACCTACCATGACTATAAAAAATTTGGTGAAACTGGCAACTTATATTATCCACCTATCATTCCTTACACCACAAATCAAACCAGCGAATATGAAAATAGTAGGTATTATGAACAACTGATTTTTATATAACGCCACAACATGAATTATGATACAGCAAAACAAAGCCACAAGATATCAGGTATGCCATCCACAAATAATGTTTATAGTCCATCACTTACATATCCAAAACAAATATAGATGTTTCACATCAACAATAACGTGCCATCTTCCATGCTTAGAAGACCAAAGCAATTACATATCAGATACATGTAAATAGGACAGAACTAATATAGGCATAGAATAGCATAGTAGCACATACGGAAACAAAATCAAACGGAGGATATATAACATTTTGTCCCTATCAATTGAATCCATCAATTTATTTATTTTTAACCTTTTTTTTTTTGTTTAAAAAGAGAAGCAAAACACATGATAAAGATAATCTTTTAACTTTCACTAGAGAGATATTATGATGAAGATAGTTTTTTAATTTTTACCTTTTTATATATAACTTGATATCTATTTGATAAAAGTTGAAATATTGCATTCATCTTGCGTTTTGCTTCTTTAAAAATTGAAGAAAAGAATTAAAATTGAAAAAATGTTGTGCTACTTGAATAATAGAGGATCTTTATCCAACATCTTCACTTGCTAGTCCATTCCATATCAATTATATTAGTCACTTTTGTAGCATACACAAAACACATGCTGGTCTACCCCATATCAATTACATTAGGGCCATTTAGTATATTGTATTAGGTTTGATAATATAAGTAAATATAATATATTATAAATTTATTACTTATTTAGTGTAATTAATATATTATATAAGCTTATATATCAACTTTCTCTTATACATCAAAATGACTTATAACATAATCAAATCTTAAAGAAATGGGATTAGGCTTGATTTGATGTATAAGGCTTTATTAACACTTTCTCATTTCAACTCTCACCATGTTCATGGTTTAGGCCAAGTTAGGTTTTGATCTAACCTGGTAGACATGATCATGGGTTAGGCCAATGATTGGCTTACTCGAGCCAAGTTGGTTTGGTCTAGTATCAAATCAGATTTGGCCAAATTTTTTTTTAATTTTTAGTAAAAATTTATAAAATTATAAAATAATCTTTAAAGGAATAAAATTTTCATATAAGTTTGAAAAATTATGTTTTATCATTTTTTTAAAATTTTTTTACAAAGGTCTCTATAAAATAATTTTTTAATTAATAGGATTGGGCCAAATCAAAACAAATTGGCCAATATAGTCGACTTGCTACTTGGCCCAACTAGATCATGTGACCCAACTCAACTATATATATATATATATATATATATATATATATATATATATATATATATATATATTTTGCTTATCCTAATTTAATCCAATGTGACTGGGCTATCAAGCACTATTATTGCCCTTATAGCCCAGTGCTTGAATTGATTTTTCATTTGGTTACTTTTTAAAAACTTAGTGTCAAGGCCTATGTCAGTTGGTTTTATATTGGATTGGGCTAAATTGGTTTTTTAATTGTCTAAACTAATTTTTAAAAATTTTTTTGATAAAAATTATAAAATAATCCTTAAAAAAAATAATATTTTCATATATAAGTTTCTATAAAATTACTTTTTTCTTTTCCTTAAAAATCTTCATATAAGTCGTTATAAAATAATTTAAAAAAAAAATAAAAATTCATAGGGCTTGCCTAGGTCAACTAGATAATATGGCTGGGTTAGGTTGATGTGATTAGGAGGTCAAGCTAATTGGGCTGCTAAGCACCATGTGCAAATCTACTTACTTGTGGTTTCTCTCTAAAAATTAATATAGCATAATAAGCTTCTATAAATATAATATATTTTTATATATATGATATTTATGTCAAAATAGTTTTTTTCTTTTATCTAGTATTACACTATCACCAAACATGGAATAATATTATTTTATATGATACATTATTTTATATAGTATCACATCAATATTGTATAGTTTTAAAATTTTATTAAGTATTATCTATCATACTTTATATTATTAGATCTTATCTTATACAACGTACCAGACAAATCCTTAATCATCTTTGTAGCTTGTACTAAAAAAAGGTGTAATATGAAAAGCACAAAATAAAGGATTTTTTGTTAATATAAAAAAGTCTTTAATATGAAAAATAAAAAATACTTATGATTAATTGATTGAAAAAACAATTAAACCACGTATATTTAGGGGAAAAAATAAATCTAACAAGTGGCAATAGATTGGTCATAGAAGGTAGTTTCAAAATAAAGCATCACATTTATAATACCCCATATCATCAATTATATGGGTATATAAAGAGTTTATAAGTGTACAAAAATTTAAATTTAAAGTTACATTAACCCTTACCTTCTTATTAATTAACAATAATATTTAATTATTTTAAGTAATACACTAATGTTATTACTAATTATTGGAAATAGACACCTCCTTAAATTTGTTATATCTTAGGAAAATTTTCTTATTATTTAAAGACATTGAGTTATCTAAAAAAAGATTTAGTTATCTTTTTTTTTTAATTTTTTATATACTATAATGTTAAACAAATATTTATGTAATTTGCTTAGTATCTACATGAGCATATATATATATATATGTGTGTGTGTGTGTGTGTGTGTGTGTGTGAGTGTTATATGAAGAGTTAAATAAAATAAAAGATCTTAAAATTATTCACTTCTGACAACTGCACGTGCATATCAATTTTTATTTATATATAATATGATATCGCACCAAAATGCTGAATGGGTTGCTTGTTGCCGGGAACTTGGATCCCTTGCTCATCTTCATAGATGAGCAGATATTTCTCTAAATTTAGACTATTTAAATTTGATCTGAATGATTTAAATTTAATATTTAATATTTTAAATTTAAGTTATTATTATTTTTAAAATTGATAGTTAAAAGATTATTTTTATTTTTTATTATATATTTTTTGAAATAAATAAAACATAAAAAATATGAAAAATTAAAAACATCAAATCTGGATCATTCAACTTTGATCTGCATGGTTGAAATCAAGATGAGTAGGGAATGAGTAGAGAAAAGATGAATAAGGGATTTGATTCCCTGTCGCAAGATGTTGCGTTTCATTACATAGAATACTTTGTTTTTAATTTTTGGTTAGCTTAATAGTTTTTAATATTACTACTTTATACCTTATTTAGTTTTTAGATGTTCCATTTGTTGATTTTGATATAACTATTATAATTATAAAAATTTGCAAATAAAAAAATTATACATATAACACTATCATCGATTGATATCTTTAAATTGAAAATTTTGACTTAAATTGTGAATAGTAATATGATTCCTAGGTATGCATGATCTAATTGATAAGCTATCCTAAGTTTGAAACTTCAACTAATGATATATACAATTATGTAATTCTTGTTGTTTTATTTTAAAATCTAGTCAGCTGAAATTAACCATTATTTCTATTCTTTAGTGATCTCTGAATAATGAAAGACTATATGTTAATAAATACTTTGACAAAGGAACAAAATTAAAACGTAGAACAAAAAATCAACTTAAATAAATCAATTTGCATAGTCCAACAACACTTTCCTATCCCATGGACTCTTCCATTTGTATGTTTCAGCTTCTTCCTAATCCATTGTGTTGACAAATACACACGCGTTCAAACGCGGTTTCTTTACTTTTAATATTATGCTTGGATATTTTCAAATTTTGTTTGAGTAATTTTTGTAATTTAAAGGATTAAATTGAAATAAAATAAAATAAAAAAACAAAAGTGAAAATTAAAATTAAGTTAAAGAACTATATTAACAGAAAATAGAGTTAATGAGCAAAAATAAAAATAAAATAAAGTTAAAAGACTAAATTAAAAAAATAAATTCAAAAATTAAAAATAACATTTAAAATAAAATTAAAAAATCAAAAATATATTTTAGTCATACTATTTCTTTTTATCAATAAAACTAATCCTTTAGTAAAGAGAGTTGTATCATTCCCTGGTGTGGCTGAACTTCATCTAATTTCAGGTTAGTTTGCATTTCATGTTTTTCTGGGAGGGTTAGTTAAAGTTCTATTATAAATATATATATACAGGTGACCATTTCCACTCGTTCTTGGTCAAATGGAATATAGTAATATAAATTATCATGACATCACATCATATCATAGCTGATATTGCAAGCACACTGATCGGATCTAAATCCAGAATCCAACTGAGATGCACTATTTAATTTATTCCATATTACTATTATTGGAATAATTTATTAATTTTTAGCCAAGTTGCATTGAATTTTTCTATGAAAAGAGAATTAGTGTGGAGCTATCTTCCAAGGCAGCATTCTTATTCTCTTTAACATATTTAATTAGCATAATCATGCTTATTTACATAAGATTAACTCAAAAAAAATTAATTTTAGAGTTTAAATAAATATGTTATACGTGATTAGACGAATAATTATAAGTTCGAACAGTTGAGTCATAATAATTTTTTTTTTTTGTGAATTTTCTTAATTCCTGTATGGAGATTTAATTAAAATTTGTATAAATTGATTAAAACAAGATTAGCGAAGGAATACGAACGGCATGGGCAATTGAGAACTATACAAGTCTGTGTTATTGATTTGTCATGGTCACGTTAATTTGAGTGAAGGTTGAACCCACCTTTGATAATTAATTTAAAGTATAAAAATATCAGCACTTAAGCACTAATATGTTCGTGCCGTCCTGTCGGTGGTCCTACCTCGAGGAATTTACTTGTTGAATGTTGAGCTTCCCATGTCTATTCAATTTTTTTTTAAAAAAATTATTTTTTAACATGTCAAGCTAAAAATGCTTATATTAAAATATTAAATTTTTTAAAAATTATTTTATAATTAAAATATAATTTTTTCAAATTTTTATGTACTAATTCATGACGAGTATTGTAGGTAAACGTCAATCATACAAAATTTACAAGGGGTAAATTTTTTTAAGAAAGAATATTTAAATTACATAGTCTTATTTTTTATTTTAAATATTATATATTTTTTTTTCTGAAGTGAAAAAAATACCTTAACATCTGCTACAATAAAAAATAAATTATAATTACATTTAATTTTATTAAAATATTCTTATATTTATTACTTATTTAATATAACAAATATAAATATCTATTTACTCAATATAAAATAATAATTTTAAAAATTTATAATAAAATAAATTTATAGTTTTTTTTACTCAAAATAAATAATATTAAAAAAATTAAAAAATGTATTTTTAATAAAAATTAAAATTATCTTAAGGATATTTTAGTCAACTTTTAACTTTTAAAAAAATTTATGTATATTTTTAAAATAAAAAGAAAAAATTTGTAATTTGGACATCTTTTAGAAGAATGAAGAGTAATTCATTCAATTTAAAATTTTTTTAAAATTCTTGTAATATTTACCTTTTATTTTTATATCAAATGCAGTACCACTTAGTATTTTAGTAACACTATCTTAAAAAAAATTAATTTAACATTACATAGTGAACATAATTTAATACATTTTTTATGTTTAAGTGAAAAGAAATTCTCCATTTCAAATGCTATTAAATATTAATCCCTTTTTAATAATATCGATATCCACAAAAATTGAAAGGAAACCAAATTAGGAGTATATTTTGCTTGTTGGGGTGGATAACCTTCAATTACTAAAGCTCAGCTCTATTTGTCAATTACTTTGAAAGTTACCATTTGCTTACTCGTTCAAATTATATGGCTATATTTTTACTTAATCTTCTTTATATATGACAGTCTTCCTTAATTTGACATTTGACAGATAATAAATAAAAATAATAATGAATGATTTCAGAAATTGAATTTCGAAATTTCTTCAGGCTAATCCAAGGAGTCCATAGCGTGTAAGCATGCAAGAGGGCCCTTTTTTTTTTTTTTTCTATCCAAGCACTTTTAACCAACCGACATTCTCTAAATTTGTATGGGTAAATTATACTAAAATTTTAAAGATAAAATAAAATAAAATATCATTTTATTTTAAAAAATATCATTAATTTTATTAATATTTGATATATATTGGAATTTCTTAATTTATTTTTTATCAATAAAAAATTTTATACAATATAAGATTATAATTTTATTTTTAATATAATATTAAAATGTAACTAAATTAATATTATGTTTATTTTTAAAATCATAATTTTATTGTTAATATGATAGGAAAAAATAATAAAATAATTTTATAAAATCATATAGTATGCAAAAAAAATAATTTTATTAAAAAGTCTAAAAATATATTTAATATATATATATATTAAATATAAAAAATTAAGTATAATTTTCTAAATAAAAATATTGAACGTAGTTTATTCATAACTCAAAGAAAATTAGTAAAATTTCTTTTTTTTAATCTAATAAATCAAAACCGAACTTATAAATTAGTTTCTTTAATTGATATCCACATTGTATAAAAGTGAGAGAAAAAAAGAGGGAAGTGGGTATAGGATCTACTCGTAGTTTGTTGTTTATTATTATCTGTGTCATCCCTGTTAAAAAAAGAAATAAAATGAAACAAAACTGACCAGTCATCAACTTTTTCAGCTGGAACAGAGATTTTCCCCTTTTGCTCGTTTCGATTGTTAGTATGTATTATATATGAGTGCTGAAGCTTTTAGGGTTTAGGACAGTGAGAGATTTAATAACACGTTTCGCTACTGGATCCAGTCCCACGTAGCATTACCATACTGAAAATCGTTGTTTGTTTCCTCGGAAAAATTTCTCTTTTGGGATTCCTGGATCTTTCAACTATTGGTTGCCCCATCTTCATTGGATCGGTGAGAGATCTCCACTTTCAGTACTGATTTATATTCTCCTCCTTCTTATTGTGTCTTTTTTGTTTTGTTAGTGTGTTTTGATCGTTTATCTTCTTGAGCATTAAAATTGAAGTTTTTCGAGGTCCATTAGGTGGCTGAAGTAGTGTCTGATTAGTTAAGTTTTGATCATTTATATGTTCTTTTGCGGGTATTTAGAGCTGGATCCATTCACTTGACTGGGTTAGTAGTGCGTTTCGTATGTTGGGCTGTGGTTTTTGGGAATCAGCCTTCCATGCTGGTCGTCAAGAGAAGCAAGTGCTACCAGTGGAGTTTAAGCACACTCTGTCGAGCAGATCTGAAGTTAGCTTCACCTTTTTTATTTTTATTATTTTTATTTTTGTTTATTTTTTAAATCATGCAGTACAGACTAATAATTGCTTCATGGCGATGATGGAAGGTAAATTGGCATGCTTTGTATGATTCATGGAAGCTTGACTACATTAGATTATTACTAAATGACGGTTAACAGTTCGTGATCGGCTGGATAATTCATTTATATATTTTTATTGAATTTTACGACTTGATAATCTAATTCATTGGGAGCAAGTATCTTGCTTTGACTTATGGTTTCATTATAGATCTTGAGCGGATGTTGTAGTAAATAACCTTGCTATTTGGGAATTTCTAATTCTGTTTTTTGGATGCTTGGCTTCTTATATACATAGTTCTGAATAAGAACTGATATTTTTTCAGCTCCTATATGGCAAAAATAAGTTCAGCAGATGGTAGGACTAGAAGTTCTGTGCAAATCTTTATTGTAGTGGGTCTGTGCTGTTTCTTCTATATATTGGGCGCATGGCAGAGGAGTGGTTTTGGAAAGGGAGATAGCATAGCTTTGGCAATTACTAAGACTAATGCAGACTGTAATGTAGTTCCAAGTTTAAGTTTCGACTCTCATCATGGAGGAGAAGTTAGCAAAATTGATGAATACGATTCAAAACCTAAGGTATTTAAACCGTGTGATGCTCGTTATACTGATTACACTCCTTGCCAAGATCAAAGGCGTGCCATGACCTTTCCCAGAGAAAACATGAACTATCGAGAGAGACACTGTCCCCCTGAGGAAGAGAAGTTACACTGTTTGATCCCAGCACCCAAGGGATATGTAACTCCATTTCCATGGCCAAAGAGCCGTGATTATGTTCCATATGCAAACGCACCCTACAAGAGCCTGACGGTTGAAAAGGCTATTCAGAACTGGATCCAATATGAGGGAAATGTGTTCAGATTCCCTGGTGGTGGCACCCAATTTCCTCAAGGTGCTGAGAAATATATTGATCAGCTTGCTTCTGTAATTCCTATAAGTAATGGGACAGTGAGGACAGCACTGGACACTGGTTGTGGGGTATGTTTTTCATCCCAATTTCCTGAATTTAACCTCCTTTGCCATCTTTGTACCTGTTATTTTGCTTAGCAGCATGATTAACTTTTGTTTTAACTTTATATTCTTAATGTCGGTTGTCTTAATCAGGTTGCTAGTTGGGGTGCATATCTTTGGAGCAGAAATGTTATTGCCATGTCATTTGCGCCAAGGGACTCTCATGAAGCACAAGTACAATTTGCTCTTGAGAGGGGTGTTCCTGCCGTCATAGGTGTTCTGGGTACCATAAAGTTGCCTTATCCATCTGGAGCCTTTGATATGGCTCATTGTTCTCGTTGCTTGATACCTTGGGGAGCAAATGGTGAGGATTTTACATTAAGTACTCCCACCTTACTATTAAATACTTGCTTTAATAAGAAGTCACTTCAAGTTTTTTTTTTTTTTTGGGGGGGGGGGGGTGTTTCTGTTTAACATGGCAATTTATCAAGTATTACTTGTGATTGTGACAGCGGCCATTTGGTATTGCATTTTTGTTGTTAATTTGCAGATGGAATGTATATGATGGAAGTTGACCGAGTTCTAAGACCTGGTGGTTATTGGGTGCTTTCGGGTCCCCCAATTAATTGGAAGGTTAATTACAAGGCCTGGCAGCGACCTAAGGAGGAACTTGAAGAAGAGCAGAGAAAGATTGAAGATATTGCTAAGCTCCTTTGCTGGGAGAAGAAGTCTGAGAAGGCTGAAATTGCTATTTGGCAGAAGTCTGTAGACTCTGAATCATGTCATAGAAGACAGGAAAATTCTAATGTTGAATTCTGCAAATCAACGGATGTTGATGATGTCTGGTATGGCTCTGGTTTTATTGTTTTACATATTTTAATATATGACATTATTGATATTTGATATTCCTTTCTTTCTTTCCATGGGAGGAAGCTACTGAGGTGACTAATCAGTTATCAAGGATCTAGCTCCATATGCTTGTGGAAACTCCATCTCATCATATTACCCTTGCTGCAATGACCATATCCCTATGTATTCAAATTGAGAACAATTGATTTCCCTCTATCTTTTGTTTTGTTTTGTTTGTTTGTTTGTTTGTTTGTTTGTCTGTCTGTTTTTTTTTTCCCCGTGGCAAGGTTTTACCCTCTTTTCATCCTTTGAGGCCAAGAAAATATGACAAAGCATAGTATGTAGTTACCAATTACTTGATTTTCACATATATCATTATGAAAATGCTTATAAAAAATCTGGCACTGCTCTCTACACCTGACAATGTTCCAAGTTATTATTGTTTTCAAAATCATACTAATGTATTTCAAGACTGGTTCAATAATACTATTAACAAAAGCACTCATTCTATAAATTGAAGTGTGTTTTTTTAGTTTTATAATTGCTGAAAATCTTAGGTAAAGCTAACTTGTTCAAAAAGGTTAGTTACGGACTGACATGGAATGACACTGCTTTGTGGCTATAGGTATAAGAAAATGGAGGCCTGTGTTACTCCCACTAGTAAAGGTTCTGGCAGTGATCTTAAACCATTTCCAGACAGACTGTATGCCATCTCACCTAGAATTGCTAGTGGTTCTGTCCCTGGAGTTTCTGCTGAGACATATCAGGATGATAACAAAAACTGGAAAAAACATGTAAATGCTTATAAGAAAATTAATAGACTCTTGGATTCTGGAAGGTATCGCAACATTATGGATATGAATGCTGGTTTAGGTAGCTTTGCTGCTGCTATTCAATCTCCGAAGTTATGGGTTATGAATGTTGTGCCTACTATAGCTGAGAAAAAGACACTGGGTGTCATATATGAGCGAGGACTGATCGGCATCTATCATGACTGGTATGATTTCCTAACTTCTTTTTTCTTATTGCAGTTATGGCAGCTATGAATCTTAAGTATTTAAATACTTAATTATAACTTATCAAATTTTATATTATTTTTACTATTCAAATAACTTTGAAATCTTCCGTAAGTATGATTCTGTCATGAAGAAGTCTTTTGATGCTATAATGTGCTATCCTGTATTGAATTGTGACTAACTATAGCCTGTCAATTGTTCGAGATAAGCTTACTTCTTCCTCACACTTTTCCTTTTAAATTTTATACTTGTGTTGATCCAGGTGTGAAGCGTTCTCCACATATCCAAGGACATATGACCTCATTCATGCCCATGGTCTCTTTAGTCTATACAAGGACAAGTAAGTGTTCCTTTGGCTAAATTTAATTACACTTCTGGTGCTTTTGTATTGCAATATTAGTTTATCTACCATGACCTTGAAAATGATTTCCGGTGCTGAGCTTATACAAATTCCACTTAGCAGAGTTGTCATGGAATCTGTAGTGGCATTGTTTGTTAGGTATAGGTAAAATAACTTAGAGTGGTGCTTGATTATGTCTATTTCAGGATCTGATCATTGTAAATGTATAAATGCATGAAATAGAATCATAATTTTGTGTAACTTGTTGGTCGTGTTAAGATGCTTTATGGACTGTCCGTCAGCTGGTGGTTACACCATATAGTGAGAGTGCTATAACAGCTTTCACGCTTGTTTTTGTTGATTTAAGCTTGTCAGCAGTCACTCTTGCGCCTGTTTGATTGGCCTTTAGATGTATGTTGTCTCTGCAAGTCTCCTAAAGAGCTTAAGCTGAGCAGCACCCTGAATTTAATGCTTATAACAAGCTCATGTGGATTTATTTTTATTAGCCATTTGCAGAATCACGTGTTTTAGTTCGCTCCATTTCTTTCTTTGGAAGTTTTGTTACCCGCTTCGTGTGCCTGAAGCTTGTGTTTGACAATTAAAATGCAGATGTAATACAGACGATATTCTTCTGGAGATGGACCGGATTTTGCGGCCTGAAGGTGCTGTAATATTCCGTGATGAAGTTGACACCCTAATTAAGGTAAAGAAAATTGTTGGGGGAATGCGATGGGATGCTAAAATGGTTGATCATGAGGATGGTCCTCTTGTTCCTGAGAAGATACTAATTGCTGTCAAGCAGTACTGGGTTGCTGGCGGAAATTCCACATATAAACTCTGAAGACAAGTTGAACACAGGCTTGGCCCTAGGCTGCCAGTTTCTTTCCGTATATGATCTTGACAGAGTTCATTTATGATTTTATCATGAGCAATTTTTGCTTAACTGATCACGACTGTGGCACAGGGAGGGTGCTTACAAGATTTGTGCTCAATAGTCACTTCTCTAAGGTTTCTGTTGTGGTTAATTTATAAATGGACAAGGCTACAAAGCCATGCTCTTGAGTTCTATGATATTAGTCATTTTTTCGCCTAGGTTAATTATATTGTTGTACAACTGTACGTTGAAAAGTCAAGCAAACACTGGCCTTTCTCAGTAGTTAATTCTTTATTTTTCTGAATTGCAATTTGCAGCTTTTTTATTTGATGTTTAAAATGTCCTTTTGCTTACAACGTGGGTTTATCTGTACTGATCCATCATGTCCTTATTACACAGTACAATGAAGTTTATAGTAAAACATTGTATTTCCACATAATTCAGCACACTTGTGAGACGACCTTTTAATAGACTTCCGTGGTCGCTTGCTACTGAAAAGTTGAAAACGTTCCATTATGAAGCTGGAGTTACATTATACCCCCCTTTTGTTAAGAAAAAGACACTTAATATGCTCCACTTTGCTGTTGGCATTCATCATGTGCTGAACTGCTGATCTTATTGCTTGTTTCTTAACTCTATCGCCTAAAAGAAAATCCCACAAAAATGAATGTGCAAAGCAACAGCGGCCAGTGAAATGTGAATGTTACCGTACATGTTGAAGAACTAGTTAATGAGTCAAGTTGCTAATCTGAGTTCGTGTTTGGTAGGGTCAGTGGAAGGTGGGGGTGAGAAAAGGAAGAGGGAGAGGGAAACAGGTTTTTGGCTGTTTGGTACACGAGTGAAGGCTGCCCTACAAAAGGCATATTCCAGCATTATGTTGCAAAGTTCATTCCTTCAATCAGGCAATGGAATACGGAGTAGGAAGGGAGATGGCTGGTGGAGTCTAATTTGCCCCACTGTACCATATTGCACGAAATGGGCGGAAGTGTAATATATTTTAATAAAAATATATTTTATTTTTCTTTTTATTTCAATGAACGAAAGTTAATATTTTAAGTATATTTTTTAATATTTTATTATTAAACCTTTTTTAATAAAAATACAATATGTATAAAAAATATTTTAAACAATTAAGTTATATAAAATATATAAAATTAAGTTGCAAAAAATTATTTATTATAGTTTATTAAATAATTTAATAATAAAGATATAAAATTTGCACTTTATATTTATTTAAATAAAATACTAAGTTTTTAAATATTTTCTAGCACGAGAGATGTTTTGATATTTTGCACAGTTTTTTTCTTTTTAATTTTGTATTATTTTAGTTCATCAAATATATAAATAGAAAACATTCTTATTCTTTTTCACGTTATATCCAATATAATTTTGAATCACATAATTTTATTCCATTCTTGTTTCAATTTTTATTTCTATTCTATTAAAAACTTTTTTACTATACCAAACGTGACCTAATAATGGATCAGACACCCACAACGTTCCAATGCCTTGGTGCCCAGGTTCACGAGGCACTGCTGAAACCTCCCTTGATGCCATAGGACAGAATCTTTACCAGTGGAGCTTGCCCTGCCAATCTCAGACAAGCCAGACTCGTCCTATGGACCCAGGTTGGTCACAAGCTCGTGCTACAATAGTTTAGCTAGGAAGGGCGTCCTTAAGCATTACTCAAACATTTTTTTTAAGACGATTTTAAAGGTACAATCCCCTTATATTGGTTTGTAATCAAGATTTCACTCCTTAAATATTTATAGAGAAATTAGGCCCTGATAATGATATTTTTATTTTTATTTTTTTAATCATTTGCTAACTCCCTTGAGCCACTGATGCCTGTTAATTTAAGGGCCACTTCCTTTGTCTACATTAAAGCCACGATGACTAGGGTGGGCTTTTTCTTATCTAGCCTTCATCTGATTTTTTGTAGAATGTGGCGTATAATAAGCATTATAAATGCATGTCATATTTAGTGTCCGTTTTTGGACTCAAGTGATTGATATGAAAGGCAAATTAATGCCAATAGTAATGAAGGGGCCTTGCGATGTCAGTGCCGTCTAGTTTGTGTGGACAGCATATCTCTAAATTAAATACGCAAGGGCTGGTTGGTTCTTTGTCCCAAGGATTGTGGCTTTGGCATACCAGGCAGGAAAAAAAGAAAAAAGCATTCCTGCAAGACCTTACAGCCTCGAACCTTGTCTACATATTCTAATTCTAATATGACCCAGAGATCTGTATTCATCACAGTACTACATACCCAAAATACAGCTGTACAATTTCCATCAACAGCATTCAAGTACCAACTGGTTCCTTTATGTCCCTTCTGTCTTCATTGTTTTTCATAACTAAATCTCACTGATACTTTTTGTTTTTTTTTTGGGGTTAATTTTGGTTAAGGTGTATTAACCCGCTATGGTCTATTCACTGGGTTATCCCAACTGTGAAAAGGTAAAGTGAATACTTTCAAAAAAGATGGGACTAAAGATTACTTAATCATGTGGATATTGAACATGGTTTTTCTCTCTAGTAGTTGTCACCCTTTCTCCTGAAAGGGGACAGATCATAAAGGGTTACTATATAAGAAAGCGAACTATTAGGTATGCCTGGGAGTTGGAAGGAAAAGGAAAAAAAAGAAATTGAAAAACAATAGAAGTAGAGAGAAGGAATGGAAAAGAATAGTTAAATGATATATATATATATATATATATATATTTTGTTAAAAGAAACTTTTTTGTTTAAATTTCTTAAATTGAAGGAACTTATAAATTTAAAAGAGAAAGACTTATAAGAAATTTTAATTGAGTCGTTTATTCTCATCTTTTCTTTTAAACAAATTGTAGAAGCGTCTTTTTATGAAATCTTTTCTTCTCTTCCTTTTTTTTTTCCCATTTTTTTATATCCAGACATCTAATTTAGGCAGAAAAGCATACCCATAATATGGGAGGAATAATGTGCTAATAGATATTATTAGATAAATAAGACTTGGATGAAATTTTTCATGTGTTTTTAACACATTGATCTTTTAACATTCTACACTAAATTATTAATTCCTTAAAATAAATTATTTCAATTGTCATTAAAGAACTTAATGATAAATATGTAAAAACTGCATTTAAATTCTTTTTTTATTAGGCAAAGGATGATAATAAAATCCTTATTAGCCTGAATACAACAAATTTACTCATGAAAACGGTAGAAGAGGTGTCAATTAGGCCAGAAGCACATGGCCCTACCTACTCGACATTTTTCACATCCCACAAGCCTACTTGTAGAGCTTCTACTCCTAAATAATCCAGTAGCCATTCAGCCCTTCATTTTAAATCCTCTCTTGCATCCATTCCTTCCCTTCCATCTAGCGTTAGCCATTGATCCCTTGAAAAACCTTTACCTAATTTATCTTTCTTTCAATTTTGCTTCTTAAGTTTCAAGTATTGTAGGATTTTCGTTCATACTCTTCATTATTTGCTCCCTACGAAAAGGTTCCTTGAGTTGGGTCATTCTCTTTATCTGAGCACTTGAAACTATGCTCAAGAATTCTGTAACAATGGCTACCATAACGTCCACTACAATTAGCAGCCTCCATCAGTTAAGAACTTTCAACTCTGAGAACAGAAACAACCACCCGCGTGATGCTTCCTTGTCTTCATACTTGAACTACCATGAAGAGCCCTTCGTAAAGAAAGTTGCAGAGTCAGGAAGGCATCTTAATAATCCCTTTACCGGCAATAGGGAGGAGCATCTCCATCTTCAACTGGGAGAAAAGAAGGAAGAAGATAGACAAATTGGAGTCTTTGAAGCTCAAAAGTACTTCAGTGGAGGAATGGATCATGAGATTCCAAGAGTTGCCAACGTGGCTGCAAGGCAGCACCAGTATCAGAAAGATGAAGAGCACAGAGCTCTGGAAACCAGAAAGTACAATAAAATCCACTACGGAACTCCAAGCGTTCGCTCTGAATCAAGTTGGAACAGCCAAAGTAAACTATTACAGAGTGCTCAAAGGAACTCTCCAAGGAACAGGAAAAGCAAGATACAGGGAAAGAGTTTTCTATCTGGTCTTGGCTGCAAATGCTCTTGTACTGATAATAATTCTGTTGATATTAGTGATCATAACCATACTCCTACTTATGGTGTTGTTCATGGCAAAAGAGCTCCCAGAAACCTCTTTAACACTGGCCTAGATGCTGATTATTCAGCTAAAACAAACAAGCCTCAAGAAGAACTCTTATTCAATAAAGATGTTTACTTTAAAAAGCCAGATTTAGCATTCTCAACTGTGAATTCTGGGCTAGAAAATCAGCTGGTGAATGTGAAACTTCAGCAAGAGGAAGAAGAGAAGCCAAGGAAATCACTGGACGTGTTTGGCTCCCCAATATTGAATAACAGGAGGTCCTTGACCTTTGATAAAAGGCTTACAATGCCCTCTTGGGATGCTGCTGCTCCTAAAATGGAAGAAATTGACATTTCTACAGGGAACTACAATGATACTGAGAGTGATGCAAGTTCAGACCTATTTGAGATTGACAGCCTCACGGGCAAATCCAACCACTTTCTCAATAAACAAACATCAGAAGTTCCTTCGGGTTGTGCCTCCCCTACAACTTGTTATGCACCAAGTGAGGCAAGCATAGAATGGAGTGTGGCCACTGCTAGTGCTGCAGATTACTCTGTCATGTCAGACAGTGAAGAACAAAGGGCAGTAGCAACCATACCGACAAAAACGGTATCTACATCCTCAACTGGAACAACAAAAGCCAGCAGAGAGACAGAGAGAAGACATCCTAGTATGCTGTTGGGCTGCAAGAGTCACAAGGCTGTGAGAGTGGCTGGGGATGCCTTCATAACATATGAGAAAGCAAATTATAGCCCACTAATTCGTCGCAGGTCGGATACCTTGACTCAGATGACAAGGTTTAAGGCAGAGACAAAGATGGGAAATTTTGGTGCAATTCATGGGCAACATGCTTACGCCAAACCCCCACTTCAACGTTCATACTCATCACATGTTTCTCAACCTCTATACATTTAGCAGTAGTTTGAATTAATTTTTGGTTTTGAAATTTGTTTAGTTATGTATTTTCACTTAGTGTATTAGAGTTTTAAATTTATTTGCTAAAATAATTTTGAGCTTCCAGTAGGGGTGTCTCTTGTATCTTCCTCTTATTAACCTTGTAGTATTCTTTTGTTTGCTTTGATATATATTTCCAATCAGTATTTGCAGTTTCTGGTTCACAGACAAGATGAAGATGAATGCTTTTGTATGGATGCATATGGACTCATATTAATAAAGATGGGATGTGAAAGGAGACCTCGTATCATCAAGGCATGTGAAAATGCCTCTTCCAATGATCCCTCGTCCAGAGTTTGCTTGTTGCGTAGCTTTTTGTTTTTATTTGTAGTGCTGGATGGATCTGATATAGTCATTACATTTTGGAAAGTGCAACCCCCTTCCTTTAACTTTTGATGATACTTTTCTCAGAAGGACCACTAGCAAATGATATAAGGTCTACCTTTTCTATATGGATGTTTTTTTTCCTAGTGCTGTCCTCTCTCCCCCCCCCCCCCAAAAAAACCAAAAAAAAAGGACAAAAGGTGAAAAAAGAATATTAGTGAAGGAACATCAAACATATAATGCACCGCTCTTTGTTAAGGGTCTAAGGAATGCAAGCTCTTGGTGTCAGATAGTTAACTTCAATCTGCTGACTTGAGTTTTGCACCTAGTGCAAAAGGAATAGGAGAAATTCCATCGTATTTGAGGGATGATTAACTTGAGCACACCTCAAGTCCCCAACAATAAAGAGTAATAATGAGAGGTTTATTCACCATACAACTGATTAATTGAGAACTTTCAAGCCTTGAGAATAGAATGTCCTCACAGTGACATGCAACTAGAAACAGCGACGACAAAATGCTCACCAAGGAATGAAGCCAGATATTCAATAACAGAACGACCTAATTAATAAGGTGGTCCATCAAGCTTATCATCTTTCTTGTGTCACAGTCAATATTGTAGAAATCTATCCAAGGTATGTCAGATAATGGAAAATAAAATTACTTTACATTTTGGAAGCTGATGAGCTTGAATTAGAGGCTACTATTTCGATTCAAGGTTTCATTCTATTGGTGGTAGTTTAAATCATGACTCAGCATCTCAAACCTTATAATGAATGAAGGTTGCCTATAGAGCCTTCTATAGATAATGACCACATATCTAAGAAGCGCTGACAATTCGATAAAAGAGCCAGGCAAAATATAGAGTATAATGCAACACTTCAGATTTTGTCGTGTGCGTCCAGTGTCCACGCTTCTTCGCTAAGGATGCAACCGTGTAAATGCCGGGGTCAAGAATCTATTTACTATGGAGAAAGCAAAAGCAGGTAAGCTATCAAGTCCACAAAAAGAATAATTGCGTATCTGACACAAAATAGAATGTCATCCTGCAGATGTTTTAGTTTCAGCGACCTTTTATGTGGTGCAAATTAACATATTAATGTCCGGTCTAACATCAGAGTATTTATCATTTGTCCATGTAATGGTTTCAGTATAATACCTGTCTACACCATCATTGACTGAAGGATAAGCTTTGTACGCATGTCATGGACCACTTAGGACATGATGGCATTCTCTCTCCACAAGCCCTTGAGTGGAATAAAACACAGCCTCTAAACTTGGTGTCCAATATCTTCATTATGAGCCTTGACACTAATTATGGTATATTTGTTCTCAGTTAGAAGATGAATATTGAATACGACCTAATGGACCTGATTTGGAATTCTTGCCCTGTATCTCCCTATACATAAAGAGGGGTTTTATAATGTTGATTTAGACAGATAGTGTATCAATTTGGCCTCTAGCTATAGTAGCAGCAGAGAAAAGATAACTTCTGGCAGTCGTTTCCAGAAAAACAAGAAGAAATTCTTCGCAAATCTTTGGTTCTGCATCCCATTTAGCAAAATTAATATAAAACTATCATTTCGGCGTATGATTCAAAACAGTTGCAGATGACCGAAATAATTAACCACAAGGATAAAATCTATGATTAGGAAAATGAAAATATTATGAAAATGACCCCATACTATTGATTTAGCACAATATCCAGCTTTCTATACCAAGACTGGATCATAAAGATACCTCCCATATACAATTCGTGGCTTAAAAAATATAATGATGAAGAAGAAACAAAATCCTGGATAGTCTCACTCCACAAACGAAGCCTGCCAAATTTACCTGGAATTGTAAACCTTTTTATTTTCTAAAACAGCACGTTATAAATCAATATCTAAATTATGCCTTAAATTGTCAAATGTAACACTTGAAATTTTTTTTTTTTTGGTTCCAACTATTAAAAAGGATGCAAGATGAAATCAAAGACGAAGTTTTTAGAAGAGGGAATAACCGAATAAAGGATAAATGTAATCATGCTGACATAAGATAATAATTTATGATTATCCAAAATTACATGGATAAGGACGGGCATGAACTGAGCTTTCTCGCAAATAGAAGCACGAAGATGCTAGATGGGCAGACCAAATGAATAATTTGTAAATGAAAAATACAAGTCGATAAAAGCAAGATAACAAGGGGCACTGAAGCCAGCAATGGAAGGGTATAAAAATACCACCGCAAAGGTAGATCCACAATTTCATTATTAAAAGGCAATCTAGTATGGACATAAATAAAAGAAAAAGATTGAGCACAAAGGCATATGTATATATACAGATCACTCGGGCAGTACGGCTCTTCGCGAGTAAAAAAAATACTAGTACAGACAAAGGATGCTCATCAACCAAAAATATCAATCATCCTTGTACTCTTTGGAAGGTCTAGCTTCAAAACCCCCACCTGCCCTCTTCTCCAATGAGTAAGGCATGTAAGTTCCCAGGATTCGATCCCACATAACAAAGAATGGCTGTGAGAAGTTGTACTTGGTGCCATAGAACTGATGGTGCACATCGTGGTAAGCAGAATTATTTTTGAAAAATATATGGAAAAGGTTCCCAGGGAGCCATAACCCACAGTGGTCATCCACAGTTTTAATTGTAGCAAAGGAGAAGAAGAAGATGGAGACCCGAGGACTCATACCAGAGATAAGAAAGGATAAAGCCCCGCCCACAGTATCAAGAAGAAGCCCCTCTACAGGGTGATTGTACAGAGCTCCATATGCATAGGGAACAACAAGTCTGTGGTGTTGAGAGTGGATATGCTTGAATAAGAACTTGTTGTGATGCATGTATCTGTGCATGAAGTATTGCCAAGTGTCCATAACCAACATAGCAGTAACAAACTGTCTCACTATTCCAAGAACGGAAGCATTTTCAACCGTAGTATTTCCACTATCACCACCATCCCCACTTGTAACCTACACAATAACAAAAGAGCCAATTATGATTTAATAATCCAGATCCAATCAAAATTTTACCAATTCATGCTTACAGTGCTTAACATGCACTACACGGAAAACAAGACATTGTTGCTAGGAAATTACACAGGAAAAGACAATGGCTTCTGTAGTTTCCATTGCCACTTTGTCAGAAGCACTAGGACTATGTAATAATGGCAAGGAAACAGATCATTGGCCGTGGCCAAACTTGCGAGTGGTTAGTTGTCACCACACTGAATTCATAGAATCAATTATGAGTTTGCATCAACTGACTATGGAGTGTTGCCTAATGAGTCTCAAGTCAAATTTTATCCTGGGATTTATTGATTTACTTGTTGTGAATTGTGACACAAATGGTTTTCATCTAGAATGGATACATTACTAATTCTTATGAGGGTGCTAGAATTCCACATTCCAATCAATAAAGCTTGCGGTTAATCATTAACAAGCTTCCTAGTCAACCAAATCAAGTCCACACATAGCCTCCTCTCTTGTTAACCATTAGCAGATCAAGCCCATTCCTGATATATTTACATTAATTATACCTTATTATTCGTTATCCACAAAACTTAAGTGACATTATGCAAAACTCTTCAATCTGTTAGAATAGTCAAGTCCATTAAAAAGAAAAAAAAAAAACAAAGTCAAAATAATTTCAGAGTAAAAGCAAACAGATTCAAAAGATCATTGAAACTGGGTTCTTGTCTTTCTTTTGGGAGATTTTCAACAACATACCTCACTCAGTGAGCAAGGAAACCCCCAAGTAATCTACTAGGACCACTTAACATATAAGGGCAATCACATTTTTAACTCGCTCCCAGAGAGAGAAAAAAATGGATAAATTAAGAGTAGAGAGGTCCTTTTCAAACTGGGAAATCAATCACCAATTTGGGGGGGAGGTAACAGTAACGAAAACTTCTCTGCCTTGTCTCATCTTTTCCTTCTGGAGAGAAAAAAGGTTATGGTTTATATAGATACGTCAGCGATCTAACATGTTTGTTACCCCCTAAGGAGACTATGACGACAGTCCGGTTTCTCTGATTACCCCATATGAAGTAGCATATAATAAACATATACACACACATAATTCCCATCTGCATATATCCGAAACTCAATCCTAAGTACAAAATCTAAAAAATTAGCCTTCAGATAAACAGGCATACATAGTTAACAGAACAAACAGACAGTTTTAAGCACTTCCATCCATAAAAAATAAAAATCATCAAAGAAATTTTAAACCACTTACAGCAAACAGGAGTGTTGCCACCACAGCCTGAACTACTTGTTGAAGGAGAACTCCTTTCACCACCGTAACCTTGGATACCAAATTCTTTTCATCTTCATCCTTCTTCGAGTGTAATCGATAATTGTCAGAAAATAAGCCGAGAACAACATAAATTCCGGAATAAATCCAATAAGCCAAAATTGGGGCAAAGGTTCCCAACAATTCATCAGAAATCCCAAAATCCATCTCTCGAGAAAAAAAGAAGAAGAAGAATTTAGAATCCACCCAGACTTAAAATTCACGTGAAACCAGAAAGAAGTTCATGGAAGAAAAAACAGAAAATATAAATAAAACCCTAACCCTGAAAATAGACTCTCCCACCTTATAATTATTCGTAAAGCCAAATAAAAATAAAATCGGATTTATCCATTAACCAATGGGTAGGGACGATATAGACTAGGGTTCCACTCAAAAGGAAGATTCCAAAACCGTTCGGAATCAAGAGAGAAGGGAAGATTGCAGAACACAGAAGCAGGCCCGGGAAAAGCCAACGCTACGAAACTATCACTATAAATTGCGAGTACGTTAGTGTACGTGTTTTGTCAAGCACCTGCTACGTGTCGCAGCATAAAGGGGAAATGGAAAAGAATGAACGGTTCAGGCCAAAAGCAAAAGGAATGAACGGTAATGATTGGACCGAGGAGAGAATAAAGGTGTGGGTGGTGACAGAGGATTGGAATTTGAAGGCAGGTCACCTATGGTGACGTGGTCGTTTAGAAACATTGGATAAATCGTAAATAAAACGACACCGGGTTTGACCAGGTACATCGTTTCAAAGTTTGAGGATTTGAAAATTTGAATAATGTTGTGGGCGTCGCGTTTGATTATCATGCAACCAACCCAAGTCGAATCTCTTGTGGGGGTCGCGATTTAAAAAATAACAATAATATAAATTATTTTAATCTCTTAATTCTTTTTCTTAGGTGGTCCATTAATTTTCAATATGTGCTACTTTGTCTTTTTTTTCATTCATCCCTTAATGATTATTTTAGAACACTAAAAAAATTATGAGACAAATTGTTAAGGTTTAAAAAAATTAGATATGATTTAATTTATAAAAATTGATAAATAAATTAATTTTAGAAAAATAGAAATATGTTAGACTTCCACGTATTTATATATTATTTAATTTAGTTTAGTTATTTTTGTAAGTCAAATTTAGTATAAAATGCTCTTAAGATAATTAAAGAATTAAAAAGGCTTTATGATACAAAATAATTTTGTTTAAATTAACAATAATATTCTGAGAAAACAAAATTCATCTAACAAATCAACCTAAAATTTTAAGGAGTTGGCCAATGATAATTAAAGGGGTGTCTTTTATTTTGATTACTTTGGTTTGAACGCTTGGGGTTGCTATCAAAGAAAACTTATTCTCCTAGACACAATTCGTCTATGGGGAGTGTACCCTTGGGACGTCCTAAAAAAGAAACATAGTCTTATTTAAAGGCACCGACTAATCTAATTTAGTGCCACTAAAAAAATTAGAAATTTAGCGTAAAAGTTATATATTTATATTAAACTAAATTTTTTTGTGATATTCCTCTTAGTACTTTTAAAAAATTTCAAAAAAGATATTTTTCAAGGTAGTTTTGATTTTACAAATTTAAAATCACTAAAAAGTTTTAAATTTAACTTACGTTCTAATATGTGTTTATCATATAGCTATGATATTCCTTTTGGTACTTTTAAAAACTTTCAAATAAGATACTTTTCAAGGCAGTTTTGATTTTACAAATTTAAAATCACTAAAAAGTTTTAAATTTTACTTTCATTCTAATATATGTTTATTATTTTGCTAGGATATTGCTTTTAGTATTTTTAATAACTTTCAAATAAGATACTGTTCAAGGCAGTTTTGATTGTTACAAATTTAAAATCACTAAAAAGTTTTTAAATTTTACTTACCTTCTAATATGTGTTTATTATATTGCTATGATATTCCTTTTAGTACTTTTAAAAACTTTCAAATAAGATGCTTTTCAAGGCAATTTTGATTATTACAAATTTGAAATCATTAAAAAGTTTTATATTTTACTTATATTCTAATATATGTTTATTATATATAATCATTTGTATTTTTACATCTTTTATTACAAATTTTTCATTAAAACACAAAACATTACGTATTTTATAAGTACCAATACAAAGCTATCAAAACACAAGAATAAAATAAAAAAGTTAAAGTTAGGATAACTTTATTAAATAATAAGTACAAGTGGTATTGAGCTAGATAGCCACCCCCAAAATTATATTTGTTGTTTTAAGCACTAAATGAGGTACTAGTAAACCTTTTGATTTATTTCAATTTTAGATTAAATATAACATATCCTGAATATCTACACAACAGTTTAACATATCATTAAGCCAATGGTTGAGCCATTGAACCAGGTCAATGTCTGGCTGCTCCAAATAAAAAAAATGCATAGCAAAACAATTACTAGCAAATCATACCTAATATTGAAGCATCCATCTATTTATATATAAAAAAAAAAATTAAAAAATTAGAGTTTAAAATCTCAAGTTAAAAATATTTATAATAAATAATTTTAAATCACAAATATTATTTTGAAAGACCTTGAAATCAAAAATTTTAATTTAGAGTTTTGAACTGTAATTTTTTTGTATAATTTAAATTTTTGGTCATAAAATTTTGTAAAATAATTTTAAAAATTAAAAATTTTCATTATAAATATATTTAACTTAATATCATAAACTGTAATTTTCTCAAAAAAATATTAAACCCTCTCCAACTTGTACTATTAGTTTGATTTCAAGTAATATTTCTGTTGTCCATACATAATGTTTAAGGGAGTGTGCCTGTTGATTTCACTCTAGCTATGACAAACGTTGATCTCTTGTTAAAATAAATGACATTGTGTGACAAAAGATAGCTAGTGGGATTATAACTTGACTTGATATTTTAAAAAGAAAAATCTATTCATAAATTAAATCTAGCCCTTCACAATCTTTAAACTTCATCTGACTATATTTATTAAACAAATTTGAACCATACATGGTTATAGCCTATTTAGTGTTTAGTGGAATCAACAACACGTCCAACAGCAATGTCAGGATGGCCGAGTGGTCTAAGGCGCCAGACTCAAGTTCTGGTCCTCGTGAGAGGGCGTGGGTTCAAATCCCACTTCTGACAAGATAATTTTTTATTTTTAATTATACACATTTTACAAGATTATTTTGTCACACATTAATAATAAAAATAAATTAATCTTTTTTATCAGAAAATAAATTATTCTTTTGATTCTCTAAAAATTTTTAAATTACTTTCTTCCTTTCATTAATTTAAAAATTTATGCTTTCATCCTTTGAATTGAAAAAAATGTTAACTTTTTCATAGTAAAAATAAACTATAATTTTATTTATTTTGATTAAAATATTTTCATATCTATTATTTGTAAGATATAAAAAATATTAAATATTATTTGACCAATATATAAAAGTTAATTTGCTAAATTTAGAATAAATTAAATTTATGATTTTTAACATAAAATGAATAATATTTGAAATAAAAAAATTAATATTATTCTTAAAAATATTTTGGTTATATTTTAACTTTAAAGAAGTTTGTGTATATTTTAATTATAGAAGAAAAGATTATCTAATTAAGGAATAAAAAAAAATAATTTATCCAAATAATAATATAGCATCATTTTTCTAAAATAAAAATAATTCATTCCCATAGAAACATTATCAAGCACTCATGCTCAATACAATCCACACAGCCTCAGTCAAAATGTTTCGACCTAGTTAGTTCAAAAGCTAGTAAATTAGCACTCCGAGGGGTCGAATCTATCTGAACAAAGCCAAAGTCTTTACAAGCAAAAAGGAAATTTTGAAGTAGGAGAAAGCTTCTGTATTTGACTTCAAACCACCAGCCACCAATTTGGAATCACTTGATCCAAATATTACGTAAGCACAGGTCTCATGCAAAAGGAAGACCTTGCAACACAGTCTTGGTTTCTCAATTCGAACGTGGGACAAGATCCAAGCCATAAAGACCTCCAATTCATATTCACCCACAAGAAATATCCCTCATGAACCTTCAGTCAAACACCAAACCAAAATATGGAGACCGTTTGGAATGACGTTCATCAACTCATCTCTTCCTTCAACAGTTCCATCTACGAGGTGCTTCCTAACGATTTCAGAGACTGGTGGAAGAAAGTTCGAAAGCATATGACTTCTCTTACCCGATAGTCATTTTCTTCCTGTTTGATAACTCATGCAGTTGTTTTCATTACCCAACAAAAAAGAAAAAAACAGAACAAAAACATCAGTCTTCCTTTTCACCACACAGCTCACAAAGGCACCAGTCTTTGGCTGATCTAGCCCAAAAGCAAGGATCTACTCCAAAAGAATTCATAAGAATCCCAAACTCAGTTAAAGATAATACACACTTTGATATCTAGAGTATCCAGAATTTTTGTAAATAAAAATTTTTTAAACACTTAAATATCAAATACGGTGACTTACAACCGAAATAAGTAATCAAATTATTTTGGACAGCAAAGTGATGATACAAGCGGTGGCAAAAATAAAGTTACAAGACTTATAAATACTTTGGCAAAACCCAATCGAATACAAGCTAAAATCAGCACCTTAACTCAAGCTAAAAACTCAGCAACAATGCAACAATAACAAAATTAACGCGAGACAGAATTTAAAGAGTTAAAAGAAAATGAATCCTCAAAATTTATCTTGATTCAATCAACAATACTTATGTCCAATCCTTTTGCAAATAAAAAAAAAATGTTTACTTTAACAATTTGTTTTACAGTTGCTCACAATCTACAGTTATCTAAATGTCTTGAACTTGTTCACCTACAACTATATGCCCTCTCACTTTGAAAGGATTCTAAGAAGGCTTTGATTTATTAACCCACAATGGACTCCTAAACTTTCTGTCATTTTAAAAAACTAGAAGAGTATACAACAATAAGAAAAGATAAAACACCCTTTTTATCGCTTAGGGAATATAATGAAGCTCACAAGGTAATCACTCTCAAAAATGTGTTTGAGCTAGAAACTAAACTCGGGTTGCTCTCAACAAATGAAAAAGTTTAAGCAAAGAGAAAATTGATGATGGGATAACCACTTGATGCTTTTATATGTCCTAATGCAGAAGTAGCTATTGGAAGATACTGCTAGCTAGGCAATGAAACTTGATTTACTTGATTACTTAAAATTCGCCTTTCATTATCATATTTTCTTTCTTTTTGTTGTTTGTGAATTTGGATTGATTAAGTAAATTGATCAACTAACTTATATTTTTAATAAGAGTGTTTATTGGACCCGAAAACTTAGTGAACTTGGCTTTATCCGGTCAAATCAGGTTAGATTGGGTCAGATGCTAAAAAATATTTAAGACTAAAACGGACCATAAAATTGGACTAAAATTGGAACAAATTGGGCACTGGGTCAGCCCTTAGGGTCATAGTGACTTAGCTCAACCTGACTCAAAAAACTACATTTATTTTTTAAAAAATATTTTTTATGAAGATTTATATCAAAATTTTAATTTTTTAAAGATAAAATATAATTTTATAAAAAGCTTATATAAAATTTTTTAAAGGTTATTTTATAATTTTAATAATAAACTCAGGTTAGCCTTAAGGGACATATTAACCCGGTTGAGTCCAAAAAATTAAAAAAATATTTTTTTAATAAATATTTATATTAAAATTTTAATTTTTTAAGGATAAAATATAATTTTATAAGAATTTATATAAAATTCCTTACTTTTAGGTCATTTTGTAATTTTTATAACAAATTTAAAACAATAAAAGAGAAAAATACCGGATCAGGTTGGGTCGGCCTGGATTGGATTAAGATTCGGGCAACGAGCTTCATATTTTAAGCTTGTTTAAAATTAGGCTAGGTATCCAATTAAGCCAAATCTCTACCTGGCTCAATTCATAAACATCCAATAACTTTTAATTCCCACATTTAGGCAATATGTTAAAGAAGGAATTCTATTCCTTAACTTTGGGTTCCTAAATTACAAAAAGAAGTGTCTAATTTGAACAATAACGTAGAGTGACTAATGTCTATGATTGGAATTTGTAATAAAGGAAAATAAAGCCATGAAATATGATAAAAAAAACTGTAAGTAAAACAATAAAATTTGAAATTTTAAAGCATGAAAGTAGGAAATAAAATTGAAAGGTTTGTATTTGATTAATTGGATTTATGTTTTCAAAAGAATGTGCAATGAATATTTATAAATCTAAAACTAGTTGTTAACTCTATTAAACCTTTCTGCCACTTCTTAAATTTTCGTCCCATGTTTACAATAATGTATAATCATGGCTAATAGTTTAAGCGCCAATTCATACCAAATTTTTTTTTTTTGTAATTTAAGAATAATAATATATCTATTGACTAATTACTACATTAGCTGACCATAACACTCATATCTCTACAGTTTATGAAAGTGGGTTTTTAAGCATATTTTGTACTTCCCTTAACTTGGTCAAATCACTAATCCTCCTTTATTACCACTTAATTGTGATTAACTACTACTACCATATTTTGTGAGCTATATCTCTAAATTGTAGGGAGGTAGATACATGACTAGAATCTTTTTTAAATTAAAAGAAAATCTCTTCTTTTTAATTGATTTGATTAACTACTTTTATAATGTTCTATAGGCTTAATCCTTAAAATATAAAGGAGTAGTTAAATGGGTGAAAACTGCTTGAAATTAACAGAATATTCTCCTCTTTTCCAAGTGCACATTATTAGGCCATTTTCCTCAAATATTTCAAAAAATCTAATAGAATTAATATATGGCCTAAAGAGGTTATAGTTCATTTTTAGCTTCAAAAGCCTAATTTAACCTTAAGTCTAATTTGGTGAACTTGTTAGCAAAAATAACCCAATCCAAGTAATATCCTCCAATGGTTCAACTTAAAGCAACCAAAATTATAATCTAACCTAATTATTTTTATGTGCTAATACTTTTCTT
The DNA here is from genome assembly GCA_032878935.1 of Erythrophleum fordii. Lineage (NCBI taxonomy): Eukaryota > Viridiplantae > Streptophyta > Magnoliopsida > Fabales > Fabaceae > Erythrophleum > Erythrophleum fordii. The sequence continues at coordinate 46,094,068 of JAVQMF010000053.1, read as the reverse complement.
TTTAAAATTCCAAGCAAGCAACATATATTGAGCTTATTGCTTATGGTTCAAAATATCATATGCCTTGATACTTCTTTGATTGCATTACAGACATGGGCTCAAGAGCATAATTCTTCCCATAATTGTAGCTAATTATTTATTCTTTTCTTCATATTGAAAAATACACATAAAGAGAGATAAATTGATGTTTTTAGATAGAAAATTGGTTTTCAAAGTTCATTGCAAAGACTTAAAATGAATTTGTAAGAATTTAAAAAGAAATTGATGATGTAAAGTTGAAACAAAATTATAATTTTGCAAATCAAATGAACTTTTAGATGATAGTTGACTAAAACAAGATTAATTAATTAAAACACAAAATAGTACAGTAGAAATAGTAACAATCAATTAACTACAAATATAAGGGGTTGACTAAATCTTAAGACGGTAAAAAGAGATATCAAAAGTAGATAAGAAAGAAGACACCAACATTTATCCCAGTTCGACCTAAATAAGCTTATGTCTAATTCCTTTGAATTTCAAGAGATTTTTTTTCCAACAAAAACTTCACAACAATATAATAGGATAGCTTTCAAATGTTTATCATTAACATAAGATTTCTTAGCTCACTTCAAACTACTTTTGCACAAGGTTTTCTCACCATTTATCTTAAAATCACTTTCCACTCATTTAGAAGAGATTAATAAAAAAAAAGGTCGAGAATTTTACAGACCTTTATAAATGAAGGGAATATAATAAACTTAATAAATGCTCTCTTAACAAGATGGACTTGAGACTAAGGTCAATAGAATTTAAAATGGAGTTAAAGTGTAATAAATGCTTCATATTTTGTTTTTCCTATCTTTTTCTTCACTTCAAATTTTTATGCATTGATAGTTTCCTTCCATTAGATAGCCATTAAAAGATGTGGCCTTCTCGTCTTTTATATATTAAATGGAAATATGAGTTTGGAAGCTTTAGATAACAAAAAGACAATGCTTCATAGGATGTGGCTAGCTTTCGGTGTCTTCTCTATTCTTCCAACGTTAAACTTTTTTTTTTCCTTTTGTTTCATTTGTTGAGATGCCATTTATGGAGCTTGCGAGAGAGGGACAAAGCTTTTTCAAAATCCCTTATCTTATTAAATGCTATTTCTCAACCCATTGAGATGAGAAAGCTTCCTTAAAGTGTTATCTAATTCTCTTTTGGTGTTTTGATATGAAAATACTTCTCATTGCCTTATTTTCCAATATGTTGGTAAGAAGGGTGCAAAGAAGTAAAGAAAGCTTGCTTTTCTTTCATTCATTAATGTACCAAACAATTTGAAATATTTAATCAAATTTTCTCTTTCATGGATATGACAAAAGCTTATAAAATTCTAACACTTTAGACACTATTTTGTCTTGTTTAGTTCTAACCTAAGATCTTTGCTTGATAATTACTTTCCCGTCAAATAAATTATAATGAGTCATATGAGCTTATTCATTTACTTAATGCTTTTATTTTTAATATGTTTGGTAATCATCAAAATCCTTAAAAAATTGGTTGAAACCTTTAGGGTTTACAATTTTTTCTTTTTTTATGATGACAAAACATTTAGCACAAAACTTCTAGAAGCATTAAGTCTTCAACAATAGATCAAGAGTCAAGAATTTGAAATTTAAGACACTCTTTTATTATTAAGATACTTTCATAAGGTTGCTCCCCTTTAATATGTGTCCCTTTAGACCATGTGGATGCTCCCATGAAACTTGTTTTGAACATAATGACAAACACATATATTTCTCCTCCTTTTTAACATTATAAAAAAAAAGTGGTTCAACATTCTTGGTCAACGGGAAATCGTAGCAATTGTTGTTTCAAAATTTTATTTCCCCCTTTTTTGGTCCAAAAAAATTACATGTTAAAGTCATCTAATAAAAGCTTGAACATAACTTTTACCACAAAAACTTCAAGTTTTAGTTGGACCAAAGCAATCCATATACAACAATTGAAGTAGCATTGAAGTAAAGACATCATCTTCAGGTTTGAAAGAAGATTTCATTTGCTTGCCTAACTAACATGTATCACGTAAGTGACATTTTCAAAATTAAGTTTATGAAATCTTTTTACAAGGTCAAGTTTGGATAACTTTGAAATGAAATAGATGATAGCATGACTAAACATTTTATACCAAAATCATAGATCATTGCAAATCGAAAAGAGACAAGTCCCATCCTTTGAACTTAAATCTTTCAAGTTAAAAATGTAAATGTTCTCATACCTTTGACTAACAAAAAGGTCTTTGTTATCATAGTTAGAAATAGCATAATACAATGATTCAAATATTACTTTGTAAACTTTGTCACAAAGTTGACTAATGTTATGGAGATTGTATTTAAGTCATTTCGCAAGCAATACATTATCAATGCAACAATTATGAAGTAAGCCTACCTTGCCTATACTTATAATTTTACCTTTATCATTGTCTCCAAATGTGACAGATTCTCCATCCTTGCATGTGCAAAAGGGGAATTTGGAAGGCTCTTCAATCACATGCTTAGAGCAATTGCTGTTCAAATACCATTGATTCCTTGGAACCTTGCCTTTTAGGCACACCTGTAATGACTTTCACTTTTCTTAGATGCCCAAACTTGCTTGAGTCCTTTAGCATTGGCACAATTGTGCTTTTTGGAACCTAAATCATATTACCTTATAATTTTTAAACTTGCATTTATAGTATGCATATCAAAATTTACAACAATAAAAACAAATGAGAAATTAAAAAGAAGAGTTTGATTCTTTGATTAAAATGTTATTATAAAGCTTAACATTCTTATGCCCTTCATAAGCAATTCTAGATTTGTCAAACATGTAGTTTGGTCTTCCCAAAATCATTTTCAAATTTTCTTCTCCTTTTCACCAAGTTTTCCAAATCCTTGTTTAGTGTAGCAACTTGCTATTTTAAAGATTCATTTTCTTTCAAAGCCTTTCTAACTTTGTTTCTAAAATATGAGAACCTTTCACAAGTTTAGAATTTATTGAATAAGTTCCTCATATTTTGCAAACAACATTTTAAAATCAATGAGAAGTTCATCAAGAATTTTTTGTAATTAATCTTCAATAGGAATAGTTTTGGTTCTACCTCTTTTTCTTTAATAGCTATGAAGCAATTTGCCATATCTTGCTTCATCTCTGCCTCATCATCTTCATCTTTATCACTCCAAGCAATGAGAGCTTTTTTTTTTCTTCCATATGAATTGTTTGGTTTCTTCTTAACATATGGGCACTTAGATTTGATGTGACCATTCTTGTCATATTCATACCATGTGATGGTGGTTTTCTCTTGATCTTCGTTCTAATATCTTGCTAATTGAGTTGTCTTTTTGCTTCTAAAGTTTTTTTCTCCTGCAAGCATAATTTTCGAACTTCTTGAAAAAAAAAAAAGGCTAAATCTTGTAGATCAAGTTCACTAACATCATCATCTTCTTTTAGTTGAGCTTAAACAAACCTAGGTCTAATTCTTTTAAACTTCAAGGGATTTTCTTTAGCAAAAACTTCTTAGCAATAAAATAGGATGGTTTTCAAGTGTTTAACAATACAAGGTTTCTTAATTCAACTCAAACTATTTTTACAAAAGGTTTTCTTACAACTTCCCTTAAACACATTCTCCACTCACCTAGAAGAGATTAATAAAAAAAAGGATAAATAATTTTATGGACCCTATGAAAAAAAATACAATAAGTTCAATAAATGCTTTCTTAGTAAGATAAAACTGAGACTAAGCTTAATAGAATTTAAAGAGTTGAAGTGTATTAAATGTTTGATATTCTTTTCTTTTTTTTATCTCCTTCACCTCAAACTTCTCTGCATTTATAATTCTCTTCCATCAAATAGTCATTAGGAGATGGAGCCCTCTCTTCTTTCATGTATAAAATGCAAGTATGAGTTTGAAAACTCAAGAGATCAAAGATAATGCTTCACAGGATGTGATTAGCTTTTGGTCTCTCTTTGTTCTTCCAGCATCGAACTTTCGTCTTTCTTTTTTGCTTTATTTGTTGAGATGCCATTTATGTAGCTTAAAAGAAAAAGACAACTTTTCCAAAATTGCCTATCTTATTAATTGCTCTTTTTTGCCCATTGAGATAAAAGAACTTTCTTGAGGTATTATAGTATTTTCTCTTTTCAATTCTCTTTTCATATTTTGCTCCAAAAAGACTTCTTGCTTCCATCTCCAATGTGCTGGTTTGGAAGGTGAAGAGATATAGAGAAAACATGCTTTTCTTTCTTTAATTAATACACCAAAGCAGTTTAAAATATTTATTCAATTTCTCCCTTTGATGGATATGAGAAAGCCTGCGTAGTTCCTACAATTTGTATTGCTGCTTTTCAAACGTTCAAAATTAAGTTGATTTTTGAGGCTCTGTACGGAGTAGTATCAAAAGAGTAGTATCGTCAAATGTCTGAGCTAAATATATACAATATTTACATATACATAATTACTATCTCACATATGTAAATATATAAAACAGGCATCTTTCGCAGCAAAATACCAATGAAAATGAGTGCGAGTCTGTACAGAGCTCTTACTATAATTGAATACTTTTGGTAATTCCAAAAAAAAGAGGATGACTACTGACAAAATTGATTACCCTGGAAAGATAAACTAGAGTTGTCTCTTTTCATACTGTGAGGAACTTGCTTCAAAATCAACTTCATATTCATTCTAATAAAATGATGAAATTGCATCTCACATAGCCTCCAACTTCTGGGTCTCGGCAGCTACCTTCGGAAAGTTAAGGTGAGTCTGCTTGGCTCGCTTGCAAGGAACTAGTGAAAGAAAAGTCAGTTAACTTTTTTTGGCGGATAGTAATACAATGATAAGGTACAAAAACTGGATTCACACCCTCTGCCCTGATTCTGTTTTTGGATGTTAGCATAGAAGATTTCCAGTCCTCATAATCAGGTTTCTCCATTTGTTTGCGTTTCTTATAACTTGAAATCTGGAAATACAACAAATGTAACTTGAATTTCATATTCAGAATAATTTAGCTAGATAAAAGTATTGAATTCAATATTTACAATCGGACGAGTCACTTCTCAACATAATGTTCATGCAAAATAATAGAGCAAATACATTCCAGAACGCGACATTATGAAGAGAGTTAATAAAGCAATAGAGAAACCAGAAGGCAGTGAATGGTGGTCCTACATTTGACTAACGCTCACTATCCTCACTTTTAAACAGAAATCAGAGAGACTAACGTGAATGGCTGAATTTTGAAAGCTAAACCAAATTTCGGGGGTTGAAACTTTATCTGAGTAGCACCAAAATAGTTCCACATAAATCATACTTAAGTACTCCAGTTCGTCCTTTATATATCGTGTGTTATTTGACAGCAAAATTGGGAAGCAATATTAAAGAAAACTAGTCACTATATAAGCTGCACGAGGGAAAGAGTTTGGTGATCAGTATAAAGCTAACGAATCAGTTTGACTTTAGGCAGTTTTCATTAACGTATCAATCAAATATTTCTCTACAGAAGAAATTATGCTATAATGGATAAAAAACTAATGTGTCTCATTGAACTCGTAAAAAAAAGTAAATGCTTATCTATTAAGAGAAGTACTGATGTATATAAGATAAGGTAGTCAGCTAGTCATTAGTACCTCTGGCCCACCATCAGACAAATAACCACCGTCCTCGGGTTTTCTTTTTCCCGGCAACACACCAAGCGGATCTGCGCAAAGAGTGAGAGAAGCAGATAAGTAATTGCTTAATGAAATAGTGTCTATTTACTTATTTAGAAGAGTGAAGCTACCCACAACCCTGACAAAGCAAGATCATAAACAAGCTGGGGCATACCTCGGTTAGATTTCACTTCTTTGGAATCCTTCTTTTCCTTCGCAATCCCAAAAATATTATGGCATAAATCCTTCATAGAAGTAAAAACCTGCAGTAGCCATTCACAGTAAGTTCGAAAGCATTTGCAACATGCACGAAACTAAAATAAATATCAGATTTTGGATATTAAATAGATTCAAAGACATCGCACTTACACTAGAAAATTCAGAATCGGATGTCCCACATAATTCAATTAACTTAAGCTTATCCACTTTGAGCTGCAATATGAATAGGACAACTTGTACTAATTAGTTAAACCATAGAAGAATAGTTCATGTCCTATTTACTGTTTGAGAGATAGTTATGTCTTCAAAGTTACCTAGTGTTTCTTTGCACATAAATAAAAAGCAACTGCGGTAAATACGGGTCGCGTAAAGTCAGCACTTGCACGTCTAGAGGCTGGCAGGGATGACAGAAATCGATCCTTATAACTGAAAAGAAAGCATATACAGAGAGACATTTCAGCAACGTAAGTAGGCACAAGAAATCAGAAACACGATAATTTTTAGTATAAAACCGCTAACAAAGGAAAATATACTCTCAAAATCATTTTGCCAAACATATAGCAGACACCTCATGCCACTTTCAAGAAATAACCAAGCACAAAGGAACTGAAACTTACAGATTCAGGACGTTTCTAACAAAAGAAATAATTCTAACACTGTCACGAATCAAAGTCCGAGCCACGACCGGCACCTAGACTAAGCCAAGTATGATTGGCCCAGCCTAATAAGTCTGGCAACTCATTCAATACTCATACTTTTATATAAATATACCTACAGTGATTAGAGGTTGTCGAAAATCCGGCAACACTTCCCCTAAAAATTGAACATCCCAACCCTGCAAATTCAACACAGTCCAATACATTTCATTTCAAAAATTTACTAACATCTTATATTTTTGAATTCTTGTCACAATACAGTATAGTACATAAGTTTTTCAAAATATAATCAAATGCCATTACAAAGGTCATTATAGGATCTACAAAAAAAATATATAACATCTTTATGATTCAAATTAATATAGCACTTAGTAGCCAATGTATCTTGGAGTCCCTACACGACTCAATCGACCGAAGTATCCTATCATCTATGTTTGGGTGGCACGCAGGTCCTAAAGCATCTTAATCTACTCTATGCTGATCTGAAATATAATAAAGGAAAGGGATAAGTCTACCACTGGTTTAGTGAATGCATATATAACAAAACAAATATAAGAAAAAATAAATAATTTTAGAGTTTCTCACAATAAAATACTGAGACAAATAAAGGAAATTATATTGCCTTTAATTGTTGTTTATATATATATAGATAACAATTAAATTACATTGCAAGTTATCAGCAAAAGTACAATTTAAAATTAAAGAAAACAAGATATAATAGGTATCACGTGTAAGAATTATAATCAACCCTGAGTGTCGCCACACAAGATTCAATATTACTACTAAGACCACTGCACAGTATCATAATATCACTACCATCATCGAGTGCCGCCACACGGTGCACATATCACGATATATCCAGTATAATTATCACTGAGTACCGCCACAGAGTAATTATTCATTATTCTAATTAGGTACACTACAGCCGTCACTCCCATTAACGATTATGGGATTTTAATTAGATTTTCATCCATAATTTTGAAATAAAATCATTTATATAAATCAAATATTGACAAGTAAGTAATTAAGTTAGTAAAGCTTAAATCAAATAAAAGAAATAATTTTTAAAAAAAATAATGAATTAACAAATTTACATAATAAAATTATAAATAAAGGTCATTCATCACTTTCCTAACATAAAAACCATATATACATATATATATATATATATATATATGTACTTTTACACATATAATTTAATCCATATAAAGTTTTTGAAATAAATAAATAAATGAAATTTGTTTCCCTGACAACGCAAATAAGACAAATCACAAAATAAGAAGTTTAAACTGATAATATATAAATATAAAATAAAAGAAATTATTATTTTGTTATTTATACACTCACCTGTGGAGGCCAATAGTAGAGACCCCAATTTCCTAAAATTAAAGGGATTTCCAATTTGAAAGAATAGCTTCACTATCACCTATAATTATATTGAACATAAGAACATCACCTTAAATTATTCTATTAGTTTTTAATATATTCAATATAATTAATTTCACCCTCTAACACCTAAATCTATAATTATAGTTTAAATTTTATAATTTACTATGTCCTTAAATTTTAGATTTCACAAATTAATTGGTACAATCAAATTTAAGCTTTTAAAATTTAATTTGAGTTTAAAATATATCTTGAGGAGCTTAAATAAACGCATCAGAAGTATCAATCCATACCTCAATAGTTTAAATCAAAACGTCCTAATTTGAGAAGCTTCCCACGGCCAAAATGAGGAAGTAATAAGCAACTAAGGATTTGGATTCCCATTGGCATAAAAAATGGAGCAAGAATGGAAGTTAGAATCAGGGAAAAAGTAACCCCAAGCACAAGAGGAAAAGAATAATGAAAATGAAGCATCAAGCAAAAGAAAGAAGAAGGAAATGGAGATGGAGCTTATTACCTAAGAATCCCTCCTCATGCGACAACCATGGTCTTCCGACATGGGTCACCGGAGCAAGAAGGTGGGAGGGGCGTTGTAGCGTGAGGGACGACTGGTGAATGATGAGAAAACGGAAGGAAAAAAATGAGAGGGAGGAAATGAAGGAGCTTGGCAGAACAGTGCAAAAGCTTCGAAGAAAGAGAAGAAAATGAGGGTGGGAGACGTGCTGCAGCAGTAAAGAATAAGAAAGAAGAAAAGGAAAAATATATTTTAAGAGAAAAAGCAAAAATTATGAAAGATGTCTAGTGTTTTTTAAAAAAATTTATATAGGACTCAGAAAAGTTATTTTTACATAACTAGAAATAAAAATAAGGACTCTTCATTTATTTAGAATTTTCATAATAACTTATTTTAAAAATTTTGGAACATAAAAATATTTTAATGAGTATAAGATAGATTTTAAAATAACTCCTTAAAATAATTTTAAAGTTTTATAATTATCTTAAGATTACTTAAATCTTACATTTATCCTAAAAATAAATTTATCTAATTTAATTATTTATTTTATTATTATTTTAATTTGGGTTATTACAAACACATCCAAACTGAATCGGTAATTCGCTGACATCCAGCTTCATCCTACATTACCAAATGCGGATCTTAACTGAGCAAAATACCCATTTACAGACCAAGTGCATGGCACAAACGAAAATGATAAGAAAATAAAAGTTGAAAGATTGGAAGCGAAACCCACTTGACGCCGAGACTGTTGTGCAACGAATTGTAGAATCTAGTATAAGCTTTTTCTGATATCCCACTCAGCCTTACAGCGCAAGATCGATCAAATAGAACCCCCAGCCTGCATATCGTCAATCCAAACATTATAAACCAGAAACTCATTAGATTAAACAACAGCGAAGATACCTTGAGGCAGCAATTTCCAAGCAGATTACTGCTTTACAAATCTCTCCCTGCAAATAAAATGAATCCTTGGATAGTTAGCATCTGAAATGCATTATCGAAAAGCCCATAAAGCAAACGGAACTTACGACTCCAATTATAGAGGAATCGAAATGAACGTCACAGAGGCGCCGGAGCTCTGCCGCTTTTCGAACAACGAGTTTGGAATCTGATAGCTCAAGCTTCTTCGCAATCTCGGATAGATCCATGTTTGAGCAACCGGACCTCCAAAATTATGAATATGAGTTGTCTTCTTCAGAGTTCAGAGATCCCAATGCAGAATGGAGAGGAAGATTTGCATTTTGAAGAAGTGAGGCAATGCGAGAAATGAATAATGAAGAAGGAAATGCTGGAATTGGCGGGAAGAGGAGCTGGTTTTTCCATTTTCTATATTTGGCTTTTTAATTTGAATATTCTCGCGCGCTCTGTTTGTTTACCGGGAAGCTTCCCTGTGCGCAGTTGAAAACGTTGTAAGGGATAAACCGGATTGGATTTATAAAATTATGGAGTAAATTACAATAATATTTTCTTAGATTTGATTAAATTATATTTTATATTTTTTTATTTCAAATATTACACCCATATTTTTTAAATTTATTTTCTATCAATAAAATTAATTTTTTAAATCATATTAGCTTCTTTCAAAAATAAAGTTATTTGATAATTTTTTATTAGCATATTAAGAATAAAATTACATTTTGTGTTATGCAAAATGTTAATTTTTTTTATATAAAATAAATTGAAATAAAAATATTTGTAATATATATCAAAAGATCAGAACTGAATGCAATATTTGAAACAAAAAAAGTGATTTAATCAAACTTTTAAAAGAGATTGGCATATTTTACTCAAAATTATATCATATATAATGAAAACAACCATTCGATTTTAAGAGAAGTTAGTTAAAAGAATATTGAGCAATCGCCATTACCTTGATTTTACGATCATATCAACTTGTCAAAATTCAAATCATCTACAAAATTTTCTTAAAACCAAAATGTCGAGTTTTGATATCTACTTGGTTTAGACACGCAATGGTTCGGCAATGGATCTAAATTGATAAATATTGTCAAAATAGGCTCACAGTTTTATTGGAGGCAATTCAGCATGCTTTGTGTTTCATTTTTCATCAGCAAGTACTTGCTAGTCCTCAAAGTCATCCGATAACTATTTTGCTGTTTTCACTGTCTTTTTTTTTTCAATCATCGCAACAAATTCCAGTGACTTTGCAGGTTCTTTAGTAAGATATCTACGTTTTTCTTACACAATTTCCTCTTATTACGAATTTTAATGATGCCAGATAATTTACTATCTCACTCTGAGGGGAGCAGTTTCTCTCCAGTTCACGCAAGAACTGGAGGGTCCATTTGTAAGAAAGAGCACTGTGATTTAAAAAATAGCAGTGCATTTGGTTGGGAAGAAAAATAGAGAGAAAGGAAGGGAAAGAAGAGAAAACGAAATTTGTTTTTTGTTTGGCAGAAAGAGAAAATAAAAAAAAAAAAACTTAAAAGAAAAAATATCGTGAGACTCATGTAAAATTTTTTTTTTCAAATATAGAAAGATTATGAAAAAAAATTGAACAAATATATGTATATAATAAAGATTTTTAATATTTATAAAATTTTAAAATAAATATAATTATTTATTTGGCGCCCAAAATGGATAGAATCTCCCCCCAGTCCGAGTCTCATTTTCAATACGGCACGCACGTCTTTTTGTTTAGACTAATAGGTTTTCTTATATGTATATTGTCTATTATTTAAAAAAAAATTCACTAAAATATTTTTAAAATTGTTTTAATTTATCAAATTTTTTTCTTAATGTTATTTTAATTGCGAGACTTGGTGATTTTTTTTTTGGGCTTTGTTATACTCAATCTACCACCTTATCTAGGCGGTTTCCAATTGATTAGCAGACTCTATTTACCAAAGCAAGCTTACACATTTTATCGTCTGTGTTCAACATGTTATTCTCAATACTTGAGCTTTCTTTAGAGTAAATATACTATCCAATTTTAAAAAAAAAATTCACAACAATAAAAATTCAAAAAAAACAAAAACAAAAGGATTCAACAATTTAGTCCTTAAAAGTATTTTATAATGAATCAATCTCCAAAATTGTTTGACACATTGTTCATTTGTCCCTTTGTGACGCAGCCATATAAATATTTGATGAAAACAATAATATGACACGTGAGGTGCTGAGTTGAATTGTAGAAAATTAAATTTCAGACAAGGTCTATTACATTACATGATGCTCTAAGTATCAGTAGATTGATGCAAGATTTAAAATATAAAATTTTAATTTCTATGATGTATCTAAATTTTTAATTTAGTTTCTATTTCTTAAGATAAAAAAGTAATCCCCCATACTTTATAAATGTGTAAGTTTTGCTCCTCCGACATTTAACCTTGTAATAGCATCATGTATTTTGCGTAGGGCTAATGAACAGTACACTTGTTATCAAAACAAGGCTAAGTAGGGGTGTACATAACCCAACTTGCCCTAATAGTTTTTTTTTAGTTGTTAATATCTTATCATCTTATATATATATATATATATATATATATGCATACATATATATATATATTTTATATTTATTTTATCTGATTCTCTTTACATGCTGTAATTTTCATTATCTATTTAAATTTTTCCTATTTCTTAATTATTTTTATTATTGATGTGTATGCTTACTGACATTTCTTTTATTGAATAATGAAAATACACGTATTTACCTAAAGCTAATTATGTTAGTGTAGGTTATATTTTGCTTGGCAATTCTAAGCTATCTTTTTATTATTGATAAAAACATGAAGGTTCTAAAAGCTTATTGTTTTGAAATATATGCCTATGAGTCTACAAAAAAATATTTTTATATTAAGTATCAATTCATAAAAAAAAATTTCGGGCGGTTTAGAGCCGCCCTAACCTGCCCTAAAATCGAGTTGTTATACGGGCAAAAAACAAGGCTAAGGTGATAGTTATGAACACCCCTAAGGCTAAGGTGATAGTTACTTGCCACATCAGTAACACTTGCATTGAAGTAATGCCTCCTAATTGACCCTTAAAAAAGGGCGAAAGAAAAGAAATTATGATAGAAAAAATTGGTTTTAATTTTATTTTTCCCATTGCTAAGAGAATGTTCATTCCCCCATTTGTTGGAATGAGCATTCTATTAAAAATCAGATGGAATGTGATTTTATTCCTGGAATCACCTCTAAAATGACCGAATTGTCCCTGTTTGCTGTTTTGTTTTCTTGACGTGAGTGTGCTGACAAAATGTTGGAATTTGGAAGCAGGAAGCAAATTACATTGGGTTTGAAGATTTTTGTTTAGATACTGTGAGAAAAAGAAAAATATTTTATTTTTTTTCAGAAAAGACAATGATGTCAGTCAATTAGAAAAACACTCTATACCAAAGAATACACTATAAAAATAAATAAATGAATATTTATTGTATTGCATTGCATTTTTTATTTTATATTATTTTTATTCAACTAAATATAATTATAAAATAATATTTTTATTCCTGTTTAAGTTAAACTAAACATGATTTATAGACCATAAAATTAAATTTCATCAAAACTTTATTTTATTTTCATTCTTATTTTTATTCTTTTCAAACTTTTTCTATCATCCAAATGAGGTATAAAATTTAAAGTATCAAAACCCAGCTTTCATTCCTTATGGGTTCTGATGCTTTCATAAAGACCCAGTATGTTTTTTCATTTTCAAAAAAATCACATAACAGAGAGAGGGGGAGTCCATACTTGAAGAAAAAGAAGATGGGAGGCACAGGTAAGAGATGAAGATGAGGCTGCAGGGTCAAATATGGAAGGAGGTAAAACACGGAGGATAATGAGTTTGGTAAAACAGAGGTTATATGGGACATTATTAGTGTGTTTGAAAAGATTAAAATCATATTTGTTGATTATTATTTTGTAAAAATAACATATTATTGTTTTATACAAAATATGATTTGGGGATGAAAAAGTTTTTTCAAACATGTGCTATGTCTTTCAGATGACCGCAATAGACACAAGGCTAATTTATCTTATCACCAGAAGAGTTTCTTATTTCTCTTTTTCTCCTTTGTTTAGTCATTGTATAACAGCTCCCTCTTCCTTTGACTTCAGAATATTTGCTTTCAACATCTGCACAACTATGTTACAGTCTCCAAGATGGTGTGCGATTATGCTAGGGTATTATATAATCTACTTCACCATTGAAATGGTCTGGACAAACACAAATTATTGTGCTCGAAAGGGTTTTCCAATTGAGAGTAGATTTGGTTACGAGTTATACTCATAAAAAAATTTACAAAATTTTATGGGTTGAGGTTGGCCCAAATCAATTAAAAATAAGTTGAGTTTAGCTTGATTCATTTAATTTTTTTTAATTTTTTTAATTTTAAATATTAGATATATCTATTTTGTTACTTGTTAGACTTATTTTTTTTATTTTAAATACTAAATAATCTAAAAAAGATATTACAAAAAATCTAAACCATTTGAAGTATTTATGAGATAATAAAATCTTTTAATATGATATTTTTTTAATAATAATATTTATTTATTTTGTTTGAATTATAATTTATTTCTAATAATATATTATGCAATAAGTAAGAGTAAAAAAATAATCATATATGTTATATAATTTTTTTAAATTTATATCTATAGTTATAAATAATTTTTTTAATAATATTATTTATTAATAATATATAAAAAATAATTATAATATGAGTCAATGGACTCAGGTGTGAGCCGAGTTAAAAAAAAAATCTAAACCCTATCTATTTTATATTTGAAGTTTAAAATACAAGTTTATTTTTTATCAAATATTTTTTAAGTTTATATTTATTTTTTTTTTAAGTTAGACTTTTCGACTCATAATCAAACCTAGTTGAAAGTAAAAGATGTTGATTATTGAGAATGACCATCATCTTAACAAAGATTATTTAAGAAGCAGTTTGATTTTTCTTAATCGTGGGTTATCATTAATTGAATTTTATGCTTTATAAAATGTGCATTCTACGTGCAAATAAGGTTTTACGCCCACGGGACAATTATTGATAACAATTTCTTTTTGTTTTAGACACGTTTCTTCAATTGATTAGTGCACTCGATATTACCAACGCATATTGAGAAGACGTTGCTTATTTTTTAGAGGCTTGAAACTACTGTTCACTGGAAGTAAGATGGAGTGTTACCGACGCTTATCGAAGAGGCTCGTAGTTTGGTTATTAATACACTGAACAAATGTCATCAATATTTTGAAAAGACATTATTAGCCCATTGAGAAAATATCACTATTAGTAGTTAATTACAAATATATTATTGAAATGTAACCAATATCTAAAAAAAGACATTATCAATATGACAATGTTGCCAGCAATTGCACTAATTTCATTGGTGCACATAAAACCTCAATTTATACCATAGGCTTCGGCCTTCTAAAAAATAAATTGTTATAATATGATTTACTCCAATAACCAAGGGAGGTCCAATCATATTAATGATATTATATTTGCTTATTGCTGAAAGTGCTCTTTAGATTTAAATATATTTGTACTTTTAGTTATGTTAAGAACTGCTTCGTTTTTTTCAATCATCTGATAAATTCTCTTTCTTCGAAAAAAAAATGTTACTGGACAACATAATAACTTAAAGGCTGTGTTTGATAGAATAAAAAGATTTTTAAACTTAAACTCACGTTTGACATAACATGAAAAGAAATAAAAAGATCTTTTCATTTTTATATTTACACTAAAGTGAAAATAATATAAAAATAGAAATGAAAAGCCAACAAATGACCACTCCAAGAGCTAAAGATATTAAAAAGTTAATTTTTTAATTACCATAAAATAAAAAAAATTACATTTAAAGACTTCAAGTTGAATATATTTATAATTTTATATTGAAGGGCTTTAAATTTTAAAATTATTTTAAAGGATCTAAATACCAAAAATTTTTATTGCACAAAAAATTACATTTCAAGATCTCAAGTAAAAGCTTTTAACTTTTGATTTTTTAGAATAATTTCAAAATTTAAGGTTTTTCACTATAAAACATTACTTCAATTTGGGGCAAAATAATTTTTTTTATTCTTTTTCCATATTCAACAATACCATTCTAATGCAAAATTGAAGGAATGAATCATGCTACTTTAAACAATATAAGGAATCATTCCTTTTTAGCTCTACAAAACATCTTTTTACAGACTTTTATCTCTCTTTCTCTTTTTCCTTTCTTCGCTTTTCAACCCGACCAAACATGAGTTTAGTTATGGGCAAATAACATCTAAAGACTCTAACATTATAAAATTCATACAGAAAGGGCTTTAAAACCTAAAATTTCTTTGAAAGACCAAAAGACCTATATTTTTCTTTGCAAGGATGAAAATAACTTGTGTTATTTGACATTTAGAGACTTTCTTTTAAGTTTTATCATAGACATACTCGACCCCATCTCACTTCCTTAGTGCCAACAAAGCACGATATTTGCATCCCTCCTATTTTGTTGTCATTGCCTCGTCATTGTTGGGTGATATCAAGTTCGAACCACTTCTTGCTCCCATCAGTGTTGACTATTATGTTGAAGAAGCCATCGAAGTCAATAAGTTTCCTATCTTTATTGGCTCTGAAAAAGTCTTCTTATCTTCTTTAGCATGGACTATTGCACATTGTAACTTTTAATGTTCATTTTGTTGATTTCATTGGCTATTTTAGTGTTCATTTTGTTGATGGGTTTGATTTCATAAAGTGTATCAATCTCTATTAAGACATCATATGGTGGTTGTTTTAGGCTTTAGGGTATGAATTAGGCAAGTAAAATTGTAACTAGGAACAAATGATGTAGTGAATGCTAGTGTATGCTTCTGCTAATTCATTTTGGGTTACTCTTCATGATAGGCTATAATGTTGTATATTGAATGGCGACTTTTTTGGTTACTTAATATTGGATTATAGCTAAGTTGACTAGCATGATGAGTAGTTATTCCTACTTTATTTTGTTTTGTTTTTTGGCACTTTTAAGCAATTATTGTCATTGGTTGCACTATAATGTGGCTATGCACAAATGAAATATATCACAATACATAATGGAAAAGAAGGATAAGGATCAAGTCTCCTAGAAGTACACATCATAACTTCGAAAATTCAAGTAATGTTTTTGAATAATTTCCTTTTTGTGTTTGTGAGTTATGGATAATACAAGAAATGATAAAAACAAATCATGTATTTGTTTCCTTGTGCAAGGGAGAATGTTTTCAAACCAACAAAGGAAGGTTTAATAATGCTAAAGAGGGAAATGCCCAACTCCTAGAAGAGTGAAGTTGGTACATCAAAGTAACAAGTGTTGAGAATAGACAGATTTCCATGCAAGCAGCCAAATAAGGGAATAATGTAGTAGTTAAATGACAAAATTGATGTAAGAGATTATTTGTCCACATGGCAAGTGTTTAGCAATTGCAAAGTGGTGTAAATAATGCACATAGACATAATATTTTGGGTAACAAGAGTTTGAGGATTGCATTAACTAAGTGGATTGTGTATGTTTGGTTGTACCTTATTTAGTTATTTGAAATAGAATTATGTCATTATTGATGGCTTATGAATATTTATTGTTAGATGAAGAATTGTTTTTAGCATATTTGTTTCCAAATTAATAATATGACTCTTGAAATTTAATTATGGATAATGTGGTTTTGAATTGATCCTTTAATATTACAATTTATCTCACCAAGGAAAAATGGGTTGTAATTTCTAAAAGGCAAGTTATAACTTTAGAGAACATGAATGATAACTTCAAGAAACACCAATATAACTAAATGGTAATAATTTTCATGGCTCATCCAAGGGAAGTAACAAACCCAAAACACCCTTGTAAAATTAAGAAGACTATGTTATAATTTTA
Organism: Erythrophleum fordii; assembly: GCA_032878935.1. Classification (NCBI taxonomy): domain Eukaryota; kingdom Viridiplantae; phylum Streptophyta; class Magnoliopsida; order Fabales; family Fabaceae; genus Erythrophleum; species Erythrophleum fordii. The sequence continues at coordinate 46,076,789 of JAVQMF010000053.1, read as the reverse complement.
TAAAGTATGAGTGGTAATTTTGTGAAGTATTAGTAGTAATTGTCACACTCGAAAATGTGACCGCGTGGAACTTTTTTAAAAAAGAAACTTTAAAAAGAAATTTTGATTCAATTTCCAAATAAAATGAAGACTGAAATCAAAATCAAAATAAGTAGTAGAGTCGCCACCAAAATTTTGGTTTTTGAAAAGGCAAAACTTTGGAAAAGCCTTTTTATTTGGAAAATAAGAAAAATGGTCTACGAATCAGAAAATAGGTTCGGGAGTCGATTGTGAGTGGGGAAGGTGTCAGGCACCCCACAACACCCGTTGCTAAGAACGGTTATCCTAAGTCAGTTGTACAAAATCAATATAGCATTTAGTCTATTTTAATTCCCCTAACAAATCATATACAAGATAAGAAATAGAAATGAAAGAAATAAAATTAAAAGAAAAAGAAAGAAGGACATTAAACAAACAAAATTAGGAAAAGCAAAATAAGAGAAATTAAAAAAGTAAAAATTGAAAAGAAAATTTATTTACAAGCGCGGACTTGACCTAGGATGAAAGCCTAGGGCCTACGTATCCTTCGGAGGGATCAAAGTCCACGTAGTTCGACTAAGGAAGTGTATTGGTTTATGTTTGTTTTGTTTTGTTTTGCTTTATGTTTTTTTTTTTTGTTTTTGTTTTCGTGTGTTTGTTTGTTTGTTTTTTTTATTTTAGGATTTTTTTTGGTGTCTTTTATTTGTTTTTTTTTTTTTTATTATTATTTTTTTGTGCTTTTGCTTGATCTTTGATTATTATTATTATTGTTTTTGGAAAGAACAGGAATAAAAATCATCTGGACTTTTGCAAACAAAAAGAATTTGAAGTTGGTTGAGGTGTTTTTATTTGCAAAAAGGCAGAACCAATTTTACTTATTTCCTCTTCTTTTTTGTCTTTGCTCTTTTTTTTGTTCTTTTTTTTTTTTTGCTTTGTGCTTTTAATGAAAAGACTAAGAAACCAAGAATTACTTCTTCCTTTAACAAATAAGATAAGTTTTGAAATTGTTTGATGTGTTTTGGTTTGCTAAAGGTAGAATTAATTTTGTTTTTCTTGCATTTTCAATTTTTCTTCTTTTTTTTCATCATTTTTTTGTTTTTTTGTTTTTCCTCTTTTCCTTTTTCTTCTTTTTTTTTGGTTTCATTATGTTGTTTGTTTTCGTTTTGTTTCCTCTTTTTTTTTTTTTTTGCTTTTGTTTTACCATCATATTTTTTTTTAGAAGAGAAAGAAAGTAAAGGTCATTTAGACTCTTGCAATCAATACAATTTTAAAGTGTGTTTTAATTTACAAAAACCTGAATTACCTTTACTTCTTAACCATTTCTTCCATTTTTATTATTTTATTATTATTTATATATATATATATTTTTTATTAATTTCTTTTATTATTTTATATATATATTTTATTAATTTTATTTTATTATTATATATATATTTTTATTAATTTTCTTTTAGTTTAGGCAAATCTTTAAGAAAAAAAAGGAAGCTAAATTATTTATAGAAAAAGACTTCTTTTTGTTTGTTGTTGCTTTTGATTTTTTTTTCTCTCTTTTTTCATCTTCCCTCCTTTTGATTGATTTTGAATTCGTTATCTTAGATTTTTTTTATATTTTTTTTTATTTTGATTATTGATTTGATTTTTGGATATATTCTTCAATTTTTTTTTGTTAACCCCTTTCTTTTCCTCAGCCTCCCCTTTTTTTTTACTCTAATTCTTTCTTTGATTTCTTTTAGTTCTCATATTTGATTTACTTTTCTTTTAAGTAAAAAACAAATTTTTCTTTCCCTTCTTTTCTTCCCCTTTTGTTAATTTTGATATTTGAAACAAGATTTTAAAGTTGGGAGAAAGGAAAACAAGGCTTTTTGGTATCTTTTACTTGTTTTTTTTTTTCTTATTTTCTTAATTTGAAAACTCTCTCCATTTTATCTGAAAAGAAAATCCTTTTATTTATTTTAATATCATTTTGTTGTTGCTTGTTTTTTTTTCTACCAATTTCAATATATCCTTTTATTTATTTTAATATCATTTTGTTGTTGCTTGTTTATTTTTTTACCAATTTCATTATATCCTTTTATTTTAAATAAAACCCTACTTGTTATCAGTAATTGAAAATCCAAAATTTATTAAAACATAATTATAAACTCAATAAGGATAAGAAGGCTTATTGCCACACATGCCCTTGAATTGATTTGTATATATCTGAGGGGACAATAAATCCCACACGATAATTCTAAAAATGAAATGAAGAAGAGAACTAAAATAAGTAACAAAAATAACAACATGAACATCCGGATATTTGTACTGTGTGTGCTTGTGTGTAACCGAAGGGCATACTGAATATAATATTTACAATTGAGGATAGAAGATAAAACCAGAAACATTTGCAGGTGTTTTTTTTGTTCTTTCGAGCACACTGGTACGTTGTTTTGAACCCACTCCTAAGCTGCCTCCATGATTGATGAAGCTCTTTCTTCCTTCTCAGCCACCTCCTCTTTTTTGTCTTCAACGGAGAAAGCTCCATGTATTCTCTCCACCAAATTACCCAGCCTAGGTACAAATGCAGTAAAGATGATTTAGGAGCAGAAAGAAAACCAAAATGCAAAACTCGCAAGGCAAAAGGAAACCAAGGCAAAGTAAAAGCCAAAAATCGCATGAATTTGCGATAAGCGAAGAACATGCTTAGCAACATAAAAGCATAAGTATATGATTACCAAGACCAAGCCAGAACAGGAAAAAAAAAAGGAAGGGGAAAACTCAAAATGACAGTAAGATAAGAGATTGATTTCGTCTTTAACCTTTGGCACCATCAATTCCAAACAGAACAGAGATCAAAAGGTTCAGGTATTGCATAATCCCGAAACAGAAAAGGATATGAAGCGCTAGCAACTTAGTACCTGTCCAAACTCCAACATACAGCAATTCAAAATTTACCACTCCTATTTTGGTCTTTGATCAAACACATAATAGACATTTCCTTTCATTAACCCAGGATTTATCAAAATTCACACAAGGATGGGGTATCATACAGGTCTCACACTTCTCAATTCAAAATTTCATATTCAAACCTAAATGCTAATCCAAGACGCACATAGCAATTTTACTAAAAAGCTGTTCATGGATTCAAGCCATGAATAGTAGTATAGCGGCATCAGAGACCACCAGGGATACTCATTAACTAACAACATTGTTCGATTTTCCAGCATTCAAAACGAATAATCATAGCAATCGAAATGGCTACCAGTGTGTCATTTTACCTGGCTAACAGAATTATTCTCTTGTGAAATTGGTTGCCATGGCTTCTTCTCCCTCAGCTGCAGCTAAAGAAAATTCCCAAGAAGACTCTCCTTCACCGTTCTGCTACTGTGCTCAGATTACTATGCTGCATCGTCATCCTTCGAAAGCAGAACCCCAAAATCCCTCACTCATGGCCCGAAAACCTAAAACCTCCAGTTCTAGCTGGAAAATCCCAACCAAAACTCTTTTGTCCCTCTCGATTTTTTTTCAACCCGAAACCTCCAACTGGATCCCAAAAATTCTCTCCCAAGCTTTGCGTTCCCTTACTGGATCTGCTCCTCTATTTTCTTTCCCAGAAAATCCTCCTTCACTTTCGTTCCCCCTATCTGTTCCTCTTGTCCGAAAACCAACTCCCTTTCTTTAATCCCCCTCCCTGATTCTCCTCGACTCGAATCAGAGGAAACAAACCTTAACCCCCTCGCTCCTTCGCTCTCAAATCTCACCCTCCTCCAGTTCAATTTTTTTCTGACCTCCTCTGCTTCTCGCTGCCCCCTTTCCTCTCTGATTTTTCTGGTCGTCCCTATCTCCCACTGATTCTCCAATTTCTCATCCTCCAGTCTCCCTTCGATTCCCTTTTTTTTTTAAATCTTTCCTCTATCTCCCCATTTTCGAATCCGGTCTCCTGCCTCTCGAATCCCCTCTGCCTCCCAATTTTTCGGTCTCCCTTTCTCTCGCTCTCCCTTTTCCCGTCAGAAAACCCTCCTCCCTCCTTTTGCTCTCGGTTCCCTCTTTTTCTCCTTCGCACCTTTTTTCCTCTCTCCGAAAACCCATTTTCTCCAGACCCTCAGAGATGCGTCCCTTTCCTCCTCAGACTGTCTCCTGCTTTTCTACCTTTTTTCTGTTTGTGCTCAAGGTTCTCCCTGGAGTCGTGCGAGAGTGGGAGGCTGCCAGGGAGAACCCAGGTCTAAAGAATGGGTAGGGTTTAAGTGGATTCTGATTGGGTTGATCCGGCCGGTAAGAATTCGGCCCAAACTTTTTTTTACTTTGGCCCATTTCTTTTTCTTTCTCTCCTTCTTTATTTTTAGTATTGTAAATATGGGCTTTTTTTTTCATTCCTTTTCTATTTTAATTTTTTTAAAAAATTTTTGTTATTTTGTTATTTTTTTTATATCTATTTTTTTTATCTGAGTTAATGGCCGGGTTTAAGAGAGTTGGCTACAAGTTCCTTTTCAAATTTGGGTTACTTTTCCTTTTATTTGGGCTGAAGGTATTTTTTGATTTGTTTGTATTTTTTCATTGGGATTAATGGGCTTGAATGAGTTGGGCTAACTTGCCTTTTTTGGGATTTTTGTTTTCTATGGATCCTTTTTTCTTCATTTCATTTTTTTGATATATATATATATATATATATATATATTATTTTGTATTTTTATTTTTTTATATATTTTAATTTTCTTTTCTTTTCTTTTTTTGGGTTAAAAGGCACCTCTTGATTTTTTCTCTTTTTTTTTTTATTTTTGTCAATTTTTAATTTAATTTTAATTTTTATATATTTTTGCTAATTTAACTTTATTATTATTTTTAAGGCTTGTCCGGACAAAATACGGTGTTCACAGTAGCCCCTCTTTACTTGTTTCTTGGGCAAAAGGATTGTAAATGTAATTTTTTAATATTTTGCACAAGGAATAAGTAAAGATAAGAACATGTATTTTGTCTAGGATAATTTAATCGCCTTTTGACAATAAACAAAAATGAGAAAGCGACCCAAATAAAATGTAGTGTTTACAGTAACTAATTGGTATTATTTTTTATGGCTTTATCTAGAGGTAGTAACAAATCTAAAATACCTTTATAACATTGAAAAGAAACTATTGTACATTTTAATGACTTCATCCAAGCACTCTTATTGCTTTGTTTTATTTTCCATTCATGATGTACACATATGAACATTGTTCATTGTAGTTTATTAATTGTGTTACCCGAGTATCATCTACAAGGTTTATAAACTCAAAAGCATCAAACTTTATAGTGTACTTCAACTCCTTAGTATTAACATCAGAGTCCGTGCATGATCTTATGAGTGTAATTAGTTCTCATAGTGAAATCTCCTTTGTAATCATTTAGTCTTTCGTTTGACCCCCATTATAGTGAAGCCTCACACTTGAATCCCTTACAAACTATGCTTCCACTTTAAGCATCATCTCAAACATCCTTGCTCCTTCCTTTCCTTTTTTCATCTCAAAACCTTAGTCCTTCTTCTTTCACCTCATCCATGATACCTGGATCTCTTTCACTCTGTTTGGTATGGGGAATTATCTATTATATAATTGGGAATGGAAATAAGATTCCTATATTTCTTGCTTTGGTTGGTAGATTAATCTTGTCAATCCCATTCCCCAATTTGCATGATCCCTTCAAAATGAGGGATTTAGATTCCATAAAAAATCAAATAGAATGAGTTGGGTTTCTTAGAATGAGTTGAGAAATTGACATTATTGCCTATATATAATAATATTTCATTTTTATTTATAAAGGAAAAATATTATATTATTATTATTTTTAAGTTAGGGGTATTATAGTCATTTTATCATATCTTCTTTTTCATTTTACATTATTTTTATCTAATTAAATACGGCTATGGGTTATATGATTCTATTTCATCAAAGTTTCTTTCTATTCTTATTTTTATTTTCATTCTCATGAAAAATATACTACAAGAAAAAAGGAATTTTGCAAAAGTTGATTTCTAGATATTGCGACAGTTGCAATTAATAGCAACGATTACAAAATCTATAGCAAAGAGCTCCATTATGCGTAACATTGCGACAATTGTTTTAAACCACGGAAACAACTACTGCAATAGTTTATTGCCATGGTTGTCTCCACCATTGCAAAAGATGATGCGCATTTAGCTGCAATTATGGGTATAATCATTGCGAAACATGAAACTTATAGTGTTAGTTTTGACAATCACTAAAACAATCATCACAAATATTTATATAAATTTGTTTTAATTTTTTTAAATTTGAACCTGAATATAAACATAGCTAAATATAAGTAGTACACAATAATCACAACAATTATAAATTATAAATAAATATAAAATTAAAAATTAAATTTATTACCTTTAATAATTTTGTCAGAGAAACAAAAGTCATATAAGTCAATAAATAAATTTTACAATTTCAATATCATTTAACAAAATATCCTATAAGTCATAAATTTACTAATAATCTCCTTGATTGAAAGATAGCAAAAAATATTTTGCTATATTTGCTCGATACTTACTTCCTTGATTGGGTAGTTAAATTAAAAATATAAAATATTATTAAAAATATAAAAATTACATTATAAGAGATAAATATTATTCAATGAATACATTATAAATATCATCATTGGAGCTTTGAAGGAAGCAAACTTAGGAGGCAAGTGACCTTGAAAATTCTAAAGAATAAAAGTCATTGTTGTGTCAAGCTTTCTTATTTGCTTAGCCATTGTTGTTTCTAGTTAAGAAACTTTAACTTTCTATCTCTATAGTAGAACGAGTAGAAAAATTCATCTTACTATAAGAACAAGCGGAATGTCCAAACATCTAAGATGGGCAAGGACCCAATCTCAAACCTCGAACAAGATCTTAGTGCTCTTGACTTCCTAGAGTGAAAGCCAATGAATATTTAGACAATATTTTCTAAGAAAGAGACATAGAGCTAGATTTGTATGCAATAATCTTTTCCCACATAATCATAATATTATCAAATATTACCAAAACCATAATCACAATATTATTAGGAAGGATCAATTCTATAACCTATAATCACAATATTTTCAAATGTGAACTTATTACCAAAACCATAATTACAATATTGCCAAGCACACAAACCAATTTGCTAAAAATAACCAATTCCACAATCCATAATTATAATATTTCTAAATATGAACCTATTACTAAAACTATAATCATAATATTACCAAATATTCTCAGTTCCACGACCATCACACTATTGCCATGCACACAAACCAATAATCACATTATTATATCCAATTTCACACAATGTCATCACAATATTACTAAAAATTACCAATTCCATAACCTATAATCACAATATTTCAAAATATGAACCTATTACCAAAACCATAATCTAATTGGTATAGTAATGTTCTTTGGTTTCTATCTACATGTATTGCATTTTGTTTACAAGTATTTTTATTTGCATCCTTTTGCAAATATAAAATGCAATCATTAAGCATACATGAATTTTAGTATAGTTAAAACTGGGTTTATTAATGATTTCATTGGTCTCATAAAAAGAAAGTGGAATCTTTGCATATTCAAAAGCATGTGCCAACAACTCTGGTATCATTGACATTGCCTTATCACTTATTCTATATAGGTACTTAATGTGGTACAATTTCATCAAGAAAGATAATTTTGAATACCTATCATACCTTTTATACAAGTTTTGCTATCCATCTCTAATTAATTCAAAGAAATCTAGACTATCATTAAGCATTTGCTTTAATGGTAAAGACACTACTTCAATTTTGCACACACTCTCATCATTAGGGTGATGCCCAAATGCATCATTGACCATATCTTATATAGGGTTATCAATAACAGTCCTATCTTGACTCACATGAGACCTTGAAGGAATTTTAATTATAATGCCTAATGTGCTTGTCTCCCTATATTTAAGCCAAATAATGTATCCTCTTGACAATGGTTTAATAATTAAATGATCATACACTACATCTTTCATTTGTCATTTTTTTAAAGCTTCATTTAAGACATGGACAAATTATCTTACCTTCAACACTTCTATTAGCAAATGCAAAATCCAAAGATCTATTCAATCTTCCATATACTCAGGGGTGTTTGTAGGTTTTTCAATCCAAGATTTATCTATTATTGAAAACAATAGTACTCTATTATAAATAACATTCTAAGCAAAGAATAGTTCATAGCATTATTTTACAACAACAATGGATGATAAAGAGAAAAAGAGATCAATTTGTCCAACTAATTTACAAAAAGTCAAGTTGAAAGACTAAATAAAATATAGAGATAAAAAGATATTCATCAAATTTTTATACCAAAAATATCAAAGAATGGGGAAAATAAACATATCCAAGAATGGGACTTTAAGCAAAAAATATTTCATATATGTTAAAAATAACCAAGAATCAAACATTAAAATTATTTTATTTTAACACAAAAGCACAAGTCTTTCTGAAGACTTTAGCAGCGATTGCAGCTGCTGCTAAAGTAGCTATTTTGCAACACTTGCTCCTACTGCAGCAAAGCAAAGGTTATTTTTAGTAGTACAACTGCTACAAAGCAAAGGTTGTTTTCAGTAGTAGCTGCTAGGCAACCGTTGCAAAAATCGGTTTTTCTTGTACTGATACTTCCACATACCAAATGGGGCCTTCTCTTCCTTCTACAAACCAGACTTCCTCTTTAAGCATTATCTTAACATCCTAACTCCTATCTTTCCTCTCTAGGTGACCCCTTCTCCCATTTTTCCATCTTCTTGCAACCTTTTGCTTCATTCTTCTTTGAGGCACACTGTCATGTAAAAGTGCAACTCTTTCTAAAGTAGCTCTTCTTCAATGGCTAAAACCTTCACCCTGCCAACTTCGCTTGGCACAATTTAAAAACCCTTGTTTTATAGAGACAGCTTCCTAGATTAGTCCCATTCAGTATGTTTGTCATGTTGAACTCACTAGAAAGCCACCTTTTCTCTTCCCTCTGCTTTGCACGAATCTGTGCTCTCACCAAGGGGAACTGATGAAGACGAACTTTGGGACTCTGCCCTCCACCAGGAGCAAAAAGCCTTTTCTTCAATGCAAGCTTCCTCACCCTCACTATTCTCCAAGAAGCCCATTACCATGTCAAAGCCCCATTCTTCCTTACTTGAGGATTGACTAACTTCTGTTGTAGATAAAATCCCAACTTGGCTTCGTAACTCACAAAGAAAAATAAAAAATTTGTGATAGCTAAGTCTGATTTACATCTGCCCTTTTCACGCTCTATGTCGTTTCCTTTATCTTAGTCTCTATTATTGTGATTGTCTCTTGTTACTAGTTTGTGTTTTTAAACTCTCTAGTAGAGAATGCCAACCTCATGTACCTTTCCTTTCATTAATTTAAAATCCTGGTTGCCCAAAAAAAGAAAACAATTTCAATTTTATGGGATGTTCCCTGAGAGACTTCCAGAAAAAGAAGAAAAAGAAGAATTGCATAAATTGTTCCTTGCGTTTCGATCCCCGAAACCCTCACCTAGCCAACTTCACTTGCCACAATTTAAAAACCCTCATTTTTTCAGAGGTAGCTTCCCAAATTAGTCCCACACATTATGCTTGTCCTGTGAAGGTCACTAGAGAGCCACCTTTTCTCTTCTCTCCGTTTTGTATCAATCTGTGGTGCCACCAAGAGGAACCAATGAAGATAGAGTTTGGAACTCTACCCTCCACCAAGAACAAAAAGCCATTTCTTCAATGAAAGCTTCCTCACCCTTGCTATTGTCCAAGAAGCCCACTACCATGTCAAAACCTCATTCTTCCTTGCTTGAGGATTGACTTCTTTGCAAAATCTCAATTTGGCTTTGTTACTCACAAAGAAAAATAAAAATATTGTGGTAGCTAAGTTTGATTTACCTCTACCATGTTCACGCTCTGTTATTTCATTCATATTAGTTTCTATTCTTTTGTCTCTTGTTACTAGTTTATGTTTTTGAACTCTCTGGTAAAGCGCCACCCTCGTGTACTTTTTCTTTCATTAATTCAAAGTCCTAGTTGTCAAAAATATAAAAACATTTTCAATTTCATGGGATGTTCCTTGAGAGACTTCCAAAAAGAAGAAAAAGAATTGCATAAATTGTTCCTAGAGTTTCGATCCCTTAATCATAGTTACCCCATATATGCCTAGCATACAATTTTCTAGTAATTTATTGCTGCGTTACTTGCATTTGCTGCGACGTCGGAGTTGGAATCCATAAGCATAAAAATGCATCTTCTTTCACTCATTCTACAGCTTGTATCACAATTTTGGTCAATATCTAAGCCACATAATCTACGCAACTCTAAAAGTGGCATTTCTAACATCAAAAAGGGAAATTTTGACTTAGAATGACCTTTTGCAGTACAGATTTCTTTCGGAGATATTGGGAGACCAAGGGAATTAACACGAAATATCACTACTTTGCACTCTCACTAGATGGTTCTTCTGTACCGCCGCTGTGAATTAGCTGATAAACAAATTGAGAGTTATCATGTCAGTAATATTCAAGCACTAATCATAATAAAAGGAAGATGAGAATGAGGTTCAAGAAGACTATGAAACATCGGGGACAGAAGAGGGAGACAGAAAAAAAGGGGGGGGGGGGGGAGGGGGAAGTTATTTACCAGGGATCCCAGTTGCTCATACGCCTCCAACACTTTTGGATCTTGCTCATCTTCATAACCAATTTGTATTATCCTCGGTCCATTTACAGACCAAAAGGCTCTTCGACCTGCCTCCTGGAAGATTACAACAGCATAAAATTGATGCTCAGCATCAAGAAGCAATACATTATACATCTCATCATCGAGATATTCAGAAACTCGATCACTGCTTAAGGCAACCAGAGGCATGCATGTTGCCCCTTGAAAGGGAGAAAAATGTCATATGTAATCTTTTGCTAGCATATCAGGTTATAGAAAGGTTCATCAACGCCGCGCAAGGAATCTACATTATCACATGGTAACATATTAGACACATTCACAAAGAGCATCTTCATCAAGTTGAATTTTATTATTAACAAACAAAGGTTCAGTTTTAGTTCAAATTTAAGAACGTTAGGATCAGTTTATCCACAGGATTACATTGGTCAAAACTTATCAGTTACATTTAAGATTAATACTTTAATCAAGAGAAGAATGAAGAACATGCTATTGAAAATGCAAATACAAGAACAATGTAGAGTGCGAACACTCATCTTCCTACCAATTATATAAAGATACTAGCACATAATCAAGGCATCACAAAAACTAAGTGCAGACATCTTATCAAGCCAGAACATATTTTAGATTTCTGTAGCGAAGGAGTAACTAACCATCTCCCTCAGTCAAACCTGCCCAAGAGGAAGGAAGAAAGAGAGAGGTATTCGTGGTGAATTATTTGTGAGATGTAGGTTTAACAACATGCTAGCTCTAAGCATATGATAGAATATTCAAAGCGACAGTGAGAACTAAGATTCACCTTGTTCAATGTCAATAGTGTACAAGCATAGATTTGGAAACTTTTTTTTTTCTTTTTTTTCGAATTTACCTGCAATACGATCAAGTATATGGCTTCCAATGCTTGAATACGAATTTCAGCATCAATAACTGGTTCACGCTCAATTGAGAGTGCAGTCCCAAGTTCAAGTGGCATTTTTGATGTGTCTTGCTCACTGTAGATCTATGAAACAATTACTTGATTAATGGAAGAGAATAAGAGACATAAACCACGTCCAAATAATAAATACTCAGGATTGCAAACTAAACAGATGACTTAACTCCTTTGAGATATGAAAAAATATGAGAAATAATCAAATGATGAAAAACTAAAGCCCCAAAAAAAAGGGGAAGGGGGAAGGGGGGGGGGGGGGGAGGGGGAGCATGGATATGAAGACTCACACAAAGACGACTTGAATCTGATTGCAAGTTTGCAACACAAACCGGCACCATTTAAGTCAGGATTTTTTTTCTATGATTTAGGAAATTTATATTTTACTACGACAAGATTGTATTGAAAGGTTTTTCTTCTTTTTTCTTTATTCTTTTTATTAAACATATTATCATAATACACAGCAATGACAACATTAAATACACAGTAGATTGAGCTCATTTATGCCATTCAAATGAGAATTCGGATCTTACAACAAATTACAGAACTGTGGATAGACATCAAACAAGCAAAAATTATTGCCATTCTAGAAAAATTAATGAATCAGGCTCATTTGTTTAAGCTTAAAAACCTTTTGGCTGGGCTTGGAGGAATCCTACTTGACAATAATCAGAAATACCAACAATTTGAGGTCAGAGAGGTAGAGCATGTAACCTTGTTGCCAGCAACTGGAAGAAGTAATGCTGGCCAGAGAAACTCAGATATCAAAAGCAAATTCTGTAGCTGATTCTCGGCTTCAAAACAACAGTTGCGTAAAGTTCCAAAGACCTGCAAGCAGTCAAATATAACACCAATCTCAGCTGAGCTAAACTAGAGGTTAAAAGTTGACTAGAAAAGTACTGCCCAAGGTGGTCAACCCCTGACTTTTAGTAACTTAAAGTAATCACAACAAACAATGCTGCTGTTATGGAGAAACCATAATGAACATACAACAATCTATTAAGCGACAATTCAACATGAGCCAGTCGGGAACAAGAATCAGTTCGACATCATTCACTCAGTTTAAAGAATACTGGGTTTAGAGCCATAAGCTTCATTTACGTATGCCATGCTCAAGAACAGCATTAGTCCATGAGTTTATATGATTAACTGAGCATCAGACCATCAATAAATCAATCTGAATTTGCAACTTCTAAATCAATTTGCCACTTATTTCAAGAGTAGGTAAAACAATTATTAAATGGAACACGGTATAATGCTTTATACCACTCTAATAACGAATACCGACCTATCCTAACATTGCATGAGATTGAAAAACAAAAAACATTTAAGGTAAGTTATTGCACATACCCCTTTCTTTCTCAATGAACTGTTTGAGTCAAATTGTCTAATTATCTGCTTTAAAAGACCTCGCTTTGGATCAAGCAGAAGCTTCCTTCCTGCCTGCTGCTTTGAGATGTTAACAAGTATTGAACCAACATGCTCAAAAGGATCATCTGTTAAAAATGGAGGAAAGAAATCACTGAACCAGAATGATGATTTGCAAACAACAATGAATAATCACAACAGCCATCTATAAGGCACAGGAAATTTCAAGAATACAAAAGCCAAAAGTTTTCTAGTATTTAAACTGTTGAACACCTTTCAAAAGAAACCTTAACCCTGATACTGGACTCTCCAGTATATTGGTTTATCTGTTCAGAATTCTATGAGAAGTCTAGAAATCCAATTGGCTGAAATCACCAATCTATGTAAACATGAGGGGAAGGAAATACTTCTAGTGTGACTATGGCTTCTGGGCTCTGGATTCCATTATGCTTTTAGAATAAGTGAATTACAAGCTCAGAGGTTTTTTATTTAAAAAGAAAAAAGAAACCTATTTTACTGCTATTTAAACAGTTGGCCAAATGGATTTCAACAATCTGGGCAAAAGAATTCTGTATTAATTCTACAGAAGGTCAAATTCATGTTGAGGTCAGATGGACGCACCATGACTTTCATGGGTGGTTCTACAAAATGATCTGACAAGCTTCATCACATATAATCCATGCATCTTGTCATCTTCAATCTGACAACCAGCTGAGGATCAATAATTGATATGTCCATATAATGAACAAGAGGAAAAAGAAACATGCTACCTTCTATATTATGACAGTAATGGTCATTTGACCAATTCTAATAATATAGTAATAATGTTCCAATATTTTCAGACATCACCCCCATGCAAGGATGACATGCACAAATGGAAAAAATAATCCTTTAAAAAAAATTACATAACGATTGCAGTGTGACATGAGAAAACACACCTGGAGCAAGCAAGCACTCCCAGCATCCAATTGTGTTAGATTCACCAAAAGCATGACAAGCAAGCATGTAATGCTAGACTCTGGCTTGTATAAAACATCCATTGCTGTTTTGATCATTCCCATTTGAACCATCTCTGCTGCTAGATTTGAGTTTTGAGATAAATTAACAAGTGCTTCAGCTGCAGGTTCAGAAACCTCCTGGAATGCCATGTCAACTCTTTCAATTCATAACTGTGCCTTGACCAAATGCTACCCCAAATTGGGAATTTGCACACGGATCATAACATTTCTATTTCGTAAAAGTTTAGTTTTCTGATATATTCCTTCAGTATGAGCCTAAATAAACAATCTTGAAACACCACAATAAATCATGGTTTTGTATAAACATTTCACCAAGTTCTTTGGAACTAAAGCAACAGCTTGAGTTATGCATTCTTTTGCATTCATATTTTGAAATACCCAAAATTAAGAACAATACATGTAAAATTGATTCGCTCTTCCTATATAAAAGTAGGTTTTAAAAGCACCTTTGGACCAGCTAAGAGTCGAGATAATGATGGTAACACCGCCTTTGCATATTTGGCCAGGGACTGCAAGCCATCATCAGAGCCAGTTAATCCACGAACTATATCAACAGCAACCTTTGTTATCTGAGAGAAACAACATGCTTCACTATCAGATACTTAATATATATTTTTTTTTCAAAAAAAGAAGAGTCCCATCATACAATAGTAACACAGCACACCAGTTCTTGAATTGAAAGATTGCTGCTTGTGAATCAATCAGAACAATATATGGATAAGTAGACATAACCAAAAACTTGTTCAAAAATGAAATCAGCCCCACTATAAAGATACAGTTAAAAAATCAAAGGAAAAAAAATCGATTTTGAAGTCTGACTATTCTACTCCGGATCAAACATAGATATCATAGGAATCCACTTCCCAGGTTCAAATTCGATTAGCTCAACACATCTGCTTGAATGTTTGTTTTGCAAGGAAATTCAGGGATTGCTACATAAATAAAAAGTGACTCTGAAGGATATTTCAAGCCAGACACGACGACAGAGTGCATCCCAAAAGAAAACTAATTCAAGTTAAATCCGCATGCCAAGAAATCCAGAACTATATCTTTACGGTTATCACGCGATTGATTTTGCGGGAACCAAATTATTATGAAGCAAGAATAGGAAATTTGTTGATATTCCTAAGAGAAGAGTTTTGTTGCAGAATTTCAAATATAATTTCCCACGAGTTCAAAGGAAAGAAACAGAACGAGAAAGTAAGAAACTTCACTTGAGGTGACGGAGACGACAGAAAGCCAATAAGCTCCTCCAGCTCCGTCGCCATTGTTCCTTCCAGTTCCCGCAGGGCCGACTGTCCTGCAGTGCGCACTCACCAGGATTGTGTTTATTTGCCTTGTGACACGACTTCGTTTCGATTTCTGTTTTCCCTGCCTTCTCGTTTGACTGATCAATCACTCTCTACCCTTGGATTGCCCGGTTAAACCAAGTGCGGTTTGACTGATCAATCACTCTCTACCCTTGGATTGCCCGGTTAAACCAAGTGCGGTTTGATTGGTTTGCAACAACACACACACACACACACACACACACACACACACATTGCATATATACACACACACACACACACACACACACACACACACACACATATATATATATATATTAGTGGCTTAATATTTTTGAAAAATAATCTTTTAAATTTGATGTTCTAAAAATAATTTTTTTAATATAGTCTCTAAATTATTATTATTTAATTAAAATAATCTCCTGTATTTGTCAAAATTATAATCTATTAACAATTTAGTTGATATAATATAAATGAAAATCATTACTTGATAATTTTGACTTATCAAGGTGTTATTTTCTCTCAAAAGGAATTATTTTGCCTGATTTCTCCAAGCTATTTGGTCTAGTAAAATAATAGAAATCAAACAAAACCATATCATTTAAGGAAAATGTCACCTAAGCAAATCTAGATCATTAAGTAATGACATCATGAATTTTTACCGATGTCATGTTAATTAGTTTATTAAGGGAATGTCCCAATTAGTTTATTAAGAGAATGTGGCCTTGCCTAATATAAGGGACTATTTTAAGTGTAAAAAAAGTGATTAGAAGATTAAATTAAGAAAAGAGTGATATTTTAAAAATTAAATCATTAATTTATTTTATATTAGGGGATAAATTATACAAATTTTATTTGAGTTTTATTAAAATTATACAAATATCTCTTTTAATTTTTAAAATATATACAAACCTCCTTTAAAACAAAATGTTATTTTACACTTTAACCCAATTTTAAAATTTTTTATCAAAATATCTTTCATTTAATTTTTTTAATTTTAAAAAATATATATTTAAGTTAATAAAAAATAGTTTAGTAAAAAAAATTTTTAAATGGATTAAAGTGTAAGGTAATTTTTTGTTTTAGGATATATATATATATATATATATTAAAAAAATTCTGTATAATTTTAATAAAACTTAAAAAACATTTATATAATTTAGTCTATATTAAAACTAAAAAAATAGCCCAAGATCTTGCCATTAAAACAACAGTTCATTAACCACGACATCCATTACTATGCCATAGGTGCTCTCAAAGATTATTTTGGAGTAATTTATTTTATTAGATTTTTTATTTATCAATTAATAAAAAATTATTATAAGTATAATTGTATAATACACTCTTAGCACATACGTAGAAAAAAAGCCTAGTGCACTATTGGAAAACACACAAATTGAATATACAAGAAATAGAATAAATTAGTGATTTATGTTTTGAAATACCACTCATTTTTCAAGTTAGTATTTCAAAAATAAAATATTTTAATTTAATCTCCAAATATTTTTTTTCCTTAATCAAGATGGTCTCTTGTTAGACAAATTTCCTCCCAATTAATAGACGAAAGCAAATGAAGCGTTATTTTATGACCTAAACTTATCCATGTAGTATTTTATTCTAAAAATATATTGTTTAGATAAATTTCACAAAGCTAAGTTACTAACAAAAAAATGTAAATTTTGGAAAAATTTTACTCAAAGGATGCTCTTTTTTCTTTTTTTTTAGTACTACTTAAGCAAATGCAGATCATTAGTTAATCAACAGTCATATAAGTTTTTGTTTATTAATTGAGGAAAAAATACTCATTGGAGAAATTCCAACATCACAATTTTATATTTTTTGGCAAAAAAATACTTGATAAAACTAACCAAACAGAGAGCAAAGCTCTTATAATTACCAGCCTGAACAGAGAGACTTTAGAAACAAATAAATAATTAAAAGAACCATAAACTCCATCAATGTCACTTAATTGCTTCCCTGAGGATCATAGACGTAGTAAACTTTCATGCAGCCCTCCACTCTTTTTATAAGATTAAATTTTTACATGCTATTTGATACATAAAATTATTAGTTATGAAAATAGAAAAAGAATAAAGATATGAATAGAATGCATGAAAAAAAAACCCTCCTATTTATTATTTAAAAATAATAAAAAAAAGAATAAATGTAATAATATTAAGAATATAATAAATATTATTTTTTTGCCTTTCATCATGCTACCAAACAAACAGACTTATTTAAAAAAAAAAACTTTTAGTTAGGCTTTAGAAAATTCAATTCAAAGTATATATGTATTGAACAAAATGATTTGATATGAAAGTGATCACATAATTTTAATTTTTGTCACAGAATTATTCTAGGCGACCATTGAATTTTATTAATTAATTATATGTAAGTACTTATATATGAAACTAAATTAGAATATATATATATATATATATATATATATATATATATATATATAAAAGAAATGTTGGCTAGATTTGAGGACGGGGTGACTTTTAAGGAAGTGAACTTGGCAACCTCTCAATTAGAGGTTTCTAAAGCTCCTCAACTAGATGGGTTTTTTTGGGAGGTTTTTCCTCTCAGCTTAGTCCAAGATTGGGGATAGACTATTTGAGATGGTAAAGAATTTCATAGAAATAAGAGTTCCTTTGGATAAGCTAAATTTGACAAACATTGTTTTGGTGCCTAAGGTTGAAAAACTAAAAAGGGTAGGCCAGTTTTGACCTAAAAGCTTGTGTAATGTAATTTCACTTATAAGATATTTCAAAGGTGTTGGCAAATAGAATGAATGTCTTGACAAGATGCATTTGTCCTTGGAAGGTTTATACAAGATAACTTGATAATTCCTATGAAGTCGTCCACTATCTATAATAGGCTAGATTGGGATTTTTTAGAGGCTACTTTTTTGAAGATGGGCTTTACTCCTAGTGGGTGAAATGGCTAATGGGATGTGTAACTTCCAACAAATTCAACCTTAAATTATCTGGGAGGAAGGTAGCATGATTTTTGTAACGAACATAATTTTTATAAAATGATAAAATGAGCCATATAAAAACAAGTCCTCTGAAAAGAGCTAGATAATGTCCCAAAAAATTTGGATAGAGTCCTAGGCTCCTAAAAATAATAATTCCAAGTTCAGACGAAAAGAAAAATAGAGCTAGGATGGTGAAACAATTTGTAACAAAAACTGACGAAATGTAATGACATTTTCGTAAATGTAATAAGTGAAACTTTTGGAAAAACCCATAGGAGTTTTTTTTCTAAATGAAAAATTTGAGTTGCCCAAGATTCTCAGAGGCCCCAAAAATCATGGGGAAGCCCTAGGACTGGTAAAGCCCCTCCGATGTACATTTTTCAACGGCGGTGAGCCCAAACTTTGACGAATTCGTTCGAGAACGTTTTAGTCCCAAATTGAGTAATTCAAAAGGTTTTTTTTTTTAAAAATTAGGAACCTAAATTTTATAATGGAAAAGGCAGTTCTAAAAAAAGAACTAAAACGAAGCCGAAACGAAATTGCCATTACAGAAGGATGAAATTAGAATTTTTGAAATAGTGAGTTTTTCGAAGCTTCCACACACTTTTTCCTTTTTCTCCCACCTTCTTAAGCACAACTTTTTCTGCCCAAAATACAGAAATGGAGCAGCTCTTCTAGGCGCACAAGGAGAGAGAGAGAAAGAGGAGAAAAATCAAGAGAAAGGTAAGAAAATTTAAGAAATTTCATGTTCCATCTTCTTCCAATCTTGTTCCTTTCCTTCTTAGCTCTTTTCCTATGGTTTTCTTGAGATGATTGGTTTTATTTTTGGTTCAAAACTTAGAAGGGTAGTTTGAAAATTTTGAGGAGAGGCAAACAAAGAAGAAGAAGGCTTGAAAGCACACTTGAAACCAAGGTAATTGCTTGTTGTTGTTGCTTCTTCTTCTTGCTCCATGGATGCGTGTATTTCAGCCAAGAACAGAACCATATAGGGGGAGGATTTTCTATCTAAAAATAAGAGAGAAATTAGGGTTTTAGACCATGAGGAAGAGGAATATGGCAAGAACTTCCAAGAAAAACTAATAGAAATCAAGATAGAAAAGTGTAGGCTTCCTTAGGGTTTTAAAAAATCTGATTTTGTATGAGTATTTTCTTGGCTATTTGAATGCTTCCTTGAGCTCTTAAGACCTTTAAAAACCCTCCCAAGTGGCTCTCCCATCAAGAAAAAAATCAAGAACTCCATGAACCTCCTTTATGATGCATATTTCAGCCAAGCTAGGTTCATTAAACTAAGAAGTGTTTTAATTTGTTCTATCCTTAGTTGGGGACTTCATATGATGTTAGAAAATGGGAGAAACTATTGAAAAAAATTTAGGAGTTATGGATTGGGAGATGGAACAATAGTGTCCATAATGGTGCTTTGTGAAGCAACTTGATTCCAATCTTGTGCAAATAATTGTGTGAGGGGTTCTAAGGACTTTCAATGAGGCTAAAAGACCTAGAAATGGGAGTCTAGAGCTTGAATTGTGAATGTTGCTTTAATAGGCCATTTATGAAACCATTGTGTCACTTATAAAACCAAGTGTGTGTTCAAAAGTGAGTTTAATGTCTTAGCTTGCTTTAAATGTTTAATTGTGTGTTGTTTATGCTGTTTATGCCAAGAGAACATCAACCTACCTAGGTGCACTTGTGAGGCTGAAAGATGGAGGAATAAGACAAAGAAAAGCTTGCAAAATTCAAGGTAGCTCTCTACCTCATTCTCCTTGCATTCTTGGGTGCATATGTGTGTCATTGTATGCTTGTGTGTGTTTTTGTGACTTGATGATATGCCACTTGATGTCTTAACATTATATTAGTACCAATGTGTTTCATTGAATGGCTTTGGTTGTGGAAATGACTCAAAAGGGTGAGGTGATGCCAAAAGCCCCTTAATGAAGGTAAGGAGATGCCAAAAGTCTCATGATATGGATGAGACAAGGCCAAAAGTCCCTTTGAAGGGTGAGGCCAAGTCAAAAGTCCTTAGGGCAAGGGTGAGGCCAATCCAAAAATCATAGAAATAGAGTGAAGTAAAACCAAAAGTTCCTAAAGCATGTTCTTGGCATGAATATAAATAAGTGGCATAAAAATTATGACCTTGCATACTTTATGGTTTTAAACCCTTTATACTATATATACTTTATATAACCCTACATTAATGAAATCATGGAAATTATCTCTTGTATGGTTATGGTTAATTATGCATTATTAGATGTGGAATGGCCAAAACAAGATGCATAGACTTTGAGACCACTTGGGCAGTTCACACAAGTCATATTTATGTTTTTAAGTTTGTTTAAGAGGTGCCAAACATTAAAAAAGGCCAATTAGACAAAGTTGGTAAAAATGGCCATTTTGGTGAGGTATATCACTTTTTGTTTAAATGAACTTTTTTAGTTTGAAATTTGGTATGTATCTAGAGTTTGTTGAGAGCTTTTTAGAAAGCTAAAGTGAGTATTATTTGGAGGTCTGTGGAATATTTGGCGAATTTTTGAAGTTAAGAAAATTTCTTAGTTTGGCCACTGGTATTGTGCAATTGGTCAAAAAATGAATCTATATTAATCATGGGGCAAATGATGTCCAATTATTATAAAATTTTATAAAAAGAAACTAGACCTTTCTAGTGACTTGTGCAAATTAAAAGCACATTGTTTGAATGTCTAGAGAGAGAGATATTAATTTTTGAAATTGCTATCTAATACTGAGCGCACAGTCAGACCCATGGTATTATTTGATTGATTTTCTGGGTCTAAACATTTTTGGATTGGTTTGAAACTATTTTTTTTCCTCTATTTAATATCTATAGCTTTTCAAATTAGTATAGATTGCATGGATTATATTTTTTTGGAATTAATTATAAATTTTCAAAGTTTATATCATTAATCTATATCAGTATCAGAGGGTAGCCGGACCTTCCTACCTTTTCTATTGTCAAACATGATCCAGATACGATTTTCGTGTTGGAAATTATTTTTAATGCAAATTTAACATCTAGAGCTTTCTAGAAAGTTATGGTTTGTATGCTTTCTATTTTTCTACATTTAGTTATTATTTTTCAAAATTGCCCCTAAAATTTGTCACTATACAGCTGTGGAGAATGAAGGGAATTTTGGGGTTTTTGTCTTGAAATCCATAGATTGCTTGATGATTTGAGTTGTTTGTGATTTGTTTCAATGATAAATGACTAGATA
The DNA here is from genome assembly GCA_032878935.1 of Erythrophleum fordii. Classification (NCBI taxonomy): domain Eukaryota; kingdom Viridiplantae; phylum Streptophyta; class Magnoliopsida; order Fabales; family Fabaceae; genus Erythrophleum; species Erythrophleum fordii. The sequence continues at coordinate 46,055,293 of JAVQMF010000053.1, read as the reverse complement.
ATGTTATTAAAGAATCCACGGGGCCCACATAACGTAAATGGAAAAATTTAACCTCGTCATAATGTGATAAAAGTGTATTATTTTCATACTTTTCCTTACTTTTATTTTATGAATGTATGCCAATTGCTTGGAATAAAAGAGTATGATAATAGAAATATAAGGTATTACAATTTCACCAGGGAGGAGAATAAGGCAAGGTGATCTATTATCACCTTACCTTTTTATAGTTGTTGCTAATGTATTATTGAAAATAGTGAATAAGCATATTAAAAAGGGGAGGTTAAGGGGTGTTAACCTTGCTAGAGGTGGCTGAGTGTTGTTACATTACTTCTTTGTTAATGATGCATTATTTTTTATGAATGCAAAAAAGGAATATTGCAAGGTGTCAGGTGAGATTTTAGGAAAATACTGTGAGGCCTCGGGTCAGCTAGCTAGCCTCGGGTCAGCTAGCCAACTTAGATAGGTCATGCATATTTCTTTTTTTTTTCTAGTAATGCTCCTCAAGAAGTTAAGGATGGTGTCATTGATGTTTTAAGGATCAAGGATATGGATGACTCTGGGAATTACCTTGACCTTCCAGTACTTTGAGGAAGGTCTAAGGCAAAAGCACTGGCATTTGTTAGAGATAAGATACGTTGAAGAATTCAAGGTTGGAAATAGAAACTTCTTTTTCAAGCAAATAGAGAAGTGCTTATTAATTCCTATGTCCTACTTTAAGTTCCTAAAGAAGTCTTACAAAAAGTTGGATAGGATTGTGGAAAATTTTTAGTGGGGTTAGAGAAATGAAGAAGGTAGAATCCACTAGAAAGCATGGCAATCCCTTATTGTTCCTAAGAATGAGGGTGGCTTGGGTTTTTGGGACTTCTCTAAATTTAATACTACCCTTATTGCGAAAATCACATGGAGAATGATTACCAACCCTGATGATCTTTGGGTGCGAGTTCTTAAAGGTCTCTACTTTCCTAATTCTAGCTTTCTTAAAGCAAAGAAGCGTCATGAGACTTCTTGGGGATGGTCCAATTTGTTAAAGGAGAGAATTTTAATACTTAATGATCTTTGTTGGTAAGTGGGAAATGGAAAATCCATTAAAATTTGGTAGGCCAGGTGGATCCCTAGCTTGAAGAACTAACTGCATTCATCTTAAAGACAATAGGATCTTTCCTTTCTTTAGCAATGGACTACAAAAACTACAAAAGAAGCAATTTCAAAGATTCCATTATCTCTCTTTGACAGAGAGCATAGGTTTATTTAGGCAAACTCTAAGGACGGAGCCTATAATGTGAAAATTGGTTACAATGTTGCTAGACAAAAGTATGCAATCGTTGTAATTAAGGATTCTAACTCATTTGTGCAGACACATAAAAGCCTTTGGTTTGTTGTTTGGAAGTTGGTTATGCCTCTTAAGATTATGCATTTTCTTTGAAGAGCCCTCTCGGAAGCTTTGGCATCTAAGGAAGCTCTTTTTAAAAGGAATGTTCGAAAGAACCATTTTGTCCAATTTGTAAAATTGAGGTGGACATAATGGAACATATCTTTTACTTTGTCCATGGACCACTTGAGTGTGGTTTGGGTGTCTTCTTTCTCTGAAGGTGGATAAATTCTCTATTATCCGCTTTGATTTATGGTATGAAGACCTACTAATTGGCAATGGGCTCTTGGATGACTTAGGAAAAGCTAGCTTAGCCAGTCTATGTTGGTATATTAGGAAAGGAAGGTGCGATTAGGTGTTGCAACAGAAGTAGGTGGATTCGAATAGTATCATTAATGCTTCTGAGAGAGCTGTGGGAGATCTTTAGCAAGCTAATAATCTCTTACCCAAAAATTTTCATATTGATTCTGGTCTATCAAAGAATGAAGGGTGGTGTTTTCTTGATGGGGGAGACATTAAGATAAATAATGGTGGTTCTTTTTTGCCAACTGAGAATGAGGCTAGCATAGAAATTATTTGCAAGAACTATAATGGTGAGCAAATTAAAGGATTTAATGATGTGGTTATAGCTATTTCAGCTTTGATGATTGAAGCCTTAGCTATGAGAAAAGCATTGCTCTTCTCGAATGTGTTTGCTGGCAAACAAATGTGAGTGGAAATGGATTGTGAGGTGCTGTAGAAAGCTATTATTAGCAATTCTTTGTTTTGTTGGTTTGTTGTTTTTCTTGTAGTTTTCCTTCTGTTCTAGTTTGTCTGTGGTGGCTAGTGCTTGTGCTTTTAATGAACTATTGTTCTTGGCCTAAAATAATAATAATAATAATAATAATAATAATAATAATAATAATAATAATAATAATAATAATAATAATTAGTAATGTCTCATTAAATGATTCAAAAACAAATTTTAGTATAACCTTATGGAGATTTACAATATAAGCTTTATGCAAATTGTCTAAGCACTTCACCATGATTAACAAGACTAACATGAAACATTAGTACTACCTTATTAGATTATTTAGTTTTTTTTCTTGTTTTATTTTTTGATTAAATAGAAGTTTCATAGTCTAGGATAGAGTAATCAAAGAATAAAGTAAAGATTGAACCTAAATAAATCAATCACATTTCAATCCTAGTTATGAATCTTGTTTAATTTAATAAAGATTGACTTATACTTTTTTTCTTTTAACTAAAGATTCATTCCACAAGAAAAAAACAAGATAGAAACAAGGACTCCAAAAACCCACAACCAAATAAAAAAAATAGAAAGATAAAAGACAAACTACTAAAGCAAAACAAAAGAAAACAATGAAAGAGCATGAGAGATCAACATAAACCAATTGATACCCTCCTAAAACTAACACAAACAATCAGTCAGCCTCTCCCTAGCAGCCACAGTAGAATTAGCTCTCAAAGAGTCCTCCACCAACAATACAGCAAGAAGGGATGGAGGTGTAGAAAACTACCCATAAGGGCATATCCTTTTTGTAGCATAAACCGCAAGCTAGCTTTGTTGCCTTAGCAAGAAACCAAGGAAAAGATGCAACAAGAAAATAAGGCTTTAAGAGTTGGAATGTCCTACAAGATGGAAGACCATTACCAACTACAACTAATAGTCAAATCAGAAGAGACTAGATTAGATAACTCTTCATAATCCAATCTCCTTTAAAGCCAATAATTCTACCATAAAGGCTAAAGGAGCATGAATACTGTCACTAAATCTTTCACCAAGTCCTCTATTCACTCTCAATAAACAATACCAATATTAGCCTTTGTATGCTTCCCATCAAAGGAGCCATTAACATTTATTTTAAACTCCCTTTCACTAGAAAAGCACTAGAGAATTTTCTTACCTCTTCCCCCCTTATAGATAGTAGAGTTTTCCAAATTCTCATGTGAATCCCAAAATTCCATAAAGAGGCTTTTGTATAATAACTTTATTAGCAAAAATAGCCATATCATTAAAGACATAATCGCACCTCTCTTTTGAAATACTCCATAAATGAGAAACAACTAAGGCTTTCCTATGGTCATCAACCCCTTCCTTATCAAAAAACATATCTGGACACCACTTATCAAACCTTAAAACATGGTCCTTCTGAATTAATATTGATAAAGAACAACCAAACCAATAGTTCCTAACCCATGGGCACAACTAAAAAGATGTTATGCTGTTTCAACTTCTTCTATATAGATTGGACACAAAAGATCAACAAAACACTTTTTCTTGAATAAGACTTCCTTGGTAGTTATTGCATTTGAGATTACTCTTTAAAAAAATGTTTTAATTTTAGGGGTATCATTAATTTCTAAAATTTCCCCAAAAGGCACTGAGGTACTATATATGAACAACTTGGCCTGAAGGACAACATCTTTGTCATTTCATTTTTGGCTATATAATAGCCTAACTTCACAATATACCTCTCATCTTTTATTTGGGCCTAAACCATTTTATCCAAAACCCCATACACAGAAATAGGAATCATTAAAATTCTTTTCTTTTCCTCTTTAGAAATTTTACCCTCTAAGACTAAAAGGTTTCACCTCCCTTGTGTGATCACGTCAGTGTCATGACCCAAACTCCGAGCTATGACTGGCACCTAGACCAAGCCAAGTATGATTGGCCCAGCCTAGTAAGCTTGGCAACTCATTCAATACTCATACTTTTATATAAGCATACCTACAGTGATTAGAGGTTACCGAAAATCCAGTAGCACCTCCCTTAAAAATTGGACATCCCAACCCTGCAAATTCAACATAGCCCAATTCATTTCATTTCAAAAATTTACCAGTATCTTATGTCTTTGAATTCTTGCCACAATACAGTATAGTACATAAGTTTTTCAAAATATAATCAAATGCCATTACAAAGGTCATTATATGATCTACAAAAAAATATTACATCTTTATGACTCAAATTAATATAGCACTTAGTAGCCAATGTATCTTGGAGTTCCTTCATAACTCAACCGACCAAAATATCCTACCATCTGTGTCTGGGTGGCACGCCGATCCCAGAGCATCTTAATCTACTTTATGCTGATCTGAAATATAATAAAGGAAAGGGGTAAGCCTACCACTGGCTTAGTGAATGCATATATAACAAAACAAGTAGAAAGAAAAACAGATAGGTTTAGAGTTTCTCATAATAAAGTACTTAGACAAATAAAGGAAATTATATTGCCTTTAATTGTTGTCTATATATATATAAATAATAATTAAATTACATTGCAAGCTATCAGTAAGCACAATTTAAAATTAAAGGAAACATGATATAATGGGTATCACGTGTAAGAATTATAATCAACCTTGAGTGCCGCCACACAGGGTTCAATATTACCACTAATGCCACTGTACAGTATCACAATATCACCACCATCACCGAGTGCCGCCACATGGTGTACATATCACGATATATCCAATACTGAGTTCCGCTACACAGTGATTATTCATTATTCTAATTAGGTATACTGAGGTTGTTACTCCCATTAACGGTTATGAGTTTTAATCAGATTTTCATCCATAATTTTGGAATAAAATCATTTATATAAATTAAATATTGACAAGTAGGTAATTAAGTCAATAAAGCTTAAATCAAATAAAAGAAACAATTTAAAAAAAAAATAATGAATTAACAAATTTACATAATAAAATTATAAATAAAGGTCATTCATCACCTCCCCAACATAAAAATCATATATATATATATATGTATGTACTTTCACACATATAATTTAATTCACATAAAGTTTTTAAAATAAATAAATAAATAAATAAGATTTGTTTCCCCGACAACGCAAATAAGGCAAATCACAAAATAAGAAGTTTAAACTAAAAATATATAAATATAAAGTAAAAAAGACTACTATTTTGTTATCTATACACTCACCTGTGGAGGTCAATAATAGAGGCCCAAATTTCCTAAAATTTGAAAGAATCTCCAATTGAAAGAGTAGTCCCAATATCACCTATAATTATATTAAACATAAAAACATCACCTTAAATTTCTCCATTAGTTTTTAATATGTTCAATATAACTAATTTCACCTTCCAATAACTAAACCCATAATTATTATTTAAATTTCTAATGTTACTATTAACCCTAGGTTTTAGATTTCACAAATTAATTTCCACAGCCTAATTTAAACTTCTAAAATTTAGTTTGACCTTAGAATATATTTTAAGGAGCTTAAATGAGCATGTAAGAAGTGCCAAATCATACCTAAAGGGTATAAAATAAAAAGCCCCAATTTAAGAACTCCTTCCATGGCCAAAAAGAGAAGGGAAGCTGCCATTAAAGTTTGAATCACCATTGGCATGAAAATGGAGCGAAAATAAAAGCTAAAGTCAAGGAGAAAACTAGCCTAAGTATATGAGAAGAAGAAGAACGAAATTAAAGTTTTAATGGAGCTCACCACAATGTGTCTTCTTTCACCTACTAGCCACGGCCACCCAGTCTTTAGCCACCGGAGCAAGATGATGGTAGCAATGTCTCAGAGGGAAGAATAACGAGCAAGCACAAGAACGAAGAAGAAGAAGAAGAAAGGAAATGGAAGAAGAAGGAGAAGGGAAAGGGGCTGCGTTAATGGGAAGGAGAAGGTGCTTTTCGAAGAAAGAGAAAAAGAAGAAAGGGGAGGAGAGAAGGCTCTGCGTCAGATGAGAGGTAATAAGGAAGGAAAGTATATTATAAAAAGGGAAAGGAGAAATTGCAAAAAAGCACCCAAAGGTTTTTATTTATTTATTTTGTAATTTTTTTAAAACTCATAGAGAATTATTCTTGCATGCCTAAATGTGAAAATTAGGACCCCATAATTATTTAGAGTTCCCGTATTTACCTATTTTAAAATTGTGGGACATAGAAATGTCCTAATAGGTATAAAATAGATTTCAAAATAGCTCCTTAAAATAATTTTAAAACTTTATAATTATCCTAAGATTACCTAAATATTATATTTATCCTAAAAATAAATTTTTGGCTAATTTAATTAATTATTATTATTATTATTATTATTATTATTTTAATTTAGGTTATTACATTCTTCCCCTTTTAGAAAATTCGGTCTCCCGAATTTTAACAAGCCTTTTACCTAAGGGGTTTCGAAAAGATGGGGATACTTCTCACGCATAGCTTCCTCAGCTTCCCAAGTTGCCTCCTCTTTGGAATGCTTCTGCCATACCACTTTTACTGATGTTATATCTTTATTCCTCAATCTCTTGATCTATCTATCAATTATAGCCACAGGTTGCTCTTCATAAGAGAGCTGCTCATCTAATTCTATGGTTTGTGGTTGAAGCACATGAGAAGGGTCAGCCAAGTATTTTCGAAGCATAGACACATGGAAGACAGGATAAACACTTGCAAGATTTAGTGGAAGAGCTAAACTGTAGGCTATAGCTCCCATTCTTTCAAGTATCTCAAAAGGCCTAATGTACCTAGGACTCAACTTCCCTTTCTTGCCAAATCATAAAACACCTTTCATAGGCGATACTTGTAAAAACACAAGGTCACCAACACTGAACTCCAACTCACGTCTCCTATGATCTGCATAGGACTTTTTCCTAGTTTGGACAGTCAACAACCTTTCACGAATCAATCGCACTTTAGCCATTGACTCTTGAATGAGATATGGACCCAAAAGTTTAGATTCACCCACCTCAAATCAACCAATTGGTGATCTACAACACCTTCCATATAATGCCTCAAAAGGTGCCATTTGGATGCTAGATTGATAACTATTGTTATATGCAAATTCCATCAAAGGTAAGTATTTATCCCAACAACCACCTAGATCCAAAACACATATGCGAAGCATATCTTTTAGTATTTCTATCGTGCGCTCAGACTGTCCATCGGTTTGAGGATGAAAGGCAATGCTAAGATTTAAACGAGTCCCTATTGCTTCTTGGAATGACTTCTAAAATTTAGTTGTAAACTGTGGTCCACGATCTGAGATGATAGATACAGGTACTTTATGAAGAGCAACAATCCTATCTAGATAAAGCTTAGCATATTGAGTTACAGTATAGGTGATCTTCACAAGTAAGAAGTGCGCAGATTTAGTCAATCGGTCTACAATCACCCATACTGAATCATAACCATTAAGGATCTTTGGCAAATCGGTCACAAAATCCATAGTAATTTTTTCTCACTTCCATTTAGGTATTTCAATTTGCTACAACATACCTGTAGGCTTCTGATGTTCAGCCTTTACTTGTTGACATACTAAACATTTAGATACAAACTCTGCCATGTCTTTTTTCATTCATTTCCACCAATACAACTCTTTCAAATCTTGATACATCTTATTGGAACCTAGGTAAAGCGTGTAAGTTGAGTGATGAGTTTCTTCTAAAATTTTTCTTTGCAACTCTTCCACATTTGGCATGCACAATCTATGACCACATCTTAAGACCCCTTTAGAATCTATTGTGAACTCTTGTAACTTCCCTTCACGGACTTCTTCCATAATCTTCCTTAATTGAGCATCCAGTTCCTGTGTGCCCTTGATTTTATCTACCATACTAGAACTAAGTTGCACATGAGCTAATAGTGCACCTGACCCTGTGATCTTAAACCTCACTCCACCCTCAATAAGTTTTTGAAATTCTTTCATCATCAGTCTCTTGACTTTAACAATGTGAGCTAAGCTACCCATGGATTTTCTACTTAAGGTATCAGCCACTACATTAGCTTTACCAGGGTGATATAAAATGTTACAGTCATAATCTTTCAAGAGTTCTAACCACCTTCTTTGTCTTAAGTTCAAATCTCGCAGTTGAAAGATATACTTAAGACTCTTATGATCGATGTAAATTTTGCAAGTCTCACCATATAGGTAATGCCTCCAAATCTTCAATGCAAATATGACTGCAGCCATTTCTAAATCATGAGTGGGATAATTCTGTTCATGCTTCTTGAGTTGTCTAGATGCATAGGCTATCACCTTCCCATACTATATTAGTACACAACCCAGGCCTACTCTTGATGCGTCACAATATACTGTATAACCACCAGTTCCAGATGGAAGAGCTAGCACAGGTGCAGAGGTTAAACAATCTTTTAATTGTTGAAAACTCTCTTTGGATGAATCTGACCACTGAAACTTCACTCCCTTCCTTGTCAATCTCATTAGAGGAGCTGCAAGCTTAGAGAAATCTTTAACAAATCTGCGGTAGTATCCCGCTAACGCGAGAAAACTACGAATCTCAGTTATTGTAGTAGGTCTAGGCCAATTTTTGACCGCTTCCACCTTTTTAGAATTTACACTTATCCCATTCTTAGACACTGTGTGTCCTAGGAAAGCTACACTGTCCAACCAAAACTCACACTTAGAGAATTTAGCAAAAAGATAGTATTCTCTCAAAGTTTGCAAAGCCATTCTCAAATGTTGCTCATGCTCTTCCTTACTTTTTGAGTAAATAAGAATGTCATCAATAAAAATAACCACAAAATGATCTAAGAATGGTTTAAAGACTCGATTCATCAAGTCCATGAAAGTTACCGGAGCATTTGTAAGCCCAAATGACATGACTAAGAACTCTTAATGCCCATAACGAGTCCTGAAAGTTGTCTTTGAAATGTCCTCTCCTCTGATCTTCAACTGATGATACCCCGACTTCAAGTCTATCTTAGAAAAGCATTGAGCTCCCTGAAGTTGGTCAAACAAGTTGTCTATTCATGGCAATGGATACTTATTCTTCACTATCACCTTATTTAATTGCCTGTGATCAATACACAATCTTAAAGAGCTATCCTTCTTTACAAATAATACTGGAGCACCCCAAGGAGAAGAACTAGGGCGTATGAAACCTTTATCAAGAAGATTTTGTAATTGTTCTTTCAATTCTCTAAGCTCCGCTGGAGCCATTCTGTATGGAGGTATAGACACAGGTTGAGTGTTAAGAATTAAGTCTATGCAAAATTCAATCTCCCTATCTGGAGGTAAACTGGGCAACTCTTTAGGGAAGACATCAGGGTATTCACATACCACTGGTACCTTTTCCAAACTTGCTGTTGTCACACTAATATCTTTAACCATTGCCAAATACCCTTTACACCCTTTTCCCAATAACCTCCTAGCACTCAGAGTAGAAATCAAATTACTAAGTGTCACACTGTGGTCGCCTTGGAAAGTAAAAGATTCTCCAATTGGCAATTCAAACTTCACCACCTTATTATGACAATCAAGTGTAGTGTGACAAGAAGATAACTAGTCCATACCCAGAATTACATCGAAATCCATCATATTAAGGACTACTAGATCAACAAATAACTAATTGCCTTTTACTAGGACTTCACAAGATCTATGTACGCGGTCAACTGTGATTGCATCTCCCATAGGTGTAGCTACCACTAAAGGCTCATCTAGTAGTGATGCATTTTTACCAAATCGCAAAGAAAAGAATAAGGATACAAAGGAATGTGTAGCACTAGAATCAAATAGAACATGTGCATCAAAAGAGCAAATTGGAAGCATACCTGTCACCACTGCATTTGACATCTGAGCATCTTGATGTGTCATCGCATAAACACGAGCTTGACCTCCCTTAGCTTGCCTCTGGCCTCTGCCTCCTGATCCTCTGCCATGAGATTGTACCCCACCAAGACCTTGGCCTCCAGGCTCACCAACCTGTCTTAATGCAGTTGCTAGAATTGGAGATGATGGTAGCGTCGTAGGATTAAATGCATGACTAGAGGATGGTTGCCCTGATAACATAGGACAATCCTTCTTGATATGGCCTAGCTGACCACACTGATAGCATGCTCTCCCTGGTCCAAAACAAATGCCAGTATGACTCCTCCCACAAGTAGAACAAGGGGGTAGGGGTCCAAAAGATCTCCCTCTACCACGAATAGACTGCGAAGAGCACATCTGATTAGTCCCACCACTCTGAACTATATTTGAGGAATGTCCACTATGACTTCCCTGACTTTGAAAACTTTGTTGTTAACCCTAATGACTCACTACAATCTCCCTTCCGATTCCACTACCTCTAACTTGATAACCACCCCAATTGCTTTCATTTCGCTACCATTTAAGTGCCTCTCGTGCATTCTTGCTTTCTTTACTACAAGCTTCAAAAAGTTTGGCACTTTCAACTACATCTTCATAAGAGTCATATTGGACTCTAGCAATTGATTGGAACAAATAATCTAAAAGCCTTGTGTACAAATCACTTCGCTCGCATCTGCTCTGTAGCTACCAAATGAGGAGCATATCTAGATAACTCAGTATATAATATCTTATATTCTGCTACTGTCATACCCTCTTCAATACTTCAAATTCTCTAGCTTTAGCATCTCTAACTGTCTGTGGAAGAAATCGTCTCATAAACAACTCAGCGAACTCTTCCCAAACCAAAGGGGGTGACCCTTGTGGTCTTCCTTCTTTCATTGTATCAAACCATGTTTGAGCCAAGCCTAGCAAATAATATTCTGCTAACTCTGCTGATCTAGTAGGTGTATATCCCAATGCTCTACAAAGTCGACCTATCTGATCCAAAAAGTATTAAGGGTCCTCATCTACCTCTGTGCCTGTAAAAGAAGGGGGCTTAAGCTTCATAAATTCTGACAACTGAACCACAACTGTCCTCCCCTATTGAGCTAATTGCTCCTTCTCTAATCTAACTTCTGGCTCAGGCTCAGGATCTACATGCTGTTCTCTCTTTTGTTGTTGTTGCTGGATTACACCCATCATCTCTCTCATGGTTTGTTGCATGTCACACATGCTAGCAACAACATCTGCTAATGTCAAGTTTGCCTGCCTAGCCTTAGGCGCCTCATCTCTTGCTGCCCTAACAGACCCATCTGCTTGATCATGACCATGTTTGCGGCTAACACCACGTTCGTGACCTCTACTACTACCACACCCTCGGCCTCGAGAAGCCAAAGTAGGGTCATGAGGTAGGTTAGAAGCCTCATCAGGAGCAAACCTCCTAGGTGCTATCCTTTTTCTCGGTGGCATCCTTTCCTAGAAATAAAATAAAGCACACACAAATAATGATTTTAATCAAGTTTCAAGCAATAAACATACTTAATGCATAGACCACTAAACAAGACTCCAAGACTTACATTTGGCAATAATAGACTCCTACATGTAAGGTGCGCTGGCCAATTACACAATTACATGTAAGATTCTACTACTCCCCAGTCATATGGCTACAAAGACCTAGACACAAACCGAGCTCTAATACCAACTTTGTCACGACCCAAACTCCGATCCATGACCAACACCTAGACCTCTAAGTATGATTGGCCCAGCCTAGTAAGCCTGGCAACTCATTCAATGCTCATACTTTTATATAAACATACCTACAGTGATTAGAGGTTGCTGAAAATCCAGCAGCACCTCCCCTAAAAATTAGACATCCCAACTTTGCAAATTCAACACAGCTCAATGTATTTCATTTAAAAAATTTACCAATATCTTATGTCTTTGAATTCTTTTCACAATACAGTATAGTACATAAGTTTTTCAAAATATAATCAAATGCCATTACAAAGGTCATTATATGATCTACAAAAAAATATAACATATTTATAACTCAAATTAATATAGCACTTAGTAGTTAATGTATCTTGGAGTTCCTACACAATTCAACCGACCAAAATATCCTACCATCTGTGTCTGGGTGGCACGCCGATCCCAAAGCACCTTAATCTACTTTATGCTGATCTGAAATATGACAAAGGAAAGGGGTAAGCCTACCACTGGTTTAGTGAATGCATATATAACAAAACAAGTAGAAGAGAAAATAGATAGGTTTAGGTTTCTCACAATAAAGTACTTAGACAAATAAAGCAAGTTATATTACCTTTAATTGTTGTCTATATATATAAATAATAATTAAATTACATTGCAAGTTATCAGTAAGTACAATTTAAAATTAAAGGAAATAAGATATAATGGGTATCATGTGTAAAAATTATAATCAACCCTGAGTGCCGCCACACAGGATTCAATACTACCACTAATGCCACTGTACAATATCATAATATCACCACCATCACCGAGTGTCACTACACGGTGTATATATCACGATATATCCAATATAATTATCACTAAGTGCCACCACACAGTGATTATTCATTATTCTAATTAGGTATACTGAGGCCGTTATTCCCCATTAACAACTACGGGGTTTTAATCATATTTTCATCCATAATTTTGGAATAAAATCATTTATATAAATTAAATATTGACAAGTAGGTAATTAAGTCAATAAAGCTTAAATCAAATAAAAGAAACAATTTAAAAAAAAAACAATGAATCAACGAATTTATATAATAAAATTATAAATAAAGGTCATTCATCACCTCCCCAATATAAGAACCATATATATATATGTATGTACTTTCACACATATAATTTAATTCATATAAAGTTTTTAAATTAAATAAATAAATAAGATTTGTTTCCCTGACAACGCAAATAAGAAAAATCACAAAATTAGAAGTTTAAACTAACAATATATAAACATAAAGTAAAAAAGACTACTATTTTGTTATCTATGCACTCACCTGTGGAGGTCAATAGTAGAGGCCCAAATTTCCTAAAATTTGAAAGAATCTCCAATTGAAAGAGTAGTTCCAATATCACCTATAATTATATTGAACATAAAAACATCATCTTAAATTTTTCCATTAGTTTTTAATATGTTCAATATAACTAATTTTACCCTCTAATACCTAAACCCATAATTATAGTTTAAATTTCTAATGTTACTATCAACTCTAGGTTTTAGATTTCACAAATTAATTTTCACAGCCTAATTTAAACTTCTAAAATTTAGTTTGACCTTAGAATATATGTTAAGGAGCTTAAATGAGCATGTAAGAAGTGCCAAATCATACCTAAGGGGTATTAAATAAAAGCCCCAATTTAAGAACTCCTTCCACGGCCAAAAAGAGAAGGGAAGCTGCCATTAAAGTTTGAATCACCATTGGCATGAAAATGGAGCAAAAATAAAAGCTAAAGTCAAGGAGAAAACTAGCCTAAGTATATGAGAAGAAGAAGAACGAAATTAAAGTTTTAATGGAGCTCACCACAATGTGTCTTCTCTCACCTACTAGCCACGGCCACCCAGTCCTTAGCCACTGGAGCAAGATGATGGTAGCAATGTCTCAGAGGGAAGAATAGCGAGCAAGCACAAGAACGAAGAAGAAGAAGAAGAAAGGAAATGGAAGAAGAAGGATAAGGGAAAGGGGCTACGTTAATGGGAAGGAGAAGGTGCTTTTCGAAGAAAGAGAAAAAGAAGAAAGGGGGGGAGAGAAGGCTCTGTGTCAGATGAGGGGTAATAAGGAAGGAAAGTATATTATAAAAAGGGAAAGGAGAAATTGCAAAAAAGCACCCAAGGGTTTTTATTTATTTATTTTGTAATTTTTTTAAAACTCAAAGAGAATTATTCTTGCATGCCTACATGTGAAAATTAGGACCCCATAATTATTTAGAGTTCCCGTATTTACCTATTTTAAAATTGTAGGACATAGAAATGTCCCAATAGGTATAAAATAGATTTCAAAATAACTCTTTAAGATATTTTTAAAACTTTATAATTATCCTAAGATTACCTAAATATTATATTTATCCTAAAAATAAATTTTTGGCTAATTTAATTATTATTATTTTAATTTGGGTTGTTACAGTTAGCTACCTTGAGGCTTCCTATATTATTTTCTACTCAACTAGATTTCAAACAATACCCTATGAGACTTGGAATTCATTTATCACCACATACATTAATTGACACACCTAAACCAATTTTCCAGCATAGCTCCCCCCCCTCAAAAGATCCCCAACTTCCAAGATTTTAGACCAAGTCTAAGGAGCTTCATGGCATTTCCTTTTACCTTTAGAAAACTTGAATCAGAAAAATAAGTGTCTTTCAGCATTTTGCACTGCAAATCAGTAGGCTATTGCAGTAACCTCCAAGCTATCTTAGTAAAAAGAGCTAAATTAAAGTTAGCAAAATCCCTAAACCTAACCCCTCCCTCCTTTATGTGACCTTCTTGATCATTTTGTCCCCACAAAAAGTTCAAAATAAGCCTATCAAACTCCATACAAGATTTATTAAAAAATATGAAACTCATCATTAAAAAAGTGAAAATTGCATTGGCTACCACTTTAATCAACACCTCTCTTCTTGCAAAAGGAAGAAGCTTTTGCTTCTACCCTTGAATTTTATGGCCAATCTTATCCTCCCAAAAGCCAACCTAAAGCTTTAACCTCCCCCATATTATAAGAAGTCCCAAGTACTTGCCCAAGATTGACTTATATTGTTTAATATTGGTTGTATTTAACTAATTCTTCATATGTCCACATACATAGAGTAGATAACAAAATTTTGACAATATCTTTTCTAAACCCTAAAAATTTATATAGACGTGGGTTTTGTTCTAAATTAAATATGAAAGAATGATAGCTAGAGTAGAAACATTTTACCAAAGAAAACTTGCAATTATTTATATTTTTATTATTACATATTTCAATTAAAATATGATAAGTATATAATTTTTCATTAATAATATGAAAGTAGTGAACAAATATATACTTCTTTAATTAAATTATATGCTTGTTATATTATTATTAAAAAATTATACATTTATCATATTTAAATTAAAAAAATTGATAATAAAAATATAAAAAATATAAATTTAGTCCTTTAGCAAATGTTAACAATTCCTCTTTTGTACCAAAAAATAAAAGGGCCTTTCCCACTTGATCTCACCAGACTTTTTTCGGCTTTTAGTAAATGCTCTGATATTATATTAAATGATTATTTTTGCTCAAAATTAAGCACAAAGGTCGTTATATAATTTTTGTTATGCTCTACATAATATACTCCCAATACATACGCAGAACAAAGCCTAGATACACAATGAAAAAATTATACGCATTACATTACATAAGAAAAATAGGATACATGCATTAGAGAAGATTTCCAACATCACCTAGTTGTTTCCCTGGATTAACCATTCTAGTTAGGCTATATAAAAGCTTTTAGTTAGGCTTTATATAAATTGTATATTCCAAGTAGACCATGACTACATAGTTTCAATGCCATGCATGGGCCAACCGTGTACTCAAAGTATTAAGATGTTATATGGTTAATTATTGACAAAATTTTAATTATTTAGGATAACATGGAGATTTACACTATAAACTTGGTGCAAATTTTATATCTGAGCATCTTTACTATGATCAACACAGGACTAACATAAAAGTTTTAGCGCACCTAGAACATTTTAGTATTACCCAATTCTTACTTACAAATTGTAAGAATTCAACCCAAATAAAATTCAAGCACATTTCAATCGTAAAGGTGCATCTATTTAAATAAATAAATTTATATTACTAAAAAAAAAGTGAAGTTTATTATCAGATTTTTAACATACGTTTAATTTAAAAAAAAACAATTATGTTATAATAAGTTATAAGAAATATTTACGTGTCATATTTTGTTTATTAGAGATTCTTAAATTATTGTAGCGAAATTTGATGGAAGAATGATGATAAAGGAAAGACAGAAACATTATACCAATTAGTAAACATACTTGAACTGGATCAATTGGTAGCACAGTGTGCATTCGCCCTGCATTGAAGAAACTCAAGCTCAAATATATGCAATAATGGTGGAGGGAAATGCCTAAATAACTAGAAGTTAAAATTAATCTGAGATGAAAAATGAAGATAGAGCACATACATCACTACAAACCATTGGAGAACTACAGAACTACAGTACTGAGGAACAAAAATATGGCATTGTGACACATTTTAATTTGTAAAAAATTAATAAATAACTAAAACAGAGAATGAGAGATTAAGCTTTGGCATACAATTTAAGCATTTGAAACTCAACCTATGCACTAATAAAAACACAGTTATAAAAATTCAGGTATTGTGCCATAAAACAACTTTTATTAAGAGCTGATAATAAATAAAACCAGAAAAATATAATTGTTTATAATCAAAACTAAATTTTTCACAAGGATAAAGAAAAAAAAAAAGAAGTAAATTTAAGCATACTCAGATACAGAATCACGAACACACAATTATGGTGATATAGGGTTTGATGATACCTTTGGGAAATTATCATGGGTCTAAAACTGAGAAGGCATTTTCCTTTGAACTCCCATTGGCCTCTTACAATATAAGTGAAAAAATGGCATAAGAATGCATTATGGAGTGGGTAATAGTTGACGGTTTTTCCGCTTCTCCAGAGCAATAACGACAACTTGCAAGTGGCAAAGGTCATAAACGAATCAAATTGCAAAGATTTGAACAAATAATTATTTTAGAGATCGAACTAAATTTGTACAAAAATATTCTGCATCAGCAATTCAGAACATGTAACCAAGAGAAATGAAATAAGAAAAAATGCAAAGAAGGGAAAAAGACCAAAACGACGTCGTTTCAGTCTTTTCAGTCTTCCCTCCATATTGTTAGATTTTCAGCGAGCAGAACAAGAGAATCAAGTAATGTTCATGCAGTTGTAACGAATCATAGAGTAACGAAGCAAAATAGTTGTAAATTTATGTAATTTACAAGTATGAAAGAAAAGGGTACGTGAACTGCCTTGCTTGAGCTTTCATGGAGGACTCTGCATTGGGATATCTCTCCAATTGCAGAGGAGAAGTAGCAGAAACCGCCATTGGAGAATTAAAGAATTTCTCATCAACTCTGAACTGCCTCTCTATTATTGCACCTCTGCACTAAATAACCACCATCGAGCCATTCAAAATTCCCCATGAATTTGCTAAATTCTAAATCCCATAACCCGAATTACCCAATTCAGAGCTTCGAACGAATCGCAGAGGAGAGAGATGAACCGTGTATATATATATATATATATAAATAACCCCGATAGTGCTCCAAGTCCCAACGGTTAGATGATTAATTTTTAAATTTCAAAAGGCTCTTCTTCCAACGGCTCTTTTCTTTTCTTTCTCTTCCTCTTCTTCAATTCAACATCATCGGCCAATCCAATACCTCTCCGATTGTTATTCGGTGCTCTGAGTGAATTTCCAAATTTCGAAAGCGCCTCTTCCAACGGTTATAATTGTAACCGTTGGAACTTGGAACCTAATATATTACTAGCTGCTCTTTTCTTTTCCCAGATTTTTGTGGACAGAACCTTTTCTGCTCTTCCCCTTCTTCAATTCAACATCATCGGCCAATCAATGCGATTGTTATTCAGAGCTCTGAGTTGGTAACCCATTTCCATTCGGTTGGACTTTGTGTTAGAATTGGTAATTTTGTCCAATCTTTGTTTTCAATTGGTAATTTTGACAGGTTCCATCGTGGAAATTTAGAACAAAGATGCATTAAGAAATTCAATTCTCAAATGGTGGTCTCTTTCATACTTAAGAATTGCAGAAATTTAGAATTATCTGGCTTGGTTTGGTTGTTCCGTGACTCTAATTCTATGTATATAGCAAGAGGAACGTAGTAAAAACTACTTGGTGCTCTGTTTTAGCTCAAGATTCATGAAGCATTACAAGACTCAAATTTGTCGGAAAATTCTCAAAGATTTATCTGTGCTTGCTTTTTTCAGTTTTTTCTGAATTGATATCATCTTTGGCTAAGACTTTTGTGTAAGGAAAATCCCATTTGCTGTATACTTATATATAAAGGCTTCTTTCTCCTTGCTATCCTTCCGATCTTTTGTCCCTGTATTTTTGTACTAGTATTTTGAATTGTTGTGATTTAGAATGGTTTTACAGATTTTGGGACGCCTTGGTTTAGCACCGGAGGTTATGAGCTTGGCTTCAATGGAGAGAAAAGTACTGGTTCAAGTGGTACTAATGCTTTACCAACTCATAATTTGAGTGTCAACTAGCTCTACATAATTACCATTTTATCTGTTTATTTATTTTTTCTGTTTGATGCTTCAGATCATTTGTATTTGCTTGCTTCATTCCCCCTCTCTTGTCTTTTTTTACTCTCTCTCTCTCTCTCTCTCTCTCTATTTTGTGCCATTTTTTTTCTTGTTAGCATCTTGCAAATTTTCAATAAAAAAATGACTATTTTTTAATTGGATTTCTTTGTTTCCAGCAAGCGTAATGTTACTCTAATTTTGATTTTATTAGATACTAATTTATTAGGTGAACTAGTTAAGTGGTTTCATAGTTTCTATTTGAGTGCGTTAGATTGCTTTATCAATGATGTTGTGAATTTGTAACGTGGCTGATTGATTGAAATTATTTTAGGATAAAGCTATCAAAAATTAAATTTTTTTTTTACTACTATGTATAGAAGGATTTAAGTTTTATGTGTGTACATGTGGTCTCGAACATCCAAATTTTATATTTTTACTTTTTATTAAAATAATTATTTTTTAAAATTTATAGTTAAAAGATTATTTTTATTTTAAAAATATTAAAAAATTTGAAAGAAAAGAAAATCAAATTTGAATCGTCCAAATTTGATTTAAACATTTTAAAAAAAATTGAAAAAAAATCAAATCTAAATTATCCAAATTTGATCTAGATTATCCAGATCAGATGTGTATAGAGAAGTACAAGGAGAAAAAGTGTAGAAAATTTGTTTCGATATATAGAACTTTAAATGATTCAATAATAAAGAATTTTAACTTTTTAAAAATTCAAACTTTCCTTGCAAAAATCCATTACTTTATATAGTCTTTTTGACAATGTCGATTTTACTAGTTCTAGTAAGCCGAGCACTTATCAAACCAATATATGCTTGTGTTTGTAGGAAAATTAGGTTAAGTACATGTTTGATTTGACATTTGTGAAGCCTGGAAGCCCGTTTCCCATACAAAACGTGAGTATGTGAAAATGAAGGTCTGTTTGGTTCAGCATTATCCCATTCTATCAATCTATGTTTCTTCGTTCCAAACCCTGCTTGACAACCGTAGCCTAGACTTGCTTCTGTGTTGGTGAGACATGCATTGAAGGTGAAATTAATTTCGCTAATAGCCCCTTCTCACTTTTACCCCTCACGATCTGAACCTTCTTCATTTTGTTGCCTTCCTTCTGCTTTGTCTCTTTGTGTTTATTTTAAATATTTCTCAATTCCATGGGTTGGCTCCTGTGAAAAGATAACAATGCAAAAGCTTGTTTAAAATGCTTTATTTTTATGCTACGTATATTTGTAGACTTAACTAAAATATTTATTTTTAATTTATATTTTAATTCTAATATCAACAAAAATAAATAAATATATTATGCTATATCATTTATTAAATATATTAAAAAAAGGAAGTAATATTATAAAATAAATCAAATAAAGTAATATGACTATCTTGTTAGTAATTTCACACTTAAAAATAATTTTGATATATAATATCTAAACAAAATCAATTTTACTAGAATCATTTTTCAACTAAAAATCCCAAACATAAATCACGTTCATATAAATTCACTTTTACACAATTATTTTTACAAAATCAAGTTTACCAAAATCAAATTTACTTATTATCAATCCAAACACACACTAATAAATTAGGTTAAAATTACTTATCCTGCTGCTTTCTTCATAAAAACATATTATTATAAGTAGTAAAATTAGTTGGATGTTATGGTAGATAGATAAATTGTTTTAGCTGTAACAGAGGTTTGATTGCATCTGCATAGCGAGCATAAGACGACGTAAGTGTGTGGACATTTTTTGAATCAGATGCAATAAAAAAAAAGAAAAGAGAAAATCGCAAAAAGTAATAGAGCTGAAGTTATTTGTCCCAAGGGTAATAAAAACTTGATTTTAGAATCATAGACTCTGAGATCAAGCTAAATTCGGAATCATAGTGTCCAAATTTAGGTGTCTTTGATTTAAGAACCTATGATTTCAAATTTAAGACTTTGAGACTAGTCTGTGGCCAGTCATTTAACCGGTCACAAGAAAATGGTAAAAAATGGATGACAAAGAAGACATGGCAAAATGTGATTGGCTAATCGAGATTTCTAAACACAGAAAAAAAAATTTATAGATAATGTAGTAGCAAAATTAAAATATTATCATTGTAACTCCTCTTTATAAATTTGCCTGAACCTTACACTCTCCTTTCACTTCCTTTCATTTTCTGCGGCCAAAATTACTATTTATCTGCCAAATTTACTTGTTGTGAGATTAATTAGTGAGATTTTACTATTGTTTTGAGGTGCTAGTGAAAGAGAAAGGGTTATAAATTTTGAAGGTGTTTTTTCTACAAAAAATTAGGCATGCCAAATCCTTTTTAATATTTGACAGTTTAATTTTTTCTTTTATAACTAAAATATGTATATTTTGAAATGTTTACGAAATACTAATGTTTGTGAAATTATTTGATGTGGGTGATTGAATATTGTTTATTGTATGGTTAATGTTGATTTTGGTTTTTATTTGAGAAATACATTTGAAAAAGAAAGAAGGAAATGAAAGAAAGATTTGTTCGTGAAATTATTTGGTTAATGTTGATTTTGGTTATTAGTTTAGATATACATTTGAAGAGAGAAATAAATGAAGGAGTAACAAAAGAAATGGAAGAAAGATTTTATTGTTGAAATGGAAAAATTTTGATGTTTAAACTATATATCAAGAATAAATGAGGAAATATTTTCTTTCTAAATTGTATAAATGATGTGAAAGACCAAAAAAAGTTGAGTAAAGTGAAAAGAAGAAATTTGGAAGAAAAATTAATGAAGGTAAAGAAGTTGTGTAGATAATAACAAAGGAGAAATTATTTTTATTTAAAAAAATTAAGAGAAAGAATGTGAAATAATTAAGGGGGAAAAGGGCTAAAATTTTAAAATATATATGTTTGGAGAAAAAATATGAAAAGTTATTGAAAGGTAGAAATTTAAATGAGGGAAAACAAAACATGTTCTAGATAGTAATTAAAATATGTTTTAGAAATGTGTTAAGAAAAAGTAAAAAAGAAAAAAAAAACATGTTCTAGATAGTAATTAAAAAATAGTGGACAAGAGCAAAATATTTAAAAATTGGAAATAATTAGAAGGATAATTTTTGAAAAATTTTCTATTTTTTTCACTTACTTATTTCTCAATTTTCTATTATTTTTTTCATTTAATTAACTTTAAATACATTCCATTTTTCTCTTCCTCATTATGTTTTTCTCCTTAATTATTACCTTAATTACTTCCTTAATTATTTTTTTCATTATTTATTTTTCACTTCCTTGTTTCCTTTCTTATTTTAGCCATTTTCTTTCCTTAATTATTTGACATTTTTCCTATTATTTTTTCATTTTAGTAACTTTAAACTAATTACCTTTTGTTATGTCCAATAAATTTTTAACATTCCTTAATTTTTTCTCCAAATTCAAAAATATAAACATATTTATAATTATAAAGATTCTAAAAATTAGTGAAAGATGGTAAGCTAACTGATAG
The DNA here is from genome assembly GCA_032878935.1 of Erythrophleum fordii. NCBI lineage: Eukaryota > Viridiplantae > Streptophyta > Magnoliopsida > Fabales > Fabaceae > Erythrophleum > Erythrophleum fordii. Next base: position 46,033,514 of record JAVQMF010000053.1, on the reverse strand, counting down.
TGTATATATATATATATATATGTATATATATATATTAGATAGTAATTCAAGGAATAGTATTTTAAAAAATAAGAAAAAATATGTTTTAGGAATGTGGAAAATATTAATTAAAATAAGTAAAACAAGGAAAAAATGTTTTAAAAAGTTGAAATAAAAAAAAAATGAGAACTTTTGAATTTGGAAAATGGGAAAAAATGTGAAATGATGAAATAATGAAGTTGAGTTAATTTATATAGTCGTAAAAATTGGAGAAATTTTTTTTAATAGTGAAAAAAGTGAATTTATATATTGAAGTGACTAAAGTAAAGAAGTGAATAAAAATTGAAAAAAATATTTTTATAAGTGAAATAATGAAATGATGACGTCAATTTAATTTATGTAGTTGAAAAATAAGTACAAAATATCTTTTATTCATAGTAAAAGAAGTAAATTTATATAGTTGGTGAAGACATATATTTTATATTAATAACTAAAAAAATTATATTGGAATAAATAAATACATATAGTTGGAAAATAATTGAAATTTTTTTTATTTATAGTAAAAGAAATAAATTGGAGGTAATTATGAGTGAAAAAAATTGTTTAAAGAGGAAAAAATTAGGAAGTAAATTATTTTTTAAAAAATTAAAAGGTAATTATTATAAATGCAAAAAGTAATTTAAATGAATATATATATGTATAGGATATGTGTAAATTCCAAGTAATTAAAATTTGGAGAATTTTCATATATTTAAATAAATAATTCAAAATGAATAAAAAAGCCTATTATAACTATAACTATTTAGAGTTTGTGATTAGGATATTTGAAGGAAAAGAAATAATCAAGAGGAATGAGATTATTTGCATTTATGTGAATGACAAAATTTATGAAAGTGCTAAGAATGTGACATTTTAGTATATAATTTTAAGGTACATAGCAGTAGGCACTAACATCATCTTAAAATAGTTAAAATAAACAATTTATTAAAAGCTCCAACTTTCCCATAACTATATTATATATGATTTGATATATAGGTTTTCGACAACAATAAATCCAATATGGTACCAAGTAATTATGCTTGAAGATGATTGTGATGTGTAGAAAATGTGGCAATCACACTCACAATTGAATGTAGTTAAGATGTATGCAAACATCTCTAATATTGACCTACTATAGAGTATTGAATTTTAGTCAAATCTGGTGAACAAAGTGTTGCCCTCACCTGATTCATTGTATCAACTGCCTAGGTATACTCAACATTATCAAATTATACCAATAGAGGGTAGTTCACATATGAGTTCCTCTCGTCTAACAATTAACTTTAATGAACCTCCTTCTTTACCTGACTTAGAAGAAAATGTATTAAAAATTTTTGAAAATGAAGATTAGTACGACATAGAACTTGACTCTGATTATGATGGTGAAACTAATGATGACAATGATGTATTTGATAGTAAGGGTGATGACGATGATGCCTTTAGTGTTGAACCAGTGTCCTAATATGTTGACCCTACTGTTCCATTCTTTTAGCAAGTTAATTTATCTAACAAAGGGTGATGAGTTTGAGGAGGTAGGAAATCAAATGCAAATGAACAATAAGGAGTTATGTGTTGAATTAAAAGTATCCAAACTAAAAGGTGTTATGCCTTATTGTGAAACTGTATTTTATGAGACACACCACATGTTTAAGAGGTACTTGATAAGTAAAAAGTATGAAGAATATCAGTTTATGAATTATAATAATAGCTGTAGATGGTGGGTTAGAGTATGTAAAAAAGGCAAGGGAAAGGGATTGTTCTGGCATATTACAAGATATAGGGGTTTATATACATATTTGTGTGCGACATTATCATAGGATCATTCAAAATTGTACTTTGACGTTATCTCATCATGCATTGTTGTAATGGTGATTAAGACACTTGATATTCCAATTAGTCAGATCATCGAGTAGATGAAGGGCTTGTTTAGATACACTATATTTTACAAAAAAATATGGAGAGCAAAACATAAAATTGTAGTTGTTGCTTTTGGAAATTAGGGTCGCTCGTATGCCACATTGTTCATATAGATGCAGTGGTACAACATTTCATACTTGGCTCATATATTGAGTTTGTGATAAAATAATGTCCCCAGAGCACCTTTACTAGTGAGCCAATTCGATGTTTAAGTACATATTTTGGACATTCAAGCCTTATATAGACGCATTTAAGCACATAAAGCTGATGATTCAAGTTAATAAGACATTTCTCTATGACAAATATACACTGTTTATGATAATGGCACAGGATGATGATCAACATATTGTCCCTTTCACCTTTGTTATCATGGAAGGGGAGACATAATTAATATGGACATGGTTCTTATATAACCTACACAGGTGAGTGGTACCTAGATGATGTGGTATTTGTTTAATATCAGATAAACATCCATTAATTATTTGATATAAGATAGATATCTATAAATTTTATTTGTCATCATTACATTATAGACTGGTTGGCAGCCACTATATGGTTATCGTATTTTTTGCTTTCGTCATGTGGTAAGCAATTTTCACACTCATTATAAGTCATTTGATTTAAAGTAAAAGTTAAAAAATATTGGCATGTTTCTCCTTTCTACTTGATTATACACATCGTAGATGATTAGTAACTAATAGCAAAGTTATTGATCATGTTACACAAGTATATCGATAAGAAGTTGTCTGAGATAACAGCTATACATGAGGAGATAACTAGGTCGATTAGAAATCTCCAAGGAACAATGGACCCGTGCATATGATGTGAAAGGTCAGCAATATGGCCATATGACAATGAACTTGGTAGAGTGTATGAATGACGTCTTAAAAGGGGTCATGTCTTTGCCTGTATCAGGAATAGCGAAGGTAACATATTATCAAGTTAGCTAGTATTTCATGTAATGTATTTAGCAGATCAATGCTTAGATGGTAGTGGGTAAGGTTTACTCTCAGACCCTGATAAAAGAGCATTACAATAAATGTGCAAATGTTCAATTGACAAGTTGCATTGTTTGATGTTAAAGAGCCATGTGACCAAATAAATTGCCAATATAGTTGTTGCTGCAATGTTAACTTGACCAAATACATATGTGATTATGGTGAATTCTAAGTGGAGAAGTACTTGTACCAACATGCTCTTACGGTGTGTACAACAACAGCTCTTGAGTCATTTCAATTTGTGGATCTTGTATTTCGCCTGGACACCATGCGTACTACATACAACAGTATATTCTAGCCCATTGAAGGACAATAATATTGGTTACAACCAATTGGTCCAAAATTAGTTCTTGATCTGTCAATACTCTATGAGTGAGGTCGACCTTGTTTGACCTATTATTGAAATGAAATAGATTTTAAGACTATGGGACAACTAAGTAGGTGTAGTCTTTGTAAACAAACTAGGCATAATCGTGCCTCCTACTCATATTACAATTTTACACCTCTATAGTATATTAACAAAAATTATAAATGTTTATAAACAAGTTATATTATTTATTCTTTGTAAGTGTAAGTGTTAGTAACTTTTAAAAGGATAATATTTCCTTATTTTATTTGTACATGTAAATTTTAAAGGAATAATTACAGTTATAAGACCTGCATTGTTGTATGAAACTGTGTGTTAGATAATAAAAAGTCAACAAGAGAATAAGTTCAATGTTACAGAGATGAGAATGTTGCATTGGATGAGTGGACGCACTAAAAGAGATCGGATTAGAAATGAATGCATTAGAGAGAAGGTGAAAGCTACACCTATTGTGGAAAAAATTGTAGAATCAAAACTTAGATGGTTTGGTCATGTTGGGAGGAGACCTATAGAAGCCCCAGTTAGGAGAGTAAATGAGATGGAGAATAGTCTAATAATTAGAAGTAGAGGAAGACCAAAAAAAATTATAGGAGAAATTATTAAGAAAGATTTAGATTTAAATGGATTGTCTAAAAATATGATTTACGATATGTGTTTATGGCGTCGATTGATCTATGTAGCCGATCCCACTTAGTGGGAAAAGGCTTTGTTATTGTTGTATGTTATTTGAACCCGTCTATTTTAAATGAATTACAGTATGTTTGTGTTATTTTGCCCATAGATACCATGGCCAAAGTCAGACAACCTATTCATCCAAGTTTAAAAAGGATGACTCACTTCTATACTCATAAGAGTGACATATATCACAGGTGTTGTCTAGGATGGTAAGGTAAGATAAATTGTTTATTGCTATTTTTTGTTTCATTTAGTTAGTTTGTTATATAATTTATCCCTATTTGCAAGATGAGTTTTGCACAATGATCATTTAGGTGATTTGCATCAACCATTGTGGATTATCTAAGATAGGCATTGCATGAGTTAGCTAATTCAAGTATGATATATCACTAGTTAGTACACTAGTAGAATGGTAGTGCCCAGAGACATACTTTTCATACCACTCGAGGAAAGTGCACGTTCATCTTCAAGGACGTAGTAGTGTAGCTGGGCTTATCGATCGAGGGGGGACCTTATTGTAGGCTTTTAAAAATTATACCACCAGCTGATCAGATTGATGGACAGCGACTTTTTATCACTTGGTTGGCATAGAACTTTGCACATCTACTGGATGACGCAAAGGATGAGACAATGCATTAATTCACCTGTGCCTATATTCCTCATATGATTATGGATTGATTGATGCTAAATAAATCCAGTTATAGAGTTTACTTGATATACTTGCCCTTGTTTGATGACTTTGTGTAGGCTAGCCGTTTTAGATGGAGATCAGCAATACTGGCTTTTCTTTACTATGAGCTTTACAATGCTACATATAGGAATGATAATGGCATATCTGAATACTTAATGTTGTTGCATCTGTGGGCATGGAATCAATTCTCTATACTCATACCCAAAAGACCACCTACTTTTAATCCTCGTATTGAGGAATATCCTATACTTCCCCCTCTAGGTTTTAGGTATGAAATAGTGTTAAAATTTTTGCATATTTAATTTACCTATATTGACTTTATTTATTACCTATTATTTACCAAATGTGTTTGCTTATTGTAATAGATAAAAGAATGTTAGATGACTTCCTCATCTGATTGTTAGAGCCTTTTGGATATATAGAACTTTGCTAGATGCAATGAGGGATGATAGGGTGTGTACCTAACTTTAACTTATGATGTGTACCATTTTTTTGACTATTTAATAATTACTTATTATTTTATCCTATGTTGTCCACAAATTATATGTCACCCATATCAACTGTAAGCAGTGTGAGAGTTAATTCTCGAGTACTATTTTACTTCTTCAGACATTTGGATTGCATCAGTACCACTCATATACTTTTTGGACCATAAAGTGGCACCATGTAAATCGTGTCCTACGATAATTTAGTCACCACTAACCAATTTCTCAAGATTCAGTTAGATTGGACTCTTTTTATAATTTACAGCTTCAAGGAAGAACTCAGATTAATTGGGTATTTTAGTATAGTATTTTTATTCGGTGATAGTATGAATGGTAAAATACTATGTCTCAGTCTCTTATCAATAAGGAGCCCTTTGATAATGTGTCTAAGCAATACACTTGTCAATAGATCCACAAATCAATTGTTGCTACTGGATATGCAGTATATTTTTCTACAATTTGTCACCTTCATCACACTGTTTTCTTAATTTATTGCATGTTGATATTTAACTTTTCATTTTTTTGGTTAACTAATTTAGCAAAGGAGTTTTATAGGATACATTTACAAGATCCTTTAGCTGTGTATTTTCATGATATTGTCAGTTGAGACTTTAGCAATATACTATGTGCTCTTAGTAAACAAGGTTTTTATTTTTTCCTTAGCTTGCTAACCAAGCACCAGATCTACCTAGGCCTTAGATTTTGGTAGGTCATCCAGGAAAAAGATGTCAAGGTTACCTGTCAACCTAATAGCCCATTGTTGGAAGAAATAACTAACAATAACAAGGGCTAATGTAGCAAGACATTCTCGGTGTATCTTCGTACATTTTAACTCCAGTGCAATAGGATATTAGTATGCTTAGTCCATCTTATTCTATACCACCAAGCCAATGTCTAGCTCATTTGGATCATTTACAGACCTTTTATTTGATACAACTACGTTCAATGCCATGTATACTAGTTGTTTTTTGAGTCTGAAGGATCATTGCAATCAAGATTTATGATTTTGTATGAACTGATTCCTCTTATTCAATCCCTATTCATAGATTAAAATACGAATTCCATAATACAGGAGCAACAAAAACCAAAATTAGGGCAACAATGACCATGGTGTGAAAAAAGAATACCTCATTGTGGTACGAAAAGTCATTTACTATAAATATGTTTACAATATTTACATTGATGTAATTTTTTATCAAATCTTACATAATTTATTTATTTATATTATTTCTTTAATTTTTTTTATTTTCTATTTAAATTTTCTTTACATTAACAAATATTAAATAAAATTAAAATTTGAAAAAGATACTAAATAAATATTAAGTTAATCTAATTCAACAATTATCAAGTTAATTGAATGAAACAAATATTTAATCAAACCAATATTAAATAAATAAATTTAATAAAACAAATATTTAATAAAAATATTAAATAAATATTTAGTTATTCTATTAAATTAAAATATAAAAAATTATTAGAGGGAATTCAGATTAAAGCAATTCGCATTCTCTTTGAAATATATATATAAAAAAAGAATTACATCCATCCGAATTACCTTTGAAATATTAAAAGAAAAATATACATGGATGTATTTTGGATGCCACCACATCGAATTCAACAAATTTATTATCTTTTGATCATTACTTTTTCATCTACTCCTTTTCCTTCATTCCAACCTTCTAATATTCCTTTGTGGAAAATATGTTGTGTGTGGATTCATGTGCTACATGTTTATTCAATATCTTTAAAGTCATTCAATGTCTGTACTTTCATGTCTTTAGATATTCATAAGGTTGCAACTCGCAAGGTACTATTGTAGTATGAATTGATAAGATTTGGTAGAGTCGAGTTGGAGTTTTCATTAGTGACATTAAAAACCATCCAACAACTAAGAGAGATATGCATTATTGTTTTATTTTTTATATTTAAAATATCTTAATTTTCCCTTTATGTTTTGTTGACTAGAAGTCGATTAGGACTATCATACATAATTTTTCCCCCCTAAATGTGTAACTATCCTAGACAATTAAGAATTTTCTTTTTCAAAAAATGGGCCTTAATGTTGTTGTCCTAGATACACACACAAGAAGGTTAATTAGCTTGTCATGTGTAGTAAAATTGGGCCTTCTAAGCCCAACCAATTACCATCCTTTATCTTTCAAGAAATTTCAAGGTTAAAAAGATGGTTGCTTAAGGCAATGCTTGACTTTGCTTTTCTCTTAGGTTATTTCTTGCTTTTCTATTATCCAAGTACTCTTTGTAAATTAATATAAGACAATCATTATAATATTTTCTCAATGAAACCTCCATCTTAGCTTGAGCATACACCCACAACTTTTAGGTTCACTGACATAGTAGTTAATGATAAGAGTATAGATTCGAGCTAATCAAGGTTATTCGACCTGCAAACATGAGGCATTTAAACATCTAACCACTTTACCCTATCTCTAATTTTTTCAATAATAGACCTAAGATTGGCTTTGTGAAGGCTCAAAGACTTGGTTTTGCTTAGATAGCTTTGATGTGATATCCACACCTTGTACTTCTCAAGATTAACATGTTTGATAATAGGGATAATTCTTGGAGGACTTTTTAAAATAATTTTACAATTTTTCTTGGACAACACAAGACCATTCTTAAATTTATCTTAATTTAAAAGATTTTTAGGATTTATCCAATAGGGATAACCATTTTAGGCATAAAATGAAAATATAAGGAGATATTGGCTTTTGCCTAATGCGCAACCTTTAATAAACTATAGAGGTTATGTAATAAACTTATATCCTTTGGATTTTTTTAACATATCCAATGAAGTAGCCATTAATAGTCCTTAGGTCTATTTTTTTTCTCTTGTGAATTATAAAGTCTTGATTCAGATAGGCATCAAGAAATGCATGAGGGTTTTTTCAATAGCCTTGATTAAGACTTAGTTTAAAATATGTACAACCATTTTAAAAGCTTCAGTCAGTAAGGGCTTAGGAAACTTGGAGTTGTTAAGCATGCTTCACACTATATCCAATAGTGTTTAGTTTTGTTAAAAGATCTAGGTATGGTGTATTAGGCAAATATCCTTTACTTTTGAAGAAATCTTGCAAATGGACTTGATGCTTATCCATTAGGGCTATACATGAGTTAGGTTAGGCTTTTCCATTTTTTTAACTTTGATGGACTTTAAAATTTTGAATGCTCATATCTTTGTAACCATTTAACCTTTTTTGGCATATGATCACTTATTTTGGTACATTAAAAATATGGGTTCAGAGGAAGAAATAAGAAGAAAACATAGATGTAAAAGGTGAAAGTTCAAAAAGCTATGACTTGGAACTAGATGGTCCATTTAAAGTGATTTGTTTTTTAATATTTATGTAAATTTTTGAGATAGAGATGATGCTGACAACCTTCTTTTTGGTAATTTATCCATTTATTTTTCCTAAAACTGCTTATTTACTATTTCAATTTTGAAATTTTTATTTAAATTGAAAAATGCATGTTTTTTATCTCCTCTTCTTTTGTTTGAATGTAATAATTATAGTCAGAAAGAGACTAGCAGAGGCTTTGACATTTGGCTATTTATACTTTGTAAAATGTGTTTAAAATTTTTTCGTTAGATTGGCAAAATTTTTTTTTGCAAAAATTACAAAATGACCTATAGCTTTTACGGCCTTCATTTTGCTTAAGCATTTTAACAACATGCTTTTATGTCCTCTTTTATATAATTTGTCATCAATTAAAATCTACCTTAGAGCTTTCTATTTGAACTTGAAATTTGCCATTGAGAATGGACTCTTTAAATAGCTAATTACCTCTGTCATCCAATTTCAACAACTGGCTGTTGCTCAATGCCCGCAATTTCCCATGTTTGAAGGATTTCTTGATCTCCTTCAATATCCACAGGTTTGAATCCAGAAGCCTACTGGGCTAAATCGTTTGCTTTTTTATTTTCTCTTCTAAGTACATGCATGACTATTACATTGGCAAACTACTAAAGAATTACATTAGACATTTCATAGACATTTAGATTATTGCATCTACATATCTACTCTGTCATCTAGTCTTTAACAGTTGGTTGTTGATCAATGCCTACAATTTCCCATGTTTGAAGTATTTCTTGATCTCCCTTAATATCAACAGGTTTGAATCTAGAAACCTGTTAGGCTAAATCATTTGATTTTTTATTTTCTCTTTAGGGCACATGCATGATTATTACATCAGTAAGTTGCTAAAAAAGAGCATTAGCCATTTCACTAGTGAAGTATTTAATGATAAGCTAAGAATTGCCTATTACTTGGATAAACTGAGCTTACATCTGTATTAGCATTCTAAACCTGATAATTAAGGCCTTATACTCAACTTGATTGTTAGAACAACCTTGTTTTAGTTAGATCATAAATTTAACGAGCCTTCTTGTTAGGCTAGTAATGGTGATCCTCACACTAGCACTCTTCTAGGTTCTTAATCTATCAAATGCAATATCTATGGTTTGAGGGCTATGTAAGTATGTGTCTCTGCTAATAGATTTTTGACATCAATATGTGGATGTTAGGATAGGAAATTAATTAAGGTATGTCTTTTTAATGGCTTTTAAGAGGACATATTTTATAGCAAAAGCATTTAACCTAATGGCATGTCTCATTAATCTTCCTTATAAGACAACCCTATTAAATATATATTTGACAATGTTGACTTTTCACATAACTAAAATTTCTCTACGTACAAGCATGATACAAGGAAAGATATAGTTTCAATTCCATCCTTGATATTTTATGTAAGAATACTAATGACTTGCGCAACAATTGAGATATAGAGCTTTAATAGTTTACCAGGCTTATAAAGGACTAAGACTTATGGATTTCTTACAAGATAGGCTTATTAAGTAAATATTTGACTATATTGACTATGTTGACATTGCACCATATTGTCTATGTATATCTCTATATTTTTGCTAATTAAGTCATGGAAGACAATATTTATTGCCCTTTGGTAAGTTGCACCAGCATTTTTTAAACCAAATGATATGACTAGCAATTCGTAGATACCTAATGCACTAGAATAATGAAATGCATACGGATATCCTTTTTGGTCATAAACATTTGGTTATAACATGAGGATCTATCCATAAACATTTGGGTATGGCTTGGTTTAAATTCCAAAAATTTATACAAACTCAGACTTACCTATTCTTCTTGATTATAGGAACTATGTTAGAGAACCATTCCATATATTTAGCTATGTGTATAGACCTTGCCTTAAACAACCTTTTTATTTCTTCCTTGTTTTTAGGTAGAAGTTTTGGATTGAATCTCTTAACTAGATGCTTATGCAGTTTAAATCTTTTTCTAATTGACAAGTGATGCTTTACTATTTGCTTAGACAGTCTAGGTATTCCATAATATTCTTACGCAAAATAGTCTTTATACTACTTTATGAGATTGATCAATCGATTTTAAATCTCCTTTGATAACAAGCCACTAATTCTTGTTAACAAGGGTTTGTCATGAGTACCCAAGTTAAAATCCACCAAGGGGTCTTGAGCCTTAAAGTTGGGAATTTGCCATTAGATTAGAGACTTGAATTCTTTTTTTGATAATTGGCTTATTGGTAATTTTGAGTTGTCCCTTTGCCTTTGAGTATGCTAATAGTTGATTATTCTATCCTACCTTTGGCTATAAATAGGGCTAGTTGATGTACGACATCCTTGATCACCCTATATTGCTAATCCATAAGTTTCAAAGGAAAAAGACCATAAGTTGGCCTTATCAGCTTGAAATTTGACTTTAAAACCTTGAGAAGTGAGGTTACATGATTCCAAAGATCCTTCCTTGTAATCCCTGGGAAATTCAATAATTTCCACATGTGATCAGTAGAATATTACCTTAACCATTTCTACATTAGTTGTAAAAAAGTTTTTATTAGCTAGTACCATTTCAATTTTTCACTTTCCCAAAGTATTAGCTATTTATATAATATAGAAGGGACACACTAGTTGGGATAGATCCAATCCTTGCCTAGTAAAATAGAATAAATGGGTTTAGAATCCATAAGAATAAATACTACATTAGCTATTTTAGGTCTTATTGCTATGTTAGCCACAAATATTCTAATAGCAACTATTGCCTTTCTTGTGAAATTGGTCACTTTTCTGTTCATGGCAATTCAATTCACCATGGTGTTTCTAAGTTTCTTTAATGTGTTGCTTAGCATCACATTTAGTATAGCATTGTCATTTATGAACACTCTAGTTACTATCCTGCTATTGATATGAGCTTTAATGTATAAAGGCTTTAAATGCTTGGTTATAGCCCTTAAGGGTTTTTTGAATTGTATCATAGCTAGCACGGCTATTTTATCTTTCTACAAGGATGCCCATTTCGTTTCCTCAATGAACACGTCTCCTTTAAGGTCTTCTAACTATTTTGGTCTTGTCTAGAATTTTTTTGGTGTAATGCCAATGAAATCTATATCTACTAGGGATATCTTAGTATCATACTAATCCAAAAGGTCATCTCACTCTAAAATGTCTTAGCATTAGTTGATGTCTTATGGGTAGACTCTTGTTTAGATGTGCTGACCTTTTAAGGTGACAACATCTTTTCTTTAATCACGTTTTTAGCTGTCCCTAACATCTTGAGCATTTGCCTTAACTTCTACATAGATCTTTCTCTTCATCTTTGCCTCTTTTAAGTACGAGTCAAAGCAACTAGGTGGGATGGTTGTTATGGCTTTTTTGTAATGTATTTGTTGAAAAACATTACCTTTTCTTTATGTCGGCTAGGCTTGGTCGTTTTCTGTGGCTCAGCTAGTTATCATTGCAAATGATTATCCTTTTTTAATGTTAAACTCTGCCATTGCCTTTTCCATTCTAGAATTGGCTTATCATTTATTTTCAAAATTTGCAACCTATCAAACATACTACTATTCTTCTTTTGTGTTGAGACTTGCAATCTGTAGAAAAAATGCTAGACTTATGAATAGTAAATTTTAGCTGTTTAAGTTGTACAACTAATTGCCCACCATCTTTGTTAGCATCTGATGTTAATCCTTTTACTTTCCATTATTTTTGCATCGACTATTTCCATTTATAGTTTAATGAATGAAGTAGTAAGCGTAATGTTGAAATCATATTAGTAGACATAGATGGGAAGGGTTAGTATTGACTATCACATTAGTTGATGGCTTATGGGTAGACTCTTGTTTAGATGTGCTGACCTTTTAGGGTGACTACATCTTTTTTTAATCACGTTTTTAGCTGTCCCTAACATCTTAAGCATTTGCCTTAACTTCTATGTAGATCTTTGTCTTCATCTTTGCCTCTTTTAAGTACAAGTCAAAGCAACTAGGTGGGATGGTTGTTATGGATCTTTTGTAATGTATTCGTTGAAAAACATTACCTTTTCTTTATGTTGGCTAGGCTTGGTCGTTTTTTCTGTGGCTTCAACTGGTTGTCATTACAAATGATTATTCTTTTTTAATGTTAAACTCTACCACTTGCCTTTTCTATTCTAGAATTGGCTCATCATCTATTTTCAGAATTTGCAAACTATCAAACATATTACTATTCTTCTTTTTTATTAGGACTTGCAATCTATAAAAAAATGCTAGGCTTATGAATAGTAGATTTTAGCTGTTTGAGTTAAACAACTAATTGCCCACCATTTTTGTTAGCCTCTGATGTTGTTCCTTTTACTTTCTATTATTTCTACATCGACTGTTTCCATTTTATAGTTTAATGAATGAAGTAATAAGCGTAATGTTGAAATCATGTTAGCAGACACAAATGGGAAGGGTTAGTATTGACTATCATTTCAGCTACTCTTTTATGAACTATCTTGAACCTCTTATCCTTTAAAGCCTTTCAGATTCCATTTCTAAAAACAACACAATTCACAATAGCATGACTAAATGAGGATGCCACTTACAATATTTTCTATTCTTCAGTTCCTTAAAATAGATGAAATGGTATGCCTATCAAGTAACCTAATATGTTGATCTTTAAGTAAATAATTAAAGAATTGATTAGCTTTGGAGATGTCAAATAAGCACTTCTCCCTATTTTCCAGGTTAATGATTTTTTTTTTCTTTTAAGGGCCTTAAAGTTGGGCAAGAGTAGGGTTTCCCTTTCAAAATTTTAGTTGCTAAAACATTAGCTGACTATCGTTCTTGATACTCAATAGCTCTTCTTGGATCTTTAACATAGTCTATGATAGAAACTGCATGTGAACTCCTTCCTCCTTGATTGGCTATCATTTGTGAGTTAAGCTAAGTCTAAACATTCTAGGACTATTAGCTTTTTCTTTAAGCTGAAGCATGTTATCCATAGTTATTGTGGCATATTAGGCATTTGGCAATCATACATGATATCTAGTTCTCATCTTTCTAAATCTTTCCAAAAAGTCAACTACAAGTTTATCTACTTATTTCTTTAAATTCATTAGGTTAGTTATAGTAATCTCTGGCTATAGACTGTAAAACTCATCATGGAAAAGCCATTCCATATTTGTCCAATTCTGCATAGAGTTAGTGGCAAAGATGAATAACAGGTGAAAGCAATTTCAGTTAATGATAAAAAGAATAACTGAAGCTTACCACACTATGTAGTAAATCTATCTACATGTTTAATGGTAGACTTACCATCCTCATTTGAGAAAGTAAAAAAATTAAGCGTTCTAGAACCTCTTGGCAAAGACATTATCTTGTCTAGTTAGCAAGATATGATTTCTTACAAATAGGCCTACCAAGAGGCTGTAGTTGTGTGCCAAAGTGTCTAATTGTCATTTTCGTAATCATATTCAAGCCAACAAGCTAATTAATAGCAGGTTTAGGGTCGGCAATTACTGATTGATTAGTATTCGACAATTGCACTGGAATTGGTCCACGCTATCTTAGTGGTGCCATAAGAACTGGGATAAACTAATGACTATTATGATGTGTGTGGATATATGGGTTAATTAGTTGTAAGAGATGGAATTGGATTCAATGGCTACTCCATAACTAAATCTTTGGAACTGGATGTGCTTGATGAAAAATCAGCTATTCTGAGATTGCTAAGTTGATTAGATAATTAGCTATTTAAGGTGGAACTAAATTCTGTTATTGTTTTTGAACAAAATCTCCTGGACCTTTAAATTAGACATCCCCATATTTGTTTGATGGATATATGATAGTACCTTGCACATTGATTTATGAAATAGCTATAATAGCCAAAGGGTTAAGCAACATTAAGGAAAACCAAGATTACCTGGCATATTTTGTGGTCTTTTAGCCATATGGACTTGCCCATATGTTAGATGCAATACAAGCTCATTTAGTGCTTGCCCTTTAAGATAAATGAGATTTGTGACAAGGGTGTTCAAAATTGGATTTGGTTGCTAACCATACTGACCAACATTAAAGAATGATGCAGAATGTCCTTTAGTCAAGGCTTGTCACTATTGTTGATTATTATACACCTCATTATAGACTTTTGGCTTAACAATCTTAATGACTTGATAAGACATTTAATACATGAGATTGTTGAGCTCCATGTAAATTTGCTTATGGATGAACGATGTTGTCATCACCATAGGTTGGCCTTAATTGTCGCTTCAATGCTTAGAGTTATTTATCCTACAATCGTTGGCATTTATAGTTGGCAAAGATGACATGCCCGAACTTGACACCATAATAGGTTAAGAAACCTGAGGGTTCAAAGGATGTCAGCTACCATTCTTCTTTGTTTATGACATCTTCATATCACTTGAACTTTTACCAGATCGCAATTGCATATGCTATATGTAATCAGAACTAGGTGATGAGAACATGGTTGGATGAACTGCTTTTGGTCCAACCAAGTGTGCCAAGATTGTTTGCTAACGAATTTGGAATCATTAGCTGAACAAATTAGTTAATTTCACACAAATGATTCCTTCTTAAGCTATTAAGAAAGTGCCTAGTTTGAAGATATAACTAGTGGTTAAATGCTACAAGTAGAAAGAATAATAAATAACATCAAAATAGATAAAGTTGAAAAGAAAGATAAAGTTGGAGTGTTAAAATGTAAAGGAATGTGAAAAATTAATGATAAAAACTTGTGTTTAATTGATTGGATGTATCCTTTTTACAAATTTCTACCTTAGGCTTTTATAAGTCATGCCTAACACTAGTCATTGCTACTTCTCCTAACTTTTCTCCTTATGCTTTCATACATGTAAAGTCATGGCCAACATCCTAGGATCGTGTTATGTTATCTCAACTTTTTTTGAGGATAAGATAAAAATTTTGCCTACTCACTAAATGTCTTGTCAACTAATCATGTCAAACTCATCCTTAATTTTATAGCTAATCATAGGTAGCTGCTTCAGTAGAATTTCAAGATTATAAACCTTAAATTATAAGGATGTGGCTAAGCCTAAGTGACTTGGAAACTACCAAGGATCAACTAAATATCATTCATTTTATAACTATAAGTTGTTGGGCCAATCCTAATTAAAGTCCAAAAAGTCTAACATGTGATTTATCGCCCAATCCGACATTTAAAACTCAGTTCAACTCCCATAAAGTAGCTTTGAAGAGCCTAACTTTGTTAGCCCAAGAAGCAAGCCCACTTTCTCACCTGTTAGTATTTTTTTTTTCTTGGTGTTAATAGTATGGTGAAAAAAATTATTGCTGATATGGACCTAGAGTTCGATGCAGTCTTGCAACAATTTTATCATATTGATAAGGTATGCAAAGCAAATCAAAGTTAGTAGCTTTAAGCCCAACCAGCATAAATGATTGATAACAGTGAAGCAAATGAAGAGAAGTTGTTTACTATCATTGTCATTGAAGAATGCAGCAAAGCAACTTTGGATCTTGATATGTAGCATTTAATTGTAAATGCACTCATCATATGATAGCAAATTTAAAAAACTGAACCTTGGACAAAGGTTACTCATCCAAAGTCAAACTTGGAAATGACAAGCTTATGAATGTTAAGGGAATAATTGTAGTGGTTGTCTAAACTTCCTTGGGTACAAGACTTATAGACTTATAGACGATGTTTTATTTGTACTTGAGTTCCTTACAAATACTTGAGTCATCCTATTGTGCAGGGTTTTTGCTAGAATAATAAGGTCTGCACTTTCTCGAGAAAAAATCTATAACTGAAGCTAGCTAAAGGTAAAGAAATAGTCTAAAAGAAATTGATGAAAATCACGTAGGATCAAACACATTGAGTGGAAGAATTATATAGAAATTTTGTTTTCTGTTTTTGTTCTATATCAACTCGAAACATTAAAGAATTTGAGAAATGGATTAGCCATGCATTAAATACAACATAATACTGATATTTTCCAAGTGGAAAGTGGGTTACTGTGAAGGAGAAATAAAGGAAAAAAAGGGTAAACTCAAGCTTAATACAAAGGCAGAATCACATGAGCACACAAATATGGAGATAAAAGGTTTGAAGTAACAACTGTATAAATATTATCAAAGGCTTGAAGTTGAATCAAATTGCCAACAAAAAGATTGTACAAAAATATTCTGCATCAACAATTCAAGACATGTAATAGTTACTGGGCATTCTTTTATAGCATCCAATATGAGAACATAAATTTTGAAGGAAAAAAGAAAGGAATTACAAGCCTATGGTGCTTTAATATTTGCCTTCCCACTCCTGACCACACCAGCTTTCACTAATATGAAAGAAAGGAAAAGGGAGCGGAACAAAACAGAGACAATAATCTTTGAGAACTTTCTGATAAATTTGAAATTGATGTCCTTTCAGCCTTTTCAGTTTTTTCTGTTATTTGCTTTTTAGTGAACAGAATTAGAGAATCAAGTAGTTTTTGATATAGTCCTCCTCTTCTATCCAGACCCGGAACAATCAAACCAAGCCAGATAATTGTAAGTTTGTGTAATTCACAAAGTATAAAAGGTATATGCCTGACCTCGCTTGAGCTTTCATGGGGGACTTTGCATCTCTGCATTGCCATAAAAGAAGTAGCACAAACTGCTATGTGAACTGCTTCTCTGATATTGCACCGTTGCACTAAATTCCCACTATCAAGCTCCCTATGACTATGCTAATTTCTAAATCAAATAACCCTAATTACTTAACTCAGAGGTTGGAACTGAGAATCGCGAAGGAGAGAGAGGAGAGAAATGAGCCCGTTATCTACATATAGCATATTCCAAGTTACAACGATTGCGTTCGAGTCTCCAATGGCTAGCTGATACAATTTTGAAATTTCAAAAGGCTCGTCTTCGAACGACTCTTTTCTTTTCCCAATTCTTCCCCTATAGAACCTTCTTTTTTCTTTCCCTTTTTCAATTTTACATCTTCGGCCAATCCAATACCTCTCCAATTGTTATTCGGAGGTTTGTGTTGTTGGATGATTAATTTTTCAAATTTCAAAAGCTTCTCATCCAATCGTTAAAATTATAACCGTTGGAACTTAGGACAGACTATATAACTAACGGCTCTTTTCTTCTCCTAGATTTTCCAGGACAGAGCATTTTCTTCTCTTCCCCATCTTCAATTCAACATCGTCGACCAATACGTCCCTGATTGTAATTTGGAGCTCGAGTTGGTAATTCATTTCGTTTCTGTTCGACTCTGTCTATAAATCACTTCCGATTCTATCATTCTTTTGTGGAAACTTTGAATGGTTTGATGGTGAAAATTTAGAGAAAGCAAGGTGACTCACGTACCTTTTCTTTCATACTTATGAATTACAGAAATTTACAATTTTATGGCCTGGTTTGGTTGTTCTATCATTCTAATACTCCATATAACAAGGCGAACACAGCAAAAACTACTTGATGCTCTTTTTTAGCTTATAATTCATGGAGCATAACACATATTCAAATTTGTCCGTAGGCAATTTCTAGAGAATGTTAAACTTTATTTTTAATTATATCTTCACCCTTTATTTCATTTGCGATGTACTTTGGATCTTTTATGTGGGGGCACTACATCTGTTAGATATTCAGACTTTGTCAGGCTACTATTTTTCCCTTTGTATTTCATGATTTCCATTTTGCAATAAGCCTTCTGGACCTTAAACTGGAGACACATCATGAATTTACTGATGTTATTGTTCAACATGTCAGAATTGGCTATAGTATGTTAACCAATGTTGAAGAAATTCGAGCAATTTCTCCTGGCAAGGTAAGCTATGAATGTTTTATGGTTAATAGATCAACACGAATTTCACTACTCTGACTTCCTATAAACCTATTGAGCCTAGGATGTAGTGGTTAGGTCAAAACAGAGACACATATTGCAACTATATTATAACATGAATTAAAATAATATTACAGATCCACTTGGAAACTACAAGGGAGAGATATGGGAGGATACGATGGGTAATGTTGATGTACTGGTTGCTGGGATTGGAATTGGTGGCACTATTACAGGCTCCGGACAATATCTCAAACTTGTGAACAAAAAAATAAAGGTTAGAATACCCTCCTGATATGTGTTTATTAATTGTGAATGTAATGAAATGACTTATTGGTCTTGTGGCATTGATTCCCCACTATCTAGTAATTGTGACAGCCTAACACCTGAGTTTTATTCCAATGGCCTACATTTTTTATGTGTGTGTGTATATGTTTTTTTTTTTCAGTGGAGAGAGAATAAGGGCCTTAGGTGGTTGGTGTGGAAGTGTACACAAGTGTAACTTCTTGCTTAGGTGGGTGGGGTGGAACCTGCAGAGAGAAGTTAATTTCAGGGAATAATCTAGGTGTGAATCTTCTACAAACAATTTAATGTCAATGTTTTTAATTTCTTTTGTCTTACTTTGTGTTGCTAGTTTTTAGCACAATTTTTGCTTATAAGCTATCGATAGTATTGGAGATTTGGTTGCAGGTTATCTGCCAAGCATTTTGGATGTCAAATTACTTGATGAGGCTATCAAGGTCATAAAAAACTTTCTTCCTCCTTGGTTACCTGCTTTGATTTCCTACATATTGCTAGCCACAATACTTGTTTTGGGCTGGTCTCTGGGCTTCGGAATTTCCTTGATCTTTAATGAATTAGCTTTATGCTTGTATAAAAATTTGAATAGTTGAACCTTTTAAGTTTTCTTTAACATGCCTTGATGTTGGATAAATTTGACAAAGATGCAAGTGACAAGAAATAAATTGGAAGCGTGGATTAGAATTGTAGAAAGAAGGTGTAACTGTTTTGTGACTTGAACTCAGTTTTTTAGAGAATTAGAGGGTGGCTGAATTTCAGGGGAAAAAGAGCTCAATTGTCGGAGTCATCAACAGGGTTTCATTGTTTTACTAGAAGCTTCATCCACGGCTTACCAGACACTTTCTAGTTTTGATTTGATGTCTTTCTGTCTGTCATTTTGAAGCACTTTTATCTTCATAATTTGCTTACATAGTCATCACTTGGGGGCATAGGTTACTAATGTTGAAGCTGTTGAAATGGCAAGGAGATTAGCTTTGGAAGAAGGTTTACTTGGTAGGCTGCGTATTTAAACACCTTGCTTACATAGACACTTTATCTTCATAATTTCTTTACATATATGAACTTGCTTAAATAGACACTTTCTATGACCTTGCTTACATAGATGACACTTGGGAGCATAGGTTACTAATGTTGAAGCTGTTGAAATGGCAAGGAGATTAGCTTTGGAAGAAGGTTTACTTGGTAGGCTGCATATTTAAACATCTTGATATATAGAATCTCATGTTTTGTTTTATATTTTTAATTTCATTATTATTATTTTTTGGTTTTGATTATAATCAGAAGTTGGTGGTCTGCATATAGCTTTCCAGATGTATTTTTTTGTTCTAGTTTCAGAACTCCATTTATTCATTCGTTCCACCTTCTCACTTCATTTTCAAGTTTAATATGCTGCTAGATATTTGCAATGTCACTATGATCTAAGATGGAGCCTTTTTTTTTTTTTTTTCAGGATAGGTATTATTATGATTGTTTCAAATTTCAGGATTTCTTCAAGAGCTGCTGCAACTGCTATAGCAAGAATGCCGGAAATCGACTAGGTATAGCCCTGAAATCACCTATTTTACATTTAGAATGAAGTGCTAAATCGTTTACCTTAATTTTTGATTTGCATTAGTGAAGTCAGTGAATTGAATATCATGAGTTCCACATTTCTTATCATCATCAACAAAATTATTATCCCCAATTTATGAGACTAGCAGTAATTATTGCTAAAAGTCGATTATTCCATATTCTAGAAATAATTTACTTTCTCACAACATAATAGCTTAACACCATAACCCATCTACAGTAAATAAGCCTTGCCATCATAAATAACCATTCCATCTTTGTTTTCATTTGATATGAGAAACTTCATTAGAAGAAAGAAAGTAGAAGAAGTTATTATTGCCAAACATTAAAAAAAACAAAAACAAAATTGATAGTGTAAGAAAGGCTTTTTGACGTTAATATATAAAAGAAAAAAACTTATAACTCAAATTTGCAGTTGTCAAAATTATTTTTTTAAAGGTGATGTCGTGACCCTTTTATTAATTTTTTGAATTTGAATTTGCATTTTAGTTTTATTAAAAAGTGTTTAAAAATACAAAAAAATTAAAAATACATATGAATTTTATTTATTTCTTTGACAAAATTGACTATAGCTTTTTTGACTTGTATATATAAAAGAAAAGAACTATTGATTTAAAACTTTAGCCGTCGAAATGTTTTCTTGAAATACTTAATATATATATATATATATTATATTATTTTTTTAAGGGGTTGAGGCATTGTGCCATGACCCATTTGTTTATTTTAAATTTTAATTTTTTTTGAAAAAGGATTTAGAAATTCAATTTTTGTAAAAAAATATATTCTTTTTTAAATGTATTTTTAAGTTTTAATAAATTTATGTGTAATATAAATTTTAAAAAACTTTAATATTTTTATTAAAGTAGAAAATGTAAAAGAAAAATATAAAGAATGAAAATAAAATAGAATTTACAAGTATACAAAAATAAAGTATAAATATCAAAATGGAAAACAAGCATACCATTTTAATCAATATGTCCTCCAATCCCGTATCGAGGCTTTCTTCTCAATTGTTGTGGATGCCATTGCAGTGGTTCCTTTTCTTTTTCTTCATCTTCGTTATCACCAGACGATCCATATTGATATTATGAGTTGGCTGAGGGGATGGAACAAGTGGAATCGGTTGATTACCAAACCAGTGCCGACAAAATCTGTAAATGATACACCAGGAGCAAAAGAAGAAAAACCAGCATCCCTAAAATCTGGAAAAGATCCACTTGGTGCAAAAGATGATGCGAAAGAAGAAATACTAGCACCCACATAGATTGGCGCTGGCGTGTAATAGAACGATGAGGTATATGTTTAACATCCACTATTATGTGCAGTATCTACTAATAGCTCTTTAGTGGATATAAAACTATGTCCTCGCTTGCTTAGGTGAGCCTTTGGCTTGGATGGCCTTTGCAAATGAAAAACCCCTATTAGAAAAAGGATCTCCACTATTCAAAAGATGTACCAACATACTTTACACTGAATGCAAATGGATCAAAGAATAAAATAGCGAAGGGCACACCATAACTTGCATGGTTTAGGGTGGCAGGGTAAAAAAAGTACAACTGAGGAGATGATGGTGTGAATAAAGATGAACCAGTATAGGCAAAATTTGTGAATGATGCATTAGGAGCAAAATAAGAAGAACTGTACCCTTAAAATTTGAAATAGATTCACTTGGTGCAAAAGATAGTGCAAAAGAAAAAGGACCAGTGCCCATATAAATTGGTGCAGGTATGTAATAGGATAATAGGG
Source organism: Erythrophleum fordii (assembly GCA_032878935.1). Lineage (NCBI taxonomy): Eukaryota > Viridiplantae > Streptophyta > Magnoliopsida > Fabales > Fabaceae > Erythrophleum > Erythrophleum fordii. The sequence continues at coordinate 46,011,610 of JAVQMF010000053.1, read as the reverse complement.
CATCTGTTTGACATGCAGTATCTACTAATAGCTCTCTAGTGGATATAAAATCGTGTCCCAACTTACTTGGGTGAGCCTCTGGCTTTAATGGCCTTTGCAGATGAGGAATGGGTGAAGTATGTTAAGAGACTATCATCTCCCAATATTCACCTAAGGTTTGCAGCATTGTCTTAATATTTCTACTTGCCCTTTCCTATATAAGCCATCCAATACATCGGCCTATGAAAAAATAAAAAGATCAGCAATTATGTGATTTGATGAAGTATAGAAGTATACAGAATAAAATTAAATGTAAACATAAAAAATCTTATCACGAAACCTTGAGTGCCACTTTTTGGATGGATCTATCGTCGCGTATGTTGCTAATACCAACAAATGTAATCAAAGGAGTGATCCAAAGGAGATATTTCCATATCTGCTTTGGGCAACAACCTGCTACCATGCATTTCATGCAATAATAAATACATGCATATAACGCCAATCTTTATGTGTTTTTCCTTTCAACTGAAGGATATGCAAAGACCCTACATTGAATAATCTGGGGGATATGCTATTATTTCCTAAACTGGTGGAGGACATAATTTGCACAGTAAAACTCAACGATCCATAAGCAAATAATAGGAATAGATGCACACCCTATATCTAAAAACACTAAGCAATAATAAGATTAATTGTCAGATACTCAGATACTCATATGATTGCCAAAAAAACTCATCATTCTTCATTTAATCCAATAATATCTTATAGTTCGCAAGGCCTCTATGGTCAGATGAATATGTTGGAGAACACGCCTCCATCTGAAACTTAGCAGTGGATTCAATAGATATATCTCTATTTGAGGGTCTGGATGAGAGGGGTGGTAGTGGAGCCAATCACGAGAAATGATCCCATGCCTTTAAGTGTAACGATGTCAAACAACTACTAATATTTACCTCATCATAATTTGTTGCACTACATATTTTTTTATATAAATGTGTTAAAACTGTTGATCCTCAACTATAATGATCATCGAAATTGACAAGTAATAGCAGATACATCAACATGGCCTTGTGCCCAGTCTGATCTGGCATAAAGTATCCCCTTAATTAATCTTGTAATATATGCTTAAGTAAATTGCTATATAGTCACATCATTGACATCATCTAGAAGGCTCATAAATGTTTTGAGACATTGAGTCGTTGTCCATCCATTATCTCTGGAGATGGATCTACGTTAAGTAATTATTGGTACATAATCGTCCAATTGTAATTTGGTCTAACTCAAAACAACCTGTCCTGTGCAGGGTAGCCGAAACTGAATAGCAACATCCTGTAGGGTGATTGTTGCCTCCCCTATAGTTAAGTGAAAAGCATATTTCAAGTTGAAGTGGCTAAGTCAGGACACTCCATAAAAACCAACCTGATCAAGTAGGGAAAAATGACAAGTAGAGGATTGAAAATGTGATCTCCCTGTGCTACCTGTTGTATAAAAATAACATTTAATTATGTTATTTTTACCGGTTCCTGCCCCACAACCTGTGACATGTGATAAGTTTATAAGAACAAAAGTGAGTCATCCTCAGGCTTCGGGTCTATAACGCTAGGATGATAAACTACAATATTAGAGTTAGAGTTAAAAAAATCACTTTCAATTTTATATGGCTATGAAGTAACTTTTTTATAAGAAGGGAACTACAAATGTTATATAAGGGAATTACCAATCTAATTTGAAAAAAATGGAATCATGTTATAGAAAAAGTTCATTGATAGAAATAATTATAAAGTTATAGTAAAATTATGTTAATCAATCAATTAAAATACACAATAAAATGAACTATATCAACATCCATTTAGCCACTGAGATGGCCAAGTTACTCAATTGTGGCCAATTTATCTACATAAACCACATCGTTGTTGTTCTCTTGGCCCTTCATGACAATCCATCTCATTCTAAATTTTAGAGGACTTCAACCTACCCTTTTGGTGAATCATAACAAGATCACTAGTTGTGGACCTACAATTTGTGGCCAATATAGTTCCAATCCCATCGACTAAGACTTCGTCTTGTATACATTAATGATGGTATCCAGCTAAAAAAGTTAGTCCACGTATTGGAGCGAATCAATGGAGACCGTGACACATGTAGTAAAGACATGTTGGCACATATACTTTTGAATTTAAAACTCATTACAGTCAGTCACAAATACAATAAGACTGGCTCACCTTACAACATCGACCATATTGCTTGTTCGTTAGATTATATAGTTCTTTAACCTTGAATTCTGATATTTGCTTGTCAAACCTGCGTATAGTTCAGGCTAATGCACTTTTGTATAAAATGATGATAGTTTTTTTAGAAAAATTAGAGTTGAGGATCCAGAGTTAAAAATATTTATTTTGAAGGACCTGTTACTTTTAAGAGGTTTTACTTAAAGTCAGTGGTAATACATCATTCAGAGTATTTTCAACTTTGGATCCTTAACTCTAATTCTCCCTAATTTTTTCATCATATTCTCTAGGAACATAGCACTAGTCTCAAGCTATGTGGTGCTCTACCCAATATATGTTTCAGCCTATACATAATTGCTTTTACTAGTCCTCTGATAGGTAAAAACCTAATCCCCTTTAATACATTATTAATAAATTTAACCAAATTTATAGTCATATGCCCCCAACATCGGCTTTCGACATCATACGCGTAAGACCATTTGCTCTTAAGAATATCCTCAATCCCTCAATCTAGGTCTTCGCATGGAGTTGATGTAATTGGGCCAATTTTCCAATTTTCATCCACTTGATACCATTCATGCAAGTGCATTAATAGTTATCTAGTAATAAACATTTTGACACAAAATCTATGAAGTCATTTTATAGGATAAGTAAAACATACCAATATTGATGAACATTTTCTTTAGTCACGTACTCCTAAACGTTATGTGTGGTGGCTACCACCCAATTTCTAGATTAAAAACAGCGTCCAAAATTTCCGGATGTCTATCAGAAATCAAGTAGATCCCCATTTTATTTGACAGTACTTATTGTCAAAGTAAGGAAAGGAACCATGCCTACAATTTTAGGGTTTTGGCTTCATCTTATGAACTTGCAATGAGCACAGTCTACTTGTACTTTCCATATAGAAAGCCTCCATCAACATTGGTTTTAGGTGATCAAACATAAGTTGTTTTATGGGAACTCTTTATGAACAAACTCATCATACGACCTTGGCGGTCAACCGCGCGACCAATCATTTTGGCAAGAAAGCGATCATTCCTAATTTGTATGAAACAATGTAGCCAATATGCTATACACCCTTTTAATAATAATTTTCCTAATGGAGATCGATGATTCTTAGTCACCATTGACACATTTATGTAATGAGATCACATTAGAATCAAGTTTTTGGATGATCCTGTAACAATGGTGGAGAAACATGTGTTATTTTTCAATGTCTGTCCTTGTCATCTTGATTTGTTCTAACTCAGTAATTACACTGATCATTATATTCTAGATAATAATATTCTTCGTACTTCTCTGATGAATAATGTACCTTAAAGGTATGGTGTTTGCGAATGCCAATATACAACTCTTGAATATTGTTCAAATAAATGGTTTTAGCCATCTCAGGGATCTTGGTAAAATTCCCATCATCTGGGCTAATATGTGAAAGCATGGCATATACTTGATCCACATCAAGCCAATCGAGTGACCTCTACCTCATCAAAGTCGTCCATTATATCCTCCGCCTCATATGGGGGCGAGACGGAGGACTCACATTGAAACTACACTAATGCAGGCTGGTGGATGGGAGGGATAACGATGCATGAACCTCAATTTGGGCCACATTCAAATTTACATTAGTAGTTGATAGATGCGCTTAAATATCCAGTGCACCTAATTACCTTGTCCACCTATATGCCAATATACAAACTAATTTAAAGTTAATCATAACTTTTCGCCCACCATCTTCTTCAACCCATTAAGAGTCTATGTCATATACAAACGTTGCACATTCCTCGATATTATAATTTTTTTCATTTGTATATCTGCATATGATTTAACTCATTATGAAAAAAATTTATTAACGATATTTATTTACATTTCTAAAGTTATATATCAGTAACTATATACATATTTTTTAATAAAAATATATAACTATATTTATACATGTTTACATTATATTTTTGTTTTGTACATTACATACCTCTATAAAATTTTAATTCTTTATATTTTTAAAACAACTATATTTACTTAATGCTTGTATATATATACTTAATGCTATATATATATATATACTCTATATTTATATATAGTTGTTTTACTTTATAATAGTTCAAATACTATTTACTTTTTATATAATATATATATATATATATATATATATGCACATTTGATAAATATCATTATAAATATATATAAATGAATTATTCCATAGTTCCTAAATAAAAATATATACATAAATATATTTTCATTTACTTCTTTTATATATATTAATATATTTACTTATATATAAATTAACTTCTTTGTCATCTATATTTTTTTAATGTATTTTTATTTATTTCTTAACTATTTTTTTTATATATTTCAACTTACATTTAATTATTTTTATAAGTTTTTTCTTATTCCTTTTACATATTATACATTATATAAATCTCAAAAATATATATCATGATTTTTTTTATTAAGTTTGATGGTAAAAAAGTTAACAAAAAAATTTATTTCTCATATATGAAAATAGAAATACAACTAAAATACCCTAAAAACAATCGAATAATGTAATAAATCAAATTCTACATAATCCCATACTACTCACATATATATATATATATATATATATATATATATATATATATATATTCCAATGTCAGCAAATAAATAGTATAAAAACTCAATAATATTATCCCAATATTTTTTTCTTACCTCTAAAAATTTATTAACTAACATACAATGTTGATTTGCAATTTATTATATCTTTTTCCTTTTGTTGGATCGTAGAATACTTTTTTTCCTAAATATACAAAAAGTATCAGATATTAAAAAGAATGTAAACTAAATATGTGAAAGTACTAAATATATATTAAAATACTAAAAGAAATACTAAAAGAAATTTTAAATATTTTTCCTATGTTTATTATGCTTTCACTTAATACTTATATAAAAAGATGAAAGCTCCTTCGATTATTAAGATATACAAGAATTTTTGACAATAAAAAAAAAATTGTAACTCAGAAACTTGATAATAGATAACAAATTAACAAACAGGCAAGAAAACATGAAAAGTGCAAAAGGAGGAGAAAGATTACTATCTCCTTTTATAATGTAGGAGGAGGAGAAAAAATGAAGGAAGGGGAAACAAAGGGAGGGGAGAGGCCTAGCGAGAACCTTACTAAGGCTACAAAAATTTTGTAACCTTAGCTATAGATGTAGTTAAAAAAAATTAAAAAAATATATCTTTAAAAGGTAGTGACGTCCTTAATTTTTTTTTTAAAAAAATATACTTATGCCACAACCCTCTTAATTAAAAAAAAAAATTCTCAAGAGTCATAGTAGAAGAAATGCTGCAACCTTATCTAGGGCAATACTTTTGGTGGCTAAGCTTTTCTATCAATTCTTTATTTTCTTTGCATATTGGTGTCAAAAAGCCATTATAGGAGGGTTGAGCTTTCTATTAATGGATATTTTGAAATTTATGTGTATAGTAAAATTTACATAAATCACCAAAAAATTTAATAGTGCAAAAACTTGATTTTTAGAAGTTGAACTTTCTATAAACGTTAACAAAATGGATAAAAAATATGTCATCAAAAGGCTTCCAAATCCCCTTGCACAATTGTCAAGGAAATGCATGATTAATCACAATCATTTTGATTTTGTAATTCTGGTTGTGCCATAAAACAACTTTTATTAAGAGCTGATGATGAATAAAACCAGAAAAGTTTAACTGTATAATAATAATAATACTTAAAACCAAATTTCCTGCGACAATAAAGAAAAAAAAAATAGAAGTAAATTCAAGCATAATACGGATACAGAATCACATGAGCACACAAATATGGTGGTATAAGGTTTGATGTAATACCTTTACAGAAATTATCATGGGCCTAAAGCTGAGAAGGCATTTTTCCTTTGAACTCCCGTTGGCTTCTTACATTATATGTAAAAAAAATGGGATAATAATGCATTATGTGACAGGTAATAGTTGGCAGTGTTTCCGCTTCTCCAGAACAAAAACGACAACTTGCAAGTTGTAAAAGTCACAAGCGAATCAAATTGCAAAAATTTGAATAAGTAATTATCATGGAGATCCAGCTATAAATTTGTACAAAAATATTCTGCATCAGCAATTCAGAACATGTAACAAAGAGAAATGAAACAAGAAAACAAAAAAACCGAGAAATTTTTTTTACTTTGTCACGAATTTGAAAACGACGTCGTTTCAGTGCTTTCAGTCTTCTCTCCATGTTATTAGACTTCCAGCGAACTGAACAAGAGAGTCAAGCAGTTCACGCAATTGTAACGAATCATGGAGTAAAGAAGCAAAATAGTTGTAAATTTATGTAATTGAAAGTATGAAAGAACAAGTTACGTGAACTGCCTTGCTTGAGCTTTCATGGAGGACTATGCGTTTCTGCATTAGGATATATCCGCAGTTGCTGAGGAGAAGCAGCAGAAACCGCCATCGGAGAATTAAAGAATTTCTCATCAACTCTGCACAGCCTCTCTATTGTTGCACCTCTGCACTAAATAACCACCATCGAGCCATTCAAACTCCCTATGAACTTGCTAAATTCTAACTCCAGTATCCCGAATTACCTAATTCAGAGCTTCGAACTGAGAATCGCAGATGAGAGAGAGATGAACCCGGATATATAGTCCCAACGGTTAGATGATTAATTTCAATTTTCAAAAGGCTCTTCTTCCAACGGCTCTTTTTCTTTTCTTTCTCTTCCCCTTCTTCAATTCAACATCATTGGCAAATCTAATATCTCTCCGATTGTTATTCGGAGCTCTGAGTTAATTTTCAAATTTCGAAAGCGCCTCTTCCAACGGTTATAATTGTAACCGTTGGAACTTGGAACGATATATTACTAACGGCTCTTTTCTTTTCCCAGATTTTTCTGGACAGAGCCTTCTCTGCTCTTCTCCTTCAATACCTCTCTGATTGTTATTCAGAAGTCTGAGTTTGTAACCCATTTCCTTTCTGTTGGACTTTGTCTTAGAGTTGGTAATTTTGTCCTATCTTTGTTTTCAATTGGTAATTTTGCAAGGTTCCATCGTGGAAATTTAGAACAAAGATGCATTAAGAAATTCAATTCTCAAATGGCGGTTTCTTTCATACTTATGAATTACGGAAATTTACAGTTATCTGGCTTGGTTTGGATGTTCTATCATCCTATGTATATAGCAAGAGAAACGTAGCAAAAACTACTTGGAGCTCTGTTTTAGCTCATGATTCATGAAGCATTGCACATACTCAAATTTGTCGAAATTTTCTGTAGGATTTATCTCTGCTTGCTTTGTTGAGTTTTTTTTGAATTGAAATCGTCTTTGGCTGAGGCTTTTGGGGAAGGAAAATCCCATTTACTGTATATTTATATATAAAGGCTTCTTTCTCCTTATTATCCTTCAATTCTTTTGTCCTTATATCTTTGTACCAAAATTTTGAATTCTTGTGATTTAGAATGATTTTACAGATTTTGGGACGACGTGGTTTAGCACCGGAGGTTGTTGAGCTTGGCTTCCATGGGCAGAAAAGCATTGGATCAAGTGGTACTAGTACTTTACCATCTCATAATATTAATTACCATTTTATGTTATTTTATTTTATTTTTTGTGCTTAAGATTATTTAGATTTGCTTGCTTGATTCATTCTCTCTCACTATTTTATGCCCTTTTTTTTTTGTTAGCATCTTGCAAAATTTCAACCAAAAAATGACTTTTTTTTTTTAAAACTGAATTTCTCTGTTTCCAGAGAGCGAAATATTGCTCTAATTTTGACTTGTATTAGATACTAATTTATTAGATCAACTAGTTAAGTGGATTCATAGTTTCTATTTGAGTGTGTTCGATTGCTTCATCAATTGATGTTGTGAATTTGATTGATTGAAATTATTTTAGGACAATGCTATGATGAATTTGAAGATTTTTGACGACTACATACATAGAACTTGAAGTGATTTTGTTGTACTGTTTTTTCCCCCTTTTTTACTAGTACTAGCCACAGAACACTTATCGGACCAAATTTTTTTGAAAAAAAAGTGTTGTTCTTATATTATCTTAGTAGTAAAATTATGAAGGAAAAATGAGTTAAAATTACTTGTCCTGCTGCTTTCTTCTTGACTGTTTATATTATTATACCTAGTAAAATTAGTAGGATGCTATGGTAGATAGATAAATTGTTTTAGCTATAATGGAGGTTTGATTGCATCTGCATAGCGAGTGTCCAAGGACATGGGTATGTGGATTCATGTGCTGCATGTTTATTCAATATTAAGATTAAGACTTAATATTGCTTCCGTTTGTGCTAAGCTTTAAGATATAGGTGCTTCTTCCTTAGATGAATAGGCTTTCTAGCATTTGTGCCATTTCGCCAATTTTTTGAGCCAAATCCGTTTGCAAGGAAAAAAATTGAGCCAAATCCATGTGACAAAAAAGAATTACATTAAGATGCTAGCCGATTTAGAATAAATCAATTGGTTCTGACTTCAAGCAATTTTTTTAAAAAATATTATACTGAAGTTGGACCCAATGGGTCCGACTTTAATGCACCGTACCTGCATGCATGCAGGCTGCTCACGGGATTTAAATCCTGTGAGCCAATTTCCCCCTCCCCTTCCAATTTATTTCCCTTCCTCCCCTTCTTCCTCTCCCTCTCTCTCTCCTTCTCTCATCAAACTCTCATTCTCTTCCATTCATCTCACACAATTTATCTTCTTCCTCTCCCTCTCCCTCTCTCATCAAACTCTCATTCTCTTCCATTCAGCCTACACAATTTATCAGAAGCTCTTTTTCCTTTTATTAAGCTACTCACTACTCATGAACGGTTCAAATCTAGTGAGCAAACTCTGTTTTTTTAATTTTTGTTTGAAAGTTGAGACTCCTATATAAATTGGCTCGAAGTTTTAATATTTGGAGACTCCTCATATTTCATTTCATCTCTTAGAAGAAGTTTTACAAAGTTGCTGTTATCTAGTCATGCAGATAGGGAGGTAAGTGTGATAAGATTTAAGTTTCGTAATAATAATTATAAATATTTTGTTTATTTATTTTTATTGTCAAACTTAAATCTTTTAAGGGTTAGTATGGGTAATATATTTTGTGAGGTTATTTAAGAAGATAAATAAATAATATGTATAATTATGATTAAATCTTTTCACAACTATAATCATATATTTTCGAAGAATAACTTTTGCAAATTTAATTAAGGCGCTTAAAAAAATTTTTCAATATTTTAACCCCATAAATTAAAATCTAAGTATAAAATTAATATATAAATTTTAAAATATAATAAATTTGAAAAATTATTCTAAGTTTATAAAATACATAGTAAAAAATTTTAGTATAATTAAGTCTTTTCACAACAATAATAATATATTTTCTAAGAAGAACTTTTGCAAATTTAATTAAGGCTCTTTACAAAAATATTTTTAATATTTTAACCCCATAAATTAAAATCTAAGTATAAAATTAATATATAAATCTTAAAATATAATAAAATATGTTATTATACTTTGGACTAAAATAACTACAAGAAATCATATGAACTATTTGTATTTTCATTTGGATTCATAAATATTTGTATTATTCCATTATTTCATTTAAAATGTCCCTATTATTATGACTAAAATAATTATAACTAGAAAATATCATGATTCGATAAATATAGTTAATACACGTTTGAATGAAGAGAACAATTAACATTACTATAAAATGGATTCTATTTAAAAAAAAGTAAGTTACAAAGCATTTATTTGTCTAATGAAATGATGTACTATTTACCTATCACTAAATAAAATCAAAATTATATATTATTTTATATAATTTTTCATCAGCTAGTGGATTATTGCTTTAAAATATATTAAACTATATTAACTATTTAGTATGACTAAAAAAGATCTTACTGACAAAATGGAATGTAGAAAAAATGATGAATAATACAAATGAGATAATTTGCATATATGCAAACGGATGAATGTTTGATGGCCCAGAAGGTGTAACATTTGTCTGCCCTAGAGTGAAAGTAATGAGAGTTAATCTAGATATCACTCTAGAGAGACTGAAGCAGGTAGTTGGACAAAAACTACGGCTTGCATCGAACCAATATGTGTCTGATCTTATATATAGGTACTTGGCTTCTTTAAATCCAATGCAATATCGGTTGTGTAGCTTGGAAGACGATGGTGATATTCAGGAGATGTGACAAATCAACGCACGATATCCATCCCAATTGACTGGTGTCGAGTTATATGCTTGTATATTAACAAATGAAATAGATCTGAACCTTGAAGCACAACCTGTGGATGAACAAGTTACTCAGACACTCTATGCACAAGCAATATTCACGAGGTAATTGAACAGGTTTCCCCAATTATTTCTTACCTTGGAGACATCCCTCTCATTGACTACATATTCCAACCAAGCTCATCTCGTCAAATGGTTAACAATTCTGAACCTCAATCTCTACTGATGATGACAGAAGACATATTAGATGACTTTGAGGACGAGGAGGAATATGATGCTGCTATGAATGTTGATTTTGATGATGGTGAGGCTGATGATAACGACAGTGAGTCAAATGAGGAGAGTAATGTTGGTAGTGATAGTTCGACAGCAGAAGGAAGTATCGACAACAGGTATGCTGAGCCAGCAACTGCCTTTTTTTTTTATTCACGGATCAATATAGAAGCAGCAAGTGGTCCTGAGTTCCTAGGTAGAGGGGAACTTACAGGATTAAGTGATAGCCTAGAGTTGAATGTTGGTACGCAGTATGCAGATGTAAAAGCATTACGACATGCAGTGAAACTATACTCCGTTCGAGTACATCATACCTTCCATGTGTACTATTTCTGTAAAAAGAATGAAGAATATCTATGCATTTACTATGGATAGTTATAGGTAAGAGCTTGCAAAAAGGAAAATAGGACATATTGGAAGATTACCAAATATAAAGGCCTGCATACATGTCTTTCTACGTCGTTATTTCAAGATCATCCAAAGTTAGATTCAAATGTTATCTTATCCTGTATCGTGGCAATTGTCACTGACGAGCCTGAGGTTAAAGTGTCCTTAATCATGGAAAGGATGCAGAGTATGTTTGGCTACAACGTGTCTTATAAGAAAGCCTAGAAAGCAAAACATCACGCCCTTGCTATTGCTTTTAGGAATTGGAAAAGCTTGTATGCTTTACTCCCAAGGTGGTTAGCTGTTATTCAACATTTCATGCCTGGCTTAGTCGTACATTTCTACAACAAGCAATGCTCACAAAGTAGTTCTGATGAGCAACCTAAGGAAATGTTTCGCCACATTTTTTGGGCGTTCAAGCCATGTATTGATGCATTTGCTAACCTCAAACAGATCGTGCAAATTGATGAAACATTCTTATATGGGAAGTACAGAGGCACCTTACTTATGGCTATATCACAAGATGGTGACAGGAAAGTTATGCCCCTTGCATTTGCCATAGTTGAGGGGGAGACACAGTCAGCTTGGTCTTGGTTTCTTTTCAATCTTTGGAGATTTGTAATAAAGGACAGAAGGGGGATATGCTTGTTGTCAGATAGACATCCTTCAATTTTAACTGCTATTTCTGATTCCTGAGTTGGATGGCAACCACCATACGGGCACCATGTATTCTGCCTTCGACATGTAGCTTGCAACCTTCGTAAAGCACACTGGACCAATTGGTTGAAAGAGAAGTTCATCAATATTGGGTATGAATATTAGTGTAATATGGTTAACAGAAAATTGGGTGAGATAGCAATTTTACACAGTAGAGCGGCTAGTTGGATAGTTGATATTCCAAAAGAACAATGGTCAAGAGCATACGACGTTGAAGGTCATCGATATAGCCATATGACAATAAACTTAGCTGAAGCAATGAACTGTGTCTTTAAAGGTATTAAAAGCTTGTCGTTGAATGAGCTCAGCAGGTACATACCCAGATAGCAGTTGGACAAGTATTTTGTCCCACGATTAAGCAGAAGATGGCTGCAGTTACACAAGCTGCTCCTGCTTGCGTTGTGCTCCAATTTGATAGGAGAGTCGCAACATTCGAGGTTCAGGAGCCATATGACATACGAAATTGGCAGTTTGGTCGGTGTTGCAAGGTCAACCTACTTGAGCGTAAGTGCGACTGCACCGAGTTTCAAATCGAGCACTTCCCCTGCCAACATGTTATTGCAGCTTGTACCCATGTTAGGCTTAATGCATAGCAATTTATGGATCCAGTGTTTCGATTGGAAGTAATGCGTTATGCATACAGTCATGAATTTTGACCTATTAGAGATGAGGTGCATTGGCTTACCATCAAGAGTCCAAAGTTGATTCTTGATCTGTCGATGATCTGAAAGAAAGGCCGACCTCGTTCATCCCGCTTTCAAAATGAGATGGATTGGTCGTAACCAGGACTACCTAACAAGTGTCAGTTATGTCGGCAAGTTGGACATAATCGTTGTACCTATCCTAACAAGTTGGACATAATGTAATTAATGGCTAAATTATAAGTGCAAGAGTTAAAATCACTATAGATGTAGAAATAACAATTACTTATTCAATTGATATCTTATAATATCAAATTAATAAAACACAATTTTATAATAATACAAATTTTAATTTTAATCTAATTTTTTTAATTAATAGTATTAGTTTTAGATATATATATATATATATATATATATATATATATATATTTTATCAATTTAAACTTTTTAAATTCAAATTAAGTTTAAGATTCATTTTATAAAACATCAAATTGAAGTGTAGATTTCACATCTCAGAGGCACAATTCAACAAATTTCTATTTAGAAAGCTTACCCACGGCCAACTATATGGAGAAATAAATAACAAATTTTAATTATTTAAGATAATTTATTTTGCATTAATAAATTATTTCAATTATTTCAACTTTAATAAATTTTTGAGAACGTATTTACAAAGAAGTATAGTTATTACACGGATTATCATTGGGTAGGGGAAAAAAACCAACACTACATATGTTAATTGTCCATGCCTATCAAGAAATAAATTTCTTGTCACTTGATCCTAAAAAAAATTGACAAATTAAACTAATATATAAAGTTGCAACTAGAATTCTTAATTGGTTTTTGTCATGTAAGATGAAACCATACAAATACTTTTTTTTTTAGTTGAAACTTGTACATATAAGTAAAACAACTTTGATACAGTGCATTGATGCTCTTTTTCATCCACTATACATATATCAGAAATAATAGCTACCAGTGCCACAACGTGTCCATCGCCTGTCACATTGTGGTCGCCCTTGGTCCACTGGGTCTTCATGTTCTTCCACTAGTTGATTGTTATTGGCATTAGTTAAATGAGTATTTAAATCAAATGTAGGGGAGGAAACTGGTTGAATCAATTATTGTAGAGTAACAAACCTTTGGTACGATGAGCCCCCTGCTTCAAAAAAGCGACCGCCATATGGAGCACTAAACACAGTTGGATTATCAAATAGGGGCATGAATGACTCAAACTGCGCTGGATCAGAAGACCTAAACTGGGACAATGGTGATGGCAGAACATAATAGGATGGACCAATACCTTCAGGGTTAACCGGCATAGAAAAAGTTTGATCAGCAGTGCCAATTTCTTATTCTTGTGTAGCATCGCCTTCTAGTGTAACCCTTATCATTGTACTTGGGCCCATGTGAGGTGGCTTATGCTCTGTAACAATGGGAATCCTGGTTGACATATAACCGTCATGTTTCTTGCCTGGCTTATCCTCCAGGATCTATGGTTGTGGTAAATCAGGTGCCGATAGAGGGGGTGGGAAGCCATCGTGAAATGTTATTCCCCAAGAGCGAGTAAAATGTTCTTTTGGTCTTCACTCACCTTTTCTTGAAACTCAAAATACTCTATCAATAACGAGTCGCAAATGTTTAGCCTATAAAGATCTTCAGCTATATCGGCCTGGCAAAAAATAGGTACGTTATTAAATGATGAGACATTACAAAATAGGCAATAAAATGACCAATGACAATAGCCACCAATAATTTTACTTTACCGTGAAACCAGTCGCACCGCTAGTAGGATGGATCTATCGTCGTGTTCGTGCCCAATACCATCTCATATAATCTGACATGCGATCCATAGGTGCAGTAGTGGGGGGTGCCTCAGCCATACGATTTTGCTATGAATTCCAAAATTTAACAAACGTCAAGTGCTCTTCCGGCCAATTCGTTGAGGTTTTTTCGCGTAACTGTAATGTGTGTAAAGCCCCTAAATTGACTGAAGGTGTCAAGATTGGCTACTACCGACCAAACTGGCGTAACACCCGATCTGGGTGATGCCACTCAATGATATGGAAGCAGATAAGTGGCATCGATGCTAGCCAAATATCTCGACCTTCGAGGCAATATTGTGGAATGAGATCACAAATTCCGTTTGCTTCATATGGTTGCCACATGATCTATTTACAACATATTAAAATGTCACAAAAATAAGCATATTCGTAAAAAGGTAATTTAGGATAATTCCAGCCATGTAAATCAATCATACCTCATCGTCCATCTAATAATATTAGATATTGTCGTAACGCCATGTTTTGTGGACGGGGAGGTTTACCGACATTCTTCCATTTGTGATCCCAACACATTTGTAGCAAAATAAGTTACCAAAAGTATATTAGGGTAAATGCTTAGACATATAAATGCTTTTTAGATTTCTCAACTATTTTACCTGAAACCCAATGGTGGAAGTGCTGGATAAATTTATAACTCGAGACCTGGTTGTGGTGGTCTCTCTGGAGATAGCATTGGGAATCTATCCCATGGCTAAAGATGGAGGAAGGTCATACATCCACCTATGCCCTGTTCAGTAGGGTTAGTTGTATTACAAAGCTCCCTATACAAGTGAGCCAATAATGCAAATCCCTAACTATATTGGCCGGCTTCCTCAAAATCCCATAGTAGTGGTAAATACATTAAGTACACTTTATGGCTCGATCTGTCTGGCATCAAAAGACCCTCGATAAGTCTTAATATATATGCCCGTGCATATTGTTGCACTGTGTCCTCGTCTGCATTATCAGGTAGTTGATTAAAGTTTTTCACCAACCAAGTAACGGCCAACCTCTGTCCATATATTTGATCATCAGGTGGCCTAATCCCAAGCAACCCCTCACATGTATCTTTCCACAAATAATCTATTCGAGCAATAACGGGATTTCCAGTACAAGGTAACCCTAACTGGATAGCAACATCCTCTAGAGTTATCATGCACTCTCCTCGAGTGGTATGAAAAGTATGAGTTTCAGGATGCCATCTTTCTATCAATGCCAATACAAGTGCAAGATTATACTCAAATTGCCCTAATCGAGCTGCCCCATAGAAACTGGCTTCCTGTAAATAGTTAATAATAGCTGGTGGAGGTGCAGGTAGCCGATCACTATGCATGACTCGTCCGGGATGAAGCAATCTATCATTTCCTTCCCAGATAGCTTATGAAATGTGCCTTGTCTGAAGATACAAAAGTGAATCATCTTCTGGTTCTGGCTGAATAACTTGTGATGGGCGTGCCATTTTTTGGTTTGTCCTACACAATCAATATAAGAAATTAATTTTTTTTTACCATTTATCATTATAAAATTTCTTGTTATAGACAGAAATATTCGTTTCAAACTTATTATTTATATTTAATTACTAATTGACCTTACTCTTAACATTATATTTTATTATATATATATTAATCATTTGATATACAATAGATTAATTACTCACATCAAGAAAACAAATAAATATGATAATTTAATAAATAAATAACTTAGTGCCATTTCCATTAAAAAATTTTAAATTTAAATATAAAAACTCAATAAAATTGTAAGTTTATAAAATTATTTTCACTAACTTATATATACATAAAATCACTTCAAAATATATTTTTAAAGATGAGCGCTTAACCAAAAAAAAAGAGAGAAATAAGCTCAATAATAAAAGAAATAAAAGAGAATAAAATTAACTCACTAACCTTTATTATTTCAAAGAGGAAGATGGAAGGATGAGCAAATTTGTTAATGAAGGGAGAGAAGAGCTTCTAATTATGTGGGATGAGAGAGGAGGAGGGGGAAGGGGAGGAGCTTCTGATTTAGTAGATGGGAGAGGGAGAGGAGAGGAGGAAGGGGGGAGGGAGAATGCATTAGAGCGGGGAGGGCGACTTGGGAGGGAGTGTTGGATGGGAGAAGGAGAGAGGGAGAGGACGAGGCGGGAATGAATTGGGTTGAAGGGGGAGGTAGGTTAGAGAGGACGAAAGAGTGGGGAATGAAGTAAATTGGGTTTTGGGGAGGGGGCACTGGCTGAAGAGCAAGAAATTTGGGGGGGAAAGCCTGCATGCATGCAGGCCTCGGCGTTAGCTTACAACGCTTAATATATTATAACTGAAGTCAGACCCATTGGGTTCCACTTCAGTTATAATTTTATTTTTTTTTAAAAAAATTCTTGAAGTCAGAACCAATGGTTCTGACTTCAAGCAGTTTTTTTTTAAAAAATATGTTAATTATAAATTGGACCTTGTAACTTCGACTTTTTCAGCACCTATAGCATCTTGATGTAATTTTTTCTTGTCACACGGATTTGGGAAAATTTTGTTTCCTGTACACGAATTTAGCTTAAAAAAATCATTAATTAGCTCTCCCATTAAGGAGAAAGGCTAAATGGGGTTTTTTGAGCTAAATTCGTGTACAGGAAACAAAATTTTCCCAAATCCGTGTGATAGGAAAAAATTACATCGAGATGCTATAGGTATTGAACCAATGGTTTCGACTTTAAGAATTTTTTTTTAAAAAAATAAAATTATAACGTGTACCTGGAAACAAAATTTTCCTAAATCCATGTGATAGGAAAAAATTACATCGAGATGCTATAGGTACTGAAAAAGTCAGAGTTATAGGGTCCTCCCTCCCCCTTCCTCCTCTCCCTCTCCCTCTCCCATTTATAATTAACATATTTTCTTAAAAAAAAAAACACTTGAAGGAACCAATGGTTCTGACTTCAAGAATTTTTAAAAAATAAAATAAAATTATAACTGAAGTCAGACCCAATGGAATTTTTTAAATGGAAATGCCACTAATTTATTTATTTATTAAATTATCATATTTATTTGTTTTCTTGATGTAAGTAGTTAATCTATTGTATATTAAATGATTAATATATATAATAAAATAGTTATGAGTAAAGTCAATTAGTAATTAATTATAAATAATAAGTTTGAAATGAATATTTCTGTCTATAACAAGAAATTTTATAATGATAGATGGTAAAAAAAAATTTAATTTCTTATATTGATTGTGTAGGACTGACCAAAAATGGCATGCCCGTCACAAGTTATTCAGCCAGGACCAGAAGATGATTCACTTTTATATCTTCAGACAAGGCACGTTTCATAAGCTGTATGGGGAGGAAATGATAGATTGCTTCGTCTGGAACGAGTCATGCATAGTGATCAGCTGCTTGCACCTCCACCAGCTATTATTAACTATTTACGGGAAGCCAGTTTCTGATTAGGGCAATTTGAGTATAATCCTGCACTTGTGTCAGCATTGATAGAAAGATGGCGTCCTGAAACTCATACTTTTCATATCACTCGAGGAGAGTGCACGATAACTTTAGAGGATGTTGCTATCCAGTTAGGATTACCTTGTACTGGAAATCTCGTTATTACTTGAACAGATTATCTGTGGAAGGATACATGTGAGGGGTTGCTTAGGATTAGGCCACCTGATGATCAAATGTACGGACAGAGGTTGGCCATTATTTGGTTGGTGGAAAACTTTAATCAACTACATGATAATGCAGACGAGGACACAGTGCAACAATATGCACGGGCATATATATTAAGACTTATCGAGGGTCTTTTGATGCCAGACAGATCGAGCCATAAAGTGTACTTAATGTATTTACCACTACTGTGGGATTTTGAGGAAGCCGGCCAATATAGTTGGGGATCTGCATTATTGGCAACTAATCCTACTGAACAAAGCATAGGTGGATGTATGACCTTCCTCCATCTTTGGGCATGGAGACCACCATAACCAAATCTCGAGTTATAAATTTATCCAGTACTTCCACCATTGGGTTTCAGGTAAAATAGTTAAGAAATCTAAAAAGCATTTATATGTCTAAGCACTTACCCTAATATACTTTTGGTAACTTATTTTGCTACAAATGTGTTGGGATCACAGATGGAAGAATGTCGGTAAACCTCCCCGTCTACAAGACATGGCATTACAACAATATCGAATATTATTAGATGGACAATGAGGTATGATTGATTTATATGGTTGGAATTATCCTAAATTATCTTTTTATGAATATGCTTGTTTTTGTGACATTTTAATATGTTGTAAATAGACCATGTGGCAACCATATGAAGCAAACGGAGTTCGTGATCTCATTCCATAATATTGCCTCGAAGGTCGAGATCTTTGGTTAGCATCGGTGCCACTTATCTGCTTCCATATCATTAAGTGACATCACCCAGATCGGGTGTTAGGCTAGTTTGGTTAGTAGTAGCTAATCTTGACACCTCCAGTCAATTTAGGGGCTTTACACACATTACAGTTGCGCGAAAAAATCTCAACGAATTGGCCAGAAGAATACTTGACGTTTGTTGAATTTTGAAATTCATGGCAAAATCGTGTGGCTGAGGCACCCACACTACTGCACCTATGGATCGCACGTCAGATTATATGAGATGGTATTAGGCACAAACATGACGATGGATCCATCCTGCTTGTGGTGCAGCTGGTTTCGCGGTAAAGTAAAATTATTGGTGGCTATTGTTATTGGTCATTTTATTCCCTATTTTATAATATCTCATCATTTAATAACGTACCTATTTTTGGCCAGGCCAATATAGCTGAAGATCTTTATAGGCTAAACATTTACGACCCGCCATCGATGGAGTATTTTGAGTTTCGAGAAAAGGTGAGTGAAGACCAAAAGAACATTTTACTCATTCTTGGAGAATAACGTTTCACGATGGCTTCCTACCCCCCTCCACCGGCACTTGATTTGCCATAACCACAGATCCCAGAGGGTAAGCTTGGCAAGAGATGTGACGGTTATATGTCAACCAGGATTCCTATTATTACAGAGCATGAGCCACCTCACGTGGGCCCAAGTACAACGACAAGGGTTACACTAGAAGGCGGTGTAATACAACAACAAGAAATTGGCACCGCTGATCAAACTTTTTCTATGTTGGTTAACCCTGAAGGCATTGGTCCGTCTTATTATGTTCCGCCATCACCATTGTCCCAATTTGGGTCTCCTAATTTAGTGCAGTTTGGGTCATTCATGCCTCTATTTGATGATCTAATTGTGTTTAGTGCTCCATATTGCGATTGCTTTTTTGAAGCAGGGGGCTCATCGCACCAAGGGTTTGTTACTCTACAACAACTTATTCAACCAGTTTTCGCCCTTACATTTGATTTAAATACTCCTTTAACTAATGTCGGTTACAATCAACTAATGGAAGAACATGAAGACCCAGTGGACCAAGGGCGACCACAATGTGACAGGCGACGGACACGTTGTGGCACTGGTAGCCATTATTTCTGATATATGTATAGTGGATGAAAAAGTGCATCGATGCGCTATATCGAAGTTGTTTTACTTATATGTACAAGTTTCAACTAAAGAAAAAAAGTATTTGTTTGGTTTCACCTTACATGAGAAAAACCAATTAAGAATTCCAGTTGCAACTTTATATATTAGTTTAATTTGTTAATTTTTTTTTTGGGATCAAGTGACAAGAAATTTATTTCTTGATAGGCATGGACAATTAACATATGGTAGTGTTAGTTTTTTTCCCCTGCCTAATGATAATCCGTGTAATAACCATACTTTTTGTAAATAGGTTCTCAAAAATTTATTAAAGTTGAAATAATTGAAATAATTTATTAATGCAAAATAAATTATCTTAAATAATTAAAATTTATTATTTATTTCTCCACATAGTTGGTCGTGGGTAAGCTTTCTAAATTGGAATTTGTTGAATTGTGCCTCTGAGGTGTGAAACCTACACTTCAATTTGATGTTTTATAAAATGATTCTTAAACTTAATTTGAATTTAAAAAGTTTAAATTGATAAAAAATACATACATATATATATATATATATAAAACTAATATTATTAATTAAAAAAATTAGATTAAAATTAAAATTTGTATTATTATAAAATTTTGTTTTATTAATTTGATATTATAAGATATCAATTGAATAAGTAATTGTTATTTCTACATCTATAGTGATTTTAACTCTTGCACTTATAATTTTGCCACTAATTACATTATGTCCAACTTGTTAGGACAGGTATAACGATTATGTCCAACTTGCCGACATAACCCACACTTGTTAGGTGGTCCTATCTCATTTCGAAAACAGGATGAACGAGGTCGGCCTTTCTTCCGGATCATCGCAGGATTAGGAATCAACTTTGGACTCTTGATGGTAGGCCAATGCACCTCATCTCCAATAGGTCGAAATTTATAACTGTATGCACGACGCATTGCTTCCAATCGAAACATTGGATCCATAAACTGGTGTGCATTAAGCCCAACGTGGGCACAAGCTGCAATGACATGTTGGCAAGGGAAGTGCTCGATTTGAAACTCAGCACAGTCGCACTTACGCTCAAGTAGGTTGACCTTGCAACATCGACCAAATTGCCGATTTCGTATGTCATATGGCTCCTGAACCTCGAATGTTATGTCTCTCCTATCGAACTGGCGCACAACACAAGTAGGGGCAACTTGTGTAATTGTAGCCATCTTCTGCTTAATCGTGGGACAAAATACTTGTCTAGCTGCTATCTGGGTATGTACCTGCTGAGCTCATTCAATGAAGTATCTATTTACCTAATATAGGGTTGCCTTTGCAAGGCCAGTAATTGACAAGCTTCTAACACCTTTAAAGACACCGTTCATTGCTTCAGCTAAGTTTATTGTCATATGGCCATATTGACGACCTTCAACATTGTATGCTCTTAACCATTATTCTTTTGGAATATCAACTATCCAACTAGTAACTTTACTGTGTAAAATTACTATCTCACCCAGTTTTCTATCAACCACATGATGCTGATATTCATACCCAATATTAATGAACTTCTCTTTCAACCAATTGATCCCGTGTGCATTACGAAGGTTGCAAGCTACATGTCGAAGGCAGAATACATGGTGCCCGTATAGTGGTTGCCATCCAACTCAGGAATCAGAAACAGCAGCTAAAATTGAAGGATGTTTATCTGACAACAATCATATCCCCCTTCTGTCCTTTACTACACATCTTCAAAGATTGAAAAGAAACCAAGACCAAGTTGACTGTGTCTCTCCCTTAACTATGGCAAATGCAAGGGGCATAACTTTCCTGTCATCATCTTGTGATATAGCCATAAGTAGGGTGCCTCTATACTTCTCATATAAGAATGTTCCATCAACTTGCACAATTAGTTTGAGGTTAGCAAATGCACCAATACATGGCTTGAATGCCCAAAAAATGCAGTGAAATATTTCCTTAGGTTGCTTATCAGAACTACTTTGTGAGCATTGCTTGTTGCAGAAATATACGACTAAGCCAGGCATGAAATGTTGAACAGCAGCTAACCACCTTAGGAGTAAAGCATACGAGCTTTCCCAATTCCCAAAAGCAATAGCAAGGGCGTGATGTTTTGTTTTTCAGGCTTTCTTATAAGACACGTTGTAGCCAAACATACTTTCCATGATTAAGGACACTTTAACCTCAGGCTCATCAGTGACCATTGCCACGATACAGGATGAGATAACATCTGAATCCAACTTTAGATGATCTTGAGATAATGACGTAGAAAGACATGTATGCGGGCCTTCATATTTGGTAATCTCCTAATGTGTCATATTTGCCTTTTTGCAAGCTCTTACCCTCCATCTGCAACTATCCCTATAGTGAATGCATCGATATTCTTCATTCTTTTTACAGGAATAGTATACATGGAAGGTATGATGTACTCGAACGGAGTATAATTTCACTGCACGTCATAATGCTTTTACACCTACATACTGCGTACCAACATTCAACTCTAGGTTGTCACTTAATCCTATAAGTTCCCCTCTACCTGGGAACTCAGGACCACTTGCTGCTTCTATATTGATCCGTGAATAAAAGGCAGTTGCTGGCTCAGCATACCTGTTGTCGATACTCCCTTCTGCTGTCAAACTATCACTACCAATATTACTCTCCTCATTTAACTCACTGTCGTTATCATTAGCCTCACCATCATCAAAATCAGCATTCATAGCAGCATCATATTCCTCCTCGTCCTCAAAGTCATCCAATATGTCTTCTATCATCATCAGCAGAGATTGAGGTTCAGAATTGTTAACCATTTGATGGGATGAGCTTGGTTGGGACATGTAGTCAACGAGAGGGATGTCTCCAGGGTAGGAAATAATTGGGAAAACTTGTTCAATTACCTCGTGAATATTACTTGTGCATAGGAGCGTCTGAGTAACTTGTTCATCCATAGGTTGTGCTTTAAGGTTCAGATTTATTTTATTTGTTGATATACAAGCATATAACTCGACACCAGTCAATTGGGATGGATATCGTGCATTGATTTGCCATATATCCTGAACATCACCATCGTCTTCCAAGCTACACGGCCGATATTGTGTTGGATTTAAAGAGGCCGGGTACCTATATATAAGATTAGACACATATTGGTTCGATGCAAGCCATAGTTTTTGTCCAACTACCTGCTTCAATCTCTCTAGAGTGATATTTGGATTAACTCTCATTACTTTCACTCTGGGGCAAACAAATGTTACACCTTTTGGGCCATCAAATATTCGTCCATTTGCATATATGCAAATTATTTCATTTGTATTATTCATCATTTTTCCTACATTCCATTTTGTCAGTAAGATCTTTTAGTCATACTAAATAGCTAATATAGTTTAATATATTTTAAAGCAATCACTAGCTGACGAAAATTATATAAAATAATATATAATTTTAATTTTATTTAGTGATAGGTAAATAGTGTAGATCATCATTTCATTAGACAACAACAGCGTTAAATGATAATTAACACATACTTAAATAACACATTTTATGTTTAACAAACAAAATTTAAACTAAACTACAAATAAATGCTTTGTAACCTTTTTTTTAAATAGAATCCATTTGATAGTAATAGTAATGTTAATTGTTCTCTTCATTCAAATGTGTATTTACTATATTTATCGATTTACGATATTTTCTAGTTATAATTATTTTAGTTATAATAATAGGGACATTTTAAATGAAATAATGGAATAATACAAATATTTATGAATCCAAATGAAAATACAAATAGAAGAAGTCATATGATTTCTTGTAGTTATTTTAGTCCAAAGTATGATAACATATTTTATTATATTTTAAGATTTATATATTAATTTTATACTTAGATTTTAATTTATGGGGTTAAAATATTAAAAATATTTTGTAAAGAACCTTAATTAAATTTGTAAAAGTTTTTCTTAGAAAATATATTATTATTGTTGTGAAAAGACTTAATTATACTAAAATTTTTTACTATGTATTTTATAAACTTAGAATAATTTTTCAAATTTATTATATTTTAAAATTTATATATTAATTTTATACTTAGATTTTAATTTATGGGGTTAAAGTATTAAAAATTTTTTTGTTAAGCGCCTTAATTAAATTTGCAAAAGTTATTTTTAGAAAATATATGATTATAGTTGTGGAAAGACTTAATCATAATTATACATATTATTTATTTATCTTCTTAAATAACCTCACAAAATATATTACCCATACTAACCCTTAAAAGATTTAAGTTTGACAATAAAAATAAATAAAAAAATATTTATAATTATTATTACGAAACTTAAATCTTATCACACTTACCTCCCTGTCTGCACGACTAGATAATAGCAA
Source organism: Erythrophleum fordii (assembly GCA_032878935.1). Lineage (NCBI taxonomy): Eukaryota > Viridiplantae > Streptophyta > Magnoliopsida > Fabales > Fabaceae > Erythrophleum > Erythrophleum fordii. The sequence goes on along the minus strand of JAVQMF010000053.1, from coordinate 45,987,474 downwards.
CTTTGTAAAACTTCTTCTAAGAGATGAAATGAAATATGAAGAGTCTCTAAATATTAAAACTTCGAACCAATTTATATAGGAGTCTCAACTTTCAAACAAAAATTAAAAAAACAGAGTTTGCTCACTAGATTTGAACCGTTCATGAGTAGTGAGTAGCTTAATGAAAGGGAAAGAGAGCTTCTGATAAATTGTGTAGGCTGAATGGAAGAGAAGGAGAGTTTGATGAGAGACAGAGAGGGGAAAGGGAGAGAGAGGAAGAAGATAAATTATGTGGGATGAATGGAAGAGAAGGAGAGTTTGATGAGAGAAGGAGAGGGAGAGGGAGAGGAAGAAGGGGAGGAAGGGAAATAAATTGGAAGGGGAGGGGGAAATTGGCTCACGGGATTTAAATCCCGTGAGCAGCCTGCATGCAAAGCTTGCATGCATGCAGGTACAGTGCACTGAAGTTGGACCCATTAGGTCCCACTTCAGTATAATATTTAAAAAAAATTACTTGAAGTCGAAATCAACTTCATGCTTTTTATTTTTAAAAAAATTGATTTATTCTAAATAGAACTCTATGAGGCTGATTTCATCCTAAACTATAGCATCTCGATGTAATTCTTTTCTGTCACACAGATTTGGCTTAATTTTTTTTCCTGTAAACGAATTTGGCTTAAAAAACTACTAATTAACCCTATCCTTTCAGTCGAGAGCTACTACTGCCCCAAAAAAAGTCATTCAATGTATGTATTTTCATGACTTACAAATATTCATTGGGTTGCAACTTGCAAGGTACGTTTGCTTTACGAATTGATAGGGTTGGGAAGGGATGAATTGGAGCTTTCAATAGTTAAATTAAAAACCATCCGACTATTAAGAGAGAAGAGAATTTTTTTTAGATATATTATTATTTTATTTTTATATTTGAATATCTTTTTTATTATTATATATTGAGAAATAACAAATTTGCTAATGTTAATTCTTTTTTTTTTTCTTTAATTTTCTCTACATGCATTGTTAACTAAGACTGTTATACAAAATATTTTTTTTCCCAAATGTGTGATTGCTGTGGAATATTAAGAAGTTTCTCTTTTTTTAAAATGATAAGCTTCAATATCATTGTCTCTAACACACATGCAAGAGCAATGAGCTCGACATGTGTAGTACAACATAGAATTCAAGTTTAAAGCATTGTCACATAAATTGGGCCTAATTATTGAGTGGGTCTTCTATATAAAGAATTGGGCCCTAGCTTAGCAAATTATCATCCCTTATTTTCCAAGAAGTTTTAAGGTTATAAAGATGGTTGTTTAAAGTAATGTTCAACTTTGCTTTTCTCTTAGACTCTTTCCTGCTCTTTTATTATCCAAGTTCTCCTTGCAAATTGATTGAAGACAATCATTACAGTATTTTCTTGGTGAAATCTCCATCTTAGCTTCAGCACACACTCATAACTTTTAGGCTTAGTGACCAATCTTAATTAATTGGTTTGGGCATAGCAGTTAAAGATAGGAGTATAGATTCAAACTAATCCAAGTTATTCTACTTGCAAGTGAGAGGTATTTAAACATCCAACCACCCTACCCTATCTCTAATCTTTTTAGCAATAAAACCAAGATTGGCTTTATAATGGCTTAAATAGCAAAGGGTTTCACCAAGGTGAGATCCATACTTTAAACTTTTCAAGATTAATTTTAAGGTTTAAGAATATCGACAATTCTTAGAGGATTTTTTAAATAATTTTACAATTTTTCTTGGACAACACTAGACCACTCCTAAAATTATCATAAGGATAATGACTCCAAGCATAAAAATGAAAATATAAGGAGATATAGGCTCTTACCCAATGTGCAACCTTTAATAATAAGGAGATAAATTGCAAAGGTGATGGAATAAAACCATACCCTTTATATTTTTTAGTATATCTAATGAAATAGTAATTGATATTAATAGTCCTTAGGTTTAACTTCTTTTATGTCATAAATTTTTACTTCAAGTAGGCATCCCTAAATGCATGCGTGTCTTAAACTTGATTTTGAACCTTTCCATTACTAAAATGGCATTTTTTTGACAGATTTTGTTGGGACTTAGTTTAAAATATGCATAGCTATTTTAAGAGCTTATGGACTTAGAAAATTTGGAGTTACTACTATGTCTAACAATGTTTGGTTTTGTTTAGAGATCCAAGTATGGTGTACTAAGCACTATACCATTCTTTTGTAGAAACATTGCAAATGGACCCGATACTTGTCCATCTTCAATGTATCTACTATAGCACTCTCCACTTTTATATGATCTCATGAACTTAATTTGTTTTTCACATTGTCTCTCTGTAACAGCCAGGAAAAAGAAAAGAAAAGGAAAGTAAAAAAAAGTAGAAAGCTGGAAATTTTCGAAGTCCAGAAACTGTGCTAAGTCTTCTCGCAATAGCGAGAAATGGTCTCGCGGTCACGAGAATGTCTTCTCGCAATAGCGAACGAGGTTCTAGCTATAGCGAGTGCGGGCAGCAGTCTATACAGAAACCAGGGGGCAGCTCGTTGTAGCGTACGCCATAGCGAAAGTAAGGTCTGGAACTAACGCGAGTTCGCTATAGTGAAGGCCAAATCTCGCCATAGCGAAGGGAACTGATACGATCTCGTCGTAGCGAAGGTTACACCTCGCCATAGCGAAGCCAGATAACACGAGCTCGCTATAGCGAAGGTTAATTTTCGCCGTAGCGAGGGTCAGTTCGGAAGAGAGTAAAGAGCGAGAAAATGACTTCATTAAACGCCCAAACTCATTCATTCTCTCATTTCTGCCCTAGACTTCGACCCAAGGAGAGAAGAAGGCGTGGAGAGTGAGAGAGACCAAGAGAAGGAGGGAGAGCAAGGGAAAGGTAAGTAAATTTCTCCCATTTCTTCTTAGATTTCTAATCTCCTCTCTTTGCTCTCTCTTCTTACGGTTTTATTTGTGAAAATGGTTGGATTTTGGGCATGGGTCAAAAGAGGAAAAATGGAAAACACCTTTGAATCTTTGTGTTTTCTTTAAAAATGTTGTTTCCACTACCATGGGAGCTTGAGAGAGAAGAAGAGTTGATGGCATTCTAGAGAGAGAGAGGGAACCTCTAGGTTCTGGTATGTTAGGAGAGTTTGATATGAAAGATTATATTCTAAGAGAGTAATTGCATGTTTTTGTGTGTCTAGGCTCAAGAGAAACACCTCCATCAAGGTGTGATTGTGAACTTAAGAAGGGAAAAGAGGAATTGAAAGGAAAAGCTAGTGTTAACCTTGGCTGATAAGGTAGCTCTCTCTTCCCACTCTTTCTTGTTGCATTCTTGGATGTAATAGTCATTGTATGTTTATGTATATGCTTGTTGTGTGGAATATGCCATATGCTATTGCTTTGATGCATTGATGCCAATATGCTTGTGTGTTAAATTGTGAGAATTGCTCGGGTGAGGTAGTGCCGAAAGTGCCTTGAGATGGGTGAGACAAGGCCAAAAGTCTCAATCGAGTGAGGCCAAGTCAAAAGTCCTTAAACTCGGGTGAGGCCATCCAAAAGTCCCTAAACTCGGGTGAGGCTAGACCAAAAGTCCCTGGAGCTCATTTTTGGCATTGTTGTGATTTCCATAGCATGTACAATGTGTGTTGGATGATTGAGAATGGCTAAATGCTTATTCACATGCTTTGACTTGTTATATGCCTTGATTGCCTACTTGATTGAGTGCATGAGCTACTGAGATTCCCTGAATCTCACCCCTTCCCCTCCCAACTTAACATGCTAGGTGGAGCACAAGGAGAAGCAAGTGCACACCAAGGAGCCTAGGAGCATGCCTAGCTAGTTATTAGCTTGTTTTGGGTTATTTTAGTGTAAAGTGGTGCCACATTGTATATGCACCCACTATTTTTGAGATATAAAGGTTGTAACATGTGTATATGTATGAAATGATGATGTATAAATTATGTTGATAGCCAAATCAATGGAAATGAGGGTTTTGCCCCTTTTGTTGAATGTGTGTGATAATGTATATTTGGCCGTAGCATAGCGAGATTGGAATGTATGCTGATTTAGATCATATGGACATGTTATATATACTAGTTTCATGTTTTTAAACTTGTCCATGTGGAGTGAGAATGTGTGAGAGGCCATTTGGACCCATTTTGGACCTCTTGGGTGCCAAAATCGGTATTTTTGAGAGCTCCGTCAAAGTATGAGTGGATGAGCTCCTCTTGCCATGAAATTTGGCGTGCCTCTAGAGTTTGTAGAGAGCTTCTTGGGAAGATAATGTGGGTAATATTCGGAGGTTTAGAGAATATTTGGTGAATTGTTGAATTTGGGAAAAATCCATGGTTTGGTCATGTACTGTTCCTATAGGTCAAAAATGAAAATCATTTCATACATAGACCAAATGGTGGCCAACTATCATGAAATTTTATACACATAAACTAGAAAATCAAAGTGACCTGTATCAAATTGTGAACACCGAACAATTTCCTTACCTGCTTGTGGGACCATACCTAGGGTAGGAGCTGAGTTATCCTTTATGACTACTACCCAGGCTGAGAGATATTTAGAGTGTGGATGTCAAGGGTTTCTAGTCTTTTTCTCTATTCAGGCTGAGGTAGAAGAAGGGATAGAGGAGATCCCAGTTGTTAGGGAATTCCCGGAGGTTTTTCCTAGAGAGTTTGATTTTATTGGCCTACCTCCTGAGAGAGAATTAGAGTTCCCTATAGACATAGTGCCTGGGGCTGGACCGGTGTCCAAAGCTCCTTACAGGATGGCTCCCGTCGAGCTTGCTGAGTTGAAAGAGCATATAGAGGAATTGTTAGAGAAAGGGTTTATCTGCCCTAATGTTTCACCTTGGAGAGCTCCGATGTTATTTGTGAAAAAGAAGGATGGTAGCTTGCGATTGTATATTGATTACAGAGAGTTGAATAATGTTACTATCAAGAATAAATATCCTCTCCTTAGAATTGATGATCTAGGCATCTGTGTTTTCTAAGATAGATCTTAGATCTGGTTACCACCAGTTGAGAGTGAGAACTAAAGACGTCTCTAAGACGGCTTTCAGAACGAGATATGGGCACTATGAGTTCCTTGTGATGCCATTCGAATTGATGAATGCGCCTGTTGTGTTCATGGATTATATGAACAGGGTATTCAGACCGTATCTAGATCAGTTTGTGGTGGTCTTCATTGATGATATTTTAGTGTACTCCTGATCTTTTGAGGAGCACGAGAGGCATTTGAGACTAGTCCTAGACACCTTGAGAGAGAAAAGGTTGTATGCCAAACTTAGTAAATATGAGTTTTGGCTGACCGATGTGCGATTCTTAGGTCATATGATCTCACGAGACGGGGTTGCGGTTGATCCCCATAAAGTCGAGGCTGTGTTACAGTGGGATAGACCTAGAACGATCACTGAGGTTAGGAGTTTCCTAGGTTTGGTAGGGTATTATAGACGGTTTATTCATGACTTTTCTCGGATGGCCTTACCACTGACGAGGCTAACTAGGAAAGATATACCATTTGTGTGGGACGAGAGATGTGAGAAGAGTTTTCAGGAGTTGAAACTCTGTTTGACCACTGCCCCTGTACTGATTATCCCTGACCCTAGTGAACCATTTGTAGTTTATTGTGATGCTTCGGGTAAAGGGTTAGGGTGTGTGTTGATGCAGCAGGGTCGAGTAGTGGCATATACCTCGAGGCAGTTGAGGCCTCATGAGGAGAATTACCCTACACATGACTTGGAGTTAGCCGCCGTAGTGTTTGCTCTTAAAATTTGGAGACACTATCTGTATGGTGCGACTATAGAGATTTATAGTGACCACAAGAGTCTGAAATACCTGTTTGATCAGAAAGAACTCAATATGAGACAGAGGAGATGGATGGAATTCTTGAAAGATTATGATTATGTGTTGAAATATCATTCGGGTAAGGCCAATGTGGTGGCGGATGCCCTGAGTAGAAAATCCATCCATGTAGCCCATATGATGATTAGGGAGCAAGAGCTCCTAGAGAAGTTCAGAGATTTGAACCTCTCTTATCAGGTGGTATAAGGTAGATTGTATCTGAGTAAAACCCGAGTTGAGAATATCTTGAGAACCCAGATCTTAGATGCCCAGAGAGAGGATAAGTTCCTGAAACGGATCAGGAATGAGATTACCCAAGGTAAGACCTCAGATTTCAAGTTATCTGAGGATGGCATGATAGTATATCGAGATAGAATCTGTGTGCCTAGTCAGAATGAGTTGAGAGATAGCATTTTAGAAGAGGCACATAAGAGTAAGTATACTATCCACCTAGGTGCCACCAAGATGTATCAAGATTTAAAAAAGATTTTCTGGTGGCCAGGGATGAAGAGCCATGTGACGGATTATGTAGCTAGATGCCTAGTGTGTCAGAGGATAAAGATTGAACATCAGAAACCGGCTGGGTTGTTGCAACCTCTAGATATCCCTGAGTGGAAGTGGGATAGTATAGCCATGGACTTTGTCATGGGGTTACCCAAGACATCCTCTGGACACGATGCTATTTGGGTAGTTGTGGATAGACTGACGAAGTCTGCACACTTTTTAGCTATCAAGGCTACTCATACACTGGATAGACTAGCCCAATTGTATATCAGAGAGATAGTGCGACTTCATGGAGTACCCAATAGCATAGTTTCGGATAAAGACCTCAGGTTCATATCGAACTTTTGGAGGTCATTGCAGCATGTCTTAGGGACCAGATTGCGGTTTAGTACTGCATATCACCCCCAGACAGATGGTCAGACAGAAAGGACCATCCAGACATTGGAAGACATGTTGAGGGCATGTGTGCTAGAGATGAGGGGTAACTGGGATGCGTATTTACCGTTAGCAGAGTTTGCGTACAATAACAGTTACCATTCCAGTATCCAGATGGCCCCTTATGAGGCTTTGTATGGGAGAAAGTGCAGATCCCCTCTGTGTTGGGTTAAGTTAGGTGAGAGGAGTATGATAGGACCTGAGATTGTGGACCAGACCACCCGACAGATAGAATTGATTAAAAAGAAACTCCTCACAGCCCAGAGTAGACAGAAAAGCTATGCTGATAAGCGTAGGAGGCCGTTAGAGTTTGAGGTTGGAGACCATGTGTTCATTCGAGTATCTCCAATGATGGGAGTAGGTCGGTCAATGAGGGTAAGGAAGCTCAGTCCTAGGTATATTGGTCTGTTTGAAATCCTTGAGAAAATTGGACCCGTGGCTTACCGAATAGCCTTACCTCCTAACCTAGCCCAAATCCACAGTGTTTATGTCTCCCAATTGAAAAAGTATTTACCAAACTTCTCACATGTCATAGAATATGAGCATGTGCAATTGCAGGAAGATCTTTCCTATGTAGTGAAACCGGAGAGAATTGTGGATGCTAAGCTGAAACAGCTGAGAAGCAAGAACATTCCTCTAGTGAAAGTGATCTGGAGAGGTCTGACATCTGAGGAAGCAACCTGGGAATTGGCGGATGAAATGAGGCGAAAATATCCAGAGTTATTCCCTTGAGGTAAGTCTTTAAATTTCGAGGACGAAATTTCTTTTAAGAGGGGTAGAAATGTAACAGCCGGAAAAAAGAAAAGAAAAGGAAAGGAAAAAAAAGTAGAAAGCTGGAAATTTTCGAAGTCCAGAAACTGTGTTAAGTCTTCTCGCAATAGCGAGAAATGGTCTCGCGGTCGAGAGAATGTCTTCTCGCAATAGCGAACGAGGATCTAGCTATAGCGAGTGCGGGCAGCAGTCTATACAGAAATCGGGGGGCAGCTCGCTGTAGCGTACGCCATAGCGAAAGTAAGGTCTGGAACTAACGCGAGTTCGCCATAGCGAAGGTCAAATCTCGCCATAGCGAAGGGAACTAATACGATCTCGCTGTAGCGAAGGTTACACCTCGCCATAGCGAAGCCAGATAACACGAGCTCGCTATAGCGAAGGTTAATTTTCGCCGTAGTGAGGGTCAGTCCGGAAGAGAGTAAAGAGCGAGAAAATGACTTCATTAAACGCCTAAACTCATTCCTTCTCTCATTTCTGCCCTAGACTTCGACCCAAGGAGAGAAGAAGGCGTGGAGAGTGAGAGAGACCAAGAGAAGGAGGAAGAGCAAGGGAAAAGTAAGTAAATTTCTCTTATTTCTTCTTAGATTTCTAATCTCCTCTCTTTGCCCTCTCTTCCTACGGTTTTGTTTGTGAAAATGGTTGGATTTTGGGCATGGGTCAGAAGAGGGAAAGTGGAAAACACCTTTGAATCTTTGTGTTTTCTTTAAAAATGTTGTTTCCACTACCATGGGAGCTTGAGAGAGAGGAAGAGTTGATGGCATTCTAGAGAGAGAGAGGGAACCTCTAGGTTCTGGTATGTTAGGAGAGTTTGATATGAAAGATTACATTCTAAGAGAGTAATTGCATGCTTTTGTGTGTCTAGGCTCAAGAGAAACACCTCCATCAAGGTGTGATTGTGAACTTAAGAAGGGAGAAGAGGAATTGAAAGGAAAAGCTAGTGTTAACCTTGGCTGATAAGGTAGCTCTCTCTTCCCACTCTTTCTTGTTGCATTCTTGGATGTAATAGTCATTGTATGTTTATGTATATGCTTGTTGTGTAGAATATGCCATATGCTATTGCTTTGATGCATTGATACCAATATGATTGTGTGTTGAATTGTGAGAATTGCTCGGGTGAGGTAGTGCCGAAAGTCTCTTGAGATGGGTGAGATAAGGCCAAAAGTCTCAATCGAGTGAGGCCAAGTCAAAAGTCCTTAAACTCGGGTGAGGCCATCCAAAAGTCCTTAAACTCGGGTGAGACTAGACCAAAAGTCCCTGGAGCTCATTTTTGGCATTGTTGTGATTTCCATAGCATGTACAATGTGTGTTGGATGATTGAGAATGGCTAAATGCTTATTCACATGCTTTGACTTGTTATATGCCTTGATTGCCTACTTGATTGAGTGCATGAGCTACTGAGATTCCCTGAATCTCACCCCTTCCCCTCCCAACTTAACATGCTAGGTGGAGCACAAGGAGAAGCAAGTGCACACCAAGGAGCCTAGGAGCATGCCTAGCTAGTTATTAGCTTGTTTTGGGTTATTTTGGTGTAAAGTGGTGCCACATTGTATATGCACCCACTATTTTTGATATGTAAAGGTTGTAACATGTGTATATGTATGAAATGATGATGTATAAATTATGTTGATAGCCAAATCAATGGAAATGAGGGTTTTACCCCTTTTGTTGAATGTGTGTGATAATGTATATTTGGCTGTAGCATAGCGAGATTGGAATGTATGCTGATTTGGATCATATGGACATGTTATATATACTAGTTTCATGCTTTTAAACTTGTCCATGTGGAGTGAAAATGTGTGAGAGGCCATTTGGACCCATTTTGGACCTCTTGGGTGCCAAAATCGGTATTTTTGAGAGCTCCATCAAAGTATGAGTGGATGAGCTCCTCTTGCCATGAAATTTGGTGTGCCTCTAGAGTTTGTAGAGAGCTTAATGTGGGTAATATTTGGAGGTCTAGAGAATATTTGGTGAATTGTTGAATTTGGGAAAAATCCATGGTTTGGTCATGTACTATTCCTATAGGTCAAAAATGAAAACTATGTCATACATAGACCAAATGGTGGCCAACTATCATGAAATTTTATACACATAAACTAGAAAATCAAAGTGACCTGTATCAACTAGAATCACCCAAATCGGAGGTCTGTAGAGAGAGATTGAACCGTCTGAAGTTTTGTATCAGCATCAGGGAGCCCATCTGACCTCTGTTACTGTTCCATCAGTTTTCGGGGTGTGGGGGCTACTGAACTGATCTAGACTTATATGTTTCCTCTAGTAGACATCCGTAGCTTTCCAAATTGGTATAGTGTGCCTAGATTGGATTTTTGTGGGTTTAATTATGAATTTCTGAAGTTCATGACAGTAACCTAGGCCAGAAACAGTGACAGTCGGACCTCTTTCCCATTTTCGATGTCAAACATGGTCTAAACACTAAGATTGTGGTTGGAAATTATTTTTATTGTAAATTGAACACTTAGAGCTTTCTAGGAAGCTAGAGTTTGCTACATTCCCATTTTTCTATAATTAGTTATGATTTTCCAAAGTTAAAGCCAAAATATGACTTTCGGGCACAAATGAGAAAAATGCATTTTTTTGGTTTTTGGCTCCATACCCGTGGCTTATGGTTTGATTTATGCTATGTATGAGTTGTATAAGTGGAGTTTGAGTTGAGAATATAAATGATGGGTTCACAGGACCCACGGGGAAAAAGATGAGTGTATGAAACCCCGATTCATAGCATGAAAATGCCACGGATTTGTGTTGATTCTTTGGAAATCATATGAAACCGAGCCCAGTGAGTGGCTAGATAGCGGTAGTAGATTAAGGTGTTACACTCTCTACTTCTTTTAGCTATATTGTTTTGGTTCCGAGATCTAAGAATTAGAGAACTATCCCTTTCTTTTGAAGAAACCTCATAAATGGATCTAATGCTTGTCCATCTTTAGTGTATCTACCATATTCACAGAATCTTATAATTTTAATTTTTTTATTTACCACATTGTCTCTCTACTCACTTTTTTCAAGTCATGTCTCTGTTCAGTATATCTACTATAGTACTTTCCACATTTATTTAATCCCATAATACTAATTTGTTTTCCATATTATTTCTCCACTTTATTCTTATTATTAAATAGGTAAAGAACATGTACTATGAGTAATCATATATATATGATGAAGTACTTTTGACCATATGAGTCCATATTTTGACTACAAATGTGCGTATTCTTATATTCTCTCTAATTGGTTGAAATCCTCTTGGCAACTTTCTTTATCTTATTAGTTTATTTTTGTAATGCCTTTTACTGTTATTTTTGCTTGCATTTTTTTAACTAATGAAAACTTTTTTTTCTTAAGTATCTTAGTTATATTTGAATTCAGTGTATGGAGTGTTATCTCCAAAGTAGAATGTCATAGATTCAACCCTTATTTGGCATTATGAAGAAACTAATTCATAATAAAATTTTATAATGTTGTTTGATCCATGTAGTTGACCCAATTTAATGGAAAAAGCTTATTTGTTGTTGTTGTTGTTGTTTATCTTAGTTATTATTGATCATAGAATTTATAGTTTTTTATATTAGGACCCAATCAATTGGTTCTAGAATCTAGTTGATTAGATCTTGTAGTTAAAAGGTAATGTCACATTGTAAGTATATAGATAAACAATACATATGGAAATTTCAAAATCATACACATTTGTGATAATCATGTAGGCAAAACATTAAAGTAGTCAGCTGTCATTAGTCAAATTTTTATAAAAAGTGGAATAATTTCCCTTCATGCCATTTGTACATAACTTCTACAATAAAGGGAAATCCGATGTCCCATCATTGAACATAGTTCTTTTGACGCTTAATATCCCCTGCATAGACTATGCTTTTGTTGGCATGTTCTAATTTTGGCTATGAACATATCACAATAAAATAGTGAAAATTTTCATTTCCAGTAAAACAATATTTTTTGAAAACCATGCAATGATTTAGTTGTGTAACCTTATAAAAACAATTCATCACCTTTATTCATTGTATATAAAAAGATAGCATGTTAGTATATTCCATGAGTCCGCAAGAAACAATATTACCAGACATTTCTATCTAAGACATCCCCTAAAGTGATCGATAGAAATTCACACAATCAGAGGTTACCTCCCTTTTGAATAGAAACAAATCATGTTCAATCGTAGTTGTCACACATATAAATGATTAACCTATAAAAAGATCATGGTCATACTAACATGACTATACAACAAAATTCCTAAACCTTTTCTCTTAAAATCTCTTTCATGTTTTAGTATCTTTTATATTCTTTGTTCAATGGTCCATATAGGTCATTGGGTCTACAGTCCAATTTAGGTCTAGGTCATACTCCATGTTCAATTCATGTTCAGGGTCTAGTTCTAGTCCAAGTCATATTCCTTATTCAATTTATGTTTAGGGTCTAATTCTAGTTTGGATCATAGTCCATGTTCAATTTGTGTCCATATGTTAAGGATTGGGCACATGTATAGTATTCATGTTAATATGTACTATTATATAATAGTATTCATGTTTAGATTCCTAAGAATCAAGCCATAATTAATCAAGCTAGATTATCTAATCAAATATAGCTGCAACCAATTTACACACTCAAGGCATGTAATAGAAAACACTAATAAAACAACTAGTTATTCAGATTTAAGGCATAATTTGTATTTTCAACTATATACAAAACTTCTATAACTAATATGCAAGGCATCAAAATAAGGCACGAGTTTCTTCTTTTACCCCTTTATACTCTTTTGACTCCCCTAAACTTATCTAAAATAAGTTTATCATCTAGCTTAAAACATAGATGAAAAACTTAAATTCTTTATCCCACTACAAAAGTGGGATAGAGAATAGGGTGCCATGACTAGAATTGCAACTGATGCAAAATTACAAACCAATTTTGATCCTAAACTTGTATTATGTCCAAATTTTTACATGAAGCTCTAAAATTAAAAAAAATGTGACATGAGACAACATAAACATGTTAACTAATTAACAACCAAAACAAATTCATTTGACCTTTCAATTATTGAATTTTGCAAAATTGAAAGGATTTTGTTTCATAGGTAGCTTGTAATATTTAAGCCGGTCAACTCAATAATGTTTATTTTATTTGTATAGCAAAATCATGACATCATCTAAAAGCAAGAGTTCTACTAATAACTCCAATGACATGATAAATGCCATTGAAAGGATAGCTACTGCTATTAGAGACTAGGCTACTACTAATATGCTCTTGAAACATATTCAGGAATATAGTAATAGCAATCTAGCATTAAATGTTGAGAATAGACCTTTGGTAGCAAACCCAAAATTTCAAGATCTATCTAAACTTAAAAAGGCTAAGTCCATTTCTTTTTGAGGTGACTATAATCCTATAACAGCAGATGAATGGCAGAGGAATGGTTAAGGGAGTTGGAGAAAATACTTGAAGTCTTAAGATACATTGATGCACAAAATATAACTTTTGCCACCTATATGTTAATAAGGGAGGTAGAAAATTGGTAGTGTGTAGCAAAGGGGGCATTAGAAGCTCAGAAGACTCAATGTAACTTGGGAAAGGTATTAAAATATTATTTTGGAAAAATATTTTCCAATAGTGTGAAGAATGAGAAGGAAATCGAGTTTCTACGTATCACGACCTAATGTCTAAGCCACAACCGGTGCATAAGCTAAACTAATTTGATTATTAGATTAGCCTAGCAAGTTTTAAAAATCTATAGTCAACTATTATATCATATGTTCAAGCTAACTCGTACAACCTACAAGTTTTAAAAAAATAAAGTATTCATTTCATTGCATCACTAAGGGGCTACCAAAAATCCGGCAACATCTCTCCTAAAAATTGGATATCCCAACCTGTAAAATAAATCAAATCAACAACAACAAGTTATATACAACCAAAAAGTATAAACAATGTTTACACATTCTAAGTAACCATATAACATATGCCAATTCCAAAATACCTTTTCTACACCTAAGTATTACCACATCATGGAGTCTGACACAATCTCATAAAATTAAGCACGTACTCTAAGTGTTTGGTAACTCATGAGCTCCTAGATCACTTCACTCCTTTATTTGCTGGTCTGTAAAATAAGGAAAGAAGAGGGATAAGCCTGTGGTAGTACTTAGAATGTGTAAATAATAAAGTGCATGAAGGGGAAATAAAGGCACGTGTGAGTTTTTTGAAATCAAATAGTAATCAAATAATTTAAGCAATAATATTTTATAATCGAAATAAAAATAATTAATTAATAATAGGAAAATTTTAGATAAAAATCATATTTTTTTTTATATGTTAAGAAAATATTATAGAGATGGGCATTATAGAAAGGATCCAAGGGTCTTTGCATTTAAACCACCATATCATATCTCTTCACGTTTCTTTGGATACATTCCTCTTTATCACTTTCACAACACACATCTAAAATCTCGGATCATAGTACTGAATACATCACATCACATTGCTATCAAAATTCACAAACCTAGGTCGTTATCTCCACTAATAACTATATTCTCATTTATTATATAAAAAAAGTAGAAAATAAAATCCATTCAAATGGCATTTAGCTATCAAGTAAATAAATAAATAATTAAATAAGTCGAGTTAACTTTCAATAGAATCACTGTAACATATGAAACCACAAAACAACATAAAATACTTCTTTCATAAATAAATATATATATACCATTACTTTTTTTCCATCCAATTTCTTCTTTTGCATTCCATAAGAATGTATCACACCATATTTCAATTATTTACTTGCTTTAATGAATTTATTAAATCATCATATGAATACACACATACACACACACCTATTTTGAAGTTTTGAAAACACTGATTTGTTTCCTTGAGGAGTAGAGCACATAAATCACACAATTGAAATTTCCACTATAGAAATATAAAATGAAATAAAATAGATGTGCCACTCCATTATTTAATGCTGAGTCCCAGTTGAAGGAGTTTCCCAAATATCACCTAAAATTAGAATTAATATAAATTAATTATTTTGACTACTCAAATAACATAAGTAATTATTTATATGACCTAATATACTCCTTAAAATATAAATCTCTAAATTTTTACATATTTTTTTATCCTAAATACTAATCCTAAATTTGGGATTTTTCAATCTAAGCTTCCAAGACTTAGATTGAGTTTAATACTTACGTCATAATACTTAATAATTGAAGATAGAAATGACAATTTGCTATTTTAATGATTCAATAGTGAAATCTCCTTTTTGAATGTCCCAGCCACGACAGCCACAATATGGAAGGGAAGAATCAAAAAATTTTAAAAAGGAAATTAAGTGAAAAATGGGGGAACAACAAAGGGAAGAAATCGTTAGTACAAGAGAAAAAGAAATCAACACCAATGGATTTCTTTCTTTCTTTCTTCTTCTTCTTCCTCTCTTTTTTTTTTTTTTCAGCCTCTCATGGTGGTTCATAGTCACCCACAGTAGCAGAACTCACCAATGATTAGAGTTAGCCAGAGCTTGGCAGCTGGAAATGATGCTGGAAGTGGCAAATTTTAGGAGAGAGAAAAGATGAAGAAAAGAACGTGGAGGAATATTTTATTCTTTAGATCAAATTGTATTATTGTCTCAAGCTAAAATTGCTCTTTTACCTTAAAAGGTTTTTATACACTTCAATAAAATTCTTAAAATATTTTAAAAAATACTTAAGAAATTGTATAAACTCTAGAATTAATTTAAAAATATTTAGTCTTTATTTTAATAGCCTAGAATAATTTATTTTATTTTATTGTATTATTATTTGTCTTTTTAAGGTATTACACTACAATTAAAGCATGGAAGTTTGCCAATAGACATATATGGCAAAATTTTAGGAATTATTTGAATTTTCTATAAATTTGAAAAATAACCTTGATGAGAGTTGGAAACTCATAAATTTAAGGATAGATTGAATGCTAAAATAAGAAATGCAATAACTGCTTTTGAAATAAGAGACTTTTCTGCATTAACAAATAAGTGTAGGATGGTTAAGAAAAATTTATGGAACACAAAAAATGAAAAGCAAAAGTAGTAATCCTAGAAACTAAAAAAAAAAAGTGACAACAAACCCAAAAAAAAAATTAAACCTAACTTGGCTGAGGAAAGTAAACAACTAGAAGCACTTCCACCTTAATATGTAATAAATATGGAAAACCCCATAGGAACAAACCATGCTATTTTGGCTAGAATGTACATTACACTTGTAAGAAGCCAGGATATTTTTTAAGGGAGTGCTTGTAGAACAAGAAAGAGAAACCAAGCTAGAAATTTCATATTAGGGGAAGAGTGTTCATTGTTAGTCAGCAAAAGGCAAATCTGTCTCCCAACTTGATACAAGGCACATGTATTATTAAGAATAATTCTTTAATTGCACCTTTTGACTCAAGAGCAACTCATTCCTTTATATATAATGATTACGTGAAGAAACTAGAATTGATTGTGTTTAACTTAAAGAAATTAAATTTGTTACACCTGTGGGAAGCCCAGGACATCTCTTAAGGGAGTGCCTATAGAACAAAGAAAAGAAACTAAACTAGAAACCATAAACTAAGGGAGGAATGTTCACTTTTAGTGGGCAAAAGGCAAATCAATCTCTTAACTTGATACAAGGTAGATGTGTTGTAACACCATAATTTGTTAGCTCATTTCATACTATTTTTAGGCCTCATATCAAACAATTCACAAAGAGGTAAGGAAAAATAACATTAAATAATGTATTTCTTAGTGTTACATCACGTATAAAATTTTTCTTCGAAGTCCCGTGGGCCATATGGACTCATATGTCACATTTTCATATTTAATTACATGGATACAATTCATTTACATCACCAAAATTAGCCTACAACTCATGAAAACCAAAAGGAAGTATAAAATACATATATGTATTTTCGGCTAGAATTTCCTCATTTCTGTCACAAACTTTGAAAAATCATAACTAATTTTAGAAAAATTGAAATCATACATTCTTGCCCATTTTAGAAAGCTACACATGTATACTTTATGTAAAAATATGTCTAGATCATGAAACACTATACAGAAGGTGTTTGACATTTGAAAAGGTCAAGAGGTCATGCTATCCACTGGTGCTGTCACAAAATTCTGTAACAAATTTCAAAAATGTACAATTAATTCCAAAAAAACCTAATTTATGAAAATGATACCAATTTGAAAATATTTGGATGTTAGCTAAAGAGAAAAAATAACTCT
Source organism: Erythrophleum fordii (assembly GCA_032878935.1). Taxonomy (NCBI): domain Eukaryota; kingdom Viridiplantae; phylum Streptophyta; class Magnoliopsida; order Fabales; family Fabaceae; genus Erythrophleum; species Erythrophleum fordii. Next base: position 45,970,698 of record JAVQMF010000053.1, on the reverse strand, counting down.
ATACTAGTTCAGGTACACCCAACCTTGAAAACTAATCAAATAGTACCTGAAGTCAATTTGAGCTCCTAGTACTAGACAAAATCTTTAAAAATTCATAACTCCCTCTCTAGACATCCAAATGGAGTGCTTTTAGTTGGCACAAGTCACTGGGAATGTTTAATTTCTCCATATAAAATTTCGTGGCAATTAGATACCATTTGAACCCTCTGTGATAGAAATAATTTTCGGATCAAGTAAACAGTGTATTAGACCAAAACCAGAAATTTTACCAAATTTGAAAATTCATCAAATATTTTCTAGACCTCTAAAAATTTTATTCTTTAGCTTTCCAAAAAGCTCTCAACAAGATTTACTTGCATGCCAAATTTCAAATCAAGAAGAGCTTATTTGGACAAAAAGTGATATAGGATTCCATTATGGTTAAATTTAACTCCATATAAGATATCAAAAAGTCCAAATGGCTTTCTTGGTGTTTGGCACCTCTTAGGCAAGTCCAAAAGCATAATTATGACTTGTATGAACTGCCCAAATGGTCCCAAATCTCATGCATCTCAATTTGGCCATTCCACTTCTACTTATACACTAATGCTTCAAACTTTCAAGAAGCAAAATTTGTCATTACATACTCAATACATTCTAAGGGTCACATAACATAATCTCTCAATTATATATGACATATTATCATAATTATACATACTTATAAAGTCATTCGTCATATAACCATAAATTACACATTTGCCACTTTGATGGCCTTAAAGAAGCCAATTATATGCATTTCAATGTCAAGCTCTCATCTCTCAAGTGATTAGCTCTTATCTCCTTGCTATCTTGATCCACCTAGCATGTTAGAACATTGGAGAGGAGGGGATGAGATTCAAAGAATCCCAATAGCTTATCTCACATTCAATCATACATAAAGCATACAAAATAAGTTTTACAAATACATGCATGGGTATATTAACATATGCAAGCATTTAAGAAGCATTTTCAACATTTGAACAAGTCATACATAGCATACAAAGACTTGCCAAGTAAGTGGATTGACCTCACCCATTTATTTGTGGATTTTGGACTTGCCTCACCTATTTTTTATGAGGTTATTGGATTCAACCATGCTCTTGGAAGTTAATGTAATACCATATATATCTAACCCCATTCATGGCATTCATAAGCTCCCTATCATCATTTTCATAAGAGTACATGGAAAATGGACTAACAATAATGGATTTAATCCCATTGCGTTATGTTTAAAAATTTTAAATCCGTGACACGTGGGCCGTGTAGGTTCATGCCATGCATCTTCATATTTAAATACATTATTACAACCCATTTGCATCACAAAAATCTTGCTTATAACTCAAGGAAACCGAAATGGAGCATGAATGGAACTCATTGAATTTCAGCCAAATTTGCTACTATTCTGTCCAAAATTTTGGAAAATTATAAGTAATTCTTAAAAAATTGAAATAATGTAATCTTGGTCATTTTGGAAAGCTTGGGATGTCTACTTTATGATAAAAATAGTTACAAGTCATAAAATCCCACACACCAAACGTTTGACATGCGAAATGATCTGAAGGTTAGACTAGGTCCTGATGCTATCACAATTTATTGATATAAAGTTAAAAAATGTCCAATTAATTCCAAAAAATTCCAAATGGAGTGAATGATACCAATTTAGAAAGATGAGGATGTTAGCTAGAGGGGAAAAATAATTCCAGATCAGTTCAAGCTCTCTTAGACCCTAAATTTTGATCAAACAGTGACTAAGGTCTGGTTAGAAGCCTGACACTAGACTGAATTTTTGAAAAATCGTATCTCCCTCTGTAGACCTCCAAATGAGGTGCTTCTAGTTAGATCAAGTCACTGGGAATTTCTAATTTCTTTATATAAAATTTTGTGACAATTGGACATCATTTGCCTTATGAGTGACAGTACCAATGCTACAGTACCAAGACCAAAACCAGAAAAAAAATCTCAACTTCAACAATTCGCTAAATATTCCAAAGACCTCCAAAAATTACCAACTTTAGCTTCCCAAAAATATCTCAATATGATCTAGATGCATGTCAAATTTTAGACCAAGAAGAGCTCATTTGGACAAAAAGTGACCTAGCCTCATGAAATGGTCATTTTTGCTTCCAATCAAGAGTCACTTTGCACCAAATGGCCTCTTCTTGAGTTTGGCACCCCTTGCGCAAGTTTCAGAGCACAAATATGACTTGTAAAGACTGTCCAAGTGATCCTAAACCTCATACATCTCATTTTGGTCTCTCAACATCCATTTGTGCATAGTTACATCAAACCATCAAAGAGCCAATTTGCATAATTCCATTACTTTTAGTGTCATATAAAGTCTACATCATGTTCATACATCATTTTACACTTGTTCATGGTCTTACATCACAAAAACATTACATGCATCATTACTTTGACATTCAACCACTACTTAAAGTACATAATACATCAAAATAAAGATGTTCAATATCCTTGGCTTGCACCTCCTTGGCTTGGAATACCACCTAGACAATTCAAGAATGAGGGGGAAAGGGGAGTGAGATTCCAAAAATCTCAATAGCTCACACACCTACTCACATCACATTTAAGGCATACATACATCAAATTCATACTATGTAAGCATAAAGTATGCAATAAATTTCATCACATGCCACATTCACATGTCAAGACCACTTTCATGCTCTAGGGACTTTTGGTTTAGCCTCACCCCATTTCTAGGACTTTTGGATTTGCCTCACTCTTGGCCTAGGGACTTTTAACCTAGCCTCACCCATTCAAGGGACTTTTGGCCTTGTCTCACTGATAACCATGATATTTTATATATTTTAATCCCCTAACTTAGGCGTTTTAGTGTCCAAATATGGCTTTAGAAATTTAATTAAGTGGAATTTGATTTTAATTTTCCATTTTTACATTTGAGGAATTAATTTGCAAATGATTGATTCTTAATTCTTAAATTCATCTTAAATAATTTTTGGATATTTCCACTTAATACTTTCCATTCTTTTGTGTAGATTTTAACAGGCTTTGAACACAATCATGAAAGCCATGAGTTGGAAGAGTTGAAGAGAATAAAAATTAAATATATTCGAAGCAAGGTTTTGATGTGGAATGGGAAGGAAAAGCACGTGTAGATTTTAAGGAAGACACACACATGGGCAGCTCTCATCACACTCCACGTTGAAAAGCATCAAAAGAGAGCTTGGGCTGAAGTTTAAATGAGAAGCAAAGTGAATGAAGGAAGCAGGGGATGTAGCTTTTGGTTTATGAAAAGAAGAAGCCATAGGTTCAGATTAAACACGAGGGACAGCAGTACAAAACCGAGGAGAAGCTCGAGTTTTATGTGCTGTGAACAGAAGCTGGAAGAGGTGCCACAGTCCTAACGCAAGCTGCACAAGGAGGAGAACAACGCATGAAGAAGTACAAGCTAAGCATGAATGCAGCAGCTACGTGGAAAATACATGGAAGAATCCACGGGGCAGAACCAAAGCAATCACTTGGAGAAGGAATTCACATGGAAATGTGAGCAAAACAAAGGAAATCAAACATGCATGAGCTGGAGGGAGAGACATTGGGTTCCAAAGGAGAACGCGAGACGACGTGAAATAGCGAGGAGGTTCCAGCGCTGAAGAGAAGAAATTCTCATTGAATTCCTGATGGCTGCAGCTTTCTTGATCGATTCTCCTCCAATTGATTCCTCCATGGCAGCTTAAATTCCATTTGGTGGCTAGCTGAAGATAGGATTCTCCTAGATGAAGATTTGAGCTCCACATCTCCTCATCAATTTAGATAAAATTCTCTTGCTCAATCTTTTAACTTCAGCATTATTTCCTTTATTAATTTGACTAGGTTTAGCTTATTGGTTTAGGAATTTAATTGCTGGAAATTACTGGATTGAATTAATTTTTGGATTGAACTTAATTTGAATTTTGGAATTTTATTTGTGATCATCATATGTTTGTAAAAATTCCAGAATTAGTGCTGTACAATTTACCTCTAAATTCCTCTTGATTTTAAGCTAATTAATGCAATAGTTATTGGATTAGTTAGTTGGAATTTTTGTGCAATTAATTGCTTGAGGGATTAATTAATCTAATTGGTAAATTAGTATCTTGAGTGGATTGTGCAGTAGATTTCATTAATTAATCAAAATTAGTTGTAGTGTGTTCTTATTTTTAATTCAATTAATTAGTTGTTCAAGGTTCTTTATGGTTGCAAAATTCCTTGAATAATTGATGAATTGAATCTTGGATGGTTATTTAAGAGCCTATAAGGAATGCACTAAAGAGCAAGAACTTAATCCAAAATTGGTAAACTAAAAAGAGCAAGGATAATTGAACTCTAGGGAATCCAATTGAAAGCTAGCTACCATATTTGTTTGACTATTTGCTTGAACTTAGTTTTAAGTTTTTTTATTCTTGTCAATTAACTTTAGTTCTGTTAAATTTTAGCATTTCAAACCCCCCCAAAATAAGTCCTAATTAGTAATACTTAGAATACTCTTCCATAAACAAATTGAGGCACAAACTCCTTGGGAAAATGACCTAGGTTGCACCATTATCTATAAATTTATTTTGCCACCTAGTTTTATTTGAGATTGCGCGACACAATTGTCACTCACCCATGCCATGAGACTTTTGGCATCTCCTCACCTTCATCAAGGGACTTTTGGCATCACCTCACCCTTATGAACTCTTTCCACATTCATGGTCATTCAAGACACCACATTGGTACCAATGCACAACAAGGATCAAGTGGTATGTTATCAAGCATCAAGAATGCATGCAAGCACACTAAAACATACATATGCATACAAGAATGCAAAGAGAATGAGGTGGAGAGCTACCTTTTAAGTTATACAAGCTTACTTTGCAATTTCCTTGCCCTCGTTGGTTTCACAAGAGCACTTAGGTGGATTAAGGTTCTCTTGACCTAGACATCACAAATAACACACAATCACATCCTTGAAGCAAGCCAAGACATTAAACTAAAGCTTATCACATACTTGGTTCCATAATGGACATATTGGTTCCATAAGTGACCTATTGAAGCAATTCATATCATTCAAGTGCTAGGCTCCATTCTCTTGTTATTTCTAGACTTCTTGGACTCATTTAAGGTCCTTGGAGCCATCACATATTCAATTGCACCATTGAAATACTAAGTTGCTTCATAAGGCACCATTATGGACACCATTGTCCCATCTCCCAATCTATGGCTCCTAAATTTTTCCCAATGGTTTCTCCCATCTTCTAACATCATATAAAGTCCCAAACCAAGGCTAGAACAATTTAAAACATCCCCTAGCCTAATGAACCTAGCTTGGCCGAAATATGCACTATAAGGAAGGTTCATGGATTTTATGATTTTTCCTTGATAGGAGAGCTACTTGGGAGGCTTCTAGAAGTCTTAGGAGCTCAAGGGAACATTCAAATACCCAAGGAAATGTTCACACAAAAATCAGATTTTACAAAACCCTAAAAAGCACTACACTTTTCTAACTTATTTTCCTTTGGTTTTTACTTGAATTTCTTGCTATATTCCTAATCCTTGCACTCTTTTTCCTAGGTTTCTCTCTTGATTCTGCCCAAAATACATCCCCTCCTATCCCATCCTATGTTGGCTAAAACATACAAGAAGAAGGGATAAGAAAAGGCTACCATAGGAATGAGATTTTACCGTGTTTTTCCTTAGTTTCTTAGGTGTTTCTTCCCTTGGTTAGCTTCTCTTCTCCAAAAACGAAATTTACCTCCTTGGTTTGACCTCAAAACAGAACCAAATCATTCAAAAAATTCATGGAAAGAAAGGAGGAAGAGAGGAGAACAAGATTGGAGGAAGATGGAGCAAGAAATTCCATGAAATTACCTAGTTTCTCCTTGGCTTTCTTCCTCTTTTTCTCCTCCTTCTTGTGTGCCTAAGAGAGCTAAAGATTTTCTGTATTTTGGGCAGAAAGGGTCGTTCTTATTAAATAGGAGAAGAAGGGAGAAAAGTGTGGAACTCTTTAGAACATTCAAGAAACCATAAATTCTAATTTTGCCCTTCTATAATGGCAACTTCGTTTCGACTTCGTTTTAGTTCCTTTTTTAGAACCGTCTTTTCCATCATAAAATTTAGGTTCCCAATTTAATAAAATGCCTTTGGAAGCACTCAATTTGGAGCTAAAACCTTACCGAACGAATCAGTCAAAGTTCAGGTCAACTGACGTTGAAAAATATACACCGGAGGGGTTTCACTAGTCCCGGGGCTTCTCATAGTTTTTGGGGCCTCTGAGAACCTTGGGCAACTCAAAAATTTCATTTAAAAAGCCCTCCTATGTGGTTTTCCAAAAATTACACTTATTTACGAAAATGCCATTACGGTTCGTCAGTTTCCGTCGCAAATTATTTCTCCATCCTAACTTCGTTTTTCTTTCCATTTGAGCCTAGAATTATCATTTTTAGGAATCTATAACTAAACCCAAATTTTTTGGGATATTATCTAGGTCATTTCAAAGGACTTACTTTTATATGACTTATTTCATCGTTTTAAGAAATTTACATTCATTACAGTTAACCTCACTTTTAGAAGACTCTTTACTTTATCTCAACTAATCTTAAGGGTTCTTAGCTTATCCTTACCATGGTTAAGGGTTCTTGGCCTCACCATGCTCAAGCAAACCAAAACAAACATCATGATCATCATTTGGAAAATATAATGCATTATCATGGTACCATGGAATAGGAGCTCATGCAAGAACATTTTTCATGGCTTGAAATACACATACACATATTCAAAGACAAGTAAAGCAAGCAATCATGTATGAGAGAAGGTGGAGAAAGCTACCTTGATAGCATTTGTACACTTTTCCTTAAACTTTGAATCCTCTCCTTTGACCTCACACACCCAAGGAGGTGGAGATCATTCCTTTTGGTTTAGACACATCATATGGAAGCTAATTATACTCTTGGAGTAAAGTCTAAGGCCACACAACTTACTTAAACTCTAGCTTGACCTATAAACCCCTTTATGGTTCCAAAATACACCTAATGAAACAACACCCATCAAATAAATTCTAGGCTCCATTCTTTCCTTTCAAATACGATTCTTGACTCTTTTAAAGCCTCTTGGAGTCATCACATAATTAAAATAAATAGCATAACTCTATGTTGCTTCTTTAAATCATATTATGGAACATAAAACACTAACTCATTCTCTAGGCTTTCTAAATTTTTTCCAAGGCTTCCCCTTATATTTGTTGATTATATATGACTCAAAAATGGGTTTAAAAAAATTTAAAACTCTCCTTAGGTATGTAAACCTCTCTTGGCCGAACTTGTGGAGGAATTTAGCCTTCATGGACTTTGCTTTGTTTTCTTAATGGAGGAAGCACATAGGAAGACTTCTAGAGATCTTAGGAGCTCATTTAAACTCTCATTTAGACATAGGAATCAAGATATCAAATCAGATTTTGCAAGGAACATATGAAACCCTAGACTTTGCATCTTGAATTTCCATGATTATTTGTTAATTCTCTTTGCATATTCTTAATCTCCATACCTTTTTTCCTAAGAATCACCCTTGGTTTTGCCTAAAAACCAAGCCCTCCCAGGACTTCTTAAGTGGGGCAAAATGGGTGGAGAAGAGGAGCAAGGGGTAGCAACCATGGAAGAAGAAATTATCTTATTTTTATGGCTTTTCTCACTTGAATCTTATCTCCTTTGAGCACCTCTCTTTAAATTCAAAATTTTCCCTTAATTTCTCCCTTAAAATAGATTTATAAACTTCATTATAATTATAGGAAACAAAGGAGAATGGAGGAGAAGAGGTTTGGAAGGAAGAGAGCATGAAAAACTACTAAAATTTCTCACCTTTTAGCTTGAATTTCTCCTCCTTTTCTTCTTCCTCTTGTGCGCCTCATCCCCTAGGGTTTTCTCTAATTTTTGGGTAGAGCTTGGTTGACCAAAATGGAGGGGGAGAAAGGGGGCATCATATATATAAGTGGGAGGAAGAAACACTTCTAAAAAATTTCTGTTTTGTCCTTTGTTTTTTGTATTTTTGTATTTACTTTATTTTAGCTCTTTTTTTAGAACTATCTTTTCCATTATAAAATTTAGGCTCCCAATTTAGTAAAATACCTTTGGAATCACTCAAATCGGAGCTAAAATCTTCCCAAACAAGTCTGTCAAAGTTCAAGTGCACTAACTTTAAAAAAATCCACCGGAGGAACTTTAGCTATCCTTGGGTTTTCCATGGTTTTTAGGGCCTCTGAGAATCCCAGAGAACTCAAAACTTTCATTTAAAAAGCCCTCATGTGTGGATTCCAAAATTTGCTCAAAATTATGAAAATGTCATTATGTTTCATAAGTTTTTTGTAAGAAATTATTTTTTCATTCTAACTCAGTTTTCTTTTTGTCTAAGCCTAGGATTCTCATTTTTAGGAGTCTAGAAAGCTTCCCAAATTTTTTGGGACCTTAACTAAGTCATTTCGGAGGACTTACTTTTGTATTTGGTGAATTTCGTTCGTTTATGGAGAAATCGTACATTATGTTTCTCATGTTTTCTTTCGTTTTCAGAGAACTGGATGTTACATGTATTATTAAGAATAATTCTTTGCATTGTTTGACTCAAGAGCAACTCACTCTTTTATATATGATGATTGTGTGAATAAACTAAAGTTGATTATGGTTAAATTACTATTCGAATTACATATTTTCACTCTTATGGGAGAAGGAGTTTTTACTTCATATGCTTATGTAGATTGTTCTATTTAAGTAGACAATAGACCTTTTATTATTTACTTATCTTATTTACCCTTGAAATCATTCTCAGGATGGATTGGCTATCTATAAATAGCATAATTCTATATTGCTATCAAAAGACTATGACATTTCCACCAAGCCCTAAGTTTTATTGCTAACTAAGCCAACGGGGGATTAGATGAAGGCATTCTTTTGTGCTCCTAAAAAACAAAGGCAAACCAATATAGTAAGGGAAACTAGAATGGGAAGTAGAATTTTCCATTAATTAGTTCTTGGATTAGGTCCAATCACCATCGCACATATATGATTTCTCCTTTAAAGTTGAATGAACCTAAGAAACAAATCAAAGGCTTGCTAAACAATTTATTTAACCAAGTGTATCACCTTGAAGAGCCCCTATACTTTTTATGAAAAAGAAAAGTGGAAGTTTGAAATCATCTATAAATTATAGCCAATTAAATAAGGAGGTTATTAAGAATAAGTATCCACTCCCAAAAATTGATGATTTGCTAAGCCATTCTTGGATTAGGTCCAATCGCCATTGCACATATAGGATTTTTCCTTTAGAGTTGAATGAACTTAAGAAACAAATCAAAGGCTTGCTAAATAGTTTATTTGACCAAGTGTATTACCTTGAGGAGCTCTTATACTTCTTGTGAAAAAGAAGAATGGAAGCCTGAGATCATGTATAAATTATAGAGAATTAAATAAGGAGGCCATTAAGAATAAGTATCCATTCTAAAAAATTGATGATTTGCTAGGCCAATTTAAGGGAGCTATAATTTTCGCTAGATTTTCTTCCTATTTTCTCCTAAGAAGGCCTATTAAAAGAATAGTCTTATGGTTGGGAAAAAATTTTGTTTTTTTATTAAAATTCCATCTTTCCCTTGTCTCTACATTAGTTTGCTCTTTTTAAAACATTCTTCCAAATTTTCACTTTCAACCTTTGGCTAGAAATTATGTTTTGGAAATTTTGGCCCTTAATGGAAATTACATGTTTTTACCTTATTTTTTTAGTTATTGCATTTTTATCCCACTTAATCTTTTTAGTTTGTCCTAAAATTTTTAATCATTAAATCCTTGCGTGTAAAAATTTATTTATTCTCAATATTATTTATTATGATGATTATTATTGAATTAAGAGGTTAGGAAATTATCTTTTATTCCAAAAATGCACTAAATAAAAATATATTATATTCCTATCTTAAACATATCACAATATAATATAATATAATATATTTTAGAGGAGAATGTTACTATTTTCTTTTAATACAATTTATATAATTATCAAAATTAATAAAGTTAATGGTGTAAAGTACTCCATCATTTACCAATATTTTAACTCTTTTTATTAAAATGTGTCTTTATTCTACGGTGTTATAACATAGAGGAATTTTCCTACAATTAAACTAAAATTTGAAAAGACCATCAAAGATTCTACCATTTCCAAGAAGTTCATATTTATAAAATTACTTAAATGTTTTATTTTTAAATTCAAATGAATATCTAAATAGTACAAGTTTTGAAACAAAAATCAAATTTCTAAAAAAACTTAGTATATAAAAGGTTTTCTTCAAATTCAAAACAAATCCAATATCCAAAGTTATTCTCCATTTTCCTATGGCTTCTATATGTAAGCCTATCTTATTCTTTGAATAGATATTGTTCACTGCTCATTGACTTCCTTTGGTTAAGAAAACCCTATAAGTTATTTAAGTTATGGATTGTAAAACCGGAGGATTTCAACCATGTTAAATTCATGGCAAATGAATCAAATTAAGTTAACTTTCTTGTCAAGTTGAGTCTTGTATTTCACATAATTCTTTTCTTTTCTTTTTTAACAAAACAAGCACTTGGATTCATTCATTTTACTTTCCTATGTGTCTTGGCTTGCTTCCTTTCTCTTAAATATACATGGTCAAAGTTAATGGATTGACCATTTCTCCTATATGTGCTATAAAAGATCTTAAAAGGCCCATATTAAGGCAAAAGGAAGTTCAAAAGGAGAAACTCGGACATCTTAACCTCTTATGGATGATAACTTAGTCATTATGGTGTTGTGAAGGGTTCGAGGACTTGAATTATATTTAGTTGCATTCCAACCCTTTTGGGAGACCATGCTAGTATCATCAAAACATATAAATGAATGATTGAAGACTAAGTATTTAAATACCAAATCCTATAAACTTTTAGTAGCCCTTGCTTGTTCTAATTTCAATATGGTCAAATGTCCTCATGGACTTTGTTAGTGGGCTATCCAACTCAAAAGCAAAGACTACAATATTTCTATGATGAATTGACAAAATATGGCCATTTTGGTGCTCTTACTTCACAACTTCTTTGGTAGCACAACTCTTCTATGAAATGGTCTTCAAACTTATAGGTTTTTGTTATCTATTATCAAAATAAAGACCCTATATTTCTCAGTAAAAGTCATCTCAAGCATAGCACCACTCATCACCCTTAAACTGATAATCAAACCTAAACCCTTAACAAGTGTTTTGAATAATATCTTCATTCTTTTGTTGCTAAAACAAACTAGACCACTTACCTTCTTTAGGTTAAGTACGAGGTATAATATGTCTTTTCACTTCGCTATTTAAATGTCTCCATACATGGTAAAACACCTCTAACCATCCCTAGATACAATGCTAACTCAATCTTTATTGTTGTAATTTAGGACTAGTTGATTACGTAGATGCACTTAAAAAAAGCTAGGCAATGAATGGCCAAATATGCCAACCTCCATCACCAAGATATGCAATTTAAGGTTAGGAATTAGGTTTTACTAAGACTTTATTCTTATCAACAATCATCAATGGTGTTTAGACCAAACTAAAAGATATTTTGGAAATTATGGCAAATAAATATTTTGATCCTTGTTAGATTATGGAAAGAGTTAAGGTAGTAGCTTACAAACTGCTATTACAAAAAGCAACAAAATACACAATGTATTTCATGTCTCCATACTTAAATAGTCTTAACAAGACCCTACACTAACTTTTCCAAATCACCCAACCGAAGAAGATAGCTTAATGGAGCCATATGCTATATTAGATTATCAAAAGCTAGACTAGGGGAGACATAACCCAAATGAGGTGGGCTTTAACAAAAGAAACGAGAAGGACCACTAGCAAGACTTAAGAGGCCACAGTGGATGAGAGATTTGAAAGACTTTATAACACCAAAATGAGAATCTTGTTATAGAATAACCATTTGCATAGCAAGCATACAAAGGGAAGGTCCATGCAAAATTGCCTAAATATAGAAAACACAATAGTTTGTTTACTCTAAATAATACTTTATGTGCTTAGGTTCAACAAGGGGTATTTTGAGTAGAACAAACAAATAAATATTTTATCATATAAGTTTATACCTAATTATCATATATATAGCACACAATCAATTAAAATTCAAGAACGCAAAATATCTTCTAATTTTCTGACTTTTATAAGTTTTGTCCTAATATTTAATTCTTGATTTACTATTTCAATAACTTCTATGTCTTTCTTATTACAAGTGGAAGGTTTGTATAGAGATTTTTTTTTTTCATTTGATATAATAACTCTAATTTTCTTACATAAGTAGGCATAATCCATATACAAATTTGTCTTTAGATTTATATGGTGGTCCATCCATAAACCAAATTTGTCATATTTGCTTCAATCATTCCTTCATAACAACTCTCTTAATTCTTGGCCACTTTAAACATGATGCAGTATCACTAATGCTATGATTATGCATGGCTTTTCGTTGACGTATTTAGATGCCTTTTTACTACTTTGTCTAACAAATTAAGGCATTTTATGTTTGCTTATGATTATAATTGGAATTAAAATTAGAGTTATTATATGGAATTATGCCTGCTTATTATAATTGGGAATTGAACTCAGGGAACTTCTTGATTGGACTGATAAGGAGAGGAGGAGAGATAAAGAAAAATTTCTTTCTTCTAAGGCACATAGTTACTCGAATGGGAAGACTGATTGTTTTATTTCTATAATTCTTACCAGCTATAGTCTAGTGCCTTTCTTCTTTCTTATGGTTCACTTCCCTCTCCCTAAGGCAAGATTAAGACCATCTGATATATGAGTAATGAGAGGAAATGAATTCAACAATTCCCTCTCCGCTCCTCTCCTTATCAGTCCAATCAAGAAGTTCCCTGAGTTCTATTCCCAATTATAATAAGCAGGCATAATTCCATATAATAACTCTAATTTTAATTCCAATTATAATCATAAGTAGGCATAAAATGCCTTAATTTTTTAGACAAAGTAGTAAAAAGGTATCTAAATACTCCAACGAAAGCCATGCATAATCATAGCATTAGTGATACTGCATCATGTCTAAAGTGGTCAAGAATTAAGAGAGTTGTTATGAAGGAATGATTGAAGCAAATATGACAAATTTGGTTTATGGATGTACCACCATATCAATCTACGACAAGTTTGACGAAGAGAAAAAAAAATAGATGAGCATTCAGACATGTGCAAACAGAGACACACCAAGAGAGAGATATGCTTAATTATTTTAATCGTACAAGAAAAACCATTTCTTCTATAACCAAGTCTCTCCCAATAGCAAGAAACAAAAAAAACTGTCTCTGGCCAAAAGTTCACAAAGATCAGAAGGCTGAATCCAAAGAAAACCTTGATTTTTGTACCTAAACCATAATTCTTAAACAAAGACCACACTGATGAACAAATAAATATTTTATCATATCAGATTTACCTAATTATCATATCTAGTGCACAATCATTTAAAATTCAAGAACACAGTGTCTTCTAATTTTCTGATCTTTTTTAGTTCTGTCCTCGTTAATTTTTCTTTAGTTTTCTTTTATTTTTTGATTTTCTATTTCAATAATTTTAATGCCGTCCCTTTTCTCACATGGACTTTGGGTGACGCTAAATTCACTTTTCATTTGTTCAACAAGTGCAAGGCCTCATTTCTATCATTTTTTATTTTTTTTTTAACATTTCATTTACTGTATTGGGCTCTTCTCCTATCTTTTCTTCCTGAAAGAACAACTTAATAAGTTACAAACATCCTATATGTGCGCAGGTATTTTGCCAGAATAATAGGGCTCGCAGTTACTCAAGAAACAATCTATAACTAAAGCTGGCTAAAAGTAAAGAAACAATATAAAAGAAGTCGATGAAAATCTAGTAGGACGAAACAAAAATAGATTGAGGGGAAGAATTATGTAGAATTTCATTTTTTTTTTTTTGTTTCTTGTTCTTTGATATAGGAAGGCTTCACATAGGAAAGTATTGAAGAGGATAAGCTATTATTTTATATCATCTCCAAACATTAAAGAATTTGAGAAATGGATTTTCCATGCATTAAGTTCAACATAGATTGATATTTTCCAAATGGAAAGTGGATTAATCTCAAGGAGAAATAAGGGAAAACAAGATTAAAGGAAAAACCCAAAAAAAAAGTAATTTCAAGCCTAATAAAGACGCAGAATGACGAGAACACAAGTACGGTGATATAAGGTTTGAGGTAACACATCAGGACATGTAACAGAGAAATGAAAAGATAAAAAACATGTAATGGTTACTAAGTGTGTGTTTGGAAACTTGTTTGAAAACCACGTTCTTGTATAAGTAAGGAATTGTTGCTCCTTTGGTTTGGAAACGTGGCTTTAGCCTCCAGCAATGCAGGAACAAAGACACCATAAGCAGTCGTCTTCTAGCACCCGATATGAGAATATAAATTCTAAAGGAAAAAAGATAGGAATTACAAGGCTCTGATACATTGATATCTGTGCTCCTACACTTGACGACACCGGCTTTGACTAATATAAAATAAAGGAAAAAGGGAAGGGAACAAAACAAAGACAAGTAAAACAAAGAAGAATCTGAGAACTTGATGATAAATTTGAAATTGACATCGTTTCAGCCTTTTCAGGTTTCTCCATGTTATTAGTTTTTTAGTGAACAAAATTAGAGAATCAAGTAGTTTTTGATAGATTCCTCCTATTCTATCGAAACAATCAAACCAACCCATAATTCACAAAGTATGAAAGAAAAGGAATGTAACTGACCTCACTTTAGTTTTCATGAAGAACTCTGCATCTCTGCATTGGCATAGGAGAAGTACCAGAAACTGCCATTGGAGAATTAACATCTCTACAACCCTAAACTGCTTCTCTGTTATTGCACTCCTTCACTAAACTCCCACCATCAAGCCACTGAAAATTCCCAATGAACATGCTAATTTCAAAATCCAATAACCCCAATTACTCAACTCAGAGGACAGAAATGAGCCCGTTAGCTATATATGGTATATTCGAAGTTCCAACGATTACGGTCGAGTCCCCAACGGTTAGCTAATATAATTTTCAAATTTCAAGAGGCTCCTTTTCGAATTGCATCTCCGTATTGGCGTAAGAGAGAAATGAACGGCTCTTTTCTTTTCTTAATTTTTGCACTACAGAGAATCTTCTCTTCTCTTCCCCTTTTCAATTCAACATCTTCGGCCAATCCAACACCTCTCCGATTGTTATCCGGAGCTCTGATTTGTTAGATGATTAATTTTTCAAATTTCAATAGCTCCTCTTCCAACTGTTAAAATTATGACCGTTGGAACTTAGAACATACTATATAACTAACGGCTCTTTTCGTTTCCCAGATTTCCCAGGACAGAACATTTTCTTCTCTTCCCCTGCTTCAATTCAACATCATCGGCCAATACCTCTCTGATTGGTAATTCATTTCATTCTGTTCGACTTTGTCTTTGAATCACCTCCGATTCTCTCACTCTTTGGCCGAAATTTTGAATGATTTGATGGTGGAAATTTAGAGAAGGTGAGGTGAGTCACATACCTTATCTTGTGAGTTACAGAAATTTACAATTATATCGCTGGGTTTGGTTGTTCTATGATTCTATTACTCCGTATAACAAGATGAACACAGCAAAACTACTTGATGCTCTGTTTTATCTCGTAATTCATAGAGCATAAGTCATATTCAAATTTGTCAGCAACAAATTTCTAGGCAATGTTTAACTTTATTTTTAATTATATCATGACCCTTTGTTTCATTTGTGATGTTCTTTAGATCTTTTATGTGAGGACACTAAATCTGTTAGATATTCAGACTTCTGTTAGGCTATTATTTTTCTCTCCGTATTTCTTGATTTCCATTTTGCCATATGCCTTCTGAACCTTAAACTGGTGGCACGTCACGAATCAACTGATGTTATTGTTCCACCGCAGAACCTTTCATTCTCTTCGCCTTCTTCAATTCAACATCATCGGCCAATCCAATACCTCTCCCATTGTTATTCAGAGCTCCGAGTTACTTTTCAAATTTCGAAAGCGTCTCTTCTAACGGTTATAATTGTAACCGTTGGAACCTGAAACATAATATATTACTAACGGCTCTTTTCTTTTCCAAGATTTTTCTGGACAGAACCTTCTTTGCTCTTCCTCTTCTTCAATTCAACGTCATCTGCCAATCATTACCTCTCCAACTGTTATTTGGAGCTCTGAGATGGTAACCCATTTCCTTCCTGTTGCACTTTGTCTTAGAATTGGTAATTTTGGCGTTTCTTTTTTTTGAATTGGTAATTTTGGCAAGTTTCATCGTGGAAGCTTAGAACAAAGATGCATTAAGAAATTTAATTTTCAAATGGTGGTTTCTTTCGTACTTATGAATTACAGAAATTTACAATTATCTGGCTTCGTTTGGATCTTCTATGATTCTAATTCTCTGTATAGAACACGACCAACGTAGCGTAAACTACTTGGTGCTCTGTTTTAGCTCATGATTCATGAAGCATTACACATTCTCAAATTTGTAGGGAAATTCTCAAAGATTTATCTCTGCTTGCTTTTTTGAGTTTTTACTCAATTGATATCATCTTCGGCTGAGACTTTTGTGAAAGGAAAATCCATTTGCCGTATATTTATGTATAAAGGCTTCTTTTTCCTTACCATCCTTCAGTTCTTTTGTCCCTGTATTTTTGTACCAGAATTTTGAATTCTTGTAATTTAGAATTATTTTACAGATTTTTGGTCGACGAGGTTAATACTGGAGGTTATGAGCTCGCCTTCAATGGGGCAGAAAAGCACTGGTTCAAGTGGTACTAGTGCTTTAACACCTCATAATTTGAGTGTCAAACCAGCTCAAGGTGATTACTTATTTATTTATTCTTTCTTTTTGGTGCTTAAGATAATTTGTATTAGCTTGCTTGATTCATTCATTCTTTTCTTTTTTTATTCTCTCATTATTTTATGCCCCTTTTTACTGGATCCCTCTGTTTCCAGGAACCATAATACTACTCTAATTTTTATTTTTATTGGATACTAATTTATTTGATGAGCCAACTAAGTGGGTTCATAGTTTCAACTGATGTTGTGAATTTGGAATATGGATGATTGACTGAAATTATTTTAGGACAATGCTATGAAAAATTTGAAGAATTTTTTACTATTATATACATGAAACTCGAAGTGATTCAATAATAAAGAATCTTAACTATTTAAAATATCAAACTTTCCCTACATAAATCCATTACTTTATATAGCATTTTGACATTGTTGATTTGTTCGACTGCCTTTTTTTTAAATAACTAGTACTCGCCACTAGAAAACTCATGTGAACAATGTATGCTAAAACTTTTTTAAAAAAATAAAGAAAAAGTGTTGTTGTTATATTATCTTAGTAGTAAAATTATGAAGGAAAATTAGGTTGAAATTACCTGTCCTGCTGCTTTCTTCTTGATCGTATATGTGATGATGCCTCCAAATCTCAAAACCCAAGTCCCACATCGGATAGAACTCAGATGGGAAAGGGACAAATCCCACATCAAGTAGAATTGAGTTGGAAGTGAGATTGTTTATGTATATAAAGAGGGCTTCTATATCTATACCTTGTACCTTGTATCATTCAGTCTCAATAGTATAAAGTTTTTCTCCCTGCCTGTGGATGTAGGTCACATTGGCTGAACCACGTTAATTTTTTATGTCATTTTTTCTTTTCTCTCTACTTTCTTAATACCACCAATTCACAATAATTGGTGTTAGAGCGTTTGGCTTAAGTTTTTTTTTTGCTGAAAAAAGATGGCGTCTCACAAATTCGATATTGAGAAATTCAATGGGTCGAATGATTTCACATTGTGGAAGGTGAAGATGCAAGCAATTCTAGTTCAGTAAGGGTGTGCGGCAGCGACAGATGCAGAGGGAAGGTTGCTAGAGAGTTTGAAGGCGGAGGAAAGGGTAGAGATTTTGGCGAAGGCTCATAGTGCCATTCATTGAGTTTGACAGATGAGGTCTTGAGGTAGGTTGTAGACGAGACTTCTGCGACTTCGTTATGGAAGACATTAGAAAGCAAATACTAGAAGAAATCCCTGACAAATTGGTTATATTAGAAGTAGCGGTTATATACCCTCAGGATGTCAGAAAGTACACCGGTAAGATCATATTGACAATTTTAACCGAATTATTTTAGATCTTCAAGGGGTCGGGGTTAAAATTGAGGAAGAGGACCAGACAATAATTCTTTTATGCTCGTTGCCTAATTCATATGAAAACTTTGTTGACATGATGCTTTATGGGAGAGACACTATCTCGGTTGGTGATGTAAATGATACTTTACAATCAAAGGAACTGAAGAGGAGGATGTCTGGGTCTGGTAAGGAAGCATCAGATATGGGTTTGGTAGTGAATAGAGGCAAGAGCAAAGAGAAGGATGAAGGTAATCGAAGTAAGTCCCATTCAAAGTCAAGATTTAAGGGGGCAACTATGGTGTTTTAAGTGTAAGGAAAAGGAGCATTTTAAGAAGGATTATCCACAGTAGAAAAAGGAAAACAATCAGAAGGAATCAAATGGTAAGGCAAGTGCCTTAGTGATTCAGGACAGTTCAGATGAGAGTGATGATGGAGATGTTCTGATGGTTAGTACCTTAAATTCTGCAAATACCTGGGTCATGGAAAGGCAGTGTGAAGTTAGGAGATGATCAGGAGCTTAGTGTTGAAGGCAGTGGGCCAGTACAGGTAAAAATGTTTGATGGTATAATTAAAACATTTGATGCATGGTATATTCCTGGGCTACAAAAAAATTTAATTTCTCTGGGTGCCTTGGACAAAAAAGGATACAGTTTTTCTAGTGAGGGTAGACAAGTAAAGGTTTTTAGAGGTGCTTTGGTGGTGATGAAGGGTAGATTTTAGCATGGGGTCTATATACTCATTGAAAACTTGGTAATGGGCACTGTAGCAGTTTCTAATTTTTTGGAGAAGAACAATGATCAAATAGAGTTATGGAGAGTGAGAAAGGACTAGCAGTGTTGTGAAAAGTTGAAGTTATATGAAACTTGTGTCAAGGGCAAGCAACGCAGAGTCAAGTTTAGTTCGAGAAAGTATACCTCCACTGATATCCTTGAATATATACATTCAGAATTGTAGGGTCCTTTTCCAATTGAGTCTCATGAAGGGTGCAGATACTTTGTGACATTTATTGATGATTATTCTAGAAAAGTGTGATGAAGTGTTTGAGAAGTTCAAGGAGTGGAAGACCATAATTGAGAAGCGTACTGAGAAGCAAGTCAAGACACTCAGAATTGATAATGGGTTGGAATACTGCAATACACCATTTGATGAGTTCTGTAAGAAAGAAGGTATAGTGAGGCACTACACTGTACGACACACACCACAACAAAATAGTGTAGCAGAGCAGATAAACCAAACACTTCTGCAGTGCGCAAGATGTATGCAGTTGAGTGCTAATCTTCCTAAGCAATTTTGGGCTGAAGCAGTTAACACTGCAACCTAGCTAGTGAATAGATTTCCATCAACTGTAATTGATCTGAAGACTCCACAAGAGGTGTAGTACGATACATCTCCGAATTATTCTGGTTTGAAGATATTTGGGTGCTTGACATACGTTTATGTGAATGATGGTAAATTAGAGGCAAGGGCAATAAAGTGCATATTTCTAGGGTATGCAACTGGTGTAAAGGGGTATAGACTGTGGTGTACAGAACAAGACAGGACTTCGAGATTCATTATTAGCAGAGATATGTGACGTTTGATGAATCTGCTATGTTTAACCAGAAGGAGGAACTTGATAATCTTGTAAGAAAATATCTGGGTGTTAATCAGAAGGTGGAGTTTGAGGTGGAGACCTCAAGGACAAATAAGAGCTCTGGAGATTTGCAGGAAGAGCAGCAAAGTATAATAACAAGAAGAGGAAGAAGAGAAAATAGAAGACCTGTTAGGTATGCAGACTGTGTGAATTTTGTTGATACTAACCCTGTTGCATATGCATTGGCAGTGGCAAAAAGCATTGATGCTGAGGAGTCGCATTCCTACAAGGAGGTAGTTCAAAGTAAGGAGGCAACTGACTGGTGACTAGCTATGAATGAGGAAATACAGTTTCTATCAAGGAATGGGACTTAAGAGCTGGTACCTCCACCAAAGGGTGTAAAGCCTGTAGGATGCAATTGGGTGTACAAGAAGAAGGAAGGGATTCCTGAAGTTGACCCAGCAAGGTTCAAGGCGAGACTTGTAGCTAAGGGGTTTTCACAAAAGGAGGGGATAGACTACCATGAAGTATTCTTTATAGTTGTGAAACATAAGACCATTCGAGTTCTTCTAGCCATGGTAAGTACGCTTGATTTGGAGTTAGAGCAACTTGATATGAAGACAGCATTCTTACATAAGAATCTGGAAAAGGACATCTACATGACTCAGCTTGAGGGGTTTCAAGATCTTGAAAAAGGGGAGTATGTTTGCTAGCTGAAGAAGTCCTTGTATGGCTTAAAGCAGTCACCCAGGCAGTGGTACAAGAGGTTTGATGCTTTCATGGTTTCTAAAGAATTTACTCGTAACCCATTTGATAGCTGTGTGTATTCCAAGAAGTTGTTAGATGCTTCTTGGATCTACTTGTTGCTGTACGTGGATGATATGTTGATAGCGGCAAAGAACAATGCTGAAATCAACAAGTTAAAAAGGTTACTGAGCAGTGAGTTTGAAATGCTTTCTGGGTGCAGCCAAGAAAATCTTAAGCATGGAAATCTGGAGGGATCGAAAAGCACGCTAATTGTATATGTCACAACAAAAGTACATTAAGAAGGTATTGTGAACACCGTATTTTGTCTGAGCAAACTCCAAAAATAATAACAAAATCAAATTGAAAAAAATATATATAAATAGAAAACAAAACAAAAAGAAAAGAAAAGACAAAAAAATCAAATAGGTCATTTTAGCCTAACAAACTCAAAAAAAAAAAATAATATCAAAGGAAAAGAACTCAAAATAAATTAAAAATAAAACAACAAAAGTGAAAAATAAAAATAAATCATGTTAAAGGCCCATTAATCCTAATATTAGAACCAAAAAAAAAAAATCAACGAAGGAATAATAGAAATAAAAAGGGCTAACAAAAGAAAAAAAAAAAAAGAGATCCAACCCAACTCAGAATTAGGCCAGAAAAAAAGAAGAAGAAGAAAACCAAAATGAAAAAAAAAGTAAAAAAAAAAAATAGTCTGTAAACCAGATTCGGATTCGGGAGTCGATTGTAAGTGGGGAAAGTGTTAGGCACCCCACTACACCCATTCCTAAGAACGGTTACTCTAAATCAGTTGTGCAAAATTAATTATGACCTCTATTCTATTTTAATTCTCCCTAACCAATCACATGCAAAGAATAGAAGAAAAAAATGAAATTAAAATAAAGAAAGGGGAATAACATGAAATTAAAAGAAATTAAAGAAATAAAATTCAGAGAAAATGTTTATTTACAAGGGCGGACTTGACTTAGGATAAAAGCTTAGGGCCTACGTACCCTTCGAGAGGGATTAAAGTCCACGTAGTTCAGCTGAGATTATATTTGTTGGTTAGTTTTTTTTTTCTTATTTTTGTTTTTATTTTTTTTATTAATTATTTTTTAATTCTTTTAATTAATTTTCTTTTTATATATATATATTTTTTGTTTGGGGGGGTTTTTTTTCGCGAAAAGACAAAGAAAATAAATTACTTTTTTTTCTTTAACAAATAAAACAAGTTCTGAAATTGGTTGATATGTTTTGATTTGCTAAAGGAAAATTTAATTTAGTTTTCCTTGCATTTTCAATTTTTCTCTTACTTATTATTTTTTATCATTTTCATTTCATTTTTTGTTTATTGTTTTTATTTCATTTTCATTTCATTTTTTTTGTTTGTTGTTTTGTTATTTTTTGTTTGTTTTTTTTTCTTCTTTTTTTTTTGAATTAATTTTTATTTTTTTAGTTCCATTTGTATTTGTATTTTTTTTGTATTTTTTTTTGTGTTGTTTTTTTTGGTATATATTTTCTTTTTTTTTTTATTATGTTGTTTTGTTTGGTTCTTTTGGTTTTCTTGATTTTATCCTTTTCTTTGTTCTTATTGTGCTCTGCCTTTGTTTTGTTTTATCCTTTAAATTATTATTATTATTATTTTTTGTGTTCTTTTGCTTCTCTTTATTTGTATTGTTTTTGTTTTTGTTGTTATTTTTTTCTTTGCTTTTCTCTTTCTTTTGTTTCATTTTTAGTGTCTTTGTTATTTCACATTCTTTCTTTTTTCTTCTCTTTTTTTTTTTTAACTCTTAATTTTAATTTTATTTTATTTATTGTTTTTTTTTGTTCATCCCCTTTTTTTCTATTTTTGTTAAAATTATATATTTGTTTATTATTATTTTTCATTTGGTCTTTGTTTCGTTTTCATTGATATATATATATATATATATTTTGGTGTGTTTTTTTTTTTGCGTTTGTTTTTTTTTTTTTTTTTTTTTGTTAATCTTTTGATTTATTTTTTGGTTAATTTTTGTTTTGTTCTTCCCCTTTTTCTATCTTTTCGTTAATCTTTACCCTTTTTTTGTTTAATTTTGTTTCGTTTTGCTTTGTTGGTTTTTTTTGTTGTTTTTTTTTTTAGTTTCCATTAGTTTTTCTTTTTTTTCTTTTTTTTTTTTTTTAAATATTTACTGAAGGTTGTTGAAGCCCAAAATACTAATTATAAGTTCAAGACCCAAAAGGTACCAAAGAGGCTTATTGCCACACATGACCTTTTGGGTTATTCTTATGGGTCCAAGGGGATATAAAATCCCACACGGTCACACTAATAACTTGGAGAATGAATAAAATAGATAACAGTAAAGTAAAAAAAAAAGTGAAAGAAAATAAAAAAAAACAAATAAAAACAAATACCTTATATTTGTGAGGGTGAGTGCTCAGTGTTTAGTAACCAACATCACTATTAGGCAGGTTTACAAAGATCTTAAAAAAAAGAAATAAAAAAAATAAAAAGTATGTGAATTATAACTGGATCCTCCAACATCAACCTTTTTCTGGCGAGACCAATATGGTCATCCCTAGGACAGTGCAGTCAGGTTCCTCCATTTAGCTCCATCGACGTGCTCGTGTTACCCAAAATGAGCAACATACTCCACAGAAACACAATGAAAACCAAAGGAAAAGAAACATTTGCAATAACAGAAAATTTGGTAGAGTTTCATCACATCAATAATTCGAATTTAAACTAAAACAATAGGATCCTTAGTATACAAACAATCAAGATGATATAAGACTGTAATTCGAGTTTATGCATCGTAAGATTCTAAGCCCCTGAACATTAACGAGATAATCTCTAATCCTGCATACCACAGAATCAGAGTAATCTCTGCATTCTATATTGAAATTTTATGATCAAGAATTTAAGCCATTCCACTAGACTTCACTAAGACATTATATCGATCATACAATAGGCATTTCCGGGAGCATACAGAAAACCAGATTTCACTCCAACCTTAACCCAAGGCGGAACACACATAACATTATTTGCAAAATCTCACCAGGGTAAAAACCAGCAATCAGATTATGCATCTCAAGAACAGCCTTGAATTAATTGAAATAGCAATTCCAATCCCCAATATTAAGCCACTGAAATGAATCCATAACTTCAACCTTAATAAGGAATAGGAGAGAAAAGAACCATACCTTTCGCGATTTCCTCCTTCAGATTGATCACAGCCGCTGTCAGCTAATTCGGTGCTGCTAGGGATTGCTCTTTTTCTCTCGAAATTCAGCAATCGATGAACCTTATTCAGGACAGCGCCAGATATCCAAAGAAGTCCCCTTTAGAATATTACTCAGAAAATCTTCCAACTCGAAAATTTCTCGTCACTCTCCTGGGAAAATCTCCTTCCTCCTTCTGGTTCTCAGACTCCTCACAAGCCACTGAAAACAAAAGCCTACAAATCGCCGTTGAACTCACTCGGCCTTTCTCCTACCCCGAATCTTTTCTCCCTCAGTCTCCCTTGACTCTTTGTTTTCTTTCCCAAAAAAATCTCCTCTACACTCCTCGTCTTCTCCTCCTTTGAAGAGAAATTCCCCAAAAACCAAAGCCCCCTCTCCTTCTCGTTCTCACGACCTTTATAGGCGTCCTTCCTGTGGTCCCCTTTTGCTCCTCCCTCCTGAAATCCTTCGTGCTCCCCTGCTCCACTAATGTTTCCGTCTTCCTTGTACGATAGGGTCTTATGGTGTCTGAGTGCGTCGCGCACTGCTGTATGGTTTTCACTCTCCCCATCTTGCCGTATTGCCTGTTGCTGGAGGATATGTGAGTGAGAAGGCCAGAAGGCACTTGGTGTTTTTCAAGTCGGGTAGGGTTCTTCAAATATGGGCCTTCTGAAGGGGTGCGGGTTATGGGCTTCGAGTTGGGTTGCAAAGGTCCGAAAAGCTGTTGGGCCAAAGGAATGGGCTTCATTTTGGTTTTCTTCTTTTTTCTTTTCTAGCCCAGTTTTGAGTTGGCTTTTTTTTTTTTAAACTTTTTTTCATTTTGGTTTTCTTCTTTTTTCTTTTCTGGCCCAATTCTGAGTTGGGTTGGATCTCTTTTTTTTCTTTTGTTAGCCCTTTTTATTTCTATTATTCCTTTGTTGATGTTTTTTTTTTGTTCCAATATTAGGATTAATGGGCCTTTAACTTGATTTATTTTTATTTTTCACTTTTGTTGTTTTATTTTTAATTTATTTTGAGTCCTTTTCCTTTGATATTATTATTTTTTTTTGAGTTTGTTAGGCTAAAATGACCTATTTGATTTTTTTTGTCTTTTCTTTTTTTTTGTTTTCTATTTATATATTTTTTTCATATATTTTTGTTCAATTTGATTTTGTTATTATTTTTAGAGTTTACTCGGACAAAATACGGTGTTCACAGTTGCCCCTCTTTACTTGTTTCTTGGGCAAGAAAATTGAAAATGTAATTTTTATATATATTTTTTTTTGCTTAAGAAACAAGTAAAGATAAGAACATGTATTTTGTTCAAGTTGATTTGATTGCCTCTTATCAATTAAACAATAAAGAAAAGATAAGAGCGACCTAAACAAAATATGACTGTTTACAGGTATTACGATCTTTTCAGATGGATCAAGCCAAGCCTGTGAGTATCCCATTGGCAGCACATTTCAGATTGGATGCTAGTACACTACTGAGCACAGATGAAGAGAAAGACTACATGAGTGAGGTCCCTTATGCTTACAGTTGGGAGTCTGATGTATGTGATGGTATGCACAAGACTAGACTTAGCCCATGTAATTAGTGTTGTGAGCAGGTTCATGGGAAATCTAGGGAAGACTCACTGGGAAGCAGTGAAGCAGTAAAGTGAATAATGCGATACTTAAGAGGTACAGTTGATGTTTGTCTAGTTTATAGTACTGATGGATTTGCTGGTGGATTGGTAGGTTATACAGATTCAGATTATGGTGGAGATCTTATGAGGCGGAGATCGTTGACATGCTATATCTTCACCCTATATAGATGTGCTATTAGTTGGAAAGCAACTTTGTAGTCTACAGTTGCTTTGTCGACCACTGAGGTGGAGTACATGTCCTTGATCGAGGGAGTGAAGGAAGCAATGTGATTACATGGCTTGATTGGAAGCCTGGGATTGAAGGTTCAAATGCCTGAGGTGTATTGTGACAGTCAAAGTATGTTGAGCCTCGCAAAGAACCTAGTCAGATTGAATTTCATTAGGGTTGTCTTGGAAAATAAGGTGGTGACCATAGAGAAGATATCAACAGCAGAGAATCCAGCAGACATGTTGACAAAGCCATTGCCTGTTGACAAGTTCAAGCATAGCTTGGACCTAGTGCGAGTATGAGCAGCATGAGGCTCTATAGGGCGTAATGGCAGTGAGTTGTTTATGTATATAAAAAAGGCTTCTACATCTATACGTTGTACCTTGTATCATTCAGTTTCAATAGTATAAAGTTTTTCTCCCTGCCCGAGGATGTAGGTCACATTGGTCGAACCATGTTAATTTTTTGTATCATTTTTTCTTTTCTCTCCACTTTCTTAATACCGCATATTCACAACAGTATATATTATTATAAGCAATAAAATTAGTTAGATGTTATGGTAGACAGATAAATTGTTTAGCTGTAATGGAGGTTTGATTGTATTTGCATAGCTAATGTTTGAGGACATGGCTATGTGGATTAATGTGCTACGTGTTTATCTAATATTGTAAAGTCATTCAATGTTTGTATTTTCGTGGCTTTAGATATTCACCCCAATATCTATCAGGTTGCAATTTGCAAGGGACTTTTGCCATATGAATTGATAGGGTTCGATAGTGACCAATTGGAGCTTTCAATAGTTACATTAAAAACCATCCAACAATTAAGAGATAAGAGACTATTTTTTAGATATATTATTATTTCATTTTTATATTTAAAATATCTTTTCTATTATACTAGAAAATACCAAATTTGTCTATGTTGATTTTTTTTTTAAATTTCCCTTTATGTTTTGTTAACTAGAATTATCATACAAAATGTTGTTTTCCCCCCAACATATGTGATTGTCATGGACAACTAAGAATTTTTATCTTTTAAAAAAATAAGCCTGAGTATCATTGTCCTGAACACATACACCACATCAATTAGCTAAGCATGTGTAGTACAACATATGGAATTCATGTTTGAAGCATTGTTATATAAATTGAGCCTAATTATTGGGTGGGCCTTCTATAAAATGAATCAAGCCTAAGCCTAGCCAATTATCACCCCGTATCTTCCAAACAATTTCAAGATTAAAGAGATGGTTTCTTGAGGTAATGATTGACTTTGCTTTTCTTTTAGACTTGTCCTTACTTTTCTATTATCCAATAAAATACTTTGAAAATTTAAACTTTTTAATTAAGTCCCAAATAATTAGTGATTTAAAGTAAAATGAAATAATACTTATTAATATAAAATAAATTATTTTGGGTTATTAAATATAAACCCAATGATTTTAAGAATAATTAGGGAGCTTGAAATATAAAATTTCTCTACGGACCTCTTTTAAATATCTTATGGACTTGATTGAGGCACCTTAAACTTTTTTAGGGCAAGAGAACAATTTCAGCCTAGGCAAAATTATAAAATTAGCCAAAGAATGTAATAATATTTTCACTCATTCTCTTTCCTCTTTTTTTTCTTCTTTTCCTACATTCTTTTCCAGTCTTTTTTGTGAAGCTTCTAAAACTCCTTTCTCTCCACCATGTAAGTGTTCTTTCTTCTCCCAAGTGCAGCTCTACGCCGTGAACCACTATCCCTCTCTCTTCTCCGCCATTAATCCACTTTTTCTGGCAAGTTGTAGCACCATTTGTCACGACCCAATTTTTGAACTATGATTAGCCTAATTTAGCAAGTCTCAAAGATCTAAACTCAACTATAGTACCATAGATTAAGCTATCTTATACACACTACATGTTTTGAAAATATGCATGCATATCATATAATTCACTTTGGAGTTGACAAAAAGCCAACAGTACCTCCTAAAAAAGTTAAACATCCCAACTTGCACAATATTTTAATCCAACACCAATACCAATAATATTAAGTTATATTCAACATAATACTTAATCAATAAATTATAAATAATATATGCACTATTTAAAGTGGCCATAACAGGTCCCATAAAAGACATAACACCTCTCATCCTCAAAGTGCTCTAATACATATATGCCATCACATCATAAAGTTTGATAATATAAGCTCTGTGTGTGTCTAATAGTACATGAGCACTCAGATCACATCACTTTCTTGTCTACTGGTATGTAAAATAATAAAAGAAAAAAAAATCTTACTACTAGTTTAGTGAATGCACAAATAACAAAATGCGTAGAGGGGAAATAAACTCTTTATGTGTCTAATAGTACTTGAGCTCCCATATTACTTTATTTTCTTACCTACTAGTATGTAAAATAATAAAAGAAAATAATAAGCCTACTACTGACTTACTGAGTACATAAATAACAAAATGTGCAGAGGAGAAATAAGCACACATTTGAGCTTTTAGAAATTAAGTAGTTAACAAATAATTTAAGCAATATTATAATTTATAGCTAAAATGAAAGACAATTATTTAACAAATAAGGAATTCTTAAATAGAAATCAAATTTTCTAAATAATAAAAAATATATCATGGAAAGAGGCATCATAGGAAAGAACTAAACCACTAAGTGCTTTTGCACAATCAAAGCACAACATTATATCTTTTATCATGGAATTGGATATTACATTTCAGTGCTTTCACAATACAGATCAAGTATTTCAAGCCTCTACACTAGATACATCATATCTCAATACTTTCACAGAGTCACAGCTCATTTTGGGTGCATCTAAGTTGTTATTTCTGCCAACGACTACGGGGTTCTAACTAGATCCTTCATCTATTAAGTTATTTAAAAAAATAGAAGTAGAAAATAAAATCCAATAAAAAAATAGTATTTTAGGTAACTTAAAATAAAATAATAAATCAACAAAACAATAAAATGAATTACCTATTAATAGAGTTACCATAAAATATGAAGTAATAAAATAACATGAAACACTTCTCTTATAAATATATATATAGATAAATACGTCACTACTTTCACTTCCTCAATTCCTACCTCTGTATTATAAATACATAACTTTGTCACATTCCAATTATCTATTTGCTTATTAATTTATTTATTATTTCATCATATGAATATATATATATATATATACATATCTATATTTGCATCATAACATCTGATTTAAAGTTTTGAAAACATAGATTTTGTTTTTCCCAAGATATTGAGTGTGAAAATAAAATGAAGTTTGAGCCAAGAAAACATAACATGGAATAAAATGAAAGTGTTACTTTGCTATTTATACACGCACCTGTCAGAATCAATGTAGAGGTCTCTACTTCTTATTACTTAAGGTTGAATTTCCGTTGAAGGAGCCTCTTTAGTATTACCTAAAATTATGACGAATGTGAATTAAATATTTAGCTACTTAATTAGCATCCACAATTATTCAGGTAGTCTAATATAGTCTTTAATACATAAACCCCTCAATTTTTGCATACACTTATATCTTAAATATAACCCTAAGTTTAGGTTACCAAGCTTCTATAATCCAAAATAAACTTAAAGCTTACTTTATAGAGCTTAATAATTAAAGACAGTAGTGTTAAGTTGCTACTTGAAGGTCAATAATAGAACCCCTAATTTAAAAGGGAAAAACTAAAAATTTCAAGAAAGAAATTGAAATGAAAATGAAGGAATAACAAGGGAAGGAAACTATTAGCACAAAAGAAAAGAGAAGAAACTCATCAGCGGTGGTTCACGTTTACCTTTAGGACAGAAGAAACTTATCAGCGACTAGAGGGTGGTTGGAGCTTGATGGAGGTGGCTGCATGAAGGATAAAGCTCCATAGTTGCAACGTTAAAGGGGAGATAAGAAAAACTAAGAAACAGAGCAAGAAGGAGATAAGTTCAGTTGAAGATGCTAGAAGTGTAGTGTTTTAGAAGAGAGAGAATGAAAGAAAAGGTGAATGAAGAATATTTTGATGCTATTTAGTTATAATTGCATTTTTATCTTAAGAAGGTAAGATGTGCTTCAATTAGATACCTAAGATATTAAGAAAAATCCTTAGAAAATTTTATAAGCTCCATAATTAATATAAAAATTATTTAAGATAACCTAAAATAATTTATTATATATTAATAAGTATTTTTTTATTTTATTTTCCACCTTCAGGGACCTAATTGAAAAGTTTAAAATTGTTAGGATATCACACCATTTTTCCTTATGCCATTACAACACCTTTACTTCATCTTCCTCTTCTTTTCTTTGTTGGTTAGCCGTTTATGGTGAAAGCTTGGAAAGGTTGGTCTTTTTTTATTTGCTTCGCTACCATCTCTTCTTCATTTTTACTCATTTTATTATCCTTGTTATAGTTTGAACATTATGCAGCTTTTCTCTTTTAATTTTGGCCATGGTAGCTTTATGAAATTTAGGGTTTTTGGTTGTAATCCTCAAAGTGCAAAATTTACACTTCCATCTTCTTTCTTCAAGCTCCATAAAGTAAGTTATAAGTCCAATTTAAATTATAGAAACTCATATAGAAAAACTTAGATTTAAGATTTGTGATAAAGCAAAGAGAATTAGGCAAAAATTAAGATTTAGGTATTAAAAATTTTATTTGGTTAAATTAATAATATTGGGTGCCAAATTAGTAACTATAATGATATGTTCATGTTGAATCCAACTCTAAGTGGTATTGGAGAGACTTCTCTAATTGAAGTTCAGTTTTGAATAGTGAAAGAAGGAACCTTTACTATCGATCATGACCAGTTAGTGTATAAATAACAAAGTGACACTTTGTTTCCTTCTATGTTATGTTTTTCTAGCCCACCTTCATTTTTATAATTTATATGCTCTATGTGTCTAGGGGAAGCAAATCTATGTTTTCAAAACTTCAATCTTGTGCTATGGTGCCAAGTGTGTATGTGTGAGAGTATATGTGTAAGTGTGTGTGTTTAAAAAAATAAATCAATAAATAAATATTTGAAATGTGGAGAAAATATGCTAAATAATATTTTGAGCAATGGTAAAGTGCTACAGAGAGATGTTGTGTAAGCTGTAAGTAAAGTGTAAAATATGCATTTGTGAGATGTAAATAGAGTAACTTGTGAAGTGAAAGTGATAAAGTGTGTGTGTGTATATATTTGTATGAGAAGTGATGAGGGTGATGAATTATTTAACTTAGTGTTTTGCATCCATTTTATTAATCCTTATTTTAAGGTGACTTTTGTAATATCCTATGATTTAGAAATCCAGAATCATCCTTAAAGAGTGGAATGAATTACTTATAGGGGTCACGAGCCTAACGGAAGCCAGTAAGAACTACAAGAAACCAAAATCAGAATCTGTTGATTAATGAATGAGAGCCTAGAATAAAGTGAACTGTGGCTATTTAAGATGTGGATGTTAATTAAAACATTTAAAAATATAGATAAAAGCCTCAGAATAACCCAGAATCAGAGTCAAAATGGCTAAATAAAAAGTTGTAGAGGCTAGTGGCATTTTTGTAATTTTGTGCAAGCTTTAGAAAACTCAAAGGAGGGAGTTTTAAATAGAAAAACTAATTTTTCAGGATTCTTAGAGGCCCCAAACACCATGAGAACCATCATAATGGTTAAAATCGTCTTAGTGTGCGTTCTCGGTAAAGAGTTGACCTAAATTTTGACCCTAAATTTCGACCGGATGATTTTGAACTTCATAAAATTGGAAGATCATATTTTTATTAAATTATAGGACCTAAATTTTTATATAAAAAAGACAGTTCTAAAAAAAGAGTTAAAATGACCTAAAAAAATGAATGGAAGTTGAGGGATGTAATCGATATTTCGAGAATTGTTATAAATATCTTTCTCCACCTTTTAATATAATCAAGTCAACTTTTCCACCCTTCTAAAACGACAATTGAGCTCAGAAACATACCAGCCATGGCATCCAAGAGAGATGGAGGAGAGAGAAAGGAAATTAAGGCAAAAAGGTATGAAAATACATGAAATTTTGCAAGAAGCTAGTTATAAAACTTTCTCCTTTCTTCATTCTCTTTCTCTTGATGGTTTTAGATTCTTAAAAAGAGGAGTTTGATAGCTAACCTCTTAAGGAAAAGTGGAAGTTTAAAGCAAACAACTATGGTACAAGAATCACCACTTAATAAGCTTTCAAATGAGGTATGGTGTAAGCCATGATATTGCCATTTCCTTAGTCTTCTTCTTCTTCCATAATTTAGCCTAGAGAGAGAGAGACAGTAAGAAGAAATCTTTTGTTTAATGAAAATTTAATAGAAACAAGAAAGTCATGAGAGGCCATAGATTGCACCTAGAGATTGTACTTAGGGTTTTAATTGCACCTAAAGATTTATAGAGCTTTCCAGTGATGATTTAGATTGTGTAAAACCATATGTGAGTTCTTAAGACATCTAGAAAGCTTTACGACTATCAAATTCCCTAAGAAAACTAAGAAAACTTCATGGGCTCCTTTATGTGTGCACGTCTCAGCCAAAGGGGGAAATGCACATAGGGAGAGTTTTCTTTAATTTCAAAGATAAAAATGGTCTAAGGAACCATTAGTTTGAATTTAGAAATCATATCTTGAAAAGTGAAAGTTTGGGTTCCATTATGTATAAAGAAGCAACTTGGTGTTAAGCTCCTTACTTTGAGTTTGGTATAACTCTAATGAGTTTAAATGGAGTCATGTGCCTTAGATTGAGTGAGAAATTAGAGCCAATATAATGAATTATGTGAGTTGCTTCATTATGCTACTATATGAAGCCATACGGGTGCCTTTGTGTGTTGTTTGATGTGTTTAGATCAAGTAAATCAAGTCTCTCCCAAGTATGCTTGTGAGGCTGAGAGAAGAGAAGTTAGAAACCAAGGAGAAACTTGGTGCATTCTTGAAAAGGTAGCTCTCCATCTTTCTTATATGGATTTCTTGGTTGTTAGATTGTCACTGAATGCTTATATAGATGTTCGAATCATGAATCATGTTTTTAGCTATTGGTTTGATGTTATGGTACCATTATGTTTCTTAAATTGTGTTTGGAATGTGACTTTGCTCTTGATAGGTGAGGTGATGCCAAAAGTCCCTTGGAATGGGTGAGACAAGGCTAAAAGTCTCTTAGAATAAGTGAGGTTAAGTTAAAAGTCCCTAGAAAATTGACAAGGCTAATCCAAAAGTCTTAAATAATTAGGTGAGGTTAAACCAAAAGTCCCTAGAGCTTGATTTTAATATTAACATGTTTATGTGATCTGGAAAACATGTTTATATTTGATTTTTGGAAGCTTTTGGTGCATGCTTGTGTTTTTTGACATGATAATATGACATATATACTTACTTGAAGGGTGAAAGAACTATTATGATTCTTTGAATCTCATTCTCCCCTACTTTCTATCTAACTTTATCTAGGTGAAGTCTAAGGAGCAAAAAATAGG
This sequence comes from Erythrophleum fordii, assembly GCA_032878935.1. Classification (NCBI taxonomy): domain Eukaryota; kingdom Viridiplantae; phylum Streptophyta; class Magnoliopsida; order Fabales; family Fabaceae; genus Erythrophleum; species Erythrophleum fordii. The sequence goes on along the minus strand of JAVQMF010000053.1, from coordinate 45,937,676 downwards.
AGCCATCGAGCATGGGTGATGATACTTTTGACAATAGTATAAATTGTGATGTAAATTGATATCAAAGCATATATGTATAAGTTAATTATGAGTTGTAAACCTTTAAACATGTGTGAAAGTATAAAAATATGTTATATGTAATGAATATGGAACCAAATGTATAAGAATAAATAATTTTAACATCCTTGAGCTATGATATTTATGTGTATTTATGCATGTGGGATGGGGAATTTGAGCTTATGATGATTTGAATCATTTGGAGTGTTTTTACATGTTTTGTTTATGCTTTTGGATATATTCAAATGGTCATGGTATGTTTGGAAGGCCATTTGGTGCAATTTGACCCTATTATAATACAAAACTAAGCTATATTTTGCACCTGAATCAAAACTAGAGCAAATGAATGAGTTTAGGTATGAAATTTGGCAACCATATAGATCTCATTGATAGTGTTTCACAAATCTAAAGAGCAAAAATTTTAGATCTCTGTGAAATATCTTATGATTTTTTAAAGTTGGCCAAATTATGTAAAAATTGTCATAACACTATACTTTTAGATAGTCTGGTTTATGGTATTTTAGAAGGGCAAATGAGGTCATTTACCCATGAAATTTTACAAACATATAGTTGGCATCATAACTTTCTATAGCCACTGAAAGCACCCTATTTAGAATTGTGTAGAGAGATATATGAATTTTTGAAATGTTGGTTCAGCTGCAGGACCCTACCCAGACCTAATGTACTATTTTATTACTTTTCATGGGCTAAATGCTACTATCTTGGTATGGACTATTTTTATTCATTAGTACATCTAAATCTTTCCAGAAAGTTATTATATGATTAATTTTAATTTTTCTAGAATTAGTTATGAATTTTTGAAGTTAGGGTAGAGTTTATGTGCATGCTATCAATTCGGGTCCTATGAAGATTTGGTGTATTCCTTGAGCTAAACATGCTAAAATGAGTGTGAACAAACTTGTTTATGATGAAAATGAATCAAAAAAATGAAAAACTAAGGGTTGGACCCTTATGGCTCAAGATAGACCCTATGTGGTCAAAACTAAGTGTTGAAACTTAAAGAAAAATGTGAATAGCATGGAAAGATGCACTTATGTTAACTTGTGATGCTTGACCTTAGGCTCAATTTCAATGCTTCCTTATGATGTTTCTGGTCCATTAAGTATGTTATGAATGGAAGATGATATTGGTAAGATCACATGGCCTTTATGGTTAAAATTGAATTATTTTTTCCTTTGATGAGGGTTATTTCCTTTACTAAAGGTAAGAAAGTTCTTGATGATCAATGTTTTATGCCTTACTTGGTGATGCTTTTAGTTGAACAAACATACTATGATTGAATTGGCATTAAACCATATCAAATTAAAAGCTGAGATAACATCTTATAGACAAAGCCCAAGATCTTATTGACAATATCTTATATTTTATACTATAAAATCTGAGACCTTGTCAACAAGGTTTTCGGCCAATAATACAAGATCTTTTAATTTAGCATATTTTAGCATATTCTATTATATAATGTGTGATGGTGTGACAACTTTTTTATTTGATAATTCTTTTCTATTGTTTTTATTGATTTATTGTTTTTTATTTTTAATTATCTAAATTGCTATTTTTATTTGATTTTATTGTTTATTTTCATTTTAAATAAAATAATGGATAGGGATATGGTTAAGACCCTCTAACTATTAGCATAAATAATAGCCTAAGTGCACTTAGTTTAAGTCATGATATTATGATAGCACTGTGATATAATGTATCTAGTGTAGGGACTTGAAATATATGATATGTACTGTGATAGCACTAAGATGTGATGTATTAGTGCAATAGTAAGAGATATGATATTGTAGAATGATAGTACATAAGTACTTTGTGGTTTGGATGCTTTATACGAGACCCATTCCATAATACTTTCTAATTATTTAAAAATTGAGTTTTGTTTAAGAACTTCTTGTTTATTGTCTTGTTGCTATTCATTTTAGTTATAAAATAAAATATTACTTAAATTATTTATTAAACTACTTGATTTATAAAACCTCTAAAGTGTGTTTGTTTTTCCTTTCACATATTTTGTTATTTATACACTCACTAAGCCAATAGTAAGCTTACTTATTTTGTGACAACCCAAACTCCAAGCCATGATTGGCACCTCAACTAAGCCAATCAAGTTTAACGTAGCCTAACATGCTTGACAACTCCTTCACAGTTCATGTCTTTATATTTATATGTATATATATACACACACACTTATAAGTAAATCAGAGCTTGCCAAAAATTTAGTAGCACCTCCTTTAAAAATTAGACAACCCAACCCTACAAATCTAGTACAATCCAATACATTTCATTTCAAAAATTTACCAATATCTTCTGTCGCTGAATTCTTGCCATAATACAGCATGTACATAAGTTTTTCCAAATTATAATCAAATGCCATTGCAATGGTCATTATATGGTCTATAAAAGAAGCATAACATCTACATGACTCAATAATAATGCAGCACCTAGTAGCTAATGTGTCTTGGAGTCCCTACACAAATCAATTGACTAAAATATTATACCATCTGTGTTTAAGAGGCACGCAAATCTCAAAGCACCTCAATCTACTTTATATTGATTTGAAATATGGCAAAGGAAAGAGGTAAACCCACCACTGGCTTAGTTATTGCATAGATAACAAAGTAAGCAGAAGGAAAAACAAAGGGACTTAGTTTTTTGCAATAGAGTACTTAAGAAATAATTGCTTAACATATACAATTACAATAATTCACTTATATTACAAGCCATTCGTAAAAGTGTAACTTAATATATATATATATATATGACTTGAAATAGGCATCACAAGAAAGAACCAAACTCACCCTAAGCGTCACCACACAAAGTTCAATACTATCATTAATGTCACTGCACTATATTATAATATCACTACCATCACTGAGTGCTACCATACGATGTGTATTTCATAATATATCCATTATAGTTATCACTGAGTGCCACCATACAATGATTATTCATCATTTTAACTACGCACAGTTAGGCCATTACTCTTGCTAACGGCTACGAGATTCTAACTAAATTTTCATCCAAAATTTTGAAATGAAATCATTTAAATAAATTAAATATTGAAAAGTAAGTAAATAAATGAATACAAATTAGATCAAGTAAAGAAAGTAATTTAGATAAAATAAACAATTCATTCATCATCTTTCTAACATAATAAAATTATAATAAAAATTAGATCCAAATAAAAACATTCATCCAAATAAAAATTAGATCAACAAATTTATATAATAAAATTATAAATAAAATTCATTCATCATCTTCCCAACATAATAACCATATATATACTTTCACACGTATACTATGACCCACATAAAGTTTAAAATACAAGATTTGTTTCCTCGACAACACGAACAAGGTAAATCATAAAATCTGAAGTTTGGGCTAATAACATATAAACATAGAGTAAAAGAGACTACTACTCACCTTTGGCAGCCAATAATAAAAGCCCCAATTTCCTAAAATTTTGAAGAGATCTCTAATTGAAAGAATAGTTTCAATATCACCTATAATTATATTAAACATAAAAATATCACCTTAATACTCAATTAGCTTTTAATATGTTTAATATAATTAATTTCACCCTTTAGCACCTTAACCCATAATTATAGCTTAAATTTTCTAATGCAATTATTAATCTTATGTTTTGGATTTCACAAACTAATTACTATAATCTAATCTAATCTAAGCTTTTAAAATTTGATTTAAGCTTAGAATATATCTTAAGGAGTTTAAATGAGCATGTTAGAAGTGCCAATTTATACCTTAATGGTTTAAATAAAAAAAAAACCCTAATTTTAAAGCTTCCCCTATAGCCAAAATGAAGAAGCAATCTACAAGTAAGGTTTTGGATCACCATTGGCATAAAAAAGGAGCAAGAATGGAAGTTAAAATCAACAAAAAGCATCCCAAATACAAGAGAAAAAGGAAGAACAACAATGAAGCAAAAATGGAGCTTACTACCTATAGATTCCTCCTCACACAATAGTCGCGCTCATAGCACTAGGTTACCAAAACAGGAAGCTAGCACAGGCGTTACATGGTGAAATAGTAGGTGAGCAAGAAGAAAATTGAAAAAAAACAAAACAAAGGGAGAAGATGAAGAAATGTTGCGTTATAGAGTTGCAGACATAAAGAAAGTGAAGAAGATGAAATTGGGGGGGGGGAGGGAGTGTACTGCATCTGATGGAGTGATAAGGAAGGAAAATATATTATTAATGGAAAAAGGGGAAATTATAAAAAGCAACTAAGTTTTTTCTAATGTAATTTATAAAACTCAAGAGAAAGTTATTTCTACACCTCTAAAATGAAGATAAGGACTCCACAAGTATTTAGAATTTTCATGCCATCTTATTTTAAAATTTTGAGACATAAAAATATCTTCATAGGTACAGGACAGATATCAAAATAGCTCTTTAAGATAATTTTTAAAGCTCCATATTTATCTTAAGATTACCTAAATCTTATATTTATCCTAAAATAAATTTGGTTAATTTAATTAATAAATTTACTCTCATTTTTTTTGGTTATTACACATTTCTTTTATCATTTTGTAGACTAGCAAATAAAAGAGTAAGGTGATCTAGAGGTCACATGCTTCCATGCCCATTGAGTATGTATTTAGTTTTTTATAACTAGTATTAGACTCCATGACACAGTGTCTTATAGATGTTGGAGTATTTTGAAAAGTTAATGTGTTGTGTCATTTTGTGGACCTAGTTATGGCCATTTTTATACATGCATATATATGTATATATATATTGTTTATAATCTCCTAATGAAGTGTTCTCTTTATTATAATTTAATATTACATAAAGTGTTAGATTAGATTGTTATGCAAGTTGAGATGTCAAACTTTTAGTAGAGAGGTTGCTAGATTTTTGGTAAACCTAAATGGTTTTTTTTTAAAAAATAAATCATCTAATTAAAAGTGCGTTGTATATGTATTCATAGTCAATTATGGGTGTGGGTTATCAAGCTTGTTAAACTAGGCTAACATCAGTTACAGCCTTGGAGTTTAAGTCATGAAAAAGTTGGCATCAGAGTTATGGTTTGTCTAAGTCATTAGAGCTATGGTTTGTCTAAGTCTTTGTAGTCACAAGATTAGAAAGTAGTAGAATCTTATGTGTAATACCTGGCCAGCACATCTTACATACAAGAGGCTATTATTGCTGAATCCTAATCTTGGAGTTTTATGTCATAATCTATGTGTAAATTATATTTATCTCTCGCATTCATGTTGAATTTACTATTTATGTGTACATTACTCTCATTTTAAGTAAAGATGCCACCAAAAAAGAGGACGACACCTAAAAGATGCGTTCCTAATAAGGCCTCTAGCTTACCTCATGACATTGCTCTAGCACCTAAAGGCCAAGGGCATAGTAATGGCAGAGGTCATGGATGTGGTGGTGATTGCAAACCTGGCAATGATTAGAAAGTTGAAGCCATTGAGGTTGCAAGGGTTGAGATGGCTTGAGATGCAGCAAACTATGATGATAATGTTGGGTATGATATAATAACAACAACAACATTAACAACAACAAGAGAGAGAACATGTAGACCTTAGGCCTTCTGAATTTATGAAACTCAAGCCTTTTTCCTTTTCGAGTATAGAGCAGGTCAGGACTCATAATACTTTTTAGAGGTCGTGGATATGGTGGTGGTCGCAAACCTGGTAATGATTAGAAAGTTAAAGCTATTGAGGTGTTAAGGTACTTAAGATGCAGCAAACTATGATGATAATGTTAGGTATGATGCAATAACATCAACAACATTAACAACAACAAGAGAGACAACAACATGTAGATCTTAGGCCTGAGTAAGATCCTAGGCCAAAGAAGGAGCAGCAAACTCCACAGGGAAAGGATAATGAGGTCCAATTATCTAAATTTATGGAACTCAAGCCTCTTTCCTTTTCAAGTACAGAGTGGGTAAGGACTTATAGTACTTTTTGGATGAGATAAGTCAACTTTGTAAGTATTGGGTTGCACACTAATAAGATTAATAGAATTAGCAGGGTTTTGTTTAGTAGGCATGACTTAGACCTAATATGAGAACATGATACAAATGAGGCTACAAGATTCACTTCTTGTAGGTTTAGGAGAGTTTACGAAGTTATTCATAAAGTAGTTCCTCCCATAGACTATTAGAGATAATCTAGTGAGGAATTTGAAATTCTTAAATAAAAAGAAAGGATGATAGTGGTAGAATATGATATGTTATTCACTCAAATGTCCAAATATACTTCACATTTAATGGCTACTAAAGAAATGCCTGCAAAACAATTTGTTAAAGGTCTCAAAGACTAATTTCGATCTATAGCAAAGACCCATTATGACTCATATGAAGATTTGGTTAAGAGTATTAAATTGTTTGAAGCCCAAGGGAAAGAAAACAAGATATTGCAAGAGTCATATAAGCAACAACATATTAAGAGTATTCAAGGTGGCCATCAGGGCTGAGTTAGTGGCAGTACATCAAGAAATATTGTAGTGAGCCATTAGGGCCATCCACAAAGCTCCTGACATCAAGAAGGCCATAAATGGACATTAATCTAGCACAATACTAAGTAATGGAAATGATTAGCTATAGTTTGGGACTCTTTGAGGACTCTTCCCCCTTGTTCTACTTATAGGAGAGTTCATACTAGAGTTTGTTTTGAACGATGAGAGTATGTTATTAACGTGGTCAATAAGGCTATTTTAGGAAAGATTGTCCTACACTATCAAGTCAGCCATCCTCTAGTTATACATCAAACCCTCCAACGTAACCATATTCTTTAATACCTATAATGCCTTTAAAATAGATTGGGGATCTTGAAGTTGAGATTCTACTAAAGCTTAGTTTAGTGGTAAAGGGTTTGGAGGTAGAGATCAATGATAAGTTAGGAAAAGCAAAGCCCATGTTTTTATTATAACATGTCAGAATGCTTAAATATCAAATGCAATAGCTGTAGGTGTACTTCCAATTTGTTCTTTTCATGCACATGTTTTATTTGACCCTATGGCTACTTATTCTTTTATATCCCCATTCTTTGCATTGTGGTTTGGTAGAAATGCATCACCTCTAAATAAACCATTAGTGGTGGTTACATTAATTGAAGATGCCATTATAGCTGATCATGTGTATAGGTCATGTAAAGTTTTAGTAGAAGACAATTAGTTGCCAATTGACTTAATAGTCCTTGATATGATGAACTTTAATGTAATTTTGGGTATGGATTAGCTATTTTCTTGTCATGCCACACTTAATTGTCATAATCAAGCATGGAATTTGAGTTGTCAGAAGGAGGAACTATTACCTAGAGAGTGATCGAAGTTTAGCAATTAGCAATCTAATATTTGCTTTAGGCATTGGAAAGCTATTAAGAAAGGGATACAAAGGCTATCTAGTAATGGTTATAGGCACAAGGGTGGCAGAAGTAAGTCTAAAGCAAGTACATGTGGTATGTGAATTTCTTGATTTTTTTAGAAGAGTTGCTAGATTACTACTAAACAAAGAGATTAAGTTTTAGATTTGGTTCTTAACATTTAGCCTATGTTTATAGCCTTATATCGAATGGCTTTTATAGAGCTTAAATAGAGCAATTGCAGGATCTTCTTGATAAGGGCTTCATATGCCTTAGTTCTTCTCCTTAGGGTGCTTTAATGTTATTTGTAAAGAATAAAGATGGTCCTATACAATTATATATTGATTACAAGCAAGTAAATAAAGTGATAGTAAAGAATAAGTATCGATTGCCATAGATAAATGACTTGTTTGACTAACTTCAGAAAAGTTTAGTGTTTTTCTAAGATTGGCTTGAGGTTGAGATACTATTAGTTGAAGATTAGAGGGGAAGATATCCCAAAGATAACTTTTAAGACTTATTATAGGCACTGCAAGTTCTTGGTTCTGTCATTTGGGCTTATAAATGCCCCATCAGATTTTATGGATTTAATGAACTGAGTCTTTAAACCATATTTAGACTGTTTTCTGATTATCTATATTGCTAATATTTTTGTGTACTTGAAAAGTAAGGAGAAACATAAGTAGCATTCAAGAATGGCCTTGCAAATTTTGAGAGAGCATAAGTTATGCGCTAAGTTTTTGAAATGCAAATTTTGGTTAGACAATATGGCTTTCTTAGGACACATAGTGTCCAAGGATGTGATTAGTGTGGATTTGAAGAAGATAGAGGTAGTTTAGAATTGGCCTAGACCTACTACGGTGATTGAGATACGTAATTTTATTGGATTAATAGGATATTATCATAGATTTGTTAAAGATTTCTCTAAGCTTACAGCTCTTCTAACTAGGTTGATAAGAAATGGTATAAAATTTTAGTGGTTAGATGCTTGTGAACAAAATTTCCAGTAATTGAAGGATTGTCTAACTTTTGCATTGTGTTGGCTATTCCATCTAAAAGTAGGGGTTATATAGTCTACTATGGTCAAGAGTAGGCTTAGGTTGTGTGTTAATCCAACATGGAAAGGTGATAGCTTATGTACTTAGGCAACTTAAAAAACTTGAGAAGAACTACCTTAGTCCTGATCTAAAGATGGCCACAATGATCTTTGCTTTAAAAATATGGAGGCATTACTTGTATGGGTGAAACTTGTGAAATCTACACTGACTATAAGAGTCTTAAGTACATCTTCCAATAGCAAGATTTGAATTTAAGGCAGGGAGATAGATATAGTTTTTGAAAGATTATGATTATAAAGTTTTGTACCACCCTAGCAAAGCTAATGTAGTTATTGATGCATTGAGTAAAAAGTCAATGGATAGCTTGGCTCACATAGCTTAAGTCAAGAGGCTGGTGGTAAAAAAGTTCAAGAAGCTTATTGAGAGTAGAGTAAGGTTAGAGACTATAGGATTGGGCATTTTGTTAGCCCATGTCCAATTTTGTTCTAGCCTGGTGGATAAAATCAAGGCTACACATGATTAGGACCCTCAGATGAAGATGATTATTGAAGAAGTTCATGAAGTGAAGTTCAAAAAGTTTTTAGTGGATTCTAAAGGCATTTTAGGATGTTATCATAAGTCATTGTGGCAAATATGGAAGAATTGCAAAGCAAAGTCTTAGAAGAAGCTTACTATTCTAAAGGCGTTTTGAGATGTTGTGAAGGGTTATACTTAACTATAGTATGTAGACTTTAATGAACCTTTTCTCCAATTGCAAGGTTTGATACAATAATGGTACTTCTTTCTTTGGCAACTCACTTAGGTTAACAAGTATTCCAACTTGATTTTAAGTCTGCCTTCCTTAATAGAATTCCAACTTGATTATAGTAAGGTGTACTTATTGAAAAAGACTATCTATGGCCTTAAATAGGCTCTAAGACCTTGGCTTGCCCAAATTGATGATTTTTTTTAATTTAAGTTTTAATAGGAGCTATAATGAAGCCACCTTATATAATAGCAAAAAGGTGTAATTCTCATAGTTTCAATATATGTGGATGATTTACTTATGACAAGAAGCAACTTAAAGGCCATAAATTAATTTGGAAGCCAAATGAAGAAGGTTTTGAAGATGAATGATTTAGGAAGAATGTCTTATTTCTTAGGCATAGAGAGCAAACAATCTTCTCAAAGCATTTTCATTTCCTAAAAGAAATATGTAATTAAGATCTTGAACAAGTTCAATCTAGGAAAAAACTAAGAGTATGAACACATCAATAGTACAAAGGGAAAACCTAAGCATAGAAGATAAATCTAACTTGGTTGATGTCTCAATTGTTGGAAGCTTAGTTGGTTCTCTCTCAATTTACAAAAGAATGTCCTATTTCCTAGGCATGAAAAACAAATAATCTTCTCAAGACATCTTCATTTCCTAAAAAAGTATGCAATCAAGATCCTAAGCAAGTTCAGCCTAGGAAAAACTAAGAGTGTGAACATATTAGTAGTACAAGGGGACAAACTAAGCAAAGAATATGGGTTTGACTCAGTTGATGCCTTAATTTATTGAAGCACAATTAATTCTTTCTCAATTTACTAAAGAATGCCCTATTTCTTAGGCATGGAGAGTAAACAATCTTCTTAAGGCATTTTCATTTTCCAAGAAAAGTATGCAATTTAGATCCTAAACAAAGTTCAGCTTTGGAAAAACTAAGAATGTGAACACATCAATGATACAAAGGGAAAAGCTAAGCAAAAAAGATGGGTCTAACTTAGTTGATGTCTCAATTTATAGAAGTTTAATTGGTTCTCTCTCAATTTACAGAAGAATGTCTTGTTTCTTAAGCCTATCAAGTCATCTGCATTTCCCGAAAGAAATATGCAATTAAGATCCTAAACAAGTTTAGCCTAGGAAAAACTAAGAGTATGAGCATAGCAATAGCATAAGGGGAAAAACCAAGCAAAGAAGATGGGTCTAATGTGGTTGATGCCTTAATTTACAAAAGTTTAATCAGTTTTCTCTTTTACTTCTCCATCACTAGAGCATGCTACAAGTGTGTTATCAAGATTCATGTAATCTCTAACTAAAAAAATCATATATAGGCGGCCAAAAGTATCTAATTATTATATCTAGACCACAGTCAATTAAAATTCAAAAACATAGTATCTTCTAATTTTCTAATTTTTTTTAGTTTTATCTTCACTAATTTTTCTTTAGTTTTCATTTATTTCTTGATTTGCTATTTTAGTAACTTTAATGTCATCCTTTTCTAATATGGACTTTAGATTTAATTTGTCTAACAAGTGCAAAGCCCCAATTCCATCATTTGTAATTTTTTTTGGTAATTTATCAAATACTTTTTTTAATACATACAATTCATTTATTGTGTTCTTCTCCTATCATTTCTTCCTAAAAGAACTTAAACAAGTTGAGTCATCCTATGTGTGAAGGTTTTTTTCTAGAATAATAGGGTTTACACTTTCTCAAGAAAACAATCTATAATTAAAGCTAGATAAAAGTAAAGAAAATTCTAAAAGAAGTTGATGAAAATCACATTGGAGGAAACGTAAAAAGATTGAGTGGAAGAACTATATAGAAATTTTGTTTTTCGTTTTTTGTCTATATCATCTTTAAACATTAAAGAACTTGAGAAATGAATTCGCCATGCATTAAGTAGAGCAAATGTTGATATTTTCCAAATGGAAAGTGGGTTAATGTCAAGGAGAAATAATGGAAAACATGATTAAAGAAGGAAAAAAGAAAAAGAAAAAGGTAAACTCAAGCCTAATACCAAGGCAGAATCACATGAGTACACAAATATGGTGATATAAGGTCTAAAGTAACAAGTGTATAAATATTATCAAAAGCCTAAAGCTATATCAAATTGCCAAAAAAGGTTGTTCAAAAATATTCTGCGTTAACAATTCATGACATGTAATAGAGAAATTGAAAAAAAAAATGTAATGGTTACTACGCATTCTTTTCTAGCATCCAAGAATATAAATTCTTAAGTGAAAAAAAAAAAAAATAAAGAAACGAACTGCAATCCTCTGATGCTTTGATATTTGTTTTCCCACTCCTGACCACACCCACTTTGACTAATATGAAAGAAACGAAAAGGGAAGGGAACAAAACAGAGACAGGTAAAATAGAAAAATCTTCTGAGAACTCTGTGATAAATTTAAAATTGACGTCGTTTCAGCCTTTTCAGTTTTCTCGATGTTATTAGCTTCTTGCGAAATCAAGTAGTTTTCGATATATTCTTCCTCTTCTATCCAGACCCAAAACAACAAAACTTACTAGATTTTTCTTTATTATTAGCATTTTGTAATTTTGTGTAATTCCCAAAGTGTGAAAGAAATGGCATGTGACTAACCTCGCTGGAGCTTTCATGGAGGACTCTATCTCTACTTCTCTACATTGGCATAGAAGAAGTAGCAGAAACTGCCACTGGAGAATTAATATCTCTTCAACTCTGAACTGCTTCTCTGTTATTGCACTGTTGCACTAAATTCCCACAATCAGGCCATTCAAAATTCCCTATGAATATATGCTAATTTCTTAATCCAATAACCCTAATTACTTAACTCAAAGGTCGGAACTGGGAATCGCAGAGGAGAGAATGAGCCCGTTAGCTATATATAGTATATTCCAAGTTCCAACGATTGCTTTCTAGTCCCCAACGGTTAGCCGATATAATTTTCAAATTTCAAAAGGCACCTCTTTGAACAGCTCTTTTATTTTTTAAATTGTTCCACTGCAGAACCTTCTCTTCTCTTCCCCATTTTCAATTCAACATCTTTGGCCAATCCAATACCTCTCCGGTTGTTATTTGGAGATCTGTGTTGATAGATGATTAATTTTTCAAATTTTAAAAGTTTCTATCCCAACCGTTACAATTATAGCGGTTGGAACTTAGAACATAATATATAACTAACGGCTCTTTTCCAGATTTTCCAGGACAGAACATTTTCTTCTCTTCCCCTTCTTCATTTCAACATCATCGGCCAATGCGTCTTTGATTGTTATTTGGAGCTCGAATTGGTAATTTATTTCATTGCTGTTCAACTTTGTCTTGGAATCACTTCCGATTCTCTCATTCTTCGGCCGAAACTTTGAATGGTGTGATGGTGGAAATATAGAGAAAGCGAGGTGAGTCACATACCTGATCTTTCATACAGAAATTTATAATTATATGGCTTGATTTGGCTGTTCTATGATTCTAATACTCCGTATAACAAGACGAACACCGCAAAAATTATTTGATGCTCTGTTTTAACTTATAATTTATGGAGCATAACACATATTCAAATTTGTTAGTAAGCAATTTCTAGACAATGTTAAACTTTATTTTTAATTATATCTTCACACTTTATTTCATTTGTGACGTACTTTGGATCTTTTATGTAGGGGTACTAGATCTGTTAGATATTCAGACTTTATTGGGCTACTATTTTTCTCTCTATATTTGATGATTTCCATTTTGTAATATGCCTTTTGAACCTTAAACTGGAGAGATGTCATGAATTTACTGATGTTATTGTTCAACATGTCAGAATTGGCTATAGTATGTTAACCAATGCTGAAGAGATTCGAGCAATTTCTCTCCGCTAGGTAAGCTTTGAATATTGTATGGTTTATAGATGAGCGTGAATTTTACTACTCTGAGTTCCTTTATTAAACCTATTGAACCCAGGATGTAGTGGTTAGGTGAAACCAAAGACACATTGCAACTATATTATAACATGCATTAAAATAAGATACATGTTATTGAGATTTATATGCACAAATTACAGATCCACTTTGAAACTATAGGGCCAGAGATATTGGAGGATACGATGGGTAATGTTAATATACTGGTAGCTGGGATTGGAACTGGTGGCACTATTACAGGCACCGGGCAATATCTCAAACTAATTGAAAAAAAAAAAAAAAAGGTTAGAATACCCTCCTGATATGCATTTATTAACTGTGACTGTAATGAAATGACATATTGGTCTTGTGGCATGGACTCCCACTATCTTGTAAGTGTGATAGCCTAACACCTGAACTTAATTCCAATGGCCCGCATTTTGTGTGTATGCTTTTTTTCTGTGGAGAGAGAATAAGGGAAGAAAAAGAAATCTGAAGGTACATGAGTATATCTTCTTCTTCTTCGTAACCATATTTTTTTCTTGCTTAGGTGGTTGGTGTGGAACCTGCAGAGAGAAGTGTAATTTCAGGGGGTAATCCAGTTGTGAATCTTTTTACAAACTTTTTAATGTTAAGGTTTTTAATTTCTTGTGTCTTACTTTGTGTTAGCACAATTTTTGCTTTTCAGCTATTGATAGTATTAGAGATTTTGTTGCAGGTTATCTGCCAAGCATTTTGGATGTCAAATTGCTTGATGAGGTTATCAAGGTAATAAAAAAGAATTTCTTTCTCATTGGTTATCTGCTTTGATTTCCTACACATTGCTAGCCACAATATCCTGTCTTGGGCTAGTCTCTTGGCTTTGGGATTTCCTCACCCTTTAATAGACTAGCTTTATGCTTGCATAAAAATTTGAAAAGTTGAACCTTTTAACATGCCTCGATGTTGGATGAATTTGACAAAGATGCAAGTTACAAGAAATAAATTGGAAAGGTGGATTAGAAGTGTAGAAGGAAGGTGTAACTGTTTTGTGACTTGAAATCAGTATTTTAGAGAATTAGAGGGTGCCCGAATTTTAGGTGAAAAAGATTTAACAGGGTTTCCTTGCTTTACTTGAAGATTCATCCACGGCTTACCAGACATTTTCTAGTTTTGCTTTGATGTCTTTCAATTTGTCATTTTGAAGCACTTTTATCTTCATAATTTGTTTACATAGATGACCTTGCATAACTAAGTTGACACTTGAGAGCACAGGTTACCAATGTTGAAGCTGTTGAAACAGCAAAAAGGTTAGCTTCGGAAGAACGTTTACTAATAGGCTGCATATTTAAACATTTTGATATATAGAATCTTATGTTTTGTTTTATATTTTTAATTTCATTATTATTTTTTTGTTTTGATTGTCAACAGAAGTAGGTGGTCCTCATATAGCTTTCCAAATGTAGTTTTTTTGTTCTAGTTTTAGAACTCCGTTTATTCATTTGTTTGACCTTCTCACTTCGTTTTCAAGTTTAATATGCTGCCAGATATTGTAATGTCACTGTGATCGGAGATGTAGCTTGTTTTTGTTCAAGATATGTATTATTATAATTGTTTCAAATTTCTGTCTAGGTTGGGATTTCTTCAAGAGCTGCCGCAGCTGCTGCCTTGAGTGTAGCAAGACGGCCTGAGAGCACGGAAAAACTTATTGTAGTGAGTTCATTTCTATTTAAGTCGTTTGGCTCTCTTAGATGTTACTAGGCTTATCCTGTGGAGAGAGAAGGGTTAGGGAAAGATCGTACATTTTTCTTGATAATTTGAATTTTCTTGCTTAATTCATTCTCTCTTTTCGTTTTATCCTCTTCCTCTTACTATTTTATGCCCATTTTTTTGATAGCATCTTACAAATCTTCAAAATGGATATTTTTTACCTGTTTTCTTCTCTGTTTTGACTTGCAGCAAGCATCGAATTATTCTAATTTTGATTATTATTTGATACTAATTCATCAGATGAACCAGTTAATTGGATGCATAGCTTCTATTTGAGTCATCAATTTGATGTTATGAATATGACAAGGGTCGAGTTGATTGAAATTAGCTTAGGGCAATGTTATGAAAAATTTAAAGTGATTACATACATATATATATATATTACTTGTCCTGCTGCTCTCTTCTTGATTGTTTATATTGTTTTAAGTAGTAAAATAACTAGGATGACTATGGTAGATAAATTATTTTAGCTATAACAAAAGTTTGACTGCATATGAATGGCTAGTGTTTGAGGATGTCGGGATGTGGATTCATGTGCTACATTTTTTTCTCAATGTTAAAGCCATTTGATTTTTGGCTTTTTCATGAGTTCATATATTCATTTGATTGCAACTTGCAAGGGACTTGTGCTGCGTGAGTTGATAGGGTTGGTTGTTAGGAATTGGAGCTTTCAACTGTTGAATTGTAATCCTCTCTCGTGCACGATCTTTTTTTTGTGCCCATAGAAGAGAATTAAGATCGTCTAAATTTAATTTAGATAGTTCACATTTTAATTTTTTTTTTTAAATTTTAATCATAATTTTTTAAAATTTAGAATTAAAAAATTGTTCTTATTCTAGTACTTTTTTAAAAAAATTAATTAAAAAATCTTAAAATTTGAGTCATCCAAATTCTCTCCCGTGCACATTGGAGAGAGCATGCTTGGGATAGAATTGAAATTCTTAGTAGTTACATTATTTTAAGATTTGTGATAAATAATATCTTATTGTTATATTTTGGCAGATATCAAATTCACTATTATTAGTTTTTTGTTTCCTCTTGTACTAGATGGACTATCACACCATTTTCATCGGTTGCAAGCAATGTGTCATCCATATACAATACAAGGAAATAGATTTTCCACTCATCGTAAATACTTACACAAGACCAATTGGCCCAACAAGTGTCATCAGATATGTATGCTTGATTACTTTTGTTCCAAGTTGATATGATATGTGGCTAGTCATATGTTGGATTTATATTCGTCCTCCTTGCTATCCCTTTTTTTTCCCTTATATTTTTGTATCCAAAGTTTGAATTATTGCGCCTTGGAATGATTTTACCTATTTTGGGACGACGCCGTTGAACACCGGAGGTTATGGGCTTGGCTTCAATGGGAAGAAAAGCACTGCTTCAACTCGTACTGGTGCCTTACCACCTCATTAAGTATCAACCAGCTTAAGTTTTTTTTTTTTTTTTTTCTTTTTGGTGCATCAGATAATTTGAATTTGCTTGCTTGATTCATTCTCTCATTTCTTTTTATCCTCTCTCTCTCTCTCTCTCACGCTATTTTATGCCCCTTTTTTAGCATCTTGCAAATTTTGAGAATGATTACTTTTTTTACTTGTTTTCTTCTTTGTTTTAACCTACGTGGAATTATTCTAATTTTAATTATTATTTGATACTAATTTATCATATAAACTAATCAATTAGATGCATAGTTTCTAATTGAGTCATCAATTAATGTTATGAAATTAGAATAATGTTATGAATATATAAAACCTCTTTTTTTTTTTTTTAATTTCTTATAGTAGTAGTACTAGCCACCACATTATTGATCAAATCAACGTACGCTAATTTTTTATTTTAGAAAACCTTGTTATTGTCACATTGTTTGAGTAGTAAAATTATAAAGGGAAAGTAGGTTAAAATTACGCATTACTCTCTTCTTGACGGTTTGTATTATTTTAAGTAATAAAATCAACATGCTTACTATGGGAGATAAATCATTTTAGCTTTATTGAAGGTTTGATTGCATATGTATAATAACCCAAATTAAAATAATAATAGTAAAATATATAACTAAATTAGACAAAATTATTTTTAAGATAAATATGATGATTAGATAATTTTAGAACTTTAAAATTATTTTAAAGAGCTATTTTGATATCTATTTTATACTCATTAAGATATTTTTATATTCCAAAATTTCAAAATAGATCAACATAAAAATTCTAAATAATTGTGAGGTCTTTATTTTTACATTTAGGTTTGTAAGAATAATTCTCCATGAATTTTAAATAAATTACACTAAAAAAAACAAAACTTGAGATGCTTTTGGTAATTTTTCATTTTTCCCTTTTAATATATTTCCCTTCCTTGTCACTCCATCTGATGCAGTACATCCTCCCCCCCCCCCCCCCCCATTCTTCTTTTTCTCTTTCCTTATAAGTTTCTTCTTCTCGGAGCTTCAAGACGCAGCCATCCTTTGTCTTCTTTTCTCATTCTGTTTTCATTCTTCCTTGTTTATTTGCTATGCCTCACCATGTAATACCTCCGCCATCTTCCAGTTCTCATCACTAAACGCTGTGGAGCCGTGGGTGTTATGCTGAGAGGGGAAATTGTATAAGGTAAACTCCATTTTTGCTCCATTTTGGGTCCTTCTGTCTTCTCTTATTTTTTGTTTATATTTTTCCCTTGTTCAACCTCCATTTTTGTTCCTCTTAATGTTAATGGTGCCATGGAACATAAATTTCAACTTGCTTCTTCATTTTGGACGTGGGAAGCTTTTCAAATTAGGATTTTTTGATTTAATCTTCTAAGGTATGAATTGATAATTCTAATATTATCATTTAAGCTCCTTAAGATATATTTTAAGCTCAAACTAAATTTTAGAAGCTTAAATTAAATTATGATGGTTAATTGGTGAAGTAGAAGCTTAGGATTTGTAGTAATGTTAGAAAATTTAAGTTATAATTATGGGTTTAGATGCTAGAGGGTTAAATAAATTATATTGAATATATTAGAAGCCATTTGGGGAATTAAAGTGATATTTTTATATTTAATATAATTATAAGTGATATTAAAGCCACTCTTTCAATTGGAGATTCCTTCAAAACTTTAAGAAACTGGGATCTCTACTATTGACTAAAATCAACATGCTTACTAAGGGAGATAAATCATTTTCGCTTTATCGAAGGTTTGATCCACAACTGAGTATATAAATAACAAAATAATAGTCTCTTTATTTTATGTTTATATATTATTAGCCCAAACTTTACATTTTGTGATTTGCTTTATCCACATTGTTGGGAAACAAATCTTGCTTTTTAAAGATCATAATATGTGTGTGAAAGTATATATATATATATATATATACATGGTTATTATGTTGGAAAAATGATGAATGAATTTTAATTATAATTTTATTATATAAATTTGTTGAGTTATTGTTTTATTAATCTAAATTATTATTTTTACTTGATCTAATTTTTAGTTACTTATTTACTTACTTGTCGATATTTAATTTATTTAAATGATTTTATTTCAAAATTATGATGAAAATATGATTAAACCCCATAGTCGTTAGCAGGGGTAACGATTTAGGTGCACTTAGTAACGATTTAGGTGCACTTAGTTAAAATAATGAATAATTACTGTGTGGCGACACTTAATGATAATTATACTGGATATATCATGAGATGCACACCGTGTGACGATGTTCGTTGATGGTGATGATATTGTGATACTGTGCAATGACTTTAATGATAATATTGAATCATGTGTAATGACACTCAAGGTTAATTATAATTCTTTCTTGTGATACCCATTCCATCTTATTTTCTTCAATTTTAGATTACACTTTTGCTAATAGCTTGCAATATAATTTAATTGTAGTATATATATATATATATATATTAGTCAATTATTTATCCAAGTAATTTATTACAAAAAACTTTAAACTTATCTATTTCATCTTCTGCTTATTTTGTTGTCTACGCATTTACTAAGCTAATGGTAAGCTTATCTCTTTTCTTTATATATTTTCATATCAGTAAATTGAGGTGCTTCGAGATTTATGTGCCTCCTAGATTCGAATGGTATGATATTTTAGTCAATTGGTTATGTAAGGACTCCAAGACATATTGGCTATTAGGTGCTGTATTATTTTGAGTCATGTGAATGTTGTACTTCTTTTGTAAACCACATGATGACCCTTGTAATGAAAATTGTTTATATTTTAAAAAACTCATGTACATGCTGTATTGTGGCAAGCATTTAGAAGTATAAGATATTGGTAAATTTTTGAAATGAAATGTATTGGTTTGTGCTGGATTTGTATCAGATCCTAATTTATGTCTAGGTCTTTGTAGCCATAGGATTGGGGAATAGTATAATCTTGCATGTAACTGTGTAATTGGCCAGCACACCTTACATGTAAATGGCTATTATTGCTAAATCCAAGTTTTTGAGTCTTGCTTAGTGGTTTGTGTATCGAGTGTGTTTATTGCTTGAAAGTTAATTAAAATCATCATTTGTGTATACTTTATTTTATTTTCGAAAAGGATGCTGCCAAGAAAAAGGATGGAACCTAACAAATTTATCCCTGATGAGGCCTCCAACTTGCCTCATGACTCTGTTATGGCTCTTTGAGGCCAAAGACGTGGTCATGGTGCTGGCTGCAGATATGGTCATGATTGGGCAGATAGGGTACTAGAGCAGTAGAAGATGAGGTGCCTGAGCCTAGGCAGGCAAACTTAACACTAGCATATGTTGTTGCTAGCATGCATGACATGCAACAAACCATGAGGGAGATTATGGGTGTAATTCAATAACAACAACAATAGCAGCAACAATATAGGGGAGAACAACATGTAGATCCTAAGCTTGAGCTTGAAGTTAAACTAGAGAGGGAACAACTAGCTCAATAAGGGAGGATAGTTATGGTTCAGATGTCAAAATTTATGAAGCTTAAGTCCCCTTCGTTTATAGGCACAGAAGCAGATGAGATGAGAACCCTCAATACTTTTTGGGATCAGATAGGCCGACTTTGCAGAGCACCTACAGATTAGTAGAGTTGGTAGAATACCGTTTACTAGGCTTGGCTCAGACATGATTTGATGCAATGAAGGAAGGAAGACCACAAGGGTCACCCCCTCTAGTTTAGGAAGAGTTTACTAAGTTGTTCATGAGATAATTTCTTTCGCAAATAGGTAGAGATGCTAAAGCTAGAGAATTTGAAGTATATGATAGTAGCAGAATATGAGATATGGTATACTAAGTTATCTAGATGCTCCTCATTTGGTAGCTATAGAGTAAATGTGAGTGAAGCAGTTTGTACAAGGCCTTCTAGATTATTTGTTTCGATCAGTGACTAGAGTCCAATATGACTCCTATGAAGATGTAGTTGAAAGTGACTTTTTGAAACTCGTAGTAAAGAAAGCAGTAATGCACAAGAGTCACATAAACGACATTGTAATGAAAGTAACTGAGGTGGCTATCAAGTCAAAGGTGGTAATGGAACCAAAAGGGAGATTATAGCAAGCCATCAGAGTCAATAGCAAAGTTATCAAAGTCAGGAAAGCCATAGTGGATATTCCTCTAGTATAGTTTAGAGTGGTGGAATTGGTCAGATGCACTTTTCACAATCCATCCATGGTAGAGAGAGATCTTTTAGGCCTCTACCCCCTTGTTCTACTTGTGGAAGGAGTCATACTAGTGTTTACTTTAGACTAGGGAGAGCATGCTATCAATGCGATTAGCTAGGCCATATCAAGAAAAATTGTTCTATGTTATCAAGGCAACCATCCTCTAATCATGCATCTAATCTTACGACACTACCATTATCTCCAATTCTAGCAACTCTGTTGAGGCGAGTTGGTAGGCCTAGAGACCAAGGTCTTGGTGGGGTACATTTTCGTGGTAAAAGATCAGAAGGCAGAGGTTAGGGGCAAGTTAAGGGAAGTCAGGCTCGTGTTTATACGATGACATGTCAAGATGCTCAGACGTCCAATGCAGTGTTCACAGATATTATTTCAGTTTGCTCTTTTGATGCACATGTTGTATTTGATCCTGGTGCTACACATTCTTTTATATCCCATTCTTTGCTTTGCAACTTGGTAGAGATGCATCATTACTAGATGAGCTTTTAATGGTAGCTACACCTATGGGAAATGCAATCACAGTTGACCATATGCATAGATCTTGTAAAGTTCTAGTGGGAGGTAATCAGTTATTTGTTCATTTAGTAGTCCTTGACATGATGGATTTCGATGTAATTTTGAGCATGGACTAGTTATCTTCTTGTCACGCTACACTTGATTGTCATAATAAGGTTTGAGTTGCCAAGGGAAGAATATTTTATTTTTTAAGAACTACAGTTTGGCATCTAGTAACTTGATTTATGCTTTGGGTGCTAGGAAGTTATTGAGAAAAGGGTGTAAAGGAGGATATTTGGTGATGGTTAAAGATATTAGCGTGACAACAGCATGTTTGGAACAAGTACCGGTGGTCTGTGAATACTCTGATGTTTTCCCTGAAGAGTTGCCCAGTGTACCACCAAATACGAAGATTGAATTCTACATAGACTCAATTCCTGACACTCAACCTGTGTCTATATCTCCTCTATATAGAATAGCTCCTGCAGAGCTTAGAGAATTGAAAGAACAATTATAAGATATTTTGAATAAGGGTTTCATACACCTTAGTTCTTCTTCTTGGGGTGCTATAGTATTATTTATGAAGAAAGAAGATGATTCTCTAAGATTGTGTATTGACTACAGGCAATTGAATAAGATAATAGTGAAGAATAAGTATCCATTATCACGGATAGACGACTTGTTTAACTAACTTTAGGGAGCTTAATGTTTCTCTAAGATGGACTTGAAGTTAGGGTATCATCAATTGAAGATTAGAGGAGAAGACATTTCAAAGACTGCTTTCAGGACTTGTTATGGGCATTATGAGTTCTTAATCATATCATTTGGGCTTACAAATGCCTCAGCAGCTTTCATGGACTTGATGAATCAAGTCTTTTAACTATTTCTAAATCATTTTATGATTGTTTTTATTGATGGCATTCTTGTCTACTCAAAGAGTAAGGAAGAGCATGAATAACATTTGAGAATGGCCTTGCAAACTTTGAGAGAACACTAGTTTTATGCTAAATTCTCCAAGTGTGAGTTTTGGTTAGATAGTGTGGCTTTCTTAGGGCACATGATGTCTAAGAATGGGATAAGTGTGGATTCTAAAAAGGTGGAAGTAGTAAAAAATTAGCCTAGACCTACTATGGTAACTGAGATTCATAGCTTTCTTAAGTTAGCGAGATACTATCGTAGATTCGTTAAAGATTTCTCTTAGCTTGCAGTTCCTCTAACGAGATTAACATGGAAAGGAGTAAAGTTTCAATGGTCAAATTCATACAAAGAGAGTTTTCAACAATTAAAAGATTGTTTAACCTTTGTAACTATGCTAACTCTTCCATTTAGAACGGGTGGTTATACAGTATATTGTGACGCATCAAGAGTAGGCTTGAGTTATGTACAAATGCAGTATGGAAAGGTGATAGCCTATGCATCTAGGCAACTTAAGAAATATGAGCAAAATTACCCCACTTATAATTTAGAGTTAGCTGCAGTCATATTTGCATTGAAAATTTGGAGGTATTACTTATATGGTGAAACTTGCAAAATTTACACTGATCACTAAAGTCTCAAGTATATCTTCCAATAGCAAGACTTGAACTTAAGACAAAGAAGGTGGTTAGAACTCTTGAAAGACTATGACTGTAATATCCTATATCACCCTAGCAAGGCCAATGTAGTGGCTAATACCTTGAGTAGAAAATCTATGGGTAGCTTGGCTTACATTGTTGAAGTCAAGATACCAATGGTGAAAAAATTTAAGAAACTAAATAAGGGTGGAGTGAGATTTAAGATCCTCGGGTCAAGAGCATTGTTATCTCATATGCAACTTCGTTCTGGTCTAGTAGATAAAATTAAGGCCACACAATAGGATGCTCAATTAAAGAAGATCATGGAAGAAGTTCGTGAAGGGAAGTTACAAGAGTTCACAATAGATTCTGAAGGAGTTCTAAGATCTGGTTGTAGGTTGTGTGTGCCAAATATGGAAGACTTGCAAAGAAAATTCCAGAAAAAGCTCATCATTCAACTTACACGCTTCATCCAGGTTCTAACAAAATGTATCAAGATTTGAAAGAGTTGTATTGGTGGAAAGGAATGAAGAAAGATGTAGTAAAGTTTGTATCTAAGTGTTTAGTATGTCAGCAAGTGAAGGCTAAATACCAACAGCCTACAAGTATGTTGCAGTAAATTGAAATACTAGAATGAAAGTGAGAAAGAATCACTATGGATTTTGTAATCGGCTTGTAAAGGTTATGATTCAGTGTGGGTGATTATTAAGAGTGTTTATTGGCCCGATATGCCCTAGGAGCTCGCCCTAGCCCGATTTAATCAGGTTGGGCTGGGCCGAGCTAAAAATATAAATTGATAGAATTTTAAACAAAATTATATTAAATCGGGTCAGATCTCAGGCAAAGACATATTTTACCCAACTTGCTCTACTAGTTATTTTTTTTAATTATTAGCATCTTGTCATCTTTTATATATATATATATATATATAATTCTTATTTCATCTGATTCTCTCTATATATTGTAGTTTTTATTACCTATGTAAATCTTTTCTACTTCTTAATTATTTTCATCATTGATGTGTATGCTTTCTGATATTTTTTTTGTTGAATAATGAAAATACACATATTTATTTAAGGCTAATTATGTTAGTATAACTTATATTTTATTTGATAATACTAGACTATTTTTTATTACTAATAAAAATATATGAGTTCTGAAAGTCTATTATTTTAAAATATATACCTATAAGTCTTTAAAAAGATATTTTTATATTACAAGTATCAATTTATTAAGAAACAAAAAATGTTCGGGTGACCTTAACCCGTCTTAACCTAACATGAAATCGAGTTTGTTTGGGTCGGGTCGAACTATGGGTATAAAAATAAGCCCGATATCTTAATCAAGTAGGGCATCAGGCCTACTAGATGTCTGGCCTGACCCTGCCCATGTACAACCCTAGTGATTGTAGACCGATGCCCTAAATTTGCACACTTCTTACTTATGAAGACCACTTATACTGTGGCTCAATATGCTAAGCGTTACCTAGATGAGATTGTTGCTTTTCATGGAGTACTTGTGTTTATTATCTCAGATCATGGACTATAATTTATAGTTGAAGTTTGGAAGTCATTCCAAGAAGCATTAGGGACTTGTCTAGATTTTAGCACTACCTTTCATCCTTAAACCGATGGGTAGTCCGAGTATACAATACAAATATTAAAAGATATGCTTCGCACGTGTGTTTTGGATCGAGGTGGTAGTTGGGATAAATACTTGTCTTTAATGGAATTTTTATATAACAACAACTGTCAATCTAACATCCAGATGGCACCTTTTAAGGCATTGTATGGAAGGCATCGTAGATCACCAATTGATTGGTTTGAAGTGGGTGAGTCTAAGCTTTTGGGCCCAAATCTCATTCAAGAGTCAGTGGCCAAAGTGCGATTGATTCGTGAAAGGTTGTTAACTGCCCAAACTAGGCAAAAGTCCTCATAGGAGAGGTAAGTTGGAGTTTAGTGTTAGTGACCTTGTGTTTTTACGAGTATCGCCTATAAAAGGTGTTTTATGATTTGGAAAGAAAGGAAAATTGAGTCCTAGGTATATTAGGCCTTTCAAAATACTTGAAAAAGTGGGAGCCATAGCTTACCTTTTAGTTCTTCCACCAAATCTTGCAAGTGTTCATCCTATCTTCCATGTGTCTATGCTTCGAAAATACTTAGCCGACCCTTCTCATGTGCTTCAACCACAGACTATACAATTGGATGAGCAACTCTCTTATGAAGAGCAACCTATGGCTATAGTTGATAAACAAATCAAGAAGTTGAGGAATAATGATATAATATCAGTAAAAGTGGTATGGCAAAATTATTCCAATGAAGAGACAACATGGGAAGCTGAGGAAACTATGTGTGAGAAGTATCTCCATCTTTTTTAGACCCCTTAGGTAAAAAGCTTTGCTAAAATTTAGGGATCGAATTTTGTAAGGGGAGAAGAATGTAACCTTTTGTTTGATATTATTAGTTATCTTTCTAATCCAGAAGAAAAGAAACATTATCTTAATGCATTTAAAAAATTGTTAGAAAACCAACCTTTAATATCAACATAAGACCTTTGATTCTCACTAACAAATACAATTTAATTGATATTCTTAAAAGATTTTCTAAAACTTCCCATCCAATAACTCTTCAAGATCTTTAATATGAGGTAAATAACCTCAAAATTAATATCAAAACCCTTAAATTTCAACAAAAAACACTTAAATTCAACACGCTGAAATCCAACATCCAAACTCAATAATCAAAGAAAAAGATAAAGATTTGAATATTTCTAAGCTTGAACCATTTTTAAATCTTATTTCAAGATTAAAACTTCAAAAATTTTATATTCACAATTATGATTATATAATCAGATTTATGAAAGAAGTTTTCCTCTTATTTGTAAAAGGCATCTATTGGGACTTCTGGAATTGTTTTGTCATTTATACCTTGATTGATATCTTTAAATTGGATTTCCTCTAAAAAAAAAAGTATTAGTTGATGAGAAGATCGTCGAGAAAAGAATAAACTTTTAAATATAATATAATTAATTCTCCAATTATTGATATCATTACCATCAGGTTGGTAGTAATGTAAGGATAGAAAATTAATTAAGGTCTGTCATTCAGAGTAGAGATTAAGAAATAAAATTATCTATCTAAAACTTAATTTTAGCCAAAGAATAAGCTACTCAAATATCTCATCTTTATGAGTTTCTATCAAAGTTTGGACTTACCACCTTATATATCTAGAATTAGGGAAAGAAATCCTTGTAGCATATATTTCTCATTCTTACACAGAATCAAACATACTATCAAATTAAGTTTCTATAGAAAGATTAAACTATCAATTTCTACTCTACGAAGACATGTATCAATTTATTTTCTATCAGTACATCTTATTTCCCCTTCAGGTTCTGATGCTAATGGGTGGGAGAGGTATCAGGCTTTGATACCAATGGTTAAGATATATACATATAAATTTTGAATGGTTAGTCCAAACTTTAGGCTCTGATACCTAGGATACCAATTATATATACATTTATATTTATGTGTGTGTGTGTGTGTGTGTGTGCATATATATATATATATATATAACTTACTATTAATACAAAATGAATTATTATTGCTAGTACCCCTTGGCCCAACATTTGTTACACATATGCTAAAAATTTTTAGAGAATAGTTGCAGTTTATCAACAAGTTATGCTAGGTATACTATAAAATACAAGGGATATTACTAGTTAATTACTACAAGAGTTTGTTTAGATATATACAAACAGTGAGCTATTCACTACAATTTATGTTACATTATATCATACTCAATCTACTACTAGGACAATAGCTACTATAAGTATGGGTATTCAGAAACTCATCCATTCGATGCAATACCATGCAAAGGAAACCTTACATATAATGAGTAATTTAAACATCTACATCAAACAACATATAATTAACATGTTAGTACATTCCATGAGTCAATAAGAAACAAGATTGCTAAACATTTCTATGTAGGACGTCCCTTAGAGTGATCGACAAAAATTCACACAATTAGAGGTTACCTTTCTTTTAAGGATCGTCCATCATTCCTTAAGGTACATTTCCCTTTTAAGAGTCCATACTGACAATTGCCCTACCTTGGCAACTTTCTCATCAATGCAACCAAACAAAAACAAATAATAGAAATAAATCATGTTCAATCATAGTTGTCACACATATAAATGATTAACCTACAAATAGATAATGGTTATTAATATGATTATATAACAAAATTCCTACAAAACCTTTTCTCCTAAAATCTCTTTCATGTTTTACTATCTTTTATATTCTTTATTCAATGGTCCATATAGGTCACCGAGTCTAGGGTATAATTTAGGTTTAGGTCATACTCCCTATTTAATTCATGTTTAGGGTTTAATTCTAGTCTAAGTCATATTCCTTGTTTAATTTATGTTTAGGGTCCATTTCTAGTTTGGGTCATAGTCCATGTTCAATTTATGTCCATTTGTCAAGGATTGGGCATATGTATAATAATATTCATGTTAATATGTACTCTTATGATTTCGTCCTTAAAGTTTTAAGTTCCTAAGAATCAAGCCATAATTAATCAAACTAGTACCACTTAACCAAATATAGCTACAACCAATTTACACACTCAAGGCATGTAATAGCAAACACTAAAAAACATTTGGCTACTCATATTTAAGGCATAATTCATATTTTCAACTATATACAAAACTTCCATAATTGATATGCAAGACATCAAAATAAGGTAAGGGTTTCTTCTTTTACCTCATTTTTAATCTCCTTTGACTCCCTTAAACTTATCTAAAACAAGTTTATCATATAGCCTAATACATAGATGAAAAACTTAAATTTTTCCAAGAAAATGGGCTAGCACTACCAAATCTATCTCACCATGAAGGTGGGATATAGAACAAGCACCATGACTAGAATTGCAATTGATGCAAAATTACAAACCAATTTTGATCTTGAACTTGTGTTGTGTCCAAATTTTTACATAAAGCTCTAAAATTTAGAAAATCTGACATGAGACAACCTAAACATGTTAACTAATTAACAACCAAAAGAAATTCATTTGACCCCTTAACTATTGACTTTTGTAAAATTGCCCACTTTTGCTTCTAATAGAAAGAAATGCACTTTAAGGGCCAAGTTGGAAGATCAAACCATTTCAGAATTGTGAAATTTGGCATGCTAAAACTTTCAAATGTCTTGTATGTCATACCATTTATGTATCAAAACGATTCATCCAGAAATGTCTAAAAGAAGAGTAGGGTAGCTAAACTCTATATATAGGTTATGATAAGCAACTTCAGTATTAAAACTAATATACCTATATATTAACAATTGATGCTACTAATTTTGTTTCATAGGTAGCTTGTAATATTTAGACCAATCAAGTCAATAATATCTATTTTATTTGTGCAGCAAAATTATGGCATCATTTAAGAGCAAGAGTTCTACTAATAACTCTAATGACATGATAAATACCATCGAAAGGATGGCTATTACTATTAGAGACTAGGCCTCTACTACTAATAGGCTCTTGAAACATATTTAGGAAAATAGTAATGCCAATCTAGCATCAAATGTTAAGAATAGAACTCTGGTAGCAAACCTAAATTTTCAAGATCTATCTGAACTTAGAAAAGCCAAGCCCCTTTCTTTCTGAGGTCACTATAATCCTATAACAACGGATGAATGGTCGAGGAATGGAGAAAATAT
Source organism: Erythrophleum fordii (assembly GCA_032878935.1). Taxonomy (NCBI): domain Eukaryota; kingdom Viridiplantae; phylum Streptophyta; class Magnoliopsida; order Fabales; family Fabaceae; genus Erythrophleum; species Erythrophleum fordii. Next base: position 45,909,422 of record JAVQMF010000053.1, on the reverse strand, counting down.
TTGTGAGGTCTTGGGAGACATTAATGCAGAAAATATAACTTTAGCCACTTATATGCTAACTGGGGAGGTAGAAAATTGGTAGAGTGAGGCAAAAGGTGGCATTAAAAGCTCAAGAGACTTAGTGTAACTTGGGAGAGGTTTTAAAATATCTTTTTTGGATAAGTATTTTCTTAATAGCGTGAAGAATGAGAATGAAATTGAGTTTCCACAATTGAGGTAGGGAAGTTTGTAGATGGATCAATACGTGGCAAAATTTAAATCATGAAAACTCATAAAATTAAGGCTAAATTGAGTGCTGAAATAAGAAATGCAATAATTGCTTTTGAAATAAGAGATTCATCTACACTAGTAGACAAGTGTGGATGGTTGAGAAAAATTTAATAATACAAGGAAAATGAAAAGCAAAAGTTTAACCTTGGCCGAGGAAAGAATTTTAAACACAAGTTTAACCTTGGCCGAGGAAAGCAAATGACTGGAAGCACTTCCACCTTAATATGTAATAAATATGGAAAACCCTATAGGAATAAACCATGCTATTTTGGCTAGAACGTGCATTACACTTTGCATTACACTTGCAGGAAGCCAGGATGTTTCTCAACGGAGTGTCCATGGAACAAGGAGGAGAAACTGAGCTAGAAACCACAGACTAGGAGAAGAGTGTTCACTATTAGTGGGCAAAAGTAAAATCAGTCTCCCAACTTGATACAAGTACATGTATTATTAAGAATAATTCTTTAATTGCCCTTTTGACTCATGAGCAACCCATTCCTTTATATCTAATGATTGCATGAAGAAATTAAAAATTGATCGTGTTTGAGTTAAAGGAATTAAATTTGTTACACCTGTGGGAAGCCAAGATATCTCTCAAGGGAGTGCCTATAGAACAAGGAGAAGAAACTGAACTAGAAACCATAGACTAGGGAAAGAATGTTCACCCATAGTGAGCAAAAGGTAAATCAATGTCCCAACTTGATATAAAGTAGATGTATTACTAAGAATAATTCTTTAATTGTACTGTTTGACTCAAGAGCAACTTACTCTTTTATATATGATAATTGTGTGAATAAACTAAAATTGATTATGGTTAAGTTACTATTTGAATTACATGTTTCCACTCTTATGGAAGAAGGAGTTTTTACTTCATATGCTTATCTAGATTGTTCTATTCAGGTAGACAATAGACCTTTTACTGTTTATTTAGTTTATTTACCCTTGAAATCATTCTTAGGATGGATTGGCTATTTATAAATAGCATAATCCTATATTGCTATCAAAAGACTATGACATTTCCACCTAGCCCCAAACCAATGTCTATGAGTTTTATTGCCAACCAAGCTAATAGGGGATTAAATGAAAGCATTCTTTTGTGTTCCTTAGAAACAAAGACAAACCAGGAAATAGCTAACCTTTCTATAGTAAGGGAAACTAGAATGGGAAGTGAACATTTTCATTAATTAGTTCCTAGAATAGGACCAATCGCCATTAACATATAGGATTCCTCCTTTAGAGTTGAATGAACCTAAGAAACAAATCAAAAGCTTGCTAAATAGTTTATTCAACTAAATGTATTGCCTTGGGGAGCTCCTATACTTCTTATGAAAAAGAAGGATGGAAGTTTGAGATTGTGTATAAATTATAGACAATTAAATAAGTTTGATGATTTGCTAGGCCAACTTAAGGGAGTTGTAGTTTTCCTTAGATTTTCTTCCTAATTTCTCCTAAAAGGGCTCACTAAAAGAGTAGTCTTATGGTTGGAAGAAAATTTTGTTTTTATTAAAACTCTGTCTTCCCCTTGTCTCCACATTAGTTTGCTCTTTTCAAAACATTCTTCTAAACTTTCACTTTTTAACTCTTAACTAAAATTATATTTTGAAAATTTTGGCCTTTAGCTGAAATTACAAGTTTCTACCTTATATTTTTAGTTATTGCATTTTTTACCCCACTTCATCTTTTTAGTTTGTCCAATTATTTTAATAAGTAAATCCTTATGTGTACAAATCTAATTATTCTCAATATTATTTATTATGATTATTATTATTGAATTAGGAGGTTAGGAAATTATCTTATATCATAAAAATGCACGAAATAAAAATATATTATATTCATATCTTAAACATATCACAATATAATTTAATTTATTTTTAGAGGAGGATGTTACTATTTTCTTTTAATGCAATCTATATAATTATCAAAGTTAGTAAAGTCAAGAGTATAAAGCACTCCATCATTTAACAATCTTTTGACTCTTTTTATTAAAATGTTTCTTTATTCCACAGTGCTATAACATAGAGGAATTTTCTTGCAATTAAATTAAATTTTGAAAAGCAAAGATTGTACCATTTCCAATAAGATTAAATTTATAAAATTACTTAGATATTTTATTTTTAAATTGAAATGAATATCTAAATGGTACACGTTTGAAACAAAAATCAAGTTTCTAGAAAAACTTGGTATATAAAAGGTTTTCTTTAAGTTCAAAACAAATATGATATCCAAAGTTATTCTATATGTTCTTATGGCTTCCATATGTAAGCCTATCATATTCGCCGAATAGAAATTGCTCACTCCCATTGACTTCTTTTGGTTAAGAAAACTCTACAAGGTATTTAAGTTGTGGATTGTAGAACCTGAGGATTTCAACCATCTTAAATTCATGGCAAATGAATGAAATTAAGTTAACTTTCTTGTTAAGTCAAGTCTTGTATTTGACATAATTTTTTTTTAAATAAAACAAGCACTTGGATTCATTCTTTTTGCTTTCCTACTTTCACCCTTCCAAATTGTCTTGGCTTGCTTCCTTTCTATTAAATACACACGGTCAAAAGTTAATGGATTGATCATTTCTCTTGTGTTATAAGAGATCTTAACAGGCCCATATTAAGGCAAAAGGAAGTTCAAAAGGAGAAACTTGGATGTCTCAGCCTCTCATGGATGATAACTTAGTTATTATGATACTTGTTAAGGGTTTGGGGTCTTGAACTATATTGAGTTGCATTCCCCCCTTTGGGAGGCCATGCTAGTATCATTAAAATATATAAATGATTGGTTGAAGACTAGGTACTTAAATACCAAATCCTATAGACTTTCTTTAGCCTTTGCTTGTTCTAACTTTAATATGGTCAAATGTCATCATGGATTTTGTTAGTGGACTCTCCAACTCAAAAGCAAAGAGTATTTCTATGATGAAACGACAAAATATGGCCATTTTGGTGCTCCTACTTCATAACTTCTTTGGTAGCACAACTCTTCTGTTAAATAGTGTTTAAATTTATAGGTTTTCGTCATCCATTATCTTTAATAAAGACCTTTTATTTCTTGGTAGGGGTCATTGCAAGTACAACATAGCTCATCACCCCAAACTAATGATCTAACCTAAACCCTTAACAAGTGTTTTGAATAATATTCTTGTTCTTTTGTTGCTAAAACAGACTAGACCTTTTACCTTCTCTAGGCTAAGTAAAAGTATAATGTTTTTTCACTCTTCCATTCAAATGTCTCCATACATAATAAAGTAACCCCAACCATCTCTAGATACAATCCTAACTCAATCTCTATTGTTGCAATTTGGGACCAATTGATTATGTTCTTGAAGATGCACTTTAAAAAAGCTAGGCAACGAATGGCCAAATATGCCAACCTCCATCACCAAGATAAGCACTTTAAGGTTGGAAATTAGGTTTTACTGAGACTCTATTCTTATCAATAATCATTAGTGGTGTCTAGACCAAACTAAAAGATATTTTGGTAATTTTGGCAAAGAGATATTTTGATTCTTGTCAAGTTATGGAAAGAGTTAAGGTAGTAGCTTATAAACTACTATTACAAAAAGCAGCAAAATACAAAATGTATTTCATGTCTCTATACTTAAATAGTTTCAACAAGACTTTACACTAACTTTTCCAAGTCACCTAACCAAAGAAGATAGCTTAGTGTCATGTCTCTATACTTAAATAGTTTTAACAAGACCTTACACTAACTTTTCCAAGTCACCCAATCAAAGAAGATAGCTTAGTGGAGCCATATGCTATAGTAGATCATTGAAAGTATTAGCACGGATGTTCACAAGTTCTAGTAGAATGGACTGGACAACACAGAAAGGAGGCTACTTGGGAAAAAGTGTATCAACTAAGTCAACAATTCACTCATATCAACTTTGAGGACAAAGTTGTTTTTTATGCAATGGGTATTGTTGTAGAAGTTGAACCAAAGGTGACAAATAACCTAAAAAAGATGGGTTCAACTAAAGAAACGAGAAGGACCACTGGCAAGACTCAAGAGGTCACAGTGGATGAGAGATATGAAAGAATTTATAACACGAATGAGAATCTTGTTATAGAATAACCATTTGTATAGCAAGCATACAAAAGGAAGGTCCTTGCAAAATTGCCCAAATATAGAAAACACAATGGTTTGTTTACTCCAATAATTATGTACTTAGGTTCAACAAGGGGTTTGTTGAGCAGAACAAACAAATAAATATTTTATCATATAAGTTTATACCTAATTATCATATATAGCACACAATCAATTAAGATTCAAGAAGGCAAAATATCTTTTATTTTTTTGACTTTTATAAGTTTTGCCCCAATATTTAATTCTTGATTTACTATTCCAATAACTTCTATGTCTTTCCTCCTGCAAGTGGAAGATTTGCATAGGGATTTTTTTTTTCCATTTGATATAATAACTCTAATTCTAATTTCATTTACATGGCAGAACTGTTATACTTAATTATAATTATAAGCAGGCATAAAATGCCTTAATTTGTTAGACGAAGTAGTAAAAGGTATCTAAATAATCCAACGCAAGCCATGCATAATCATAGCATTAGTGATACTGCATCATGTTTAAAATGGCCAAGAATTAAGAGAGTTCTTATGAAGGAATGATTGAAGCAAATATGACAAATTTGGTTTGTGGATGTACCAGCATATAAATCTAAAGACAAGTTTGACCAAGAGAGAAATAAAATAGATGGAGATAAGCATACAACAAAAATAGAAGACAAGCATTTGGACATGTGCAAACACAGACACACCAAGAGAGAGATATGCTCAATTATTTTGATCATACAAGAAAAACCATTTCTTCTATTGACCAAGTCCCTGCCAATAGCAAGAAACAAAAAAGACTCTCTCTGATCAAAAGTTCACGAAGATTAGAAGGCTGAATCCAAAGAAAACCATTTTTGTACCTCTACCATAATTCTTAAATAAAGACCACACTAATGAACAAATAAATATTTTATCAAATAAGATTATACCTAATTATCATATCTAGTACACAATCATTTAAAATTCAAGAACACAGTATCTTCTAATTTTCTGATCTTTTTTAGTTTTGTCCTCATTAATTTTTCTTTAGTTTTCTTTTATTTTGTGATTTTCTATTCTAATAGTTTTAATGCCGTCCCTTTTCTCATATGGACTTTGGGTGACGCTAAATTCACTTTTAATTTGCCCAACTAGTGCAAGACCTCATTTCTATCATTTTTAATTTTTTTTTTAATGTATACAATTCATTTACTGTATTGGTCTCTTCTCGTATCTTTTCTTCCTAAAAGAACAACTTAATAAGTTGAGTCATCCTATATGTGCGCAGGCATTTTGCCAGAATAACAGGGCTCGCAGTTACTCAAGAAACAACCTATAACTAAAGCTGGCTAAAAGTAAAGAAACAATATAAAAGAAGTTGATGAAAATCTAGTAGGATGAAACACAAAAAGATTGAGTGGAAGAATTATATAGAATTTTTTTTTCGTTTCTTGTCACTTGATATAGGAAAAACAAACAAAAAAGGTAATTTCAGGCCTAATAAAGACACAGAATCACGAGAACAAGTACGGTGATATAAGGTTTGAAGTAACACTTCAGGACATGTAACAGAGAATTGAAAAAAAGAAAAGGGAAAAAAAATGTAATGGTTACCATGCATTCGTCTTCTAGCACCCGACATGAGAATATAAATCCTAAGGGAAAAAAGAAAGGAATTACAAGGCTCTGATACATTGATATTTGTGCTCCAACACTTGACAACACCGGCTTTGACTAATATAAAATAAAGGAAAAAGGGAAGGGAACAAAACAAAGCCTAAACCCTAAACCCTAAAACAAAGAAGAATCTGAGAACTCGTTGATAAATTTGAAATTGACATCGTTTCAGCCTTTCCAGATTTCTCCATATTATTAGTTTTTTAGTGAACAAAATTAGAGAATCAAGTAGTTTTTGATATATTCTCCTATTCTATTGGAACAATAAAACCAAGCCGATAACTGTAATTTTGTGTAATTCACAAAGTATGAAATAAAAGGAATGTAACTGACCTCACTTGAGCTTTCATGAAGAACTCTGCGTCTCTGCATTGGCATAGGAGATGTAGCAGCAACTGCCATTGGAGAATTAATATCTCTTCAACTCTAAACTGCTTCTCTGTTATTGCACCGCTTCACTAAATTCCCACGATCAAGCCATTCAAATTCCCAACGAATATGCTAATTTCTAAATCCAATAACCCTAATTACTCAACTCAGAGGAGAGAAATGAGCCCGTTAGCTATATATGGTATATTCGAAGTTCCAACGATTACGGTCGAGTCCCCAGCGGTTAGCTGATATAATTTTCAAATTTCAAAAGGCTCCTCTTCGAATTGCGTCTCTGTATTGGCATAAGAGAAATCAACGGCTCTTTTCTTTTCTTAATTTTTGCATTACAGAGAACCTTCTCTTCTCTTCCCCTTTTTCAATTCAACATCTTCGGCCAATCTAACACCTCTTCGATTGTTATTCGGAGCTCTGATTTGTTAGATGATTAATTTTTCAAATTTCAAAAGCTTCTCTTCCAACTGTTAAAATTATAACCGTTGGAACTTAAAACATACTATATAACTAGCGGCTCCTTTCATTTCCCAGATTTTCCAGGACAGATCATTTTCTTCTCTTCCCCTTCTTTAATTCAACATCATCGGCCAATACCTCTCTGATTGGTAATTCATTTTTGTCTTTGAATCACCTCCGATTCTGTCACTCTTTGGCCAAAATTTTGAATGATTTGATGGTGGAAATTTAGAGAAAGTGAGGTGAGTCACATACCTTATCTTTCATACTTATGAGTTACAGAAATTTACAATTATATGGCTTGGTTTGGTTGTTCTATGATTCTATTACTCCATATAACAAGAGGAACACAGCAAAAACTACTTGATGCTCTGTTTTAGCTCATAATCCAGAAAGCATAACATTTATTCAAAATTGTCAGTAAGAAATTTCTAGGCAATGTTAAACTTTATTTTTAATTATATCTTCACCCTTTGTTTCATTTGTGATGTTCTTTGGATCTTTTATGTGAGGGCTATTCAGACTTCTGTTAGGCTACTATTTTTCCCTCCGTATTTCATGATTTCCATTTTGCCATGTGCCTTCTGAACCTTAAACTGGAGGCACGTCATGAATTAACTGATGTTATTTTTCCACCACAGAACCTTTCAGTCTCTTCCCGTTCTTCAATTCAACATCATCGGCCAATCCAATACCTCTCCGATAGTTATTCAGAGCTCTAAGTTACTTTTCAAATTTCGAAAGCGCCTCTTCCAACGGTTATAATTGTAACCGTTGGAACTTGAAACATAATCGATTACTAATGGCTCTTTTCTTTTCCCAGATTTTTCTGGACAGAACCTTCTCTGCTCTTCCCCTTCTTCAATTCAACATCATCCGCCAATCATTACCTCTTCAATTGTTATTCGGAGCTCTGAGCTGGGAACCCATTTCCTTTCTGTTGGACTTTATCTTAGAATCGGTAATTTTGTCGTTTCTTTGTTTCCAATTGGTAATTTTGAAAGGTCCCATCCTGGAAATTTAGAACAAAGATGCATCAAGAAATTCAATTTTCAAATGGCGGTTTCTTTCGTACTTATGAATTACAGAAATTTACAATTATCTGGCTTAGGTTGGATCTTCTATGATTCTAATTCTATGTATAGAACAAGACCAACGTAACAAAAACTACTTGATGATCGGTTTTAGCTCATGATTCATGAAGCATTACACATTCACAAATTTGTTAGAAAATTCTCAGAGTTTTATCTCTGCTTGCTTTTTTGAGTATTTTCTGAATTGATACCATCTTCGACGGAGACTTTTGCATTCCATTTGCTGTATATTTATATATAAAGGTTTCTTTCTCCTTACCATCCTTCAGTTCTTTTGTCCCCGTATTTTTGTACCAGAATTTTGAATTGTTGTGATTTAGAATGATTTTACAGATTTTGGGACGATTAGGTTTTGTTCCGCTGGTTATGAGCTTGCCTCCAATGGGGAAGAAAAGCACTGGTTCAAAAGGTACTAGTGCTTTAACACCTCATAACTTGAGTGTCAACCAGCTCAAGGTAATTACTGTTTTATTTATTTATTTATTTATTCTTTTTGGTGCTTCAGATCATTTGTATTAGCTTGCTTGATTCATTCTCTCTTTTTCTTTCTTTCTTTTGTTTTTTTTTTTAAATTCCCTCTCATTATTTTGTGCCCATTTTTACTGGATTTTTGTGTTTCCAGCAAGCATAATATTGCTCTAATTTTTTTTTTATTGGATACTAATTAATTTGATAGGCTAGTTAAGTGGGTTCATAGTTTCAATTCAGGTTGTGAATTTGGAATGTGGCTGATTGACTGAAATTATGTTAGGACAATACTATGAAGAATTTGAAGATTTTCTTACTACTATATACAAGGAGCTTGAAGTGATTCAATAATAGAGAATTTTAACTTTTTAAGAAATCAAACTTTCCTTACAAAAATCAATTACTCTCAAACTTTCCTTACAAAAATCAATTACTCTATATGGCATTTTGACAATGCTATTGTGTTCCACTGCTTTTTATTTATTTATTTATACTAGTATTAGCTACCAGAACACTTATCAGAATAATGTATGCTAAAACTTATGAAGGAAAATTGGATTAAAATTACTTGTCCTACTGCTTTCTTCTTGACGATATATATTATTATTATAAGTAGTAAAATTAGTTGGATGCTTTGGTAGATAGATAAATTGTTTAGCCATATCGGAGGTTTGATTGCATATGCTTAGTGAGCATATGAAGACATGGCTATGTGAATTCATGTGCTGTGTTCATTCAATATTGCCAAGTCATTCAATGTTTGTATTATTTACCTTTAGAATTTCTCACAATAAAGTACTTAGACAAATAAAAGAAATTATATTACCTTTAATTGTTGTCTATATATATATAAATAATAATTAAATTACATTGCAAGCTATCAGTAAGCACAATTTAAAATTAAAGGAAACAAGATATAATTGATATCACGTGTAAGAATTATAATTAACCCTGAGTGTCGCCACACAGGATTCAATACTACTGCTAATGCCATTGTACAGTATCACGATATCACCACCATCACCGAGTACCGCCACATGGTGTACAATTCATTATTCTAATTAGGTATACTGAGGTCGTTACTCCCATTAACGGTTATGAGTTTTAATCAGATTTTCATCCATAATTTTGGAATAAAATCATTTATATAAATTAAATATTGATAAGTAGGTAATTATGTCAATAAAGCTTAAATCAAATAAAAGAAACAATTTAGAAAAAAAAACAATGAATTAACGAATTTACATAATAAAATTATAAATAAAGGTCATTCATCACCTCCCCAATATAAAAACCATATATATATATATATATATGTATGTACTTTCACACATATAATTTAATTCACATAAAGTTTTTAAAATAAATAAGATTTGTTTTCCCGACAACGCAAATAAGGCAAATCACAAAATAAGAAGTTTAAACTAAAAATATATAAATATAAAGTAAAAAAGACTACTATTTTGTTATCTATACACTCACCTGTAGAGGTCAATAGTAGAGGCCCAAATTTCCTAAAATTTGAAAGAATCTCCAATTGAAAGAGTAGTCCCAATATCACCTATAATTATATTGAACATAAAAACATCACCTTAAATTTCTCCATTAGTTTTTAATATGTTCAATATAACTAATTTCACCTTCCAATACCTAAATCTATAATTATAGTTTAAATTTATAATGTTAATATTAACTCTAGGTTTTAGATTTCACAAATTAATTTCCACAGCCTAATTTTAACTTCTAAAATTTAGTTTGACCTTAGAATATATTTTAAGGAGCTTAAATGAGCATATAAGAAGTGCCAAATCATACCTAAGGGGTATAAAATAAAAAGCCCCAATTTAAGAACTCCTTCCACGGCCAAAAAGAGAAGGGAAGCTGCCATTAAAGTTTAAATCACCATTGGCATGAAAATGCTGTGAAAATAAAAGCTAAAGTCAAGGAGAAAACTAGCCTAAGTATATGAGAAGAAGAAGAAGAACGAAATTAAAGCTTTAATGGAGCTCACCACAATGTGTCTTCTCTCACCTACTAGCCACAGCCACCTAGTCCTTAGCCACCGGAGCAAGATGATGGTAGCTATGTCTCAGAGGGAAGAATAGCCAGCAAGCACAAGAACGAAGAAGAAGAAGAAAGGAAATGGAAGAAGAAGGAGAAGGGAAAGGGGCTGTGTTAATGGGAAGGAGAAGGTGCTTTTCGAAGAAAGAGAAAAAGAAGAAAGGGGAGGAGAGAAGGCTCTGCGTCAGATGAGGGGTAATAAGGAAGGAAAGTATATTATAAAAAGGGAAAGGAGAAATTGCAAAAAGGCACCTAAGGGTTTTTATTTATTTATTTTGTAATTTTTTTAAAACTCATAGAGAATTATTCTTGCATGCCTAAATGTGAAAATTAAGACCCCATAATTATTTAGAGTTCCCGTATTTACCTATTTTAAAATTGTGGGACATAGAAATGTCTCAATAGGTATAAAATAGATTTCAAAATAGCTCCTTAAGATAATTTTAAAACTTTATAATTATCCTAAGATTACCTAAATATTATATTTATCCTAAAAATAAATTTTTGGCTAATTTAATTAATTAATTATTATTATTTTAATTTAGGTTATTACATTCTTCCCCATTTAGAAAATTTGGTCCCCAAATTTTAACAAGCCTTTTACCTAGGGGGTCTCGAAAAGATGGGGATACTTCTCATGCATAGCTTCCTCAGCTTCCCAAGTTGCCTCCTCTTTGGAATGCTTCTGCCATACCACTTTTACTGATGTTATATCTTTATTCCTCAATCTCTTGATCTATCTATCAATTATAGCCACAGGTTGCTCTTCATAAGAGAGCTGCTCATCTAATTCTATGGTTTGTGGTTGAAGCACATGAGAAGGGTCGGCCAAGTATTTTTGAAGCATAGACACATGGAAGACAGGATGAACACTTGCAAGATTTAGTGGAAGAGCTAAACTGTAGGCTACAGCTCCCACTCTTTCAAGTATCTCAAAAGGCCCAATGTACCTAGGACTCAACTTCCCTTTCTTTCCAAATCATAAAACACCTTTCATAGGCGATACTCGTAAAAACACAAGGTCACCAACACTGAACTCCAACTCACGTCTCCTATGATCTGCATAGGACTTTTGCCTAGTTTGGGCAGTTAACAACCTTTCACGAATCAATCGCACTTTAGCCACTGACTCTTGAATGAGATCTGGACCCAAAAGTTTAGATTCACCCACCTCAAACCAACCAATTGGTGATCTACAACACCTTCCATATAATGCCTCAAAAGGTGCCATCTGGATGCTAGATTGATAACTGTTGTTATATGCAAATTCCATCAAAGGTAAGTATTTATCCCAACAACCACCTAGATCCAAAACACATATGCGAAGCATATCTTTTAATATTTCTATCGTGCACTCAGACTGCCCATCGGTTTGAGGATGAAAGGCAATGCTAAAATCTAAACGAGTCCCTATTGCTTCTTGGAATGACTTCTAAAATTTAGCTGTAAACTATGGTCCACGATCTGAGATGATAGATACAGGTACTCCATGAAGAGCAACAATCCTATCTAGATAAAGCTTAGCATATTGAGCTACAGTATAGGTGATCTTCACAAGTAAGAAGTGCACAGATTTAGTCAATCAGTCTACAATCACCCATACTGAAGCATAACCCTCAAGGGTCTTTGGCAAACCGGTCACAAAATCCATAGTAATTTTTTCCCACTTCCATTTAGGTATTTCAATTTGCTGCAACATACCTGCAAGCTTATGATGTTCAGCCTTTACTTGTTAGCATACTAAACATTTAGATACAAACTCTGCCATGTCTTTTTTCATTCATTTCCACCAATACAACTCTTTTAAATCTTGATACATCTTACTAAAACCTAGGTAAAGCGTGTAAGTTGAGTGATGAGCTTCTTCTAAAATTTTTCTTTGCAACTCTTCCACATTTGGCACGCACAATCTATGACCATATCTTAAGACCCCTTCAGAATCTATTGTGAACTCTTGTAACTTCCCTTCATGGACTTCTTCCATAATCTTCCTTAATTAAGCATCCAGTTCCTGTGTGCCCTTGATTTTATCTACCATACTAGAATGAAGTTGCACATGAGCTAACAGTGCACCTGACCCTGTGATCTTAAACCTCACTCCACCCTCAATAAGTTTTTGAAATTCTTTCACCATCAGTCTCTTGACTTCAACAATGTGAGCTAAGCTACCCATGGATTTTCTACCAGGGTGATATAAGATGTTACAGTCATAGTCTTTCAAGAGTTCTAACCACCTTCTTTGTCTTAAGTTCAAATCTCGCAGTTGAAAGATATACTTAAGACTCTTGTGATCGGTGTAAATTTTGCAAGTCTCACCATATAGGTAATACCTCCAAATCTTCAATGCAAATATGACTGCAGCCATTTCTAAATCATGAGTGGGATAATTCTATTCATACTTCTTGAGTTGTCTAGATGCATAGGCTATCACCTTCCCATACTGTATTAGTACACAACCCAAGCCTACTCTTGATGCGTCACAATATACTGTATAACCACCAGTTCCAGATGGAAGAGTTAGCACAGGTGCAGAGGTTAAACAATCTTTTAATTGTTGAAAACTCTCTTTGCATGAATCTGACCACTGAAACTTCACTCCCTTCCTTGTCAATCTCGTTAGAGGAGCTACAAGCTTAGAGAAATCTTTAACAAATCTGTGGTAGTATCCCGCTAACCCAAGAAAACTACGAATCTCAGTTATTGTAGTAGGTCTAGGCTAATTTTTTACCGCTTCCACTTTTTTAGAATCCACACTTATCCCATTCTTAGACACTGTGTGTCCTAGGAAAGCCACACTGTCCAACCAAAACTCACACTTAGAGAATTTAGCAAAAAGATGGTATTCTCTCAAAGTTTGGAAAGCCATTCTCAAATGTTGCTCATGCTCTTCCTTACTTTTTGAGTAAATAAGAATGTCATCAATAAAAACAACCACAAAATGATCTAAGAATGGTTTAAAGACTCAATTCATCAAGTCCATGAAAGTTACCGGAGCATTTGTAAGCCCAAATGACATGATTAAGAACTCTTAATGCCCATAACGAGTCCTGAAAGTTGTCTTTGAAATGTCCTCTCCTCTGATCTTCAACTGATAATACCTCAACCTCAAGTCTATCTTAGAAAAGCATTGAGCTCCCTGAAGTTGGTCAAACAAGTCGTCTATTCGTGGCAATGGATACTTATTCTTCACTGTCACCTTATTTAATTGCCTGTGATCAATACACAATCTTAAAGAGCCATCCTTCTTTACAAATAATACTGGAACACCCCAAGGAGAAGAACTAGGGCGTATGAAACCTTTATCAAGAAGATTTTGTAATTGTTCTTTCAATTCTCTAAGCTCCGCAGGAGCCATTTTGTATGGAGGTATAGACATAAGTTGAGTGTTAAGAATTAAGTCTATGCAAAATTCAATCTCGCTATCTGGAGGTAAACTGGGAAACTCTTCAGGGAAGACATCAGGGTATTCACAGACCACTGGTACCTTTTCCAAACTTGCTATTGTCACACTAATATCTTTAACCATTGCCAAATACCCTTTACACCCTTTTCCTAATAACCTCCTAGCACTCAAAGTAGAAATCAAATTACTAAGTGTCACACTGTGGTCGCCTTGGAAAGTAAAAGATTCTCCAATTGGCAATTCAAACTTCACCACCTTATTATGATAATCAAGTGTAGCATGACAAGAAGATAACCAGTCCATACCCAGAATTACATCGAAATCCATCATATCAAGGACTACTAGATCAACAAATAACTGATTTCCTTTTACTAGGACTTCACAAGATCTATGCACATAGTCAACTGTGATTGCATCTCCCATAGGTGTAGCTACCACTAAAGGCTCATCTAGTAGTGATGCATCTTTACCAAATCGCAAAGCAAAGAATAAAGATACAAAGGAATGTGTAGCACTAGAATCAAATAGAACATGTGCATCAAAAGAGCAAACTAGAAGCATACCTATCACCACTGCATTTGACGTCTGAGAATCTTGACATGTCATCGTATAAACACGAGCTTGACCTCCCTTAGCTTGCCTCTGGCCTCTGCCTCCTGATCCTCTGCCATGAGATGTACCCCACCAAGACCTTGGCCTCCAGGCCCACCAACCTGTCTTAATGCAGCTGCTAGAATTGGAGATGATGGTAGCGTCGTAGGATTAAATGCATGACTAGAGGATGGTTGCCCTGATAACATAGGACAATCCTTCTTGATATGGCCTAGCTGGCCACACTGATAGCATGCTCTCCCTGGTCCAAAACAAATGCCAGTATGACTCCTTTCACAAGTAGAACAAGGGGGTAGGGGTCTAAAAGATCTCCCTCTACCACGAATAGACTGCGAAGAGCACATCTGATTAGTCCCACCACTCTGAACTATATTTGAGGAATGTCCACTATGACTTCCCTGACTTTGAAAACTTTGTTGTTAACCATAATGACTCACTACAATCTCCCTTCCGATTCCACTACCTCTAACTTGATAGCCACCCCGATTGCTTTCATTTCGCTACCGTTTAAGTGCCTCTCGTGCATTCTTGCTTTCTTTACTACAAGCTTCAAAAAGTTTTGCACTTTCAACTATATCTTCATAAGAGTCATATCGGACTCTAGCAATTGATTGGAACAAATAATCTAAAAGCCTTTGTACAAATCGCTTCGCTCGCATCTGCTCTGTAGCTACCAAATAAGGAGTATATATAGATAACTCAGTATATAATATCTTATATTCTGCTACTGTCATACCCTCTGATTGCTTCAATACTTCAAATTCTCTAGCTTTAGCATCTCTAATAGTCTGTGGAAGAAATCGTCTCATAAACAACTCAGCGAACTCTTCCCAAACCAAAAAGGGTGACCCTTGTGGTCTTCCTTCTTTCATTGTATCAAGCCATGTTTGAGCCAAGCCTAGCAAATGATATTCTGCTAACTCTACTGATCTAGTAGGTGTATATCCCAATGCTTTACAAAGTCGACCTATCTGATCCAAAAAGTATTGAAGGTCCTCATCTACCTCTGTGCCTGTAAAAGAAGGGGGCTTAAGCTTCATAAATTATGACAACTGAACCACAACTGTCCTCCCCTATTGAGCTAATTGCTCCCTCTCTAATCTAACTTCTGGCTTAGGCTCAGGATCTACATGCTGTTCTCTCTTTTGTTGTTGTTGCTGGATTACACCCATCATCTCTCTCATGGTTTGTTGCATGTCACACATGCTAGCAACAACATCTGCTAATGTCAAGTTTGCCTGCCTAGCCTCAGACGCCTCATCTCTTGCTGCCCTAACAGACCCATCTGCTTGATCATGACCACGTCTACGGCTAACACCACGTTCGCGACCTCTACTACTACCACGCCCTCGGCCTCGAGGAGCCAAAGCAGGGTCATGAGGCAGGTTGGAAGCCTCATCAGGAGCAAACCTCCTAGGTGCCGTCCTTTTTCTCGGCGGCATCCTTTCCTAGAAATAAAATAAAGCACACACAAATGATGATTTTAATCAGGTTTCAAGCAATAAACATACTTAATGCATAGACCACTAAACAAGACTCCAAGACTTAGATTTGGCAATAATAGACTCTTACATGTAAGGTGCACTGGCCAATTATGCAATTACATGCAAGATTCTACTACTCCCCAATCATATAGCTACAAAGACCTAGACACAAACCGAGCTCTGATACCAACTTTGTCACGACCCAAACTCCGATCCATGACCAGCACCTAGACCAAGCCAAGTATGATTGGCCCAGCCTAGTAAGTCTGACAACTCATTCAATGCTCATACTTTTATATAAGCATACCTACAGTGATTAGAGGTTGCCGAAAATCCGGCAGCACCTCCCCTAAAAATTAAACATCCCAACCTTGCAAATTCAACACAGCCCAATGCATTTCATTTCAAAAATTTGCCAATATCTTATGTCTTTGAATTCTTTTCACAATACAGTATAGTACATAAGTTTTTCAAAATATAATCAAATGCCATTACAAAGGTCATTATATGATCTACAAAAAAATATAACATATTTATAACTCAAATTAATATAGCACTTAGTAGTTAATGTATCTTGGAGTTCCTACACAATTCAACTGACCAAAATATCCTACCATCTGTGTCTGGGTGGCACACTGATCCCAAAGCACCTTAATCTACTTTATGCTGATATGAAATATGACAAAGGAAAGGGGTAAGCCTGCCACTGGTTTAGTGAATACATATATAACAAAACAAGTAGAAGGGAAAACAGATAGGTCTAGGTTTCTCACAATAAAGTACTTAGACAAATAAAGGAAGTTAGATTGCCTTTAATTGTTGTCTATATATATAAATAATAATTAAATTACATTACAAGCTATCAGTAAGCACAATTTAAAATTAAAGGAAATAAGATATAATGGGTATCACGTGTAAGAATTATAATCAACCCTGAGTGTCGCCACACAGGATTCAATACTACCACTAATGCCACTATACAGTATCATAATATCACCACCATCACCGAGTGCTGCCACACGGTGTACATATCACGATATGAGTGTCGCCACATAATGATTATTCATTATTCTAATTAGGTATACTGAGGCCGTTACTCCCATTAACGGTTACGGGGTTTTAATTAGATTTTCATCCATAATTTTGGAATAAAATCATTTATATAAATTAAATATTGACAAGTAGATAATTAAGCAATAAAGCTTAAATCAAATAAAAGAAACAATTTATAAAAAACAATGAATTAACGAATTTATATAATAAAATTATAAATAAAGGTCATTCATCACTTCCCCAATATAAAAACCATATATATATATGTATGTACTTTCACACATATAATTTAATTCACATAAAGTTTTTAAAATAAATAAATAAATAAGATTTGTTTCCCCGACAACACAAATAAGGAAAATCACAAAATAAGAAGTTTAAACTAACAATATATAAATATAAAGTAAAAAAGACTACTATTTTGTTATCTATGCACTCACCTGTGGAGGTCAATAGTAGAGGCTCAAATTTCCTAAAATTTGAAAGAATCTCCAATTGAAAGAGTAGTCCCAATATCACCTATAATTATATTGAACATAAAAACATCACCTTAAATTTTTCCATTAGTTGTTAATATGTTCAATATAACTAATTTTACCCTCTAATACCTAAACCCATAATTATAGTTTAAATTTATAATGTTAATATTAACTCTAGGTTTTAGATTTCACAAATTAATTTCCACAGCCTAATTTTAACTTCTAAAATTTAGTTTGACCTTAGAATATATTTTAAGGAGCTTAAATGAGCATGTAAGAAGTGCCAAATCATACCTAAGGGGTATAAAATAAAAAGCCCCAATTTAAGAACTCTTCCACAGCCAAAAAGAGAAGGGAAGTTGCCATTAAAGTTTGAATCACCATTGGCATGAAAATGGAGCAAAAATAAAAGCTAAAGTCAAGGAGAAAACTAGCCTAAGTATATGAGAAGAAGAGGAAGAACGGAATTAAAGCTTTAATGGAGCTCACCACAATGTGTCTTCTCTCACCTACTAGCCACGGCCACCCAATCCTTAGCCACTGGAGATGATGGTAGCAGCGTCTCAGAGGGAAGAATAGTCAGCAAGCACAAGAACGAAAGAAGAAGAAAGGAAATGGAAGAAGAAGGGATAAGGGAAAGGGGCTGCGTTAATGGGAAGGAGAAGGTGCTTTTCGAAGAAAGAGAAAAAGAAGAAAGGGGGGAGAGAAGGCTCTGCGTCAGATGAGGGGTAATAAGGAAGGAAAGTATATTATAAAAAGGGAAAGGAGAAATTGCAAAAAGGCACCCAAGGGTTTTTATTTATTTATTTTGTAATTTTTTTAAAACTCATAGAGAATTATTCTTGCATGCCTAAATGTGAAAATTAGGACCCCATAATTATTTAGAGTTCCCGTATTTACCTATTTTAATATTGTAGGATATAGAAATGTCTCAATAGGTATAAAATAGATTTCAAAATAACTCTTTAAGATAATTTTAAAACTTTATAATTATCCTAAGATTACCTAAATATTATATTTATCCTAAAATTTTTTTTTGGCTAATTTAATTAATTAATTAATTATTATTATTTTAATTTGGGTTATTACAGTTAGCTACCTTAAGGCTTCCTATATTGTTTTCTACTCAACTAGATTTCAAACAATACCCTATGAGACTTGGAATTCATTTATCACCACATACATTAATTGACACACCTAAACCAATTTTCCAACATAGCTCCCCCCCTCAAAAGATCCCCAACTTCCAAGATGTTAGACCAAGTCTAAGGAGCTTTATGGCATTTCCTTTTACCTTTAGAAAGCTTGAATCAGAAAAATAAGTGTCTTTTAGCATTTTGCACTGCAAATCAGTAGGCTGTTGCAGTAACCTCCAAGCTATCTTAGTAAAAAGAGCTAAATTAAAGTTAGCAAAATCCCTAAACCTAACCCCTCCCTCCTTTTTGGACACATTTAGAGAGTCCTATGCCTTCCAATGAATGTGACCTTCTTGATCATTTTGTCCCCACAAAAAGTTCAAAATAAGCCTATCAAACTCCATACAATATTTATTAAAAAATTTGAAACTCATCATTAAAAAAGTGAAAATTGCATTGGCTACCACTTTAATCAACACCTCTCTTCTTGCAAAAGGAAGAAGCTTTTACTTCTACCCTTGAATTTTATGGCCAATCTTATCCTCCCAAAAGCCAACCTAAAGCTTTAACCTCCCCCATATTATAAGAAGTCCCAAGTACTTGCCCAAGATTGACTTATATTGTTTAATATTGGTTGTATTTAACTAATTCTTCATATGTCCACATATACATAGAGTAGATAACAAAATTAATTTTGACAATATCTTTTCTAAACCCTAAAAATTTATATAGACATGGGTTTTGTTCTAAATTAAATATGAAAGAATGATAGCTAGAGTAGAAACATTTTACCAAAGAAAACTTGCAATTATTTATATTTTTATTATTACATATTTCAATTAAAATATGATAAGTATATAATTTTTCATTAATAATATGAAAGTAGTGAACAAATATAAACTTCCTTAATTAAATTATATCTTGTTATATTATTATTAAAAAATTATACATTTATCATATTTAAATTAAAAAAATTGATAATAAAAATATAAAAAATATAAATTTAGTCCTTTAGCAAATGTTAACAATTCCTCTTTTGTACCCAAATAGAAAAAGGGCCTTTCCCACTTGATCTCACCAGACTTTTTTCAACTTTTAGTAAATGCTCTGATATTATATTAAATGATTATTTTTGCTCAAAATTAAGCACAAAGGTCGTTATATAATTTTTGTTATGCTATACATGTAACAACCAGGAAAAGGGAAAAGGAAAAGAAAGAAGAAAGCTGGAAATTTTTGAAATCCAGAAATTTTGCCAAGTCTGCTCGCAATAGCGAGAAATGGTCTCGCTATAGCGAGAGGGCCTGTTCGCAATAGCGAAAGTGATTCTAGCTATAGCGAGTGCTAGCATTCCATACAAAAACTAGGGGGCTGCTCGCCGTAGCGTGTGCCATAGCGAGAGTGGAGGTCTGAAACTGATACGAGTTCGCCATAGCGAAGGTTAAACCTCGCCATAGCGAAGGGAATTTATACGTGCTCGCCGTAGCGAAAGTTAAACCTCGCCATAGCGAAGGTGATTAACACAAGCTCGCCGTAGCGAAGGTTAATTTTCGCCATAGCGAGGGTCAGTTCGGAAAAGAGTAAATAGCGAGGAATTTGACTTCTTAAACGACCCAACTCATTCTTTCTCTCATATTTGCCCTAGACTTCGACACAAGGAGAGAAAAGAGGCGTGGAGAGTGAGAGAGACTAAGAGAAGGAGGAAGAACAAAGGAAAGGCAAGCAAGTTCCTCTCATTCCTACTAAGAATCTTGATCTCCTCTCTTTGCCTTCTCTTTCTATGGTTTTGTTTGTGAGATTAGTGAGGTTTTGGGCATGGGTCAGAAGAGAGAAAGTGGAAAACACCCTTGAATCTCTTTGATTTCCTTGAATATGTTGTTTCCACTACCATGGGAACTTGAGAAAGAGGAAGAATTGATGGCATTCTAGAGAGAGAGAGAGAACCCTAAGTTCTTATATTTTAGGAGGGTTGCTCTAAAGATTACATTCTAAGAGAGTAATTCTACGTTCTTGATTGTGCCTAGGCTTAAGTGAAGCACCTCTATCAAGGTATGAGTGTGAAACCAAGAAGGGAGAAGAGGAATTGAAAGAAAAAGCTAGTGTTGGCTCATAAGGTAGCTCTCTTCCCACTCTTTCTTATTGCATTCTTGGATATAATAGTCATTGTATGTTTATGTATATGCTTATTGTATGGAATATGCCATATGCTATTGTGTTAATGCATTGATACCAATGTGCCTGTGTGATGGATTGTGAGAATTGCTCGGGTGAGGTAGTGCCGAAAATCCCTCAAGTGAAGCACCTCTATCAAGGTATGAGTGTAAAACCAAGAAGGGAGAAGAGGAATTAAAAGAAAAAGCTAGTGTTGGCTCATAAGGTAGCTCTCTTCCCACTCTTTCTTGTTGCATTCTTGGATATAATAGCCATTGTATGTTTATGTATATGCTTATTGTATGGAATATGCCATATGCTATTGTGTTAATGCATTGATACCAATGTGCCTGTGTGATGGATTGTGAGAATTGCTCGGGTGAGGTAATGCCGAAAATCCCTTGAGATGGGTGAGGTAGAGCCGAAAGTCCCTTGAAATGGGTGAGACAAGGCCAAAAGTCTCATAACCGAGTGAGACAAAGTCAAAAGTCCCTAAACTCGGGTGAGGCTAGACCAAAAGTCCCTAGAGCCCATTTTTGGCATTGTTGTGATCTCTATAGCATGTAAACATGTAATGTATGTTTGAGAATGGTTGGATGCTAAATTACATGCTTTGACTTGTTATATGCCTTGATTGTTTACTTGAATGAGTGCATGAGCTACTGAGATTCCCTGAATCTCATCCCTTTCCCCTCCCAACTTAACATGCTAGGTGGAGCTCAAGGAGAAACAAGTGCACACCAAGGAGCCTAGGAGCATGCTTAGCTAGACTTTAGCTTTATTTTGGATATTTTGTTGTAAAGTGGTGCCAAATGAATATGCACCCACTATTTTAAGATGTAAATGTTGTAACAAGTGTAAATGTATGGATATATGATATACAAACTATGTAGAGAGCCTAATCAATGGAAATGTGGGTTTTGCCCCTTTTGTTGAATGTATGTGATAGTGCATTTTTGGCCGTAGCATAGTGAGTTTGAAATGTATGTTCATTTGGACCACATGGACATGTTATATAGACTATTTACATGCTTTTAAACTTTTCCATGAGTGGCTAGAGCATGTGAGAGGCCATTTGGACCCATTTTGGACATTTTGGGTGCCAAAATCGCCAAATTTGTGAGCTTCGTCAAAGTATGACCAGATGAGCCCTTCTTGCCATAAAATTTGGCATGCCTCTAGAGTTTGTAGAGAGCTTCTTGGGAAGTTAAAGTGGAAAATATTTAGAGGTCTAGAGAATATTTGTAGAATTGTTAAAATTGGGAGATTTTGGTGGTTTGGCCATGGTACTGTTCCCATAGGTCAGAAATGAAATCCATGTTATACATAAACCAAACGGTGGCCAACTGTCATAAAATTTTATACACATAAACTAGAAAACCACAGTGACCTATACCAACTAGAATCACCTAAATCGGAGGTCTATAGAGAGAGAATGAACCTTCTGAAGTTCTATATCAGCATCAGGGAGCCCATCTGACCTCCATTACTATTCCATTAGGTTTCAGGATGTAGGGGCTACTGAACTGATCTAGACTTATTTTTTTCCTCTAGTAGACATCTGTAGCTTTCCAAATTGGTATAATGTGCCCAGATTGGAGCTTTTTGGATTTAGTTACGAATTTTCAAAATTCATGATAGTAAATTGGGCCAGAAATAGAGATAGTCGGACCTTTATCTGATTTTCGATATCAAACATGGTCCAAACGCTGAGATTGTGGTTGGAAAGTATTTTTAGTGTAAATTTAACACTTAGAGATTTCTAGAGAGCTATGGTTTGCTAGATTCTCATTTTTCTATAATTAGTTATAATTTTTTAAAGTTAGAGCCAAAATCTGACTTTCGGGTCTATGTGAGAAATGGCATTTTTCTAGTTTTTGGTTCCATACCCATGGCTTATAGCTTGTTTTAAGCTAAGTATGAGTTGTATAAATGGAGTGTGAATAAAGAATGTGAAAGACGGGTTCACAGGACCCACGGGGCAGAAGATGAGTGTATGAAACCCCGTTTCATAGCATGAAAATGCCACGGATTGGTAGTAGTTCTTTGGAAATCATAGGGAATCGAGCCCAGTGAGAAGCTAGATAGAGCTAGTATATTAAGGTGTTACATTTTTTGTATCAGAGTAATAGCTTAGGCACTTTTGCTCGATGTTAGGCTCTTGAATGATGGGATTTGCTTATGTTTGGTGTGAATGGTCATGGAAGTTGTAGCATCCTTATGCATATGTGTTTGTAATATCATTGTGAACTGAGGGTTGCTACTTCTTTCAGACATGGTTGAGACTAGACGGGACAGGGGCAGAGGCAGACCGCCCAAGGCTCAGAGAGCTGAGCCAGAGGTTCCTGTTGGGACTGAGGATCCTCTGCGGGCCATCATGGAGAGACTTGATCGATATGAGGCCATGATGGGCCAGCACCAAAAGATGCTGGAACAACAGAGGTACATTACCCAGCAACAACATGATATGATCATGCATTTACAAGATACCCTGGCCAGGTAAGAAGAAGCTAGAAGGGATGCCCCTGTACCTCAACCATCCACATTTAGTATTCCACCTGCACCTCCCCAAGAGCCTGCTGCTCCATAGACCCAGACGTCTATCCAGAAGGTGCTAAAGCAGTTTAGGCAGAATAATCCACCCTCGTTTGATGGGGAGTTGGATGCGGATAAGGCAGAGGCTTGGGTTATGCAGCTTAAGAAAATATTCTCGGTGATGGATTGTACCACCGAGCAGAAAGCCCAGCTAGCCACTTTCATGTTGGAAAAGGAAGCTGATAGATGGTGGTGTAGCACGAAACCTCTTATGGAGACCAAGAATATACAGATAACTTGGGAAACCTTCTTGGTCGAGTTTTATGAGAAATATGTCCCTAGTTTGGTGAGGAAGAAAGAGATGGAATTTACGGGCTTAAGACAGATGGATGAGATGACTATGGACCAATATGTGGCCAAGTTCATTGAGTTGTCTCGGTATTCCTCTTACCTCCAGAGGTATGATGATGAACCCTGGAGATGTGAGCAGTTTGAGATTGAGCCTCTGATTAGCGATAGAGTCACCCCACAGCGGATCAGAAAGTTCAATATCCTTGTGAAGGTCAGCAGGGTGATTGAGACTAACTTGCAAGTTATCATGTCTGCTGCGACTACAGCTAGTCAGAAGAGAGTTCCGGATCTAAAAAGGCTGAAACTAGAAGAGGGTTCTAGTTTGACCCCTAGTACCAAGAGGAGAGGCAAGGGGCCGTGGAATAGAAGGCCACAGCGAGGTGTGCCACCTCCTCGGGGCCAGTCATCTTTCCAGCAGTCTCCGGTGACATGCTTCAAGTATGGGAAGCCAGGGCACATTGCTAGACACTGTCCTCAGATGGAGACAGCGCTCCTCCTAGACCACATACCCAGGGCCAAGTGTTCGCTCTTACTCAGCAGGAAGCCAACGCAAATCCCAATTTGATCCGGTACGCTAATAGTGAATGGCTTTCCTGTAGTTGCTATGTTTGATTCGGGTGCTAGTCACTTGTTTATATTTTATGATTCTGTGAGGAAATTGGGTCTGGTCATTAATGTCTTGCCATTTGACTTGTCTATCACTACACCTACTGGAGGCCACGTGGTTACTTCTCATACCTGTTTAAATGTCACTGTTCAATTTAACCATTGTCATACCACTATTGATTTGGTTTGTATGCCCTTCTATGATATTGATCTGATTATTGGTATGAACTGGTTGGCCGCAAATAATGCTATACTTGATTGTGAACACCGAACCATTTCCCTACCTGCTTGTGGGACCATACCTAGGGTAGGAGCTGAGTTATCTTTTATGACTACTGCCCAGGCTGAGAGATATTTAGAGTGTGGATGTCAAGGGTTTCTAGTCTTTTTCTTTATTCAGGCTGAGGTAGAAGAAGGGATAGAGGAGATCCCAGTTGTCAGAGAATTCCCGGAGGTTTTCTCTAGAGAGTTTGACTTTAGTGGCCTACCCCCTGAGAGAGAATTAGAGTTCCCTATAGACATAGTGTCTGGGGCGAGATCAGTGTCCAAAGCTCTTTACAGGATGGCTCCTGCCGAGCTTGCTGAGTTGAAAGAGCAGATAGAGGAATTGTTAGAGAAATGGTTTATCCGCCCTAGTGTTTCACCTTGGGGAGCTCCGGTGTTGTTTGTGAAAAAGAAGGATGGTAGCTTGCGTTTGTGTATAGATTACAAAGAGTTGAATAAAGTTACCATCAAGAATAAATATCCTCTCCCTAGAATTGATGATTTGTTAGATCAGTTGGCTAGAGCATCTGTGTTTTCTAAGATAGATTTTAGATCTGGGTACCACCAGTTGAGAGTGAGAACTGAAGACGTCACCAAGACGGCCTTTAGAACGAGATATGGGCACTATGAGTTCCTTGTGATGCCATTTGGGTTGACAAATGCGCCCGTGGTGTTCATGGATTATATGAACAAGGTATTCAGACCGTATCTAGATTAATTTGTGGTGGTCTTCATTGATGATATTTTAGTGTACTCCCGATCTTTTGAGGAGCACGAGAGGTATTTGAGATTAGTCCTAGACACCTTGAGAGAGAAAAGGTTGTATGCCAAACTTAGTAAATGTGAGTTTTGGCTGACCGAGGTGCGATTCTTAGGTCATGTGATCTCACGAGACGGGGTAGCGGTCGATCCCCATAAAGTTGAGGCTGTGTTACAGTGGGATAGACCTAGAACGATCACCGAGGTCAGGAGTTTCCTAAATTTGGCAAGGTATTATAGACGATTTATTTAGGACTTTTCTCGAATGGCCTTACCATTGACGATGCTAACTAGGAAAGAGACACCTTTTGTGTAGGATGATAAATGTGAGAAGAGTTTCCAGGAGTTGAAACTCTGTCTGACCACTGCCCCTGTACTGATTATCCCTGACCCTAGTGAGCCATTTGTGGTTT
This sequence comes from Erythrophleum fordii, assembly GCA_032878935.1. Classification (NCBI taxonomy): domain Eukaryota; kingdom Viridiplantae; phylum Streptophyta; class Magnoliopsida; order Fabales; family Fabaceae; genus Erythrophleum; species Erythrophleum fordii. Next base: position 45,883,720 of record JAVQMF010000053.1, on the reverse strand, counting down.
ATTGTGATGCTTCGGGCAAAGGGTTAGGATGTGTGTTGATGCAGTAGGGTCGAGTAGTGGCATATGTCTCGAGGCAGTTGAGGCCTCATAGGAAGGAGAATTACCCCACACATGACCTGGAGTTAGCCACCGTAGTGTTTGCTCTTAAAATTTGGAGACACTATCTGTATAGTGCTACCATAGAGATTTATAGTGACCACAAGAGTCTAAAAATACTTGTTTGACCAGAAAGAACTTAATATGAGACAGAGGAGATGGATGGAATTCTTGAAAGATTATGATTATGTGTTGAAATATCATCCGGGCAAGGCCAATGTGGTGGTGGATGCCCTGAGTAGAAAATCCATCCATGTAACTCATATGATGATTAGGGAGCAGGAGCTCCTAGAGAAGTTCAGAAACTTGAACCTCTCTTGTCAGGTGGTATCGGGTAAATTGTATCTGAGTGAAACCCGAGTTGAGAATATATTGAGAACCCAGATCTTAGATGCCCAGAGAGAGGATGAGTTCCTGAAGCGGATCAGGAATGAGATTATCCAAGGTAAGACCTTAGATTTCAAGGTGTCTGAGGATGGTATGACAGTATACCGAGATTGAATCTGTGTGCCTATTCAGAATGAGTTGAGAGGAAGAATTTTAGAAGAGGCACATAAGAGTAAGTATACTATCCACCCAGGTGCCACCAAGATGTATCAGGATTTGAAAAAGATTTTCTGGTGGCCAGGGATGAAGAACTATGTGATGGATTATGTGGCTAGATGCCTAGTGTGTCAGAGGGTAAAGATAGAACATCAAAAATCGGCTGGGTTGTTGCAACCTCTAGATATCCCTGAGTGGAAGTGGGATAGTATAGCCATGGACTTTGTTATGGGGTTACCCAGAACATCCTTTGGACACGATGCTATTTGGGTAGTTGTGGATAGACTGACGAAGTCTGCACACTTTTTAGCTATCAAGGCTACTCATACACTGGATAGATTAGCCCAGTTGCACATCAGAGAGATAGTGCGACTTCATGGAGTACCCAGTAGCATAGTTTTGGATAGAGACCCCAGGTTCACATCGAACTTTTGGAGGTCATTGCAGCATGCCTTAGGGACCAGGTTGCGGTTTAGTACTGTATATCACCCCCAGACAGATGGTCAGACTGAAAGGACCATCCAGACATTGGAAGACATGTTGAGGGCATGTGTGCTAGAAATGAGGGGTAACTAGGATGCGTATCTGCCATTAGCAGAGTTTGTGTATAATAACAGTTACCATTTAGTATCCAAATGGCCCCTTATGAGGCTTTGTATGGGAGAAAGTGCAGATCCCCTCTGTGTTAGGTTGAGTTAGGTGAGAAGAGTATGATAGGACCTGAGATTATGGACCAGACCACCCGACAAATAGAATTGATTAGAAAGAGACTCCTCACGGCCCAGAGTAGGCAGAAAAGCTATGCTGATAAGCGTAGGAGGCCGTTAGAATTTAAGATTGGAGACCATGTGTTCATTCGAGTATCTCCAATGATGGGAGTAGGTCGGTTAATGAGGGTAAGGAAGCTCAGTCCTAGGTATATTGGTCTATTCGAAATCCTTGAGAAAATTGGACCCGTGGCTTACCGAATAGCCTTACCTCCTAACCTAGCCCAAATCCACGGTGTTTTTCATGTCTCCCAGTTGAAAATGTATTTACCAGACTCCTCACATGTCATAGAATATGAGCATGTGCAATTGCAGGAAGATCTTTCCTATGTAGTGAGACCGGAGAGAATTGTGGATGCTAAGCTGAAACAGCTAAGAAGCAAGAACATTCCTCTGGTGAAAGTGATCTGGAGAGGTCTGACATCTGAGGAAGCAACTTGGGAATTGGCGGATGAAATGAGGCAAAAATATCCAGAGTTATTCCCTTGAGGTAAGTCTTTAAATTTTGAGGACGAAATTTCTTTTAAGAGGGGTAGAAATGTAACAACCAGGAAAAGGGAAAAGGAAAAGAAAGAAGAAAGCTGGAAATTTTCGAAATCCAGAAATTTTGCCAAGTCTGCTCGTAATAGCGAGAAATGGTCTCGCTACAACGAGAGGGCCTGTTCGCAATAGCGAAGTGATTCTAGCTATAGTGAATGCTGGCATTCCATACAAAAACCAGGGGGCTGCTCGCCGTAGCGTGCGCCATAGCGAGAGTGGAGGTCTGGAATTGGTACGAGTTCGCCATAGCGAAGGTTAAACCTCGCCATAGCGAAGGGAATTTATACGTGCTCGCCGTAATGAAAGTTAAACCTTGCCATAGCGAAAGTGATTAACACGAGCTCACCGTAGCGAAGGTTAATTTTCGCCATAGCGAGGGTCAGTCCGAAAAAGAGTAAATAGCGAGGAATTTGACTTCTTAAACGACCCAACTCATTCTTTCTCTCATATTTGCCCTAGACTTCGACCCAAGGAGAGAAAAAGAGGCGTGGAGAGTGAGAGAGACCAAGAGAAGGAGGAAGAACAAAGGAAAGGTAAGTAAGTTCCTCTCATTCCTACTTAGAATCTTGATCTCCTCTCTTTGCCTTCTCTTTCTATGGTTTTGTTTGTGAGATTAGTGAGGTTTTGGGCATGGGTCAGAAGAGGGAAAGTGGAAAACACCATTGAATCTCTTTGATTTCCTTGAATATGTTGTTTCTACTACCATGAGAACTTGAGAGAGAGAAAGAATTGATGGCATTTTAGAGAGAGAGAGAGAGAACCCTAAGTTCTTGTATGTTATGAGGGTTACTCTGAAGATTACATTCCAAGAGAGTAATTCTATGTTCTTGATTGTGCCTAGGCTTAAGTGAAAGCACCTCCCTCCATCAAGGTGTGAGTGTGAAACCAAGAAGGGATAAGAGGAATTGAAAGGAAAAGCTAGTGTTGGCTCATAAGGTAGCTCTCTTCCCACTCTTTCTTGTTGCATTCTTGGATATAATAGTCATTGTATGTTTATGTATATGCTTATTGTATGAAATATGCCATATGCTATTGTGTTGATGCATTGATACCAATGTGCCTGTGTGATGGATTGTGAGAATTGCTCGGGTGAGGTAGTGCCGAAAGTCCCTTGAGATGGGTGAGACAAGGCCAAAAGTCTCATAACCGAGTGAGGCCAAGTCAAAAGTTCCTAAACTCGAGTGAGGCCATCCAAAAGTCCCTAAACTCGGGTGAGGCTAGACCAAAAGTCCCCAGAGCCCATTTTTGGCATTGTTGTGATCTCCATAGCATGTACAACATTAATGTATGTTTGAAAATGGTTAGATGCTAAATTACATACTTTGACTTGTTATATGCCTTGATTGTTTACTTGAATGAGTGCATGAGCTACTAAGATTCCCTGAATCTCATCCCTTTCCCCTCCCAACTTAACATGCTAGGTGGAACTCAAGGAGAAACAAGTGCACACCAAGGAGCCTAGGAGCATGCTTAGCTAGACTTTAGCTTTATTTTGGATATTTTGTTGTAAAGTGGTGCCAAATGAATATGCACCCACTATTTTGAGATATAAATGTTGTAACAAGTGTAAATGTGGGTTTTGTCCCTTTTGTTGAATGTATGTGATAATGCATTTTTGGCCGTAGCATAGTGAGTTTGGAATGTATGTTGATTTGGACTACATGGATATGTTATATAGACTATTTACATGCTTTTAAACTTGTCCATGAGTGGCTAGAGCATGTGAGAGTATGACCAGATGAGCTCTTCTTGCCATGAAATTTGGCATGCCTCTAGAGTTTGTAGAGAGCTTCTTGGGAAGCTAAAGTGGGAAATATTTGGAGGTCTATATTTGGCGAATTGTTAAAATTGGGAGATTTTGGTGGTTTGGCCATGGTACTATTCCCATAGGTCAGAAATAAAATCTATGTCATACATAGACCAAACGGTGGCCAACTGTCATGAAATTTTATACACATAAACTAAAAAACCACAATGACCTATATCAACTAGAATCACCTAAATCGGAAGTCTGTAGAGAGAGAATGAACCTTCTGAAGTTCTGTATCAGCATCAGGGAGCCCATCTGATCTCTGTTACTGTTCCATCAATTTTCAGGATGTAGGGGCTACTGAACTGATCTGGACTTATTTTTTCCTCTAGTAGACATTTGTAGCTTTCCAAATTGGCATAGTGTGCCCATATTGGATGTTCATGACAGTAAACTGGGCCAGAAATAGAGATAGTCAGACCTTTATCTGATTTTCGATGTCAAACATGGTTCAAACGCTGAGATTGTGGTTGGAAAGTATTTTTAGTGTAAAGTTAACATTTATAGTTTTCCAGAGAGCTATGGTTTGCTAGATTTCCATTTTTCTATAATTAGTTATGATTTTCCAAATCTAACTTTCGGGTCTATGTGAGAAATGGCATTTTTCTGATTTTTGGTTCCATACCCGTGGCTTATGGCTTGTTTTAAGCTAAGTATGAGTTGTATAAATAGAGTGTGAATAGAGAATGTGAAAGACGGGTTCACAGGACCCACGAGGCAGAAGATGAGTGTATGAAACCCCGTTTCATAACATGAAAATACCACAGATTGGTAGTGATTTTTTGGAAATCATAGGGAACCGAACCCAGTGAGAAGCTAGATAGAGCTAGTATATTAAGGTGTTACACTACATAATATACTCCCAATACATACGTAGAACATACGCAGAACAAAGCCTATATACACAATGAAAAAATTATACGCATTACATTACATTACATAATACATGCATTAGAGAAGATTTCCAACATCACCTAGTTGTTTCCCTGGATCTCGTGGGGAATTTCATGTAGCCTTCCACTATTTTCACTCCTGTCAGATTAACCATTCTAGTTAGGATATATAAAAGCTTTTAGTTAGGTTTTATATAAATTGTATATTCCAAGTAGACCATGACTGCATAGTTTCAATGCCATGCATGGGCCAACCGCGTACTCAAAGTATTAAGATGTTATATGGTTAATTATTGACAAAATTTTAATTATTTAGGATAACATGGAGATTTACACTATAAACTTGGTGCAAATTTTATATCTGAGCATCTTTACTATGATCAACACAGGACTAACATAAAAGTTTTAGCGCACCTATAACTTTTTAGTATTACCCAATTCTTACTTACAAATTGTAAGAATTCAACCCAAATAAAATTCAAGCACATTTCAATGGTAAAGGTGCAGGTGCATCTATTTAAATAAATAAATTTACATTACTATAAAAAAGTGAAGTTTATTATCAGATTTTTAACATAAGTTTAATTTAAAAAAAAACAATTATGTTATAATAAGTTATAAGAAATATTTACGTGTCATATTTTGTTTATTAGAGATTCTTAAATTATTGTAGCGAAATTTGATGGAAGAATGATGATAAAGGAAAGACAGAAACATTATACCAATTAGTAAACATACTTGAACTGGATCACTTGGCAGCACAGTGTGCATGCGCCCTGCATTGAAGAAACTCAAGCTCAAATATATGCAATAATGGTGGAGGGAAATGCCTAAATAACTAGAAGTTAAAATTAATCTGAGATGAAAAATGAAGATAGAGCACATACATCACTACAAACCATTGGAGAACTACAGAACTACAGTACTGAGGAACAAAAATATGGCATTGTGACACATTTTAATTTGTAAAAAATTAATAAATAACTAAAACAGAGAATGAGAGATTAAGCTTTGGCATACAATTTAAGCATTTGAAACTCAACCTATGCACTAATAAAAGCACAGTTATAAAAATTCAGGTATTGTGCCATAAGACAACTTTTATTAAGAGCTGATAATAAATAAAACCAGAAAAATATAATTGTTTATAATCAAAACTAGATTTTTCACAAGGATAAAGAAAAAAAAAATAGAAGTAAATTTAAGCATACTCAGATACAGAATCACGAACACACAATTATGGTGATATAGGGTTTGATGATACCTTTGGGAAATTATCATGGGTCTAAAACTGAGAAGGCATTTTCCTTTGAACTCCCATTGGCCTCTTACAATATAAGTGAAAAAATGGCATAAGAATGCATTATGGAGTAGGTAATAGTTGACGGTTTTTCCGCTTCTCCAGAGCAATAACGACAACTTGCAAGTGGCAAAGGTCATAAACGAATCAAATTGCAAAGATTTGAACAAATAATTATTTTAGAGATCGAACTAAATTTGTACAAAAATATTCTGCATCAGCAATTCAGAACATGTAACCAAGAGAAATGAAAAGAAGGGAAAAAGACCAAAACAGAGAAGGATCTTTGACTTTGAGACAAATTTAAATACGACGTCGTTTCAGTCTTTTCAGTCTTCCCTCCATATTGTTAGATTTTCAGCGAACGGAACAAGAGAATCAAGTAATGTTCATGCAGTTGTAACGAATCATAGAGTAACGAAGCAAAATAGTTGTAAATTTATGTAATTTACAAGTATGAAAGAAAAGGGTACGTGAACTGCCTTGCTTGAGCTTTCAGGGAGGACTCTGCATTGGGATATCTCTCCAATTGCAGAGGAGAAGAAGCAGAAATCGCCATTGGAGAATTAAAGAATTTCTCATCAACTCTGAACTGCCTCTCTATTATTGCACCTCTGCACTAAATAACCACCATCGAGCCATTCAAAATTCCCCATGAATTTGCTAAATTCTAAATCCCATAACCCGAATTACCCAATTCAGAGCTTCGAACGAATCGCAGAGGAGAGAGATGAACCGTTTATATATATATATATATATATATATATAACCCCGATAGTGCTCCAAGTCCCAACGGTTAGATGATTAATTTTCAAATTTCAAAAGGCTCTTCTTCCAACGGCTCTTTTCTTTTCTTTCTCTTCCTCTTCTTCAATTCAACATCATCGGCCAATCCAATACCTCTCCGATTGTTATTCGGTGCTCTGAGTGAATTTCCAAATTTCGAAAGCGCCTCTTCCAACGGTTATAATTGTAACCGTTGGAACTTGGAACCTAATATATTACTAACTGCTCTTTTCTTTTCCCAGATTTTTGTGGACAGAACCTTTTCTGCTCTTCCCCTTCTTCAATTCAACATCATCGGCCAATCAATGCGATTGTTATTCAGAGCTCTGAGTTGGTAACCCATTTCCATTCGGTTGGACTTTGTGTTAGAATTGGTAATTTTGACAGGTTCCATCGTGGAAATTTAGAACAAAGATGCATTAAGAAATTCAATTCTCAAATGGTGGTTTCTTTCATACTTAAGAATTGCAGAAATTTAGAATTATCTGGCTTGGTTTGGATGTTCCATAACTCTAATTCTATGTATATAGCAAGAGGAACGTAGTAAAAACTACTTGGTGCTCTGTTTTAGCTCAAGATTCATGAAGCATTACAAGACTCAAATTTGTCGGAAAATTCGCAAAGATTTATCTGTGCTTGCTTTTTTCAGTTTTTTCTGAATTGATATCATCTTTGGCTAAGACTTTTGTGTAAGGAAAATCCCATTTGCTGTATACTTATAAATAAAGGCTTCTTTCTCCTTGCTATCCTTCCGTTCTTTTGTCCCTGTATTTTTGTACTAGTATTTTGAATTGTTGTGATTTAGAATGGTTTTACAGATTTTGGGACGCCTTGGTTTAGCACCGGAGGTTATGAGCTTGGCTTCAATGGAGAGAAAAGTACTGGTTCAAGTGGTACTAATGCTTTACCAACTCATAATTTGAGTGTCAACTAGCTCTACATAATTACCATTTTATCTGTTTATTTATTTTTTTCTGTTTGATGCTTCAGATCATTTGTATTTGCTTGCTTCATTCCCCCTCTCTTGTCTTTTTTTTACTCTCTCTCTCTATTTTGTGCCATTTTTTTCTTGTTAGCATCTTGCAAATTTTCAATAAAAAAATGACTATTTTTTAATTGGATTTCTCTGTTTCCAGCAAGCGTAATGTTACTCTAATTTTGATTTTATTAGATACTAATTTATTAGGTGAACCAGTTAAGTGGTTTCATAGTTTCTATTTGAGTGCGTTAGATTGCTTTATCAATGATGTTGTGAATTTGTAACGTGGCTGATTGATTGAAATTATTTTAGGATAAAGCTATGAAAAATTAAAATTTTTTTTTACTACTATGTATAGAAGGATTTAAGTTTTATGTGTGTACATCCTATGTGGTCTCGACCATCCAAATTTTATAATTTTACTTTTTATTAAAATAATTATTTTTTAAAATATATAGTTAAAAGATTATTTTTATTTTAAAAATATTAAAAAATTTGAAAGAAGAGAAAATCAAATTTGAATCGTCCAAATTTGATTTAAACATTTTAAAAAAAATTGAAAAAAAATCAAATCTAAATCATCCAAATTTGATCTAGATTATCCAGATCAGATGTGCATAAAGAAGTACAGGGAGAAAAAGTGTAGAAAATTTGTTTCGATATATAGAACTTTAAATGATTCAATAATAAAGAATTTTAACTTTTTAAAAATTCAAACTTTCCTTGCAAAAATCCATTACTTTATATAGTCTTTTGACAATGTCGATTTTACTAGTTCTAGTAAGCCGAGCACTTATCAAACCAATACATGCTTGTGTTTGTAGGAAAATTAGGTTAAGTACATGTTTGGTTTGACGTTTGTGAAGCCTGGAAGCCTATTTCCTATACAAACCGTGAGTATGTGAAAATGAAGGTCTGTTTAGTTCGGCATTATCCCATTCTATCAGTTTATGTTTCTTCGTTCTAAACCCTGCTTGACAACCGTAGCCTAGACTTACTTCTGCGTTGGTGAGACATGCATTGAAGGTGAAATTAATTTCGCCAATAGCCCCTTCTCACTTTTACCCCTCACGATCAGAACCTTCTTCATTTTGTTGCCTTTCTTGTGCTCCGTTTCTTAATGTTTATTTTAAATATTTCTCAATTCCATGGGTTGGCTCTTGTGAAAAGATAACAATGCAAAAGCTTGTTTAAAATGTTTTATTTCTATGTTACGCATATTTGTAGACTTAACTAAAATATTTACTTTTAATTTATATTTTAATTCTAGTATCAACAAAAATAAATAAAATAAATTATGTTATATCATTTATTAAATATTATTAAAAAAGGAAGTAATATTATAAAATAAATCAAACAAAGTAATATGATTATCTTTTTGATAATTTCACACTTAAAAATAATTTTGATATACAATATTCAAACAAAATCAATTTTACCAGAATCATTTTTCAACTAAAATTCCCAAACATAAATCATGTTCATATAACCCCACTTTTACACAAAATTATTTTTGCAAAATCAAGTTTACCAAAATCAATTTTACTCACTATCAATCCAAACACATTAATAAATTAGGTTAAAATTACTTATCCTGCTGCTTTATTCTTGAATGTTTATATTATTATAAGTAGTAAAATTAGTTGGATGTTATGGTAGATAGATAAATTGTTTTAGTTGTAACAGAGGTTTGATTGCATCTTCATAGTGAGCATAAGATGACGTAAGTGTGTGGACATTTTTTGAATGAGATGCAATAAAAAAAAGAAAAGAGAAAATTGCGCTGAAGTTATTTGTCCCAAGGGTAATAAAAGCTTGATTTTAGAATCACAGACTCTGAGATCAAGCTGAATTCGAAATCATAGTGTCCAAATTTAGGTGTCTTTGATTTAAGAACCTATGATTTCAAATTTAAGACTCTGAGACTAGTTGTGGTCGTCAAGTCATTTGACCGGTCACAAGAAAATGGTAAAAAATGGATGACAAAGAAGACATGGCAAAATGTGATTGGCTGATTGAGATTTCTAAACACAGAAAAAAAAATTTATAGATCATGTAGTAGCAAAATTAAAATATTATCATTGTAACTCCTCTCTGTAAATTTGCCTGAACCTTACACTCTCCTTTCACTTCCTTTCATTTTCTACGGCCAAAATTACTATTTATTTGCCAAATTTACTTGTTGTGAGATTAATTAGTGAGATTTTACTATTGTTTTGAGGTGCTAGTGAAAGAGAAAGGGTTATAAATTTTGAAGATGTTTTTTCTACGAAAAATTAGGCATGCCAAATCCTTTTTTATATTTGACAGTTTAATTTTTTCTTTTATAACTAAAATATGTATATTTTGAAATGTTTACAAAATACTAATGTTTGTGAAATTATTTGATGTGGGTGATTGAATATTGTTTATTGTATGGTTAATGTTGATTTTGGTTTTTATTTGAGAAATACATTTGAAAAAGAAAGAAGGAAATGAAAGAAAGATTTGTTCGTGGAATTATTTGGTTAATGCTGATTTTGGTTATTAGTTTAGATATACATTTGAAGAGAGAAATAAATGAAGGAGTAACAAAAGAAATGGAAGAAAGATTTTATTGTTGAAATGGAAAAATTTTGGTGTTTAAACTATATATCAAGAATAAATGAGGAAATATTTTCTTTCTAAATTGTATAAATGATGTGAAAGACCAAAAAAAGTTGAGTAAAGTGAAAAGAAGAAATTTGGAAGAAAAATTAATGAAGGCAAAGAAGTTGTGTAGATAATAACAAAGGAGAAATTATTTTTATTTAAAAAAATTAAGAGAAAGAATGTGAAATAATTAAGGGGGAAAAGGGCTAAAATTTTAAAATATATATGTTTGGAGAAAAAAATATGAAATGTTATTGAAAGGTAGAAATTTAAATAGGGAAAACAAAACATGTTCTAGATAGTAATTAAAATATGGTGGACGAGAGCAAAATATTTAAAAATTGGAAATACTTAGAAGGATAATTTTTGAAAAATTTTCTATTTTTTTCACTTACTTATTTCTCATTTTTCTATTATTTTTCATTTAATTAACTTTAAATATTTTTCTCTTCCTCATTATGTTTTTCTCCTTAATTATTACCTTAATTACTTCCTTAATTATTTTTTTCATTATTTATTTTTCACTTCCTTGTTTCCTTTCTTATTTTAGCCATTTTCTTTCCTTAATTACTTGACATTTTTCTTATTATTTTTTCATTTTAGTAACTTTAAACTAATTACCTTTTGTTATGTCCAATAAATTTTTAACATTCCTTAATTTTTTCTCCAAATTAAAAAATATAAACATATTTATAATTATAAAGATTCTAAAAATTAGTGAAAGATGGTAAGCTAAATGACAATATATATATATATATTAGATAGTAATTCAAGGAATAGTATTTTTAAAAATAAGAAAAAATATGTTTTAGGAATGTGGAAAATATTAGTTAAAATAAGTAAAACAAGGAAAAAATGTTTTAAAAAGTTGAAATAAAAAAAATGAGAACTTTTGAATTTGGAAAATGGGAAAAAATGTGAAATGATGAAATAATGAAGTTGAGTTAATTTATATAGTTGTAAAAATTGGAGAAATTTTTTTTAATAGTGAAAAAAGTGAATTTATATATTGAAGTGACTAAAGTAAAGAAGTGAATAAAAATTGAAAAAAATATTTTTATAGGTGAAATAATGAAATGATGACGTCAATTTAATTTATGTAGTTGAAAAATAAGTACAAAATATCTTTTATTCATAGTAAAAGAAGTAAATTTATATAGTTGGTGAAGACATATATTTTATATTAATAACTAAAAAAATTATATTGGAATAAATAAATACATATAGTTGGAAAATAATTGAAATTTTTTTATTTATAGTAAAAGAAATAAATTGGAGGTAATTATGAGTGAAAAAAATTGTTTAAAGAGGAAAAAATTAGGAAGTAAATTATTTTTAAAAAAATTAAAAGGTAATTATTATAAATGCAAAAAGTAATTTAAATGAATATATATATGTATAGGATATGTGTAAATTCCAAGTAATTAAAATTTGGAGAATTTTCATATATTTAAATAAATAATTCAAAATGAATAAAAGCCTATTATAACTATAACTATTTGGAGCTTGTGATTAGGATATTTGAGGGAAAAGAAATAGTCAAGAGGAATGAGATTATTTACATTTATGTAAATGACAAAATTTATGAAAGTGCTAAGAATGTGACATTTTAGTATATAATTTTAAGGTACATAACAGTAGGCACTAACATCACCTTATAAGAGTTAAAACAAACAATTCATTAAAAGCTCCAACTTTCCCATAACTATGTTATATATGATTTGATATATAGGTTTCCGACAATAATAAATCTAATATGGTACTAAGTAATTATGCTTGAAGATGATTGCGATATGTAGAAAATGTGGCAATCACACTCACAATTGAATGTAGTTAAGGTGTATGCAAACATCTCAAATATTGACCTATTATAGAGTATTGAAGTTTAGTCAAACCTGGTGAACAAAGTGTTGCCCTCACCTGATTCGTTGTATCAACTGCCTAGGTATACTCAACATTATCAAATTATACCAATAGAGGGTAGTTCACATATGAGTTCCTCCTGCCTAACAATTAGCTTTAATGAACCTCCTTCTTCACCTTTCAGAAGAAAATGTATTAAAAATTTTTGAAAATGAAGATTAGCACGACATAGAACTCGACTCTAATTATGATGGTGAAACTAATGATGAAAATGATGTATTTGACAATAAGGGTGATGACGATGATGCCTTTAGTGTTGAACCAGTGTCCTAATATGTTGACCCTACTGTTGTGTTCTTCTAGCAAGTTAATTTGGCTAACAAAGGGTGATGAGTTTGAGGAGGTGGGAAATCAAATGCAAATCAATAATAAGGAGTTATGTGTTGAATTAAAAGTATCCAAACTAAAAGGTGTTATGCCTTACTGTGAAATTGTATTTTATGAGGCACACCACATGTTTAAGAGGTACTTGATAAGTAAAAAGTATGAAGAATATCGGTATATGAATTATAGTAATAGCTGTAGATGGTGGGTCAGAGCATGTAAAAAAGGCCAAGGAAAGGGATTGTTCTGGCATATTACAAGATATGGGGGTGTATATACATATTTGTGTGCGACATTATCATAGGATCATTCAAAATTGTATACTGACGTTATCTCATCATGCATTGTTGCAATGGTGATTGAAACACCCGATATTCCAATCAGTCAGATCATCGAGTAGATGAAGGGCTTGTTTAGATACACTATATTTTACAAAAAAACGTGGAGAGCAAAACATAAAATTGTAGCTGTTGCTTTTGGAAATTAGGGTCGCTCGTATGCCACATTATTCATATAGCTGCAGTGGTACAACATTTCATACCTGGCTCATATATTGAGTGTTTGATAAAATAATGTCCCTAGAGCACCTTTACTAGTGAGCCAATTCGATGTTTAAGTACATATTTTGGACATTCAAACCTTATATAGATGCATTTAAGCACCTCAAGTCGATGATTCAAGTCAATGACACATTTCTCTATGACAAATATAAAAGGACACTGTTTATGATAATGGCATAGGATCATGATCAACATATTGTCCCCTTCACCTTTGTTATCATGGAAGGGGAGACATAATTAATATGGACATGGTTCTTATATAACCTACACAGGTGAGTGGTACCTAGATGACGTGGTATTTGTTTAATATCAGATAAACATCTATTAATTGTTTGATATAAGATAGATATTCATTAATTTTATTTGTCGTCATTACTTCACAGATTGGTTGGCAGCCACTATATGGTTATCATGTTTTTTGCTTTCGTTATGTGGTAAGCAATTTTCACACTCATTATAAGTCATTTGATCTAAAGTAGAAGTTAAAAAATATTGGCATGTTTCTCCTTTCTACTTGATTATACACATCGTAGATGATTAGTAACTAATAGCAAAGTTACTGATCATGTTACACAAGTATATCGATAAGAAGCTGACCGAGATAGCAGCTATACATGAAGAGATAACTAGGTTGATTGTAGAAATCTCCAAGGAACAATAGACCTATGCATATGATGTGAAAGGTTAGCAATATCGCCATACAATGAACTTGGTAGAGTGTATGAATGACGTTTTAAAGGGGGTCATGTCTTTGCCTATATCCGGAATAGTGAAGGTAACATATTATCGAGTTAGCTAGTATTTCATGTAATGTATTTAGTAGATCAATGCTTAGATGGTAGTGGGTCAGGTTTACTCTCAGACCCTGATAAAAGAGTATGGCAATAAATGTGCAGATGTTCAATTGACAAGTTGCATTGTTTGATGTTGAAGAGCCATGTGACCAAATAAATTGCCAATGTAGTTGTTGCTACAATGTTAACTTGACCAAATACATATGTGATTATGGTGAATTCTAAGTGGAGAAGTACTCCTGCCAACATGCTCTTACGGTGTGTACAACAATAGCTCTTGAGTCATTTCAATTTGTGGATCTTGTATTTCGCCTAAACACCATGCATACTACATACAACAGTATGTTCTAGCCCATTGAAGGACAATAATATTGGTTACAACCAAATGGTCCAAAATTGGTTCCTGATCTGTCAATACTCTATGAGTGAGGTCGACCTTGTTCGACCTATTATTGACATGAAATAGATTTTAAGACTATGGGACAACTAAGTAAGTGTAGTCTCTGCAAACAAACTAGGCATAATCGTGCCTCCTACTCATATCATAATTTTGCACTTCTATAGTATATTAACAAAAATTATAAATGTTTATAAATAAGTTATATTATTTATTCTTTGTAAGTGTAAGTGTTAGTAACTTTTAAAAGGATGATATTTCCTTATTTTATTTGTACATGTAAATTTTAAAGGAATAATTGCAGTTATAAGACCTGTAATATTGTATGGAACTGAGTATTGGGCAATAAAAAGTTAACAAGAGAATAAGTTTAATGTTGCAAAGATAAGAATGTTACATTGGATGAGTAGATACACTAAACGAGATCGAATTAGAAATGAATACATTAGAGAGAAGATGAAAGTCACACCTATTGTGGAAAAGATTGTAGAATGAAAACTTAGATGGTTTGGTCATGTTGGGAGGAGACCTATATAAACCCTAATTAGGAAAGTAGATGAGATGGAGAATAATCTAATAATTAGAGGTAAAGGAAGACAAAAAAAAAACTATAGGAGAAATTATTAAGAGAGATTTAGATTTAAATGGTTTGTCTAAAAATATGATTTACAATA
Source organism: Erythrophleum fordii (assembly GCA_032878935.1). Lineage (NCBI taxonomy): Eukaryota > Viridiplantae > Streptophyta > Magnoliopsida > Fabales > Fabaceae > Erythrophleum > Erythrophleum fordii. The sequence goes on along the minus strand of JAVQMF010000053.1, from coordinate 45,868,703 downwards.
GGTGTTTATGGCGTTAATTGATCCATGTAGCTGACCCTACTTAGTGGAAAAAGGCTTTGTTGTTGTTGTATGTTATTTGAACTCGTCTATTTTAAATGAATTATATTATGTTTGAGTTATTTTGCCCATAGATACCATGGCCAAAGTCAGACAGCCTATTCATCCAAGTTTAAAAAGGATGACTCACTTCTATACTTATAAAAGTGTCATATATCACAGGTTGTCTAGGATGGTAAGATAAGATAAATTGTTTATTGCGATTTTTTGTTTCATTTAATTAGTTTGTTATATAATTTATCTCTATTTGCAAGATAAGTTTTGCACAATGATCATTTAGGTGATCCGCATCAACCATTGTGGATTATCTAAGATAGGCATTGCACAAGTTAGCTAATTCAAGTATGATACATCACTAGTCAGTAAACTAGTAGAATGGTAGTGCCTAGAGACATACTTTTCATACTACTCGAGGAAAGTGCACGTTCATTTTCAAGGACGTAGCAGTGTGGCTGGGCTTATTGATCGAGGGGGACCTTATTGTGGGCTTTTAAAAATTATACCACCAGCTGATCAGATTGATGGACAACGACTTTTCATCACTTGGTTGGCATAGAACTTTGCACATCTACTGGATGATGCAAGGGATGAGACAGTGCATTAATTCACCTGTGCTTATATTCCTTATATGATTATGGATTGATTGATGCTAAATAAATCCAGTTATAAAGTTTACTTGATATACTTGCCCTTGTTTGATGACTTTGTGTAGGCTAGCCGTTTTAGATGGAGATCAACAGTACTGGCTTTTCTTTACCATGAGCTTTACAATGCTACCTATAAGAATGATAATGGCATATCTGAATACCTAATGTTGTTGCATCTGTGGGCATAGAATCAATTCTCTATACTCATACCCAAAAGACCACTTACTTTTAACCCTCGTATTAAGGAATATCCTATACTTCCCCCTCTAGGTTTTAGGTATGAAATAGTGTTAAAATTTTTGCATACTTAATTTACCTATATTGACTTTATTTATTACCTATTATTTACCAAATGTGTTTGCTTATTGTAACAAATAAAAAAATGTTGGATGACCTCCTCGTCTGATTGTTAGAGCCTTCTGGATATATAGAACTTTGCTAGATGCAATGAGGGATGATGGGGTGTGTACCTAACTTTAACTTATGATGTGCACCATTTTTTTGACTATTTAATAATTACTTATTATTTTATCCTATGTTGTCCACAAATTATATGTCACCCATATCAACTGTAAGTAGTGTGAGAGTTAATTCTCGAGTACTGTTTTACTTCTTTAGACATTTGGATTGCATCAACACCATTCATATACTTTTTGGACCATAAAGTGGCACCATGCAAATCGTGTCCTACGATAATTTAGTCGCCACTAACCAATTTCTCAAGATTCAGTTAAATTGGACTCTTTTTATAATTTACAGCTTCAAGGAGTTTTGGTTATGGATGTAAGAGTTAGGAGGAGAGTAAAAAGAAAATGTGAAGGTAGAGTAGTAAGGACTAAGTGGTGGCAACTAAAGGGGGATAAAGAAAAGAATTTACAGAGAAGGATTATAGAAGAAGGACCTTGGTAAATACAAGGAAGTGCTAACGATATGTGGAATGAAATGGCTAAAGAGATTAGGAAGGTGGCAAAGGAAATACTAGGTGAATCAAAAGGTTTTGGACCTAGGGATAAAGAATCTTGGTGGTGGGATGCAAGTGTACAAGATAAAGTTAAAGTTAAAAGAGAGTGTTATAAAGTGTGGTCATTATGTAAGAGTAATGAAAATTGAGAAAAATATAAGGTAGCTAAGAAAGACACTAAGAAGGCAGTGAGCGAAGCGAGAGCGAAGGCATTTGATAGGTTATACCAATTTTTAGGTACTAAAGTTGGAGAAAAAAGTATTTACAAGTTAGCTAAAAGTAGGGAAAGAAAGACAAGAGATGTGGATCAAGTGAAATGCATTAAGGATGAAGACGGGAAAGTGTTAGTCACGAAACGAGATATCAGAGAACGATGGAAGGGTTATTTTCATAGGCTTTTTAATGAAGGGTACGAGATTTTATTGCAATCGGATAGGTTAGACACGGAAGAAGAGGATCGAAATTATACTTTTTACCGTAGAATTTGTGAGGTAGAGGTAAAATAAGCATTAAAGCAAATGGAGAATGGCAGAGCAGTTGGACCGGATAATATACCCATTGAAGTATGGAAGAGTTTGGGAATGAAAGGTATAAGTTGGCTCACAAAGTTATTTAATGGAATTATGAGATCTAAGAGGGTGCCAGATGAGTGAAGGAAAAGTACTTTAATCCTTATTTATAAGAGTAAAGGGGACATTCAAAATTGTGCAAATTATAGAGGAATTAAACTCATGAGCCACACTATGAAATTATGGGAAAGAGTAATTGAGCGAAGGTTAAGGAAAGAGAGTCAAGTTATGGAGAATCAATTTGGTTTTATGCCAGAAAGGCCAACTATGGAAGCCACATACTTGTTGCGAAGATTAATGGAGAGATATAGGGAGAATCAAAGAGATTTAGACATGGTGTTTATTGATTTAGAAAAAGCATATGATAGAGTGCCAAGAGGAGTTCAATGGAAAGCTTTGGAGAAAAAAAGAGTTCGTATAGCTTATATTCGAGCAATCTAAGACATGTATGATAAGGTTACAACTAGCGTAGTAACAAAAGGTGGACTTACAGAAGATTTTTCGATAACTATTGGTCTACATCAAGGGTCAACTTTGAGCCCTTATCTTTTTACCTTAGTTTTTGGATGTGCTTACTGAACATATCCAAGAGCCGGTGCTACAGTGCATGCTTTTTGCAGATGACATTGTCCTAATTAGAGAATCGAGAGAGGAAATGAATGAGAAGTTGGAGAGGTGGAGACAAACTTTGGAAGCTCATGGCTTTCGTTTAAGTAGAAGTAAAACGGAGTATATGGAGTGTAAGTTTAGTAAGAGACACACCACTTCTAGCGTAGAAGTAAAAATTGGAGAACATATCTTACCACAAGTCACACGATTTAAGTATCTTGGATCCATCATACAACATACCAGGGAAATAGAAGAAGATGTAAAACATAGGATTCAAGCGGGGTGGATGAAATGGAGGAGTGCTTCGGGTGTTATTTGTGATAGAAGAGTACCACTCAAACTTAAGGGTAAATTCTACCGTACAGTTATAAGACCTACAATGTTATATGGAACTGAGTGTTGGGCAATAAAAAGTCAACAAGAAAATAAGTTTAGTGTTGTAGAGATGAGAATGTTGCGGTGGATGAGTGGACACACTAGACGAGATAGGATTAGAAATGAATGCATTAGAGAGAAGGTGAAAGTCGCACCTATTGTAGAAAAGATTGTAGAATCGAGACTTAGGTGGTTTGGTCATGTGGGAAGGAGACCTATAGAAGCCCCCATTAGGAGAGTAGATGTGATGGAGAATAGTCCAATAAGTAGAGGTAGAGGAAGACCAAGAAAAACTATAGGAGAAATTATTAAGAGAGATTTAGATTTAAATGGTTTGTCTAGAAATATGATTTATGATAGGGATTTATGGCGTCGATTGATCCATGTAGCCGACCCCACTTAGTGGGAAAAGGCTTTATTGTTGTTGTTATTGTTGTTGTTGGTGTTAATAGTATGGTGAAAAAAATTATTGCTGATATGGACCTAGAGTTCGGTGTAGTCTTGCAACAATTTTATCATATTGATAAGGTATGCAAAGCAAATCAAAGTTAGTAGCTTTAAGCCCAACCAGTATAAATGATTGATAATAGTGAAGCAAATGAAGAGAAGTTGTTTACTATCATTGTCATTGAAGAATGCAGCAAAGCAACTTTGGATCTTGATATGTAGCATTTAATTGTAAATGCATTCATCATATGATAGAAAATTTAAAAAACTGAACCTTGGACAAAGGTTACTCATCCAAAGTCAAACTTGGAAATGACAAGCTTATGAATGTTAAGGGAATAATTGTAGTGGTTGTCTAAACTTCCTTGGGTACAAGACTTATAGACTTATAGACCATATTTTATTTGTACTTGAGTTCCTTACAAGTACTTGAGTCATCCTATTGTGCAGGGTTTTTGCTAGAATAATAAGGTCTGCACTTTCTCAAGAAAAAATCTATAACTGAAGCTAGCTAAAGGTAAAGAAACAGTCTAAAAGACATTGATGAAAATCACATAGGATCAAACACATTGATGAAATTTTGTTTTCTGTTTTTGTTCTATATCATCTCGAAACATTAAAGAATTTGAGAAATGGATTAGCCATGCATTAAATACAACATAATATTGATATTTTCCAAGTGGAAAGTGGGTTACTGTGAAGGAGAAATAAAGGAAAACATGATTAAAGAAGGAAAAAAAAGGGTAAACTCAAGCTTAATACAAAGGCAGAATCACATGAGCACATAAATATGGAGATAAAAGGTTTGAAGTAACAACTGTATAAATATTATCAAAGGCTTGAAGTTGAATCAAATTGCCAACAAAAAGATTGTACAAAAATATTCTGCATCAACAATTCAAGACATGTAACATAGAAATGAAAAAAAAAAAATGCATGTAATGGTTACTGGGCATTCTTTTATAGCATCCAATATGAGAACATAAATTTTGAAGGAAAAAAGAAAGGAATTACAAGCCTATGGTGCTTTAATATTTGTCTTCCTACTCCTGACCACACCTGCTTTGACTAATATGAAAGAAAGGAAAAGGGAGCGGAACAAAAGGGAGACAATAATCTTTGAGAACTTTCTGATAAATTTGAAATTGATGTCCTCTCAGCCTTTTCAGTTTTTTCTGTTATTTGCTTTTTAGTGAACAGAATTAGAGAATCAAGTAGTTTTTGATATAGTCCTTCTCTTCTATCCAGACCCGGAACAATCAAACCAAGCCAGATAATTGTAATTTTGTGTAATTCACAAAGTATAAAAGGTATATGCCTGACCTCGCTTGAGCTTTCATGGGGGACTTTGCATCTCTGCATTGGCATAAAAGAAGTAGCACAAACTGCTATGTGAACTGCTTCTCTGATATTGCACCGTTGCACTAAATTCCCACTATCAAGCCATTCAAAGCTCCCTATCAGTATGCTAATTTCTAAATCAAATAACCCTAATTACTTAACGCAGAGGTTGGAATTGAGAATCGCGAAGGAGAGAGAGGAGAGAAATGAGCCCGTTATCTACATATAGCATATTCCAAGTTACAACGATTGCGTTCGAGTCTCCAATGGCTAGCTGATACAAATTTGAAATTTTAAAAGGCTTGTCTTCGAACGACTCTTTTCTTTTCCCAATTCTTACCCTATAGAACCTTCTTTTTTCTTTCCCTTTTTCAATTTTACATCTTCGGCCAATCCAATACCTTTCCAATCGTTATTCGGAGGTTTGTGTTGTTGGATGATTAATTTTTCCAATTTCAAAAGCTTCTCATCCAACCGTTAAAATTATAACTGTTGGAACTTAAGACAGACTATATAACTAACGGCTCTTTTCTTCTCCTGGATTTTCTAGGACAGAGCATTTTCTTCTCTTCCCCTTCTTCAATTCAACATCGTCGACCAATACGTCCCTGATTGTAATTTGGAGCTCGAGTTGGTAATTCATTTCGTTTCTGTTCGACTCTGTCTATAAATCACTTCCGATTCTCTCATTCTTTTGTGGAAACTTTGAATGGTTTGATGGTGGAAATTTAGAGAAAGCAAGGTGACTCACGTACCTTTTCTTTCATACTTACGAATTACAGAAATTTACAATTTTATGGCCTGGTTTGGTTGTTCTATCATTCTAATACTCCATATAACAAGGCGAACAAAGCAAAAACTACTTGATGCTCTTTTTTAGCTTATAATTCATGGAGCATAACACATATTCAAATTTGTCCGTAGGCAATTTCTAGAGAATGTTAAACTTTATTTTTAATTATATCTTCACCCTTTATTTCATTTGCGATGTACTTTGGATCTTTTATGTGGGGGCACTACATCTGTTAGATATTCAGACTTTGTCAGGCTACTATTTTTCCCTTTGTATTTCATGATTTCCATTTTGCAATAAGCCTTCTGGACCTTAAACTGGAGACACATCATGAATTTACTGATGTTATTGTTCAACATGTCAGAATTGGCTATAGTATGTTAACCAATGTTGAAGAAATTCGAGCAATTTCTCCTGGCAAGGTAAGCTATGAATGTTTTATGGTTAATAGATCAACACGAATTTCACTACTCTGACTTCCTATAAACCTATTGAGCCTAGGATGTAGTGGTTAGGTCAAAACAGAGACACATATTGCAACTATATTATAACATGAATTAAAATAATATTACAGATCCACTTGGAAACTACAAGGAAGAGATATGGGAGGATACCATGGGTAATGTTGATGTACTGGTTGCTGGGATTGGAATTGGTGGCACTATTACAGGCTCCGGACAATATCTCAAACTTGTGAACGAAAAAATAGAGGTTAGAATACCCTCCTGATATGTGTTTATTAATTGTGAATGTAATGAAATGACTTATTGGTCTTGTGGCATTGATTCCCCACTATCTAGTAATTGTGACAGCCTAACACCTGAGTTTAATTCCAATGGCCTACATTTTTTATATGTGTGTGTGTGTATGTTTTTTTTTTTCAGTGGAGAGAGAATAAGGGTCTTAGGTGGTTGGTATGGAAGTGTACACGAGTGTAACTTCTTGCTTAGGTGGGTGGGGTGGAACCTGCAGAGAGAAGTTAATTTCAGGGAATAATGCAGGTGTGAATCTTCTACAGACAATTTAATGTCAATGTTTTTAATTTCTTTTGTCTTACTTTGTGTTGCTAGTTTTCAGCACAATTTTTGCTTATAAGCTATCTACAGTATTGGAGATTTGGTTGTATCTGCCAAGCATTTTGGATGTCAAATTACTTGATGAGGCTATCAAGGTCATAAAAAACTTTCTTCCTCCTTGGTTACCTGCTTTGATTTCCTACATATTGCTAGCCACAATGCCTGTTTTGGGCTGGTCTCTGGGCTTCGGAATTTCGTTGATCTTTAATGAATTAGCTTTATGCTTGTATAAAAATTTGAATAGTTGAACCTTTTAAGTTTTCATTAACATGCCTTGATGTTGGATAAATTTGACAAAGATGCAAGTGACAAGAAATAAATTGGAAGCGTGGATTAGAATTGTAGAAAGAAGGTGTAACCGTTTTGTGACTTGAACTCAGTTTTTTAGAGAATCAGAGGGTGGCTAAATTTCAGGGGAAAAAGAACTCAATTGTTGGAGTCATCAACAGGGTTTCATTGTTTTACTTGAAGCTTCATCCACGGCTTACCAGACACTTTCTAGTTTTGATTTGATGTCTTTCTGTCTGTCATTTTGAAGCACTTTTATCTTCATAATTTGCTTCCATAGTCATCACTTGGGGGCATAGGTTACTAATGTTGAAGCTGTTGAAATGGCAAGGAGATTAGCTTTGGAAGAAGGTTTACTTGGTAGGCTGCGTATTTAAACACCTTGCTTACATAGACACTTTATCTTCATAATTTCTTTACATATATGACCTTGCTTAAATAGACACTTTCTATGACCTTGCTTACATAGATGACACTTGGGAGCATAGGTTACTAATGTTGAAGCTGTTGAAATGGCAAGGAGATTAGCTTTGGAAGAAGGTTTACTTGGTAGGCTGCATATTTAAACATCTTGATATATAGAATCTCATGTTTTGTTTTATATTTTTAATTTCATTATTATTATTTTTTGGTTTTGATTATAAATAGAAGTTGGTGGTCTGCATATAGCTTTCCAGATGTATTTTTTTGTTCTAGTTTCAGAACTCTATTTATTCATTCGTTCCACCTTCTCACTTCATTTTCAAGTTTAATATGCTGCTAGATATTTGCAATGTCACTATGATCTAAGATGGAGCCTTTTTTTTTTTTCAGGATAGGTATTATTATGATTGTTTCAAATTTCAGGATTTCTTCAAGAGCTGCTGCAACTGCTATAGCAAGAATGCCGGAAATCGACTAGGTATAGCCCTGAAATCACCTATTTTACATTTAGAATGAAGTGCTAAATCGTTTACCTTAATTTTTGATTTGCATTAGTGAAGTCAGTGAATTGAATATCATGAGTTCCACATTTCTTATCATCATCAACAAAATTATTATCCCCAATTTATAAGACTAGCAGTAGTTATTGCTAAAAGTTGATTATTCCATATTCTAGAAATAATTTACTTTCTCACAACATAATAGCTTAACACCATAACCCATCTACAGTAAATAAGCCTTGCCATCATAAATAACCATTCCATCTTTTTTTTCATTTGATATGAGAAACTTCATTAGAAGAAAGAAAGTAGAAGAAGTTATTATTGCCAAACATTAAAAAAAACAAAAACAAAATTGATAGTGTAAAGAAAGGCTTTTTGACGTTAATATATAAAAGAAAAAAACTTATAACTCAAATTTGCAGTTGTCAAAATTATTTTTTTAAAGGTGATGTCGTGACCCTTTTATTAATTTTTTGAATTTGAATTTTAGTTTTATTAAAAAGTGTTTAAAAATACAAAAAAAATTAAAAATACATATGAATTTTATTTATTTCTTTGACAAAATTGACTATAGCTTTTTTGACTTGTATATATAAAAGAAAAGAACTATTGATTTAAAACTTTAGCCGTAGAAATGTTTTCTTGAAATGCTTAATATATATATATATTATATATTATTTTTTTAAGGGGTTGAGGCATTGTGCCATGACCCATTTGTTTATTTTAAATTTTAATTTTTTTTGGAAAAGGATTTAGAAATTCAATTTTTGTAAAAAAATATATTCTTTTTTAAATGTATTTTTAAGTTTTAATAAATTTATGTGTAATATAAATTTTAAAAAACTTTAATATTTTTATTAAAGTAGAAAATGTAAAAGAAAAATATAAAGAATGAAAATAAAATAGAATTTACAAGTATACAAAAATAAAGTATAAATATCAAAATGGAAAACAAGCATACCATTTTAATCAATATGTCCTCCAATCCCATATTGAGGCTTTCTTCTCAATTGTTGTGGATGCCATTGCAGTGGTTCCTTTTCTTTTTCTTCATCTTCGTTATCACCAGACAATCCATATTGATATTATAAGTTGGCTGAGGGGATTGAACAGGTGGAATCGGTTGATTACCAAACCAGTGCCAACAAAATCTGTAAATGATACACCGGGAGCAAAAGAAGAAAAACCAGCATCCCCAAAATCTGGAAAAGATCCACTTGGTGCAAAAGATTATGCAAAAGAAGAAATACTAGCACCCACATAGATTGGCGCTGGCGTGTAATAGAACGATGAGGTATATGTTTAACATCCACTATTATGTGCAGTATCTACTAATAGCTCTCTAGTGGATATAAAACTGTGTCCTCGCTTGCTTAGGTGAGCCTTTGGCTTGGATGGCCTTTGCAAATGAAAAACCCCTATTAGAAAAAGGATCTCCACTATTCAGAAGATGTACCAACATACTTTACACTGAATGCAAATGGATCAAAGAATAAAATAGCGAAGGGCACACCATAACTTGCATGGTTTAGGGTGACAGGGTAAAAAAAGTACAACTGAGGAGATGATGGTGTGAATAAAGATGAACCAGTATAGGCAAAATTTGTGAATGATGCACTAAGAGCAAAATAAGAAGAACTGTACCCTTAAAATTTGAAATAGATTCACTTAGTGCAAAAGAAGAAGGACCAGTGCCCATATAAATTGGCGTAGGCATGTAATAGGATAATAGGGCATTTGTTTGACATGCAGTATCTACTAATAGCTCTCTAGTGGATATAAAATCGTGTCCCAACTTACTTGGGTGAGCCTCTGGCTTTAATGGCCTTTGCAGATGAGGAGTGGGTGAAGTATGTTAAGAGACTATCATCTCCCAATATTCACCTAAGGTTTACAGCATTGTCTTAATATTTCTACTTGCTCTTTCCTATATAAGCCATCCAATACATCGGCCTATGAAAAAATAAAAAGATCAGCAATTATGTGGTTTGATGAAGTATAGAAGCATACAGAATAAAATTAAATGTAAACATAAAAAATCTTATCATGAAACCTTGAGTGCCACTCTTTGGATGGATCCACCATCGCGTATGTTGCTAATACCAACAAATGTAATCAAAGGAGTGATCCAAAGGAGATATTTCTATATTTGCTTTGGGCAACAACCTTCTACCATGCATTTCATGCAATAATAAATACATGCATATAACGCCAATCTTTATGTGTTTTTCCTTTCAACTGAAGGATATGCAAAGACCCTACATTGAATAAACAACATCTGGGGGATATGCTATTATTTCCTGAACTGGTGGAGGACATAATCTGCACAGTAAAACTCAACGATCCATAAGCAAACAATAGGAATAGATGCACACCCTATGTCTAAAAACACTAAGCAATAATCAGATTAATTGTCGGATACTCAGATACTCGTATGATTGCCAAAAAAAAACTCATCATTCTTCATTTAATCCAACAATATCCTATAGTTCGCAAGGCCTCTATGGTCAGATGAATATGTTGGAGAACACGCCTCCATCTGAAACTCAGCAGTGGACTCAATAGATATATCTCTATTTGAGGGTTTGGATGAGAGGGGTGGTAGTGGAGCCAATCACGAGAAATGATCCCATGCCTATAAGTGTAACGATGTTAGACAATTACTAATATTTACCTCATCATAATTTGTTGCATTACATATTTTTTTATATAAATGTGTTAAAACTGTTGATCCTCAACTATAATGATCATTGAAATTGACAAGTAATAGCAGATACATCAACATGGCCTTGTGCCCAGTCTGATCTGGCATAAAGTATCCCCCTAATTAATCTCGTAATATATGCTTAAGTAAATTGCTATATAGTCACATCATTGACATCATCTGGAAGGCTCATAAATGTTTTGAGACATTGAGTCATTGTCCATCCATTATCTTTGGAGATGGATCTACGTTAAGTAATTACTGGTACATAATCATCCAATTGTAATTTGGTCCAACTCAAAACAACTTGTCCTGTGCAGGGTAGCTGAAACTGAATAGCAACATCCTGTAGGGTGATTGTTGCCTCCCCCATAGTTAAGTGAAAAGTATGTATTTCAAGTTGAAGTGGCTAAGTCAGGACACTCCATAAAAACCAACCTGATCAAGTAGGGAAAAATGACAAGTAGAGGATTGAAAATGTGATCTCCCTGTGCTACCTGTTGTATAAAAATAACATTTAATTATGTTATTTTTACCGGTTCCTGCCCCACAACCTGTGACATGTGATAAGTCTATAAGAACAAAAGTGAGTCATCCTCAGGCTTCGGGTCCATAACGCTAGGATGATAAACTACAATATTAGAGTTAAAGTTAAAAAAATCACTTTCAATTTTATATGGCTATGAAGTAACTTTTTTATAAGAAGGGAACTACAAATGTTATATAAGGGAATTACCAATCTAATTTGAAAAAAATGGAATCATGTTATAGAAAAAGTTCATTGATAGAAATAACTATAAAGTTATAGTAAAATTATGTTAATCAATCAATTAAAATACACAATAAAATGAACTATATCAACATCCACTTAACCACCGAGATGGGCAAGTTACTCAATTGTGGCCAATTTATCTACATAAACCACATTGTTGTTGTTCTCTTGGCCCTTCATGACAATCCATCTCATTCTAAATTTTAGAGGACTTCAACCTACCCTTTTGGTGAATCATAACAAGATCACTAGTTGTGGACCTACAATTTATGGCCAATATGGTTATCCTCCCATCGACTAAGACTTCTTCTTATATACATTAATGACGGTATCCAGCTAAAAAAGTTAGTCCACGTATTGGAGCGAATCAATGGAGACCGTGACACATGCAGTAAAGACATGTTGGCACATATACTTGAATTTAAAACTCATTACAGTCAGTCACAAATACAATAGGACTGGCTCATCTTACAACATCGACCATATTGCTTGTTCGTTAGATTATATAGTTCTTTAACCTCGAATTCTGATATTTGCTTGTCAAACCTGCGTATAGTTAAGGCTAATGCACTTTTGTATAAAATGATGATAGTTTTTTTAGAAAAATTAGAGTTGAGGATCCAAAGTTAAAAATATTTATTTTGAAAGACCTGTTATTTTTAGGAGGTTTTACTTAAAGTCAGTGGTAATACATCATTCAGAGTATTTTCAACTTTGGATCCTTAACTCTAATTCTCCCTAATTTTTTCATCATATTCTCTAGGAACATAGCACTAGTCTCAAGCTATGTGGTGCTCTACCCAATATATGTTTCAGCCTATACATAATTGCTTTTACTAGTCCTCTGATAGGTAAGAACCTAATCCCACCAAATTTATAGTCATATGCCCCCAACATCGGCTCTCGACATCATACGCGTAAGACCATTTGCTCTTAAGAATATCCTCAATCTAGGTCTTCGCATGGAGTTGATGTAATTGGGCCAATTTTCCAATTTTCATCCACTTGATACCGTTCATGCAAGTGCATTACTAGTTATCTAGTAATAAACATTTTGACACAAAATCTATGAAGTCATTTTATAGGATAAGTAAAACATACCAATATTGATGAACATTTTCTTTAGTCACGTACTCCTAAACGTTATGTGTGGTGGCTACCACCCAATTTCTAGATTAAAGACAGCGTCCAAAATTCCCGGATGTCTATCAGAAATCAAGTAGATCCCCATTTTATTTGACAGTACTTATTGGTACAATTTTGTTGGCTTCATCTTATGAACTTGCAATGAGCACAGTCTACTTGTACTTTCCATATAGAAAGCCTCCATCAACATTGGTTTTAGGTGATCAAACATAAGTTGTTTTGTGGGAACTCTTTATGAACAAACTCATCATACAACCTTGGCATAAAGTGGTCAACCGCGCGACCATTCCCAATTTTCAATAATAATTTTCCTAATGGAGATCGATGATTCTCAGTCACCATTGACACATTTATGTAATGAGATCACATTAGAATCAAGTTTTTGGATGTAACATTGGTTTGTTCTAACTCAGTAATTACACTGATCATTATATTCTAGATAATAATATTCTTCGTACTTCTCTGATGAATAATGTACCCTAAAGGTATGGTGTTTGCGAATGCCAATATACAACTCTTGAATATTGTTCAAATCAATGTTTTTAGCCATCTCAGGGATCTTGGTAAAATTCCCATCATGGCATATGCTTGATCCACATCAAGCCAATTGAGTGACCAATCGAGTGACCTCTACCTCATCAAAGTCGTCCATTATGCAGGCTAGTGGATGGGAGGGATAACGGTGCATGAACCTTAATTTGGGCCACATTCAAATTTACATTAGTAGTTGATAGATGCGCTTAAATATCCAGTGCACCTAATTACCTCGTCCACCTATATGTCAACATACAACTAATTTAAAGTTAATCATAACTTTTCACCCAACTTTTCACCCACCATCTTCTTCAACCCATTAAGAGTAAAAATGTCCTCGATATTATAATTTTTTTTCATTTGTATATCTGCATATGATTTAACTCATTATGAAAAAAATTTATTAACAATATTTATTTACATTTCTAAAGTTATATATCAGTAAATATATACATATTTTTTAATAAAAATATACAACTATATTTATACATGTTTACATTATATTTTTGTTTTGTACATTACATACCTCTATATTAAAATTTTAATTCTTTATATTTTTAAAACAACTATATTTACTTAATGCTTGTATATATATATATTTACTCTATATTTATATATAGTTGTTTTACTTTATAATAGTTCAAATACTATTTACTTTTATATAATATATATATATATATAATGCACATTTGATAAATATCATTATAAATATATATAAATGAATTATTCCATAGTTCCTAAATAAAAATATATACATAAATATATTTTCATTTACTTCTTTTATATATATTAATATATTTACTTATATATAAATTAACTTCTTTGTCATCTATATTTTTTTAATGTATTTTTATTTATTTCTTAACTATTTTTTTTATATATTTCAACTTACATTTAATTATTTTTATAAGTTTTTTCTTATTCCTTTTACATATTATACATTATATAAATCTCAAAAATATATATCATGATTTTTTTTATTAAGTTTGATGGTCAAAAAGTTAACAAAAAAATTTATTTCTCATATATGAAAATAGAAATACAACTAAAATACCCTAAAAACAATCGAATAATGTAATAAATCAAATTCTACATAATCCCATACTACTCACATATATATATATATATATATTCAAATGTCAGCAAATAAATAGTATAAAAACTCAATAATAATATATTATCCCAATATTTTTTTCTTACCTCTAAAAATTTATTAACTAACATACAATGTTGATTTGCAATTTATTATATCTTTTTCCTTTTGTTGGATCGTAGAATAATTTTTTTTCTAAATATACAAAAAGTATCAGATATTAAAAAAATTAAAAAAATGTAAACTAAATATGTGAAAGTACTAAATATATATTAAAATACTAAAAGAAATACTAAAAGAAATTTTAAATATTTTTCCTATGTTTATTATGCTTTCACTTAATACTTATATCAGAAGATGAAAGCTCCTTCGATTATTAAGATATACAAGAATTTTTGACAATAAAGAAAAAATTGTAACTCAGAAACTTGATAATAGATAACAAATTAACAAATAGGGCAAGAAAACATGAAAAGTGCAAAAGGAGGAGAAAGATTACTATCTCCTTTTATAATGTAGGAGGAGGAGAAAAAATGAAGGAAGGGGAAGAAACAAAGGGAGGGGAGAGGCCTAGCAAGAACCTTACTAAGGCTACAAAAATATTGTAGCCTTAGCTGTAGATGTAGTTAAAAAAAATTAAAAAAATATATCTTTAAAAGGTAGTGATGTCCTTAATTTTTTTTTTAAAAAATATACTTATGCCACAACCCTCTTAATTAAAAAGAAAATTCTCAAGAGTCATAGTAGAAGAAATGCTGCAACCTTCTAAGCATCTAGGGCAATACTTTTGGTGGCTAAGCTTTTCTATCAATTCTTTATTTTCTTTGCATATTGGTGTCAAAAAGCCATTATAGGAGGGTTGAGCTTTCTATTAATGGATATTTTGAAATTTATGTGTATAGTAAAATTTACATAAATCACCAAAAATTTTAATAGTGCAAAAACTTGATTTTTAGAAGTTGAACTTTCTATAAACGTTAACAAAAAATGGATAAAAAATATGTCATCAAAAGGCTTCCAAATCCCCTTGCACAATTGTCAAGGAAATGCATGATTAATCACAATCATTTTGATTTTGTAATTCTGGTTGTGCCATAAAACAACTTTTATTAAGAGCTGATGATGAATAAAACCAGAAAAGTTTAACTGTATAATAATAATAATACTTAAAACCAAATTTCCTGCGACAATAAAGAAAAAAAAAAAAAGAAGTAAATTCAAGCATAATACAGATACAGAATCACATGAGCACACAAATATGGTGGTATAAGGTTTGATGTAATACCTTTACAGAAATTATCATGGGCCTAAAGCTGAGAAGGCATTTTTTCCTTTGAACTCCCGTTGGCTTCTTACATTATATGTAAAAAAAAAAGGGATAATAATGCATTATGTGACAGGTAATAGTTGGCAGTGTTTCCGCTTCTCCAGAACAAAAACGACAACTTGCAAGTTGTAAAAGTCACAAGCCAATCAAATTGCAAAAATTTGAATAAGTAATTATCATGGAGATCCAGCTATAAATTTGTACAAAAATATTCTGCATCAGCAATTCAGAACATGTAACAAAGAGAAATGAAACAAGAAAACAAAAAAACCGAGAAATTTTTTTGACTTTGTCACGAATTTGAAAACGACGTCGTTTCAGTGCTTTCAGTCTTCTCTCCATGTTATTAGACTTCCAGCGAACGGAACAAGAGAGTCAAGCAGTTCACGCAATTGTAACGAATCATGGAGTAAAGAAGCAAAATAGTTGTAAATTTATGTAATTGAAAGTATGAAAGAACAAGGTACGTGAACTGCCTTGCTTGAGCTTTCATGGAGGACTATGCGTTTCTGCATTAGGATATATCCCCAGTTGCTGAGGAGAAGCAGCAGAAACCGCCATCGGAGAATTAAAGAATTTCTCATCAACTCTGCACAGCCTCTCTATTGTTGCACCTCTGCACTAAATAACCACCATCGAGCCATTCAAACTCCCTATGAACTTGCTAAATTCTAACTCCAGTATCCCGAATTACCTAATTCAGAGCTTCGAACTGAGAATCGCAGATGAGAGAGAGATGAACCCGTATATATAGTCCCAACGGTTAGATGATTAATTTCAATTTTCAAAAGGCTCTTCTTCCAACGGCTCTTTTTCTTTTCTTTCTCTTCCCTTCGTCAATTCAACATCATTGGCAAATCTAATATCTCTCCGATTGATATTCGGAGCTCTGAGTTAATTTTCAAATTTCGAAAGCGCCTCTTCCAACGGTTATAATTGTAACCGTTGGAACTTGGAACGATATATTACTAACGGCTCTTTTCTTTTCCCAGATTTTTCTGGACAGAGCCTTCTCTGCTCTTCTCCTTCAATACCTCTCTGATTGTTATTCAGAAGTCTGAGTTTGTAACCCATTTCCTTTCTGTTGGACTTTGTCTTAGAGTTGGTAATTTTGTCCTATCTTTGTTTTCAATTGGTAATTTTGCAAGGTTCCATCGTGGAAATTTAGAACAAAGATGCATTAAGAAATTCAATTCTCAAATGGCGGTTTCTTTCATACTTATGAATTACGGAAATTTTCAGTTATCTGGCTTGGTTTGGATGTTCTATCACCCTATGTATATAGCAAGAGAAACGTAGCAAAAACTACTTGGTGCTCTGTTTTAGCTCATGATTCATGAAGCATTGCACATACTCAAATTTGTCGAAAATTTTCTGTAGGATTTATCTCTGCTTGCTTTGTTGAGTTTTTTCTGAATTGAAATCGTCTTTGGCTGAGGCTTTTGGGGAAGGAAAATCCCATTTACTGTATATTTATATATAAAGGCTTCTTTCTCCTTATTATCCTTCAATTCTTTTGTCCTTGTATCTTTGTACCAAAATTTTGAATTCTTGTGATTTAGAATGATTTTACAGATTTTGGGACGACGTGGTTTAGCACCGGAGGTTGTTGAGCTTGGCTTCCATGGGCAGAAAAGCATTGGATCAAGTGGTACTAGTACTTTACCATCTCATAATATTAATTACCATTTTATGTTATTTTATTTTATTTTTTGTGCTTCAGATTATTTAGATTTGCTTGCTTGATTCATTCTCTCTCACTATTTTATGCCCTTTTTTTTTTTGGTTAGCATCTTGCAAAATTTCAACCAAAAAATGACTTTTTTTTAAAACTGAATTTCTCTGTTTCCAGAGAGCAGAGAGCGTTGTATTAGATACTAATTTTGACTTGTATTAGATACTAATTTATTAGATCAACCAGTTAAGTGGATTCATAGTTTCTATTTGAGTGTGTTCGATTGCTTCATCAATTGATGTTGTGAATTTGATTGATTGAAATTATTTTAGGACAATGCTATGATGAATTTGAAGATTTTTGACGACTACATACATAGAACTTGAAGTGATTTTGTTGTACTGTTTTTTCCCCCTTTCTTACTAGTACTAGCCACAGAACACTTATCGGACCAAATTTTTTTGAAAAAAAAGTGTTGTTCTTATATTATCTTAGTAGTAAAATTATGAAGGAAAAATGAGTTAAAATTACTTGTCCTGCTGCTTTTTTCTTGACTGTTTATATTATTATACCTAGTAAAATTAGTAGGATGCTATGGTAGATAGATAAATTGTTTTAGCTATAATGGAGGTTTGATTGCATCTGCATAGCGAGTGTCCAAGGACATGGGTATGTGGATTCATGTGCTGCATGTTTATTCAATATTAAGATTAAGACTTAATATTGCTTCCGTTTGTGCTAAGCTTTAAGATATAGGTGCTTCTTCCTTAGACGAATAGGCTTTCTAGCATTTGTGCCGTTTCGCCTATTTTTTGAGCCAAATCCGTTTACAGGAAAAAAAATTGAGCCAAATCCGTGTGACAGAAAAGAATTACATTGAGATGCTAGTCGATTTAGAATAAATCAATTGGTTCCGACTTTAAGCAATTTTTTTAAAAAATATTATATTGAAGTCGGACCCAATGGGTCCGACTTCAGTGCACTGTACCTCCATGCATGCAGGCTTGTAAGCCAATTTCCCCCTCCCCTTCCAATTTATTTCCCTTCCTCCCCTTCTTCCTCTCCCTCTCTCTCTCCTTCTCTTCCATTCATCCCACACAATTTATCTTCTTCCTCTCCCTTTCCCTCTCTCATCAAACTCTCATTCTCTTCCATTCAGCCTACAAAATTTATCAGAAGCTCTCTTTCCCTTCTATTAAGCTACTCACTACTCATGAACGGTTCAAATCTAGTGAGCAAACTCTGTTTTTTTAATTTTTGTTTGAAAGTTGAGACTCCTATATAAATTGGCTCGAAGTTTTAATATTTGGAGACTCTTCATATTTCATTTCATCTCTTAGAAGAAGTTTTACAAAGTTGCCTAGTCGTGCAGACAGGGAGGTAAGTGTGATAAGTTTAAGTTTCGTAATAATAATTATAAATATTTTGTTTATTTATTTTTTATTGTCAAATTTAAATCTTTTAAGGGTTAGTATGGGTAATATATTTTGTGAGGTTATTTAAGAAGATAAATAAATAATATGTATAATTATGATTAAATCTTTTCACAACTATAATCATATATTTCCTAAGAATAACTTTTGCAAATTTAATTAAGGTGCTTAACAAAATTTTTTCAATATTTTAACCCCATAAATTAAAATCTAAGTATAAAATTAATATATAAATTTTAAAATATAATAAATTTGAAAATTTATTCTAAGTTTATAAAATACATAGTAAAAATTTTTAGTATAATTAAGTCTTTTCACAACAATAATAATATATTTTTTAAGAAGAACTTTTGCAAATTTAATTAAGGCTCTTTACAAAAATATTTTTAATATTTTAACCCCATAAATTAAAATCTAAGTATAAAATTAATATATAAATCTTAAAATATAATAAAATATGTTATCATACTTTGGACTAAAATAATTACAAGAAATCATATGAACTATTTGTATTTTCATTTGGATTCATAAATATTTTTATTATTCCATTATTTCATTTAAAATGTCCCTATTATTATGACTAAAATAATTATAACTAGAAAATATCGTGAATCGATAAATATAGTTACACGTTTGAATGAAGAGAACAATTAACATTACTATTACTATAAAATGGATTCTATTTAAAAAAAAAAGTAAGTTACAAAGCATTTATTTGTTTGTCTAATGAAATGATGTACTATTTACCTATCACTAAATAAAATTAAAATGATATATTATTTTATATAATTTTTCATCAGCTAGTGGATTATTGCTTTAAAATATATTAAACTATATTAGCTATTTAGTATGACTAAAAGATCTTACTGACAAAATGGAATGTAGAAAAAATGATGAATAATACAAATGCGATAATTTGCATATATGCAAACAGATGAATGTTTGATGGCCCAGAAGGTGTAACATTTGTTTGCCCTAGAGTGAAAGTAATGAGAGTTAATCTAGATATCACTCTAGAGAGATTGAAGCAGGTAGTTGGATAAAAACTGCGGCTTGCATAGAACCAACGCAATATAGGTACTCGGCCTCTTTAAATCCAACGCAATATTGGTCGTGTAGCTTGGAAGACGATGGTGATATTTAGGAGATGTGGCAAATCAACGCACGATATCCATCCTAATTGACTGGTGTCAAGTTATATGCTTGTATATTAACAAATGAAGTAGATTTGAACCTTGAAGCACAACCTGTGGATGAACAAGTTACTCTGACACTCCTATGCACAAGCAATATTCACGAGGTAATTGAACAGGTTTTCCCAGTTATTTCCTACCTTGGGGACACATCCTTCTCATTGACTACATGTTCCAACCAAGCTCATCTCGTCAAATGGTTAACAATTCTGAACCTCAATCTCTACTGATGATGACAGAAGACATATTAGTAATGTTGGTAGTGATAGTTCGACAGCAGAAGGAAGTATCGACAACAGGTATGCTGAGACAGCAACTGCCTTTTATTCACAGATCAATATAGAAGCAGCAAGTGGTCCTGAGTTCCTAGGTAGAGGGGAACTTACAGTATTAAGTGATAGCCTAGAGTTGAATGTTGGTACGCAGTATGCAGATGTAAAAGCATTACGACGTACAGTGAAACTATACTCCGTTCGAGTACATCATACCTTCCATGTGTACTATTTCTGTAAAAAGAATGAAGAATATCGATGCATTCACTATGGATAGTTGCAGGTAAGAGCTTGCAAAAAGGCAAATAGGACACATTGGGAGATTACCAAATATGAAGGCCTGCATACATGTCTTTCTACGTCGTTATTTCAAGATCATCCAAAGTTAGATTCAAATGTTATCTTATCCTGTATCGTGGCAATTGTCACTGACGAGCCTGAGGTTAAAGTGTCCTTAATCATGGAAAGGATGCAGAGTATGTTTGGCTACAACGTGTCTTATAGGAAAGCCTAGAAAGCAAAACATCGCGCCCTTGCTATTGCTTTTAGGAATTGGAAAAGCTCGTATGCTTTACTCCCAAGGTAGTTAGCTGCTGTTCAACATTTCATGCCTGGCTTAGTCGTACATTTCTGCAACAAGCAATGCTCACAAAGTAGTTCTGATGAGCAACCTAAGGAAATGTTTCGCCACATTTTTTGGGCATTCAAGCCATGTATTGATGCATTTGCTAACCTCAAACAAATCGTGTAAGTTGATGGAACATTCTTATATGGGAAGTACAGAGGCACCCTACTTATGGCTATATCACAAGATGGTGACAGGAAAGTTCTGCCCTTTGCATTTGCCATAGTTGAGGGGGAGATACAGTCAGCTTGGTCTCGGTTTCTTTTCAATCTTTGGAAATGTGTAGTAAAGGACAGAAGGGGGATATGCTTGTTGTCAGATAGACATCCTTCAATTTTAGCTGCTGTTTCTAATTCCTGAGTTGGATGGCAACCACCATACGGGCACCATGTATTCTGCCTTCAACATGTAGCTTGCAACCTTTGTAAAGCACACGGGGCCAATTGGTTGAAAGAGAAGTTCATCAATATTGGGTATGAATATCAGCATAATATGGTTGACAGAAAACTGGGTGAGATAGTAATTTTACACAGTAGAGCGGCTAGTTGGATAGCTGATATTCCAAAAGAACAATGGTTAACTGCATACGACGTTGAAGGTTGTCGATATGGCCATATGACAATAAACTTAGCTGAAGCAATGAACTGTGTCTTTAAAGGTGTTAGAAGCTTGTCGTTGAATGAGCTCAGCAGGTACATACCCAGATAGCAGTTGGACAAGTATTTTGTCCCACGATTAAGCAGAAGATGGCTGCAGTTACACAAGCTGCTTCTGCTTGCGTTGTGCTCTAATTCGATAGGAGAGTCGCAACATTCGAGGTTCAGGAGCCATATGACATACGAAATTGGCAATTTGGTCGGTGTTGCAAGGTCAACCTGCTTGAGCATAAGTGCGACTACGCTGAGTTTCAAATCAAGCACTTCCCCTGCCAACATGTTATTGCAGCTTGTACATTGGGCTTAATGCACAGCAATTTATGGGTACATTGGGCTTAATGCACAGCAATTTATGGATCCAGTGTTTCGATTGGAAGTAATGCGTTATGCATATAGTCATAAATTTTGACCTATTAGAGATGAGGTGCATTGGCTTACCATCGAGAGTCCAAAGTTGATTCCTGATCTGTCGATGATCTGGAAGAAAGGCCGACCTCGTTTATCTTGCTTTCGAAATGAGATGGATTGGTCGTAACCAGGACCACCTAATAAGTGTGGGTTATGTCGGCAAGTTGGACATAATCGTTGTACATGTCCTAACAAGTTGGACATAATGTAATTAATGGCTAAATTATAAGTGCAAGAGTTAAAATCACTATAGATGTAGAAATAACAATTACTTATTCAATTGATATCTTATAATATCAAATTAATAAAATGCAATTTTATAATAATAAAAAATTTAATTTTAATCCAATTTTTTTAATTAATAGTATTAGTTTTAGATATATATATATATATATGTATTTTTTATCAATTTAAACTTTTTAAATTCAAATTAAGTTTAAGATTCATTTTATAAAACATCAAATTGAAGTGTAGGTTTCACATCTCAGAGGCACAATTCAACAAATTCCAATTTAGAAAGCTTACCCACGGCCAACTATGTGGAGAAATAAATAATAAATTTTAATTATTTAAGATAATTTATTTTGCATTAATAAATTATTTCAATTATTTCAACTTTAATAAATTTTTGAGAACATATTTACAAAGAAGTATAGTTATTACACGGATTATCATTGGGTAGGGGAAAAAAACCAACACTACCATATGTTAATTGTCCATGCCTATCAAGAAATAAATTTCTTGTCACTTGATCCCAAAAAAAATTGACAAATTAAACTAATATATAAAGTTGTAACTAGAATTCTTAATTGGTTTTTGTCATGTAAAATGAAACCATACAAATACTTTTTTTTTTTTTAGTTAAAACTTGTACATATAAGTAAAACAACTTTGATACAGCGCATTGATGCTCTTTTTCATCCACTATACATATATCAGAAATAATAGCTACCAGTGCCACAACGTGTCCATCGCTTGTCACGTTGTGGTCGCCCTTGGTCCACTAGGTCTTCATGTTCTTCCACTAGTTGATTGTTACCGGCATTAGTTAAAGGAGTATTTAAATCAAATGTAAGGGAGGAAACTGGTTGAATCAGTTGTTGTAGAGTAACAAACCTTTGGTGCGATGAGCCCCCTGCTTTAAAAAAGTGACCACCATACGGAGCACTAAACACAGTTGGATTATCAAATAGGGGCATGAATGACCCAAACTGCACTGGATCAGAAGACCCAAACTGGGACAATGGTGATGGCGGAACATAATAGGATGGACCAATACCTTCAGGGTTAACCGACATAGAAAAAGTTTGATCAGCAGTGCCAATTTCTTATTCTTGTGTAGCATTGCCTTCTAGTGTAACCCTTATCGTTATACTTGGGCCCATGTGAGGTGGCTCATGCTCTGTAACAATAGGAATCCTAGTTAACATATAACCGCCACATCTCTTGCCTGGCTTATCCTCCGAGATCTATGGTTGTGGTAAATCAGGTGCCGATAGAGGGGGGTGGGAAGCCATCGTGAAATGTTGTTCTCCAAGAGCGAGTAAAAGGTTCTTTTGGTCTTCACTCACCTTTTCTCGAAACTCAAAATACTCCATCAATAGCGAGTCGCAAATGCTTAGCCTATAAAGATCTTCAGCTATATCGGCCTGGCAAAAAATAGGTACGTTATTAAATGATGAGACATTACAAAATAGGCAATAAAATGACCAATAACAATAGCCACCAATAATTTTACTTTACCGTGAAACTAGCCGTACCGCTAGTAGGATGGATCTATCATTGTGTTCGTGCCCAATACCATTTCATATAATCTGACGTGCGATCCATAGGTGCAGTAGTGGGGGGTGCCTCAGCCACACAATTTTGCTATGAATTCTAAAATTTAACAAACATCAAGTGTTCTTCTTGCCAATTCGTTGAGGTTTTTCCGTGCAACTGTAATGTGTGTAAAGCCCCTAAATTGACTGGAGGTGTCAAGATTGGCTACTGCTGACCAAATTAGCATAACACTTGATTTGGGTGATGCCACTCAATGATATGGAAGCAGATAAGTGGCATCGATGCTAGCCAAATATCTCGACCTTCGAGGCAATATTGTGGAATGAGATCACGAACTTTGTTTGCTTCATATGGTTGCCACATGATCTATTTACAACATATTAAAATGTCACAAAAATAAGCATATTCGTAAAAAGGTCATTTAGGATAATTCCAGCCATGTAAATCAATCATACCTCATCGTCTATCTAATAATATTAGATATTTGTCGTAACGCCATGTCTTGTGGATGGGGAGGTTTACCGACATTCTTCCATTTGTGATCCCAACACATTTGTAGCAAAATAAGTTACCAAAAGTATATTAGAGTAAGTGCTTAGACATATAAATGCTTTTTAGATTTCTTAACTATTTTACCTAAAATCCAATGGTGGAAGTGCTGGATAAATTTATAACTCGAGATTTGGTTGTGGTGGTCTCTCTGGAGATAGCATTGGGAATCTATCCCATGGCCAAAGATGGAGGAGGGTCATACATCCACCTATGCCCTGTTCAGTAGGGTTAGTTGTATTACAAAGCTCTCTATACAAGTGAGCCAATAATGCAAATCCCTAACTATATTGGCCGGCTTCCTCAAAATCCCATAGTAGTGGTAAATACATTAAATACACTTTATGGCTCGATCTGTCTGGCATCAAAAGACCCTCGATAAGTCTTAATATATATGCCCGTGCATATTGTCGCACTGTATCCTCGTCTGCATTATCAGGTAGTTGATTAAAGTTTTTCACCAACCAAGTGACGGCCAACCTCTGTCCATCAGGTGGCCTAATCCCAAGCAACCCCTCACATGTATCTTTCCACAAATAATCTGTTCAAGCAATAACGGGATTTCCAGTACAAGGTAACCCTAACTGGATAGCAACATCCTCTAGAGTTATCGTGCACTCTCCTCGAGTGGTATGAAAAGTATGAGTTTCAGGATGCCATCTTTCTATCAATGCCAATACAAGTGCAAGATTATACTCAAATTGCCCTAATCGAGCTGCCCCATAGAAACCGGCTTCCTGTAAATAGTTAATAATAGCTGGTGGAGGTGCAAGCAGCCGATCACTATGCATGACTTGTCCAGGACGAAGCAATCTATCATTTCCTTCCCAGACAGCTTATGAAACGTGCTTTGTCTGAAGATACAAAAGTGAATCATCTTCTGGTTCTGGCTGAATAACTTGTGACGGACGTGTTATTTTTTGGTTTGTCCTACATAATCAATATAAGAAATTAAATTTTTTTTTACCATTTATTATTATAAAATTTCTTGTTATAGATAGAAATATTTGTTTCAAACTTATTATTTATAATTAATTACTAATTGACCTTACTCTTAACATTATATTTTATTATATATATATTAATCATTTAATATACAATAGATTAATTACTCACATCAAGAAAACAAATAAATATGATAATTTAATAAATAAATAACTTAGTGCCATTTCCATTAAAAAATTTTAAATTTAAATATAAAAACTTAATAAAATTGTAAGTTTATAAAATTATTTTCACTAACTTATATATATATATATATAATCACTTCAAAATATATTTTTAAAGATGAGCGCTTAACAAAAAAAAAGAGAGAGAAATAAGCTCAATAATAAAAGAAATAAAAGAGAATAAAATTGACTCACTAACCTTTATTATTTCAAAGAGGAAGATGGAAGGATGAGCAAATTTGTTAATGAAGGGAGACAAGAGCTTCTAATTGTGTGGGATGAGAGAGGAGGAGGGGGAGGAGCTTCTGATTTAGTAGGATGGGAGAGGGAGAGGGAGAGGAGGAAGGGGGAGGGAGAATGCATTGGAGCGGGGAGGGTGACTTGGGAGGGATGTTGGATGGGAGAAGGAGAGGGAGAGGACGAGGGGGGAATGAATTGGGTTGAAGGGGGAGGTAGGTTAGAGAGGACGAAAGAGTGGGGAATGAAGTAAATTGGGTTTTAGGGAGGGGGTACCGGCTGAAGAGCAAGAAATTTGGGGGGGAAAGCCTGCATGCATGCAGGCCTTAGTGTTGGCCTGCAACGCCTAATATATTATAACTGAAGTCAGACCTATTGGGTTCGACTTCAGTTATAATTTTATTTAAAAAAAAAAATCTTGAAGTTGGAACCATTGGTTCCGACTTTAAGCAGTTTTTTTTTTAAAATATGTTAATTATAAATTAGACCCTGTAACTTCGACTTTTTCAGCACCTATAGCATCTCGATGTAATTTTTTCTTGTCACATGGATTTGGGAAAATTTTGTTTCCTGTACATGAATTTAGCTCAAAAAATCGTTAATTAGCTCTCCCATTAGGGAGAAGGGCTAAATGGGGTTTTTTGAGCTAAATCCGTGTACAGGAAACAAAATTTTCCCAAATCCGTGTGATAGGAAAAAATTACATCGAGATGCTATAGGTACTGAAAAAGTCAGAGTTATATGATCCGATTTATAATTAACATATTTTCTTTAAAAAAAAAACACTTGAAGGAACCAATGGTTTCAACTTCAAGAATTTTTTTTTAAAAAAATAAAATTATAACTGAAGTCAGACCTAATGGGTCCGACTTCAGTTATAATATATTAGGTGTTGCAGGCCTAACCTGTAACGCTGAGGTCTGCATGCATGCAGGCTTTCCCCCTTATTTCGTGCTTTTCAGCCGGTGCCCCCTCCCCAAAACCCAATTTACTTCATTCCCCACTCCTTTGTCCTCTCTAACCTACCTCCCCCCTCAACCCAATTCATTCTCCCCCTCGTCCTCTCCCTTTCCTTTTCCCATCCAACACTCCTTCCCAAGTCCCCTTCCCTGCTCCAATGCATTCTCCCTCCCCCTTCCTCCTCTCCCTCTCCCTCTCCCTCTCCCATCCTACTAAATCAGAAGCTCCTCCCCATCTTCCTCTCTCATCCCACACAATTAGAAGCTCTTCTCTCCCTCTATTAACAAATTTGCTCATCCTTCCATCTTCCTCTTTGAAATAATAGAGGTTAGTGAGTCAATTTTATTCTCTTCTATTATTGAACTTATTTCTCTCTTTTTTTTTGTTAAGCACTCATCTTTAAAAATATATTTTGAAGTGATTATATATATATATATATAAAAGTTAGTAAAAATAATTTTATAAACTTACAATTTTATTGAGTTTTTATATTTAAATTTAAATTTTTTAATGGAAATGCCACTAATTTATTTATTTATTAAATTATCATATTTATTTGTTTTCTTGATGTGAGTAATTAATCTATTGTATATTAAATGATTAATATATATAATAAAATAGTTATGAGTAAAGTCAATTAGTAATTAATTATAAATAATAAGTTTGAAACGAATATTTCTATCTATAACAAGAAATTTTATAATGATAGATGGTAACAAAAAATTTAATTTCTTATATTGATTGTGTAGGATTGACCAAAAATGGCATGCCCGTCACAAGTTATTCAGCCAGGACCAGAAGATGATTCACTTTTGTATCTTCAGACAAGGCACGTTTCATAAGCTGTATGGGGAGGAAATGATAGATTGCTTCGTCTGAAATGAGTCATGCATAGTGATTGGAAGCCGATTTCTGATTAGGGCAATTTGAGTATAATCCTGCACTTGTGTCAGCATTGATAGAAAGATGGCGTCCTGAAACTCATACTTTTCATATCATTCGAGGAGAGTGCACGATAACTTTAGAGGATGTTGCTATCCAGTTAGGGTTACCTTGTACTAGAAATCTCGTTATTACTTAAACAGATTATCTGTGGAAAGATACATATGAGGGGTTGCTTAGGATTAGGACACCTGATGATCAAATGTATGAACAAAGGTTGGCCGTTATTTGGTTGGTGGAAAACTTTAATCAACTACCTGATAATGCAGATGAGGACACAGTGCAACAATATGCACGGGCATATATATTAAGACTTATCAGCCATAAAGTGTACTTAATGTATTTACCACTATGTGGGATTTTGAGGAAGCCGACCAATATAGTTGAGGATCTGCATTATTGGCTCACTTGTATAGAGAATTTTGTAATGCAACTAATCCTACTGAACAAGACATAGGTAGATGTAAAACCCTCCTCCATCTTTAGGCACGGAGACCACCATAACCAAATCTCGAGTTATAAATTTATCCAGCACTTCCACCATTGGGTTTCAGGTAAAATAGTTAAGAAATCTAAAAAGATTTATATGTCTAAGCACTTACCCTAATATACAAATGTGTTGGGATCACAGATGGAAGAATGTCGGTAAACCTCCCCGTCTACAAGACATGGCATTACGACAATATCGAATATTATTAGATGGACAATGAGGTATGATTGATTTACATGGTTGGAATTATCCTAAATTATCTTTTTATGAATATTCTTGTTTTTGTGACATTTTAATATGTTGTAAATAGACCATGTGGCAACCATATGAAGAAAACGAAGTTCGTGATCTCATTCCACAATATTGCCTCGAAGGTCATCGGTGCCACTTATCTGCTTCCATATCATTAAGTGACATCACCTAGATCGGGTGTTAGGCTAGTTTGGTCGGCAGTAGCTAATCTTGACACCTCCAGTCAATTTAGGGGCTTTACACACATTACAGTTGCGCGAAAAAATCTCAACGAATTGGCCAGAAGAATACTTGACGTTTGTTGAATTTTGAAATTCATGGCAAAATCGTGTGGCTGAGGCACCCCCCACTACTGCACCTATGGATCGCACGTCAGATTATATGAGATGGTATTAGGCACGAACACGACGATGGATCCATCCTGCTTGCAGTGCGGCTGGTTTCGCGGTAAAGTAAAATTATTGGTGGCTATTGTTATTGGTCATTTTATTCCCTATTTTGTAATATCTCATCATTTAATAACGTACCTATTTTTGGCCAGGCCAATATAGCTGAAGATCTTTATAGACTAAACATTTACGACCCGCCATCGATGGAGTATTTTGAGTTTCGAGAAAAGGTGAGTGAAGACCAAAAGAACATTTTACTCGCTCTTAGAGAATAACATTTCACGATGGCTTCCCACCCCCTCCACCGGCATTTGATTTGCCACAACCACAGATCCCGGAGGGTAAGCCAGGCAAGAGACATGACGGTTATATGTCAACCAGGATTCCCATTGTTACAGAGCATGAGCCACCTCACATGGGCCTAAGTACAACGACAAGGGTTACATTAGAAGGCGGTGTAACACAACAATAAGAAATTGGCACCGCTGATCAAACTTTTTCTATGCCGGTTAACCCTGAAGGCATTGGTCCGTCTTATTATGTTCCGCCATCACCATTGTCCCAGTTTGGGTCTCCTAATCCAATGCAGTTTGGGTCATTCATGCTTCTATTTGATGATCCAATTGTGTTTAGTGCTCTATATGGCGATCGCTTTTTTGAAGCAGGAGGCTCATCGCACCAAGGGTTTGTTACTCTACAACAACTTATTCAACCAGTTTCCGCCCCTACATTTGATTTAAATACTCCTTTATCTAATGCCGGTTACAATCAACTAATGGAAGAACATGAAGACCCAGTGGATCAAGGGCGACCACAATGTGACAGGCGACGGACACGTTGTGGCACTGGTAGCCATTATTTCTAATATATGTATAGTGGATGAAAAAGAGCATCGATGCGCTATATCGAAGTTGTTTTTACTTATATGTACAAGTTTCAACTAAAGATAAAAGTATTTGTATGGTTTCATCTTACATGAGAAAAACCAATTAAGAATTCTAGTTGCAACTTTATATATTAGTTTAATTTGTGAATTTTTTTTTTTGGGATCAAGTGACAAGAAATTTATTTCTTGATAGGCATGGACAATTAACATATGGTAGTGTTAGTTTTTTTCCCCTGCCCAATGATAATCTGTGTAATAACCATACTTTTTGTAAATAGGTTCTCAAAAATTTATTAAAGTTGAAATAATTGAAATAATTTATTAATGCAAAATAAATTATCTTAAATAATTAAAATTTATTATTTATTTCTCCACATAGTTGGTCGTGGGTAAGCTTTCTAAATTGGAATTTGTTGAATTGTGCCTCTGAGGTGTGAAACCTACACTTCAATTTGATGTTTTATAAAATGAGTCTTAAACTTAATTTGAATTTAAAAAGTTTAAATTGATAAAAAATACATACATATATATATATATATCTAAAACTAATATTATTAATTAAAAAAATTAGATTAAAATTAAAATTTGTATTATTATAAAATTGTATTTTATTAATTTGATATTATAAGATATCAATTGAATAAGTAATTGTTATTTCTACATCTATAGTGATTTTAACTCTAGCACTTATAATTTTGCCACTAATTACATTATGTCCAACTTGGTAGGACAGGTACAACGATTATGTCCAACTTGCTGACATAACCCACACTTGTTAGGTAGTCCTATCTCATTTTGAAAGCAAGATGAACGAGGTTGACTTTTCTTCCGGATCATCACAGGATTAGGAATCAACTTTGGACTCTTTATGGTAGGCCAATGCACCTCATCTCCAATAGGTCAAAATTTATAACTGTATGCACGATGCATTGCTTCCAATCGAAACATTGGATCCATAAACTGGTGTGCATTAAGCCCAACGTGGGCACAAGCTGCAATGACATATTGGCAGGGGAAGTGCTTGATTTGAAACTCGGCACAGTCGCACTTACGCTCAAGTAGGTTGACCTTGCAACACCGACCAAATTACCGATTTCGTATGTCATATGGCTCCTGAACCTTGAATGTTACGTCTCTCCTATCGAACTGGCGCACAACGCAAGCAGGGGCAGCTTGTGTAACTGTAGCCATCTTCTACTTAATCGTGGGACAAAATACTTGTCTAGCTGCTATCTGGGTATGTACCTGCTGAGCTCATTCAATAAAGTATCTATTTACCCGATATAGGGTTGCCTTTGCAAGGCTAGTAATCGACAAGCTTCTAACACCTTTAAAGACACCATTCATTGCTTCAGCTAAGTTTATTGTCATATGGCCATATTGATGACCTTCAACGTCGTATGCTCTTAACCATTATTCTTTTGGAATATCAACTATCCAACTAACCACTCTACTTGTAAAATTGCTATCTCACCCAGTTTTCTATCAACCACATGATGCTGATATTCATACCCAATATTAATGAACTTCTCTTTCAACCAATTAGTCCCATGTGCTTTACGAAGGTTGCAAGCTACATGTCGAAGGCAGAATATATAATGCCCGTATGGTGGTTACCATCCAACTTGGGAATAAAAAACAACAGCTAAAATTGAAGGATGTTTATTTGACAACAATCATATCCCCCTTCTGTCATTTATTACACATCTCCAAAGATTGAAAAGAAACCAAGACCAAGCTGACTGTGTCTTTCCCTTAACTATGGCAAATGCAAGGGGCATAACTTTCCTGTCACCATCTTGTGATATAGCCATAAGTAGGGTGCCTCTGTACTTCCCGTATAAGAATGTTCCATCAACTTGCACAATCAATTTGAGGTTAGCAAATGCACCAATACATGACTTGAACACCCAAAAAATGTGGCGAAACATTTCCTTAGGTTGCTTATCAGAACTACTTTGTGAGCATTGCTTGTTGCAGAAATGTATGACTAAGCCAGGCATGAAATGTTGAATAGCAGCTAACCACCTTAGGAGTAAAGCATACGAGCTTTCCCAATTCCCAAAAGCAATAGCAAGGGCGTGATGTTTTGTGTTTCAGGCTTTCTTATAAGACACGTTATAGCCAAACATACTTTCCATGATTAAGGAAACTTTAACCTCAGGCTCATCAGTGACCATTGCCACGATACAGGATGAGATAACATCTGAATCTAACTTTGGATGATCTTGAGATATTGACATAGAAAGACATGTATGCGAGCCTTCATATTTGGTAATCTCCTAATGTGTCCTATTTGCCTTTTTGCAAGCTCTTACCCTCCATCTGTAGCTATCCCTATAGTGAATGTATCGATATTCTTTATTCTTTTTACAGGAATAGTACACATGGAAGGTATGATGTACTCGAACGGAGTATAATTTCACTGCACGTCATAATGCTTTTACACCTGCATACTATGTACCAACATTCAACTCTAGGTTGTTACTTAATCCTATAAGTTCCCCTCTACCTAGGAATTCAGGACCACTTGCTGCTTCTATATTGATCCGTGAATAAAAGGCAGTTGCTGGCTCAGCATACCTGTTGTCGATACTCCCTTCTGCTGTCGAACTATCACTACTAATATTACTCTCCTCATTTGACTCACTGTCGTTATCATTAGCCTCACCATCATCAAAATCAGCATTCATAGCAGCATCATATTCCTCCTCGTCCTCAAAGTCATCCAATATGTCTTCTATCATCATCAGCAGAGATTGAGGTTCAGAATTGTTAACCATTTGATAGGATGAGCTTAGTTGGGACATGTAGTCAACGAGAGGGATGTCTCTAGGGTAGGAAATAACTGGGAAAACCTGTTCAATTACCTCGTGAATATTACTTGTGCATAGGAGCGTCTGAGTAACTTGTTCATCCATAGGTTGTGCTTCAAGGTTCAGATCTATTTTATTTGTTGATATACAAGCATATAACTCGACACCAGTCAATTGGGATGGATATCGTGCATTGATTTGCCACATCTCCTGAACATCACCATCGTTTTCCAAGCTACACGGCCGATATTGCATTGGATTTAAAGAGGCCAGGTACCTATATATAAGATTAGACACATATTGGTTCGATGCAAGCCATAGTTTTTGTCTAACTACCTGCTTCAATCTCTCTAGAGTGATATTTGGATTAACTCTCATTACTTTCACTCTGGGGCAGACAAATGTTACACCTTCTGGGCCATCAAATATTCATCCATTTGCATATATGCAAATTATCTCATTTGTATTATTCATCATTGTTCCTGTATTCCATTTTGTCAGTAAGATCTTTTAGTTATACTAAATAGCTAATATAATTTAATATATTTTAAAGCAATAATCCACTAGCTGACAAAAATTGTATAAAATAATATATAATTTTATTTTTATTTAGTGATAGGTAAATAGTGTAGATCATCATTTCATTAGACAACAACAGCGTTAAATGATAATTAACACATGTACTTAAATAACATATTTAACAAACAAAATTTAAACTAAACTACAAATAAATGCTTTGTAACTTTTTGTTTAAAATAGAATCCATTTAATAGTAATAGTAATGTTAATTGTTTTCTTCATTCAAATGTGTATTAACTATATTTATCGATTCATGATATTTTCTAGTTATAATTATTTTAGTTATAATAATAAGGGCATTTTAAATCAAATAATAGAATAATACAAATATTTATGAATCCAAATGAAAATACAAATAGAAGAAGTCATATGATTTCTTGTAGTTATTTTAGTCCAAAGTATGATAACATATTTTATTATATTTTAAGATTTATATATTAATTTTATACTTAGATTTTAATTTATGGGGTTAAAATATTAAAAATATTTTGTAAAGAGCCTTAATTAAATTTGCAAAAGTTTTTCTTAGAAAATATATTATTATTGTTGTGAAGAGACTTAATTATACTAAAATTTTTTACTATGTATTTTATAAACTTAGAATAATTTTTCAAATTTATTATATTTTAAAATTTATATATTAATTTTATACTTAGATTTTGATTTATGGGGTTTAAATATTAAAAGAAATTTTGTTAAGTGCCTTAATTAAATTTACAAAAGTTATTTTTAGAAAATATATGATTATAGTTATGGAAAGACTTAATCATAATTATATATATTATTTATTTATCTTCTTAAATAACCTCACAAAATATATTACCCATACTAACCCTTAAAAGATTTAAGTTTGACAATAAAAATAAATAAACAAAATATTTATAATTATTATTACGAAACTTAAATCTTATCACACTTACCTCCCTGTCTGCACTACTAGATAACAACAATTTTGTAAAACTTCTTCTAAGAGATGAAATGAAATATGAAGAGTCTCCAAATATTAAAACTTCGAACCAATTTATATAGGAGTCTCAACTTTCAAACAAAAATTAAAAAAACAGAGTTTGCTCACTAAATTTGAATCGTTCATGAGTAGTGAGTAGCTTAATGGAAGGGAAAGAGAGCTTCTGATAAATTGTGTAGGCTGAATGGAAGAGAAGGAGAGTTTGATGAGAGACAGAGAGGGAGAGGGAGAGGGAGAGGGAGAGGAAGAAGATAAATTGTGTGGGATGAATGGAAGAGAAGGAGAGTTTGATGAGAGAAGGAGAGGGAGAGGGAGAGGAAGAAGGGGAGGAAGGGAAATAAATTAGAAGGGGAGGGGGAAATTGGCTCACGGGATTTAAATCCCGTGAGCAGCCTGCATGCAAAGCTTGCATGCATGCAAGTACGGTGCACTAAAGTTGGACCCATTAGGTCCCACTTCAGTATAATATTTAAAAAAAAATTGCTTGAAGTCGAAACCAATGGTTTCGACTTCAAGCTTTTTATTTTAAAAAAAATTGATTTATTCTAAATCGAACTCTATGAGGCTAATTTCATCTTAAACTATAGCATCTCGATGTAATTCTTTTCTGTCACACAGATTTGGCTCAATTTTTTTCCCTGTAAACGAATTTGGCTCAAAAAACTACTAATTAACCCTCTCCTTTCAGTCGAGAGCTGCTACTGCCCCGAAAAAAGTCATTCAATGTATGTATTTTCATGACTTACAAATATTCATTGGGTTGCAACTTGCAAGGTACTTTTGCTTTACGAATTGATAGGGTTGGGAAGGGATGAATTGGAGCTTTCAATAGTTAAATTAAAAACCATCCGACTATTAAGAGAGAAGAGAATTTTTTTAGATATATTATTATTTTATTTTTATATTTGAATATCTTTTTTATTATTATATATTGAGAAATAACAAATTTGCTAATGTTAATTTTTTTTTCTTTAATTTTCTCTACATGCATTGTTAATTAGGACTGTTATACAAAATATTTTTTTCCCAAATGTGTGATTGCTGTGGAATATTAAGAAGTTTCTCTTTTTTTAAAATGATGAGCTTCAATATCATTGTCTCTAACACACATGCAAGAGCAATGAGCTTGACATGTGTAGTACAACATAGAATTCAAGTTTAAAGCATTGTCACATAAATTGGGCCTAATTATTGAGTAGGTCTTCTATATAAAGAATTGGGCCCTAGCCTAGCGAATTATCATCCCTTATTTTCCAAGAAGTTTTAAGGTTATAAAGATGGTTGCTTAAAGTAATGTTCAACTTTGCTTTTCTCTTAGACTCTTTCCTGCTCTTTTATTATCCAAGTTCTCCTTGCAAATTGATCGAAGACAATCATTACAATATTTTCTTGGTGAAATCTCCATCTCAGCTTCAGCACACACCCATAACTTTTAGGCTTAGTGACCAATCTTAATTAATTGGTTTGGGCATAGTAGTTAAAGATAGGAGTATAGATTCAAACTAATCCAAGTTATTCTACTTGCAAGTGAGAGAGAGGTATTTAAACATCCAACCACCCTACCCTATCTCTAATCTTTTTAGCAATAAAACCAAGATTGGCTTTATAATGGCTTAAATAGCAAAGGGTTTCACCAAGGTGAGATCCATACTTTAAACTTTTCAAGATTAATTTTAAGGTTTAAGAATATCGACAATTCTTAGAGGATTTTTTAAATAATTTTACAATTTTTCTTGGACAACACTAGACCACTCCTAAAATTATCATAAGGATAATGACTCTAAGCATAAAAATGAAAATATAAGGAGATATAGGCTTTTACCCAATGTGCAACCTTTAATAATAAGGAGATAAATTGCAAAGGTGATGCAATAAAACCATACCCTTTATATTTTTTAGTATATCTAATGAAATAGTAATTGACATTAATGGTCCTTAGGTTTAACTTCTTTTATGTCTTAAATTTTTACTTCAAGTAGGCATCCCTAAATGCATGCGTGTCTTAAACTTGATTTTGAACCTTTCCATTACTAAAATGGCATTTTTTTGATAGCTTTTGTTGGGACTTAGTTTAAAATATGCATAGCTATTTTAAGAGCTTATGGACTTAGAAAATTTGGAGTTACTAAGCATGTTCTATACTATGTCTAACAATGTTTGGTTTTGTTTAGAGATCCAAGTATGGTGTATTAAGCACTATACCATTCTTTTGTAGAAACATTGCAAATGGACCCGATACTTGTCCATCTTCAATGTATCTACTATAGCACTCTCCACTTTTATATGATCTCATGAACTTAATTTGTTTTTCACATTGTCTCTCTACTTCTTTTAGCTATATTGTTTTGGTTCAAAGATCTAAGAATTAGAGAACTATCCCTTTCTTTTGAAGAAACCTCATAAATGGATCTAATGCTTGTCCATCTTTAGTGTATCTACCATATTCACAGAATCTTATAATTTTAATTTTTTTATTTACCATATTGTCTCTCTACTCACTTTTTTCAAGTCATGTCTCTGTTCAGTGTATCTACTATAGTACTCTCCACATTTATTTAATCCCATAATACTAATTTGTTTTCCATATTATTTCTCCACTTCATTCTTATTATTAAATAGGAAAGAACATGTACTATGAGTAATCATATATATATGATGAAGTACTTTTGACCATATGAGTCCATATTTTGACTACAAATGTGCATATTCCTATATTCTCTCTAATTGGTTGAAATCCTCTTGGCAACTTTCTTTATCTTATTAGTTTATTTTTGTAATGCCTTTTGCTGTTATTTTTGCTTGCATTTTTTTAACTAATGAAAACTTTTTTTTCTTAAGTATCTTAGTTATATTTGAATTCAGTGTATGGAGTGTTATCTCCAAAGTAGAATGTCATAGATTCAACCCTTATTTGTCATTATGAAGAAACTAATTCATAATAAAATTTTATAATGTTGTTTGATCCATGTAGTTGACCCAATTTGATGGAAAAAGCTTATTTGTTGTTGTTGTTTATCTTAGTTATTATTGATCATAGAATTTATAGTTTTTGATATTAGGACCCAATCAATTGGTTCTAGAATCTAGTTGATTAGATCTTGTACTTAAAAGGTAATGTCACATTGTAAGTATATAGATAAACAATACATATGGAAATTTCAAAATTATACACATTTGTTATAATCATGTAGGCAAAACATTAAAGTAGTCAGCTGTCATTAGTCAACTTTTTATAAAAAGTGAAATAATTTCCCTTCATGCCATTTGTACATAACTTCTACAATAAAGGGAAATCCGATGTCCCATCATTGAACATAGTTATTTTAATGCTTAATATCCCCTGCATAAACTATGCTTTTGTTGGCATGTTCTAATTTTGGCTATGAACATATCACAATAAAATAGTGAAAATTTTCATTTCCAGTAAAACAATATTTTTTGAAAACCATGCAATGATTTAGTTGTGTAACCTTATAAAAACAATTCATCACCTTTATTCATTGTATATAAAAGATAGCATGTTAGTATATTCCATGAGTCCGCAAGAAATAATATTACCAAACATTTCTATCTAAGACATCCCCTAAAGTGATCGATAGAAATTCACACAATCAGAGGTTACCTCCCTTTTGAATAGAAACAAATCATGTTTAATCATAGTTGTCACACATATAAATGATTAACCTATAAAAAGATCATGGTCATACTAACATGACTATACAACAAAATTCCTAAACCTTTTCTCTTAAAATCTCTTTCATGTTTTAGTATCTTTTATATTCTTTGTTCAATGGTCCATATAGGTCATTGGGTCTACAGTCCAATTTAGGTCTAGGTCATACTCCATGTTCAATTCATGTTCAGGGTCTAGTTCTAGTCCAAGTCATATTCCCTATTCAATTTATGTTTAGGGTCTAATTCTAGTTTGGATCATAGTCCATGTTCAATTTGTGTCCATATGTTAAGGATTGGGCACATGTATAGTATTCATGTTAATATGTACTATTATATAATAGTATTCATGTTTAGATTCCTAAGAATCGAGCCATAATTAATCAAGCTAGCATCATCTAATCAAATATAGCTGCAACCAATTTACACACTCAAGGCATGTAATAGAAAACACTAATAAAACAACTAGCTATTCAGATTTAAGGCATAATTTGTATTTTCAACTATATACAAAACTTCTATAACTAATATGCAAGACATCAAAATAAGGCAAGAGTTTCTTCTTTTACCCCTTTATACTCTTTTGACTCCCCTGAACTTATCTAAAATAAGTTTATCATATAGCCTAAAACATAGATGAAAAACTTAAATTCTTTATCCCACTGCAAAAGTGGGATAGAGAATAGGGTGCCATGACTAGAATTGCAACTGATGCAAAATTACAAACCAATTTTGATCCTAAACTTGTATTATGTCCAAATTTTTACATGAAGCTCTAAAATTAAAAAAAAAATGTGACATGAGACAACATAAACCTGTTAACTAATTAACAACCAAAACAAATTTATTTGACCTTTCAATTATTGAATTTTGCAAAATTGAAAGGATTTTGTTTCATAGGTAGCTTGTAATATTTAAGCTAGTCAACTCAATAATGTTTATTTTATTTGTACAACAAAATTATGACATCATCTAAGAGCAAGAGTTCTACTAATAACTCCAATGACATGATAAATGCCATTGAAAGGATAGCTACTGCTATTAGAGACTAGGCTACTACTAATATGCTCTTGAAACATATTCAGGAATATAGTAATAGCAATCTAGCATTAAATGCTGAGAATAGACCTTTGGTAGCAAACCCAAAATTTCAAGATCTATCTAAACTTAAAAAGGCTAAGTCCATTTCTTTTTGAGGTGACTATAATCCTATAACAGCAGATGAATGGCAAAGGAATGGTTAAGGGAGTTGGAGAAAATACTTGAAGTCTTAAGATGCATTGAGGCACAAAATATAACTTTTGCCACCTATATGTTAATAAGGGAGGTAGAAAATTGGTAGTGTGTAGCAAAGGGGGCATTAGAAGCTCAGAAGACTCAATGTAACTTGGGAAAGGTATTAAAATATTATTTTGGAAAAATATTTTCTAATAGTGTGAAGAATGAGAAGGAAATCGAGTTTCTACGTATCACGACCTAATGTCTAAGCCACAACTGGTGCATAAGCTAAACTAATTTGATTATTAGATTAGCATAGCAAGTTTTTAAAATCTATAGTCAACTATTATATCATATGTTCAAACTAACCCATACAACCTACAAGTTTTAAAAAAATTAAGTATTCATTTCATTGCATCACTAAGGGGCTACCAAAAATTCGGCAACATCTCCCCTAAAAATTGGATATCCCAACCTGTAAAATAAATCAAATCAGCAACAACAAGTTATATACAACCAAAAAGTATAAACAATGTTTACACATTCTAAGTAACCATATAACATATGCTAATTCCAAAATACCTTTTCTACACCTAAGTATTACCACATCATGGAGTCTAACACAATCTCATAAAATTAAGCACGTACTCTAAGTGTTTGGTAACTCATGAGCTCCTAGATCACTTCACTCCTTTATTTGCTGGTCTGTAAAATAAGGAAAGAAGAGGGATAAGCCTGTGGTAGTACTTAGAATGTGTAAATAATAAAGTGCATGGAGGGGAAATAAAGGCACGTGTGAGTTTTTTGAAATCAAATAGTAATCAAATAATTTAAGCAATAATATTTTATAATCGAAATAAAAATAATTAATTAATAATAGGAAACTTTCAGATAAAAATTATATTTTTTTTATATGTTAAGAAAATATTATAGAGATGGGCATCATAGAAAGGATCCAAAATATCAAGGGTCTTTGCATTTAAACTACCATATCATATCTCTTCACGTTTCTTTGGATACATTCCTCTTTATCACTTTCACAACACACATCTAAAATCTCATATCATAGTATTGAATACATCACATCACAGTGCTATCAAAATTCACAAACATAGGTCGTTATCTCCACTAATAACTAGATTCTCATTTATTATATAAAAAAAGTAGAAAATAAAATCCATTCAAATGGCATTTAGCTATCAAGTAAATAAATAAATAATTAAATAAGTCGAGTTAACTTTCAATAGAATCACTGTAACATATGAACCACAAAACAACATAAAATACTTCTTTCATAAATAAATATATATATACCATTACTTTTTTTCCATCCAATTTCTTCTTTTGCATTCCACAAGAATGTATCACGCCATATTTCAATTATTTACTTACTTTAATGAATTTATTAAATCATCATATGAATACACACACACACACACACACACACACACACACACACACACCTATTTTGAACTTTTGAAAACACTGATTTGTTCCCCTGAGGAGTAGAGCACATAAATCACACAATTGAAATTTCTACTATAGAAATATAAAATAAAATAAAATAGATGTGCCACTCCATTATTTAATGCTGAGTCCTAGTTGAAGAAGTTTCCCAAATATCACCTAAAATTAGAATTAATATAAATGAATTATTTTGACCACTCAAATAACATAAGTAATTATTTATATGACCTAATATACTCCCTAAAATATAAATCTCTAAATTTTTACATATTTTTTTATCCTAAATACTAATCCTAAATTTGGGATTTTTCAAGCTAAGCTTCCAAGACTTAGATTGAGTTTAATACTTACGTCATAATACTTAATAATTGAAGATAGAAATGACAATTTGCTATTTTAATGATTCAATAGTGAAATCTCCTTTTTGAATGTCCAGCCACGATAGCCACAATATGGAAGGGAAGAATCAAAAAATTTTAAAAGGAAATTAAGTGAAAAATGGGGGAACAACAAAGGGAAGAAATCGTTAGTACAAGAGAAAAAGAAATCAACACCAATGGATTTCTTTCTTTCTTTCTTCTTCTTCTTCCTCTCTTCTTTTTTTTTTCAGCCTCTCATGGTGGTTCATAGTCACCCACAGTAGCAGAACTCACTAATGATTAGAGTTAGCCGGACCTTGGCAGCTAGAAATGATGCTGGAAGTGGCAAATTTTGGGAGAGAGAAAAGATGAAGAAAAGAACATGGAGGAATATTTTATTCTTTAGATCAAATTGTATTATTGTCTCAAGCTAAAATTGCTCTTTTACCTTAAAAGGTTTTTATACACTTTAATAAAATTCTTAAAATATTTTAAAAAATCCCTAAGAAATTGTATAAACTCTAAAATTAATTTAAAAATATTTAGTCTTTATTTTAATAGCCTAGAATAATTTATTTTATTTTATTGTATTATTATTATTTTTTTTAAGGTATTACACTACAATTAAAGCATGGAAGTTTGCCAATAGACATATATGGCAAAATTTTAGGAATTATTTGAAT
Source organism: Erythrophleum fordii (assembly GCA_032878935.1). NCBI lineage: Eukaryota > Viridiplantae > Streptophyta > Magnoliopsida > Fabales > Fabaceae > Erythrophleum > Erythrophleum fordii. The sequence continues at coordinate 45,827,359 of JAVQMF010000053.1, read as the reverse complement.
TTTCTATAAATTTGAAAAATAACCTTGATGAGAGTTGGAAACTCATAAATTTAAGGATAGATTGAATGCTAAAATAAGAAATGCAATAACTGCTTTTGAAATAAGAGACTTTTCTGCATTAACAAATAAGTGTAGGATGGTTAAGAAAAATTTATGGAACACAAAAAATGAAAAACAAAAGTAGTAATCCTAGAAACTAAAGAAAAAGTGACAACAAACCCAAAAAAAAAAAATTAAACCTAACTTGGCTGAGGAAAGTGAACAAGTAGAAGCACTTCCACCTTAATATGTAATAAATATGGAAAACCCCGTAGGAACAAACCATGCTATTATGGTTAGAATGTACATTACACTTGTAAAAAGCCAGGATATTTTTTAAGGGAGTGCTTGTAGAATAAGAAAGAGAAACCAAGCTAGAAATTTCATATTAGGGGAAGAGTGTTCATTGTTAGTCAGCAAAAGGCAAATCTATCTCCCAACTTGATACAAGGCATATGTATTATTAAGAATAATTCTTTAATTGCACCTTTTGACTCAAGAGCAACTCATTCCTTTATATATAATGATTGCGTGAAGAAACTAGAATTGATTGTGTTTAACTTAAAGAAATTAAATTTGTTACACCTGTGGGAAGCCTAGGACATCTCTTAAGGGAGTGCCTATAGAACAAAGAGAGGAAACTAAACTAGAAACCATAAACTAAGGGAGGAATGTTCACTTTTAGTGGGCAAAAGGCAAATCAATCTCTTAACTTGATACAAGGTAGATGTGTTGTAACACCATAATTTGTTAGCTCATTTCATACTATTTTTAGGCCTCATATCAAACAATTCACAAAGAGGTAAGGAAAAATAACATTAAATAATGCATTTCTTAGTGTTACATCGCGTATAAATTTTTTCTTCAAAGTCCCGTGGGCCATATGGACTCATATGTCACATTTTCATATTTAATTACATGGATACAATTCATTTACATCACCAAAATTATCCTACAACTCGTGAAAACCAAAAGGAAGTATAAAATACATATATGTATTTTCGGCTAGAATTTCCTCATTTCTGACAAACGTTGAAAAATCATAACTAATTTTAGAAAAATTAAAATCATGCATTCTTGGCCATTTTAGAAAGCTACACATGTATAATTTATGCTAAAAATATTTCTAGATCATGAAACACCATACAGAAGGTGTTTGACATTTGAAAAGATCAAGAGGTCATGCTATCCACTGGTGCTGTCACAAAATTCTGTAACAAATTAAAAAAATGTCCAATTAATTCCCAAAAAACATAATTTATGAAAATGATACCAATTTGAAAATATTTAGATGTTAGCTAGAGAGAAAAAATAACTCTAGACTAGTTCAGGTACACCCAAACCTTGAAAACTAATCAAATAGTACCTGAAGTCAATTTGAGCTCCTAGTACTAGACAAAATCTTTAAAAATTCATAACTTCCTCTCTAGACATCCAAATGGGGTGCTTCTAGTTGGCACAAGTCACTGGGAATGTCTAATTTCTCCATATAAAATTTCGTGACAATTAGATATCATTTGGACCCTGTGTGATAGAAATAATTTTCGGATCAAGTAAACAGTGTATCAGACCAAAATCAGAAATTTTACCAAATTTGAAAATTCTTCAAATATTTTCTAGACCTCTAAAAATTTTGTTCTTTAGTGTTTCAAAAAGCTCTCAACAAGATTTACTTGCATGCCAAATTTCAAATCAAAAAGAGCTTATTTGGACAAAAAGTGATATAAGATTCCATTATGGTTAAATTTGACTCCATATAAGATATCAAAAGGTCCAAATTGTAACAACCGGGAAAAAGAAAAGAAAAGGGAAAAGAAAGAAAGTGAAATCTGGAAATTTTCAGAATCCAGAATTTCTGCCAAGTCTTCTCGCAATAGCGAGAAACGGTCTCGCTACAGTGAGAGTGCTTGTTCGCAATAGCGAAGGCGATTCTAGCTATAGCGAGTGCAGGCAGCAACCTATACAAAAACCAGGGAGTTGCCCGCTGTAGCGTGCGCCATAGCGAAAGTGAAGTCTGGAACTAACGCGATTTCGCCATAGCGAGTGGTAAATCTCGCCATAGCGAAGAGAACTGACGCGATCTCGCCGTAACGAAGGTTACACCTCGCCATAGCGAAGCCAGATTACACGAGCTCGCTATAGCGAAGGTTAATTTTCGCCGTAGCGAGGGTCGATCTGAAAGAGAGTAAATAGCGAGAATCAGACTTCATTAAATGCCCAAACTCATTTCTTCTCTCATATCTGCCCTAAGCTTCGACCCAAAGAGAGAAAAGAGGCGTGGAGAGTGTGAGAGATCAAGAGAAGGAGGAAGATCAAGGGAAAGGTAAGGTAACTTCTCCCATTTCTTCTTAGAACTCTGATCCCCTCCCTTTGCCCTCTCTTTCTGCGGTTTTATTTGTGAAAATGGACGGATTTTGGGCATGGGTCAGAAGAGGGAAAGTGAAAAACTCTTTTGAATCCTTGAGTTTTCTTTGAAAATGAGGTTTTCCATTACCATGGGAGCTTGAGAGAGAGAAAGGGTTAATGGCATTCTAGAGAGAGAACCCTAGGTTGTATGTGATAGAAGGGTTGCTCTAAATTAAATTATAAGAGAGTAATTGCATGCTTTTGGTGTGTCTAGGCTCAAGTGAAGCACCTCCATCAAGGTGTGATTGTGAACCTAAGGAGGGAGAGGAGAAATTGAAAGGAAAAGCTAGTGTTGGCTTTGGCTCCAAAGGTAGCTCTCTCTTTCACTCTTTCTTGTTGCATTCTTGGATATGATAGTCATTGTATGATATGTATATGCTGAATGTGTGGAATATGCCATATGCTATTGTTTTGATGCATTGATGCCAATATGCTTGTGTGTTGAAATGTGAGAATTGCTCGGGTGCGGTAGCGCCGAAAGTCCCTTGAGATGGGTGAGGTGAAGCCGAAAGTCCCTTGAGATAGGTGAGACAAGGCCAAAAGTCTCAAACGAGTGAGGCCAAGTCAAAAGTCCTTAAACTCGGGTGAGGCCATCCAAAAGTCCCTAAACTCGGGTGAGGCTAGACCAAAAGTCCCTGGAGCCCATTTTTGGCATTGTTGTGAATTCCATAGCATGTACATTATGTGTTGGATGATTGAGAATAGCTAAATGCTTATTCACATGCTTTGACTTGTTATATGCCTTGATTGCTTGCTGGATTGAGTGCATGAGCTACTGAGATTTCCTGAATCTCACCCCTTTCCCCTCCTAACTAATATGCTAGGTGGAGCTTAAGGAGAACCGAGCACACACCAAGGAGCCTAGGAGCATGTTTAGTTAGATATGCTTAGTTACTTTCTTTTGGAATTTTGATGTAAATATGATGTAAAGTGGTGCCAAATGAAGATGTGCCCACTATTTTTGAGTTGTAAGGGTTGTAACTAATGTAAATGTATGAAAGGATATTGTATGAACTATGTTTATAGCCAAATGAATGGAAATGAGGGTTTTACCCCTTTTGTTACATGTATGGAATAGTGCATAATTGGCCATAGCATAGTGAGATTTGGATGTATGATGATTTGGATCATATGGACATGTTAGATATACTAGTTTTATGCTTTTAAACCTGTCCATGTGGAGTGAGAATGTGTGAGAGGCTATGTGTATCCGTTTTGGACCTTTGGGGTGCCAAAATCGGGAAATTTGAGAGCTCCGTCAAAGTATGATCGGATGAGCTCCGTTTGCCACGAAATTTGGCGTGCCTCTAGAGTTTGTAGAAAGCTTCTTGAGAAGCTAAAGTGGGTAATATTCAAAGGATTATAGAATATTTGGAGAATTGTTGAATTTGGGAAAAATTCAAGGGATTGGTCATGTACTGTTCATGCAACTAGAAAATGAAATCTGTGGCATTCTTAGACCAAATGGATTCCAAATGTGGTGAAATTTTATACACATAAACTAGACCACCACAGTGAGTTATAAGAACTAGAATCACCCAAATCGGAGGTCTGTAGAGAGAGATTGAATCGACTAAAGTTCTGTATCAGTATCAGGGAGCTTTCCTGACCCCCGTCACTGTTCCATCGGTTTCTGGGGTGTAGGAGCTACTGAACTGATCTGGACTTATTTTTCTCCTCTAGTAGACATCTGTATCTTTCTAAATTGGTATAATGTGCCCAGATTGGATTTTTGTGGATTTAGTTATGAATTTTTGAATGTCATGACAGCAAGCTGCACCAGAAACAGTGACAGCTGGACCTTCCTCCTATTTTCGATGTCAAACATGATCCAAATGCTAAGATTTTGATTGGGAATGATTTTTAGTGTAAAGTCAACACTTAGAGCTTTCTAGAAAGCTAAATTTTGATGCATTCCCATTTTTCTATAATTAGTTATGATTTTCCAAAGTTAGAGCCAAAATAAGACTTTTGGGCACAAGTGAGAAAAGTGCATTTTCTGGTTTTTGGCTCCATACCCGTGGCTTATGGTTTGTTTTATGCTATGTATAAGTCTTCCATATGGAGTTTGAGTTGAGGATGCTTGAGATGGGTTCACAGGACCCACGGGGCAAAAGATGAGTATATGAAACCCTGGTTCATAGCATGCAAATGCCACGGAAGAGTAGTGATTCTTTGGAAATCATATGGAATCGAGCCCGGTGAGAGGCTAGGTAGTGGTAGTAGTTTAAGGTGTCACACAAATGGCTTTCTTGGTGTTTGGCACCTCTTAGGCAAGTCCAAAAGCATAATTATGACTTGTATGAACTGCCCAAATGGTCCCAAATCTCATGTATCTCAATTTGGCTATTCCACTTCTACTTATACACTAATGCTTCAAACTTTCAAGAAGCAAAATTTGTCATTACATACTCAATATACATTCTAAGGGTCACATAACATAATCTCTCAATTATATATGACATATTATCATAATTATACATACTTATAAAGTCATTCGTCATACAACCATAGATTACACATTTACCACTTTGATGGCCTTAAAGAAGCCAATTATATGCATTTCAATGTCAAGCTCTCATCTCTCAATTGATTAGCTCCTATCTTCTTACTATCTTGATCCACCTAGCATGTTAGAACATTGGAGAGGAGGGGATGAGATTCAAGGAATCCCAATAGCTTATCTCACATTCAACCATACATAAAGCATACAATATAAGTTTTACAAATACATGTATAGGTATATTAACATATGCTAGCATTTAAGAAGCATTTTCAACATTTGAACAAGTCATACATAGCATACAAAGACTTGCAAAGTAAGTGGATTGACCTCACCTATTTATTTGTGGATTTTGGACTTGCCTCACCTATTCTTTAAGAGGTTCTTGGATTCAACCATGCTCTTGGAAGTTAATGTAATACCATATATATCTAACCCCATTCATGGCATTCATAAGCTCCCTATCATTATTTTCATAAGAGTACATGGAAAATGAACCAACAACAATAGATTTAATCCCATTGCGTTATGTTTAAAAAATTTAAATCGGTGACACGTGGGCTGTGTAGGTTCATAACATGCATCTTCATATTTAAATACATTATTACAACCCATTTGCATCACAAAATCTTGCTCATAACTCAAGGAAACCGAAATGGAGCATGAATGGAACTCATTGAATTTCGGCCAGATTTGCTACTATTCTGTCCAAAACTTTGGAAAATCATAAGTAATTCTTAAAAAATTGAAATGATGTAATCTTGGTCATTTTGGAAAGCTTGGTATGTCTAATTTATGCTAAAAATAGTTACAAGTCATAAAATCTCACACAACAAACGTTTAACATGCGAAATGGTCTGGAGGTTAGACTAGGTCCTGATGCTATCACAATTTACTGATATAAAGTTCAAAAATGTCCAATTAATTCCAAAAAATTACAAATCGAGTAAATGATACCAATTTGGAAAGATGGAGATGTTAGCTAGAGTATAAAAATAATTCCAGATCAGTTCAAGCTCTCCCAGATCCCAAATTTTGATCAAACAGTGACTAAGGTCTGGTTAGAAGCCTGACACTGGACTGAATATTTGAAAAATCGTATCTCCCTCTGTAGACCTCCAAATGAGGTTCTTCTAGTTGGATCAGGTCACTAGGAATTTCTAATTTATTTGTATAAAATTTTGTGACAATTGGACATCATTTACCCTATGAGTGACAGAGTTTAATTTCGGACCAATGCTACAGTACCAAGGACCAAAACCAGAAAAAAAATCTCAACTTCAACAATTCGCCAAATATTCCACAGACCTCCAAAAATTACCAACTTTAGCTTCCCAAAAATATCTCAATAAGATCTAGATGCATGTCAAATTTCAGACCAAGATGAGCTCATTTGGACAAAAAGTGACATAGCCTCATGAAATGGTCATTTTTGCTTCCAATCAAGAGTCACTTTGCACCAAATGGCCTCTTCTTGAGTTTGGCACCCCTTGCGCAAGTTTCAGAGCACAAATATGACTTGTAAAGACTATCCAAGTGATCTCAAACCTCATACATCTCATTTTAGTCTCTCAACATCCATTTGTGCATAGTTACATCAAACCATCAAAGAGCCAATTTGCATAATTCCATTACTTTTAGTGTCATATAAAGTCTACATCATGTTCATACATCATTTTACACTTGTTCATGGTCTTACATCACAAAAACATTACATGCATCATTACTTTGACATTCAACCACTACTTAAAGTACATAATACATCAAAATAAAGATGTTCAATATCCTTGGCTTGCATCTCCTTGGCTTGGAATACCACCTTGACAATTCAAGAATGAGGGGGAAAGGGGAGTGAGATTCCAAGAATCTCAATAGCTCACATACCCACTCACATCACATTCAAGGCATACATACATCAAATTCATACTATGTAAGCATAAAGTATGCAATAAATTTCATTCCATACCACATTCACATGTCAAGACCACTTTCATACTCTAGGGACTTTTGGTTTAGCCTCATCCCATTTCTAGGACTTTTGGATTTGCCTCACTCTTAGCTTAGGGACTTTTGACCTAACCTCACCCATTCAAGGGACTTTTGGCCTTGTCTCACCTATGCCATGAGACTTTTGGCATCTCCTCATCTTCATCAAGGGACTTTTGACATCACCTCACCCTTATGAGCTCTTTCCACATTCATGGTCATTCAAGACACCACATTGGTACCAATGCACAACAAGGATCAAGTGGTATGTTATCAAGCATCAAGAATGCATGAAAGCATACTAAAACATACATATGCATACAAGAATGCAAAGAGAATGAGGTGGAGAGCTACCTTTTAAGTTATACAAGCTTACTTTGCAATTTCCTTGCCCTCGTTGGTTTCACAAGAGCACTTAAGTGGATTACAGTTCTCTTGACCTAGACATCACAAATAACACACAATCACATCCTTGAAGCAAGCCAGACATTAAACTAAAGCTTATCACATACTTGGTTCCATAATGGACATATTGGTTCCATAAGTGACCTATTGAAGCAATTCATATCATTCAAGTGCTAGGCTCCATTCTCTTGTTATTTCTAGACTTCTTGGACTCATTTAAGGTCCTTGGAGCCATCACATATTCAATTGCACCATTGAAATACCAAGTTGCTTCATAAGGCACCATTATGGACACCATTGTCCCATCTCCCAATCTATGGCTCCTAAATTTTTCCCAATGGTTTCTCCCATCTTCTAACATCATATAAAGTCCCAAACCAAGGCTAGAACAATTTAAAGCATCCTCTAGCCTAATGAACCTAGCTTGGCCGAAATATGCACTATAAGGAAGGTTCATGGATTTTGTGATTTTTCCTTGATAGGAGAGCCACTTGGGAGGCTTTCTAGAAGTCTTAGGAGCTCAAGGGAACATTCAAATACCCAAGGAAACGTTCACACAAAAATCAGATTTTACAAAACCCTAGAAAGCACTACACTTTTCTAACTTGTTTTCCTTTAGTTTTTACTTGAATTTCTTGCCATATTCCTAATCCTTGCACTCTTTTTCCTAGGTTTCTCTCTTGGTTCTACCCAAAATCTAGCCCCTCCTATCCCATCCTATGTTGGCTGAAACATACAAGAAGAAGGGACAAGAAAAGGCTACCATAGGAATGAGATTTTACCTTATTTTTCCTTAGTTTCTTGGATGTTTCTTCCCTTGGTTAGCTTCTTTTCTCCAAACACGAAATTTCCCTCCTTGGTTTGACCTCAAAATAGAACCAAATCATTCAAAAAATTCATGGAAAGAAAGGAGGAAGAGAGGAGAACAAGATTGGAGGAAGATGGAGCAAGAAATTCCATGAAATTACCTAGTTTCTCCTTGGCTTTCTTCCTCTTTTTCTCCTCCTTCTTGTGTGCCTAAGAGAGCTAAAGATTTTCTGTATTTTGGGCAGAAAGGGTCGTGCTTATTAAAGAGGAGAAGAAGGGAGAAAAGTGTGGAACTCTTTAGAACATTCAAGAAACCATAAATTCTAATTTTGCCCTTCTATAATGGCAACTTCGTTTCGGCTTCGTTTTAGCTCCTTTTTTAGAACCGTCTTTTCCATCATAAAATTTAGGTTCCCAATTTAATAAAATGCCTTTGGAAGCACTCAATTTGGAGCTAAAATCTTACTGAACAAATCGGTCAAAGTTCAAGTCAAATGACATTGAAAAATATACATCGGAGGGGTTTCACCAGTCCCGGGGTTTCTCGTAGTTTTTGGGGCCTCTGAGAACCTTGGGCAATTCAAAACTTTCATTTAAAAAGCCCTCCTATGTGGTTTTTAAAAATTGCACTTATTTACGAAAATACCATTATGGTTCTCAGTTTCCGTCGCAAATTATTTCTCCATCCTAACTTCTTTTTTCTTTCCATTTGAGCCTAGAATTATCATTTTTAGGAATCTAGAACTAAACCCAAATCTTTTGGGATATTATCTAGGTCATTTCAGAGGACTTACTTTTATATGACTTATTTCGTCATTTTAAGAAATTTACATTCATTACAGTTAACCTCACTTTTGGAAGACTCTTTACTTTATCTCAACCAATCTTAAGGGTTCTTGGCTTATCCTTACCATGGTTAAGGGTTCTTGGCCTCACCATGCTCAAGCAAACTAAAACAAACATCATGATCATCATTTGGAAAATATAATGCATTATCATGGTACCATGGAATAGGAGCTCATGCGAGAACATTTTTCATGGCTTGAAATACACATACACATATTCAAAGACAAGTAAAGCAAGTAATCATGTATGAGAGAAGGTGGAAAAAGCTACCTTGATAGCATTTGTACACTTTTCCTTAAACTTTGAATCCTCTCCCTTGACCTCACACACCCAAAGAGGTGGAGATCATTCCTTTTGGTTTAGACACATCATATGGAAGCTAATTATACTCTTGGAGTAAAGTCTAAGGCCACACAACTTACTTAAACTCTAGCTTGACCTATAAACTCCTTTATGGTTCCAAAATGCACCTAATGAAACAACACCCATCAAATAAATTCTAAGCTCCATTCTTTCCTTTCAAATACGATTCTTGACTCTTTTTAAGCCTCTTGGAGTCATCACATAATTAAAATAAAGAGCATAACTATATGTTGCTTCTTTAAATCATATTATGGAACATAAAACACTAACTCGTTCTCTAAGCTTTCTAAATTTTTTCCAAGGCTTCCCCTTATATTTGTTGATTATATATGACTAAAAAATGGGTTAAAAAATTTTAAAACTCTTCTTAGGTATGTAAACCTCTCTTGGCCGAACTTGTGGAGGAATTTAGCCTTCATGGACTTTGCTTTGTTTTCTTGATGGAGGAAGCACATAGGAAGACTTCTAGAGATCTTAGGAGCTCATTTAAACTCTCATTTAGACATAGGAATCAAGATATCAAATCAAATTTTGCAAGGAACATATGAAACCCTAGACTTTACATCTTGAATTTCCATGATTATTTGTTAATTCTCTTTGCATATTCTTAATCTCCATACCTTTTTTTCTAAGAATCACCCTTGGTTTTGCCTAAAAACTAAGCCCTCCCAGGACTTCTTGAGTGGGGTGAAATGGGTGGAGAAGAGGAGCAAGGAGTAGCAACCATGGAAGAAGAAATTATCTTATTTTTATGGCTTTTCTCACTTGAATCTTGTCTCCTTTGAGCTCCTCTCTTTAAATTCAAAATTTCCCCTTAATTTCTCCCTTAAAACAAATTTACAAACTTCATTATAATCATAAGAAATAAAGGAGAATGGAGGAGAAGAGGTTTGGAAAGAAGAAAGCATGAAAAACTACTAAAATTTCTCACCTTTTAGCTTGAATCTCTCCTCCTTTTCTTCTTCCTCTTGTGCGCCTCATCCCCTAAGGCTTTCTCTGATTTTTGGGCAGAGCTTGGTAGACCAAAATGGGGGGGAGAAAGGGGGCATCATATATATAAGTGGGAGGAAGAAACACTTCTAAAAAATTTTTATTTTGTCCTTTGTTTTTTGTGACACCTTAATCTACTACCGCTATCTAGCCTCTCACTGGGCTCGGTTCCATCTGATTTCCAAAGAATCAACACTAGTCCGTGGCATTTTTATGCTAGGAGTCGAGGTTTCATACACTCGTCTTTTGCCTCATGGGTCCTGTGAACCCATCATTTATATTCTCAACTTAAACTCCACTTATACAACCCATACATAGCATAAAACAAACCATAAGCCACGGGTATAGAGCCAAAAACCCGAAAATGCACTTTTCTTACTTGTGCCCAAAAATCATATTTTGGCTCTAACTTTGGAAATTCATAACTAATTATAAAAAAATGGGAATCTGGTAAACTTTAGCTTTCTGGAAAGCTCTAAGTGTTAAATTTACACTAAAAATCATTCCCAAACAAAATCTCAGCATTTGGACCATTTTTTACATCAAAAATGGGAAGGATGTTCAGTTGTCACTGTTTCTAGTGCAGCTCATGAACTTCGGAAATTCATAATTAAATCCAAAAAACTCCAATCTAGGCATACTATACCAATTTGGAAAGCTACAGATGTCTAATAGAGGAGAAAAATAAGTTCAAATCAGTTCAGTAGCCCCTACACCCCGAAAACCGATGGAATAGTGACGGGGGTCAAGAGAGCTCCCTGATGCTGATACAGAACTTCAGACAGTTCAATCTCTCTCTATAGACCTCCAATTTGTGTGATTCTAGTTCTTATAAGTCACTATAGTTGTCTAGTTTATGTGTATAAAATTTCACCATATTTGGAATCCATTTGGTCTATGAATGCCACAGATTTCATTTCTGGTTTATATGAACAGTACATGACTAATTCATTGAATTTTCCCAAATTCAACAATTCACCAAATATTCTCTAGACCTCCGAATATTACCCACTTTAGCTTCTCAAGAAGCTTTCTACAAACTCTAGAGGCACGCCAAATTTCATGGCAAGAGGAGCTCATCCAGTCATACTTTGACGGAGCTCACAAATTTACCGGTTTTGGCACCCAAGAGGTCTAAAATGGGTCCAAAAGGCCTCTCACACATTCTAGCCACTCATGGACAAGTTTAAAAGCATAAAACTAGGATATATAACAAGTCCATATGGTCCAAAACAACATACATTCCAATCTCGCTATGCTACGGCCAAATTTACACTACTTCATTCATTCAACAAAAGGGGCAAAACCCTCATTTCTATTACTTTGGCTATCAACATAGTTCATACATCATCTTTTCATACATATACATATGTTACAACCTTTACATCTCAAAAATAGTGGGCGCATGTTTATTATGGCACCACTTTACATCAAAATACATCAAAATATCCAAAAGAAAGTAATATCTAACTAAGCATGCTTCTAGGCTCCTTGGTGTGTGCTCGGTTCTCCTTGAGCTCCACCTAGCATATTTAGTTGGGAGGGGAAGGGGTGAGATTCAGGGAATCTCAGTAGCTCATGCACTCAATTAAGTAAGCAATCAAGGCATATAACAAGTCAAAGCATGTGAATAAGCACTTAGCCATTCTCAAACAACCAACACACGATGTACATGCTATGGAAATCACAACAATGCCAAAAATGGGCTCCAGGGACTTTTGGTCTAGCCTCACCCGAGTTTAGGAAATTTTGGATGGCCTCACCCGAGTTTAAGGACTTTTGACTTGGCCTCACTCGTTTGAGACTTTGGCCTTATCTCACCTATCTCAAGGGACTTTCGGCTTTACCTCACCCATCTTATGGGACTTTCGGCGCTACCTCACCCAAGCAAATCTCACATTTCAACACACAAGCATATTGGTATTCAATGCATCAAAGCAATAGCATATGGCATATTCCACACATTAAGTATATACATAACATACAATGACTATTACATCCAAGAATGCAACAAGAAAGAGTGGGAAGAGAGAGCTACCTTATGAGCCAAAGCCAACACTAGCTTTTCCTTTCAATTTCTCCTCTCCCTCCTTAGGTTCACAATCACACCTTGATAGAGGTGTTTCTCTTGAGCCTAGACACACAAAAGCATGCAATTACTCTCTTAGAATGTAATCTTTCAGATCAAACTCTCCTAACATACCAGAACCTAGAGTTCTTTCTCTCTCTCTCTCTAGAATGCCATCAACTCTTTCTCTCTCTCAAGCTCCCATGGTAGTGGAAACAACATTTTTAAAGAAAACACAAAGATTCAAAGGTATTTTCCACTTTCCCTCTTCTGACCCATGCCCAAAATCCATCCATTTTCACAAACAAAACCATAAGAAAAGAGGGCAAATGGGGGAGATCAGAAATCTAAAGAGAAATGGGAGAAATTTACTTACCTTTCCCTTGCTCTCCCTCCTTCTCTTGGTCTCTCTCATTCTCCACGCCTCTTTTCTCTCCTTGGGTCGAAGTCTAGGGCAGATATGAGAGAAGAAATGAGTTTGGGCATTTAATGAAGTCTAATTCTCGCTATTTACTCTCTTCCGGACTGACCCTCGCTACGGCGAAAATTAACCTTGGCTATAGCGAGCTCGTGTTATCTGGATTCGCTATGGCGAGGTGTAACCTTCGCTACGGTGAGCTCGTATCAGTTCCCTTCGCTATGGTGAGATTTACCATTCGCTATGGCGAACTCGTGTCAGTTCCAGACCTCACTCTCGCTATGGCGTACGCTACGGCGAGCAACTCCCTAGTTTCTGTATGGACTGCTGCCAGCACTCGCTATAGCTAGAACCTCATTCGCTATTGCGAGAAGACATTCTCGCGACAGCGAGGACTTTTCTCGCTATTGCGAGGAGACTTAGCACAATTTTTGGACTTCGAAAATTTCTAGCTTTCTACTTTCTTTCTTTTTCCTTTTCTTTTCTTTTTCCCAATTGTTACATTTTTTGTATTTTCATTTTTACTTTATTTTAGCTCTTTTTTTAGAACTATCTTTTCCATTATAAAATTTAGGCTCCCAATTTAGTAAAATGCCTTTGGAATCACTCAAATCGGAGCTAAAATCTTCCCAAACAAATCTGTCAAAGTTCAGGTGCACTAACGTTAAAAAAATCCACCGGAGGGACTTTAGCTATCCTGGGGTTTCCCATGGTTTTTAGGGCCTCTGAGAATCCCAGAGAACTCAAAACTTTCATTTAAAAAGCCCTCATGTGTGAATTCCAAAATTTGCTCAAAATTATGAAAATGCCATTATGTTTCATAAGTTTTTTGTAAGAAATTATTTTTTCATTCTAGCTCAGTTTTCTTTCTGTCTAAGCCTAGGATTCTCATTTTTAGGAGTCTAGAATGCTTCCCAAATTTTTTGGGATCTTAGTTAACTCATTTTGGAGGACTTACTTTTGTATTCGGTGAATTTCGTTCGTTTATAGAGAAATCGTACGTTATGTTTCTCATGTTTTCTTTTATTTTCAGAGAACTGGATGTTACATGTATTATTAAGAATAATTCTTTGCATTGTTTGACTCAAGAGCAACTCACTCTTTTATATATGATGATTGTGTGAATAAACTAAAGTTGATTATGGTTAAGTTACTATTCGAATTACATATTTTCACTCTTATGGGAGAAGGAGTTTTTACTTCATATGCTTATGTAGATTATTCTATTTAAGTAATAGACCTTTTATTGTTTACTTATCTTATTTACCCTTGAAATCATTCTCAGGATGGATTGGCTATCTATAAATAGCATAATTCTATATTGCTATCAAAAGACTATGACATTTCCACCAAGCCCTAAGTTTTATTGCCAACTAAGCCAACAGGGGATTAGATGAAGGCATTCTTTTGTGCTCTTAAAAAACAAAGGCAAACCAATATAGTAAGGGAAACTAGAATGGGAAGTAGAATTTTCCATTAATTAGTTCCTGGATTAGGTCCAATCACCATCGCACATATAGGATTTCTCCTTTAGAGTTGAATGAACCTAAGAAACAAATCAAAGGCTTGCTAAACAATTTATTTGACCAAGTGTATCACCTTGAAGAGCCCCTATACTTTTTGTGAAAAAGAAGAATGGAAGTTTGAAATCATCTATAGATTATAGCCAATTAAATAATAAGGTTATTAAGAATAAGTATCCACTCCCAAAAATTGATTATTTGCTAAGCCATTCTTGGATTAGGTCCAATCGCCATTGCACATATAGGATTTTTCCTTTAGAGTTGAATGAACCTAAGAAACAAATCAAAGGCTTGCTAAATAGTTTATTTAACCAAGTGTATTACCTTGAGGAGCTCTTATACTTCTTGTGAAAAAGAAGAATGGAAGCCTGAGATCATGTATAAATTATAGAGAATTAAAAAAGGAGGCCATTAAGAATAAGTATCCATTCTAAAAAATTGATGATTTGCTAGGCCAATTTAAGGGAGCTATAATTTTCGCTAGATTTTCTTCCAATTTTCTCCTAAGAAGGCCTATTAAAAGAATAGTCTTATGGTTGGGAAAAAATTTTGTTTTTTTTATTAAAATTCCATCTTTCCCTTGTCTCTACATTAGTTTGCTCTTTTCAAAACATTCTTCCAAATTTTCACTTTCAACCTTTGGCTAGAAATTATGTTTTGGAAATTTTGGCCTTTAATGGAAATTACATGTTTTTACCTTATTTTTTTAGTTATTGCATTTTTACCCCACTTAATCTTTTTAGTTTGTCCTAAAATTTTTAATCATTAAATCCTTACGTGTAAAAATTTATTTATTCTCAATATTATTTATTATGATGATTATTATTGAATTAAGAGGTTAGGAAATTATCTTATATTCCAAAAATGCACTAAATAAAAATATATTATATTCCTATCTTAAACATATCACAATATAATATATTTTAGAGGAGGATGTTACTATTTTCTTTTAATACAATTTATATAATTATCAAAATTAATAAAGTTAATGGTGTAAAGTACTCCATCATTTACCAATATTTTAACTCTTTTTATTAAAATGTGTCTTTATTCTACGGTGTTATAACATAGAGGAATTTTCCTACAATTAAACTAAAATATGAAAAGACCATCAAAGATTCTACCATTTCCAAGAAGATCATATTTATAAAATTACTTAAATGTTTTATTTTTAAATTCAAATGAATATCTAAATAGTACAAGTTTTGAAACAAAAATCAAATTTCTAAAAAAAACTTAGTATATAAAAGGTTTTCTTCAAATTCAAAACAAATCCAATATCCAAAGTTATTCTCCATTTTCCTATGGCTTCTATATGTAAGCCTATCTTATTCTTTGAATAGATATTGTTCACTACTCATTGACTTCCTTTGGTTAAGAAAACCCTATAAGTTATTTAAGTTATGGATTGTAAAACCAGAGGATTTCAACCATGTTAAATTCATGGCAAATGAATCAAATTAAGTTAACTTTCTCGTCAAGTTGAGTCTTGTATTTCACATAATTCTTTTCTTTTCTGTTTTAACAAAACAAGCACTTGGATTCATTCATTTTACTTTCCTACGTGTCTTGGCTTGCTTCCTTTCTCTTAGATATACATGGTCAAAGTTAATGGATTGACCATTTCTCCTTATATGTGCTATAAAAGATCTTAAAAGGCCCATATTAAGGCAAAAGGAAGTTCAAAAGGAGAAACTTGGACATCTTAACCTCTCATGGATGATAACTTAGTCATTATGGTTCTTGTTAAGGGTTCGAGGACTTGAATTATATTTAGTTGCATTCTAACCCTTTTGGGAGACCATGCTAGTATCATCAAAACATATAAATGAATGATTGAAGACTAAGTATTTAAATACCAAATCCTCTAAACTTTTAGTAGCCCTTGCTTGTTCTAATTTCAATATGGTCAAATGTCCTCATGGACTTTGTTAGTGGGCTATCCAACTCAAAAGCAAAGACTACAATATTTCTATGATGAATTGACAAAATATGGCCATTTTGGTGCTCTTACTTCACAACTTCTTTGGTAGCACAACTCTTCTATGAAATGGTCTTCAAACTTATAGGTTTTTGTTATCTATTATCAAAATAAAGACCCTATATTTCTCAGTAAAAGTCATCTCAAGCATAGCACGGCTCATCACCCTTAAACTGATAATCAAACCTAAACCCTTAACAAGTGTTTTGAATAATATCTTCATTCTTTTGTTGCTAAAACAAACTAGACCGCTTACCTTCTTTAGGTTAAGTACGAGGTATAGTATGTCTTTTCACTTCGCTATTCAAATGTCTCCATACATGGTAAAACACCTCCAACCATCCCTAGATACAATGCTAACTCAATCTTTATTGTTGTAATTTGGGACTAGTTGATTACGTAGATGCACTTCAAAAAAGCTAGCAATGAATGGCCAAATATGCCAACCTCCATCGCCAAGATATGCAATTTAAGGTTAGGAATTAGGTTTTACTAAGACTTTATTCTTATCAACAATCATTAATGGTGTTTAGACCAAACTAAAAGATATTTTGGAAATTATGGCAAATAAATATTTTGATCCTTGTTAGATTATGGAAAGAGTTAGGGTAGTAGCTTACAAACTGCTATTACAAAAAGCAACAAAATACACAATGTATTTCATGTCTCCATACTTAAATAGTCTTAACAAGACCCTACACTAACTTTTCCAAATCACCCAACCGAAGAAGATAACTTAATGGAGCCATATGCTATATTAGATTATCAAAAGCTAGACTAGGGGAGACATAACCCAAATGAGGTGGGCTTTAACAAAAGAAACGAGAAGGACCACTAGCAAGACTTAAGAGGCCACAGTGGATGAGAGATTTGAAAGACTTTATAACACCAAAATGAGAATCTTGTTATAGAATAACCATTTGCATAGCAAGCATACAAAGGGAAGGTCCATGCAAAATTGCCTAAATATAGAAAACAAAATAGTTTGTTTACTCTGAATAATACTTTATGTGCTTAGGTTCAACAAGGGGTATTTTGAGTAGAACAAACAAATAAATATTTTATCATATAAGTTTATACCTAATTATCATATATATAGCACACAATCAATTAAAATTCAAGAACGCAAAATATCTTTTAATTTTCTGACTTTTATAAGTTTTTTCCTAATATTTAATTCTTGATTTACTATTTTAATAACTTCTATGTCTTTCTTATTACAAGTGGAAGGTTTGTATAGAGATTTCTTTTTTCATTTGATATAATAACTCTAATTTTCTTACATAAGTAGGCATAATCCATATACAAATTTGTCTTTAGATTTATATGGTGGTACATCCATAAACCAAATTTGTCATATTTGCTTCAATCATTCCTTCATAACAACTCTCTTAATTCTTGGCCACTTTAAACATGATGCAGTATCACTAATGCTATGATTATGCATGGCTTTCGTTGGAGTATTTAGATACCTTTTTACTACTTTGTCTAACAAATTAAGGGATTTTATGTTTGCTTATGATTATAATTGGAATTAAAATTAGAGTTATTATATGGAATTATGCCTGCTTATTATAATTGGGAATCGAACTTAGGAACTTCTTGATTGGACTGATAAGGAGAGGAGGAGAGATAAAGAAAACTTTCTTCCTTCTAAGGCATGTAGTTACTCGAACGGGAAGACTGATTGTTTTATTTCTATAATTCTTACCAGCTATAGTCTACTGCCTTTCTTCTTTCTTATGGTTTACTTCCCTCTCCCTAGGGCAAGATTAAGACCATCTGATATATGAGTAATGAGAGGAAATGAATTCAACAATTCCCTCTTTGCTCCTCTCCTTATCCGTCCAATCAAGAAGTTCCCTGAGTTCTATTCCCAATTATAATAAGCAGGCATAATTCCATATAATAACTCTAATTTTAATTCCAATTATAATCGTAAGCAAGCATAAAATGCCTTAATTTTTTAGACAAAGTAGTAAAAAGGTATCTAAATACTCCAACGAAAGCCATGCATAATCATAGCATTAGTGATACTGCATCATGTCTAAAGTGGTCAAGAATTAAGAGAGTTGTTATGAAGGAATGATTGAAGCAAATATGACAAATTTGGTTTATGGATGTACCACCATATAAATCTAAAGAAAAGTTTGACGAAGAGAAAAATAAAATAGATGAGCATTCAGACATGTGCAAACAGAGACACACCAAGAGAGAGATATGCTTAATTATTTTAATCGTACAAGAAAAATCATTTCTTCTATAACCAAGTCTCTCCCAATAGCAAGAAACAAAAAAGACTATCTCTGGCCAAAAGTTCACAAAGATCAGAAGGCTGAATCCAAAGAAAACCTTGATTTTTGTACCTAAACCATAATTCTTAAACAAAGACCACACTGATGAACAAATAAATATTTTATCATATCAGATTTACCTAATTATCATATCTAGTGCACAATCATTTAAAATTCAAGAACACAGTGTCTTCTAATTTTCTGATCTTTTTTAGTTCTGTCCTCGTTAATTTTTCTTTAGTTTTCTTTTATTTTTTGATTTTCTATTTCAATAATTTTAATGCCGTCCCTTTTCTCACATGGACTTTGGGTGACGCTAAATTCACTTTTCATTTGTTCAACAAGTGCAAGGCCTCATTTCTGTCATTTTTTATTTTTTTTAACATTTCATTTACTGTATTGGGCTCTTCTCCTATCTTTTCTTCCTGAAAGAACAACTTAATAAGTTACAGTCATCCTATATGTGCGCAGGTATTTTGCCAGAATAACAGGGCTCGCAGTTACTCAAGAAACAATCTATAACTAAAGCTGGCTAAAAGTAAAGAAACAATATAAAAGAAGTCGATGAAAATCTAGTAGGACGAAACACAAATAGATTGAGGGGAAGAATTATGTAGAATTTCATTGTTTTTTGTTCGTTTCTTGTCCTTTGATATAGGAAGGCTTCACATAGGAAAGTATTGAAGAGGATAAGCTATTATTTTATATCATCTCCAAACATTAAAGAATTTGAGAAATGGATTCTCCATGCATTAAGTTCAACATATATTGATATTTTCCAAATGGAAAGTGGATTAGTCTCAAGGGGAAATAAGGGAAAACAAGATTAAAGGAAAAACCCAAAAAAAAAAGTAATTTCAAGCCTAATAAAGATGTAGAATGACGAGAACACAAGTACGGTGATATAAGGTTTGAGGTAACACATCAGGACATGTAACAGAGAAATGAAAAGATAAAAAACATGTAATGGTTACTAAGTGTGTGTTTGGAAACTTGCTTGAAAACTACGTTCTTGTATAAGTAAGGAATTGTTGCTTCTTTGAAAACGTAATTTTAGCCTCCAGCAATGCAGGAACAAACACACCATAAGCAGTCAGTTGTCTTCTAGCACCCGATATGAGAATATAAATTCTAAAGGAAAAAAGATAGGAATTACAAGGCTCTGATACATTGATATCTGTGCTCCTACACTTGACGACACCGGCTTTGACTAATATAAAATAAAGGAAAAAGGGAAGGGAACAAAACAAAGACGAGTAAAACAAAGAAGAATCTGAGAACTTGATGATAAATTTGAAATTGACATCGTTTCAGTCTTTTCAGGTTTCTCCATGTTATTAGTTTTTTAGTGAACAAAATTAGATAATCAAGTAGTTTTTGATAGATTCCTCCTATTCTATCGAAACAATCAAACCAACCCATAATTCACAAAGTATGAAAGAAAAGGAATGTAACTGACCTCACTTTAGTTTTCATGAAGAACTCTGCGTCTCTGCATTGGCATAGGAGAAGTACCAGAAACTGCCATTGGAGAATTAACATCTCTACAACCCTAAACTGCTTCTCTGTTATTGCACTCCTTCACTAAATTCCCACCATCAAGCCATTGAAAATTCCCAATGAACATGCTAATTTCAAAATCCAATAACCCCAATTACTCAACTCAGAGGACAGAAATGAGCCCGTTAGCTATATATGGTATATTCGAAGTTCCAACGATTACGGTCAAGTCCCCAATGGTTAGCTAATATAATTTTCAAATTTCAAGAGGCTCCTCTTCGAATTGCGTCTCCGTATTGGCGTAAGAGAGAAATGAACGGCTCTTTTCTTTTCTTAATTTTTGCACTACAGAGAATCTTCTCTTCTCTTCCCCTTTTCAATTCAACATCTTCGGCCAATCCAACACCTCTCCGATTGTTATCCGGAGCTCTGATTTGTTAGATGATTAATTTTTCAAATTTCAAAAGCTCCTCTTCCAACTGTTAAAATTATGACCGTTGGAACTTAGAACATACTAATATAACTAACGGCTCTTTTCGTTTCCCAGATTTCCCAGGACAGAACATTTTCTTCTCTTCCCCTTCTTCAATTCAACATCATCGGCCAATACCTCTCTGATTGGTAATTCATTTCATTTTTGTTCGACTTTGTCTTTGAATCACCTCCGATTCTCTCACTCTTTGGCCGAAATTTTGAATGATTTGATGGTGGAAATTTAGAGAAGGTGAGGTGAGTCACATACCTTATCTTGTGAGTTACAGAAATTTACAATTATATCGCTTGGTTTGGCTGTTCTATGATTCTATTACTCCGTATAACAAGAACAACACAGCAAAACTACTTGATGCTCTGTTTTATCTCGTAATTCATAGAGCACAAGTCATATTCAAATTTGTCAGCAACAAATTTCTAGGCAATGTTTAACTTTATTTTTAATTATATCATGACCCTTTGTGTCATTTGTGATGTTCTTTGGATCTTTTATGTGAGGACACTAAATCTGTTAGATATTCAGACTTCTGTTAGGCTATTATTTTTCTCTCCGTATTTCTTGATTTCCATTTTGCCATATGCCTTCTGAACCTTAAACTGGTGGCACGTCATGAATCAACTGATGTTATTGTTCCACTGCAGAACCTTTCATTCTCTTCGCCTTCTTCAATTCAACATCATCGGCCAATCCAATACCTCTCCGATTGTTATTCAGAGCTCCGAGTTACTTTTCAAATTTCGAAAGCGTCTCTTCTAACGGTTATAATTGTAACCGTTGGAACCTGAAACATAATATATTACTAATGGCTCTTTTCTTTTCCAAGATTTTTCTGGACAAAACCTTCTTTGCTCTTCCTCTTCTTCAATTCAACATCATCCGCCAATCGTTACCTCCCCAACTGTTATTTGGAGCTCTGAGATGGTAACCCATTTCCTTCCT
Source organism: Erythrophleum fordii (assembly GCA_032878935.1). Taxonomy (NCBI): domain Eukaryota; kingdom Viridiplantae; phylum Streptophyta; class Magnoliopsida; order Fabales; family Fabaceae; genus Erythrophleum; species Erythrophleum fordii. The sequence goes on along the minus strand of JAVQMF010000053.1, from coordinate 45,805,798 downwards.
GTTGCACTTTGTCTTAGAATTGGTAATTTTGGCGTTTCTTTTTTTTGAATTGGTAATTTTGACAAGTTTCATCGTGGAAGCTTAGAACGAAGATGCATTAAGAAATTTAATTTTCAAATGGTGGTTTCTTTCGTACTTATGAATTACAGAAATTTACAATTATCTGGCTTCGTTTGGATCTTCTATGATTCTAATTCTCTGTATAGAACACGAGCAACGTAGCATAAACTACTTGGTGCTCTATTTTAGCTCATGATTCATGAAGCATTACACATTCTCAAATTTGTAGGGAAATTCTCAAAGATTTATCTCTGCTTGCTTTTTTGAGTTTTTACTCAATTGATATCATCTTCGGCTGAGACTTTTGTGAAAGGAAAATTCCATTTGCCGTATATTTATGTATAAAGGCTTCGTTCTCCTTACCATCCTTCAGTTCTTTTGTCCCTGTATTTTTGTATCAGAATTTTGAATTCATGTAATTTAGAATCATTTTACAGATTTTTGGTCGACGAGGTTTAATACCGGAGGTTATGAGCTTGCCTTCAATGGGGCAGAAAAGCACTGGTTCAAGTGGTACTAGTGCTTTAACACTTCATAATTTGAGTGTCAAACCAGCTCAAGGTGATTACTTATTTATTTATTCTTCCTTTTTGGTGCTTCAGATAAATTGTATTAGCTTGCTTGATTCATTCATTCTTTTCTTTTTTTATTCTCTCAGTATTTTATGCCCCGTTTTACTGGATCCCTCTATTTCCAGGAACCATAATACTACTCTAATTTTTATTTTTATTGGATACTAATTTATTTGATGAGCCAACTAAGTGGGTTCATAGTTTCAACTGATGTTGTGAATTTGGAATGTGGATGATTGACTGAAATTATTTTAGGACAATGCTATGAAAAATTTGAAGAATTTTTTACTATTATATACATGGAACTTGAAGTGATTCAATAATAAAGAATCTTAACTTTTTAAAAAATCAAACTTTCCCTACATAAATCCATTACTTTATATAGCATTTTGACATTGTTGATTTTGTTCGACTGCCTTTTTTTTTAATAACTAGTACTCACCACTAGAACACTCATGTGAACAATGTATGCTAAAACTTTTTTTGAAAAAATAAAGAAAAAAGTGTTGTTCTTATATTATCTTAGTAGTAAAATTATGAAGGAAAATTGGGTTGAAATTACCTGTCCTGCTGCTTTCTTCTTGATCGTATATATTATTATAAGCAGTAAAATTAGTTGGATGCTATGGTAGATAGATAAATTGTTTAGCTGTAATGGAGGTTTGATTGTATTTGCATAGCTAATGTTTGAGGACATGGCTATGTGGATTAATGTGCTACGTGTTTATCCAATATTGTAAAGTCATTCAATATTTGTATTTTCATGGCTTTAGACGTAAGGTTAGGTCGTTGCTCGTAAGTAACGCGCTGTATAGCTCGAGTACAGTGAGAAGTGAGCAAGAGCCACTGCATCGTCGCCTGGATGTAGTGAAAAATAAGCAAGGGCTACCACATTTTCGTGAACGAATGTGGTTTAAGAAGTTAGTTCATGAGAGTAGGATTCGTTTTGGAACTTGGAATATAGGTACACTTACGGGTAAGTCTATGGAAATAGTAGATACTATGATTAGGAGAAAGATTAATTTTATGTGTTTACAAGAAACTAAATGGGTAGGAGAAAAAGCGAAAGAATTAGATACTTCAGGTTTTAAACTTTGGTATACTAGTAAATATAAATCTAGAAATGGGGTAGGTATAATTGTAGATAAGTTTTGGAAGAATACTGTAGTAGATGTCAAAAGGTTAGGAGATCGAATCATTGCATTAAAGTTTGTAGTAGAAAAGGAAATCTTTAATATTATTAGTGCTTATGCACCACAAGTAGGGTTAGAAGAATCTCATAAGGTAAAGTTCTGGGAAGATTTAGAATATTTAGTACAGGAAATACCATTAGGAGAAAAGATTATTTTAAGAGGGGATCTAAATGGTCATATGGGAAGAGTATCTTCAAGCTACGAGGGTGTTCATGGAGGACATGGTATAGGAGAAGTAAATGCAGAGGGTAAAACTATTTTAGACTTTTCATTAGTGTTCGATCTTATATTAGCTAACACTTGTTTTAGAAAGCGTGAAGAACATCTTATCACGTATAAAAGTGGTAGGGTATGTTCTCAAATTGATTTCTTTCTTATAAAGAAATCAGATAGAAAATTTTACATGGATTGCAAAGTTATACCGGGAGAGAGTTTAACTACTCAACATAGAGTTTTGGTTATAGATATAAGAGTTAGGAGGAGAGTAAAAAGTAAATGTGAAGGTAGAGTGGTAAGGACTAAGTGGTGGCAACTAAAGGGAGATAAAGAAAAGAATTTGTAGAGAAGGATTATAGAAGAAGGACCTTAGGAAATACAAGGAAGTGCTAACGATATATGGAATGAAATGACTAAAGAGATTAGGAAGGTGGCAAAAGAAATACTAGGTGAATCAAAAGGTTTTGGACCTAGGGATAAAGAATCTTGGTGGTGGGATGCAAGTGTACAAGATAAGGTTAAAGTTAAAAGAGAGTGTTATAAAGTGTGGTCATTATGTAAGAGTAATGAAAATTGGGAAAAATATAAGGTAGCTAAGAAAGATACTAAGAAGGCAGTGAGCGAAGCGAGAGCGAGGGCATTTGATGGGTTATACCAATCTTTAGGTACTAAAGTTGGAGAAAAAAGTATTTACAAGTTAGCTAAAAGTAGAGGAAAAAAGAAAAGAGATGTGGATCAAGTGAAATGCATTAAGGATGAAGATGGGAAAGTATTAGTCACGGAACGAGATATCAGAGAACGATGGAAGGATTATTTTCATAGGCTTTTTAATGAAGGGCATGAGATTTTATTGCAATCGGATAGGTTAGACACGGAAGAAGAGGATCGAAATTATACTTTTTACCGTAGAATTTGTGAGGTAGAGGTAAAAGAAGCATTAAAGCGAATGGAGAATGGCAGAGCAGTTGGACTGGCTAATATACCTATTGAAGTATGGAAGAGTTTGGGAATGAAAGGTATAAGTTAGCTCACAAAGTTATTTAATGGAATTATGAGATCTAAGAGGATGCCAGATGAGTGGTGTAACAACCGGGAAAAAGAAAAGAAAAGGAAAAGAAAGAAAGTGAAAGCTGGAAAAATTCAAAATCTGGAAATTTTGCTAAGTCTCCTCGCAATAGCGAGAAAAGGCCTCGCTGTCGCGAGAATGTCTTCTCACAATAGCGAATGAGGTTCTAGCTATAGCGAGTGCGGGCAGCAGTCCATACAGAAACCAGGGGGCAGCTCGTCGTAGCGTACGCCATAGCGAGAGTGAGGTCTGGAACTGACGCGAGTTCGCCATAGCGAATGGTATATCTCGCCATAGCGAAGGGAACTGATACGAGCTCGCCGTAGCGAAGGTTACACCTCGCCATAGCGAAGCCAGATAACACGAGCTCGCTATAGCGAAGGTTAATTTTCGCCGTAGCGAGGGTCAGTCCGGAAGAGAGTAAATAGCGAGAATTAGACTTCATTAAACGCCCAAACTCATTTCTTCTCTCATATCTGCCCTAAACTTCGACCCAAGGAGAGAAAAGAGGCATGGAGAGTGAGAGAGACCAAGAGAAGGAGGGAGAGCAAGGGAAAGGTAAGTACATTTCTCTCTTTTCTCCTTAGAATTCTGATCTCCTCCCTTTGCCCTCTTTTCCTACGGTTTTGTTTGTGAAAATGGATGGATTTTGGGCATGGGTCAGAAGAGGGAAAGTGGAAAACACCTTTGAATCTTTGTGTTTTCTTTGAAAATGTTGTTTCCACTACCATGGGAACTTGAGAGAGAGAAAGGGTTGATGGCATTCTAGAGAGAGAGAGAGAACTCTAAGTTCTGGTATGTTAGGAGAGTTTGATTTGAAGATCACATTATAAGAGTGTAATTGCATGCTTTTGTGTGTCTAGGCTCAAGAGAAACACCTCTATCAATGTGTGATTGTGAATCTAAGAAGGGAGAAGGGAAATTGAAAGGAAAAGCTAATGTTGACCTTGGCTGATAAGGTATCTCTTTTTCCATTCTTTCTTGTTGCATTCTTGGTTGTAATAGTCATTGTATGTTATGTATATGCTTAAGGTGTGGAATATGCCATATGCTATTACTTTGATGCATTTATGCCAATATGCTTGTGTGATGAATTGTGAGAATTGCTCGGGTGAGGTAGCGCCGAAAGTCCCTTGAGATGGGTGAGGTGAAGCCGAAAGTCCCTTGAGATAGGTGAGACAAGGCCAAAAGTCTTAAACGAGTGAGGCCAAGTCAAAAGCCCTTAAACTCAGGTGAGGCCATCCAAAAGTCCTTAAACTCGGGTGAGGCTAGACCAAAAGTTCCTGGAGCCCATTTTTGGCATTGTTGTGATTTCCATAGCATGTACAATGTGTGTTGGATGTTTGAGAATGGGTAAATGCTTATTCACATGCTTTGATTTGTTATATGCCTTGATTGCTTACTTGATTGAGTGCATGAGAGCTTCCCTCACCCCTTCCTCCCAACTAAATATGCTAGGTGGAGCACAAGGAGAAGCAAGTGCACACCAAGGAGCCTAGAAGCATGCTTAGCTAGATATTAGCTTGTTTTGGGTTATTTTGATGTATTTTGATGTAAAGTGGTGCCACATTGTATATGCACCCACTATTTTTGAGATGTAAAGGTTGTAACATGTGTATATGTATGAAAAGATGATGTATGAACTATGTTTATAGCCAAAGTAATGGAAATGAGGGTTTTGCCCCTTTTGATGAATGAATGAGATAGTGTATTTTTGGCCGTAGTATAATGAATTTGGAATGTATGTTGATTTGGACCATATGGACATGTTATATAGACTATTGTTATACTTTCAAACTTGTCCATGAAGGGCTAGAATGTGTGAGAGGCTATTTGGACCCATTTTAGACCTCTTGGGTGCCAAAACCGGTAAATTTGTGAGCTCCATCAAAGTATGACCGGATGAGCTCCTATTGCCATGAAATTTGGTGTGCCTCTAGAGTTTGTAGAGAGCTTCTTGAGAAGCTAAAGTGGGTGATATTCGGAGGTCGAGAGAATATTTGGTGAATTGTTGAAATTGGGAAAAATCCATGGTTTGGTCATGTACTGTTCCTATAGGTCAGAAATGAAATCCATGTCATAGATAGACCAAACGGTGGCCAACTGTCATGAAATTTTATACACATAAACTAGAAAACCAAAGTGACCTGTACCAACTAGAATCACCTAAATCGGAGGTCTGTAGAGAGAGATTGGGCTGTCTGAAGTTCTGTATCAACATCAGGGAGCTCATCTGACCCCCGTTACTGTTCCCTCGGTTTTCGGGATGTGAGGGCTACTAAACTGATCTAGAATTATTTTTTTTCTCTAGTAGACATCTGTAGCTTTCCAAATTAGTATAGTGTGCCTATATTGGATTTTTTTGGATTTAATTATGAATTTCCGAAGTTCATGATAGTAAATTGGGCCAGAAACAGTGATAGTCAGACATCCTTCCCATTTTCGATATCAAACATGGTCCAAAAGCTATGATTACAATCAGGAATTATTTTTAGTGTAAAGTTGACATTGAGAGCTTTCTAGAAAGCTAAAGTTATCTAGATTCCCATTTTTCTACAATTAGTTATGATTTTCCAAAGTTAGAACCAAAATATGACTTTTGGGCACAAGTGAGAAAAATGCATTTTTTTAGTTTTTGGCTCCATACCCGTGGCTTATGGTTTGTTTTATGCTATGTATAAGTTGTACAAGTGGAGTTTGAGTTAAGAATATAAATGATGGGTTCACAGGACCCACGGGGCAGAAGTTGAGTGTATGAAACCCTGTTTCCTAGCATAAAAATGCCACGGACTAGTGTTGTTTCTTTGGAAATCATATGGAACCGAGCCCGATGAGAGGCTAGGTAGCGGTAGTAGATTAAGGTGTTACAAATGGAGAAAAATTACTTTAATCCCTATTTATAAGAGTAAAGGGGACATTCAAAATTGTACAAATTATAGAGGAATTAAACTCATGAGCCATACTATGAAATTATGGGAAAGAGTAATTGAGCGAAGGTTAAGGAAAGAGAGTCAAGTTACAGAGAATCAATTTGGTTTTATGCCAGGAAGGTCAACTATGGAAGCCATATACTTGTTGCGAAGATTAATGGAGAGATATAGGGAGAATCAAAGAGATTTACACATGGTGTTTATTGATTTAGAAAAAGCATATGATAAAGTGCCAAGAGGAGTTCTATGGAAGGCTTTGGAGAAAAAAGGAGTTCGTATAGCTTATATTCGAGTAATCCAAGACATGTATGATAAGGTTACAACTAGCGTAATAACAAAAGGTGGACTTACAGAAGATTTTCTGATAACTATTGGTCTACATCAAGGGTCAACTTTGAGCCCTTATCTTTTTACCTTAGTTTTGGATGTGCTTACTGAACATATCCAAGAGCCAGTGCCACAGTGCATGCTTTTTGCAGATGATATTATCCTAGTTGGAGAATCGAGAGAGGAAATGAATGAGAAGTTGGAGAGGTGGAGACAAACTTTGGAAGCTCATGGCTTTCGTTTAAGTAGAAGTAAAACGGAGTATATGAAGTGTAAGTTTAGGAGGCACACCACTTCTAGCGTAGAAGTAAAAATTGGAGAACATATCTTACCACAAGTCACACGATTTAAATATCTTGGATCCATCATACAACATACCGGGGAAATAGGAGAAGATGTAAAGCATAAGATTCAAGCGGGGTGGATGAAATGGAGGAGTGCTTCGGGTGTTATTTGTGATAGAAGAGTACCACTCAAACTTAAGGGTATATTCTACCGCACAGTTATAAGACCTACAATGTTGTATGGAACTGAGTGTTGGGTAATAAAAAATCAACAAGAAAATAAGTTTAATGTTGCAGAGATGAGAATGTTGCGGTGGATGAGTGGACACACTAGACGAGATAGGATTAGACATGAATGCATTAGAGAGAAGGTGAAAGTCGCACCTATTGTAAAAAAGATTGTAGAATCGAGACTTAGGTGGTTTGGTCATGTGGGAAGGAGATCATAGAAGCCCCCGTTAGGAGAGTAGATGTGATGAAGAATAGTCCAATAAGTAGAGGTAGAGGAAAACCAAGAAAAACTATAGGAGAAATTATTAAGAGAGATTTAGATTTAAATGGTTTGTCTAAAAATATGATTTATGATAGGGATTTATGGCGTTGATTGATCCATGTAGCCGACCCCACTTAGTGGGAAAAGGCTTTATTGTTGTTGTTGTTGTTGTTGTTGTGGCTTTAGATATTCACCCCAATATCTATCGGGTTGCAATTTGCAAGGGACTTTTGCCACATGAATTGATAGGGTTCGGTAGTGACCAATTGGAGCTTTCAATAGTTACATTAAAAACCATCCAATAATTAAGAGATAAAAGACTATTTTTTAGATATATTATTATTTCATTTTTATATTTAAAATATCTTTTCTATTATTATATATACTAGAAAATACCAAATTTGTCCATGTTGATTTTTTTTTTTAAATTTCCCTTTGTGTTTTGTTGACTAGAATTATCATACAAAATGTTGTTTTCCCCCCAACATATATGATTGTCATGGATAACTAAGAATTTTTATCTTTTAAAAATATAAGCCTTAGTATCATTGTCCTAAACACATACACCACATCAATTAGCTAAGCATGTGTAGTACAACATATGGAATTCATGTTTAAAGCATTGTTATATAAATTGAGCCTAATTATTAGGTGGGCCTTCTATAAAATGAATCGGGCCTAAGCCTAGCCAATTATCACCCCTTATTTTCCAAACAATTTCAAGATTAAAGAGATGGTTTCTTGAGGCAATGATTGACTTTGCTTTTCTTTTAGACTTGTCCTTACTTTTCTATTATCCAATAAAATACTTTGAAAATTTAAACTTTTTAATTAAATCCCAAATAACTAGTGATTTAAAGTAAAATGAAATAATACTTATTAATATAAAATAAATTATTTTGGGTTATTAAATATAAACCCAATGATTTTAAGAATAATTAAGGAGCTTGAAATATACAATTTCTCTAAGGACCTCTTTTAAATATCTTATGGACTTGATTGAGGCACCTTAAACTTTTTTAGGGCAAGAGAACAATTTCAGCCTAGGAAAAATTGTAAAATTAGCCAAAGAATGTAATAATATTGTCACTCATTCTCTTTCCTCTTTTTTTTCTTCTTTTCCTACATTCTTTTCCAGTCTTTTTTGTGAAGCTTCTACAAACTCATTTCTCTCCACCATGTAAGTGTTCTTTCTTTTTCCAAGCGCAGCTCTACGCCGTGAACCACTAAAGCTCTTCTCCGCCATTAATCCACTTTTTCTGGCAAGTTGTAGCACCATTTGTCACGACCTAATTTTTGAACAAGTCTCAAAGATCTAAACTCAACTATAGTATCATAGATTACGCTATCTTATACATGCTACATGCTTTGAAAATATGCATGCATATCATATTATTCACTTTGGAGTTGATAAAAAGCCAACAGTACCTCCTAAAAAAGTTAAACATCCCAACTTGCACAATATTTTAATCCAACACTAATACCAATAATATTAAGTCATATTCAACATAATACTTAATCAAGAAATTATAAATAATATATGCACTATTTAAAGTGGCCATAACGGGTCCCATAAAAGACATAACACCTCTCATCCTCAAAGTGCTCTAATACCTATATGCCATCACATCATAGAGTTTGATAATATAAGCTTTGTGTGTGTCTAATAGTACATGAGCTCTCAGATTACTTCATTTTCTTGTCTACTGGTATGTAAAATAATAAAAGAAAAAAAAAATTTTACTACTAGTTTAGTGAATGCATAAATAACAAAATGTGTAGAGGGGAAATAAACTCTTTATGTGTCTAATAGTACTTGAGCTCCCATATCACTTTATTGAAATGTAAAATAATAAAAGAAAAGAATAAGCCTACTACTGACTTAGTGAGTACATAAATAACAAAGTGTGCAGAGGAGAAATAAGCACACATTTGAGCTTTCAGAAATTAAGTAGTTAACAAATAATTTAAGCAATATTTAATAAATAAGGAATTCTCAAATAGAAATCAAAATTTCTAAACAATAAAAAAATATCATGGAAAGAGGCATCATAGGAAAGAACCAAACCATTAAGTGCTTTTGCACAATCAAAGCACAACATCATATCTTTTATCATGGCATTGGATATTACATTTCAGTGCTTTCACAATACAGATCAAGTATTTCAAGCCTCTACACTAGATACATCATATCCCAATACTTTCACAAAGTCACAGCTCATTTTAGGTGCATCTACGTCGTTATTTCTGCTAATGGCTATGGGGTTCTAACTAGATCCCTCATCTATTAAGTTATTTAAAAAAATGGAAGTAGAAAATAAAATCCAATAAAAAAAATAGTATTTTAGGTAACTTAAAATAAAAAAATAAATCAACAAAACAATAAAATGAATTACCTATTAATAGAGTTACCATAAAATATGAAGTAACAAAATAACATGAAACACTTTTCTTACAAATATATATATATAGATAAATACATCACTACTTTCACTTCCTCAATTCCTACCTTTGTATTATAAATAGATAACTTTGTCAAATTCCAATTATCTATTTTCTTATTAATTTATTTATTATTTCATCATATGAATATATATATATATATACATATCTATATTTGCATCATAACATTTGATTTAAAGTTTTGAAAACATAGATTTTGTTTTTCCCAAGATATTAAGTGTGAAAATCATAAAATGAAGTTTAAGCCAAGAAAACATAACATGGAATAAAAAGAAAGTGTTACTTTGCTATTTATACACGCACCAGTCAGAATCAATGTAGAGGTCTCTATTTCTTATTACTTAAGGTTGAATTTCCGTTGAAGGAGCCTTTTAAGTATTACCTAAAATTATGACGAATGTGAATTAAATATTTAGCTACTTCATTAGCATCCACAATTATTCAGGTAGCCTAATATAGTCTTTAATACATAAACCCCTCAATTTTTGCATACACTCATATCTTAAACATAACCCTAAGTTTAGGTTACCAAGCCTCTATAATCCAAATTAAACTTAAAGCTTACTTTATAGAGCTTAATAATTAAAGACAGTAGTGTTAAGTTACTACTTGAAGGTCAATAATAGAACCCCTAATTTAAAAGGGAAAAACTGAAAATTTCAATAAAGAAATTGAAATGAAAATGAAGGAATAATAAGGGAAGGAAACTATTAGCACAAAAGAAAAGAGAAGAAACTCATCAACAATGGTTCACGTTCACCTCTAGGACAGAAGAAACTTATTAATGACTAGAGGTTGGTTGGAGCTTGATGGAGGTGGTTGCATGAAGGATAAAGCTCCATAGTTGCAACGTTAAAGGGGAGATAAGAAAAACTAAGAAACAGAGTAAGAAGGAGATAAGTTCAGTTGAAGATGCTAGAAGTGTGGTGTTTTGGAAGAGAGAGAATGAAAGAAAAGGTGAATGAAGAATATTTTGATGCTATTTAGCTATAATTGCATTTTTGTCTTAAGAAGGTATGATGTGCTTCAATTAGATACCTAAGATATTAAGAAAAATCCCTAGAAAATTTTATAAGCTCTGTAATTAATATAAAAATTATTTAAGTCTTTCTTTAATAACCTAAAATAATTTATTATATATTAATAAGTATTTTTTTATTTCATTTTCCACCTTAAGGGACCTAATTGAAAAGTTTAAAATTGTTAGGATATCACACCATTTTTCCTTATGCCATTACAACACCTTTACTTCATCTTCCTCCTCTTTTCTTTGTTGGTTAGTCGTTTATGGTGAAAGCTTGGAAAGGTTGGTCTTTTTTTATTTGCTTCACTACCATCTCTTCTTCATTTTTACTCATTTTATTATCCTTGTTGCAGTTTGAACATTATGCAACTTTTCTCTTTTAATTTTGGCCATTGTAGCTTTGTGAAATTTGGGGTTTTTGGTTGTAATCCTCAAAGTGCAAAATTTACACTTCCATCTTCTTTCTTCAAGCTCCATAAAGTAAGTTATAAGTCCAATTTAAATTATAGAAACTCATATGGAAAAACTTAGATTTAAGATTGTGATAAAGGAAAGAAAATTAGGCAAAAATTAAGATTTAGGTATTAAAAATTTTATTTGGTTAAATTAATAATATTGGGTGCCAAATTAGTAACTATATTGATATTTTCATGTTAAATCCAACTCTAGGTGGTATTGGAGAGACTTCTCTAGTCAAAGTTCAGTTTTGAATAGTGAAAGAAGGAACCTTTACTATCGATCATGACCAGTTAGTGTACAAATAACAAAGTGACACTTTGTTTCCTTCTATGTTATGTTTTTCTAGCCCACCTTCATTTTTATGATTTATATGCTCTGTGTCTAGGGGAAGCAAATCTATGTTTTCAAAACTTCAATATATGTGAGAGTATATGTGTAAGTGTGTGTGTTTAAAAAAATGAATAAATAAATAAATATTTGAAATGTGGAGAAAATATGCTAAATAATATTTTAAGCAATGGTAAAGTGCTACAGAGAGATGTTGTGTAAGCTGTAAGTAAAGTGTAAAATATGCATTTGTGAGATGTAAATAAAGTAACTTGTGAAGTGAAAGTGATGATGTGTGTGTGTGTGTGTATATATATATATATGATGAAGGTGATGAATTATTTAACTTAGTGTTTTACATCCATTTTATTAATTCTTATTTTAAGGTGACTTTTGTAATATCCTATGATTTAGAAATCAAGAATCATCCTTAAAGAGTGGAATGAATTACTTACAGGGGTCACGAGCCTAACAAAAGCCAGTAAGAACTACGAGAAATCGAAATCAAAATCGGTTGATTAATGAATGAGGGACTAGAATAAAGTGAACTGAGGCTATTTAAGATGTGGATGTTAATTAAAACATTTAAAAATATAGATAAAAGCCTTAAAATAACCCGAAATCAGAGTCAAAATGGCTAAATAAAGAGTTGCATTTTTGTAATTTTGTGCAAGCTTTAGAAAACTCAAAGGAGGGAGTTTTAAATAGAAAAACTAATTTTTTAGGGTTTTCAAAAACCCCAAAAACTATGGGAACCATCATAATGGTTAAAACCGTCTTAGTGTGCGTTCTCGGTAAAGAGTTGACCTAAATTTTGACCCTAAATTTTGACTGGATGATTTCAAACTTCATAAAATTGGAAGATCATATTTTTATTAAACTAGAGGACCTAAATTTTAATATGAAAAAGACGGTTCTAAAAAAGAGTTAAAACGACCCAAACGAAGGAATGGAAGTTGAGGAATGTAATCGATATTTCGAGAATTGTTATAAATATCTTTCTCCACCTTTTAATATAATCAAGTCAGCTTTTCCAGCCTTCTAAAATGACAATTGAGCTCAGAAACAAACCAGCCATGGCGTCAAAGAGAGATGGAGGAGAGAGAAAGGAAATTAAGGTAAAAAGGTATGAAAATACATGGAATTTTGCAAGAAGCTAGTTATGAAACTTTCTCCTTTCTTCATTCTCTTTCTCTTGATGGTTTTAAATTCTTAAAAGGAGGAGTTTGATAGCTAACCTCTTAAGGAAAAATGGAAGTTTAAAGCAAACAACTATGGTACAAGAATCACCACTTAATAAGCTTTCAAATGAGGTATGGTGTAAGTCATGATATTGCCATTTCCTTCTTAGTCTTCTTCTTCTTCCATAATTTAGCCTAGAAAGAGAAAGAGAGAGAGAGAGAGAGAGTTTTGTTTAATGAAAATTTAACAAAAATAAGAAAGTCATGAGAGGCCATAGATTGCACCTAGAGATTTATAGAGCTTTCTAGTGATCATTTAGATTGTGTAAAATAATATGTGAGTTCTTAAGACATCTAGAAAGCTTTACGACTATCAAATTTCCTAAGAAAACTAAGAAAACTTTCATGGGCTCCTTTATATGTGCATGTCTCAGCCAAAGGTGGAAAGTGCACATAGGGAGAGTTTTCTTTAATTTTAAAGATAAAAATGGTCTAAATATGAATAATAAATATCAAGGGAACCATTGGTTTGAATTTAGAAATCATATCTTGAAAAGTGAAAGTTTGGGTTCCATTATGTATAAAGAAGCAACTTGGTATTAAGCTCCTTAATTTGAGTTTGGTATAACTCTAATGAGTTTAAATGGAGTCATGTGACTTAGATTGAGTGAGAAATTGGAGCCAATATAATGAATTGTGTGAGTTGCTTCATTATGCTACTATATGAAGCCATATGGGTGCCTAAAGCTAGAAGTAGCTTATGTAAGGTTAGAAATGGTTCCATTGATATACCTTTGTGTGTTGTTTGATGTGTTTAGGTCAAGTAAATCAAGTCTCTCCTAAGTATGCTTGTGAGGCTGAGAGAAAAGAAGTTAGAAACCAAGGAGAAACTTGGTGCATTTTTGAAAAGGTAGCTCTCCATCATTTCTTATATGGATTTCTTGGTTGTTGGATTGTCATTGAATGTTTGTATGGATGTTTGAATCATGAATCATGTTTTTAGCTATTAGTTTGATGTTATGGTACTGATAAGCATGATTTTTATATACTTTATTCCTCTTAACTTAATCTTTTTAATAATTAGATGTGGCTTAATGAAGGCAATTAAATGGAATTTGATTTTAATTGGCTATTTTTACATTTAAGGAATTAAGTTGCAAACTATTAGTTTTTAATGCATGAATCTCTTTTAAATAATTTTGTGGATAATTCCATTTGATTTTTCCCACTCTTTTGTGCAGAATTTTAATATGAAAATTAGAGCTTTGAATGGGAAATTAAATCTTCATCCACTTAAATACATGTAGCAGATCCATGTGATGTAAAGAACAATGTGGCAGTCCACTTGACGTCATACATACATGCAGTGGCAGCAGCAGAAGAGGCTCTAGTTTCTACTTAAGAGAAGAGCTACGTGAAGATTATATGGAGCAGAAACTTGAGATATGAGTTCTGGTTTGGATGGGAATGAAGCCATGTTGAGAAGCTCGAGTTATTGGTTCAAACATGGAGAAGGAGCAGCAGCAAAATGAAGAGAAGCAGAACGAGCTTGGTTTTGAAGTAGCAAGGTGAAGAAGCTGGCTCGAGTTTCTAATTTGTAGAGGAAGAAGCTCACACGTAAACATGGGTTCTGGTTCTTTGAGAGAAAGCAACGAGCTAAATATGAAAGTGAATGAAATGTTACAGGTGGACAGTTTTGAGTCGAATGAAAAGAGAACCAGCTGAGCAGGTTCTACGTGGCTAAAATAAAGAAGAAGATGCTGTTTGCATGAGGAAGCAACACGAGCTAAGAGTACAGTAGCTTCATGGGTTCAGATTAAACACGAGAAGCAGCTCACATACACATGTAAAAACAGAGGAGAAGTAACGTGGTGAAAGAGAAGAAGCTGAGCATAATGAGACATCTAGTAATGCTGGGAAGAAACGCAAAAGAAGCATGGCTGGTGCTGAGGAAAGGAGGACGTGATCTTTAGCGTGAGAAACTCCAGCTGCAGAAGAAGCAATCACGTGGAATAGGAGCTACGTCTGGAATGCATATGGAATATATTATAATAATATAAAATAGGGCCCACACTCACATAAATAAAGAAGGAAAAAAATGCTCCGAAGGATGAGAAATGGCTGAGCACGTGAAGAACAAATAAAGCACGAAGAGGGGCTGGACATCACACCATCAGCATCCAATCCACGTCGTCCATTCCACATTCACGCCTTCATCCCTTCGTCCATATATCCCATTCATTTATTCACTTCGTCCAGAACACACATTCCCTCCGTCATTCGCCCATTCACCATACATCATTCGCCCATTCCATCCCCTTTGTCCACAACACACAGAACCACGTCCAGAGCCATCTCCATTCCACTTCAATGAAGCTTTGATTCACTCTTGAGGCTAGCTAGGAGGAAGCTCTTGAGTTGAAGCTTGAATCCATGGAGAAGAATACAAAATTCTGGCTAAGATATCTTTAATTTTTCCAGCACTTTTTCTTTTTCTTGTATAATCTCGGTTGAGTTATATTTGATTGAGAATTTGTGTAATT
This sequence comes from Erythrophleum fordii, assembly GCA_032878935.1. Taxonomy (NCBI): domain Eukaryota; kingdom Viridiplantae; phylum Streptophyta; class Magnoliopsida; order Fabales; family Fabaceae; genus Erythrophleum; species Erythrophleum fordii. The sequence continues at coordinate 45,790,660 of JAVQMF010000053.1, read as the reverse complement.
AATTAGTGGCTGGTTAGACACTGATTAGGAAACCTTTCTGTTGATTAATTGGTTAGATTTAAATATGATTTTTCATTATTCTCTCTAATCTCCCATGTATGCCAGGAAGGTGTTCGATGAAATGCATGAGTGAGATTATGTGCTTAATTGTCTATTTGAGAATTCTTTGATATTTAGTTAGTTAATTAAACATTTTTGGATGATGAATCAAAGGCTAATTAATCAAATTAGGTGTTCATTGATCTTAAAGACAAGAGTTAATGAATTGGTATAGGATTGAGGTCTCAATTCAACATTAACTTGTTAATTTCTTGATTCTTGTGTGGTAACTCAAGATACATTTGTATTGAACACAATTAGGAACTATTAGGCCAAGATTAATCATAATTGGATTAGGATAAGGATAGTGGATACCAAGGGACAATTCCAAAACTAGTCACAAGACCATTATCACTCACAATTCGCAAAATTAGGTAGAATTTAAAAATTTTGATTCAATTTAGTTTTAGGTTAGTTTAATTCAACCAAACCCCCCCCCCAAAAATTAGATAGTTCTAGGACCTTAGAACACTTAGAAAACTCAATTAGGCATTGAACTCCATTTCTAAGGGAGATGACATAGGTTGTGCCACTAGCTATATTTTTAGATCAACCTAGTTTTATTTTGAGGGTTGCACGACAAGACCGTCAGGTACCATTATATTTCTTGAATTGTATTTGGAATGTGACTTTGCTCTTGATGAGTGAGGTGATGCCAAAAGTCCCTTGGAATGGGTGAGACAAGGCTAAAAGTCTCTTGGAATGAGTGAGGCTAAATTAAAAGTCCTTAAAAAATCAGTAAGGCTAATCCCAAAGTCCTAAATAATTGAGGTTAAACCAAAAGTCCTTAGAGTTTGATTTTAATATTGACATGTTTATATGATCTTGAAAACATGTTTATGTTTGATTTTTGGAAGCTTTTGGTGCATGCTTGTGTTTTTTGACATGATAATATGACATGTATACTTACTTGAAGGGTGAAAGAACTATTATGATTCTTTGAATCTCATTCTCCCATACTTCCTATCTAACTTTGTCTAGGTGAAGTCCAAGGAACAAAAAATAGGAGCCATCGAGTATGGGTGATGATACTTTTGACAATGGTATAAATTGTGATGTAAATTGATATCAAAGCATATATGTATAGGTTAATTATGAGTTGTAAACCTTTAAACATGTGTGAAAGTATAAAAATATGTTATATGTAATGAATATGGAGCCAAATGTATAAGAATACATAATTTTGACATCCTTAAGCTATGATATTTATGTGTATTTATGCATTTTATGTGTATTTATGCATGTGGGATGGAGAATTTGAGCTTTATGATGATTTGAATCATTTGGAGTGTTTTTACATGTTTTGTTTATGCTTTTGGATATATTCAAATGATCATGGTATGTTTGGAAGGCCATTTGGTGCAATTTGACCACATTATGATACAAAACTAAGTTATATTTTGCACCTGAATCAAAACTAGAGCAAATGAATGAGTTTGGGTATGAAATTTGGCAACTATCTAGATCTCATTGATAGTGTTTCACAAATCTAAAGAGGAAAAATTTTGGACCTCTGTGAAATATCTTATGATTTTTTAAAATTGGCCAAATTATGTAAAAATTGTCATGACACTATACTTTTAGATAGTCTGGTTTATGGTATTTTAAGAGGGCAAATGAATTCTAATACCATAAAATTTAACAAACATATAGTTGGCATCATAAGCTTTCTACAGCCACTAAGAGCACCCCATTTAGACTTGTATAGAGAGAGATATGAATTTTTGAAATTTTGGTTCAGCTGTAGGACCCCACCCAGACCTAATGTACTATTTTATTACTTTTCATGGGCTAAATGCTACTATCTTAGTATGGACTATATTTATTCATTAGTTAACATCTAAATCTTTCCAAAAAGCTATCATATGCTTAATTTTGATTTTTTTAGAATTAGTTATGAATTTTTGAAGTTAGGGTAGAGTTCATGTGCATGCTATCAATTCGGGTCCTATGAAGATTTGGTGTATTCCTTGAGCTAAACAGGCTAAAATGAGTGTGAACAAACTTTTTTACGATGAAAATAAATCAAGAAAATGAAAAACTAAGGGTTGGACCCTTATGGCTCAAGATAGACCCTATGTGGTCAAAACTAAGTGTTGAAACTTAAAGAAAAATGTGAATAGCATGGAAAGATGCACTTATGTTAACTTGTGATGCTTGACCTTAGGCTCAATTTCAATGCTTCCTTATGATGTTTCTGGTCCATTAAGTATGTTATGAATGGAAGATGATATTAGTAAGATCACATGGCCTTTATGGTTAAAATTGAATTATTTTTGCCTTTCATGATGGTTATTTCCTTTACTAAAGGTAAGAAAGTTCTTGATGATTAATGTTTTATGCCTTACTTGGTGATGCTTTTAGTTGAACAAACATACTATGATTGAATTGGCATTAAACCATGTCAAATTAAAAGCTAAGATAACATCTTATAGACAAAGTGCAAGATCTTGTCGACAATATCTTATATTTTGTACTATAAAATCTAAGACCTTGTCAACAAGGTTTTTCGGCCAATAGTACAAGATCTTTTAATTTAGCATGTTTTAGCATATTCTATTATATAATGTGTGATGGTGTGACAACTTTTTTATTTGATAATTCATTTTTATTGTTTTTATTGATTTATTGATTTTTTATTTTTAATTATCTAAATTGCTATTTTTATTTGATTTTATTGTTTATTTTCATTTTAAATAAAAAAATGGATAGGGATATGGTTAAGACCCTCTAACTATTAGCATAAATAACAGCCTAAGTGCACTTAGTTTGAGTTATGATATTATGATAGCATTGTGATATAATGTATCTAGTGTAGGGACTTGAAATATGTAATGTGTATTATGATAGCACTAAGATGTAATGTATTAGTGCAATAGTAAGAGATATGATATTGTAGCATGATAGTAATAAGTACTTTGGGGTTTGGATCCTTTATACGAGACCCATTCCATAATACTTTCTAATTATTTAAAAATTGAGTTTTGTTTAAGAACTTCTTGTTTATTGTCTTGTTGCTCTTCATTTTAGTTATAAAAAAAAATATTACTTAAATTATTTATTAAACTACTTGATTTATAAAACCTCTAAAGTGTGTTTGTTTTTCTTTTCACATATTTTGTTATTTATACACTCACTAAGCCAATGGTAAGCTTACTTATTTTGTCACAACCTAAACTCCAAGCCATGACTGGCACCTCAACTAAGCCAATCAAGCTTAACGTAGCCTAACATGCTTGATAACTCTTTCATAGTTCATGTATTTATATTTATATGTATATATATATACATACACACTTATAAGTAAATCAGAGGTTGCCAAAAATTCAGCAGCAGCTCCCCTAAAAATTAGACATCCCAACCCTACAAATCTAGTACAATCCAATACATTTCATTTCAAAAATTTACCAATATCTTATGTCGCTGAATTCTTGCCGTAATACAGTATGTACATAAGTTTTTCTAAATTATAATCAAATGCTATTGCAATGGTCATTATATGGTCTACAAAAGAAGCATAACATCCACATGACTCAAAATAATGCAGCACCTAGTAGCTAATGTGTCTTGGAGTCCTTTCACAAATTAATTGACTAAAATATTATACCATCCGTGTTTGGGAGGCACGCAAATCTCAAAGCACCTCAATCTACTTTATATTGATTTGAAATATGGCAAAGGAAGGAGGTAAACCCACCACTGGCTTAGTGATTACATAGATAACAAAGTAAGCAGAAGGAAAAACAAAGGGACTTAGAGTTTTTTGCAATAGAGTACTTAAGAAATAATTGCCCAACATATACAATTACAATAATTCACTTATATTACAAGCCATTCATAAAAGTGTAACTTAAGAATATATATAGATATATATATATATATATATATATATATATGACTTGAAATAGGCATCACAAGAAAGAACTAAACTCACCTTGAGTGTCACCACACAAAGTTCAATACTATCATTAATGCTACTGCACTATATTATAATATTACTACCATCACTGAGTGCTGCCATACGGTGTGTATTTTACGATATATCCATTATTGTTATCACTAAGTGCCACCATACAATGATTATTCATCATTTTAGCTAAGCGCATTTAGGCCGTTACTCTCACTAACGGCTACGAGATTCTAACTAAATTTTTATCCAAAATTTCGAAATGAAATCATTTAAATAAATTAAATATTGAAAAGTAAGTAAATAAATGAATACAAATTAGATCAAGTAAAGAAAGTAATTTAGATAAAATAAAAAATTCATTCATCATCTTCCCAACATAATAACCATATATATATATATATATACTTTCACACGCATACCATGACCTACATAAAGTTTAAAATACAAGATTTGTTTCCTCGACAACACGAACAAGGTAAATCATAAAATCTGAAGTTTGGGCTAGTAACATATAAACATAAAGTAAAAGAGACTACTACTCACCTGTGGCAGCTAATAATAAAAGCCCTAATTTCTTAAATTTTGAAGAGATCTCTAATTGAAAGAGTAGTTTCAATATCACCTATAATTATATTAAACATAAAAATATCACCTTAATACTCAATTAGCTTTTAATATGTTTAATATAATTAATTTCACCTTTTTCACCTTTTAGCACCTTAACCCATAATTATAGCTTAAATTTTCTAATGCAATTATTAATCTTATGTTTTGGATTTCATAAACTAATTACTATAATCTAATCTAATCTAAGCTTTTAAAATTTGATTTAAGCTTAGAATATATCTTAAGGAGTTTAAATGAGCATGTTGGAAGTACCAATTTATACCTTAATGGTTTAAATAAAAAAGAAAACCCTAATTTTAAAGCTTCCCCTATAGCCAAAATGAAAAAGCAATCTGCAACTAAGGTTTTGGATCACCATTGGCATAAAAATGGAGCAACAATGGAAGTTAAAATCAACAAAAAGCATCCCAAATACAAGAGAAAAAGGAAGAACAACAATGGAGCAAAAATGGAGCTTACTACCTATAGATTCCTCCTCACACAGTAGTCGCACTCATAGCACTAGGTTACCAGAACAGGAAGCTAGCACAGGCATTACACAGTGAAGCAGCAGGTGAGCAAGGAGAAAATTGAAAAAAAAAACAAAGGGAGAAGATGAAGAAATGTTGCATTATAGAGTTGCAGACATGAAGAAAGTGAAGAAGATGAAATTGGGGGGGGGGGGGGGGAGTGTACTGCATCTGATGGAGTGATAAGGAAGGAAAATATATTATTAAGGGAAAAAGGGAAAATTATAAAAAGCACCTAAGTTTTTTCTAATGTAATTTATAAAACTCAAGAGAAAGTTATTTCTACACCTCTAAAATGAAGATAAGGACTCTACAAGTATTTAGAATTTTCATGCCATCTTATTTTAAAATTTTGAAAGATAAAAATATCTTTATAGGTACAGGGCAGATATCAAAATAGCTCTTTAAGATAATTTTTAAAGTTCTATAATTATCCTAAGATTACATAAATCTTATATTTATCCTAAAATAAATTTGGTTAATTTAATTAATAAATTTACTTTCATTTTTTTTGGGTTATTACACATTTCTTTTATCATTTTGTAGACTAGCAAATAAAAGAGTGAGGTGATCTAGAGGTCACATGCTTCCATGCCCATTGAGTATGTCTTTAGTCTTTTGTAACTAGTATTAGACTCCATGACACAATGTCTTATAGATGTTGGAGTATTTTGAAAAGTTGATGTGTTGTGTCATTTTGTGGACCTAGTTATGGCCATTTTTATACATGCATATATATATATATATATATATATATATATATATATATATATATATATATTGTTTATAATCTCCTAATGAAGTGTTCTCTTTATTATAATTTGATATTACATGTATTAGTGTTAGATTAGATTGTTATACAAGCTGAGATGTCCAACTTTTAGTAGAGATGTTGCTAGATTTTTGGTAGCCCTAAATAGTTTTTTTTTTTAAATAAATCATCTAATTAAAAGTACGTTGTATATGTATTCATAGTTAATTGTGGGTGTGGGTTATCAAGCTTGTTAAACTAGGCTAGCATATCTTGGTTTAGTCTGTACATCGGTTACAGCCTTGGAGTTTAAGTCATGAAAAAGTTGGCATTAGAGCTATGGTTTGTCTAAGTCATCAGAACTATAGTTTGTCTAAGTCTTTGTAGTCACAAGATTAGAAAGTAGTAGAATCTTATGTGTAATACCTGGCCAGCACATCTTACATATAAGAGGCTATTATTGCTGAATCCTAATCTTAGAGTTTTATGTCATAATCTGTGTGTAGATTATATTTATCTCTCGCATTCATGTGGAATTTACTATTTATGTGTACATTACTCTCATTTTAAGTAAAGATGCCACCAAAAAAGAGGACGACACCTAAAAGATGCGTTCCTAATAAGGCCTCTAGCTTACCTCATGACATTGCTTTAGCACCAAAAGGCCAAGGGCATAGTAATAGTAGAGGTCATAGACGTGGTGGTGATTGCAAACCTGGTAATGATTAGAAAGTTGAAGCCATTGAGGTTGCAAGGGTTGAGATGCTTGAGATGCAGCAAACTATAATGATAATGTTAGGTATGATATAATAATAGCAACAACATTAACAACAACAAGAGAGAGAACATGTAGACCTTAGGCCTGAGTAAGATCCTAAGCTAGAGAGGGAGTAGCAAACTCCATAAGGAAGGGATAATGAAGTCCAATTATCTGAATTTATGAAACTCAAGCTTTTTTCCTTTTCAAGTATAGAGTGGGTGAGGACTCATAGTACTTTTTAGAGGTTGTGGATATGGTGGTGATCACAAACCTGGTAATGATTAGAAAGTTAAAGCTATTGAGGTGGCGAGGGTTAAGGTTCTTGAGATGTAGCAAACTATAATGATAATGTTAAGTATGATGCAATAACATTAACAACATTAACAATAACAAGAGAGACAACAACATGTAGACTTTAGGCCTGAGTAAGATCCTAGGCCAGAGAAGGAGCAGCAAACTCCACAGGGAAAGGATAATGAGGTCCAATTGTCTAAATTTATGGAACTCAAGCCTCTTTCCTTTTCAAGTACAAAGTGGGTGAGGACTTATAGTACTTTTTGGATGAGATGGGTCAACTTTATAAGTATTGGGTTGCACACTAATAAGATTAATAGAATTAGTAGGGTTTTGTTTAGTAGGAATAACTTGGACCTAATATGAGAACATGATACAAATGAGGCTACAAGATTCACTTCTTGTAGGTTTAAGAGAGTTTACAAAGTTATTCATGAGGTAGTTCCTCCCATAGACTATTAGAGATGATCTAGTGAGGAATTTGAAATTCTTAAATAAAAAGAAAGGATGATAGTGGTAGAATATGATATGTTATTCACTTAAATGTCCAGATATACTCCACATTTAGTGGCTACTAAAGAAATGCGTGCAAAACAATTTGTTAAAGGTCTCCAAGACTAATTTTGATCTATAGCAAAGACCCATTATGACTCATATGAAGATCTAGTTAAGAGTATTAAATTGTTTGAAGCCCAAGGGAAAGAAAATAAGATATTGCAAGAGTCATATAAGCAACAACATATTAAGAGTATTCAAGGCCGAGTTAGTGGCAGTACATCAAGAAATATTGTAGTGAGCCATTAGGGCCATCCACAAAGCTCTTAACATCAAGGAGGCCATAAATGGACATTAATCTAGCACAATACTAAGTAGTGGAAATGATTAGCCATAGTTTGGGACTCTTTGTGGACTCTTCCCCCTTGTTCTACTTGTAGGAAAGTTCATACTAGAGTTTGTTTTGAACGGGGAGAGTATGTTATTGGCATGGTCAATAAGGCTTTTTAGGAAAGATTGTCCCACACTATCAAGTCAACCATCCTCTAGCTATACATTAAACCCTTCAACGTAACCATATTCTTTAATACCTATAATGCCTTTGAAATAGATTGGGGATCTTAAAGTTGAGATTCTACTAAAGCCTAGTTTAGTGGTAAAGGGTTTGGAGGTAGAGGTCAATGATAAGTTGGGAAAGGCAAAGCCCATGTTTTTATTATGACATGTCAGAATGCTTAAATATCAAATGCAATAGCTGTAGGTGTACTTCCAATTTGTTCTTTTCATGCACATGTTTTATTTGACCCTATGGCTACTTATTCTTTTATATCTCCATTCTTTGCATTGTGGTTTGGTAGAAATGCATCACCTCTAAATAAACCATTAGTGGCAGATTAAGTTTTAGATTTGGTTCTTGACATTTAGCCTATGTTTATAGCCCTATATCGAATGGCTTTTATAAAGCTTAAATAGAGCAATTGCAGGATCTTCTTGATAAGGTCTTCATATGCCTTAGTTCTTCTCCTTAGGGTGCTTTAATGTTATTTGTAAAGAAGAAATATGGTCCTATACAATTATATATTGATTACAAGCAGGTAAATAAAGTGATAGTAAAGAATAAGTATCTATTGCCATAGATAAATGACTTGTTTGACTAACTTCAGAAAAGCTTAGTGTTTTTCTAAGATTGGCTTGATATTAAGATACTATTAGTTGAAGATTAGAGGGGAAGATATCCTAAAGATAACTTTTAAGACTTATTATAGGCACTGCAAGTTCTTGGTTCTGTCATTTGGGCTTATAAATGCCCCATCAGATTTTATGGATTTAATGAACTGAGTCTTTAAACCATATTTAGACTATTTTATGATTGTCTAAATTGCTAATATTTTTGTGTACTTGAAAAGTAAGGAGAAACATAAGTAGCATTTAAGAATGGCCTTGCAAATTTTGAGAGAGCATAAGTTATGTGCTAAGTTTTTGAAATGCGAGTTTTGGTTGGATAATATGGCTCTCTTAGGACACATAGTGTCCAAGGATGTGATTAGTGTGGATTTGAAGAAGATAGAGGTAGTTTAGAATTGGCCTAGACTTACTACAGTGATTGAGATATGTAATTTTATTGGATTAACAGGATATTATCATAGATTTGTTAAAGATTTCTCTAAGCTTATAGCTCTTTTAACTAGGTTGATGAGAAATGGTATAAAATTTTAGTGGTTAGATGCTTGTGAACAAAATTTCCAGTAATTAAGGATTGTCTAACTTTTGCATTAGTGTTGGCTATTCCATCTAGAAGTAGAGGTTATATAGTCTACTATGGTGCGTCAAGAGTAGGCTTAGGTTGTGTGTTAATCCAACATGGAAAGGTGATAGCTTATGTACTTAGGCAACTTAAAAAACTTGAGAAGAACTACCCTAGTCCTGATCTAAAGATGGCTGCAATGATCTTTGCTTTAAAAATATGGAGGCATTACTTGTATTGGTGAAACTTGTGAAATCTACACTGACTATAAGAGTCTTAAGTACATCTTCCAATAGCAAGATTTGAATTTAAGGTAAAGGAGATAGATGTAGTTTTTTGAAAGATTATGATTATAAAGTTTTGTACCACCCTAGCAAAGCTAATGTAGTTATTGATGCATTGAGTAAAAAGTCAATGGATAGCTTGGCTCACATAACTTATGTCAAGAGGCTGGTGGTGAAAAAGTTCAAGAAGCTTATTGAGAGTAGAGTAAGGTTAGAGACCATAGGATTGGGCATTTTGTTAGCCCATGTCCAATTTTGTTCTAGCCTGGTGGATAAAATCAAGGCTACACATGATTAGGACCCTCAGATGAAGATGATTATTAAAAAAGTTCATGAAGGGAAGTTCAAAAAGTTTTCAGTGGATTCTAAAGGCATTTTAGGATGTTATCATAAGTCATTGTGGCAAATATGGAAGAATTGCAAAGCAAATTCTTAGAAGAAGCTCATTATTCTAAAGGCGTTTTGAGATGTTGTGAAGGGTTCTACTTAACTATAGTATGTAGACTTTAATGAACATTTTCTTCAATTGCAAGGTTTGATACAATAATGGTACTTCTTTCTTTGGCAACTCACTTAGGTTGGCAAGTATTCCAACTTGATTTTAAGTCTGCCTTCCTTAATAGAATTCCAACTTGATTGTAGCAAGATGTACTTATTGAAAAAGATTATCTATGGCCTTAAACAGGCTCTAAGACCTTAGCTTGCCCAAATTGATGATTTTTTTTTATTAATTTAAGTTTTAATAGGAGCTACAATGAAGCCACCTTATATATTAAATAGCAAAAAGGTGTAATTCTCATAGTTTCATTATATGTGGACGATTTACTTACGACAAGAAGCAACTTAAAGGCCATAAATTAATTTGGAAGTCAAATGAAGAAGGTTTTCAAGATGAATGATTTAGGAAGAATGTCCTATTTCTTAGGCATGGAGAGCAAACAATCTTCTCAAAGCATTTTCATTTCCTAAAAGAAATATGCAATTAAGATCTTGAACAAGTTCAATCTAGGAAAAACTAAGAGTATGAACACATCAATAGTACAAGGGGAAAAGCTAAGCATAGAAGATAAATCTAACTTGGTTGATGCCTCAATTGTTGGAAGCTTAGTTGGTTCTCTCTCAATTTACAAAAGAATGTCCTATTTCCTAGGCATGAAAAACAAATAATCTTCTCAAGACATCTTCATTTCCTAAAAAAGTATGTAATCAAGATCTTAAGCAAGTTCAGCCTAGGAAAAACTAAAAGTGTGAACATATTAGTACTACAAGGGGAAAAACTAAGCAAAGAAGATGGGTTTGACTCGGTTGATGCCTCAATTTATAGAAGCACGATTAATTCTCTCTCAATTTACTAAAGAATGCCCTATTTCTTAGGCATGGAGAGTAAACAATCTTCTTAAGGCATTTTCATTTTCCAAGAAAAGTATGCAATTTAGATCCTAAACAAAGTTCAGCTTTGGAAAAACTAAGAATGTGAACACATCAATGATACAAAGGGAAAAGCTAAGCAAAAAAGATGGGTCTGACTTAGTTGATGTCTCAATTTATAGAAGTTTAATTAGTTCTCTCTCAATTTACGGAAGAATGTATTGTTTCTTAAGGCTATCAAGTCATCTGCATTTCCCGAAAGAAATATGCAATTAAGATCCTAAACAAGTTTAGCCTAGGAAAAACTAAGAGTATGAGCATAGCAACAGTATAAGGGGAAAAACCAAGCAAAGAAGATGGGTCTAACGTGGTTGATGCCTTAATTTACAAAAGTTTAATCAGTTTTCTCTTGTACTTCTCCATCACTAGAGTACGCTACAAGTGTGTTATCAAGATTTATGTAATCTCTAACTAAAAAAATCATATATAGGTGGCCAAAAGTATCTAATTATTATATCTAGACCACAGTCAATTAAAATTCAAAAACACAGTGTCTTCTAATTTTCTAATTCTTTTTAGTTTTATCTTCACTAATTTTTCTTTAGTTTTCATTTATTTCTTGATTTGCTATTTTAGTAACTTTAATGTCATCCTTTTCTAATATGGACTTTAGATTTAATTTGTCTAACAAGTGCAAAGCCCCAATTCTGTCATTTGTAAATTTTTTTGGTAATTTATCAAATACTTTTTTTAATACATACAATTCATTTATTGTGTTCTTCTCCTATCATTTCTTCCTAAAAGAACTTAAACAAGTTGAGTCATTCTATGTGTGAAGGTTTTTTGCTAGAATAATAGGGTTTACACTTTCTCAAGAAACAATCTATAATTAAAGCTTGATAAAAGTAAAGAAAATTCTAAAAGAAGTTGATGAAAATCACATTGGAGGAAACGTAAAAAGATTGAGTGGAAGAATTATATAGAAATTTTGTTTTTTGTTTTTTGTCTATATCATCTTTAAACATTAAAGAACTTGAGAAATGAATTCGCCATGCATTAAGTAGAGCAAATATTGATATTTTCCAAATGGAAAGTGGGTTAATGTCAAGGAGAAATAATGGAAAACATGATTAAAGAAGGAAAAAAGAAAAAAAAAAAAGGTAAACTCAAGCCTAATACGAAGGCAGAATCACATGAGTATACAAATATGGTGACATAAGGTCTAAAGTAACAAGTGTATAAATATTATCAAAAGCCTAAAGCTATATCAAATTGCCAAAAAAGGTTGTTAAAAAATATTCTGCGTTAACAATTCATGACATGTAATAGAGAAATTGAAAAAAAAAATATAATGGTTACTACGCATTCTTTTCTAGCATCCAAGAATATAAATTCTTAAGTGAAAAACAAAAAATAAAGAAACGAACTGCAAGCCTCTGATGCTTTGATATTTGTTTTCCCACTCCTGACCACACCCGCTTTGACTAATATGAAAGAAACGAAAAGCGAAGGGAACAAAACAGAGACAGGTAAAATAGAAAAATCTTTTGAGAACTTTGTGATAAATTTAAAATTGACGTCGTTTCAACCTTTTCAATTTTCTCGATGTTATTAGCTTCTTGCGAAATCAAGTAGTTTTCGATATATTCTTCCTCTTCTATCCAGACCCAAGACAATAAAACTTACTAGATTTTTCTTTATTATTAGCATTTTGTAATTTTGTGTAATTCCCAAAGTGTGAAAGAAATGGTATGTGACTAACCGCGCTGGAGCTTTCATGGAGGACTCTACTTCTCCACATTGGCAAAGAAGAAGTAGCAGAAACTGCCACTGGAGAATTAATATCTCTTCAACTCTGAACTGCTTCTCTGTTATTGCACTGTTGCACTAAATTCCCACAATCAGGCCATTCAAAATTCCCTATGAATATATGCTAATTTCTTAATCCAATAATCCTAATTACTTAACTCAAAGGTCGGAACTGGGAATCGCAGAGGAGAGAATGAGCCCGTTAGCTATATATAGTAAATTCCAAGTTCCAACGATTGCTTTCTAGTCCCCAACGGTTAGCCGATATAATTTTCAAATTTCAAAAGGCACCTCTTTGAACAGCTCTTTTCTTTTTCCAATTGTTCCACTGCAGAACCTTCTCTTCTCTTCCCCATTTTCAATTCAACATCTTTGGCCAATCCAATACCTCTCCGGTTGTTATTCGGAGATCTGTGTTGATAGATGATTAATTTTTCAAATTTTAAAAGTTTCTATCCCAACCGTTACAATTATAGCGGTTGGAACTTAGAACATAATATATAACTAACGGCTCTTTTCCAGATTTTCCAGGACAGAACATTTTCTTCTCTTCCCCTTCTTCATTTCAACATCATCGGCCAATGCGTCTTTGATTGTTATTTGGAGCTCGAATTGGTAATTTATTTCATTGCTGTTCAACTTTGTCTTGGAATCACTTCCGATTCTCTCATTCTTCGGCCGAAACTTTGAATGGTGTGATGGTGGAAATATGGAGAAAGCGAGGTGAGTCACATACCCGATCTTTCATACAGAAATTTATAATTATATGGCTTGATTTGGTTGTTCTATGATTCTAATACTCCGTATAACAAGACGAACACCGCAAAAATTATTTGATGCTCTGTTTTAACTTATAATTCATGGAGCATAACACATATTCAAATTTGTTAGTAAGCAATTTCTAGACAATGTTAAACTTTATTTTTAATTATATCTTCACACTTTATTTCATTTGTGACGTACTTTGGATCTTTTATGTAGGGGCACTAGATCTGTTAGATATTCAGACTTTATTGGGCTACTATTTTTCTCTCTATATTTGATGATTTCCATTTTGTAATATGCCTTTTGAACCTTAAACTGGAGAGATGTCATGAATTTACTGATGTCATTGTTCAACATGTCAGAATTGGCTATAGTATGTTAACCACTGCTGAAGAGATTCGAGCAATTTCTCTCCGCTAGGTAAGCTTTGAATATTGTATGGTTTATAGATGAGCGTGAATTTTACTACTCTGAGTTCCTTTAAACCTATTGAACCCAGGATGTAGTGGTTAGGTGAAACCAAAGACACATTGCAACTATATTATAACATGCATTAAAATAAGATACATGTTATTGAGATTTATATGCACAAATTACAGATCCACTTTGAAACTATAGGGCCAGAGATATTGGAGGATACGATGGGTAATGTTAATATACTGGTAGCTGGGATTGGAACTGGTGGCACTATTACAGGCACCGGGCAATATCTCAAACTAATTGAAAAAAAAAAAAAAAGGTTAGAATACCCTCCTGATATGCATTTATTAACTGTGACTGTAATGAAATGACATATTGGTCTTGTGGCATGGACTCCCACTATCTTGTAAGTGTGATAGCCTAACACCTGAACTTAATTCCAATGGCCCGCATTTTGTGTGTATGCTTTTTTGCTGTGGAGAGAGAATAAGGGAAGAAAAAGAAATCTGAAGGTACATGAGTATATCTTCTTCTTCTTCTTAACCATATTTTTTTCTTGCTTAGGTGGTTGGTGTGGAACCTGCAGAGAGAAGTGTAATTTCAGGGGATAATCCAGTTGTGAATCTTTTTATAAACTTTTTAATGTTAAGGTTTTTAATTTCTTGTGTCTTACTTTGTGTTAGCACAATTTTTGCTTTTCAGCTATTGATAGTATTAGAGATTTTGTTGCAGGTTATCTGCCAAGCATTTTGGATGTCAAATTGCTTGATGAGGTTATCAAGGTAATAAAAAAGAATTTCTTTCTCATTGGTTATCTGCTTTGATTTCCTACACATTGCTAGCCACAATATCCTGTCTTGGGCTAGTCTCTTGGCTTTGGGATTTCCTCACCCTTTAATAGACTAGCTTTATGCTTGCATAAAAATTTGAAAAGTTGAACCTTTTAACATGCCTCGATGTTGGATGAATTTGACAAAGATGCAAGTTACAAGAAATAAATTGGAAAGGTGGATTAGAATTGTAGAAGGAAGGTGTAACTGTTTTGTGACTTGAAATCAGTATTTTAGAGAATTAGAGGGTGCCCGAATTTTAGGTGAAAAAGATTTAACAGGGTTTCCTTGCTTTACTTGAAGATTCATCCACGGCTTACCAGACATTTTCTAGTTTTGCTTTGATGTCTTTCAATTTGTCATTTTGAAGCACTTTTATCTTCATAATTTGTTTACATAGATGACCTTGCATAACTAAGTTGACACTTGAGAGCACAGGTTACCAATGTTGAAGCTGTTGAAACAGCAAAAAGGTTAGCTTCGGAAGAACGTTTACTAATAGGCTGCATATTTAAACATTTTGATATATAGAATCTTATGTTTTGTTTTATATTTTTAATTTCATTATTATTTTTTTGTTTTGATTGTCAACAGAAGTAGGTGGTCCTCATATAGCTTTCCAAATGTAGTTTTTTTGTTCTAGTTTTAGAACTCCGTTTATTCATTTGTTTGACCTTCTCACTTCGTTTTCAAGTTTAATATGCTGCCAGATATTGTAATGTCACTGTGATCGGAGATGTAGCTTGTTTTTGTTCAAGATATGTATTATTATAATTGTTTCAAATTTCTGTCTAGGTTGGGATTTCTTCAAGAGCTGCCGCAGCTGCTGCCTTGAGTGTAGCAAGACGGCCTGAGAGCACGGAAAAACTTATTGTAGTGAGTTCATTTCTATTTAAGTCGTTTGGCTCTCTTAGATGTTACTAGGCTTATCCTGTGGAGAGAGAAGGGTTAGGCAAAGATCGTACATTTTTCTTGATAATTTGAATTTTCTTGCTTAATTCATTCTCTCTTTTCGTTTTATCCTCTTCCTCTTACTATTTTATGCCCATTTTTTTGATAGCATCTTACAAATCTTCAAAATGGATATTTTTTACTTGTTTTCTTCTCTGTTTTGACTTGCAGCAAGCATCGAATTATTCTAATTTTGATTATTATTTGATACTAATTCATCAGATGAACCAGTTAATTGGATGCATAGCTTCTATTTGAGTCATCAATTTGATGTTATGAATATGACAAGGGTCGAGTTGATTGAAATTAGCTTAGGGCAATGTTATGAAAAATTTAAAGTGATTACATACATATATATATATATTACTTGTCCTGCTGCTCTCTTCTTGATTGTTTATATTGTTTTAAGTAGTAAAATAACTAGGATGACTATGGTAGATAAATTATTTTAGCTATAACAAAAGTTTGACTGCATATGAATGGCTAGTGTTTGAGGATGTCGGGATGTGGATTCATGTGCTACATTTTTTTCTCAATGTTAAAGCCATTTGATTTTTGGCTTTTTCATGAGTTCATATATTCATTTGATTGCAACTTGCAAGGGACTTGTGCTGCGTGAGTTGATAGGGTTGGTTGTGAGGAATTGGAGCTTTCAACTGTTGAGTTTTTTTGTGCCCATAGAAGAGAATTAAGATATAGTTTAAATTTTAATTTTTGTTATTTTTTAATTTTAATCATAATTTTTTTAAATTTAGAATTAAAAAATTGATCTTATTCAATTACTTTCTTTTAAAAATTAATAAAAAAATCTTAAAATTTGAGTCATCCAAATTCTCTCCCGTGCACATTGGAGAGAGCATGCATGGGATAGAATTGAAATTCTTAGTAGTTACATTATTTTAAGATTTGTGATAAATAATATCTTATTGTTATATTTTGGCAGATATCAAATTCACTATTATTAGTTTTTTGTTTCCTCATTGTACTAGATGGACTATCACACCATTTTCATCGTAAATACTTACACAAGACGAATTGGCCCAACAAGTGTCATCAGATATGTATGCTTGATTGCTTTTGTTCCAAGTTGATATGATATGTGGCATAGACATTGGAGCAATGAAGACGCCATTTGCTAGTCATATGTTGGATTTATATTCGTCCTCCTTGCTATCCCTTGCTTTTCCCTTATATTTTTGTATCAAAAGTTTGAATTATTGCGCCTTGGAATGATTTTACCTATTTTGGAACGACGCCGTTGAACACCGGAGGTTATGGGCTTGGCTTCAATGGGAAGAAAAGCACTGCTTCAACTCGTACTGGTGCCTTACCACCTCATCAAGTATCAACCACCTTAAGTTTTTTTTTTTTTTTTTTTTTGGTGCTTCAGATAATTTGAATTTGCTTGCTTGATTCATTCTCTCATTTCTTTTTATCCTCTCTCTCTCTCTCACGCTATTTTATGCCCATTTTTTAGCATCTTGCAAATTTTGAGAATGACTACTTTTTTTACTTGTTTTCTTCTTTGTTTTAACCTACGTGGAATTATTCTAATTTTAATTATTATTTGATACTAATTTATCATATAAACTAATCAATTAGATGCATAGTTTCTAATTGAGTCATCAATTAATGTTATGAAATTAGAATAATGTTATGAATATATAAAACCTCTTCTTTTTTTTTTTTTTAATTTCTTATAGTAGTACTAGCCACCACATTATTGATCAAATCAACGTACGCTAATTTTTTTTTTTAGAAACCTTGTTATTGTCACATTGTTTGAGTAGTAAAATTATAAAGGGAAAGTAGGTTAAAATTATGCATTACTCTCTTCTTGATGGTTTATATTATTTTAAGTAATAAAATAAACATGCTTACTATGGGAGATAAATCATTTTAGCTTTATTGAAGGTTTGATTGCATATGTATAATAACCCAAATTAAAATAATAATAGTAAAATATATAATTAAATTAGACAAAATTATTTTTAAAATAAATATAATATTTAGATAATTTTAAGGATAATTTTAGAACTTTAAAATTATCTTAAGAAGCTATTTTGATATTTATCTTATACCCATTAAGATATTTTTATATTCCAAAATTTCAAAATAGATCAACATAAAAATTCTAAATAATTGTGAGGCTTTTATTTTCACATTTAGGTTTGTAAGAATAATTCTCCATAAGTCTTAAATAAATTACACTTAAAAAAACAAAACTTGGGATGCTTTTGATAATTTCTCCTTTTTCCCTTTTAATATATTTCCCTTCCTTGTCACTCCATCTGATGCAGTACATCCTCCCCCCCCCCCCCCCCCCCAAATTCTTCTTCTCTCTCCTTAAAAGTTTCTTCTTCTCGTAGCTTCAAGACGTAGCCATCCTTTGTCTTCTTTTCTCATTTTGTTTTCATTCTTCCTTGCTTATTTGCTATGCCTCACCATGTAATACATCCGCCATCTTCTAGTTCTGATCACTAAATGCTGTGGAGCTGTGGGTGTTACGCTGAGAGGGGAAATTGTATAAGGTAAACTCCATTTTTGCTCCATTTTGGGTCCTTCTTTCTTTTATTTTTGGTTTGCATTTTTCCCTCGTTCAACATCCATTTTTGTTCCTCTTAATGTTAATGGTGATATGGAACATAAATTTCAACTTGCTTCTTCATTTTGGACGTGGGAAGCTTTTCAAATTGGGGTTTTTTGATTTAATCTTCTAAGGTATGAATTGACAATTCTAATATGGTTATTTAAGCTCCTTAAGATATATTTTAAGTTCAAACTAAATTTTAGAAGCTTCAATTAAATTATGATGGTTAATTGGTGAAGTAGAAGCTTAGGATTTGTAGTAATATTTGAAAATTTAAGCTATAATTATGGGTTTAGATGCTAGAGAGTTAAATAAATTATATTGAATATATTAGAAGCCATTTGGGGAATTAAAGTGATGTTTTTATATTTAATACAATTATAAGTGATATTAAGGCCACTCTTTCAATTGAAGATTCCTTTAAAATTTTAAGAAACTAGGGTCTCTACTATTGACTTCCACAACTGAGTATATAGATAGCAAAATAATAGTCTCTTTATTTTATGTTTATATATTATTAGCCCAAATTTTACATTTTGTGATTTGCCTTATCCGCATTGTTGGGAAACAAATCTTGCTTTTTAAAGATCATAATATGTGTGTGAAAGTATATATATATATACATACATGGTTATTATGTTGGAAAGATGATGAATGAATTTTAATTATAATTTTATTATATAAATTTGTTGATTTATTGTTTTATTTATCTAAATTATTTTTTTTACTTGATCTAATTTTTAGTTACTTATTTACTTACTTGTCGATATTTAATTTATTTAAATGATTTCATTTCAAAATTATGAATGAAAATATGATTAAACTCCATAGTCGTTAGCGGGGGTAACAACCTAGGTGCACTTAGTTAAAATAATAAATAATCATTGCGTGGCAGCACTTAGTAATAATTATACTGGATATATCATGAGACGCACATCGTGTGACGACGTTCGTTGATGGTGATGATATTGTGATACTGTGTAATGACTTTAATGATAATATTGAATCCTGTGTAACGACACTCAGGGTTAATTATAATTCTTTCTTGTGATACCCATTCCATCTTATTTTCTTTAATTTTAAATTACACTTTTGCTGATAGCTTGCAATATAATTTAATTGTAGTATATATATATATATATTAGTCAATTATTTATCCAGGTAATTTATTACAAAAAACTTTAAACCTATCTATTTCCTCTTCCGCTTATTTTGTTGTCTACGCATTTACTAAACCAATGGTAGGCTTACCTCTTTTCTTTATATATTTTCATATTAGTAAATTGAGGTGCTTTGAGATTTATGTGCCTCCCAGACTCAAATGGTATGATATTTTGGTCAATTGGTTATGTAAGGACTCCAAGACATATTGGCTATTAGGTGCTGTATTATTTTGAGTCATGTGAATGCTGTACTTCTTTTGTAAACCACATGATGACCCTTGTAATGAAAATTCTTTATATTTTGAAAAACTCATGTACATGCTGTATTGTGGCAAGAATTTAGAAGTATAAGATATTGGTAAATTTTTGAAATGAAATGTATTGGTTTGTGCTAGATTTGTATCAGATCCTAGTTTATGTCTAGGTCTTTGTAGCCATAGGATTGGGGAGTAGTAGAATCTTGCATGTAACTACGTAATTGGCCAACACACCTTACATGTAGGAGGCTATTATTGCTAAATCCAAGTTTTCGAGTCTTGCTTCGTGGTTTGTGTATTAAATGCGTTTATTGCTTGAAACTTAATTAAAATCATCATTTGTGTATACTTTATTTTATTTTAAAAAAGGATGCCGCCAAGAAAAAGGATGGCACCTAAGAGATTTATCCCTAATGAGGCCTCCAACTTGCCTCATGACTCTATTATGGCTCCTAGAGGCCAAAGGCGTGGTGGTGGTAGAGGATGCAGACATGGTGCTAGCTGTAGATGTGGTCATGATCAGGCAGATGAGGATACAAGAGCAGTAGAAGATGAGGTGTCTGAGCCTAGGCAGGCAAACTTGACACTAGTAGATGTTATTGCTAGCATGCATGACATGCAACAAACCATGAGGGAGATTATGGGTGTAATTCAATAACAACAACAATAGCAGCAACAATATAGGGGAGAACAACATGTAGATCCTAAGCCTGAACTTGAAGTTAAACTAGAGAGGGAACAACTAGCTCAATAAGGGAAGATAGTTATGGTTCAGATGTCAGAATTTATGAAGCTTAAGTCCCCTTCTTTTATAAGCACAGAGGCAGATGAAAACCCTCAATACTTTTTTGGATCAGATAGGCTAACTTTGTAGAGCACTAGGATGTACACCTACTAGATTAGTAGAGTTGGTAAAATACCGTTTACTAGGCTTAGCTTAGATACGATTTGATGCAATGAAGGAAGGAAGACCACAAGGGTCACCCCCTCTAGTTTGAGAAGAGTTTACTAAGTTGTTCATGAGATAGTTTCTTTTGCAAACAGTTAGAGATGCTAAAGCTAAAGAATTTAAAGTATTGAAGCAATTAAAGGCTATGATAGTAGCAGAATATGAGATATTGTATACTAAGTTATCTAGATGCTCCTCATTTGGTAGCTACAGAGTAAATGTGAGCAAAGCAGTTTGTATAAGGCCTTTTAGATTATTTGTTTCAACCAGTGACTAGAGTCCAATATGACTCCTATAAAGATGTAGTTGAAAGTGCCAAACTTTTTGAAACTCGTAGTAAAGAAAGCAGGAATGCACAAGAGTCACATAAACGACAATGTAATGAAAGTAATCGAGGTGGCTATCAAGTCAAAGGTGGTAATGGAACCGAAAGGGAGATTGTAGCAAGCCATCAGAGTCAATAGCAAAGTTTTCAAAGTCAGGAAAGCCATAGTGGATATTCCTGTAGTATAATTTAGAGTGGTGGAATTGGTCAAATGCACTTTTCGTAATCCATCAGTGGTAGAGAGAGATCTTTTAGGCCTCTACCCCTTTGTTTTACTTGTGGAAGGAGTCATACTAATGTTTACTTTGGACTAGGGAGAGCATGCTATCAATGTAGTTAGCTAGGCCATATCAAGAAAAATTGTTCTATCTTATCAAGGCAACCATTCTCTAGTCATGCATCTAATCTTACGACACTGCCATCATCTCCAATTCTAGCAACTCTGTTGAGGCGAGTTGATGGGCTTGGAGACCAAGGTCTTGGTGAGGTACATTCTCGTGGTAAAGGATCAGGAGGTAGAGGTTAGGGGCAAGTTAAGGGAAATCAGGCTCGTGTTTATACGATAACATGTCAAGATGCTCAGACGTCCAATGCAGTGTTCGCAAATATTATTTCAGTTTGCTCTTTTAATGCACATGTTGTATTTGATCCTGGTGCTACACATTCTTTTATATCCCTGTTCTTTACTTTGTAGTTTGGTAGAGATACATCACTACTAGATGAGCCTTTAGTGGTAGCTACACCTATGGGAAATGCAATCAAAGTTGACCATATGCATAGATCTTGTGAAGTTCTAGTAGGAGGTAATCAGTTATTCGTTGATTTAGTAGTCCTTGACATGATGGATTTCGATGTAATTTTGGGTATGGACTGGTTATCTTCTTGTCACGTAACACTTGATTGTCATAATAAGGTGGTAAATTTTGAGTTGCCAAGGGGAGAATATTTTATTTTTCAAGGACTACAGTTTGGCATCTAGTAACTTGATTTATGCTTTGGGTGCTAGGAAGTTATTGAGAAAAGGGTGTAAAGGATATTTGGTAATGGTTAAAGATATTAGCGTGACAACAGCATGTTTGAAACAAGTACTGGTGGTCTGTGAATACCCTGATATTTTCCCTGAAGAGTTGCCCAGTGTACCACCAAATACGGAGATTAAATTCTACATAAACTTAATTCCTGACACTCAACCTGTGTCTATACCTCTATATACAGAATGGCTCCTGCAGAGCTTAGAGAATTGAAAGAACAATTATAAAATCTTTTGAATAAGGGTTTCATACACCTTAGTTCTTCTCCTTGGAGTGTTCTAGTATTATTTGTGAAGAAAAAAGACGATTCTCTAAGATTGTGTATTGACTGCAGGTAATTGAATAAGTTAATAGTGAAGAATAAGTATCCATTACCATGGATAGACGACTTGTTTAACTAACTTCAGGGAGCTTAATGTTTCTCTAAGATGGACTTGAGGTCAAAGTATCATCAATTGAAGATTAGAGGAGAAGACATTTCAAAGACTGCTTTTAGGACTCGTTATGAGCATTATGAGTTCTTGGTCATATCATTTGGGCTTACAAATGCTCAACAGCTTTCATGAACTTGATGAATCAAGTTTTTTAACAATTTCTAAATCATTTTATGATTGCTTTTATTAATGGCATTCTTGTCTACTTAAAGAGTAAGGAAGAGCATGAATAACATTTGAGAATGGCCTTGCAAACTTTGAGAGAACACTAGCTTTATGCTAAATTCTCCAAGTGTGAGTTTTGGTTAGACAGTGTGGCTTTCTTAGGGCACACGATGTCTAAGAATGGGATAAGTGTGGATTCTAAAAAGGTGGAAGCAGTCAAAAATTAGCTTAGACCTACTATGGTAATTAAGATTCATAGCTTTCTTAAGTTAGCGAGATACTACTGTAGATTCATTAAAGATTTTTCTTAGCTTGCAGTTCCTCTAACGAGATTAACAAGGAAAGGAGTAAAATTTCAATGGTCAGATTCATACGAAGAGAGTTTTCAATAATTAAAAGATTGTTTAACCTCTGCAACTGTGCTAACTCTTCCATCTAGAATGGGTGGTTATACAGTATATTGTGATGCATCAAGAGTAGGCTTGGGTTATGTACAAATGCAGTATGAAAAGGTGATAGCCTATACATCTAGGCAACTTAAGAAATATGAGCAAAATTACCCCACTCATAATGTAGAGTTAGCTGCAGTCATATTTGCATTGAAAATTTGGAGGCATTACTTATATGGTGAAACTTACAAAATTTACACTGATCATAAGAGTTTCAAGTATATCTTCCAATAGTGAGACATGAATTTAAGACAAAGAAGGTGGTTAGAACTCTTGAAAGACTATGACTGTAACATCCTATATCACCCTAGCAAGACCAATGTAGTGGTTGATACCCAGAATAGAAAATCTATGGGTAGCTTGGCTTACATTGTTGAAGTCAAGATACCGTCCGATGGTGAAAGAATTTAAGAAACTTAATAAGGGTGGAGTGAGATTTAAGATCCTATGGTCAAGAGCATTGTTATCTCATGTGCAACTTCATTCTAGTCTAGTAGATAAAATTAAGGCCACGCAAGAATAGGATACTTAATTAAAGAAGATCATGGAAGAAGTTCATGAAGGGAAGTTACAAGAGTTCACAATAGATTCTGAAGGAGTTCTAAGATGTGGTTATAGGTTGTGTAATATGGAAGACTTGCAAAGAAAAATTCTAGAAAAAGCTCATCATTCAACTTACACGCTTCATCTAGGTTCCAAGAAAATGTATCAAGATTTGAAGGAGTTGTATTGGTGGAAAGGAATGAAGAAAGATATGGTAAAGTTTGTATCTAAGTGTTTAGTGTGTCAGCAAGTGAAGGCTAAATACCAAAAGCCTGCAAGTATGTTGCAGCAAATTGAAATACCAGAATGAAAGTGAGAAAGAATCACTATGGATTTTGTAACTGGCTTGCCAAAGACCCTTAAGGGTTATAATTCAATATGGGTGATTGTTAAGGGTGTTCATTGGCTCACCCTTGGAGCCTGCCCTAGCCCAATTTAATCAGGCTAGGTTGGGCCAGGCCAAAA
Source organism: Erythrophleum fordii (assembly GCA_032878935.1). Taxonomy (NCBI): domain Eukaryota; kingdom Viridiplantae; phylum Streptophyta; class Magnoliopsida; order Fabales; family Fabaceae; genus Erythrophleum; species Erythrophleum fordii. Next base: position 45,766,673 of record JAVQMF010000053.1, on the reverse strand, counting down.
ATATGAATTGACAGAACTTGAAACAAAACTATATCAAATCGGGTCGGACCTCGGGCGAAGGCATATTCTGCCTAACCTACTCTAATAGTTATTTTTTTAATTATTAGCATCTTGCCATCTTATATATATATATATATATATATATATTTTATATATATATATATATATATATATATATATATATATATATATATATATATATATATAATTTTTATTTCATCTTATTCTCTTCACATATTATAGTTTTTATTACTTACGCAAACCTTTTCTACTTCTTAATTATTTTCATCATTGATGTGTATGCTTTCTGATATTTCTTTTGTTGAATAACAAAAATACATATATTTATTTAAGGCTAATTATGCTAGTATAATTTATATTTTATTTAATAATACTAAATTATTTTTTTATTACTAATAAAAATATATGAGTTCTGAAAGTCTATTATTGTGAAATATACACCTATAAGTCTTTAAAAAGATATTTTATATTACAAGTATCAATTTATTAAAAAAAAAAATATTCGGGCGACCTTAACCCGCCCTAACCCAACATGAAATCGGGTTTGTTCGAGTGAGGTAGGGCTATGGGTATAAAAATAAGCTTGATATCTTAATCGGGTAAGGTATCGGGCCTACTAGATGTCTGGCCCAACCCTACCTATGTATAGCCCTAGTGATTGTAGATCGATGCCCTAAATTTGCACACTTCTTACTTGTGAAGACCACTTATACTGTGGCTCAATATGCTAAGCTTTACCTAAATGAGATTGTTGCTCTTCATGGAGTACCTGTGTCTATCATCTCAGATCATGGACTACAATTTATAGCTAAACTCTGGAAGTCATTCCAAGAAGCATTGGGGACTTGTCTAGATTTTAGCATTACCTTTCATCTTTAAACCGATGGGTAGTCCGAGCACACGATACAAATATTAAAAGATATGCTTTGCACGTGTGTTTTGGATCTAGGTGGTAGTTGGGATAAATACTTGTCTTTAATGGAATTTGTATATAACAACAGCTGTCAATCTAGCATCCAGATGGCACCTTTTAAGGCATTGTATGGAAGGTATTGTAGATCACCAATTGATTGGTTTGAAGTGGGTGAGTCTAAGCTTTTGCGCCCAAATCTCATTCAAGAGTCAGTGGCCAAAGTGCGATTAATTCGTGAAAGGTTGTTAACTGCCTAAACTAGGCAAAAGTCCTCATAGAAAGGTAAGTTGGAGTTTGGTGTTAGTGACCTTGTGTTTTTACGAGTATCACCTATAAAAGGTGTTTTACGATTTGAAAAGAAAGGAAAGTTTGAGTCCTAGGTACATTGGGCCTTTCGAAATACTTGAAAGAGTGAGAGCCATAGCTTACCTTTTAGTTCTTCCACCAAATCTTGCAAGTGTTCATCCTATCTTCCATGTGTCTATGCTTCGAAAATACTTAGCCGACCCTTCTCATGTGCTTCAACCACAGACTATACAACTGGATGAGCAGCTCTCTTATGAAGAGCAACCTATGGTTATAGTTGATAAACAGATCAAGAAGTTAAGGAATAATGATATAATATCAGTAAAAGTGGTATGGCAAAATCATTCCAATGAAGAGGCAACATGGGAAGATGAGGAAACTATGTGTGAGAAGTATCTCTATCTTTTTTAGACCCCTTAGGTAAAAGGCTTTGCTGAAATTCGGGGATTGAACTTTGTAAAGGGGGAAGAATATAACCTTTTGTTTGATATTATTAGTTATCTTTCTAATCCAAAAGAAAAGAAACATTATCTTAATGAATTTAAAAAATTGTTAGAAAACCAACCTTTAACATCAACATAAGACCTTTGATTCTCACTAACAAATACAATTTAATTGATACTCTTAAAAGATTTTTTGAAACTTCCCACCCAACAACTCTTCAAGATCTTCAATATGAGGTAAATAACCTCAAAATTAATATCAAAACCCTTAAACTTCAACAAAAAACACTTAAATTCAACACTCGCTGAAATCCAACATCCAAACTCAATAATCAAAGAAAAAGATAAAGATTTGAATATTTTTACGCTTGAACCATTTTTAAATCTTATTTCAAGATTAAAACTTCAAAAATTTTATATTCACAATTATGATTATATAATCAGATTTATGAAAGAAATTTTCCTCTGATTTGTAAAAGGCATCTTTTGGGACTTCTGGAATTGTTTTGTCATTTATACCTTGATTGATATCTTTAAATTGGATTTCCTCTAAAAAAAAGTATTAGTTGATGAGAAGATCGTCGAGAAAAGGATAAAATTTTAAATATAATATAATTAATTCTCCAATTATTGATATCATTACCATCAGGTTGGTAGTAATGTAAGGATAGAAAATTAATTACGAACTGTCATTCAGAGTAGAGATTAAGAAATAAAATTATCTATCTAAAACTTAATTTTAGCCAAAGAATAAGCTACTTAAATATCCCATCTTTATGAGTTTCTATCAAAGTTTGGACTTTCCACCTTATATATCTAGAATTACTACCATAACCTCACATAGGGAAAGAAATCCTTGTAGCATATATTTCATTCTTACACAGAATGAAACATACTAACAAATCAAGTTTCTATAGAAAGATTAAACCATCAATTTCTACTCTGCGAAGACATGTATCAATTTATTTTCTATCAGTACATCTTTATTTCCCCTTCATGTTCTGATACCAATGGGTGGGAGAGGTATCAAGCTTTGATACCAATGGTTAGGATATATACATATAAATTTTGAATGGTTAGTCTAAACTTCAAGCTCTGATACCTAGGATACCAATTATATATACATTTATATTTATGTGTGTGTGTGTGTGTGTGTGTGTGTGTGTGTGCATATATATATATATATATATAACTTACTATTAATACAAAATGAATTATTATTGCTGGTACCCCTTAGCCTAACATTTGTTATATATATACTAAAAATTTTTAGAGAATAGTTGCAGTTTATCAACAAGTTATGCTAGGTATACTATAAAATACAAGGGATATTACTAGTCAATTACTACAAGAGTTTGGTTAGATATATACAAACAGTGAGTTATTCACTACAATTTATGTTACATTATATCATACTCAATCTACTACTAAGATAATAGCTACTATAAGTATGGGTATTCGGAAACTCATCCATTCGATGCAGTACCATGCAAAGGAAACCTTACATATAATGAGTAATTTGAACATCTACATCAAACAACATATAATTAACATGTTAGTACATTCCATGAGTCAATAAGAAACAAGATTGCTAAACATTTCTATATAGGACGTCCCTTAGAGTGATCGAAAAAAATTCACACAATTAGAGGTTACCTCCCTTTTAAGGATCGTCCATCATTCCTTAGGGTATATTTCCCTTATAAGAGTCTGTACTAACAATTGCCCTACCTTGGCAACTTTCTAATCAATGCAACCAAACAAAAACAAATAATAGAAATAAGTCATGTTCAATCATAGTTATCACACATATAAATGATTAACCTGCAAATAGAAAATGGTTACTAATATGATTATATAGCAAAATTCCTACAAAACCTTTTCTCTTAAAATCTTTCATGTTTTACTATCTTTTATATTCTTTGTTCAATGATCCATATAGGTCATTGAGTCTAAGGTCTAATTTAGGTTTAGGTCATACTCCCTGTTTAATTCATGTTTAAGGTCTAGTTCTAGTCTAAGTCATATTCCTTGTTTAATTTATGTTTAAGGTACATTTCTAGTTTAGGTTTAGGTCATACTCCCTGTTTAATTCATGTTTAAGGTCTAGTTCTAGTCTAAGTCATATTCCTTGTTTGATTTATGTTTGGGGTCCATTTCTAGTTTAGGTCATAATCCATGTTCAATTTGTGTCCATTTGTCAAGGATTGGGCACATGTATAATAATATTCATGTTAATATGTACTCTTATGATTTTGTCCTTAAAGTTTTAAGTTCCTAAGAATCAAGCCATAATTAATCAAACTAGTACCACTTAACCAAATATAGCTACAACCAATTTACACACTCAAGGCATGTAATAGCAAACACTAATAAAACATTTGGCTACTCATATTTAAGGCATAATTCATATTTTCAACTATATACAAAACTTACATAACTGATATGCAAGACATCAAAATAAGGTAAGGGTTTCTTCTTTTACCTTATTTTTAATCTCCTTTGACTCCCTTAAACTTATCTAAAATAAGTTTATCATATAGCCTAATACATAGATGAAAAACTTAAATTTTTCCAAGAAAATGGGCTAGCACTACCAAATCTCACCATGAAGGTGGGATATAGAATAAGCACCATGACTAGAATTGCAATTGATGCAAAATTACAAAACCAATTTTGATCTTAAACTTGTGTTGTGTCCAAATTTTTACATAAAGCTCTAAAATTCAGAAAATGTGACATGAGACAACCTAAACATGTTAACTAATTAACAACCAAAAGAAATTCATTTGACCCCTTAACTATTGAATTTTGCAAAATTGCCCACTTTTGCTTCTAATAGAAATAAATGCACTTTAAGGGCCAAGTTGGAAGATCAAACCATTTCAAAATTGTGAAATTTGGCATGCTAAAACTTTCAAATGTCTTGTATGTCATACCATTTATGTATCAAAGCGATTCAGCCAGAAATGTCTAAAAGAAGAGTAGGGTAGCCAAACTCTATATATAGGTTATGATAAGCAACTTCAGTACTAAGACTTATATACCTATATATTAACAATTGATGCTACTAATTTTGTTTCATAGGTAGCTTGTAATATTTAGACCAATCAAGTCAATAATATCTATTTTATTTGTGCAGCAAAATTATGGCATCATCTAAGAGCAAGAGTTCTACTAATAACTCTAATGACATGATAAATACCATCGAAAGGATGGCTATTACTATTAGAGACTAGGCCTCTGCTACTAATAGGCTCTTGAAACATATTTAGGAAAATAGTAATGCCAATCTAGCATCAAATGTTGAGAATAGAACTCTGGTAGCAAGCCTAAATTTTCAAGATCTATCTAAACTTAGAGAAGCCAAGCCCCTTTCTTTTTGAGGTCACTATAATCTTATAACAACGGATGAATGGTCGAGGAATGGTTAAGGGAAATGGAGAAAATATTTGTGAGGTCTTGGGAAACATTAATGTAGAAAATATAACTTTAGCCACTCATATGCTAACTGGGGAGGTAGAAAATTGGTAGAGTGAGGCAAAAGGGGGCATTAAAAGCTCAAGAGACTTGGTGTAACTTGGGAGAGGTTTTAAAATATCTTTTTTAGATAAGTATTTTCCTAATAATGTGAAGAATGAGAATGAAATTGAGTTTCCATAATTGAGGTAGGGAAGTTTGTTGATGGATCAATACGTGGCAAAATTTAAAGCATGGAAACTCATGAAATTGAGGCTAAATTGAGTGCTGAAATAAGAAATGCAATAACTGCTTTTGAAATAAGAGATTTTTCTACACTAGTAGACAAGTGTGGATGGTTGAGAAAAATTTATAGGACAAGGAAAATGAAAAGCAAAAGTTTAACCTTGGTCAAGGAAAGAATTTTAAACGCAAGTTTAACCTTGGCCGAGGAAAGCAAATGACTGGAAGCACTTCCACCTTAATATGTAATAAATATGGAAAACCCCATAAGAATAAACCATGTTATTTTGGCTAGAACGTGCATGACACTTTGCATTACACTTGCAAGAAGCCAGGATGTTTCTCAAGGGAGTGTCCATGGAACAAGCAGGAGAAACTGAGCTAAAAACCACAGACTAGGAGAAGAGTGTTCACTATTAGTGGGCAAAAGTAAAATCAGTCTCCCAACTTAATACAAGTACATGTATTATTAAGAATAATTCTTTAATTGCCCTTTTGACTCAAGAGCAACCCATTCCTTTATATCTAATGATTGCATGAAGAAATTAAAAATTGATCGTGTTTGAGTTAAAGGAATTAAATTTGTTACCCCTTTGGGAAGCCAAGATATCTCTTAAGGGAGTGCCTATAGAACAAGGAGAAGAAACTGAATTAGAAACCATAGACTAGGGAAAGAATGTTCACTCGTAATGAGCAAAAGGTAAATCAATGTCGCAACTTGATACAAGGTGGATGTATTACTAAGAATAATTCTTTAATTGCACTGTTTGACTCAAGAGCAACTTACTCTTTTATATGATAATTGTGTAAATAAACTAAAATTGATTATGGTTAAGTTACCATTTGAATTACATGTTTCCACTTTTATGGAAGAAGGAGTTTTTACTTCATATGCTTATATAGATTGTTCTATTCAGGTAGACAATAGACCTTTTACTGTTCATTTAGTTTATTTACCCTTGAAATCATTCTTAGGACGGATTAGCTCTCTATAAATATCATAATCCTATATTGCTATCAAAAGACTATGATATTTCCACCTAGCCCCAAACCAATGTCTATGAGTTTTATTGCCAACCAAGCTAATAGGGGATTAGATGAAAGCATTCTTTTGTGTTCCTTAGAAACAAAGACAAACTAGGAAATAGCTAACCCTTCTATAGTAAGGGAAACTAGAATGGGAAGTGAAAATTTTCATTAATTAGTTCCTAGAATAGGTCCAATCGCCATTAACATATAGGATTCCTCCTTTAGAGTTGAATGAACCTAAGAAACAAATCAAAAGCTTGCTAAATAGTTTATTCAACTAAATGTATTGCCTTGGGGAGCTCTTATACTTCTTATGAAAAAGAAGGATGAAAGTTTGAGATCATGTATAAATTATAGACAATTAAATAAATTTGATGATTTGTTAGGCCAACTTAAGGGAGTTGTAGTTTTCCTTAGATTTTCTTCCTAATTTCTCTTAAAAGGGCTCACTAAAAATGTAGTCTTATGGTTGGAAGAAAATTTTGTTTTTATTAAAACTCTGTTTTCCCCTTGTCTCCACATTAGTTTGCTCTTTTCAAAACATTCTTCTAAACTTTCACTTTTTAACTCTTAGCTAAAATTATATTTTGAAAATTTTGGCCTTTAGCTGAAATTACAAGTTTTTACCTTATATTTTTAGTTATTGCATTTTTTACCCCACTTCATCTTTTTAGTTTGTCCAATTATTTTAATAATTAAATCCTTATGTGTAAAAATCTAATTATTCTCAATATTATTTATTATGATGATTATTATTGAATTAGGAGGTTAGGAAATTATCTTATATCATAAAAATGCACAAAATAAAAATATATTATATTCATATCTTAAACATATCACAATATAATTTAATTTATTTTTAGAGGAGGACGTTACTATTTTCTTTTAATGCAATCTATATAATTATCAAAGTTAGTAAAGTCAAGAGTACAAAGTACTCCATCATTTAACAATTTTTTGACTCTTTTTATTAAAATGTGTCTTTACCCCACAGTGCTATAACATAGAGGAATTTTCTTGCAATTAAATTAAATTTTGAAAAGCAAAGATTGTACCATTTCTAATAAGATTAAATTTATAAAATTACTTAGATATTTTATTTTTAAATTGAAATGAATAACTAAATGGTACAAGTTTGAAACAAAAATCAAGTTTCTAAAGAAACTTGGTATATAAAAAGGTTTTCTTCAAATTCAAAACAAATATGATATCCAAAGTTATTCTATATGTTCTTATGGCTTCCATATGTAAGCCTATCATATTCGCCGAATAGAAATTGCTCACTCCCATTGACTTCTTTTGGTTAAGAAAACTCTACAAGGTATTTAAGTTGTGGATTGTAGAACCCGAGGATTTCAACCATCTTAAATTCATGGCAAATGAATGAAATTAAGTTAACTTTCTTGTTAAGTCAAGCCTTGTATTTGAGATAATTTTTTTTTTAAATAAAACAAGCACTTGGATTCATTCTTTTTGCTTTCCTACTTTCACCCTTCCTACTTGTCTTGGCTTGCTTCCTTTCTGTTAAATACACATGGTCAAAAGTTAATGGATTGATCATTTCTCCTTGTGCTATAAGAGATCTTAACAGGCCTATATTAAGGCAAAAGGAAGTTCAAAAGGAGAAACTTGGATGTCTCAGCCTCTCATAAATGATAACTTAGCCATTATGATACTTGTTAAGGGTTTGGGGACTTGAACTATATTGAGTTGCATTCCACCCTTTTGGAAGGCCATGCTATTATCATCAAAACATATAAATGATTGGTTGAAGACTAGGTATTTAAATACCAAATCCTATAGACTTTCTTTAGCCTGTGCTTGTTCTAACTTTAATATGGTCAAATGTCATCATGGATTTTGTTAGTGGACTCTCCAACTCAAAAGCAAAGAGTATTTCTATGATGAATTGACAAAATATGGCCATTTTGGTGCTCCTACTTCACAACTTCTTTGGTAGCACAACTCTTTTGTGAAATAGTCTTCAAACTTATAGGTTTTCGTCATCCATTATCTCTAATAAAGACCTTTTATTGCTTGGCAGGGGTCATTGCAAGTACAACATAGCTCATCACCCCAAACTAATGATCTAACCTAAACCCTTAACAAGTGTTTTGAATAATATCCTTGTTCTTTTATTGCTAAAACAGACTAGACCTCTTACCTTCTTTAGGCTAAGTAGAAGTATAATGTTTTTTCACTCTTCCATTTAAATGTCTCCATACATAATAAAGCACCCCCAACCATCTCTAGATACAATCCTAACTCAATCTCTATTGTTGCAATTTGGGACCAATTGATTATGTTCTTAAAGATGCACTTCAAAAAAGCTAGGCAACGAATGGCCAAATATGCCAACCTCCATCACCAAGATAAGCACTTTAAGGTTGGAAATTAGGTTTTATTGAGACTCTATTCTTATCAATAATCATTAGTGGTGTCTAGACCAAACCAAAAGATATTTTGGTAATTTTGGCAAAAAAGATATTTTGATTCTTGTCAAATTATGGAAAGAGTTAAGGCAGTAGCTTATAAACTACTATGACAAAAAGAAGCAAAATACAAAATGTATTTCATGTCTCTATACTTAAATAGTTTCAACAAGACTCTACACTAACTTTTCCAAGTCACCTAACCAAAGAAGATAGCTTAATGTCATGCCTCTATACTTAAATAGTTTCAACAAGACCTTACACAAACTTTTCCAAGTCACCTAATCAAAGAAGATAACTTAGTGGAGCCATATGCTATAGTAGATCATTGAAAGTATTAGCACGGATGTTCACAAGTTCTAGTATAATGGACTGGACGACACAGAGAGGAGGCTACTTGGGAAAAAGTGTATCAACTAAGTCAATAATTCACTCATATCAACTTTGAGGACAAAGTTGTTTTTTATGCAATAGGTATTGTTGTAGAAGTTGAACCAAAGGTGACAAATAACCCAAATAAGATGGGTTCAACTAAAGAAACGAGAAGGACCACTGGCAAGACTCAAGAGGTCACAATGGATGAGAGATATGAAAGAATTTATAACACGAATGAGAATCTTGTTATAGAATAACCATTTGCATAGCAAGCATACAAAAGGAATGTCTTTGCAAAATTGCCCAAATATAGAAAACACAATGGTTTGTTTACTCCAATAATTATGTACTTAGGTTCAACAAGGGGTTTGTTGAGCAAAACAAACAAATAAATATTTTATCATATAAGTTTATGCCTAATTATCATATGTAGCACACAATCAATTAAGATTCAAGAAGGCAAAATATCTTTTAATTTTTTGACTTTTATAAGTTTTGTCCCAATATTTAATTCTTGATTTACTATTCCAATAACTTCTATGTCTTTCCTCCTGCAAGTGGAAGATTTGCATAAGGATTTTTTTTTTTTCATTTGATATAATAACTCTAATTCTAATTTCATTTACATGGCAGAACTGTTATACTTAATTATAATTATAAGCAGGCATAAAATGCCTTAATTTGTTAGACGAAGTAGTAAAAGGTATCTAAATAATCTAACGGAGGCCATGCATAATCATAGCATTAGTGATACTGCATCATGTTTAAAGTGGCCAAGAATTAAGAGAGTTCTTATGAAGGAATGATTGAAGCAAATATGACAAATTTGGTTTGTGGATGTACCAGCATATAAATCTAAAGACAAGTTTGACCAAGAGAGAAACAAAATAGATGGAGATAAGCATAAAACAAAAATAGAAGACAAGCATTTGGACATGTGCAAACGCAGACACACCAAGAGAGAGATATGCTCAATTATTTTGATCATACAAGAAAAAGCATTTCTTCTATTGACCAAGTCCTTGCCAATAGCAAGAAACAAAAAAGACTCTCTCTGATCAAAAGTTCACGAAGATTAGAAGGCTGAATCCAAAGAAAACCATTTTTGTACCTCTACCATAATTCTTAAATAAAGACCACACTAATGAACAAATAAATATTTTATCAAATAAGATTATACCTAATTATCATATCTAGTAAACAATCATTTAAAATTCAAGAACACAGTATCTTCTAATTTTCTGATCTTTTTTAGTTTTGTCCTCATTAATTTTTCTTCAGTTTTCTTTTATTTTTTGATTTTCTATTCCAATAATTTTAATGCCGTCCCTTTTCTCATATGGACTTTGGGTGACGCTAAATTCACTTTTAATTTGCCCAACTAGTGCAAGACCTCATTTCTATCATTTTTAATTTTTTTTAATGTATACAATTCATTTACTGTATTGGTCTCTTCTCGTATCTTTTCTTCCTAAAAGAACAACTTAATAAGTTGAGTCATCCTATATGTGCGCAGGCATTTTGCCAGAATAACAGGGCTCGCAGTTACTCAAGAAACAACCTATAACTAAAGCTGGCTAAAAGTAAAGAAACAATATAAAAGAAGTTGATGAAAATCTAGTAGGATGAAACACAAAAAGATTGAGTGGAAGAATTATATAGAATTTTTTTTTTCGTTTCTTGTCATTTGATATAGGAAAAACAAACAAAAAAGGTAATTTCAGGCCTAATAAAGACACAGAATCACGAGAACAAGTACGGTGATATAAGGTTTGAAGTAACACTTCAGGACATGTAACAGAGAATTGAAAAAAGAAAAGGGAAAAAAAATGTAATGGTTACCATGCATTCGTCTTCTAGCACCCGACATGAGAATATAAATCCTAAGGGAAAAAAGAAAGGAATTACAAGGCTATGATACATTGATATTTGTGCTCCAACACTTGACGACACCGGCTTTGACTAATATAAAATAAAGGAAAAAGGGAAGGGAACAAAACAAAGGCTAGTAAAACAAAGAAGAATCTGAGAACTCGTTGATAAATTTGAAATTGACATCGTTTCAGCCTTTTCAGATTTCTCCATATTATTAGTTTTTTAGTGAATAAAATTAGAGAATCAAGTAGTTTTTGATATATTCTCCTATTCTATTGGAACAATAAAACCAAGCCGATAACTGTAATTTTGTGTAATTCACAAAGTATGAAAGAAAAGGAATGTAACTGACCTCACTTGAGCTTTCATGAAGAACTCTGCGTCTCTGCATTGGCATAGGAGATGTAGCAGCAACTGCCATTGGAGAATTAATATCTCTTCAACTCTAAACTGCTTCTCTGTTATTGCACCGCTTCACTAAATTCCCATGATCAAGCCATTCAAAATTCCCAACGAATATGCTAATTTCTAAATCCAATAACCCTAATTACTCAACTCAGAGGAGAGAAATGAGCCCATTAGCTATATATGGTATATTCGAAGTTCCAACGATTACGGTCGAGTCCCCAGCGGTTAGCTGATGTAATTTTCAAATTTCAAAAGGCTCCTCTTCGAATTGCGTCTCTGTATTGGCATAAGAGAAATCAACGGCTCTTTTCTTTTCTTAATTTTTGCATTACAGAGAACCTTCTCTTCTCTTCCCCTTTTTCAATTCAACATCTTCGGCCAATCTAACACCTCTTCGATTATTATTCGGAGCTCTGATTTGTTAGATGATTAATTTTTCAAATTTCAAAAGCTTCTCTTCCAACTGTTAAAATTATAACCGTTGGAACTTAAAACATACTATATAACTAGCGGCTCCTTTCATTTCCCAGATTTTCCAGGACAGATCATTTTCTTCTCTTCCCCTTCTTCAATTCAACATCATCGGCCAATACCTCTCTGATTGGTAATTCATTTTTGTCTTTGAATCACCTCCGATTCTGTCACTCTTTGGCCAAAATTTTGAATGATTTGATGGTGGAAATTTAGAGAAAGTGAGGTGAGTCACATACCTTATCTTTCATACTTATGAGTTACAGAAATTTACAATTATATGGCTTGGTTTGGTTGTTCTATGATTCTATTACTCCATATAACAAAAGGAACACAGCAAAAACTACTTGATGCTCTGTTTTAGCTCATAATCCAGAAAGCATAACATTTATTCAAAATTGTCAGTAAGAAATTTCTAGGCAATGTTAAACTTTATTTTTAATTATATCTTCACCCTTTGTTTTATTTGTGATGTTCATTGGATCTTTTATGTGAGGGCTATTCAGATTTCTGTTAGGCTACTATTTTTCCCTCCGTATTTCATGATTTCCATTTTGCCATGTGCCTTCTGAACCTTAAACTGGAGGCACGTCATGAATTAACTGATGTTATTTTTCCACCACAGAACCTTTCATTCTCTTCCCGTTCTTCAATTCAACATCATCGGCCAATCCAATACCTCTCCGATAGTTATTCAGAGCTCTAAGGCCATGTTTGATTTGAGGGGAGGGGACTTGTTTGGCACGTGTTTCTCCAATTTGGGAGATTGGGAGGGAAAGTTGGAAAAAAGACCAAAATGCCCTTATCTTAATTATTAATTTTATATTTTATGAAATTTTTATAAGTATGATTGAAGAAAAATTTTAACTTACCAATTAACACAGGTATATTATCATATTGAGGAAAAAATAAATATGTCAATGTTCCTAACTCAGATACATTCTAATTTCATGAAATAAAATATATTAAATTATATATTTGTTGAAATAATTATTTAATTAGTTTTATTTATTTACAATTTTTTTAAATAATTATAATTATAAATAATTTTTGACATTTGTTTAATTTAGTGGTGAAAATATTAAATTTTTAAAAATAAAAAATAATTAATTGTATTATCATTACTTTTAAAATATATAAAGGGTAAAATGGTCTATATATTATTATTTTCCCTCCCCTCTCCTCCTGAAACCAAACAATATATCTCCCCTCCCCTCCCCTTCCCTTCATTAAAATCCCCTCTCTTCCCCCTCCCCCCCTCCCCTCCCCTTCTTTGAACCAAACAAGGCCTAAGTTACTTTTAACGGTTATAATTGTAACTGTTGGAACTTGAAACATAATCGATTACTAATGGCTCTTTTCTTTTCCCAGATTTTTCTGGACAGAACCTTCTCTGTTCTTCCCCTTCTTCAATTCAACATCATCCGCCAATCATTACCTCTTCAATTGTTATTTGGAGCTCTGAGCTGGGAACCCATTTCCTTTCTGTTGGACTTTATCTTAGAATCGGTAATTTTGTCGTTTCTTTGTTTCCAATTGGTAATTTTGAAAGGTCCCATCCTGGAAATTTAGAACAAAGATGCATCAAGAAATTCAATTTTCAAATATCAGTTTCTTTCGTACTTATGAATTACAGAAATTTACAATTATCTGGCTTAGTTTGGATCTTCTATGATTCTAATTCTATGTGTTAAACAAGACCAACGTAACAAAAACTACTTGATGCTCTGTTTTAGCTCATGATTCATGAAGCATTACACATTCACAAATTTGTCGGAAAATTCTCAGAGTTTTATCTCTGCTTGCTTTTTTGAGTATTTTCTGAATTGATACCATTTTCGACGGAGACTTTTGCGTTCCATTTGCTGTATATTTATATATAAAGGTTTCTTTCTCCTTACCATCCTTCAGTTCTTTTGTCCCCGTATTTTTGTAACAGAATTTTGAATTGTTGTGATTTAGAATGATTTTACAGATTTTGGGACGACTAGGTTTTGTTCCGGAGGTTATGAGCTTGCCTCCAATGGGGGAGAAAAGCACTGGTTCAAAAGGTATTAGTGCTTTAACACCTCATAACTTGAGTGTCAACCAACTCAAGGTAATTACTATTTTATTATTTATTTTTCCTTTTTAGTGCTTCAGATCATTTGTATTAGCTTGCTTGATTCATTCTCTCTTTTTCTTTCTTTCTTTCTTTTTTTTTTTTAAATTCCCTCTCATTATTTTGTGCCCATTTTTACTGGATTTTTGTGTTTCCAGCAAGCATAATATTGCTCTAATTTTTTTTTATTGGATACTAATTAATTTGATAGGCTAGTTAAGTGGGTTCATAGTTTCAATTCAGGTTGTGAATTTGGAATGTGGCTGATTGACTAAAATTATGTTAGGACAATACTATGAAGAATTTGAAGATTTTTTTACTACTACATACAAGGAGCTTGAAGTGATTCAATAATAGAGAATTTTAACTTTTTAAGAAATCAAACTTTCCTTACAAAAATCAATTACTCTATATGGCATTTTGACAATGCTATTGTGTTCTACTGCTTTTTTTTTTATTATTATTTATACTAGTACTAGCTACCAGAACACTTATCAAAATAATGTATGCTAAAACTTAAAAAAAAAAAATTTCTTATATTATCTTAGTAGTGAAATTATGAAAGAAAATTGGATTAAAATTACTTGTCCTACTGCTTTCTTCTTGACGATATATATTATTATTATAAGTAGTAAAATTAGTTGGATGCTTTGGTAGATAGATAAATTGTTTAGCCATAACGGAGGTTTGATTGCATTTGCTTAGCGAGCATATGAAGACATGGCTATGTGGATTCATGTGCTGTGTTCATTCAATATTGCCAAGTCATTCAATGTCTGTATTTTCATGACTTTAGATATTCATCTAGATATCTATCGGGTTGCAATTTGCTAGGTACTTTTGCCTGATGAATTGATAGGGTTTGACATTGATGAATTGAAGCTTTCAATAGTAACATTAAAGGGCTTTCTCACTTATATATATATATATATATATATATATATATATATATATATATATATATATATATATATATATATATATATATAACAAAACAAAAGAAAAGAAATATATATATATATATAATTATAAAAACAAATTCTCAAAATATATAACTATTTTTTTTTCTCAACCCTAGGAATTGTTTCTTCTTCTTTCATCCTCAACTCAGTATTGCTTATCCTTTTTCTTCCTTTATCCTTAACTCATATATTCATTATATTCCTTCTAACTTTCATGTTCAAGACTTTACCTTTAAATCATTTATCATCATTTTTTTTAGGTTTGCATTTAATTTTCACATGATTCTTTTTATTTTTTTCTCATTTATTGTCAATTTCTTCTTCTCAAAAGTTTTTATTATTTGCTTTCTTTTAATTTATTCTAATATTATCTTTATTTGTTATCTTTAATCATTTTTGTAAGGTTGTCAATTGTGTTTGAGTGTTAATTAAGATTGAAGGTTATGGAAATGGGATAAGATTCATGAAATATTAATATATTGTGTTTGATTATTATTTACACACAGAGATTAGATAAGTTTTATAATAAGTAAAATAAAGGAGATTATATGGATTTATGCAAATAGAATAATTTTTTATACCAATGAGGGAACGAGGGAATGACATTTGTCTGTGACAATCCAAATTGTTAAGAGTTGACCCTAACATTAGTCTCAAATAGTTGAAGGGCGCAGTTGGAGAAAAGTTACAATTTCAGTCAAGACAGTATGTGTCTACATTGGTGTGTCAATACCCACAATCACTTAATCTAACTTGGTACTTGTTGTGTATAATGGAGGATGATTCAAATATCCAAACCATGTGGCAAGCAAACTGGTACTTTCCATCCTAACTTGGAGCACCAAAATTATATGCGCACATCTCAACTAATGATGTGGGCCCAAATGTTGAAGAGAATGATGTCATTGAGCCATTGACAAATCTATGTGCAAGTCAAAATGATAGACCTAATGAATTGGTTTCCTTGATACCCAGCCTTCTAATACTCAACAAATGTCACTTGTCAATGACATATCTTAACTAAGTTCATCTAGACTATGAATGTGTAATAACAATCTTTCGAGTCCTCCAGATGCGATTGAAAATGTAATAGATGAGTTTAAGGCAAAGTAATGAAAATATAATAGTCTACCACATGGTAATGAATATAAAGATCGTATTGATATTGAAGGAGATCCAGTTACTCTATTAAACTAGTATTTTAATCTGGTATTTGCCTTTCTATCTTATATTAACAATGTCAATGTGAGTGAATTTAAGATGCCTGACATAGAGGGACCATTGTTGGCATATGGTTTCCTAATAAGCAATTAATGAGCCATGCTACAAAACTTTATTCGATCCACATGCATCACATATTCAAGGTGCACTAATCATCAATAAAGTATGTGTGGTGTCCGAAGTGTGGTGTCCGATGTAATTGGCAGATAATGAAGTATACTGGCCCACATGCTTGTTTCTCCTCTATGCTATCACAAAATTATCTAAAACTAGACTTTGATATAATAGCATCGAATATTATGTCGATGGTCACAAAAAATTCTTCTCTTTCTGTCTGTGATATCATTGAAAGGATACATAGCATCTTCGGATATACAGTGTTTTATAAAAAAGCATGGTGTGGTAAGTAACAGGCAATTGCAATTGCATTTAGGAATTGGGAGTGGTCATATGCAATCTTAAGATGGTTGTCTGCCATCTAGCACTTTAATCCAGACTCATACTTTGAATCTATTACTAAGGAATGCCTACAAACAGCATCAGATATAGAGGTGATAGGTATGTTTCATAAGTTTTCTGGATATTTAAGCCTTACATTGATGCATTTGATCACTTAAAACCGATTATCCAAGTGGATGGCACATTTCTATATAGAAAGTATAAAAGAATGTTGCTTATTGTTAGCTTACAAGATGGGGCCAAAAAAGTTATGACCTTGCATTTGCCATCATTAAGGGTGAAACACATGAGGTATAAAGGTGGTTTCTTAGTAATATCAGGCTAGAGTTATGCCAAACAAGCAAGATATTTGTTTAATATCTGATCATCATCTAAGAATATTAGCAACAATCACAAACCCAAAAAATGGTTAGCAACCACCTCATGCATAGCACATGTTTTGTTTACTGCATATTGCAAATAATTTGAATATGACATTCAGGACCAAGCGGTGAAAGAAAAAGTTTATCAACATTGGATATTTGAACGAGTGCCACTTAGTTGATGAATAATTGGTACAAATATGACAGTTACATTCAAATGCGGCAAATTGAATATAGGATATACCAAAGGGTAAGTTGTCACGTGTATATAACATAGATAAGCATCGCTGAGGGCACATGACAACAAATTTAGCAAAGTATATAAATAATGTCTTCAAAGATGTTAGATTCTTACCCATAATTGGCTTGGTCAAGGCAACAATATATTGGTTGAATAGATATTGGGTTGAGCGGGCACAAACCACATTTGTCTAAATGCAAGTTGGTATTTTATTTTCTAAGGACATCCACAAGAAAATTTTAACTAGAATTATAAGACCTATGTTCCCTCTAACAAATAGTATGGGTGAACTTGTAAGGTTAGTTTTACGAACTAGACATGTGACTGTGGCGAGTTATAACTCTAAAAGCATCCCTATCAACATATCTTTACTGCATGTGCCAAGGTTTATCTTGACCCTTTACAATTTGTGTACACTTTCTTTTAGCTTGAGACAATACTAAATGCTTACAAGATAAAATTTCACCCAATGGGAGAAATTTATTGGCCCTATATAAATGTACCTCAATTAATCCCTAACCTTTCCATGATTCGAGATAAAGGATGACTAAAATATTCACAAATGCAAAATGAAATGGATTAACAAGAAAACTCCAGAGACAACCAAAGATGTGGGCTATATAAATAGATCAGACACAATCAAGCAACACAATCACGTCACATGTCTCTCTCATCAGCCACAAAGATAGTTATAATTATAGGAGCAAATTAAATAAATATTCATTGTCCATTATCATTTACATCGAAATTACATAGCAGCAACAATTTGTTTAAATTGATGATGTATGGCTTGTTAATGATATCTTTGTAAATTACATTTCACCTTTGCATGATTTAACTTAATTGTATATTACCTGTGTCTAAATTGTGAATGAATTGTTAATCATCTGACTTATTAGTGTTACATTACTAACTTATGATTTGATTTGATTTGCTTTGACATATGTATCTATGTTGCATTACCATTGGCAGATATTTTAGTTCTTAGTGGCTAATATGGACCCTCGCTAAAGTGCTGTTCATCCCAGATCAGAGAATAAGTCTCTATTATATTTACAGTCTCGCCACATGTCCTAAGCTGTTTAACAAAGAAGGCTAAGTTAAAAGTTTGTTTTGTTGTCTATTGTTGGCTTAACTAAACTTATAATAGTTTCTTTAATGCAATGATATAAGAAGATTGACTTCTGTGCATATAGCAAATAGTGCAAGAAGATCATATATTCGATCCCCCTCATTTCCCTCTAGCTATTGTCCCATATCTTGTACAGGTTAGTTTTTACAGTGTCTTATGAGTCGGGTATTTTGACTTCAATGTCGCACTCATCGCACTTGTGTCAACCCTTATTGAGTAATGGCAACTAAAGACTCACACCTTCTACCTCATTAGAAGTAAGTGTATGATTACACTCTAGTTAGATCTACCTTGCACAAAAAATGTAGTCTATGAATTGACAGACTATAATTGGTCACTTGTTTATAATGAGCTACTTGGTGTGACACAGCCTTAGGGGACATTGGATGGGCAGAGATTAAGCATTCCTTGGCTAGCACAAACATTCAAAAACTTGCCAGATGATGCAGATGACGATACTATTTGGTAATTCACACGAGCATTCATCCTATGAATGATTAGAGGGTATCTAATGCCAAATAAGATTGGACATAAAGTTATGTTAATATATCTTTCGTTACTTACTGATTTTGCAGAGACTAGTTAGCAGTGTTGGCCCATTTATATAGAGAAATATGTAATGTCACCTATTATGATGAGGTTAACATAAGTAGTTGCCTGACTTTGCTTTATTTTTAGGCATGGGATTGAGTCCTCCGCCTTGCTCCACACTCCACGAAGACCCCCACAACTCGACCTGCAGATGGCTATCTACCCATTAGACTCTCACTAAACTTTAGGTATATACTAATATTTTTTTACAATTTTATGTTTTTCGATGATTAATCAACTAATTTGTATTCTCTCATTCCTCACAAGTGGCAGCATGTTCCACAATATCCCCAACCGACTATAGATGCTTTGCAGCAATGTAGGATACTGTTAGATCAAATGAGGGATGATAATGTTTATATTTATGTATTTACTTGTTTTCCATTTTATGTTATAATACGAAATAACTATCTTCTTTTATATAGATAATTTAGCTTTCATATGACTCATCGGAGGTCTTCCAATTGATTCCTAAGTATTGCTTAGCAATGCTTGTACGGCATGTATCTGTCCTTATATTATGCTTTTGGATAATTGAGTGGCATCATGTTAATCGCATTGTCTGTCAGTTCGGTAGGGTGCAGCATATCCTAAAAAGACCATAAAGTATAGTATCGCTGCATACTCCTCAATTAAGAGGAAAGGTTCATAAAGATTGGCAGGAAGAGCACATAGTTTTTATTGCAGCCTGAGGTAGTGGTATAGAACAACCTTACTGACAGCCCACTACATCGAATGTTAGACTACATGTGTTGGTATTGGCGATATACACAATAGTGGATCTAACCTGCTAGTGGTTCTTAGGGTTTTGTAATATGACTTTTACGTAGTTCTCTTTTTTATATTTTCTCTCCTTATATATGTATATGTGTGTGTGTGTGTGTGTGTGTGTATTGTTTTTAACAATTGATTTTTTCTTTTACAAGATGAAGTGTTAGAGGACTTATATAGACTTGTTATCACTAACCCGCCGACGCTTAGTTATGGGAATTTCAGGCAGAGGGCAAGCAGTGATATCCAAACCAGCACCTGATCTATTCAGACCTCTTTAAAGGCATAAGCGAGACCAGGGAAAAGAAACCATGAAACCATGGGTTCCTTTCATCTAGGGAACCAATGTCCAGTAACGACGTTGATGGATTTTATGCAAATATGCCATCATCATTTTACACGACACCCCTATACAAGGAGATTGCGATTGTGCTAGTCCTTCTTCTATTTACCACAAACAGTCGATGGAGATGTTGGTTCTTCTTGCTTTCCACCACTCACAGACGCGGGCATTGTAAGCCCATCTTCCTTTACACCTTACCATACACCTTCATTACCTTCGTCCAATTATATAGAGTCATTCTTCTCTACACCACCACCGCAACCAATGCAATTTAGTGGGATATCATTTACATCATTGTTTACAAATCTAGCTGCATTCAATGCAGAGTCTTGCAATACTTCTTTTGCACAATGGGCATCATACTAACCTCAATAAGGCTTATTCACATCAAATCAGTCGATTTTGCTTGTCCAATCCTCTTAATAGAATTTCAGTTCTCAACAAATTCATAATTAGGTAAAGAGTGATTTGTCCAAAGAAGAAGATAAGAAAATATATGAAAATGATGCCGAGGAGAATGAAGAGCAAAAGCAAGAATAGCCACAACAATATTGGCCCCAACGAATAAATAGAAAGCCTCAGTGTGGGATAGACAGTCATCACAGCTGTTGACTACTGTTATTTTTTAAAATTCAATATTGATTTATATTATTGAATTGTCCATTTAAATCTATTTTTTACAGTACTTCATTTTCTTCTTAACCAACATCAATTTACTAAAAAATCAATTAATATAATTATATACACATCAAAATAATATATATATGTATATATATATAGTATAAAATTATTATCATTTAATTTTAATGCGTTATATTTTTAACAAATTTAACTACCAATTTAAGAAATTATATTTGCATAAATAATATTTTTAAACAATAACATTAAATTACTTAATTTAATTACTTTATAAATAAATAATATTAATTCCTTTGTATAATTTTAATTTTAAGCATATTGTTATATTTCATTTAAAAAATTTTATGTTATACATTAACAATAAAAAAATATAAATTAAGGCATTATATTTTTAAAATACAAATGAAAATTTTTTCTTTAGAGTTGAAAATTTTTTGTATAATTTTAAATAATATATGAATTAAAAAATTATTTTAAAAACTATTTTATGAATTTTTTTAAAAATTAGTATTTGAATTTTTTTAAATTAATTACTAAAATTTAATATCTACACATTTTTTAAAAAACAATTAATATTTCTCAAAATATAAATATTTTACGACTACAAGATTAAAAAATTATATATACAAATTAAGAATTATATTTTTTAAAATTAAAAAAAAATTCTTTGTAGTTGAAAAAGTTTTATATAAATTGAAATATAAATATAATAAAAAATAATCTTACAAATTTTTTTAAACAATTACTTAAAACTTTATATGTACATACTTAACAAAAAATAATTAATATTTCTCAAAACATAAATATTTCACTATTACAAGATCAAAAAAATTTTATATACAAATTAAGATATTATATGCTTCAAAATAAAAATAAAAAATTTTATAGTTGAACAAATTTTATATAAATTTAAAAAATAAATTAATTAAAAATAATTTTACTAATTTTTTTAAATTCTTATCTGAATTTTTTAATATAATTATTTAAAATTTAATTTCTAAAAATTTAAACAAAATTAATTAATATTTCTCAAAACATAAATTTCTCACAATTACAAAATGAAAAAAATTATATATACATATTAAGACATTATATTCTTTAAAATACAAATAAAAAATTTTTGGTTAAAAAAATTTTATATAAATTTAAATAATAAATAAATAAATAACAATTTTAAAAATAAATTTTTGACTTTTTTAAATATTTTTGAAATCATTATTTTAAAGTTTTTTAAAAAATTAAAATGGGACGTAGAGCCTTGAACATTTTTAAAAATATATAAAAAACAATAAAGGGATGCGAAACCTGTGGCTCCACATCCCATAATATTAAAAAAAAAAAATTTGTTATATATTTCAAGAATATATTTTTTCAGTTATCCATATATTTCTTTTATTTTTTTAACATATATAAGTCAAAAAACCTTAAAGACCATCCAACAATTAAGATAGAAAAGACTATTTTTTAGATATATTATTATTTTATTTTTATATTTCAAATATATTTTTTAATATTATATACTAGCAAATATCAAATTTGCAAGTGTTGATTTAATTAAAAAAAAAAGAATTTCCTTTTGTGTTTTATTATGTATTTCATAACTTCAATCTGTGCTATGATGTAAGTGTGTGTTTGTATATATAAGTATGTAAAAAAATAAATGAATAAATAAATAAATATTTGAAATATGGGGAAAATATGCTAAATAATATCTTGAATTATAACAAAGTGTTATAAAGACATGTTGTACGAGCTACACAGGTAAAATGCAAAATTATGCAATTGTGAGATGCAAATGAAGTAACTTGTGAAGTGTACATATATTTGCTAAGGTGACTTTCTTACATAATAATTTTTTAAATTATTTAAATTAGTGTTTCATATCCATTTTATTAATCCTTATTTTTTAAGGTGACTTTCTTACTTGATAATTCTATTTATTATTTTATTTTTAATTATATAAATTGACACTTTGATTTGATTTTATTATTTATTTTCATTTTAAGTAAAATAATGGATAAGGATTTAGTTAGGATCCCATAGCTCTTAGTGGATATAATGGCCTAAGTGCACTTAATATGAGTTATGATATTATTATAGTATTGAGATGTGATATATCCAGTGCAGAGAATTGAAATGTGTGATGTGTATTGTGATAGTACTAAGATGTGATATATTAAGTGTGAAGACTTGAAATGTTTGATGTGTATTGTGGAAGCATTGAGATGTGATGTATCAAATGTAGTGGTAAGAGATATGACATTATGGCATGATAATACAAAGGTATTTGGTGGTTTGGTTCCTTTATATAAGACCCATTTCATAATACTTTCTAATTATTTAAAAATTGAGTTTTATTTGAGAACTTCTTGCCTACTAACTTGTTGCTCTTTATTTCAGTCATGAAATAAAATATTGCTTAAATTATTTATTAAACTACTCAATTTTTAAAAACTTTAAAGGATGCTTATTTCTCTTCTACACACTTTATTATTTATATACTCATTAAACTAGTGGTAGACTTAATTCTTTCTTTTATTATTTTCAAGACCAATAAATAGGAAAGTGAGGTGATCTGGAGTTTGCATGCTTTTAAACCCATTGAGTATGTCCTTAGTCTTTTGCAGTTGGTATCAGACTTTATGACAGGGTGGTTCATAGGTGTTGAGAGTATTTTTGGGAAGTTTACATGTCGTGTCATTTTGTGGGCTTAGTTATGGCCACTTTTGTACATGTATATATAGTTTATAATCTCCCGATGAAGTATTCTATTGATTATAACTTGATATTATATGTATTGGTGTTGGATTGGACTATTGTACAAGTTGAATATTTAATTTTTAAAAAAGATGCTACCGAATTTTTTATAACCCCAAATGGTTAAAAAAATAAATCATGTAATTAAAACTGTGTTATATGTGTACTCACAGTTAATTGTAAGTATAGGTTATCAAGCTTGTTAGATAGGGCTAGTTTAGGTTAGTTTAGTCTATGCACTAATCATGACCTTAGATTATAGGTCGTGACAAAGTTAGTATCAAAGCTACATCTTGTCTAGGTTTTTGTAGCCACAGGATTGGAATGTAGTAGAATCTTATGTGTAATTGTATATTTGGCTAGCACACCTTACATACTGGAGGTTATTATTACCTAATCCTAGTTATGGAGTATTGTGTCGTAGTATTTATCTCTCAAGTTTTTATTAAAATTATTATTTATGTGCACATTACTTTTATTTTAGGTAAAGATGCTACTAAGAAATAGGATAATGCCTAAGAGATATGTTCTTAATAAAGCCTTTAACTTGCCTTATGACACTACGTCAGCACCCAAAGGCCATAGGTGTGTTGGTGGTAGAGGTTGTAAACATGATGGTGGCTACAAACCTAGTAATGATCAAAGAGCTAAAGCTGTTAAGGCAATAAAGGTTATAGCTAGGATGCATGAGATGCAACAAACTATGTAGGTATGATGCAATAGCAACAACAACAGTAGTAGCAGTAACAACCACAATAACAATAAGAGAAAGAACATCATGTAAACCCTAGGCTTGGGTAAGAGTGCTCCTAAGCTAGGGAGGGAATAACTAGCTCTACGAGAAAGGGATAATAAGGTCTAATTGTATGAATTTATGAAACTTAAGTCTCCTTCCTTTTTAGGTATAGAGCAGGTAAAATCCTATAGTAGTTTCTAGACAAGATAGGCTGACTTTGCAGTCATTAAGGTGCACATCGCAAGAGTTATTCATGAGACAATTCCCCCATAAACTATCAGAGATGGTAAAGCAAGGGAATTTGAATTTCTTAGATAGATAGAGGGGATGATAGTGATAGAATATGATATGTTATTTATCTAGATATCCAGATATACTCTACATTTAGTGGCTACTAAAAAGATGCATAAAAATGTTTTGTTTAAGGTCTCCAAGACTACTTATTTCAATATGTAGCAAGGACCCATTATGACTCATATGAAAATGCAGTTGAAAGTGCTAAATTGTTTGAAGTTCGTAGCAAAGAAAGCAAGATGTTATAAGAGCCATGTAAGCAGCAACATACTGAGAGTATCCAAGTTGGCCATCAAGGAGCCATAATGGACATTCATCTAGCACAATACTAAGTAGTGGGAATGATCAGTCACATTCCTTTCAAATTAGTCGTGGTAGAGAGAGATCTTTTGGGACTCTTCTCCTTTGTCTTCCTAGTGGAAGAGTTCATACTAAAGTTTGTTTTGGATCAAAGAGAGTCTATTATTAGTGTGGTCAGCAAGGTTGCCTTGGGAAAAAATGTTCCACACTATTCGCTTAATCATCCTCTAGTCATGCACTAAACCCTCTAATGCTATTGTCTTCTTTGATTCCTACAATGCCTTTAAAACAAATTAAGAGCCCTAAAGGTTAAGGTTTTACTAGGGCCTAATCAAGTGGTAAAGGGTCTGGAAGTAGAGGTCAAGAACAAGTTAAGAAAGGCCAAGTCAGTGTTTCTACTAGGACACATTAGGATGCCTAGACATTAAATGCAGTAATTACAGGTATACTTCTAATTTTTTTGTTTGATGCACATGTTTTATTTGACCTTGGGCTACGAATTATTTTGTATCCCCATTCTTTGCATCATAGTTTGGTATAGATGCATCACCTTTAAATGAACCATTAATGGTGGCTACACCTATAGGAAATGCAATTATAGCTAATCATTTGCATAGGTCACTTGAAGTTCGAGTGGAAGATAATTGATTGCCAGTTGAATTAATAGTCCTTGATATGATGGACTTTAATGTGATTATAGGCATGGATTGGCTATTTTCATTTCATGCCACACTTGGTTTTCATAATAAAGTGGTAAAATTTGAGTTGCTAAAAGGAGGAAGTATTACCTTGCAAGTTGATCAAAGCTTGGCACCTAACAATCTAATTTCTACTTTGGGTGCTAAAAGGCTATTAAGAAAGAGATGCAAAGGCTATCTAGTAATGGTTAAGAGACGTAAAGGTTATAGAAGTAAGTGATGAAATCATTGTTACAAGGATCATAACTTGTGATGAAGTCATTTTCATGAGAATTGTGGCTTGTGAAATTACTAAAGAAGCTTGGGATAAGCTGAAGTTGGAGTTTCAAGGGAGTGATAAGACAAGGCAAATGCAAAATCTCCATTGTAGGGAAGGAAGTTGAGTAGTTAAAAATGAAAGAAATAGAAAAAAGTGAATAACTACATTGACAAAATTATGGCCATTGTAAATCAAGTTAGGTTACTTAAAAAAGAGATGGAGGAGAAAAGGATTGTGAAGAAAGTGATTGTGACTTCTCTTGAGAGGTTTGAAAGAAAGATCTCCTTACTCAAAGACACTTGGGACATGTCACAAGTTACTATAATAGAACTTGCAAATGTATTACAAGTTGTAAACTAAAGAAAAGTTTTCAAAGAGGAGGAGAGTGCTAATGTAAGCCATAAAAAGAGGTCTAACAAAGACAAGTCCCTACCTTGCCACAACTATTTGCATGCAAATTTGGAATCATTATCCAAATGGATCAACTAAATTTGCACAAATGATTCCTATGTTCAGGCAATATACTAAGGGAGGGATTCTATCCCTCAACTTTGGGTTTCTACGCTACTAAAAGAAGCACTTAGTTCAAAAATATGACTAATGGGTAACTGTAATGACTAAGAAAAGTAATAAACAATATGAAAATGAATAAAGCTAAAAAGAAAGATAAAGCTAAAAAGGTGCTAGAAAATAAAAACATAAATATAAAAGAATGTGAAAAATAAATTATAAAGATTTTATTGATTGGATATGTCTTTTTTACAAATTTCTATGCTAGGCTTTTATAAGTTATGCCAAACACTAATCATTAATCCTATTAAGCACATCTGCCACTTCTCCTAATTTTTTCTCTTTATGCTTTCATACATGTAATGTCATGGCCAATATCATTAGGATTATATTATGCCATGTCAGCTTTCTCTGAGAATGAGATAAATATTTTGCTTGTTTACTAAATAACTTTTCAACTGACTAGGTCAAACTCATCCTTAGAATTCAAGAAGTGACTGTTTAGTGTTGCAATCTTATTGACAGAGACAACTCTATGATTTTCCTTAATTTTACAGCTAATTATGGGTAATTGTTTCACTATAATTTCATGATTCTATTCATCAATTATTGGGATATGGCTAAGTAGCTTGGAAACTACCAAGGGCTAACTAAATATCCCTCATTTATAGCTATAAGTTATTGGGCCAATCCTCATTAATATTCTACTAAAAATCCAACATGTGATTCTTGGTCCAATCTAACATTTAAAGCCCAATTCAACTCTTACAAAATAGCTTTGAAAGGCCCAAATTCATTAGCCTAAGAAGCAAGGCCACTCTTTCGGTCCAATCAGTATCTTTTTGGCGTTAGCCTTTTACATTTTGAATAGATGTATTTTTTAAATTTAAAATTCAAAATTTTGAATTTACTTATATTAACTCTCAGAAAAAATTAAATGCCTCATAATTGGTGTCGTTGCTTGATCTTTTTAACAAAATTTTAAATCTTTTTTGAAAGCTTGGAGTTGAACCTTTTCATAGCACCTTACTTTCCTTAATAGCATTAATTTTCCCTTTTTCACAACTATATTTTCTTCCACTACTTATCTTTAACCTTTACCATGTCTTCAACCTTTGATTTATAAAACTAGAGCTACTCTCTTAGGGGGAATCTTTTGATAACACCCCTTAAGCTGAAGGAAGTGGTGGGCATTTTTATTTTAAAGCCTTTCATCCTTAAGCACTATGCTTATATGTTAGGTCTTGCACTATCTAATTCAGTTGAAAACAAGTTAATGTTAAATCACTTAATTTGCCCTTGCCTTAAGAGTTGGACCCTATCAATTTTTATGCTTAACCCAAAAAAAAAAAATCCTTCATGTGTGAGTTAGCTTAAGAGGGTTGCCAAAGAGAAGGGAGATATGACATCCTTTCCAATGTCAAGTTTCTTTTAATGGCTATTAATGGGTTTATCTTTTTGTTTTCCATGATAAGCCTAACTTTGCTAGACATGATGGCCATAACTGACCTTCTTATTGATGAAGAAGAGCTTCCTACTTTCTTCGACTCTGTAGTTGACAATTTGGAAATCAATTTTTCCAAAGCTATAGCTTCTTATTCAACCCTTATGACTCCCAATGCTAAATCAAAAGGTCCTATCTCTGACTCTAAGCATCATGCTTTTTTATTGCTTTGGCTTTATAAGTACTTCATCTATATTAACTCGGTAGCCATTGTTTCTAAATACTTATACTATATAGCTACACTAGCTTAGTAACCATATCTTTAGCTCCTTTGTTTTTGTCTCTATTATATAAAAGTTTATTTATTATTGCTGAACACTTATGAACTAGTAAGGACATCAAGTATGTCCTAAGACTTGTATGGTTCCTACAATTATAGATTTTTAAATATTTTCTAGTGTTTGTCCTTGCCAATTCCATAGTTGCTAAGAAATCACATGACCCCTCTATTTATGGTCAAGTTCTTCAACTAATTCCTACACCAAAGTTGTCCAAATTTGAAGTTACTAACAACCTTTTTAACCTGCCATTGAAGTTCCCTTAAATTGTTTTCCTTTCAATGGAAAAAGCATAAGCCAACCTGGTTCTATGCAGATACGCCCAATATTGGTCCGTTTGAAATCCTTGAGAAAATTGGACCCGTGGCTTACCGAATAGCCTTACCTCCTAACCTAGCCCAAATTCACAGTGTTTTTCATGTCTCCCAGTTGAAAAAGTATTTACCAGACTCCTCACATGTCATAGAATATGAGCATGTGCAATTGCAGGAAGATTTTTCCTATATAGTGAGACGGGAGAGAATTGTGGATGCTAAGCTGAAACAGCTGAGAAGTAAGAACATTCCTCTGGTGAAAGTGATCTGGAGAGGTCTGACATCTGAGAAAGCAACCTGGGAATTGGCAGATGAAATGAGACAAAAATATCCAGAGTTATTCCCTTGAGGTAAGTCTTTAAATTTCGAGGACGAAATTTCTTTTAAAAGAGGTATAAATGTAACAACCGGGAAAAAGAAAAGAAAAGGAAAAGAAAGGAAGTAGAAAGCTGGAAATTTTTGAAGTCCAGAATTCTTGTTAAGTCTTCTCGCAATAGCGAGAAATGGTCTCGCTATAGCGAGAGTGCCTTCTCGCAATAGCGAAAGAGATTCTAGCTATAGCGAGTGCGGGCAGCAGTCCATACAGAAACCAGGGGATAGCTCGCTGTAGCGTACGCCATAGCGAAAGTAAGGTCTGGAACTAACGCGAGTTCGCCATAGCGAAGGTTAAATCTCGCCATAGCGAAGGGAACTGATACGATCTCACCGTAGCGAAGGTTACACCTCGCCATAGCGAAGCCAAATAACACGAGCTCGCTATAACGAAGGTTAATTTTTGCTGTAACGAGAGTCAGTCCGAAAGAGAGTAAAGAGCGAGAAATGACTTCATTAAACGCCCAAACTCATTCCTTCTCTCATTTCTGCCCTAGACTTCGACCCAAGGAGAGAAAAAGGCGTGGAGAGTGAGAGAGACCAAGAGAAGGAGGGAGAGCAAGGGAAAGGTAAATTTCTCTCTTTTCTCCTTAGAATCTGGTTTTCCTCTCTTTGCCCTCTCTTTCTACAGTTTTGTTTGTGAAAATGGTTAGATTTTGGGCATGGGTCAGAAGAGGGAAAGTGGAAAACACCTTTGAATCTTTGTGTTTTCTTTGAAAATGTTGTTTCCACTACCATGGGAGCTTGAGAGAGAGGAAGAGTTGTTGGCATTTTAGAGAGAGAGAGAGAACCTCTAGGTTCTGGTATGTTAGAAGGTTTGCTCTAAAGATTACATTCTAGGAGAGTAATTCCTTGTTCTTGATTGTGCCTAGGCTCAAGTGAAGCACCTCCATCAAGGTGTGAGTGTGAAATTAAGAAGGAAGAAGAGAAATTGAAAGGGAAGGCTTGTGTTGGCTTTGGCTTATAAGGTAGCTCTCTTCCCACTCTTTCTTGTTGCATTCTTGGATGTAATAGTCATTGTATGTTTATGTATATGCTTATTGTGTGGAATATGCCATATGCTATTGCTTTGATGTATTGATGCCAATGTGCTTGTGTGTTGAAATGTGAGAATTGCTCGGGTGAGGTAGTGCCGAAAGTCCCTTGAGATGGGTGAGGTGAAGCCGAAAGTCCCTTGAGATGGGTGAGACAAGGCCAAAAGTCTCATAATCGAGTGAGGCCAAGTCAAAAGTCCCTAAACTCGGGTGAGGCTAGACCAAAAGTCCCTGGAGCTCATTTTTGGCATTGTTGTGATTTCCATAGCATGTACAACGTGTGTTGGTTGTTTGAGAATGGCTAAGTGCTTATTCACATGCTTTGACTTGTTATATGCCTTGATTGTTTACTTGATTGAGTGCATGAGCTACTGAGATTTCCTGAATCTCACCCCTTCCCCTCCCAACTTAATATGCTAGGTGGAGCTCAAGGAGAACCGAGTACACACCAAGGAGCCTAGAAGTATGCTTAGCTAGATATTAGCTTATTTTGGATATTTTGATATAATTTTGATTTAAAATGGTGCCACAATGAATATGGGCCCACTATTTTTGAGGTGTAACTATTGTAACAAGTGTATATGTATGAAATGATGATGTATAAACTATGTTGATAGCCAAAGTAATGGAAAAGAGGGTTTTGCCCTTTTTGTTGCATGAATAAAGTAGTGTATTTTTTGCCGTAGTATAGTGAATTTGGAATGTATGTTGATTTGGACCATATGAACATGTTATATATATTATTGTTATGCTTTTAAACTTGTCCATGAGTGGCTAGAACATGTGAGAGGCTATTTGGACCCGTTTTGGACCTTTTGGGTGCCAAAACCGGTATTTTTGAGAGCTCCGTCAAAGTATGACCGGATGAGCTCCTCTTGCCATGAAATTTGGCATACCCCTAGAGTTTGTAGAAAGCTTCTTGAAAAGGTAAAGTGGGTAATATTCAGAGGTTTAGAGAATATTTAGTGAATTGTTGAATTTGAAAAAATTTAATGAATTGGTCATGTATTGTTCCTATAGGTCAGAAATAAAAACCATGTCATACATAGACCAAATGGTGGCTAACTGTCATAACATTTTATACACATAAACTAAAAAACCAAAGTGATCTGTACCAACTAGAATCACCTAAATCGGAGGTCTGTAGAGAGAGATTGAACTGTCTGAAGTTCTGTATCAGCATCAGGGAGCCCATCTGACCTCCGTTACTGTTCCATCAGTTTTTGAGGTGTGGGGGCTATTGAACTACTCTGGACTTATTTTTCTCCTCTAGTAGACATCTGTAGCTTTCCAAATTGGTATAGTGTGCTTAGAATAGATTTTTATGGATTTAGTTATGAATTTTCGAAAGTCATGACAGTAAGCTGCACCAGAAACAGTGATAGCCAGACCTCTTTCCCATTTTTGATGTCAAACATGGTCCAAACGCTGAGATTATGATTGGAAATTATTTTTAGTGTAAATTTAACACTTAGAGCTTTCCAGAAAGCTAAAGTTTACTAGATTCTCATTTTTTTATAATTAGTTATGATTTTCCAAAGTTAGAGCCAAAATATGACTTTTGGACACAAGTGAGAAAAATGCATTTTCTGGTTTTTGGCTCTATACCCGTGGCTTACGACTTTTTTTATGCTATGTATGAGTTTTATAAGTGGAGTTTGAGTAGAGAATGTGAATGATAGGTTCACAAGACCCGCGGGGCAGATAATGAGTGTAAGAAACCCCGTTTCATAGCATGAAAATGCCACGGATTGGTATTAGTTTTTTGGAAATCATATGGAACCGAGCCCAGTGAGAGGCTAGATAGTGGTAGTAGATTAAGGTGTTACAATGTAAAACCTACTTTTTACCATAATAAAGTATCTATCGAGTCATACAACCTGCAATGCTTTGCTTACCAATTTGGCTTGATTCAGGGTATACCTATGCCATTGAATTTCTAGCCAATTACTCTAGTAGGCCCACCCTTTCTGCTATTGAAATCATGAACTTAGGTATGGCTAACCTTTAAAAACTCAACAACTTGAAGTTCTTCTTGTTCACTTCCTAAGCTAATAAGGTTATAGATTTTGTTAACTTGTGGCCTACCATTTTCTCTACCACTTTTCTTGCCCCATCTCCCAATTATTTGATAAGATTGATTAATGAACATGTAGACCAATCCCTTAAGAGAAAAGATCTATCAACTTCCTATACTATTAGCTCTTCTATCAAAGGTAAGAATTTGATTATTTTACCTCAACAAAATTGTAGCAATAGCTTTTAAATTCTTCTTTTGCATTGTGTAAGAAAAGTATCTTCCCCTATGATTGACTTAAAGTCCTTAAGAAAATTGTCTAGAGGTATTTCAATTAGTACCTTTAGAAGGAAAATTAGACATTCTACTACAATTACTCCTACTTATACCACTACTTCTAAACCCAAGAGGCCATCATCTGAGCCTAACATTTCCACCAAGGTAAACAAAATTTATGACTAAAATTATAAGGTCTTGATCATGCCTTAGCTGACATTATAACACTTCTTTGCTCATGTAGAAAAAGTAAAAGTTCACTTTTTTCCCAAAGCCTCCAGTGGTTTCTCCCACTCAAACTATATAATCTACTACCAAGCTTCTAGCTTCACCAGTCCAAATTATTCATATCACAGAGCATTTCAAACTCTAACCTTTAAGGTAATTCAACCTATTAGTAAACTACATATGGTTTAACTTTTATCCTCTCAAATGAAGTTTTAAGTTAGTATTTAAAGACTCCACTTTTTAGGATTGATAACTCCTTATCCTTAGCCATGTACAAAGAATTTATCGAGACCCACCTTTCTAAAGAGCTTTTGGATAGGCCCAAGATTGTGGGTACCTTAAAGCTTTCAATGATTAAGATTACCAAATCAAATGATCCTACTATATCAACTCCATTTTGTTAAAGATCCCAAAAAGAGATGGCTCTGATTCTAAATGATGTATCTTTCACTTATAAAGTGAACAATGAACATAAGGAGGTCAATGCAAAATATTCAGGCTAACTTATTGATTTGTAAGTGAAGAAAGCATTTTTTCCAAGTCTATATAAGGCTACAGAGAAAGACCAACAAGCCCATCTATTAGAACAAACTCGCGTAGTGGCCAAGCTTGAAGGGTTGAATGCTAAGCTTAATAAGGTTTAGACTAAAATTACTATCTGCAAACTCAACTAACAAGCACTTCGACCTAGTTAAAGTCATACACAGAGTCATGCCTCAAGTTATATAATCAATCTATAGTTTTAGACTCTAAGATCAACTGCCTACTTTAGTAAAAAGAGATTCTAAAGAGAGATTTAATAGTAAGTGAAGAGGGCTTAGCTGAAGTTGATCAATTCTGGAATCACCTAAAAAGCTTGTTGTCTGAGGGAAAGGAACAAGCTGAGCCGAGTGCCAAAGTGACCCTAGCTTTTCCGAGTCAAGCTGCTCTATCTAGAACAACCATTACTACTACTCCTATTGTTAAAGAAGGGATTCCCTTAACAACCATCCTGCTTCACTACACCAATGCCTAGAATCAAGCTTAATAGATGTTATTTTGGCCATCTTTCATAGGTTTTCATTTGTTTCTTTTTTTTTTTTTTTTTGGGAAGGTAAGTTATGGTAGTTGACTTATATAGCTATCACTATAAGACTTATGTTTTACATACTTTTCTTAAATCGAAGGATGATAAGGCTTTAAATTTTTTTTTTGTTGATACTTCTGTTCAATTCTTTTCCTTACCTGCTAATTAATCAATAAGCGCCATAAGGACTAACCTAGTTCATGATAAAAGGGCCTTCCTATTTTAGCGACCATTTGCCAAATTTAGAGTCTTTAGTTTCAATAGGTTAAATAGTCTAAACTAGGTCTCTTATAGTAAACCTCTTATGCTTAACACATTTGTCATATGCTTTAGCCACCTTTATTTTATTCCTTTGAATGTTGTATAGTGCCATTAATCGATCTTCATCTGCTGACTCCATTTCTATGTAAAGAAACTATTAGTACTAATCTGGCTCTAAGTTGTTTTGTTTTGCCACTTTGAGGTGCCACTTTGAGGGATTTCACAATTATTTCTAATGGTAAGACACCATCTTGACCATAGTAAGCCAAAATGCAGTAAGGCTAATCGTAGTACACTTAGCATTTTTGTAAGCCCAACAAGTTTTAGATAGAGATTCATGCCAATTTCTAGGCTTATCCTTTAGAATTTCCTTGATCGCGTTGATGATGATTTTAGTGGTAGCTTCTGCTTACCTATTAGCTTAAATATACTATGGAGTTAAGTGAATCATTTTTATACCATACTTCTAAGTGAAGGCCACCACTTTATCCCTTGTTAAAACTATGCCTTGATCGACTATTGTGGTATAAGGAATATGTTTGTAGAGATAATCTATTGCTAAAAGAATATTATTATGTTGGCTTGAGTAACATTCACCATTGGCTGTGCTTCCACCCATTTTTTAAAGTAATATGTTGTTACGATAATGAAGGCATGTTGTTTGTATGAAGGAGGATGAATTTTGCCTATCAAGTCCATAGCCTATCCTCTAAATGGTTATAGTTTAATAACTAGATGTAGCTCATCAGCTAGCAATCTTTGTATAGGATTATGTAATTGGCAAGCTTTACATCTTTTTGTATATGCAAAGCGACCAGCTATTATAGTTGGCTAATAGTAATCATGTCTATAAATTAGCCATTTCATATTTGTTTTTGATCTATAAAACCCACAAACCCCTTCATGGGCTTACCTCATGACTTTTAAACACTTCATTTTGCTTAGGCATCTCAACAACAAGCCTTTGTGCCTTATTTTGTATAATTCATCATCAATTAAAACATATCTTAAGGATTTCTATTTAAGCTTAAAATCTATTGTTAAGGAAGGACTTTTCAGATAGATGATCAACTCTGTCATCTAGTCTTCAATAGCTAATTGCTAATTAATGGCGGTAATTTCCCATCTTTGAAGGATTTCTTGATCTCTCATAATATCTATGGGTTTAAATCTAAAAGCCTACCAGGCTAAATCATTTGCTTCTTTATTTTTTCTTTTAGGTACAAGCATGATTATTACATTGGCAAACTGCATAAGAAGAGCATTAGTCATTTCATAGTAATATAGTAGAGTTAGATTATTATATTTGTATTCATTAGTGAGCTATTTAATGACCAACTAAGAATCACCTATTATGAATTGATGTATTTAGACCAAGCTAGAGCAACTCCCTTCTTATATGTGTGTGGACCCAAGAAAGAGCAATATGCAAAAGAAAAGGATATTGGGAGTAAGTGGTAGCTTGAGGCTCCTAATTCTATAAGGTAGCTATCTCTCCTTATCGTACATGTATTTAGATGTTTGAATGAGTTGAGATGCTTGTATGCCTGATTGTTTAATGATTTTATGAGTTATGACTTGAAATGGCTTATATCATAAGTCTTAGGCATATATGACGTTATGATTGGCTCCTAACTCCTTATGGCAAGGAATTGAGCACAGTAGCTCTTCTTTAGTTTAGAGGTAAGCTTAGTTGAGCCTAACTAGTATATTTTTATGCCATAGCTAGATAAGAGTTAAAGTTTCATGCCAATTCTCATGTTTGAATTACTTAAGGCCTTTTATGTATGCATTTCTTTATTTATATTCATTGTGTGCATTGATATGGATTGAGATGTACTACTGAAGTTCTTTCAAGAATTTCACTTCCTTTATTTCCTACTAACCATGATAGAAAGCACATGTATGGGAAAGAATCTGAGAAGAACTGGAACCATGGAAGAATACAATAAAAAGCTTGTGATATATATATATATATATATATATATATATATTGATATATGTTAGGTGACAAGCTAGTAACATACTTGATGTATTTTATGATGAGATGTATCCATTCTTTATTTAGGAGATTGTGACCATGATGTATATGATTATAAGTTGTGGTAACCTTGCATGTTCAATTGTAAGATTAATTATGTGTGCCACTTTGATGCTTGAATGTGTAACACTCCAAAATTAATTAAGGTGTTAATTATGGATTTGGGTTGATTAAAAATAATTAATATGAAATAATTGGGCAAGTTAAGTGAATGAAAATTTTAGAAAAATAAATTATTAATATGAATTTGAAATTTAATTGAGTTATAAACCCCATCTAGGCCCAAATTAAATTAAGTAGGCCAAGGTTAGGGACTAGTGAAGGCCCAATAATTTTAGGTGCAAACCCAACTTTTTAATGTAAGACTTGGCCCAAGAGATAGCACCTAAGGAGTGCCTAATTTGATTTAATGAAATAGAGGCCCAAGACCCAACTTATATAAGCCCTTGTAATTGGCCTAATACCCCTTATACAAACCCTAACTAAGTAGGCTCTTAAAAACTTGGCCCAACCCAACCAAAAGTCTGAATTTTTAGAAGCTAGTCTAACAAATTACAACTTCAGCCCAATAATTAGTGAGAGCCCAATAGGTCCTTGGGCTGATAGGTTGACCCATAACCCATTTAGAACCCAACTTAAAACCCTAAAAACCATTTTGGCCACCCCTATTCTGCAGAAACACAAGAAACAAAAGGAAAATTTAGAGGTCCAAAGGGGAGGCTAGGATTCTTAACATATTTCTACCATTTTCCACTTCTAGAGCGAGATTCAGCCAAGGTAATAGTTGTATAACTTAATCCCCTTCTCTTTCTCTTCATTTTGGCTTGATTAGTTTTTCATTTGGAGCATTTTCACCCTACCCAAAATCTGAAATGTGGTTATTTGGGATCCTCTTGGTGAAATTTCGTAGGTTGGGGCTGAAAGTGTTAGTAGGTAAGTATAAACTCTCTATTTTGATGCATTTTCTGCTGGTTTAAGACCCCCATAGTAGACTTATAGTATAGGCCTTGATTTTGTGTGAATTTTCCTATGATTTGGAGTGATATATTGATGTTTCTGGTCTAGGAAAGGCAAAATCCGAAATTAAAGGCTCTTGGTGATTGGGTAGGTATCCCTTAGGTAACTATTGATAACTTAATTCTTTGAGCATTGGGTTATTACCACAAATGATGAATGAGATAGTAATGGACTAATATAAATGATCATTTTCTGATATTATGATTTTAGGAGAATTTTGGTATTGCTATAGCTTTCCAACTTGTCTACAAGTGAGGTAACCAAGGTTTCATGCTAATTTCATGCATATGTCTATTTAATTTTGTATCTACTGCATGATTATGATTTTGAATGATAAATGAATTAGTTAGTTATTTTTATTATGTGATTGGACCTTGTGAGTCCATGGTGGAGCTGTGGTGCGGCTGCCACCTGTGCATGTGCTTCAATCGGACACCAAGTTATGATCAGACCCTAGATGCACTGAGCCCTGATTGTGCTCAATAGGGAGTAGGTGCTGTGGATGGGCCTTTCCTAGTGTTATTAGCCTTTAACATGTGGAATTGTGATTACTAGTATGTGATAGTAATTATAGATAGCCTAATTGTTTCATTTACCGGAATGGTTAGTATATTTTCTGATACTTACATGAAATCATGCATGTATATTAATTAAACCAGAATATATGAATGGAATTTGCCTTGGTTACTGAGATTTGTATCTCACCCTATTTTATAGGATTATACTTTCAGGTGAAAACCCTTCGGGTAAGGATAAAGGGAAGTAAGTGGATGAAAATCCATGAGCTCCAGCCATGTGTGGAGGAAGCTACACTCGAGCAAGTGTAGGCATTTATATTTTGATTAGTTGGAATGTATCTATTAAGGAGTTAAGTCTCATTATAACTTAGTATTGGATATATGAACTTATAGTATCTGATGTATGAACTTTGTTAAATTCATGATATGGTCTACTATTGGAAATGTTATCATGGGATATATTAGATTGTTGATTTGAATCAGTGATGTATGGAATCTCTAATGGAATATACATTGAATAATAATGGTTGATAGTTTATAAACTCTTACTGTTATTACTCTATAAACTTGATAATATAGGGTAGTTAGAGGAGTAGAAATTAACATTTAAGTCTAGAACTAGTAATGATAGATAAGTTAGGTAAATTAGGCTAGTGAAAGCTATTGAGACCCCACAAACTAAGGTAGAGTGGCCCTAGGGTGTCATTGGAAGGAGAGTGGAGAGTATAAGACAAGATTTTAGAAGTTGTAGGATCAGAAGGCATTTCATCGTGACCAATAGAGGTGAAGTTGCCTAGGGGGAGGTCCAAAGAGCAATTCGCCGCGGCGAGAAGTGGAATTAGCTGTAGCAAAATGTAAGAGGCCCAATTGGGAGTCGTCTAGAGGGTAATTCATCGCGGCTAAATGGGAATTGGCTGTAACGAACTTTTGTGAAAATGAGTCAGACGTTCTAGAGAGAAATTAACCATGCCGAAAGGGGAAATTGGCCGCGGCCAATAGCGAGAGGCAAGCGAGGTAAGCTCCAGGAGGCTTCCTCGCTGAAGATATAAGGGTGAACCTAAGAGCAATTAGCCGTGGCGCAAGGACATTTAGCCGCGGCTAACGATCCCAAACCCTCATTCTAACCTAGAATTTTTAGTTTTTCATATGGTAACCCCAAGGGATGACTTAGAAATATTGGTAGAAGATTCTTGTGAGTTGGAATTAATGGATAATAGAATCAAAAGCTTGTAAATGAGTGTTTGTTTCCCTTATATAC
The DNA here is from genome assembly GCA_032878935.1 of Erythrophleum fordii. Classification (NCBI taxonomy): domain Eukaryota; kingdom Viridiplantae; phylum Streptophyta; class Magnoliopsida; order Fabales; family Fabaceae; genus Erythrophleum; species Erythrophleum fordii. Next base: position 45,728,138 of record JAVQMF010000053.1, on the reverse strand, counting down.
ATGAATGCTTATAATTATTTGGTTAATAACTATAATAATATTAAGGTTCAAATTTTTCCACTTTTTCTAACTATAATTAGTCGTAATGCCTTGTAACCCTAATTCATGGTTATTAATCACATATTTTACCTTAATTTACAATGATTAGAAGTTAGAGTCGTCATAGAATGACATATGGTATTATTATATTCATTATGAAACTAAGGGAGTCGCATACATGGCATAATCTATGATAACATGAAATGGCACTATAAGTATGAGAATGTGGATATGGATATATGCCAATTAGCCTTCATTATAAGGTAATAACACATGATTTGCTATATAGTACACTAATGGTTTCATATAGTTATATGGATGTGAGATGATGAATTTTTGTAATGAGCCATATTTTAAGTAATGAATTCTATGGAAATGAAGAATGAATGCACTGAAATTTGCTTAAACCAAAAAATTGCAATTTAGAAGCCAATTAAACTACTTAAGAATCAAATTTTGGTCCAAAAGAGTCATAAATTACACCTATACTTTTAACAACCCAAATGGTCGATTATGGAGTTGAAATTTGGTGAGCAACTAAAAAATTTATAGAGCTTTCTAAAAGTAAAAGATAGCATATTTTGGAGTTCTATAAGATATTTGAGAAATTTTTGAAATCTGACCCAAAAGATAAAATTATGTAGTTACTGTAGCTATTGTCACAGCCATAGATTTCTAGTTTTTTTAAGGGCCAAATGGATTTATTTTTATTTAAAATTTTTACAACATAAAGTTTAGATCATAATCTTTATATGAACACCTAATTTGCATAAATCGAAGTTGTATAGTAAAAGTTATGAATTTTTGAAGTTCAAAACCCTATTATGTCTAAAGTGGCCAAAATGGGATATATAACTCTTACATGAAAATGAGGCTTGCATCTTGGTTTCATGGACCAAAACAAACTTGTTTATGGCAAGCATGGGTGAAAAAGCAAAGGAATTTAAATTTTGACTCTTATAATTCCAAATGAGGTATAAAAGAGTGAAAAATGCTACTTAAAGTATTGCAATGATTGTATGTTTTGTTGCTATAAAAGGGAAAACATTATGAATTGGTTATATGTAATATGTTATGATAGAATAGATCCAATCCTTACCTAGTAGAATCAAATAAGTGGATTTAGCATGCACAACAAAAAATGCTACACTAACTACTTTATCTCCTACAGTTATGTTAGCCACTAGTACTTTAATAGTGATTGTTACCTCTCTTCTAAAATTGATCATTTTCATATTTATGGCAATTAAATCTGCCTTGGTCTTTCCAAGTTTCTTCAATGTCCTAGTTGGCATCATACTCAATATAACACTGCCATCTATGAACACTTTGGTTACTAACCTACCATTGATATAAGTTTTAATGTATACAGGTTTTAAATGCTTGGTTATAACCTCTAAGGGTTTTTTTTTTTTAATTGTATCATGGCTAATGCAATTGTTTTATCTTCCGTCAAGCTTGCTTATTTTACTTCCTTAGTGAATGCATCTCTTTCTAGGTCTTCTAGCTATTTTGGTCCTTCCCAGAGTTCGCTTGATATAATGCCAATGACATCTATATCTACTGGGGATGTCTTAGCATCATACTCTCCCTCTTAGATGTCCTTATTAGTTGATGGCTTAGGGGTAGACTCTAGTTTAGATGTGCTAACCCTATAGGGTGAGTGTACTTCTTCTTTAATCTTGTCTTCACCTTTTCAAGTACGAGTCAAAGTAGCCAGTTAGTATGGTTGTTATGGCTTCCTTTCAATATATTTGTTGAAAAACTATTTCCTTTTCTTTATGCCAGCCTTAGGCTTGATCATTTTTTAGGGCTTTAGATGCTCATCATTGCAGATGATTATACTTAAAGTAGATATTTCCTTTTCAATGTTAAACTCTGCCATTTGCCTTCTTCCTTTTAGAATTAGCTCATCATTTATTTTTATAATTTCCAACCAATCAAATACACTACTATTCTCTTTTTTGTGTTGGGACATGCAATTTGTCAAAAATGCTAGGCTTATGAATGATAGATTTTAGTTGTTTGGGTTATACAATTGATTGTTCACCATCTTTGTTAAGCTTTAACATTATTCCTTTCACTTTGTTATGTTTGCATCAATTGTTTTCATTTATAGTTTGACAAATGAAATAGTAAGCTTTATGCTAAAACCACGTTGGTAGACATGGATGGGAAGAGGTTAATATCGACTGTCATTTTGCCTAGTCCTTTATTTGCTAGTTTAAACCTCTCATCCTTCAAAGCCTTCTAAATTGCATTATTAAAAATAACACAATTTAGAGTAGCATGACTAATTAAGTGATGCCATTTACAATATTTTTTATTCTTCAACTTTTAGTAAATGAAATAGTATGCTTATCGGATAGCCTAATTTGCTAATCTTTACATAAATAATTAGAGATGTCAAACAAGCACTCCTTTCTATTTTCTGGCTTCATGATTTTTTTTTCTTTTAAGGGCCTTAAAGTTGGGCAGGAGTAGGGCTTCTCTTTCAAAATTTTGGCTGCCAAAATATCAACTAGTAGTCCCTCATAATATTCAATAGCTTTTCTTATATCCTCAGTATAGTATATGATAGAAACCACATATGGAACCTTTCCTCCTTTATTGGCTCATCTTTGCTCTTTTTCTAAGATGAATTGCCTAATTCCAATGGCTTTTATTATGAGTTAAGCTAATTTTGAACATTCTTAGACTATCAACTTTTTTCTAAGCTAAGGATACATGTTACCTATAGCTACCATGGCATATTCAATTTTTAGAAATTACACATGACATTTGGTTCTCATCTTTTTGGATCTTTCTAGAAAGTTAGCTATAAGTTCATCTACTTACTGCTTCAAATTCATTAGGTCAACTATGGTAACCTCTAGTTGTGGCCTGTAAAACCTACCATGGAAAAACCTTTTCATCTCTACCCAATTCTGTATAAAGTTAGATGGCAATTTTAGTTAATGACAAAGGAAAAAACTAAAGCTTATAAAACTCATTTTAATTTTCTTGATCACATTAGGCGGTAAATTTATCTATATGTTCCATGGTAGACTTACCGTCCTCACTTGAGAAAGTTAAAAAAATTGAGTTTTAAAATCTCTTGACAAAGGCATTATTTTATCTACCCAATCAAGATATGATTTTCTATAAACAAGCTCATCAATAAGCCTTAGTTATATGTCAAAGCCTTAGTTATATGTCAAAGTGTCTCCTAATTGTTTCTACCATTATATTTAAGTCAATTAACTAATTAATAATAGGTGTAAGTTTAGTAATTACCAATTGATTAGCATTCATTGACTGCGCTAGAACTTGTCCATGCTATCTTGGTGGTGCCATAAGATTGGGATCGATTGATGACTTTTTCATTATTCTAGTGTGTGTGGATATATGGGTTGACTAGTTATAAGAAGTGGAATTGGATTCCATGGCTGGTCTATAACTAAATCTTTAGATACCTTGTAAGTAGTCCCTTATAATGGAGGAGCTAGATTTGCCTAATGAAAGATCAATTATTATGAGGTTGCTAAGTAGATTAGCTAATTAGCTATTTAAGGTGGAACTAGATTCTATTGCTAATCTCAAGTAAAATCTCCTAGATCCTTAGATCCATAGCCATTTATGGGATCTATAATAGTACCTTGCACATTGACCTATGGAACAGCACTAACAGCCAAATGGTTAGGCAACACATAAAGTAAACAAAGGCTACCTAGCATACTCTGTGGTCTCTTGGTCACATGAATTTGCCCATATGCTAGCTACAATACTAGCTCATTTAGTGCTTGCCCTCTAAGATAAATTGGATTTGTGACAAGGTGTTCTGACAAGGTGTTCAAAATAGGATTTGGCTACTAAACATGCTAATCAACATTAAAGGATGATGTAGAATGTTCTTTGGTCTGGGCTTACTACTAATCTTGAACATTATACACCTCATTATGGAACTTCAACTTAACAATTTTAATTAGTTGATGACACATCTGATACATGAAATCGTTGATTCATATGTCAATTTGCTGACTGATGAACAATATTGTCATCACCATAGGTTAGCCTTTCTTAGTTGCTGCTCTCAATGGTCAAAGCTATTTGTCCCACAGTCGTTAATGTTGTAGTTAGTGAAGATGGCATGTTTAAACTTGACATTACAACAAGCTAAGAAACCAGAGGGTCTAAGAGCTATTAACTACCATTCTTCTTAATTTATGACGTCTCCATATCATTTAAACTCTTACCAAATTGCAAGTGCATATGCTAGTTGTAATCATGATCAGGTGATAACTTGGTTGGATGATCTCCTTTTGGTCCTAATAAGCATGCCAAAATTGTTTGCTTGCAAATTTTGAATGATTAGTAGAACAAATTAGCTAACTTCACACAAATGATTCCCACGTTTAGGTTCCTAGGCTACTAAAGGAAGTACATAGTTCAAAAATATAACTAGTGACTAAATGCTATGACCAGGAAGAGTAGTAAACAACATGAAAATAGATAAAATTAAAAAGAAAGATAAAGCTAAAAAAGTGCTAGAAAATAAAAATGTAAATGTAAAAGAATGTGAAGAATAATTGATAAAGACTTGTGTTTGATTAAATATGTCTTTTTTACAAATTTTTACACTAGGCTTTTATAAGCCATGTCTAACACTAGTCATTAACCCCACTAAGCACATCTGCCATTTCTCCTAATTTTCTCCCCATGTTTTTATAATTAGTGATTTTTTAGTGTTTTCTATGCCCTTCTTGATGTGACTAGCTCCATGATTTTCTTTAATTTTATAGTTAATCGTGGCTAGTTGCTTCACTATAATTGTAGGATTTTATGCTAAATTATGGGCATGTGGTTAAATAACTTGGAAACTACCAAAGGCTAACTGAATATCCCTCATTTGTAGTTATAAGTTGGTAGGCCAACCCTTATTAATATTCTATTAAAAATCCAAAAACCCTAACACGTAATTCTTGGCCCAATCTAATATTCAAAGCCTATTTTAACTCCTAAAAAATAGCTTTAAAGGGCCCAAATCCATTAGTCTAATAAGCAAGCTCACTTTCGCGATCCAATCACTATTTTTCTAGTGTTAACGACATGCTAAAAAAATTATTGCTAGTATAGACCTAAAGTTTAGTGCATGTCTTGTAGCAATTTTGTCATATTGACAAGATGTATAAAGCAAATCAAAGTTGAGAGCCTAACATCCCAGAGTTAGCAACTTCAAGCCTAACCTGCACAAATGACTAACACTAGTGAAGCAAATCAAGAAAAGTTGTTTATTGCCACTATCATTGAAGAACATAGGAAAGCAACTTTGGATCTTAATATATGACACATTAATAGTGGATGCACTTATCATATGACAACAAAATTTGAAAATTTTTTAAAACCTTGGACAAAGGTTACTTATCCAAAATCAAGCTTAAAGATGTTAGGCTTGTGGATGTTAAAGGAAGAAGTATAGTAGTTATCCAAACTTCCTCAGGTACAAGACTTATAAATGCTATTTTATTTATGCTTGAATTAAGTCAAAATCTCTAAAGTATTGTTGGACAACTTCTTGATAAAAACTTTACCTTATCATTTAAAAGTAAAATATATGAGATTTTTTATTTTACTGGCACAAGGCTTTTTCAATTAGAATGAATAATATAAGCTTTCTCCTTGAGCTAAAAGATGGTAATATTAGAGCTTATGCTAGTGTAAAAGACAAAACTAATCTTTGGCATATAAGACTTAAGCATATTAATTTTTCCCTTTTAAAAATGCTTCAAGAACTAGTGTCAAATTTGGCACTTATAAGTGACTTTATTAGTGTGTGTGGAGTGTTTCAGTTAGAAAAATTAGCCACCTTTTCTTACCAATTCAGCCCTAAGAGCAACTAGCAAGCTAAAACTCATTCACTCATATATGTATAGACCAATTAGTCTCTTATTTTGAATAACAATAGGTATTTTCTCTTATTTATTAATGATTATACAAAGTATTGCTAGGTTTACTTTCTCAAGTACAAGCATGAAGTTTTCACTAAGTTCTTTACAAGTCTTAAGGATTGACAATGGGATTGAATATATTATAATCAATTCAAGGAATATCTCTAAAGGATAGTATACTACATCAACTTATAGTAATTTATTCATCACAACAAGATCGTGTGAGTGAAAGGAAGAATAGGTCTTTTGTGAACATGGCCAGATGTATCTTATTTAAGAAGAAATTGTCAAAACTACTATGGGCAAAGACATTAATACCTTTTTTACTTACAAAGCAAGCTTTAACTAAAGCCTTGAAAGGAAAACCCCATTTGAAGTTTGGAAAGTCATTAAGATGTAAGTTTTTGGAAGTCCATGTTATGCCTATGTTCCTTAAGCAAAAAGGAACAAACTTGATTAAAGATTAAAATTGAAATTTTTTTAGGCTATATAGTAATGCTTCTAAGGGGCACATAATTTTAAATCCTATTACATAACAAGTCTATATAAGTAGGAGTGTGAAGTTTGATAAAAGTAGAGTTTGGAATTAGAAGAAGATGGATGCTACTTCCTTTAACCAAGTTTCAAACATTGAATAATTTGTTAAAGAACGAATCATCCCTTTGGAAGAATATGATTTTGATAAAGATTTTGCTATAAGGTGAACAAGGCCACTTGATGATATCTATGGTAAATGTGATATTTTTCTATTAGAATCCACAAGTGTTGAAGATGCTTTGTAATTATCAAAATGGAAAGTTACCATCGAAGAGGAGTTAAACATGATTAAAGATAACAATACTTAGGTATTAGTGCCTAGACCTAACAACAAGCAAGTCATTGGAACTACATGGGTTTTCAAACTCAAATTTAATTTAGATGGCACTATAAACATGCATAAAGCAAGACTACTAGCGAAGAGTTATGCTTAACTGCAAGGTGTAGACTTCACTAAACCTTTGCTCTAATTGCAAGGTTTGATATAATAAGCATACTTCTTTCTTTGGCAGCTCACCTAGGTTGGCAAGTATTCCAATTTAATGTTAAGTCTCCCTTCCTCAATGGAATTCCAACTTGATAGCAACAAGGTATATCTATTAAAGAAAGCTTTCTATAGCCTTAAACAAACCCCAAAAGCTTGGTATGTCAGAATGATGATTTTTTCATCTATCTGGGTTTTAATAGGAGCTGCAATAAAGCCACCTTATTACTAGATAGCAAAAAGGTGAAATTCTTATGGTTTTAATCTATACAGATGATTTACTTATGATAAGAAGCAACTTGAAGGCCATAAATCAATTTAGAAGCCATATGAAAAAGGTTTTCAAGATAAATGATTTAGGAACAATGTCTTATTTCCTAGGCATGGGAAACAAACAATCTTCTCAAGGCATCTTCATTTCCCAAATATGCAATTAAGATCCTAAACAAGTTCAACTTGGGAAAAACTAAAAGTGTGAACACACTAGTAGTACAAGAGGAAAAGCTAAGCATAGAAGATGGGTCTAACTTGGCTGATGTCTCAATTTTTAAAAGCTTAGTTAGTTCTCTCTCAATTTATAGAAGAATATCTTATTTCCTAGGCATGAAAGGCAAATAGTCTTCTAAAGACATCTTCATTTCCTAAAAGAAATATGCAATTAAGAGTGTGAACACACCAACAGTATCAAGGAAAAAAAAGCAAAGAAGATGAGTCTGACTTGGTTGATGCCTTAATTTACAAAAGCTTAATTGGTTCTCTCTCAATTTATAGAAGAATGTCTTATTTCATAGGTATGGAAAGTAAATAATCTTCTTAAAGCATCTTCATTTCCCAAAAGTAGTATGTAATTAAGATCCTAAACAAGTTCATCCTAAGAGAAACTAAAAGTGTGAACACACCAACAGTACAAAGGGAAAAGCTATGCAAAGAAAATGGGTCTAACTTGGTTGATGCCTCAATTTATACAAGCTTAATTGGTTCTCTCTCAATTTATAAAAGAATATCCTATTTTTAAGGCATGGAGAATAAACAATCTTCTCAAGGCATCTTCATTTCTTATAAGAAGTATGTATTTGAGATGTTAAACAAGTTCAATCTAGAAAAAGCTAAGAGTGTGAACATGCCAACGATACAAGAGGAAAAAGTAAGCAAAGATAGGTTTTACTCGGGTTGATACCTCAATTTACAAAAGCTTAGTTGGTTCTCTCTTGTACCTCTCCATTACAAGTGTATGCTACAAGTGTGTTATCAAGATTCATGAAATCTCTAACTAAAATCATCTCAACCAAAAGGTTATACCTAATTATCATATATAGAACATAACCAATTAAAATTCAAGAACACAGTATTTTCCAATTTTCTAATTCTTTTTAGTTTTGTCCTCATTTATTTTTCTTTAGTTTTCATTTATTTCTTGATTGCTATTTCAGTAACTTTAATGTCTTCCCTTTTCGCATATGGACTTTGGGTTTAATTTGTCCAAGTGCTAAGCCCCAATTTGTCATCTGAAATTTTTTTATCATAATTTATGAAATACTTTGTTAAAAAATATATGCATTTCATTTATTGTGTTAGGCTCTTCTCCTAACATTTCTTCCTAAAAGAACTTAATTAAGTAAGTTAAGTCACTTGGGTGTGCAGGATTTTGCTAGAATGATGGGGTCTACACTTTCTCAAGAAACAATCTATAACTAGAGCTAGCTAAAAGTAAGGAAACGGTCTAAAAGAAGTTGACAAAAATCACATAGGCTAAAACACAGGAAAATTGAGTGGAAGAATTATATAGAAATTTTGGCCCTGTTTGGTAAACTATTTTCAAAACAGTTTTCTATTTTTAAAAACAAAAAATAAAAAAACTTATTTGATAATGTGTTTTTAATGAAATGTTTTGTAAAACAAAAAAATAAAATTTTGTTTTCAAAAAAAAAATCAGAACACTTTTGAGGTGTTTTGTAATTTTTGTTCTACAAAATCAAGTAAAAAAAAATAATTACTTTTCAGAATAATGATTCAAACAAATTTTTTAATTCTTTTGTTCTCAAAATTTGTTCTAAAAAACATATGTTTTGAAAACATTAAAACAAAAACAATTTCAAACATGCCCTTTGTTTTTTGTTTTTTGTTTTTTGTCTATATCATCTCAAAATATTAAAGAATTTGAGAAATGGATTCGCCATGAATTAAGTAAAAAAATATAATGATATGTTCCAAATGGAAGGGGGATTAATGTGAAGGAGAAATAAAGGAAAACAAAATTAAAGAAAAAAAAAAGTAAACTCAAGCATAATAAAAAGGCAGAATCACATGAGCACACATATATAGTGATATAAGGTCTGAACTAAATCAAATTGCAAAAAAAAATTGTACAAAAATATTCTGCGTCAACAATTCAGGACACGTAACAGAGAAATAAAAAAAAAAATACACGTATGGTTACTACGTATTCTTTTCTAGCTTCCGATATAAGAATATAAATTCTGAAGGAAAAAAGAAAGGAATTACAAGCCTCTGGTGCTTTAATATTTGTTTTCCTCCTCCTGAGCACACCCGCTTTGACTAATATGAAAGAAAGGAAAAAGGAAGGGAACAAATCATAGACGAGTAAAACGGAGAGAGATCTTTGAGAACTTTGTAACAAATTTGAAATTGACGTCGTTTCAGCCTTTTCAATTCTCTCTATGTTATTAGCTTTTAGTGAACAGAATTAGAAAATCAAGTAGTTTTTGATATATTCCTCCCCTTTTATCCAGACCCAAAACAATCAAACCAAGCCAGATAATTGTAATTTTGTGTAATTCACAAAGTATGAAAGAAAAGGTATGTAACTGACCTCGCTTGGGCTTTCATGGAGGACTCTGCGTCCCTGCATTGGCATAGATAAAGTAGCACAAACTGCCATTGGAGAATTAATTTCTCTTCATCTCTGAATTGCTTCTTTGTTATTGCATCATTGCACGAAATTCCCACGATCAAGCCATTCAAAACTCCCCATGAATATGCTAATTTCTAAACCAAATAGCCCTTGTTACTCAACTCTGAGGTTGGAACTGAGAATCGCAAAGGAGAGAAATAAGCCCGTTAGCTTTATATAATATATTCTAAGTTCCAATGATTGCGTTCAAGTCCCCAGCGATCAGCCGATATAATTTTTAAAATTCAAAAGGCTCCTCTTCGAACGGCTCTTTTCTTTTTCCAATTTTTCCACTACAAAACCTTCTCTTTTCTTCACTTTTTTCAATTCAACATCTTCGGCCAATCTAATACCTCTCCGATTGTTATTCGAAGCTCTGAGTTGTTAGATGATTAATTTTTCAAAATTTAAAAGCTCCTCTTCCAACCGTTAAAATAATAAGTGTTGGAAATTTAGAACGTACTATATAACTAACGGCTCTTTTCTTTTCCCCTTTTTTCTTGGACAAAACATTTCTTCTCTTCCCCTTCTTCAATTCAGTGTCATAGGCCAATATGTCATGATTGTTATTCGGAGCTCAAGTTGGTAATTCATTCCGTTTCTGCTCGACTTTGTCTTTGAATCACTTCCGATTCTCTTATTCATTTGGTGGAAACTTAGAATGGTTTTGATGGTGGAAATTTAAAGAAAGTGAGGTGAGTCATATACCTTATTTCATACTTACAGAAATTTATATGGTTTGGTTTGGATGTTCTATGATTCTAATACTCCATATAACAAGATGAACACAGCAAAAACTACTTGATGCTCTGTTTTAGTTTATAACTCATGAAGCATAACCCATATTCAAATTTGTCAGTTAAACTTTATTTTTAATTATATCTTCACCATTTATTTCATTTGTGATGTATTTTGGATCTTTTATGTGAGGGCATTAAATCTGTTTGATATTCAGACTTTTCTTGGGCTACTATTTTTCTCTCTGTATTTCATGATTTCCATTTTGCAATATGCCTTGTGAATCTTAAACTGGAGAAACGTCATGAATTTACTGATATTATTGTTCAACATGTCAAAATTGGCTATAATATGTTAACCAATGCCAAAGAAATCTGAGAAATTTCTCCTGGGAAGGAAAGCTATGAATATTTTATGGTTTATAGATCAGCGTGAATTTCAATACTTTGACTTCTTTTAAACCTATTGAACCTATGATTTTGTGGTTAGGTGAAAACAAAGACACATATTGCGACTATATTATAACATGAGTTAAAATAAGATACATGTTATTAAGACTCATGCGCAAAATACAGATCCACTTCAAAACTATAGAGCCAAAGATATGGGAGGATACCATGGGTAATGCTGATGTACTGGTTACTGGGATTGGAACTGGTGGCACTATTACAGGCACCGGGCAATATCTCAAACTAATGAAGAAAAAAATAAAGGTTAGAATACCCTCCTGATATGTATTTATTAATTGTGAATGTAGTGAAATGACTTATTGGTCTTGTGGCGTTGACTCTCACCATGTAGCAGAAAGTGTGACAGCCTAACACCTAAGTTTAATTCCAACGGGCCGCATTTTGTGTGGGTGCTTTTTTTTTTTTTCCTATAGAGGAAGAATAAGGGTAGAAAAAGAACTCAGAAGGTACATGAGTGTATCTTCTTGCTTAGGTGGGTGGTGTGAAATGTCATGACCCAAAATTCAAGGCCATGGCCGACGTCTAAATTAAGCCAACCAAGGTTAACCTGGCCTAGCAAGCATAATAATATATTCAAAGTTCATGTTTTTATATGTGTGTATATATAATTAGGAGTTGCCGAAAATACGACAACACCTTTCCAAAAAATTAAACATCACAATCCTACAATATCAGCACAATCCAATACATATATTTTCAGGAGTTCACCAATGTAATATACCTCAGAAATTTTCCACAATATAACATGTACATAACTTTTCAAAATATAAACAATTTCATTTCAAGGGTCACAATTAGGTCTACAAAAGAAACAGAGCATTTACACAACTCAAAATAATCCACCACCTAGTAGCTAATATGTCTTAGGAGTATCAACACAAACTAACGGACTAATTTAACATAGCAACTGTGTCCAGAAAGCACGTGAATCCTAGAGCACTTCAATCTACTTTCTACTAATTTGAAATGTGTCAAAGAAAGGAGTGAGCCCACTATTAGCTTAGTGAATGCACAAATAACAAAGTAAGTGGAACAGGAAACAAATGTGCTTAGAGTTTTTTGCAATAACGTGTTTTGACAAATAAATAACCAAGACATATAATTATAATAATTCACTTTTCTTGCACACTATCAACAATAGTATAATTTAAGATTAAAGAGAATAACATGGAATGAGTCTCACAAAAAAAAAAATCATAATCAACCTTGAATGCTGCTACACAGGATTCAATATTACCCTTAGTGCCAATACACAATTTCACAACATTACCACCATCATTGAGTACCACTACACAATGTGCATTTCACAATATATCCAATATGGTTATCACTAAGTGCTACCACACAATGAATATTCATCTCTTTAACTAGATGCACCTAAGTCGTTACCCTCGCTAGCAGCTACAAGGTTCTAACCAAATTCTCATCCACAATTTTAAAATGAAATCATTTAAATAAATTAAATATTAACAAGTAAAAATTTAAATCAAGCAAAAGAAGTAATTTAAATAAAATAAAAACAATAAATCAACAAGATTATATAATAAAATTATAAATAGAATTCACCATATGAAACTAGAAATGAAATAATAAAATAACAAGCATTGAATTTAAAAGTTCATCATTCTCCTCACCTGCATACCACTACTTCCATATTTCACACTCCACACTTCCTATTATCATGAAGTATGATTCCCCTCTCTGTATACATACATGTATATATATATATATATATATATATATATATATATCCTTCTAGGCATCAATATCTCATAAAATATCCAGGTTCATATCTAATCCAAACACATGAAATTCATTCATCATCTCTTTAGCATTATAAGCATATACATATTATATATACTTCCACACGCATATTACAACCCACATTAAAGTTTAAAATACAAAATTGTTTCTCTGACAATGCTGACAAGATAAATCACAAAATGTGAAGTTTGGGCTAACAATACATGAACATAGAATAAACATAGAGTAAAAGAGACTACTTCCTTGCTATCCACACACTTACTTGTAGGGCCAATAATAAAGGTCCCAAATTCCTATAATTTTGATAAGAACCCTAGTCGAATGAGTACCACCTATATTACATTGGATAAAAAACATTACTTTCATTTATCAAATAGTTTTTAATGCATTCAATATAATTAATTTTACCCTCTAACACATAATCATATAATTATAGCCTAAGTTGTATAATGCAACTTCAACTCATTAAGTCTATCTACCATTCTTGCTCTAAGGTTGACTAAAGTTTCTTTTGAATTTACATAAGGAAAATTATTAAAGAAAATGTCATCCCTTAGCACTAGAAGCAAGGTTTTAAATTGTTGTGGCCGCAATATTGCGGATGTGCCCCAACCTGCATCTGCATTAGCCCACAATTGTAGAGGGCTCAGATATCACACTAACAGACCATAAGATAACGGTGTTGCAGCCACAATAGAATGGTGTTGTGATTTTGTTGCAGCGCACCATATAAAGCCAAAAACACAGTAACACACAAAGCTTTAAACAAGTAGCTAGCTCTAGCTTTACTTTCCCAAACCCAAACAACAAAAGAGAAAAGCCAAGAAGCAGCAACAGGCCAATAGAAACCAATAGAAGAGAACTCCGATTTGATGAATCTAAAGTTTTGAAATTTAAAACTGTACTTGAAGGCTGAAGCATCCGAAGTAGAGTTAGTGATGTGCACACTCAAACCTGAAAAGAGAAGCACCCCGCACATCTTCTTCTTGCTTTGCTTTGCTCTTTTCTTCATTTTGGTTCGTTTTTTAGCTTCAAAGTTGGAAGTCGAAGCATTAAATTAGGGGAGTCGTTGAGATTATTATAACTTTTGCTTCTATTTTTTTATCAATAAAAATTTTAAATTTTAAATGAGTACAAAATATAAGTAAAATAAAAATTATTTGCCGACGCTTTCTTTCACACTATAAAATGAGGTTGGACGAATGAAGTGCACTTACTTGGGACTAGAATTTTATTTATTGAATTTGACAAACGTGTTTTTGGATTGAGATTAGAATATGAATTGATTAAATTATTGAATCGGTGACCACGTGTCATAAAAGATGTACGTTGAGATTTGTGTGGATCAATGGATAACTAAGATTTGCTAAGACCTTCACGTGATAAAAAAGCTTTGAACAGATTTTTGAGATTTGCTAAGAGTCCCTTCACGTGATAAAGAAGCTTTGAACAGATTTGTACATATGAAGGACAAGATACTTTATTTTTGCATTTATTGTAGATGATACAACTAAAGGAAAAAAAAAATGCAAATTTTTTAACGTCAAAGGCTTCTATTTTTAACTTTAAATGAAGTAGCTAATTATTTCTATTATTTTGAGTTTAAATTTTTTATCTTTTTTTTATTTTTGTTAATTTTAAAAAGAAATAAATACAAAGTATATATAAAAAATTGAATTGATAATGACGTCCTTTATTTGTCTAAACGCGCATCGCTGATGTAGTGAGGTCCCTTATTTATTGGGACAATTATTTGTTAACAGGTTCATTGGATGGCCCAATTAAGGTTTGGCCTTACGTTGAAGCTAGGGCTTTGGAGTAATATATATACTCACCGTGAAGAACATGTAAGTTATTTTACTAGTATTTTTCCTGTGCATAATTAGGATCTAAATTATATACATGTCTTAAATATATAAATTACTTAAGTGATAAGTCTTACATAATATATTTATTTTTTAAAAATTAATAAAAATTAAATTAAAAAAAATAAAGAGATTTAAATTTGTTTATTTTTTTTTAATTATATGTTATATACTTATTTAGAGGATTTAAATTTCGTGCCCCATTAGTTAAAGTGTTTTTATAGCATTTAAGATATCTCTTTCTCATTTGAATCCTTGACTAATAGGATGGGATGCTTCTGCCAAAATTAATATTTTATTCTAACTATTAGGCATTGGTTGCAATTAATTAATGAAACCAAAACATATCATGCAGTTCAATTTGATTTGATAGACAAAACACAGCACCATCATGCATTAATTAGTAGAGTTTTATATTAATTTTATTTATTTTTTCATGAATGGCTAATTATGCTTATGCTTTTACAAGTGTACGAGGAAGACTAAATTTTCTGATAGTTAACATTTGTTTGGTATATAGAATAATTTTTAATAAAAATAAAAAAAAATATTAAATAAAATATAATTGAATAATTATATTTGGTATGATTAAAAAAAATAACTTATCTATTCAATATAATGAAAATAATAATGAAACAAATAATAAAAAATAAAAAAGGATCAAAATGTCCTTAGATTAAAAAAATAATAATGTATAAAAAGATAAGAGAAGATCATGATAAATTTTTTTTTTTTTGCTTAGAAATAAATATACTATTTTAAATTTAAAATTATATAATTTTAATTATTTTTTGTGTGTAAACAAATACCCTTACATTTTATTTTACAAAAGAAAATATCATTTACCAAATTTTTTCTTTTTTTATTTCTTTTCTCCTTTTTGTTGGTCTTGCTTTTCTTCTCTCATGTCACTGTGCATCGTCTCTTTCTCATCCCTAGCCTTCCCCATCTCCCTTTCGTTCTTCCACATTCAACAATCAAAACCAAATCCTCTCCAATTTTTAAATATATCTCTTATTATTAGTGAATTTCAAATTTTTATTCTAATTTTGTTTAATTGATTAATTGTTTAGTTATTTAGTTATGCTTTTAGTTTTGTTATATTATGTTATATTACCAATTTCATTTGATCAATAAATACTATAAAATATAAACAATGCCACCAAGAAAGGAATTTTCAACAAAAAGACTAGAAAGTGCTTATAATGATGATATCGGTTAGCATTTTGGAACACCTGTAGTTGGAAATCAAAATAACATAATTTGCAAACTCTGTGGGAAAATAATAAAGGGTGAAATTACTCGACTGAAGCAACATATTGCTTATTTTAAAGGACAAGTAGTTTGTTGTCTTAGAGTTACAACTACTATTTGGGAGGGTATGATGAAACTCTTTTTAGATAATAAAAAAAATGATTCAAAAAAAAAATGAAAATAAGACTTTGAAGCAAGGTTGAGAGGCAATGAAGATGATGAAATGGAAGCATTTGTTGATGAGGAAATGCAAATGAGGCATGCGACCCAAGAAAGTATCAGATCACATCGTGAATGGGAAGATAGATAACAATTTAGACAGCATACTAGAGGAGGGCAAAATGTGTATGAATAGAGTGGAAGCGCTCATGCAAGGGAAAGAGGGTCAGAAGATATTGCCTTTAATTTAAAATCTACAAATATTGATCTTGTGAGGAGTAAAAGCATGAAACAACTAAAAATTTCTAGTGGTTCGATAAAACATTGAGGAAGAAACTAGGAGAAGTAGTATCAAAGCTTATTATATATGAGATTCTTCCAATGAATTTATCTAATTCTCCTTATTTGCATAATTTAATTATTGCAACTGCTAAGATAGATACAACAGGGGTTAAATTTCCTACTCTTTATGAGATTTCATATGTGTATTTAGAAGCTGAATATCAATCTATGAGGAAATAGATAAATGAGTTGAAATGTGCATGAAAGGAAAGAGGTGTTACAATAATGTATGATTGTTGGACTAATAGCATTAGTCACATGCATATAATGAATTTTCTTATCTATTACAGCGATAAAACTATTTTTCTAAAATCAATAGATGTTTCTTCTATTGTTAGTAGAAATACTGATTACTACCTTTAGTTACTTGATCAAGTGGTAGAAGAAGTTGGAGAAGAATATGTAGTCCAAGTGGTTATAGATAATGAGAGAGCTTTAAAGGCAGCTGAAAAAAAAATTGATGGAAAAAAGACCACATCTCTATTGGTCGCCTTGTGTAGCTTATTATTTAGATCTGTGAAAGACATTGGAAAAAAGAGCAATGTACAAAAGTTATTAGATGATGCAAAGATAATAACATCCTTTATATATAACCACATTTGGACTGTGAATTTGATGAAAGAATATATTGGAGGTAGAGAAATTATTCGTCCAGTCATTACTTGTTTTGCTACATAATTTTTGCAACTATAATCTCTTGTAAAGCAAAAGTAAACTTTGAAAAATATGTTCAACTCTAAAAAGTTTAAGAAGTCTAAATTTGACAAGGACAAATCCGGACTAGCATATGATGCAAGGAAAAAAATTTTAGATAATGACTTTTGGATCAAAACCAATGAAATACTAAAAGTATTTGAGCCTATTGTCAATGTGTTAAGACTAGTTGACAGTGATGAGAAACTAACCATGAGTTTTATCTATGAAGTTATAGATAGAGCAAAGCTATCTATACAACAAAACTGTTGTTATCACTTAACTTATAATGACATGATAGATAAAAGGTGAAAATTTCTACATATCGATTTATATTCTGCAGTAAGTCTATATATATATATTATGTTATCACAAAAAGAGAAATGTTTGTGTATTGACTAATTAAGTCTATTTCTTGTTTTTTAGGTTATTTTCTTAATCTTTAGTTTTAATTCGGAGTTGAGCATAGTCATTCAATTTATAAAGAAACATTTGATAAAATTAAAAGTGCAATCACCAAATTAAAAAAAAAATATGGATGTTGCAATTAGAGTATTAAATTAGATTAGTTATTTTTTGTATAATGAACATTTGGAATATATTATTATATATTTACATTAAATTTAATATGATATTGTATAGTTAATACTTTTTCGAGACAAGAGAGAGAACTTTGGAATGCCACAAGTTGAAAGAGTATGGTCTCAAATGGATCCTGGTAAGATATAATTCATTTTTTATCTACAAGTATACATGGTGCAATATGTGACTCTATCAAAATGATTATTTTTTTTTATAATTCAAAGTTGACTAAATTTTTGTATTATTTGTTTAAATAGTTAAATGGTGGATAATATATGATTCGTGTACTCCTAAATTTCAAAGCATTACGATAAAAATTCTCAACCAAACAGCTTCAGCTTCAAATTGTGAAAAGAATTGTAGCACATTTAACTATATTCATACAAAGACAAGAAATAGACTTAAGTATAAAAAATTACAGAAACTTATGTTTACCTTTTACAATATGAAGTTAAAAATGAGGGAGAATAAGAGGCGTAGTCAAGAAGAGATAGAAAATAGTTTCAATCTAATTAATTTTGATTACATATTTCAAGATGATCTCTTTTCTCTATAGGTTGAGGAGAGAGAAAGCCCATATTTAGATAGACTTCAAAATTCGGAATGGCTCCCAAGAATGGATACTGATGATGAAGAGGTAGAGGCTGATGATGATTCAAGTTCCCATGATAGTCATAGACAGGGTGGTGATGGTGGTTTGAGTCCACCAAGCAACAATAGTGATAGTGATGGTGGTGATGCAGCAGAAAATGATCATAACATAGATAAAGATAGGGAACAAGATCCATATCAAGACATTTCATATACTATATGTAATTTGGGTTTTGTCGTTGATATGACATCTTTTTAAGATAAAGGTTTTAGTGATAATAGAAGAGGTGGTCATCAATCTATAAAAGGTGAAAGGTAGCAAAGTAATGTACTAAAAGATAGTTCTTTTTTTAATTTTTCACAAAGTTTTAATGATTTTGGCATTGGTAGCTCGTATCAAAGTAGTCAAAGTTACTACCCCCATTTTATCAACAACCTTTTCATATGTCACATGATTATTATCCAAAGATTTAAGTCTTACCATATTATCAACTTTCAATAAATTATCAAGAGTCTTACTATCACCGAGTACGAAATTTTTCTTATCAGCAAATGGAGAATACAAATGGAGGATTTTTTTTATTATGTTTTTAGACAGCGAGCAAAACAAGATGATAATGAGAGTGAAAGTGGGAATTATAATCCTCAACGACATTTTACAATGTGATGATCCTAATTCTCTCTTTATAATAAAAATATAAGCATACTTTTATATTATTTAATTTTTTTTTAATTTTTTCAAGTAAAATTAATATGCTTATTCAAAATAAAAATTTATTTAATTAATATTAATATTAGACCTAATATATTTATATATATGAGAGTTATAATGATTATATATATTTTTAAATAATTTGCACAGCTTCAAAAGAAAAATCACGACCGCCGTTATAGCACCTGCAGCGCTCGCAAGCACAATAACCACAGCGCAATCGGAAAAGCAACCCCAATTCAAAACCTTGTCAAGAAGTAAATTCCCATTGGGCGTGCCCGAAACATTTAGCCAATCATGATACCATCTTCAAATCATTCCATAGCTACAGAGTGATCTTAACTGAAACTTTAGTTAGTAAATGCCTTAAGTGGCTAGAGTTTTTCCATATCAGTAAAATTGTGATACTTGAACGAAGGGGGTTTGAAAATGGACAGAATGGGGTGTCTACCTTGGGAGAAGATTTCTGCAGTTGAATCAACAAGGGTGTGGCCAAAATTTATGAACAGAAAGGAATGACGTTGCAGCACACCAGTAACCCAGCTGAGCGACGGAACAGATTCAGGGCAAGCAAAATCACGGTGAGGGCTGGACCAAGTGGGTGACAAGGAAGAAAAATTTGGAAGACTTAACAATAGGATCAAAGTTATAACTCAAGAAGAGGCATCGGATTCTTACCCAAATGACCGAAACTCCAGCCCTCTGTCTCACGCCAAACAGAGCAACAAACACGAAGGAAGGAAAAAATGGAGCTTCACAAATGGAGGTTTTTCCTAGGCCGAACCAGACGAGGGAATAAGAACAACAACTTGAATCGAAAATGGAACGATTTGAAGACCCAAAAACGTGGCTACAGTGAATGGACCAAAGCTTTGCACTGTGGAGAAAGAAATGTAAACACACTCAGTAACTTCATCTTCCCTTTGACCGAGCAGCAAGTGGGTTATGGGCTTTTATTTAATTGACTCTTATGGGGACAGATTTGCAAAATTTAAATCATGGAAGTTCTAAAACTATCTTAATATTATATAAATCTTATATTTATCCTAAAAATATATTTGTTTAATTTAATTAATTATTTTACTTTTATTATTATTTTAGTTAGGTTATTACATGGAATTTGCAGAAAGAAATGTAATTTCAGGGAATAATCCAGGTGTGAACCTTTTTACAAAATTTTTAATGTTGAGGTTTTTAATTTCTTTTGTCTTACTTTGTGATGCTAGTTTTCAGCACAATTTTTGCTTATCAGCTATTGACAGTATTGGAGATCAGAGATTTTGTTGTAGGTCATCAACTAAGCATTTTAGATGTCAAATTGCTTAATGAGATTATCACAATAATAAAAATCCCTTCCTCCTTGGTTATCTACTTTGATTTTTACACATTGTTGGCCATAATTTCCTGTCTTGTGCTAGTCTCTTAGCTCTGGAATTTCCTTACCTTTGAATGAACTAGCTTTATGCTTGTGCAAAAATTTAAAAAGTTGAAAAAGTTGGACCTTTTAAGTTTTCATTAACATGCCTTGATGTCGGATAAATTTGACAAAGATGCAAGTGACCAGAAATAAATTGGAAGGATGGATTAGAATTGTAGAAGGAAGGCGTAACAGTTTTGTGACTTGAAATCAGTACTTTAAAGAATTGAAGGATGGCCGAATCTTAGGTGAAAGAGAATTCAATTGTTGGAGTTATCATTGCTTTACTTGAAGCTTCATCCATGGCTTACCAAACACTTTCTAGTTTTGCTTTGATGTCTTCCTGTTTATCATTTTGAAGCACTTTTATCTTCATAATTTGCTTACATTGATGACCTTGCATCAACAAGTTAGACACTTGAGAGCACAGGTTACCAATGATGATGCTGTTGAAATGGCGAGGAGATTAGCTTTGGAAGAAGGCTTACTGGTAGGCTGCATATTTAAACATCTTGATATATAGAATCTCATGTTTTGTTTTATTTTTTTAATTTCTTTTTTTTTTTTATTATAAACAGAAGTATGTGGTCTGCATATAACTTTCCAAATGTAGTTTTTTTGTTCTAGTTTCAGAACTCCATTTATTCATTCGTTCGACTTTCTCACTTCATTTTCAAGTTTAATATGCTGCCGAATATTGCAATGTCATTGTGATCTAGGATGTAGCTTGTTTTATTCAGGATATGTATTATTATAGTTGTTTCAAATTTCAGTCTAGGTTGAGATTTCTTCAAGAGCTGCTACAGCTGCTGCCTTAAGTATAGCAAGATGGCTTGAGATTGCCGGAAAACTTATCGCATGAGTTCATTCATATTTAAATATTTTGACTTTCTTAGATGTCACTGGAAGTACCCACATGAATATATATATATATATATATATATAACATTTTAGAATATTGTAAAAAGGAGACTCAAGAATTATTAGATAAAATCTAATTGGGCCAAGTAAATCATCTTAGAGCTGTACTGCTTTCTATGTGCAAAATCATGCTGAATTAGAATGAAAAGCCTTAAGATTGGTCATAAATTACAAACCACTTAATAAAAGCATTGAAATGGATTAAATATCCTTTACCCAATAAAACAGGTTCAATTGGAAAATTATCAAAAAGCCTCTTTTTACTCCAAATTTAATATGAAGTCAAGATATTATCAAATACAAATTCAAGAAAATGATAGATATAAGACCGCATTCGCAATACCATTTGCTTACTATAAATGAAATGTCTTACCTTTTGGACTTAAGAATGCACTTTTAGAATTTTTTAACACATTATGAATAATATTTTTTTATCCTCATTCAAAATTTGTCTTAATATACATAGATGATGTACTAATTTCCTCAAAATTTATAGACCAACATTTTAGTCACTTAGAACAATTCTTTGAAATAATTAAGCAAAATGGATTAGTTGTGTCATCACCAAAAATGAAATTATTCCAAATAAAGATTAGGTTTATAGGATATAAAACCTATCATGTATTTATTACTCCAATAAGTAAAGTTATAGAATTTAGTAATAAATGTTTTAAATAAATTAAAGATAAAAATCAACTACAAAAGTTCTTAGGATACTTAATTTATGTGTCAGATTTTATTCTAAACCTGAGATTTATTTGTAACATTTATTCACCAGGCTCAAGTAGAGTCTACCAACTTAGACTAGTGAAATGACTCAATTAATTAGGTCTTTAAAAGCCTCGTAAAGGTATACCAAATCCCATATCTTTTAAGATTGTCGAAACCATGCCTTGTAGGTTTCAAGGGAATATTAAAACAAAAGGATAATGAGAAAGAGCAAGTAGTAAGGTACCATTCTGAATCTTAAGTAGAAAGCCAGTAGAAATAGTACTATTAAAAAAAGAAATTTTATCAATAGAACTATATATTACAAAATTTTAAGAGGATTTAACTAATCAAAAGAAATTTTTAGGAGTTGATTGCAAAGCTACAAAAGTAATTTGCAGAAGGATGTTAAAAATCTTATTTCCAAACAAATTTTTGCCACATGGCAACCCATTTCAAGTTGCTTTAATTTTGACATTGATTTCATTATAATAGTGAAACTTTCTTGCTAATTTTCTTACAAGAGAATTTTTATAGGGAGTGGAGGAGGAAAAACTCTCCTAAAAACCACTTATTCAAAATCCATTACTTTAAGAGTTTTGTCTACAACCAGTTATGCAATAGTCTCAACTTCTCCTTCAATAGTCCTTTCCCATCTATTAGACTAACATTAAATATTGAAACATTCAAACAAACACTTACTTAACCTTCTTCTTCTTATTCTCGAGACTTTGATCCTACTTATGTTGAAAAAAGCACTTAGATTCTACTTTTTCCATTAAGGAAAAAAATCGCATTAAGAAAAATCCTTTTGAAATTGCGAAGATCATTATGCCAAAACTCTCAAATGGACAAAGTTATCATTTTAAGATTTGATATTGATAGACACTTAGCCTATCAATGTTACTCAAAAAACTGATGCACCAGGTAGCAAGTATTATCAAGCCCAAATTACTCAAGTATTAAGTTTGGACAACTAGAAACAATATCCATTTACTTAAAAGAAATTCTCAATTCAATTTGATCTTCATGTCTTAATTACATAAATTACCAACAAGCTTGGTACAATTTCCTTGGTTACAAGAATTTTAAACACTTATGGTTTTGGTTAGACAAGAGCTATCCCAAAAATCTTCCAAATTGGTTTGTTGAATTGTTTCTTTTTTTTATTTTGGACCAATTCAGAAAAATCTTACCTTAAAAAATTCTAAAGGCCTTTGATTTTTTTTTTTAAAGCCCATACTAGTTTTCAAAATGAACTTAAGCCTCTGATGTTCTTTGTTTGTTTTAAAATCCCTTGGATAGTCTCCTAGAATTATGCCATCAAGTTAGGACTATTGATTAAAAAAAAATCTAGACTTCCTAGCCAAAATATTAGGATCAAGTGGTGGCCTAAATATGGTTTCGATTACTAAAATACTAGAATTTTTAAAAACTAGCTTACTCAATATCCCTAATTTTCTATTAAAGCCCCAAAACTCCCTTTTCCCTTAATCAAAAACCCATATTTTAGCCCAACTTTCCCTTATATCCTCACCTAAGGAGTTTTTTCAAAAAGTAAAAGAAGTTTTATCTCAAACCAATTCCAAAGAGGATGAAGTGATGTCTAGCTTAACCCTGCAAAATGAAGATGATTGCTACAAAATCAACATTATGGATGAAAAAGATGAAAAGTTCAAAAATTAATTAGAAGAAGCAATAATAAGATTCAAGCAAGTTTAAAGTTATTCAAAAAGAAGAATCTACTTTTGGAAAAGCAACTACAATCTTGCTCATTAGAAAAGGAATATTATAAGCTTTGTTAAAGCCAAGATTTTCTCAAACTTTATGTCAGAATTCACAAGACTCATTATTGTGCAGACTCTAAAAGTTTTCAAATCTACTCTGAACTTAATCAACTTTTGAATTTTTGGGCTTCAAATGTTTTAGATTCCGCTTGCTTAGTCTATATAAGGATAGTTTATGGGTATATGAGGGCATCAAGCAATTCACTCTTGCAAACTCTCTCTCTCTCTCTCTCTCTCTCTCTCTTACTCTTCTCATTGTATCTACTCTCTGTCTTCATCTTGTATTAGGTTTTTACTCAAACTTCTTTGTAACTATTTTTATTTATCTCAATGAAATATCTATTATCAATATTATTTTCTTTATATTTTTTTTATTCTACTAATAAAGATATAAAGGAAATAAAGAAAATAATATTGATAATAGAAATTTTATTAAGATAAATAGGAATAATTACAAAGAAGTTTAAGCAAAAACTTGATACATGATGAAAATAAAGAGCAAAAGGCAAATATAATGTGAAGGGTAAGGGGGAAGAAAGAGAGAGTTTGCAAGAATAAATTGTCTGATGCCCTTATACACCTATAAACTATCCTTATATAGACTAAGCAAGCAGAATCCAAAACATTTGAAGCATGTCAATTTAAGAATTGACTAAGTCTAGAGTAGATTTGAAAACTTCTAAAGTCTGCATAATAATGAATTTTGTGAGTTCTTACACAAAGTCAAAAAGAATCTTTGCTTTAACAAAGCTGATAGTATTCTTTTTTTTATATATAAGTAAGACTATAGTTACTTATGCAAAGGTAGATTCTTCTTTTCGAATAACTCTAAAACTTCCTCAAATCTCATTATTGCATTTCATGATTAATTTCTAAATTCTTCATCTTCTTCATCCTTAATGTTGATTCTACAATAGTCATCTTCATTCTTTGAGGTTAAGCTAGACATTAGTTCATCCCCTTTAAAATTGGTTTGAGATAAACTTCTTTTACAACCTGTTTGGTAGCTCTCTTGAAACGAAAACTAAAAGGGATTCTAACATGTATTGCATTTGATAGTAAGAAAAGTTGAGAGAAAGGGAAAATGAAGATACTGTACACTTTCCTTCATTGTAGTGAGCTCAGATTGGCACTATTTCAATGAAATTTGTGTTTTACCCCTCTGATCATACAATATCCTTCACAAGTATGGTCTGTCCCAAATGTATCTATGTGGTCCTCTTTTGGTTGAAGCTCTTTTTAGTTTCCTTCCTTGCACCTTGCTCACCTGGCAATGTTAACCATGGCCAAACTAGCAAAGGTCAATAGGAAGTTTAAAAGCTTCAAAAGGCATTCCTAGCAGTCCCTACAAAACTTACAAAAATGATTGATGATTTCTACGGATATCAAATCCAAGTTGTAAGGTTGCTCTTTTTAGGAGAAATCACACTATCATGCAAAGAGAGCGAGGGAAAGAGTAAAGGCGAAATGGTGAGGCACCCTTACTTCTTCTGTACAACCCAAAAAGGTGGTAAGGGTTGTTTAAGTTTGATATTTTACAAATAAACTCACTTATTGGTTGGATTGATTTTTATCTAATAAAAATTAAAATTCAATTAATTATTAGATACGTTCAAAAACAAGATTGGATCAAAAATTGAAGGGGTAATGGGATTTGGTGTCTTCCTTTGTTCCCTTAAATTGATAATACACCATCATATTATTCAATTTTTTTTTATATTTAATATTAAAAGCACCATAATGTTTAATAATTAAGGTACAAAGGAACAGAGAAGAAATGGGACTTAAATGGTAGGCTTTATAGTTATACAAAGAAATAGGACTTACAATAAATTTAAAGTTTTTTATAAGAAATGTATTTTGGTCTTTTCCTATTACTCACTTTCCATTCCTTTAAATTTTCTTTCTACCAAACATATGATTGGAAAAGCATTCCATTTCCTTTTTAGGTTATACCAAACAAAAAATTTTCCTTTCCATTCCATTTAGTATTCAGTTTTCATTTCCATTGAAACATTTTCTATGTACCAAACAAGTCATTAATGTTTGAGAAAATTCCTCAAGTAAGGATATAAAAGAAATGTGGGCTAAATTTTGGGTTTTTAATTAAAGAAAAAGGGAGTTGCCTAAGACTTTAATAGAAAATAGAGAATATTGAGTAAGTTAATTTTGAACAATTTTAGAATTGCAAAAATCTCATAATTGGTTTGAGATAAAACTTCTTTTAATTTTCAAGATAATTCCTCAAGTGAGGATATAGAGACAAGCTAGGCTAAAATTGGGTTTTTGATTGAAGAAAAGAGAAGTTATCTAAGGCTTTAATAGAAAATTAAGGATATTGAGTAAGTCAAATTTGAACAATTTTGGTATTACAATAATTGAAACTATATTTAGGACACCATTTGACCCTAATAGTTTTGACAAAGAAATCCAAATTTTTTATTAATAGTCCTAACTTAATAGAATAATTCCAAGAGACTATTTAAGGGATTTTAAAATAAACAAAGAATATTAGAAGTCTAAGTTCATTTTAAAAATCCGTATGGGCTCTAAAAAATGTCATAGGCCTCTAAAATTTCATAAGGTAAGATTTTTGGATTGCTTCAAAAAAAAAAAAGAAACCATTCAATGAACCAATTTAGAATATTTTTAAGAGAACTCTTGTGAAACCAAATGAACTACAAGTGTTTAAAATTCTTATAATAAAGAAAATTATACTAAACTTTTTGTTAATAAAGATAGGTTGCTCAAATTGGGCCAAGAATCTCTTTTAAGTAAATGAATGTTGTTTCCAACAATCCAAGCATAATACTTGAGTAATATGGGCTAGGCTTGAAAATATTCACTACCTGTATATTAGTTTTTTGAATAATATTGATAAACTAAGTATCTATCAATATCAATTCGTAAAATGACCTAGTTTTGTTTAAATATGATAGGATTAAATGATAAATTTGTCCATATGAAAATTTTGGCATAATGGTCTAAGCAATTTCAAAAGGGTTTTCCTTAATATGATTTTTCTCTAATGGAAATGTAAATTCTTTTTTCAACATAACTAGGATCAAAGTCTTAAGAAGAAGAAGAAGGTTAAGTAAGTGCTTGTTTGAATGTTTGGGTATTTAGTGTTGGTCTAATGGATGGAAAAGGGACTATTGAAAGAGAATGTGAGACTTGCATAATTGGCCTGAGACAAAGCCTTTGAAATAATGGATTTTGAATAAGTGTCTTTTAGGGGAGTTTTTCCTCCTCTACTACTTTTGTCCTTGCAAAAATTCTCTTGTGAAAAAATCAAGAAGAGAGTTTGCTTTTTCTTTATTGAATTCAATGTCAAAATCAAAGCAACTTAAAATAGCTTGCAATTTAGCAAAAATTTGTTTAGAAATAAGACTCTTAACATCCTTTTGCAAAACGTTTTTTGCAACTTTGTAATTGACTCTTAAAAGAAATTTTTTATTAATTAAATCATTTTGAAATTTTATAATACATAATTTTAGCTGGGTTTCCATCGAAGATCTAAAATGGTACCTTACTATATTTCTGATCCATTATCTTTAAATTTTGTTGATAAAATTTTCCCAATTTATTTCCTTTGGTATTTCTCGATTAAGATCATCTTACAGTAAATCAATATCTAATTAGTTGGAATTTTCGCTTTTATTTCTAACAAAACTTTTAATTGTAATATCTCTAGGTCTTGAATTACTCTTTTATTTCTTCATAAATGCCCTTAATTCCTTGTTGTAAATCTTGTATGGTAATAAGTTGTTAGGAGATCAACTAACATCTTGCGCATAAACACATTGCGAAGTAATACTTTTTTATGCTATTGATCTCTCTCATTCTTATATATTTATTTTTACTCTTGCTAAAATACTTAGGGACTTTAGTATAGGTTATGACTTGTCGTCTATCATTATTGATCAATATTGAACTCAATGTCCTTCCAATAATCCCAAATGTTTCATAATTCCTGAATGTTTCATAAACTTATAGGGAGCCCAATATATTCTAACATTTTCAAACCACAACTAATAGGTACAGTCCCCAAAAGTATGTTTCCCTATTCATTAAAGTGGTTAGGTTAATCAAAAGGCTTTTAGCTTAAGTTTCAGAATGCTAAATTTATATTAGTTCATTTTGCTCCTTACACCATCTTAGCACACAAATTATGTTGTTGATTGATGTGTTTACAAAATATTATTCTCACATAACAATGTTTCCTTCTTTTTTATCGTTGTAATTCTTACACAAATGAAGGTTATATTTCCAAGCTTTGGTGAGAGGTATATATCCACTACTCTCTTCCATTCAATCTATGAAAAGGTTTTGAGAATGTAACAATGATAATCTATAGCCTATACATCATTGACAATTACTTTCTGGAGATTTCATGAGTTGCTCTCATGGTCTAGTTAAAGAAGTTGCTTTATGCTTTATACAGCTATGATCATGTCAATAAGTCAATTTAGAATTAGTATTTTCACTAAATGTCTTGCCGTTCCTTTAAATTGAAAATTTATGCATAATATGCTTAATTTGAACAAAATCATAGTGCTTAGAGCTAAGGACAAACAAGACCGAGTTAATGAACAATGTCTTATTTGATCTTTCATTCTTTTGTTTTGGTAATTTGGTGTGACCTCCAATTATATTCATTTTTCTACTCTTCACTTCCCTTGCCCAATCATATATAAAAAATATTCCAATGTTGTAAGATTCAATTTATGTATTGTACTTCTACATCATACAATGTATAATACATTGATATAGAAGCTGATGGGTCAATTTATGGACTAAAAATAGTATGGTTGATGCTAGTTTTATTAGTGCAGTGCCATTATTATTATGGGAGAATTAGTGTCTTACATACAAATTATATATTGCATAAATAACTTTAAAGAACTAAAAGGATAGATTATATTAAAGATATTTTTATTTAGTTACGAAGTCTTTGTGGGAGGCCTTGGAATTAGGACATGTTATAATTCTAAGTCTAACATGACCCAAAAGCTTAAGCTCGTAGGTGAAGGACTTTTATTTTTAACATTGCCATGTATAAAGTCACATGTCAACATGCTAATGGTAAGAAATGCATCTCTTAGTTTGCTACAATATTTAATTTGAATTACAAATAAACAAAGATATATTAAAAGGATTATGAAAAAATCAATTCCAAATAGGTTGGTTAAACTAATTGTCAATTCTCATAATTTCCTTGTATTGAGAAATATATCTTGACTAGAATCACTCATATATCTGTCAAGCACATTAATGGCAAAAGTTATGTCCAAACGAGTATATACTTGAATATACATCAAGTTGCCTACACTAGAAGCATATGGAATTCTTTCCATCTCAGTCCTCTCTCTATCATTCTGAGGACAATGAGATTTAAAAGATTTTTCATTCTTTTAAACCTATGCAACACAAACAAGAGTGCATATTAAATTTCTTAAACACCTCCTCAATACAAGTTCTTTGAGACAAACTAAGAACAAGACAAGACTTATCACGATGGATTTGAATCCCAAGAACAAACAAGGTTCTACTTAGACCTTTTATTTTAAAGTGACAAGAAACCATGTGTTTTTGTCTCATTTAGGATATTAGTACTCTTACTTGCTAGAAGCATGTCGTCAACATACAACACAAAAATAATGAAGTTATTCCTATCAATCTTTTGAAAGATACCCTTATTTGAAGAATTTTTAATGAAACCAAGAAAAGTTTCAACCTCATCAAACTTCATATATCATTTCTAAAAGCATATTTCAACCCATAAATAGATTTTTTCAATTTGCTATATGCTCTTTTCCTATTTCCACAAAACATTAAGTTGAACCATGTAAACATTTTCAGACAAGTTCCCATTTCGAAAGGTAGTCTTAATATTCATCTACTAGAGTTCTAAAATTAAAATGAGCAACTAGAACCATAACCACTTTAAAAGAATCTTTAATGGATACCAATGAGAAAATCTCTCTATAATTAATTTCCTCCCTCTGATTGTAGCCCTCCCTAGAGCTGCTAAGAAAGTTATAAAATACTTACAGGGTACTAAAAATCACATGCAGGTCTTGTAAAATCTTTTGATGATGCCTTAGTTTAATAGAAGTTTGAGTTGTATTCTTAAAGGACACTTTAATATATTTTGACACTTGGTTATGCCAAGTGTTTTTGGACACATTTATTTTGATATTCCATTTAATTCAATTTTAAAACCTCGTTGACATTTTAGTATTATTTTTCCTATTGGATTCAATGTTCTTAGTTCACCATTTTATTTTTAGGTTCTATTACAATGTATATTGATGATTTGATATTCTTAATATATCATATTGATTTGTTCTTGTTTTTTATCTAACAAATTAATTAATGCTATCCAAGTGAGGGATTGTTGAAATTTTAATTAATTTATAGATTAATATTAATTAATTATTAGGCAAATAACATATTATATTTTAGAGTAAATTATACAATCCTTTATAAGTTTTGCTAAAATTGCATAGATCTCCCTTAAAATAATAGTTATCCTATACTTTAGTATAATTTAAAATTTTTTAATTAAAATATCTTTCATCTAAAACTTTTTTAAGTTAAAAAAATATGTATTTAGATTTAATGAAAAGTATTTCGGTCAAAAAATTTAAAATTAGACTAAAATCTAAAATAACTTTTTATTTTAAGGAAAGTTTGCATCTATTTTGAAAATAGAGGAGATACTTGTATAACTTGAGTAAAATTTAATAGAGGCCTATGTAATATATTCTGTATTTTAATAATGTAAAATAATTAAATTTGATGTAGATACTGTTTAAATAGATTTTCTTTTTAATGTTATGGGTAGTTTATAATAGACCAAATTATCCATAAATCCATTTCAAGAGGAAAAGCCCTGACTCACAGCTAAACTAATGATCCTATTTAATACTAGTTTCGTCAAGATATTGTGAGTTTAACTCCTACCATTTTGTCTCTTGTGATCACTTTTCAATTGAAGCATTCAATATAGCAATGGATACTAGTCAAATACGTGGTTTGATCTGCACTTATCTCCCACAATTATTTAACAATTCGAGTTTTAAGTTGTGGTTAAATCATCTTAATAATGTTATTAATGCAGGGAAATGGTGAGAATAAGAGCAACAAAAATGCTGGTGGACAGAGAAAGAGATATGAAGCCAATTTGGAGGAGCTGAAAAATGAAAAGTTGAAAGTGGTTGTTAAGTATGGTGCTATATCATTGAAAAGTTCTTTCGGGACAAAGCTAAATCAATGGGAAGCGAAATTAAAGGTTGAAAAGTGAGAATGATACTCTAATAGAATTATGGAAACTCTGATAGCAACACTATTCATAGACACGTGGTTGAAGCTGTGCTAGCTGAGAGTAGTTAATTATAAGAGAATCTTAAGGGTCAGGACAACTAGTAAGTTGGCATGAGAACCATGAAGTATGGAGTGGAATTACAATTATATTATGCCTTGTTTTCATGTATCTTATAAAGGCAGAGGCCAAGAGCAAGAGAGGCATGTTTTTGGATGAATTGGGTGTAACCTATGGAGTTCCTTCCTTACTCCAAAAGGGAGACTTTCTTGCCTTTGCATTTTTTGCTCTTCATTATCTCTTGTATTTTCCTCGTATTTCCTTCAATGAAATTGACCTTGATGCTCTGTTTTCTGGTTCTTGGATAATTCTGTTTGTTGTAAGTATCTTTGATAGCCTAGATGCTATCAAACTGCAGCTGAAGATGGAAAGGTTGGGGAGTGCTACAGTTGAATCAGAGAAAGTACTGGGGGGAAAATGGACAAAATTGCAGAATTATGGTGAGAATGAGAACAAATTAAAATGTTAAAAAGGGAGAACAAGGGAGGGTGTGAAAAGTACTTTTGAGACAATGCTACTAGGATGGGAAGCGAAATTGGAGAAGATGAAAAGTGAAGGTTTGAAATTTGAAAATGATGATGTGGTAGAATTAATCAGTGAGAAGCGCATTGCTGAATGAAATGTTGAAAATTGAATATGATGCTTTTATATCAATGAAAAGTACTTTTGGAAGAATCCTGAATCATTGGGATGCAGAATTAGAGAAGCTGAAAAATGAAAGGTTGAAAATTACAAAAAGATGCTTTGATAAAATCAGTGAAAGAGCTGAAGAGAGCAGAAGAAGCGCACCAACAAAAGCGAAGAATTTGGGAGTGAAAAGGTTCACCTCATTGGAAAACTAATAGCTGCAATAGCTTCAGCCAAGCTCTATCAAGGCCTATAATTACATGATGGTGACTATTTTTCAATGCTCTGTTATGGATCAGACTAGAAATATTAATTCATAATACCAAAGGGAAAAAAGTTTCAACTTTAAAAGATGTTTGATATACAAATATTCTTATTTTTTAAGTACTCTGAAATTTATTTATAAAAAATTTAACTTTGACATATGAATAACATATAAATTATATACAAATTAGTTGAGATGCAAGCAAATCTAAATAACATAATAGCCACGGAAAATAATTTAAATTTTAATTGTTATTTGATATATGAGTATTTTAATTTTTCAAGTATTAGGAAATCTATTTTATTAAAAAATTTGACCTTGACATCTATAAAAAAATCATCATCTCTATATTAGGATATATACAACGTATAGATACTAAATTTATATTTATTATATTTAAACATCTTATATGTAAGTTTTTAGGTTCTTGGAAAATTAATTTTTCCTGTAACAAAGATAGAATCATTCGTTTGGAATCTACAATTCCACCTTCATTACTTTGTCTAAGAATTTATTTTGGAAACAAATTAATGCCAGAAAAATGCCAAATTAAAACACAAGTTAGCCACTTTTCTTGACCTTAATTAGCCTTTATTATATACTTTTTCTGCAGAAGCAGCTGTCTTGCATGCTGCCAGTCACATAAAAGGATAGAAAATTTTTACATATATAGTTGTTGGTATTTGTTATTAAGGTAATAATATTATGAATTTAAGTCTATTATAAATTTTAAGTAAGACTAAAAGGTTATTAAGGTCCAGTTTATAATATTATGGTTCTGTTCTCTAGTTGTCATATTATTACTATTTTTACTAAGTCAAGAGGGGCCTCTTGAGACAATGTTGATAGGAAGGTTGGAAATTGATAATGAAACGATGAAAATTACTTTTGAGACACTGCTGAATGATTTAGAAGCGAAACTTGACAAGCTGATAAATAGAAGTTTGAAAACAAAAGATGCATTCATAGAACCAGTAGAAGAGCTGAAAGAGAGCAGGGGAAGCACACCAAGACCACGTTTGGTTACTCAAGAGAAGAAGAAAGAGGAATGAAAAATACTAAATAATATTTATTATATTTTTATAATTATTATTTAATATTATTTATCTTTTTTTATAATTTTTAAAAAAATAGAGATATAAGGATAATTTTTTTTCTCCTTTTTTTTTTCTTTTCTGCCCTTTTTTTTTTCCTTCCTTTTTTTTTCCTCTTTTTTCTTTTCTCCTTTTTTTTTTCTTTTCTGCCCTTTCTTTTTTCCTTCCTTTTTTTTTTCTCTTTTTTCTTTTCTCCTTTTCTTTTTCTTTTTTTTTTGGAAAATTTTTTTCTCATACCCTTGCAAATTTTTTTTCTTTCTTCTGTTCCTCAAAGTTTTTTCCCCTCTATTTTTAGAAAAAGTGTTTTTAAACTCCTTTCAAAGGCCTTTTTTTCTACTATTTCCATTTTTTTCCTTACACGCGTATGTATTTATCCTTTTTCCTAGATGTTATGTTTAATCTTCTTTCCTTTATAACAATTTTTTCCTGTTCTTTCCGTGTTTAACCTCTTATCTCAATCTCAATGTAACAAAAATTATATATATATATATATATAATGGTTAGTTTTCCGATTCTCACAAAACTATTATCATTTTTGCACATTTTTGAACATGCAATTTGATATTGTACCAAAAAGTTTGTATAAATTTGTTCGAATAGAGACAACCACGCTATGTAAAAACGAAACAAACAAAGTCAATAATAAATATTAGTGCATTCCAATTCATTGTAATTGTCTTCCAAACGTAAAATTATCTAAAATCATCTAGTTAAACATAAAGTTATGAATAACAATTGCACCCTAAGCACATTCAAAATGCCAAAATGTTAACAAAGCTAGTAATCATCACTGGGAATTGCCTGCATCAGTCATCATCTGAATCAATGTCTATAGCCGTAGATGCCGAGGAACTCCAAAAAATTTGCGCTTACTTTTTTCCTCATTACATAAGAAGAAATAACATTTTAATTTAGTATCATCTATTAAGCCAATATGCTCCATCTCTTCCCATACTTCTTCTTCACTGTAATGTCGGGGTCTGCTTTTCTCTAGAATTGAAAGTCCCTTTTCAGCAATTTCAGCTACGGCAACTTGCCTCTCAGAAAGTAAAATGGATTTATCTTGTAATGAATTTCCATCTCGCATCACTTCAGCTAATTCTTTAATTCCCAAAGAAATTTTTTTATATCGATCTTCAATATTATCAACCATAACTTTCTTTCGCTTTTGACCTTTTGAAGATGCAATTCCCGTTGAATGATTTGAATTCGCATTTGTGGGACTGAACGAATCCATATTTACTCCAGAATTGGTGGCCTCAAAACCCTAATTAAATTCACTTTCACTTGTTATTTCATTCATAATTCCCTCGTCACCATAGTCATTTAGATCGATACATTCTTTCTGCCATCTCTTGACTTTAACCTTTGCACTTTCAGCATATTTTCCCGTTGCTTGATCTATACCAAATAGCTCATATAATTTATCATAGTGTAGAATAGGTGTAGTCATCCACTTTTTAGCTTGCGGTTTATTTTGCAACACATAAATTTATATCATTCTAATGCAACTTGTAATATAAAAGTAAACAAACCAGGTAGAAAATTAATAATATTGCATTAACAATAAAATTATCTCAATTAACTCATGCCAAATTTGATTCTCAACTTCAAACATTTTTGTAACAGGACTCCAGGAAAAGCCACTTAATTCGTGAAATAAGTCATAGAGTTCTCCAAATCGTTGAGATAAAGTCTTTTTTCGATTTTTCAAATGTTGCTTAGTAATATGTGGGCCAAAAGAATTACGCAAAACCTGGAGTATATTGTCATATGTGAAAGTTGTAAAGGTCCCATCCGGTCGGTTGCCTTTTAACATCTCATCTAATAAGGCATTTAGAAAAGCTTCATCCATCTCAAGTGACCATCGAAGATTGTCTTTCATTGAATCCTTTTGTTTTGGCGCCATTATTGAAGTTCTGCAGTAAATGAAATAACATGAAAGCTCAAACAATTAAAAGAAATCTATCTTAAAATCTAAAACATCATAATTACAAGCCACTGAACATCATAATTATGAGCCACTAAGAAGAGGCCCCATAAATTTATTAATAAAATATTTAAGTATTCAAAATAACATTAGCATACATTGCAGCACAATATTATATTAATTGTATGAAATTATTATATACTAAATTACTGTCTATTTCGATAATCAATCCACATTTGACCAGCAATACTATCTCTTAACATTGATCCCTGTCTATATTCCTCCTCTTGACCGTAACTAGAATAGGTCTCTATTACATCGGAGGAGTTTTGTTGTAATTCACGATCAACTTCAGCAATTAAATTCTCATCAGGATCCACTCCCATTAGAAAATTATGTAATACACAACAGGCTATAACAATGTCAGTCATAGTTTGAAAGGAATAGTGTGGTTCAGTGCCACTCGCTATAATTGGAAATCGTTTTTTCAAAACTCCAAATGTTCTCTCAATGACGTTGCGCAATGAGGCATGACGGTGGTTAAAAATTTCTTTTTCATTCTGTAGTGCACGAGCTGAATATTCTTTTAAGTGATAACGCATTCTTCTGTAAGGTGTCAATAGACTGCGCATCAGTGGAAACCCAGCATCCCCAAGATAAAATTTGCCTACATATATGCAAATATCAATTAGTAATTATAAACCAAAAAAAATTTATACCCAATATTATAAGCTATTAATAGGTGGTATAGAGACCTTGAGGTATTATAAGATTATCTTCTCGTGATAAGGCATTTTTAAGAACTCTAGAATCTGAAGCTGTGCCTTCCCAACCAGCCAAAACGTAAGTAAATTTCATATCAAATGCACATGCGGCAAAAACATTCTGGGTAGGATATTTTTTTCTCCCTCTAAAGCGAGTAGCCTCTTCTCTAGGCACTTTGACTCGGATATGAGTTCCATCTATAGCTCCCACACAATCCTATCATTTACAATAGTTAACAACAATATGTTATAAGCTATTAATAACTTTACTCAGAAACTAAGTAGAAGATATAGAGATAATACCTTAAAATATGGGTAGAATCTACTATTGTTAAAAATTTGGATAGCCACTTCTGCTCCAGAGGGTTGTGCAAGGAACTCAGCCTCAAGTGAAACAACCGCGCGTAAGATATTATGGAAATGACGATTAACAGTCTCCCCTGATCGATGGAAGTAAAAGCATAGTGTTCTATTTTTTACATTATGGGCCAATGTGTGAAGAAATTTAGCAACTTGTTCCTCAATTGTAACCCACCTTGAATCTCTTACTCTTCCAGTACTGCGAATTTTCTCACATAATCCCCTAAAAGCCTGTGGGCCCATGCATAAAATATCACGGCATCTTTTCTCATCCTCTAGCCGTATCATCAATTGTCTTCTCATATTATATCGATCAAGATTGCTAACGCTAATAGATTTATTATTTAAAGTTAACATCTCTTCCAATAAATAAATTACATGTACAACCAAGCATATAAATCGGATCAAACATGTATGTTTACGCCTCTCCCATTGTTCTATTAAATGATTCAAATTTGATTCAGCATTTCCTACCCCAAAATTAAGTAATTGCTTCACTTCTAACTCAAAATCATATATATCTTCTTCCACTTCCTTTGTCAATTCCATATTATTGTCGCTTTACTAGATAATTGCACAAAGTATACAAGAGACTGTATATCAAAAACAAAAAAAAATTTATGAATAAACATTATATATATATATATATATATATAACTTATACATAAATACTGTAGAGCAGATTGTAGGGCAAATTATGTAGCAAATGTTATGAATCAAAAACAAGTTGCATATTATGTTACAATACGAAAAGTAACATAACTATTTGGCCAGTTTTCAATGCAAAAGAATTCAAAACTCTCGCAGACTAATCAACAATCAACAGAATTCCTTCTTTTCAATCTTTCTGAAAAAAAAATGATTAATGTATAAAATAAATGCCTAAATATACACATAAAGAACGTTTTGGTGGAATCACCCGCATAGTTTTGTGGTCGGAAGCAAAACTCACAAGTCATAATTTGAAATCTCAAGATAAACGCAATCCATCATATACATATTGCAGTAAAAATTGATGCAAAAATCCTAATTTATGCTGTAACAAAAATTTATTATATGAAAAATAATTGTAAATCTTTGCCTACGGAAGATATAAACTAAAATATATAAACAAAAAAGATAAACAGACCTGATTACGAAGTTGCAAAGCTTAATCGACAAAACTAGGTTAGCGAGCGTCGCGAGGAGTTCACAAAAACGTCGAGCGAATATAGTCGAGGCAATAGAAATTAGGGTTGCGTTTATATTTTTCAAGCTGACCGATTAAAATATATATATATATACTTAAAGGGTAATTTTGGAAATACAAATAATATATCACGCGCACCTCCTTTTCTTCTCAAAATCTCTCCGAATTCGGAGAGAAAAAATAAACGCGGGCCCCACATTTATTTTCTTTCCGTTTTCACCTCCCTCCCGCGCATTCTCTCCATCCAAACGAGGGAAAACACGATCCCTCCCCTCTGATTTTCTTTCCCCCCCACTTTTCTCCCCATCCAAACGAAGCGTAAAAGTCCTTTTTTTTTTTTTTCATCTGTACGAAAACCCAAGATTCCACCCCCAACACCTGCAATAGCACGAGGGAACTCTATCCAGTCCTATTATTGGATAGTGATTTTTTTTTTAAATAGCTAAGAGTTAAGCAAGTTAAAAAACTGGTTTAGGAATGATTTCTAAGTTGAAATAAGTTTTGTAAATCTGCATAACTTTGAATTGATTTTAAAATATTTTTAACTAGACCACAATTTGTTTTTAAAGCATTCTGAAAATAATTATTGAAAAAACTCAAATTATACGTATTTTTTTAATTTAAAATTTATAGTAAAAAAATAAAAATAAAATTTTTGGAGTCACAGGTGTAAAATACCAATGAGCCCGTCATTGATAGAGGAGACGATTAACGCAATGTTTTCTTTTCCTAATAAACAAAAATGAACGATCGACGCAAGGTGCATTCCGTCTCTGATTACACGACCCAACTGAGGAGTACGCGACTCCTAAACCAGAATATAATCATTTTCATTCATCATAACGACAATCACCGTTTTCCCACTAAAAGGCTGTTTTAGGCAGGTTTTCTCTGTCGGTGTGAAAAAGCAAAGATCTCGAAAGAAGTGAACCAAAATTCAAAAAAAAAAACAAACGAACAGGGAAACCTTTTGCTCAATTCTGCGTAACGTGCAGGCGCGGGAGGTCCAGGAATCAGCAATGAAGTGCGGATCTTGATAAAGGACCACACCAGTTTGACCGCCCAAAGATTTACCAGCTTTTGCTTGACTTATCATACATTGTGAGAAGATTCCGACGGTGTATATTACCCATGATAGATCCCTCACCCAGCCCATCATTTTACCGCCTCCGGTCAGCTCTCCGAGGAGGTATCACAAAACCCCAAGTTGATTCTCTGTTCATTCTATACCCAATTGCTTGTAGATTTCTTCTAGCATGGCCCCGTTAGTATTTGATTTTTGTTTCGTGTTAAGAGATCTAAATTTGGAAAATTTTGTGTCCTGCATTGTTGTTTTGTTGGTGTGTTTGGTTCTCCGTTTGCAAGGCTCAAACCATGTTTGCGAAGAAGCAGCAATTTGTTGCTTTTACGCAAATGTGATTTTGAAATGAGATTTCAAATAAACAAACGTGATTTTAAAATGAGATTCCAAACACAAACGTGGTTCTTCATTTCTCCTTTTGAACTTGAAATTTACATTTTCTTTCCCTTTTTTTTTTCTCGGGGTGGGGTGGGTTGTAGGAGTGATGCAGTTGACTCTCTGAAGGTTGTTCGTGTGTCTATGCTTTATAATGATGTTTATCTTCATCTTTTGTATCTCAATTGATAATCCATTTATAAGTTTTATTTATAAGAAGGACCAAATAAATGAGCAGCCATATTCAAAATTAATGGGATTTTGAATGGCGATTGTATCCTTTCATTGTTCATTTTCTTTCCTATTGCGGAATGGCATTTTCAATGAATGATAACCCCTTCATGCTCTTAGTGTAGATTGGTAGGGTAGGTGATGCGCATTCAGCTTCATACAGGAATATTGATTATAAGACATCATTTTAGCAGTGATGTTGAATGCATCTTGGTTTTTCTGACTCAAGTATTTGATCCCTTTGTAAACAAAACCTATAAAAGCCTTAGTAAGGAGAGTAAATTAGATGAAAAATAATCTAATAATTGGAGATAGGAGATAAAAAAAAATTATAGACAAAACTATTAAAAAGGATTTAAATGATTTGTACAAAATGATTTAGGATAGAACTTTATGACGTGAATTGATCCATATAGTCGATCCACCTAATGAGAAAAGATTTGTTTGTTGTTGGTGTTGTTGTTGTTGTAGTAGTGGAGACTGTCAAATTTAATAGGAAAAGTTACAACTAAAAGCCTAGATATTGTAAAATTTATAACAAAAGATTTTAAAAATCAAAATTATCTTTAAGAACCACAATTATTATCAGATTATTCAGACAAATTACTACTAGGTTTAAGAAAGTTTACCACTTTCCTAAACTCTAGTAGTAATTTTCTTAAAAGTTAATAGTAATTGTGACATTTGGAAATAATTTCAATTTTTAAGATATTTTAATATAAATTTTACAAGATTTGGTTGTAATTTTCCCAATTTAATACATGCATAAACATTAACTACTTAAGCATATAGAGACTCGTACATGTATGAGTTTGGAACTTTGGATATGGTGATATATTGGTGATATGAGTAAATTTTTAATTACTAGTCACCCTTTTGTCGTGAAAGTTAAAACATGGAAACTTTTTTGCAGATGAAGTGGTCTAAAACTGAATTGTGGGACTTGCTTTGTAATGGCACAGTATAGGAGCAATGGTGAATTCTTCACTGAGAGAAGAAGTATCATTGATGTGATTTGCAAGTCTGTTGGTAAAAGTGATCATGGATCTCGGACTTTTCGTCGTAGTAGAAGGTTTGGTCGTCTTACTAAACAAAGACTTTCACGGTTGGCATTACTTCTTGCTGCACTGCTTTCAATTTCTCTGACAGCTTTTGGACTGAAAATGTTTTTTGAAGGTGAGGCTGGAGATTTGAACCTTTAATGTGGAACATACATGTAATGTATAATATATGCTCTGTCATATATACATTAGTATATACACACCCAAATATTATTTTGCATAATCCTCCTTGCTTTAATTTTCAGTAAAATTTTTGTTATTAGTTAAGAGTCTCATGTCTATATGATCACATATTCATGGAAAAATTATTGCTCTGCCTAAGATTTTTTAAGGTTCTATAGAAGTAGTATCCAATTGTAAGTCATGTGTCAAATAATTTCACTTCTTATATTCTCCGCGATGGTTCCTTTACAGCTAAAATGGAATCTAAGTTCTCAACTTTACACAAACTGCAAGAAGGAGGAAACTTAAAAGAAGAAATTTTGGGATCTAATGTTGGAAGGCCACCTAAAAGCAAGCATCGGAAGCAACGTAAGAGTCAATGTCTTGCACCTCAATAAGTCAATATATCATTATACTGATATTTAAATATGAAGTGCTGAGCTTCAATTATTCTATAATGCTTTTGATGCAGATACTACATTTAATTGTTTTTGATTTGATCAAATTTTGATTTAGGAATTATAATTTTGTTTTATTTTGAATTAATGGGATAGTGGTTATCTATGTCCTGGATAAATATAATTTAGTAGTTTTAGTTAAGATAGAATTTATTCATATTATAATTGTGCAGTCTATATACCTATAAATAGGATTGTTAGGTTAGAAGAAAGAACCTCGTGTCAAATTCTTGTTTCAGTAACTCTTCCATAGAATATCACTATTGTCATGATAAGGATCACATAGCTGCCTATCATCCTTGTTAGGGCCCTTACTTTAGCAACTGTTCATGGGGATCCCTTACAGCCCTTAGATGATGACATAGTGCTAGCTTCCAAAGAATTCCCATAAGATGTTGATGAAGATGCTATTGATGCATGGGATGATGACCTTAGACATATTAACATCATGAGATGCATTTTATCTCTTCTTGCTTCCTCTGATTCATGGAAGCAAACTAGCATTCTTTCATATGTGGGTTAATCGGGGAGGTGGTAAAGCTTGCAAACTGGTAATTGATGGTGGTAGTACTATGAATGTAGTATCTGCCAATGGAGTGGACCGATCAGGTCTTAAATCCAATCCCAACCCCCACCCTAGTCCTTTTAGGGTAGCTTGGGTAGATAAGACTTCTTAAGCAGTCACTCAGCATTGCAAAGTCCCTCTTCAGTTTGGATTGTATAAGGAGGACATATATTGTGATGTGTTACCTATGGATGTTGCTCATATTTTATTAGGTCGCCCTTGGCTTTATGATCATGATGGTATTAACCATGGCAGGGAAAATACTGACACCTTTCAACGTAGGGGTAAGAGCATTATTCTCTGTCCTGCTAAACCTGACCCACATCATAAGGCAGCCAAAAATGTCCTTCCTGAACAAAACAAACAAAAAAATATTTACATCCTTACCCGTAGCCATTATGAAAAGGGTAGCTTGGGTAGACAGGGTCTTAAATCCTATGGATGTTGCTCTTATTTTATTAGGTCACCCTTGGCTTTATGATCATGATGTTACTAACCATGGTAGGGAAAACTCTTACACTTTCTAACACAATGGTAAGAACATTATTCTTCATCCTGTTGAACCTAACTCAGACTGTAAGCTAGCCAAGAAAGGCCTTTCCCAGCAAAAACAAAAATACAGAAAATTATCCACATCCTAACCCATAGCCAATTTGAGAAGGAGAGCACTGAGTTTGATATGAAGTTAGCTGCAGTCACTAAGGTGAAAGTTGACCTCCCTAGCTCTACCTTAGAGCACCTCCCCAAGGTTGGTAAGCTTTTGGAGGAGTTTCATGATATAGCTCTGGATGACCTCCTTGATGAGTTGCTTCCTTTGAGAGATATCCAGCTTGCCATAGGCTGAGTACCTGGTTCTTCCTTGCTTAATTTTCCACACCATAGGATGATCCCTAATTTGAAAAATGGATTTATCCAACCTAGTCTTAGTCCTTGCACCGTCCTAACCTTATTAACTCCTAGGAAAGATGGATCCTAGAGAATGTGTGTGGATAGTAGAGCCATAAATAAGATTACCATTAAATATTGATTCCCTAATCCTCAGCCTGAGGGTATGTTAGACCAGATTGTTGGTTTTAGTTGGTTCTCCAAGATAGATCTATGTCATGGGTACTATCAAATTAGAATTAGGCCGGGAGATGAATGGAAAATTGTCTTTAAAACTCAAGATGGATTGTATGAATGGTTAGTCATGTTGTTTAGATTATCTAATGCACCTAGCACTTTTATGCAAGTTATGACTGATATCTTGTGTCCTTTCCTGGGTAAATCTTTAATGGTTTATTTTGATGACATTTTGATTTTTAGTAAGGCTAAAGATGATCACCTGAGTCACCTTGACCAGGCTCTAATACCAATTTGGTTTAAACCAATAGAGAAAACTCACTAAAACTTTCTGAACTCAAAACTCAATAGGAATATTATTAACGAATAGGACAGGTGAACAAAACAATAACCTAGCAGTCCTATTTATAGGCATACAAGCTGCACAATTATAATATGAATCAATGCTAAACTAAAACTCCTAATA
Source organism: Erythrophleum fordii (assembly GCA_032878935.1). Taxonomy (NCBI): domain Eukaryota; kingdom Viridiplantae; phylum Streptophyta; class Magnoliopsida; order Fabales; family Fabaceae; genus Erythrophleum; species Erythrophleum fordii. The sequence goes on along the minus strand of JAVQMF010000053.1, from coordinate 45,685,160 downwards.
AAATATAGTTATCTAGGATATAGATAACCACTATCCCAATAATTCAAAATAAAACAATTACAATTTCTAAGTCAAAAAATTTAACAGAATAAAAAATAATTAAATGTAGTATCTGCTTCAACTCCCTCTCTCTTTCTCTCTGTGAGAATTGAAGATTTGTTGAGAAAACCATATTACAAAGAGTACAAGTCCTCAATAAAGAGTAGAAGGATTGGATATTGAATGAATAGTTTGCCTTTAACAAGCATAATAAATCTTATCAAGTGAAAATTAAACAGAGACCAACAATGCTGCTGGGAAGCCTGTTGAGGTGCACCTGGTGCTCTTTTCTTCTGTCGTATTATAATCATTAGCATTTGCTAAGGATCTGTTCCTTTGCCATAATTTATGATTTAAAGCACAAATTCAACTCGCGGTCCCTATATTAAATGAAAAAAAAAAAGGTCCTTTAGGATTTTTAGTTTGATGGTAATACATCACTTGCTAGACCTTAAAATTTGTTTCTAGACCATCTTTTCAATTATTTCTCAGCACTGTTTGGATTTACAAATTTTAATTCCATAATTAACTAGATGATTTTCCTCCTATGTTTTCCCTTAATATCAATCTTTCAGATTTTCCTTGTGAAGTTGGGCTTCTGGAATCGGTAGATGTCATTCTTGAGCCAAAGAATTACATTAACTACACCTGGTTTTCACTAGAATACATTAACCAAGAAGAAAAAAAATCAGAAAATAATTTATTTGAACCTCGATTTGGAGGACATCAGACTCTTGAAGAAAGAGAAAAATCATTTCGTGCAATAAACCAAACGCTTCATTGTGGTTTTGTCAAGGGGAGAGCAGGATATTCAAGCACTGGATTTGATTTAGATGAAAGAGATAAGGCTTATATGCACAACTGTAAGGCTGTGGTTTCTTCCTGCATTTTTGGAAGCTCTGATTTCCTCAGGAGGCCTACAAGTAGATTGGTAATTCTGTCATCTACTTTCAAATTTTTCTTGGTGTGGTGTACATAAGATGTGACAAATATTTTTGGCCAGTGTTTTGTTTGATGTCCACATGTTAAAATTGTTTCTAGAAATAACAGCACTCAAGTGATTAGAATTTTGGTTGAACTCACTCTTTTCCTCATTTCTTGGCTATTGGAGCTAGATAAGTGACAATTATGTAGAAGATGATTAGTGCAGTCTGAGTTTGGGCATCTTCTTTGTTTCTTCACCTGCCCTCAAGTATAAAATCTGCGGAAGAGGTTTGCATAGTTTATTGAAGAGAAATATACAGTTGATTGAAGAGAAATATACAAAGGTAGCAGAAAGACCACTAATTAAAAAAAAAGGAAAATAAGATGTAGAGGGAAAAACCATATGAGATGCAGGCTCAGGTCTCTCTTAAACTGAGAGTTCATTGCACAAATATGCCATTTGCTACATTGAATCTTCTATGATTTAGCATATTTGGTTTTCATATATGAACTTGTCAATAACTAGCATCTTCCTAAAATATTCCTAGTTTAGTTTTGTTCATGATGATATTTGATTATTTGTTCCTTTTTAAGTTTTTGGTTTTTCTTTGAGATTCATATCTGTTGAAAGGGTCTAATGTTATGATAACATCAGCATATTATGTGCTGAGGAATAAGACAAGTTACATGTCGAGCTTGATTATGTGACTCTAATAGTTTGTTGATAAATTAATTCATCATGTATCTGCTTTATAGTGTCAACTTTCAAGCATCTATAAATTATTTAGCATGTATTATATATGCCTATTTGCTGCAGATCAGTCAATATTCAAAGGACAACGTTTGTTTTGTTATGTTTTTGGATGATCAAACACTGTCCAAATTGTCATCTGAAGGAAACAGTCCTGATGATAGAGGGTACATTGGCCTATGGAAAGTTGTTGTTGTAAAAAACTTGCCATATGAGGACATGCGGAGAACTGGCAAGGTGCCAAAATTTTTATCACATCGCCTATTCCCAAATGCTAGGTGGTTCTTGCAATCTGTTGTAGCATCCTAGTTTCTTGGCCTTCCATTCCTCATTCTAATGTTGATTGAAAATCCTTGCTTGTCAGGTATTCAATTTGGCTTGACAGCAAGATGCGACTTAATTCTGATCCATTGCTGATTATCGAGTATTTTTTGTGGCGGAGGAAGGCTGAATATGCCATCTCAAATCATTATGATCGCCACTGTGTTTGGGAGGAGGTACTCCAAAATAAACGCTTAAATAAGTACAACCATACAGCAATTGATGAACAGTTTAACTTTTACCAGTCTGATGGCCTCAGCAAGTTGGACCCTTTAGCTCCCAATAATCCTCTTCCAAGTTGTGCGTCGCCTTGTATCTTTGTTTGTTATAGAATTTTTGTTATGTCCTGTGATTGCTTACATGATTCAAATGATTGAGTTTTTCACCTTGCAGATGTTCCTGAGGGTTCCTTCATAGTCAGGGCGCACACACCAATGTCTAATTTATTTTCATGTGTTTGGTTCAATGAAGTTGATCGATTTACATCACGTGACCAACTAAGCTTTGCGTATACTTATTTAAAACTCAGGAGAACGAATCCGGAGAGGCCATTTCACTTGTACATGTTCAAGGTGGGTCCCCCCCTTCTCTTTTTGTTCATTGTTTATTTTGCACGCAGTCTGTAATCTCCATCTAAAGGCCTATTAATTGGTGGCTTTTGGCCTGTATTGACAAGGATATAGGTCCTGCTTGGCTGCTACTTAACAAATAACCTTGGCTTTGTATATAATTATTGGTAATTTCTTGAAAAGTTTACTTGGTAAAACCCTCCTGATGAGTCTTGCATACAACAAGTCTTATATTCTTATTCATCGTTATGATCAGTGATGCAAATGTGTTTCTCTTCATCTCCTCCCTTTCACCAGTTCTACTCTTATTTTGAAGATGTTCGGGGTCAGACGTTTATATTTCTCATCCTTTCTGCATAGTTACGTACAAATTTTTAAAAACAACTGAGATAAATCATCAACCTGTGCAGGATTGTGAACGCAGAGCACTAGTGAAGCTATTCCGGCACCGACTTCTTCCATCTTCACCAGATACTGCTTGATCAGTTTAACCTCTAAGGTTGCTTTTTGTGGCTGCTTTCATTACGTGAACCTGAATGTGACTCTTACCATCTTAAATGCTGCGTTATTTTTTATTGCTTTCAAATGCAGTCACAAGAATATGCTACTCAAGTGGTATCACTAACAGCCCTTCATGAATGAAGTAAATGAAGTAGTTTACTTATTTGTGTGTAACTTGTTTGGAGGAACTCTCTTCAATTTTGTAAATGAGAGCATCCATGCCATTTGTAGTTGTATCTATCGTTTGGGTACATACAAAGAGGATAGTCCAGTGTCCAACCCAGGAACTAACCTGTGTCTTGAAGTTCTATTTTCTTGAAGTTCTATTTTAGGTCTCAATGGTTATCCATATAAACACAACACCTTGGCTACCTTTAGGAGAAATTCTTGTGTCTACCACATTTATGAAAACACCACTTGTGGGCCCACATGTCAGATTGTGCAGATTAAGTCTGGATCGCTCCATGTACGTACACATGGTGTGCAAGGAATTTCTCTGCCTTTAGTCGCCTTCATTGAGGCTTCAATCAAAATTAATTGACATTCATACCTGAGCTCCTGACAAGATGTATGTGATATGTGCAGGGATGCACTGAAGGCAGAATGCAGTTAATGATATTTGGCTTCCTTTTAGCTTTGATTCGTCAGCTTTGACATATGATTAAAGCTTGGACAAAGAGAGGCAGAGTACATTGCTTCTCAGACCTGGAACCAATGTTGAAGATGGTTGCTGCTGCATTATGATGAAGGGCAAGTTGATCAAGTTTTTTTATTTTTCAGCTTCCTCACGTTCGCTAAGTATTCGTGAAGGGGAGATTTTTGCTGACGTTTTAGATTGATTTGTCTGTACTTTCAATTTTGTGTAAGCACTGACATGTCACTGGTCCTCTGTTCTACCTCAGTCAATAACAGGAAAGCTAGAGTGATTAGCAGAAGGACTGAAAATCTGTGAATTGTCTTTTCATTGTTGTACTTGATTGTTCAATGAATAGATCTTTTTAACCTGACCAAATAAAGAAGAATTTTTTTACTGCCCTCACGCATTCTCATTTAATGAATTTTTTTTTTTTTAAATATCATTCCTTCTCTTTTGAGTGCTTGTTTGAAATTGTTTTTTTGGTACATGATAATAGAGCGAATGTTTTAATATCTCTGTTTAATTATTTACATTGCACGTTACTAGATTCCACTTCTCGACTTTCAGATGGGTTTGAAGTTAAATCACTTATCATACACATCTCTAGACCGAGGCACATAAACATGAAAAATCTTGCTTTTATACTATTAATGAACGTAATTTCATAGGAAATTGCGTGTTCTTGAGCACCCACTTGAACAGTCCATATTGATTGACAATAAGAAAATTTTGAAAAAAAAATAAATGAATCTATACTGCATATTGGTCAATTATTAATTATTGGTACTTTCTTAATAAAAATGACAGATGAATAGTAAACACAGTTCAATAGCATATAATTAGTTATTTGAAAACAAAAAAATTCACTTATTTATTAAAAAGTTTAACTGCAAACAGCTATGAAAATTTAATCCGTAAATAAGCAATAAACAATGCATAAAAATGCTATTTTCTTTTTATGCCAAAAGAAACTGCTGTATTTTTGTTTCATACATATGTTTGTCTTTTTTTTTTTTTTTCCTTTTGTCACTTTCTATGAATTGATTTTATAATGAATTTATGAAAGGAGTCATCAAGCACCAAAATTTGTTTATTTCTTGCTTGGCAAAATAAACTATAGAAACCGAAAAAGAAATGAAAAAAGAAAAAAAGAATTATGCACCAACTATTGCGGAAATGCGCAGAAAGAAACTCGCATGGTACATGACGTCAAAACAGGTAATTGCAGTCGATGGGGACTAGCCTGATGAGATGCTCTCTTAGCAACGCTCTATTCAGAACTCTCAAACCTCGCAATTCAAATATTTCCAATTCACTTCGATTCTATTCAGTGTCGATTCGCAACGGTCAGACTACACTTCCACAATTTCTTTCTGGGTACAGAAATAGATTATTTGTTAATTGTGGGAAGGGGGTCATTTGCTTTCTGTGAAAGTGTAACATGTTGTGGTTATTTTTGCTCAAGTCTCTCTATTTCTCTCTTTCTCTGCTTAATTTTTTGTCATAGATCGATCGAATTCTTGTGGGAGGGCATATGATGCTTTGCTGTTGGACGCTGGAGGTACCCTTTTGCAATTGGCAAAGCCAGTAGAGGAGACTTACGCTGCAATTGGAAGCAAATATGGTTAGTTTGTGCTCGTTGAGTTATAAATTTTCTCTGCAATTGCCAATTTTTTAATGAAAGAAGCAAGATATCTTAATGCTTTGTCTCTTTTACTCCAAATAAAAAAAGAATGGAAATAACTAGCCTCTGTTTCAATTTCCGAAAAATATGGACTTTCCGTATGAATCCACAAAGTTATATGCTACAGTGAATCAAGTGCAATAATAGACAATAAAAATGTACTTTGTATTACTCTCACTTGTTGCTAGTTGGCTAGGAGTCATGAATATTCTGACGGCTCTCTATTATCACTATTTTTCAGGTTTGACTGTGACGCCAGCTGAGATAAGGCAAGGCTTTAGGAGAGCATTTGCCGCTTCATGGCCGGAAAAGCTCCGTTACCAGGTCTATGCTCTATCTGTGATAATTTTTTTGTATCTTACATTGCTGCTCTGTATTTACATGACCTTCTTGGTTTGAAGTCCATTCGCTTCTGATGCCACTTTTCTATTCTGAACACCATTGTTTCCAATTACCTAATGAATTACTGTATTGTGACGCTGAGGACAGTGTTGTATAGAGTGTATATAGTTTTTATCATCTATGCCCATAGAGGTTACAGAAAGTTTTGGTGATTTTGTACATAGCACAAATGACTTATTGCCATTATCTTTTTGGTTTATTAGAAGCCATTTGTGTGCGAACAGGATCCTAGTTGTTCCACAGGAAAAGATTTTACTTTCACTGAAAAAAACACTACCAAGGAACTTAATTATCATTGTTTGCAAATTGATCTGCTCACATGCTCAACTTCTTTGTGTCACTTTTGCAGTCGATTTTCTACTGTAGCCATGTCATGATTACTGATGTTTGATGGTTTTCCATGTAAATTTCTTTCGTTAACATATAATCTAATCGGCAGATTGATTTCTTTTCTTCAATATCTGTAAACAGAAAAGCCACATGAAAAGGGAGCTTAATACAGCAGTAACACATTTTTAAGTTGTATTCATTACAGGGAGATGGGAGGCCATTTTGGAAACTTGTAGTTTCTGAAGCCACTGGTTGTGCTGATCAAGATTATTTTGAGGAAGTTTATGAGGTAACGCTTCTCAGGAGCAGACTGTTCTATTCCAACTCTTGATGATACTCTCATCTCAAGCTATTTGCTTATGTTTTGAATCTTTTGGTGAAGTCAACCATAGCCATTGATAAGTTACAAATTATTTTCTTTTATCAACATTTTTCAGCCATGGCTGTAATATGATATTTTGGTCCTTTTACATTGTAGCGTCTGATCTTCTGCCTTGCTGGTCCAAAATGTTCATCCATGTTGTTTTCTGATATCATTGGTTATTTACTAAAGAAAATTAAATTGGCTGGGGTGTGTTATACTGCCAGTTGAGGCAGTTCTTCAAGTAGCTGACATTTTTTTCAAATTAATTTGTCTCAGACCCTTATATCTGAACTTATAAGTGATGTTCTTGTCAGTACTATGCAAACGGTCATGCGTGGCACCTTCCAGATGGAGCTTATGAAACAATTTCCCTTCTCAAGGATTCTGGAGGTCATATGAATTATATATGTTTCTCTATCGTAGACTACTAAAATTATTTGCCCTGACTTATCTATGTTCTTTAAAGTTCAAAGTTTGTCCTTTCTAACATGAAAAGCAGTGACACAGTTAAAATGGCTGTTGTATCCAATTTTGACAGCCGGTTAAGGAAGCTATTGAAGGATCTCGATGTTTTAAATCTGTGAGCATCAATAATTCCTTGAATATGTTGTTACGTAGCTTTATTGCATTCTTGAACATTTATTTGACAATTGACATAGCTGAGGAGGAGTTAATCTATGATTGCTTGTCGAACCTCTTTAATTTGCAGAAGCCCATATTGTGCATGAACCTCTCATGGTGTTTAATCATACAAAGTTCTCGTTTTTATCTTAGGTTTGATGCTGTCATTATATCCTCGGAAGTTGGACATGAAAAACCAGATCGAAGAATATTTCAAGCTGCTTTAGGTATGTATGGTCTTATTTAATTTATCACCACTTTTCTGTAGTTTTCTTTTGTTCAACTTATCTGTGCATAGCTTTAATTTCTATTGCGTCAAAGCGTAGAACAGTAAGTTTGGGATGAGATACTAAGTAAAAAAATTATGATTATAACAAAACAACAATTTAAATATGAGAAAGCTACAGTTTTGTGATGCTAGAGGATGAGGAACACTCAAACAAATATTGCTTTGAACTATTTTTTGTCTCATATGGATCAAAACCAATTTCGGAAAAACCACCTCTACAAAAATGCTGCAAACATGTTATTTTAATTCTTTGTGAGGAAAAGTGACATTGTTCACTGCATTGCTAACATTTGGTCTCGCAAGTCGCAATGATGCTAGAATTCATTGAGTCTCTCTCACAATTTTTGCCTTTTACTAGATCAAGTTAAAGTAGAGGCAAGCAGAGCCTTACATATTGGGGATGATCAAAAGGCAGATAAATTAGGGGCCAATGCTGTTGGAATAGATTGTTGGTAAGAGTTTTCTTGTCTAATGTTGACCCCTTCTCTCTTAAACTGATAGAAATGTCTCAATGGCTGCTTGTTGCATGTAATCTTGTTTAGAGTGTTTTCTTTATGTCTGCACTTATTTTTTTGGCTGAGATCTGAATAGGTTGTTATCTCCTAAAAAGCACTTTATGCTCATTTGCAAAAAACAGGTTATGGGGAACTGATGTGAAGACATTCTCCGAGATACAAAGCCGCATCCTCAATTTGGAGTTCTAGTTTCCAAGTATGACTCTAGAAGCAATGCTTGGGAGTTTTGTTTTAGATCGTGTTTGTGATTTCGAGCTAACATGCCATAATAATATCTACCATTTGCTTTAATGGATGAAAGTGATGTTATCCTCCTGAATTTCTTATTATGTTGCATAAACATTGATTCCATGAAATTAGTTGCTGCTTAAGTTTTCCTAAATAATATGCTCCAGCTATTATAATGATGTCCATGACGAGCGGCAACTAAATGAATCCTCACGTCCCAAAGAGAAGAAATTTCCTATTCCGTTTTTAAGACAACCATTTTAATTCACTCCTCTGCAATACCTAACACATGGGAAATTCTCCACGAGTACTGAATTGCTTTTTTTAAAAAAATTAATATTACAGTTAGAGCGTCATCGGCCTTTGCAAGAAATTAATTCATTCTCCCGAGTTGGCCTAATGCATAGAAAGCTGCGCACAAAAATTGAACCCATGAGAGAGATCATTCTCTGTTACCTGGATTTAGCTAATTAGAATTATTTAGTTGTTGGTAAAAAATGTTAAGAAATAATGGCATCAAGAATTTTAAGTACGCTAAGTGCATGGTGCACCAAATATAATCAATCGTTAGAATTTAATTTGTAGAGGCAAGTTCTACATACAAAATAAATATTAATTATTAATTATATAAATGACGTGAACTGGTGTAGGTAAAAATTGCTCCTATGTTAAAGTCTCATGATGTATGATTCCAACTGGCCACTTGAAATACCATTACCCAATTTTTGTGGATCACTGCAGTACGCAACGAGCACAAGAAGGAACCTTTATAATTATGGAACATTAATGCTTCGAAAATGGAGTCATATTGTGTTTCATATATGTTTGACAATTTTGTTAAATATGATACAACACTTTAAAATTTTACTTAGACACTATATATGTTATTATATCATAATATTCTTTTCGTGGTGTCTTGTATTCTTGTTAATTTTCATACTTTTGGTTCATGCAAGTTGAGATAAAAACATATATATATATATATATATGTATGTATTTAAACATACATCAATATACAAATAAATAATACGTATCATATAGGCTAGTACATGAGTGATGAATTTGGATTTTAGACGTGGCTTTTGATGGAGGACTTATATCCGCTTTGGGCATCATAATACCTGGACCACAGCATGACACCTCCATATTTTGCAGAAGTCTTGATGGCTGGAAGCACATTGGAAGTAAGATCAGACGCAGGAATGAAGCCACTGCCTGCTGCCTTAGGGGAAGCTGGTAGCCCCAGGAATATCTTGTTGGCTGGAATGTCTGATGTCCATTGCTTCCGTGCATCTTCTAAATTGGTGATTCCAGAACTGTATTGGCAAGGAGGGTTGTTGTAGAATTGGACCCAAACATGATCAAAAAGACCTGTCTTGAGGGCATTTCCTATCCAAGCATCAGGAAATGGGCATTGAGGTGCTGCAGTTATGTACACTTTTTTGCCCTGCTTTCCATAGCCTTTAAGGAACCTAGCAAGAACAAAGAGTTATTCCCATTAATATCTTTATATTTTTTGGGAACACTCTAAAATTAAAATTCTAAATGTACTAAATCGATATAAAAGAGTATTCTCTTATGAATTATAATTGCTTGGGGAGGAGATTTAGTTTTGAAAAAATAATATGATAATACTCTAATTGCAATACCCAAAACTTCAATGTCAAAGTCAATGCCATCAAGAATAGCAGGGCCTAGCGGACGAGATAAAGACTATCCTCCCAAGAAGTTATTCCAAAGGTAAGTGGCTACTTGCCTTGCATCCTGAGAAGATGTAAGTGAGAGCTACCAGCACCTCCTCCTAAAGACAGCAACACCTTAATGCCTTTGGCTTGACAGGATTTAATGTCAGAGCTCAAACCAGTGCAACCATTACTGTAGGGATCACAATGACCAGCTAGGTTTATCATTGGAGTTTGGCCATTGCCAAAAGCTGGCAAGAAGGCCAAAATCAAATACTCAATAGTTCCCAGTGGCACAAGCCTCAGCCAGCGTGCCCTCGTTACCATTCTGGCCCTCGTAGATTGCTATGCTTCCAGCATTAGAGCCATTTGCTAGTGCTAACAAGATGAAGGAGAAAACTGAGATTGAGATTGCTAACTTCGATGCCATTGCTAAGTAGTGAGCAATATCTAATGAATTGCCTTCTGTGCTGCTTCCTATGCCAAACCGCCATGGTGGAGAATGCCTTTTATAAGGGAAACTTGTCTCTGATCCTACAAATTTGTTGTGATTATTCTTATAAGAACGTGGCTTGGCAGTCACTTTGGCTCATGCCTTCATGATTAAAACACAGTCATTAATGATGACATAAGGTAAGCAGCGTACAATTTTACCATTGACATCTTCTATCTGTTTTCTCTTTTCTGCTGCTTCTGCTGAGTTTCTTCCATTATTCCAAGCAAAACTGTTTACAAAAGCGGTCAATTCTATCACAGTGACAGAGTTTCTCGACTTCGATCTTGAAAAATTATTATAGTTGAATCAGGTGATTTTCTGGGAAAAAATAAATAGAGAGAAAAATATCTTGATACTTAACAAATTGTTTCAAAAAACTTAGGTGGCGTTTGTTACATAGCTATTTTTCAAGTCTTTGAAAACTTGTTTATAAAACATTTAGCTTAACATATACAAAAAATTGTCATCCCTATATTATTTAAGTCATATATAACATAATTTTAGGTTTCCAAGCCCTCTTAGCTTAACAAATACAAATTTATTTGATTAGATGATACAAAGGGAAAAGAAATATTAAAAATAAATAAATGAAATAAAAAATAATTTTTGTGCTTCTAATAATTTAATGAATAAAGTAATTATTACAAAGATATAATAAACATTATACAAAATGTAAAGAGAATATGTTCACAATAATAATAAACCAAACAAAATGTATATTTCTCGTAGAACTTTTAACAATTTAATCAGAGGTTTGAACTTGATTTTCTATGCTTACTATTTTGTGTAAAAGGAGGTGAAAACTAGGAGTCAGTGTTCCAAGAGAGAAAGTCTGGCCATCCTTATACAATAGATGGTTCCAAAGAACTTCAACTGCAGTAACGGAAAATTGTAAGTACGTTACACTGGATTGGTAATACCTCCCAGATATGTGCAGCAACGTTGTCAAGAAATGCTGTACAAGACTTCATCACATTGACCATTGAAGGGCAAATGGTGGAGGTATTAGTTTTGCTAGGTTATGCAGAGAATAAGCTCAAATAGAAAACCAGGTAGAACAAATTGATATACATTGAAAATCAATGGAGCTTTTAAAATGTAATTTTTCGCCTACTTAATAAGATACAGTATAATGGTTCACTGCCACTCTTCTGAAACGAACAAGTTTGGCTCCATTTCTAGGCAAGATACCGATACAACTTTCTGTCACTCTCATCGCGCTCCAAAAATTCCCGCTCAATGAGAGACTCAATCCGTTTCTTTACCTCCGTCGGATTTGCCAAGAATCGCGATTGCAACTGCTTTGTGACCTCAGCTACAAGATTGTTATGATCGAGTTGCTTCCTTGATTTCATGATCCTCACTATTGCAGCTTCAATCTGAGGCTTCCTGTCCTCCTCCACTCTTTGTCGAGTTTCTAATTTCTCAGGTTCTGATTCCTTTTGTGCTACTACAGTTCCTATTTTTACCTTGTATAATTTGCTACTGAACTTGTCATTAACAAAGAATGAATCCTCCTCCCCAACATCTTTACTCATAGGCTCCTTCCTGAGGACATTTCTTCCCTTAACCAAAGCCAATGATTGTAGACACCTCTTCAGATCCGAAGCTGGAATCTCAGTTGCTTGCTCAATCTCCTTGTAGCTAAGTCTATCAGCATTATTGAACAGCATAAGGACACACATTTGATAAGTAGAGACATTTAACTCGTGCTTCTGGCCCTTTCCAAAGGTTGCTTTTAAGTCTGCAGTTCCCATATTTGTTTGCCAAGACAATCTCCTGCCAGTATGGGTGCCAAGGTAATATGATCGAAACTTCTGACAAAGTGCAGACATCTCAGCTGGCAAATTGCATGGAATACTAGACTGAGTTGGCCAAGATCCTGTTGTCAGAACCTGGACAGTAAGCGTAGGACCATCACCTAGCTCAGGGTGGCTTGCGTAAAAACCTTGCATTGTGTCCTGAGAGGTTTTCATGTCTGTAAACATGCCCTCTAATTTAGAGGTAAATTGGTAACCACATTCTGTCTTGAGCTTAACCAAAAGGCTTCTCTCTGCATCATCAGAAACTGTTTTTCCGGACAAGAGCCGCTTTGCCAGATGCTGCTTGTAATACTTTTCAAACACATCTTTTTCCTGCAAATATCGAAACAGCATCATCACCTTGTCAAGAGTAATCTCTACATCATCCTCACTAACCCCCTTCAGACCTTTCCGAAGTTTATCATCTACAAACAGTGAAATGAACTCTGGAGAACGCTGATTCAAGTTAATGAAGTATTCAAATGAAGAATTCAAAGCATTCTGGAAAGATTTGTCATTGTTAAATGCCAGGTTAATAATCTTGTCATATTTATCTTTCTCATCCAGAAGCCTATGCACAAACTCTACAGGATCCTTCAACCTTTCTGGATCAGTAACAAGCATTTTACCAGATTCTCTGATGTGGGAAGTCATCACTTCTCGTATTTTTAAAAGACCATCAGTAACACGACGGAATAAGTTATACATTCTACCCAGATCTTCATATTTATCATCACAAAGCATGTTTACTAACCCAGAATTCTCCATATGGATTAATCTAAGCATGTGATCTTCAATCATCTCCTTCTCAACCACTTCAGTAACCTTCTTTTCCGTCCTGGAATCCAAGTAATGGTTCACTCTGTCAATTTCCTCATTCAGACGCTTCTCAGCTTTCTTCAGATATTCCCCACAATCACAGCACCCAATGAATTTTTGGGATTCTACCCTGTAGAACTCAGCTGATACTTGAAGAAAATGAGCCTCAAATTCTTGTGCATAAACAGAAGGACCCAAATCCAATAGCATCTTCATTATATTCCTTGTTAGCCCTCTATCAATAACTTCACCAGTGCGTTCTCTTTGTACAAATTCCAGAAGTATATTCAACAGCCGGGTCCTGATCTGGCAGGAGTAAATAACATTTTCTCTCCAAAGATTCAGCCCAAGCTCATGAACAGGGGTCTTCTGTGTGCTTGGGATGTAAGTTCTATCCATATACATTAGTGTGTCTCTAATCATTTGTAATGCCTTATTATGGTCATTCCATTTCCTGTTAAGTTCTTCCAGAAAGGAACCACCATGAGCTGCTTCAACAGAATTAGCTATATCTTTGAGATGTGCAGTCATGGTTGTAACCAGTCCAGTGTAGAGCTTCTCACCAAATTTGTGAAGCACCATATTGTATGCATTTCTGAATCCACACAGAAATAAAGGGGAAAAAGTTTAGAGACAAAATACATTTTCCCTTGGGGAAAGAATAGATCAAAACACAAAATCCTTTAGATGTGCACATATCCAACAGAAAAACCGTTAGTTCAGTATATGTTATTTAGAAAAATAATAACAATAATTCATTAGTTAAGTAAATGTATAAACTAATCAATCAAAGAGAGATGATGAACAAAACTCGGCCAGAAACTTCAATAAATGTTCAACTACAGCTGGCACATCTATTAATAAAAACCCTCTCCAGAATTACATAAGAAGCAGAAGTTTCATTGCATGTAAGAAAGTCAATAGACTCAATACCATTGTGCTCCAGAAGATTATTTCCATTAACAGGTTCAATGGTAAGGTCTAACTTCCAGAAAAAAAAAAAGATAAATTCTAATAAGAATATAATAAGCAAGGATCTCACTCAAAATACTCTCACTAGCCAAACACAGGGAGAATCTCCAATTTGAGAATAAAAGATGAATATTATTTTCTATGTATCCCTTGGTACAGCTGTTATCCATCTATTTATAGATAAATATATGCTGAAATAATTAGATAAAGTTGGAAAAAATTCCCTAAAAATCTGGAACAAACATTTCCTAATAATCTGAAACAAACATGACCGTTGGGAACCACATATGGACTTATGGTTCCTTATTTTGCTCAACAAAGTTTAACTAAGCAAAAACAAAAATAAAAATTCAAATAATCAGAATTAATTTAATTTATTTTTTTGAGTTTTCCTCCTTGAATAAGTTCTTAGTGGTGGTCTCTTATCATTACCCCCCTTCGAAATTCAACTTGTCCTCAAGCTGGAATGAGGGGAATTGAGCCTTAAGGAGATCATAATCTTTCCAAGTAGCATCCTCAATAGGTCGGTTTTCCCACTGGACAAGCAACTCTAAAGTATGGTCAGTTGACCAGCGATGTTGCAAAATCATAGAAGGTGAAAGGACGTGCTCCAAATCAGCAGATAAAGGAAGAGGGGCTGGAGGAATAGCTGGTGATTGACCAAGTGCCAGACGAAGTAGCGAGACATGGAAAATAGGATGAATTTGGAACCTGGAGGGAGCTCGAGTTCATACGCCACTTGTCCAATACGTTTAAGAACCTTATAGGAGCCAAAAAACCATGGAGACAGCTTCTCAAATTTGCTCTTGGCCAAAGATTTCTGGCGATAGGGCTGTAATCGGAGGAAAACAGCATCACCTGGGGCAAATTGAAGGTCTCTTTGGTGCTGATCAACATGGAGTTTTATGCGGTGTTGGGCTTTCAACAGATTATCACACAAAACCTTAAGCATAGCATCACGCATTTCCAATTGTTCTTCCAAATCAACAAGAGTCTCACCCTTAACACAGGGACAAAGAGGAGGAGGATCCCTTCCATAGACAAGCTTGAATGGAGTGTTATTGGCAGACACGTGGTAGCTAGTGTTGAAAGAAAATTTTGCCGAGCAAAGATACCTACTCCATTGCTTGGGTTGCTCATGAGCAAAGCAACGTAAATAAGTCTCCAAGCAGCAATTTACCACCTCAGTTTGCCCATCCATTTGTAGGTGATAGGCGGTGCTCATATTCAAGTGAGTTTGGCTCAAACAGAACAGTTCTTGCCAAAAAGCACTTAAAAAGAGAGGATCACGATCAGAAATAATAGACCGAGGAATGCCATATAGTCTTACAATTTCTTGGCAAAATAAACCAGCCATTGATTTTGCAAAATATGGATGAGACAATGCAATAAAGTGGCTGTACTTACTAAGATGATCGACCACTACGAGAATAACATCAAAACCTCTAGACTTTGGAATCCTGTGATAAAATCAAGAGATATATCCTCCCAAATTTGTTCCGAAATAGGGAGGGGTTGCAAAAGACCAGGAAGAGCAAGTGTTTGGTATTTATTTTGTTGGCATGTCAAACAATGTTGCACATAATGTTTAACATCACTCTTCATGCCACGCCAATGTAAATGAGTACTCAAACGTTTCAAGGTCTTAAGAAAACCTCCATGACCACCAGTAGGAGTAGCATGTGCTTCTTCCAATAACTTGGTTCTGAGAAAGGCTTGGTTGGGAATAACCAGACGATCCTTGTAATAAAGCTTCCCATTAACAAAACGGTAATTTGATAATGGGTTTGGGTTCTGCTGTAGAACATCAATAATTGCTTTTGTTTCTGGATCTTCAAGCAAAGCTATTGGGAATTGTTGAAGGTCATCCGCCAAAGGAATGACAATTTGGAAGAAATCGGCATGTTGAGGCCTACGAGAGAGAGAATCCGCTGTTGTGTAAAATCAAACGGAAGAAACTTGAGTATAAGTTGCTGTTGTGAATTAGTGAGAATATGCTGTTCAAGGAGGTGTTTAAGGCTGGAGTGGTCAGTTTGAACATATAATCGTCGACCCAATAAGAAATGCCGCCATTTTTGAATTGCAAGCACCAAAGCTAGTAACTCGCGATCATAAGCAAATTTATATCTGTTAGAAAATAAGAACCCTTTGCTAAAGTAAGCAATAAAGTGACCTTCTTGCATCAAGACAGCTCCAATACCTTCCATTGATGCATCACATTCAATTGTAAATAGAAGTTGGAAGTTGGACAGTTGTAACATCGGAGTGGTAGTCATAATCAATTTCAGATCTTCAAAAGCTTTTTGTGCCTGTTCTGACCAGCAAAAAGAATTTTTCTTTGTCAGTTCAGTTAAAGGTCTAGCAAGCATACCATAATTTTTCACCAAGCAGCGATAGTATCCGGTAAGTCCCAAGAAACCACGGAGCTCTTTGACATTTTTAGGAACAGGCCATTGTACTACAGTAGCAATTTTGTCAGAATCAACTTCAACACCATGTGCAAAAACCATGTGTCCCAAATAGTTGATCTTAGAATGCCCAAGAAAACGTTTCTTAGCATTTGCAAAGAAGGAATGCTGCTGCAAAATGCTAAAAACTTGTCTAAGATGATATAGATGTTGCTCTGCAATGGTGCTATACACCAAAATGTCATTAAAATATACCAGGACGAATTTTCTCAAAAAGGGCCTGAATAAATCATTCATAACAGATTGAAAAGTCACAGGAACATTAGTAAGGCCAAAAGGCATAACTAAAAATTCATAATGCCCCGAATGAGTACGAAAAGCTATTTTATGAATGTCTTCAAGCAACACACGAATCTGGTGATAACCAGAACGTAAATCAATCTTAGAGAAATATGTAGCACCATGTAATTCATCCAGAAAGCTCATCAATATTGGGGATTGGATACTTATCTGGTATAGTAATCTGATTAAGACAGTGATAGTCAATATAGAGACGCCACGACCCATCTTTCTTACTCACCAGCAATAC
Source organism: Erythrophleum fordii (assembly GCA_032878935.1). Lineage (NCBI taxonomy): Eukaryota > Viridiplantae > Streptophyta > Magnoliopsida > Fabales > Fabaceae > Erythrophleum > Erythrophleum fordii. The sequence goes on along the minus strand of JAVQMF010000053.1, from coordinate 45,668,217 downwards.
AGGAGCCACAAAAGGATTTGAGCTTGGACAAATAAATCCCCTATTTAACAATTCTGCCACTTGAGCCTCAATTTCATCTTTTGAGAGTGAGGGTATCGGTAAGGCCACAAGTTGGGAGGAGACGAATTAGGGAGCAATGGAATAGAGTGGTAATAACCACAAGCAGGAGGCAAAGTGGTGGGTTTAGTGAAAACTTGAGCAAATTCGTGAAAAATTGGCTCAATAATCATAGATGCTGCATCAACCACTTGAGTAAAAAGCAAACTTTGAAGATGAACAAGAGTATTACCTTCAGAATTTACCCCTTGCAATTTATATTTTTTGTCATTTACCCAAAAAATCATAAACATCTTATTCCAGTTGGCTTGCACAGTGTTCAAGGATGCTAGCCATTGAATTCCCAAAACCAAATCAGCCCCACCGAGAGAAAAGGGGTAGAACTCTTCATGAATAATTAAATTGGAGACCTTTACCTCCACATCTGGGCATATTCGATTGCAACGTACCATACTCCCATTGCCAATCTGAACACTGAATGTGAGCACTGAATGAAGAGTGAGCTTCAACTCCTCTACCAATGTTTCTGAGATGAAATTGTGGGTAGACCCACTATCAATGAGCACCAGAACTTCTCGGCCTTGCAGAGACGCACGAAGCTTCATGGTGGCTGCCGTATCTTTTTCCAGAATTGCATTGAAGGAAATTTCAACCGAGTCATCGTGTAGCACTGTGTCAACTTCCACGTCGAACTCAGGTGTGGAAACAAGCTCTTCACCTTTGTCTGTTAACTCTATCAACGAGAAGGAGGATTTACAGCGATGGCCAGGGTGAAACGATTCTCCACATCGATAGCACAGCCCCTTATCTCTCCTCTGTTGGTGCAAAGAATCTGCTAGGTTGGGTCTAGCCGAGATCGCCACTAGCGGTTTGGACGAATTGGAGGTCGTGTTCGCTGATTTGGTGAGATACGCAGATTTTGAAGCACTTTCTCTTTGGTCTCGCTGGTGGGAAGCAATTGACAAAGTCAAACGGCTATGATAGTTAGTGGTATTGGGCTTGGGCTTGGGCCCACGAATTTGGGACTTGTTTTCATACTGAAGAGCTAAGCTGGCTACTCTATAAACAGTGCGAGGCTTTTGGATTCTGATATCAGCTTTTAGTTCTTCTTTTAAGCCTCTAATAAAAATTCCCAGAAGACAATGCTCTGGCAAGTTGGAAACTCTCACTACACGCCTTGCAAATTCTTGTCTATATTCTTGCACAAATTTTGTTTGTTTGATGGTAGCCAAATATTCATCGGGATTTTGGTACTCCGGAGGCCCATAGTGTTCTTGTAGAATCTTCACAAATTCATCCCAATAAATAACAGTACGCTCTGAATTTATCCAAGAAAATAAATCCAGTGCATCTCCTTCCAAATACATAGAAGCCACATCAACCTTGAAATCATCGGGTGTCTAGTAGTATCTAAAATATTTTTCAGCTTTAAGAACCCACCCATGAGGATCACCTCTATTGAATTTAGGAAATTCGATTTTGGTGTGTGGTGGTTTCCTTTTTTAATCCCAAGGGGTATCCAAATCTTCTTTGCTTTCTTCATCCCAATGAGAACACCTTCAGGAATCACCAATTGGAGCTTTCCCTTTTTCTTTTGCATTACTAGTGGCAGCAGCTTCAAGTGCAGCTACTTTATCTATTTAAGCAGCTAAAACACTCAGTTTTGATGCTATTACATCCAAAGGATCTGGGTGTTGCTCAGGTGGGTTATTAGAAGAATCAGAGGGAACATGGGAAGCGCGAGTTGTAACCATTTTGGAACAAACTAGGCTCTGAGGCCAAATTGATAAGGTCTAACTTCCAGAAAAATAAGATAAATTCTAATAAGAATATAATAAGCAAGGATCTTACGCAAAATACTTTCACTAGCTAAACACAGGGAGAATCTCCAATGTGAGAATAAAAGATTAATATTATTTTCTGTGTATCCCTCGGTACAGCTGCTATCCATCTATTTATGGATAAATATATGCTAAAATAATTAGATAAAGCTGGAAAAAATTCCCTAAAAATCTGGAACAAACATCTCCTAATAATCTGAAACAAATATGACTGTTGGGAACCACTTATGAACTTATGATTCCTTATTTTGCTCAACAAAGTTTGACTTAGCAAAAACAAAAATAAAAATTCACATAATCAGAATTAATTTAATTTATATTTTTGAGTTTTCCTCCTTGAATAAGTTCTCAGTGGTGATCTTTTATCATTCAATCTCGTATACTTGCACACATATACTTTAATTATGAGATTACATTTCCATGTTGCTTGACTTGCTTCACTAAACTTACTTATGGAACCACTATCATTCTTTTACAATTTGTTCAACATAGCTAAACTGTAATAATTTCATAAATCCACGTAAGTTCTGATCACTCTTATTTTTTGACTGTAGTAGAGAAATATGAATTGAATCCAATACTATTCATTCAGAGGATTGGAATATATATACAAGAGAGAGCCCTCATTAATGACTATGTAATCAAATCCTATCCCTATGATTATAGTAATTATATTATGGTAATTATCTTATCCCTATGATTGAGGCATAGATCAGATTACACAATCTACAACATTTAAAGAAATAAATCCTATGCTAACACTCCCCCTCAAGTTGGAGCATAGATGTTAATTATGCCCAACTTGTTACAAAGATATCTAACCCAAGCCTCATTAAGAAATTTTGTAAAAAGATCGTCCAATTAGTCTCCAGACTTCACATATCCTGTGGAGATAAACTTTTCCTGAATCTTGTCACGAACAAAGTGACAATCAATCTTGATGTGCTTTGTTCGTTCATGAAAGACAGGATTAGAGGCTATGTGTAGAGCAGCCTTACTGTCACACCATAATTTTGCTGGTAATAAGGTCTTAAGGCCAACTTCCTTCAATAATTGGTATAGCCACACTATTTCACACACAGATTGTGCCATAGCCTGGTATTCTGATTCTGCACTTGACGAGGAGACCACATTTTGCTTCTTGCTCCTCCAAGATACCAAATTTCTACCCACGAACACACAATATCCAATAGTGGATCTTCTAGTAGTTTTAGATCCACCATAATCTGCATCAGAGAAATACTCCATATCTATATGACCATGATTACTATACAATATACCATGGCCTGGAGTTCCCTTCAGATAATATAAAACATGTTCTAGAGCTTCCCATTGATTAATTGTCGGTGAGACCATGAACTAACTGAGTACACTGACTAGGTAGGTAATATCAGGACGAGTTACCGTGAGATAGTTCAATTTCTCAATCAATTTTCTATATCTCTCAGGATGGTCAAATAATTTACTCTTATCAACATCAAGCTGGGGATTAGGAATCATAGGAGAACTGCATGGTGCAACTCCTAACTTTCCTGTTTCTTTCAACAAATCAAGAACATATTTTCTCTGAGTCATGAGAATGCCCTTCTTATTCCTCAGGACCTCAATCCTCAGAAAATACTTCAACAGTCCTAAATTCTTCGTTTGAAAATGAGAATGAAGAAAGGATTTGAGTGATGAGATGCCCAAGGTATCACTTCCAATAATGACAATGTCATCAACATACACAACAAGGAGAATCATGCCAACATTTGTTCTTTGATAGAACACAGAATGATCACACTTACTTTTACTCAAACCAAACTTCTGAACCACGTCACTAAACATGCCAAACCAAGCTCAGGGACTCTATTTTAGGTCATATAAAGATTTTTTTAGGCGACATACTTTCCCATGCTCCCCCTGAGCAACAAAGCCAGGCGGTTGCTCCATGTAGATTTTTCATGAAGATCCCCATATAGAAAGGCATTTTTGATATCCAACTGATGTAAATCCAAGCCATAAGTAGCAGCCATTGAAATAAACAACCGAACCAAGGCAAGCTTGGCTATAGGAGAAAAGGTCTCTGAGTAGTCAACACCATAAGTTTGAACATAGTCTTTAGCAACAAGGCAAGCCTTAAAACGGTCAAAAATACCATCAGGCTTCATTTTTAGAGTAAGGACCCATTTGCACCCAATAGCTTTCCTCCCAACAGGAAAATCCACTAAGGTCCAAGTACCGGTATTTTCAAAGGCCGTCATCTCCTCCTCCATCGCAACACACCAACCCAAGTGAGATAAGGTTTCGTGAACAATTTTGGGGACAGAGATAACATCCAAAGAAGCGATAAAGGAGCTGGACGCAGGAGACAAGTGGTCATAAGAAACAAAAGACGAAATAGGATAGGTACATGTTCGTTTACCTTTTCGAAGAGCAATTGGTAGATCAAGAGAGGTGACAAGCTCAAGCTCAAGCTCAGGCTCAGGAGCAGGGGTAGAATGAACAATAGGGCACAAAACAGGATCCAACGGCGAAGGAGATAATGGAAGGCCTAGTCTGGTGGCAGGTGTCTCCTTGGGACGTCTAGTGTAAACCTAAGTGACAGGGGTCGAGCAAGTGCTTCAGCCGGCGCTTGAATGACAAGATAAACTAAGAGATCATCATCTTCCATAAGTAAGGAAGTGTAGACGAGGAAGAAAGTAAAGAATGGCCTCATGAAAAGTAATATCTGTAGACACTAAATAACGATCAAGAGTGGGAGAAAAACACCGATATCCTTTTTGAAGACGGGAATACATAAGAAAGACACACTTCAGACACTTGGGGTCTAATTTGGTGATTTGGGGCCTAACATCCCGAACAAAGCAAACACACCCAAAAATTTTTGGATCAATGGGAAACAAGGACTTGGAAGGGAACAAGATAGTATAAGGAATATTACCAGTAAGGACAAAGGAAGACATGCGATTAATGAGAAAGCAAGCAGTGGAGACTGCATCAGTTCAGAAAGAACAAGGAACCTGCATTTAAAACATAAGTGCCCGTGTCACCTCAAGTAGGTGTCTATTTTTACATTCAGCAACACTATTTTGAACAGATGTATCAACACAAGAGGATTGATGAAGAATACCATGTTGAAGCATGTATGATTGAAAGAGTGTGGAAAAATATTCTTTAGCATTATCACTTCGTAAAGTACGAATAGGGGCATCAAATTGAGTTTTAATTTCAACACAAGAGGCACAAAAGTGAGAGAACAACTCAAGAATGATTTTTCATTAAATATAACCAAGTAACACGAAAATAATGATCAACAAAAGTGACAAAGTATTTAAAACCAGACTTAGACTCAATATGACACAGACCCCAAATATCAGAATGAACACCCTCAAAGAAAGACGTAACCCGTTTATTGACTTTAAACACAAAAGGAAGACAGTGATGTTTGACAAATTAACATGATTCACAATCTAAAGACGATAAATGTTGAAACTGAGGGTAAAGTTATTTTAAAGACGATAAAGACAAGTGATCTAATCGACAATGAATCTCAAAGGGAGTCAAAGCGCCGGAGCAAGCAACTGATTGAAGGACCCGATCATCAAGGAAATAATGGCCACCAGACTCGTAACCTCTACCAATAATCTTCTTCATCGTAAGATCCTGAAACAAGCAATAATCAAGGAAAAGTAAGACACAACAATTCAAACTATGGATAAGTTTACTCGGGAAAAGAAGATTAAAAGCAAGTTCAGGTACATCCAACACAGATGATAATGGAAGAGTGCCAGAACCAAGAACGCGGGTGGAGGAACCATTAGCAATGGTAATAATAGAGGGGTTGGCATACGAGGTATAAGTGGAGAAAAGATGACAGTTACCTGTCATGTGGTCAGTAGCATCGGAATCTATAATCCATTTGGAAGAAGAAGAAATAAGACATGTATCAGTATTATCTTTCCCAACAAGAGCACTAACAGAGGGAGTAGTGGGAGTAGTGGATTGTAGGGATTCTTGATATTTAGAAAATTTGGCATACTCGGCAGCGGAGATTGTAACCTTGTCATTATTAGAGGACACCACATGTGCAGAATGAATTCTTTATTGTTTATGTTAAAGCTTACGACAAGTACGTTTGGTATGACCCGATTCATGATAGTAATAGCATACAATTCCACCAGTTTCCTGAGTATTAGTTCCCCCTGGCTTAGATCCACCACGTTTGAGCTGACTCCAGCCAATTAAAGCACTATTATGATCAATAGATGGCTTTGATAGGAGACTCTCAGCCTGCATTACTCTAGAGAAGACCTCCTGAAGGTCAGAGATTTCAGTTCCAAATAAGACTTGCGAGCGAACAGTTTCATATTCGGGAGGAAGACTGGTAAGGAAACTCATGATAGCTATTTGCTCTCGTTGGATCCGTTAAACTTTCAAGTCAGTGGTGAGAGGAAGTAGCATATTTAGTTCTTCATAAGTTCACTTGAATTCCATAAAGTAAGCCTTAAGAGCCTAATCTTGTTTTTCGGCACAATAAAATGCTTTGCAAACTTCATAAATACGAGACACATTCCCTTTCCCTGAATACAAGAACTCCAGATAACCCATAAGTTCTTTAACAAATTCACAATGATTAACATAACTAATAATTTAACTCTCAATAGAGTTGCGAATCTATAAGAACAATTGTGCATCATCTCGCAACCAAGCCTGACAAGAATTATCTGTTAGAGGAGCCTTCGTCAAATGGTCTTCCTTTTTAATACTTCGCAAATAGATGTGAATTTTCTTACTCCAATCTAAAAAATTTGTCCAGTTTAATTTGTGATCAATCATTTTAGCCACAATTGGAACAACCTCAGAGGCAACTATAGACTTAGTTTTAGTCATTATGAGATAAAACACAACCAGAGTAGATCAGAGATACAAATTAGCAATAAACAACTACCAATAGTCACACCAGTAACCACTGATCAAAAAAAGGCAAGCAGAAAACGAGAAAATGGGCGTCAAAGGACTAAATGAATGAACCCACTTCTAAAAAACACACACCAAGACATGGAAACCAACCAAAACGTGCCGAAAATGACGAGTCGACGCCATAGGAGAAGATCGGGGTCAAGATGATATTCTCACGTGCTCCCGCACACCGGCGCGTGGACAGACGACAAAACTGGAGACGGCGCGTGAGGCTCAAGCGCTAGTCAGACAGCGGCGATTCTCTAGGAAATGTCGATCGAAGCCTGCTAGACCTGCCTGAGTGGGAGGTGTCGTCTACGGAGATGTTGAGAACGACACCCTTAAGAGCCCAACTTTCAAACGCGCAGGAGCAACTACGAATAAAAGAACAAAGCTCAATTCTACAGAACCTAAGGCTTTGATACCATGTAGAAAAATATGAATTAAATCCAATACTATTCATTAGAGGATTGGAATATATATACAAGAGGGGAGAGCCCTCGTTAATGACTATGTAATCAAATCCTATCCCTATGATTATAGTAATTATATTATGGTAATTATCCTATCCCTATGATTGACACACAGATCAGATTACAATATCTACAACATTTAAAGAAATAAATCCTATGCTAACAACTCTAGAGCCAAAGATTTGCTAACTTCTTTTAGCCTCTTGGCTTGGCACAGAAGAGACAGCTCCCAGCAAGTAAAAAGTACTTCAATGTAGGAATTTATTCTGAAACTTCAACACTTCTGTCTGTCATAAACACATATGCTGACTCTTATCAAAGATGTATATCAGGATCTCTCATAATATCCTTATATGTAAATATTTATCCAATGCAGAATTTTAACTAAACAACCTGACATTGTTCATTTTTTTAACCTTACCAGTTACTGAGCTCCCTGTGTTTGCTCTCTCAAAATAATGTATTATTAAAAATAAAAAAGAATTAGAAAATGACCTGTCCTGTATATTAGTTTCCTCGTATACAAGATTTCAAATTTTGGGCAAAAAGGCAACCCAATGATTAGGACAACATAAGAACACATGAAAGGAACAAATTGAAATAAATGAAGACAGTGTGAGTTCAGGTAATGAGCAGCAATAACAACAACAACAACAACAACCTTTTCCCATTAGATGGGATTGATTACATGAATCAAATGACACCATGAAATTCTATCGTGAATTATGTTTTTTAACAAATCATTTAATTTTAAATCATTTATTAGTGGTTTCACTTATAGTTTTTTTTAGTCTCTTCTACCACTATATATTGAACTAATTTCATTTGGTCTATTCTCTATACTGGAGTTTCTATAAGTCTTCTCCACATATACCCAAACCATCTAAATCGCAATTTTACAATCTTTCTATAATAGATGCAACATCAAATTTTTCTCTAATGCATTCATTCTAATTCCATCTTGTCTAGTACATCAACTAATCCAACGCAACATTCTCATCTTTATTACATTGAAGTTATTCTTTTATTAACTTTTTATTGTCTAACAATCAATCTCATGCAATATTGTAAATCTTATAATTGTAAAGTAAAATTTACTCTTAAATTTAAATAGTACTCTTTTATTACAAATGACACCTAAAATTCTCCCCCATTTCATCCGATCCACTTAAATCCTACAGTTTACATCTTCATCTATTTTCTCGTTATATAATACAATGGAACCAAGATACTTACATCTCCCTCTTTTCTTCCATCATGTTATATGATAGATCCAATTTACATCTTCCTTTGTTCAGGCAATGAGCAACTCTGACAATTTAGAAATGGAACAACATGGAAGCTGATCCACGACACCAAAAGATTGAGCACCAATATGGCATTTCCAGGTATAACCTCAAAAATAGAGCTCCGTCATAAATTCAATGAACATGTCACATAAGCGTATGCTCTAGAATCTAGACACAAAAGACACCTTAATGTCACAATTCACAACCCATGAAAAGTAAACCCCAAGGAACTACAAGAAGGATAATAGAATTTGCTTTTATGCTCCATTTTGAACAGTCCAAATGCCTCAAATACTATGAGCAGTACAATACTAAAACTATAGATTCTCAAACAATGTAAATAATTGCACGGGCACGATAACCAGCTGTATTGGCATTCAAAATTGACAAGTTATTTTACAGAGTATAAACGTCAAGTTCGAAGCTTATCAAGATAATACAAGCGATTCGTACACCTCTACACCATTTAGTATCGCATATAATCGATTTACTAAAAGCCAGTGGAAGTCAAACAGAATCATATGACACGCAGAAAACAGTTTTCCGACAAAGGAGGGCAAACCCAAGATTAATGGTACCCAATGGAAATCATGAGAAAGAAGGAGACCTGTAGAGCTCTTCGAAACTGAGACCACTAGCGTTGTGATTGTATATCTCATGAATCGCGTGCTCCAGAATCTTCCAGGTCTTGTCGGCGTATTTCGGATCCATCACGACCCGGTGCTTAAACGCCTCTATCTGAAAATTTCTCTTTTTCTGATTACTCATCTTCTCCTTCTAATCCAAATACAAATAAGCAAAATCTAAAAGCTAAAGTATCTTCGATCCAAAAGCTCCAGGTTAAAGAAATGATAAGAGATTGATGATATTGTAGCAAAGATTGACAAAAAAGTTAGTCTTTTTTTTTTGGTTTACAGAAAAACCGGCGAGAGGTGACCAATCGTTGGAGGGAATAGAAGAGGTTGGATTGGCAAGAAAATTTATGTGCAATTCGATTTCAAATACTAACAAATAAATAATAATAATGGTTGAAGTTGAAGCTTAATTATAAGCAGTATTGCTTTCGGGGTACCCGAGAGGATCATTAGCTGTTTCTTCGAGCTTCTGGTACCAAGGGGAAACGTTCCCTGCATAGTTTCGCGTTCTTATCATCGTCATATCTCAACTGTTTATTTGGTGGAAAATCTAAACTGCTATAATTATATAATTATAAACCTTAAAATAAATAAATATTATTCCATTTTCTTGCCACATGATTATATGGAGAAAAAACTTTAAAAGAAAATTATGAACAAGATTTTATTTTTTCTGTTTTGATATCGAATTTTTATACTTTTTTTATATTTATTACTAAATATTAAAAGAAGCAAAAAGGATAAAAACTTGGGAGGAATAAGGAAGAAACCCATTTCCACAATTATAATTTATAAACGTGGAATTTTGAGCTAGTTTTCAAATTCTTTTTCAGTATTTCTTCCTGGGTTGAAAGGAATCGCCTAAGGAGAAGAGAAAGTGTTCAAAATTTAAAAATTTATTTGTCATTTTTGAACTTTAAGATTGAACTTCAAAAAGAAAAGTGGCAAATAAGATGAATAATTGGGCAAATTCTCAATATTAAGATGGAATTTTCTATTGCTCAAATTGAGCACTAGAGATGAAAGGTTTAAATTGAATGGGAATTTTCTATTCAATGTCGACCTTTCATTTTTTTTTTCTAATCTCTTATTTTTTCATTATTTTGATATTTTTTATTAAAATAAAATAAAATATAAGATGCAAAACAATATTTTAATTTTCACTAAACAAATAAAAGTTAAAAGACTATCTTTATTATGATTTTACTTCATTCAAAATTTAAAAAAAAAAATAGAAGATAGGAAAAAAAATATGGAGTATCCAAATTGAATTGGATCATCCAATAGAGAATCACATTTCCTTGATATTATTATCAATTTGTTATATTTAGAAATATCGTTATCATTTGTTAGATAAATTTAAGTATTCTTGCTCTTCTGGTAATTAATATCAATGTCAATTGAATATAATACTAATATGTTATTAATGAATTTGGATCCTCTGTATTTAGTAAGTAAATGCACGGCATCTATTTAGAGAAAGGTAGAAAGGAAAAAAAAATAGGTAGAAAAAGAGGAAGTAAGTCCATACTAATTCATACTCTTCTATGACACTCTTTTTTTCTAAATGCATGATGCATTACTATAAAGATTTCTTATAATGCCTATCTCTTTTCTAGTCCTTTTACATAAGATATAGTTGATTTGATCATGATCCAGTTAATTGGGTTTAACAAGATACCACCTTTAAATTCAATTAACTTGAAGATGTTTTCAAAATATTTTTTAATTAAGTTTCAGTTAACCAAATTGTATATCCAATCAACTAAGTCTTAAACTTCTCAAGTAAAACTTTGTGTCAACTGAATCTTCCAAGATTAGACTAACTTCATTCAGTTAAGGATCAAAGTAAGATAACTACAATATTTTTAACTATATACCTTATACTTATCGCATACAATTAGGCATATAAGAATTACCAAAATAGTTACAATGTTCTCCATTTAACACTCTACATTTTATTACATACATCAAGCTAACTTAGATATTCCAAACATTCCTTGCCCTTGTTCAATTTAGCTTTCTATCTTGAAAATAGTTAGTTAAAAATATAAAAGTGAGATAAAATCTTAGTAACTAGTTTACTATTTAGAAATTCATCTTACAACCAAAACATGTATGATACATCATATATTGTCTTGAATGTAGAAATGTAACATGCTTTCTTATTCGTGTTATGTAAAAGAAACTTTCACATAAAATTAGTATTTTCCATCAACATACAATGGAGTTCAACCCAAAGAGTACTCAATCCCATTAAAATCCTATAATTGCAATGGTCAACTTAACCACTAGCCAACTACTCTAAAAAAATGCATCAACCAATTTTCAATCACATGCTTAAGGACATTAACTCAAAGGGCAACATAAAGGCATCAACCCTAAGAGCATCAAATACTATTTCATTTAATAGCATTTTATAAAACATTCATAAACAAAAAGAAAGAATTTCTCATCTAAATTATGTTTTATAAAAATACTAGCTACTTAGCTCAATGCTTTCTTCTTCTTCTTCTTTTCTTTCCTCTAGTAGCTCTAGTTAGGTTGTCCAACATGAATTATGGTAAATAACTAAATTAAGGATTTAAGGATGGTGAGTATAAATTGCAACTTCAAAGAGTAACATTTTCCTCTTGAGTCCTCCTAATCATAATAATAGTTTTCAAGCTTTAAAAATCCAATCATTCTTTTCCCATTTTTTGATTATAACAAGGAAAATCTACTAATTATACATATGCATTTTTTCCATCCATAAAATAAGAATCAACTTAAGAAAACATCTTATCTTTAGGTAAATTTCTTAAGTTTCTTCTCCCCCCAAGTAGGACTACTAAGGTGCAAATCCAAAACCTAAAATTTAGAGATGAAAGTTAGGTCATTAGGAAGCCCTACCCATTCCTTACAACTTTTCCTTTTGGAATAGAGTGGGAAGAGGACTTAGAATCCATCATGTAAGTTTTTTCTTCTTCTTTTTACACCTCGATGGATGAGGCTTCAACTTCCTCTTTTTCTTTATGCCACTCTTTCTCTCTTTTTCCTCTTTTTATGTTTCGGCCAAACAAGGAGAATGAATACCAATGAATTAATTGTGGGGTATTTATAGAATAAAAGATGTTAAGTGATTAGTTTAAATTATGGCAAGATCTTAACCATCCATTTAGTGTCATACGATTGGTCTAAATTGTGTAATAATTACTTAATGGGTGAGTGGCACCACTTGAAAAGACCTAATTGGTAGCATATCTAAGTATAAAATAATGTAATCATTAGATAAATAGGGTTTCCACTTGAGGAATTTCATAAGTGAGACGTCTAAATGAGAGATTTCACTCATAATCATTTATTCCATTCTTAAAATATTAATAGTAGAAAATGTTTCCTAAGTAACTTATGAATATCCTACAAATAAATTTTAAATTTACCTAATATGCCATATTATGACTAAATTTTCTAAAGTATAATTTTAACATTTTTATTTTTCTCCAATATACTTTCGTATCACTTCCTTAAAATTAAATATATTCCTCAATAAATTTTCATTAACTAAAGCTTTAATAAATCTTATCTCTTATTCTTGTTGTTGTTGTTGTTGTTGTTGTTATACCAAAATAGCTTTAACATAAATGCTAGGATTTTCATCTCTTGATTACCTTTGGTCCTAAACTAGAAATTAAATTCTCAATTTCTCAATCTTGCTAGTGGTTTAGGCTAAGTAAACTTTAGGTTGTGATAATACTTGTCCATTACCAATAGGATTATTTCTCTAAAACGTAATTAGCTAACTAGTCAAGAAGGCCTAGCTATGTTAATTGGTATCATATTTCAATTTTCAATCCCTATTTTATGAGTTACATAAGGAAATGGGATACGGCTTTTCGAATAAAAGGTTCCCCCTTAATCTTAAACTAAGCTACAACCAAGTTAAAGAGTGTAATTGGTGAAGACAACAATTTAGTAAGTGAGAAATACTTGTGGCACTTAATAATTGAATTTGTACAAGCTTTGAAGGTTGATTAAATAGTAAATAATTACAATTTTACTAAATAAGGGGTGTACCCAAGCCAAGTTAAACTGACTTTATACTAGATTCAAAATCTAACCAATTTTATCACTAGACCTATCTTTTAGACTTGAGACCTGGCACAACCTAATTTGGCATTGTTAGTGACCAAGTTTAATGAGGCCTCTTTGTTTTTTTCTCCCCCTCTCAATTTTTTATTTGATTATTAATTACTAATTAGGTCTTAAAAATTTAAATGGAAAAATAAAAGAGAAAAGAAAGAAAAACTTTATTATGGGTTTTGATTTAATTGTATAGCTCACAACTTAATAAACAACTTATTGTTAAGTGCCATAAACTCTTTATATGTCTTGAAATATTTAAGTACAAGAACATTAAGGCTGTGTTATGAAATCCACAATTCAATCTTGAAAAAATAAAGAAAGATACCATAACCACTGATACTAATGATGATGATGATGATGATGAAAGAATTTAAACATTCTACTTTTGGAAATTACCAAAGGCTTGTTTCATTAAACACAAGGAAGTGACACCATAAACACCAACACTTTAAATTTGATAATGAGAACAAATTATTAAAAAAATTACCAACTTCAATTCTAGAATCTTTCAAGGGTTACAAGGCAAGACTTTGAAAGTGTTTATATTCCTTCAATCACCACTTAATCATCTTACATAACTTAAGGATTAAAAGCTAATCAAACCAACCAATCACCTAATATGACAGCATTAGAACATCCCTATGGTAGCAAATGAAAGGGAATAGCTTCAAATGGCAACCCAAAATTCATAATACAACCTTTAAATTTATCTAACCACTTTAAGTAAGTTTCAATTGACAAATTAAGCTTATCCACACCCCAAAAACTTCGATATAATGTCAAACTCAAAATATGTTCATGCCACAGCCCAAAATCACCCAATAAAGACTCATGATAGTAAAGTATATTATGGTAATACAAAAGGGATAAACCATTTTATATTCCACATAACCAAGGCAACTAAAGCACATTCTTAAGGCTCCTAAAGTACAACCAAATCCATAACTACAATTGGTCAAGCGTTGACATCCATGTTACACCTTATATGATAGCAAAATTCTTCATTTACCAATAATCGATCTAATGCCAAATGTAAGTACCATACCAAAAATTCATCTTTTGATAAGATAATCCATCATGCAACCATAACAATTTATAATTAAGTAATAACAAATAAAATCATCCTATGATAGCAAGATGACTATAATGACAGCACTAATCAAAAAGTTACTTCTAAAACTTCCAAATAACAAATCAAAATCCAAAACATACCTCTTAAATTCCTCTAAACACCTTGAGCAAGTGTAAAGTACATATCTAAACTTGTCTAAACATCCAAACCTTCAATACCAATAATACAAACATTAATTTCATAGTGCTAGATATTTATTAGTCACATAGTTCTTCAATAATTCAAATTATATAATTAGTCTCTATATTTGGCAATACACGATACAATGTGACAATTTTATAATATGGTAAGCAATTACATAATAACTAGTATCTCAGCTAAACCAATTAAGCAAGGCATTCAAGTTTATACACTACTAAATCATTATGGTTAACTTGCATTAGCTTTTCCTTGCTACTAATAAGTCTGGTCCCTAAAAATATTAGCCCACAATTGGGGTGAGATATAAAACCTCAGTGATAAAAGGAAAATTCCATATATGTATACAAATTAATTAATATAATGTTTTGTATGAACAATTATGACAAGAGGAGTGCATGCATCATTTCAAATGAACAAGTTTGACTACAAGTGACTACTATCTTATACTAATAATCACATTCAATGAGTTTTCAACCAACAACTAAGGGAGGTACATTCTAAAGAGCATGATCATGGCACAATGTACAAATAGAAGCATAATCATAACTCCACATATAAGAACACAATCATGGTCCAAGTTATGCAATCAGTAGTCAAACTAATAACTAGCCATCAAAATAATATGTACAAGTAAACACATATTCATGAAATTAACCCATAGTTATCTCAATGAAGTCTAATTACTATTTCTCTAACTATTAACATGTTCTAAAAAGGCTACCAAGCCTAAATTAAGTGTAGTTTCCATTATTTAACCATTATTAGCAAAAAAAATTTCACACCCATTGATCAATTTCATTAAGAATTTATTAGAAATCACTTATCCAAATTTTCAAGGAGTTAATTACACCAATTTAAGATTAAACCACTAAGAACAAATGATGGGTCACTTCCAACATCTCTATTTTCGTACATGTGACAGCCATACACCACAAATTAATAAAAATGATAAAAATTTAGCTCGTACACCTCATAAAAAAGAAAGGAAACACTTATCCATATATATAAGAGATCAAATGGACTAATTTGAGTTTTAGCAACCAAGAACACACCATAGGCCATTCCCAAAGCTTGAATTTTTGCATATTAACATAGCCCAACACAAAAATCAATCATAGGGACCAATTTTTAGCATATTAACATATCAAAATGAAGGAGAATACTTATCTAATGATTTATCTAATCTCAAACTTCGAAAATCATACAAGAAAATATCCAAAATTCAGACTTAGGGTTTAGGTAAAAATTCACCAAATGAAAAACTAATCGAACCAAAATAAAAAAGAAGATGAGAAACCTTTATATCACTTACCCCAGACAAATCTTCTTATAAATAAGCAAATCAAGGTCACAAAGTTGAAAACCCTAGCATTCCTTTCTCTTATGTCTCATTCTTACCTTGGCTGTCCAAAATATTTAAGCTAAATAAATGAAATGTGCAGCACTTTTTTTAGGGTTTAGTGGGTGTGTGGTTGACCTAAAAGCATTTTTGTCCAATTAGATTCATATCTAAGTATTCAGTCATGGTTTGATAAGTCTAAATATGCTGGGTTTCCATTATAACTTAATTTGGGCTCATAAAATTATTTCTTTGCAAAGTTAAACTAATTATTAAGCTTTTATTTTATTTTCCAAACTTCTCTAATTAATTTCTCCTAATTAAATTTAAATTCTACAATTAAATTTATTTTTCACTAAAAATTATAATTAAATAATAATAATTATTTTCGTTGAAAATTCTTATTTTCTATAATTTTTCTTAATTCTCATAATAATCTCTTATTTCCCCAAATTAAATTCCAAATTTTCATAATTTTGATTAACTAATTTTAGGTGGTTACAAAATGCACTAGATCCATAAGGAAGATGAGACTCTTAGGGCCAATTTTGGTGAGACAAGACACAAATCTAAAAGTGAGAGTAGAGAGGTAAGACAAGAAGGAGAAGAGACGAGACTAAAAAGGAAAGGTGTGACAAGAGTTGAGAGAGAAAAAGTATGACTAAGATTGAGAGGCAGATGTGAGATGAGAGAGAGAGAGACAAGTTAAATCATGCCCAATTCTTCCATGATTAAGGCAAAATTCTAAAGTTTTTCATGCTTAATAATGATCTATACTTTTGCAAGCCTATGTCTTAGCGGAGCTGTTCATAAGCAGGGTTGTGTTAGACCGGACATTTAGTAGGTTCGATGCTTAGCTAGATTAAGACATCGAACTTATTTTTATACCCATGGCCTAATCCGATTTGAACAAACTTAGTTTTATGTTGGCCTATAGTGGGTTAGGGTCACTCAGGCTAGTGATTTTTTTTTTTTAATGAACTAATACGTGTAATGTAAAAAATATCCCTTTTGCAAACTCATAAACATAGATTTCAAAATAATGGACTTCTAAAGCCCTCATATTTTCATCGGTAAAATAATTTCAATAAGAAAATAATATAGTATTATCAAACAAAATATATAATTATACTAACATAATTAACCTTAGGTAAATCTGTGTGTTTTTGTTATTTAACAAAAAAAATGTTAGTAAATATGCACATCAATGACAAAAATAATTAAGAAATAAAAAAGGTTTGAGTAGGTAATAAAAGTTATAACTTGTTGAGAGAATTAGAAGAAATAAAGATAAAAATAAAAGTATAAAATTACAAGATATTAATAACTCAAAAAAAAAAAATATTGGACTGAGTTTGACATAACATATTTTCGCTTGTAGCTTGACTCGACCCAATATATGAATTCATAATTTTGTTTAAAACTCTACCATTTGCATTTTTGGCTTGCCTTGGTCTAGTCTAACCAAGCTCCCCGGGTTTAACAAACTAATGAACACTCCTAAGTCTTGGTATCCATATTTGAATCACTGGAGAGTTTATTGTATAAATTTCAGCACTACTCTTGCAAAGCTTTTAGTAGCACCTCCATTCAACCATGCCTTTTTTAAAGCAACCACCTCCTCCACTTTACTTCCTAGTTTAATGAGATCTTTCATAACACATCCTAGAATGGAAAAAAATAAAAAATAAAAAAGTAATTTTGTAAATGAAAAATAATTGTTGTACCCCTATTGTAATTATGTAATAAAAAACAATTAGAAGGACAAATAGACATTGTATACAACTTTGGAGAGAGAATTCCTTTCCCTTGCAACCAACCAATCGTACATCCCCTCGTTCGGTAGACCACGGAATTGAATCCAAAATAATCAAATTGAAGACCCTTAATTTAACTCTTACTAATTCAGCCTACTCTTGTTAGGCGTTGCTATTCTATTTTAGTTTACGTGGAATTAGTATAAAATTAAATTAGAATCAAAATTGTGATTAGATGAGTACCAATCAGAAACAATGATGGAGACACTAATCCATTATAGCTTTGCTTAGAATTAACAATCACATTTCCTCTGAAGGATCAAGCTATAAATTTATGAGGAATCAGTTCTTGCATTCTTACTGAGTTTCAATTTCTTCCCTTTTACTGAACATAAGAATCATCATTGTAAAACTAAGGCTAGAATAGAATCACCATTTTCACATACCAAATACCTTTGCATAGAATGTTAACAGGTATAATCCAACAAAATATTTCTGACACCACCATCCAGCATGAAGTGTTGGCAAAATTCAATTCTTGTGTTGGCCTCATTACCGACAAAATGTTACTTAAAGGCCTACAACTGAAATACATATGATGGTTGAGCCATAATTATGTCAATAATAGAACTGTTCTTTCTCAAACACAGAAAAGCAGAATGAAGAAGGAAGAAATCTTGTGCTCCAACATAAATAATTTTAGGGGAATTCTTCTCTGTTTATATAGATCAAACATGGTATAAGATTTAGAAGTGAACACCCAGGCGAAAATCCAAACAAAATCTGAATTATGTGTAAATAGATGCAGAGTACATGAACTATAATCGCTCGATCACCACTCTCTACGCATGTGAAATTTTCCAAGGCCCAAGAAAGAAATGGGAGGGCCAAAAATTAAAAGAAAAAAGGGGGCGAAAACAGAATATAAGAGATATTGACCATTTCCTTTTATCCAAATTGCTCAGCCATGAGTATTAACAGCTTCCCACAACAAATTCTTGCCCGCAGGGTTAGTCAGGTCCCTTGCCTGCAGGGCTGCAGTTCTGAGAGTCCTAATGGTCCATTTATTGGCTTCCAAGAATGACAAGCTCCTGTAAGGCAAATTATGCTTCTTGCAGAGATCTATCACCAATGGAGAAACCTTCCTCAATTGGCACCTAGGAAGCCTAGGGAACAAATGGTGCTCGAGCTGGAACTGCAAGCCACCAAAGAACCAGTCCATCCAGCTTGAGCAAGAGATATCCAATGTCCCACTAGTCTGCTTCTCAAACCAGTCATTGCCATTTGGTGGCCCAACATATACATTAGCAGCAAAATGGTTCAAACAGAATTGAATGTGCTGAATAGATGTGACAGAGAAGCTAGCAAGCACAAACATAAACCTTTCAGTCCAATTTGGTAGGCAAGAAACAAGAAGAGGGAACCAGGTCCAGAACACAAGAATTCCTATTATGTTGAAGATTCTATCTGGGACTGCACGTTTTGAGAACAAAAGCAGAAACGTTTGAATAAACAAGTTAAGCCTGGCACCACACATAACTGGGTAAAATGTCCAGTGCTGGAAACTAATAAGGAACCTGGACAGAGAATCAAACTTCAAGGTCCTCCCATAGAAACAAGATGTCAGTGAATTGAAGAAACGGGAAGATACAGCAAAAACTGGGATGTGTTGCAGATCAGGATCATAATCAAGACTATTGCAGGCAATGTGATGGGCATTGTGAGTCCACTTCCACCAGGCAATGCTTATACCAGTCAAGCAATTGCCAGAAAGGATTTGGGCAAATTTGGTATAACCCCGCGTCGACATTACCTCATAATGACCAGAATCATGACCCACATACGCGCTTTGCATCCAAAGCAAACCCAATAAGATGGCAGAACCCAAATGCGCCCACATGCTGGAGCATCTCAAAACACCATAGAGAACAACAAGGAACAGGACACCAACAAATGTGAGAGTGCAGCAAGTGACATGCCCTTTCTTCTCAAAAAGACCCAATTTCGCAAACTCCGACGCGAGCTTCCTGTAATCTCTGGACACCTCCGAAACCTGGAAATCCTTGAGGTAATACCCAGTGAAGAGCCTGTCGAGATATTTCCATGCAGTACCAGGATGATAGGCAATGAACGCATCAGTGACATCTTGGCCAGCGAGGTTCAATAAAGGAATATCCCCACCAGGATGCTCCTTAGCCCAATCAGTGACATTGTAAACCTTACCTTGTACGGAGATCCACAAATCTCCTGACTTATTGTGCTTTTTGAGCTCCTCGGCGGTAATGTATTTCTTCTCACCCTCCATTGTGTCAGGATCAAGCAGAGAATGAGAAAAACAGCACCAAAATATGATTCACACAGAGAGATGTCGCAGGTAGATATACCTGATTCTGCAATACAATAAAACCAAAATCAAATAAATCCCAATACTGGGATTTTGATTTGATCTGGTTGAGAGATCTCTCTCTCCCTCCCTGTTTATCTGCTGTTTTGCCCTTTTGGTTTGTTGGGGTTTGAATGCTTTTAGGCTATATGTGCGTTAAAGGCTCGGGCTTTGTTTAACAGCGAAGCACCCTTTTAAGTAACCCCTCAAAAAGATGTGGCTGTAGCATTGCACGGAAATTGCAATCGAAATGAACGGTTAGTGGCGTCCGTTGTGAATCAACGGTTGTTAAAGTATGTCACAAGGTATTTAACTTATATTGGCTGACAGGCTAAAAAAAGTACGAGTTCCGAGATATTTTGTTGTGGCAACGATGAATGCGATTCAACCACGAATGGGATTATAGAGAGAGAAACACTGCATGGTCAGCAAATTGACAGGCCAGGAAGGAATTCTTTTGCTGTCATTGGAAAATTTCAATGGACTTGAATTATTTATAAATTATTTTTTTTCTTGGAGATAAATTCTATACTAAAATTTTGAAATATATATATACACCACTATTGATATTTTTATTATAAATATTCTTTAATAATAATATGATAAGCATATATATAATTTTTACAAATAGTTATATAATTTTTTTATTAAATTATATATTTTTATACTTTAATTAAAAATGTTAATGGTAAAAATTAAATAATTACAACTAAATCTAATCTAATTTTGAATTAACTAACCTACCTTTTTTATTTTTTAAAATAAATTTTATGTAGAAAGACATTATCCAAACCACCCATCACTAAATTATATTTAATGACTTTAAATAACTTTTTTTTTTAATGTTGATATGATGACTGCATCAATATGATATTGATAAAAAAGAAAAATAAATAAGTGGATTTTAAATTTTCATTTTATACTGTTGTGATTATTTATATAAATTAAAGCAAATAATTAACCTTCTTTAATATATTAAAAAAAATATTTTTTTAATAATGTGTTGTTGATTATTTTCTTAAGTTGACAATGACCAAATTGCCAATTTTGTAATAAAACCAAATTGTCAATTTTAATTACAACAAAATAAATAATACAACATAAAAACTCAATAATATTTATTAAATTAAGTAACAACTTTAGTGGTTTGTCCACAATTTTAGAAAATGTTTAAGTAAATTCTAGATTATGTTATTCTTTTGATTTTTATAGTTTTTATTTAATTTTTATTTTAGTTGTTATATTTTAAAAAAAATTAATTAGTTTCGCCCTTAAATTTTTTTTTGTGCTATTGAATTTTTCTAATGTGACCAACTATATGCATCTTAATATTTTGAATATGTATGATGTATATCAACAAAAAAGATAAAAATAGACAATAAAGCATATATATCAAATTAACTCACATGTATAGGATGTGATTTAATTTATATTAGGTGACTTCGGTAAATTGATTTGAATCATGTATGTTTAAGGTATTAAAATAACAAATAGTTAGCTAACAAAATTTAAGGGCATATTAACAAAAATTTAATAGCAATGACTAAATTAAAAATATTTAAAATTATAAGAACCTAATAACAAATTTTTAAAATATGAGAACCAAATTTAAAATTGAATAAAACTATAAAAATTTAAAAAAAAATAATTTAACCTAAATTCTACTTATATTAAAAAATAATGGATAAAATTAATTATTAATAGATATATAAGCATATTTGATATATTCTTTATAAAAAACCCTTTCAATACTTTGACATATCTATTGAGAGGAGGAATAAATTGACATTTATGTGAGATTTGATGCTCTTATGCCTATTAATATTTTAGTAGAGAATTTAAATTTTATTTTTTAATTGTTGAATTAGAGGTAACTATTATGTTGATTTTTCATGTCAAATTTAATAAAAATCTAATGCAATCAAATAATTAAAGTATTGAATATTAAGTTTCGGTTAATTGATTGAGTATCAAAAATATTCATGACAAGAACTATTAATTCTATAGGTAGATCTTGTAAAAAAATTCAACTTATTAAAAAATTATTTTATGATATAGAATTAATTTTCATTGATACTTGTATTAATTAATTATTTCTCGTCTAGTAATTATTAATTTAGTGCATCAATTTTTTTCAACAATTAAATTTACTCACGAATTTAAAAACAGACACTAGCTTTTAAATTTTTTTTAAATATAAAGAATTTAAATTATTGACACTACTTATATTCTCAGATAATGATTACTGCTTTTTACGGAATGTTAAAGCAAAAGTGGGTTGGTGTGTGATCAGCAAAATTGCTTTTGGCATTGTGAAGAAACAAAGTATAAAATAAGAGTTTGTGATTTTGGCATGCTTCCCTTTCAAGGACATTTATAATAATATTAGCTTTTATTTGGGACGAGGAAATAAAATGAGAACCAGATTTGAAGCCAAGGAAAATAAGATGGAAAGGGACGTTATTATTGGGATGGAGGAAGGAAGCATCTTGCTTTATGGGCCCCTTCAATTTTGATTTGGCAAAGGGACGACAATGAATGCCTGGTTTGTTAAATAACAGCCCCTCTAATTCAAAGGGGGAATTTTGAAAGTATTATTTTATTTAAAATAATAAATTATCTAAATTTGTAGTTGTCTATTTTTTTTAAAACACTTAATTTGATTTTTTTTTTTGAGAGATGCAGGACTTTGTTCTTTTTTTTTTTTTTTAAGAATATGACTCTTTTAATTTCTATCTTTAAGATGTAAAACATTTTAGTCCACATTCCTTTTCTTTTTAAGGACGCAAGCCTGTGAGTTTTTCCTTTTAAAAATGTCATAATTAATTTGTTTGGCAAAATTTTAATTTTGTTAATTGTTAGTTATCTATTTTTAACATTTTTATGTGTTAATCATAATCTTATAATTTCATATCAATAATATTTTGAATAGTTAATCAGATATAAATATAAATATATAACAAAATTATACCAATGGGTCACAATAAATGTCTCTCATGCCGCCCTGAGGGCTTCTTCTCCCTCATTATGGTTGCTGTTGCACAAGTTGATCATCTTTTTTTTGCTTGGTCTGACTTTGGGTTGTTTTGACTTGTGATTGCAAGAGAATTCAAATCCCACTCCCTAAGGTATTGAAAGAAAGGAGTTGGTGGAAATGATATGCTAAACCCTTCTTCTTCTTAGTGTAACAATCTTTTTAAGTTCAAAAGACTCGTGGGTATACTCAATAGTAAAAGGACATAGATCATTAAAAAAAGTCATGAGTAGGAAAAAACCATATGGCATTTGAGGGATCAACATCACTAAAGTTTGAAAATTCTATGTACAGTGCAAATGAATATGGACTAGCACACCGAGAGTCTATTTGCATCAATACTGAGGTGTAAGAGAAGGATGCAACATCTCCAGCTATCATAAATGTAGTCCCAACACCGGTGCCCTCATGTGTTAAACCTTAGTCATCCACCGTGGGTTCTCTAGTAGACCTTTTGCCATGAATTCTCTTTCCCTTTACCATGCAATCCACGGTCTTCATTGATATCTCAATTTGACACTAAGTCTCACATCACAAAGTCTACATGTCAAGGAAGATCATATGCTTTCTCCACTAGTCTTTATCTTGCTTTCCTCAAATGTTTCTACTATAGTACTAGCACAAATTAATCGACTCCTTTGGGGGTGGGCTACTTTTTATGAAAGTAATCGCCTATTTAAAGTGCACATAGCACATGCAGATGCTCTCTAAATCCTCTTTGCCAGATTCCCTCTAATGTCTTTAAAAGACTTCTCTAGCCTAAATCTATGCATCCACTACCTTGGTATGTTCCACCTGGTACCTATTGAGCTAGTAAAACATTGTCTTGACCAAGCTTATAATGGATAAGAACCTAACCCTTTTAAAAATCATATTTATATACTCAACCAAGTTTGTTATTGTACGACTCCATCACTGGCCTTCCATATCATACACCCACATCCATTAGCTTTTAGGAATTTTCTTAATTCAATTAGTAGTATACAAGTGAATTGGGCTATTTTTTTCATCAACCACATGCTACTCATACAAGTAACCTAGGCAAAGTACTGAGGGGAAAATAATTAGACATGACAAAAGACACCTTCATATGTTGTAATAAATATCAAAATCTATATATGACCAAATACACCAATATTGATGAACATCTTCTTCAAACATTTTGTCCTAAAGGTTATGTTAAGATTACTAGACATGCATTATAGGTGGAATATGTGATAAGTATTTGGTGGCTGTTGCCTATTGCTTGGGTAAGTGACAATAGCCAAAATTGCAACATATCTATAAAAAAGTCAACAAATCTTATGCTTATTCGACACTACACACTATTAGAGGTTTAACAAGAACCATGCCTACACTTTGCATGTCTCCCCCTCAATTATGGCAAAATCAAGTGGAACAATATTCTTGTTATCAAAATGCTTGTAATCAGTAAGGTCTCCTTGTATTTTTTGTATAGAAATGTCTTGTTGATCTAAACCATCAGCGATAAGTGTTTGAAAGCATTAATGTAGGGCTTGAAAGTTTAAAATACTAGATGGAACATCACCATCGAAGCTTCATCCACATTGGCTTATGGGCATTTCTTATTAACAAACTCATAATACAATTTTGGCATTAAGTGTTGAATTGTAACCATCCATCTTAGTAATAAAGTGTACAATCTCTCCTAATTCCTAAATGCAAGGGCAATAGCTTAAATCTTTTTATTTCATGTCTTCTTGTAAGACATAGTGTACCTTAATATACCATGCATCTACTCAATTACTTATCAAATGGACACCTTTGGATCCTCAATCACCATAGACACAATGTAGTAAGAGATCATGTCATGTTTAGTTTTAAGTGATCCTAAGATAACAATGCTAACTCATATGTATAAGGCCTTTCGTATTTTCTTATCTACCAGTGGTTTTCATTAGCATGATGGCATGTCGTAAGTCTCTAATCACAATGTACACCATATTGAAGGCCTCGATATTCTTCATACCTTTCTAAGGAATAGAGCATCTTAAAAGTGTAATATACACAAATAGAGTATATCTTGATTACTTACTATAGAACCATTTATCAACATACTATAAGTCAACATGTGGCTATTGGTTGTCATTCATATTTAATACCTCTATTTCAACAAAATCAAGAGCCCTTATAATGTCCATATTGATTTATGCAAAACAAGCAATTGTTAGATCCTCATAATGATTAACAAAGACATCGATAGCATCTACCCCAACATCATCATCACCATCATTAGCCTTCTCATCATCATCACCATCAAGGACATCATTGAATTATGCGGAAGAGCATCGTATTCATCTTTCTATTCAAAGTCATCCATTAATTAGTGGATGGGATGAATTTGGCTAGGAAGTGTAATCAATTGGTACATAGGATGAACTCGGCTGAGAAGTGTAATCAATCAGTGGAAGGGTAAGATATCATTAGGTATAGTCAAGTTGGGGATAAAATTGGTCTTTGTCACACCTAAAAATGCGACCGCATGGTGCTTTTTCGAAATCAAAATTAAAAGTAAGGGAGTTGCCACCAAATTTTTATTTTTGAAAAAGAAAAATTTTGAAAAAAAAAAAAAACCTTTTTGGTTTGGAAAATGGCCTACGAACCAAAAAATGAATCCGGGAGTTGATTATGAGGGGGGAAGGTGTTAGGCACCCCACTACACTCGTTCTTAAGATGGTTACCCTAAGTTAGTTGTGCAAAATTACCATGGCTTTTAATCTATTTTAATTCTCCTTAACAGATCACATGTAAAATAAGAAGTAAAGAAATTAAATAAAATAAAATTAAGAGTAAAAAGAAAAAGAAATTAAAGAAATGAGATTAAAAGTAAAATAAAAGAAAAGAAATTAAAGAAATAAAAATTGAAAGAACATGTTTATTTGCAAAGGCAGACTTGACATAGGATGAGAGCCTAGGGCCTACGTACCCTTTGAGGGGGATCAAAGTCCACGTAGTTCGAATAGAGACTGTATTGGTTGATGTTTTATTTTTGTTTTTGTTTTGTTTCTCTTTTTATTTATTTATTTATTTTTTATTTTTGGGTAAAAAGACAAAGAAAATAAAAATTAATTTTTTCTACAACAAATAAAATTAATTTTGAAATTGATTGATATGTTTTGATTTGTTAAAGACAAATTTAATTTTACATTTCTTGCATTTTTAATTTTCCATACCATTTTTTGTTTTTCACTAATTATTATTATTTTTATTTTAATTAATCTTTTTATGTTTTTTGTTTGGTTTCATTTTCATTTTTTATAAAGAAGAGGAAAGTAAAAATCATCTAGATTTTTGCAAACAAAACAAAATAGAGATTAATTGATGCGTTTCTATTTGCGAAAGATTGAATTAATTTTGCTCTCTCCTCTTCTTTTCTTTTTTTTTTCTTTGTTTTTTATTATTTTTCTTGTTTTTTTTTTAATTTTTTTTTGTTTTCTCTTTTTTTATTTTCATGATTTTTAATGTCATTAAAATTTTCCTTTTCTTTTCTTTTTAATTTTTTTTGATTTTAATTTTTCTTTCTTTATTATTTTTTTTGTTTGACTCTTTTTGCTTTTCTAATGATCAGTGTTCAATTTTTTTCCTTTCTTTATTTTTTGTTTTAATTGATTTTTTTATTTATTTAATTTTTTGGTGAAAGACAAGAAAGTAAAAATTTTAATTTACAAAAGATGAGCCAAATTTTATTTCATCACTCCTCTCTAATGATTCTTCTCTTTAATGACTCTAACTCTTTTTTTCCTTCTATCCTTCTTGTGTTTTGTTTTTGGTGATTTTTATTAATTCTTTTACAATTTTCCTTTTGATTCTCATTGATTTTTTATTTTACCCTTTTTTAGTTTTATTAGAAATGACGTTTTAAGTAAAGAAGATTTTTTCTCTTTTTCTTTTTCCTCTTTTCTCTTAATAAGCATTTTTTTATTTGACTTTTGGATGATTTGATCTGTTCGTTTTTATTATTATTATTATTATATTTTTTTAGTGGTTTCACTTTTATTTTGATTTTCTTGATTTAATTAATTAATTTTAATCCCAAATTTAGGACTTTAAATATTTTTATGATTAAAAAAAAAACATATTCCACTCTTTGAAAGTCTCTTTTTTTTTTTTTCCTTTTGTTTTGAACCCCTTTTCTTTCACAAAAATAAACATTTTATTTTTCTCAAAAACTGTACACATAAAAAAAAAAATTTTATTTACTTACTTTTCTCTTTTTCAAAAACCCTTTGAAAACAACATTCAAGTGTTATAGGCCATTGAAACCTCGAATTTGAAAACGCTTTGTGACGCAATCTGATGACCAAGGGGGCTTATTGTCACACATAGCCTTAGATGACTTTTATATACCTGAGGAGATATGAGATCTCACACGGCAATTCCAAAAAAACATAAAGTAAAATAAAATAAAATGTAACAAGGCCAAAATACATACTAGTACATGATAATTGGTGGTAGCGTGTATCTTGTGTCTAGCCAACCAAATATCACTCATCAATACATTTCAAGGATATAAAAAAAATTTCAAACCAATTAATTCCGCAAGGCCACCCAGTAAATTTTATATGTTGCGGTGAAGCCATCTCTTTTGCTTCCTCATTGATCTTTGCTCCATTTGGTAAGCCTCCTCCATTCTTCACCACCCTCATCCTCACCTTCACGTAGGGTTCATGCAAAGAGACAAAAAGGAAAAAGAAAAAGGGGGAGCATATCAGGGTATTTGAACAGCATGTAGGAAACCCACATAACCTCTTTGCAACAGCATAGGTGCATTCACAGAGATTATGCAAACATGCTATATTTAATCAATGAACACGCAACCCTATGGATATAAAACCCACAATATCTTTCAATAAAAGTGCATAAACGTTTAAGCTTCAAGTTCACATATGATATGCCAAGTTCAAGTTTCATGCGCCCAGATTTTATATAGTCTCAGAGATAAAGGGAGGAAGAAAAATAATTTTGAAATCCTATCTACTCATCTTCATTCTTTCATCCCTTATCTCAATCCATCAACCAGAAGCAACACTCACATATCAGTAATGCACGACTGCGAAAACGATTATTAGAGACTGAGATGAAACTGAAATAACACCCCTAAGCTAACAGGCAGTAGTGATATCAACGAGCTTAAGACCAATCAGTCCTTGATTTAAGAACAAAATAAACAGAATTGTCAAATCTAGCAAAGCTAAATCCTACATGAATCATCGAAATAAATAGATACCCAAATGAAATTTATCAATGGATTAAAGGTCAAACCCATTGAAACAAGGCCATCTATATTCTAATCAAGACCAAACATTCCCCATGATGCTACAATTTCCATTAGTTCAAAATACAAACCAAGCAACATTGATTAGACACCAAAGCCCCACTCAGCCTTCTATCAGGCATTTTATCGAATACCAACTGTGCGTTCCTAAGGATACGTATGGAGCATGGCTTTCTACACTTCGTCCATGATTAATCAGTGCAAGGATGTTACTTAATCATCCATTTCTATCTTAGACCATCAGCAATCATAGGGAATTTCATTGATAAGGAAGATAAGCTGGAATCGTGGCTTACCTGTAGGGATTTCGAGGGAAGAACAAGCTTCTCCTTTGTGCTTCTTTCTCGACTCCAATATCTGCCTTCACTCTCGTTTCTCCCTCTTATTTTCTCGCTGATTCTTCCCTTCACTTTCTCTACCTTTCTTCCCAAATCTTCCTTCTTTGCCTCTCCTTCCTAATCTGAAAATCTCCCTTATTTTTTTTATATTTCTTAGTCTCCGTCTCTCTCATTCCCTCGATTCATTTTTTTCTATTCGAACCCCCTGTCTCAATCTCTACTCTCTACTCTGAAATTACTCAAACCCCAAATCCAAAGCCAAACCTTTTTGTTCTTTCCCATTACCTCCTTCCCCCCTTTTCTCTCTTTCTATGTCCCCTTTTTAATCTTGAATCTGAGGCTCCATTTCCTTTCTTCCGTCTCCTCTACCCTCATCGATTCGCGTTCCTCTTTCTCCTTTCCATTTTCATGTTTCTCTTTTCTTGGCCTTGAGGTCAACTCTTTGGGCGCTTCGCTATAGCCTGTCCCTCGAATTTTTTGAGACATTATGGTCTGCTCTCCTTTTCATCTCAGTCCTGCTCTCACTTGTCTGCTCCACTGAACTCCAGATCGTGCGTCTGTGTCTGTTGCCAGAAAGAGTCCAGGGCTAGAGATGCAGGCAGGGTTATGGAGAATGGATCCGAGTTGGATTGAAGCAGGCCCAATGAAAGTCCAGTTCAAACATTTTTCCTTCGCCCCATTTTTATTGGGCTGAATTTCTTTCCTTTTTTATTATCAGATATTGGATTGCAAAGAAAAAAAAAAATCTTTTTTTTGTTTTTTCTTTTTTTAATCCCTTATAATTTTTTTTTTAGGCTTTGGGTTTTTTTCTTTTTTTTTTTATTGTTTTCTGAAGCTCCTTTTTTTATTTAATTATTTTATTTTTTTTCTTTCATTTTCTCTTAATTTTCCATTTTCTTTCTTTTCTTCTTTCTTTCTTGTTTGTATTTTTGCTAATTTGATTTTATTTTTTTGTAGCTTGTCTGGACAAAATACGATGTTCACAGTCCTTGCTTGTAAGATATAAATTGAATAGTGAAAGCTATTCATCAGTGTTTGGAACATGATTAGAGGAGGGGAGTCTACAAGGAACATAGTCACCCACTAGTTGATTTGGTATGTAAGGAACATAGTCGACCATTGGTAGATTTGTTATGTTTAGGTCTAATTCCATGGTTGAGATTTTTGTGTATAACTCCATCAAATTCAGGTGGAATGAAAATTTTGCATTTGCCACCCACATCGATTGTACATCATCATCATTCCTTACCCTACATGCTCGATATCACATTAAAATAATGATATTGTATGTTTATATACCAATTGCAACGCAACCTAGTTTGAGGTAAGTTATAACTATTCTCTAACTATCTACTTCAACCTTTCAAGCATAATATCCTTGTCAATGCCCATTACATAGACTATGGTGCACTCAAATGTCATGGTACTATTGTATATTTGTCAATTTGCATATCGACATCCAATCTCCTACCTACTTTTATGGCTCATTTTGATACCTCCATCAAGACTTGTAAAACAGTATCAAAGAACCAAAAAAATGAAAATAAAAAAAATGTAAAGCATATATTTTTTGATTTTTAAAATTAAATTTAAATTCAAAATCCTAAAATATAAAGCATATAATCAAATCTTAACAAAATAAAACTTCAAATTAAATTATTTAGAGATATTTTTTAAAATTAAATTATGTGAAGATTTAAGTTAAAATATGAAATTAAGATAATTTGAAATTAAAAATTCCTAAATTAGAAAATAAAATTTAGGGTTTAGATGTTTGAAGAAAATAAGAGAAAAGATGCTTAGATAAACAATGATTTTAGTGAAAATGAGAGTGAATAAACATGCAGGGAATGAAAGAAAGTAGTTAATGTGAAGTGAAGGAGGTGGGAGAAAAAGAGATTTTATGGTGAGGGAGTGATAAATTCTCCCCCTCACCCTTCTCCAAAAATAGATAATGCTATCATAAATGAACAAATAAGAATTTAATCTAAGCATTCCATGAGGTTGTGTCACATAACCAACCTATGACTTATGTTAGAGTCAAAGCTAATACTAACTATGGTCAACTTTATGACACAAGCCAACAATGCTTGTGTCATTTTTATTGAAAAAATTAATTTTTTTTTTAAAAATGCAATACTTCAAGTCTTACATTAAAAAAATAAAAAAAATAAAAAAAATAAGAATAATAGCTACAAATTTGGATCATTAATTATTTTACACATCGTAATAGAGTCAAAATCTCATTTAGGAGAAGCCATGAATAATAAAATAATCATGGCTTAACTATTATTTTAATCTATTGATCTATCAATTTGTTTTTACTTAATCTTAACTTTTTTTTTTAATTTTAATTACATTCTCTAACTTATAATTTGTGCCATATTCATCGTTTTTTTTACATTTGTTAAAGAACCATTTTAAGATGCTAAAAAAAAAATTAAAAGATCAATTTAAAACACTAAAAAAAAGTTGAGAGATCATTTTGAAATATTAAATAAAATTAAAGGACAAGTATGATATAAACTAAAAGTACAGTATGCAAAATAAAACAAAAAATTAAAAAAATAAACTATAATTAATTAATTAATTAATAAAAGTAACAATTAAGCAAATAATCAAAATCTAAAATTAGAAGAGAAAAGATTTTTTTTTTTTCACCTAAAAATGAAATGCCTTGTACTTGGTATAATGCTTAATTCACGATCCTCTCATAAAAAATACGCTACTGCGTTAGATTCTTTATTATTTATATATCACTACTATTGAATATAGTTTTTAGAAAATAATCAGTAATATTTAATTCTAACATATTTTAAAAATGTATCATTATAATCTTATCTTGAACTAAATTGATTTAACATAAAATTTTCAATTAGAGAAACGATATTTTTATATATAAAAAGAAAATGTGAACGAATCATTAATCACAAAATTAGGGACAGATCTAAGATTAGACTAATGGGGACAAAAATTTAAAAAAAGAAAGAAAGAAAGAAATTAACATGCTTATGTATGTAAAAAATTTTTTGTTAAATAATTTATTGAAGTTGATCATAGTGTTTAAGGTTTAGGATAATTAGTTATAGGTATTAAGATAATTAGTTACTTATCAGTCACATTTTTTTAAATAATAGTAAGTTTTTTCATCCATTTGATTATAATTATTTATTATTTAATAATATTATAAAAATTAAAAACAATATATATTTTTTATTTTGAAGATATAATCTTTTAGGAAAAAAAAAGTAAGAGACAAATAATATGATAATATGAGTTTGAGAAAAATTAAAAATAGAAAGGGGTGAAAGGAAGGAAGATAAAATGGGAAAGGATAGGGAGCAACCCTTTTCTCCTTCCGTTCCTGCACAAAATACAATTTAGATTTTTTAAGAAGTTCCCTCTTAAGTGGCCAATTGTTAATTTTTAGATTATTTAAATTTGATTTGAATGATTCAAACTTTAATTTTTTTTAATTTAAATCATTAATTTTTTAAAAAAAATTTGCAACTATAAAAATATTTTTATTTTATATTCTGTTTTTTTAATAAAAAATAAAAAATCTAAAAAAAACTTAAATTTGGATCCAAATCTCTCAATTGAGCAATTAATAAAATTGCTAAAATGAGTGGATCATTTTGCACAAAATAGTATCTAAAGGAGAAAATTGCTTCAACTAAGTTAGTATGATATTATTTCTGGATATTTGTAACAACATCTTATTTTAAAACAGTATCTTTCAAATTTTAGTATTCTCTCAGTGGCCCAAAAAAGGAAAATTACAGTTTAAAAAACATTCATATTGAAATATTTTAAATTTTAAAATTATTCTTAAAGATTCTAAGGCAAAATTTAAATTGTGAGAAAAAAATTTTAATTGAAGACCTCATATTAAAATTTGTTATTCTAAACTTCTTTAGAATAATTTTAAAATTTATAATTTTCTAATATAAATATTTTTAATTTGAAATCTTAAAATGTAATTTTTTTAAAAATTTCCTCTTAGATACTTTTAGTATTACTTTGAAGCATGACAATATATAAATACATATATATATATATATATATATTCTCCAAAATATGACATCTTTATTCCATAAAA
Source organism: Erythrophleum fordii (assembly GCA_032878935.1). Taxonomy (NCBI): domain Eukaryota; kingdom Viridiplantae; phylum Streptophyta; class Magnoliopsida; order Fabales; family Fabaceae; genus Erythrophleum; species Erythrophleum fordii. The sequence goes on along the minus strand of JAVQMF010000053.1, from coordinate 45,635,334 downwards.
AGAAAAAAAAATGTTTAATAAACTAAGGCTTTCCCCCGTGAGTGGGGTCATACTTGAAAAAGAGCATTCTAGTGCCTAGCACAAACGATTATGTTTACACGTGATGTCGGCTTGTAACGTGAGTGTCATGTGATAATTAAGATATCGCGTGTATGTACTCTTTTTTATATTAATTAATGTTTTTTAATTAAACATAAATGAAATCTAATTTAAATATCATGTTAAAGGTCCAATCCTTTTTACTTAAGATTGACTCAATTGATGAGTTCAAATATTTTAACAAACAAATTTTTGGTTCAATCTTTAGTGACAATATTTTGTTCATAATCATCCACTAATTACTGTGCTGGAATATCTAACTCCTTAACTTAGGGGAGAAAAAATACAAAGCAAATTTCATATGCAGAAATACCTTCAGATTTTCTGTTAGAGTAAAACTTTACTTTGATCTCTTAGATGGCGATTTTTTTTTAAATTTAGTTCTTTTATACATTTTTGTTTCAATTTAGCCCCTCATAAATAAAGTATTTGTTAATTTGATTTCTTATATAATTATCTTCTTAATTTAATTGCTCATATACAAATATTTTTTAATTTAATGTTTCACAAATAAACTAATTACTAAGAACTTGTTTGGTACATAAAAAGTTAAAATAAAAATAAAAAATAAAAAAATAATTTTGTAGATAAAAAATATTTATAATATTTTTATTTTTAATAATTGAATAATTATTATTAAAGAGTATTAAATAATGAATGAATAATAATTATAAAAGTAAAATTATAATTTTTCTCAACTTTTTTTTCATTTTTTTTTTTCTTTTTTCATCCTCCCTTTCAAATATACCTAACGGCTCTAATAATGTTCTTTAATCATTCTACTATAAATAAAATTAACAGTACATTAATTAAAAAATATTATTTTTAAATTATTAAAAAATATGTTATATATCATTATATCTATTAATTTTATTTATATTTAGTTGATAAAAGAACATTATTAATAATATTTTTATTTATGAGTGATCAAATTAAGAAATATTTATTTATGAAAAATTAAATTAAAAAATATTTTACCCATAAAAGGACTAAATTGATAAAATAATTTTATAAAGATTAAATTAAAAAATATCTCCGCTATGAGAAATTAAAACAAAATTTTACTCTTTTCTAATACATAATCCGATAAGACTTGCTATCTTATACAAAAGTCTCTGTTCACATTACATCGAATGTGAAGTTTAAGAGAATCTCTATCTCACAGGCTTTTGACTCGGCATAATTGAAGGGAAAATCTTGGCAGAAAAACGTGACGCCCAAAGCATCCCTAACTACACATCTATCTCTTAAAAGATTAAAATATCCAAAGTGCTTTAAATGGGAGGGGAAAAAAATACAAATAAAAGCATGTACGAAATATTTTTTTACCTACTTTTTTTTTTAACTTTAAAGATATCTTGCAAGTTTTATAGTTTAAAAAAAATTTAAATTCAACTAACAACATTTATAAACCTTCAAGAGTGTTCAATTGACAGAGACACAAGTGTGTCGGCAAGAAGGGTTTGTTGATCCAAGAACATCATCAAAAACATCCTTCTTAAATGCATTTACTCTCCAAGTGCTAGGAGTTGGTCAACCTCAACGCTGGTGTGAGTTGGATTCCCTTTCAATATCAAAGTTAATGCTATCATCAACAGCACTTTAAATCATCCAAATTCTGAATTTTAACTTTCTATTCATGAATTAAATTTAGCAAAGCAATTATTCTTTCATTTTTCTTTTGACTAGATTATGCACGATTTTTTATGTTAAAAATCATACTCAACTTATTTTTGATATATACTACATAAATCTCTTCTTCCATTTTTGTTGGGGTTAAAGAAGCTAACTTTTTGTACAATATAAAACTTTGATTTTATTCTTAATATAACAATAAAAATGAGTTAAATAATTTTATTTTTTAAAAAAATGTATATTATATAATAATTTAATGTTATTGACAAAAAATAAATTGAAAGGGAGTTGACTGTAATATTTAAAATAATGGAAGTGTAGGGTGTATTTTAACAACATCTAGAAAAAAAAAAGTAATTTATTCTTTCCTTTTTATTGTGATCAATCAAAACATAAAAATCTCAAAAATTTTATCTTTTCAATTGGGTTAAAGGCAAACTATCTAGGTTTGAAATAGAAAATCCGCTAAAAAAATTATTTTACAAACAAGCCTCCAAAAATTAGCATTACTAAAATTTGAACATGTAAAATAGTTTACCAAGCCATATGTAACGTGTTTACTTCTATCTCCATAGCAACCTCTTATTAGGAGGCCCTTAGTACGTTGTGATCTTGAGTCTGTGATCTCATAGACTATAATATCTTAAATGTCGAGATTGGATAATAGTGTTTGATGTGTTATTACATAGTAGCATAATAGGATTTGGGGTAACATCTTAATATTATATCTCAACAAAAATGGTGTTATTTAAGTCAAAATATTTTGTGATCTCACATTATAGGATAGAGTAGTTAAATTTTTTTATATGGTACCAATTTTACCCTTGTCTTCCTATGAAAATTAACTCCACAACAAATATTCTTTATAAAAAATTATAAGAAGCATATAAAATATAATATACAAATTTTGAAAAATTACATTACAATTTATTTTTTATATGATGAAGCAAGAATATATTACATATGGACTTTTTAATTTAAAATTTTTAATTGTATTTCTATCCACAAACATTATTAATGGAATAAATTTATAATGTGTAATATATTTAAAATCCATATGTGTGACGGTTGTAAGTCTAAGATTGAAAAATATCCGATTATGATATGTGATGTCGGTAGCTTTAGAGATGTGGTTCCTCACTCTTATTATATGATTTTGGATCAAGAAGTAATATCAAAACCCACTTATATAATTTCTTTCAAAATCCAATAAAATAGACCTAATAGATTTTCTCGATATCGGAGACTCTCTTGAGCTACTCCATCAAAAGGAAGCTTCTGAATCTAGTTTTAAACCTAAGGGTTATCTGTTCTCAGCAATATTTCTCAATTTTGAGAAATGAGAAACAACCATTCCATATCTTCTTGTCTTTTATGTCACTTCTTAATTTAAATGGCATGCCTCTTATTTGGATTAATTATTGGTATTTTTTAAGACCAGCTGCTATAAAGATGTTCATAAATTTGTTCTTGTCTATTAGATCCATGCACAATTTGTAGGATTTTGCCTGTCACTATAATGTTCTTTTATTTGCTTCTTTTTTAAAACATTAGTTTTGAGTTAGGATCAACTGAGAGATGCAGAGATTTTGATTTGACCAAGTTTTTGTGAGTGAAAGTTTTACAGCTAATATCTCTGCAAATCCATAAAATAAGATTCCACTTCCTCTGGAGTGTGAGAATTGATAAGAAAGTACAGGCATTGATCTGAGAACTAAAATTATAACTACACCTTTTAGCAGAAATCGTAGTTCCATGGCTGGTGAGACATGCATGGCCACCTGAAGTCTCTTCTGCCCTGCTTGTTTTATTTATACTCTTGTTGTATTTAATCAATGCATATAATACAATTAGAGGGAGCTATGTTATTTTGAAATTATGAACAGTGCGGCTCCATTTTTCGAGTTGCATGCAAATCATTTTTTTTTTTTTTAATTTTTCGGCTCTTTCTTTTAAATTTGAATTAATTGGCACATATTTCGTGCAACTGTACGAGGCCTATAGCTAGTTATTATTAATCAATATTGTGGTGCAAGGTTTTCTTGTGATTTTGTTAATGCTTTTTATATGTTTTTTTTAGTATGGTTAGGGATATTATCCGATTTTGCTCGAATTTAAATTCCCTTCCTAAATAATCTTAAGGACATGCTCTGCAATGTTTCCCAAAACAATTGAACCTAAGTTGATAAGATAGAGAAGTCATTCCCTCTAATCTACTGCGCTAATCCTTTTGAGTATGAATAGGTAGACCTTTCTATTTAAGCCGGCTTATTTCTTTTACAAGCAAATCCTTTAATTTCTCATGGATGGCTATATTGAAGTTCTGTTTTGTGAGTGAATATTTTATGAATAATTTTGACACCATAGTCAACATTCTTTGTGGCATTCTTTATACTCTGTCTCTAGGTACTTCAAAAAGCCATTTTGACATCATAAATATGGCACTTATCATGCTTTGTTTTTTTTTGTTTTTTTAATTTCTATTTTTTTTTTTATGTAATCAAAGCAAATTAGGTAACTGGACAAACCTTTCCTTTTCATCTTTTGATTCCCTGTTCTCTCTCATTGAGTGGCTTATCTTATCAGTCTAATGGGAATTGCAGACAACCATAGCTAGATGAGAAAGCAAGCTAAACTTACTATATAAAGTCAATACAGTTTCTTTATGTTGTTCCATTTGTTCCCTACTTGACCTTGATAGAATAGACTAGGCTTTCCCCCTTGTGGTCTCAATTGTTTTGTCACTAACACAATATTATAGCTACCAATAACATGTAAGCTTGTTATTCCTTGTTGCTAATGGAAACCTCACTGTCTCTAGCCACAGATAGCTTTTCACACAGTTGGTTATCAAACTTCAAGCCTCCTGTGGATGGCCTTGAGGAGTCTCTCAGAGCTGCTATTCAGAGTTCCATAAACTCTGAAGGTTTAATGGCAGAACCCCAGAGCTTTAACTTCGATGTTTCTATCACTCAGTCGCCTGCTGTTCTTGCTCATGCTGATGAACTTTTCTCTGACGGCTTTATTAGACCTGTATATGCTGATCCTTCAAAGGTAGAGTTCTGCACTACTCCAGATTTCACTCATACCATGCCTGGTTCTTTCTTTTATTCAGGAATTGTTTCCCCAAGAACTGTGGGAACTCATTATGGGTTCTTCACAAAGTGGAGGAAATCTACACAGCAAATCTTGAGAAGCAGTTTTCGGTTTTTTAAGCAATTATGCCAAAGAGTAGGGTGCTCAAGGAAAAGTACTAGGGTTAGTGATTTTGAGAAGACAGAGTGGGAAGTAAAGAGTTGGAGCATTTCACAGCAAGCATCTCCAAAACCAGTTAAAGCTCATTCTCTGGGTGATTTGTGTGATCATGAGAACTCAATTTATGAAGCAGTCCTTCACTGCAAAAGATCAACAGGTATAATTATGCTTTTCTTTTCCATTGTTTCTTTCCTAGTTTGTTAAACTTGAAACACCCTTTTTTCTCTATTCTCATTTCCAGGAAAGTGATTTTTCCTCAGATGAAGAAAAAATAATAGTAGAAGAAGGAAGTGAACTGGTTCTAGATGTTCATGGCTGCTGCTCAAGCATACCAACTTGATCTGTGTCTTTTCTGTCTTCCCTCTTGAATTTTACATATATTTGTCTGCTGAGAGATGTTTTCTTAGATACTAGCAGCGGGTATTATTATATCAAGTTATATAGTAAAAGTTGTAGAGACTAGAGATATAAAAATTAATAACACTAACTGTATGCTTTTCAGATGTAAGGATAACAATTTTCCAGCACTTTCCAAGCTTTTGTCTTCGCTCTTTCTTATAATTCATCTAAATTTTTCACAACAATTTCAGCCAAGGACAACGTTAGATATCCACAGATTCAAGATCTCAAGCGATGACCTTGGTATTTCTAGCACATATGCTCTGCAAGAGAAAATAGCATGTCCAATTACAAGAGAATGATAAATATTTCCCTCAATATGAGCAATCACCATGAAATATCAGGTTGTCATGGCTAATATAGAGCACCAAAGAGCCCTCAAAAAGATTCTCTGATCTAATGCCCTTGTGGAAACCTTCATTTTTTGCCTTTTTGAGACAAAATATTAAGTAGTAGAGATATAATGGTCCTCACAAAATGCAGCCTTTCAATATAGAAATGATACATTATTCTCCAGATGTGAACGCGCCAAGGGAATGTCTGTAATTAAACACAAAATCAGGGGTGGAGAGTCTATTCTGGACCATTCTTAATGGATTAGAAAAGGTCAACTGAGTAGGAAGATTCAGTTTACAAAAAGTAAGTAAATTAAGTTAAATATAAGAAAACATGGAAGGATATTAGATGTGAATCTAACTAAAAAACATGCTTAACAAGCTTCTTCCTAATTTAGTTTGGCTTATCTATTTTCAGTAGACCAAACCTATGGTAGTATATTTTAAGACCAACCGAAATTTTACAGAAAACATAATTTGGTCTCCAACTCTTACAACAAATGCCCCTGTGTGATTATTCAATTAATGTCATTGAAACTTGCTAATTTTCAGCACAAAGAGGATTTTTTATATTTTGGTCGTTGAAACTATCAAGACAAGGAGGGCATAGGGGACATGCTAATTTTCATCCCCTGTTCTCTTCTTGAAAGGTGCTTCGTCCTTATCAATGCTGAACCACTAGAAAGTGACCCTGATTGTGAATATGTTTCTCTCCTGTTGCTTGCAAATTTGCCTAAAAAGTAAGGACAAAATGTCGCTGCACTGCATTTACTTGTGCTCATAAAAACATTGCCCATCCTTCTCATTGAGGCATTTGTTCAAACATTCTATTGACACAGAAGGGCCAGTCCTAAAACACAACTTCCCACTACAATAAGATGAAGCTAATAATATGCTCATATCCAATAATTATCAGAAAAACTATAAATCTCTCTTAAATAACTACACTTGTCTGTTGACTGACTGATAGAGCTATTGTTTATAGCTTTAGCAGTATGAAAATTAAAAATTTATCCATATCAAGAAAGAGAAAAGAACATAATATAAAACCAAGTGAAGAAGAAGTAATTGTTGAGAAGGAACCAAAATAAGGTTAAAAAGGAGAAATTTCAAAAGGGTTAAAGTAACCTGCAATAAATTCATACCCTACAATATATATATATATATATATATATGTATGCATATTTTCCTGAGGATACCAAGAATCTTCATTTCAAAAGTGCCGAAGACAAAGTAAACCTGTTGCAATTTCAATTTTCGAACCATCCACGTGATGCACACGTGCATTGTCAGCAAATTTGGGGTTGGACAAATCTCAAATGTGCCATGTTCTGCAACTTTTTCTTTTCTTCTTAGGGATGAACTCCTCGTCAAGGGTCCCAATTTGAAAACAACAACCTGGGACCATTTCCTCTCATTTGAGTGTCTGCTAATACTATTATTATTGTCTCATCATAAATATTCAGTTGTAGCATATGATAATTAGGCTTAAAACTGCTTGTAGCTCTTTTTTAGACCAAAAGGAAAATGCTCCTGGCTCGACTTAAATACAAGTTAAAAAATGTTCTGGATTGCATTGCCTTGGATTCTCATAGAATCTATAACATTTTGTCCACTCACTCTCATGTTCTTGTCCTTGTCCCCTCTATTGTTTCCATTCTAATTGATGATCTCAACATTTGAAGTAAATATTAAAAGGTTAAATTATTTTGTTAATGCTCAAAGTGTTATTCAATCTTTAATTTAGTTTTCATAATTTCAAAATTTGTAATTATATTCTTAAGATTTTACAAAATTTTAATTTAATCCTTCTTGTTAATCTTCTGTACATGTATTTTTAAATTATGTTACACGGCTAGTTATATATCATTTTATTTTTTTGAATATATATAATTCTTGCCATCGAAAGGTATATTAGTAAATAATAAAGTAAAACCTACTTCTGTATAATATGTGATGCCATGTAAATTAAGTGATAAGGTAAACTTACATTAATCATATATATCTAGAATAACAAAATGATATATGATTAGCTACATCAAAAGATTTATCAGCACATTAATAAAAATTTAATAATAGTGATCAAATTAAAAAAAATTAAAATTAAATAATTTTATTACAAATTTTTTAACAATAAAATTTAAAGTAGAGTTTTTTTATTAAGAAAAAATCTAATTAGATCAACTCAAACCCTGTCTATTAATAACGTCAAGCTGTGAAATTAACAAAAAAACCAGAAGCTGTCAGAAGTGGGATTTGATCCCACGCCCTCTCACGAGGACCAGAACTTGAGTCTGGCGCCTTAGACCGCTCGGCCATCCTGACGGGAACGCTCCGGTTTGCCAAGTTTTTCAGTGTGTTTATTGGTGGCATTTTTTCCCCACAGGACTCAAAGTCTGAGCTCTTGCTTCTTGGCCTCGCTTCCGCATTCCCTCCCCTCCGTCACTTATTCACTGTCCTCACTGCCACAGGCCTCCACCGGCGGTCAAATCACCTGGTACGAGACACCCTCCACGCCACTACATCGATTTGGGTTTTGGGCAACACCAAAAGGTTGGTCTTTTAACTCTTTCTTTTCCTCCCTTTCTCCTGCTTTGCATGTTTGTTTAGATCTTCAACGGAGGATCACATCGTCTTCCTATGCCTGTTTGCCTGTAGTTCTTCTTCCCTCCCCCCCCCCCCCCCCCTCTCTTTGTTCCTTGGCCTATTGCATGTTTGCTCTGTTGCCCTCAAGGTGGAGCTGTTTTGTGGATGCCGCTCCCTTTGGTCTTCAATGATGTGCGATTTGTGATTCATAGTGATTCTTACCTGATAGGTTATGTTTAATATCATTCTTTTTTTTGAGAAAATGCTTCTCAGAGTTTTCTCTTTCTGCTCTTGTGCTTAATCTGGCGGAGCTTGACTTTTACTTCAGAATTGCTACTCTGCATCTAAAGTCATCTGTTTGTATGAGAAAATGCCTACATGAAGATTTTTTTCCCCTTTCTTGAATAGGAGGTGGCACTTGGCCGTGGAATTCTTGTGACTTTGCAAGTCTATGTAGTAAGATTTTTACTAATCAGCAGGTCCATTTGCGTCACTTCATTTTTTTTAACACCTGCGATTTAATTTTAGTTTATATATACTTTATATTAATATTTGAGGTGTAAATGGTTAATGCTCAATTTCTCAGATAGCTGTTCGCAATTGAACTTGTAGTTCTTTTATGGTAAAATTTGGAGTAATCCTTCTCAAGTTCTTCATTATCACATGATTTGTGAGTTTGGTAATATTGTTGTTGTTGCTGTTGTTTTGTTTCCCTTAAATGTCATGAAGCTACAAGCCAGCCTTAAAATCTTAAATTTAACCATCATCTCAAATCATTCACCTGTTTTGATAGGGCCTGTTAGGGTCTTTCTCATTCTTCTTTTTGTTTCAAATTCATATTTCATAAAGCTTATTGTTTAATTTACATTAATCGCCTAACCTTCAGCTTTGTTTTCAGTTGCTGCAATTGATACTTCTTAATGTTATGATTTTTGGACTCTTAATCACTGTGAACTAAACGTTGGCAATGAATCCGTTTTCTTCACAATTGACACAACCATCACCTCCTTCTTGGTTCCCGTTGTTACCACCTGAACCACCAAATACTAGTGCTTTTTGGGACAAAAGAAACGTCCGCAATCAGCTAAGAGAATTGCAAGATACTCTTAATCTTGCAAAGGCAATGTACGTTGTTCCTATCTCAGCTTGATGAGTCCATGCTGTTTTATATTGTCAACCATAATCAAATTGTATTTCTGTAGGCAAAAGGAACTGGAGATGCTGATGATGATCAAAGAGGGCAAAGGGTCTGTGGAAGATGCAAAAGATGGGTCAGCTGAGCCTTCTGTTTCAGAGTTTCAGAAATGTCTGGAAGACAGAAGGGTTAGTTTGGAAAGCCAAGAATCACTGGCTGTTGAAGCAGCCAACAGTTTGATGTCAAAGCTAAGAGCTCAGCTGGAGCCATTCAGATATGTTGCAGATGAGACAAGTCCATGGGAGGAGAAATCTGCACCTGTTAGGCTAGAAAATAAATTGCAGAAGAGTAAACGGAATAAACTCTGGAGGAAAAAGAAGCGGAAGCACATCGCAGAAATGCTGGCAAAGGTTATTTTTCGTTGGTTTGTTAAAGCATTTCATTTTATATATACTTCAGCTGTTCAGCATAGCCTCTGTTCTAAACTGCTAACTATTTTTGCTTGTTTTTCTTTGGTGCAAACTCCAGGAGCGTGAGCGATTTGACCAAACGGACCGAGAAGCTGATGAATGGAGGGTCAAGGAGATTGCCAAGGACATTGCAAATAGAAAGGTATTTAAATTTTTGCAAACTAAGCTGCCTTTTTTTGTTTCTCCATCTTCTAATGAAAGTGAAATTTTGTTTGGTGTCTTTTTATTTTAAATATCTACTCATCCAATTTAGTCTTCTGTTAGTGTTGGATTGACTGAAAATTGCCAAAATCGAAAAAAATTAACTTATGGCTTTTCTAATGTGTTTATACTTGATATAACCCTGTGGGGAAAAATGGTGATGGGAAAAACAATCATAAACATCTGGTGTCACCAATAAGACATGAGCAGTTTCACTATAGGCAGAATGAAGGGTCATAATCTGCCAATACAGCTGTCAAAATTGGATGAATATGATCTAACATTTCCAACAAAATTTGACATTCCTAAAATATGTAAACAAACTTGAATAACTATGTAGAACTTATCAGTGTCATTGTTCCCCTTTTTATCAGAAACAAGTTAGTTTCTTCTTTTAACATGTCTAAAGTCTGGTTAACTTTAAGATATGCTAATTACTTTACCAATCTAATATTATTATTTATTAAGACAAGTTAAAAAGTGACTCTATTTTTTGGTTTATTTATAGATTCAACATTTATTTTTTCCTTATGTTAGTTGTATTAGTTTTAGATCCCTATCTGTGTATTGTTTATATGCCTATATACTTCCACTTTGAGGGCGATGCTAATTGAATACTTTTAGTTCAAGACACTTCCAATTAAAGATATTAACATTTGTATACCTATAGACCCATTGCTGCAAATTATTTTCCTTGGCAGGTTTTTCACTTGTCTTAAAATTTTAAGTGGGAGAAAAAAAGGGGGACTGGGATGGTGGCTTCCTTTTATGGGTATTTAACTTTGAACACCAGAGCATTAAAACTGTTTCATTCTGTTTGGTTTTTTTCTTACAGCTACCTTGCAGTCACATCAGGTTTCAATGCAACTTTTATTAGCATCTGAAGCATGTGTATTTGCAGGTGGAAAAGATGAAAGAAATTGCAAAGCTCAAAGCCAAAGAAGAGAAGAAGAAATTAGAGTCTGAGGTAAGTTCCTTGACAGCTTAATCATATTCTTCTTGGCCAATTGGCAACTAAAACATTGCTCATTTTGGATTTCTGATAATTTTCTAGAACTCAATCAATCATTCTACATAAAATTCCATATGGTATGATTGTTAATTGCATATTTGATTATGTAATGCAAATGAATTGTACAGATTGATATCCGTGATGGTATATTTGATCCTTATTATTTTAGCCCTTGTTCTTCTGTCTTCTTGGTATTCTTTTTGGTCATTATGATGATTTCAAAGTGCAAACTGGCTTTTCTTGTTCACTCCTTCCTATTATTGGCTGGTTGTTGCTTTGTTATCTTCCCAACATCCTCTATGATGCCATTGCTTCCTTATTGTATTAGAATTATTATTTAGTACAAAATTTAATGCATCGACTATGTTACTTATGATCTGCTTGTTATTGATAACACGATATTGGTAGGTAGCCTCACTTTTTTAAAAAAATAAAATTCAAGGTTTCTATGATAATATAAGCATATTAATGAATTTTCTCTGTACATGTAATAATTTGATCAATGCAGGGCACATATTCTTCTCTTTGTTTCTCCACCCATTCCTCCCTCTCTCATTGGTTATCCATTTTTACAATCATTTTGTATCTCAGCTTGAACTACTCTTGATAGTGGAGAAGCTGCAAGAGTTACGCTCCATCAGAATCCAAAAGTTGAAAAAACAAGGTATGCATAGAAAGTCACTGTGTTTCTTGTTTATAGCAGTTTTATTGCCTATAATGACTCATCATTGCTTTGTTTGCTTTTGTTTTCTCCAACCTTGAGCCAACATCAGAATGCTGCCTTTTAATAATGCTGCAGCTCTTATATTAATAAGTCAATGAGACTTTTTCTGTAAACTGTTTCTGTGAATAAGTTTAAGCTCATGCTAGAGCTAAATAGTTATTTTCATTAAAAAAATGCTTCACAAATAATATCTATAAGAAAAAGGTTTATTATTAATTTGGGACCATACATTTTTTATTTGTTAATATAATAAACTTGGTTCAATATGGAACCATACATCTTTAATTTGTTGATATAATAAAGTTGGTTCAATATGCTTTCTTTGTCAATTTTTTTTATTGCCTTTTCTATCAGAATTTTTCATTTTACTCAATAAATTGTGTGTCAAGAGAGATTGGTATTCACACATGTAACATTTAATGGCAGGTGAAAAAAAAAAATCTCATTTTATGATTATCATAATAGTATGGTTTTTTGAAATATTTGCAGGCCACTTTCTTCCAGAGGAGGACAACAAGTTTCTTCAGAGGGTTCAAGCTGCAGTTGAGGAAGAGGAGCGTCAAGCTTTGGCTGCAGCTGATACAGATGCTGCTAGAGATGCGATTGTGTCTGCAGAGGAATCCAGGAAAACGATTCAAAATCAAGGACACTTCTTAAAAGGTCCGGACAATGATAATAATGAGCTTGAGAAGAGCAAAGAGCAGAAAACTGGTAGTGAAGGTGAAGAGGGCTTTGTTGCAGTTGATGAGAATGAATCTAGTAAAAAGGTATCTGAAGGACAAAGCAGTAGGGGAGCATATGATTATTTGGCTAACTTACCGATTGAGTTCTATCATTATTACCATGGCAGCAACAATGATATGGGCACACTCATTGAGGTAATTCTGATTACTTCCTTCGTAATCAAATTCTGCATGGCCTTCAACATCGCATCTCTCCTTACTTTCTTTTTCAAATATCTATAATCAATGGTAATTTTTCCTCTCTGGCCATGAAGGCTGTAAGTTTTACGAAACTGAGTTGATAATAAACTTATTAGACACTGATGGTTGTACTAGCATGTTTGATTCAGTGGCATATTTGCTGTAAGCTGGACTTGATTATTAAAGCTATTAAATAATCTCATGCAGGTTAGAAGAGGATGGGATGCCTATATCAGACCCGGAGGAAGGTAAGAATAATTAGGCTATTCTGCTAACACTTTATTATTAGTGAATATTCCAATGCTTAAGTCATCATTCAGGTTGCATTTCAAACTTGGAAGACAAATAAAGGATGGTATTATACTAAAGTCATCAGAATATTAATGATCTGTGACCAATGTCACCACCTCCTTTTACAACAGTATAAAATTACAATGTTATCTGCAGTATTATATAACATCATTTTGTGCCACTGCCATGACTTTTGATGCCGTGTCAATGCTATAGCTACCACCAGAATTTCATTTTTTTTGGCATTTTTTTACTTAAACTCCGCAACACCACTGTTTCTTGCATCTTCTTCAGCATGCCTAACATCATGAAGTATAAAAACTTAAAGAGAAAGAACACTAATATGAAAATAAGACATAACACGATGGTACACTACAAAATATGAAGCATTTAGGTGTAATTTAAATTGTCTTGTCGTGTCTCAAACAAATGTTGGACGCAAAATGACTATTGAAGTGTATGTGCCTTATAGGTGAAAACTGATGCATTTGAATACCTTAATTATTTGATTTGTTTACTTATTTACTGCAACTTGGTACAGCCGCATACCAGGGCACTGGGTTCAGCCTTCACCCCCAGCCAATGAGATATGGGCATCTTACTTGGTGAAGCCTAATTGAATAGATATATTTGGTAAGTTTTGCTGTTTTGCTACCTGTATTGTGTTTTCTAGCCAAGCTGGGTATAAGCTTCGGGAAATGTTTATATTGATGTACAAAGCCGATGATAACTACGAGCACTAGACAATGTCAGTGTTGAATGTATAGGCAAGAATCGAAAGATACGAAGTATGAGTATTTTGATAAGGAAAGAACTTATATGCTGTTTTTTATCTTTTTATTATCAAATTCTCTAATCAAAATATGGTAAGTGTATAATTTTATAATAATATAACAAGTGTATGGTTTTTATAAATAAGTTTATAGTTCTTTAGTTTTATATAATTATCATATTTTAATTGAAAATTATTCAATTATTACATTTTGATTGAGGAACTTAATAGTAAAAATATAAAAAATTGTATTTAAGTTTAATTCCTTCCATAATTGCATTATTTTATTTTGCTGCCAAGCTCCGATGTTGACTTATGTTATTTTTTGAGAAAATAATTCTTAAATTTTCTTAGTTGTCTCTTTTTTTTAAATTTTTTTCTTCTTTAAGCTTTCTTTGCAGGTTAGTGTGGAGAGATTTGTGTAAAAATTATTTCTCAGGTTGAAGTTACAGTAATGTCTTTCTGAATTGTTAAAATGAAGAAAAATGGGAAGCAAAATATAACTCTGTTTGGTCAATGAGTTTATTAGTATTTTGTATTTTATATATATATATATATATATATATATATGTATGTATGTATGGAATGACAAAGGAGGGCTCTAGTTTCAATTTTAATTCACCCCACAGCTAGGCTGCTTTACGACAGTCTTGCACAGTCTAGAGGCATACCATGATAGTCTACTTCCTCTCCTCATTTACATTGCTCGCTCCCAGGAACACTACTTAAAGCATTTCCTTAAAAGCCTGATAGGATGCCTTGAGGTTCTGAAACTACACACAACGGGAAAATTTCTTTTTTTAAAACCCCAAATGAGAACTACTCTCGTATGCTTCGGACCAAGTCAGAGTACAAGGATGTTAACTATAATTAACTTCAACATTGGTCTTCACTAGTTATCCTTTAAAGAAAATAGCTATTTATGCCCAAAAAAGGAAAATTGGTGTTGTTGGGAATATAGTAAAATGAGTGTTGAGCGTTGCATGGATACAAGTTCTCTTTCTGCTTGGGGCAGTCTTGTAGTTGTGAATATACAGTGACCAATTTGATAAGATAATCGATATTAAGGATAATGAATGCTACCAGAATGTGATAAAGTCTTATATTCATTTTATAGTTAAGGATTTGTACTAATTATTATTAATCTCTTTAAAGCTATGTGAGGTTGTCTAAATAATGTGGATTTTAACAATATGGATTAAACCGTTTTAGTCTTATAAGGTTTCTATGACACAACAAAAATAATGAAATAATGGTTAATTAGTATAATGTTATAACTAATCATTTTTTTTATTTAACCTTTATAATTACACAGCGGCTGTATTATCAATTATGAGTATAATATAATACAAATTTGGAAAAAGATTAATATTAAATTTTGTATATTTTTACTATCAAATTAAGTGTTTATTTTTAAATAATAATACAATAAATATATAATTTTTGTTGGTCAGCATATATTTTTCAATTAAAATATATACTTGTTATATTTTAATTAAAAAATTATATATTTATTATATTTTAATTAAAAATTTTAATAATAAAGATATAAAAATTACATTTAAATCTAATCCTATATATTTTTATAATGTATAGTTGCAAGCTGATATGACATTTATTTATTATTTATAATTTTTTGTTTTTTTAGCAATAGCAATGAACGTAATGTCTTTCTTGCGCACCTTATTCTAACCAATTTTAAGACAAGTCCTATAAAAGGGCCAAGCAATTAACAAAAGAAATAGAAAAAAACAAGGATATAAACATGTAGTTCCTTATTCATGTCACTAATTCCGTTTGCTATCCAAAGAGAAAAGGAAATGTAAAAAGAAAAATTTAGAACAATGTGTGTGTCTTTTTTTTATTAATTTTTTAAAGTAGAACTATAAAGATTATTTTTTATCTATTTTGTTCATTTTTTTTATTTTCATATCTAACATTTTGTGTAACAAAAAAAAATTTATTGAATAATGTTGTTTTGTATATATTTTGTAGAATTAAAAAAATTATTTTCATTTTGTAAATAGATGAACCAAAGGTAATTATTATGTTTAATTTATTTATGTAAAGTTTATTACATTTTTTTGTCGTTACATTTTTATTTCAATATTCTTTTTAAATATAGGTACAAGAGTTATTTTTTTATCATTTTTTATATTTATATACTATTTTTATTTAACTAAATATACAAATTGATATGACATTTTCATACATTTTTATATTATACTAAATGTAATTATTCCATTTCATTCATATTTTTATTTTCTTTGTATTTTCATAATTAATCATTTTATGTACTAATTGAGGCATAATGAAAATTTTTTCAAGAAATCTCACATATCTAAGGCCCTAAGCGACTGTGAGAATCAAAATAAATAATATTCCAACCTGCTTGTGCCTTCTAGACAAACTAGGAGGAAAATGCATTAAATTGTAGTGGATCTATGTGTAAAGGGTTTCAATTTCATTAAAAAAATAAATAAAGCAATCCACATTAAATAAAACTAAAATGAGTATTTTATTTTTTGAAAGGGTATTTATGTTTTTAAGGATATAAAAATATTTTATGATATTTTAAAATTAATTTACAATAATTATAATTAAATCCTAATCTAAGGAGATAAAGTTGATTTTCTCTTAAATTTAATGAGGTCATATCTTTAAAAGAAAAGCCAAAAACGAAAAAATTAATGTAGATGCCATATTTCATTTTAAATTTAAGTTAAATTATATAAAAACTACCAAACTTTAGAATTTTAGTTATGTATAAATAATTTTTTAACCTTTTAACACTTAATAATGAACCTCTTGAGAGTTTGAAATTTATACAAATAATCATTTTATTGTTTGTTAATTTATTATTTTACTAACAAAACATGATAATAAATGACAATTAACCATTTTAAACTTTATATTTTATGTAGATAATCTTTTTAAATTTTTTATTATATGTAAATAATTTTTTGGATTTTATTTCATATATAAATAACCCCTAACATATCATGCTTTATCAATAAAATAATAAATTAATTAATAGTTGCACAAATTTAAAAAATTAAAAATTTTATTATTTAAAAATAAAAAATTATCTACTTATGATTTAAAATTTAAAGAGTTTATATATAATTTAGTTTTATATTTATTGAAAAAACTTTAATTATCATGTTCCATATGATTTTGAAAATATTTAGTCTCCTAATCCAACGTATAATCTTGACATACAAACCTTATAAATTAAATAAATATAAATTTTCAGTAAGAAATAATGAGTTTCTTTCTTTGAAATTAATAATTTCCAGAGTTAGCCTATGTTTCAAGCTCACTGGGACAAAAAACGAAAGAAAAGGAAAGAGGGCTTATTTTCAAGCGCGATCTTTAAATAGCACAGTGGAACAAAAGCCCACCAACCTGTGGCACAAACTAGAGTCTTCTCTCACTCTCGTATTTCGTCTCCGTCAAGGTACGGTTTTTCTCCCTGAACAAATCTGCTTTACTTCCATTGTGGCTTCAAATTCGCAAATTTTTGCATGGACGTTTCTCCTGTTTGGTATTGAATACTGCGTAGTTGATAGTGTACTTAATTCTTCGTATTTCCTGTGTTGGAGTTGATTTTCAGTCATCAAAGAAGAATTTTTAAAGGCATTCTGAATTAATTTTATGGGTTCTGTTTTGTTGAGGCATCTGACTGGCTAGTTTGGCTTATTGTTCACTTTGATATAAACCAGGAGTATCTGGGATTTTCGATACCCCTGTTATTTTGGTTGTTAAATATGCCAGAAGATATCGTTTCCGAGCGCCCCTTATTTGGGGGTAAATTGACAAGCACTTTCCCTCAACGGCTCCAGGTCTATGTTCATCATTTTTTTCTCGTGTTCTTTTTAATTTTTTTTACATAAGCCTTCCTCGATACCATGTAAGTTTAGTTTTGATCAAATTAAAATTTGGGTTATCTTTGTTTAGGATCTCAGCGACATTCGAGAAGTCCCCAGTCATCAGGTTTGCCATACTCTCTTTGTTTTTGAGAAGCATACAAGTCATCCTTATCTGTTTGCAAGTTCGTTTTTTGTTTTTCGTAATCAAATGCTAGTCCTTTTACTGATTTTTATTCATGGTGCTTTACAGGAGGCATTTGCAGACCCTAGCCGTGATGAAAGTTTGATCTTTGAGCTTTTAGAATTTAAGCCCGACCTTGCTGATAATGGAAGTGCTACATGGTTTCTTCAAGACCTTGCTACTGAGCAGGATGCCGAAGGAAGTGTGGTATAGAGTTATTTCATTTGATTTCCATAAATTATAGGATTAATTAAATGTGAGTCCATTACTGATATACAGTATCTTTATTTCTACTCTCTTCAATGTATCAAAGCATAGTTCATTGCTAATGCTAGTACTCAGTAGTCGCTTGGCTTAAAGATTTTAGACTTTTAGTGTTTAACTTTGGGTATGATATTGTCTATCGTAGCCATATACTGCATATTTTTAATCTTTTGCTTTTCCTGAATTGTCTCCTGCGTGTATTAGGAGGTTTCGCCGACATTTCTTATTTTAGACTCAAATTCCCCCTTTTAGAATAATATACTATTGTTTATTGTTGCTTGTTAGGCATATTTTGCATGGCACCGGGCAATACTAATTTATAAGATGGTGTTGTTTCTTGATGCAAGTGACCTTTCTTCTGTGTAAAATCTGAGTGATTTGATTCAATGAAGGAATAGCTCTACTTCATGTGCCCTGTGTGTGCCCTCCACCCCCCCCCCCCCCCCCCCCCCCCAAAAAAAAAAAAAAAAATAAAAGGCAATGGAAGGGGCTTGAATAAGAGAATTGCTTTCCATCATCTTAGCTCATTTAATGTCTTATTTGTTGATAATGTCTTTTGTGTACCGTGATGAATGTCTCCCATAGAATTTCAGGTGATTGAGCAGTCAGGAGTTCTTGAGGCACCTGGTTTGATATACAATAATACACCTGCTATTGTAACTACTGCAATAGGCCAAATGGTACATTTTTCAAACTTGTTTTAGCTTCTTTCTTCTGTGGTCCTACATCATTTCCAAGTCATCTAACTGACCTCAGCATTGATGTTCATGAATCATAAATTAGATCTATCTGGTGTTCACACTATCACTTGATTAGAATTACCTGATTATCCGCTTGTTTCTCTATGGAGACATCACTTGGGGACTTTTGGCATTACCTATTTAACTGCTTAATAGTCTCTCACTCTTACACTTTATCCTTATTTAATGTAGATTGCATTCATCATTTTGTTTTGAGATTCTGCTGACCACCCATCCATTCCTCAGTACTAGAAAATTAATAATTTAATATTATATATATATATATCCTGTCTTTTAAAATTTTGCATTAAGGATGAGCATATTTCCCTGTCATGTTTCTCTGGGCCTAACTGTTGGCTTTCTCCCTATGCCTTTCTATAGACTGGGATATAAAAAAGGATCTAACTTTTCAGCAATCTGTTCACTGCCCCATGAGCTGCTGCAAACAAGTTATAATTTCTCAGTCTTGATATTAAAAAAGCTGAAACAGTCTTGCTCTAAGGGTACCAAATTACAACTCTAGTGTTGAATATAAAAGTTCCCTTGGTTTATTACATTGGAGAATAGATGAACTGTGGCAACTTACCACTTCCTGCTCTTCTGCCTTTCTATTAACTTTGTTTGCAATTGACATTGGCTTTATCAAGATTTTCTCTCCTATCAGACATTTTTTCTTGAAGCTGAACTGGTAGGGAAACACATTCTTTTTCACATTTTTTGTGAAGGGTAATTGGTCCCAACTTCCCATGAGTTTCTCATGCTAGTCAAATGCAAAATTATTTGGCAATTTGCATTTCACATGTTAAGTTTGAAGTCTCTTGAAGGTTAGGAACAGGATCTTTATGCAAATTGATATTTACTTTGTGGTCAGTAGCTATTTTTATGCTCCTTAATTTTTACAAGAAAAACAACATGTCTTTAGTATCTCCATACTGCCGATTTTGGTGAGAGCCTGATACCCTTTCATTTATGCTCCTCCTTCACTCATCTTCATCATGTGTTATTATTGTTAGGCAATTTCTAAAGGACGGCAAGGAAGGGAAGCACAAAATATCGTGAAAGTAAGTTTATCTTTTGCTCAAACTGTTTAAAAATTTTGCAAATGCCAATTTGACATGGTTCCCTTTCTTCAGGTGTATTTGGCAAATTTGCGTCTTAAGGGAGTTGGTACTGATGTCCTAGTCACTGCATATGAGCCCATTGTTATAAAGTAAGTATTAGGAATATGTTTTTTTTTTTGAGCCAATAAACTAAATAAATAATTTTCTTGCATTTGGATTCCATTTATATTGTTGAATAATTATGGTAAGTTGAGTTGAACTTTGGATATATGATAATATGAATTCCTTAAGGGGTAGTGGGTAACATCTCCTGCAATTCAGTAATTTTTAATATTTCCTTTGTACATACCTCAAAAAGCAGTTGAATAGTTTTGTTAAGGTTTACCGTATGTTACACTTAAGTGGAAGAGAGGCCAAATTAGTTAAAGAAATGGCTAATTATTTGCAATTTTCCCCCTTGTTGTGACCGTGTGGGAGCTTTTAAGTATCTCAGACACTTATTCATAACCTTTTTGCTGCAGTCCTTTGAGCGAAAGTGCTGGCACAGTTGGTGCCGGCTTAGCTGTTCCTGCTGCACAAGCTGGATGTTTGCCTATGGCTGAGGTCTTTAAACTTGCTGTTGAAAGCTTCAAGGTTTATGACTGGGGTCTTTTTGGTGTATGATCCTAGGTTTTGCAAAGTGTTGGGACTCTAGGAACATAGTTATAGGACTGAAATTTTAGTTGCTATTCCCAATTTGATCCGTGTAAATCCCTTGTTGATTTTCATTGGGCCGCTTTTCCTTATTCAAACAGATTATATCATATCTTTTGCATGTGGTTAACCAGGTACAAACCTGTAGCTTTGGAAGTAGTTTGGCTTCTCTTAATGGATTTTGCAGTCTTTATAAAACACAGCCCACTGGTTTGTGGATGATAGGATATGTATTATTGAATCTGTTTATAGACAAATTGAGTCCTTGCTGAAATGAACAGAGCATCAAAAACTCTTTGTTTTTCATTTTGCTTTTGGGTAGATTTTAATATTTAGGGGCGGCGTTGAGGTTCAACTTGTCCTTTGTCTGTTTCTTGTGTTCATATCATATTTTGGCCTTCCAAGTGTGAAATCATTTTTCCAATTTATAGAACAAGCATTGTCTCTCGACGTGAATGTTGCCATTTGCTAATCATGCTCTTTGAAATGTATAGCTCACAGATGGCTCTTCTCTCTCTGTCTCTGTCAAGAACGCTGTTACGCAAGGTTGATTTAATAAAATAAATTGGATTTGTCTCCTTTGAAAAGTGCAAATATAGCGTGAGTTGAAAGAGGTATTTTTGCATACTTTCTGTTTACACTAAATAGTGTTTGTCACGCATGGTTTAAGAAGTGTATTATATTAGAATTTTTATTTTTTATTGCTTGTTACTCATTTGTGGATGGAGTGCATAGATGATTAGTTAGCTGAAATTTACAGAAAATTCTGAAGTTAAAACTCTGAAGAGGGCAAAGACTTCTAGAACCTCAACAAGCCTAATTAGATTTGACATTCTCATGTATGTTCGGCTTATATAAGTTGATCAGTCAGTTTTTATTACATTAATTCTAGAGATTCTACTCGATTAAAGTTTCAATTCGTTTATACAGCTTTGGTCCTAAGTCATCACGTTCCATGTAGAAGTTCTCTTTCCTGAAGGCTTAGAGAGCAAGGATGACCTCCATTTTTTCAATTTAAGAACTGTGCCAACTGATAAGGGATTCTAGCTAGAAGCCACTGCAAGTGGCCAATCCATCGAAGAAGAGTCAACCACGTGGCAACTGGCAATCAACTAGTTTGAAAATCATGCATTTTTATGGGGCCATCCTGAAAAAAGAAACTAGGACATAGTTGTCTTCATAGGACCCGTGTTTTCACACATTGCGACTGTAGAAAAGCTGCTTGAAATTATTGGTGAGCAATCAACATCAAATCATTGCCGCATCTTTTAAAGACACTTATTTCCATAGTGGCACAGGGTTAAACATAATACTATTACTCAAGAAACCAATTAAATTCTGCATCTGTAGATCCATGGAAACTTTATTACACGATATGATCCGTCCATAAGAAACCAATCAGTTTCGAGCAATGTCATGACTCATTACCAAAGGAAAGCAACTTTTTCCTCATTCAAATCACGCAGATTGAAAAATAAGAGGGAGAAAGATGAAGATATAGAATGTGCCGATAAAGCTGAATTTATGATTCTCCCATGCCGACCTGCTATATTAATGGGAAGCTATCTAAACTGTTGTACATACTTCAAATATTCCATCTTCTCTTCATTTTGTTCCCCCCCCCCAAAAAAAAAAAAACACTAGTTCTTATAGACTTGCTCATGGTTTCCTCATTTCACAAAGAACAAAAACTTGGATGCAATTTTTTAAATATTTATTTTCAAAATTTTTTAATAAAATTATAACATATGAAAAAGTCAAATATTATACTTCTACTAAAAAAATCTAATAACAAATACTTTTAAAAATTACATTTTATAAATCTTACTCAAGTCCCACCTTGTAATAATTGTGTAAACCATGTTGGTGTATGATGTTATGATGACATAGATAAAAGAATATGCTATATGTGCCGCTAAAAAAGAAATTAGTTGTATATATTGTGGAAATTGGAGGTGAAGAGAAGGGATATGGCAGCTTTTGCTATTATTGCCCACTAAATCATTCAAAGTAAGATGAGGAGTTTGTCACATTACTACCTACTTTTTCTCTAACCGAAAGAGACTAAAGTACATCACTACGTTTGCAATTCAAAGATAATTGACTAATTGGCAATCCAAGTGAAAAGTCACTTCTTTAAACCCTAATTAATGCTTGATGAGAGTAACCTTCTTTAACACTTTTTGAATGTCACTTAATCTGAAGGCATTGGATTTAAGTAGAATTTGTTAAGTATTTGATATAAAATAACCAATAGAAATATGATATATATATATATATATATAGTTGTTTAAATGTGATGTTAAGCTTAAAAAAATTCACTTAGCTTTTATCACAGAATTTAATAAAAAACACCTAAAAACTATACTAAGTTTTGTCCAATGAAATCCCTTGTTGCATTATATATATATATATATATATATATTATGAGCCAGCCCATATAGGTTTTCAAATTTATGATAAGAGCAGTTTTTCAGAAATATTTAACGAGGAAGTCACTAAGTGTTAATTTAACAGTAATAAAAGATGTAGATAATTAGTAAAATGTGTTAGGTTCAAATTTACACTTTATTATGTATTAAAAAGTTAACAAAAAACACAATTATTTGATTTATAATTAAGTATATGATGCTTTAGAATCAAGCTGTGAACATCACCGAATTGTAATTGTTTTTGGTTTTTTGGATATTTTGGGATGTGCCTTGGCGTAAAATGATGGTTACCCAATATTTTTAGTACATGCACAGAGAGAGGGTTGAACTTGCGGTTAGTACGTATAGTTGATGAGGGTAATTAATTTGAACCAGAGACTCGTTGCCATGACGAAGAAGCAAAAGTCATATGAGAAATGAAGATTGAAAATGGACCAAAAATGAATGAAGAAGCCACTTGGTGTGTTCTGTATGAGTAAGCTACAGACAGACATTAATCAGAGCAATGTGGACTGAATGACTGATATATATTAAATTGGATTGTACTTCACGGTGTAGGACTTGACCACGTTGATAACTCTCGTATGATTTAAAATGTATTATTCAATTTATTTATGATGTATTGAGTTATTTAAATAGATACATGAATGACTAAAAATAAATAAATTTGTTATTAGTTGTATTCGTATGGCTAAAGATAAAATAAGAGGGTTGATCCAACAATAAAATATTGTACTATCTAGAATAATAAGTAAAATTATAAGCTTTCTCCTTTGTGAGCTAAAAAGAAGAAGATGATGACTATCAATATACAAATGCTGTTTTCACTAATATCTTGAATTCTAAGAATTGCATCCTATCCTGAATGTACAATGATATTTTTAATAATGTATTACTTACAATTGAGTAAGATTTATTTTTCTTTTATATCTAGAAATTTATGGGTTGTTGTTAGATTTTTTAAGAGTAGTTAAATTGTTTTAATAATATGAGATTTCACAACATAAACTCATTTATTTTAAATATATGAGAATATTATATTTATAAAGTACCTATAACAAGCTGTATTTAAATTTTGTTATTGTTCAACTAATTGTATTTGACTTGTAATATCTTAAAGGTCTAAACAATATTATAATGTTATAACTAAGGGTGAACAAAATCGAACAAAATCGAATCAAACCAATTAAATTAAATAAAATCGAATTAAACTGTTAAAAATCGAATAAAATCGATTAAAAATTGAATTGATTTAGTTTTTGTGATTGTAAAACCGATTAAATTAATTCGATTGTCGATTTTTTTCATATTTGGTTCAGTTAACCGAACCAAATTGAACAATTAAAATTGTAATTAATTAAAATTTAATATTGTGTTTCTTTTTAAATTAATGGGATCTTTTGTCAATTAAACTTGTATCAAAACTACATTCTTTATGTGGTTTAAGAAATATACAAATTATTTATACTATTTTATTATAAGATATTATTCTTATATTTTTTTTACCTTTTAAAGCTTATTTGTGAATGTATGAAATTTTTTTAGATAAAAAATATATATATATATAAATAATAAATTATTCTAAAGTTATTATTGGTCAAAATTTTAAGATATGTAAAATATTAGAAGTTAAATTTTACATATTATAAAAAACAAATTTTATAAAAAAAATTATTTTTAAACAAAAAAAAATATAAATCAAATCAAATTAAATCAAACCAAACTGAATAAAAATCAAATCAAATTAATTAAAATTTAAAATAAATAAAATCTAACAAAATATTAAATTAATTTAATTTAATTTTTATTCAAAATTAAATCAAATCAAACCTTTGTACACTCATAGTTATAACGAAGTGAAAAAAGGAAGCTAACGTAACTCATGTAGTTTGAGAGTCATATTGGAATTTATCAGCTGGGTATATGACCCCACACGCTGTACCATATGTGCATTACTTTTAGTGCAGTGCAGTGCAGGCTACGGGGAAAATAATAGACATTAAAAGAAGGGCCTTTCATTATAGTGCACTCTCATAATGATGTAGCCTGTCCAACGACCTGTCATTCTTTGTTTTTATTTTTATTATTAGGAAAAGTTTAGCTTTTAATTTTCATTATTAAATCATTTCTAAATTTGTGTTTATAATAATACAAAAATTATTTTATATAAATTTTAAAAATATTCAATATCAAAACATTCAACTAAGATCATCTTAAAAGATTCAACTCTCCACAATTTTTTTAGGTTTCTTTTTCTTGGTTTTCTTATTTGGGATTTAGAATTGTGCACTCCAACCTGTCATTCCATCTTTTCTGTTAGTTGATTACCTTCCCCTCTGTATTCTTTTTTCTTCATTAACCATTATAAAAGCAAGCACTCTATACCGAAGTAAAAAATATATATATTTTTTGTCTCATTTTTAATTACCCACATAAGATAATTTATAATTATTATGATTATGATTATGATTATTATTATGACTGCACATACAATTATATCTTAACATTACTGTCATATGACTATGTGCGAACAAGCTGTTGACCCAATATATTAACAAATTAGGAGTGCCGTATGGTGCACCTAACCTAAAATTCATTGAAAATATTATCATAATAGTGAGATGATAGGATTTTTAAAACATGGGAAAGAAACATGAAATAGTTTTGAGAAATGCATACAAGAACAGAAGTTAGATTTGGATCTTTGAAAATAAGGACACCAGATTGACCAAAGGTAGGAGGAAAATGAATTATTAAAAGGTAGCCTCTTAACCACCAACATTCCCATAAAAGTGTGTGTATGACAGAGGTGATATACATGAATGGTAAGCCATCCTCATCACCGCCATAGATGGCCATAGGTAGCAAACCATGTGATCCATCTTTGCCCAATACCCCATTATCATCATCACCAAGAAGTACTACTAGTCCTTTTGCCTTTCCAAACATCACTTTATATATATATATATATATATATATATATAAAATATAGTATAAAGCGTAGAGCGTGTAACATGAGGGATTAAGGAACGGACTAATCGTTATAAAAAGTTTAAAGGAATGTCTAATTAGATATCTTGATTTTAAAGGATCATAATTTTTTAAGAGAAATTTTGAGTCTTGTTACATATTTATGAAAAGTCATTTTAGAGCTCATCGTTGTCCCATGTTTGATTTATCAGATTGAGGCTATTTTTCAAATCCAAGATCTTTTTTCAAGTGTTTCGAAACTGTCTCAGTATTTATTTTTATTTTCTTTCTTGTATTTTCATATTTTTATTCATTTTTTTGAAATTAATTAAGGCAAAACATATAAATACATTTTGTTCAGTTTTGTTGGCATTTTTCATTAATAAAAATTTTGAATTCTAAACTCTTAAATTTTATGTTAACTTTCTAATTATTTTGCATTTTTCACTTTGCAGGCATGTTGTGTGTGTGTGTGTGTTCTTAAAAATATTGCACAAAAATTGTTATACTTTTCTTCTCAAGTAATATTGCCCGCGTCAACTTGTGCAGACTAACAAATTCATCTAAACAATTTGACGAAAGGTATATGAGATTTTTAGGGATATAAATTTTATTTAGCTTTCAAGTTATATACGATGATAACCTTTTACAGGTTATCAATAAGAGCAGAATAGTGTGTTATAGTGTTAGAAACAAAAACCTTGATGAATTTCTTTTGGGGTAAGTTCAGGCTATCTCATTATTTTGAACTCTATTCACAAATAAGTAATAATCAATAAATAAAAAAGGAAGTACAACCTATATGGTGGACTCTATGTAAATCATGTTTGATAAACATTAATTGATAAACTTACATAAACTAATAATTTATATAAACTAATAATTATAATAGATACAAGAATCCCTTTACCTCTAACAGGTGTGTGTGTGTATGGAGAGAGAGAACACACACATATACATACACTATAATAATGTTTAATTTTTCTTGTTGATCTTTTTGACTAAATTCCAATTGATATTATATATATATATATATAATTATAATTATATAATTATATATATATATATATATATCATTTAACATTTGCATATTTTTTTAATTAAATTTTAGTTGAAAAAAATTGAATTGCTCAACAGTGAAAATAAAAAAATTTGTGCCAAAATCTGACAAAAAAATTGTAGGGGCAAAATTTGTTGGCTTGAATTCAAATGCCAAATTTTATTTTCTTTTGAATTTATTTTTTTAACTTTTTTTAACTTTAAAAAATTAAAGATTGTTTACTCAATGAAAATAAAATATATATTTAAAAAATAATTTTAATAAAAAAATAAATTATAATATAAAATAATTTTTAGAATTATAATATTCTAATTATAATATAGTTAGAATAATTATAATACAATCAAAATATTATAAAATAATAATAAATATAAATACAAAATATTATATATATATATATATATATATAATTTAATCTAATTAGATATATAAATATATAAGATATAATAATATATAACATACAATTAGATATATAAATATATAAAATATAATATTATATAACATATAATAATGGTAATGCATTGCATAATGCATTACCAACAATGTATTACCAACAGTCAATCGGTAGTTTTAAATTCAAATTTTCTGTTTTCAAATTCAAATTTTTTGTGTGAATTTTAACTCATTAATTTTTTTTGTACTTGTATATAAACCGAAATTTTCGTTTTGAATCATTTTTGCATTTCATTTTCTTCTTTTCTTCTTTTACATTTTTTTTTCATCTCTCTCCAAACTTTCTTTTTTTTTTTTTTTTTTGGTAAGATATTTTTTTTTTTGTTCTTTCCTAGTTTTTTGCTTCTATGGTTCAACTTTCTTGTTTTCATTCAAGTGATGTTAATTTTCTTAACCTTTCTCACATTTATCTTTTATTTTTCTTTTGTTACTTACTTTAGGTAAAAATAATTTATAGGTTCTGATTTGATTGTAATTTTCAATTTTTTTTTTCAAATTTTCTATTATTATTTTGTTTACTTGTTTTGGTTGGAATTTGGGTTGATTATTAATATATTTGATTTCATTTTCTTATTTCATTTCCTTTATAGATATAGGTAAAAAAGATTTATTTGAGATTTGATACAAAAGAATTAGAGAGAAGAAAATTTAATCGGACGAAAAAATGAAAATAAAGAAAGAAAAATACGATGAAGAACAAGAAACCCAAACCCAAATAAACTCATATAACCCAGAAAGAAAATGATAAAAATATTATTTAGTTATAAAAAATATTTAATGTATAAAAAAAGAAATTTAAAATAGCTAAAAATATTATTTTTAGTTGAATAGAGGTCGACTAAAATTTAGTCGAAACCAAATTATTAGCAATGGAAAAATCAATTGTTTATTTGACTAAAAATTTAGTAGGAAAGATATAATTTCTTATTGAAATTAATATTATTCTCACTGATCTTTGAGTGAATGTTAACAATTTTTGTTGTAGTGATATATATAGTTATCTTTGTTGAATTGATGGCTAGCTGCCAAAATGGGAGTTAAGGGTGTGTTTAGTTGAAGATTTTTGGAGGGGAGAGGAGGAAGATAAGATATTTGGTTGAATAAAATTGAGGGGGAAGGGAGGGGAGAGGAGGGGAGGGAGGTGGAGGCAAATTTCCCTCCCCTCCAAATTGGGGGGCTGTGGAGGGGACGAGAGGGGAGGGGTATTTTTTAAATTGTAATTTACTTTATTATTCTTTAATTTTTTTAATATTTAATAAAAATTAAGATAATTTTTTTTATCAGAAATTAAAAATAAAAAAGATTGGAATTCATAATTTTTTTAAAAAAATATTGATATAAATAACTTTTTTATAAAAAAAATTAAAATAATATAAGGGTAAATTTGTCCAAATATAATTACCTCTTCTTTCCTCTCCTCTTCTCTTGAACCAAACAATAATCTCCTATTCTCTCCCTTCCCCTTCCTTCCAACCAAATAGAATTCATTAAACCCCTTCCCCTTCCCTACCCTCCCCTCCTCTCCTCTCCATTAACCTCCTCTCTCCTTCCCTCCGTTGAATCAAACGGAGCCTAAAAGATGATGCTGAGGTGCTGCTATATATGAAGTTTGATATATCTTATCATCCTCCTCTAAATTAATTCAATTTTGGATCTTCGTACAAATTAATGAACAAGAGTAAAATTGAGCTTCACCTGAAATGTAGGAAAAATAATGATATGAGGACCATAAATTAGGGTTTTCTGAGTGGAAACGTGACCCTGTCGTTGGCTACAGATACAATGCAAGAGACAGCACGCACATATAATTGCTTCTGATTTAGAAAACAAACCGTACGTTGTTTGCATGTGAACGAATCAAACACGCCAACAATGGTTGGCAAAGGTTGTGGGTAAAACCTATAAACTAATAAGTGCACCTCCCAGTAATTAGGAAATGACGACATGACTTAAGTGTCATTATTGAATCCAGTTTTAATTAGTACAAATCACCACCCCCCCACAAAAAAAAAAAAAAACATATCTTAATCTGTTGGAGCAATTGTCGTTGTCGAGCCCATGATCTTATAGTGACATATACATGCAAAGTATAATATTAATTACATGAGCTCAATCATCTTTTGTAAAACCCCTATATTTGTACAGTACATATTTAAAATTACAGAGTTGGATATGGCTTCATCATTATTAGGTAGGCATGTTGGTTGTTGAAATGTAATTGTACTATGTCATCTTGCTTTGCAGTGTCGTGTTTAATTCCAATTTAATTTGCTTTTAAGTCACACTTTGTCCTTTTGATCACATGGGTATACATGTGCCATGCTTCATATATAAGAGCTAATTGCAGTTTAGATATGCATAATTTTTAATACAAGATTGTTTTTAATTACAAATTTTTGTCTTAGCAACGGTAAAGGTGAAAATTAACGACTATTATTGATTCCCGCAAATTTTAACTACGACACTTCTCAAAATTGTCGCTATTTTATCTGTTACATACACGTTTTGCAATCCTTTAATAGACAGTCGCAACAACTAAATGACACAAACTAATTAGTGAGCAGTTAAGAATTTTATGGTTCCCTGTAAAACTTTAAATTAAAAAAGAAATTACATGCAGTATTATAAGAGTTTGTTATCAAAATTTTAATAAAAACATTATTTTATTATAAAATAATATTTTATATTAATTTTGAATAAAATAAAACTTTTTTTAAAAAAATCATATAGATATTGTAAAATAATATCTATATAATTAAAATATAATAATAAAGATATAAAAATTACATAAATTATTTTGTTCTAAAATTAATTGGTAAATATAATTTTGAATTACTTCTATCATTGGATTTAACTGACCCAATCGAGAGATTAAGAACAACCAAACTATTCTCGAGAAACTCTCACATAAATACTCGCCGTTCATAGTCATATCTCTCTTCTCATATTTATTTTCTTTTTCTTCAAGATGATCATCTTTATCATTCCCTTTAACTGCTACATGGATGTTGAGTTAAACGTGTGACTTTGTGATGGAGACCTTGGCACCACCGCGAGATTGATCATTTTTAATTTTGTAAGATCTATTGAAGACTCTACACTAATGAAAACTAACTATAAGTACTGTTCATAATTATTAATATATGTGGTAGGACTCTTTAAAATGAGATAAATGCTATGATAGTGCGTTAATATTTTAAAAAATGAATATATCTAAATTATGTCATTTACGTATATTTAATTTTTTTAAATTTGAAACTTATGCTGCTTTATTATGTATGTTTAGTGCAATTTTGTTTCTCCCAAAATAAAAAAAAGGAAGAGAACTAATATTGCTGGGAAAATAGGCCTAAAATATTAATAGGTTATCCTAGAAGAAAGTTAATAAAGGAGAAAGTCGAGTAGGGTTACTTTTGTATGGCAGTGAGTCTTTCAAGTTTTTTTGACTTGGGCGTTTGGGTCCCACTTCTCCGGCCAACACTGTCTTTATGGATTGAATGATAAACAGCGACGCACGTGGAGTCTGATTCAAGCCACTCTCCAACCCTAATCAAAATGACACCCTGTATTCTATCATTTCTGTTTTTCTTTTTCTTCTTAATTCCTTTCCTCCCCAAAAAGAAAACATCTTTTTTAAATTTGCCATCAAATCCTCACAATACTCAATTATTTTCCCCAACTGAATACTTGATTTTAAAATTCAAAACCACTCGAGTATTCAAGTTTTATTCATGGAGTCAGTAAGAGATAGGATTTTACTTTTCGTTTGATTAAGAATAATGATTGTAAGAATAAAATATTCAAACATTATGTCAATATCATATGTATAAAATTTTAGAAGGGTTAATGTTATACACTTTTTTAATTTAAGTTTGATTTCTTTTTAAAATAATTTATGTATAAATTTTAAATGTATTTGCACAATGTAAAAGAATAACTTAAGTTTGGTATAAAATGTCAGGTAAACAAATAAAAATAAAAAACAATAAATAGAATTAAAAAACAATACTCGTATTTTTAGTTTAAAAAAATAATGATAATAAAAATATAAAATATATTATACAAAATTTCTCTCTTCCATTTGACTATCAAACAACCCTAATATTTTACAAAGTTTTTAAAATATTTTGATTATAATTTTAAAAGGTCTTAATTTGTCAAATTTTTTTACAGCAGTTAGTAAGTAATTTTGCCAAATCAAAACCTCTCATTTATAACTTTTTTTTTTGGTTTAAAAAGCACTTGCTTTTCCAAATTTTAGGATGACCCTTATTATTCCCACTCATTATTGTTGTTGCTTAAAGCTTGTCATCCTCATCCTCTCTCTCCCTCTAGACTAGAGAGAGAACAACTCAGCAGCCAGCTCCCATCCGAGAGGAATTTCCATGCTCCACAAAGCAGATACACAGAGAAAGAGAGACCCACTTAGCCCACTAAACGATATCATCGAGAGGGTCACCCAAACAGATATGCAGAAGTAAGTACCACCAAGAAAAAAAGAAAAAGACTTTTTATTATACATAAAATTAATAAAAAAAAAGAAATTTCTCTCCTAGAGCTTTTGTATATCATCAGATCATACGATCATGGAAGAGGCTGATCATCCAAATGGGATCCGCAGACCCAATTTCCCATTGCAGCTGTTGGAGAAAAAAAATGGTGAAGAAGAAGAAGATGCAGCAGCGGCAGCTTGCTCCAACAACTCGACCCGACCCAATAACCTCCAGCTTACCGACCAATCCAAGAAGCCGCCTCCCAAGCGCGCCTCCACCAAGGACAGGCACACAAAGGTCGACGGCCGGGGCCGTCGGATCCGCATGCCCGCGGCTTGCGCCGCCAGAGTGTTTCAGCTGACCAGGGAGCTCGGCCACAAGTCCGACGGGGAGACCATCGAGTGGCTGCTCCAGCAGGCAGAGCCAGCAGTGATCGCTGCCACGGGGACTGGGACCATTCCCGCCAATTTTACCTCCCTTAACATCTCGTTACGCAGCTCCGGCTCAACTGTGTCGGCGCCATCTCACTACTTCAGGGGTAATTATAACAATTACTTCAGTCCCAGCTTATTTTCTTCATCCACGCAGTTGAGAAACGCAGTCATGGATGATTCTAGAAGGATCTTGTTTCCTGGCGCCGTTGGGTTTCCTCCTTCTTCCTCAGAGAATTCTTCCATAAATAATTTCAACTCTGCTAGTAATGTGAATGCCATACTACAACTATCAAAGCAAGAGCTCAGGGAAGAAACTGGTGGCGGCGGCCTTGAATCGACGACAACAGAAACCGAGGGGAGTTTAGGAAGAAAGAGAAAGCCGCCAGAGCAGGAACTGTCGCAGAGTCAGATGGGCAGTTATTTATTACAATCCAGCACGGACTCAATTCCGGCGAGTCATTCTTCGGTTCCGGCAACGTTTTGGATGGTAAGTAGCCCCGGAAATAATCAATCCATGGGTGGCAGTGGCGGTGGCAGTAACGGTGGAAACAGCAGCGGCGATCCCATATGGGCAATCCCCTCTGTCGGTAATTATAGTAATATGTATAGAGGGGCCATGTCTAGCGGTGGGTTTCATTTTATGAATTTTGGTTCTCCAATGCCTCTGATGGCTGGCCAGCAATTAGGTGGTACAGTGATGAATGAAAGCAACTTAGGCATGCTTACAGCCCTAAATGCATACAGGCAAATTCCGGCAAACGGCGTCTCAGAGTCTCCGGCTATTACCGGGCATGGAGGAGACGAACACTCCTGAGGAGTGAGGATCAAATAGTAACAGGTGTATGAATTAATATATGCTATTAGCTTCTCTTGTACTGCTAGCTTCCACTACTTGTCTTCTACTATATATTGGTTTCCGAGCATATATATATCTAATGAATTTTATATTGTGTCCATTTGCAACATAGGCGTAAGTTTGATTGCTTTAATATTCGATTTTGGTGTTACAGAGGATGATTTTAGGGTTTGAGAAGAAACATATATATTATAACAACTATTTGCTTTGCTAAGGTTTGTTTTCCTATCACAAAGTGGTTTTATGGGTTTTGTTGCTTGTCACTGCACTATCACTTCTCGTTAATTTTGTTAGGTATATATTAACGTTTCTATAATTTTAAGATGCGATATTGGCTCATTATTATATATCCTCAGTTAAATGGTTTCTGCATTGGGTTTTTTTAATTGAATATTACGGTGAGGGATTAAATCCCTTAAGATGATAAAACAACAGTATACTCTCTCACATAAATAATATAGTGTACTTAAGATATTATTCTCTGGAAGAATCGAAGTTGATGTTCATAAAAAGAGATATTATTTTTTTTCAACTAAACTGTATAGCCCCTTTTGAGTGTTATAGATTAAATTAATGAAGTATAAATTTTAATTTGATACTATTTACTGCAATGTGGGTTGGAAAGAATTAATGGCCTTTCTCTGAGACTGAGATTACTGGAAAACTGTAGCATGCATATGTGTGTGTGTGTGTGTGTGTGTGTGTGTACATATATATATTTACAGACACACACCTTATTGCTGCAGTGTGTGAAGTGAATTATATGTATTGTACTAGCTAGGGACCAATAGATACAGATGGTGGGATGAAAGAGCCCAGGAGTCATCATGATGATCAGCCTTTGAAGGAGGTCTTACGCTGATCAGGTGTTGGTGAGCCCCAGGGGTTTTGGCCATATTCCCTAAAATCCATATACACACTCTGCCTGAACAACACCTTCATTCTTTCTCTTTCTCATATAAAGAAGAAAGGTAGCTAGCTAGCATGGCATCATAATATAGATAGAGATTTGTACGGTGGTAGTAACTAGTTAATGATCTTAATTCGTCTATTATTCCCACCTCTGATCTGTGGGTTTTGCAATAGCCTAGCCATTCCAAACTTGGATATATTCTGAATTTTGTGTGTGTGTGTGTGTGTGTGTGTGTGTGTGAGACTTTCAACCCCACCCCATTATTTTCCTATTTCTTCATCAGAATTTAAAACGTTAGGTTTTTGGATTATAGGTTCTTATTCCAACTACGAATGTATATTCATATTGGAGTACTTTATGTGCCTCAATTTTTTGGATATATATGGATGAATTGAATGTGATTTAGGCTCATCAGTATCCTTTGGCGTTGTAATACAGAACCTTTACGTCGAATAGTTTTATAAGAAGAAGAAGCTCAATGATTAAAAGTTTAAAAGAAAAAATAGGACCAGTAGCTTGGATTGAGTTTAATTAAACTTGTAGTTTATGATTTTTTTCTAGTGATGACCTATATATTTCTTCGAATTGTCGACACAGCTTGCATGTTTATGCATTTTAATCAATCCGATATATAAATGAAAATTTTCTTAACGAAAATGATTAATATGGGTACTCAAAATTAATGATCTTATGGACCATTAATTTGCCTAAGCATGCATCATATTGCCGACAGAATATATATATATATATATATATATATATATATATATATATAAGAACGTCCATGCATTAGTAAGAAGTGCATGGCTTGGTACTTTGACAAGTTGACATGGCGGGATAGGGAACAGGGAGGGAGGTGCTATAGCAATAGCTAGCTAGTTATTGCAGCATATTATGTTACATTTGTTATAGTAAATTTTTTTTTTAAAAAATAAAAATGAGAATAAAAGAAAATTTAAAATTATATTTAATATAACATAAAATAGAATAAAAATATCATTTTATTTATATATTTGATAAATTGAAAATAATATAATAATAATAAAAAGTTGTGCATTGTTGAGTATGGCATGAAAAGAAATGAAATTACTTTTTATAGTGTAAAAAATTATTTTTAATTAAAAACATATATTTTCATTTATCAGTCATAAATAAAATCAAATATATTTTTTAATTTTTTAATTCAAAAAAATATTTTTGAAATATAAAAAATATCAAAAATAAAAATATTAAAATATTTATTTTTAATTTTTAATTCAAAAATATTAAAATATTTAATAACGTGGGGCAAATGAATAGTGAGGCAAAATGATACTTTGGCTCCTCTTAGCTTTTCATTAATGATGTGATAAAAAGCAAAGCAAGTTAGTACATGATGTTAGACTTGGCTTGTAACTGAATAGACATTCAGTAACACTAACCGCACTAATTTTTTCTTTTTCCTTTTTTTTAAGCAATGTTATGGAACGATAAGCTCTTTCGCAGTTAGAGTTTTTTTTTTTTAATTTATGTAAAATAATTTCTTATTATTTATACAAATTTTGATGTGATTTAACGATAAAAAATTCTTTATGATAAATCTTTTTTGATAATTTTTAAATTCAAACTCAAATCCCACAATTTGAAGACGAATTAATTTATCAAAAGTTTTGTCAAGTGGATGTTAAAAATTATTATATATATATTTATTAATATTTTTCAATGCCCATTGTTCTCATATCTCTTCATTTTACAAGCATGGGTGTTCAGTGCTGTACAACTTTTTTATGCAAAATAAGAATGAAAAATAAGTAGGTTGAAATGAAATATGAAATGTGTATTTGAAAATTTGGTGGCTTCCTCCTAAATCACATTTTCTTTTAAGTAACAAATTTAAATTTTTATATAGACGTGATTTGTTACCGAGTTTTCAAACACACCAGAAATAAATATAATTTCGAGTAGTACTTTTTGGTATTAAACAGGCATGATAAACCCTAAAATAGAATTACCACTCGCAAGTGCTTTTATATAATACTGTTGGTGTGTTATCTATTACAACTCAGTTAACGCAATTTTCAACCTGAAAACTAAGTTTCCACAGAATGTTGAGTAGATTCCCTTAACAGTGTCATGGATAAAAACATTAATTAAAACGAGCGAAACCCACCAAGATTGCTTTCTGAGAGTTGAAAATTTAGCTTTTGTACCTATAATTCATGGGGAAGAAAAGATTCTTTCACATCTATGTGCGTACATCCAACAAGTTAAAGTCTTACTTATATCAGTTTTAATTCACTCCTAGTCTCGTTAAGTGGAAGCTTGTTGATGACCACATATATGAATCCTTTACCATTTATTAGCAGGAAATGCATTTATTTTTCCCAGTGTAAGGAACTGCATGCATGCGTCTGATCTTTCATATATAGGCCTAATCGTACTGCAGTTCTTCTTTATTCTGCACAAGATACCCACCCTTTTACATGTCAATCTTGTTACAGCGTGGAAAACAGACTCGGATACAAACAGAAACTCATCAAGGATCAACAGTTAGATTTATCAGAACGTGGGGCCTATGCCATTAATTGAAATCTCATAATGCATATGTATGTATATATATATATATATACTCTTATTTGGTAAAATTGTAAGGTTCACCTATTCCTTTATATATTTATTATAATTTTTTTATCTTTTACTTTATCTATTAAGTTATTATTTTAATCATCAAACCATTTTTAAAAAAATAAAAATGTAAAAATCATTTCTTAATTTACCTTTCTATATTTTATATTTCTTTTTTCTTTTTAATATCACTCAACTAAACACATCTTAATATTTTCACTTTATTACTCAGTGATTAAGAAATTGACATTAGCAAAGGTTTGCTTCGTACGTAACCACAATGATACCTTGTGCTTCAAATTTGTTAAATCCCAAATGAAATTTTTGAATTTTATATGATTATATTTCTCCAAACATATCTATAATTCTGTTTTCATTAAACTCGTCAAATTTACAAGACAATTTTATAAAAAGGGATGAATTCGTAATGTAAACTCATAAAGTTTACTTTTGAAATTAAATAGGTATTGAAGTATATAGTTACATAATTAAAATATAATAACAATAAAAAATTTATTCAAATGTAATTTAAATTATACTAGTTTTTAAAAAATTCATTCCATAATACATAGTATTTAATATAAAAATTCTAATAAAATTCATATATAAATAGTTATTTAACATAACCAATTAATTAAGTAGTATATTTTATTTTATTAAGTATATCAGTATAATATTATTTAAAAAATATATTTAATATAATTTTATCTTTTGTTTTAAAGTTTAAAATTTTTTATAAAATTTTGCAACTAACAATTATTTAGTATATTATGGATTCCTGGAGAAGATGTTGATTTGTATCCTTTTGGTCCAGGGTTTGGATCTATGTGTTTCACTTTGTTCAAATTTTAGGAAATCCAGAGGAACAAGTAAATATAGATAAAACTTTACTATGTTAAGAAGGATAAAATAGATTGATGGTTAAGGAATTGCACTCACACTCGGCCCCAAGTTTGAACTTACCAGCCGCCAGTTTTGATATTTCTCAGCTTCGCTGATATATGTAATAATTATATTACTCAACAGAAAAAGAGGCTGTGTATCTCTCATAATGTTAGATAGCAATTGAATATTGGGAAGCTGATGCCAGCTAAACAATGGTGATGATATGTGGTGAACAGCCAAATGAAGGCATTGTTACAGCAGGAGCTGTATATTGTGTAAATACTTAGTTCAAGGGACCAATACTAATTAATGAATTATGACGCAAAAGTTAAGGATAAAAATAAAAATATAAAAAAAATAATTTTATAGATAAAAAATACTTATAATATCTATTTTTAATGATTGATAGATAGTACTAAATAATAATTAAAAGGGTAAAAATGAAATTTCACCAAACTTTCTATTTCCATTTCTATTTCACTTTTTCTGGGCAAACCAAACAAGCCGTTAGGGTTTGTATTTGGAATTATACAGTTAAACTCCATGTACGCCTACATAGATTCTTCCTCTCCCTATGTCAGTTTATATGTTTAATTTGGATAAGTAATTAGTGATCAGAGAGGAGATTTAGGTTGGAAAAAATGTGAAGAAAAGAAAAAAAGACTTAATAGAAGCACTTGAATATAGACGAAGACTTTGGTAAAATGCAGACTTTCAATTCGGGTAGCATTAGTAATATAAGGAAGTTCATCAGAAACCTCTTTCTCAATGAGGTATAGTCGGTCCTGAAAATGAATCAAACAAGAAAGTACTTATTGGCCTCTTTAAGGATGTGAAGACAACAATTTCTCTCATTTTTTATGTCACCACGTATGGGTCGAATTGAACACTTGATGGGTCAAAGATGATTTCAACACTTTAAAGATTTGATTCCAATCCCATTCAAACTAGTGACCCAACACATCAAATTGAACCAAATTCAATTTAATTTCGAACACTACTAATAGCCCCTAGGCCCAAGCAATCTCCAAAAATTGCTTTCACATGATTTATAAATGGGTCATCCATAGGAATTTTAGCAATTAATTAGGAATTATGTGAACCTTTAGTAATATTTCTCTCTTTTGAGCAGTTTTCCAATGAGAAATAGAAAGGCAGCTCTACTGTTTCCAGTATAACAAATTTACTGTTTGGCCTTAAGATTTAGGTGATCCCGTTTGGGCAACAAATGTTTTTTTTAAAAAAAAAATGGACCAATGAGGAAATATAAAGACATCTTTGGACTTTCGACTTGCTCTCTGGATATTGTATTACTTGACGAGCAACTTAGCAGTAAAGATAATTAAACAAATTCGTGAATGTGGGCTAAAAATTAGTAAATTTAGATTTTTTGGTTTTAATTTTTTGTCAAGCAGATAAAAGGTATTTTAAGGTAAAAGGAAAATTTTCAAAACCAAAGATAATAATATAAGTTAGTTAAATCTCAAATAAAATCAATATCGCATATTTTTTTGCTAGTACACATATTTTTGCTGCTTCACTCTCAATACTAGTTAATGTTAACTACTACCCCAAAATGATGTGGCTACTTACTAGAACTATTCATGGGCAGGGTAGAGTTAGGTTAGATATTTAATATGTTCGATATTCGATCTAATTAAAATATTGGGTTTGTGTTTTATGTCTGTGGCTCTACTCGACCGGAATAAGCCTGATTTTATATTAGATTAAGGTGAGTTAAGGTCGTTTGGATTTTTTTTTTTTTAATGAAGTATGAACTAATACTTGTAATATAAAAATATCTTTTTGTAAATTTATAGACATATATTTTAAAATAATAAGCTTTTAGAATTCTCATATTTTTATCAATAATATAAAAAAATAACTTAGTATTTTCAAGAAAAATATAAGCTATACTAATATAATTTGTCTTATATAAACATATGTATTTTTATTATTTAATAAAAGAAATATCAATAAGTATGCACATCAATGATAAAAATAATTAAAAAATAAAAAAAGTTTAGGTAAGTAATAAAAGTTGTAATGTGCAAAGAAAATTGGATAAAATATATATATATATATATATATATATATATATATATATATAAGATGAGAAGATATTAATAATTAACAAAAAAGTAACTATTAGGACAAGTTAGGTAAAATATGTCTTCACCCGTAGTCCGCCTTGACCCAACCCAATTAAGCCAAGTTAAGGCGAGTCCCTAAGATCTAATGGGCTAATGAATGTCCTACTATTTACAAATATGTATAAGAATTATTGATATGAGATAGCTTATCAAATTAAAATAATATAACTAATTTAATTTTTTCTGTTCACATAATTATAGTATTACATAGTACGTACTAAATCCAATTTTTCCCAGTCCAATTATTTGAAGGTTTTAACTTTTGTTGGCCAAGAAGAAGAAAAAATTCAGCTGTGCAAGGTTTTTAGTTGGGAAAATTCTACCTAAAGATCATCACTTGTTAAAAACTTTATTTAAAGATCATAAAAATCAAACTTTTTTTAAGAGAACTAAAAGAATAAATTATTATCAGTAATTTTTAAAATTAATACTTATATTTTTTAAAAAATTATAATTTAGTCTTTTTAATATTATAAGAGAATTTTAATTAATGAATAATATTCTTGTAATATTAGAAAGATCATATTATAACTTTAAAAATTATGAGAGTAATAATTTATTTCTTTGGCCATTAAGAAAAATTTTGATTTTTATGATTTTTTAGATGAAATTTTTACTAAATTATGTTTTTCAGGTAAAATATTTTCCTTTTTATTTGCGCACGTGGCAGGCAGATATAGGCAAATGGCTCAGCATTTTTTTTTTTTGGGCTCAATCAGTGACGAAAGACGTTCTCCGACATCGAGCTAGAAATCAGTAGAAGTGTAGGAAAAATTATTATTAAAGATTTTAAATAGAAAAATATTTATATTAAGAACTTTAAATTTTAATATTATTTTAAATAATTTAAAGATAAAAAATTTTAATTTAAGGCTTTAGATTATTTAAAATAATTTTAAAATTTAAAATTTAAAATTTTTTAATATAAATATTTTTAAATTGAGGTACTCACATATACTTTTTCTAAAAAAAAAATTTCGGTGCCTCTTTTCTCGAGCGCGAAAAGATTCCCTGAAAAATCAATTCTTTCCAAAGGCCCCATTGCCAACTTTCTCGCACTAACTTTCTCAGCTTTTTGAACTTGCTCATTTTCAAGCCTCTCTCTTCTCTCGCTAACCCCATGTCTCTCCGCTAAACCCCTCATCTCAATTCTGTAGAAAATAAACAGAGAACCATTGCAGGACATGGGCGCTTCTGGGGACAATTTACTTCAGGTCATCGCCAGTAATTTGGATGTTATTGCACTGTATGCCCCTTTTCCTCTAAATTCTTTAGGCATGTTACTCTGAATCACTCTGAAATCTGAGTTACATTCTCTGTTTGCGCTTATTTTTTCAGGCCTTTGGTCACCCTTGTATACCCTTTGTAAGTATGCTTTTGTTTTGTGCATTTGTGCCATTACTGTCAAGCAATGTGATGCCCTAACTTGATATGGGTTTTGTCTTCTCTTCGCACCCTTTTTGTGTTTCTGACAGATATGCTTCGATTAAGGCTATAGAGACCAGGTCCATTACTGATGATCAACAATGGCTCACTTATTGGGTTCTTTATTCCCTAATCACACTCTTTGAACTCACATTTGCCAAAGTTCTTGAAGTGTAAGCTTTCCTGTTTATGATATGAACGAGTATGGTTGCTATTACTTGAATTTGCTGTGGTTGGAAAGCGAGATTACTTTTGATTTTTGTTACTTGATAAAACGTGAAGTGTTAATGTGTAGTTTAAGGAGCCACATCAGGATTGATACGTGTTTGTTATATTTTCTTAAAAAAAATTTTACATATCCGAGTAATTGAATCGAACGTTCAATGAGCTCTGCCCTTTGAAAAGGGCAATGCAAATTGAGCATGGGTTTGTATTTTGTAAGGTTGTTTCTTTTTTGTTTGGTTGCAAGAAAAAGTTCTGAGAGAGTCCCCACTGCTATTTCTGGAGTGTAATGAAGCTGCTATTTTCAGGCTTGCCATTTGGCCCTATGCCAAGTTGATTCTCAGTTGCTGGTTGGTGCTGCCACACTTCAATGGGGCAGCACATGTTTATAAGAACTATATTAGACCCTTCTACATGAACCCACAAATGCCCCAAATTCCTCAAGTTTCTCAAATGTGGTATTTTCCACGAAAGAAGGACATGTTCAGTAAACCAGATGATGTTCTAACTGCTGCTGAGAGATACATGGAAGAGCATGGAACAGAAGCATTTGAGAGACTTATTCACAAGGTAAGCATAGTGTTCAATGTTTTACTGTGGAGTGTAAGGAAAGCTGCTAAATTTTGGGACTATTTAACTTGCTTTGGTTTGCTAGAGACCTGAATGTAGCAAGGAATTCTAATCCCTGGTACTGTTCTGGCTAAAAGTAAAGTAAGTGGAAGATGCTAGAAACAGAAAACTCAGATTTAACGGTGAACAATATTTTGGAGGAGCCTCATAGTCTAATCACGAGGAAGAAAGGGAAAAGATTTGACTCTTGAGTTAGCGTATACTACAAAAATTTACCTCATAAAAACTTTGTATGATGTTCTACATGGACTTCTATCAGTGCCATAACTACTCTGTGTAAAATGCCCCAGAAACAAGAAAAAGGAATGTTGAAGCTAAGGATCAAAAATTGATATTAAGTTATAGATTATCATAGGTTTGTTCTGTTGCAGTCAATTTAGAAGGTGACTATGAATGATGCTCATTCAAGCATATTGGAATATTAAATACTAAGGTGTAAATATTCATTTTTTTTGTGCAGGCTGACAGAGAAGCTAGAGCAAGAAGGCATGGAAATTACATGATCTTTGATGATGACTATATATATTGAACGGTGTTTATGGATATAATTTTCTAGCCTGTAGTTCTACTTTGACAGTTGCTAGTACTGCAATAGTTATATTGTGGTATGAAATAGTGGGTTATGAACTCTTGCACTGGCTATAATTCCCAGGACATTAAATTTCATCAGAGTTGTTTTCCATGCCGAACAACTAGGAAGCATCTTCTCCATATCAGTGAGACATTGGAGGAAACTATATCCAGATCTGTCAAACTCTGAAAGTTGAGAAACGGAATTGATTTCCTCCAATTCTCACATGCAATTTCCACAGTTGGCTCAAAATTCTTTAGTTAACGCCCGTGGTAACTGAGAAGAGATGTTGCTGGAAATTAAATTCACCATGTAAAAGAATCATCACTTTTGGGTTAGTTTCTCTGTAATTCTCATCTCAGTGACGGATGAAAAGTGGGGGTTGTTGGTACTTCAATGGGCTATTGTACTCGCAATGAAAGCATGAAGAACTCGATAGTTAGGAGTGGTCAAAGGACATGTGAGTTTGTTGCAAAATGGCATTTAAACTTGTACTCTGACAAGCATGTCAAATTAAAAATATGGCAGGCATTATATGAACTCATTTGGCATATCAAAAATGTAACTTCAATAAATTAATATGGATGATTTTATATTGAATGTTGCTTTAATTTTTAGGAAAATAACACATGAAGACTTTAGTTTGGTGAAATTAATATTAAAGGATTTTAAAATTTAAAATTTATTTAAAAGACTAAAAGATTAAAGTTACATTTCACATTCTTTAAAGTTACAATTTAGTCTTCTTTATAACTTTAGAAAGCATGAATGATAATTTTAGAAATGATAATAACTTTAGTTTTTAAGAGAAATTTTAATTTCTAAATTCTTTAGTATCATTTTTATTAAGTTATGATATTTACGTATCATTTTTCTTTAATTTTCCTTATTATGTTATGAGATACTCGAATTATAAAAACTTGTAAGGCAACTTTTTTCATAAAATTGCTCAAGTAGATAATGAAAAATTGTATACATTGAGCCCTCTTTATTTAGTTGTTTCGTAGTTATTGATCTTGAGTACTAATCTCTCCTGGGATCATTTTAACCCTTCTGAGAATTGATGTTAACTGCGATGGAATGATCCCTGGCTGCTAAGATTCCAAGGAAAGTAGAGAAAACATCCTATGGGCCCCCATACTGTCTTTCCACTTCCCAGTACAAGCAAAAATAAAAGGGATTATGCTTTGAAAGTTCAAGTTTCAGAGCTTTAGATGGCCAATTTGGCC
Organism: Erythrophleum fordii; assembly: GCA_032878935.1. Classification (NCBI taxonomy): domain Eukaryota; kingdom Viridiplantae; phylum Streptophyta; class Magnoliopsida; order Fabales; family Fabaceae; genus Erythrophleum; species Erythrophleum fordii. Next base: position 45,591,356 of record JAVQMF010000053.1, on the reverse strand, counting down.
CTTGGGATGGGTGTTGCATGCATAATCTTAGGTCTTGGGATGCATGCAGGACACATTCCAAGGGCCAAAATTGTTCATCCAAGGAACCAAAAAGCTTGAGAACCTGATAACAAAACCTAAATAAAAGAAGAAAATATAAATTTTGTTTGCTCATTTTGGAATTAGATTTTTCTGCAGTGCAGCACATGACATCGTGGTCCTTTAAACAGCTCACCCTTATATATTTTCTAAATCGAATGGTTCTCTGCTACAAAGAACCCTGGATCTCGTTATGTTTATTTTCCAGAAATTTGTTTTCGAAAAAAAGGCACATTTTAAAAAAATATATCATTTACTGTTATAAAAATTTAGGTACATTTTTTCAATAGGATAGTGCGGTTTCAAAATTTTTATGAGGTTCTCTAATAAAAAAATAATAGATAAAATATTTTATATTTTTAATATTAAATTATTTATTAATTAAAAAATTCTGCATATATTATATTTTGAATGAAAAAGACTAACAACAAACACTTAAAAAATTTTATATAAATCTCTTTTGTAATATGAAATCTGAAAACATGTGTCCTTGATGCTAGCAGGAAAAGATTGCAAGTTATCTCATAAAATGTGGATTGTGATATTGATACATAATCTTCATTATTTGACAGTCAGGGTTTGTAATTAGAGATTTAAGATTTATTTATTTTTAATTTTGGACTTTTAGAAATCAGTTGTCTAGAATTTGGGATGTTTTATGTTTAGTTGGGATACCTTATGTTTAGTTGGATCTTAAGTCTTGATATATTGTCCGAACAAAATGAGGGTTATTGAAGGCATCTATGTAAGTTAACATTATTTGTTTTAATAATTTCAGCTTTGTTATTGAATTTTTTTCTTTTAAAAAAAACATTTCAAGTATTTTGATTAAGAAAAAAATTTATTTCTTATATCTTTATTATTAGATTTGCCAATTAAAATATAACAAATATATAATTATCTAATAATACCATGATAAGTATATAATTTTTACAGACAATTATATAGTTATTTATTTAAATTATACACTTTTTATGATGTTATTAGAGAATTATACTCTTATCATGTTTTAATGAAAGAGTTTAATAATAAAGATATAAAAATATATACCTAAGTCTAATCCATAATTCCATTTAACATTCTACATAAGTTACTAAATGTCTTAAACATATAATTTTAACAATAATAAAATTGGCTATAAATGAATATATAAATTTTTTTTTATCATTTTATAATTTTTTTTGGTAATCTTCTACAATAAATTATGCTTTCTTTTAGATTTAGATAAATTATATTTAATATTATTTTAATTCTCATTCATTTCTATTTTTCCTCTGGTCTCCCCGTTTGTGCTTCTTTTGAGACAAAGTCACTAAACGACATACCCTGGGGCCGCGAGAGCTGTCCTTGTCTCCCATATCCTTTGGATATTGTTTTTACTTTGTCCAAACGCTGCCTAAAGTTTTTTCTTTTTTTAAATATTTTCTTATTTAAATATTCATTAAAATAAACGACAAAATCCGTACAAGAAAACAACTAGAGCAGCAACAAGGTTGGATGTGCAAGAGACCATGGCGTGCCTTCAAAAATTCGCGCGGGTAAGTATTGAGGGGAGGCTAAAATACATTTTTTACCTCTTAATTTTAAAATTTATTTTTATTTTTATTTTTATTTAATTTAATCTTTTAAATTTAACTTTTGCCTCTCATTTTTATCTTATTTTAATTTACTTCCTTCATTTATAAAAACTACTTAAATGCTTTATTTTTTAATAATATTAAGTTATTTAATAAAAAAATTTATGTGGTTTGTTAGTTCTTCAATAATTTTATTAGAATCAAATAATATTTTCTTGTTAAATATTTTAATTTGATGGTAATAGAGGAAATATATATATATATATATATATATATAACTTTTCAAAATCAAGGACCAAATTGAGCTAAATGAATTAAAAAAGGAAGAGTAAAACTTAAAATAAAGACAATAAGTTAAATTAAAACTAAATGAAAATAAAGAATGAAAATAAAATGTAATATAAATTTAAAAATTAAATTAGAACTAAATAAAATTAAAAAAATTAAATTAAATATAAGAAATTAGATTAAAATTAAATAAAATTAAAGAATGAATATGAATTTTTAAATAAAATTAAAGAATTAAAAAATATATTTTTATTAGAGAACCTTCAATTATCTAACTGTGTTTTTAAATTTGTATATAGTTAGAAATATAATTTTTTATAAATTTTAAAAGCTTTTTTTTGAGATTATCAAACAAAGAAAGACTTCTCTCAAAGGCAATTTGAAGCCCTATGAAAGCTTCCATTGAGTACGTGGAAGAAAGTTAAGGCAATCCCAAGAAAGGCCTATCATAGGTTGAGATGCAGTGGATCACTCTCGAACAAGAAAACGAGTGATGTTTCAAATCCCAGAGTTGGACTTATTTGTCCCCCAAAGCTAAGGAAAAGGACAAAGAGAGCCATCCCCATCTCAGAGATTTCGGTTGCTGGCGTGGCATTTACCGGCAGGAAAATGAAATGTAGGAGCGACAAACAGTCCAGCTTCTCGCAGAGAGAAAGAGAAAGAGAAAAGAGCGAAAATCTCACATGAGACGACAGATAGAGAGAGAGAGAGAGAGAGAGAGAGGCACGCACGTTAACATTCTCTGAAGTTTGGCGAATTTTCGAGTTGAGAGATCGCAGGCATTGTCTCTGACAGTCTTTTCAAATTGCAATCCGAAGCTCTGCAATTTTCTTGGGAGGTTGGAGGAGCCCAGATTCTTTGAAATTGGTTCGCGCATGGCTGAGACCTGAGAATTTCTTGCAACGTTGATAATTTCGATTGTCACTGCCTTAGCTCGTCCACATTTAGATTGTTGACGGTGCATTGCAGGAAGAACTGGGCGAAATCCGAACATTACTCGGGGATTTGAGGTCTGAAGACATTTCTAGGGTTTCTTTGGTACGTTCGGTGTGATTCAGCTGGTTTGGAGCTGAATGTTATTACCGGAGGGTCTTCTGAGGACGTTCTAAGGAGTGCTTGCTGTCGTACTATGAATACAGGGGAGTTTTGGGTCGAGCTCATGAGCTGCGGCCCTTGGCTGTGAGGTGCCTTCATAGTTATGGGGTAGATAAAAGAGCTCTTTCCTTACGTCTTTATCAATTTTTTACGATTGAATTCAAGTATAGTGTTTCAATTTTCATGGGGAGAGTTTGGGCATTGCCTTATGGTATCCTTTTTATTCTGGGCTGTTGTTCAAATGGGTATTGGGTCCAATCCAGCCAAGCACCTGACATTGCAACTTGAATGGCTGATCTTCAGAGAACGGTTTTTGGCGATAGGAATATCGAACAGGTTCAATAATTGCTTTATTTAGCTTTGCTAGTGAATATAAATTAGTTTGACAAGTATTGCCGACACAAACTGCTTGGATGTGTTTTTCTCTGTTGAGTATTAATTACATATGTATTTCAATTTGTTTTTATTGCCGCCAAAGCAGTTTATATAAAGTATAGATATTTCATTGATGTAGATGGTTCATTTTCTTTCAAGTGTCATTCTCCTAGACTAAGTTTTTCACTTGATTTTCTCAAGTTTCTAACCCATAATATTTAATGCAGATTTTACATCTATGCACACACAGAGTGAATGTGTGTATTGTATATATAGGGGTATCTTGTAAAAAAGTTCATAAACAAAATCTCTAAACTCAAGATTATTTTGTTCTTACTTGTATGCCATTAGCCATCACTTTTAGTCCTTCTTTGTTGTATTTTTCATTAACTATAATATTTTTAAGGCTTAACTATCATTTTGGTTCCTTAACTTCTTTTGTTTCAATTTGATTCCTTAACTTTCAATTAGTGCCATATTTATCCTTTTCTATTATGTCCATGAAGGACCATTTAAGAATACTAAAAAAAGTTAAGGTACCATTTTGAAATACTAAATAAAGTTAAGGGATGAATATGGTACAAATTGAAAGTTAAGGGATCCAATTGAAACCAAGAAAAAACAAAAGTCGAGAGACCAAATTGAAACAAATAAGTCAAGGGACCAAAATGATAGTTAAGCCTATTTATAATGGTATGGTATGGGTAAGCATAATTGTTCAGTTTTTCTGACATAAGGGGATGTTCAGGCCGGAAGCAGAGGTCTCCCCTCATGCTTAAGTGGTTTTGCAGTTATAGGATCGTCTTCTTTACAAACCCCTTACAATTGTGTTCTATTTATAGGCAATTACATCTCTTAAGAAAGGCGCATATCTACTAAAGTATGGGCGCAGAGGGAAGCCAAAGTTCTGTCCATTTAGGCTTTCCAATGTAAGTTGCTAGGCCACTTCCTCTCCTGACAATTTTACATTAGCCCACTTCCTAAGTTATATTCTTTACTAAAAAAAGTTTATAAGATATCTATGACATAAAAGTTTAGCCCACTGGAAATGATTAGTACAGGCAAGATAAAAATTCTTGAAGAGTTATCGACATATCATAAAAAGTTAGGTAGCCTTTTAAACAGAACGATGAAAAATGAAAACTTGACTAAGCTCCGTCCTTAGATAGACGTATTAAATAGACTCATATTTACTTGCATTGTCAATCTTTGTCTGACATCACTATAATTGAAATGATAACTACAAAAGCAACTTGATAATTGGGTGGCAAGGTTTATAGTGATGGATCGTAAAAGGAATAAATTTTAGTTTTGTGGCAGTATAAAATATTTTGGATGATATAAAAAAAATAAATATTAAAAAGAAAGAAGATTTATTTATGCAATTCATATGGGTTTAGATTAATAATGTTGGGTATTGAAATTTCTAAAAAAAGGCCGCTGAATTAATATTTTTTTGGATTCATATTTTACCAATTAGCTGATCTGATATAAATTAATCTGTTATATTATAAATCTCTTATTTATTTATTTTTGAGCATTAGTCTTCATTCTTCAACTTTTGCTTAGAATGTCCATAATGAGTTTACTTGCTTGTTTCAGAATTCAGCCCAATCCATTCGTATATCAATTTTGGATATCTGTAGTGTCATGTTGGTTAAATAAAATTGAGAAAAACATGACATGTATGTTCTGTTCAATTCAACGCATTTGGTTTTGGGTTCAGGATGAATCTCTACTCATATGGTACTCTGGCAAGGATGAGAAACAACTAAAGCTCAGTACTGTTTCAAAAATCATTCCTGGGCAGCGAACTGTAAGTTTGTGTAATGAAATTGCATTTCTTCAAGAAATACTCAATGACTATTACCTCGAGTTAATATTAGATGCCTCTATCAAAACTTCAATTATGGCCTTCATGTGCCTGTACTGTAGTTCAATACTTGGTCCCTAAGGAATTTCCCACTCAATTGTTTATACGTATAGCGGAATAGATCTGAACTCTAGGATTATACTTTTATCATCAGTTTACTGCTCAATTCTCACAACTTGAGTCGGTGTTATTATTCAGGCCATATTTCAGCGGTATCCTCGGCCTGAAAAGGAGTATCAATCATTTTCTCTTATATACAATGATAGGTCCTTGGATTTGGTGCGTGTTCTTTCTACTTTATTGTTATGCCAGTAAAACTAACTAGCCTTCAAATGAAAATATCATTTATGCTTCTCTTCCCAACCTGGTTGTGAAAAGTTAGTCCAATAATTTTTAAATAGTGGACTGAGTAGACATAGGAATACCTGGTTAACCTCATAATTTGACTTCACTATCACTTTCCAAGCTATGGACAGATTTGTAAGGACAAGGACGAAGCTGAAATCTGGTTTGTTGGTCTTAAGGCATTAGTTACTCGAGGTAATGATCACAAGTGGAGATACGAATCAAGAAGTGAAAGTGCTTGTTTTGATAGCCCACAGTGTCGCACCCGAAGAAATTCTCCATCGATTACACCATTTGTCTGTAACAATTGCTTTCATCTTCTTTTCTTTCATAAAATTCAGATAACTTATTAAAGTATATGATTTACTATAAATTTTGCTTTTTCTAATTTTCAACCACAGGACCCAGTAGATTCAGATGGATTTTCTTTTGACAGTACTTCACAAAATAGATTGGGAAAGGCTTTCTCTGAAATTATATCATATACCACAGCTAGCAAGAGTCCCAGTCAAGCTGAATCAAATGCAAATTCCTCTTTGTCCTCTGGGTCTGTGGATAACTCAAACAATCGAAATTCTACCATTGAGCCAATTCGAGTTAGTTTGTCCAGTGCTGTAAGTTCATCCAGCCATAGTTCTTATCAAGAAGATTTTGATGCTATAGGTGATGTTTTTATTTGTGGAGAAGGTATTGGTGATGGAATCCTTGGTGGTGGTTTGCATAGACTTGGAACCTCATTGGGTTCTGAGATGGATGCGTGTCTCCCTAAGGCATTGGAATCAAAAGTAGTTCTGGATGTTCAGAGTATTGCTTGTGGTTACAAACATGCTGCTTTAGTTACCAAGCAAGGAGAGATATATAGTTGGGGGGAGGAATCAGGAGGTAGGCTTGGGCACGGTGTAGAATTGGATGTTTCCCACCCTAAGCTCATTGACACTCTTAGTGGCACAAATATTGAATTAGTAGCATGTGGGGAATATCATACTTGTGCTGTCACATTTTCTGGCGATCTTTATACTTGGGGTGATGGTACTCACAATTCTGGTTTGCTTGGGCATGGAAACGAAGTCAGTCATTGGATTCCTAAGAGAGTAAGTGGTAACATGGAAGGTGTACATGTATCCTATGTGTCTTGTGGACCTTGGCACACGGCAATTGTGACATCTTCTGGCCAGTTGTTCACATTTGGCGATGGATCTTTTGGTGCCTTAGGTCAAGGAGATCTTAGTAGCACAAATATTCCTCGGGAGGTAGAAACTTTGAAAGGGTTGAGAACAACCAGGGTTTCCTGCGGTGTTTGGCACACTGCTGCTGTTGTTGACGTGGCAACTGAATCTATGGAATCTTCTAGGCACTTTTCCAGTGGAAAACTGTTCACCTGGGGTGATGGAAATAAAGGCCAACTTGGACATGGTGATAATGAACCTAGACTAGTTCCTGAGTGTGTTATTGCATTGGATAATCAAAATATTTGTCAAGTGGCTTGTGGTCACAATCTTACTATTGCTTTGACAACCTCAGGACATGTATATACAATGGGCGGTACTGCTTATGGGCAACTTGGCAGTCCTGCAGCTGATGGAAAAATCCCTGCACAGGTTGAAGGTAAAATTGCTGGCAGTTTCATAGAAGATATTGCTTGTGGTTCATACCATGTTGCAGTCCTGACTTCCAAGGCAGAGGTTTACACCTGGGGAAAGGGTTTGAATGGGCAGCTAGGTCATGGAGACAATGATCATCGAAATACACCTACAATTGTTAAGTTTTTTAAAAATAAGCAAGCGAGGAGTGTTGTTTGTGGTTCAAACTTCACTGCTGTTGTATGTCCTCATAAATGGGTATCAAGTGCTGACCATTCTGTGTGTTCTGGTTGTCACAATCCTTTTGGATTCAGAAGAATACGCCATAATTGTTACAATTGTGGACTTGTTTTTTGCAACGCATGCAGCAGTAGAAAATCTATTAAAGCTTCCCTTGCTCCTAATTCCAACAAGCCGTATCGTGTTTGCGATGACTGTTATTCTAAACTTAAGAAAGCCACAGAACCTGTTCCTCTGGGGAAAACTTTTACATTGAAAAGTTTGCCTGACTCTTGGGCTGGCAAATTACAGGGAACACTATTAAGGCTTTCATCTTTTGGCTCTACTGTTCAAGCAGAAAACAGGCACTCAAAGCTCCCAGAATCACATCATAGCCATGTTTTTCCAGCTCTGAATGGAAAACTACAGGTGGGGGGATTCTCTCCTCTAAACGCATCAAATTCTCTTGCTGGAGCATTAGAGAAGCCCAATTCAGTTTCTGTGCCTGCAAGTAGTTTGAACTCAGAAGTGTCATCTCCAGTTTCAGAAAAGTTCAGCCCACAACAGTCTTCTGAAGATGTCCATTACAATTCAAAGCACAGAAACGACATCTCAAGTCAAGAAGTTATAAGTTTAAGGGCACAGGTAAGCCTGATAAAAAGCATCTGATTCAACTGTGTGTTTTTTCTGTAAATCCTCTATATCCCTATGAAATTATAGCTCTACTTGTTATTTCTTATGTCCTTCCAAAAAATAATAAAACTGCTAAAGAAGTTGATAAGAAAATTTTCTTTTCTTTATCCAAAAAAGAAAAGGAAAAATGATGCTACTAAATCTGTTTTCTCACACAACTTTTGAATAATAATGAATTAGGTATTGCTGCTTATGCATATATTCTTTGCCACCTGAAACCGTTTGAAGAGGTTGTTTCATGGCATATGTATGCACTGTACATGGGATGAATCTCATTTTAGATAAAATGTTGACTTATGGATAGAAACCTATATCTCCATTGAATTGTCAAAGTGTGCTGGTTCTAAATATTATTGGATAGCATATGCCCTAAAGCAAGAGGCATTAATACTGTTTTGTTCTAGTGTATTATGTTATTGAGTTAATATCCAAAGAATTTATCATACATTTCCTGAACCTGGAATTTAGAATTAACTTTTTCTCTTGTTTCTATTTCCTGAACTTGCTTCTGTGTATGCTTTCATGTTGTACATTTTAATGTGTGAGTTTAATGGTTTGCATGTCGTTCTGAAGTTTTATCCAATCCTTTAGATGTCTGTAAGTTGAACACACCAGTTTTGATTGGTAATTGAACAAGAAATCACTTCTAAGGTACCATGCATATTAAATACAATTTACTATTATCATTGGCTGCTTGGACATATGGGACTTAGGAGCTTCTGTGTGTAGCATGAAACACCTCCCCCTTAGAAGTTTTAAATATTTGCATCTTCATCTTTTAGCTCGTACTTACTGTTCAGGTTAGGATTGAAATGGAGTCATGTACATTTTTTATAGCTTATCTGAAATAATAGTTGAATTAAAAAAAATCTAATTGCTAAGTAACTTTCTAAAATCATATTACTTAATCCTGAATCTACTGTAAATGCTTCAAGCATACTCCATATCAGAACTGATTAAATATACTGCTTAGGTTGAAGATCTTACTCGTAAATCGAAGCATCTTGAGGCTGAACTTGAGAGGACATCAAAGCAACTGAAGGAAGTGACTGCAGTTGCTGCAGATGAAGCTGAGAAGTGTAAATCCGCTAAAGAGGTTATAAAGTCATTGACTGCTCAGGTTGGGTGTTCTCTCGTCACAGATTTTGTTCTTCCTATTCTTTATTTTCAGTTTTCCAGTAGTGGCTGGCAAAGTTGAATTTTGTTCATTTTGTTTTTGGATAGGATCGTCTAAAGAAACTGTACTTTCGGGGGTGGATCTATAACTGATATATGTCGGGGACCTAATTTAAGGTTGAGATATAGGACCTTAGATGAAACAACCTACATTGGGGGGCCGAGAAAAAGAACAATTTATAAATTAAAAACATATATATATATATATATATATTCGGGGAGTGGGATCAGTCACCACCACAATTTTTTCCTTTTTCCGAAAAAAGCTTCAGTTCTTGATGAGATCATACACAGTAACTGGATCATTGGATTGTTATGATATTAATAGAATAGTAGATTAATCACATAGTGATAGCTGATAAATTTGTTAGGGATACTTGAAATATCTGCAATGTGAGCAGGGCCTTTTTATTTTTGAAATTTTAGTTATTCATGGACATAGAGGTTTATAATTATGGTATCTAATAGTGCTGAAAGCCTGAGACTATATGATTGAAAAAGACAACGTGTACTGTAAAGTCAGTCAATTTCTAACCCAAGGGATAAGGATGACTAACTATTTCATGCCTAGCATCATATAATGTAACGAAAGTAGTTTAAGTTGTATTGGTGACAAACATGTGTGACAAACATGTAATATGCTCCAAACACATATTGACCTGTTGAAATATTAGAAAACAACATAAAAAATGATAATATAATATATTAGAATTGTGATCATAAATCTATCATTATATTCATTATGTCTTGTGGTGATCAAGAGGACAGGATTGGGGGAGAGCTATTGAATTGTCAAGGCTTTAGCTTTGATTAGTTATCTCTAATGTTGTGGATGCTAAATTGTCTTACAGTTGAAGGAAATGGTACAAAGACTGCCAGAAGGAGATAATGCCAACTCCAGTGCAGACTTCTCTGCTGAAATTACTACTAATGTTCTAAATCAGTCTTTAGATGAGAGCCATATAACAAACAGCATCACTCCTGAAACTGAGTCCAACAGCAATGCAGCAAATCGGATATTGCCTAATCCATCCAAAGCACAAAGTGGAAAGTCAGAGTGGGTGGTGCAAGATGAACCAGGTGTATACATAAGTTTGTCCTCCTTGCCAGGTGGTGGTAATGAACTTAAACGTGTGCGCTTCAGGTATCTATGTTTTGGAATCCTCTAATTGTGGAAATATGTCCAATTTAACTAGACCATAATCACATCTTCTTAATACAGTAGGATTTATTCTATTTTTTACTGCCCGATTTGTAATGTAAAGCCAGAATCTCCACTTCAAATGGAAAGTGGTATTGCCAGCTTGCAAGACCATTTTATTTTTGTGGGTTTTCCCAGTGGACAAGACTTAGGTGAAATTCTCAGTGTTTTCTATTATGTTCTCAAATAAAAGCATAACATGTGGACATTCTTTGTAACTCATTATTGCAGTATTAGAAGAGATGATTTGTTAGTTATTTTATTATGTAACAATGTTATTATTATTTGGGAATTAGGTTTTGTAATTTAGGGCAATTGGGGTAACTTAGGATTTAATTTAAGGGTTTGTAATTTTGGGCAATCAGGCTCTTTAAATGTCTTTAGTCAGTTGTAGCTGCAATCCTTTTCATGTTTGAATATCAAATTGAGATTTGAGTTTAGGTATTTTGTTTTTCCTTTGATTCCCCTTTCTGTTCTGCATCACTCATCATTTAACTATTGATTCCTTTAAAAAAAAAAATTCTTCCATTTGTCATTCTTCTATTGAATAACCTGATTGCTAATAATTAAGAACTGCACCTATGTTTCAAGTTTTCAATCTAAAGCTCTGTGGTTGATGGATGTTGTTTATAAAAATATTAATCAAGGAGGAAGCAAACTGTAATTGTATATTTAGGTATAAAAATATATGTATTTAGATGTTTATTTTTTTAACTAAAAGATAATGTTGGATTTTATTTATTTATTTATTTCTGTGCTGGGAATTGAATTTAATGTACACTGAATGCTAAGTTGATTTTGCAGTCGGAGACATTTCACAGAACAAGAAGCTGAAAAGTGGTGGGCTGAAAATGGAACCAAAGTATTGGAGCGGCACAATGTAGTTGCTTCATAGAATGCAGCAAAAGCACCTGTTCCCTTGAAACAACAGCAAGCTTCACATAACCGGTTTTTCTGACCCTCTGGAAACTGTAAATTCTCCACCTTTCTCCACCTCCTCCTCTCCTGAAAATCAAGGATCTTTTGTCCGAAACTGACAGTAGAATATGAAAATTAGATGAACGCATAGGAAGAACTGCTACTTTCCATAGACGTGTAAACTGAGAAGGGGGGAAAAAAGTAGAGAGGAGGAAGAAGAAACACTTTTTGCACCTATTGACGAGTATAGCTGCATTTCAGCTGTGTCTACTTATTTTGTCTATGCAACAGTGCAAATGCCTGCATGTCTACTCGCTTCTAAGGAGCATCTTTTCAGTTCCCTTTGGCCTATTGTATAGCAGAAAACATTAAAGTTTTAGATGTTTGTTATCAAATTTATTAAACAAAATATGACAAATAGATATTTTTAACAATTTAGCACTATTATTTTCTTTTTCCAAAAAAGATGCTTTACATGCTATATTTTTATTGAAAAATTTAATAATAAGTACTTTAAAAACTTTACTTCAATTTTGAAATTTTGTTTACTTGTTTTAGGAACCCGGTCACCTAGTGTGCTTTTTGTCCCATGTGCTCATACAGTATCTTATTTTATGCGACAAGGTAGGTCCAGCTTCCATTCATTGCGTTGCACCGCATGGTGCATCCTTTGATTGTATCGGTTTCATTGGATGTAAATCATAGGCCCGTTCTGCGCTTCTGGTGAATAATTTGTAATTAAACACCGTGCATACTGTTTGCATGTTTTGACGGCAAGTCGCACGAGTGCTAATTAATGACCACGTCTAATAAAGCAACTGCTTTTCAGTTCTGTCATGCCCTCATAAACATGGAGGTTAAGCAATTCTTTATTATGGGATAAATTTGGTTTACCAAATGACGGGAGACCAAGTCATTTACAGATACTCTTAGAAGTATATGGGAGGGAAGTCCTGCTAATTAACATGTCTGGTATGCTTAAATGTAAGCTTTGACTAATTACAAGAGATAATCCAGCTAGAACCATGATCCTCAACCATAGTACACATAATTGTTGCATAATTATGCAATTGGATTTCTTGTTCTTTCTGTCCGTGTGTTAATTTTTGTATCAGAATGTAACACTTAGCAGTCAAGGGGACCGTTTACTTTTAATAAACCATAAACCTTCCCAGAGGGTTATCTCCTCGCCTCTCCCTTTAACTTGACATTGAATACCCATTCCAACAATCTGCCAAAGGGAAATTCAACTTTATCAGAGTTCCTTTACACTTGACACCTGACGGGTTAGATTATCCAAGCTCCATGTAGTAAATTTCATGCTTGAACTTCATATTTAAATCTACGGTTCGATTTGAACCCCAAAAACAAACAAATTAGGCTTGTTTTTTAAAGAGTCAGATTTTAGTTTTCCAAAGCAAGCATTATATATAACCATATAATATCACATTTTGAATTATTTATTCATTGTTGGATGTTTCGGATATAGTTGTTTAAATGTTAAATTACTAAAATTTTTAAAAAATTAGATTAAACAGGGCTGGACGGGATAAACTTCAACTTTAAGGTTAACAGAATATCGTTTAAATTCATACTTTGAATTTTAAATCAAGTCATAATCAAAGTTAAAAATTATAAATAGTATTGTTCCATCAAAAAAGAAAAATATTACTATTATGTCATTGTTTGGTACCTCAGAATGAATTTTATAGCAATGTGCTTTGATGGATTGGAATTTTATGAAACATAATTATATTTGATATGATATAAAAAGAAATAAGAATGCATTTCTATTTTTATGTTTAGTTAAATGAAAATAATGTTAAAATGGAAAAGAAAGCTAAACAAATGACAATAATACCTTAAGGCCAAAATGTTAAAAAATATAATAACAATAATAATAATTAATTATATTTTTTTGTAATTTGTAGAAAATACTTTTTTAACTACTCTTAATAAAAAAATTAAAGTTTCTATCTTTTTTTTTTTAATTTGTGGGAGATATTTTTTGAATTATCAATACTAATAAATATTAAAATATTTATTTTTATTTTTTAATTTAAAAATGTTTTTAATTATAAATAATAAGAAAAATATAAAAATATTCAAATCTATCTTTTTAATTTTAAAAAATAATTTTTAAATTACCAATTTTTTAATTAAAAGATGGTCTTCTTTTAAAGAAACATTTCTATTTTTAGTTAATGATTTTATGGAATGAGATTTCATTCTATCACTTTTTTTATGAATTGCCCATCCTCAAAAATATGAGAATGGGCTTTCCCAAGGCATGGAAATAAAAAAGATAAATCTCCAAAAGCTCTACTTCAATTCTAGGGAGGATGTTGCAGTAAAGACAAGAAAAAAAAAAACAAAAAAAGGTAGAAAATAAATATGATTTTTTGTGGGCTGAATTAAATAATTTTATTCCGCACCGATGTTTCTATTTTAGGTGCTAATATATAGACATTTAGCACCAGCAATTATAAAAGATAAATTAAATCTTGTAAGATTTTGCTAATAGAATAATCAATATCTTAGTCAACAAAAAATTAAAAAAGAACTAAAAAATAGAAACAAACTAATTTTGCAAAAATCAAGCAAGCCATCTTGAATTATTTTCTTAACATTTGCCCCTTTAATTCGAGAGGGCTTGTACTTCCATTTGTGTGCAAAATTTGTTGAACTTGAATTCTGACGAGGCCTTTGTGACCATATCAGTGGGATTGTCACCAATGCTGATGTATTTCAACTATACCTCCCTTTTGGAAATCAATTCTTAAATAAAATGATATAATATCAATATGCTTCGTTCTCCCTTGCTGGATGGGATTTTTAGACATTGAAATGGCTGATTTGTTATCACAAAAAAACAAAATAGGTCCCACTTGTTCTTGTTTCAAGTCTTTTAGAATTCTCCTTAGCCAAATAGCATTGTTATAGTTGTTATGTACTCTACTTCTGTGCTTGACAAGACTATATTTTGTTGCTTCTTTGATGACTATGAAATGACTCTAATCTAAGGCTAAGGACATAGCCTATTGTGCTTTTTCTATCTTTTACGCAAGTAGCCTAATCACTATCAATAAAAGCAACAAGTTTCATTGGGCAATTTCTTGAGTACCAAATTCCATGATCTAAAGTGCTTTTCACATAGTGTAATATTCTCTTTGCAACTCTTAAGTGGAGTTTGCTTGGACTATGCATGAATCTGGAAATAACACCAACAAAAAAAATTATGTTAGGTCTTGTATTTGTGAGAAATATAAGACCTCCCACAATGCTTCTGAATTTCTTTTCATCCATATTTTCAACTTCATCATTCAGCAGAAGTTTCTTATTTGCATTTGATGGTGTCTTGACAAGCTTACAATCTGCCATGCCACCCCTCCTCAATAAATCATTAGCATACTTTTTTTTAGTGGTGAAAATTCCATGAGAATTTTGCACAACTTCAACTCCCAAGAAATAATGTAGTAAGCCCAAGTCACTTTATTTTAAAAGTCTGCATCATAGAATTCTTAAATGCCTTTATCATATGAGTTGAATATCCTATATAGATCATGTCATCTAAGACTTATGAGTATCCCTTCACAAGCAACAAGGCTTTAAGTTGGTGCAAATTTTTTTTTACATTATATTTTGACTTGTAAATCTACTTCAAACTAATAGCTTCCTTTCCTTTTCGTAAATCTACCAAAGACCATATATTGTTCTTTTTAATGGCTGCTATCTCTTTTTTCATTGCAGTAACCTACTCCTTTTCCTTCATTGCATCTTCAAAATAGACTAGCTCCATGGCAAGACAAGCTCGGAAACTTGAGGCATAAATATCAGCAAGGCTTTTCATCTTTGTTGGTGTTGAATCATCATCATGGTTAGAAAATTAAAAGGCTATCTTTCCTTCCATTGAATCCCATTTCCAAGCTTCACGTTCATTGAAAATCACATCATGGCTAACAATTAACTTGTTAGTAACAAGATTAAAAATCCTATATCCTTTTGTTTCATCACCATATCTAATAAAAATGCATTTAATACTTTTACCATCTAACTTGCTTCTTAATTTAACAAGTACAAATGCATAGGCAATGCATCCAAATGTTTGTAAATGACTTACATTTGATCTTTTACCATATTAGGCCTCAGATGGTGTCATATCTTGTACAGCTCTAATTGGAGAACGGTTCTTCAAATACACTAGAAAAACTGCTACTTCAATCCAAAATTTTTTTAAAAGATTCATCTTATTCAACATGCTTCTTGCAACTTCTACAATGGTTCAATTTATACGCTTTGCTGCTCCATTTTGTTGTGGAGTGTACTTAGCTATCATCTGTCATCGAATCCTAAGATAATCATAAAAACTTTTGAATTTAGAGGAAGAAAACTCACCCCCACTATCTATTCGAAGAGTCATTATAATGTAGCCGCTTCCTCTTTTAACAACAACCTTGACACTCTTTTACTTTCCAAACACTTCAAATTTTTCCTTCAAGAAATATACCCACATTAATCTTAAAAAA
The DNA here is from genome assembly GCA_032878935.1 of Erythrophleum fordii. Taxonomy (NCBI): domain Eukaryota; kingdom Viridiplantae; phylum Streptophyta; class Magnoliopsida; order Fabales; family Fabaceae; genus Erythrophleum; species Erythrophleum fordii. Next base: position 45,575,412 of record JAVQMF010000053.1, on the reverse strand, counting down.
TCATCTACAAAAATTAGGAAATACTTACTTCCTTTGAGGGAAGGTGTTTGCATGGGATCATAAACATCTGCATAAAACCAACATCATGGGTTTAGTAGCTCTCTAAGCTTTTCCCACAACAAAATTTTCTCTATATTGTTTTCCATATACATATGCTTCGCATAACTTCCTACTGCCTTTCAAAGAAGGAATATCTATAACCATTTCCTTTGTCTACAACAGATCTAACCCCTTAAAATTTAGATGACCCAACTTTTGGTGCCATATCATGCCATCATCATATGACACAATAAAATCATTTATATTCAATTTTGACAAATTTATTGAAAACATCTTATTCTCAATCATTTTCGCTGAGTGAATCATGCTCATGTTATTTTTATAAAAAATTTTACATTCATCATCTTCAAACATAACTTTATAAGTTTTCTTTTAAACTTTGTTATAACAGCAAATTTTGGCCTAAATTAGGAGCAAACATGACATTATGAATAATTTTTCTTTTAAACTTTGTTATAATAGCAATTTTTTCTAAACCACTTGAATGTGGCTGTTGTCATTCAATTTCACTAATGTCTTAATAGACTCATCTAATTCCACAAAAAAATCCTTATAGCCAATTATGTGATTACTATAACTATTATCAAAATACCAAACATTTTATGCAGAGTTAGTATGAGCAACAAAACAACTAAAAAATAAATTTTCTTCCTCAATTTTTTTTTTCATGAAAATTGGCTTAGTTATCATTTTTTTTTTTGAACAATTTTTTTTCAATATGGCCATATCTTTTGCAACGATAACATTGAATAGAACTTTTATTTTATACTGACATATCTTTATACCAACAGTCTTTCTCTTCATGCTTTGATCTCCCACAATTTGAATACAAAGAATTATTACCTCCATGGTTAAAATTTCATTGTTGGCTACTCTTGCCTCTTCCTCTATATCGACCTTGGCCATATCCTCGACCTTTTCCTTTGTCAAAAGTTCGCCTTTCTCTGCTTGAAAGTGACCCTAACAATTCATGAAAAGAATAATTTTTCATGTCTTTTGATTCTTCAATTGCTGCAACAACATGATCATACTTTGGTGAGAGATTCCTCAAAATTCTTTCTACAACCTGCTGGTCTCACAACTCTTCTCCAAGGGATCAAATTTGATTAATGACTAAAGATGCCCATGAAGAGAATTCTTAAATTGACTTCGAGGCCTTCATGCTCAAGTTCTCCACTTCACGTCGAAACTTTGCAACTTCACCTTTAGTTCCCATATATTCTTCTTGGGATAAGTCCCAAGCTTGCTTTGGCGAAAATGCTCTCATTTAAAGCTTGTTAAATAAATGAAAGAGCTTTGACATCTTTCTTTTGTTTTTCCTGTAATTCATTCCATTGGGCTGCTATCAATCTTGTGCCTTCATCTTCTTTATCTTCTTTTGGAGCTTATAGACATTTTCCACTAGATCTCACAGATCATGGGAGATGAATATGGTCATCATCTTGATTCTCCAAAATTGGTAGTTTTTACGTGTAAATATAGGCAAGATTTGAGTTGAATTTGCTGTGTAATTGGTAGCCATTTTTGAACCTTGATACCACAATGTTGTAGTAAAGACAAAAAAATAGCAAATAGAGATGGAAAAGAAATATAATTTTTTTGGGTTGAATGAAATAATTTTATTTCACACAGATGCTTTCATTCTAGGTGCTAATCACTAGCAGTTACAAGAGATAGATTAAATCTAATAAGGTTTTGTTAACAGAATAATCAATATTTTAGTTAACAAAAAATTTCCATAAAACTGAAAAATAGGAACAAACAGATCTTGCAAGCAAGTCATCTTGAATTATTTTCCGAACACTTCGCAGGGGGTGGACCACGCCGACGGCTAGGTAGCAATGGTGCACGTATCTTTCTATAGAAACTGTAAGTGCCGCTTCTGCTTCGATTTCCTTCTTTTTTGGTTTTCATAGTTGAATCTTGGAAGTGATATCGGTGCAACGCAGATGGGAAAAAGCTTCAAGAAGCCTCGGCGTCCCTATGAGAAGGAGCGTCTGGACCACGAGGTCAAGCTCGTTGGGGAGTACGGCCTTCGCTGCAAGAGGGAGCTGTGGAGGGTTTAGTATGCGCTTAGTCGGATTCGTAATGCCGCTAGAATGCTTCTCACCCTCTATGAGAAGAACCGTCGTCGTATCTTCGAGGGTGAAGCTCTTCTGAGGAGGATGAACAGGTACGGTCTGCTCGATGAGAGCCAGAACTAACCCGATTTCGTCTTGGTTCTAACTGTCGAGAATTTCCTAGAGCGCCGACTTCGGACGCTCGTCTTCAAGGCCGGCATGGCTAAGTCAATCCACCACCCTAGAGTTTTGATCAGGCAGATGCACATCAGGTACGGACCCATCGCTATTCTATTCCGATGGCGGTGTACCTGTCTGCTGATGTTAGAAATTTATTTTTATTTTGAATCATTGCAAAATTTCTTTTATTTTTCAACTCTTCGGAGGTGAAAAAAGGGAGTGGCATTGAATTAAAACTGCAAAAGAAAATGGAAACAGGTTGCTAAACTATGTAGTTAGGAATTTTCCTTTTTATAGAAATGATGAAATTTGACATAGTTTTGGTGACATGGTTAGGAATTATTCTAATGTTATCCTTGGAGGATGTTGACTAAGTTTTGTGAGATGTGACCGAAGTTCATCTTATGGTTGTTTGTGCGCAATTTTGGATTTGTAAGTATCATTTGTTAATGAGGTAGTGTTTTTTGGATGAGAGATTATCGATGGAAAAATGTACAGTGTATTAAGGAAATTGTTTTGTAGAATCTCTCCATAACTTTCTATGGCAGGATTATGGCATGCATCTGAAAATTATCATTTCTGTGAATTACTAATTGATGTTTGGCCTAGGCAGTAATTCATTTCTTTTATTAAAAGCAGGACCTACTTTAACTGCCATTCATTTATATTCAAGTGTTTACTAAAAAATACATTTCATCTATGAAAATGGAAGATAAAAGGATTTAAATCTGTCTTCTTGGTGATTGTTATATTCTACCCATTCTCCTACAATCCAATTACTGTATTGGATTCTGTATGCAACTGATCTCAAGGCAGTTTATTTGTCTATTGTCATCATTAAACAATTGCGGGAAATTTCACTTTGCCTCCCATATATGGAGTTTTATTTGTTCTTTGACTTGTTACGGTTGAGATGTTTATAATGGTGGTATTATGCTATTGTCCATTCTCCTATATTCCCACCCTGTTTATCAGATTTCCCTGATGAGGCATTTTTATTCTGTACTAGTTACTGCATTTTTTTTTCAAATATATAGAATGCATGGACGTGTCACATGTCTGCAGTTTTACATATTGGTAAACTTTCTTCTGTTCGATGGTTACTTTTTTTTCCCCCCTTTTTCTAACAGGGTAGGAAGGCAGGTGGTGAATATTCCCTCGTTTATGGTGAGGGTGGACTCGTAGAAACACATTGATTTCTCACTAACGAGTCCCTTGGGTGGTGGACGTCCTGGAAGAGTAAAGCGAAAGAACCAGAGGGCAGCTGCTAAGAAGGCTGCCGGGGGTGATGGAGATGAGGAAGATGAAGAGGGAGCCTTGAATTAAAGTTGTAACATGTGGTTACGAAGATGGATATTAAACTGAGAATTACAGGTTCCCTTTTTTTTTTTTATTAAAAGGGGGGGGGGGGGGTTTATTCTTGGGAATGATTCACAATTTTATATATTGACCTTTTTAAATTCCTCTTTTACCTTAAGTCTTTAGTTTATGCGGAAAATTTTTGCTTGCTTGCTATTTTGTCAATCATCCTCAATTGTATGAACTTTTTGTTAATTAATATACAATAGGCTTCGTGGACAAGATTCTTCTATTCTACTTGGATTCTTGGATGCACATTTAGGAGTAATGCTCTGTTTTTCCTTGATACTAGCATTATTACTCTTTGTCGCAAGTGTTGTGTTCAAAGGTGGGTTGCAAATTTAGTGTCGGATGTTATGAATAATAGAGATTTTTATCTTCATGGTTCATAACTCCCCAAGATTATGTACGTGAATGTATATTCTGTGTTTTGGCAAAAGGAAAAAGTATCTTTCTGACTAGAGATTTTTCTTTTTGTCAAAAGAAAATAGCAAATGAGATGATAGGGGAGCATTACTAGGGCTAGTTGAAAACAGAGAAAGAATGGCGAAAGGCAATTGTGTCTTAAGTTTTGTCGAAGTTCTATCTGTCTTTAAAAGTTATTTTCGGTTCGTTCTTTCGGAGTTTTGTCTTTAGTTTAAATTTTCAATGACTCGGTAACCCCTTGCGCTTCCCCATTACATGTTACAAAAGTTACCTGTCATTTGTTATAAGATTAATAAGCACCTAATTCAAAAGAAAGGGCAAAACTCTATCTGAGATCGAGGAAATGAGAAAGAGGACTCAGGGAATTGTCCAATTGGGTGCTTTTTTTCTCTCTCTTTTTTAAGGTTTCAGGTGACAAACTTCTGCAGCTTTTACACTCTTCCTTCTTTTATCCTTAGAAATCAGATATATTCAACTCTGAAAGCTGCTTATTCATACTTTAACATCTTCACAAAAACTCCATTGCATCAACTGACGAATGCTGTGTTAATAGTAGAGAAGCAAAAAGATTTTAATGTTTTCAATGCCTTGGATGTAAAGCAGAATGAGAGTTTTCTGAAAGAGCTCAAGTTTGGACCAGGAGATGGGTAACTTCCCTATTACATCTGCAATTACAGCATCCGGAATGCCTTGAGACCATCTGAACTTGGGGTTGTGCTCTGGTAATTTGATACTTTCCAGTGAAATGAGCAAAAGCATCATTGTCTAGGGAGTCTTGTGTTTCAACTGTCGACCCTATTGATTGTTCCTGTACAACATTGACAATTAACATATGATATTGTGGGAGCACACATTTTTTAGATTTTTGGTCTACAGTGATTGTTCTAATTCACAACTCCAGGTCTTTTTTTTTTTCCCAAATTAGATGTTTTTCAAATTAAAAAAAATCTGAATTGATGTGTTTTCAAATCTAATGTGCGACTCTGCGTGTCTGTGTGTGTTTTTTTAAAATAAATTACAAATGAGGCACAGAAGGAGTGGCAAAAGGGCAGAGGAAGGATCAAATCCACATACATTAGGAGTACTTATGTCTGGAAAAATATATATATATATATTACTTGAGCCAAAGTTTTTTAACTTTATATGTTACTTTATGTGTTACTTTAAGAGATATAACAAGTCAGTTTAGACACATGGGATCTACATTCTTAAAGGATAATGGAGTTATTGACAGTTTTAATGAAATAAAAAGCGTTGAAACAAAAACTATTCTTCCAGGATGAGAAGGACCCAAAAACAATTTAGAAACAAAATTAAAACCTCGATAAAATTTAAGGAACAAAAGGTTATCTTTTGTCAAGAAGGGCACAAGAATAAAGACTCAAGCATAGTCAAGTGGGGCTAAGAATATTAAGTTGGGTTGATCATTTCGACTTTATCAATCATGGTTTTGAAAGGGTGGGACTAAAACATTCATGGTAGACAAAAGATCTGAAAAATGCGTGCTCTCACAAATGCTTAATGAATTGGGTAATTTTAAAAAGATCTCAACATGCATGGTGATAAGTATTCATATATCTTTTGATACATATTGGTTTAATTTTTTAATTTTGATTTTTTTACTTGCACATGTAAATTTTTTATGAATTAGCATAAGTATTTATCACTAAAATAATTTATTTATGATAATTTGCAGGGCATTTTATCATGTGAAAGTTTGATAACTTTTCTAATTTTTGCATTTAACTGCCTACACAAAGAGTTTTTATATGTTTTAACTAAAAAATATATAATTATTGCATACAATTCCCTACTCAAAGGAAATCATGGTGTACTTTAACTAGAATTACTTAGAATATCGTTTATAAAAATATCTTGGATTTAATAATTTATTTATCCAAAGGGGACATACTTTTAAATTTTAAAATATTTTTAGAACTGGTTTTATATGTTTTAACCAGGGGACATAGAGTAATTGTATATAATCACCTATCCAAGGGAGTCATTTTGTACCTTAACTGGAGTTATAAAGAGCATTATTTTATAAGGGATTTTGGATTTGATAGTCTATTTATCTAAAGAGGATATACTTTTAAATTTTAAAATATTCTTAAAATTGAATCCATATAAAAATTTTTGTCCAAAATAAATATTAATATGTATTATTTTATCTAATTATACAGTTTTATTTGCTGTTAGTAATAGTAATACTGCTATTAAAGTTTGGACTATGCCTAATGAAAGAATTAACAACTACAAAATATGATAATGTTAAGAATGTCAAGGAACATATTCTGAAAATGGTTCATTTATAAGATAAATGCAAAGATTATAAGAAAATTCTAGATTATGCCTTTATGATCCCTCAAGTTTTGAACTCTCCTCCTGTTGAATTTACCCAAGTAAAAAATGCTTATATCACCTTAAATGAAACCTAGAATATAAATGATTTAATTACCAAATATATTGTTGAAGAAGACAAACTTAAGAAAAAGAAAATGATAATGTCTTCTTGAACTTTTGGTCAAATCCTCACATTGGCAAGGATTTTAATTATTATAAATATAATAAAAATAATGTTTTTACAGAGAATCATGGTATCTAAAGACATGGTAAAAAAATTAGTCAAAACCACAATATAAGAGGTCCAAAGGCTACCATTTGAAAAACCATCACATATTTCCACTATAAGCAAGTTGGCTATAAGAAAAAAGACTGTTCCAGGTTCAAGTCTTAATTGAAAAATAAAAATAAAAGGGCTCATGAACAAAAGAAAACCAAGCTAGGAGTTAAGGTTGAGAGTAGGAAATGATATAAAAGTTACAGTGAAATATGTAGGAAAAGTCAAAATAGTATCACATAATTAAGATTTTTTTTAAAAAAATTTGTTCGCAGATCAATATTTTTATTTAAAAAATTTGATAACAAACAGATGTCCAGAATTATACGTCCATTGTAAATTTGAAGGCGCATGCCCAAATGGATGTAGCCAGAGAAATGTGAAAGTTCCTTACGTACAGAGATCGACGTTGTTAATTGGATGAGCATGGAACGCCGTCGCGCTCCTACTTTTGGTTCTTAATCTCATGTTAACGCTGCGTCTGTTTTCGTGTTGCTACATGCATGACTCAAAGAAGAAAGGGACCAGCAATACTCAAATTCTACAAATATTCTAAAAATTTATCTCTTTTAACATAGGATTGTAAAATGAGTTTAGATTTAAATCTGAAAATGATATACAGAGAAAAAGAACTGAGAGTATAAAGCTGTCTCAACACAAATCCTATTATTTCACCCATTAATTCTTTCCTCAATTACCTTTATTCATATTACTCATAAAGATACGTAGCTAATTATAACAGTTAATCATTACTAACTATTTATTCATCTAACAATAACAAATAACTAATTAACTAACTAATAAACCAACAATGACAACTTACTATTAATCCCATGTAACATTACTTTCTCTATGAAAAATAATCCTTGTCCTCAAGAATGGGTAGGAATGACTAAAATAGGAAAATCAATGAAATGCTCTTATATGGCAGGCAGGGGTTGACCCTTAGATTGTATCTTATGTTTCTTTTGAATTAGGGCTTGATTTAGGGGGTGGATTGCCTTTCTTGATCCCATTTCTAGCCAGATTCTCCAGGACTCTTTGGATTTGCACTTGTGCACAACTTATTGCAATTTTAGTAATTTTTTGAGCATCCTTCAAATCTTCAACTTCCCTTTCTTGTGCTAGAATCATAAAAATTTAGGCGTTCTTGCATTTGTGATCAAATGCATACTTCTCAGGCCATAGTCCCTTCTTTTCTCATCCATTCTTTCCTATTAAGCTATTTCACTAACCTGTTAGTTGGTAGGTTGGGTTTGCTATTGTCAAGGTTAAGGCTTGGATTCTTGTCATTTGTAGAGGCATTTTTCCCCGTTAGTGTTGGAAACTAGGTTCTAAAATTGAAGTTCATGAAGTTATTTTAGAACTTTGGCGTCAAGAATGATGTATAGGTAGTTTAGGAAGTGCTCCTTTTCTTAGGAATAGCAGGGAATTGGTTGTAAATGTGATTGATGCTTCTTGCAGTTTTGTTAGGAACTTGTTGTTCTAGCTATGGACATATATACAGGATTCTATTTCAACCTTTAATCTTTTTAAGAAATAGTTAATGGCCAATTCTTCAAATAGTTTTGTATCTATCAATAATTCTTTATTTGTCACTGATTCTTCTTGCCTTAAGTTTTATCACTCAATTATTGGATTCACTCTTAGCATGTCTCTAAATTGAGTATCCAAGTTTTCATTATAGTCTAGCAAACTTAGTTCCCTTATTCTGTTCCTCGTGAATGTTTGATAGTATTATAATATTTTTCTTTTCAAATAAATACTTTTCAACTTTATTCTAAAAAAATGTCATTGGATACGAATATGAGTAAAATGTCTTATATAAAAAATAATTAAGTTTTGGAAAGGATATATAAGTAGATTTACCCATAAATTTAATATCTTTAGATTTTTAGATTTTGGGTTAAGATTTGATATCAAACTCATTAGTCTATTTTGCTTCAAAACTATAATACACATTACCTATGCTCTATCCATAATCATTCTTAAAAGAAAGATTCACGCCTAATCTTCATCATATCTTTTCTTTTTTAAAACTTTCGTTCAAAATAGCTTGAAATTTATTCAAATCTCATAATTCTATTAAGCCACTTAATAATAAATACTCAAAAATTAAGTTTTTTTCGGGTCAAAAAATTAAGGGTTGAGGCAAAATTAATTGTATGTTTGAGCAAGAAAAGGTAGAAAGGACTTGACTGGGGTACATGGCGGATACAGCACGGCGCTTTTGCTTTCAATGGTTTTGCCTCCGCCACCTCACGACTCATCTCAGCACAAGTCAAAGTCAAGCAACTAACCAAAAATTCTTTTATACACACACACACACATATAGACTTGTTGACTCTCATACTTAAAGAAAAAAAAATTAATTAACTCAATATTACGCTGTCAAAATTATTTTTTTAAATACTTAAAATTTTATTTTTTATTTTTTTTATTAATGGGTCGCGATATTTTACCCAATTTTTTATTACTTTTTTAATTAAGTCAGATATCGTAACTCAATATATAATATTTTATTTATTTTATATTTTTTAATATATTTAAAAATAAATTTAAAATTAATATATTTATTATTAAATTCAAAATTATCTACAAAAATATAAATTAAATTTTTTATTTTTTTAGTTTTAATTATAATTGAAATTATTTTAACTAATTTTCAAATATATAATTTATTATTATGATTATTTCTTTAACATTTTGAATTTTTTTATTTCAAATAAATGATTAGACCTATTATCTTCTAAAAAAATTGAATTGAATTAAATTTATTCTTATTTTTATTTATCATCTAATTTTTAAATTTAAATTTTTTATTTTTATTTCTTCATTTAAATCAATTATAGAATTTAAAATTTTTTTACAAAATTTTGAATTTAAAATTTCAATTCTTTGTAGTTATTATATATATATATATATATATATTAATTCGTGAATTTCTTCAAAATCTTTAATTTCCAGTCCTTGAATGTTTATATTTTTAGGATAAAAAAATTTACAATTGCAATTGTACGTTCCTTTTTTTTTTTTTATACACAATATTCTTTTTTTTTTTTACTTCACCCTTTGCATGGAAAGAACAAAGAAAAAAAAATATGATTCAATTTTAAACCCATTTGAATGTTGCTGATAACAGTAGGGCCAGTGAATTAAAGTGTATTCGAATCATAGAAACTAGTAATGAACAATATGTCTATATTAGTGACATTATAGACATTTAAGGATTACAAATTAAAAATTTTGAAAAAGTTAATGAAATAAAATATATAATAACTACAAAGAATTGAAATTTTAAATTCAAAATTTTGTAAAAAAAAAATTAAATTTTGTAATTAATTTAAATGAGGAAATTAAAAAAAATTGGATGAAATAGATATAAAAAATTTAAATTTAAAAATTAGTGATAAATAAATATAAAAATAATTCAATTTTTTTAAAAAATAATAAGTCTAATAATTTATTTAAAATAAAAAATTCAAAATGTTAAAGAAATAATCATAATAATAAATTATATATTTTAAAATTAGTTAAAATAATTTCAATTATAATTAAAACAAAAAAATAAAAAAATTTAATTTATATTTTTGTAGATAATTTTGAATTTAATAATAAATATATTAAATTTAAAATTATTTTTAAATAAATTAAAAAATAAAAAAATAAAAAAAAATTATATATTGAGTCGTGACATCTCAGATGCCGCGACTCAATTAAAAAAATAATAAAAAATAAGTAGTAAAAAAAATAAATAATAAAATTTTAAGTGTTTTAAGAAATGATTTTGGCAACGCAGCGTATGAGTTATTAGTTTTTTTTTTTTCTTTAAGTATGAGAGTCAAAAAGCAAGCGCGCGCGCACACATATATATATATATATATATTATGCAGTTGTATAATAAGTTAATAAATATTTATTAACACATTCACTTTAAATAAGCTTCAAATTTTTTTTTTGCAACTAACTTGGAAAAAAATAAATATTTTATCAAATTTAGAAATTTAAATTTTAAAAGCATATAAAAAGGGATAGTGCAAGTCCAAGCAATATTGATGACCTTCAATCCACATTTGAAAAAAAAAAAGTACCATTTATAACTACAATAAAATTTGACTTATTACTAATTATCTTTAATTCTTTAATTGATAAGAATTTATTAATTACAATTTTTGAGTTAAAAAAATACTCGTACCTTTTTATTCTTTTAAAAGAAAAAAAATTCTTAGTTGTATGTATCAACTATTTATTTTAAAACAATGGCCTCCGTATAATACACACACTCTCTCCTAAAATTTTACAAATTATTTACATACTTTATTATTAATTCATCATATTATTATCTTCATTGTGCTAAAATTTTTTGAAAATTAACGCTATTTATTTTATATGAAATAAAAATATTTATATAAAAAATTATAAACATTTTAAAGTAAATTAATAATTTATTTTTCTTAATTTAATAATTTAAATACCAAATTTCTCAATTTAATTATTAAAAAATAACTCCTATTAAATTGGAATTAAAATATTAACTTTTAAACACCACACTATTACTAAAACTCACATTCATTGATAACTTGTACAATTTTAAGTTTTATAAAATTTTTTGAAAAAAAAAGCCAATCTTATTATTATATTTGTTGAATTAAAAATAATTTTAATTATTAAAAGTAATGAATGAAAAAAAAAATAATTTTCAAAACTAAAACTAAATATTTTTTATATTTATTTTATTAAAAAAACTTAAATATTATTCATAAAACAAAAAAGAAAAAGAAAACTAGCATGTGTGGAGCATGGTTAGGACATGGGCAGTGGGCAAGCCATTATGATGCGCCACGTGGGACCCTTACCTGTACTACAGATTTGCCTGTCGCGCCCAATTGTATAATATTTTACTGACTTTCTTTAAAACTTTTAAATAAAATTAAAAATAAATTGTACAATTTTATTAAAATTATATAAATTTTTATTGAAACAAACAAATTATTTTATATTTTAATTTAATTTTAAATTTTTAATCAAAATATTATAAATTTAATTTTTTAGTTAAAATATATTTAAGTTTAATAAATAATATTACAGTAAAAGTTTTTAAATTAAATTAAAATAGGAAATACTTTTTTATTTCAAAATAAATATATTTTTTTAAAAAATAAAAAAATTATAATTTTAACAAAGTTAAAAATCTATATAATTTAGTCTGAAATTAAAACAAATTATTAACATTTTAACCTAATAGCAACTAACAAATATAAAAATCATAACCATTTAAGTGGTTTTCATGTTTCAAGATGAAGTTGTTAAGGAACTTGGATTGGAAGTAAAATTTCAGATGAGATGAAACAAAAAGAAGACAAAAGAGAGGGGAAAAAGAGAGAGAGAGAAATATTTTTACTAGTCCCACACACAAGTAAGGAAAAACAAATCTTGAGAAGCAAAGATATATTATGTCATTAAAATTAAATCTTTGTCAAATATTCCCTTTATCCTTATATTTTAAAATCTAAAGACAAAGCAATTAGAAATGAAGGAAAATTGGAAAGAAATGGCTGATTAATTTCGTGCTACACTCAACTATCAAGAGAAACATCCCACCCCATTTCATAATCTTTACAAAAGGAGATAATAAAATATTGAAAAACTAAAAAACTGCCACCTTTTGTTTTTCCTAAGTAACAATTTTTTTCCCTATTCCCTTTGGGAGAGCAGCATTGAGCACCTAGAGAAAGAGTTGAGACTGCAACAAAGTATAATAATTAGCGGTCTCATCTTCAAGCTCCCATAAGCCATCACAGAAAGAAGCAAACCCATTATCTGCACCGTTATTATTATTATTATTATCAATCCCATCTTCCCCAAAATCGAATAACCCAATATCCCCTCCTGTGTTTGGGATCCCAAGCTCATCATCAGAAGCTTCAAGAAGGTGTCTCATTACCTTCTCCTTATCACCCTCCTCTTCAGCACTAGAATCCTGCACAGAGGTAGAGTTGATGGGGGGCTGATGCTGATTTTCTGTGTCTTGGGAATTTTCTAGGAGTGGGGGTGTGAAAGGGGCTTCAGAACAAGTGATTTCTTGCTGAAGAGTTGTGATGAGAGGAGAGAGATCTTGTGTAGGTTCCTCTTCCTCTGATTCAAGAAGAGAGAGTATGTGGCTGTATGGCTTGTGCCTCTTTGAGGTCTCTTCACTGTTTACTTCTTCTTCGTCGTCATCGAATCTAGGCCTCTTTGGTGCTACAGACTCCATTTTTACTGTGTAGAAGGAAGGAGAGGAGACAATAGGAAAGCAAAGCAAGTCAGGAGATGGAGGATGAGGATGAAGAAAGAGAGTTGGGGTGGAAAGGATTATATAGGACAGAAGAAAGAGGGAGTTATGGTCAAAATAAAGGAAAAGAGAATATTTTATTTAGAAAATTTTGTAAAGTCTTGTCTTTAGAGATTAGGGGAGAGAAAGTTGCCTAGAAAATTCATAGTTAAATATAATAATAAATAAAGAGTTTATTTTTTGACATGGATTTAGAATGTGTTGTTTTTTCTTTTTGGCTTTTGGCGATGGCCATCTCTAACTGGAACACCGTTGGATTGGATTTTTATGGAGATGCGTGGAGGATGGACGGCGATAGCGGAAGGGAGGGAAAGTGTAGAACATTGAAGGAGAAGCAAGGTATGAAAAGGCTCAAAGATAGTGACATTTGGACAAAGTGAAGCAAAGAATAAATTGAACCCAAAAAAAGCCTAATAAAGTTGTGATATTACGAGGTGACTTGTGAGTGACAATTGAGTCAATTTACGCATGCATATTGTTAAAATTCAAAATTGTCCAAGCGTATCAATCAAGCACACCCCTGCTCTTTCTTCCACCCGTTACTGTACTTGTTTGGTTTCATATTGAAAATTATATATATATATATTGTAATATTTATTATATTTTTTGTTATTATTATTTAATAATATCTATTTATTTTTTTTAAATGGAGATACAAAGTTTATTATTTATTTATTTTATTTATATATATTTTTATGTTATTTTCACGCGTACCAATTATGTATACAAAATAAGCAAAACCTTGGAGGTATTTTTTTTTTTCTGGTACGTTCAAGATGTTCATTAAACTTTTATCTGATTAATTTGGCTTCACTCAAAATTTTTACTTTACAAAAAAAAAATAAAACATATCGATAACCTTATATTTTAATTTTGAAATATAAAATATATAGTAAAAAAATTATTGATGTAACTAAAAATGTTGATAGAGTATAGTGGAATGTACTTGAGTAGCTGCGCCCATAATGGCAGTTGAGTGGTATTTATGGAAAATAATGGTTGGGGTGGGGGGTATTTATGTAAAAGGGAGTGGAATTGGTGCAAAGTTTTGGGTCAAGGTGGAAATTGCAGGGCGTTGAGACGTAGAATCTCCGGAAACAAAGCATGGAAAATGAGGTGGACTATAGAAAACAAGAAAGCGAGTTGAACGAGAAAAACACAGCATTAAAAACAAAAGTTAAAGAAGAAAAATAATAAAGTGAATTGAATTAATAAAAAGTGTTTGGGGAGGTAGAAAATGACAACCACCAAAACAACGACGGAATTCACATTTTTCACTGTTTTTCTTTTTGGGAGCCCATAAAGATCTTCACGCATTCACATCAATTTTTCCTGTAAAGTATTTAAAAAATATTTTATTAAGAACTTCAATTCAAGTTTTCTATGAAATTTAAATCTTAAATGTATTAAATTCATTAAAAATTAAAATAAATTAGAATTTTCTCCTTAAAATTATAAGATGCAGTATATTATTTTTCTTTATACTAAATACAAGTTATAATTACACTTTGTTTTAATCAAAATATCTTTACATCTATTATTTATATAATATAATAAGTATTAAATATATATATATATTTAACTAATATAAAATATTCTTTTTTTAATTTAAAAATTAATATTATTCTTGAGATTATTTTGATCCTATTTTAATTATGAGAGAATTTATATATTTTTTCACAATAAAAGAAAGACTAATATAATTTAAATATCTCATAAAAAATAGAATAATTTACTAAAAAAATGCAATATATTAGAAAGATAAAATGACCAATTCATATCCTTTGCATTTAAAAAGTAATTATACAACATGCAGTTAAAAAAAATAAATTAAAAAGGTTGGAGTTAAGCAATTCCTAACATTAGAAATTGGGGAAGAAAGTTTTTAAAATTATACAATGCTATAAAAGACAATTTTGCAATTTTGCATAAAATGGAAAAGTTGGGAGGTAGATGATGTTATGACTCCTTTTGGGATCAAGTTTCTATTTTATACAATATTAATTATGTTATTGTAATTATTATTTATTTTTTAAAATAAAAATATAAGAGTCGTTTTTAATTTTAAAATTATTTTTTTTATTTTACTCTTTTGTATTTTGTAGATTAAATAGGCCTTCAACGTTTTGTTAGATGAGATATTTGATACAAAGGACCATTGGCAGATATGTTATTTAAATCTCTCCTATATTTATTACAAGATGTTTAATGTTTAAAAAAAGAAAGTTGCCCTATTTGAAACTGTGAACAATGCACTTTTTTTTTTCTCGAGTTACGAGCAGATCGTATTTTGCTTTTTATTTTTTTTCTCTTCTTTTTTAAATTTTAAAATGATAAGCATAAGTTCCTATGCAACTAACAAGGCCCGACCCTAGTTATTGATGATTGCATAAATATTTTATTTAAAATCTGTCCTGAGACTATTTGAAAAAAAAAAGTGAATTACACGTCCAATATAAATTATTTATTCAATTATACTCGATAGTCAATTATATATTTATCAATGAGTCTATTTCTCTTCCAAACATCAAACACTAATCAACAAAACTTGTAAGACAAGTATGACAGAGGTGTTAACACGGGCAGACTTAACTGCAAGTGCTCAACGAATCATTACGTTCTTGAAATTCCAATAAAACATGAATTTAATTATAACTATAAATACTGACTTTAATTTAATTAAAAGTGTAAAGCAACGGAAATAATATTTTTAAACTTTAGTTCAATGTCAAATCATTTCATCTATGTCTCAACCCATTGAATGCAGATTCATAAATTTTTTTTTTTTACTTATATCCTTAATAAAATAAATAAATAGCTCAATTATTTGATCCTTTCAGCATAAATAATAAAAAGTTGATAAAACAATATTTATCTGTCCTCCTCTTTTTGTGCTCTTGATTGACTAATTTCTTAATTTAAAAATAATTTATTTTATAGGAAGAGTAAATTCCTTTCTAATTCTAATTAAAAAAAAAATTGTTATGCTGTGTCTAAATTTAGTGTTCATTACAATGATGTGTGCGCAGCCTAAGGATTATTGAGATCAAATTTGAATAATTTAAATTTTATTTTTTAAAATCTCAATTGTTATTTTGTAAAATAAAAAATTATTTTTATTTTATATTATGTATTTTTTTGATATTTTAAAAAATTAGATAAATAAAAAATAAAATAAAATTTAAACCATTTAAATTGAATTTAAACGATGCTTAAATCGTACAACAATTAAATGATCATTACTATGAAAAGTAACGAATCAGAACTCAACTTCTTGACTGCACCTAGAAAGCCCCAAAGACAAAACTGTAGGGAAAGGGTACCCTAATGAATGCCCTTAATTTAATTTAATTTAATTTGTTGGACATGGTTTGAGATTCATTGTTCCTATTATAATATGGGACACATAACTGTATGTGTCTTAATTATTAAATGGTGGCGTTCACGTGTACTGTCATACGAAATCGGAACAACAGAAACTAATTAAGCTAATAACAATTCTAATTTGTCGGGGTTAGGGCTAGCTAGGATCTAGTTCATATGGTAATTAATAATTAAAATCTCATAATTTATTACTATTATTCTTATTATTATCTTTAATCGCTAGTCGTGCAAATTAAGAAAATAATAGTGTCTATTGCATAATGGGAGCATCGTACGTGGTGTAATAATTATTAATTAATTTAGCATTTAGAAAATGATAAGGGAGGGAAGCTATTTAATTTAATGTGAAGAATAGCATCCTAAGCAATAATAAATATTAAGAAATTCAGATTAAAAAAATTAAAAGAAATTGAAAGTTGGGAAACAACCTGCGGAGATTTGAAGCCGCTTTGTGTGCATTATGCCTCATCGACCTTGCTTACTTTAGTTGATAAGAGAAAGTAATATTTTATTTTATTTTAGAGTGTTATGTGAATAAAATGTTAGATAAATTAAATCAATATTAGAAAATTAATTTTTAAAAATCGTTCAATAAAAAATTAGTTTGACAAAATTAGAAGACAAAATTAGTTTGTGTGCAATTCTTTTTATTAAAACGGCTTTTATATATCATTCCTTTTTTAAAAACTATACACGAATCATTTTAAATGGTCAATCTATTTTAGTCAAACTTAACAGTAAACCTTCCTTGGGCTGATCAATCCTTCCAATATAAAACAAGTTAGTATTGTTATTAATTAAGCGTGATTTAGTGACAAACAACCTGGATAACTGAAAAAAAAGAAAAAAATAATAATAAATATTATGACCTCTAATTCTCTAATTTTAACCCTTCCCAATATCTGAGTGAAGAGAGATGCAGCCAT
Source organism: Erythrophleum fordii (assembly GCA_032878935.1). Taxonomy (NCBI): domain Eukaryota; kingdom Viridiplantae; phylum Streptophyta; class Magnoliopsida; order Fabales; family Fabaceae; genus Erythrophleum; species Erythrophleum fordii. The sequence continues at coordinate 45,558,066 of JAVQMF010000053.1, read as the reverse complement.
GTCTGAGGCAGGTGATTTTATGAAGAGGGATAATTAAAGGATTTAGATCATCGATATGTGTAGTAAGTAAATGTACGATATATATTTAAAAAAAATAAAAAAGTAAGTTTTATACATATTTTTATTCTTCTATACTATTTTTTCTCTTGAATAACGATATACTATTGTAAAAAAAAAAAATTACGACCTGATACTCAAAAAGTTGACGGAGACAAAAAGCAGTTGAAAAATATCGAGATTTTTTTCTTTTTCTGATTCATAAAAATATAAAGATATTATTATGAATAAAAGGCATAAGGAAGTTAGAGAGGGAGCATGTGATGTCTAACCAAATGTGTTAAACTGGAAGCTTGTAACTGCTGGTATGAGGGGACCAACCTTTGTGTATTTCTCTTGACAAACAAGTATACCTAATTTCTAGTGCTCCATAGTTGATAACTTTATAAGACACTATATTTTAAGAATGATATTTTGGTGAAAACTTTTAGATATTTATTGTAAGATTTGTAAAAAAAAATTATAATAAGTAAATATCTTATACAAACTCAACATTCATTCTACTATTGACTCTCTTTAAAAAAAAAAAAATTATTTGTTATAATTTTTTTTTATATTACATTATAGGAATAGAATCCTTGACACTACTCATATTCTCATCTCAATTTTACCACTTTCTTACCACTTGGGTTAATCCTAAGTTGCCCGTTTGTCATAATTTTACTAAAGATTAAAATTACATAACAAACATTTAAAAAAATTTTATTTATTTTTTTATATTTTAGAATAGTTGTTTATAAGATTTTAAATGTATAATATCATTCTGATACACTATTTTACATTTATCTAAGGTATAAAAGAAATAAAAAAATTAAAATTAAGGATTCAAAGTTAAAAATATTTACTCTAAAGAACTTATTATTATTAAGTTTAAGAATTTTACTTAAAATTAGTGATAATATATATTAAAACAATGCTAATAGATCCTTTAAAATAAATATTTTTAACTTTTAGTTCTTAACCATAATTCTTCCTAAAAAAAGAAAGAAATATTATATTAGATTAGATTATGATATTCTTTGAATAACTTGTCAGTGAAATTAAAAATAAAGAGTTAGTTACACATACTTCGTTTGAAGTTTGTTGGAATTATATAAATTTTTTTATTTTTTAAAATATAAACAGATTAAAATTTAAACTTTTAGATTAAAATATTATTTATTAACTTAAACACATATATTTTTTTAACTAAGATATCCTCTTTTAATTTTTTTATAGAGGATTATTTAGTGAAAATTTTAAAATCAGATTAAAATATATATTTTTTAAAAAAATTTGAATAATTTACTCCAAAAAATGGTAAAAGTATAAATTAAATTAATTATATTATATATATAGAGAGAGAGAGAGAGAGAGAGAGAGAGAGAGAGAGAGAGAGAGAGAGAGAGAGAGAGAGAGAGAGAGAGACCCACACAAGTACCATTATTTTTACAATTAATTTAAGGTACTTATCTTTGAATCTATTTAAAATTTTTCCTTATAAAATTAACTCTGAATTGAATATAAAATGAGGTGCTCAGCAACAAGTACTGTGACAGTACTTCTCTTGCAATGCTTGAGCTGGCACACACAGCTAATTAATAGATAGTATAGGCGGAGTTAGAGATGAATGAATGCTTTTAGTTTGAAGTGATGGAAAGAAAGGAGAGGACATGTGCATGAGAATTTAATTGTGAGTTTCCATTAAAGTTGTGCCTCAACCACTCAGCACAGCCACACTAATAATATTTTCCTCCATCAACTTGATTGTATGGGCCTCAAATCATCATCATCATCATCATCTTCTTACTGTGTTTCATTCTTTGCATTTTTCTTTATTTATTTATTTTGTGTTTGCATAATAACAATTAATATTGAAATGTACAGAACCCACTGCTTTTAATTTCATTTTTGTTATGATAAGTGGAAATAACTGCTTATTGTAATTAATGTATGAACTTTGAAGGGAAATCCTTCCCATCTTGGATCATGGTCATCATCAGGATGGTAGATTTAACCAAACCCAGTTGATTATATATATATAAGCATTTAATTTGTCAGTCTATTCTAACACCAGAAGAAGTAATAATTAATTATAATTGAAAAATAATTTACAAATCCGGGCAATAAAACTCATGAAAGTGAGTTTCTGCATATATCCATGATGTGAACAAATGTACATAGATATATATTGAAATAAATAACGTTCACCTCTTTTAAAATTTTACAACTTGACATTTGGTCAACTGTGATGTGTTTTCTTTTTAAATTAGGGTATTAGATTTTTTTTATTGCAAAAAAAGATTGCATAACGTATAAGAATTTTTAACAATTACGTTAATAAAAACCAAAGGTTTATATATAAATTAAAATTAGAAGGATCGTGAGCAAATGTTTTGTAAACTTCAAACAAGGTAAATACGATTTGCTCGAAATTAATAAAACAAAAATATGACTCAGACAAACAAAGATATGCATTCTACAAGTTAATTATGACTCAGATATGCATATTCTACATGTTAAAGTTTTATCTCAGTGGATTAAATTAAGCTGAGATTTAGATTCGCAGATCCAAATTACGATATTGATGATTTTTAATGAAGCAAATGTACGATGGCTTAATTAGGAGCCTACAAGAACTGCTGGGAGGAGTTATTCCATTGCTTAGCTAGGTTGCTAATTAACTAGTAAATAAACTAAGCTTTGTTTATGCAAACTTGCCTACCTCTATCTCTTGTCGTTTTTTCTTTTCTTTTCTTTTTACTATACAAGCATAGAGATTATCTTCAAGTTAAGAAAACCATTAATAAATATAGATAATAAGTGCTCCCATATCACTTTAAATTATCAACTCATCAAATATACCACTCTTTAATTAATTTGCTTTAATAAAATCCTCTATTTTCTTTTGGGGGGGGGGGGGGGAGAAAGCATATGGCAATTTTTTTGTCTATAAAAAGACAAATTTTTTTTAAAAAAATTATATTTCTTATGAAGGATTTTCTTTTTGGAGTTCAAGTGTGAGTAAAATATCTTATATATAAATCTAATGATTGAAGATTTTGGGTTAAAGTGTGTTATCACTCACTAAGTCTATTATAATTATTTATCTCTATACAAATTGTTTTTAATTCTAATTTACGTTTTTTAGTTAAGAGAGACATGTATTTAAAATTTATTTCCAAATCAAAGGGAAAGAAAGATAGTGCAAGATACTCGATAAATTATTGGGATCTGACAATGAATTCAAAAGAAAAAAAAAACGAATATTGCCATCCAAAGCATCGTATGCTTCTTTTGCAATAATTGGGAGCTCCAAATTAAGGAAAAAAAATTAAATATTAAATTCCCACACTCAATTAGTTGAGTTTGACCACACTCAAAGTACAATTATAAGTCGAATCAAATATATTTAGTAATGGAAAATTGATTCTTAATTAAATGGATTCCGATTCAGTGGACAACCCCAGAACCTAATTAGCATGAAAGTAAATAAGTAATATAAGCATAGTGAGAATTTTTGTGACAACAAAACCCTACAGAAATAAAATAGCATATCCAAAATTCATATCCCCACAATCCACCTATCATTTTTTTAGGTGCAGTCATCATGCAAACATTATTGTTCTTCCTTGGAGTTTCTCCACCGTTCATGTCAATTTCCAATTTCATTCGTTACTTGCTTATCACAATGTATTATATGTTTGTTCACTTTATTCATAGTAATCATTTTTCTTTTCTTTTTTATTTTTGCTCGAAAATAATATTCATTTTCCAAAAATCATATCTTATCATATCTTCTTCCACTAGCTAGCCAAACCAGGCAAAAAAAAACACCCACAAGTTGATGCGTTCATGTGTTAAAATGCCTAATAGGACAACCCCATCGCCTAAATTAAGTCTATACTTAGTAAATTCTACCCAAGAATCTTAACCAAAGGAGGCCTCAACTAGACCAGTTTTAAAATATTGACGTGGTTGCCATTGTAGGGAGGTCAAGTTTAAAGTGAAAGAAAGAAAGTACTTAGAGATGAACCTTATGATGAGGTTAACACTAATTAATTTAAAAAAATAATGGAAAAAAGTAGTTCAAAGGAACCAAGCAATTAATTAATAAAAAAAAGGGTAAAATTCTATTTTGGTCTCTTATAGATTTGAATATTTCTTAATTTAGTTTTTTATGAAATTACCTTCTTAATTTGATCCCTTATATATGAATATATATCAATTGAATCTCTCACAAATAAAACTATTATCAATAATAATTTTTCATATATCGGTATTTCTCAATTTAATAAAAGAATATTATTGATGTTTATTATATTTGTAAATGACCAAATTAAGAAATATTTATATATGAAAGATTAAATTGAGAAGACAATTTTATAAGGGATCAAATTGAAAAGTATTTTATTTGTAAGGGATCAAATTGACAAAACAATTCTATTAAAAACTAAATTAGCAAATATACTATCTGTGAAGGACCAAAATAAAATTTTTCTTTTTAAAAAATAAAAGTAAATCATTCTCCTTTTTTTTTTTTTAAAGATGCTTAAATTACAAGGCTCTCTTTTTTATTTTGAAAATATTCACTTTTGAGGGTTTTCTTATTTATAATTGTTCCAGTTTAATTATCTGTTTTAAAAAAAAAATTATAGTCAAGGTATTGTCGAATTTTGTTCAAGCTAAATTCTGTAGAAGCACACTTATTTATATTGGTTTATGACTTAGTACATTTAAAATTTTATTTTTAAAGTGCTCCTCTCACAATTCTAAAAATAAAATACTATTCTCTCTTATTAAGTGAGCCAATTCTCTCAAGTTAGTTTAATTATCTATTATAAATTATGTTTACCTAAAATTTTTTTTATTATAAGTAGGAGTATTTATAATATTTTCTGGGTGAACTACATAGATTTTTTTTTTAATTTTGCTAAAGTTACATAATTTTTTTTATGTTTAAAATATACATAGATTTATCTTCTATTGTTAAAAAATATATAGATCTCTTTCAAAATAAAAAGTTATCTTATATTTTAGTCTAATTTTAAAATTTTTGACTAAAATATCCTTTATTAACCTAAATACATATTTTTTTCAACTAAAAATTTTTACATAAAGGATATTTTGGTTAAAAAATTTAAAAATGACCTGAAATGTAATCTAATTTTTTATTTAAAAAAATATATTTTTAAAAAAATAAAAGAAAGATCTATATAATTTTAGTAAAATTTATAAAAAAAATATGTATAATTTACTCATGTTTGTATGATGGTTTAAAAGGAGACAAGAAAGTGGAGATGATGTTGAATGAGTAGTGGTGGAGGGATATCAAATCTTAGCCATTACAAGGGCCATCAAATAATGAGTCCAAAATTCCACAGCACTAAGGGTTTAGCTGGCTCTGCACTTTATGCTGGTTTATGTGCCATCTGCTCTGTGCACTAAATGGGGATTGTTTCCTTTATATGATGGTCTATTATTGTTGTGGTCAATTCAAGTATAAGAGCTGTGTTGATTTGATACAATCCCAAAAAGCTCAACAAGGATTGGGCACCCTCAAGATTCTGATGAGATATTAAGCCAAATTTTGTTTGGCACCTGGGAAAGTAAGAAAGAAAGGAAAATAAGAAAGAAAGGAAAAGGTAAAAGTGTCAGCTCACATGTCTAGTTTGAGACATAGTGGAAACCACGTATCGATCCTCTAATGGAGTTCGGTTCCTGTCCCATGTCTGAGAGAGATGCTGTATCAGACATCAGATAAGTATAAGAAATCATTAAAATAGATATATTATTAAAATCTTTTACCAAAAATACTCATTTTAATGATTTTTCATGGATTCTTTGTACGTCTTTTAAATGTAAGAAGCATATTTAAAGCAAGCAAGTCGCCGAGAGAGAACTACCAAGTGGTTTGAGAAAAGGAAGGTTCTGCTGAATAGATTAAATACAGTACTGACAAAGTAAAGCAGATATTGGACCTAAATAAAATAAACAAGAATGCATGGTGAGTAAGAATTGACGTGAGAGTTCATGCTTTGCTTATTTTTTGAGTAATGACAACGTTGTTGTCGGAGAAAACGGTGATAACCATTATAACTATTAACAAAATGGTTTTAAGATTTAACCAACGAAACATGATCGCTTTTTTTCTTTGTTTTGATCATTGACAAAGAGGCTTGTCATTTTCATTTGATCTAGATTTGTAAGATATATATTTTCATGCCAAATGTTCGACAAGCTTAAACTTATCGTTACTCATCATTCTCTGTTGAAAGGACAGTATACCAGACTCAGAGAATTTATTATTATTTTTTTAACCCCTTCTTTTTGGTCAAAGAGAATGGAGCTTTTAGATGGCCGAACTTAAGTTGCATTGATAACTTCGACTAAAACTTGAATGATTTAGCTTGGGCTCAAAATGAATCCACCACTTTGGGCCATTCAAAGGCCAAGAAAATTTCTCGTACTTTTCACGTAATAGCAAATTTCAGATTTCCACTGTGCCCAAAAAAATTTTATGGCCCAAGAATGATATTTGCAAAAGCTAAATGTATGGAAATTTTTGCAGGATGAAGCTACAAGAGAGGAGGATGGATCGTCTACATGGGTGGGATGGGACAGCACGGGCCCCGACCCCTCCTCTGAAAGAAAAAAAACTGTTTATTATTTTTTTAAAACATTCTGGAACCAGTTCTTCACAACATAGGCCAAATCATTTGAATCTTCATAAATATTTAGTATCCCTAGTGTAGCATATGATATTTTTTCTTGCTAGAGTGATATCTGAAACCTTGTGTTTAATTTTTACTACATGTTTCTCCTCAGCCTCCACAACTTTAACAGCATTTTCCAATTGTTCTCTGGGGTATGTTATATCAGGGTTATGAATAATTCTTCCATTCTTATTCATAGCTTTCGATTTGTACAAATGACAATGGGTGATCTGCCTGGGGAAATTCTAGGCACTATAGTTTTAAACAAATAGAAAAATTTAAGATACATTTTTTTTATATATTAAACTTATCTTACTCAGAATTTACTTGTTTCTTTGCGTATTATCATAATTAAGCACAGTTTACTCAAATGTTCTTAGCCTTGTTACTCTAACAAAATACACCAATCTTTGAGGAGCAGATTGGATACAAGTGTGATCACGTATGGACTCAGGCTGTCAAAATGAATTAGATGACTAATAATGGTGGTGCAACCACCATACTGGATATTTAAAGCAGCCCTGTTGTGCCAGACGGAATCTGGACCATTACCACAACTCGCAATTGAAAGATTCAAAATCAATATCTAATAGGATCAGGACTAATCAGATAAAAGCATAATGCAATTTATAACCATATTTGCATGTATAAGACACTAGAAATAGAGGAACCCAAACATCGCTGATGCAATCACATAGACAACAAGGATTTTTCCTCTTTTTTTTTGTTTTTTGTTTTTTGGGGGGGCGGGGGGAGGGAGCGTTGCAGAAACTCCACTAACCAAGTGATTATGGGGGAATGACACAGCACAACTTTCCATCAATGGCTAAGCAACAAAGATGTTTGTTATGTAATTTAACATCTGAGGTGCTCATTAAACAACCGTACTCTCCCCAGGAGTCCCCACCTTTGACGATAATTGTTTTCAATTCAACAGCCATTGTGAACTCATTCTTCATGAAGTCTGTATATTTGTAAGGATGGAAATCTAACATAATTTTCAGTTTACGCATCAGTGCAGTCTTAACTCTTTTGTCAAAATCAGTGAGTTAACCATTGAGAATTATAATTTTGATCACTTGTTATCTGTAACAAGAAATAAATGCAATGGTCATATACTACTCTCCAGACTAGAGAAAGCTCAAAATACATAGTTCTTGAATTCAAATGGCAAATTGGATTGATACATAATACAAAATTAATAAAACAAATCTCAAATTATTCTGTCATTTCAATCTAAGAAAATGTATGATCTTGAAATCAAATATCTAATTGTGTGTTCTTCAAATGGCTTAGGCAAACGCTACCAATAACCTCCAATCTTGTTGGAACTTCAATTATTTAACCTATTCTGAGCTGCGTGAAACCAACTTTTGAAATTTTCATGTCAACGGAAATGGGGGAAGATACAATTTCAATGGAAGAAAATATTAATTGAAGTTTTAAAGCTAAAAGGAAAGGACTCAAGACCTCCTTCCAGTAAAACTTTTCAGCCAATCTTGAGCAAAATCTGAAACTCTTCCCCATCCTCCCCCACCTGTTTAAGGAAAATATCTTTAGAAAGAAAGAAGGGGGCAGGTACCAATTAGCATTTAGCAAGAATATCCTGTGTCAATGGATAAATCAATGTTGTGCATCCCATTGGATTTGAAGCATCATAGTGTGTAACCTTGACAACTCAATCCTTCAGCATCCCATCACAGCACAATTATAGACAAAGTTACCAGACCGCTTTCTGGCAAGCAGGTGCCATTGTGGAGGTCCTTCACTGGGCACCCATGAATTGAGTTCAATAAAACCCTCACCATGAGTCCTAGGTCCACCTATGACAATAAGACGATTTCCACAAGCCCTGAATGCAAGACCCCAACCATTCATCGAAACTGCCCGTTCAGGCAGTCTCCCAATGACAATCCACAGTTTTCTGTCCTTGTCATATTTCTTGACTTCCATGTCAGCGTAATCAGCAGCATACAGTTCATTATTTACAACAGCAACCAGAGGCGGAGCCTCAGCTGTAGCAGGCATTTCAACCCCCCTACTACTTCGTCCAGGAGACATGTTAGGAATTTCTGTCCATGTTCTAGTCTGTAAATTGTACTCCTCACCGCATGTAAGAAGCTTGGATTCAGCCCCTCCAATTCCCCCAATAACATAGAACTTTCCATCCATAAACACCCCAGAACACATTTTCCTGGGCTTGTTCATCCTTGGGAGAATCTCCCAAGTCTGAGTCTCAGAATTATAGAGTTCAGCCGAGCTGAGAATACGCCCCTCTGAATCACAACCGCCAGCCAAAATTGCTACCTCTCCAAGGCTGGCAGATCCAAACAGGCATCTTGGAGCATTCATTCTCATTCCAGATGACCACGAGTTTGTCAAAAGACTGTATCTGTAAATGACATGGGATGTCAGCTCCTTCCCAAATACAAGAAGTTCAGTGCCTACAGCCAAAGACTCCTTATCTGAACACATGAAGCATTCATTAGAAGCCATCCTTGGTAGATGCATCCACCGCTGGCGAATTGGGTCATAGGCTTCCCATTCGAGAAGCGCACAGGAAAAATAAACCCAGTGTTCAATGATGCCATTCAGTCTCCTCCAAGTATAGAGCTCGCCACTTCGGATTAAGTTACAAAAATTCCTATTTAGTGAGGCAAGAGAACCATAATCAGACCTTGAACAGCGGCTAAGACAGGCAATCGAGCTGTCGCGGTTCATGCGGGGGAAAAGAGAACCAGAAGCAGATGAACTCCCCGCATGCTGCTGTTGCTGCTCATTAGATTCTTGATTACCAGAATTCGATGAATCTGCACCATGCTGCTGCTGATGCTGTTCATCAGATAGCTGGTGATTGGAATCTGAAGAATCCCCAGGCTGTGACGGAAGGTCAACAGAATCTGATGAATCGCCAGCATGATGCTGCTCTTGTTCATCGGAGAGCTGATCAGACCAAGCTTCAGCCATTTCAACTCTTCGGCAATCATTCAATGGCTCAGAATGCTCCCTCCGTTCCTGGATGTTGGACCTGTCCTGGTCCATTTGGGGAATAACAGGAGAAGAATCCAGTGAATCTTTATCCTGACAAGATTGCTGTTGAAAAATCCTTGCCCTTTCAGCTCTTTGGCCCAATATCTTGGTAAACTTGTTCGACTGGGGTTCATCCTCGCCATCCCTTTCTAATGGGCGCTTACCATTTTTAATGTCCAAGTCCGGCAGGTATTTCATGAAAGAACACTTGTTCTCTGCCGGGCAAGAGCTAGAAAACAACCTTGGAAACACACAGGAACGACCTTCCAACATGTCTCTGCGACAAGAACCAGAAGCGGCAACAAGTACTGAAACCCAATCCACTTCCTTCTGTCTTTATTGGAAGAAACAAATTCAACAGCAGAGAGAGGCGCAATCGGAGCACCGCAAGTCCCCAGAAGCTCGGTCAAAATCAAGAACCTATTCAAACAGAATTAATGAAATTTAATTCAGAAGTTAATTTTTTCCTTCTTCTCAGAAACAGAAAATCTTCATAGAACATTAAATACCCATCTCACGCTTGGCGAAAAATTGAAATCAAAACACGTCAACGAAAAAAAAAAAAAACATGATTATAGATCAGAATCCATTCAACAAAATTACCCAGGAGCATTTCAATCCTCCAGTGGACAAAATTATACTCTTTAATTGATAAGCATATGAATAAAGATTAAATCATTGATTTGAAAAAAAAGGTAAAATGCCTTATGTGGAACCAAATTTGTCAAAAAAGGGAGAGATCCCCGGAAGCAAAACACCACAAACAATACGAACTTTAATTGAACCCACTGTAAGGAATTCAAATGAGGGAATCAAATGTGACAAGAAATCAGTCCAATATCCCAATGCGGAAATCAAATATTCAATTTCGAATACAACCCAGTAATCGTTCTGCCTTCGAACTCAGCAGAAAGCAAAATTTAGTTAGATCTCAAAGTCTTCACTGACACCATGTTCGTTAGCTACTAATCCTCTCATTCATAAGAAAGCTCAAAACCAGAAATAATAATGTAAGAGACTTACGGATTGGATAAGAAAAATAATTAAAGAACTCGATTGGCAAATTTCAAATTGAACAACAATCTTCAACTCTCTCTCTCTCTCTCTCTCTCTCTCTCTCTCTCTCTCTAACCCACACTATTGCATGTATACACAGAAAACCAATTTCTCTTTCTCTAAACTCTCCCTGTTCTGGGCGTTCTTCGTTCCCCGTTGGTCCTTGAAATTCTCCGTGCAAACCAAACGAAGGTTTGGAGCAAAATCTCAAGAGAGGACCCCTCTGCCATGGCCTTATCTCTCCTAAATCATATCCTAATTTATAATTTAACAATTCCTTAATTTTTCGTTCCCTACGAAATTAATATAACAAAAAAAAAAAGGACGGAGGTGGTGGATGGTGGGCCCACCATAGGTTCGCCGCGCAAGTCGCCGTTATGGAACCGGTGGCCGGTAACCGCCGGTCTCGCCACGTGTTGACTCGGGAGAATCAAACTCTCTCTCTCTCTCGCTCTCTCTCTGCCGTTCACTGACTCAGAGTAAAAAGCAAGAAAGAGAAAGTGATAAGGACTCCCTTACCCATACGTCTCTGGCCGTTGGATTTTGATTCCAAATTCTCGGCTGGGTCAACTTCCCGTGATGATTCGTCTGGGGCTGTGATCACCTGCCACGCGGTGTTATTGAATTCGGAATTCGGCGAGTTTCCGTTGGTCCATCACCAATCATGAAGCGTTTACCTTTCTTTTTTTTAGGCAGTTAACCTGATATTTATCTCAATGCGATGTGACTTTTGACTGGTCAATTTGGTAACAAACCAGATGTTTTGTTTTTTTTTTTCCTTCTGTAACGATAAAGAAGATTATGGTCATTAAAAGTTGATTATTTATTATTATTATTATTATTACTACCAAACACGGTTTAAATCATACCCTTAAGTCAAAAAGCAGATTTAGCTCCATTTTCCTCCATTCAAATCTTCTCTGCGTTTTCGGCTTGTGCCCTTTGTTGCCTTTGATTTTAACCCTGTCATGTCATATTCTCTTTTTCATTCTTATTAACCACAAATGCCAGCAAATTACTATAAACTATTTATGCTCAACGAAAATATTAAATTAAACAGAAAAAAAGGTGCAATTCTAACTATCTTGTATTATCAATGTCTAATTTAGTAAAGAAAAAAAGTTTTCTATTTTTTTTCAAAGAAAAAAAAAGGACACAAACTAGAGTTATGTGATTGTTGATAAATGAGAAGAATTTTCAAAATTATAAGAACGTATTTGAGAGGAATCAATAGTGTTAAAAACAGGTGGGCAAATGAACAGAACAGAACAGATGGAGCGCAATTTTTATGGTATTACACTGTTTAGAGATTCTCTTATACATAATAATCATGTCAAACTTTATTATTTGTGTATATTTGAGTTATTTTATTTAATTAAAGATAAGTGATTCCCACTAAATTTGAAAAAAAAGAGAGGAGAAAATCACATCAAGCTTTTGAAATTATGGTTGCATGTGTCACCATTGTATTATTCCAAACCAAAACCTGGAGGGAGGCTGTGGGCTTTTCCATTTCACTGTCGTGGCCTTAACCCCTGAATTATACTCTATCTCCATCTGTGTGTCCCTTCTCATTGGGTTTCTGTGTGATCTCACAAAAGTGGAAGCATGGTCGGCATTTTCGCTTCCTTCTTCCATCCCTTTCATCCTCATCATATTGTTATATCCCCATATGCTAACACACCATATGTGGCAGCCTGGGATCTAATGGTCACACATTTCAATTCCATAAAAGAGGGAAAAAAAACACTTTTAAATTAAATTCTCTATCTATAATGCAAGGCTCTTTTCTTTTCTATGCTTTATAACTTGTCAGAATAATATTTAATTATAATTTTTTTTAAAGCAATTACAAAACAAAAAGGCCTTAGCTGTGATCGGCAACTAGCATTCGTTGGAATCACCCCTCTGGTCCTGTCATTGGTCCCCTCCTCTCTTTCCTTATTTCTTCCGCCGCTTCTGTTACATCCCGTTTATTAGATAAAATTATGACGAGGAAGGCGGTGGAAAGGGAATGGGTATCTAAACACAATGGAATAGTTATATTTTATATAATATATAAAAGAATTAAAATATTTTTTTATTTGTATATTTAGAAAAAAATCATGGTTATTTTTTATTTTTAAAAAAAATAATAATAACAAGAATATAATAAACTTTATATAAATTATATACAATAATTATTTTCAATTTTTATGTTTAGGTAAAAGAAATAGATTTCCTCTCTTTCGATTATTTAGATAAAATTTGATTATCAAATAAGATGTAGAAAAAGATTTTTTTTCTCTATCTTCTTCTATCTTGTGCTATCAGATAAGATGTTAGATCTTTTACAGTATTATACGGGGTACAATTGAAAAAAAAAAGAACTAATAAATTTTTAACATTGAAGACTACTTAACCACATGTTTTTCATTAGATATCATGCATTTACCTTTAAATGTAAAAGATTTGAATTGATATATATATATATATATATACATATATTCAATTCAAACATTTATCTTAATATTAAGCTTGATTATGTATTTAATTCTTCGCATTTGTTTACTAAAATTTGTTTGTTAATATCTTTTTAAATTTTAGGATATTGTTAAGTTGAAAAATAAAATGAAAAAATTATTTTAATTAAAGTAATAAGAAGTAAATTGTTATAATGCTAGTTTTTCATTTTTTTTCCTTTTTGGGCAGAGTTATATTGTTAGTTAGAATGACTAAAATTACAGTTAAATCTCAACATTTTTTTTGTTAGATTTAAATCAAGAGTAAGATCCATTCTTCATAGCCGCTGGACGAAAAGACCGTATTGTCCTCTTCCAGGTTCTTACGTATTAATGGCAGACTAGCATTAGGACCTAGAGTGTAGACGACGTCGTGTTAACCCGAAAGTGGAGGGAAAGGTACGACGCATGTGCTGATGTGCGTGCCTCTGCGATCTCAAATCTCAATCTCACCTATCTTTTCGAAATCACCAAAATTTATTTATTTATTTATTTTTAAATCCGAAACACGTGCGCCACACACACGTGCCAGCGATGGGTTCTTTTGGGTAAGCGCGAGACCACGGAGAGAGATACACTGCGAAATGCAAGGGCATCGATATTGGATTTCGTGACACGTGTCGGCGAACGTGAGGGTTATGTTGAAAAAATCTCTAATCTATTTATTTTTTATTTTTAAATTAATAAATTAAAAAAAATACGGCCATTAGGGGCGAGAGGAGAGTACTGATGGGAGAATGGCCGTGTGTGTCGGCTTTTGCTTCCCATTTGCAGTATTAAATTAATCTAAAGTATATACAATCCATAATCATTGTGATGACTCATTGTTTGCCTTAATTATGACTTTTAAGCACTAATTAGATGCTGCCTCGTCTACTTTATTAATTCTACTATCTTTCATTCCTCAACCCAAAAAAAAAAAAAATTATGAAAATGGGCTAGTGATCTAAAAAGTGTGAATTAAAAAAAAAAAGGTTAAAATATTTAAGGAAATGGGTTTTAAAGATAATTATTACTATTATTTATTTATTTAATAATATTGTAGGATAGTGATGCATGCAGTATATTTATTTATTTATTTATTTTAATTATCATAAAAAATGATAAAAATTATGACATATATTGCTATTAATTTTTTTGACCCATTTGTTGAAAATTGATGTTCGTACACGTTGTACCTTTGTTTATAAATACCAAGTACGTACAAACAACAATGAGCATTTTCGAGAGGTGGGAATAATGTGAAAGTAAGTATCCCCTCTCACTTTATTTGCTCTCTTTTTTTTTTTAAACATAATTTCACTAACGAATTTATTTTTAAAATGTTGAATTTTTAACATTAAATATATTTTTAAAAAATCATAATAAGAATCTCTAGTTGTATTAAAATGACAAAATTCTTTATAGGGTTTAAGGTTATATAAGCCACTGAAAACTTCATTCATTATGCCTTGCGCTTTGAATTATTTCCTTACTTTTACTTATACGCTATTTTCTTTCTTAGTTATATCCTCACGGAGACAAATTTGAACCAAAAGAAGGATTCTTAAGAACAATCTTATTGGATCCTTAGACAATTTGCATTGCTGATCACAACAAGTGGAGACAAAACTTAGTGTACATACAATCTAAGCGTAATCTAAGCTCATTCATTTTTTTTTTTTATTTGATAGCTTAAAGAAGACAAGCATAAGAGGACAAATTTTGTCAAGCATAACAGAAAAGAAAAGAAAAGAAAAAAAAGAAAGAAAGAGATAATGCTATCATAGACTTATTTTCTCAACCAAAACAAAAAAGTATGATTATGTATTTGCATTATCTTTCCCTTTAAATTAAATGAAATCCAATATAAATTTTTTGCCTATGTCTACCAATAAAATTATAGTAATAATGCAAGAAAAGATAAAAAGTTTTTGGAAATAGGGTTTTGAAAGTGTGGGAGTGCATGTCTGATCAAATATGGATTTGAAGAAACAAAAATTCGAACATGGGCACGTGCATGGGCCAATTTTATATATATAGTAATTATGAAGAGAAAAACGTATGTAAATGATTTTACAATAATAATAGATAAATAAAAACAAACTTCAAAACCAAGCAATTCCAACCTACAAAAAAGATTCTTGGCGTGCACTAAGCAATTATAATAATCCAAACCTCATAAAACCCGAGGCAACATTTCCCTCCAATAGCATCCGCACACGTGTTGATCGCTCGTGTAAAGGCGTGTGCCCATGTGAATCATTATTGGACGGTGAGAAAGGCCTTCATTCCCCTCACGGGCACATAAACTTGTATCTCATATTTATTTCTTTTCTATTTATTTCCTATTTATTATAATTTAAGTCATTTAAATTAAATTTAAACGAGTTAAAGTTAATACCTTTTTGTCTTTATACTTATTTTTTACTTGAAAATATATAAAATATAAATAATCTTTTAATTATCAATCTAAAAAATAATAATTTAAATTAAAAAAATAAACCAACACAACAAAATTGCACACTAAACAATATATATAAGTAAATTATATAGACTTTATATTTATTTTTAAAATATGTAAATCTCTCTTAAAATAAAAATTTATTTTATATTTTGTCTAATTTTAAATTTTTTATTAAAATACTGTATTTAAATTTTTTTAGTTTAAAAGATACGTATTTAGATTAATGAAAGGTATTTTAGTTAAAAAAAATTAAAATTAGATCAAAATATATAATAATATTTTATTTAAAGAAAGATTTATGTATATTTTGAAATAAAAGGAAAGTTTGTCTAATTTATTATATATATATTATCTATTTTTTTAAAAATAGAACTTATACATTAGTAAGTAAATGAAATAAATTTAAATATGATACCTTATTAATAAAGAGGTAGCTATTGATAAAATGAAAGAGTTAGAAGTTATTTAATTTCTCACTATCACTTTTTATATTTTAAATATTAAATATTAAATATTAATTTAATTTTCACTTAAAAATAAAATTACAAATATTAACATGTACTTTAACACATATCAAGCCACTAGTTAATCTTAATATATGTTTAGTTCAATTTTAATTTTTGATATTGCAATAAAGTAATATTCATTAATTTTTGCACACCTCAACTTATTTTCTCTGCATATAAGTTATTCATGTTAGGACAAAGAGATCTATAATTTTTTTTTTTTATTTTGCAATTTGATCCGAACAAATTGATAAGTAGAATTCAAATACATGTGTGATAATGTGTCCACCAATTACACAAAAACTGTCAATTAGAATGAATAAACCCGGTTCAGTCCCAATTAGCCGAGTCCTAAGACAAAAATATAGCCTAGCTAAACCATCATTTTTAATAATTACATATTAATTTATTGAAGTGTGATAGGATCTGATTGCTCTGATATATATTACATGCTTACTTTTATCACTAGAACACATTTTTGGGATTATAAATTAAAACATTAAGACTCAGTCTAAGATGATCTCTGGTATATCATCCTCTGGTTAACTTGAACAATCAAAACACCCTTGGGATAACTTGGGAGAGCAGAATTGGGGCGGCGGTTCGCAACTTTTGATGTGTATACAGAGTAGAGACGTGTGGTATGTGCGTATATATATATATATATATATATATATATATATATATATAATACAGACACATGTTGACGACCACAGAAAGGAGGAAGAGGGTGAGGATGTGGTGTGTGCGCGTGAGAAATTTGATAATTTCGCTTTAAAACACACACAGATAAACTCATTCGGGCAATGCTTGACAAAAACTGTTACCTAATATTTTTTTTAAATTTTTGGAGATCAAGTTTTATAATTTCAGCCAAATCAAAGGCCACTACGTACCTATTAACTATTTCCTATTATTGACCATGGACTTCTAATCAAAGAAATCAACTCCGCGACTTTCACAGATACACACACACACACACACACACATATCCACAGAGAGAGAGAGAGTTGTGTGTTATTGTGTTAAGACTAAAGAATGTTCAATTGGGGGGGCGGGGGTGTCTTTATCGTACATCCAAAACGTTTCCTTTTTTATCTATCAATCTACCAATTGTGTGTTGTGAAGGAAATTTTGAATTCCCTCAGATTTTAAAAAAAAAATGTAATTTTTTTTAAGAAATACAATATGTAAAATTCAATACTTAAACCAGCAGATTCTATTTATCTTTTAAATATAAATTATAAAAAAATAATTCTAATATTACTACTCCATATTAAAAAAAAAAAAAAAGAAAGAAAGGAAGAATGGTTGATTATGGGATTTATAAAAAGAGGAGAGGAATGATGGTGGTTGTGTTGTGGAGTGTAAGAGAAGAAGAATATAAGTGGGGGGGCTATATACCATGTGACTTGTATGTTGTTTACATGACACAAAATTGCATGTTAGCTTCAATTTTAACTGGCAAAGGGCCCCTTTCCCACCATCATATATAATACCAACACCATTTCTTTCTTTTCTTTTTTTCTTAAATAAAAAAGTGGGTTTAACACTAATTCATATCCACCCTCTATTCTCATTACACAAAAAGTGCTTTCAACCATATATATTAATTTGGATGCTTTTTAGTTTTTTTTTTTTAAAGTCCCTTGCCTTATTTTATTAACAAAACCCTAAAGCATACAGAAGTTGGATTCTAAATGAGATGCACCCTTTTGCCATGATTGTACATGTGTTTATCCTTCTCCATTTTACCCACTTTCCAGTTTAGGCCATAACAAATACTTCAAAACATCCGTATTAATCAGAGTAAATTATATAGGTTTTGTTTTTTAAAATTTTACTCAAATTACATAAATCTGCTTTTTACTATTAAAATATACATAAACTTTTTTTTGAAATGAAAAATTACTTTACATTTTAATTTAATTTTAAATTTCTTGACTAAAATATCTTTTATTTAATTTTATTTAGTTTTTTAAAAAAAATTAGGTATTTTAGTTAAAAATTTTTAAATTAAACTAAAATATAAAACAATATTTTCTTTCAATGGATGTTTATGTATATTCTAAAAATAAAAAGAAAGTTTAAATAATTCACTGTATATATTATTCAAACTTATTCTCAATAAAAAATAATAATGACAGTGTGTGTTTATATATATAACATAGTGTGCCGTGTGTGTGCATATATATATATATAATATCTTATAGTCATAGTATTTTCGAAATGCTAATGTAAAAGAAAACAAATATGAATGGAAAGAGCGAAAAGAAGAGGTGCGTCGGTTGGGAATTGGGATCAAAATTAGTGAGCAAAAGAGGGGTTGGAAGGGGAAGTCAATGAGCACAAGAAAAAGGCAATCACAAAATGTCAATTGAAGAGACGTATTCCTCTTTACTTCGTCTCTCGTCCAATTTCATTTCCGCAAGGAAGAGTATTATTATTTTCAAAAAGAGAGAGAAGATTGTTAGGCAAACGTCATGTTCAACCTAGCTTCCTTCTGGGTTTCTCTCACATATATTTACTATTTTATTAAATAGAGAAAGATGGATAGACAGATATGTAAATACATGTCATGCACAGTGTGAGAGCGTGATAAGGTCTTAGCTGTGATTGGGGACGATAGCTTTATGTCCTATTCACAAATAATAAAGAGGCTGAGGCTGAGGCTGTGCGAGAAATCCGTGAATTTCGCCTAACCAAAGCAACCTAGTTGTTTTTATTATATGTATTATGGCAGATCCAATTCTCAATATTATGCACGTTCTTTATTTATTTATTTATTTATAAATATCTCATTATTCAAAATTTTAAATTTCAAAATAACAGTATACCAAACCACCACTTTAATGTTTTCTTCTCTTCTTCTTCTTCTTGTTTTCGTCGCTAGCAAAACCTCAGAAATGGTTGATTTAAACCCACGTCCACTTTTTTTTTTTTTGAGAACGACTTTGCACCATTAAGGCTTCTCCACACACACACACACACACACACACATATATATATATATATGCATGTATGTATGTATATGTGTGTGTGGAAAAAATTAAAACACCAATTAACAAAACGAGAAGGAGAATGGTATCCATTACTTTTACTAATTAATCTCATCAAAACACTGTCCTTCATCTCTTTTTATTTTAATTGCTTTCCATTAATTTTGCTCTGCTTTCTCATGGAACGGAAAAATATATTAGCAAAAAGATCAGATGCTGTTTTTCCTTGTTCCTGTAACTGACATCAGTTGGAAACTTGGCCCCTCAATCACTAAGCCATTAAGAACAATTTCTTCTTCTTCTTCTTCTTTTTAAAAGAAGTTTTATTAAAGTAGTGATTGATTCTATACTACAAGACATTCACAGCTCTAACAAATAAAGAAGGAGGGTAAGAACCCACGTCCGGTATAATATAAGTGGAGAATCTTGATGATGAATTACGGGACCAGGAGCAATGAATTAGGTTAGATGAAAAAAGAGAAAGATATGGGAAAGAGATGAATTGTATTAATATTCCTCCCTCTTTCCATAAAAATCTCATTCTTGCTCGTGCTTAGAGAATATTTCTTTTGCATGCTTACAAAACTGTGCGTATGCGCGTGCAGACTCATTCACTCAACTCAACAACTCAAATTGAAAACGAAAACCCAAATGAATTAATGTTAGTATTTATTGAAGAGTTTGCATATATATGTCTCTTCATGGATGTCTTAAGTTACGAAGAATAACGGGAGACATCACCTTTTCTTCTTCTTTTTTCTTTTTTTTTTCCCACAGTACAATATATATATATATATATGTAGATATTTCTGTGTGTAAAGAATCAAATGAAAAGATTAACGAGGGAAAGATATATAGATTTTCAGCTGGGCATACATCAATGTGGATTCTGCCAAGTAAAATATTCTTCTCGTAAAACCGTTCCCATTGCTGCGTTATTAGGCTTAATGTGAACAACATTTCGAAGGTAAATATCATATATAAGAATAAGGGCACAAGAGAAGAAAAAATATCTTGTTAGAAATCTCTAGAAAGGTTCTCAGAGTTGACTGAAATTAATTCATTATAAGACACATGTTTCATATGATCAAATTTCCAGATAAAACATTATAGCTTTGACATAATTTACATATATATAACTTTAATATTTTTTTAAAAAATTAATTTAGGGTTGTTCAAAAGCAACACTCCAATAAATTCAAAAAATGCAAGTTATTTAAGAGATTCATGAATAAAAAATGTGTTTTGTTGTAGTGTAATCTCAAAAGAAAAGAGAAAGAAGGAAGAGAGAGGTTGGGAGGGAAATGAAGTAGCAAGGTGGTTGGAAATGGTAGGCATACAATAATAACAATATTTCCAAAATGGTAGGCAGACAAGTATAATTAGTGGCCTCATCTGTGTCACTGTTTATTTCCCTAATACTATTAAACATCAACCTCTCATCTCTTTCCTTCATTCAATAATAACTTCTCAACATTTTAAATTCCCCATTAATTAATACAACAATACTATTATATTATACCAAAAAAAAGGTATATACTATATTGAACTTATTTTTCAATTTAAATTAAAATAATTGGGAGAATATTGCCCATAACCCTAAACAAACAAACGCAAATGGGTACCCCATCTAAGTTTTTATTTCAAGTAAATATGAAACAGTTGGAGGAGAGGTCGTTTCGTGTCTTTTTGGGTGTGTGATTTTATACTATATAATATTTTCTTTTTTGTGCACATTATCTCCATTAATTGCGTGAATGATAAGCTCTTCTAAAGTTTTTTTTTTTTCTCTTTCCTTTTAGCCAACGTCATTTTCAGAATGGGAATATATATGTTTGCTTAGAATTTTAAAAGGCGTTATGGCTGTGTGAGAAAACAACAGTGAAACAAACAAGACACAACAATAAGTCATTAGGTGTGTGAAGGATGTGAGTTGCTAAAAAAAATTGAGGTTCAAATAATATGTAACAAAAAATAATAATAATAATAATATAAGGAATTGAATCTAAGATATCTAAATTACAATGACTTATAAGAATTTTTTTTGGGTGTAAATCTGATCTATTAAAAAGAATTAAATCAATCACTAAAGAAATATTTAAACATGTCAAAAGTAAGTCATACTAAAATATTATACTTGATAGAATTACGTATATTTTTATAATTAATTTAATTTACTTAATTCTCAGGTAAGAAAAGTATTTTGGGTTAAAATGTGAATGGTTCAAAACTTACTTCTTATACTTTTGTCTAATTTTTCTACCTTCTAGAACAAATGAATGGTCGGCTATCTCATCCATTAATTATTGTTAAAACATGTTCAGATTTGGGTTGCAAAATGGGTAAGCTTTGAGTTGGCTCTGAAATGACAACGATTCACCCCCATATGATTTCATTCTTAAACTTTTGCTTCAAAATTCCAAGTGGTGCGCCATCATGGGTGTTTTTTTGGGTGATTTTTTTAATATTGATTGTGGTCATTAATTTAGTTTTGGTTTAATAGGTCTAAATCTATATTTCTTAAAGTCAAATTGACCTACGCCAATGTTAAATCTTATCATTTAGTTTGGACACCAAAAAGAGAGTATATAAAATAACGAATAAGCCAATGTCTCACTCTCTTTTATAGAGTTTTATTTTTCTTTCCAATTATTAAAATTTGCAATATATATAACGTGATATAACCTATTTCGTTATCATAATTATATACTCTTTGGGGACATTTTTAACACTCAGTTTTTTTTTTCTTTCTTCTTTTGTGTATAATTTTTTTTTTTTGGCGTGATTTTATAGGTAATGTCTTTTAAGCCATTGATATGACATTGAAGATGATATTAAAAGACAACGAACTAACTTTCTACTCATTTATTGAACTTTTTTTGGTAAAAAAAAGGGTTACTGGGCCTGGGCCCTTGGGCCAGAATAATAGAAGCACTAGGGAACATATTTTATAACAAATTGATTAATGATTAAAGTATTTAAACTTAAAATTTTTATATAAAATAAAATCCAAAATTCTCGGAAGAATAAGGTAGAGGTTGTAGTGAGGAATAGAATAATTTTGTGATTGACAACAATACATTACAATTACAACAACTGGTTCGAGAAGCTTTGCAATTAGTGGCATTGCTGGCCAAGATGTGAATCACAAAACTCACTATCATCAAAATGTGGAACTTATGCCACTTTTTTTTTTGGGAAAATGAAGAAATTCTTCATCTACTTGAAAAGAATTTTATTTGCCCACTTGAATTGAAATATTCTATGCCATTGCATCAAGAATTTCCAAGGGAGGGAACATAATGGTAGTCTTCTTCCAAATCTGAAAAGTGCGCCTTTAAAATTTTTTGAAAAGAAGATTTAATCTAGACAGAGATTAAAGATTCTCCTAACTCTAGTAACAAAAACCAAAAAAGTGCATTACTATAAAAGATCACAATCCAATATTTATACTTTGTTTTTAAATTGTATTAATTGTAATAGTCATCTTTTAATATCAATTTTTACTTGTTAGTGAAGATATATATATATTTTTCTAAAGTTTGCATATGTAGCTTTTCTTATATAGTTTTCTTCAAGCATCCAAGAAGAAAGATAGAAAAGAGGCTACGCTAATACCTAATGATGAATTGTTGGCAATGAAATTTCCATTCTGAGGCCCATGAATTAGTCCAAATGGCCCAATCCATAGTTCATGGGTGGGCCTACTTCTTTGGGGCCTAACTTCTGGAGAAAGGAAATTTTGAAAAAGATTGGGCTTACTCTGTAGTGCCAGACGCTTACTGTTTTGTGGTCAGATCAGATGTGAGCCCAGTCCAACTGTAAAAACATCAAATTATCTCCTATTAGGTATGGGCTCGAAGAACACTTTAATTTCATCAAAATCTACACGCCATTTGTTCAGAAATTTTTTTTAGAATTAAACTTAAGTATAATCCCTTATATTCTTATTATTAAATTAAAATATAACAAATATATAATTTTTAATAAAAAATTACAAATATATGGTTTTATTGAAGAATCATATAGTTGTTTGAAAAATTATTCATTTGTTCTGTTTTGATTAAAAAATTTAACAAAAAGGATATAATGAATTGTATATAATTTTTTTTTAAACTGTGACAATTTATTATTTTAAAATATTTAATTCTGTATTTTATGCTTAACTATAATTATTAAAATAAATCCTATTTTTACATGAAAAAAATCGCCCTTTTTGGTACTAAACCACAGAAAATGTTTTGCTTTGATTATAGATAATTCTCATAAATTATTCCAAAGATGTAAAAATAATATAACTCCTTAATATTCATGCTTTTTTTTTTTGTCGGAAATGTAATGAAAAAACAAAGCTTCAATTTATAAGAATGAGTAGCTCTATTGAATTGTTTTTTTCTTACGCTCCACGATATCATAAGATGTGCAAAATTAAGAGCAATGGTATCTCCTGATTGTGATTGACTTGATATTTAGATAATTATCTCAAAATTTATAATTACTAATATTGTATAATTATACACAGAGCTATGTGTATAATTATACACATAAACTCGAGCTTTCCATATCCAGTTCCTCCTGTTAAGAAAACGAGAGTTATGCAATGAAATGAACAAGCATGTGGCATCAAGTCAGGTGAGTTCTTCTTGTGTGTCTCACTTTGCAGGGGAGCACATAAAGCCCAAACCACGTAAGCAGTAGCATGCATGGGGGAGTCATGTTTTCTTGCAACCTCAATTATTTGCCTGAGAATTTCGTAATAATGATCACTTAATGAAAATGTCTGACATTAACCCACACAATAATATTTGGATTAACAAGAGATAGCTTAATGGTCTTGGATTGAATAATGAAAAGTTTTAAGAAATAAAGAATGTTGGTTTTCTTGCAACTTACATATTATGTGTCTCGACAATTTATGGGAGATCAATTTTGATCAACATAGATTTGGAGTCTTGTAGGCAAAAGAAAGAAAGAGGTGGGTAGGACCTAATAAAACTAACATACATCTCTCATAAATCTTTAAAACGAAGAGGAATATTCTAGTCCTCATCAATATATTTGAAGGCTTTTTAGAGTCTTTGTCTTCTGTTTTTCGATTTAGATGATTTTTTTTTTAAAGTAATGATTGAAAAATAATAAAATAAAAATCATTTGATCTTAAAGTAACATTTTTATGTAATTCAGATCCAATGATTCTAAATTTGCATAAAACTCAAAGTCATTGGCTTCGAGTTCAGTTTGACACTACACTTGGAACCAATGATTTTGAGCTCAACGTACCTTTGTAGGCTAGCTGACGTGTTATCTTGCAAAGCCTGCCACTTCAGTGTCAATAAAAAATTTGACATATGGATATGTGCAGCCACGCATCGCTTGTTGATTGGTTAAGGAATATTACAGTGACACATGGCTTAAAATTATTGGGCCAATTGCCCCCATGTCTTCTATTGTAAAATTCATGCCTTCCTTTCTATCTATATATTTATGCTTTCCTTCTATGTTTCAACTATTAAAATTTTCACCTCTCAACTTCATTTTCTCATTTTCATTTTGGCTCGTGGCTCAAGTATCTTAGTGTTTTCTCTCCTTCTCTTAAGTAGGTGTTGCATTGTCAATATTTGTAATTAATATTTAATTGGAGCACATTGTGTTAAATTTGTTTGCGAATCTAAACAAATAGAATTTCCTTGTCTATATATATGTTTATATTTTTTCTTGTCATTTGTCAAGTTTATATTTGATATGTTGCGTATATAAATGATTTTTGTAACCATTGTCTCAAATGAATATTATGTGTTGTATGAAAATATTATATTTGCACTTATTATCCTTGTTATTTTATAATTTACTTCATATTTTTAGATTTTTCTTTTACAGTTTTAATTTGGATGTAATATGAAAAAAAAAAGTAGAAATAGAAATTAGCATTAATATATTTTGACAATACTTTGAGGAAAAACTTCATATTATTTTAAAAATTTTTCAAAAATAAAGCTTTATAAAACTTTAAAATACTTTAATACATGTAAATTTATATTATTTCCAAAAAAAATTAGAAAAAAAAGCCAAAAAAAGAGATAAGTAAAAAAAATGGCAGAATAAATAAACATTTGTAAAATAGAAAATATATAAAGCCTTCAAAAAAGAAAATAAAAATACAGAAATAATTTTGTTAGAATAACATGAATAATTTTTAAAAATGTAGAAATAAAAAAATTAGGAATTAGGATATTTTAGAAATAATTTTGTTAAAATAATATCAATAATTTCTTAAAATTAAAGTAAAAATAATTATAAGCATTTAATGTAAAATAAATATTATAGAAAAAATGAAATTATAAAAGAATTAATTTAAAAATTTATGATATGTTTAAGGAAATAGCATAAAAATTTAAAAAAGGTAAAACATATATTTTTAAAATACGTTAGCTGAAACTTTATATTATTAAAAAAATTCAAAAATAAAACTTTATGAAACCTTAAAATTCTTTTACATGTTTAAATTTATAATATTTCAAAAAGAAATTTAAAAAGAAACCCAAAAAAAAAAAGACAAGTTAAAAAAATGGAAATAAATAGAAATTTTTAACAAAGAGAATTTGTAAAACATTTGAAAAAGAAAATAAAAATAAAGAAATAATTTTGTTAAAATAATATGAACAATTTTTAATAATGTAGAAACAAAACCTTAGAAATTATGATATTCTAGAAATAATTTTTTTAAAATGATATCAATGATTTTAAAATGTTGTAGTAAAAAAATAATTATAAATATTTAATGCAAAACAAATATTATATAAAAAAGGAAATTAGACAAGAATTGATTTAAAAATTTATGATATGTTTAAGAAAATAGCATAAAAAGACAAAAAAAAAAATGTTTTAAAATAATTTAGCTTAAGCATTATATTATTTTAAAAAAATCAAAAACAAAACTTTATGAAGTTATAAAATACTTTAATATGTTTCAATTTCTAATATTTCCAAAGACTTTAAAAAAGCAAGAAAAGATAAGTTAAAAAATGGCAAAATAAATAGAAATTTTTAAAATAGAAGATTTGTAAAACCTTTGAAAAAGAAAATAAAAATAAAGAAATAATTTTGTTAAAATAATATAAATAATTTTTAATAATGTAGAAATAAAAACTTAGAAATTAGAATATTTTAGAAATAGTTTTGTAAAATTGATATCAATATAAATTAGAATATTTTAGAAATAGTTTTGTAAAAATGATATCAACAATTTTTAAAAATTGATGTAAAAAAAAATAATAAATATTCAATGCAAAAAGAATATTATAGAAAGAAGGAAATAGAATATTTTAAAAATAATTTAGCTTAAAATTTATATTATTTATAATAAAATTCACAATAAAACTTTATAAAACTATAAAATACTTTAATATGTTTAAATTTATAATATTCCAAAAAACAACATAAAAAAGGAAAAAAAGGACAAGTTAAAAAATGGCTAAATAAATAGAAATTTTGGAAATAGAAAATTGGTAAAACTTTCAAAAAAGAAAATAAAAATAAAGAAATAATTTTGTTAAAAGAATATGTGTATTTTTTAATAATTTATAAATAAAATTTTAATATCATCAAAAATCATAACAGATAGATGAATGTTGGACAACCTTTTCATCTGAACAACCTCCTTGTCCAAGTAAACAAGCTCTAAGTTGGTACCAAACTTTAATAGTTGTGATAAGGTACAATGAGATGAGTTGTTATTTTTTTTTATATATATAGAATCATAACTTTAACATTTTTTAATATCATATTATTCCACTTATTTTGCCTATAGATTATGTTGTGCCTATAATAGCCAAGGAATATGCATAAGCTGGTTCAAGAGTAATGCTTAACTTCTTCAAATATTTGGATTACTTTGATGCTACTTATATACTTTTACATTGTAGAGTGGCACTATCCAGACTGTACCTAACGCTAATTTAATTGGCACCAACCAATCCTTCAAGTGCCATTTAGATTAGATGCAATTTATACTCTATAGCTTGGAAAAAGAATCTAAGCCAATTAGATAATAGAACATAACACTTTTATATAACAATGGTATAACTAGCAAAATGCTATAATATCATCCCCTGTTACTGAAGAACCCTTTGATCACACATCCAAGTACCTACAATGACAATGGCGATATATTTCAGTGGATCAAGCCACTTAAGTTTCGTTTGGTACAGAGAATTAGTTTTTTATAGAATAAAAATGAGAAATATAATGGGAATGAAAAAAAATCTTGTATCCCATAGTTATATTTGATAAGATGAAAGAAAAAAATATAAATGTAATTACTTTTTAATGTTTAGTGAAATATAAATAAAATGAAAATAGAAAAGAAATATGAGAAAATATCTAAAATGACCCTTAATAAAAAAAGTTGTAAAATATTATTTATATTTAATTTAAATAAACCAAAAAAAAGGATTAAGCTTTAAAAAAAATAAAAAACAAGAAACCAAAAATTCAAAAATGCAAAATGAGAATCCAAAAATGTAAAAACCAAGAAAATAAAGCAACATTTGATACAAAAAATTTTCTTTTCCTCAAGGCAAAGCACATTCCATCCATAAGTTGAAGGTTTCTCCTCTCCCACGTTTGATGGATTGTGCTCTCCCATGGCTTCAAGTACCCCACATACCAAACACAGTTTCTCAATATTTCCACTCCCTCTCCCATTCCGTCAACCCTATCTCCCCTCTACCAAACGATACTTTAGTGTTGCCATTGGTTATATGGTAAATTTTTAAACAATTATCATATTTGTTATCTTTCTTTCTTGATATATATATATTATGTTGGCAGTCAAATTTTTATTTCTTTTTATTTACGTTGATTTGATAGAGAAACTTTATAAGATGCACTTATAAGACTCTCTACCTATGAATTTTAGAGAAATTGTAGGTAAAGACTCTATAGATAGATTACTAACCTTTGGTAAATAATGGTTATCACTATTTTTCCAACCTACTAAACCAGTACAAAGCTACCTAGGCCTTAAATTCTGATGGGTTAGCAGAGTTAGAGACGTTAGGGTTACTTGTCAACTTAGTAGCCCACTGTTAAAGAAGAAAGATAGCAAAATGAGAAGCCATGTGATAGGACATTGGTATTACAATAGTTAGTCCATCTTCATTTATTCTAATACCAATGTATCAGGATATTGGCATGACCGATCCATTTTCCTCTATCCTCACCAATAAATTTGACAACTTTAGATAAGTCAATCCTTCATGTTACATGTTATCGTCACCTATGTCTTATTTTGAAACACTTAAGTAGATGTTTGGCACTTTAAGATCATAAAGCTTCTTTTCAATTCATTTATGTTTAATATTGCATACACTAGAAGCTACTTTGCGTCTAGAGGATTATCATAACTAGGGTTGGTAACACCACATAAGCCGATTTTTTTAGTTAATTCTCTATCCTTAAATTTAAATTCTCTACTCATAATATAAAAGCAACAACAACCCAAAAAATTGAGATAACAACGAACATAACGTGAAAGAAAAAAAATTTGTTATAATATTAGAAGTCATTTTATTATTTTTTTAATATTGATGTAATTTATTATTGAATATTTTAAACATTTTTATTTATTATTGCATATCACTTATTATTTTGTCTTATATTAAATTAAATTTATATCTAATTAATTGTTTAAAATAATTTCATACAAAAAGAAAATTTACGTAATTAAAAATTTAATCATTCAACTCATTTCAATCATTCAAATTCAATCAGTTTGAATTCAAGCAAATTTTAACAAAATGTTTTTTATTAAATTCATATGGATTCAATCCAAATTTAAATCAAATTCAAATTGAATCAATCCAAATTTGGCATTGCTTTTTTTTTTTTTGTAGTAATAAATTTTGCCTCATATTGCCTTTGCCTCACGGAGCCCTTTGTCTTCTTTTTACTCCTTACTTTTACTTCTACTCCCGGTATGGTGAATCGCGTACTTTTTAATGTGAAAAGGTAATCTCACACTCTACACATGGGTTCATGAGATTTTTGGAGGGAAGATAGGCATGAACGTGGGAGTCAAGAAGGTACATGATGGTGACCTGTTGGCCTTTTCGAAACGTGTCTTGACCAATTTTATGAATTCATTTTTAATATGTTTCTAGTTTTAGACAAGTAGAAAAACATAACATGAGCTTCCCAACGCTAAAGAAACTAAGCAAAATTTCTCCACGAAAACCTGCCCCTTACTCTTTTGTCCTTATTGGTTTAGTTCCTTATGCATATTTCCGGAAAGTCGGGCGAGAAATACGTACGTGGAACCACTTCTTAACTACAAGTTTGTCATCTCTCGTTGTTCACAACCTATAGCTGGTCACTCTCTCTCTCTCTCTCTCTATATATATATTTTTAAACTTGTCGCTGTTAATAAGTATTATTCATAAATAATATTCACATCAGATTTTTTTTAGTTTATTCTTTCAAATTTGATTGAGTGGCACAAATTAGTTTTATAAAACCCATAATTTGCTATTTAATATACTTGTGAATTTGGGCTGCTTAATGAGACCAGGCAATCCTCTCTTATACAATCTCTAACAGTCTAACTCAACCATCAGCCTCTATGTTAATTGATCTTTGTTTTCTTATATTGTTTCAATTGGGAAGCCATACATATATCTATTGTGTCTTTTACAATAATATATATACAGACATACATATATATATATATATATATATATATTCTTTTTCTTTTAAAAGGTTCCATATTTGCTTTCAAAATGAACATACGAACTTTGCTACACGTCTCAAAATTGAAGTCAACTTAATGAAATTAAGAAGCTAAAATATCACATGTAATAGGTTTTAGACTAAAATCCTATACACTTTAGATTTCGACTCACATATATAGTTTGCAATGTGGATCACAGCATTTTACCATCCTCCTCCAATATACCATAATTTGTACGTAGAAGGTTCTTATATCAACTTATACAAACTTTTGAAAAAAAATCATGCCTCTAAAAAGAAGCTAACAAGAGGTTGAAAAATTTAAGATTTGTTTGGTATATAGAAAATTAATAATAGGAAGAGAAAAAAAAAGATAATTTTATAAATAAAATATATTTATAATACCCTTATTTATAATAATTAAATAATTATTATTAGAGAATATTAAATAATAATTATAAATATAAAATTAAAATTAAAAGAAATTTCCTCTCTCTCTCCTATTCCCACAGACCGAATGTGCCGTTAAAAGTCATATAGTTTTAGTTGTAACTCAAATTATTAATTTGAGGTAATAATCCATATAATTGACTGAAGGCAATATCAAGATACAAACTTTAATTGCATTAATTGATAGTTATAGTTTGAAAAAATGTAAAGTGGAAATTAGATCCAAGATTTAGGACAGATTAGTGGTCTTATCATTTCGTAAGACAGATCAAATCATGAGGGACACATCATAAATTTGCAATTTCTAGCATATCCCATCTCAGAATTTTGGGGCCTTCATCGACTGAGAAAGTCCCATCAGTGGAATTTGACTTTCTGATATTCACACTCATTCATACGCCAAACTGTCTAAAATAGGAAAAGCACACCCACATGGCCGAAAACGCCTGTAACCCCTGCCTCTAACACAGCTTTGAGGAATTGGTCAATTTTTAATCAAAGAGTCCCCTTTTTTTTTTAACTTTAAACTCACTAAATTTATCAGTGCATTACAAATAAACATATATATTAATAAAATTTACTTTCAACGTTCTTATATATCATTTTTTAATTAATTTAACCTATACATAATCAAATTTAGCTCAGAGTCTCTCGTTTTTTTTGCATGGGGTGTTGCCTCCAAATCATTGATCCCCCCGGAGGGTTCCCCTTCATTTTCTCTTTCACGTGTTATAAAGTAAAGAATTATTTTGAGTGATAAAAGTTAAGAAAAAATATTACAAAAAATTACTTTTAAAAGAAAATTATTAAAAAGAAATTGTTTTTGATAAATGTTGATTTTTTTTGGTTAAGTTTAAGGAGTTAAAAACCTAAATTTCAAATATAACAAGTGAGAGATTATTTTTAATTATGAATATCATAAAAAATAAGTTTAAAAATAAGATGAAAAATGATTTTCTTGTACATTGTATGGTTACTTAAATTGAAAGAAAAATTGCTAAAAGTTTGATATATTTAATTATTGATAAATTTTATAATATGAAAGTATATTATGTTTAATTTTAATAAATTACAAAAAGATATATTACATATATGTATTTTTTAATTTAAAATTTTTATATACATGAATATGTTACTTTTCTTTTTAATTTTCACCCTTCCAATAGTTTAATCATAGGTCTCCAAATTGGTCCAGTGGCTGGACCAATTAGCCACAACTTTAGAAGACAGCGAACCAATTCATCACATCAAAATGGAAACATAAGTTTTCAAACCTGTGTGCGGTGTTTCCATGTCAATCCAAATTCACCCTATAAGGTGAAAGAAAAGGAAACCCAGGAAGCAAAAGTGCGTATTCAATTATGAGCTGCGTCTGTTCTGTGCTTAAAGTTTGATTAATTTTGATGCCGTGGAAGCATGAATTTGCTAATTTTCAAACAAGACAGCTTCAAACAGACATGAAGAACAGGACATGGTGGTTTTTAGTTCCTAGATTCCTATGCCCTGAACGACCAAACATGTGTTGGTTTTTATCAAACTGATATGCAAGTTCAGAGAACCATTTTCCTGGAGGGAAAATCAGATTTATAGGAAGCAAAAGAACAGTAAAAAAGTTGTGGCAAATTTTCGGGATCTGCCGGGCCCAGCCATTGTTGTAGACTTCAGCCTTCGGATCTAATATTATTGGACAACAATGTAGACAGACTGGAAGTTGGTCGTATTTATTAGCTTTTTTTTGGGGGGGGTGTTATTGAACCATGGTATTTAGTATCCTCTACGATGATCAAAGAAAATGAGTTAAGCTCCCACTAATTTCTATAATTTTTAGCTCAGTGATAATTAAGCGCGTGTTGTGACAAGCAATTTCTGGGTTAGATAAACATTATCTTTTCTGTTGTATGGAGTTTTATGTCAGACAAATTGGAAAAAACCAAAATGAAAGAGACATTCTTAGAGTGGCATTATATGTAGCAGTTATTATTTGTTGGTAATTAATGCCATGAGAAGCCGTTAAGACCGGACCATGCTGCCGTGTCTTTCTTTGTTGCGCATCAACTGTTGGACTGTTCTAGGATAGCAATGTAACTGAACTATTATAAGCATTTGGGGCATTGGCCCCATTAATTACAATAAATAAATAAATAAAATAAAGCTATTATATGAAAGCTGTCTAGCTAAGGTCTTTTCTCTTTGGCTGAAAAGTTACATAAACTATATGTCTTTTTTCATTTAAAAAAGAAAAAAGAAATTTAATTGATGAAAATAAAGTAGATGAGATAGGCACGTTTTTGACATTGAGGAGAGTCCTACCTTTGGGAGCTTGTTTTCTTTGTTTTTCACTGTATTTGCTACTCTGTAGTAATTAATCTATCCCAGCGCACATTTGTGGATAGATTTTCCATAGTTAAATTCAATAAAATAAAGAGTTACATCAACATATGTAAAGGAAAAAGGGAAGGTGGTATTGAAATTGTGATATATTCTCCCTCTAGCTCTTCTTCTTCCTTCCTCCTCTAACCCTATCCCTCTTCTTCCTCTGAACTTCTTCTTCAAGTATTTCTAAGTGTTTTGTTATTTCCTCTTATATATTGTAATAGAGATTTAGCATCTCTAGTTGACTAGAACTACAACTACTTCGAGTGAATTGAAACTTAGAATCAATTCATAGAATTATTCTTAGTTATTTCTATTGTGATTTTCTTAATTTGTTAGTTACCATTCTCAGGTATCATTTATATTTTTTTTCCTCTATTACCATTTACAACTTTCATTTTCATCACCTTAAACATTCAACTCACCTTGAAATGAGATACTCGTTTGACAAAATGCTTAACTTGAACACTTGAAGTGAGGACTTGTTTTTCATGTTGGCTAGCTTTTAGCATTGCCTAGTATTTCAATGGCCCTACTAATCAAAGTGCTTATGTGCATTTGACTGTGGTGAAAGTGAGTAAGATTATAGACTTCAATAACTTGAACTTGAGTGTTAATACCAACTAGAGTTTAGGCATTGCTAGCATTGCATTGGATTGTCTTTGTGATTTTTTTTAGTGAAGCTATCTCTCTTTAATTACTTAATGACGAAGCTAAACTTGAACATAAGTTGGGACAACTTAGACAGCATACTTTATTGGAAAGGTTCATTCCCATTTTACCACCCCTATTGCACGACTAAAATAATACAAATATGTTCCTCTTGCATATAATGAGGAGATAGAAGTTCTAGAAGATTGTTGATATAGAACAATTTTCTCACTAAGTCATATACTAGAGCATGACACTTGATGACATCCCATGTCCTAGCTCCATCTACTTCATCGATAGTTCTTTACATTTGGATTTTGTTCATAGGTAAAGGATAATAGAAGTTTTAGGCTATTGTGGTTTGATTAATTCATACCCATTTCTATATATTGATTTTATTATTGCATGTGTTGTTGATGGACAAGATGCCGATAAGAATGCTTTTGTAAATCTATCATTATGCTTACTTATTCCAAACTTTAGCCTAATGCCTCTAGGCATGACATTTGGCTTGTTCTCAACTCTTATCTTAGTTGATGGACTTGTGGTACAACCTCTCACTATTTTAAAAGTATGACAAATTAAGAAGCTTACAAATTAGCATAATACTTTGTTCATTTTTATTTAGTTCAAGATTGGCATTCTTAGCCTATAGGTCATAGTCATATTACAAATTTTGATTGTTCTTTTGGTGTTTGACTTTGGAGGTGTTAAGGTTGACTGCTCTTTGATATTGTTGCTAAAATACATAATTTTTGGACTATAAAAAGATCCTGACAAAAAAAACTATAGCCCTAATGCTAGGGCCACATTTCTTCAGACCACAAGGTATTGTAATGGTTGTAGCTTTGTAACTTGTTCACAAAATCACAACAATGCAACAACTAAATCCATAGCAAAGGCGAGTAGTTGTATTAGGCTTAGACCTAGTTACACTGCTTGGTCATGATTTAGCCATCTTCTCCATTAATTTACTTACTGATGTTCATGGTGTAAGTGATATTGAAGCTTTTGATTGTGCTAAATACCCAACATGGATTGTTGGGAAAATCAAATCTTTGTCTATTGATGGCTAGATGGCACTAATAATCTTTCGACAAGGATAGATAAATTTATGTTTTACATACTCATAACTAAAAACCAAGCATTGGTTGATGGGGGAATTACTAAAGCTATAATGGATGAGTTACACAACAAATGTGGAGTTTTGAGTAGCCTAACAATGGGTGGTATACAAGTTTTTAATAATGCCATTAAAGCTTTCAGGATCTCATATAAATAGTTAATCATTTTTGTGTACCTTTTGCCACTACAAAATATATAGGGTTTGCAATGCTTGCATGGATTTTGGATGGATTAGCCTTCATTATTCTATCTTCATAGCTTTTGCTACAAGCAACTTTAGAATGCTACTAAATATCTCATTCACAATGAAACTAATGTGATGCTTTATGGTGGTTTAGTGGCTACAATTATACCTATGGGCTTAAGAGGCTTTCTAGCATGTAGGGTATTCTCACAAAAATATAGTGATTCTACGAAAACTTTATACCCTTGGGCCATTAATTGTGATTGATTAGTAATGAAGGAAAGAGCTGAAGTTTTGCTTTTAAAAGCAATGACTACTTTCAAGTAGGAGTGCTCATTGGCCCAGTACTACCTAAACAAATTAAGTTAGGATGTGCATGATTGATTAACAAAAAAATTAAGCAAGGCAAGGTAGGGCTAGGCCAACACCAAGATTTTATATTAATAAAAGAGATTTAAATGAAGAGAAAAGTTTTCCAAAGGCCATTTGGTAATTTTAGCTAAAAATTTTTAAATACATTTTATAAATTATAAATAATTAAGGAGTCAAAGCCCCTATAAGACTTCTTCTGAACAGGATTATCACATCAAAGTGAAAGAAAATGAAATGGAAAACCTTTACTTTTAGAGTTAAAAATAAAAAATTCAAAATTAAGATAGTAAATATGCGTTTTAAAAAAATAAGCAAGATAAACATTCATAGTTTGTCTCAAAAAATTACCTAAAATAAAAAAAATTACCTCAATCGGACTGCCAAATTTGAATTATCACTTTTTGAAATTCCAACCCTCCATACTTGTAGTTTCTTTTTGTTTCATCCTCTTAATGTATGTCTCACAAAAATGTATTAAAAAGAGTGGTAATATGGCTAAAATGGTTATGTGGTTACAAAGATATTAATATTTAAAGTTTCAAAGTATTTTTTTTTAAGTGCAAAACCTAATTCACTGCCCAACTTAGTTTTAAACAAGGCCAAACTTGAGCCAAGCTGAGTCTCAAGCCAAATATTTTTTTGGCCTAGTTTAAATAAGGTTAAGGTGAAATTCAACCTAACTTGATTTATGTACACTCCTACTTTCAAAGCCAATTTTCCTAACTTTGACCTTGAGGGATAAGGTCTATCTTGATGAGGGAGGTAATGTAATTACAACTCAACTAGTGGAAGTTAGTTAGCCAAATTAGAAAGGTGGTGCATGATGCTAAAGGCAATAAGAAAAAGGGATTTCATGGTCATGTGATAGCTTTAATGAAGGAAAGTTAAATATGTACACAAAGGAAAAAAGGAAAGGGTTTGGAAACTGTGATGTATTCTCCCTCTTCCTCCACTTCTTCCTTTCTCCTCTAGCTCTTTCCCTCTTCTTCCTCTAAATTTCTTCTTTTAGTGTTTCTGAGTGTTTTGTTCTTTCCTCTTATATATTGTAATAGAAATCTAGCATCCTTAGTATATTAAAACTACTTCTAATGAACTAGACCTTATTTAGAATTAATTTAGATAACTATTCTTAGTTATTTCTATTGTGATTTTTTTTTTTAATTTGTTAGCTACCATTACATACGAACATTTGATATTATAAAAGTCTTTTAATCATTGAACCCAAGCATGCCAAACTATTTAGCCACTAATTATGCATTTACAAATTTTTCTTTACTTAAATGTATATATTTTAATAAGCTCAACTCAAAACACTTCATCTCTCCACAAATAAGTGCACTTACATTTTAGGCAATTTATGTGGATAATTTTATCAAATCCATATTTTGTCAGTAACTTGCTTCTTTGTAAGTTGTACCGCATAATACCTAATATGGTTGGCACTTAATTTGCTTCTTTTGCAACATGTTTGGTAATACCAATAATTAATATATAGCAAAAAAGGTAGGGGGAGAGAAAGAGAAAGAGAGATATGTCATTACAACAATACTATAAAATTTTGATAGAAAGGTCTAACATATTCTGACTAAAATTATTTGTCTATATATATTTATTTATTTTTATTTCTTTTTTGATTAAATATGAGAAAAAAACATCAACGAAAAATTGACAAAAACAATAAGAAAATAATATGAAAACTAATACAAATAATGAAAATTAGTTGGCAAACTGACTAAAAATTTAGTTGGACTTGGCCAAAAGGCCAACCATTTTTCAATTGATCATTAGGGCCAATTAAATTAGACTTTATTTTATTTTATTTTATTTAATTTTTTACATAAAATATTATGCATATATTTTTTTTCTAAAACTTTTTTACTTCCTTTTTTTGAACTTAACCTTTTTTTTTTTTAACTTTTTAACCTTTTTTTTTTCTTTTTTACTTATTTATTATGTTTTTTTACATTAAAAAATATAACCATTGGATGAGCCATTACAGACTTATATAAGTTCTATTTCTTTCTTATTTTTCTTCTCTCTTTGCTTTCTCTCTTCTCTTTCAATGCTCCTGTTCTCTTTTCTATTTTGTTCTTTTTTTTTTTTCTTTTTCTTTTCACTTCCTTTCTTTTTTTTTTTTTTTTTCCAGTGCTCTTATTCTCTTTTTACTCTTTTTTTTTTTTTCTTTTACATTTGCAGGTTTTTCCCCATCTTTATTTTTAACTTCAGCCGTTAATATCGAGCTATATTGCACAATTTGTTTGATTGAAAAGTAAGTATATGAAAATCTATTTGATTAGAGATTTGAAATTTGTTTCTAAGGAATGTATAAATATTTCATAATAATATTTTTATGAAATATTATTTGGTATTAATTTTATTATTTATTGATTATTTAATAGTTATAAATAATTAATTGATAGTATTGAGTACTTATTAATTTGGGATAATATGGTAGAGAAATATTTATTACTATAATGTTGATTATTTATTAATTTGTGATAATATGATAGAGAAATACTTACTACTATAGTATTAATTATTTATTGATTTATGATAATATTATAAAAAATATTTATTAATGAATAATATTTAGAAATTAATATTACACATTTTTGTGATTTTTTTGTCATTTAATCTGGTGAAAAAAATTTTGTTGATAATAATCTTAAGATAATTATTATTTATAAGAATTGTAAGATAATATTTAAATTGTTTATTATAACAAAAAATGAAAATTCCCAACCATTGATGTTGGATGTACAATAGATTAAATCTTGGATGAAAAAGATATATTAATGAATTTTTACACAAGATAAAAAAGTTTATTACTTTTGTTCATAAAAATGGACCCAGTTTAGGAAATGAAAAAAAGTAAATGTCTATATTCTAAATATAAAAATAGAGTATATCTTAGTATTGATAATGTAGAAATTGATCTTTACAAAAGAATGTTTTAACTTGGATATTGGTATTAGACATGCTATGGTGAGATTGAACAATCATCTACTAATATATATGTTAGAATAATATCTAACTCAGAATTAATAAATGATGACCATAATAATAGTTATAAAATAATGATTTTTGATGTAGTTGATTCTGATTATAATGTTGGTAGTTATGATGAAATAGATTATGATGATAATATTGATCAGGTTAAGGAACTTCCACATTTAGAAGTCCAAAATTTTTTTGATTTATTAAATGTGTACTAGTAACCACTATGGTCAGGGTGCACCAATGAGTCTGAGTTATTTGTTATTATGCAAATGTTTAATATTAAATCTAACAGCAATATATCACAGTATAGTTTCAATCGATTTGCAGGTTTTATAAAAAAAATTTGCCCTCTTAATAATGTTGTACCAAAAAATTGGTATAAAACAAAAATGTTAGTATCAAAACTTGGTCTATCTACTTAAAAATTTAATGTTTGCATTAATAGGTGTATGTTATATTACAAAGACAACATATACAAAACAATATATAAATTTTATAGAGCATCCTAATATAAAATAGTTGACCTAGTAAAAGATGAAATTCGAAGAAGATTCTAGTTAAAAGAATGTATTATCTACCAAGTACTCCTATATTACAAAGGCTTTATACCTTAGTAAGTTTTGCTAAGCAAATGCAATGGCATTAGAATAATAAAAGACATGAAGATGTAGTTGTCATTTATTAAATAAAGAAGTATAAAAATATTTCGATAGAATATATTCAAAATTTGCCATGGAATGATGAAATGTTAGATTGGGCTTGTGTGTAGATAGGTTCACTCTTTATAGTCATTTTGCTTTACCATATTCATATTAGCCTATGATAATAACTCCTCACAATTTTTCTCTTGAAATGTGTATGACTTTTCTTTATTTATTTTTATTTGCAATCATTCATGGACCATAAAATCCTAAAACCAAGATTGATGTACTCTTGTAGCTATTAATTAATGAATTAAAATTATTATGGAAGGAAGGAGTAACAACATATGACATCTCAAGAAAACAAAATTTCCAACATATGGAATGTTATCAAAGTGAAGTACTACTGAAAAATTAACTTGTTTTTATTATATGCACAACTTAAAAATTTTTACCTTGAAATATAAGGGAAAGAACTTCTAGTGTCATCAACAATTTCCTCCCATGAATCATA
Organism: Erythrophleum fordii; assembly: GCA_032878935.1. NCBI lineage: Eukaryota > Viridiplantae > Streptophyta > Magnoliopsida > Fabales > Fabaceae > Erythrophleum > Erythrophleum fordii. The sequence goes on along the minus strand of JAVQMF010000053.1, from coordinate 45,518,741 downwards.
TTTTTAGAAAAAATAAAGATGCTTTCAAGAAAAATGGAATAAAATGATCCTCTTTCCCCAAGATTAAATGGAGAAGAATTGTGATAACATGTAAGTATCCTTTCAAAAATAATAAATCAAAGAGTTTTTGTATTACTTGGCTATGGGCAACAGCACAATTGGACGAAGTAGAGCATATTTTGAGAGCTTCTATATTGAAGCATTTATTGGTTTGGCATAATCTAGATGCCATGCATATAAAGAAAAATGTATTTAACAATATATTTAATACTATTGTAGATGTCAAGATGAAAACCAATGATAACATGAAAGTGATTATGGATTTTAAGAAATACTTGGTGGCGAGACTTAAAGATGTAAACATTTACTAATGAAAAAGTGGTTAATTAAGTTAAAAGTTAAGTTTACTTTCACACTTAATCAAAGTAGTCTTATTTGTGAGTAAATAAAAGGATTAAAAATGCTCGACGAGTATACCTCAAATTTGTCAAGATATGTTGACTCAAAAGAGGGAAAGTTATTTAGACTTAAAAGTCATGCTTATCATATATTTATAGAATATTTATTGCTAATCGCATTTAGTGCACTTCTGAGCAAATTTGGAAACCTATAACCAATTTGAGTTAATTTTTTAAAGAACTGTGTTTAGCAACATTGAAGGTGGATAATTTAATGCAAATGGAACGAAACATTCCTATTATTCTATACAAGTTAGAAATAATATTTCCACATGAATTTTTTTATTTTATGGAATATTTACCAATCCATTTGCCATTTACGACTAAGATTAATAGCCCAGTTTAGTATCAATGAATGTATCTATTTGAAAGGTAATTGATACTTAGGTGATATCTACTTATGTCTAATTGGTTTGACTACCACTAATTTGTTATCGTTTCTAACTACTTGTTATCTGGTTGTGCAAGTTTTTAAATAGATTAAAATGAATAGTTAAAAATAAAGCTCATGTGGAATGTTCTATTTGCAATATTTTTCACAGGAGATATCACACTTTTGTTCATACTACGTTAAGGCATAATACATTAAGGAAGCAGAGGAAAGTGAGCTGACCTTTTCAATTTTTACTAAAGCTAACTTTATCATTATTTGAATGATAAAGAAATACATGCTACTTATCTTCTTGTCCTATTAAATTGCACTAAAGTGAAGCCTTATATTAAGTAACAAAAAACACTTTCTTTTCATATGTTAAGATTTTTTTTTTGGTCTTAACATTCAAATGTTAAACTACTTTTGCAGGACCTTGGAGCAAAAACTAACAAGCTTAAATCTAAACATTAACTTTAAAGAAATTAACTTCATGATTAAGTAGAACTTTGTCTCGTGGTTTAATTCTTATATATATGGTGACATCATTATTTATTTGTATATGTATATATATTTTTACTTATTTATATTTTTCTTGAATAATTATAACTTAATTTTAGTGTTAAATAAGTTCTTAGTCAACCAAGATTTAGTGATAATGTATATTTGAAGGATTTAGTTTGAGGACCACTTAGAGAGGTGCAAACGTGGTTAGAATATTTTGTGAATGAATATAAGTTTCGCATTGAATCTTGAAGCATTAGGAAAAAGACAATAAATAGTGGAGTTTACATGAAAGGAATAGGGGAAGATGGAGGAAATGACCATTTTGACATCCTTAAAGAAGTGGAACAATTACAATATCCAAGAGAACTTGTAAGGGAATTGGTATTATCTTATTATGATTGGTTTGACCCATTATGAATTGTGGGGATGAAAATATACAAAGAATATGGAATTATTGAAATTAAGCATATTAGAAGATATAAAAAAAAAAGAGAAAATATATTGGAATTAGAGTTATGAATGAAGGTTTTAAGAGGGGGAAAAAGGCTTCATGTATGATTTAGTGAATATGTCATATACTATTTGGAAATCCAATCCCTAGATACTCCCACTCTCAAGTCCCAACATATAATCAATCTAAATATATACAAGAAATTATAAGAAAGCAAAATTTTCCCCTTATATCACAAACTTGCAATGCTGAGCTTGATGAATAAAGAAGACAAATCGAATCACTTACATGAGAATGGAATTTTTTCAAACAACATTAAAGTCAAGATGAAGTTGGTCCAAGTTTTATATACAAGCCAAATATATCTTATATTAATAGAAATAGTAAGGAAAAAGAGAAGGAAGAAGAGGAAGAGTAAAAAAGATGAAGATTAATTGTTAATTTTGTTTTAAAGTCATTTTATTTAAAGAAATATTATTTGATATTGAATTTTTTTATATTTAGTATTTATAAATTTATAAATTTATATATTATGAAAGTAAAGACAAAACTTTTAAAATGTTTGCAATAGCAATAAATTTAAATTGGTGAAAGAATGAAAGAATAAAAAGAACAACAATAAAAATTGGTGCAAAAGAATGAAAGAATAAAAGAAGTGAGAAGGAACAAAATGAAAATGAGATGAAATTCATTTTACCTACCAATTCACCAAATATTTTTCCATCCTTTTTGTATAAATTTCTTCTCTCTCATTTTATCTCATTTAGTCATCTTTTTTACTTTTTTTTTTAACTTCTCATTTCATTTGTTACATATTTTCTATTGGTTCATTTTCATGGTCATTTTTATCTTCGATTCAAGTTTCCTTCTTAATTTTCTTTTCTTTTTAATATTTGATTATTTCTCTCAAGTATTTAACATTTTCTTGTTACTAAATTTTATTTGATTTCTAACATTAGATTATAATTTATATATTAGAATTAGTTTTGATTATTAATGTATTTTATTTTATTTTTTACATCTTGCTAATCTATTTTTTTTGTTTCTAATATGCATAAATCTTTTTATTTTTACTATATATGGGTTTTTTTTTAAATCTAGTTTTATTTATTTCTTCTTATATTGTTTCACTTTTGATTATTAATTTTTCTTTATTTGGACACGAAGAAGGAATTGAATATGAGGAATAAGTAAACCCAAACAAAAATGTTTATCACATGCCTAGAAAACCTATAAACTAAAGGAAAGATATAGAAAAAAAAAAGATGAAAAACTAGCAAGGAAAATGCATAATAATACTCATAATAATATGTTAAATTTAAATAAATATAACATAAATAATTAATTATAAAAAAATTTATTATATTTATTATTATATTGAAAAAGAAAAAATAGTTTTTAGGAAAATTCTGTCAAAAATCATTCCAAAAGAGAATATTTGTTAGAAAGATTTCCGACATTTTTTTAACTAAAATTTTTTTAGAAAAATTATAATTCAATTTTTTTTTCAGTACATGATTTTTTATCTTTTTTTTTTTTACTTTACATTACTTTATATTAATGTTATTTATTTATTTATTAATATTTATAATTTAAATTTTTATTAATATTATTTGTTATTTATGTATTATATGTTAAATATAATTTATCTTTTCAAAATTTACAAGTTACCATTAATGTGATGAGAGAGAGAGAGAAGTCGAAATAAAATATAGATAACAATTGAATTTATTAACTGAAATTTTAAATTTACTAATTGAATGTTTAGTAGGTAAACTTAGTTTTTGTTATAATATGTCTATGATTACACTAAAATTGACTTCTTGTTATTATTGTTACTATTGTGTTTGTAAGTAATGCATGAGAATCCCTCATATCTCTCTATCTAGATATGAAAATCTCATACCTAGTGACTAATTCTAGGGTTTCTCTTATATATAATGTCTCTAAAATTACAAAGATATTAACCCTTACACAATAGTAACCTTTTTATGTTATGATCTGAAATCAGGGGGTATATTTATAAACTTAACATCATATTTTAACTTAAAAAACTTCAAAGAATTAGGTTTATGAATCTTTTTTTATTTATGTATTTCTCTTCAAGTCTAATCATTTTTAATATGGGACTTTTCACTTACACTTGTAATCCAACCCTAACCTATAATTGCTTTTCTTAAAGGGATATGATTTGATTTGCTAGTGGGCTAAAAATTTTGAAACTAAGTAAAAATCATGTACTAACATGATTTTAAATCATGACATAAAATTTATACTAATATCATAATATAATAAAATTTAAAATGTTTATATATTATTTAAAGTATCATGTCATATCTTATATATATAAAAATTTGACTCATTTTAAGCGTATATACATCTTTTTTCAGTTTTTATTTATTTATTTATTTAATGTACATATATACTAAATACATATCAACTTGAAATTGAGATTCCCACATTGAACTGCATAATATACTTCATATATGAGGACAAATTATGCATATCAGTTTATTTTTCAACTTGTGCATACTATTCAATAGAAGGGGCATAACATATGGTAGGGCAGCACCTTATATATATATATATATATATATATATATATATAATGTTTGGGAAAAAATAAAAAGACACTGATATTGAAAGTGCAAATGAAGTACAGGCTTTCCCAATTACCAAATTTGATTAAGGGCAAACTTGCCTAGAAACTCAGGCCAGTGGTAAACTTACTTATTTAAGCAATAAAAAGAAGTTATATCAGCATATTTAATGCTACACCAAAGCTCAGTATAGGTTTTAGTATGATGACAGACACGCGATTTCTCTGTTCTCACTACGTCAAATCATGTTTATAGTGGCCATTATTTTTTACATTAGTGGCCAAACTAGTTGCCACTAAAACTTTTACCGACAATTAACCAATGGCCAGCATATCCAGTGTCGCTAAACGTTTTCCTGGCAATTATGACAATGGCTGGTAAAGATCCAATTAATTGCTGCTAAAAAGGAGTGTTTATAACGGCAATTATTTACTAGCAATTATTATGGCAATTAAAACTTGTTCCAAAATTGACTATTATCACTATATAATAGCCTTTTTTATTGCCACTAAAAATGGGCCTTATAGTGACAATTATATACCGGCAAGTATTATAGCTCCTAAAAATGGTTCTATAATTAAATAATATCACCATTTCATAGCCATTTTTATTGGCAATAAAAAGGGAATTTATGGCGACAATTATATACTAGTAATTGTTATAATATGGTGTTATAACAAGATAGATAACTATAAAATTAATTTAGTCATGACATATAAATAATTCTAATAAGACTCAATAAAATTCATTCTCATTAAATCCATGATTAAAAGAACAACTGCTTGTCATTAATTTCATAGGTATCAATAACAAAATATAAGAAAGTGCATTGTAAGGCTAATAACTAGCTATTATCATCAAATAAAGTCATAATACAAGATAATAGATATGGTCATTTCTTGAATTCTTGAGCTTGATCACAAAGAGCTCTTTTGTAGTGAATTGAAAATTATAGTGTATAACTTGAAATGGAAAAAAAATAAATAGAATGTTATTTAAATAAATGTCAACCAAATAATTACAAAATTTGTTTAAATTCAATCAACAAAAGTCTTTTTCAAATAACATACAAAATCAAGCATAAATGAAGAAATGATATCTCTCAAAAAATTAGCATTAATATATTTAAATGCAAATACAATACCATGGTAGGCTATAGTATTTTTAGGAGCAGAAGCTGATTGAAACATCATCTAAGGCATTTGTGTAACTTTTTCATGGCCACTATTAGTATTAGAGACCTAATAAATTTTGAGACATAAGATAGCATAATTATGTCATGAAAGCAAATTTAAGAGTTTAAAATCTTTGAAAACATTACCTGTACATAATAGCTTCCATTGAAGTTTTGAGGCATAGATAATTCTGTAGGAAGAAATTTACACAAAACTTGTCTCATGACAGTTAATTCAGACAATAGCTTCTCTTGAGTTTCTTTCATCACATTCATTTCTTCAACATGTTTTTCCTTTAAGTCCTTCATCTGTTGTTCTAACCTTTGAACAGTCTCATTAGACAAATCATCCACATTAATATTTCCTTGCGAAAATCTATTACCCCATAATTGAGAAGGAGTTGGGCCAAGTCCTAAGCCACGAACATGACCACTTCTTTCATTTCCCAACACTTGGGAGTACACATCTCCTTCCTAAGCAACCCTACCAGCACTTTGTTCATTCAATGTTTCACCATTGATTAACTTTTCTTTCATCATGTCCTAATCAAAATTAATGATGCCATATGTAGTTAAAATACTTTCCAAGCAACTTATCATAACAAAATGTTCAATAAATTCAACTATGGCAAGAAATTTGAATATATTAATGCTACAACAAGGTTTATATTAATGAGACAAATATTCTATTTTTATTCTAAGTATGTATTGAAGGGTAGGAAATCTTACAATTATTTTTGCTGACTCTTCATCCAATGGTCTACCATCTTTATGCTTCTAATGAGTTTCTATGAATATATCTGCTCGTGTAGGCTCTACCCCATCTTTAGCCTAATACCATTAAATTGATAATAGACAAATTCGTAAGATAATTTTTAAATATAAATGTTATATGTAATAATTTACAATTGAATACCTTTTCATTCATCAAACATGCAATGCTTTTGGATCCTCCTGTGTGAGGCATCTTTTGCTTCGCTCTATTGATTCTATTTGTTTGGTTACACTTCTGTCATTATAAAATAAATACAACATTTAGATAATTTATTTATAGAAACTAGAGAAAAAAACATTTAAAGCCTTCAATAAAATATAAAAACAATGTAACCACTAAGTGTGTATATGTGTGTAAGTTTGCTAAGGCATTTAACATTGATACCTTTGCTCCATCAGAAACCCAGTAAGAAATAAGACCAGTCCATTGGTCTCTTGGTATACGACTAGGTCTATTTTTTAATAAAGCATCTTTGGTCTTATACTTTGCCAAATACATATTCTTCAAATCACATTTGTAATCTTTCCATTTCTTCCCTAGTGATTTTTTGAGAAATTCTTCACCATGTGCTGGAATTGAGAACTTCTTCTATATAAAACATAAGCAGCAATTAAAAGCTCATATCTTATAAGAAAAAAATAAGATATGCTATATTAACACTTATCATACCTTTATAAACTCTACTAATTTCTTCTTTTCATCTTTAGGAAACACTCTCCAATCATTTATATTTAAAGGTGTTAATTATGGGGTTCTAGCAACAATGCCTAAAAAGCTAGCAAGCTTTCGACCTTCTTTTCCTATAGCTTGGTCACGAGCATTGAATTGCACAACAATTGTTTTCCCTGGAGGCAAATTCCATATATCTTTTAATAGTGTAGGCCCACGAACCTTCCTTACTTCTAATAAACCTAAGATAAAAGTATTTAAATGTCACCATTTAAATGTATGGAAAATTTAAAAATTTAAAGCAAATTTTGCTTTTTTATAACAATTTCACCTGATTCATCATTAATACTAGTAGTATTGTTCCTCCCATCATATTCAATATTGGGTGCTTCGGCTTGAGAGCTATTCTGACCATGCATTAATTGTTCTATGTAAGGTCGCACTTCTTCATCTTGGCGTTGTTCAATGATAAACCTTAGGTTATTTTTCCTAGTCATGATAATATGTCAATGTCCTCCCTACAAAATTGTAAAGTAAAAGTGTTATTAAATAAGGAATTGCAATAATAAGAAATATAAAACTTAACAAAAGAATGAATTATTTTCTAAGTATTACCTATCTTATTCAAAATCACTATTGTAGTCATTGCCATTTCCTCCATCATTTGGATGAGGGTTGAAAGTTTGGCTTAAATCAATGACTATCCCATCAACACCACATCTCACCCATTCATTATTATCATGTTTTAAATCACATATATTTTCCAAGCAACTTGAGTCAGTAGGCTCATTAAGCATTGATGACTCAAATTGCATGCTCTTTTTGACTCCCATATCAAAAGTGTCTCGAGGTTTAATTGGCCTAGGAACAAACCATGCATGATCTCGAGGATCTTGCACAAATATTACTTGTTGTGCTTGGTCTGCAAACACGAAAGGTTCATGACTTTCTTGCTCACCAGAGTGTATTAAGTGTGTGAAGTTCACAAGTGTGAAACCTAATTCATCTTCCTTAACTCCTTTACCTTTGGTTACATCAACCTAATCACATTTAAATAAGATAACTTTAATTTTTTCAAAATAATTTAACTCTACAATATCATTCAATCTGCCATAATAGGCAATATTTGCTGACTTTGGAGCATTGTCACTTGTACTTGCATAGCTCTCTGTCTTTGAAACAACCATAACACCACTATTTTGCGTCTCCATGAACTCTTCATATTCTTTTGTTCGAAATCGATATTCATTATTTACGTCAAATGCTTTGAATCTTCTTGCGATGTAACTTGGACCTTGTGCAAGGGCTTTTAGATCATTTTGGATATCAAACGCGTGGTCCAACTCCATAACCTAACCAATTAGTAATATAAGTGCAAAGTCATCAACTGATAATAAACATGTATCAAAATCCTACTACTTACTTGCTCCTTTATCCGTTCATGAAATGTCTCAAAGTGTAAGCGATTAAGCTGATGTTGTGTAAGGCGACGCTTACGATGTGATCTCTTAATCTTAGCAATATGTTCACTACAAATATACCTCACATATATCAATATTGCTATCACATAAAGTTAAATATAGTCAATGAAACACTTTTTATAATTTTCAAGTATATCAGATTCACAATTGAAGAGCACATATCGATGAGCTTGTAACCATGCTTTCTCATCCATAATGAATACTTCTATTTTGCCATATGGTTGCTCAACGATAGGGAAAAGGCATCCTTCTTTATGAGTCACATGCTCAAGCTCATTTTCACTATTTCTTGACCAATAAGGCCTTGTATCTCTACCCTCCATATATCTTAAGCAAAATGTTAAACACTCATTTGCAAGATATGCTTCAGCTATTAAGCCTTCTGAGTGTGCTCGATTATGAACATATGATTTTAAAGTAGATAAGTACCTATAATATAAAATAATGTTAGCAATATAATATTTTAGTACTTAAATTCGACTTATAATATAAAATAAACTTATTTCGATTATTCTTACCTTTCAATTGGATACATCCAACGATAATGTACGGGCCCTGCAATTTTAGCCTCAGTTGCCAAGTGTATTACCAAATGTATCATGATTGTAAAAAATGATGGAAGGAAGAGTTTCTCCATATGACATAGTGTTAGTGTAATTTTTTCTTCAAGTAACTCTAACTCCTCCACTTTAAGCACTTTGTTGCAAAGCACCCGAAAGAACATGCATAATTCAATCAAAACAGTACTCACCTTTGGATCTAGTGTTCCTCGCAATGCAAGCGAAAGAAGTTCTTGCATTATAACATGGCAATCATGATTTTTCAATCCAGATATCTTCTGTTTACGAATGCAACGTGAGATATTAGATGTGTAACCATGGGGAAACTTTGCATTTTCTAGTACTTCATAAAAGAACTTCTTCTCTTCTGAGGACATTGTGAAATAAGTAGAAGGTAGATATGTCCTCCTTTTAGCTCGTTGTTGAGGCCATAAGCTTGGTCTTATATTCATCTCCATCAAGTCCAACCGAGCTTCTAAGTTATCTTTTGCCTTTTTACCAAGACCCAACAATGTGTAAATCAAGATCACATACATTTTTTTCTATATGCATCACATCAAGGTTATGATGTATCAAGTTATACTCCCAATAAGGCAACTTGAAAAATATACTCTTTTTTTTCCATGTGTTTTTCATCACCCCACTTACCTCCTTGCTGAACTTTCCAAGAGTGAACTTTATGCCTTTAACTTGATTTACAACCAATGAACCAAATATTGGACAAGGTGCAGGACTTAATTCCTTTGTTCCATCAAATGATTTTGCATCACCTCGATATTTATGCCCTAACTTCAAGAAACGTCGATAGCCCATATAGCAAAATTTTTTACCATGTTTAAGCCTTCTAGATTGAGTGTTTATGTTACAAGAAGGGCATGCAAATTGACCATAAGTGCACCATCCAGATAAAGTACCATATGCTGGAAAATCATTTATAGTCCACATAAGAGCCACTTGCATCTTAAATGTCTCCCTAGTATAGGCATCATAGGTTTCTAGCCCCACATCCCATAATTCTTTCAACTCTTCAATTAAAGGTTCTAAGAATACATCAATGTTATTTTCAGGCCCTCTTGGTCCAGGAATGAGTAAGGATAGAATGAAAAATTCTTGCTTTATGCACAACCATGGTGGAAGGTTATACGGCATTAAAATCACTGGCCATGTACTGTAAACACTTTGCATTGTGCCATATGGATTAAAGCCATCACTAGCTAATCCAAGGCGAACATTGCGAGGATCTTTAGCAAATTCTGGACGATAAGTGTCAAAACTTTTCTAAGCTTCAGAATCCGCAGGATGTCTTAAGAATCCATCTATAGTACGTTCTTCATGATGTCATCTCATTAGCTTAGAAGTTTTTGATGACATAAATAATCTTTGTAGCCTTGGTTTTAAAGGAAAATACCTTAGAACCTTAGCTGGAATTTTTTTTTTGTTTTCTCTTATTTGCACTTGAATTTGCAGTTCCTAAACTCTTCTCATTCATTTTCCATCTAGAAGCCCCACAAATTGAGCATTTATCATCATTAACCTCTTCTTTCCTAAAAAGCATGCAATCATTATGACACGTATGGATCATTTCATACTTTAAGCCTAATCCCTCAACTATTTTCTTGGTCTCATAATAGGAAGGAGGTAACTTTTCCCTATCAGGTAATGCATCCTTCAATAGCTTAAGCAAAGTATCAAAAGATTCATTTGTCCATTTGAACAACCTTTTTATATGATAAAGATGCAAGACAAATGAAAGTTTACTAAATTTCTTGCATCCAGGGTACAATTCTTCATCTGCATCTTTCATTAGTTGTTCAAACTTCTCTATCTCTAAAAAAGGTTGATTTTGTGATTGTTGATGAATATTTTCTTCTAAGTTTGGCTCCACCTCATCCCTTTCACAAGTGTTATTATCCATGAATTGTGTAAAGCCTCCAAAAGCATCATGTATCATTCCTACCATATCATCACCAACCTTAGCAGCTTCTTTGGTGTAGTTAGTCTTTTTAATACAATTTGACTCAATATTGATTGACTCCCCATGACAAAACCAAATATCATATAATGGTATAATGCCATTAATCACTAGATGATCATAAGCTGTAGCCCGATTTACTTCATAATGTAGCACACATTCTTTACAAGGACATGGAATTGTCTCTCCATCATTTTTTTCCCTAAATGCATATTGTAGAAACTTCTTAACTCCATCCAAATATTCTTTACTAACTCTATCATAGTCCATCCATCTTCTACTTCTATGAATGTCCATGTCAAAATGCTCAACTACATTAAGAAATATATATCAAATTATTAAACTATGCTTCAAACTTATTAGTTTAACTAATTACATGGAAGCAATAATGATATATTAAGGGATTATAATATATCTACAACAGGCCAAATATTCAACTTAATTGGATGGTATAATTAATTATTGAAGTTTTTTTCTTCATGACAATAGTATTTACATATGTGACAGGTATAATTAATATAAGTAATAGTGCAGAAGAAAATAAAGGTAACAAGAAACCCATATTTGGGTTTCAGAAGGAATTTTGTCCTAAAGAAGAAGACTAACAGCGAACGCAAAGTCGTCCAAGACACTAGCTTATATAATATGCATATGTGACTGAGAGATAAAGGATAGAAGGTGGGTTTGAAAGGGGTCCCACCAAGAAAGTAAAAACAGAGCACCTTTTTTTTTTTATTTTAATTCTGTTGGCACAGTAAGTGAAACTTTAAAAATGGAGTTATTTTTTAAAGTAACCATGGGCATGTGATCCAATCGTCGATTTGGAATCATGATAAGCTTGATTCAAAAATAATGCCTACACACAGAAAGACAGAATAGAAGATGCTTTCTAAAGTGAATTTTCTAGTGGGTGGTGGGTGATTTAATTTTTTTTTTTCCTTTAAAAGCAAGTTCTACTAAATGAAGTAAGATCTAGTCCATGAAAATTAGGAGGAAATATCATATTTAATCTAGTTCACCTCTGCATTCATATTATTGCACTTTGATACATTGTTGCAAAGATAATTTTTTGGGCAGGCCTTGTCTCTGTTGCACTTCAATAAGCTCTTTTGGATATGGATAATTGAAACTAAGTGCACCAGGGTTGACCAGTAATTTTCAACTCATCATGTCATGTGCCAGCTTTGATTTCTGTTGTATAAAATAATGGTTTTAGGTGTGCAGGATTTGACCCTTCAATGGGAAATTATTGATGCATGGATGAACTGAGTTGATAGGCAAATGGGTTCCAACAGAGAAGCCTTAGATAAGTTTTATCGTTACAATTTTTTTAGTTATATTAAAGATTTGAACCTTATACTACACATATTTATCCTGTTGTTAAAATGATAATTTCTTAAAATTTGTAGCTCCCATTGACTACGCCTTAAGCCACTAAGGAAGAGTTTTGAAAAATGAACTCTTTGACTGACAGATGGAGAATTCCTAAGAGAGTGTATAGCTACAATGCACATATCAGCAAAGGCAAAGGGTCTACAAGAAAACGCACATATCAACAAGAAAACCCACATATCAGCTACCACACATATATATTAGCAATGCACATATCTTTTTAACAGGGGCAATGTCACAATGAATATCAAGTACCATTTCTAATACCCAATTTTATATATAACCCAAGAACGCAATTCTATAGAAACAAAGATGGCCTCAATAGCAAAACATTCATATGAAAGAATAAAAGGCAAAACAGAACTGTTAGATAAAGCATAAATATTGAATTAATTTTCATAAAGTATTCAAAGATAAACAAAACAATCAATCCATACAGAGACATAGCAAGAGAGAGAAGGAGGAGGGAATTCACCGATGATCGAGAGAAAGAAAGGTGCCGATGGAGATAAAGATCGAGATGCAGAAGCAAAATGCACACACAGAACGCAGATGGCACGAGCAAAGTCAATTTTGAAGAGCAGAATGTAGATGGCACAGAGGTGGGATGGGAATGCAGACGGCACACAGGAGCAGAATATGTATTTTTTAATTAGCCAAAACTGACACAAAGTGAGCGCTTAGGGTACGTATTTTTCGCGCGCGGGCTTCAAAAATTGGGGGAAAGGGAATATGTATTTTGCCGCTGGAAATTAGCCTTTTTTAGGGGCAATTATATTTAATTTCCAGAATATTTATACTAATTAGTGGCTAATGAATATTTGCCAGTAAAATTCTAATATGTAAAACCTATTAAAGGCGATAAAGTTTTAGCCATTAATTAATTGCCAGTAAAACAATTTTTTGGTGTAGTGTCTTGAAAAGCATAAGCATTGCATGTTTCTATATTTCAGAGTATTTGTATTCTTTAGATTTAATTTGAATAGTTTAAATTTTTTTATTTTTTAAATTTATTTAATTTTAAAAGAAGCAGAATAAAAAATAAAAGTAATCTTCCAATTATTAACTTCTAAAAGAAATGATGTTTGATAATAAAAAATAAAAAAATAAAATATAGTTATCCAAATTAAATCTAGATGATCCAAATATTCTTGTAAAACAAAAACACTATAATAAAATTTAGACTATTCAAATTAAATCTGAATGATCAAAAGATTCTTGCATACTTTTGTTTTGCAAGAGTAAAGAAATTGCATTCCATGACAAACAATCATACTTGGACATTCTATGCCTTATATATATATACACACAAAATTAGCATCATACTATTGATTATTGACTTTTTAAATAAGAATTTTTTCATATTATGCTTTTATTGATGATGATGATGATAATAAAAAATATACTTAAAAATTGTACTTACAATTATAAAAAAGCCCTATTAAATTAAATAACAATATTGTTTCTGTTCCTCAAAGGTTGGAGCTAGCTAGTTTTTGTCCTTTTTTTGTTTTGAGATTAATATATGAACTAGGACCTACCCTTGCATTTTGCAAAAAATTCAAAAAATGTCCTGTAAGTTCTACAAGAAAAAATTATGAAAAAAGAAAAAAAAAATTCATACATAAATAATATATATACGGACATAAATAGTATATTAGCATGCAACTCAATGGGAGCCGCACAATGAACAGCTTAGGAATAATGCGGGTCCCATAGATTATATATATATTGATTGGACTCTACTTGGCCCCATGCATATTCCATAATGGTACACTACCACAGTGACAAGCACGTGATGAAGCACGAGCAAAATTTGGCATCTTTCGTTGTTGGTTTATGTAATGTCCTAGAAATGGTCTAGCATATGAAAAGAGAGCGATAGTTCACGTTGCAAGTGATGAGTAGAATGAACATCACACCCCCTTGCCCCCCAGTTGATTAATCAAACTTTGTTCCTCTAATGTCTCACTCTGTGTGTGTATGTGTATAATTGGAACGTATATCTAATTTTGTGATTTGAATTTCAAGTTTAATAAATTTTTATATAACATGAAATTCGGAATTCTACTTGCATCGCGATCTATATATTTGTAATAGATAAAAAACATGAGTAGTTATTTTTAATAATTTATGCAACCTATATGATTATGCAAATAGGTACGTACATAAAAGAGTCATGCATCTCCTCCAACTTAACGAAAGGCTGAGCTAATACTTCAACATAAACTCTATAAAATTTTTATCAAATGTGTGAAAGCCGATTTTATAAATGTTAAAAAAAATTTAATATAAATTGAAACTAAATAAAAAAATATTTATTATGAAAAATGTAGAGGTGAATTTAATTTACTCAACATAAAACAAATTAATCCAGTATATGGTTGTGTTATTGCTCTGTATAACTGGTAAACAAAAAAAATATGGCTCGTCAGTCTGGTGAATATATAGAGTACGCCGCCTACCATTCCAAGATGGAGATGAAGATGAAGTTGAAGATGGGATCAAATTTTAAGGTTTGGTCCATATCCTTTAATGTCGGCTTCGTTAAACTATAATTAATTTATATCAAGAATCTCGCCTGAAAAACACCCCCAAATTAATGCAATTAACGTGTAACATCTAACACTACTGTCAACTCTAGCTTCAAGATAGTCATGTTAGGTTATAATTACTAGTCCTTTAAGGTCTAAAATCGACACCACACTTTGTCTATTATTGATCATAGAAATTAATTTACATATATATCAACACGAGAAAACCAAAACACAATGCTATTTATAAATATATGGAGGAGGGATCAATGGATACTAAGTATCAAACAAAATTATCATCGTTGGATTAAAATTTCTTATCATGAACATCATTTATTCATATAAAATTTGATATTAATTCAAAATTGTTTGATGTCCCATCAAAATATTTAAATTTAAATTAACAGACGATATTTATTTTAAATATAAGAAATTATTAACTATTTGATTGTATATATAGTTATCCGGTTTCTATTTCTTTTAAATAAAATTTGGCATAAAAAATAATACAGTTGTTATTTTTAATTCAACAATTGAACTAATGAAAATCAATTTCTATAATAAATTATATGTGTATATTACTATTAGAATGTGTTTTTTGGTCGACAAAAAGCCGTTCATCTCACATATGGATTGTAATGCTGGGAGAAAAATTTGTCAGACGGATGGTAATTTGGTAAAGTCAGACATGGACACCGAAGTTACTTAAATTAAATTTATTTTAATTTAAGAAGGCTTTTGTAAAATAGAAAGGAAACAAAGTATTGTGCTTGGATATTAGCTCATTAATTTGTCTCCTTGAATATTAATTAGTACAGTCAAGGGGGAGAGTTTTAAAGAGAAAATTTATGCTATGTTTGTTATTAAATTCTTTAATAATATTATAGATGAGTTTGTTTTGAAATGATTAATTATGTGGTATCGATCAGTTTTTTAATTAAATAAATAAATATATATATATATATATATATATATATATATACAATAAAATAATTTATTTAAATTTTGTCTAAAATCTAATTTTTACCAGAACCTGTGTAAATTTTTAGCTAAATATGGCTTTGTATGATACCCGTAATCTAATGATCATGTATTTGGATGCATATTTAATTAAAATACACTTTAAGATTCATATATTAATACACCCTAATTAAATATTGACCGAGACGTTAAAATTGTTAGCATCTCATTTTAACAATTTAAGTTTAATTTTTTTAAAAATATAGAAAAAAATTTAAATATATTAAATCAATGCAAAAAATAATAATAAAACATTTATTGAAAAAAGAAAAACACAAAATAATGAAATATCGATGATGTTAGGTAGCTTTTTTTCTGTAAATCATCAACTAAAGTGGTAAAGTTTGTGTGTCGTTTATCTAAATAATAGTAGCAGTTAGCTGCAAATGACTCAGTATAATGAAGAAAAGGGTTTTAGGCATATATAGACAAGGAGATGATACGTGACCTGTGGTTGCGGCACATTGATTTATGATCCTAGCCACTTGTTTGATGCTCCCAAATTAACTAGCTCAAGGCTAGCGGCAGTTTAATTCTAATGGCCTTCTAGGGTTATATATAGAGAGTAGTTTTGCTTGATATTTAGATTAAATTCAAATGAAACTCAAATATGCTATATAATAATCTAATTAATTACTGAGGTAAATTTTCTGACTTTCTTAAAATTTAGCTAAAATTATACAATTTTTTTAAAATATATACTTTAGTTAATTTTTTAATTGAGATATTTTTCGTTAACTTAAATATATATTGAATATTTTTTATAAAAATTTATTTATTTTTATCATCAAAATTATTCCTTTGAGTTGTTAAATATGGTATTTTAGTTAAAAAATATTTATTTAAATTAATAAAAAATTTTAAAATTAAATTAAAATATAACACAACTTTTAATCTTAAAAAAAGAAGTATATATTCTAAAAATTAAAAAAAAAAAAAAAGATATAGTCTCAACAAATTCAGAGACCCGTGGGAACGGAAGAAAAGAAAAAAAATGAAGAGTAAGTATTGAAATGAGCAGTAAGGTAAAGAGATAACATGGGCATGTGTGCTGAGACTGATAGAGGACCCGCGTCGTTGGGCGATAAACAAGCACATTTGCCTTAACCCACTTGATCTCTTTCCCTAGTTTGGGGAGACACTCAGAAACCCCAGTATGGCCTCTCTCACTCGTGCATTTTCTGTAACATTCAACACTTAGTATTAATATTATTTATATATTGACAAGTAATTTAATTTTATTAATATGATTTTAAATTATAATCAATTGAATCATAACTTTCAAAAAAAGTTGCTAGATGAGTTTTTTCAATATTAGGGGGACTGAATCATTCACCATGTGACACAAAAACCCTATTAATAAGAAGCCTAGCCCACCGCTTCCTCCCATTCGTTTGTACCCTTTTCAACACCCCCAACACATTCTGTCTTGAGCTAGACCTTCCTTCCATGGCTACCCTTGTCTCTCTCTCTCTTATATATTGCCTGGCTACCTCTATATTTATGCCTCAGACTAAGAGTTAACACTTGATTAATATTAGTTTTGGCTTTTCAATTTCTCTGGTTCTCCCTGTCTCTCTGTCTCACTCTGACAAACCCCGCTTCCCATTCTATTAATTTGTTCCTCTACTTTCTACTACAATAATATTCATCACTCCCTTCTCTCCCATATATTTTGAGCAAATTAAGAGCTTTCCAGGAACAACTGGCAACTATTTCTGACACACGTACACACAGATACCTTAACTAATTTGAGAATGTCTAGCAGAAGATCTGGTTCGAGACAAACGGGTGCTAATTCCAGTGAGATCAGTGATGCCCAGATCAACGATCTGGTCTCCAAGTTACAACGCCTTATTCCCGAGCTTCAAGCGAGACGCTCCGACAAGGTATTAATTTTTGCTGCTTAATTTTTCTGTCTTTCTCTCTCATAAAACACTTCCACACATTTTTGTGGCCATCCTTAATTTGCTTCCGTAGATAAGTCACACTCATATATACCTTCCCATCTTTGTGGCCATCCTTGAGTTTGTGGGACAAACATTGTTTCCTTCTTTTGGAAGCAAGAGGGAGAACTATTTTATTGTATTACTTAAATTCACTTTTTTTTCAATTGCTTAGCTTGTCTCAAATAATCAAAGTATATGAGTATTTATAATTAAACTTATAAGGTGACTAAAATCATGAACTCTATTAAATATCCAATACATAAATTACACTTAGATGCATAAACCATACTAGTCTGGGTACATGAACTATAGTATTTTAGGTACATAATCAAGCATTCTAGCTAGGTACACACAATTTCCAGCTATATGAAAGCTTGCTAATTTATACTTACATAGTCTTTTTATTTTATCTGGGGATGTAGGTATCAGCAGCCAAGGTGTTGCAGGAGACTTGCAACTACATAAAGAACTTGCACAGAGAAGTTGATGATCTAAGTGACCGATTATCTGAGCTTTTGGCCGCCACTGACTCCAACAGTGCGCAAGCAGCAGTTATTAGGAGCTTACTTACGTAACATTAATGGCCTAATATAGAGCTACCATCTATGATTCCATATCTATAACTATATATATTATCGTGTGCATGTATGTCCATGTCTCGCTTTATATATTATCCTCCTCATAAAGGGCTATAACGTGGCTCCATGTTGGTCCTTTATTTAGTTTTATCAACCACTTGTAGTAATTATCCAGCTTCTATATATATAGTTATAAAATAACATGGACTACGTATTTCTTGATGAGCTCCAATTAGATACAGAATTTTTGTGTCCCTGACAGATTTGATATTTCGATATGAACATATATTACAGCAATATAGTGCATATAATGTTGGCATAAGATGGTCGTGGTTTAATGTCAGTAATGTATGCACCTAATTATGAGAGAAACAGAGCAGTTTTTGGTGGACCCATGAAAGGGTTAAGCAGGTTATGAGGTACGACACTGGGTTACTACATGTGACGTTACCCCACACCATTTTCCGTTATATTTGGTCCCAACCCGTGATATTAATGTTGGCATAATTAGAGGACCCCTATGTAGTTACTAACTCATGAATCACGACATTTACTTTTTCCATATGCAGCTATAAATGCACCATATGTACACACACACACACACACACACACACGGATAAGAAGGATGGAAGGATTAATTTTTAATTAACAACGGTGTCAATTAAGAGTCATTTATATCATTTAATAACTCTTTAAAAGATGAATTTTTTTTAATAAATCCAAGGTTGGCTTAAAATTTTTTTATTATAAATATCATCTTCACAACAGTAATCTAAAATTATTTGATATCTCATCAATGCATCAAAAATTTAACGTACAATATGCATTTTAATTACAAAAAAATTAATTCGATTTTTATAAACTTTGACTTGAAAAATCAATATATAGTTACCAATCAATTTTAATAATGAAATATTGAGGAGTGTAAGAATGCTAAATCTTATACAAGAGTGAAATACCTTTTTATACATACATATAGGCAAAAAAAATTCTTATAAAAAATTTTTTATATCTTATCTAAAAAAATTTATTTTTGCAGTATATTGTTTAAATAAAATATTTTCTTTTAAATTTTTGAATTAAGCTAAATGCAATTTACTTATTAACAATACAAGTTTTAAAAATCAATAGTATACTAAGAATTACTCTTCATATTAATATAAATAATTTCATTATTTAAATTCTCATGAAACATAGTTTTGTATACATGACAAGGATACATTAGAAAAATATACATTATCGCTCAAAATTATAATAATTTAACAAACAGCTTAGAAAAGCATTTGACATAGAAAAAATTTATTTGATAATGTATGAAAACTTATGACTGTCAATTTGCAATATATATATATATATATATATATAACACTACAAATATTATCTTATCCAACAATATTTTTAAAATTTTAGCATTATTTTTAGAGACAATTGTTCTAGATTAACTGAAAACAATATATTGATATTTGAATTTGGTTATATTCTATTCATTTATTATAGAACTACTGTTTATAAGAATGTATTAAAGACAAGCAAATATAAATTAAATATAAAAAATTGAGAAAAGAGAGAAAAGGAAGGGGGCAATGGGAAAGAGGAAGAAAGCTAAGAAAAAAAATTATAGGAAAAGAAAAAGGAAATGAAAAGAACGAAGTAAAAGATGAACAAAAAAAATGCATGAAATAGGAGGGTTTAATTTGAAATGTGGAATAATATATATATATATATATATATATATATAATATATATAGTACAAATTAAGTTAATTTAATAGACATATTGGGTTCAAAACTTGAAAAAAATGTAGGAGCATAATATTTTGTGTATATATATATATATATCTTTTAGAAACTTCTATATGGCTGATTTTATCTTGCAATGAGATTAAAATAAGAAAAAATTACAATTAAAGGTTTATATTAGAAGAGTTTAAATTTAAAAATTATTCTAAAAGATCTCATTATTAAAAATTTAAATTATTTAAAAAATTATAGTTCAAAATCTCAAGTTAAAATTTTTTATTTTTAAGTCTTTTAGAATAATTTTAAAATTAAAGATCCTTCAATATAAATATTTTTAATTTAAAACTTTCAATTGTAATTTATCCAACGAACATTACATCCAGCTGGTGCCATTAACATGTGGGGGTGGGTTTGTTTCATTTCATAGACAAACTTTAGGTTATGAGAAATTCTAGGTTAGCTTAGCTAGTGATCAAACTCTCTGTTGTCGCCGTACGTAGAATGTGCCTCAAACATTCAAAGTCTCAACCTTTTTGGTGCATGCATTATTGCTGAAGGCAGGTTAAATCAAAGTATAAACAAAATCCTAGCTCCATGAACTAGCTAGCTATATATATATATATATATATATGTATGTGACATGTTTGTCCTCAATGTTGAAAATCGTGCTTCCAATTATACTTGGAGATATGGTCGCAGAGAAAGATTTGCGTTGTGGTTTTATCAGATTTTGGAAGATAAGGTATACCCATCAGGGTCATTATGACCATTGTAGAAGTATTAGGGCTATAAGAAAGTCATATAACTATATATAATAAAAAGAGCTAACAATTAGTCTGTCTATCTCTCTCTCTCTCTTGTAATCTTTTCATCTGCATTTAGTATCTTTAGTGCTTGAAATTTTGTAAGGTATGTTTTTGTCCATGTTTTCTGGCCATATTGGAGTTGCCTTGCACGCTGTAAGAATGCAAAATTTGCATATAGTAACTGAAAGGTTCAAGCAGCCTGTTAAAAAGTACGCAGTAAACAACTTTTTGAAAGTGTATGTAATGGTAAGATATAAAACGCTTACAACATACAATGGCTACATCACGTCTTGCTGCAATTGATGAGAATCAAACTCTCAACTTTTTCTGAACTAAAAATTTCTTGGCTATATTGGAATTATGCTTATCCTTTGGAGATAGCACGCACTTTTGCCTTCGAAGGAGATTAATTTGATTGAACAATATTGTTAGGGAAAAGACTACTTAATTATCACTTGGGAGTCAATTTCCACGTATTGATTTATTTTTATAATTATTTTTCAATTATCATAAACATGAAAACTTTAAATAATTTGATGTTTTATTATGCTATAGTTAGCTTTTAAGATATGAGAAAATATAATATATTAAACAATTTCTTAATAATTGGATAAAACTAGCTGAACTACCTGTGCATTGTATGGGTAGGTTGAAATTTGTCTGTGGGAACCACGCACAGTTTTGTAGGTCCCACAGAAAGATATAACAAAAAAATTGAAACTGTATAAAAGCAGTGAAAAAGATAATAAAAAGTAATCATGATGTCTTTCAACTAAGATATAATAGATAATAGATTGTTTAATTATACAATTTCAATTAACATAATATAGTCATAAATAGTTGTATTTAATTACCTTATATCACTTCCATTTGTTATCACATTATCCTTTGTTTGACATTTTCAGATTTTCTATTCTTCAATAAGCTCGACCTATGTTCTCAAGATTCAGAATGCACATGCATTAATTAGTACTCTAGCCAATATCGAATCAAGCGTTTAATTTGGTAACTCATCACTTTCATTTCTTGCTCATTTTCAAAACTCCCTCTTGTCTTTTCTACATGACATGAAACGTATGCATGCTTTTTATAAGATATATGTTATCATATAATGATCCAATTTACAGCTATCATTAAATGTTCGTCAGAAGAAAACAACAAACCACTTGAGTTTTCTTATTACATGGTTCATTGCCAGTATGACATTTCCTTTTTAAAAAAATAAAAGGTATCTTTCTATGGCGCAATTGTTGAAAAACTCAAGTTATACCAAAACTAAGGTAGTTATTGATTTTAGGTTAAATTATTCTTTTGGCATTTGTAGTATTATTTAACTTTTAATTTGGTTCATACAATTTAAAATTTTATAATTATTAGCTTCTTGTAATTTTTAAAATTTTTAATTTAGTCTATTATATATCATTAAACTTCTATCAATTTTTCATTAAATTTATTGACATACATAGACAAATTATATGTGCTATTTTAACGTTATGAATATGCATATGATTTATGCTAATGCAAAAATAAAAAATAGGTAATAAGTGAAATTAATTTACATATATATGGCATGTGATACGCAACTTATGCTAAGCGACTTGTTTGAGTGGCGGTTTAAAAATATATATTCAACATATATAATTTGCCATGTTATCAAACTTGAATAGTATATTGATGAAATTGTAACAATAGAGACCAAATTATAAATTTTTAAAACTATAAGGACCCATTATAAATTTTTAAACTACAAACTCCAAATTAAAGATTAAATAAAATTATAGGACCCAAAAAGAATAAAGTAATATTAATTTTACCTCTTTATTTTAAAATAATAGTAAAATATTCTCTCCTTCCCTAAAAAATATTCAATTACACAATTCTCCTCCCTATTTTAAAAATATACACTTCCTCCCTTGAAACTAGAATATATATAACCAAAATACCCTAAAAAATAATATTTATTTCTTTTTATTAAAAATATAACTTATCAAAAAACATTTTTTTAAACTTTTATTTCAATGTTATTTATTGTGGGTTGAGAACCATGAAATTCATTTATTCTAATTTTTTTTTAAATTTAGACAATACTTATGCTTATTAATATATATTTAAATTTAATTAAAAATTATTTTATGAATATTTTCTTTATTTTTAATATTTTTTTGCTAAATGATTTTACAATTGCTAAATTTATAAAATTGAATATTTTATATTAATCGAATACATATTTAAAACTCATTATATTATATAAAGTAATAGATATAGAAATATTTTTGGTTAAAAGGAGTGTAATTATAACTTAATTTTTATTGATGAGGAGATAAGTTTATGGCATTTTTAGTTTCAAAAAGAGGTGTGTTTATTTTCAAAACAAATAAGAGAATCTTAAAATTTAGGTATCTTTTTTTAAAAAAAAAAAGAGAGAGAATAATTTACTCTTAGAAAAAGTCTTCAACAGGAGCTCGAGTTTTTGGTCATGAAAATTTCTGAATCTCAAAAAAGGAAGGAAAAAAAAAATTGTAATGGCCATGGATTAGGAAAAGTTCAAAGCCCATCATCTGAGTGATTGGGTTTTATAAGAGAAGGGGCGACCAACCCGACTTGAATTGATTTGGATCCGGAAGCCCAAACATGGTACGTTTTGGACTGCCACTTGGCACACATCCGATTCGACATCACAAAACGGGTCCGGTTCCGAAAGTCCGAATTGAACAGAAACTCTGCAACTGCAAAGTCAAAGGAGAGTCTGGCTTCTTCTGCGAGGGTCCTCTTCCCTTGTCCTCGTGTATTCGCTTTTTGCTTTTAGAGGTCCGTATTCTTTCTCCAATCTCTTCGATCTTAACTTGTATGTATTTTGATAATCATGCTCCATTAGCAATCCACTACTTTTTTTTTTCCCCTTGTTTTTAAAGTTTTCGTTTTTAGTTTGATATTTTGTTCTCTCTTCGTTCTTAATTTATAAAACATTTGCATCTTCTTCAGCTTTCTTCTTTTTTTTTTTTTTTTTTTTTTTTCTCGTTTTCTGGAGAGGGGGTTTTTGTTAGCTTTTCTTGTTCTTTCAATTGGAATTTAACGGGAAGGTCTGTATTAGACTCTCAATGTGTGTGTGTGTGTCTTTTTTTCTTTCTTTTTTTTTTTCCCTAATTGGATTATAGAATTCAGATAGTTTGTAATCTTTTTTCTATTACCTTTGTGATCTCAAATTAGCAGAGTTGTTTTTAAGGATGACTCAATTGGGTTGGTGTGTGTGTTTTGAGAGAGTGAGAAAGAGAGAGGTAGAACTAGGAATCAACCGCTGAAAATTTAGTACGAAATTGTTAGCTCTGAATGTCTATATTTTATTGAATTCAACTATTTCAAAATATAATGACAATCAAGCGTGAAAAGCTATTATAAAAATAATAGAACTGAAAATTCATGGTGTTTGCCCAAGTCGGGTACCGGTGGGGGGTCAGTGGCCGTGAGAATTGATGGAGTGGTTTTGTTGGGCAGTGATAGTAGTGGTGATTGGTGGTGGTGTTGGAGGACCAGTGGTGAAATTGAAGCATCAGGGTCAAGGTGAATGGACAAAGTTAGTGGCTGGTGATGCTGTGCTAGCAATAAACCGACTTATTAGAGCAGTTGAGGTACTAATTGTGGAGTGGTCAGGGTAATGACTTTAAGGTAGTGGCACCAACAATGCGATTTGGGTGATGGATTGGGACTTGAGCAGAATAATACTAGTGGTGGTGCTGGTGGGATGTCGGATATTTGGGTGAAAGAAACTTATCACCTTTCATTTGCACTCTTCATGTTTTCTTTCTTTGTTTCCTTCTATGAGTTGTTTGCTCACTTGTGCTGCATTTGCTTCGGACAATTTTTTGATCCCTTACTGCTAGAGTATGCTTATGGATCTGATCATAATGGTTGAATAGCTTCTCTTGGAGTGTTCAAATTGTTTATCGCATTTGAAGTGTTCTTTCTACTTGTCCTTTTGGTTTGTTGATTCTTTCTTTTTTGACATGATTTTACATTTTTTTTCTTCATTATGATTACTTTAAAGGGAAATCTGCTTGAAAACATATTCGAAACATGGATTCTAGTGGATATACTGTTGAAGTTACAAGTTTATCACCAAAAGCCACAGAGAAGGATGTCTACGATTTTTTTGCTTTCTCTGGTGTAATTGAGCATGTTGAAATTGTGAGGTAAATTCTGACTGTTAGACTTAATTTTTATCAGTTTTTAAGAATGATGTGTGCGCTACTTCTTGATTATTAGTTGTTAACTTTAGCGTGCTGTAAAGAATTCACTTGATTGTGTGTGCTTCTTGTTGAAAAGTGAAGTTAAAGTTCAATGTATTTACAGTTCACAATTTCTCTCAAGTCTATACTCTCTTTGATTTTGATTCTTGAAGCTACAGCTAAAATAGTCCTTCCTATCAAAAGAGTCTGTTCTCCCAAGTTTATTTAGAATCAAGTTATGAAAGCAAACCAATTAACTAAACCAAATTGCTGAAGAAATTTTAATCCTCATTTCTTTTGACAGCCACAATGAGCTACTTACCCACCTTCTAATGTGTATTTGTCCTCTTCACATCATAAAATTTGATTGAACGTGTGGAAGACATGGAAAAAAGGTGAATATAACCCATTTGAATAAGAAGTCACCTCTGTTCCATGAAGCTGCTCTTATAGTGAGCCTGTAAAAACCAACTTTGCTTTACAATATTTTATGAGTTGTTTCTTGTGGCAACTCTAAGTAAATTGGTTGATTTAACAAAATCTTTTTGGCTTATAATTTTGAATGTGTAAATCACCATAAATTAGTTGCCTTTAATTTCTAAAAGGAATTTAATTTGTTGCTTTCTATTCTTTCATTCTATAGTTTATGGAATATAATTTGGCCTGGAAATGCTGGATAGATGATGGACTGAAAGGAATCATATGGGTCTTCACTTCAGTCTTTTTAAATTTCTAATTGGAACTTAAATATTAAATCCTTTCTTTCTGTTGCTTTCATGCTATAATACATATGGTGTATAAATTAGGCTGAAAATGCTGCTCTAAAGATGGACTGTAACTGTTTGTGTAGGGCATTCTGGACACAATTGTTTACCTTCGCTAATTGTATGTGAATCATCTATTTATAGTATTTACCATAGATTGTTCTAGAATATTGTTATCGATTTTCACATGGTGTTTTGGATTTGATATAATTCTCACTTATTTCTGGATGCAGGTCTGGTGATGACGCCTGTGCTGCTTATGTGACGTTCAAAGATGCATATTCTCAAGAAACTGCTTGCTTGTTCAGTGTGAGTATCGGTCACATTCATTTTTGGTATACTTATAATACTTGAGCTGGAAATTTTTGTAAACTACTGCTCACTAAGTCGCCTTAATGGTCATTTCCATATTTGCCACTCCCCAACAATATGACTGACCAGGCAGTATATGATACTTAATTCGTACCTTTATAATCTGGTCTGTTAGGGTGCCACTATTTTAGATCAACGTGTGTGCATAACACGCTGGGGGCAGTATGAAGATGCACTTGACTTTTGGAACAGGCCTTCCGATAGGGATGCGGAGGAAACTACTTCAATTGTAAGTATCTTTATTTCCTTCACTTCTGCTAAATTTCTGACAAATATAGATTCTCATTTCATTCCAACATCGTTTGTTCCCATGTCTATTACAGCAACCTCAAACCAGTCATTTTGTATCCTCTGCTGGAGAAGCAGTTACTGTGGCTCAAGAAGTCGTCAAGACCATGCTAGCAAAGGGATATGTTCTTGGTAAGGATACGTTAGCCAATGCCAAAGCATTTGATGAGTCTCATCAAGTTTCAGCGACTGCAACGGCGAAGGTTGCGGAGCTGAACCAGAGAATTGGCCTCACTGAGAAAATATCTGCCAGCGTTGAAGCTGTTAGATCGGTGGATCAGAAATATCATGTCTCAGAAACAGCCAAGTCGGCTGCATCAGCAACGGGAAGATCAGTTGCAGCAGCTGCAGATACTGTGGTAAATAGCAGCTATTTTTCGAAGGGAGCCTTGTGGGTATCAGGCGTTTTATCTCGAGCGGCAGAAGCAGCTGCTGATTTGGGTAGCCGTGGTGGTGTCAGGCGGTGAGGCATTGCGTCATTCGCTCCATATTACTGTTTATACATCTGCTGCACTGCCGAGTAGGTTTTGTTGATAACTATACGTTTATATCAATCATGTTTGTAGTTGGTGTATGTTAGGATTTGTTCAGGATAAGCTTTAAGAGGATAAAAATTAATACAACAAATCTTTGTGTATAAACTATTCTCGCTAATTATTAACTCTCCTCAGCTGATGTTACTGTGGCAGAAAATTTGTTCCGCCTCCTTTCTTTCCCAGTTCTTCTACATCTTCTGCCGGTTTTCTCTCTACGAGGCTAAGAAGAATTTTAGCATTTACATGTAAAGATGAATTCTGTCAATTTCTCTCACATTACTAATCTCAAAGGAGTAATAGATGCAAGTTGTGGGATTTAAATCCTTTTCATGCTTTACTTTGTTGTCTTTCTATATTTCTCTTGTCGAAGTTCATGGTTAGAAAGCCCATCACTGTACGGAGCTGACTTTTTCGTCCATATTCTGGCATGGATTATGAAAAGGCCCGTTTGTTAAGAGGCTCGAGGGCCAATTTGTTTAGCAGTGAATTCATAACAGAGCTATCCGAATTGAAGCTCTTGAGCTTGCTTAAGGAAGTTGGCTTATTGTTCAAATAACTTGTTTTTATTTATTGAGTCACTTACTGCTAGACATATTATCCACGTGTCCATGGACTCCTTGTTCTGCTGCAAGGTAGCGAATTATGCATGACCCCTTCCAAATTGGACGTTTGATTTTATTTCTTTGCATTTCTCTCATGACCTTTTGGACTTGAGTATTAAATTCATAATAAATTGAGAAAAATAAATCTTAAAAATTTTGTTTAATCTGAGTTATAGTGCATAACCCATGAGGAATTTAGTTTGAGATATTGTTTTGTAGTCGCGTACCATTTCTAATAATTATAATTAACGAATAATGCTGTAAAGAAAGAAGTAGAGCTTTGTATAACATCGCGTTAGCCATTTTACAGTTGAAGTTGCTTTCATGGTTTGATAGGTTGTCCTTGGAAGTTACTCTTTTTTCATTCAAGTAATCAACCAATGTGTAACGTCGATTGATGCACGAATTGTACGGGCAATAGCAATTTTAGAACTGAATAACCAACGTTGTATCACAAAATAACTACTTTTCCACCATTGAGTTCTTGATTGAGATTTAATCTTCTGTTATTTAGTTGCTTTATAGTTTTAGTCATGCTCAAAATTTGGTTATCAGTCCCTATTGATCCTATAATTGATCTTTGTGACATGCAGTGCTAAAGTTATAGTTTTTCAACTCACTAGACGTATATAATAACGAGGTCAATAGATCTTCTCTCGTTTAAAAAAAAAAAAGTTGTTGGAGAGAGAAAAAGAAATAAGTAAAGTTTAATAAGCCTTATCTCTTATGTCTTTTTCTCTCTCTCTTTTACATGATCTTTACCTAAATATGAGAGAATCCTGATTTAGTAACGTAAAATGTGGATAAATATTTGTACTTAAGAGAAATGTATATTGTTCCTCAATTAGAGGAGGAACGATGACGGGGAATTGAACGTGAGAGAAAGCAAAAAAAAGTGCGACCTGCAAAGGTTGGGCAGCCTTATAAATATACAGTGAAGTGGGTCTCATGGCTGGAAAAGGAAGAAGAAAAAGGAGCAGCCCTTTTGTTATTTCTTTCAATTAGGGTTATTTTGGCTCATGTTGATTTCTAGCCTAGACTCTACTTTATTTAAAGCGAGGGTTCGTTTACTTTCTGTGTTTTTTGTATTCTATATGTTTTTTCATCTTAACATGATGAATGAATGACGAAACCAAAAAAAAAAAATTGGTCAAGTAATATTGACATTGTTATGGTATATATCCTCAAAATATGTTTTTTTTTTTAATTACCATGGACTGGAATTCATATAAATTTTATATATGGTAAACCTTTTTCTTTTTTTAACATGAGGATCATGTAATGAAAGAGAAATGAAGTTTAGAGTCCAAGTTGGTATTGAAAATGAAGGCAGATAGCAAAATGAAAGCTTGCGTGGCGTTGATGGAGACATGACATGTTATGCTTAGATGCAGGTAATCCATCTGTTCTCCAATGGTTGACAGGTCAATTTAATGCAATTTTTATAAAATTATCTCGTTCATTAAATTAGTAAAAATATTGATTTATAATTTGTTGATTCAAGTCTCATTGAATTATAATCAAATTAATACTAACTAAATATACAAATTTTTATTTTATATATTAAAATTTTAATATCATAAATATTAAATATTAATAAATTTTAGATATTTTATTATTACTTACACATAAAAACAAAGTCAATCATAATATAATATTTAAATAGTTTTGTTAATTCTAAAATAACATTCACTAATAAATATATCCATTAAATATAACTGCATTGAAATAAGTAAAATAATAATAATTTTGCAAGAACTAATCATTTAATATATTAATTTATCATTATTTAAAAAAAAGGGAAAAATTTAATTGATCTGAAACTATCCAAAGCACGTTTGATACTTGATAAATATGGAGTCAATGTCAATGTCACCAACCATGATTCCATGTCTTTTTCTTTTTTCTGCCAAGAAGGGTAATCACCTTTTACAATGTACATATTTTAAAACGTCGATATGCATAAAGCAAAAAGGATCATGTTTCTTTTACATTGCCCAATTGCGCCCACTAGGCTCATTTCAGGCCCCCATTTTTGCAACTTGTAGAAATTTGCAAATAAGGTGGACGTATTTATATTCAAATATTTGTTGGATTACTATAATTTTCAATATATGATCTATCTCCTTTTATATAATTATGGATAAAGTGTAAAATTCGGTATCTTATGATTTAATTTGATTTTGTTTGATACCTGTCGTATAAAAGTTGATAGTTGAATGATAAATTTAAATTGTTAGCACACTCATATTATGTGATATCACTCTATTATTAATTTTTTGGACAAAATTTGTTAAAACTTACCCTTAATTTGTAAAATATTTAAAAATCCTTACATTTCTAAGTATTGAAGACCTATTTTTTTTTTTTTAGCCAACTAAAATCTGAATTTTGATATACACAATACAAAAATTTTCTAAATTTGCCCTTAAAATAAAATTCCTAATTGTATCTCTAATTTTGTTTTAAATTCTCAATTTCTTATAAAATTTCTATCTTTTTTGTAATGAAGAACGAAGCTCATTCAAAAATCCAAATTTAATACACATATCACAATCTCTATTCCAAATTCTCCTCATAAACAAAATCCCTAATTTTATCTAAATGTCTAATTTTACTATGAAGTCTTTAATTTCGTTCAAAAAGTTTGAGAACTAGAATTTTTAAAGATGAAATTCAACCAAATTAAGATATTTTAGAGATGAAATTTTGCTAAATTAAAAGAATCTCCAGGTTATGTGTCATGCACACACTATTTTTCACCAAATAATTAAGGAAATGATATCATAAGATATCAATATATTGACAATTTGAGTCTCAATTTACTTAATTATCAACTTTTAGACTATAAAATATCAAAATGAAATAAGGCCAAACTACAAAATATCAAACTATATTTCATCCTATAATTATAAAACAATATATTTATTGATCTTCTTTTTTTCTTTTTTCTTTTTTCTTTTTCCCTTAAATCATTTCACTTTGTATAATAATCTTTCAATTGCTAGTCTTCATGATAGAATTACTAAAATCTGTTAGAAGTAAATAATTATATTTTATAATTAAAATTTTAACTTAAAATAATTTGTCTTATTAAAAACAATCTAGAGAACATTATTCCTAAAAGTTCCTATAAAGTACTTTTGCAAACAGCGTGTTAGTCTTAATTTAACTAATGACGATGAGTGCTTTAGTTATAAAAATTGAGGATGTCTTTATGTTAATTAGTCTCTCTCCTTACTGTCATCTCCCTCTCTCTCGTTCTCTTCCTTTCTTTTCTCTTTTTTGAAATTTTTTTGTCCAGGCTTAATTGTACTGATTTTTAATATATTAAAATATAAAATTACACGCATAATATATTAATGGTTTTTTTAATAAATTTTATGTCTGAAGATTTAATTATTTTTTTATTAATCCATTTTTGTCACTTGAGTGAATACCATTTTGAAGGCGTAGCACATCCGGTTGGTGTCCTCCGCAATGGACCGTTCCGATGTAGGGGCCACTGTTCTCATTAGGAATGATTATTGGTAAAATTGTTATCATACTATTTAAAATTTTCATATCGAGATTAAAAAGGATAAGTTTTTACAAGTAGTTGCATGTTTGGTAAGAATGAAAAGAAAAAATAAAAAAATAAAATAGATAAAAAAAATAATGTTCATATTAATATTTTAAAAAATAATAAAAAAGAACTGTTAAATAATAATATTAACAATATAATAGATATTTTTATTTTTCATTTTTAAATTTCTGTTCTCTTCTATGCGTGGCCACGTAGCAAACGTAGCATATAGGTCTAAATATTTTTCCACTCCCTACTTTTCATGTAAAAGAAAGTATTAAAAAAAACAAAAAATAAAACAAGAGTGGACCAGTAGTTGAAGGATCAACGTCAATGCATATCTCCTTATCAAAAGAAAAATCCAAAAAATCAAACATTTGAAATATTGGAAAGCAACGGAAAAAAAAAAGAAAAGGAAACACTCTCTGGAAAGAGAGAGAAAGAGATGTGGAGCAAGCAATATTAGATAGCACATGGACTTTGAGTAAGCTGAA
The DNA here is from genome assembly GCA_032878935.1 of Erythrophleum fordii. Lineage (NCBI taxonomy): Eukaryota > Viridiplantae > Streptophyta > Magnoliopsida > Fabales > Fabaceae > Erythrophleum > Erythrophleum fordii. The sequence goes on along the minus strand of JAVQMF010000053.1, from coordinate 45,486,862 downwards.
CACACCAGAAGCATAAGAGCATGTGGAGGAGAAGATTCATTTGCCATTTCTTGCACTTTAAAATTTGAATAAAAAATAATAATATAAATGAATGGAGGAAAGAGGGGGAAAGGAGGTAAGGAACATGGATCCACCCAATGCCAATGGGGCATCCTTTCAGGTTCCAACTAATAAAGTCATGTGAAGCTGAGAGAGCTGCTTGTCTTTGGCTGAATATTAAAGTTGTCTTTCCATATGGGACCCCCTGCCCTATGCATGCATGTCCCATCATCACCAATACCACTTTGGTGGGTCATAGTTCCTTCTCTTCCTTTTCTCAAAGACTATAGATTCATCCCCACTTTGTAAAATAAGGCTGCTCATCATTTCTCTCCATCAAAAGCCATACTTGAACTAACCCTATTTCATAATTCATACCCATGCATGATCTATCATTTCATTTCCTCTTCCTGTCCCATGCATGTATTTGCATTCACACAAGAAACAATTAATTTATTGTCAAAACACCAAATCAAAGAAACAAGTAATATTAACAACGCACAGATAATCACCTTAAGGCTTCGATCGGTTGGGTAAAATAAAAACTAAACTAGCAGGCAAGTTAGTGAAGTGTCAATATCACACCTTCATTTTCAGATTTTAAATCAATAGAGGACTTGTCAGAAAGTCTCCAAGCTGCTAAGTCAAGTAAGAAGTTAAGGGCTTTAATTAATGTGTGTGTTAGGGCTGATTTAGCCATTTAATTTGGGACCATGTGTTAGCCTTGGAAATTTAATCCCTCCCCTATGTGTTTGTTGACGTCCTTCTTCAAATGATAAGAAAAGAACTGAAAATTTTTTAGTTAAGTTGAGTCTACTTTTTACTTCTCCAATCTAAAATTGTATATATGAATATGTACTTTTCCCCATATTGACACTAACTGTGGGTCATCTATACATTAACTTGTTGGATACAAATGTCATATCCATATATATATATATATATATATATAGCAAATACAACATCCCCAATAACACAATTGCACATATCCTTTTTACTGGCTCATGTGAAACACTGGAACCCCAATTCACCAATTTAATTCAGACTGTACAGATACACACACACACACAACCCTTACTGCCATTTGGCCCTCCCCAGCAACTTGCAGTTTTCAAGGGAGGCAGTAAATGCATGCTGTTTGGAAAGATGAATGTAATTTCTGAGCCCTCATTTTTCATATAGCCAAGTTTTGCATTTTTGATGAATTGCTTTTTTTTTTTAAATACACAGTTAAAAGATCATAAGTTTGAATCCGACGCATTCTATTTACTGAATTACCGAATTGCTTTCTACTGTATCTTGCAAAATAAACTAGTTCCTTCACACTGATATATAAAGCACAGCAAGTAGTTTAGATGAGCTGCACAATGCATACAAGGTAGTTGGCTTTTATTCTAAGAGAAAGAAATTGTTTATTCTATTGCATGCATATTTTTTTATTGTGTTGAAACTTGATCAAAGGGAACACAGCAAGAGAGGGAAGAAAGGGAGGGCAGGAAGAGGAGGATATATTTATGTCTAAATCTTGAAACATACATGCCCTTATATGTTTATATATATTTGGAAGCGAGGTGGCAGTGGGCGGTGAGAGGAACAGTAGTGAGACGTAGATGGAGATACAGATAGAGGCATTTTGAAAACGACAAAGAAGACTAGCTCTGTTAAGTGAACCCCTCACATACGTTTACACAGAGATGCTCAGCTGAAACTGATGATGATGATGATGGGAAAGGGGCTTCGCCCTAATTCACGATGCGTGTTGGTAGGTTAGGTAGCAACCCCGGTCCCTCCTCTTCGGACCCCATCCCCTAGATTCCTGCTCCTCTCCTCTCTCTCTCTGTCCTTTCCCTTATGAAAACACAATCCAATTTGGACTTCAAGTTTTGGCCAACTCTTTTCTCTTTTCTCTCAAGTAATCTCTTTTCTCTTCACAAAAACTATTTAAAACAACATAACAATATATATATATACACATATTGTCACCCCGGGCACACCGTGTAACTTAATTTCTTTCTTTCACTTTCAACAAGAGGACCCGCCCCATCTCAGGTTTTTCATATATATATATATATATATATTCTTTTATTATTAATAAATGATTAGGAAGAATTTCTTTTTACCTCTCAAATCGTGCACTTCACATTAAACAGTCGTCATAATATATATAATTATTCTTTAATCAATCTCCATATCCTGGCCTTTAACAATGGAATCAAGTGTCGAGCTGCAATGCCTATCACTATAATTAAAGACAACTGTCTGTTAAGAAAAATACCCCCACTACTTGTCTCCTAACTGAGAAACTAGTTTATCATTAGGAAAATAATTACAAGTTATGAGCTTACAAATGCACACACTCCACCCCACTATCAAACAAGTTGACGCACATAAGCTAGCTTTCTATACACTTTCTTTTCCTCATTTTCTTAAATTTTTACACTACACTCATTTTAAGATTTAATTACCAGTTTTCTTCTTTAAATGTCGCTTAAGGAATTGTACTTCCTATTTTATAAAACAAAATATAATGGAGTTTCCTTTCCCTTTCCCTCTAGTAACTTGCATATAATAAGAAAAATTTCAGTGATATATAGGGAAGTTGAGGGTTTGAACTTAGAGTTTAGAACTCTATATCAAACATCTCTCTCTCTCTCTTCCCCCTCGCAACTTGCTTTTTCTTTTCCAAGCATTTACATAAAAGGGAGGAGAAAAAGAAACTCTTCCCTATAAACCGATAAGGTATATAAGTCATCCTTCCTAACAATTGTCCATCCTTGAAGACGCACTAATTTGCTCTTAAATCTAGCGTTGGAAGTTATGCAGGATAGGCCTTAGTCGTTGTTATTCCTTAGTCCACATCCAAGTGATCTGTTTAATCTCTGAGCATCATCAGCAATAATCTTCTCATCTCTTTCAACATGATGATCAGAATATCATACAGCTCTTGAGGATTTGTGGCAGGCCAATACTAGCAAGCAATGAAATGGCTTTCTTTCCAGCAAATTTCATATTACAAAACCCTCACCAAGAAGACCACCACCAACCTCCACCTTCTCTCAACTCAATTCTACCTCAAGATTATCCTGGTATTTTCTATCTCTTTCTCTCCAAAATTAACAGTCAAGTTAGCTACTCATATATACTGTGGACTTAATTGGGGTTTTAAATGTTTGATGCAGGAGGAGCATCGTTTCTAGGGAAGAGATCTATGACATTTTCAGGGATTGAACTTGGTGGTGAAGAAGCTAATAATGGTGATGAAGACTTGTCTGATGATGGATCTCAGGCAGGGGAGAAGAAAAGGAGGCTTAACATGGAACAGGTGAAAACACTTGAGAAGAGCTTTGAACTTGGAAACAAGCTTGAGCCTGAGAGAAAAATGCAGTTGGCTAGAGCTCTTGGGCTGCAGCCTAGGCAGATTGCTATATGGTTCCAGAACAGAAGGGCTAGATGGAAGACTAAGCAGTTGGAGAAAGACTATGATCTTCTCAAAAGACAGTATGATGCTATCAAAGCAGACAATGATGCCCTTCGAGCTCAAAACCAAAAACTTCAGGAAGAGGTAAGTAATCTCCTTGTTAACTCATAATTCAATCGGCACAGCTTTTGTCTTAGCTTCCTGTTGTTTATGTTGGATGAGAGAGAGATGTGTTGTGAATTTGATTCTGTAGAATAAAGCTTGGTGAATTATTATCTTTTCTTTCCAAGTATTTATGCTTTTTTGACTTTTCTTTCATTCACTTCTCCAACTAGTGATAACCTTATACAAACTGCTTTTCCCATTTTTGCATCCTCTGGATTGATTAGCTAATTTTATTGCTGAAACTGATATGCAGATATTGGCACTGAAAAGCAGAGAAGTACCAACTGAATCTATCAACCTCAATAAGGAAACAGAGGGATCTTGCAGCAATAGAAGTGAGAATAGCTCAGACATTAAGTTGGATATCTCAAGAACACCTGCTATAGACAGTCCTCTATCCGCTCATCAAATTACAAGCAGACCCCTATTCCCATCAACATCTTCTGCTAGGCCTTCTTCAGGAGTGGCTCAGCTTTTCCAAACCTCTTCAAGACCAGACCTTCAATGCCAGAAGATTGATCATATGGTCAAAGAAGAGAGCTTGAGCAACATGTTTTGTGGAATTGATGATCAAACAGGGTTCTGGCCTTGGTTGGAGTAGCAACATTTCAATTGAAGAAGCACAAGAGAGAGTTTTTCGTAAGAGAGAGTTTTTATCAATTAAATTACCATACTTTTATTACTATGAGTTCTTAAATTAAAACCCATGTTTTTGGTTACTTGATGTATAAAATAGAATTTATCCAGTAGAATTTTTCTGTTTTGGGGCTTGAAAGATTTTTATATGGAAGAATAAATTAAGTTCTAGCTGCAGCTACAAGTTTTGTTTTGAAACTTCTGGGGTAAAATTCACGGGTTGGGTTAAATTTATGATGACCATACTTTCTCGCCATGAAACAATAAAATTAAAAAGAGATTCTCTCTGCTGACATTTTTGCGATTTTTTTATTCCAATTTTTCTGAAGCTTGCTTTGGAATCATACCTTTGTGATGTGCTTTGAAAAGAAAGCCCTGAAATGATTTATGCTGATTTCATCAATCAATAGCAACGGTGAACCAAATCTACTCGAACTTAGCAATGTGTATATATATATATATATATTATATATTATATATTGTATATAAAGAAAAGAGGAGAAAGAGAATCAAACACACATCCCAAGAGGGAAAGAAGACAAGGAGAAGGAAGAGTGGAAGAAAACAAGGAAAGTTGGAAATGGTCATTCTCGTGAATGGGACATTGTCGATTTTCTTTGCTGAATGACAAAGGAAGGAAAGAGAGGGTATCAATTAATCAAACACCTTTGATTGTACTACCTTTTGGCACTCATTACCTTGCACAGTCCTCACTGCTATTGCACCCTTTCTAAGTGTTAATTAAATAGGGTACTTCATGTGATGTCACTGTCTTCCACTCTACTATCCAACAAACTCACATTTCACCCCATTTTCAATTCAGCCTCTTACAACTTTTATTGAAAAACATATTTTAAAATTTATATATCTATTTAATTGTAAATAACTTCATTTTTCCCTCCCTTCGTACTTTCTTTTCCTTTCTGTGCATAATATGCCAATGATGGCAGAGGTCATAATTGCACTGAAAAGAAACCAATCAAATGATCATATCCATCAAATACAGTCTAATGATCAAACCCATTGAGTTTCAGCCGAACCCCCATTGATCCGTCATAAAAGGCTTTTTCAATCCATGCAAAGTAATAGTACAAAGTAGAAGCTTTCACTCATGAGCTCAGGTGAATATACATGCATGCAAAATAATGCTTAGTAAATTTCAGTATTGAATCTTATGTTCATTTACACCCTATAGGGTACTTCAGATTCGCTTTTTATTTTCTTGGAAAGTAAGGAGACCATCATATCATGATAGTAGTGGTCTTCTCCAAACTCACAAGTCTTGTCATCTCGTAGTCTATTTCTTCCCCTTCTAGCACGCTTCGTTGTGCCTTTTTTAAAGTTCCCCGTCAAATTGACATCTATAGTTCTCTCCACTACTTCATGACATATATATCTGACCATTCATTTATCTTTTGCCTATTAGGATAGGAGAGAACTATTTCCTAGCTCGCTCCTCACCTTCATGCTATTATACTCTCTCTCACCCCCCCCCCCCCCCGGTCATATCTTCTGAATTCATTTCTGTCTCAGCAGGAAAAAAATAAAATAAAATAAAGGGTGCCGCGAGAGAGAGAGAGAGAGAGTGTTAGAGAAATGGGATCACTGCGAAATATTCTATTAATTATGAGGAATAAATTACTTCTTTAAAGCATAACTTCCCAAAGCGAAAATAACATGAAATTTTGACTCGAATGCTTTTAAAAATAATAAATAAAAAGTGAATAAGTAAAATAAAAAATAATTTTTATATTCTTATTTTTTAAAATATAATATGAATTAAAAAATAATTTAATAAATAAAATAATAATAACAAAAATATAATAAATATTACTCAAATTATATGAGTATATTGCATCCGCCTCATAATGAATTAAACAAAGCCTAAGGTTGGTGTGCAAGGGTGCACTCTGATGTGGCCCAATGAGAAAGTGCCACATCTTCGTCATGTGGAACCCTATGCTAACAAGAGAATCAGTTTGTAAAATAAAGAAGTTGCCGAACAAAATTAAAAATAGTCGGTTATATTTGCATTTCAGCTCTGCGAATTTTGCTCGTTACATCAAAGTCCTTTATTCTTTTAATTTGCAAGATACTCCATAAAAATTATAAGTTTCTGCAAAAACCTTAAACTCCTTGCCCCAGCCTCGACGAAGACGATGAAGCCCAATGCCAGTCTCATCGTTTTCACTAGTATTTAGCTGTGCTGTTTTTGATTTGTCACTTGTGATTCTATTACAGAAAGATGAAAGATGAAATGCAGCTCATATTTGGAGATCTAAAGGGAAGTGCCTACTGATTTAGAGGATGAGACCTGAGATTTGGGACTGGTGAAATGAGTTCCGGACTTTTATTGTAGAAATTAGGAATCTTGACAGAGTAATGTAAATTAAAAGACAAAAGGGCTTATTCTAATAGGTAAAGTTAACAGGACTAAAATATAAATATAATTGGTGAATTCTAACTAAGTTGGGCATTTTTTCAATTTTGCCAGCTACTTCTCCAGTCACCACAATCTGCCATGTGACAGTGAGGTGGCGCTGTAAGAATAGGCCACGTGAATGGTGCACCCTTGCACCGCCCAATCTTAGAGTGCATGGATGAATTTACTAAATACCAAAACTCAATCACTTGAATGATAATCATGATAAGCTATTAAAAAGATACCAGGATTTAAACTGGTAATATCAGTGGAAAATCTGTTAATATAAAAGAGATCGGCGTCAGCATACTCTAGAATGTTTCAAGAAAATGAAAGAAGTTCAAAGGCTTGTAAATACAAGATCATAAAAAGCGCTGTTTATATTGATGTGAAAAGTTGAATATTAATTTTCTGGAAATTATAACATGCACTGTTACTATGTTATAAGGAGAATATTGAGACTAACTAACACCTGACATATTTTGTAATCATATTAAGAATAGTATATGTTTTAATTATTCATTAAGATTCCTGAACACTGTGGTCAAACAAAAACATATTATTTGCTTGCAAGCAATTACATGGCCTGAACTCTTCGCGGCCCTAAAAAGTTCTTTGGGAGAATTACAAACAAAAACTTAGAATTAAAACAAAATTATTCTACAAGATATGTTATTACTGTTTTATGATAAATTATTACTGATTTTAACTAAAATCAATGATATTTAGTGATAATAAATCCTACAAAATAATTTTTTCTAACTCTAAGTTTTTATTTGTAATTCTTTCAAGTTCTTTTTGTTATTTTATTCTAATTGGGCCCACGTTTTTATATATGTTAATAATTTTCTTTACACTCCCAAGTCTCGTCAATATGTGAGAGATGAGTAGGTTTTTTTCTTTTAGTGGCCAAAAAATAAAGAGTAGGTATTTTCTTTTTGGGGGGTTAAATTTTAAAATATTCAAAAACATAAAATTTGACAAATTTTTATATAATATAAAATTTAAAACCTGACTTGCGATCAGATCTAAATATGTGAATCATATGCAAATAAACCTAAGAAACACCGTAGCCTTATCTATCACCTTTTCTTGTAAATAACTAAACACATGATATATATGCCAAAGAATCCATTCCTGTTCATTAAACAATGCATGTGAGAAAATCTGCATTGCCTTCAAAATATCCATTTATATATTTAAAGAATTGCGCTGTTATATTTATGGGATCATGTGAACATGATTTAAAAAAAAAAAAAAACTTGAGAAGATGGCTGAAAATTTTGGCATTTCATAAGCTAACTATATATGATTAATTATTTGAGCAAAGTTTTTGTCAGAGGAAATAATTTATTAAAAAAATTGTGGAATCAGAATAGAACCATTAATTGGTGGCCACGTGCTTGGTGGTTCCTACCTAGTGAACCCTAATTAAACATGTATTATAGGGTAGTTAGGATTATTTTAAGAGTTGTTGAATAAGAGCATTCCCAGCATGTCTGGGAATATATATAGTGTCCACAAAATATGTGGATAGCATGTGAGTGACTCTTGAAATGTCAATATGCAATAATTTCCAGATACTTCATTAATACTTTTATAGAATTTTTTTTTTGGGTTGCTTTAATACAATGTTTGTGTGTTATTGCATATAAAGAAAAACGACTATATATATATATAGGGTCAATGTGGATTCTGTCAACGGTTACTTTAATATAAATTCCTGATCAGTACTTTTTATCAGGTTGTTCCTAGGTTTTGAAGAAAGTGTTATGGCCAAATTATAATGAGACCTGGTTGATGCTGTAAGTTGTGCATGCATGTGAAGCCACTATCCGCAAAAACAAAAAGTTGTATGGCATATATTTAGATTCGCAAAACCTGCGTATTACTGTTTAGTTTAAAATAAGAAAACCCTAATATTTTATCTTATACAGGATCACTTTACTGTTCAAGATGGAAGAAGACCGGGCAATTTCAAACTATGATTAATGATCCATTTCATTAATAAGGTAGTTTTAGTTTTGGCTATTGTCAATAAAGCCTTATAAAATTGATCTTTTGAAAAATATACATCCATTTTATAATTCAATCCAAGTAAATATATAGTCGGCTCTGTGTACACTTTAATTGTGAAGACATTAATTTGATGGATGATGTAACAATGCAGATTTGGACAATTGCTTGAACAATTGGGCTTGCCATTGGCCTTGGCGCATGAACAATGATTTTTGTTTTTGGGGGTTTGAAATATCCTTCACCCGAAGGTTGTTCACATTGAAAACATTGGGCCTCCCAAGATTTTAAGTTGGGTTTGTATCAAGTTAAATAAATCTCTCGTCATTCAATAACTTTGTAATAATTTATTTATAATCAAATTATATAATTTAGTTCCCAATGAGTCCTTCAATGATAGTATATCATTATCATTAATGTAGTCCTTCAAATGTTTTTGCTATCATTTTAATTATTTTTTTATCCAAAAGTTTATATATCGCTATCATTAATTTAGTTTTAACTTAGTCATGACCAACTATGATATATTTCTTAGGATAAAATTAATGATGATAAATTTTTAAGAGCTAAATTCATGATATGGAATATCTTTTAAGGATTTATATAGTAGTTTATTCTTTCATTTAAGAATTGTACAATATTCATAATATATTAATAAAATATTAAATTTCATCAACAATTCATCAATGATAATCTTTTAGTGTTAAGGTAAGGTATTAAATCGATCCCTTTTCATAAAATCTTAATAATACATTTTTTTACATAAGTTCGATGTATTTGGAATATCACTGTTAAATTTATTTTTAGAATAATTGAACTTAAAATTTAAAAAAAATTTAACAAGTGATTTTTTTTTTTGGGTTCAACGATAATTGAATATTTTGAGTGATATAAAAATGAGTCACTTGTGATAGCTAGGTCACTGAATACAAATCCTGTTTACTTATTTGAAGAAGTATAACATCCTTTTTGAAGTAAAAAAGTGTACGGCTCAGTAGGAGCTACAATGTTGAAATTAAAGTTCAGCATTGTTGTGTATGGATCACTTTGCTAACTTGGGGCTCAACCATAAGTTTGAAAGGATCATTTATGCCAGGTCTCTTAGAAGTTTAGATCATTTCTTGTTTGCTGATGTTGTGGTGATCGTTATGCCCCAAGTTATTTCCTCTTAGCTTTTTCCTTTGTTAAGCCTTTGGCCTCCACATTTCATCCGTAAAAGAAAGTGTCACCGATATAGAAAGCTATGGCAGCTCTTCAAATGAAGACCCTCTATAAATATCTTTAACAATCTAGCTCATAAATTGCCTCGTTTCTCACTCCCTCGCAAATAACAAAGTTACGTATATAATTATCGTTTCTCGTCTCAGCATTGTGCTGTTGGCCACCATTTTCCCACACCATAGTTAGGGCAACGGATAATACATGTGCGATGCACAAATATGTTACAAAAAAATATAAAATTATATGCAAGGTATATGTATAACTGAAATAAATGACACTTACAAAATGAAAGAAATTAATATTGGTGTTACAAATTTCCAAAATTTTGACATTAACAAAAGAATTATGATGGAATAAAAGTAAATGTATAAAATTATGCATCATTGTTAGTATATGTATAAAAGTATTCGCATCTAAAAACTTATGAGCCGTTGACATGAGCTAAAAGCACCTTGTCGAGGACATTTAGCCAAGTATCAGCCAAGAACATCTAGTTGAATACCTTAGCCGAGAACCATAGTCGAAATACAGCCAAAAATAGGGAAAATATGGATTCTTGCTGTTAAGGATCTCGGCGAAGAGATGCATGACACAATCAACACAAAAAGGTCATAACATAAAAGACGAATACTAGAAAATGGGGTAATGGCCAAACATGATGCCATAGCTATTAGGAGCAATATAAAGGGGAGTAGTCAATAGAAACAAATACATGCAGTAAACCAATACAAAGAGCTTGATTTATAATTCCTTTTATTTTGTTTATTTACTCGTTTTGTTTATAATTTTCTTTTTACAATTTATAACTTTCATTAATCCCTTATTGTTGTAATCGAATTTCTTTTTAAAGTTTTTGTCATCAATGTATTTCTTGTTGCAATCAATCAATCTATTACTTTGGCATCTCTTATCTCAATTTTAAAACCTTTTTCTTAAACTTAGCTTCATTTAAGATTTAGAAGAATATATCATTTGAAAGTCATGTCCCATCTATATAATTCTATCATAGAACAGGGACCACAGGAAGTTGTCAATGACCTATTTCAACTGCTATTGACTATAAAGCCGGTAGAAAATTCCGCCCAAAAAAAAAAGTAACAAAATTTCAGGAATAAATCATATTTATATTTACTTGTTGTACTCAATAATGTGAAATTAATATATATACATAGAGTGAGATTATATATTAATACCATAATTCTGAGCCATTTACAAATATATGTTAAAAAAATTTAAAATACAATATTGGCGGATTAGTTTCTATTCTAAAATTGTCACGTATAGTTGTTCATTATCAGACACTGAACTCGACAAATATAATCTCACTTATAATATGTATATACATATATACATATATTTGTGATTAATTGGATCATCTTAGACTATCTGAAGACTTTTTCCGACTATTGTCCTCTAAAACTGCTCTCTCATCAGTTGGGTTGTGCTATATAGCATTTTTCCCTGGGCTTGGCTGCATTCATCAGTGGCTTCTTTCATTAGGCTGGGTTCAGTCCTCAACTAAAAGTTATCCAGACTTAGAAAGTGGCTATTTTACTGGCCCATACTCCTTAACAATTAAACTTCTGCTAACATTGTCATCCCATCAATTGAAATGTCATACACATTAATATCTACATTACAATATCAGAGCTTTCATCATTTTCATGACTTTCTAATACATTACTTATAATTAACTTATATAATTTATTAATTAATGTAAAAGCTTACAATATTCATAATATATCATTGGGATAATGATATTAATAAAAAAAATGAAATTTCGTCAACAAATTATCAATGCCATTTTTTTTAGTATTATATCCTTGGATTAAATTTCTCTGAGCTATCTTAAACATACACTTTCATACGATGGTTTGGTATATTTAAAATATTTCTTTCAAAATTTTTTCACACAAACTAAATTTAAATAATAATATTATTACATTTTACTATAAAATTATTATTTTTTCATGACGATTGATAAATATAATTTTGAGCTACGTCTTATTAAGCTAGACTGAATAAACCAAGAATGACCAAACCATGCTTAAGGAATGTTCTCTAGTATCTCCTATGTATGGATCTCTTTTATTTGTATCTTTATCTTATACTACATTTCTTCGTCTATAGAATCTGATTTGAGCATCAAAATTCATGACAGAACTCTTGACTTCAACCTTACTAATTCTTTACTTTGTAAAAACCTATAGAAGACTCCATGTTATACATTGTTCATCAACTGTAAAATAATACTATAAACTTGAAAATAATATATTTCTTTAATTAGGAGACAAGAATTATGTTGACCTATATAAGAAAAGAATCACATATACCAGTTTTCGGAGTTATTGATAAACGAAAATTAAAGTTGCTTTGAAGTTATAAGCCAACAACTGTTTCTTTTTCAGGATGCCGTCCTTAGCCGTCTATGTCTTGGACGTACAAAGCCTTATTTAGCAGCTACCTCTTCAAATGAACGTGTATAAATATGTCCACAATCATTAATCTCATTGCATCAATCACACACAAATAACAAAGCCACATAAAGAAGATGGGTGTTTCTCGCGTCGCCATGATTGTGGTGTTGAGCACCATCCTCCTCCCAAGCATTGCCATGGCAATGGAATACTTAGTTGGAGATGAAAATGGATGGGGTGCGGGAAATGATTACCAGGCTTGGGCTGCAAACAAAATCTTCTGGGTTGGTGACACCCTTGGTATCTTCGTCTCTCATCATATTCCTTTTTCATTTATACTAACCATTTATTTAACATAATCCTAACGTTAGAAATCACCAAATTTGATGTAGTTAAATGCTTAAAATGCTTTTAACTAGGGCAAGTATTTTTTATATTTAAAAAATAAGATTAATTACAGTTTATGTCCTTGTAGTTTGCCCACTTGTCCTCTTATAATTTTAAGTGTATCATTTAACATATATTTAGTTCTATCTGAAAAAAAAAAAAAAAAAAGAAAAACACTCATTTAGTTTGTTCAATAATCACTTGATCATCTTATAATATTTTATATATAAATTTTAATAAAAAATAGTAACGTAAATGTTATATAATAAATAATTTTATTGTTAAATCTTCTGTTTCATTCATACATTTGAATTTAGATTAGTTGGATAAATTTAATTTTAAAATTCAGCTTAATTCCAGTGTTAACCAAAAAAAGAAATTAGTACAAATATAACTTAATCATATTTTTTAACGATAAAATTATTTATTATTTTAATATTTACACAATTATTTTTTTAATTGAAGATAAATAATACTACAGAGTATGTGGTTAAGTAGTAATAGAACAAAACTATAAAAAAATTGAAATATTTTTGTTTGAAGAAAGACTTTTTTTTACTCTGAGATAATTTGTATATAATGATAATAATAATAATAATAATAATAATAATAAAATTTCTTCAAGAAGTCAAGCTTTTTATAGCATTATCAGAGAAACTGGGATAAACTGATTTGATCGCAACCAAGCAAACTCTAATTATACGTATTGTTTCATTTTCATTCTTTCCATACAAACAAGAATAATATTTGAAACAATCATTTACAATAAATCAAAAATACTTAGCCACTTGCCTAATTAATTAAACTTTTTGGTTCTAAGGTCGCAATTAATACTCTCATCAAGCACTAGATGCCATAAAAGAGTAGAATAATTAATGCTTACTCTCCCACCAACACCCCCCCCCCCACTTTTTTTTTTTTGGCGTAGTATTCGAGTACGTTGCTGGAGAGGATCATGTGTTCATGGTAGACGGGCCTTCATTCCAGAGCTGCACTTTTCCTCCATCTGGTGGTTTATCAAGTGGACGTGATGTTCTTCTTCTAGCAACCCCTGGCTGGAAATGGTTCATCGGCGATCACTGCAACGTTGGCCAAAAGCTTGTCATCACTGTGTTTTTCAGAGCTCTACCACCTTCTGATCCACCCGTGCTTCCACCTCGCAGCCCTTATGGTGGGCAGGTCCCAAGGAAGCTATTTGAGATCTTTCATTGATTTCATTCCTCCCTTTGGTTCTGTGTCACTGCCTAGTGCCTACCTACTTTTGCTAATGTGATGTTTAAGAGCTTCTCAAAATAAATAAATCATCAGGGCTTTTCTACTTTAAGATTAAGATTGGAAGTCAGGGGATGTACTCCATCTCATTATTAATGAAATAAATGTGGTGATTTGATTTGAGTTTCAGGCTCTTGAGGAAATGTAGTATGATATATGTCTCCACTATTTTAATTTTAGGATTTACAAGTCCATAAAAGCTTTTGACTCTTTGTCCGTAAAATGTATTCATTTATTCAATAAATTACACTTTTACTTTTTAAGTTTTGTTAAAATTATATAAATTTTTTTATATTTTTAAAATATACACTTTAGTTTAAATTTTAATTTTTTATTAAAATATCTTCTATTAATTTAAATGGATTTGAGAGTTAAAAGTAAAAGAAACATTAAAATGAATGGAGAATGACAGAGCCGTTGAATCGAATAATATATCCATTGAAGTATGAAAAAGTTTAGATATGAAAAATATAAATTGGCTCACAAAATTATTTAATGAAATTATGAGATCTAAAAAAATGCCAGATGAATAGAGGAGAAGTACTTTAGTTCTTATTTATAAGAACAAATGGGATATATAAAACTATACAAATTATAGATGAATTAAACTTATGAGCCGCACTATAAAATTATGGAAAAAGATAATTGAGCGAAAATTAAGGCAAGAGACTCAAATTACTAAGAATCGATTTGGTTTTATGTCAAGAAAGTCAACAATGGAAGCAATATATTTGTTACAAAAATTGATGGAGAGATATCGAAGAAATCAGAAAGATTTACATATGGTATTCATCGATTTGGAGAAGGCATATGATCAAGTGTCAAGAGAGATTTTATGGAAGACTTTGGAAAAAAAAATAAAAAAAGAGAATTCGTATGACTTATATTTGAACAATTCAGGATATGTATGAAAGGGGTTATAACTAGGGTTATAACAAAAGGTGAACTTACAGAAATTTTTTTAATAATTATTGGTTTACATCAAAGGTTAACTTTAAGTCCTTATCTCTTTATTTTACTCTTAAATGTGCTCACTGAACATATCCAAAATCTAATGTCACAATGCATACTTTTTACAAATGACATAGTCCTAATTGGAGAATCGATGAAGGAAATAAATGAGAAGTAAGATGAAATATATGAAATGTAAGTTTAATAAGAGACGCATTAATTTTAGTGTAGAAATGAAAATCAGAGAACATACTATACCACAAGTTATACAGTTTAAATATTTTAGATCCATTATACAACATAATAAGGAAATAGAGGAAGATGCAAAGTATAGGATTCAAGTAGGGTGAATGAAATGAATAAGTGCTTCGGGCGTTATTTATAATAGAAGAGTACCACTCAAACTTAAAAGTAAATTTTACTGCACAACTATTAGGCCTGCAATATTGTATATAATTAAGTGTTGGGCAATAAAGAGTCAACAAGAGAATAAGCTCAATGTTGTAAAGATAAAAATGTTGCATTAGAAGAGTAAACACACTAGACGAGATAAAATTAGAAATAAATACATTAGAGAAAAAGTACATCTATTGTAAAAAATATTGTAGAATCGAGACTTAGATGGTTTGAACATATGTGGAGAAGACCTATAGAAGTTCCAATTAGGATAATAGATCAGATAGAGAGTAATTCAATAGTCAGAAGAAGAGGAAACCAAGAAAAACTATAGAAGCAACTATTAAGAAAGATTTAAATTTAAATTATTTGTCTAAAAATATGATTTATGATGTGACTCAATGACTTCGATTAATCCATGTAACCGACCTCATTTAGTGAGAAAAACTTTGTTGTTGACCTTCCATTAATTTAAATAGATATTGGGTGATTTTTTTATTGTTCTTCATTAAATTATATCTAAATATATAAAAATAAAAATAAAAATATATATTTTATTTTCATTAAATTTAACAAATTTTTAAACTAATTGTCATTTATTAACTTACAATTAATGCAACACATGCTTTCTACATGACGAAAATGATAGTTTTAAAGTTCTTCTCTTTTTCCCTTTAATAAAAATTAACTAGTTTATGATTAAGTGTTGTGAATCAAAATTTTCAACTCTCTCTCTCTCTCTCTCTCTCTCTCTCTCTCTCTCTCTCTCTCTCTCTCTCTCTCTCTCTATATATATATATATATATACTTTTTTTGAAGTATTTTATTTAGACTTAATCTATCAGTGAATTAGCTACTTAAGATTAATTTTAAGTATAATTTTAGCTTTGAATAATAAACTTCTTTATCACCAGATTTATTGATTTGCTGAATTTGAAGGAAGATATTTTAGTTATATATATATATATATGTTAATAAAGGATATTTTAGTTAAAAAATTAAAATTGAATTAAAATGTAATGTGACTTAAAAAAAAGGAGTATATATTTTAAAAATAAATGAAAGATTTATATAATTTTAGCAAAATTAAGAAGATTATTGTAATTTACTCTCAATTAATGTGTTAAAAAGGTTCAAAGAAAGAATGGTGCATTTTTGACACCGGACCAAATAATATAAGGACAAAAAAAACAGTTGTTCAAAGTCATTTCGAAATTTTTGGAGTTTGAGCTACACATATTGATTCCACTTGGGCTCTACCATTTCTCTCATTGGGTTAGCATTTATCCTTGGGCTTCAATGCTTTTCTCAGAGGCCCATTCCTTCATTAGGTTAAATGCGTCTTTTGCGGGCCCAACCACTTAACAGATTGAAAATTTGTTGAATATGCCTCTCATTCTCCTCAATTTGCAGTTCCCTTAAAAAAAACATCATAAAATTTAAAACAATTGTTAGATTCAACATCCACAAAATGCTTGATATCGTATAAAAACTGACTTTCTGTCCCAAAAAAAAAAAATTAAAATTTTTATAATCATGTAGTATTTGTGCTTTATTCACCCTTATTGAGAAAGAGAGAGAATTTTTTTGTATGTTAAAAAAGATATCAAATTCAAGATTAAGTAAATTACTAAGTTACTAATAATATATATAAAAATACATTGTGTATAGGGTTCTGGACTGTAACGATGACATGGGTGATGACACAAATGTCGTGTCTCGTTTTCCTTTTTGTAATTTTCCTTCTCTTGCGTAAGGGAGAGGATAACTAAATTTCACACAGTCACACCGTTCCAAAGTTTGAAGATTGATGGACATTTGAAATTTAAAGATTGACTTGATCAATATTGTCGGTGCCATTACAAGATTTTTCAGTGTGTAGGGCAGGATTAAATTTTAAATGCCCTCATTTTTTGGAAAGACCAATTGATCCTTGACAATGACTTCACCTATAACTTCATTTTCGGATTAAAATTGTGTAATTTTGTCACATCACATCCCATCCCACTTTCTTTATTTTTTTAAAAATATTTTTTCTAATTTTTTAAATCATTTTCAATATTAAAAGAGAATATATACCAATGGTTTTCTTTGGTAAAAGGGTGTGCAAGGACAGGATAATGACAATGAGACTTTCCATCTCAACTCCTGTCAGTAAGTTGGCTCTGCGAAACTCAGAAACATAGCAAATATGAGCTTTCAATTCTGTTCTGTCAAATAGTGCTTCCTTTTTTTTTTTTTTTTTAAACCTTTAGGGTCCCATTAAGTGTAAGAAAGGGAATCATTAATTTGGCAGACATGGACTTCAGCTTAAAAAAAAAAAAAAAAAAAAGCTTTACAAAGATCAATCAAACCCACTTACACGTTTCCATTATATTCTTACAATAATCTCTCTATTCAGCTAAGTTCTGACATGATTTTATGAAAGGCTCCTTTAAAAGGGATCAATCATTAGATACAGCTAATACTCTTTGCCTTTGTTACTCCTGCACTCCTACAATGGCACATTGGTTCTCTCTTGTTTGAGATTGCATGCGCTCTGTGCAGCCTTTTCTTCCTTTCATTCTGTGATTTACATCGACTAGAGGAGTTATACTTGGTACCCGCTTTAATTAGCCACGAAATAGATATAATACATTATATCATTCTATTTATTATTTTAATAATTAAATTACTATTTTAATTATCAAATTACTTTTTAAAAATAGAGATACAAAAATAATTTCTTATCATATCTACTTATTTTTTTTATATCATGTGTAAAGAATAAAAATAAGATTAACAATAAAAAATAATTTTTATATTTTTTTTAAAAAAAGTAATAAAAAGATGTACAAATTATTAAATAACAATTACAATAATATAGCAGACATTGTGTAAAAGTTTTAGAAATGGATTTCCTTTTGTACGACATACTAAATGAGCGCGCTGTGTACTGCAAAATTAGGTGAGGTTGGCAAGAAAAGACATGCTAGTGAACATATGGGTTGTAAAATTACTTGTGCCTTTCCGCTTGGGGACACCTTCCTGGAAATTTCTCAGCGCCTTTGAGAGCTCCCTAATACTAATTATGCCACTAGTTCACTTCATCTTCATCAATTTGTCCGGGCAATTTTCTCACACATTTAGAATATTAATTTTATAGTGCTCCCAAAATACAAAACCCAGGGTAATTTGAAGAAATACCCTCATTCTTTACCAATTGGAGTAACTCCTTTAGGTTGCTGAATCTGACTTTTTCTAGTACTAACTGTAGAATTAACGTTGGAAGCATAGAGATATTGTCAATCTGCGGCATTGATGAGCAATTGAATCACATCTTGTTTAGATTCATTGTAATAAGAGAATCACTTCTTCCATAATCTCATTATTTCATAGAACAGAAGATATTGTAGTTCTGATTTCAAAACCATAATACCAATTCTCTTAATCTCTTCCACAAAAAACTGTTAAAATTCAGCACTTGTTGCTTCTAGGACCCTCAAGCAATAATGATCAATAGGTCACTGCTACAAGAAATGATATTTTATACACCAATCAAGTGGTTGGGATAAGTAGCAGCGATGTGCTTCAATTTTTTGGACTGAGAAATAGAGCAAGTCCCACACATAGTTATCTCCATACTTTCTTCATCAATAGTTATCAATATCATACTGATACACTCGGGCAGTGCAAAAGAAAAGCAGCCAAAGGGACCAACCTCAACTCACAAAAGCAACCTAAAAACTGGGGTTTCTGCTCCATTGGGACTTTTGACCATCTTCAACCACTCTTTTGTTTCTAGTTTTTTCTATAACAAATATATGTGTGTGTGTGTGTGTGTATATTTATTATTATTATTATTATTATTTTTTAACTGAGACAAAAGCAAAAATAAGCCGAAGTGTGGGTTGCCGGGGCAATGAGAAAGAAAGAAAGAAGGGGTGGTGTCAAGTCATGGTAGAAGCAGAGAGCATTGCCTGCTGTAAGCACCATCTTTATTGAAAGATGATAAAGAGATAGACCCATCTAGATTATGACAGAATGTGATTCATCCTTAGTTCCTCTTTGCCACTTACTTTGCAGGTCTGCAAAGGCCCCTAGACTCCCTATAATATTTAGCAAGCACCCATCTTTAAAGTTGATGTCAAAATCAATCCGATAAACTAAACCATTTAGTATTAATCAAACAGTATTCTGTTCTTATGATTCATTATTTAGATCAATTCATAGTTTCACTTCAGCACACCACTCTCCAAGACCTTATTAGAACATCATCTAGCTCTATAAAAATTGATTAATCATATCATATAGTTCCTATATTTAGTGGCTAGCTCCTTCTGAGATCTGAGGCAGTGGAGCAACGTCACTTTCCCAGAGAGACTGGAATTCTCAACAAGTTTTAAAGAAACTGGCCATGTAAATTTTAGAGATATGTAAGGCACAACACTCGATTAATGGACCCTACTTATTTACTATATGTGACTTTCTTATTGCTTATGATTTTCAGTCTCTGAACCAAAACATATTAAGTATTATTGGATATTGGATTTCCTTAATATATAGCAAGTCAAATAAAATTTTAGTTGTCATAGTCCTTGTTTTTGAATTCAAACGCATCAATAGGTAGCTTAAGCAGATATTGGAATTTGAATTGGAAAGGCATTCTGATTCTGATCAATATCTATAACATATCTGAGTATTACAATACGTAGAAAGGCACAGTGACACAAAAACTGTATCAATTCAATACAGGTTTTCTGCAGAGAAGCTTCTGTATTTCTCAGTAACGTAAAAATAGCAACATAATTTGAAGCACAGAGCAATAATGACGTGGGAATCTTGTTATCTCAAAAGGGACACAGCAAAAAGAACCAAACTAGGGGAATATAAGGAAGGAAGGGGGCATAGGATTCCCAAAAAAACTTTCTCTTTTGTAAGAGCGTGCAGGGAGAGAAAGCGAGTGAAGTGAAAAACAAACCCACAGACCCTTGAAAAGGTGGCTCTATAGTATCAAAAAGAATAGGATGGGGTTCCCACAAGGATGTAGGAATCCCAAGTTGATGAACCACAACATTCACATAAAGCTAAAAATAGATAAATTATATAATGGCATTGAGCTTCAATTTCTGTTCCACACGTGGGGCCTTTAGTTCCCCTGTTTCTCTTTCGTATGGGATCAATCAAAGAATATTTTGTTTTTCATCTTTTGATCTTTGATTTTAAAAATGGAGATAAAGAAAAAGAGGGTTTTGGTAGGGACAAGTTGTTTTGGGTTTACGTTAACTGCTCATTTTTCTTTTGTTTCATGCCTCACGTCATGTTGGAAAACTCTTTGGACTAGTGGAGTTCACATTCACTCTTTTCTAACTCTTTCAAAAGAAACGGAAAAGAATTAAAATTGATTATACCTTTTTTCCTTCTTTGTAGATTCACCCCCGTAAATGTATTTTGGCTTTATCAGTGAAATTAGACACTTTAGAACTACGCATTAAGTTTTTCATTGAGGCAGCATATTGGAAATAAAATTCTAAATATATCATGTTAATATAACATCGAAAGTACTCTTAAAAATTGTTTGAAAAGAGAATTTAGTTCCGGGTAAAATTTGATAATACCGGTGTATGTCCATGTGTTAATTGAAGAAAGAGGGAAGAAGATGACTTTGCTAAAACGTAACTGTGTGATTAAATAAAGTAGTTTATAGAACTTTAGGGAAAGAGGAGGATATTAAACTATTAAATCACTTAGGAGGATAAATTGTAAAATCTAAAAAGTGTGTTTGTACTCTTTGATATGGTTGTTGAGCATTTTGTAATAAAATACAACTTTATATGTAGGGTAAAATGCTCTCTTTTCCAGTCTTCTTTTTGGACCTTCTTGTCTTCTTTCTTTGTAAATCCAAATTGATTTAGCTAGCTAAAAGGGCATGATGAAGGGAACCCATATAAACAAACCTTAATAGCTTCCTTTAGAATGAAAAAGTAAGGATTATGTTGTGGGTTGGATAGCCTATGATCAATTGCATGTCAAAAGACAAAGCACAAACATAAAGAGAAATTAATCTGTACTTAGTCTAAAATTTAAACAGTTCACTCACCAAAAGGTAGTTCACTAGATAAAGTTGTCCTCAGAAACATTGCTTTTTCTTAATTTCTCCTCTGTAAGAATAAGTAAAAATTGGGGAACATGGTTTGAGACTTAAGTGCCTTGATTATATACATTTTGTGTTCTTCATGCATCCCCAGGATTAATAAAGTAGCTTTGAAACTTTGTTTTATTTCACTTTGTTAATTTCTCTCATTGCCTTCGTTAGCTTTAAATGTTCTGCTCTGTTTTCCGCATG
Organism: Erythrophleum fordii; assembly: GCA_032878935.1. Lineage (NCBI taxonomy): Eukaryota > Viridiplantae > Streptophyta > Magnoliopsida > Fabales > Fabaceae > Erythrophleum > Erythrophleum fordii. The sequence goes on along the minus strand of JAVQMF010000053.1, from coordinate 45,465,197 downwards.
CTTTAAGGTTTTGTTTTATACTCAGAAAATTAAAGAAAGACATGATTACTTACCCATTTGTGTGAAGAGTGTAGAGATCTTATTATCAAAATATATCTTTTTCCACTTGTAAAAGGTCTAAAGAAGAATTGAGGACATGAATTTGGACATAATGAACAGAAACAAGATCAAGAAAAGCAAACTTTATTAGCATCTTTAGATATTGCATTTTTCTGTATGCTAGCAGAAGTTGAAAGATGAAATTCACTTCATATTTTCTGTAAGTGCACTATGATACATTGATAATTAAACACACACACAGGTCATGCATAAGCAATATTAAAGCAAACTTAAGTAACTTGGGACAAAAATTTGAAGACCACCCTAGTCGCAGTATAAAAGAGCAAACCTAGTAAAAACAAATCTATAAAACCAAAGAGTTCTACAGAGTAAGTTATGGTAGAGTGGCCTCCATAGAAACAAATGTATAGGCAAATTGAGATTAGACCAAATAAGTGGGTGGCAATCAAGTTATGATAAACTCATTGAATATTTAGCGGTTAATCATTTCTTCTTATTTCCTTTTTGTTAAGATTAGAGTTTGCTTATGTCTTTTTCTTAAAAATTTTGCTTCACTTCATTACCCTAATTTTGCGCAAAAGAGAGTGGGGACAACTGATTGGGTGGCAGTTCAGGCTTGACATGATGAAAGGGTTATGAAAAGAAGATGCATGAGCCCCATTCTTTCTAATCAAACATCAATCTCTTTGGGAACTTGGGCCTCTCCACCGAGCTCCTCCATTAGTCTTTTACCATCATAATTAATTTGTATTTTAATTTTGGATTTTTCAGCTTCAATGACACCATTTATTCTGTCCCTTGTGATTTTACCAACTTAAACAATTCCATGGCTTCCATGAACATTGCTTATGTCTGCTATTTTTCTGGTATTTTACGTACTCACTGATCATGTCTGGATTAATTTGTACGTATCTTTTTTAATATTATTTGATTAAAGACAAACATCCACGCTGAAACTAAAGGAATTTGCAACAAAATTTTTCGTGATGTAACTCTAACAATTTGGCAAGATTTTGTAATATTACGTCTACTCATATATTACATTTTCGCTTCTATATTAGTAAACTCCTTTAGGGTTTTATGTGGCTCTTTTTTTCCACAAGTATCGATGTATCCACTGGGTGGAGTAGGACTACTTTTTTTCACGCTTTTAATTGTAATTAATATTTTTCAGTACATTAATAGATTAAGTAGTAATATCAATTTACAGTATAATCTATATATATCCATCAAGTAATTTGTGAGGAGCATCTGAATTCAAGAAAAGGGTTCAATCCTATAGATAAGCATTGAGCAAAAAAGGAATCTAAAACATCAAATTAACATCATTAATGGGTCCTGGAAAACCTTTCAAATAGCAAGAAAAAGCCATTGAAATTATGCCTAATATCCCACTTGGTTAACCATTCTTTTCTTTTATATTTCATTGTGTAGGATTAGGAAATGCCAATACAAATAGACAGTCAAGAAAATTTCTCTAAAGTCCACCAATCTGGCCATATAGCATTTAAAGGTTATAATCAGTCTATTTTGAAAGGGCCCCTAATGCCTTTGGATATGCAATTGTCCCAAAACTTCCCTGTTCATGGCATGGCCATGACTATTATGATTTTCACAATACAATATTAGGTAGGAGCTTCACGGTCGCACAAATGCCAATCCACAAGGACCCAAAATTTTTCCCTCTCCCTTAAATGTGTTATATCTCATATGGACAAAGTCTGGCTGTGGGTGGTACAAAAACTAGAATTGCTAGGACCATATTCAACACTACTGTGACGCCGTTTTGGCCCCATGCTTGAACGCTTTGAACTTATTCTATTGTACACATCCATGGGCCGACTTATAATTTGTTTATATATATTTATTTATATTCTTATTCAAATGTATTAATATAGAGATATAATTAATTGTTCATGCACCATATACAAAGTAATGGGTCCTATTAATCTCACGGCGTGGGATTTGTCAAAGATTAAGATCAATATCAACGCGTTTTAAATCAACTTTATCATCTCTCTTTCACCCACTAACACAAGAATAACCATTTGAAAATCAAAAAGATCAAGAGGAGGCTGCTAGGGTTGTAGCTTAGGGTCAAGAATGGACAAGGAAGAAAGGACCAAGGACTAATGCCTATGATCAATCAAGCCGAAAAATGACAAATTCATGGCATAATGGTAGGAAAGAAGGAGGTGCAAAGCTTTTGCCTTTTGGAAAACTAACAAGGCTAGCTTTCATATATACGTATATATACTATATTATATGATCACATATATGAATGTGTTTTGTTTTTGAAAAATTTTGAAAAGTTGTATGGTAGTAAAAAAGAGGTCCATAGATAGAATGAGATAGCAAAGCTTTTTCTTATTAGGGTTCCAATGGGTCGATCTTTTTCTGGGTCATCTTACTCTTTGATGGCTGCTTGTGGGACAAAACATCACCGACCCTCCTTATAGTGCTAGGGTTACCATTCCCATCGCTTTCTCTTTTTATACCCTCATCCTTCTTCCTTTAAATATTCTTGGGCTTCACCTTCAGATTCCCTCTCATAAAAGCAATCTCTTTTATAATGGGGGTTAACTCATATGACAAAAAGGAACGTATTAAGTGTTTCACATATGTCATTTATGCTTAGTGGATTCAAATCTCACTAATGCTTTAGAGTTCTTGTTTTTTTTTAAATCCTCTTATGCTCAATCTATTTATCTCTTGATATATAAGCAATATCAACTTAACCAAAAGTGTGCATGAGTGTGAGAAAAAAAAAATCTCAAATTTGTCACTAAAACCCTAATTTAAAGAAACGTATCCTTATCCCTGAATTAAAAAGAAGCTTACATTTTTTTACTTGTCATTCACCATTCACATTGTTATTTACAGCTCCTTTTTATATCATTATTTCATTTGCTCTTTTGAATCATGTTCTTTTCTCTTTTTTTCTTTTCATGCATGAGAATTTCTTGCACATAAGATTATAAGATTGAAAAGACCCATTTTTCCTCTTTTTATTTATTCATTTTCTGGGTCCATTTGGATGAGTAGAGACATGGGGTTTTGGTGCTTTAAATCAATAGGCCTCTTTTGGCGGGAGATTTGGGTGTCAAGACAGGGACTAATGAGGTGGCCATTTTTGTAGTTTTATGTTATGCCATCCATGAGGGCTCCACCATTTCAAGATTCAAAAAGCTTTATAAGGATTGCTCACTCATGCACCCCCTTTTTTGAGCTCTCCACGTGGCAGACCAACGTCTTGTCTACGTGGCATGTTGAAACTGGTAGGTATAACCGTTTTGTTAAGTTAATATAAGAACATTATAGGTCCGTACTACAAAAATTATGGTTTTAACTCCTAGTACCATTTCAATACATAGTTTTGCTATATATTTTTAATACGTTGAAGGGCATGGACTAGAAATCGACTATAGATGCACTAACACTACAACACTTTTACTTTGCCAAACCCTAATTAATATATATTCATATATTCTACCATAAAGACTATATGGAGACAAATAAATCAATAACAAATTATTTAAGTTGTTTAGATTTTTAAATTATAAATTAATTTATCATTAGTCGGCTATTTTGAGGCCCACAATGTTTCAAAATTTGATCAATCAAATGTAAAATTATCATAAATTGCTGCCCTTGTTAGGTTTAGGTCAATTCAATGAGATTGTTGCGTGGGCTCATCTCGGTACTCATCTTTCCCTCGCCGTTTATTATTTTCAATTTAAAGTAAACAACGTTCCTTTTCTTAGTATAGGGAGTCATTTATCTAGTTGTCTATGTGCTTTTCTTGTATATTACTCTAAATTTGTATTAATGGCATGTAACCATGCATATAGCGTTAATAAGCAGAATGTCTGACCTTTTTTGGATGGTTGAATTTAAATTTTTAATCATTGATCATAAACCTTTTTCACACACTCGTCATCGAAGAGTTTACAAACACAGATATGATCATGAGTTAATTAATTAGTTTTTGAATGTCATTTTTATACATTTTTAATATATTTTTGAGTTCAAGTTTTTTAAAAATTGACAAAATTAATATTGGAAACCAAACCTTTATTTAACAATATAATTATCAGCCATACATCGAATAACAGAATATTAATTTCTTCCAAATTAAAATATTAAGCAAATTAAATTAATTAGAACCAAACTGAATTATAAAATCAGATTCTTCGAACAATACCAAACTATTTATCTATTTGAAAAATATGAAATGGTTTAGTATGAACAAAGATGAATAAGATAATTGAAAGCACATGACATGAGCATTATTTAAATTTAATGCAAGAGTTAGAGGGCTGTGACGCTTATTTTATTTTATTGTAGATTTTTATTACAATAAAAGATTATTTTTAATTGGCCAAAAAAAGAAGAGGATTACTTCTAGGGTTAAAATTAATTTTTTAAAATAATTACAAGGTTAGGGTTAAGTCACTTATAATTTTACTTAATTAAAGGCAATAAGTCAATACATTCCTTTTAAGTTATACACTAAATTAACTAAGTTATTATTTTATTTTATTTTAATATAAGGATATACTACACCTCTTAATTAATTTTTTGTGTGAATACTTTAAGCTTATTTTATTTTATTGTAGATTTTTATTACAATAAAAGATTATTTTTAATTGGCGTCTCCTTTAAAATTCACAAAAATATAAATTAGTACACACACACTCTTGAAATTGTTCTGTATATGCAGATATTCGATCTTATTTTTTTCTCGTTGTAATATTAATACAATAAGGAATGTTTATCATTATCCTTAGTAATTTAATACATGGTAATACAAAAAGATTAATATTAAAATTTTAGTAAACTACTCAAATTCATTATCTCCAAAAATAATCTTATGCAACAAGAATTTCATATCACTTAGTGGTTGACTTGATATATTATTCCTTTCAAATCTGATCAAATTCATTACTTAACAAACTTAACACAATCTTAAAAATTGCTAATAATTAAAGGCAATAAGTCAATACATTCCTTTTAAGTTATACACTAAATTAACTAAGTTATTATTTTATTTTATTTTAATATAAGGATATACTACACCTCTTAATTAATTTTTTGTGTGAATACTTTAAGCTTATTTTATTTTATTGTAGATTTTTATTACAATAAAAGATTATTTTTAATTGGCCAAAAAAAGAAGAGGATTACTTCTAGATTTTGGTTAAAATTAATTTTTTAAAATAATTACAAGAATGCACTTATTCATATTAGCTTGATGTAATAAAAATTTTACTTTATTTTACATGTAAAGTATAAAAATAACTAAGGCAATAAAATATAAAGTATATATAAAAAAGATTTTTCTTGCCACACAAGATTATTTTAAGTGTAAAGTATTATCAGATCTATAAAATAATTTTTCTAATATTATACACACAAACTTTAAAGTAATTTAACAATTAAAATTTTAACTTTTAAAGAGGTGAAATTATCTACAATAAGATCCAAACATTTATTGGTCTCAAATAAAATCCAATAAAAAAGGTAATCGTTCTTCATTTGAAAAACTAAATAAATAAAAAGTGGAAAGTGGGCATTAGTCTACGCCACCATAATTCATGAGTGATGAGTGATGACCATCAATGTATTAATGTAATGTATAGCGCTCGCAGCACCCCTTCTTTCCTCGTGGAATTCAGCGTTATATTCAAACTTCCCTTTATACCCGCGCACTCTCCCAACAACAAATCCGTTGATTTTAAATTTTTTTTTCTTAATGTTTCTTGTTTTCTATTTTTTAAAATTTATATGTAATTTTTTATATTTTAAAGATAATAAGTAATAATTTTTTAATAATATAATAATAAATATATAATTTCTTCAAATCTCAATTAAATTATATACTTTCATATTATTATTAATAAATCATAAATTTATCATATCAAATTAAAAAAGTTAATAATAAAATATAAACATCTGTTTAATTCTATTTTTTTTAATTATCCTTCCTTTTTTTTTAGATTTCTTGTCAGATGGAAGAATAAGAGGGCATGACCGTTTTGAAAAAAGTTCAAGTGAGAGAAAGAAAGAGAGCATTGGAAACAAAATAACAAACGAAACAAGACAGAACCTTACGCTCTGCTCTAAAAGCTTTCAATCAATCTCTACACCCTCATTCAGTCCCACCCAGATACCAAAACCTTAATCACAATATTCATTCATAGCCCAGGTATTTGTCTACTTGACATTTTTTGACTTCAACCTCTTTTCGCTTTCTAATTTTCCCAAAGTTCCTCAATTTTTTCTTTCTTTTAGATCTACGAATTTTTCTGGGTTATCAACTACATACCAAGAAATACATTACCAAATGTTGGTTATCGTTTTTCAAAAAATACAACTTTGATCCAACCCCATGTACCCTTTAATAATCCATTTATGTATTCTTCATTGCCCATTCACTATCTGTTTCGTTTCATCTAATTTGAGCATTGGGTTGTGTTTTCTTTTACAGAGGAGATACTGAGATCAAAGGAGGAGGGGTGGTCAGAATAGTTAGGATCCGAGGCCATTTGTTTGGATTGTAATAGCTTTTGGTGAGGTAACTTTTAAGAATGGAATTTATGCTTATTACGGTTCCGTTTTGAAAAACCCAATACACAGTAGTAGTATCGGCGTAAAGGTGAATGAAAGAGAAAGAAGGGGAAGAAGGGGGTTTTCCTTTTTTAATAAATTTATAAAAAAAGCTTTCATATTTTATAAAAGCAGAGAGCGTTGGGTTTAGCATGCATCTTGACTCCTGTAAAAGGAGGGAGCGTCCAACAAAGAGAGCCACAACATTACAATAAACCCTTCAAACACAAATATCCAAAGATATGAAGAAGCTGAAACAGCAGCAGCAGCAGCTGGGTAAGGAAGAAGAACCTAAGAAGAAGGAGCGTCATATTGTGACGTGGACTCAAGAGGTTTTTCTATATTATATTCCATTTATCTATTATTATTTATTAATCCGCTTCACTATCTCATATGTAGTATGTGGGTTGCAGGAAGATGATATATTGAGAAAGCAGATAAACATCCATGGAACTGAAAAGTACTGATTCCCTTTTCACTGTTCTTTTGGGTTACTAGTGCCACCATTTTCCTGGATATGTGAAACTAAGGCATTTGAATTGCATTAACTATATGCAGTTGGGCAATTATTGCGTCTAAATTCAAGGATAAAACGACAAGACAGTGCAGAAGAAGGTGAAGTATTTTAAATTGACAGTGCGTTTTTATGGAATCCTCTGTTTCATCCTTCCACAGTCCACTCATGATAAATTCTCATGCTTTATTGTTGTTTCAATCTGATGATACCAAAGTAATTGTTAAAATATCAGATGGTACACTTACTTGAACTCTGATTTCAAGAAAGGAGGATGGTCACCGGAGGAAGACTTGCTCTTATGTGAGGTAAATTGATGATTTGATGCTAATTCAAATTTTGGACTTCCCTTTCTCTTTCTTTTCTTCTTTATGTTTTCCCCTAACTCCTACATTTACTTGAGGATATTACGTGCTAGTATCATGACAAAAATGATTCATTTTGCATCAAACCTAACCTACTACAAGCAGGTTACAAACAAAACTAACCAAAATCTTCTGTGTGTGTAGTTTAGAAGATGACAGCAACTACATTTCACTAAAATCTTCCCCCTTTTATGATCTAATATTATGCTGCTCTATGTAGGCTCAAAAATTATTTGGTAACAGATGGACAGAAATAGCAAAGGTGGTTTCAGGCAGGTAAACAAAAATCCATTCTTTGGTTCATGGAAGTACAAAATGTACGATATTCTTGTTGGTCACAGTTAAGCTCAATGCAATGCTTTCTCTCCAGAACGGATAACGCTGTGAAAAACCGTTTCTCCACACTGTGCAAGAAGAGAGCAAAATTTGAAGCCTTGGCAAAAGAGAATAACGCTTCGTTCACCAATTCAAATAACAAAAGAATTATTTTCCAACATGGTGATAACACAGAGTCAACAACAGAGGCTGTAGCGCCTACTAAGAAGATCAGGTGCGTTACACTTAATGGTGTCAAAATAGTGAAATAGACATTCTATAAGGAACACTACTAAAATTTCTTTCTATTTCTATTCCGATATAGGAGAGCCCATATCCCTGATGCCGCAGAAAAGATCAACTTTGGAGACAGATCCCATAAGCAATGTGGAACAACAATAAATCAGCAATCAAGAGCACCGTTTTCAATGTTGGCTCCAAACTTGCCAGATCAGCATGAAGCCTCCAATGCCAAGTTCAGCAGAAATGGTAATGTCTTTCAATTGGTTGTGGGACTTATTCTTGCTACTGTGACACCTGAAATGGAAAAACAGGACAGTAATGGTATATGACTCTTGGAGTAAGTTACTGCAGGTTTTGGTGATCCTTTCATTCTAATATGACTCTTAGTTTGTCATAACTTTGCAGCCCATAATTGCAAGACTCAAGGAACATTTCTTAAAGAGGATGATCCAAAGATAAGCATGTTGATGCAACAAGCAGAATTATTAAGTTCGCTAGCTCTAAAAGTTAATACAGATGATGTGGACCAGAGTCTTGAAGACGCATGGAAGGTGAGGGGCTGGGCTGAATTTCTGAATATTGTGTACTTTGAGTATTAAAAACATTATGTGCTTCTTCAAGAATGATCTGCCTGGTTGGTGTATATCAAAACTCAAAAGCAAAGTAACTTGTCATGAGTCATACCTGTCTATACGAAAGTCATGAAAGTCATATAACATAGATGATCCTGGCTTTGAAAACTCAAATAACTTCACTAGTCAGCTTGCTAGCATATTTTTTCAGAAAGACTAATTCAATTCTGCCAAGACCTGAATGCATTCATGGGTATGCACAAGTTGATAGTTATGATGCTCACCCTAGTTAATCAGAAGCAAATTGCAAATTATAGGCATTATATGTTCCTGCTATTGCCTGATAGCAAGTGCTATCTGAATCATTTATATTGTTGAAGTTGTCTTTGAAAACTCAGAAATAGCTTCATTGGTCAGCTTGCTAGCATACAATCAGTATAAAAAGCTTAATTCTTATAACTCCTGAAGATAAATATGTATCACATATTGCGGTCCATAAAGCTTAGCTCCTGAGCATATAAATAAGGACATAATTATTCATATTCTTCAAACATTTTCTGATGCTTTAGAGTGATGGTGCTAGGTGCTTCAAGAGTTTTTGAACCGAACCAAAGAATCAGATATTTTCAAATATAAGATTCCGGATCTACAGCTCATAGATCTTAAAGATATGATGGAGGACTTAAAGAGTAGTAATGAGGGAAGCCAGCAATGTTGGAGGTACTTTTAATTAAGTTTATTGAAAATTTAATTTAATGCAAGCTCAACCTGTATTTTATATAAAATATCTAATAGTTTTTGAATATGTTAAAGGCAACCGGAATTATATGAAGAATCTCCAAGCAGTTCTGAATACAGTACAGGATCAACCCTCTTGCCCCATTCAGCAAGTGATAATTTGGAACACTCACTGCTTCAGGATATTGGAACTGAGCTAAAGTCTATCCAACTTGGGGATCAAAAAGGAGTTAGTGGATGTGGGAAAGATGTTCTCTCTGCTGCAACTGTAGGTCAAGGTACAAGCCTGTCCCGTTATAAGGGCAAATAGAATATTGTTTTCTAACTTTGTGGTAATATCCTAATATTGTCATGAATCATAATTGGTAAATAATATATTTGTTTCTGTGGCAGAATTATTTCCATCCTGTGAGGAACAGATAAGCAATGATGGCATTGTTTCTGCCTCATCAAGCACAGAGTTCAGTTCCCCTCTTCAAGTTACCCCTCTGTTCAGATCTTTGGCTGCAGGAATTCCCAGCCCACAATTTTCAGAAAGTGTAAGCTACTCATGCACTCAGCATTTAAACAAATTTGAGGTCCAACGGCAAGATTATGATAGTATTAGTAGCAAGGAGTATAACTATCCTTGTAAGAATATGGGAAAATGGGAGACAAATGAACCCATTTATCAGCAATAGTAATTATAGTAGTTCTTATAATTTCAACATCAACCAGCAGCAAGACTTCCAAAGTGATGTTTTGTTATTAGATTACTTGAGTAACCTAATAGTCATTTTTGGCAGTATTTATTGATAGAGGTAGTAGCAGTGGGAGTTTATCTGGGAAAGTCATCGGTCCCCAAGCACTGTAGTGAGCTTCTCGCCATTAGGATTTGGAATAGTGGAATCAAGATTATTCTTATTGCAAGAGTAAGCTGATTTTCTGGTGTCTGCAGATGTGCTTATATAAGAAACAGACTGATAAAGTTTCTGACTTGCCAGAATAAAATGCAGTTTCTTCTGGCCATACATTAGTATTTTTGTTCTTTCTGTTTCTGATAAATTTAAAAGCATATAGGTGAAAGGGAGGTAAATTTTCTGGTGATTCAGTCTACATTACATAGGTTTTCTAAGCTTTACTTTTAGACTCTGTAGCTTAACAGATCTTGTTGAGAAAGATGTATATATTTATCTTACTAGTACAAAATCCTTGAAACAGTTCCTTTTAAAAACAAGCATCATTATAAAAATAATGCACATTTCAAATGACTAAATTATAGCTGGGACTCACTGCTTCTAGTCCCAAATAAAGAACAATTTATGACAAAGAAGAATGAATTCATGAAAGACAATTTTGGTCACAGCATGATGTAAACTACTGATTAATAAAGTATTTCATAATATTGCTTCTAGTTCCACATAATATGTTGATCATTTAAATAAAGTATTTTATTTATTTTCTTGATCAGATAGGCCCTTGTAAACTACTGATTAAAATATGGACAAGGGAGACATTTACCAAGCAAGGCTAAGCCTGTAATGCAGAAAATTACCAATCAAAAAAACTTATTAGCAAACAAGACATCATATTAAGTGACAGGTCTTAAGAGTGTAAGTTGTTCAGTATTATCATCATCATCATCTCCGTGTATTACCTCTGGAGATTCAAGAACACAAAGTTAGTTCAAGCAGGATAGCTTGCTGCTTAAATCATACTTTAGCTAAGCTCAGCCACTTTGTCTATTTTTGCTGAACTATGTGGATTGCATGTTACTGTAATGCAGAATTATCGAAGATGTTATGATTGAGGACCTAATAGAGTTTCTCATCCCACATATGAAGCCAATTCTGTTCTCTCCTTCTACTCATAAGTTATATACACCCTATTGCATTATGAGCAAGGGTGGTTATCAACTGTTGCACTTAGAACTATTCATATTAAACTTCTATTAGACTATTACCAATAAGCTTTGACTCAACGGTACTGGAGTTGTCTCTAGGGCTGAAGGGATCCTAGTTTGAATCTCAGAGCCAAAATTACCAAAAAGACGAAAACAAAAACAAAAGTTTTTTTTAATTGTTGTTTATCAAAGTTTGGTGCAAGACTAACCACTTGTTTCTTCTTTCTTTGACATCATTCTTCTGCAGGAAAGGAACTTCCTAATGAAAACGCTTGGAATGGAGTCCCCATCCATGAACCCAAGTGCCAACCCCACAGAACCACCTCCCTGCAAAAGAGCCCTACTACACAGTCTATAATCTGATCCCTCTATTCAGTTGGTAATGGAAAAATCAATATTCCCTTTCCCTTTCTAGAATCCTTTCTCCCTACCCTTGGCAATTTGGATTGAGTTCTTCTTTGGCTGGTTTTGAGATGAGATTCCAAAGATTGCAACTTTATTGTCTTGATGATCCTGAAATTTTGAAAGGCATCATCCTCTTCCTCTCCCCAAGAATGCTCTGGTGCATTCTTGTGATCTTTAGACATATCTAACAATGTCATTCTTCCATGCCTACCAGTCAGCCTTACCTTCTTGATAGTTGCACTAAAAATTAGTTTGCTTAGTGTGTCACTATTTGGCTTGTCTTCTCTTGATACTGTTCTGGGTTTGTTTTTTTGGTTCAATCCAGCTTTTGATTATCATTTGTTTTTTGTACAGAGCCTGCTATGTAAGCACTAGTCATCCTGAGTGTGTGTATACATCGGCCTACCGCCTGTCCCACTAAGTATATGATGAACAGAAAACAGAAATAGAAGAGAGAAAGAAAAAAAAAAATTAACCAGTGGCAAATTGGATTCCTATTTATTGTTTTGGGTGTGCATAAAGTATAGAATAATTTTTTTTTCTTTTTGGATTTTTGATGTACTGAAACTTCATAACAGGTGGAGTGGAAATGCAATTTGGTTTTGGGTGTGCATATACTGTTTCTGTTCTCTCTTTACTTTTCTGGATTTAGTATATAACAAAAAGTGAAGAACGTCTCAGCAGAAGAAGAGTAGAGTTTCACATTGACTCCACCACCCCCGGATTCCCAGAAAAAAGAGAAAACGAAATAGACAAACGCTAGAAAACATAGAATCATAGGAAGCCTGTGTTAACCAATCTATTTATGTTTTTTCGTTTTTTTACCCTCTGCAAAAAACTCAGATTTTCAGCCACAAAAACTCTATTTTGTTTGCAAAAAGCAAAAGGAACTTGACAAGAAATGAAGAATGAAATGAAGTGTACTTACCGATATTATACAGGAAAACTCGTACTATGATCTGGCAGAGGCATGCAGACCTTTCTCTCTCTCATGGGCACATGGTTTGTTTGCCATGGAGTGCAGTGAAGAATTCTGGGAGAAGTTGGTTATTTAGTAAGGATGATGAGGTCGGGGGGGTTAATGGTGGTGGAAGACAGTAGGCAGATAATAATGACGAAGGCAAAAGCAATTGGCAAAAGGAAGGGAGGGAACTCTCCTCAAAATAAAGCGCATTCATTTGCCTCTACACTTTCTCGAGGGAAGGTACACCACCTCCCTTCACTTTCCACTTGCTTAATTTGATTTTTGCTCAACAGATTGGAAAAAGGATAATGCTACTTACACGATTTGTTTACACAGATAATTAGTTTAAATCACCCCATTCCAATTTTTTTTTCCTAGTAAATTCAAATAGAATCACCATTTGTCAGTTAATTATGCAAGAAAGAGAGCCCTTGACATATCACCCTAACCCCTCCTAAAATAATTTGCCCACAAAGATCCATATTACAGAAAGTTCTTTGCCTTTCCTCCCTGTGACAATTATTGTTTAAAAGAGTGTAAGCGTGAGATCTCAGAATGTGATGCCACTCAAACTACCCCTACAGTTGATTTAAGGATCATTTAGCACCAATAGCAAACCTCCATCTGTGAGAAACTAACCTTACTGTTAAATGAATAAAATACTATTACTTTAAGCGATAGTATACTTGGATAATCCACTTAATAAGAGCCAGAGAAAGCAGGCATTAAACTTGAGGATTAAATCTGGAAATTATGTTTACAGACAGTACAGCTCTACAATAAGATACGCGGCGGCAACTAATAATTACCACAAGCGAATAAGAAAACGGTGAGTACACTTTTTAACTTTGTAATACTTAAAAAAAAAAAAAAAAAAAAAACTATCCAATGTATAATCTCGATCTGGCTCAATGCACCTTTCAACATTAAAAAGAGACAACAAGGGGGTTTATGGGCAAATGAGCTGAAAAGGCATTATCGTTTAAATTCAAAATTGCTGATAGTTCTTTTTCACGTCGTTTTTCTCTTCTTCTGAGATCTCTGCAACTTCTGCCACTTGAGGTAGATCTGGTAAGACAATCCAGAGAATACCATAAAAACACATCCCCATTGCTTTGATGATAGAGGATTCCCGCTCAATAGTGACGACACCACAATGCTAACAAACTTGCGAGTGGTGGTGATGGTGGTGTTTGCCAAAGATCCAAATCGGCTTATAGTCAAAAAGATGAAGTTCTGGCCTACCGCACCACAGCAGCAATAAAGAAGAATATCCCATGCTACCTCTGGATGCTGTTTGCAAAAGCGAACTGCCTCAAATCCACTCCCGTAAGGCAAGCCAAACATATATATCATATTGTATATGGTACCCCACAAATTCATGCCCAACATAATACCCCAAGCACTTGTTTTTGGGTACCTGAGCAACACAAACCAATAGTTTAAAAAGTAATTACTGTAATAAGTTAATATAAACACATCTGAGAGTCATCCGTCAGTCTGAAGGTCAAACAATGTTGACAGGGGGGAGGGGGCGGGAATTCAAACGCCCATCAAACAGAAGCTCAAATATTTAACTTTTAAATGCAACAACAGACAATTTAGTACCTCCCACAACAAACAAAGAAAATGATACATATCATGCATATCCAGCTTAAAGTTTGATATATGATATATCAAACCATCAATCAGAGACAATAGTAGGGAACAATATCACCAGCATCCAACCAGATATCTCATAGAAGTGGTGGAGATAGAAAAGACAGCCAGAAGAAAAGCTAGAGGTATGCATTTTAAGCTGCACAAGGCCCGCTAGCAAGGTAATCAACTAAGCCTCAAAGTCTATTCCCGTCATTTTGGTTGCCTTCTTCCACTACTGTAATGGATTTCCCTTTGCCAAGTAAGCCAAACTGAATGTAATAAATAGCCAAATAAGTTTAATAACAGCATTTCATAACTGGATTGACACCATTCCAGGAACCGTCCATTCAGAAATTGCTTTCCAATGATTTCTTATTGGGTTCTCTTGATTTCTATATTCCATCAAGTACAACTTGTTTGTTTCTTATCCGTGAGGTCACACAACAGAAAAGCATTTTTATTGATGAGGAGACAAGTCTGAGATCCAGTAACAGCTCCCAAAGGTTTGCAAACACAGCTCTTAACACATCATTGAGTATATTATCAATGCCTATGTATATTTAAACACCAACGAAAACTACTTAAAGTAAACAAATTAATCAATACTAAAATGGAACAACCACTAAAACTGCAGTTTCATATTGATGATGTGCGAGGGAGAGTGAGAAGTAGAGTTGGGGGGGGGGGGGGGATGAGGAAAGAGGATGTCAACTTAATGCCGATGCATTAGTGTAAGTTTCATTATGTACTTGCACTCAGTCAGATTTGAATTGCTATATGCCAAATCAAAATATGGAGAAGCTTCTCTCCAATTACCTTGCTTTTAAGGAATCCTGAGTGGCATTTGTAAATCCATCAAAAGCAAGGTTCAGGAAACATAGCCCATAACCGAGGGGAGCATTTGGATGTGCAAGCTTGCTGATAGTCTTTGAGCTTGTCTGTAAACAAGCTAAGCAAACATGAGAAACTGAAAGTTGGAGCTGCATTCATAGTTCTAACCTGTTCTTCTAAGGAATGGAGGACAACACTGGTCAAAAACTAAAATCATGCACTAGGTTCTTCTGAGAAGTTCCTAACCTTCAGAAGTGCAAATATTGACACCCCTCCAGCAACAAGGAAGGAACAAAGGTATTCTGGAAAAGTGTATCTTATACCATACACTAGTGTACCCATCAGCATGACTGCATTTGGGGTAAAATAAATAATTTGTTAAATGAAAATGATAACATTTTAATTTTAGAGAATAGTTTACGTAATCCTAAAATTTTTAATAGGACTGGGATATAAACGGAAAGAAAAAGAGAAAGAAGAAAAAACAAAGCACAAACTACTGACCTGGAATCATTTTTGAGGACTTAGCCAGGACCTGCAAGTGGTAAAAATAATGATATGATGATGATATAATAATAATAAGAATAATAATAATAATAAAAGAAGCTATAAAAGAAATGGAAAAAGGGTCATACCTGAGCTGGGTAACTAATATATTTCAATGCTTCAATTCCCATAGCTGGGCCAATTGTATTAGTAACGCCAGCACTCCAGTAAGTCCACCAAGGAGCACCACCAGAATTACCGTTGGACCATATCTTTATCACTGATATGACAAACCAACAGGGGAAAAAAAGAAACATTTACAAAACATTGTACATACAAATTATAAAAAAAAGGAGTAGTTGGTACAGAAGCTCACTTATGTATGACCAGAATAAACATACTACATTCTGTGCCAAGTTCAGAAATGCAAGGTGCTCGAACCTCTGGCCATCAGGACCAAATCGCTTGGTCGACCTATAATGACAAAGCACGAGATACATGAGAATGTTCGTAGCTTAGTAGGCATACTGCAGAAATCCAGAGCAAGATGTACGCCCATATGGCTGCAGATAAACATTAAAAGCAACTACCAGAAGAGATCGAACGAATCGACGTATGATTAGATCTACAATTCCAGGAAATTCGAAAAAGAATAATGTATACTCACAGAGTTTCCTGAAGAAAACCCTGGTAGATATAGGCAGACCAAATCCCTGCGATACAAAACGCCAACAGTAACACACGGTGGAGTCCGGCGCCGTGAGCCTCCATTAAAGTCCTAGAATGCGTCGCCGGAACCCCGAGATTCGCCGGTTTCTTTCACTTCTTCGGCAACTAACCAGCAATAATCGCTACCACAGGCGAAAATCGGAGGAAGTAGCAGATCGTAGAGAAAAAGGCAAAGGGAGCGGAACAAAACGGAACAGATCCGAGGGAAGAGGCATAAACGACAGTGTTTATAAGAGACGACGTCAAAAATCGGGGAGCGCCAAGTGACGTGGAATTTCCACGTGGAGACATCGGATTGGCTACACTAACGTGGATCTTCATTTTGAGCGGCGATGACAAGTCATAAATTCTACGAGGTGAAGTTCTCTTTAATCTTCACCGTTCAATCTAAAAATGTTCCCATCCATGGTGGAAGCAATGCCACGTCGGCATACGGGGTTAGCAAATGAAAATCACTGCTTCGTTCATCTTTATTTTGCTTCTCCAACATGTAACAATGGAGTAAATCATAGATTGATGGGTAAAAGAACTATGGCTTCAATGGCCAATCAGTTGGGATTCAGGTAAAGAACCTTAGAAAATTTATGGGCTAGACTGCAAAAATGGCCTTCATGTTCAGAATGAACTGGGATCGTTTGCAGTAAGAAAAAAAGAAATATTGTAAATGGTAGAGTTAATCTTTTTAGACTCTCTCTTTTTTTTTATAGGGACAAACAAGCGCATTTGAAAGCCCAAAGAAGACGGTGAGTGCTTTTTACGTAAACCAAAAATTCTGAGGTGGCATTAATTTTAGCGTGGATGAAAACCTTTCTAGATTGAACGGTGGAGATGGAGACAACTTTGCTCTGTGAATTTCTTGCAAAATTTCTTTTCCATAGAATTGGCCTGATTCCATCCCACTCTGTGATGGAATGGCTTTCCAGCAAAATCTGGAAAAGGGACTCCATTTGGGGAAAGAATGAGATTTCCAAAAATAGTACCAAAGAGAATCCTGATCTCCTTCAACCAGGCTTTGTCTAGTGTGAGTGCTCGTCCAAATTTTGATCTCTCAATCTTAAATAATTTTAAAATTTTAATAAGTAATATTTTTATTATCATATTCAAATTTTGAAACTCAATTTAACCATTGAAGGATTAAGAGCTATCTTCCTCTCCTGCTTTGTATTAGGGTGTAGGGGTATTCATTAGCAGGGCCGAGCTAGATATGTAGTATGTCCGATGTCTAGCCCGATTAAGACATTAGGCTTGTTTTTATACCTGTGGCCCAACTCAACCCGAACAAGTCCGATTTTAGGACAGGTTAGGGCGATTTAGGGCTACTCAAAATTTTTTTTTTATGAATTAATACTTAATATAAAAATATTTTTTTATAGACTTATAGATATATACTTCAAAACAATAGACTTTTGGAAACTTCATATTTTTATCAATAATAAAAAAATAGCTTAGTATTATCAAGCAAAATATAAGTTATACTAACATAATTAGTTTTAGGTAAATACGTATATTTTCATTATTCAATAAAAGAAATGTTAGTAAACATGTACATCAATAATGAAAACAATTAAGAAATAGAGAGAATTTAAATAGATAATAAAAGTTGCAACATGTAAAGAGAATCAGATAAAATAAACATAAATATATATATATATATATATATATATATATGACAAGATATTAATAACTAAAAAAAAATTATTAGGGCAAGTTGGGCGGAATGTCTTTGCCTGTGGCCCAACCTGGCTCAATATAGTTTTGTTTAAAGTTCTGCCCATTTTATATTTTTAACCTGACCCGACCCGATTAGGTCGGGTTAGGGCGGGCCTCTAGAGTCAACCGGGCTAATGAACACCCCTATTAGGGTGGTATTTCAATGGACCCCTCTGCAAGCTATTCAACTCATGGTTATATAAAATGAAAAAGAATGTAATGAAAAATTGAATTAAAAAAATAATTTTGATGATAAAAAATAACCTTCATATTTTTATTTTAAAAAATTAATAAAATAAAATAAGAATTATTAAACAATAATTAAAAAGTATAATAAACAGTATCATAAAAAGTGATCATCTTTTTACCAATTGAACCTAAATTATTTTATTGTAACGAATAAGAATAAAATTGTTTTTTTTTAAATTAAAGAATTTGACTTGAGTCTTAGTTAAAATAAATATTTATTAAAAAACTTGTGTTATTGGTGTCATATCATCATAACAGCTTGTTTCATATTCAGAGTTGACAATATTAATCATATTTAGCGGCCTGGGATGAATTGCAAGACTATGCTTGTATTACTTACAATTTAAAAACCAAATTACAATTGATGAGCTCAAAAAGTTTATTTTCACTATTCTTAGTGAGTGCTACTGTTATTCGTATTTTATTATGTAATTTAATTTATTTTTGATAAAAATTATATAATTTAATTTTAAATCATGATTGAGTTAAATTTTAAATTTTAAAATATATTATTTATCAAAATATAAATGATAATAATACTAAAATTTTTAATAGTATAATAAATGTTTTTCTCTTTTTTTTTTTGGGTTCAAAAAAGGTACCTTTCCATTAAAACAGCTAATCACCAACACACTGGTGTATAAACAACCAGAAGCAATAGAAAAACACCAACATAAAAGAAACCAGAAAAAGCTGAAACAAGAAAAAACAATGAGCAAAGATAGATACATGAACACATCTCAGCAAACATTAGCCAACATCCTCTCTTTCACCAACAGCAGCATCAACCCTCAAGGAATCCCAAACTAAAATCTCAACTAAAGGGGATGTAGGTACTGAAACCCACCCATGAGGGTACATATCCTTTACGACATACCCTGCAATCTAATCAGTAGTTTTATTTTCTTGGCGAACAACAGAAAAAAAAATTAAATATAAAAATAAATTCCTTTAAGCAAAGTTCACCTTACACCACCATAGAGCATTTGCAGTCACAACTACCACAGTCTGCCAACTGAACAAAATTGAATAGCCCAAAAGCTAATTCAATTGCTTTCCTCATAGCCATGGCTTCCACTATTAGTGCAAAGTCAGCTAAAACTAATTCACCATGACCCTTGATCCTATCCCTAAAACTATTCTTGCAAATTATACCAATGCCGACTCTACCAAATTTAGCACAAAAAAAGCCATCGCAGTTGGTTTTTACTTGACCATTTAGGGGACAACTCCAAAATTCACTCCTCTTATATTTAAAACATTTCCAGATTGCTTCTTTTTCCTTAAATTTGCATCCCAAAATTCATTCAAAGCTGCTAAAGAAACAATAACTACTCTTCTTGAATCAATTTGGCCATTCTAATAAACAGCAATATTTCCAAATACCCCAACACGACTAAGCCAAGTTAGCTTTCTCATAATCATCCAAGACAACATTATTAAGAAGCATTTCAGCACACCATTTCTCAAATCTAGAAATACTCTTCTTCTGAATAGTCAAAGACAAGGGACAACCAAACCAAGACTTCATCTACCATGGGCAAAGTAACAACAGGTGCTCAATAGTTTTAGGTTTAATCTTACAAATTGGACACAAGATAAATTGCACATTTCTTTTTAAACAAAGCCTCTTTTGTTATGCACAGAAATAGCTCTCCACATGAATTTGGTGTTGGAGTAGGTATGTCAAAAGTGTATCAAAAGTCTAAATCCCACATTGCTTAGAATAAAGAGAAACTTAATGTATATATACTAAAATGTGATATTGGGCAAGTAAATGGCCCAAGAAGAGGAGTGGGCTCACGTGCATAACAATAATCTAATGCAGGGTTAACGCAATTGAAAATCTCTGATTCCCCCTTTCCCTCCGCGCACGAATTAGACGCAGAACTGGGCATTTTTTGTTGCAACTATTTTTGTATTTTACCAAAATAATTTATAAATAGGCTTATTGAAAAAATCTTGTTTTCAACAGTTTTGAAATTGGGAGCATGAATTTATTAATTTTCTGAACGTTGAGAATTTAAATTTATCCGCCTTAATTTTTCATTAACCAGCTTTAATCTCAACGTTTAGAAATGGCCACCGCTTTTAATCCCAACGTTCAAAACAAATTTTCATTAAACCATGATTAAACCGCCATTAATTATTTTTTAATTGCCCAACGTTTCTTGTTTCCATCTTCGGCCTATAAAAGGCAGTACGTGGTGCGGTTCATGACACACCGAGCTCCCGGACATCTTCGAAGCTCTCTCTTCTCTTCTCCTCTCCCTTTGCTCTTCTGAGTGCTTCAATCTTTGCTGTTCTGTTCCCCTATTATAGGAAGGGTCCGTTTAATCCTGGAGAGTTGCCGACTTATGGCAGAATAACTCTTAAGGACAGTATCATCGGGCAAGACTCGGATCAATTTATACTAACAGTTTTGTTTGTTGCAACCTACAATCTTAAGAGTTATTATGGAGCCACACCGAGTTGATTCTGATGATCATGTTAATGTTGCTACTACAAGTTTCGATGGAGGGAGTGGCGCTACTGCTCCAACCTTTATTCCGAATCCAGTACCTGCTGTGACGCTGCCCAAGCCATTCCCAGATATATCCAAAATTGAAGTGTTTGATGGAGAGAACTTTAGAAGGTGACAAGAGCAGATTTTCTCTATCCTAGACATGCACGAAGTTGCAATGGCGTTGACCCAATTTAAACCTGTCCCTGATGCTGACCAAAACCAAAGAACTACTTGAGAATATGCCAATAAGGTCTATAGACATACAATTATTAGTACTTTATCTAACGATATGTTCAATGTGTACTGTGTCTACAAGGAGGCCAACAAAATCTGGGAGTCACTAATCATGAAATACGCCACTGAGGATGCTGGAAAATAGAAATTCATTATTGGAAATTACTACCGATGGGATATGTCTGAGGATAAAGACATCAAGCTGCAAATCAACGAATACCACAAGTTGCTGAAAGAACTTCGAGCTAAAAAGATTAACCTTCCAGATGAATTTGTAGCTGGGATTTTGATTGAAAACCTGCTGGATTCATGAAAAGACTACAAACAATAATTTAAACACAAGCAGAAGCAACTGTCACTGTCAGATCTTATCACTCATATCATCATCGAAGACACTAACCGAAAAGAGGTTCGAGCTACAAAAGGAAGGGAAATAGCCTCAAAGGTAAATTTAGTAGAAACAAAGCTACACAACAAGAGGTATGATTCTCATAAAAAACCTGATTACAATCCCAAGATTTCTAACTCTAAATTCAAAAAGAAGGGCAATTGCTTTGTTTGTGGCAAGCTAGGGCACCATGTTGCACAATATAAAAAGAGAGTTAGAAATAATAATTCTCCTAAATCGAATATAACTTTGGTTCAAGGATATGAGAACAATGATGATGTCATTGTGGCAGTTATTTCTCAAGCTCTCGTTGTCTCCAATGTGAGAAAATGGGTGGTAGACTTTGGGGCTGCTAAGCACATCTGTACAAATAAGGAAATGTTTACCTCCTATGATCCTATCAAGGAAGGAGAAGATTGTATTTATCTTGCTGATTCCCGAACTGCAAAAGTTCTTGGGAAAGGAAAAGTGGTTCTTAAACTTACATCTGGAAATACCTTAACTCTCAATGATGTTCTACATGTGCCCGATGTTAGAGCGAACTTAATTTTTATAGCTTTTTTGGGAAAGGCTGAGGTTAAAGTGTTATTCGAATCCGACAAGATTGTAATGACAAAAAATAATATTTTTGTGGGAAAGGGATATTATAACCAGGGACTATTTGTACTGAATGTTGTTGAAATGAATGAAAATGCATCATCTTCTACTTACTTGCCTATTTATATGATTGATTCGTTTAATGTGTGCCATGCTAGATTAAGACATGTTAGTAAGTCTTATATTAAGAAAATGCAACAACTGAGTTTAATTTCTGGAATTAAAAATGATTGTTTAAACAAATGTGAAGTATGTGCCAAAGCTAAGATAACTAAAAAATCACACTTTTCTACACAAAGAGAAACTGAATTACTTTCTTTAATACACACTGATTTAGGTGATTTAAAACAAACAATGACTAGAGGTGGTAAAAGATATTATATTACTTTTATTGATGATTTTTTAAAGTATACTAAAGTATATTTATTGAGAAATAAAGATGAAGCGTTTGAAAATTTTCTTTTATATAAAGCAGAGGTAGAAAATCAACTAAATAAAAGGATTAAAAGAGTAAGGTCGGATAAAGGAGGAGAATATGTTTTATTAAATTATTTTTATAAAAAGAAGGAATTATCCATGAAGTAACTCTTCCATATTCACCTGAGTCTAATGGCGTAGCAGAAAGGAAAAATAAAACTTTAAAAGAAATGATGAATGCTATGCTTGTAAGCTCTTCTGCACCAAATAATTTATAGGGTGAAGTGTTGTTGTCTGCTTGTTTTTTGAAAAATAGAATACCCTATAAGAAAACAAATAAGGCACCTTATGAACTATGAAAAGGTTATATACTTAACCTAAAATATTTAAAAATATTGGGGTGTCTTGCTAAAGTAATATTGCCTGATAATAAGAAAAGAAAAATTAGGTCTAAAACTTTTGATTGCATATTTATTGGATATGCTAAACATAGTGCAGCTTATAGATTTCTGGTTTTAAAAAGTGATATTTTAAATCATAACACTATTATAGAAACTAAAGATGCAAAATTTTTTGAACATATTTTTCCTTTGAAAATTAAACATAATCCTAAAAATTTGGAAATATCTACTTATTCTCCTAAACTAAATACAAATGAAGATTTGGTTGAAAATTTAAGAAGTAGTAAGAGGCAAAGGAAAGAATCTTCTTTTGGAGATGATTTTTATATTTATATGGTACAAGATGATCCTTTAAATTTTTATGAAGCTATTTCTTCTTCAAATACTCATCTTTAGAAAGAAGCTATTAAGGCTGAAATTGAGTCTCTTAGTCAAAATAAAATTTGAGTTTTAATAGACTTGCCTCTAAGAGCTAAGCCCATTGGTTGTAAATGGGTTTTTAGGAAGAAACTTAATCCTGATGGATCCATTGATAAATATAAAATTAGGTTAGTAGCTAAAGGTTTTACTTAAAAACAAAAATATTGATTATTTTGATACATTTTTTTCGGTTACAAGAATTTCTTCTATAAGAATTCTGATTACTTTAGTTTCAATACATAAGTTTTATATTCATCAAATGGATGTTAAAACTACTTTCTTAAATGGTGTTTTAGAAGAAGAAATTTATATGGTACAACCTGAAGGATGTGTCGCTCTTGGACAAGAAAATAAAGTGTGTAAACTTGTTAAATCTTTATATGGATTAAAACAAGCACCTAAATAATGGCATAAAAAATTAGATCAAGTTTTAATAAGTGATGGCTTTGCTACTGTTGAAGTAAAAAGATGTGTTTATACAAAATTTGTAAATAATGATTGTGTGATTATTTGCCTATATGTGGATGACATATTTATTTTTGGTACTAACATGAATGTTGTAATTGAAATTAAGAGTTTTTTTGCATCTAAATTTGATATAAAAGATATGGGTAAAGTAAGAGTGATTTTGGGTGTTAAAATTATAAGGAGTGAAAATGACATCTTACTTTCTCAAAAATATTATGTGGAGAAAATTCTTAAAAAGTTTAGACATTTTGATGATTCTCCTTTAAGCACTCCTTATGATTCTAGCATACAATTATCAAAATATAAAGATGATTCAGTAGTTCAATCTAAATATGCACAGATTATTAGAAGTCTGTTCCATTTGATGAATTTTACTATGTCTGATATAGCATATGTTGTATGTAGATTAAGTAGATATACCTACTGTCCAGGCAGTGAGCATTGGATGGCTCTGATTAGATTAATAAAATATTTTAGAGGTACTGTGAACTATATTATATTTTATATGGATTTCTCGCTGTACTAGAAAGATACAGTGATGCTAATTGGATCTCAGATTCAGATGAAATTAAATCCACTAGTGGTGATATATTCACTCTTGGTGGTGGTGCAGTATCCTGAAGATCAGCCAAACAAAGTATTATTATAAAATCCTCAAGGGATTCAGAGTTTATTACTATGGAACTGGCTGGTACTGAAGTTGAGGGGTTGAAAAACTTCGTAGCAAATATTCCATTAGGAGAAAAACTAACACTATCAGCATCTTTACATTGCGACAGCCAATCGGTGATAGATAGGCTAAAAATAAGACCTTTAAAGGCAAAAGCAGACACATTCAGTTGAGACATAATATTATAAAGTAGCTGCTAAAAGATAAAGTGATCTCAATCGAATTTGTAAGGTCAGAAGTAAATTTGGCAGATCCATTGACTAAACCCCTGGGGAAGAAACAAATTGATAACACATTGAAGGGAATGGACTTAAGCTAATATGAAATTAACAACAATGGTAACCCAACCTCTGTGATTGGAGATCCCATGAAAGAGGTTCATATGGGTAAAAACAAATCATATGTTAATTCTGCTAGCACTAAAATTATTGTCCCTTCCTATAGTTTAGGAAAGTGTTAGAATGCATTATTAGAGAGGCTAAGTAAAGTCTTAATGATTTTATATTCCTTATGGATGGTGTATTCATTGCAGATACACTTGATGAAATCACTTAAATAAATGTGGAGTAGGGCTGCTTCCATGAGACCGTGGCAAAGTCTCTAGAGTATTCATTGAACACCAGGCACGCGTACAGCCGTTTAAAGCGCAAAACCCCGTTAACAATAGAAACTGGGGGAGTATACTTTGACTAATAAAACTTCCAGTACACAACAAAGATTTTTTGGTTCATAGAAACGTACGTTTCACTGACATTTCTGTATACTAAGTGTTATTGGTATAGGTCTGGTTCATAGTCCAAAAGACACCAGATTTGAAATGGTTATACTCGTGCATGTAACTCAGATGATAATGTCCTTTTGACACATGTGGGAGATCGTTGGAGTAGGTGTGTCAAAAGTGTGTTAAAAGCGTAAGTCACACATTGCTTAGAATAAAGAGAAACTTAGTGTATATATACTAAGATATGATATTGGGCAAGTAAATGGGCCAAGAAGAAGAGTGGGTTCGGGCGCACAACAACAGCTAACACAGGAGTAATGCAGTTGAAAATCTCTGATTTCCTCCCCTCTAGCGCACGAATTAAACACAAAACTGGGCATTTTTTTTGCGACTATTTTTGTATTTTACAAAAATATTTTATAAATAAGCTTACCAGAAAAACCTTGTTTTCAGCAGTTTTGAAATTGGGACCATGAATTTATTAATTTTCTTAACGTTGAGAATTTAAATTTATTCGCCTTAATTTTTCATTAACTGGCTTTAATCTCAATGTTCAGAAACAAGCGCTACTTTTAATCCCAACGTTCAAAACTGATTTTCATTAAACCATGATTAAGCCGCCATTAATTATTTTTTAATTGCCCAATGTTTCTTATTTTTGTTTTTGGCCTATAAAAGGCAGTGCATGGTGCGGTTCATGACATACCGAGCTCTCGGACATCTTCGGAGCTCTCTTCTCTCCTCTCCCTTCGCTCTTCTAAGTGCTTCAGTCTTTGCTGTTCTATTCCCCTATTATAGGAAGGGTCCGTTTAATCTTAGAAAATTGCCGACTTGTGGCAGAATAACTCTTAAGGACAGTGTCCTCGGGCACGACTCAGATTAATATATACTAATAGTTTTATTTGTTGCAACCTATATTTGGTGGAACCAATAATTTCCAGATAGCATTCCAAATCTTTCTAGGAGAAGAAAAAGAACCACTTGGACTCATTAGGGATTTAACAAATTCATCCTGTCTAGCCACAAAGTAGCTAGGCTTAAAATTGTAAGTACCATTTATGGATTTGGTCCAAATAAGCTTATCATCTTTATCAATTAATGGAGTTAGGATTGTAACAATCTCATCTTTCTCTTTATCAATCAATCTATCTCTAATAGTAGAAAGATTCCACCTAACATTTACAATCAATTCAGCTACCTCTCTCCTTCTCTCCTCATCATCAATAAGATTAGGGTTGATACAGTAGCCATCCAAGTTACAAGTCCATCAATCACGCTAAATCTTCACAGATCTCTCATTTCCTTCTTGTCAACATAACTCTTTCATCAGCATGTTTCTACCTTCCAACAAACTCAACCAAGCCCAGGAGGCTTTGTGTCCTCTTTTGGCTTCAATAAAATTTGAACTTGAGAAATATATGCCTTTAGGACTCTTACCCACAGATCATCCCGGTTTTGAAGCAATCTCGAAGCATTTTTAGCTAATAAAATAATATTAAAATTGGAGAAATCTCTAAATCTCAATCCATTTTCTTTCTTGGACTTCGTAGGAGACTTCCATGCCTTCCAATGAATTCTTCCCTCATCACCATGTTAGCCCAACCAAAATTTTTAAAATAATTCTATTAAACTCCTCACAAGTTTTTTTTTTTTAAATTTAAAACATGACATTGAAAAGATGGGCATCCCATTGGCAACTGCTTTGATCATAATTTCTCTCCTGGCAAAAAATAACAATTTTTGCTTCCACCCTTCGACCTTGTGCCCAATGCCTCAGATTTAGATCTTCTCCATAATATAGGCTAACTCAAGTATTTCCTAGTTCAGTGTCTTCAATTCCCAAGATCTCATTAACCTCATCCTTAACATTTTAAGGAGTATTGCTTGAGTAGAATATGCAGGCCTTATCTAGTTTAGCCAGTTGGCTTAAAGCATCACAATAAACTTTCAAGACCCTATTCAATACCCTACAATTGTCTTCATTTGCATTCACAAGGAAAAGTGCATCATCAGCCAAAAAAAAAAACAATGTGAGGGAACTAGGCAATTTCTAGCCAACTTTATGCCTTTTAATTTTGATTTCTAGCCTTCCCCCCCCCCCCCCCTCAAAAAAAAGAGAATAGTCAAATATCTAGCAAAAAAAAAAATTCTTATTAAAACTTTGGTGCAATTATTAACCCATTTGAAAATTGTTCATATCAAGATTTACAACTTTTATCCAAAATATATCTTTTGCAAAACATTTTCTTGGACTCAGAGTAAAGTCAAATATTAATAACTCGATCAACTTAAAATATTTTCTAACTCAATAATAATAATAATAATTAAAATTGACATACTATCATAGGAAATTTTTCAATAATAATACTAAAAAAGTTTAAAGCCTACAAAATGATTCAACAAAATAACTAAAGCCCAAAACAATGTAATAATAGTGATTTTGGCCCAATAAACCATATTTTCCAGAAATTAATTAATTTAAAAATATTTGATATAATAAAAACTCTAAATAACCTTCGATTCAATAATCTCAAGTATGGATCTTTTAAAATATAGAGCTTGTAAAGTATCTTTAAAATGAGAGAAATAAAAAGTAAGAAGATAGTGAATGAAAAAAAGAGAAGATGTGCCCTGTATATACTTTCACTTTTTATATTATACTTTCCCCTAGTTTAAAAGAACTTTGTAGATTTCATATTTTAAAAAATCCAAGAAACCCCATCACTCTACAAAATTATTTATAGTTTTTAGTTTATAGAGATTTGAGTGCCATAAATGTTTTTCTCAAAGATTATTGATTTCTACACTCACCTATTTTATGTAAGCAAACTTCCTTCAAGGTTTATTTGGTATGATATATAGGATAAGATTTTATAAAGTAACAAACTTCCTTCAAGGTTTATTTGGTATGATATATAGGATAAGATTTTATAAAGTAATACCTGATAAGGTAAAACTTGATAAAATTTTAAGACTAAGTAGTGTTTAGTTTTAAAATTAACTCTTTTGATAAAAATACTCTATAAGACAATATGTTATATAAGAAAGTGTATTATATAAGATAATACTATCATTTATTTGATAATGCATTGTATAACATTAAATAAGATAAAAATTAGCTCTTTTGATAAAAATACTATTTATTTAAAAAAATATTATATTTATCTAAATTTATTGTGTTATATTAATTTTTTAAAGAGAGAGATTTCAAGTGAATAGAGTTGTATATAGTATATGGTAGCCTAGGGGACCTAGTCTCGCTAGGTTACTCGGGCAGAGTAACTAAAATATAATTTAGATAGATCAAGTTAGGCTGACCATATTAACTAGTTTCAACCGATCTCACTAAATCTTATGAAAATTTTTAAAAAATATTTATATGAAAACTTTATATTTTTTAGGACAAAATATAATTTTATAAGAACTTATATACAAATTTTATTTTTTAAGAGTCAATTTGTATTTTTTACCAAACATAAAGAAAAAAGTGACTCAACTAGTTTCGAAAACCAATATGCCTATGCTTAATACCAAACTAGTTGGATCAAGTCTGATACTAAACTAGTTTTTGAGTAACTCATCCTAATTTTATTAATTTTTTTAAAAAATTATTTTATAAGAATTTATATGAAAATTTTTTCATGGTAAAATGTAATTTTATAAAGATTTATATAAAAATTTTATTTTTTAATTATATTTTTATGATTTTTGTCAAAAATAAAAAAATGACTCGACTAACTCAACCCCAACCAGTACTAAATAAATTGAGTCAGGCTCAGCATTAGGTCTAGAAATAATAAAAAAAAAACTTAATATAAAAGCAGGTCAGACATTGGGTTATACTAATATCTGGCCTATGATTAACTCTATCAGACTAAGCTAAAATCTAACCAAATTTAGTCTATGAATATTCTTATAAGTGAAAGTTAGAATCGAAAGGCATTCATAAGACTTTATACATCAAAACTTAATCAAATCTAATCCTAACTTTTAAAATTTGATTAGATTATATAATATTTTAATGTATAAAAGGAGTTTAATATATAAATTTATATAATATATTAGTTGTATTGAATAAGTGATAAGTTCACAATATATTATATTAGTTTATACCATCAAACTTTATATGATATACTAAACAAACTCTTAGTTATAGGAAGACCATACCTTATGAGTAAAAATAATATGTTATTTCGATTTTATATATATATGATATATTTTTTTTCTAAGGAGTCAAATAGCACATGGTCTTGCAGTAATAAGAAACATTTTTTTTAGGTTAAACTATTATTTTCACATTTTAATTTTATTTAATATTTTAAATAAATTGTTTTAAATTTAAAGTCTTTTGAAATAATTTTAAAATTTAAAGTTGACTTATAAAAATTGCGTATAACAAAATTGTTAAATCAGTAAGCGGTCGTCTATTTCAGGACTGACTTGAAATTCTAAATGTATTTTTTAAAAAAAATATATTTTTAATGATGTAGTGTACCTAATATAAAGTGAGAATTATCTGAATGAAACAAAAAAGAAAAGAAAATCAGTATTAAAAAAAAACAGTTAAATATAGCAATCAAGTAGTGACTCCATGGAATCGAAGTTCATCGCTTCATTTCCCAAATCAGCGACAGAGACATAGAGGGCCAGATTACTTGGCTCGTTTTGTTTTAGTATGGTTGAATCTGTCTAGAATTCGTATTGTTTTCTTTCAATTGTCAATATCGACTTGTTTTTCTGAATCATTAATGGCTCATATTCCTCTTTGATTATTGCATTTTGTTTCATTTTCGATCATCCCCACCTGATTCAGTCATAGATCAAGAAGCATAATCGACCAATTGATTCTATCAAACCACTCTATTGTCTGGGATTTATTTTCCTTCGCATTATTTGTTCTTAGCAGTGAACATTTTTCAAAAAGTGGTGAGCCAAAAAAAAAAAAGAAAGAAAGAAAAGAGAAGGTCCAAATTTAGAGACCAGAAGGTATGAAAAGATGAAAACAGTTAGGAAGCTAAATACATGGTATTGATCAAAGCCTGCTTAAAATAGACAACAAAAGGAACTAAGATAGGGGATGATGATGTTTTAGACAATAGAGAAAATAGTATCACGCCAAAGAAAGACAAAATTAATGTGAAATCAAATTGACCTTTGTCAGTGAAAGATAAAAGCCCATTTCTCATTGACGACGAATTTTTTATTGTACTAACAAATAAGGGGGTTATATATTTATTTATTTATTTTAAACTTTATTATTATTTATTTATTTATTTATGCTCCATCCTTATAAGCATAAATGTAAGTTTCATTATATGAATGGAAAACAAAATTGTGACCAATTCCCCCTAAGTTCTACTTCCCTATTTATCTGTTGATTTAACGGATATAAGATGAATTTAGAAATGAAAAAAATTATTTTAAAATATCTTAAATTTAAGAAATAGATTTGAAATAGTAAGAAAGGTTAAGGATCATAATATTAATTTAAATTTTTTTAATAATGTAAAACAGGGTAATATTTGATGTTCTAGAAAACATTGGGCCACGTTACGGCAATATTTTTATTGTTCTGAGCATAAGGACCCAACCATTGACCGTATGATGGACTATTGGTTGACAAATAAAAGTTAGATCTAGCATTTTCGACCAAAAAAATAAAAAATAAAAAGTATTATTCACCCAAAAAATAAAAGAATTAGAGTAATACTTCGTCCAAAGAAAAAACCCACCATAATCTAATGTTTGCATTTTGATACAAAGATTATTTTGAGTGAATTCGAATTAATTTATTTCCTTAACTAAATAATAGTCTAACTACATATAACATACATTCATCTTTATTAAAGAATTTAAAATTAATTGTAGACATAATCATAGGTTTTATTAATAAAAAAATATAAATTTTATTATTAGTATGAAAAGCATTAGAGGGTATAAGTATTAACAATGGCAGAATTTCTTTTCTCTTTAGGCATGGCAATCAGGCTTAACCTAATCAAGGCACTGGGTCACTCTCCATTTCATTTTCTTTACATTAAAATCTCCAGTTCCCTTCATTTGACTTTCAATTGACTTTTGGATCCAAATATGTTAGATTTGACGCCCAAATAAAACAACCAAAACTTAGTCAATTCTAATTTAATGTAAATATTTGCAAAAACATTCCATCTTAACTACTAAAGTTGCATTTTTAGCTATAAACAACATTTATAAACAATTAGCATTCAATCAACTCTTTCTGATCCAAAAGTTAGTTAACATTCACTAAAAATACTACAAAAGGTATGCGATGATATGTTATTTATATATTAAATAGTTAGAGTTTACTCTGAATGTCAACCCTACCATATATTTATACAAATTAAATTTTAATTATTGCTTACATTTGCACATTAGGTGCATCTATAGAAAAATTTCAGATGATAAAAGAGAAACAAGAGGCTTTAACTGATTTAGTACAACCTTAACCACTTGACAATTAAATTCCTAATTTCGTTTTTGAATTTTAGCCATTTGACTTGGTCAACGAAGGAGGTACGATATTATATATTCCCGTGACATGCATACATAATATAATGAGAAACAAAATTTGAAAGGTAAGGTCATATGAATGCCAATGGTTGACTGACTTTCAAAATGGACCATTCATGTGAATTACCTCTGACCTGCGGTGATTAATATGTTCCCACTTTTGCCTCGAACAACTTCATGCTCTATTTGTCTTCCGTGAAAACGACGTCGCATGTCCGGGCTTGACCTCTCTCTCTCTCTCTCTCTCTCTCTCTCTCTCTCTCTCTCTCTCTCTCTCTCTCAGTAGTGTAACCTGTAACCTTACAATTGGACAGCCATCCTTCTCTGCAATTACTCTTTCCGTGTTCACACAGCGGACAACCTGCAGATGATCTAGACATCCACGTGACTTGACAAATGACCATGTCATTGTTTTAAGCTATATATTATAAAATTGATTTATAAAAATAAATTAATTTTAATTAAATATATAACCTTATTAAAGACAAACTCACCTTTCATTTATATTGCAAAAATTATATATAAATTTTTTAAAATTATAGTTTTGATACATGCATTTTAGAATATAGCATTTAATTTAGAAAAATTATATATATATATTTAAAATTTTACTGAAATTATCTATATCTTTTTTTTTATTTTCAAAAAATATTAATACTTTCTTAAAATAAAAGTTACTTTACATGTTAATCTAATTTTAAAAGTTTTTGACCAAAATATCCTTTTAAAAATTTTTTATATATATTGCAAAACTACAAAGAAATTTTTAAAAATTTAATTTTGATAAATAAAATTTATACCGTGGTATTTAATTTAGAATAAATTGTACAAATTTCTTTTGAACTTATTGAAATTACACATATCTTTTTTTTATTTTTAAAACATACTAAAACATCTTTTGAAATAAAAATTATACTATATTTTAGTTTAATTTTAAATTTTTTGACTAAAATTTTAATTTTTTTTGGACCAAGTTATCTTTCATTTGGATTTTAAATGGATGATATTTTAGTTAAAAATTTTAAAATTATACCAAAGTCTATGATAACTTTTGTTTTTAAAAAAAATTTATGCATATTTTGAACATAGAAAAAATATCTATGCAATTTTAATAAAACTCAAAAAGAAATTTATGTAATTCACTCTTTAATTTATTAAAGTATCACAATAATTTAAAAACTTTACATATTAGTTAAAATTAATGTGTTAGAATTACATGATTGTCCTGTGATACTTCATTTTTTTAATCATCTTTTCAATGTTTTCTCTTAAATTAAAGTATTATGCCATAATCACATAAATTTCAGATATTTATTTTGATTGATATGTAATATTTTCACTTCTTTGTTATAGCTTAATAGCATAAAATGTTATATTTTAAAATGTATCTATCAAAATTATAATTCAATGATTATATCTAATTTTTTGGACATATTTATATATCTATTTATCATTAATTTAGTTTAAAATATCTCGCTTTTTAGACAAGTGTCTGGCTAACTAAATTTACTCAATCTATTTTTCCTTAATAATAAAAATTTAGTTGAAACAAAAGGTTTAATAACACTTGTGCTACTTTTAGGAAATATTCAAATATAATCATAAGATTGGCTTTGGTATAATTTTTTGTGGTTGATTGATTTTTAACTAAAATTTTAAGTTCTAGTTAAAGGCAAGAGAAAAGTTTTAGATCTTTTCATTTTATGGAAAGTTTTATTTTTTCTTTATATTAATATTTATTACGGACTAGTAAATACCGGATATTATAGTAAATATTTTCAAAAAATATGTATGTTTGCAGTTGAAGATAATCACCGAAACTGTTAGGGTTGTTTGCTCGTTTAAATGTAATAAAAATTTATAAATTTCTCTTAAATTTTGTTAAAATTGTATAATTTTTTTTATTTTTAAAATATATACTTTAGTTTAATTCTATAATTCTTTTACTAAAATACTTTTCATAAAAAAATGTAAAATTAGTTGATAGAAAATATTTTATTAAAAAATTAAAATAAAACTAAAATATAATGGAACTTTTTATTAGAAAAAAATTCTTATATATTTTAAAAATAGAGAAAAATTTACATAATCCCAACAAATCTAACCAGGAAAAATGATAACAAAATTTATAATTTAACTGTAGACTTCATTATGCATTTGATAAAACAAGAGAAGCATAAGTAAGAAGTAGAATAATGCTAAATGTTCCGGATCTATCAAATCAAATAAAACCTTAAAAAAAAAGATAAATAGGTATATCTACTTCGGAAAAAAAAAAGCACCTATTTCACCCGATATGATAAAAAATAATTGAATAAATAAAATCTATGATTAACAGATAAAAATGAACCAAATTCATGAATATTAGGTCCTGTGCCCTTGCAAGGTCCCAAAAAAAAAAAACACAGGAAAAGAAAAAGAAAATGCATAAACAGTAAATACAACAACAACAACAAAGCCTTTTTCCACTAAGTGGGGTCGGCTACATGGATCAATCGACGCCATAAATCTCTATCATAAATCATATTTCTAGACAAACCATTTAAATCTAAATCTCTCTTAATAATTTCTCCTATAGTTTTCCTTAGTCTTCCTCTACCTCTACTTATTGGACTATTCTCCATCATATCTACTCTCCTAACGAGGGCTTCTATAGGTCTCCTCCCCATATGACCAAACCACCTAAGTCTCGATTCCACAATCTTTTTCTACAATAAGTGCGACTTTCACCTTCTCTCTAATGCATTCATTTCTAATCCTATCCCGTCTAGTGTGTTCACTCATCCACCGCAACATTCTCATCTCTGCTACATTAAACTTATTTTCTTGTTGACTTTTTATTGCCCAACATTCCGTTCCCTACAATATTGCAGGTCTTATAACTGTGCAGTAGAATTTACCCTTAAGTTGAGTGGTACTCTTCTATCACAAATAACACCCGAAGCACTCCTTCATTTCATCCACCCCGCTTGAATCCTATGCGTTACATCTTCTTCTATTTCCCCGTTATGTTGTATGATGGATCCAAGATACTTAAATCGTGTGACTTGTGGTAGGATATGTTCTCCAATTTTTACTTCTACGTTAGAAGTGGTGTGCCTCTTACTAAACTTACACTCCATATACTCCGTTTTACTTCTACTTAAACGAAAGCCATGAGCTTCCAAAGTTTGTCTTCACCTCTCCAACTTCTCATTCATTTCCTCTCTCGATTCTCCAACTAGGACAATATCATCTGCAAAAAGCATGCACTGTGGCACCGGCTCTTGGATATGTTCAGTAAGTACATCCAAGACTAAGGTAAAAAGATAAGGGCTCAGAGTTGACCCTTGATATAAACCAATAGTGATCAGAAAATCTTCTGTAAGTCCACCTTTTGTTACTACGCTAGTTGTAACCTTATTATACATGTCTTGGATTACTCGAATATAAGCTATACGAACTCCTTTTTTCTCTAAAGCTTTCCATAGAACTCCTCTTGGCACTCTATCATATGCTTTTTCTAAATCAATAAACACTATGTGTAAATCTCTTTGATTCTCCCTATATCTCTCCATTAATCTTCGCAACAAGTATATTGCTTCCATAGTTGACCTTCCTGGCATAAAATCAAATTGATTCTCCTTAACTTGACTCTCTTTCCTTAACCTTCGCTCAATTACTCTTTCCCATAATTTCATAGTGTGGCTCATGAGTTTAATTCCTCTATAATTTACACAATTTTGAATGTTTCCTTTACTCTTATAAATAGGAATTAAAGTACTTTTCCTCCACTCATCTGGCATCTTCTTAGATCTCATAATTTCATTAAACAACTTTATGAGCCAACTTATACCTTTCATTCCCAAACTCTTCCATACTTCAATGGGTATATTATCCGGTCCAACTGCTCTGCCATTCTCCATTTGCTTTAATGCTTCTTTTACCTCTACTTCACAAATCCTACGGTAAAAAGTATAATTTCTATCCTCTTCTTCCGTGTCTAGCCTATCCGATTGCAATAAAATCTCGTGCCCTTCATTAAAAAGCCTATGAAAATGACCCTTCCATCGTTTGCTGATATCTCGTTCCGTGACTAACACTTTCCCGTCTTCATCCTTAATGCATTTCACTTGATCCACATCTCTTGTCTTTCTTTCCCTACTTTTAGCTAACTTGTAAATATTTTTTTCTCCAACTTTAGTACCTAAAAATTGGTATAACCCATCAAATGCCCTCGCTCTCGCTTCGCTCACTGCCCTCTTAGTGTCTTTCTTAGCTACCTTATATTTTTTCCAATTTTCATTACTCTTACATAATGACCACACTTTATAACACTCTCTTTTAACTTTAACCTTATCTTGTACACTTGCATCCCACCACCAAGATTCTTTATCCCTAGGTCCAAAACTTTTTGATTCACCTAATATTTCTTTTGCCATCTTCTTAATCTCTTTAGCCATTTCATTCCACATATCGTTAGCACTTCCTTGTATTTCCCAGGGTCCTTCCTCCATAATCCGTCTCTGTAAATTCTTTTCTTTATCCTCCTTTAGTTGCCACCACTTAGTCCTTACCACTCTACCTTCACATTTACTTTTTACTCTCCTCCTAACTCTTATATCCATAACCAAAACTCTATGTTGAGTAGTTAAACTCTTTCTCGGTATAACTTTGCAATCCATGCAAAATTTTCTATCCGATTTCTTTATAAGAAAGAAATCAATTTGAGAACATACCCTTCCACTTTTATACGTGATAAGATGTTCTTCACGCTTTCTAAAACAAGTGTTAGCTAATAATAGATCGAGCGCTAATGAAAAGTCTAAAATAGTTTTACCCTCTGCACTTACTTCTCCTATACCATATCCTCCATGAACACCCTCGTAGCCTGACGATACCCTTCCCACATGACCATTTAGATCCCCTCCTAAAAAAATCTTTTCTCCTAATGGTATTTCCTAAACTAAACATTCTAAATCTTCCCAGAACTTTACCTTATGAGATTTTTCTAACCCTACTTGTGGTGCATAAGTACTAATAATATTAAAAAAAAATTTTCTACTACAAACTTTAATGCAATGATTCTATCTCTTAACCTTTTGACATCTACTACAGTATTTTTCCAAAACTTATCTACAATTATACCTATTCCATTTCTAGATTTATATTTACCAGTATACCAAAGTTTAAAATCTGAAGTATCTAATTCTTTCGCTTTTTCTCCTACCCATTTAGTTTCTTGTAAACACATAAAATTAATCCTTCTCCTAATCATAGTATCTACTATTTCCATAGACTTACTCGTAAGTGTACCTATATTCCAAGTTCCAAAACGAATCCTACTCTTATAAACTAACTTCTTTAGCCACATTCGTTCACGAAAATGTGGTAGCCTTTGCTTATTTTTCACTACATCCAGGCGATGATGCAGCGGCTCTTGCTTACTTCTCACTGTACTTGAGCTATACAGCGCGTTACTTACGGGCAACGACCTAACTTTATGTCTAATATATTGATTGTCCATATCATAAAGATTCGACAAAATTTTACGTTAGCTGTCGATTGCCTAACACAACCCTCCTCTTTTTTCGGGCTTGGGACCGACTATGACAAATAAAATTCAGGAAATAAGGACCCATGGGCTCCCCAAAAAAACTTAGAAAAAAAAATGCATGAACAATTAATGTACATACATATATTATTTACACTCAATAATGTCATAGCATACCATCACATGATTCAAGCCAAAGGAATAAATAAAGAAAGGCAAAGAAAGTACAATCAGGAAGAGAAAACTAATTTTGAGATATTTAATATCGTACATTATACAGCTTTTTTTATATTACATAGGTAATTAGATAAGAGTTGGTAAACTAAAAACTAACCAAAATTAATTAAATTACATTGCCACGTAAGTCAACTAATTTACTAATGAAATAATACCCTGTGTTATTTATAAACTGAAATCACAATGTTCATAAGCCGTGGTTTCTACAAGTTTTTATATAATATATAGAATAGATTGGTATTAAATGAAGATTGATTCGCAATAAATTGGGGCGGGAAAATATCTGAATGAAGATTATTCCAAAGTCAAGCTACACCCACGTGGACCCCAAAATTTTGTGTGGCTCTCGTGACCGACATCGCCAGATGCCAAATTATTTCAATAATATTAAGGAAAATTCAACCTTCTTTAATAGTCAAACCACGCACTCTTCTTTTAATCATATAATTTGATTTGATGGCTGTTTCAATTAAATAGTTTTCTAATTAGAATTGACAAAATTAAATAGTATTAAAAAAATGGTTGAACAAAGTTGGGGTTATGCGAAAGTTAATATGAGTTGTAGTTTTACAATGAATTAATTAGCTTTGTATTTAGTTGGAGATTTTTCTCCATGACGTATTTTGTAAGGTGTCGATTAACTATGAAAGCAAAGTTGAAGTCAGTCAACAGATACTTTTCCGGCACCTTTGTGGGTTGCAGGCAACTAAAGCGACAGATCATATACATATCCATGGAATATTATTTTCAATGCAAGATCAATAAAGCAGGGGTGAATATGGGTGGGTCGGATTAAATTTGTGTTTGACTTGGGTGTTTGGTTTGGTTTTATACCCGGTCTATTTAACTATTTCCATGTCACATATTAAGTTGAGCGGGTTAAGTTTGATCAGGTTTTTTTTTTTAAAAAAAATTTTGAAAGATTTACAAATTTAAAAAATTTATGTTTTTGTTATTATTTGATTATTTTAAACATATGACTGTTCATTTTACTACTTTTTTTTAATGATATCTATACAGTGAAATAGAAGTAATATAAATGTCAAAGGCGGCTTATCTTCTTACTTTGTATAAAAGATGTATATTTATTATCTTAATTTTGATAATCTTACTTTTCACTTAAAAATATATATATTTTTTAATTTTTTGTTGTTTAAATATAACAATTATATTTAAGAAGGGATTAAAGAGGGCTTTAATCCCCTAAAATTTTATAATTTATAAAATTTATTTAAAAATTTTTAGTCAAAATTATAAAATAATTTTTGAAAAAATTAAAATTTTATTTTTTTATTATTGCACATTGGATCAAATTAGCCAATTCAGTGTACCATAATTTGATAAATTGTACCAGGAACACCAAACTTGCTGAGCCTGATAGCACTTGACACATCAAACTAGTTGGGTCAATATGCGGGTATTAAAAAAATAAGTAAATAAAGAATTGTTGGAGTTAAAAATGGAGCGAGAGGATGATTGGACCTAGTGTGGTCCCTTTCATTGAATTCCAGAGTCTGAATTCATAGTGGGCTCTCGTGGATCCGTTTCTCATTTAGACAATAATTAACCACCCGAAAAATTAGTTAATCAAAACAATATGCTGTGTTAATCATGCTCTATAATATTTATGATAAGAATAAGAATAGTCGTCAAGCAAAGCTTTATGATTGTGATATCAGGAATAAAATAATAATATATTTATTCAAAGAGGAGATGATGTCTTCTTATTTAAAAAAAAAAAAAAAAGAATCGCCTCATTTAAATAATTAATTAATAAATAAATAATTTCATCTCTTCTTTTTTGTTTGTAGCGGCCAGTGTTGACGCTTTTGCTTAGCTACCCATGACGATTGAGCACGAACGCTAACATCGGCACTCTTCCCATAATACCCCTTTCTATTTCTTGCTCTCATATTTTTATTAAATCCTGCTTTTTTTTTAATGCTTAAATAAATCATAATTATTCTAATTTGATATAGTGGGCGATCACATAGATTTTTTGAAGTCAAGCAAAGATGAGAAACATTTTTAACTTTTACCTAAGATTTCAAGGGCTTGGTGAATAAGAATAATATTACTTTTTTTTTTTTTCCTGGGACCAAAATATTCTCAAAATCTTAATTGTTATATTTTACCTAGCAGCTTCCGAATTAATTATTTCCACATCATGATGTTGCTTTCCAGTGCAATCCCTTTGTTGTTTCACCTTGACTTTTTGCAGAAACCATTCCACACTTCATTGTTAGCGTAGGATTCAAGCCACGCTTATTACTCTCGTGTCTCTAACCAGCCAATTTTGTTTTGTTAGTTATATTATACATATTTTTAGCATTACAATGTTATGTCCAACTCGCATTTGATGACCTATTTGGTAATATTTATCTAAAAGTAATTTTTTAACACAGTTTTTTTTTGTAATATTTAATATATATTTATATTTATTACTCAAAAAGGTTAAACTCAAAATGTGATAATATTTTATGCAAATTAAAATCAACATTCAATTTATTTATATAATTCTAAATTTCATATCAGAGAATTGAAGATTTTATTATTGACATGATCGATTTTATAATTCTAAAAAAAAATGTTGACACGAAAAGAAAACCATTTATGTGAGTTAAGACGGGTTTAATTCAGTTCTTTTTAGTAATGATACCAACATTGAATTGTGGGGCATTATTGTAAAATCGACAGCACATAAACGACCATGGGGAACCCATCTTTTAAAGGGTATATAGACCCACGCGCTTCTTGTGTCCGCATGGGCGAATCCGAAAAGGACTCTTTCTTTCCCCGTTTTTCTCCGTTGTTTCATATCCAGGAAGGCTCTGATTATTTTCTGTTCGTCAAAAAAATTCATTTCTTTCGAATCAGGAGCCTGTTTTTCCCCTTGCTTTCTTTGAAACTCATAAGAAGCCCAAATCAAATTCTCTACTTTATCTTGTATTTCTTCTGCAGCATCAGTAGCGGAAGCTCAAGAAACTGAGAGAGGGAGAGTTCTGGCAGAGACTAATGGGCAACTGCCTAGATTCTTCTGCCAAAGTAGATACAGCTCAAAGTTCCCGAACTTCTGGTGACTAATCTAATTCTTTATTCATCACTGCCCCTAGATTGCCCTCTTTCTATTTTTCCGGGACGTCTGATTCTTCTCATTCTAGCTTTTCAGTATTGATTTTCACGGTTTTCTGGGATTTTGGTTCTCATTGGGTTGATGTTATGTTGAATTTCTTGTTGAATTTTCTTGAGTTCGAATTTTTGAGTGCAAGCTTGGTTTGGGTTGCTAGGATTGAATGTATGAGCTCATTTTTTTCAGATTCTAACTACGATGCTGAATTTTCTGGGCCTATTTCTTTTTCTTGGTGTTTTAATTTTGTACACTCCAGCTTTGTATTACTTCAAGGGTTATAATTCTTCAAATATCATCTTCTCCCCTTTTGATGATTATGAGTCTTGTCATTTCTCGTCCCCTGCGGGTTGTAAATAAATCTTGTTTTAATAACTGATGATAAATTTATAGTTCTTAGACATGGTTGTTTGGAGAAGTAAAGCGGGTAACGGGGTTGGATTGCAATTGTTTTCTGAGCAAGTTCTTTGGGCTTTGGGAGATTAACTTTAATGTCTGCATGTGTATTGTCTCATTGTGTATAAGAAGTCGATGTGCGAACCCTTCCTCTTTAAATTCAGCTCTTCGGCTTGATTTTTAAATCTAAGTACTTATAATACCAAATGGTGTGGAGAACTTTTATGAACTTGGTCATTTTAAAACTTTTGAAAGGAGAAAGTTTAGAACTTCAGATTACAATTAAACAAAGTAAAGCCTTGTCTTTGATTCTATCTAGGAAAGATTGGAGTGAAAAGGTAAAAGTATAGTTATCTCCTAATGTGTAATGAGTAGTGACACTGTCACTGTGTTTTGAAATGTGTCATTTCATTTCTTAGTCTCTTAATTTTGGCAGGAAGAGTTATCTAACTTGATAATTCACCCGATGCTGATGGTGGATCATATATTAACAATAGGTGCTCAATATATATGGTGAATAAATACGTGGCAAGTGAGGTTAACTTCTGCCTCTAACTGAAATTCAAGTTCCAAACTCGGTATTTCTACTTGAAATATATTGTAATTTTCCTCTTGAAACCCAAAAGATAAATAAATAAATAATATAATATAAAAGAAGAAGAAGAAGAAGAAGAAGAAAAAGAAGAAGAAGGAAGAAAGAAAGAAAGAAAAGAAAATTATATGACTACAGTTGGAGACTGAACTATAAGAGAAGAAGTATTGTTACAATTTTCTAATGCATAAAGTATGACACTTATTTTGAAAGGTCTTCTGAAACTGCCTGCTTTTTTTGGCGCAATGGCATTATATATGCACTAACTATATTTCTTTTTCTTCTGTCAGCATCTGGAATTTCAAAAACTAGTCCTTCATCTGCACCTTCCAGCTTATCACTTCCATCATGCAGCGAAGAAAGCAATGCCTCAAGTCTTCCCACACCAAGGTCCGAGGGTGAAATCTTGTCTTCTCCACATCTGAAAGCATTTACATTCAATGAGCTAAAGAATGCCACCAGAAATTTTCGTCCTGACAGTCTTCTTGGTGAAGGGGGATTTGGCTATGTTTATAAGGGATGGATTGATGAACACACATTTCAGGCTTCAAAACCTGGATCAGGAATGGTTGTTGCCGTGAAAAAGCTAAAATCTGAAGGCTTTCAAGGTCATAAGGAGTGGTTGGTATGTCTCTGCTTTCAGACTTCCTTTCTTGCCTTAAGCAAAAGTATATATTTTTGTTTGTCTCCAGTCATATGAATGGTCTGATTACTGAAAGCTAAATCAATTTTCAGACTGAAGTTAACTACCTTGGGCAACTCCATCATCGTAATCTGGTTAAATTAATTGGGTACTGCTTGGAGGGAGACAACCGGCTATTGGTCTATGAGTTTATGCCCAAAGGGAGCTTAGAGAATCATCTGTTTAGAAGTAAGTTACGAAAGCCATTACACTGTTATTGTATAATTTGTGTCTCCTCAGTTGATTTATTAATCATTTTCTCACTAAAGAGACTGAGGAAAAATAAGAAAGACATTAACAATATTACTTGTTCCATAAGAATGGTTGATGGACCTGATGTTATTGAGCCTAAGGTATTGAAGATGTATGAGAGGAGAAGGAAGGGAAAAGTGACTCAAGCTGTGGTAATTTCCGATGATCTGGCCACAGGGATAAAAAAGGCAAATAACAGTGCTAACTAACTCACATGTGCTGTGATGTGTGGGAGTGAGAGAGAGAGAGAAAGGTTGTTAGTGGGGAATATAATGTGATTTGAGGGGTTAGAGTGAGGGCTAGGAAGAATTGAGCTTGGTGGGAGAGTCTCTAGCCTCTCAAAAGCTAGGGGAGTATTCTCTTCTCTTTGTTAGCTTCTTTTACTTCATTTTGTTATTTCTGTGCTCTGGTTGTGCTGCTTGTGATCCGATCCTCATCCATTCCTTTGAATGTGATAGGATTCTTTCTTTTCTTTTGGTAATTCAATAACGAAGGAACATTTCAGTTTTGTTTTTGTGTTGGTTTGCATCATTGATCTTTTGTGTTCTTAACTATTATATGGTGACATTCATCTGTCAGTTCAGTGATAGCAGATAGGTTAAAAAAACACAAGTATGATTTGCTCATTGCAGTTGGATATTGGAATTGTAGAAAATCAGCTTATGTAGACTTACGAGTTCATTATATTTGACAGGAGGGCCTCAGCCACTCTCTTGGTCAGTGAGGATGAAAGTGGCCATTGGGGCTGCCAAAGGGCTCTCCTTTCTCCATAATGCTAAATCGCAAGTCATATACCGTGATTTTAAAGCTTCTAATATCCTACTAGATGCTGTAAGTTCAATGAATGAGAATAGAATTATGACTTTGTTTTTATTGGATTGTGTGAATTAATCACTTATCATGCTATGGGATTGCAGGAGTTCAATGCTAAACTCTCTGATTTTGGCTTAGCTAAGGCAGGTCCTACCGGTGATAGAACTCATGTGTCTACTCAAGTCATGGGTACTCATGGATATGCAGCTCCTGAATATGTTGCTACAGGTCTTGTTTAGCTTCACGTGCAACATAATTGGTGCTTTAACTTTGTTTAGAATTATTATTGGAGGTCCTCAATCATTTAATGGATGTTTTAATATGTTATTGCACAAATCAATCCTTTGAAAGTTTAGTATGAATATGATCATTGTATTAGTTCCTTCCTGGTGGTATATAAATTATAAAAGACTTACATTAGGGTAAATTGCTGGTTACGACAATAGTTAGGATCTACGGGTTTAATGATTTTTCTTTTGAATTCTATTCAAAAAAGGATCTGAGGTTAATGATTTTCCATTTGAATTCTAGTTTTTTTGTTCTTGTCAAAACAGGAATGTCTGTGTCTCTAATTTTATGTTCATCATGTTTACTCTGTTGTACTGCTCTATGGGATGGATCAGAAGAAGACTCATTTCATGTGTCTCATTTTATGTTAAACATCATACTAAAGCCCTGATTGATTGACAGGTCGGTTGACAGCCAAAAGTGATGTCTATAGTTTTGGAGTTGTGTTGCTTGAACTTCTATCTGGAAGACGTGCTGTGGATAAATCAAAAGCTGGGGTAGAGCAGAATCTGGTAGACTGGGCAAGACCATATTTGAGTGACAAACGAAGACTATTTCGGATTATGGACACCAAGTTGGAGGGCCAATACCCTCAAAAAGGAGCCTACACGGCTGCAACTCTTGCTCTACAATGCCTGAATAACGAAGCCAAGGCAAGGCCTCCAATGACAGAGGTTTTAGCAAAACTTGAACAGATTGAAGCCCCCAAAAACGCAGGCCGACACTCCCACTTGGAGCAACAGAGAGCCCATGTTCCTATAAGAAGCTCTCCTGCACGAAACAGGTCCCCACTACATCTGACTCCAACTGCATCCCCGTTGCCATCTTACCGGCAGTCTGCTCGCGTACACTGAACTACGAACATCTTATGTAAATTCCTTATTCTATTTTTATCAGAATGTGTTTACTATAGGATTTGGTGAGATTTGTACTTCGCAAATTTTGAGTTATAATGAACAGAATATTGACACCATCTTTCCACAAGCTATGGAAGTATATTTCTACC
This sequence comes from Erythrophleum fordii, assembly GCA_032878935.1. NCBI lineage: Eukaryota > Viridiplantae > Streptophyta > Magnoliopsida > Fabales > Fabaceae > Erythrophleum > Erythrophleum fordii. The sequence continues at coordinate 45,420,602 of JAVQMF010000053.1, read as the reverse complement.
GCAAGTTTCTTTTTCCTTTTTCCTTTTTCCTATTGGTTGTTCATATTTGCAGGTAGTGGGAAGAAGTGAACTCAAAACACTAGGTTAAAAGAAGCTTTCGCTCTCTCCTTTGTATTCTTACATCCTTGAAGAACTGACATAGTACACAGAAGTTGCGGTCTTAAGAGAGAGAACAAGTATGGGTTCTAGTTCTACTATATGATCTCTTATAATGTAATCCCAAGTTTAGCTCTATTTGTTCTAAGGCAGCCACAACTTCGATCATTGTTGGGCGCTGCTTGGGGTTTAAGCAGAGGCAGCTGAGTATGAGTTGAGCCAACTCATAGGCTCCTTCGATTGGAAAATTGTGTCCTAGACTCTCGTCTATAACGCGGTGAAGTTCCAATGTGTTGCTTAGAAATGGTATGCCCCACAGGGCAAGATTCCCCACCACCCCATCTGAATGTTTCCTAACTGCACCAGAGCCTGACAATATCTCTAGCAGAACCACTCCGAAGCTATATACATCAGCTTTTAGAGTTAAATGCCCTGTAAAATAACAAAAACATAAGCTTTTACTATCAAATTATAAAGTGTTGACCAATTCTTATATGTTAGAAGCATACTTATATATTGTTATGTTTATAAAGTGAGTATGCCTTAGAATTTCTGATGAAGTTTCTGCATCACCCTTGTTTTATATGGTCAAGGATGTCAAGTACCTGTGGCTATATACTCTGGGGCAAAATAGCCTCTAGTGCCAAGGATTCTTGTGGATACGTGGGACCGGTCACCTTCAGGTCCCTCTCTAGCCAGTCCGAAGTCAGAGAGCTTTGCATGGAAGTTCTGCAATATCATTCGTACGCAGTCGATAATATAAAAATGAACACCTTTATGCATCATTATAATGTTAGCTGCAATACTAAAACGAAAGGTTGTTATCAGAAGAGGTAGAGTAAGCATCAATTTTAGCAGCTCACAGCATCCAGCAGGATATTGGAGGATTTAGTATCACGATGAATTACTGGTGTTTCATAGGTATGAAGATATTCTAAGCCCCTTGCTGTCCCAAGTGCTATATTAATTCTTCTATTCCAGTTTAGCTTTCCTCTGTCTTCTGTTCATGCCAAGACACAAAATAATATAGAACTTTGCATAAACGTGCTCATTTACTTATTAGCCTCTTGGTTCTTGAGTATCATAAGTGCTTACCCTTCGAGAGATGGTCCTCCAAGCTTCCTCCAATCATGTACTCAAACACCAGCGTTCTATACTCACCCTCACGGCAGTACCCAATGAACTTCACCACGTTCGGATGGCGAAATTTGCTCAGATATACCACTTCATTCTGTAGGCACAAAAAGTATTATAGAGGTACACATTTTTTCTGCAAAACCACCCAGCCACAAAGATACACGGTTTTTTGTTGTATAGACTTAGTCACCCATTGATTCCACTAATAAATCAGTAATAAAAAATTTCAACTTTGATATAATAGACCCGTCATCAAATCATGTGAAAAAAAAAAAATGATCTATTGGTCTATATAGACAAGTCTATACAAGAGTCTCAAGTAACCAGACCAGCCATTCTTCATGGCCTCGTGCTCCTAGCCTTCTTATTCTCTTAACAGCTATGGGAAATCCTTCATTTGGTTTTGCAGCATTCATGGTGTAGTGCGGGAGATATCCCTTATAAACATCAGCAAAACAGCCCTGGCTAATTAAGTTCTTATTCCTGAACCTGCGGGTGGCATCTTCCAAGATTTTATAGGAAAAGCTTTTGAGCTTACGAGTTTGGAACCCTATACCCTTATCTACTTTCAGAACATTCAAATCCCTTGGATCAGCTACATAATTCTGCCTTTCAACTCTGTTGCCCTTTCCTGAAAGAGAAATCGTTTGAGTGACAGAAAGAAAAAAAAAAAAAAACCACGAAAGACATGGTTAGAACTTTGAACGTCTGCTTTAATATTGTGAGTACCTCTCTGATTGTTTGAAACAACCAACAGATTCTTCTGTTCATTCAGAAAACATGGTCTTCCAGCTTTGGCGTGTGTTCCTGCACCTAAAAAATACAGTAAATCAGTTAAATAATAGCATCATCTGAAGAAACTAGAGAAAGTAAGATTAGTTTTAGTGTTGTAATGTAAGGACTTTTGAAGGAACTTGAACATCAAATGCAATGGTAGTTGATTGGCTATGCAGGAATACGGATAGGAGGTTGAGTAATATTATTGTGGGGTTGGTTGGGATCCTGCCCTCCTGGTCAAACAAACTCCCATGACTCCTCGTGAGGGCTAAGTTTCATTCACAAAAAGACCGAAAGCGGTTTATTTCAATTTGAAATCCAGAGCGGTTAAAAGAAAAAAATAATAATAATTTAGCAGCCTAGTTGAAGCTGGTTTGGTAAAGGGGAGTATGGGAAAACTGGGTGCTGTTTTGTACCGATCTGACTGAAAAAATCCAAACTTTTCACCGATGTATACAAAGTGAAATAATTGGATGGTGATGTTAAATTGGTTGATTGAAAAAATAGAATGAAAATCTGATCATCCAATGATGTTGGTTTTGGTCAGGATAAAGAGCGACTCACCTGAACTGGCCGCGGTTGAAATAGGATGTTTGGTCGCCACTTCGCATTCTAGTTTTGCCCCTTTCATTGGGGAAATAAGATAACAGATGAGTAATCACATTTTTATTGAAATATCAATTTGCCATTCTAATCTTACTCTATATAAAAAAGGAAAAGGACGCCTACTGATAAATCGAGGCTCCTCGTGTAGATTTTGTGAGCTCTTTCGTTAAGGTTGTGGAGCCAGCCTTAAGGCATTGAGGCCATTGCCATATTAGCATGAATAGGGCAGCGTTCTATTAGACCTGTGGCAAGACAAGAGAGGTTGACCCTTAATTATTGTCTTAATCCTCAAGAGTTAGAAACTCGATAAATATTCAAACAGGTCCACATTCCAAAAGAGCGAACCTCATCAGCCAACGGGCTGAATCTAATTTGCCTTGTGCATCTCTGCAGCCTATCATGCACCTACCCGCGTTAAATTATCGCTCACTTGGGGGACCATGTATTGTCATTATTGCTTTGTAACATGTTTTAACAATTTTCATACTAGATTTGTCACGTATCTTACTGCTTATTGTTATTCTATCCTTGTTAGTTGTCATACTATCTTCTGTTGCTCACCTATAAAAGAAGCATGTCGGGTATGATATATGTTTTCTGCACTCATTAATAAAGACTCTCATTAAGTTAGACATCGAAGCATTTGTAGAAGCCTGGACTTCCCTCAGAATTTCATGAAAATGTCCTCAAACACTTGCCTAGAACTCGAGAACTATTTTCTTACTTTAAAGGTTGCAATGCAACAATGAAGATTCTTCATGGTTGCATGCAAAATAGTATCTCTTGAACATTCAAGGTGTTGAGAATTAGGTAGTGTTTGTTTCAATGGAGGGGAGGGGAGGGGTTTTAATGATATGTTGTTTAGTTGATTTGAAGGGGAAGGGAGGGGAGGGGAGATAAAATTAAATGGACAATTATACCCTTATGATATTAGAATTAATTTTTTTTGTTTTTAAGATATTTTTATAAAAAATATTTTTTTTACTTTCTATTATAAAAAATACTTTGTTTTATTTCTATTAAAAATATAATTTATTTTAATAAAAAATTATCTTAAATTCTATTAAAAAAATAAGATCTATATTATGTTTTAAGTGAAAGCAAAGTAGAGGCAATTTAGTCAAATTAAACTTAAAAATTTCTCTCCCCTCCAAAAACCCTCACTTTTGGAAGGGAGGGGAGGAGAGGGAGTATTTTGCCTCCCCTCCCCTCCAACTTTTTCATACCAAACAAGGAGAGGGCCTCCCCTCCCCTCCCCTCCCCAAAAATCCTCAAACCAAACACTACCTTAGAGATAGTGTTAATGGCGACTCTGAGAGATTTTAAAATGGTTAATCTTATTAATTTAAAGGATCGTGCTTAAATATTGATAAAAGTACTTTAAGTTTGTGTTAAGTTTCAATTTCGTCCCATATATTTTATTTGTGTCAATTTTGCTTCATAATTTTGTTGTACGATGGCTAGCTAGGTGCTAGCTAAAAAAAACAAAGAGAAAATTATATTTAAGGGCTTATATTTTATAAAATTTATAATAAATGATCTTAAAAATCAAATTATCTTTAAAAACTATAATTACCATAAGATTTTAGAATATTTATTATTAAGTTTAGAGATTTAGTATGAGTGTAGAAAAGTGTTAAAATTTCTTATACCCAATAGTAAATATCTAAAATTCAGTGGTAAATTCTTTAAAATCTAATAATAATTATAATTTTTAAAAATAATTATAATTTTTAAAATCTTTTATTATAAATTTTATAAAACTTAAGTTCTTAAATATAATTTTTCCTAAAAAAATTTAATAATTCAAATTGGCAAGTCTTATTTACCAAAAACTCATCAAAACATAGTGCAATGTGGATCATTATTTGCCACATCAGCTTTTTTTTTTTTTAACTTATTCAGATGTTGTTAATCATTAGAAAAATATTAAAACTTTTAAAATATATATAGGATATATTGGCACAAATAAAATATATGGGATAAAATTTCAACTCTCCAAACTTAAGGGAGATTGCCTTTAAATATTTTATTCTGTTTGAGAATAAATTTATTAATTAAATTCAATTTAAAAATTTATAGTCTCTATAGTTGCATCTAATTTTTAATTAGATTTCTATAACTTAAAAGTTTGCAACTAATTCTTATACTTTAAAAAAATTTTAATTTAGCCTCAGCCATTGAATTTTTGTTAGTGTGTCATTAGGTTCTAATTGCTAACATGGCCAATTATTTGTTAACTTGATATTTTGAATATACATTATTTAGAAGTAGACAAATAGGGTAAATGTAGATAATGAAGTGAAATTAATAAACGTGTATGACATGTGATACAACTTATGTTAAGTAATTTGAATGAGATATATAGGTTAAATCATGAATACTTAAAATGTCAAGATAACAAATGATTGACCACATTAATAAAATTTAATAGGACATTGGCGAAGTGTAATGATAAAGACTATAAAAAGTTTTTAAGACTATGAGAATTTAATTAAATGTTTTTAAATTGTAGGAATAAAACTAAAAATTGAATGAAATTATGAGAACCAATAAAATTATTTAACCTTTTAAATTTTATAAAATTTAAATTAGAAGTTATTATTTTGATAAATAATTTTCTTTTCAAAGCAAAGGTTATTCCTTACATTGTTCTTTAGTTTATAATTGCATACTTGCAGATTTGTTGTGATTTTAACAAGTTAGATGCTGAAGAACTTGATAAAATCACTAGAAATCTACAATTATGAACTATAAAGAAAGACTTGATAAAGCTAAGGGAAGTAAAAATGGCACTTTAGACATATATAAAATAACTTAAAGTTCATGGAAAATGGTTTCCTCTAAAAGATTTTTTATAAACTTATTGACAAAAAGTTTGAATATTAAATATATGAAAAAAATTCAATTTATAGTAATTTTTCATGATAAATTAATGCTAGGTTAAATTATTCTTTTAGTCTCTATAGCATTATTTAATTTTTATAGTTTGAAACATTATCCTAGCGACATTGTTTTAATTATGATTATATTAACCATGATTAAGACACATCTTAATCACAATTATTATAATCACAGTTAGAATTAGCCTTAATTATAGTTAAAGTATAATTTTGATTAGGATAGGGCCTACTCAAATTGTCTTAGGCTTTTTAAAGGCTTAACCCTCTTTATTTAGCCTCCCTCATCTCTCATGTAAGCATGTGCGACTTCCAAATTTGTAGCAACACATTTGCATGCATAGCTCAAAAGCCCTTCATTAATGGATCTTCCTGGTTGCTAGTGACTCTTGCTTCATTGAAACCTTCATCTCCAACTCTTCCCTCCATGAAATTTTTAGCGTTATCAACTTTTCCCTCCATGCAATGCCCTTATTGGAGTTAAGGAGAAGTATTTGAATGAACTTAACTTTAAAATTAGTTTAAGTTGAAGTTAAGTGCACTTAAGCTAAAGAGAGTTAGCACATTCAAGAAAGTTGAGCGAACTTAAGTGTAGTTAAGTGCACTTTTTTTGATTGGTTGAGCGCAAATATTTTGTTTTGTCCATTTGTGCTTTTCTTTGCAATAAGACCTATTGCATTAACCTATGAAAAGCTAAATATTAATGGTGTTTGTTTTTAAGAAATGTCAAATTGTTATTTTTTAGCTTCAAGATCATGATTCTGAGTTTTTTAAAGAATGGTCAAATATTTAATATTGTTTAATCAAGTTATATAATTTTTAATTATAAATTAGTGAATGAAACATAATAAATACGTTCTGGTCCTTCAATTTTTCCTTTATCTTTCATTAGTTTCATAGCTTATGATTTCAACATTTGGCATCAGAGCTTCTATGATCTTTTGAGGGATTGTGAATGATAAAACTAGTAAAGAAACTTACCATAACCCACCATTAAGCCATTATTTTCCTTTCTATTCTGCTATGGCTTCCTTTAACTTTTTTAGAGTTTTTCCACCCATTTTGAATGGGTAAAATTACCATATGTAGGCTATTAAAATGAAAGCTTACTTTAGATTATTTGATCTTTGGAAGTATGTTGAATCTGATAAAACTGTATACCTTTTACCAATTAACCCAACAATAAACTAGATCAAACATTATTTGGAAGAGATAGCCAAGAAGTATAGAGTTTTCTCCATCATTCATGCAATTGTTGATGAAGCCATCTTCACTAGGATAATAGCTTGCAAAGTTGCCAATGAAGCTTGGGAGAAGCTAAAAGTGGAGTTTTAAAGGAGTGATATAACTTAGTAGATGCAAATTTATAACCTAAGAAAGGAGTTTGAATCGCTAAAATAAAAAGAGTCTGAGAAGATGAAATACTACATTGACAGAGTCATGCAACTATAAACAAGATCAAGTTGCTTAGGGAAGAAGTGAAAGAAAGAAGAAGTATAGAGAAAGTCATACTAATTCTTCTTGAGAAGTTTGAAGCAAAGATTTTTTCATTGGAAGAACTAGGCACATGCGACAGCTCTCCATAACAAAACATGCAAATGCATTACAAGTTGTGGAGCAAAGAAAAGCTTCAAAGAGGAAGCAAGTGCCAGTAGTGTTGTACTAGCAACAACATAAAAGCCAAAACTATTAAATGATGGTGCCTTAAATAATCAAAATAGTGGGGAAAAAAGGAGTAATAGCAAGGCAATAAAAGAAAATTGAAGAAGGATAAGTTTCCATCATGTCTTTGTTGCTAAAAGAAAAAACATGCTAAAAACTACTGCTAGCTCAAACCTAGAATTCAAAGCTAGTCTTGCAAGTAGTTTGGTAATGTTGACAAAGTATGCAAAACGGATCAAAGTTAGCTACTTCAAGTCCAACTTGCATAAGTACCTACCAACAATGAAACTAATGAAAAGAAGTTGTTTGCAGGTATTGTTATTGAAGAATGCTTTAAGGCAACCTTAGATACTAATGTATAGCTTATTGACAATGAATGCACACATTACATGACAACAAATTTGAAAACTTTTAGAATCTTGGACAAATGTTATCCCTCTAAAGTCAGAACTAGAGATGGTAGACTTGTGAATGTCAAAGAGAGATGTGATGTTACTATTCAAACACCCTTAGGTATAAAAACAAAACTTATAAAAGATGTTTTATTTATACATACGTTAAGTTAAAATCTCTTTAGTGTTAGACAACTTCTTGATAAAATTTTTACTCCATCATTTAAGAGTAAAATATATGAAATATTTGATTCTATTGGCATAAATAATTTCTCAATTAGAATAAAAAACAAAATTTTTCCTCTTAAGTTAAAAGACCGTAAAGGAGGAGCCTGTTTGGTGTGGAAGCAAATGGTGATCTATGGCATAGAAAACTTGGGTATGTCAATTTTTTTCATTAAAGTTGCTTCAATAAAAAGAACCAGTATTGGATCTACAATTTATAAGTGGTTGCAATCATGTATGTGGAGTATATCAATTAGGAAAATTGGACAAAACACCTTTCCCTATTGATCTAGTACTAAAAATAGCTGCCAAATTAGAGCTCATCCATTTAGATGTGTGTGGACTAATAAGTATATCATTCTTGCATGGTAGTAGATACTTCCTCTTATTCATTAATGATTATAGAAGATATTGTTAGGTTTATTTCCTCAAGTAAAAGTATAAAGTATTCATTGAGTTTCAAAAGTTCAAGACAATAGTGGAAAATCAGTGTTTACTAAAAACCAATACCTTGAAGACCGATAATGGGACTAAGTATACCCTTAATCAGTTTAAGGAGTTTCCCTAAGAAGCATGTATATATCACCAACTCATTGTAACTTACTCCTTACAAAAAAATGGTATGAGTGAAAGGAAGAGTATAGATATTATGAGCATGGCCAGATGTCTCAAGTTTGAGAAGGACTTGCTTAAGATACTAAACACCTTTATCTATTTATAAAATTGACTTCTAGCTAAAATCTTAAAGAAGAAGACACTTTACAAAGCATGAACAGGCCAAAAGCTATTTGTAAGCTACTTCAAAGTGTTCATGAGTCTATGTTATGTCCATATTCAAGAGTCTATATTATAAAGTTAAAAAAGACAAATTTAGTCAAAGATTAGAAATTACTTTTCTTTTTAGGTTACAACAATGTCTTTAAAGGGCATAGGATTTTTAATCGTATTACATAACAAATTATTATAAGTAGAAATGAGAAGTTTGATGAAAGTGGAGATTGGAATTGGAAGAAGATGGTTGCTACTTCTGTTAGTTAAGTTCTAAATATTAAAGACATTGCTAGAAAACTTGTTGGCACTTTCAAAGATGATGATTCTAATAAAGATAATATAGTCAAAAGGATAAGATCTCTTAAAGATACCCATGCTAGATGCAACGTTGCCTTTCTAAAACCCATAAGCACTAAAGATGCTTTAAAGTCATCAGAATGTAGAACTGCTATAGATTAGGAGTTAAGAATGATTGAAAAAAATAACACCTGGGTGCTGGTGTCAAGACCAAGCAACAAGCATGTGATTGACATAAAATGGACTTTTAAACTCAAGTTAAACCTTGATGTTACTATAAATGACCATAAAGCAAGATTAGTTGTAAAGGGTTATACAAGGATGCAAGGTGTAGTCTTCATTAAAACCTTCGTTCTAGTTACAAGATTCAATACCTTCATACTGCTTCTCTCAATTACAACTTAACAAGACTAGAAAATAATTCAACTTGATGTTAAATTAACCTTTTTTAAATGGAGTTCTAAAAGAGAAAATTTATATTGAACAATTAGATTATTTTTCATAAGACAGCAGCAAGGTATATTTGTTAAAGAAAGTTCTCTATGCCTTAAGGAGGCTTTAAGAGATTAGTATGCCAACATTGATAATTTTTTTTTTATTGATTTGGGGTTTAAAAGAAGCTATAATAAAGTTATCTTGTATAATCGATAGCAAAAAGATGAAATTCTTATAGTTTCTATTTATGTTGTTAATCTATTATTGACTAAAAGTGATTTTTAGTCACTCAACTTATTTAAAAGACAAATGAATAAAGTCCTTGAAATTAATGAACTAAGAAGTATGTCATATTTTTTGGAAATTGAAGTAAAGCAATCTTTCTAAGGTATTTTTATTTCTCAAAAGAAATATGCTATAGAGGTTTTGAGAAGATTCAACCTAAGTAAGATTAAGATCATGAGCATACCAACAATTTAGGAAAGTAAGTTGTGTAAAGAAGATAGGTTAAGTTCAGTAGATACTTCAAAGTATCAAAGCATGATTAGTTCACTCATGTGCTTTTCTATTATCAAACTTGATATAATGTATGCCATGAGTGTTTTGGTAAGATTGATAATGCTTTAACTGAAAATCATCTTTCAACTACCAAGCGAATGCTAAGATATATTTGATGATCCTTAGATTTAGGATATTTTAAAAAAAATTGTTGGTGTCAATTTGATGAGATTCATTGACAGTGACTGGGTTGGCTCCTTTGATGACATGAAAAGCACTTTCAGTTATTGCTTCACTCTTAAATCAAGAAGTGTGTACTAGAGTTCTAAAAAATAAGAAACTATTACTTAATCAACAATTGAAGTAAAATACATTGCAACATCAGTTGTTGTAAACCAAACACTTTATTGACAAATATGTTAAATAACTTGAGTATGCTTTAAAGTAGCACCATAAAGATTGTGTGTGATACCAAGTCAACTATAGCAATGACCAAGGTTCCTATATTTTATGGAAGGACAAAACACATTAAAATCAAATATTACACGATCAGAGAAGCAGCGAAAGAAAATGAATTTTAGTTCTTCCATTGTAATACAAAAGATTAAATGGTGGACATCTTCACCAAAGGTTTGTAAGAAAATAAGTTTAAAACTTTAAGGGAAACACTTGGCATCTGCATCAAGGAGGAGTCTTAATTTTCTTTGTTTTTTAAAGCTTATTTTGACTTAATAAAGAGAATATTGGAATTAAGGAGGAATATTTGAGTGAACTTAATTTTGAAATCAGTTTAAGTTGAAGTTGAGTGTAATTGAAATTGAGTGCATTCAAATTAAGTTAAGAAGAGTTAAGTGCACTTCGGAGAGTTGAACAAACTTAAGTATTCCTTTTTTGATAGGTTGAGTATAGATATTTTGTTTTTATTTTTTTTCTTTTTTTACAGCAAAACATGTTATATTAGTTAGTAAAAAACTAAATATTAATGGCGTTTATTTTTAGAAAATGACATATTGTCATTTTTTTCAACTTCAGGATCATAATTTTTAGTTTCCAAGAGAATGATCAAGCATTTAATATTATTTAATTAAGTTGTAAAATTTTTAATTATAAATTAATGAACAAAACAAAGCAAATATGCTTTATTCCTCCAAGTTTTCCTTTACTTTTCATTTAGTTTTGTAGCTTGCGATTTGAATACCTCTTATCTCATCTTCTTGCTTCTTGATTGTAACATCTTCCATAATTGCAACTTTGATCCAACACACCACAAGAGATCCAACGTCCAACACCTTATCTTTCATAGTTGCAGCTTAGTTTTCTTCTCTATACAGTAAAGTCAATAGCACAATTAGCTTTCACATATATGTGATTTTTTGCTTTGTTTTTTTTTTTTCTTTTTTTGACCATTTTCCTTCTTATTCTAAAATTTCATCATTTTCCTTTTAATTTTCACATGTCTTTCATTCTAACTTATTGCTAGTGTTTTTCACCAACTACTTTTTCTTCCCAATTCATTAGTCTCTAGACCTGTACCAACACCCTTAAAATTTCTTTGAATTATACTTTCTGGAGGTGAAGGTATGTTAGACTTTTAAAATGCCATTCCATCAAAAGTATAAGAATCAAGGGAGGTCATAAAAGTTGATCTTTCAAGAATTCAATTGAGGAGTTGCTACCTAAGCTTTGCTCTTGTGTTTCTCTCCAAGTGAAGTTTTATTATTTGGTTATCCTTTCTAAGTTTGTTTGGAACTTTAGAAAATTCCTTTAAGATTATATTGGAAATATAAATACAACAATAAGGTTGGGACAAGCTAAATGCTTGTAAAATCTAATGATCTTATAAATTGGTTTTAAAATAATTATTAATAATTAAAGCAATGTGTGTGTTATATTTTATTATCTAAAATTTATTAATGATGACCTTGCATACTTCTCCCTATGGTCCACAAAGGAACATATAAAAGCTTAAGAAATTCTTTAATTGCAATATAACCATAACTAGTTGCTTGATTTCTTATTAAACATCATAGTAATCAATTATACAAACCTTGTAGTTTAAGAGCCCAACTATGTGAGTTTTGCTCTGCATATTCTTATGAATTGATTTATATTTTTTATAATCATTATCTAGTTTTTGTGTCATATTTGTCACTCTCTTCTATAATCTCTTTTGCTTATACATTTTTCTTTGTTACTTTTATCTATAATATGCTAATGGTTAAGGAAAGTTGTCATTTTTTATCAAGTCTTCCTCTTAACTCTTTACCTTGCTATACCTTCTCAAATTTATAAGTAGTCTTTAAATAGTTGATAGGTGTTTTCTTGAGTTGTTGTTGCTAGATATATTAGCTAAAAATTGTTTTGTTATAGGTTTGCTAAAGAAAAATTGAATAAAAAATATAGTATAAGGTTACATATCGTTATACACACATATGTAGTAGCGGTTAAAACTACTACCTTAAATTAAAATAATTATTATAAATTGTTATTAGAGTATAATCTAATCATGATTTTACTAATAATATTATAAACTATCATTAGAGTATAGTCTAACTATGATGTTATCAATAGTTAAAATCATAATTAAAACTCTATGATAGACAATTCAACTACAAATTTTACAATCATTGCTAAATGACTTAGCGACGGTTTTAATCGCTTCTAAAACCATTAAAGAAAAGTTGTGACAAAACCCTTGTTTTTGTAGCATAAATTTTAAGTAATCGGTTGTTAAATTTTTCTAACATAAGCAATCATGCATATATTATTTTAATATTTTAAATATGTATAATTCAAGCTAACTAACAAAAACCACTTAACATAATTTTATCACATGTCATATATTTGAATTGATTGTACTTTATTACCTATTTTTACTATTTTTTTACCCGAAATTACATATAATCAAAATATTATAATCATAGTAAATGATTAGTCAATTTAACAAAATTTAACGGAAAAATTATGAAAATTTTATTATGGAAACTAAACTAAATTTATTTTTAAGATTATAAAGATGCAATTATAATTTTTAAAAAGAAGATTAAATTAAGACATAAATAAAATTATAAAAATGAAAAGAATAATTTGACCTTAAAGTTATCGTACATATACCAAACCCTTAAGGCCCAACCTGAACATGGGTGGAAAACACTATCTCTTCGAAAGCTACATCTCCTTCCAAAATACCTTTCCTATCACATCATAGCTCATCCCCAGCAAACCAAGCAATTATGAAGATACTTTTCAAGTTTAATAAACGTACGATAACATGATCTATGATCATATATATTGTCTCTGTCCATCAACAGTTGATACGCCTTTGTCAAGATTACAAAAAGAAATGCACACAGCAGAAGAAAGAGAGGCGTAGAATTAAGAGAAAAAGGAGAGGAGAAACTATGGGGGGTTTTAACCTAAATTTTGTAAATTTTATTAAGAACAAAATACTCTTTTCCCCATTGATTGAATTTTTGAGCATGAAATCCCAACAAATTTTGGTGGATTTAAAAGTAATGCCGAAATCTGCACATATTTTGAAAATAAATATTTGATTTGAAAACACTCCAAAACAACAAACTTAAAAAAAACAAAAACAAAATTGGAAATCAGTTGAACTAGTTATTCGGTTATAAACTCTAAAGTTTGTGGACTAAAGGAAAAATGAAGATTTAAAGAGTTATATGAAATTGTAATTTTCCTTTTCGCGGAACAACGCATACAAACTATACATTGACAATGTGGAAACAAGCCACATAACATGAAGCTATTAATTCTTTTAGGACAATTAATAAAACAAATATTTCATTTTACATAACCTCATAAAGGTAATAGAGTAGGTAAAAGTATTAAATTAAAAAAAGCAAGAATTTGCAAATATATATATATATATATATATATATATAGCATGCAATCCATGAAAAAGTAATATTACTAAGTACTCAACAACCAGTAACAAACGAGCGTAAATTCTAGGAAGGGTGATGAATGATATGGTGTTAAGCACTCTGTATTTAAAGCATCAAGCGACATCAGGGGTTCCCTAAAACACTTCAATGAGGAAAAAACCATTGATTCAAAAAGAAAGCCCACAGTGAAATGTCCAAGGGAACGGGACACCTAATTTCTAAGGGTTTTTAAGGCTTCTTGTTAAGGAAACAAACGCCAACATGTTGTATTTGTAGTTTTGATATATATGTTGTGTTTATATGATCGCATGTTTCAGCAAAGAAGAAAAGCATCATCATAAAGCAGAACGTCAGGCAGAAGTGAACCTGGACGGATGTTCAGTCTAGATGATTTATTCCTTAGTTTGACTTAAACATAAAAATCTTTTAATTTCCAGATTTTGGTATTTCAAATTGTGGTCACCAGGAGAGGACCCATCCTCTGCAAATTGTTGAAGACTGATAACTTCCATCAAATTTTATGCTTCAGTTAGTTGATTAACTAACTTCCAGCCATGTTCGGAAGAAGATTAATGAGGAGGGAGCTTAACTAATTAGCTAATGAAGTGCTGGAGGGTGAAGATCTGATTCTGATATTAAATGAAACAAAAGTAGAGTGTGCAGGAAAAAGATTGAAGGGGATGCATTGGTCAATATAAGAGAAGAAAAAGCAAAGGAGAGCTCATGGCCACGTATGCACTTCAATCATGATATATATTCTGTTGCCATCATCTTTCCCTCAATCCCGACCAGATTCAACGCCTTATATAGCAAGCGAAATCAAAGCTGAAGGTACACGCGGACTTCTTGAAGCTCTTGAATTAATGGTCCAACCTGGCTAGTTGATATGAAAGATGGAGAAAATTTGGTGTATATATATATATGGTGTTTTGCTTTGGATTTCTTCATCGTGGAAGCAAAACAACATAAAGAGACAACGCAGATGATGATTGATGAGTTAATTAGGTCAGGTGTCCCCTAGAGTTCCCCGGAACACTTCACTGGGTATGACACTAGTGCACTACTACCCCACTGAAGTGTTTGGGGGAACTCTGGGTGCCATCTGACACCCTACGCTACAACTACAGCATTAACAAGCTTTTAAGGTTCGGCGAGTAAATATTTTCACACGTTCCATTTTGGTACCCTTCATTCTTTACTGTATACTTGTCCTTACACTAATTGCACTACTCTATAAATTCAGATTTAAAATGCCAAATCCAATTCAATCATTATCAGCACGCAATGTTATACTACATATCTATTTTGCTCATAATTAATATGATTTTTATTTTTTTTTGTCCTTTTTCTTTGATTCTTGAACAATGTACAAGTCTAGATGGTGGATCTTGAGCAGCAGTCCTCAAATGAAATGGATAACTTCAAGGAACTAGGATATAGATGTTCAATGACCAGAGAGACAAAGTGAATGGCAGTCGGTAAACGATATCAGATAGTGCTGCTTAATTTTGGAATTATTGTAAATTATATATAAATACACACACACACAAACACACGCATATTGAATAGTTTAATTTTGTGCTTATGTAAGTTCCTCTTCATATTCTGTTATTTTTTCAAGAAAGTTTATAGAAGCATTATTCTTAGTCTTTCTTTTTGCATTCCAAACTTCAAAACCAAATACTTACTGGAAGAACCCCATTGGGTCAATTCCACTCGAGTCCAACGCAACAACTTAATTACGACCGAAAATTTTTTTTTCTACACGAAAGGTTGAATATAAAATTTCTTGAAATTATGCAAATCATACTTATATACTTTAACTTAATTGAACATTGGTTGAAGTCCTAGAAAAAATTACCCAACATGCTGTTGGATGTTTACTTCAGTTTGAAAACCAGTAATTAATATATATATATATATATATATATATATATTCTACACTATGCAAGCGTTTTAGATTTAATAATTAGCATTTCATTCTCTTAACGTACATCGGGAATATATTTTTTTTTTCCGAAATTAATTATGAAGGTGAAAAACACTCAGTTTTGAACAGTCTCATGGGATTAACAAGACCTTTTTCAGTTTGAAGCTTTATATGAAGAACCAAAATTAAGAAATTATTTTAATATGCTTGATGAGAACATTAAGTATAATGATTGAAGTATTCAATATAATATATATATATATATATATATATATATATATAACATGCATCATTATTTGATTGTCACCAACTTGCTCATTAGTCGAGTTGTGTGTGCTTAATTAACAAGGCTCCTTTTGTGGCAATAGCCAATACCCAGTTTGCAAGAGCACCCAGGCTTCCAATTTCTAAATATTGAAGTCTTTCTATCGCTTAGCAGTTCTTCAGTTCTTACAACAAAACAGCTATTTAGCATCTATCGATTTTGATTTTATATGAATAGATTTTATAAATGAATCTCAATTTAAAAAAAAAATGATTTATTATCAATTTTTTTCAAATAAATAGATTCAGATTTGATGATTCATTTTTATAATTAACTTAATTTAATCTTTTTACACTGAACTTAACTAAATCTACACAAGTGCTTGCCGTGTTGAATTTTACATATATATATATATATATATATATACACTCAAGTCTTCCAAAAGAAATAGTTTTGCAATGCCACTATTCCAATTAATTGCCATTGAATTTAATTAAACAAAATGCAAAATTTAATGATTAATAAAAAAATTTAAATACATTTTTGGTCTTTCTAATTACGTAAAAGTTTCAATTTGGTTATTCTAATTTTGAAATGGACAATATTGTCCCCTTATATATATATATATATATATATTTATAATGATCCAATTTTACCCATTTATCTCATAATTTATACAAAATTTAACGTTAAACTTAATACATATTGTTATTTTATTTAATATACTACTAACTCACACTTAGATCTAACACTCATATTAACATAATGTTAAATTTGATATTAAATTTTAGATAAATTAAAACACAAATTAATGAAGTGGGATCATTTTAAAAAAAATACATTACAAAAAACATAGGTCATAATGATGGTTATTTAGTTAGCCATATTTTAACATCGGTTAGATAATTGCTATTAAATCCAAGGACTTAATGGCGATTTTATTAAACATCGCCCTTAAGTCCATAAACCTAGTAATGGTACTCAACTTTCTCATCAAGCCTATGTATAACACTTAACGGCGAGTGGTAAATAACCGCAGTCAAGTTCATTGACTTAACAAGGATTTTAAATAACCCACATTAAAGTTAAGTCCTTTTGGGGAGAGACAGAGAGAATGTTAGCGGAGTGGCTCTCGACTTCTTGGACGCAATGCTTGATACAGATTTTAATTGTTTCTAATTACAATTTCAATGGCAAATTAGTTTTGCTTGTAAATATATATATATATATATATATATATATAGGTCTATGTATCTGTTGATAAAAGCAAGAGAAAAAAGTTTAAAAGGGAAATTATAATAGAAAATTAAAAAAGGAATTAACAACTGTTCAAGACCACACAAAATTTTCACTGTTGTCTATCAGCTTGTGATAATACTTAATCGACGTTAAATCCGTAATCTAATGGTAGTTCCACCACCACCGTTACATCCATCCTCTGCAAATTGTTGAAGACTGATAACTTCCATCGAATCTTAGAAAAACATTACAAGTATATGAATGATTCTGTTTATGCTTCAGTTAGTTAATTAACTAACTTCCAGCCATGTTCGGAAGAAGATTAATGAGCAGGGAGCTTAACTAATTAGCTAATGAAGTGCTAGAGGGTGAAGATTTGATTCTGATATTAAATGAAACAGAAGTAGAGTGTGCAGGAAAAAGATTGAAGGGGATGGATTGGTCAATATAAGAGAAGAAAAAGCAAAGGAGAGAAAAAGCAAAGGAGAGCTCATGGCCACGTATGCGCTTCAATAATGATATATATTCTGTTGCCATCATCTTTCCCTCAATCCTGGCCAGATTCAACGCTATATATAGCAAGGGAATCAAAGCTGGAGGTACACGTGGACTTCTTGAAGCTCTTGAATTAATGGTCCAACCTAGCTAGTTCATATGAAAGATGGAGAAAATTTGGTACATATAAATATGGTGTTTTAGCTTGGATTTCTTCATCATGGAAGCAAAACAACATAAAGAGACAACGCAGATGATGATTGATGAGTTAATTAGGTCAGGTGTCCCCTAGAGTTTTGCAATGCCACTATTCCAATTAATTGCCATTGAATTTAATTAAACTAAATGCAAATTTTAATAATTAATAAAAAATTTAATTAAATTTTTGGTCTTTCTAATTCCATAAAAGTTTCAATTTTGGTAATTCTAATTTTGAAATGGACAATGTTCTCCACTAATAATAATAATAATAATAATAATAATAATCCAAGTTTACCCATTATTTATCTCATAATTTATACACAATTTAACGTCAAACTTAATACATATTGTTATTTTATTTAATATACTACTAACTCACACTTACATTTAACACTCATGTCAATATAATGTTAAATTTGATATTAAATTTTAGATAAATTATAAGACAAATTAATAAAGTCGGATCATTTTAAAAAAATACATTACAAAAAACATAGGTCATAATGATGGTTATTTAGTTAGCCATATTTTAACATCGGTTAGATAATTGCTATTAAATCCAAGGACTTAATGGCTATTTTATTAAACATCGCCCTTAAGTCCATAAACCTATTGATGGTGCTCAACTTTCTCATTAAGCCTATATATAACACTTAACGGCGAGTGGTAAATAACCGCTATCAAGTTCGTTGACTTAACAAGGATTTTAAATAACCCACATTAAAGTCAACTCCTTTTGGAGAAAAAGAGAGACAGAGAATGTTAGCGTAGTGCCTCTCGACTTCTTGGACGCAATGCTTGACACATTTTAATTGTTTCTAATTACAATTTCAATGGCAAATTAGTTTTGCTTGTAAATACAAATATATATATATATATATATATATATATATTTGTATATAGGTCTGTGTATCTGTTAATAAAAGCAAGAGAAAAAAATTTAAAAAGGAAATTATAATAAAAAATTAAAAAGGAATTAACAACTGTTCAAGAGCACACTAAATTTTCACTATTGTCTATCAGCTTGTGGTTATATTTAATCGACATTAAATCCGTAATCTAATTGTGGTTCCACCACCACCGTTACATCCATATGGTTCAACTGCAGCTCATGAACAGCCATTGAATTAGCGGTGGTTATCTCACCACCATAAATCAAGCCCCTGGTCCCTTTTGGGCGCATTCGGTGCCGGTTTTAAATTGTAATTAAGTTTGGTTTAGTGATGATGATTCCAGCGGTTGATAGACACTGCCACAAAACTGCTTGTGACAGATGATTCAGATGGTTTTCTTAACTGTCGTAGAAGCCATGTGTGCGCTTGAAACAACCATATCAAGGCTATTGAAAAATTGCTTTTTTTTTTTTGTAGTGTATAAGATGATTCAGATGATGCAGTGATGATTTGTTTTTTTTTTTTTCGATAGTGTATAGGATGATAAAATTGTCTATTTTTAGACTAAGAGGAAAAAATTAGAACTTTTATAAAATCAAAGAGAAAAAGAGTGCATTTACCTTAAAATGTCAATTAGTTATTGTATCGTTGTAATGTTTTTTCATAAGAAAAACATAAACTTTTGCCCTCATATTTGAAATAACAGGTTTCCATTATTTTAAAACAAAAAAAAAAATCTGGTTTCTAATTTGAAAAATTGCATTAGTACCATCCACTATCTGTTAATTCTCCATATCTGAATTTGATCGTTACTCATATTCTGATTCTTTTTCTGGCCAAAACGTATACCAACAAATTAGAGTCTAGTAATAGTCCCTGATAGCTCCTAGGACAATTTTTACAATTTGACAGTACAAACTGGAATGAAAAAATTATATCCAAGATTTTATAAAATTTAAAATAAAGGATTTTAAAAATTAAAATTACTTTTAAATACAAAAATTATTATCAAATTTTAAAAAATTTACTATTAGATTTACCACTTTTTTAAAATTTAGTAGTAATTTTTCTAAATCTAATAATGAGCCTCTTAATAAAATTTGGTAATAATTTTTGTTATTAAAGATAATTTTAACATTTAATATTTTTTATTATAAATTTTATAAAATTTAGGTCTTTAAATATAATTTTCAACTAGAATTTCTGCAAATGTCCAATCAACAACCTTTTTTATCTCATCGTTTCATCTTTGCAGAAGTCCAGCTAAAAACTTGGAAGGCCATTGGTAATTAGTAATTACTAATTAGTGAAACGCTCATACAATGCCATGATAAATTAACATACCACATTATATCTCTGCTATCTGCATAATATAACCTCAACATGTTCGGTCAACTAGTCTCATGCAGCTCTTTAATTTCCAAAAGTTGTTTGCCGTCCAATAGTCGTCATTGGAATTCTTTCCTTATATATTTGTTAATGGCAAGCTAGCCTTCCTTTTTTTTCTTTTCATAAAATATATTTTTACTTGAATGATATAGTATACGAATGATCAAATGAGATTGAATTTATTCAAAAGTTGGGAAGACATACATCTGAGGTTCTGATAAATGGAAATTTATTCCTCGTTTTGGAAGCTACTGATTACATCAACTAATTAGCTCATACAGTTTTTTATATTCTTGAACAAACAAAATTTCAGAGGTTTAACATGAACATAGCCAATCTGAATAAAGGGACAGCAGAAAAGAAAAACTTTGGTTTGATCACTTTCCCAAAAGGACCTCAACAGGCTGGACTACATGAAGTAGCAGTGCGGAGTCAGCAAGGGAATACCTGTAAATGCATAAATAAGTTAAATGTTAGGCGCAATAATAGTATAAGTATGCATTGGATTCCAATCTATATAAATTGGTGGTCTTGTGCTTGTGCTAAGTTTTCTCTTACCCTTCCTTTTCATATAATATTTTTTTATAAAAAAAATAAATTACAATTTTCGTCTTTAAAATATTACAAAGATTTTAATTTAACCCTCAAAGTATTAGTCTTTCAACTTTATTCTTCAATAACTTTTTCAATCCATTTAGTTCATATTTCTTTGTTAAACTGACACGAATTTAACTAAATTGCTTATCTGACTTAAGAAAATGTTTATGCAATCATTACATAATAAAATGATCATATTTAGTTTCTAAAAACATTACAGAAAGTAGTGCATGAATTTGATGACACTATAAAAAAAAAGTCTATTTTGCTGTGGTTTTTATTACATTTAGCAGCGGTTTCAGGCAATTACAAACCTGCCAATAACACGTGTTGCGAACGTTTAGAAACCGCGAGCCTATGACTGGTACATTCGTTAATTTTTATTTATGTGTCGGCGTAATAACCGCCAATAAATGTTATATGTATCTGTAATAACCTTCTATGAATGGTTAGGTATCTATAATCTCGCAAAGCCCCCATCCGCCAAAAAAAAGAAAGGGAGTTTTAATTAGATAGTTGGTAAGGCTAGCTTCTGGTTCTATTTGTGAGAGCTGGCAGAGTTTGACGCACAAACCCACTAGAGGAAACCCTCATGCAAGAAATTTTCAGGTTCTCCCCTTCCCCCTTTTTCATCTGAGCAATATATTCATATGTTTCTTCGTATCCCTTGTAATCTCTGGTTTTCTGAATACTTAATAGGGTTGTCAATGATTTACACGCCCCTGCTACAAAAAAGAATAAATAGTACGAAGAGAAGATCCTATCGCGGTGCTCAGGCTAGAAGAAGTTATGTACTCCACAGCTAATTCTGAGGTAATTTCTCAGGGAACGGAAAAATAAGAGCAGTTTGACAGTAAATTTTCTTTTTTTCTTTTTGGGTAGACGAGAATTAAAGTATTCTATGAGGCTGAAAAGGCAAACAACTAGTGAATTCCGCATACAGACGTCTTCTCCTTTATCATCTGCATAATCCTGCATAACTATTCTTGCGCAGGAGGCCGAATATATGGACCTTACAACACTCTAGGACAGAGCAAATGAACCTTTTGTTACAGATCTTTTTAGTAAAGGGGTGACTACTCCGATTCACAGTGAAGCAAAAACAGTAATCGACCAAAGAACAGTGATTTAGAGTGTAAATCAGAAAGTGATCCCTCAAATAACAGATGAACGACAATAAACCAGAAAGTGATGAACGAAAATAAAGCAGGGGATCAATACTCGCATGTATAAAACAAAAACAGTGATTTAGACTGTAAATTAGAAAGTAATCGATCAAATAACATATGAACCAGAATAAGTCAAACCCATTACGAGAAACACGAACCTGATTCACAGAATCGGTGGTGTGCGATTCTTCTCCAAAGGAAATTCCTAAGCCCTAACTGTGCTGGTGGAGAGGTCGCCTTCTTCTCTCGACGGCGTGCAGCTGTGCAGGTGAGAGCGTGGGTGTGTATATTGACGGAAAGATTGAGAAAACGTGAGCGAGAACCTAGTGAACGAGGGAAGGTGAAAAATAAAAGAGGGAATCTGAAAAGGCGAGCGAAAAAGGAAGAGGGAAGGCATGTTTAGCGCCTGATAATTCTGGTGGTTGCAAACCGCCGACAATGGAACCAAACACCGCCGATGAATGCTTTCAATCCCTGGCGGTTACATAACCCCCGGAAAAGCCGCCAGTATTTTTAATATTCCAGCGGTTTTAAAAACCGTCGCCAAAAAAAAAAACTGCCGCGAAAACGTGCTTCTCTTGTGGCGTGACTACAGTGCTTCATTTTTTGCTCTTTTTGGACATTAAGTATAACCACTTTATCAGTGTAATAACCACATTGTTTAGCTGGGCCAGGAACTCAATTCAACAAATTGAGGCACTAAAACTAGGTAGAGAAAAAACTATGAGGGGGCGAAATTAATGAGAGGCTTACATTTTAGATAACCAACTAAAGAATTTTATAATGTTTCAAAACTGGTAATTTAACTTACTCTTTATTTTTTTAATCACACTTGAACATTTTTAAGACAGTATTTTATAGATTTAATATTAAAACAAAAAATAGATTAATATGTTAATAGGTCACATAAATAGCTATCATTAATTTTCCAGTTCGTGTTATAAACCTTCGATTTAACAAAAGCGTAAGAGTGCCAAAGAAGAATACAAATAATATTATGAAGACAAATTAATAATTTTTATTAATTTCAAAAGGAGAAAAATAATGGCGTTTTAACTAACTATATATGGCCTTATTTACTGACAACTTAAAAAAACAAACAAACAAATAAATAAAACAAACCTAATGATATAAGATACTAGATATATATGTGGTAGCAAAATATAGACTCTTCATTCAAATTCTTCATTAAGTCTTAATTGTTATATTTAAGACCCTAATCATCCAAATTAATTAAAAAAATATCTACATCATATGTATATATATATGTATACACACAGTGGTTGTGACAATTTTTTTTTTGTCGCAAAGATATAGCTGTGCATTTTTTGTTGTTGAATTAAAAATTGTTAGAAAATTAGAAACACAATAATGTATTATGTAAGGATACCTCACTACCACCACAGCAGAAAAGTTCAAAACCACGAGGGTTTTATAAAGTTGCCCGTTAAAACACGCCCTCCCCAAAAAAAAAATTAAAGTATTATAATCAAATGACACCAGGGGTTCCCCCAAACACTTCAGAGGGAAAATCCACGTAGTTTCTGAGAGGCTTCCCGTTGAAGTGTTTGAGGGAACTCTTGATGACATCTGATGAGAGATGACTAATCATATCTCTGTAATTGGTTTCTTTTCTCGTTTTCGATGTTCAGTCTTGGTGGCCAATCCCACTATTTATAATCACTTCTTCTCTTTGCACTGAGATGCATTTATTGGTTTTGTTCATGGGACTTCGAGCAAATGAACTTGGACGCAACATTGGTCTGTGGAGGGGGAGAATATTTTCGGAGACAGCCGATTTCGAGTGGCGGCATGCCATCCTATCCTTTTCAGCTTTTTTCATGCGTAAAGACAAACTTTCAAATTGGAATCTAGTACGTGAATGTATGTGAAGCCTCAGCTTTGACATCATATTATGGGTTTTCGGTGTGATTCTCTTTCAACTTGGATTTTGGAATGTCGGCCATATAGATAACTCTTACCGTTTAACTTCTTTTTCATGACTTTTTGTTATTTTAAATAAAGAAACGTTTTTTTTAATAGATTTATATATATTTATTTTTTATAGATTGAGTCAAGTTAAATTTTTTGCTTGAATAAGAGCAACTCTTCTTTCAATCATTAATCATATATAATACGCTCCTTTAAGCCATGTAGAGCAATTTGGATAAATGGATGAGTAGGAAGAACGGGCTGTAGAAATATATCTTAATTGAAAGGCTTTTATATGATAAAATCTTTAGAAGATTGCTAACAAGGGTTAGGTTGCTTGTTCAGAGAAGTAGTTTCGCTCAAGCTAGTTAACTACATATAGTTTTCTAACACCCTTTTTGTCACTTTGAATATAGAAAGTAGAAAATCTCACCTGAGATTTATCAGAAGATGAGTGTAATTTACGTTTTCCTCCCTTCTTCCTTCTTAACGAAGCATGAGCACTTAGACTGGAATGAAAGGCATAAATCCTGTACTGTCAAAAAGAGTAGTAGTGAAAGGGATTGAGAATTAACGCATCTTTATATTAGCTTTTGATGGTTCAAAGAGCCCACTCCGTAACTCTCTTCATCCTCCTTCCCGACCAGGTTCGGTGGCATTTCTTTCGCTTTTATTTTGTTCTCTTGACTCATATAGTTTCTCCATTATAAATGCATATCACTCGCTTTGCATTTCCTACCCAAGCAACCCTGATCAGTACTATCAACTTGTGTTGGCTGTCTCTTGGAGTTCCTCTGAACACTTCACATGTGGGGCACATACATATATAGCCCCTTCTTCATTGAAGTGTTTGGGGGAACTCCCGGGTTCAATCAACATTGCCTCTATATGTATATAATGCAACAATTATAATGAACCAAGCTCATTTTATTCCCAACATGTCCATGGATACATTGAATATAGAGAAAACACCAAATTTGAAGTGTTTGGGGGAGCTCTGCTGTTCACACATAAACTCCAAGGGTTCTTCTACTCTCATCTTCCTCGCATTTCACCATTTTACTACTGCACTATCTAGTAAAGCACACAAATTTACATTCTCTAGCATAATAAAACTAGAGTTATTCTCACTATATCAACTCAAAATCTTAAGCTATTACATTCTGCCTTGTCTGTGTTTCTGTGTTTCTTACAAGATCAAGAGTTCAACAGGTGCACACAGTTGTTGAGTTAGATGCTGACATACCTTTTGCTTCCCAATCCTGGTCCAACTCTCACAAGCTTCTAGAAGGTGCCATTTTCCTTTGCCAAGGTAAAGTCTCGGACGAGGGTCGATTTTCATCTTTTGAAGTGAAGTTGCATTCTTTAGAAGATATATTGCAGTCTCAATTTCGCTCGTGGAACCGCACATGCCAGTTATTAGTACCTCGTTCAGCTGATCATGTGGGCATCTAGGCGGCCAGTTTATGTTCTTCAACTCTTCTTCAACATAAGAGTACGTTCTTAGCTGCAAAAAAATAATCAAATTTGAGATTTCCTTGTTTCATTGAACAGATTATCTATGTTTTTGAATACTCAGCAGCTTTTGACATTCATTTTGAGTTTTGACTGTTTTTGCCTGCATTTTAACAATTTTGGATATAATACAACCCAATTAGAAACCACTAAAGGAGTTATTTTCGGATAGCCTATTTGTGTCCCACAAGTCCTGCACTTTTCTGCAGAGATGTGGACTTTTCCTGTTTCCCCAAGTAGTATACACGCACACATTGGTGAATGCAAGGTTTACATTTAGTTGACACTTTGAAATTTTTTCATAGTACATCTGGTTTATAAGTTATAGGTATACTGAGTTAAGACATATGAGCATGTTAGATACACTTTTCTACTAAAATTTTACTAATATACATAAAATCTGCAAGGTTCTTAATCAATCCGCTAATGAAGTGTGATGTGAAGAAACTTACATGTAGCTCTAATCTTTGGAGTGTGGGACATGCCTTTAAAACAATGGTTATCCAAGAAAGGTCATGCTCGTACATGGCTAGTTTCAAAATTATCAAGTGTCGAAGATTAGGAAATGTGGGGATAAACTTAGCCCCTGTCTGAAACACAGAACACCAAAAATCAAATAATCAAATATTTGCAGAAATGTATTAAGTGGTTTTTCCGTTAGTCTAGTTATCTTACCATGTGACAGGTGCTTTCTAGGAAGAGAGTTTCAAGCTGGGGAAGATCAACTGGAAACCTCGCAAGAGGCCAAATATCGCTATAACCCAGCCTCCAATCACACACACGACTGAAAGCAGTTCTTAGCCTTGGAGCATTTGACAATTGGAATTGTATGATCCTTCCTTTGTACTCCAAAGTCTCAACATTGAGTCCCTTTAGCTCAATAGCCCTCAGCTGAGGGCAATCATTCACACTCAGATAGCTCAACTTCTGGCATAAGGGATGCTCTATTCTCAAGTTCTCCAAGTTCTTACACACGGCGAAACTCAAGGACTCAATATTTTGACAATTCCATAGCAGATTTTGAAGGTGATCCACAGACATCAAATCAACCCTCATGAGTTCCAGAGTCGTCAGTGTGCTGAAACCAGAGAAAATGGACCGTTGAGGACCCGCGGCCAACACGCAATGCGCTAGGCGCAAGCGTTTCAGAGAACAACTCTCAACAAGAAGACCACAAGGGAAAACATAAAGCCCTTCAACTGGGGCACTGAAGTGATCCTCTTCCAACAAGCACAAATCAATCTCTTCAACATTTCTCTTGAGAGCAAAACCAATCCACTGATTGAGTTTAAGCCCATATCTGTTATCTCCAAATGTGAAGTGAACCTTCAATTTCTCAAGCTTTTGAACCTCTATGACACAGCACAAGTAGTGACATACGTTGCCCATGAATTCCATGGTTCTTTTCATCCTCACTACGTACCTTTCCATGCATTCCATGTGGGACACATTTATGTCGGAATACTTCTCTTTCTCCAGCATGTTGTCTGCATCAAGTATGAGAGTTGTGGGGCTTGTCCACTGGTGTCTAAATCTAGTTGAGATCGCACTGATTCTCACCGCTTCTCTGATTTTCAATGATGACAGAATGAGACTCAGCACGCTGTCCGGGAGTTTGCTGATGTGGTCTTCATTATCATCCATTTCCATCATCATGTCTTCTCGGTGGTGATCAATCTCCATAATTCTTCTGCTGATTTTTCTTCTCTTTGTGAATATGAGAAAAGTATGGAGCTGGAAGAGAGAGAGAAGGGGGGGGGGGGGGAGTGCCATAGATGAGATAGAGCATTATATACAGAGGAGCTCGTGGGAATTAACAAGGCCAGTTGTTTGTCTTCATAGCAAACGTGAAAAAGCAAGCAGTCAAGGAAGATTATTGTCTTCTGATATTGTTGGAAATGACAATATGGTCATAACTAGGAATCATCAAACTTCACGCCGGCAATATCCATCTTATTTATACGTAAGATAAGTTTTTTTTTTTTAAAAAAACAGATTAGCACATAGGAGGCAGATACAGATAGATTAGTCTAGATTCACTCGAAGATCAGGTTCTATAGTATAACGACTTGTGGTTGTTCATCAACAAGAATCAAATTCAAAACATTTGAGTCAAAGAAGTTTGATCTTAATTGCCTTTTGAACCATACATTGTTGACATTAACAAAATAAAGAAATTAAAACCAAGAATCTACACATGGGACTATTTATCCTCAAGGGCTTTAATTAGTATCAAACTCGATTATCGTGTTATATATGACTGAAACTTGTGGCTCTTGAAAGCAAAATAAGATTCAAGTAACTAAAAGGGCCTTTAAGGTAAATAATCTTTATATGTAACCTAACTATTAAATATTCTCCCATTAATAAATATATGAGAGAGATTATAATATAATATATATGAAGTGGACCCTACCGTCTCGTTTTCAACACGTGTTTAGTTCTTTTGAAATACTCCGCCCATGAAGCATAAAGTAATGAATCGAAGAGAACGTACAGAAGTGAGAACATTGTGATTATAGTCGGAAATGGGTTTGGTGAGAAGATTTTCCTCCCTTTTCTGGAAATTTTCGATACTAATATGCATCTCTAATTTGCTGAACTTATCCACTTGGCCAACTCGTCGATTTTCTAGACCTTAAGTGTAAATTTCAAAGAATGTGTGTGTATGTACGTGTATATATATATATATGTATATATATATATATGCATGTGGGCAATGCACAAAATCTTCATAAATTTTGGCTTTTGTATATATAATTTTCTTGATTTTTAAAATTTAACAATAATTTTTTTAAACCTAAAATTATATGCAAGTAAACCTGTCATTAATTAGTTAATTATTTCATTAATAGAAGCTTAACATATAAAGAGTTATTTATACATGATCTAAAATTTAAAGAAATTATTTGCTAATAACTCAAAATTCAAAAAAATTATTTGTATAAAAAATAAAATATAGAGATTTTCATTTAATTTGATGTATTACCCTTTTGTTAATAAATTAACAGATTTACTAACAATAGAAGCTATTTATACGAATTTAAAAGTTTAAGTGATTTATTGTTACATCTTAAAGGTTAAAAGTTAAATTATTTACATATAATTCAAAGTTTAAAAATAAAAAAGTATTTATATATAATTTTTTATATCTTTATTATTTAATTTTTTAATTAAAATATAATAAGTATATATTTTTACAAATAATTGTATGATTTTCAAATTAAATCATATATGTATTATATTGTAATTGAAAAACTTGATAATAATAATAATATAAGAAGTTGTATTAAAGTTTAGTTTTATATATATATATATATATATATATATGTATGTATAATAATGGTTGTTACATTTTTATTATCAATTATTTAATAAAATATAATATATTAAGTTATAAAAATTATATATTTATCATATTTTTATTAAAAAATTTGACAATGAAAATATAAAAATTATATAATTTCTTAACGAAAAAATTAAAAATTTAATTATGATCAAATTTAGACAAGAGGAATAATATATAAATACACTTAGAAAACGTTGATCCTCTAATATAGAAGTTTAAACTCGAGTATTTTTACGACTGCACCACGTTGAGCAAATCAACTAAGGGCTTGATATAAAATTTTTGCTTGGGTTAAATTCATTAGATAATAATAGATAATTTAAAAAATCATAATTTTACAAAATTATAAAAGTTAACAATTATTTGATCAATTTATATTTGAAAACAACATATTGACCACTTAACTACATGCAGTAAGATCTAGCGATGATACCCACAGAGAATTGAGATTTTTTTTTGGGTTAAAAAATAAATTATCCCCGTGACAATTAATATGCTCTAAAGAGCTTATAACCGCAAAAAGGAGAACATTACTTCATACTTTTAATCTCCATGTAAGCTTCGCGCGTAGTACTTTGGACTTTCTCCTGGAAAGAGACGTATCATACAAGTACAATACAACCCTTCGTATCTTCCCAAATCATAATTATATATATGTAGTACAAATTCCTCTGAATTTTTCTAATTATATAAACCTGATTAATTAATTTAATGTTTGTTCTTCTTAACTCTGCTTCAAACAAATTCAGATTATACGCATTAGTAGACTTTGACAACGATCTGTCACCAGCTAGGCAGATATAGGAAAAGAAAATTACAAAATTTGAATATGCTTTCTGTATGGCTTGTCTTTAATGGTTCATGATTATAGTCATCTATTCTCAAATAAGGCTATATTCGGTAGTCAGACCTTAATTATATCCTCTGCGGTGACCCTAATTAAGTTATCCTAATTATAAGCACTACAACGTTGCAAAAGAGATTTTTTTTGCGTAAATTTAATTGCTAAACATTATCAAGTTAATAAGGAACAGTTATTTGCGTATATCAAAAGTGAAAAACATTTCCAGCAAAAATTTTTATTGTGTTAATTAATTATATATATATATATATATATGAACAAATTATATTAACTTCTTTTGAAATTTGTTAAAATTATATTAACTTAAAATATACACAATTGTTTTTTGAAACAAAAAGTTGTATTATATTTTAGTCTGATTTCAAATTTGTTTCATTAAAATACCTTTCATTAATTTAAATATATATATTTTTGTTAAATTTAATGAAAACATATATATGTTATAGATCTTATAATTTTCTCTTGCTTTCTTTCCTTTTTTATTATCTATGGAGCTTTTGCTCTTGCCTTTAGGAATCGATGCCACACATGCATGGACCATCTAGCTAGATTTTGGCAAGCATCAATAAAAATTCTTCAAAATACTTTGTACCATACATTTGTATAATTTATTAATCAATAATAACTAAGATGGGTTTGTCACAATTTATGAGTCCAACATCACTATTAAAAATTATACTTTTGGGGACGACATAAATCAAACCAAATTATAAGTGATGGCTTCCAAAATTCTTCATTATAACTTTATTTAAATTTTTTATTATAATGACTTAAATCAAACCAGATCAATTTCTACTTAGAATTAAGTCAAGCCCAAACACTAAGTGGCTGGCTCAACTGGGCTGGATTATACTTCAACATGTGCGGATGGTTTAAGTTGGGGAATAAAAAACTTTTGTCCTTGTTCTTGTGCTTGGGTTTTTGCCTTTAATGGGTATCTTGCTCCAATATTTAAAGTGTATATTCTGTTACTATCTAAGGTTTGATCACTGAGATCGTACACAGGGGCAAGTTCTACCAGTAAAGACCTCTTCCAAATCCTTCAATATGTGGACATATATTTTGGCAAGGACTTGACTCTTGTGAAACATGAAAGCTTGAAACTTTTTTGTAACGGAGAAGCCAAAAGCAGTGCCATTGTGCTTGTCTCAATGATTAATATATGGGTTGAGTATTTTGATCCTATATTGATGCCCACATATAGATTTTTTGATCCTATATTGATGCCCACATATAGATTTTTTGCTTTTAGATATAATTATCGCTAACAGGACTATAATTCACCTTCTGAACTGAGAATTTTGCTCATTTTCCTTTAGTTCTTTTTCCCCATTCTGCTTCATCCTCACCTTTAATTGTATCATTAATGTTTACCTCAACGCTAGAAACCTCACATGGTTAAGTAGGGGAATAACAGCTAAGCTTTTATTTTCTTTTACTTTTGTCCATCCTTTGTTTTACAGTAATTGCCATATTGATGGTTGTTGTTGCATGATTTTAATTACCTTCTGTTACATGATGTGGTTGAGAGCATAATCAAGCTGATGCTCCAAATTCTAAAACTTTTTGAGACTTAGGCCATCCACATCTTGTTACATAAAAGCACTTAATTGTCACTAATGTCGTTGTTTCACTTAATATACACACTTCATTATTATCTTGGGAAACACCTAAGATCCTTTTAATTTGTGATTTGCTCTAGCATTGCCACAAATACAGGACGCAAACTCCACTTAAACTTCACGGGTTGTTTAACCTTAAGCTAATGATAAACATACATATTATAGTTTTCTTGGATATTTTCAAAACAAGCACTTAAGAAACTTTACTTAAAATACCCACACCACTAAAAAAATCACTAGAATTTCAATTAAAAGAAGCACTTAAGAAACTTCATTTAAAATATTTTTAGTGGTAACATTTGGTTGTCTAAACCTCTAGAGCAAAAGAATTTTAGCAATAGCAAAAAAGTTACCATTAAAAAAATATTATGTGACAATAAAAGTTGCTGCTAAAATTATTTAAGTAATATTGTCATTGCTAAAAATATATTTTAATGGCAATTTCAGATGTTACTGCTAAAAATGATTTTTAACGACAATAATAGTTGTCGTTATGAGTTATTTTTATTTTAAAAATTTTTAATAATAACAAGAGTTTTTTTTTATAATCCTAGTTGACATATAAAATTTATAATCTTAACATAAATGAGCAAAAATAAATGCAACTTGTTGGCTATATATTTTAGAGTGATAATAAACAAAAGCTAACAATACAAAAAGAATACATTAATAAAACATGGATTAAATTGTAACAAAAATTTCAATTTATCTCACAAAATTTCTTGTACATCTCATGGTAATAATTGTGAGAAAGCTTTGTGATGGCTAATACCTAATGGAGTGAGAGAGAGGAGGAGGGAATTACAAAATTTGATGGGTAAAAAAAAGAAAAAGGGAGGAATTAGGGAAAATTTTAAAGAAATTGAGTTCATCATTATGAAAATTTTTATGGACTGTTAGACATGGCATATAGCACATTAAATATCTTATGTACATTCTCAGCTTTAAAAACTTGATTCTCTTAATTATTATAATAAAATCTCTCAATAATAGAAAGATAGACAAACATGCATCTAAGAGTTGGTGAACTACTACAAATATATACCAATCAATACTTTCGACAGAAAATTTGGCATCCTTTGAAAACAAATCACTCTCGAATATTCAACAATAGATCAGACAACTTCATTAACAATTCATAATCATAAGTTTTGCGGTGTGTTATTCGAGATATATTGGTGTGTGTTTCATTGATTAAGTTTGCTGCCAGCAACATCAACTACGAACCTAGCTATATATGACATCATTCTTCTCCAAAAGGCGAAGCTACACGGCACTTGGAATGTGTAATCAAATTTATCTAAACTAGGATTAGTGGTATGCTTTTTATATGTTAATGATTGGGATTGTTTGGATAAACTATAATAACTATGTTTTGCATGTCTCTAAACATTGTTTTGGTTTAACTTCATCATTTGGTTAGGATGAGTGCTGTCATGTGCTTTGCACGCCATCATATTTGATCAGTGATTTTATGTGTTTCTGCTTTTAAGTTCTGCTTCTATCTAGAATATAATGTTTTTTCTTTTAAAATATCAAGACTAAAAAATGAATACAGAATTAAAAGTTTAATGCTAAATATATGTCACAATTTGTAATGCATTCTTTTGTATGAGCCTGGGTTGTCATTTCGTATAGTATAGTAGGAATTTATGGGCTTTTACTATAGAAATTTTATTCACTTCTTAAGGTTTGTTGGCATTAATATTGCTCTTCAATTAAACTTATAATAATATATTCGCATGTTCATCCTTCTTCCCTTTGTGGACAACACTTATTCTCATGATCCTATAATAACTCCCACAACTATACCTACATGTAAATTCTTATTTATCGTTTGCTTGCATCTTTAGCTTATTTATCGTTTGGTCTTGAAGCAAAACAGAAATGACCCTTGCTGCCCAAACAAAAATAGCCTACTCATTTGGTCTTGACACTAAGAAATATATCTGCAAGCAAAAGAATAATAGCCTACTATGTCCGAACCTATTATGTAGCATCCTGAGTTAATAATTAAATTAAAATATAATTAATTATACTATGGATATTATTAGTGCGCATTTAAGTGATATTTAGTATTTATTTAATTGTTACAAATTATTATTTAGAGGTTATGTTATTAGGCATGAACTCTTAGGTATGATAGTGGGTGATTGGACGTTTATTTTATTAATGAAATATTTGAAGATTTAGTGAATAATTAATTGTTGTTTAATTAGGAAAACTATTATATTATTTAGGGTCTGTTTGGTTAGAGGAGAGAATGGGAAAGGGAATGTAAAATATGGATAGGTGGGGATAGGTAAGATAGAAAATGACTTTTTTGTCTCTACTTTTAAAAAGATATTTTAATAGTTAAAATGATGATTTGATAGATATAATAAAAAAATAAGAATATAATAGACATTGTATAGTCTATGTAAAGAGAATGCGACCGCGATGCGGCCAACCAAATGGAGCATTAGTAAATGTTGGGTTTTAAGTTAGTGGGCTATGTTATTTTATTGTCTTTGTTTAAAAATAGTAGGAAAAGAATAGAGGCCCAATAGTTATGGCCTAAATAAGATAAATAAAAATAGAATGGCTTATTATGTAAATCAGATTTTTATTTATTAAATAGCTAAAAAGTAACTATTTTTAATGAATTATTATTACTTAAGGTGATTTCTAGTGGATATTAACATTTACTCATACCCAAGATCCTAAGTCATACCATTTACATTAAAATAACATATTCATGAAATAAAAGACACACCCTCACTTTCATCTAAGCAAAATTGACAATGCACATATAACGAGGGATTCTCATTTTCATCTTCCTCAGTTGAAGGCTTCATTTTAAGGCTTTAGCAAGGGATTTTAGACAAGGTATATAAAGAGAAAAATATTTTACTCATTTTTAACTTCATTTTAAACCTATTGAAATTTAAAATTGATGATGTTGAATTCTAAGTTTTGATAATTTAGGGATTTATGTGATTTGAGGTTGAAACTAGTTAATTAAAAGTACAATTGGATATCTAGTGATGTAATTGATGGGATTAGATCAACTGGCTATGTATTAATAATAGTCAACTTGAATGCACACTAAATGTTTGATGTAATACATAGGGGCAAAATTAACTTTTACTAGAAATGAAATTTGGATAAATTTACTATTCTATAACTATTTACATTTATATTCAATGTTATTAAATTAATTTGAAAGTTTCACTTATTTTTTTTTTGTATGAAATGTGGAAGACAAAGTATTGAATCAAATGGAGGTGTGACTTGCTAGAGGTGTGGTTGGTGTGTTTGGTGTTAATCATTGTGGTAAGTCGATTAATTATGATAGATTTGATTAATTAGGATATGTTTTATAGTTATGATATGGTATTAAATAAACTTAAATTATATATTGTAGATTGTTGGCTTAGTTAGTGGAAGTTTTGTTTAGAAGTGTGGCTTTTGGACTCTTTTAAAGTAGTTAATACTCATAAATATAATTTTAAATGCTTTCTCATATTTTATTGAAATTGTTTTTTGAAATGTTTTATATTTCAATAGTTGTTGAAAATTATTATTGGAACTTGTTAGAAATTGTTGTTAGAAATGAGATTAACTATTGATGAAATATTGTTGATGGAGTATAGTACTTGATTCTAGAAACGAAATGATTTTGGAATTGCTATGTAATATTTACAAATGTATATTCATATTATAA
Source organism: Erythrophleum fordii (assembly GCA_032878935.1). Taxonomy (NCBI): domain Eukaryota; kingdom Viridiplantae; phylum Streptophyta; class Magnoliopsida; order Fabales; family Fabaceae; genus Erythrophleum; species Erythrophleum fordii. Next base: position 45,385,734 of record JAVQMF010000053.1, on the reverse strand, counting down.
TATGATTTAATGGATTGTGTTGTTCCACTTAGATGATTGATTCTGAAGGTTGTGAACTGTGGCTTAGAGTTTAAGTATTTTGCCATGATCAAGCAAGAATGGTTAGTATTTTGCTAAACCAAGCGTGATTAGTCAATATTTTGCTAGACCAAGCATGAGCAGTCAATATTTTGCCTTGACCAGGTATAAGTGATCAATTGTAGTTTAGGATATGTTTGGTATACCGTATAAGACCTGATAGTATAAGTTAATACAATATATTATGAACTTATAACTTGTTTGTTGCATGTAATGTATTGTATAAGCTTATACGTTATAGTTTTCTTATACATCAAAATGATATATAACCTAATCATACCTTGGGAGGTGGGATTAGCAAGGCTTGATTAGGTTTTAATGTATAAATACTTATCAACACTTTTCAATTTTAATCCCTCACCTATAGAATATTCATTGGCCAGATTGGATCAGTTTTAATTAATACTAGTTGGGATCGGATTAGTTAAGTCATTTTTAAATTTGTTATAAAAATTATAAAATGACCTTAAAAAATTAAATTTTTCATAAAGTCCTTATAAAAAAAATTTTGATAAAAATTATAAAATGACCATAAAAAATAAAATTTTTATATCCATTAAAAATTTTTTATATAAGTCCCTATAAAATAATTTTCTAAAAAAAATTAATAGGATTAGAATAGGTTCTGCAAAAACTAATTTAGTATTAAACTCAATCTAATTGGTTTAGTATGAGACTATGTTAGATTGGTTTCTTAAACTAGTTAAGCCATTTTTTTAAAATATTTGGTAAAAATTATAAATTGACTCTTAAAAAATAAAAAATTTCATATAAGCCCTTATAAAATTATATTTAAGCTATTTAGCCTGATGTGACTAGACGAGATCAAGTTGCTTAAGTCACTAGGTTATCATGCACTATATGCAACCTTATTCACCTATAATTTTTTAAAAAAATTAATATAACACAAAAAAATATATCATATTTTTTAAGTAAATGTTATTTTTGTTAAAAGAGTTGATTTTTATCCTATTCAATGTTATATAGTGCATCATCAAATAAATAATAATATTATCTTATACGATATATTATTTTATACAGTATCATACTAAACACTATATAGTCTTAAAATTTTATCAGGTTTTATCCTATCAGGCCTTATTCTATCATATCTTATACTATCAAGCCTTATCCTATGCATCATACCAAACGAGCCTTCATTTAATAAGACAAATGGGTGACATGTGTTATAGCTCATATTGTAGTACCATGTTTTAGGTAAGAAGAGTTGTCTGTTTTACCATTTGAGCATATGGTTTTCATAATTTTACATTGTTGATCTAAATGTATTTATAAGAAAAAATAATTTACTTTTGTAAACTGGTTTATAAAAGTGATTGTGAAATCTTGGTTCACATAGCAAAAAGTTATGAGAAATGTACATGTTTTATTATAACTAAATTGTTTATGAAAAACTTTATACTTATGGCCAGGAATGCATGTTTTAAAACTTTACTAACTGCTAAGATTTTTATCTCATCTACACTTTTTTAAATTAGTATTTCCAAGAAGGCGTTTGGATACAAGAAAAGGGAAGTTTCCCAATGAGTATTTAAGTTAAGCTATATTATAGAGATTTTGTAGTAGAATTATGTTTTGATTATGATGTAATAAGAATTGATACACTATTTCTTAGTTAATCAGAGTTACTATAGTATTTAGTTAATGTTTATGTTAGTGACATTGTTATTTGAAATAGTTGGATATTGTAATAGCTGTTACCAGATATGAGTTATGTCATCAAATTCATGTTATTTAGTTCATTGAATTTCGATTATTGTTTAGTTTATAGCTTTTGCAGTTAAATGTTTTATTATTATTATTGGTTTAAAAGTATTAAATTTAGGTGTTACATATTACTTCCATGATCCATATACATGATTATAGCATTGTTCTATCTACAAATTTTAATACTAACTTTGTTTCACTTGTGCTTGTTTGAATTGGAATTGCAAGAAATAGATATGAACAAAAGTTGGTTAGATATTAAGGATAAAGCTAATCTAATATATATTGGAGGAATAGATAGTTTTCTCAAGTAGGCATGTAGTTAACCAAGGGTGAATAATATAATTCCATGCCCTTGTAAGGGGTGCATGAACACACTTTTCAAGTAGAAAATCAAAATAAGTAAAGACTTATTGAAAAAGAGTTTTTGGGATAGTTATACAGTAGGAGACTTGCATGGAAAAAGTGTAATAAAACCTGATAATCCCTTTCCTGATTGCTTTAATAAGGTAGAAGATGATATTGGTGAGGATGATAACATCACTGAAATGTCACACGATGTATATGGATTTACTAATGTGGAGGAAATGAACATTGGCTTAAAGAATAATAAATAACCTAATGTGCATGTAACAAAGTTCTATAAATTGTTAGAAAATGCTGAAACTAAACTTTATCCAAGCTATAAGAAAGTATCAAAGTTATCTTTTATAGTTAGGCTTTTTCACTTAAGATGTCTCAACCATTGAAACAACAAATCTACAGATGTGTTGTTAACTCTACTCAAAGAAGTTTTTCATAAAGGGGTATTGGTACTTAACTCATACGATAAAGCCAAGAAGATGATTCAAGATCTAGATTTAGATTACATCGGAATTGATGCATGCGAGAATGATTACATTTTATATTAGGGAGAGCATACTAATATGCAATCATATTCAAAATGCAAGATGTCTAGATGGAAATTAGGCAAACATAGGCAAGAAAGTTTTGCATAAAGTCTTTAAAGGCAAGAAAGTACCAAGTAAAGTCATGTGGCATTTTCTAATAAAACCTAGGCTGCAAAGGCTATACATAGTAAAACATACAGCTTCAAAGATGAGGAGGCACAAGGAGAAACTTATCGATGATAGTGTCTTAATTAAGACATCCGTTTGACTCCCTTGCCTGAAAATAATTCGATCAACAACAACATAGCTTCTTTGTCGATCTTAAACATGTTTAGTTGGGTTTAGCAAGTGACAGATTTCAATCTCATAGGAATATGATTGCCAATCATAGCATTTGGCCAATTGTTCTAGTACCATATAATTTGTCATCATGGAATTGCACCCATATTTTATGAGGACACTTTTATTTTGGACCCTAAGTGCCTGGGTGATGACATAAATATTTACTTGCAACCAATGATTGAAGAGTTAAAAAAACTATGAGAAAAGGGGTGAAGACATAAGATGCCTACTAACAATCCAATTTTAGAATGGTCAACTAAAGGCAAGCTCGCGTGTCCTCATTGCTATAAAGACATACATTTTATTTCTTTGCAAAATAAGTTGTGTTACATGAATCATGATCACTTTCATCCGACCAATCACCCTTGTTGCCAAAATAAAAAGGCATTTGATAGGACAGATTAAAATATGATGGTACCTCTCCCTTTAACTAATGGATGTACCCTATTGTAAGATAACCCATTTTGATGTACAATTCAATGTCATGAATCTTTTACACTAGATGGCTACCATATTAATTACAACTTATGTTTATAGGTATCTATGAACACCTAAATCATGTTTGCAACAAGGCTTGTCTAGAAGGTTCAATTACATTAAGTTATTTGAGAAATGAAAGCCTAACATTTTGCCCACAATAGTTGAAGAATATCCCAACCTAGTTTAATAGGCCTCTCAAGAATAATGATATAGTTGAGAGCATAGGAACAAGATTGAAGCATAAACTTCAATGGTGGATAACAAACATTATAAGGAGTTTCTTTATTAGTTTCATGCACATGTATTTGTCTATCTATGAGCTTAATTCACTATGTAAATTTAATTACATGATCTTTCAATGGTAACAAAAGGTTTTTTGTTTATATAGATGTTCTAGTTATATGCACAACAACATGAAAATGATAAGCTCATGAGCTGAGTAGTTGCTCCACTTAAAATGATGAACCAATATCCCATGTTTTTATTAAATGGACTTAGATTTCATACACAAGATTATACCTTAGAGGGAAAAATCAAAATAGTGAAATTCTTGTGAAAAGGTGTGATTCAAATTCTAAGAATGAGTATTATGTTATATTTGAACATATTTAGAAGTTGTCTTATGCAAGAAACAAGAATGTATACACCTTTAAGTGTCATTGGATGGATATGTCTCATTTAGGCAAAGGCTATAAGATTGACAAGTATAGATTCACAAGTATTAATACTTGATGTTCCTTGACTGCAAATGAGCCATACGTTTTAGTATCTCAAATAGAACAAGAGTTTTATATGGAAGACGTTGTTGAGTTAAAATGGCTTGTTGTTGTGAAAATAAATCATTGTGACCTTTTTAATATGTCCTAAGAAGATCATAATGATAGAGGTGGTGACCAAGATATATTAGCCAATGAAAAAGCCTATCAATAGTTGGTTGTTCACTTCATCATGTTTTTTAACAATCATGTAGAACATGACATTGTGGTGGACTTATATAAAGATGGTATTTTGACATAAAGCATTTGCCATGTAGGTGAATAATGACAAACAAGTGTACATCATGCTTAAGAAATAGATTGCATTGATGATAATGACATGTATGTGCCTATGAATGAGGAAAATGAGGAAGAGGACAATGACATGGTAAAAGGCCATGGAAGACAATGAACTAGATGATAGTGAGATAAATGATAATGAACTAGATGACAATGATAAGAAAGACTTTAATAAAAATTGACTAAAAAGATTGTTATAGTAATTTACAATAATTTTATGACCATTGTACAAACAAAAGTAAATATTATATTTCATACCAAATGATATATAAATTGTTATGTTCAAACCCTTTATATATGTCTGCATTAAAGTTGTTACTTATGCTTAGTATGCAATGTTTCAAGAAATGTCAAGATTTGAAAGGGGTAAAGGTCGAAGAGGTTGCAACATTGGATGAGAAAGATATGGTAGTCAAGATACAATATTATCTAGCTCACACTCGGTACCATCACAAACACCTTAAGTTAACCCACAATCACCACAACCATAGATAAGAGTCGAATATTCTCCACTGTCTCCACCACACCTTGTTGAAAGGCAACATAAGGATTTTCCACAAACACAGCATAATAATACAAGCATATTTTCATGTATATTATTTTATGATGATAAAATTGTTATATTATATGGACAAGTTAATGTTTTTTGTTTATCTGACAAAGATGACAACGTCTTACCATTAAGAAGGGCAGAAGAATTTATAAATCTATACAAGTTGACTTTAAGACAAAACTACAATGCCAAAATTGTAGTCAAGATTCCTAATCATATTACTAGAGCTGTGGGACCTAGGGCTAGGGATCTTGCAAACTATAGAAGATTGCTTATGAAGATGATTGTGTTATTTAAAGATGGTAATTGTAAAAATATCGTTGTGAAAGATGGTAAAGGAATTTGGTTAAAGGTGAAGGCAATAAATTTCATATATCATATAAATTTTTAGCTTATTTGTGCTATTTATTTTTGGATAAAAAATATAACTATTTATATATATTTTAGGAAAATTTGCACCTTCTGACAAGGGGTAAAGAAAGGGAATTTCAAGAAACTGTTATACAAACAATGCAAAATATTTTTAAGAGTTGAAAGACTAAATTGCACACACATGACAATTCAAACACCACTAATGAGGAAAGGCTGGCCAAACCACCAAATGGTGTTAACCTTGAAGATTGGTAATGGCTTGTAAAGCACTTTGGCTTGATAGACTTTAAGGTATCTTGCTAATCATATATTTTGATAATTTGTTCTTTGAATAACTACTAACTTTATTATAGAATGCAAGTAAAAGGAATAAATTAAATAGGCAAAAGCAAATAACAAAGAATAATTATGGCTTCAAATCATTTGCGAAAGTGGAGGAATTTATAGTGAAAATGCATATTCCTTCTTTACATTATTTTCTTCTTTTGTTATATACACACATAAACACACATATCATCTTTACATTATGTTTGTCTTGTAAAGAGACCTTGAAACTAGATAGATGACACCACCAAATTGAGTGTTGGAGTTGTTGCGCACTTATAGGACCAAAGAAGGAAAAGTAAGATGGTCATATGTGCAATCACAAGAAATTCATATATTTGTAACAATTTATTAACTTTTTCATTAAGTTAAAATATTCCTTATAATCCATCACACTAAATTGATGCTTTAACTGTAGGCCCATCTTTAAGAGATTGTGGTGTAACAACATTCCCAAGAAAGTGGGTTTTGATTAACCATAGATCACATCTTTTCTATTGTTCTTGGTGACAGGACTAAAGTATGTTATAGGAAAAGTGTATAAAGCAAAGGATATAAGAAAAAGAGCCATAGATCAAGTTGACATTGATGCTTCTATGTCTTTAGCATTGGAGAATGTTTGCAACAAATGGAGTTTAAGTTTAAAAGGAAGTGGTAAAAGGAGTGCTATAAGTTTTAAAGAAGCTTAAAGGCAAAGTGTGCTAAGATAGAACAAAAGATGTAAGCAAAATCGACTGCCTTGATGGCATCTATACAACAAGTATTTATAATTTCTATGCAATAACTAGTTTAGCCAAGTGTTGGTAAATTTTGGTTAATTGTTTCAAATGCTTAAGTCATACGAGCTTCGACTTTCATTACTAATTTTGTTGGTGGACATTGGTAATGTTGTCTTAGTGTGATTTTGGCTTCAAAATCCATATGGTAGTGTGCCTAAGTTGGTGTGATTTTGCCATATTGATACCTTGCATCACAATTAAAATGAATGAGCAATATATATATATGTTGATATTATATAAGTGTTATTTCATTCTAAAATGTTTAAGTTTTTAATTGAAGATGGATGAATAATAAATTTTTTAATTTATTATATTAAAAAAGAGTCAAATACTAAAATGCAAAATGGTATATACTCATATGCTATACTCTCTTTGAACTTGATGGCATTGTCACCAAGTTTGAAATTTTTTGTCACAGAATTTGAAATTTTTCCTTCAAATGTGACAATAGTGCCATCAAGTTTAAAGATTTTTGCTTCAACTTGGTGGCAATGCCACTAAGTTTGAAGATTTTGTCTTTTTATTTATAAGATTATTTTATTTATTCACGCTAGACACCTTATGAAATAAATGGTATATGGAGGTATGACAATGACTTGGCATCCAAACATAAATGTATAACTTTTTGCATTGTAGCATTTGACTCTTTGATTTTTGGTACTATAGCATACAAGTATGAGAGCCATGGATGAATGGTTTTATCTCATTCTAAAATGTGGGTATTATAGAAATTTTAGGAACAAGTTTAAACTTATTATTATTATTATTATTATTATTATTATTATTAAACAATTTTGAACTTTTAGATGCTTACAATTTGAGTGTTGGGATTATAAGACAACTAATAGTTATAAGGGTGGACACCCTCATACGTAGATTTTTTTTTTTTTTCTCACAACATTGTGGAATTATAAAATCCACTAAAGGACATATAAAATTGGTCTATATGAGATGACAGGGAAGAAGAAAAGAAACTGTGGGGGAAAAAATAAAGAGATAAAGAGAAGAAAAGATCTTATTTGTATATTGATGGTTTAGTTAGTTTATCACTGCCTAACATGCAAGAATATATATAACTATACATTGCACATTAGAAACATCTAATGGGTTCTAAGATTTAATGATGGAGCTAAAAGTTGAATAAATTATTATGAATAAATGTTTTCATTATTTTCATTCTCTAAATGTATGACTAAATTACATAGTACATATAAACTTGAGAAATGTACCAAACCAAAAAGTACTACACATAAAGAAATTGCATCTTTTAGTTAATTTATATACCTCAACACTCGCCATTTGGGAAGGAAAAAGGGAACCACAATAAAGCTAAAGGAAGGTGTGAGAAGGCAGTGTGATTGGGAAGGCAAAGAGTGCTTGTGTGTGAAGTGAACTTATAAGCTAACTTTTAAAATTAATCCTTTATAAATCTTCATCTTTTCCAATTTTCTTCATTTTTTAACTTTAAAACACTAGTCATAGTAGCTAACTTAGAGTAGCATATGCATGACCAGGTGAAATTATAAGTTAACTTTTAAAATTAAACCTTTATAACAAAATGTTCCCCATAACCTAGCTCTTTTATAAAAGATAACACATGTGAAAGTTGTATGCACTATTCAAACTAGCTAGTTTCAAATAATGGACACATGTGGAGTTGCTTGCTTTTCGTAAAGAAAAGTTACCGTTAATTTTGGTGGTCACTATTACCATGACAAGCATATTTTAGTAATAGTAGTGTTCAATTGAGTTTTCAACCAACTATAATTGAAGCTTCCTTATGAGAATGATAATGTTTTTGTGAAAATTAGTGAGTAATTCTATTCCAATAGTACAGAATCTTAGGAGGCATCATTTATAGGTTAAACAATTATGTCCTTTGTGTAATAGGGAAAAGGAAGCTATTGGCTTTTTTTTTTTTCAAGGGCTATATGTTTGTTGCTGCATTTTCTTTAACAACACAAAGAGTGTAACCTCAAAATGTGATTGATTGGCTAAATACTTGGTTTAGACTATTTTTTAATTTTTCTATGTCGTTTCATCTTAGCAATGCATCCTTTTATATATATACATATGGTTTGTTTTACCAAACCGTAGAAAGAAAATACTTCCTAAAAAATGATTTTGCAATGTTGTTGCACATATCCTTTACAACTGCAATGTATAATATAATATTGATTAAATATATCTTATTCACTAACCTTAAAATGATTATCTTAATGATAAAATAAAAAGAAAATTTAAGAATACAATATACGCTTTCTGGCATAAATATTTTATGCGAGCTGGGTAGTGGTTATAAGCAGTTCTTTGATAAGATGTTAGAAGCTTTCTATAAATGTTGGCGGAATTTTAAGTACATATATGTTGATTCTAAATACTTTGTTCATTATGGCTGATTTTATGTAGGGACAAATGCCAAACATTGTTGCCAATTCTTTGGGAGTTAATGGAAGAATACACAACTTAGAGAAATAAAAAACATTGAATTTCATGCATAGATATCTTACATATAAGTGTTACTTATTGTACTTGTAGGGGGCTAAATACTTTACCTTAAATGTTTAATGTATTTTATAATGTTTTAAAAATTGAATTGGTCATTAAATTGAAAAATAAACTAATTCACAGTTTAGCAATTGAACGATGGTTAAATTATAATCAAACTAGTTAAATTAATTTATTTTAAATATATTTTTTAAAAAATAAAGTAAATATAAAATTAAAATAAAAAAATATAGTTATAAATAGTATATATATTAATTTAGACATTTTATATATTATATATATGAGATATATAGTTTTATATTACATTATTTTGTTTAGATGTTTATATATATATTGTACCATTAATTATAGTAACAAAGCAATACTATGGAACCATGGTTTGGTTAATTTTCATATAAAACCAAGGATCAGTTCACCAATTTTTCAAATGAACCAATTGGTCTGGTCTAATGCTCTCAACACTGGTATTTTAAAATAAATTTAGAGTAAATTTAGAGAGAGAGAGAGAGAGAGAATTAAATGCTTTATTTATGGATATTTATTTCAAGATTATCAAATAATATTAAAATGAACAATAAAAAAACGATTATACTCTTTTGGTGGTGACTCTCAAGAGTTGCACCAAAAATAAGCTTTTAATGACACAAAAATTAGGCGATAAAAAAAGACTTTCAATTGCAATTATTGCGAGTTACCACAAAAAATGAATTTCTTATGGCAACTAAAGCTGCTACTCAAAAGCCTATCAATGACAAACTTTTTAGTCACCATTGATAGTCTTATTTCAAAGGTGACTATTGCGAGTTGCCACTGAAATGAGCTTTCTATGATGACCATAGTTGCCATTGAAATAAAACTATCAATGGTAACTCTCTTAGTTGGCACTATTAATTGCTTTTTGTAGAGATTATAGTCTTTACTAAAAATGAATTATTTGTGGCAACTCTCTTAATTGCCACTAAACTTAGAGTTTCAATAACAGCTATTCATTTTTGCTACTTGCTATTGAAAGAGTTTTCTATGACAATTATAGTTGCCACAAAAGTAAATTTTTAGTGGCAACTTTATAAGTCACATTCAAAAACATTTGATAATTAGAATATCAACTATGCCTTGACAGTAATTCAAAAGTCACCACTAAGAAGCTTTGGTGACAACTTTTGGACTCAAAAGTCATTGTAGAAAGTCATTTTTATTTGTAGTACATGTAAAATTAGTTGCTTAATGATATATTACACATATCCATTAAGACTACTGTTATAACAAAATACAGATAATTAATCAAAGATTCTAATAGCTTAAAACAATTTTTAAAATCTCATTAAAGTTGACTTTATGTTCACAGTTTATATACTCAAAAATTTTGTTACTAAAAATGGAATTTGTTGTTAGAAGGAAGACCACGAAGTATATGGTTCCACACTTTATATATTCCCTTTTTATTTTAACCAATCCATCCTTATGTCTCTGAAAGCTTATAACATTTAAGGGGTATTTTGACTCTTTTAATTTGGTCCTTGTATTTGGAAACCAAAATACTTTGGTTCCTCACTTTCTAATTTAAATGCATTAAATCCCTCACATTAATTCAATTATAACGGTTACCCATAATTTGAAAAACAAAAACTCCATTAGGCTACTTTGGATCCAAATAAAAAAAATTTAAGAAAAAATTTTATTTTTTCTCAGAACAAAAGCAGACTTAATTAAAATCATTCTCACTCACCAAATGCGAACTTCATGTTGAGGTAGATCCAGATTTCCTTTTACTTGGATGATTTTCAAAGGAGTTGTATATTTTGAATTATTAATAATGATCATTAATTTTTCTAAAAGGGAACAAAAATAGCTTACCCAAATAACTTACCTCCCTAAACAGGACCAAATTGTAGAAAGTTCAGACTATACAAACTATTTAATTAGGGCAGTTTGCTGTGAACACACCGTCCAAATGAGATGGAGTACACGAATGTTACATGAATCAAAGGCAATTGGTGCATATATTTTGCATGAAATAACTGCCTTGTAAAATTTGCTAAACTTACACTCGTACATGAACATGTTGAAAAAGATAGGTCCCAGAAGAGGATGATAGAGAGAGGATGGAGAGCTTTCGGCAACTCACCTCACTACTAATATTCTTGAGCCTTCATCTAACCCAGCACACAGACCAGGTTCAGCCATATGTTCGTCAACTTCAGTATTTTCAGCCATCTAGTGGTCCTCATTGAACTTTATGGCCACCATTATGTGAATATAATGAATGATCTTTCTTTGTTCTATAAATGGTAGGATTCTGTATCCCACGCCCTCATTGAATCAAGAACAACTTGACCACTATTGAAGGTCAGGTCTCCCCCAAGAGTTCCTCTCTTCACTTCATTGGATAATTTGCCTCAGTTAACAGGAACTTCACAAGTAACCAGTTAACCTGGAACTGGAAGCGCCACTGAAGTGTTTGGGGGAACTCCAGGGTGCCACCTGACACTATCTCTCTTTTCTTTTCCTATATTCTCTTTTAATATTTAGTTAATAAGTTATCCATCTAAAACTACTTCTCACTGTTTTATTTTTAATTTTTGGTTAAATCTATTACATCCCATTTATTGAGCAATGATATATTTCTACGATTTAATTAGGTTAGAATATTGTCATCTATTGTCTTGAAATAGATGTGAGACTTCAAGTTTATTAGATTCAATTCTTTTTTCTCAAAATGATTATGATTTTAAATTGAGGATTTATTTTTTTATTGTCCTTTGAAAATTTGGTAATTACACAACACAGTCAGCCAACTCTACACAATGATTTTGCAATGGTAGCCATACTAGCTGCTGCTGCTTCTTCTTCTTCTCTTATGATATATACTATCTGAATCGGTTGCAACATATATATAAGTAATCAAAATCAAGTATTAATAAACAGAAGAATCTCACTTCTCTCTCTGTCCCCTCCCCAGCTCCTTTTTTTATTTTGTTTATTTAATTCTTATTGCCCCTACTCTCTTCACTAATTTAAGTATCATATGATGTTTTGAAATCTTTATACTAATACTTAAGAAGGAAAATACGAGTTTTAAGTTTACAATATCGTATTATATTTGTTTTTACACTACATAAATTATTCCATGACATATATAATTTTTTTAATACAACTTAAAAAATTCTAAATCAAGATGAATAATTTCGTGCGTTGTCCTGGTCAAAGGATATGTTGGATTTCCAATCTCAGATCGATGAATTAGGAAAATTAAGTTTATAATTTTCTGAAGTATAGTTTGCCCCTCTGATGTTTAATAAATATATATTATTCTGGAGCTCAAATTTCACTCATTAGGGAGAAGAATGAAAATGACTATAAGGCTAGTATGATGAAACGAGTGTTTTGTTTTATGCCTATATATTAGATGTTTAGGTCCACTGCTAAATTATGTGAATAGAATAAGGTAAAATTTTCTGACCATCAGGTTTTCGGGTGATTTTTAAGTTCTGTAAAATAAAGTATGGTTAAAACTATTAGGGCGTCAAGGACCTGTGGGGACTCTGACACTCAAAATCAATTCTAGCTAAAGAGTTAGAGAAGTAGTAGGAGGAGGAGATGAAGGCTACATGGGAGAGATCAAAGCCTTTATCTTAGTGGTATAATAGAGCATTTATATATAAGGGCCTCAGAGACATTTTAATCATTCTATAACTGATTGGACTAGGACATTTTAGTCTATTGGCTCGGACTTAGCCTAATGAAAGTAGTCTAAAAATATATCCGTCAAAATATCTCTTTCCACTGGTTCCAGCCGGGGGCCATGTGCCACATGTGATCTTTAGTTTTCTCTAACTAAGAACAATAGTTTGCTGTTGAGTTCTTCGATTTCTAACTTTCTATGCACATATCTATCTGTTACACCTTCTAACTTCAAATCACACATTGCCAAACATGCATGGTTCGAGAGTATTAATTTCTGCCATTACTGCAGGCAAGATTTGAGGTAGTTAAAGGAAAAATGGCACAGTTTGCTATATATATGGAGACAAACAATTTCAGAGTTGTAATGATCATAGATCAGATATGTACGTATGCACCCCCAGTTGCAGATAATTTCTTAGGAGACTCTATTGTGCATAGAATCGAAAAATAGCTAGTGCAAGCTAGGAAACGAAAATTTAGGTATAGATTATAAATTGATAATGCTTAATAATGCTAGCTGCAACTATTTAAATTATATATATATCAACTATATAGCATTATTCCAACAACCAAACATATATATGGTTGTTGATTCATTAGATGTGCTCTGAAAAATCCAGTTTTTTGATCAAACATTCAGCATAGCTAGAAATGTAGCTGACAAATCTGCCATGATAATATGCTTGCACCTATAGATGCAATATCACTGATCAGACCCTCATGGAAAGGTTGAAACGATAGGAGAAGGTTGAGAAGACTGAAAATCTATATATGATTGTTTGGTAAGAAAGAACAAGAGGAAGGAATGATTATAACTAAAGTGGCCACCGTCTGCATATATACATCCTTCATACAATTTTGTTATAAATTTGGGATGAAAATGAAATACCAAGAATAAACACGGTAATTTTTAATTTCATCCCATTTTGTGCCTTTTCAATATATCTTTCCGCTCTCTATTCTTCATCTTTTATTTTTCTTTATTTCTTACCTAGCTAGCATATCTTATGAAGTAAAGGATTGAATGTTTAAGATCAATGTTTTTTTTTTCACCTACTTAATAGTTCTTTTTTTTTTTTAATGGAAAAAGTTTTGGTAAACTGATATGTTATTTCAGTTTCAAAGTTGTAATTCTGTTGTTAATTAAGCCAGCCAACCCTTATTTTGACAGGTTAATTAGTTTTCTTTGCTTGCAAATTTCTAAAATTATGTCAACCAAATGATCAAGTCTCTATTTTTATCTTTTTCCAAGAAGACTATACCTCTTTTTATTTAAGTAAAATTTAGGTGCAATTTTTAGATGTTTATTATCTAATTTGTTTAATAAAAACATGAGAACTAGTGTTTTTTTTTCTTGCATATCTTAACATTAAATGATTGGGCCTTTAAAAAAATGTTCCTTCATATATATTATATTTTTACGGATAAACCTGATAACAAGTATTAAAAACTTTAGTTAAATCTGATCCTTTATTTGATATTCATTTCATGGCAATCAGAAGAGTTTGTTTAGAAAGGATGGGGAAAAAAAGGTTGAAGGAAAGAAAATTATACCACATATTTGTACGGTTAATAAAGAAATATGAGAGAAATGAGAAATGTATTGAAGTGAAAATTAATACGCAGTTTTAAACAACAAAGTTATCCTTCGCGCAATATTCATCTTACGGAAAGGTTGTAAATGAAATTTTCTCTTTATTATTAGTGTTGTTTATATATATATAATGATATTTAAGGGAAAATATTTGTTATTCACTTCATTTAATTAATTTCTGTCGCATTTTCTTTGATAGATTCCTTGTCTAACCAAGCAGCCAATTCAAAAATCATATCCATAATTGTGCTCTAAGTCCCCTCCCTTGGTCAGTCTCAGAGAGCTTCCCCACTATCCATGTCTCTCTCTCTCTCTCTCTCTCTCTCTCTCTCTCTATATCAACTCGATAAAGCAAACAGAAAGAGAGAAAGAACTAGGATTTGCCGTTTCAGTTGCTAAAATACACAGTAGCACAGGCTAATATGCTGCTAATTCAATTAATGCTAATTATCTTTCCATATATAGTGAAAATAGGGCTTCTAATTAAGACTAATCCAAGTTCTTACCTGGATTACATATAATCTCAGCAGAGAAACTGTCGGCAATATCTAGCTTCGTAGGGATCCGTTAAGCATCATCTGGACGATTCCAGGAGTTCCACCAAACACTTCAATATAGGGGAATTAATTAAGAGCCTCAGATCATCACGAAAAAGGAGAGAGTTCTTACAATGAAGTGGTCAGGGGAACTCCAGGGAGCACCAGATATAAGCCTATTGACCTTACTTTTTAGCTATTGCTTGTGTGACGAAAGCTTCACATATACCAAGTGACCGTCTTTTATTTGTTTTTATATTTTTCTCTCTCAGAAGATAAATTATTTATGAGTGAAATTGCTAATAGTGAACCTGGACGAGAAGGCGGACAAATGGATAACAAAACAAGAAGACCAGTGGCCAAAGGGATACACCTTGTTAATTTCTTTTTTTTTTTTTCCTTTTCCCAGATGAAAAAATATTATTAAATAAATTTATTTCATCAAGAATTCAGTAAACTAAATTAATTATGAAAAGACATAAAAATATATTAAATATGTTTTTTAATATAACCAACTTTTTATATACTTAAATATTTCTTTATAATTAGCTAGATTTATTTTTTTTGGGTAAAACGAGTTTAATTATCTAAAAAGTTTGGGAGAGCCTATCTTTTTACAAACTGAGCGAGGTCAAACACAAATGCAACAATCATGAGGACCAAGTTTTTCCTTGAGCTTCTGTCGAACGTGGTAAGCTAACTATGAGTTTGCTTGCTTGGATCTTTAACAATTTGACAACTTGATTTACATACTAGAATTTTGCGCAATCTATAGTGGTTTTCCAAATATAACAGGCTACTGCTACAATAATATGGAGTGATCAATCTAGAGTGTGTGACTTTCTGACATCGATGAATAAGAATACAAAAAATTATTCAACCTAAAATAATAAATAGACCAAATAAATAATAAATAACTTATAAATATATAAATATATGAAGAACAATTGTACGAGATTGAATAGTATCTTCTTAAGCAGACAACAATGAATGAAAAAGAAAACATTCAGTTAAATTTAGTTAGAAGTAAATATTTCCTTGTACTTAGTGTTTGGTGACATACCTACCCTAGACATTTTCAAACATGAAATGACATGCTTGCAGTTAGATAGCTTTAAGCAAGGGAGGATAATCTTATAGTATGTGTTCTATTTGCTTCCAATCATATCATCTTCTTTTCAAGGCAAAAGATAAGACCATTGCCAACTAGAATTGCATGGGCTTAACTCAATTACTTGTAGATATAGAAAAACGCAGTAACGCTTGTGCAGGCAACCTGAGTTAACTAGGCGACGTTGACATCAGTGATAGGGTTAATCAATAATCATGGACCAATCTGCAATGTGTATGTGTGTGTGTAACACTCGGAATAGTGTGACTTTGTCAAGATCAATACCTTCACGCGTTGAATTTGACCTCTTGTGGCCCAATGCGCCTAGAGCCCCACCTTGCGAGTTCAACGTTCAAACCTTTATCCACAATCACACGAAAAAGCCGTGGGACTAGACAGACAGCGAAAACGGCAGAAATCCTCTTCCATTATTTGTGTACATAGCACTACGCATTAAACCAAAGCTTTTTTTCCCCCCTCAAATTAGCTCAAGACCATAACTGATGGTTCAGTCTGTTTCCATCTTAGTGAAGGGTAATGTATGACATCGTGGTCAAAATCCATTTTAATATAATCTGAGCTGGTTCTTACGTGTCTCCCGGGGAAATAGTACGTGCTACAAATAATCCCAAAAGGCAAAAAACTAGCGTGGTCTGCAATTACCCCGAGCTTGTTCTAATCAAAATTAATATTTAAGAACGTTACATCCAACTAAAACAGCACTCGTTACATAGCAATATTGTAAGTTTGATCGGAAAAGCTTTTTCAAATCTTTAAATACCGACATGTGATAGAACAATTGCTAGAGAAATACAAGATTCAAAACCCAGAAAAAGAAAAAGAAAAAAGAAGGTTCACAAGCTGAAATTAAGTATACAATCACCAAAATACTCCTTGTGCCAAGAGTATAAGAAATTTGATATACCAGAATCTGCTTACATGACAAATCCTTCTTCTGTATCTATGTCCGCAAATAAGAATGAAGATTATAGAAAGGCTGTAACGTAATTCATCATATTTTTCATTAGCTTTTACCTCCTCAATCTATGCTCGTACTGAAGTATGATGTAACATCACCTTCTCCACTGAGGTTGGATCAACTTGTCTGAAATTAAATAATATTGATTGAACGCAATCAGAATGAGGAATGGAGACAGCAATCACCAACATATATTTAAGGAGTCCCCGTTGCAAATTTTTAAATAGACTTGGCTAAGAATCAAATTGCGTAGAGTAAACAAGAAATCAAGATACACATATTATTTATTATAAATCATAAAACACAGTCTTTGGACTGAGAAATTTCATTTTCAACCAAGTAGGTGATCTTTAACAATCTTGTTCAAGTCCTTAAGCATGCTAGAAATAAGCATGCATGACAAAGGACAGGATTTCCCCCACCACAAAACCAGACTGAACATGTAGTTCTTCTGTAGATGTCTGTCTTTTTATGTGAATGTTTTCAAAGGCATGGCTGTTATACTTATTGGAAAAAATAGTAACTCAACCAAAGGTTTACCAATCTGAAAACACAGAAGTATATATAAGCAAAAGTGTAAAACCCTGAAATTCTTACCCGTCCCATCCCTTGAAGATGACAGAGATCTATCAGTCCTTATTATTCCTTTGTTGCTCATGACTACCAGTCTTTCTGCTCGTGGAGAAAATGAACCTAACTTGCCATTAATTGAAGATGAAAGTGAATGCCGCCTGGTCATACCATTTTTATCTACCAAGTCACTAGCAAGCCTTGGGGAGCCTTGTCCTCTGAGCCTAGCTTTTGCAGATTCAGTAGGGGCCATATAGCTGGGCAGTCTTGGAGTTTTTGGTACACCATCATCTTGATTGTCAAACTTAGCCGGCAGTGAAGCTCTTCTCTGGCAGTTCTTGGGGCTCACACTGCTAATATAATTGTCCCCGCAGTTCAAGTCCTCACTGCCTCCTTGAATACCATCATCTTTACCATTCTTCAAGCTAGTCTGCAAGTCAGATATAGGAGAATCATGTTCATCTTCTGCTTCTTGTCCAAGGCTTTGCCCAAGATCAGACTGTTTGGATTTTAACACAGCCAAATCTTTTACTTTTTCTGTAGAAACACTTGGGCCATGCTCTGAAACATCAGTGACAGTATGAGCAGATATTTTTCTTGGTATGTCTTTTCCTTCCCCACTAGCTGTCTCAAATCTATCAGAAACATTCTGTATGAGTGGTTTTTTAAAATTACTTTTCTCAACTTCCTTCTGTGGATTTTCCTGAGCTGAATGCAATGGACGAGTTGAAACCTTTTTTTGACGCAGTTTGTATTTGTTAGAATCTGAGATTGAACCATCATTAACTTTCGCACCAGAAAATTTCCGGGCATTTCTTTTAACTTGGCCCTCATTAGTTTCAACTGTTTGACTACTGCTATTTTTCTCATTAGACACTGAGTCAAGTTTTGTTTTTGATTCTGGAACTGGAAGAGGTACCCAAAAGTGTGACCTTGTCCAACGGTCAAGCCACTCCCAAGCCAAATTAGGTTCTCCAGGATCATAGTTGAGATATAGAGGAAATACAGAGGATGAGGAAGCCAGAAGCTGAGAGAGATAATATATCTTATGAGACAAACTTTGCTTCACAATAATAAGAGGAAAAAGGGAACAATGAAACATCATATATCAGTATGGGTCTTTTTTATGCCATACATATGCATAATGATATTATAAAAGGGTGTCTTAAGTGTGTGAAATTGGTAATTGGCCTATAAAATGTAGAGTTATTAACTTAATGGAATTTTCCACTTGCAACATTTTGTTCACTGGTTTAGTGACCCAAAATTACAAATTTCAATAACTATTGGTGCACATTAATGTCTTTCTCCATAATGCATAAAAAAGACAACCATTTAGGGAATAAAATTGGTCTTACAAGCTGAAGGAGCAAAATAATGAATCTAGCAATATCACAAAAACAATAGGACATTTTGTGCGAGAATAATTTAGAGCTTATTTATTTATAAAACTATTTATCATCACTTAAGACAACATATACCAGCTAAGTACTCATAAATTAGTCCCATATTAGGTGTAACTGAAAAGAACCAAGCTAGCAATTGATTACTCTCTCTATACAAAGCATTACACAAGTAGTTCCCACCTTGTGAACAAAGACACTTTTTGACAGCTTTTCTGCCTGCGTAGATGTTAATACTCCAACAGCATTTAAAGATTTAGTATCCTGACCAAAAATATGTTAGAGGAGCAATCAGTGGAGTAATAGAAGAGAGGTAATTGATGAAATTAATCTTTTCATCTATGATATAATAATTGTGCCATAAATCAGGAGAAATGCAAATTGTATGATACAGAACACCTTATAATGAGAAAGCTCCAACATAACCACTCAGAAAGTTCAGGAGAATATGCCACAGATCATTGCATTAATTAAATAAGTCCAGGAATATTTACCCTGCGAATTTTATGGACTGCAAGACCAATATCAGAACGCCTAACATTGTAACCACGAGCCAGTGCTTGAAACTTAACTATTCCTTTCACACAGCATAAAGTAGAAACTGCTTGTCTTCTGACCAAGTGACCACGAATAAGGGCTTGCAGCTGTATGATACCTTTGACTGTTCTAAATGCCCGACGGGCCTTCAAATAAGTTTAGAGATCACTTTAGTCATTCAAAAGTTATACAAGACTTATAAATGCTTAGCATACTTGTATGCAATAACTAATAAACAAAAAATCAACTGATACAGCAATTGCATGATCAATTATATCATAGTAGAATTCCAAAGAAGAATGCATTAACAGAATTTTGGACAGAAAAGGCCAGAACCATGTTCCAGAGAGAAGAAAGTGATCACATTATTAGAGTAAAAGGGTACCCACTAAAAGCTTTTTATTTTTTGTTTTTTCCATTAAAAAAAATCAAAATATGAAATACTTAAGATGTTTAATTGTGTTTAATTTTCTAACAAAAACATATAAATTAGAGGTAATTACCTACCTGATAGCCTCTAAAAGCAGCCTGAGCTTTTATAGCAGCTTGGTTAAGCCTGATTTTCTCAAGATCATCCTGTGAACCTAAACAAACAACAGCTTGTGCATTGGTCTCTTCATCTCCAGCTGAGAGAATAACCCTGTCATTTGATAATTCACTAACTAAGCCCTTTTCAGAAAGTGATTCTTTAGTTGCAGTTGCTCCAGAAGCGGGTAGGGATATCAGTGAAGAATCTGCAATTGGAACAGACACATGTGCCTCAGAAGACACCACCAGCACGTCCTTGTTACTTGAAGGTTTCTTCACACAAATTGAAACAAAAATTAGAACCTGGACATTACAAAATCTGAAGTGCCCACAGGCTGTAGCCAACAGAGTCATAAACCTACAAACTTTATACAGAAGTTTTTAATTTATTACTATATCCTTTTAGGGGAGGGGGTAAATTTGAACTACAACATTGCCCCATCACAAGCTTTTCCACAGTATTTCTTTCTACTGCATATTTGAAGTATATAACAATGACAAATTGATGCTACAGCAGTCTCTGACGATTGGAAATGTATTATTCTCAAAGCACACGTATCCAATTACTTCTTTTGGAAAGCATGTGCAGATGACAGACATAATCAGCCTAGGGAAGCAAGTTTACAAAATGAATTAAATAACCCATTTGTGGAGATATCACAATGTGACACAAGATGATGCATTCAATTAGTCATAATATGAATTACTTTGATCACCAGTTGCTTTGAATAGGTAACTTCTTAAATGGCAAATATAGACTTATAGAATTAAATAGCCTTGGGTCATGTATCACAAGTCTAAAAGTTGCCATATATACGTGGCCCAATGATGAAACAAAACTATCCACTTTATCTTTAACTATGAGAATAATTAGGTCTGGTAAAAGATTCTGGCTTTCATACTTCTATTAATATTGTAGAATATGATTATTAATATAATGAATCATAAACACAAGAGTGTCAATCAAAACAACCCAAAAAGAAGAAAAAGAACTTACAAAAGAATCTTTCTTTTTTGATGAATGAGACTTTGATTTCTTCCCCGAAAGTAAGGCCTTGATCCATTTTCCAGGAGTCTTTCCCATCACGGCAGATAAAAGCGCTTCAGAAACTACAGAACTCAAGTTTCAAAATCTGCAAGAACTCTGTACAACTAAAACTCAATTACATTTTGATTAGCGAAGGTTGCACTTGAACTAACAACCAAACATTAAATAAGAACAAGCAAAAGGGAGAAATTATAATCACAGCATCACTGTGATTACACGATATGATACATAGCCAAATATACTTCTATCTTCAACTTAAAAGTACAACGATGGAAATAGGAGTGCGGGACCATAAACTTCCAGCTCAGTAGCAGTTATGCAAAGAAAAATAGCATAAAGAAACTGAAAATTCCAAAATCAAATTCCACTATCTATTTTTTAATACCGACAAAGAAAAGAACTACAATTCAAACGAGCTGATACGAAAGCCCTAGGAAGACAACTATTTCCACGCAGTGCCAACGACGAGTCAAGTTCTTACTTTTCTGCAAACAAACAAAAAAATAAACAAAACCCAACAAAAAATAAATGTAGAAGAAAACCGAGTTTGGATATCAAACCCAGTTAAGCCAGGCCGGAGTATAAAACGACTCAAGGCAACACAAGAAAAGAGAAACTAGATCAAAGCACTACCTCAAATGCAGTAGCTGGAACCCTATGCTTTCATTGCTGAAGAACAAAATAGCGAAGCAACAAATCAATAAAAAGATACCGAATCAGGCAATGAAATGTTGGAATGGATAGGAATATGAAGAGTAAGAAAGAAGAAAAGATTTAAAAGGAACTTGATAAATTCACCACTCATGAGGATGCAGCCAAGACCAGAAGGTAAGCTTTGGAGTAAAGTTTTGCTTTTACTCGCAGGAGTGGCACAGGTGGAGACTGTAGGGAGAAGACCCCTGAATTAGCGTAATAGATACCTTGCACGAGGTTTGAGCCATTGCGAAAGGGGCTCGACGCTTAATTTTTTTTTTTAATAAATGGTATATTATAAATAAATTATATCAACTTTTCTAAAATTTAGTCAAATTATATATAATTTTTTTTCAAAAATACTTGATACATATTACGAAAGTTTTTATAAATTTATTTTATATTAATAAAATTAATTTTTTAAAATATAAAATTATAATTTTATTTTTAATATAACAATAAGACCAGTTAAATTCATATTAACTAAACTTCAACATCAAAATGTAATTTTATTATTCATATAAATTTATTTTTAAAAAAATACATAGCAAAAAAGGTTAATTTTATTTTAAAAAAGTAAATAAAATAATATATTTTTACAATATATATCAAATTTCAAAAAAGTCAGGATGATATTTTTTAATCAAAAGAATTATTAAATATAATTTATTCAAATTTCAAAAGAAATTATTATTATTTAGTCCATATTTATATTTGAATTTAACATAAATTTTTAAAATTTAAAGTTGAAAAAATTATAGGGTTTTAAAAAGAAAAATTATACAATGTCAAAATTATAAAACAACGTGGCTCTTTATTTTCTGTTCTCAAGTCAT
Organism: Erythrophleum fordii; assembly: GCA_032878935.1. Lineage (NCBI taxonomy): Eukaryota > Viridiplantae > Streptophyta > Magnoliopsida > Fabales > Fabaceae > Erythrophleum > Erythrophleum fordii. Next base: position 45,363,106 of record JAVQMF010000053.1, on the reverse strand, counting down.
GAATTAGCCCCGAAAAAAAATTAAAACTAATCAAAAATAAGTTGATAGTAATGATATAATTTAAGTTTAAAATAGGTTGGCTAAAAGGTAAAAATACAACAAAGTTTGAAATGTAATTATTATACTAAAAGTAAAGTTACTAATGTACTACGATTTTAAAGGCCACTATACTGCTTTTATTGTTGGTACAAGCAATCATATGTTAAAAAAATTTTATTTTAAAATTTTTATATAAGTATACGTTAATTATTTTAATTTTTTTAAAATTGAATTAGTTATAGTTCATTAAAATTTATTATAGGTTTAATTATTATTTAAGTGATCATAAAGATAATAAACTTTAACACATATTAATCAAAAGTTTAGTGAGTGAATTAAAATTTCAAGTTAATTATTTTATTGAAACTCATAATAGAAGACTCTACTAAGACAACATTAAATAAAGATAAGTTTTCTCTCTAATCTTAATGAGTGACTAATCTTATTGAAAACTACTCATCTCAGTCTAGAGTGATAAAAAGGAAGAGCCAGTGTTCTTAATGCTAACCATAGGTATGTTCCATTCAAATCTTATTATTAGTGTTATAATTCTTCATACAAGATCCACAAACCAATAACAATGGTATCAGAGTAAGATTTTGTATGAAATTTAGAACCTAAATTAATAATTTTGATAATAATTTCATATTCATTTGCACTATTTTAACCTTTAAATTCTTTTATTTTTGCTTGTTAATTGGCCAAATTAGTTTAGGGCTTTTATTCTCTAGATTACTAGCTTTCTTATGATGTGTAGTTTGCTTCCTAATTCAATTTGTCTAAAGAGAATTTAAAGCTCAAAATTTGAATGTTTATATGATATGCTCAATCTTAATTTGCTCAAATATCATGTTTTAATTCAAATTGTTGTATGGAAAAACTTCTTTACATGTTTTTGAATCTCAATATAACATTTAATTGCATTAAAACCTACCAAATAGCGAGAAAAATTCAAAAGGAAAGTTAGGGTTCTTGTTTGAAACCCATATATATACCTAAAAAATTCTTTTGATTCTTTAGTTAATTTGCTTAATTAATGATCCAGATATTTTAGAAATCTAGGTTTACATCAAAACCCCATGTTTTTCAGTGTTAAAATATTTCAGGTTGCAAATTGGTTTCTTAGGGTCCATATCATCAAAACCATGGAGATCAATTGGTAAATTCATAGTTTTCACATGATATATTGGACAATTAACGTCTCGGATAGCTTAGAAATCATAATTCCCTCGAAAACCATGAAGAAAAACTAAATCAAAATAGCCCTAAAATATCATAAAATAACATAAATCAAAACATGTTTAAAAAACCCTTTTCGGACCCAATGGGACCTGACTGGAGGTTGAAGATGACCTCCAGCCGGGCCTAAGCGTAGCCCACATTCAACCTATACAAGGGGTGGCGCGTGTGAGCCACCCTCAACTCCAATTGGAATTGTTTCCATGCCATTTTTTAAATTATGTATTTCTTATTTTTTTTTGTTATTTTTAATTTAATTCTTGAGGTTTAGAAAAATTATTTATTAATTATTTACATTTTTTCAATTAAAAATAGCTCTTTTATTATTCTTAGCTAACAAACGACCTAAAAAAATTATAGAAAAATTTGAGAATATATTTTGACATATATAGAAGATAAAATTTAGCTGTACTCTCTTTATATTCATATACAATAAATATACTCTCGAATTAAAGCATAAAGTATCAATATTTAAACTTTATTTAAGAAAAATCAGTTGTTGTTCACATTTTTTACTGTAAACATGGTTTATACAATAAAAGTATTTTAATGAAATATGAATTTTTTATTAGTATGGGAATTTGGTTTTAATAAACTATTGGAAATGACAATTATCAAAGTGGTTCATTCATCAAAGTTATTAAAATTATTTAGTTCTTTTTGTTAATAGGAGGTAAAGCAATTTCTTTATTCTAATATGATAACATTATTTTGTATATTATTATGGGTATATGTCACCAAAAATATTTATTCATCAAAATATACAAAATCATTTAGTTCTCTTATTGATCGAAATTGAGTTACTCTATATAATTACTTGCCTAAAGGGGATTGTTATATACACTAACTCTAGTATGATATAAAGTGTGCTAGTGAAAGTGTATAGTTAAGAGAATTGATCTATCCAAAAGGGATAGGTTTTCAAGACTATATGTTTTCTTATTGGATTAAGATACATAGTTTTGAAAGACTTATCTGTCTAAGGGGAATAAAACTCGCAATACTCTATATTATCCTTCATATTAGCTTTATGCTAAAAAGGCCAAATGCATGTTATGTTCTTTGTCCAAAAGGAAGTTCATGACAATGCACTTGGTGCTCTTTAAAGATAGCTTGTTCAACTTAAGCTATTTTGAAATTACTTGCTTCACTAACCATGTTGCAATTTTATAAATAGTCTCCTTTGTTGTGAACAACAACAATGCCATTATTAAGGTCCTGACTAGTTACAACTATAAGAGGTGGAAACAAGATGTTGAATTTGCCTTGAAAATAGTAGATATAGATGTGGCACTACATGAAAGTGAACAACTGAAACTCACTAAGAATAGTATTGCTGAACAAAAAGAGTATTATACTAAGTGGGAGAGCTCCAATCGCCTCAGTCTCATAGCTATGAAAAGATTAATTGTTGAACATCTCATGAGTGGTTTACCAGAAACCATAAATGCTAAAGAGTTTTTTATTGCTATGGGAAAAAGATACCATGTATTGGACACGGTTGAGGTTGGACAGCTTATAAGTGAGTTAACAAAAATGAGATATGAAAGCACTAAAGGACTTAGGAAATATATCATGAGAATGGTGCATACTCAAACTAAACTCAAGGCTCATGATATTCTGATTCCGTTCGAATAGCTTTGTCATATATCACACACTTAATTTGCTTCCATAAAAATTCAACCAAATTAAAACTGCTTACAACACATAAGATCAGGCTTAGGACCTAAATGATTTAATTTTTAAATGTGTGGCTAAAGAAGAAAAGCTAAAGAGAGAAAAGAATGAGACTGCATGTTTGGTTTCCCATAATAAGTAGAATTTCTATAAGGGAAAAGGAAAATTTAAGAATAAGAAGACACATGCTCTTAAAAGGGATTAGAACTTCAAAATGTATGGTAAGCACTAGGTTGCTGGTGATGGAAATAAAATGAAGGATATGAGTTGTTATTTCTGTAAGAAAAAGGGTTATAAGAAGGCTGATTGTCTTAAATATAAAGATTGGCTAGCAAAGAAAGGCAATGATCAAGGTGAGTAATTGGTTTATGTTTGTTTTAAATCAAACATTATTGACGTTTCTTTAAATTCTTGGTGGCTTAACAGTGGTGCTTTTGTTCATGTCACTTCTACCTTATAGGGGTTTAAAAATGACAAGAAGCCAAGTGAGAATGAATACAAGCTAAAAGTGGAAATGGTATTGATTTTGAAATTGAATATATAGGAACCATTTTTTGTCATTAGAATCTGGTTATCGACTTTGTTTAGAAAATATTTTTTATATTCCTTTATTTGGAAGATATTTAGCTTTTCTTTTATTACTTGATAAAGCTAAATATTTTTTTAATTTTGAAAGTAAAGAAGTTAAAATTTCTTGTAATTCTAATGTGATCGACAAATGCTTTTTATTTGATGGGTTATATAGACTGTGTTTGAATTCTAAAACTGATAGTTTATCTTTCAACGTTGAGACTTCTATGACTAAACAACCTTTAATTAAGGAGAAATCTCCATTGTTGTGGCATAAACAACTTAGTCACATTTCAAAGGAAAGAATTGAAAGATTAATTAGAGATAACATACTTCTCTCGCTTAATTTAGAAGAGATAAATGCATGTGTTGATTGTATCAAAGAAAAATTAACCAAAACTAAAAAAAATTGCAACTCATAATGAGAGCCTCCTAGAAATAATACATAAAGATATCATTGGACCCTATCCTTCAACAATATGCGACAAAAATTATTTTATAACATTTATTAATAATTTTTTCCATTGTAGATATGTCTTTCTCATTAAAGAAAAGTCAAAAGCTCTTGACATGTTGAAAACTTATCGAACTGAAGTTGAGAAGTAATTGGGAAGTGTCATCAAAATAGTTAAATACGATCGTAATGGTGAATATTATAGAAAATACAATGAAAGGGGACAACAAAAAGGACCTTTTGCTAAATATTTACAAGATTCTAGAATTGTTGTCCAGTATACTATGCTTGGTAGTCTTGAATAAAGTGGTGTGGTAGAAAGACAAAACCACACACTTATGGATAGGTGAGAAGTATGATGAGTAATATCTAATTTATGTAATTTTTTTTTTTGGAAAAGTAATAAAAAATACAAATTATATTTTGAATTGAGTTCTTAATAAATCTATTCTTAAAACACCTTTTTCAATTATGAATTGGTAGAAACCCAAGTCTTAATCACTTCGTATTTGAGGGTGTCTTACTGAAGTGAAAATTTATAATCCTTCTTTTTGAAAAAAACATATTCTAGAACTTCCTGTTATTTCTTCATTAGTTATCCAAATCACTTAAAAGCGTTCTACTACCATAATAAGGGTACTAAGATTGTTGAATCACTAACTACAAAATTCTTAAAGTTTGATGTTGCTAAAAGGAGTTGCTCTAAGATTTTTGAAATAATTAAACAACATGATACAGTTTTAATTCTTTTACAACTTACAGATATAGTAGTTATACCAACAAATGTAAGATAAGAGGTTGTGGATTTACCTATCCAAACAAAAGTACCCATTGTGGGTGAGGTTCCTCAGACAAATAATACAATTGCTAAAACAATTCAAAAAATTCAAAAAATTTCCCTAAAAAGGTCCCACAGAGAAAGAAGATCAGCAATCTTAAGTGATTATTATGTCTACTTAGGAGTAGCAGATTGTGACATTGGTGAAACTATAGATCCTTTGACTTACACCGAAAACCATCAGTAGTCCTCAATTAGATGAATGGAAGAATGCAATGACTAATGGGATGAGTTATATGATTTGGGAGCTTGTTGAATTGCTTACTGGTTATAAACCAATTGGTTGTAAATGGGTATTCAAGACAAAGAAAGATTCTAAAGATGAAGTTAAAAGGCTCAAATTAGGTTAGTAACTAAGGATTTTGCACAAAGAGAAGGCATTGATTTTACAGAGACATTCTCATCAATCTCCACTAAAGATTTATTTAGAATTATTATGGTATTAGTAACTTATTATGATCTAGAGTTTCACCAAATAGATATAAAAGCAACTTTTCTAAATGGAGATCTTAATGAAGAAGTTTACATAGTATAGTCAGAAAATTTTAAAGAAAGTAGAAGGAGCATATAATGTGTAAATTAACAAAGTCAATATATGGTCTCAAACAAGCCTCTCGTTAATGGTATTTTAAGCTTGATGAGGTGGTAACCTCATTTGGGTTCATTGAAAATAAATTTGATTAATGTATTTATATGAAGAATACCTTTTATATTAGCGCAGTTGGCAGTCTGATGTATGTTCAAATATATACTCGATCTAATATTGTATTTGCTATGAATACTCTTGGTTGATATCTTTCAGACCCTGGATCTTAGCATTAAGTTGCAGCCAAGAAAGTCATGAGATATTTGCATAAAACAAAAGATTTCATACTTATCTATAGAAGGATTGACAACCTTGAAATAATTGGGTACTCAGATTTTGATTTTGTTGGTTGTCTAAATCATCTAAAATCTACTTCTGGTTATATTTTTATGTTTGCTGGTAGGGCAATCTCTTGAAAGAGTGTGAAGCAAACTTTGATTGCTTCTTCGATAATGTATGCTGAGTTTGTTATATGCTATAGGGTAGCTTACAAGCCATTTAGGTTAAGAATTTCATATTGGAGTCTCGTGTAATTGACTCAATCGCTAAACCACTTGATATTTATTATGATAACAGTTTGACAGTATTCTATTTCAAGAATAATAAGATTAGTAGTGGATATAAGCATATGGAAGTAAAAATACCTTATAATCAGAGACCTAGTCAAGAAAGGAGATATTACCATAGAATTTATAAATATTAAGTCAATATTAGCTGATTCTTTGACTAAAGGATTAAAACCCATACAATTTAATAAATATGTTGAGAACATGCATATATTGGGATCTTTTAATCTTTTAAGTTAGTGAGAATTTATATATTTTGCTACTTGGTTTTATTTCATAACTTCACAGATGTCTTTTACTCACGTTAATGAATTTCATATAATATGAACCTTCACTTTTGATATGTTATATTCTTATTGATGATCTTCATTTTAATATCTTGCTTGTGCAAAGGTTGAATGTAACATATATCTTAAAACATGGTGCTGGTCTTAAGGATAATAGTTGTATTTGTCATGATATATCTCGTGGCACTATATCTTGTTCTTGAGATAGAGTATTTAAGGCATATAAACTTGTTATAAGTCATACGATTTCTCACTGCGATTTAGCATACAAATATTAGGAAATCATACGAAGGAATGATAAGAAATTGTGCATTATTGATCACTTTGAGAGTTATTTCTTACCACACTTCTAAACTTATGATCCATGTCAATATAATACCAATATCTGTGAGTGTGTACTAGTCTTATATCATTAAAGGACATGATGATCACCATTATCCTTTATTGATGGTTATGTGGGACTGGATTGGATCCGATATGTTTTTTTAGGACCATTGTTTTCTAACAACAAAGTACGCACATACATTTTTTTTTGGTTGTTTTGTCAACCCAAAAGTCATTTTACAAAATAAAATAAATTTTTTTGAAATCAAATTAACATGGTCTAAGTGGAAGAATGTTAAAAAAAAATTATTTTAAAATTTTTATACGGGTTCACATTAATTATTTTAATATTTTTCTAAAATTAGGTTAGTTATGGTCCACTAAGATTTATTATAGACTCAATTATTATTTAAATGATCATAAAGTTAATAAATTTTAGCACATATTAATCAAAGGTTTGGTGAACGGATTAAAAGTGAGCTAATTGTTTTATTGAAGTTCATGATAGAAGGGCCCAATAAAACAACTTTAAATAAAGTTAGGTCTCATTTATAACCCTAATAGGGTGTCTAGTTCCATTAAAAGTCACTCATCTCAATCTAAGATAATAGAAAAAAAGACCCAGCATTTTTAATGACAACCACTGTACCCATTCAAATCTTATTGTTAGTGTTTTAGTTCTTCATACAAGATCCACAAACTAATAACATCATAAACTACATATATTAAAATTGTTTGATACAATTTAACATGTAATTTCTATAAAAATTGGCATTTATTTGTAACTAGCAATAAATAACAAGATGAACAAGACCTTTTCATCATTCTTGTTATGAAGTCCAATGCAAGTAGACACCTAACTTTATTGTTTTCCACGACAAAATAGAGTAAATTACATAATTTTTTAAAAAATTTTATTGAAATTATATAATTTTTTTATTTTTAAAATATTCACAATTTTTTTTAAAATTAAAAAATATTTTACACTTTAATTTAATCTTAAATTTTTTTTATTAAAATATCCTCTATTAATTTAAATATATATTCTTTAAAATTTAAATAAATTAAATAAAAGATCTTTTGGTCAAAAAATTTAAAATTAAACTAAAGTGTATGATAATTTTTTTATTTTAAGATATACCTGTATCTGTTTTAAAAATAAAAAGGAAATTTATGTAATTTTAATAAAACTCTAAAAAAATTATGCAATTTTTTCTCACATATAACAGACCAAAAATTTTTTACTTAAATATTTCTTTTTTCTTTTTTTGTGTGGGTAGAATCTAATTGAATTCTTCATTAAAACGTTTATTGCTGCTAGATAGGCAAAATTTATTAGGTCGTAGTTCCTGCTATGAAAAATAGATTGACTTCCTTTTCATACTTATAAAAATCTCAATTAAAGTTAAAGAAATATTTATTATATTCTTGTAATCATAAAAGAATTAAGTATTATTATTTATATTTTAATAAATAAATCATTTTTACTTAAAATTTAGAATTTAATTAATCATATTTTAAATTAGATTATATTTTTAACAACGAAAATGAACTTCTATAATTTATACCTTTAATTGAACGTAGTGCCGAGCAAAATTGCATATTTAATTTTGTTACTTTTTTTTTAAATGTAGATTTAAAACTAAAAAAAATTAAGAAGTTATAAGTATTATAAAACCTTATGAGTATAATATTTTTATAGGCTTAAAATAAATCAATTTGACTAGGGTAACTTAACTAATTCTAAAAAGTCTAATGATAATTAAAACAGATCTTTAAGTATTAAAAGAAAAAAAAAAAAGGCTAAAGGTCAATCTCGTTGGGCTTAGGACACTATCCTTAGAATTCAGGACTTGCTACTATATATTAGCAATAATAGCCTATCTCTTCCTTCTTCTAAATTAATAGATGCAAAAACTTGTAATTTGATTATGATATTAAACAATACATTATTTTATGATTAGACTAAGCATCCTCTTTCACCTGATCACCAATAATAAATAACTATACGGCAAAATAGGAGAATATTTTGAATCTTTTAATCTATGTAAGTCAATGATTTAGTTGATATGCATGATCTAATTATAAGAGATCTAGATAATAAGAGATTTTAAATTATGTTCTGTCATACACTAAAAACATATATTAAATCAACAATAAATATAAATATTATAAATAAATTCAACTTGATATCTATCAATGATTTGGTATATGTGGTTATGTACGATGACCTGGAAATTTTCATATATGAACGCTATGCTTCTACAAGTCCAAATCATTATCTTCATTAATCAAGAATCTGAACATCATTCAACATCAGAAAAATTGATTTCTCCATCGCCATCAAAACAAACAAGTATACCTTTTTAATGTGTGAAGGAAATTACATTAATCCATTTACAACAAAACGACAATCTAAAATCTGCTTATTACTAAATCTGGAGACCAATATTCCGGCAATGCAGGGAAGGAAATGTCGTCGTTTCCTCCCCATAATTCCTTGTAACAGGTTGTCGTATGCAGCAACCGCTTGCTTCGAAAATGCATGGATCATGAATTAGAACAGTATTAGGTGGAACTAATTATTTAACTACTATATTCGTCACAGATATTCCTATCATTAATATAGTGCATTTATTGTAATTAATTTAATTTTATTATTTTAATTCAGTTTGAATAAAATTGATGATAATAAATTTGTAAATAAAAATCAAATTGATAATAATACATTTTTAATGATTGAATTAATAATAATATTTATTAAATACTAATGCAATAATTTACTCTTAAAAGGGATTTGTCAACCTGGCCCTCTACCTTCACATACTGCCCTCTCTTTTGGAGAACAACTTGCCGACACAAACTCACAAGTCACTTTAGACTATAAAATTATTTTCATATGATTATAACTAAAACTAATCGTGAATCGAAATTCAAAATTATATTATAATGAAACTTTATTGAATTTTAAATATAAATTCTTTAAAAACTATAAAAATTAAGTCAACAGTTCTATCTTTAATCAATTCAAATTAGGATATATAACATTATTAATAAAATAACTTATGGTTGTCCAATGTTAGGGCCAATAACATAGGATGACAGTTAACCATACAGAAATAATATTTTAACTTTCTTACAATTAATTTTTTACTTTTTATTGTTTTTTGGGTAGCGAAGGATAAATGGCTTTTCGACCCTAATATTATAAAAAATATCTTATTTTCCTCATATGTTATAATAGCTTTATTTTTAAAAGTTTTTTAGATGGCGACATTTTTATAATTTATATTTTAATTTAAACGGCCAATGTTAACTTGGAGTTGATAAGCTAGCCTATTAGGTTTCGTTTGGTATGTAGGATAAGTTTTGTATGGAATAGAAATTGAAAATTGATTGAGAATGAAAAATAATTTTATATTTTATAATTATGTTTGGTGTGACATAAAAAAAAATAAAAATATTTTTATTTTTTTATGTTTGATTGGATAAAAATAAGATAGAAATAAAATGAAAAGAGGATTAAAAGACCAAAATATTTTTAATTAATTTTTTAATTACTAGTAATTATAAAATATAGTAAAATATTTATTATTAATTACTAATAATAATAAATAATTATAAAATAATTATTTTTTATTACTATATACAATAAAAGATGTCTTTGGTGCATTGTCCTTGCCTATACAGGAAACACAATGACGGTCCACTAGAGCAGACTTTTTTGTTAGGGGCAAAATGGCCAAAAGATAATCCTTTTTCATGAGAAAGACTTTGGCAACCAAACGCACCTTAAAGGATTGCAGACTCCTATATTTGAGGGAATTGGCTCACCCATGATAAAGATTTTTTAGCTAACCAAACATGTATTTTGAGCAAATCCACTCCTTATTCTATTCTAGGAAATCACCTTCCAGCCAACCAAACCATGCCTTAGTGTGAGAGTGTGTGGGTAAACTTAAATTGGAGAGAGAAAATAAAGAGAGAGAATAGCTATGTAGTGTAGTCAATTTTCCTATGTCAAAGCCACTAAAAGTGCCAGTCACTTAAAGTGGAGGAATTGAAAAATTATTTAATGTCTTGTTTAGAATTAAAAATATATAAAAAATATGTTTATAAATAAAAAAATTGTGTAATCTTATTTTAATTTAAATTTAAAAAGAGATAGATATTGTTAAATAATAATAAATAATGACTATAAAAATATAATAAATATTATACATGATTATATAAAAATTCCTTTTATTTTATACAAAAATAAACACCTCCTAGTTTTTGTCATTCTTTTAATCAAGGGTTATAACATATTATTATTATGATATTAAATTTTTTATATTGAATATTTTAAATGAATCAACATAATTGATATTTTATAAAATTTAATTAAAAAATAATGTTATGATGATGTTGTTAAAAATAATATTAACAAACACATAAAATTGAATAAATATATATGATGAGGTTTAAAATATTCAAAAATATAATATTTTATTAAAAACATATGAATATTACTTTTTTATATAATATTGCAAAATTTTTAAAAATATCAACTATGTTGATTCATTTAAACTATTTAATTGTTATATATCCAATATAAAAATCTTAATATCATAATATATTTTATATCTTAATATATATCTTATTCTAATTTTATGCGTTAGTTTATCTATCTATCTATATAATGTTTAACTTGCTTGTTTTGATTTGAATAAACCCAACGTGCATGCGTGCGTGTGTGTGTGTGTGTGTAAATTTTGAATTTATTCTCAACCAATTTTAAATATTAAGAGGGAGTATGTGAAAGTTCATCATCTCTGCATTTTCTCTTTTCAAGTTTACCCCCTCTTTTTCATGTCTCTCTTCATTCTCTCCCTTTAATTTAAGGAAGTGACACTTAATAGATTTTCTTTCTCTCTTAATAGCTCTTGAGCAAAAAAAGAAAAAATTTATTGACAATAGCTCTTCTCTCTCTCTTCGTTCTCACTCGAATTTAGGACATTCATGGGTCAGATTCAAACTAGATTTTCACATGTTATGGTGTCTTTATCATTTTTGCATCAAATTACCTCTTTTTAAAGTCTAGTACTCACATTAGACTTGATTTAGTCTAGTTTAGTATTTAGAGTTTAGGTTAGCTTTTCAAATTGATTGAGTCATTTTTTTAATTTATAATACAAATTATAAAAAAAATTTAAAAAATTTTATAAGACTAACCCGAGCCAAACCAATTAGCTAACATAGTCAGCACAATGTTTGGCTTCGCTCAATCTATCTAATTTTCTTTTAACTCAGTGCAATCCAATTTGATGTGATTATTTTTTCGTAATATTAGCCTTAGAATGTGATACAGTCTTAGCTAAATAGCATGTGGAGAGAATAAAAATGACAATGCAGTGTAATTTTTAATTACTTTTTTATAATATTAGCCTAAAAAAGTCAAAGATAAACACTTATACCGAGTTAGCTAAATAGTCTCGTATTATTAAATAGATCAATATAAAATTGCACTTTGTTTTTATCAAAAATAAATAAAAATAAAAATAAAAATAAACAAATAAAAGATAGAAAGCTCCCTTTCATAAAGATCACGTGCAATGGTGCGTGACTTTGAGTGCTTTGTACTTTTTTATTTTTTGAACAAAATGATATAATTTTTTGACTAAATTTTTTTAGAGATATCTAAATTTCATAATTTTTTATTTTATTAAAAATATATAAACATATTTTTTAAAAGAAAAAAATAAAATATCCTAAAATTAATATGAGTTTTTTATTAAAAACATAATTTATTAGAACTATGCATTTAAATTGTCATTTCAACATTATTTATTTTCAATATAAAATTTAACTTATTTTAAATTTTAAAAGTAACTATTTTATATTGATAAAATATATATTTATTATTTATTATATTATATAAGCAATAAATATAATTATCTTTTAATTTAAATAAGTGTAACTATAATTTACTTTTTGTTATAGAAATCATGATAGAGCATCTTATAATTTCACAAAATTATAATTTTTCAAAAGAGACGAGAAAATCGTATGGCTTAAATATCTCAAATGAAAAAAAAAAAAAGAAATTTATCCTTATTTCCTTAATATTTGTTATGAACAACTATGATAAAAATAAGACAAATAAAGATCTTACATGGCTGAGTACTACTTGATTGGGCACTTGTAGTTACTGTACAGCCGGGTCTACTGAAATAAATAATCGAGGTCAACACTTTGGTTCCTGCACAATGCAACTTCGATTTCAGAGCTGCGTTGACTATGGCCACACAGTAATCTTCGGTTTCTCGGCCAATGTAGCAGTATAGAAAACCCAGTGGCTATTTAATATGGTGGTCTGCGTTGCGTCTGATCTGGGTTTCCCTTCTGGCCTTTACGCTCTTCATGTGCAATAGGCTCCGCTAGCTACCAGTTCCTTCATGCTGCCTTGACTACATTATTTTTAAAAAAATCTAACTGTTTTCAGATCGTCAGATTCTCTTCAGTAACTTGGTTGTTGGGTCCTCTCTTCATTTCCCAACCTTACTGATATCTTTGTCCTCATTATTCCCTAGCACACAAAATCTTCTCTAGCAATCATCATTCAGTGAAAAAGGAAAAAACAAACTTTTTGTTCATTACTTAAAAGAAACTCCGTGACTCACCATTCTTAATCTTATTATTGAGATTTTCGTCTCACAATATGAAAATTTTCTGGGTTTCTTTCTGTTACTTGCTTTCTGCAATTTTTCTTGTTCTCCTTACTCACATCTCAACTGCGCAGCTGACACCAAGAGAGAGTAGAATTCTATTCGAAGTTCAGAAAATTCTTGAATATCCTCAAGTTCTTCAAGGATGGAGCAACTGGACCAACTTCTGCTATCTTCCTCCTTCCCCTTCTCTCAAGATTGCCTGCTCTAATAGTCATATAATAGAATTAACAATCATTGGAAACAAAACCTCTCCTTCCCTTCAAACTCTTTCTGAAAGATTTTCCATTGATTCTTTCTTCACTGTCATGACAAAGCTTTCAAATTTGAAGGTACTTTCACTAGTGTCCTTGGGTTTGTGGGGTCCTTTACCAGCCAAGATCAACAGGTTCTGGTTTCTTCAAGTTCTGAACTTTAGCTCAAATTTTATATATGGGGAAATCCCATCAGCAATCTCTTCCATGAAAAGTCTCAGGAGTCTGGTTTTGGCTGGTAATTTGCTCAATGGGAGTGTCCCAGATCTTAAAAGACTAGCTTCTCTTGAAGAGCTCAATCTGGGCGACAACAAACTAGGTCCAGAGTTTCCTTCGTTAGGCAAGAATCTTGTAAGTTTAGTATTGAGAAACAATTCTCTGAGGTCCAGCATTCCTTCGGAGTTTAATCACTCTGATAAGCTTCAAAAAATTGACATATCTTCCAATGAAGTTTTTGGAAACATCCCATCTTCTCTGTTCTCTCTGCCTTCCCTTCAATATGTGAACTTGGCAGAAAACCAACTAAGTGGTGGCCTCTCAATGAATATTGGTTGTGGTTCCTCTCTGACATATGTAGATATCTCAGACAACCTTTTGGTGGGAAAATTGCCATCCTGCATTGGGTCAAACTCAAAGTCCTCAAATTGCACAGTTTTATATTCTGGGAATTGCTTGTCCATGAGAGGCTTCAACGACCAACACCCAACTTCATATTGCGAGAAAGAGGATGCTTTAGCTGTTAAACCTCCAGATGGAGGCCAGAAGGAGGAGTCAGGTATGAAATTAGGCTTAATACTTGGTATAATTGGAGGGTGTGTAGGAATTTCAGTGCTTCTAGCTCTGTTCATTCCGTTCATCTTGAGGAAGTCCAAAGCAGAAATAGCAGATGATAACCTAGAGAGATTTGTTGCTAATAAATTCTCTGTCCGTGCATCCCCACGACCAAATACTGATGCGAGTAAGCCTACCTTGATGGGTCTTTTTGTTTTTTTTTGTTTTGAAATCTCATTTATTTATGATGAATTGTGTCCACTCTCAGTTTCAGACATAATTTGACTATTCAAATTTACTGTTGTTTATTCATATTATGTCTTATGGCCATGTCAGTGTTAACATGGTTTTATTCTATGGGAGTAGGACGTGTTCCTCAGACTCTGAGGCTAGATGTAATTGGACTTCAACCGTACCAAGTCTTCACATTAGAGGAAATTGAGGATGCAACAAACAACTTTGACCCATCAAATCTGATAGGAGAAGGATCTGAGGGACAGGTAAAGAATTTCCAGATGAACTGTTTGTGGGTTTCATAATGGAGGTTCTATAATGAGATGGAACCCACCAGACCAAGTTGTGATGGTATTTACCTTTTTTGCATTTATGCAGCAATATAAAGGTTGGATCAGAGATGGGTCGGTGGTCCTGGTTAGCTGTATGAAGCTAAAGCAGAAGAACGTGACCCAAAGCCTCGGGCAGCAGCAGATGCAGGTATTAGCCAATTTGAGGCATAGGCATTTGGTGAGTGTTCTAGGACACTGCGTCATAACTTCTCAGGACCATCCTCAGACAGCAAGCACAATCTTCGTTGTTTATGAACGCATCTCAAATGGGTCATTGAGGGATCATCTTACAGGCAAGAAACCACGGAAGTTATGAAGCATCGATAGTTTAAAACATTAGGGTGCATTGTGTCTAACATGTTTAAAACACTATGCGATACTTTAAATTGTATATATATTTTGTCTTGTCATCTGGACCCGTGCCTTTTAAACTCAATGCAATAGCAAAGTTTAAAGTTATTCCCAGAAAAGGAAAATGTAACATGAATTTTCATTCAACTACAGATTGGAAAAAGAAGGAAATGCTGAAATGGCCACAAAGATTAGTGATCACCATAGGAATTGCGAGGGGGATCCAGTTCTTACACACAGGGGTTGTTCCTGGCATATTTGGCAACAACATAAAGACTGAGAAAATCCTTTTGGATGATAGTCTCAACGCAAAAGTTAGTGGATATAACATTCCATTGCCATCCAATCATATTAGCAGGTATATTTCAGCTTATTATGGTCCTCCTTTTGTTTTTTTTTTTTTGGGTTTCTCCGCCACCGAACAATCGAAAGTATTATTTGATGTTATCCCCACTTGCAGCACTGATGATAGCGCAGAAAAGGAAGATATCTATCAGTTTGGTGTTATTCTACTAGAAGTTATCACAGGCAAACCAATTTCTTCAGCCCATGAAGTAGAGGAGCGGAAAGATGAGGTATGTCAGAATTAAAAAGGAAAAAAAGACTTTGGTAGATTATATTGACAAAAGATAACTAGATCAAATTAATTATAAAAAGCTATATGCACATATTAGAAATAGATATCACTAACACATATATATATATATATATATCTTCTTATAATTACTTAATTAGCCTAATTTCTCTTTTTTATTAAAAAATCTCTTGCCAGATATCTTCGAATCTAAGGGCTCACAAAATTTTTAGATTTGCTTATCTGACATTAATAATTAGATGTTGCAAGCCCCACTAAAGAATTACTCGAACTAAAGACGGTAGCCCTGAAATATGAAAATTTTCAATTTGATAATTTTCAGCTAGAGAGAGGTTTATCGGAAGCAACATCAATACTAAGAGGAGCTACCGATCCCTCCATCAGGGGAAGTTATGCATACGAATCAATGAGAACCACAGCTCAGATTACCATCAATTGCCTCAGTAAAGTTTCTTCTATGCGCCCTTCAATGGAAGATATTCTCTGGAATTTGCTGTACTCAATTCAAGTTCAAGAGGCCTGGACCAGCAGTGGAAATCTCAGTACAAAATTGTAGGGCCCCTTCCAAAATAAATGTCTGCTCAAGGTTCATAAAGCTTATTAATCATAAAGAATAATTCATGAGTGTAAATATATAGTATCTTCCGCAATGTCACAACGTACATCTGGTTAATCCTACCTCCGGTCTTTTATATATAAAGGCTTTTTTACGATTTGATTTAAAATATAAAAAATAAATCACTAATATCTATTATATTAATTATAATATTTTAATTATACTTTTCATAAAATAAATCTTTCAAATTATGAATAACAATTATCATTAATTTTTTTAAAAAACATTAAATAAGAATATTCTTAAACAATAATTTTTATTTAAAATAAAATTAAAAAATTAATTATTTTTATCCAACTTTTTTTAATTTTGATAAGTTAATTATTTGTTTCTTATATATAAAACCGAAATTAATATCATTATTTAAATTCCTACCAAATGTTTAACATTTAATAAAACATTTATCATTTTTTATTATCTTAAAATTGTAATTTCTGTTTCTCTTAATTGCGATCTCCTGTTGATAAGATACAGGCTAACCTTAATTGGCCGAACAATGTCATAAGTTTTAATAATGAGACAAATTAAGAAACGTCAAAAGAAACACAATGCTTAGATATGGAGATTATGAGTGGAACATGAATTCATGTTAAGTTTCGAGCAAACAAAGGATGATCAGAAGTCAAGGATTGCAAAACACAATAGTTCTTTTAAGTCTCTGAGGGTTATTCAATGAGATCTTTCAGATACTTTGACAACCTTTTAACTGCCAAACAAGCCTTGGGATCATTCAATCAGCAGTCCAACTCTGCTCAACAATCTCGCGTACTTTTCTGTTGTAATCACGCTTGTTTTCACTAAACATCCGAGCAGCTTCTGAATTCGCTGGAGAGTTTGGGTTAGGGTCACACAGCAACGACTGCAACAACAAAGCCATTTTATGAAAAACAAGAAAACCCCAAAGAACAGCCAAAACAAAAAATTACATTCCATTAAGATGCATCAGAATTCTTGAACATTAAGAGAGAGAAAAAATGTTATGACCCACAAGGGAAGTGTGGGATTCTAACTTATATGAACTGTAGGCTCTCCCAATGTTTTATAGCAGGAAATGGGAATTCTTGAACAGGGTAAGATTTATTTTCTAGAAGCCATCTGAGCCTATAAGGCAAGCAGCTCCATATCAACTTTTGAAGCACTTGCCCTAAAAGTCAGGCTAGTAAACATTGAGATGGTTGACAACTTCAGCAACAAAAAATATTATCTTCTCACGTCGTGTAAGGAGATGAAACATGGGTAGGCATGAACTTCAATCACAGCTATAACAGAAGGGACCAGCAGACACAACAAAGAAAGATGAAAGTTGGTTGCACAGAGTAGTTCAAAGTTGTAACGCCAGCATAAGTAGATCGGAGCTTATGCAGTATTGGAAATGACAGAGATGCATGGAGGTGCTCGGAGCAACTACAAGGCACGGGCCTATTATAATAAGGCAGAAGCAGAACAAGGGAGCTGGACAAAATAAGGGTTATTGAATAATTGCAGTGGAATCACGTAAAAGAAAATAAAAAAGGTGTGCTCCTCATGCACTTAACAACTGGAAGCATAAATTAAAAAGGGAACGGTAAATGAACTGCTCGAGACCACAAACAGTAGAAAATTGCATGGAAGACACGAGTCTGACACTAGTCGATGAATCTAATTATGACACCTATTTTGAGCCTATGCGACTAAATGAGATGGTCAGTGGTTTTTTCATAATTCAAGCCCATGCAGGTGAGGGCACAGCTACAGTCATAGAACATCTCTACCACTTAGCTTTTAAGCAAAGTGAATCCTCTGCAGTTAATATCTAACTACATAGCATGCAATTAGAGAAAGAATGACACGAAGTGGGAGGGTGTAGACCCACTTCTTCTCTTGGCACCTACTCTCTTTTCTCTTTGTTTCTCATGTTGTACAGTCATTTGTTGACTGCAAAGGATCCAGATTGACTTTTAAGGTGGTTTTTGGAATGTGAACAATTTAATTGCCCTAAAACTTGGACACCTAGTTATAAGATATTAGGGTATAATATTAATGGAAAATTCAAATCTATGCGTTGTATATGTCCTATACAGCATAGTGATATTGGTTTTTGTCCTCTATCTCATGCTCAATTTTTTTATAAATAGGTTTCAAGCCCCTAGGAAATGTGAACAACATGCCATACCAAGCAACTAAACTTGCAAAATGGAAGCTATGATTATTTTCTTTCTTTTTGTTTTTCTTCTGATTAAATATATTATTCTCAACATTTATACTCTACACACAACAAAATGGTAATAAGAACAAGGTAGACAAATTTGTAATTGAACACCATCATAACATTTTCAGCATTTATTGTCTTGAAGCAACTCCCCAATATTAAGTGAAATACATTTACCTGGATTGAAGTAAGTATTGCAGCTACATCATAAATTGGGCTCCACTGATTCTGTAAAATGTCCAGACATATGCTCCCATCCGCATAAACTAGAAAAGCCACGGAAAAGGGGGGCTTAGAACTGGAAATTGCTGAATTTGACGCTAACCAACAGAACTTCTCAAACAAGCACCCATCAGAAGAAAATATGCCCATCATCATTATTACTATTATTATTTTAAGAACAGCACCATGGAAGAGAACCCAAGAGTTCAAAATAGGTTAAATTACTCTTTTAACCTCTATAATTTTACTCAATTTTCAAATTGGTCTCTATAGTCTAAAATTTTGTAATTAAGTTCTTATAGTTTTCAAAATTTTTAATCCTTGCTGTTAAACTTTTGCTAGTGATCTGTTAACTTTTGTTGATGTAGCCAACCATGTACCATCTTTGCATTCCAAATATAAATGATTCAAGCCTATTCACCCAAGTCATTCAACATAAGTTGCATGATATACCATATATGTGAATTAATTTCATTCATCATTTACTTTTACTCCCTTTGTTGGCATCAATCATGCATATTTTGAGTGTTAATATGGCACATGGTTGGTCATGTCAGCAAAAATTAACAGAGCACTAATGAAAGTTTAATGATAGGGACTAAATTTTTTTTTTGAAAAAATAAATCTATAAGGTCCCAATTACAAATTTCTAAACTATAAGGACCACATTGAAAATTAAGTGAAACTATAGGGACCAAAGAGATGATTTAACCTTCAAAATATATATAAGTGAATGATCATTTAGTCATTAGTAAATTCAGGAAAGTTCAGCAATTCAACTTTTTCTTTGGCAATTTCCTCTGCCAAGGAGGAGACAAAAACAGAGATATTGAGAAACAGACCACTTCATCTCCCCATTCATGATTTGAGCAGTGAAAGTGTAGCACAGGTTTAATTATAAAAATAGATGAAGTACAGATAATTATAAATCTTTATTTCAGGATATCATCACCAAAAGGCTGAGCTAAATTCCGGAAAAAAATATAGTGCACAACTGTCTGTATAACTGAACCCCAACAGAAGTACAAAAGAAGCATAGAATTGACTTGTGAAAGTGTAGCAAAGGTTTGATTACAAAAATATATGAAGCATAGATAATTATAAATCTTCACTTCAGGATGCCATCACCAGAAGAGTAAAGTAAATTCTGGAAAAAATATCATACGCAACTGTGCATAGAACTGAACCTGACGGAAGTACAAAACAACACATGTTCTATCCTTTGAAGAAACTTGTTCTTACAGAGTAGTGGCAGGAGCAGGAAGACAAAAATACCACCAAAATAGTTCTAAATCTGTGTCTGCAATACTTTCAAAGCCAAAGTAATTGATATTTGCATACGTTGTTTTCTTTTCTGGTTTAAGTTGTCAGTTTAGAGTTATAAACAAGACAGAATCCCCCAGGCTCTGGGACACAAATATTTCAAATAATTGTACGTCCATAGTGAGATTGCAAGGTACTTAAAATTTTGGCTCAGAAAGAAAGAAAAGAAAGTAAGCTCTAATTTCCAACTTACTGTTTGGATGGAACATGCGAGAAACAAAGCGTACTATTGGCGGTTTATTAGGATAATCCTCTGAGAACTGAAGTGTCAATTTAAACGTGCCTGAAGGACAGAGAAATCAGAACAGACATAAGTTGGATAAACAAATGGAATATATGTCATAATAACAAGAATACTTTAATACACGCCAAAATCAATCAAAATAAAACATGCATCTCCCTTTTTGTGACAATTGAAACAATAACCCAAAATTTCAACTAAACCTCTACCCCAGGCCTTGATCTTTGACGTACCAACACTCAAGTACTCCAACACATCAGATACCAACATTGGTGCAACACACCTACCTGCTGAACTCATGTATGCATGACACACAAAGGTTTGGACAGAAGAAAGACACACTTCATGCATCCCTGATTTTCTGGAAGATTTCCAGCACTCAGTCATATGCATAGAGAAAAATATATATTTGCTCAATAATACAGCAACAAAATATATTAACTATAGACAACTGGACATACAACTCTATTTTTCCACTTTATCAATTATTTGTCAACACAACTAATCCTCTGATCGTCAACCTGATTATTATTATTATTATGATGTTGCCCACTTATTTTTTCTTTTTCCTATATGGATCAGCTTATCATAGTTTATACTTTATAAAGCAAATTACACTTACCTTGCTTGCGGTTTGCCTAAATTACTCTTGCCCTGTCTTTTGTTTTCAGAAATTACACTAACTTCCATTGCTTTAAATTTTCATCAGACAAATATCCCCATGCATATCTTCAATAAAAACATATACCCCGTCTGTACAGCCTTCAATTAAGGCTAAAAATCAAAGAAAACTTTTTATACTAGATGGAAGCTCTGTGAAAGTGTAATATTCAAAAACCTGCAGGAAGCTGGAAGTAATTTGCTCTAACATATATATCTATGTATGTGAGTGTTATTGCAATTTTTTCTCAGATTTTGCTGGCATTATGCAAGTATAACAGAGAGTAATCCTCTGTCCACATGTCAGGGTTGTCCTATTTATGTGTCTGTGCTTGATAAAGAACCTAAAGCATTACAGGGTCATCAACAGTCAAAAAGCATATATTTGCAGAGAAGGTTAACCAACAGGTTCAAAACAACATATATGGTGAAAATTCATATCACGCCCTTTAAAGTCCAGGGATCAAAGGTTCTACCATCATACAAATGCTTAATGAAAATATACTATCTCTAATATTTAATGAAAGTAGCTGTTACAATGTGTGGAGAGCAATTATAAGTGTATGAGGCAGTTTTATGTGATGTAATTTAAAAAGATCATAATTAAAAAAAAGGAAAAAATAATTGCACAATTGGGTGGAGGCTTAACACCTGCATCCTTCCCTCACACATTTACATGACTAATTTGGCTGAAATCAGGCCCTGATGACAAAAGGCCAAAACTTTTCAAATCATGCGCTAATGAGTGTTAAGGAGGGGAACTACTTGTTACTTGTACTGTAAAACATATGTGAAGAAATGTTCATATGAACCTTAAAACAAGATAAGAAATTCTTTCAGTGAAATAAGGTAGAAGATATAAATGTACCTCCATCCCATGGGGTGTCATCTGGCCTGGAAAACCACCAAGAAAAGCATAGTTAGAGTGCTCAACATATATTTACACATCTAAAACCACAAAATAAAGCAACACACACACACACACACACACACACTTAAGAAAAGGGAATATTTCGGTAATTGTAAATCTTTCTGTCTGGTAACATACCCAAAGATAACTGCATTCCAAAGCATAATATTATTGTCCTGGGGAGCACCACTGATGCCCGCAGGAGGGTCTTGTTGCAATCTTTTAAAATCTCTCATCAATCTCTTCCTTGCAGGAGTCGACATTCTCACCACCTATATTGCAACTGAGAACAACGCAAGAAGCAGTAATCAGTAATTGACAAACCCGTGTGCATCCAGAACGGGTTTAGAAGAAATAGAAAAGGAGGAGAACAGGTAGGAATGAAGAAAGTTGCAATCAATAACAATACATCAAAGAATAAATTAATAGGATCAGAGAATGGGAGAAAAGATAAGCTAAAACTGATCTTAGAGAAAGCTTAACAAGCATCAAGCATCAAGTGAATTATTAGAAATCTCCAGAATCTTCCATAACTATTAACAATTAAAACCCATTTCCTACCAGCGAGGTACATTCAACTGGCAGAGAGTCCTCCATCTATGCATAGATACTGGATCTAATTCACTCATAAACTCAAACAACAAAGATGGGTTAAGCTACTTTCATGTCTCAAGAGCCCCCCAAAACAGCAGAATCAAGGGTTGCTAAAAACGCATTTTCATTGGTTTTTTTTTTCAAACAAACAACTCCAAAATTCATTAGATGCTCTAGATCAACTATTACACTCTTCAATAACATTACTACACAGGATTAGCAAAGCGCAAGGCCGTCCTATGCATCGAACGACCAATTTTATTTAGGGCTTCTTTGCGTATCAATTAATTGCATAGAAGAACGATTCATTGCAAAGCAAAAACGAATTAAAGCGAATTTCATGGGGAACAAACCCAGAGAAAGGATCCTGACTAGTAGTGAGTGAAGGCGGCGAGTTTCTGCAGACCCAACGGAGGTTGAACAACGCAGAAAGAAGAGAAAAGTTGGAAGCTTCGAATAGTTTGTGCAGAGCCCAAAAGAAGGGAAGTTCTGAACGGAGAATTTATTTATTATCTGAAGAATGCTTCCACGGCGACCGCCTCATCCGAGAGAGATTCTCAGAGGTCCCAATCCCAAATGCTCACACACTCTCTCTCTCCTTTCTCCCTCCTCTGCTAACTTTGGTTTGGCTTTTCTTGGCAACTTGCAAGCATGAGGCATCCACATTTCACAATTCACCCCAGCATTGTGTTAGCGTATACGATGCACGTATGGTGTACGAAACCACGTCCCTTGATACGTACTACCATGTACCAGTTTGCAAATTATTTTTAAATATAATTTGATACATAACGTTTTGAAATTGTTGGAAATTTGTATTAATTTTTAATGTAATTATATTTAGAAATTTAATGAAATATATATGATTTTTGAGAAATTTAATTGAATCCGTGCGGAAACCTCATAGATTATGAGTAGTTATTTTTTAAAAATTTAAAAGGATAAACTATTTCCTCGTCATGAATTAATTATACTAATTTTTTAAAAATTAAAAATATACTATAATTAAATTCATTTTCTACAAAATATTCTTAATTTTATAATTTAACTACTTCTTTAGTTGTAGTAACTTTTAAAATTATTTAATAATAAGTTACTAATTACTAAAAATAAAAAATTATTTCATTAAAAAATAATGTATGATATTTAATTTCAAGAATAATATACCTATTAGATATATATATTTTTATATATTTAATTAATAAACACTATTATAAATGTTAAAAAAACTTTGGAATAAATGAATTTTGTCATTTTAATAACAAAAATATATATTGAAATAAAATTTGTTTAAAAAATACATTTTTAAACAATTATATTTTTTATAAAAAAATCTTATCATTAAAAGTATTTTATTCAAAATAAGTTTAATTATAATAAGTATATAATCTAAAAAATTATATACTTTTTTACACTAGATAGAAGGACTTTAAATTAGGCTATCTTTCACATGATTGGAAAATAATATACCCAAATTTAAATGTAAAACTTAAACTTGCAGATTTGGACATAATAGGAACCTGAAAAATTGTATTTGTCTGTCGCCTTTGCAAGTTTGCATTATACATTGAGTGGGTCATCATAGAAAATAGAATATGTATGGCTTATATTTGGACAGCAATGAAAGATGTAGAAGAACAAACGAGAGTATCGACAGATATGTTCTTTGTCTTTTCTTGGTCTTTAGTTTCAAATTACATAAGAATATATTGATTTTTGATACTTATTTACATATTTGTGGGAATTTGCTTTTGCTTAATCTCACTGGTGCACAAAAAAAATGTTTCACCACTCCTCTGAGCAACGCATTACTTGAGAAATATATTCTTGCATTTACTTCTCATTCTTGGAAATCAGAGTATAATGAAATTCACTATTATATAATTAATTTTTAAAAGTTATTTTAAGTATTATATTTTATTTTTAAAACTTAATAATAAATACTTAAAAAGTTGATTTATTTTTTGGGTTATAATATACATTAGATTTTGTCCTTACTGAACCGCATTAAAATGTATTTTAAATAGTAAAGTTGAACAACACTACTAAAAGCTAATTTTTTTGTGAAGTAAAATTCTTGTGCCATTATTTTTTAAAAAATTTATATAAAATTTTTTATTACTAGGACTGTTTATGGGTAAGGTCGAGTTGGACATCTAGTATGCCCGATATCCTATCCGATTAAGATATCGAGCTTATTTTTATACTCATGACTTGATCCGACCCAAATAAGCCCCGTTTTATGTTGGGTTAGGGTCATCCAAATCTTTTTTTTTTTTATAAACTAATACTTATAATATAAAAATATTTTTTCACAAACTCATAGATATACACTTCAAAATAATAAGCTTTTAAAACTCTCATATTTTTATTAATAATAAAAAATAGTTTGGTATTATCAAGTAAAATATAAGTTATACTAACATAATTAGCCTTAAGTAAATATGTGTATTTTCATTATTCAACAAAAAAAAATATTAGTAAATATGCACATCAATAATGAAAACAATTAAGAAGTAGAGAGAGTTTAAGTAGGTAATGAAAGTTGCAGCATGCAAAAAGAATCAGATAAAATAAGAATAAAAAAAATATAAGATAATAAGATATTGATAACTAAAAAAAAGTAATTACTATGACAGGTTGGGCAGAATATGTTTTCGCCCATGGTCAGGCCCGACTCGATATAATTTTGTTTAAAGTTATCCTCATTTATATTTTTAACCTAACCCAACTCAGTCCAACCCAATTAAGGTGGGTTAGGGCAGGCCCCTAGAGCCTAACAGACTAATGAACACCCCTATTTATTATTATATATATTGTAATAATTCAAAAGTCTAGAATTCACTTTTTTAAATAAAATTCAGTAAAGTTTTAGGTAAAGAAAAAATTTAAGAAAATTTTGTTTTTGGCCAACTAAATTAAGAGAACTCATTTGTACATTGTTGTGAGTGAAAACAATGGATGAGTGATGAAATTGTGAAAATTGAACAAAAAGTAATCAAGAAAAAAAATTCATAAGAAATAATAGAAGTAAAAAATTTTGTTCCAAAAATAACAAAACACCAAATTCAAAATATGATAATCCGAATTTACTAACCATTAAATGCCTCAATCAATGAGGCATTAATGCCTGAATTTGGAACTTTAGGGTTCAAATTCCACTTTGCTAAATTTGGACTCCAAGGGTCTAAATTTAGTAAAAGTTATCGGCTAACCTGCAACTTTTGACGTAACCAATCAAATCGACTAGTCACCAAAAATGGTGAAAAATAGAAAGGGAATTTAACTATTTTTCTTAAATGTGCCAGATAGTGATTGGTTGAGATAAATTTTCACGCATCCTGATTAGTTGAAAAATAAAATAATAGATAATGTTACAACAAATTTACAAAAATGCCCTTAGTCATTTGCTTATAAATTGAAACCCATTGCATTACCTCTGTCATTTGAGGATAGTTGAGCTCTTCTACTCTATTTCCTACCAAAATTATCTTATTGTACCTTTTCTATTTAAGCTCTAGTACAAATTAAGAAGGAAGTGTTATAAAATTTGTCAATAAAGTTGCATTTTGTAGCAAAATTTAAGATAAGTTAGAGATAACAATAAAAATATATTTGTAATTTTTTTTTATGTAGCATTTTTCTGGTATTATGAGAAAAGTATATGCATATTGAAAAATTTGTGTTACCATAATAATTTTCATTGCATTTTGAAATACATGAATTTGTGTTGTTAGAATTTTGTATAATAATATTTAATTGTATGTATACGATTGTTTATTTGTTTGTTGTATTTTTTTTATTATTGTTGCTATTTTAGTTTTATATGATAGATAATGGAAAGTAGTCATAGGAAATAAAGTAGAAGAAGAAAAGTGTGAAATAAGTAAGTGAGTAAAAATGGGGAAAAAATTATAAAATATGTATATTTATAACTAAAAAGATATTAAAAATTAGTTTAGGGGAAGGAAAGAAGTAATATGTTTAACAAAATTGGAAGTAATTATTAGAATTAAAAAATTATTTAGGGGAAAAATATGAAATGAAAATTAATTAAAATAAAATTAAATGATAAAAAAGATAACTTTGAAAAATAAATGGAAATATTTTATATTAATAGTAAAAGAAATAAATTTATATAGTTGTAAAAGAAATATATTTTATTTTAATAATTACAACAACAAAGGAAGAAGAAAAGAATTTAAATAATTAAAAAGTAATTGTGAAATATTTTATATTAATAGTAAAAGAAATAAATTTATATTGTATATTAATATATGCTAAATTAATTATTAGAAAATTTTTTATTATATATTTTATATTAATAATTGCAAAAATAATGTTAGAAGAAAATAATTTTTAAAAGAATTTAAATAGTTAAAAAAATAAGAGCAAAATTTTTAATATTAATAATAAAAAAATTAATATAATAGGTGAAGAATAGAAATATATGCTATATTAATAATTGTAAAAATTTTTATTATATATTTTATATTAATAAGTACAAAAATAATGTTAGAATAAAAGAATTTAAATAGTTGAAAAATAATTGTGAAATATTTTACATTTATAGTGAAATATATATATATACATATATAGTTGGTAAAGAAATAAACTTATATGTATCAGATATATGTAAATTAAATGTATTTAAACATAGAAAACTGATTATGAAAATATGAAATGGATAAGTAACTAAAAAAGTTAGAAAAAATAAAATATAGATACAAAAAATAAGTGAAAATAATTTTAAAAATTAGAAGTATGTATAATTTTAAAAAATAATGAATAAAAATTTGGAATAATGAAGTAAGTGAGAAGAAATTTACAATTGTGAAAGATTAATGAAAATTAAAAAGGTTTGAAATTTAGAAGTATTAATATTTTTATGAAAAATATTTTTAAAAAATTAGATATTTGAATGGATAATTAAAGGTAAACTACCAAGTATGTTACAAGTATAACTATTTGAAATATGTTTGTGATTAGAATATTTGAAAGGAACGGTGGTTAGAAGGAATTAGATTGTTTGCATTTATGCAAATGAAAGGATTTATAGAAGTGCACAGGATACGATATTTTAATATGCAATATTGAGATACATAACATTTAGCATTGACATTACCTTAGAATAGTTAAAACAAATAATTAGTTCAAAACTACACCTTCTTGCTAACTAGATTGTATCTGATTTGATATATAGACTCTTGATGACAATAAATCTAATACGATACCAAGCGATTTTGCTTGAAGATGATTATAATGTGCAAAAGATGTAACAATCATACTCATATTTCCCATCACAATTGAATGCAGTTGAACTATATGCAAACATTTCAAATATTAACTCATATTTGAGCATTGAATTTTAGTCAAACTCGTGAATGAAGTGTTGCCCTCACCTAATCCATTTTATCAATCACTTGCTTATACTCAACATTAGCAAATGGTGCCAATAGAGGGCATTTCGCACCCAAGTTCCTCCTGTTAAAAAAATTAGGTTTGATGAACCTCTTTCTCTATCAAGTTCAAAAGAAAATATATTGAAAGACTTTGAAAATGAATGAGTATAATACAGAACTTGACCATAATTATAACAATGATGATAGAGATGGTGGCGGTGACACTGATGACGACGATGACGTGTATAACAATAAGGGTGATGATGATGAAGTCATTGATATTAAACCAGTGTCCCAATATGTTAACTCCACTACTACATTGTTCTAACAAGTTAATTTGGCCTTAACAAAAGGTGATGAATTTGAAGAGGTGAAAAATCAAATGCAAATGAACAATTAGAAGTTGTTCGTTGGATTAAAGTATTCAAATCCAAAGGTATTGCGGCTTATTATGAAACTATATTTTGTGAGAGTGCATTATAATTTTAAAAAATACTTTATAAGTAAAAAATATGAAAGATGTCAATGTGTGACTTATGGCAATAATTGTAGATGATAGGTTAGAGCATGCAAAAAAAATAAGGAATAGGGATCGTTTTGGCAAATTACAAGATTAGGGAACACATACATATTTATCTTTGATTTTATCATAAAATCATCTAAAATTGGACTCCAATATTATTTTATCATGTATCATGGCAATAGTGACTAAGATACTCAATATTCTAATTAACCATACAATTAAGCATATGAAAAGCTTATTTGATTATATTATATCTTATAGAAAGGCATGGAAAGTAAAGTATAAAACTACCACTATTACTTTTGGTAATTAGGAGAACTTGTACGTCACATTGCTCAGGTGGATAAATATAGTACAACATTTCATAACCAGCTCTTATGTGGAGTTTGTGCTGAAACAATGCCCCCAGAGTACCTTTACTAGTGAGCTAGTTTTGGTGTTTAAGTATGTATTTTGGGCATTTAAGGATTACATAGACACATTTGAGTACCTTAAGCTGATGATTCAAGTTGATGGAATATTCTTTTATGACAAATATAAAGGGATACTATTAATAGCAGTGAAACAAGATGATAATCAACATATTATTCTCCTCACCTTTATTGTTATGGAAGGAGAGATATAATCAGCGTGAACATGATTCTTATATAATCTACGTAGGCAAGTGACACTTAAATAATGTGGTATTTATTTGATATCAAACAGACATCCATTGATTCTATCTACCATCCCTAATCCATATATTGGTTAGTAGCCACCATATAGGTATCATATTTTTTGTCTTCGTCATATAGCAAGTAACCTTCACATTCATTATAGGTTATCTGATCTAGAGTAGGAGTCAAAAAATATTGATATGTTTATCCTTTTTATCTAATTATATATGTCATTGATGATTAATAACTAATAACAGAGTTATTGATCATGTTATTTAGGTTATGCATATGAGTATCAATATGTTGATAAAAAGTTAGTTGAGATAGTGACTATACATGAGAAGGCCTTTAGATGGATTGCAAAAATTCTCAAACGATAATAAACTCATGTATATAATGTGGAGGGCCAACAATATGGCTGCATAACAACAAACTTAAACTTAGCAGAATGTATGAATGGTGTCTTGAAAGCGGTTAGATCTCTACCTATATCAAGAATAGCGAAAACAACATATAATCGAGTCAGCCAATATTTCATACAATGTGCTCAATAAATTAATGTTCAGATGGCAGCTGATCAAGTTTACTTTCAAACTTTGATAAAGAGGATAACAATACATGTACAACATTCCTATTCATGTGTTGTGTAGATATATAATCAGGAAGCTATATTGTTCGAGGTTGAAGAGCCATATGACTAAATAAATTGTTAATATAGTCGTTGATATAAGGTTAACTTGACCAAATGCATATGTAACTGTGGTGAATTTCAAGTGAAAAAGTAACCATGTCAGTATACTTTCACATCATGCACAGCAGCAGCTCTTGAGCCATTTTAATTTGTAGATCTTGTATTTTGCCTAAACAAAATGCATAATACATACATCAATATATTTCAGCCTATTGAAGGACAAGAATATTGGCTATAACTAAGTGGTCTTAAGTTGATCCCTGATTCTTCAATACTTCATGAGCAGGGTCAACTTCGTTCAACCCGTTATTAAAATGAAATATATTCCATGAATTTGTTACAATTAAGTAGATGCAACATTTGTAGATAGATCAGGCATAATCATGCCTCTTGCCTGCATCGCAATTCTACCCCTCAACAGTATATTAACAAGAGTTGTAAATGTTTATAAATAAATTATATTAGCTATTCTCTGCATTTATAAGTTAACAAGAGTATTGTATGACATTTATGATAATACCTCTGAAAAAGATAATAGTTCGTTATCAACTTTTATATAATATGTTATTCTTTATTATTTGCTTATATCTATTTTAAATGAATATTAATTTATTGTGTTATTTTGTTCATAGATACCATAGCCGGAGTCGGGGCAGCCTATTCATCGAAGTCTAAAGGATGCTTCACTTTTATACCTATAGGAGTGACATATATCGTAGGCCATCTGGGATGACGAGGTAGGAAAAATGTTATTGCTATTTTGTGTTTTATTTAGTTACTTTGTTATGTGATTTATCTATATTTATAAGATGATCAGATACTTCATCTACGATGAGTTTTGTATGATGATCGTTTAAGTGATCCACCACTAGCTATTATAGATTATCTTAGGCAATTTGGTTTTTATGGTGTTGTATGAGTTGGATAGTTTGAGTATGATACATTGCTAGTAAGTGCATTAGTAGAATAATAGCGCTCTAAGACACATCATTTCACACCACTCAAGAATAGTGCACAATCACCCTCGAGTGGTAGCGTGCAATTAGGCCTACTGATTGAAGAGACCTATTATGGGCAGGACATGCTTCAATTTACTAGAAGTGTATCAATGATTTTTAGGAATTATGCCACCAGCTGATCAAATTGATAGACAGCAACTTTCCATTGCTTGGTTGGTATAGAACTTTGCATATCTACTGGATGACGCGAATGATGAGGTAATATGTCAGTTCACCCTGTGCCTATATTCTTAGTATAATTAAAGGGTGGTTGATGCTAGATAAATCTAGTAATAGAGCTTACTTGATGTATCTGCCTTTATTGGATAGCTTTAAGCAAGTTGACAATTGTCGTTGGGGATTAACAGTTTTGACTTATCTCTATTGTGAGCTTTGCAATGCAATCTATAAGAATGATTGTGGCATCATTAGATACTTGACATTACTACATTTGTGAGTATAAGATAGATTTTCTATGCTTACATCTGAGATACCACCCACTTTTGACCTTCGTATTAAGGAATACCCAGTACTTTTACTTTTTGGTTTTAAGTATGAAATAACATTAAAAATTTCACATGTTTAATTTAATCATATTGACTCTATTTATTACCCATTATTTACTTAATATGTTTGTTTTATTGTAAAAGATGGAAGAATGTTAGACGACCTCCTCGTATAAATGTTAAAGCCCTTCGGCTATACACAACTTTGCCAGATGCAATGAGAGATGATGAGGTGTGTACTTGATTTTAACTTATGACATGCATCATTTTTTTACTATTTAATATTTACTTACTATTTTATCTTATGTCATTCACATATTGTATGGCATCTATACTAGCCATAGTCGGTGTGATAATTGATTTCAGAGCATTGTTTAACTTTCCCAGACATTTAGATTGCATTGGTGCCACTTATATGCTTCTAGATCATGGATTGGTATCATCTAGATTGTGTCCTATAGTAATTTAGTCGCCACCAGCCAGTTCCTGAAGAGCTAGTTAGATTAGACTCCCTCCATAATTTATAACTTCGAGGAAAAACTCAAACCAAATAGGTGTTTAAGCATAACATTTTCATCCAATAATGATAAAGATAAAGAGATACTATGTTTCAGTCTTCTATCACTAAAGAGTTTTTTGATCACATGTCTA
This sequence comes from Erythrophleum fordii, assembly GCA_032878935.1. Classification (NCBI taxonomy): domain Eukaryota; kingdom Viridiplantae; phylum Streptophyta; class Magnoliopsida; order Fabales; family Fabaceae; genus Erythrophleum; species Erythrophleum fordii. The sequence continues at coordinate 45,331,101 of JAVQMF010000053.1, read as the reverse complement.
AGTACATAAAATGATACTAACAACGCACTCATCAATGGATTCAGAGGTCGAGTGCTACTACTAAATATGTAGTACAATTTTCTACAGTTTATCAACTTTATCATCATTATTTTTTTAATTTTTTGCATGTCAATATTTTACTTCTTATCTTTTTTTCTTTGTTAGGTTGATTTAGTAGAGGGGTTTTAAAATATACACTTGTAGGATCCTTTGCTTGTGAATTTTTGTGATATTGTCGACCGAGACTTTAGCAATATACTATATGCTATCGATGAATAACAATTTTCACTATTTTTTTAACCGGCTAACTAGGCATTAGATTTTTCTAGGCCTCAGATTCTGACAAGTTATCTAAAAAATAGACATTTAGGTTACCTGTTAATCCAACAGCCTATTATTGGAAGAAATAGCCACTAACAACAGGAGCCAATGTAGCGAGACATTGGCATCTACATTCTCGATGTATCTTCATACATTCCAACTTCAGTGCAACATGATATTATCGTACCTGGTCCATCTTATCCTACATCGCTAAGCCAATTCGATGATGTTGGTGGAACAAGTCCTTTTTTTTACATGTAGCCTTCACCATTATTTGGCTCTTTGGATCATTTGTAGAGTCTTTGTTTCATCGTTCATTGCCACGTACACTAGTTGCTCATTTAAAGCTATTTGAGTTTGGAAGATTATCGTAATCAGAATTTATGATGCTGCATCAACTGATTCCTCCAATTCAGTCCTCATCCTTAGATTTAAATACAAACCCCACAGTATAAGAGCAACAAGAGCTAAAAGAATTAAGATAACAATGACCACACTTGAAAGGGGGAGACCTCATTGTGTCATGAGAAATCATTTACTATAAATATGTTTACAATATTTATATTGGTATACTTTTTTAATCAAATTATACATAATTTGTTTATTTATTGTTGTTTTTATTTAATTTTTTCTTACATTAAAATTTTTTAAATGAAATTTAAAAAAATACTAAATATATATTAAGTTAATTTAATCAAACAAATATTAAATTAATTTCATGAAGCAAATATTCAATCAAACAAATATTTAATAAAAAATTTTATGACAATAAATATTAAGTTATTTTAATAAAACAAAGATTTAATGAAATATATTAAATAAATATTGAAATAGAATTTAAAAATAAGATAAAATTTATCTTAATAGGGATTTGGATTAAAATATTTTATCTTATTCAAATAAAATAAATTTAAAAACAAGGATAAATATTTTATCTTATTAAAATCAAATTAAATAAAAAAAAATCAAAGGGGATTTGGATTGAAGCAATCTAAATTCCCTTTTGAATTATTAAAAAAAATGTGGGATGTAGTTCAGGGCCACCTAGTCTTAATTCAAGTGTTTATTACTCCTTGGTCAATAAATTGTTTTTTTGTTTTTTTTCTATTATTCAAGGCTTTCGATAATACTTCTTAGTAAACTCTTGGTTCAAGTTAGATTCATAATGTAAGTTAAGATAGAGTTTTTTTCTTTAAAATCAAAATAATTTATTTGTACATACATTTTCTCTCCAATTTTTTATCGTTACTATTGCATTTATTAATATTTTAATAGTTAAGACTGTTTAAACAAATAAATCTCCTTATCAATTTATTTATTTTGAATCAAAACTTATCCCATTACATAACAAAACAAAAAAAAGGAAAGGAAATCGGATTGGTGCAATTCGAATTCCTATTCAATTAAAAAAAATAAATATTCCATAAAATTCAGATGCTATCATTCCAAATTCTTATTCAATTAAAAAAATAAAAATAAAAATTGCATGGAGTCCAGATGCTAGTTTGAATTCCATGCCATTATTCTTAATTCGGATGGCGGGAATTCGAATGTACACTTTTTATTACTTCTAATCACTTTTTCTCTTGTTACTTTTCCGTTATTATGGTACCCACATATTATCTTTTGGCCAACCCTCCGATGAAACTGGCATGGGCCACTCACTCAAAGGAAAATGGCTTGTCTCCATTTAGTGCTTAGTTATCGGATCTAGCAAATTTTGGGTCATTTAATGTGTAGGAGATAGTTGGTAGAAAAGAATTTTTTATAGATACATCAAGAATTTTAATTGTAAAGATAAGAGTCTTAATTGTAAAAAAAAAAAACTTAACTAAAAATTTTAATTATGAGGATAAAATTTGTGTCTTTATTATTAAAAATTTTGGAGTGCAGTTTTTTCCAAAGTTAAAATTTTTATTCATATAGTTAAATTATTTTTTATATCAAATTTTTTATCTTCATAATTAATTTTTTTTTCTTCTCTATATAACTTTTTTTTTTCATCAAATGCTACTCGATCAAATGGCTCAAAATTTAGTAGATAGATCTAACAACTGAAAAATGAAATCCAGTTGGAATTTGGATCCCCTTTGGTGAAGCAGTGGCTATAAAAGATCCAATCAAGGATTTTTTAAGTTTTTTTTTTTAAATTAGATCCTGAGTTATAAGTTTAAAGATAAAAAATATAATTGAAATGTTAAAAATTATAAGTAATTTTTTTTAAAAAATTTAGGTCTTAAATTGTAAATTTAAATATGAAAATTATAATTAAGAGATTAAAAATTACACTTAAAAAAATTTTTAAGTGTAATTTTTACTTATAGTTGTAATTTTTAATCTCTTAATTATAATTTTCATATTTAAATTTATAATTTAAGACCTAAATTTAAAAAAAAAAGACTTGAAAAAAAAAAGTCTTAATTGGATCCAAATTCGTCCAGTTCTCACGTCAAATGGAGATAATCCGTTTCACACTCTTTGACCCAGCCTCAAAGCATGTGCCACGCTCAATAACCTTCGCAGGCGCAGGTGCAAGCTACATCCCCATCTGTTTATTGAAGCTGTATTTCAAGCACACGCTTTCCCTTCAGTGCTTCTGACACCCATGTGTCTGAAACGTCAATTAAGTCAATCACGCCCTCATACTGTTCGACGATATGCCCAATCCAAACCCGCCTTCATTCAATACGGCCATTTCTGGGTTCTTGCAAAATGAGTATAGCGAAGAAGTTCTCCAAGTGTTCAAACAAATTGGATTGCAGACTCACTGATTGTGATATTAACAGAGACTACGGCTTGCAGCCTAAGCCTGAGTTACATAGTTGACCTTTTGGGTCCATCTGGTTGGTTGGATGAAGCCCCAGATCTATTGCCAGAATTAGTAGAACCATTTATTTGCTTTTGATTTATATGGATATTAACTTCTGTTTTTTTACCACACAAGTTTAAACCCTTTGACTATGACTCAACTCGCACCTGTGGCCAACAGATTCTTTACCTTGAGCTTGAAGGCGCAAGTTAGATGCCCATCTTAGGCAAAAATGGCTATCAAGCTTCTGGATTTAAATACCCAGCACCTATTGTGATCATATTCACCAATATGCCTGGGGTAGGAAGATGCAGGGATGGGGAAAGGAAAAGAAGGTTGATCAATGATGAAGGATTGGACAACCTTTGTGGTTTTAACTGGACAGAAGTGGCATGAGAATTACATATTAAAGGAAAGCTTTGACTGCATTATTTACTCTGATACCGAAACAGGGTTTGGTGCATTTCGCGCACTCCATGTATTAAAACTTTCATAGAAGTCACTGACGATTTAACATCTCTTCCACTGCAAATCCAAAGTAATCGTCAAAATGGTAAGGAGGTTCTGAGATGAAGCAAGAAATCACATCTCTCAGTGTAATGACTCCAATTAATTCACCCTCTCCACCTACAGCATAAATCCTATGAACCCGCTGAGAAGCAAGTCTGTGGATCACATCTCCCAGTGTGGAATCAGGTTTGCATGTTATGGGGCTGTTAACTTTTCCAGTTTCTGGGGTTACCGGGACGATTGTGTTCATGAAATCCATCACCGTAAGCTTCCTGCAGAAAAATCAAATAACGTTTACCATATTTTGAAGTTCATGACAGATAGGCATATTGTTACCATGCAGATTTATAATTATCTACTGCGTAACCTAAAATTGGAGAAAAGCTCAGGCTTCAGCAGCAAGTGTCTAATGTCCCTTATGCTTACGTTCCCAACAATTCTCTTATTTGGCCCCTCCACTACAGGAAGACCACCGATTTTATTATCCTTCATTTTCTTGAAAGCTTCAAGAATCAATTCATTGCTCTGGATGCTGATAACCTGGTCAGGAAGAGACAAGAAGCTTCTCAGACCTTCAAATTTCGGTAAGCAGAATTATATATAAACCTTGGATCCTTACCTCATCAGCGGACATAAAAGGAAGTCCCAGGTCAGATAAAGGCCTAGAAGCAATGCAGTCAAACCAATCTCTTCCTTGGCATCCCTCAAGACCCTGAACAACCGCAGACTGAGTAATGAAGTTCTCAAGGTCAGGCTTGCCTGGTTCTATCACAGGTACGTTCCTCAGCCTATATTTTGAGAGAAGCAGCAAGACAGTCAACATAGTGCTGTCTTTTGAAACTGGAACAAAAGGAGCCCACCGATATGATTTTAGTAATGATCGCACCTGAAACCAGAAATCAAAATAAAGTATATCTTTTTTATTTTTGTCAAAGTGGATCTGGGAGAAGAACTTGGCTGAAAAAGATAGAGATAGCCCGCAAATAAAGGCAAAAACATAGGTGCAGATTTCAGATTTTTGCAATTAGGTTCTTTAATAGTGCTGTGATATGTGAAGGAATTTTTTTTAAGAGTCAATCATTTGGTGCTAAGTTATCAACTATCAACCTGTTCTATTTTATAGGAGAAGGTGATAGCAAGCATTTAAAAGAACTTTATGAATAGCCTGCCTTGGATCAACTGGCACTTGACCTTTTCTATTAAGGAGGCATCCCAACTTCAAATGTCTCTTTCCCAATCAAAGAAAGAATGTTTAGGCCAAAAAACAAAAGGATAACAATGGCATAAAAAAGATACAAATTTGTAGTCCAGAACCACCCTGAAGCATTATCATGCTTACCGTTGTTGACTTGAAGGGTTCTTCTCGCAGTATTACTTTGTAGAAGTCCTCACCCAGATTATCAGCAGCTTCAGGAGCATCTTTACCTGCCCCTTTGTCTGCAGCAACACCACCAGCAACCGCAGCACCTACTGCAGCAGCAGTTAACCCAACAACTGCAGCAGGACCTGTCACTCCCAATGCTATTGCTCCCAGAGCACCCACAGCTCCGGCACCAACTCCGGCAGCCGTTGCTGTACCAGCCGATAAGGCAACTGCTGCAACTTCTGCACTCTCCATCACCCACAGAATAATAGCCGAATAATCTATTATGCCAAGGTACCTGTCTCTCCAATTTGAACTAGTTTCTGTATCTGGATCTTTTACTGGAGCTGCTAATATGTTGCAATCAGATAGAATCTTAACCGCCTCACCAACCAATGTGTCTGCTGGAATTTCAACCACTACAAAAGTAATAATATTACAGGTTACTGACTCATATTAACCACACAAGCTAATCATACTAGTGATAAAATGCATTAGTATAATTAATGTTCTTACCTTTTCCTCCAGGAACTTTTGGAAAAGAAGAAACAGGAATCTTTGCAAATGCATCTGTCAATGTCTCCTGCAATGTCGGTGCTAATTTCTTCCGGGATTGGATGGTGTCGAAGTAGGTATCAAAACTTGAAGGTTTGGCGCTTTCACCGACTCTGATCGCTTGTTCTTGCGCCATAAGTGAATCTGAGGCAAAATTTGGTATTAACTGCAGTTTTAATAAATTATATACTATGAGATTTGTACAGTAGAAGTATCCTGAACCAGTCTACTTTATGGCTTACCTCAAGTTTATTGAAAATATAGCTAACCTCCATCTGGATTTGGTTACATATAGTTTCAACATCCTGATATAATTTTTCCTCAGATGACGATAGAAAAGCACAGAACTTCTATGATTCAAAAACCTATCAAACCTTTGATGGGTTGATCTCCATGGTTAGTTTTATCTGGCAAGGCTATTATTACAACTCATTTGGAAAATTATTCTCATATGGCGAAGTGTTTGGGTATATTCTAATGATTCAAAGTCTTGCAATATATTCATCCTCTAGATGCTCTAATGATCTAAAATTACCCTTGGTCTGCTCTTACTTTTTCCATAATAGGCCATAACAAGGTTGGTTGGCTGATATATGACGAAGAAATTGATGTTCCTTAATCTAAGATAACATAAGCAACAACAAAGAAATGAATGTGGTACAGTTTTCCAAATTTCTGCATATAATGCCCCTAATGCACAAATAAAAGGGGTAAATGAAAGATTGAATAGCCTTGACGTACCTATCAATCTGGGACTGCCGGTGGATTCAGGATTTAGGATTCAGAGTTCTATTCCCTTTGTTGTAGTGTTTGTTTTGGGATCTCGTTCGTTATTTTGTGGTTTTTGAATGAATGTTGTGGCTTCTAGCATGCCACGTGTTGGTATAGGACATGTGTCAAAGGCTAACGTAACCGGTTGTTAACTGCTTAGTTCTGACTGCTCTCATCCCTTGAAGAGTAAGCAAGGCCTGCCCGTAAACACAGGCCCAAAAATAAAAGGACATTCAGCCTAGTCTGTAAGTGCTTGTAAGTTTGGTCCAGAAAAGAAAACAATAAGTGATTGTAACTGTTTTTTTAATAGTAAATTGCATAGATTTTTTTTTAATATTGTTAAAATTATATAAATTATTTATTTATTTTTGAATATACAAGAATTTATTTTAAAATAAAAAGATTACTTTACACTTTAATCTAATTTTAAATTTTTAACTGAAGTATCTTCTTTTATCTTAAATATATTTTTTAATTAAAATTTAAATAAATAATATTTTAATAAAAAAATTTAAAATTAGAATAAAATATAGGATAATTTGTTGTTTTAAAATTTTTTTTATATATTTTAAAGATTAAAAAAATTGTGTAATTTTAAAAAAATACAAGAGAAAGATGTATAATTTATTCTTTTTTTATGGATGCTTACACAAGTTTAAATGTGCGACATATATTGAAAGTTCATCTAATTAAGTAATTATTGGAAGATTAAATTATAATTTTTTATCTGATGTGCTAGTTATCTGTAGGTTGTTTATGATAATAAATTACCTTTCAAAACTTTCATCAACCTATCGTTTAAGTACAAGTAGATAACTTTGACGATCTACCCCAATCAGATGCCCAGTTATGCCGTCACTTTAAATTTGGCTAAGGAATTAGAAAAGAAAAAATACTACCATAGAATCTTGAAAATTGAATTATACATTAAATAAAGTTGTTTTTTTTTGTTTAAATGCCTTTATTACCAAAAAGTGACACTTGCATATAATTTTTGTCAGGTGGTATCGCCAACCCACGTGATTTTCTATTCATATTGTGTTCTAACATTTATTAAAACATGATTAGAATGAAGAACCTTTAAGATGCTTCAAGAACAACATTTAGTTTCCCAAAAAAGAAAAACGACGTATAGTAGTAATTAGCAAAGAAGCGAAATTGTCATTGATGCCCTTGCCTTTGCAGCACTAAAAATCTAAAACAAAGTGGAAAGCTAGATTATGGGTTTACTTTAGTGCCTGTCTTTTGCTGACTATACTAGGCACTTAATCAGAGATGTTTGATTCTTTTGGATCTAGATTCTTTTAAAATATTTTACTGAGTAAAGTTAGAATATAGCAGCAGCAGAGATATTTTGTTGCACGGTACATATTGTGCAGCATAGCAGAGATAAATAAATAATAATAAAATTTGCGAAAAAAAAAAAGGATAGAAAAGTCCTTGCCTAGGGATTCGAGACACAGTCGCGCAGGCTTGACCTTTGTTTTTTTTTTACTCTTTCCAATTTTATATTTTTGGGAATCCAAATTCGTCACATTCTTTCATAAAGGTATCATTTTCGATAGTCCAAGAGCTGGTAACTTCTATCAGAGGGAGAAAGAGAGGCACTTTGAGAGGCTGGTGATGATGCGAATGAAGATGGAAACAAGACCAACTTTCCTTGTTGAGCTGCATAATTAGCAGAAGAAGAAGACACATTATTCAGGTCCCTTGATGATGCACAGCCTATGCCACTTGAATTAGAAGTGTACATACCGCCACCAGTACCGGCACCACCACTACCAACCCCATTATTAAGGTATGATGTGAGGGCAGCTGCAAGTGCCGATTGAAATTTTGAGTTTGATGTGACTGCCTTGGTTGCTGCAGCTGAAATACTGGTCTTTGATAAAGGCTGTTGATGATTAGGTTGATGGACAACATGCCCCTGAAATGGTTGTTTCCCAGGGTTCAATAGGGAACCACTTTGTTTTCCAATGTGGGTCAGTGTCCCACGGTTGAAGTAATTATCACCATTGGTGTTCCAAAATGGTGATGGCTGAGGGATGCTAGACTCGAAAGGATAGAAATTTGAGGAAAAACCGAGGCCTTTTGATGACGCAAGATTTCCAATATGAGATGAATCAGTTGGTGGTGGTGTAGTGAGGTCAAGTGTGATTGTGGGGTGAGAATTGGAGGTTGAAATAGAAGAGTTTGGGAAGCAGAAATACTGGTGTGGTCTTGGAATTCTGGAGGAATCAGAGAAGTTTAGGGCATGAAGGTCATTAGAATCAATATGTGAGGTCAAAGAGGGAGAATGGAGTGTGGAAGCAGCTGCAGAAGTTGCGGAAGCCATGGCTGTGGCTGAGAAAGGGAGTGGGTGGTTGTGGGTTCCTTCATAGGTTGTAATCAAGACGGACATGTCTTGTGCACATCTCTGCACCTGAAAAATAAAGAGAAGAAACAAATAAAGTTGGGATCTTTAATTAAAAAGGCACAAATAAGATCAGGGGCATATATATATATATATATATATATATATATAAAATGAATATTACCTAAACAATTTTGGCACTTTCTTCTTGGTAATAATTGAATGAGAACAAAGGCCAGGTATTTCACTGTCAAAAAATAGCTAGCTAGTATTCTATTTCCTTGTATTCTTTTACATCAGTTTCACTTTTGAGTTAGAAAAAAATTAATCAACATTTATTATTTTAAGAAAAATAATCTACCTAAATTCATACTTTCGCACCCAAGTGAGAAAAGTTCTAAAGATGAAAAAAGGCTCTCAAAGTTTACTGATAACTTAAAAAACAAGCAACCCCCAAGCACACCAGGGAAGAGATTACCATAGGCTACAGTACACATATACTAGAATTACACATCATAGTGCAATCTATTGATAATAGCATGAATCGCCATCTTCTAAATTATAAAAATTATGCCAACATGCTTCAATATTTTAAAATAAAAAGAGCAGACAAAATTAATTTTGCATGCATATCTAATTTCACTGACAATTTTTTTCCCGTCTTCTATATATTTCTTCCTCTTTTTTTGTTACTCAAACTGATCACCTGTTTTCTTACAGGACAAGTTGGAGAAACAGTGCATCGGTAGTACGCGCGAGGGCACGGATTTCCTCTTGCCATTTTTTGTCCATATTTTCTCCATTGGCATCCATCATTCATCTGTGCAGAAACAAATGAAGAATTTCCAATCTCAGACTTGCAGAGCAATTAGAATTGAACAAATAAGTAGTGTACTAAATTTTTTTTTAAAAAAAGGGTTATTAGCATAAAAATCAATCCTATTGTGTCTGCATAAGAACACTAACCGTCTGAGTATCACATCTGGCTCTGATAGAAACCCTAGCTTTCTTGAGGTGAGGTTGTGGAGAAGCTTCAATATTATTATCCTCACTTCTCATTCTCTTCATTACTTTACTGGGTGGCCATATTTCACTGGCTTCCTCTTCCTTTCCTTGTTCATCAAAGTTACTTTTAGAGCTCGTATTAATATCTGCAGCTTCAGCTTCAGCTGATGATGAAGGTTCAAATCTGATATCTAACCCAAGTTCAAGCCCTTCAGTGTTATTATCCAAATTCTCATCATCTTCCCTTTTTTGGTCAGATCTATTGCCGTTCTTAACCTTCTTCTCATCCATATTGGTAGGCTTCATCCCAAGAGAAAGGGACACAAGTTCACTTTCTTCATTAATAATTTCTTCATGGCTATCCTTAGCTGATTTGATAGCCTCTTGATGATCCTGTTGAAGGATGTCAAAGAAATGCATTTGAAGTGATTGCTAGTCCTTTACAAGCTGTGACAATTCTAATTTCAACTTCTCATTTTCTTCCCTAACCTCTTGGTCATATTCCTGCATGTTACAACACATTAGAGAGTTGAGAGCAAGGAAATTACCTTTTACTTTTGGAACTTAAACATACGATTAAGGGAAAATGATGTACGTAACTGATCATTACCTTAAACTTTTGTGTTGAATTTAATGAATATTATAGTGCATGCATGTGTGCGGTCAATGGTTGATTATTGCGTGGTGCTTACTATTTACCTTCTTTTGCACTTTGTATTTTGTTCACATGAGTCTATGTGAACACCTATAATAAAAACAAATAGTAGTTCCTTTATTGCTTTATGAAAACGGAGCCGAATATTTCAAGATAATGATGATAGGCACAACGAAAATGTAATATATATTGAACAAGTGACATTGAAAAAGGTTAACAGATCCTTCGTTTTTCACGTGGGATCGCTGAGTGACTAAGAATCTTGGACTTCTCAGCTCCAAGGTTCATACACATGATTATCGCTTCCATTATAGCATTGGCCGACGATGGTTCCAAATTTTCCTTAAATAACTAGGAATTTCGTAGTTCATGCAAAACTAGACTTAAGTTGCATTCTATTATATTTTTGTTATCAAATTGTAATATGTAATTTTTTAAAAAAATCTAATTATATAATATTGAATTATAAAAACCATACATTTATCTATAAAAATATACATTTGTCATATTCTTATTAAAAAATAAGATATTTATCTTAATTGAACAACTTAATAAAAAATATAAAAAAGTTATATATAAGTTTTTTCTTATGCCAAATCCGTGAAAGAAAACCCAACCAAAACATACAAGAACCAAATGCTATATATATATATATATATATATATATATATATATATATATATATAAGCCAAGATATATATCTGCAACTTTATGCACAATTTTTTCTAAAATATGTTTGAAGAATCTTAAAAATATGGCCGTGACTAGATATAGACTTTGTAAGCTAAAATTGCTTACACCTTTTAAGTAGGTTTAAATTTGTACTAATCCAATATAATCATGTTTGTAGTGAAGAGTAAGGACATTAATAGAGCTTATACTCAATCTTCAAATGTATATATCCATTATTATTAGGTCTTTCAAGGTATATTTGAGAAACAAATATAATAAAACCAAACAAATATAAGCTTAAAATTCAAATCAAATCCTATTAATGAAAACAGTTACCATGCATGCATGTTATTCACAAAAGTTTATATATCATATTATCATTCACTGCTATATATAAAAAATTGCTGTGTTAAAAATAGAAAAGACCAAGAACATCTTTTGAGAAGACAATCACTCCAAGGGTAGAGAATATCACCTTAATGCAATCAATGTCTTCATATCAGTACTATGAGACTCTAGGATGTTATTCTGATCTTCCTTTACTTAAATTTTTTGAAGAGCCTCCCATACAATTCTCCATTGCCACAAATCCCTCTCTTTGCCATCTCCATATCGGGCTGGCTTCTTTTATACTGTATAGTTAAATTTTGACCTTTAATTTTATAAACTGAAAATTAAAGAGAGAGAGAGAGAGAGAGAGAGAGAGAGAGAGATAAAGGTCCGCTTTCTGCTTGTCAGACACTAAGAAATGTCAACACCCCATATATACACATACATATATATATAAACTCCAAGAAGAAACAGAAATTCAACAATTTTTTTATTTCTTATTGGTTTCTTATTTGAAATCTTATATATATATATATATATATATATATATATATATATATATTTATTTATTTATTTATTCAGAATTCAACCTTTTTGTAGGAGAGATTGGAATTCAAACAATGTAAAATGTCATGATAGACTACCGATTCCAGTCAAAGTTAGGTATTCATCGACCTTGACTATGATGCCATTTTAAATTGACACATTCCTTTAACCGTTGTGTAATACGACATTAATTATGATCGTACATACAGAAATGTTTGGCAAATTTCCCATCACGAAGGTAATTTTTCAGTTTCTTTGTTCAGTTTTGGAGAAAACCGTAATCATAAATTTGAACTGCGAAATTTACAACAAAAGAAATATTACTAGTGCAATTGATCGTAATTTAAAATTATATATATATATATATATATAATTTTATGTATTAAAAAAAAAAGAGTAGAAGAAATTAAAGGATGTCTGGTGGAAACCAAGTGGTCAATAGTTGGGGTTTCCAAAGAATATCCAACTCCCATATAACATGCTAATTAATTGTCCGGCAAAAGCTTATTTAACCCACTTTATTTCCACCACTCAGGCTTTTTTTAAATATGCACTAATTAATTGTCGGCATTAATACTTTATTTCCACCACTCAGGCTTAACAGAAAGACCCTTTTCCAACCCATCATTCAGCATTTCAAGAGCCAAAATTCCAGCACCACAATATATATATATATATATATATATATATAATAGACAAAATTAATGATTTAGCTCCTGAAATATCATTTACCTTTCAATTTAGTCCTTAAAAAATAAAGTCTCTTAATTTAATTCTTGAAAGATCACTTTTTTTTTTTTTAAGATTTGGTTCTTCAAAAATATCATCTCTCAATTTAATTCTTCAAACATTTTTTCTTTAATTAAAATGGTCTTTCCGTGGCTGTTTGACTAATTATATCAGCTTGCTTAGGTGTTTCCAATCCCCAAAACAATGTTGTCTTTGTATTAGATTTAAATTTCAATGCATTAGAGAGAGCTACCATTTCCCAGAATGATATTTTAATTGAGTGAAAATCTTTAAGAAACTAAATTAAAAAAATTTATCTTTAAATAATTAAATTAAAAGAAAAGTGATCTTTTAGAAATTAAATTGAGAGACTTTATCTTTAAAGGATTAAATTGAAAAGAAAGTTATCCTACAAAGGGTAAATCATTGATTTGCTCAAAATAGTTCATCATTAATTAAAGGATCGACTCCTCAGCATTTCATCGGAACTTTGAAGACTTGTGTACAAATTGTATAGGCAATACTCCTTTTTCAAGGCCGCTATGAATATTACATATACGAGTTAATTAATCATTAACGGTATCTAATAGTTGATAATTTTCTATTACTTTTGCTCAATATACCTCCAAAAGTCCAAAGCTTAGTATTAGCACATATCATTCTCTTCTACATAATGATATAGGCAGTTAGCACCTGCACTATTTTAAATTTATTAGAAGTTTTTGTTTGAGTGTGCTAATGAAGTTGGCTTTAGATTAATTCAACAAAATATTTTGCAATTAAAATCTTTTAAAGAGCAAGTTGGACTTAAAAAATAAAATATGCACAGAACGGATAACTGTTAATAAAAAAAAAATCAATAGTTCAAATTTGAATACTGTATAAATAACTAAATAGCAATTTATAGATATGTGAGACTGCACTCTTTTGATTTTCTCATCTAATATAATTATGTTCTAAAATGCACATTGCATTTACAATACTTCAATAAGAGACTTTTTTTTTTTGGGTGACTGGTGAAGATTGGGGAAGGGTGGAGGCAAAAATGTGCGTTGAAATTTAGTTAAAACCAAATTCTGAGTCACTTGTTCATTAATTATTTGAGTTTGAACTTTGAACGATGATATTTGTACTTAATTTACAATTGATTTAGTCACTTAAACACGAACAAGGGGTTTGAATATGAGACTCAAATCATAGATTGTTCCTGTTTTCTAATTTCTTGGAGCTGGATAGTTGATTAGAAAAGAGCACTATATTGATCAAGTAAAATTTTATTTTGATTCCTTATGGACAAGGTATTTTTTAATCTAATTCCTCATAAAATTTTCTTTTTAATTTAGTCTTTTATAAATAATATATTTTTCAAATTAGTTCTTTATAGAATTACTTTTTTAATTTAATCTTTTATATATGAATATTTCTTAATTTAATTATTTATAAATAAAATCATTATCAATAATAGTTCTGTGAGTATTTCTCAATTTTATAAAACATTATTAATAATAATTTTATTTGTGATGGCTCAAATTAAAAAATATTCATATATAAGAGATTAAATTGAGAAAATAATTTATAAAAAATCAAATTACAAAATACTTTATGAGAGTCTAAATAGATAAATACAACATCTATAAAGGACCAAAATAAGATTTTACTCTATATTGACCTAAACTTTTTTAAATTAGTTTTCCATCACCATGACTAATACCTTAAACATCCATCCTCCTTTGTTAACTTTTGAAGATATGTATAGAACATGTAGACTGCTGCGCAACAACTAATAAAACATAGTCTAGGCCTGCCCTTAAGGTATCTGGCCGGCAAATAAAAACCATATAAGGTTATCTATATCATAAAATAAATATAAATGATCAGACAATGATCATAATTAATATAATTTGCTGGCATTAATTAAACATCCTTAATCAAGCAAGCTGCAAATTAAACAAAGTTTAAATATGCTAAACTGACTGCTCTCAATGGTTAGATCAATATTCTCATAGAAATATTACGAGATAAATCCGAATAACACCAGTTGTTCTAGCAAAGATGTTTTTATTTCTTAAAAAAAAAAAAAGGTAGTTCTCTGTTTGAGGAGCCACAGCATCCTTTGCTGTGACACAGCAGAAGATGCAGACTCGAAATATTACATATTAAATAAGACAAAATTTAAGCAAAAATATTTATTACGTATTTGCTATTAGGTTTTTTTAGTTACAATATAACAATTGTGATTTTTTATTTGGGGAAACGAAAATATCTTCTATATGAAGGTAAATTATCTTCCATATGAAGGTGGGTGAGTTCCAGATGTTAAGAACTACAAGTGACCCATCAAACGGCAGTTACGGCACTAAGTTTATAGATGCTTTTCTGGCTCGAACAAATATTCCATAAGCATGCAACTACCGATGACTGGGATTCTCTCGCATCTGTTTTGCCATAAGCAGACAAGCCCAGAGAGATTTTTGAAGGCAGAGAGAGTGTCATCATCACACTAAGAAAATGGTACTTTGGGTTGATTTAGTGGTCAAAGACTAGTTGTATTTGGAATTCATGTTTAACAATCTTTCTATTAATCAAAGAAGTCTAATTTGCAAAATTTGAGAGACCAATTGATCATAAGATTAATTAAAGAAGCAAGGTGCTGTTGTTGACAGCTCACAAGCAGGATGCTCGTATATACTCTAATAGCCTATGAAAACTTAGTCTGATGCATTATCAACGTTCTTTACTAAAGAAAAACAAGTGGGTCAGTCTTCTATGGATCTTGGTCAAATAATTTGAATTTAAGTAGCTAAATTATAATAAGATCATTTCCATACAACTTAAAATTAGGTAGGATGACCTCAACTTTTTATATTAGACACAAATTTTAAATCTTTGCGTGATAATCTATTCTGTTCTGTCTCTTAATATAATATAATAAAAATTCTTTTGTAAACTCAACCTATAAAAAAATAACTATAAATATACATATAAACATATTAAGGTGATAAGGAATAGCTTCAAACCTGATAACCCCCAATCTATCCCTATAATAAAACTGTAACAGCATCATATGGAGTTTAGGAAACAACATGGTAGGGTGGAAAGACAGGACCAAGACCAAAAGTTGCTGTTGTTATTATTTGGAAAATAGCTGGATAAGCCAATTTAATGAAAAAAAAAAAAAAAGACCATTTGACAAATAAGATGTTCAATTGAAATGTTCACTTAAACTTGGGTTACGGTAAGATTCAACTAAAATCTAACCCAACCTAACTTAGTTATACAATTTGAATTTTCCGTAGTTATGAATTAACTATATATAATGCAATAAGAAAATAAAAAATTAGTGTAAAAAATATAAATCATATATATATATATATATATTTTTTATCTCTTTATGTTATTCTTTCTTCCACTATGTATTATATAATTGTAAGAGATCCAATTTAGTTATATATACATCAGATTACGGTGCTATAGCCCTGGATGTTAGTAGAAGTTGAAGGCCAAGATAATCGACGGTCAACACAAACAATTTTGTCATGCTATTCGGGTCTTTCAACCAAAAGAGTAATATCAGATTTTGGCGGGAGAATATGGGTTTCTTTTAGTTATATCATTAGTTTGACTGAATTACCTCATGTTTGAACCGGTTAAAGTTTGCAAACTAAATTTTCGAAGTGAAAATAAAACAAAAATTTACAAGGTTTTTCTGTTAGGAAATGCGTATTCAACCTTTTAGTGTTAACGACCAAATACAGAGCCTTTTCCTTTTATCAACAACCCTGCTGTGGGTGGAGGAGAGTATATGCTAAATAGTGCAAACTGCAACGTATTCTTCGTAAAAATAACTAGTGATAAAAAAACGTTCACTAATATCCCAAAATTTCTCAGCTAACAGGATAAACATATTACAAAACAAAGTTGAGAAACTCCAAGACACTGAAAAGCAGTGTGCTTAACTATCTGCTCCATTCGTAGTCTCCTCCGTATCTTGGGTTAGCGTTATTCACTCGGCTTTGCTCCTCTGGCTTTATAGAATTTGCAAATGCATGCCAACCTAGAAGGTATGGCATGATAAACTACATAGAAAAGCAGCAAATGTACAATCGGAATGAGCTAGATATACATGAGGGACAGGTTGAATGCATAAAGAAAACTCACATATTCAAGAAGCCTATTTCAAGTTGCTACTTCATCACGAAAATAAAACACAACCAGGCCTCTCTTTCCTATGACCCGTTCAGCTATTTCCAGATTATAGATTGTCATTAGGACAACCCAGCAGAAATTCTATAAGCCACATAGCTTTCATGGCTTCTTGGAGTAAAAGAGAAGTTAATTAGCATATCTACTTCTCTGGTATGATGAAAATTGAACAGGCCTTTCCCCTGCTACATATTTATTGCAATAACAGATAAACATGGCCGTGCAAATTTTGGCCCCAGTAGCTTTTTTTTTTTTTGGGGGGGGGGGGGGGGGGTGTATAGAAAGAGAGAGAGAGGGAGGGATCATACATTGAAAATTGAGGTGAAAACTGATAACTCTGCTTTTGTAACAGGGATATAGATGTTTTCATCCACGTTCTGAATCTTGTTTTGAACACCTTCATAAAATGCATACCAAAGTCAGAACATTGGCATATAAATGGGTCAGATAAGTTATTCTTTTAGACTAATACATTAAAACTGATCACCTTTATATAACTGCAAGATAGCAAAGAAAAGAAATAAAATGATAGAATAGCAACAGATGTTTATGAACAAAGGGGATTACTTAAGTTAAAAAAGTGACCAGAACCATCTGGAAGTGGCTCCACCTTCAAAACTTTTCTGATTTTACCTTCATCACTGTAAAATAAGACAATGTTAAAGATGTTGTAACAGGACAAGAGCACAGCCGTCATAACTTACATATCAACAAGAAAAAAGATAAATCAATCGAATAGCGTGCAATGACTCAGCAAGTCTATAAGCATCTGCATACATGGTTGCAGCACATAATTTTATTCACTAAGGTTTGAAGAGACCTTCGGTTTTCTCCCAAAGATTTTTCGAATCAATGATAATAATAATAATTAAAACTTTAAAAGGCATGGAGTAGAAATTACCTTTTCCCCTTAAAAGGATCATGAAAAAATTCACAAGACTCCCTTGCACCAAGGCTGATTATATTTCCCATTTCACTCACTGATAGAGAGAATACCTAAATTCAAGCAAACTGGATATTACCTTGCTTTTCAAAGGTTACACATAATCATATATCTTAAAGAAATCATGTCTTTAATCTTCATTAAGGAGGGAAATGAGGAGGGAAATGAGAATATTATTTCATAATAAAAAAATTTCACTTGGTTGGCTAGGGAACCAGACAAAAATCTGTAGACAATGTAAGCCATGGAATCAGAATTATTAACATAATCTTTAAGAAATAAGACTAATTAAGATAACCTTCTGAAGGAGCATATCGGTGGACAATGATAGCTGTTGTCACTTGTTAGATCTTGGAGGAATGAAATGGTTATTAAAATTATTATTTATTTATTTATACAAACTACTTAAAAATATCTTAACTTAGGCTAAACTGAAGCTCATTCAAGGACCAATCTAACAAGTTTCTCCATTTCATCAAACATAAACATACGTATAAACGCATAAAGTTAAACAAAGAAACATCCAGTTAGTATGCCAGTCCTTGCCCTCAATTCTCTGGAGTCAAGCACTTGAATTCCCATTTAAAACTAGTTAGAACCATTTCATGGACTTCTGTCAGAATTCAATCACTGCCCAAGCTAAATTGTGCCACTATACTTCTTACTGATATTTACCATCATTTTTTTCTTGCACCGGTATATCTCACAACAAATAAAACTAGATTTCACCAAATAGCAAAGTCTAAAATTGATCTTACACCATATATTTCCCTAAGAAACAAGGGAAGTATAAGTCACCTGCTTTCTGTTCCAGTCATATTGGCGCATACCAACCGCAGGAGCGAACTGAAGCAGCACATAACCTTCCCGAGATACTTTGAATGCCCCAGACTGCAAAATGCACCAAACATAACCAAACAGTAAATCACAATGCCATATAACTAGTCCAGAAACATTGGGACAAAGAAAATTCAATGATAATGTTGCATCAATTTACAGAACAAAATGCCAAAACAAACATACATCCAGTAACGCAAACTCTGGAGGCCTAGGAGTCACCGAAAGTGCAGCTTTCCCTTTGTAAATCGAGTGACCCACATAAACCCTAGGCGGCAGAGCTCCAACTAAACAAACATACAGAAGAAAACGGGAGGCAAATGAGTGCAATAAAGTACTAATAATCTAAAATTCTAACTACCCACCATTCTGTAGTGGTTGTTGGCCGTGTATATAACATCAACTCTTTTTCCTGAGTAGTCGAAAATTTTGAAATGGAAACATTAAGCCTCCACTACCTCTTGGTTGCTGAGAAACGCAGCTTAATCTAGGTGCCACATGACAAAAAGTCAGGTTTATGTTCTCAGCAACCAAACATAGTTTAGCCCTGTATGTCCATTCTTTCTTCGAGAAACCGAACGAAAATGGGTAAGAGGGTGAAGTAAATAAGGATAAGAATTATATACCTGCATCACTTCCGCTTGCATTTCTTGTGGGTTTGGTTAAACTTTGCTGGTCGAAGAACTCGGATTGGCGGCATTTGATAGAAAGTGGGTTTCTGCGGGAGGATGGCAGAATAAGGGAGAAGTTCGAGCCACTGGGCTGGGAAGCGCGGCCAAAAGAAAGGGAATTTGCAGAGAAACAGTGGTTAGGGCAGAGTTGAACGGAGTAGCGTGTGGTGACTGAGGAAGAAGAAGATAGATAGTGAAGCTGCAACATCATCTCCCTCTAGCTTTCGCGGTTAGGTTCTGTTTGATTTCGTCCCAATTAGTAAAATACGGCCAGAACTCAAAAAGTGCAATGAAATGTCGAGGAAGAGATAATTCAGCCAGTGCACCACATTCTAATGACTGAATTTTAAAATATAATATTTTGTCTCTTAAATTATTATAAAAAATAAAATTATCAATCATTTATTATATTTTACATTTAATAGTTAAAAAAACCCAAAAAAATAACATGAGAGTAAAAGTTTCGTATTATTTTCTGAGGAGGTGAAATGCATTGTATCATTTATATAATTTCAGTTTTTCAACACTTTTTTCAATAGAAAAGCAAACTATGTACTATGTGATGCTGAAAAAACAAAAAGTTAAAAATAGCCAATATCACTATATGATAAGCTGCTTCAAGACATGATTGGGTTGCTTTCTTTAATGGTTAAAAGAATATAATTTTGTTCATTTGAATATTTGAAACATTTCTCTTCATGGAAATGGGCCTAATTGATTTCTTTTTGTTTGATACTGTATTCATTTGTTTTTTCATGAGAATGAAAGATGGGGGAAAATATATCTTGTCCATCCTTACCATATTGCTTTTTCTTCTTTTTTGTTGTTGTCGTTTTTCATATTTGTAATATGTTTTTTTTAATTAATAAGATTAAATCAAACTTATATTTTTTTTGGGGGGGGGGGGAAGGGAGGTGGGAGTTGCCCCTATTTTTATATGTCCGGTTATATCTCTCTTAGCCACGTAATTAACAGTAATTAATTTTAAGCTTTCAAAAATTGATTTGTATTAATTATTAAAAAAAATAAATTAATTTATATGATCTGTTTTAAGAAAAATCAATATTTTTCAAAATAATTCTAATAATTTTTCTCCAAACAAATAATAGAAGTTGAATTTTAAAAATTCAAAAAGTTGATTTCGTTAGCTACGTGGCTATATTGAACATTAAATTTAAAAGTTTTACTTTTTATGATATTTTTAAAGTTCAAGTATTATTATTATTATTGTTAAAAAATTATAATTCTAAGAGAATAAGTTGTAGTTTTCTCAAATATTATATTGGACAATCTGGTAATCTTGACTAATGCTACCGTTCTCAAAGCAGTAATATCAAGGAATTTTGATGTATACCTACTCACGTTCTCACTTGCTAGTATGAAGACTTTACGTTTCATCAATAACAAAAAAGAACATTATATTTGACAAATATTTGTAATATTAATTTTTTATATTTTAGTCGACCTAATTTTGTGTTAGTCTTATTTTCTTTCCCTACATTTTAAAAGAAATGCTCTTTTTATGTCAATTTGATAATTTTAATTTTTTTATAATTTATACAATAAAAAATGAAACCCAAATTAATACAATGTATATGATTATATATATATATGGGTATTATATGATTTTTATACATTTTAAAAGATATATATGTATATTAAAAGTAATCTTGAGAATTTATTTGTAATTTTTATGATCATCATTAATATATCATACTTAAAGTTTTAAACTTTTTTCTCTTATTTTTAATGTTAATTATATTTTTATAATTTTAAATATTCAATAAAGATGAGACATATGTAAAGTTTCTTAGATATTATTAAACTTTTCAATAAAAATATTATATGTGAATGAAATTATTTTAAATGATTCAATTATAAAAAATTTTACTTATCGATTTTTATTGATAAACTTGATAGTAAAAACTTCAAAATTGTACCAATTTTTTTTATATTAAATAGTTCTACTATGTTTTTATTGAATAAGAATTTAGATTAATTTACAATAATTTGAAAAAAAAAATCAAATAAAATTTGAGAAGCTTAAAAAGAAGAGAGTGAAAGAAGAAAACTTTGAAAATATATAGATAGCAAACTACGTTAAATTCACATCCATATTTATCACTCGTTAAAATTTTGAATACTCATTTATCAAAAGATTAAAATTAAAATAAATTATTTACAAATTCACCTAAATGATACTATAAAATTTACTTAGACTTTTATAAATTAGAAAAAATTGTGTACAACACCATAACAGCATGATAGCCAAACTTTGTCTGTTTATTCATGTAATTCATTTATTATTTTTTCCATTGAAAAGTTTAAAAATTTGAGACTATTTTTATTCTCATTCAACCTTATGGTCTTTCCTTTTATGAATCCCATATTGTTTTTGTGGAGATTTTTCTTCTTTTTAAGATTTTACATTTTTAGACATCATAGAACTACATTATAAGAACCTAATGGAAAATATCAATTATCATTTTAACACTGCTGAAGCACCACCTCCCAAATAGAACCTGAAGAAGCCAGAATCTTGTCTGTTAGAAACTAGTGAGCCAACCTCTAAAAATCCTCTCATAAAACCATCATTGAAGGAGGAAGACGCCATTGGCAAGTAAGTAACCTACAGTGAGAATTATGAAGAACTATAAAACACAATAAAAAGGAAAAAAGGAGAATCAATAATACCCTATTAATGTATAAACTACAATGAGTGTCTAGAAGTTTTGCCGAAAAAAGAAAACCCTTATTTGAGAATTATTTTTCTTGTCATACTAACATCATTGAAAATTTAGATCTATTCATTTTTTGACACCAACATAATATTATCTTATTAGAAACAAATAACGAATGTGAGTCACATACATTTCCAATGTTTAAAAACAAAGAGAAAATATATGAAACTTATATCTTTTAATCTATGTCTTTCTAATATAATAATATTATATTGGCAGAAAACTCTAGTCTTCTAACGGGCATGAAACTGCATAAGCCAGTTTTATAATAAATTTTTTTTTAATATACATAAAGTATGATGTACTTAAAAAAATTAAGGATTAAAATTAAATTTATATAAGTGAAGTTTATGCATAATACAAATAAAATTTATATATAAAATAAATTTTAATCATTAAGTATATAAATAACGTGGCACGTACGTAAAAATTATTTTTAACATAATCTAATAGTATCTTGTACTCCAATATGCCTCCATTCATTTGCCAAAAAGGATATCTGTCCGCCACAACATATAGACGACCTAATTGGCCAGAGATGGAAAAAGTCCATTGGATTATTTATGGAACCATTTTAGGTGAATACAATGCGTGAAGAAGCTGAACATTTAAGCTTCCTTTGTTATGCAGAAAAAGGTCTTTCACTATACAAAGATGGAATGGAGCCCCTGGCAACACCCGTGTAAGTAAAAAGATATATTCAATGTTTTAAAAATTTATTAAACTGAGCAATTCATCATTATATGATTGAATTGGGATATAATTATTTTTTAAAGAATATATAAAATGTGTGTATATATATATATATATATAATATTTTACAATTAAATTAATAAACATATTATGAAACAATATTCAAAATAAATATTCTTACATATAATAATGAATTTATATAAAAAAATATCATAAATAATGCCAAAATTTTGATTTAAAAAATTAAAAATTAATTTTTAATCGATTTATTGTTAAATTGATCAATTTTTATTCATTTTTATCAATTTAACAACTTGTTAACTAATTTTTTACTTAATTAATTTTTAAAATTTACTGGACTGAAATTGCGATCAATTTATCAATCCAGTCGACCAATTCGATTCAATTTTTCAAATTATGAATATATTGCGACCATCAGGTTCGGACGAACAACCCCACGAGGCATGAGCATTACAAATAAAAACCGAGAAGGATTTTATTCATTAAATTTGTTTTTAATTTGGGCTGAAAAGTAGACTCTGGGTCTTATCATAATCGACCAGTACCTTCGAACACGCCCGATTACGAACATGCAAATAGGCGTCCTCTTGTCTCTTTTCCAGCCACACGTACCACAACATCACAATTACACAATATTAAACGCCGAATTTCTCTTCATAATTTCTGCGAAAGATTTTCATAGATTCTTCTGACCAGCACCAAACATTCTTTCCCTCATGATTTCCTATGATATTTACTCCTTCTGTACTCCATTTCGCGTACTTAGGTTCTCTCCATGGAGACGAACGAACACGCGGTTGTTGATTTTTCTCCCTTCCAAGAGGAAGACAAGCGTCTTCTCAAGCATCGCTTGTTCTTCTATTAGCGACGAATCTTTTTCGTTGCCAAAACCAAGACAGGTACTCTCATTTTGTATGCTTGCATCCTTGACAAAATCAAACATTCTGTTGTGGCACAACTTGTGGGTTTCCTCTGATTTTTCTTGACGTGGGGATTTTGTGGCAGTTGGGTTATAGTCCTTCCGAGGAACTGTTTGGTCTCGACGTGGAACTCAAGCCAAGGTTTGAACTTCTTTTTTTCTTTTCCTCCTGTTTCTTCAAAATAAAAAGGGAAAAAGTACTACATATGAAATTGTCATAAATCATAGATTAGTAGTTTCAAAGGACAGTATACTTTCTGTGCATGATTTTTGGTCTTGAGTGAAGATACACTTGGATGCCCGTTAAGGTAAACCAACATACTTGGTCTGTTGGTCACATTATGAGAAAGACATAAAATAGTTTAATTTTGAGGTTAGGGTTTTGAACTTTTGATAAAACAAAAAAGAACTTTTGAGGTTAGAGTTTGCTCCAGCATTTGGTTATACAGGTCCACCAAGCAAATCTTTTACAAATTACAACTATTTCTTAGCTATAACAACTACATAGTATGGTTAATTATACACTGTCTTTAGTTTCCTCATACAATAATGTCCAGTTTGTTTCAATTGCACAATATACGCACTAAAATTTGGAAGTTGGTATGACTTCCTCTAATTTAGGTATTTTATGAAGGGCTGGTTCTTTTGGGAAGACAGAATGACTTATATGTTGTTGAAATTTTCATTTCAGTAAAGGCAGCTCTCAAACATCGGAGCCAAGGTCATGGTTTGGTCCAAATGGACAGTACATCAGAGAGTTACCTTGTCCAAGCTGCCGGGGAAGGGGTTATACTCCTTGTACAGAGTGTGGAATTGAAAGATCAAGATCAGACTGTCCAAATTGTAGCGGGAAGGTATATGATTACACATTTGTTTCTACATAAACAGGGGTACAGTATGCCAACGTGGCTTTAAGAGGGTATGAAAATTATAAAATGATGGTGATCTTTGTCATGGATACACAAATTGCCTGTGAAAATCTAGGATCATCAAATTTATGTAAATGTGTTGTTCATAAATATCCCATCTGTTTTAGAATACTTAGAATTAAGTCATAAATGATTTGAACTAAACTGCTCGGGCTTAGATTCCCTTGAGGATGGAGCAAATTGCATTTACTTCTTTCTTTTCTACTCTTTGAAAGAGAAACTTTTAGACTTTGGAGTCCATGGACATGATATTTTATAGTAGCTCCTTTAGGGTATGATGGGATTGAGGAGAAGGGAAGGGAAGGGAAGGGAAGGTTTAAGAAGTTGCAGGAAATTGTGGTTCCAGCATTGCAATTTAACATATACAATTAAAAGGACTGACAATCATAGTTTAATCCAACTGCTTTCTTTGAGATATGAAATACCACTCTAACAATGATATTTGTAACCTTGTAGCTCATATCACCACAAAATTGTTAGTAGTTATACCGAGTGGTCCTCTTTAACCTTTTGAGTTCATTTCTGTATAAAATTCTTCATGGGATTATTGCTTACTATTTTTCATGATATTTTTAGCATAAAGCAGTACAATTTTAGAACTACATATCATTACATGATATTTATTATAGTTTTCCTACTTTTCTTTGACCTTCATATCTACAGGGTATAGTTACTTGCCCGCAGTGTTCAGGAGATTGTGTTACTTGGGAAGAATCAATGGATGAACGACCATGGGAAAGAGCACGTTCTATGTAGGACAAGAACAATTATCTGTCTTTTACTGTTTTCTGCTATTATATTTTTGGCTATTGTGTGAAGCCACAAGTAGACACTAATCTGCAATTTTAGCTTTAGCTATTTCTTTCTCTAAATCACTTATCTTGTTTAAGATGTGGCTGTAGTTCATGTTTGCTCTCATTATTCATTTGTATGCTCTGTTTTTATTTTTGGTAGTATGTATGTGCTCTTCTAGAAGGATATTGTTTCTGCCTTTTTAGTGTAGGAAATTGTTAGGAAGAAGAAGAATAGAACGGAGAAAATAGAAGAATAGAGAGAGAATGAAGAGAATCATCAACTATATTAACTATCGAAAAGAATAGCCCTTCCTCTGATACAACTATATATGAAGGAAGTTAGTTAACAGGCTAATAAACAACCTACTAACAGCCTAACAAACTCTAACCACTGCAGTTACTAATTATTTATTCGTAACAATACTCCATCCTCTGAAAATCCCTTGTTCTCAAGGGTGACTATCATTATTACAAGAATTACTCCAAAAACATATACTTCAGCAACTACACATCTGTAACACCCACTTAGAATTTCAAAACATATAGTTCAGCAATTACACATCAGTAACACGCACTCAGAACCTTCACAAACACCCACACCAATGAACAGATACAAGAAGACAACTACTGGTGGTTCATCACTGGACCCCTGACGTCCCTTGACCTCAAGGGTCATTATTACAACATCAGGACACATTCTTTGAGAATCATAAAGCTGGACCCAAGTAACATCTTCACCAACTTCCCTCTGTAAGACAACATGCTAAGTTCAGTGAAGACTCATTGCAACCACACTCTGGAATTCAGCCATTGTATTTCAAAAGTTCTGTCACAGACATGTAGAGGAATGAGAAATGTACCTGTGCTAAATTCCCCTCCTTGCATCTGCTCTTTGAACCCCTTGCAATTCTCTCCAGTTACTGTTTAATGGAGAATGGAAAGAGATTAGGAAATATATTATTAATTATTTGTAAAATAGGATTAAAGATAAATATAAAAAATAATATTTTATTAAGATTAGAAATAGGAACTAATATTTAAATTATTTTTGTTTTGTTTTATTTTAAACAGCATTATTTATTGGCTTAGATATCTCTTTTTATTAGATTTAGTATTTATCTATTATTAGGATTATGCAATTATCTTTCAATAAGATTAGAATTTAATATTATATCTTTTATTATTAAAAGTTATCTTTCATTAAAATTAAGATTAAGAGCTCTATATATAGCCTTTAATAGTTGTACTTTAGCAAACCTAGCCTTGAATAATAAGAGGTATTTTTCAGAATTCTCCCTCTATTTCTTCCTATATATTCTCCCCCTTTCTTCTTTCTTCTCCCTTTTCCTCTGTTGTCCTACATCACTGTTATTTCTGCTTCTTCCAATTCCTTCATTGGCCACCCCCGGTGCTTGACCAATTGAGAGTCTAAGAATTTATTGGTGCTGCCACTATCTGTCTAATTCTGTAAAACTTGCCTTCCCCCATTTCCATGCATCCCCATTGTTAGATTTCCATCTATGCCTTCTATGGCATTCAATGTGATTTCTAAAATTGATTCCAATATTTCCTTTCCTTCTCCCTCTTCTGTAGTTTCGTCTTCTTCTGGGCAATGACTTTCTTCAACTTCCATCAAATCAATCTGCAACTTCTTCCCTACATCTACACCATCAATTTCATTTTGAGAAATCTAGGGGTTTGTTTGCAAAATTGTCCCGTTGTTATTGTCTTCTATAATTGTTTGTTCTTCCCTTTGATTGTTAGTCATGTTCCAATTAGTTCATGACTTAGTGTACTTTGTTCTTTCTTGTTAGCTGTAGGACTGTGATGGAACCTGGTATATGTCGGTAGGAGCGAATAAGTTAGGTGCTGGAGGATGTAGATTTTCCTTACGAACAGAGAGTCCCCACTCTTGAATTGTGGGACTGGTGACTCCTTCTATGGCATATGTGGTTCCATACCATGACTCCACCTTATCATATGCCTTCCAAAGTTCTTGGTTCCCAAAGGATTTGAACCTTGTTTGGAGAAAGCTGATCCACCACCATCAAATATCCATTTGCAAACACCAGAATGTTGTAGAAGCTCAACGTATTTGAATGACAGCCCCATAATGGCTGCTGACACGCTTGTAGCCCCTCCTTGTCCAAAATATTGGCTTGCAATATCAGTTTGAATCTTCTTCTTGATTGCTTCCTCCTTGAGACGACTCCCATGGCCAACATACATATTCTAGAATATACCAGGTT
Organism: Erythrophleum fordii; assembly: GCA_032878935.1. NCBI lineage: Eukaryota > Viridiplantae > Streptophyta > Magnoliopsida > Fabales > Fabaceae > Erythrophleum > Erythrophleum fordii. The sequence goes on along the minus strand of JAVQMF010000053.1, from coordinate 45,303,482 downwards.
CCATCAGGCTGACTTCCCCATGATCCCATCTTTGATACATTTCTGCTTCCATCATTTATGCTTGCTGGTTGAGAACCCAGCTCTCACACCTTTGCAATTCTTGTTGTATCGAATAATTTCTAAGGTCTGAACAGCCTTACTCCATTTCCAATTTCATCTTTCAGTCCATCTATGAAACAAGTAATTAACTGATCTTCAGATAGCTTCACCTTATAGGAAAGATCCTCAAAAGCATTTTGGTATTCACTTACACTTCCAATTTGCTGGCACTGGGTCTTCATCCATTGGTCCAACCCTTTTGCTCGTTGCTGCATGCATCTCCTGGGAAGTTTGCCTTCCTTCTTGATTCTTTTCATAAGTCATCTCAAGAACATCTTCTTGATGAAATTATGGAAAATTCATCTTTGCAAATCTTGTGTTTAGCTGGTAATCTTTACTCCCTTGCCGCTGATGGCTTCCTCTGTACCCATCACTGTCGACTTTGCCATTGGAATCTAGTGTTTGCATCATCTGGTTCATCTGCGCCTTCATCTTTTTCACCATTTCTTGAATGCTCGAAAGCTTTTGCACCATTGTCGAAAATCTCTGGTCCATCAGATTTGACCTTCGCTGCTCCACAGATGAATGAGCTTGATCCTCCAATTCCTTCATGGGGGCTCACTCACAAATGGGTCCAGTCGTGGTCAATCTTTGGTTGTGACTGATTACCTCGTCCTTGCTGGTCTACCTATCTTTTATCTTGCCCTCTCTGCTCGATGATTGTTTACCTTGCCCTTGCTGCTCTCTTGGTCTTTTATCTAGCCCTCTCTGCTCTATCAACACATTCACAATTTTTTTTTTAAATCTCACACAATGGAACTCATGGCCAGGTTGCTTCTGTCATAGGGCTGAGAATTGAGTGGATCTAGTACCACGGTTAGGAAGAAGAAGAATAGAATGGAGAAAATAGAAGAATAGAGAGGAAATGAAGAGAATCATCAACTATATTAACTATTCGAATAGAGTCCTCCTTCCTCTGATATGACTATATGTAAAGGGAGTTAGTTAACAACCTACTAACAGCCCGACAAACTCTAACCACTTCAATTACTAATTATTAATTCCTAGCAGACACAATTATGTTTAATATGGTTGAGATAAAATAACAACTCCTCTGATTTATGGTCATGCCCTTAGTGTCAAACTGTGATAAACACCAATGTATATTTTTGTGAGAATGAGGATTGTTATATTTGGTGAACATAATTGAAAAAAACAGTTTTTATATGTTATTTTGCTTCAATATTTAAAATTATGAATTGTAATTTGGTATGGTTGTTAAAGTGGGTTGTTGTTCTCCCAGTTCCCCACTCAAGGTGCAGGAAGATGACGAAGTTGATAATTTAGACATAAAGCTGGATTTGAAGAAAAAATCAAAGCGTGTTTACCAGTCACCACCTCCTGAAGTTGGATTAAAGATTAGTCGCTCATTAAAAGTTAGTTGGCTGCTTAACCTTACTTGATTATTTTTATATCAATTGTGACATGTTGATATGCATATATTTTGTTTTGAGTCACCATTATTGTAATTGTTGCACTCAGACATACTTGCATGCGCACAGTTGCACACACACAGATGATAAAGTTGATGAGGACATAAATTTAATCATCTTCCTTTAGTTGGATGATTGCAGAGTCTCAATGCAAAAACTGGTCTGTTTAGTAAGAGAATGAAGATTATCCATCGTAATCCCACGCTTCATGCGCAGAGAGTGGCTGCAATTAAGGTTTGAATCAGATACATTTATTTCTCTCATCATCATAAAAGTACAAAGTAAATTATACAGACTTCCTTTGAATTTTGTTGAAATTACACAAACTTACTTCCTGTCTATGTTTAAAATATACACTTTAGTTTAAATTTATATTTTTTGACTAAAATATCCTCCATTAACCTAAACATACAAATATGTATTATATCTAAATATGCACAAATAAAAAAAAAAAAAGAAAGAGTAAATTTTATTTTCAAATATGCACAAATAAAAAAAAAAGTAGATTTTGTTTTTATTAAATTTAACTAAAAAAATCTATTTAGGTTAGTGGAGGATATTTTAGTAAAAAGTAAAAAAATAAAAATTGGACTAAAGTGTAGCTCAATTTTTTTTTTAAGAAAAAATTTATGTATATTTTGAAAATAGAGGAAGATCTGTAAATTTCAACAAAATTTGAGAGTTTCATGTAATTTACTAAAAAAGATGATGGTATTGTTGCTGCATATTTTCCAGTTAATGTGTGTATGATGCATTGATGATTAAGGACACTGATGTCTCTGAATCTGGAACAAGGAGAGTTTAAAATACTTTTCTCCGGCTATCCTCTTTCTGGTGTGATAAAATTTGCATGATAAAGTAATAAAGTAATATAAACATCCCCGTATAATTACAAAGGGACCTCTGAGATATGGATAAGAATAACTTTTCAATTGCTACTTTTAACTAAGCTAGGAAATTAGAATTCTTTTGAATTTTATGCACTTTCCTGTTTTATCAGTACAAAACAGTAAAGTTCCCCTTAGAAACTAACAGTGGCATTGGTATACTTTATGCTTGAGTAAGCATTAAAATTTTGGCATATGGAAAGTCTCTGCTTAATAATGCATTGTATATTTTCTGCAATGAGCGCAGAAAACCAAGGGAACTGTTGCAGCAAGAAAGCACACCTCTGAAACTATGAAAGCTTTCTTTAGTAATCCAGAAAATCGTCATAAAAGGAGCATTGCCATGAAAGGTCAGTTTTATGCGAAACCTGCTAGTTTGCTATTCTGTCAGCAGTTAAGAAGCATGGACACGGACACTGACACAAATACAGACATCCTAACATGATGAGGTTTGAAATGTTCATGTATAGTTTAGAGAGTCATGACCGTGTTACTAAGACGTACAAGTCGAAGTGTTTGTGGGCTAGGATGGCCTGTCGGTGCACTTGGCCTACCCAACTTGATGATCCTAGGCCGGGCTCTAATATTTAGGGCTTTAGTCTCATTGAACTTAAATTTAAGACCAAGCATAAGGCGTACGAACCTTTAGGCCCAGCATGCCTTGGCATAGGTCAACCCAACAACATGATCTATTCATTTATTTATACTCTAGCCTACGGACAGGTATAGATACAAGTCTCTGATGTGTCTAATATGGATAAACTTATTTTTAAGTGTCTATACTTTGTAGCTGTTGGGGGAATTATGATACTATGATTATACCAATGTTTTAAATATTAGACCGATTATTAAATCAAGATAAGAATCAGGCCATGTCTAGCCATTGTTGAACTCGAATCGAATCATTTTTAATATATATATATATATATAAATAAAGTGTAAATATATGTATAATATTTTACAATTAAATTAATAAATATTATAAAATAATATTCAAAATCAATATAAATAATTAAAAATACAGAAATTAGTTAAAATATTTTACATATGACAACAAATCTATTTAATATAGGTTGGTAAAATTTAATAAATATTATAAATCTTTATTGTAGAATGTCAAAATTCTAATTTAGAAAAAAATCAAAAATTGATTTTTTTCAGCTGTTCAATAATGCGAAACCTGTTCAATGTCAAATTTATTGATTTTTGACTAATATGGTTGGATTTTGACCTTTTCTTTGCCCAGTTGGTTTTTACGGTCAACTGGACTGGAGTCACGTCCAGTTTGCTGGTTCAATTGTTTTTTTTAAGCTATGGAGTATATTTTCAAGTTTCAATTGATAGTTTTATTTTTTTCTGTGATGCAGGAGTGAATTTCTTCTGCCAAAACTGTGGACGGGAAGGGCATAGGAGACACTACTGTCCAGAACTCAAGGATAGTTTGATCCATCTGCAATTCACTTGCCGGCTATGTGGGGAAAAAGGCCATAACAGAAGAACATGCAGCAAGTTAAGGACAAGCCATCGTAACGGGAGACTTACAAAACATTATCGTTGTAAAATCTGTCGTCAATATGGCCATAATCGCAGGACATGCCCTCGAGTAGTTGTTACCACCAAAACAAGAAGGGACCTTGCTTCTCGAAGACCATACAAGTGTTGCTTGTGCCACAAGAAGGGGCACAATATTAGGACATGTCCCAGAAGAGTTATTACTGAACGTGCTGAAGATTAATACTTGTGAAGAATACAAGCATATGCAGCGTTTCCTTCAAATTTCATTATTTTTATTTATTTTTTAAAAATTAATTAGTGTGATTATATAAATACTTTGTGTTCAATTTTCACGCCAGATGTTATAAATAAAATTTTGCGAATTTCATCTCTCAATGTTCTCTTAATTTCTTTTTCGTGTTTTTATTGGGTCAGAATGTAAAATTTAGTTTCCAACCCGACCTTTTTATTTTTATTTTTATTTTTCCCAACTCTCTTACCATGCCTAAGCTCTCCATATCCTGAACATAGTTTGTTCGATTTTGACTACTCTCTTTATCGGTAAATTTGACCTAACAAATGTGTGGCACAGCATGATTTTACAATCGAGAGTTTCTCTCACACCCCCTTCATAAGTGCATAAAAATAACTGGAAGAGGAGGTACATTAAAAAAAGAATAAAGTTAAAATGATTTTTTATACCTTAATTTTATTTTAGATGTTATTTTTGTTCCTTAAATTCATTTGATTATAATTTAGTTGTTTAACTCTATTTCAAATTTCTTTTAGTCTCTTAAAGAATGGACATGACTCTAATATGTGAGGAATCTCACTTTCAAGTGTTTATTAGTTTGGATCCCCATGATTTTTTTACTGAATTTATAAAATTTAAATCAACAACCATATTTGATAAATTAAATACAATTTAGAATTACAATGATACCTACTATAAGATTAACCTGATTGTCTTATATTTAAAAGTAGTTGTTGCAAAAAATAACTATAGTTAAATCATAAAATACGTTGAATATTAAAAAAAAAACATAATTTGTTTTTAACAATCACAGCAATGTTAAAAAGCATCTCAATATAGTTTTGAATAAAATTATATGTTATTGTTCAAACTAAGATTTAGTTACAAAATTGATATATAAATTCGAATTTAACAAAATATCTCAAAACTTTATATTAAAATAAAATTCTAAATCTCAATTAATTTTTAAAATTAAAAATAAATTTTGTCAAGGTTAACATCAAACAAAACCAAAAATTATTATAACAGTCGACATCATATTTAAAATTTTAAAAAATAATATTATAATTTAAATTTTATATACTAATCTTGTAACTAACTTTTAAATTAAACTAAAAAGTAGTTTTTCCGTACTTTTCTAAGGGACGTGGCTTTCACAGAGCACAAGTAGATCCAGCCAAAACGACGTCGTTCCCTTAGACGGTTGCAGTTGCGCTTTTAAGGAGCGCCTGCATTCTGCAACGAACAACCTCTAGCATTGCGTACAGGGCGCGACATCACTTGTGTGTTTCCCGCCTTCTTCTTCTTCTTCTATCTCTGCGCGATTGGGGTTTCTGGTTATCCGTCATTATAATCAGCCATGGCTATGCAAGCTGGAATTGGAGTTTCGAAGGTCCTGATCTTAGCCGGAGCCGGTACTGCACTCTCTCTCACACTCTCAATCGCATGTGAGGTTTGAACAGAGATTCTGATCTGGCTTTTACTGTTTTCAGGATACACTGGCACGATCTTTTTGAAGAACGGCAAATTATCAGACGTGCTTGCCGAGCTCCATGTAATAATTCATGCTACCTTTAGTCGCTCGATCAAATTCAACTGCATTCACTCAGTGCAGCTAGAACGCAGTTTCTTTTTTTTTTTTTTCTTTTTCCCATGTAGTGTAGAAACTTATTTGTGTAAGTGTAGAATTATGTTTTTCTTTTTTTCCCGCTGATGGATTTTGTATGGCATGATTGGAATTGAGGAGATATTTTGGTGGAGAGGGGGATAATTTGTTTCAGAAGAATCCTTTTTAACTTTTAATCTGATTATTGGTGGTACTAAAACGTGATAACTTAAGTTTTGACAAAATTGGTTAAGTTGTCTCAAAAGGAGCTAAATAAATGTACAACTGGTCGGCGTATGTTTTCTCCTGGCCTGATAAACTAGTAACTTACCTTCTGTATGTACCTGTACACGCCAGATAAGAAGGATTGAGGTGTCCAATCACACAATTTCTAGGTATTATGATTTATTCCTCTCCTAATGGGTTTTTTTTCGTTTATGTTCATAGCTGCTGGTGAAGAGATTGGAAAATTTTGGGGATCAATGTGATGGTGAAAGTGACTATGCAGATGCCATTGCTTCTCAGGTAATGAAAAACAAAATATTCATGAACCAGTTTAATATGTCTTATCTCTGTTTTTAAATTGCACTTGAAAGAAAATTTGAAGCTTTTGTCAAAAAAAAAAGTGCTTGACATTACTCTAGGTGCATCGTTTAGCCAATGAAGTTCGACAATTAACCTTAAATAGGCCGATCACTGTACTGAATGGGAGTTCCGGACAAACGGGTATATTCTATCATCTATTCTTAATCATTGATGTGTTGTTGTGAAGCATATATTGCATTTTTACTATATTTATCGCTTTTAAAAATGTCTGTACTTTTTGCAGGTAATATATTATCTCTTGTGGTGCCAGCGGCTGCCTTGAGTGCTCTGGGTTATGGTTACATTTGGTGGAAGGTACTGAACTGTTAACATATTTAAGAGTTCGTTATTTAGTTTGATTGGCTTATGGTTGACATTTTTTTTTTCCTTGTAGAAGGGTTTGTTATTTCAAGTTTTTCTTTTAAGGATGCAAATTTTTATATACTTATTTGATTGTTGCAGAATCAGTTTGAATGATTTTATCCATTTAACTTCTCTTGTTCAATTCTAATTCAGTGATGCTGATCTTCTTTTTGTTTCTTTTAAATGTCAGGGCCTTTCATTCTCAGATCTTATGTATGTGACAAAACGCAGTATGGAAAAGGCAGTATTAGATTTGACAAAAAAGTTGCTGCATGCCTCAGATGTCATTTCTGTACGTGTTTATTTATTGCATTGGAATTTGTATATTAGTTTGATACATGCATAGGTGTGATAGTAAATTTTGAACAAGCGAGTGCACCATCTACCCATTCTCTCGAAAGGGTTCATAGAAGTTGATATTCATTTCATTGACACTGGTAGTTGAAATAAAAGGTATCATTAAGTCAATAAGAGGGTTGCCTTGAGTTTTGTCTTGACAAAAATTATGAATTGCTACCATGCTAATTTATAATTTTGTCCATGAAGTATGAGGTCCAAGAGAAGGGACAGATTATATGAGGGAACTCCTTTTCTGATTGTTAAAATTTAGTAAGACTGATGGGAAGAAGTCAAATACAATGCGTAAAATTCACAATAAATATAAAAGCAGCCCCAAAAGTGGATTGCCTTAAAAAATGGTGATTCAACAGTCTATATATCTCCCTGCTATTATTAAAATATTTCTAAAATGGTATAGCCAGATTTTCCAGGGCTAGCAGAAAGGCAGTAATTTTTCACAATCTCTAAACAACTTTTTTTTTAATGATGGCTTCAATTATTAGTTTATTACCTAGTGCAAGACCTCTTAGTGCATTACTCTTTAAACACTGGAAAAAGATATGGAAAACAAAATAACTTATGGACCCTAGCATACTTCAATAATTAAGAAGGGTCTTGGTTTGATGATATTTATTTCATCATCATTAGACATGCATAACATATATGTTAATAGTACTCATATTGGTGCATCTTTTAATTCCCTTCAATTCTTTTGTTGGCAGGATGCCAAGAAGCATTTGACGCAGAGGATTCAACATTTGGATGACAAAATGCTCAAGCAGAATGAGTTGGCACGGTCAGTTAAGGATGAGGTTTGTCCTTGACACATACAGATGTTTATGCTTGCACACATACTTGTTAGATATAAGCAGTCAAACACATTTTCAGGCATACACAGTTCCGCACACACATTGTTGCATGCATGTGTTTACTTACAAAGGAATACGTGCATCCATGCCTTCTAATGAAGCACAGATATCAGGGTCAGCTTTTTGGTTTATTCTTGATTTTAGAAAATCAAGTCCTGGTGACGGTGAATCTATTTATAGATGTTAGCGAATATCACTATCAGCTGCCTGTATGGCAGCAAACGGTTACATTAAGCTTTCTTGCTCTAATCCAGGTCAATTATGGCGAGTGGCTTACATACCTATCTATAGACCAAGTCATTATTTGAAAAATAAAAAGAATTTACAAGAACAATTCAGGTATTAATTGATGGTAGACTGTCACATGCTCTGATTGCAAGATGGGCTCCCTCCCTCTCATTTTGTGTGTGTGTGTGTGTGTGTGTGTGATAGAGAGAGAGAGAGAGAGAGAGAGCATGGGACTGTCGTTTTGGATTCTTGGTAGTTGTATGTCTACTTAATTTTTCATTGGTCAGTAGACCAGCTGCTTACTTCATCTTTAAACTTCCTTGCTGCTTTCTCCTCCTGTCTTTCTACCATATACCTTAAGCCCGTCTCATTATGTTACATTGATCCTCTGCAGCAAATCTGGCGTTAAAAGTTTTTTAGACTTCCTACCAGAAAACAATCTTCAAATCATCAAACATTTTTCTTTAATTTTAAACCCTATAATTTATGACTTTTAAACCTGAGAGAGCCTTCAATCTAGTTACTTTTAGCAACTCACGTCAGCCCCCTTCCTGTCTAAGATAAATGAAGATGGAAAGTGAAGTGTCGCTATGCCATGCCATTTGTATTAGAAATAAGAATTTATAAACATGATCAAAAGTAAGTTATGATTTTAATTGCGTTACATTTTTTTTTAAAACTGAACATATGGAAAACCTAAACAAACCTATAAAATTTGTATACTTCTTAAGCAGGTTGCTGGAGTTCGAAATACTATTACAAATTTCCATGAGGACTTGGGTATCTTGCAACAAGCAGTGGAAACATTGGTATGTTTGTTTCATGATTTGACTAATTAGTTGTTTTCTTGGTGGTCTTGCTGAATTATGAAGGAGATCAATTTGGAGTTTTGGCATCACTGTCAATTTTCATTTGAATGAGAGATCTAGTTGCCACACAATTCTCTTCTTGTTTTTCCCTTTATTTCCAAAAGCAGGAACTTTAAGTTTTGTGGGCTCTCTTTTTGGCATTCAAAAATAAAAATTATGTTTACGTTTGCTCAATCTCTAATGAATCCTTGCTTTAGATGTCACCCCTCTACCCGAAGAAAAAGAAACATGTAGTCATCATTTATAGTTATATTTTTATCAAAACAGTTGATAAATACTTATATGCCACCTCTCTCTTTCCCTCACACCCTCTGATTTTGATTCATTGTTACTTCGTATAATTATGCCTTCCAGGATGTAAGGTTGTCTTCATTGAGTTGGAAGCAGGTAAACTTTCTCTTGTCCTTATTGAATTTAAGAAGTTATATCTTGATTGTTTGCCATTATGTTGGATCTTAATAATTTTTAGAGGAAAAAAAACATTATTCTTATTTTGTTTGTTTGTTGAAAAGAACTGTAAATATTTCTCTTTGAGCCTTTTTACCATGAGGTTCACAGAGATGAACAGTTTCTCTGCTAGAATCATTGGTATAGATGACTGCTCTTGGAATTTGGAATCAAAATGATTATTTTTGAATTGATACACTTAAGGAAACTTCTGATACAATAGCATGGTTGCAGGATTATGCAAATCATGCTTTGGAGTACCTCATTGATTTTGTACACGGAAAATCAAGAAAGATGCCTGAGTTTTTGCAGGTTAGAACCTGTAATTTTTTTTTGTATCATTTGTAACTATGCTCTCTGTTTTGTTTTCCAGTTGCTACAATCTAATTACTCTCTATGATTGTCAAATATGAAAATATATAAGGAGAGTGTGTCGTTTTGTTGACGTAAATCAACTACCAGTCTACCCCTCACTTTCTGCTGTGGATGTTAAAGTGACTGTGAGAACTCTAGATGAGTTTGAAAATCTTTTAATGAAGTCTCATTTCTTGAATTACAATGCATCATCCCTTTTCTCGTTCTTTTAGCCACTTAACTATTAATTATATTTCTTCAATTTTCCCATTTAGATGATTAGCTGATGTAATTTGCTAAATATTCAGCAGGAGCAGCTGAAAGTTCCTGAGAAGTCCCCTAGTTTGCTCACCTATGGTGGAAGTCCCAGTCTGAAGGTTTCTTTCTACCCTGTACTTGTTATTTATTTATCTTTTCTTGGTGAGAAACAGGATGTGGCTATGATCTGTTTATATGTTGTGGAATTTAGATTTCTACTTGCAGTTCCCGTTAACTTCTGAAATTTATAATGGTAATACTCCCATAATTAGTTGTCCACTTATCATTGACAACCAAGTCTGGGTTGAAATTGTCTTTAAAGCAAAGGCTTTGTTCCCTCCGTTTCATGTTAGTTTTTCAGCCGAACAAAGAAGTGATTTGAAGTTAACTTCTATTGTGGAAAATGCTCCCTCTTCACTTTTTCATTGTCCAGCCATTTTCATGCATTTCTAATGGGTTTAAGATGCTATTTATCTCCGTCAGCTTTGGTATTCTAATGCTTTTGTAATTTGAAATTTGCTTCTCAGAATATGATATATGATCCTGATTAAACCTGCAGGGTCTTAAAGACATTGTGATAGACCGGTCAGCTTCAGATGTAATCATGCAAAATGGTATGGATAAACTAGAGCAGCACCGGAGGCCAATGTTGAGGTTTGAATTAACTCATTTTTGGTGCTCTGAATCTTTTTTCCCCCTTCTTGGAAGAATGTAGTGTGTGCTACTGCTGGGCATTCTAACTCACACATGTATCAGTTTTCCAGGGCCACTTTCCTGTACCAAAGTATAGGGAAGATTGAAGAGTGATTGTCTCCATAGTTCATTATTTGCCTCTGATATGTTGTTAATAATATGCGCTATTTGCTAACTGCTTGAGTGTTGCTTGGTTCCTGTCAATCTTTTTTTGGTAGTGTATTTTCTACTTTGTTATCCGCATATGAAATGTAATAATGTAGGGTAAAAGCCCCGGAATGAAACTAGTACCTTAGAGATATTGGGTGAGAAAAGAAATGGGAAGAGAGATCTACAAGTCAGCGAAAAGGGGGTGATGGTCTTCTGGTTCAGCAAGCAGGTAGACTGATTGTATTTGTGTTAATGACTTGAAAAGTATTTAAATATGTTAGAGACCATAATTAGTTAAAAATACTGTCTTTTAAAATAATTCTAACATAGACCTCTAAAATAACTTGTGCAATACAATAGGAAACTAAAAGGCATATACAAAAGATAAAACAAAGGTGCTATAATATGTGGGGTACTGTAGAGTGGACAATGCATGCAAGTAGGGTAAAGTGACAGCAGCCGTGCTACAGAAGCATGAACAACTATCTAAGTTTTTTTAAGGGCTCATGTTGCATGTTCAAGTCTTAGAGATGGGGTCATAGGATGTCCATCATTACTCTCTGGAAGGCCTCTCTAGATTATCATGTGGAGTGGACAGCAAATATCAACCTTCTTGCATTTTGGTTGAAGAGCTTATTTTTCAGAAGGGGATACTGTTTTTATCTTACCAAATGCCATTTCAATTTGATGGGTCATAGTTTTTTTTTTTCCTTTTTTTTCTCTGGTATTTTGTTTATTAAATTATCTAAGAATACTGTGAGGTTAATTATGAAGATCGTATGGAGTAGCAGTGCAGATCACTTCAATGCCCCGTATGATTGATCAGATTTTTGTCCCGAATATAATTGTAATAGTTGATCAATTTTTGGGCTTCTCTTTAACACAATGTTAGCTGTAGTATCTAGTCTGGTGTTGTGTTTAGCTTGGGCTGAATGTTTGAGTATCTGGGGATCAATTTTGCTGCTATGTTTTAAATGCAATAGTTTTATACAATGCCTCTTGTGTTATTAGGGGCCTTTGGTTTTCAATGTGATTGAGGGTTTTTCTTTTTCTTTTTTTTTTCCCTTCTTATTTATCCCTTTATCTTGTTTACCTATTTTCTGTTTCCTAGTCTGGTAGGAAGGACATTTTTTTTTTGGTTCCACTGAAAGTCAGTTTTATTGATAAATCAGAGATTTCAAACATTTCATTAATGTTCATTATCGTGCAAAATAGGCAAAGTTTTCCCCATTCGTATTCAATTACAAGAAACATCCCAAAAGTTATATTCTTTAGTTGCATTGTAAACTTGCATTCCTCTTACTCAACTTTGGGCAGCCTTTTTGGACAGAATCTGGCCAACATTTGCTTCTTTGTAGTAAAAACTGAGCCTGACAGTATAGAAATGTCATTTAAGAGTCAAGTTGTCATGTAGAAGTTTTTTGGAGCTGAAGTTTGAATCTTTTGTCTGCATGGATTAAATTTTTACGTTCATGGAATTGGTTTCAGCAATGAGACTGCTGATACCATATTCCCTTGTCAACTCGAGACTGGATCTAAGAGACCAAAATAATGAGGTTGTAGAAAGGGCAAATTATCCCCTGCTTAGAACTCTTTCCCTTACATCTCTTATTTTATCCCAAATATAGTTGAGACTTGATTTATAAATCAGATATACGTGATCTCAGGGATTTGAGTCCTCCTTTATCCGACAAGAGTCCTCAATGTGTTAGGAAGAATTGAGCAGATATGCTGTGCATTATTCTGAATTGGCCTCACTTTGATTTTGCAGGGCTACTTCGATCAGGTGTTGACGACAAGGTCTTCAGCTGATGGTAACGCGGCTTTTTGAATTTCCACCCCCCCCTCCCCTTCTTTTTTTCCCCTCCCTTAGTAGTAAATTTTCAGCTCAATTCTTCCTAACACACCTCTCGTTGTGATTCTCTTATATTCACCCAATCCACCATTAGAGCAATGGAGCCTGCGTGGCTTCTTATATTTAAGCCAGTGAATTGTGATTCCATGAGTATCGTACATAACAGAACATATACTGTTTTTTTTTTTTCTTTTAAAAAGAACAGTTTGTAGGTTGCTGCCAAGAGCCTATGTCTACGGCATTTGGATGTAGCATCATGACTTCCATAGTGATCTTTCAAAGTTGTGGTCGCCTCTAACTAGCTACTCCCAATGTATGAGGTGATTTTAAGCTTATGTTAAGAAAGTTTCTCTTCTTGGATAAGTTGCTTTCAAGATCATCGTCATCTTCCTCAAAAGTTTGATGATCGAAGAAGCAAAATGGCAGAGGCTCTGAAGAAAAGTAAAGCGTTCAGTGCCCGCTTTATAAGTTTTTTTTTTCTTTTTTTTTTTTTTTTTTGGGGATGGGGGTGTGGTTCAAAGTGTAGTTGTCCTTGAAATCAATGTTTAGCAATCAAGTCAGCATCGTGATTTGTGTGTCAATTGAAAATAAATTCAACTGGGAACAGATGTTCATCGTTTGTCAATGTAGCCTATTCTTTTTTTTTCCTCTCTTTCCCTTTTTATCTTTAACTAACAAAAAATATAATGGTTAATGGTATGTTGATGATATGTTTAGTATTACATCTACAAATTGAGTTTTAAATAAATGAGATTTATAGATAAATCTAGTTTATAAAAAATAAATAGTCTAATTTAATTATTAAAAAAATATATTAGCACGCCTTAATCTCATTCAAAATTATACATAATATGTTAATATATTTCCTTATTATTGATTTAGTCTTTGTAGATTGACTTTACCTAATAACATTTCTTTAAATAATAAAGGGAAAAAGTTGAACATTAACAATTCTTTATTTTTTCTTACGTTGTTCTTACACTTCAACGTTCCTGAGTTTATTTGACATTTTTAAGTAGTTTCTGTATTAAGTTTATTTTTTAACTCGATATTACTGGCTCTATAAAAGTCAAGATGGTAATTCCTGGCTTAACAACTTCAATCATCTTGCCTTATAGGAGGAAATAAGTTCTCTTTTCTCCTAAGATCTACACAAAAAATTACGGAGAATGTTTGCTTGCTCTATACACTTTGAGACCTTCGGGACATGGTATGGTCCTCAAGTTCTTCCTTATAATTGAGCAATCCCATTTATGAACAGATAAGGTCGCAGCATGAACATCTTAGCAATTATTTCACATCCACATATATACTAAGAAAGGAGATTTTACTCTCAACTGCGTTTCTAAACTGCAAAAAGCTCACAAATATAGTCAGTTTAAAGCACCATTCCATAGGGATTGCGTGGTTCTATGATACAGTGGCCATGTGCTTTCTTCTGGTGATTCCATGCAAAATCTGCTGCCATTGGAAGAGCATAAGAAAGAGGTGCTGGTAATTTCATTATCGAAAACCCCTCCAACCCCATCACTGCCTTCTTGTGGGATTTTCAATTCACTTTCCTCAGCTTCTTCATTAGCAGAATTCAGATTCCTCTGCATCAGCTCTCTAAATACTGAGGACTTCAGGAGAATCCCTAATGCTGTTGGGGAAGATGATTTATTATTGCAAGCACTTGGAGGGCTCATATATTGTGAAACGCCTTGCTTTTTGTTACTGTCTGAGTCACCTGCTGGGAATGAATGGAGGTTGAAGTTGGATACCTCAGTGGTTCCTTTTGTTTGGACGAGGTTTGAGGTTGTCATGTTCTGAGGATCTGTGCTTGGCTTTCCCTCCAGTAAAGAAATAGAAGGTGCTCCTGGTCTTAACCATCTGATGTATGTGCTCAAGTCAAAATTTGTCACTGCATTTATGCCTCTGTACTCAATTGCTGCAATGTCATATGCACGAGCAGCCTCTTCTTGCGTACCTGCGGATGAAGGCATTGATCACATCAACTAGATATCATATCAGTTCTTCATCTTGAAAATACTAGGACTATGAATCTCAAATTAGCTTATAAATTTTTCGGGTCTCTTGACCCATCCTTTATCCATGTTATTTAGGCCAAGAGATTGATATTGAGATATAATTTTTGCATGTCCCCGGAAGCTTAGATTAGGTGAAAATTTTTTCAATTTATGGCCCACCATACAATCTGTTATATATAAATAGGAAATCATTGTGGGTATAAGGGTACATGCGCGGACTAGAGGGTGAAACTCACTGTAAGTCCCAAGGTAGAGGTACTTGTTGCCAAACACTCTCCCTATCCTTGCTTCCCATCTTCCATTGTGATGGTGCCTGCAGGTAATTTTCAGAATTATAACCTTAGTACTTCATAGTTCTTTATTAGAAACAAAAAAGTTGAGTCTATTTGCTTGATTTCGAAACTGTCTCACCTTGCTACTCCTCTATACTTCGATACACCTCTAGAAAAACCACTGCTTCTCCTACAAAAAGGTAACAAAGAGCATAAAACTCAATGACATATAAAAAAGTTCTTGATGGCAGTTTTGCTAAAGGAAAATGGGAGTACCTTCTTAACGAAGCAAGGTATTCTTCTTTGGTTGCAGTTTTCATGATCTCAATCTCTTTCTCATAATCAGACACCTGCAAAAATATCAGTGCTTGAGAAATGGATGTCATTTGGTAATGATATGGATGTAAAACTCTTTCACAGTTTATTTACTATAGCCATACCGGGAAATTTGTGAAAGTTGAAGTTCCCCAGTACTTTAGTGCAGCCAAATCATAAGCTCTAGCAGCTGCTTCTTCATCAGTATAAGCCCCTGGTTAAAGCATGAATGAGTAAATCCCAAGAGGTTAGTTTCTACTCTATTCAGTTTTCAAAGAAGAAATTGTCGGAATCAGTACTTACCGAGATAAACTGTTCCATACCAGCAAACAAATCCAGATTCGCAAAGAACACAGAACAATAAAACAAGGAGTGAGCAATCAAGAAAACCAAAACTAGAAAAAAAAAAAAAAAAACCAATGGAAATTAACTAAATGAAGTGTTCAATATCTACCTTGCTTTCCTTTCTTCTTCTGAGTTGGATTCCATGTCCCTTTATCCCATAGATGGGCTTCAAACCTCCCAGTCCACCTATGTCTGCTTCAAAGGAAGATATTATTAGCTTCAAACCACTAAACAACCGTAACAAAGTTAGATCTTTATCAGATATGTTGATAGATTATAGTAATAACCAATTCCCGGGCCTTTATGACTAAGTAGTTAGAAGTTTGATTTTTTCTATCCCTTTTTTCTTGATTAATTATAACATAAAATATAATGGAATTGTGTTTTGTCCACACAAACTTTCATATAAAAGAACGTGTTAGAGATTATAATGTTTTTGGTCAAAATGTTAGTTATTAAATAAAATTATTTATGAGTTACCAATGAGTCTTGGTTCAGTGGTATTGGAGTTGTTTCCAAAAATAAATATTCAAGTTTGAACTCTAGTTAGACCAAATTAACCGAAAAAAAAAACTATTTGTGAGTCTTAATAGTTTAAACTTTTAAGCATTTTTATGTGGAGGACTGTATTAAAGATTATAATGAAATTATTTAAAAGTTTTGACTTAATAATTTAATCTTTTAAGTTGAAATTGTCTTGAACAAGATATAACAGACCTGCTAACTCCCCGGAACCTCGAGCTTCTCTTCACGGTGGTGGTGGTGAGGGTTGATTGGTCAGCCTGTGGCTGCTGTTCTTGTGGTTGTTCATTGGCTTCTAATATGGCCAAAGAAGAATCTCTTCGCCTCCTTTTGCCACACTTAACAGCATTACTTTCACTACCATCCATCATAAGCGGCCTATGGCTTGTTGGGCACAGTTCGGATTTCACAGAGGCTAGCTCCATTTCCCACTTACTGTTTCTAAGTAGCTAAAGCTTAAAGACAAACAAGTGCGGAGGTTTGTTTCTTTTGAATGGGATATTAAGTTCAAGTTGTGTCTTCCATATTTATACATGCATGCTGCAAAGTTTGTTTCATGCTAATTGGGTCGTACTTTAGTTGTCATGTCTGTTTTGTTAGAACAAAGACAAAGACTGGCGATGATAACATCACTATGAGACAAAACTTGAAACTGTCCTCACCCCAGAAAACCAAGCAAGAGTCCACAGCTCAAAGCTTGTTATTTAGGCACAAACAAAATTATCCGGCTTAACGTAAGAGATCGTTTTGTTGAGAATTATCCCAAACAATGCCTTTGATGATGAAATCGAAGTCTGCAAGAATTTTATTTGTAGTGATCTGTCCACCTGCAGCCATTACAGAACCGAAAGCAGACATGAATATTGCCTAGGTATTACACCAAAATGTAACTGACAGAAGATAAGCCGAAAAGAATGAGACAAAGAATATTATTTGGTTCATTTTTATGGATTATCGATTCTTGCTTATTGTATTTTATGTTAGACCAAAGACGAGTTGATATGTAATTGTGGCTAGCAGACACACATCACCTTTTATTGAAATGGTGTGATTAGGCAATACATTGTAACTTTTGGTCTTATTAGGTCTATCACGAAATGGCTCTTTAAAATTCGCTATTCATTGGTTAATATGACTTGCATAGTAACTAATTATAGTAAAAAAGTTGGAGAAAAAAACTTACTTATTGATAATAGCCTGACCAAAATTAAATGACAAATGCAAGTATGTTTTTATATAAATTTATTATATTTAATGTTGAAAAGTTATGTTTACATAAATTTTATCTTACAGTTTCTTTAGAAAATTGGAAATGATTTTACATTCTTTATTGTCAAACTTGGGAAGAATAGAGTGATAAGAAATAACAAAGAAAGCGATGTAGTGGTGATCTAAATGAGACAAATGGTTTTGGCTTCTCTTATACAACAAGTCAAAAATGTTGATAGAAATTTTGATAACTAGGTATAATTGACCCCCTCATCTGTGGAATATATAGCACAACAGAGTAGGTCAAATAGGAAATTGTTTGAATAAATGCCTTGAATTGTTCGTCCAGAAAGAGTAATATGTTGCCTGTTTGTCAACTAGTGTTAAAAGTTGCAACTTGGTCTGCCTACAAACTTAATGGCTAAAAACAGAGTTTATGTCCTCCACAGAGCTTTGATAACTGTAATTCCTATGGAAGAAGGTCTGTGTATGCAATAATTGCTACATTTTACGTTTTAGTACTAGAAATACTCTAGCTAACTCAAGCTTATTTATGTTAACAAACAAGCTCAAAACATACTCTACTTAACTGCTAGTGTTCACATGAAAAAAGCTATCTTGGCTAAAAATATTCTAAGAAATTATCACCTACAAGTCACTCCAAATTGTATTTTTTGTAATTGAGTCCCTAAAACTTTTGATCATGCCTTCATTAGATGTGACTTTGCTAAAACAATTTGGTTATCTTGGCAATAAACATTCTAAGAAATTACCACCTACAAAACACTCAAAATTGTATTTTTTGTAATTGAGCCCCTAAAACTCTTGATCACATCTTCATTAGATGTGACTTTGTCAGAACAAATTGGTTTGCCTTCCCTTTATCATTAAGAACCAATGAACTCTTAGCCCTATGAATAATTGAGTGGCTTCTTTTCGGGATCTCAAACAGTCAAATTTCTCATTGGGAGGAAATGACCAAATTCTTCATTTTAACACTACTTGGCATATGGGACACCAAGAATTGGTTGTTCATGAAAGCTTAAGGATAAACTCCTTAATACTTAAAGGTCAGAACACATTTCAACTCTTTATCCTGACAAGTAATAAATCCAACCCACTACATAAGCACCCCAAGTGTGAATGGTGAATCTCTTGTAGGTCCAAATAGACATCTAATGTAAGAACCCGACGTGCATGCCTTCATTTGCATGGAAATTGACTTTTCAAAGCATTTTTTTTTGAGTTGCCACGTAGAGGTTCCCTGCTTCCATCTGAAAATTCTGAAATGCCCCTTCCTCATTCACTTTTGTTTGGGCATTTAGTAATTTGCTTCTTCAAACTTCTGCTGCACGAAACCATACTTATAGCCATCTTTTCGGTCAGGAAAAAGGAGCAAAGTCGGTGGGAAACAAAGCTTCATCTTCTCTCCTCTGTTTTCTCGCCATTTCTGCTGTTGCTGAGTTCGTTTGTTCTGCTGTTTTCTGGTTCAAAATTTTTGCTGTTGGTGGTTGAGGAAAAGTAACGCCAGAACCAAGTCTTGTTCCAGGTCTAGAGTTTGTTACTGTAAGTTGTTTCTGCTGGTTCCACTTCACAGAGTCCCCCTCCCCTGTTTTTGCTGTCTGTAAGGTGTTTCTGGGAGTGTGATAAATTGATATGGAAAGGTGAATGGAAAGAAAAGAGAAGGGTGCAAGGAGATGAGTGGGTTAGAGCAAATGGATTCCTCTTAAACTTCAAAGTGTTACCACCTTCCTTCTTTCAGATTATGCTCTCTCTCTCTCATCTCTCTCTCATCCCTCTCTCATGTTTCGCTATAGCGAGGTGCAGCCTTCGCTATGGCGAGATCGCGTCAGTACCCTTCGCTATGGCGAGATTTACCACTCGCTATGGCGAGATCGCGTTAGTTCCAGACTTCATTTTCGCTATGGCGTACGCTACGGCGAGCAACTCTCTGGTTTTTGTATGGGCTGCTGCCAGCACTCGCTATAGCGATAATTGCCTTCGCTATTGCGAACTAGCTCTCTCGCAGTAGCGAGACTATTTCTCGCTGTTGCGAGAGGACTTGGCAAAATTTCTGAACTTCGAAATTTCTAGCTTTCACTTTCTTTTCCTTTTCCCTTTTTCCCGATTGTTACATATAATGAAGAATAGACATTAATGTTGGATAGGCTAAGTTAGTGAGACAATTTTGCTAGTTTTTCACACTCAAAAATCTGGTGATGGGTATTGTAGGGTACTCGGGAGATTGAGTTAGAACTGAGGACTGGGCAGGGAATATTGATATCATCTTAGGAGGTGAGTAAGTAATGCGGACTGTGAGTAAACCCTATTTCTCATTTATTACTAAGTTTCCTTGCAGTGTTTTAACGTTTGGATAAATGTTTTGTTATATGCATATTTTGCTGAAAACTGATTTAAACGTGAGATTTTTGCAAATAGATGCCTGTGGAGTAAATTTGGCAACTTTGATATAAACTGATATGGAAGGTACTCTGTCTGAAATGTGATTTGAGAAACGTATTAAATCTGAAATGTGATTTGAGAATTTGTATTAAATTTAAGAGGTTATCTACTCAGAACTCTGTAGCTAACAGCAGTAGTTGTTAGCCCTGGTGCACCATGATCTGGATCTCAGCTAGCAGGGGTTTTGCTAGCCCCGTGTGGGTAGCTACCACACGTGGAGTTATTTATTTCGCAAGCCAAGTGCTTTGCGTCTGTAGTTATTCTTTCCGCGAGCCGTGTGCTCTGCGTCTGTTTTAATTCAGTTCTGCTTAGATACTTCGGATGCATTTTTTTAAGAAAATGACCTGCTTGAGGTTTGTTGTGCGCATGATGAATATATACATATGTATACATATAGATACTTTACGGGCCTTGCCCTTAAGATTTTAAGGGTCGGCATTATTTATTCACTGAGTTTCAAACTCACTCTTTCTTAAATTTATTTTTCAGAGAGCGTTGAAGATCTTGGCCTACCCTGAGTGGCCAACTAGCTGTAGATCTCCTGCAAATTCTTTTGGCAAACCCACAATTGTTCATGTGGGTGTATTTTGTGTTATGAATTTGTTGTTCTGAACAATGTAAATGTGGCTCCACTGAATCATAGTTAGGATATCCCCGCTCCCTAGATGTCTATATTTTGATATATTTTGGATGTATTATTGAATTGACTGGTTGTAGAAGTATCGGGAGGTCCAATTTATAGAGGGGACTCTGCTGAAATTTCTACAAAAGTCAGAGATAATACTCTTAGTAATGGTAAGGGGATTTGTTATCTTTTGTTCCAACATACTAAATCTGTGGGTCGTGACATCTAAACAAGGGATGGGTAGTCATCATTTGATTCAGCAAAGTGAAGAATCAAAGAAGAATAAGGCTTAAGGAGCTGATTCTTTGCAATCAAGCTCTAGTTAAACATCTTCAATGGAATCTCTCCAAGTACATGCCTAGGAAAATGGGTTCTCTCAAAGCTAGTTATTCAAATGTTATCGTATAATAATTAATATTATCATCAACTAAACTAGGATGTTGATTCATTGAGGGTACAATAAAATGTTTGAAACTTTTTAATACCAGCCACCAAATAAACAGAATACAGCAACCCCACTTCAAATTAGAAAAATGACATAAAATGTTTGAACTTTTAAATGTATTTCCAGATTAGCCTATAAGAATAAAAAATAACTTATTACAAATTTTAAAATCATCTAATTATTAAAAATTCGAACTTTCCACGACCGAGTCATTTAAACTGAAGGGTGAAAAGATGTTTTCAAAGGCAAAAACCTCTTGCAGAAGGATGTGAAGTACCTCTTCTGTATTTTTTTTCCACTGTTTTTTTTTTTCAAAAGATGTGTACCACCGTTGCCTCATTTTGTCATATCTTGCATCATAAAAGTGCGGACCTATTTTGCTTGATTTGTAGTATTTGAGCTTTGTTATGCTTATTATTATTTATTGTGACCCAAATATATATATATATATATATATATATATATATTATTCGAGTAGCCTCCCACGCCGGCAATAAGGAAACTATGTCTAAAAATAAAATTGTAAAAAAATAATAATTATACATATAATCACATTGTTGATAACTTATAAATGTCATAAACTCTTAACTTTTATATTAAATATATATTAGATTAGATTATTGTAAAAAAAAAGTTTATAAGAAAAAATTATTGTTACTTTTCTCGAGTTTTGAAGTTTTGTCATTTAAGTAATATATATTAGATTAGATTATTGTAAACAAAAAAATTATAAGAATAGATTGTTATTACTTTTCTTGAGGTTTGAAGTTTTGTCCTTTGAGTCATGTTTTGTTTGCATATCAGAAAATCTATTCTCATTCTTTTCACACACGCTCACACATATAATGGAATGGAATTCTATTTTTGAGAATTACCTGCAAAAAGACTGAAATGTCTTTAATTCAAAAATATTGGTAACTTGAAAAGTATTTTTTGCAAATTAAAAAATTAATAATAAATATATTAAAATATTTTGTATAACATTTGAAAAATATCTCGTTCCCCTCTTGCTATTTGATACAACTTTTGTATAATTACCTTGTCATAATTTACCGACAAACAATTGATAAAAGGGGAGAATATCATGGAGCTGTTGTACAATATTGTATATCTTTTGAAATTAGGCTACATTTGATAGCACTACAAGAAATTAAAAAAAATAAAAATAATTTTTTTTGTATAATGCCTGCTGTATTTTTATAATTATTATTTAATATTATCTATTAATTATTATCTGATTATTAAAAATAAAAATATTAAAGTCATTTTTTATTTTTAAATTTTTTTCTTTTATCTCAGCTTCTTATCTTTGCAGAAGCGAACAAAAGAGAGGAAATATAGAAATACGTGATAAAGTCATCACAGAGATGAAAGTAAAAGTGTCAATTTTCTTGTCATCTCACACGGATGCAATTATATAATTTCAATATAATTAAATCATATTGTGATATATGAGGGTATAAAATGTAGGTGAATATAGATAGTACATGGTAAGCCATGAATAAAAGGGGTGATTGATTTGTTTTGGATTTTCATTTGATATTCTTTTTCTAAATAAACTAAGAAAAAACAAATTAAAAACGATCCGTCCCACTTCAATGAGCCCCCCCACTTGCCTGCTCTGTAATTCTCTCTTCGCCTTCGTCTTCGTCTTCTGTCTTCTGCCTTCTGTCTTCCGCTTCTTTGCCTAGGCCGCTCGCTGCAGACACATCCAAATGGCGAAGGCTAATTAGCAAGGCTTACCAACTCGGCACTTGAGAACCCCGGCATAGCGTGTGAGTCTTGACACATATGATCCAGGCTTGCCCTTGAGCCTGTCACGCGTTGACACTGGAAGCTGAGTCCCAGATTCCGTGAAGACTGCTCCGTTCATGAATAGGTCGTTTATTGATCTCCATTGCCAACCCATCCACACATTCTCTGGTGCGTAGTCTCTCTTTGTAACCTTCAGCAACACCAATTACAATACCAATATTCGTAAGATGGAATTAATGTTAACAACGTAAACGTGCATGATGGGTGTTTGATGAATTGCCCAAAAGGAACTTGTAGTGTTCGTGGCATTGTTTTTAGTTTTTACAACCGGTCAGGGTCACTGGTTAAAACGGTTTAATCCGGCTTGATTGCGTAACTGTTCTAATTATAAGACCCGGACGGTTTATGCCCGGGTTGCCATTCACCTGTTGAACCCAGGGTCCTAAAATTATGGTCCATAGTGTGTTTTAATGGATATGGTTGTTTAACACACACACACACACACACACACACTCACATATTTATGCATACCTCTTTGGCAAACAAGTTATTTGGGGCTATGAATCTGTTACCCTCGCTGATGATGGTAGGATGCTGGCTGCCACCAATGGCGTACATCTCCCAATGAGTGTAGTCATTGTTAACCACATGGACAAATCCCCACCTGCACCTTGGCATCCTCTGGATTAATCCCTGTCCATAGTGGTTGAATGCCACTGTGATTTGCATAATCTGATCCCCTGCATAGCTGTCACTGGCACCAAACAACATCACCTGCATCATATAGCACCAAAATCAGGAATGGTGTTTCATTTTCAAACCCTATTAGTGAAAGACTTCAAGTTGATTACCTCGTTGTGCTTTGTGAAATGGCTGTTGGAGATGGTAATAGCAGTGGATCCCATAATGGCATCTATGATTCCATCTTGGCAATTGCTCATAGAAACATGGTCAATCCAGATGTTGCTGGAGCCAAAGATTGAAATCCCATCACCATCGCTCCTTGTCCTCAAACCAAAATGGCTTTCACTATCTCTAATCAGTCCACCACTACAAGACACTATGTTGTAGATCTTAAGCCCATGAATGATCACATTCTTGATAAACTGGATGGTAATGCCGGCCCCTCCAGTGATGACAACATCAACTCCTCTGCCATCAATGGTCTTATCCCCACTCATAATGAGCTCCTGGCTGAGCTTAATCACCATGCTATGTTGAAAGATAATCCACAAGGGACCTGTCCTTGTGACTGCATGCCGAAGGGTACCTACTTTGGGGTTAACCATATCATCATCTGAGGGATCTGTCACCACATAGTATGGACCACCCTTTCCACCAACTGTGTTTTTCCCAAAACCTTGTGCGCAGTCTGCGAGCTTCTGGCGGTTGTTAGCCCAGTTGGGATCACACCTCCAGCACCTGTCAATGGGGTTGGTGGCCAGGCATGGACCGCCACGCACTCCTCTCAAGTGCCTTCCTTCATCCCCTTTGCCAAGCAGCATTCTGTTTGTGAAAAACATTAGAATTTAGCTTATTATTCAATAGATACATGAAAGTTCATTTTCTTCTGACTTGATTTACTAAACACAAGTAAACCAAATCGATTATGAAGAAACATATAATTAAACATGTTATATGTGGGTTTTATTGAAACCTTCATAACTGGCTTGATATAACTATCTTTCTTAGACTAGGTTTCTGGTATCATAAACCTTACCGATCAACACTAGCGCTGAGGTTGCCTGCAACTTCATAGGGGTTAGAATGATAAGCTGCACGGTTGACCTGCACAGCTTCGTTTGCTCTTTCTTGCCAATACTCATTAAACTCACTGGCATGCCCTTGCCAGAAAGTTTCATTCTCTAACACATTTGCATGGAGGGTAGGAATAGCTACCCAACAGACCAAGAAAAAGAAAGAAAATAGGGGGTTGTTTGGTTTTTCCATAACTTTGTTCCAACCTTTTGACCTGCAAAAGGCTGAGAGTGGCCTCAGGTGGACAATTGTCTAGACCAATCCCTGAAGCCAACTCCAGCCAAAGCCAAATTATGGAACCCTCCTCTGGCAATTAATTGACTAAATGACGAGTTAGCTCAAATCAAACAATGAAATGCTTCATATTTAAAGGAGGAGGTTCTTGAGTAGGATAGCATTGAATCAACTGTAAATATCCAATTTTTGTATGAAGTTGGAGAAACATAAGGCTGGAAAAACGGGCAGTGACCAGTTTTACGTTAAATTAGATTATTTTTAATTTTTTAATAAAAAAATGTTCCTTAATTTGAAACTCATTTGACTGATCTAATTCTATTTATAGAAACAATGCATTTTCTTTTCTGTCATATTTAGTCTTCAAGGAAATGGGTGTTTTTGGTTTTGGTTTCCTAGAAAAGAGGCTATGAAACTTGCTACCTGAATGGTACTGCTGATCCTGGTTGGGAGGAAATTCTACTGCTGATCCTGGTTGGGAGGAAATTCAAGTTCATATAAACCATTAATTTATTATAAGGATTTTTTTTTAATTTTATTGAAATTACATGAGTCTTTTTTTTATTTTAAAATATATACAGACTTATCTTAAAATAAAAAATTATATTATACTTTAGTCTAATTTTAAATTTTTTTACTAAAATAAATATCCTCCATTAATTTAAATACATATTTTTTGTTAAATTTAATGAAAGTAAAATATATTTTTTTATTTTTATTTTTGTATATTTAGTTATAAAATATATTTAAATATTTAGGTTAATCGAAGGTATTTTAGTCCAAAAATTTAAAATTCAACTAAAATATATATTTGAAAATAAAAGGAAAATTTATGTAATTTTAAAAAAATTTAAAAAATATGTATAATTTACTCTTAATGTAAATTGCCACAAAGAGCAGAGATCTGGAAATTCTTATTATGCAGTTGAATTAGCTAGAGATTTTTAAGTGAAAATTAGCTTTTGCCATGCAATGCATGAATTTCATAAACTCCTACATACGTCTTATAAGTTTGACGCAGATAAGTTTAACTTCATGTACACTGAAAAATCGAGCTCAAAAAAAAAAAAAAAAGAGCTTAAAATTGTGGAGACAAAACTGAAAAAAATAATAATAATGATTTTATGCATAAGTAAGAACAACCTTTTTACCAATAAAAAAAGATCGTGACAAATCATCATAATATAAGAGCCACGGCCATAAAATAACAAGTTAGGGTTGTTTTTCCCCCCTTGAGTTAGGAATTCAATCTTAGGGGCTCCTTTCTTATTTCAACCTACTTTTATACTTAAAACTACGCCTAAATGGCGAAAATTCTTGGAGTTATAATAAAAATATACTCCTATTTTGTGTAAATTCTCAATCTTACGTATAGGTTGCTTATGTCATTGAGCTCATTCTTATAATCTTACTCCTTTTTATATTATATTTATTGACAGCTTTTTTTTTTGGGTATTTTGGTGGATTTTTATTAGCAGCTTTAATATAATCGGACAAGAACGTTTGCGGTTCCGGCTTATCACCATATAATTTAGGGTGACATAATAATAAATTTTTATTTTTATTTATTTACTTATTTTTCTTACGAAGTTAGCAATTGAAAAAATGATTGCTTGATTTATACTATTATGGTTAGGGTATTCTTGAACTCTATGTCTCTAGATTTTCTGTAATAATGTATTGTGTAGTTAGGAAAGAAATTGATACAAAGAAATGAAAGTATATATAAAATCCAATTCCTTACTTTTCATCTTCCCTTTCTTTTTTCTCTAGAGGATCCAACCTTGAACTCTATTCGAGTTATTCTCTGTTTAAGTGATCTTAAAATGTACTTCCCTACATTAAAATAGTGTATTTAAAATTTTAATATTAGAGTATTGGTGAAAGTGTTTTTATTTTTCAAATGTTAACTCAATCACTAATATTTACCCAAAAAAAAAGGAAAAAGAGCGTTTTGCTTTCTATTGACATGTTAGATTAGCTGAAAACTAGGGCATGAGCTTATTCATAAACGGAAAAATTGAACTTATATATGGACAAATTCTTAAGGCAAAATTTAAAGTTCGGGTATCCTCTAATTTTA
Organism: Erythrophleum fordii; assembly: GCA_032878935.1. Lineage (NCBI taxonomy): Eukaryota > Viridiplantae > Streptophyta > Magnoliopsida > Fabales > Fabaceae > Erythrophleum > Erythrophleum fordii. The sequence goes on along the minus strand of JAVQMF010000053.1, from coordinate 45,276,644 downwards.
TTTTGGGGAAATGGCATGTTATCACTTAGATCTTTTTTTTTAATTATAATTAATTTGTTGATCTTAAAACGTACTTCCCTACATTAAAATAATGTATTTAAAAATTTAATATTAGAGTATTGGTGAAAGGGTTTTTATTTTTCAGATGTTAACTTAATTACTAATATTTACCCCCCAAAAAAAGAGTGTTTTGCTTTCTATTGACATGTTAGATTAGCTGAAAACTAATGCCTGAGCTTAATCATAAACGGAAAAATCGAACTTACATATGGACAAATTCTCAAGGCAAAATTTAAAGACCGGGATATCCTCTAATTTTATTTTGGGGAAATGGCATTTTATCACTTTGATCTTTGTTTTTAATTATAACTAATTTGTTGATTTATTTGTCTCATTGCAATTACCTTTATAGTCTAAATTAAACGATAATTTTAATATTTAATATATAAAAATATTAAAATACTCTTTTTATTATTCAATATTCCCATTTTACCTCCTTTTCCTCTTGCTCCATTCCCAACACCTTAATTCCCTCAATTGGATCCTCCTAAAATCGCCCAACTTACAAGAGAAAGAGGCAAACTTAAGGAAACAGTTTGATGGCTCCATGAGTGTGGGTTCTAGTTTATTAGGATTTCAAAGAAAATAAGATGGTGGTGTGAAATCGCAGTAGATGTGGAGTTACCTCCATTAATTGAAACAAATATTTGATTTTGCTGTCAATCCAATAGCTCTAACATGAGCAACCACATCTCGCTTATAGAAGTGATTTTAGATCCTTTCTCATACCGCACGTTGTACAGTTATTAGAACAAAGGGAGAAAATGGAACTTCCATAAATCCATTTGAACAGAATCCACAGCCCTATTTGGAGTCATTAAAGAGAACTCAAATCCGATTAAATATGTGATAATTTTAGGAGAATCCCTTGGGGATCAAAGTGACAACACAAGGAAATATAAGGAGAGGATGAAACAAAATTATTAAATAATAAAAAAGATGTTTTAGTAATCTCACCTAACAAAATTAGAACAAATAAATAAGTCAATTACAAAAATTAGTTGATTACACCAAAAAAGAAAAATACAATTAAAAACAAAGATCAGATAAAATGCAAATTTTCTTTTATAATGAACAAGGACCAGCAAGGTCAACAGGACAATCACTTTTATTCCCGGGGTATACGCACACAGGCAATCCATCTTATGTGATCCTCAAGTCAGCATACGTCATACAGCATTCAAGAAAAGTTACAAAAAGGTGAAAAATCAAAACTACTAGAATTCTTATAGTAATTTTATACACCAACACATTGCCATCTCTTATAGTAAAAAAAAAATTACAATTAATGCTCCTCGAATGATACATTTTTATCATTACATTTGAATTATGCAATGTAAATATACTATGTATGATACTTAAAGGCATCCACATTTTTCCAAGTTTCAGATGAGTCTGCATTTGGCTCAAATGCTACCACCGTCTGCAACCTGCTTCATACTGTATCTTTAATGGCTCTAAGTCTTCATACATTCTGCAATAGCATGGCGCGACTGACTTCAATTGGAAACCGCTATACCACCATCCAAGGACAATAACCTGTGCTTGAGTATTTAAACTTTTTTCTTTGTTAAGACAATGTGATATGCAGAGTGCAGATTGTCCACAGGATTATACTTATTACGAAAAATTCTTGAGTAGACTTGTTCTACAAGAAATAAATAAATTAAGTCAATTATAAATAAAAATATATACATGTCAACAAAGTCCGCCTTTGACATGCTTTGACTTGATCTATATATCTTTTGTATATTGGATTTACTGAAGAATCTTTCACTTAATTGATGATATCGCCAGTAATTTTGATGCCTCCCAAATCTTATAATCTCTTGCCTCAATAACTGAGGACCATCTTTGAGATCCATTAGGTGGTTCAAAATGGCCAGGTCCAATCTTCATAGCAATTTTTTCGTCAATGATGGCTGCATACACATCCCTTTCTGTCTTACAAATTCGAACCTTGAGCATGAAGAGAGAAACATTAGTGTTTCAATAATATCAATGCAATTATGTCAATTTGCTGCTAAATGTCCACCTTAATAACATATTCTGAGTTTGATTCAGAAAAATTATGGAGAAAATGTAAGCAATGTAAGCATGCGTGTCGTTTCAACATTAAACCCCACTGAAGAAAATCATACGTTGTTTTAACTCCCAGCACTAGAGAAAGCTGCAGCTAAGACATGATGCATCATAAGGACCTCATCTACTTGTCCAATTTCATCATCATCTATGAATTATATTTCATTTAAGCCATTACTTTCACTCTCTTGTCCTGAGTTGAAAGTCTAAAATTTAAATTGGTTTGACATGCTAAGAAAAATTTTCTTATTAAGGCAATATTCTGATACTTACTGTACTCCTACAGTGGATCTTGTTTCGTTTCCTGAGAGAGATAAGTGCTGCTATTTCACTTTGATAGTGAGAGAAAAGGTGATCAAAGAACACCGATGGGGTGCCTGGGTGAGTAAGAGTGTAAGCATATCCTTGCATTTCTTTTCCACTGGGAAATCTCCAATGCCCCTTCAAGAGAATATGAAAGAAATTTTACATAAGGAAGATGATAGTTGATACTTTTACCATGTCAAAACAATATTGCAAAATGGTTATCCCTGCAAAAGGAGTGGAAGGGGAGTGGAAGGCAAGACCTATATTTTCATTTAAAAAACTTATAATTACATTATATCATAACTACAAATCTACAAGTAGATATATAAATTTTCATCACAAGAAGACAGTCTGAAGAAAGACTGAGCAAATTGCCCAATTTGAAAATTTCCCACTGCATTAGTAGTAGTAGTAGTAGTAGTAGTAATAATAATAGGAGAAGCAGGTTAATAGAGAGATAGATACAACCAGATAAGCGAAGGCTGCAAAATTGAAAATCTTCCTTCTCTACTATAAGTCATTGATGAATTCTTTCTATCAAATTCAACCTATTGTGTCAGGATATTTTAAATAGGAAAAGTTCAAACCTGGGTAGAACCAGTGTCATGATTTTCTATAAAGGTAACAGCACGAGATGGCCACCACCCAAGAACACCAGGGGGTTTTCCCTTCTGATCTGATAATCGCCAATATTCACATCTTTCTAATGCCTATATGGGTTAGAATATATGAATGATACTATCAAGATTCTTGAAAAAAAAAAAAAAGACAACAGGGAAAAAGCAGCCAAGTTAATAGCATGCATATTTGTTTCCTCTAGTTTTTATGAAGCCTCAGAAAAGGTCCAGTGTGTTTCAGTTGGAAAATATATTACATTAGTGGCAAACATAAGGTTGTTTACATCAGTACAGTTGCATATATTTCTGAAAATTTAAGAAGATATCTGATTTATAACAAGGAAAGAGATATCAAAGTATCGAACAAGAGAGCCTTATGAAAAGTGTATGTTAAATATTTATATTCAATGGAACATATAAATAAGTAGCCATATAGATCTCTCTTGTGCAAACAACTTTCAAAATCTCAGCCACAGCAGCAAGTGCCTTATCACCGATGAGTATGAGATCCTTTCAATAGATATATTATCACTGAAACAGTAAAATTAATTCAACAGTTTTAAAAACAGAGTATAATATCTTTACTAAAAAAGTTGCAAAAGACAGAGGAAACTAGCATGTCATGAAACTATCTGAATGAGAGCTTACAGAGTGAAGAATCCCTTTGGTCGTAACATCAAAAGCACCAGCAGTACCACTGGTAGCATTGATCCAGTCAATAATCCTCTGCCTGTGTGCATCTTGATTATGATCCATTTCGCCATATGTATAACTAAGGGAATCCCAGTACTCTCCTACAGCAAAGAAAGGTTCACTTGCATCCAGGTAGTCCTTTACATAACCACCCCAAAATCCTCTGACAAAGTCAAGCCTCCATCCATCATACCCTATTTCTTCCCTGAAGGTCACACATTAATAGAAAATAGATACAAACTGCTCTCCTAAATCCTAATACTCCGTCATAGAAGACACAAAAAAAGAAAAAAAATCTTCTAATTATAAGATTCACAGAAATATAGAATGTAACAAGAGAAAAGGCAAATGATTAGAATATGAGCAAAGAATCAGCAGTTTTATAGGCAGGAAGGGAAAAATGATTTGAGTATGATTTGGTATGTATAAGAAATAGTCTGCTTCAAAGCATCCATATCTGTAGTGATATTCAGCTTCCTTAAAAGATACATATATAATACTAATCAATAATCAGTCTTACTAGAATAAACAATCAAAATTATTAAGATGGATAGATTGTCCAAATGGGATTAGCAGTAAATCAGCAACATATATGTGCATGTTCAGACACATTGTTAATAGAATCCACCAGCCATCTGCACTCCAATAACAAAACAACACATGACAAAAGAAAGGAAGGAAAAGAAGAAATGGAGGTGGTAGTAGTCGACAATATAACATAGTAAATTGTTAAACAATAGAGACACACACAAACGTTCCTTGCAGACATTATTATATTTCAGGGTCTTTTCACGTTCTTGGGGAAACACCAAGTACCATAACCTCCTCATTGCATACAGGTTCTAAGGTTTTAATATAAATATATGTCTATCACAGGAAAAATATCTCTAGCACAAATAACTCAGTATGTTTTGTCAGTAATCTCTTGAGATTCACAGTTGTTCTTTTCCTTACCAAAGGCCACTGAACTTTCTTCATACATATATGCATCTTATAACTTCATTGCAATTGGATAGGAAATACCTAATTAATTTTTCATTCTCTTTAGCTTAGATTTACTTATTTCCATTCTATATCCTAGTTTCTTGAATTTATTCCAATATTTTGCCTCCGGAGCAATGTTTCTAAAACTAAACCAATTATTGAATCAGCAGAAGTATTAATTCATAATTCATTGGTCTGATCATGGTTAAACCATAATCGAATTAGAAATAATTAAATATATTTTGTTAAAATTTTATATATTAAAATTCTAATATGACAAATAAAAGTTTTAAATATTACTAATTATTAATTTTAAATATTGATGAAGAAGCAGTAATTTTTATTAAACATTTTAATATCTGAGAGAGATGCTACCAAGAGATAGAGCATAATAGAAAATAAACACCAAAAATGGCTAAGTATATATATTTTGTTTCTCTTATATTCATTTTTTATTAAATTTCTCTACGTTTCAAAACTTTCTTTTTACTACTACCTTTTATTTTCAATTTTTCAAACTTATCTAAGATGAAATAAGAAAGAATTAAAAAAAATAAAAACAAAAAACTAATTAAACCTTGAACCAATCCAATTTTGACCAATTTAGCCTGTTTTTGATTGGTTCAACTAGTTTTTGACTGATTTTTTAGCAAGTTGATTTTATGAGTCAACTAAACCAGCACATTGGTTTTTGACCGGTTTAGCTAGTTCCAATCTGGTTTTGATAACAATGCTCCTAAGTCAATAATTTTCCTTCAGTGCTCCATAGCTGTATGCTATAGCTAGAATACAGAATAAGGAAACACTTTAAGATGTCTAAGACACATCAAGACACCTACAAAGTGTGATGCTAAGAAACCAACTTAGCTCTCAATCAGCTCTAAGTCAAGCATAATGTAGCATCATCTTGTGAAAAGTAGGAATTTTCTATGTGTTAAGCCACATTATGATATTTGCTTCACCATATCCCATTAACATCCAAAGTCAAGTATGAAACATAAAGCTTCCAACAGGAACTATACTAAAATTTAGAAAGATGGTTTTACCCCATTTTTTGTATCAGGTGGAAGATTGTCTTGGCTCTCCACCATAGCCATGTTGGCAATAAAACCATAACTCTTAATAAAATATTATTAGAATTTATGATCTATCTAGGAACTAATTAGGAACATTTCCTCTAACACATAACAATTTGGTCCTAATAAAAGGGAATGAAACTCCCAAAGAAATTAAAGTGAGATATTGAAAATTAGGGTCTGAAATATCAACCTCAACCAGCATAACCATTCTTTGAGATCCTCTCTCACAAATTCCTGTGAATGATCAATGTTTGGAGCAGCATGGAAATTATCTCCACTACTCTTGTTGCCTCTACCCTGTATGGCAAAAAGGACGTCCATTATGAATTCCAGATACACCCAGAAAGAAAACAATATCAAAGTATTCACACTAACAACAAAGGCACAGAAGTTAAAAGAACAAATCATGCATATCATATCTAGTTCAGAAATAAAAAAGGTACTTACAAATGTCTCAATTTTCTCGAATGTCATTTATCATGAAGTCAATTGGCTCATAAATGTGGTATAATTGAAAATTTGCTCAAAAAATGTAGTATGAGCCTTTGCTTCACAGAAATAAGTCATTAAATATACTCTATTTAATTTTTTTCTTGGCCAAAAATAACATATTCCATTATTAACCATTGCCAGTCTAGTAGAAGGAAACTACTAATTATAGAAGCTTCTGATTATAAGAATATATACTGAGCGCTCCCATTCAGAAAGGGGTTGAAATTCAGTGCAAGGAAGAGTAAAATTAATCACTTCTTTCAAATCTTTGGATTACATAAAACATCAGAAAGCATTCCATGTTCTCTTACGGTGTTGGAAATTACATTATTGAGCTTGCAAATAGCACCAGCAAAACCAGTAGCAATCTATAAACATTTAACAAGTCCCCTACTAGGTTCTTTGTTTTATGACCCAAATGCAAGGTCCAGGACTTGAGTACTGCGTTGGAAATATGAAATTTTAAAGTGAGGCTTATATAAACCTTGGGTTTTCCAACTTCACACGCTAGCTTTTAAGGTATGGCTCTTCCAAAGGTACATATCATTGTTTAGTTGAAAAAGTGATAAAAACGACAATAATCAATTATGTAAACATGCATTTAAGATAACACATTATGTCTACTCTTGCAAATTTTCATGAGTTTTGCATCTTTCCAACAATTTTAACTAATGTTAAAATGTACAGCCAAAAAGAAATGTTTATTAACTTTGTACAGGATGTAGTTGCCTATTTTAGTGAGATAGCACTGCACGTCAGACAGCTGCTAATTGTTATCTAGGCATAAGAAAACAAATTTCTCTAATTTTACACAATGCATTGCAGTTTATAGATAAATTATAAAATACAGTTACAATTAATCAGAAAGTAGTATGAAAACATAATCCATCTTCATGCAACATGCCTTCATTTTGACTGACACATTAGAGTTTGGTTAAGAGGCAATTGGAAAACTATTACACTTCAATAAGTATTTTCCAAATGCATGTAACTTTTCTAGGAAATAGCAAAATAAGAACGTAATATATCTTCTTTCCTGAAAGTATGTTATGAGTATCTATGTCAGTGGTACTCAATTTGAGGAAAGAAATTTAACTCAGCTAATAGTAGACAAAATGAAAAGACATTGATAATGAGCAGAAAAGAAACTAGTCACATAGCTGACAGAATGGAAAAAGTAGAGAACCTTTAAATTATCCTATTCTATGCTAGGATGATTACTAAAACTGTGTAAAGAACAAAGAACAAAATATCCTAAACCATCACAAACAAACCTGAAAATGTGGATCATCAGCAACAATGGCCCGATCATCCCAGTTTAGACGACCTCCAAATATGTTCCAAATACCATTCTGATTCTTATAGTGAGCACAGCGGTGATTTAAAACAACATCTCCTAGAACTTTGATCCCAACTTCATGAAATCTTTTCACTAAATCCTTCAATTCATCAATGTTTCCATATCTGATATATATAATAAAACAGTAACATGTCATATGCACTAAGTCATTTCAGGATTATGCTAACTATCCTTTAAGAATGAGTTTTTTTTTCCCCCCTCATTTTACTGAATCAAACCATGAAACAATATTGTTTGCTATCCAAGTGAGTGACTGATGATAAACTAAAATATTTGAATTTCAAGCATAGGACATATGCTTTTTGTAAGCAAATTGCCTAACACTGGACCTTCTATTGAAAAATTAAAAGATGGTTGTCATGAGTAACTGCAAATAATTAGAGTACTAACAACATATTAATTCAGTACCTGGAATTTAAATTATATAAATCCTTTGGCATGTATCCTTCAGGTGAAACAGACTCTGTAGGGGGCGGTATCCAAATTACAGTAAAACCAAGGGATGCAAGTTCTGCAGCTTTCTCTTTAAGCTCCATGTACCATCTTCCTGATTTATGAGATTCCCAGTTAAACCCTTGGCATAATATTTCATACCCTGTGCCTGTTCCTGAGCATATTTTTGGAGGTGCTGTCAGTGTTTCCGATTCCACAGCAACCTCAGATTCCACAATAGTTTCCTCTGGAAAAGTTGGAACAGAGCTTCTGAAGATACTATAGGCTTCAGCAGCCAGTCGTTCAATTTCTTGAAGAATGCTTTCCTGTGCTTCTTTGGATTTTGTCTTTTGACTCCTCTCAGAGGAAATGTCTGTCACCAAATTCCTTATGTCATTGATTATTCCATCAGTAAATGCAGAGATAGAAGCCTTTTCACTTGCCTCTTCATTTGCTTCTCTCTGCATACCTTCTAACTGATCCACTCTGTTTTCAGTAGGTAACCCACTAGAATTTGAGAGGGGGACATAAAAGTCATTTCCCTTAGAATTTAACCAAGTATCTTCATTTAGCTTAAGCACAAAAAGAAATCCTGAAAATTCTTCTCCCAAACCGATTAGTACTGAACATCTTCCACTGTCTCTTGGCTGCAGAACAGGAGGGGCAAGTAAATAATATCATAAAACACAATTTCAATGAATGACAATAGGAAATCTGGACTGAAAGATAACCAATCCTCAAGTTTTCATTTTAAGAAAAAAAAAGGATTGGAAGGTGGAGAGGGTTAAAAAATCTATCAAACAAAAGGTTGTTTGATACCACACAATGAATCAAATTCTAGATATATTCATCATGACATATATAAACTTACGTCAGTATTTAATAAGAAACAGCAGCATCATTAAAAAAAAAGGGGGGGGGGGGGGAATAGGGAGGATAATATGCACCACTTTGGTAGCACACGTGCTCATACAATAAATTATCTACAATCTAGTGGTACTGGAGTTATCTCCAAAACTGAAAGATCCAAGTTTGAATCCTAGTCGAAGCCAAATTTAACCCAAAAAATTATCTACAATTCTAACAAAACTAAACTTTAGATACAGAACTGAGCACGCTGGTGGATTATATCACCAAATGAATAAAAAGGCTTCCATCTGACTCTCTTTTTTTTTTTGTGGGGGGGGGGGGGGGGGGGAACTAGGAAGGTTAAGAAGACACAGATAAATCCATGCCTGAGAGTTTGAGTCAGCAAAGCATAGTCTTAATTTTAAGGTCCAATAACACCAAATAATTTAATGATACAGTACAACTTAAAATTCAATATGGGTCCCACAAGAAATTATGCAACTCACAACAATTTAAAAAGAAATTTAAGGAATGGCTTTATCCTAAAACACAAAAAGAGAATGAAAAACTTGTCAGGTCTGTACCTGTAATTTGGTTCTCAAAGCCCTGTCTTTAAAAACTGCTGTTTCCGGTGGATGAGGAGCAGGTGGAACTTCCCATCTTCTTGCATCATCCCTGCAAACTCCCCAGTGAAGGACAACATCTCCAGGAAGATCTGTTTCTAGATATAAAAGATTCTTAGCTGTCTCAGAGCACTTCCTAATGGAGACACTAACGGAGTTCTTGACTGAAACCTCTTTGGTAATAGGCAGTTCTACATAGAAACCCTCCAGTTGACTATTTTCTTGTTCTGGAACTCCGGATTGACTTCTGCTTCCTTGATCTTTGCAATGTGTTGCTTCCGATTTGAGGAGCATATTAGATAACTGCCCCAGGGCCCCTTTGAGTCAGCATATACCATGAAACATGTCTCAGTTCAGTTCATCAAAAATTGGTGCCAGGACACAGCTCAAAGGATAATTAAAACATAATATATATATATATACATATATGAATAAATTACATAAACCTTTCTTAAGTTTTGTTGAAATTGTCTAAATCTCCCTTCTATTTTTAAAATATATACATACTTCTCCTAACACAAAAAGTTACTCTATACTTTACCCCAATTTTAAATTTTTTGACAAAAATACTCTCCATTAAACCTAAATACATTTTTTTGGGTAAAAAGATTTTAAATGGAACTAAAGAGTAGGATAACTTTTTGTTTCAATGGAGGTTTGTATAATTTCAGCAAAATTCAAGGAATGTCTGTGTTATTTACTCTATATAAATATATATATATATATATATATATATATATATATATATATATATATATATATCTTAGAGCATCCCTAATGCCTATTATATGCATGGTGAATGAGCTTTACAACATTAAGGACAAGGGCACAATATTCCATATTGTGTCAACACATGGATTGCACCAAGGGATCTGTTAAGATCTAATCAAGTTTCAATCTTCTAATAGAATAGTGATCAACATGATTGGTATCATCATAATGTCACATTAGCAATTAGGAAGGCAGAGGTTTTGATTCTTAGAAATGTATTCTTCCCGATAGTTAGAAGGAAATACTACAAAATTGAGATACATTTTGAAAGGTGCTCTCTTCTCTTATCTTTTGTTTTCTATAATTAATGGCTGTTCACTCTATCACTACTTGCTTAGAAGCATCTTCTTAAAAAAATGTTTTCCATTAACACAACTGCATGGCAATATACACAAACAGCAGCCTCCAAAAAAAAAAATTATGGACTCTGTCTAAGGATCTATTCAAAACTCAATTATAGATCATAAAACCATTAGAAAGTTAAATTTTAAAATGCAAGACAAATTAGACAGTATTGAAGAAGCAAATAAATCATGATGCATGATGATTACACAAACCTGGCCATAAACTAAATCCCCTTTTAGGTCCAATTATATTAGCATCCTCCTTGAGGTAACCGATAAGAGGCACCTTAAAGTCCCTTCCTTTATGTTGATACCAAGCTCCAGTTTCTTCATCCTGCGTCAACAAGACCACTCATAATAGGGAAGGAAATGTTTCAGTCAAAAGGTTCACAGACCATTCACTTGTCTTATACTAAGAACTAACATCCTCAACTGCTAATTATTAAAAATAAACCTTCAGAACAAAATTAACTGCCGAAATTTTGCTGTTGGGTTTAATATCAATCCTGACTTCATGGAATGTATCTCCTTCGGTAGTTGATGGTGATGTCTTCAAGGGTGTCTCTATTGCATAGTCCTGAAATTTGAAATGTTTACTTCCAACTCAAACTTTCTGCATGCCTATAATAAATGGGTGCCATATGTGATCATGAGAAAGCCATTGTATACCTTTATAGGAACAGAACCAGGGGGTATCATATCACAAGGAGGTTGATCCCACTCACTACAAAACCAAGCTTACATCATCACATAACGTAATTTGGTCATTCATTAGCAGAGCTAGAACTTAATTGGGCCATTGATATTATGATTTAGTGCTTATAATGATATCCTATAAAGTAAAATAACAAGGTAAACTGAAATCAGAAAGAAACCAATTTCAAGTGCTTAACATGCTATACCTGCCAACATCATCAACGAGGGAAACTCCCCAGTGAAGAATCCATTTTCCGGGTAGACTGCAACCTACCGTAAGCTCCCAATCATTAAAATCCTTCCCGTGATCTAATCTAACAAAGATTTTTCCCTCCACCTGCAGATTCATCTTATTTATTACAATAATTTTACCAATCCTTGACACCAGTATATGCTAAATTACCGATGAGGCATTAAAACAAATAAAGAAAGAATTTAGTTTGACTCCTCAGAAAACGGGGCAAAACAAAAGAAAAGGCAACGAGCCCCAAAAATTAATAAAATTTAATTGAGCTTATTGAAAACTTTTAACCACCAAAGAAAAAAAAAATCCATCACTATTCATGTCCTTCGCTTTGTTTCGTATTGAAAAAAAAAAAGCATTAGTTTGAAAATATGAAAATAAAAAATTTTCCCTACACTTTCTAGAAACCAAACAAGGGAAATTGCCGCAAGGCAAAGCTCAGACCTTTTCAGTTCGGCTGATTGGAAAAGTCTTGTCGAAGAATACATCAGCTGATTGAAATGACTCGAGGGTAGCTGTATCTGTAGAGGCAGCTGCAACAGTAAGAAACGGAGACCTGTGGGGTGGCCTGAAGTTGCAGAACCTTCTGACATCGGAGACGACAAACTTCGAAGAGCAATTCACAAAGCAAGGCCTCAATGCCTTTGATTTGAAACGATAGACCGAAGTTTCTCTGAGGCAAGGGTGGAAGACTGGCTTTAAACTAACGGTGGACATGATCGTTTCTGCAAGAATACGAGGAGAGGTCTGCAGAAACCTTCTTGCAGAAACCAAATTTGGGTCGCAGAAAACGACGAGGGTGGACCAAATATTTCATTAAATTCATAGATATCTTTGCAACGATTTTCCGCAAGATGGATGAATTCTTTTTTTTTTTTTATCAGTTAATAAATTTTTGGATAATACGAATGAATAACGTGTAAAAGTAAATCCCGTGAAAAGGTGTAAAGGGAAATCCCGTGAAAAGAATCTGAAAAAATAAAAGCGAAAATCATATAACATGAGATGAAATTAAAGATGTTTATATGAAAAGATTTTAACTTTTAAAATCATTTTAAAAAGTTTAACAATTATAAATTTAAATTGTATAAAAAAATTATAATTTTAAATTTTAAATTAAAATTTTTTATCCTTAAATTTTTTAAAATAATTTTCAAATTTAATATTTTTAATATAAATATATTTAATTTAAAGTTTTTAATTATAATTTTTTTCAAATAAAAATATTTTTAATATAGGATTCGGCCACCTTTTAGGTTTCAACTTCTCAATTAAGGTTTGGAGGACTTTTAGTCTTCTTCGTTTTAGCTCCCTCAAACTTAAAGATTTAAATGTAAATTAAAGACCTAATCTTTTCAAATCTCTCTTGGATTACATCCTTTCTTTTCAACGCACTGCCAACATCTTAGCTGAAATTCATGTAACATCTTTGTACCAAATACTTTTGATACAAATATCTTGAAATCTTCACCAAAGAGCTTCCACTTCATTGTCAAGTCCCTATTTGGCATGAATTTTTATGACTTTAGAAAATACTCATTAAGTATTTTTAATGGATTTTACTTGTTTTATACATGTTTTGTTATAATTTTGAGTTTCATAAAGTTGAATTATAAATAGATTAATTCATATGCAAAAACTCTTAAATTTCATCGTTAAAACTTTAATTCTCAAGTTGTATTAATTATTTGGTTAGTTTTGAGTTTACAAATCACACTTTAGCTTATCCTTATTGTTAGGTTTACAAATCAAATTTGCCTTTAATTTGTATTCATAATTATTTCTAAGTGTCTTTTAGATTATGTAGGACCAATTGTTTAATTAATTGAAGCTCTAAGGCCTAAGGAGTAATTGCATAGATTTCAAGTCCTATATTTGCAACTTAGTACAAATGAGGATCTGAAAAGAGTGTTGTGCCACGACTAGAAATTGTTGTTGGCCATAGCGAACTCATAAATTACATCGTGCAAATTGTTGTTTGTATTGTGACAATAAAGAATGTTGGCTATGGTGCCAAGTAGCACTTTCGTATGAATTGAGTTTTTGGATCATATTGAGGAGCATTCTTTGCGAGCCTCTGGAAAGGTAGACAAAAAAAAAAAAGGAGGAACTCTAGCAAATTAGAGCTCAAGAAGGTGCTTGAGATGTTTTTCATTGGTTAGGGAGACGAAGAAGGGAGGAGCATCATGAATTGATCACTTTTGGTTTAAGATTCGTTATCATCTTCTTCCTCAATTGGCTGTTTTTGAGTTTTATTCTTTGATTTGTATTTTCAATGTTATTATCTTAATTTTGGATTGTTGCTAGGTTTTATTAATTGGAATTCTGAATATTAGTAATGAAATGTTGATTATTCCATTAGATTTTTCAAAACAATTGTATATAATTAATTGCATGAGCTTAAATACAATTATAAAGAATCACTAAGTCAAGTAATTGGTTAATTTGATTGATTAGGTTGTTCAATTAAATTCTAAAGTTTAATACAATCATAAGGAGCTACTACACATTAAAATAGAATTACAATCTACAATTACCATTCATTGCATCTTCTAAATGCTCAATAGAATGTGGCTTATGGTCAATTAAGAGTTAATACAATTGTAAGGAGTCAAGGCACCTAAATTGATCTAGAGTTCACTAATTTTAAATATCCCATGAACTAATTAAGCTTAGACTGCTCTCTCTAGACATGCTAGGTTAGATTAGGAATTAGGAATATCCAAATATCCATTTGGAATCTCAACACAATAAGAACTTGTCATCCATGATTCATTGGAACATTAAAATTAAGCTAATGCTTAAGTAACAGAATAAAGCCTAGTCAACTGAATTACCTTTCAAGTCTAAGAGTCTTTTAGTTTTTGATGTTTTTGAATCCTTTTTATGCCTTCTTAGAGTATTTATATTCTGTGCATTTAAAATGTTTGTCAAAATATATAAATGGTTAGTAATAATGAAACTTAAGCTACTAACTTATAAATATGTCTACAATTGTAAGTATATGACAACTAACCTCTAGCATTTAATAAAAAAACTTTAGTATTAAGTAATCAATTCCTGTAAGATCGACTTTTATTATTCAAATTCGTTATATTAATTGAATGACTAATGCCCTTACTAATGTAAGTTTCAATTTAGTCATATGAGTAATTATCACTAAGTAATTAAATAAATTGCATTGGGATATAGTTACTATGATGTCATGTGAGTAACTATCATATAAATATAAAAAATAAAATAAATTTAATTGATATTTAAGAAATCTTAATGATGTATATATAGGAATGTAAAAAGAATGTCGGCAAATTGATTGATTAGTCATCATTAAGAGCCAATAATCCATTATTTTGTCAAGGCATTTGTTATTTTAATTTTTTAATAAAAATTGTAAGGTATGATAATTACACCTTTTTAAATTATTTTAAAAATATTTTTTAAAAAAATAAAAGGTAAATTAATGATTTAGATTTTAAAAGATTTTTTTTTTCAATTTATTTATTTAAAAATAAAGTATCTCAAATTAATTTCTCTATCAAAATGATTTTTCTGTAGCAAAGTCATAATTACTTAAAAGAAGAGGTGACATGGCATAAAATGAGAGTCACATCGTCATTAATTGATGATTTAAATCTACTCGTGTCATTTTTTCCCCCTAAATGACATTGTTTTTCTTGATTTCTGAAAACTCACCTGGTGCAACAAGATAATAGAAAGAGTAAATTACTCAAACTTTTTTTCAATTTTGTTAAAATTACACATATCTCTCTTTTATTTTCAAAACATTTTAAAAATTTAAATAAAGTATATTTTGATAAAAATAAAATAAAATTGAATTAAAGTATAATATAACTTTTGTTTCAAATAAAATTTGTATATGTTTTAAAAATAGAAAGAAGGTCTATATAATTTTAATAAAATTCAAAAAATATTTATGTGTTTTACTTCGATCAAATTAAGCAAAACAACATTGTTTAGAAAAAATGACAATCCTCAATTAAAAATCATGCATGACCCAATTTTATGCCATGTTCATTGATTTGTTAAATGACCATAACTTCACTTAATAGAAGGGATATTTTGATTAAGAGATTAAATTAAAAGGCTTTACTTTTAGAAAAATAAATTAGGAGGAGGATTTTTTTTAGGGACTAAATCACTAACTTAGTAATTTTTTAAAAAAAAAAGTGAACACATTTTTTAAGTAAATATTGTTAATTGTATCATTTATGAATTAAACTTAGAATCATTAATAAAACATATGTGATAAGTTTTTCTAAATTTTATGTAACAATTTGATTTATTAGTGTGATTCATGATGATATTGAAAACATACTATTAAAAATGTCTCAAATTCAACAAAAAATTGAAAAGTAAATTACACCAATTTTCTCTAAGATGTGGCAGCAATAAATTTAATATCCTTATGGTTGTAAATATCATCTGCCTATTTATAAAACTTTCTCTATTATTTATTTCTTGCCGAAATCAACTTTGTTACATAAAATGTGCTATTCCAAAGTACATGATGATATTGAAAACATACTATTAAAAATGTCTCAAATTCAACAAAAAATTGAAAAGTAAATTACACCAATTTTCTCTAAGATGTGGCAGCAATAAATTTAATATCCTTATGGTTGTAAATATCATCTGCCTATTTATAAAACTTTCTCTATTATTTATTTCTTGCCGAAATCAACTTTGTTACATAAAATGTGCTATTCCAAAGTATCAAAGCACTCTCTCTTCTCATTTTCCTTTATTGTTTACTATCTTTATATTTGTTTGACGTATACTACTTATTTATTACAATATCTATGGATGCATAGCTATGTTGCCAAGTTTTGATCAGAGATTATGATTTTATGTCTAGGTAGTAAAATGATTTTATTTTTTAAATAAACTTATCTTATACTAGAAAGGCAATTTTATTAACAAAAAGTAGCTAATAAGAAGAGTTATTGCAATATATATTAAGGACTCATTTCATATTATATAAGGCCTAATAGTATAAACTAATATAATATATTATGAATTTATTATTTGTTTGATATAAATAATATAATGTATAAGCTTATATATCAAATTCTTTTTATACATCAAAATGATATATAACCTAATCATATTTTAAGAGGTGTATTAGGTCTAATTAGGTTTTGACGTATGAAGTTTTATCAACACTTTTCGATTCTAACCATCACCTATAAGAGTGTTTATTGGCCAAGTTAGGTCAATTTTTGACCTGTCCTAATAGGAGTGATCATGGGGCGAGTATTAGTGTAGTTGGTGTTTGACTCAATTTTACACTAGGCTTCTTTTTTTAATCCTGATGCCTAAACCTGACTTGCTTCAATTAGTATTAGTCCAAGTTAGTTGGGCTAATTTTTTAATTTTTGATAAAAATTATAAAATGACCTCTAAAATTTTTTTTGATATAAGTCTCTATAAAATAATTAAAAAAAATTTAATAAGATTATGATGGGCCAAGCTAAAACTAGTTTAATATAGGAGTTGGCCCAATTAGTTTAGGATCAAAATGGCTAAATTGGTTTCTTGAGTTTGCCAAGTCATTTTTTTTCCTTTAATGTTTGGTAAAAATTATAAATTAACTCTTAAAATATAAAAATTTTATGTAAGCTCTTATAAAATTATATTTTATTTATAAAAAAATTTCATATAAATACCTATAAAAGAAATACTTAAAAAAATGGCTAAAACTAGCTAATAATGGCTAGCCCAACTTAGTCAGCCCATATTATTTTTTTGGCAATTCAACTCGATGGGATCGGGGAGGACTAGATTGCCCAGGTTGCTATATATTATGTGTAGCCTTACTCACCTGTATTCTCTTTTTAAAAATTAAGATAACATAATAAATTTAGATAAATATAGTATATTTTTTAAGTAAATAATATTTTTCAAAAGAATTAATTTTTATCTTATTCAGTGTTATATAGTATATTACCAAATAAATGATAATATTATCTTATATGATACATTATCTTATACAGTATTACATTAAACACTATATAATTCTAAAATTTTATTAGACTTTATCTTATTATGTCTTACCTTATTAAACTTTATACTATTAAATCTTATCTTATACAATATATCAAACGAGCCCTAAATGTCAAGCATACTGAATAATAATTTTTTTATTTTATTTAAACATTAGCTTATATAATATAATAAGTATCAATTATGAATTTGATTAATATAAAATAGTCATTTTTTTAAAATTATGATTTTCAACACAAAACAATCAACATTAAGATAGTAGTTTGAAAAATGTTTTTAATAAAAATCCATATCATCATCAAAAGTACTTTGATAATTTTTTAACTTTAAAAAAGAAGTTTTTATATATTTTTATAATAGAGAAAAAATTATGTAATTTAAATATCTTTCAAGGGTTTATCCTAATATTTTTTTATTTATTTTGATTTTTTAATTGATTAAAATATTAAATAAAAACACAATAAGAGACATATATATATATATATATATATATACATATATATAACTTTGATATCAAATTATTCAATTAAAATATAATAGGTACATAAATATTTTTAAAAAAGAACTAGGGCCAAACAAATTTAATTCTAATTAAATTAAACAGATTTGATTCCATCAAAATTGACCAATTAATTAGATTAATTGGATAGGATTTTGGTATATAACCGCCTTGTTCAATCAAAATATAATGGGTAGATAAACCTTTTTAAAAAAGAACTTGGGCTTGGGCCAAACAAATTCAATTCCCATTAAATTAAACCAATTTGATGCGGTCAAAATCAACCAATTAGACAATATAATGGATAGAATTTTGGTATACTTGATTGAATCGGTTCGGTTACTGGAATTCTGTGTTAGACAAATTAAAGCAACCAATTGAAAAATAAATAATATTTAAACTTGTACTTTACATGTTAAATATAATATATTTTTATTAATAAAAATAATATACTAATATCTAAATATCTAACAGGCTAATATCTTGTAACTGTAAAAGTACCATATCTAAATATCTAATGAGGTGTTTTGAATTTTGTTTGAAGAAATATTTTATTAAAATTTTATAATTTTATAGATTAAAAAAAAAACTGGCCATCATTGAAATTTCCAATTATGATCAAATTTGCTTGATTAATTGAATGAAAATTTTTATGGTAAAAATATAATTTTGGTTCCTTAATTTTATTTTAATCTCTTAATTGCATTTAATTTTAATTTAGTTATTTTAACTTTAACTCATGTTTCAATTTTATCCATTAATTTCATTTGATTTTAATTTAATTCTTTAACTTTATCTTTAATTTTTCTTTTATCCCTTAATTTTATGTTCTTTTAATTTCATCATTTAAATTTTAAAAACTATTCAAATGTTTCTCTCTTTTAAATACTATATATTAAAATAGTTAATAGAAAATTCTTATATGACTCTTTGATAACTTAATTTTAATAATATTTCTATTAAATAACTTTGTAATAGTAAAGAAAATAAAAGATTTTAGTAAAGTAGAAGACTAAATTAAAATAAAATGAAATTAAAATGTTAAAATAAAATCTAAAATAAAGTTAAAAGATTATATTGAAATTAAAAAAATTAAAAGATAAAAATAAAATTTAAAGCAAAATTAAGAGATAAAAATCTATTTTAACCATTTTTTTATAAGGAATTTGATCAATTTAGTTGGTCTAGAAGATTTAACCAAACTAATCAAATCACCATTAGTCAACGACTGCAAATTATATAATACTATAAAAATTACTCAAAACCTTAAATCCTTCACCTTAAACCTCTCAACAAAGATAGTTTTTTTGTTTCTGGGTTCAATTTTCTCCGGAAAATAATGGTGACAGGCCCAGGTCTCTACTTCGATAGTGGCAAGAAAGCTCGAGGTCATTCTGCTAAATTTAACTATCCAACTAATTCAATTTTCCTATAATTTCTTTTTATGCGACTTTATTTCTGTAAATATCTCACCCAAGTCACAAATTGCTATTCAGAACTTTTGTGCAAGGATTATCTGAATGACCACAAGTTCACCATCACCACTCACACTGCCATTGGAATCGTGAGTTCTTTCTTCTCACTTTTCGTTGTAACAATAATCTCTGCTATCAAAGCAGAGTTTCTGTTGGGACTTGATGATTAAAAAAAAAAAAAAGAAATTGTTTTGTTGATCGATAAAATTGTATCTGTAATTTTCTTCTTTTTTAATTTTTTTTATTGCATCTTTAGTGTCTTGAAAAAATGAATTCTCTTTGACGCAAAAGAAGATTTTATAGAATAGAGAAAAAAAATATAATGATAGAATCTATTACGCTCACTCACGTGTGGGCCTCACCTCGTATCTCTTTCTCTGTTAGAAGAGAATCTTCTGATTATTCCAAAAGATGAGTCCTGTAATTGTTATACTTGAAAGCTATGCTAATGTCTCCCTTGAGACATTCGCTCATGGGTTAAGTTTTTTTTTCCCCCTTTTTCTTTCTAAATTATAGGTTGTTTTCTTTTGAATTTCTAAAGATGGAGAGTATCAAGGGCTTGGTAGTCATAGAGTTAATTATTTTCAATAACAATATTTGATATGTATTTGAAAATTATTAAAGAAACGAATCTACTTTTGATTTTTCATTTCAATAGTAATTGCTAACTTGTTTAAAATGAATGAAGTGTTCAGTGGCTTATCATAACAGCTGAAGTTTCTAACTTTCAGCATTCTGATAGTTCCAATTGGTTTTTGTGTTACAGCAAATCACTTCGACTGCAACCAAAAAGGATGAGTTATTTTTTTACTGATGTTTGCACGCAGTTGAAGAACAAGAACATCATAACAGACGTAAAAAGGGGAAACTAACTCAAATGTGAGTCATAATTTCAGGTTCGGATAATATTACTCCTGTGCCCGAATCCATATTTCAGAGCTATTCTATTATTTGCCCTTTTTCCATTCTGATCTACGTTGAAACTATATGGTCGTTTAATCTAATATATTATATAAAAATCATAGGAAATTTACACTGTTCATACCCTGGTCTGTGTGCACCTCAATTTTTTATTTTACTTTTTGATCCCTTTTTAATTTTATTTTGATTTTGGTAGCATGGTCTTCCGTATGGCTAGCATGAGGTCCTCACCATAATTTGTGAACAGTGCTAGGACGCCATTACCTGCGTACGCTCCCCTTTTGGCCTGTCTTGAAATACAGATCAAAGAATCTGACATGCGTGTAAATCAACAGAAACTCCTTATAATTTATATATGTATACATATTAGATAAGATTATATGTTCTTGTTACAGTTAGTTTATGTTGAAAAATGAAAGGTCTATTGTGTAAATTGCAAATAGCTATTCTTGTCAGATAATTCTTTTGCTAATAGTGGTAGTAGAAATTAAGCATGCCTCATAATTGAAATGACTAAGCCATACACAGGTCTCGTACAGCAAAATATGAGATGGTTGATGATCAACCATAACCCATTGTACATTTCATTTGTCTAGCTGAAGAATATTCGGCCGCTTACAACCGTAACTGTGGATAAATCAGCCCCTGGACTGAAGACAATTTTTAGCTTTATTGTTCCAGATCAGAAATTTGGCTAGGTAGGAAGCACGGTACGGCTATTTAGGAGCCTTCCTTACCTGTACCAGATACGTATCTAATATGGACATACGTACTGTGTGGATACAAACATACTCCGTACGTTTCCTTTTGCTTACATTTCGAAACGTTTTGAAATGGTTAGAAAACGGCTCCGAAACAGCGGTGAAACTAGAAAGCACAGTACTAAAATATTCAAAACTGTGTATAATCTGCTTTGTTGGTATCTGTGTGCACTACTTCGTGCAGAAGGACTTAAGAATGAAAACTAGAGAATTGTCTTATTACAGCAAAGGAATTAATAATGGCTGGTTGGAGTCATTCAGTTGGGATTAGAGGCCATTACTTGAACTGAATATTGAGCTTTAAAATTCATAATTTTCTTCTCTTTATCTTGATCTAAGATACACAATTAAGATAATCTCTTTTTTCCATCTACTTTCTTATTTGCATTTTACATGTACCTATGATGTTCTTTTTCAATCAATCTGTGGCAATTTTTATCGTGGGTTGATTAACAATAGTATAAGTGGGTTATGATTAAGGGATATAAATTGTCAGGTTAATATAGGCCTTAAACAAATAAATGCTGCTTTGTACAGAAATTGAAGTATGCATGTCATCAAACACAAAGCAATTCATTACTTGTTTAGATATATGTATATATATATATATATATATTTTTTTTTTTTCTGTACTTATAACTTAAAATTTTAAAAATCGTTATGTTTCATGTATTGTATCGTAACATATCTTATACGTACCTATATCAATGCTTCTTAGATATTAAGCAATTTCTTTTTTTTATCTTATTAGTTGGTTAGGTTATCTTTTGTAACTTGTCAAGTTATCTTGAATGTTGACAATTATCATTTCTCCATGGCGTACAAAAGGTGGAGCTCCAGTACCAAAATGAGAAGGCTGGAATTAGCACTAGCGTTGGATTGACAGCTAATCCCAGTGTCAACTTCTCTGGTGTATGTGGAAATAAAAAAGTTGCATCAGGGATAGATCTTTCATTTGATACAACTTCCAGCAGCTTTACCAAATATAACGCAGGGTTGAGTATCACTGGAGACGATGCATCTGCATCTCTGACATTGTAAGTGGTAAATACGAATATTTTTGGTCTTCTCTGTCTGTTGATTCTAGATAGGGTTATGCATTAATTTCTAAGTTTGAGGTTGCCTGATTTTTATTTGTGTGATTCTTATTGATAAAAATGAAGGAACAACAAAGGTGACAACCTTACTGCATCGTTTTGCATCGGATCATGTCGACTGACTAAAACTGCTGTAGGTGGGAAGAATTGTATTAACTTGTATAGCACCGAAAATACTACTCCTTTCAGTTTTATACATAAGAAATAAATAATTAATTCACGAGTATTAAAAAAGTTAATTAAAAATTATTAATCTTTTTAATGTTATCTCAAATAACAATTATTTTTTAATAATATCTTTATTTAATGTGTAAACTTTTTTTTTTTTAAATTAATGACAGACATTATTCATAATTTGAATGACTTATTTAATAAAAAATATAATTACAATATTATAATTAATATACTAAATATAGTTAATTTATTTTTTATTTATAAGACCAAATAAAATCTTAAAAAAATCTAGTATTACTTTTGGCATGCAACATGCACTCAACCTCATAACATTGATGAAAGCTCGAAGGAACAACCGCGGCAAGTTAAGTGCTCTGATCCATCATGACTGGAATCCTAATATCCGTTTCACTTTGTCTGGTGAGGCAGACATAAAGCCTATTGAAAGGAGTGCTAAGGCTAGCCTAGCTTTGGCTCTGAAGCCTTAGCCAAGTGATTTTGTCAACAAGGGGAAGTGGGAGGGCTTGAATTCCCAATGAACATGTGGTCCTTTAATGGTGGAGCAATTGATTTCTTCATCTCTTGGTGGTCATGAAGTTGTAAACAATAGTTAGAGCGGACGAATTTTAATTATTGCCTTTAATTTTTACTAATACAAACGAAGGTCAATGGAAATTTTTACTAATACCACTGAAATTTTGAAAGTGAAAAGTAAGAGTTGTTCGTTTGCCATCAAAATATTGTAGTTGGCTGGCTGCATCCAAGTGGGTGTCTTGATTTATTCCCTTTTTTTATTTTTTTCTTTTAATACTGTTGGAAATCATAATTTCTTTTAAATAATTATTAACAATTTGTCTCCTAATTAGAAAGCTCTAAAAAAAAATTGGTGATCCTACAAAAAAAATGTTGTGGGTCTCACAATAGGAAAAAAAAGGGAAAGCCACAATAATAAACAATAAAGAGTAATAATTTTTCCACAACTTACACACACACACACACACACATATATATATATATATGTATGTATTAGATTATTTGTTAATTTTATGATTTTGTCCAGTCAACTCTCAACATATGTATCATTTCTCTTTGCTTAATTAGTGGCAATTTTATAGAATCGGATTAAAGGTTTATCTCCTTTCCTTCCCTATATATATATATATATATATATATATAATCCCTTCTCCTTTAATAAAATTAGAATTCAGAGTTCAAATTCTTGAAATTTTACATGGTACCAAAGCCTATGACTTGTATTCTTTGAAATTCAAATTTTGGCCAAAAATATGGCTAGCCATTTTGAGAATGCAAAAGCCTCCCTTGAAGTTGCTGCACAAGATAGCAAAACCACTTTTTCTCCAATATTCAGAAGTTGGACATCACATTTCGTTGCCATGAACAAGAAGAAGGAAGTCACGCATCCCATTAATGTGTCCAGAAGGTTTTGGTTTGGTCGCTGCCACGTGCCACCATTCATAGCTGTCTTGCATGTCATGCGTTGGCACATGAGAGCATCTGACATGTTGTCTTCTGTCATTGCTTATCGAGAACAGGTCGACTCAACTACCTCTATTGATCTGTGGTGTTTCTTTGTTTGTTTGTCGCAAGACTATAGGTGAAGCTACCTATGTTGGCGAGCAGCTATGACGGCGAGCAACTTCTCTCCAGTTTTGGCGCAAATTGGGCAGTGCAGTTCTAAGAGAGAGAAGCTGCTTTATTTTATGATTTTTTATTTTTTTTTAAAGTTATATTATCATTGTCTCAAGACTATACTGTTTAGTCTACGCCAAAACTAGAGAGAAATTGCACTCCCTATGTTCAAACCCACATAATGTATTATGGCACTGATCCCAATTGAAATTTGAAAAATTAATGAAGAATACGTTGGTGGTTTAGTGTTAAAAAAATTATATATTGGTGATTAGTATAAAATGTTATTTGTTAGTAGTTAGCATAAAAATTTATACATTAATCATTAGCGAAATCTCTACCTCATAAAAAGTTGAGGAGATAATACCTAAAATCAAGATTGAGGGTGGCTCCAAGATTTCAAATAATGATCAATACGATGAGACACCTATTATAAGTAGCTTCAGGTTTAGAGCTCCATTAGGGGATAGCTTATGACAAATTCATGGTAGTAGACCAAACCAAGGATGGCTCTACTACACCATAAAATCAATGCAAACAAAAACCACAAAGGAAGAAGGTAATATAGCTCACTATTATTGGAAAAGACCTATTACTTCCAGTACTATATTCTCACTATTCACAATCACTAAAAACTACAGATGGATAGAAAAAGTGCGCGGGCATGGGAGGCATATAAACAAACATAACCAAACCAGGTAAAGGTCACAGTCGTAAGAAATAAAATCCATAAACTTGAGAACCCAGACTCCTTCTGATATCTCAGACTACTGAGTTGCATTTCCTTGAAGAAGACCAGTTCTAATTTGTGAAGCTACGTCTCCTACAGCACCAGGTCCATGTGGAATGAAGACAGAATTGGATTTTGATGATGCACCAATCTCCTTCATTGTGTCAAAATATTGGGTCACTAGAACCATGTCCATTACATCCTTTGATGATGTCCCAGGTACATTCTCAGAGAAGGCTAGCACACTGTCCCTCAACCCTTCTACTATGGCTTGGCGCTGACGAGCTATTCCAAGCCCTGATAAATACTTCGATTCTGCATCACCTTCTGCCCTCTTGATCTGCAATATCTTCTCTGCTTCAGCTTTCTCATTGGCAGCCACCCTCAATCTTGCAGCTATTTTTGATGGTTAAGTCACAGGGTAAAGAAAAAAGAACAGAAGGGGGGAAAAACCACATTAAATAGGTTTCTGCTCAAATAAACTTTAGCTAAAAGTCTCAAGAAAGCCTTCGTCTATAATTTTCTTCTCAAATTCATCAGCCAAATGATATTGGGAAGTATTCTCTACTTAAAATAAGTATTCTCAGATATTCAGGATTACAAATTTCAGTTCCATAAAAAATCAAATATTTGATAATCTGTTATAGGTTCATTCGTTAGGGAATCCATATGGAACCTCAAAACATTTTGTCCCAATTCTCAGCCGGAAAATCTCAAAACAAAAATAACTCAATATTTCTTCCATTTACATGAATGAAAAAGAAAATAATAGTAATTTCAGCCGTAACAAAGAAATGCCATCTAAGTAGCACACCTGCATTTATCTCATTCATGGCTCTCTTCACTTGCTCATCTGGTTCAATATCCACAATAAGAGTCTGAACTATCTCGTATCCATAAGCTGACATGGCCTACATATCCACAGGTAAAAACCAAATATTTTGAATATCCTACTCTTATCTTACTTCTAGAAACAGGGGAAGAAAAAAGGAAAGAAAGAAAAAGATAAAAGAAAAACCTTTTCTAGTTCTTCCTCAACTGCTTTTGCAATTTCATTCTTCTGTTCAAATGAGGAATCTAGATCCATCTTTGGAACACTTGCCCTGATAACTGAAATAGCATTAAGGATTTTTCAGTTTCGTCCTATAATGCATCCATAAAACTAATTTTTCGAAGGAACCTAGGTCCAGATCCACACCATCAAAGACATAGGCCTGTATCTGTTCTCTAGTATTACTAAGTCTGTAAAATGCCTCCACGGCCTTGTCTGCCAGTGCTCGATATTGGATAGAAGCAACCACTGTGACAAAAACATTGTCCTGACGGAATGTAATAAATCAAGATCAGATAAGGATTGTTCATCAGGATAAATAGCTGTTCAACATTTAGGAGAAAATGAGCATACAGAGATAATGAACAGACAATTATATTAATGTTGATAATCATATTGTTAGGAAGATATAAAAGATAATAGAAAGAGAATAAATGTGCCACTAACACAGAAGTCATAACACCACAAACCTTTGTCTTTGTCTCACAACGAACATCTAGCTGCTGCACTCGCAAAGAAAGGTAACCGGCCACCTGACTGCCGAAACACCAGGGCACACAGTGGCAACCAGGTTCAAGCACATCATCAAACTTCCCAAAAACTTCTTTGACAGCTACTTTTGACTGGTCCACTTGAAGACAACCAAATACTAGTCCCATCTTTAGAAAATCCAAAACAAAAACAGCTAGACAAATTCAACAGAATACAACTAAAATGGTCTTTAATTTTAAATGCAAAGCATGGCAATCCTTATATTCAATATAGCCCTCAAGTGAGGCCAGGATACCCCTTATATACTTTCTCAAAAGGACAGGAGAAACATAAAGGCTAGTAAGCAACAAAATTCTTGTTTCTAATTATGCAAAATAATAGAAAAAAAAAATCATTTAGCTACAATACAGCTTTTACAACTTTCTGGGTAACAATATTTGAAAGATTGAATCTATAGAGAATCGGAGGAAAAGAAGCAGAAACAAATGATAAAGCAAAAAAGGGGGAGAATTAATAAAGATATCTGCATGTCATATGTAATCCAAGACTGTGCAATAAGACCTAATGACCAGCATCACCTACATGCACTGGTGCCTAGAGATCACATTTGGCATATCTCCAAGACTCCAGCTAAAGCTTGACTAGGACTGAGTGTATTTCAAGGGCGAAAAATTACATTTTCAACCATTTCCTTTTATGTTACATATTTATTCATTTAATGCTAGAAGAAAAAAAAATGCACAAACAAACACGGAGGAATATAGAGAAAGAGAGACTTGGAAATTTTGGTGCTTAAAAAATGATATATCTAAAGCAAAAACGTTTTTCCACAAAGTTGAGAAGCAAATGCAGATAAACGAAACTGCTGTGAAGTTGAAATCAATACATTGTGTAACTGTGTATATATTATAACTGTTGCAAGCAACAGCTTTCCAAATTGTTTTAAAGGAGGTGTGTAGCTGTAAATTACATCACTAAAAAGTCAGAAAACCACCCAAACAACTGTACAGAAGTCGGGCCACCTTGTCATTTTTAATAATCAAACTAAACAAGATATTGACAATTGACATGCAAATCACTAAGCTTTTTTTAAAACAAACATCTTTAAAATCATATCATAAACGTATCAGTAAACAAATACAAATCCTAGTTAGTTGAACAATTCGTGTGTGTATGTGTGCGTGTTTATATATATATATATAATTGAATAAAAGAAACCTTAAGAAATAAAAAAGCCACATGATGTGACGCAGTTGAAACAAAACAATGGTTGATATATATAAAAATCATCAAAACTTAGTCTCCTTTTCGACTTCAAACTCAATTACGTAATAAGTAATTCACTTCTGATTAGCGAAACAGTCAAGCACTCAGTTTAAGAAGTGGAAAAGAATATCCAGATCACGAACTCAATCAAAATTCAAAACTTCAAATGGAAGGAATTAAAGCCAGAAACATACTGAACAGCAGAAACAGCTATAAAATTCCTCAGCTACAAAAATAAATCTATGAATCAATCAAACTCCGATGGATCCATGCGAACCCTAATCATAACACACTGACGGATTCGTATATCTAAAATTTATAATTGAAGCGCAGAAAGGAAGACAGAGCAATTGGAAGCAAGAAGATAGAAAGATTTTTCCTTCACCTCAAAAAATTCAGAGAAGATGAGTCAGATTCTCACATATACTATCGAATCGAGAGATTTATAGTTCGTTTCTTGGAGAAGAACAAGATTCCTATGAGGAAAAATCGCGTTTCAGAGAACCAGATAGAGAGAGGTCAGTGGAG
The DNA here is from genome assembly GCA_032878935.1 of Erythrophleum fordii. Lineage (NCBI taxonomy): Eukaryota > Viridiplantae > Streptophyta > Magnoliopsida > Fabales > Fabaceae > Erythrophleum > Erythrophleum fordii. Next base: position 45,248,344 of record JAVQMF010000053.1, on the reverse strand, counting down.
AGAAACGCGAAGAGTGGGCGGGCGAAGCACGTAAATGACGAGGAAACTAGAGGCGCGATTTCCCCGAAATTATTAAAATAAGGTTAAATTAGTACGTTACCCTTTTATTTTTTATTTTATTTTATAATTTTTTAAAATTATTAAACTCGTCAATCTAATTATTTTTAAAAGATATTTTATTTAATTGTTATATATATTGGTTGTTTTATAATTTTTTTCATAATTTTTATATAAAATTAATTTAGATCTCTATCTAAAATTTAGCAAGTAAGAATTAGCATAGCTAACAAATTATGTAAAATGGCCAATCTTTTAAAAAATTGAACCAATTATTTAACCAAAAAAATTGAATTTATTAAATTAATTTATTTTAAACATATTTTTTAAATGAAGTAAATATAATTTTTATAAAATTTAAATTAATAAAAAATTATAATTATAATTATTTTAATTTAAACATTTTTATATCTAATTGTTTGCATCACTTGTTATGAAAGCAATCCTAAAAGCTTGGTCAGACAGGCGCAGCTCTCCTTTGGGCACGTTGCAACTAGATCCTCCACACGAGAGGATCTATTGCATCAGGTACGGTAATGTCAGTAATGGCATTTTTTTAAACACATATTGGTAGGTATGGTAATGCGAAAAACGGCGTTTTTCTTTAATATTTAGGTTTAGGGTTTAGTGAGATATCTAAAAATTATAATTAAAAGAATAAAAATTTTAATTATAAGAAAATTATATTTTAAAATTTTTAATTATATTATATAGTTAAAATTTTTAAAATATAATTTTTTATAATTAAAATTTTATTTTTCTTTTCACAATTTTTAAATACCTTATAATATAGTTAAAATTTTTAAAATATAATTTTCTTATAATTAAAATTTTATTCTTCTTTTTATAATTTTGAAATACCTTATATCATTTTCTAGATTCTTAAAAAAAAAAGTCAAAATGGTATTACAGGATTGCATCCGGTAGAATCCCCTACTACAAGGGATCTGGATGCACGCAAGTTCTCGTTGGCATCTTAACGGGACTAGGTTGATAAATTTGATGATTTATGGCATATATGGAATAAAAATAAAAAGGAAATAAAATAAGATATCATTTTAGCATCTTTGAAACTAAATAGTGAAGAGAAAATTTGAATAAAATCAAAAGAACAAACTTAAGTGATTAAATGACTAATTTTAACTGTAAAATTAAAACATTATTTTACTTGAAACAAAAATAAATATCTATAGTGACAAGGTTTGAAAATTATATTATAATAAAATGAAAAAAATTAGACTTTAAGTAAAATTAAGCGAGATCAGTTGTACAAAAAATTATATATCATTAAAAAAAGAAATAAAAAAGATTAGAGGATGCTCGTAGCACGAAACAAGTTGTACTATTCTAGATTTTTGAACAGTGCAGTTCCTTTTAATCTTTATATTTATATAGATTTTCTAATAAAACTTTAGTAAAATTTTTTAAATGCTGGCTAATCTATCTTCTATGTCATTGATGGAAGATAGATACCAATGGCATATTGTATTTGCTATTAACCTATGGTTTTTATTGAAATGGAGGAATGAACTTCTTTTTAATGAGGGATTCCAAGGAATGCTTCACCGAAACAAAAGGATCAAGAAGTATGCTTTGGCCATTATGAATGTTTCCATTCTAAACAATCCTGATCAATTGTCCCCTAGTTTGCATGAGGATATTAGGTGGTTGCCAGATGATGGGTAGGTCAAGGTTCATTGTGATGGTACTGATAAGGCAAACCCTGATGTTGCAGGTTGTGAAGGGCTTATACATGACTGAAATGGCAGGTGAAGAGCGGGATTTTCCAAGAACATTGAATGGTCTTCCTCCTTTACAGTTGAGCTGTGGGGTGCTCTTGAAGGATTACGTGTGGCTTCGAGTTTAGGTCATGGGGGAGTTTTCATGGAACTTGGCTCAAAAGCTTCTGTGAACATGCTTATCAAAAATGTGAACTTGAGACAATTTAGGAATAGAGCTCCATACAAATTCTAGGGATAGTGAGGCCCCAACCACGAGCAGTTTCAAAGAAGATGGTGCCACAGCGCATGTCCTTCGCAGTTGCGGCATCATGACACTATGGATTGCGTGCAATTAATTTTTATTCTAATTTTGGAAACCTATAAATAAGGACCCTAAGGTTGACTGAATAGGAGAATATTTTTGCCTATTTTTTAAGATCCAAGGCTGATTTGAAGCTCCAAAAACAAGGGAATTTCTTAAGTTTTGCAGAGAATAGATCAATTAATCTCTAGTCAAAAAAATTTTTTTATCTTATTATTTGTCATATCATTAGTTTGATCTAAAGGATGTTACTTTTAATACTTCACGAGTATTTTTACAATAAATTCTCATAAGAATAACATTCACCTATCATTATAGTACTTATAACGATATATATATACTAACACATAAATTATAGCAATAGATCTTATATTCTAAAGAATGTTTGTGTAGTTTCTATTCTTTTTGGACTTGATAACCCTTTATTTTATTAGAAAGAAATTACAATTTTGTAAGTAAAAAGAGTAAATCCCAATTATGTACAAAATAAACTATTTCAATTATTTTCTCTCACATTTTTCTTCAACTGCAGTACAATAACTTATAAAAAACGCCCAATATTTTTATATGTCTTATATTATTATAATACATTGGATATAACACTTGATTTATTGTAAATAAAAGATAAATAAATAGGAGTTCACAATTTAAAAATTGTAAGTGTAATATAAAAAGAGTAATGTATAAATATCAAAGAGAGATATTATGAGTAGCTAGACTTGAGCCAGATTGTAGCTTTTGTTACTAGTAAGTCTCTCAGAAGTTCAGCTATTGCCATTAATTTAATTTAGTCGAGTCATCCACTCAAAGCCTACTTTTTCCATATCAAGAGTCCAAAATGAATGGTATCTCAATCCAACCACTAACTCAAACCATCAACACAAGAAAATGACGTGCAGTATGCATTCATTTTCGTTTCACATTATCTTTTTGCTGGGCCACAAGACTACAAGGAATCTTGCATTTTCTTCTTAGAAAGAGTTAGGAAATTACCTTGTAAAAGTTAGAGGAATAGAAAGCATTATAATCATAGTGCGTTTCAACTTTCATCACGGAAAAAGTTCACTTTTTTCTTTTTTTTCAGTGTTCTGATACTTTTTTTCATAAGATGTGAGCTTGGAACGGTAACTTTCTCATGACATTCACTTTTTTTTCCCTCATATATCAAACGATTCTAGAATGATGTCACGCATATCACTAGGTATAGTATAATTAGGAGCGTAAATAGTTAACAAGAAGAGTTAAATTCAAATCCTTACTCCAAGTCATGTGAAATGGTGTCTCGAAAAGTATTAGAAAAAAACTACTCTATACATAAGTTCAGTTTTACTTTTATCAGCTATGAGAATGAGGCATCAATCATCTAACTATACATAAGTTTAAACTTTTAACTACTAGAAGATAATCGAACGACAACTTGCATACCCCTAAGGAAATATTTGCTGGATCACGTGGGAACTAATAACTGATAAATTAAAGCAGATCTTTCCCCCTCTCTCGATGGACATAAGCCTCTGATTAATTATGAGTGTTCGATATAGCATTAGCAAAGGCTAGAGAAAAGAAATCAAGAAATGACATTTCCGTGGAGAAATGGAAAATAAGTATGAACAAGGAGTTGATAATCTTCAGTATTCCCAAGGAACTTGAAGAAACATATCGGTTGACAATGTTACATAGACATACTTGCTCAATAAGCTTCACCTAACACTCATAACATACATCATGAAGCAGAATGCCTTTTTAGCTCTCAAGTTGTCCACGAATGGTTTAGTTTGACAGAAAGTACAACTATACGGAGAAAGTAAGGGATCATGAAAAAGAAAAAGGGAAGAAAATGACATAGAAAATTCATTAACTCTATGCTTTGCCATTGGGCTTTGGTGATTGTAGGGGATACTGATGGTGATAAGGAGATGCATGAGAACCATGTGGTATTGAAAGGCTCCTCTGCTGCTGCCCATTCCGGGTAAGCAATCCTCCTTGTGTTTGCCCATTTCGAGTATTAGGGCTGGCTCCAAAGCGGTCAGCTTGCATCGTCTGAAAATAATACGATGAACTTGCCATGTCCTTTAGGTTTGGCAGTGGCTTTAAAGCTTCTACAACTTCACTCATTAAGGGTCTGGCTTTTGGATCTCTACTAAGGCAGTGAGAAGCCACTTGGGCAGCTTTTTGAGCTCCTTTTATAGAAAAGTGACCTTCCAGCCGAGGATCTATCAACCTGTAGAACCTTCTTCTCTCTCCTAGATGTGGCCGAGCCCATTCAACAAGGTTATGTTCGCCATTGGGTCGGTTTTTGTCCATAGATCTTCTGCCAGTCAACATCTCAAGTAGCACCACTCCGAAACTGTACACATCACTTCTTGATGTAAGATGTCCTGATACAAAATGTAAAATCTGATTAAAATATAAGGGGATTAGATAATTCAGATGTTAGAATACAATAAATAAGATTGGGGACAAATTTAATTAAAAAACTATACGCACAATAGATCTGCAGGTTTTGTAAGTTATAAACACAGAGAGAACGGATTAACTGCAATTTAAAAAAGCCTGCAAACTGCAATAACCACAATTGATCATTACAGGCATAGAAACCATAGACTCTGAAATGAGTTAATTATGATCTTAATCTATAAATCTACCTCACAAGGTCATCAAGGAGAGTAACACTTAACATTACAGAATAAAGGTCTTGAACATTGCACCAAACAAACAGTCCCACAAGGAATTGCATTTTTGTAATTTTGTACTTAAATTTTAAAGGAATAATAATCTACAGGAACATAACTAATGGCTTCATGAAAAAAAATCAAACATAATATGGTCAGTGAAAAATAGCTATGAAGGGTATGCATGTGTTACTTTAATGAAGAACAAAACTTGTGAGTTTGGACTCGGCAAATTGAACTAAACTTACCTGTCATGACATATTCTGGTGCTGCATAACCATAGGTTCCCATCACACGGGTAGACACATGGGTTTTATCACCCTCTGGACCATCTTTGGCAAGTCCAAAATCTGAAAGCTTGGCGTTGTATTCCTGAATTGTTACACTGTTAGAAAGATTAACAAAAGGAAAATGATATAATTCTATGGCAGTTTTTGGCACTTACAGCATCCAATAGGATATTGGAAGTTTTAAAATCCCTATATATCACTGGCCGTTCAGCTTCCTCATGAAGAAAAGCCAGACCCTTTGCAGCTCCTAGTGCAATTTTCATTCTAATGGACCATGGAAGCGGCAGGGATCCTACATCAAACAAGGATAGAATCCCAAGAAGTATCATCACAATGCAGAAGTTTTAAGTTCCAGTCCATAGTCTACCCAAGTTAGGGAAAACTACTAAATCCAGCAAAAAAACAAGTGAGATACTGAGTAGAAACAATACGTTTATTAATTAATACATGATCACGATCAGAAGAGCAAGATTAGTTCTAAACATTATCCTTAAACTATGAAACATGAACACTAACATGGATATGTTGACACGTCAAACTGCAAAAAATATAGAGCATAGCATGACATGGCTTATGTGTGTGTATATTTTAAACTTTCTGTCAGTGATATACTTCCAGAGAAAAACACAACTGGTATTATTTTATGTTCTAAGCACTATACACTACTATTTTCTTAAAAAATCTACTAAATAAAAAAAAATTTAATCTATATTATTAAAATTATTCATATACAACCCAAAAAAAAAGGAAAGAACTTCAATTATCTCATCAAGATGAGTTCTCTAGTCTTTCATTTTACCTTTTTTTTTTTGGGGGGGGGGGGGGGGGGGGGGGGTTCTTTCCCCTTTCTTTGGGACCATTCGTGTCCAAGCCATGTTTGGCTCAAGACTAAGCTGTGTACAGCAGGTGTCCAAACCACATATGGCATGTGTCCAAGCCAAAAAATAAATATTTATTTAGACAGGTTTGTACATGTGTCGGATGCATGCCAACAATGTGTTGTGGCAATGTTGATGTAGCACATGCAACACACATAAAAGTAGGTGAGTCCATGCTTTGTAGTTCTTAAATGAGCAGATCACCATAGTAAACTACGCCGTATAAATCAAAAGCACTATGAAACATCTTCACACGAAATGAGATACACTGTGCTTTCATAAACATGGCATCGACCAGAACAGACTTTTTTTTTTTTTTAAATTCACATCAGAAAGCTGTGACAACATTTTCCCCCCATATTTGTTTGTATTGCCAAGGCACCATGCTTTAACGAGAGGCATCCAACAGAATTATTAGTAATATTTTAAGGTGCACTAATGCTCCAACTATGATTAGAAGATAATTTGAGGAAACTAATTAGACAGAAAAAGATAACTCACTCCTAAATAGGTGGTTTTCCAGGCTTCCCCGAGGCATGAACTCATACGCTAGCAACCTTTGATCATCTTCAATACAGTATCCTATAAGTTTAACGAGGTTTGGATGAATTAGATCACCAAGAAAACTTACTTCAGCCTGTCACATGATCCAGACAAGAAATATTATCAGAAAAGGAGTAATACAGAGTGCAGTAAAAAATATAAAAGACCAAATTCTACAAAATTCATAAGAAAGATAAGAACAGATTAGCAAAGTTACAAACCAGCCATTCTTTATGACCCTGGAGCCCATCATGATTAAGGGTTTTTACAGCAACCGTAAGCCCTGTGCCAGGTTTCACTGGAGCAGTTCCATTTTCTTCAATCCAACCCTTGAATACACAACCAAACCCACCTTCACCAAGAAGACTCTCAGGCCGGAAGTTTCTAGTTGCCAACTTCAGATCATTAAAAGAGAACTTTCGCAGCCTGGAAGCAACTTTAAGCTCCTCTTCAAGTTTGGAGGTGGATGAATTACTTTCTGCATTACTAGTGGTTGTAGAAGAGACTACCGGAGCTGTTGGTTGATCTCTACTTGTATCATTAGTTGATTTGCTTTCAGCTAATGAGAAGCCAAAACAAGGAGACAGGCTAAAAATATTATAACATAAAATGGCAAAAACTTCATGCAATATCAGGCATAGACAAGATGGGAGGAAATTTATAGTTTCAAGATCAATATTACATCAAAAAGAACAAAAATGCAGAATGTCTATGAAAATATACCCTCTTTGAAATAATTAGTTGTCAAAAAACAACTCTTTCAGCATAAATTTCATATGGGTAGAAGAATTGGATTGACATAAATTTGTTGAGAGTGCTATCATCTAACTTATGAATTTATCCCCCACTCAATGAGGTCAAAGAAACTTAAACCAATAATGCTTTGGGAATGGAGAAAATGCAAGGGAATTGAGCCTGACAAAGTACTTACGAACTATTACACTTGTTTTAACACCCTTGACCGTGGTACAAAGAAATGGCTAGTTTCCACTTTCCACCACTGTCAATTAAATTATTTTAAATTTTTGCATAGCCACTACTGAAACCCAACTACTATAATCAGCTAAATTGAGACAATTGATAAGTGAAATTCACAGTTAATGACCAGACCTGTAGCTAAGCCCTTATACCTTAGATAGCCTATTCAATGCTGGCATGCACGCATGGTTGCCAATGTTTTATATTCAGTTCTTTCCAAACAGGATTGAGCCTAGCTCCCTTTCCAATGTTTACTCAACTAACTCTGACATCAATTACTTCATTAACGTTTAGTCCCAAGTGCAAAACTTACTAATTTGTTTGCCAGTTTAAAATCCCCATCTACAGTAGCTTCTCACCCTGTGAGCCTGGAAGACCACAGACAAAAGTAATATTCTAGCAAGAAAGCCCTCATGCCAGAGTGATACTTACGCATATGCATACTATTCAAGATTATGGAACCCAGTGCTTAGGATTTAATTTCAAATGTACAGTTTAGGAAGTAGGAACTATAAGGAACTCAAATTTTTATTTTGCAGTAAGCGATATGTTCAATTCTGTTCTGGTGCAACCCTCTGAAAGGAGGCCACAGCAGAATTTATCAAATGCCCTGGTTTCCCACTCATCATTTGTAAATCATTTTACATTTTGCAGCGTAATTTCCGCTTGAATTGCCAGATAAATCAGTAAACTTGCGCTTGATGGTCAAGGAAGATTTTTTTTTTTTTTTTAATGTGCAGGGTCGACTACTGAAAATCATGCTACTCTGACTAAGAAAAGTAAGGTTACAATTTAAACAGACGGCAAAACATGCATAAAGATAAAACTCCCGAGCATATCATAAAAACTTTTCCGAGGAAAAAGAAGTTACCGTAATGAGTGCTGGTGCCGCTAACTGTGCTATCAACCTTGGATCTCGAAGAAATGCAGCTTCCAATGAACCTCAGCCTAACCCAACACCCAGTCTCTTCCTCTTCCACAACCCCATCATCTTTCTTCTTCTTCTTCCTCCCCTTTGATTTACTGACATCCCAAGACTCCACCTTACCATTATCAGCACCCAACCCCATCTCTTGCAAACCCTGAGGAGTTAATCCCAGATATCATTAAAACCCCCGAATTCCAAACACCACTCCCTCCAATGCCTCCCCTCCCAGCACCGCAACTAGCAAAGAAGCTTCAAGCCCAGATGATAAATTCCCAAAATGAAACCTAAAAATCACAACTTTACTCCTCGAAACTCCTCGAACAACGTAACCAAAAAAAAAAGCCAGCAATTTAAACCAAAAAGGAAAAAGGGAAAGAGCAGATCACAGGTAGTAGATCAGTATCCAGAAACCCCCTTAAGCCCTCGACTGATCGGCTTGTGGAAGCTGAAGAGAGTAGTGCCAGCCTACCCAGAAGGAACACGACACCGGAGTTGAACTAAGTAACCTCTTCGCTCCCAGACACAAATCTCAGAGATGGGCTCCTCCTATTGAAGCTGACCAGTACAATACAATGCTGCCAAAAAAAAAATGTAGATAGATATATTACCCCACCAATTTATCGATTCTCTCTCATTCTTTTTTTCTTTGTTATTTATTTATTTTTCTTTAATCGAATCAAAAACTAGAAAGGGGCCGGAGTTTTATCATGGGCAAAGGGGCTAGAAGAAGAGGGGTAGGACTTTAAGCTGCCCGTGTGACCGTACAGGCTCGGCATCAGAAGGGTGAAGGAGGGATGGGCAGTTCGGGCAGCCGGAGAAGTTGCAACGTCGGGCAGTTCGGGTAGGAGAGAGAAAGATAAAGGAGGGACCCACCAAGGATGGTGACGTGTCTGCCTTAGCGAGAGTAGGGGAAGCCAACTCGCGCGTCAGGTTGATCTCAGCTGTATCATATGCATGTTTGATTCTTTTTTAATTTTTTTGCTTTTTAGTCATTCTTTTCTTTCTAAATTACTCAGTCACAAGATTTTAAATTATGACTTTCCGCCACTAGGGTGGGGAAGTGAAAAAATAAGTTTCCATTTGTTTTTAATAAACAGGATAAATTATTAAGTTCTTTTGTAATATTTTAGTATCGTTATAGTTAATCGGGAAGTTTGGCTAAATTTTACCAAATGCTTCATCTATTTTAAATTGTTGAAATATTGGCAGTTAATTTTTTTTTAAAGTTTATGATGCTATCATCTTGAAATATTTATATAATTTAACTATTATAATATTATTTTGAGTAACTTTTTTTAGAGATATTTAAATTATACAATTTTTCTTTTAATTTAAAAAATTCACTTATCTCTTGAAAACTAAAAGATCTATTTTCTTTACATTAAAAGGTAAATTATAATTATATATATATATTAATTAAAATATCTTTATATCTATTATTTATATAATATAACATATATTAAATATATATTTTATCAATATAAAATAATTACTTCGAGAAATTTAAAGAAAAATTAATAACTTAGCATATAATCTATTTTCATTTTGAATTTAATCTTTATAATTTATATTTTTTTCAAATCAATTCCTACACATTTTCAAACATTTAAAAGTCAGTATCCACTGCTATAATGTGGCAAGTGTTAGTGATGGTGTAACGTAGCTCGTGGAATGCACGAATGTGGTGAGGGAAAGCTGATATGCAGCAGCACATGAGATGCAGATGGCGTACAAACAAGACGCAGCAGCTTGGCTTCAGAAAAGGCTTGAGGAAACCCAAGAAGCAACAACCCATGCATTCCTTCGAGATTGAAGCTTTTTAAGTAGCAAGCTAAAGGTCGATGAGGTAGACCGGTCTGTAGCGGTTTGCCCAGTAGAGGTAGAAGAGGAAGAGAAGCATGGCCGAACCAGCAAGTCGAGCTACAGAGTCGAGGCTGTTGAGATGAAAGTAGCTTGTGCGGACCGAAGTTCCGTCAAGCAGTCGAGTTTTAGACAGGTTTCAACTGAAGCAGCTAGGACAAGAACAAAGGTACGATGATAGCAAACATGAGAATACTAATAGTCACAGCGTTGCTCGAGTGGCCATAGCCTAAGTTGACGTACTTGAGCTTCACGGATTCTGATGACTGCAAAAGAGAAGTAATCTCTCTTTAGCCATGTCAATGCCATTAGTATTACTACGTACCCATTAAGTTTTTGCTCTCTCTCTCTCTCTTTATCAAAGTTTGTGTTTTTTATGGTGAAAGAGGTGGGTTTATTGGGGTGGATAGTGGATTTACTGGACAATCCATAGTTAGTGGACACTAACGCAGTGATTTCATTTAAGGCAGCAATTTGGTTCTAGAGGACTCCATGGTCACAAAAGCCTTCATCAATGGTGGACTAGAATGTGGCAAAAGGTTTGGAAGATCGTATTGGTTTGTACAAGTGATACTGTGACTTGTTTGGAGATGATTATGGTAACAATCTCGATTGCGTGTGACGGCATGTAGATCTATTCTTTTCTGTCTTGGCTTCAAATGTTGTCATCATTACCAATCTAGGTGCTTTTCTGAAGCTCCTCTGATGTGCAGAGTATTTGCTGCTTCTCCAGTGCTGGTGCATATTCCCTCCTGTCCAAAACACAGGTCACTCTCTAAAAGGTTTGCTTGGTCCAAAATATAAGGTACTATGTAATATTTTGTATTAACTTTTTAAAAATATCTCTCTTCTTTTTTAAAATGAAATATTAGTTTAACTTTTTTTTTCTCTCTCTTTCATAAATAAGGATAAAAATAAAAAAAAAAAGTGAAAAATTTAAAGAGTTTAAGGTAGTTAAGTAATTTTATTAAATTGTGTAAAATAGTTGGAAGTGTCTTATAATATGGATCGGAGAGAGAGTATGTGCTACCTTTAATCCACATCACATACGCCACACATGATAAGTACTATTTAGAAAGTGTAAAGACTGATTTGAAAAAATATAAAACTATAAGTATAAAATGATTTTTTTTAATTTCATAAATTATAAAATTATTTAATAAGAAAATAAATAACTATTAGTAAAAATATACGCACAAAATAATTTTTTTAAAGATTAACCAATTAAAAGATAATAATTAATAATATTCTAAATACATATATATATATATATATATATGAACATATATTGTCATGAATTTAAAAAATTTTAAATGAATTAAATTTATAATTTTTAACATATTATGGATAGCATTGAAAAATTAAAAAAATATTTTCTATAAGTTATGTTTTTAATAAAAAATAATATTATCTTTCCAAATATATTAGCATTTTTTATTTTGAGAAATGGATTTATATATTTTGATAATAAAAAGGAATTTGTGAAATTTAAATATCTCTTAAAAAAGAAAAAATAATTTATGCTATTATTTTAGTGTACTATCTACAGACTCAAAAAATAATCACTTCTTGGAACTTTATACCTGATATTAGAATATTGTGATATAATTACATATAATCAGGACAAACTTGAAGTTGTATATTTGGTGTCTTTCAGTAATTATTGATGCGAAATTCAAAACTTTAAGAATTTAGAGTGTATAATCACTGCAACTATGCTCTTATTAAGTAATTATTTAAAATAAACTATTATTTAAGTCCCTAAAATATGTACATTTATCAATTTATTCATTGTAAGATAATTATTATCTTTTGACTCAAAATTTTAAAAAAATTCATTGAAAAAATCGTGCTATAAACTAAATTAATAACTAATATAATTTCCGGCAAGAATCATATTGATGTATCTTAAAAATTTTCAAAAAAATATAATAATTATTAATTTTAAGGGCTAAATTTGTAAAATATAGATTTTTTAAGGACTTAAACGACATCTTATTTTATTTTATATATATATATTTAATTTATTTTTTATGAGAAGGGACAGCTTTTCATCAGAAAACGAGGTAACCCCAAAAAAGAAAAGTTTAACAAAAAGGGATCAAATCATCCTACAAAATTGCCCATTTAATTAGGATGAAAGTTTAATCAGCCAAAAAAAAAAAAGAAATTAGAGTTGCATATTTTTAGTTTCTATGGGTCTATAGATCTCCTGCTGCCCGAGGGTAGTAACAAACTTGAATTGCCTATACAAATCTGCATGGATAAATTTTTTTAATAATTTATTTTTTTCTTTTTTTATTTTCATATATATATAAATAATTTTATTTTAAAGGAAACAAAATATAAGATGAAAAGAACATTTTAAATTTCATAAAACAAATGTTCGTTTAATAGAAATTTATAAACTATTTTCATCTTATATTTTATTTTTTAAAAAATAAAAAAATAAATGGTCAAAATTTAAAAAAAAAAATGAAAATTTAGACTATCTATTCCTGTATAAAGAGTCCAAATATGCCATACTGCCCCCTTGGAGGAACAGGGATCCATACGCGCATCAGATATAGAAAGAAACAATTTATTGTTGCCCTTTTGCCCATTTCACCCAAACTACATTAGAAAAAGAAATCAAAGCAAAATAGTAGACATTGCTTTCACGTTTTCATACCTATAGCTTTGATCTCAAATGTAGGTAGTAACTGGCAAGCATATATACATAGAAAATAATAGTAAGAGGAATGTGACAGGAGACAACTAAGATTCTATTAAATTATTAATTGGTTAAGCGATTTCTTCTTCTTGTTAGGGATTATGCTTGACCTTAAGGATCAGCATGTGCCATGAAGATCTTCTTCTTACAAGCTTTATATACTCTTCATCTAATCATTCATTCTGTTTGACCCTACCCTAATATACAATGGGTTGGTTAAGTGGTAGACACAGTATATAATGTTCGTACAGTTAAGGTCATGATAAGTTTAAATTTTAATGCTAGCAATTTTTTATGACTAAACTATAAGAAATTAATTTGTATACCTTTAATCCTTTTTGTCAAACTTTTAGTCTTGGTGCTAATAAATAAATTAGTTAAAATATGAGCATGTTAATTTATACACTATCTTATTGCAATATAAAAAAATAATTAATAGGATAAAATTAGAATCAAATATAAGAATGTTCAACTAACATTTTAGAATAAATTATAGAGTCCTCTTACGAGTTTCGCAACCTTCCTTTTTTTTGTATAGTATGCACAAATTTTTCATGAAATAAAATATTAATTTACAATTTAGTTTAATTTTAATTTTTTTTATCAAAATACCCTCCATTAACTTAAAGACATATTTAAATAAAAGATATTTTGGTTAAAAATTTTAAAATTGGACAAAAATATATGATAATTTTTTTATAGAAAATTTGTGTATATTTTAAAAATAGAAAGGAAGTTTATATAATTTCAATAAAATTTAAAGAAGGCCCCTATAATTTATGTCAATTTTATTAATGATTTATAAATGGAATAATACTGTTTTTACTTAAAAAATGATTTGTTATTTCAGAAGCTAAAGTTGCAAAGTATTTAATAATTCGATCGAAAATGAGTTTTCAATCATACTTCAATAATTGATCTGTAGTATGTGATAACTTGCTGGTCGGTAATAATTTATCCATAGTATATGATAACCTGCTGGCCTTTTTTTTTTTTTAATTGTTGCTTGATTGTGACACTAATATAATTCAGACTTAATTTGCAATAAAAGTGAGACTTCGTTTACTAACGTGACAATACGTAGAATCTCACTGAATACTCTATTCAAAATCTATAATATTATATCATAGTTTTGTCATCTCACAACCATTCTTATACATTAAAATCTAACAATCACGTAATAGAAAAATTATGACAATAAAATTTCAAATCCATTAAGTATCAAGAATCTTAAAATATAAAATTCCCTCAAAGATTTCAAGTCACAAATCATATCATATATACGTATTACGTACCACTCCATAATTCTCCAAGTCCAACTAAAATCCAATAGCATTGCTATTAAGTATCACTATCAAAGCATACCGTAATCCAATCGATTACTTCAACTATCCAAAGGTAATATGGCTAGAAAATTAATGTATGATCGCTTTCATACCTTCATGAGCTCATGTGCATTACTTTTCAATGTTATAATGAAAGGAGATATTACTAAAAGGAAAAATTAATGATAGCCAATTATTCATGTTAGACATAAGAAAATAGACATATCACTCTCCGTCAAACTATTAATTTGAACACCAAAAATCTAATAGTTCACGTGATACCATTTCAATCTTTAAAGTTGATATAAAGTTAATGAGTTGGATGCTTGGACAACTAAAATCATGAATATGAAAACTAAATCAAACCAATTGGCCGAATTGAAAAATTGATGAATAAATTATAAAACTGGTTTATTTGACTCTCAAATCAGTCAAAAAAAAAATGGCCAAACTAATAAAAATTAATCAATTTGACACTAAACTAGTTAAAAATTCATTCTTAATTTTTTTGTTTGAAATAAATTTTTGATATTCTGTGATATATATTTATGATATTATGAATGCTACTTAAGGTATTTTATATGAATTTGTTGTCATATATAAAATATTTTAACTATTTTTTATATTTTTAAATATTTATATCTATTTTGAATATTATTTTATAATATATATATATATTAATTTAATATTTTTTAATTATATGAAAGTTTTCATTTCAATGCATGTAAAATAAAATTAACAAGCACAAACATTATAGAAAATTTTTCATTCTCAACTAAGAAGGTCTTGAAGTGGTTTACCTGCTCCTCCCAAGATGCTGAACACCCAGTTCAAATCCAGAGGAATAGTTGGCATTCAACCGGAGCGGACCAACAAATCAGCCAAGAAAATAAAAAACACAAAACACAGAAAGCACTGACAACAAACAAGAGTTTTGTTCGCATCCCTAAAATCATCGCCTTTTTTGTTTTTGTTTTATATGCGCGTCTACATCAAGCTGATATATTTAAGATTTTAGGTTAACTCCTTTGGTCAATAGTCAACAGTTTTATCCTATTGGAGAAGGCAGGGCACATTCTGTTAACGCAACAAGAGCAGTTCAGAAATTGGGAACCAGATAAGACCAAGGAAACCAATTCAGTACGGCAATTCCAAAAGACATTTTCAACGTAAGGCCGAGACATGTAACAGTAGAGTTGTCTTTGAGTAATAGTAGCCCTCTGTCTAAACATTTCTTTGAAATCATTATAAAATCAGTTCTCCAGTTAAATGACTATGCAAACCTTAACGAGGCCTCCATTATAAAGTACAGACTATTTGGTCAAGCATACTTCACCGCCATATCTGTTTCACTTTCAGGATTTAGAGAACTGGAAGTCATAGACTAAATGAACAGTGTGCTGCCTAAAAGCTGAAAGTTGGATGATTAATTGACTATATGCACTGCAGAGCAACTATCCAGAACTATAGATCAAGATTCAATAGTCGAATCATTGCTGTCCAGTCTGAAGTGTCACACGAGCGAATCTTCATAAAGATAGATTTATCTATAAAAATAAAATATTCTTCCCCTTAATGGGGTATGCAACAATCATATATTTCAACTTCCAACCTCGTGGTTTACACTACAAAAGTGAAGCTCTCTTCTTGACATGCCAACTGAATCACAGCGAAGCTACATGCAAGTTATACCTCCGCGCCCAGCTACAGAGAAAGCCATAAAAAACCGATTCCAAAACCAACGTATACAAACTATCCGTATGTGTTTCTATGCTCCGGCACAAATGTTGTGCAAAATGCAACCAGTTACGTCCACCCTAAATAATCCCAGTGGAAATGCTGGAAGTTGCGTTTATCATCAGTGAGCACTCTGGGACAAAGGTAACACCTGCTAGACCAGAATGTAAACCCATTAGAACCCGAAAAATATTATGATCGGCATTTTCATCATCATTGGCAGTCGACAATTTGGAAAACAGAGAAACTGTTTCTGAATGAGGCTACATAACAAAAATAAAAAATACAAAAAGGAAACCAAAAATGCTTTTCAGAATGCATGCTTTTCACATGTAACAATCTAGAAGTGATCATTTTGGAAATAAATGACATAAAACAGATCCAAAGTGGCAGTTGGCAGAGAAATGTCATGGGGGAAAAGAGCCCACGAGACCTTAAAAAATGCATAACCGTACAGTGAACATTGCTGTATTTGAGTTGCAACATAGTTGTTATTCCCACAAGTGAATTTTCAAAATAACCATGACAATCTTAACGAGACGGAACAGGTCTTTAAGCACTAGTTCATATTCTCAAAAAAGAACATTGACCAAATATCCCTGTAGATAGAAACTCCAGCATCTAGTTAAGAAAAAGTATGATTAAAAAGTATAGAAGTCATACCTTTCTCCCTGACATCAATTTGTAAAGTGTCAAGTGTAATTATGCCATCAGTCAACGGAAGTAGCTCTAGCTTGATGGTGGCTGTAGATTGAGATGGAATACATCTGACAAGGTCCCGCAAATGATTATAATCTGTTTCAGTTTAAACGAAAATAAACAAAAATAAAAATAATAAGATATGATATATTACCCCAGTGGAACTCTACTCTGTAGCCATAGATGTGTACAACTCAGGCCAGAACTTGGAATAACATCACCAATAGAAACTGTCCGAGATCCACCATCATTACTTTGGTTCTTATTTTCTTTTAAAATAGAAGTGAAGCTCTGTCCCTGGGTAGCAGCAGCACGCCTTTCACCATCAACTCTTCCTAAACACTCAGCAAAACCAATAAAAGGACTCATCGGTGTGTCAGGTGAACTCAGAGACACCACCGAGGGGGGTGACGTAAATGAGGCAGGAGCAAGCAGAGTCAACGTTAGATCCTCAAATGTCAAATTTGATGCTTGAAGAGTTAAGACCTGACAAAATTGAAGCCATTAGGTTAAACTCAATGTAATTGCCTATAAGAGCACAAAACTATTTGTAATTTAAGCCCAAATATAATCAAAGTACAGTAAGCATGAGCTCCCATGCAAAGCCACCAATTCGAGAGAGAACATGATTAAAATAATACAAACCTGCACAGGAAGTTGGGAATTTCTCTCATTAGGTCCAGTAGACTGTCCTGACATATCAGACGCAACAGAGATCAAAATATCCCTTGAGGTACGCGGTCGCCAACTGGTTGGCTGCTTAAAGAACAATCTTGATGCTAGATAATCACAGGAAAAACAAAAAATTAAAACCTCAACATTCATTAGATAACATAACAAACTAAGGGGAAAAACATGCCTACCTGTATGACTGCATCGACATGAAACGATGACTGCATATTGATCATCAGTTAAGGCAATCTTCCTTCTGTCAAGACTCTTAGAGGAAAGACTTGAGTTTGACACTGAGTTTCCGAATTGCAACTTTGACAATTGAGAACTTCTTTCACCCTGAACCTTGAGATTCTTCCATGTAGAAGTTACTGGTTTAAGGATAAAAGAATGTTCTTCGCCTCTCCTGCAATTGGAAGCTTCTAATGTGATGAAGAAAATTAAAGCTAAATACAAAAACCAATTTCTGGATTCTCTTGCCTTTCTTTTTCCTTACAATTAATCAGATTGATTTACACACATAAAGATACAAATTCATGCATCCAAGAAATACATAAAGCCTTTGCCATTCATAAGCAGAAAACATTTTTGGCAACAAAAATAAATTAGGTATCCTCTATATTCTTTGAGTTACCATTAGGATAATTTTATGAATTATTCTACACTTCACTAAAAACAAGTCAGTCAAAAATGCAACATATACCTCCAACATCAAGCAAACTTACAGTCTATTTAGAACCCAACTTCCCGTAAACACACACACACACACACAAAATTATTAAGATTTAATTGACCTCTACATTCAACTTTTTATCATGTTTTACCCACCCAACTTGTTCACATATATGGTGTATGGTGCATGAATCTGAATTAAAATGTTATGACTCCTATAATAGCTTCTTATCAGTTTTTATGTACAACTACAGCATAAGCCAGTCTGATTATACCAATGGCTCAATGAGTAAATTTAACTATAATTATGTATTATGTTATTATTTCCCCAAAAAAAAAAAATAGAAATCTCAGCAGAGTACTATTTTTTTTAAAAAAAGTCAAAGGTTAAAATGGAATTTTACTTTTACAACTCTTCCTTTCCCTTCTGTCATATTGTCAATTTTGATACAAGGAAAGCAAGATTCCTTTCCCTCAATAAAAATCAAATAAGAAGTTAACTCCCATCTCTTCCCCTTATAAGCCATTCATAACCGTGGAATTTTAGGGAAATTAAAGCTTTGAAATTTGTTATTCCATTGCAATATTCTATTTTAGTTTTATATGTGCTCACTGAGCATATCTAAGAGCCAGTATTACAATGCATGTTTTTTGCAGATGAAATAATCCTACTTGAAGAATTGAGAAAGGAAATAAATGAGAAGTTAGAGATATGGGAACTACCTTTGGAAGCACATAAATTTCGTTTAAATAGAAGTAAAACGGAGTATATGGAATATAAGTTTAATAAAAGACACTCTAATTCTAGCATAGAAATGAAAATTTGAGACCATACTATACCACAAGTCATATAATTTAAGTATCTTGTATTCATCATACAATATGACAAGGGAATAGAAAAAGATGCAAACATCGGATTTAAGCAAGATGGACGAAATGGATGAGTGCTTCGAGTGTTATTGGGTGCCACTCAAGTTTAAGGGTAAATTTTACCACACAATTATAGGACTTACAATGTTATATGGGATTGGGTATTGGGTAATAAAAAGCCAATAAGAAAATAAGTTCAATGTTATAAAAATGAAAATATTGCATTAGATAAGTGAACATGTCAAACAAAATAAAATTAAAATGAATGCATTAGAGAAAGAGTGGAGTTCACGTTTATTGTAAAAATATTGTAGAATCACGCCTTAGATGATTTAGACATGCGTGAAGAAGACTTATAGAAGTCTCAATAAGGAGAATAAATCAGATGGGAAGTAGCCGAATAATTAAAAGTAGAAGGAGACCAAGAAAAATTACAGGCGAAATCATTAAAAAGGATTTATATTTAAATGGTTTGTCTAAAAACATTATCTATAATAAGATTTTATGGCGTTAATTGATTCATATAACTAACCCCACCTAGTAGAAAAAGGTTTGTTGTTGTTGTCGTTATCGTAGTATTGCAGCAAAAGAATGTATATTTATAAGGAAGTAGGGAACAAAAAATCTCCCAAGCAATCCCATTAATTCAGACAATTCAAAAATAAAATAACTCCTAATAAAAACTCAAACTCAAAACATAAAAGGTTAAAAATACAAAGGACTAATCATGGAAAACAGGCTAATTAAGAAAGAATAAAAGATATGAGAAATCAAGTGATAATGGCATGTGATCTCCAATACTACCCCTCAAGGTAGGAAGTAGATGTCTAACATTCCCAATATTCTTTAATGAAGTGCCAATCAATTTTCATGTGCTTTGCTTTATTATGATGCATAGGATTTTTTGCAATATTGATTGTAGACATATTGTCACAAAATATCTCCATAGTTTCCAATCATGGGGATTCTTAACTCATCCATTAGTCTTTTAAGCCAAAGAACTTCACGAGTCCATGAGCAAGTACCCTAAATTTAGCTTCAATACTACTCTTAGCTATCATAGCTTGTTTCTTACTTCTCCAAGTGAAGAGATTTCCCCACACAAAAATACAATATCCTAATGTAGATATTTTGTCAAAAAATAACCCAGGCCAATCTACATTAATATAAGCCTCTATACTCCTATTTGCACATTTCTTCAAAAAGAAGCCTTTATTAGGAGTCATCTTCAAGTACCTCTAGATTCTATAAAAGCCCTCCATATGCACTTCAATTGGTTTATTCATATATTGGCTGATGACACTCACAGGAAAGTAGATATCAGGTCTACTGTGAGAAAGATAGATGAGTTTCCCAACCAATCTTTAATAGTTGCCAGTGTTAATAGGAGCACCTTCTTGTTTTAGCCCCTCCTTCAGTTGGTTTATTCATATATTGGCTGATGACACTCACATGAAAGTAGATATCAGGTCTACTGTGAGAAAGATAAATGAGTTTCCTAACCAATCTTTAATAGTTGCCCGTGTTAATAGGAGCACCTTCTTGTTCTAGCCCCTCCTTATAAGTGAACTTCATAGAAGTATCAACTAGTTTACAACCAAGTATCTTGACTTCTTCAAAGAGGTCAAGTGTATATTTTCGTTAGGAAATTGAAATGCCCTTCCTTGATTGAGCTACCTCCATTCCAGAAAAAAATATCTCATCTCACCAAACTCCTTGATTTTGGATTCTCCTGCACATGCACCCTTTTAATTTCTTTTTTTTTTTTTTCCTCAAAGTCACCTGTAACAATTATATCATCAACACAGACAATTAGAATGGAAATCTTTGCTTCAAAAGAAAATTTCGAGAAGACAGTATGATCAGCTTGCCCTTGAACTCTTCATTGCTATTGTAAACTTGTCAAACCAAGCTTTGGAGACTGCTCAAGGCAATACAAGGACTTGTTCAACTCACAGTCTATTTTTGCCTTCATAAGGATAAAAACTCGAAATAATCCCCGTATAAACTTCCTCCTCAAGATCACCTTTAAGAAAGCATTCTTTAAGCACAATTAATGAAGCTGCCAATCTAAATTTGTTACCAAGGACAATTGTAATTTGATTGTGTTAAATTTAGCAACTAGAACACTTGTCTCTTGGTAGTTTATACGATGAGTTTGAATAAACCCTTTAGCTACCAATTTGGCTTTATAGCAGTTTATGCTCCCATCTAGATTGTACTTAACAGTAAATATCCACTTACAACCCATAGGTCTTTTACCTTTAAGAAGATCAATGATTTTCTAGATACCATATTTCTCAAAAGTTGACATTTCCTCCTTGATGGCTTGTCTCCATTCAAGTATACTTAAAGCCTCATACTTTGAAGTACCTTTTCAAAGGAAACATCGATCATAAAGGACTCATATCTTGGTGAGTACTCATATCTTGGTGAGTATCTATCATTGCAGATAAAATCACAAATAGGATGCTTTGACCAAGCTCACACACCTTTTCTCAAAGCAATAAGTAAATCCAAATTTTCACAATCAAAGTCATCAATAATATATATACCTGCTCTCAGGTAGGACTCATGGTCATGCCTTGGAGACTCAAGACTTTAGAACCACCATATTCTTCCTTCTAGAGTAAACTTGGAGTTCTTTTCGCTGTGTACCTCCATTTTCGGGTCCAACACTATCAATTTGGGCAGAAGGGTTGTTAGGCCTTTGGGTTTCAAGAATAGGATCATTGTAGATAGTCACAAGCTAATCAATAAGGTTGCGGCCATTGGTGTCACTGTTTGGAGGCTGTTCAAGTGAGGGGTAGGTACTATCAGGAGAACAAAACTCCATTCCTTTTGAATTCTGTGGTTCTCCCACAAAATAGGGTGTTAGGAATAGAAAGGAAGGGTTTTGAATAAAGTAACATCAAGAGTGACATAGAATTGCCTAGTGACTGGGGAATAACACTTATAACCCTTTTTAGTAGAAGAGAACCCAAGAAAAATGCATTTGTGGGCCTTCAAATCAATTTTACCTCTGTGATGGGAATGAACAAAAACATTGCAACGAAATATTTTAAGAGGTAAATTGAACAAAGTGTGAGTTTTAAGGTTGGTATGAAGAACTTGATTGTAAGGTGTGTTGAATCCCAAATTTTTAGGAAGGCATTATATTGATCACATATATGGCAATAACAATGACTTCTCCCCCAAAAAATTTTTGGCATATTGGTAGACACCATAAGAGCCCTAACTACTTCCAAAAGATGTCTATTTTTTCCTCTCCGCAATCCCACCGTTGTTGAGGTGTATCAACATAGGTATTTCGATGGAGGATACCAAGGCTGTCAATAGGTTTTAACGGCAGAATTGAGGTACTTCTTCCCATTATCAATCCAGAAAACTTGGATGTGAGTATGAAAATGAATGTGTATCAAGGTGCTGAAATTTTTAACAATTTGAAGGACCTTGGATTTTTCCTTCATAAGATAGACCAAAGTGAGTCTATAGTGGTCATTAATAAAAGTTATAAACCACCTTTCACCAAATACATCGGGAAGTTTGGAAGGGCTCCATACATCACTATGAATTAATGCAAATAGGTGAATGGGAAGGTATTGGTGGGGTGAATAATGAGTCCTTGATTGCTTAGACAATTGACAGTTTCACAAGGTAAAGAAGGAGTTTCTTTATTGAATAAATTTGGGAATAACATCTTTAGGTAGCCAAAATTAGGATGGTCCATTCTATAGTGCCCTTACATCAAATTATTGGGTACGCTAATAGCAAAATTGCTTCACCTGATCTGATTATTAGCAATGTGGATGATATAGAGTCCTGCATGACCCTCAACACCACCAATCATCTTCCTCAATGCCAAGTCTTGAAAATAGCAACCACCAAAGTGAAAATGAGTCACACAATGCTGGTCATTAACCAATTTGCTGATAGAAATTAAGTTGCAGGTCAACTTAGGTACAAAAAGCATATTCTTAAGGGTCAAATTCTCAGAAATTTTCACTGATCCAACACCTTTTACCTTAGAAAGAGAACCATCAGCAATTTTAACAACTAATCCTCTAGAGCAAAGGACAAAATTCTCAAGTGAAGATTGATTACCTGCCATGTAATCAGTGGCTCCTAAGTCCACAATCCAAATTTTATTGGACTGAACATGTGAAGTTAGTGCTGGAAGGGTATTACTTGACTGAGCTACATGAACACTGCTGACAAGGTTGTCTTAGGCAGGGTTTTGGGGGCTCCCAAATAACTTTTGCATAAACTCAATTTGTTCCTGGGTGAACACTAGTTTTTAGCTGCCCCTTTTCATCACAATAGGCATATGGCCCCTTGCCTCATACTTTGTTTTCTGTTTGAAGTTGTTGGGCTTCCCGTGAAGTTTCCAACACTTATCTTTTGTATGGCCCAGCCTTTTGCAATGATCACACCCAAGCTTGTCCTTTTACTCTGTTATCAACCCCCATCTTCTGTGAACCACAAGCCACAAGTGTTGAGGATTTTGAGCTTGCCTTCTTGTTGAGGCAACCCATTAGTCAATTTCTTGTGGCTTTCCTCCCTTCTCACTTTGAAAACTACTTCACCAAGGTGAGGCAATGGACGAGTGCTCATGATCTGGCTCCCTGATGTTTTCAAAAGTTGGATTTAATCCCACCAGGAATTTGTAAACACAGTCAGTCTCTATAATTCTTCTGAAATTCATCACATCAGTGGAGCAAGACCATGTATGGGTTTCATACATGTCTAGTTGTTGCCAATGTCATTGGAGTACATTGTAATACTGGGTAACATTCAAATCTCCTAGTCTAAAATCACGATGAAAAGTTTTAATCTCAATCACATAAGCAATGTTTTCAATGGAAGAGGCGGTGTCCCTCACAGCCACCCAAAGTTTCTACAGCAATCTTGAACAAGAGAATATTCTCCCCAATTTTGAGAGTCATAGAATTGATTAACCAAGACATAAGCATATTATTCGCAACATCCCAAGTAAGACATTTTGGGTCACTAAGAATAAGTGGAGACATCTCAACTGTGAGATAACTGGATTTATCTTTGCCTTTAACATACATCATCACAGAGGAAGACCACTTGAGGTAGTTACTTCCATTAAGCTGGTGACTTGTAATCAAACCAGTGGAGCCTCTGTGACTCCACTAATGTCAGTGAAGAAGGAAACATGGAGAGCGTGGTTGCATAAGAGGGAGAGGCAGTGGTCGAAGAGTTAGGGAGAGGCAGTGGTCGAAGAGTTTGGCCCATCATGTGTCTTGCTATTAAATGCAAAGACTCGGCCAAAAATGATGGAGGATGGACCACGCATGGTGTTGCTTTGGTACCATGTGGAATTTCAGAGAAATTGAAGCTCTGGAACTTGTTATTCCATGGCAGCAGAATAACATACATTTATAGGGAAGTAGGGAACAAAGAATCTCCCAATCAATCGCAGTGATTCAGCCAACTCAAAAATAAAATAACTCCTAATAAAAAAAATCATAAAACTGAAAGAGAAATAGTAAAAAATACAGCGGACTAATCATGGAAAATAAAGGCTAATTAAGAGAGAATAAAAGATATAAGAAATCAGTTGCCAATGGCACATGATCTCCATGACTTACCCTTCCCCCCAAAACTCCCAAAGATAACCTTAAGAGTTTCTGTGTGAACAGAAATTCACCTAAGCTACAAAAGCTGTCAAACAGCTAGCTTGCTGCAACTAGGGAAAAAGCAAAACTAGATAGGTGTCACTGTCAGATCCAAGCTTCTTCAAGATTCACCTCTCCCTAAACTTGGGTAGAAATAACTTCTTCAAACTTCCACCAAACAGTTAAGAAGTATTGTTGATACCAAAAATTACTTTTTATCCATAAACAAGCAGGGGGAAGGGCGTTGACAGGCTAACTTGTAATTAAGCTTCTTCTACTAAACAAATATGGTACTATATAAAATTTTGGGATTTTGCTAAATCAAGAAATTTTTGTTTTTTCACGTTCAGGTTGGACCCCACACATGTACAGGATCCATGCTATCATGAAATACTTCTGTAACAGAATAACCAAGGGGGTGCAGCATAATATAAGATAAGAATAGAAAAAATATTTAGCTATTTATAAAGAATAACAACCAGAGGGATATCAGATAAGAATAGAAATAATATTTAGATACTATAAAGAATAACAACCTGAGGCCTAGATTTGGTAAAAAATGATCATTTCCAGCTTCAATACAGGCAATGGGTAATGATGCAGGTGGTCCACTTTTTGAAGCCTCCTCAAAAATAATTGTTATGGCATCTATGAATATCACAATATCTGGAGCATGTGCAGGAGCAACATTCTGAAAAACAACTTCAGTAATATTAATCAAAACAGAACTTGGAAAGCAACATGATAAAATACATAATAGACATAAGTTAACGAAAGAGGAAATCTGTCAAATAAGTCGATCTGATGATGTTGTAATTTAGACCTTTATCTGAACACAAAGAAGATTCTCTGAATTGCAGTCAGCTGCGAAAGAATGAATTTCTACAGGTTGTATTATTTCAATTTTCCTTTTCCACCTTTTTCCAGGTGTATAGATGCCTTCTAATCCACAACAAACAGAAAATCTTTCTTGCTCCAATGAGACACCTCGAAAAGATAGAAGTTCCTCAACCCCAGCTTTTTTCCTTAAAAACTTCTGCGATGAGACTAGATCCCAATCCTCATGGTCAAAGCTTGGCTTGGGACTAGATGCTTTAGTAGGAGCAGGTGGTGGGGTTGTATTTTGGGGCAGTGGTGACATGGAATAACTTCTGAAATTGCCAAAGGAGAATAATTGAGAGCCAGATGATGATGAAAAATTGGATCTCTGAGAGGTGCTAGCTGTTCCTGAATTAGAAGTTAAATGAGGAGGAGATAGTGGAGGAGCAGGAGGGGAAAGAGTATTATCCAATGGAAGTAGCCATTTTAACAGTTCTCCACATGGATCCTGAGTGGCATAAACTGAACTGTTCTGGTTCTGAGAAGACAATATTTTCTCCTGATGCTTCTCAAATTGAAGAATTTCTATACAAGGGTCTCTCAGAAAATTAACACCAACATTCACTTGTAAACGAACCTGCATCCTTCCAAAAGGGAAAATAGAATCAGATCAGTAATCTGAGTAAATAAAACTACCCAAGAATAAATAACAGGATTTTTTCATATTGAAGACTATTGTAAGTGTCAAGATCAAGTCGAATCAGAAGTATTACTTGATCTACTGGGTTCCACAGCCAAATTTCATAAAGATCTGCAGCCCTAAATAGGCAAGGCAGACACCAAGATATATATATATATATATATATATACATGTATCATGAATAAAAGATGTTAGTGATCAGTGACTGTGCTTGTGACTGTTCTTGTGTTTATTTCCATTTTATTTCTCAGATTTGGCTGTTAAGTTAGTCATCGTATCTTTTTGTTTTTACTTCCATTTATTTCACTGCTATTATCATGTATTCAAATTCGTTTGATTAGCTAATTCCATGGGATTTTATGGCTGACTTCTTAGCCAGAATTCCTACTCAGGTATTTTGAACTCAAAGGAATAAGACAGTGGTGTAGGACAAGAGGAGAAAGCAGAAAAGATAAAAGAAAAGGGGGGAGATATTAGAAAAAATAAAGAGAAAATTCTAAAAGGACTTCTTGTTATTCAATGTTAGGTTCCCCAAATACAATTGCAAAGGTTTGTTATATTTATAGAACCATAATTCTAATCCTAATACAAGATAACTTTTAATAATAAAAAATAATAATATTAAATCCTAACGAAAAGATAACTAATGATAATAAAATAACTACTAAAACAAAATAATTTAAATATTAGTTCTTAATCCTAATACTACTACAACAACAACAACAAAAACAACAAAACCTTTTCCCACTAAGTGGGGTCGGCTACATGGATCAATCGACACCATAAACACCTATCATAAATCATATTTTTAGACAAACCATTTAAATCTAAATTTCTCTTAATAATTTCTCCTATAGTTTTTCTTGGTCTTTCTCTACCTCTAATTATTGGACTATTCTCCATCTCATCTACTCTCCTAACTGGGACTTCTATAGGTCTTCTCCCCACATGACCAAACTATCTAAGTCTCGATTTTATAATTTTTTTCACAATAGGTGCGACTTCCACCTTTTCTCTAATGTATTCATTTCTAATCCTATCTTATTTAGTGTGTCCACTCATCCAACCATTCTCATCTCTGCAACATTGAACTTATTTTCTTGTTGACTTTTTATTACCCAACACTCAGTTACATACAACATTGCAGGTCTTATAACTGTGCGGTAAAATTTACCCGTAAGTTTGAGTGGTACTCTTGTATCACAAATAACACTCGAAACACTCTTCCATTTTATCCACCCTGCTTGAATCCTATACTTTACATCTTCTTCTATTTCCCTATTATGTTGTATGATGGATCCAAGATACTTAAATTATGTGACTTGTGGTAGGATATGTTTTCCAATTTTTACTTTTACGCTAGAAATGGTGTGTCTTTTACTAAACTTACACTCCATATACTCCATTTTACTTCTACTTAAACGAAATCCATAAGCTTCCAAAGTCAGTCTCCACCTCTCCAACTTCTCATTCATTTTCTCTCTCGATTCTCCTACTAAAACAATATTATCTACAAAAAACATGCACTGTGGCACCGGTTCTTGGATATATTCAGTAAGCACATTCAAGACTAAAGTAAAAAGATAAGAGCTCAGAGTTGACCCTTGATGTAGACCAATAGTTATCAGAAAATCTTCCGTAAGTCCACTTTTTATTATTATGCTAGTTGTAACCTTATCATATATGTCTTGGATTACTCGAATATAAGCTATACGAACTCTTTTTTTCTCCAAAACCTTTTATAGAATCTCTCTTGACACTATCATATACTTTTTCTAAATTGATAAACACCATGTGTGAATCTTTTTTATTCTCTCGATATCTCTCCATTAATCTTCGCAACAAGTGTATTGCTTCCATAGTTGACATTCCTAGTATAAAACCAAATTGATTCTCCATAACTTGACCCTCTTTCTTTAACCTTCGCTCAATTACTCTTTCCCATAATTTTATAGTGTAGCTCATAAGTTTAATTCTTCTATAATTTGCACAATTTTGAATGTCCCCTTTATTCGTATAAATAGTGATTAAAGTACTTTTTCTCCACTCGTCTAACATTCTCTTAGATATCATAATTTCATTAAATAACTTTGTGAGCCAACTTATACTTTTCACTCCTAAACCCTTCCATACTTCAATGGGTATATTTATCCAATCCAGCAGCTCTGTCATTCTCCATTCGTTTTAATGCTTTTTTTACCTCTATCTCACAAATCCTACGATAAAAAGTATAATTTTGATCCTCTTCTCTATTGTCTAGCCTATCCAATTGCAATAAAATCTCATGCCTTTTATTAAAAAACCTATGAAAATAACCCTTCTACCATTCTCTGATATCTTGTTTCATGACTAACACTTTCCCCTATTCATCCTTGATGCATTTCACTTGGTCCACGTCTCTTGTCTTTCTTTTTCTACTTTTAGCTAACTTGTAAATACTTCTTTCTTTAACTTTAGTACCTAAAGATTGGTATAACCCATCAAATGCCTTCGCTCTCGCTTCGATCACTGCCTTTTTAGTGTCTTTCTTAACTACCTTATTATTTTTTTTAAATTTTCATTACTTTTACATAATGACCACACTTTATAATACTCTCTTTTAACTTTAATCTTATCTTGCACACTGGTATCCCACCACCAAGATTCTTTATCCCTATGTCCAAAACCTTTTAATTCACCTAATATTTCTTTTGTCACGTTCCTAATCTCTTTAGCCATTCCATTCCACATATCGTTAGCACTTTCTTGTATTTCCCAAGATCCTTCCTCCACAATACGTCTCTGCAAATTCTTTTCTTTATCCCCCTTTAGTTGCCACCACTTAGTCTTTAACACCCTATCTTCGTCTTTGCTTTTTACTCTCCTCTTAACTTTTACATCCAAAACCAAAATTCTATGCTGAGTAGTTAAACTCTCTCCAAATATAACTTTGCAATCCATGCAAAGTTTTCTATCCGATTTCTTTATAAGAAAGAAATCAATTTGAGAATATACCCTTCCACTTTTGTACGTGATAAGATGTTACTCACGCTTTCTAAAACAAATGTTAGCTAATATAAGATCAAACGCTAATGAAAAGTCTAGAATAGTTTTACCTTCTGCATTTACTTCCCCTATGCCATGTCCTCCATGAACACCTTTGTAACCTGAAGATACACTTCCCACATGAGTATTTAGATTCCCTCCTAAAAGAATCTTTTCTTTTAATAGTATTTCTTAAACTAAACATTCTAAATCCTCCCAAAACTCTACCTTATGATGTTCTTCTAACCCTACTTATGGTGCATAAACACTAATAATATTAAATATTTCCTTTTTTACTATAAACTTTAATCCAATGATTTTATCTCCTAACCTTTTGACATCCACTACAGCATTTTTCCAAAACTTATCTACAATTATACCTATCCTATTTCTAAATTTAGCCTTGCCAGTGTATCAAAGTTTAAAACCTGAAGTATCTAATTCTTTTACTTTTTCTCCTATCCATTTAGTTTCTTGTAAATACATAAAATTAATCCTCCTCCTAATCATAGTATCTATTATTTCCATAGACTTACCCGTAAGTGTACTTATATTCCAAATTCCAAAACGAATTCTACTCTCATGAACTATCTTCTTTAGCCACATTCGTTCACGAAAATGTAGGGTTACCGAGGCATCGATGCAGTGGCTCTTGCTCACTTGTCACTGTACTCGAGCTATATAGCGCGTTACTTCCGAGCAACGACCTAGACTTACGTCTAATATATCAATTGTCCATGTCATAAAGATTCGACAAAATTTTACGTTGGCTATCAACTGCTTAACACAACCCTCCTCTTTTTTCTAGGTTTGGGACCGGCTATGAAAAATAATTTACATCAAAGTTCATCATAGGCAGAGTTTCTTAATCCTAATACTAATAAAATATTATTCCTTACATTTATCTTTAATCCATAATTTACAAATAATTAGTAATAACTTTTCTATTCTTTTCCCATTATCCATTATTCTCCCCCGATTGGAGAAAATTCTACTTGAGTTTTGAAATGCAAAAACATCAAAATAATCCATCTTGGAGCCTTAAGTAGGATGAACACCACATGCTTCAAAATATGGTAGCAAAGAAAATTTTGAATTCATTAATACATCTGGAATGACAAACTTAATTCGGTGGAGCAATGGATCTAGTTGAATCTGAACACAACATTTTACAACTTGTGGTTGAATTTCAAACTATTGGTCAAAATTAATTTCTTCACATTCCAAATTTATTTTCAACTGTTCTTCAAACCTTATGAGGGAACCATCGTCATCAATGTCTGATGAGCAATCAAGGGGTTCCACAATAATAATATTGGATTCGCTTAATATATCTTCCTCTAATCCTTTAGGCTCTTGACGATATTCTTCTTTTGCTTGTAGTTCTTTTAAGTTTTTGCTAGTAATTTATATATAAAGTTGATTGATGACACTCCTAAGTTTATTAAAATGATGGTCCACATTTTTTTTGAAGTTGTCCATACTATTTTGGATAGTTTGGATATTTTGTTCCATCATAGATTTGAGAAATGAGACTTTCAAAGGACTTTGCTGGTGCGTGGTTATACATGCAATGGCCGCTAGTGATGAGCTTAGGTGATCTAGTTGGATTTCTCCTTTTGGTTCTGATGGTGTAGTCTATTACTTGTTCCGGTAGCCAAGGATGCGAGATCTAGTGTAGGACAATGGTGGGTTTAGATTTTAGGTGAGTTTTGGATATATGAAAGGCGGTGGACAGTGTGGTTGGAGTTGTGACTGGGCTTTAATACCAAATTGATGTAGGATAAGCGGAGAAAGAGGAGAAGATAGAAGAAAAGGAGGCAAAGATATTAGAAAAAATAAAGAGAAAACTCTAAAAGGACTTCTTATTATTCAATATTAGGTTCCGCAAATATAATTGCAAAGGATTATATTTATAAAACCATAATTATAATCTTAATATAAAATAACTTCTAAAAATAAAAGATAATGATATTAAATCCTAACAAAAAGATAATTAACGATAATAAAGTAACTACTACAACAAAATAATTTAAATATTAGTTCTTAATCCTAATACTAACAAAATATTATTTCTTACATTTATTATTAATCCATAATTTACAAATAATTAATAATAGCTTTTCCATTCTTTTCCCATTCTCCATTAGGCAGTGAATCAGAGAGTCATTCAACTCTGATTTTTTCTACAGGGTATCAGAGGTGAAATATGCCTAACTATCTCTCAATCAGATTCGGCCATGTCTCTGCCATGAATGCTGAGGAACAAGATGAGTAGAGTTCTTCTTCTGAGATGACCACTGCTACTCCTCTTGTCTATGGAAGGCAACTAGGGAAACATACTCTTCAGTGGAGAATACAGCCCTATTGTTTGAAACTGAAGGACTCATCCATGATTTAAGACAAGGAGAGTTGAGGGTGCGATAGGAACAGGGTAGTATGAGATGTCTAAATTCCACATTAAGTAATATAGGATGCTTAGTGTAAAACTTTAGGAGAATGGTTCTTCTCCCTTAATAGCACACCTTGAGATTGGGTTCCCCACACCTTCGCAAGTCCTATCATTGGTATTCAAAATGGATTGGCTAATAGCACATAGAGGGTTACCTTCGGGTTTTGACTAGTGAGAAGGTTGAGTGAAATTTCACAGTACAACTAGTAGGATATAGGCTCTTTTAGGGTGGTGTTATGATAGGGACTGGGTAGTATGGAATGCCTAGATCCTACATTGAATAGTATGAAATGTTTGGTGTGATATATATGGAGAATGGTTCTTCCCCCTTGATAGTATGCCTCCTTAACATGCTCGCAAAGTACTGGCAACAAATTGATCTCTGAGACTCACAAGTGGTCCTATGCTGCAAATGCTACCAACTTCAAGCAAGTCATAGAAAAGAGGAGAATTTATAAATTTCTCCTTGACCTAAATTTGAATTATAAACAGATTAGGGGGAGGATTATGGGATCTCACCCACTTCCAACCCTTAGAGAAGTTTTTTCAGTAGTTAAGAAGCACAGGAGGCCCTAGTGTGACCACTGTCATAAGGCTGGTCATGCTAAAGAAGTTTGCCAGAAGTTGCATGAGAGGCCAGCTAATTTTAAAGGCAAGCAAAAGCAAGAAACCCATGGATACATGTAAGAAATGAAGAAAATTTGCATCCTGAGGCTAATCTGTTCAGCAAGGAGCAGTTGGAATTGTTGCAAAGGTTGTTTGTAACTCAGAATCAGTCTGAAAATTTTGTGGGTGCTGGTATCGTGACTCAGTCAAGTAGTTACTCCATTGTATTAAATTCCCAACCCCAAAATAACAGTACCTAGGCAGTTGGTTGTAGAGCCACTAATCATATGATGGGTATTGCCTCTTCCCTTGATAACTTTGTCCTTTGTAATGAATATTTAGTAGGAAAAATTGCTGATGGCTCACACTCAAAGGTTGCTGGTGTTGATATAACGAAGTTATCATATACTTTGATCCTTAAAAATGTCCAATTAGTTCCTAAATTAACTTGTAATTTACTATCAATAAGTAAAATAGCCAAGGATAGTAATTGGATCACTAATGTTGTCTCAGGTGGCTATAAAATTTCAAAACCTGGAGTCAGGAAAGATAATTGATAGTGCTAAGGAGTGTGTTGGCCTTTATCTTATTCAAGAAGTCAACAAGTCAAATAAAAGTGCTCTCTCTTTTAATACCTACTTTAATGAGACTATGTTGAGGCACTATAGATTGGGACACCCCAACTTGGAATATCTAAGAAAAATGTACCTACATTTAGTCAATAAAAATCCTCCTCAATTTCGTTACTAAGTATGCCATTTGTCTAAACGTGTTAAATCTTCTTATCTAGCTCAAATTCACACACCATCCAAACTTTTTGCATTAATTCACAGCAATATTTGGGTGACCTTCAAAAATAAAAACCATTACCAGGGCTAAGTGGTTTGTCACGTTCATAGATGATCATACTAGGCTCCCCCGGATCTACCTTGTGAAAGAAATATCCGAGGTACCCAACATTTTCATATGCTTTCATTCATTTATTCAAAGTCAATTTCAAACATCCATCAATGTCCTCAAATTAATAATGGAAGGAAATACTTTAATTCTATCCTAGGTGATTACTCAAAGGAAAAAGGTATAATTCATCAAAGCTCCTGCATAGAGAGCTCTTAACAAAATAGG
Organism: Erythrophleum fordii; assembly: GCA_032878935.1. Classification (NCBI taxonomy): domain Eukaryota; kingdom Viridiplantae; phylum Streptophyta; class Magnoliopsida; order Fabales; family Fabaceae; genus Erythrophleum; species Erythrophleum fordii. The sequence continues at coordinate 45,215,036 of JAVQMF010000053.1, read as the reverse complement.
ATGTCTATGAGGAAAAACAAACACCTTCTAGAAGTTGCTAGGTCCCCCATGATTGCCTCAAATGTTCTTAAAAGCTACTGGGAGAAGCCATCCTTACAGCCACCTATCTCATAAACCAAATGCCATCTAAAACCTTAAAATTCCAAACGCCCCATGATCAACTCCTTGAAACCTATCCTGGCACCCACACCATTTCTAACGCACCTAAAAAAATCTTTGGATGCACCTCTTTTGTTCATGTCTATAACAGAGGGAAACTTGATCCAACATCACTTAAATGTATCTTCCTTGGATACTTACCCACCAAAAAAGGGTACAAGTGCCATTCCCCAAACACAAAAATTTTATATCACAATGGATGTCACTTTCCTTGAAACCCAGCCTTCTTTCTCAAAAACTCCCATTCAGGGGGAGATTCAGGAAGAACGGAATTTTTTGCATACATCTACCCTCTCACTTGAGACCAGAAGTCAAATCAATAACCTTATTGCACCTAAAATTGCTCCTCAAACCTGTTCTGTTCCGACTACTACTGCACCTGGGTTTTACCTTCCTTCCACACCAGAAACTAAACCTCTTCTTGTACCTGAACCCAATGACAGACTAAAACCTAATCCATCTTTGTACCTAAAGCTGAAAGCAACAATGTGGAATTAGACCAGCATTCTATCAAGGAGAAACTTGATTCTGGGACTCTAGAATTGAATCACGCCCCTATTCAATTTCAAGTTGCTGATCTCTTAGCAAAAGCTGTGCCAAGAGTTAAGCTCGATGGCTTAAGTGCCAAGCTGAGAATGATCAACATTTATCCATCAACTTGAAGGAGAATGTTTGTGATCACAGGACTGCGTGTAGCTGTGCTAGTGCTTATTTTCTTTACATTCCTTAGGTTTGACTGTTAAATTAATCATTGTATCTTTCTGTTTTCATTTCCATTTATTTCGCTGCTACATCATGTATTCAAATTTGTTTGATTAGCTGATTCTATGGGTTTTCATGGCTGACTCCTTCCTCTGAATTCCTATTTATGTATTTCAAACTCTGGAATAAGAAAATGAATCAGAGAGACACGCAACTCTGTTTTTCCACAAAATAAATTTTCTAGAAACCTCAATAATGATGAGAATTATTGGCACACTCCCTAATAGCAGGTGCAAGTATGAAATTGATATGTTATGCACCAGAGAAATATAAAGACTACAAAGTCTGGTACTGCAGTTACAATCTGAATCAAAGGAGAACATACTATAAACTCATCTCACAGCCTTATCTTCATTAATAAAACATTCTCCATGAATTTCACTAACAGGATAGACAAGTAAATCGGATTGTGTTTATTGGTCCTCTACATACATAAGGAGGAATGTATCTGCACAACACTAGAAATGATTAGGCACAAAACTATACTTATATTATTTCCTCCAGTGGTATGTTTGTGCAAAAAGATAATAAAAAGTTGCATTGGACACGGAGTACTTTCACTGAAGGAAAAAAACAATGAAAAAAATGGTTCCATTCCATTGGTCAAAGATTCCCTTGGGCCATTTTTGTGAATTCATATTCAAGATGAAAATATTTCAGAAATTTTATTTATGAATGAAATAACAGGAAATCCCACCACAAACATTTTCATGAACTGCAACTGAACTACTGACTAGGCAAAGATAGATAGAAAACATAGATAGTTGTTTAAATCACCATTGAAAATTACCTAGTGCTTTCACAGCTTATTAGTAAATCATTCTTAACAACATTTATTAGATAAGGACCCAAGTAAAGCATCACTAACAAAAGACTAGTCACAAGTATTATCACCCAACCCCACCCAAAAATAAACTCTTTCATCATTAATACAATTCTTCTATGGCTGTTATTTTTCTATATTGTGTATCACAATATTAAAAGTACAATTATAAGTAAAAGCACAAAGGACAAGATACTTTTGTGCATGTGGGTGTGCGTACAGGAGAAAGGGAAATTTAACTCATCAAATGAAAAGATGCAGTGAACTTGTAAGGCTTACTCCCAAAATTAACAACAAAGAAAAAAGATTGCTCCAATATTAATTTTAGGATCCATACAAACAAAAAATCCTCCTCCCTCCTTATCAATTTTAGACTAAGAAAATGCATGATCATATTTTCCAAAGTTTTATGGCACATACCAGTATGTCTCCATTAGGAAGAGCACAACACTTGACAGAACTTCTCGCCAGTCCTCCAGAAATAGTTGCATCAAAATTTCCTCTATCAATAACTGCACAAACAGGAGACACATTTGTTGTGCTCTCTTTGGTTCCAACTGTTGAAGCCATTTGACCATTTGTTTCAGAGGAGTTGCAAATCTTTTCTGAAAAACCACTTTTGGACCAAAGTGGCTCATCTGACTCAGCAATCCTCACAAAGAAGTGAGAATTCTCAAATTTTTGCAACAATAATGCAGTTTTTTTTTTATGATCCTCCATCCTAAGAAGCGATTCACCAGCAGAAACATTTGTTGGATGATCAATCTTCACTTTCGGTAGGTTTTCAACCTTCTTCTCTTGACCACTGGGACTCGGTTCCCCTTCTCCAGATGTTGATTTGTTTCTGTTTTCAATGTCTCCATTTTCTTTCTCAGGGCTGTGACCTATGCCATTCTTACTCATAACTGCAGCAACTTTAAATGGAGTAATAATCTCTGTATCCCAATTGCATGCTGACAAACATGCCACAATATGAACTTGTTCACCTAAATTACAGGTCTAAATTAGGTCTAGTCAACAATTCATGGGAGCCGGTACCAACCCATGCATGCCAAAACTGAAATTCATACACTTAAAAAAGGGAAGATTCAATTACCAGGAAAAAGAAAGGAGCGATCAAGAGAGCGCAGGGACTGTATGTCTGGAACTTGATTCCAGTTTTCAGGGAGTTCATCTATAAAAAGAAAAATAAGAATTAGACGTATCACATTAGATACACAGGTAAAACTCATCTGTAACAAAACATAGAAAAGGAAAGACTTAAAAGAAACTTTTTTTTTGGGGATAGAATTAGTTACTAAATATCAAGTAATGATGGAAATTTTGTCTTAATAATCACAAAACCATACTATGATTACAATTTTACTCATGTGCCAAGTATAATGATTAACATATTAATTGAAGACCTAGAGAAGAAGAAACCATTAGCCAGATCTTACTTTTCCGAGTGACTACTGTTGAAAACCTCAACAACCTGCTTCACCAAGTACCAATTCACCCCTACTCAAGTGCTGGCACCACTGACACTATGCAAAATTGAAAAGAGACTACAGTCTTTTCTTCATTCTATACTTAAATTCGCATAAAAATATTGCATATATTTTCTTTCAGTAATGAAACAATAAATAAAATCCATATGTAAGGTTTCAAATTCTGAAGAATCAAAATTTTATCTCAGATGCAACATAGCATCATTTTAATTCCTTTTAAGAGAAGAAGAATATCTCCAGGATGAAAGGTGGTGAAAAAATAACCAAACTCGATATGGCCCAACTACCTAAGAGCACAAGTATAACTCTCACTCCGCCCAGAGCAGGCTGATGATTTAAAACCAAAGCAGGAATCAAGCAAGACAATTTCAATTTTCAACACTGATGAGCAGCAAAAAATAGTGGCAAATGGCAATCATACAAATCCTTTGACAGACCACAGTTCCAATCCAAGACAATGTCCTCCAGAGCACTTGAAAGAGTTGTAAACCTTTGCAATTATTCTATTGCAACTTAAAATTTATGTATCTATAAAAGCAAAAGAACATTTTCCACCCATTTTATGCTAGCATAAGTTTCAATCAGAATGTCAGTTTCTCTATCTTTGAAAGGGTTTAAACAAAAAATAGATAAAAGTGGAGTCCTCTAGAGCATATATTTATCAGTAAAGATACAAAACAGCAATTTGAACCATATCAAATTCAAGTGACTGCAAATTCTAGGCTTGGATCTGAATCAAAATTTTGTAATTATGTCCAACCCTCAGTTGGTCATGCCAAGAATCAAGAGGAAAAGACAGGTTAGATTATAAGAGAAGACATACTGTATGGAATGGTAATCCATCCTTCTTCTTCAGAAACATCTGAGTGCTTAGCTACACCTGGTAACTCATCTTTTGAATTTAGAGCAGTCATGGTGCCATTTTCCCCTCCAACTCCATAAGTCACTCCATCATACTCTTCAACTATGGAAGACTGCGTATATGAATCCTCAGATATAAGAGTCTCCAAAGTTGATCTAGATATAGACCTATGATGTGTATCCGTGTGAAATTCGGGAATGGATGACCGTTCTGCAGATACACTTGTAGACCGCATCAAGAAATTCATTGTGACACAAAAAATATCTGCAAATATAAGTGGGGATTTCTCTTAAGCATAAATCTGAGAGGTTAGTTAGGTGTAGACTAGCAAATAAAATTATAATTCCATTTCAGGATAAATACCATAATGCACTTAAAAAAAATTTGAAATGACCCAAAAAAAAAAAAAGAAATTGAATAGGAGGAAGACATATAATGGGAAATCCCACGGGAGCTTTTAACAGGTTGAAATACAAAGATACACTATAAGATTTCAATAATGGACTTTCGGTTTTGCGCTTAAAATTCCCTTAAATTTTCCTTCTCTTCTTAAATACTTACAGTCCACGAAAATGTCATCCATTGTCACCCCCTCTTGAAAAATGCAAGAATTTGCTCAATTTAAGAAAAATAATTGCATTTGATCTTCATCCATTACCTCGTAACTTGTGATAAAAGAGCATATAGGATATCACCAAAACATGAAGTTAGAAAATATTAAACGACTCAAAGCCAACAGCCTGTCTGTGAACAGATCATAACATCCGAAAGGCAATCACAAGCACTAGCAAACAGGCAGTGAGATTGATCTAAAGCATCGAATAATTCATTTTCTCAGGATGGCAACATATAAGCAATCAAGTACAACACACTGTTTGCTCCAACTCATTAGCACCAAATTCTAATGAAGCGTAGCTGTGCGCTATCGATTACAGTAAAACTAGAGGGAAATGAAAGAGGGAGAGACTGGAAACATCAGCCTGTCAACGCCGATTCCCTTACGGAAACAAACTTTACTTGATCTAAGCACCAATAAACAATATAAACATAAGAATCCACTCACATCTACCATTGAGCAAATGAAAATTCAAATACGAGACAGTCATAGTACAAACACAGAAACTGAATATCTAATCGAGAATCATATGCACCGATGGCCCTCCATTGATGCAGAAAATGCAAGCAATTAAAAAAATGCCAGTAGCCGCGGTCTAACACAATCTCTTCACCTAATAAAGGATCGATCCGAAGAGAATGAGCGTGAGGGAGAGCGATGAGGAGCAAGGAGATCCAAAGTTGAAGTTTCGAGTAGAATCAGAGAGCTCCGCAGAACCGTTGGTGCTCGATCTGTCTTCTGATGCGGTGAAAAACATACTGTGCAGTCCAAGTTGTTGGAAAATAGTCATCCCCAGCTGCTGCAGTCGACGGAATGATACGCCCCGTTTTCGGTTTCTGCGCCTTCATTTCTTTTTGGTCAAAACGTTATTTGTCTAAAAATATATTTAATATTTTTATTTTAATTATAAAAGTGATTATTGTCATCCGATAAATTCATGAGTATTAAAAATGTTCTAATTAAATTTTAGAAGTCGGTGCCTTAACTGTGGCATGGCTGCTAATATGGCAAATAAGTATCAGCTTAATTATTTTTTTCTCTATCCTTTCTTTCTCTTTCTTCTATTCTTTCTCTTACCAAACTCAACCACCTTAAATCTAAATCTAAAACCAATCCCTGAAGTCAATTTAGATATATATCACTGTAAAAAATGATAGAGAAATAAAAAATTGTATGAAATGTTTATTATATTTTTGTAATTATTATTTAATAATATTTATATTTATTATTTTTAATTTTTGATATATTAAATTTCCATTTAAAGCTCTTAATATACTGTTTAGAACATTATCAATAATTCGATTATCAGTAATTAAAAGTTCAATTGGTGTATCGATTCTAGCTTTAAAATATGCTTTAATTAATAATTGAATTCCTGGGATATAAATTTCTGTTATTTCATCCTTAATATCTAATTTGTGAATTTCGTTTTCAATTAATGTTTTACTTATGATTGGAATTCTAAGAACTCCTTCAGTTAATGTTGATTCAATTGGAAATTTCTTTTCTATTACTACACAAGCAGACTTTTCTTTTTTCTTAGATTTGATGAATTTACTAAGCTGTTTCATAATACTGGTTTGAGTTAAATCTTGAGGTGTTAAATCTAATTCTTTATTAAGAATTTGATTGTATTATTTGAGATTGAATTTCATTCTTTTTTCTACGATTCCTTCATTAGAATTTCTTACTTCTTCGAATTCCTCAAATGGTTGATTTTGATTTTGATTGTGATTGTGAACTTCTTCTTCTTCTATATGAGTATTACTAGGTTCGTTGATGCAATTTGTCGGTCTTATGGCAAATTCGGTAGATCGAGTCATCCAAATGATGGAGTTATATTCCTTAATGGTATTGTTCGAGATAATATGCGTGTTGCTAACTTGTTGACATAAGAGTCTCAAATGTCCAAGTTAGATAATGATAATTAATTGGATTATAGGTATCTGATGAGATGAACTCATCTTTTCCTCTAGTAGAGGATTACTGGTATATTAAATGTATAATTCGATGAATGTGAGGGGATCAATATTCCTCCTCTTGATAATTAATGGTGCTTTGAGATAGAATTTGAGGTGATGATTGCTCCGTCTCTGCTAAGAAAATCAGCAACCAAGTTATTTTTTCCTTTGACATATTCAACAATATAATCATAATAAGATAATTTGGCTTGCCATCGATATAACATTTTATCGGCTAATTGGTTTGTCCGAAGTCCTCTATTTAACCAAAATTTTACTTGAGTATTATCGGTGCGAATAATAAATTTATTATTAACAATAAATAATTCGAATTTTTGTACAGCCTTTACAATAGCTAAATATTCTTTCTGCTTTTGCTTTGCTCTTACTTGCTTAGTTCTGTTCACCTTTAAGTTCATTTAACTCACCATGAATTATTCCGATTATTGTGATTATTTAAATTATAATTATAATCCGAATTCAGATTATGAATTCTTATCATTTATTCCTAGAATAAAACCACCTCAACCACTTAAGGAAATTAAACCCTTAAATATATTCCAAGCCTTAGAAGAATTTGAAAAAGAAGAAAAGAAAAAATATACTCCTGATTATTTTAGTTATTCTAGCTCTGTAGAAGTCAAAGATTCTAACTCTGTAGAAGTCGAAGTTACATCCAAATCAGAAAAAGAAACTAGTCAAATAGAAAACAAAAACGAAATTAATATGATGCAAGGAGAACCCAGTAATACTCATATAGAAGACGAAGAAGTTCACAATCAAAATCAAAATCAAGATTATCAAATAGATACTTTAGATACTTTAGATATAGATATCGAAAACTATCTTACAACTATAGGAAAAATAAATATTGAAGAACCAATAAGTAATCAAGAAACACTTGAAACTCAACCTCATGAAGAAGATAAATATTTTAACTATGATGAATTTGAAGAATATCAAAAATATATAGAATATATAGAAAATGAATTACTTAAACCAGAATATATAGAAAATGAATTAATTACACCAGAACCTAAACCACCTGACCCTATAAAACAAGAAGAAATTAAGACGAAGAATAAAACGAAGAATAAAAAGAAAAGTAAAAAGAAAAGTAATTCAAAGAAAAAATGGCTATGGCTAAAAAATGCATATAAAAGACAATTAAGAAAAATTAAGAAATTAAAAGCCCAAATCAATCTTTAATTATTCATAACCTATCATGAAATTTTATTATATCTTAGTTAGATTTAACTATGTAAAATATCAATCGCGAAAGTATCATGCTATGATTGATACTGGAGCAAATATTACCACCGCTAAGTATAATATATTACCCTCAGAATTATGGAAAAAGGACAAACCCATTAGAATGAGTAGTGCAGGAAAAGAAATTCATTTTATCGAATTATCTGCCAAAGAAATACCAATACAAATAGGAGAATATGAATTGAAAATTCCAATTTTATATCAATATAATGAAACAACTCCAGATATAATCCTAGGAATGGACTTTTTAGAGCAATATATGCCCTTACATTTTACCGAAAAGACATTAATATTAACAACACCTTGTAAACATCAAGCATGGGCCATTAGAGTCCAAAATCCATTTAATCGAACAGATACAATATTTAGAAAAAAGAAATCAGACAATGAAATTCAATTTATTCCTAATAATAAACCTATTGAAATTGAAGCAAAAAGATCTTTAAATCAAATAATAAGACAAAAAACTATTGAACAACGATTACTTGATAATTACAGTGATAATCCCCAATTCACTGGGAAAAATCAAAACCATATGCAAAAATCGAATTACTTGACTATAGTAAGGAAATATGTAGTAAACCTTATCCATGGACACCCACGGATAAACAAGAATTTATTATGCACCTAAATGAAATGAAACAATATAATTTAATTAGGGAAAGTAGATCCAATTATTGTTCACCAGCAATGATTGTTATGAGTCATGCTGAAATTCGAAGAAATAAATCCCGAATGGTCATAAATTATAAAAAATTAAATGACTTAGCCATTAGAAATAGATATCCAATTCCAAAAATAGAATTATTATTTAATCTAATAAAAGGAAAACAAATCTTTAGCAAATTTGATTGTAAATCAGGATTTTTTCAAATCAAATTAGAAGAACCAAGTAAAAAATATACTGCCTTTCTAACCTCTGAAGGATTATACGAATGGAATGTCTTACCCATGGGATTCCATAATAGTCCAAGTATATTTCAAGAATATGTACAAAAACTTTTATCCCCAATTAATAATTTTGCAATAATTTATATTGATGATATTCTAATTTTCTCAGAAAATCAAAAGATGAGTTCATCTCATCAGATACCTATAATCCATTTAATTATCATTATCTAACTTGGACATTTGAGACTCTTATGTCAACAAGTTAGCAACACGAATATTATCTCGAACAATACCATTAATTTTGAAGACTCGGTAGAAAACAAACATCTACCAAAGGTCGACAAATTCCATCAATATCCGGATGAAGCCCAACCGAAGGAATGAAAGCATTAAAAGAAAAAGAACCTTCAGAAAGTCTAAGTGAAAGGACACAAAGATGAAATCGAAATGACAACCCAAAGTGACAAGACAAATAAGATCAAAAGCAAAGAAAAGATCAGAAGATAACGACATGACCACCGAATAGATAGAATATAACTCCAGAAAAGATGACACGACAAAGCAATAATCCAAAGCTCCGAAAAGTCAAAAGAAGACAAAAGGAAGGACGATGACGCAACAAAAAGACAAAAAGGACAAAGGACGATGACACAACAAAAAGACAAAACCAAAAAGAAGAAGTGACCTCCGAAGGACAACCGACGCTGACACCTTTAATTATTACTCTTTATTCTTATCTTGAATTATTGTATCGGCAGAGGGATGCCTCTCGCCTATATAAAGCCCTGTAATCCTCACTTATGGATCATCGATCAAAAGGAACACACACACCAAACAACTCTGAATTCCTCTGAGAATTCCGAGCACCCTCACTCTCTCTCTCTTGTACTCAACCGCCTTCATCAATAAAATTTATTTTGAAGTGTAAGGTATGACTAGCTAAACTCTATCTCCGAAGATTAAGTGTAGTATTCAATTCTTATCCGTCCATATATGAATTGATCCGCCGCTGTGTCAATACTGGAATGAGGATTAGAGATCCTTTGAACAGTAAATTAGAAATGGGAACAGTACGCCTCTGGTAGAAAACGAAGGAAGGCTGTGTTGGACTAAGCTGAAGGGGGAAGGTCTTGGTCTTAACCCAAGAGGGGGAGTGGCCGGCCGAGTGCTGAGTAGCCACTTGTGACCATAGAAAAGACCTCTGCATGAAAAAGGGCAGAGTTCCTTCTATCACCCGGTTTAGTTTCGGTCAACCCTGTTCCTAAGTCTAAATTACTGCATGAATGGGTAGCTGATCTCGCTCATTCCAGGCTGCCCCAGAAATGGTATCAGAGCTCCTTGGTATCAGAAATGGTATTATTGAGCTACTTTATGGTATCAGAAATGATATCAATAATACCATTTCTGATACCAAGGAGCTCTGATACCATAACTGGGGCAGCCTGGAATGAGCGAGATCAGCTACCCATTCATGCAGTAATTTAGACTTAGGAACAGGGTTGACCACTTGCATCATGTTAATTTCTTTGTTGTTTTCTGTTTGACTAGTTTCTTCTTCTGATTTGGATGTAACTTCGACTTCTACAGAGTTAGAATAACTAGAATAATGAGGAGTATATTTTTTCTTTTCTTCTTTTTCAAATTCTTCTAAGGCTTGGAATATATTTAAGGGTTTAATTTCGTTTTTAAGTGGTTGAGGTGGTTTTATTCTAGGGATAAACGATAAGAATTCATAATCTGAATTCGGATTATAATTATAATTTAAATAATCAGAATAATTATACTCGGAATAATTCATGGTGAATTAAATGAACTTAAAGGTGAAGAACGAAAGCAGGTAAGAGCAGAGCAAAACAAAAGCAGAAAAGTAAACAACAATAAACAAGTATAAGAAAATATGCAGAGAGCAGTGAGCAGTGGTCAAGAAGGTGAGAAGGCAGCAAGCAAGAGAGTAAGCACACAGAGCCGGTAGACTTAAGCTAAAACAAACGAAGATTAAGTTTCGTATTCAACCTCTTATCTTTCCATCCATGAAACCTTATTGATATCATTTCTGATATAATAAAGTAGCTCAATAATACCATTTCTGATACCAAGGAGCTCTGATACCATAACTGGGGCAGCTTGGAATGAGCGAGATCAGCTACCCATTCATGCAGTAATTTAGACTTAGGAACAGGGTTGACCGAAACTAAACCGGGTGATAGAAGGAACTCTGCCCTTTTTCATGCAGAGGTCTTTTCTATGGTCACAAGTGGCTACTCAGCACTCGGCCGGCCACTCCCCCTCTTGGGTTAAAACCAAGACCTTCCCCCTTCAGCTTAGTCCAGCACAGCCTTCCTTCGTTTTCTACCAGAGGCGTACTGTTCCCATTTCTAATTTACTGTTCAAAGGATCTCTAATCCTCATTCCAGTATTGGCACAGCGGCGGATCAATTCATATATGGAGGGATAAGAATTGAATACTACACTTAATCTTCGGATAGAGAGTTTAGCTAGTCATACCTTACACTTCAAAATAAATTTTATTGATGAATGCTGGGGAGTACAAGCGAGAGTGCTCGGAATTCTCAGAGAGGATTCAGAGACAACTGAGGATTCGATTTTTTTCTGTGTCTCATAAGTGAGAATTACAGGGCTTTATATAGGCGAGAGGCATCCCTCTGCCGATACAATAATTCAAGATAAGAATAAAGAGTAATAATTAAAGGTGTCAGAGTCGGTTGTCCTTCGGAGGTCACTTCTTCTTTTTGGTTTTGTCTTTTTGTTGTGTCATCGTCCTTTGTCCTTTTTGTCTTTTTGTTGCGTCATCGTCCTTCCTTTTGTCTTCTTTTGACTTTTCGGAGCTTTGGATCATTGCTTTGTCGTGTCATCTTTTCTGGAGTTATATTCTATCTATTCGGTGGTCATGTCGTTATCTTCTGATCTTTTCTTTGCTTTTGATCTTATTTGTCTTGTCACTTTGGGTTGTCATTTCGATTTCATCTTTGTGTCCTTTCACTTAGACTTTCTGAAGGCTCTTTTTCTTTTAATGCTTTAATTCCTTCGGTTGGGCTTCATCCCGATATTGATGGAATTTGTCGACCTTTGGTAGATCTTTGTTTTCTACCGAGTCTTCAAAATTAATGGTATTGTTCGAGATAATATTCGTGTTGCTAACTTGTTGACATAAGAGTCTCAAATGTCCAAGTTAGATAATGATAATTAAATGGATTATAGGTATCTGATGAGATGAACTCATCTTTTCCTCTTGTAGAGGATTACTGGTATATTAAAGGTATAATTCGATGAATGTGAGGGGATCAATATTCCTAATTCTTTCCATGTTGAATGGTAATTGGTTTGGCTTTCATTAAATTTTCCACTAGCATATCTGGTAAGTATTTCTTTTTCATCTTGATTTTTATGATAAAGGGCAGCGCCCCAATAATTTTCTGAAGCATCCGTATAAATTATCCATGTTAGATGTTCTTGAGTAGGAATAGTTAATTTTGGTAAATTACTACATAGATATTTAATTTTTTGAACAATTTGTTCAGTTTGTTCATGCCATTGCCATAGAGTTTTTTCGCCAGCTAATTTAGAAATTTGTGCAGTATATTTAGATAAATTTGGAATAAAATTCCTAGCTTGGTTTACTAGTCCTAAGAATGATTGTAATTCTTTTTTAGTTGTGATTGGTTTGAAATCTATTACTTTTTTACTTATATGTTCTTGTAATTCTATTCCATTTGGAGTAATATAATGTCCTAAGAAAGCTATCCTTTCTTTTCTAATTTCGGCTTTTTTTGGTGAAATATTAATTCCTTTTTCTTCAATTAAAGTCATAAATTGTTCTAAATGTTTTTCGTGTTGTTCTTGATTTTCTGAGAAAATTAGAATATCATCAATATAAATTATTGCAAAATTATTAATTGGGGATAAAAGTTTTTGTACATATTCTTGAAATATACTTGGACTATTATATGGAATCCCATGGGTAAGACATTCCATTCGTATAATCCTTCAGAGGTTAGAAAGGCAGTATATTTTTTACTTGGTTCTTCTAATTTGATTTGAAAAAATCCTGATTTACAATCAAATTTGCTAAAGATTTGTTTTCCTTTTATTAGATTAAATAATAATTCTATTTTTGGAATTGGATATCTATTTCTAATGGCTAAGTCATTTAATTTTTTATAATTTATGACCATTCGGGATTTATTTCTTCGAATTTCAGCATGACTCATAACAATCATTGCTGGTGAACAATAATTGGATCTACTTTCCCTAATTAAATTATATTGTTTCATTTCATTTAGGTGCATAATAAATTCTTGTTTATCCGTGGGTGTCCATGGATAAGGTTTACTACATATTTCCTTACTATAGTCAAGTAATTCGATTTTTGCATATGGTTTTGATTTTTCCCAGTGAATTAGGGGATTATCACTGTAATTATCAAGTAATCGTTGTTCAATAGTTTTTTGTCTTATTATTTGATTTAAAGATCTTTTTGCTTCAATTTCAATAGGTTTATTATTAGGAATAAATTGAATTTCATTGTCTGATTTCTTTTTTCTAAATATTGTATCTGTTCGATTAAATGGATTTTGGACTCTAATGGCCCATGCTTGATGTTTACAAGGTGTTGTTAATATTAATGTCTTTTCGGTAAAATGTAAGGGCATATATTACTCTAAAAAGTCCATTCCTAGGATTATATCTGGAGTTGTTTCATTATATTGATATAAAATTGGAATTTTCAATTCATATTCTCCTATTTGTATTGGTATTTCTTTGGCAGATAATTCGATAAAATGAATTTCTTTTCCTGCACTACTCATTCTAATGGGTTTGTCCTTTTTCCATAATTCTGAGGGTAATATATTATACTTAGCGGTGGTAATATTTGCTCCAGTATCAATCATAGCATGATACTTTCGCGATTGATATTTTACATAGTTAAATCTAACTAAGATATTAAAATTTCATGATAGGTTATGAATAATTAAAGATTGATTTGGGCTTTTAATTTCTTAATTTTTCTTAATTGTCTTTTATATGCATTTTTTAGCCATAGCCATTTTTTCTTTGAATTACTTTTCTTTTTACTTTTCTTTTTATTCTTCGTTTTATTCTTCGTCTTAATTTCTTCTTGTTTTATAGGGTCAGGTGGTTTAGGTTCTGGTGTAATTAATTCATTTTCTATATATTCTGGTTTAAGTAATTCATTTTCTATATATTCTATATATTTTTGATATTCTTCAAATTCATCATAGTTAAATCTCCTACTCCATCACCACCACTTACCCCACAAAGTCCGTCTACTCATATTCCTCAAACACCATCCTTTGCAGCCATCCTCGAACAGGAAGTAAAAAGGGCCCAAGAACAAAGAGCCCAACAACCAAACCCAAATAGTCCAACTACCCACATATCATCATCCTCTACCTCAAGCCCTCCAGACAACAACCAAAATCGTCTCCAAAAACAGTTTGAATATTTTCAATTAATTATTGAGAAACTCAACCATCTCCAAATATCTGCCCGAACCATTAAATATATTTCCCATTATTCCATCAATAAAGTCGTGGTCTATGCTGGCACAAACCCTCAATTAGTTCATACTCTATTTAGTTATGGATTAATTCATTGTATTTATCCATCAAAAGAGCTTACCGAATTAAGCCAATTACCAACAGCCATCCAAGCAGCAGCCAAACACTATAAAAATATTATAACCCAATACACTATGTATATGCGCTGTTATTCAACAGTCGCAGAAATAACACCCGAGAAATTTTATTCTCCCATTAATCTCATCAAATTCGGAACAACCCGAAAACCTTTTGAATTCGAACAAACTGAAAAGTCTTCTATTGATATTTCTGAATTTAGACTCCTTATCTCTAAAATCCGAGCTCAAGAATATGAAATTATCTTTACCGAAATGAACCGAACCCTTACTAGTGATGAGGTCCAATGGACTTATTTCACTGGATCAACTTCATGTATTTATTCTGTAGGACGAACACTCAAAAGTCCACATCTATTTTCCCAATTCTATGATAAAATCAAAAATAATCGATTAGAGAATCCTGAAGATACCAAAAGAAGAATATGCCAACAACTATCGGAATATCCTGTCCATATCTGTATCTACTGTAAAGATCAAGAACGACCATCTGAAGAAAATAATCCACCTACTTCCATCAATATCCTTGAAGGATGAAGCCAAACCAACAGGATGAAATCAAAATGATCAAATATCAGAAGATTAACAAAGATCAAAAGCAAAGATAAGATCAGAAGATAACGACATGACCACCGAATAGAATATAACTCCAGAAGAGATGACATGACAAAGAAATAATCCAAAGCTCCGAAAAGTCAAACAAAGACAAAAGGAAGGACGATGACGCAACAAAAAGACAAAAAGGACAAAGGACGATGACACAACAAAAAGACAAAAACAAAAAGAAGAAGTGACCTCCGAATGACAAAAGTAAAGCTGAAGCGACATAAAGAAAAAGAAGATTTGACTCCGAGCCACCGATGCTGACACCTTTAATTATTACTCTTTATTCTTATCTTGAATTATTGTATCGGCAGAGGGATGCCTCTCGCCTATATAAAGCCCTGTAATCCTCACTTATGGATCATCGATCAAAAGGTTCACAATTTTTTTAATTTTTATTTCTATTCTTAATTTTATGTGTATCAATCCATCCTTAAAACTCAAACTAATCTCTGTAATCAATTCAGATACACCGACTTTGACGCCAACTCCGGCCACCATAATTAAATAAAGCCAAAATCAAGCTGGGTTGTGAAGAATTGGATTTCAGAACAATTATGATCTTTTTTTTACCCCAAAAATTTCAACTTGATTTCCATCTCTCTTTGTACAAAATCACCACTGTCATTAGAACGCGATTTCTCAAAAACTAGGTGGCACGTTCATGATTTTAGGAAATTGTCCAACTGATTCCCAAAACAATATTGATCAATTTATGTTCTATACATATTCTTACATCTATTTCAAGAAAATTAATCATTGAACATGGTTTAAGATTTTTCCAATCACTCAGATTAAGGTCTTGCATCAAGTTTATTCATATACTTCTTTTTATGAATTCATTAGAATTATGCACTTGTTGTTTTGCTATATTTTCCTTCAAAATAACCTCAATTATTCATGATTTAAAGACGAGTTTGAATACAACAAATTTTTTAAAACACTTAATTCACTCCCTCTTGGTTCTCATAAGTTTTTCCCTAGTCCATTGATTGAGGTTTCAATTTAGCTTTTCTCCTCTGTAAAGTCCACCACTCCAAAGGCTTCACAATTCAACCTGTATTATAGCTTGGAATCTTTAAGAATACAACATTAATGTCTTTTCTAGTACTAGGTAGTATGCCTACAAGAGGAGAGACGTCCTCAAATTGGTTTGTCTCTGAGGCTTCTACCTTTGGTCTCTTTGCATTCCTCTGATGCATGCCTTCACTCTTCCTCTTGCTTTTTAGCAACTTCTTTTTGTGTTGCTTTCTCAACATTTAGAGCATATCCTGAAAGACTTCATGGATATATAGAAACACATTTATAATATCCAATGCAATAGAAATGGATCGAAATATTACCTCCCGCCATTACTCCAATCCTCTGTTTTCTCCGATGAGAATTCTATCGTATGAAAGTCCAGGGATGCTTCTAAGCTCTTGTTCTACTGAATGATGGTATGTAGTAGTGTAAAACCGAGCTCAGGGACCCTGTATTTATAGGCAAACTCTTTTAACGGCAACTCCATCATTTTGTCGAAGAAATTGACACGTTCTGAGACGTGGGAAATCACCTCACGAAGCCCTTAATTTTCGGACCATAATGGAGAAGTTGTAAGTCACGTTCAGATGTGCAACGTGAGTTCTGTCATGCAATTGTAGATTGCTGCCATGAACTGTCACATAACTCACGTCTCACGTCCTGTATGCGTCTGCAACGTCTCACATTCTCCTACTTGGTTCGAAAATCATTATACATAATGGCTCCTTAAGATTCAAATATTTAACAAAATGCATGAATTATAGCAGTAGTTCCTCTATAAGTGAGTAATACCTTCCATGTATCACAATACATTTTGTTTTCTTAACTTTATGAATAAGCCATATGCTTATTCTGGGTCCTCTTAATGTTGTTATTCTCAAATTTAATGTATACGCATAAATGAGAAAACACTTAAAATGAATAAAGGCTTTATTACAAATGATATATATATATATATAGTATATACATCAATAACATAAAGTGGAACTAAGTCCCATTCTAGATACATGATCCCTAAACATTACTGGTGGCATACCTTTTGTTAAAGGATCAGCAATCATCAACTCAGTGCTAATGTGTTCAATAATAATTTTATTTTCCTTGACACGTTCACGAATGGTTAAGTACTTAATATCGATATGTTTACTTCGACTTCCACTTTTGTTGTTCTTAGCCAAAAAGATAGCAGCTGAGTTGTCATAATATATCTTCAATGGCCTAGGGATAGTGTCGACAATTCTAAGCTCAGATATAAAACCTTTAAGCCAAACACCATGTGAAATTACCTCAAAACAAAAAACAAAATCTGCCTTTATAGTAGAAGTAGCAGTCAAAGTCTGTTTCGCGCTTCTCCAAGATACAGCTCCGCTGGCTAACATGAAAATGTAGCCTGATGTTGATTTTCGTGAATCAATGCATCCAGCGAAATCCGAATCTGAGTAGCCAACTACCTCAAGGTTTTCAGTCCGTCTATACATCAGCATGTAGTTCTTGATACCCTTAAGATACCTTATTACTTTCTTTGCAGCTCTCCAATGATCTATACCTGGATTACTCTGATATCTGCCTAACATTTCAACTACAAATACAATGTCAGGTCTTGTGCAAACCTGAGCATACATAAGGCTTCCAACAGCAGAAGCATATGGAATGTTATGCATCTATTCCTTTTCTAAATCATTCTTTGGGCACTGGTTCAAATTGAACTTGTCACCTTTCACAATAGGTGCTATACTTGGTGAACAATCTTTCATCCGAAATCTCTCTAAGACCTTATTGATATAAGTTTCTTGTGACAGACCCAAAATACATTGAGTTCTATCTCAATGGATCTTAATGCCAATAACATAAGATGCCTCACTCATATCCTTCATATCAAAATTCTTAGAGAGAAATTGTTTCACCTCATATAACAACCCCTTATCATTGGTTGCAAGCAATATGTCATCCACATACAATATAAGGAAATAAATTTTACTCCCACTGACCTTTTGGTATATATATTGGTCCATGACATTTTCCACAAATCCATATGAGGAGATAACATCATGAAATTTTAAGTATTACTGGCGGGAGGTCTGTTTCAATCCATATATGGATTTCTTTAACTTGCACACCAAATGTTCACCGGCACTAGAGGAGAATCCTTCAAGTTGTTTCATATATACTTCCTTATCTAGTTTTCCATTGAGGAATGTTGTCTTCACATCCATTTGTTGCAACTCCAAGTCAAAATGAGCAACTAATGCCATTATTATACGGAGGGAATCCTTCTTAAATACAGGAGAAAAGGTCTCTGTGTAATCAATTCCTTCCCTTTGAGTGAATCCCTTGGCCACGAGTCGTGCTTTATATCTCTCAATGTTGCCTAATGAGTCTCTTTTCGTTTTATAGACTCATTTGCATCCAATAGACTTAGAGCCATTAGGCAACTTAACGAGATCCCAGACCCCATTGGACGCCATAGAATCCATCTCTTCCTTCATGGCATTGTGCCACAGTTTTGATTCTCTGCAACTGATGGCTTGTGAAAACGTTTCAGGGTCATTCTCAGCTCCTATATTATAATCAGATTCTTGTAGATACACAGTATAATCACTAGGAATTGCTGACTTCCTCATCCTAGTTGATCTTCTTAATGTTGACTCAACATTCTCTTGGGGAGCATGTTGTTCAACTATTTGTTCAACAGTCCTTAAAGGCTGTTTATTAATTGGATCAACTTGGTCAATGTCAATAGGTTGTGGATCCTGAATGATTGGTTGTTCAATGCCTGTTTGGACTTAAGGGCATGAATTACAATCAATCTATCACATGATGTAGGAATTTAAATTTAGACTAATCGTTTTCAGAACTTAAGTTTTGAGTTTGATCACTCCCACTGATCAAGTCATTTTCAAGAAATTTTGCATTCCTTGATTCCACAATCCTAGTACTATGAGATGAACAATAAAATCTATAACCCTTAGACTTTTCAGCATACACAATAAAGTAGACACTAATAGTCCTAGGGTCTAACTTCTTCTCTTGTGGATTGTAAATCCTAACCTCAGATGGGCATCCCCAAACGCGCATATGTCTTAAACTTAGTTTCCAACCCTTGAATAACTCAAATGGTGTCTTTTCAACAGCCTTGGTAGGAACTCGATTAAGAATATACACTGTTGTTTTAAGGGTTTCAGTCCACAAGAATTTAAGAAGTTTGGAGCTAACCAACATGCTCCTTATCATATCCAACAATGTTCGATTTCTCCTTTCAGCTACACCATTCTGGTCAGGTGACCCAGGCATAGTGTATTGGGTAACAATCCCATGCTCTTGAAGAAACCTAGCAAATGGACCTGGTGCTTGTCCATCTTCAGGGTATCTACTATAATACTCACCACCTCTATCAGATCTCACTATTTTAATTTGATTACCACATTATTTCTCTACTTCTGCCTTAAATATCTTAAAGGCATCTAGTGCTTCATTTTTATTATTGAGCAGATAGAGATACATGTATCGTGAGTA
Source organism: Erythrophleum fordii (assembly GCA_032878935.1). Classification (NCBI taxonomy): domain Eukaryota; kingdom Viridiplantae; phylum Streptophyta; class Magnoliopsida; order Fabales; family Fabaceae; genus Erythrophleum; species Erythrophleum fordii. The sequence goes on along the minus strand of JAVQMF010000053.1, from coordinate 45,195,384 downwards.
ATCATCAATAAAGGTGATAAAGTATTTTTGACTACTAGAATCCAAATTTGGACTACAAATATCCGTATGTATGATTTCTAATATGCTAGAACTCCTCTTAGCACTTCTCTTAGTCTTGTTAGTCTGCTTTCCCTTAATGCAGTCTACACAAGTGTTGAAATCAGTAAAGTCAAGAGTATTGAGTACTCCATCTTTTACGAATATTTTCACTCTCTCTATTGAGATATGACCAAGCCTACGGTGCCATAACATAGAGGAATCCTCATTAGTAACATTTCTCTTAATACCTATATTGTTAGAAACATGCATTGAGTCATAAAGGTTACTATTTCGTAATTGAATTTGGAATAGATCATCACAAAGTGTACCATTGCCAATAAAATTATATTTATAAAATAATTTAGATTCATTACTTGAAAATTCAAAACAATATCCCAATGGTACAAGTTTGGAAACTGAAATCAAATTTTTAGAGAAACTTGGTACATAAAATGTATTCTCCAAATTCAAAATAAAACCAGAATTAAGGACTAATTTGCATGTTCCTATAGCTTCAACAATTGAGCCCATCTTATTTCCTGAATAGATGTATTACTCATTGCCCACCGGCTTCCTTTGGCTTAGAAAGCCCTACAAGGTATTAGAGATGTGAATTGTTGAGCCAGAATCAATCCACTATGTGTTACTACTAGTGTCTACCATATTAGATTCATAACAAAAATATGAGATTAAGTTACCTTTCTTTTGAAGCCAAGCCTTGAATTTGACACAGTCCGTCTTTATGTGTCCTTTCTTTTTACAAAAGAAACACTTAGACTCTTTCTTAATGTCTTCAGGGATGGGAACCTTGCCCTTCCCTTTTGTATTGGCCTTTCTTTTCTTCCTTCCTTGTGTCACTGTATGTACACTTTCACCCATCTCTACTATGAGCCTTCCTTCTTCTTGTACACACATGGTTAGAAGTTCATTGATTGACCACTTCTCTTTATGAGTGTTGTAGGAGATTTTGAAAGGCTCATATTGTTGTGACAGAGAATTCAGGATGTAGTGCACAAGAAAAGAATTTGACATCTCAACCTCAAGTGTTTTCAATTGAGCTGTTATATCCCTCATTTTCATGATGTGTTCTCATACACCTCTTATGCCAGTAAGTTTCATGGATGATAACTTTGTCATTAAGGTACTTGCTAAGGCCTTATCCGAAGATTTGAATTGTTCATCAATAGCCTTAAGCAAACTTCGAACGTTTTGATACTCTCTAATAAACCCACGAATACTAGCTGATATTTTAGTCTTAACGTACATTATACTTAGGTGATTGGATCGCTCCCAATGTTCATAAACATTTACTTCTGATGTACTACTAATATTCGTGGGTTTAAGAGGTTCATCTTTTCTGATTGCACCATCAACGTCCATCCACCCTAATTAGAGAAGTATTTTCTCCTTCCAAACATTATAGTTATCTCCAATTAATTCAGGAACTTGAAAATCAGAAATATTTAAAGGTTGAAAAGCTGCACAATTTACATGCTATGTTAATAATTTGAGACAAATAAATATTCTCAAATGATATGTCATGTTATGAGCCTAGTAACAAATAAAATTACCTGTGAGCTAAATTTTATTTCATTAGACTCATATACTAATGATAAAACTAGTAAATTATATTCTTTTTCTTAATTCCTGCGGGTAAATCAAGAAAAGAAAAACTTACTATTCCATCCTAATTAATCACATGAAATATGATAATATTCCTGTAGGATAATAATTATCATATTAAATATAATTAATTACAATTTGATGTCATTTTATTTTATGTGATTATAACACTTAATGTATAATTTTAAAATAATTAAAGGTGCTATGGCTAAATTTTAATTAAATTAAAAATACATAATTCACATGACATTTAAATGAAATTACATGCTTGAATATAATTTAACATAATGCATAAACAAGCATACACAATGAGAATTTCAATAATTAATCAATTAATCAACAAATATGAATAATTAATTTAATTAATATTTTCTCTTTAAATTAATCTAAATGTGCCATAAATATTGCCTAAAAATAAAAATTAATTATTTTTAAAATTTAGGCAAAAATTAAATGACACCATAAATTAATTATTATAATTAAATATGCCAAAATTGCTTAAAATTAATTAAATTTTCAAGATTTAGGCAAATTTTAAAGGCATAAAATTAATTTCACAATTATTTTGACAAATAAATAACTAAATATTGTCAAAATTAATTTAATTTTGTCCATAATATTTTTGCCAAAACTTGGACAAAATTAAAATGTACTTCATAATTTTAAACAAAATAAATGGCCAACAAAACAAATTACTTTTAATTTTTAATTAAATATTGGCCAAAAAATATTTTGTTCAAAAAAAAATTTATTTATATATATATTTAATATCAAAAGATAATATATATAAATATATATATATATAAATCATAAAAGGGAAATAAATGAAAATGCCACAAAATTGAAAATGTATATATATATATATTAAATGTTGCTTACATAAAACATCAATAAAACGTTGCTAAACTACATGTCGTTTTAACCAACGTGGTTCAGCTTTCCGGAGGACAAAACGACATGTCGTTTGATGGAAGATCAAAATGATGTGTCGTACAAATCGTCCCTGACTTCCAGCCGGGTCATCCGGGTCGACCTGACCCGGTTACGATCGTTTCGGATCCAAATGAAAACTCGATCGTTTTTTGAGTTTTCGAGCTCTGTTTTGGATGATCCAGGAGTCTATTTTCATCAGAATTTCGTGTAGATTCTATTTTTGATATCAAAATGATAAAAAATGGCTCTATAAATTAACCCAAATTAACCAAAAATTTGACGTTTTTGAGTTCAAAAAACACAGCAAGACAGAGGTATATATAGGCTCTGATACCAATTGAAAGACTTCATGGATATATAGAAACATATTTATAATATCCAATGCAATAGAAATGGATCGAAATGTTACCTCCCGCCATTACTCTAATCCTTTGTTTTCTCCGATGAGAATTCTGTCGTATGAAAGTTCAAGGATGCTTCTAAGCTCTTGTTCTACTGAATGATGGTGTGTAGCAGTGTAAAACCGAGCTCAGGGACCCTGTATTTATAGGAAAACTCTTTCAACGGTAACTCCATCATTTTGCCGAAGAAATTGACACGTTCTGAGACGTAGGAAATCACCTCACGAAACCCTTAATTTTTGGACTATAATGGAGAAGTTGCAAGCCACGTTCAGATGTACAACGTGAGTTCTGTCATGCAATTGTAGATTACTGCCATGAACTGTCGCATAACTCACATCTCACGTCCTGTATGCGTCTGCAACGTCCCACATGTCCAACAGGCACAACCACGTCAAATTCTCGACTTTGGGGCATGGTGGCTACATTGGAACTAGTTGTCCTTTTTATCTTCTTGTTCCTCTAGGTAACATCCACCGAGTAGAAAAGAAAAGTTTCTCACAGATGACGCTAAATATGATATATAACTTGGTAGATAGTCCTTATAACAATCCCCAAGGTAGAGATGGATCTATAGTAGGTGTCTAAAAGTTTCTCTAGTTAAAGGAAGTTAAAGTTTTTACAACTGTTATGTGATTTTTTTCTTGTTGTCTCTCTCTATTTAGTCGATGTAGTCAATGTAACTAATTTTTTATATTGATTTTCTTTTACTTTTAAAATTAAAAAAAAAAAGTAATAAGAGATTGAATGCTTGAGACTGGACGGACTAAAAAAACTCTAAACTAAAGAAAAGCTATGAATGCTTAAAACTAGATAGATTGAAAAAGTTTTAGATTAGAGAGAAGCTGCTTCCTTAAAAATATTATAATTCCTCAAAGCTTTAAACATTAAAGGGAGTTTAGAAAGCGTAAAATGTACCTAAAGGACCAAGGGACATCTTTGCCTTCTATAGGTAACCTCTAAGGGGTATTGTCATAATTTTTAGGGATCAAATAGCGATAAGTGTAAAGACATATTACGACTTTAATTTGATCCAAACAATTTGATATAAAAATAATTGAGGTATAGTTATCAATTCCCTTCAAAAGGAAAAGTGATTGGCACGGAATATGGAGTTAATTTTAATCTTTTAAATCCACAAATTAAGGCATAGTAGACAAAATACTTCAATTTATTATTTAAATATTTTCCCAAAAATTTTGACAGATGTAAATAAAACAATCCTAATTTATATATACAATCCAATCCAATCATTTCGTACGATATAATCCCCATGAGAGCTGCACTCTTAATTTCTAACATTCAAAACATAAACGTTCAAAATAATATATGCACAAAACAACGATTCTACTTGTGGTTTAAGGGAACTAAAAAAAAAAAAAAATGTATGATCACACAAACAAAGTGTTAGACTCACTACACTAACATAGCACGAACTAGACTAGAAACAAAAGGTAAGGCTTTACACTTTTTTTTGTAACATAAGTAAATTTTGAAAAGTTAGTGAGTTAATATTAGGTACTCTATATTAAAGAAATGGGATAAACAAATGCATGAGTAATTTAATAAAAATAGATTTAAATAAAATATCACTTTATTAAAGAGAATAAAAGTGAGTTTACTAGTAAAGAAAATAATGTTTGAAATTATAGTGCTCATAAATAATTAAACCATTTAATAGAAAAAAAAAACAAAAGATATTAACATAGGGATAAAAGTCAACTTATCACACTAGCAAATCGAAAACATCAATACAAAGAAAGTTTAAAGAAGATTAACACAAACTTAAGAGTCAAAGTAACGTATTATCAAAATAGAATATTCGAAAGAAACTCAAGTTAATCAAAGAGGTTAATCTAATCCTTGAAGTCAAATTAATGCATTATAAAGACGAAATGTGTGTACAAGAAAAGCTAAAAGATATAATTAATGGGGGGACCCCTAAGCAGAATTAATAGCATATATGGGCAAACAATTTATGAGAAAAGCTAACAAATGCGAGCACATAGTTTATGAGAAAAATATTTAGATAAGAGCATGCAGTTCACGAGATAACTAATCATTATAAGCATCCCACTCAATTCAACTCCCTTAAACACATTCAATCAATCTGTGTGTTTACTTCTACATGAGGCTAGTGTCACCTTTACCTTTGCTAATTGGGATTAAGGCTAAGGTACACCCATAGTTAACAATTACTGTTATTAATTACAGTGTTTTGAAACAAAGTTTCTCCAAACAAAAAAAAAAATTAAGTACAATTATAATTATATAAATATAGTGTATAAATGTAGGAAAATAATAGAAAGAGAAGGCATAATCCATGGTCCTTTAAGCCATACCATTTTCCGAATGCGGATAATAGTATCAAGTGATGGGCTATTTAATTCTTTTGACTAAATACAGATAAATGAAAAAGATGGGAGAGTTTTACTTAATTTTAAAAGGAGATTATTAAATAAAATAAAATTTCAAATTAGACAAATCACATTAATTAATAATAGTAAATTGTTATAGCACTCATTATACAAGTACCAAGCTCACCCTGTTACAAAGTCAATATTAATTTTTAACAACACAAGTTATATTCTTTCTTCCCTTAAAGACATGGAACACTAACAAATTTTTTTTTAATATTAATATACATACACCTCTTTTACTTAAAATGAGTGTACCAATCAATAAATTTTTTGAAAAGTACTTGTCTTAATAAATTAGTTTAGGTAAAATATTTTAAATTTTAAAGGCCAAAATGTACTTTTTAATCTCTTAATTGTATTTAAAGTTTTATTTTCATCTTTTAATTTCTTTTACTTTTAATTTAGTCTCTTAGTTTTATTTTAATATTTTACTTGTTATCTCTTAATTTTATGTAATTCTAATCTGATCATGTAATTTTACTTTATATTTTACTATTATTTTTCAATTTTATTTTGTTCTAATTTAATTATTAATTTTTAAAAACTACTTAAATATATTTTTCTTTTAACATTATTAAATTAAAATTCTTAACAAAAATATTTTATCACTCAGTGGTAGAATGAAATGAAATTATTAATTAAATTAGAAAAATTTGGATAAAAATAAAATTAAGGTATAGAAATGAAACATAAAGTAAAATTAAAGATTAAATGAAATTTAGGATACAATTAAAAGAATAAATTAAAATTAAATAAAGTTAAAAGATGAAAATAAAGTTTAAGAAATGAAATTAAAATTAAATAAAATTTTAAAATAAATAAAATTAAAAATAAAATTAAAAATTAAAAATATGTTTTAGTCAAAATTAAATAGAATATTTTAGTTTCAAAACAGGACTCGTAAATTCTTACCAGGCAAAAGTCAAATCGAAAAAGACTATTTAATTGACCTAACAATTAAATCGAAAAAGACAAACATACATAGAGACACACCACGAAGCTCCCCTCGCCTGGTTTTGAAGCAACCACTAAGACATCGGCGATCCAATCAGGGACACTTGAAGATGCGGCGAAGCGCAGTACTGGAAGATCGAGCTTTGACACCTCCTTACAAAATTAGTATAGAATATTACCCATAAGCCGCTTTCGAAGCGGCAGTGATTGGAGGACGAGGGGGGTACGCTACGTGTTCGATGAAAAGCCTCAGCCATTGTTATTTTAATCAAAGCACAACACTACCACTAGACTCCAAATTAAAGGTTACGATGACGCGGATTTGGATAAGAATTATCTTGGAAGCAGCATTGATTGGTGAGTTTTGTGTTTGGTTTTTGTCGGCTTTATAATCATATTCAAAGCTATTTGCACCGTTCGATCTGTCCTGCTCTCAGCAATTTGAGGCTAGTCGGTGTTATAATTGACCTCTTATGTGAATGGATTGAGGTCTGGAACTTCGCGATGTCCATTATATGTGGCGCTGTCTTGGGGCTGTTTTATGTATGACTCAATTTTTTAAAAAAATTAGTTGTTTAACCTTTTGAGATTTAAGTAATTGTCTCAAATTTTATAATAAATAATTTTTTGTGATGTTACCAGTATTTTTTTGAAAAATAGGATTGAATTCTTTAGCTAGAAAATTTTGATTGACATTATGTAATTACAATTTGATTAAGTGTTCCTTTATGGATAGTTTAATTTTTTTAAGGAATTGAATCCTTCATAATTTAATTATCTCAAGATTTGAGCTATTATTTTAAAATTTACGATAAATAGACACAAACAGTAAAAAGCTCAACAGGGAGGGAAAAAAAAACTCTTCATATCGTCATCCTTGAGCTAAAATAGGTTATGACGTGACAGACTCAGGATTTGGATAATTATATTTAATAAGTAAACTGATTATGTATATATATATATTTTTAAATATATAATATATTATGGTAGATGATGACAATCCAACGAATGAAAAGTTTTGTGGCATTCGGACAGGCTTGTGTTTCCCCACAGGGGTTGGTAAAATATTGCTGTTAACGCAGGCTGACTACTGAAGCCTGATATAACATCAAGTTTTGTACATTCCCAACTTGACCATCCAGTGTAGCTGTCATCCAAAATCAAAATCTGCAGAATATGTGGCTCTGGTTTGAAGGCCGTTTGCCCTTGCACTGTAGATGATGCTTCACTGGTTCAAGCCTACGAAGCCTGTGACTTTCTTTTATCATTTGTGTTCAAGTGAAAAGATACAAGGATTGTGGTAAAAACAGAAAAATTAATGAAGTATTTAATTGTTAAGTTGGAGGAAGCACATCGTTTAGAAGCCTACAAAACCTATGATTTTCTTCTATCATGTATTTGGCAAGCCGATCCAAGATGTTTAGGGGCATTAAAATTACTAAAGCATAAGTTATAATTATTTTTAGGGTTTAATACATTGAAAAATAATGACAAATTTATACATTTGATTTTTAGTTTTATTAATTTCTACAAAGTATAGAATATATTTTCTTTGACGTCTTTCAATTTTCATGTTATATTGATTATAATAATGTTAACGATATCTGATATTTTGCTTTAAAAGTCGATTATGAATTGAGTTATTGGCCTGATTTTTTCCTCTAAAAAATTGAGCAGCAAACTCAATAAATTATTATGTAATAGGATATGATTAGCACAAAAGCCACATTAACCTTGTATCTTAAAGTATATTAAAATGACAAAAAGAAATATAAAATATCAATATATGGGCTACTACACAAACCCTATAATTACGTTAACTCAAACCACTAGTTTACTTTATGAGGCATTTAGGTTCAGAAATAATATTTTATGGGACTATATGGAGAAAAGTTTCCACATCGGGAGTTTGTGAGACTTTTACGTACGCCCAACGAGAGATTTGATATATTCAATAGTATTTTATAACACTACATAAGTTTTATGGAGACTTGTGAAAATGACAATTTTCTGTTTTTATTACGCTGAGTCGTGAATTCCTCCCTCCTGTTCTTCGATACTCTGTACTGTCTTCCATCTCCATTATTTCCCTTTCTTTTTCGCTGTCATATTTTTCTGGTTCCTACAAACGATTGATGGGTATCCTTCTGTCGTTGCAATCCCTTGGTCACCACAAGTTGCGGAGGATATTTTTCAATTCTCATTCGCAATCTGAAAAGCCCGAGGGTTGCTGTTCACTGTACTTTCGCAAGTGATCCACTTCTTTCACGGACTACCATTTTGTTTCTCAAAGGCACGATTTATAAATCTGCGACTTAATGTGATACTTTGCGTCATATTGTTTAGAGTTAGTCGACTCTCTCGTTTTATTTTCTTCTCTCAGTTGATTGTTTTCACGTTCCAGGGTCATTTACGCCCAGTTTTATTTCTCTCTTCCCCTTGGTTTTGCGGAAACTTTGAGTGAGAGTGCAAATTTATTTGGAAGAAGCAAGAAGAGCTCAACGTGCCACATGGGATTGGAAATAACCCAAACAACGAGGCGAAGCGACGAATCTGTAGAAGAGGTAGATAACAAAGAGGATGGAATCACAGTTGGGTCTGATAGGTCAATCATTCAATAGCCGTTACTCCTACGATGTTCGCGAGGCGCTCGACGAATTGCCTGACAATTTTATCATTACCGACCCTTCTATCGCTGGTCACCCGATTGTTTTTGCAAGCCTTGGATTCTTGAAAATGTCCGGGTATTCCAAAGACGAGGTGATTGGCAAGAATGGTAGAATTTTTCAAGGACCAGGGACTTGTAGAAGATCGGTAATAGAAATTCGAGAGGCAATAAGAGAAGAGAGAGCCGTTCAGATCAATTTGTTGAATTATCGTAAAGATGGGAGACCCTTTTGGATGTTATTTCACATGAGCCCTGTATTTAACAAGTATGATGGCAGGGTCAGTCACTTCGTGGGAGTTCAGGTACCTCTGTCGAGGAAACGGAGGCGGTCGGGATGTGGGTTTAGGAGAAATGAAGTTAATTTGAGTGAGGATGGGTCTAAGGCACAGGATTTTGTATACGGGTCATGTCGGAAGGAAGTGTGCTCGGATTCTTTGTTGGAACTTGGTCGTGTTTTGTCCCTTCAAGTGTTAGACGTAGAATATGATGGTAGAGGTTTGTTTTACATCTGCGTTTTGAGATTGGTTGAGTGGACGGTATATGCTTCGTGCATCATTTTGTGCTTCTTCTCCTTATTATTAATTCGGTTTAGTATCTTTAGTATTTTGGCTATGTTGATACGATCATATTTTACTCTCTTTCTCGGTTACTCTAGCCCCCTTAGGCCCAAACAGCCCTTTTTTGCTGTTATTATTGTATTGGTTGGGGGTTCGCTACTGATTCATATGCTTTCTGACATGCAGAATCAGATGGTGAAGAGCCGTGTGAGGCAAGTGATGTTGAGAAGGGAAGAGCTATGACTGCCATGGAGAACATTTTTTCTGTGCTAACCCACTATAGCGAGTTAACTGGCAGATTGGTATGTAGAAAGAGATGCAGCATTTCTGACGTGGGTCTTCTTAGCTCTTCCTTGATTATATCCCTTGGTAGAATCAATCAAAGCTTTGTATTGTGAGTTATTTGATTTGTCTAGTTTTCTTACTTCAGCATAAGTTTTATGCTTAGTGCAGATCCCGGATTTCTTTATGTGTCTTTTTTCATATTGGATATTGTGTTCTTTTGCAGAACTAATCCTCACTTACCTGACATGCCTATTGTGTACGCCAGTGATGCCTTCTTGAAATTGACAGGTTTTAAAACCTTTGCCTTGCCTAAAGTAGTAAATACTAATAGCCTTGTGGTCACTGCAAACAATTATTCTGGTCTATGATGTAAAGATATAATCCAATAACTCAGATGTACTTGGATTTTCATCATATGTTTTTAATTACCTTTTTACTAATATAGGTTACGTAAGAGATGAAGTGTTGGGACGCAATTGTAGATTTCTAAGTGGACTGAATACTGATACCTCAACTTTATATTTGGTAATACACTTTCTCGCTATAATTTTGGGACATTTGTACTGTAAATTGGCAACTTAAGATTACTGGAGTGAATTTTCTTTGGACCATGTAATTACGTCTGTGTCTAATTGCTTACAGATGAGAGAAAGCATTAAATCTGAACAACCTTGCACAGTACGTATTTTAAATTACAGGTTAATACTTCACTTTCCCCTAAGCTGCCAATTCCCAAAGATGCGCACTTTATTCATTGGATGTGATGAATCAATTTACTGCAACTTTAACAGGAAGGATGAAAGCTCATTTTGGAATTTTCTACACATATCACCTGTTCGTGATGCCTCTGGCAAGGTATTGCTGCATATGAGCTAATTATAAGCTGAACTGTAAATTTTAAATGTCTCTGTTCCTCATTTACAGTCTGTCAGCTGTTTTCCCTGAGTTTGGGTGGGCATTGAGAATACTGAATCACTGCACTTTAATTAAACATAGAACGGTTTTGATTGTGTTTGTTTGGCAATTAGGTGACTAGAATTATTGTGGATGGCTTTGTCATTTCCAATTTTGTAATTATGTTAAACAGTCAGTTGCTGATAGGTATCTATAATTTGTGGAAACAAGTCATCTTGTTTGTTATGGTATCTGCTCTATTATTATATACTTTGAAGTTGCTTGTGTATTACTTATTCCTTGTGTGTGACATGTACTTTATTGGTGTGACAAATGATTTAGTGGGGAAAGGGCAGGGGAGGCTAGGAGTTCGTAGTTGATGTTGTACATTTAACTTTGGTTATTAGTTACACTCTTTCGTTCTTTGGTTATAAGCTAAAAATGAAGTCATTAATTCACAGGTCACACCTGTTAATATCGATGTTTATCTTTGTTTAAAAAAAAAAATTCTTAGTGGTATATAACCCCTTGTTGCGAGGGGAACGGGTCCTATTTGCTTGTCTACCAAGTGTGATTTAGGTTTTTTCCCAATTTTTTTATTCTGTAAACTGACCTGGAAGAAGTTTTAAATTATGTATTCAAGCCTCGCAAGGTGGAAAAGAATTATGAGAGAGAGGCCCTCTCTCTTTCGCTCTCTCTCTCTCTTCCAGAAGTTTCAAATTATGTATTCAAGCCTGTCGAGGTTGAAAAGAATTATGAGGGAGAGAGAGAAAGAGAGAGGGGCATCTGTCTCTTCCCCCTCCCTCCCTTCATCCAGCAGATCCTCTCTGGTACAGGAGAGAATCCGAATTAATCACAAGATACATGACTTTTATCAGTTTATATATTTGTCTTTCTAAATAGGGCGTAGAATAGACCTGATATCATTGTTCCTCATCACTAAAGCAAGTCACATGTGGGAGAGAGAGAGAGAGAGAGAGAGAGAGAGAGGCTGTGGGCCCTACCTCCCCTCCCTCTCTCACAGATCTTCTCCGGGAGAGAATCCTAGTTCCTCATAAGATACATGCCTTTTATTAGTTTATTGATCTGTCTCTCCAAATGGGGCGTAGAATGGACTTGATATCATGGTTGCTCATTGCCAAAGCAAGTCATGTTAGTGAAGAAAACAGATGCAATAGCAGGGGATGAGACTTTCCATCAGAGTTCTGTCCTAATTACTAACCTAGGAGAATTTACATGTTCCATTGACTTTCCCTTGGGTGTTGTCTTTTCATTCTACTGTTCCCACCTGACCCATTCTTCTTAGAAAAGGCCTGGGCTATGCAATTCGACTTGTCAATTGCCGTATTTTAATTTGTTTAATTTGTTTTCATATCAACTAGTTCTTGTCGGTATGTTACTGAGGGTCTTTACTGATGTAAGTTCACAGATCCTTTGCAGGCATCTTGGGAAGAGATGCCTTCAGTAGTTTATTCGCGTATTACTAGTGTATACTTCCATGTGATTAACCTCCACGTTTACGTGCCTTGATGAGTTATTACCCTAGTTCTCCTAATCTACTCCTGTACAAGCTCAATTTGCAGTCTCTCAAAATCCACTTCAACTCAAAAAAATGAATAGTTTATACTACAATCTCTCAAACAAGAACTACTACAACTTCAAGTGTGGGCAAAACACAAACGCAATTGCCTTGTTCTAACATTTTTTTTTTAATTATGAAAAATTTGGGTGGCCAAGATTGAATTTTAACCGTCAACTCAAAAAATTGTACTGTCAGTGAAAGTTCATGAGTAGGGCTGACTCATTTTGGTCCATTATCGTGGTGAAACGCATTGCTACAGTAGTGACGGGACTAATTCTGCTTATCACGCTCACCATTGTTGGGATCTCGATTCCGCGTCACTAAATTTAAGTCTGTGTTTCATCAGATAGCATATTTTGTGGGTGTTCAAATAGAAGAAGCCGGTAAGAACATGCAGGAGAGACAGGGTTTTAGCCCTGAGAGGAGACAGCTTAGCGTGGTCGGTGCAGTCAAGGTTGCTGTGAGGAGTTCATCATTGACTGCTGGATCTTCAAAGTCATATGCAGGATAACTATGATAGAGTATTTACTGTTCATATGTCGTATTATAAATAACGTATCCAAAATTATTGTTATCCATTTTCTGAAAGGAGAATATTTTTTTGGAAGGACAAGATTTAAATGTAATGTTTTATATTTTTGTTTTTAATTTAATTAAAATATAACACGTATATAATAGTTTAATGATAATATAATAAATGTATAGTTTAATTAGAGAAATATATACTTATTTATATAAATTATATATTTGTTATGATATTATTAGAAACTTATATATTTATTATAATTTAATTAAAAATTTTGATGGTAAAGATATAAAAATTTATATGTAAATTTTTTTTTTCTAAAATCAATCTGTTTCAAGGGCGACCCGTTGAGATGGTAAGAGACAAAAAACAAAGGGTGAAAACTGGTTTGTGAAGTCCATGAGGTCAATTGTAAGATAACATTCTGTGTTAAAGCCTGTGTGTGTTATATTTCCATAATTTGACATGTAAGGACGCTGCTATCTTTATCTCTTTTTGGGTTTACAACCAATTCTATACTTCACCTAAATTCGCATCATCTTTATTGTTCAGAAAGAATTTAAGTGCATTGATTTAACAATGGCTTTAATTTGGTGTATAATTACGGACAAATAAATGCATATTAAATTCGCAGACTTGCATGCATGCATGGTAAATTGCATAAGCTGTGTTACAAATTTTCCATGCATGCAAGTTATAGTGACAGGGTCTGCACTTCTAGAAATATTAAGTTAAATCTTTCCAGGTGCTATGTATTTCTTTAAATGTAATGAAGAAATAACTTTCTATTTTACTCAACACGGAAAAATCATATGCTCTCATCAAACACTGAAAACTCGATCAATTTTGAACTACAAAATATATATTTAAGAAAAGCCACTGATAAAATTTTTCAATTTATCAATACTGCTTCATAACTTAGGGGGTTTGAGAAAAAAAAGAAAAAAGAAAAAAAGGTAAGTCGGGGCCAAAAATGCTGTCTGAAAGGCTAATATAGTGCTGGAGTCTGGGCTCACTTAACCTGAAGCCAAACGGCAACGCTAGGAATTCCAGCGTGGACAATGTAAAGCATGTAGTAGCCAGGTGGCGCTAAGTTGGGAGAGAGGGGCCCACGCGCCGTAACCTTGTAAGCAGGTGGGGCCACCCGCTCCACATCTACTACGTCCAGCACCAACATTCTCTGGTTCATCGCGAACGAGTGTGTCGTAAACGACGGCGCCATCAGCGAAACGGAAATACCCTGAACGCCACGGTACTCTTGCAACGACAACGTCACGGAGAACGTCCCCTCGTACGACGCCGTATTGTTCGCTGCCTCAATCGCTATGATCGTAGGTCGCAGGGGACTGAATTCCGGGTCCATGTAAGACGGGTAATACGCCTCCAAGCTCAAATCCGTCGGGTACGGGTGCGATTTGAAGTCGTACAATCTATGTGGGTTACTCCCTCCCACTAATATTCGTCCATCTGGCAATAGCACCGCCGACGAGTGATACATCCGTGGACTATTTGCCCGGTTTAGGACCTCGAATCTACGATTCCGGTTGGGTTCGTTCGGCTTGTACAGAACCGGGTTCAAAACTGGGTTCGCAGCATTCTCCCACCCAGCCGTCCCGTTGCTTGCCCCGTTGAGGATGATCACATCACCAGTGGGCAATATCAACATGTCCGGCATGACCCGGGGCATGGGCATCACCTCCATGACCCATTTGGGCTCCGAGTCCGTCAGCCGGATCCTCCCGCAACTGCTCGACGCTTCCACAAACACCTTCTTCTTGTCCGCCAACGGAAACGCACCCGGGAAAGCACCGCCACACACCATCACCTCGGGCTCGGGTAACCGGGTCGGATCTTCCAACCCGGTTAACCTCAAGGGAAGCAAAACCGATGATCCCGTACTCGGGTAGTTACGTTTCTCGTCACCGGGTAGAACCGGGTACTCTCGGACAACCCGATTCCGGATGTAGTCAAACAAAACGGAGCGTCTGTTGGCGAAGATGAAGAGATTACCGTCCGGCAAGAGATGCAAGAAGGGGTAAAGATTGTTCTCTTCTCCAGGTCCGGAATCCCTCGTTTCTCTCAAGAACCCAAAGTAATAAAACGGCTTGTCTTTTCCTACATTCTTGGGGACAAACTCGTACGTGTAAGCTGAACGACCACCAACGACCATAATCCGACCGTCGGGGAGAATTTGATTGGAGGCGTACCAACGGTTGTTACCTAAGGGAACCGGGAGCTCGACCCAGTCGCAGCGGTCGTCGTCGCAGGGGGTGAAGATGCGCAGCTTGTTGTATCCATCGTTGAAGCCGCCGGTCTGGATTAGGGTGCCGAAGGAGTCGACGGCGGCGGAGGAGCACCAGGTATCAGTCTGGACGGTGAGGGGGCGGATGGAGTTGGAAGTGACGTCGTAGAGGACAGAGTGGGCGGTGCAGTCGAGCTTCAGGGCCATGTCGCGGGGGTTGAAACGGCAGTGGCCGTCGGGAAGGGAGATGTTGGAGGGGCCGAAGTTAGTGCGGTCGAAGATGATCACCTTGTTGTTCCTCATCACTTGCATGTGCATGGCCGAAATCCCTATGCTTCGCTGCAGGAGAATCCAGTGGCCTCCTCCACCGCTAGCCGTGGTGGTGGAGGCAAACGACGTCGTGGGAGGGACTAGAGAAGTGTGGGATATAATGTAGAAGGAGAAGAAGATCTGTAAAGAAGGGTTCTTGAAGGCCATGGCTTCTTCTTCTTCGTGTTTGTAGATTTGTACGAAGTTCTCAGACTTGGGTCCTTGGCGCTTCATATATGTTTTTGTGCATAAAGTGGTATATATAAAAGCAGTCTTGAGTTTATGATGAAAATTTCTATACTTTGGTTACGTGAATATAAAGAAAATCAAAGATTTTGGAACAAATTTATGAGGGGCGGAGATCCAGGAAAGATTTTTGGGTTTGGGGATTTTAATGGGGCTATTGCCTAATATCGTAACATGGATGTCACTGAATTTTTTTTTCCACTCTGAAGTTTCTGTTTTTAGTTTTGGAAATTCTATGATTTTTTTATCTTGTAACCCTGTGTATACATATATTAGAGAAAGTAACCAAATAAAAAAAACAGAATGAAGGTGGAGTAGTTCTTGGTATATTTTTGTTTGACTGTTAAAATAGATTTGGGCCAAAGAGTGTTGAATTATTGAATGAATGAAAATAAATGCAATCGTTATAATAAATGTGCATGGTAAACATTTATAGCGCTGTAGGAATTACTATGAGGATACAAGTTGAGTGCTGAATAATAATTAAGAAAATTTGGAAGGGAAGTGGACGTGAGAATTTATGAAGTACGGGCTAGTAACCAGTCCGTGCGTGCTGAAATGTTATGTGAGGTCGACGTTGCAAATCAGTGTGCTTGCAGTTAGCAGGAGCAGTGAAGTTCTATTGGAAAATTTGGCGGTGTGAGGGAGGAACAGCAGGAAAAAACAAAGGTTGGTCAAAACTATTAAATGGAGATGCGGGGTATCGATCCCCGTACCTCTCGCATGCTAAGCGAGCGCTCTACCATCTGAGCTACATCCCCCCTGAGACGAGGTGCACTCTTTCTTCATATAGAGAGTGTATTATTAGTTTGACTTTGGGCCTATTTATTGTCTTCATTGTCTTGGCCGTCTGGCCTCTGATTAACAATTCAAAAAACAAAAAAAGCAGATTACTAAATGGTCTAAAAATGCACAGGATGAGCACGAGTAAGAGCCATTGGCATTTACTCTCCATATATTAAATTCAAAAAGCAATATTGATTACAAGTGAATATTTTTCTTTTTCCCTTTATTTTGTTTTGTTTTATTTTTTATTTTTTTGGTCACTAGATATCTGTAGACTCTACTCTAGTACCCAAAATTTTTGTTTTCAACAGCCTTAGCTCATCTTAGGTAAAATCTCACTTGCACGGGGCAGAATGGATTTAGGAAACATAAAAAATGCTTTCGCAGTGTGTGACTCACAATGATAGACCAAAAGGGGAAAAACTTCAAGTAAGCTGTTTCCTTATGCCCCTCATTGAGTTCAATTCAAACCCTTTGTTTATTTCTTCTTCTCTTTTTATTTATTTTCATTTTTTTAATTTTTCCCTTTTAATAGTGGCAACATTTTGGGCTCTTTGAATTATAATATTTAATATAAAACTGTTTTTTAAAAAAGTAAATTATATACTCTTTTTTTTTTTTTTAACTTTGTTAAAATTATATGAATTTTTTTTTCTATTTTCAAAATATATATTAACCTCTCTTGAAGCGAAAAGTTTCACTGCACTGTAGTGTATTTTCAAATTGTTTTATTAAAATACATTTTATTAACCAAAATGCATTTCTTGTTAAATTTAATTAAAACAAAATCTACTATTTTTATTTTTATTTGTGTGTATTTGAATATAATATATATTTACATATTTAAGTTAATAAAAAAAAATTTAGTCAAAAAATAAAATAAAATAAAATCAGACCAAAGTATATGTTACATCAAAGGCTTTTGGCTATTTTTATTTTAAATTATGTCAAAGATTTTTAAATATATAATTTTTGGAAAATGAGTTTAATGAGCGGAAATTATATTTGATACAAATGATACTTTTGGGCCAAATATACTTTGTTGGACTAAACATGGTTTACATGGGCTAAATCATGTTTCAATATTGATGTATATTTATATTGGATGATTTTATATGGAAAGCTTTATTATGAAAAGTTTTCAAAAGAAAAAGTAATTGAGTAAAAAATTCTTATAAGGAAAGTTTTCAAATGGAGATTAATATGATTTGTGAAATTATGATCATGATTTATAAGGAAACTTTTCAATTTTTATAATTAAGGATAGTTCTTTTAATTCTTTAAATGAAAAAACATTCAAATCAAGTCAAGGAATTATATGAAAAGGTTTTCTATTGACTTCATATCACGCACTTACTCTGATTAATTTATTATCTTATGCCTTTAATAATTTAATTTTGATTAAAAATGAAAAAGGAAAGTCTATGAAATTAAGAAGTAGAAAAGAAAACTAGTTATTTAAAAGAAATAGAGATGAAAACCCAATAATGAAGTATTGTTTAACATCTCTGGGTTTTAGAAAGCAAAGCTTCAAATGAAATAAACGATCTGCACATTAAAGAGATGTTGACTGATGCTGATTTAAGACATTAAAAATATAGATTCTTGAACACTGGAGTATATCTATGTATTAAATGTAGAATTATATAAAAAAAGACCATTTGAAGATTGAAAAGAAGAACAAAGAAAACAGAATTTGCTGAATGCTTATCAGTCTATTTCCTGTGCTTTAACAAGAAAAGTGTTTTGTGAGTTAATCCTTAGTACTCAAGAGAACTCTTAGAAAGTCGATGAGTTAAAATTGAACCTCTATTTTATACCAAGTTTTTATATGTCTTGTGAGAAAGAAAAGTTGTAAAATTTGAGAGTTATTCCTATAAATTTGTCTTGTACTTAAAATTTTAACAAAGTTTGAGAAAAATCTAAAAATATGGAAAAACCTAATGTAGTGACAAAAAAAGTTTTAAAAATGACTGTTTGTCTTTGTAAGGTTACTTTGGGAAATAATAGTAAAAGTTTGAGAGCTTAGTTTATGTTTAAAATTATGTTGTACTCTTGGTGATCACCCATGTTTAACAAAATTTTTTTACTGTGTTTGAAAACTAAATATAAGACATTTTGATCCAAATTAACATAAATCAATGATATGCTTTCTATCTTCCCTACTTTTTTATTTTTCAATTAAAGTATTTTCTCAAAGAGTATAGTTTCATTATTAGAAGAAATTATAATTTTTAAAAAAGGAAAAAATAATTTGCAAATCCAATTCAATCCCCCTTCTTGGATTATTTCTAGACTCATAGATTATATTTTAAAAATAGAAACAAGATTTATGTAATTTTAATAAAACTAAAAAAATCCATATAATTGACTTTAAAAAGGGAAAAAAATCCCATATATTATAAGGCCCTTACAGCAGCCCTAACCAGCCCGAGTAGGTGGCACTATACCCTTATGTGAATAACTGTCACCCCTTTGACTTTTGGCTAAGGGTTCAACCAAAGAAAAAAAAAAAAAGCACAAAATGAGTAGGACTAAAAGCCATTGGCATTTACCATCCATATATTAATTGAAAAAGCCATCTTGGTTACAATTGACTATTTTTCTTTTCCTCTTCTCTACTCTTCTGTTTTGTTTTTTCTTTTTTCTTTTTTTGAATAAATACCAAGTTTTTCTACTCTATTACTAAGAAGTGCTAATCTACTTAGTTGCAGGTATATAGTACCGCCAAAGAATGCCTTGGCATGCTATTAATTAACGGTCAAGTCTCTCTCCTTCATTCCCTATTTCCTGTCCCTATATACTTGTACCGAATAGCCCAAAAGAGATAATGCAAGAAATTCAAACCACTTAGAGCACACATGAGCCAATAGAACCTCTCCAGATGATAGGAGTTAAGGTTGGCACCAGAGAGCCACGGTCTGTGGGTTGAGTTCCCTGTGAAACTATTTACTATTGATACAATCACTGAACTGAGGTAATATCCCATAGCCAATGAAGCCCAGGAGAGAGATGTGGCCAATGATCTCATGCTTAACGGGGCTTCTGTGAAGAAGAACTCCAACAACCCAGCCAAGGTGAAAAGATCAGCTGACCCAAGGAACAAGTATTGAAATGCAATCCACAAAAATGTGATAGGTAGTGGTTTGGTTGCATCTTCTAATAGCCCTGAGTGTGTGGCTACCCTTTTTCTCTTTATCTCAACAAGAGCTGCTACGGCCATGGCAACTATAGAGAGGACTAATCCAATTCCAATTCTCTGGAGATGAGTGATGCCCATCTCTGTTTTCGTTGCTTTTCGAGCAAATGGGATGATGATGTGGTCATAGATTGGTGCTAGGATCACGATGAAGAGTACTGGAAAAACTGGTAATGACGCTGGTGGCACCTTAAGGGAACCAAGCTTGGTGTTCATGGTAGCAGCTTGTTCAACAGAGAATGTGGATAGCTGTGCCAGGCAGCAATTAAGCATGATGGTGCAAGCAAATATGGGTAGTACTTTCAATACTATTTTGACATCTTCCACTTGCTGCTCAGTGCATTCTAGTGATGAGTGCACTGGCTTGTTTGCAATTGCGCTATTCAGGAATTTGAGTGTGTCTGTTGGGAATTCAGTTGACGTGCTTGTTTTTGCTGCTGCTTCTTCCTCTGTTTCTTTTCTACTTGACTTCGGATTAGAAGGGCTTGAAGACATATTCACAACAGCACTGCTTGAATTTCTGTAGATGCAGCTATTAAGTGAAGCAGCAATCAGAACCTGCTCAAAAACAAGGACCTATACCTTAGTCAAAGAGAATGATGTCAATCTAAACTTGGGGGCAGGGAAGGTTAGAAGAAAAAATTTAGGTGCAGTTTTTATGCATTTATTATCAAGTTTTTCAATAGAAGTACAATATATGGAGAAATTTGTTTTAAAAAGTAAATAGCGTAATGTTAAATTTTAAAAATTTCCTACATGAAATTTATTTTTCATAGAGAACCTGATAAAATACCTAAAGAATTAATGTGCCCCAATTACCTTAAAAATGGTTGTAAGAGGACTTCCAGAAGGGATTTTGTTCCTATAAGTAGCAGAGCCTGACAAGAACACAGGGATAGACACAAATATGCTAATAGTAGAGATTGCAAAACCCCATTCCCACCCTTTGTTGTCTTCAACCCACACAACAAAAGTAACTGCAATGAGGGCACCACATGATAGGCAGAAAACGAAGTAGTTGAAGAAGGTTGATCTCTGCTTCCTTCCAGAAGGGGCAGTCTCATCAAACTGCTCAGCCCCATGTACTGGCAGTGAACCCTTGATTCCTCCAACTCCCAGAGCTACCAAATAGAGCCCTGCAAAAAGCATTGCTGCTGTTCCACCACTAACTTCTTGGCATGGGGTAGTTCCGTAACATTCTGTTGGCTTTAGTGTAGGTATGCGAGCTTGAATGGTGAGTATAATCAGCCCCTGCACAATGTTTTAAATCCCTTAATCATTTGCACTTGCGCAATATTAAGCAAACATCTGGGGTAAAATCTCACTTTCACAAGGTAGAAGGGATTTAGGAAAATATAAAGATTACTTTCGCACAGTGTAACTCACACAATGTTAGACAGAAGACGGAAAACCCTCAAGTAAGCCATTTTCCTTGCGCCCTCTTCGAGTTCAAACCTTTGTTTCTTTCTTTTTCCCTCTTCCCACCAACCCTTTTCTCTTTTTTTTCCCCCTCTTTTAACAGTAACAATTTTTTAGGCTATTTGAATTGTAGTCTGTAATATTTCATATTAATATAAGGCCGTTAAAAAAAAAAAAAGATCCCACCTGCTATCATATTGCTCTGATCAGGGCCTGAAAAGGCCTTTAGAGCAGGCCTAAACTGGGCCCGCTACGTGGCTCCATACCCCTCTGTAGCAAGCCATGACCCAAATCTGACGTAGAAATATAGACTAAAAAGTATCATGTAAATTCCAAATCAAATGGCAATGCATACATGACGAAAAACTAACATTTCATTTATTGCACAAGAGTCCCATCTTTATCCTCTTCCTATTTTGCTCTGGTTTTCCTCAGAAAATGAAAGATTCAAATATAACCAATGAAAGCTCACAAATTTCGCATTCGGACACGGTTTTGGACTACACATAATTAAGAAAACAAACTACGTGTTTAACATTCCTAAAATGTGACCACTAAAGGTCAAGTTTTGTAGATAACACCGGGATGGAGTTTAACGAAAATTGGAAGCGTACCAAACACCGTGGGCCATCCCCCACCACAGTCCATACACAGTGGCACAGACTAGGACTGCTAGTTGTGAAACTGAGACAATGGCGTTTTAAGTAGGTATATGTCGTAGCGTTGTGGTAGTTCACTGGAGCTTTTACTCTATGGTCCATCAAAACGGCAACCACACACGTGGTTCATGAAACTACTTATGCCAAAACTACGCGCTAGCTTGCCATATGTGGCCCCCTTTGACCTTCCAGAATAAAACCCAGAAGAAAATTCCATAAAACCAATATCTTTTAGCTGCTATAGCCATTTGATAAGTAGAATTATTACAATGAAAACAAAAATAAAAAAATATGATTTTGAGGATAAAAAATAATTGTCATACTTTTACTTTAAAAAATAATAAATATTTTTAAATTATAATTACAATAACATAATATACATAAAAAAAATTCATTTTATTCGGTTGAAATAAAGAGGCCATAATTCTGGCAGCAAATGACTAGTACACCCAAACAAACTCACAAGGCCCACACATATCCTCTTACTCCACGAAAGTTCAAAGCATTTCAGATCCCAACAAATTTTATAAGGTGAATTAATTATAATAATTCTATTCACATCATTATTATTTTGAGAACCTATTTTAAACGATATATAGTTTTATTTTTAGCATAAGCGATGCTCTTTTAAATTTCTCAGTTAAATTTCATCAAAACAGTCATTTTACTTTTATATATTCATAATTTTACAATTACACCTGGAGATCACGTACAACCTGCGACAAAATTTGTGAAAGAGAAACGACAAAAATTGATGTTGTTTTCAGGTTAAAATTTGACTGAAGGAAGTTTCTATTCGTCCTGGCACAAAATCAAAGGGGTCCTGATCACACGAGGAAATTAAATAAGTTGCATGAATATAATTGGTGGGCCCCACTACACACCCCACACCTAATTCAATTTTATTTTATTTTATTATATCATATAATAAAATGTTTCCCCAACGCATTTTAAAAAATTTCTAAAAAAATCCCACCAGCGTTTTTTTTTTTCTTTCTCGTCTTCTCTATTTAGCAAGGATTAAGTCGACATAGCTTAGCAACCATATTATGTGGACTACCATTGAAATGATCTTGTTAGATGATGGCCACAAGATATATAGAAATGGTATCTGTGTGTGTTTGTGTGTGTGTGTGTGTGTATTCATACATCACTTTTCTCTCTGCAATTCTTGGGTCTTCTCTGGCCGCAATTATTATTTGAAAATTTTTCAGATAGGTTTGTCTATCAAAGATGATGGATCAAGTCCATCGTAATTAAAATATATAACTATATTAAATATATTTTTATTTTATTTTTGATATATTTATATGTTTATAATTATTTTTTTAGGGTATTACAAGAGATGCCGAAAGTTATAAGAGTAGAGAGTAAAAAACAAAATAAAATTTAAACTCTTAAACATCAAGTTCATTCTTTCTTAAAAATTGGAACTGATGTAAATATCACATATCATTTCAAAATCTCGTATTATTTTCGCCCCATATAAAGCGATTTTTTTTTTTTTGGGGGGTCAATGCAGAGAAAAAGATAGGACTATATGCTTAGTTATTGGTAAGGAAACTAGTCTCATCCTTTTAATTAAGCAAATGCCTAAAAAATTTGATTCTTGACTTTTAGAACTGGCCGGTGGCCTGGTATCAATTTCACTGGAGGTTTTAATGGAATTCATGAATCTTTTCTTTCTAAAGACCAAGTTGGGGGGAAGCGAACGCCGCACAACACAAGAAAGAAAGTGGGGGAATCAAGGTGGATAAGACTGAAGGTTTTATTTTGTTCACATTTCTCAATTCTATGATAGGGATCTGATTGCGGCATTTGATGCAATTAACCCATCCCTGCAAGTTGCAACTCGCAACTGGCTCTGATTCTGGTTTGATACATCATGCTCTTCCAAGCAGAGACGTGCTCTTCAAGATACCTTATACCAAATTAAAGCCTTTTCTCCCAAATTTGCATCCTTTCAATTTCTTGAAAATTTGACACTAACATCCAAATTCTTCTCTTTCCCTCTCTCGTCCCCCAACCTCCCTACTCCTAACTAACAATACTATTAACAACATGGGAAGCAATAAGTGCAAAAGCAGCCTAGCTAGAAGGAACAATCAAGTCATAAGTAAGAAAAAACAGATTGTGGGGGTGTGTAAGGTTTGAGAGGAAATTAATGGGAAAGGGAAAGTCACATGGAGAGATAAGATAAGAAACGAAAGGAGGTGAGGGTGTGGGGTGCTTACCAGGAACTCAATAACTGCGCTTATCAGGTAGATGTGATAAGTGGTGAAAAAGCCATCGGATAAGAAACCACCAAGAAGGGCAAGGAGGAAGGCTGTCCCCATGAAATTGGTGACATTGTTGGCCGATTTCGAAGGAGATAAGTGCATGTGCTGCTTCAGGTATAACACCAGATTGCTTGCATTGGCCAAATATGCCAGATTCTCCAATATCTCCACCACTGCACAACACAGATTCACCACACACACCCACACAGAATCAGTGCGAGATATATGACTTTTCATTTTTACAAACACTTAGAGGGCAACCCCATTTGATGAACTTCGTCGCTTCAAAGGCTATATATATATATATATATATATAATTACAGGGACCTTGAGAAACAGGGGTATAAAACTGTAACTGTAATAACTAATAATTGGTAATTAAATTAGGGACAGACCAAGAACGAAGGAAGCAGCGAGCATGCCGCCATGGCGGCCTCTGAGAGCGGGTTTGTTCCTCCAATTCACATAGCCTTCCCATGTGGTTGAGTGGTGGTGTTCTAATTCCTGCATAATTAGAGTTTGAATCAGAATAATTAAGCAGTATAAGAAGGTAGTCATCTTGCTAATTTGTGTGAACAGAGAGGAGAGAACAGAAACTAAAAGGGAAAGAGTGGAAGAAGAAACCCACCATGCCTCTCCTCTTTGTGCTAGGATCTTTGGTGTGCGAGAAGAGGTTGTTTAGGAGGAAAGAGGAAGATGAGTGGTGGGGGATTTAAAGAGGAGGAGCTTGGGGCAGAATGGTCTGGACACTAGACCATTACGACATTGACTTTAACCTTCTCTCCCCTTCTCTTACGCATGAACATCTGAGATTTGAAAAAATTCTATATGAGGAATCTAATTTTATAAAAATGGTACTAACATTTTAAAAATTAAAATTTTTTAAAAATATTCTTAATTAAAAATACTCTTATAACATAATAAAAATCAAATTATAACTTTATAATGCATGAAATATAAAATTTTTTAAAGTCTTTAAATAAAATCTTCACTATCAATTTTTCTTACAAATGCTTTTGGACTTTCTTTTGTCTCTCCTCTCGCGTATGATTAGTCTCTCTCTCTGTGCTTACATAATACATTAAAGAAAATTAAATAACAACTGACAAAAATAGTTTATTTGAGCTTTCTAGCTATTTTAAGAGGGCAATTACATTTTGTCATATCTATCTTTGGATAAAATTGCAATTTAATTGTAACATTAATCATTTTGTCACAGTTCAAATTAACTATAAGGACAATTTCAAGGTGTTGGCTACTTGAAGTGTGCACATATTAACTCCTGCTTGATTAAAATAACTAAAACACACTTGATTATAGATTTGGATTTTCTACACCAAATCTTTCCTTCATTGCCTCTTTACCAAAATTTGAACCGTTAAATTTGTTAGTAACTAACAATCAATAATAAAAATTTTGAAAGACATAATCTTGACCGTCAAATTTTGATAGAGAGACAGTGGAAAAAAAATTTAGTAGAGAGAATTCAAATCCCTTGATTATAATAACAAACACGCATACACAATTATTTAGGTAGAATTTTAAAAATATTTATTATCAAAATTTTTTTATAAAAATATAATATATAAAAAATTTAAAAGAACTAACTATATAATATTATATTGTAAAAAGATATTAACTTATCAAATTTTTATCAATAATTTAATAATAAATACTTAAACATTGTATCTTAATTTTTTTCATATATAATCATGTTGTAAATTCTTATTTAATTATTATTTAGATATATTAATAACAAAAAGAAATAATTTCTACCAAAGACATTATTTGCTTCTTAATTTACTCAAATGGATATGCATATACATTATAAATGATTGGGTAAATTACTTTATTATTTTTTGAAAGATATCCAATTTATACAATACTCTCTTCTTCTAACATGAAAATATACTTACATTTCTCTTAAAGTCAAAAGATGACTAAAATATCTTCAGATAATATTAATTTCTTATACTAATAATAGAACTTATTAAAAGATATATTTTTTAAACTTCTATTTCAATGTTATTTTGTATTACAAACTATAAATTTAATTTGTTCTAAAGTTTAAAAAGTGATATTTAATATTAATTAAATACATATTTATAAATACTTGAAATATTATACAAATAATAAATATAAAAATATTTTGGTCAAAATATTTATGGCATAAAAAATATATCTTTTAATTTTAAAAAAGATGAGTATAATTTTTTAAGATAAAAAGAATGCTATATAACTTGAATATATCTCAACAAAACCAAAAAAAAAAAAAGAGAATATATAATTTACCCTAGGAGCAAGAAGAAGAGTCCTTCTTTTAATGGATTATTCCATACAACTCCTTCTTTTAATAAATAGAGGTGAAAGAGCATCAATCCTGCCAACAAAATCTTAAAAGCAGGCAAGAAATATTGCAACCTATACTATACTAGTTCTGCATTTTTTGACCATAGACCCAAATATTTAAATGTAAAAGGAGTTGATGCCTCCCACCTGCCTAATTATGGCGTGCCATCTTTTCACACACTAACACCCTCTCTTTTCTGCTTTTCCTTCTTCCTATTTTTCTACGGAGAGAGTTACATTTAAGGATATAAACTTGATAATATTTATTCTAAAAAATTAGTTATCATAAAATATATTTTATTTTATTTAAAATCAGTGATAATTTTACTTAAAATAATAATAAAAGGTTATTCAAAATAAATATTATAATTTTTAGATCTTTAAATATAATTTTCCCTTTTTTCTCTCAAGTTTGGTTTCCCACACTGTTTTCTAAATTTCATTAATCAATCAATTCATCCGGACAAATAAAAATACGATTCCCCCTTCACAGGTAACATGCGTGTCGCGTGGCCGCATTATACATGAGAACTATGGTTGCCCTACCCTCCGGGCAACAAATATAATTACTAGATGCCACTCTCTTTATACAGCAGAAAATTGTAAATATATATAGATTACATTAATAAAAAATAAATATGTCAACATGTCAAAATAGGTCTCTCTCTCTCTCTCTCCCTATATGTAAAATTATAAAACTAATAATTAATCAAAAAATAAACATCTGAAGTAATTTTTTAAAATAATTATGTGTGTGTGTTTTATTAACTTAATTTATCAATTTACATTTAACTGATACACTGAATGTACCTATGTATTTTTCTTTATTACCGGTTCATTCAAGAAAAAAAAAAAAGAAACTTTGTACCACATGCATGTATTTGAGCTAGCTAGTAAACTTATATATATATATATAGAGAGAGAGAGAGAGAAGTAAAGATTATGTTCAAATATTACTGCCAAGGTTCTGTTCGAATGCATGCATCGGTGGGCTTTTTGTTTTGAGAATTTATTCATAGTACAGTGTAATTTCAGGGCCATTAGGCTAAAAATAGAAGAGCAAAGGTTGAGAATCAGAATTGCACGAGAGTAGGAGGTTCCAGATTTGGTTAAAAAATAATGTGGATATTTATTCTTAGGAGGCAAGGAATCAAGGAGATGAGGCATATATATATATATATATATATATATATATAAAAGTGAGTAGAGATTTTTTTTTTTTGGGCCTTTTCTAGGACCTACCCAACCATCTCCCAGTCCCACTTTCGCTACCAACAGAGCTAGCCATTCGCATTCCCATTGATCCAAGTGTTTCACCTAAAAGAAGAACATGCATGTAATATATTCATTTGACCCTATCCCCATTCTTGCTTTCAGATTTTGAATTTTTATTATCAAATTATTCTATACTTTAATTTAATTTGCTTTGCTGGCCCTCACTTAATTGGATTCAATCCGTGATCATTACATCGTTGTTTCTGGGGCCCAAGGATTATTTTTACGTTGTCATGTTCAGTCTAGCGTCATGATGAAGCAGACTGATAGTTTAAAATTAAGAATACTTTATCATCAAAAGATTTTTAAATGGTTTTGATCATTGATATTGAGGCTAAAAAATAATGAAAATTCCATTGAAAATTTTTATAAAGAATTTCATTTGACGTTCGTTCAGTACTATATCAAAACTCAAGAGAGTTCTTTTTTTTTTTTTTAACATACAAATCTGAGAAGTACAAATACATTCTAACTTTAAAGCAGAGTGCATATATAACTACAATTGAATCTAAAATTTTGTGTCAAAGCAGCTCAATCTTGTTAAATGATTCAATCTTTATCAATTATTTTTATGGTTAGTTCCCAATTAATAACTTCGTTTGGTGTATCAAAGGTATTAAAGTATAATCATTTACTTAAATTTGTTATTTTCTCGTGCATATATATATATATATATATATGGTATGACTATTTAGTTATAATTAATGTTAGTAGGTATTAGCAACTCACTAAAATAATGAATCCAAACAAGAGAGCCTATTTATCAAAAAGTTTTTGAATGATAAAATTGGTATTATAACAGAAAACAGGTAAATAAATAAATAAAAAGTGAGAAAATAGAATTTTGACTTTCTTTTACGTAGGACCAACCAAGCTTATAAACGACAGACTCGAATAAAAGGATATCTATACTCACAAAATGCAATGTTAAAAAGAAAGAAAGAGGGAGGGAAAATAACATGAAAAGAATTGTAAATATAAATCAAATAAAAATGTTTATATATCGTGTCATGCTTCTATTAGTTGAGAGATAACACTACACCTCATTTTTAAAACAAAAAGGTATAGCCAATTTATTTCAGTAATGAAATTAGCTTTCGTGTTGTCAATGAAACAACATGGGATTTGCTGGTTTCCTCAGTTAACGTAGTAGATCTATATGCATGTCAATTTTGTTTTTGTTTTTTTTGGGGTCTATAACATGATTGGGATGGCTTTGAAAAGAATCCAAGCGAGATGCTCTAGTAATTTTCCTTTATTTCATTAACCTTTGAAAAGACAGATAAACATATTATTCATAGAGAATTCCACTCTCTTTTACATTGAACCTGATTGGTCAAGTATTGTAGTCCCGTTAATTGACTGAAGCATTTATGATTAATTGGGTACAGTTAACCAATCAGGTCAACAAACATGTATGGGCGGTTGAATTGCAATAGATTGTAGAATAAGGAATTTCATTTCATTGAAGAAATAAAGTGTACATTGAATTTAATTCAATGTTAGACTAATGGAAACGATCAGATGTGTGATATAAGATACAATATTTTTAATTTTGGTTAGGTTCATTTTTTGGAATCAAATCACAAAATTTTTTTATTGAATTTCTTAATTTTGATGTAAATGATTTTTTTAATCAAACAAAAAATGTAAGTTAATTGGTTGAAAACGTAGATTTACACATCACCTAACCATAAATTAATGAAATAATTATAAAAATATAAACACAAAACACGATAATGTTGTATAGATGTGTGAAAACTATATCTCGTCATTTCTTTATTAATCATTACTCATTTGTATTTTAATTATTCCATATATAAATAATTTGCAGCTTTGAAGAACTCATGCATTAATCTTAAAATCTTGATTTAAATGGCACCATTTTGGACATAAATATCAAGAGATAATGTACACAAATTTGATCCTTGCACGGTCCTTTTTTCCACTCCCTACAAATCCTTAATCCTCCTTTGTAATTTTTTTTTTCCATAAAATTCAATAAGACAAAACAAACTCAAATGTCAAAGTAAAGCATGAAAGGGTCTCATGAAGCTAGCCTTAAAAAGTCAAATTCTCAGGATACCTTATCTCCTTGACAAAGCCCTTTGACAAAGCCAATCAGCCAACCACTACACGCTACATTATGGGCAAATGCATGCAACTAAGCCGTTACCTTCCACATGCCATAATAGAGACAAACCTGTGATTAGCAGAAACTACACGAGATTTCCCTTCTCCTACAGAGTTACTTATAGCTATGTGTTAATTGAAACTTTGTAGCCAATAGCAAGCTGCCACATCAGGTTTGTAACTTGTAAGTGAAGGTACAAACTCCTTCTAAAAAGATAAAATGCTGGACACTGACCTTTCAAAGGTGGAAAAAAATAACTGAGAATATATCTATATATATCCGCTATTAATATAATCTTTTTATTATCTGTTATTTTCTAGTACTTATTCTTTGTCGAGTCGTTGGATGAAGTAATAAGCAATCACACCTCGCCATCCAACAAATGTGGCATATAATTTTTGTTTTTTTAAATAATGTATGTAATTTATTTTAGCATGCATATGGTTTCTCTTGCTGATAAGAATTGATAATTTTTAAGATGCCAGGAGGACGTCTTTTTTCTCGACACCATCATTTGCAGTGGTGAAATAATTTATTATCAAATTAATTTCCAAGTTATAAGAGTTTCATATGTAATGTCCCGCATGTTAGGATTATACATGCACCATCTTTAAAAATATTAACATCTTATTGTGGTTGATCAGTTCAGAAATTTAACCTAATTAAATATTGCGTTAATGAAGGAGAAAAACTAATGACGTCAACGAAAAAACTGCCGACCATAATTAATAGTATTAAATATGAATTCCACATATAATTAATAAGCTATATGTATACTTCAAGGAATTCAATGTCAAACATATAAGTAGCTAATTGTAATAGAAATAGACCTTTTGTTTTTATATTAAATGTATTTAGAGGGTAATGTAAGTACGTTTCAATATTTGTTTATACTTTCTTCGCTCTGCCTCCGCGTGTCTTCTTTAGCTTTGACTTAAAAGATAAGGGTTATGTGTATAAGCCTAACATTACAAAAATGGGTCTATTTCCAATGACAACTTTGACAGTGAAATGGATATGCGTTATATACAATTATACATGTGTGTGTGTATATACAATTATACATGTGTGTGTGTGTATATATATATATACACACACACACAAGAAGACAGTAAATCCATGGAAATTTTCCAACAAGAAAAGAATGTATGATGAGTCACACACAGAAGAATTCAATGAAAATGGTTTTTATGTTTGCTTCAGTTAACCCCCTGTTATTAATTATATAAGGTGGAAGAAGCTATGATCAATATTGAAAAACAGGTCTTCTAGAAGATTAGAACAAGTTCGACATTGAAGTGACCTATATATCTAGTGGTATTGATTCACTGGGGTTATGCTGAGGCTACAACGTGTTTACTACTTAGCCATGAAACAGAGAGAGAGAGAGAGAGAGAGAGAGAAAGAGAGAGTCATAAATTGGAACATAAATCTAAACATCATGTGGTAGGAGAAGCAGCTATTAATTAACCATTACTCAGAGCAATAACTACAAGGAACAAAGCAACCAATACAGATACATATGAAGAACCTGGTTCCTTTTTTCTTTTTTTAATTTTTTTATACCAAATTAGACCTTTGGAGTTTGACCTAGAGATACACAAACCTTAATTTCCTCTGCAGCTTCGTGGGATCCAATTAATTAAGTATCCTCCCTTTAAGCACTTCTAATCTCGAAGTCCTAAGTAAACCATGTATTTTAATTTTAAATATGCACCCAACGATCTCTGTCTAACTGATAATGATCTCTTTCTTGCTAGTCAACCATAAACATCAATGCTTAACATGATTTTAAGCAAACTTCAGAATTCGTTTCTGAAACCATGGGAAGCACATACCCGTGTACTCCCTCCGTGTTAAAGATCCCCGAGATTTTAGGATAGAGTTTGTTATCCTAATATTATATAGTCCTGATGCTTTTAATATTTGGTAGCATGATCATTATATTGTAACTGATAGATAACATATCTATCCAAAATGGATGTGGAAACATACCACACTTGTATATAATTTGCATGAGATCAATAAAGAACTTGAGGAGGTGCGATTATTTTCATGGTATCAGAGCAAATTCCGGTTGTTGATCCTGTGTTATTGCCCTGCCCATTCCATTGAAAAAGATGTCGAATTCCAAAGAGAATGAGAGTGCGAGTGGAACAAACACCACAAACATGTCAGGAGGCATCGTAGATGTTATGTCTCCTTACTATGTTCATGCCTCCGACAACTCAGGACAAGTTTTTGTTGGAGATCTCCTTAATGACCGAAACTATGGAGAATGGATAGGGGACATGAGCAACGCCCTCTATGCGAAAAACAAGATGGGGTTTGTTGACGGAATGATCTCGATGCCGCAGCAGACTCACCAAACCTTAGGCATTGGATGCGATGCAATGCCATTATAAAGGGATGGTTAAAGAGCGCCATGGAGAAGGAAATATGAAACAGTGTCAGATATGCCAAAACGGCGTAAGAGATTTGGAAGGAACTCGAAGAAAGATTTGCAAAGGGAAGTGCACCTCATGTATACGAGTTAAGGCTAGCAATAGCCATGCTGAAGTAAGAGAAGCTTTTGGTACCTTCATAC
Source organism: Erythrophleum fordii (assembly GCA_032878935.1). Lineage (NCBI taxonomy): Eukaryota > Viridiplantae > Streptophyta > Magnoliopsida > Fabales > Fabaceae > Erythrophleum > Erythrophleum fordii. The sequence continues at coordinate 45,163,018 of JAVQMF010000053.1, read as the reverse complement.
TACACGAAACTAAAAGAACTATGGGATGAAGTCCATTCGCTCATGCCATGGCCTACGTGTACGTGTGGGGGATGCTCATGTGACATACAGAAATGCTTAGTTGAAATGAGAGAAAGAGAGCAGCTTTATGACTTTCTCATGGGCCTCGATGATATATTCACAACTATGAAAACACAGATCCTGAGTATGAAGCCTGTGATTAGCCTCAGGAATGCATACCACCTCGTTGTTGAAGATGAATAACAAAGAACCATCTCAGCAACGAGCAAGATCACTGTGGAGGCAGCAGCGTTCCAGGTGCGTGGCAGCAGACAAGGTAAGAGAGACAAGCCAAGATGTGAACATTGTCAAAAACTGGGACATACCCAGGAGCAATGTTATGAAATTATGGGCTACCTACCTGATTGGAGAAGAGGCGAACGAGAAAGAAAAGAAAGAACTAACTCGTGGAATAAGAATGTACCTAAAGCAACACATGTGAGTTAGAATGACAGTCCAATTCTAGGTTTAACATTGGAGCAGTATGAACTACTCATGCAGCAGTTGGGACGTGACTTAGAAGATGATAAGATCAATTAACAAGCTCAAGTTGTCGCTAATATGGCAAGTAATCTTATTTTTAAAAAGCCTTGGGTAATGGATTCAGGCACCAACGAACACATAACATGTGATGACGAATTAGTAGAAGAAAGAACTGTCAAGAAACAACCAATGAAGATTCCTAATGGTGATAGCATACCAGTTAAGAGTACATGAAGTTTAAAATTGCCAAATGGGATGATACTCAACAATGTTTTATATATTTTGGATTTCAAATGTAACCTGTTGTCAATCAATAAGTTAACTAAAGAATATGATTGTGCTGTAATTTTTGTGGCTAACTTATGTGTGATATAGGACTTAGCCTCGAGGAATGTGATTGGAGTGGGTAGGCAACAGGGTGGCTTGTATCTTCTTGAGCCATTGCAAGGAGAAAGCGTGGCAATGTCAGTAAGTGGGCTGAGTGACGCAGACTTATGGCACTGAAGACTGGGTCATGCCTCAGACAAAAAAATAAAGCAGCTAGATCTAGGATTTAGAGTCAATAAAAATGTTGCACTTTGTGAATCATGTGTTAGAGCAAAGTAAACCAGATTGTCTTTTCCTTTGAGTTCAATAAAAATGACTTCATGTTTTGAATTAATCCACTGCGACATATGGGGTCCTTACAAGACACCATCATTGTCAGGTACACATTATTTTCTTTCGATTGTGGATGATTACAGTAGAACTCTGTGGGTGTATTTGATGAAACAAAAATTGCAAGTAGCTTAATTTTTACCGATGTTTATTAACATGGTTGAGACACAGTATGAAAGGAAAGTCAAAAGGATTAGAACTGATAATGGACCCAAATTTCAATCTAATCACGTAGCACAGATGTATGAAGAGAAAGGAATAGTACTTGAAACTAGCTACATCTACACGCCCCAACAAAATGGGTTGGTGGAAAGGAAGCATCGGCATATACTAGACATGGCTAGAGCATTGAGATTCTATGAAAATTTACTAATAAAGTTTTAGGGGCAATGCATTCTTACTGCAGCCCACATTATAAACAGATTACCCTTTGAAGCACTTCAGAATAGAACGACATATGAAGTCTTCATGGGAGAAAAGCCTAAGTACGACTACATGAGAGCTTTTGGTTGCTTGGCATATGCATAGAATGCCAGAAGTGAAGGGAAGTTTGATTAAAGGGGGAGACAGTGCATGTTCTTAGGGTATCCTCATGGAAAGAAAGGATATAGGGTGTATGATATGGATAAGAAAGAGTTGTATGTGTCAAGGGATGTGAGATTCGTGGAGGATAAATACCCTTATCGAGAAGTTAGCAAAGAAAACCCACAGCAAGGGCCCATGGTTCAGGAAATTCAAATAATGGAGGATGACACATCACATGCAAGGTGGCAACAAAGTGAAACTTGCAAATTTCAGCCTACACGTGTTGAAGGTGAAACTTGCATGGAGATTACACGTGTTGAAGATGACACTCATGAAGATGGGCCCATCGATGTAGCATGATGTCAAATTGAAGAAGGTGTAGATAATGAGTTGAGACGGAGCCAACGAGCTAGACATCCACCTAAGCATCTTGACCAGTACATCACTGACTTGCCACCCTCCATTGCATCCCTTGAGCCTACACACCTATCAGGTAACTCTGTGCTATATCCTTTATTTGCTCATGTTAGTAGCAAAAATTTCACACCATCTCACTGTGTTGTGCTAGCGACCATCTTATCTTGTGATGAGCCAAAGAATTTTTCTCAAGTAGTCAAACATGAACATTGGCGTGAAGCAATGCGTAAGGAGATAGAGGCTTTGGAGAAGAATGAGACGTGGACTCTTGAGACATTACCCCTTGGAAAGAATGCAGTAGATTCTAAGTGGGTGTAGGAAGTCAAATTCAAACCCAATGGAGAAGTTGAACACTACAAAGCAAAACTAGTGGCCAGAGGTTTCACTTAGGTTGAAGGTGTTGATTTTCATGAAACTTTTGCCCTAGTAGCCAAATTGGTAACTGTTCGCTGCTTGCTGGCCGTTACAGCGAAGAAGGGATGGGAAGTTCATCAACTGGATGTAAACAACGCATTTTTACATAGAGAGCTAAACGAGGAAGTTTACATGAGAATACCGAAAGGTTTTGCTAAGAAAGGAGAAACCAAAGTCTGTAGATTAAGAAAGTCACTTTATGGCCTGCATCAAGCATCGAGAAATTGGTGCCAAAAATTTACAAGTGCTCTACTTGTAAAACCATAACTTCTAGCTCATTTCATGCCATTTATAAATATGCTTGCTTGTTTTGAACTCTATTTCTGTTTCCATGAATTGTAGACATATTTTTGTGATATAAATGAGTTATAATGAAGGAAATAAATATGAGAATATATAACATGATCTCACACGGTCCACGTGACACCGATTGCAAATTTTTAGATATAGCGCAATGCGAAAAAGTCTATTATTTTTATCCCCTTTTTTCATATGCTCTTGTGGGATTGATAATACAAAGCTTATAAATGGCATGAAATGAGCTAGAAGTTATGGTGTTACATTTATTGGTATCAGAGAAAAGTTCCAGGCTCTTTCGGATTGGATTTGGCTTGAGGATGTAGCAATGGGGCTATGTAAAGGCTTGAATGGATAAGTAAAGTCTTATATGAGACATGTTAGGTGTATAAGTATAGTTTATGACTTTATTCATAATAAGTAAGTTGTATGATGGTTTTAGAGTAGTTAGTGGACACCAGGAAAGAGTGGCCTCTAGAGTAGCTTGAGCAGAGTTAAACTTAAGCGAAGTTAAGGGATCCAACGGCTAGAGCTTGATGAGATACGATAGCTCACCGGGATCAGTGGCAAGCCCTAGATATGAATGATGAGAATGATCTCATTGATAGGAAGAGGCTTGCTAGAGAGAGTATGCGAGGCCTAATTCTCTTGGGCAGTCATACTCAGACCATTCCCAGCTGTCTCGCGTAACGCAAAGACAAGTAATGATGTAGTGCAGTATAAGATGAGATTGTAGCTGCACAGGACCAGTTTAGAGGGGAATGAGGAAAAAGAGTTACCTTTTAGCTACAACATCCAAATGTCTAGATAAATATTAGAGCCTGAAAGGTTAATTCCCTCAGGCCATAGATTTGAGTTATAAGCTACACCCTTTAGAGCTCTGACAGCCCAGAGGCAATAGTTAGCTATGCATGAATGATGCAAGAGGTGGAACCCTCTAGCTTGATGATGGGCTAGATATAGAGACAATGAGGCTCGAGTTGGTAGCTAAAGATAAAAATCCAATCCTTGAAAAAAAAAAAGTAAGCAAATCAGAGGCCGTTAGCCACGGCCAATTACTCCATAGAAGTAGCGAGACAATCCAGAGAGTTTCTCGCCGCAACCAATTCAGAAGTTAGCAACGGAAAATGGCAGTGTAAATGCCTTGTTGGTCATATTCAGGCCAACTTGAGAAAGGAGTTGATAAGGGGTCAGACAACCCACAGCGAGTGGGAACCCCTAGTATAAGTAGGGAATGGCCTTAGAAAAATTTAAAACTCTCCCCCACACCTAGAACTCTTCTTGGCCGAGACATAGGCTTCCTTTGGGCTTCTTGGAGTTCTCTTGATTTTCTTGAAGGAGGAAGTTTGTGGGGAGCATCTTTGGTGTCTCAAGAACTCATTTATACTCTAACTTAGACCTAAGAAGTATCACATAAATTTAGAAATTGGAAGGTGCACTTAAAATTCTAGTTTTTGTATCTTGATTTCTAATGCCTATTTCTTGATTTTCTTTGCATATTCTTATTTCTCTCCATCAAATACCTAAGAATCATGCTTGGTTGGGCTTGAAAATCATATCTTCCTATGGTTCTTAGGCTAGGTCGAAATGGAAAAGAAGTGTGATAAAAAGTATCAACCATAGAATACATTTTTATCTTGTTTCCTTGCTTAATTTGGCTTAAATCTTGATTTCTCCAAACTCCTCTCTTCAAATCCAAACTTTTCCTTGAATATGTCCCTTGAATCAGATTTATAAACCTCATTTTAATCTAAAGAAAGAAAGGAGAAGGGAGGAGAAGAGGTATGAATGAAGAAAAGCAAGGAAAATCACCATGAAAACATACCTTAAGCTTGGTTTTCTTCTTCCTTCTTCTTTCTCTCTTGGGCTCCTCTCCCTTAGGGTTTTTTTTTTTTTCTGATTTGGGGCTGAAAAATCTGAAGTGAAATGAGGGCAAGTGTGAGGCGCCACCTATATATAGTTAGGGAAAAAGAACTTTTTCAAAAATTCTAATTTTATCTTTCATACTTTGCATTTTTGTTTCTCCTTTGTTTGAACTCCTTTTTTAGAACCGCCTTTCTTATTATAAAATTTAGGTTCCTAATTAAGAAAAATGTCTTTGGAATCACTCAAATCGGAGCTAAAACCTTCCCAAATGAACCCGTCAAAGTTTGGGCACGCCGACATTGGAAAACGTCCACCGGAGGGGATTTAACTGTCCCGGGGCTTTTCATGGTTTTCAAGGCCTCTGAGAATCCCAGAGAACTTAAAACTTTCATTTAAAAAACCCTCCTGTGTATTTTTCAAAAAATGCCCATATTTACGAAAATGCCACTAGCCTTTTGGCGAATTTTTTCGAATCACTCTAGCCTTGATTTCTGGACAACTCAAAGCTCAACTCCTCATTTTCTAATATTTAAAATTTTATCATAATTTTAGTTGGCCTCAATTCCTTCTAATTCAGGGACTTCCTTTTGTATCTGGCCCGTTTCTGCCGTTTGCGAAGAAACTGAACATTGCGTTTCTCACATTTACGGAGGGACCAGATGTTACATTACTCAGCATTGAATTCAAACAAGCAAAGGCAGATTATTCATTGTTCATCTACAAGAGAGACAAAACCTTCTTGGCAGTGTTAATCTATGTAGATGACGTGATATTGGTAGGTAATGATACAAATGGTGTTCAAGAAGTAAAAGGATTTCTAGACAGGAGTTTTAGCATCAAGGACCTAGGACTTTTAAAGTATTTCCTAGGGATTGAAGTGTCAAGAACAACAGACGGCAGGGTTCTCACTCAAAGGAAATATGTACTGGATATTTTAAAGGAAACAAGGTTACAAGCTTGTCGACCCAGTACATCTCCAATGGAATAGAATTACAAAATAAGTGCAAACGATGATGGGCCTAATACAGACGCCACTAGATACAGAAGGATAGTGGGCAGATTGCTTTACTTGATAGTAACACGTCCTGACATAACTTATGTGGTTAATGTGCTGAGCCAATTTGTAGCCACACTGAAACAGACGCATATGGATGCAACAAAACGAGTTCTGAGGTATTTAAAGGGAGCGCCTGGTCAAGGTATATTATTGAGAAAAGATGGAAACCTTAGCCTTGAAGCATACTGTGACGCAGATTGGGGTGGGTGTATAGACAGCAGGAGATCATGTAGTGGTTTTTTTATCACCCTGGGAGGATCTCCAATTTCGTGGAGAACAAAGAAGCAAATAGTTGTCGCGAGATCTTCGGCAGAGGCAGAGTATAGAGCGATGGCAAGCATAGTTAGTGAGCAAGTTTGGCTGCGATGGCTACTAAGTGAGCTTGAGGTACCACAACAGGAAGTAACCACATTATTCTGTGACAATCAGGCGGCACTACATATTATCATGAACCCGGTATTCCATGAACAAACGAAACATGTGGAAATGGACTGCCGTTTTGTTAGAGAAAGGTTACAATCAGGAGAAGTTAAGCCAGTCAAAATTTGGACCAAAGTGCAGATAGCAGATATATTCACGAAAGCATTAGGAAGAGACAGATTTGAGACATTGTTAGGCAAGTTGGTCATCGTGGACCTCCATGCGCCAACTTGAGGGAGAGTGTTAAATATTCCCGAGATTTTAGGATAGAGTTTGTTATCCTAATATTATATAATCCTGATATTTTTAATATTTGGTAGCATGATCATTATGCTATAACTGATAGATAACGTATCTATCTAAAATGGATACAGAAACATATCACAATTATATATAATTTGCATGAGATCAATAAAAAACTTGAGGAGGTGCGATTATTTTTACTCCAGTCCAAAATATCACTTACTTTTAACAGATTTATGTTTTTTAAAAAAAATTAGTTATATTCTTAAACTTTTTAAATATTATTATCTCTTTCTAGCTTTGTCTCTACTGCCAACATAACTATTGCTATTAAATGAGGATTTTCAATATAACTATTGTTATTAAATACAGGACATTATAAATAATTATTATATTATTATCAAATAATTTATATTTTAGATCAAAATTATTTTTTTAAGTGATTTATATTTTAAACAGGAAGGAGTATACCACAGCACCCACGAGGGATTCAATGCAACCCAAGTTCGTGACTTCACGAAGAAAAGCAAGTGAAGTCCTCTTTCTTGTAGGTTTTTTTTTTTTTTTCGGTTGTAATGGTTATAATAAGTAATTAGTAAATGCATAATAATGAATATGGTTTTTTGTGGGTCCAGATTGCATTAAGGCTTTGAATGGAATTTTAGTATGAGTGATTTCTCACCGTCCACGTGAATCTCCCCAGAGTCCCCGCCGCATCCGCTGCTCACTCACCGCACACGCTTGGGTCAATTCTGAAAACACGTTGGCTGCATAGTTACCATTGCACTGCTCACACGTGGTTAAAGATTCTTTGCGAATTTCCTTTGTTCTGAGTTGTGTGTCGTTTTGTGTCTGTCTATTCCTTAAGATTTGGTTTGGGATTGACTAATTATAATTTTCAATTAATTAATATTTTAGAACTTACCGACATCTATTTATTTTTTATTGGGAATAGTTGGGAAGTACATGAGCACGAAGAATCCACCAAGTTCATTGCCAAAAAATAACAATAATCCTACGGATCTTTCGGAGGTGGACCTCTTTTATTATTAGATATTTTTTTAACTTATAATAATAATATTTTGTTTTTGTATATAATAGTTCACATCCTTTTACCCAAAAATTCTTGATCACTGTCAAATACATTTGTCAAACTAAGATTATCATATTTAACTGTCAGCGTGATTCATAAATAATGTTGTAGGCCTTAAAATTGAAATGGAAAATGTTACTTTTATCCTGATAATTATAAAACGGGAAAACTGAAACAAAATGGAATTTTGTCTCATTTTTTAAAGTTATAATCATATTATATTCTTTTATTTAATAGCAACATTTTGCCCATTAATTCACTATAGTTATAACCCACTTTCAGGATTGATTCACTGGTACAGTAGGAAAACCTTCAGGCTAGTAATTTTTTATTAAAAAACGGGGCAAAAAATCAAAAATAATGAATCAAAATCAAATTCAGTCTAATAAAGTTATCAATTTAACCTGACTTAACTCTCGCAATTATTCCCACGAATCACACCCCATCAATTCAATAGAACAAGTATATGTTATTATAAATGCAATAAATGTTATTATATACTCCCTTCCGTCTTGTTTATTAAAAATAAAAAACTGTTTCACTAGTATTAAAAAAATAATTAATATCAATTTAATTCATTAATTAGGTTCAAATTTGATAATATTTTTATTTTATTCATATTTATTTTGTATAAAAAAACGTTATACATTGTTAAGTGTATTAGGTGTAATAATAAATTAAGAATAAAAAAATTATTATTTAATGAAATAAAAAAATATATTATATTTTTTATATTTTGAGACCAAAAATTTTTTTTAAATTTTCTTATAAAAATGATCGGAGGGAGTATTAATTTTACTAGGCAATATCTTTATATTTATAAAATTTGTAGGAAGTCATTTACTATTCATTGCCTTCGAAACAGTAACCAATTTCTTTTTTTTTGGATTGCATGCCTTTTTTTTTTTCATCTTCTAAACTGTTTTTAAAATTTAAGTTTTTTTTTTTTCACAATAGGACCAGTGCTATCACGGGCCCCTTTCACCTGTTTTACTGACAAGAGATAGTTAAGTAAGGTAAATGGTGTAGATGTGTCAAATCAATAAAGGATCCATATTCAATGTAGTACCTCCAATAAGTTTATGGGTTATTTTCTATTGGCTTAATATGCATGTACACGTACCAGTCTGTATGTTAACATTTTTGTTTAATATCTGGACAATCAAAACCCATAATGCTTACATGACAAGTTGCCTCCTAGATAATAAGCTTCACACTTAATGCAGACGACATATTACAGTAGCGTTTCAACAAGTGGCTGTAAAGACAAAAACCTCTTTCATTTCGAGTGTTTTATTACCTTACCACCAAACAAAAGTGGCTAAGAATAAATGACTGTAGGGTTTCCATAATAACATGACAACAACAGATTCCACAAAGAATGGGAAAAATAAAAAAAAAATCATAATATCCATTTTAAGATGAACTGGGGAGATCGAAGATGCCAAATGAGGGGTTTAAAAGTCACAGGAGAATGTAACTTGGAAGAAACATTCTCATGAGATCGAACAATAAAGATAAAGAGATAACAAATCACAACAACTATTGCTATACTGTCTACTGGTGTAAAGATAAATAGAGACAGAGATAGATATCAATAACCCTGTTATGGAATCCTGTCATATATTCTTGAGTATGCGGCTTATAAAAATAAGGCAATTATAATGATAACATAATTATGTGAAGTTCTTTTGGTGTTAATTTGTTATCTGATTCTCCAATAAAAATATAAAATAATAAATTTTTTGCAATTTAATGACTTTTCAAAAAGAAATTTCACATGTCATAAATTTATTAAAAAAAATTATAGCAAATATTTAAAATTTGTGTCTAAATTAAATTTTTGTTTATATAATTAAGAGCCACCAAATCTGTGGGTGAAAACATGGATACGAAAGTGATTACAACCAACAATTAATATTTGCAACTGCCACATAAAAATTCTTATTCTTGTCTGTGGTGCCACATATATAAAGAAAATGGCATCTCTTTTTATAAGAGGAATCTAATGACATCTTTAGCAGACATTTTGCTTATCCTTCTTTCTCTGGTCGTTATTTATTCTCCACTGAATAGCTCAGAAAGTTCAGTTAGATTCATCTGTCAGTCTTCCTTTTCACCAAGTAGAACCCCTACCATTAATATTATTGATGCTTGCAACTGAGGATAGCGATTAGTGTTTTTGTTCTGCACATCAAAAGTGGACTCTAAAGAACACATAAATCCAGAAAAAAGGACAGTTTTACTCTGCTATTCTCAGCAAGAGATATATTCTTTTTTCTCAAATATATTTTAATAATATTAAATAATTAATTTATATTTTAGTATTGCATAAATGAATTGGATTTTGTTTTGTTATGAGTAACTTATAATAGGTTGTGCTATTTATAAGTTCATCTAGAGAGCAAGCTCCAATTCATAGTTTAGCTAGATGTGATCCTATTTATTAACATCAGGTAAAATTTATTGGTTAACCGAATTTAGTATATTTTAATAGACTTTCAAAATCTCTAAATATTGTGAATTGTAGCTCCTGCTCTTCGTTGCATCTTTGCAATTGCACTTTTCTTATATTCTAGTTTTGTTATTCTAGGTTTGATTTACATTTATGTCCCAATTATTTTTAGCAATTGGTATTAGAGTCTTTCCATTGGAACCCAAAAATTTTGCGTTTTGATTATAGAGAATTTTAAGAGGTCGGCATTTTGATCTTGTGAAAAATTATGAATTGGGTAGCTGGAGACATGTTTTTAAACTACTAAAAGACTTCGTAGGACTAACCACGGATGAATAATTTTTCTAATTGGATGAATTGTCAATAACTTTGGTCTATCTTTTCTGTAAACTTTAACCACGAATTCAATGGTAAGTGGTAAATAGAGGAGCCATGCAATGGATCCACTCAAGCGCAGCGTACATAGCATCTAGAAATATAAGAGAAATTGGATCCTTTGCACATCCTTTAGATGCATAGAGAATGCATATAGAATCCTGATCGTCTAGATCTTTCCTTTTTTTTTTTTTAATTTTTTTTGGGGTTATAAAGGAAGCAGAAGACATAATAAAAATAGTCTTTTCAATTGGTAACTTTAAAAAAATGATAAATAAGTTTTTAAAAAAAAACAAAAAAGGAGAAGAATAAGAAATCTTGGTCATCTAGGTTAAATCTAAATAGCTAGGATGTTATGTGTAGAGGATCTGGACGTGAAAATAAAACCAGCATATATATTATTAGCACATAAATGTTTAGTATGTTTGTGATATGAAAAAGTAAGCCCTGATGACCAATTGGGAGAAGACGTTTCAAAAGAGTTGTATACATAAAATTGGATCCTAAATATATATGAAAGCTCCACTAGAGACTAGCTTTTTCTATTTTATTTTTGAAATCATTGTTGGCAGAAAAATCAACTAAGAATTGGTACAATGTATGTGTGGACTTTGTTGCTTGATGAAATAAATTGATGATTGGTCAATTGTCATGCTTTGCTATAATATATTAGGTAAATTATGTGGCTTGTTATAATATATTATATGAGTAAAGCGTTTTCTTTTCTTTTAACAGCTTACAATATGAATAATTCTTGTTGTTTCTTTGATCCACTTAGTTCAACTCGACCTCCATCATTGGTTTCTGTTGGGATGATGTTTGGATTAAAATTGTGGGATTAGAAAGATTTCATCTTTCATGCTTAAAAAAAAAATCAAGTCTTGTTCATCCCCGGTGTTTGTAAGAAGTAAGCATAGAATTGGATTTTTCTTTTGGGGTAAATTTTAGTAGTCGAGATCAAGTTTTTGGTCCAAAATTTTATGAAAATTTTGATACCATTTATTTTTTTTTAAATTATAAAAAATTATTTCTGGATATTATTTGACATTTTTTTTAGATGAGTTTAAACAGAAAATATTTTAGTAGAGATAAAAATTTTTGTGAGCAATTATATTTTAACCCTTTTTGAAAGGTTTAGAAATGGAAGTAGATTTTGTGCTTAGGTGAATCACTCATGAAATTGCTCAAGTTTTAACTTATACACATAGCTCCATGTTATTATTTACAATTATCTCATTTCATTTACTTGTTTAACTCATGAAAGTTATAGTAGTAATTTATTTTTAATGTTGTAAAACATGCATTTTCAAATAAAATTGAAGAAATTCAAGGGTTTGTTGTGATATATATATATATATATTTATATTTACCTCATAGTAAGAAGATATTATAAAATTAACATGTGATACTAGCAGTTATAATGTGTGATAGTAATTGTAGATGGATTCCAACTTCATCAAGTGGCATCTTGGATATCCCAATTATTGGTAGATGATTTTAGATAATGTTTTGGAATTGCCGAAATAATTTATAGATCATCAATATGTTATAAGTTTTTTGAAAATATATACTTTTCAATTTGAAATAAAAATTTGCTAATATTAATATGAAATGTCATTAAAAATTTGACTCCTCGCATTAGATAATAATATGCACTTCATGACTACCAAGGTGATAAAATTTTGTGTATTCAAAAGTAATTTGTTATGATCATATTTCTCGATGAAATATGATAATATTAAAACTCTTTTGAGAATATATTGATGATCTAGATTTAATGTGATAAATGAAATAAATCATTTACCTATATGAGAATTTTGTTGATAGTGGGTTATTTGGTTATTTTCCTTAATTTTATTGTCAGAACATGGTTTGATTTCACAATTTTGGATAATAACATATGTATTTTTTTCATCATATTATTCATTTGTTTTTTCATACTCTCTTATGCACTGTTGTTACGAAATATTAAAGATATTACTATTGCTAACTATAATGGCATGCCTTTTATTTATTTATAAGATGATTTTGGTTATTTATACTTTGTGATTGTGAGCTCATTCATTATGGAACCAATTATAAAGGTGTTTGATTTTAATTGAAATGTTTGATTCAATTAATATGAATGTATTGGAATATCTTTATAATTTTTTTGCTGCATAATTATTGCTAGACAAATTACATTAACAATGCAAGTGCTCTATTAGTATAGCATTGTTATGTATTATGTTGTTGTGATAGTTAAATAGGCCTTGTGTGTTTTCTGAAATTATGTGCATATTTATAAAGTGATAATTGAACAACTTTCACATATATGACATTCTATAATGTGTCTTATAATATCATTCTTGGTTCACAACAAATTATGAAATTTTGTGAGAGACACATTAGCTATCTATAACAAAGATATATTATTTTATAATGCATTATGTAAATTGTGTTTAACTCTTAATAATGAATACTTATATTTTAATGTTGAGAGTTTTAGGTCTATGATTGAGGATAATTTAATGTTGTGGCATAATGAAATTGTTGAGAGGATTATAAATTAATCCTAATTTTTCTTACATTATCAGTTTATTTATATAACTTTTAGACATATTTGTGAGATTGGTAACATCATATGATTAGATGTATATCTTTTGGATTTGCTTGAATATGAGATAAATACGTCATTTTATGATAATTTAATTTTAATTTATGTGTAATTTTTTTAAATAATTATGCCTCTATCTATTATAGAGCTACTCATAAAAAGTTATTATGTGAAATATAATATTTTTACTTTGATAATTGAATTACATGAGATGGATTATACATGTAATGAACATACTTTATTAGTATAACATTATTTGGTATATTTTTTATAATATATGAGTTAATATAAATGAAAAATATTATAAATATTAAAAGGTTGATTGTGTAAGGCTTTTGTATTAAAGATATTTTTATTAACTTATGGCATTGTCAACATTATTTGTAGGTATTATAGTACATTTCACTCTATGTTTCAATACTTCTTGTACCATATCAATACAAAAGTATTAGAGACATTTGGTTTTGTTATCCTTGATATGTTTTTTGAGTTCTTTTAGTTTATTATGATCTGAGACCCTTAAGTGAGATCATGATAAATAATAATTTTGTATTTGTAATTGCATTAGTTATATCTTAAAGAGAACTCTTATTTATAATTATGTTGTACACATAATTTATATTTACATTGATGTTATTCTGGCTACTATATCTATGCAATCATTATATGTGAGAACTTTGAATAGGACTAATGGTGAGAACTATATAAGTTCAATCTCTAGATAAATATCTAATTTGATGTTTTCCTTGAGATAATTGATTAAAACATGTCAATACTTATGAGACTAAGAAAGCAAGATATTATTGTAATTTTATGTCCTAGCTAGTAAACCTCATTTTAAAATTAATAAGGTATCTTAGTGTGATTATATATATATTTTTACAATCTTAATATATTCTTTTAGTTTAGTGAAATGTTATTGACTATTTCTTATCAAAGATAAGTGGGAGTAAGTTTTGTTTTGTTTTTTTTTTGGGTTGTGAATATGGTGTCTCTTCTTTTTGGCACACATATCACCAATGTAATAGAACTCGTTATGTTCTTCCCTTCATAAACCCTACATTTGGTAGGATTTTATGTGAAGTGAAATTTTTACTCTCACTCTTATGTCAATATGTCTCCTCTTAAAAAGGAAAAAAAAAAGATTTAATAATATTTAATGTTCTTAATGACCAATAAAGTAGATCCTTTTTCTTCCACTACGTTAGTAGCTGCAATGTACACTTTAGTATGCACTTAATTTGACATAGCTTTTGCTATTAATATGTTTGGTAGATATACTTAAGTGATCTCGGGTTAGATCACTAAATGGCTATTAAGAAAGTTATATGATATCTACACAATATTTCGGATCACATGTTGATTTAGAGTAGATCTAAACCACTTGTAATCATTAGTCCTTTTGGATTAAAATTATGTGATTTATATAGATGACTTGAAATATACTTTTTATGTATATTTTATGATGTTTTAGAGAAGTTGTTTTATAATAGTGTCAAATAGATATTTATAGCTACCTTAGCTTGTAGATACATCTTATGGTGTTTAGAGGAGTTGTTTCATGAGAAAGTACCATGCAGATACTTACAACTATCTCAGCCTCTGTATACATCTTACGATATTTAGAGAAGTTGTTTCATTAAAAAAATGTCAAATGGACACTTACAACTACCTCAATTTTGGCTGCAAAATATGTCATTTGTTGTGGGACCATTTTCAAGCTATATATATAGTTAACGAAATTAGTTTTTGTTATGACAATGATTTAATTGTGAATGCATATTTTGAATATTAACTATTTAATTGTGACAATGATTTTGCTTATACTTTTCTTTAAATCACAAAAATTATAATCTTATTAAATTTTGCTATCAAATTCATGTTTGTCAGAGAGAAAATTCATGAATTTCAAACTCAAATTATATATGTTTTATAGATAATATGCTAGTTAATCCATTAACCAAAGGCTTACCCATTGACATTTTAAGAAATATGTAACTAACTCTTAGGTATTGTAGAAAATTTTATTGATACTTTGTTTTAATAGGAGTTTGAGTTATATTCTTTATTAAAATTTTCACATATTTTGACATTTAATTAAGCCAAGTGTTTTAGATATATTTCTTTTGTTATTTCATTTAATTCAATTATGGAACTTTATTAGTATTTTAACATTATTTTTCTTATTGACTTCAATGTTTTTGGTTTGCCATTTCAATTCTAAATTTTTTGGTACAACACATATTGATTAATTGACATTTTTAATATATTATGCTGATCAATTCTTGTTTTATCTAACAATTAATTAATTTTATATTAGAATATTTATTAATTTATGGATTAGAATTAATTAATATTAGACTAATTAATATATTATATTTTAATAATATTAAATAATTAATTTTATATTTTGATACTATCAATGGATTGGATTTTGTTTTGTTATGAATAGCTTATAATATATTAGGCTACTCATAAGCTCATTTAAGAAATAAAACTCAACTCACAATTTATCTAGACTAATGATCTTATTCAACATTAGCTAGGATTATTAACCATTTAATATTTTGATAGACTTTCAAAATCTCTAAGTATATATTATGAGTTGTAGCTCCTCTACCTCATCTTATCTTTGCAATTGCAGTATTCTTATTAGACTATTCTCTTTTTGTTTTAGGTGTGATTTACACTTATCTCCCAATTATTTTTGGCACCTTTCTCTCATCCCTGATCTCCTTTTGTTGTTTTGGAATTCTCCAGTTTAGACTCTCTATATATATGTATACATACTTCAAAATTTAATTTCAACTGCTTTTATTTGTAATTCCCTTTTTTCTGCTTATTCAACACAATAATAAAAATGTGTGTGGCGTGTCATCATTTTAAAATTGGTATGTATTAAAATCTTAAATTATAAGCTACTAGGTAACAAGTTAAATTAAGTGAAATTTCAGTGTAGTAACTATATGTATGAAAGAAAGTAAAATTTTTAGGTTTTATTTCTTGCTAACCATATGATATTTGGGTTATAACTTAGTACATGAATAAATTCCACCTTCATCTAGCAGAAGGTAACTCACCCACGCTATGTCTAGTTACATAGCTAGGTCCCCTAGCAAATGATATTTTATATCTTTAATGGACGCTTTGGCAAAGTAGCGTACTTGATGAAGGGAGCTAGCATACAATTCCAAAGACACACAGACAATACGTACAACCTTTGGCTATAACTTAGAGTAATAATACTGTAAACTTGGGAATATATTCTATAAATATGATACAATAATTATTAAATATAATATAATACTTTTATTTTAATAAATACTTATTGGTTGCACAAAAATTAAATTAATTTTTTTAAAATTATTTATTATTAAATAAGTTAATATTTCAAGTAATTATTCAATAACATATTATTTTTATATTTAAGTGCATGATGAGAAGAGTATATAATATTCTTAAGTTTATAATATAATCTATCTATAACTCAAGACATAATCTTATAATAGCCTTATATTCTTGTTTGATTATTTAATATCTTTAAGAGGCGTATATGAGTTCTGCGTTTTGCCTTCTCATTAATTGAAGCAAAGAACCCCTATGAATGTGTGTCCTTGGCTTCTTGATGGTTTACCCTATCTGTTTTTTGCCCCGTGTTGTACCCTATAATTTTGTCAAATTAACATATATTTGTATATTTTAGAGCATCTATGTTGTTTAAGGGTATGTTTAAGAAATAAAGAGGAAAAAGAAAGCAAAAAATAAAAAAAATAAAAAAAGATACTAGATCGAAGAGATAAGAAATAGAAATGATGATTTAGTATTACATTTTTATGTTTAAAATTAATGAGAGGATGAAAAAATGATAAACAAAAGAAAATGATAAATTATAATATATTTTTACAAATGCATATTTTATTGAATGACTAATTATAATTTAATTGATCAAAATTAAACTTTAAAAAAAAATAATAAATGTTACAATAGTTTTTTTTTCTTTTTTTCCAATGAGTATCTCTACACCTTTTAGAAGTGGAACTAATCTCATTTAGAGTACTAAAATTGTCTTTCCCCGCAAATATTTTTTTGCGAGCTCCATCCCCTGATAAGCCCCTTAACCACTGAGTTCAAAGTCTCGGCCTTAGTTACTACTTGAACCATTTCTTACGAGTAAACGTTACAATAGTTAATATGAATTAGTTTCTTTTCCAAAAATTTTTAAATTAAAAAAATTTTAAAACATGATCAGGTGAGTGAAAAATTTTGGAAGGTTAATAAATTTAGAATTCTTCATCCTGCTACTTAATTCTAAAATTTTTTCTAACGAAAAAAAAAAAAAACTCAATGAAACATTTCGGTTCTTCCTTTGTTCTTTTCTCCATGTGAGCATACGTTGAATTGAGATGATAACAAGTCACTTTACGTCTATATACAACACAACAATTAAATCTCTGCAATTTGTTAAAGAACAAAAAAAGGAGTTAAGGAGTTAAGGCAGCTTACCCTAAATTGAGGGTTTCATATATAATCAAGACAAACAAGTACTGATTAGCCAAATGATAGTCAAAGCTTAATCCAAATATGCAGATAACATCTGGCATCTACATTTTGGCTTCAAGTGCCGAAGTTGTTAGACTGGGACAGCAACGTAAAGACCTTTGCATAAAATATATATTGATGAAGATGTAGACATCATTGTGGTGTTGTTTTTTCATTTTAAAGATATTTTAATGACCTTTCCAATTGACAAGTTAGCCGGCCATTGCCTATTGGACCTGCTTCTGCTTCCCTCAAACGAGATGGAATCCCACGTTTTCGAAATATATAATAGTAAAATATCTCAGCGATGATGCGTATAATTAACGCTTTTTATTTAATAATAATTTTTGAATTCCATTTAAACGGACACTCAGAAACATAATTGCATATACAAAATGCAATTATTTGTCGATTCTTCAAAAATTATATATATATGTCCCGCGTAAACCAATGAATAAATAACTAAATATATAATATCTCTCTCTCTCTCTCTCACACACACACACACAATTGAGAAATATTGATGGGATTAGCTGTTTGGCTCCTCCCTCCCTCCCCCCACCACCAAAAAACAAAAACAAAAAGAGTGTAGGCTATACAACGTAATGACTAATAATTTCACAATAACGGATACAAATTGGAAAAAAAAAGATCATATTAAAATGATCGACACTCAATCATTAATAGCCAAATATATTTTCTAAAAGAAGTCGTGACGGAAATGCCGGAAATAATAAGTAGCTAATAATTGTGATGAAAAATTAATTTCCACCTCTAGCAGTTAATTTGTTACATAACTTCAATTTTTGCTTGGCTGGGGAGTCAATGTGTTGCATTATATTGTAGCCTTTCAAGTTTCAACAAGGTCTCCTATATAAGAATATGAAAAGTCATATTCGTTTTGACATTTAATCTTAATGGAGAAGGATATATATTTTCATGGGACCCTGAATAAAAGCCAGGAATTGCAGATCTCGAAGTGCTCCATTATAGTCCATACGGAATCATTTTAATTGGATAGGGTTCAGGTTATAACTGTTTTATCAGTTTGCTTTCAAATTATTCCTTGATGATGTTCATTCCAATGAAAAGTAGTAGATACATATATATAATGGGTTGTATTATTTCATGATATTTATTCCAACTCTTTAATTGGTTGATACTTTTAAGATATTATTTTTTGGTGCAATGCGAAAAATTTGAACTTAACCCGCTATTAGATTACACCTAATATCTTATAATTATATAAACCACTGATTGTTTATTCAGGACCATCTAATTCGTTTTAATTACTTAGTCAATTCCTATAGTCAAAATATTATACAAACTTTTTAGGTCAAATTTGAATGACAACACATTCGGATAACATTATCATTTTTGAACTCTCTCTCTTATATATATTAATTAAAAAGAGATGTTAAGTTTATATGATTTTTGCTTTAACAATTGTATACACTATACAGGTAGGCCCGTGTTCAAGATCTTGGTATTGTTAAAAGTAGATAGAACCACAAACACAATTACATACATTCTCTGTTCATATATAATTCCTTTCTAATATTCTCCATATTAGGACTATATATAAATTAAAAAATTGGACTAGACCTACGTATGGACTATGGGTCATTCATTGGAATGGATAGTTTTTTATTTGGGCTTAATATTCCATAACGGTGAGTCATAAAATAACAGAAACTACGGCAAAAGATTGCAACTTTGCGACTTGAACGAATTGGAGGATTCAAAGTCATATACAAAATGGTTTTTCTGTGATTTTAATTTAGCTTCTTCATTTTTCTTGTTCTTTGGCATCCTATAAAGGCATCGGTACGGAAGAGCGAAAGACGCGGGGATAGTGAAAGTAGATTATTACATTTTTCTTGTCACTGTCAAAAAGTTTTTCCCAGACATAGCCCAGATTTGAGAGCCAACACTTGGCCCTTGTTGCTCACTTTTGTTTCGGTTAAAAGACGTTCACTTTCAATTCTCACGGTTGATAGTGCTCCTGAGCTGGTTCATTGACACTAACGTGTTTGTAATTAACATGTAACATGATGTGACTAGAAACGTTTAATTACATGAGTCTAGTTCAAAATAGTACATGCATCACTGACATAATTAATCTCTTCTTTATTTGAATGTACACATTTTCGTTGGGATGGAACAACTCATGAGCAGCTCTAATAATTGAGTCCCATTGCATTTAATTTTCAACTCATCAAACATAAGAAGGTAGGCCCCCCCCCCAAAAAAAATCACAAAGAAAGGTAACCCAGGTACCTCTTCAATGATTCTGTAGACTTCAGATTCTGTAGACTTCATGTCCGCGCGCGCATTTGCACTGTTTCTACTTATTCTTCACCAACCTTAAAATGATGAAACCTGTTTTTATCTCTCATTCTGACGATAACTCTTTAGGAAAATTTTAAATAACATATATATATATATATATCATTAAGTATTGCGCTAGCAGATGTTCTCCAATTTATGAGAGAATCTATTCAAAAGAAAAAGAAAATACTAGCCCCACTTATAGGTGTCCCACTTTCCTGTATCTTTTGTTCTTTCTTACATAATTATCTTCTGGATTAGAAAAAATCATGTCCAAGAATTGCCCTTCCTTAGCTTATGTCCTAAGCTAATAAACTATTCTTATTTGCATGGGTTGTGAAAGTTGATTAGGTGTCCATGGGTATTCGTCATATTTGCATGCACCCACTTGAGAGGATTGTATCTTACTGTCTTTCTTTTACTTATATCACATACCCTGCAATAATCGCAACCTATGAAATAGGATCTCCTTCAAGCCTCTCGTCAAACACCTAAGTTTCCATTGCAAAATCGCCACGTTTTGCACAAGCATCCACCAAAGCCGTCTGGCACACCATTTCTGGCTCAGCAATCGCTTCAACGACTCCACGGCATGAACTTAGGCAACCTAATTTAGACAAGTGAAAATCAGTCCACTTTGTAAATGATCCCACATTTGAAAACCAGAATATTGAATGTTATTTTCAGGCGATATACATTGTCTGTGTAGGGGAGAATCTATTGTATGGAGGATCCAGTCAGTCGTATTGAAGCATTTTTTCATTATTATTTTTTTAATTTTTTTTCTCTTTTTAAGCCTTAAATTTTAAATTTTAAATTTGAAAATAAAAATGATAATTAAGAAGTTAAAAATTATAACTGTAAAAAAAAGTTATATTTTAAAATTTTTTAATTTAATTATAAAAAAAATTACATTTAACAAAATTTAAAAATATATTTTTTTTATTGACTGAATCCTCTGCAGTCATCCGTGGAAAAATCGATTGTAAAAGTGAAAACTTCTAAGAATTTGTGGGGCTGACGTAGGCCCCGATCATAGAGTTGAAGGTAAAACCAAGCTGGGGTTTTCATATTGATCAAGGAAGGACCTGATTGGAACCTTGGTTGTAATTGCAAGGGCTCTGGTGGCAAAGAGCATCGAGTGATAAAAAATTTAAGTAACTATAAAGGATTTTAATTATATTTTAATTTCATATATCTTATATGAAAGATAGCAAACTTGAGTGTCAAATTCAATGAAATAAAATAGATAATTTGATGCGAAAATTTTTTCGTCTCTAATATATGGAAATTCTGTTTCAGGATGATTTTTTTAACAAAAAAATTAAAATTAGAGATAGGAATATTCTATCTCAAGATATTTCTTCTCTAATATTTTGGGAAATTAATTTGCTTTCAATTAGATATGAATATTTAGGATAGAATTGGCAACGAAATTTTCTATCTCAAAATATTTCATCTCTAATATGTTGCAAAAATAATTCTAAAATTTGAAATTATAAATAAAACTTTTCGTCTCAAAATGAGGATTTTTTGAAATTATAGAAGGAATCAATTGTAAATGTGAAAACTTTTAAGAATTTGTAGGGCTGAAGCTTGCTACCACGGCCCTGATCGTTGGGTTGAAGGTAAAAATAAGTTGGGGTTTTCATATTGATTAAGGACCTCATTGGAACCATCATTATTGGATGTAATTGTTGGAATAGGTATGTCAAAAGCCCAAATTTCACATTGCCTAAAATAAAGAAAGTCTTAGTATATATATATATATATATATATTAAGATGTGATATTGGACAAGTCAATGAGCTAAGAAGAGGAGTGGGCTCGTGCGCACAACAATAGGCTAACGCAGGGATATCGCAGTTGAAAATATCCTATTTCCCCCTTGCTCACGAATTAAACATGGTACTGGGCATTTTTTACTGGAACTATTTTTGTAAAATACAAAAATATTTTGTATAAATAGACTTACTAAAAAAATTTTGTTTTCAGCAGTTTTGAAATTGAGACCATAAACTTATTAAATTTTTGGACATTGAGACCTTTAATTTACCGTTTTAATTTTTCATTAATCAGCTTTAATTTCAACGTTCAGAAACAGTCTCTACTCTTAATCCCAATGTTTAAAACGGATTTTCATTAAGCTGTGATTAAGCCGCCATTAATTATTTTTAATTGCCCAACGTTTTTATTCGCATCCTCGATCTATAAAAGGCAGTGCATGGTGCGATTCAAGACACACCGGGCTCTTGAACATCTTCAAAGCTCTCTCCTCTCTTTCCCCTTCGTTCTTCTGAGTTCTATAGTTCCTATTGTTCTATTTTCCTATTATTGGAAGTATCCGTTTAATTTTGGGGAGTTGTCGACCTATGACGGAATAACTCTTAAGGACAGTGTCCTCGGGTACGACTTGGATCAGTTTCTACTCACAATTTTGTTTGTTGCAGCTAACAGTAATTCCAAGGGCTACGATAGCAAAGAACATGGAGTGATAAAAAATTTGAGTAACTATAAATTTTATTTTTCATATATCATATATAAAAGATAGCAAACTTGAATGTCAAATTCAGTACAAGAAAACATATAATTAAAAACGAAACTTAGAGAAGAAATTTTTTCTATCTCTGATATATGGCAATTCAGTTTCAAAATGACAATATTTTTAACAAAAAAACTAAGATCAGAAATGAATTTAGAAACAAAATATTTTTCTCAAAATATTTCTTTTCTAATCTATAAGGAAAATATTTTTTAAAAAATTTCCAAAATTAAAGACAAAAATTTATGTCTCTAATTTTGTCTCAAAATAATTTTTTTTTTAAAAAATAAGATTTAGGATAGAATTGAAGACAAACTTTTTCATTTGAAAATATTTCATTTTTGATCTATTGCTAAAATAACTTTTTTAACTTTTGAAATTAGAAACAAAATTTTTTGTCTCTAACTCAATCTCAAAATGAAAATTTAAAAAAAAATTAAAAATGATTTTTTTTTTTTAATGAATGTTACAACTATGAATTTTAGCATTCTAATCATTTTTGTAACACTATTGCAAATGATGATGACTTTCACTTTGAGAGAAAATTTGAGCTTTACTATGTATTTATGAAAAACTTTTTGAAACCTAAACTCAAGTGGGATGAATTTGAAATATTTTCTCCATATATATATATATAATATGTGTATATATATAGAGGAACATTTTTTCATATCATCGGCCGACTTTGCTTATTGGGCTGAACCTAATACCCCATGTATAACAGTACAATCTCATGGAGACAACCTCACTAGGTGACGTCTTGCCTTAACCTTGCAAATAAACTATTTCGCTCAATCTCAATCAAGCTTCCCTGGGCTCCAATTCAATCAAGGCCCAACAGGTGGCGTGCACCTATACAGCTTAAAAGTCCACAATACCCTCGACTCATCTCTTATAAATAGCTCTTAAGGCATCCAAGCATGGTTTTATAATTTCAATATTACACTCTTTGCACACTAACTTAAGGAGTGTGATCTTTTACAGTAATATACTCTATATTTAGAAAAGAGATAATAACATAAAAAGGTAAAAATGCATATGAGTTTTACTTCCTCTCTTTTCACATATTCTTTATTTGTTTTTTTCCTCTCTTGCCGAATGTATCTCTTCCAACATTGTTGCGAGGAATCACACCCTAAAAAAAAAAAAAAAATTAAAAGACTCCACGTGAATATCCATCAAGGTACTAGTCAACAACTGTGGTTTTGTGCATTGAATTGTCTAAGATATGAGGTAGTATTGCTGTGAGCATGAGCTTAATACATCAGTTTCCAAATATAAAACATATCAAATAATCTTTTTTTTTTTGAATTTTTTAATTATGAAATAATTTGTTCATTATTATTTAATAAGTTTGTGTCAGTTATGTAAAAAATTGCCAAGATGTTTTACAATATATATATATATATATATATATATATATTTTTTGGGTCAATCTGATTTTTTCAATTGAGTGCATGTGAAAGTGATGGTCAAAAGGGCTGATCAAAGATTTTGTTTTCCGCCAACCTACTTTATGCGATTGAGGAGCAAAAGTAGGAAAACATGAGCGAGGCAGCCCATATGCTGCCAGGTTGGCCCGGTGGACTTGTCTCTTAACCGGCACGTTTGAATTGTTGTTACGTTAACTTTTTTTGTTTATATAATATTTATTATATTTTTATAATAATTATTTTATTTATCAAATTATTATTTTAATTATTAAATTATATTTTAAAAATATAATATAATATTTATTTTTTATTTCACCTACTCTCATTTATCTACTTTTTATACTCCCATCTCTTTTACAGCATTCAATTAAAAGGGTCATGTATGCGGTATTGTTAGGGAGAGTTGAATTTTTTTAGACCTTTAGATTTGTGTAAAATAATTTTTTATCACCATATACATAAATCTTGAGATAATCTGATATTAAAAGAACTCAATATCTTATTAAAAGGTCAAACTCTCCATAGCAAAATCTTTATTTCTCTTAAGTTGCCAAAAACGAGAGAGAATATATAATAGCAATAAAAACAAAAAAATATTTCTAGCAAAATTCGATCTATGCTAAATTAATAAACTAAACCAATTTTAAAAGAGTAAATTAATAACTAGGTCTTTAAATTGTTAAACTTATTTAGTCTTCAATCCTGCAAAATTAGTTAATGCATTTTCCAGCACCCTTGGATTATTTCACAAAAAAATTAATATATAATTAGGTTTGTTACTTTTATGTGGTTTAACTTGTCCACTCGTTAATTTTTGAATATTAAAGCTTGATGGCCTCAATAGTTTAGTTTTGATACCAAATTATAGGTACTCAGTCCTAAAGAGATATTAAATATTTAAAAAATAATTAAATTTTATTAAAAAAACAATGTTTGATATATACTTATATGTTTTTTATAATAACAATATAATGCAACACAAGGCGTTATTCTGTAAACAAAAGTACCAACAAAATGAATGCTCATAAAACCCCTTGGTACCTTCGGGAGCTCAGAAACCGTAAATTTAGGTTACCTTTGTTGCACGAACGTAAGATTCTGTCTCATTATTTGACACCTGAGAGAGAAACATTGAGTGATTTAGAATATATTTTAAGAACTCATTCATTGAACGTAGACTCTACATACACAGAAAGTAACTTTATGTTTCACAGTAGTGACTCTGATTAATCAAATTCGATGTTCTATATTACTACACCAGCTATAACTTCAAAAGGGAAAAAAGAAAAATATCAAAACAACTTCCAATATTTAAAGTTTTGCTTTCTAACTTCTGTTGTTGAAAGCTGTTTGATACTATACCCTTCAAATTATTTCTCTCCAACTACTCACGAGCATGCTTTTACTCTTAAATGATTGTATCTCCTTTGTGATTTGCCATTGGCTTCTTAAGCTTGCTACATATGGTCATAGTTCTCACATCAGAGTGCAAGACGACAGCTGCATTGCATATGCATCCCCCTAAAGAAGCGAAGCAAACAGAGGATGACCCACTGGCATGAATCCCCAGACGTAGGTGAATAATGAAATATGTTTCCGAGAAAAAGAAGAAAAGAAAAGAGAATCTAAAGGTTTGGCTCATAGAAACTTACAACTAGCTAGCTTGCAGCAACCCAAAGTCATGTGGCAGGCAAAGCTAAAAAGGTATACCCTCGAATCACTTCAAATAAAGGTTCAATGAGGCCATGCACTGCTCATGCTTTTGGTCATTACAATATACCATATCCCATATTCTTTCTGCAAAAGTGAAAACAATCTATGCTGCCTCATAAAGGTTTGGTTCATCATTCTATGCTAGCTGTGTATATGATTGTTTCAGTGTGAGAGTATTTTAGAGTCAATCCAGCTTCATTTTTAGCATTTTCCCAAGATCCAATTAACAAGTATTAGTTCAGTTGAAATGATGAAGTTGCGTGTGTTTTAATTAATAGCACTGTGTGCAAATGATATATTTGAGCTGAAATTATGTTAAATCTTTAATTTAATTAAAGGAATGAAAAGTGTCTGGGATTAAAGTTTTTAGTACCTATGTTTAAATGAATGGAAAGGGAAAGAAAGGGAAGGGAAATTTGCATTTTGACATTAGTTTGGATTTAAATAAACATTTATTTTTTCAATTTCACAGTCATTCTCTTAAATTTAAACATGTTCTAAGAAAAAAAAGTTAAATTTAAATTTAAATAAAAATATCAAAATAAAAATTTCACTTTCTGTCTCTCCTCTACTATACTTCATTCAAATAAGCCCTAATTATAAATATTTGTAATTTTTTTTCATTTGCTATAAAAAATATTTGTTAAATGCTACAGTATAAAAAAGAATTGCCCTCATATGATATACTTTTGCTGAACTCATCGACAATATTACCGAGTTCAGCGAAAATTGGCCAAACCATTAATTTTGGGAGCATAGGTAAAATTAGAAAAAAAAAAAAAAGATGAGCGTATTTGGGGGCACATTCAACCCCCCCCCCCCCCCCCCCCCCCAAAAAAATGTTTGGAGGAAAATTTTTAAACTTTAAAAATATATACATATATAATATTTGAAGGGATAATTTCATACACTATAGCATCGCATCTGGACTATTAATTTTGATCCTGTAGCATCTCAGTTGAGGAATCATATCAAGAATTACTTTAAACTAAAAAACTTAAATTATTAAGCCAAGTTCATATTTTGTACACTTGTGTCTAACCACCCCAAGAGCTTTTTATATAGCTTCTATGAATAAATAAAAGAGAAAAAAGAAATTTTAATGTTTGACACTTTCCAAGAATTTGTTCATCTTAGTGTATCCATGTTTTGTTCATGTGAAAGTTTCAGAGTTTCAGTGGCCCTCATATTTAGACTGAGCTTTTTCTTGTAGATATTTTTTTAGAGTACCAACACAAAGGACAAGGTAAGAGAATCCATATCAACGAAGCAATTTTCACAATGCAGGTACAAAACTTCTCCAACTACCATGAACCTACCAGTTCCTCAATTATTCTTATGTATCGAGATGCCCTTTGCATAATTTGTGATCATGTTCTTTAATCCTTACTCTCCATTTTTGCCTTGAACATAAACTAACATTACAAAAAATGTTGATTTAGCCACGGTTATTTAGTAACTTTAACTACAGTTATAACTGTGATTAAATTCTTTTACCATGTTTACCTAATTCGTGATTAAAGTATTGGTGAAGAAAGACTTAACGACGGTTTTCTTAAACCGTTGGTAAGAAAATGAAAATGATACATAATGAAGAGCATCAAATAAATGAAAATGATATAGAAAATTTGAACTCTAATTGTTGGATATGCCATAATTATAAAACATTATTTATCTTAAAATTAATCATTCAACTGAAATTTGAATTATTCATAATCGAGCCCTCAAATAAACATGTAATCTTAATTAATGGTGCCAGTTATAGCTAGCAAAGCATGTGGAAATCTGTGCGGCTTGTTGATTATATGCACCCAGACACCATTTATTCTTTAAAGAATCTGTTGAAAAAAATAAATAACAGGTACATATCATGGGACCTATGTACCCTGCATAAAGACAACCACACAAAGTCTCGAACAGTCTTTATTCTCCCCAAAAGGGATAGAATTATACAAAAATGCAGCTTTTTACGTGTCGTACACATTCTTGATATTTCTCTTTCACTGCTGTGCTCTATGCTATAGGTTGGGTCATGACGTTGAAAATTTTTTACCATCCAACAGTGAAAATTTTAAATTTTATTTTAAAAATTGAACTCTCCATAAATGAGGCGAAAAACTCAAAGTAAAAAAAGCACTAATGCATGCCATGCATCGACAAGAGTTTCAGTTCCAAGATAACCACACTCAGTGTCACAGACACAGTTCCGATAATCAAGAAGGATCCTGATTGAATACAAAGAGGGAGACGTCATCTAAAAAATAGTGGCACTAATTTGCAAGGCATGCCCCTACCTGCCCTTGACTTAAACCGTTAAACGTGCTCAACCTCTCCTTTACTCTGTGTGTTACGTTGTCAGCTTATCCTTTGAAAGCCAAGGTTTGGCAAATATCGTTAAAAAGAAAATTATACTTTATGAATATAAATTAAAAATATTTATTGTAAAGGACTTTAGTTTAAAATGATTTTAAAGATTCAAAAAATAAAAAATTTTAATTATAAAAAAAATTATACTTCATATTATAAAACTCATAAAAGCCTTTTGTTGTTTACCGAGTTTTTCACTTTTCCTCTCATTTTAGTTCACTGCTATTCAAGAAAAGATCCTCACAATTAAAATTTTTTGTTTTCCGAACTTTTAAAATAATTTTAAAATTTAAGATCTTTTATAATAAATATTTTAAATTTATGATCTTGAAATGTAATTTTTTGAAATATCTTTCTCCATTTTTCTCATATATATCCATGATAATGTCAAATGTATGATATTTTTTTAATGGCAGCAAATAGTGTTTTATATTTTGTTTGACATCGTTTATTTGCAAGATAAGTTTTTCGTTTTTAAGAAAATATTTAAGAATAAAAAAATATTTTTAAAGATGTGTCAAAAATAATAATATTAATAAAAACACTTATCAAATGATTTTGTCCATCATAAATAATTTTTTTTCAACGTTTTTTTATGAAATTTGATTTAAAAGAAAAGTTTGGTTATTAAACGTAGCCTTCACCAGACCACACCTTAAAACAATTCTTTTTAATTAGTACTTGAAACAGTCTTAAAATAAACGAAAATAGACAACAATTCCAAATGGGCCCTAAACCCATCTCAACAAATCATTTCCCCAATTTGGTCATATATATACATATGTGTATATTATATATATATATATATATATATATATATATATCAACTTAAGAGATTACCAAAATAATAATAATAATCTCAACAACTTCTTGAAAGGTTTGAGATTAATATTAATTGTATTATTTTGTAAAAATTACAATGTTATATAACGAATCCCCTTGATGGATAAGTCAAATAGTTACAATAGTATAACACACTATCTAAACAGCTTATCTCAAGGGATAAGATTATGTGAACTAAAGACAGTTTACGTATTTAAATTATTTTCAATTTGTGATATGGTTATCTCTTATACATGCCCTCGCAAGATGGTAGAGCCTTCAGTGAGACCAATCTTGTCTCATAAGTATTTAAATCTTGCTAATGGAAGAGGTTTTGTCAGCAATTCAACAAGTTGGCCGATAGTTAAAATGTGTTGAATCTCAAGTTGTTTGGCAACCACTCTCACGTAGAAAATGGTAATCCAAGGCCAGGTGTTACATTTTGGTGTGGAAAATTGGATTTGCACATAAATCTGTAGTGTTGATATTGTCACAATATAGTTGTGGAGATTGCTTTAAAAAACCCAACTCTGTTAGTAAATTTTAAAGGCAAATAATTTCTGATGTTGTAGTTGCCACAAAGAAATATTCAGTCTTTGTTGATACATTGCGACACCAGTTCTTTCGTGAGAAATAAAAGGCAAGAGAAGTTATAAACATGCATAAGGATTTGAGGTTATTTTCAGTTACTAAAAGATCATCCACATAGAGTAAAAAATAAGCTAAAATTCCTTTTTAAGTTATACACAAACAAAGAACAGTCAGATTTAGAATTGATAAACCCATGGGAGAGTAAGTAGCGTCAAACTTTAGTGTACTAAGCACATGAAACTTGCTTGAGTCCCTATAATGCCTTCTTGAGCTAACATATTTGTGTTGGTCCGATTGGATCTTTGGAACCTAGAGGTTACACCATATACAGTTGCTTCATGGAATGACCTTTGAAGAAACGCATTATTGACATCATATTGTTTGATTGGCTACCGTTGTGAGAGAGCAAGACATATGACCATCTTGATTGTTTGCGGTTTTATAACAAGACCGAATGTTTCCTGAAATCAACACTTGTCTTTCATGGAAAACCCTGGCTATTAAGCAGGCTTTATACCTATCAATGGTGCCATCTAGTTTTCTCTTGATTTTGAAGCCTCATTTACAACCAATTTGTTTGTAAGATGAGGAGGTACTAAATCCTATGTATCATTCTGTATGAGAGCATCAAATTCTGCCTGCATAACCTTGAGTGATTCAGGATGCTTTATTCCTTGAGTGATTGATGTTGGCTCTCCAATATCAAGTAAAGGATGTTTAGTACTAGCAAGAGCCTTTCTAGGCTTGAAAATGTTGTTTTGACTTTTGAGAATGGTAGTCATGGCATGGTCGAGTTAGAGTTGGGTGAGGGTTTGAGAAGTAGCTAGGAAAAGCAATAGAGTTAGAATTATTACCACTTTTGATGATATGGAGTACGAGGAGATCACTGCTGCAGGCGTTGATTGTTTGCTACTGCATTGAATGAGTGAGGAGTAGTAGATTGCAAAGGTGGCGACTGAGTGATAGGAACCTGGTAATGCGTTAGTTCATGGCAAAAATTTCATATAGGCTTGGACTATTTTCAATTATAATGAGACTTGATTGGTAAGGATGGACATTCTCAAAGAAGCGTACATGTCTAGAAATATAAAAATTTTTTATTAGTAAAATCATAACAAATAAAGGCATGATGTTGAGTTAAATAACCAAGAAAAATACAGGTTGGGCTTATGACTCTTACATGGATGTATCGAAGGGAAGCACAAACAACCAACGGGTTTTGAGTTTCGATATACTGATGTCTCATGGCAAAGTGTCGCATAAGGAGACTCTAAATTCAGGATTAGCGTGGGAAAACGATTAATGAGATAGGTAGCAATTTGAAAGCCATGTGACCAAAAAATATGGGGAAGCTAAGCGCGGTATAGAAGGCCCAGACCCGTTTCTATGAAGTGTCTATAGTGCCATTCTGCTAAGCCATTCGATTAAGGGGTATAAAAAGGAGTAGTTTGAAAGGATACCCCATAAGAGCTTAAGAACAATTCTGATTTAATGAATTCGCCACCATTGTCTGAGTATAAAGTGCCAATTCTTTGATTGAAATAATTCTAACAAGGGATTTGAACTAGAGAAAATGATTGAAACATCATATTTGTTTTTTAAAGAGTAGAACCAAATATATTTAGCATAATGGTCTACAGAGATAACATAAAAATAAAAATCTTTCCATAGAAATAACTGGGGAAGGTCCCCAGACATTTATATACACAAATTCTAATGGTCTAGGACTACAAATAGAAGAAACAGCAAAAGGAAGTTTGTTAATAGGCAGTGCAAGGAAAATCTTCTATGGCGGAAATCTTAAAAGGAAAATAATA
This sequence comes from Erythrophleum fordii, assembly GCA_032878935.1. NCBI lineage: Eukaryota > Viridiplantae > Streptophyta > Magnoliopsida > Fabales > Fabaceae > Erythrophleum > Erythrophleum fordii. Next base: position 45,131,927 of record JAVQMF010000053.1, on the reverse strand, counting down.
ATGATGATTGAGATGCTGAAGAATTCGAGGAGAACGACCGGTGACTAAGCTTGTTGTGCCAATGAAGTAATGAGGAAGAGGTATCAACATGAGCTGTCGGTGATGTTAAAGTGGGATTTGCAACAACACGAAGACAGTAAACACCATGTTTATTCGGGCCGTACAACAGTGGTGCCACCGTTGTCACATCCTTCAGAAGAAAACAATCATGGAAAAATTCCAGAGAAACATTATTGGTTCTGCACGATTTAGATATTGAGATTAAATTGAGATCATAGAAAGGAACACATAAAACATTTTTCAAGGGTGAGAGGAGCCTTAGAATTAGGAAGCTTGGTAGTGCTATAGTGAATGAATGGTAAACTTGAGCCATTCCGACCGATCATTTGGTCAAGACCAGTGAAATTAGTGGACAGAGATAAATTTTCTAGATCACTGGTGACATGATGTGAAGCCCTTGGTCAATTAGCCATGATGAATTAGAAGTGGTCACAGAACTAGTGAAGATATTATCAACTTTGTTTGGTCAATTTTCAGGATGAATTCGCCAACAATCTGGGGCTTCATGACCCTTCTTGCAAGAGTATTGGTATTGAATATGAGACTTGCATGGTGCATTGGAGGTGGGAATGGAGCCAGAAGTCTTGTTGCCTGAGAATTGAGTAAAAGAAATTATGGTTTTCCAAGAATTGAAGAAGATGAGTTACCTTTCTTATTAGTTGACAATGAAGACATTAGGAGTAGAGTGAAGGTGTTCCTGACACTTGAGTGTTGTTTCCCAATCTAGTAGCTTGTCATGAAGGTCCTTAAAAGATGGTGGTGTCTCACAAAGTCAAAGAACAACAGAACATTTTTTATACTCAAGTTCGAGACCGTTCAAAACTCCTAAAATCCCTAAAATTACGTATTCGTAATACAACTAATTAACATGAGAGTAAATTTTATATTATATATTTTTAATTTTATTAAAATTACATAAAATTTGTTTAACTTTGAAATATATATTTGAGTCCAATTTTAAATTTTTTGAACTAAAAAGTTCTTTATAAAAATATATAAGAGGATATTTTAGTTTTAAAAAAATATGTATTTAGATTAATAAAAATTATTTTAATAAAATAAACTTAAAACTGAACTACAATATTGTGCAACTTTTTGTTTAAAGAAAAATCCATATATATATATATATATAAATTTCAAAATAATAAAAAAAAAGATCTGTGAAATTTCAGCAAAATTCAAGAAAAATTTATAAGTTATTAATATAACAATTCATATAGATTTAATTTCTCAATTTATTGTCAATCTAAAAGTTTTAGAAAATTATATGAATGTATAATGCTACATATTTAAAACATAGTTAATTTTTTTCATAAAAAATTACCTCAAAATTATTTATTTTAGGCCTATAATGGATAATCAAAGTTCATGAATTACAATTATTAGTGTGTAAACTAAGAGGTCTTAGACATGAAAATTCCTTATGCACTACAAATTGGTGTAATACTCTATAAGTTGCCTTCTTTTTCGAATGACTTTAGAAAAAAGATTTTATATTCTACTGACAAATTATCCTTATAATTGTTTCAAACTGATCTTCAAATTAAGAGCAAAACTCGTGCATGTGATGCAAAATTGCTAGTTTCTAATTCTATGGTTAACTATGTCAATGAGAAGAATTCTAGGAAGAATTTTGGTAATTGAAATAGTACAATCTAAAAGTATCTAAGAACTCTTTTAGGAAGAAGGAAAAGCATTTACACTGTTTCCATTAAGAAAAGCAAGACCATATAATTTGTGAGTGCAAATTTAGAAAGGTAGGAATTAATTTAGTATTAAGAATTTTGAGAAAACAAACATGGCAGAGAATACTGTTTAAGACATGGTAGCCATGATATTCGCATGATATTTGCACTTTAAGTTGGGATGATAATAGAATTAAATATGACAAGTAACTAATATTGGTGGTTAGAATTGAGTACAATAGGTAATGTCTATAATGATAGAAACTGTTTCAAGACATATACAAAGGTAAATGAAACCTAAGAAGGTTCTAATAGGAAATCATGTCACAGCTAAAACATTGGAAAAAGGTTTATGGAGAATAACTTCATGTTTAGAAAGAAATTGACATTGTTGAACATGTTCCATGTGCCTAAAATTTGAAAGAATTTGGTGTTTGCCACTTTGCTATCTAAAAAGGATTTTAAGATTGTAATAGAATTTGATCATGTAATAATATTTTAAAATGGGATGTTTGTAGAAAAAGGCTACAATTATAATAGAATGTTCAAACTGAGTGTTCATTCAATAAATTATATTTCTACATATATTTTTCAGTTTAATCATATTTTATGGCATTCTAGACTAAGACATTTGAATTTAGGTCATTAAAGTTTATGTCAAAAGATTATTATATTAATTGCAAGCACCAAAAAGCTTTTTTCTAAAGTTGAAAAGAATATAACACTATTAGATCTAATATACTTCAATATATGTGAATTAAATGAAGAATTGATAAGGGACGGTAAAAGATATTTTATTACATTTATAAATGATTTCTCCAAATTCACACTTGTGTATTTAATTAGAACATAAAATGAAGGTTTTTAGAAATTTAAAGAATACAAATCTATTACAGAAAATGAAAAGAATAGGGAAATAAATATTCCATATAGTGATAAAGCAGGAAAATATTTTATTATTGAATTTGATAAATTTTGTAAAAATCATGGTATAATTCATAAAAAAAGTGCTCTTTATGCACTATAACAAAATGGATTAGTTGAAAAAAGAAATAGAATCTCAGTAGACATAATTAATGCTATGTTGTTAAATGCACACTTATTACATAATTTATAGAGAGAAGCACTATTAGATACATCATGTATTGAATAGAATGCCCTTCAAAAAATATAAATACTTCACCTTAAGAACTTTGAAATAATAGAAAACCAAATTTCAATTATTTCAAAATGTAAAGGTGTATTTCATACTATAAAATTCCTAATCATCAAAGAACAAAGTTAGGACTCATAGGCATCAAAGGTATCTTTGTAGGATATGTACAAAATTAAAAAAGCATAGGATTTTGGATTTACAATCAAATGAATATATAACCTACACATATTGAATTTATTGAAAATAAATTTATAAATGATTATATGGACGAATTTTTATCTGAAAAAGGAAAAATAGTGTTGATGCATCAAGGAGGCCACCTTTAGATATTGTTACCAACAAAGAGAATAATGCTAGCCCTCACCTAAAACTTAGAAGGAGTCAAGGAATTAGAAAGGAAAAACATCTTAGGTCAAATAGAAAAGAAAAAACATCTTGGTTTAGATTTTGTTTTTTCTCAATCAATAGCGTATCTTGTTGAAGGAAATAGAACTAATGTCTATAACAAAATACCTGTCTTATTAAATATTGAAATTGATCCAAAGACATTTTAAGAAGTTATATCTTCTAGAGATGCAGCCTTTTGGAAGGAGATTATAAATGATAAGATGGACTCAATCATATTTAACAAAATATGGGTTTTAGTTGATTTACCTTCTAGTTCAAAATCCATGGGTTATAAAATGGATATTTAGATGAAAATATAATGCAAATAGTTTTATTCAAACTTTCAAAATAAGATTAATAGCCAAAGGTTTTACATAAAAAGAAAGTATTGATTACTTTGGCACATATGCACTTATAGCTATAATAGCGTCAATTAGAATATTTTTGTCTTTAGCTTCAATATATGGTTTATATGTACATCAAATAGATGTTAAAATATTCTTTTTAAATGAAGATCTAAGTAAAGAAATTTACATACAAAACCCAAATTTTTTATTTCCCTAAAAGTAAAAATAAAGTATGCAAATTAATAAAGTATCTCTATGGTTTGAAACAATCACCAAAGTAATGGTATGAAAAGTTTGATAGTGTTATATTATCAAATGATTTAATACATAATTGTGCAAATAAATGTATTTACTCCAAATTCACAAAGAAATATGGTATTATAATTTGTTTATATGTTAATGATCTGTTGATTTTTTATATAAATATGCTTGGTATATTTGAAACTAATAAGCATCTAATTAAATTTAGTCTTTAAGATGAAATACTTGAACAAAGTAGATACAATTGTTGATTTAAAAGTTAGAAAAGACAATAAAAGAATAACTTTGACATAGTCACATTATAAAACAAAGTATAAGACAAGTTCAGACACTTGGGAGTAAAGGAGTTTAATGCTCTTTATGATTCAAGTGCCAAATTAACTAAAAATTTAGAGGGATTTGAAGCATGCTAAGAGTATGCAATGCATTCTACTAAACCAGACATAGCATTTGTTGTTTGTAAACTTTCAAGGTTTACAAATAATCCAAGTAATGATTATTGGAAAACAATTATTAGAATGCTTGGATATATGAAAAGAACAAAACATTTGAGAACTTATTATTATGGTTTTTCTTATAGTGTTAAAGGATTATTATGATACTACTTGGATAACAAATGTTAATGACAACAATTCCACATCAAGGTGGATATTCACTTTAAGTGTTGATGCCATTAGTTGGGCTTTTAAGAAACAAATCTGTATTTCTCATTCTACTATGAAATTTGAACTAATTACATTAGCAGTTACTTGAAAATAAGTAAAATAGCTAAGGAGCATGTTACTGGCTATAAAGTTATAGCTACAACCTATACTAATCATTTCTATATCTTGTGATAGTAAAGCTACCACGAGTATAGCCCACAACAAGATGTATAATGGGAGATCAAAACATATAAGTTGAAGACATGCTTATGTAGGAGAATTAGTTACCAATAGGACTATGACAATAGTTTGTGTAAGATTTTGTGGCCTACCCCCTGAGAGAGAATTAGAGTTCCCTATAGACATAGTGCCTGGGGCTGGACCGGTGTCCAAAGCTCCTTACAGGATGGTTCCCGCCGAGCTTGCTGAGTTGAAAGAGCAGATAGAGAAATTGTTAGAGAAAGGGTTTATCCGCCCTAGTGTTTCATCTTAGGGTGCTCCGGTGTTGTTTGTGAAAAAGAAAGATGGTAGCTTGCGTTTGTGTATAGATTACAGAGAGTTGAATAAAGTTACCATCAAGAATAAATATCCTCTCCCTAGAATTGGAGATGGGAGCAGTTTGAGACTGGTTTGAGGCCTCTGATTAGCGATAGAGTCACCCCACAGTGGATCAGGAAGTTCAATACTCTTGTGGAGGTCAGCAGGGTAATTGAGACTAACCTACAAGTTATTATGCCTGCTGTGACTACGGCTAGTCAGAAGAAGGTTCCGGATTTGAAAAGGCCAAAACCAGAAGAGGGTTCTAGTTTAACCCCTAGTACCAAGAGGAGAGGCAAAGGGCCATGGAATAGAAGGCCACCCAATTTCCTCACACAATCATAAGATATAAACGAGTGACTAGCACCCGAATCAAACATAGCAACTACAGGAAAGCCATGCACTATCAGCGTACCTTGGTTCAAACTGGGAGATGCGCTGGCTTCCTGCTGAGTAAGGGCAAACACTCGGCCCTGGGTCTGTGGTCTAAGAGGAGGCGCTGTTGCCATCTGAGGACAGTGTCTAGCAATGTGCCCCGGCTTCCCACACTTGAAACATGTCACCGGAGACTACTGGAAGGATGACTGGCCCCGAGGAAGTGGCACACTTTTTAGCTATTAAGGCTACTCATACACTGGATAGACTAACCCAGTTGTATATCAGAGAGATAGTGCGACTTCATGGAATACCCAATAGCATAGTTTCGGATAGAGACCCCAGGTTCACATCGTCTTTTCATACTTTTACACTTGCTACAACATGTACAACTCAAAAATAGAAGGTGCATATTCATTTTGGCACCTCTTTACATCAAAATTACATCAAAATACCAAAATAACCAAACACCTAGCTACACATGCATCTAGGCTCCTTGGTGTGCACTTGCTTCTCCTTGAGCACCACCTAGCAAGTTAAGTTGGGAGGGGAAGGGGTGAGATTCAGGGAATTCCATTTTTCTATAATTAGTTGTGATTTTCCAAAGTTAGAGCCAAAGTATGACTTTTGGGCACAAGTGAGAAAAATATATTTTTCTGGTTTTTGGCTCTATACCCATGGCTTATGGTTTGTTTTATGCTATGTATGAGTTGTATAAGCGGAGTATGAGTTGAGAATGTGAATGATGGGTTCACAAGACCCACGGGGTAAAAGATGAGTGTATGAGACTCCGGTTCATAGCATGAAAATGCCACGGATTGGTGTTGATTCTTTGGAAATCATATAGAACCGAGCCCAGTAAGAGGCTAGATAGTGGTAGTAGATTAAGGTGTCACATAAGATTAAGTAAGAATTTGGCTAATCTTTATCCCAAAGCATTAGCAAGAGATGTTGCACAACAGACTCATGAGGAAATGGGGCTAAAACCTTTAGACCAATAAACAATGGTAATGGGAATCAACTTTGAGTAAGTATAAATTCTTAAATGGGTAATAACAAATTATTATGTGCTGATCAAGCACTATATTCTATACTTAAAGCTCCATAGCAGAGTATGTCATACAAATAATTACAAAATGAGTGAATGGAATTAGTAAGTGTTTGGAAGAATAAGGACATAATGACAAACTCCATTGTACATATTATTATGAGAAAAGGTTAACAAGTTTTTTAATGGAATTGCTAATGTTTAGAGTAATAGGGACATAATAACAAATTACACCTATATCAATTTTGAAGTAGTGCCATTTCAAATAAGATTTAAAGCTTGATCTTGTAAATATTTATGGAAACAAGATTTCAACGTTCACATATAGAGTTGTGGTTGAAATCATATGATCCAATAATAGTCCAAACTTTAACATGTTAGAAGGTTGAAATCATTTAAAAAATGCTTTTTGGTGTGCATGATATCATGAACTAGTATTACAAATTAGCAAGAAATTGTTAATGCAATTTGTAATATTAGTGAGACTTAAAGTCCCACGTCAGAAAAAGGAATGTATAATTTGAGTATACAAGGAGAAGCCCTCTTCCTATATCCAACTAAACTTTAAATTGAAGAAGGAATGAGTAATTTGAAAACACATAAGGAGAAGCCCTCTTTCTATGTCTAAATAAACTTTAAATTTTAAAATTTAAATGACATGTCTATTAAATTTGAATCTATTAAATTTGAATATTGAAATTAAAATATGTTTGTTGATATGAAAATAGACCTCTGTTGATAGGTACAAAAGTATTAAGATTTTAAGTGTACAAGTCTTCACTCTTTAAAAATAATAATTCTTCACACTTCAAAGTCTATTTTTCAATTTTTTTATTCTTCAGTTTTCTAACTATATATATAACATAATTTTGTTAACATGTGTAAATCACATAATTTCCTTTTGAAAAAATTTATATGTAATTTATTGTATATTTGGTATTAGGTTTTCTAATTAAAATATCACAAGATCATATTATTATTGAAAAATATACACTTATCATGTTTTAATTAAAAAAATTAATAAAAAAATTATGAGAAATTATGCCTGAGTCTAATTATTTCTTTTTAATAGTTTTTTTAAGACATTTATCAGGAAAAAATAATTATTTTTAATAACTTTACAACAACAAAAAAGTCCCTAAATAACAAATGTTATAATAGATTTATTTTATTAAGTTTAAATTGTAAAAAGATTATTTAACAATAAATAAATTAAATTGAGATTAAACGTAACCAAACGTATATTGCCATAACGTCACGTTATCTTTCAAGCATGTAACAGGACACAGGTCTGGAATGTTTTGAAGTATTATTTACTGATATCATTTTGAAGTATTATTTTTAACAGAGAATTTTGGCATTTAGATATCATTCTAAATATATGACAATTTTTTATAAATTAAATTTAAACTATATTATTAGTAAACACTTAATCACATCACGATTCTCTTTATCTTAATTAACAATTAATTAAGTATTACTTTGGCTAAAAAACTTATCATCAATTAAGGGCTGTCAAGAGCAATTTACAGTATTTTAACCAGAGGAAATTTAATTTAAATATTCGTGATATAAAAGTGATAATAAAATGTGTATAAAAATATTTTAATTAGAAAAAACCTAAATTTATGATATTACCATTTAAATAATAAGTATTATTGTGTGGATAATTTTTTTATAAATAAGTTGAACATTTTACTTTTATTAATTTTTAAAATATTGAACTTCAAATTTTAATTAAAATCTGACCAAATTAGTTCTATATGCAAGAAAAATAAACATAAAAATAAGATCAAAGGCAAAGGAAATTAAAGAAAAAATTATAGTAAAATAGTAAAAAACCTTAAGTTAATGATATTTATATTACGGATTTTAAATTTTAAAATATTTTAAAATATCTAAGAACAAGAATTTTTAACTTGTGGTCTTAAATTATAAATTTTTTGTACAGTATAATTTTTTTTTTTGGGTTTTTCAAAATAATTTTAATATTTAAGATCTTTTAATATAAATATCTTTAATTATAATTTTTCTTAAATTAACGAGTGAGGGAGAGAAGTAGGGATTAATGAGCATGTTGGTTGCTAATGGGGTGTTTGGAATGGTTTTCATTTTTATATGTAATATTTATTATATTTTTATAATTATTATTTAATAATATATATTTTTATTACTTTTTTTTAGATAAAGGTATAAGAATTTTTTATATATAAAATTATCTTTTTTATTTTTATTTTCATTCCTAATATTATCTATACCAATCCACCCCTAAATACCTAGCGCTCCTCTGATTGAGACTGATGAAACAGGTTTGCTTTTCTCTATTTTCCTTTTCCATATTTATCCCCACTTTCACTTTTCTTTCTTTAAATTTTTTTGGAAAATGTTTAATTCAATTATAAATTATTTTAAAAACTATAAGGTCTCTCATATACACGATTTTAATATTTATTATTATCCTCGTTTTATGATTACTTGAAACACTATATAAGAATTTAAACGTTATAAATACACCGTTTGAAAGTAATTTCTTTAATAATCTTAATGTCACAATTTTATTCTCTCAGATAACAATCTTTTTTCTGTTTCCAAAGAAAGTGAACTTCAGCCATAGATTTTTAGATCTAAAAAAAAAAAAAATCTATGTTTTATATGTTTATTATTCATTTTTTTTTTCTTTTTCCGGTAAGTAATTGAAGATGAACAAAGGGACCTGTTTTCCGCTATTTTAGGACAGCCATAATATCATGTACAAATGAGGTCACAATTCTTTCAATTTAGTATTTAAATTGAGAGAGTCAATTTAAAAAATAAATAAATAAAATTTATTTAAATACACCTCATACACCTTTTTTTTTCCCTTTTGTCCGATTTTTTTTTTTTTATTATGAAAGAAGATCCAACTCCATAAAAGTTTTAGTTGTCAAAAATTCCTTCTATGCCTCCCTGTATGTACAATGAGGGGGAGGGTAGAATTGCTCTCAACTGCCTCGCTCTAATGGAGAGAAATCTTAATTTTAAAAGGTTCATTTTTTAAATTCAATTTTATTTTTTATAAAAAAAAATTATTTTTATCAAGCACACCCAAATTATCAAATTCATATTACTCCGAAATCAGATTTTCTTTTTTTTTTTTAACTAAAAGATAAATCTCTCCAGAATCTTTACCTTCCTTCATAACTGCTTTTGGTTTAGCAAGCTCGATCATGAAATTAACTTGGTGAAAATTAAAAAAAAAAAAAAAAAAGCTCTGAATTATATAAGAAGCATTTGCTTAATTTCACTTACTAATCACTACATATATTTTGTGCATGATACTGTTTTTATATTAAACAACTACAACATATTTATAATAAATTTATATGAAATATTTCTTGCAAAAAATTGAAAAGGTTTTTTTTTTTACCCCTTACAAAGAATATACAAATAGAAATATCACTTTCCTAAGTTGGCAATGCAGAGGTATAATGTAAGATAGTAAAAATAATTCACTAATCTGGTTTAAGATTGATGTCATATAAAGTGTTAAATCTTTATATAGTAATAATATCATAAAGTAATTTTTTAAAAAAAGCTTTTTTAATTATAAATATTTCAATGAGTAATGATTTATATTCTCGAGAATTTTATATTTTTTAATTATGACACAATTGATTATTAAATATCATTAGATATAGAATAATATTTTGTCTATTTTAGTAGATTTATTACTATAATCATATTTATTAATTACACAAAAAATAATTTAATTCTTTTAAAGACTATTAATTATTAAATAAGTTAATATTTTGAATAATTATTTAATAAAATATTTTTATATTTAATAATTAATTGTGTTATAACTAGAGAATATAATATTTTCAGAACAACATAGGGTTATCACTTTTTTTCAATATCAACTTACAAATAATGGTAGAACTTTTTACATTGGTTGGTAGTTCAATGAATAAACACTTTTGAATTAAAATTTTTAGTAGATTCTAAATTGACTCTAAATTAAAAGAGTTTGAATCTTTTAAAATGTGACTCTTTAAAGTGAGAGAAAAAATAAATGTGTGAAAAGAAAAAAAAAATAAAATTAGTACATATTTTCACATCTCTCTCTCTCTCTCTCTCTAAAATTTATCAATTTTTTCTATTTTTAGATTTCCTTTTAGTAAATTAAAGAAATATCGCAAAATCTTTTTAAATGTTAAGTTTCTCATAAATCAACTTGATAACAAGCCAAGCTCACTTAAAAATAAATTGGGCTCATAAAAGATTGCACAAAAAGTACGTTTAGTATGGTACTGTTCATGTACAAATAAGTTTGGGTTCCTCTTAAAAACAATCGATTTTTTTTTTTCTTGGTTGTGATACCTCATGAACATATGGTAATTTTTTAGGGCAATTAGATGATACTTGTAACCTGTGCACCATGATCTGTGAGTGGACATATCTTGCTCATGCACATATATAGCAAATAGAGTTTATAGTGTATAATTAATTTTGGCCTAGCATTAATAAGACACTTCCTTATTTGAAAAGTTCAGTATTTGTCTGCGTCAATAATTATCATAAGGATAAATTAATAAACTACTAATACCTCATTTGATGTTTAGGATTTTATGGCTACCTTTTTTTTATTTAAAAAATATCAACACATTTTCCTATCAATAACATGAAGCAAATAAAGTTTAATACAAAATTTAATTACATATTTATTCTTAAAAAAAAGTTGATTACAATATGAGTTGGTCTTGGGCTTAGATTGGGTTTAAAAAAAGTTTAAATTTAACACATTTTATATTTGAGTTTTTACAAAAAGAATCCATTTTTGAGCTTATATCTCTTTTTTTTAAAGCCCAAGTCTATAGGCTAGATAAATATTTGGACCCATTATTAGGTCTATGTACTATAAACTTTCAACATAAAAAATAAGTCTCAATTTTCACATTCTTACTTTATATGCTACTTCAAACTCTCCATAATTGAGAATGGCAAACTTTGATTTATCTTTAATGCTAACATGTCTAATTCAAAACATTATAAAATAGTATTATATACGAGATAACAACAGTATGCAAAATAAATGAAAGAATTTATTTCTTTAAAATTAAGGGATCTATTTTTTAATTTTAAAAATTTAAAAGAACATTCAAAAGTAGACTAAAGTTAAGGGATTTTTTTTTTTTGGTAATTTTTCCTAGAGTAAAAAAGAAAATTGACATTGGAGAATTTGAGATGGGCAATATGGTAAACTCAAGAAAGCTTGGTCTTCGCTCCCTTGTCCATTCACCAGACCAAGTCACCATATAACCCCATCAAAGTTCCCCACTACAAAGAAGAATCTCCTCTTCTTTCTCTTCCTTCCCAATCCAATTTTCCTATTCTTGAAAATTCTCAAGCTCTCTCTTTTTCTCTCTCTCTTTCATTCAAATACACTACCCTGCCCCTTTGCCTCTGCCTCTGCTTCTGCCTCTGTAATTTATTGAGATCTGACAATCTTTATCTTTGTACCACTCCCTGTGAGTAATGGGTATGATCTCTCCTTCCTCCCATAATTCCCACATTACTGTAATTCTCATCGCCTGCTTCTTCCGTCATAAATTCTAGATCAAACCCACTTGTTATGGGCATCGCTATATATGTGCTAATTCTAACCCGTTTCATATGAACTCCCTGAACCTCAAGTCTCCCAACCTACCACACCAAACAGTTTCTATGGCTATGGCTGGGGCCAAGGTTTTTGGCTCTTCAAATATCACGGCTTTACTCCAAAACGAATCCCTTCCCTCCTCCTCCCATGTTCTTGACTCCCTCTGGGTTCACCCCTCTGACCCTTCCTTTGAAGGTGATTGCTCCACTCTCTTCTATATGTTATTGGGTTTGCTACTTTCAAGCTCAAGAATTTTAACTTAGTGGGTCATGAAATTTTCAGAATCTTTAAGTTTTTGAACAAAAACCCTTATTATGTAAATGATCTACTTGTTTCTATTCTTAAGAGAATGGAAGTGGGTTATTCCATGGCTTTCTTCTTGAGGATCAAGCTTTCCCATGAAGAAGAAGAAGAAGAACCCAGAGAGTTGTCTTTCATATATATAATTGAATTAATGAGTTGAAGTTGTGTGCTTTCAGGTTCAAAACCTCTGGTTGATTTCGAGAATGTTAGCGGAAGCACAGTTACAAAATTGCCGTTCTTCCAAGCTGTAGACAAAGAAGAGAACGCTGAAGAGGAATACGAGGCGTGCTTTCATCAACCAGGAAAGAAGAGGAGGCTCGCAAGCGAACAAGTTCACTTCCTTGAGAAGAACTTCGAGGTAGAAAACAAGCTCGAACCCGAAAGAAAAGTTCAACTTGCTAGAGAGCTCGGATTGCAGCCAAGGCAAGTCGCTATTTGGTTTCAAAACCGAAGGGCTCGGTTCAAGACCAAACAGCTCGAAAAAGACTATGGCACCTTGAAAGCTAGCTATGACAAACTCAAAAGTGACTATGATAGTCTTCTTCACGAGAATGAGAAGTTAAAAGAAGAGGTAATTCTCCCTCCCTCCCTCTGTGTGTGTGTCTCGTATATGGGTCAATGATGAAACGGAACAATTTATCTGGTACAGGTGAATTCTCTGAAGAACAAACTGACTGGCAGAGACAAAGAGAAAGAAGAGAATTATGAGAAGTGTGTTGATGTTTTGATCTCAAATAATGGAGCTTCTGAAAATGGGTCGAAAGTGGAAGAAGTCCCTATGGTAATATGCAAACAGGAAGATGCCAATTCGGCTAAAAGTGATGTGTTTGATTCGGATAGCCCACACCACACTGCAGATTCGTCCCACGTCTTCGAAGCAGAGCACTCAGATTTCTCACAGGACGAAGAAGATAAACTGAGCCATAACCTCTTGAGTCTCCCATGCTTACCAAAGGTTGAAGAAGACCCCTGTAACTTTGGATTCCCAGACGAAGATCAAACCTTCTGTTTTTGGTCTTACTGAGTCAATTAAGTTCCTAGTTGTAACTCTGTACTACAAGCAAAAAGAATGATATTAATCCAAGTTTAAAATAGATTGGGTTTTCAGGACCCAGAAACTTAGTTTCAGATTATGAGCGTTGGTATTACAAAAATTTCAGAAAGGTTCCGTGACCAAAACGTTGTTCTGCTCTCGGATTTGGAAACTGTCTCCCTGCGTCTAGAATCTACACAACCATGTTGTTGTTATCATATTGTATTCTGGGGAATTCTCTGATAATTGAAAACTCTTCGGTAATCATAAATAACTTTTTATGTCAGAGTATTCGATTTAACTTCCTTCTATTGCTTAACTTATTAGATTACGGAAGTTCTGATATGCTTCACTAATAAGAAAATTTAGCTAAACCCATTAATCATTTAATGTGGACAAGTTATGCGGCTTTAATTTCAAACAGATTAACTTAATAATCATGAAAAGAACGCGTGATTTGTGAACCAAGTACATATTTACAGGATTGAACCTTGATAACATCAAGGCAAGCATATTGAAAAAGTGAATTAATAAATGTATTGCAAGCTGACTCCCTGTTTAAAGTGATTAAAAAAAAAAAAAAAGAATCTCACGTGCAATTGTAAATAATCAAGCATACCAAATGTGATATGCTTTACAATTCACACTGGAAATGCGGCCTCCTAACCAGAGTTTGCGTCTGATACAACTAGGGTGACATAAAAAAACATAATTTTAGGTAAAAATGTTTTATAATTAATATTTTAATCACATAACATTGTTCAAAGTTTGAAATAAATCTCTCATGTTTAAAATGTCTCATAAGATTGTAAATCATAAAAAGAAGGTTGAACATTAAATGTTCGATACTTTTCCCACAAGAAATTTGAACTCAAACCCTTTGAGAATTTGCTCTCATTGAAATTGAACTCACTTTGGCCAACGTGTGAGTACGTGACAGATCTCACGCCGAAACCCAACGAAGGAAAAAAGAAGCATGCGAAGGAAGGTGAAGGCTGAATCACACTACAGAAAGTCAAGGTTCTGGTATGGTTTCAGCTTGTACAAATTGGATTGGTGAGGACTTTCAGGCCTTGATAGCTTATTTTTCAAGACGTTGATAGCTTAGTCTCATTCTCTATTTAAAAAGAAAAAAAATTCAAAATCATTCAATTCCATTTAAACCCATCCTTTTCGTTTCTTCATCAACATTCAATCTTGTCCGTTATAGGGTGATTTTAGCTGTTGCAATATGGTTCGTCCGTGGAAAAAAGTCTATGTAAAGTGCCTCATCGTTTAAAATATTATCTGTATCAATATTTTACTCAAATAGTTGCATCATCCATTGACAAAATTATGAGATGCACGCTGCTTTCAGGGATGCCCGTTATGTGTTTGACACAATTCACGTGAGAAAAGAAAAGAAATTTAGGGTTAAATTTTTATTTTTCTCTATCCTTGGAAGCTAGTGATAAAAGGGTTTTGTTTTGAGAAATGAGAGTGCTGTGCAAGTTAAAACAGAGGATCAGTCAACAATGTCATGCTCTTTCTTGCATTTTTTTTCCTTCCAAAATGTGAATTGCTTTAAAAGCTTACACAGCTAATTAAGGTCAAAAGTTTCTTGTGGTCCTAAAAAGTGGAACACTACTGTATTTGGCATTTGATTTTGGTGGGAAGTGTTGTTGAGGCTAGCTCATTGGTATCTTTTTCCCCGTTCCTTCCTTGTTTCATAATTGGGATCTAAGTGAGAAGCTTATAGTTAATATTTAGCTGTATTGTGATGAGTACTAGGTAATGGGTAGCTACCATGAAAGGGAGCTTAGAAAGAAAAATTGATGATGGAGATGTAGAGCTCTGATTTCAAAGGCTATGTCTATGGATTTTGGAAAAGTAGAGATGGCTACCTTAGCAGGACCACTAGAAGGTTATGACCTAATAAAAATGCTGCTTTTTATCATTTTGATAGCAAGAAGGTTATGGAATTGTCAAGCTTTTCATCACTAAATAACTTTGAAATTTGTATATATGGTATTGAAAAAAATAAATTGTTCATAAATCTTAGAAAGACTAGATAATAAAAGAATTGAATGTCTTAAAAGGTTGAGCTTTATATAACAATTAGGTTTGATATATAAAATTGTTAGGTATAAAATTAGAAAGAAAATAAGAATGTAAATATAATGAAATAATTATATTTGATATGATATAAAATGAAATAATAATGACACTCTTTTTATATATTTGGTCGGATAAAAAGTAGTATAGGAATAGAAAATAATGATAGAAAAATGATAAAAATATCCTCACTAAAAAAGTAATAAAAAGGAATGATAACTATTGAGTAATAATAATAAAAACATAATAGACTTTGTGTATAAATTAATTACATAATTGCTCTCTATTTAGTTTTGTCGGAAGGAAAGCATATCTCTCCATTCCATTCACGACTTCCAACCAATCTCACTACCAAATGTTCATCAGACAATGAATTCCATTTCCTTCCATTTTTGAGATCATACCAAACGAGAATTTAGCTTTACCTTAAGGTAAAGAGTTTGTTTAAGAAAATTGTGTAGATTTTGAGATTGAGACCTTAAGAAAAAAATTAGGATATGTTTGGTATCAAGGAGTCCACATTCCCATCAATGGCATTGTCCAAAAAAAAAAAATATCTATTATACTCTTATCATTATTACTCAACAGTACATATATCTTTTTATTATATTTTTTAAACTAAGAAAATAAGTGTTATTTCTCATTTTACTTGTCTATTTTTTAATTTTTTTTAATTTTTCAATCTCCTTTCATGTGTATTAAATATAACCTTAATTCCATTGAATTTGGATTCTTTTCAATAATTAAGAATATCCTATAAGAGAGAAAAGAGAGAAGTGGATGAGACGTAATAAAATTCTATTCCAACTTTATCAAAGCAAATACTTAGTCATACCCTTCATGGGTATGGAGTCCCAGGTGTTTTCCTCCATAGATCTTGACATTATTATCACATCAAGATTGTACTCAACTATTGGAACAAATATTTATAAATAATCTATTACATATATAAAGTCTGGAGAGAGTCATATTATTTCAAAATCATAAATAATGTAACTTGATTATGAGCTTGCATGCTAGATTCAATTTTTTGGTTTCTTATTAAAAAAAAAAAAGAAATTGGTTGTCTTTGAAATTTAAATTTAAGGGGGCACATGGCCTTATGCTATTGGCATGGGATCCATTCCTAGGTAGAGTAAAATGAAAGAAGCAAAGAAGGTTAGAAAACTCATTACATAATGAATTCTCCATGTATGCAATATTTATTAAATAAGTAGTAAACAAACCTAATTTATAAGAAATAGATGCGTACTTATTATTTGGTAAAATTTATTTTTTTATATGTTTATTTATAATTAATTTAGATTATTTATATTTTATAAACTAAATTTATTTAAAAATTTATTATGTCTATATTCTTTTATTTCTACTCCAGTCCTATCTCAGTTTGCTACTTGCCTTGTGTGGCTATGCAGCAAATTATATTTTTGATAAAGGTTATTTAGTAGATTAATAGCTATTTGAGGCATCTTTTTCATTGACATGCTAGCATTCATATTGTAGCAAAAGGCCAATTGATGGCTCGCTTCTTTCATTTAGCTTTTGACCCAAGGAAAATTAAAGAAGAAGCTTATTGGGTGAAGTAACTTGTTGAATGAAAAAGTAGGAGTACGTGTGGTTTTGTTAATTGTAATAAGAAAGTAAGCATGTTTAAATTCAAAACAACATGAGATCTTCTTGTTTTAACAAGGACAGGAGTGATGACGATCCTATCATAGCGTACACAACATCAATACTTAATCATGCATGTCATATCAATTGATAAAGATGGTTTTCAACTTCCACAAAATTAATAGTATAGTATGAAACTCAAGAACAACCATATGCTAGTGCATAATAAATTTCGTTGCATCATCTGACCATAGAATTTGTAACCAAGCTTCTTCATTGCCACACATTTCTACAAATTCAACTATGATATCTTCATGCAAGTTGCCACTTCATGATCCCTTTTTCAATTGGGATAACTTGCAAGAGATGTATATGTAATTACTCTTTCTTAATTTTGCATCAACTATCATATGGTGAAAACTTTATAAAAGTTACAATATTTTTAAAAATTATCATTTTAATTATGAGTAACCTAACTAAATTTTTGGTAATAAATAGTAAGGGTTAAGATTAAGGATCCATTTGAAAATACTATCACTTTTCAAAAAATACTGTGGAGCTGTGAAGAAATTATTGTTTAAAAATAATCAAAATATATTTGTTAAAACTCTAATGAAAGCCCATTTTTAAAAGCAGAAGCAGTTGATAATGTTGGATAACAATTTTTAAATGTTGATATGATATGACTGGGTAAAATAATAACAGTGGGCATATGATAGAACTTTCCTTTAATACTAAAAATTCAAAAAAAAAATCATTTCAATTCATTAAAATAGTATCTATTATTTGAAGGTTAAATTGAAATACATAATATAGGGATGAAAACTCATGATTCATTCAGCTGGCAACTATAAAATTATGAACAAATTTTAAATTGGAAGAGTATATGATAAGAATTGAAGAAACGTGTAAAATTTGAATATTTGATATATATGAAAAATAACAACAATTTGTGCTTTGCTAAAATAAATATAATAATAATAAAAATTAATAAAAACAAAAGAGTACAAATATATATATATATATATATATAATATTATGCGCATTAACAGATTTTTTTCAGAAACAGTTCCTTAATGAAACTTTTACTCATTGCCAATATAAAGAAGAAAAAGAAAAGAAAAATTCTCATTAGAGACCTTAAGTTTGAAAAGTTCATTTGTAGAAGGATGTTATTTTGGGAATATTAAGTTGTAAAAAACTTTTTGATTGGCAATTTTGTCAACTTAGGATACTTAATTGGTATTTTTTTTTCCAAAAAAATAAAAAAGGCAAAGAGAAAAAATCTCACAAATTTTCAACAAAATAAAGGGAAAACGAGAAAAAGCTAAGTGGAGAAGAAAAGACTTGAAAGCAACGGGAGACATAGCCTCACGTCATTCCAAATATTACAGAAACTCGCTTTCCTAAAAGATATTTCCCTGCCGACGACCCCATTCTCATTCCTGAAACCGACGTCGGCTGCTCGCCACGTGTCCACAGACGGTTGATAAATTCACGCTCGCCGTCTACGTGTTGAGCTCCCCAGGCCTAACTGGAGCAGACGAAGCAGTAAGCAGCACGCTGCATGACGTGATGGGCCGAATTGAGTAGGCCCCACAAGGAGAAGATATGTTTGGGCTACGTGAAGGAAATTGGGTGGTGAGTGCTGAAAGTAAAAGTGGGCCCAAGGGACAAGAGGTCCAGGTAAGAATATGATATGGGGCCCGATAGTGAAGGCGACATGGGCTATGGTGGAGCAGATGTCAGGACGAGTGGGGCCCAAGGCCCACGTGAGTATCACATCTTGATGGTGGAGTACGCGGGGGTAGGTTATAAGCAGACGTTGTTATCTCCTCTTTTGCTATGGGCTTCGAGCCTAACGGATGGCGCTGACAATCATGACCACCGCCAATAATTAGGATAATGTTTTGTTCTGATGTAATTCACAATTTAATCTTATTATAATTATTACTCCTCTGTTCAGAATTATAAGATATTATTTTTTAAATTAAACGTTCAAAAATATAAAATATTTCTAAATTTTCAATATGTAATTAATCAATTTTTTTTAAAAAAAAACAATCTTATTGAATAAACAAACCATAAACCCTTCGGACCCTTTAATATTTCCCATGCATTGAATATTACTACTCTCACCCTTTAGTTTCATTAATATTTTTATATTTATTTTAAATTAAAACACCCTATTAAATAAGGACAAGCTTAAAAAGAATGTGTAATTTTAAAGATTTTTAACTAACATTTTTAGGGAGTGTAAAGTAGTTAAAAATGTCGTATAATAGTTATTTGTTATTTATTTTACTTATTTTTTATATATCTAATATTATATGCTACTAAACATATATTCTCTATTATAAGAGAATATTTATTGAGGGGAAGAAAGAGAAGAAATTAAATCTTGACGTGCTGTGGCAAGGAGAAAAAAAAAAAAAAAAGCTTATTCGGTCCTCTTCTTCATTTTTGTTTTTATTTTTTTAATTTTTAATTAAATTTCAACCAATTTCACCCACAATAGAAAATGTGAAAGGATCCGTTGGCCATCGTTAAGGACTACCCTTTGTCTCTCTCATCCAAGAAATAAAATGAAAAATTAAATATAATTTTTGTTAAAATTATTTTAAAAAGTTTATTTTCTCTTTATATAACTCTTACTTTCAATATTAAAAAAAATTGCCACATGAAGTGAGAGTATGAACATTATTAATGATTTAAGGATTAAAATTAAGTACATTATATATATATATATATATATTATCAAGTTATTCAATAAAATTTTACCATACATAATTTTAAAAAAAAACTAATCTTGATTTATATAAAATATATATTTATTGGTAAAAATTATATATTTATTTTATTTAAATTAAAAATTTTGATAACATACAAATAAGGAGATGTATATAAGTTTTTTTTTATAATTTGAATTGTAAAGAAATTATTTATTTGCATATTATATTTTTATTTGTAAAAATTATAATAACCAAACAATAATTAAAAATTTTAATTTAATCTAGAATGAACTTTTAAGTATAATAAATGAAATCATTAATATATAACGAATTATGAAATATCTATAGAAATAGATTTCCCCTCTTATTTATATGGCTCTGAGTGATTTCATGCAACAATCATTTCCCCTAGAAACTCTCCCACCGTGACCACTCACGTCAGTGTTCCTTTTCAGTGCCTAGTTTTTGGAGCACCACAATATGGAAAGTTTCAATGTGAATTTAACTTTAGACCCTTTTTTTTTTTAAAAAAAAAACTTAATAAAATTAGAGTAGAGAAATAATTTCGTCCAAACAAAATTTAAATATATCCTTAGCTATAACCCAAAAACAAAAAGGAAAATGGTGATCGCGATTCATCCAATAGAGGCTTATAACATCAAATAGATAGTGTGTACTGTGCTACACCAACAATTAAAAGGACAAATAAAATTTAAAAAAAGCTTTTAACACAATTAACAAAATTTTATATCCATGATTAAAAAAAAATCAAAATAGAGGTAAGAGGATCATCTTATTGGCTTGAGAAGGAGAATTTGTATATTAGTGGATGCATCTTATAACTTGTTTGATATATAAAATTATTAGATATAAAAATAAAAAGAAATGAGAATATAAAATAATAGAAGAATAATTAGATTATACTAGATATAATATTTAGATTCATAATTGTATTAGATAGGGTACAAGCCATAATACTCTAAATTAATTCAGAAGATATGTCAATGTCGTATTATGTTATAACTTAACCCTACCTAATATAATAAGGATAAATAGTTTTAGATGGACTATGAATTAGGTTTTTATTTCTTTAATGAGTTTATGTATAACCCACATATTATAGATTATTTATAATTTATTTAGAGAACTAAGTCCATTTAAAAGTGGTTGCTACTAAAATTAATTATTATGATATTAATATTATATGTTAACAAATTTAATAATTAATTCTACGTGGGTAGTGAGTTAAGTTGCTATTCTCTTAATGAGTTCATGAGTAGCTTACTTTAAGATTGTCAAACTCGCGAGTTTAAACAAACTCATAAAAGAAATATAAACCCGTATCGTAAATTCGTAAGAGTTTACTTTTGTTAATAAATAGATAAAAAAAATTATATAATTGCATAACTAAAATGTAATATACAATAAAAATTTATTTAAATGTGATTTA
Organism: Erythrophleum fordii; assembly: GCA_032878935.1. Classification (NCBI taxonomy): domain Eukaryota; kingdom Viridiplantae; phylum Streptophyta; class Magnoliopsida; order Fabales; family Fabaceae; genus Erythrophleum; species Erythrophleum fordii. Next base: position 45,110,566 of record JAVQMF010000053.1, on the reverse strand, counting down.
AAATATGCAAATTCAAAATAACTTTATTCATATTCCATAATCCATAATACTCAATATAAAAATTCTAATCAAATTCAAACATAAATAGTCATTCAACTTAATTAGATCTAAAAAACATAAATAAAGATTTAACAAAGTTCTTCAAAAGTTTGATTATTATTATTTTCGTCATCTTTATATTCTTCACCATCACCATAATCATTCCCATTTACCTCACCACCATCATTACCATCAAAATCATCGTTATTATGTTCCACCTCAATATCATCATCCAAAGCCATATTTGAAGCTTCATTGCCTAGATTTAAATCAACATTCAAATCAACCATCAAATGATCACCCAACTTTATTACTGGCTCAAAAGTAGGATTAGCAACATTCTCATTGACTTGAGTAAGTTCAAGAATCTCGTCATCTTCTTCCTCCACATTATCTTCATCTCTCTTTCCTTTAGTTATCCATTCATCATCTAAATGAATATCATCAAAGTCATAAACATAAATTCTACTACTTTGCTTACTTCTTAACTTCAAATTGCACATCACAAATGCCAAGTCATTCATCTTTTTTTGGTGCAAGCAATTTCTTTTCTTGGTATGAATCTAAACAAAGTAAAAAGGCTTTATAAGTATTCTAGCCTTCAAATAAAATGAAAGTGAATATGAAGAAAGTAATTTATATCAAATTTAATTACTTACCATCTCAAGAGCGCTCCAATTACATTCACAAGCAGAAGAGTTACAACATAAACTGAGAATGCGAATTGCAATTCTTTTAAGCTATGGACATCCATCTCCATAAGAATCCCACCATTCTGTTGTGAGCTTTTTTTTCTTAATGCTTATGCAGTATCACGACCAAACATGCCTCTTGTATAATGGAAGTCAATCAATTGATATTTAATTTTATTTTTTCATCTTGATCTTTAATCATTCTTGTCAAGCAATCATATAGTCCTTGCTTAATCCCATAATCAGGTTTGAAATCAATTCTGTAATGAAAATGAGGATTGAGGTAGTATGCAGCTGAATGTAAAGGCCTATGTAATTGAGTTTCCCACCTCTCATCAATTATGTTCCATATAAGCTCATAACTACAATAATTAATAAACATACAAAATCAAAATATAAAATTCACATTAATAAAATTAAAAATATAAACATCAAATTTACTATTTACATCTTCTTAACATTATTGAAGTTCTCTTTAATCTTTTCCTTCGTACTTTCCATTGCTTCATATATGAATCCCATAACTGGCTTTTCATCTGAGTTGACTAAGTGAAGAACTTTAATTAGAGAAGTGGCAACCTTAAGGCATATTATGATGTTTTTCCATAAATTATTATCCATAACTATTCTTGCCACTTCCTTTCCATCTCTGGTGGATGAAAATTTACTATCTTCCATTCCTTAAAACTAAACAAATTTATCAATGCTGCTTTATGCTCATTAAGGCAAGCTATTGTCAGATAAGCAGTGGCAAATCGAGTTATAGCTGGCCTAACTAAGTCCCTCCCTTTTGTGAATTTTTTTAGCAAGCTAATAAGCATTGTTCTTATATAAATATAAGTTGTGATTTTTTACCCCTACTTATGGTCTCTTTATGCAATATAATTTTTTTTCAAAGTCCTCTAACATTAAGTTAATACAATGGGTTGCACATAGTGTCTAATACAAGTGTTTTCTATTCTCCATTATTCTTTGTCCAGTTGCTTTGTAATTTGTAGCATTGTCAGTTATTATTTGCACCACATTCACCTCTCCCACTTTTTCCACAACTTCATCAAGCATGTTAAAAACCTTGTCAATAGTCTTAGAAATATCATATGTATCCAATGAATACAAAAACACAATCCCTTTGAGACTATTTACAAACAAATTGCAAATGGAACATCTTTTTTTATCTGTCCAACTATCAGACATAATGGAACAAACTATTGTTTTCCATTTTTTCTTAAAATCCTCAAGCATGGCATGTGTGTTTTTCACTTCTAAATTCAAGGATTTCTCTCTGATCTCATGATAAGAAGGAGGCTTAAACCCCTGGCCATATTTCCTTATAATCTCACACATCTTTGTAAACTCGTGATTTTTTACACAACTAAAAGAAATGACACTTGTGTAAAAAAATTGAGCTACTTGTTGACAAGCTTCTTCTCTCAAGTCTTTTTTGAACATTTGATTAATGGTTGATTATGTGCTATCCATTCCACTGCTATTATTTTTTGAACTTCTCAAAAAACTCACAAGCCTTTTCCCTTTTTCTTGAAATTCAATTTGTACTTGTGCACCTTGATCCTCCTCCTCACCAACATCAACCCATGGTTTTTTTCTTTTAGATGATGCACACTTAACTTCATAAACATGCTTTAACATCGTTGCTCTCACATAATCTAAAACACTAACACAAGCTTCAACATCAATTTTAGTGCCAGCTAAGTGATGTTTAAACCTATAGATGCCTTCGCTAACAACCTTGCCACGCACTTTTTTGGTATTTCCATCAACATCCTTTCCATGCTTCCATCCTTTATCAGACCTATTACTAGGATAATTTTTCCTTACAACAACAATTTTTTTTCCCACAACCCCACCACTTGAAGACATATTCAATTCAATTTATTAACCACTTAATCAGGTAGTTAACAAAAGCTCTGAAATTAATATATATATATATATATATATAGATATATCTATTCATATATGACTATTAGGATAATAAACAAAGCTAATTTATACCAACAATACAATTTATCATAAAACAAAAAAGTGATTAATTTAAATAAGAAAAGCATTAAAAGGGGGAGAATTATTATCAAATAAAGTTATATATATATATATATATATATATATATATTCATTAGAAAATAACATTCTCAAAAACTGAACTATAGCAAGTTAGCAATGTTCTTTCTTATCAAGTAGGACCCGCATCACAAATTGATTTTTATATGTGATGAAAGCATGCGAAATGGTAAAGCTCAACTTATATATATATATATATATATATATATTATATGTTTATATTTATACATTAGAAAATAAAATAGTAAGTATAATAATAAAAGATTACAAATCATATTGCATAGTGTCAGTGCACTCAAACAAAGGAACTTATATATATATATATATATATATTAAAAAAATAAAATGGTCATAGGAAAAATATAATAGTAAAAAAAAAATTAGAATCATGCTGCGCACAAAATAGTTAAAAACATAAATTTTAGTTTTTTTTCAAAAGTTGGGACCCACATCTTGAATTGGGTGGAACAAAATGCTATGTACATGCTAAAACTTTGTTTAAAAGCATAAGGCAGCAGTCAACACCATTTATATATTAAGACATATGAAATAAAAAAAAGGAAAGAAATTGAAAAAAGTGCTACACAGTGCAGAAGTCGAGACTCAAGCACACAAATTTTGATAAGAATTAAAATTAGCCATCACTATTAGTCAATCACTGAAAATACAACTACGAAAAACAAATTACCTTCTTTCTTCTTTCGATCTCTCTCATTTATCTTTTTCTCTCTGCTTCAATGAAACGTTGCTCCTACTACTACAAGAGATGAAGAACATAGTTGATGTCTGTTCAAGAATGGAGAAGTAACTAGAGCATAAATGTAAGCCTTCGACTTATGAAAACTAAGGCTTTTTCTCTTTGTCGGCTGGGCTTAAAATTATATTATAATATTTAGAAGAAGAAAAAAAGAAAAAGAGCTGCAATCCTTTCATTATCAAGCAAAACTCGTGCAAATGCTTTTGAACTCATGGTTTTGTTACGATTTTACGTGTTCAGGCGAGTTTGTCACGATTTTTTGAGCCTCCAAGTTTGCAAGGGAATCAGATCCTCTGCTCATCGTGTCCTTGTGCAGTGCTTGCTTCTCTACAAAAAGACGTCGCTTCACTTCATCAATCCTGACCATTCGCAGAATCAACACTCTAAAATGCGACATGCAGCCTCTTTAATCCAAAAGACACCGCTTCGAGGAGCTGCTGCTAGAGCGATAATGAAGCTGAAATGCGCGAGGCTGTGAACATACCCCAAAAATCACCTTCTTCTGCATTATCTACTATTCCAAATAGGCAGGAAATCATCTTCATCTTCTCCAGCTGTGCTTTAAGGACTATGCAGATGGTTTAGGAGGGTGAGGATGGTGAAGAAGTGTTGCTAGATGCAATAGTAGTCATGGTGACTATCAATGGAGAAAGACCAGAAGCAAGAGACTCGTTAGAGTGTTGATGCTGTGATACCATAAAGAGAGTTTAGATTTGAATTGTAAATAAGGTTGCGCTTTGCATTATGATGGTCAGGCAATATATACAGTATAAGGAGTAAGATGTCGAAGGTCAGAAATAAAAACAGAACCAAAGAGAATTATAGAAAATATGAAAACTTCTACAAATGGAATGAAAGTAATGTAGATCCACAATTAATGAAGTGCCATTACGTCAGTCATGGTGCATAAACAGAGGATGATTGGAAGACGAGCTTTGTTGTCCTTCAATAAGAATATCATTTCAAACCACAATCCTTCAAAAAATATTATCGGAGCAAACCATGATTCATTTAGATGTTTAAAATACCCATATGCAGGAAATTTGTCCCCAAGGTACAGAACAAGAATGAAGCAATTCATTTCAAATATAAGAAACAAGATGAAAATATAAAAAAATGCAAAGTAAGTATGATTTTCTCACTATGCAATGATGTCGAATACTTTCTATCACCTCATCCAATTAATAGATAAGTGTAGGGATGTCCTTGAAATTACCTTGAGGTGATTTTAAGTAGCTTCTATTCACTTGGTATTGCGAGTAATTTGTCAAATGGGACAACGAGTGGTAGCCACAAGAATTCCAACGCCTAGCACTATAAACTTCAACACCAAGAAATTAAATTTTAACATAATGATTTAGCACCCACAGTTAGAATCTCACACTAAACAAAACTATCATCAGAAACCAAGTTTTTGAATGGGAAAATCAATATTGAGTCAGTGTTCTTGTAAACAGAGGTTTAGTTTAAACCTAGAATTTTATGATCGAAAAATTTGGGCCAAAAATAATTTTTTTTAAATGGACTCTGCACTAAAACCAGAACTTTTTGGATTAGAAAATGCATCAAACCAAAATTTTATGATGATAAAAAATGTTCCTAAAAATATGATTAGTATCAAAACATATTCTTTTTAGACTAGAAAATGCATCAAACCAGAATTTTATGATGATAAAATCTATTCTAGGCATGGTTAGCATAAAAAAGCTGCAACATTGGACCGAAGCATCTTGATATCCTTCCCCTAACACACATATCAAGAAGATGTTCTTTAAATGAAGAAAATGCTCAAAGCACGGCTGGAGAAGATGAAGATGATTTCCTGCTTGTTTGGAATAATAGATAATGCAGAAGAAGGTGATTTCCCACGTATGTTTAGAGCCTCGCGCATTTCAGCTTCATCCATAATAATCCAACGGCTATCGCTCCAGCAGTAACTCCTCGAAGCGGCATCGTTTGGATTAATGAGGCCGCGTGTCATATCTTGGAGTGTCGATTCCATGAATGGTCAGGATTGATGAAGTGAAGCGACGTCATTTTGTGGAGAAGCAGGCGTTGCGCAGGGACGCGATAAGCAAGGGATCCGGTTCCCTCACAAACTAACCAACACGAAATGAGAACTTGCAATTATGAAAGCGTATGTTTTTACATGCTAAATCACGATTTTAACAACAGTGGCCTACCTATTATAGGTTATCCATAGTTTACCTAGAGAACCATATCCATTTAACAATTGTTGTTACTAAAATTAATTATTATGATATTAATATAATCTGTTAATAAATTTAATAATTGATTAATGATAATCCATAAAAATTAAATTGATTTTTTCAACAATCTTCCACTTGGATAGCATTAATTAATTGTTAAACATAATTAAAAACATATTAACACATGAAGAAATAACATCAAATAATTAATATATACATTATGTAAAAAAAATTCATAAATGAGACGGCAAATTAAGAACATTGAATCTGATAGGAAAAATAATATTATAAATGCCAATAAGGCTCTAAATCCAAATAAAATGAAATATTAAAGGAAATATATTTAAAATTATATGAATTGACCAAAATAAGGCGTCCCTAAAAAGTACAACTCAGACTCTTACTAAACCAAGGTATTATCAAAGGATATTACAAGACCCACATAAGTTACACATGTACAAAATATTCCAATTTTTAAGTACTTGGTCAATGGATCCACTGGCATAAGGTTTGTAGAAATATATCCAATTTGAGTCTGAGATTCACAAATCTTCTTTCTAACAAACAGTAACTTAATATCAAAATGTTTAGCAGGATTGGAATTTTTGTGATTATAAGAGAAGGATACAGTAAATGCATGTTAGAAATTAATTTCCTTAACTATATGGCCTAACAAGTAGTCTCATAACAAGCAATATACTCTACTTTTATAGTTGAGGTAATTGTAAGTATTTATTTGACACTTTTCTATAAAATAGTTTCTCCAAACATCTTAAAAATATATTTAAAAATAGATTTCAAATTATCTACACAATTTTTAAAATTTGAATTTAAATAACCACTGATATCAAGAAAGTCAGATTTTTTGTGAGTTAACATGTGATCTTTAGTATCCTATAGGTACTTTATGACTTCTGTAGTAACTCTTCAAGATCTTGTCCAGTATTGCTTAAGTATCTACCAAGAACATTAATAGTATAAGCTATGTTTGGACAAGTACACACTTGAGCATATATCAAGTTGCCAATAGCAGAAGCATATGGAATACTATCCATCTGAATCCTTTCTTTTTCATTATGAAGACATTATGATCTAGATAACCCCCCACCTTTTTGAACAGGTGTGACACAAAGGGAACAAAAGTGCATATTGAATTTTTTAAGCATTCTATCAATATAAATCCCTTGAGACAAACTAAGAACACCATGAGACCTATCACAATAGATCAAAATCCCAAGAGCATAGGAGACCTCACCAAGTTCTTTCATGTCAAAGTGATAAGAAAGAATGTGTTTTGTCTCATCCAAGAAGTTAATATTGTTGCTTGTCAAAAGTATGTCATCGATATATAGTATAAGAATAATAAAGTTTCCTTAACCAAACTTCTAAAAGATACACTAGTTTAAAGAATTTTCAACAAACCAATAGACGTAACAATTTCATCAAATTTCAGATATCACTGCTCAGAAGCTTATTGCAACATATAAATAGGTCTCTTCAATTTGCACATTAAAGTGCTTTTTTTCAATTTCTACAAAACCATTTAGTTAAACCATATAAATATTTTTAGATAGACTTTCATTTAGAAAAGAAATCTTAACATCTATCTAATGGAGTTCTAAATTAAAATGAGTAATAAGCGCCATAACAATTCTAAAGGCATCTTTAGTATATATTAGTGAGAAGGTCTCTGTAGAGTCAATATTCTCTCTCTGATTATAACCCTTAGTAACTAGTCTGATTCTATATCTTTCAATTTCACCTATAGCCCTAAGCTTGGTCTTAAAAACCTACTTATAGCCAATGAGTTTACAACCAATAAGCAAATTAGTGAGTTTCTAGACATGATGTTGATCTATAGAAGATAATTCATCTCTCATAACCTTTAACCATTTGGTTGAGTTATGATTTGATATAACTTCCTGATAGGAAAGTGGATCTAAAATATTAGTTACATCAAATTCATATTCTTATAAGTAGACTATAAAATCATTTGAAATTGCAATTCTACATAACCTCTATGATCATCTTAATAGAATAGCTAGTTAGTTTGGTAGCTCTGTATCAATAACAGGTGGCTTATCATTATCATTAGTAGGATTTTGAACATTAATATGTCCTTCAAAGACAAATTTCGATGATAAAGGCAATAGAGATATAACAATACTCTCCTTTGGAGATTAATAATACGAAATTGATAACTTTCATTATCCAAGTTATCCTCTAAATAAACTGCTTGATTTGATTTAATGACACTGGTAGACTGAGTGAAACAGTAAAATCTACTACCTCTAGAGCTTGTACAATAACCAATAAGAAAATCACTAACAAATTTCTCATCTAATTTCATGAGTTGGAGATTATACAATCTTAACTCTCCCTCATAACCCCATACATGAAAATGCCTCAAACTAAGCTTCTTATCAAATTCAACTCATATGGAGTCTTTAGAATAGCCTTATTGGGAACTTAGTTAAGTATGTATACAGCTGTCTTTAGAGTATCACCGCATAGAAATTCAGGTAACGACAAATGATTAAGTATATATCTTACCATATCCATCAAGGTACAATTTTGGCTTTTCATAACCCTATTTTGCTGAGGGGTGCCAAGCATGGTGTACTACATCACTATTTTAGGAACAATGTAAATAGGCCTGAGTTTATGCTCATTTCAGTATATTTACCATAATATTCATTACCTTTGTCAAATCTAACACAATCCATTTTTTAGTTTTCAACTTAATTGCAACCTTAAAAAGTTTTAAAAGTATCTAAAAAATCTGATTTCTCATGTAAGAGATCAATCCACCCATATCTAAAGCAATCATCAATGAAGGTAATGTAATATTTGAAGCCTCCTATAGTCATAAGAGTGATGGGTCCGTAAATATTTGTATAAATTAAACTCAAAATATCATGGTTCCTATTTGCTCCTTTATTCTTAGTTTTAGCAAAGAATTTTCCCTTTATGTAATCAACAAAAGAACCAAAGTGAAAAAAATTTAAGTTTGTGCAAAATATTCTACTTAACCATTCTTTCTAATCTATCTCTATAAATGTGGCCTAATTGTCTATGCCACAATATGAAAAAGTTTTCATTAAGTCTTCCAAACTTGTTACCAATGCAACATTAGCACTAGAATTACTAACCTGATCAAGAGTAAGGGTGGAATTCAATGAATATAAACCATTGAATAGAATAGTAGAACCAATAGAAATTGAATTAAAATAGATAATAATCTTTTCATGTCCCTACTAAAAGGAATAAACAAATCGATCTAATACATAAGTAGAAATCAAGTTCCTCTTTAAAGAGGATACACAAATAGTATTATTTAATTCTGAAACATATCCACAGTCTGAATATAAAATGACTTTTCTATTAGATTCACTGCTGTCATTCTGTCAGTGGCAACAATGGTCCTTTCTTTCTCACTTGGCTTCCTTTTGTTTTTGAACCCTTGCAAGGAATTTGTAAAATGACTAGTAACACCATATTCTAACCACCAAGAATGAGAAGGAATGTTAATGACATTTGATTCAAAACAAATTAGAGCTAAGAGGCCAAATAAAGTACCTTCCTTTTCACCTTGTTCTTAATAATGTAATAATTAGCTATCTTATGTCCTACCTTTTTGTAGTAATTTCATTTTCCCTTAAAGACATTTTTCTTTAGTTCCATATTGTTATCATATTTGCCATTTTTCTTATAACCTTTCTTGTTATGATATTGGAATTTAGGTTTCTTTCCCTTTTGATAATTAACATTCATTTTGTTGTTAAATTAATGATAGAGAAAATTCACAGCATGAACAAAAGTGTTACCCCTTTATAGATATTCTTCCTCCTAGCAAACAATGGTTATTAACTGATTAATCGTCCACTCGCTTTGCAAGGGAATTATATGATATTTTCAACAATTGAAACTGTGGTGGAAGATACTCCAAAATGCATTAGATAGGAAAACTATCTCCAATGTCAATGCAAAAGGACTTGAGCTTGTTATTGTACTAGACAAGTTTTTATAATGTGTTCTTTGACACTAGACACACCATCATAACAGGTGTTTTCTAATAAGGAGAGGTAATAACTCTTTTGAGCCTTATCGAATCTCCTAAACTTCTCTTTTATTGCCTTTATAAATTCTACTACGATCTCCTTTTCAAGATTTCCTTTTTTAATGATTTTGTCAAATGTATACTTCATAACCATCAGACAAACTCTATTAGAGTCATGTCATTTCTCATAGAAAGCATTTTCTGTTGTAGTAAAATTGCCACGTGGGGTAATAGGTACTTCACACCTCATGGCTATGTTCCAATGTGCAATTGGTAGATACAACATGTCTAGGGTCTCTTTTAGTCATCAAAGTTTGTCTTGTTTAAAGTTTTTACGGTTGATAATTGTATAGGCATAGAAGCTAGAATAACAACATAAAAAACATGAATTATACGCATAACATAATCATAAACAAAAGTTTCCTTTAGCACCAGTTATTGCAATCATAAAAGCAAAGCTATTATTTACCATGATCTTGCCTAACGTTCTCAAATTATAGTAAACCAAGAAAACTCAATTATACATTATAAAAGACCTATATGAACAAATGTCTCTAATATCTCTATACCGATATGGTATAAGAAATATTAATACATTAATTAAAATTAATATATATTAAGATAATTTCAAATTACATGGATAATGGTACACTAATACGGCATATTCACTATCAGTGCAATTTTTTTAAAAAAATTGCAATAAATGCAATAGAAACATACCAATATGTATATTTATTAATAGAAACAAAAATAATAAACAAAATTCACCAAAAATACTTCTATAATTAATCTCACAATAAGTGAACATACAATTATAAAGTGTCAATATATATATATACACACACACATGCGTATATCAAAAATAATTTCTATATAAAAATGTTTTAAATTTCACATATTGGGTGCAAAAATTAATTGCATCACAATATAATACATAAAAATGCATAATTAATTCAATAAAAAACTTGCATGATGTACTAAAATACTATAAGTAGAGAAAAATTTAAATGGTATCAAAATAGCTTTTCATAAAATTTTGGAACAAATAACTTGTTTTGGACTATTAAAATTTACAAAAAAAATCCCATATTAAGTTTTCTTCAAGGCCTAAAATAAATAAATTGTCCAAAATTCTCAATGGCCTGTAATCAATTGTTTCAATTACATTTATCAAGACATCTTTATGACTGGAACGATTTATCATTAAAATTATCATAATCAAATCCTTAAAATTCAAGCAAAAAGTGGGGCTCAAATTTTAATTTTAGCATAATGGGCATATAAAAGTGCATAAATCACCAAAATATTATTTGGCATACCAAAATAAATCACCATCTGAGTGTGAAAAGTATATTGTATAAAATGCATATATATCATACACGAATTTTTTTTCCCAACAAAAAATTGAAGAGTACATAACTTAAAGCATGTAAATAACTTGTATTTTATTTTATTAAAAAAAATGAACGAACGATGCGGCCAATTCATTGGAAGTGAGCTAAAACTAATTTTAATGAGACATTTAGACAATTGACATAATTATACTTCACAACGTTTTGCAATTTCTTTTTTTTTTTTTTTCAAGTTTCACCGTTGTCCATCCCACAAAATTACATAATTGCCATTTAGGGGATGATGGAACCAACACGCATGGGATGAAGCCTAGGTGATGAAGACATCAATAAAGCAAATAAAAGATAGGCCCACAAAAAATATCTCATGCGCTACACGCATCATCACACGTGTGGGCCTTAATGAAGATGCAAATATAAATGCATCTTCATCTTCTATCTCTAGTAGCCAGCGCACTATAGAAGGGGTATTCTGCTATGGAAGGATACAACTTCAAACTTGCCTTTCTTAACATGATTTCAACAACAAAAATTCATAAAAATGCATTCACTATTTAGATAAGAGCAAGAAGCAAGGAGGAAATTTAATATCTTAAGAAATCTAGAAATTTCTAGATCAGATTTGAAATATATATATTGGAATTTGCACAGATACAACAATCCAATGTGTGATCAAAGGAATCCAATGGCATTACATCTCGAAATAATTTCCCATACAAAATTGAATTAAATACTTTAAAAGAAATGCTACACAAATTTTTTATGTTCCAAAACTTTTGTTCTTTCTTGAAAGAAAAAGGAAATAATAGTATAGTGATATTAAGCAACAAGAGATTTCAACCCAGATTGAGCTAGTAACAATTAGATCAAACACGTAATAAGAAGAGCCAAATTTCATATACACACATTCAGATTTATGATTTGAAAATTTTGTTAGTAATTCATGCATAAACTTCAATCTTACGAAAGTAGCATGAGATTTCAGATCAAACCCAAGTAATTCGTCAGAAAATTCAAGATTTCATTGTTCATGGTTCAAAATTTTCTTGTTTCTTCAGAGGAAAATTCAATACAGGACATGGAGGTGAATATAGCATATTCAAACTCATCCCATAAAATAAAAAAAAATTCTGGATCTCAAAATATTCATATGCATAAAAATTATAGAACAATAATGCAATGAATCGTAATATGGCTTTGATACCAATTGTTGTAAAATAATGGGAGAATAATTAGATCATACTAGATATAATATTTGGATTTATAACTATACCAAATATATAAGAAGTAGATGACAATAAGAAAAGGATACAACTCATGATACCCAGTTAATGTTGTGATATGTCATGACTTAATCTTAGTATAAATAAAATAATTAGTTTTAAGTGAGTTGTAAGCTGAGTTTTTATTCTCTTAATGAGTTAATGGGTAGCCCACCTATTATAGATGATTGATAATTTATCCAGTGAACCAAATTTATTTAATAGTAATTGTTACTAAAATTAATTATTATGATATTAATATAATCAATTAACCAGTATAATAATTAATTAATGTTAATCTATAAAAATTAAATTAAAATTTTCAACATATAAATGGAATAAAATAATTATATTTCGTATAATATAAAAAGAAATAAAAATGCTATTATGTTTTGTTAAATAAAAAAGTATTAAAATGAAAAATAATAATAAAAAAATGATCTTTGTACTTTTATTTTAAAAAAATAATTAAAAAAATAAAACATAACAAACTTTACATAAATTAGACAAAATAATTAATTTTAATTTGTATATCTATCCACATGAAATGAATTCTTTTTTTTTTTTTTTAATTTGAACAAAATCTAACTACTAAATGAGAAGTACAAAAGGATTTCTTTTCTATCTTCCACTATTTCATGCTACCAAATGGAATGTCAGTGCGGTAGAAATGGCTGCTTTTTGTAAGTTTGTTTGTTTATTTCTTCTTTTTTTATCGGAAAAATGACTGCTTGAATATCAACTACTTTTGCATCTAAAAGTTCTGTCTGTCTAATCAAAGCCCAGGGCAATATAGGTGAAGGCACTTTCCTACTGTAACTGAACCTTATTTCAAAAGTTGGGCCTCACAATAAGCTGGGCTGGGCTAAAGCATGTACAATTAAACAGGGCCCAGCTTTCTCCTGGTGGCCCAAAAAATGCCCAGTTTGCCATCATAAAACTTGTGCTGCAAGAGGGAGCATGATCATATGGATATCTTTCGACGAACTTCGAAGGGGCGCGTGACAAATTAAAAAACGTGAAGACATCCTCCCATGTTCATAGCTTTTCATGCAGGAGAAAGAGTAGTACAATAGACTACACTTAGTGGGTTTCATTTCTAGTGGGTCCCTCTTTTTTTTTTTTCACATAAAAAATTTGGATTCTTTAAAAGCCTATGCCTTCCTATAAAGAAGTCCCATTATTGAAATTAAAAGAAAAAGGAATTAAGTCAACTCTTAGATATTTTTCATAAAAAAGAACATACTTACTGTAAGCTTTTTGATAAAAAATGTGGCATATAAAGGAATTTTTTAAAAAAAGAATCAAAAGTATTTGATTTATACAAAATATGCATACATTATATTTTCACATAAAATATATCAGTTTTACTTAGCTTTTTAAATTAAATTTATCTAATTCTTTTATTTTATACTATTAACTTTTTATTTTTTTTGGGTAGGATATATTTTTTTTGTTTTACAAATTTGGCAAAAATTACTTTTTTGTCCCAAGAATTTGAGGTCATTGTCAATTTTGTTCCAAAATATTTATTTTGTGTCAATTTTATCCCATATACTTTTCAAAATTTTCATTATCTTTTTTATATGCTAATTTCTTTAATTAGGTTAGAAAATAATAATGTATTATAACAATTGCATAAGTCAACCCTAAGAACGCATTTGGTATATAAAAAGTTAAAATTAAAAATTAAAAATTAAAAAAATAATTTTGTAAATAAAAAATTACCTATAATATTTTTATTTTTAATAATTAAATAATTATTATTAAAGAGTATTAATTAATAATTAAATAATAATTATAGAGACAAAATTATAATTTTTTTTCAACTTTCCTCCCCTTTTTCTTTTTTCCTCCTCCCTTCCAAGCAAACCAAAGGCGCCCTAAGTTCTATATTAGAGATCTTGTGAGCTTTGATTTTCAACTAGACGGATAAAAGTTTGCTCAATAGTAAAGGATTGGGGTTTAAAAAAAATAAAAACGATGTGAGATGCTAGGTTTATGAAATTAGGTAACATAATAACTCTATAGGTGATGTATAATTCGTTTTAACAAACTTTCATGACTGTGTTTACATATAACAAAATGTCATTAATTTTTATTAATTTAATTAACAAAATTAGCACTTATAATAATATTACATATTTTAATAAATATATAGAATAAAAATAATACAAAATAAATATTTAAATAAACTTTGTAGTCATCTCAAAATTTTGAAAAGATAAAAGAAAAAAAATTAGTATTTAGGCCTACAATTTAAATAAAGTAAACTCGCATAACTTCGCTGCGAAGATCTTCTTTGCCGTTTGACGAATCTCGCCATGAGTCGCAAGCGAGAGAAACCCTACGCCTCACACTCTAACTCTATGCCCAAGAGGCGTCGACCTCTTCCCGATCCTGCTCCGTCACCTATCGCCGACGATGGCGCCGACAAGCACACAACAAGGCCAGCGCCACCTTCCGCGGTGGTGGTTATGCGTCTCCCTTTAGACTGCTCTGTTCTCGACCTCAAATCCCGATTCGAGATCTACGGTCCCATCTCCCGCATCCGCATCGACCGTGAGGGGGTTGGCTACATTACTTATCGGAACAAGGAATCTGCCGATGCTGCCATAGCTGCTGGCCTTGACCCGTCTTTCGGAATCACTATCAATTCGAAAAGGGTACTTCGTTCTCCTTTATCTACTCGATTCTTAAGATACGTATTTGAAGAAGCTCTGGTTTTAATCTTCAAAAACAAATTTACTAATATCGTCCTCCTTTAACTAGGATTTCTTTGACAACTATTAGAACTCGAATTTTCCACTTTTTCCCATTTATCCTCAGCACCCATCATATAATTTCTCTTTTAACTCATGCAATAGCAATAGCAATACCAATAGCAATACCAATATCAAGTTTTTATGTTAAAACTAACAAATTTTCATAGAAATTGTTGGACTTTTTAATGAATTTTTATTCTTGAATACAATAACGATAAAGCTCTAATTGGAGAAAGGGGTTTAATTGCATATCTCTTTTGCTTTCCCTTGGAAATTTAAGATAGATGAGTGTATCTCACAGGTCCAGGTATTGTGGGCAACTGATCCCCTGGCCATGTGGAGGGAAGGAATAGGTAATAGTAGTAACAAGGAGAAAGGGTCTATGTCAAAACTTGTGCGGGCTGAGGTACCTCTGAGCAGACATGGAAGAGGTAATAAACTCTCTTCAGCTATAGTGAATCCCAAAAATAGTGAGGGTAGCTCAGGTCTAGACGGGTCTTTCAGGGGCAGAGAAATAATCGCTTATGATGATATCCTGTAGCCAAGGGGCTATCATATTTTGTAACAATTATTTAAATATTAGTTTTAGAATTTATAATTTTTTAATTATGCTCACTAGGGAAGTAAGTAACTTGTGAAAGCTAAAAATGTAATATATTTTTCCAGTTTGCCCGTTAAAAATGTATGATACCTCTATCTGTACTGGAGTGTTCAATAGATCCGGTATTAGTATTTGTGGTTTACCTCGTGTGTTGGATTTCAAGATGTACGATGTCCTTCAATGATTGCTCATTGCTCAAATAAATTTGAATTCAAACGTTAGCAGTAAGTATTTCTTACACAACTTACTCTGTTTCTTTTTCCTCAATTCGTACTTTAGGCTGGTTTGAGTCTTGTTCTATTTTTAACGTTGATACTAGGAAGTGGGAACACTTTGTATGGCGAATCAGTTAATGAATGAACAATAATCAATATTTGTATGCACGCGACCATGTGTTTGATTGAAAGTTTTTCCTTTCCTCTGTTAGAATTGCTTTCGGCAATCAGTAATACTTCAAAAGTTTACCAATGGTTCAATTGGCAGCAAGTGTTTTAATCAGTTCTGTTGTTACAGTCCATTGTAATATCTCTTCTTGTTTTTTAGCATGCAATACGTGGTACATAGTGAATTTGCAAAACCATCATGTATAGTTGCACATTTGTGTTTTCTTTTCTTTCGGAGTCCGAAGATTGTTACCCAACTGCTAGTTCAAGTGTGTTCTTGCAGCAACAAATATAATGGAACTTTCCTTTGACAGTAACTCATTTTTGAGATGGCACTTGTTGAACCATTTGAGTTCATTCTACGTGTCACAGTTTTAGTATATCGAGATGCAGAGGTACGGGAATAATATGGAACAACAATGCCTCTCGATGGTCTTCTGATCAAGCTTGGATGAGGATTTGTTACGTCATGATTGATCTGAATTTGATCTTTAGCAAGGTGGGGCATATCAATGAGCAAGATGCTTCAATTTGGTGATCTTCGGTGCATAGTTTGCTCTATTGGTCTTCATTTAAGGGGTTTTATCCACTTCTTTTGTTGGTCTCTCTTTCTATTCAAGTTAACAAAAAATTGATAGAGAAAAAAAAATTAAGAAGACAATTTTGCAATTTACATTAGGAAGACTTTTACTAATGAATCCAATAATTTTTTTGCCTTAAACTATGAAGAAAATGTGAAGAATACAATTGGATAAATTTGATCTGCCACAGTCAATGAAAGTTATATTTTTAAGGATGTATTTTTATCTTTTACCTTAACTTATTCCGATGTCTTATAATTAATTAGTTGTTTGTAATTTAAAATTTTCTGTGTGTTTTGATAAATGAGTACTTTAATTTTTCGAGTACATAAAAAAAATTTGGTGAAAACTTAAGAATGAGATATTAAAAAGAGCTACCATCTATATATTATTTAGAAGAGAAGTCACAAATAGATTTTAAATTTTTATACTTATTATGCATAAATATTGTGTAAATAATATTTTAAATGTAAAAAAAAAATTCAACATTTTGCATATTATATATTATTTATTACTGTTTTTTATTTAAATTTTTATTATTAAATCATGTTTAGTGGTGACTTAAAACTTCTTAAAGAGTTAATTATAAATATCGTATTAGAAGCTTCTATTAATATATATGATTTTGAGTCTTATATCTTAATTTTAAAGTCATATGTTAACTTGATCCAAAAAAAAAAAAGTCATTAATATATATGATTTTGAGTCTTATATCTTAATTTTAAAGTCATATGTTAACTTGATCCAAAAAAAAAAGTCATATGTTAACATATAGATGTAGACAAAATAAAATAAATTATAATATAAGAACGAAATTAAAATAAATATAGCAAAGTGAGAAGTTAAATAATTCTTTTTAAATACAAAAATTATTATAATTTAGTTATATATTAAAACGTATTTAAAAATAAATTAAAAAAATTGACAAACATTATTGTCCATAGCAAGGAACGTATATTTAATTATGCCTTTATTAAATAGTTGAACTAGTCAACATTAACCTACATGGAGTGCCGAGAGGTGTGCTTATGGTTAAGTTGTGGCTTTGTCAATCAGAATTCTTAATAAAGAAAAAGTAAAATAAAAAAATAAAAAAATAATTTTTAAAATAAAAAACAATTTTAATATTTTTATTTTTAATAATTAAATAATAATTAATAGATAATATTAAAATAATAATTACAAAAATAAAATAAACATTATATAAGATTTTTCATTTCTTTTTTCTTACCCTTTGCCCAACTGGATCTAGGAAAAACGGTTTTCTAACAGGGCGGCAACACTGACGGAAGTAAAATATCAAGGGAAGAAAAATTAGAAGACCGAAGCGTAAATTGATTCCCAAGAAGGGTGGAGAAAGTAGCATGACTGGTGGACGGTGATGGAAGAAGACGAACGGAGAAAAGCAGAGAAAGAGAAAGATAAACCACACAAACAGCGAATCTGGAGTTGGGGTGCAGGAACTGACGGACAGTTGGCTACAGGCAGCCTCCAAGACCAGACACTCCCTCAACTCCTTCACCATCCATCCCTCTCCTCTGCCACCTCCCCCATCTCCTCCCTTGCCTGCGGCGGCGCTCACGTTATCGCTTTGACCTCCGGTATCTCCTACTCTACTTTGAATTTTGTACGTCTTTTGAATTTAATAAATAATGTCCTTTTATTTTATTTCTATTCAAAATTTAACATAATGCCAGCTTGAACGTTATTGAGGATCAAATTCGGACAAAATAATAATGAGTGACAAATAACATTTAAATAAGAAGGAGGCAGTAAAGTTTAACGCTAATTTTTAGATAAAAGCATAGTGAAAAAATAATATTGTAAGTGTTTTAATGATTAAAACATTAAATTTACACTTTATGCTTATATAAATTTCTATCATACATTGAAGGAGGGAAGGTGCTGACATGGGGTAGGGGAAATTCTGGGCAACTAGGCCAAGGAGAGGTTGTTAATTATGCCTTGTATCCGAAGCCTGTGACATCCTTGGACGACTACTTCATAAGCCATGTCTCCGCTGGTTGGAGCCACTCTGCTTTTGTTTCAGGTTTGTCTTTTCCTCTCTGTTTTACACTTCTACTAATCTTTTGCTGTCTTGAGGAAGTTGCTTTTTGATTTGATCTTTGATTTGGTTCTGCAGATAGTGGGTGCTTATTCACTTGTGGGGACGGCTCCTTTGGTCAGCTTGGGCGCGGTGATTACACCTTTCACTGCTCACCTGTTAGAGTGTCTTACTTTCTTAGTCACTTTGTTGCCCAGACAGCTTGCGGCATGCGCCATTCCCTTGTCTTGTTAAAAGGTATTCATTTGGTTAATGCTTTTGTGTGCAGAACTATAGCTGCTATATCTATATGGCCTGACTCCCAACAAATTGACAAAACTAGAATTTGTGCCTGTAATTGTGTGTCTGACTACGCATCATATGCTTTATCTCCACTATTATCCTCTTGGGGTTCGTCTGTGGTTTATGAATAAAATAGATGCATTTCCTTTCATAGCTCATGTTCTTACTCCTTAAACCAGTCATGACTGATATCTAATAACCAAGATACTCTAAAGCTTTCAGAATTTAGGAATTTATAAGTTCAGCAACTACTATATATGTTGCGCCTGATTAAATTACCACGGGTCATTGTGATGCAGGTAGTTCAATGAATCAAGTTTATGGATTTGGATCTGGGAAGCGTGGTCAATTGGGTATCTCCAACGATAAGATCAAATCTATCAGTGTTCCTGAAGTTATTAGTGGACTTGAAGACAAGGAAATTGTTGAAATTGCTGCAAATGGAGATCATAGTGCTGCAATATCTGGTAAATCCATAACCTTACCTGATATCTGTGGATAAAACATAGTTGAAAGGATAACCAGTAACATTTATATTCTCAAAATAAATCCATTATTTTCTCTTGGTAATTTTTGTTGCATCAGTTGATGGGCATCTTTACTCTTGGGGAAGAGGGTTCAAAGGCTTCACAGATGCTCACACTCCTCAACGCTTAAGTTCTTCCTTGAGTTTTGCCAGAGCTACTCTTGGATGGAACCATGCTTTAGCTTTAACTGGTATTTATAGTCACTTCTTAAACTTCTAGTTCTTCTGGTTCTTTTATTTTTGTTGCCTCCCTATCTGAGAAATATGTTGTTGAAATATTTGTATAGGCGAGGGGAAAGGTTTGATGCTTGGTGGCAACCACCTTGGAGTACTTACAGATCCTCAGACTTTGAACCCAGCAAAGCAAATACCTGGTAATGTATTTTAGCACCTTGGCATTAAAAGGCATTATCATGATTTATGTACTCGCCTGTTGCATACATGACTATGTTTGAGCTTGACAAAGGATTTCTTGTATGGTCTCATCAGCCTGTATATAGGCTCATCAGTCAATGTTTGCCATACATGATTCAAAGGGTTTCATCATATTAAGGTTGTAATTTTTTATCAATAACTCTCACTCACAGATGAGTGAGAGTATATAAATGACATGATAGACTGAATTCATATATGAAAAATCCTTTCCTTTTCCTCTGCATAACAAAGGAGGGTGACACTAACAGAGAAGTACTTAATTCCATGTCACTAAGTGAACTGAACAGTCTGCTGAAACTTTGCATTGAATATATTGCTAATTTATATTGGGCAAATGCAGATAAAAGCTTACAAAACTTGGCATGTGGCAGTTGTTTCTGGTTTAGGAATTAGCCTAAATGTGCTTTTGTCATTCTCGTAGTAAACATAAAAGAAGCCAATCTGGAAAAAGTCCCTGGTCTTGATGGAATAAAGATTGCTGATATTGCTGCTGGAGCTGAGCACTCTGCCCTAGTCACTGGCAAGATCTATATTCTCTACTTCTCTTCTATTTCTTGCTTTTATATTTGCAGAAACTTGCTGACGTCTTTCTTTTAATTAATTTCAGAGAATAGAGAAATAAAGACATGGGGTTGGGGCGAGCATGGGCAACTTGGCTTGGGTGATACCTGTGACCAAATCAGTCCACTCACGGTAAGTCTTGGCTGTGAGTTGAATGAAGCTGAATCGGTCAGGGTTTTCTGTGGGAGTGGCTTCACGTTTGCTTTAACCATGCCCTATGACCCTTCTCAACATTGATATGCTAATTTGATGTGAATGTCTCCGGAAAGAAATTTTGCCCCATTAGTTCTGAACCACTAATGGCAGTTCCAAGAATAATACATTTTGTTGCAGTGCAGGCTGCATTGCACGAAAATTCTTGGGTATACTTGCACCGTTAAGATTTAATCCGTATAAATGGAGCCCATCATACAGATTAAATCTTGCTCCTTAGGTATACATGCATACAAGTAAGAATTTCTTGCATTGCACTGGGAAGACACGAACTCAGAGCATATGCTTATAGGACCTTGGAAGCAGGATGGAGGAGGAATTACAAGTATCTCCCAAATTCTGGTTTGAGCGAGAACATGTTTATGGGCCTATAGCGTGGTTACCTTACCAGATCAATTTCCTTGTTACCTCAAAACTAAGATTATTGTAATCTGTTTAACAAATACAGCTATTTCTTGTAAGAGAAAGTGAAAGAGAAACCACTCCTTTTTTTTTTTTCTGGTTATTTGACTTTTTTTAATCTCTAGTTCTAATTATAGTTGATTCATTGTGGGGGAAGTTTTGGAATGTCTCGTTGCTATGGAAACCAGGAGTTGAGAATGATAAGTGACGGTGTAACATTTCAAGGGAGATAAGATATTCATATTTAGTTGCACATATTAGTCTAATAACAATTATTATTTAGTTGAATTTTTGAATATATATTTTTAGTAGACAAGAACAAAATTGATCCAGAAAAGAAAAAAAGAAAGAAAAATTATGCCACCTATCTTACGATGTGAGATACCAAAAATATTTGAATGGTGTCACATGATTAGCATTTTTAGTTTGATGTAATACTAAGTATATCAGAATTCGCGAAGTAATCAATTAAATGTAGGCATTGAAAAAAGAAAAAACACACCACTTATCAAAGGATGTAAAATATCAGAACATTTTGAACGTCATCATGTAACAGCATTTTTAGTGTGATGTGATATTAAAATAGTATATCAGATTTCAACACGTAATCACATAACAATCGATTAAACGAAGGCATTAAAAAAAAGAAAATTACACCACCTATCCAACTATGTCGGAATCGTAATCACATAACAATCAATTAAATGTAGACATCTAATTCAGGTACTCGAGATAGCATAGCATGTAAAATAACATAACCAAGACAACAGACCCTTGGTCTACGTCTATTGGATAAACATATAAACAAAGGAACGAATACCATAACTGCAAATTTATGCCAACAAATACCATTTCACCAACTTTGGCCATCTCAAAAACATGAGAATGCCATAGTTGAAACGTGTGATTATCTAAGTTACTTACTCACTTCGAGTCCTATAATTTGATGAAGTGTCATGTTAGCATCCCTAACGGTTATAAGAACACGCTAAAAATTATTGAATGAGCTCAGCTTGTAATTAGCGAAAGTATCTACATCAACCGGCTTCTAGAAGTGTTAGACCGAGTCAGCAACTAATAACCTGTAAGATCAAAGAATCAATGAGCTACTCACTATTATTTACATGAGAGCTAAATCAAATGAAAATCAATGGAAGACTAAACTAGTGCATGTAATCTCTTCTGTAATCTAAAGAAATATAATCTCATGCTCACTTTTATATCATTAGTCATGAATAATGAGGAGGTTATTCTCGTAGCCATTATTATGAACAATAGGGCGCAGGGGATCAATTTTCCATTCACCATCAACAATGAATTTGATCTGCAAAAGAGAAACAAACCATTAAGATTCCCTCTAGGCATATCTTAACCCACACAGTATCATATGGCTTTAAGATATCAGAAGTAAATTGATACATCTAACCTCGTATTTTCCAGGATACAGCTGTAGGTACAGAGAAAAGATACCAGTACTTGACTTCTCCATCTTTCTCTGCAATATGATGTTATCTGTTACTAATTCTATAAATACACATATATTACTTAGTGTATGTACCTCAAAAGTATCAGAAGAGACAATATTTCATATACCAAACTATTTTGTATGCCAAGTTAGCATTATGTCATTCCACAAGCCATACACGAACCAGTATTGAATTTGCAGAACACGTTGACCAAAAAAGAAAAAGGGACGTAATTTCATCAACTACTTGCAACTGAAGTTGATTCCTCAACCAATATGGCAGGCAGAGTTATTTAATGAACCTTGAGACCATGTCCAACACCAATATTGGGCATAACATCCATGTAACAGACATAAAAAACTTTCAATACATAAGTAATCATTTCTGAGACAAATCGTTGCAGGATACTATTTAACTGAAGTAAAAACACCACAAAAACATATTGACATAATATTATAACTTATTATTCTATACAAGGTGGTCAAGGAGGTAATAAACAAATCATGACAAAGCCAAAAAAATCCTGTTTTTACCACACAAATTTGCTCCAATGTTCGAATATATTTTTTGGTATGAATCCATGTGTTAAGAGAATAATCAAATGTGCAAATTTGAACTTCATAAAACACTACGTGTAAGCAACTTTGTCAAGTGCAAATGATGATGCTCATCTTGAGATGGGTCACATCATAAAAGAGTTTTGATGTATCCATTATTGTGCAATGCATTAATACTTGAAATCTAACTGAATATTCACAAAAAGGGGTCAGACCTGGGTGGACCAACCATCAAATGATCCTGCTAAAAGTACTTCAGAGGCTGCATTAGGCCAAACCACACAAGTAGTCTTAAGAAATCTTAAAGCTCTATGAGCATTATCAATCCTCTTCTGCTTCTCTTCAACTATCTTGTT
Source organism: Erythrophleum fordii (assembly GCA_032878935.1). Classification (NCBI taxonomy): domain Eukaryota; kingdom Viridiplantae; phylum Streptophyta; class Magnoliopsida; order Fabales; family Fabaceae; genus Erythrophleum; species Erythrophleum fordii. Next base: position 45,086,925 of record JAVQMF010000053.1, on the reverse strand, counting down.
CGCATTACTGGAAGGATAGAAGAATGTGGTACTGTCAGTGTCAATATTAAGGCAACTGCAGATACATGACATGAAATGAATAGAATCTGTTGATACATTATTGCCAGTGTCATCTTTCCTTCTAAGACTGCCAACTTAGCACGAATTGAGCGCAGTCTGTCCTGAGCATTCAAGATCTCATTTTCCTGGAATTCCCAGGCATCAGAAAGCTTCTGTAGATCATCAGAAGAGCTTTTCTGGCCCTATTGAAGAATATACAGCAGGCAAGCAGGATTAGTATAACATCCTGAGGAGAGCGGCCTTTATATTAATGTCAACAGTAATTGAAAATAAATTTTTAAAAGAAGGGGCAGGATCAGATAGGCTGATTGAATTTAAAGGTATCCAAATTACCAAAAGGAAAAAAGATTAAAATTCTTTCATTACCAATATAAGATAGGTCATGATTTTACATAAGCTTAACTGATAAGCACACATGGTTCTAGTTTAATAATCATCATTTGGTAGATATATTCTAACATAATGTCTTATGAGATAACATCAATTAATAGTTTGTATCCTTTGGTGATTGATTGGTTTTGTGAAATTTTCTCAGTCCAAAACCAGTTGCTGCAAGGCTTCCCTCCCCGTTGCCTCAATAAAAACATGGCAGCAAATTTCACTCTCGTTATCTTTCATAAAAAGTCTTTTATTTTCCTGTATGTCTAAAATTAAGATTAGATAAAGTCAAGGCAAAGCATAACCAATTACTGACTTATTGTGATGCATAAAAAAGGTGCATATACCTGAACTAATCAAACTAAAATTGTGCTATTTCCCCCTTTTTTTTTCCTTTTAAATAATTTGGCTGGGGTAATTTACAGTTAAGTCCTATTATTAGCTGATTGTATGTACTCACTGTCTGTATTGCAACTTCATCTGCACCAGACCTCAACGAGTGAAGTACAGAAGATAGCTCTAACTGCAGCTGCTGGATGCGGCTTTTTATTTCTTTGTAATTTGCCTTCCCATCAAGAGGACTTAAGTCTTTTTCTCTATTTATAGATTCAACAGCAAACTGTCTTATTTCAAGGATATCATTTCCTGAAATATCAGTCACATCTCCTTTTCCAGTTCCACTTGGAGCAATTTCAGCATCTGTATGTGGTATCATTGCAAAGACATCAGTTGATCCTCCTGACTAAGCTAAGACACAACCCATAAATTATTTAAATAGATTACCTTCAAAATTTGCATATGAGGAACCATTCCTCTCAATAACCCAACTTCTCCACATCTCTGGCTTAAGTGAGTTTCTTAAATCATTATTACCACTTAGAGATCTGTGCTGACCAAGTTTGCTTTGGAAACCACCAAGATGACTGCTGGTTGGGCTTACCAAGGCTGGTTTGTTGCTTTTATCAAGGTCAGCTGCTACCTTTACAATATAGTAGATAGCAAAATATTTTTAAAATTATTTTAAAGAGGAGCACGAGGCATCTACTATAAGATAATAAACAGCCGTAACATAAACACCTGCAGTCAACCAGTGTTTGATCTCTTTTAATTGCAGAGTAGAACACACCTCATTGACATGCTTATTTAACTAATAAGTAGAAATATATCATAGATCAAGCATTAAAAGTATGAAATTTACATAAATACAATTCCAATATTCAATTATTCCAGAACTCCTGAATCTACAGATAATTAGTATTGACATATGACGTATTGATTAACAGAATCCATAGAACTATAAAAGGCATTTTAAGGGAGTAAAATTACTTACTGAATTTATTGTACATCTATGATGACTTTCGTCTTTATCTTCACTATTTCCAGATGAAATACTATCTTCGTTGTGTCTGAACCCAAGTCCTAATGTACTGTTTCTCTCTTTCTCCAGTCGATTCAATATACCCTCAATACCAGACTCCTCAGCTATTTCTCTGCTAGACAGAAAATAAAACTTATACTACCGCTTAAAGTTATATCTAATGCATCCATTAGATAATAGCAACAAAGCAAAGAAAAAGGACGACATTGTGGAATCTTATAACAGTTCGGAGCTTGATTGCTTTCTTGCTCCTCTTATGTCCGAGAAACTAAATGACCATATTAGGGCATTTATATGCAAAAGTAAAGGAATACAGATGTTCCAAAGTTAATAGCATCAAAACCCACTTTGAGGTCCTTAGACCACTTCTTATAGCTCAGGGCGCAAACATCTATGCAAGAGTCCTGAAAATGAAAATTATGCATTATAATGGAAGTCTCACACTGATCTACCAGACGATATAGCTGGTTGAGAATAGTTAGCTGAAGAAGAAACATGCCCAGAACCCCGAATTTCATTGCTCTCAATTTTACTGCTTCCGTATTTAACGTCACATTCATTCTCGGGCAAAGAGCCCCCATCTTTGACATGCACTTCTCCCAATCCTTCTTCGGCGTCTTCATCCAAATCCCACCCAAACGCAAGCCAACCTCCTTTCTTAATGATAGCATCCACCAAATCCGTCCTCCCAGAATCAACAAACTCTTTCTTGGTTGGAAACGCTTCTGGGTTTTTGGAATTCTTCATGAACTCCAAAATCTCCGCCTCGAGGGAGAAATCTCCCTCGCTATCCCAGTCTTTACACCTCCTCAAGAACCCAGAACAACCCCAATACAAACCCTTGTAACAATTTCCTTTCTTGAAAGAATCCGAGCACCCCAGCAGCGACCCAGTTTCCTTCACAAGATTCAGAGAGGCAAACTGCTGCATCCTCCTCCTCCGTCTCCTCGAATCAACGACAAAGAAAACGGAGGGAAAGAGCTGATAGTTCAAATCCGGGAGGGAGTTGTAGGGGAGAAGCAAGCAAGCAGAAGCAGTAAGGGAACACATGGTTCAGGCATTTCGTCGAACAGTCTCTCAGCAACGGGAAACAAACGGCGCAAGAACGTCAAAATGGAGAGAGTGCAGCACGCGAGGGAAGAAATGGGTAGGAGAGCTAATCAAGCAACGAACAAACAAAACCACTGAAAAGCGCGGGACTGCATTAATCATTTGATCGCTTTCAACACTGATTTCTTTGGCTTCTTTCCTTCCTGTATTTTAACCGTCAGCCTACTTCGTCAGACACTCGGCGGGGAAAGCAAAGCCTGTATAAAAAAAGCGAATGAACTTAGTGCCGTGTTTGGGTGACGCAGAAAATTATAAAAATGCAGGCTCGTTTGATATGACTAAAGAAAGTAAGAAGAAACAAAAAATTATGTATAACATTTATTTTAATTTTTATAATTTTTATTTACTTATTATTAATTATTATTCAATTATTATCTAAAAATAAAAAATTATATATAATATTTATTTTATTTTTAAAATTATTATTTAATATTATTTTATGAGTCATTAAAAATAAAAATATTTTTTATATTTAATTATTTTTTTTATTTTTATTTTTATACTTAAATTTTTATATACTGAACGAGGCTAAGGCCTAGAGTCTGTCGTCGCTCTTTGCCATTTTGTTGTTTCGGCTTCTTCCTTCGGGATGGACGTACTGGAAAACCTGACAATGCTTTGTTGGGTCCAAATTTGAGAATCCACGTGAGTTGGCTTGGCTTCCTTTGTGACAATATCATATCGAGTCTGCTTTCTTCCTTAGATGAAAGGCTATGAGCCTATGATGAACCCTCTTTCCTTCTTTGTTTTGTTTTAATAAAGTTTATTTATAAGACAAAATATGAGAACCTTCTGAGTAAGTATCACAATTTTTTTAATTTTATTAAACTTATACAAACTGTTCTTTTATTTTAAAAAATATATATAACTTTTTTAAATAAAAATTATATTATATTATAGTTTAATTCTAAAATTTTTTACTAAAATATTCTTAATTAAAATAAATACATTTTTTGGTTAAATTCAATTAAAACAAAATATACTTTTATATTTTTATTTGTGGATATTTAAAAACAAAATCTTCTCTTTTTTATTTTAATCCATGCATATTTTAATATGACACATATTTTTATTTTTAGGTTAATTGAGGGTATTTTTGTTGAAAAATTTAAAACTGAATTAAAGTATATATTTTAAAAATAAAAAAAAATTTGTGTAACGTTAATAATATCTAAGAGAAGTTCTTATAATTTACTCAAACTTTATAGATAAAATCATTCTATATCAGGCATATTTGATGATCAAATTTGCCATATTTTACCCAAATTTTCATCCTTTTAATTACTTAAATTAGTCTCAAGTGGCATTAAATACATATTTTTAAAATGAAACTCACTTTTAAAAAATTGCATATTACTATTGATTTATTTGTTTATTTTTTATTGGATCTATTTAAGAATTTCTTTTTAAGTATATAGATAAACTAAAATAATAAAAGTCAATTACCTTAACACCTCTTCAAATTTTGACAAAATTATACATGATACACCTCTTTTTCAAAAATTAGTCCCAACTTCTTCTATCATTTGTGTGTGTGTGTGTATATATATATAGAAATCTCCCATCTAATTTATTTTTTGTTAAAAAATGTTAATTTTTTTTACACAATATGAAACTATAATTTTATTATTAATATGGCAGTAAAGATAACCAAATTAATATTGAGTTCTAATATGAAAGTAAAATTTCATTATTAACATAAAACTAAAGATAGTTAAGTAATTTTATCTTTAGAAGAAGCATATATTATGCAACAACTTAATTTTATTGATAGAAAATAAACTATTAGGGAGTTGAATGTAATTTTTGCAACAAAAAAAGTAATAGAATATGTAATTTAACCAACTGTGAAAAAAATTAGTGCAATTACTCAAATAATAAACAACATATCTTAAAGTTTTTTTGAAACTTTTTTAATTATAGAATATTCAAATAACTTGTTTTTGACCTAAACTATTTTAAAATTTTTAATTCTTACAATTATTTGATATAAAAAAGTTGTACTCAGATCGCTAATTATTTATCAAATTAATCATTTAGGCAAAATAATTATAAATTTTATATTAAAATAATTGCAACTAATACTATTACTTGGTAATTAATTAAGAAGGACTATAAAGTTTTAAGAAACTGTTTTCTGAGAAAAAAAAAAAAAGGAAGATCAGAAGTTGGGAAATTGGCTTGTCCGTTGTGTGATAATTAACTCATTTTGTTTATATTGTGTTGCGATTCCTACGATGCCTGAAATCACTAGGCAATTAGAACAGCCAATGGATGTGCTTGGATTGCATTGTTTCAAATTTCACAAAAGTAATTGGCCAGAAAAATTATGAAATTCAAAATACAAAGAAATTGAATTATTGTAATTCAACTTCTTATCATTTTATTTTATTTTTAATTTTAATTTAAATGGGCATGCACGTGCGTGTGTGTGTATATATATATATATATATATATGAAAACAAATGTAGGCACACATGTGCCAGCATATATGTATGTGCAAGTGTTTGCGAATGTATATACGTGTGTGTAAATGTTTAAACAAGTACATGTATATTTGTATAAATGCGAGTATATATGTATATATATATATAAATATTTGTATAGACATGCATATAAATATAAATATAAATATAAATATATATATATATATATATATATGTATACATCTACAAGCATACGTGCCCGTAGAACGTAATATGCATATGGACGTTTTGGAAAAAATTAAGTATAATTTCTTTAAAAAAATAAAATTTGTATATAACTTTTTATAAAGTTATATATATGGCCTCCAATCAATTTTTTTAACTTCCACCTTGTATAAATGTATATGCACTTGTGTTATACATATACGAGCGCGTGTACCTATGTATTAAAAAAGGCACAGAAAATTAATTTTTTAAAATTATAAGATTTATTTATTTAGATAGAATTTCGAATTATTTCAAATTTACATAATTAAGCTATAAATTCAAAAATTCAATTCCAGTTAATTCAAACAATTTTTTTTTTTTAAAACGAAAACAGTTAAAACTAGAAACTGCATGCGCAGTTGAAAAATTCTATGGTGGCGGGACCTGCGCAAATTTGTGTGGATCCCATTGAAATATTAAAAAAAGAAAAGATCTTACAGTAATAATTCTCCTTTAACTATATATATATATATTAGATTTCTTCAAAAATTACTTTTCGCTCTTGCTTATCACTTCACCTGAATCTGAATACAAATTAACTTTAATGTATACTACTAATTAATTAATAAATAAAAAGAATTTTTTTTTGTAATTTTAGTATTCAAAAAATTAAGAATAAAATTAAAAATTAAAAATATAATTTTATAAATAAAAATAATAATTTCCATACTCCTATTTTATAAAAATAATAAAAGAGATAAATATTATTAAATAATGATTATAAAATATAATAAATATTATTTAAAACTTTTTAATTTGCTTCCAAACATGTCCTAAATTTAAATTTAAAAGTAGATAAAGATGTCATTATGATAAGTGGCTGGGGAGACAGGAGGGTGGTAAACAGCAATTTCCAAATAGACTCTTACTTATGTACGGATGGCAGGGTAGATACCCTCGTGTTTCATGGTCAAATTGTAAAAAGTGAAAAAAAGAGTGTATCTTTGTCGCTTTTCAAATATTTCTTAACTTTTTTTCGAAATCCCAAGATGAAGCTTTGTCCTTCGAAGGAATATGTGACATTTATTAAAAATAATACAAAAAATTAACCCTAACTAAAAGATCATATAATTTTACATATTTAGGTGAAATTTTAAATGATTTGAAATTTACATGCTTAAATTATTTAAAAATTTAATCCTTGTTAATCCAAATAAATTTTTTTTGGCAAAGTAATTAAAATTTCTTTAAAAATTACTTTCCCCTTTACTAATTTCATCTAAACATAATATTTAACTTTAATGTATACTATTACCTCCAGTCTCATATATAAAAAATAAATAATCAATTTATTGAGATTAAAAAATTTAATTAAAAATAATTAATCTTTTAATTTTGTCTCAAATAAAAATTATTTTTTAAAAATATTCTTATTTAAACATTCTCTTTAAAATTCATGACAATTACTATTAATAACTTAAAAGATTTATTTAATAGTAGATATAATTAGAATATTATAATTAATATATTAGATATTAATAATTTATTTTTTAATTTTTAAATCAAATTAAATTTTAAAAAAATAATGCATGAGATCAAAGATATTATTAATTAATAAATGAAATGAACATTTTCTTGTGGTTACAATCCTAAATTCTGATTTGAAAGGGAGACTGATCCATGAGGATGTCATTATGATAATTCGTTTAGGAGACAAAAAGTTTCGTCAACAGTAGTAGTTAGACTCTTACTTTGATGCTTACAATGGTGTTTCATGGTCAGTTACAAAAAAGTGACGAGTATATCTTTGTGAAAAAAAAATTTTTTTTTTTAATATCTCAACGTTTATATTAAATAATTTTAAAATTTAAAATTATTTTAAAGAATTTAAGACTAAAAACTTTAATTATAATGAGTTATTTCTTGAATAATAATGAATAAAAATAAAATATAATTGGTAAATAATAAAAATAATTTACAATTTTTATAATATGAAATGTAATTTTTTATAGTTAAAATTTTTGTCATCACATCTAAAATTTTTTATCTTAAAATCTTATAAAATAATTTTAAAATATAATATTTTTTAATATAAACATTTTTAATTTAGGCTATATACTGTAATTTTTTATACTTTTATTAGTCTTCAAATATTTCTCAACTTTTTTATTGAATTCCCAAATAAAGCTTCTATCGAATAAAGGAGGTCATACATGGGAAACATTGTCCCTTATATAAAAATCCTTTCAAGGGACAAGTAATGCACACACCCCATCGAGTAAAGAAAGTGATACATAGGAAACTTTGTCCCTTTCATAAGAGTTCTTTAAAGGGACAAGTAATGTGCACATACACATATATACACCCATTCAAAGATTGAGACACACTTAGAGATAAATAGATAGATAAATAGCCAGATACACACTCACATAAAGAAATTTAAAGTCAGATCGAACTATAAAACTAGGTTGAGTCAACTCTACCTAGGCACAAAAAAAAAAAATTTAAGGTGAGACCAAGTTATAAAACTAGGTTGAGTCAGTCTTAATGAGTATATTGGCTTAGTTTAACTCGAAAAATTACAAAAAAAAATTAAACATATATTTTTTTAAAAGATTTATATCAAAATTTTAATTTTTTTAAAGATAAAATATAATTTTATAAAGGTTTATATAAATTTTTTTATAATTTTAATAATAAATTGTGGCTAACCTTAAGGGTCATATTGGCCCGATTGGTCTTAAAAAATTAAAAATTATTTTTTATAAAGATTCATATTAAAATTTTAATTTTTTAAAGATAAAATATAAGTTTATAAGAACTTATATAAATTTTTTTAAGTTATTTTATAATTTTAATAATAAATTAAAAAAAAAAAGGTCACCTAATATTAACTCAGCCTTACTTGATACTAAATCAAGTTGAGCCAGAATTGGATAACAAACCTTAATTTTAAAGTCTGTTTTAAATTAGGTCAAACATGGAGAGCCTAATCTTGGCTCAACCCATGAACACTCTTAATACACACAAAGATATAGAGACAGAGACAAAGAGAGAGAGAGAGAGAGAGAGAGAGAGAGAGAGATTAAAATCATTTTTATACTATTAAATAATTTTTTGTAGGATGATTTTTTTTTAACTAAATCCATTGTCAGATTTAAATTCAACCTAAATATCATATCTACAAAATTTGGCATCAATCTAACATTATTTGGTACTACATTAACGTATTACGTAAATTTTTAAAATGCAAAGAGACCACAAACTATTTGATTACAGAATTATTATTCTTCAATTTTTAAAAAATTTAGCACTCAAAATCAACATGCTGATTGTAGATACCTTATTTTGTTCAAGGGTGTATTTTAAATTGAACTCAGATTTTGTGAAGAAATTTAAGGAATATCAATTCAAAGAGTTATATATAATAAAAAAACATTTTTTTACTTTTCTAAAATCAATAAAAATTTAAAAATAATTACGCTTTCTAATTTTATTCTGTCCCATAATTTTGAAAAAAAAAAATTTTCATTAAAAATGATAATGGCATTTGAATTATAAGAGAATTGAACTTCCAACGCATTGCTGGAATGCCAATTATATACATGCATTGGTGTTATAATCTGATAAGGGCTTATGTTTATTTTTTATTTTTTATTTTTTAAGAGAGAATAGACAAAGAAAATAAAATTTTATCAAATAAAATTCTGTTGCCTAACTAGCAGTTCAAACGTTCAGTTGGCAGAATTCATTTAGTTCATATATTTGACATTATGCTAGTTCCACTGTGATGATTTTTTTTCCTGCTCTGCTTTCTATGCCCACCGAAAACTTTTATTGATTAAGAAGGGCGGTGCTTCCACTGTGAGTCTTCTATAAATAGGCTTGCTCTGGAACATGAAAAGGGGACAGAGATCCAAAAGATACACATAAATAATCTCGTAGGAAGCTTAATACAAAGAAAGATGGGAAAAATCAATATATTCTTCCCTTGCCTTTTAATTCTCTCCATTTAAGATGAAGATTACCCTTCAAGAAGGAATTCCCTATGCACTGAGGGACTTAGGGCGAAAGAGAGAGAGAGAAAGAAGCATAAGGAGAAGAAGTAATAGCAAAAAAGAATGAAGCAAAATTAGGTTTTCTTAGCTTTGTGGGCTGTTACGCAAAAGACTGGATTGTGGGCCGTTATGGATATATCATATGCTTTAATATACAAGTGTTTCCCTTTTATTTATGCAATAAAAGTCATAATTAAATGATGGTCCTGTGCTTGAATGACTGATCCTATATCCAATATAAGATTATTGTATTTTATATTATATATTCCCATCTTTGGCTAATTCACATATACGTAACCCCATTTAAAAGCATCATGTTACTTTCGCAAGTTGAGAATGACGCCTTTAGCCCATATTCTGCTCATTTCATTTTATTTTATTTAAGTACTCATTCATTTATCTTTGCATTCATAAATTATATATATTAATTCCATAAAAATCTCATAAACTATATATACATTTTCTCTTCATATGTAAATTAACAAGAAGGGATTCTTTCCTTCCAAGGAGGAATCTTTGTCTTGATAAAATTATTATTTAATTATTTAAACTATTTATTTTATTTTATCTTGTAATTTTTATAAAAGCCATAACCTAATATAAAATGGTTGGTGCATATTTACAAGGCTACACCTTATATTCATTGCAAAACTATTTTGTATTATTGATTCATTTCCTTTTCACATAGAACAGTAAGTTGCAATCAAATGGTATTTCATCCAGACAAAAGTGGCACCACCATGTCGACTGCTACCATTTTATTTTATTTTCATACATTCCTTGATTATATGATAATTAAAAAGGAAATTCATAAATTGAATATATATATATTTTCTCCATTCACATATTAATAAAATAGGAACTTTTTCCTCTCAAGGAAGAATCTTAGTCTTCATGTCATCATTTTATTTTTCATAAAACAATAAGATCTCCTCTCATAAGGTATGATTCTATAACACGAAAAATGGTAAATGCGAGTACATATGTACGTATAATTACAAACTGCAAAAGTCATGATCATATTTGAAAATAAACATGGAAACACTTGAATTTATATATTGGTTCAAATCCAATTATTATTTTGTTTTGAAGTCTAGTAATATGATTATAGTAACTCCAGTAAAAAGCCTCTTTCAAATTATATTGGAGAGATTTACTTGGCGTATAATAATTTGGGGAATAAGGAAAATATAAAAAACAATAATAATCAAATATAATATGATTTTTAGTACCGTTTATTTGATGGATGATGTTAAGGTGTTGATATCTTCCTAACCCGTAACGAACTTTCGAACTTTAAATCTAGTACAAAGACTTTCTAATTGCTTATATAAATATACTTAATAAAGTAATTTATATTAGAATATTATTAGAGGTGGTCAATCACATCTAATAATAAACCATGGGTGACGACTCTTAAAAATAATAAAAGTTAAGATACAATGTACTATAGATCAAATACGTTCTAAACTACGTTACGTGTGTGTGCAAAAAGTGTAAAGAGTAATGATTCTTATTTTTTTTAGAGATGATTAAATTATATAGTCCTATTTGTTTTAAATATATATACTTATCCCTTAAGACTAAAATATGATGAATATATCTTAAAAAAATAATATTAACTTTTCTATTAAAAATATAATTTATTAAAAAAATAAATTGTATTTCAATGTTACTTATTCTATGTTGAGAATTATAAATTTAACTATTCTAAAACTTTAATAAATCTACAATAATTCTTATGTTTATTAATATATAGTTAATACAAATAATATTATTGAAAATTAAATTACTATCTATAAATAAATTAAATTTAAAAGATCATGTTGTGAATATTTTTTATTTTTAATTATTTTTTACAAATAATTTTTGCATTTTTATAATTTTAACAAATTGACTATTTTATATTGGTGTTATATATATATATATATATATATATATATATATATATATATAATACTTGTTATATTATATAAGTGATAAATGTAGAGATATTTTGGTCAAAATAAATGTAATTATATAGCTTTTTCCTTCTGTTGCAAAAAAGATAAGTGTACCACATTTTTATAAAAATTTTTGAGAAACAAAGTGTATATTTTCAAAATAGAAAATAAGGATGCCTAATTTGAGCATTTCTCAAGAGAAGAGGAAATAATTTACTAAGTGTAATAGTTGCATATTGACATATATAGTAGTATTAAATCTGCATTTCTTCTGAAGAGAAACAAAATAATGCCAAAGTTATAAACTATGAGAACCTAATAAATAAATTAGAATTCCAACAATACTTTGAAACTAATTGAGATAAAAAAATTGATTAAACATATATTTTTCTTGGCTTAATTAGTATTTTAGTCTCTTAGATTATTATTTTTATTTTAAATTGGTCTCTTAGTTTTTTTTTTTGGATTCCAATAAACCTTTTATAGCTCTAGCGTTATCAAGCTCCAAACCAATATCTTCTATATTTAACCTTTTATCAAGCTCCAAACTAATCGGCCTTGAGATTTTGTCTTGCACCAAGTGATACAAAAGCAATGTAAACAAAGTGGCTTCCAAAATCAACTGAACATATAACTGAGAATAACTTCAAGGACCTTCTCTACAAGCTTCCTTCACGACAAAAAAAACAAATGGTATTACTTTCTAGGAGAACACATTTCTTTTACCATGGTAGAGAAATTGTAATGAGAAAGAAAGAAATAATAATAAAAAAAGAGATGATAAATATAGTTAAATTCTATAGGCAATAATAAACTAGTCAAAATCCTTAAACTTTTAATAGTAAAATTGTCAAATATTTATGATAATTGAAGGTTGCATTTGATATAACCTCACTAATGAGGAAAAAGAAGAATTTGCTGTTTTGGATATCTTCCTCCCTTCTTCTTAGAAATACAAATGCTTTTTCTATCTTATCATACACACATTTATCTTCAAAAATAAATAAGGGTTGAGTACTTAAACGCTACAACAAAAAAGCCTTAGCTGACCTTTTTTTAAGGTTTAGTTGTAGTTTAAACTACGATTAAAAGATTTAGCAACAATTTTTCAAGTCATAATTAAACCATATGTAGAGACTAGTTGAACTGTGTTTGAAATATTGAGGCTAAGTATTGCAAATGTTTTAGTGCTAAATTAATTCTTTATACATATAATATACACACACATTAATTATCCGATGTATACACTACAAAAAAAATAGCTTTTAGTGGCGACTAAAGTCGCCACTAAAAATAGCAAAAGTCGCAGCTAAAAGCTTATAGTGGCGACAAAACGTCGTCGCCAAGGTGTCACTAATACAACTGTAACCAAAAGGCATTAGTGGCGACAAAAAATGTCGCCACTAAATAATAGTGACGAATTGTCGCCACTAAAGACTTGATAATTAGTGGCGACAATGTTGTCACTAATCAAATAAAATGTCGCCACTAATTAGTGTAGCCTTTAGTGGTGACCAAACGTCGCCACTAATTCTCGTGGATTTAGTGGCAACACAAGGTCGCCACTAATTCTCGGGGTTTTATTGGCGACGCTTGGTCGCCACTAATGGTCGCGCATTTAGTGGCGACCTTGGGTGGCCACTAATTCTTGGGGTTTTAGTGGCGACTATTGGTCGCCACTAATTATCGTGCATTTAGTGGCGACCCTTGGTCGCCACTAATTCTCGGGTTTTTAGTGGCAACGCTTAGTCGCCACTAATGGTCGAACATTTAGTGGCGACCCAGGGTCGCCACTAAAACTAATTCTCGGTGTTTTAGTGGCGACACTAAGTTACCACTAATACTCGTATATTAGTGGCGACCTTGGGTCGCCACTAATGCTCATACTCGTTGATTTAGTACTTGTCACTAATTCTCATATGTCGCTACTAATTCTCCTAACTATGCATTTTTATTATGATTTTTTGTCGCCACTAAATTTATTTTTTGAATCCTTTTTTTATGCCACTAAATCTATTTTTTGAATCCTTTTTTAATACTTTCTATTTGTAATTACACATTATTTGCTTAGAAATTGACAGAATTCAAATGGTTGTAAAATCAATTTCAAAAGATATGAAAAAACAATGACAAAATTAAAGTACAACAACTAATAGGAGTCACATCAAAAGAAAATTCGCATTAAAAATGAAGAGTAAACTCAACAATATCATAGTCAAATACATAATTAACAATAAGGAAACCAAAGTTATAAATTGTTCGTTCACTGTTAATAGTTGTTGAACTTCTCAAAAAATACAACTAGTGAGGTGGAATATATTTAATATGCTGTTATTCTTTGAAACCCACTCAACCTGGAAAAAGAGAGGAAAAAAGTGTTATTGAATTTAATACTAATAATTACTTTGGGCTAAAAAAGAAACAATAGCAATTAAAATATTAGATAGCATTTAAAACATTGAACTATACTTAAATAAATATTTAAACTAATAGGAAAGAAACAGTGATTTATAAACATACCATTATTTATCTAGATTCATTGGGCTGATCTACTTGAAATATTACTACTTGAAGGTAGATGTCCCTGTTAGAATTTAAAAAAAAATGATAAATATTGTTTATTCTTAAAAACAGGAAAGAAAATGTGTTATATACCTGCTGCTGTAATGTGGACAACAAGGCAGTAACTTTTGCACGAACTTCATCCTGCACTTGTTGGGTCATTTGAGATCGCTCTTGCTGCAGCTTCTGTTCAAACTCTTCTTGCATTTTTTGCTCCATTTCTTCGCGCTCTTGTGCCATCTGGGCACGATCTTCCTCCCGTTTTCGTTCCATTTCTTCCCGGACTTGTTCTATTGCAGATGACACCCTATAGTCCACATCAACTTGGTCAACGGGTCTCTTTTTTGACGGTTTCTTTCCATAACCCTTTCCACGAACAAACCCTGACCGTGCACCCAATACAGTAGATAAAATTTCATCTCCAGTCATGCGAGATTCAACTTCAGATGATTGTTGAACAACAAGCTCATGTAAACAACCCTACAGTGTAATTAACAAATTAAAGACACATATAATAAATTATAATTAAGCAAAAAAAAAAATTGAAAGATGCTGAAAAGTTACATGAATCTCTTGTGACTTGGGATCAACCCACTCTATCTCCCCATCCTTTGTACGACGAGTGTGCTGTGCCTCCCACACCACATCAGGTCCTGCTGGTTCACCAGTAATGGGATCCCTCTAAAATATTTTGTAAATAACATTATTTCATCTTATAATAATAGAGAAAACAACATGGCTATATAGAAGTATATTGATAATTAGTGACGATGAAGAGACCGTCCTTACCAGACTATGCTTTACCTCCGCAAATGACCGCGTGCCACATGTATGCTTGGTTACTTGCTTTCCTCTATTTAGCTTATTTCTATTACTCATCGCCTAAAAATGGACAAAAATATTTCTTATTATTTAAAGATAATTATGAGAATTGTATATAAGGAAACAAGTTTAAACTATATTATAGAACAATAGTACATTACCTTAAAATCTTCAGTAGCCCAACACTGGAGCAACCACTCCCAATCTATAGGATGCACATCAGTCGGTCGAACTGCACGTCTATCTTCATCTGTATCTAAAAATTTGACAAGATCATGTAACTTTGTCTTCCAACTCCTAAACAATCTCCGTAAAGTGCTAAGAGTGAAGCGCTTCATCAACGACTCAGCTTGACCCTCTCGTTGTTCAAATTTATCCTACAAACCATAAACATAAATAGTTATAGTTACATTATGTAAAGGGTTTAAAATTAAATACCATTTAGTTTGTATAAATATCTATACACAAATATATTACCTTAACCTTTAACCACATAATGTCCCCATATTTTTCTTGTTGGGCAGGCCAGTCACCATCTCTAAATAAACAAGTGGTTCGAACCACCAAGCCACAATAACTTGAGAACTCTCGAGCGCCATCTCCAACAGCCCGCTCGAAGTCTTCTGGGATGTCAATAATAATCTTTCTACCATGTTTTGTTTTCAAATCAACAGATATACACTTGTATTTTCCTCGACCTTTCTTAATAGTACTACAAGAAGCTGAATAAGACATGTAGATCATAAAAAATCATTACACCTAGATAGACATACGTGTGTGTGCATGTGGGGGGGGGGGAGAAAAAAAATGAACCATAATTAAACAAAATCTAATGGTAATTATACCTGCACTGCTCTGGTTTAATGATGGCTGCATGGGTGGAGAATCTTCATGATCTTGTTGTGTTACAGATGGTGGTAGTGTGGGTGGAGTAGACTCCCTACTCTCAGAAACATTCCCTACGACAAGTCCTGGTGGTGATGTCACATCACCTGTGTTGTTGCGTCTCAACCGACCACTGCCACGCCCATTCCCTCTTCCCCCTTTCCTCCAACCCTACCACGTCCACCACTTGACATTTCCTGCAAAATTGTAAAAAAGGATGTGAGATACAATAGTTTGAATTCAATTATTAACTTGATAAAAAAAAAAAACATAAGGCAATTTATATGTAAGTATACTACCATAAAGTATTTAATATAAACTATAAGTAGTATCATCTGTGTTGTTTGAATCATCCTTATCAAGTATGTCTTCCCTATCTTCTTCATCAGTTGACACATCTTGATCAAGTATGTTTTATCCATCTTCTTCATCCGTGGATACATCCTCATCATTATCATCAATGAATTCATCCACCTCAGCAATTACATTTGGCCCACCTGGTCGAGGGCGTTCACTTGAGTAGTTTATTGTTTCTGGTTGAATGTCATCCCTATAAAGGCAAATCACTAGGTCAATGCCTACATCACCCCTAGTAGTCAAATCTACTTCAATTTCAATTTGCTGATAAGCCTCATCACTTAATAATTCTTCGTTGTCCCCATCTACACCATCATCAGTCATCTTTGGCATATTAAAGAAGTCTCGAGGATTTGTTTTTACAACAACAAGCCAATTTGGGTCACAATTGTCCTCCAGGTAAAACACTTGTTCTGCTTGAGATACCAAGACAAATGGTTCATTTGAGTTCAATGAGTATCGGGTGTTGACACTTGTAATTCCATATTTATCCACCTTGTATCCCCTTTCTAAATGACCTACATCCCACCAATGACACTTGAAGAGATACACTTTCTTATTCCCAATGTATGACAATTCATATATATCTTCTAAAATACCATAATACTCTTTTGTCTCATCTGAATCATCACCCCTCACAAGGACTCCACTATTCTGTGTTCTTCTACCAGAGGCTCGGTCTTGAGTGTGAAATCTAAATCCGTTCACCATAAATGTAGAATAACGATGGACCATCTTTAACGGCCCAACTCCGAGGCTCATAAGGTCATCACTTGCGTCACCCCGTACACCTAACTCTAGAAGCTATAAAGGACAACATGTATGAATATCATAACTTGTAATCTAACTAATAGAAATATGAGATCAAAACATACCTGTGCACGAAACCATTCTGGGAAATCTGCAACCATTGAAGCTTGTGTTTCAGTTTCCATCTTATGCTTCCTGCAATGTATAATCTACTTAATTAAAAGGTGATAATAGAAAATTTTTGAGATAAGTGATGGCTAATTCCTATAAACTTACTCAATAAATGGCCAAATGTCTTCACAATTTTGAAACACATACATACAAGCTTGACTGAACTCTATATCTGATAGAAATATTGATTCATAACGTCCTCTCGCCTGTCCACTTGGAGTAAAGATAGACATTTTATCATGTTCCATATGTCCATCATCATTTCTAGGAGGTCTATTGAACTTAGTTGGAACATTTTTCAGATAACGCGAACAAAAGGTAAGGCATTCATCAGCCAAGTAACCTTCAGCAATTGAACCTTCTGGACGAGCCTTATTGCGAACATAAGTTTTTAACGTTTGCAAGTACCTGCATTAGTATGAATTAGGTAAGACAATTTTTAAATAATAAAAAAGACATTGTAATTTAAGGTCAACCTTACCTCTCAATGGGATACATCTATTGATATTGAACAGGTCCACCAAGCTTAGCCTCTCTTGCTAAGTGGACAGGCAAATGAACCATAATATCAAAGAAGGCAGGTGAAAACACCATTTCTAATTTACATAATGTGATTGCAATTTGGGTTTCCAAGACATCAAGATCTTCAATTCTCAAGCACTTTTAACACAAGTTCTTAAAAAATTTTCCCAACTCTATTATAGGTTCTGACACTTCATTAGGCAACAAGCAACGTATTGCAAGTGGAAATATATCTTGCAATAATACATGGTGGTCGTGACATTTCAACCCAGAGATTTTTCGCTCATGGACATTGACGCACCTCGAAATGTTTGAAGAGAATGAGTCAGACACCTTCAATTTAGCCAAGAAGTCATAAACTTTTGCCTTCTCTTATGTTGACAATGTATAGCATGCTGCTGGAAGCAGGGTTTTGTTACCATCTTCTATGGGATGCAATTGTTGTCTAATCCCTAAATCAACCAAGTCATATCGACTCTTCAGTGTATCTTTGGTCTTCCCAACAACACCCATCAATGTCAACATTATGTTATCCGACACATTTCTTTCTATATGCATAACATCAAGGTTATGTCGGAGCAAAAGAGTTTTCCAATAGGGTAATTTGAAAAAAATACTCTTCTTCCTCCAATTGAAAGCATCATTGGTGGGAAAACGCTTTCGCTTTTGGCTTTTTCCAAAACTCACATTGCCCAATGCTTGAAGCTGTATAAGTGCTTCCTCACCAGTAAGAGGCAAAGGTGCAAGTGAATGTTCAACTTTCCCATCAAATGCCCTCATATTATTGCGCCATGGATGATTAGGAGGAAGGAAACGACGATGCCCCATGTAACATAACTTATTCCGTAAAGAAGTAAAATGTGTGCCTTTATGGCAACAAGGGCATTCAAACTTTCCCTTAGTGGACCACCCTGAGAGGTTCCCGTATGCTGGGAAGTCATTGATAGTCCAAATGATAGCAGCACACATCTTAAAATTAGACTGTGAATAGGCATCATATGTGTCAACCCCATCATTCCATAATTCCTGTAACTCTTCAATCATGGGTTGCAAATACACATCAATGTCATTACCAGGACATTTAGGACCTGGAATAAGAAGTGTCATCATAAAGTATGGATGCTTCATGCATAACCACGGTGGCAAATTATATGGAACTAGCACAACCGGCCAAATGCTATGATTAGTACTCATATTTCCATAAGGTTAGAACCCATCACTAGCTAGACCCATTCGTACATTTCTACAATCACGAGAGAAGTCAAGATACTGGTTATCAAATGATTTTCAAGTAATTGAGTCAGACAGATGTCGTAACACACCATCATCAACTCATTCTTCCATGTGCCATCTCATATCTTTCGCTGTTTGTTGAGTCATGTACAGTCGTTGCAACCTAGGCGTTAATGGAAAATGTCGTAACACTTTATGTGGCACTTTCTTGCCCTTATCACCATCTAACTTCCATCTAGACATGTTGCACTTAGGACATGATTCTGCATTTGCGTGTTCTCGCTAGTATAAGATGCAATCATTTTCACATGCATCAATTTTAGTATAACCCAATTCGAGCTCCCGAACAACCTTCCTTGCTTCATAGTAATTGTCAGGTACTAGTGCCCCTTTAGGCAGGACATCTTTGAATAAACTCAACAATGTATCCATAGATTTGTTACTCCAATGGTTGAGGCATTTTAGATGAAGGAGTTTGACAATGAAAGATAGCTTTGTCACATTATTACAACCTGGATAGAGTTCGGTTTGAGCATCTTCCAACAATTTAAAAAATTGGCTAGCCTGCAAATTAGGCAACTCGGATGAATGTGTTTCACCGAATGCATCATGTAACATTTCAATGATGTCATCATCATCATCATTATCCACAGGTAATTCGTCATTTACATGCTGGAGGGGACTATGGATATTAGGTCGAGCTTCTCCATGTGAGTCCCACACTTTGTAACTTTCATTGAAACCCTTCTTAAACAAATCTGCCCTTACTTCATTTCTTATCTTCCATGCTGTATTCTTGCACCCTTTACATGGGCATCGAATCATATTAGTCACCCCAGCTTGGCTGAATGCCCATTGGAGAAACTCATCAACACCTTGCCTATATGCCATATCAGCCCTATTCCTAATGTGCATCCAACTTTTATCCATCCCTAAATCCAATATGAATGTTTTTAGAGTAAGTACTTATAACTCATTTGTAGTTATAACTCGACAAACAACTAGTATATTTCATAACTTCTTTACAGCAAACGTGCATCTATGCAAATATTAGGCATGAAGAAAAACAGACATGTACAATATAAGCATCCATAGGAAGCTTCCTCCTATGTTAACACACTTTTATTTTTAAGATAAAATTTCCTATATGTAGCTACTATATTTGATTTTGCTTGAAAGCTATTCACAGACACCTATACCAACATAACATGAGACAACTTCATTACTCAAAATGAATTAAAGTTGTTCACACTTAGCCAAGTAGGTATGTTGCGGCTTACATATTTTGTATACAATCAGCCAAGAAGATTTCAATAATTTAATTACATATGATAAGGTTCACCCACATAAAGTAGTTTACAAGACAAAGTCATTTAACCTTAAGGTCATAGCACAACAAGGTGTTTTTACATAGGCCAGCAAATGATAATTGCAACATTTGAGTGTGAAAGAAGCAAGAAAATTTTCATGATAATGATAATAATTTTACTATCAATAATTTTACTTTTGGTCTAAGTAATAATTTGACAATAACTCAGCTAAATGATGTTTATGCATTGCTTTTAGTTGGATTTGAATTTCCATTTATTGCATTTTCACAAGTGTGTATGTGTGTGTGAATTCTTATATATCGCTTTTAGTTGGATTTGAATTTTCATTTGTTGCATTTCCATGATTAAATATAAATAAAAGTAATACTAAATACTAAGTACTGCATGAAGTTTGCATATAAACTTGTATGTAAAGAAACAAGAGTTATGGTTTTGGCTTGTAATCTTTAACAAATTTAATTTATTCATTTCAAAAAATTCAATGAAATTTACTAAAAGAATAATTTTGAGAAACACATTTAAAGCAAACATTTCAACCATTAATTAATTAAATGCTCATTGAAATTTTATTCTTGAAAATTATAATTTTTGTTGGCAAAATTTAAAATTTAAAATTTTTCTATTTTTCGTTGATCTTAAATTAGGAGTTGAAGAGAAAGTAAAAAAGAGAGTAAACAATTTAAAATCTATTGCATTTTTTAAAAATAAAAATGGCATTTTCATTAAAACGTTATTTCCTTTTGTTTCACAAATTTGTTTTTAAAAATCATTTACTTAATATCTTATACATAATATATATTTTATTATGTGTATTTAGTTTTTTTTTTTACGTTATATAGTCATTATGGTGAACAAACTTATCAATTTAAATTCCAAATATGAAATTAAATATAAAAATAATTTCATAGAATTATCGAAATATTTTAATTCACAACCAAACAGAAAATTATTTATTATTATAAAACGAGTACAGATTATTAAGATTAAGCATGTGGTCAAATGTATATCAACATAGCAAAATAATATCATCTAGATTTTAGTTTTCAATAACTTTTTATTTATATATCAACTCGAATTCAATATATATATATATATATATTTCTTGTCTATATCTTTCTTGTTTTTTTTAACTGCTTGTGGTGGCTTTTTTTAACCCTATTTGGTAGGGTTATAGAAGCAGAAAGGGAAACAGATTTCATGGCTTCAAGCATTTGGTTGTCAAATTAATGGAAGGAAAGGGAAAGTCTTGCTACTATGCACCTTACCATCTTTTATGTTGTATATTGAATCAAGTTTTAGAGCTAATTGTTCAAAAAATGTATCATTGTGTTTCAAATATCCAATTTGCCTCCTAGTATATACAGTAGGGCTTTCTTTTTCTATCTCACTATTAGAGAAGGAGCATATCATGAGATCAATAATTATGTAATTTGGGTAAAATTATATTTTAGCCTGTAAAAATTTTAAAATGTTTTGATTAAATCCTTAAAGTATTTCAAATAAGTCATTTAAAAAATTTCTAAGCTTCATAATTATTTTCAAATTTATTGATCTTTGCTTTCTACTCTAAAGTAATTTGTTTTATTTTGGTAAGCATTATTTTTAACTTTACATACTTTAATTATCATCTAATAAGAATTTATTTGAAATTACAATTTTTAGGAGCAATTTTTTCTTTGCCCAAAATTTTTTTAAATGATTTCTTTTTTCTTCGTAAAAGGCAATTTTATCATTCTCTCCCACTATAATGAAAAGGGAAATTTCGACTGAAGTATTAGTTGAAAATTATACTAATTTGCTTTTCATAAGTTTTAAATTTACATAACTTTAAAAATAGTGCCACTTTAAATATTAAATTTTGATTAAAATATAAAAAATAAGTTTCACTTATGACTACAAAATTTTGGCCAACATTAAAAAGTAAAAGAAAAAATCAATAAAATTTAATAATATTTGATATTTAAAATCATAACTTATATACATAATAATTAATAAAATTAAATTATAAATTTAATTCCCATTCACAATCAGTAGGCCAACATATAGCTGCATTGCGCTCTCTCTCTCACTCACTCTCTCTCTCTCTCTTTCTCTCTCTCTTTCTCTCTCTCTCTCTATATATATATATATTAATAAGCCATTAATTAATAGATAAATATATATTAATAATTTAGGTTTGATAAATATATATTATATTTAAATTATTAATAACAGAATAAATATTAAATTAATATACATTAAAATAATATATGTAAAATATTAAAGGAAATAGTTATTTTTTTAGATTAAAATAATAATTTATAAATATAAATAATCATTTTAAAAAATAGGCCAATTATAAATAGATATTAAATAAATTAATTATACATTTATTATGATTATATATAAAAATCTATTCTTATATTATTTTTTAATCTAAGAATATTTTGATCACTTATTATTACTTACTTTCTATTTTATTATTATTTTTATTCTATCAATACTTGTATTATTTTTATTCTTTCAAACAAATTTTAAATTTTAAATTTTGCAAACAAAAATAATAACTTCCATAAATAAAATTTCAATGAGCATTTCATTAATTAATGGTTGAAATGTTTGATTTAAATGTGTTCCTCAAAATTATTCTCTTAGTAAATTTCATTGAATTTTTTGAAATGAATAAATTAAATTTGTTAAAAATTACAAGCCAAAACCATGTATTTAGTATTATTTTCATTTATATTTCATCATGTAATTTATTTCTTAAGTGGCTCTGCAATCCTAAATCTTCCAAAGGTATATTCATATAACCCTCTAAAGCCTGAACAACTGAGTTTTGGAGATTCTTATTTTAACCAAAAACCAAAAGATCTTTCTAATGTAGAGATATCAAAAGAGAAATGCAAATTTTTTAATTAAAAAAATTGGAGTATCAGAATTGACAACATAATCTTATATTTCTTGATAGGACCAATTGATGAAAACATCATGATTGAGAAGGAAGTATCAATTAACATGTTCAAGAGAAAAAAAGGCTAAGAAGCAAAATCTATATATATATTGAAGAGAGAAGCATAAACTTAGCACAGGTTTAGGGAAACACTGTTCTTGTGTTTGTTACTAGTGAAATAAGCTATTATTTTACAGTACTGCAATGAAGTTAGACTTGTGCTTAAAATTCACCAAAGTTGTAAGAAAGGTTTGCTATATACTTTTACAAGTTTATGGGAACACTGTTCATGTGTTTGTTACTGATGAAATAAGTTATTATTTTACATTACTGCAATATGAACCTCCCAATTCAGCTGAACAAGATCATATATTTTCTTGAAAGGTCAACAAGTACTTTCTCCTTGCTTAACACAATTATACAATACATTAATTATAGCAAAATAATCACTCATTGAAAACACAATTAATTCTCATATTCTAAGCCATCCTCAAGCCTTTCAAAACTCCCCAAACCTTAACTTTAAAAGCATAACAATAGCTTAAGTTTCTAGTAAAACCTCTAATCCATTGGCCAAGATGATCACAAACAAACTACCACAGCTAGCTACATCTAGATTACCCCCTCCATCCGAGTTAAATTTAATAGTTCCCATCTTAGGAGGTAACCATTTAATCAACCACACAAAAAGATTCTTTTTGCAAAATACTTTCCTCCATGTGAGCGCCATACAAGGTATAGTTTATAGCATAATATAAAATTATCGAAACAAGATCTAAAGGACACGAGAACTCGCCATAAAAAATAGCAAAGTTGTGTCACTTCTATAGGAACTCCTCTTAAACCAATCTGAGGGGTACCATCGTTAATGAAAGAGCTATTTTTTAAGCTAATCCACTCTTCACAATCACAGGATATGATGTTCGAATCCACTTTAGCCTCTATTGGTGATATATATTCTAAATAGTAAGGATCAGAAAACTTACTTGTTGTGGATGGATTCTGAAAACTATTGTCCTCGGTGGGGGATATAATCACTATTCAAGCTTGGGCTCTGATTCACAGTAGGAACACGAAAGGAAAGAAGAGGATTCCTGTGTCTCTACTATATCAAGAAGTAAATGCAATTCCAAGTCTGTGCAATGGAAACCTACCAATGTAAAGACATATATTAAAACGAAATTAAAAATATGCTTTTTCCCCCTTTATCCCAGAGTTTAATCAACAGTATTGCAAATTGATTCTCACAGGGTCATTTGCAAAAAGATCCAGAGAAGGTAAAATTCCAAACATAACAAGAGACTGGTTCAAATACTCGGTGCAGTGCTCCAAATTTCCTACATCAGCAAACATATACTCTCTAAAATGAGTAGACGACATAATGCAAAACGAAATTAGATTGTAGATTGAAAACATAATAAATCTTGAAAAGGGAATAGGACCAGAAACGTTGAAAATTTATGATTTTTCTCCTTATTATGGTGAAGAAAGCACTAACCACGCTGCAAGATGGAATGGTAACTATAAGATCTGGATTAGGTCAATAACTCTGTCTACTCAAATATTAACATACGAAGGAACAGAAGCAAAGAAAGCAAAAGATTACAGCAATTCGAATCAAGTACAAGGCACAGAAACAGACACATTAACATAGGAAAAAGATCTTACTTGAGATTGGAAGGACGAAGAATACTAAAAGGAGGAAGGAGTAGCAGAAGTTGCAAAATACGAGACCTTACCTAAAGAGATGAAGCTAAACTGAAGGGAAGAAGGAAGGAAAGCTGTGGAGGAAAGCCCATCGCTCAACGAAACGCACAACGCTGAGAGGGAGGCAGGGAGCACAACCAGGGAACCAAGGCGTGAAGGAATAAAAGAGGAAGGGAACTTCGACGTTTTCAATCTGAAACCAGCTGGCAGTGATATTAAAAAAAAGGGGAATGAAACCAGGAGGGATGGCGTCGATATTTGGGTAGGAAAACATATATAAATTTTAAGTTTTAAAATTTGAAATTTAAAAAAACTAACAAGATATATACCTTCTTCTATTTTATTTATTTTATTTTTTTAAATATAAATAATATAATTAATTAACGTTAATAATAGATAATAATCCATTGACAAATTTTTATTTATTTTATTTAGTCCATCTTATATTTTTATATATTTTTTAATTTTAGGTGTTATTATCTTTATTAGATAGTTATCTAAAGTCATTAGGATTATGTTATCTAGGTTAATTAAGATAAATAAAAGACTAACTAATACCTCAACAGTATATCTTAATTATATATAATATTTATAATTATATAATATGTATACATATAACCAATATAATTATTTAATATTAATAATAGAAAATAATTTATTTACATATAATTTTTATTTTTAGTTATGTTTTATTTGTCTTAATTATTTAATTTAGTCAATTTTATATTTTTGTTTCTATCTTTTTATTTAGGATTTGTTATTTATATTAAACCTTTAACCTTAATCCCAAATCAAACAAGTTCACTATGTTATCTTTATGAGATAATTTAAATTTTGAGGATCAAAATGAGTCTACAAGATGAAAATTTTTTAAGTTCAAATACATCGTCATTTTTTAGATAATGAGTTAAATTTTAATAAATATTGAATATATTTATTTCATAAATTGTTAATTATCTTGTTAATTAATAATTAAATAACTGTACCTCCATTCACCAAAAAAATTAAATAACTATAATAAAATTATATAGTTGATTCATTTTTTAATTATAAAATAATGCTTAGATAATTCTTAAAACTGGATAAACAATAATTAAAAAGAAACTACTAATAAATATTATAAAAAAAAATTTTACATGATAAATTTCTTTTCTGAGATTATTTAAACTAAAGTAATATAAATTTTTAAGAGATAATTATTAAAATTATAATAAGTATTGAAAAATATATTTCATAATTTTGTAATTATTTTGTGAATTAACAATTAAATATTTAACTCTTAGTATAAATTTTGTAGTTTAATTCCTATGAAATAAATTATTTTTAAACTAAGAAATTGGTCAATCAAAGGCATGGACAGAAAGAGAAGGATAGATAAATATTGTTTTATTAAACTTTTTTTGAGGTTATGCTGAAAGGATAAAATAATTGAGCTATTCATTTTTCTTATTAAGAAAATAAGTAAAAAAAAATTATGAATCTACATTCAATGATTTAAGATATAGATGAAATGATTTGACATTGGACCAAAGTTTAAGAAAATTATTTCCGTTGCTTTATACTTTTAATTAAATTAAAGTCAGTATTTATAATTATAATTAAATTCATGTTTTATTGGAATTTCAAGAATGAAATGATTTGTTAAGCACTTGTTGGAATGAAATATCATTTGGGTAAAAACAAGAAAATACTTATGTACAAGCATAATTTCTTTTCAATATTTTGATTCTGTTGTTTTATCCCCAAAAAAAAGGCTAGCTTTTATCATATAATATTAAATTTTAATGAATAAATATTAAATAGGCAAAGATTTTAAAACTAGATTAGCTATTAAACTAGTAGAAACATTAGTTCAATGTTTATTAATTTTACTGTGATTGAACTGTTGTTAAACTAATGATAATTAAATATATTTTTAAAATTTTACATATTAAAAAAATAAAATAAATAACTATTAATAAATTGTAAATTTTAAATACTAATTACATGCTTTTTAAAATATTGTAGAAGTTATTTTTAATAAAAAAATAAAAAGTACCCATGATTAAAATTTAATATTGAACTTCTTGACTTCTTTAATTATATTAAGTTTTTGTAATCTTTAAAAACAAAAAAACTAAAAAAAAAAAGAGGACAAAAGGCTTAAAATTAATAAATTAGGAATCAAAAACAGTGAGTTAGATGAGAGGGGCCAGCAATTAAGTAAAATAGTCAATTCAGTAATCGATGGCAATAAACTAATGCACTCAAGCACAGTAGCGGCTGATGGTGGAGCTGGCCGGCTCAGTGAGACAGATTAATATTACTGTAAATATACTAACTAACAAAATAATTTACATGGAGATAGCGAAGTAGGCTACCTAACCAAAACAAACAGAGCTTCCCTAACCAGACACAACATCGAGGCTGGCATATACAACTGTGCATAAACTCATAATCATGACACACCACAATCTCGTTTTAATAGGAAAAATATGACTATATATATTAATCGCTCTTTTTTTTCTTTCTTTGATGCATCATTTCTATTTTGATTTTAAGGTAAAGGGTCTTTCTTTATCTTGTAGTAGGCTCAGCAAGAGTTTCCTAAATTCTTTCACCACAGCACCCCTTCCCCTTGAGCAAACAAGAAAACCTAATCTACCAACAGAAAGAGAGACAAAAATAGTATTAGAAAACCACTTCCTTTCCTTTTTATTTTATTTGACAAATTATAATTCAAGATTTTCCATTAAAAATATTGATACTAAACATTTTTAAAATTTGAAGTTATTACTACTAAAAATTTGACTTGTATAAAAAACTATAATTTAATATTCTTAGTTAAATTTTTCATCATAATTTTTTTATGATATTTTCCAAGTTTAATATCATTTAATATATATTTTTAACTTAAAACTTAAAACTATAATTTTATTTCAATTCTAATTAATAAATATATGTACATATAATTTAGACAATATTGCAACTTTGAATTATGCGTTTAAAGGTGGTACATCTAAAATTTTAAAAATGTAACTCTTTTACAATTAAAATACCTGTTTTTGAAAATTTTTTCCTATATTCATCTTTACACCTAACAACTTAGAAAAAGAAAAAATAGAAATTACTTGTTACACAATTACTATTCACAAATCCCTACAATAAGAGATCCAGGTTTCTATCATGGTTCATCGGTTAACAACCTATTTATCCTAACCGTTGAGCTTAGTTACAAGTGTAAATCTATAATCTTTAACAAGATTTGCAAAAGTTGATGAGAACAATAATTTTGACTTTTTCAATAACTATAGGATATGTTACAACCTTTAACCTTAAATGTCTCTTCTTCTTTTTCTTCTTCATGCTAACCCATTTAACTCACTCAACAATTTGAATTGAAAGTTTTAATCTATGTAATTCAGTAAATATAAATAGATTAACTATTATCAATATGCTATTCATGATAAATTGGTCTTCCCCTAACTTATTGTAAATGTCAAACAAACAGTCATTTATTGTTTGGCAGAATGAGTCGATGGTTGCATCTCGCAAAAGGTTTACATTAGGAAAACTAAAGTAGGTGGCATAGTATTCCATTGATAGATAGTATGAAAAAAATTTAAACTATTTTCAGTTAGAAATTGTATTATTTATTAGTCAACAAATTATATCTTCATATAACTTTTTTATACTTTTACTTTAAAGATGTTTAATAAAATTTTTTAAAATTTGAATCATATAATTTACATTATAAAAATTATTACTTATTATATTTTTATTCAAAATTTTGATAATAAAAATATAACACTATATATAATTTTTTTAATCTTTAATTAGCATTTCTACTTTTACTTTTATTTAGCATTAGTGAACCTTCATTTTGTTAAAGAGAAATAAAAAGAAAAAAAATACTAGGTGAAAAAGATAAGAAATAAGCTTCATATATATTTTCACTTCTTTGTATCACTTTTTTCTTTCCTATCTCCATCTAACAAATTAGTGCTTCGAACATATAAGACAAGATCCAAATTACTTTAACTGTGGTGTTTGTGAAATGAAACCAAACTAAAATTTTTTAAAAAATTATAGTGAAAATAAAATAAAATAAATATGCTTATAGATATTTAAATATTTATA
The DNA here is from genome assembly GCA_032878935.1 of Erythrophleum fordii. Lineage (NCBI taxonomy): Eukaryota > Viridiplantae > Streptophyta > Magnoliopsida > Fabales > Fabaceae > Erythrophleum > Erythrophleum fordii. The sequence continues at coordinate 45,057,974 of JAVQMF010000053.1, read as the reverse complement.
TATATAATGCCAGGCATTATAACTATTATAAAATATTTTTATAAAATTTATTATTGTAAATTATTAAAATAGAAATTACTTCATTAGAACGAATCTGGCTTCAAGGGTTTCTTAATTTTTTAAAAAGGGATGATTTCAATGAATATATGTTTCTAGAAAAAAAAGAAATTAAGGAACAAATATTAAGAAATTAACTGAATATCTCATTCAATAAATAGATGTAATTATCTTATAACATGTTTTTTTTTTTAAAAAATAGTATTCTTCGAGTATTACATCATTTACACTCTTTTTACTGAAAAAAGTTTAATTCAAATAAAATAAGCCTCACAACAAAAGAAAACATGATTTTTTTTGTTGTTACCAAAACACCAGAAATTATCCTAACCAAAATTTTGCAACGACAAATTAGTAATCGCTACGTCGTTGCATTAAGTACTTTTAGAAAAAAGAATGAGATGAAGAAAAAGTGTATCATTATCACTCACTCTCTCTCTTCCTCTTCTTTATCTCTCTTTCAATTTAACTGATGCATTTATCCTCATAAATAAAAAGGATCTAAATTAGACAATTTCTATACCAACTATTGTTGCATTGCGTGGGACGCATTACTCCAATGGGCTAAAAGTTATTGGATGTTATGCAAATAAAATGATAACATATATTGTGTATAAGAATCTTTCATCTGTACATAGTTATATTGCGACATTAGTACTCATGCTCATTTTCATCCAGCAATTTATAGGTCAACAATTAAGATTTGATCTACATATATTGGCCTATTGTACAGATGAAATTCTAATTCTGCACCCTTAAGGATATGTGCATATGGTGAATACAATATTTTTTTTTTCCTTTCTATCTGTTGGTCTCATTGATCAATTAAAATTTTAATTTATAACCTTTTTTAATTTATTCTAAGAATAATTAAAAACCAAGTCATCAAGATGCAAAGTTTAAAATTAATTGAAACAAAATGAATCTCCTTCTGATTAGCTACGAAGCCTAATAATAATTTAACATCTAATGAAAACTCTTCCAAGTCTACAGCATGTCATTTATCCTTTTCTCGTTTTACCATTGCCAGAAGCCGTGATTGAAGGAAAGAGTCCCAAGGCCTTTTTTATTTCCTGTTTCCAGAACAAAGAAATAAAAAAAAACTTGTTTGCTAAAATATTTTTAGTGAAGTGTTTTGTCAAATAAAAAAACTAAATTATGTTTTCGAGACCAAAAAAATAGAACATTTTTTAAATGTTTTATAACTTTTGTTTTACAAAAATAGGAAGAAAAATAGACAATATCAATTTTTTAGTGTAAGGATTCAAACAGATTTTTTATTTTTTCAAAATTTGTTCAAAAAAATATCCATTTTGAAAATATTAAAACCAAAATAGAATCAAACAGGCTTTAAGTTTTTTTTTTTATCCTTCTTTCATTATTTCATTAGTTTGACTTTATTATTTTACTCCTTCGACCATGGTTTTATGTTATTATTTTACTACTTTGTTATATTTTTATTTATTTATTTATATAAATATATAATATTTCTTAAATGTTCAATCTCAGTATTTATGTTATACATTATAAACAATTATTTTATTATGACTTATTCTACTATTACTTGATTTAAATTTGTTATTAATATATAAGATAATTAATTGATTCAAATTTCTTATTAAAAAAAATTAACTATATTGAAAATTTAAACATACTTAACATTCAACTTCTTCAACTATTCCTAAATTATATTAAGCTTCTATTATTATTAAAAAAAAAGGGCGTAAAATTTAAAAATTAAACATCTAACCAAGTTTAAAATATATTTATTCATATAAATAATATATCAAATTTTTGTTCTTTCTTATATTATATGCATGTTATATATAATCCTTTGTCACATTATTATTTTTAGAAAGTATGTATATATATATATGAATTATGCATCATATAATTATTGTTAAGATTTTTGCAGTGACAAACTCATGTTGCCTCAACAAAATTTTGGCGTCAAACTTTTAATTGTGTCAAAACGTTTTAACCAACTCTTTTAGTGGCGACTATTGTCGCCACTAAAAGTTTTCGTTTTAGTGACGACAAAAATAAGTCGCCACTAAAAGTTTTTTCAGAAAATTTAATGATTTAAACCATTGGGACCCAATCTTTTAGTGACAACAAGATTCAGTCGCCACTAAAACTTTTTAGTGGCGACTTATGGCTTGCCACTAATAACATTAAACACACAATTCATCATAATTTTAGTTAATGTATTAGTGGCGACCCTTATTATCGCCACTAAAAGTCCTACAAAAATTTATTATTAATTTAAATATGACAACCTTTTAATGACAACATTTTTGGTTGTCACAAAAACTTTAAAATCTTTTAGTGGCGACGTGTTGTCGCCACTAATAGTTCCCTAATGTTTCAGCCTCCTTTAGTGACCATCGAGTGTCGCCACTAAAATTGTTTTTAGTGGCAAGTCCTACTTGTCGCCACTAAAAATTGTCACTAAATGTTTTTAGTGACAATGTTTTTTGTCGCCACTAAAACTTCTACCAAAATATTACATTCCGTTTTAGTAGCAATGTTTAGTGTCAATTTTTTTTCGTCGCCACTAATAGTGTATTTTTAGTGACGACTTTTTTTGGTCGCCACTAAAAACTGTCACTAAATGTGTATTTTTTTGTAGTGATAATAGCAATTTTACAAACTTGTACAAGTATTTAATTATAATTTATCATTGAAATTCAATAACAACAATGGACTTTGATAAATTCAATTACAATTTTTAAGTGTTAAAAAAATGAATTGGACTGGACCGATAACTCGGGTCAGAAAACCAATGAACTAGACATGATTTTGGTCCAATTGACCTTAAAAATTGAACAACCGAAACACAGGTCCAAAATCGGACAAACTGGTGAAAACTGGCTTGGTCCATAAATTGTGTAGTTTAGCAATTTTTGCCTCAATATATTATGCAAGAAATATTTTAGAGTTAAGATTATGTACCGTGAAACACTCCAGCACGCAGAAATTCATTGTCTAATTGTTAATTTGTGGCTGCATGACAAAGTTGAACCAATTTAATGGCGGGTTGACCTTTGAAGGGACCAAGGTCTCATCCATTGTAGAAGAAGAGCTTTTTTGTAAATGGAGTTCAAGATTCTTTATGAGTGAATGGAGCTTTTCTGCAACGATGAACACGGGAGAGGACGGCGAAGAAGACAGCCATTGCATGTCTGATCGGAGATGCCACAGGTGGGGTTTGGTAGATTTTGTAGGGATTCTATTTATTGATCGGAGTTGCCATAGCGTTGCACACCCTTAGTTATCAATGCATTTGTTGCATCCCAAAAGGGACACGTCACCCTGGTACATGAAGATGCCATAGACGGCATCTGATCGTAGTATGTCGCGATCTCTATAAAATATATATGTGTGTACGTATATTAAAGGATTACAAAATAAGTTATGTTACAATTCATTAATTTTTTAAAATATAAATTTAAAGGAACGTGGCATATATTATACAGGGAGAATTATGTTTAAAGATTCAAAATTAAAAATATTTATTTTAAAAAACCTATTATTATTATTATTTAGGATTGATTACCGTTGATTTTAATAAAAAATAGTTAAATCCAGTTATAATTATTTCTATTATATATGTTATATCTTTTCGATTTTTTTTAATTAAATGGAACGTATTAAGGGGGTTAAAGGGATACTGGGGGAAAAGGGTGGGATAGTTAAGAGAAAGGGGTTTTATTTTTTAATATAATATATATAATATTTCTTACACAGAATATACATTTTATATTATATAAATAAATATAATATTCTATATTTTTAATATATATGATATATTATTTAATTTTTAAAAATTAAAATATAATTAATAATAAATTTATAAATAATAATTTTATTGATAAAATTATATTTTAAGTTATAATGAATTTTCAATACTTATTTGCATAAAATTAATTTTTTAGTACATAAAAATATTTTTTTCTTATTGAAAATTTAAAAATATAATTTTTTTTAATCCAAATGAGTTAACTTATATTTTTTTTTCAACAAATCGTGAATAACTACGTAACTTTCGTAAGCTATATGCAGGGAAATAGTATAACATTTATATAAATTTATTATCTTTAATCATATTTTAATATTTTAAAAATTAAATAACATATTATACATCATAAATATAATATATTATATTTATTTCATATAATATAAAATATATATTCTATATAAAAAATATTATGTATATTATATTAAAAAATAAAACTCCCCTCCCCCGAGTATCACCCCAATCCCCCTATGGAATGTGGCATAGGGTTTAGGAACGCGTTCCATTTAATTTTTTTTTTAAATGAAAATTTGAAGGCATGCCGCTTAACATGTGTGGCATCCCTTTAAATTTTTCTAAAATAAAAAAGTGATGGATTGCAACATAACTTATGTCGTGATCCTTTAAAAAAAGAAAAATGTTTTTTAAGGATTAAAGCATAACTCATGCGGCAGTTCTTTTTGTAAAAAAAATTTAAGTATATAAAGAAATGAATTTGACAACAGAATTTTTCAATCATTTGTTTCCTCCGCTGTAGTGTCAATATAAAAAAACCTTCCAATTGTAGCATTGTAGAATCCATTGATGTTGGAAGACATGGAGATGTTGAGACTTCTGAGGTTGTCTTGGTAGGTATCGTCAGGATTAAACGTTTTGCTGCTTGAACATAGAAAAGTAGGACTGTCTTCTGTTTACCAAAAGAAACAAAACCTTTATGAATAAGCACGGTCTTAATTTTTGTTCAAATAAAACGCAAATTTGCATCAATTCGCAATGAACTCTAATTGGGCATAACAATATTGGGACGGTTGGAGAAACTGGAAGCAAGTCAATGAATTGACGGAAGCAAGTCAACCTTAACATTTTTGTTGGGAGTAAATTATTATTTTTATTAATAAAAGATGGATGACTTCTCAATTTAGTGATTTAAATAATAATTTATGTATGGACAATAATGAATTACCCATTTTCTTTTGCCTTACTTTTTTTTCCAAGGAAGGTTATTTAGAAAAAAAAAGACACTTTTTTTTTTATTTTATCTTGAAAAATAAATGTTAAGGAAAAAAATATAAAAAGATTAGATATATAATTTGGTAAAATATATATCTCTTTACGCACTCTAATCCTTAAATATAATTTTCTATATGAATTAGTCATTTAAAGTTTGTGACTTTCTATGTAAATTAATCCTTCAAAATTGTCACTTACTTTTTGATTTTTTTAATTTTTTTATGATAAGTAAAATTTTAATATAATTTAAAAACTTTAAAAATTTAATATTAAATACTCTTAACTTTTAATAATAAATAATTTTTATTTTTTTAATTAAAAATAATTTCTCAAACATCCAAAAATATTAAATTAGTAATTAAATATTTTAAATTTATGTTTATTTATTTGTTATATCAAAATTTTAATATATAAAATTTTAAAATTATAATTTAATTATTATCAATTTAACCAGTTTGATAAATAAATCATAAAAACTTTATTAATTTGATCATGAATCAATCATTGAATTCCATCATGATTTGATCATTGAATTCCATCATGATTTGATCAATGAATTGTGAATATGTCAATCTAATTTTAAACTACAGGTTTATAACATCTGATAGAGTATTATTTATTTGCCTTTATTTTTTAAGCCATAGGGATTCATGATTTTTTTTTTTCTTAATTTTTCTGTGGAGCCTACATAAAAAATCTGAATCCCCTGCAAGATCTAGTTAAAGGAAAAGCTGAACAATGTTGTCCGAGGATGGAGTCGGGACTCGAGAGTCGCAGTGGTGAAGTGACTCTCATATACACTGCTCCACTAAAACTCCATTCAAGTTTTCAATTCTGACTTAATTATCAACTCCCATATAGAAAGGGGGAAAAAAAAAAAGGATCGTGACTTCACCTTCAAATCTCGAATCTTACGAGGGAGGCTCCTTGCCCTTGTAATAAAATCGGTCCATCCGAACCTCAAGTTGCAGCTAGGATTCAGGATTCTTCCTTCGTTTCCGACAGAGTACCACGGAATAAATTCCATCACGTCAAGTAGACAGTTATTACAGAGTTCGGCGGACAGATCCGGCGTGCACTGAGCAAGAGGGTCGAGCGTTCCCAACCCATTAAAGTTTGCTTCTTTTGTTGCAAATTTCTTGGTACCTCCAGGCCCAGATTTCGCTGCCTTCACCACTGCATCAATATTCCATAGTAATTGAGATCGAGATGATCGATTTCCCTTAATATTCTCAGGATCCAAAATCGTCAAGCGTTGAGCTGAAGGCTGTACGTCGAGGTTAGAGAAGAAAGAACGGTCTGAATGGCGGACCAAGCACTCATCATACCAAATGATGGCCTCTTTGTTGTAGATACACTCTGAGGCTATTCGGTAGGTGGCGTCTGCAACGCAATCTTGACAATGCTAATGGGCAACGTCGCCCCGCCACATAAACTGTCCATAAACAGCGTCTTTGGTCGTTTTGTTGCCAGCGGTGATGTTGTAGAATTCGGCGGTGCCGCCGGCGTTGGAAGACAAGTCAGACAAAAGAGTGTAAAGGTTGGACTGGTTGGCGCTGCTGGAAGTGAAGTAATTGTTGGTTGGGCAATTGTGGTCAAAGTAAACAGGGCCATCTGGTTCAGTAGCGGCAAACTTAAAGAAGGCAAGATGGAGAAAGTAGGATACGAGTTTGAGAAATGGCATGTGAAGGTTTCTGGTTATATTACGAGTTATTAATAAATCAGTAAGAGAAAGCTTCGACAGAACAAGACTGTCCTTTATGTTTTGCAAGATAGAAAGGTGTTGCCCTAGCTTTAATTACTAATTTAGCAGTCTACTTAAGAAAGAAATTTTAGAGACAGCTTTAACAAAGCCGGACGATCCACCTCCTAGTGGATTTAACTTTCTTGCTTGATTTGTTCTCGCATCAGGAAAATAACGATTGAAAATTTGCGAAATTTTATACAAACGCTCATTAATTATAATTATTTTTCGCTTATTTCTCTTATATTAAAGGAATTATAACACAAGCATAAAAATGACGCCACATTTAAGGAGTTTATCCAATGATGATGAGATTAAGTATTTCACGTTGCATTATTTATTTAATATTGTGGACCAGCATTAATAAATTATTATACTAATTAACATATTATATTTAATAATATCAAATAATTTAGTTTAAGTTTTTAGCACTATTTAAACTGATTAAATAATGAATTGAAACAAGTCATTTTAAGTTGAGCTATATAAGTCCATTAAAGGAGTTCCAACTTTCAATTCGTTCATAAGTTAATTATCATATTCATACTAGTTAGGATTTGGCTTTATACTAGTCTTTGTAAATCTTTGATATAGAGAGTTATAATTTTGCCTAATCTCTTTCATTTAAGAGTTCTCCAAGAAAAACAATAGATTTGAGCATTATTATAGGTATACTTTGATCTCATTATCTCCCTTAGAAGAGCTGCTCTATATTAGATTTAGAACCCATATTTTGCTTTTACTTGTTTCCATGTTTCAAGGGTTTTGAAACCCACAATTTTTGGCTATGGATTTTCGTACTCCCTTGAAATTACCAAAGGTTCTTATTTTTTTTTATTCATCTATGATTTGGGGGCCTATGCTATTATATTGTTTGTAATTTAGTCTCAAAATAGCGAATGTAAGACCTTTTGATACATGAAATAGTTTCAACTCTTCTCAAAATGTTATATATTTTGAGTATTATTAATTATTCTGAATTTCATGTAACTGAAATATTGGCGCGATTTTTGTGTTCTAATCTAATGGTTATTGTTTGGAGATTTCATAACAGCGTCCAAGAGTAAACCTATTGTTGGAAACAACAAAGTCTCCTCCATTTTATACAACTTGTGACGGCTTAAAAAAGTTTGATGCATGGGCACAGTTTTTGTAATGAACATGATTTTATTTATTTTATTTTAATTAGTCTAGTTTATTTAATTATTTTTAATTTCATATTGATCTCATGCAAGTATGTAGTTTCTTATCGTGGCAAGTCTTTGCTTTTAGAAAAATTTCCCAAATATCTTTTTGTCTCTGTTTCTATTGTTAGTTCATAATTATCTTTTTGTTTTACTTTACCCCCATCCTTCTCAAATATTATAAATAAAGAATTCCTATTTATGATAGATTTACAGAAACAACCTTTGACCCACATTTTTACAAATCAAAACATTAATTGTGGACAACTTAATTTTAAGCTTGGTCATGTGTTAATATCATCTCCTGGTAAAACACAATTTTAATTAAAATAAACAGAAGCTACAAGGATTGAATCTTTAACCACTTGAACATAAAAATTGTGATATTATGTCAAGAATTTGAGTAAATTATACAAAACTCTCACAAGGTTTAATTAAAATGTAACTCTGTTGTTTTAAAAGTATATATCATTTGCCTCATCTAACATTTGATATATATTACAAAAATTTTATTTTTAAATTATTTTTTATTGATGAGGTTAACTTTCTACTACAATATACATTTTTTTCGAAAATAAAATTATTTTTTATCTTTACTATTATATTAAAAATAAAATTATAATGTCATGCTAAAATTTAACATTAACTTAACTGTCTTTACTAGTATATTAAAATAAAATTGTTTTATGTGCAAAAAGTTAGCTTCGTTAACAAAAAGTGAATTGGATGAGAGGTTTTTGTACTATATATATATATATATATATATATTAAATGTCAAGAGAGTTAGATTATATTTTTAAAATAAAAGAGATATTACGCTTAATTTTACCAAATCTCAGAAAAGGTTAATATATCCAAAAATATATCAAAATATTATATTGTTAAGTGAATATTTATAAATTATTTAGGAGATCATATTTTACTATCTAAATTAGTTAAGGTTTGATTATAATTGTAATACGTTAACATTAAATTGTAACAAAATATTCTCTATTCATTAAGAAATTGAAAACGTTATCTATTGATCTAAATTGTAGAGAGGCTATGGAAGGAGTAGGTGGCTTTTTAAAAAATTCTAATTTATTTATATAATTGTTTCCTTGTTATCTCAAGTTAGCTTATGATAGAAGAGCTAAATTCCCTAATTTTTTTTATATCCCCAATTTTTTAAAAATTGCAATCTTTTCTTGATCAAAGTAGGCCTAATCAAAACGGAGGAAAAGAGAATTAAGCGGAAAGAAAAACAAATCGTTAGAGCCAATAGGAAGATGGTATGAGGGGGAAAGTTAGACTTAGTGGCATGTGTTAAGGTTATAATTAAGAATCAGTACAGAAAAAAAAAATCTTTGTTTTAAAATAATTTTTAATATGTAAACTATATTCTTTCTATCAATTTAATTTAGAGTAAATTTTAAAAATTTCTCATGAATTTTGTTAAAATTAAATATACCTCTCATCTAATTTTAAAATATATACTTTAGTTTAATTTTAAATTTTTTGATTAAAATACTCTCCATGAATCTAAATATACATATATGTATTATATCAAAATATGCACAAATAAAAATAAGAAAGAATAGACTTTGTTTTCATATATGTACAGATAAAAATAAAAGAGTAGATCTTGTTTATATTAAATTTAATCCAAAAAAATTTAGATTAGTGAAAGATATATTAATAAAGAAATTAAAATTGAATTAAAGTATAGTACAACTTTTTGTTTCACGAAAGTTGTGTATATATTTTAAAAATAAACGAGAGGCCCGTATAATTTTAATAAAACTTAAAAGAATTATATATAATTTGCTTTTTGATTCATAATAAAATTTTGGTTAAATTTAACTCATAGTCCTTATAGTTTTACTAAATTTTTAATTTGTTCCTTACACTTTATTTTCTTGTAGTTTGATATTTATAGTTCAAAACTTTGCAAAAAGGTCCCTATCATCAATATTTGTTAAAACATTGTTAACCAGGTGCAATGCTACAAATGATGTGGAAACTAGAAAGTACTTAATACATGTGAAATTTAATGAATAGCCACATCACTCATATTTTGCCATACAAGCTACACATTAGAGAAGGAAATAAAATTATCCATTAACCAATCTTTATTCCTTTGTCTTCTTCATCTTCTTCTTTGTTAGCGTACCACTAATTTTCACAAGTACTTTTCCAATGCTAGCATCCTCTACTGCACAAATCACCAAAAAAATAAAAAAAGGTAGAATTATAATAAAGGACCAAAAAGTGAAGAAATTTATTCTTAAAGACCTATTACTACTTGTTTTAGGATGATTACCACTGAGTTTAACAACAATTAATTGAACATAGTAGTAAAAGTCCTTAAAAATAAATTTTTTCACTTCTTGGTTCTTAAACATAATTTTCTCAAAAAAATATCACTTTTAATTATTGCCACTAAATGTTTTGAGTGGCAACATTTAGTTGCTGTAGGTTGTTGCTAGAGCCTTTATAGCAATAAGTTTTTAGTGGTAACCAAAAAGTCTCCTCTAAAAATGGTATTTAGTGGTGACATAAGTTGCAAATAAAAATAATATTAATTTGTGACTAACAAGTTGTTGCAGAAAATAATATTTAGTAGCAACAAAAGTTATTGCTAAAACTATTTAGTGGTGTGTACAATTGTTGCCACTAAAATCTTATTAATTCAGCTTTTGCAAAATGTTACAGTTGAAGGATATTTTTAGTAGTGATATGAGTGGCCACCAAAATAGGATTTTTAGTGGCGACAATAGTCATTGCTAAAAGTATTTTTAATTAAATAATTTTAGTAGTAACTAAAATTGCCATTAGAATCTTTTTTATTCTCTTAAAATTTAGTTATACACATGACATAAAATAATCTTACTATCATTTATAAAAGACTAGTTATGATATAATTGCTGAACTTAGATTTCCTATTCCTTAGATAAAAGAGGAAAAGTATTAATCATACAAATAGAAGTAGTTTTAGGCAAATGAAAACATCAAGTCAAAAAAGTGAAGATCAAGCGTCATAGTAACATCAGAGTGACATATAGCTATGACTTGAAAAAGATATCTCTTCAAAAGACCATATATATAAAGACAACCCCTCAAATTGACCACCATTAATTTGGCGTAATCATAGCCATGGAAAAATAAAGTCTAAATGGACCTGTTGTTGTGACTGTGTTGAATGGTGTGACATAAAGAATGGACAATTTGAAATAAAATGTAGTGCCTAAGAGTAATATAATATGGCCATATATAATTGTTAATGATACTGTTAGTATTCATTGGGGCCCATCTAAGTTTTGATGTTTAAAATGTTGTTGTATTTCTAAAGATCATCTTCTATTTTAGAATCATCTAAAACAGAAGATAAGATCTTGAACTATCACACATTTTAAGCATATGGGCCCTAATGAATCCTGATAGTATCATTAACAATTATGGTCTTATTGTATTGAATTTGGATGCTAAGTTTTATACCAAACTGCCCATTCTTTATGTCACGACAATCAACATAGTCACCGTAAAAGATTGATATGATAAGGAGCTAGAGATTTGACATGCAAATAGAACATTATGTTTGGCTTGAATATTTTTTTCAAGTGCAAAATTAGTCATTGTTTGCATTCTATATAATGAACAAGTCATTCATGTATGCATAAGTGTGTGAGAAAGCAATCACCATAATTATGGTCTTATTATGTTGAAACAACAAGTTGACAATAATAATCACAATGAACAGAACACATAAGCAACCTTAGTGCACAAGAGTAAAAAGAACTTTAGTGAAATGCTTCCTAAAATTCTCATAGCAACTAGCAACAACAAAATCAACAAGACTACGTTTAAAATTACACACTTGAAACACTCACAGCAACACTTAAAAAAGAATAAGCACACAAAGACCTGCAACCAGTGTTTATAAAATCTCTTAGAGTCATTGCTCTTTGAGTCCTTCTTACTTGATAACCAAATGCAACAGACAATGTAGTTAGGATTGCACTCTTACCATCTATAAGAAAATAGAACCAAAGAATTTTGGTATTTTGGAATCATAAATGAAAAAAGATATATATGAAGGAGAAAGACTAAAATTATGGATTTTGGTATTTTGAAATCACTTGCAATACTTAAGCACTGCCATCTTTTTTTTAATGTGCTGTTGAGAGTCTAAATACTTTAATTTAAAATAAACTTTTCAAACATAAAACTCACAAAAACCTAATTTTCTTTTAGAAATATTTAGTACACATCACAAAGTAAAAGTTTAATGCACATTGCAAACCTCTCTATGCAAATTCAAAGAAAAATCACCCAATATTCAAAGCACCAATTTTCTAGTTATACAATGAATCACTAACAAGAATAGGGCAACCTAAGGATTCAGCATTTGATTATAGTTTGTTGAAGACTTTGCAAAGGAAAATCAATCAATAAAGTAAAAAAAAAATAGCTATTAAAAATGAAAGAATAAAGAATAAAAAACAAAAGTTGTTAGCTCCCTAGATTATTCAAATGGTCTTCTTTTCTCTACATAAATTTATACAAAAAAGCATGTACAAAATAAAGAAATTGTTCAACCTGAAGTTTCCCAATATTAACCAATATGAAACATCATCTATTCCCCTCTGAATATTGAGATGAAATCCACTAGAAAAATTTACTAAATGGAAGATGAAAAAAAGCAAGGTTTTGATTAGGGTGAAAATATGAGTGTTTGTAATGTAATCCTTCCTAAGGGAATGAAATAGAGGAAGAAAAATGGAAGAAGAATGTGAGTGATAAAGAAGGAGAAAGCAGGTCACATGAGATAAAACCTCTGCAAATCCATGGCATTCTCCATGAGCCTACTAGTGACAAATAAAAGGAGTAGCTCTGATAAGTAAGAGGATGTTAGTGGTGGCAGAGTAATGACTGGATGATGGCTGGAGGTGGATGATACTAAATGATGCTCTTTTTGTTTCTTTGTTAGGGCAGGGGATTAGGGGAGGAAGGGGAAAAATGCATAGGGATGCAATAAATGGGTTTTTGACACTAAAATTTTTTGGTTGTCAAGGAAAAAATTTTAAAAGCTTTAGCCTTTTGTGGCAATAAAAGTTGCCTTTAAAACTATCTTCATTAGCGAGATTACAATGTCATCATTAAAAGACATTTTGGGTAACATTCTAAATCAATAAATCAATGTCTATAATTAAATAAGGAATTATTAATCAATTCAACTTATATTAATTATTAAATAACTAATTGAGATGTGGAAATTGATTTTTTTGGGGAATTAATTAGTATTTAGTTGATTTATTATTTAATGAATTTAGGTTAGACATGAATTACTTGAATATTGGACAATTAAGATTTAATTTCATCTATTTGAGGATTTAGTGTAGATATTATTTTTTTTTAAAATTTGGAAATTATAAGGATTTATTTTATTTAATGGACTATTTAGTAGTTAGTTGGTGAGCCATCTTGTTTAAGTTGTATTGGGTTAACGAAGAAAAGAGATGATAGGAAAAGATGAAAGACCAAGAGTGAGCCTTAACCTAATTAAAATAAAAAGAAATAGAAAATCCTATTAATTAAATTAGAATTATTTATTTATTAAATAGTCCAATAGTAACTCTTTTAATGAATTAACTTTACCAAAGGTTATTTTCTTATGAATATTAACCTTTACCCATAACGTATGGATTAACCCATGCCTATATCACTTACTATACCCTAGTACACATTTTAGAAAAATTAAATCACTCATTTTACAAGGGATGTAGATCCTACATAAGGGATTGGCAGATTAAGAAATTTCATCCCGTCATCTTACAAGCTTTATTTGAGATCTTTGCTTGAGAATTTGGCCAAGGTACTAGAAGAAAGAAAATATTCTACTTTCCTTTTGCTCTACTTTGAACTAATTGGAATTTAGAAATTATGATATTTGAATTCTAGGTTTTGGTGGTTTGGGGATTTTGAGGTTTTCTTAATTAAGGTTACAATTGATTAATTAAATATGCAATTGAACTTTTAGTGATATAATTGGTAGGTTTGAATTAATGATTAGGTATTTAATTTATGTTAATCATGTTGGATGCATATTAAGTGTTTGATGTGTTGTCTAGGTAGAATTTGGGTTTGTGATAAAGGTATAATTAAGATAATTTGTATACTCCATAATTATGCGTGTATGTGTTTGTGTAATGCTATAAATTAATTATAGGGGTGTGATTTGTTTGTTTAGTGTGATAATTGGAAAACAAAGTATTACATCAAGTGAGGTGAGGCATGTTTGGGGAAGTATCTAACTTAGAAAGGCTTTTATTGGTTATAAATAGTAGAATTAGATAATTTAAAAGTGAATTATATAATATTTAAATTTAATATATTTATATATTCTAATTATTGTAGATACTTAGGTGGGGAATTTTTATAGATTGCTTGGCTTGTATCTCTTTGGCATCTAATTGAGGTTGCTAGTATCCATAAATATAATTCTTATAGTTTCTTATGTTTTGTTGAAATGATGATTTATGCACATGTTTTTACATTTCAAGAGTTGTTAGAAAAATTCAATTGTTGGAAGAGAGATTGGTTATTATTGAAATAATGTTGATGGAACTAAATGAAATGTCTAATGTTACTTTTGACTCTTGAATGAAAAGGCTTTGGAAAATGCTATATTCAAACATATGCATATATGAGTTGATGCCATGCCATGTTTTGGATGAAAGTCCCAAGAAATTATGCTTTAGGTGAAAATCCCAAGAAAAATATTTACTTGATGATGATTGGATGATGTGGTGTATGCATGTATCCTAATACACTGAAATGGGGCCAGCCTTTAAGGTCACATATTTCACACTAGTATGAAATGAGTGAGTGAATAGCAATGTAGTTTATATTATGGAGCCACTTCGAGATGGGTGTTGTGGTTGAATATCACTTATTTGGTTGTCTTTATGGAATGAGCATATGATTTTTTAATCTATGCATTCATAATGAACTAATTTACAAAGATAAAATGGTTTACATTTTTTTTTAAATTGGTTTTTATTGAAATAATCAGAAAGTTGGTTGATTTACATTGCAAAAGTCATGAGAAATGTATGCATTTTATTTAAATGTATGCCTTTTATTTAATTGCAAAAGTCCCAAGGAATTATGCTTTGGGTGAAAGTCCTAAGGAAAATATTTATTTGATGACGAATGGATGAGGTGGTGTATACCTATATCCTAGTACACTTAGGTGGGGCCAGCCCTTTAAGGTCATAGATTTCATACTAGTATGAGACAAGTGAGTGAATGGCGATGTTCTTTATATTATAGAGCCACTTGGAGATAAGGGTTGTGGTTAAATCCTACTTATCTAGTTGCCTTTATGGAATGAGCATATGATTTTCAGAGTTATGCATTTATACTAAAGCAATTATAAAGATAAAATGGTTTATATATATATATATATATTATTTGGTTTTTATTGAAATAATTGGAAAGTTGGTTGATTTACATCATGAGAAATGTATGCGTTTTATTTAATTGAATTATTTATTAAAAGTTTGATATTTATAATTGGGAATATTACTTTAAAATTCGACTAGCTATTGAGATTTAGTTTTTCATCTACGCCTTTTTGTATTTAGCATTTCTAAGTCAAAGGTTTGATAATGGCAAAAGAAGGATTTATAATAAGTATCTTAGTCAAAATTGACAAGTAAAGTTGAAAAAATAACAATACTTTGAGTTGTGATATAATAAGATGATGTTATGCAATACTTAGTTTATTTTAGTTTGCATTTACTCCTTATAGATTATGTTAGATGATTACTTTAAAAATTATAAGAAGAATTTAAATTATGGATATTCGAATTGTTTATTCAGTTGATCCTTTATCTTGGATTAACATTGTTGCTTTTATTTTTCACAAATGTATATTATTAAAGAACTTTTAAATATTATTGTATAAATTAAGTATTTAAAATCTAAATGCTACATTTTGTGGGAAATATGTTGCCACCAATAGTCTTTTGTGGTGACTTGAGAAGTCCTTACAAAAGCACTTTTTCGTATCAACAATTTTGTCACCATAAAATATTTTTAGTGGTGATTTATCATGTTGTCATTGAAAGTCTTTTGTTGCGACGTTTTTGTTGCCACAAAAGACTTCTAGCGATGACTTGTTTTTTGTGTCGCTATTAAAAACTTTGGCAAAATGGTAATTATACCCTTTTAGTAATGACCAACTAAAAATGCATTTTTAGTGGTGACTTTTTTTAGTTGTCGATAAAAAAATGAGCTTTATAGTTGAAGTAACTTATACAAAACAAAATAGCAATAGATGGTTTTTATAGTCGATTTTGAATATAAATATTTTCATTCTTTCAGCATTTTAAATATTTAATATCCTAAAAAAATGTTGGCAACAACAAAAGTAATCATCAAAAGTTTCAAAATTACAGTTAAATTTTTTTAGTGGCAACTTTTTGTTACGGTTAGTTTTTTCATAGCAAAAGATTTTTTGTGGCAAAAAAAAAGTTGCCGCTAAATAATTTTTTAATTTTTTAAAAAATTTATTTCATAATTTTGATTGACAAGTATAAAATTTATAATCTCAATATAAATTACCAAAAATAAATGTAAACATAAGTCCAAATAATGCAGTTCAAATGTAAAGAACAAGATCAAAATTGATTAGGATCAATTATAAAATAAGATGTTAGAAAAGAATAATTTCAAATGGGTTCAATCATATCTAAATTCTTAATAGAAGTCACTTGAGCAATAAGCATTATATAGCACTCCCAATTCGTATCATAAATCAATAAGATAGCCAGCATTGCTCGTATACAGTTTCATTAAATTTCATGTTCAACGCTATTAAATTCAAATTCAATAAAATTCGGGTTCAACTTCTGTACCTTTAACTTTTTAAAACTGATAACAAGAATGGGCACCACCTAAATAATTATATATCAGTAATGATGCTGTATTTATAAACATGCAGAAGGATGTATGGGTTTGCATAATAATGTTTTTAGACCCAAGAAAAAAAAAGATATTTCTAATATAATTCATACCAATGAAAGGAGAAATACATATGAATTTTTTTAATAAAACTAAAATAAAATCTTATAAATGTAACTTTTGTGATCAAATATCATAAGCAATTTATGATGGAAAGCATGATCCCACGTGATTAATCAATTTTATTTCTTGTTCACAATTTCTTTTTATTGTTTTTTGTACTTTCTTATTATGCAACAAACTTAGCTTTTCATAACATCATGTTTAGAGTTTTAACCCAAAAAAAAAAAAAAAACACTATGATTGGTGTACAATTACTGATTTCTTAGTCTTCTAGAAACTTAAAAGAAGTTTATATAATTTCCATTTGCTACCTTTAAGTCTCTTTCATTTGTTCATCAATATATTTCAATATTATTTTATTTAAAGCATTATCATGGGCCCTTAAAACTGATGAAGTACCCCTAATTAACATAATATAAAGCATCATTCAGCATCTTTGCCACTTTCATTCATCATAATTAGATTAAGACAACATACCTTGCTCAACAAATTAATATATTCAACACTGTTAAATTCCTCCCTGCTTGGTACAAGTTGGAAGAGGACTCTGTTTTTCACAAGGGAATGAACAAATAGGTTCAGGATAAATAGAACAAAAAAGTTTCTTATGAACGAAACAACAATGACTGTTGAATTTCTGGAAGAGTTATTAAATTTAATTAAACTTATATGCCGCCATGTAATTTTTTTTTCTTTTGAAAATTGATCTATTCATGTAATGTATACTGTATGATGTGGACGAAAGTAATTAGCATTATTATAACATTCATGAATCACGAATTAGCTTTTTAAAAATGGGACCAATTGAATTAAGATTCTAGAAAGTAAAGAGATGAAGTAGCCATACGTGTATCACACACACACACACACACACACACAGATATATATATATATATATATACGGGACATTCAATATTCAATATGCCTTTTGCATGATTACACTAGCCTTTCCATTGTTGCGCATAGATGAATTACTCTACATGTATTAAATCTCTACTATTCCACAGAGTAAAATAAGTAACAATTATTAGTAACTCAATCAAATCAATGAAATTTATGCACTCTCTTTTGTTGTTGAAGTATAATAAGGGAATAATATATTACGAAGGCATACATTCAGTTTCTACTATCACAATTATAAACTATATATTATTGAATTAGATCACGGGTACCTTACGTGTGAGAGAGTAAGAATGGGTGATGTTGATCAAAAGTGCTTAGGGCTAAGAACAAGAAAAAGGAAAGTGTTGGAATTATATGCCACTATTGAAACTTGAAACCTTATTAGCTACTATAGCTAGGCAATTGTTAAATCACCCAGGATTCTATTGTAAACATTAAATAAATAGTGAACATTAGAAGAAATTTGCTAGCACTACTTAAAGCAACCATTCTTCTATATCTCACATGGATTCAATGAGATATTTTCTATGTTCATCTATGATACACATAACAGAATAGAGATAAAATGCAAAATATGAAATGCACCAGATAACTCCTCTCAAGCTATCAGTATACTATTCTCATTATTCACTTCTAAGACATTTCAAGCTATTGTGTCTGCTTTCCCTCAAAGTCACAACTTCCCCCTTCCCCCTCCCCATCAAATATGCTTGTACAATAAGAAAAACTTGGCAGAATACATAGCAAAATTTAAATCAAGAGTATTTAACATATATAACAATCTATCCACAAACAAGTTAAGATTCATGCTTGGAATAAAGTAAATTAGATCATTAATGTATGAAATATAAATTTCTAAGCTTGTTTTCCAACCAAAATATGCTATTAGAAGAACTTGCAAAGACAAATATCAAATAAGACTAAAGTACTATTGACTAAACTTGCTTTGTAATAGTAAAAAATTCTAGTCTAAAGTTAAATAAATATAAGAGAAAATAAAATAATGGAAATTTTAATGGAAATTTTAAAATTAGGAGTAGTAAGCCTAGAGTTAGGGAAGTTTAACTTAAAACAAAATAGTTAGCCTAGAGTTACATTACAAAAAATAGACTTTCAGTGATGACTTTTAGTGACAACCAAAAAATGTCATCATCGAAAACATACTTTTAGCGGTGACATAAAAGGGTTGTGACTAATAATTGTCACTAAAATAGTGTACAGCATTGTGATAGAATTTTTAGTTGTGACAAAAAAAAGTTTTCATTAAAAATATTTAATAACGACTTTTCATGGCGACATAAAGCTGAAATTAATGTTTTTGCACAAAAAAATTTATGCCAAAATTTTAATGGTGACAATTGGTCACCATTAAAAGCTCCTTTAGTCGTGATATGAAAAGTTATTAGTAAATCGCCACTAAAAGTTTCATAAATTTGCTGAAATTTTAATTCTTTTTTGCAAATTAAAAATTTTGGTGTAAATTTTTTTAATATCTTCCAAATTTTGCACTAAAAGTTTTAGTGGCGATAAGAACATGTTACCATTAAAAGTTTGAGCATAAAATTTTTATAATATTAAAAATTATTTCACAAAAAAGTGGTGACTGGTTGCCACTAAACACTTGTAGCGATGACTTGATTAGGTTGCCACTAAAAATTTTGACAGTAAATTTTTAAAATATTAAAAAATTTTGCTCTATAATTTTTAGTGACGACACGTGATCGTCATTAAAAACACCTTTTAGTGGTGACATGTACTTGTTGCCATTAAAACATTTGGTGCAAATTTTTTAAGGCATTTAAATGGCATACGTATAATATAAGAAACAACAAAATTATATATTATTTATAAGTATAAATATATTTTAAACTTAGTTAATTTTTTTAATTTCAATCTTAATGTTTTCTTATTTATTATTTCTAAACCTTTTGTTTTTTAATTTTTTATGATAGTGGAAACTTAATATAATTTAGGAATAATAGAAATTGAATGTTAAGTATTCTTAAAATTTAAATATAGGTAATTTTTATTTTTCAATAAAAGAATGACTTAAACATTAATACAAAATTTAAATCAGTTAATAATGTTAAATATTAATAAGAAATTTAAATCAATTAATAATAGAATAAGTAGTAATAAAATAAATTTTTATGATATATAACATAAATAATGAGATTAAAAAATTTTAAAAATATAACATATTTATATAAAAAATATAACAAAAATAAATCAATAAAATAATAATAATAATAATAATAATAATAAATCAGTAAAACAATAACATAAAGCCGTGCCTAAAGGAGTAAAATAATAAAGTCAAATTAATGAGATAACGAAAAAAAAGGAGAAAAAAAACCTAGACTCTCCCCTTCAATCACAGCTTCTGGCGATAGCAAGATGAGAAAGGGATGAATGACATTCTCTAGATTGAGAAGAGTCTTTATTAGATGTCAAATTATTATCAAACTTTGCAAAGCCTAACTAGAAGTAGAGTCATTTTTTTTTATTAACCTTCCCATCCTAACTAGTTGTCTTATTTCAAACTTTGCTTCTTGAAAACTTAGTTTTTAATCATTGTTAGAAAATATTGAAAAAAATTATAAATTAAAAATTTAATTATAAAGTGTTAAGTGATTAATGAGACCTATAGACAAAAAGAAAAAAAAAATTATTGTATTCACCATATGCATATATCCTTAAGGGTCAAGAATTAGAATTTCATTTATATCATGGGCCCATATGCGTAGATCAAATCTTAACTCTTGACCCATAAATTTTTTGATGAAAATGAGAATAAGTACTAATTTCCCAATATAACTATTTACGAATGAAAGATTCTTATACACAATATATGGTATCATTTTGTTTGCACAACATCCAATAACTTTAAGCCAACTGGATTAATGTGCCCCACGCAATGCAACATTAGTTGGCATAAATTTTGGCTAATTTAGATCCTTTTTATTTAGGAGGATAAATGCATAAGGTAAATTTAAAGAGAAATAAAGAGAGGAAAAGAGAGAGTGAGTGGTAATCATACACTTTCTCTTCTTCTCATTCTTTTTCTAAATTTACTTAATGCCTTTATCCTCTTATATTTAGCATATGTAGTGAAATGGATAAAAGATCTCAAGAATTAGGGCATAATTGTTTTACTTATTGATTTTTAATAACTAGTTAAGGGGTAAGTGCATTAACTTAATGAGCCTATAAATAACAAAGTGCATGAAAAAAGAAACAATGCAAGCATATAATTTTTTTTTTTGTAAATGAGTAAAAGTTAAGGAAGAAAATAAAATAAAATAAAATAATATATGTCAGCTCATAAATATTCTGAAAGTTAAACAAATTCATTCAAGTAATAACAAATTTTATTTGTTTTTGTAGGTTCAATAACTTTTACTCGTATTTCCTTGTTCGTATATTTCCTTCCTCCATTAATATTCTTTTCTTTAAAACTTCATTAATTGAAGGCATAATCTTTTGGACTTATGGTTTTACACCTTTCTTTGCCCAAGATAATGCTCTCTTTAGAGGTAGACCCTAAATTTCATTTAGGGTTTGACTTTCCATTGATGTGTATATAAGTTTGAGTGGTAAGTGAATGGCTTCTTAAAGAAAATTTGTAGTAGCTAAGTAGAAAAAGAAGAAGTATATGAGAATGCCTAGTAGAGTTTGATTAGGAATTAAAGACATATCTTTAATAAGTTAAATACTTTTACTCTCTTTTACTTATCTTTATCAATAATCATTACTCTTACATCTCTTACTTGTATTGATTATAAATTATTTATAACAATTTAATAAATTATTATTATTATTATTATTATTATTATTATTATTATTATTATTATTATTATTATTATTATTATAAAAATTGATAATTATATCAAAAAAACAACAATGAATTATCAGTTATTAAATTTTAAACATTAAAGCCAACCAATATATTAGCAATATAATATTATAAAATTAAAGAGTTTATATTAAATAAAGTTGTCGTCAAATGATAATTTTTTTTTTGGGTAGACTATATATATATATATATATATTGTTGACATTTAATCATAATTTAAATAAAGAATAAGGTTTCAAAATATATTTGTTAGAAGCATATATGAACTTCAATATTGTTTTAATAAAATTGTGACATGTGAAAATTTTAAGAGAAAAAAATTAATAATATAATTTTAAATTATGAAAAATCCACATATTCTTATTCAAAAAATTTATAATAAACATATATAGAAGTTTATTAAATTAATCCTTTTTCTTTGAAGAAAAAAGTTCATGTATGTAAAAATCATTTTTATTATATATTTGATTTATAATAGTTAAGTAAATTAAATTAATCATTAATCAAAAGTAAAAATAAATAAACTAAATAGATAATTTTATTTTATTATTTAATTTATAAAAGAATAAAGTATATAAAATATAGTTTCTACTTATATATATATAATTATTTAAGATTTTTTTATAATTAAATGTACATTTTAATTAAAAACATTTATAATTTTTTTTTCCAAAACACATTAGAAAACAAAAAACATTGAAATTTCTTCGTTGTAGCTTCACTCCTCTTCTTCTTTAGCTGCCTGAGCCCCCTTGCCTTTTGAAGCCTTTAGCTCTCTTTCCCCTCACCAACAAGGCAACCTCCTTTTTCAGTGAAAGCAACGACAACGACAGTGATGACAACAATCAAACTTCTCCTTCTTCGATAATGATTCCACTAATTTATCAATTATTCTTCCACCTTTTTGGTACTTTGTTATTTGTCCTTCTTCATTCTACTAGGTAGCATTGCAAGATCTTCTTCCTCTGTAGTGTTTCTTTCATTGTATCTCTACTAGGTAGAATTCCTCTTTAGCCATTTTAGAGTCAAATATTGTTGCTAAGTTTTGGAGTTAAATCCACACTTTTAGGCTTTATAGCATAAAACAAATAGACTAGGGCATTTGGGTTCATAGAAATTGAGGAGAGTGGGAGGTAAAATTTCTTAATCTTTCCTTGGGTCATTTCTTGGATTTTTGATTTTCTTATGTGAAGGTCTGATATAGTCTTCATTGTGATAGCTAAGAATGAACAATTTATTTTGCTTGGCTAGTTTTAAGCTATTGTGTGACTAGTTAGTGTGAAGGAGAGAAGGGTGGAATGTTCTGATATTGTTTGAGCTTTTGCTTTACTAAGATTACTTCTTTTTTATTTTTTAATATTTTTTGAATAGGATGTATATTTCTTTATTTTTTCAATCAGTCATTGCCATCGATGCTTTTTTTGCTTGCTTATTATGCTCAAGTGGTTGATGTTGCCTGTGATTGTAGCTTGACATTTTTTTATTTTTGGTCTATCTATTAAAGCTAATGATAATGCCTACAAGTTTCGGTTTGCTAAGCTTTTTATGTGAATTTGAACCATAAGATGTTGAAGATTCCTTATAAAGGAGGACTCTAGTGATTAGTTTTTTATGTAAATGGCTATCTACCTGGGTGTTTTAGCGATTCTTTAGGAAAAGCTATTTAAATTTTAACACTTTGACAATTCCTTTCCAGCATTTATTTTATTTAATTCTTTTAATAGTGGCATGATCACGACTTTCCCTAATACTAGTACACTTGTTCTTTTTCTGTTATATTGGATTTTGTCTTCGGGTATGTGATTTGTTTTGTATTGGCTTTAAAGTTTTGGGAAGCTTTTGAGAAATAGCCTTTTATTTAAATTTGAAAAGAGATCAAGTGCATTAATGCTTCTATTCTCATTTCTCATTGTATGGAATGAATCCTTGATACTTTTTGGGGAAATGTTAAAGATACTCTTCTTATAATCAAGTAATATCATAGGGATAATAGTTTTAGGATTCAATTAAGAGAATTAGACATAATGAATGTAATGCTATTATTCTTCAATATAAAAAAATTGTGCTACTATTGGCATGCTAGTCATGTATCCCACATGATTATTGCTTTTGTGGTTCCCAATGCAGAGATAAATTCTACTTGGTTTTGAAATTAGGTATAAAAATTTAGTTATAATAAAGAATGTAAATGAAGTAATCTAGTGCCCTTTTTGTCCTATCTGGTTATACCTTAGTAAGGTTGTCTTAAAAGACTTGAATTAGAGAGATTTATCTTTTTACTTCTTTTGTTTATTTTTATTATAGGTTTTTTCTTGATATAGAGTTACCCTTGCTTCTAGATTGCTAAGCTTGGGCTTTGCTCCTTATAATACATTGGTTACCCTCTTTTTTTCCTTGTCTCATTGCACTTATTTTTAATATAATTTTTCAATTCCTTTAAATATAGTTTAATTATTGTTTTATACTAATAGCATATTAAAATTTTTGGCAGCTATGCAAGCAACTAAGCCACTTGACTTGCTCATCCAACCAGGTAATTCTCAGCCTCTTTTATAATACCATTCAATTACTTGCAATATGGTACAAATTTATCACATATATGTTATCTTGGCAGGCCTTGCATTTTTGTGACACTTATCTATTGTGTATAGGTTTAACCCAACAATTTAGGACTATGCTTTTAGTTAACATTAAAAAAAAAGGTTTCAATATTTTACATTACTAAATTCCTTAGAAAATCATATATAAATAATAATGACTGTTATTAGAAAATTATAAATTGATAATGATGGCTGTCATTAATATCCTTGGTCATATTCACATTTAAGTATATTGCATATAAACTATTAAGTTGTGTTGATCCATTAATTAAAAAAGAAATTAAAAACATGGAATGTTTGAAAGGTCAATGCCACAATATTACGATGTATAGCTGAAGCAATATGTATACCTAGTATGTATGTTGCAACACACCTACCTGGCAAACTATGAACAACTTCAATTCATTTTGAGTAATAAAATTGTCCCATGTTGTGTTTGGATAGGTGTATGTGAACAACTTTCAAGTAGAATCAAATATATTAGCTACATATAGAAAATTTTAGCTTAAAAAATAAATGTGTATAAACATAGGAGGAAGCTTCCTATGGATGCTTGTATTATATATGTCTATTTTTTCTTCATGCTTATATTTGCATAGATACATGTTTGCCATAGGAAAGTTATGAAATGTGCCAGTTGTTTGTGGAGGAGTTCACATCTAAATCAATTTAGTTGTCTAATGAATCAAATACTTGTATTCTAGATGATATAATAGTAGATAACTACAAACAAGTTGTGAATACTCACTTTGAAAATATTCATATAGGATTTAGGAATGGATAAAAGTTGGATGTATATAAAGAATAAGGCTAATATGGCATATAGACGAGGTGCTGATGAGTTTCTCTAACGGGCATTCAACTAAGCTAGGGCGACTGATATGATTCAATGCCTATGCAAGAGGTGCAAGAATATAGCATAGAAACTAAGTGAAATAAAGACAAATTTGTTCAAGAATAAAAGTTACAAAGTGTGGGATTTACATAGAGAAGTTCGACCTAGTGCCTATAATCCCCTTCAGCATGCAAATGATGAAGCACCTGAGGATAATGATAAAGGAGATGACATCATTGAGATTTTACATGATACGTTCGATGAAACATATTCAAATGAGTCACCTAACTTGCAAGCTAGCTAGTTTTTTAAATTATTTGAAGATGCGTAAATCAAACTCCATCCAAGTTGTAATAAGGTGACAAAGTTATTTTTCGTAGTCAAGATGAAATAATGTTGACTACAAAATATTTCTGAGGGATCCCATTACAAGTGAACTAGTAGGGCTTAATGTGGTATGGGAGCTACAACACACTCGTCGGACAAAGGATGGGCAGATAGAATGGGCTGATCCTAAGTCACAGAAGATTCACATAACTTTTCAACATCTTTCAATTTTTAATCTTTGTGTTTAACTACAGTTTATTGTATATGTTTTTAATCTGTTGCTTAAATTGTAGGGTTGCTTACACAAGCTAGTTCTCTAACAACAATCATCTGAAGTTGAATCTTACATGATTAGAGATGAGATTTTATCTACTGTACTTAGTGCACAATCAAGATTTGTTTGTGGCAAGGGTTATGAAAAGAAACTCTAAAAAAAGAGACAGGTTGACCAAGTTAACGTGGACTATAGGGTGTCATTTATAGTAGAGCAAATCCGAGAAGAAATAAAATGAAAACAAGAGGAGGATCATACCTATATGGCACAAGCACATGAATAAATAGAACAAAAAATACAAGAAGAATTTGAATGAAAGCCATAGCAAGAGTGAACTTAGATGGCCCAACAAGTGTAGGATGAAGTTCACGTATAAGTTGCTGCTTTATTGTCCACATTGCAGTAGTAGATATATAACACACTTCCCTTCCCCTTCCTAACAATGAACTATATTTAGAGTTCTTTTTTATTCTAACAGGGATATCTATCTTCAAGTAGCAATATTTTAAGTAGACCAACCCAATGAATCTAGATAAATGGCAATATGTTTATAAATTACTGTTTATTTCTTACTAGTTTGAACCTTTATTTAAGCATGGTTCAAAGTCCAAATTTTAATTTAAATGATGTTTGATATTTTAACTACTGTTGTTTTTGTTTTAGCCCAAGGTGATTACTAGTGTTAAATTCAATAATAGGTTTTTTTTTATAGGTTAAGTGGGCTTTAAAGGATAATAGAGCATATTAGATCTATTCCTACTTCACTTGTTGTGTCTTTAAGAAGTTGAACAACTATTAACAATGAATGTATAGTTTGTGGCTTCAATTTCCCCATTATTGATTATGTATATGAATATGAATTTGTTGAGTTTACTATTTGTTTTTTAGCATAAGTTTTCTTTCTATGTGATTTAATTTAGTTATTGTAATTTTACTTTATCATTTACTTTTCATATCTTGTGAAGTTGATTTTAGAATCATTTGAATTTTATGTCATTTTTTAGGTAAATATTGCTTAATTACTAATAGGATATTAAAAAAAAAATTCTGCAACCTTTAGTGGCGACATAAGTCATCATAAATGTTGCAAAAATGACTTTAATGGCAACAAAAGTTGTCACCCAAAATAATATTTAGTGGCAACAAGCGAAATTGCCACTAATTATAGTTATTTAGTGATGACCAAAGTTGCTACTAAAATTGTAATTATTTTATGGCAGCAACAAATAGTTGTCACTAAAAACATCCATCAACGGCTATCTTATAGCCACTAATTATTACGTTTTAGTGGCGATAGATGACTACTTTCATTAATCTCTGCCAATTAGTGGCGATATAGTCGCCATTGATGAGCATTCTTTTAGCGGTTATCCTTCTTTTGGATCTTTTCTGCACTATTTAGTGGTAATCTTAGTCGCCATTAAACATGTTGACAACTGTTGTTGTCGCTAAAAGGTTTTAGTGGCGATTTTTGTCATCATTGATTATTAATGTAGTTGTTGCTAAAAAAATTTAGTCATCACTAATTATTATTTTTTAGTGGCGATGATATTGTCGCTACTAAAGACCTTTGCTACTATGGTATTAACGACATCTTGGCAACAACTTGTTGTCATCACTATAAATTTTTTGTGGTGATTTTTTTTTATGATGACTTTTTTTGCTACTAAAAGTCATTCTTTTTTGTAGTGTTAATTTGGATTTTGGGATATAGTTTGGCTAAAGAAAAAAAAAAAAGAATCTTAAACGAGTCAACTAAATTTTTGGATAAAAAAATTTTAGAAAATATTAAGTTTAAGTTAAAAATTATGCTTTATTATAATCCAACTAGGTGAAGCAAGAACCAAAGTAAAAAAAAAAAAAAAAGGTGCTGTATCTTAGTGGGCTGCCTTGTGACTCCATATTCTATGAGAAAACATGTTCGGACCTTGATGCACCCCTTATCCTCCCCTTTTGTTTTTGGGTCACTTTTCCTCCAAATATCTGATTGACCTTGCTTCCTATTATTAATTTCCAAATTGCCATAGGTACATCAGGATTTTTAGCGACCGAAGCTTCCTTTCTTTCCATCTTGTCTTCTGTGTTTTCTCTTCTGGCTCGAGAAGCTTCATTTACAAACCCCAACTGCTATTTTGCTTTAATCCCAGCTGCTTCTTGCCCGTTCAGCCAGCTATTGGTGCTTCTGTTGTGTTATGTTTGTCCTTTTTCCATTACATCTGTCGCGATATTTAAAACAAGTGTCCTTAGCAATGCTTATGTGGCATTCGAAGTAGGCAACATTGCTATTAGGGTGTCCATTTGCGACCTCTTAATTTTCTTTTCGTATTTCAAAATAGCTTCTTTACTTTCTTTAATATTTCAAAACGGTCCAAACTTTCTTTAGCGTTTCAAAATCTATCTCTCAAGTGCATATGAAACCCCTACTAGTCTAATGAAAGTAAATTATAATCAATGAAAGTAAATCAAAACCAATGAGACAGTACTTCATTATGGTTACAGTGCATTACTGCATTGATATTAAAGAAGACCAATCTCAACTATTCGACGTTGAGGTTAGGCTAGAGAAGACAACAGCTTCTATCATCTATTTCAAGCCAAAGAATCATTTTATAATCTTTCTTGGACGTCTTTTTTGCACGGTTTTCATATTGCTTTATTCTGCATTTCTCGATTGATTTATTTTTGTTGATTATTGTTTACTTTCATTAGAATAGTATGTGTTTCATGTGTATTCCAGAGACTATTTTTGAAACACAAAATAAAATTAAGAGATTATTTTTAAATATTAAAAAAGTTAAGAAACCTAAATAACAGCAATATTTGTTTATCTCACCTGTCACATAGGCGCCGTTTAAGAGTGTTCGTTGAATGTTCTAATGAATGTAATAAAAAATGATAAATGTGACACAAATTGAAAGTTAAAGAACAAAATAAAATAAAAAAGTTAATAGATCAAATAATTAAAATAAATAAGTTAAGGGATTAAAATACTAATGAAGTAATATTTTTTTTATTACTTTATCATATCATACGTTAAAACATTTAGAAGCACAGACATATTTTTCTTTCCAATGAAGTATATATTATAAATATGCGAATTTTAGGATCAATCCATGGAGTTAACATTAATTACAGTGTATCTTTTCTATTTTAATTGACAATTTAAAATAAATGAAATCATAAATCATCATGTTGCCTTTTATAAAAACTGTAATATTCTAGAACAACACATATTAATCCCATCTATTCTCCTATATATATCTAGGGTAGAAACTGAGAAATGCGTAAATGGATGGGTTGAAAAACTCTAGAATTACACGAATTTGGGAATAGTTTGAATCCGGAATGGAACTAATTTTTTTGTATGAGTCGGCGTTGAAGTAATTCAAAATAAATTATATAATTTGATACAGCATAAAATAAGCCAGTAAGACAAAAAATAAGTAACTAAAAAAGAAAACAAGTAATGGTCAAAGATGGCTAGAAATTAAAGGAATGAACTCCATTTTAATATTTTTTTGCTAATAAGAAGGAAACTATATACACATAAGCAATTGATTATAAGGAATGACTATGTAATATCTCTTGTCATAATTGGTAGAATAGAAATATTTTTAAAGGAATAAAAAGGATAATAGAAATCATAATAAAATATAATTCTATGATTAAAAATCATGTCTAGTATGACATAAAAATAAATAAAAACATCTTTTTATTTTATTTGATAGACTAAAAATAATATAAGAATTGAAATGAAAAGAAAATAAATGAACAAAACACACTTCATGTTTAAAAATATCTAAAAATTAATTTTTATAATTAACATAAATGAAAATAAGATTTTATTGTATTTAAACTAATTTTTGGGGCAAAAAAGTCTTTTGCTTGCTTTTTTGTCTTCAATAGTATCTTTTCATTGATAGTTTAATAGAAATTACAGTAATTTGGTGGATGTGAAGATGAATCCATCCACCCGGGGTTCACGTGTAACAAACAAGGTTTATATTTTCCCCCTTTCCCTTTCACTCTCCTTTTCAACGTTTTCATAGATATCAAATGTAACGGTTTAGTGATATTCCAGTCAACTTGACTACTAATCTACATCAATTAATATATTTACTCACGTCCTATAATTTATCATTAAAAAATTAAAATTCAAACTTATTACAATATTTTTAATCACATGATGCTTATAAAGCACTAAAAAATCTTTATTAAGTAACACTTCAATCATGATTTTTTTTTTTTTAAAGATAAACAAGAGAAGTCACCAAGAAAAAATTAACGCATCATTAAGGTGAAGTCAGCTAATCTCTGGAAGCGGATCATTCCAGACACAGAAAGAAGTAGAGCTACTAGTCAACTTTGCCAAGCGATTAGCACATTGATTCGCTACTCTTAACCCATGAGAAATCTTAAAGCCTTTAATTAATCTCAAAAAGATCAAAATTCAATCATGATTCTTTGAATTTATGGACATGAAGCCTGAATTCAACAGTACAAACCCTAATTATGATGAATTGGAGTTATTTATTTATTTATTTATTATTATTATTATTATTTTTCTATACATTGGTGAACTTAAATTTTTAATATTATTTATATTTTCACTTTATCCTTGTCAATCGTGCAAGTTCTCTGCATATTTTTTAAGATGTGCAAAGGTGCACATTTCATATTCTTTATTTTTTTTGAATTTTAATTTTTTTATTTTAAAAGATGCAAGACAAAAAATAAAAATAGTCTTTTAATTATAAATTTTTTTAAAATAATAATTTAAATTAAAAAAATAAAATAAAAATCTTAAAATTTAAACTATCTAAATCAAATTTAAATAGTTCAAACATCCCTCAGAAATGTAGAAAAATGAGATCCCCTAATGTACCACTTAGATAATCTCAAGGTGGTGATTTAGAGTTTAACTTTATTATACGTCCATTAAGATTTGTTCTTTAATTTGAATATTTACTTGACATTTTCGCCAAACTATTAAAATTATATTCAAATATAGCTCAAAATGTTAAAGTAAAAAAATGTCTGTTAATTCATTATAATGGCAAAAATAGAAGTTTTTTTTTTCGGTGGTATGGAGATATCTTATAACAGAGTTGTATTAACAAAATAGAAAAGTTAATATTTGTAAAATCTTCATTAATTAAGCTATATAAAAAATCTCGTTTGTTTAAAATCCTAATATCCAGATATTCTAATGCTATAGAAAATCACAAATTCAAAAAGTTCCCATCAGTTAAAAATCTACTTTACAAAATTAACTTTGATGTAATATTCCCATAATCTCCAACTTGATCTCCCCAGATGTAAACCACAATATCCTGGGCATCCCACATCACTGAACAATGGAAACTAATGCAGATTTTGTTCGTATTAAGACTTTCCAAAACGAAGTAGAATTGATAGTTTCCAGGTTTGAAAGATCACTTGATCCAAAAATACTACTTTTAGACCAAAAATATCAAAGCCTTTTACTACCCAAATCTTGTTATTTGGATATTAATAGGCGAACATCTTTTCTACATCCTCACGGATAACAGAATCTGAATTTAATCGATTCACACTGAACCCATTTAGGCCATTATTACACCAACATTAATTAATGGACCTAAATTTTTTTCCTTGGGGTTTAGATTTTTTTAATACCGTACTTTGTATTTGTATGATTCTTTGTTTGCAAGACTCATAATTCTTAGTTATAATGCACTCATTAAAGTTAATGGCAATGGAAAATCCAGGGAAAGAAAACTTCTAAATCAGCCTTTTACAAGTGCAATGCATATATAGCCCTCGTTATGGCCTATAAAATGGGCTTTATGGCATAGGAGAATCTACAGATTTTCACTTCAAAACGTAAAAGAACCTAATTGTAAAAATGGAGGAAAGAGATTTCTGCAAACGAGTGTGCTCACTCTGTTCATTTTGGAGCTTGAAGTGCAGTTCTAGGAAGCCTTCAACACCATCACTTGAAAAGAAATTGCTAGATGAAGAGAGCCTTTTTCAGTCAGAGCCGGGGACACACCACAAAAAGCCTGGGTGGAAAGCCATGCCTTATATTTTAGGTCTGTGATTCAGAACGAAGATACTTGATGATTGGGAATTAGAATGTTAATTATAATTAGGGTTTCAATTTGGGAATTTAATCTCGTTGATAGGTCATTTTTTCAGGGTTTCTCGTGTAGAAAGATGTAAATTCCCCCTTCCGTCGTAAACTTGAGCACCTTTAGCTGAATTCGAGAAATAGTAATTTGTTCTTAGATCTTATTTCTACATCTAATTGTCTCTAAATATTGTTTAATTTTGTTGTTTTTATTTATTTATTATTATTATTTTAAGTTGAAAGTTATACTAAGCTGCGGAGCTAAATGTGCAGGAAATGAAACAGTTGAGAGGCTGGCAACCTATGGGATGACAGCAAACTTCATGGTGTATTTGATGAAAGAGTATAACATGGATCAGGTGCTTGCTTCTAACATTTTGAACACATGGTTGGGTGTCTGCAATATTATACCAGTCTTTGGTGCCTTTGTTGCAGATGCCTATTTGGGGAAATTCAAAACAATTGCTTTAGCATCCTTCGCTAGTCTTTTGGTACGCTTTCCATTCTCTAGAGGCTTGGCTCCCTTTAAATGTAGGCTTTTTTAGTATAACTTGTTTAATTGTAAACCAGAACGAATTGGATTAAGTTCATATTTCAAAGGTTGTTTAAGTGAGAGACTATTATGGATTGAACCGGACTAAACTGTATAACCAACAAAAAATCACTCCTAAATGTTATCTAATTTATAAATTAAAGCCCTATTGTATTCAATTTAAGATACGAGACATGACTTAACACTTCAAATTGCACTGCCTCCATAATATTTTCGTCTTGCAATATTTGTACCATGTTGTATTCTATGTCTATGTTAATGCCTGTGCTTCTTAACTGATATGATACACTGCTGAACATTACCTAAGTTGGAGTATTATCTCTGTTCTTGAAATTGATTTAGGGAATGGTGATAGTGATGCTGACAGCATGGGTGCCACAATTTCATCCTTCACCATGCTCCCTTCAGCAGCAGCAGCTTGGGGTGTGTATGGGCCACACCAATTTCCAATTGGGTGTGTTGCTTATGGGTCTGTGCTGGTTAGCCATAGGAACTGGTGGAATCAGGCCATGCAGTGTCCCCTTTGCCATTGACCAATTTGACCTGACCACTGTTGAAGGAAGGAGAGGAACCACTGGGTTTTACAACTTCTACTACACCACACAGACAGTCATCATGCTCTTCAACCAAACTCTTCTGGTTTATATCCAGGACTCTGTTAGCTGGGCTCTTGGCTTTGGCTTGCCCAGCCTCTTTATGTTCTTTGCAATTCTCTTCTTCTTTGGTGGCACTAAACATTATGCCTATGTTGAGCCCAAGGGAAGCATATTTTCTAGCATAGCTCAAGTGCTAGTTGCTGCTAAACACAAGCATCATCTTCATCTTCCTGCTTCTGAGGACTCACAAGAAGCTTTCTATGACCCTCCACTGAAATCAGACTGTGAATTAAAGCTTCCTCTTACAAAGCAATTCAGGTAAGTTAGTAACAGGATTTCTGCTTTAGACAAATAATCAGATGCGTAAAACTTAAGTACAGAATTTTTTAATTAAAACATGACAAGTGAATATTTTTTACAATTCAGTATAACATAATAGAATCTTGTTAAATATTTTCTCTGTTATAATTTCATTGAAGAATGTGGTAGATTTTATTTAAGTCTTGTTCTAAATAAATCTAGATTAGCCTATGCTATGTCATATTTTTGCTTGACTTTGATTCCTTAGGTGCTTAAATAAAGCTGCTCTTGTGGAGCACAATGACTTGAAAACTGACGGGTCAAGCAGAGACCCTTGGAGACTATGTAGTGTGCAACAAGTTGAGGAGTTCAAGTGCTTGCTTAAAATTGTTCCAATCTGGGTGGCCAGCATCATATCCTACCTTCCCATAGGACAACTTGCAATTTTCCCAATCTCACAAGCCTTGAAAATGGATAGACACTTGGGACCCAACTTTGAAATCCATGCTGGTTCAATTAGTGTCATAACACTACTCACAATAGCTGTGTTCCTCCCTCTCTATGATGGACTCATTTCTCCAGCTCTGGCCAAAATCACCAAGCAAGAAGATGGCCTCACAACCCTCCAGAGAATAGGACTTGGACATGCTTTTGCTGTCCTGACACTGGCGATTTCGGGGTTTGTGGAGAGCAAAAGAAGGGCTCGAGCCATATCACACGGAGCACCTGATGGGGTTGCACCCATGTCTGTGATGTGGCTAGCTCCCCAGTTCATACTTCAAGGCTTTGTTCAGGTGTTCACCATTGTTGGCTACACTGAGTTTTACAACAAGGAGTCTCCTGATAACATGAGAAGCATTGGAAATTCTCTGCTTTGCCTTACTATTTCAGGTTCTAGTTATTTGAGCAGCTTGATAGTGAACATTGTGCATAATTTTACTGGAAGCCAAGGCCAACCTGACTGGTTGAACAGTGATATTAATGAGGGAAGATTGGAAAATTACTATTTCATCCTAGCAGGATTGGGAATTCTGAATTTCAGCTATTTCATATTCTGTGCTCGTCGTTATACTTACAAGACCATTGTGAAAGCAGACAACTCTAGCATGCATTAAATGTGTCATCGCAAGTACGATGTATCATATAGTGTAAATCCCATTTGTAATAGATAGAGTTTTATGTTTTATAACTTTATGCTTTGCTCATTGCTCTTGCTTCATCCCTTGTATGCTCGAAGACAGAGATGATTTCTTTAATGAATGATAAATGGTTTTCTTTTTTCCACTTCCCTTACTTCTTCCGCCAACTTTATTTTATTTTAATTTTTTATTACAATTCAGGGTGTTTTTTTTTTCTATATTAACTCTTTATTTTAGCAATTTTTAAAAATATATTTCTTTGCATTAACTTAATGTATCTAGAATTTTATTCGCATGCTTTTCAAAAAATTGGTCCTCATGGCTTCCAAGAGACGATGGATTAAAAAGTAGAATGAGGCTTTCAAGTAGAAATCACTTTGATATGTTTTGGAGTTCAAAAGTTCACCCATTATAAATAAAGGGCAGATTGGAGTAATGCTACACCGTCATTGCTGTCTATGTACACTGTACAATTCAGAAGATTAAAATTGCTATGAATTCAATGTGCAGAAAATATTCATATCTTCGTTTAGCTCTAAAATGATCTGAAATTTGAACCTCTAATTTGTTCCATTTTTAGGTCAAGCTTTTGAGATTACTGTGTATATTTCTGTTTAGTTTAAAATGTTCTTTTTTAAATAGAGTTTCATGAGAAATATATTGAGAGAAAAATCGTTTATGTTCATCAAAATTATTTAATAAATAATTTTATTAACGTTATTATGGTTGGCAAATATTTTTTATTGTCAAATTACTAATATATATATATATATGAGTCAGGTTAGCTTGAAAAAAGTTAGATGACAAGTAATGAATTTTGATAGGGCTAAATTTATCTTAAAAAAAATTATGCTTCTGCTTCTAAAGAAAAACTCATATTTCTAAGGTCCTATGTTTCAAACACGCTTTTGAGCTAAACCTATGGGCTTGTTTCGTCCAAAGACCAAAAAAAAATCCATGGGCTTGAAATATTATGCCTGGCTTCCTCCTAGAGACTATGGTAGCCTCATGTGAGATATAAATAATTTTTAATTTTTAATACCTTTTTCAGCCTTATATTAAACGAAGAATTATAGTTCTGTACACGAAATCGATGTGATAATTTCAATGTTGAGTGCGATTGATTATCCCATTGCAGAGTTTCAAATTTGTAAAGGCAGAAAGTTTTTTTTTTTTTTTTAGGGGGAGGGAGGGGAGGCTTAATGTAAGCACTAATATCATATTCCTTGTTTAGAGGTACTAATTAGGTTATAATTTACGTAATAATAGTATTTAAAGATTTTATCAATATAGTAGTGACTAAAATCATAATTGGAAATTTGTTTCCTCATTTTCTCCTTCTTTTATGAGAAAAGACTCAATCTCCTCCTTCCCCCCTCCCCAAAAAAATTTGGTGTCTTGTCTAAAGGTATTTTGAGTTACTTACTTGTATAGTTAAAAAATTTTGTTGAATCTTCACTCTACACAATTTGGACCAAAATTATCAAAGGAATTCCAATCCCTTGTTCACAACGGACGCACCATAATCTGGAGAATGATGTGAATTGCTTAGAGAAAGATATTTTCTCTCTTGTTCTTTGTGTTTTGTGTCAGTCTCACTTTTTTACTTTTGAAAACAAAGATTGTTTTATTGTACATTGGAATTTTTTTATTTTGTTAGTTTTTATTTTGTCTTTTGTAACTCACAAACAAAAGACCTCATTTTATATATTCAAATAAAAACTAATTTAAATAATAATTAATAATTAATTAATTTAAACTTAGGCCATTGGTCAATCCATTATGAGTAGTCCAAATTCTAATATCTTTTATTAGCATATGATGTGATGACCAACACAAAACTTTACATTTCTCTTAAACTTTCATACTAGAATCATATATGTTGTCCCATTCCAAATATTAATTAAGTTATCATGGAATTAACATTAAATCTCAATTTAAAAACAGAAATAATAGAGATTAACTTTGTTAGATCTTCATAGTATATAAAATATCATGTAGGCTGAGGATTTGTTTTTTATGTAAAACTAATTTGCATTTTATGATCCCTTTAGATTTTGTATTATTTCTTACATTAAGTTATATGTTTTAGCAGGAGTTCTATTTTACTTAGTGCAATTACAAACAAAGTAACCCATCCCTTGACAATTATAATACTTGACCTTAATCATGTCAAGCTTTTTTCCACCATACTTGTCTCTCTTTTATAATTATTTCTTGACCTACTTGAAATGTTGGCCAAATTCTTTCTTCTTATGAAGTTGCTTGCCCTTTTTGCACTTGGACTTTAAACCCGTAACTATCTTAGTTACATAAGCATGTCCAAAAGATCTAATAGCTTTTAAGCACTTATTCTCAAGCTCTATATAATGAGCAACATTATTAAAAGTAATGCTCTCATTGTGGGTCAAATTTACTTTTATATGCTCCTAACTAGTAGAAAGAAATCTTATAATACCCTAAACTTGATGTTTATCAATAAAGACATGACTAGTTAATTTCAATCCCTTGATAGTCAACTTTCATAATTTTGTTATAGAGGCATTACCAAACTTGCCTTTAAAGGTTATTGGCATGACTTAAGCAATTGAGTAAGGCTTGCACTTATAAATGAAATCATCAGCTATGCTGCTTAGTATCATTGTACGAGCAATATTGTCTTTTCTTTTTTAAAACTTGAAAAAGTTTTTTGATCTCTCTTATGCTGAGTGAGATTTCCATGCTTAGACTTTAACATGACATTGTTTGATGATTTCTTAGTATCTTATTTTATAAGGATGTAAGAACCTTATGATGTCAAATTTCTTAATTATCCCCACTCCATTTTGTTGCTTTTATTAAGCTAAGCACTGATTAGATATGATTATAGGTTAAGCTTGTTTAAAAGCAAGTTAGTCTCGTAAAAAAAAAAAATTTAAGCTCGAGCCTAAGCTCAACTTGGTTAACAAAAGGCTAAGCCTGGTCCAACCTATTTTTTTAGAAAATATTACCAATGCCATGAATATGCCAATTTAGCATGTTTTGTAGATGTGAGAAAGGTTTTTGAAAATATGTCATTTGAGTATCAATGTGCCAATATACCTTTGCATCACTAGGAGAAAAAATGGTTATATATCACTTTAATGCCATTTTATTTGAGTGATGTGAATCATGTGATAACTTTCTTTTAAAAAAATATAATTAATACTATTTATTTAACAATTAGTTTAACATTAAATGATAGATATAACATTATGTCATATTCTAAAGTGAACTCTTTAAATCAATCTAACCCTATTTAAATAAGATTTTCTTTCTTTGATGATATGTAATTCCTACATATTTCATATAGGTGAAAAGTATTTATACTACTAGATATGTTGGAGAAAATAATATTGAAGGATCTTATACTTGACTAATGCAATGTAAACACTATATTTTGTTTGGGCATCTCCTTAAAAAAATAAGAAACATATAAAAAAATTCAAATTCCAAAGTCTTTTTAGTTAATTGTCAATTTTAATTTAATTTTGAGTTGAGTCAATTTTAATGAATTAAGCACAAAAAAAGGCAAAAATGTGTCATTTGAGTCAAGTCTAATTGTCAATTTTAATTTAATTTTAAGTCAATGAATTAAGCAAAGACAAAGAAAAAAAATATAAAATATAAAAAAGGAAAAACTAAAAAAAAAGAAAAGATTTTAATAAATTAACATAAGCACTTACATATCTTTTTAGCTGAACCTATTTCAAAAGAAGGTAGGATAATAAGAAAAAAAAAAAAGAAAGAACTAAAAAAAAGAGTTTTAATACATTAACCTAAGCTATTACCCATATTTTAAGCCCAGCTCATTTCAAAAGAAGGTAGGATAATAATCTAAAATTGTTCAAAATCCATTTAACAAAAAGAAAGAAAAAAAAAAGAGCAAAATAAGAGATGTGAAAAGTAGAAAATTAAAAAAAAAAAGAAGAAAACAAAAAAAAAACCCTCATCCCATTGTTTATCACATAGAGGAAGAGCAAAGTAAAAGGCACTAGCTTTGCAGAGTGAGAGAGCATTAAAGCATAGCAAAGAATTGGTACCTCCTATCCAAATCCCCACAAATCCATTGGCATGCATTCTTAGAAGAGTAGATGAAGAGAGGAGTTGTTGTAATAGCTAGATGGATGAGAAGATCGTGGGAGAAGCACTCTTGGGAAGGAGGTGAGAATCGTGCGAGGAAGGCTTACAAAAGAGGTGAATCTGAAATGAGAAGGAGGATTTTTCAAAAAAATTTTTTGGGAGTAGTTTTGAAGATTGAGTTGCTCTATTTTTGGAGAATAAAGAAAGAAGCAGATAAAGGATGACAGCAAGAAACAGAAGAAGCCAAGGAGAGAGGTTTGGCTATTAAAAAGAAAATGGCTTATTAGAAAATGAAAGAGGAAAAGACTTGAGGTAGATAGAGAAAGGGTAAAAGTAAGAGACTTGTAGGAGTGAAATTGAGAAAGAACCAATGGGTTGTAAATCATCTAAGGAGAAAGGGATCATTATGAAGGGCACTTTCTGGTGTAATTTTCCAGCATCGAAGGTAAACCCATTTCACATTCTTATAGTTCCTCTCGATTTTTGAAAATGTAGTCCAGTGGACTTTAAATGCAAAGTGTTTTATTTTTGCTCCAATTCATTTTGTGTTTATTGAATTATGAGTTGGTTTTCCTCATCCTGATTCAATTTTGCTTGAGTATGGTAGTATGGTGTTTTTTTTTTTTTCCTTCTCTTCTTTGCCATTTTCCTTGTCAAATTTATGCCAAAGTCTTTACTATGATTTTTAGCTTGAAATTTTGATTAATTTTCTGATTCATATTTTTATGTGGTTTTCTACCATAATGAGTTAATTAAACTTCTCCTTAAATGCTCTCCTCATAAGCCTTTGCTCAATGTTTAAATAGGGGGGCTAAATTTTTGTTTGAAAGTGATGATCCTTACTAGGATTTTGCCTATGGTGTAAGAGATGTGGGTTTAAAATCCTAATAAGCCTTACCTCAATTTGATATAAGAATTCAAGTGTGAAATGTCAAGGTTATCTTGTCTCAACCTACCATGTATGAGAGTTTGAGATTTGTGTGATGCTCTTTCTCTGTCTGGGTTTTGATGAGTCATTGATTCATAGGCAGAAACTTTTTATTAGCTGCATGTATATGATTTGGTTTACATGTCAAATATGTTGAATACAGTTATGGTGGTATTTGAATTTTTTGTACAAATGAATCTTGTTTATGAAAATCAAGTATGATGTATTTCATTATAGCTAAAATCTTGTGTGCATTCGGTTCTACTTCTAAATGATGAGTTCTAGTGTTTGAAATGGACTTTAATGTTGAAATTTTAGCAAATGTTATTTGAGGACTTGAGTTTTGATGTGGTATGCTGTAACTTAGTGTCAAATAGGATACTAAATTATGATCTCATATGATTCAAGTTGGTCTTAAGGTTAAATACATAAGAAATCAATTTTCAGTTTATAATTTGAGTACATGCTTGATTGTTTAATAAATTTTGTCATTGTTTGATTCAATAGTCAATAGGGAGTCAAGTATCACTATTATACAAGTTTTGAGTTGTTGGGGCCTTTGAAATTAGATTCTTTAAAGCAAAAATAAGGTTGCAAGTCTTGTATATATTTTATGTTAATTTTGTTTTTTTTTTGTTTCAATACTGAATTGATTTTTGACCACTGAACTAATTCCACTTCATGTTTTTTTTTTACCCTGAGTGAATTATTGGCCATACAAATCCAAGAGAGAATGTTTAAGGAATTCTTAGGTGGGGACTGAAAGAAGGAGGATAGAATTTTGCTAGTTCTTTATTTTTTCTTATTTTTTATTTTGTCCATGTAATGAAATATGCATATGAGGTATTATGATCTTTGCACAAGGGCATATACTACCACAAGTTATCATGTGCTTGTAAATTTTGTTTTAGTAGAATTTTCTATACTCAGGTACATAAAAAGTCACTCAACGGATCATGTGTGACAATAAGTCCTCAAGGTATCTATTAATTTTGTAGTCATTTTTTAATACATTTTGGGTTCTAATGACATAGATTCAATCAATTTTGTTTTCAAAATTTTAAGAAAAAAAGAAAATATTCTTTTAAAAAAATATTAAAAAATACATAATTTTTAGAAAATAAAATATATTCCCTTTAAAATTAAAAAAGGATTCAAAAAATAGTTTTTAAAAAATCAAATGAATTTCTTTTAAAATTAAGTGAAAAATAAAGAGAATTCAAAAGAGGTACAAAGGTTAACTTTTAATGAAAATCAAATATGTTTTTCTCATATAAAAACATTTCTTTAAATTTTCTTTTGCAAATTACACAAAAGCTGCAATAAAAAAGTTGGATTTTATTAAGACATGAATGAAAAAATAAGAAAAGGACGAGTTTATCAAATAAATCTTAATAGTTTTTCTTTAAAAATCAAATAAATAAATAAACAAATAAGGATGTTTTAAAAAGTTCAAAAGTAAATATCTTAAAACAAAGAAAAATCAAATAATTTTTCTCTCTTTAAGAATTTTTTAAATTCAAAATTAATGTTTTAAAGCGTAAAATATAAAAATTAGTTTGTTTAATTTTTTTTAATTTTCTCTTTAAAAATCAAGAAAAATAAAAAATAAAATAAAATAAAATAAAAAAGTAGTGTTTTTTTAATAAGATCAATTTGTTTAAATTTTATAAAAAAAATAAACAAAAAAATGATGTCTTAAAAGTTATCTCTTAAAAGGATAAAAATAAATTTTCAATCCTCAGAAGTTTTTAAAAGTTCTAGTCCAAAAATTAAAAATTAAAAAAAATATAACTTTCCTTAAAATAAAAATCTTGTTTTCAAAAACTAAAAAAAAGAAAAAGAAAAAGGAAGAAAATAAAAAGGATTTATGAAGTAAAATTAATTTATTTTTTTGTAAATTAAAACACATAAAACAATTTTAAAGTCATTTTGTTTATAAAAAATAAAAGTGATTTTTACTTTCTTTTTCTTTTCACAAAAATTAAAAAATACTAACCAACTAATACTATTTTATACCTAATCAAACTATGTGGACTTTAATTCCTTTTATAAAATATGTAAGCCATAAGTTCTTATTTTAAGTTAGGTTTGGCTTTATAAATAAATATTCTCTTTTCCTTTCATTTCATTTCATTTCTTTATTTTTGCATAAGATTATTAGATAAATTAAATTAAGATTAAGGTTATATCAGTTTTGCATAATTAATTTAAGATAACCGTTTTCTAGGAATAATTATTGTGGAGTGTCTAATAATTTCTCTACACACAGCCAACTCCTAAATCCATTTTTAGTTTGCAAATTATTTTCTTTCAAAAAAGGTTTTTTTTTTCAAGATTTTTCCTTTTTAAAAAGTAAAATTTTGATGATGATTCTACTTTATTTGGTTTTCATTTTTGAAAATCAAAATTTTAAATTTTTTTAGCACCATGTGGTCATACTATGGGTGTAACAGTTTGGCGATTCCATTAAGAACAAGTTTGAAAGTTAAGCCCAATTTTAGCTTAGTTGTGTAAAATATTATGGCCTTCTTATTATTTTGTTTTAAATAATTAAGGTAAATAACATGTTTTTGTATGTTTGTTTATTTTATGAATTGTGTATATAACATGTGTTAGGCTAGATAATATGTAGATTAAAACCTTAGAGCAGATGACAATATCTATATATGCTTTACCTTTTTTGTTTTATATCTGTATATATGTTGTACTCTTTTAATTTTGTTAATCTACTTAATAGATGTGGATTGGGTAGTCCATAATATAAAAGCTATGAAGGCTCTTCTCACACACAACACTAATACACAATTATCCCATACATATTATAGGCCTTGTACCTAAATATGAGTGCACCTAGGTTAGCATATGTTTATATTGATTTTCCTGTGAAGCTTTATGCTTCTTAAGGCTATCAGGAAGACCTTGCCCAAATTGTATCTTAGTATATGAGTTTGACCTATATAGGATATTTTTCTTTCAAGGTCAAATTTATATACAAGATCTTCATCTTTCATGAGGGCAATTTGAAACCCCTGCACTAATGGTCAAGCCATAGTTGCTTCCTAAATAGTTAGAGCCAAACTTTTATAAATTAGTAACCCTAACTTAGGGTTTACCCATGTTAAGACAAAGGATAACACTTTTTATCTTATTCCTCATCATATTCATGTCATGCATTCAATAAAGCCTATAGGGAAAGTAACATATTGTCACTATTTACTAAAGTGGTTAATCATTGCATAATTAGATATACATTAATTATGATGAAAGTATGTATTAGTTAAGCCAACCTTTATCTAGTGGGTTTCCAACCCTGAAAGACTATAATCATACATGGAAACTTTTTGGCATGCATTTGTTTTTCTTTAAAAATATGCCAAAAAAAATAAAATAAAAATGAATGATTATAATTTTGGACATGCTTCTTTTAATGACTAGTCCAATTATACTCACATTAACCTTAAAAAGGCTCCTTTCTTTTTCAAAATCTTTTCCTCCTGTAAGGTAATAAGTTTCCTTGAAAAAAGTAAGATTTTCATGGTTTTCATTTAAAAAAAAAAGAAAAAAAAATTAATATTCATAATTTTGTATGTGAAAAATATGCATTTGTTAGTACACTATCAAGTGAATA
This sequence comes from Erythrophleum fordii, assembly GCA_032878935.1. NCBI lineage: Eukaryota > Viridiplantae > Streptophyta > Magnoliopsida > Fabales > Fabaceae > Erythrophleum > Erythrophleum fordii. The sequence goes on along the minus strand of JAVQMF010000053.1, from coordinate 45,014,733 downwards.
CCATGTCATGGTTAAAGACTTGAATTAGTTTTTCCTTTAAGACATCAATTATATAGAACGGTATATTTCTTTCATATTATTGTCAACTACTTTTTCTTCCACGAAGTAGTAGGCTCCTTGAGAAAAGTACAAATTCGTCTTTCTTTTTTCATGCTAAGACATTGTTCTTAATGATGTACAAGCAAGTATGTAATATTAAATTCATCATGATGTGTTGGTATATCATTATATTAGCTTATTACCCAAATTGGTGTCAATTATATAGAGACTTGTTCCTTCTCAAATTGATTACCAAGGCTCACATCCTTATGGACTAATAGGTTCCTTAAGGAATGAGCATAATTATCAAGCTAATGATAACAATTTGTTGACTAATTAAAAAAAGAAAGATGTCTTAATTTCTAAGGTACTAGCCAAGGTATTTTGAAATAGTGGATTGTTATACAAGCTTATTGGCATGACAAAAGCAATAGAAACTTTGGGTAATAAGCAATCTTTGAGTTCAAGTCAAATAAGGCTAATTACAACTAGAGCATAGATCAAAGTCAAGGCAAAAGCTGAATAAATTGCAAGTTTAATTGTATTAAATAAGATATTGAGAGAAAGACATATTCAAAACTTTCGAAGGGATTATGGCGACATCATGGATTTCTCATAAGTACTAGTCCAATCTAACGCACTTTTAGCTTTAGCTCAATATTGGGACAACTTTTTAAGGTGTTTTACATTCTTTACATTTTAGGTTATGCCCACCTTAGAAGATTATAAGGGTTTCATGAATATATGTATGGGCAAGAATGCATCAATTTACTTTTATCTTAGATTTTTACCATAAAAAAGGTTGTGGCACAAATTTTAAAGGAGGATACTGGTAGAATCTAGTTACACTAAAAGTGGTAGGTTGAAAGACTCATAAGAGAATATGTAGAAAAATTTATGGAAGTCTTAGCTGGAAAAGTGGATTGGGTTACCTTTAAAAGAGTCCTTGCCTTGGTAATATATGGATATCCTATTTCCATCAGTAGTAGGAATAATTGATTTGGTTGCTATAAGTGTTTTATGGATGGTGCAGAATCATTGTGTAAATCTAAGCTAGCTATTTTAGCAGAGACATTTTTGACATTAAACTTTTGCCAGCAAGAAAAGGGAGGAATTGAAGTGTTGCTTGCAACTCCTAACTATCTAGATTATCAATCACATTTATGGGAGGAAGTATAAGTTAAGTAAGAGGCATGACATTATACACAATCTGATTAGAGGTTTCATTAATTGTGAAGGTTCTATATTATCATCTTCAAGGATGAACCATGATGGTTGGGCCTGATTATTTGATTAGTTAGATGGAAATACAATCTAGTGGAAGCTAGCCTAGTAAGAAAGCGAGAAAATTATCTATTGTTGTATGAAATTTCAAAATGTATCCTTAATGATTCCCTGATGTTGTATTAATTATAATCCAACAATCATCCACTAACATTTTGCATATAGACAAGGTATCCCATCTAAAGAAGCAATGTGCCTAATTTATTTCTACCACAGTAGCCCATAAGCAGGAAGTTAAACTAGAATATAAAGAATGCATAAAATTTGAATTGGACAAACACATTGTGGCCATAACTAAAAAGTATCAAGCATGGCTTGAAGAAAGGACCAAAGGCACTAATCCCTCTTTTGGACTACATAATCCCTTGCTCAGTAACATGTAACTAATTAATGAGTAATTAGTTAGTCAATTGGAGGATAAAAAACTAAGTTGAAAAATTTAGAAGAAGAAAGTTAAAAGCACTTGAAAGGCCTAAATTAAATACAAAATGAATATGTGTAACACCTTAATCTACTACCGCTATCTAGCCTCTCTCTGGGCTCGGTTCCACATGATTTCCAAAGACCCAATACCAATCCATGACATTTTCATGCTCTGAAACGGGGTTCCATACACTTATTATCTGCCCCGTGGGTCCTGTGAACCCATCATTCATATTCTCTACTCACACTCCATTTATATAACTCATACATAGCATAAAACAAGCCATAAGCCACGGGTGTGGAGCCAAAAACTAGAAAATGCATTTTTCTCACTTGTGCCCAAAAGTCATATTTTGGCTCTAACTTTGGAAAATCATAACTAATTATAGAAAAATGAAAATCTAGTAAACTTTAGCTCTCTAGAAATATCTAAGTGTTAAATTTATACTAAAAATAATTCCCAATCATAATCTCAGTGTTTGGACCATGTTTAATATCGAAAATCAGACAAAGGTCTAGCTATCTCTGTTTCTGCCCAGTTTACTGTCATAAACTTCGAAAATCCATAACTAAATCCACAGACATCTAATCTGGGCACACTATACCAATTTGGAAAGTTACAAATGTCTATTAGAGGAGAAAAATAAGTCTAGATCAGTTTAGTAGCCTCTACACCCCGAAAATCGATGGAACAGTAATGGAGGTTGGGTGAGCTCCCTGATGTTGATACAGAACTTCAGAAGGTTCAATCTCTCTCTATAGACATCCGATTTAAGTGATTCTAGTTGGTACAGGTCACTGTGATTTCTTGGTTTATGTGTATAAAATTTCACAACATTTGGACTCCATTTGGTCCATGAATGACAAAGTTTTCAATTCTGACTAGCTATACAGTGCCATGACCAATTCATGGAAATTTTTCTAACTTCAACAATTCACCAAATATTCTCTATATCTCCAAATATTACCTACTTTAACTTCTCAAGAAGCTCTCTACAAACTCTAGAGGTATGCCAAATTTCATGGCAAGAGGAGCTCATCTAGTCATACTTTGACGGAACTCACAAAATTACCAGTTTTGGTACCCAAAAGGTCCAAAATGGGTCCATATGGCCTCTCACACATTTCAGCCACTCGTGGATAAGTTTAAAAGCATAAAATAGTTTATATAACATGTCCATGTGGTCCAAATCAATATACATTCCAAATTCACTATGCTACGGCAAAAAATACACTATTTCATTCATTCATCAAAAGGGGCAAAACCCTCATTTCCATTAATTTGGCTCTATGCATAGTTTGTACATCATATATTCATACTTTTACACTTGCTACAACATGTACATCTCAAAAATAGAAGGTGCATATTCATTTTGGCACATCTTTATATCAAAATTACATCAAAATATTCAAAACAAAGCTAACATCTAGCTACACATGCTTCTAGGCTCCTTGGTGTGCACTCGATTCTCCTTGAGCTCTACCTAGCATATTAAGTTGGGAGAGGAAGGGGTGAGATTCAGGGAATCTCAGTAGCTCATGCACTCAATCAACTAAGCAATCAAGGCATATAACAAGTCAAAGCATGTGAATAAGCATTTAGCCATTCTCAAACATCCAACACAAGTTGTATATGCTATGAGAATCACAACAATGCCAAAAATGGGCTCTAGGGACTTTTGGTCTAGCCTCACCCAAGTTTAGGGACTTTTGGATGGCCTCACCCGAGTTTAGGGACTTTTGACTTGGCCTCACTCGGTTATGAGACTTTTGGCCTTGTCTCACCCATCTCAAGGGACTTTCGGCACTACCTCACCCGAGCAATTCTCACAATCTATCACACAAGCACATTGGCATCAATGCATCAAAGCAATAGCATATGGCATATTCCACACAATAAGCATATACATAAACATACAATGACTATTACATCCAAGAATGCAACAAGAAAGAGTGGAAAGAGAGCTACCTTATAAGCCAAAGCCAACACAAGCCTTCCCTTTCAGTTTCTCTTCTTCCTTCTTAATTTCACACTCACACCTTGATGGAGGTGCTTCACTTGAGCCTAGGCACAATCAAGAACATAGAATTACTCTCTAAAATGTAACCTTCAGATCAAACTCTCCTAACATACCAGAACCTAGAGATTTTCTCTCTCTCTCTAGAATGCCATCAACTCTTCCTCTCTCTCAAGCTCTTAAAGTAGTGGAAACAACATTTTCAAAGAAAACAAAGAGATTCAAGGGTGTTTTCCACTGTCCCTCTTCTGACCCATGCCAAAAATTCAACCAATCTCACAAACAAAACCATAGAAAGAAAGGGCAAAGAGAGGAGATTAGATTTTTAAAAAGAAATGAGAGGAACTTGCTTACCTTTCCTTTGCTCTTCCTCCTTTTCTTGATTTCTCTCACTCTTCACGCCTTTTTCTCTCCTTGGGTCGAAGTCTAGGGTAAATATGAGAGAAAGAATGAGTTGGGTCGTCTAAAGGTGTCTAATTCTCGCCTTTTACTCTCTTCCGGACTGACCCTCGCTACGGCGAAAATTAACCTTCGCTATAGCGAGCTCGTGTTATCTGGCTTCGCTATGGCGAGGTGTAACCTTCACTACGGCGAGCTCGCATCAGTTCCCTTCGCTATGGCGAGATTTGACCTTCGCTATGGTAAACTCGCGTTAGTTCCAGACCTCCACTTCGCTATGGCATACGCTACAGCGAGCAGCCCCCTGATTTTTGTATGGAATGCCAGCACTCGCTATAGCTAGAATCACTCTCGCTACAGCGAGAAGGCACTCTCGCTACAGCGAGACCATTTCTCGCTATTGCGAGAAGACTTAGCAAGAATTCTGGATTTCGAAAATTTCCAGCTTTCTACTTTCTTTTCCTTTTCCCTTTTCCTGGTTGTTACATTTCCACCCCTCTTAAAAGAAATTTCGTCCTCAAAATTTAAAGACTTACCTCAAGAGAATAACTCTGGGTATTTTTGCCTCATTTCATCCGCTAATTCCCAGGTTGCTTCCTCAGATGTCAGACCTCTCCAGATCACTTTCACTAGAGGAATGTTCTTACTTCTCAGCTGTTTCAGCTTAGCATCCACAATTCTCTCTAGTTTCACTACATAGGAAAGATCTTCCTGCAATTGCACATGCTCATATTTTATGACATGTGATGAGTCTGGTAAATACTTTTTTAATTGGGAGACATGAAAAACATTGTGGATTTGGGCTAGGTTAGGAGGTAAGGCTATTCGGTAAGCCACGGGTCCAATTTTCTCAAGAATTTCAAATGGACCAATATACCTAGGACTGAGCTTCCTTACCCTCATTGACTGACCTACTCCCGTCATTAGAGAAAAAATGAAGCCAAAATAAAATTGCCATTACAGAAGGACAAAATTAGAATTTTTGGAAAAGTATGCTTCTAGAAACTCCCACACACTTCTCCTTTTTTCTTCCACCTTCTTAAGCATGAAATTTTCTGCCCAAAATACAGAAGTTGATATGCTCTCTTAGGTGCACCAAAAGGAGAAGAAAAGGAGGAGAAAAATCAAGGAAAAGGTAAGAAAATTTGTAGATTTTCATGCTCCATCTTCTTCCAATCTTGTTCATCTCCTTTCTTCCTCTCTTTTCATGGTTTATTTGAGATGAATGGTTCTGTTTTTGGTCTAAAAAGAAGGGGAAACTTTTGAATTTTCCAAGGAGAAGAGAATCAAGGAGAAAGACACTTGAAAGCTCACTTGAATCCTAGGTAATCTTTGCTTTTTGTTACATCTTCTCTTCCCCCTCCCCATGTGTGCATTTTGGCCAAGAATAGAACCAAAGGAAGGGAGGATGTTTTGTCTAAATACAAGGAAGGAACAAGGGTATTAGGCCATGGGGAGATGGAATATGGCAAGAAATTCCAAGAAAAACTAATAGAAAACAAGTTAGAAAAGTGTAGTGTTTTCTAGAATTTTGCAAAATCTGATTTTGTGTGAATGTTTTCTTAGCTATTTGAATGTTTCCTTAAGCTCCTAAGACCCTTAGAAACCCCCTCAAATGGCTCTCCCATCAAGAAAAAATTTAAAACTCCAAGAACCTTATTATTGCCCATAAGTTCGACTAAGCTAGAATGGATAGGGTGGGAGATATTTTCATTTGTTCTAGCTTTGGTTTGGGACTTTATATAATGTTAGAAGATGGGAGAAACCATTAAAAAAAATTTAGGAGCCATGGATTGAGAGATAGGACAATGGTGTCTATAATGGTATTTTGTGAAGCAACTTGATTTTTTAATTGTGCAATTGAATGTATGATGGCTCCAATGACCTTAAATGAGTCAAAGAAGTCTAGAAATAATAAGAGAATGGAGCTTAGAATTTGAAATGTAAGAGTTGCTTCATTAGGCTAATTATAGAACTATAATGCCAAGTATAAAACCAAGCGTGGGTTTAAGTTTTAGTTTAATGTCTTGACTTGCTTCAAGTGTGTAATTGTATGTTGTTTATGGTGGCTAGGCCAGGAGAACATCCACCCACCTAGGTATACTTGTGGGGCCGAAAAGAGGGAAGGAAATGATTAAGAAAAGCTTGCATAAATCCAAGGTAGCTCTCCACCTTATTCTTTATACTTTCTTATGTGCATATGTATGTCATGGTGTGTTTGCATGTGCCCTTGTGATTTGAAACATGCCACTTGATGTCTTGATGTTGCATTGGTACCAATGTGTGTTCTTGAATGTCTTAGATTATGAGATTGGCTTATAAGGGTAAGGTGATGTTAAAAGTCCCTTAAAGTGGGTAAGGATGTGCCAAAAGTCTTAAGGCATGGGTGAGACTAGACTAAAAGTCCCTTAGATGGGTGAGGCTAGCTCAAAAGTCCCAAGATTAAGAGTGAGGCAAATCTAAAGGTCCTAGAAATGGAGTGAGACAAAACCAAAAGTCTCTAAAGCATGAAAATGGTTTGATGTGGAAATGTGGCATGAAAATGTAATATAACACACTTTATGTTTGCACACTTGTGATTTTGATGTATGTATGTTTTGAATGTATGTATGAATAAATGTGTGAGCTATTGAGATTCTTGGAATCTCACTTCTTTTCCCCCTCACTCTTGAAATGTCTAGGTGGTGCTCAAAACCAAGGAAATGCAAGCTAAGAACATTAAATGACCACACACACTTTATTTATTTTGTAGTCTAACTTGTGATAGAATGTCAAGAAGCTTTGTACATATTATTTTTGATAATGTAAGACCTTGAGCACATGTATTATAATGTATAGATTATATTAAACTCTATATAACATTAAATCAATGAGGTTATGTATTTGGACCCTTGAATGGCATGTGAGCTTAGTGTATTAATGGATGTTGAATGGCCAAAGTGAGATGTATAAGGTTTAGAACCATTTAGGGAGCTTACACAAGTCCTAATTATGCTTTTAGACTTGTCCAAAAGGTGTCAAATTTCAAGGAAAGCCATTTGGATATTTTGGTATCCTATATAGAGCTAAAATTGACCATAATGGAATCTTATATCACTTTTTACCCAAATGAGCTATTCTTGGTTTAAAATTTGGCATACATCTAGAGCTTGTTGAGAGCTTTTTGGAAAGCTAAAGTAAGTAATTTTTGGAAGCCTTTGGAATATTTGACGAATTGTTGAAGTCAAAATTTTTTTTTGATTTTGGTCATGCTACTGTTCATATTGATATGAAAATAAAATTTGTCACACAAGGCCCAAATGATGTCTAATTGCCATGAAATTTTATATAGGAAAACTAGACATTCTTAGTGACTTATGCCAACTAGAAGCTCCTCATTTAGAGGTATAAAGAGGGAGATATGAATTTTCAAAGATTCTATCTAGTATCAGGAGCTCTAACTGACCTCAGGTATTATTTGATTGGGTTTCGAGGTTTGGACGTACCTGAACTAGTCTAGAGTTATTTTTTCCCTTTATCTAATTTCCAAAGCTTTCTATATTGATATTGCATGGATTGGATTTTTGGAGAATTAATTGGACATTTTTGAAGTTTGCTGCAGAATTTTATGATAGCACCACTGGACAGCCTGACCTCTGGATAATTTGAATGTCAAACGTCTTCTGTGTTGTGTTTCATGGTCTGGACATATTTTTAATATAAAGTAAATATGTATAGATTTTTAGAATGGCTAAGAGTGCATGATTTTAATTTTTCTAGAATTAGTTATGATTTGCCAAAATTTGTGACAGAAAAGAGGAAAATCTAGCCGAAAATATATACATGTATATGATGTTTTCCTTTAGTTCCCACGAGATGTAGGCCACTTTTGATAATGCAAATGAGTTTAATTCATATAATTAAATATGAAAATGTGATGCATGAGCTCACATGGTCCACATGACACCGAATGAAATTTTTATACGCGACGCAATGCCAAATAATGTATTATTTTAATGGATTTTTCTCACTTCCTTCATGGAATGCATCATGTAAAAGCATGGGAATATGGTGAAATGAGTTAGGAAATTATGGTGTTACAACTATCGAGAGTGATAATGCCATAATATTGCAAAACTTAATAGAACAACTTATTGACAAGCTAAAACTATAAAAACATGGAAGACTTTTCATGCTAAACAAGTGGCAAAAAAGGAGAATAGGATGGAACAGTTTAGAAATTTGATCCTTTTAGCTAATATGACCATCCTTATGTTCATAAGTGTATTCAAAGAGGTTGAAGCATGACTCCCCCACACTTAAACCTTTGCACTCCTGGGTAAAGCTCAAAATCTAAAGAAAAGCTAGTGGAATGATCAATGGAGGATGAAAATGAAAAGGAAAATATAGAAAGTTACAAGATTGAGAATGATCAAAACTTATCAACACTTCAACAATCCAAGCCAACTTCAATTGCATCAAGAAATCAAATTCCATGACAATTTCATTTGAAAAGAATGAATTGAAATGCATAGCCTCTCATATGGTTAGTGTTTACTCTCATCTCTCAAGTGTTTATGGGCAATGTAGATCACTCAAATTTCCATCTATCAAAGATTCACTACCATAGGCTTGTCAAGCTTCTAAATCTCCACCACACATGCCAAATGCAATACACAAATCAAAGGACTTTATTAAGGGTTGTAATAGGGCTAAGGGAAATGAAATGAATGGATAACAAGAACAAGGGGAAAAACTAAACAAAAGGATACCTTAGAACTTTAAGAGCAATCAATGACAATCTAGGATAGGTAAGAATGTGCATTCAAGGCCTTATTTCTAACAAGCAATAGATGGCTACAACTCAATTTGAAACACTTCTTTCTTTTGATTTTCAATTTCTTCCTTTTTTTTTTTTTTTTTTTCATTGCTTTTCTTTCTTTTTCTATCTCTTTGCATTTTTTTTTTCTTTTGACATATTCCTCAACTCTTAATATCAATGGCCTAAATTGATGTAAAGCACACATTCTCTCATCCTATTTAGATGTAATGCTCCTTGAAATTCCTAAGGCATCTTAAAACAAGGTGGAAAATTTTTTTAAACGGCTAAGGGTTAACAAGAAAATGAAATCAAGTTCAAAGTGGCTAAACAATGGATAAAGTGAATGTATGGTTGGCTTTTTGGCTCACTAGTTATAAAAGAAATAAATGTCTTATCATTTTCATGCATGCAAATGCAAATGTAGTCTCAACAAAGAATTAAGACAAGTTCTAGAGTGAAAGCAAAGATAGGCGAATACACATTAGAAATGAACAATTAAGGCTCAATTTCTCACCAGCTAATGGCTATCAAATAATTCATTGAAATCAAACTCATTGCCACTTCACTTGAATCAAGACACAAGATCCATTGCTTATCATGTCTACGTGAATCCAAGCTATAATCATCTTAACTTGCAACTTTTATAGAAAAATTGAAAGAAAATCACGCTATTTGTCAAAAAAAAAAAAATTTCTCAAAAATTTTTAGTTTTTTTTTTTTTAACAAAGCAAGGAAAAGATGGTGGATGGAATAGAATGACTCTCCCCCCCACACTTAAATATTGCATTGTCCTCAATGTCAGCACACAATCCAGTAAACTGATAAACAACACAATATAAAAAGTAGAAAGGGAAAGTATACAATCGGATGGACTTGAATATGGAGATCTCAATGGTAGGCTAAGATTCCCATGTAGCTGGTTAGCAATTTATTTCCTACAAAACAAAAACAAAATAAACTGTAATGCGGAAAAAGAAAAGAAAACTAAATCCTAAACTACAGAAAACTCTATCAAAGGCTAACTAATCATACGTATCAAAAACCAAAATTAAAATAATTTTATTCCTTCTCAATTCAAGAAATTTAAGTCTCACTACTTTAAAGCATTTGGATTGATCATGCAGTGATGACCCATGGACTTCCTCAACCATCAGTAGTTTAGGAAAGTCATTTTCAGCAAATTCAGGAACAAGGAAAGAAGAAAAATTAAATTTAAGACAATTAAAACTAAAGAAAGAAAATTTAAAATCAAACTTAGACTCTGAACTCTCTAGAAATCTATCAAAACCAATAAAATATACTTGACTCTCATCAGCAAGAGCTACTACATCCACAGGAAAATTAAATTGTAACTTCTCACAATCCTTTGAATTCAAGGTGTTTGAGATATCTGGCAGTTGCTTTTTCTCAGTTTGGAGAGTCTGTTGATTGTTGGGAACTAGCTCACCAACTTCAAGAATTTGTTCAGGACTCTCAATAGGAGAAATAACATCTTCCCTAATCAAAGAGACATCAGTAGGCTCATAATATTCTAAACAATTATCAACAGCAAAATTTAATCTCTCACTAGTATCAACAATAATAGAATTTTCAATATCAGCACTATCGCTATGCATGTTCTCATCAATACTAGTATGATCAGTGGAATCATTATCATTAACAATTTCAGTGCAAGCAAAGGATTCTATGGATTCAACAGACTTATCAGACCTCAGAAACTCATTAATCTCAGCACACACAGGACATGTATGCATATCATCACATAAGCATTTAAGAGTTAAGTCTAAATCATTAACAACAAGTTGCTCAACAATTTCAATGTCTATATCATTTTCACATGCTACATTTACTATTTCATCAATCATACCATGACAGGCTAGTGATGAATCATGTTGATCAGAATATGTGAGAGACTCACTAGTCTCAATGGAAGCATTAATCCGGGAGTATTCATCACATATAGTAGATTCAACACACACACAGTCAAGAGATGCATCCAAATCAGCTATGTCACATGGTCCAGATGGTATGCTATCCTTAAACTCAATCGATGCATCATCAACAGACTTATCAACCAATTCCACACCAGGAACAGAATAATCGTTACATTCCAAGTCACCCCCACACTTATCTTCTATCCTAGACTCAAGAGATTTATCAATTGATTCAGAAATGAAATTTTCACTATAATCACAGCTAGGAGTAAACATCCCAAGTGCATCAGTACACATGGATTCATGAACATCATAAGAAGTATCAATTTTGTTCAATGAACTACCACAATCAACCAAATCAGGAGATTCAATAATAATTTCTTCATCAACAACATCATCATGCAATTCAGAATCAACAACATTGTATGCATTAGGAATCACAGTGCTATCAGGCAAACTAGAATCAGTTCCAACAAATTGTAAAACATTAAAAGATGGAAGGATATTACCTAATGAATAAGACTCTTCCTCCTCTGTACATTATCTTCTAATTTGCTCTTCAATTGATTCATTAGCACTTGAAGTCGGTTGATTCGATTGAATTCCTGAATCCTTCAATTGTTGGTCAAAGAGTTGCAATCGTTCAGTTATCCGTTGGGCTGTTTGCTGCATTTGCTGGTGTTGAATATCATAAGCTTCCATTAGCTGCCTCATCCTTTCTTCTGAACTCGGTTCCCTCTGGAACTCTTGTTGCATGTACCCCTCATAGTAATTGTAAGGATGATAGTTTGGCTCTTGCATATGGAAGTTATGATATGGCTCATAATGTTGGTGGTAATTTGGGTGAATCTCATATGGATGGTGGTATGGTTGGTAGCATGGTTGTTGGATTTGTTGGTATTGTTGTGCTTGTTGTTTTTGTCTTTGTCTTTCAAGCACGCCTTGAAGCATTGTCTTGAGGTCATCCAACTGCCTGGAAATCCCATTATTTGCATAAGAATTATAAGCACCTTGATTAGAATAATGATATGGATTCATTTAAAGTAAAGAAAAATGAGAAGCACAATTAAATTCAATACAAAACAAATCACAAACAAATTATAACTAAAATTAATTCAAAATCAAGAAAATAAAATTCAAATGAAAATAAGACTTACCTAACAATGTAAAACACTCCTAAACAGAGGTTAATGATGCAAAATAAACTCACAAAAAAATAAAGAAATTAAATCCAGAAAAATTGAAAAATTCCTAAAAAATTCGAAAAAATAATAAAAAATTCAAAAATGTGCCTCAAACGTTGGAATTTAGCCAAATAATGGTGTACCTAATAGCTAAGCTATAAGTTTTGCTCAAAACACCCAAAAACCTTGAAAAACAGAGTATGAGAATTTTCTAGGCACTTCGAACAAAAATTTCCAGCAAGTAGGCAAGTTAATACTCAACACCGAAATGATCCAATTCCAAGCTCGAAACAGAACAAAAATAGAACAAAAACAGAACCAAAACAGAGCTAAAATATAACAAAAACACTTAGAAAACTTTCTCAAACAATTGAAACTCCAAATCCCCGGCAACGGCGCCAAATTTTGACGGGCTCGTCGTGCAATCCTCAAAATAAAACTAGGTTGACTAAAAATATAGCAAGTGGCACAACCTAGGTCATCTCCCTTGGAAATGAAATTCAATGCTTAATTAAGTTTCTAAGTGTTTAAGACTCTAAGAACTACCTAATTTGGGATTTTTGATTGAATAAAACTAACTTAAAGCTAAATTGAATCAAAATTCCTAAATTCTATCTAAATGGATGAATTATGGTTGAAAATGGGCTTGTGACTAGCTTAGGAATGGTCCCTTGGTATCCACTATCCTTATCCTAATCCAATTGTAATTAATTCTGGTCTAAGAGTTCCTAATTATGTTCATTACAAGTTATCTTGAGTTACCACGCAAGAATCAAGAGATTAATAATCTAATGTTGAATTGAGACCTCAATCCCGTATTAAACCGTTAACTCTTGTCTTTTAGATCAATGAACATCCAATTTGATTGATTAACTAATTAATTAGCCTCTGATTCATCAGCAAAAAATGTTTAATTAACCAACTAAACACTAAGGAATTCTCAAATAAACAATTAAGCACAAAATCTCACTCATGCATTTCATCGAACACCTTCGTGGCATACATGGGAGATTAGAGAGAATAATGAATAATCAGATTTAAATTCAACCAATTAATCAACAAAAATGTTTCCTAATCAGTGTCTAACCAGCCATTAATTAATTACACAAATTCCTAATCAATTACAACTCAACTGAGATTGCACAGAATGAGAAAAAAAGTGTAGGAAAATTAAAGAAATCTTAGCCCAAAATTCTGCTTCTTCTCCAAGGATTCAAGTTTCAGCCCAAGAGCTTCCTCCTAGCTAGCCTCAAGGTTGAATCAAAGCTTCATCGTGGTGGTATGGAGATGGAGATGGAATGGAGATGGTTCTGTGAATGGAGGCATGAAGGCGTGGACGAAGGGATGGGTGAAAGGCATCGTGTATCCTCTTCTCACGTGTTTTCTAATGACTTCACCTGCTCAGCCCCCGTTTCTCAAATTGCCTGAAGCTCCTTCATGTGTGTATAAAGTGTGGGCCCTACTTCAGTTTATTTTATTATATTTCACGTGATTTGGATGAATGCATTGCTACATGACGTGCTGCTTCATCTGCCCCTCACACGAGCTGCTTCATTTCCACGTTGCCTGCTGTTCTCTCTTACCACGAGTCTTCTTCACGCTGTCTCACACGTCCAGCTCAAAGCTTCTGTTCATGGACTTCCCTGTAGCTTTACTCGAGCTTCAGTTTCTGTTCGTGTTTCAGCTCCTTTGTGTGTCATCAGCCCAGACTTCCTCGTGTACTTCATGCATGAATGGCTCAGTAATCTGCAGCTCGAGATTGTTTTAATCTCTTCTCCTCTTCTGCTGCATATTCCTTGTGAGAAGCACATGCATCTTATTCTATACATGCAACCCGTAGCTTCATTCCTCTGTATCAGCTTCTCACTTCTTTCTCCTCTGTTTCTGCTGGAGTTTGTGAGCTGCTTCTACTCTGTTTCAGCTTGTGTAACTTGCTCTTCCAGCCCTGTAGCTTCTTCAGCTCATGCATCCTTTGTCAAACATTAAAGCTGTAGCTTCAGCGTCTTTGTTCAGCTCATGACCAGCTCCTTAGCTTGTATTGCTTCATAAATCAATGGCTTGCTCTGTTCTTCACTTCCCTCAAACAAAATTCATGTGTCATGTGCTGGATATGGGAGGTTCTTCTCTTCTTTAACCCAAATTCTCATCAAGCATCATTTGCTCATTAAAATCTACACAAAAAGCATAAAAAGTATTAAGTGGAAATATCCAAAAAATGATTTAAGATACATTTAAGCATTAAGAATTAATAATTTGCAAATTAATTCCTCAAATGTAAAAATGGCAAATTAAAATCAAATTCTACTTAATTAAATTCCTAAAGCCATATTTGGGTACTAAAATGCCGAAGTTAAGGGATTAAAATATATAAAATATTATAGTTATCAATGACCAATCCATTAAATATACCAATAGAGATATCAAAGTTTTTTTTTGTCATGCAATCATATTGTAATAGAACTAAAAAAACATTACTTGTTATGAACTTCTCAAGATGTTATTGTAACTCAATTGTTCAAATTTCAGAATTTTATGTTATGTTGCCCAGGTCATTATTTATGTAATAAGTGTTTGAGAGAAATGAAGGATAACTCAGATGTATGCTTTAAGTAAGACGTTGATCATGTAAGGATTCAGATTCCCTCTTGCATTAAGTGTTAACTTTGATTTTCTATGTGGATTAATAAAATCCCTTAAGAAATCAAAGAGCCTAATGTTCCTTTATCATTATGCCAAGATAGCTCATCTAAATCTAAAAACAAAATATTTCCTAAAATAACTAAATTTGTCTTGTTCTTTCAGAGTGAAATAAAAGGAAAGTCAACATTGCACCACCGAAATGCAATCCATCTAACTAGACCCATTTTCCTACCTGAGTCTACGACGCCCATTCAAAAAGTAAGCTCATGAAAGGATAATAACTTGAAGGGAGTCAAAAGGTTAAAGAAGACATAGTTACCCTAAATAGTTGCATAACAATTATGGAGAACCAATTGGCTTAGATGAATGAAACAATGAAAATGCTGGTTGAAGCCCTGAGGGGAAAGGCATTAATGACTCATATAAGGCATTTAATAATCCATTGTCACTATAAATATGGTAGAAATGGAAACAAGCTCGCCAAGGATGATTGGAACAAAGGCGCATTCTAGCCAAATGGTGGATGTTACTTCGGGGCAAAAGATAATTCAAGATTCTCATATGTAAGGGATTGACAAATAAGGTTCTCATGATGCAGTAAAGGATACGCAAGAATTTCTTGGCTATGAATCTATGTATACATTCCAAATCCCAACTATGAACACTAAGGGGAAGGCTAGTAATGATAAGGAAGAATGAAAAAAAAGTTAAGAGAAGTTAAGGACTAGTTGCATACCTTATGAGGATTGACCTCTTAGGGATCATTAGACATTAGACATGGAAGAACTGTACTTAATTCCAGAAATTTAGATTCCTAAGAAATTTGAGGTTTTAGATTTTGATAAATATGATAGCATAGGTAATTTGATTTATCATCTAAGATCTTACTACACAAAGATGATTGTCTAGTCGATGGATGAACGATTTTTGATAAACTTTTTCCCACAAAGTTTGACTCAGTCAACTTTACTATGGTATATGCAACTTGATCACTTAAAGATTCATAAGTGAAGGGATCTTACTAATGCCTTTATGAAGTAATACTGCCTCAACCAAAGAATAGCTGAGGAGGATGAGTAAGCAGCCAATTGAGTCATTCAAAAAATATGACTAAAGCTAAAAGGTGATGGCATCGTAAGTTTAACCTCCAATAATAGGGTTTGAATTTTGTTCTTATTTCATTTATACTATATCAGATCCATTTTATAAAATCATGTTAGGAAGTCACATCACAGATTTTGCTGATCTTATCAAGATTAGGGAAAAGATTCATGCCGATATTTGAGATAGAAAAATCGTGTGCAAAAAGCAACTTTAAAAAGGGTTAAGGCTTAAAGAAGAAAGAAGGAGATATGAATTATGTCCAGCCTTTAAGACTATTTCCTCAGCAATACAATTCCTACTAAATAGATAGAAGAAATCAAGGACAAGGTTAGTTTAACCTAGCTTTGAAAAGGCAAAGGTAGTATGAAGGATTAATTGGCATATGACTATAAGATAACCATCATTGTCCCAATTTTAATTTTGCTAATGTGTAGTTATATCAAAAGATGCTAGAAGCAAAGCTCTTAGGGCTATAACATGTGAAATTAATGCAGCCACCTTACCCAGCCTAGTATAATCCCAATATCTTTTACGAATATCATATGGTTACTCCAGGGCATTCGATTGAATATTGTATCACTTTTAAGAAAAGTGTGTTATATTTGATAATCACATTCAACTTAAACCCATAGAAGATTTAGCTATTGCTGCTAATCTTTTACCTAGTTATGATTGACAAGTGAGTGCCATTGAAAAGGAATCAAAGTTCTTTAAAAACTCTAATACTATCAGATACCTATGAAGACTTTGCTTACTTATCTATAATTAGTTAAGTACATGACAGAGCCACCAGAGGAAAGGGTTATTGATATAGTAATTAGTCCATAGGTCAAGTTGTATGATTATTACCAACAAACAATGAAATATGATATTGATGATTGCTTGCAATTTACGAAGGCAACCAAGAAGTTTATGATATTTAGAATTGTGGTTTTGGGAAAATCAAAGGAGGAGGTTTGTGTGATGGAAAAGAAGCATGTTGACATTGTCATTAATAAGATGACTCCAATTGGGCAAGCAAATATAGTAACTTTAACTATTAATAAACCTTTCCAAACACCAATTTCATCCCATTTGCTTGCTCTAAGGCAACCTTTCATAATTATAAATATGCCAACTCCTTTTCTATATAAAAGAGATTGTGTAGTGCTAAAGAGACATGGAGTAATTATTGAATGCCCTTTGAACCAAAGGGTGGTTGCAAATGTTGACAAAGTGAGGGAGTCTGTTTTCTAGCAAATGTTGATAAAGTTGCAAAAGGAAAAAAGGTGAATGTTGATGACTAAAAGAAAGATAAAACAAGAAAAGAAGAAGATGTTGATGAAAAGTTTTTATGAATCATGAAATAAAGTGAGTATGATATTGTAGAATAACTAAAGAAGATTCTTGCTTGAATTTCAATGTGGTCTTTAGTCATGAGTTCATAGGTACATCATTGAGCTCTACAAAAGGTCCTAGATGAAGCGTATGTATGACCTGACATAGCACCAAAAAAGGTGGCAAGTGTTATGAATATTATTAAGACCACATCCACTATTTCATTTTCAGAAGAGGAGATTGTGGGGACTTCTATTAACCAGCTAAAGGCTTTACACATTACTTGAAAATATAAAGGGTTCACAATAGCAAAGGTCTTAATTAATAGTGGATTAATAAACATGTGTGAGCAATTGCCAATGAAGGTAGGGCGAAGACTCTACCCTGGGTCTATGGTCTGGGTGTAGGAACTACCTCCCTTTGCTATGTAAGCTGTGTCTAGTCTTTAGCTATGTGCCTCGACCTACCACATCTATAACACACATTCTGCCTTGTATAATATAGTCTGCTTTCATGATTTTGGCCACACTGGTTGTAAATTGCTAAAGTGGAATCACTTTTGCTGGACTGGGCTAATCTAGCAGACTGTCGGTGATAAGCCGGAGGAAGGTAAGGATGACGTCAAGTCATCAAGCCCCTTATGCCCTGGGCGACACACGTGCTACAATGGCCGGGACAAAGGATCGCGATCCCTCTTTCAGCCTTTGCCTTTTTTATTCCATTAACCTCTGCCACCTCTTTTACTGCTACCGGTGGCCTGTGTCTCTTCTTAAGGTCTCTTACTCTTAAGGAGGGGAGGCCTAGCACTTGGGACTATCTGCATTATTCTTAGGTTCGCTTCGATGACTTTACAAATCTCGACTAGGGCATTGAAGTCCCTAATCCTCTGTGGCACCACCTTGTCTCTGATCTCAGATAATAGTCCATTCTTTAACTTGTCTGCTCTCTATCTCTCATCATCATGCTTTTGAAGGTAGGAAGAATATCAGAAGAGTTCTATAAATTTCACCGCATACTAATCCATTGACATCCCTTTTGTCTATCTCAGGAGTACAAACTCTGACCCATTTTGATCTCGGATGGAACTGGGGAAGTAACTCTCATAAAAGGCATGTAGGAATATCTCCCAAGTGATTAGGAGGTTCCTCGACTTCAATATCAATTCAATGCTTCTCCACCAATAGTCGGCTTTTTTTTTCCAACTGAAAAATGGCCATCACCGCCTTCTACTCAAACATGCACTCCATTACCTTGAAGATCTTTTCTAACTATATAATCCAGGTCTCTACTTTCTCTGTATTCAATTCCCCATCAAAGTTGGAAGGCCTGGATTTCCTAAATTATGCAATAACTTGCCTTGTGGAAGGCTACTCTAGGGCAAGAGGTGTCTGAGCTAGTGGAGTCTATGAGGTATGTGAGTGCTGGACTAATGGGACCACCTCTGAATTCTTTAGATGGTTTGAGTGTTTTAGCAGAGGAGGAATAGGCCACTCACTGTCTCTCTGTGTAAGCTTTTCTTGTAATTGCATTATCATGACTTGTTGTTGATCCAGGCGAGTCATAATAGCCTGTAAGGCTCCAACTATTGGATTATTAGGCTCTACTTTAACCTCTCTGGGCTCTGGTCTAGCCACTCTAAGAGGCCTACCTCTCCCTCTTTAGGTGTTCACCATCTTTTTTGAAATAACATTAATATAGTTCAATATCAAATATGAACACATGCCATATTTCCACACTCAAATCATCTATATATAGTGCATAAACATATAGCAAGTCACATTCTTAAGCCATAACCCACCCTAGAATGTCTAAACCGTAGCTTTGATACTAAAAATGTAATACCTTAACCTTTAGCCTTGTTATCCCAATTAAAGTGCATAGCTTCATACATGTTGCATGGAAAATGGATATATTTAATGGTATTCAATTGCATTGCGTAAGATCTTAAAAATTTATCTTATACTCCATGGACTACATAATCTCCTTAATATCATTCTCTACCCATAATACATCCATACAAATCATAACCATCACAAAACATCCTAAGAGTCTCGAATTTTATACCATGCATTAAAAAAATATAGGTTTGCTCTCGGGTTCACTTTCCAAGTTTCTGATATGAAGTTTGAAAATTTACAACTAATTTTAGAAAAATTAAAATCAAGTAAACCATACTATTCTAGATAGCTCTGGATCTTAAATAATGACTAAAAATATTCTAGACTAAAATAAAAGATTTAATCCACAAAAATTGATAGAACAATATCAAAGGTCAAGCTACATTATTGGTACTGTCATGCAATTTTAAAAACTTAGTTCTCCCTCTACAGAGCTCCAAATGAGGTAATCTTAATGGCCATGGAAAGCTTATGGTGTTTAGTTTATTCTTATAAAATTTAATGAGCATTAGATAGCGTTTGGCCTATATGTGATATAGAAATATAAACTAACTATATGAATAGTGTTGTTACCATATTAGCAGAATTTTTTCAACTTTGAAAAATCATAATAAATTTTCTAAAGCTTTAAATTAGATGCTCTTTAATTCTATGAAAATCTCTAGATGATATCTATATTCATGCCAAATTTTATGAAAAAATTCGTTCATTTAGCCAGTTTTGGGTTCAGCTCACCATTTGGTCACTTTATGAGGTTCATTATAGTTTATTAAGGTGTCAAATTGCTTTCTTAACTATAACCACTTGGGCACATCCATAACCACATTCACAGCCTAGGGAGACATGCCAATTGGTTTAAAATATCATGGGACTCATTCTCACTATACTACTTGCAATTATACATATGGAAGTCATTACACATAAAGGCCTTTTGGTGGCAAAATCATACATACTCATTTATATAATTCCAAAATCATTATATACATCATATTTACATATATTTAAGTGTGCTCAAGTATATGTATCATATATACATCCTATAGTTACACATTTGACATCCATATGCCTACAAAATGGCTAAATAACAAAATCTTTGTCAAATTCTTGGTCTTCAAGGTCATTGGCCTCCATTTCTTAGTCTACTTGGCTCACCTAGATATGGTTAGACATTGGAAAGGGAATAGTGAGATTCTAAGAATCCCAATAGCTCTTAACCCTTTCAAATATATATAATAGACACATTTTTAAGTCAAAAAATGCATACATGAAGATCAAACTACTAGTAACCATACATAAAACAATTTCCATGTTCAAGAACTCATACAAGTCATACCTTGGCTTTCAAGGGCATTGGTTTAGCCTCACCCATTTTTTTTAGAATTTTTGGACTTGCCTCACCCAATTTCAAGGGACTTTTGACTAAGTCTCACTTTTGGCTTTGTCTCATATAATTTTAAGGACTTTTAGCTTATCCTCACGCTTGTTAAGAGATTTTTGGCTTCACCAAACCCATTCAAGCCACAATGTATCCATAAAACACATTTTAAGAATGTTATGGTACCATAGCATGTAGGTAATAGTTAGAAACATTCCTCATAGCATAAACATATATATACATATCCAAAGAAAAATGCATGAGAGAAAGGTTAAAGAGCTACCTTGGAACAAAAAAGCTAGCTTTTCTCTTGGTTATTCCTCCCCTCTCTTAGTCACACACTTACATGTGAATGGAGCTTGAGTTTTTGGTCTAGACACATCAAATAGGATACAATTACATCATTAAAATAAGCTCTAACATCACACACACTCTAAGTGAAGTTACTTAATTTTAAGATACCATTATGGCTTCATAAAAGACCTAATGAAGTAACTATAAAAAATCATAGTCTTAACTTCATTTTCTCCTTCAATATATGACTCTTGACTCTATTTAGGCTCCTTGGAGCCATCACACATTTATTTTAAGGAGCCTAACTATGAGTTGCTTCTTTATATTTTATTATAGAACCTATACCTCCATCTCATAATCTAGACTTTCTAAATTCTTTTAATGCTTCCTTTGATATTTTTCCATCATATCTAGTCCCATTCTAGGCTTAGAAAAATTTAAAACATTTCCTAGGTCCTCTAATTGTGTTTGACCAAGACATGCTTCTTGTTTTGGGCCCATGGAGTTTTGCAATTTTTCTTGAAAGAGATGGCACTTGGAAGGCTTCCTAGATATCTTAAGAACTCAACTAAGGTTTTACATAAGCTAAAACATCCTTAGAGGAAATCAGATTTTACTATATGTCTAAAAATCCCTAGGTTCCTATTCTTGAATTCTAATAGTTTTCCTTTGGATTTAATTGTATAATCTTGTTTCCCACACTCCAAAACCTAGGTTTCTTGCTTGGTTATGATCAGAATTTAACCCCTACTACATGCTCTCCTCAAGGCCAAACCATACTCAGGAAGAAGCAAGGAAAAGAAAGCAAGAAAGCAATGATGTTTACCTTGATTCCTTAGCTTCTTCAAGGGCTTTTCCTTTTGCTATAGGCTTCTCTTTGAAATTTTACTCTTCTCACTTTGAACCAAACCTAAAACAACTCCACATCATTCAACAAAACCATACGAAGAAAGAGGAAAAGGATGAGAATAAAGTTTTTGAAGGAAGAATCATGAAAAACCTTGATTTTTCTTACCTTTTTCCTCAATTTTTCTTCCTCCTAAAGCCTCCTTCTTGTACGTACTTCCCCTGCTGGTTTTCTCTCTATTTTGGATAGAATCAAAGTCGGTTAAATGGGAGAGAAGAGAAGGGACATGCTTATGACAAGTAAAAAGTCACTTAAAGCACTTTTTAACTTTGCATTTTAGTCCCTCTCTTTGATTCTTTTCATTTAAGCTCAATTCAACTCCTTTTCGAAATCTATCTTTTTCATAATAATATTTAGGCTCTTAGACTTATAAATTAGCTTTGGTTTCACTCAAATAAGATTTAAAATCATTTTGAATTGTTCGATTAAAGTTTCGATCAACTGACAATCGACATCGCTCACCAGAGGGGTTTCAATTGTTTTAGGGGTTTCTATGATTTTCAGAGCCTCTGAGAACCTTGGAAAGATAAAATTTTTTTATTTAAAAAGCCCTTCTGTGAGTTTTTCAAAATTTCTAGAAATTACAAAAATGCCTCAACTTTCTTTCACAAACTTTTCTAGCTCATTTGGCTTGGGTTTTTGGGCAACTCATACCTCAAATCTTCATTTTCTATTATTTATAATTTTATCTTAATTTTATTTAGCCTTAACTCATTCATTTCAAGGATTTACTTTTCAAACTAACTCATTTTGTTGTTTTTACGCAAACCGGATGTTACAAATGGCTCCAAAAGAGTAGTGATTGGTGCTATTTGCTTACCCTTAAAGATGGGCTCAAACTTGTTAATAATGGATTTCCAAGTAATGGATGTTGATCCATCTTATACCATATTGCTAGAGAGACCATGGATTCATTCTATTAGGGTTGTGCCTTTTACTTTACATTAAAGGGTCAAGTTTATTGATAATGGACGGATTATCATTGTTAAAGAAGAGGAAGAGATAATCCTGAGCAAGTTAAGCTCACTTTCATATATTGACGTAACTGAACAAGCTACAAAAATGCCATTTTAAAGCCTTGAAATGGATAAATTTAGGTGTATCGACAAAAATGTC
The DNA here is from genome assembly GCA_032878935.1 of Erythrophleum fordii. Taxonomy (NCBI): domain Eukaryota; kingdom Viridiplantae; phylum Streptophyta; class Magnoliopsida; order Fabales; family Fabaceae; genus Erythrophleum; species Erythrophleum fordii. The sequence continues at coordinate 44,992,000 of JAVQMF010000053.1, read as the reverse complement.
AATCATGTTATGGCAAAAATTTTAAAGAAAAGTGGATTTGAGTTTGGAAAATGATTAGGTACATAGTTACAAGGAGTTAAGCAACCATTAACCTGCCACAAGACCTTCATTGCCATGGGTTAGGTTATGAACCCCTCTGGTAAATCAAGTGAAGGAATAGACAAGTTTGAAGGAAATAAGAAGTAGGAGAAATAAAAAATTCCTTATATTAGAGAAACATTTTTAACTCCTTTAGAAGTTATAAACCAGCTGAGTATTTTATTGATCAATGATGAAGGCATATAAGGAGTCAATGCTTGGATCTTGATTGATGATTCTGGAGAAGAATTGGATAATTGGGAGATTGAAGATGTCCTAGATGTCATTACTTCAGAGTAATTGTTATGATTATGTTGTTCTTTTGTTTTAATTTGCCCAAGGCTAATAGGCACTTTTCTTTACAACTAAGGGCAATATTTTATATAAACCATGAATGACAGTAGTCTGTGCGAATGAAAATTTAGTTATTTTGATATCTTGTCCTTTTTTCTTTTATTCCTTTCCATTTGTTCATTTCATTTTATTTCTTCTTCTAGGAAATTGTTTTGCTCAGAACTCATATCCAACATAGAGGTTTCTAAGATCTCGTTGAATGATTTGTGTTACTATAGATATGTATGATTCTAAATTTGATAATGAAGAATTAACACAGATATTTGAAAAAATGCTTGACTTTATAAATAAAGAAATATGCTTATTTGAATAAATAATCAAAAAAAATAAATTTAAGGACTGAAAAAAATAAAAAAAAAAAGATTAAAGTGGTAGATAATTTAGAATGGGATGAAATAATTCAACTTTTTAAGAAGTATATGAATGTGCCTACATGGTTATATCAAGACATGCCAGGACTTGATCTAAGAATTGCCTCTCATAAAATTCTTTTATTTCCAAATTTTGAGCTAAAAGAAATTAGAAATTAAGAAGGGTGAGCTCAGATATATCTTTAAAAATCAAAGAGGAAGTAATGAAGCAATTAGAAATAGGATTTCTTTATATACCCATATATCCTCAATGGGTAGCAAATATTCTTTTTGTTCCTAAAAAAGATGAAAAATTTGAATGTGTGTTAATTAACAAGGCTAGCCCAAAAGATGATTTTCCATTACCTCACATTGATATCTTAGTTAATAATATGGCACAAAGTCACTGGTATTAATTCATGGATGGTTATTCAGGGTGAAACCAAATTCCTATGCATAAGGATAAAAAAGTGAAGACCACCTTTATCACACCATGGGGAACCTATTATTATAAAGTGATGCTATTTAAATTGAAGAATGCTGGGCTACTTATCAACAAGCTATGATAGCACTCTTTCATGATGTGTTGTATAAAGAGGTTTAAGTGTATCTAGATGATATAGTGGTTAAATCTACAAAAAGGGAGAGTCATGTGGTAGTCCTTAGAAAGTTATTTGAAAGGCTACATGAATAGAAACACTAGTTAAATCCTAATAAATGTGTCTTTGGGGCTTTAACAAGGAATTTATTAGACTTCATTATAAGTTAGAAAGGAATAGAAGTAGACCTTGACAAAGTAAAAGCAATTCGATAAATGCCACCGCTTCAAACAAAGAAGTAAGTATGAAGCTCTTTGGGTCAGCTAAACTATATACCAAGGTTTATTGCCAATTTCACTACAATTTGTGAGCCGATTTTCAAATTATTAAGGAAAAATTATGTAGGAGAGTTGGATAATAAATGTCAATAAGCCTTTGAATATATTAAGGATTATTTATTAAACCTCTCGATTTTAGTTCCTTCCATGCCTGGGGTGACCTTTGATTCTCTATTTGACAATCTTAGAGTCAATAGGTGCTGTATTTTTCAAAAAAAGGAATGAGAAATTTACTACTTAAGGAAGAAATATTAATGAATGTGAAGCGTGTCATTCATTGATCGAAAAGACTTGTTATGGGTTAGTATAGATGACTAGGTGATTAAAGTAATACATGCTCGATTACACTACCTAGTTGATCTCTAAAATGGATTCCATGAAGTATATCCTTAAGAGTCCACATGTCAGTGGAAGAGTTTAGAAGTAGCAAGTGATATTATCTAAATATGATGTAAAGTACATGACTCGAAGGTCTGTTAAAGGACATATCATATCAAATCACTCTGCAGAGAACCCATTAGATAAATATTAGTTGTTGGACTTTTGTTTCCTTGATGAAGGTATATTGGCTATAGAGAATGATGAAGGTGACAAAAGTAGTAATAAAGTGAGATGGAAGATGTATTTTGATGGCACTACCAATGCACATGGATATGGTGTTTGATCTGTGATTGTATCCCCCTAATGTAACCACCGGAAAAAGAAAAGGAAAAAGAAAGAAAGAAGCTGAAAATTTTCAAAATTTAGAAATTTTTCTAAGTCTTCTCGCAATAGCGAGAAATGGCCTGGCTATAGCGAGAGTAGCTATTCGCTATAGCGAAAATGCTTCTAGTTATAGCGAATGCGGGCATCCTATACAAAAATCAGGGAGCTGCTCGCCGTAGCGTACGCCATAGCGAAAGTGGGGGTCTGGAACTGATACGTGCTCGTCGCAGCGAAGGTTAAACCTCGCCATAGTGAAGGTAACTGATACGAGCTCGCTGTAGCAAAGGTTAATTTTTGCTATAGCGAGGGTCAGTCCGGAAAAGCGTAAAAAGGGAGAAATTGACTTCTTTAAATGACCCAATTCATTCTTTCTCTCTTATTTGCCCTAAACTTTGATCCAAGGAGAGAAAAGAGGCGTGAAGAGTGAGAGAGACCAAGAGAAGGAGGAAGAACAAAGGAAAGGTAAGCAAGCTTCTCTCTTTTCTTCTTAGCATCTTGATCTCCTCTCTTTGCCCTCTCTTTCTACGATTTTGCTTGTGAAATTAGTGAGGTTTTAGGCATGAGTCAGAAGAGGAAAAGTGGAAAAAATACTCTTGAACTTCTTTGTTCTCCTTGAATATGTTGATTCTACTACCATGAGAGCTTGAGAGAGAGGAAGAGCTGGTGACACTCTAGAGAGAGAGAGAGAACCCCTAGGTTCTTATATGTTAGCAAGGTTTGCTCTGAAGAACTCCTAAGAGTTGTTAAGTTATGAGAGAGTAATTTATGCTCTTTGATGTGTCTAGGCTTAAGAGAAGCACCTCCATCAAGGTGTGAGTGTGAAACCAAGAAGGGAGAAGAGGAATTGAAAGGAAAAGCTTGTGTTGACTTATAAGGTAGCTCTCTCTCTACTCTTTCTTATTGCATTCTTGAATGTAATGGTCATTGTATGCTTGTGTATATGCTTATTGTGTGAGATATGCCATATGTTATTGCTTTGATGCATTGGTACCAATGTGCTTGTGTGTTGGATTGTGAGAATTGCTCGGGTGAGGTAGTGCCGAAAGTCCCTTGAGATGGGTGAGGTAGAGCCGAAAGTCCCTTGAGATGGGTGAGACAAGACTAAAAGTCTCATAACCGAGTGAGGCTAAGTCAAAAATCCCTAAACTCGGGTGAGGCCATCCAAAAGTCCCTAAACTCAGGTGAGGCTAGACCAAAAGTCCCTAGAGCTTACTTGTGGCATTGTTGTGATTTTCATGGCATGTACAACATGTATTATATGATTGTGAATGGTTAGATGCTTATTTACATGCTTTGACTTGTTATATACCTTAATTGCTTCCTTGAATGAGTGCATGAGCTACTGAGATTCCCTGAATCTCACCCCTTCCCCCTCCCATCTTAACATGCTAGGTGGAGCTAAAGGAGAATCAAGTACACACCAAGGAGCCTAAGAGAATGTTAGATAAATGTTAGGTTATTTTGACTCCTTTGATGTAAAGAGGTGCCAAAATGTATATGCACCTTCTATTTTTGAGATGTAAATATTGTAGCAAGTGTAAATGTATGGAAATATGATGTACAAACTATGTAGAAAGCCAAAGTAATGAAAATGTAGGTTTTGCCCTTTTTGTGGTATGTATGTGATAGTGTATTTTGGCCCGTAACATAGTGAGTTTGAAATGTATGATGATTTGGACCACTTAGATACTTCATATATGCTATGTTCATACTTTTAAACTTGTCCATGAGGTGTGAGAACATGTGGGAGGCCATTTGGACCCACTTTGACCATTTTGGGTACCAAAACTGTTAATTTTGTGAGTTACATGAAAGTATGACCAAACGAGCTCTTCTTACTATGAAATTTGGCATGCCTCTAGCGTTTGTCGAGAGCTTCTTAGGAAGCTAAAGTTGGTAATATTTGGAGGTCTAGGAAATATTTGGTGAATTGTTGAAATTGAGAAAAATTTGATAGTTTGGTCATGTACTGTTACCATAGGTCAGAAAGGAAATCCGTGGCATTCATGAAACAAATAGAGTCTAAATGTCGTGAAATTTTATACACATAAACTAGACAACCACAGTGACATATACCCACTAGAATCACCTATATCGGAAGTCTGTAGAGAGAGAATGTACCTTCTGAAATTCTGTATCAGCATCAGGGAGCCTATCCGACCTCCGTTACTGTTCCATCAGTTTTTGAGGTCTAATGGCTGCTGAACAAATCTGGACTTATTTTTCTCCTCTTGTAGAAGTCAGTAGCTTTCTAAATTGGTATAGTTTGACCAGATTAGATTTTTTTGGATTTAGTTATGAATGTTTGAAGTCCATGACAGTAAGCTATACCAGAAACAGGGACAGCCGAACCTATGTCTCATTTTTTATGTCAAACATGGTCCAAACGCTGATATTATGGTTGGAAAGTATTTTTATTATAAATATAACACTTAGAGATTTCCAAAAAGCTAGGGTTTGCTAGATTTCCATTTTTCTCTAATTAGTTATGATTTTCCAAAGTTAGAGCCAAAAATCTAACTTTTGGGTCCATTTAAGAAAATGCACTTTCTTGGTTTTTGGCTTCATATCCATGGTTTAAGGCTTGTTTTATGATATGTATGAGTTGTATATATAGAATTTGAGTAGAGAATGTGAATGTTGAGTTCACAGGACCCACGGGGCAGAAGATGAGTGTTTGAAACCCCGTTTTTATAGCATAAAAATACCACGGTTAGTACTGGTTCTTTGGAAATCATATGGAACTGAGCTCAGAGGGAGGTTAGATAGTGTTAATATATTATGGTGTTATATTTTTAGTATCAGAGCAATGGTTCAGGCACTTTTGCTCAATGTTAGGCTCTTAAATGATGAGATTTACTGTGTTTGGTGTGAATGGTCATGGAAGTGGTAGCATCCATATGCATATGTGCTTGTGATATTATTGTGAACTGAGGGTTGCTACTTCTTTCAGACATGGTTGAGACTAGACGGGGCAGGGGTAGAGGCAGACCGCCCAGGGCTCAGAGAGCTGAGCCAGAGGTTCTTGTTGGGCCTGAGGATCCTCTGTGGGCCATCATGGAGAGGCTTGACCGATATGAGGCCATGATGGGCTAGCACCAAGAGATGCTGGAACAACAAAGGTACATTGCCCAACAACAGCATGATATAATCATGCATTTACAAGACACCCTGGCTAGGCAAGAAGAAGCCAGAAGGAATGCCCCTATACCTCAATCATCCACATCCAGTATTCCACCTACACCTCCCCAGGAGCTTGCTGCTTCTCAGACCCAGGCGCCTGTCCAGAAAGTGTTAAAGCAGTTTAAGCAGAATAATCCACCCTCGTTTGACGGGGAGCTAGATGCGGATAAGGCGGAGGCTTGGGTTATGCAACTAAAGAAAATATTCTCGGTGATGGATTGTACCACCGAGCAGAAAGCTCAGCTAGCCACCTTCATGTTACAAGAGGAAGCTGATAGATGGTGGTGTAGCACAAAACCCCTGATGGAGACCAAGAACATACAAATAACTTGGGAAAGCTTCTTGGTCAAGTTTTATGAGAAGTATGTCCCTAGTTCAGTGAGGAAGAAGAAAGAGATGGAATTTATAGGCTTGAGACAGACGGATGAAATGACTGTAGACCAATATATGGCCAAGTTCACTGAGTTGTCTCGGTATTCCTCTTACCTCCAGAGGTATGATAATGAACCCTGGAGATGTGAGCAGTTTGAGACTGGGTTGAAGCCCCTGATTAGTGATAAAGTTACTCCACAGCAGATCAGGAAGTTCAATACTCTTGTGGAGGTCAGTAGGGTGATTGAGACTAATCTGCAAGCTATCATGCTTGCTGCGACTACAACTAGTCAGAAGAGGGTTCTAGTTTGACACTTAGTACCAAGAGGAGAGGCAAGGGGCCATGGAATAGAAGGTCACAGCGAGGTATGCCACCTCCTCAGAGCCAATCATCCTTCCAGCAGTCTCTGGTGACATGTTTCAAGTATGGGAAGCCGGGGCACATTGCTAGACACTGTCCTCAGATGGATACAGCGTCTCCTCCTAGGCCACAGACCCAGGGCCGAGTGTTCGCCCTCACTCAATAAGAAGCCAGTGCATCTCCTAGTTTGATCCAAGGTACACTGATAGTGAATGGTTTTCCTGTAGTTGCTATGTTTGATTCGGGTGTTAGTCACTCGTTTATATCCTATGATTGTGTGAGGCAATTGGGTCTGGTCATTAGTGTCTTGCCATTTGACTTGTTTGTCACTACACCCACTGGAGGCCACGTGGTTACTTCCCATACCTGCTTAAACGTCACTGTTCAATTTAACCATTGTTATACCATTATTGATTTAATCTGTATGCCCTTCCATGATATTGATTTGCTTATTGGTATGAACTGGTTGGCCGCAAATAATGCCATACTTGATTGTGAACACCGAACCATTTCCCTACCTGCTTGTAGGACTATACCTAGGGTAGGAGTTAAGTTATCCTTTATGACTACTACCCAGGCTGAGAGATATTTAGAGTGTGGATGTCAAGGGTTTTTAATCTTTTTCTCTATTCAGGCTGAGGTAAAAGAAGGGATAGAGGAGATCCTAGTTATCAGGGAATTTTCGAAAGTTTTCCCTAGAGAGTTTGACTTTAGTGGCCTACTCCCTGAGAGAGAATTAGAGTTCCCTATAGATATAGTGCCTGGGGCTGGACCGGTGTCCAAAGCTCCTTACAGGATGGCTCCCGCCGAGCTTGCTGAGTTGAAAGGGCAGATAGAGGAATTGTTAGAGAAAGGGTTTATCCGCCCTAGTGTTTCACCTTGGGGAGCTCCGGTGTTATTTGTGAAAAAGAAGGATGGTAGCTTGCATTTGTGTATTGATTATAGAGAGTTGAATAAAGTTACCATCAAGAATAAATATCCTCTCTCTAAAATTGATGATTTGTTAAATCAGTTGGCTGGGGCATCTGTGTTTTCCAAGATAGATCTTAAATCTGGGTACCACCAGTTGAGAGTGAGAACTGGAGACGTCTCCAAAACGGCTTTCAGAACGAGATATGGGCACTATGAGTTCCTTGTGATGCCATTCAGGTTGACGAATGCGCCCGTTGTGTTCATGGATTACATGAACAGGGTATTCAGACCGTATCTAGATCAGTTTGTGGTGATCTTCATTGATGATATTTTAGTGTACTCCAGATCCTTTGAGGAGCACGAGAGGCATTTGAAATTAGTCTTAGATACCTTGAGAGAGAAAAGGTTGTATGCCAAACTTAGTAAATGTGAGTTTTGGCTGACCGAGGTGAGATTCTTAGGTCATGTGATCTCACGAGAAGGGGTCGCGGTTGATCCCCATAAAGTTGAGGCTGTGTTACAGTGGGATAGACCTAGAACGATCACTGAGGTTAGGAGTTTTCTAGTTTTGGTAAGATATTATAGACGATTTATTCAGAACTTTTCTTGGATGGCCTTACCACTGATGAGGCTAACTAGGAAAGAGACACCTTTTGTGTGGGATGATAGATGTGAGAAGAGTTTCCAGGAGTTGAAACTCTGTCTGACCACTGCCCCTGTATTGATTATCCCTGACCCTAGTGAGCCATTTGTGGTTTATTGTGATGCCTTGGGCAAAGGGTTAGGATGTATGTTGATGCAGCAGGGTCAAGTAGTGGCATATGCCTCTAGGCAGTTAAGGCCTCATGAGAAGAATTATCCCACGCATGACCTGGAGTTAGCCGCCGTAGTGTTTGCTCTTAAAATTTGGAGACACTATCTGTATGGTGCTACCATAGAGATTTATAGTGACCACAAGAGTCTGAAATACCTGTTTGACCAGAAAGAACTCAATATGAGACAGAGAAGATGGATGAAATTCTTGAAAGACTATGATTATGTGTTGAAATATCATCTGGGCAAGGCCAATGTGGTGGTGGATGCCCTGAGTAGAAAAACCATCCATGTAACCCATATGATGATTAGGGAGCAGGAGCTCCTAGAGAAGTTTAGAGACTTGAACCTCTCTTGTCAGGTAGTATCAGGTAAATTGTATCTGAGTGAAACCCGAGTTGAGAATATACTGAGAGCCCAGATCTTAGATGCCCAGAGGGAGGATGAGTTCCTGAGACGGATCAAGAGTGAGATTTTCCAAGGTAAGATCTCAGATTTCAAGATGTCTGAGAATGGTATGATAGTATACCGCGATAGAATCTGTGTGCCTAGTCAGAATGAGTTGAGAGAAAGTAATTTAAAAGAGGCACATAAGAGTAAGTATACTATCCACCCAAGTGCCACCAAGATGTATCAGGATTTGAAAAGAATTTTCTGGTGACCAGGGATGAAGAATGATGTGACGGATTATGTGGCTAGATGCCTAGTGTGTCAGAGGGTAAAGATAGAACATCAAAAGCCGGCTGGGTTGTTGCAACCTCTAGATATCCCTTAGTGGAAGTGGGATAGTATAGCCATGGACTTTGTTATGGGGTTACCCAGGACATCCTCTGGACACGATGCTATTTAGGTAGTTGTGGATAGACTGACGAAGTCTGTACACTTTTTAACTATCAGGGCTACTCATATATTGGATAGATTAGCCCAGTTGTATATCAGAGAGATAGTGCGATTTCATGGAGTACCTAATAGCATAGTTTTGGATAGAGACCCCAGGTTCACATCGAACTTTTGGAGGTCATTGCAGCATGCTTTAGGGACCAGGTTGCGGTTTAGCACTGCATATCACCCCCAGATAGATAGTCAGACTGAGAGGATCATCCAGACATTGGAAGACATGTTGAAGGCATGTGTGCTAGAAATGAGGGAAAACTGGGATGCGTATTTACTGTTGGCAGAGTTTACGTATAATAATAGCTACCATTCTAGTATTCAGATGGCCCCTTATGAGACTTTATATGGGAGAAAGTGCAGATCCCCTCTGTGTTGGGTTGAGCTAAATGAGAGGAGTATGATAGAACCTGAGATTATGGACCAGACCACCAGACAAATAGAATTGATTAGAAAGAGACTCCTCATGGCCCAGAGTAGGCAGAAAAGCTATGCTGATAAGCGAAGAAGGCCGTTAGAGTTTGAGATTAGAGACCATGTGTTCATTCGAGTATCTCCACTGACGAGAGTAGGTCGGTCAATGAGTGTAAAGAAGCTCAGTCCTAGGTATATTGGTCCATTTGAAATCCTTGAGAAAATTGGACCCGTGGCTTACCGAATAGCCTTACCTCCTAACCTAGCCCAAATCTACAGTGTTTTTCATGTCTCCCAGTTGAAAAAGTATTTATCAGACCCTTCACATGTCATAGAATATGAGCGTGTGCAATTGTAGGAAGATCTTTCCTATGTAGTGAGACCGAAGAGAATTGTGGATGCTAAGCTGAAACAGCTGAGAAACAATAACATTCCTCTGGTGAAAGTGATCTGGAGAGGTTTGACATTTGAGGAAGCAACTTGGGAATTAGAGGATGAAATGAGGCAAAAATATCCAGAGCTATTCCCTTGAGGTAAGTCTTTAAATTTCGAGGACGAAATTTCATTTAAGAGGGGTAGAAATGTAACAACCAGAAAAAGAAAAAGAAAAAGAAAGAAGGAAGCTGAAAATTTTTTAAATTCAGAAATTTTTCTAAATCTTCTCGCAATAGCAAGATATGGCCTGGCTATAGCGAGAGTAGCTATTAGTTATAGCGAAAATGCTTCTCGTTATAGCGAGTGCGGGCATCCCATACAAAAACCAGGGAGCTGCTCGCCGTAGCGTGCACCATAACGAAAGTGGGGGTCTGGAACTGATACGTGCTCGCCGTAGCAAAAGTTAAACCTCGCCATAGCGAAGGTAACTGATACGAGCTCGCCGTAGCGAAGGTTAATTTTTGCTATAGCGAGGGTCAGTCTGGAAAAGCGTAAAAAGGGAGAAATTGACTTCTTTAAACGACCTAATTCATTCTTTCTCTCTTATTTGCCCTAAACTTCGACCCAAGGAGAGAAAAGAGGCGTGGAGAGTAAGAGAGACTAAGAGAAGGAGGAAGAACAAAGGAAAGGTAAGCAAGCTTCTCTCTTTTCTTCTTAGCATCTTGATCTCCTCTCTTTGCCCTCTCTTTCCATGGTTTTGCTTGTGAAATTAGTGGGGTTTTAGGCATCGTTCAAAAGAGGGAAAGTAGAAAAAACGCTCTTGAACTTCTTTGTTCTCCTTAAATATGTTGATTCTACTACCATGAGAGCTTGAGAGAGAGGAAGAGCTGGTAACACTCTAGAGAGAGAGAGAGAACCCCTAGGTTCTTATATATTAGCAAGGTTTGCTTTGAGGAACTCCTAAGAGTTGTTAAGTTATGAGAGAGTAATTTATGCTCTTTGATGTGTCTAGGCTTAAGAGAAGCACCTCCATCAAGGTGTGAGTGTGAAACCAAGAAGGGAGAAGAGGAATTAAAAGGAAAAGCTTACGTTGACTCATAAGGTAGCTCTCTCTCTACTCTTTCTTGTTGCATTTTTGGATGTAATGGTCATTGTATGCTTGTGTATATGCTTATTGTGTGAGATATGCCATATGTTATTACTTTGATGCATTGGTACCAATGTTCTAGTGTGTTGGATTGTGAGAATTGCTCGGGTGAGGTAGTGCCGAAAGTCTCTTGAGATGGGTGAGGTAGAGTCGAAAGTCCCTTGAGATGGGTGAGATAAGGCCAAAAGTCTCATAACCGAGTAAGGCCAAGTCAAAAGTCCCTAAACTCGGGTGAGGCTAGACCAAAAGTCCCTAGAACTTACTTGTGGCATTATTGTGATTTTCATGGCATGTACAACATGTATTATATGATTGTGAATAGTTAGATGCTTATTTACATGCTTTGACTTATTATATGCCTTGGTTGCTTCCTTGAATGAGTGCATGAGCTACTGAGATTCCCTGAATCTCACCCCTTTCCCCTCCCATCTTAACATGCTAGGTGGAGCTCAAGGAGAATCAAGTACACACCAAAGAGCCTAGGAGAATGTTAGATAAATGTTAAGTTGTTTTGACTCCTTTAATGTAAAGAGGTGCCAAAATGTATATGCACCTTCTATTTTTGAGATGTAAATGTTGTAGCAAGTGTAAATATATGGAAATATGATATACAAACTATGTAAAGAGCCAAAGTAATGAAAATATGGGTTTTGCCCTTTTTGTGGTATGTATGTGATAGTGTATTTTGGCCCGTAGCATAGTGAGTTTGAAATGTATGATAATTTGAACCACTTAGATACTTCATATATGCTATGTTCATACTTTTAAACTTATCCATGAGGTGTGAGAACATGTGGGAGGCCATTTGGACCCACTTTGACCATTTTGGGTGCCAAAACTGTTAATTTTGTGAGTTACATGAAAGTATGACCAAACGAGCTCTTCTTGCTATGAAATTTGGCATGCCTCTAGTGTTTGTAGAGAGCTTCTTGTAAAGCTAAAGTTGGTAATATTTGGAGGTCTAGGGAATATTTGGTGATTTGTTGAAATTGGGAAAAATTTGATAGTTTGGTCATGTACTGTTACCATAGGTCAGAAAGGAAATCCGTGGTATTCATGGACCAAATGAAGTCCAAATGTCGTGAAATTTTATACACATAAACTAGACAATCATAGCGACCTATACCCACTAGAACCACCTAAATTGGAGGTCTGTAGAGAGAGAATGAACCTTTTGAAGTTCTGTATCAGCATCAGGGAGCCTATCCGACCTCCATTACTGTTCCATCGAATTTCAGGCTCTAATGGATACTGAACTGATTTGGACTTATTTTTTTCCTCTTGTAGACGTCTGTAGCTTTCCAAATTGGTATAGTTTACCCAGATTGGATTGTTTTGGATTTAGTTATGAATTTTTGAAGTCCATCTATGACAGTAAGCTACGCCAGAAACAGGGACAGCCAGACCTCTGTCTCATTTTTGATGTCAAACATGGTCCAAACACTGAGATTATGGTTGGAAATTATTTTTAGTGTAAAGATAACACTTAGAGCTTTCCAGAAAGCTATGGTTTGCTAGATTCCCATTTTTCTCTAATTAGTTATGATTTTCCAAAGTTAGAGCCAAAAATCTGACTTTTGGGTCCATTTAAGAAAATGCACTTTCTTAGTTTTTGGCTTCATATCCGTGGTTTAAGGCTTGTTTTATGATATGTATGAGTCTTATATATGGAGTTTAAGGAGAGAATGTGAATGTTGGATTCACAGGACCCATGGGACAGAAGATGAGTGTTTGAAACCCCATTTTTATAGCATGAAAATGCCACGGTTGGTACTGGTTCTTTGGAAATCATATAGAACTGAGCCCAGAGGGAAGCTAGATAGTGTTAATATATTATGGTGTTACACCTAAGGAAAACAATTCCCATTTGCCATTAAGCTAGAGTTTGAATGCACCAATAATATTGCTAAATATAAAGCTTGCATCAATGGTTTGCATGTAGCTATAGTTCTCAGTATAAGGAGTTTGAAAGTTTTTGGTGATTTAGCTCTTATAATTCATCAAGTAACTGAAGAATTGCAAACCAAGGATTTAAAATTGATTATGTATAAAAAATTTTGACTTAGTTGATTAACCAACTTGACAAGAATCAATTTATTGATGCTTTAGCCATTTTAGCAATAATGATATCCAACTTGACTATGGGATCCATGTCCAACCTCTCTAAGTTGCAGTTAGAAGTTCACTAGCATATTGCTTAAATGTAGAAGAATAACATTATGGGTAACCATGGTATTATGACATTAAAACCTATATAACAAGTAGAGCATATTCGGCTAAAGCCACTGAAAATGATAAAAAGACCATTTGATGTTTGGCCATATACTTCTTTATTAGTAAAGATGTTTTGTACAAAAGAAGTCGTGATAGCATATTACTAAGGTGTATAGATGCAAAGGAAGCACAAAAAATTGTTATGGAAGTTCATAAAGGCATATGCAGTATGCACCCAAACGATCATACTATGGCTGGACAAATCCAAATATGTGGATACTTTTAGATGACAACAAAAAAAGATTTTATTAAATATGTTAGAAAGTGTCATAAGTACTAGATTTATTTAGACAAAATCTATACTCTGGTAGTCTCATTATATAATTTGGTGGCACCTTAGCCATTGTCAATATGTGGTATTGATGTTATTGGTTTAATTAATCCTAAAGCTTCAAATGGGCACTGTTTCATCCTTATTGCCATTGATTATTTTAGCAGGTAGGTGAAAGCTAGTTCATTTGCTAATGTTACTCAAAAAGTTTTTTGCGAGTTCCTAAAAACAAATATCATTTATTGTTATGGATTGTTGAAAGGATTATCATAGAAAATGTTCTAAACTTGAATAGGGTAGAAGTTATTAAGCTTTGTGAACGATTTAAGATTAAGCATAATAATTTAGTACCATGTTAACCACAGATGAATGGAGCAATGGAAGCAGCAAATAAAAACATAAAAAAGATTATTGCTAAAATGACTGTCACCTACAAAGACTAGCATGAAATGCTCCTATAAACTGTATATGGTTACTAAACTACTATGCGTACTTCAACAGAGGCATCTCCTTACTTTTTGGTTTATGGAATCGAAACTGTTACACCAATTAAAGTTGAAATCCTATATTTATAAGTGTTAATTGAAGCCAATTTAGGTGAAAGTGACTAGGTAACAACCAATATGAGCAGTTGAACATGATTGAAGAATGAAGATTTACTGCTATGTGCAATGGGAAATTATATCAAAAAAGGATGGCAAGAGCTTCAACAAAAAGCTTTGCCTTAAAGAATTTAAAGTTGGTGATTTAGTTCTTAAAAAGATTTTTCCAACCCAAGATGATACTTAGGGTAAATAGGCTTCTACCTATGAAGGGTCTTATGTTGTTAAGCTTGCTTTCTCATGAGGTCTTTGAGTCTTGGCTAACATAAATGGTAATGAATTGGCTAAACCATTTAATTAAGATGCTATCAAAAATTATTTTGCATAAATAAGTTCATTAGGTTGAAAACTCAAAAGGACAATCTAGGCAAAAGTTAGAGCACTAAAAAAAAATTTAAAAAGCTTATTAGGTTGAAAATTCGAAAGGGTAGCCTAGATAAAAGTTAGAGTACCAAAAAAAAATTAGAAAAGTTTACTAGGTTGAAAACCCAAAAAGGTAGTCAAGGTAAAAGTTAAAGCACAATAAAAGCTCACTAGGTGGAAATCTTGAAAGGGCGCCTAGGCAAAAGTTAGAGCCAAAAAGCTAAAAAAACAAAGAGAGAGAGAAGAGAAAAAGCCCATTAGGCAATGTAAGAAAGTGCCTAAGTAAAAGTTAGAGAAAAATTTGAAATTTAATTTTGGGAGAGATAAGGGAGCAATGGGCATAATAGATTCAAACAAGATTAAGGATCCTAAATCAAGATCGATGAAATGTATATATTTGGTAACATAACAAATCACTCCATGATAGCATATAGGGCTAATAGTAGAGGACATTCTTTAAGAGAACTTTTTGTGCCTAGTTCTTTTACTTTTCCTTGTCTTAAGTTGCTTGTTACTTTTGCCATAAATATGCTTTATTTGAAATATTTATCAATGAGGATTATTCTTTTGATAATCTCTCATTCATTTAAGGTATATTTCATTTTTAATTCATGCCAAAGTTGTTATATTTATGCTTTATATAAATAAATTAATAACTAAGAAATGACATTTATCAAAATGTTTGCCTGATGCAATATGTTTGATATTTTCTTTAGACCACTTAACCTTTACAAGTTTCTAATCATCGCCTGAGAATCAGGCGGAGGTAGAATATTAGATATGAGTAGTTTGACGCCATTTTTATCCTAAATCTTGTCATTAGAGCATTTAGGGATGACGTAGTTGGTGATTTTCTTGGCCCCAAAAATAAGTAAAAAGGGATAAGTGTGGATTTCAAGGGTGATGTGAACACTGTATTTTGTTTGAGCATTTTCTAAAAGTAATAATAAAATTAAATTAGCAAAATAAATGAAAAAAATCATAAAGAAGAGGATTCATTAGTTAATTTTAATTTAATTTGAGTCATATTTAATTTTGAAACCCTAACTAAAAATAATGAAAATGAAAAAATAAAAATAAAAGACTATAAGAAACTTTAAATAGAAATAATAAAAAATAAAATAAGATAGAAAAATATTTTAAGAAAAAATTTTTAAAAAATAAATATAAAAAAAGAAAAAGAAAAGAAGAGATTTTAAGAAGAAGAGAGAATAGAATAAAGAAAAGGGAAAAAAGAAAAGATAATAAAAATAATAAGAATAAGATAAAAAAAAGAGAAGGAAAAATAAATAAAATAAAACAGAATAAAAAATTAAAAGAAGAAATAAAATTTAAAAGAAAAAATTTTAGGCTCTAAATCCTAAAAGTCCAAATAACTCAATACCTAAAACAAAAATAACAATGAGAATAACAATTTTAAAAAATTAAAAATAAAAACAAAAACTATTCAAAAAATGAATGAAAATAAAAGATTAGAGAACCTTAAGGCTTTGGATTAGACAACATTTTCTTCTGCATGCATGATCTCTAGTCATTGGAGGTGAAGCTGTCAAAGCCCTATGCCACTCTGGATCCTTCCAGTAAACAAACGAGACATAAAGGTTGTTCAAGCAAGGGAGAAAGGGAGTAGCTGTGTGAGATGCGAGAGAGCTCAGCCATTTGTAATTCTTGCTAATGGCTTGGCACAAATGAAGGGAGAGTGATTAATGGCTTAGCATGGATGAAGGGAAAGTGACGTGCAGGAGTAAGAGTGAAAATCACTTAGATCCATTATAAAATTCACTCAAATAAGAAGTAGAGGGGGTTCTTTTAGGAATAGGGAGAAGAAGCTGTGAAAGAGAAAAGGATTTCGAATTTTTCAAAGAGAATTTTTAAAAATGATAAGGGATGTTAAATGAAAGGAAATTTAGAGAGAGAGAGAGAGAAGATGATTAAGAGAGAAATGAAATAAAGATAGAAACATAGAATAGTAGAGCCTAAGACTCATATCAAGGCCACAACATTTAGGCATTGAAGCGTCACTCAAGGGTTATGACTTGATGAAGTAAAATGTAAGGAGAGCTGCACAAAGAGATTAATTTTTCAAATTCTCTTTTACAAATTTATTGAAAAAAGATTAAATAATTTTTCCCCAATTCAAAAAATAGTGTTTTAAAATTTTAAGTAAACAAAATTGTTTAGAGCTTCATTTCATTTCATGAATAAAAATTAAAAAGACCAAAAAAATTAACTTCCTTTTTCAAAAACTTAGGAACTCTTTCTTATATTTCACACAAGAAATAAAAAACTCCTTTTCACTTAAAATAAAAATGTTATTAAAAAAATATAAAAAAGAAAAATGAAGGAGTTATTGAATTTTGAGTTCCAATGACCTAGATTGAATCAATTTTTTAAAAACTATTCACGAAAAATGAAAAAGAAAATATTCTAAAAATGATTAAAAAGAATATATAGTTTTTAGAAAATAAAAGTTATTCCCTTTAAAATTGAAAAGATAGTTCAAAAAATAGTTTTTTTTTTAGAAAATCAAATGAATTTTATTTAAAATCAAGTGAAAAAATATAAAAATGTTTAGAAAGATCAAAAGTTAGGTTAAAAAATGAATTTTATTTTTCATAGGAATAATTTTTCAAATTCTCTTGTAAAAATTTATGAAAAAACAAAAAGATTAAATAAAAATTTTTCAATTCAAAAATTAGTGTTTTAAAATTTTAAGTAAATGAACTTGTTTAGAGTTTCATTTCATTTCATGAATAAAAATTAAAACGAATAAAAAAAATTAACTTCCTTTTTTATAAACTTAGGAACTTTTTCTTATATTTCACACAAGAAATAAAAAACTCCTTTTCACTTAAAATAAAAATGTTACTAAGAAATCAAAAAATATAGAAAAGAAACATGAAGAGAGTAAAGAAGTGAAATTAATTCATCTTTTACAAATTAAAACACACAAACTAATTTCAAAGTTGTTTTGTTTGCAAAAAATAAAAGTGATTTTATGTTTTTTTCCTCTTTTCACAAAATAAAAAATCATTAATGAACATACACAATTTTTTATTCAATCAAACTACATAAATTTTGATTTCTTCCATAGGATATGTAGACTCAAGGCTCTCATTCTAAATCAAATACGCCATTATAAATAAACCTTTTTTTTTCATTTTTTTTATTTTATGTTTATTATATTTGCATGTGATTGTTAAAAAAATTAAAATAAAGTTAAGGTTATATTAATTTTATCCAATCAATTTTGAGTAATCATTTCTAGGAATAGGTCCTATGAGGTGTCTAATATCTTTCTTACATACAATCGACTCCTGAATTTATTTTCGGTTTGCAAACCATTTTTCCTTCAAAAAGGTTCTTTCAAATTTTTGCCTTTACGAATTCAAATTTTGGCTGCAACTCTATTTCATTTAGTTTTCGTTTTAGAAAAATTAAAGATTTTTCTTTTTCTAATGCTATGCAATCACATTATAGGTGTGATAGGTGACACTCAAAATTCTTTGCTTAATAATAAGTTCTATTGGTAAAGTATTAAAGGTCACATAATTTAAATGTAGCCAAAAGAATTAAATGTCTTGTTAAAAGGACATCACACCTAGAAAGGTCTACACCTTTTCCCTTCTTATTTCCTCACACTACATAGTGCGTTTGAAATATTATCCTTATTCTCACTAAAGTAACATAAGGAAAATCATTTGGCATCCTGTATGTGTCATATATTTTTTTGTACATATTTATACTAGGGCAAAGATAATGCAAAAATTTTCATTTGACATGCTTCATGCATCTTATGTTTGCATGTATTACGCTTCATTTATATTGGGGTAAATAAAGAGTCTAACTTATTGCATTCCAAAATCAAGCATTTTGCATGCATCATGCATTTTACATATACGCATGCCTGGCATGAAACTTGGGCAAATAAAACTAGAGTTTCCAAGATCAAAAGTAATAAAATAAAATAATTTTACATAAAATTGGATGTTCTACATGCACCATACATTTTGCATTAGTGTATTTTGTATCAAGCCCTGCATAGACCAAGTACACTTCAAGTCTTGCAAAAACCAAGCACCCTTCAAAGTCTTGTATAAAATAGGTATCTTTCGAAGCCCTACATAGATTAGATACCCTTTAAACCTTGCACATAACAAACATCTTTCAAAACCTTGTACAAATTAAGTACTTTTTAAAGTGTTGCACAGAATAAGGACTTTTCAAAGCCTTGTATGGACTAGGAACCTTTCAAACCTTGCACAGACCAAGCACCTTTCAAAGTCATATACAAACCAAACACCTTTTAAGCTTTACTTAGAACAAACACCTTTTGTAATACCATAATACTTTAGCCTCACTTTCCCATACATTATACCCCATACATGCTTCATGAATGCCTCATACATGCTTTTCAAGGAAAATAGATTGAAATCATGGATTATTACAGAGTTGCATAGCACTTTAACTATTCAAATTTTGCTCCGTGGACTCCATGGACTCCCCAACATCATCTCCTACTCATATTCCATCTAAAGAAGTCATAACCAAAGTAAAACATTTTATACATTTGGAGCAAGGAGCCACACATCAGAAAAATGGAGTTTTTGCCTTGGGTCCAGAATTCAAGTTTGTGCCACTAATTTTAGAAAATCATAATTAATTCTATAAAAATACAAACTAAGCAAGTGATAGCTTTCCAGAAATCTCTAGATGTCTAATATAGGTTAAAAATCATTTTAGACCATGAAAACCTAGTTAGACCACGTTTGATAATAGAAAAGTATTAAAGGTCCAGCTGCCCATGTTTGCTATCATAGGTTACTGATATGAACCTAAAAAATTCATAACTAATTCTAGAAAAATAAAAGCCTAACAAAACATAGCATTCTTGAAATATATAGAGGTTAAAATTATGGGAAAAATAGGTTTAGACCATGTTAAGCTTATTTAGGGACTGCATTGTAATGAACCCAAGGTCGACTGGCATCACTAGTTTTGATGCAAAACTTTAAAAATTTATTTCTCTCTTTCTAGACCTTAAAATGAGGTGCTTCTAGTTGCTATAGCTCATTATGAATGTCTAGTCTCCCTATATAAAATTTCAGGACCATTGGACCTTGTTTAACCCTCGGATGACATGAAAATAAGATATACTCATGTGAACAGTGCCTAAACCAAAACCAACTTGAGCTAAACTTTGAAAAATCATAAGAAATTCTATAGACCTCCAAATAATGAAGTTCTTAGAATCTATATGAGATCTATATGTGTGCAAAATCTCAACCTCAAAATCGCTCATTTGGTCAAGTTGGGGTTTAGCTCACAAAATGGGTCTTTTTTGTCCTAAAATGGTTCATTTAAGTGCCAAATGGTCTTTCCCTTAAATCAAGACCACTTGGACACATCTAAAAGTTCTATAATATCCTAAATAGGCATGCCAATTGATTCAAGAAGCCATGAAACTCAAATTCACTATGCCACAAGCCATATTACACATGATCTTACAACCACATAAATGCATCTTAATGTCAAAAACATCCATTTTCATTCATATGCTTTCAATTTCCATGTATACATCATACATACATGTATATACAAATATTCAAGTGGTTATACATCATTTACAACATGAGATTACATTATTTACCCACAATATGGTTACAAATGGCTAGATAACACAACTCTTTTGTCATTCTCTCATTTACAAGTATGGAGGCTTCCATCTCTTTGCTCACTTAGACCACCTAGACATGTTGAGTTAGGAGAAGGAAGAGGGTGAGATTCAAAGAATCTTAATAGCCCTATATACTTTCAATCATACATAATGGATGTAATTTCATACAAAGGAATGTCATGCATGGTCTATGAGCTACATATGCATATCAAGAACATGATTTCCACTCATAAAGTCTCAAATGTATCAGAGTAGACTCTCAAGACCTCGATTAGCCTCATCTACCTCTCTTAGGACTTTTAGACTTACCTCACCGATTTACTTTAGGACTTTTGACTAAGCCTCACTTCTTTTGAGACTTTTGGCTTATGCCACCTATACTAAGCGGGTTTTAGCTTATCCTCACGCTTATCAAGGGACTTTTGGCATCACCAAGTCTATTTAAGACTTATACATACATAAAAGCAATTTAAGACACATAAGTGGCACCACACATGTCCCTACTAGCTAAGCATACTTTCATAGTTCAAACACACACACAAGCATCCCAAGCAAGACAACATCCACATACATACATGAGAGAAAAGTTGGAGAACTACTTTGAGTGCAATTACACACACTTGAAAATGGGTGGAGTAGGATTTCCTCAGGCCTAACTATAACAAATAGAATTCAATTATCTCCTTAAACCAAGTCCTAAGCCTAGTCATACATTACTTCATTAGGCCTTTATGGATTTTAAAGGCACTTTGGAGCCCATAAAGCTTTCTATTTTTCCTTGAAATGAGAAATACTTGGGAGGTTTCCTAAGAGTCTTAGAAACTCAATTTAACTCTTATATAAGCTTAAGGACTCTTGGAAAAAATCAGATTTTAAGATATATTCAAAGGTCTCTATCTTTGTTATCTTGGGTTTTACAAATTTTCCTTCAAATTTCTTTACCTTTTCTAGTCCCCCATCATCAAAAATCTATATTTATTGCTTTCTTTTGATAAAAAAATTACTCCCCCCTTTCAACCCTCTTCTTGGCCAAAAATACACACTAAGAGAAGGAAGGGAGAGAGAGTAACAAAGCAAGAAAGTTACCTTGACTTCCTAGTTTTTCCCTGGATGCTTTTTCAAGTGGTTAACTCCTCTTCTTAGAACTCCATTCTTCCCCCTCTACACTAGATCTAAAACAGTGCCAAACATAACATTAAAACCATAAAAAAGGGGATAGAAAGAAGGAGAATCAACTTACTAAAGGAAAAATCATGAAATTCCTTACCTTTACTTAGTTTCTTCCTCCTCCTTTTTCTCCTCCTTGGTATGCCACTTCCAAAGCTTTAGGGATCTATTTTCAACCAGCTAAAATTAGTTAGAATGAGGGAGAAAGAGCTGGACATTTTCTAGATGCCCAAAAGCCACTTTTTGTAACTTTTTACTTTTTGCATTTTAGTCCTTATTCCTTTGTTTCGACCAATTAGGCTCATTTCAACTCTTTTTTGAAAACTGTCTTTTCAATCATAAAATTTAGGTTCTCTAACATATAAATTGGTTTTGGAACCACTCAATTTGGATTAAAAACCCTCTTAAACCATTCAGTCAAAGTTTAGGTCAACTCTTTACCGAAATTGCTTACTGGAAGTGTTTTAACCATTATAGAGGTTCCTATGACTTTTAGGGCCTCTGAGAACTCTAAAAAACTCAAATCTTCATTTTAAAAAGCTCTATTGTGAGCTTTTCAAAAAGGTCTCACTATAGTACAAAATGTCCCTTGCTACGGCGAGAGCTCATAACTCCAGACCCAACAGTCTCACCACAACGTGTGCTATTGCGAAGAATCCCATAGATTTTGTATAGGATATGCACCCATCATAGTGAACTAGTATTTTCGTTGTAGCAAACTGGCATCCTGGTTATAGTGAACTGGCATTCTCGTTATAGTAAGGAGAATTAAACAATTTTTAGAACCTTGAGTTCTTGTTTCAATAAAAGTTGGATGTTACACCTTCCAAAACCCTACATAAAAAAAAAAGCATCATTCAAGTCCTACACAAACTAAGCACTCTTCAAACCTTGTATAAAATAGGCCTTCTTTAAACCTTGTACATAATAGGTACTCTTTAAACCCTTCACAGATTAGGCACTTTTTAAGCCCTGTACAGACTAGACACTTATGCAAAAGCCTTGTAATGGCAAGCATTTCTTAGCACCTTTACCTTTCCTCAAATTCCTACATTTCCAAGTAAGTTCACTCATTTTAATATGTTATTTTCGAAATTTATGGCTTCCTAAGAAAAATACTTGTTTTTATCTTTACTTATTCTTAAGTTGTAAACATCAAGAATTACATTTTTAGTTTCCTCACTTAAGGAATAAGTAAAGAAGCGCAACCTATCAATATCGTATTATGTCTGGGTCATTTCTTCCTTGGTGTTGAGTATAATTTAATTTGTTTGTAGTCCAATTGAGTCAAGGAAATCATTGAATCCAACTTAGTTTAATCAAGTCTTTTGAGTCTTGTTGTCCAATTGTGATAGGGGTAATCAAATTGCCCCAGACAAAATATATATTCTTATCTTTAATTGTTCCTTGTGCAAGAACATTCAAATTTTTATTTTCAATTTCCTCACATAAGAAACAAGTAAAGAGATATAACTATAAACACCATATTTTGTCTAGAATCCTTCGAAAAAATAAGAAATACATAAAAAAAAATTCAAATTCTAAAGTTATTTTAGTCAAGTTTAATTGCTAATTTTAATTTAGTTTTGAGTTGGTCAATTTTAATGAATTAAGCACAAAAAAGAAAAGAGAGAAGACAAAAATGAGTCATTTAAGTTAAGTCTAATTGTCAATTTTAATTTAATTTTAACTTACGAATTAACTAAAAAATGAAAAAAGAAAAAAAAAAGAAAAAAGTTTCAATAATTTAACCTAAGCTATTACCTATCCTTTTAGCCTAGCCATTTCAAAAGAAGGTAAGATAATATGAAAAAATAAAAAATAAAAGGAAGAACTAAAAAAAGAAAAAGAGAGAGAAGTTTTAATAAATTAACCCAAGATATTACCTATTCTCTTAGGCTAGCCCATTTCAAAAGAATGTAGAATAATAACCCAAACTTGTTCAGAATCCATATTTAACCAAAACAAAAAAGAAGCAAAATAAGAGATGTAAAAAATAAAAAAGAAAAGAAACAAAAAGAAAAGAAAACAAAAACCCTCCTTTCGTTATCTATAGTAGACAGGAAGAGCAGAGCAAAAAGCACTAGCTTTTGTTAAGCAAGAAAGCCTTAAAGCAGGGTAAAGGATTGGTACCTACTAACCAAATTCCCACAAATCCATTGGCATGCATTCCTGCTAAAGCAAATAGAGAGAGGAGTCGTTGTAATGGCTAGATGGATCAGAAGATCGTGGGAGAAGCATGCTTAGGAAAGAGGTGAGAATCACACAAGGAAGCCTTATAAACAAGGCCAATCAAAAACCAGAGAAGGGATTTTTCGAGAGGTTTTGTTTTAGAAGTTCTAAAGATTATATTGCTTTATTTTTAAAGAACAAAAGAGAGAGAGAGAGAGAGAGAGAGAGAGAGAGAGAGAGAGAGAGGCATAAGAAGAATGATAATAAGAAATAGAAGAAGTCAAGAAGAAAGGTTTGGTTATTGAAAAGAAAATGATTGATTGAAAAATGAAAGAGAAAGAGACCTGAAGCTAACAGAGAAAGGGTAAAGAGCAAGAGATTTGTAAGAGCAAAATTAAGAAGAAATCAACAGGTTGTGAATCATCTAAGGAACAAGGGATCATCATTAAGGGCACTTTCTTATATAATCTATTGACATTGAAGGCAAAGCCATTTCATATTCTTATAGTTCCTCTATATTTTTGAAAATGTAGTCTTATAGGCTTTAAATGCAGTGTTTTATTTTTGCTCCAATTAATTTCATGTTTATTGAATTATTAGTTGGTTTCGTCTTCCTAATTTAGTTTTGCTTAAGTACAGTAGTATAGTGTTTTTTTTTTCTCATTTTCTCTGACACTTTCCTTGTCAAAGTCTTTATTATGATTTTTAGCTTGAAATTTTGATTAATTTTCTAATTAGTATTTTTCTATGGTTTTCTACTAATAGAATGAATGAATTAATTAAACTTCTTATTAAAAACTCTCCTCGTAAGCCTTTGCTCAATGTTTGAACATAAGGGGTTGAATTTCTGTTTGAAAGTGATAATTCTTATTAGGATTTTGTCTCTGGTGGAAGAGATGTGGGATTAAAATCCTACTCAATTTTACCTCAGTTTGATATAAAAATTCAAGTGTGAAATCTCAAGGTTATCTTGTCTCAGTCTACCGTGTATAAGAGTTTAAGACTTGTGTGATGTTCTTCCTCTATTTGGGTTTTGACAAGTCATTGATTAATGGACTGAAACTTTTTATCAGCTTCACGTTTATGATTTGGTTTACGTGTCAAATATGATGAACATAGTCCACGTGATATTCAAATTTTTGTACAAATGAATCTTGTTTTTGAAAATTAGATATAATGTATTTCATTATAGCTAAAATCCTAAGTGCATTTGGTTTTACTTATAAATGATGAGTTTTAGTGTTTGAAATGGTTAATGTTAAAATTCTAGCAAATGTTATTTGAGGACTTGATTTTTGATGTGGTATGCTATAACTTAACCTTAAATAAGATACTAAATTATGGTCTCATATTTCTTGAGATCAAATACATAAGAAATCAATTTTTAATTTTTAGTTTATAATTTAAGTACATGCTTGATTGTTTGATAAATTTTGCATAGTTTGATTTAATAGTCAATAGTGGAGTCAACTGTCATCATTATACAAGTTTTGAGTTGCTGAGGCCTTTGAAATTACATTCTTTAAAACAAATATAAAAAAACACCAACCAACTAACATTGTTTTCTATCTAATTCAACTATGTAGACTTTGATCCTCTCAATAGAGTACGCAGGCTTTAGACTCTCATTCTAGATTAAGTTTACCTTTGTAAATAAACATTTTTTCCATTTATTTCCTTTGTTTTCTTTATTTTTACATATGATTATTAGGGAAGTTAAAGTCATATTAGTTTTGCATAATTAACTTAAGACAACCTTTTCTAGAAATGAATGCTGTAGAGTGCCTAACACCTTCCTTATGTATAATCAACTCCTAAGCCCATTTCTGATTTATAAACTATTTTCTTTCAAAAAATATTTTTTCAAATTTTTTCTTTTTAAAAAATTAAAATTTTGGTGATGACTCTACTTCATTTAGTTTTCATCTTTTAAAATCAAAATTTTAAATTTTTTTGGTGCTATACAGTTACTTTTTGGGTGTGACATGCAACAAGTGAGAGCTTCAACTATAAATAA
Source organism: Erythrophleum fordii (assembly GCA_032878935.1). NCBI lineage: Eukaryota > Viridiplantae > Streptophyta > Magnoliopsida > Fabales > Fabaceae > Erythrophleum > Erythrophleum fordii. The sequence goes on along the minus strand of JAVQMF010000053.1, from coordinate 44,966,625 downwards.
ATGTCAACTAATTGATATCTCTCATTCTTCATAGAATTCACCTGAAAAAATGAAGTTTACTCATATTAAATCAAGGAAATAAAAAGATTAAAGTTCAAGTAATATATGATTAATATATTTGTTACTGGTTAATAATATAAAAATTATATATACCATAATATAGGCTGGGCTCAAACTGGAGCCAAGCTTTAAAAAAAAATCAAACCCAACTTGTTTTTTATTTAGGCTTTTTAAAAATAGGTCTATTTCTTTCACTCATATCCCTTTTTTTTTTCTTGCCTAAGCCTATTGAGTTAAGCAAGTTTTCTAGCTGATGATCAAGTCTAGCAACAATGTTCTTAATAGCTATAATCATAATCAAAACTCTATATAGACACAACACAAAATAATTACGTATACATAATATTATGTATTTGTAACAAAATTCAACTAGATAAATAATAACATTATTAGGTTCATGATTGAAAGTCAATGTTTGTCTCACTTCAATCACATATATCTTTAAGAATAATGTTATCTTTCTAGTGAATTCATCTCTAAGTATTGTTAAATGTAGTTTTTAGATAGGTCTTAGGCTATTAATCCAAAAACTCATACATAACAAGATATTTCTTATCTTTTCCTATTCAATTGTTTAATTTTAATTCTTAAATGAGTACAAGTATATCAATCTAATAACTTCCACTAGATAAAGTATTTCTCATATATTCCTTTTTTTTAATGCACTTGTAAACTGCATTAATATCAATATCACATTTAAAGGGACCTTACCTTAAAGATGCTTCACCTTCTTAAACACCTTCTTACTGGCCTTGTCATTAAAGCTTGCTCTCCACTTTTAGAGGTAACTCTAACATACATTGAATATGTTTGCCTTACATATTCGATCCTTCTGTAATGTGAATATTGTTTTCATGTGTATTATATTTAAAAAATTTGCACTTCTCATGTTTGTAAACTAAGAGCGCAGGACAGCTCACTCAACATGATATTCTTTTATGAGCTTTATCTCTAATGCACTATAATTAAAAGATAAGTTCTTTGTCTTTTATATGGCTTTGTAAATTTCTCCCTACTGTCCCCCTCAATTGATTTCTAATAATCAACATCCAAGAGTGATTTGATCAAAGATAAGACCCATAAAAAATGTCTTTTATCTTTGGGTCAATTATATGTACGATCTTCCTATATGTCTAATATATGTCTAAACATTATGCAATAGTGTCCAAACATGGCCAAATTATATACCATTACATAGAGTATGATTTTAAAGACAAAAATTCCAAAAATACAAAGCCATGCACCATCACACACCTATAAAAGTCTTTTGCCTAACAAATTTCAAAAAAAAATTGAGAAAATCAAGACTTACACACACCTAGGTTGGCATTACAAGTCACGCACCATCTTGTGCAACATTTCTGACAATGGTCCTTACACTATCGGACTCCTTTTGATATGCTTTGTCTATTGGTATCTTCATATAAGCAAATAGAGATGGAGGTCAACCACACGCACCACTCATACATGTGAGGTTCTTCTATCATCTTCAACCTTGAGACTTAGACATTTTATAAAATTTTCAAAAATTCATGTTTGAATCTCCTACTTTGAAAAGCCATATCTCATTTGTTTTTTGTTTGATTTAGACAAAATTAGTGACATTGGAAGCTTGTTCAACAAACTTTCTAACGATGTATATTTTACAGTAATTAATGGCCTATGGAAAGAATGTCGCCCTAAAAGAAGGGCTACTCGATCTTGTTTTCACTGAACCTAAAATTTACAATTTCTCTCTAATGGATTGTCCAATTTCCCCTAAATTTTTACAACATATTCTTTACCATATAGAGTTCATATAATATAAAAATTTGAGGCTTAATATAGTCTCCATCAAGTTTTTCCATTAACGAAGTGCTATGGTTCAAATACGAACACGTGTATTTTTAGAAATTTTCACTGCAAATTCATGAAATTAAGCATGAAACAATCACATATACCATACGAGATTAGAAAATTCAGGCAAACCAGACTCTAATACCAATAAAGGGATTTCAAGGTACTTAAGTAAAAGAGTGTTGTTGAATTTCTATCCCATGTGGTTTGGATTGAAATCTAAAGAATGGTGTGAATTAGAGAACCCTTTTCTCTTTTGTTCTCTATGTTTTATGTCTTTCTCACTTTTTCACTTCTAAAGAGAGAGACTTGTTTTATTGTACATTGGAATTTTATTTTATTTTGTCAATTTTTGTTTTGCCTTTTTTAACCCAATAAAAGAAAAACTAATTTATATAATAATTAATTAATTAATCTAAGTTAAAAAGTAGATAGAACTTTTGAAACTAGTATTGAAGAAAATGAAAAAGTAAAAGCTATAGAGGAGGAGAAAAACTTTAACTTTGAAGAAATTAAAATTGAACATGTTGAGTCTGGAGAAAAAAGAAAATAAAAAATTTGCTACAAAATAAAGCATTTTTGTAATCCAAGACAAAATAAGAGAAAAAGTAGGACACAGAAAATAAATCTTTTGTAAAAGATAAAGAAAAAAGAAAAGTAGGATAAGAAGATGATATGAAAATAAACCCTAAAACTATACCTTATACTCAAATGAAGTATGAGAAAATATTTGTCAATATTGAAAATAGTAGTTCATCTAGATAAACTAGATAGAATGAAAATGAAATTCCCACTACGAACAATAGAAATTATGATTTAAATAAGCAAAATATATATGTAAATGGTACATATTTAGATTTGAAAAATGTTTCTTATAATCAATATGAATAAGTTATTGATGATTGGGTACAATTTTTATCTTTGGTAGTAATCAACAACAAAGATAAATGGTTAAAAACAAAATTCTTAGATTTTCTAACAGGAATATTGCAAGGAGACACTTTGCAATTTCTTTAAAAAAAAAAAAAAAGAAGATTCAATAATATGACAAGCTTAAAAAAATGAGTTATTAAAAATTTTCAAACTTTTAAACAAATCCTTCAAAAAGTGAAAAAAAATTATAAAATTAGAATTTAGGTAAAACTAAAGCCATTTTATGAATTAGATGACCTAAATTTTATGATAGAAATGATAGTTTTCAAAAAGGAGTTGAAATGAGCATAAATGGACAAAACCAAGAAGAGGAATTTGAAAAGTCGTAAAAAGTGGATTTTTGCTTGATAAAAACATCCTAGATCTGCCTTCCCTCTTGATTGACCCTTTTGCAATCTAAAACAATTCCATATTCTACTCAAGGTGGCGCACCAAAGGGGAGAGCCAAAGAAGGAAGAAGAAGCTTGATAAGTGTAAGAATCTTTTAGTTTTTCATGTCTTCTCCTTCACTAAACCCCTTCTCCTCCTTCTCCTTTCTTCTTCCATGGTTTTAATGGTTTGTTTGGTCATGTTTGGTGGTTGGTCCACCAAAGAGGAGAGAGAAATTGGAAGAGCTCTTGAAAGCATAGCAAAGCACTTTTGAAAAGTTTCCAAATAAGGTAAATTCCCATAGTTTCTCTTGCTCCATCTTACTCCTTCTTCTCTTATGTATTTCAGCCAAAATTGAGACCATATATTAGGGGTCTTATTTTGATTTATACTTAATAGTAATGAGGCTTTGAGGCATGGTAAATCAAATAAAACAATTAGGATGCAAAAAGAACCATTAGAGAACAAAGTATGGTAATTAGGGATTTGGATGCACCTTGGAAAATCTGAAACTTTCTAATGGTAATTTAGATTTTCTATGAGTGTGCTTGAGATCCCAAGACATTTAGGAAGCTTTATGGATAGCAAGTTCCCTAAGACAACTAAGAAAATCCTATAGGCTTCCATTATTGTGTATAATTCAACAAGAGGGGGAAGAGACACTTAGGGAGGTTTTTCTTTGATTCCAAAGTTAGAAATGATATAGATATGAAGTATCAATACCAAAGGAACCATTAGTTTTAATTTAGAAACCATGTTTTGAAAGTGGGAAGTTAGGTTCCCTTTTTAGGCGTAAAGAAGTAACTTGACATTTGGCTCCTTGGATTGAATTTGTGATGGCTCTAATGACTTTCAATGGAGTCATGTGACTTAGAATGAGTGAGAAATGGGAGCCAAGACTTTGAATTATATAGGTTGCTTCATTATGCCCTTGTATGGAAACATAATAGTGTTATAAACTAGATGTAGCTTATGTAATGTTTATGTGAGGCTAGATTTGGTTCCAATGATGTGCTTGTATCTTTTTTGATGTGTCTAGCCCAAGTGAATCAAGTCCCTTCTAAGTGTGGGTGTGAGGCCGAGCAAAGGAAGTGAGAAAACAAAGGAAGAATTTGTCTTCTTAAACCAAGGTAGTTCTTCATCCTTTCTTGTATGCAATTCTTAATTGTATAATTATCATTGAATGCTTGTGTGTGTGGTTGAATCATGAGACATGCCATTTGCTATTGAATTGTTGCTATGGTATCATTATATTTCTTGATTTGCTTTCGAAAAGTGAATTTTCTCTTTATGAGTGAGATTGTGCTAAAAGTCCATTGAATTGGGTGAGGTAAAGTCAAAAGTCCCTAATTATGGGTGAGACAGGGTCAAAAGTCTTAAGAATGAATGAGGCTAAGTTAAAACTCTCTAGAAAGTGGGTGAGGTTAATCCAAAAATCTTAAATAATTGGGTGAGGCTAGGCCAAAAGTCTCTAGAGCTTGTTCTTAGCTTTGATATGTTTATGTGATGTGAAATCATGATTTGAATTATTCTTGGAAGTGTTTATGTAACGAACGTAATTTCTGTAAAATGACGAAATGAGCCGTATAAAAGTAAGTCCTTTGAAATGAGTTAGATAATATACCAAAAAATTTGGGTAGAGTCTTAAACTCCTAAAAATAATAATTCTAGGCTTAGACAGAAAGAAAAATGGAGTTAGGATAGTGAAACAATTTGTGACAAAAACTGACGAAACGTAATAACATTTTCGTAAATAAATGCAACTTTTGGAAAAACATATAGGAGGGCTTTCTAAATAAGAAATTTGAGTCGCCCAAGGTTCTCAGAGGCTCTAAAAACTATGGAAAGCCCTGGGACTAGTAAAGCCCCTTAGTGTACATTGTTCAACGTCGGTAAGCCCAAACTTTATGGATTTGCTTGGTAAGGTTTTAGCTCCAAATTGAATGATTCCAAAGGAATTTTATTAAATTAGGGATCTAAATTTTATAATAAAAAAGATAGTTCTAAAAAATGAGCTAAAACAAAGTCGAAACGAAATTGTCATTACGGAAAGATAAAATTGAAATTTTTGAAAACATGTATTTCTAAAAGCTCCCACACACTTCTCCCATCTTTTCTCATCTTCTTAAGCATGAAATTTTCTGCCCAAAATATAGAATATGATCCACTCTCTTAGGCGTACAAGAAGGGGAAGAAAAGGAGGGGAAAATTAAGGAAAAGATAGGTAAATCTATGGAATTTCATGCTCTTTCTTCCTCCAATCTTTTTTCTCTCTTCTTCTCCTCTTTTTCTATGATTTTTTGAGATGATTGATTCTATTTTTGGTCCAACACACAAGGGAAGAGTTTGAATTAATTGAGAGGAGGCCAACTAAGGAGAGAAAGTCTTGAAAACAAGCTTGAAACTAAGGTAAATACTTGTTGTTGTTGTTTCTTCTCCTTGCTCTATGTATGTGTATGATTTCGGCCAAGAATAGAACCATATAGGGGGAGGTTTTTCTGCCCCAAAACAAGAGAGAAACAAGGGTTTTAGGCCATAGGGAGATGAAATATGGTAAAAAATTTCAAGAAAAATCGATAAAAATTAAGTTAGGAAAGTGTGATGTTTTCTAGGGTTTTGTAAAATTTGATTTTGTATGAGTAATTCCTTAGGTATTTGAATGTTTCCTTGAGCTCCTCAGACCTCTAGAAACCCTCCTAAATGGCTCTCCCATCAAGGAAAATTTTGAAACTCCAAGAAGCCCTTTCATGGTGCTAATTTAGGCCAAGCTAGGTTCAAGGGGCTAGGGAGTGTTTTAATTTATTCTAACCTTGGTTTAGGACTTTATATAGTGTTAGAAGATGGGAGAAACCATTAGAAAAAATTTAGGAGCCATAGATTGAAAGATGGAATAATAGTGTCTATAATAGTGGTTTATGAAGTAAGTTAGTTTTTTAATTGTGCAAGTGAATGTGTAAAGGCGCCAAGGACCTTAAATGAGTCCAAGAAGTCTAGAAATAACAAGAGAATGGAGCCTAGAACTTGAAATGTGAGAGTTGCTTCATTAGGCCACTTATGGAACCATTATGCCACTTATGAAACTAAGTGTGTGTTCAAGAGTGAGTTTAGTGTCTTGGCTTGTTTCAAATATGCAATTGTGTGTTGTTTATGGTGTTTAGGCTAAGAGAACATACACCTACCTAGGTGTGCTTGTGGGACCAAAAAAAAAGAAGGAAAAGGATCAAGAAAAGCTTGCATAAATTCAAGGTAGCTCTCCACCTCATTCTCTTTGCATTCTTATGTGCATATGTATGTCTTTATATGTTTGTGTATGCTCTTGAGAATTGCGAATATACCACTTGATACCTTGACATTACATTAGTACCAATGTGTTTCCTTGAATGACTTTGGTCATAAAAATGGCTTATAAGGGTGAGGTGATGCCAAAAGTCCCTTAATAAATGTGAGGAGATGCTAAAAGTCCCTTAATAAATGTGAGAAGATGTCAAAAGTCCCTTAATAAATGTGAGAAGATGCCAAAAGTCTTATAGCATGGGTAAGACAAGGCCAAAAGTCTTTTAGAAGGGTAAGACCAAGTCAAAAGCCCTAAGTCAAAAGTGAGGCAAATCCAAAAATCCTAGAAATAGGGTGAGGCAAAACCAAAAGTCCCTAGAGCATGGTCTTGGCTTGAATGTGAATGAGTGGCAAGAAAATTGTGACTTTGCATACTTTATGATTGCCAAACCTTCCATACATATACTTTGATGTGTATATGCCTTGAATATGTGTGTGAATAGGTGTATGAGTTATTGAGATTTTTAGAATCTCACTTCCCTTCCCTCCATTATCTTGAAATACCTAAGTGATATTCAAGAAGCAAGGAGTGCAAGCCAAAGACTTTGAGAGATTACATTTTGTATATTATGTAACCTTATATATAGTTGAATGTCAAAGTAAGCTTGTACATATTATGATGTATGAATATGATGTAGACCTTATGTGACACTAAATCCATGGAATTATGCAAATTGGCTCTTGGATGGCTTGTATGTAACTAAGCATTAATGGATGTTAGATAGTTAAATTGAGATTCATGAGGTTTCAGACCACTTGAGCAATTTCTACAAGTCATATTCACATTTTTACACTTGCCTAAGAGGTGCCAAACTCAAAGAAAGGCCATTTTGACCAAAGTGATACCTTATAAGAGGCAAAATTTGCCACTTTGGTGAGCTATGTCACTTTTTGTCCAAATGAGCTCTTCTTAGTCTGAAATTTGACATCATTTAGAGCTTGCTGACAGTTTTTTGGAAAGCTAAAGTGTAAAATTTTTGAAGGCCTATGGAATATTTAGTGAATTTTTAAAGTTAGAAATTTTTCTAGTTTTGGTTCAGTGCACTATTTATTATGGTCTAAAATAAAACTCTATCACTCATAAGACAAATGATGTCCAATTGTCACGAAATTTTACAAAAAGAAACTAGACCTTTCCAATGACTAGTGACGATTAGAAGCACCTCATTTGGATGTCTAGAGAGGGTGATATTAATTTTTTAAGTTTCTATCCAGTATCAAGTATCCAGCAAGACCTATGTTACTATTTGATTAGTTTTTGAGGCCTAGACATACCTGGACTAGTTTGAAGTTATTTTTTTCCTATAGCTAACATCTGTAACTTTCCAGATTGGTATCATTTGTATGCATTAGATTTTTGTGAAATTAATTAGACATTTTTTAAGTTTATGACAGTAAACTGTATTAGTACCAGGGACAACCAGACCTTTGTGGCTATTTCATTATCAAACACAGGCCAAGGCTATCTTCATGTCTGGAAATTATTTTTAGTATAAATTTAACATCTAGAGCTTTCCAGAAAGCTATGTTTTGTGTGATTTTGATTTTTCTACATTTAGTTATGATTTTTCAAAATTTCCCCTGAAATCTGCCACTATACAGCTGTGGAAAATGAAGAAATTTTGGGCTTTTTGACCCTTAATCCGTGGTTTATGTGGAATTTTGAGATGTTTATGACTTATATAGATGGGAAATAATTAGAGAATGACGTTGAGGAACTCATGAAGTCCATATAACGTGAATTGAAAAATTTTACCCTGACGTAACGCGATAAAAGTGTATTATTTCCATACTTTTCCTTACTTTTTGTTTTGTAAATGTGCACCAATTGTTCAGAATGGAAGAGTATGATAATAGAAAAATATATTATTAAAGTTTATGTCTTGCTTGTATTTTTTGACATGAATATATGCCTTCTTTGCTTACTTGAAAGGGTAAATAAACTATTGAGATTCTTTAAATCTTACTCTCTCCCATTTCCTATCTAACCATATCTAAGTGAAACTCAAGGAAGAAAAAATGGGAGCCAAGGAGCATGATTGGTAATACTTTGGCAATAGAATAGTTTTTGATATAATTAAATGTCAAAGTTTGCATGTGAGTTATTTTTTATATATAAACCTTTAAGCAATTGTAAAAGCATATAAATATGGTGTATAAACCAAATTTAGAGCCATATATATGAGAATATATGATTTTGACAATTGGAACCCTTTACTTGAATGTGTATTTATGCATGTAGGATGGTAAGTTTGAGATGTATGATGATTTGGACCTTTTAAACTACTTATATATACCATGTTTATGCTATGGGACATGCTCAAATGGTCATAGAAGCTGTGGAAGACTATTTGGTGCCTTTTGACCCCACTTATGAAACCAAAAAGTGCCATGTTTTTTAGCTGAACTAAAATCTAATCAAATGGACTAGTTTTGACATGAAATTTGGCATAAATATAGCTCTTATATAAAGCTTTTCACAGAGCCAAAGAATACTCAATTTGACTCTAAAGAATTTGTTATAAATTTTTAAAAGTAGCCAAATTATACAGATCTATCAAAGTTACTATTCATATAGTCATTTTTTTTTCTCTATATTATTCATGGGACAAATGAAATTCAATGCTCATGAAATTTTATAAGTATAAATTAGACATCATAATCTTTTCATAGCCACTAAGAGCACTTCATTTGGAACTCTGTAAAGGGAGAAACAAATTTTTAAAGTTTTATGTCCTATAGTTATTCGAGAACAGACCTGATATACTCTTCTATTATTTTCATCCACTAAATGCTATTATCTTGGTTTGAAATTATTTTTAGTCATTAATTAACATCCAAAAATTTCCAAAAAGCTATTATATGCATGATTTCGATTTTTTAGAATTAGTTATAAATTTTCAAAATTCATATTAAAAATTTAGAACACCAACCTAGGTGCAAATTCTGGTTTTCTTGAAATGTGGTTCCAAATCCAAGGTTCATGAGCTAAATTGTGATGTTTTTTATATGAATGGATATGTTATAGATGGAAAATGAAATTTGTATGTCCACTGGGTCCTTAATGCCAAGAATGACGCATATGGCTTTCCAATTATGCAATTAACCATGAATGAAAGTGTCAATTTCATACAAATATGTGTATTATATACCAAGATTGTATTAAGATAAGCCTATATGATATGATTTGAGGGTTGGGGAGCTAAGGTATTACAATATGCATATTAAAAAGTAATAAACCACTGCTTAAGAACAAAAACAACTAAAGAAGTTAAAAACCAATTAAGAAATAAATATTATTTTAATATCTCAAAAATAACTGGAAATTTGGTTGTAGTGAGTTAAAGCAAAAAAAAAACCTAAAAATATAAATAGAAAAAAATTGGGGAATCCTAAATATATTAAAAAACAAAAGGTATGTAACAAAAAGATTAAAAAAAACCAAAAAAAATATTTCTCAATATTGTATTTAGGTAATAAGGAAGGTCATATAGCTCCGTAATATCTTAAATAAGAAAATGGTGCTAAGAAAATGATTAAAAAGTTAGATACAAATAAACTATAAATTTTTGTTTTGGTAAATATATTTTTTATGACAAATCAATTTTATATGAAGTTACCAATGTTAGTGAAAGTTATTCATATTCATTATGTAATAGTAATGAATGTGAATTTTTTTTCATGATGAATACTTATGAATTTAGACTTGTACCTGAGAAAGAAATTTCAACTGTAACTAAATTAGAGGAAGTTATAATGGAAGATATGACTGCAAAGGACAGTAAATTAGATAAATTAAAAGGTTTTCAAAAAAGAAGAGGTATACGAAATTTTAAAAATAAAATTTTGGAATGCTAGGAATTTTGAACAATTTAGTAAAAACACTATAGTAAAAAATTGTGAGAATGGAACTGTAAAAATTTCAATATTTGACAAAAATAAAGTAAAAAACTTAGAAAAAAAATTCTCAACTTAGAAATTAATATACATGTAGAGGTTATTTAAGTTAAAATAACAGCTTTATTCTATTAAGGGATAGATACTCTTATTTGAGTAATTATGATGGATAGATAATCTAATTTAGCCTGATATAAGTGGAATCCAATCTAACCTTATAACTAGAATAATTTGGTTTAAAGCTAAGCGAAATTATTTCATTCCATTTCAATGTACAAAACACTATAACATTGAGAATTCAAGCAAAAAATGTTACTATGAAAAAGAATAGTCATAGTATAGCTATAAAATGAAAAACAATCCATAAATTAACTAATATAGTTAAAACATTTATCAAAAAGATAAATAATAGGGTAATTGAAATCTTCAAACCACAAAGATTTGAAATTGATATTCAATTAAGGTTAATGAATATTAGAGACTTAGAGATATCATTAGGATGGCTATTAATTGATGTTACTGACAAACAGAAACATAAAACAATAAAAATGATCACTTTAGGATCAAAATTATATTTAAAAGACAAAAGAACTATAATAGGAAACTCTTTAACTAGGTTTACACCAATTAATACTTCTAATAAAAAAAAATCAAATCTAAAAACTCTCATATATCTATATTTCTTAGTAGAAATTCTACTAGTAGAAACTCTCTTAATGAAATCTCAACTCAATCTAAAAAAAGAGAAAATGTCAATATATTAGCAATATCAAAATTGAAATTGAGAAATGAAGAAATACTTTTTTTCTAATAATTAAAAAAAATATCACACTTATGTTTCAAAAAAAATTAAATTTAAAGAATATAAACAATATTAATTAGATGTGTTAATTAATACATGTATTACAACAAGTATCTGTAAAGATAATGCCTTGCTAGTTGAAAAATGAAAAAAGTAAAAAAAAAAAAAATTATTATGGCAGGTACAATAAACAATAAAGAAACTCTTATAGAATATAAAGCTAATAATATTTCAATTTGATTAAGAAATAATGAATTTCTTATACCAAATATATCATGTTTTCCTTTTATGTGTCAAGATTTTCTTTTAAGAACAAACTTCCATAAACAAATATTATCCATTAAAAATAAATTATAATTATCTAAGTCCTTCAAATAGAGAATTGAAAGTCCTAATACTTCTAATTAAAAACTATAAATATAAATGTAATAAAGTTGTACAATATTTTTAAAAGAAATTTCCGTACAACTTTTAAAGATTTCTATGTAGTGTATAATATTTTGATTCTTCTAATACAGAATAAGATCATAAAAAATAACTAAAAATGGTATGTGATAAATTTGTAGAAGAAAATAACATTGAATATTTAGGATTAAGACTAACAAAGCTTGATATAAAATTATAAGATCATATTGTCTCGAAAATAAGAAGTTTTTTAGATGAATTGGTAGAAAAGAAACAATTGCAAAGTTTCTTACTAATACTTAACTATGGAAGAAATTAAAAAAAAAAATCTTTTTCAATAAAGAAAAACTTTTATTAGAAAAATTAAAAAAGAATAAACAATTTGAGTGGAGAAATGAAAACACTAATATAGTTAAAAAGACAAAAATTGAAATTAATTATTTATCAACAATTTATATTCTTAAAACATGAGATAAATTAATTTTCAAAACTGATGCTAGTAACAAATATTGGGTGTAGTATTAAAAGCTAAAATTAAAAATAAAGAATTAGTTTGTAGTTATAAATTTGATATAATTTAAAAGAATGAAATAAATTATATAATTTATGAAAAATATTATTAGCCATAAAAAATAGAATAAAACATTTTCAAATTTATTTAGCTTCTAAGAAATTCATTCAAATAATCAATTAGTTAGAGATTCTTTTAAAAATAAAAGAAATGAAGAAAATCCAAAAAAAAAATAGATAATATAATTTTATTTGTCAATATATGTTCAATGTTGAATATATTAAAGGAACCAATAATTTTTGTGCAAATTATTTTAGCAAATATCCAAACAATAAATAAAGGAAAAAAATCATTAAACAGAAGGATGGATTTCAATTAAGAAAAATCCTAAAAAGAAAGAATTATCATAACTTTATTAGAAAAAGTTTTAAATACTAATTGTAAATCTTATACTAATATCATAACATTTTTTTGCTCCATTACCTTATCCATATTTACTAGGTTCTATCCAAGAACTTTGGAATATATATACTGAATCTTAAAATTCTTAAAGTTTTAAAGAAACACAATAACAAGCAAAAAAGATTAGGCTACTTTCTCAAATTTCTAATGATAAAAAAATCATAGATTTTTATAGTCTCATATTACCTTATTAACTTTATGAACATATCAATTAATATAGAAAGCTCAGTTCAAGAAAAAATTGAGAAATCTTACATCAAAATTTTTTGAAAAATATACCAAAAAAATAGTTGGAAAACTTAATTTCAAAAAATATTTTGAAAAAATGATTATGATTATACAAAATTTAATTATATTAAATTGATTATGGATTTAATCAATAGAAGAGTAGAAAATTTCCATTTTTGAAAAGATTAAAAGGATTTATCTTTTTGAGAAAGTAAAAAAGATTTTATCCTTTAGGATATGTCATTTAATAATGAAAGTTTGATCAATTTGAAGGATTAAGTGAAATATTCAAACAAAACATTTTAAAAATAATTCTTATAAATTATGATTTACCAAAATTACATATTTTTATTAATTACGATAACTAAAAACATCTTAAATATCAAATAGGGTATAGTTGGCAAAATTACATTCTAAAATCAAACTTAGGAACAACTTAGGAATTTTTTATATTTTATAAAAACAATTATTTATTATGTCACAAAAAATGATATATTTTTTTAATATTATATTATACATATTTTTAGTACTATTGGAAAAAGAATTTGTAAAAACTTCTTTCAACCATACCAACTTTGGAGATTGGTTAAAAAAAAAATTGAACAAAATGATATCATTGATAAGGAAAACCATGATCATATTCAATGTGTTCATGATCAATTTTCTTTTCAAATTTTCACAACAAAAAGCTTTTTGCATTTAATTAATGAAACTAGATTGCTAAATAGAAGTGCACAGGCTCGAATAACAAATGGCCAATGAATTTTCTGCATATATCTGCCATTTGATTATGAAATATCCCCTGAACAGCAAGAATCAATAAACATGTTACTATCTGATTTAATGGAACTCCAAAATTTAGACATATCAAGTGCAAGATTCATTAAAATACAAAACTTAAATGAAAAGCAACAAATTGGTGATACCAAAGTAATCAAAGGCCCTGTGATTCAAACAACTTGGATTTAATCACTTTACACAACATAGCTATATAAAAAATTGACATCTATATAAAAAGTATTGTCAAAATTTTGCTATAGAAGATAAGATTTATACACAGGAGATAATTATCATTACGTGGCATTGGATATACATCACGTTTTCTATCTGCATAAAAAGATGTGGCTAGTAGACTATTTGCTTAAATACATCAAATTGCTTTAGTACATTCAATGTACATTATCATATGACATGTTGATAAAAAGGATGATAAGAGAAAGTCAAAGTCATACTTATATAGCTTTTGCATTGTAAGGATATGCAGAAAATTTTGTTTCACTTTTTAAAATTTTGTCTTAAATGAATAATGTAGTGAATACTGCAAAATAGTGATAATGTGTGAATAGTGTTAAATAGTGTAAAATAGTGCCAATTTTATCTTTTTGATAATAAGATTTGTATAAATACTTGTATTTCATTTGAGAATAATATTTAAAAAATATATGATGAACTTTGTGAATAAAAATTTCTATTACTTCTCAAGATCCTTGAATTTCTAGCTTTATCATATGTGTAAAATATTCTGCTTTTACCAACAAGCATTGGTCCTAGTGGAAGGGATTAGGTTCCGCTTAAGCAGGGTCTTGAGCTCAAGATCATGTGAATGCAAAAAACCCTTTTGGGAGAACTCTCCCCATTTCGGACCTGATAGTAACTCTAATTTGGATTAATTGTGGGTTGAGGGATTTGGTAATAAATTCGTGCCCTACCAATACCTGTGATGTTTACTCTGAAAAAAAATATTCTGCTTTACAACTAGTTCACATTCAAGTCTTGCATTTATGATCTGAAACCATGCAAAAATAAAAAGAAAAAGAGCTAGAATTGTTGTTGGCTACAAAGAGTTAAACCAAAATCTAGAATTTGATAATTTTTTTTTTGTTAAATAGAATTTGATAGATATTTTATTCCAAGAAAATATGTTTTAGGTACCAAAACTAAACAAACAAAAACATTTAGTAAATTTGATTATAAATCTAATTATCATTAAATTAAACTAATAAAAGAGTCAAAACTTTTTATTGCTTTTGACATTCTATATAGGCATTACTAATTGATCATTATGCCCTTTGGTTTGAGTACAGCTTCACAAATTTTTTAATGGTGAATAGATAGAATCTTTAAAAATATTAAAGATTTATGTGTAGTATATTTAGATAATATTTTAATTTTTTCTAATATAGAAGAAGATGATAAAAAATACCTAAAAATAATTTGTGATAAATTTGTAGAAATAAGTATTATACTTAATCCAAAAAAAAAATTGAAGTAAAACAAAATGAGATTGAATATTTAGGATTTAAACTAACAAAGTCTGGTATAAAATTATAGGATCATATTATCTTAAAAATAAGAAATTTTTCGGATGAATTGAGTCAAATTATAATGTAGACAGAAAATAAAAATCTTATCCTAATCTTTTTTAAAGTCTTTCAATAAATTATTGCTATCTAGTTGTTAACTAGTCCAACTGATAGGGACTCATGTTGTCCTTTTACACACCCCGTCCTTTCTCTTTTTTTTGTGCAATAAAAAATTTAAAAGCCCAATAAGTTATTCCAAATTCGAAGTAGAACGCATTGTAATTAATTAAAGGATGCCGATCATCATTTTGATCAACCCAGTTTAAACCCGTCAATTGAATTCTTTTTTTTTTTACTTTCTTTTCTAACTTATGAAAGCATCAAAATATACTGATGAAGTTGACCTAATTATATCAAATGAAGCAAGTTTTTTTTTTTGGTCATAAACTATGTCTGCTTACATTCCTAGAAAATTTCGAAATACACACCAAGAAGTTTATGAAGTCACAGACGATAATTAATGACTATTGAGTGACATAACGAGCATTTACTCACATTAATATAAGTGGGGCAATAGCTATCCAAAGGAACGTGATTTTTTGGAGATAAAATGAACTGTCTCTAGCGATAAGTGATGGGCAACATTAATCAGTGCTTGAACAACAAATAATCGTGAAAGGTTTAGGTATGCTCTCAAGATTATGGCGGCGATGGCAATGACAATCCAATCCATGTAATCTTCCCAGACTTAGCAACAACTTTTCCACTTTAATTTCATTCAGTTGCTACCGTCAATGATATATGTTTGAATTAATTTTCTTGATCCACTTATGTTGCAGAACTGTTTATCTTTTGTGGTCATAATTTAGGAAGAAATTAAAAAATAATAAAAAAACGGTGAGAAAATAATAATTGAACAATTTACTTAATTTCCAAAACTAAAACTAGTGGGATGTGAACAATCAAATGTTGTTCTGCCTTTGGTACTGTACAGATTTCTTCCAACATATGATGCAGTAACACTTATTTGGTGGAGAATAATTATGTAGTCATTTAGCATATCATGATTCATTAGATGGAATTTTTAATTTGATGTTGGATATTTTAAAATTCCATATATAGTTAAAAGAATAGGAGATTTCATAGGTAGTTAAAATTACAAAGTCTTGTATTATTAAATACTTTGTTTCTTTTTCGTAAGCATACATTCAAATGGTAGTAAGGGTACAACTGTATAATAAAAAATTTCAACACTCGCTTATTTACGAAAAGTCAAGGAGTAGCCGACACCTGTGAAAAAATGTGAATTACATTGAAGAGAGCGTATTTAATAGTGTAAAGTACATAATAAATCACTATGAACAAAAAAAAAAACTAATGGTATTTTTGTCACCATAAAGAAGACTAAAGGCTATATATTTATAAAGTATGAGTAATATTTTAACAATTTAAAATAGATGAGTAAAAATTATATCTCTAAATTTCTTATCAACTATATATATAGACCTCTCTTTCCCTCTCTCTCTCTCTCTCTCTCTCTCTCTCTCTCTCTCTAGCTATAATTTCATTTTATTTTCTGTGATTGAAGATTACACTTTCAATACATTCAACTGCTGATCTTGATGTAATTTTATTAGCTTGACATGCATGTACGATCCCCATTTGGAACCTAACTTCGTCATTGATATGATATTTGGATGTTTTATGGGAATAATACTTTAAAAACTTTAAAGCACAAAGAATTTGTTAGGGAAGAGAGACCCCCAAACAAAATTGTTGAAATACTTCGACGCCTATAGGCATTACTTTCTTAGTACAGGCGCTATTTTTCCCTTTTTCTAGACTTATCGTCCCCCCCCCCCCCCCTCTCTCTCTCTCTCTCTCTCTCTCTCTCTCTCTATACCACATATATATATATATATATATATAAAATCTCAAATTGGCCAAATCGGGATGACTTTTTAACTGTATCTTGGCTGCCATATAAGTTAAAACTCTATTCAAAATTATGGCAATTGGAGACGGTTCATATTCCATATGTGATAAGAAATGAAAGGATCCACTAGCTAGCTTGCTTGATGATGTATATCTCTATCCTTCCATCTTCATCCATTTTCTACATTAATGAGTAAACTGTTTCACAAGAAGCCAGAAAGCTACGATCCTTATCAAGTCAAAATCACGTGGAACATTGGATTGGATTGTCCTATATAATTTATTCTTTAAGAGTTTTTTTTTTAATCAACTAGCTTACGAAAAATGAATTCTTTTGTTTTAATTTTTAAAAAATTGCTCTCTTATCAATTTAGTTCTTTAAAAATAAAAATTTTCAATTTAATTTCATATATATATATATATATATTTCAATCAAAGTGATGTGTCTGATAAACAAAAATATCTCATATAGCCATTAACTAATTATATAAATTTGCCCCAAATGTTTTCAACCCTTAAAATAACTTTGTTTTAGTTATAGACACATATGCTTTCAAAAAAGACTATTTTTATTTTTAAAATGTGTAAAAGAATAAATTAAATTTTTTATTTTTGAAAGACTTAATTGAAAAAACAAAATTCAAGGGTTAATTTAAAAGATTTTATCTTTAAAAATAAAATTAAAAAATTAATTTGTAAAATTAAATTATTAATTTATTGTTCCTTTTTTAAAGTAAGGCTATTTCTTATCGATTCACACTTTAATCTTAATTTACGTAATTATAAGTATTCCACATATGTCACTACAAAACCCTTTGTTTTTTTATAGCATGCGTCTCTCCCTTTGACCAAAACCATATCATTAAAGGGGGAAAAAACAAATTTGATTATGTCCAATCAAAAACAGACGGCTGTCTTGATTAGATTTCCGTATCAAATTATCCCATCAATCTTTTTCATAAAAAAAATTGTTTTAATACTCAAGAAAAACAAGAAAAGAAACATTACAAAATCACACAATATCATCGTTGTCTCCTTCTGTCATTGAGAGATTAATTCTTCCTAGCCTGAAGAGTTCAATTGACGAAATTTGGCAGAAGATTGTTGAAATCCCTCCCCAGTGCTTGCAAGTTCAGATGCCTCTCGTAATCATCGATCCTTTGACAACCTGCAATGAAAATCATAGAGAACCATAAAACGCAAAGAGTTGTAAAATAAAATTAAGGCCTCATCGCACCGTATCTAAAAACCATTGATTCTTACCACCCCATTTGAGGAGTAATTGATTCTAGAAGAATCTAGGTTTTGGAATGGCATGACTTCCCACGACACATCGAAAGGGGAACGAGTGTGAGTAACCCTAACTCATCCCTCTTACATAGACTACTAGTGTAAATATTTGATGATTTGAGATCCTGCCCAGCCGAATTTGATTGAAACAACAGTGGTGGCCACATAATTCTCACGCATAATCTTGTTTCAAAGGTACCAAATGTCATATAAAATATATGTAGTGTACTCTTCAAAACTTTGGGAGGCATGTCAAAATTGAGAAAACCAAGCGTGTAGCTAGGACGGTATATCTTGGAAAAAGTCAATGCGAATAGTTAAAGAAGAAGTAAACCACACAGCTCTCACAAAAGTGATATTGAATAAACACATGATTCATGGTTTCTTGGCCGGTATTGCAGAAAGGACAAGAGGCTTCAGTCACCATATATATGATGATTAATCAAAACCTAGTTATCAAATGAGCATCAACAAATAACTTCCAGGGGAATAAAATATCACCGTAGGGGATTTTCAATTTCCAAAAACAATTTCCATTTTGTGAATTTATACTTATCCTGCTCGGCCTCAAGTTGTGTTAGGATCTTAATTATAAGCTGTGGCAACAGTGCATTCGTCTGACATAACCCCGATCTAACGCAACTTGTCATGTTGCTCCATAATAGAGAAAGCCTATGAACTAATTTGCTGCACAATATCATTCGTAGAAATAGACTGTAACTTTCGTATATCTCATTTGCCTTTGCCATGCAAAATAAGGTCATGCACTGTACAAAAATCTCAGATTGATCCAATTGCATCGGCCACAACAAGTGACGATTTGAAGGAATTGACTGTCCATTACTTACCTGCCGACTTAGACTAAAGCAAACCGAAGATGTTGCTTTCCTGATACTTCGCCACGTTCAAGTTGTATTGGAATGGGTGTTTAGAAGTCCTATCGAGGAGGTCCTACAATATTTTGGTTGCATAACCTTATGAAACAAGGAGTCTTGCCTCGAATCCAGTATTTTCCAGGTGTCCTTGGCTGAGAGGGACATATTCACATTATTTACTTGCTTAAAGCCTAACCCACCCCACCCCCCCCCCCCCCCGGCAAAAAAAAAAAAAAAATCTCAGAGGATTGCAATTCTATTCCAGCCTTATAAGTGAATAAAAGTCTGGTGTGGTTGTATCGCAAAAATAATTTGCAATCCTGAATTCGATTTGGTCTTCATATTCTTTCTAATAGTTATCTTCAATCTTGTCTCAACTGAATTACGGAGACAAATAGAACAAGATCTTGCGAAAGAATTAAGCCGGTTGGTCATTTTTTTAAAATTTCTATTTTTTTTTTCTTTTTAACAAAATTGTTAGAAGTTACAAGGTTCAAGAAAGTATAATATTTGGTAAATTAAAAAAAAAAAAAGGAAAGAAGTTTAAGTTTATCAAAATATTAATTTTGTATATATTAAAATCAATGATGTCGTCCTCGTATTTTCCTCAAGAATTTGTAAAGTTTACTATATGCATATCAAGTCAGCAAACAATTTTTTTTTTCTCATTTTTACTCCAGATATCAATAACATATTTTAGATTATTCAGTTCAATAATCTAAATTTTGAACCACAAGCAATTGTTCAAGTGGTGGGTGGTCAATGGTCATGTACTCAATTTGAGGCCGAAATAAATATCATCAAAGAACCATGTTTAGAAAACTTGGTCATGTGCAAAATTTTACAGATTTTGACTTCTACGTACGAAAAATAGTTTTACTTGGAGTAGGTAGGGTTCCTATCTATGAAGCTCTACACAAGTATCATATTAATTTATTAACTATCAAAACATAGATCATTTTAAGGTTCCAAAGAATTAATTATTTTCTGAAATGAAGTTGTGAATAATATATGTCATGAATTATTAATATTCAGGGTTTCAAAGGTAAGGGTGTCAATTATATGAAAATTCTTATGTACTTTATTAAATATCTATCATCTCCTAATTAATATATGAAAAAAAAAAAAAAAAACTCATATACAATCCTTTATAGATATTCTTGCATCAAATTTTACATTTAAAATATGATAAGTGTATAAATCTTTAATAATAACATGATAAGTATATAATTTTTACAAATAACTATATAATTTGTCAATTAAACTATATACTTGTTATATTTTAATTAAAGAACTTAATAATAAAGGTATAAATAATTACATCTAAATCTAATCTCTAATATACATAATTCAACTGTATATATCTAATATCTTATTTCAAACTTAGAATAAATATTAAATTATGGAGCACGGATTCTGTGCTCATAAGGAGATTATTTAGATCTAATTTAGATGTTTTAAATTTTAAATTATTTGTTTTTATTTTTAATATAAATTATTATTTTTTTAGTTAACAGTTAAAAATTTATTTTTATTTTATATTCTACTTCCTTTAAAATAAAAAAATTATAATTTAAAAAATAAAATATAAATATAAACTATTTAAATCAAATCTACGCGATCCAAAAGTGACGGCTTGATGAGCACAGAACCTGTGCTCTAAATTATGTTGCTTTTAATTTTTTTTAATTTGATATTTTATTATTATTATTATTATTTATCAGTATAATTTGTTTATATCAAATTAAAAAAGTGAAATATAAAGTAAGTGGGTAAAATGTATAAAAGTAAGCACTGCGACAAAAGAAATGGGTTCGCCTGTGCCATGACATTCTTCGGCCGAAAGAAGAAAAAAAAGAACACCTATACATACAAAAATAAGAAAAGTTATACTAACTTTTTTTGGTTTTTTTGGGTTACAAAGCTATACTAACTCTGCCTGCCACTCAATGATTTTTAAATATTTCATATTTAAATCAACGTGTGCCTAATCATGTGATTACACGACACTTCTGGAATTTACTCCCCAAATCTGAAAAAGAAAAATGGAAAAATCATCGCATCGACTTTACATGGTGAATATGAGGTCACGGCGTCATGCCAGAGTCATTCATTTATGGAATCTGGCTCCACTATGAATCATCTCAGCAATCATTGCCCCCAAAAAACAAATAATTTATTGCTTGATTTCCCATCATCATTAATAAAATAGTACAAATATAATTTTAAAAATGAGTTTGCTCGACTTGTCAAGTCAAATATGTTTGCGCATCAACTTCAAAAATAAGAGTATATATTTAAAAAAAACTTTTTTAATAATATGCGTGGCGCTAAGGTGGGACGTGGATATATTACATATTTTTCAAAATAACGCAACTCTCCCACGGAATGATTTTACTAGTATCACCCAGTGCAATGAGTATGAAAACGTTATTCTAAGATACCATAGCCTAAGATTTGCCTACTTAAGTCTACGACCCCTACACAAAAGAGGGAGATAGGACTCTCTTTTCCCACGTTTTTCTCTACCTATTATAGCATACAATAAGAGGATAAATTAAAATTTTTAAAAAATATATTTTAATTATACGACTTTCTTTTTATTTTAAAATTTTACATTTCACTTTTTTAAAATAAAAAATACTATATTAATTTCTCTTCAACAAAAGATAAATAATAATTATATATACTTTAACTAAAATATCATTATATTTTTTATTCATATAATATAACCAATAATAAATATATATTTAATCAATTTAAAAATAATACTTGGTAGGAGATATTAGCCACTATATTGCTTGAAAGTTTAATTAAAAATAACAAAAAATGGTAACTAACTTTAAAAAGTTACAATGTCATTAATGATAGTATGTGAATTTGAAAGATGACAATTTTAACATTACATTTATTTAAATAAAAAGAATACATATATATATATATATCAGTTAAAGAGGATTAAAAGAAAAGGCCAATTCATCTCAAACGTGCCAAATTGAAGGGGGTTAGGAAAACCAGATATGAGATGAGTTTCACTCCACTCCCAGCACACCTCGTTACCTTCTTATCTATATATTGATTAGAAAACTTAACCCACTTTATTCCACTCCTTTCCCAACCCATTCTCTCAGCCAAAAACCTTAAACAGGGGAACCTATAAGTTCCTTAAACAAATTAACATCAAAATATTACTTCTTGCGTTCCATCTTTTAATTCTAATTATTAGCATCCCAGTCCAGTTGCAAACATAGTCGGCTATATATGATCCAATGGAGAGTAGATCCTCTTGCAATTGAAGGCTTTATGCTGTTGTATTATTGGATGAGAAACTCAAGGTGTTTTAAATTTTTATTTTTTATTTTAAATTAAATTCATTTATCTCATCTGATTTTTTGAATCTTTCTTAACAGCAACAATAGATAACAGTGGAGGATTCATTCCCGATCCAATGGTTAAAGCCAGCATGCATGGTCACCAAATTTGAATGATGTAACATCATATATATATCCAATGATTAAAGCCAGCATGCATGGTCACCAAATTTGAATGATGTAACATCATATATATATCCAATGGTTAAAGCCAGCATGCATGGTCATCAAATTTGAATGATTTAACATCATATATATATATATATATATATATAGACTCACACACATAGTCAAGTTACCCACGCTTCCACTGAACATGGCAGACACAGCTCGCAATCGGCTCTGTGCATGACTTGCAATATCTCATACCGTATCAAATATCCAGACTCTCTTTGTTTTGGATGTATTCTAATGCAAATTAATTCGGAAACGCTGCCATTCGACCTTTTTTCTTTTAAATAAAACTCTATTTTGATGATGAAGTATTTTTTTAATTTAGTTTTTTATAAAATTATTTTATCAATTTGATTCTTTACAAATAAAGTATTTATTAATTTGATTTCTCATAAAATTATCTTTTTAATTTAATGTCTCATATATAGATATCTTTTAGTTTGATCCCTTATGAATAAAATCATTATTAATAAAATCCTTCTATATAATTACTTGAAGTGAAATTACAAAGGTAATAAAATATAACACGTTTTGGATAAGTTATAAATAATATTATTTTATTAATTTATTATTAATTTTATTTACAATATATTAATGGAAAATAGTATTGACAGTAATTTTATTTATGAGAAATTAAATTAAAAAAATTATTTATTAAAAAAATTTAAAAAATTTTATGATAAATTAAATCAAAAGATATTTTATTTATAAAAAATTAAATTTAAAAAATAATTCTGTGGAGCAAATTAACATTTTAGTCCTTTCCATATAAATCAGTGTCGTAGGTCCCCTTATCCTTAGCTCAAACCCATAGGCCTAGCCCATATGCCCCGAGATCTCAGTGCTCCCAGGCCATAGATACAAAAATATATAGAGCATTTCTTAGATAGACAGAAGAAAGAGAAAAATGCTGGCCGCACAAGATAAAGAAACCAAGAACTCTGCATCTTCTTCTTGGTCGCTTCTGTGCTGCAGAAATTGCATTTCTTCAAGTTCATCAGCACACAAGGAAGGTGCCCATGAAAAGCTTAGCGGAAGCTCTTTGGAATCAGCTTCTTCAACCAAGATGAAGAAGCCCGGAGGATGGAAGGCCATGCCTTTTATTTTAGGTCCCTCTATCTCTCTATTTGTTTTTTTTTTTTTCCACTTTTTCTTCCATTTTATATATATCATTTGTTCATGAAAATTTTATTTTGATACATCAGCTTGATCTACAAATTATTTACAGGGAATGAAACGTTTGAGAGGTTGGCTGTATTTGGGTTGCTTGCTAACTTTATGGTGTACTTGACTAGAGAGCTTCATTTGGACCAAGTTTATGCTTCAAACATTTTGAACATATGGTTTGGAATTTCCAACTTTGCGCCCCTAGTTGGTGCCTTCATTTCTGATGCCTATGTGGGTCGCTTCAAGACTATAGCTTTTGCGTCCTTCGCTTCTTTTCTGGTACAAAATCTCTCTCTCTCTCTCTCTCTGCAGTAATTTTTTAATTAAAATTAAAGTAAATTATATACACTTTCTTTCATTTATGTGAAAATTATATATATATATATATATATATATATATATATATTATTTTTAAAATATACATTTTAATTTAACTTTATATTTCCTTTACTAAAATACATTCTATTAACTTAAATATATAAATATGTATTATATCCAATATATATAAATATAAATAAAAATGAGTAAATTTTATTTTTATTAAATTCAGTAAAAAAAGTATGTATTTAGATTAATAAAAGATATTTTAATTAAAAAAATTTAAAATTAAATCTAAATATATCGTAAATTTATATTTTAAAGGTGATATGTGTATATTTAAAAAATGACAAGAAGATATATATAATTTCCTCTCTAGGGTTGTCTTTCTACAGCACTGGACTACCACTTTGAGAAACCCAGTCTCTGTTTTTTCTTTTTAAAATTTCAATTAGATATTTCATTTAACTTTGTTCCTGGTTTATTATCTTGTGATGGTGCCATATTAATTAACAGTTTAAATGGTCACTTTATTAATATTTTGTAACCATTAGAAAAAAAAAAAAAACAGTTCACTTTTTGGTCA
Organism: Erythrophleum fordii; assembly: GCA_032878935.1. Classification (NCBI taxonomy): domain Eukaryota; kingdom Viridiplantae; phylum Streptophyta; class Magnoliopsida; order Fabales; family Fabaceae; genus Erythrophleum; species Erythrophleum fordii. The sequence continues at coordinate 44,941,770 of JAVQMF010000053.1, read as the reverse complement.
ATTTACAATCAAGTAGTGTTGCACTTTGCTCTCTAGTGGCATAGTTGAGAAGCGTATACCTATAATCCCAAATCAAATTAAAAAAAAAAAACTCATAATTGTATGAGTCAAAGACATGATGGACTATTTGCAAGTTACAATACTATAATAAGTATAAAATTAAATTGTTCATAATATGATTAATTATCCTCTTCAAATCTATGACATCAATATCATGTCTTTAGCTCAAGTTTCAACTAATCCTAACCACTTTTTGCCACTTTGATTTTTCCAAATTTTATAACTGATTTTCTTTTTCTAATTGAAATTGGCTAAACAGGGGATGATCATTGTGACTTTGACAGCTTGGTTGCCAAACCTGCACCCTCCACCCTGTACTCCTGAACAACTAGTACTGAATCAGTGTGTGAGAGCTAGCAATACTCATGTGGGTGTTCTAGTACTGGGGCTCTGCTTTTTAACCATAGGCTCTGGTGGTATAAGGCCATGCAGTATCCCGTTTGGTGTTGACCAATTTGATCCCACTACTGTTGAAGGAAGGAAAGGGATCAATAGCTTCTTCAATTGGTACTACACCACATTCACAGTGGTTTTGTTGATAACTCAGACAGTGGTGGTCTATATTCAAGACGCTATTAGCTGGAAGATTGGCTTTGGGATACCAACTCTGTGCATGTTCTTCTCAATCATCATGTTCCTAGTTGGCACAAGGATCTACTTGCATGCCAAGGCAGAAGGAAGCATATTTTCTGGCATCGCACAAGTCCTGGTGGCTGCATACACAAAACGACATGTGGAGCTTCCGAGTGAGAAGATAGATGGGGTTTTCTATGATCCACCACTAAAGGAGGGCACTAGTGTTTTGTCAAAACTCCCTTTGACTAATCAATTCAGGTTAAACATCTCTATCGTGGACCATTTATGATTTTATTCTAATATAGAGTATCAAACAGAGCAAGAATTCTGATCAAATGGGCCTTTCTTAATTGAACAATAATCAGAGTTGGTTCCATGAAAATTAGAAAAAAAAATATCTACGCAAATTGCTTCAAGATTCTAGAAGTAAAATTATTAAACATAGGAGACTGAAAAACATTTCTCCTTACACGTTGTATTTAATTTATTCTTTTATACAAATTCATTCTTCAAAGTTTGTAACTTGTTATAAGTGTATATTGATGTATAACAAGTCACAAACCTTGAAAAATTAACTTTTGTAAAAGAATAAATACAAATATTAGAACGTCAACAAATATATCTTTAAAAGACCAAATTGTGTATTTTCTCAAATTATTATGTTGTAATGACATCATGTGGTTATTTGTTAGGAGTTTAAACAAAGCCTGTCTGATAATGGAGGGTGAGCTAAACCCGGACGGGACCAGATTGAACCAGTGGAGGCTTACCAGCATCCAGCAAGTAGAAGAAGTAAAATGCCTAGCCAGGATTTTTCCAATCTGGGCTGCTGGAATCCTCAGTCTGACTTCCATGGCACAGCAAGGAACATTCACAATATCACAAGCCTTAAAAATGGACAGACACCTCGGACCCAAGTTCCAAGTCCCAGCAGGTTCACTTGTGGTCATTTCATTCCTCACCATTGGCTTGTGGGTCCCATTCTACGACAGAGTCCTAGTACCTTCACTGAGGAAAATCACCAAACACGAGGGGGGCATCACGCTGCTTCAAAGAGTCGGAATAGGCATGGTCTTCTCTATCCTCTCCATGATCGTAGCTGGTTTAATTGAGAAAATGAGAAGGGATTTAGCCAATTCCAATCCAAACCCATTAGGAATCGCTCCCATGTCAGTGATGTGGCTAGCCCCACAATTGATTCTAATGGGTCTGTGTGAGGCGTTCAATATAATCGGACAAATAGAGTTCTTTAACAGGCAATTTCCCGAACACATGAGGAGCATTGCGAATTCCTTGTTCTTTTGCTCGTTTGCTGGGGCTAGCTACGTAAGCACTTTGTTAGTCACTGTAGTTCATCATGCCACAAGAACAAAGAAGGATCTAGATTGGCTGACGAATGATATCAATGATGGTAGATTAGATTATTTCTACTATCTTATTGCCGGGCTTGCGGCTCTGAACTTGGTTTATTTCCTCTTTGCTGCTCAGCGATATCGTTACAAGTCAAATGTAGACCTTCCTGATGATGTGGAGCTAGCTTCGCACAAAGGCTAGAGAAAAATTATATTACTGGTTAAGTGCTATTACTATGTATGTATGTGTACAAGAAAACATCTAATAAGGTGATAACAACTAGCTATGCTTTTTTTGTTAAGTTACAATTGATTTCTCGTGGTTAAGTATAAAATCAGTTTTGTTGGCTTCCAAAGTATGGTAAAATAGAAATGAGGAAATTGAGCTCAACTAAAGTATAGTATTGCTTAATAAGAACGAAATATAAAAATTTTCCTCTTTTAGAAGAAAAAAGAAGACACAGTCGGATTCAAGTTTTGGGGATGTACTTTTATTATATTAGAACAAATTATTATATATAAAAATATATAATTAACAATATATAATATATAATATATAATATATTCTTAACATTTATTATTTTATTTTTTAAGAATATTTTTAATATATTTACAAAATATATTTTTATATAAATTTCTAACTACCCATTTTAATTCAATCATGGTAATAATAATAATAATTTTATTTGTTTACTTATCACAAAAAAATTCATATAATGTAAATAAATAAATATATAACAATTAACTTTAAAATATTGAAAGATTATATTAATTTTATTAAAATGAGATAATTAAATTTTAAAAATAATAAAATTCTAAAATGTGTTTCACATATGCTACTAAGTTATAGATTAAGGGTGCTAATACTTTTCTTGATTTTACTAATGCATTCTTGAGTTAATTTGAACCAATAAACAATTTAATAATAGAATTATATCTTATAGAAATTTTTTTATTGACTAGTAATACATTAAAATTTTACATTCTAATGTGTGTGTATATATATATATATGAGTAAATAATAATTTAGACATATTTGATTTAATTCAAAATGAATTTGTCTCCTATAATTTTAAGAATATCCTTCCACTCTCATGAAATATTTTTTAATTCTAAATTAATATAAATAATCGTGTGAAATATTTATAATAAATGATTTTATTGTTGAAAAGCATGTTTCATTTATTTCATTTATAGCTTATACTATTTTTTAATCTTTTAAAATTATTTTTAAAATTAAACTCACATTTAAAAATTTAAAATTGTCTATTTAAATTATAGAGTATTGATTATATATATATAGTTGTGAAATTTGAGAAATGTGCAACTTAGATTATCCTTTGTTCCTCTATTTTTTTTATCCAATATTTTATTTTGAAAAACAACTCTTTTGGTCATAAAATTTTCACTCAAATTTTAATTTAGTCTTTACAATTTAAAAATTTATAATTGTATTCTTATGGTTTAAGAAATTTTTAATTAATTTAATACTTGCCATTAAACTGTTATTAGTACTCTAATAAATTTTATTGATATAATCAATTATATATATATTATTTGAACTAATTCACTTAAATAATTTAGTATATGTTATATCACATGACATATAAATTAATTTTATTATTATTAACATTGTCAAAAATTTAATAATAAGAAATAAAATATAATATACTTAGAGATCTATTAAATGAAGTAACTTATATTAAACAATATTGTCAACCCATGTAATACAAACACCAACATTTAAATTCAGCATTATTAATTTTTATTCTAAAATTGATTAATGCAAAAACTATTACATCATAACTTTTGTAGGAGTAACCCAAATTTCAATCTTAAACATGAAACACTAAAGCAAAACTAGTTACATGTAATATATACAAAGTGTTGCATAAATATATTGAAAGCAAACTTGTAATTCAATAGTGGGTAAATATTTTTGAAACCCTTTGCATGAGTTCAAATTTTAGTGAATCCACTTTCTGGTATTATTTTCAGTTTCAGAGCTGGTACAAGGCAATATAATACTTACAGGTTCGAATATGTGACCCAAAAAAAAAAAAAGTCCACGGGTTAACAGACAGATATGGGGTAAGGCAAGAGAGAAGGGGGTAGGCATAATGAAAAACCCGCCCTGCCCCACCCACCCCATTGCCATCCTTAATATTTGGCTTGTAAGGTTCCAATAACAATTTTGTTTTCATGTAGTTTGAAGTATCTTATTTAATTTTTTTTAAAGTTTATTTTATTGTCACTTAGTCATCATGTAATCTTTTTGTTTTTAATTTTAATCAAAATAATTATGAAAATAGGTTTTATTTATATCTTAAGCAATTTTGTAATTTTTTTAAAAATTATTATCAATTTATTTAATTTTTTATACCAACTGATAAGGCTTGTTTTATCTTAAAAAATAATAAAATAGGAATTGAGACTAATTAATAACGAGTCTAATCATATGTTACTTGTTTATAACTAATCTAGCTAGCCTCTTCAATTTTGCAAGATGCAATGTAAGGGAAATGTGGACATTCAAGATGAAGGTCATGAGGTGGAGCTAACTTCACACAAAGGCTGGAAACATATTGAAACCTTCCAAAGAATTTGCTTTATAGCTTTCTTTATCTTCCATTCATTTGTCAATTTTATGTATCATTTTTTTATTGCTCTATTTACTGTTTTCAATCTAATTCCTATTGAAATTGTATTCAATTTCTTTTAAAGTCTTTTCTTTATCAATGAAAGAGTTTGTACACTCCATTTTCGTTAATATAACAACCATTTATTTGCATACTCTTTCAACTTTGTTATTCACATACACCTAAGATTCTAATTAGGGGCTTAATTACGTTGAGGACCTCGAAGAACTCTTCTTTTGAGAAAATTTTCTCTTATCTTCTTTGTTGACTTTAAAAATAGAAATTAAAAGTTAATTTTTTGAACATAATTTTGTAGCAAGGTCACATCGACTATTTGTTTAAGCATAATTTCATAGCAAAATTACATTGACTCTAACTAATCTCCAATTAAAAAAAAAAACACACCAACAATTGTATATAATTTTCATTTTAAAAATTATGCTCAATTTTTTTAACATTTTAATCTATATTACAAAAATCTATACATAATAGATACTTTAATTTTAGTTTAATATGATAATAAAGACAACTAAGTTAATATTATACTTCAACAAAAGATTGTGTTCTTAATGTAACAATAAAAATAATTAAGTAATTTTTATTTTTAGAAAAATGTATATAGATAAAAACTTAATTTTATTGATAAAAATAAATTAAAAGGAAACTAAATATAATATTTTAGAATAACAAAAATATCATATACAATTTAACCAAATTTTAAAATAAAAATTATTGTAATTTACCATAACAAATCTTCTAAACTTCTTTTTATAAATTTCTTTGTGAAGTTAGACAGAAATAGACACAAGATGTAAACCACACACCTTGTCATAACTTCCAATGCATCTTGTATCTATCTAGCTAACTTTACAACAAAACTTATAATAAAAAAAATTAAAGGATTTGAATTAGACATAATCATAAACTAGCCTGTAAAAAAAATGCGCAAAAGTTGGGTCCATGCCTTTTTTGTAAAATTTGAGTTTGGATCTGGCTTCTTTATTTTTTATTTTTTTGGGTACTCTATCTTTTCCAGCGAATGAGAGATTGATTTTCGCGCACAAATCAACCATTGCACCTATGATCAAGGTTTAGAAAACCGGACCGGACCGGCCAGTTCAACCGGGAACCGATCCCTGATCCGGTTCGATTAAGTTAAAAAATCGGTCAAAAACCGGTCAAACTGGTCAAAAACCGGTGAAAATCGGTAAAAAACCGGTAAAAAAATCGGACAAAAAACCGGTCAAACTGGTTTGAAGCATATTTTGATTTTCTTTTTTTTTTAAATTTTTTCTATATAACAGAATAATTCATTTTAAATAATTTTAACAAATTAAAAATAGAAAGTAATAAAAAAGATGAGGGGGTTGAAATATGATTTTTAAAAAAAAAAGAGAATATAAGAGAAATAAAATGTGTATATTAATTATTTTTTATATTTACTTTTTATCATATTCAATTTTCTAATAATATTGCTCTCAAATATCAAGATACTTAGCTAAAATTATTATTTATTATTTTATTTTTTAATAATAAGTAGAATCTTAATATAATTTAGAAATTTTAAAAATTTAATATTAAATATTCTTAATTTTTAATCATAGATAATTTTTATTTTAAACTAAACATTAATTTTTGTAATATCTTAAGAAATGTTAAATTAGTAATCAAATATTTAAAATTTACTAATATTTATTTGTTATATTAAAATTTTGATACATAAAATTTTTTTAAATAATATATTTAATTATCACCGGTTCAACCATGGTTCGACCAATAAACCGTGAACCGGTACCTCCACCGGTTCAATGACCGGTCTGATTTTAATAACATTGCCTATGATCATAATGAAGCACTGCCACTTGCCGACTCTTTCGTTTGCACAAGTGTATGCATAACCATTTGAGTTTGAACATGCTAATAATTGCTGCTCTTTGACTCATATATTTAAAAAAAAGATTAAAAAAAATATGCATAAGTGTCTCCTTATGCAGCCACAGACTCTGTATTCTTTTATTTATTTATTTATTTTAAATGTTAAAGGACATTGAGTCTGTGACTCTACGTTTTATTTTTATTTTTTTAATGATTTTTTAAAAAAAATTAAAATTATAAATTTATTTTGAAAATTTTTTAATTTATTTATTATTTAAATTTATATAAAAATTTTTCAACTAAAATTTTTTTTATTTTCATTTTGAAAAATATAATGCTGTATATATAATTTTTTTTTTCATTTTGTAGTGGTAAGAAATTTATGTTTTAAGAAATATTAATCAATTTTGTTTAAATTTTTAGAAATTAAATTTTAAATATTTGTTTTAAAAGAATCAGATAAGAATTGAAAAAATTAGTAAAATTAATTTATTTATTGTTTAAATTTATATAAAATTTATTCAACTATAAAGAAAAATTTTTTATTTGTATTTTAAAGAATATAATGTTTTAATTTGTATATAATTTTTTTTAAACATGTAATTGTGAAATATTTATATTTTGAGAAATATTACTTAATTTCTGTTAAATGGGTAGATATTAAATGTTAAGTACTTGTTTTAAAAAAAGTTCATATAAGAATTTTTATAAAATTAATTTTAATATCAATTTTTAATATATTTATTATTGAAATTTATATAAACTTTTTTCAACAATAAAGAAAATTTTTGTATTTCTATTTTGAAGAATATAATTCTTAATTTGTATATATAATTTTTTTAATCTTGTAGTTATGAAATATTTATGTTTTGAGAAATATTAATTAATTTTTTAAATTTTTAGATATTAAATTTTAAGTAATTAGTTTAAAAAAATTTGAAAGAAGAATTTTTAAAAGAATTTTTAAATTTATTTATTGTTTAAAATTATATAAAAAATTTTCAACTATAAAGAAAATTTTTTCATTTATATTTTAAAGAATATAATGTCTTAATTTGTATAAATAATTTTTTTAATCTTATAGTTATGAAATATTTGTATTTTGAAAAATAGTAATTATTTTTTTAATTTGTGGATATATTTTTATTGTTAATGTATAAAATAAAATTTTTGTAAATGAAATATAATAATTTTTTTAATTTGTTAGTTAAATTTGTTAAAAATATAATTCATTAAAATTAAATAACAATAATGTTATAATATATATATATATATATATATATATATATATATATATATATATATATATATATATATATATTTAATTGTGAGGAAAACTAAAAGGGGACAGGATGAGAGAATTTTTTTTTTTTAAATAGGTCACTTTTCTCACTAACCCTTGGGTCCATGGTTTTTTTAAAAAAAGATTTTATCAAAAAAAAAAATGAAAGGAATATGGAGCCATAGGGCCCGCATTTCTAATTTTAAAAAAATTAAATAAACTTAAAAAAAATATTTTAATTATATATATATATATAGAAAATTACTTTTTACTGTTACACAGTACTTTTTTGGTTTTTTATTTATATTTGAGTCAAAAAGCCAATAATTGCAGCACTGGCAGGAAAAAGTTAACAGGAGACATCGCACAAATATCCCTTCCCTTCGGATGAATGCAATGACCCATTGACTTTGGTTTGGCCATCTTTTACATTTTTTATAGGTACAAAATACCTTATATTATGAAATTGGAGATAATTAAATAACTAATATAATTAATACTTTTTAAAATGTTGCTCAAATTGAGTTTAAAAAAAATTTGAGTCTGTCCCATTTTATATTTAGAGCCTTTTTTAAACAAATATAGTTTTTATCAATTTTTTTGGATTTATATTCATTTTTTTAGTCGAACAGATTTTTTGGCTCATATTCAGATCTAATTTAAATTTATAATTTACTTACTTTTTTTTTTTTTTTTGCCATGGTAAAATTGATTATAGTGAATTCTAGAACTTATATTGAGTTACGTGTATTGAACCAAGACCTGGCTGCCATTATCTCTTGCATGCTTGCGGAATATCAGAGCAAACAAAACCACTATTTGTCATGTTTATTTCACGATGTTGCGATATTTTGACGAGTTATTAGATCATTGAGATTCTTTCTGAAAAATGGTGGAAAGAATCAAACAAAATTTGAGACAGAAAAATATATAATTATGATTTTATATATCTATAAGAAAAAAAAAGTTAATAAAATATGGAGGAATTAAAATTATGAATTCAACTTTACCAAGGTGAAACCTTCATAAGAAATATCCATGTTCTGACGCTAATTAATTATTTGTTTCTCTTTTCTTTTCGTGAATAAGGTTACATTATCATTTGGAGAATCCTCAACCACTAAAATGCATGGTTATGAATTTGTGATGGCATGTGAGTCATAGCACTTGTGTATGTATTTATCCTCTCCAAGACTGATGACAAGCACTAATTTAAGGGCTTAGCAGTTTCATGTCATTCATCATTCTTTCTTTGTTGTATTTGGTATATGAAAATTTTAATTTTTAAATTATTTTTAAAAACATAATTGTAAATATTTGAACATAGTTAATATGAAATATTAAAATAAATATATTGTATACTTTTAACATAATATAAAATAGCTTTTCATATTTCATACTCCCTCAAATATTTTATAAATAAATTTTTAACTACAAAAAGAAAAAAGAATATTCATCTAACAAAAGCCACCTCAAAAGCTTTCAAGTTCCAGTTGTTTTACAAGAACCTCACTATTTAAATCAACATATCAAATTTTATCGTAAGTCTAACAAAGTTTAATACGATTTCATTCAAAGCATGAAATCCTAGCTATGCACCATTTATTATATAAATTTTTTATTATGTTAATAAGATAACTGCTCACCTCTAAGTTGAAGACAAATATGATGTCGGTGGATCCGATTGGAGGAAAAAAAAAAAGGCATGCTTATTATGTGAAATTATAGTCTTTAGAGTTAATAATGAAAATTTTTTGCTCACGCGCGCACATTGTCAATAGTTTCTCTTAAAACAGCTGAGAATCTGAAACAAATTGCTTAGTCATCATCGCTATCCTTACACTCATCGATGGCAGTATTCCTGTACCAGAGAGATCGCCCATGAATGAAATCTAATGATCAACCTCAGTGGGGCAGCCAGATCATGGCTTAGTGAAGGCTAAAAGAAGAAAAATAAAATTCTCTTAGACATTTTATTATATCCTATTAAAAGAGTTTATATTATTATAGTATATTAATTAAATAAAATATTTTTCTTTAAATTTTTTGATTAAACTAAATGAGATCACAACAATATGCTTTCTCCCTCCTAAATCTAAAAATAAGTTCAAAATTTAAATGAGTATTGACGTATTAAGAATTATTTTTTGTATTGATATAAATAATTTCACTATTTAAATATTTATAAAGACATAATCTTATATCTACTCACTATTTATATAGTGTATAATAAGGATATGCTGAAAATATATATATATATATATAATCATGTATCAACATCATAATAATTCAATGAATTGATTAGAAGAGTATTTTGAAAGAAAAAAAAAAGTTTATCTGATAAAACATAAAAATTTATGGTTCTTAATTTTTTTAAAAAAACCCCATATATACAATCGTTGCAGATATTATTTTTATTCAACATTTCAAAAAGTTCCACAATATTTTTAAAGATAATTTGTTTTAGATCCAATTGAAAATAATATATTAATATTTAAATTTCATTATATTTTATTCAATTATTATAAAATTACTATTTATAAAAATATATCAAAGACATATATAAATTAAATACAAAATAATTGAGAGTTTGTTGAACACTTATCAAACTAACCCTCAATCTTTTAGCTATTAATTCTCCAAAGTTTGACTAAAGTTAAGAGCAAGTTTTTTAAAAAAAAAAAAGCGAGCGGGAAATGAGAAATGAAAAAGAAAGGTATTGATAAAATTTTAAAAAAAAGTATAATATTAAAATTTTAACATTATATATATATATATATATGTGTGTGTGTGTGTGTGTGTGTTCAGCTTCTCTCCTATCTGTTCTCTCTCCAGTTAATCCAATTTCACAGGTTAAGTATTTTTTTTTTTTTGCTTTTTAAAATATTAAAAACAGAACAAGAAAGAGAAGGAAATACACAGATTGGACGATTGGATGAAGAGAGAAGAAGCCTTTCGCTATATATATAATTATATACAATTTTAAAGATTGGAGGGGAAGATATGCCCTTCTCAAACGAACCTAGCTGCCTATGATCAACCTTACAAAATTTGGAAGCAAATTCAAACATCACCATGTGGACAGAAAGTAGAATATAGCTATTTCTATTTTACTTTGATCGGCCTCCCACTTTTTTGATAGTGACATTGGATTATAGGACCATCATGGCTCACGTAGGGACAAACCATCCTTATACTAAATTGCTGGACCGAAACATGATGAGTTTCGTGAATTTTAACAACTCTTGCCTGTCACAAAAAAAAAAAAAAAAAATAGCCACAAAGGTGTGGGAGAGGTAGTGGGAAAGTGATGTCAAAGATAGAAGTGGCACCCATATTTTCAAAACGCCAGAAACCACCCCACTATTAATGAACCTCCTGCACTTGTACAGCAAGGCATGCAAGTGCCACTACCATGAAATAATGGAGTTGTACGGCCGAAAGTGAGTATTGCTGGACCAATATTTGACACATGTACAGATTCTAGTGAATGGTTTTTGGACTGGATAGCCTAAAACTAGCAAGTTACACAAGGTAGTCCAGTCTTGACGTGCTTTCGATGCTCGAGTTAGAGTAAGAACGTGAAGGAAATTGAGCAAAATAATAATATATATGGTAAGATAGCACACTTTGATATCTAGAGGTACTGAGACCCTTCCAATGGTAAATTGTGACAAACAATCGTTAGCTTATAACCATTACATGACACATAACGTATATTTTCAGTAGTTCATTTTGTTCGTTTGGTAACTAAAATTTGATCAAATGCCTGTGATAATTGTGTAAACCATAAGCTTGGGAGACAGACCAATCGGTCCAATGTTTATGATTGATTATATTTTTAAATATATTTAATTTACAAATACAAATTAAAAATTAATATATTAAGTCAATTGTAAATATATTAAGAACGAATTTTACTTAAAAAAATGCTTAACGGGTATATATCTATCATAATTTAAATGATTTATGTTTCTTTTATAAATCAACTTTCCAACTAAAATAGAATGCATGCGGGTTTTGAATGACAATCTTTTGGTTGAAATTTCTGGTGTAATGCGATGAAGGGATATATTAGGTGCTTTGTCTTGTGGTGGGCAACATTGAAGTCATATAACTTAGACTTTCTCTTGTTTTGTTGGAAAAAAAAATTAAGAAATTTCTCTTATAGTGAAAAGGATTTGTTAATGAGAACAAAGGAGAGGTCGGCCCTGGCCTCGCCTCTCTTTTTCTCTCTTTTTTATATAATTTTTTTAATATGAAAGATAATTTGAATTTGAAAAAATTATAATAATTGTGGGATTTATATAAGTTGATTTCATTGCCTTACGTTTATTGTGTCTTTTTTTCTCCCATTAAAAAATAAATAAATAGGAAGAGATCCAAATTAAATGTTGCATGAAAAATTTGTCATTGTTCGACATTTATTCATGTATAGTAAAGTCCCAATTAAAGAAAAAGTGACAAGCAAAGGAACTCGTAAAATTAATGATTGATCCTAAATCAAATTGTATTTTTTTAAAATGAGGATATATACATTAAGATGAGCTACTTTATACCGAGAAGCAATGACATTCTATTTTTGTGCTTGGGTAATATTAAAAAGATAAGATTACTGATAAGTAATGATAAAGTGACGAGTAACGAGTGAAGGGATTCGTACAATTAATGATTGATCCTAAATTAATCTGTATTTTATAAAAAAAATGAGGTTATACAAATTAAGATCAGCTACTTTACACGGAGAAATAATGACATTCTTTTTGTGCTTGGATAACACTAAAAGGATAAAGATCACAGGTCATTAATGATTAATGGTTAAATGAATAAAAAAGGTTCATATAGATATAATGATTATTTTGATGCATAAGAAGGTTCAATTCATTATTATTGTTATCATTAGTATTATCACAACAAAAATTTAATTTAAAATTAAATTACCTATTAGGGAAAATAATCGGTTTATCTTTTGTAATCAGAACTATATCATTTAATGTTTTTATGATTTGTTCAATTATTACTTAACTATTCTATGGTATTATATATATATATATATATATTAATGACAATAATTATGTGAATATTAAAATAATTTGGAGTTATATTATTAAATGTCTATTTCACATATATCTTGAATATTTTTTAAAGTATTCTAAAACTATTATTGAGATTAAATAAATAGTTTCAATTTCAGAATATCAATTTAATCCCAATAATAAAAGACTAATAATATGTTCAAAGAATAAGCAAAACATTTTTCTGTAATAATGAAATTGTTCATTATTTCATCTTTAACAATTAAATTAAAATTTAAATGTTACAGGATGATTAAATGATAACATGCCAAACATGAAATTTGAACTAAACACTTTAATTAAACCACATGAAAATAAATTTTAAACTAAATCACAAGAGAGTAAATTGTATATTTTAGTTTGCATGAACTTTTATTAGTTCACCAGGTAGGCTACGTGCTATGGCCAATTATATAAAACTGAAACTCGAAAATGTATTTGTAGCTCAGTTACTAAATTCGCCTTCATGGGGGTAGAGCTTGGATACATTAATGTGCATCAAATCGCATATTATATACTTGTTTTTGAGACTTAATTATGGATCTCTTGTTTTTAGATTTGATCATAGATTATGCCTAGCTTTTGCTGTTGTTGTCTTTCTTTTTTTTTTTTGTTGGGGGGGGGGGGGGGGGAGTTTTTGTTGATTGGTAAATTCTTTGAACTTGAAATTTGATAAATTTCTGTTGGCCAAAAGAAGCAAAAGAAATTTAATAAACTTCTGTATAAAATAAAATTTAAACCCGCTGGACTATCAAATTTTCTAGTTTTCATAACAAAATTAAGTCTTGTGCATCGGACAAACAAAGCATAAAATGCATCAAAGCCCACGGATAAGGTCACCAAAACCAACCCTTACAAAGCAATGTACTGATCAGTGTAATATATTGGGCCCATTTTGCTTATCATCTAGGCCTGAGCAACACGTAACTAATCTCCTTAGAAAGCTGGACTTTAAAATTCGGCTCTCATCAGACTGGTTTGTGAACTTTCCTTCCAAACTTGTCATTCTCGTTGAGAAAGCCCAAAGATATTACTTTTGTTAAGTGGGAATTAACTTTTTTTTTTAGAAAAACATTTTATTTATATCCTTTTAGGTGTTGAATTAAAATAATAATCTGTCGTTTCCATTCACATCATAAGGAAGCAAAGCTATGTTTCACGGTTTCGCCCACTTCAATAACCACTATACATAGACAAATATTTTTTTTGACGTCAATTTATTTTATCAATTAATAGTCAAACTTTATTACTTGAATGATAATAATTGAATAAATTTCATTGCTTTTCTTTTATGTAATGTCCTTGTTCAATTGAGGCTTACTTTATCGTTACCAGGATCCAAACACAATAGATTTTTAAAAAAAAATATATGATTATTTAGTGGTTTTTTAAAAATAAATAAATAAATTAGGTCAACTGTCATGTGATAATGTAGATTGTGTTTTTCCATATCACCAATGAAATTCTTTTGAATTAAGATCTGAATATATGACATACACGTCAAAGATATGATATATATCAAACTTGGTTCGACGTTGGAGGGTTTACACAAGCTTTCCTCTTCGTGCATTACACGTCAAAGATATCATATATATCGAACTTGGTTCGCCGTTGGAGGGTTTACACAAGCTTTCCTCTTCGTGCATTCCTGCATGCATGCCCGCAGTAGGAGATTAATTCCACTTGGTTTCGAAGGAAATGCTTAACGCGTTATACAATTACGGCCAAGTGTGTGAAAATTCCTCATGAATTGTAAAGGACTTAAAACATATCTTCAATCATATAGCTTTGATAGAAAACTAGAAGAAAAAGAAAGAATGTTTCTTGGTATATTTAGCCACTACTAAAATGTAGAGATATAGTCGTGGTTGTTTAACTGCGATTTTTCAAATTTTGGCAAAATTAAAGTTTAATCACGATTAAACTTAAGATTAATTATGGTTTGAAGTAAACCATGATTAAATTTCGCCGGTGTCTTAACCACAATTTTAAATTTTCGATTAAGACATGTTTGAACTGCAGTTCGTATTTAAAAATTACAAAGCCCCAAAACTAAACAGACTCTCAACCCCTACAGTAGTTTCAAAAGTCCCCCCTCTCAATAGATCTTGTAATCGCCTACCCAGCCTCCAGCAACAAACTCTCCACTGGCGACAAGCCCTCCTCCCAACATGGCAAAGAAACGATGCCAACCTCCCTCACGTCCACCGCTGCACCACCATCCCTCTCTGCTGGTAGCCTTCGTCGAACTCCCCCTCCATCTGTATGTTGAAACAATCTATTATTATTTTTTTTTTTTTTCTGTTGAACCCAATTTTGCATATGTTCTTTTATGTTTTTTTTTTCTTGGTGAACTATTTTTGCAAAATTTAGATCACTATGTAGTGGTAGTCATCAACAACCAAAGCTTCTACTAGAAATTCCCTGGTTGATGCTGCAACAAGCCAAAAAACCAATGCTAAGTTAATTAATCAAATAAAAAGATCGACTTTTTCTCTAATGACAATGTGCAGATGTAGGTGCTCTTCTTTGTTTGCTTTTTAGGTTAAATGGGACTAATATGATGTAAGTGGGATAACTAATTGGTAATAATAATTATTATATGTGATAAAAACTTGGGTTGTGACTTATGATCTCTTTTAACTATGAACTATGTTGAATGGATGGATCAGCTTCACTTTTATGCTTTTTTCATTATTATCCAAGACAAAGGTGGCTTGCCAATAATGGCCTAAGAATAATTAATTTAGTTTTTCGATTCTTGTCAATAATTTTTTTTTTGAAAATTGATATTGAATGATTACAAAATATTACATTAATAATATTTTCAATGTCTACTTAATGTTTAAAACATTAAAGAAAAGGAAGGATAGATTTTTTATTAAAAAAAAAGAAAGATATATGCCTAAATAGATGACTCATGCTAAGTTAGATAAAGATCATTACTATGAAGCATTTCCTTTTGTTCATATCATTTTTGGTGCTTTTATAAACACTGTCACGCTTCCCACTTTGCTCTCCACCTAGAACGACCATTCTCTCAGCAAATCTCCCCAGTTCCTCTTACTCCAAGATTTGAGCTTTTGATGTAAAAAAGGTCAATTGTTGTGTATGTGTGTGTGATTATGATGATGATGATGACAATGGTAGGTAAGGGTATGTGTATTGGGGATTGCATTGCCAGTCATAAAGTGCTTTTCACCACACTTAAAAGTAAAGGCCCTTTTTGGAAAGTTAGGTGTTGAAATATTATACCCTATTTCATAAAAATTCAATTCTTCAATGGCAAGACATCTTTTCTTCTTTCCATCAGGTTTTCTTTCTTTCCTTTGATTTTTCTAATTATTAATTAATAATTAAGGCTCATTCCACAAGGGAGAGGCTTGAATCTATGTACTTAAATTTTTCTTACACTTCATATCTTTTATGCCCTTTTTCAAGTGTTTTATTATGTTGTATCAAATGGAAACAAGGTAATCAAGGTTGACTAATGCTAATTCTTCTCAGGTATTGGAACCTAAAACCTTTTTTTTGTCAAAGTTATTAATTCCGTTGTTTTGGCCAATAATAGTCTAGTTCAAATATGTTACTATCTAATATTTAATGGTTACAAAATGATAGATACATGATGAAATTAAAAGTAGTATTATTGGAAAGAAAATTATAATTGTACTATGTCAAAATTTACTTCATATACTATTGATTGATTTCCTTCAAGTGATATGTTAGATTTGTGTTGTGTTGGAATTGAATTGTGTTGAAATTGTCTAGTTCAAGTGATATGCTATTTATATACAAGAATCCTAAAGATGAAGAGATTTTTTAAAAAGAGCAGGTTAAGTCCCATGAGTGGAGGCAGTGGATCTAGCTCTAGAGTACCACTACCTAGTACAATTGTTATTAACGATAAATAATTAAAGTATCCAAATCCATTGACAAGATATCCCACTAAGGTTTTAGCCATTAATTTGAGTATTAAGGATATTCACAAATTCCTCCAAGATAAAAAAGAAGGGCATCATGAATAGCGTGGTGAATATGCACATCAAGAATGAAGGAGAAGTTAGATAGTTCATATTATTGGTAAATACAAGAATGTGAGATATAGTACATTTTGTACACAAACTTTAGTTTTACAGATGAACAAGGAAATGATAAACCTAGGCAATTAACATTGAGAGAAGTTTGGGTCCTTCTTCCAAGGTAGAGAGTTCTTGTGGACTAGAATGACGAGAATCAACTAATTAGATAAAGAGGTGGATTATTGGATGTTTTCTTAAGGAACCTTGGCAAAAACGTTGATGTGTTTCTTATTAGCTACCCAAATTAGAGAAAGGTTCTACAAGACTACAAGAATAACACTTTCAGAGATATTATATATGTAGCACGTCAATTATTGAATTAATTTATAGCTTATTCACAATAATTTATCTTAATGAACAATGTCCACTTAGTTTTTTAGTTGTAGACACATTTTGCCCTTAATGATTGTGAACATAAGAAATATTGTTTAAGTTCCATTGGATCCAAGTGGTGACAAGTACAAAGAGATATATATACAATAGTGTACAAGATGTTACAAAAAGCAAAAAGTAGCTACTCAACGCAGTCTTGAAGGGCATTCAAAGGGAAAAGTAGGTGTTGCAGATCACTTACTACAAAGATCCTAGAACAAAGGTTATAACACTTTCTTATCATATTTTGCATTATTCCTAAAAGATATCTTAATGTGTTTTTGTTGATCATCAGGAAATTGCAGCAAAGACTAAAGAAAACCAATGAAGACAATCATCTCAAATAATGGATCAAATAGCCTTACTAGAAAAAAAACTGAGATAGTAACTTTATTTTTGAAAAGTAGTACAATTGAATGTTCAATGTATTTAAAATATTGTTATAATATTTGTCTTAAAATATGGAGGAGGCCAAGTGCAGGGGCTTAGTTAGTTAGGGAGATGTGTGAACTGTCACGCATAAGACCAAAAACAAAGCTTAAATTAATGAGAAAGCTAGAGAAATTATTGTAAGTATATGAGTTATGTAGGAATAAAGTGTTGTTCCATAGCTTTGTTGGATGCATTACTCAAATGTTGGACTATTTTTTATAACATTTATATTTGTAGGATAAGATATCAATTATTTAGACTCAAAAATCTTTTTCTCAGGTGATATTGAATCAAGATATTTTGGCCATAGCTTTGGATTGCCAAGAGCACCTTGGTTAGGTCCAAGGATTGGGGATTTAGTGCTTCCTTATCTTACGTGTTTGGCTAATATCATTGCTTCACTCAAGGGACTCCATCATCTGAGCCTTCTTACTCAAAGTTGCAAAATAAGCTATAATACCTTAGAGTAGAACTTAGAAAAGAACAAAAACAACTTAGGGCAAAATGAAAACAAAGTAGATTACAACAACAATAACAGGTGAATGTGACTTTGGCATTCCTCCTACAAAACTTTCAAGATGAAATGCTGCCTAAGTTTACTAGTATTGGCATTAGACAAACTTTTCATTCCATAGAAAATTATATTAATAAACTTTACTTTCTTTTAGTCTTTAATTTGGTATAAACACTATTTCACTTTTAATTTTAGACACCAAGTAGTCAAGATAATGGCAATCCTTTCTTTGTAACTTAATCTTCACACTCTTTTAATAGAGATTTTTAGTATAGTAGAACATGGTACTAGTAGAACTTGATTATATATGAGAAAATGATTTTTAGTTGTAATAAACATTTCAATATAATTTTATTTATGTATTTGAATTTCATTGGCTAATCGATTATGACTAAATCTATCATATAGATTTGTAACATTGTTAATGTAAGTAGGGAAAAGAAATTCAAATGAAGCATGGTAAAAAATAATAATAATTTTGACAATGGTTTAAACCACTGCTAAAAAATTAAATAGGTTATTAAATAAAGTTTAACCATGGTTTATAAACCATAGTTGAACTAGGTTTAATCACTATTAAACTAGGTTTAACTATGGGTGTCCTCACAATTTATGTAAATTACAATAAAACTGATCCCTATAAATGTTTCACTATTGTTAAACCCTAAACCATGGAAAAATTGAAAAATAACTATGGTTAAACCATTTTTTTTCTAATGGGTAGCTCCTTAATAAGTGTTATGCACAATTTCTTGATAACTTCTAGTTTGATAAGGGAAACCATAAAAAATGAATATGTTAATAAAGATCCTTTTGGTTGAGCACTTTTAATTTATATTTATAGACCTTTATATATATAAACTAGGTGAAGGTGTTACAAAATGTCACTAAAAATTAAGAAGAAAAAAAAAAACACACACACATAAAGAGAGAGAGAGGATAAGCTAGGCTAAAAGGTTGCAAAATATGGCTCAAAATTGGAAAAAAAAAAACATATTAGGTAGCAAAACTAGCAAAGCATGAGTCTAGCCTTCACCCAAAAATATTTCCTAGTACAAAAACCAAGGAGTAGAGCACCATATCACTTAAGGAGCAAAGCTGTGGTGCTTAATAACTAAATTTGAGAAATTTTCTATTATTAAGTTATTTCAACTTATGAATAGTTCATAATTAGGGGTTTTATACTATGTGAACATTGGTAATTATATAACTTTAAGATCATAGTATATAAGGAAAACTTTGAGGTAAGTGATATTAAGAGAAAATTTTGGATTTGATTAGAAAGGCTAAAAAGTTCTTTTAAGTAATTTCCAAAACCTCGTAATAGTAACAAATTGCTATTAATGTGAACATAGGTACAATAGCTTGAACCATGATATCTTAAGTGTCTTATCTACCTTTTTTTTCCCACTCTTTTACTTAATCATGTGTGTGTATATGTGGCTATTTGGTTGGTTACTAGTTCATCCAGTTTGTCTAAACTTAGGCATTCAATTCACAATATAAGGACCTTTTAATTTTGTAATCTTAATGGTTTTATTCTATAATATGCCAATTGTTCATTTGTTTACCAAATAAACTCCCATATTTCAATAGTGGACTATTAAGATAAAATGATCATTAAAATATTATAATGGGCCATAAAAGAAATTCTTGCATTCTTTTGCTTGGTCCATCTTGTTATCCTATGGTTTAATAAGCCTAATAGTCTCACTTGGCCTATGACTTTGATGGCAACAAAGTTAAAATTAAATTTTATGTAAATGCCTAATTAACTTAGCCTATTAAAACTTTGCCCTACTTTATCTTATAAATCATTAATGTGCAAAAAGACAAATTATCTACATCTGATTTTCAGATAAGCAAATGGAACAAAGAAATAAATATATTATCCTTTCTCTCTTTTTTCCTGCAATTTTCTATTTTGATATAAGATGAAGTGTGTACTTTCTATCTAACCTATAAAGCAAACATTAAAAAGCATTTATGAAGTTAAGACATGATAAGTTGCTTGGGAAAACACATTAAGTATCTTGCTGCTATTGAAGAAAAAGGGTTGAACAATTAAAGACATAAATCCTCTATTCCAACCAAAAAGTAGCTGTACTTAATGCTCCTTCACTGAAATAAAAAAAAAAAACAAAAGGCATTATCTCTAATGACTAGAAGTTGATAAAGAAATATAAATATGTTGAAAATTCAAGAGCAAATCATCAAAATATCATTCAAGCATTTAAGAGCATTTATTTCTTAAGAACATCTTAAATTTCTAGTTTATTAGCTTTTGAGGGCATTTATGTAATATCCTAGAAAGAAAAAATAATAAATAAATAAAATAAAACAAAATAAAATATAGAAAAAATATGAATACAAAGTATGAAGCTTCCTCTATTTTTTTTTCTTTTCATCTGTTATTTCATCTTTCACGAAAGTTCCCTTCATCCTCCTCCTTTTCTTTTGGTTCTCTTATTCTGCTCGTGTCCTGGCCCTGTAGCAGTAGCTCATCCATTGAGCTTTGTGTGGCCTTCAGTCCGTGAGCTATAGCAGAGGAAGTCGGCTCTAGGTTACTGCTATTCCACCTTCTTCTTCGACAACTTAGGCAGTGTTAGGTAGCCCTCATTTTTCTCGAATTCCTATTGTTTCTCTTCTTCTTCTTTTCCTTTAATCTCAGTAGAAGCATCCCTTTTTTTTTTTTTGTAGCTAGAGGTGAATTGGTTATTGGAATTTCAGCTCATATCCTCCTCCACCCAACTATTCTTTTGGCCCTAAACCTTTCCTCTTTATAGCATATCAATCGACCTACAACAGCAAGTTAGGAGATGAATTTTTTTTTTCTTTGAAGTTTCAGCTCATAGTCTTCCTAATTTGTTAGTTTCTCTCTGCACTTATAAAGCTCCCTTTCCCCTGTTTTTCTCTGCCATTTCAATTCTAAATCTCAACATTCCTTTTTTTGATTTTGGTAGTCTCCATTCAATCACAAAGTCCCCACATTTTTGTTGAAGCCATGCCTATAGTATTTGAGAAAGAAAAATAGGAGTTAATAAAGCTTAAAACCCTCCCTTTTTCTGCTATATTTTGAGTTGGTTCAATTAGACACAAGTGAAGGTAAAACTCATTACTTTCTATTTGCTTTAAATTTAAATTATAAAAGTAATTACAAGTGGTGGGTTGTTAAAATTAACAAATAAGGACTGGCTGTGCATTTCTTCCACCTTTTAAAAAGGGGTGTAAAGAAATGCCAATCAAATGTTTTTTAGAATGCTTCAAAGAAGCCTTATGAGTAAAAATAATGGTTAGCTCCATTTGATTATAATTAGTACATAACCAAGGTCCATGTGACATTTAATTTCTTACTAGGTTTTAAAGTTTTAATTGTTTTAATGGTCAAAGGTATATATATATATATATATATATATAACCTCAAAAATGATAATTTATTTAAGAGTGCAATTGAGACTTAGAATTGGATAAGAAACTAAAGAATATGACAAGATAGTATTGGTAGATAATTGGAGAAGTTATTACTAGCTTCCTATAAATTCAACCTCTTAAACATAAGTTTTGTACTTATAAGAGTATGCATGCACACAGATAATTAACTAATTGAGATATTAAAGCAAGAATATATTTAGGAAGGGTGAAATGAGAAACTTGGATCTTAAATCTTGTTTGGTGGTAGGAAGGCAATTAAACTATGGTAGGAGGTAATTTGAGTAATGATGGAGAATTTAAATCTCAAACATAGGAGAATTGTGGTTAGGGGATATTATATACTAATTCAATGATACTAAAGAAAATCTTAATCATGGGTGATGTAGGGTGAACCAAGGACTTTCTATAACTAAGAACTAATTGGAGATACAGTTGAGTAAATAATGCTGACTATAAGTATTGTATAATTTTTGCTTCTTTCTTTGTTTTAAGTTAATTATACACTTACGTAGTTGACATAATTTATTTATTCATTATTCATTTAACTATTTGAATGTTCATATAAACATTGCTGTATCTTGGAGACAAACCATTCCTTGATCCTATTTCTTTCTAAATATAAGAATTTATGGTTGATATGTTTTGATTTCCTATATATAAGGTATCTATCAAATTACTCTAATCTTATTCTCCAACTGAAAGTGGACATGATTATGAGTTTTGATATTTTTAAATGCATATTTTGTAAAATATTTTTATGGAAGCTGTCTATTATGGAACTCTATAGCTAATGGTAGTAATAGTTAGTCATCATGCACCATGATTTATACCCCAACTAGCAAGGGTATTGCTATCCCCATGTGGTTGGGCCTCACACGTGGATCTGTTTTATTTTTTGTAAGTGAGATGCTCTGCGTCTATGGTTATTTCCCCTGTGAGCTGTGTGCTCTACATCTGCTCCATTTGGTTCTATTTAGATGCTCCTTATGTATTTTTATGAATGACTCATATAAAGAATATTTCACACACTGTTATATATACTTGAATTGTCTGGTTAATGGTTATCAGTGAAAAATTACATTATATAGTTTGTCCCTATTCATCATGGTTAGCATTATTTACTCACTAGGTATCAAACTCAATCTATATATTTTTTTTAATTTTCAGATAGACACTGATCTTGGCCCATCTCCAGTGGTATAGGAATAGTTGAATTCCCTTTTGGGTGAGCCTTGCATTGGTTCACAAGGACATATTTTATATTTCCCTGGTGTAATCAACTTTGTTTTGTACTTTAGTTGTAGCTCCACAGACCTATAGATAGGATTTCTTTATCCCTAAATTTTTTATGCATGATGGAATTATATAGGGAGTTGAACTCTCTTGGATTATAAACATTGTTTTAGGCTACTTGTAGAAATATCAAGAAGTCCTATTTTTAAGGGAGACTCTGCCAAAATTTCTATAGGAAGCATATGATGCAATATAAGACTTTTGTTTTCAAAGCATGCCTTAAGGTTTTGTGAGAACTTTGTTCCATTATTTAATCTTATATCATAAGACTCCTAAAGAATGTGATTCGAGTCCTAGTTGCCTATTAAGGTTATGGAGGCGGGATTTATCTTGTTTTCATGCCAATCATACCTTCATTAGGGGGAGTGACAATTTATTGAACTTAATTGTAATCTTTTTCGTTTAAGATGTGAAAAATCTTCTATTGCCTTGCTTTATACTCTTTGGGTATAAGAGTGAGTTGAAAGCAAGCTATAAAAAAAAACCTAAGTGTATATAAGTGTTATTTATTAAAGAAAATCTTTTAGAATTTAAAAGGACTAAACATAGACCTAAAGAGTTGAATCAAGATAAATTAGTATTGTGTTCTCTCTTTTTAACTCTCATTTATTTGTTGTTTTGAGCTAACTCCATTCTGCCTCTTAGATATCACTATACTTTCAGTCAGTTACTTCACATTAGCTTGCTTCACTTTTGTGTATGCAATAATTTTAATTATTTATTATTTCTATATACCACACATATTCATCCCTTTTTAGATGTACTTATTAATTGATATTAGAGCCTAGTCTTACTAACTTAGTGCTTAACAAGTTATAGAAAAGGTTTTACTCTATTTTTGTAGAAAATGAGTGCTCATATACTTGAAGAAGTTTACTTTCAAGAAGGATTTTCCATTATTAAGCCACCCTATTTTAATGGAAAGCACTTTTCATACTATAAAGCTAAAATAAGAATTTAAATTTGTTCTACTAACTATATAATGTAAGAACTAATTGAGAATGGCCTTAAAATGCCTAAGAAGATGGACATCATGGCTGAAGAAATTATTGATAAGCCAAGAAATGAATGGAACAAGAATGACATCAAATTGGTTCAGTGTAACAATTGAGCAATCAATACCTTAGTCTATGCTATTAGTGGAGTAGAGTATGACAAAATATCCAATTGTGAAACAACTTTAAAAATGTGGAAAAAGTTGGAAGTTACTCATAAAGGAACTTCCAAAGTCAAAGAAAACAAGCTAAATGTCTTTTTATATGAATACGAACTATTTCATATGAAAGAAAATGAAGACATTAAGGAAATGTATATCATATTTGCTAAGCTTGTAAGTGATGTTAAATCACTTGATAAAAAATACACAGATCTTAAACTTAACCGTAAGATTCATAGTATCTCCCATAAAAATGACAATCTAAAGTTAATTTTGTTGAAAGTAGAAATCTACTAACATTGTCCTATAATGAGCTATGTGGCATCCTTATTGCCTATGAGAAGAACCACTATAAAAGGCATAAGTTTGAACATAAAAAAAAAAAAGTCAATAGCATTAAAAATTGTTACTATAGAAGAACCATACATTGAAGAAGATGGAGAATTATATGCACAAGACATAGCATTCTCAAGGAAGTTGGATAAGTGCACTACAACATTCTCAAGGAGGTTGGATAAGTGCACTACAAGAAAAAAAAATAGCTATGAAAGAATAAAGGAAACACCCTAAAGAATGTTTACACAAGAAAAAAGCAAGGAAAAATCTCAGTTACCTATAATAAGTGCAAAAAGAATAGGCATATTAGATTTGAATGTCCACATGTAAAGAAGAAACCAATCAAGTCTTATGGAAAAAAAGGCCATGGTAGCTTAAAGTAACAATGATGAAGATGAAGAAGTGGAGCTAAAAAAAGGTTTTGCAGACATGTCTTTTATGGCTTTTTAAGACAATGAAGTACAAAATGAAATCCTTTTTTCCTATGTTAAGCTTGATAAAACTTTTAATGAACTTCTTGATAATTTTAAGAAGTTGTTTTCTAAGTATAAGAACTAACTCTAAGTTAACTTTAAACTAAAAAGGAATGTTCATATTGAAGTTAACTTCTGCAGAATATAAGGACTTATTGCTTCTCTAACTAAAGATTTAGCTAATTTTACAAAAGGAGAAGAAAATCTGAGTATACTTTTAAGGAAGCAATAGTACATGTTTGATAAATCTAGTATTGGATACAAAGGAAAAGAAAAGGTAAAATTATACAAGAATTTCTTTATAAAATCAGTATCCTCGACTATTTGTCTTTACTGTAATAAAGCTAGTCTTCCATGTTATGTAAAAAGAGTAAAATGGCTTAGATTCCAAAAGGTACTGTGGCACCAAAGACTAATCCTAAAAGACCTAAGAAAGGCTAAATTGTTTGCACATGTGTATATTTATGACTTTAGGCATATGACTAAAGACCCCTTAAAGCTTTTAGCCTTCGTTCTGAAGGATAGAGGATCGATCGCTTCTGGAGATAGAAGGGACGGTAAAATATTAAGTATTGGTAAGTTTGAGTTAAATGATAACTGCTGCATTGACAATGTTTGTTTGGTTAATGAATTGAAACATAATCAACTTAACATTAGTTAATTATATAATAGAGGTTATAGAGTTGTATTTAAGTTCATGCATTACACAATTTATGATGATAACAAGTCCTTATTTGTAAGTCAAAGATTTGACAATATTTACATTCTTAGCTTAAATAACTTGAAGAGTATGACATGTCTCTCCTCTATATATAATGATCCATAATTGTGGCATAAAAAGTTTGACCATATAAGCATACATATTATATCCAAACTATCTAACTTTAACCTTGTAAAGGATTTTCCCAAATTAGATTTTGAAAAAGATTACTTGTGTGATACTTGGCAAATGGAAAAATAAGTAATATCTTCCTTTAAACTAAAGGAATTTGTCTCCTCTTCTAGACCACTCCAATTATTGCATATGCATTTCTTTAGCCCCACATAAACTTGCAGCTTTAATAGCAAGAGTTATGTATTTGTTATCATCAATGACTATTTTAGATTCATTGGGGTTCTCTTTCTTGCTAGTTAGAATAAAGCCTTTAAGAATTTTAAGGTCTTTTGTAGAAAGGTTTAAAGAAAATAAGAGTATTTAATCTCTAGTGTTCAAAGTGATTATCATAGGGAATTTAAAAATAAGTTATTTGAAATTTTCTATGATGAGTGGGTTTTATTTATAATTTTTCAACACCAAGAACTTCATAGGAAAATGAGATTGTTGAGCGAGAAAATCTTATTTTATAAGATATGATAAGAACCATACTTATTAACAATGATCTTTTCAAATACTTTTGAGCTAAAACCATAAATAAAGCTTGTTATGTTTTAGATTCTTGTCTCATAAGGCTTATTCTTAAGAAAACTCTCTACGAGTTATGGAAAGGAAAGAAGCTCAATGTTAGTTGCTTTTATGTATTTAGTTGTAAGTGCTTCATTTATAATAATGAAAAAGATAACTTAGGAAAATTCGATACTTGTAGTGATGAAGGCATATTCTTAAGTTACTCCATCTCTAGCAACGCATATGGAGTATATAATAAGAGAACTATGAATGTTAAAGTGTCTATGCACATAGTATTTGATGAAACTACCCTTCCTTAAGAAAAATAGTGAATTTAAATGAGGACGAGATTATAACAAGTGCAAACAACTTGAAGAGCCAACAACAAACTCTAATTAAGGTTAAAGGAAGAAAAGAATTTACAAACATTCTAAAAAATAGTTCAAGCTAGCTTGGAATTGCTGATAGAAGTAAGATCAAACTCTATTCACTAAGAAAGTGCAAACTCCAAATCACTGATAAAAGTTAAAGTGAGTTGCAAATCCTAAGACAAAGCCAACTCTAAAATTCTGAAGATACCACCAGCCATGTCTAAGATCCTTCAATTGATAACAACAAAAAAGCTAAATTTGCAATAACCATACAAAGGTCAAGTCAACAAGACATGTTAGACTTCCAAGAGAATAGAAGCACTCCTTTACTTATCCAATTTAGTATATTATTAGAGATCCAAATGAAGGATTACGCATAAGATCCTCTTTTAGGAACAGCAATAACAACCTTGCTCTCTTAACTTAAATAAAGCCCAAACATTTGAAAAGGCACTCAATGATGAAAATTGAATTGTAGCTATATAAGAAGAGTTAAATTAGTTTAAAAGAAATAAAGTATAGGGGTTGATGGAGCAACCAAAAAGAGCTTTTATAATTGGAACCAAATGCATTTTTCGTAACAAGCTAGATGAGCAAGGTAATACTGTTAGAAATAAGGCTAGACTTTTAGCCCAAACTTATGCCCTTATTGTTAGACTTGAATCAATTAAAATGTTATCTGCTTAAACTTCTGTAATGAATTTTAAACTATATCAAATGAATATTAAATGTACTTTTCTTAATGATTTTATAAATGAAGAAGTATATATTAGGCAACCTCCCAAAAAATGAAAGAGTACCCAATTATGATTCCAACCTTATAAAAGCCCATTATGGTTTAAAGTAAGATCTTAGAACTTAGTATGAAAGGTTAAATACTTTTCTTTTAGAAAAGAGTTCTAAAAGAAAACTTGACATTACACTCTTTATTAAAATAAATGAAAATGATTATTTATGTATGCAAATTTATGCAAATGATATTATTTTTAGTAACTCTAATGAATTTCTATGTAAAAAATTTATTGATTTGATTAAAGGTGAGTTTGAAATGAGTATGATGAGTGAAATAAACTTTTTCCTTAAACTTCAAATCAAACAAATAAAATAAGAAAAATTCATCAATCAAGCCAAATACACAAAGGATCTAATTAAGAAGTATGGATTTGAAAACTCCAAACTTATAAATATTATACTATATCCTCTTCTAATTTTGACAAAAGATAAGAATGGTGAGGATTTTGATTAAAAATACTATAGAGGTATGATTAGATCATTACTTTACTTTACTGCTAAGAGACCAAATATAATGTTTAACATTTGTAAATATGCTAGATTTCAAGCTAATTCTCAAGAATTACATTTTATTACACTTAAACATATTTTTAAATATTTAACAGGTACACAAAACTATAGGTGGTGGTATCTTATGACTAATTCTTTTAATCTAGTTAGATATGCTGAAACAAACTTTGTAGGAAATAAATTATATAGAAAAAGCACTAATAGTAGTTGCTAATTTTTTGGAAATGCTCTAATGTCTTAGTTTAGCAAAATGCAAAGTTCTATAACTCTATTTAAAGTTAAAGTGAAGTATATAACTATTGGAAACTACTACATTTAACTCAAATGGATGAAGCAGCGACTAAAATATTACTCCCTAAGCTTCCACATTCCTATTATGTGAATGCAACCTACCTTACTAAGAACCTAACCCATCACTCTCAAACAAAACACATCAAAATAAAGCACTACTTTATAAAGCACCATATTTAAAAAAAGAGATGTAGAGATAATGTATGTACAAATTAAAAGTTAGCTTGCTAATATCTTCACTAAACTTCAACTTGAAAAATGAATTTAGATCTCTTAGAAAGGACTTGGGAATGATTAATGATATTTAATGTTTTTTATGTGTTTATGTAATTATAGAGTTACCTGTCTCTTTCACTTTAAATTGCTATAGCAAGTTACTCCACTTAAGTATAATATGTTTTTTATTGCTTGCAAAATTCGAATTTCCTTTTGCATTATCTATCATTAAATTTTTTTTTTTTATTTTTTTGTGTGACACATGCTTAAATGTCTTGGATTATCATTTCTAGATTAATTTTTTGAAACTAATTCTCATATTCTCTAAGAAAAAAAAAAGTCAAATATTTTAGTTAGTCTTTAAAAATGGAGCATCTTGAAATTTTAAATTAAAATGACTGTTAGCTTTTCCAATGATTGCACAATACATCTTTTCAACCACTTTTCTTAAAAACAAAGCATCACCTTCGTACTATCCTCTATCTCTCTCTCTCACACGCATACACACACACACACACACACACACACACAGAGTAGTGTAAGTCCATGCCCTAGCCTTAACATTATTTATGATTGAATGAATTGATCATTTTACTTTCTATAGAAGAAAATCTCAAAAATTGAAAAAATTTATACCAATTGAAGGCGCTATTGACATTAATGAAAAAGAAAGAAAATGATAAGAAGCCCTTCAAAAGCTTATATTAAAAAATCTTGAGAAAAAAAGAAAGGCAAGAATGGAGAAATCCACCATAACACTAAACCCTTCTCCAAAATGAAAGAAAAGAATGGAGGAAGATAAAGAATGGAATGAGGAAGAGGAATAGTCACAAAGTAACCAAGAAAGTCTTCTAATGTTCAGATTCATGAACCTTTTACAAGGTAACCTTTAGAGGAAAAATCCATTCTAAAAGGGAAATGAAAGAAAAAGTTTGGAGAAAATGAAAAGGAATCGATGAAAGAGACTACAAAAGATTTGCTTTTTAAGTTTACTTAGATGATTTTACTAATTAGCCTATTACTGTTGAGAGATGTGTAGACTTTGGAAAATTGGCATAATTAAACTGCCTAATTGAATTAGATTTTAAATCCATAAAATGGACTCTTTTGTTTACATGAACATACCAATCTATGATGACTTAGTTCGAATGTTTTATGCAAACTTGCATTTGATTAAAAAGGGTAAAGTTTTAAATTCCATGGTGAACAAAAAAGTTATGTTGTTGGAATAAAAATTCTAGAAAAAATTTTTTAGAGTCTTGAAAGGATCTTGGATATTATTTTAGAGGATACTCTTGACCTATGGAGATGAAGGCCAAATATGTAAATGCATTTAATTGTATTGTGGAGCCCAATTACTTAAATAAAGGGGGGAAGATCAATGCTCAAGTAGTATCTTTCCCAAATTGAGTGGCAACCCATATTATTAGAACTATAATGTTTCCAAAGCCTTAGATTCTTAATATACTAACCTATAAAGACATCTATTGGATGTACAACTTTAGGGCCTAACAAAGCATAAATATCTACTATTGGATGATGAAATATATAAAGGAACCTGTAAATAGTAGAGTTCAATCCGCCATTCTTCCTTATGGCATACTATTGACTAAATCTTTAAGAATCAAAGAGTAAACTTTGAAGGTCACCCTCTTAGGACAATTTTAGTATCTTATAATTCGACCATCCTGAAGTTCATGAAGTACACTCAACTAGATGGAGAATAGATTTGCAACTGTGATGTAAAGGCTTGTTTAGCCAGTCTTGTAGCTTTTTAAGCAAACTCTAGAAGAGTAGCCTTGGCTTTTCCTCCTCATAAAAACTTCCTCTCAATAACAAGTTATGGAGCAAGAAATTACCATAGAGGAAATAGATAGGGAAGAAGCAAATGATGAAATCTTGAAGGATACAATAGTTACTAAACCTATAGTAGAAGAAAAAGTTGCTAAAGCCACTATCAAAGCAACTACTAATAAACTTATTGTAGAGGAAGCAAATGTTAAAAATGCTTCCACTCAAGAACTCATGGAAATTGCTAAAGTTAAACTCAAAATTCCATTGCTATTGCTGAATGATGTGGTTTAAGCTTTTATTATAGAGACTATTCAAGTTGAAGCCACCTCCACTCTAGAAGCTATGATGGAGCCAAAAGTAAGATTATTCACACAATGCTCCTCCAGTCGATAAAGTTGTAGTGTCTTCCCCTCAAGTAGGCCCTTGTAATTTATAGGTTCCTCCTTCATAGTTAAACTATAGCCCTCTACGACTACTCCCTCCACTCTTAAAAAAAGAAAGAAGCTTGTTTTTTCTCTTTCATCTAACATAGAGGAAGAAGACGTGTCCTCTTTCACTATTCACTAACCCCCCCTCTCCTCCACCGACCATTCCAAATTTCCTTCCTCTATTTTAGTCACCTTCCATAGCATCCTCAGTTCACCATAAACCTAGTCCACTTCCACAAGTTCTTAAAACTCGTCTAGCTATACCTTTTCTTCCTTTTGATTCTCTTCCTGCTCTTTAGGACCTTACTATTTCCATTCTTTCTCCTCTTCCTCCTCCTTTAGTAGTTCCTAAGTCTTCCTTTAATGTTGAGATCTTGTAGCTTCTTTACTCCCTCAATTCAAATGTTCATAAGCTTCATAATGATTTTAGGTTACTTTCAACCAAAATTGGTGTCTTTGGTGGCTTACACAACAATGGTAAGGTTATCAAGCAGCAACTAAATTTTGTAACAATTTAATTGCACAACTCTAAAGAGGCCTTTTCAAGTTGACAAGAATGTATTGCTACATCATCTTTAAGATGCTGATACTGCACTTCTCTATCTCACTTATCAGATGGTTTGTGCATTCCATCATTTGGATAAACAACTTCGAGATGCACTTTAGTTTTGTAGACACTTAGATGTTTGACTAGCTAATGATGGCCTAATATTTTGATACTCAATTTGACTTTGACATTTCCTTTATGCATTATTATAATTGTTGATGTGATTCTCACTTGTCTTTTGCTACTCTCTAATGCTTTCATATTATTGCTGATGATTTTTTTTTCTTTTTTTTTTTATTTTCCCTTTTTGTTGATGACAAAAAAAGAGAGAATGCTTGTGCAAAATTTTTATGCTTATGCTTATTTGTTTTTGTTACTTACTCCATTGAATATTCCCTTTGTATTTGGTGTTTTTACCTGTGTTCTACATTTTTTTGGTAAATCTCCTTTTATGGGATGCAAATATTTAGGGAGATTGTTTATCTCTTTTTGTAGCTTTTACATACATAATTTTGCCTATTGGGTTTTTTCATCACTAAGAGAGGGATTGTTAGACCACGGTTTAATATGCCCAATAATCTCACTTGACTTATGGTTTTAACGATAATAAAATTCAAAACTAAATTTGATGTAAAGGCCCAATTAACTTGGCTCGTTAAACTTTTATCTCTTCTTTATTGCATAAACCATTGATGTGCAAAAAGATAAACTACCTAAATTTGATTTTTGGATAAGAAAATGGAACAAAGGAATAAATGTATTGTTCTTTCTTTCTCTTTCTTCTACAATTTTTTATTTTAATATAAGATAAAATGTGTATTTTCTATTTAACCTATGAAGCAAATATTAAAGAATATTTATGAAGATAAGATAAAATATGTTACTCAAGAAAACACATTAAGTAGCTCATTGCCATTAAAGAAGAAGAATTAAACATTGAAGACACACACATCCTCTGTTCCAACCCAAAAGCAACTACCCTTAACACTTCACTAAAAAAAATCTCTAATAGCTAGAAGTTGACAAAGAAATATAAATATATTGAAAACTCGAGCAAATCATCAAAATATCATTCAAGCATTGACGAGTATTTATTTTTCAAGAATATTTTGAGTTTCTTGTCTATTAGCTTTCAATAACGTTTATTGTACTTAATTGTAATTTTTGTTATTTAAAGTGTGAAAAATCTCTTACCATGTAAAAAAAATTTAAATTAAATTAATATATTTATGATATATGTTATAATATATACTTATATATTATATTATACTTTCAAAACATCTTTAACCCACCCCACCCCCCACAATCCATCCCCTCCAACCAAAATCCAAAATCCCCCCCTTCAAAATATGGGAATGCAAAGGAGTCTAAAAATTGTTTTGAATGCAGAGATTTTTTTTTTGTTCAATCATTTTAAAAAAATGTTTTTTAAAATGTAGAGGCCACTCTTTTGGGTTCTCTTAAAAAAAATTATATATATGAAAAATAATTTTAATGATTATGCATTTGAGTTTTTTATTTTTTATTTTTATCTATAAGTCAAATTACCTAGAACCGATATAGAGACAAATCTAGTACGTACAAATATTTTGAATACAACCACTATTGACATTTAAAATATCGCATGCATCTATCGGATTAGGATTCTCTGCCATAAAAATCCCATACATTTTCCCTATAGAAACACAATTATTTTTTTATTTTTTATTTTTACTTTTTATTTAAAATTTTGCATCTCTCAGAAAATTTTATTGCAGGAGAAATGTATGGAACCTCCATGGAGAGGATCTAATCCCTGCGTCTTTAACGCTCTGTTTGGATGGGGGAGGAGAAAAGTGGGAGGGGGAGAAAAGCGGGGCGAAAACGGAGGAGGAGAAAACTGAGAAGAAAATTTCTCTCCCTCCCTCGTTTGGATGCGACGACAGAAAATGTGCGGGGAAGAAAAGTGGTTGGTTTTGTTTTTACAATTTTACCCTTCCTGCGCACCGCAAGATACAAGGTATTACGTTATAATTTGTGGGGATTATTTATATTACATATAAAATACAAATAATACACATAAATTAGAGAATGATTATGATTATATTTGTATAAATTTAAATTAATACAAAAAATGTAAAATTAATTAGTTAAAAAAATATATTTCTTAGTTTCATATTAATTGACATAGATTATTAATTTTATATTAGTTGAAATAATTTTATAATTAATTAGTTAAAGAATTATATTTTTTAGTTTCATATTAATTAACATATATTATTCTTTTTATATTAGTCGAAATAATTTTATATTAAGTGAACCATAATACAAATTAAATTAATATGTATTCTTAATTTTAATAATTAGTTGTAAATGAACATCTCAGGCAAGGAAACATGGACTACGTAAATAATTTTTATGTAAAGCACCATACCATGCCAAGACAAGGAAAAGTAATGACAAGGTGACATGCCAAAAGACAAAGGATACACCTTCACGTGAAAGCTTCATCCATCTGCCAAGAAAAGACGAAAGGGGCCAAGAAAAGACGAGAGAGGTTGAATGCCTGGGAATAAAGCAAGGCATGCGAAGATAAGGGCGCTTTAACTTGTGTCATGCGAAGACAAAGATAAAGTTCACGTGAAAGTTTCAACCTATGCCAAGACAAGGAGGAAAAGTGGTAACTGGCTCGGGATAAGCTGACATAAAAATATAAGAAACAAAATTGCACGTGAACTTTATCTTCATCTCACTGCAGTATAAAATATTTTAATATGTTTATCAGAAGGTCTATGGATGCAAGAGAGGAGTGTCTACGCATGTAGCAGTTTGCAGAGAAAATATCATGCAGTGACAGAATTATAAAGGGATTGAAGCCTAATTCACGTGGTGTTGAAGACAAAATTATATAATACATGCAAATTTATTTCTTTTTAGATTCTGTTATTATCGCAAGATAGAAGGTAATATATTTGTATCAGCCTTGATAGTGAAAGTTGTATGCTCGCCTAATTCTGTTATGTGTATATATTATCATTCGTCATATTCATGGTGTTATGGTGTAGATGGATAGAAGAACCTACGGCGATGTTCTGTATTCTCATATTCAAGGAGGAGATAATATAGCAAAAGAACTTATTTTTCCAATCGGTGAAACAAGGTATGTAATTCTTTCTTTTCATTTAACTAATTTTTTTTACCGAAATTGAGATATATGTATTTGGTAGATTTGGCCCCGATGGAAATGATGCAGTTGAATATATATCATCTGTGATAAAACATAATTATGTGGGAGCTTATAACTCATGGAAAGAAGTTCCTGAATCCGTTCGACAATTATGGTTTGCAGAATTTCAAGTTAAGTTTGAACCACAATTTTAGATTTACTATTTTAACTTGAATAAAATACGTGGGCTTACCTTTTTTTTTTTTTGGTAATGGATAGAAATATTATGTATGGACCCCAGAGGATCATTTCCAAATTTATAAAAATTTTAAAGATCGAGCAAGAAATCGGTTAAAAGATTTGATTTGTTATGTTCGAGATAGAGGAAAACGTCCTATCTGGATTAATGAAGATATCTGGAATGATTTATGCATTACTTGGGAGAAGGCTGAATTTAAAGAAAGAAGTTAACGTGCGAAAAAGAATAGAGCTTTAAACTCTATCCATGGACCAACTCTTCATACTGGCAGAAATATTCCATTCACAGATCACATTGCAACGTTGGCTGAGGAATTTGGTCGGCCAATAACTCCGGTTGAGCTACACGTTCGAACTCATCAAAACTAAGTATCCAGTGAATGGATAGATAAAAAATCTGAGCAAACTTTTGTATGTATTGGCTTGTTAATTTTTTTTCAAACTTTTTTCACAAGGTTTTATAGAAGAAGTACAACTATCTGATAACCTTCGTTGTTTGGTTTATCTCAAAATGAATATGTGAGCCTTAAAACTAGTATAGCATCTGCAGCAGGTGATTCACAGATTTTTACACTGCCTAATGAAGTTACTATGTGGACAATAGCAGCAGGAGGAAAAAGAGTGGAGGCTCCATATATGGTTTGGGTAGTGTTGCACATGAAGTGGTTGAAGATCCCATATATGGTTATAATTATGGAAAAGAAAATAATATTCTTTCACATCCAACTGCAGCAGAAGCTATATATCCAGGAGGTCACCTCCATCCTAATATTGAGGAAAAGTTGAAGGATCTTCGTATGCATATGGACACCAATGATAAATTAATATTTGATATGCAAAGAAAAATTCATGAATATCATGCAAATAATAGATCATCGAGTTTGAATAATTTTAATAAAAAGAATTAATGTACAAGATAATGGAAAATTAACGTCACTGTTTTAGCTTATTTTGTATGATGATGTAAACTGAGTTAAGCTAAGTTTATAAATTTGTATTAAATTTGTATTATAATGCTGATGATGATGTAAACTTAGTTAAGCTAAGTCCATAAATTTGTACTATAATGCTGATAATTGAAAGTGGAAATTTTGTATCATTTATTATTTATAAATTTATATTATAGTGCTGATAATGGAAAATAGAACTCTTATATTATTTATTACTTTATCTATTCCTTTTTTTACGAGATACTCTTGTCATATGTGTAATGATATTGGACGCGGGACCTGCATAGTTATAGCGCTATTATTGTTACATATTATAAAATAATATATAATAAGTTTCATGCATGTGTGAGAATCTTTTCTCATCTTGTTTACTGACTACCGTAGACAACCAAGTCATTATCAACTATTCATAGTTTGTCTTTTTATTTTTCATCCATATCTAACTTAGATTCACATGTCTATCTGAACAATCATGCAAGGAGATATAGGTACCCACATATATATGTATATTAATATATATCCCTATATATATTTCTTCTTGATGATTAAACTTTTCTGACCATCTTTCTCCTATACCATTATCTTGCTTTTACAATATTATTTGTAGCTTTATATTCACACGAAGGAAGTAAGGTAAGCAGAAGATGGATTACAATTGTAAATTTATAATCATGGGCCATATTATTATACTATTATTATAAGATTTTATAAACATGATTTATATTTTCTTGTTGTGTAGGATGTTTTCAAGAAGAGGAAGAAACACGCGAAGAAATTTCTCTCAAGGAGAATCAGCTAATGTCGAAGAAGACATACAGCCAAATTCGCCAATCGCACCTAATATTCAAGTAGAGTCAGATAATGTGCAACCAAACATTCATGAAATGCATGAAGAGCCCTCCACTAACCAGAATGAATCTCTTCCCACATTAATCACACCTAAGGGGACTGGGTTTTTAACTTTGCTTCTTCTCAAGCATATATTATCATACAATTGATTAACGTAAGTTCTAATGTCCTTCTTTCCACTTTCATTTCTTCAGGTTCAACCCAAATAATAAAGATGTTTGTACTGCTATTGTTGCAATCTTTAAAGATAAATTCGATGGGGCATGGAATTGTTGGAGTGAGGTTTCACTTGAATATCAGCAATTATGGTTTCATGAGTTTCAGGTTTGGTTGTTTTCTTTAATTTTTATCCTCAAAAGGTTGAATAATTAATTTAATCTTGAATAATATTTAAGTTGATTGTATTGATATTATGGGTTACAATACAAGAAATGTTATTATTGGGAGCCAACACACCATCATGAGATCTGGCATAATTGGAAAAACAAAGTACAAAAACGGTTAAAAGATATCATTGCACATGTCCGCGATACACGAAAAAAACCTCCATGGATACAACAACAAATTTGGGAAGAATTATGTGAGCATTGGGATTCTAATGAATTTCGTGCCAATAGCGAGCAAAAAAAAAATATCGTGCAGCTGCTTCCTTACACGAGAGGCTCTACATCCATGGAAGAACATGTACGAAAATTGGTATCAGTTTAAGCATTTATATTTTTTCAAAATATATGTACATTTTTCCTACTTTTCAACTAGTATTCATCCTAATGTTGCCTTCTTCCAATTTATAGGCCCGAGAGTTAGGAAGAGATCCTTCATTTTCTGAACTTTATCAAAAAACACACCACCGAAAATCGACCAACTCTTAGGTCGATGAGAAATCAAAGGCTGTTTAGGTATGTACATAAATATTTGTATATCTATTTTACATGCACATCTTTGAATTATATTAAGTACTTGTTTATATGTTACTAGGATGAATACTTGAGATAAAAAGAGAGTATAGACAGTTCAAGTTCAAGCAACAATACCACAGATATAAATTTATTTGTCAATGCTGCTGGAGGAAAAAAAAAAGGTGCTGTATACGGTTTTGGTAATATATCTTATAAGATTGTAGGAGATGCTAGGACTGGATATTCATATAATCCAGAAGCCTCTTCAAGTCAGGTGCCACCATATCCCCATGCAAATTATATTCAAGACATGATACGAAATGAATTTGTTAATATGTCAACAAAATCATATCAAAGTCGTTTTGAAAATCAACAGCGACAAATTGAAGAGTTACGGACCTAATTATAAGAAATCACACGTAGTACTAATGCACGATCTCAGGGAAGACGAAACTCATCTCAACCGACAACAAGTATAACACAGAGAAGGAATCCAGATAGTATAGAAGACGATAGTGAAGAAGATGATTAGATTAAGTTATGTTTTCTTCGTTAGTTATGAATAATAGAATTAAGTTTTTATTTACTATTCCTATGTAGTTTTTATGCTTCAATGGTTTATGTATTTGTATTTAATGAAACTAAATATTTCTATGGCTAAATAATGC
The DNA here is from genome assembly GCA_032878935.1 of Erythrophleum fordii. NCBI lineage: Eukaryota > Viridiplantae > Streptophyta > Magnoliopsida > Fabales > Fabaceae > Erythrophleum > Erythrophleum fordii. Next base: position 44,903,719 of record JAVQMF010000053.1, on the reverse strand, counting down.
TTGTTTTTTATGAGTTTATACACGTATGCATGAAAAGAAAAATACCATAGAAATCAAGTTAACTATAGTTTATTAAAAAATTTTATAATTCCATCATATATGACTAATAAGTTGTACTAGAAATAAATAGAAAAAAAAAGGAAAGAATTATTACAAAATAAAATGAAAGGAACAAAAACTTTCTCACCAAATTTATAACGAGCAGAGGGGAAAAAAATTTGAGAAGGAAAAGAAAAAAAATTTCAAAAAAAAAAAAGGGAGGTCCGACTGAAAGTCAGTCGGACCGTCTCGGTCCGACTGATATTCAGTCGGACCCTCGGTCTGACTGAAGGTCAGTCGAACCGACGGTCCGACTACAACTTGGTCAGACCGGGGGGGTCTGACTGACTTTCAGTCGGACCTCCCTTTTTTTTTTTTTTGAAATTTTTTTTGAAATTTTTTTTCTTTTCCTTCTCAAATTTTTTCCCCTCTGCTCGTTATAAATTTGGTGAGAAAGTTTTTTTTCCTTTCATTTTATTTTGTAATAATTCTTTCCTTTTTTTTCTATTTATTTCTAGTACAACTTATTAGTTATATATGATGGAATTATAATATTTTTTAATAAACTATAGTTAACTTGATTTCTATGGTATTTTTCTTTTCATGCATACGTGTATAAACTCATAAAAAGCAAGCATTATTTAGCCATAGAAATATTTAGAATTTTTTTTTAAAAAATTTTTTTCTCCCCCTTACCCTTGCAAATTTTTTTCCTTTCTTCTGTGCCTCGCAGTTTTTTCCCCTCTATTTTTAGAAAAAATATTTTTAAACCCCTTTCAGAAGCCTTTTTTTCTAATATTTCTTTTGTTTTCCTTACCCGCGTATGTATTTATCCTATTCTTTTTCCTGGATGTTATGTTTAATATTCTTTCCTTTATAACAATTTTTTTTCCTGTTATTTCCATGTTTAACCTCTTATCTCAATCTCAATGTAACAAAAATTATATATATTTATAAATATATAGAATGGTTAGTTTTTCGATTCTCACAAAACTATTATCATTTTTGCACATTTTAGAACATGCAATGTAATATTGTACCACAAAGGTTGTACAAATTTGTTTGAATAGAGACAACCACGCTAGGTAAAAACGAAAGAAATAAAGCTATAATAAATATTAGTACATTCTAATTCATTGTAGTTAAACATAAAGTTATGAATAACAATTACACCCTAACCACATTTAAAATGTCAAAAGGGTAACAAAGTGGGTAATGGAATTGCGTCGTCATCTGGATCAGAAGTTATGAACAACAATTACACCCTAACCAAGTTAAAATGCCAAAATGGTAACAAAGCGGGTAATCATCACTGGGAATTGCCTGCATCAGTCATCATCTGGATCAATGTCTGTAGCTGTAGGTGTCGAGGAACTCTAAAAAATTTACGCTTACTTTTTTCCTCATTACATAAGAAAAAATAACATTTTAACTTAGTATCATCAGTTAAACCAATCTGCTCCATCTCTTCCCATACCTCTTCTTCAGTGTAATGTCGGGGTCTGCTTTTTTCTAGAATTGAAAGTCCCTTCTCGGCAATTTCAGCTTGTTTTTCAGCTACGGCAACTTGCCTCTCAGAAAGTGAAATGGATTTATCTTGTAATGAATTTCCATCTCGCATCACTTCAACTAACTCTTTAATTCCCAAAGAAATTTTTTCACATCGATCGTCAATATTATCAACCATAACTTTCTTTCGCTTTTGACCTTTTGAAGATGCAGTTCCCGTTAAATGATTTGAATTCGCATTTGTAGGACTGAACGAATCCATATTTATCCCAGAATTGGTGGCTTCAAAACCCCAATTAAATTCACTTTCACTCGTTATTTCATTCATAATTCTCTCATCACCATAGTCATTTAGATCGATACATTCTTTCTGCCATCTCTTCACTTTATCCTTCGCACTTTCAGCATATTTTCCTGTTGCCCGATCTGTACCAAATAGCTCATATAACTTATCATAATGTAGAATAGGTGTGGTCATCCACTTTTTAGCTTGAGGTTTATTCTGCAACATATAAATTTATATCATTATGATGCAACTTGTAATATAAAAATAAACAAACTAAGTAAAAAATTAATAATATTGCATTAACAATAAAACTACCTCAATTAACTCGTGCCAAATTTGATTCTCAGCTTCAAACATTTTTGTAACAAGACTCCAAGAAAATCCACTTAATCCGTGAAATAAGTCATAAAGTTCTCCAAATCGTTGAGATAAAGTCTTTTTTCGATTTTTCAAATGTTGCTTAGTAATATGTGGCCCAAAAGAATTACGCAAAACCTGCAATATATTGTCATATGCGAAAGTTGTAAAGGTCCCATCTGGTCGGTTGCCTTTTAACATCTCATCTAATAAGGCATTTAAAAAAGTTTCATCCATATCAGGTGACCATCGAAGATTGTATTTCATGGAATCCTTTTGTTTTGGTGCCATTATTGAAGTTCTGCAGTAAGTGCAATAACATAAAAGCTCAAATAATTAAAAGAAATCAATCTTAAAATTTAAAACATCATAAGTACAAGCCACTGAATATCATAAATACGAGCCACTGAGAAGAGACCCCATAAATTTATTAATAAATTATTTAAGTATTCAAAATGACATTAACATACATTGCAGCATAATATTATATTAATTGTATGAAATTATTATATACTAAATTACTGTCTATTCCGATAATCAATCCACATTTGACCAGCAATACTATCTCTTAACATTGATCCCTGTCTATATTCTTTCTCTTGACCGTAACTAGAATAGGTCTCTATTACATCGGAAGAGTTCTGTTGTAATTCACGATCAACTTCAGCAATCAAATTCTCATCAGGATCCACTCCCATCAGAAAATTATGTAATATACAACAGGCTATAATAATGTCAGTCATAGTTTGAAAGGAATAGTGTGGTTCAGTGCCGCTCGCTATAATTGGAAATCGTTTTTTCAAAACTCCAAATGTTCTCTCAATAACGTTGCGCAATGAGGCATGACGGTGATTAAAAATTTCCTTTTCATTCTGTGGTGCACGAGCTGAATATTCTTTTAAGTGATAACGCACTCCTCTGTAAGGTGTCAATAGACTACGCATCAGTGGAAACCCGGCATCCCCAAGATAAAATTTGCCTACATATATGCAAATATTAATTAGTAATTATAAACCTAAAAAAATTTATACCCAATATTATAAGCTATTAATAGATGGTATAGAGACCTTGAGGTATTATAAGATTATCTTCTCGTAATAAGGCATTTTTAAGAACTCTAGAATCTGAAGCTATGCCTTTCCAACCAGCCAAAACGTAAGTAAATTTCATATCAAATGCACATGCGGCAAAAACATTTTGGGTAGGATACTCTTTTCGCCCTCTAAAACGAGTAGCCTCTTGTCTAGGTACTTTAACTCGGATATGAGTTCCATCTATAGCTCCCACACAATCCTATCATTTACAATAGTTAACAACAATATGTTATAAGCTATTAATAACTTTACTCAAAAACTAAGTAGATATATAGAGATAATACCTTAAAATAGGGGTAGAATCTATTATTATTGAAAATTTGGATAGCCACTTCTGCTCCAGAGGGTTGTGCAAGGAACTCAACCTCAAGTGAAACAACCGCACGTAAGACATTATGGAAATGCCGACTAACAGTCTCTCCTGATCGATGGAAGTAAAAGCATAGTGTTCTATTTTTTACATTGTGACCCAATGTGTGAAGAAATTTAGCAACTTGTTCCTCAACTGTAACCCACCTTGAATCTCTTACTCTTCCAGTACCACGAATTTTCTCACATAATCCCTTAAAAGCCAGTGGGCCTATGCGTAAAATATCACGGCATCTTTTCTTATCCTCTAGCCGTATCATCAATTGTTTTCTCATATTATATCGATCAAGATTGCTGACGCTAATAGATTTATTATTTAAAGTTGACATCTCTTCCAATAAATAAATTACATGTACAATCAAGTATATAAATCGGATCAAACATGTATATTTACGCCTCTCCCACTGTTCTATTAAATGATTCAAATTTGATTCAGCATTTCCTACTCCAAAATTAAGTAATTGCTTCACTTCTAACTCAAAATCACATATATCTTCTTCCACTTCCTTTGTCAATTCTATATTATTGTTGCTTTACTAGATAATTGCACAAAGTATACAAGAGACTGTATATCAAAAACAAAAAAAAATTTATGAATAAACATTATATATATATATATGGAGCAACTTATAGCAAATTATGTATCAAATGTTATGAATCAAAAACAAGTTGCATATTATGTTACAATACGACAAGTAACATAATTATTTGGCCAATTTTCAATGCAAAAGAATCCAAAGCTCTCGCAGACTAATCAACAATCAACAATCAGAATTCCTTCTTTTCAATCTTTCTGAAAAAAAAATGATTAATGTATAGAATAAATGCCTAAAGATATTGTCGCCTGTGCCACATAAAGAATGTTTTCGTGAAATCACCCTCATAATTTTGTGGTCGGAAGCAAAACTCACAAGTCATAATTTGAAATCTCACGATTATGCAATCCATCGTATATATATTGCAGTAAAAATTGATGCAAAAATCCTAATTTTTGATGTAACAAAAATTTATCATACGAAAAAAAATTTTAAAGCTTCGCCTACGGAAGATCTAAACTGAAATATATAAACAAAAAATATACACATACCTGATTACGAAATTGCAAAGCTTGATCGACAACACTAGGTTAGCGAGCGCCGCGAGGAGTTCACAAAAATGTCAAGAATATAGTCGAGCAACAGAAATTAGGGTTGCCTTTCTATTTTTTAAGTTGGCCGAATAAAAAATATATATATACTTTAAAGGGTAATTCCGGAAATGTAAATAATATCTCACGGCGTAACTCCTTTTCTTCTCAAAATCTCTCCGAATTCGGGGAGAAAAAATAACTGCGGGCCCCACATTTATTTTCTCTCCGTTTTCACCTCCCTCCCTCGTATTCTCTCCATCCAAACGAGGGAAAACACAATCCCTCCCCTCTGATTTTCTCTCCCCCCCACTTTTCTCCCCATCCAAACGAAGGCTAAGTGTCCAAGGAAAGCGATCGAACTGCATCATACCCGCAACAAAGTTAACGGCATTCTTTGATCTTTTCCATGAACCTAGGTGATCGCCACTAGTTAAAATTCAAGTGGGAAGACCCAGACTCGGTCGCAAGTGTTGCCAACAGTACATTGGGACCAATGGACAAAAGTCTTGGTCTCAACTCTGAACCTCTCAATTGAAGATAATTTTTTGTTTTGGCACCATTTATCTTTCTCTTATGAATGATAAACTTTACTATTCCAGTTGCCTCTTACTATTGCAACGGCAATTTCGAACTGAAAATTGTCCATAACAAAGTGAAACAAAACTAATGAACTTTTTTACAGCACGTTTGGTAAGGGATTGCAAATTGACCAAAATAAATAAATAAATAAAATATCTATTTTAATTTTATACGCATTATTTAATCATTATTTAATATTATTTACTAATTATATTAGTACTTAATTATTATTTAATTATTAAACATATAAATACTAAAATATTCTTTTATTTATAAAACTATCTTCTTCTTTTTTATATTTAACTTTTTACAATATCAAAAAATTAAGATTAAATACTTCACTTCGATTAATCAACTTTTTCAATTAGTTAAAAAATCCGTATAGCTAAAATTTGTACTTGACAAATGACAATAATTTTAATTACCTGCTATATATTTACTTGTATTACTAGACCAATCTTAGGTTTTTTTTTTTGGCCTGAGCCTTCAGGTTAAAACACCAAAATAATGTCAATTAAACTATATGACTCAAAATAATTGTTAATTATTAATAATTTTATATTGCATTTAATTACAGTGGTAAAAATATTTGCATCGATGATGTGAAATATTTGGCCACACAGCTTGACCCAGCATTGTTAGACGCTTTTTTTAACTTTGGCCACACAAACATTGTTAAAAGTTGCCGACTTTGATTTTGACATTCTCCTGCATAAAAAAGAAAAGCCAAAAAAAAAAAAAGCCAAATGCAAAAACAAAATCAGAGTGCGATATTTCTTCGGATGTTGTGCTTATAACTTATGACAGTCTTAGATAGTGTGGCGGACTGGACTAGAGTGTCACGGCCTTGGAACTTTTCTTTCAATCCTCAACCGTACTGGTCTTAGCTTGGATCAACCCTCTTGATCTCGCTAAGTTAGCCGAACCCTTAAAGTAGGCAAGATGAGTAGCAAGGAGAGCTTGAGAAAGAACTTGAAGAGAACTTGTATTGCTCACTTTTTTGGATTCATTACAAATGAGGGGGATGGAGGTATTTATAGGCCTCTCCCAAATTCTAGAACATTCCCACCTCCTTAATGGACGGTGGAGATCAATTCTATCCTACGGTTTATATACATTTTCTAGAATGTTCCTACTTTAATGTTCCTACTTTAGATATTTACAAGGAAAACTCTAGAATATACAAGAGAATTCTAGAACATACAAGAGTATTCCAAAACATTCTATATAAGTCTAGAGATCTCCAGATCTTTCATGAGTTCTCTAGCACCCTCTGGAAAGTTCTAGACTCTTCTGGTCTCTCCTAGAGTACTCCAGAGTTTTTTAGCCCTTTCTGGAAGATTCTGGATACTTCTGCGAAGTTAACCTCAAAAGTTTGAAATCTTCAAATCTGGGGTCATCACATTCTCCCCCACCTATTCCAATGACGCCCTCGTCATTGTCTTGGCAAATGATCTTCGAGCCACCGAAGATCCTTCCACTTGACCCGGGGCTTCGTGCATGGAGGAATCTCTTTGAGTATGCATGTCATCCACTTGACATTCCCTTGCCATCTGTGGTACATGCTTCCTCCAATGCTTGCGAACCTTTCTAGTATGCCTTCCTTGTTTCATCTCTTGACAAGGTGAGGCTTCCTTTAGTGACTCGTGCATCCTTATGTCCTGGTAAGGAATACTTGACTTCCTTTTGGATCCTCATCCTTTAGGGCTGCCAAGTAAGATGCTCCCTCCCTTTTGAAGTTATCCGCTACTTGTATTAATGACAAGTGTTGTTCACCACTTCCCCTTGAAGTTGGCACCACGCAACTAGCTCCCTTCTCCAGTATAAGGACCAAGTCTAAGCATGACACAAGGCAGACGTGTACGTTCCTCATGAACTCTAATCCAAGGACAACCTTGAAGTCATCCATGGGAACCACAGAAAAATCTAGCTTGCCATGCCATCTTCCAAGACATAACTCAACCCCTCGAGCTACACCACAAACTGGTTTAGGAGAAGAGTTGACAACCTTCATCAATCCCCCTCCTCGTTCTACCTTGAGACTAACCCTTTTGGCCTCTTCAGGAGTGATAAAATTATGGGTTGCTCCAGTATCAAGCATTATGTTGACTGGCTTCCCATTCAACTTTGCCTCTACATAAAGTAGCCCCTTACCCTTAGGGACTTTAGGTGTAGGCTTGGCCTTCAAGGCATTAAGGAGTCGGAGTGACCCCATTCCTGCCTTCTCTTCTTCTTCCTCTTGGGCTTCTCGTTCCTCGACCATAGCTGCTAGGGTCCCCAACTTGGGACAATCCTTCATTCGGTGGGGACCTTTGCACACGAAACAATTGAGGTCAGTTTTCCTCTTCTGATCATTATTTGCCTTCTTGAAGGATGGCTTGCCATTGCCTCCCTTTTCCCTTTTGTCTTCCTCCTTACCTTTACCTCCCCCACCTTGTTCATGATTAGTCTCGGAGGGCTTGGGCTTGGAGGATTCTCCCTTTTCCCTTTGAAATTCCGTGAGGCTTTCCGCAACTGCTATGGCTTCATCAATGTCCTTCACTCCTCGGCATTGTAATTTATGTTTTGCCCAATTTTGAAGTCCATCAATGAAGTAGAAAAGCAGTTATTCGCTAACCAAGTTAGGAATTTGCAACATCAACATTGTGAATTCCCACACATAGTCTGAAATCATGGTCTTATGTCGAAGTTCCCTTAACTTTTTTCGTGCCTCGTAGACCACGTTCACTGGGTAAAATTGCCTCTTGAGTTCTTTCTTGAACTCTTCCCATGTGTTAATGGTGCAAAGACCCTTCTCTATATCTGCATGCTTTCGATGCCACCATAACATGGCATTATCGGTGAGGAACAAGGAAGCAGTGCGTACCTTAGCTTGGTCATCACTTAACCCCAAGCTTTCGGCGTAGCGCTCCATCTGCCACAAGAAGTTCTCCACTTCCTTGGCGTCGCGTACTCCCTTGAACTCCCTTGGTTTGGGAAGATCCAGCCTCACTTCCCTTGGTCTACTAGTACCAACCACCAATGGACTCCTCCCTTGGCTTTCTAATGAAGCCTTAAGGGAATTTAATTGATTCTGCATCGCAGTGATGACACCCATCACCACTCCCTCCAAAGATCGTATAGAGTCAGCACATTACTCCTCGACATTGTGCAAGGCATCTACACTTGTCTTCAGATTCTCAAGTTCTCCCAAGAAATGAGCCTCGAGAGTACTCAAGTCACCTTCCACTTTCTCCACCTTAGAAGCCATCACCAGCATGGCATCCTCTAGGGCAGAAACTTTCACGGACAAGATGGCAAAGTCTTCCGTACGTACTTTGCTCGAGCCTCACCCTTTCTTGCCTCCCTCGTGTGGTGGTTGGGACTCCTTTCCCCTTCCTTCCACGTGAACGGCAACTTCCTCAGTTGTGCCAGACATTCTTGCCTACAATTTTGGCTCCCTTAAACCAACGGTAGAACTAGGTTCCCTAAAACCAAAGCTCTGATACCACGTTGTCACGGCCTTAGAACTTTTCTCTCAATCCTCAACCGTGCCGGCCTTAACTTGGATCAACCCTCTTGATCTCGCTAAGCTAGCCGAACCCTTAAAGTAGGCAAAATGAGTAGCAAGGAGAGCTTGAAAAAGAACTTGAAGAGAACTTGTATTGCTCACTTTCTTGGATTCGTTACAAACGAGAGGGGTGGAGGTATTTATAGGCTTCCTCCAAATTCTAGAACATTCCCACCTTCTTAATGGACGGTGGAGATCAATTCTATCCTACGGTTTATATACATTCTCTAGAATGTTTCTACTTTAATATTCCTACTTTAGATATTTACAAGGAAAACTCTAGAATATACAAGAGAATTCTAGAACATACAAGAGTATTCCAGAACATTCCACATAAGTTTAGAGATCTCCAGAGCACCCTCTGAAAAGTTCTAGACTCTTCTGGTCTCTTCTAGAGTACTCTAGAGTTTTCTAACTCTTTCTAAAAGATTCTGGATATTCCTACAAAATTAACCTCAAAATTTTAAAATCTTTAAATCTGGTATCGTCACAAGAGGCTCAGTTGGTCTGGATTATAACATTATATATATCATTACTAATACTACTATTTTAACTATACCTGTGAAAGACTACAATAATTGATTATTGTAATTATGTATAATAAAAATTAAAGTAATAAATGGGATAAAAGTGGAATATATATATATATATATATATATTAATACATTATGAAATTTTAATTAACTGATTCTATTTTGAGTTGGATGAAGCCTCAAGTGCGATTATAAATGTATTACTCTTAATTTAAATTCACTGAATTTTAATCTTTAGTTCTTTAATTTTTAGTTAGTTAAATCCAGTTGATTAGTTGACTAGTTATAATTATAATCTATATAGACCATGAGCTTGCGATACCTTGTTGCTATTTTGTAATTGTGAACAGTAACAATTTTCTAACTAGGGTTGCATGTATATTAGATTTTTTTTTTTAACTTTTGACTTCATTTTTTCAAAATTTGACTAATTGGCATAGATTTCCATATATTCGTACGGAGGCCGCACCTAGTTTGTTAAATCTACAAAATAAAACTATGATTTGTTAATATGAAACAGTATATTGTCGCTGTTTTCTCTATATTTTTATTGGAGTTTGAGCGATACGTATGTCCATTGTCTAAGAAATCAGATGATCAGTTTAACCGAAAAAATTGGCCATATGTCTCCAGTCTTTTCAACCCTTAGATTTAGTGATAGGAAAAATCAGTCAAAAATTGACAAAATTAATATTAATCCGTAAGTTAGGCATTCAACTAATTAATATTATACTAATTTTTTGTTTTTTTTCTCAAATTAAAATTTAAACATTTTATGATAAAAACTTATAATATTTTTTTTATTACAACGGAAGAAGAGGAGGGGGTGAAGATCAAACTTCCAACCCTCTACTAACAGGGAGAAGACAGTGTCATTGTGGCACAAGATCATTAGTTAAAAAATTTATAGTATTTAGTAGATTATATTCAATTTATTTATTAATTTATTTATATCTATATAATATTTTAATTAGTTTTTTATTATTAGATATTTATATTTATTTAAATTATTATTTTACAATATATATTAATTTAATTATAAAATATTATTGTTAGCATTTGAAAATCATGGATGGATGACACCAGTCCAAATATATATTTATATATTTAAAAAAAAAAAAACCCTTGTTCTAACTATTGAATTATAAAACGCTCATTTAATACAAGTGAACAAAGGCCGTGGCAACTTGTTTATCCGATTTAACGTAAAAGTGAACACAGATGGCAGCTGTATAATCTTCCCTACTTTTTATATCACTACATACGCTGATCCAAATTTGTCACCACTGTCTGATTGTAACGGATTTTTTTAAAAAAGAATTACAATTTAAAATTTAAAATATTCAAGAATCTTAAATTTTAAAATTACTCTAAAATATTTTAAAATAAAAAATTCAAAGTGTGTTAGAAAATTACTATTTAGGACTCCAAATTAATTTTTTTTGTTTTAGAATTTTTTAGAATAATTTTATAAGTTAAAATTTTTCAATTATAATTATCTTCAATTTTTCCAAAAAGAAGATTGTAACAAAGTACAATTCAAAATGTAAATAATGACATTTTTATACATCTTTTATATATAGCAAACAGCTCTTGAACAACTGAAACTACTAGAAATAATTGAGCTTATCCTCACATCGTGGCTTCTTCTTCCTTGCCACATATTATTTTAGGCTTCACAGCTAACAAATTTGACCTAGCTAGGTGACTAACACATCTTAAGCAATTATAAATCTCAAACTCAGGACTTCAAAAGCGATCACTCTCACTCAACATTAAGTAAACACGTAATAAAGATACCCATGCATATGTATCCAGAGATATTGAGGGTGCACTGTCATTATGTTTAAGCTAAACCATTGAGCGAAAGCTTGGCTAGATCCTTGACAAGCCTATCAAAGTCAGCATAGGAAGATCCTCCACGAGCAGTAGCAATCTCCGATTTTTTCTTCCACTCCAAGGCCTTCTTCCTCATCTCCTTCCCCTTCTCTCCCTCCATCATCTCCCTCACGTGCGCTTCTACCTCCTCTCTCTTCACATTCCCTTCCACCTCCAAGCCAACCCCCCATGTGCTACAAGCGTATCTGCAGTTCACTTGCTGCTCTGCGAAGTACGGCCAGCAGATCATAGGCACGCCCCCACATATCCCTTCCAGTGTCGAGTTCCACCCACTGTGTGTCAAAAACGCGCCGATCGCGGCGTGTCCCAGAACCTTGTCTTGTGGGCACCACCCAACCACCATACCCCTATCCTTCGTCTTTTCCAAGAATTCCTCGGACAAAACAGCCGAACGACCCATTACCACATCAGATCTTAAAATCCAGAGAAATGGGTGCCTACTGTTTGCCAACCCCCATGCGAACTCCTTCAGATTCTTCTCGGTCATCTTCGCAATGCTTCCGAAGTTGATGTAAACGACGGAGTTTGGTTTATGTTTTTCTAGCCACGAGAGGCAATCAGTGTTCTCCTTCCAGAGGCTGGGCTTGATAATTTTGCTGTCGTTTTGGGGTTTGAGTTTGGTTTGGGTGAGGAGAGTGAGGGGTCCAATGGAATAGAGATTGTTGGAGAAGGTAGAGGAAACGGCGGCGAGTACCTCGGATTCGAAGTCGTGGAAGGTGTTGAAAATGATTGCATCGGATTTGAGGTTGTCCTGGGCTTCTTCGAGCCACCGATTGAACGCGATGTCGTCTGGGTTTGTGCTGCGAACGAAGCTTGGCATGTCCTTGATCCGCATGTGGGCCATTCCTGGTATCCAGTCCAGGGGGGTTTCCAGGAAGCCCTTGCTCATAATGTCGCGTTCCTCTGTCAAACAAAAGTGTCATATAATCAAATTAAATTGCAAGAACACGTTACTGCACGACACAATAACATCTACAACCTCGGGTACTGCATGAAAATGTCTTTTCTTTTTCTTTTTTCCTTTTCTTTCTTTATTTCTTTCATCTCCAACTATAAATTTTGAACTAGATTTACTACCTTTGAAAATAAGTTTAAAATGGGCTACGGTGTAAATAGCTCAAACTTTGTCTGTGGGATGATTTCAAGATTTGTGATAATAGTTTATTACTGGACACAAATTTTAAGGCACATCAAAACCAAAAATTTACACAAATTTAAAGTAAAGGAAATTAAATTCTAAAATTAAATTGTGTGTAAGTATTTATAAAGTACGGACATTAAAAAAACAAAAAGTTACGCCGGTATTTGATATATATATATATATATATTGAACACTTATATTAAATACAATACTGTATCATATGATGATATAAATTACACGTAGATACTTAAAATTTTATCATGTCATGTCTATGTGATTAGTGTCCATACTTCCTAAATGAGTATATTTGGTCATGCTCCAAGCCTCTGATAACATATTAGGAATCATTTCATTAAAAATTTAAAATATTAAACAAAGGCTCATGAACAGAGTATTCACATAATTTCTATCAGATTTAGGCCCCCTTACAAAAGTCTAATGAGTTATTTTGGTCAGAGACTTCAATGTCATATCAAATATTATTTTAATTTAAAAACTTAATCTATAAATCATAAATTTATGAATAATTTTGAAATATTATAAAATTCAATTAATTATTATTAATTTTTTAGATAAATATAAATTATTTATTTTTTATTATTTTTTATTTAACAAATAATTTGACGAAAAATATATAGCGACATGATGCTGTTGTGAAGCCTCAGCAATGGCATGTGCACAATTTCCATATGAGGCCAAATTAACCAACGGCATCTGGGCGGGGAATCTGCCAGGAAATGACTAGAAAGACCTAGTGATAGAAAATTCCAAAAACCAAAGAGAAAGAAAGAACCTAAATTAACTTTTTTTTCTTTCGGTCATTAGAGAAGCCAAATTAAGTTACTAAACCAAAAGCTTACTTACGTACCTTTCACTGGAAAAATGCCTCTTTGAACAAGCTCTCCAAACTGGAGATATGCCACGAACCCACAAGTGGACGCGGTCCAGAACTGAACCTCAGGAATGCCGAGTTCACGAGCTACCTTAATAGCAAAGGTCATGATCCCATCGGAGATCACGCAGCTCACAGGAGGGACACCCTCAGTGGAATTGAGCCTTCTGATAAGGTCCCTAAGGGGACCCACAGAGTGCTTCTGGGTGTAGTACAGAAGCTCGGTGACACTCTGGGTGGCGTCAGGGTTCGAGGGTGGCACCCCGTCTGGGATGGTCTCGAACCTAAAGCCTTCGAAGTTCTTGACCGCGTCCGGACCTTTGGACCGGAGGAGACGGCTGTGGTTGAACTCGGTGTAAACGAAGGTGATGAAGAAGCCTCGGGAGTGAAGGAGCTTGGCTAGTTGCATGAAAGGGATCACATGGCCTTGTGCAGGGAAGGGAATGCACACAAGGTGAGAAGCATAGTTCTCAGATGGCAGAGAACCCATTAGTAAATAAAATATTAGCTTAGTTTAGAAAAATGAGAGGGTTTATAAGTTGAGTAGGGTGGAGGTGCAGGTGGAGGTGAAGGACTTTATATGGAAGTTGGGCGACCTAGCTAGTTGCTGTCAAGGGAGTTGATAATCCGTTTTGAAAAAAATAAAAAAAATAAAAATCTGATTACCTCCGGACACCACATAATTAATTTTGACTTTCAAACATTACTTTTTCAAAATAACAAAATCTAGGTATAATTCTATTAAAAAGTTCTTCAATATATATATATATATATATATATAAATAATAAGTTTATTTGTTTAGCACCGTATGATAAGGTGTTTTAATTTTTTTTTTCATATGTTATGTATTTTTTGAAATACCTAATACCAAACACTTATTAAGAATTTTACTTAAATCTAGTTCATTAAATAATTTAATAGTAAATACTTGCCATATATTTTGATCGAAGAGATTGGAAAAGATCAAGAAAATAGAAAAGAAATTTTAATTTAGATAGTTTATATAATTTAGATTTAAAGCTAACATTTTCTTTGTTCATAATATATTTGGACTAAAGAGAATAATAGAGAAAAAATATTTATTTAAGTTTAATTAAATATTTAAATTAAAATTTATCTTCCCTCTCTAATTCTATTCCCTCGATTGAAACGCACCCTTAACAAACTTTTTGCTTAGATGCTAAACTATTACATTAAGATTATGATAATGCGAGTCACTTTCTCCAAATGAGATATTTTAAAAAGTATTCATTAAATAATCAATCCTGATTTGTTTATTAATTATTTTTGACTATTTAAAATAATATGAGTTTTTTTTTTGGGTCTGAGTGATATTATGAGGCATTGGATTTCTCGTTATTGTCATCTAGACACGTCCTAAAAAATAGTAATGGCCAGAGAAATACAACACCTCATAATTAAACTTGATCATACATCAAAAAGTCTGTTTGCTTTTATAGATTTGACTTAAAAATATAGATATAAATTGAAAAAGAAAAACTAAAAAAAAAACTCATTTTTAAAAGGTCGATGTTTAAAACAGGCCAAGTTCATACTCTTTTTAAAACTCATCTTGATTCAATAATATATATGTGTGTATTAATATTCTTAAATTTCTTTCATTTCTTTTTCATTATTAAGTTTATGTGTTTCATTAGTTTAGCATGATGAATTTATCTTTATCAAAACATAGATTGTATGCTTTTATAAATTGAGATATTATTTGAATTAATAAAAAGATTTATCAATGATTTGGATAGAACAACTCTAAATGAGATTGCTTTAAATATATTCAATTTAAGTTTAAATATATCTTTCTTTCATGAATAGTGAATAGTTTCATGAAAAAGATTTTAATAAATGAGATTGCCCCATTTACACATATACTTCACAATAATAGAGATCATGATAAAAGTATATATTATTATATTTAGAGTCAGTTATATTTAAAATTTATTTTTTAAATATTTTTTAGATATAATAATGTTATAATAAAATTGTATAAGTTGAGTTTTTTTTAGTATCTAGATATTTGTTAGTTTAAAAATTTGTCAAAAATAAAAAAGTTTATTGGCTCAAGCCAAGTCTAGGCCTAAATTTTTGCTATAGTACTAAACTTAGGCTTGCTTTTTTAAACACTTTTTTTTTTCTTTTTCATGAACTCAACCTATTTTTACCCGGACTCGGTTACCATCAAGTTTACTTACAATTACTCTTCTAAAAGTTTTTATACTATAATATTTATAAACTAAGTACTATACAAAATTATTAAAGATTAAATTCTTAAGTTAAAATATGAAAATTGAATTAATTATAAATATACAATGTAAATTGTACTATAAATTATTAAATGACTATGATTTAACAAAAAATTATTAAACCAATATATCTATATTTTATATAATATTATAAGTTTCATTAAATATTAGCAGTTTCCTTAATAATTAATGAAACTTATGATTATTATGTTTAATGACTCATATATAAGATATGGCATAGTTAACTTAATTTAAGAGTATGTTGAACACATAATTTAAATTATTTAATATTAAAAATTATAAGAATTGATTATTTTACAAAATTAATCGTATTATAAATATTATTGCTTTTGGTTGTTGAAAGAGATATTTATTTCGAATTATTTTATGCTCTTACAGTTTTTTCAAGAAACTATGATTGTTAAAGGAAAAAATAATTTATCGATATATGTGTTATATGTTAGGTATATTAAGAAATATATAAATATTTGTTTATACTTTTTCTCCCTTCAAATTTTATTCTGGACTTTGCCAGGAAGATGCTTTAAACGTTTATAAATTGCGTGATTTTAATTAAAAATGAGATGGAGAGATTTATTTTTGGGTGAAGAGATGGAGAACTTTTGGTTTTATTGGAAAAACCTTTAAAATTTTGTGACTTTATATAAACTTTAACATGAGAGAAAAAAAAAAACAAACAAGTTGCGCCAGATCGCGTGAAAGGGAAAACACTTATTGTTGATTGGTTGCAAAATAGATATAATATATTTATATAATTCATATAATATTTATATAATATTTATAATTATTATTTTATTTATTAAATTATTATTTTAATTATCAAATTATCTTGTCAAAAATAAAGATACAAAAATTAAATGAATCAAAAGATTCTTGTTTGTTGCCCTTCCTCTCACAGAAAAGTTTGCTGGACAATTATATATACAAGTGGGAGACGTTCCCGGTTTCACTCCACTTGAGGCATTACATTCCAACACCTACTCAATAATGAAGTACGGCATAAAATATCTTGCCCACCCGTTAGGTAGTTTTGTTGTCGCTAAGAAATGCGTGGTTGACAAGTTGCGCCAGATCGCGCGAAAGGAAAACCTTCGCCTCCGTTTGGTTCGCGAAATTAGGAATGTGATTTTTTTATATAATTTATATTATATTTATTAAATTATTTTTTAAAAATTAAAAAAATATCTTATTTCACTTATCTCCATCTATTTATATTTTTTATTCTTTTTATTATTATATCCTCCAATCAAATATATTCTTATTGTTGATTCGTCGCAAAATAAATATAATATATTTATATAGTATTTATTATATATTTATAATTATTATTTTATTTATTAAGTTATTATTTTAATTATCAAATTATCTTGTTAAAAAAAAAGATATAAAAATTATTTTTTATCTCATTTATTTATTTTTTTATATTATTCAACTTTTTATATCATTCAACTAAATGGGTATTAATATTGTACAAACTATTTCAGCACTTCTTTTTAGTGAGATCTTTAGAGTCCTTGTTAAATCCTGTTTTAAGGTTTATTCTTAGGTTAAAAATGCTAAATATAGATATTAATTGTATGATTGACAATTATGAATACGAAGATGAAAAGGAATTTTAAATATGCGACTTAACCCATAGTATTAACATAATCTATTTACATTTCTAGTTTCTATATAAAAAAAATCTTATTAATGTGAAATGTTTCCTTAATGCTACTAACGTTTTATTAATGAATTCATTGTCTCCTTTATTTTTTTTTATGCAAGAGTGAACAGAAATTCAAACTCTAAATGTCTTGTTAATGTTTAACATCTTTCACTTTTCACGCTAGCTACTTGAATTCATTATTTAAAATGGGTTAATTAAATATGCTGTCAATGTGAGTCACGTCGCTTTTGGCTTACAAGGAAGCAGTTAACTTTGCAGAGGAGGGCTCAATAGTTATCTGCTTTTATTTTTGTGTAATATTTATTATTTTTTATAATTATTTATTTCTTTTGTTATTTTTTTAAAATAAAAACACAAGAGATTAGATAATTTTACATGTACAATAGATTAGATAATAGTAGAGGAAGGACCAGTTGATATCTGTTTTTATTTTATGTAATATTTATTATATATTTATAATTTTTATTTAATAATTTTTATTTTTTTAAAATAAAAATATGAAAGTTATTTTTTATCTATTTCATTCACTTTTTTATTTTTATGTCTATGCTTCATATTTTATGTATCAAATAGTCCTTTATTAATAAGGCTCTTAATTTACTTTAATACTATAAAAAATTTGTGTGGTCAAATTTTGCTGCCAAAATTATTGTATTTATATATTATACTTTTATATTGAGGTAGGGATACCCTTCTCTTTTTTGTTTTTTTGTTTTTAAGTAAAGAGTAATTTCAGTCTCACTGAAGTAAAGAGACATGCTTAACATGTCAACTTGTGTGTGTGAGAGAGAGAGAGAGAGAGAGAGAGAGAGAGAGAGAGAGAGAGAGAGAGAGGGGTAAAATTTAATGCACACTTTTTGCAAACATTTAATGTACAATCATAGTGACATTTTCAACGACAAGAAAGAAAGATACCGTGAATGTTAAAATCATACATATATATATATATATATATATAAAAGAGAGTGAGTGGAAAAATTAAATGCACACTTTCCAACCATTTAATATGTACGGACTATAATAAAAGGGGGAGAGACATTTAGAAGGAAAAGAAAGAAAGATACCGTGAATGTTAAAATCATATATATATATATATATATATATATAAAAATAAGAGAGTGAGTGGAAAAATTAAATGCACACTTTCCAACCATTTAATATGTACGGACTATAATAAAAGGGAAAGAGACATTTAGAAGGAAAAGAAAGAAAGATACCGTGAATGTTAAAATATATATATATATATATATATATATATAAAGGAGAGAGTGTGTATAATGTGTGTTGAAAATTTTAATTCATGCTTTTTTCAAGTATTTAATATACAATTATAATCAACATTTTCTCTTATTTTAATTTAATGCACACTTCAGTCCAATCGAATATAGATATAATTTTTAGTGTGTACTTAGATTGATGGTGGGTAAATTTGATTTTCTAAACTTTGATTTTATAGAATTGATTTTGTGTAAAAGTGAGTTTACAAGAACGTGATTTATATTTGAAAAGTTTAGGTGAAAAGTGATTCTGGTAGAATTAATTTTATTTGGATATTATATACCAGAATCACTTTTAAGTGTAAAATTATAGAAAGAGTAGTCATATTACTTTATTTGATTTATTCCTATAATATTAC
This sequence comes from Erythrophleum fordii, assembly GCA_032878935.1. NCBI lineage: Eukaryota > Viridiplantae > Streptophyta > Magnoliopsida > Fabales > Fabaceae > Erythrophleum > Erythrophleum fordii. Next base: position 44,884,757 of record JAVQMF010000053.1, on the reverse strand, counting down.
TTTTTTTTAAATAGCATTTAACAAATAATATAATATAATATATCTTTTTATTTTTGATGATATTAGAATTAAAATATAAATTAAAAATAAATATTTTAATTATGTTATCCTCTGTGGTGCATGATTGTGAATCTGTGATCCTCCTTCTCACTTGCATGGAGTTGTTATTTTTGACATTTGAGCACTTGACCCTTCACCATATGATTCTTCGATTTCTTAGCAAGGTTAAAATTTGAATGAACTTGAATAGCATGATTATAATCACATATCAGAAGAAATGGCATTGAGGTTGGAGGAGGAACAAGAGAAGGAAGGGAGTGAAGCAGAAGGCGATCACCGTCGATCCAATAGCTGGGTTTTGGGTATAATATAGACAGAAATGTCATTATGAACATAATTTGCACCTCAGACTCACTAGTGGAGCTGTATAATAGAAATAGAAAATTCTAAACCAGAAAATGAACCAACGTGCGTTGGCGGAAAGCAGGTGTAAAATGCTTCGAACTAACGTGATTTTCCTACTCCTCAGAGAGATGGTGCGGTAAATCGAACGTGGATCCAAACATGCGGCCAATGTGATTTTCCTGTGTAAACCTTGGTTTGAGCCAAAACGCGGGTACATCGACGTGTTTCCAAACGCATCCTTAAAAAATTGGTTTTGATTTCTTTTTCTTTCTCTCTCTTCAAATGAAGTTTGAATCTTCTAAAGTTTAATTATAAATTATCTTATAAAGTTGAAGAAGGATAGACACAAGATGAAGAGCCCATACACTCCCACTCTCTCACTTCTAATATTTGGCCTTCCATTTGGATCTTTTATGTAACCCTTCCTCTCAACTTAATAATTACCTTGTCTAATTGATAGCAGTATTTAATTTATTCATAAACATGAGCATAAGTGTGACATACAGAGCCACCAACGGTATTGTCCAGCACCTGTGGCTAGCACCACACAGCACTGGGTTTGTCCTTTCCCTTCTGATCCTTCATCTCCTTCGGGAAAAGCGCGCCGTTGGTGGGGAGGGATTCTCCCCCACTTATATGCACCTTTGCCCCAGATCTCCTACTCGATGTGGGACTTCACAATCCACCCCCCTTGGGGCCAACCCGTCCTCGGGTTGCACACTCGAGTAGTTGCTCTGATACCAATTGTGACATACAGAGCCACCAGCGGTATTGTCCAGCACCTGTGGCTAGCACCACACAGCACTGGGTTTGTCCTTTCCCTTCTGATCCTTCATCTCCTTCGGGAAAAGCGCGCCGTTGGTGGGGAGGGATTCTCCCCCACTTATATGCACCTTTGCCCCAGATCTCCTACTCGATGTGGGACTTCACAATCCACCCCCCTTGGGGCCAACCCGTCCTCGGGTTGCACACTCGAGTAGGTCGCTTTGATACCAATTTGTGACATACAGAGCCACCAAGGTATTGTTCCCCAACCTTCCCGCTTCTGGCTTACGCCTCCTTCACGGTTCAACGGGTTGTTTGTCCCTTGGGGTTGCCCCCAAAAGCGCGCCTTGGTGGGGAGGGATTCTCCCCCGCTTATATGCACCTTAGCCCCAGACCTCCTACCCGATGTGGGACTTCACAATCCACCCCCCTTTTGGGGCCGACCTGTCCTCGGGTCGCACACTCGAGCAGGTCGCTCTGATACCAATTGTGACATACAGAGCCACCAACGGTATTGTCCAGCACCTGTGGCTAGCACCACACAGCACTGGGTTTGTCCTTTCCCTTCTGATCCTTCATCTCCTTCGGGAAAAGCGCGCCGTTGGTGGGGAGGGATTCTCCCCCGCTTATATGCACGTTTGCCCCAGATCTCCTACTCGATGTGGGACTTCACAATCCCCCAACCTTCCCGCTTCTGGCTTACGCCTCCTTCACGGTTCAACGGGTTGTTTGTCCCTTGGGGTTGCCCCCAAAAGCGCGCCTTGGTGGGGAGGGATTCTCCCCCGCTTATATGCACCTTAGCCCCAGACCTCCTACCCGATGTGGGACTTCACAATCCACCCCCCTTTTGGGGCCGACCCGTCCTCGGGTCGCACACTCGAGCAGGTCGCTCTGATACCAATTTGTGACATACAGAGCCACCAGCGGTATTGTCCAGCACCTGTGGCTAGCACCACACAGCACTGGGTTTATCCTTTCCCTTCTGATCCTTCATCTCCTTCGGGAAAAGCGCGCCGTTGGTGGGGAGGGATTCTCCCCCGCTTATATGCACCTTAGCCCCAGACCTCTTACCCGATGTGGGACTTCACAATCCACCCCCCTTTTGGGGCCGACCCGTCCTCGGGTCGCACACTCGAGCAGGTCGCTCTGATACCAATTTGTGACATATAGAGCCACCAAGGTATTGTTCCCTAACCTTCCCGCTTCTGGCTTACGCCTCCTTCACGGTTCAACGGGTTGTTTGTCCCTTGGGGTTGCCCCCAAAAGCGCGCCTTGGTGGGGAGGGATTCTCCCCCGCTTATATGCACCTTAGCCCCAAACCTCCTACCCGATGTGGGACTTCACAATCCACCCCCCTTTTGGGGCCGACCCGTCCTCGGGTCGCACACTCGAGCAGGTCGCTCTGATACCAATTTGTGACATACAGAGCCACCAAGGTATTGTTCCCCAACCTTCCCGCTTCTGGCTTACGCCTCCTTCACGGTTCAACGGGTTGTTTGTCCCTTGGGGTTGCCCCCAAAAGCGCGCCTTGGTGGGGAGGGATTCTCCCCCGCTTATATGCACCTTAGCCCCAGACCTCCTACCCGATGTGGGACTTCACAATAAGCTAATTTAATACCTTATTGGACAATGCAAGAAAGAGTTACATAACTAGTGTAAATAAATTTTTTTCAAAATAATTTTAGTAGATGGGGCTTATTAGCCCATTTTGTTATATCAATTTAATCATGCATTCCAATAATTAAAATATTATTATAATCCATTAGAACGAAGTCAATACATATAAATAACAAAAGATAGACCTTGTGAAATTTCTAAGGATAGTCAAATATTTGAACCCAAAGGTAGAGGTACTAGCTGGCTATCCTTCATAACAATAGAAGTCTGCATACCAATAATAATCTTTACTAGGCCAAACCCTAGTAACTCAGTCATCATCTGATCAATTCCATAACGAGTTGAAAGCATTTTCACTATTTAAAAATATTAACACTAAACATGAGAATCATAGAATTCTTAGTAAGATGGTAAATGTTTTAACATAGTTAATCATTCAGCTACCATGTATGCAAAAAATATTTTGATTTCTTTTATCTACTTGAGAATCATGGCATCATACAAATACATATCTTCATATATATGTAAGCATGTTACCTATTCATATTATAGCATATCAACATTAAGATTAACTAGTCATAACTTTAAGTAATAAGTGAAATTCCCATGATGACATAATTAGCACACCTTTAAAACTTTTTTGTACATCACCTAATGGGGGGTAATCATAAATACCCCCAGGCATGAGTCATATACATAAAATAGCAATAAAATAATCATAAGCATAATCCGAGCATCAATATTAAATATTTAACATGACTTGACTAAATGAGGAACATAATCATAAATTGTACTCAATATGTTATACCTTAATTTATACATATGTTATGAGAATAATAATTGCATACTTAGCCATCCCCTAAGATGAATCCATTACACAAGGCAATTAAAGACCACCCCTAATAAGGAACTTCCTCCTGATAAAGAACATTATCTATAACAGACCATCCCTTATAAGGAATTTTCTTTCTACAAATAACATTGTCTATAGATCATCCCTCATAGGGATAGGGAGTAGAGAACACTATTTTCAACTTTGGAATACTTGTGTTTTTACTTTTCAAAATTTCCTTTTTTCTATTTTTGACCATAGTGACCTCAAGTGACTACTTCAAGCATTCAACAAGCATCATAGGACACCAAAGCATCATTTGAACATGATTATAAAGTTCATTCATGCAATCTACCATTAAAGGTGTTCTAGTGAGATAAAATGGTAAGGGTGAAAGAAATGGAACTTTTGGCCTATTTTGAGCATGCTACGAGAACCTACTCTAAACAGACTTTATTTAAGGTAACATACTCTGTGAAAAGGTGGTTTAAAGCCTTAACCTACTCTAAATAGAAATATTCTGAAGAAAATTAGTTCAACCTCGAACAAACTTCAAATCATTATTAGACTCAAAGGAAAAAAAATCATGATATGTGTATGGAGTTAACATACAAACTCTCATACATTTATTAATTAATTATGTGCATTATTTATAAAATTACTTTTTTATCAATAACAATTCATTTTATGTTTTATATTCTAAAATGCACTATACAAAGTGACTCTTTTTTTTCAATTCTACATCTAATTATTCAAAATGTCTATTTTTTTTAAACTATTAAACACACACTTGTTTAAACAATTATGAATTTAAGATTTTTTTATATAAAAATTGTAATGAATTGATCTTTGGGTTAACTAAATCAATTCGCCTTTTTTCCAACAGATCAAAAGTAGATCATTCATTTCAAGATCAAGAAATCCATACATGCATTTTAGAAGAAATTATATTTATTCACCCGTAATGTTCCTTGAATAAAAAAAAATTATAATTGATCTCTTAATTAATTTACTTTTTGGTAACAATGATTCCTTAATTTATTAGTTTCAACATCATAAGTCTCTTATCATTTAAACTTAAAATTTTAATTATTTATAATTATTAGATTATATTTCATATTATCCCTTCTCATCATCTTTTTCCCTTGATCTATCATACACCTCATTTTCCTCAAAGTTTCTGTCTCAACTAATTGGATTTATTTGATATGCTGCTTCAAAAACAAAAATTAGTTAAAACATCAAAACCAGACGGTGCCACACTGTGTCTCATTCCCGATTGACATGTAAGTCATTAAAATAAATGATATTTTGCAGAAAATTGGATCGACCTTTCAAACTTTAAATCATTATTAGACTCCAAGAAATAAAAAACGATATGTGTGTGTTTGGAGTTAATTTATAAAATCTCATACGTTTATTGACTAATTACGTGTATTATTTATCAAATTGTTCTTTTTTATCACCAATAATTCATTTTATGTTTCATATTCTAAAAAATAATATACAAAGTGATTTTTTTTTCCAATTTTCAATTATACTTCTAATTTAAAATGTCTATTTTTTATCTATTAAACACACATTTTAAGTTTAAAGTTTTAAACAATTATGAATATTCTGCAGAGTTTTTTCTTTTAAGAAAATTATTCTGATGACGTGACGTTTAGGTGAATCAATTCTTCATTTTAATTTTTTAATATTCTAAAAAAAATTGATTCAACCTTTGAAACTTCAAATCATAACTAGATTAAACAAAAAACAAAAAAAATCACGCGTGTGCGTGAGTGTGAGGAGTTAACCTATAAACTTTCATATATTTATTAACTAATTATATGTATTATTTATAAAATTGTTCTTTTTTATCAACAACAATTCATTTTATGTTTTATATTTTAAATATGCAAAGTTAATTTTTTTTCCAATTCTATCTAATTCAAAATGTCTACTTATTTATTTTAGCTATTAAACACACACGCACACTTGTATGTATAAACAATTATGAATTTAAGAGTTCTTTTTAAATATTGTGAGGTCAGATGATGTTGGGGTTGACACAATCAATTCACTTTTTTTTTCGACTGATCAAGTTAAATAATTTATATCAAGATAAAAAAAATCATAACAGATTTCAAAAAACAAGTTACATTTATTCACTCTTAATGTTTATCTAATTTAAAAATTATAATCAGATCTCTTAACATACTAATTTCATTAGAATAAAATTTTAATTATCTAAATTTTAATTATTTATAATGATTAAAATACTTTTTATATTGTTTAATATATATCTATATGTGTATATAGATAGATAGATACATATATATATATATATATATATATATATATATATATATATATATTATTCTCTCTTCTTCTTTTCCAGTTAATCTATTCACTACCCCTCGTATCCATGAGAATCTCTGTGTCTGAACCAATCAGGTTTATTTGATGTGCTTGAAAACTGTTTCCTCTGTCTTTTTTGGGTCACGTCCATCGGATCAAGATCTTCACTAGAAAAGTGCAATGGAGCTGAGCCGCTATAAAATGCTGTGCCTTCAAAGATCGTATGTAGAAGAACTAGAAAATATGACGTTGATCAATATTGCTGGTATTTTCTAAGAGTATTCTTTATATAACACTTGATCAATATTAGTTGCCGGTATTTTCTAAGTTGGTGATAAAAAGACAAGGACATGGATAGATTAATTAAGAGAGAACAAAGAGGTATTCAAAAGATCGAATTCTAGTAATTTTTTATTTTAAAAATTTTTAAATTTAAATAACATAAAATTTCTTGCAATGAGATTAATAGATTACAAAGTTGATAGTCATTTTTTAAAATTAAGAAAGATATTGCAATTAATGACAAAAATAAAAATGTATAAATATAATTTTTCTTAAGTTATTTTTTTATCTTCTTACTACATATAAATTCATGACAAAATTGAAATGAAAATTTAGGACAATATCTAATTACAAATATCAAAGTCGCTTTCATCATCCAGTGAATATCGCTTGATGTTATGTATGGACGGAGCATCAGTTGAGCTCGATAACTTTCATTTATTAAGGATGGGGGCATCATTTAACCGCTTGTTTGGTTTGTTGATGTAAAAGGAAAAAGAAGTGAAAATTTTGGTGAAATTTTATTTTTATTTTTATAATTATTATTTAATATTATTTATTAATTATTATTTAATTATTAAAAATAAAATTATTATAAGTATTTTTTATTTTTATTTTTATCTCTAATTTGTTTGGTGTGCTAATAAAAAAAATAAAAAAAATTTTATTTATAAAATTATTATTTAATTATTAAAAATAAAAATATTATAAATATTTTTTATATATAAAATTATATTTATTCTTAATTTTTTATATATCAAATATGTCAGTAACTTTTTGCCTATCATATCAAATGAGAATGAACACTTTCCGTGTACGTGCCTGGGTGCGGTAGAGCAGGGACAGCTCAACTGCCTAATGTGGTCGCATCATTATAGTTGGAAGCATTTTCACAAGTTGCATTTAGATACCCTCGTACGTGAGGATTGGATTCTCTAAATTTTGAAAAACGATAAAATCTTTTAAATTTATTTATTTAATACTCTAAAAGTGATAAATTTAAATTAAAAAATAATATATTTCACGTGATAATTTTTGAAGTATATCTATGTTTCAGAGGGACTTCATCCTTTTCTAATTCAGAGGATCCAATTTCCGTACGTGAACCATGCGAAACTTTGCATTTTCCTCTGGTTGGCCCAAAAGTGGCTATATAAGGGGACTATACACTGTGGTGCCAGGAGCAATGACAGCGGGGACGAAATTGGAAGATATGGTACAGACAAAATTTCAAGCAGCTACGCCATTTCTTAAGTAGGTCCGTCCCTGAATGACAATTATTTCTGTTGAATAATTTTTCATGAGAGAATGAAAATATTTCATCATATGTCACTCTATCGATCAAACTATTTTTATAATTTTTTTGAAAAAAAATTGAATCTTTCATTGTCAGGTTGATATATATATATAGAGAGAGAGAGAGAGAGAGAGAGAGAATTCAATTACATGATCATTTTTATTATGAAATAAATTTTAATTTTTTTTCCTGAAATCAAAATATATTCTATAATGAAATTATTTTAAGTAAAATCTCTTGGGTTTATAAATGATAAATTTTTTTAAATTTAATAAAATTATCGCAAAATTAGATGACATTAAACATGTTCACTACTTTTTAAAAAAATTAGACGAACATTACAAAGTAATAAACATGTTCACAACTTTTTGAAAAAAATTAGACAATGATAATAATGATGAGGACAATAATAATAGTAATAATGATATATGTGTTAGGTATATATCTAATCCAAGTAAACATTGTTGAACGTGTAATGAAATTTTTAACACAAATTAAATAATATTAAAATAAAAAAGTTTTTTTTAATTTTTTTTAACAAGTTATATTTTTATACAAAAGTAAATATTATCCTCGAGAGTATTTGAATTAAAATTACTTTAGCTGAAGGTTATTTTTTTAATTTCAAAGGAATAACATGTAATTTTTTATCATAAAAAGAGGGCCATGAAATTAAGCTATCTCACTCCAGGGAAGAGAATATATTTTATTCTAATTTTTATGGCTTAAATATTATTATAGATGCCTTATGGACCTAATATCCTTAAAGGTCCAAAATGACTCAAGACTTGCGAAGGCCTAAAGATCTTAACTTCTACATGACTTTGAGACATGTACAATGTACTCATAGGGTAAGTTGGCCAAAGATAACTTATGCTAGTGAGTGGCTCTACACTAAGTAAAAGTTTTCTCAAGTATGTCAAGTTAATTAAAAGTCATGATTATCTTGTCCTATTGAAGGACCAAATCAAAACTTCATGGAACTAGAGAGTGCAAATGTGCATTTAGACCTATTTTTATAGGAAACCTTTTGTACAAGAGTCTTAGTTTAATTGGCACCTTCCCTAAATATAATTGCTAGAGGTACATGATGTATGTGAGTTTAATTGCTTAATCTGCCCCTTTCTTTACTCCATTACAAAAATATAATATTTTTAGTGAAGGAATGGAACGGGACAAGTGAAAGATCTATCTTTTGCTAAAGCCTAAGTCGCTAAATTGGTAAGAAAAATATTTTTTTACTAAAATTTCTCATTGGCATAATTAACGATGAATTTTTCCTTGTCATTCCCTCCTAAAATAGACATTGATTTTTTGTCAAAAGATCCATTACTAATTAGGGAGCAACTGGAGAAGTTGATTGGCGAGGGATTCCTCACTAGATATAAACTTTCCTCACCAAAAAGTAGAAAATACCAAAACGTTAGAGAAAAAACCAAAATGTTGGAAAATACCCTCTCTAATCTATCTCTAATCCACAATTAGCGAAAAATTTCTCTAGTATCTTAGTTTTTGGGATCATAAAAGTAATAAAAAATTGAATGTAAGAAAGTAAATCTATTAATAATATTTAATCTTAAAAAATAACTTTCATGTTTAGTATTTAAACTTAATTTTAAAGTCAATAATTTAATGAAAATAAATTTTATATTAATAATATTTGATAAGGAGATAATTATGAAACACATGAATAATGAGTTTAAGAACTTTCCCATCTTCAACAACAAATGAATAAATTAAGTAAAATTATGTTAAAAACTTTGTATATTAACGAGTTAAAAATTAATTTTTACTGTTATATGTTTTTAAAAATTTTGCTTGTAGTTTTTAATCATTAAAATAGGAAATATCCAACAATAAAAAACCTCAATCTATTAAATAAAACGTTATAAAATTACCAATTGCATAATCTCTTCCTGGTCAAATTAAGTCCAAGCAATATTCGTCCCTTAGATATTATATTTTCAGCGCATTAAATAAATCAGGAGTTAACCTTGAGCTAAGCAATTCACAACTCAATAGTTGCAAGTCAACATAATTTAATCAAAGTTTAGGTCCTTTTCGAAGTTTTTTTTTTGTCCTCCACACTTTGAAATTTTGCCACTTACCACTTCCCAACGGAAGTTTTGCCCTTATTTACACATTACATTTCCACTGGAGAGCATCATAATCAGTATAGTGTGAGTTAAGTAATAAATCCTTTATACTAGCAATAAGTATAAACATATAAATATCACTAAAAATATATAGCATATTTATTTATTCATAATTAATTTGTTATATTTACATTTACTAAATTTAGTTAAGCATTTCTTAGCATGGTAATTAGTGAATGATGTTGTAGATTTATATAAAATTATATACTAAACGTTATTAGTTTAACATATCAATTCATTTTTTAATTAGTCACGAGCATTCGATTTTTTGGTTCATAACAATTGAAGCATTCCGTTTTGGACACTATCTCTTACAATTATTGAAGCATTTGATTTTAGTAAGGAAAAAAAGTGATACACCTAAATAGATGAGATAGATTGTCACATATTTATATAAGCAACAATACTTACCAAGTATTTTGGTAAATCACTCTGAATATAATAATAATAATAATAATAATAATACTAATAATAATAGAATTCAATCTCACCTAAAGGATACGTACGAAAAACTTCCAATAAAAACTGCCAAATTTGGAAATGACTAAAACCGAAGAGCAAATAAAAAATAAAATAAAAGAGAAAACACAATAAGTGAAGAGGTGAAGAGAGAAAAAGTCTTTTTTTGTTCGGTTAATAAAAAAAACTCTCGTATGAAGATCTATACTATTTGGTATTCAGAATAGAATGACAAATAAAATAAAAAAATAATTTTAAATATGAAAAATAATAATCAATTTTTAACCTAAATAAATAAAAAAATAAATATACTTAAATAATAACAATATAATAGATATTACTGGTAACAAAATTTTTTTTTTATACTAATCCTAGAATTAGTATAGATCAAGGGATCAAATCAATTTATGAGCCCAAAGTCCAACCCAACTTGGGCTTTATACGGGAGTGGGTCTTTGAAGTTCCACGTGATGAAGTGAACAATCTTGCCACTTGTACTTCATTGTGGGTTAATGAGGAAAGCTCTTTGGTTAATGAGAAAAAAACTCTCAAAAAGGCCTTAAAGCTTTTTGGTTAATGAGAAAAACACTTTTAAAAAGGCCTTAAAGATTAGTATGGTGTCCAATCCAACTTGGGCTTCATACTGGACTGGCCCTAATCTTTCCACATGATGACGTCAGCACTTTGCCATCTGTACTTCATAGTGGGTCCCACGAAGCTTTAGTGGGAAAACTAGCTTTCTTCCCCGTTTGACTTGCCAAGAGCTTTAACCCCTTCAGCAACGCGATTGGATTCTCTCCTCCGCGCATTTCATCCGCTGCCTCTCCTCCAAACGCTAAGCGATATCGTTTTCTGCATAAAATGATTATGAGCCTTTAGATTTGTGAGTAATTAACGGACGGTGATAAAGCCTTACTAACTCTAAACGACATAGTTTTGAAGACGCAATCTTAGCTGTACATTTCATGGGATAATCACAGCCGTCTATAGCATACCAAATCTTTCAATCTTGCTTACTCTTCTCCAGACCAGCGCGGGAAAACAGAAAACAGAGTTTCTCTGCTAAAACATTGTATAGTCGATGTTTTTTTGCAGCGGGGTAGCTTTAGTGAAGGTGGTTGGAGTTTTCTCTTCATTTCAATCAAATATTGCAATCTGAAATCTTTTTTTTTTTTTAGTTTTATATTCAGTTTATCATTTTGTAAAAGTTTAAAGTTGGATTTTTGAAGTCTTGTTGCTGTTCCATTTTATTTTCATTGTTGTTGTTCCATTTTGTTTTGTATTTAAATGAGTCTAGCTTGTATTTGTTTCAATATTATTTTTGTTTTAGTAACTATGTTTTATAATCATTTAGAATGCATATTAATGTTTTTATATTTGCAGGCTTATATATATATACCCAATGGATATAGGCTTGATTCCTAAACTTAATCTTGAGTTTGAAAATATAGAAGAGGCATGGGAATTCTGGCGTGATTATGGTAGGAGAGCTAGTTTTGGTGTTCGAAAACAAAAATTTTACAAGAGTAGAAAAGATGGGTCATATTCATATTATCTATATGTTTGTTGTAAAGAGGGGTTGCGGAAACCAAATAAGCGAGATGAAAAAACAAAGAAGCCTAGACAAGAGACAAGAACAGGCTGTGAAGCTAGAATGAAAGTTGTACAAGTAAATCGAAAGTACAAAATAAGTGAAGTTTTTCTATATCATAATCATCCTCTTCAACCTCCTGAAGCAGTTCACATGTTAGCATCGTATCGGAGATTAACACCAGCTCAAGAATATGAACTAGAAGTTGCTGAACGAGCTGGGATTAGTCAAAGATCAACATTTAATTTGATGAGCAAACATGCAGGAGGTCGAACTAATTTAGGATATACAAGAGTTGATGCAAAGAATTATCTCAATTCAAGAAGGCAAAGAGCCATGGCATTCGGTGAAGCTGGGTGTTTATTTAATTATTTTGAAAAGCAATTGACAGAAAATCCATCATTTTTTCATGCTCATCAAATGGATTCAGAGGAGCAAGTTACAAATGTATTTTGGGCTGATGCACGCATGTTGATCGACTATGTTTGCTTCGGAGAAGTCATTTCACTTGATACAACGTATTGTACAAACCGTGATCATAGACCTCTAGCTATTTTTTCTGGTTTTAACTATTACAAAGGAGGGGTGATATTTGGCGTTGCTTTATTATATGATGAGACTATTGGCTCCTTTAAGTGGCTCTTGGAGACTTTTTTACGGGCACACAAGAATGTCATGCCATTAACTATTTTCACAGACCAAGATGCCGCGATGGCACATGCAATAGGAGAAGTGATGCCAAATGTGAAGCATGCCTTATGCACATGGCATATCTCAAGGAATGCTATGAAGCATCTTAAGAACGCAATGAAAGATGGATCTCATATTGTGAGTGATTTTAATAACTGCATGTATCATTGTTGGGATAAAATAGAATTTGAAGAAGCTTGGCAAGCATTATTATCAAAATACAATATGGAGGATAACCCATGGTTGATGTCTATGTATCGAATAAAAGAGAAATGGGCGGCATGTTATATCAAGAATGCAAGGACACTTGGTATGAGAAGCACTCAAATCAGTGAAAGTGTCAATGCTAGTGTCAAAGGGTGCACAAGTCCTAAATTGGATATCAATCAATTCCTAGAACAATTTGAAGATGTGCTTAAGACTAAGCGCTTTAAGGAAGTGGAAGATGATTTCAAGGCACGTGATAAGTTGCCAAGGTTGATATTGCAAAGTTCATCTATGCTTCATCAGCTTTCTCAGGTATACACTAAACCTATCTTTGACTTATTTCAACGTGAATATGATCTACGTGATGCTACACGTATAGAAGATAGGAAAGAAAGAAAGATAAATGAAGCTGACAATGATAGTTCTACCTTGTTCGATTATGTGATAACCGTGGAAAAGAAAAAAGGAAAGTTTCTATTGACATTTGATCCATCGACAGAGACAATTACTTGTAGTTGCAAGAAGTTTGAAAGAGTAGGCATATTATGTTGTCATGCTTTGAGAATCTTCCTTGAACGTGATATCAAGTTACTACCAAAGAAGTATGTAATAAAGAGGTGGACTAGAGAAGCACGATGTGGTGCAGTGTATGATATCAAGGGAAAACAGGTTGAAGATGATCCTAAGCTACATAGGTCAAATCGATTTAGACAATTGTGCCCCATGCTTGTTAAGTTAGCCAGTGATGCATCAGAAAGTTCAGAGGCATTTTCTTTAGTTCATGAAGCTGTCTTGGAACTTACTAAGAAAGTGACTGAGTTGCATGTAAATATTAATGATAGTGATGAGGATGGTGATATTGATGGTGAGGGGAATCATGGGAGTAATTATGGTAATGGTGGCAAAGTTATTGGGTGGAAGAAGAGAGATGGTAGAAGGATAAAAAAACGACTAAAGAGTTGGGTGGATGAATTACATTCAAAAAGGTGAAGACGGAACCCCTCTAAGGACATATCACAGTTAAGAAAGAACTCTAAAAAAATTTCAAAGTCAGACAATAATTCTAAAAAGTCTTCACAATCTCGCAAAAATGCTAAGAAGGGTTCAGAGGTTAAGATTTTTATATTCTTTCATTAATTTTTTAAAGTTGTTGTCATATTTTCATTATTAACACTTTTATGTTCTTTCATTAATTTTTAGGCAACTCAAATGACACAGGAGATTGCTAACTCAGCACCTCAAGTACAATGTGATTACATGGTGGTAGATGCACCTGTACCAAGTCAAATGACTTTTATCAATTTGTTGATGGTAAATATGCAACCTTTTTCTATTGACAAATAAAAGAATATATCTATTTTTTACTGATAAATAACATATATTCTTATTGTAGGCACCACTTGACTATGATATGCCATCACTTGAAGCTATAGAGTTAACCAAAGCATTTACAAATGGTAAATCATAACACTTTTAGGCACTTTTATTCAAATGAAATTTAGAATTTTACAAGCAGTCATATACATGGTCTTAATATAGGGGACTTTACAATATGAACACTAACGATGTACAATACATTTCAAATGTAGATTCACATATCAACACAGATCATCCTACTACAGGTCCACATTTGTCCTAACTCAATGAAGTCTTTTATTTCCCTCAATGAAGTCTTCTATTTCAAGTACAAGTCCACATTTGTCCTAACTTTTGCTTCATCTCAGCTTCTCTTGGTCAACTGTTCATTTTGTTGATACCATGTAGTAACTTTGGGCTGCTCTCTTTTTGATCATGGTGGCTCAATGCTCTCCATTGTGCATACCAGTATATTTTGTACAGTAGTCATGATTTGCATATCCAATTGTGATGATATAATCTGTAATGCAATCATTTGGTCAGTACCAATTCAGAACAAATGACACATTAGTTATCTGTATTGTAATTATATGGTCAGCAAACTACCAATGGCCTCTTACTAGTTATCTGCTTTTGTCTTCTCACTTTCTTTCCCAATCTTTTCTCTGTTTCAATTCTTGCAAGCACAGAATTTGATAAAATAATAATAAGAAAGTTATCCACCTCTTAAATTCAATGATTCAATACAATTTATAGTGATGAGAATGGCTTGCCAAGGTACTATGGTCAGATTATGAAAACCAGGATGAGCCCAGATCTTGAATTGCATACTATGTGGCTTGCTTCCTAATGGCTACCAGAGAATAACATTATATGGGAAGACACAAACATGCTTATTTCTTGTGGAAGATTTAAAAATAGTGGTAATTCAAATGTCAAGAATCTGACAGAAAGAACTATGAATATTCCATCTTTCCTAGGAAAGGTGAAGTTTGGGCATTATATAGGAAATGGACACCTAAAATCAAATGCTCCAATTTGGTAAACTAGGAGTATGACACTACGGAAGTTCTTGAAGAATATGTCTTATGGATAGAAGTTTTAGTTATGGACATTGTTGGTGGATATAATTTAGTTTTTAAGGGCAAAACATATAAAGGATCTGCTGTCACTATAACAGTACCCCAGACACAACTGCTCAGGTTCTCCCACCAAATCCCAGCTTTCAAATTAACAGAGATTTAATACAATTTGTTAAGAAAATAATCTCTATCAACTGAATCTTTTAAATCATTTTAGGTTTTGGTAGTAGGGTCTGCAACCTCTGTATAAATATTATAACTAATCAAATGAATAACAGTTGCATAGAAAGAAGGCCAAATAGAGAAATAGAAATTGAAACCTTTAAGCAAATTTTACCTAAATACACAGTAGTTCCCCTCCCCCCTAAACATGCTCCAAGTCTCCAAATCATTGTTTGGTTGCAGAGAAAATGGCAGATGGAAAGGAAATCAAATGGTGGTAGTTATTGGTTGTAGAGAACATGAATCATATAAAGAAATTTATCTCAATCATGGAATCCCCCACGATGGTGATTACTAAACTAAGAATTCTAATCCAGATATCCAATGACATTTCTTCAAAAATTAGATCGGCACACATTTTTAGCTTCACCGTAGAGTAAAAAAATTAAAGCAGGAAAACGATGCATATGGGTATCCATGCTTCTTCTGGCAACAAATTAAACCAAGGAATATACAGAATAACAACAAAATTTCACAGGAGGTAATGAAATTGGAGTATCATCAAGAGAAAGAAGGAAGAGGGAGAGAGAAATAGAACGGGAAAACTCACGTTGGGTTGGAGAGAAATGCAGAGTCTCATCGCAGTAGAACTCATTTGGAAACCTCCATGACAAACGGTGAATGGCGATTGGGTCCTCTTGCATTCGGCAAAGACAACAATCAACGGGCAGCCATGAATGGTGAA
This sequence comes from Erythrophleum fordii, assembly GCA_032878935.1. Taxonomy (NCBI): domain Eukaryota; kingdom Viridiplantae; phylum Streptophyta; class Magnoliopsida; order Fabales; family Fabaceae; genus Erythrophleum; species Erythrophleum fordii. The sequence continues at coordinate 44,868,768 of JAVQMF010000053.1, read as the reverse complement.
TAGCCACGAACGTGTTTGCTGCAACTTGGGGATCTGTCGAATGTCCAGGAAGAAGGAAGAAGAGAAAATAAAACAAATAACGGTCCAGATTAATTTGTGAAATGAATGGCTAGGATGGTTTATAATATAAAAAACGACGTCGTCTTGATATTGGAGGAGACGCAGTGGAGACAATTTTGGTGGAGAGAAGCCGAACGCTTCAGCAACTGCCACAATGGCTGCGTAAACGATAAAAGAGCCCTATATGAGGGACCGCCAAATTCTCCTTGGAACCTAAAGGAACAACGCGCAGGACTACCATTTCCCTTCTTCTTCTTCTTCTTCTTCTTCAGTCCATTTCACTCTTCGCTTACACACAGAGTCTTTGAGAGCCATTGATTTGCCTTCTATGGATCCTTCATCTTCCATGCCAGCGTCTCTCCACATGGCAATGGCTGCCTTCTTTGGAGCCTCCTTGATGGCTCTTTCCGCCTTTTACATTCACAAGCGCAGCGTAGACCAGGTGCTCCGCCGCCTCATGGAGATCCGCCGCACGCCCTCTCGCACTTCCGGAGAAGAACGGGAACACGAAGAGCTTGACGACGACGACGATGATGAATACGACGACGATGGCCTCGGAGCGTTTGGTTCCGACAGCGGAGAAACGGCTATTGATCTGAAAAATTATTCTAGAAGCTTGTCGAGGTCTATGGACGAGAACGTGCTTCGGAGTTATAGAATCTCTTCATCATTACCAAATGTCGCTTCTAGGACTGATTGGTTCGAAGAGGACAACAAGTTTGAGCAGTCAGTGGGTTATGAAGCTCAGGCTCGTGGTTCTTCGCTAGATAATCTGCACTTTGTTGCCTCGGGGCTTCCTCCGCTTCGAGTGGATCAAAGGGATGGTGTGTTTTTCAAATTCTGAATTAATTTCGTTTATTTTACTGAAAGGATATGCGATTTCATTTATGTTTATAGCGATAAGTTGGACACAGTGAGAAAATGAAATTGTCCTTGCGATGTGGAGGTGCGATTTTAATGAAGTAGAAATTATTTAGAACAGTGGTTTGCCTTGCATTCTGTTTCTTTTGTGGTTTGTATAGGAGGGAACGCTCAGCTTTCATGTTCCTACAAAAGAATAGCATCTATTGCTAGAATTAAAACTCCGAGGTCTCCCAGCCGTAATACTTTTGAAAGCGCTGAAGATTCTGATGAGGAAGGACCAGACCTTGCAAATGACGATCGTATTCCTTTCTACCCTGGGAATATAGATTCTTCGAATAATTACGTGAGAATATACTTTCTTATCTCCTTCTGTACTGTGCCTATACTGAATGCTATTTTTGAACTTTGTCAACTTTGTTCTGCTATCATTATTATTATTATTTTTTTCTTTTCCTTCAATTATCAGGGGATCGAGAAACATGTTTTCATGCTGTTAAATATAACAATTAGTTACCTTATTTCCTTTTGTTATTATTATTATTATTACTGTTAATTTTTTTAATTTAAGTTCTAGAATAATTGCTTAGTATTTGTCAAGATAGTCTTTGGATAGTTCACAATTCTTAGAATGTAAAAACGAAAGGATGCGTTTATAATGTGATAATTTTGATAGTATTGGTGCATGATCATCGATTTTCTTCATTGAGAGATTGCTTGCTTTCAGTATATTATTAGTCATAGTTCTACGTTAGTGTTTTCAACTGGTATGTGTTGTTGTAGGGAGTAAATACAAACATATGCAATTTGTCTGCTGTTCCATTTGGACGTGATGATGCAAACTGTGTAAACAATCAAATGTATAGTGAGATTATAAAAGAAGCAAAAGCCAGTGCAGATATGCAACGTGATGGAAAGACTGAGTTAACTTCTGCAAACTTAGTTGGGAATGATCTCACGTGTTTCAATACTGTCTTGCCTCCAAGAAATGCGGTGCATGGTAACTTCACGTTCCTATTATAATCTGTCTTCTTATTGCTTCCAAATTCTTTTCATGCTAGATATTTTTGGAATTATTTCTGCAATGTATGTTATATGTTTCTGTTATCTTTCCATTTTGCTCCCAATTTTGAGGTCAATTGTGTTACAAATATTTTTTAACCATATTAAACCAAGTAGTATGTTTTCTTTTACCTGTCTTATATGAAGAAAGATTAAAAGAGGTAAAAGCTTGATGCACCTTTTTCTTCTTTACAAAACCTTCAGAGTCAACAAATATAGAAGAGGAGGAAGTATTCAAGATGATTCGTGAATGCTTGGACTTGCGTAAGAAATATGTTTACCGGGAAAAAGTTGCTCCATGGAAGGCCAAACTTTTGGCAAAGAACTCTGATCCATTTCACTTTGAACCAGTTGAAGCAACATCAGTATGTTTTTTTCTTGTCCATTATGGATCTGTGTTAGATATTTTCTGGCGGCTTTCTGCTGCATGTAAAATCTGTATGTGTAATATTAAGTCTTTTTTGTTCTGAGTGTTAGTTTGATATCATTATAACTGACTTTGTGTTGTTTCAAGCGGCATCCTTGATATCATTATAACTGACGTTGTGTTGTTTCAAGCAGCATCACTTTAGGATGGAAGATGGAGTCATACATGTCTATGCAAGTAAAAATGGTAAGCATTGAAAAAGATACTTAATAGGTGTCCAGGACCATTTCTTTCCAAAAGCGGAATCTATTAGGAGAAGGTCTAGGATTGGTTTTCATTTACATCTCTAAAACGTCTCTTCACATGAAAGCCCTCCGGACAATGAGTGTGGACAAAGCACTGTCCCACCATACACTGTGCTGAAGTTTAATATAATTTGGAGAATGGGGGCTGGCAAGAACTAAAGTCCCAAAAGCTTATTTTGTTAGGAGAAAGTCCAAAAATGGTTTTGATATATATATATATATATATATATTTAACAATTTGGCTATGATTAAAACAATGATTTTTTTTTTCAGTTACCTTAGTACCGTTCTTTTTAATATTTAGTTTATTACATATAAAGAGAATTGAGCTTCCCAAGAAACTGTTTTGCAGACTCTGAAGAGCTCTTCCCAGTTGCAAGCTCAACAGAATTTTTTACTGATATGCATTATATTCTTAAAGTTATGTCTATTGGAAATGCTCGCTCTGCATGCCATCATAGGCTGCGGTTCCTCGAGGAAGTAAGTTTTTTCAAACTTTTCCGATTTTCCCTTTTTTTTTTTCCTTTTGGGTGGCATTTTGGTTATAACATTTATCTGATCATCCTACAGAAATTCCGGTTTCATCTGTTGCTAAATGCAGATAGGGAGTTTCTGGCCCAGAAAGGTGCACAACACCGAGATTTTTACAACATAAGAAAAGTTGATACTCATATCCATCATTCTGCTTGCATGAATCAGAAGCATCTACTGCGCTTCATTAAGTCAAAATTAAAAAAAGAACCTGATGAGGTGGAAACTGATTTCAATTTATTTATTAATCTACTTTGAACTTCTTCTTCTGACTGTAATTTTTTAGGGTTCCCTCCTCCTTTTTTCTTTTTTCATTTTTACTCTTCTAATTTTTAGATTGCTGGTGCTTCTTAATTATATTATTATCCTATATTGGCAGGTTGTAATATTTAGAGATGGAAAGTATATGACACTGAAGGAGGTGTTTGAGAGCTTGGATTTGACAGGGTCAGTATTGTTCTGCTAATTTTTCCCTGGAGTAGTCCTGCATATATGTGTGTACTTGCATGTCTGCATGTTGTCTGAATGGTGGCAATTGGTGTGCAGGTATGATTTGAATGTTGATTTGTTGGACGTTCATGCAGATAAGAGCACCTTTCATAGATTTGACAAATTCAACCTAAAGTATAATCCCTGTGGACAAAGCAGACTCAGAGAGATATTCTTAAAGCAGGATAATCTTATCCAAGGTTTGTTTGAAATGAGAATGACACTAATAAATTACTTGTATAATGTTTAGTAGCTCATAATAAATCTTGGAGGTATCAGTGGATTTTTTTGGATTCATAATAGCTTAAGACCACCAAAAATACACAGGAAGGTTTCTGGCTGAAGTGACGAAGGAAGTTTTGTCAGATCTTGAAGCAAGCAAATATCAGGTTTCTTGACTTTGGGGTAGCAGAGTTTTCCCCTGAGATCTTTCATATCTTAATTCATTTGTATACATGAACTTTACAGATGGCTGAGTACAGGATTTCTGTATATGGAAGAAAACAGAGTGAATGGGATCAGTTGGCAAGTTGGTTTGTTAACAATTCTCTTTATAGTGAAAATGCAGTATGGTTGATTCAGGTAATTTGTTATTCAGACTTCTATTTTAGCAGCATTTTGTTTGAATGCAGAGCGTGATGGTTAATCATTGGATCCTAGGTCTGGTCCATCATGGTCTCGATTTAGTGTCAATTTTCATTTATTTGTCTTCTAGTGTTTGATAAGACTGTCACAGTGGTTGATCTTTCCATGAGATTGGTACAGACTGACTTTCTATGAGTTTAAAGCAAAATCAGTTCCAATATTGCAATAGCATTCCTTTGTATAGTCTCTTACTGGAGTAGTTGTTCCTTATCTTGTTTCAAGTTTTAGGAGCTCTTTACTCTTCTGCCTGAAATTGCACTGGGGGCAATGGGGCAGTATTGAGAAATAATCTTGAAAAGTGCTCTTTGTTAGGTAATTGAAGTCATTCATGCTTTATTATTCATAATACAAAAGCAAACTTTTCAATTATTTCAGCAAGCTATAGGATTAATTTGGGAGTACCAGGAGATGTATGACCCATTTTTGCAACCACTGGGATGGGTGTTTTTTAAATGTGTTGCTGACACCATACTATTGTTGCCAACATTATTGTCTTTGTTTCCTTCATGGCTTCCCTCATATATTCTTTCTTGGCTTATAATTTCTTTCTCTCCAATTTGAATAAAGTTTCCACTTCTCTATGGAACATATTCGTTGCAAGTAAATGATACTGGTTAATTCAGGGAACTTATCAGGAAATTCATTTAAAATAAATGCAATTCTTTCTATGAGGAATTATGAGTATAAATTGGATGAAAAAGGAGAATTACCACTAGTTGTAATGTCCTGTGTGATCCTTTAACATATTGATCTTTGTTTTATAGATTTTATTCAGTATGATGTTTTCCCTTGGGTCTTCTTTAAGCCTTGGAATTATTGTTTATTAACTATATTCTTTTTCTGAACTTTCATTGGCACAGTTACCACGGCTATACAATGTGTACAAGAATATGGGAATTGTCACCTCCTTTCACAATATTTTGGATAATGTGTTTATTCCTCTATTTGAAGTCACAGTAGATCCAAATTCTCATCCTCAGTTACATTTGTTCTTGATGCAGGTTAGTCAATCTTCATCAGTGTGCGCACATGAGCCCCTATGTTTGTGTGCTCACATTTGTTCAATCAGATGGTTACACTATTTTGAATATTAACATTTCTTCTAACAGTGCTGTGTAACCATGTTTTAACTATGGTACATTAGACACTGTTATTTAGGTTGATGCTTTGTCCTCGCTGCTACATGTAAACTTGCTCATTGCTACTAAAGAATGTCCATATATTTCAAATCAAATTGATAATTTTGCTTTGTTGCAAACTTCTTTTAGAATCAGTACCGTCCATGCAGTAGTTCTTCTTGGTAACAAAGGCGTGCCTGTAATGTACATAGATTTCTTGTATTCCCTTAAGTTGTTACCAGTAGTTGGTGACAAAGTCGAGATCTGTCATGTGACACCCATTGAACTCAAGTTTGTTTCTTTTCTCTACAACTTTATTTCTAGTATGCTTCATATATTGCTGTCTTATTAAAGGTTGTCACAATGATGAACAAAGGAAGCAGTTGTGCTTCTTATCCTTGATATTGCTGCCTTCTTTTTTTTTTTTTTAAATGTATTAAATGCAATATATTGAGCTATTACCAAATACAGGTGGTGGGATTTGATCTTGTAGATGATGAAAGTAAACCAGAAAGGCGCCCAACTAAGCACATGCCAACCCCAGCTGAGTGGACAAATGAATTTAATCCAGCTTACTCTTACTACCTTTATTACTGCTATGCAAACTTGTATACGCTAAACAAGGTTTCTACTACATTCCTCCAGCTTCAAGCCTTAACAAATCACCAAAGGAATTTCTGGCTATCAACAAAATTAACTTCCTTATATTTTTTTTGTTGGTTTCAGCTGCGTGAATCTAAAGGAATGACCACCATAAAATTGCGGCCTCATTGTGGAGAGGTTATCATTATATGATTGTATTATAATCTATATGTTGTTGAGACGGTTATAACTACTATACTTGTGCAGGCAGGTGATATTGATCATTTGGCTGCTGCTTTTCTCCTCTGCCATAACATTTCCCATGGGATTAATCTGCGGAAAACTCCTGTTTTACAATATTTATATTACCTTGCACAGGTTAGCCCTCATAAAAATTTATTCTGCCGTTATAATGATCTAAGCCCTTCTCACATGAGAGATGTTGCTGCAGTACTGAGTTTGAGTTTATTGTAGTGGGAAATTCATGCAATATACTTATGGTTTTCTGCTAATTTGTATTGATATCATTATGTTATATCTTCAGATTGGATTATTAATGTCACCCCTGAGCAATAATTCCCTATTCTTGGATTATCATCGCAATCCAATGCCCATGTTTTTCCAGCGAGGTCTGAATGTTTCTCTCTCTACTGATGATCCTTTGCAAATTCATTTGACCAAAGAGCCATTGCTAGAAGAATATAGTGTTGCAGCAAAGGTTTGCTTCTGTCTACCTTTACCTTTTGGTTCCTTTTCTTGGCGGATAGAAATTGGTTAAATCTTCTGTTTTCTCATTTTGAGGGGTTGTTATACATCTTGTATGAAAATTGTGTTTACAGGTATGGAAGCTCAGTGCCTGTGACTTGTGTGAAATAGCCAGAAATTCTGTCTATCAATCTGGATTTTCACATGAAGCCAAGGTAAATGTGGTGACAACATTTGAGTGTTCATGTTTTGATTCATCTGTGTCTGTTCTGTACGTAAGCAGTTAACCACACAAATATTATAAATTCATCTGCTGATCCAGAAACTAGATGTGGATGTGTCTTGCTCTTTGGTGGTTCAATAATTGGAATTTAAGTGGTCTGTAACCATCGTTAATGGCATGCCATGGTGTGTGGCACAGGGCTAGTGTTATATGCCACATTCGCAGGTTGCAAATTTTCAAATGGAGCACAGTGGCAAGCACCTCTCGCACCACACATATTTAAGGCCAATTAATCCTGATTTACATTTGTATGGTACATAGTTCACTCAGTTTCAACTCAAATTGCTGAACACTTGTCCTGTAGTTAAAACCCATTTCTTAAAAATATTGTCAACTTAGTTATTACTCTAACTAGTCCCATGCCAGGAAGCCTTGCCTAAGGAGGAGGGCTTATAAGTCTAAAAGGTGCTTTTATCTAATAGATTAATATTTTGCTCAATGCGTTTTTTCTTTGGACTTACACTCTAACAATTACACAAATACAGTCCAGAGTCCATTGAGCTACTCAAAAAGCCCTTTTTTTTTTTCCCTTCTTTTGACGACTGACTCCTCCAAAATCTTGTTTACTGCATAGTTCTTGATTCTTGAATGTTATGATTTTGTGTTGATATTATTATCATCATTTTTCTTGCCTTCTCAGTCGCACTGGCTTGGGGATAAATATTTCTTGAGAGGATCTGAAGGGAATGATATTCATAAGACGAATGTTCCCAAATTGAGAATCTCTTTCCGATATGAGGTAGCAAATTGTAACTACCATATATATAATGCGGCTAGGTCAATTTTTATCCTTTCTCGATAATGATCTTGGAGTTTTGCAGACATGGAAGGAGGAATTGCAATATATTTATGCTGGTGAAGCCACCTTTCCGGAAGATGTTGACCCATGAAGCAAATCAGACTTCTATGATCTATGACCTTGTTGCCTCTGGATTAATCACCATTTATTTGATGATTGGGGTATAGCTCACCCTGCGGCTTCGTTTCACATAACTGATATACAGCTGCTTCAGCGATGGCTCGTTATTTCAACCTTACAGAGAAGTTAGAATTTATTCTGGGTTTCAATAATCCTGCCTGCATCGCTTCCAATTGACCAGATTATAGGAAAAATGTGAACCAGTTTTTGTCATCTGTTATTAATTAGACGTAGAAGTGATCAGAAATTGCCTTGCTATGCTACTATTCATGACTCATTGTAAATTGACTGCTTTCTGCCCAGTCAGGTTGTGAGGATCCAGATTGAAGCACATGTATGGGGACTTAAATTTTTCAGTAGGACCCATTTCAAACCAGGCAATGTATCTCAGTAATTTAGTTTCGCTACTTTACAAGTTTACATAAAAGGTGTTTACCCAATAATTTTTTATGCCGAAAATGATTCAACTAGACTTGTATATCTATATATTTGGTCCAAGGGAAACCCGCGACACCATGCTGATAAGGAAAACAAGTTTGTATGAAAAATATGGATGGAAGCCTTTGCTTTGCTCGTCTTATTTCAGGAAAAGATGCCTAATATAACCTCTCATCCTTGATTTTGGCTCTTCAAAATTCGAATTGTACTTTCCACTTCGTCAATTAAAATGTATGTCGGTGTCTGAGTGAGGTGATCAGCCGAAAGTAAAATAAATGTTTTTTTATGACTTTATAACTTATTGTGAGTGTATATGTATGTTATACAACTTAAATCTTTAAAGTGTACAATCTTACATCTAGTGTGACACCATATTTTCTCTAGCCCTTCTTTCTTACAAGTGAGTTTTATACATATGCATTTATGAAAAATGAAATAAAAATAATGCATTTAATCATGTTACGTAAGTCCTTAAATATTCGTTTTTCGTTCCATGAATTTTGTGAACTCCTCAATATTATCCTCTATTTATAATTCATTCATTCAAGTCACAAGCATCATAAAATGATCCATACAACTTTGATTTTACATTATGCACAAGAAAAACACAAATATGCTCCAGTACTAGATTTTTTATTCTGAGTTTGAAAAATCTTAACTAATTCTAAAAAATTGAACTCAAGTGTATGATGGCTTTCTAGAAAGTTCTGGATGTTAACTAGAGATTAAAAATCATTCTAGGCTATGAAAACATCAATTGGATTATGATTGACAACAAAATAGCACCAAAGGTTCAACTGTTTATTGATATAAATTTTAAAAATTCATAACTAATTCAAGAAAAGTCAAAACCCAGCAAACCCTATCATTATGGAAAGCTGTAGATGTTAACTAGAGACTAAAAATAACTCCAGACCAAAACAGATGCGTTTAGCCTATGAAAATTGATGGAACAGTACCACCAGAGGTTTTGTTGCGTCCTTAATACTGTCATAAAATTTTAAAAATTTGATTCTCCCTCTACAAAACTCCAAATGGGGTGCTCTCAAATGTTACCGAAAGCTTAACAAGTCTAATTTATGCTTGTAAAATTTCATAGTCATTGAACACCATTTGACTCACGGATGATATAAGAAAAGGAACTGACCAAATGAATAGTGTGCCAAGCCATTATGTTTTTTTTTTCTTCAATTTTGAAAAATTATAATAAATTTTCTAGAGTTTCAAATTGGGTGCCCTTTAACTCTATGGAAAGCTCTAGATGAAATCTACTTGTTGGCCAAATTTCATGAAAAAATCTTACTCATTTGGTTAGATTTTGGTTTAGCTTACAAAAGAGTCAAATTTGATGCTTCAAATGGATCAAAATAAAATTGTTTTCTTCATTATTCAAGACCACTTGGGCATGTCCAAAACTATATACACAGCCTAGGGAGACATGCTATTTGGCTCAAAATCTCATGGAGATCATTTCCTCTTTTGGTCACACACTTACAAGTTGATGGAGTATGATTCCTTTGGCCTAATCACATCAAATAGGACCCAATTACATTCTTGTAACAAGCTCTAACGCAACACACACACACACACACACACACACTATGGAAGCCCACTTTCTTATATAGCTTAATTATAGTTCCATACAGCACCTAGTAAAGCAACTATAAGAATTCATGATCTTGGCTCTATTCTTTCCTTCAATCTATGACTTTTGACTTCATTTAAATTCCTTGGATCCATCACACACTCATTTTGGAGAGCCTAGATAGGAGTTGCTTCAATATGCTATATTATGGAACCTATACCTCTATCTCACCATCTAGACTTCCTAAATTTCTCCCAAGGCTTTCTCTTATATTCTTCCATCATATATAGTCTCAAACTAAGTTTAGAAAAATTTAAAACATTCCCTAGGTGTGTGAACCTCTTTTGGCAGAGCCTATGCTTCCTTAAGGAGCCCATAGAGTTTTCCAAATTCTCTTAGAGGAAGGGACACTTAGAAGGCTTCTTAGATATCTTAAGAACTCATACAAACTCTTAGATACCTTAAATTATTATTAGAAAACTTCCTACATATCAAGGTACACTTAAATCCCTAGTCTTGGTATTTTGAATTCTAATGCCTTTTCTTTGATTCTAATTGCATAATCTTATTCCCCACACTTCAAATAAGAGGTTTCATGCTTGGATTAGGTTAGAATTATCCCTTACATGTTCTCTACTTGGCCGAAACTACTCAAGAAGAAGCAAAGAAAGAGAAACAAGGAAGCATGGATATCTACTTTGGTTTCTAACTTGTTTCAAGTGCTCTTTCAATTGGTGTGCTCATTTCTTTCAAACTCTCATCTTTCTTCTCTGTACCAGACCCAAAACAGCTCTATATCACACACAAAAACCATGGAAAGAAAGGTGGAAAGGAGGAGAACAACATTAAAGAATGAAGAAACTTGAAATTTCTATAATTTTCATACCTTTTTTCCTTATTTTTCTTCCTCTTCTCCTCCTCCTTTGCTGCATCTCTCTCCTTGGTCCCTTTCTCTGTTTTGGGATAGAAAAATGGTTGGTTAATTAGATTGGGGGAGGGCCACATGCTACATGAAAGAGGAGGAATCACTTTAACAACTTTTTATTTTTGCATTTCAGTCCCTTTCCTTGGCTTTTTTTATTTTAGTTTCATTTCAAATCCTTTTTGAAATTTGTCTTTTCCATCATAATATTTAGGCTCTCAATCTTATAAATTGGCTTTGGAATCACTCAATCTGGATTTAAAACCATTCTGAACCATTTGGTTAAAGTTTTAGTCAATCGACAGTCGAAATCACTCACCGAAGGGGTTTCAATTGTTCTAGAAGTTCCCATGATTTTCAGAGCCTCTGAAAACCCTAGAAAGCTCAAAATTCTTGTTTAAAATGCTCTTTTGTGAGTTTCCAAATTTACCAGAAATTACGAAAATGTCCCACTTTCTTTCATAAATTTTTTAGCTCATCTGGCTCTAGTTTTTAGGTATTTTAAGTCTTAAATACTCATTTTCTATTATTTAAAATTTTATTGTAATTTTATTTGGCCTCAACTCACTCGTTTCAAGGGACTTGCTTTTCAAGTTGACTTATTTCGGTATTTTTACGAAAAATCAGATGTTACATCTAGCAAGTTGCAAATATTTGAATTAGTGCTGTATAAAGTGTACGGTACCTTATCATCATCTAGAATAATTCTTATTATAGGATAAACATAACTTTTTCTCAAACACACCAAATCATTTCAACACTCATTAGTTGGTCAAAATTCTATTAAGCAGATTATTCTCTCATCTTTCACTAAATATTTAAATTATATAAAAATTTTTGGTCAAATTGCATAAAATGTTTTTGAATTTTAAATCATGTGTAGATAACTTTTTTAACTCTTAATATTTGACAATAGTCCTTTTACATTTCTAAATTTGTCCAAATAATCTCTCTTTTGTTAATCCATTATTTTACTAATAAAGTATAATATATTAACAGAGTTATCTATACATGATTTAAAGTTTAAGACAATTATTTACACATAACTTAAAGTTTAAAGAGTTATCTGCATTTTAAAAAAAGGAAATTTAAGGGATTTATTGTTATTAAAATATCATGTTTTGTTAGTGAAATAACAAATTAATTAATAATAAGAGGTTATTTGTACAAATTGAAAAATTTAGGAGGTTCATTGTCAAATTTTAGAAGTAAAAAAGATAAAGTTTAAAGGGTTATGTGCAATTTAGCCAAAATTTTTTTATTATAAAAGTATATTAAATTTTTCATGAAATTTAAATACGTCCAAAATGTTTATAAGAATAATGTCGATTTTTTTATTAGAAAATATAATTTATTAAAAATTATATTTTCCTTAAACCTTTTATTTTGTGTGAAAAATTATAATTTAGTTTATTCTAAATTTAGAAAATTAATTATCTTTTATATTGGTAAAATATTTGTTATATATATATAGGTAATTTTCATTAGCCTAGATATAATTGTGACTCATATTTTGCTCTAAGGAGGTCAATATAATATATATTTTGATTTAGGAAAAGATAGTAGATTTAAAATAAAAAGAATGATCATGTAATTTGGATATTTTTTAGTAGAGTAGAGTATAATTTAACCAAATATATTTAATATTTGATATTAATCTTAAAAGTTTTTATAAAATAAATTTATGTTAAAAAACATTCTAAATAAAATTTAAAAACAGACACTATTAAATTTAATATGACGTGGCACAGTAAGTAACTATTTGAATCTTAACATTTTTCATACTTAATCATAGTCCAAGTTATCATCTTCTTCATCCTCTCTTTCTATTTCTTCTTTTTCTTCCATCCTTGTCTCTGCATTAACTCTACTTCATTCATTTATTTGTTTAAAGTTTTCCCATCCTAGTATCAAGATTCTTAAAATTTTTATATATGGTTTTAGGTAAAAGTATACTTTTTAGTCTCTTAACTTTATTTTGTATCATTTTAGTCCTTTAACTTCCAAAAATTATTCAAAAAGTTTTCCAACCCCTCACATTGGTAGTTTGATTAATGGAAAGTGCTAACTTGTAATATGCCAAATCGTTGCAACATCACCTACCCATTATTCTTATTTGTAAAATTATTTTAAAGTGTTGCCTCCTCCATCTCCCCAAAAGTTTTAACTTAATGTTGTTTATGGCAATTTATGTACTATAGAATAATTACTAGTCATCATCAGCTCCCTTATTCTTATAGGTCTTGCAATGTTTTTTTTCTGCAATTGTCATAGGATGTTTATAGTTACCAGAATTTTTGTTTTAATTTTACTTCAACACAAAATAATGACAAGAAAGGGCATAAATTCACTAATTTTTTTTTTAATTAAAAGAGGCCTTTGTTTTAACCATTGAATTGAACTGCATAATCCTTTACTATCAATTTTAATAAGTTGTGTAATCCAAATGGTTGTGAGACATGTAAATAATTAAATTTGGATTTGCTCAAGCTATACTGCATAAATGAGAGCTCATTTTAGATAAATGATATTTTGTCCAATAGATTTGACAATGCTAGTTGTGCCACATTGCTCTAGGCCACCTAAGACTCAATGTTTCAATTTAATGAAATGCTATGTTTTGATGCTTTTATTTTTTAGGATTTCCAGTTTCCATCCAAGTTGTCCATTTAAAAAATAACCATAATCTCAACATGCGTCCTCTTGCACCTTATTCTAGCTTTATTTTTTATGCTCTATTCCCTTACTTCATAAGATGCAAAAGCATTTGGTGTGAAAACTTTGTTCTTTTCTGGACATTAGCTCTAAGTGGAAAGCTACACTATTCATTTTATTGGTGTGTATCTAAAAGTGGTGGTTGTTGTGCTAATTCCACAAGTGCATGGATTGCACAAATAGTAATATAAAGTAAGTCTAATATCATTCTTTTGATTGAGGAAAATCAACTATTAATTGCTGAATTTTAAATCCTATTATTTAAATTATCCAATAGATTTAAAATTAACAAATAGAAAATTAAGAATAACAAGATTGACTAAATAAAGATTGAACTAAGAATGAAAAAAGCTTTAGAATTTAAAATCCTTTACTTACATTTTAAGTATCACTTGGAACGAACTCTTATAATTAATTTCAATTAGATTAATAGTAATTTAATTAATATAGATGAAATTCTTTCTTGAGATAAATTTCAATACTCATATGAAGCATATGTCTACCTTTATGATCATATACTTAATGTAAACCCATTACATATAAGGAATTAATGTAAGTTAATACTAATGAACTGCTTAAATGCAATTTATATCTTTATAAAATTGTATCTAAATTTACTACTCTAGTGATTTATACTGCAATTGACCTCTCAATTTTTTTACAATACATTAGACAAATGATGGTTAGCTATTTATTAACAAGAGAAAATAAGCAATAAATTAATTCAAATAAAAATGACACAAGAGCATTCCAAGTTCAAATCAATCAGCAAACAGATTCATTTAAATTCTATATGTAAAATCCAACTACTCATAATGGAAAAAAATAAAAACTAAAAATGAATAGGTCCATAATCCAAATGCTAAAGAAAATAGTAAAAATGAAATTAATGGTTGGAGTATGGCAGTTCTTGAATAGAAACTTTAGATCTCTCTTAAATCCAGTAGATTTGCAAAGCTCTTCTTTAGAGTGTTGTTTACCTCCATTATGCTCCTCTGCCTTTATTCTCCACTCTTCTTTTAGGGATTCATAACTTACTTTCAAAAATGTTTTCTATTTTGTTGCTCACTTGTAGCCCGTGTCGTTATCACCCAAATACACAACATGCCTATGTTGGTCCCTGATGAACACTTTAATTTATAACCTTCACACATGATCATGTAAATGTACATGGCCTACCTGTGTTCACCCACATTTTCCTCAAAATTTCCCTATTTTGCATGCATATGTTAACCAACATAGATAGGTCATGCAACTTGCTAAAATTCCTTAAATTTCCATTAAATCTCTCATGTTTTTCCAATTTCAATTTTCTTGGTTAAATCACGCACAAAGTAACAAAAATCACAAAATTCAAATTTGATCACACATTTTTATCTTTGGAAAAGTATGTATATTTCACACTCATTAGTGCTGAATCTTGACAGGTAGGTAGTTCTATTTTCTTATTTTTAACAGAGGTTCCCTGAAATCACTTTTAGTTCCATTTCTTTTTTAATTCCTTTTTTGGCTTCCAACTTTAATTTTTGTATTATGCATTGAGGGAGGTAGAATAAAAAAGGCTAATTAATTTCATTTCTTTTTCTTTTTTGTAGATTTTGAACCCATGTTAAAACTCGTAATTGCTCAAAAGGAAAAGGAAACCCACATTATTTAGTGCAACATCGAAGTATAGTTTTTAATTTCATAAGGAAGAATACCCATGTTACTTGACTTCATATCATTTTTTTAATACATTTTCTAAGTTCATTTCGTAAGGTTTAAGGCAACATCTAGATATAGTAACTTCCGCTCTTTGAACTGAAGGTATTTTTCTGAGTTTAATTCCTATGATTTCTTGCATGGTGTATTCAGATCATAAAAGAAGTAAAAATAATTACTAACCAATCATAAAAGAAATATGGCATCATTTTTAAAAACCGTTGCACTTTGTCATTACACTAAAGAGGCACAATTGCATCTTTGAGTGTAATATAAATGATAACATATTTGATTGTGTGCAAAGCAAGTTGAAATTACGGTAACTTTGTTTTTCCCAAGTACCACTTTGATTTGTGTTTAGTCTATTGATGGTGATAATGGAACTTTTAATGGAGATTGATTAAAAGCCTAAGTTGGGTATGAAATTTGATACCTTAGATATAGTATGGAAGTTCTTGCTTGATTATAGTGAAAGAAATGGGTTTAAAGTTAGAAAACAATATTTCATAAAAGCAAAGATGGATCAATAACTTTGTATAGATATGTTTGTTGCAAAGGTTATGTTCACTAGGAAGACAAAAGATGTTTTATGACAACCCATCTTCGAATGGAGACTAAAACCAATAATATAGTAAGAATGTAAATTATACTTGTCAATGGAAAATATAAAGCACATGACTTTGTTGAAGAATATAATCACTTGCTTCATCTTCTGAAACTACTCACATGTTGGCACTACAACATAAAATATTTGGAGTTCAAATCCATGAGATTGAGTTGGCAAAGGATTTTAGGCTTCAACAGAGAAAATCTTTTAAGTGGATAAGTATCCATGTAGAAGGAAGAGCTAACTTGAGATATATGCCATTAAATGCCAAGAATTATCTCTGAGCCAAATAATAAAGAAGCATGATGTAAGAGAGAGTCGATGCTTTATTGCAATATTTCCAATGACAATTGTTAGAGTCATTTTTACTTTACTTATCAAATGGATATAGACAAACAAATTACCAATGCCTTTTAGGGTGATGCATGACTGTTAATTGAGTAAGACTTTTTTGGTGATATAATATCCCTTGACACAACATACTGCATTAATAAAGGGAATAAATTGCTTGTGTTGTTTTGTAAATTCAACTATTATAAAGGAGTAATGATATTTGGGGAAACCTTGTTATATAGTAAAATAATAAAGTCATTTCAATGGCCTTTTGAAATGTTTAGAGGCACATAGGTAGAAAAGGCCTTTTACTATTTTCATTGATCAAGACCAGGCAATATTCAAAGTTTTATATGAAGGGATGCTGAAGACTTCACATAAATTATACACATGGTACTTGATGAAAAATAGGATCAAGTACCCATGAAATTTAAAGAAGGATGGATCTTATTTCTTAACTGACTTTAAGCAGTAAATTTATGGATATGATGAGAAAATGTAATTTGAGACAGCATAGAGTATCTTGCTATCAAAATATAACATTTAGGAAAATACATGATTGAAATCCCTTATAGCATAAAGGAAAAAGAGGTTGCTTGTTACAAGAAGAAAGTTGTCATTCTTAGCATGTGAAGCACACAACTTAGTGAAAGCCTGAATTTAGACTTCAGGAGTTAGATGAATCTGGACTTGGACATTATTCAATTCTTTAAGCACTTTGAGTGAGTGATGAAGGATAAGTGATACAATGAGTTATAGTGTGAGTTTGATTCCTAAAAAAAAAAAATACAAGATTGAAGAGTTAAAATTTACACCACTCCTATCTTTGACATTTTCTAGCAAGAGCTTAATCAAATGCATGCTACATGTATAAAACACAAAAATGAAAGTTAGTTATTGTTTCACTACTTATTGCTATGTTCGATTATGGGGGAGATTACAAAGTGTCATTTGATCCATGAAATAGATTTATTTCTTGTAGTTGTTAGAAATTTTAAAATATTTATATATTGTGCTGCCATGTCTTAAAGGTATTTGATGTCGTAGATGTTAAAGTACTTCTTAATTAGTATATTCTAAAAAGGTGGATAAGAGAAGCAAGAAGCAGAGTGATGTATGATATTGGGGGGAAGGAATTCGAAGAATATCCTTAACTTGATAGCACATAATGGTATCACTTGCTCTGCCCTTAACTAACTAGATTAGCTATTGAAGTATCTGACTTTCCAAAGGGATTTGAATTAATAAATAAAGTCATGGATGAATTGAGCACATAAGTAATGAAGTTTCAATTGATGCAAAAGGATTCAAACATCATTATGAGTGTTACCACATTGTCGACAAGTGACAGCACAGCAATCCTAAAAGGATTAAAAAAGAGAATTGGTTTGAAGAATAAGAAATGAATGGAGGATTGGCTTGAGCGTATACCTAAGAGAAAAAAGATTGGATCCAAGAGGTAAAAATTTGCAAAGTTAACATTTGCTGGTAAGTAAAAATATGCTTGTATCTATTTTCACTAGCTAACTTTTATGATTTCGTTAAAGACTTCATACTTTTGGATAATTTTTGTAGTGTAATGAAGCATATAATTAAATGCAATTAGGAATATTCTGTTCAACACCACCAGCATCAAGCATAGAAGTTAGTGAAGTTATGGTAAGAACATTTAATATTCAAAAAGAAAATATTATTGATTGTAATTAGTGTTCATGTTGTGATTACGGTTTTGTTTTAATGCAAGTTCCTCTTAATCATCCTATGCCATCACTTGAAGCAATAAAGTTCAATGGAGATTCTTCAAGAGTCAACAATCAAGCATCTTGGATTAGTTGAGTAATGATATATGATATTAGCTCATATTTTGATCACTAATGTACTTACTATCTTTATATTTTGTTCATTATATCTGATATTGCAATTCATAACTTTTTTCTTATATATGATATTATATTCAAAGTATATGATACTACAATTTGTACATGATCTTGCAATTTGTAAACAACAAAGAATTAGTGATAATGAAAGAAGCTATTTTATTAAAATTGTCATTCATACATTCTTTTGCATTCCTCTCTTCATTACAATCACACACAGTATAATAGCCTTAAACTTAACTCACTAATCCAATTTACATTACAGTGACCCAACAAACTACATCTTTTATTACAACATTCACAACACACTAAATTACAACACAATTTTCATTTATGTAGTCTGCTCTATTTCTAAACTTTAAAACTTATTAATGTACAAAATTTTAGCTCCTTCAATGTACAAGGATTATTTCATTAAAAAAAGTTCAAGTCCTTCAATTCATGCAGGTCCTTCAATCTATAATGACCTAGCAATATTGCACAATAAGCATAACAAAAGTTTATGAGCAATATTGCACAGTAAGCATATAAAAGGACTAGAGTATTGTGACTGACAAGTGGTTAGTTTAACACTCTGATACAATAATAAAATAAAAGTATGAATCTAGAATCTTGTTTGAAGAGAAATAGTATAATTTCTACATTTGCACACTATTCCTAAAAGTACAAAAGGACTACTTTTTATTACAAGTGGTTAGTGTAACATTTTGATACAATAATAATCCTAAAATTGGTGGCAACTTCTTATAAATCTATGTACACTTGCAGACATGCATAGACATATTAATTCACAATAAAATTAGATTTACTCCATACTCCCTCTAATCAAGCATCTTTCTGAGAATGAGATTGAATTTATTTATTTATTCCCTCTTGTTGGACCATATAATCAATACTACTTAATGCGGGTCACTTTTTAAGTTAGTAGGGAGTAGGGATGTTCATTGGGCTCGAAGGCCCGGTGGGCCCAGCCTAACACGGTCAAATCTAGGTAGGTTAGGTCAGGTACAAATTTTTTTTTTTAAAAATTTAGGGCTGGGCTATAAAATCGGGCTGAGCCGGGCATTGGGCCAAACTTTAGGGCAATAAGGGCCCGGCCCAGCCTTAAAAATAAATTTATTTTTTAAAAAAATATTTTTTATGAAGATTTATATCAAAATTTTAATTTTTTTAAGAATAAAATATAATTTTATAAAAAATTATATACAAATTTTCTTTTTTAAGTATTATTTTATAATTTTCATAATAAATTTAGGTTGCCCCTAAGAGATATATTAATATAATCAAATCTAAAAAAATAAAAAAATATATTTTTTATAAAGATTTATACCAAAATTTTAATTCTGTAAAGATAACATGTAATTTTATAAAAATTTATATAATTTTTTTTAAAGTCATTTTATAATTTTTATAATAAATTAAAAAAAATGCCGAGCCGCTCAGTTTAGCCCAACTCTACCCTATATTAAATCAGGCCAGGCAGGGCTAGGCTTAGGTCAAGGCAATAGACTTCAATTTTGAAGCCCCTCTGGCATCAGGCATGGTCAAAGCCCTACCTAGCCCGACCCATGTACACTCCTAGTAGGAAGAAAAAAACTATTTGTTAAAATACCAACATCTTGAGACTATTAAGTGTCAACATTATCACAACAATTTAATTAGGCTAGATAGTTAATAAGCATGGTTAATATGATAAACATATGTACAAGATCAATAAACTTGAACATAATGATACTTCCATCCTATGACACTAGTTAACATTTCATAAAGTCTATGTGCTTTGTGAAATACTATTATGTAGACTCATTGATAAAAAATAAATATATTAGTTCATAGTAATTTTGCTTCTCTTTTGAAATAAATTGTGGAAGAAAAAAAATAACAACACAAAATCAAATCAATTGAAGTAATGAGGAAGGAAACTAAAAATGGAAGGAGGAAGGAGGACCTAGGCAACATTGATGGACAAAGCATTGTGATTGATTTTCCAGGTGTGAAAATAGTACGTCATCAAATAAGAGAAAGGCTAAATGAAGGAGGACCTAGGGTTTTGATATAAGGTTCAAAATAATGAATGGAAAAAGGTGTAGGAGGACGTGTGTTGAGATCATGGTCATTGCTAGAATGGATGATTTGGGTGTAAGCGAGAAATCCTAAAAAATAAAAAGCATTGAAATGTAGTGTTTCATTAAATTGAAATACTATGTTCCAGGTGGCTTAAAGTGACGTGGCATCACTGGCATTGTCAGATCTATTGGACAATTTTGATTTCTTTGAATGAGCCTCTCATTTTCACAGTATAACTTAAGCGAATCTGGATTTCTAAATAATCTTTGGGGGAGAATTAGAGGAAGAAAGCAAGTTTTAAAATTTCATACTTTTAAGCCTTATAAATTTAGGGATTATTCTTTACTTAGTTTTCTTAACTTGCATTGCACACAAATTCTAGTGTTTTGTTGTAACAACCGGGAAAAAGAAAAGAAAAGGGAAAAGAAAGAAAGTGGAAGCTGAAAATTTTCGGAATCCAGAATTTCTGCCAAGTCCTCTCGCAATAGCGAGAAATGGTCTCGCTACAGCGAGAGTGCTTGTTCGCAATAGCGAAGGCAATTCTAGCTATAGCGAGTGCTGGCAGCAGTCCATACAAAAACCAGGGAGTTTTCCGCTGTAGCGTGCGCCATAGCGAGAGTGAGGTCTGGAACTGACGCGAGCTCACCGTAGCGAAGGTTACACCTCGCTATAGTGAAGCCAGATTACACGAGCTCGCTATAGCGAAGGTTAGTTTTGGTCGTAGCGAGAGTCAGTCCGGAAGAGAGTAAATAGCGAGATTTAGACTTCATTAAACGCCCAAACTCATTTCTTCTCTCATTTCTGCCTTAGACTTCGACCCAAGGAGAGAAAGAGGCGTTGAGAGTGAGAGAGATCAAGAGAAGGAGGAAGAGTAAGGGAAAGGTAAGGAAATTTCGCCCATTTCTCTTTAGAACTCTGATCCCCTCCCTTTGCCCTCTCTTTCTGTAGTTTTATTTGTGAAAATGGATGATTTTTGGGCATGGGTCAGAAGAGGGAAAGTGGAAAACACCTTTGAATCTTTGTGTTTTCTTTGAAAATGTTATTTTCCACTACCATGGGAGCTTGAGAGAGAGAAAGGGTTGATGGCATTCTAGAGAGAGAGAGAGGACTCTAGGTTCTGGTGTGTAGGAGAGTTTGATATGATGAT
This sequence comes from Erythrophleum fordii, assembly GCA_032878935.1. Lineage (NCBI taxonomy): Eukaryota > Viridiplantae > Streptophyta > Magnoliopsida > Fabales > Fabaceae > Erythrophleum > Erythrophleum fordii. The sequence continues at coordinate 44,847,449 of JAVQMF010000053.1, read as the reverse complement.
TACATTCTAAGAGAGTAATTGCATGCTTTTGTGTGTCTAGGCTCAAGAGAAACACCTTCATCAAGGTGTGATTGTGAACCTAAGGAGGGAGAGGAGAAATTGAAAGGAAAAGCTAGTGTTGGCTTTGGCTCATAAGGTAGCTCTCTTTTCCCACTCTTTCTTGTTGCATTCTTGGATATGATAGTCATTGTATGATTATGTATATGCTTATTGTGTGGAATATGCCATATCCTATTGCTTTGATGCATTGATGCCAATATGCTTGTGTGATGAATTGTGAGAATTGCTCGGGTGCGGTAGTGCCGAAAGTCCCATGAGATGGGTGAGGTGAAGCCAAAAGTCCCTTGAGATAGGTGAGACAAGGCCAAAAGTCTCAAACGAGTGAGGCCAAGTCAAAAGTCCTTAAACTCGGGTGAGGCCATCCAAAAGTCTCTAAACTCGGGTGAGGCTAGACCAAAAGTCCCTGGAGCTCATTTTTGGCATTGTTGTGATTTCCATAGCATGTACAATGTGTGTTGGATGATTGAGAATGGCTAAATGCCTCTTCACATGCTTTGACTTGTTATATGCCTTGATTGCTTACTTGATTGAGTGCATGAGCTACTGAGATTCCCTGAATCTCACCCCTTCCCCTCCCAACTTAATATGCTAGGTGGAGCTCAAGGAGAACCGAGCACACACCAAGGAGCCTAGAAGCATGCATAGATAGATATTACTTTCTTTTGGATATTTTGATGTAATTTTGATGTAAAGTGGTGCCAAGTGAATATGCGCCCACTATTTTTGAGTTGTAAAGGTTGTAACATGTGTATAAATGTGAAAGGATATTGTATGAATTATGTTTATAGTCAAATGAATGGAAATGAGGGTTTTGTCCCTTTTGTGGAATGAATGATGTAGTGTATATTTGGCCGTAGCATAGCGAGATTTGAATGTATGAGGATTTGGACCACATGGACTTGTTATAAATCTTAGTTTTATGCTTTTAAACTTGTCCATGAGTGGCTAGAGTGTGTGAGAGGCCATTTGGACCCGTTTTGGACCTTTGGGGTGCCAAAATCGGGAAATTTAAGAGCTCCGTCAAAGTATGATCGGATGAGCTCCTCTTGCCGTGAAATTTGGCGTGCCTCTAGAGTTTGTAGAAAGCTTCTTGAGAAGCTAAAGTGGGTAATATTCGGAGGTCTAGAGAATATTTGGGAAATTGTTGAATTTGGAAAAATTTAATGGATTGGTCATGTACTGTTCATCTAAACCAGAAAATGAAATCTATGGCACTCATAGACCAAATGGATTCCAAATGTGGTGAAATTTTATACAAATAAACTAGAAAACCAAAGTGAGTTATAGGAACTAGAATCACCTAAATCGGAGGTCTGTAGAGAGAGATTGGATCATCTGAAGTTCTGTATCAGCATTAGGGAGCTCATCTGACCCCCGTCACTGTTCCATCGATTTTTAGGGTGTAAGAGCTACTGAACTGATCTGGACTTATTTGTTTCCTCTAGTAGACATCTGTAGCTTTCCGAATTGATATAATTTTCCAAGATTGGAGTTTTGTGAATTTAGTTATGGATTTTTGAAAGTCATGACAGCAAGCTGCACCAGAAACAGTGACAGCCGGACCTCCTTCCCATTTTCGATGTCAAACATGGTCCAAACGCTGTGTTTGTGGTTGGAAATGATTTTTAGTGTAAATTTAACACTTAGAGCTTTCCAGAAAGCTAAAGTTTGCTAGATTCCCATTTTTCTACAATTTCTTATGATTTTCCAAAGTTAGAGCCAAAATAAGACTTTTGGGCACAAGTGAGAAAATGCAATTTTTCTGGTTTTTGGCTCTATACCCGTGGCTTATGGTTTGTTTTATGCTATGTATGAGTTGTATAAATAGAGTTTGAGTTGAGGATACTTGAGATGGGTTCACAGGACCCACGGGGCAAAAGATGAGTATATGAAACCCCAGTTCATAGCATGAAAATGCCACGGATTGGTGTTGATTCTTTGGAAATCATGTGAAACCGAGCCCAGTGAGAGGCTAGGTAGTGGTAGTAGATTAAGGTGTCACATTTGTTCTATCTAAGGTTAGTACATTCTTGCTAAGGTGTCAAACTGGCTCATTTTACTGGTGCTTTTGTACTTTTGTGTGATGAGAAAACTTACTGGTTAGTCATCTTTTTTATTTTTTTCTTTCATAAACTTAGTAATGCAAATTAAAAAATTATTGTAAACACCGTATTTTGTCCCAGCAAACTTCAAAAATGATAACGAAAATCAAAATAGCAAAAATATGGAGAGAAAAAGGAAATTAACAGAAAAGGTAAAAATATACAAAAAAAGGGATATTAATTTTTTTCTCCCAAATGCCAAAAACCTAAACAACACAATCCTTGAGACAAAAAAAAGAGATGAAAAACTGAAAATCAAATTAAGAAATATAAAATTAGAAAAAATGAAAACAAAAAAATGAAAAAAAAAGAGAAAAGAAAAGAAAAAACCTAAAACTAAAGCTAAATTGCTTTGTTTATCAATCCAAGCCCATCAACCTTATATCTCTAAAAAAGAAGAAGAAACTTTCAGCCTCAATTTTTTTAAAAGAAAAAAAGAAAGAAAATAGGGAAAAAAAACATAAGACTGATTTAAAAAAAAAAGAAAAAGAAAAAGTTACTAACTCTAGCCCAATTCATTTAACCTACTAATACCACCCCTTCTCGAGCCCATTAATCTCAATGAATAATATAATCTAAACAAAAAAACCAAAAAAAAAAAAAAAAACAAAAAACCTCTAGCCCAAACAATAAGAAAAAATAGACCGAAACAACTCCAGCCTAATATCAAAAACAAAATACAAAAAAAAAAAAAAGTTAAAGGAGGGTCAAAACACAAAAACCTTGCGTTTTGACCCCAATCTTTTGTTCATTTAGTCCTTGCCATTAGCAGAGGCAAGAACAAAAGCACAGGGAGAAATACGAAAAGGAAAGGTGAGTAGACTACAGCATCTCAGATATGGTTAGACATTGAAGAGAAAAGAGTGAGATTCCAAGAACCCCAATAATTCTTAACCCTTTCAATCATACATAAAAGCCATAATTTCAAGTCCAAGAATGCATGTATGAACTGTTAGCTATCATATATACAATCATTTTCATGTTCAAGAAACTTATACATATCACATATTGGCTTTCAAGAGTATTGGTTTAGCCGCGTCCCCTTTTCTTAGGACTTTTGGACTTATTTCATCCATTTTCAAGCAACATTTAACTAAGTCTCACTCTTTTTAAGATTTTTGGCTTTGTCTCACCTAATCCTAGGGATTTTTGACTCATCATCACCTTTGCTAAGGGACTTTTGGCTTCACCAAACTTATTCAAGACAAATAACATTCATAAAACATATATTAGGCATATAATGGTACCATGACATGTAGAAAATAGCTATACACATTTCTCATGTCATTAAACATACATACACACATCCAAAACAAGAAAACAACTAAGGATGCATGAGAGAAAAGTTAGAGAGCTACCTTAAATACAAATACACACTTTTCCTTGATTTCTTTTTCCCTTTTTTGGTCAAATACTTGCAAGTGGGTAGAGTATGATTCCTTTGGCCTAGACACACCAAATAGGACCCAATTACAGTTTTGAAACAAACTCTAACACCACACACACTCAAGGGAAGCCTATTTGTTTATATGTATCAATTATGGTTCCATAAAGCACCTAATGAAGGAACTATAAGAATTTAAGATCTTGTCTCCATTCTTTCCTTCAATCTATAACTTTTGACTCCATTTATACTTCTTGGAGCCTTCACACAAACATTTTGAAGAGCCTAGCTATATGTTGTTTCATTATATTATATTATGGAACTTATAGCTCCAACTCTCAATCTATGGCTTTTAGATTTTTTTCAAAGCTTTCTCTCATATTCTCCCATCATATATAGTCCCCAACTAAGCTTAGAAAAATTTAAAACATTGCCTAGATATTTGCTCCAAGCTTGGCCGAGCCTATGCCTCTCATTTGTAACCATGGAGTTTTCAATTTTTTCTTGAAGGAGGAGACACTTGGGAGGCTTCATAGGGGTCTTAGGAACTCATTTAAACTCTCACATAACCTAGTACACCCTTGGACAAAATCAGATTTTAGCATATGTCTTGAATCCCTAACTTTATTATCTTGAATTTCATTAGTTTTCCTTTAAGTTTCTTTGCATTTCCTAGATTCCTATAGTCTAAATCATAGGTTTCATGCTTACTCTTGGTCAGAATTAACTCCTTCTTACAAGCTCTCGAGGTGGCCGAACCAAGCACAAAAGAAGCAAGGAAGAGAAAGCAACAAAAGCCAGGAGAATTACCTTGGTTCCTTGGCTTTTTCAAAGGCTCTTTCACTTGGAATAGGCTTTTCTTTCAAAATCTAACCTTCTCCCTTTAAATTATACCCAAAATAAACCTATATCATTCACTAAAACCATGGAAAGAAAGGTAGGAAGGAAGAGAACAAAATTACTAAAGGAAGAACCATGAAAACCTTAAGTTTTCCTTACCTTTTTTTTTGAGTTTTCCTCTTCTTCTTCTCCTCTTTAGGTGCGCCCTCCTCCCTGGTCTCCCTCTCTGTTTTGGGCAAAACAAATGGGTCTATTAAATGAAGGAGAAGTGGGACGTCCTTTAAGAAGCAATATGGAAAGGAATTGTTCTTTAAAAATGCCATTTATGTCTCTTTTCTTGACCAGTTCATTTTAGGCTCATTTTTGCTCTTTTTTGAGAACTATCTTTTTTATCATAAAATTTAGGTCTTCTAATTTATAAAATGGCATTGAAATCACTCAATTTAGATTAAAAACCTTTCCAAACAAAAAGGTCAAAGTTTGGGTCAACTAATGCTAAAAAACATACACCGGAAAGATTTTAACTGTCCTAGGGGTTCTCATAATTTTCAGGGCCTCTGAGAATTTCAAAAAGCTTAAATTTTTTATTTAAAAAGCCCTTCTATAAGTTTTCCAAAAAGTGCTCATATTTACGAAAATGTCACTATACTTTCAGTGATTTTATTAAACTATCCTGGCTTGGGTTTTCAAGTATCTTAGACTTTTGACCATCATTTTTCATTATTTAAAATTTTATCTTAATTTTATTTGGTCTTAAATAATTCAATTCAGAGGACTTATTTTTTCAACTGACTCATTTTGGTATTTTACGAAATACACATTGGATACATAAGAGAACCTTTTAACTAACATAAGGATGAAAAACACTTTTCATAGGTCTTAAGTTTGATCGACATACTTTAGAATGATGATTATTAGGCATCAATTAAAAAAATCTTAAGGAGAAATTTACATAACCAAATAAAAGACAATAATTTATCCTTTAGTTTATATGCATCAAATATAAAATTTCATAAAGAATATTGTGTTGTCACAAATGCTAGCAAGCTACTTTGCTTTCTGATTTTCAAATATGAGAAATACAAGAATTTGTTAGACATAGTGCACATGAAACGAGCATCCACCTTAAAGAATGATCATACATATAAAGCATACTTTTGTGATGTATAACATAATGACCTTTTGCCCTTGGAGATAGATATTTGATGACAAAGTCAATGAGAAGGTGTATCAGAAGGTCAAATATATTTAGGATTAGGTCTCTTTTAAATGTGATCTTAATGTTAATGTAGTATAGATATTGAATAATAAAAAATAAAAAAAAAGTTTTATTAAGTGAAAGTTCTTAGATTGTTAGATTTAGGCTAATATAAAAATTAAATTTAAACAATTAAATAAGAAAAGATGAGAAAGATCTTGTTCAGAAGGAGTTCTTAAGTTAATAGCCTAAAGCTCTAAGAACAATAGTTTAAATAATATTTGCAAATAAATTTGATAGAAAGATAATGACATTCTTAGGATATATATAATGGAAGAATAGCAAAAGTAGATTTTCGATCATGAACCTAACAATGTTATTATTCATTTAGTTAAAACTTATTGCAAATATTAGAATTATGTATATTTAGTTATTTTATGTTGTGTCTAAATAGAGCTTAAATTATAATTATGGTTACTAAGAACATCATTGCTTAGCTTGATAAGAGTAACAAACTAAATGATGATAATTAGGAAACTTGGACTATAAGGCTTTTACATTCTTGCAATGTAAGATGTTAGGGAACTGTCAAATAATGCCATGTTGGTACTTGAACATAGAAATAATATCTTAGTATAGGAAAGATCTAAAAGTTTTTCAAGTGTAAGAAAGGAAGGACAATATTGCTTGAATAATGATAATTATAAAATTTGCATTTATCAATAGTTTTGAAATGAAATATTTAAATCTAATTAATTTGATTCTAATACAAATTTTACATATTTTGTCTAGTATTATTAATTGTAACATCCGATTTTCGTAAAAACACTAAAATGAGTCAGTTTTCAAGACAAGTCCCCTTAGATGAGTTATTTAAGACAAAAAAAAATTAGAATAAAATTATAAATAACAGAAAATGAGGATCCAATGTCTAAGATACTCAAAAACTTGAGCCAAATGAGCTAGGAAATTTATGAAAGAAAGTTGGGGCATGTTTGTAATTTTTGGATATTTTGGAAAACTCATAGGAGGGCTTTTTAAATAGAAAATTTGAATTTTTCAGGGTTCTCAGAGGCTCTGAAAATCATAGGAATCCCTAAAATAGTTAAAACCCCTCAAGTGAGCGATTTCAATAAAGAGTTGACCAAAACTTTGATCGAATGATTCAGGAGGGTTTTAAATCTAATTTGAGTGGTTTCAAAGACATTTTATAAGTTAGAAAATCTAAGTTTCTTGATAGAAAAGACAATTTTTGAAATGGAGTTGAAGTGAGTCCAATTGGACAAAACCAAGAATAGGAACTAAATTGCAAAAAAAGAAAAGTTATAAAAAAGTGACTTTTGGACTTCTTAAAAACGTCCAGCTCCTTCTCCCTCATTTTGATCGACTTTGGCTAGCTGAAAAATAGATTCTCAAGGCTCTTTGAAGTGGCGCACCAAGGAGGAGAAAGAAAGAAAGGAAGAAACTAAGAAAAGGTAAAGAAATTGATGGAATTTCATGGCTTCTCCTATAGCAACTTGATTCTCCTCCTTCCTACCTTTCTTCTCATGGTTTTAATAAGTCTTTTGGTGCTATTTTGGGTCTGATTCAGAGAAGGAAGAGTGAAATTTCAAGAAGAAGAGTTCATCACTTAAAAGAGCACTTGAAATAAGATAGAAACCAAGGTAAACATCCATGCTTTCATGCTTCTTCTTCCTTGTTTCCTTTTGGGTGAATTTTGGCCTCTTATAGAACAACCAAGAAGGAGTTGTTTTTTAGCAGAACCAAGGATGAATCTTAGGAATTATAGTATAGAAAACATATATATGCAAAGAAAATCATGTATTAGCCATTGATTTTCAAGAAGGAAAAGTTAGGGATTCTTGAACACAACTAAAAATCTAATTTTATCCAAGAGTTCCCAAGCCTAAGTGAGTGTTTGTATAAGCTCCTAAGATCCCTAAGAAGCTCCTCACATGCACCTCCAATCCAAGAAGCAAAGAAAACTCCATCGGCTTCTTCCTTGAGGGGTGTCTCAGCCTAGGCTAAAAGAAGTACTAAGTGTAACACCATAAATTTTAGCTCATTTTATGTCATTCATAGGCTTCATATCATCATTCCCTTGAGAGCACATGAAAAAGGGAATGAAAAAAATGGGTTTATTTGCGTTATATCATACTAAAAAAATTATAATCAATGTCACGTGGACTGTGTGAGCTCATGCTATGCATTTTCATATTTAATTACATCCAAACAACTCATTTGCATCACAAAATCATGCCCAAAACTCATAGAAACTGAAATGTAGCATGAAAAATAGGAGTTCATTCTCGGCCAGAATTGGCCTCTTTTCTGGATAAACTTTGAAAAATCATAACTAAATCTAAAAAAATCAAAATCATGCAATCTTCATCATTCTAGAAAGATTTAGATGTCTAATTTGTACTAAAAATATGTATAAATCATGAAATTCATCACAAGAGACGTTTGACATTCAAAATTGTCCAAAGGTTTGACTAAATTCTAGAACTATCATAAAATTCTGCATAAAATTTTGAAAATATCCAATTAATTTCACAAAAATATAATCCATGCAAATGATACCAATTTGAAAATATGTGGATGTTAAATAAGGAGAAAAAATATCTTCAGACCAGTTCATCAAGCCCAGGCCTTAAAAGTCAATGGAACAGTACTTCTAGTCGGGCAAAATTACTGATACTAGATAGAAATCTTAAAAATTCATATCTCCATCTCTAGACCTCCAAATGAGGTGCTTCTAGTTGGTACAAGTCACTGTGATGGTTTAGTTTCTTTGTATAAAATTTCATGGCAATTGGATATCATTTGAGTCTCGTGTGATAGAATACTAATTTAGATCAAATGAATAGTGCAAAAACCAGAAACCATGAAAAATGCCAACTTTAGAAAATCATCAAATATTCTGTAGACCTCTAAAAATTATAATCTTTAGCTTGCCAAAAATCTCTCAATGAGACCTAATTGTATGCCAAATTTTAGATCAAGACTAATTCATTTGGCTAAAAAGTGATATAGGGTTCCATTATGGTCAATTTTAGTTCCATATAGGATACCAAAGTTATCAAATGGATTTCCCTTGGTCTTGGCACCTTTTTGGGCAAGTCTAAAAGTATATTTGATACTTGTGTGAGCTCTCCAAATGGTCTCAAACCTCATGCATCTCATTTTGGCCATTCAACCCACACTTATACATATTTCCATTAAACTTCCACATTGCATAATTTGGCATTACATACTCAAAATATATGTTAAGGGTCATATATCATATCTATATATTTAAACATCACATAATATCATATTTTTACATGTCTCAAGGGTCATGGTACATTTACAACAATATATACATCAAGAAACATAATTATGGTTCCAAAATGGCTAAAGCTAGGCATATGCTTGTCAATCTCCTTCTTTCATTGTTGTTGGCTCCCTTCACCATAGTTACTTGGTCCACCTAGCATGTTAGAGCAGTGGACAGGAAGGAATGAGATTCAAAGAATCCCAATGACTCATCTCCTATTTAATCATACATAATATGTACAAAGCAAGCTTTACAAATGCATGCATAAAGAAAATGGAAGTCATGGACATTTTAAAAGCAAACTTGGCATATGGACAAATCATATAAGACATTCAAGAGTTCACCAAGTGTTTGGATTGGCCTCACACTTCTCCTCATGGATTTTGGACTTGCCTCACCTATTTTTTGAGAGCTTTAGACTCAACCATACTCTTGGGAACCCACTTTGCTGTTGGGAGACTATTTACTTTATCTCAACCAAATTCAAAGGTTCTTGGCTTATTCTCACAAAGGGAAGAATTCTTGGCCTCTCCACACTTAAGCAAATTTATACAAATATTATGTACTCATTTGAAAACATAACATGGCATCAAGAATCATGACATATAAAGGCTTGCTAGCATACTTTTCATAACTTGAAAATACACATTTACACATTCTAAAACAAGCTAAACACACATCCATGCATGAGAGAAGGTGGAGAGAGCTACCTTGCACATAATTACATACTTTTTTCTTAGATTTCAAGCTCCTCTTTCGGCCACACACCCACAAATTGGTGGAGATGGTTTCTCTTGGCCTAGATACAATTTATGGGAGCCAATTAGGTTCATAAAACATATTCTAAGGTCACACAACTTGGTTAAATACTAGATTACTCTATAACCCCCATTATGGTCCATAAAGGTACCTAATGAAGCAACACCCCTCAAATAATTTCTAGGCCTTATTCTTTTCTTTCAAATATGATTCTTGACTCCTTTTAAGCTTTTTAGAGTCATCACACTATCAAAACAAAAGGCCTAACATCATGTTACTTCTTTAAGTCATAATATAGAACTTAAGACACCAAATTACTTTTCATGAGTTCTAAATTTTTTCTAAGGCCTCCTTTCATTTTCATTCATCAAATATGACTCAAGAATGACCTTAGAAAATTTAAAACTTTCCCTAGCACCATGAACATGATTTGGCTGAGACATAGCATGGTTTAGGGCTTCTTGGAGATTTCTTTATTTTCTTGAAGGGAGAAGCTTGTGGGGAGCATCTTAGGTGTCTCAAGAACTCATTTAAACCCTTAATTAAACTTAAGAATCATCACACAAATTCAGAATTTGAAAGGTGTACTAGAAACCCTAGGTTTTACATCTTGATTTCTAATGGCTTTTTAATAATTCCCTTTGCATATTCTTAATCTCCACACTCTTTTTCCTTAGATTCATGCTTGGTTCTACCTAAAAATCATCTCCTCCTAGGGTTTTCTCAAGTGGGGTGAAATGGTGGAGAGGGGAACCAAAGATGGTAACCATAGAAAGAGAAATTACCTTATTTTCTTGCTTTTTTTCACTTGAATCTTGTGTTCTTTGAGCTCCTCTCTTCAAATCCAAATTTTTTTCTCAATTTCTCCCTTAAAATAGATTTATAAACTTCATTTTAATCATAGAAAACAAAGAAGAATGGAGGAGAAGAGGTTTGGAAGAGAAAGAGCATGAAAAACTACTAATGTCCATATCTTAAACCTTTGATTTCTCCTCCTTTTCTTTCCCTTTTTGTGAGCCTAAGAGACCAGATCATATTCTATATTTTGGGCAAAAATTTTGTGCTTAAGAAGATGGGAGAAGAAAAGGGAAGTGTGTGGGAGCTTCTAGAAACACACATTTTCAAAAATTCTAATTTTATCCTTCTGTAATAGTAATTTCGTTTCAGCTTCATTTTAGTTCCTTTTTTAGAACTGTCTTGTCCATTATAAGATTTAGATTCCCAATTTAATAAAATATCTTTGGAATTACTCAATTTAGAGATAAAACCTTACCGAACAAACTGGTCAAAGTTTAGGTTAACTGACGTTGGAAAACATCAACTGGAGGGGATTTACTTGTCTCGGGGCTTTCTATAATTTTTAGAGCCTTTGAGAACCCCAGAGAACTCAAAAATTTCATTTAAAAAGCTCTCATATGTGAATTCCAAAAATTGCTCAAAATTACGAAAATGTCATTACGTTTCGTAGGCTTTTCGTAAGAAATGATTTCTTCATTCTAGCTCTATTTTTCTTTTCATCTGAGCCTAAATTCTTATTTTTAGGAGTCTAGAATGCTTTCTAAATTTTTTTGGATCTTAACTACATCATATTGGGGGACTTCCTTTTGTATCTGGTGAATTTCGTTCGTTTACGGAGAAACCGTACGTTACATTTCTCACATTTTCTTTAGTTTTCAAAGAATCGGAGATTACACTAAGGGAGTATTTTGATTTCTTCCATGCTTAGTTTCGCATCATATATGATGAGAGCGTATGAGAGGAAGCCTTAAAAAAGTTTTAGGAAGCTTAAGATATGAGATAGAGGTATAAGTTCCATAATATAGCTTAAAGAAGCGACCTATAATTAGGCTCCTTAAAATGATTGCGTGAGGGCTCCAAGGAGTTTAAATGGAGCCAAGAGTCATAGAAAAAGGGAGAGAATAAAGCCAAGATCATAGATTCTTGGTGTTGCTTCATTAGGTGTCTTATGGAATCATAATTGAACCATATAAGTCATCTAACTTTTCTAGTGTATGTGTGACATTAGAATTTATTCCAAGAGCATAACTAGATCCCATTTGATGTGTTTAGGTTAAAGGAATTAAGCTCCACCTTCTTGTGGGTGTTTGACTGAGCGAGAGAAAAGAGTTCCTGTAACACCATAATGTCTTAACCTCAATTAATCTCCCTCTGGGCTCGATTCCATATTATTTCTAAGGAACAAGTACAAACCATGGCATTTTCATGCTATAAAACGGGGTTCAAACGCTCATATTTTGCCCCGTGGGTTCTGTGAACCTATCAATCACATTCTCTACTCACACTTCATTTATACGATTCATACATATCATAAAACAAGCCATAAACCACGGATATGAAGTAAAAAACCAAGAAAGTGCATTTTCTTAAATTGGTGAAAAAGTCAGATTTTTGGCTCTAATTTTGAAAAATCATAACTAATTATAGAAAAATAAGAAGTTAGTAAACCATAGCTTTTTGGAAAGTTATAGGTATTAAATTTATGATAAAAATAATTCCTAACCACAATCTCAGCGTTTGGACTATGTTTGACATCAAAAAAGAGACAGAGGTTTGGCTGTCCCTGATATTGGTGTAGCTTGCTGTCATGAACTTCCAAAATTCATAACTAATTCTAAAAAAATCTAATATGGGGAAAACTATACCAATTTGGAAAGATACTAATGTTAAATAGAGGATAAAAATAAATTTAAATTAGTTCAGTAGCCCTTAGATCTCGAAAACTGATGGAACAGTAACGAAGGTCGGATGGCTTCCTTGATGCTGATACAGAACTTTAGAAAAGTTAGTTCTCTCTCTACAGACCTCCGATTGAGGTGATTCTAGTTGATATAGGTCACTATGGATATCTAGTTTATGTCTATAAAAGTTCATGATAATTGGGCACCGTTTGATCCATGAATGACACAGATTCATTTTCTGATTAGTTGCACAGTACCATGACCAAAACCATCAAAATTTCCTAACTTCAACAATTCACCAAATATTCTCTAGACCTCCAAATATTACCCACTTTATCTTCCCAAGAATCTTTCTACAAAATCTAGAGGCATGCTAAATTTCATATCAAGAAGAGCTCATTTGGTCATACTTTGATGGAGCTCACTAATTTGGCGGTTTTGACACCCAAAACGGTTCAAAGTGGGTCCAAATGGCCTCCCACATGTTTTCGCACATCATGGACAAGTTTTAAAGCATAAATATAGTATATATAAAATGCCCAAGTGGTCCAAATCATCATATATTTCAATCTCACTATGCTACGGGTCAAAATACATTATTGCATACAATCCACAAAAGGGGCAAATTCCACATTTTCATTACTTTGGCTTTCTACATAGTTTATACATCATTTTTCCATACATTTACACTTGCTTCAACATTTACATCTCAAAAATAGTAGGTACATATTCATTTTGGCACCTCTTTACATCAAAAGATCCAAAATAAACTAACAACCGTCTAAACATGCTTAACTAGGCTCCTTGGTGTGCACTTGAATCTCCTTGAGCTCCACCTAATATGTTAAGATGGGAGAGGGAAGGGGGTGAGATTCATGGAATCTCAATAGCTCATGCACTCATTCAAGGAAGCAATCAAGTCATATAAACAAGTCATAGCATGCAAATAGGCATCTAACCATTCACAATCATACAATATATGATTTATATGCCATGAAAATCACATCAATGCCACGAGTAAGCTTTAGGGACTTTTGGTCTAGCCTCACCTAATTTTAAGGACTTTTGGATGGCCTCACCCTTAGTTTAGGGACTTTTGACTTAGCCTCACTCAGTTATAAGACTTTTGGCCTTGTCTCACCTATCCTCAGAGACTTTCGGCTCTATCTCACCCATCTCAAGGGACTTTTGGCACTACCTCACCTGAGTAATTTTCACAATCCAACACATAAATATATTGGTACCAATGTATCAAGGCAATAACATATGGCATGTCTCACACAATAAGCATATACACAAGCATACAATGACTATTACATCTAAGAATACAACAAGAAAGAGTGTAGAGCTACCTTATAAGTCAACACAAGCCTTCCCTTTCAATTTCTCTTCTCCCTTCTTGGTTTCACACTCACACCTTGATGGAGGTGCTTCTCTTGAGCCTAGACACAACAAAAAGTAGGGAATTACTCTCTCATAACTCAACAACTATTAGGGGTTCTTCAGAGCAAACCTTTCCAACATATAAGAACTTAGGGGTTCTCTCTCTCTCTAGAATTTCACTAACTATTTTTCTCTCTCAAGCTCTCAAGTTAGTAGAACCAACATACTCAAGGAAAGCAAAGAAGTTCAAGAGTGGTTTTCCACTTTCCCTCTTCTGACCTGTGCCTAAAACCTAACTAATTTAATAACCAAAACCATAGAAAGAGAGGGCAAAGAGAGAAGAACAAGATTCTAAGAAGAAAAGAGAGGGAAATCTTAAGCTTACTTACTTTTTTTTTGTTCTTCCTTCCTTCTCTTGGTCTCTCTCTTTCTCTCCACGTCCCTTTTTTATGAATTGGGATGTTTTAAGAAGTCAAATTCTCCTTTTTTATGCTTTTTCAGACTAACCCTCGCTATAGCGAAAATTAACTTTCGCTACGGCGAGCACGTATCAGTCTCAGACCCCTATTTTCGCTATGACGCATGCTACGGCGAACAGCTCCCTAGTTTTTGTATGGGATTCCTGTACTCGCTATAGCTAGAAGCATTCTTGCTATAGCAAACAGGTACATTCGCTATAGCTAGACCATTTCTTGCTATAGCGAACAGGTACATTCGCTATAGCTAGGCCATTTCTCGCTATAACTAGCAGACTTAGAAAATTTCAGGACTTCGAAAATTTTTAGCTTTCTTCTTTCTTTTTCTTTTTCTTTTCTTTTTCTGGTTGTTACAGTTCCAAGAGTTAAAGTGTGTTCTTGTGTACAAGGTAGCCCCCTTTCCTTTCTTTCATATATGCTTGGGTGTTTCCTAGTCTTTGAATGTGTGTGTATATGTCTAAGCCATGAAAAATGTTTTTAGCAAATATGCATATGCCATGGTACCATAATATTTGCTTATATGCTTAACAAATGATTTTATAAACATGTTTTGGTTTGCTTGAACTTGGTGAAGCTACAAGTCCCTTAGCTAGGATGAAGATGAGTCAAAAGTCCTTAAGGATGGGTGAGACAAAGCCAAAAGTTTCTAGAAAGAATGAGGCCTAGTCAAAAGCCCCTTAAAAATAGATGAGGCAAGTCTAAAAGTCCCAAAGAGAATGGGTGAGGTTAAACTATTGTCTTGGCAAGCCTATGTATGATTTATGTGACTTCTTGAATGAAAGAAATATTCCATGTATGTTCATAATTTTTAAGATAGCCATGCATGTATTTTTAGGCTTGAAATTACATCTATTATGTGTGTTTGAAATGGAGAAGGGCTATTAGGATTCCTAGAATCTCACTCTTCCCTCTCCATTATCTAAATTTGTCTAGGTGAATTAAGAGAGCCAAAGACCTCTGGACCATTTTGGATGTCAAAAGTCCTCTATGATAGATGTTATGGTCTGAGTGTATTTTTAGTATGAAGTAGACATCCAAAGCTTTCCAGAATGACTAAGATTGCATGATTTCAATTTTTCTAGATTTAGTTATGATTTTCCAAAATTTGGTAAGAAATGGAACAAATCTAGTCGAGAATGAACCTTCATATTCCATGCTTGATTTCGGTTTCCATGAGTTGTGGGTATGTTTTTATGATGCAAATCAGTTATAATGATGTAATTAAATATGAAAATAAATATTATGAGCTCACACGATCCACGCAACATCGATTGCAAATTTTTAAGTATGGCGTAACACAAATAAACCCATGACGTAACACAAAGAAATGAGAAAAAAAGTCTTTTGTAGCATTTGATGTCAATATATGTAAATTTATATTGTAACCATGATGTAGGCTCTTGAACATATATAAAAACATGTATTTATGATGAGTGAAAGGATTTTGGAGTTATATGTGCTAGTATGTATGCTTTTGACTTCTATATGCTTAGTGGTAGTTGTATGATTTTATGCATATGAACAAGTTGTATAGTGAATTTGAGTTCTATGGCTTCTTGAATCAGTTGACATGCATATTTAGGATACTATGGAGCTTTTAGATGTGCCTAAGTGGTCTTGGTTCAAAGAGAAGACCATTTGGCACCAAATTGAACCATTATAGGACCAAAAATGACCAAATGTGTGAGCTAAACTCCAACTTAACCAAATGAATGATTTTGAGGTTAAAATTTTGCATAAATATAGATCTCATATAAATCTTTTTGCTGATCTAAAAATTGCATTATTTTGAGGTCTATAGAATTTATTATGATTTTTCAAAATCCATATTAAAAGTTAATTTTGGTCTGAGCACTATTCACTTGGTTAAATTTTATTTTCATGTCATCTAAGGGACAAATGAGGTCCAATGGCTCTGAAAATTTACTAGAGAAACTAGACATACACAGTGACTTATACCAACTATAAGCATCTCATTTGGAGGTCTGTAGAAGGAGAACCAAATTTTTAAAGTTCTAGATAGTATTAGGGACGCAGTCAGACCTTTGTTACTATTCCATTAGTTATCTGAAGCTTTTGAATTGGTTTAGAATTAATTTTTTCCTCTAGTTAACATTTGTAACTTTTCAAATTGGTATAGTTTGTCCAAATTAGATTTTTGTGGAATTAGTTATGAATTTCTGAAATTTATATCAATAAATTGTTTCAAAAACACTGGGCAATCTGACCTATGTCACTTATCTATTGTCAAACATGGTCCAAATGATATTTTCATGGCTTGGAATTATTTTTAGCATAAAGTTTTCCAGGAAGCTATGATTTGCTAGATTTCAATTTTTTTAGATTTAATTATAAATTTTCAAAGTTTATGACAGAAATTTAGAATTTAAGCTAAAAAATGAACATGTATTTTTTGATGTGTGGGGCTCCAAATCTGACTTGCATGAGATGTTTTTATGATGGTTGTGACTTGTATACATGAATTATCAGTGAAGAATGATGTTGGGGAAGTTACGAGATCCACGAAGCTAAAAAGGAATTTTAAAATACTACGCAATGTCAAATAATCCATTATTTTTATTGAATTTTTCCTTGAATATTTAATAGAGCTAAACAAGCATGACCCTATAGATGTATAAAAAGGGTAAGAAGGGTATGGTATTACATTAATCAAGTTAAAAGGAGGTTTTTAAGTATAAATCATGCAAAATTAAGCTCATACAGGACCCCACAAGTTACCTTACACAAACCATGTGAAGAAGTAGAGAAAAACTTAAGAAAATTCAAGTATAAAGGATTGCACAACCCATTATGAATTTCTATATTAGGCAGTGCAAAATCAACTAGTGATTAAATGTTTATGTAGCCCCTTATGCATTTGGGTGTATTATATACGGCCAAGCCTATGCGGAAAAAAAAAAGTATTTCTGAATGAACTAGGGGTATTTTTGGAAGAAAAATTGAAACTATACATTATAAAGGAATGAATGATGCTAGAGAAGCAAGTTACAGGCATGCCACAATTAAGAAAAACTTTGGAGATAATGAATGATGCCAGCAGGATCTAAAGTTCTTCACTATGACTATTATGCCATGATTTGTTGCTTTTCTTTCTATTTCTTCTAATTTTCTTTAATTCATGAATTTTTTTTCTTTTATGTTTAGAATGTTAGTTTTAATTATGAGTGACTAAATTCTCTGGGGTTTAGTTGAATCTATGGATTGAATAGGTTTATCAATTGATTCTCTTGTAATGTTTTCTTCAGAATTAATCTATTATTTCGCGTTACTTTCATACAAATGGTTAAACATTGTTTATTATTTGATTTATTGTGAAAGGATTGAAAGATCAATTGCAATAATAGATCATTAAGGCAATAGACTTAGGAAACAATTTTTTAGGAATATGAATTATGCCTAAACGATTTGTGAATTGTGTGCATGCCAAGCCATTATATGTAAGCTTACCCTTTAATTCCTTAAGCTTAAAGGGTTCTTCTGTTAAGTGTAAGATCATGAAAGTAGGCTTAGACTTAGTATAAAACATATGTGAATTACTTTGAGAAAGGATTTCATAGACATTAAGGAATTATAGTTTATCCAAATAAATTCAATTATATGAATTCATCTTTATTTAAGCTTATGAACTAAATAGAGGATTCTAGACTTCTGAAGTTTTGATAAGTTAATAAATTTTAGCATTGAATTAGCTAATCTTAGTTTAAGTTGTATTGAGTTTGAAAATTAATTAGATTTAGTTTACAAGTTGGTTAATTTGAATTTGCTATTTTTATAAATAATAGGGTAGTTAAGGAAAAAAATTAGTAATTGATTAACCTTCCTTGTGGAACGACTTTGGATTTGGTAATTAATTAACCTTCCTTATGGAATAACTTTAGACTCACTTCTATATTACTTGTTTGATCTATATACTTGTAGATTTTTTACAACACATAATAAAGTTAAAGAACATGGCTAATGACTTTAAGTGTGAGTGTAGGTCTTACCTGATTGCTCAAGCTATGAAGATAGCTCTTAAGGACAAGTTTGGTTATACTTCTACAATCAAACTAAGAAGGCTAATAATTAAGGAATTAAAGTCAACTAGTCATTTTTTTATTGATGAATAGTAAGTTCATCTTGTCATAAGATCTTTTCCTATCAGTTGGAAACATATAAAAGTATATTTGACCTAAAATGAGAGCATAACTATCTTTTATGACGTTGTTTATCATATAGAGCTTGAGAATAAGCATTTAGAAACTATTAAATCTTTTGAACATGTTGTGAGATTATTGGAACTCAAAGTTTAAACACAAGAAAGGTAAGCATTTTCATAAGAAGAAAGGATTTGACTAACATTTCAAATATGTCAAGAAAAAATTTAAAAAGAGGGGCAAGAATGGTGAAAAAAAGCTTAACATGGTCAAAGTCAAGTATTATATTTATTAAAGAATGAGTCACTTTGCTCATAATTACACTAAGCAAAATAAAACTCTCACATACCACATGGCTAAAGATTGAGGATTATTTATGAAATATTATTGACTACTTTTTAGAAGCAAATGACTTTAGGTAGAAAATAATATTAGATTTAAAACTAAAGGGATTGAAACATGCAAATTAATTTTACATGGAATAAAATTCTTATCCTACATGATATTTTGTATTCTCGAAAGATTTGAGAGAACTTAACTTTTATTATTCCTCTTCTGAATTTGAGATTTAGTACTAATTTTTTATAAAAACTTTATTAGCATTTGAAATGAGACAACGTGTACAATTCTAGATTCTTTTATGATAGTTTTATTATGTTGAGCATAGTTATAAACATAATTTCTTTATCTTATCATCTACTTCCAGTTTAGTTATGGATATGAATTATTAATGTAACATACTCCTCCCAATAAAGCTAATTAAATAATATTTAAAAAATTTAAGACAAATATTTAAAGATTAATTATGGCTAAATAATGAAGATTTAATGAAATATAGATTCATAAGAAATAAAGAAAATATTTTGGAGCCATTAAGGATTTTATAAGAATTTTCTAGAATTTTTAGTATTGTTCAGAATTTATTTTAATTATTTAATAAAAGGTAATTTAGAAATATATGCTTAGAAAATAAACTTGTGGAAATTCCTAAAACTAATAGAACCTTAAAAATATAAGAAAAATAAAAATATTTTAAAATTTTTTCGAGGTTGAAATATAATTATTAAATGTTTAGGGTGTAGAATCATAATTTTGACTAGGGCTTTTTGACTAGAGTCAAAGTATAATTTTAGCCTAGTCTAAAATACAATTCATATTAAAAGAAGAAGACTATCATATGAACTAGTCATAGTAATTTAAAATTTTGATATGCATTTTTTTAATGATTATGAATAATTTTTATGCTTAGTATTGATTAAATAAGTATTAATTTCATCTACAATAGGACTTGTTAGAAAGGAATAACTGACTTTTCAAAGAAGTCAATAAAACATTGAGAGAAATGAGTGATACACAATGGATTTTGTGGGATACAAATCCCTCTATATAATCCTCCTATTCTCACTTCATTTGTTGTCCCCATCAATTAAAGAGATAGAAGCAATGAGAGTGACAAACGTGGAAAGTAAAGAGAAGGAATAAGCAATAAAGGGAAGGATGAACAGAGGAGGAAAAGAAGGGAGCAAACTTTGAAACTTAAAAGCTTCAAGGTAAGACACTTATGTTTTACTAAGAGTTTAGTAACGGTTGCACCTCTTTCATTTGCTTCTCTTTTTCTTTCTTTCTCTCCAATGGGTCTTTCATGGTGAAATTATGGATCTTGGTTTTGGATGTTGATTTATGGATTAATTTGTGTTTTTGTTATTGTCAAATGATTATATGATGTTTAGATTTGCTATTGGGATTGTTGAGATTGGATGGTTTCAAAATCTTGAATGAAAAATAAAACTTGGTTGCAAGATGAAGGTTGAAGAAAACTCAACGCCATGGCACCAAACAAGCAAAAATAAAAACAAAGAGATACCCCTATAAACAAAAGCAAGGGCACCGTAGGGCCATGTTATAGGCTAGGGAAAAGATCAAATTTTTCCTTTGTCCTAATGTGCTCCCTATATTTAGTATTTGCTTGTATATAAGTAATTAAAGATTATGAATCTTCTTGCTAGTATATTTATATATGAATTATAAGATTGTATATATATATATATATTTGTTTCATTAAATTCTTTTGGAACCTTAAAGGCTATTAGAAAGCAAATCCTTAATATGAATTCCTATGAGGGAGTATAGATTAAACCCCATATATGAAAGATTGAATTATAGACTATGCCTACACATGGATGATTATGTACTTTGAATCTTATGCACAAAAGATCAAACTCTGAATAATTCTCGTACATAAATGATTAATGCCTAGATACCTGAAATGAACTATGGGCTTATCAAACATTTAAGACAATGAAAATACTAAAATGCATAATAATAAAGGGGAAAAGAATTGATATAGGTAATCTATGATTCTTATATATTTAGTTAAATACTTTGATTTGACATATGCCTATTTAGAGTAATTAATGATATGCTTTTAATGATATCTAAACTAATAATAAGATCTAACATGTTAATATTTATGACTTGGGCAAAGGAAACACTAAGATACTAGAAAATCATTAGCACTAGAAAGATATAGTTCTTGAAAAGAGATGGTCTCCAATTATATTCTCTAGTTAAATGCCTAATTAGTTAAGATTGTTTAACTTGTATGATATCTAGTTTGATGATGAGATTCAATACAATGATGTTTATGATTTGGGCAAGGGAAATAGAAACATAACAATGTATCAAGAAATCATTAATACCAAGAAAACAGGAATCTCATGGGATTATGATCCCATAGGAGATGGTCTCTAATAGATAAGGTATTTGAAAGGAGAAGATGATTTATAATATAGATAAGGTTCTTGAAAGGAGATGGTCTTGATTGATTTATATTATAGATTTACTCTAAGGGATACCTTAATATGCAATCATTATTCTTAGGTTTTTTAAGATATATGAGGTATTAATGCATGTAATGTAGACAAAGAAAATAGCTTGGCAAAGAAAATAGCTTGAACTTTTTAATAATATTTTCTTGCCTTGATATGTTGGAAATTATGATGAGCCATATAATATATAGATATGTATTCTATTTAGCTTATATGCTAAATTATATGATTTATTGATGTTCAATTTATATACGATTAGCTCAATCATTTATGATAAGTTAGACTATGATAATTTGTATACTTTATGTAATGATATCTACTAGTTTTTCTTCAGATATATGAGTCTAAATAAAATAGAAATGCTTTGTGCATATGTGATAGTTGGACCATTATATGTTTTGAAATTATTATTGTCATATTAATTTTTTTTTTTATGTCTCACATGTGTGGTAATGTGTTTAAATCCAGGAAGGGATGTTGACAGTCAAATTCTTTATAGAAATTGACTGGATGTATGTAGACATCTTAGATGTCAGTCAAGTCTAAGTTATATTAAATATTAAATGGTCAAAGGTTGATGATAAAGGCCAACAGGTTTTCACTTATCAGTAGATGATAAGGGTCCAATAGAGTGATGAATTAACATCTCTTTTTTGTTATGTATTTGTAAATATGACGATGGCTTAGCTAGTCTTTAATACCTTTCAATGACATTAAGAGGCATAATGAAATGCTTAACCATAGGACTTTTATTTTGGCATGTATTTCTGTATATAGGTCCTATGATCTAACTAACTAAGAATAATGTTTTGATGCATGATATGACAAGTCTTATGCGAGGCTTGTCTACTCTGAAAAGTAACCCTGTATGGAATATGGGGAAAAATTTTTATAGTTTAAAAATGGCTATCTATACTTGATGCATATGTGATCCTCTTATTGGAATGATGTATTACATGATATAATTATAGCTCCTACATGTATTACGTAATTAAACAAGTAAATAAAAGCAATAAGGGGGTTACAATTGACATGCTAGACTAGGCCTTATAGACAATGAGCAAACTAGCATTACAAGGGATGTTAGGATCCATCCCTAGTTTAGAAATGTCAATATAAAAACATTGCTTAGTTAGTAAAGTAATTAGAAAATCATTTGGAATAAGAATTAGGATTAGAAATTCATTGCAATTAATTTATTATAAAATATGTGGTTTAAAGAATGTGAGGACAATACATAAACTTTAGTATTTCATTACACTCATTGATAATTATTTACAATATGGTCAAGTTTAAATAATCTTTCATAAGTTAGAAGCATTTGATTACTTTAGATGTTATATGGATATGGTTGAGAATTAATAGACAACAAAACTATGGCTTTGAGGTTTAACCATAGACATTAATATTTGTTAAATTAGTTCAAAAGAGCATTGTGAAGAGAAAGAAATAGATGAGATAATTGACTATTTTTGATACTTAACAACAAAGTGAAGTTGTTAAAAGAGGGAATAAAACTTTATTTGGTATGATTAACTCAGTGATGGCTTAAGTGTAACAACCCTGATTCTTAATTACAATAATTAGGCTTAATTGTGTGATTAATGATTGTAAATCAAAGCCTAAAGTCATTATAATTAATTAAATTAAAAAAAAAGTGAGGGAATTTGGACTTTTAACATTATTAAAGGTTATTAACCAAACAATTAAAATCATTTGAGTTTACAAAGTGATTCCAATTATGAAGTAAAAGCCTTTGATTCTCTTAACCACTGATTCCACTTTGTAAAATCCTTTTATAAGTGTTTCCAAGTTATCCCATAACATTATCATATGAAAATCCAAGATTTCTAAGTTAAAATAAGAGGTTAGGACCATTCGCCATGACTTGGACCTTCTTCGTTATGGCTAAGTTAGTTACTGGAACTTAAAAATGAAGTTTGGAGACTCTCGCCATAACTTGGTACCTCCGAGTAACAATGTAAGTTACTGGAACTCAAAATAAAAAATACGAACCTTGCACAGTGACTTAGGTTTTTTGCACTGCGATGTAAGTGCTATCGGGAACCTACTATTCACACTTTTGCACTACGATGAGTTGGTGTCTTGCCTCCTGAAGCTCTCTAAGCTCACCTTCTGATACTCGCTGCAATGAGCTCCTCTTGCACTGCAGCAAAACTACTCTCTGTTACCCTTTGGAGTTGATTTCTCACCTTATGTTGTGACTCAAATCACCTTGGCCAAGGCCCTCATAACCTCTGTTACCCTGAACTTCAATTTTAACCGTATCTCAACTCCTTTAAGCTGTAACTTCGCCCTCTCTTGATGCTACTTTCTCATTTTCATACTTTCTAACCTCTTACCACTCATTCTAAATGAATTCTAAGACTTCCATAACTAACATGCATGATTTTCTAGACCTCCCAACTTCTAAATATCATGATTCACTAATCCTCATTGTTCAAAACTTAATTTCATATTAGTCAATTCCCATTCCATGACAACAAAATAGTTCAATCACAAATCTTTACATGGCTAAAGCTTAATGGCTATAAAAGATCAAGTCATTCATCAATTATTAGTCAATTACAATCACAATGTTCAATTCTATGATAATTATATTACATAGATAGTTCTTATGCTTGGCAATTCATGATATAATGTGGCAAATACACACAAATTACCATTCTCATTACACAAACCTAATCTGACAAGATCTCTAAACCTATGTGCTGTCGAGTAATACAACAGGCTTCTATTAATTTTTGCTTGCCACTAAGAGGCCTAGTCCTTGAAAATGTTAGCCTACAACTAGGGTAAGATATATAATCTCAGTAACATGAGGCAAATTCCATATTTATATGTGTAGATTAATCAATATAATACATTTTCATATCATCAAATACCAGAATCATCAATTCAATTAGTAAATGAACTAGTTGAGCTACAAGTGACTACTGTTCCTTACCAACAATGACATATAACATATTAAAGGCCAATAATACTCGGAGAGACCCGTTCACGGCACCAACTCTCCAATGAGCACAACTTGGGCTCAGTACATTTAGAGGTCTGATCATAACCTAGTACTCGATCAAAGCACGATGCACGGGTGACAGCCACACCATAGCTCCACCATGGACACACATAGGGTCCAATTATAACAAACAAGTAGCTAACCAATTATTTAATATTTCAAAATCATACAAGTGCAACAAATATTAGATTAAAATGAACATATACATAGAATTAGAAAATTAACCCCTTAAATAAAGCCCAATTACTCTTCCTCTAGCTACCACCATAATCCAAAGCACATCAAGCCTAAGATAAGCACAGTTATCATTATTTAACTATCATTAATAAGGAATTTTCCTATCCATTGATTAATTTTAACAAAAATCCATTGAGAATTATTTACTTGAACTTTCTAAAGGTCTATTGTACCAATTTAAGGTAAAGACATCAAAATTCACAATGGTTTACTCCCTACTCTTCCATTTTCACACATGTACAGTGCATGCACCAAAAGTTAATGTAAAAGATAGAAATTCAACACATAATCTCACAAGAGAAGGGGAAACACTTACCCATATATCTAAGAGGTCAAATGGATTGAGTTGAGCCTCAACTACCAAGAACACACTATGAGACATTCCAAAATTCGGGCTTGAGTTATCAAGCCTAGAAACTTCAATGTTTCACATTCATCTCCTTATAATTTCGCACAATAGCAGAATTCGTTATGAAAATAAATCCTTAGAGACATTTTTTAGCAAAATAATACATAAAATGGAAGGGAAAAACTTGCTCAATTGTCCCTTTAACTTCTAACTCCGAAAATCTTGCAATAATACACCATTAACACACATTTCAGAACAAGGGTCTGAGTGAATCTCCACTAAACAAGGAACCAATTGGACCAAAATGTAGAAGAAGATGAGAGGATTAAGTGTTATAAAATCTACCTTGGCTAAATCTCCCTCTAAGAGTGCAAATCTGAGCCAAAATGTCGAAAAACCCTAGCCCCTCTTCTAACATGCGAATTTCTTCTTCTTATTCTATAGAGAATGAATGCCTTAGCAGCCAAATAAGTAGGGAGAAGGCTTCTTAGGATTTTAGTGCAGATGGGCTAGTCTAATAGGCCCATTATTTTAAGTAGGCTGATGCATAACATGTTAGGCTATGACTTATAAGTTAATTAGGTTTAAAATGGGTTGGGCTTCCATAAGAGTAGAGTTGGGTAATATTATGATGAAATTGGGTCTTCATAAGAATAAGATTAGGCTTCTATTAATGTTCTTGGCACACATAACTTAATCATTGGCCCAAATTACATTTAAATCCATAAATATTAGTTTACTCTCCCCAAAATGGTCTAATTACGAACTATTATGTTAAAATATTCAAATTTGCCATTTTTCTTAAGATTCCTATTTTTTTTTCATAATTTTACTTAAATCCTTCTTAATAATTTCATAATTCCTAAATAATTATTATTAGTTTTTTTTGGGTTTTACATTAAGCACACCTACCTATTTCTTATTGGGATAATGTGTTATCAATTGATACCTTCATACTTAACTAAGTACCCTTTAAATTAGTTACTTTCACATCTTATGAATTATAGATAGATTGCAAACTAATTTTGAGCATCTTAAGATTGTGAAGTCGATTGCTTATATCCATGATACTTCCCATGAGCATGAGAATTGGACCTAATGGGTAAGAAATATATCTTTATTATATACTTAAAACAATCAAAGAGTTATCTTTTCATTGGTGAAAGCAAAGATAGAAGTATAATTGAAATTAAGTTAAGAGATATCATATTTTTAGAAAATGGATTTTTTAGTAGAGGAGAGAGATTGACAACACTACATCTCTTTATGAGACACATGATCAAGATAAAAAGAAACAAGTAGTTGTACCTCAAACTATTAGTCTAAGTAAAAGTTTAATAGAAGACGAGAATGTTGCATAATTAATCCCATTACTTAATGAGAGTGTGTATAAGCATTAATTTAAGATTGAAAATGCAACATTTAGAAGTACTTATCTAGATGAAGAGAAGCCAAATATAGCTCAAGAAGCTCTATCTTGACATATTAAGGAAAAATTGACAAGAACAATAGAAGAAAAAATGGATCTAATGAAGACAAACCATGTAAGGATTTGGTTGATCTTTCATATATATGAAAGGCAATTGAGAATAGATGGATTCTCAAAATAAATAGAAAGGTAGATGGATTAATAAAAAGATATAAGGCATGGTTACTTACTAAGGAGTATACATAATAATGCTAGAAGCCATATGGCTAAAGAAAACTATGAAACATCTAGGGATTATTGGTGAAATATTGAGTCCAATATTAATCAATTAATAAACGAGAAGCCATAGTCTACTCTAAAAACCCTAACTATCATAATAAGACTAAGCACATAAAAAAGAGAATGAGAGAGATGCAATAACATAGAAGAGTGTTACTCCATAATATCTCTACACATAAGATATCAGTTTTGATAAAATCTATACCTAAAGATATGTATAAGTAAGATATAAAGTCTCTTAGTATGTGTAAAATATAAAGTATTATGCCATTTGTACAACTTAATTGTTGACTAAATATATGTGTTATGCCATAATCATAAATAGTGTATAAAAAATAATAGTATGTTATATAGATTGATGAGGTTAGTTTTTTCACACGACTAACTATCTTTGAACTCACGAGGAGCAAGTAAAGATAGTATATTTATGTTCGTTATATGAGGTAGTTGAAGTGACAATACAAGGAAAAAAATACAAAATATAAATATGTCGCATTAATAAAAGGAAAAAAGAGGTTGAGATGAGATCTAAACAAATAATTATATAAAAATTGAATTATGAATTTCCATTATTTATAATACTTATAGCCAAATGCAAATTCTCTTTTAGGCTTTATGGGAGGCTAGTGGAATGATAGAATTCAATTTAGGCACTATGTGTTTACACTAAGATCTATACAGTGTTGATAAATCAAATCTACATATACTCTTATGAGATAAGATAGATATCGTGCAATTCATACTACATATGTTTAATAAATGTAATTATGAAGTAAGTGAATAAATTCTTGCTTTATTATCATGTGAGTCTCCAAAAGGAGCAAACACTTTCATTAAGGCCATTTTAACTTTAAAGATATCATAAAGAGATGAGTTTGTGTTTATTACTTTTGCATACATCCTACAATTATGATAATTCGACCTAATGAAATATTAATATGAAAACAAATGGTATTGATCTAAGTTGTATATGAGTGAAAGGAAGATTATCCAAAATATATAAAATTATGCTAGTGTTTAAAGTATCTATTATAAAGTTATTATAGTAATGTCATAGGTGAGGATACTATGCATAAGATAATACAATCTAAGTAAAATTAAGATTAAAAGAGATTAGATTTAAGGCATAGAATACTATGCATATAAGAATACATATGAGAATGCTATAAAGTTATTATAATACATATAAGTAAATTTAAAACATTCGAGACATATAAATAAATGTGTAAAGTAAATGTCTTATAAAAAATTTTCTAATATAAAGAGCTTTTAAAGGTAATGCTCGAGTGGTCACAATAAAGTACTTGGTATAGAAGTTTAAAAGGAATAAAAAGTTTGATGTTATTCATTCTATAATGTGTAAGTAAGAAATGTTAAATTTTGGACTACTGATGATTAATTGACTCATTATCCGATCTCATAACTTCATTCATTTTAAAGAATTAATTAATTAATTACTACTTTTAATTAATGAATAATTATTTTTTTAATTATTTGACTTTCAAATATTGACTTATCAATTTTTTAATTTATTGATGAAATTATTACAAGAGAAAATTGAATGTTAAGGATCATTATTTTTCAAACTCTCTCCCTTATTTAAACTTCCTTTAAAGAAAAGTACATTGAACAAAAAATAAGAATAAAGACAAAAATGTGATTTCTCTCCTCCATATTAACACAACCATTTTTCTTAGGATTATAGTATATCTATCATGAAAAGCCATCAAAGTTTCTCTAGTAAGTGTGATCCAACTCACATAGGTTAAAAATTTGAAAATATCATTTCAATGTAAAGGTAAGTACTCTAAATTCCTTTAATGATAATTATTGAAAATTCATGAGGAACCAATGTGAGATGAAGCCAAGAGAGTGAGATAATTCATTAGAGAAGTAAGAGAAAAAAAGTAAGAAAGATAAAAAAAATAGAAAATAGAAAAAGGAAAGGGAAATGAAAGAATAAAGGTAAGTTAAATGTCCAACTATGATGAAATTAGCCATGTCATTGTGCCACATCAACATTAACGGATCTGACTTAACAGAGTTAATGAAAAGGACTTATTTGGAATATTGTAACTCAAATTTAATAGTCATCTGAATGTGCCACATAAGCATTAATGGATCCGATTTAACGGAGTTAACGAAAAAAGACTTATTTAAATTGATTTTAAAACTATGAATTTATTTGAAATAGAAAAATATTTTTTTGACCAATCTAAAATAATAGATATATTTGTAAGATTGGTTTTGACCTAATGGTAAAATAGAAAACCAATTATTCTTCAATCGTTGTCCTTCAAATCATCAATCATCAACATCAAGCACCTTGTAAATTTAGTAAGATGGTAAAACGCTCCAGTAAGATGTTGAAAATCTGATATTTTAGAATATACTAATTTTATACATATTGCTAATATATGTTTTCATTCAACATCAATAATCGATAAATACATAATAAAGAATAATAAAGACATATCAACTTACTTATAGGCAACTTGAACATACCTAACTAAGCTGAAATTTAAGAAATTCTAAGAATAGAATATCCTTATGCCTGAACACATTTAAATCATGAATTATTTATACTTTTAATTGCAAATCATATGTTTCAACCTACAATTACATCATAATAAACAATACTGTTCTCTTCTTATATTGCATTGCATACTGAATACTTTATTTATTATTTAAAAATAAGATTTTAAATGCTCAATTCTTATATTTTCTTATTAAAATGCAAATATACAAAACTTTTGATTTTAGGAGTATCATCATTCATCAGTCTGTTCTCCTGCTTGCTATTTTACGTATACTTATCAACCAACTAATTTATTCTTCTAGAAGAAAAAAAGACATCCTGGTCTATTTTCTCTTGAGCTTCATTTTATTAATTTATTTTCTCTTTAAATATAAATATAAGAGGAAATGTACTTTTTATCTCTAAAAGATACTATTTGCTTTAACTATTTAGCCCTTTGATTTTAGAAATATAAGATTCAGTCTTCGCAAAATATGAGTTTCAACTATTTAAATTTTATTAAAAATATATAATTCAATCTTTGAAAATTTTAGATCTTATTCCTCAATCCTCAAAGCATGTATTGGTAGAGAATAATGATAACAAATCAAAATTTTTAGAAATGAACATATATTTTTCAAAAATAAAATTAAAAATTATGTATCCTCTAAATATAAATGCTAATATTATTAATATATTTAATTAGACTAAATTACAGTTCTGTTACTCATGTCTATTATAGCAGGTTTGCTACTTGTGTTTGGGTTCCATTGGATCCAAATCCTACATTGGTGGTCACAGGGACCTACCAGTCCGGCCCAGGGCCCACTAAGGTTCATCCAGAAATCAGAACACAAGATCTTTGGTAAAACTGGCTATCAGTAACACCCAAAGTACACTCGCAGTATCTCCGCAGAGTTCACGCTGTTGCACGCACCCTCTTCTCTGGCTTTCCTCCGCCGTCCCAAGCCTCCCTTCGCCGTCCCAAGCCTCCCCTCCCTTCCTTTTCTCTATTGTTTCCACCGCCGAGGCACCTGGCGGTGCTTTTCGCATTAACCCAAACAACGCGAAAGGAGTATTTGGGGTGCTAATGGCGGCTACTGCAGCCTCTGACATTGCCGACGGCCCTGTCCTCAGCTTTGTCAACAAGCGCATCCGTGCCCTGCGCAAGAAATTGAATCGTATCCTCCAGATGGAGGAGTCTATTGCTCAGGGTAAAGCAATCAACAAAGAGCAAGAGGAAGTCCTTCGCTCAAAGCCCGCTGTATCCGTACTCATCGACGAGCTCGAGAAAATTCGTCAACCCCTTTCATCTGCTGTCAAGGAAGAAGTTGACCTGGCCCTTCAAAACCACCATATCTTACTCGACGAACAATCCGCTAAAGCTGGCGACTGTAACCACACCGTGGTCGAAGATCTTCTTAATCTTCTCTATTTTGGGTCATTGTTTGATGTAAAGTCGCAGAATGATTTCACTTCGACGATGCTGATGAGGACCCATGAGCGAGGCTGTTGCTTGACCTACGATTATGTCACCGACGACGCGACCGATCTGCTCGGAGAGAAAGATTTGGATTTAATTTCTAGGCTGGGTGGTCTATTGATCTCGCGGCCTGCGGATTCAAGTTTATCTCACAAGAACGCGTTGCAGCGGTGCATAGAGCATGCGAAACTATGGCTTGCGAAGGCTGACCAGCCCATTGAGTCCAATGCTGATGTCACATGTATTTATTTATTTTCAAATTTACTTGCTTTTTAATTTGCTTGTTTTCTCTTCCTCTATCAATTTGGCCGTGTCATGTTTATTCTAAGCTTATTTCTAGATGCGGGTTTGAGGGAGCGGTTAAACAAGATTATGTCTTCAGAATACTTCACCACCACGCCTGAGATGAAAGCTACAGTTGAAGTTGCTGCAGCTGCTGCTGGAAATTATGCTTCTTTCCAGGTGCCAGTACACGGTTCCCTTGTTCCTGCCTCAGTTCCAGTCGAAGTGGGAGGTTCGGTTTCGCAGTCTCAAGAGAAGGTATATCTGCAGACCCAATAATTTTGTATTCTTTGATTTGGATATGAGCTACTGTTTAATCTTCAATTCATGGTTTTTCTTGCAATATTAATTTGTAAATGTAGTCATTTTGTATGCATGGTGTGGATGGCTCCAACAGTATATTGTTCTTTTCATCATTTGCTCCGTATTTGTTTGAACTCCTTCATTGATGAGGCAATAGCTATCTACCTTGCTTTGTATGGTGCAATAAATTGTGGTTTGAGTAATAATTCTTTTATCCAAATATAACTCTAATAATAACTTGAAAGTCGAGGAAGGGTGGGAGGAGAATATCTGCCATCTTTGTTGTTTGATGTTTCTTCTTTTTCTTTTGTTCATCAGTTGCATATACAAGGTAGTGTGAATTCAGCGAGTAAGGAACACAGTCAACGCCTTACACTAATATCAGAAGCCAGAGATTAGGAGAAATGTAACTAAATAGTCAGTGAATGTCTTTTGTTCACCTATATTATGGTTGATACTTGCGCTATGCTTCCCTTTTACTACCATAAAATAGGGCATCTTAAGTTTTTTATCTATATTGTAAATCTGCAATGTGTGTAAACCTTGAAAAATTTCAATAAAAACTGTTCTTGTCCTCTAGAAATCTGGATAAGGGGCTTCTGATATTTTGTTCTCATTTCTTACAGACTGTTTAATATGGGCATGGCTACATACTTATTTATTTACTTATCTATTATATGGTGTGAATTTCGGTCTTCATTAAACTTGTATTTGCCTGGAATGGATATTTTGGAGAAAAACATTAACCGGGATTGTAAGTTTATTGGTAATTTGAATGGTGGAAACTTTGCTTGAGCATGTTTTGAGTAGGGTAAAAAGATGATTATGAAAGACTCTTTTATTTATCAGATATGCTGCAAGTGTTGTTGTTGGATCCATGTAGTCAACCCCAATTAGTGGGAAAAGGATTGTTGTTGGTGGTGGTGGTGGTGTTGTTGTTGTTGTGTATGCATACAAGTGTTGTTCTAGCACAGGACTTGTAGTAAATCCCTCACTTGGAAGGAGTGCCATACACTTCAATGGGAGATTAGAAGTACCTCAATAAGTCATGTCTCAATCACTTCGAATCTTGTTTTTTATAGATGGCTGTTGTATCATGTATGCTCTGGGTTATAAACACAAGTTGAGCTGATTTTTTTTGGATTAATCTACCCAACCTTATTTCCAGTTGTCAAGTTTAGTGTCTCTTATTACTTAGCTGAATTCTGTGTCATGGATATTGTCCTTGTTATCACTTCTACATCACTGGGATTCATCAAAAGGATGATAGGACATAGTACAGATAATCACTTCCTTGCTTGTTAAACAATGACTGTTCCATTTTCTGTTCCTTCTGCCCCTATAGGTAACATATTACTTGTAGACTTTTAGCAAGCATTCCTTCATTGGAGATAAGCTTACCAATTTAGATTGAGGTTAGATTTTTTTTAAAAAAAAAAAAATAATATTTTTGGTTTTTGCACATTCCTCCTTAATATCTATAATAGGAGAGCTGGTTTTCTGGAACACTGGAACAAATAAGATTTTTGGTTGCTTGACTTCCGCTTTTACACATGCGCGTGTGCACACACACACACATCAATGGATATTTGAAAAGATGGAATGCTATCAATAGCTACAAGTAAGATAAATAGTTATTGTTCTTTGATGTTTCTGTTTGAAGTAGAGTTTGATTGGGAGGGAAAGTTTACTATGACACTAAAATTGCTTAAGATGAAATAATAAAAATCAAACAAAAAGCTTCTATAGGGGTGCAAAAGAGAGGGGCAAAGAATTAATGGGTTTCAGCTAATGGTTCTTTTTAGGGTTGCCCCTTGTGGCTTTTCAAAGGGATTAGAAAGCTCGAGTTAAAGAGTCTTAGTTTTGTTTTCTCTTGTTATTTCTTGGTTGGGGCGGATCACTTCTCCTCTGGTATTGTATTGTTCTCTCGTCTCTTGATTAAATTCTCTCCTTTTTTTAATCTCAAGGAAAAACTGATTTACCCTACCAGTTTGAAAGTCCAATACTGCAGCCAAAGAATGAAGTTAATTAATCAAACAGGTTGATACCATACTACCCATATTTTTTCTACATGGGTGGCTAAATGTCTCCTAAAAATTAGATTACTTTATCCTATGAAGAACATTGCTCAGGTAATTTGTGAGATATCCATATTCCCTGTACTATGTTACTCTAATCCGGTCAAAGCTGAACTCTTCTCAAATATCTTTTGATTCTATTTTACATTTCACAAGTCAGGATATTTCCTGCATCATAACTAGCTTTAGCCTTTATCAGAAGAAGCTTTGAAGGTAGTTTGAAATAATGATAATTTTTGAAGATGGCAATTACAGCTGAAAGCGAAAGTGTGGTTGCTACACGCCCAAACACCCCCCCTTGTTCGGGGTTGCAACAAAACTTGAGTAATTACTAGGTGCATTCATGTATATCTCCTTAATTTTGAATTGGGTGGGAGTTTAGATAGACAAATAGGAGTGCTAATTGCAGCACCCAATATTTTTGATCATAGAAGTATGTGTGATAGACCATATCTTCATCAGAGAAAATTACTTCCACACTCCCCCATGATCTTGAGCTCCAGACTCTAATTAAGGGTGTAATTGAGCCGGGCAAAGTTGAGCACCTAATGTTTAGGCTTTCCTTGTTTAGGAAAAGGTGTTTTTCAACCTTGATCTGTGTAAACAATTTAACCAAGTTCAAAGTTTGAGCTTTTCTGGTTAAATAGGGGCTTGGCTAAGCTTTGATTTGCCTGAAAAATGAGTCTAAGGCTCTAAAGAAACACTGTTCAATTATCAAGCCTAAACAAGCTTACGTAATTGCCTTTACCAAAATCACCACCATATGGTTATTTTAATTAACTATAATGAATGAACATAGTTAGAAAAACAGTGAGATGCAGTTAAAATAGTACCCTAACTAAAACCACCATGGCTACTTGCAGTGGCTGTTTGGCAGGCAGTGGCTGCCATGGTCTGTGTCAAACAGTGCCAGGCAGCCACAATCAAGCTTGCATCAACAATGATGTATAAAGTTCAAACTTCATGCAATCAGATATATTGTAAAATTATATTAATTCCACAGTCAAATTATAATGCATTATTCGAACTAAAGGAAAACATAAGAACAGAGTACTTGTTAGTCTTAGGTTTCCTGAGGGAGGGAAGAGATGAAAATGGGCAAAGAACAAACACTTCGAACTTTAAACTCATACCAAAGTAGTGCGTTCTGGTAGTTGATAACGTATTTAAATAATTAGCATAATTATTGGCCATGGTATTTACTAGCTTTTAAAGGCAAGACTGCTATAGTATAAAGCTTATGGTTGGTTGGGTTACTCAAATAATTAAGCCCCAATTCCAAGCTTGAGTTTGTTTGATACGAGGTGATCAAAATCGTTCGATTCTCGATTCAGATTGTACAGTTCGTCACGATTCAACATTTCAACAATGTTGATCGGAGCTTGAATCATTCTTGAACCAGAATCGTACGTTGGAATTGCTGGAATTGTGCGCGTCCAGTTGGAATCGACGAGTCACGGCCTTCTGGCGATTCTACAAGCCTCAAAGTTGATAGGTTGCTGCAAGTTTAATGGGTCACGAAGTCGGATCTCTCGTGACCCAGCACATTGAAGGAGACCCGTTGCTCTGAGGAAGACGATGCGCTTGGGAGTCGGGATTGCTTTTCTATTTCTTTGAAGTAAAACGCTGCTTGGATGTGTCGTTTAGGCAAGCTGGCAGCAATCAGAGACATGACCTGTGATGCATCAGGCAAGCTGGACGTTTTTTTGACTTTTTCTCCTATTAGGTTTCGGTTTTTGACTTTAAATAGAATTGCCAAACCACGTTGGACGGCTGCCAGCTGCAAGACACCAATAATCTCACCTGTATATAATCCAATAAAACACCTATTATTTATCCTTCAATCCTAGTCTTTGCCGCAACAAAGCTATGCGTCATCTTTTCTCTCATGTGCGTTGTTTTTGGGTTAATAATAATTGGAGTTTTAAATTAAAGTTATCAGTTAGTTAGATAGTTATTTTAGTTTAGAATTATAATTATATCTTGTAAAACTTACAATTAAATTTTTGTTAATTTTTGGATTAAATTCAATATTATAATTTATATATATATAAATTATTTATATAATATATTTTAAGTTATTTTTCAATATGTTTCTAAATCATAGGATTTGATACGATTTACAATTCAAAAATTAACTCTTCGATTCACGATTTGGATTGCGATTCGATTACCTTGGTTTGATGAATTAAACTTGCAAGTTGTGCTAGAGTAGCTCACAGATAGCTCTGCTCATCTACTTCCAGAGCTCCAGTCCTTGATTGTAGTTTTCAGTTATTGCTTATTTGATGATTTACTGATTGGAATAGTATCTTCCTTTTCTGCTTTTGGTAAATTTATGTTTATTTCCATACTTAGTTTTCTTTTCTTATTGGTAAGTGGTGACAGTATTTTTAGTTACTAAGCATATCGGCTATGGTAAATCTGAATACTGATACTATAGATCTTTATTGGCCCAAAAAAAAAAAACCAAGGATCTTTGGTAGGACATTAGATTTTCTTTTTATTTTACTCTTTAAATATTGGGTTTTCCTACAGCATTTTGTTCTTTATAATGTATTGTGTGTATGATGGAATGTGTAATCTGAATTTTATTACCATATTGATCAAATTTTCTTCTTACATATTTTAAGAATAAAATCAGAAGTCATTTTTTTTCTCAGCTGGGTCCAAATGTAACTATGCATCACCCTCTAGTTTTCATGATGAGTGTTCTTTGCAAGAACCACCTGTTTCCCTTGGTCTTTTGTTTATTCACTCTGAAGAAGTCCGTTTAAGATGAGGAGAAACATGAGGAAACCATTATTGTATTCATCAACCTGTAGATGGTGCTGGGTGTCCTACTGTCTGTGCTGCAAAACAATTAAGTTTACATGTTATCTAAAGGCAGGTATGCTGTTGTGATTTTTTTTTTTTTGGTGGGGGGGGGGGGGTTGTGAAGCTTAGTTGTTTATTCACTTTCAATATGCGTTTTAAGATGAGGACAGACCTTGAATTTCCCCCTCTCCCCCCCCCCCCCCCCCAAAAAAAAAAAAAAAAAACTCTTAGGAAGCACATCTATTTATTTGAAAAGCATGGCTGAACAGGTTATTTAAGGTTCATGCTGAAGGAAGCTTCTGTAATTTGGCTGAACCTATCAGCATGCATTAGAGTGTGCCTCAGTATTGGTGTTGTATTTTAAAATGTAGTCTCTTGCCAAAAGTTACTTATAGGGGGGCTCTACGCTTTTGTCTCCATTTAAAGTTGTGTTTAAGTTGGGTTGGATCAGTTATGGACAGTTGTCAGCTAATTTCTCTGACAACTATTTTGAAGTTCCAAAATCTGCTCTGTTGGTTTAGTAATATAGTTGCATTAGTCTTCCATTGAACTCTTTTTAGTTTATTGTACTATTTCTAATGTATCCTATCATTGTGTAATGGCAACGACTTTCCACTCTGTAGAAGATTCCTTCTTCCCATGTTATCACTATTTGTAATTTGTACTAGACCAAGAGGTGCATTTATAACAGCGAGTGATTAATTCTGAAGTTTTAATGAAGTTTTTGACTTTCACTTTTGAGAACTTTCTGTGACTTGAACTCTACCAATCAAGTTCCCCTGGCCCCTCCCTTAAATCATTCTGGCAAAAACAAAATCTTATCTTATAATGTTTACTTATCAGTTCCTCATACTTTATGCAGGATGAAGGGGCAGCAAATTTTCAAGGACATGAATCTGGAGACAGTCTATCTGATCCTGAGGGGGAACTTCAGAAGGTGCTTATAGTTTTTCCCAGATTGCTAGTGGATGTAGAACTTGTGACTTGATCTGAATTATCTGATGTTACGGGCTGTTTCTTTGCAGGATGAAGTAGAAGTAGAAAATGTAGCTGAGGTAGTATCAGTTCAACGAGAAGAGATCAAGCCACAGGCAGATATAGAGTGTAATCAGAGAGATTCTGAGGCAAAGGAGCAACAGTATTTCCCCAGGAGAGGGGGTTACCAGAACCAAAGAGGAGGCCGTGGGGGTGGAGGTGGTCGGAGGGGTTATTCAAATGTGCGTGGAGGCCGGGGTGGCAGCAGAGGAAGTGGCTATTACAATGGCCGCAACCAATATTATGACCAGCCTGGTAATTATTATCCCAGAAACTATTATAACAGAGGAAGAGGTGGCAGAGGCGGTGGCGGGCACTCTTATGACAACCATGGTTCAGGGGGTGAAGCTAATCATGTAGCTGATGTCGGGGTTCAATCGTGATTAATCATGAGGTGTTTATAGCGTTCTTAACCGTCTGTAGTAGGTGAACTTTTTATTTGTCTGGCATGAATGAAACTTGTTTTGAACAATTTTGTTGACGAATTCAACATCCCAGACTCCACCATTCTGTAGTCCAGTAATGGACCTTTGTGAGACATCTTACAGGAAGAAACTACCTGCGAACATCTGATATTTAAGGTACTTAGCTTAGGCTTTTTACTTTAGCCCATCGACATCCATGACCCCTTTTGACAAAGCTGCCTCCGTTTCAAATGTGTGTACTGAATTTGTAGTTGTCAAATTTTTAAGTGGTATCTGAAGAATGAGATGCCATAATAGTAGGACTCACCCACAAAAGTAAAAATAGAACCCTTTTCCTACACAATGTCAATGCGCGCTTCTGATTAGCTTACCTCCTACATTTATCTTATTTTCTGCTGTATCATGTGCAAGTTGCTCTTATCTCATCTCTTTCACTGAATCCTGCATTGCTTTTAACTCGTGATTCAAATTTTCGGGTTCCAAAGGTGCCAAGGAACGGCTTGCATTTTAGAAAGGAAATATGTTACTTTTTTATCTTTTATTTTTCGTTGGGTTTGTATTTTTAGAAAGGATAGGAAAGGAGTACGGAAGAAAAAAACTTGGGGCCTCCACATGTTGCAATCCCTCCATCAATGAACGGAATGGGAGGGAAAAGAAGTAATTTTGGTGAATAAACCTACGGGGTTCATTTAGAAACGCATGGCACCAATGGTAATATATTGAAATAAATAAAATTATATAGTATTTCCAAAACTTTATATATCATAATTTAATTAAAAATTTAATAATAATGATAATAAATATATATATATATATACACTCATTTTTATTATTGATAATTCAAAAAAATATTTCTTACAACTCAGAAATATAAACATAAATATTTTAATATTTTTATTAAAATAGTCAAAAATGTTTTTTAATTATAAAAAAATAAATATTTTAACATTTTTTCATTATGGGTATTATGGTAATTTGCTTACCTTTCTTTCTATTCCTTGATAAAATTGAACAAGAAGTGACTTTTTCTATCCTTTTTATTTTATGACATCAAATAAAGTGAAGGATAACCTCTTTTTTTTTTTCCAATTTTCTTTTCTTTCCTTTTTATTGTTTCCTTCGCTCCCCCCGCCCCCCTTTTTTCTCCTTTTTTTCCTCATATGATACCAAATGAAGCATTAATGTTATGTTTGGTAGAAAGGAATGATTTTTATTGGAATGAGAATTAGAATAGAATGAAGTTCTAGTATCCTAATTATATACCCCTTTTTTTCTCTTTTTTTTCCTCATATGATACCAAATGAAGCATTAATGTTATGTTTGGTAGAAAGGAATGATTTTTATTGGAATGAGAATTAGAATAGAATGAAGTTCTAGTATCCTAATTATATTTGATATAGTATGAAAAAGGACAAGAATGCCATTCTATTCATATATGAGGTTGGATGGAAATAATACAAAAATAGAAAGAAAAAATGGAAAAATAAGCATAATACCTCCAAAGTAAAAGACAATTTGTTAACATATTATTTTTAAATTGTTATTTGTGGTAAAAGAATTACAATATTTCTGCTAATTTGTAAAGAATTTTATTTGCCAAATTTATTATTAAAAAAGAATTCGAGCTTGAAACCCAACAAAATTTTATCTAAAATAAGATTAAAAAAAAACTTGACCCATAATTGAATTAATTACTATTTAAAAAATATAATGTTTTATTGAGAGTATTAAAAATTAGTAAAGTTTGAAAATAGTACTAATGATCAACTTTGAGATATTATCCAATAACTGTGCTTTGGGAGAGACAAATGCCCCGAAGGCAATTTGGACATTAACCAAACTATTCCATGAGAAATCACTCATTCCATTGGCTTAGTGACGAGAACAACTTTCCCACATAACACAGGACTGCAATATTCTTTCCTTAAGGCAACCAATGTGGGTGTACAAACGGCCAATTTTTTTGTTTAGTGTAGTAGAAAGAATTTTTAAGGAATAGATGGGAGAATGGAAATGAAAACGAAATGGAATACTATAGCATAATGCTTAATATGACATGAAACGGAATTCGAATACTCTTTTATTTGGATGTCTGGTAGAGTGAAGATAATATAGAAATATAAATGAAAGGTGAATAAATGATCAAAATAGCTTGGAGTGAAAAAATATTGAAAAATTAGCTTTTATTAACTAATATAAAACAAGACTAGAAAATTATAATTGAGGATCTTAAGTTAAAAATATATATTGAAAAATTTTAAATTTTAAAATTATTTTGAAGGATCTAGAGACAAAAAATTTAAATTACATAGAAAAATTATAATTTAGTACTTCAATTTAAAATTTGTTGTCTTTGGGTTTATTAAAATAATTTCAAAATTTAAGATTTTTTAGTATAAATATCTTTAATTTGAGATCCTCAATTGTAATTAACAAAAATAAAACATTGTTGTCATTTGAGACAAAGTAGTATTTTTTTCACTTTGTTTTAAAACAGTAACATTCCTTTAATATTTTGATGGAATGAACAGTGATCCTAACATGGAAGATGAAATCCATGAGTAAATTCAATTCAAAACTACCAAGCATCATTTTTTACTCTCTCCATCTCCGTCTCTCTTTTCTCACGTCCTTTTCAA
This sequence comes from Erythrophleum fordii, assembly GCA_032878935.1. NCBI lineage: Eukaryota > Viridiplantae > Streptophyta > Magnoliopsida > Fabales > Fabaceae > Erythrophleum > Erythrophleum fordii. Next base: position 44,807,333 of record JAVQMF010000053.1, on the reverse strand, counting down.
GGTTGCCAAACAGACTTAAGTGAAAAGCCCCATTGAGCCACAATTCAATTTGGTTTTGTTTTCAATAAATCAATTAAATTAATTATGTCATACATTCACTTGAAAGATAAGAAAAAAAATTAGAACCAAAAAATGGAAGATTAATATTTGATGAGTTTTCTTCTTTGATATCATTGACTAACCAGAGTCAATGATGTGGACTTTGTATAGGCAAATAATTATGCTCTCAAATCTAACTAAAGTAGCCAAAAAGTTTTTATTTAGCAACTTGTCACTTGCTAGAATTTGATACCCTACAAAAGAGAGAACTAATAAAGAAAAATTTCTCACCACTCATGTTAGAGATGGGTTTTAGTCTAGAGTGCTTGACATATGTATTTATTTATCTATGATTGATTTGGTTTCGTATTTCCTATAAATTGGGCTTATCGGAAAAAAATTTCATATATATAAGACTTTGCAACAAAGCACTGTCCAAACCAGTTAAAAACCAAAGCTCAACGTTTCTTCTAACATAGTTCCTACGTCTTCAGAGTATCTTTGATTTATCTTTGGTTTCTTCAAAGCTTAGCATTTCTTATAACATAGTTCCCACGTAGCTTCAAAGCATCTTTGATTTCCATTGCTAGGCAGATTGTCCAATATCAAGCATGATGTTAACAGTTCATCATAGTCATGCCAAATCCTCACCTTCCAATCTTCTTCTAAATGGAAGGCTCATCTTAAAGCCTCTAAAGAGACAAACAAACTAGTAACTTTGGTTAATTAGTATATGCATATAACTTTACTTCAACTAGAATTATGTTTTTCTTTCTTTTACTCTCAATCTATTTTTTTTTTTGGTTGTTTTGGGGGGGGGGGGGGGGGGGGGGAGGTAATCTTTTTTTTGCTAAAGATGGTGATCAAATTCACAGCTACATAATGTGAACCTTGCAAATATAGAGATCCAATTATCGAAGATTTTGTTGTAAAATACACACAATTGATTTCATCGACATTGATGTGGATGGGTTAACATTATCACTTATTTCCTTTTGCAACCTTATTTTGGTTAAAATACAAAACTTTCTCTCATAGCTACTAACACAATGCTAGCACTTGAGTTCACAACTATGTAATTGTCTATATTTAAGTTTAACAGAAAAACAAAAAATTTAAACACCAAGAAATTATTGTCTTTCATAACCCATAAAATTGTTTTCTAACAATTTTCAAGTCTAACACATTCCTTCATATGGAAAACTTCTTTTAGATTTGAAGTGTTAATAAAGTATAGGCCCTTAATATCTTGTGTAAAACTTAATTTTAATTACAAGTATTAACCATAAAGGCTTTGATATTATACCAGGGATCCATTATAAATAGTTTTATGATAATTTCTTGTAATTATCATTAGTTAAGATGTATAAGTGATACTAGTCTTTACCTAAACAAAAAATTTACAGCATTTATTTAGTGTTTTTTTTTGGATCATGATATTAATCATGATGAAAATGTACAAATGGGAATAGGAAGGAATCCAACAATTCAAAGTACAAGCAATGCCAACATTCATACTGAATAAGAAAGGCAAAGTTGTTGATATAGTGAGCAAGAAAGGAGGATTTGCAGAACCAAATTGAGAAACACATGAAATGAGAGTGTGGTCTTGCCTTGTGTTGAAAAGTTGGCATAACATCAATAAGCTATAGTTACAAGAATAAGGCCAACATTACATTTAAAAAGGAACAAAAAAAAAAAAACTAAATAAGTTGGTGTTTTGCCAATGTTAGGTGTTGAGATAGAAAAGGGAGAAAATAAGCAACATAAAATTGGAAGGAAGAAGCTCAACTCTTTATATACATACAAAACTCACTTTTCACCAACTTTTCTGAATATTAGCTAGCATGATTCCTTAGATCAAGCATGGAAACATTCTTCTTTATATTAACAAAATTTATCTTTTTAGCAACCATAAGAAAACTTGTTACACTCCCACAAAATGAACATTAAAGCTACGCTACGGCTACTCATTACAAACTAATACTCCTCTTCAACCTTAGTGCTGCTACATATTTTTAAATAATCTAAGTCTTTTGAACCTCACCCTAGGTAGACTCTTAGTGAAGATGTCAGTTACTTGTTCCTTAGATCAATAGTGTGAGAGAAGTACATGTCCTTTTTCCATTTCCCTTAGAAAGTGATATTTGATCTTAATTTGCTTTGTTGTCCCATAAAACATTGGATTTTTTTACCATGGCCACAACTAATTTATTATCACATAGCACCACAATTGCTCCCTTTGGCTTAGCTTTTAAATCCACAAGAAGTTTCCTTAGCCATACAACTTGGTTTATGGCATATGCAGCAACTATGTGTTCTACTTTTGATGTAGATTGTGTGACAGTGTCTTGTTTTTTTGTGCTCTAACATACCATACTCGAGCCAATGGGGAAGTAATAGCTTGAAGTGCTCTTCATATCATTAATTGACCTTGCCCAGCCACTGTCAGTAGAGCCTAACATCTTTAATTTCATTTTCTTTTAGTATCATATTTCAAAATCCATAGTACCCTTCATATACTTAAGGATCCATTTGGCAACTCTTAAGTGTAGTTCACTTGGATTTTGCATGAATCTTGAGAGTAAACTAGTTGCATACATAATATTAAGCCTCATTGCGATAAGATATAATAGGCAACCAATAATTTTTCTATATAGACTTGCATTTTGGCAGCCACATCAAGCTTGCTCAACTTTTCACTTTGATTGGATGGAGTGCCTATTAGTTTATGACTTTACATTTTGAATTTCATTATGATTTTAGTAGCATACTTTTTTGGGCACATGAATATCACTTTTTTCAATTAAAAGACTTTCATGCCAAGAAAGTAACATATCTTTTCCATATCATTCATCTCAAAACATTTTTCCAATCTCCTCTTTAAACGGAGAAACCATGGATTTACTTCTCCTTGTGATTAATAGGTCATCAATATAGATAAAAACAATAACTACATCTAAATTTGCCTCTTTCACATAGAAAGTGACTTCTGCGTAGCATCTAACAAACCCAAGTTGACTTAAATGGCTATCAATAGATCTGATCATGGGTCAGAAAGCTTGCCTAGCCTGAAAAAAATGAATGAGTCTAAAAAAAAGCTTGATAAAAAATGGGTCCATTTTTTAAAAGCCTAAATATAAAACTGTTTGGACTTGGGCTTTTTTTAAAACCTGACCCATATTATAATTATTTTTATATATTATTAATAAATAATATTATTAAAAAAACTATTTATAACTATTAATATAAGTAAAAAAAATTATATAACATATATAATTATTATTTTTATTCTTATTTATTGCATAATATATTATTAGGAATAAATTATAATTCAAACAAAATAAATCAATAATCAATAATATTATTGAAAAAACTATCATATTAAAAAGTTTTATTATTTTATGTATACTCCAACTTGTTTATATTTCCTACCATATTTTTTTTGGACTATTTGGCATTTAAAACAAAAAAAAATGAGCCTAATAAGTAATAAAATAAAGATATATAATATTTAAAATTTTTTAAAATTAAATTACATTAAAAAAATTAATTTTTTTTAAAAAACAAGTGGGTCCGGGTTTGATCCGTTTTTTATCAGGCCGGGTTGAAAACCTAGCCTAAAAAAATTTATAAATTTTTTTATGAGTGTGACACATGTTTAAACGAGCCCAACCCACAATCAAATCTAACTGTCAATCCTATTGATCTAGGCTTCAAGGGCTTGTTTTAGGCCATATAAGACTTTCTTTAGGAGATAAACTTGTTCTTAATGCCCTTGCTTCACAAAATCTTCATGCTATTCCACAAAAATTTCTTCCTACAAATAACCATTTAGAAAAATAGATTTAACATTCAATTGATAAATAACCCAAGAGTTTTAAGCAGCTATTGCAATCATCAACCTTATGGCATCAAATTTAGCCATAATTGCAAAAGTATCAATAAAATCCACTCCAAACTCCTGAGCATATCCCTTTATAACCAATCTGGTTTTGTACTTGCAAATGATCCCATTTGGTTTTCACTTTTATAAACCCATTGAACCCCAATCATTTTCTTATTCTTAGGTTTGTCAACTAGTCTCCAAGTGTCATTCATAGGCTTATTTGTTTTGCTTACTGTGATATAATCTACGATGTAATTCTATTATGATTTTATAATCATTACTTAATAGTATCTATCTTTTTTTATTATTTTTTCAAAAATAAGGTCACGAGTATCATTTCCTATTCCATTCACCCATTTTGTACATTCCATTTCCTTTTGCATACCTAATATTCATTCAACCAAATGGGCTCTTACTTATCATTCTCAACTTCTCCTTCATTTCTTCTTGTCATTTCATAAATTAAGCTACTTTTTGATAGGTTATTTAAGATTGTCATGATACACCTACTAATAATATATCAAGGGTTCTAGTTCCTTGTACACAATTCATTTTTAGAATCAGAATCTTCATCTTCTTATGGAAAATGATCTTTAGTAATTGGCTTCTGAAAATTGATAGCTTTGGCTTAACTCCAATCCATATAGCATCTTCATCAAACTTGACATTTCTATTAACCAAAACTTCTTGAGTTTTCACATCCAAATCCTATAGCCTTTAAAAGTTTTTCTATAACTCACAAACATTTAAACATTTAACCTTTCATTAAACTTATCTCTTTTAATTTATGTACAAATGTATAGCATATATGCCTAAACACTCTAAGATGATTAGCTAATGGCTTCTTTCATATTTGAGCCTTATATTGACTTTGGTCATCTAGAGCTTTGGTGGTCCATCTATTATGTAAAATAAATTGATGTATGTGCTACCTACCTTAGCCCAAAAAACCTTGGGAATCCTTTTCTCAATTAGAAAACACCTTGCCATGTTCATATTGACCTATTTTTCTTTTCACTTACTGCATTTTGCTAAGGAGTATAGGTTATTGTTAATTGGTGATGACTGCAAGCTTGCTCAAGGTAATTTCTAAAAGCATGAGAAGTATTCTTTGCCTTATTATTTGATCTTAAGCTTTAATCTTCCTTTTACATTATTAGCATTTGTTTTGAACCTTTGAATGACCTCAAGAACTTCACTCTTCTACTTCAAAAAGAAAACATTGTGCCATCTTTTAGAGTCATCAATCAATGTAAAAAAAATATTTACTTTCACTTAAGGATGTTATGCTTATGAGGCCACATAAATCAATGTACACCAAGTAGAGATATTCAAAGGCTTTCCAAGCTTGGTTTACAAGGAAAGGGAACTTAGCTTGCTTCCTTTTTTGACACACTTCACATATAGCTCCATTGTTATTTACACTTTGGCTCTATTTTATAGGTAAACTCTTTACTATCATTTTAACACTTAAAATTTTAACATTATTTTTATCATATATTTCACTTATTTCATCATAAAAATACAACTTATAATTATTTTCAAGCAATTAACCAACACTAAGTAGGCTATGGCTTATTTTAGGCACAAAAAACACATCATGAATGACTTTAGTGCTTGACACAGTTTCCATAAACACATTACCATTACTTTTCACTTCAACAAAGTTTCTATCACTAATCATCACTCTTGAACTACAACCTTAGTCTAGAACTTTGAATGACTTAGCTTTAGAAGTCATGTTATGAGTACACCCACTATCTATCAACTAAGCTTCACTTTCTAGCTTTGTGTTGACAAGACAACATTCTTTGGTTATGAGAGCTATAAAGGCATAATCCTCCTTGGGTCAAGATTCTCAACCACTTGAGCCTTAAGTTGTTGTTGCTTTACCTTAGCCTTGTACGCCTTGTGAACACCGTATTTTGTCTAGGCATATTTCAAAATAATAATAAAATTAAACTAACAAAAAAAAAGAAGTAAAAAAAAAATCAAAAATCAAAAATCAAAATTTTTCAAAGCAAAAAAAAAAGGAAGAGAGAGAAGAAAAGAAAGATGATAAAATATACATAAGGAAAAAAGAAGAAAAATAAAACCAAAAAAAGGATTAAAAAAAAGCCATGAAAAATGAAACCAAATTAAAAAAAAAAAAAAAGAGAGAGGAAGGTAAAAGAAAAAAAAGGGAAAGTATTAAAAAAATAGTATCTATTTTTTCTCTCAAATTTCAAAGTTCATTGTCCTAAGCTCATAAAACCCACTTGCCCAAAATAGCCAAAAAAAAATCAATAACCCAATATCAAAAATGAAGAGAAGGAAAAAAATAAAATAAAATAAAATCAAAAGAAAAAATGAGAAAGGTCCAATCCAAAGCCTCAACATCAGAGACCCAACAAAATTACAAAAAAAAAAAAAGAAGCAGAGTCATTATCCAAATTTGGAGCAAACCAGCTTAAGATCCATTTTACTAAACCCTACCCCGTCCCTTTCTCCTTGGCACGACTCTAGGGGACCACTTTCTCACTCACCCACACAAAAAGCTTGCAGACCTCTACAGACGCATAAGAGCACTCACTGAGGATGACTCTGAAAAGGCAAACATATAGGAGGGAATGGAGATGCCAGTGGGGCAGAGAGGCACAATGAATACGAGAGGAGGGGCTTTTGAGTGTTTTGTCTGGAGAGGAAGCTGGGAAGGTTTTTGAATTTGAGAGAGTAGAGAGGCTGAGAGCATTGGGAACAAAAGAAGGAGCAAAAAATTGGGGGACTTTGGATTTGGTTTGATGCGAGGGATCGAGAAATCAAAGAATGAAGAGAGACAAAGGCAGAGAAAAATGAAGACTTAGAGAGAACGATAAAGGCAAGGGGTTTCTTTATGGAATTGATTTTAGGTTATAAAGGCTAAAAGACAGGCCGAAAACTGGGAGATGAGGAAGAGAAAGAGAGACGGAAGGGTTCAAGGTCACGCTGCAGATGAAAGGGGAAGAGGATTCATTTGGGAAACAGAAATCAAAAGAATCAACTATGAAGATCCTTAATCAGGTAAAAGTCCCGAACTCATTGCCTATGTGATTACTTAGTTATATTCAATATATTTGAGACTCGTGTTTTGTAATATGTCCACATCTAGGATTGTTGGTGCCCGCTAGGTTCATAGTAGTTTTGGTTTAGGCTTGCTAGTTGTTAGAAGCATTTTTGCAGCCTGTTGCAAAGTTATTGTGCTTAGTGACATTGGTCTTGTATGCCATCACTAATTTTCTGTATGTGTATTGGGTAGCCTTAATTTATTTCCCTAGTCATCCTTAAAGCTAGATGAAAAAGGACTTGAGTAAGCCACGAATCTCGCTCCTTCCATGTTTGTCAACATTGCTATCCATTTGAAATTTTCTTGCAGTTATTGCTAACAGTAAGGGGAATAGAAGATAGCATAATCCAATAATTGAAACCAGGAATGTTCTTCTATTAAGTAAGACTATCTATTTGGTGTCGATCCATAGTGGTTTGAATGTGAGGTTGAATACTGCTTTATGCACTATGATGGGGTTGATAGCATATTCGCATTTGACGGGCAAGGATATGGTATAAAATGTTATGTTTGGTATGCGTTTTAAAGCATGCTAGGCAGGTGTTCGATGTAATGCCTGAGAGTAATCTTAGGTGTTTGACTATTCCATTTTCAATGGTGAAAATCGTTTGGTTAAGGGTCTGATCCATTGATTTTGATGGTGCTATGACTGTAATTTTGATCCTCATACTGTCGCTATTCCGCAATAAATGAATATATCTTGAATTGATGTTTGCTTGAGAATAGGCCTTTTGTTACCTTGAATTAAATTCTTAATTTGAGCATGTTCTGAGAGGGAATACTGATTGAGGTGATTTTGCTTCTAATAAGAAAAGGATCCACATATACGTTTGTCCCCTTTTATTGCTAGTAGGCATCCAATTCTATCGCTCTGTGTATACAATTGGTTTGCTTTGCTATGCGTTTTGTGTATGAGGAATTTGGTTTGTGTGTTGTACTGTCATGTCTAATTAGCATTGACCCCACTTGATTTTATATTTTTGGAATTGTTGCATGACATTATCATATTTTTGTATGAGATAAAATCACTTTGCGTCAAGCATGATTGAAGAGCATAAAGCAGCTGATGAATATGGCAAGTAAGGGATTGGAAATAGGCTCTTCCAAATTCATAACTAGTGGAAGGATATGGCATGGCAAGCACAGGAACATGAGACAAGACAGATTTGACTGGAGAGAGGAATAGGAATGGAGAAAAACAAAAATGCCAACAAGTGATGTCTTTCAAACTTCTATCCCTTTCATTTTTGTAATTATTGTTTGAAATAATGTGCTGTTTGTTTGGCTGTACACAGAACACACACTATCACAAATTATCTTATACTTGTATATATTTTATTTTAATTTGTATTCTACTTTTATTTTTTTTAGAGTTGCCGTGTGAGATTTTATATCTCCTCGGACGTATAAGATTAACCAGAGTACCATGTGTGACAATAAAATTTCCTTGGTGCTTATTGGTTTTTTTATACATTTGCAAGTTTTGTGTTCCAATCTTCTTATAAAATTAATTTTGTTTTCAAAAAATTCTAAGAAAAAGAAAGTGTGCTTGAAAAAAAAAAAGATTTTAAATTATTAAAACATGATTCAAAACAAAAAAAAGAGGGTTCAGAAAACCTGATGAAGTTTTTGAAAAAAATATATAGTTTTGTTTTAGATAAAATAAAGTATGTTTTTAAAAAAACCAAAAAAAAAAAGAAACCAAAAAACCTTTTTCGGCAATAAATTACTAATTAAAAAAAACCTTTTCCTTTCTTTTCTTAAAAATATAAAAATTAGTAATTTAAAAGAAATTTTAAAGGTAATTATTTCTCTTTAGATTATATTTTTTGAAAAAAAAAGGATAAAAAGTAAAAAAAAAATGAAGAAACAGACGAAAGTCAAAAAATAAAAAATAAAAACAGAAGAAAAAAAAGATAGACTAAATCAAAAAAAAAAAAAAAAAAGAAATAAGAAAAGTAAGCGAAGATTTCTCTTAATAAAAATATATTTTGTAGAAATGAAAAGCTTTCTTTAAATAAACAGAATTAAAAAAATAAAAGGAAATAAAATACAAAAAAATTAAAAAAAATATAAGAAAAAAATTTTAAAAAAATTAAAATCAACAAAATTAAGTTTAAAATGAAAAAGAAAAATTCAAAATAAAAAGAAAGAAAGTCAAAAATAAATTAAAACCAAAAGCAAAAATCAAAATACAAGAAAAATTAAGAAAGTCAAAAATTAAAATCAAATCAAATAAAAAGTTTTGAAAATAAAAAAAGAAAAAAGAAGAAAAATCCTTTTTTTAATTTCATAAAAAAATATTAAAAAATATAAAAAAAAACAAATCAATAAAAACAATAAATTAAACAAAACAAAAAAGACAAAAAGAAAAAATGAAAAATATAAAAAAATGATGAAGAAAAAGAGGAGAAAAAAAAACAAAAATGCAAAAAAAGTAAAATTAAATTTGCCTTTAACAAATCAAAAGACATCAAGCAATTTCAAAAATAATTTTATTTGTTAAAAAAAAAATTATTTTCTCTGTCTTTTTTCAAAAATAAAAAAAAATAAAAACAACAAATTAAACAAAACAAAAAGTTTGAAAAAAACACAAAAAAGAAAAAACATAAACAAACAAGAAACTAGAAAACTAAAAAATATCAACTAATATAATTTCTTATTTGAACTATGTGAACTTTGATCTTTCTTGGAGGATACGTAAGCTCTCATCTTAGGTCAAATCCGCCTTTGTAAATAAATATGTTCTTTCAATTTTTATTTTTTTAATTTTTTTCTTTCATTTTACTTTTAATCTTTTTTTTTTAATTTCTTTTCTTTCTTTTTACTCTTAATTTTATTTCCTTTAATTTGTTTATTTCTTATTTTGCATGTGATTTGTTAGGGAGAATTAAAATAGAATCAAGACCCTTTTATTTTTGCACAACTAACTTAGGGTAACCGTTTTTAGTAACGAGTGTATTAAGGTACCTAAAAGGCTTTTCCAAAATTAAAAAGGCTTTTCCAAAATTTGGTTCGTAAACTGTTTTTTAAATTAAAAAGGCTTTTCTAAAATTTTACCTTTTCAAAAATTAAAATTTTAGTAGTGACTCCTACCCTTTTACTTTAATTATTGACTTTGGCTTTTGCTTTCATTGAAAATCAAATTTTTTTTAAAAAAAATGTTTTCTTTTTTTAAAGGCACCACGCAGTCGCACTTTCGGGTGTGACCGTATGGCAACTCTATTGGGGATAATTTGAGAGTCAAGCTAAATTTTAGTTAGTTGTGCAAAATATGATGACCTTCCTTTTATTTTGGTTCTCCTTTTTGTTTGTTGTTTGCCTCACATGATTAGGGTAAGTAACATGTCTTTCATATGCTTGCTTCATATGTTTTATTTTCTTGATTGTGTACATAATATGTGTTAGAATAGATAACATGAGGAATAAAACTTTAAGGTAGATGACCATATTTGTATATTTTTACTTCTTCTTGTTTATATCTGTATATATATTTCTCTGCCTTTTATTCTGCCAATCTGCCTAGCAGATGAGGGTTGGGTAGTCCATAAGATGAAAAGGTAAATGCTCTCCTCATACACATCATGGAAACATAAATATCTCACACATATTATGGGCTCTATACCCGGGTCTTAATACACCTTCGATTAGTAGAGGTTTATATTGATTTTCCTTTGAGGCCTTGTGCTTCCTGAGGCTATCATGAAGACCTTACCTAAATTGTACCTTGTTATATGGATTTGACTTGTGTAGTATATTTTTCCTTTCAAAGTCAAGTTTATATAGCGAGATCCTCACCTAATGGTGGGGGCAATTTAGGAACCAACAATTTTAAGAGTCATAAACCTACCCTGAACATGCACTGATAGTCAAGCCATAGATGCCTCTCGAACAATTAGAGCTAGACTTCTGCAAACCAGTGATCTTAACCTAGTGTTTACCCATAATAGGACAAAGGAGAGCATTTTTCTAATAGTTTCCTTATCACATTCATGCATTCAAAAAACTCATAAGGAAAGTGACACATCATCACTACTTACTGGAGTAGTTAATGAGATGTCATTGCACAATTTGACATACGTTAACTATAATGAAGGTATGAGTTAATTAAACTAACCTTTGCCTAGTGGGTTTCCTAACCCCGAAGGCCATAACCACGTTCATCATAATCCCTTGAAAGGGAAACCTTTAACATACATTTGTCACATGCATAAATTAAAAAAAAAAAAGATAAGATAAAATAATAAATGATGCACAATCCATTTTTTTCTAAAAAAAAAAAAAAATTTCTTTAGACCCCACAAAATAACAAATTTTTCATAGAAAGGGAGTATTTTCAAAGTTTTGGGGAGTTATAGAAATCATAAGTTTTGCCACATCAACAAATGAATATCATGTGTTGGTTAGAAATTGGAATCATTTTTTTAAGGCATCAATCGGGTAGAAAGGCATATTTCTCTCAATTTGATTGCCAACTACTTTTTCTCCAATGAAGCAATAAGTTTCTCGAGAAAAAGTACAAAGTTTTTCTTCTTTTCTTATGCCAAGAGATAATTCTAAATAGTGTACGAGCAAGTATATAACACTAAATCCATCATACATCAATGGATCATTAAATTGGCTTGTTTTTACTAAATATCATCAAAGCCAAAGTTCTAAGTATCAATTGTGTAGAAACTTCCCGTTCTTGAGTTAAGTGATAAGCCATAACTTCTTATGGGTCAATAGGTTCCCAAAGGAATGTGGGAGATTATTAACCAATGATAATAATCCATTGATTAATCAGAAAAGTCAATATCAGGTAACCTACACAAGAATAACAAGTTTTGGCACCATATCATGTGGCTATTTTCAAGATAAATAAGGGTCAAGTTGACACATGAGTTGAGCTAGTTAAGAGCTCAATTTGAATTGCTTGCCAAAAAAATTGAAATTCCTTGTAAGTCGATTTTGTTAACTCTACCCTTCATGGTGAAACAATAAGGTCCTAGAGGAAAGTGAAGGATCTGAAAACAACTCTACAAATTGTCAAAAGAAATCTAAATAGGCTAAACTTTTCCATAGACGTCATTGTGAAATTTAGCTTATTTCTTTAGGATGATTTGTCAACTTTTATTTATCCCTATATGCAATAAAGCATTTAAGGAAAATAAAGGTCAATAAAATAGGGGTTATCATAAGGGCCATATTGAGTGAAAAAATTCTAAGTTTTTTCTCGAGCCAATTGTTATTTCCAACCTATTTTGGGGGGCAACGAATCCTCTGAAGGAAATAAAGATCCCTTATCCTGAAAAACTTTCATACTAAATACAACCATTAGTTTATAAATCAAATAAGTAATAAAATTGCATCCATGCATTGTCATAAGGCATTCCATGTTAAAAATCCTAAAATCTATAAGGTATAAGATTCTTAGTTCTTTGTAATGGAAAGATTAGCTTAAGCTAAAAATTCAAATAAGAAGCTACATTTATGAATAGCCAAGATGAGGAAATGAGGTATAGGTCAAAGAGGTAAAGGTGTGTCACTTGATTAGGCAAAAGGAAGCTTTCAGAGGTTTTGATAAAGTCACATATTACTTCCTAACCTTTCATACCACCCTATTTGCAAATTATTACCTCCTACCCATTATCATCCAAGAAAAAACCCAAGCCATCAATTTTTAAACTCGTTGAGCCTGACAATTTTGAGAACCACAAACCATATCAATTAAGACACTTGTCATTTGCCTCAATTGGGACCTTTGTCCTTTACCTAACTTGCACTTGATTAGCTTTCACAAAAGTAAGATGCTTCCTTCACTAACCTCTAACCTTCACACCCAAGATGGCATTGCCCAAAGAATTTGCGAACTTAATCCTAAGGCAACGGGGCACTCCAAAAAAAAAGGTTGCAACTTTTTCATGAACAAGGTGAAGAAGGACATAAGAAATAAGATTTCATGGAGATTTCATGGTAATTGAACTCTCAAAGAAATTGTTTGTCATATCATAATCAGTTAATGCTTGTTTGGTCAATATCCTTTTGTATAGCTAAAATCTAAAGCTAATAGAAGTTGATTCTTCCTATTAGATCTTATTTAACTTTATCAATACGATGGTCATATGTTTCTGTTATCCCCTTTTGTGCATCCTTCTGTTTCATTAATCATGTTGACATAACCTCTTTCATTACATGTCTTTCCTAAATGACAAAAAAAATCTAAAAATAATAATGTCCAGAACTCCGTATGAAAAGATTTAATCGATGTGGAGAAGGGTTAAATCTAAAACTAATTATATACCCCAAATTCAATTACCAAAAAAAAGAAGAGGAAAAACCGAATTACAAGTGTGAATGCATGTCCTACAAGCAAGCTATGCCTAGGATACAAGGCATTCTTGGCCTTCCCAAATATAAAGAGTTACCTTTAGTTACCTCAATTGAGCCAGGAGTGATATTTTTTTCCTTCACCCTAATTATGAAACATTTAGAAAGGGAAGTCTTTAACAGATTTTTATGCTGATAATTCAAATATCAAGAGAGGGTTAAGTTTTTTCAATTATCCAAACACTTTTTAATCGTTGCTAACCACTTTGGGCCTTATAAATTTTTTTTCAAATATCCAACATGGATTGAACTTGGGAAGCAATGAGAATTCTATATAAGGAAAAGCAATTTTGGCACCATAGTAGATTCCTTCTAAAAAAAATTAAATGAAAAAAAGGAAATGAATGGGAAAAGGAAAAGAAAAATCATAGAGGAAAAAATGCTCAAAGAGGAATCTCTTACAGAATAAAGATTGAAAAAGCAATAGCTTCCAAAAGGGAACTTCACCTTAATATGCAATCCAAGGACAAAGTTCGCGAGGGAAGGTTTTACATTGCACAAAAAGTCAAAAGAAAAAATTCCTTTAAAGGAGAATTAGGCTAAAAGAGAATTGAAAAAAGAAAAGAAAAGGAAAAGATCCTTTAAAGAGAAAGCTCAAGCCCAATAGATATTGCCAAATTGCATAATCACCAAGGCAAATTTTTTATTGTAAGTTCACATGAATATTTGGGCCTTTTCACTTTTCTTTCCTAAGCTACATTCTTACCCATTAGACCCCATTACAGGCCTGAGACATCCTCTCTTGCTAAGTGAATTCTGAGTATAGAATTTTGTTAAAGCAACGGGAGAAGGAGACTAATGGGAGACTAGACGGGGGTATGTTAATTCTTGAGCCTAATATCTCTTATTTCGTAAACCTATTTACCAAGGCCACATTACAAATATCGAAAGTCCTTATTGAGGTTTAGCTTGTTTGAAAAATAATGGGGCATATTTTCTTGAAAAGAATGATTTAAAAAAAACTAGAATAATTGAAATTGGGGTAAAAAGTTTGATTCAAAGAAAATCCTTTTAATTACATTGCTTGCTTCTTTCAAAAGGAGTTCAAATCCAAAAGTGAAACTTCTCTCTAACCTACCATATCCATTTTTTTAGCATTTCACTTCTTTATTGTTTAAAGAAAAATGCTTCAAGTGTAGAATTGGGGCATTTTCTTATTCTATACATTGTGTCTAGCCATTGTCTATTCCACTTCTCCACTCCCAAACCATTTTACATGATCACATTCTTCATCAGCCCTTGCATGCTTCTAATGTTGAGGACCTTTTTTTATTTTCCTAAGCTCATGTGTTTGTATCCCTTAATGCATGACGGTATTGACATTGTTAAATAAGATAAGTGTGGATTTAACTCATTGACCTTTCAAACATTAATGATGAAGAGTTGACAAGAGGAGATTACCTTATCAAGTTAATAGTCCAATGTTGATGACAAACAAATCACTTGGAGAAAAATCATTTAGAAATAAGTCAAAGCAAGAGCCTTGGGTCTTCTTAGCTTGGAATACTCCCTCAGGAGCATTTTTAGCTAGCTAAAAACCATCAATAAATTCCTTCATCCAAATGACAAAGGGCAAATTTGGTAGGAAAATCAAAAGTTCAACTTTTCTCATTGGGATAGGTGAAGAGCTAATGTGTGAAATTTTTCCAAAGGCAAAGGGGTAAAAATCCTATATTTTATAAATTTTGAGATTTTTCATGCATCACATGCTTGCATTGAATTTGTATATAGACAAAGCATGAAAAAAAAAAAAGACTAAAAAAAGGGTGATTACATTTTTCTCATCAGTTTATTTTCCAAAAAAGAAAAAAAGAGTCCAAAATTCGAAATTAATTCAAAGACACCCAAAAATAATGTCCCTTATCATTCTCTTTCCTTTGAGATGATTTCATTTACAAAAAAAAATAATAAGAAAGAATTTCAAAGTTCAAAATCAATATAAAAACATTTAGAAACAATGTCTCATCTCATCCTCTTTCTTTGCAAAAAAAAAAAATGAAGAGTTCAAAACTCGAAATCAATTTAAGAATGTTTAAAGATAATGCTTTCATCTTTTTTCTCTGTTTGGAATTAACTTGGCTTGCATAAATCATGCATATCTTGAAAATAATCTTTTTTTAACTAAAAAATTCAAGAAAGAAAGATCCAAAAAAACGAACATAAAACTTGCACATTCAGGGGCAAGGAAAAACATACATTTTGCACTTCAAAAAAAAAAAAGAAAGAAAGAAAGAAAAAAGAAAAAAAGAACAACTTGCATTTCATATGCTTCACATATCATACACATGCATACCTTGCATTGATTCAAGTCCACATTAGGGCAAATAAAAGGCAAAATATGCATTTCACAAAACAAAAGAAGATATCTCATACACTTTACATATGCATATCTCATATGGACTCCAAGTTCATATTAGGGGCCTAGAAAACACAAAATGTACATTCCATAAACTACAACACCTCATGTGCATCATGTATCTCATATATGCATACATTACATTAAACTAAGCTCACATTGGGGCACGTAGAGGCAAAAATCTGCATCTTTTGAAATAAAACATTGTATATTTCATGTCTCTTATGTTTGCATACATCACATAGACCCTAGTTTACACTGGGGCAATAAAGAAGAAAAAATTGCATCTCATGAAATAATGCATCATATGTTTGATGAATCTTTACACTTGCATACATCACATAGACCTTAGTTTACACTAGGGTAATAAAAAGAAAAATTTGCATCTCATGAAATAATGCATCATATGGTTGATGCATCTTTACATTTGCATATATCACATAGATCTTAGTTTACACTGTGGCAAGCAAAAGAAAAAACTGCATTTCATGAAAGGAAACCTCACATGTGTCATGCATTCTGCATTTGCAGGTGTTGCATAGACCCTGATTCATGTCAGGGCAAAAAAAAAAAAAAACTTTGCATTTCATTTAAGAAAAAAAAAGAATAAAATATTTTACATTTTATAAAACAAAACATCTGTGTTTTACAACATAATACATCACATTCCACACTTGCATACATAAATCCTAGTTCGTGTTAGGGCAAGTAAAGAAAATTTTTTTTTTTTGCATTTCATAAAATAAAATATCTCATATGCTTCTTACATGCCACATATGCATACATTATGTGGGCATCCAAGTTCATATTGGGGCAAACAAAATTTTTCATAAAGTGTAGCACCTCACATACTTTATGCGTTTTACATCTGCATACATGAACCCTGATCGAGGTAAAATTGAGTTGTTAAACTCGAAGGTCAAGCATTCCATATGTATCATGCATACCTTGCATAAAATTTAGGCAAATAAAAAAAAAGAAAAAAAAAAGAAAGAAAGAGTTTCCAACCAAAAAAAAATTGCATAACAATTGACCTTTAAGTTTTACACAGAATAGGCATTCAAAATCCTACACAGAATAGGCAAAAATAAAAGTTCTGCACCAGAACAGGCATCTAAAGTCCTATTAGGCCAGACACCTTTTTAAAGCCTTGCACAGGCCAGGTACTCTTAAAACCCTACACAGACCAAGCATTTTTTTAAAGTCTTGTACAGGCCAGGCACCCTTAAAGTCCTGCACAGACCAGACACCTTAAAGCCTTGCATAGGCCGAGCACCCTTAAAGCCCTACATAGGCCAGGAACTCTTTTAAAGCCCTGCCCAGGCTAGGCACTCTTAAAGCCCTACACAGACCAGGCACCCTTTTAAAGCCCTGCACAGGCCGGACACCCTTAAAGCCATGCATAGGCCAGACACTATTTTAAAGCCTTACCTAAGCCAAGCACCCTTAAAGTCCTGCATAAGCTAGGTATCCTTTTAAGGCCCTGCACAAGTCAGACATACCTTTTAAAGCCCTGCATAAACCAGACACCCTTTTAAAGCCCTACACAGGCCAGACATCCTTTAAGTCCTGCACAGATCAGGTACCTTTAAAACTCTGCACAAGTCAGGCACCCCTTTTAAAGCCTTGCATAGACCAGACACCCTTTTAAAGCCCTGCACAGGCTAGGTGTAACATCTGATTTTCTGAAAACAACAGAAAATGTGAGAAACGTAACGTACAGTTTCTCCGTAAATGAACAAAACTCACTAGATACAAAAGGAAGTCTCTTGAAATGAGATAGTTAAGGTCCCAAAAAATTTAGAAAGCATTTTAGACTCCTAAAAATGAGAATCTCAGGCTCAGACGAAAAGAAAAATGGAGTTAGAATGAAGAAACAATTTCTTACGAAAAACTTATAAAACATAATGACATTTTCATAATTTTGAGTAAATTTTGGAATTCACATAAGAGGGCTTTTTAAATAAAATTTTTGAGTTCCCCAGGGTTCTCAGGGGCCTTAAAAACCATGGAAAGCCCTGGGACAGTTAAAGCCCCTCCGGTGAACTTTTCCAATGTCGGTGTGCCTGAACTTTGACGAATTCATTCGGAAAGGTTTTAGCTCCAATTTAAGTGATTCCAAAGGCATTTTACTAAATTAGGAACCTAAATTTTATCATGAAAAAATAGTTCTAAAAAAGGAGCTAAAATAAAGGAGAAACAAAAATGCAAAGTATGGAGGGCAAAATGAAATTTTTTGAAAAGTGTAACTTATTCCCACTTATATATATGATGCACCCTTCTCCTCCCTTCATTATGCATGACCATGTTTTGCCTAAAATCAGAAGAAAACCCTAGGGGATGAGGCTCACAAGAAGAGGAAGAAAAGGAGGAGAAATCAAAGGCTTAAGGTATGAAAATTAGTAATTTTTCATGCTCTTTCTCTTCTAAATCTCTTCTCCTCAATTTTTCTTTGTTTCCTATGATTAAAATGAAGTTTATAAATCTATTTTAAGGGAGAAATTGAGGGAAAAATTTGGATTTGAAGAGAGGAGCTCAAAGAACACAAGATTCAAGTGAAAAAAAGTAAGAAAATAAGATAATTTCTCTTCCTATGGTTATCATTTTTTGTTCCCTTCTCCACCATTTCACCCCACTTGAGAAAACCCTAGGAGGAGATGATTTTTAGGTAGAACCAAGCATGAATCTAAGGAAAAAGGGTATGGAGATTAAGAATATGCAAAGGGAATTATCAAAAAGCCATTAGATTTCAAGATGTAAATTCTTAGGTTTCAATTGCACCTTGTAAAATGTGATTTTGTATGATGATTCTTAGGTCTAAATAAGAGTTTAAATGAGCTCCTAAGATCCCTAAGAGGCCCCCCATATGCTTATTCCTTTGAGAAAACAAAGAAAGCTCCATGGAACCCAATATGTTTCATTGTCTCGGCCAAGAAAGGTTCTCATAGCTAAGGAGAGTTTTAAATTTTTCTAAGGCCATTCTTGAGTCATATTTAATGAATGAAAATAAAGAGAGTTCTTGGAAAAAATTTAGAACTCATAGAAATTGATTTGGTGCCTTAGGTTCCATATTATGACCTAAAGAAGCAATATGGTACTAGGCCATTTGTTTTAATGATGTGATGACTCTAAGAGGCTTAAAAAGATTCAAGAATTATATTTGAAAGGAAAGAATGAGGCCTAGAAATTATTTGAGGGGTGTTGCTTCATTAGGTGCTAATATAGACCATAATAGAGGTTGTAGAGTAATCTAGGGTTTACGCAAGTTGCATGACCCTAGAAATTGTTTTATGAACCTAATTGACTCCTATATATTGTATTTAGGCCAAGAGAAACCATCTTTACCAATTTGTGGGTGTGTGGCCAAAAGAGGAGGCTTGAATCCTAAAGGAAAAGTGTATGTTTGTATACAAGGTAGCTCTCTCCACCTTCTTTCATGCATGGATGCGTGTTTAGTTTAATTTTAGAATGTGTGTATATGTATTTACAAGCTTTGAAAAGTATGCTAGCATGCCTTTATATGCCATGATGCTTGATACCATGTTATATTTTTAAATTATTACATGATATTTGTGTGAGTTTGCTTGAGTGTGGAGAGGCCAAGAACTCTTTCCTTGGGTGAGGATGAGCCAAGAACCCTTGAGTTTGGTTGAGACTAAGTAAAGAGTCTCCCAAAAGCAAAATGGGCTTCCAAGAGTATGGTTGAGTCCAAAACTCTTAAAAAATGGGTGAGACAAGTCCAAAATCCATGAGGAGAAGTGTGAGGCCAATCTAAGCACTTGGTGAGCTCTTGGATGTCTTGTATGATTGATTCACATGCCAAAATTATTTTTAAAATATGCATGTCTTACATTTTCACCATGCATGCATTTGAAAAGCTTGCTTTGCACATATTATAATGATTGAATAGGAGATGAGCCATTGGAATTCTTTGAATCTCATCCCCTCCTCTCCAATGATCTAACATGCTAGGTGGACTAAGTAATTATGGTGAAGGGAGCCAACAACCATGAAGAGGAAAGATTGACAAGCTTATGCATGGTTTTGTCCATTTTGGAGCCATAGTGATGGTTCATATTGTATATGATGTTGTATATGTACAATGAATCTTGAGACATATGTAAATATACTATTGTGTAATGTTTAGAGCCATGAATATGATGTATAAATTTTAGAATACAATTTGAGTTTTGAATATCCAATTATGCATTATGGAAGTTTAATAAAAATATGCATAAGTGTGGGTTGAATAGCCAAAATGAGATGCATAAGGTTTGGGACCATTTGGACAGCTCACACAAGTCTCAAATAAGCTTTTAAACTTGTCCAAAAGGTACCAAGACCAAGAAAAATCCATTTGGCAGCTTTGGTATCCAATATGGAGCCAAAATTGACCATAATGGAACCCTATATCACTTTTTGGCCAAACAAGTTATTCTTGCTTTGAAATTTGGTATGCAATTAGGTCTCATTGAAATATTTTTGAGAAGCTAAAGAACATAATTTTAGGAGGTCTAGAGAATATTTGATAAATTTTCAAAATTGAGATTTTCTATTATTTCTGGTATATGCATTGTTCACACTGGCAGATTTGGATTTTGTGTCACCCGATACTCAAATGGTGTTCAATGCTTGTGAAATTTTATAGGCATAAACTAGAGGTCATAAGATTTCTGTGGCCACAAAAATCACCTTTGGAGGTCTGAGCAAAGAGTTATGCATTTTTGAAATTGGCTGTCAGTAGCAGTAGCGCCCCAGGAGTTTAGTCACTATTCCATAGGATTCCAATAGTCAAACGTATCTTTTTCATTTTGGAATTATTTTTAGCATCAAGTTAACATTTGTAGCTTTCTAGAATGACTGAATTTGTGTGATTTAAATTTTTATAGAATTAGTTATGAATTTTAGAAATTTGCATTAGTAATATGAATAGTAGCCCAGACAGCTAGCGACCTCAGTAGCTTTTTGGATGTTAAACATTCTATATGATGAATTTTATGGTCTGGGCATATTTTTAGTGTGATGTAGACATCCTAAGATTTTCAGAGTGATTAATATTGCATGTTTTTGATTTTTTTAAATTTAGTTATGATTTTTCAAAGTTTACCTAGAAAAGAGGTCAATTCTGGCCGAAAATAAATCTCCAATTTTCATGCCCCATTTCGGTTTTCATGAGTTGTAGGAATGTTTTTGTGATGCATTTAAGTTATAATGATTTAATTAAACATGAGAATGCATAGTATGATCTCACATGGTCCACGTGACACCGAATGGAATTTTGAGACCCAACGCAACGCTAAAATGAGCATTATTTTCTTTGCCTTTTTCATGCAAAACTCACATGATTCATGATATTAAGTTATGTAAAAGGATGAGATGAGTTAGAATGAGTTAGAATTTAGGGTGTTACACCAAGCACCCTTAAAGCCCTGTGTAGACCAAGCACCCTTAAAGCCCTGCACAAGTCAGGTGCATTTAAAGCCCTGCACAGGTCAGGTACCCTTTTAAAGCCCTGAACAAGCCAGGCACTCTTAAAACCCTGCACAGACCAGGTACCCTTTTAAAACCTTGTATAGACCAGGTACCCAAGTCCTGCATTAGAACAGACACTAATAAAAGTTCTGCACCAGAACATGCATTTCTTTAAGCCTTGCTCTAACAAGCGTTTCTTACCTTTTTATTTTTAATCAAGTTCCCACCTTTCCAAGTAAGTTAGTTCACCTTTATCTTTTACCTCCCCAAACAAAATATATATTTCCATCTTTACTTATTTTTAAGCTAAGGATATCAAAATTGGATTTTTGATCCCTTTACTTAAAGAATAAATAAAGAGGGGTAACATATAAACATCATATTCTGTTTGGCTTACTGTTTCCTTTTGTTTATTGTATTAAGGGGCAATCAAATTATCTCAAACAAAATATATGTTCTTTATCTTTACTTGTTTCTTATGCAAAAATATTAAAAATTTACATTTTCAATTTCTTTGCCTAAGAAACAAGTAAAGAAGGGCAACTGTGAACACCGTATTTTGTCTCGACATATTTCAAAATAATAACAAAATTAAACTAACAAAAAAATAAAAAATAAAAAGAAGTAAAAAAATCAAAGAATCAAAATTCAAAATTTTTCAAAGCAAAAAAAAAGGAAGAGAGAGAAGAAAAGAAAGATGATAAAAAACATCAAATGATAAAATATACATAAGGAAAAAAGAAGAAAAAGAAAAAAAAAAAATTAAAAAAAAAACAAGCCATGAAAAATGAAACCAAATTAAAAAAAAAAAGAGAGAGGAAGGAAAAAAAAAAAAAAAAAAAAGAAAAGTATTAAAAAAAATAGTATATGTTTTTCTCTCAAATTTCAAAGTTCATTATCCTAAGCTCATAAAACCCACTCGCCCAAAATGGCAAAAAAAAAAATCAATATCCCAATATCAAAAATGAAGAGAAGGAAAAAAAATAAAATCAAATAAAATTAAAAGAAAAAAATGAAAAAGGTCCAATCCAAAGCCTCAATATCATAGCCCACCATCAGAGTCCCAACAAAATTACAAAAAAAAAAAAGAAGCAAAGTCATTATCCGAATTTGGAGCAAACCAGCTCAAGATCCATTTTACTAAACCCTATCTGGTCCCTTTCTCCTTGGCATGACTCTAGGGGACCACTTTCTCACTCACCCACGCACAGAGGTTGTAGACCTCTGCGGACGCACAGGAGCACTCATTGAGGATGACTCTGAAATGGCAAATGTACAGGAGGGAATGGAGATGCCAGTGGGGTAAAGAGACACGACGAATACAAGAAGAGGGGCTTTTGAGTGTTTTGCCTGGAGAGGAAGCCAGGGAGATTTTTAAATTAGAGAGAGTAGAGAGGCTGAGAACACTGGGAACGAAAGAAGGAGCGAAAAACTGGGGGATTTTTGGATTTGGTTTGATGCGAGGGATCGAGAAATTAGAGAATGAAGAGAGACGAAGGCAGAGAAAAATGAAGAATTAGAGAGAACAATAGAGGCAAGGGGTTTCTTTCCAGAATTGCTTTCAGGTTATGAAGGCCGAAAGAGAGGCCGAAAGACTGAAAGACGAGGAAGAGAAAGAGAGACAGAAGGGTTCAAAGTCACGCTATAGATGAAAGGGGAAGAGGATTCATTCGGGAAAGAAAAATCAAAAGAATCAACTATAAAGATCCTTAATCAGGTAAAAGTCTCGAACTCATTGCCTCTGTGATTACTTAGTTATATTCCATATAGCTAAGACTCGTGTTTTGCAATATATCCATATCTAAGATTGTTAGTGCCTGATAGGTTTATAGTAGTTTTGGTTTAGGCTTGCTGGTTGTTAGAAGCATTTTTGCAGCCTGTTGCAAAGTTGTTGTGCTTAGTGACACTAGTCTTGTATGCTATCACTGATTTTCTGTATGTGTATTGGGCAGCCTTAATTTATTTCCCTGGTCATGCTTGAAGCTAGATGAAAAAGGACTTGAGTAAGCCATGAATCTCACTCTTTCCATGTTTGTCAACATTGTTATCCATTTGAAATTTTCTAGCGGTTACTACTAACGCTAAAGGGAATAGAAGATAGCGTAATCCAATAATTAAAACCAGGAATGTTCTTCTATTAAGTAAGATTATCTATTCAATGTCAATCCATAGTGGTTTGAAAGTGAGGTTGAATACTGCTTTATGCACTATAATGGGGCTGATAGCATATTTGCATTTGACGGGCATGGATATAGTATAAAATGTTTTATTCAGTATACATTTTAAAGTATGCTAGGCAGGTGTTCGATGTAATGCCTGAGAGCAATCTTAGGTGTTTGACTATTCCATTTTCAATGGTGAAAATCATTTGGTTAAGGGTCTGACCCATTGAGTCTGATGGTGCTGTGACTGTAATTTTGACCCCTATACTGTCACTATTCCGCAATAAATGAATATATCTTGAATTGATGTTTGCTTGAGAATAGGCCTTTTGTTACCTTGAATTAAATTCTTAATTTGAGCGTGTTCTGAGAGGGAATACTGATTGAGGTGATTTTGCTTCTGATAAGAAAAGGATCCACATATACGTTTGTCCCCTTTTATTGCTAGTAGGCATCCAATTCTATCGCTCTGTGTATACAATTGGTTTGCTTTGCTATGCGTTTTGTGTATGAGGAATTTGGTTTGTGTGTTGTACTGTCATGTCTAATTAGCATTGACCCTACTTGATTTTATATTTTTGGAATTGTTGCATGACATTATCATATTTTTGCATGAGATAAAATCACTTTGCGTCAAGCATGATTGAGGAGCATAAAGCAACTGATGAATATGGCAAGCAAGGGATTGGAAATAGGCTCTTTTAAATTCATAACTAGTGGAAGGATATGGCATGGCAAGCACAGGAACATGAGACAACCCAAATCTGACTGGAGAGAGGAATAGGAATGGAGAAAAACAAAAATGCCAACAAGTGATGTCTTTCAAACTTCTATCCCTTTCATTTTTGTAATTATTGTTTGAAATAATGTGTTGTTTGTTTGGCTGTACACAGAACACACACTATCACAAATTATCTTATACTTGTATGTATTTTATTTTAATTTGTATTCTACTTTTATTTTTTTTAGAGTTGCCGTGTGAGATTTTATATCTCCTCAGGCGCATAAGATTAACCAGAATATCATGTGTGACAATAAAATTTCCTTGGTGCTTATTGGTTTTTTTATACATTTGCAAGTTTTGTATTCCAATCTTCTTATAAAATTAATTTTGTTTTCAAAAAATTCTAAGAAAAAGAAAGTGTGCCTAAAAAACAAGATTTTAAATTATTAAAACATGATTCAAAACAAAAAAAGAGGGTTTAGAAAACCAAATGAAGTTTTTGAAAAATATATATAGTTTTGTTTTACACAAAATAAAGTATGTTTTAAAAAAAAATAAAAAAAAAGAAACCAAAAAATCTTTTTTGGCAATAAATTACTAATTAAAAAAACTTTTTCCTTTCTTTTCTTAAAAATATAAAAAATCAGTAATTTAAAAGAAATTTTAAAGTTAATTATTCCTCTTTAGACTAGATCTTTTGAAAAGAAAAAAAAGGATGAAAAGTAAAAAAAAAATGAAGAAGCAGACAAAAGCTAAAAAACAAAAAATAAAAACAGAAGAAAAAAAAGGATAGACTAAATCAACAAAAAAAAAAAGAAATAAGAAAAGTAAGCGAAAATTTCTACTAATAAAAATATATTTTGTAGAAATGAAAAGCTTTCTTTAAATAAACAGGATTATAAAAAGAAAAGGAAATAAAATATAAAAAAATCAAAAAACAATACAAGAAAAAAATTTTAAAAAAAATTAAAATCAACAAAATTAAGTTTAAAATGAAAAAGAAAAAGTCAAAATAAAAAGAAAGAAAGTCAAAAATAAATTAAAATCAAAAGCAAAAATCAAAATACAAGAAAAATTAAGAAAGTCAAAAATTAAAATCAAATCAAATAAAAAGTTTTGAAAATGCAAAAAGAAAAAAAAAGAAAAATCCTTTTTTAATTTCATTAAAAAATATTAAAAAAACATAAAACCAAAAACCAAAAAATTAATAAAAGCAATAAATTAAACAAAACAAAAAAAAGACAAAAACAAAAAATGAAAAACAAAAAAAAATGATGAAGAAAAAGAGGAGAGAAAAAAAACAAAAATGCAAGAAAAGTAAAATTAAATTTACCTTTAACAAATTAAAACACATCGAGTAATTTCAAAAATCGTTTTATTTGTTAAAGAAAAAAATAATTTTTATTTTCTTTGTCTTTTCGTAAAAAGTAAAAAATAAAAAATAAAAGCAACAAATTAAACAAGACAAAAGGTTAAAAAAAACACACAAAAAAGAGAAAAAAAATAAACAAACAAAAAACCAAAATACTAAAAAATATCAATTAATACAATTTCTTATTCGAACTATGTGAACTTTGATCCCTCTTGGAGGGTACGTAGGCCTTAGACTCTCATCCTAAGTCAAGTTCGCCTTTGTAAATAAACATGTTCTTTCAATTTTTATTTCTTTAATTTTTTTCTTTCATTTTACTTTTAATCTTATTTCTTTAATTTCTTTTCTTTCTTTTTACTCTTAATTTTATTTCCTTTAATTTGTTTATTTCTTATTTTGTATGTGATTTGTTAAGGATAATTAAAATAGAATTAAGGCCATTTTATTTTTGTGCAACTAACTTAGGGTAACCGTTCTTAGTAACGGGTGTAGTGGGGTACCTAACTCATTTTCCATTTACAACCGACTCCCGAATCCAAATTTGGTTTGTAGATTGCTTTTCAAATTAAAAAGGCTTTTCCAAAATTTTGCCTTTTCAAAAATTAAAATTTTGGTGGCAGCTCCTACCTTTTCACTTTAATTATTGATTTTAGTTTTTGCTTTCATTGAAAATCGAAATTTCTTTTTAAAATGTTTTCTTTTTTTAAAGGCGCACGCAGTTGTATTTTCGGGTGTGACACGCCTTCTCCACATGGCCAAGTTGCTTGCAAAATCTACACTTCACACCAGGCTTGAACTGATACTACATCTATAGGCAAACCTTCTTATTGCAGTAAGGGTAAGGCTAAAACTTTTTCTTCTTTCCCTTGGATTTATTCCTTTGCTCTCCCTTCTTCTCACCTTCTCCCTTTTGTTCTCCAGAGTTAGCTTGACCTTTCCTATATAGTTTGCTACCAAAAAAAAAGCAGCTTCAATTAGCTTTTGAAGCCTCTATGCCCCTTATTGCTCTACAACTTGGAGAGAGTTTGCTAACTCAAGTATAGTTAGCTAAGAAATGTCCCATGAGTTTCCCAAAAAAGAAATCTTTTCCTCAAATTCCTTTGGTTGGCTTACCACCACCTTCTCCACCATTCTCTTCCTAGGGAGGCCCTTTCCAAGTAGCCTTATGTGGATCACAATTTTCATAAGTCTATTAGCATACTCATTGACAAGTTCAACATCTTTCATTTTAAGGAGTTTAAATTCTCTTCTCAAATTTAGCACTTGCATTTGTTTGGTTTTTTCACTCCCTTGGAACTCATGCTTAAACCTTTCCCATGTTTTCTTCCTATTTCACAAGCCATGATCTTTGTGAAGATAGTTTTAGACACAGCAGCATGAATAAGAAACAATGCCCTAAACTTCTTTGCACATTCTTTAGAATAATGCTTCATCTAGGTCACTATTGGATTGTTTCTCAATGGAAGAGGGTCAACACTTGTTTTTACCATGTCCTATAGGTCTAATCCTCTCAAATATGCATTCATCTTTAATGTCCATAGTTGATAGTCCTAACCATCAAATATTAGAGGTGATCCAACACCAAAATTGCCAGAAGCCATGGTTTGAAAGAGTCAGGGACTTTTTTTTTCAATTGAGTGAAGGATGAAGTGACTAGCTCTCTAATTTTTTTCATAGGCCCTTTAAAGACCAAAAAGATCTAATACTATTTGTAAGGTGTTAAGACAAAAAATAGAGAAAGAAAGCAACCGAAGATTAGAAGAAAGAAACTCAACTCTTTACATTACACAATGGGAATTATATAAAAGATATAGAACTCACTTTTCACCAACCTTCTTGAAAATAAGCTAGCATACTTCCTTAGATCAAGCATGAAAAGATTCTTCTTTATATTAGAACAAAATTTAGCGTTTTACCAACTATCAAAAAAGCTGTTATACTTTCACAAAATGAGCACCTAATAGCCACGAGAATGATCTATTTACCTAAACAATTATTTTAATTCCTTTAGATTGGATCAAACTTTATTTGAGCCCCTCAAGTTTCTATCATATCAATTAGATTCCTATATTTTCTGCTATTTTACTCAATTGAGAATAGGCTAATATGACACATTTATTGACAACTTTGTTTTGAGATTATGCCATTATGACATAAGGTTCTTTTAAAATTAATTTTTGGTGGGGCAAATTTAAACTAGAGTCATTATTACGATTGAATTACTCACTCATCTTGATATATTAATTACAGGTTAAAATAAGGCGATTCTATCTTAGAATATGTTTAAATTGAGAAAAATTTCTCTTTCTCTATCTTTCTTTTTTCCTAACCCAAACATAGCCTTATTGTGCCATGTTTATGGGTAAACATCCTCGCGAGGTCAACCGATTGAATAAAAACATGAGTAAAAATAATCGGTTGTAGCTTGTAAACAAATCACTCATGGCTGATTATTTATTTGTTTACTTTTTATATGAACTTGCATGGAACTTAGTTAATATACTTTTTAGTTTAATTAAAAACGAGTCATCTATGTCAAAGCTAGAAGATTCCAGATTTAAAAAAAAAATTTGTGATTTTTGGCTCTACGTATTTTGATGAAGTAAATATATATCAAATTCTTGTGCCCGTCCACATCTAGTATTTATGGCTTATGGGTATTATTTTGTCTTCATATATGGTATCGTCCTTTTGTAGCTTATTAGTATGCATGCACTGTTTTAATGCCATTTTGTTTGAAATCTTGTGATTCACCTAGACATTATTCAAAATTTCAATTGTATGCTTCTATCATTACTAGTCATATGGTGTGACTCTTCGTAGAATTGTAGGAGCAATGCTTCTAGACCCACAACAGAATCAGTGGCTTCAAAAACAAGGTTGTGGTTGAATAGCTGTTTACCCCAACTATTTCAATGGACATTTTGGAAACCAATGGGATGGTTTTGCTGGTGGCCATACCCTATTTCTAGTTGATGTGTGTGTATGTATGTACACATAAAATAAAAAGTGATTTTTTATTCCATAAATGGCAGCACAATTTGGAGCCCGAAGAAGTGAATCCCTTTGATTTTTTTCTTGGTGAAGTTGAGGGGACTGAAAAGATTTGGAACCATTCACTGTTATTTCTTTTTGTACTTCTTGTTATACTTTCTTCTTCCTTTATTCTTTTCGTCAATATTTTTCTCCAATATGGAATTCAGACCGTTATCACAAAGTAGATGCCCCTTTGAGCCGAATCCAATTTGTTAACGAGTTTAATTTAACAAAAGAACCACGAGCTTGTAACATAAGAGAAAGCTCAGATGCTAGACAAGTTCAATCTGAACCCTCCCTTCTTTATGCTCATCTAGCATTTTTATTTATAAAATTTTGTGGTCCAAGCCAAGTTTTTGATTCTGAAAAAAAGACGTTTTAGGATCTGCCCCACCACTTAGCCAAAAAGCACTAATGAATTTTCTCACTTTTATCCTACCGTATGTTATATACTTCAGTACTCTAAAAGCCTATTGTAAACAACGTTAAACTTTAATCTAAAATATAAGAGAAACTCTTAATACTGAAATGAGAGATTGATATATAGCAGATACGTATGTTTTCAAATATGTGTATAAGTTAGTTCAGAGGGTCCACTTTACAGCTTGCCACTTAAAGAATCTGATGCGGTTCAAAGAAAATAATATGAGAGCTTCCCTACAACTTTGTTAGTCCTATATATATGGCTTTCCAATCAGCATGCCATATCCATGCCAGTTATATAAGAAACACAGATTCCACCTTAATTCTCTTACAGCCTCAAATATTAGTTTTGGTTCACCAGTTCTTGCTCAGTAGAAGGAAGCAACATGAGAAGCAACTTATTCTACATGGGGTTTCTTAATAGATCCTCAGAGTCATCAAACATCCTCAGCTTCCATTCCACTGCTAAATGGAATGCTCACTTCGATGCCTCCAAAGAAACTGACAAGCTGGTATGTTTGGTAGCTATAATCTTAAATCAGTAGGTTATTAACTATGTTTGGTATTCATGAGAAATTTCTTTTTTGCTAAAGATGGTGATTGATTTCAACGCTACATGGTGTGGACCATGCAAATACATGGACTCAGTAATCCAGGAGTATGCTGCAAAATACACAGATGTCGAGTTTATCAAGATTGATGTG
Source organism: Erythrophleum fordii (assembly GCA_032878935.1). Lineage (NCBI taxonomy): Eukaryota > Viridiplantae > Streptophyta > Magnoliopsida > Fabales > Fabaceae > Erythrophleum > Erythrophleum fordii. Next base: position 44,777,705 of record JAVQMF010000053.1, on the reverse strand, counting down.
GATGAGTTAATGGTACCTACCACCCGTACCCCTTCAATACAATTTATGCCACTTACTGTAAAAGGATCACATGATATTTTTCTTTCATTATAACACATGATATCCACCACTAACGCTGAGAAATTCTTCAGCAAACCCAATCTATAAAAAATTGATAGATTAATCCAATATGAATAGATATATAAGCTTATTAAAATACTCTTTCTTTCTTTCTTTCTTTTTTTTCTGGGACACACTTTTAACATGTTTATATGTCTATTAGTGATTGATTTGATCTACATATATTTGTCTATGTAACAGAACAATTTTTGAATCATACAATGAACTAATTATCTGGATTCCATTTAAAAATGTAAAACAGGAGGTGTCTCAAGAATTCCAAGTTCAGACAATGCCAACATTCATATTGATTAAGAAAGGCAAAGTTGCTGAAAAAGTGACGGGAGCAAGAAAGGAGGAGCTGCAGAAGTTGATTGAGAACCACAGGAAAGGAATTGTGTGATCATGCCATGTAATGAAGTCGCAAGGCTCTCCAATATGTACTCCCGCGACCATTACAAGAGAACGAGACTAATAACCTCATATAACTAAATAAGTTGGTGTCATTGTTTGTTTTATTGTTTCGAATGTGTCGGTGCCGAAGTTTAATTATATATCACATAAAAGGGCACTGATGCACCTCGCCCTTTTTTTTAATGTCAAACTACATATCCATTGGATTCTTTAGTAATATTTACCTGCCGCGCCAACCCCCTCCCCACCAACAAAAAAAAAAGCATCCAGAAGAGAGTCGAAGAGAAATCCTGCGAGAAGCAAAGGTAGAATAAAAAGCAATATTAACCAGACAAGTCAACGAACCGAAACCAATATGCACAGATGCTCACCATCTTTGAATATATAATACATTTCTTTTACTTTTTCTAGAACGGCAGATGAGAAACACTAACAATTGCTGAAAACCAAACTCTAGTCTCGGAAGAAGCAAACACTAATTTCCAAAGCAACATCATGCTGCGGAAAAGGTAGCAGATATGCTTGGTTTATTTGTTCTATGCACAAGTTTCATATCTAACCGTGGAATTAAATATTTACAGTATTAACTGAATGCCACTCAGTGTTAATGGGGAGATACAGCCATTAGAAAAACAGACTGAAATTAGCTATCAGCGTCACTCAGAATCCTTTTCAGATCATACTTTTGTTGTGTGGTCAGCCTTGAAGGAAACATAACATCAAACTTAATTCTGAGGCTCCCTTTCTTGCCTGGTTCCTTTGAGATGGGCATCCCTTCATTTGGGACCACCAGCTCATAGCCTGGTTCCACAATATCCCTCACCTGAATTGTGAGGTCTCTTCCATCCAATGTTGTTAAGTTGAGAGTCTTTCCAATGAGAGCCTCAAGAAGTAATATCTTCTGGGTAATCACCAAATCATTTCCTTCCCTCTTGAAAAAAGCATGAGGTTTCTCATCCACCACAAAGATTAGATCAGCTGGTGCACTTCCTGGATCTTGGTGGCCTTTCTCAGGAAAAGTTATTTTTGTGCCCTTCTTCCAACCAGGTTTAATATCAATCTTTAAGACTTCGTGAACAGTTTTTAAATTGCTGCCCCAAAAAAAAAACAAGGAATGAAAAGGTCACCTTGTAAAGCCTCTTTACAAGAGTAGAAAACGAAGACATTGCACACACACACACACACACGTATATATATGTATGTATGTTGAAGAAAAAACTAAGATTTAGTTATTTAAGTATTTGCTATTAAGATGTGGAAGAACTGTTTTGAAACAGTCAATAATAAGCTGAATTCCACGTTATGAATTCGCTGAAAAATCTTATAATAAATATCAAAGGAACTTGTCCTCATGTTCATACAATTTTGATTCAGATAGTCACTTTGGCTAGTAAATAAGACTGAAACTCAAGTGAAGAATCTGAAGATTATTATGAACCACACAACAAATTCATATAACTTTGACTTTATTTGATATAATAAACATGCACATCAGGAGGGCCAACGGCTCAACACAAATCCCAAAAGCAATAAGTAACATAAGACCTTCCTCTCTCCACATGTAGATTCACGTGTATGCATGCAAGTCAGAAGAAGTGTGCGTGATCAATGCCAATTCAGCATCTCTGTTTGTGCTTCGTTTTCTTATGATGTTCTGAGTGCAAGGCCAAGGATGAAAAACGCCAAAACAGCATTGTGGAGTGTAGTAGAAAAAAAAAATGTCGGCAAGAAAATAGGATCGAATAAATGTTAATTATCCAAGAGTTGTTAATTGTAATCATGATTAAACTATAAGACAAGAATTTATTTTCTTTAAAGCTGAACTGCAGATCCTTCTCTGTAAGAACTGGATCAAGTAGTCAAAACTGATGTGCGATTCAATTTTAGCAGCTCAATTTCTTTTAATGACAGTTTAGAAAAGACACGACAATTTGCTCCTCCACCTATAGCCAACACAATTGAATTTCTAAGACCTTTCAGCCTTTAAACTAATGAGTTAATTCACAAACAAATCCACAGCCAAAACAGAATATTGCAGAGCTCATAAGAAACAAAATTAAAAGTACCACTAATGCATAAAAAAGAAATGGAAGATACTAATTACCCAAATTCATCAGGAACGTTCCTCGAGATTTTCAACTTCCTTTTGCAACCTTTGTAAAGTTCCTCGAGGCTAAACGCCAATTTTCTCTCAATCGACCCCGCCTTCTTGTCCTTCTGATCCCCAGTTTCCCCATTCTTAACATCTTTCCTATCAACTCGACTAGAATTGAGGGGATAGCGACCGTAGAAATCATAGATCTGACGCTTCTTGGGGTCGCTGAGAATATCGTAAGCCTCAGATATCTGCTTGAATTTAGTCTCAGCGTCTTCTTTCTTGACTGATTGTTGATGATTCTTATCTGGATGCCATTTCATGGCCAATCTCTTGTACGCCTTCTTCAGCTCCTCATCGGTCGCATTACGATTCACCTTGAGGATCCTGTAGTAGTCCCCTGTTCCCATTCTTGCCAATCTCAACAGAATTCTCTCGAAATATCTGTGAATTTTAGGTTGAAAATGAAGAAGCTTCCTTTGATTTTGCTTTTGCCTGGGTCTCTAGGCGAGTCCGCAAGGGGTGGATGAGTCCAACACAGAATCTTAAAACCAACTGTGGGCGTGTGTGTGTGAAGGAGGAGAGAGGAAGGAAAGCAAACGCGTAAGAGTAGCAGATATCTCGCGTAACAAAGTTCCGTGAGAGAGAAAAACTGCTAAGAAGAGAAGGTTGAGAATGAAGCATTTGGACGCTAAGAAAACAACCGGTGAAATGTTCGCTAAAGTCCAAGAGATTCAGAAAAAAAAAAAAAAAAAAAGCATAAAGAAATAAAAAATAAAAGTTGTACCAATGCCAAAGATTATTCACATTGCATTTATATCTTGCATTTTAGAAAAAAAAAAACTAATATTTCAAATTTTGAATTTTTTTGAAAAAAATCAAACTTCGGATGGTAAGCAAATTTTATAATCATGGTGTTTCAAATTTAGATTTAGCTTTTATTTAAGATATAGTTCAATTCAGCTCTTTGATGAGCAAATTGCAAATTTGCAGGCGAGATATGTGGTGACAGGTTTGTGATTTTTTTTTTTATCCCCTTTTTTGAATGAAAGTTCTGAAGTGGAGTTATAGGGTGGATTAGTTTTAAAATGAGAACGTGCTGTTGAGTTGGAGGAGTGGCACGGTTGTCATTTGCCAATATAGCTGTGACTGTACTGAGAAGGAAGAGAGTTTGGCAGTTTCTTCCCGTCTTTTTAAAGAATACACAGTATATTCTTTTTCATTGTCTCTAACGATCACAGAAGGCGAGTCAGGTACAACACTTTTTTTTCTTTTTGGGATCGGTATTATCCTCGCCAGATATGCATACCAGCTTACGTACTCTTCATCCCAAAGTAGGCTATTTCGCGAGGACTAAATAATTCACAATGTGGCCTAATTTTTAAAAAATCAAAACTAAAAAATTATTTTTATGCTCAGGTTTTGAATCCTTCAACGTGAAGAGATACCTTGAAAATTTGCAGCGAGACACAGACAATCTCTCACTTTATATACTGACGACGCTATCTTATTTTTCGAAGTTTCAGTTGATTCTTGTTTGAAGTTAAACTCCACTCTAGTAGAGTTTGGGAATCATTTAGGACTTGAAATTAATTAGAAGTCTAAGATCATTTTTATTCCTAAGGTTCCCTATAAGTTGAAAAAAAAAATCCTTTTTAATACTTTTGGACTCGAATACACAGGCAAATTGGAAAAATATTTTGGTACAATAGTAGATACGAGTCTCGACAAAAACAGATTTATCATGCTCTTGTAAAGAAAACTGACTCTAAGCTTTTAAGCATTGAAGGCTAAACTCCACATGTTAGGCGTAAGTTATCAGGCAAGGAGGTATTTGTTATTTTAGAAGTATTAGTAAGGGTCACATTGTCTTTTTCATGCAACTGTATTTTGTTATGAATTGATCACATGTTTTTGCTTTGGCGTAGTTTAAATAAGAGGGAAAGGCCATGTGCTGATCAGTTGTTCGGCTAAACAGAATTTATTCCTTCTTCTCTTTCATTCTGCTCTCTCTACTCTTCCTATAATTCCTCTTCTTCTTATCATTTCACTATTCTAGATTTGTGTTCCTATCAACTGGTATTAGAGCATCAATCTTTGGCATGGCAGACGCAACAAGATCAAAGACTTCTAATTGAGAGATGGACAATTGTGGGAAATTTGAAGTTGAACAACGAATGACAACAATGGAACGTCAAGTGAATTCTCTACATGAGTTGGTTCGAGGGTTGTCCTTCCAGTTTATAGAGTTAATGACTCGAGGCAGAGTGGACAGAAACATTGACTATCAAGTTCTTACCTGATTCACCAAAGTGGAATTCCCCAGATTCACAACTACATATGTGAATAGGTAGATTTCAAAATGCGATCATTTTTTCCATCTCGGTGGAACCCCTAAAGATCTTAAGGTAACTTTGGCTAGCTTATCTTTGAATGAATCTACTTACCACTGGTTCCAACACTATGAAAAAAACAAAAATAGAAGAATTAGCTGGGGGGAATTAGTTGAAGCAATTAAGATAAGGTTTGGGACAATCTATGAAGATCCGTTAGAAGAACTTATGCATTTAAAACAGAAGGGAACTCTGGATGAGTTTTAAGAAGCGTTTGACCAATTGGTATGTTGAGTGGACCTCACTAAAACATAAAAGTTGAGTTGCTACATTGCGGGCCTTAAACCAGAGTTAGCAGTAGGTGTCAAGCTATTTCACCCACAAACATTATTAGATGCAACTCGATTAGTAAGACTACAAGAACTTAATGTTAGTATGATGCAGAGGAAGCCAAGCTAGCCAAGCTAGCAATCTATGATTGCTGAAAACAAGGGTGGCTACGAGCCAGTCAAGGTGATGGGGGGTGAGTCAAGAGGAGGAAAGAGCTTATGATAAGATCACAGGGGGAATATCAGGTAAGCAAAAAGGAATATTGGGTAAACCCACACTAAGGTTTCAATAGCAAATGTCACCTGAGGAGGTTGAGGAACATCAGAGTGAAACCCTTTACTACTTCTGTCATGAGAAGTTTGAGCCAAGTCATAATTGCCCTCAGAGAAAAAAATGCAATTATACATAATGATGTTAGATGAAGAAGCAGAAGTGAAAACAAGCCACTCAACTCTTGATCAGGCGGAACAAATAAACAACAAACTAGCAAAACTCCCTGATGAACCAGTGATTACCCTTAATGCGCTTTATAGTCATACATTACTAGCAGCATCGAGTAATGCCATGCACCTAACTATTCAATTGGAAGGCCAGGTGGGAAAGAAGAGGTTATATATATTAGTGCATATGGATAGTACGCATAATTTTATGGATGAGAGATTTGCAACTGAAAATGGGTGGAATATCAAGGAGATTGAATGAGTTAATGTAACTGTGGTTGATGGGAGATTATTGCAAGGATAGAAAATGTGTAAGGGGCATGTAGGGTTCATGCAGGGAAGGAGCTTCATAGCAGATGTCATATTTATCCCTTTAATTGACTGTGACATATTCTTAGGAATGCAGTGGCAAAAAACTAGTCATCTAGTTGGATTGCTAAAACCTTTGGATATAATTTCAAAAGGAAGGAGAGTTGATCAGACTACATGCTTCAAAGGAGCATAACAGTAGGATAGTTGAAAATGCTATACTACATAAGATAATACCTAACGATCCTAATATATCTTTGATGCAAGTGGCTACATGAGACTTAAACACTAACTATTATGCCATTAAAACAACAGAAGCTAGACCCTTGTCAACACCCATTGAAGAATTGATATAGGAATTTTGGGAATTATTTGAAGAACCACAAATATTACCCTTACACAGACCCAATCATGACCATTCTATCATCCTTAAGGAGGGATCCAATCTGGTGAATATCAGACCATATCGATATCTTGCTCATCAAAAGGATGTGATGGAGGGAATAATTAAAGAATACTGGAAAACGGGGTTATCCTAAAGAGTACATCTCCTTTTGCTTCGTCAGTGGCTTTGGTTAAGAAAAAAGACGAAAGCTGGAGGATGTGTGTCGATTACTATGCACTTAACAAAATCACAGTAAGAAGCCACTTCTCTATCACATTAGTAGAAGACTTATTCCATGAATTAGCCAAAGCTTCCATCTATTCCAAGCTCAATTTGCGCTCTGGATACCATCAAATCAAAATGAAGGAGGAAGACATTTTCAAGATAGCCTTTCAAACACATTCAGGGCATTTTGAATTTCTAGTTATGTCATTTGGCTTAATCAATGCTCCATCCACGTTCCAAGGTGCCATGAATACCATCTTTGAAGCTCAATTACAGAAATATGTGCTTGTGCTCTTTGATGACATTCTAATTTACAGCACTAATAAGGCCAATCATTGTATTCATCTAAGGGAAGTCTTTTCTATTTTGAAGCAACACCCATATTTCATTAAATGCAGCAAATGCACTTTTGTAGTAACCACCATCGAATACTTGGGTCATTTTATCTTTGCAGGAACAGTAGCCACAAACCCATCCAAGGTAAAGGCAGTGGTGGAATGCCCTACACCAACTAACGTTAAATAGCTACAGAGCTTCTTAGGACTTGTTGGATATTACAGAAGATTCATCTAAAACTTTAGAATTGTTGCAAAGCCGTTAACTGATTTACTTAAAATAGATGCATTTGTATGGTCAGAGAAGGCAGAGCATGCTTTTCAACATCTTAAAATAGCTTTGTCGAAGGCCTCAATCCTAGTTTTGCTTGATCTATCCCAACCATTTCAAATTGAAACTGATGCATTGAGCACTGGAATTGGAGCTGTACTGCTATAAAACAAACATCTAGCTGCATAAACTAACAAGGTGTTATCTCCTTACCACCGCATGCTATCAGTATATGATTAAGAATTATTAGCAGTTGTATATGTGGTGGAAAAATGGCATCAATACCTTTTCATCCAACCATTTATCATCCTCTTGAATCAACAAAGTCTTAAATAGCTTCTCAAACAATAGCTGACTACCTCGGCACAATATAATTGGGTGACAAAGTTAATGGGATTAAAGTATGAGATTCATTACAAAAAGGGGATGCAAAATATGGTTGCAGATGCTTTATCCAAATGCCAACATGGAGAAATGATGCAACTCACACTATCCTCCATTTCCACTAATTTATGGAATAAGCTCAAAAAATAGTGGCGTGAAGATCCTACCTTGCAGAATATTATTCAACAACTACATCAAGATGTGAACTCTTTTCCAAAGTTCAAATGGGATGGAGAAGTACTGACCTAGAAGAATAAGTTAATAGTGGGAAACAGTAGGACATTATGACATGATATTCTATGTTGGCTTCATTCTTCCCCACAGGGTGGACATTCTGGCACCAAGGCAACATGGAAGTGAATTTGAGTTATTTTCTATTGGAATAGAATGCTTATTGATATGAGGAAGTTCATTAAAAACTATGAGACCTACCTTGATTGCAAATATGAGACAATTGCTTCTCCAGGAACGTTATAGTCGTTACCAATACCACAAGGTGTTTAGCAAAGCATTTCTATGAACTTCATCGAGAGGCTCCAAAAATCGAATGGCAAGGATACCATTTGGGTCATTATTGGCCGTTTAAGTAAATATGCTCACTTCATATCACTGGCACATTCGTTCACGACATCTTAGTTATCCCAAGTGTTCTTGGACAACATTTATAAAGTACATGAAGCACCCTCTAATATCGTGAGTGACAAGGACCCTATTTTCACTAGCAATTTCTAGCATGAATTTGTTAAAAGACTGAGAGTATCGCAACACATCTTTTATGTACCACCTACAATTAAATAGACAAAGTAAGGTGCTCAATCACTATTTGGAGAATTACTTATAAAGCTTAGTTTGGCAAGCCCCTCAGGAATGGAACCGTTGGCTACCTTTTTGCAGAATGGTGGTACAACACTACTTTTCATTTAGCTATTAACACTACTCCTTATAAGGTTATGTATGGGTAAGCTCCTCCCATTTACATTTCATATATACCTTACAAGTCCATGATGGATGTGGTTGATTGAAGCTTTATAGCTCGTGACACCATGTTGCATAAGTTGAAATAGACCTTGAGTAGGCAATACGATGCGTGAAACAACAAGTTGATAAACACAAGTCTGAGAGAGAATTTAACATTGGTGACTGGGTCTTCCTTAAGCTGCAACCATTCCAACAAACATCAGTAAAGTGAAGGCCATCAAAAAAGTTGTCCCCACGTTACTTGGGTTTATACCAAATTATTGAACGAGTGGGACCCGTAGCTTACACCCTTTAGTTACCACTATCATCTAAAATTCATCCTATTTTTAGTTTGTCGTTGCTGAAGCACTGTCTTGATTCATCAATCAATTCCCACCAACTACCTGATATGTGGGGTTCAATTTCTACCAAGAAGGAACCTTAGAGCATTCTTGATAGAAGGTTAGTTCAAAGACATAATAGGGCAGTCACTGAAGTACTGATCAAATGGAGAGATGAAATGGAGGAAGAAGCAACCTGGGAAAGCTGGGCTAAGCTCCAACAGTAATTTCTAGAGTTTACGAAGGTAGCTCATCCTTAGGGACAAGGATGCAGTAATCAGGGGTAGTTGTTAGGTGTTAGTTATTATCCAAGGAAATATTTGTCATTTCAGAAGTATTAGTAAATGTCAGATTGTTTTTTTCATGCAACTGTATTTTGTTATGAATTGATCATGTGTTTTAACTTTGGTGTAGTCTAAATAGGAGGGACGGGCCATGTGCTGATCAATTTTTGGGCTAAATAGAATCTGTTCCTTCTTTTCTTTCATTTTGCTCTCTCTACTCTTTTTATACTTCTTCTTCTTCTTCTTGTCATTGCACTGTTCTAGATTTGTGTTCTTGTCACCACCAACTGCTCAATTAACTTTAATCAAATTAGTGTTAAATTCTTGCCTCACATACCACTTAAGCCATGTTAGTCTGGCCAATCGAATATGCAATAAAATTGATGCAAGAATCAGGAATTTTTTCTAAGGATCCAAGAATGATAAACCTTGAATTCACATGACCCACTGGCATACTCTTTGTAAACCTTTGAAACCAGGGAGGCCTTGGCCTAAAACCTATCCACCAATTCAACATTATAATGTTGACTAAACAAGAATAGAAAGTGGTTGTAGTCTTGTGGACGAGAATCTTCCTATTGTGACTAGAATCTTGAGAGAAAAATATTAGCCTCAGAATAGTAGCCGGCGATGCTAGAATCGTTAGAATTCCTTGTGGATTTGGAAAAACTTTTATAAATCTAAAGGCCTCATTTTTTACCATCTCTCTGAGCAAGTTGGCTTTGGTGATCACATCCCAACCTCCAATCAAGCATGGTGGCCGATGCAACTAGGAAGGAACCAGGAACATCACAGAGTTTCAAACCCTATTTTGCATAACAAACTTAAGTGGAACAATAACCTTCTTCACTAGTTATATGACCCAAGCATTGCCAAAAGAATCTCAACAAACTAATTTTCTATCACTAGAGGACATGACAAAATTATTTGGATAAGCAACACTAACGGGACTTTCACTGTCAAAGAGAGATCGGGTTTTACATGATTCTAGAATTATTGCTAATAACTAAACCCTTTCTAATTGGAAGGAAATTTGGAATCTGGAACTTCCTCCTAAATTCTTTTATTTATATGGAAGTTGATAAACAAAGCCCTTTCAGTTGCAGATTGTTTGAACTAACACTATATGCCAGTTGATACAAATTGCTTTCTTGTGTGATCGAAGCTAGAAGACAACGGATCACCTCTTTACTTCATGAACCTTTACGAGGGTTGTTTGGTTTGCTTCACCCTTCACATTGAGAGTAGATCATTTTGAAAGCCAAGACATCATACATTGGCTTACCACTTGGTTTTCCTAAGGGAGCAATTGAATTATTTGCAAGATATTTCAATCAGAATGGCAGTCACTTTGTATGCTAGATGGTACTATCGCAATAAAAAGCTCATGAAAGTTGTCAACCTAATTCATTATCAGCTCTTTATTACATTAACTCCTTAATTCAACAAAATAATTTGGCTTAGAGGCAAAAGAAAGAAAGAAAGAAAAAAGTTGGTTGTTACCTCCGCACTTCATAAACAAGAAGAGGTCAGAAGAGATGCTCCTACTGTTAATTTTTTCTGTAGCATAGTTTGGATTTACTTTGATGGCATCATTTTTAAAAAATAAGGATGTGAGGATGAGAAGAAGGTTGATAGGAATATTGCTTTTCTAAGGTCATTAGGAAAATGTTGAACTAGATTAGCTGGCAAGATTGCATCACCAATCCTTACTCTTACCCTCTACAATAGTTATGATCGGAAAAGAAACATGGGACATTGCTAAGGGAAGGCTTTAGGAAAACCCAAGTCTTAAACTAAAACAATCAAAACATGCTGCAAGCTTTTAAGAAGCATCAAGTACAAATGTTTCAGGAACAAAAACAAAGTTATTTGAAGGATTGCCTTAGCAATGTGTCCTACTGCATATCTAAATATAGTTTATAATATTAACTGTCTTATTTTTTGTTTGTTCTTATTTCCAAAGAAAAAAAATGTGGATCTTATATATTTAGTGACTATCTCTCTCTTTACATGATTTACATAATACATTTATGTTATCTCTTCACATCATAATATTTGTATCTTAATGTAAGAGGGGTTCAGATCCTCTTATGTAAAGAGATAACATGAAATTCTCATATGAAGAGAAAAATAAATATAGTATATGTGAAATTCACACACTCTATGTGATTCATCATTTAATAAGAACCATCACTCTTTAAGTCTGTGTTCATCTCTTTTCTCATATGCCTATGTCACCATATCTCCTTACATGAAATGATTTAAATCCAATGCAAGAACAAGTTTAGAACTTATTTAGTTTGTTGTTTAAGGACCAAAACTTGATTTGTTTTTATCACAATATTTGGACATTTAGTCTAAACTCAAAATTGTTGAATGAGTAATCATTTGAAATATCCAAATATCAATTTTGGCATGAATACAATTTGATCCCATTTTGAAATATCTAAAACTAATCATGATATTTTGTTGTAAATTGTTAGAATAGTTTAAAGTCAATGTTTAGAGGAATGTTCCAATGTCATCTTGAATCTTCCTTTAGAGGAATGTTCCAATAGTCAAACTCTTTGTTAAATAACTCTTGAATCTTTTACTAGCTTATTATACATAAAAGTAGACTATTGGTTGTATAATTTCTAATACTTAAGAGGAATGTTCCAATGTCATCTTTCATTAGCTTTTTTCTTATCATGTTAATTAGACTTAAATTTTGATTAATCAAAAAATTTGAAGAGCCTTTAAGCTTTTTCCTTTATTAATATCTCTGTGGTGAATTCCAAATAATGGTAGTAGCCTAACATGTATCTTAAGATTTATGAACGTTTATTCTTTTAACAATAATTTTCTTTGCTGCATTTCTCTTTGTCTCAATATCAGATTTGGATGATTTTGGTGTGGTTTTTACATTTCAAAATCTTATATTCACTTTGCTTTTGCGTTAAACAACTCGGATATTATACGACAAATTTTGTTCCTTTTGAGTTTGACACTAGTTTAGGCTTTAAAACAATCATTTCATCTTCTCTCTTAATTTGTCCTGTATCAGCGTCTAACTACACTTCAATCTTCATCATATTCATAGAGAAGAAGGAGATTATGTTTTCTTATCTTTTAAGTAATAAAGTGTATTGTATAGTTTTTCTTGAGAAATGTGGTGTCCTTATTGAGAGATCTGTTCTTATGTTTTCCTCAAATATATCACTGGATGTTTATTTTGTATTGCATTATCTTGAAAGTACAAGCTTGTTCAGGGTAATAATTATTCTTGTGCCTTGTATTAATTTTCAGTGTATGTAACAGGTCTTACTGCCTTTTGTGACAATGAAATTTTTGCTTAGGAAAAAAAAAAAAAAACAGGCAAGTCAAGTTGAGGGCTCCAACATTGTGTCTCAATATTTATATTTGATGAGCCTGAGAAACAGTATTTGACATCAATGTACCAGCACAATAGGATTTGGACTTTTCATTCAAGGGCAAATTCGATTTATAATTTTAGTGTTATTATGTTTAACATTTTATTTATATTCATTTGATTTTTATAATTTTTTTGGTAATTTTGTGAGCCATTTCATGCACTGATATTTTACTTATATACCAAGATAATTTGTATCTATGTAAGATTCTTGCATTTCATATTGATAATTGGTTGCCTATAGGCGAGTAGTTTTTGTAGTCTTTGAGGGTGTTGTTCTTCCTTGTGCCTTGCAATGTAGAGAGTAAATACTAGAAGAAACAGCAGCTCTGGGACAAACTCTTACCCTAAGTTAAAGGTGATAATTAATGGTGACCATGAGCAAAAGATCAAAATCGTTATTAGAGAAAGCAATGTATTTATATAAGAAACCTATGAATTTGATTTTTTATAATCACAAATTAATTATATACTATATAGTCGAAGAGAAATGACGAAAAAAGATAAAATAAGTGTAAAGACAAAAAATATGTTCAATATATATTTATATAATTTTTTATGTCATATTTTCTTTTAACAATATAATTGTATAACTATAACTAATCCAGTTATGGTAAATGGGACTTAGCGTGAAGGGTACCTCCATGATCCTCTACTTAAAATGACATGGTATGTGCTGTCCTCGCATAAGCTAAACCTAGTAGAAAAGGGTTGTATTGGGCCTGGTTCGAAGGTTTTGTTCCCAATCCGTGTGTATCCAAATTGAGAAAGGCAAGGCTTATGTAAATTTTTTTTCAGTACTTTGTTATCAAAATTTTCTTATCAAAATATAATATGTGATGTTTTTTTAAAGATCAAATCGTACGCTACTAAGATATAAATAAGTTTATTAGTTATATTTTCTTATTGAATTACTTGATAAGAAATATTTAAAAATTAAGCTTAAATTTCATTTCATATAAAATATATAATTAGATATGCTAATTAATTATACGAAAAAATAATGTAATTAATATTTTATGGATCGAATGCATTAATTAGTTAAAGTATGTAAGATTTTTATATCTGTAATTAAGTCTCCTGCAACTATCCCGCGTGTGTTTTTTTTTATTTTTAAAAATTTTTTATCAAACATCGTTCGAGAAAAATCCCCGCAGGATAATGTTATTAAACATAATTGTGGGCTGATTACTCCTTTAGCCCAAATAAACATTGACCATAATGTGGAGTTAAAAATTAATAAGGATCAAAATTTATTTGAAAAAAATAATGAAGGTCAAAGTTTACTTAAAAATTTTAAAGTTACATAAAAAATCCAGTTTAGGCCAAATTTTTTTTCTTTTTTTTTTTTTACTGGAAACATAAAATATCAAACTGCTCAAGTTTTATAATAACTAGCTTGATTTGAAACTAAAATTTTCATATTAATTTTTTTTTATTTTACTAGCATCAACAAGACTTTACTTTTTTTTTTTTTATATTTAATCTTATCACTGTCATATAACTCTATCTGCTTGGTTCTAAATTTTGTTCAAATGAATATTTAAATTCATCAACATAGTTTTTTCTTTTTAAGGTTCAAATGTCAAAAATGCGTATATGATGAAAATTAGCATTATGAAATATTTACATTTAAATGTAATAATTATGTATTAAGTTTTTAAAATTGAATTATGAGAAATATAGTATAAATATTTTTTAAACTCACATTATTTGGAATCTTTTCTGTGGAAATTATTAGAATTTATATAAGCTGTTTTTATTTTTTATTTCATCTGGAACAAAGCAATGTTTTTTTTTTGCACCTGCCTGAATTAGGGTTTCTCCTTCCCCTCCCTGGGCCTCAGCCGCACGCGCACTCTCTCTCCCACTCTCAGTTCGTCTGCCATCTTCACTCCAAAATTTCCTCTGGTTTCCATCTATCTGCAGCTGCCGTCGTAGGTGTACCTGTTCACGGCGGCCATCGATTCTGTTTCCCGGCTGTTTTCCTTCATAGTTATCGCAAACGAAGATTTCGAGCTCCAGTATTTTTCAGGTTTCATATCTATGAATTTACTCGTTGAATAATTAGTATCTCTTTAGTTCTGCGGAATTTAAATTAGTTGGGCCTGCGGAAGGATTTTCTTCACCAATCATTTTAACTCTCCTGCATGACTGCCATTTGTTAATTCCGTGTGATGGGTATATTTGATTTAATTCGTTTCTATGTTATTGCGTGCTTTGAAAATAATAAGCTTTGAGGGGAAGCAAACACTCCTGATTTTTGCGTTGGGTGCCCTAGTTGTCTGAAGATAACTGATTGTTAAATGCATAGTTTTCTTTCAATTTCATTATTTTATATAAGGAGTATGGCACACTAAAGTTTCCTGCAAACTTTACCCATTGTCATCTTTAGCGTGAGTTGGATTTGGCCTCAGAGCGGTAAAGTTTCCTCTCTGTATTTGCCTCCTCTGCGTGGTCCCAAATGATGGGTTTTTTCAATTTTTATAAACTGGCTGCCCAAATGATGCCATATTTGTTATCCGTTTTCTCTACTTCTTTGTTTTCTTAGATTGCTCTTTCGTTTTTTTAGTAGTCGTTTTAAACTGCTATTTATTGATCAGAATGATGCTACATGTTCAATGAATTAGTGCAAAATAGAATGTTGCTATATATCCAAATGCAAATAGGGCTTATTTGCCAAACACAGGGGTGTGGATTAATGCGAAATAGGTTTTGCCATTGGTAGATTCCATTTCATTTGGTCAAAAGATTCCTCTACATCATTTTGATATATTACATTTTCATTCTCCTGCCTTATGTGGCTCCCTCTGCCCAGCTTAAGGTGCCTTTTTTTTTTTTTTGGATTTCTTTCCTCTCTTTTTCTGGTTGAAGTTATGAATCATTCTCTATCCAGTAATATACTTCCTTGCATATATATTATAAATAAGAAAACTATTAGAAGTGAAAACTTAAAATAACATGTAAACTTTTGATGATGCGTGTAATGGGAATTGTTTAGTAATACATATTTCAGTGCATGATAGGTGAGAACCTGGAAATGGATTATATAGGGGGAGCAAGATAGAGCTATTAAAAATTGGTTGGCGGAAAGTTCTACTAGATGGGTGAGTGAATGGGTATGGACATAAAGGATGTGGAAGATGAATGAAAAGGAGATTATTATCACGTAGAGAGATGGGTATATTTGGAATTTGATTTATGGATTACTTTTATCTGTGATTTAGCTATTCAGTAAGTATTTTTAATTGTTAAGAAACTACCTTATTGGATACTGATTATCATAGTGATTTTATCAGAAGTTTGAAATAATTAGCTTGTTGGACTATAAGCTATTAAGCTAATAGTTGTTGGAAATTGCAATTATGAAAGCTAATGATTTGGATAGAATATTTGCACAGTAATTTATGGATGTCTGATTTTATCTTCTATGGTTGTTCCTGAAGATCATGCATGGCACTGTTGAGAGGATTCAATTTCTTTGTAATATATTCGTATGTAGGTTCTAATGAATTTCCTTGTCATGTGATCTTGATGTGCAGATAGATTAGCACCAAGTATAGTGAATTGCCAAGTCATATATTGATTTGATTACTCAGTCAAGGCAGCCAAAATGTCGCGAAAGGGTTTAATGGAACAGGACCTCAGTAAACTGGATGTGACAAAATTGCATCCACTCTCTCCTGAAGTCATCTCTCGGCAAGCTACCATTAATATCGGTAATATTTTTATTCAATTTAGTTTGGTTCATTTACATCAGAATTGTAATAATGATGGACCTGATGTGTTTGGGCCTCAGGTATTGAAGATGTATGAGTTGGCCAGAGGGGTAGAAAAGGGAAATAACAGCGTTAACCAACCCACATGGGTTGTAAGGTTAGGAGATGGAGAGTATGGCTGTTGGTAGGAAATATAATGTGGAATTTGGGGGGGGGGGGCGGTGGGAGGGAGACAGAATTTGGAGAGTTGATTGGGAGAGATGCTGGCTTTTCTAATGCCAGTGGAGTCTCCTTTTTTCTTCCTTTGTTTTATATTTCAAACCTCACTATCTTACTCTATAATCTGAACTTAATCCTTCCTCACTCTCATTCGCTAATAAGAGGAGGATTGGCAGCTTATCTTTATATAGATAACACCAAATACAGTGGGTTCCATGAAATAACCATTGGTGATCTGAAAGAAATAACTAGCTTCAGTTGTCCATGGAAGGAAAATAAAAAAAATGGAGAACTAATTTAATGCTACCTTTGAATTCATAATTGTTTTATAGTTCAAAAATTTTTATTCAAGCTGATGAATAATATTGTAATTGTGTCCTGGCAGGTACCATAGGCCATGTGGCACATGGCAAGTCAACAGTTGTGAAAGCAATATCAGGTGTTCAGGTATTCCTCTTTTTTTCTTCTTTTTATCTTTTGTTCAGCTGCCACAGGGCCTGAGAAGACAGGAATTTTTTTTTTTTAAGGGGGAAGATTTGTTAAAAAAGGAAAAAAAGCGTCACATCATGAATAGGTTATGAATAGTGCAAAAAACTGAGTTCTAATATATAGAACAGATAAATTTCTGAGAGGAGTGTGGAGGTTAGGACGGGGATGTATAACTATATGTCACAAATTAAATACTGGTAGCATGTGTTGTCTTGGATTATCCCCACTCAGTAATTTGCTGTTCGCCAGTATGACTAGTCCACTGGAAAGATATTCCACAAATGTCAGCATTACATCCCATTACTCTGACTCACCTAGCTGATAAATATTATACAAAAAACATGCTTGGAGAAACATGAAAGCAAGTAATTGAAATGAACATAATAATTGTTACTATTCTTATGTCTCTTTTATTATAGGTGATCATTTTCTGATAATTTTAATTGATGATTGGTTTTTTTTTTTTAAAATAAAAAAACTCTATTTGATGTTTGGTTTAGGCTTATATGTTAATGATGGTAATATCTATTTAAAAAAAAGATGGTAATATCTATTTAAAATAAATAATGGTGATATCTAAGCATATATCATTCATATCAAAGTGGAAGGCAATATTTATTGATTATTATAAAATTCATTGATAAGAATTAATGCTTAAATCTTCATTTAAGTACACCAGATGAATGCAGGAAAGTTGTGGAATAAGAAGTGACTAGTTTGTCATTGATAATCTGATATTATTTAGTCTACTTAGTTTCACTTTATACACCATATGTTTTTGTAACATCTCCTATGTAAGAGTTTGTTATTTCATAATAGTTACTTGTGGTTGAAAATGTTTTTTGTGTGTGGTAATGTTAGTTTACAAAGTAAATATCAGTTGCATTTGATATTTCTTTGCATCTTGTGTTTTAGGGGAAAAGGAATAGGTAGGATGGTGTCAGATGATATTATTTGTATGTATTACTTGAGCTTCAGTATTTTAATTCTAAACTCTATGCCTCTGTGGATTCCCATGAACATGCAGACTGTTCGTTTTAAAAATGAGTTGGAGCGTAATATTACAATCAAGCTTGGTTATGCAAATGCAAAGATATATAAGTGTGAAGATGAACGGTGTCCTAGGCCCATGTGCTACAAGTGGGTATATACTCTGCAAATGCCATTATATTTGTGGCTGAATTCTGGCTTCCATAATGTAGTTAAATTGCTTCTGCAGGGCATATGGAAGTGGAAAAGAAGATAATCCTATGTGTGATGTGCCAGGGTTTGAAAACTGCAGGATGAAATTGCTGAGACATGTTTCTTTTGTGGATTGCCCGGTAAATTCCTTATCGGCATTTCTAATTTTAGGGCTGATATGATATATGCTGTAATTTCATTAATTTAGAATGTAACATATGGACTCATTTCCCTGTTTCTGCCTGGTTGTTTTGTATATAGCTTGTTATCTTATTAATATTTTTTATCCCTGGGAGTTATGATTTGTAGGTTGTAATTACTTTTTTCTTTTACTATTTTCTATATGGCATGGAATTTTCATATTTTCATGGGTATTATCTAGATAAGTTGAAAGTTAACAGGTCACTGATTGATGCTAATTTTTCAAATATATTAACTGTTTTCTTTTTACGCCTATTTGATAATAGTATTTATTTTTCCAATTCCTCTAGGGTCATGATATTCTCATGGCTACAATGCTTAATGGAGCAGCAATCATGGATGGAGCTTTGCTACTCATAGCTGCTAATGAGAGCTGCCCGCAACCACAAACCTCTGAGCATCTAGCTGCTGTGGAAATTATGCGTCTACAACATATAATAATTCTTCAAAATAAGGTTGACCTGATTCAAGAAAATGTGGCTATCAATCAGCATGAAGCAATTCAGAAGTTTATACAAGTAAGTTGCCAATGAAGCGGGTGTAGCTATTACAAGTGAGTCAAATTCCAGTAATTCATGTCTGCCAATATTTGTTGCTTACCAGGGAACAGTTGCTGATGGTGCGCCTGTAGTACCAATTTCAGCTCAGTTGAAGTATAATATTGATGTTGTGTGCGAGTATATTGTGAAGAAGATCCCAATTCCTGAAAGGAACTTTGTCTCTCCACCTAATATGATTGTAATTCGGTCATTTGATGTCAATAAGCCTGGGTTTGAGGTTGATGAAATAAAAGGAGGTGTAGCTGGTGGAAGCATTCTCAGGGTAAGTCTCTAGGGTCTATAATATGCTTGATGCTGTACTTGCTCTAATCCTATTTTGACTGCATTTATGTTTATTGCTATTCCAATTAATTTTTGGGAATAATTTGTGTTGATTATATGCTAGTTCTCAATGAGCGATTGATTCTATTTGACCAAAAAGTTGTGAAAATAATTTTCACAAAATGATGTGACTCATTTTTATCCATAGGTAAAGGGGAGGGTGTGCTTCCTATGCCAAATACATGTATAGTCGATAAGTGAGAGATAACAACATGCTAATTTGTTCTCCTCTCTTTTCTGGGTGAGACTTTTTTCTATACATGCAATAAGATACCATGAAAAAATGCATACTGATTTAATGCTAAGTCTGAATAATGGAATATTCTTTCTGCTGTTTTATCATCAAACCAGCTGAGTTTGTGAAGGTAATTTAGCAAGTTGTATGAGAGAGGTCATAGACATAGGATTCTGGGACAGATTCTAGAAGTCAGGTGTATAACATGTTTTTGTCAAATACAATCTGACTACATGTTCATTGCAGGGTGTTTTGAAAGTAAACCAATTCATTGAAGTTCGACCTGGGATAGTTGTTAAAGATGAGAGTGGGAATATCAGATGCACTCCTATATACTCGAGAATAGTTTCATTATATGCTGAACAAAATGAGCTTCAATTTGCTGTGCCAGGAGGTCTGATTGGTGTTGGCACAACCATGGATCCCACTTTGACCCGTGCTGACAGATTGGTGGGGCAGGTCCTTGGTGAAGTTGGATCACTGCCTGAGGTTTATGTTGAACTTGAGGTAGGTGGCACTATCTAATCGTTAATAGGCAATGCAGGCATTGAATTTTGGGTTGTCAACCTATTTGCTTATCTTTTAAAATTTTGAGGAGCCAGGGTAGAGGGAAGATTTTATTTTTTGGATTATTATTATTAGTTTTTCATCGAGATATAGCATTTACTTGCCAATCTGATATGGGATAGGGTGGTTGGGATGTGGATTGCATTCAGAACATTTATGTTGTACAGATTATGTATATCTTTCATGTCTGCGTAAGTGTTTTTTTTTTTTGGGGGGGGGGGGGTTGTTCCCCCTCTTGTCTGGCCTTCATGCATGACGAGATTTTTCTTTCCAGTTATGTGATGAAAGATGGCAGTACTCCTGATCTGTGCAGAAAAGCATTGTTTAGGGCTGAATTTTATTCTTCCTGGTCTTGCAGGTAAACTTCTTCTTGCTTCGACGCCTGCTTGGTGTCCGGACAAAAGGAACCGAAAGACAGGGAAAGGTATCAAAGCTGGCTAAAGCGGAGATCCTTATGTTGAACATAGGATCAATGTCAACTGGGGCCAGAGTTATTGCAGTAAAGAATGATTTGGCAAAGTTGCAACTCACTTCCCCTGTGTGCACTAGCAGGGGGGAGAAGATTGCTCTGAGTCGCCGTGTTGAGAAGCATTGGCGTCTGATTGGCTGGGGCCAAATCCAAGCAGGAACCACCCTTGATGTCCCATCTGCACCTGTTCTAAATTAACCTGAGTGACTAGAGACAGATAGCAAGAAACACCTTATATAAATTCTTGAGAGTTCATAGATGTGGGAAGGCAGACAATTGTTGGGAACCATTTTTTTCAGGTGGAGAAGAAAACTTTCGCATTGTGAATTTTTGTTTTTCGTATGTATTTTTTTTCCTCCTTTTATTTACCTATTGATGAATTTGTATCTTGTGCCGATTAAGTTTAGACTGGGAGCATTTCAACATAACGAGTATTTATTTTTTTAACAGCGACGCCTGGCTAATAACCATTTTATTGATTCACTTGGTGTGTGTTGCTGTGTTTAATATTGTAGACTATCCAAGCTATGGTTTTGAAAGGTGGCCATCAGTAAAAATTGTGGATTTGTAATCTAATTTTGTTTTTTGATAAAGAGGCTGATTATATTAATCAATCAGTTTTGAGATCTGTGCATTGCACGGGATGTTAGATGCTTTTGGTTAAGTTGATATATATATATATATATATCATAAGTACACGGGTAAAAAATTAGAATAAAGACTGCAAGTGTAATCAAAGTACTTTGTTTGATCAGATATAATGAGATGAAAAATCAGCAAAAAATTATAATTTACATAGGCATACAACGTTGTCAGATTCACATATACTTTACATCTTATCAATGTACAAGGGGGGAAAAAGTAATAAACCACAGAACTGGATACTTTTTAGTGAACAGGATTATATTATTTTTTAATTTAACGATTAAGTTATAAATATACTTACATGTTACTGTCCAGAAGAAATTGGATCATAGTGGGCTTCAGGACGCTGTTTCAAAGATATGTTTTTTCAAGTGAAGTAGTTTTCCTAGTTATTTGTGTTACATACATTTAACCTAGATTGACTAAATTTAGCTTACTGTCAAAATGTTTTGTTACTACTTAAAAACAGGATTCATAATTTGTTATTTAATTTTAAAATTTAAAAAATATTCATTAACTATACGATAGGTACTACGTACCTCTCCAACTCTCTATGACCTATTTCTGCCCTCGCTCTTGAAAAAATAAATCAATTATATTTTGTTTGTTCACAAAATTATATAAAAATAAATTTAAAAAATTGACATGTACTTTTTTTTTTGTGGCCAGATATTGACATAAATAAAATAATATAGTTTAGTGTGTTTGTGTGTGTGTGTGTGTGTGTTGGTTTTTAGTGAAGTAGTTTTCCTAGTTTTTTATGTTAAATACATTTAACCTGGATTAACTAAATTTATCTTGATGTCAAAATGTTTTTGTTATTACTTAAAAACGGGATTCAGAATTTGTTATTTAAGTTTAAAAATTTTAAAAAATAACCATTAACTATACCATACATTTCCAACTCTCTATGACCTATTTCTGGCCAAAGGAAAGAAAAAAAAACTCTAAGACCTATTCTCACTCTTGAAAAAATAAATCAATTATATTTTTTTTGGATCAAAAAATTATTTAAAAATAAATTTAAAAAATTGACATGCACCTTGTTTTTGGTGGCCGGATATTGACATGTTCTTTAGTACATGCCAAACAATTAATAAAATAAAATGGTTTAGTGTGTATGTATATATATATATTGCCTATATACCATTTAATATGATTAATTTTTGGGTTATTATTATACTAAATTTTAATATTTTACAGTTGAAAAAAAATTTTAATTCAAATCCTATGACCCAAACAAAATTAACTTTATAGTTCCATAATATCATGAACCAATTCAACAAATCTATCAATATCAATTTAAGTTGACTGATTCGGGATTTCGGCCTGGTTTGAGTTTTAAATAAATTGGCACAAATGAGAACATTTATATATGAAACAAAAATTATCCTATACATTTGTGAGTGTCACACAATTGCATTGTTGGAATTACAAGTTATAGAACTAAACAGAAGACAAAAGAAGAATTCGAAGAACAGAGCATAAGTTGTTTAGTTTTTATTCACAAATCTATAGTTGAAATTTTTACAAATTGATTAAGCAATATTAAATATTTAACTATTCTCCTAAACACTAGAAATTATGATTCTAAAGTAAAAAATAACAAACTAACATTTCTTAAAAACAGAAGCCATTAACTTTTAGCTTTTAGCTGGCTCATGTGTTAGGATTTCCTGCAAAAAATAAAAATAGACAAACAAAAAGTTCCGTGCTTTAGCCTATAAAAAATATGCACTCAACTTTACTCAAGTTAACTTAATTCAATATTGGATGCTCAACTCAACTCAACTCAACTCAACATAGAGTTATCAACTTTGGTCTTGTTCAAGATTCTTAACTTTATTTGTAGTTCACTCATCTATCTTAGGTACACTTAATTTTTCTTAACTTAAATTGAGTGTGCTTTACTTTAACTATATTTAACTTTGACTTAAGTTCATTTTTAGAGTTAGGTTCATGCAAATACATCTCTTTTAACTTTTTAACTTCAATGTACATTCATGAGGCTATAAAAGGAGATTTTGAGAGTTCAAGCATCAATCCCAAATCAAATTAGCAAAAACTTCTATTCCCAAAAACTAGCTATATATTATCATGGCACGCCATCCTCTAGCAATAACACTCCTCAAAAAAAGTACGAGGTGTTCCTTAACTTTAGAGGTAAAGATAATCGCAAAACATTCATGAGCCATCTAAATGTAGCTTTGAAAAGCTAGACATCAAAACCTACAGAGACTACAATCTAGAGAGAAGGGGATGAAATTTCAGCCACCCTTCCTAGTGCTATTGAAGATGCCAAGCTTTCTATGATTGTTTTTTTCTTTTTTTCAAAGAACTATGCAAATTCAAAGTAGTGTTTGGATGAGCCCGTTAAGATACTTAAATGTAGAAGGACTATAGGACATATTGTAGTGACTGTTTTCTATGATATAGATCCATCCTTTGCACGTCATCAGAAGGGAAGTTATGCTGATGCATTTGATATTCATGAGCAGAATTTTAGGGATAACATGACGAAGGTGTGAAAGTGGAAGGATGCTTTAACTGAAGCGGTCAATCACTCTGGCTAGGATTGTTCCAGCGACAGGTAACTCTATGTATAACATGGGACTTTCATTTTTTAGATTATTTTTTTAGCAATATTTCTTCCCTTGGAAACTTAATTAACAATGATTCAAATATTGAAGGAAGGAAACGCATGGTTTGCTTCAAGTATTCGTCAATCTTTTCATAATTCATAACCCAACGGTACAAGAAAAATAACTTTAAGAACATTTTACTTGTGACGTTTTCGATTAACCTATTTTTATTGTAGTGCCAATGATGGAAACTAAAATTTGTCATCTCTCCATTCTAATTGTAAAGATCCTCTAAAGTGTTGAAGAGTGAATTATTGAATAGATAATTCCCTATGCAATTGAAAAAAAAAAAAAAAACCCACTGGTTCAGATTTGCGTAACATGTTACCTATAGTTCGATGGTTAGTAAGTGCTAGGGCTTGAAATACTAGTTTTAGATATAGTAATGAAAATACAAAATAATTTTGGATTAATATAAAACTTAGGACCAATTTTTTTTATCAGGTCTTAGTCATTTTTAACACAAAC
This sequence comes from Erythrophleum fordii, assembly GCA_032878935.1. NCBI lineage: Eukaryota > Viridiplantae > Streptophyta > Magnoliopsida > Fabales > Fabaceae > Erythrophleum > Erythrophleum fordii. The sequence goes on along the minus strand of JAVQMF010000053.1, from coordinate 44,753,371 downwards.
TTATTTATAGTTAATTGTACTGTTGGTCTTTATATAGTTAGTGAATTTTTAATTTGATGTTTGTAGTTTAAAAGTTTGTAATTAAATCTTAAAAGTTTAAAATTTTCTAATGAGCCTATGTCAACAAACCACTGTGTTCCGTTGAGATAAGATGATGTAGTTAGAGGGTGGCATGTGTGGTTAGTGATGTGTTAAGTGGCTGTCGAGAGGCAAAGAGTGCCAAGATTGCACTTGTATGGCCACAGCTTCATATCTTAATCTTAACAGAGCACGAGCGGTAGTTTGCGGATAGGAATTCGATTGAATTTTTAAATTATAAAAATTTAATTGCAAATTTTAAACTGTGGAAATTAAATTAAAAATTAACTAAAACTATATAGACAACTGTATAATTTGGCCCTATTAAGGTTTCTTTTACTGGCAGCTTGAGCCCTCAAAAATGTCTTTTATTAAAATATAAATATTTATTTTAAATAGTAATTAAATAATAACATCTTTATCTAATAAATAATATAGAATTATACCAGTTAACAGTTGGAGCAGCTAGGCACTCGAGCTCTTTCAGATCAAAACCTCTCTTGTTATATCTCTTAGGTGGGGAGAGGGGTGGTGTGTGTCAATGGATAATAAGTTTCAGTACCATATCATGCTACTAAAACTACAAAAACACAAAATACATAAAAGCATCAAGTGTCTAAAGTAGTACAAGGAAGGAAGTAATTGTTGTAACTTGTGCATGTATTTTTGAGGATTTGTGTTGAAAATAATCTAGATCCATGGCAGTGGATTCCATATTGTAATAATGTAATATAGCTGTAATATACACTAAACACTGCAACTAGGAAATAGATTTAATCAAAGTGATGGCAAAAGATATAGAGTGGCGGCAATTTGAAAAGACAGCATCTGAAAAGTTGAGGAAAGATTGTCTATGCCAGCTGAAGTGTCGGCCAAGGAAGATCCAAGTTGTGCCGAACATTGTAGAAATAGAATTAAAAAATGCAAATGCGGTGGTTAAAGATGTTTTGGCAACCGACTTGTAGCCCGTATACTATGCTGCAGGATTGGAAATTCATTTTTAAAGATTTTGTTTAATATTTATTATGTATTTATAATCCTTCTTTAAGGTTGTTTATTTTTCATTATTCTGTCAAAAAAAAAGGTACAAGAGTTATGTTTTATTCTTAAAATCATATTTCTTATTCTATTGTTCACTCCATTCTTTTTCATTCTATATGCCAACTGAGGAAGTAAATCCTATAATGGGACAGTGGCAATCCAGTTCACAAATCAGAATTCTTCTCTCTTGCGATACGTTCCACAACCTCTCTTCCCCTTTCCTATTTCAAAATATTATTTCAACCAATTTCATTTCCAAATTTCCTAAATCGTGGCATCACTAATTAAATCAAATACCATCAATTTGATGATAAGGAATCCAATTAGTAGCTTGTATGATTGTGTTCAAATACATGAACAACTTTGCCGGTTGGAGTCTGAAATAATGGAGGAAATAGCGAAGGATGTATTGCGAAAACTGAATCGTGAGTACGTTCGGGACCTTGAACAGATAGCAAAGTTGGAGCAACTAGCTGAGCTTCAGAATGAGTATTCTAAGCTCGTACCTAATCTGGATAACTTCAAAATCTTTATGCAACAACCCAGGGCATCACTGAGCTTATTACAATGGAAAGAAACCTTCGCTTGCTTCGCCTCTTGCCTGAAATGCGTTCACACATGCATGATCAACAGCCCAATCGTTATTTTTAATTTTAAGCCGAACGCTTATTGTATCACGTCCCAAAATTCACCAATGCTTTATGTTTTTTATTTTTTTCTTCTTCTTTCTATTATTTAAAGGATTGGCTTTAATTGTACGAATTCTATTACACTAATTAATTTGATCACTACGTATTATTAAGTTCATTGAAATAGAATATGGTGTAGTTATTAGAGTCGTCTTGTCTCACCATAGGGTTAGCTTTGAAAAGAAACAGTACGAATATAAACGGGAGTTTTTTGAATAAAAAAAAATTATGTGGTGTAGTTATTAGAGTCGTCTTGTCTCACTATAGGGTTAGCTTTGAAAAGAAACAGTACGAATATAAACGGGAGTTTTCTGAATAAAAAAAAATTATTTTTTTAAAAGTTAAAAAAATAATTTTTTTTTAAAAAAATAATTTTTTTTATTCAGAAAACTCCCGTTTATATTCGTACTGTTTCTTTTCAAAGCTAACCCTATAGTGAGACAAGACGACTCTAATAACTACACCATATTCTATTTCATAAAAAATTATTTTTTTAAAAGTTAAAAAATTTAATTTTAATAAATTTTATTTAAAATCAATAGTAATCTACCTTAAACTAATAATAATAAGTCATTCAAAATAATTTTTTTTAATTTTGAATCCTTGACTCTAATTCTCCATTAAATATTTTATATAAAAAATGAGAATATAAAAAGAAACTCATGATATTCTCTATTTGTTATAATAACTTTCTCAATAAATAACCAAAAAAAAATTGTTGTAGCTCCAAATAAAGAATCTTAGTACTTTGTCATTTTATTTTAGTTATTTAATTCTCTTTGATTTAGTTAAATAAAGAATCTTGGTGAAAGGCATTATTTTGGGAGTTTAGTTAGCAATTAGTGGTCAGACATTTCGCTTTTGGCTCAGGATATTGCTGAAAGTTTATTGTATTTTCTCCTATTCAAAAGGCAGCATCCAATATGAATAACAGTAGAGTTTCCGTTCCTTTTTCTTTTTTCTTACCTTTTCTGTGTTTGATATAAGTCTTCATAGAATTTGTCCGTTGTTTTTTATTACTTTGTTTATTGCAGCCCAAATTTTTGACAAGTTTTATATATATTTTGATGACTGGCAACTTGAGGAATATTCATCATCCATATAGTAGAGAATAAATAACATCCTAATTAATTATTGGAAAGCTTTGAATTCAAATATCTTGAAAATAAGACTATTGTCAAACCTTATTAATTATGTATACATACCATTTATCTCGAAAACGCAAATACAATATTAATGATTAAATTTAGTTTCAGATTATTTTTAAATTGAATTGAAGTATAGGTTCATCATGATAGATCATATCAGGGAGCTAATTCAAATTTTTATAATTATAAAGGTTTAAATAAAAGTTTAAAAATACATGAAGGGCCAAATAAAAAAGTTGGTTCAAACTAATAGTAACTAAATTAACCTGATATGGAATTTTAAGTCCTAGTTGGCAAGCGGAATATAATGTCGACCTAGTTGGCTAGTGGAATATATTGCCTACTCGTCATTTTTCATCAACCAAGTCCCGTTTCCGTGCAACGGGGTAGCATGCTAAGAACATTTTTCTTTTTCTTGATCATATATGATGGCTATATTAAATTAAGTCTCCTCACTCCACCTCATGAGGTTGACTGAAAAAGATTTTTTTTTCTTTTTCTTAAATTACGCGTCACGATTTTAATAATATATGAGATTTTAGTATTTCATTTCGGCCATAAATTAAAAGCAAAAGAAGAAGAAGAAAAGTCTTCACTTTCTGTGGCATGTGCTAGTTCTTCTGATCTGTACGGGTCTCTTGGAAATTCTCTTTCAATTTATTTCCGAGAAGGTACAACTAGGGAGGTTAGCATGTTCCGATACAAGCCATCAACTTCTTACTTTTTTTTTTATTATTTATTATTATTTTTCTTTTGATAAGTCCTTAAGAAGATGCTATAGAAAGGGGACGTTTTCAAAGTTTCGAACCTAGTGGAAGAGTTAGGCACCATTCTCCAATCCAACATACAAAACAACTAGCTATCACATCAATGGCTCACTCATCCTCAAGTGGTAATGGTGCTGCTTCTCAAGAAAAGCACGAGGTGACCATTAGCTTTAGAGGAGAAAACAGCCGCTAAACCCTCACAAGCCATCTAATTGCAGCTTTCACAAGGCATGCCAATCTTGAGAGAGGGGATGAAATATCAACCACCCTTCTTGGGGTCATTGAGGATGCCAAGCTTTCTGTGATTGTTTTCTCTGAGAACTATGCAAATTTAAAGTGGTGTTTGGATGACCTCTTAAAAATACTTGAATGCAAAAGGACTAGAGGGCAAATAGTATTGCCTGCTTTTTATGACATTGATCCATCCTTTGTGTGTAATTAGATAGGAAGTTATGCATATGCATTTGATAAACATGAGCAGAGATTTAGAGGTAACATGACAAAGGGCAAACATGGAAGGATGTTGAAGAAAATAGAGAGAAAATTGATCTAAATGCCTTATTTTATTTGAATGATAGAGTCTGAATTTATAGAGACTAAAGTGACATGATTACCATTAGAATCCTATTCCTTTTGTTGACCATAAAGGAAAGAAATAAAGGCACAAATTAGGGAAAAATAAATGATAATAAAATGTTTATTTAATTCCAAATAATGTAAGATTAAATAGGTATAAATAAATGATAATAAAGTGCTAACTTAATCCTAAATAATTTAGGATTAAATCCCACAAAATCAGATAAGAAAATAAGGAATTAATGCTAATCATCAACACTCTCCCTCAAGCTAGGGGGTGGATGTTAATCATCCCCAACTTGACTCTTAATTCTTCAAATTTGACTCATGCTAAAGCTTTAGTGAGGATGTTTGCAACTTGAGATTTGGTTGGAGTATGAGAGAGAATTAATAAATCAGAATCCACCTTTTCCTTAATGAAATGACGATCAATTTCAACATGCTTAGTTCTATCATGTTAGATAGGATTTCTAGCTATACTTAGAGTAGTTAAGTTGTCCCAAAGTACCTTGATAGGTTCTTCATATTTGGTCGTTAGTTTACTTAGTAGTCTCTTCAACCACAGGCCTTCACATATTTCTTGAGCTAAAGCTCCATATTCAGTTACCTCTAATAGCAACTAACTATTTATTGCTTCTCCATGTTACTAGATTTCTCTAAATATAAGTACAATAGCCAGAGGTAGATTGTCTATCACTGATAGATTCAGCCCAATCTGCATCACAACATATCTCAACTTCATGATTGTTGCCCTTTTGAAAGAAAATCCCTTTTTTGAGAGTCATTTTTAGATACCTTAATATACAATAAGTAGCATCAAGATGAACTTCAATGGGTTTGCTCATGAACTAATTGATGACACTGACAAGAAAGTTAATGTTAAGTCTGGAATGAGTTATGTAGATGAGTTTATCTACAAGTCTTTGATACTTTTCTGTGTCAAGGCTCTTTTTAAGTTTTCAATCTCACTAGTGTAATCACCAATGACTATTATGTTATTAACATAAATAATCAAGATAGTTATCTTTGCATCAATAGAGAACTTGGTAAATAGGGTGTGATCAGCTTGCCCTTGAGTGTAGCCTTATCTTTTAACAACCATAGTGAATTTCTCAAATCAAGCTCTAATAAGCTATTTAAGATCATAGAAGGATTTCTTGAGTTTACAGACTTTGCTACTAGTGTGTGTGTCAAATCGGGGGATACTGTCATATATATATCTCTTCCCTTAAATCTCCATTTAAAACGACATGTTTTTACATCAAGTTGATATAAGGGCCAATTTAGATTGGCAGTCAAAGACAAGAGAACTTTGATAGAGTTGAATTTGGCAATTGGGGCTACGGTCATCTACCTTATAAGTCTGAGTAAATCCTTTTGTAACCAATCTAGCTTTATAACAACTAATGCTCCCATCAGAGTTATACTTTAAGTTGAACAACCATTTATACCTAATCGATTTTTTCCCCTTAGGTAGCTTGACCAAGCCCCATGTGCCATTCTTTTCTAAAGCATTCATCTCCTCATACACAGCTTCCTTCCATTTCTCTTGTTTGAGAGCTTCAAAGATGTTTTAAGGCATTGTATCATTGGACATCTTTGCCACAAAAGCTTGATAAGAAGAAGACAAGTTATCATAGGCAACAAATTAGCCAATAGAATGTTGTGTACATGATTTGGTTCCCTTCCTTAATACAATATAAATATCCAAAGAATTAAGATTACTTTAAGGTTCCATACTTGGACTTGGAATTGAGGATTGGTTTTGCTCAAAGATGGGCCAACACTTACCTCTCGAGCCTTTTTCCTTTTAGTGTAGACAATGAGCCCTTTTTCCTCCACATTTTTTTCTTTATGATCCTTATTTATTATTTTCTTAGGTTCAGTATGAGGGTTAAGAATTTCAATGGTTGTAGGAGCCAAAACAACTTTAGGAGGCTCTAATTCAGTGGCTGGATTGGCTTTGTCAAGCATGATTTCAAGAGAAACAGTGTTAGGGATGGGCTGCAAGGAGATAGTAAGTCATTGGCTAGGAATATTGGGCTAAAAAACACATGATTTTTCAGTGCAAAATGTAATACCATATATATCTAACCCTATTCATGGCATTCATAAGCTCCCTATCATCATTTTCATAAGAATACATGGAAAATAGACTAACAATAATAGATTTAATAGCATTGCATTACACTTAAAAATTTTAAATCGGTGACACGTAGACTGTGTAGGTTCATATCATGCATCCTCATATTTAAATACATTATTACAACCTATTTGCATCACAAAATCTTGCTCATAACTCAAGGAAATTGAAATGGAGCATGAATGGAACTCATTGAATTTGGGCCAGATTTGCCACTATCATAAGTAAATCTAAACAAAGCGAAATCATGTAATCTTGGTCATTTTGGAAAGTTTGGAATATCTACTTTATGTTAAAAATAGTTACAAGTCATAACATCCCACACACTGAATGTTTGACAAGTAAAATGGTCTGGAGGTCGGACTAGGTCCTGATGCTATCATAGTTTACTGATATAAACTTCAAAAATATCCAATTAATTCCAAAAAATTCCAAATTGAGTGAATGATACCAATTTAGAAAGCTGGTGATGTTAGTTAGAGGGAAAAAATAACTTCAGATCAGTTCAAGCTCGCTTAGATCTTCAATTTTGATCAAACAGTAACTAAGGTCTGGTTGGACGCCTGACACTGGACTGAATCTTTGAAAACTTGTATTTCCCTCTCTAGACCTCCAAATGAGATGCTTCTAGTTAGAGCAAGTTACTAGGAGTTTCTAGTTTCTTAGTATAAAATTTTGTGGCAATTGGACATCATTTGCCCCATGAGTGATAGAGTTTAATTTTGGACCAATGCTACAGTACCAAAAACCAAAACCAGAAAAAAAATCTCAATTTCAACAATTCGCCAAATATTCTGCAGACCTCCAAAAATTACCAACTTTAGCTTCTCAAAAAGCTCTCAATAAGATCTAGATGCATGCCAAAGTTTAGATCAAGAAGAGCTCATTTGGACAAAAAGTGATATAGCTTCATGAAATGGTCATTTTTGCTTCCTATCAAGAGTCACTTTACACCAAATGGCATATTCTTGAGTTTGGCACCCCTTGAACAAGTTTCAAAGCACAAATATGATTTGTAGAAACTGCCCAAGTGATCCCAAACCTCATGCATCTCATTTTGGTCTCTCAACATCCATTTGTGCATAGTTACATCAAACCATCAAGGAGTCAATTTGCATAATTCCATTACTTTTAATGTCATATAAAGTCTACATCATATTCATACATCATTTTACACTTGTTCATGGTCTTATATCACAAAAACATTACATGCATCATTACTTTGACATTCAACCACTACTTAAAGTACATAATACACCAAAATAAAGATGTTCAATATCCTTGGCTTGCATCTCCTTGACTTGGAACACCACCTAGACAATTCAAGAATGAGGGGGAAAGGGGAGTGAGATTCCAAGAATCTCAATAGCTCACACACCCACTCACATCACATTCAAGGCATACATACATCAAATTCATACTATGTAAGTATAAAGTGTGCAATAAATTCCATTCCATGCCACATTCACATGTCAAGACCACTTTCATACTTTAGGGACTTTTGGTTTAGCCTCACCCTATTTCTAGGACTTTTGGATTTGCCTTACTCTTGGCCTAGGGACTTTTGACCTAGCCTCACCTATTTAAGGGACTTTTGGCCTTGTCTCACCCATGCCATGAGACTTTTGGCCTTGTCTCACCCATGCTATGAGACTTTTGGCATCTCCTCACCTTCATCAAGGGACTTTTGGTATCACCTTACCCTTATGAGCTCTTTCCATAACCATAGTCATTCAAGAAGACACATTGGTACCAATGCAATTTCAAGACATCAAGTGGTATGTTCTTAAATCATAAAAAGCATATACAAGCACACAATATATACATATGCACATAAGAATGCAAGAGAATGAGGTTGAGAGCTACCTTTTAATTTATGCAAGCTCACTTTGCAATTTCCTTCCCCTCCTTGGTTTCACAAGAGCACTTAGGTGGAGTAAGGTCCTCTTGACCTAGACATCACAAATAACATACAATCACATCTTTGAAATAAGTCAATACATTAAACTAAAGCTTATCACATACTTGGTTCCAAAATGGACATATTGGTTCCATAAATGACCTATTGAAGTAATCCATATCATTCAAGTGCTAGGCTCACAATATATACATATGCACACAAGAATGTAAGAGAATGAGGTGGAGAGCTACCTTTTAATTTATGCAAGCTCACTTTGTAATTTCCTTCCCCTCCTTGGTTTCACAAGAGCACTTAGGTGGAGTAAGGTCCTCTTGACCTAGACATCACAAATAACACACAATCACATCTTTGAAACAAGTCAATACATTAAACTAAAGCTTATCACATACTTGGTTCCAAAATAGACATATTGGTTCTATAAATGACTTATTGAAGTAATCCATATCATTCAAGTGCTAGGCTCCATTCTCTTATTATTTCTAGACTTCTTGGACTCATTTAAGGTCCTTGGAGCCATCACATATTCAATTGCACCATTGAAATACCAAGTTACTTCATAAGGCACCATTATGGATACCATTGTCTCATCTCCCAATCTATGGCTCCTAAATTTTTCTCAATGGTTTCTCCCATCTTCTAACATCATATAAAATCCCAAACCAAGGCTAGAACAATTTAAAACATCCCCTAACCTAATGAACCTAGCTTGGCCAAAATATGCACCATAAGGAAGGTTCATGGACTTTGTGATTTTTCCTTGATGGGAGAGCCACTTGGGAGGCTTTCTAGAGGTCTTAAGAGCTCAAGGGAGCATTCAAATAGCCAAGGAAACATTCACACAAAATTAGATTTTGAAAAACCCTAGAAAGCACTACACTTTTCTAACTTTTTTTCCCTTTGATTTTTACTTGAATTTCTTGCCATATTCTTAATCCTTGCACTCTTTTCTTTATGTTTCTCTCTTGGTTTTACCCAAAATCCAGCCCCTCCTATCCCATCCTATGTTGGCTGAAACATACAAGAAGAAGGGACAAGAAAAGGCTACCATAGGAATGAGATTTTACCTTATTTTTCCTTAGTTTCTTAGATGTTTCTTTCATTGGCTGGCTTCTCTTCTCCAAACATGAAATTTCCCTCCTTGGTTTGACCTTAAAACAGAACCAAATCATTAAAAAAATCCATGGAAAGAAAGGAGGAAGAGAGGAGAACAAGATTGAAGGAAGATAGAGCAAGAAATTCCATGAAATTACCTAGTTTCTCCTTAGTTTTCTTTCTCTTTTTCTCATCCTTCTTGTGTGCCTAAGAGAGCTGAAGATTTTTTGTATTTTGGGCAGAAAGGGTCGTGCTTATTAAAGAGGAAAAGAAGGGTGGAACTCTTTAGAACATTCAAGAAATCATAAATTTCAATTTTACCCTTCCATAATGGTAATTTTGTTTCGGCTTCGTTTTAGCTCCTTTTTGATAACTGTCTTTTCCATCATAAAATGCCTTTGGAATCACTCAATTGAGAGCTAAAACCTTATCGAACGAATCGGTCAAAGTTCCGATCAACCGACGTTGAAAAATATACACTGGAGGGGCTTTACCAGTGCTGGGGCTTCCCATAGTTTTTGGGGCCTCTGAGGACCTTGAGAAACTAAAAAAATTTCATTTAAAAAGCCTTACTATGTGGTTTTCCAAAAGTTACACTTATTTACAAAAATGCCATTACATTTCGTCAGTTTCCGCAGCAAATTATTTCTCCATTCTAACTCCATTTTTCTTTTAGTCTGAACCCAGAATTATCATTTTTAGAAATCTAGGACTCAACCCAAATTTTTTGGGATATTATCTAGGTTATTTCAGAGGAGTTACTTTTATATGACTTATTTCGTCGTTTTCGAGATTTACGTTCGTTACACAAAAACTCCATTCATGTTGCTGGATAGTACTCTCCCCTTATATCAAAATTTTTGCATAATAAGGTTGATCTTCCATAAAAGTAACATCCATAGACACAAAAAATTTGTGCAAAGTGGGAGAATAGCACTTGTATCTCTTTTGAGAGGCAGAATACCCAACAAGTATGCATTTAATAGCCTTAGGGGTCAAGTTTGTCATTGTGAGAAAGGTGTACAAAACATGTATAACCAAACACTTTAGTTAGAAAGGTAGAAATAACATAGGTAACATGGGTACTAGGGAAAAAATTTAGGAGAATATTCCAAAGGACTTGAAATTTGAGAGCTTTGGTTGGCATTCTATTGATAAGGTATGCCGAGGTGAGAATGGCTTCCCTCCAAAGATTTTTAAGAACATTCTTAATGAACATAAGTGACCTAGCTACTTTTAGAAGATACCTATTCTTTTTTCTAGCAATCCCATTTTGCTAGGGGTGTGGATATAAAAGCTTTGATGGTGTGTTCCCTTCTCAACTAGAAAAGTTTTCAACTGGCTATTGAAATATTCCCTACCATTATTGGTTTTAAGGACTTTGATGGGGGTTTGAAACTAAGTTTGGATAAATTAATGGAAGGTTTTGAAAATAAATGGCACCTTAGATTTTTCTCTCATGAGATACACCCACATCACTCTTGTATGATCATCAACAAAGATAACAAATCACCTTACACTTGTAATACCTTTAATTTAAGATGGCCCCTAAACATCACTATGGACATGATAGAAAGGATGGGAAGTTTTATAGTCTTGAGAAGTATAGCTGGACTTAGTGTGTTTAGCAAGATGGCATGAATGACAATGAAAGAGGAAAGTATTTTTACTAACAAATCAAATGCATTCTTTGCATGTAATTTACATTTGGGTGGCTTAAATGATTGTGCTACAATAGCAAATCAAAATTATAACTTCCAGCAGTATATCCTCCTTTATTCTGAGTAGTCATGCCTATAAGATAGAGGCCAGCTGCCTCTTTAGCATTGCCAGTTATCTTTTTAGATGCCAAGTCCTAAAAAATACATTCACCATCCACAAATTAGCTATACAACCATTATCCTTGGTCACTTTGTTGATTGACAATAAGTTGCAGTCAAGTTTAAGAACTAGTAAGACATTTTTCAGAATAAGATTTTCAAAAATTGTCACTATGCCCAAACCAGTAATGGTAACTAAAGTTCCATATGCTATTTTGACCTTTAAAGAGTTGTTACATAGGTTAATAGTGTCAAAAAGAGAGGGATTACTGGACATATGATCAGATGCACTGGAGTCCATTACCCATGTATAGTCATTTAAAGATCTTGTGTTCAAGGCAAATGGGAAGTTACCTGACTGGACTAAATGCCTAGTACTTACAGTGCCTTTATGGTAGTGGTTTTAGTAATAAATGGTTTTTGTAGAAGGTTAAGTTGCTCATGGCTGAACAAATTTGACTTTCTCATGGTTGCCTCCTCATTTGTAGTATTATATCTTTTTGCATCTCTTTTAAGTCGTGGCTTCCAATTAGAAGGCTTACCATGCAATTTCCAATAAGCTTCCTTGGCATGACCTGATTTGTGACAATGGTCACACCAAGGTCTCCCTCTTTTCTTTTGCCAGTTGTTAGAAGGTTGATTTGAGGGACCACGAGCTACAAAAGCTAAAGGCTCACCACTGTTTTCGACTTTTTAGGGGCTATGCCGCATCTTTTTGCTACTTTCTTCCCTTTGTGCTTCAAAGATGGCTTCACAGAGGGAAGGAAATGGTTTAGTTGCAAAGATTCTCCCTCTTGACTATTCAAACTTGTCATTGAGCTCGAATAAAAATTTGTATGTGCATTTCCTCTCAACTATTTTCTTATAGTTGGCTGTATCGGTGCTACAACTCTAGGTGATGGTTCTAAACGTGTCAATATGCTGCCAATATTTGAAAAGCAAAGAAGAGTATTGAATAATAGTGAGATATCCTTGCCTTATGTCATGAAGAATACCTTCAATGTAATACAATTCCACTATATTTTCACTAGTAAAGTAGGTTTCACGATTGGATTCCCAAATCTCTTAGGCAATTTCGCAAAGAAGGTAATTTTTCCTAATGTCAAGCGTTATGGAGTTGATGAGCCATGACATAATCATATTATTTTCTATATCCTAGATAGGAAGTTTAGGATCTAAGATTCTTAGGCAATGTGTATTACTTGTGAGATAGCCTGCTTTTCCCTTCGCTTTTATGTACATGAAGACACTAAATGACCATTATAGGTAATTACTTTCATTGAGCTTATGTCCAATGATGAGGATTGGAGTGGGCTCAGATGAGAGTGCTATTGTGACCAAAACTCCTTAAGTGGTTGGAGAGGTATGGGCTCAGATGAGAGTGCTCATGGATCTTAGTGTTGAAGGCTCTAAAGTCATTAAAACTGATAGTGGATGTATCAGTCATTTGGAGGCTCTGATACCATGATGAAAATAGAGAGAAAAATTGATTTGAACACCTTGTTTTATTTGAATGATATAGTCTAAATTTATAGGGACCACATTGACATGATTACAATTAGAATCCCATAATTTTTACTGACCATAAAGGAAAGAGATAAAGGTATAAATTAGGGAAAAATAAATAACAATAAAGTGTTGACTTAATCCCAACCATAAAGGAAAGAGATAAAGGTATAAATTAGGGAAAAATAAATAACAATAAAGTGTTAACTTAATCCCAAATAATCTAGGATTCAATAGGTATAAATAGATGATAATGAAGTGTTGACTTAATTTCAAATAATCTGGGATTAAATCACACAAAACCAAATAAGGAAACAAGGAATTAATGCTAATCAACAGATGCTTTGGTAGAAGTTGCTAGTTACTCTGGCTAGGATTGTTCTATCAACGGGTAACTCTATGCCAAATAGCTTTTATTTTCCTTACTTACCCTTTTGTTTTGAAAGGATAATCTTTCATTTGCAATTATGAAGCCATTTGATGCATTAGTAGTCTTAATTTTTTTAGTATTTTAGTGTAAGATATCAAGAAATAAGATATTATTGTGTTACTTAGCCAAAAAAAAAAAAATGCAAATACATCCTCTCTAGTTCATTTGCAAATAGCTTTTTAAATTTAAAATTAAAAAATTTATTTCCCTCAATTTCATCCTTTAGCATTTGGAAATCATGGGATTTAAATTAAGGTTATGGTATTTCATTCTCATTAGGCAAGGTTATTTTTAATATTTTAGTCACCTTTTTATTTACTTTCAAATTAATGAAAAGTATGCTATATGGCAAGAAAAATGATATGAAGTGATATATCTATTCATTGGGAAATAGACAAAAGGTTATAAATGATGAAGGATGAGAGTTTTGGAGGCTAATTTTTTATTTTTCAAATTAAAGAGAGCGTTCGCAAAAGATTTAAAGTTAAAATGATATATTTTATTTTACTTTTTTAATAATTTAAGATTCTAATGATTTGATATGACAATTAAAAGCTATAAACAATACTATTGATATTGTTATAAAAGGTTAAGAAAAGTAGAAAATTTTTTAGATATGAGATCATTTTAATTTTTGATGGTATTAAGTAAAAAAAAAAGATGGTGACACACTATGATCATAAACATGCTAAATGTAATGTCATCAAACATTTTGAATATTAGTTTAGGACATAAAATGTTAAGTATATCTTGGCATTTTAATTGTTGAAGATAAATATCTTTTTTAATTTAGTCTTTTGAATTTGAATTTTTCTCATTTTAGTTCTACAAAATAATTTCCTTTCTCCAATAAATCAAGTCCTTCTATAAGTTGCCTAATGTAAAAATTTAGCTCTACATGTATCTAAAATGTTGATATTGAAAAATGTTCTTGTTTGAATGTATTTTTGGAAAATTTGGTAAGTTATTTTAGTACTTTTAAAATTAATATGGAAACATTGCGTTTATTATATATAAATTGTGTAGTAATGAATATGAACTTAGGGGAGAAATAGTAAAGGACGTGTTGCAAAAATTGAATTGGGTGTATATTGGAGACCTTGACCAATAGATCATAAAGTATGAACAACTTGCACAGCTCTAAAATGAGTGTGCCCACAACATATCTACTATGGAAAGCTTTTAATATGTTGCAATGACAAAGCAACACATCACTGAGCTTAAAATGGAGAGAACCTTCACATGCTTTACCTCAACCTGACATGGTTTCCCACATCCAACAATCATCACCTCCCTCTAGTCATTTTTTATAGCTCTATTATGGCATCATGATCAAGTGTCAAAATTCATCAAGGTCTTTTTTTTAAGGTTCATTTAATGGATATTTTGTGTGAAGTACTTCTATGCACTCATATGATCACTACAAATTAATAACATATTTTTATTGAAAAAAGATTGACATACATTTTGTTGGGATGTGACCAAGTTACCAGTAGGACCTTCTTATTTGAAGTTATAATATGAGTTTTAAATGAAATAAAAATATGAACACTTCTAGAGACGGAACTTACTAATAAAGCTTTATAGACTCTTAATGTAATGATGATATTTGCTATTGTCTTTAATTTGGCTTTCACATTAATTAATTTCACATTAATTTGTCTTTAAAGCTTTATGTGTAAAAAATGCTACGGTTTTCATCGATAGTGTTAGACCTCTTTACTTTTAGTTATTGTTGTAGTCCTTATTATTAATTCTTGGATTAGGTTTAAGTGAATAGAATAACTACGGTAACTATTTCAAGCATTAAATATGATAAAAACATGAAATTACTAAGACTTTTCTTCAGTAAACTTTTTATCAATAAATAGCCATGTATGCATAACTCTACCTCTTACTGTATCCAGATGGTATACTAGATAGGAGTCAACACCAAAGGTGGATCTCCACAGTTTAGAACTACTTTTGGGTCTTTAACTTCTATTTCTACTTGTTATTTAATCAATTATCACATTTCAATCATATAGTTGTACTTAAGTTATATGGCCAAGCCCTTTCTTTAGCCCTTTCTTTTATTGAAATATATTGCTTGCATATAATTAAATATGGCATACTCAATTCCAAAGGCTTTAGGGCTCAATTATTAGCTAGTACTTTGACCCATACTACTTGAATAGCTAAGAATATCAATTACTCATAAACATATCAAATGAAATTTACATCACTAGAAATAATTTTACACATTTTAATCTATCTCTAAACTATCCTATCTAAGCCCAAAATGTACACACCATTATGTTACATACATATTAGTCTCAAAATAGTCCAATAGGACATCTACAACAATACAATATCAATTATATAAGTCTTCATAGAGTTATGGATTTTCCTTAGTCTACTTGGCTATTTTCATCTAGCAAGGAGTTAGTAGGTAAAGGAGTGAGATTCTTGGGAGAATCTCAGTAGTATAATCCTACTCTAACACACAATAACCACTCAAGTACATATGTATTCATGAATGCAACTTTTCTAATATCTAAGTTTCTAAACATGCGAAAATATGCATGCATATAGCTGACATATGGCCAAGCTCACTGAACACTTTTCTGAGTGGCTCTAATACTTAGCACAGGGAAGAACTACTGTGTTCAATTCCCTAGTCCTCTTCTCTTAGCCAACATCAAGTAAAGCTTCACTTACTAGGCTAGAACTTATCGAAATACCATGAAACTCATATAACACATTCAAATACCGAGCAAATACATCATATAGGCAACCAAAGCACTTAAACAGTTAAAAGTATGAAAGAGAGGAGGAAATGTTACCTAATAGAACTCTGTCCCCAATGCTATAAATACTAGTCTTTCCTTCCCAGCTAGGCATTAACACTACAACCTTTTGCTGCAATGGTGGCCTATAATACCATATCAACACTCACATCAGTGCTAATGCCATTATAAGATGGTTATATGTAATATTATGCTACTTTTGATGCATATCAACCTTCTTAAAGGCTAAGACTCTTTTTCTAGGACTTTTCTCCTTTAGTTAAATGATCATTTTTCTAGGCTCACATAACTTCTCATTTAGTTCAAAATGGAGCTTGAAATTTATCTTACTTATTTGTCTAGTTAATCTTTCTCACTTACCCTTTTCTTAGCCCTTGATATAGGGTTTTTCCTGGGCAAGTTTTCATAGGCAACTCAAACTTCCTAATTTCTTATTTTGAGCCAAAATTAGCATTTTACTATTTATTTGGTCATTTTTCACTTTGACATATTTAGTAACTTTAAGGCATTTTTGCTAAACTCACTTCTATACCTTGAGACCTCATTCTAACATCTTAGCTAGCTCTTTATTCTTCCATTAAGCTCACTAGAATGCTTAAATACAATACCAAACACCAATATAGCCATTTATCTAAGTTAGGTTTTCTTAAGCACTTAAAAATTTCAACTTTCACAATTAACCTCTGTAATTTGAACTAATGCTTCCCATAGCCTTTATAATTTCTAGAGGACCTTCAATTATCTTAGAACTAAAAAACAAGCTCATTTAATGCCATTTCTTATAAGTTACCTAAGACTATATTGTCATATGGAGTTTTCTTACTTTCTTTGGCAAATTCTCCTTATTTTTGCAACCTAAATGAATTCTACATGCTTCATATGATCAATTACATGCAAGAGGATGTAGAAGGAGAGATTTTCTCTTTCTAGATGTGATGAAGAAGACCAAAAACTCAAAAAGTCTTAGTTTAAACTATAACATGCTTGACTTTAAAATGAAACTTGTTCAATGCTCTTTGATTTCTCCCTATTGAAATTCTAAAAAGAGCACTTTATTCCCCTTTAATGGTAGTTAAAATACATCTAAAACAGAATTAAAAACCATCAAATTAATACTCTTAAGGAGAGGAATAAATTTCATAACTAAAGCTATACGAAACGAGGGCTTTTTCTGACCTATTTTGCTTGGTTATCCTTTTCTCTCTCTTTTCTCTTAAAGTGATGCCATGGCTGCACTTGAAAGTTGAAATTTTAATAAGAATGGCAATAGGGAGGTTGAAAGAGATGAAGCCCCTTTAAAATATAAAAAATGGCTTTTTATAGTTAACTTTTTGACTTTTATGACCATTTTGCCCCCATTTGTAATACCTTAGCTCTCAAGCCTTTGCTCTATATCCTATAGGCTTATTGTTACACATTCTCATGAGAATGGCCCATATAACAGCAAAAATTTACGTAACAAAAAAGCTTAATTAATTCATTTTATACTTTAAAGACCATGTGATCTCATCAATATTATTTTTCATAACATATCCATCCATATTAGAAACATCACATTTCATCTCATAAATCACGGATTTCAGACCACAAAACACAATACCAGATTTTTGCTCTTGGATTTGCTACCCCAAATTTCTGATATGAACTTTTGAAATTTATAACTAATTCTAGAAATATCGAAATCATATATATAATAGCTTTCTTGAAATCTTTGGATGTTAACTAATGATTAAAAATAATTCTAGACTAAGACAATAGCATTTAACCTAAAAAAAATAATAGAACAGTAATCAAGTTTGTTCTCAGACAACTACAATACTTGGAACTTTAAAAATTTGTTTTTCCTTTTACAGAACTCTAAATGAGGCTTATGATGTTTAGTTTATGATTGTAAAATATCAGAAGTATTGGACTTCATTTGACCCATGAGTGATATAGAAATGTAAACTGACCATATGAACGTGACTTTATCAATTTTATATAATTTAGCTAATTTTAAAAAATCATAATAAGTTCTCTAAACCTCTAAATTGAGTGATTTTTAGCTCTGTGAAAAGCTCTAGATGAGACCTATTTTTTGGCCAAATTTCATGCAAAAACTCATACAGTTGGTTAGACTTTGATTCAGCTCAAGAAATGGTCAATTTTGAAGTCCATAATAGGTTCATATGGAACCAAATGACTTTATTAATATTCCATAACCACTTAGGCACATCTAAAAGCATGATTATATCATATAGGAGCATGTCAAATGGATTAAATCATCATGGAACTTATTCTCATCTTGTCACTTGCATTTATACACACAGATATAATAGCATATGGGTCACAAAAACTCATGTATTCATTCATTTGGTTCCAAAATGGATACATACATCATATTTACATATATTTAAACATGCTCAAGGGTCTACATCATATGGTTACAATTCTTGACATCAAAATGCTATTAAAAAGCCTATTTCTCTACTTTATTATCAAAGTCTTACTATTCAAGGTGGTTGCCTCTATTTCTTAGTCCATTTAGCTCACTTAGACATAATTAGACATATGTGGGGGAAGAGTGAGATTCAAAAAATCCCAATAGCTTTTTACCCTTTCAAACATACATAATGGATGTAATTTCATGTCAAAGAATGCATGCATGACATTTAAGCTACTAATGAACATACATAAAGCATTTTCTTGGCATATGAATTCATACATGTCAAACATAGGTTCTCAAGGGCATTGGTTTAGCCTCACCCAATTTCTTCAGGATTTTTGGATTTGGCTCACCCACTTTCAAGGGACTTTTGACTAAGCTTCACTCTTCTTGAGACTTTTGGCTTTATCTCACCCATTCCTAAGGACTTTTGGCTTATCCTCACTTATGCTAAGGGACTTTTGGCATAACCATACCCATTTAAGCCACTTTACATACATAAACACCTTTTTAAGAAACATAATGGTGCTATAACATGTAAACAATAGCTACAAACCTTTCTTATAGTTCAAACACACACACAAGCATTTAAAGACAAGTAAACATCCAAGCAATCAATACATGTAAGAAAGGTTAGAGAGCTACCCTGAAACAAGAACACAAACTTTTCTCTTTAATTCTTTTTCCCCTTTTTAGCCAAGCACATGTAGTTAGAAAACACTTGATTCTCACTTGATTCTCTTGGCCTAGAATCATCAAATGAGACATATATCATTAGAACAAGCTCTAGCTTCTGACAAACTCTATATAAGGCTACTTTTTCTAAAACACAATTATAGTTCCATACAAGATACAATAAAGCAACTATTGGAATTTATGATCTTAGCTTCAATTTCTCATTCTCTCTAAGTCTCTTGTCTCCATTTAGACTTCTTGGAGTCATCACAAATTCATTTCAAGGAACTTAATACAAGTTACTTTTTTATGTTTTAAAATGGAGCCTAAACCTCCATCTCATAAACCATGCTTCTTAAATTTATTTCAATACTTCCTTTAATATTTACTAGTCATATTTAGTCCCTTTGTAGCATTAGAAGAAATCAAAACTCTCCCTAGGTGCATGGACTAGCTTAGGCTGAGACATGAGTAAGCTTGTGAGCCCATGGAGTTTTGCAAATTTCTTTAGGGAGTTGGCTCATGTGAGGCTTTCTAGGTGTCTTGAGAACTCATATATACTCTTAGACCACTTTATTTATCACTAGGAAGCTTTATATTTGCCAAGGTGCAACTAAATCCCTAGATTCTACAACTTGTTCTCTAAGGCTTCTTATTTACTTCTAAGTGTATCTTTTTAATCCTCACACTCTAGAACCCTTAATTCTACCTTAATATGGTCAGAATTTTTCTCCTATAGGATAGGCCTAGTGTTGGACCAAAAACACCATGAAAGAATAAGCAAAAAGAAGCAATAAGACATTGGTTTCTTACTTTGTTTCCAAGCCTTTTTCAAGAGCTCTTCCACTTCTTTTAAGCTTCTCTTTCAACTTTTGAATTCCTCCTACTGAACTAGACCCAAAACAGTCCCAAATCAATCATAAAACCTATAAGAAAAGGGAGGAGAAGGAGGAGAACAAGATTAATGAAGGAAGGAGCATGAAATTCCATAGTTTCTTTACCTTTTTACTAAGCTTTTCTTCTTCTTCTTCTTCCCTTCCTTTTGTGCATCACTTACAACTGGTCTCTCCTCTAGTTTGAGATAGAACTTAAGTTAGTTAAGTGGAGAGGAGGAGAAGGATGTGAGATATAAGAAGCCAAATCACTAAAACACTTTTTTGAAAATTCTTAATTTGTCCTCCTTTCTTGGTTTTTTCTCTTAGGCTCATTTCAACTCTTTTTTAAGAACCATATTTTCTATCATAAAATTTAGGCTCTCTGACTTATAAAATGTCTTTCATTTCACTCAATTTGAATTTAAAACCTTCCCGAACAAACCGGTTAAAGTTCTGGTCAATTGATGCTCCGAAATGTCAACCGGAGGCGTTTAAATCATTCTAGGGGTTTCTATGGCTTTTAGGGCCTTTAAGAACTCCAAAAAACTCAAAATTTTCATTTAAAGATCTCTCCTTTGTATTTTCTAAAAGTGCTCAAAATTACAAAAATGCTATTATATTTTCGTTAATTTTATTTAATTACTTTGGCTCTAGTTTTTTGGCATCTCAAGCCTTGTATCTTCATTTTCAATTTTCTAGAATATTGTCCTAATTTTATTTATCCTCAAATATCTCTATTTAGGGGACTTCTTTTTATATCTAGCTCATTTTTGACGTTTTTAAGAAATCCAGACATTACACCATTTCTTTGACTCAATTATTTTTTGCATTCTAGCTCATTTTTCTTATAGATTTAAGCTCCATATTCTTATTTAGAAGGGCTTAAAACCCTTAGGCCAATTTTCTTTGGCTATAGAGGCTCAAAACAACTGAAAACTATACTGTAGTATTAGCTTTCTCAATTTTTGTACCGACATTGTTTTGACATTTTTTTTTGCTTCCTGGACATTCTTTATAGTTCATTTAACTCATATATAGTGAGAAATAATATTAACTTGCTCTAATTAACTTTTTATTAAAGTTCTTGTTTTTTTTCTTTTTTGGCATTCCACTGTTTAGGCACCTCTGAATCATATTCTTTTTCTACTTTTCTCTCTTTAATTGGTTTTCTACTCTCTTTCTCATGTCCTTATAACTCATTAGGATGCCCAATTAGAAAATAAAAGATGTTACAAACAGCATAATTTTGGCCATATATAATGAAGATCATATGGTGGGTTTGTTTGAAATGCAATATGATTCCAAACTTTGTGCTAAAATTGTTAGTCAAAGGCTTTGGGCCTTTTGGGTTTTAAATTATCATTCAAATATATCTTTTGGAAAATGGGTTTAGTGTCAACGTGATTAATGAACTTGGATTACACTAATAGGTTTATGGGCTTAATAATTCAAATATTATATTAATTACTAAGGATTACACTTTATTGAATATCTTAATTATGGTAAGATTTGAAACATGATATTAATTGTGTTGAATATGCTATAAGGAAAGTTTTATTTAAAATTTGCATAATTGTTGAAACAATCATATATGGAAAGTTTTTCAATATGCTTTTATGGAAAGATTATTAAGAACCATATATGAAAAATTTTAAGATAAATTGCACTTTAATGATAATATCTGTATAGAAAGTTTTTCAGATATTAGGTAATATTTATATATTTTTTTATTAACCTTAAAATAACTTGAAATTATTCAAGATACTAATGGAATAATTTTACTTATTAAGAATGAAAAGCAA
Organism: Erythrophleum fordii; assembly: GCA_032878935.1. Lineage (NCBI taxonomy): Eukaryota > Viridiplantae > Streptophyta > Magnoliopsida > Fabales > Fabaceae > Erythrophleum > Erythrophleum fordii. The sequence goes on along the minus strand of JAVQMF010000053.1, from coordinate 44,731,594 downwards.
GTCCATAATTTAAAGAAGCTATATAAGGAAGGACTGCTATTTGAAGGAAGCAGGAGTAAAATCAAGATATGGAAAACCACTTAAATCTTTTATCTTCTAAAAGATCATATAAAATGAAGTCAACATTACACATTTGAAGGTTGCCCATTATGGAATAATAACGTTGCACTTAATATTGATTGAGTTGGAGTATTGAAGGCAAATTTCTAATTGATAGAATATATCTATGAATTGATTGAGGAAGCTACTATCGATGGTCACCAAATTGAAACTAAAGTGTATGTTGAAGACCTTTTAAAGAGCACACTAGGAAGAAAAACCTGAACACTGATCATTTTGCTAAGAAGTTATATTCTTTGTGTGTTAATGTGTAACTGCTCTATGTGAATTAGTTTTTGTATTTTGAAAGAATCCCATGATGTTTCATGAGCTTAAATCTATCTCTTCTTTTATCTTAAGTTTCTAAGTATCTTGAAAAAGACCTAAGGTTAAGTTTAGAGATATCTTTTAGAAAAGCCTTAGAGAGAGTTTTCTAAGATTCTTATAAAAACCTAATGAGTAGGAAATCGAGTGAAGAGAAAAAAAGTACAATAGTTATGAGTTGAGCTCTATTAGATTACTTTGGAAAGATTGTAAAAGCAAGGGTGATATGCCTATGTTTATAGGGTTACTTGTATCCTTGGTGATTATTCACGTTTAACAAAAATCTATTATTATAAGCTTAGGAATTGGGTGTAGGATATTTTTGTTTAAACTAAAATAAATTGGTTGTGTGATTCTCTCTTTCCCTATTCTATTTACTTTATGTTTAAATCTTTTATGTAATGAAGTAGTGTGTCACACCATACTTTATCATACTCTATATTCCTATATTTAAAAAAAAATTTCAGGTACAAACAAAGAAATGCTAAGAAAAGGGAATAAATAATATCATTTATTTGTGTTACGTCGCGTTTAAAAATTCAAATTTTGATTTGTGGATCCTAAAAACTTTCTAACATCATTCTCAAATTATTTTCCATCCATACAAGTAATAAAATCTCAAAACTTCACATGAACCACAAATCAAGAACTAAAATTTACAAATTTTCACGTTTTGCCTCGGGTTCCAGGGCGGCAAATTTTGAGGCAATTTTGAAAAATCATAACTAAACCTAAAAAAATTGAAATCAAGCAAATCATAGCTTTTTGGAAATTTTTATATGTTAATTTACATAAAAATAATTTCAAGCCACAAAAATCTCATATGGGCTATGTTTGACAATAGAAAAGGCACGAAAGTCAGACTGCCTAGAATACTGATACAGTTTGCTAATATAAAATTTGAAAATTCATAATTAATTACAAAAAAATATAATTCATGAAAAATGTATCAATTTGAAAGCTATAGATGTTAACTAGAGGAAAAAAAAATAGTTCCAGATCAATCAAAGAGCATTCAGACCCCAAAAATTGATGGAACAATATTGAGGATCTGGATGTATACTTAGAATAGAATAGAAATTTTAAAAATTCATATATCTCTTTCTAGACATCCAAATGAGGTGCTTCTAGTTGGCATAGGTCATTGGGAATGTCTAGTTTCATCCTATAAAATTTCACAATAATTGGATATCATTTGCCTTAAGAATGATAGAGTTTTATTTCGAACTATATGAATAGTAACATTGACTAAACTAGAAAAAATTCCCAAATTCGCTAAAAATTTTATAGACCTCCAAATATTTTGTACTTTAGCTACCCAAAAAGTTCTCAATAAGCTCTAGATTCATGCCAAGTTTTAAATCAAGAAAAGCTCATTTGGATAAAAAGTGATACAACCTTACAAATTGGCCAATTTTGGCTTTCATAATGCATCAACTTAGTCCAAATGGCTTCCATTATAGTTTGGCACCTCTTGAGCAAGTTTAAAAGCTTGAATATAACTTGTAAGCACAGCCTAAGTGATCCTAAATACCATGCATCTCATTTTGACGATTCCACATCCATTCATACACTAATACACATAAGCCACCAAAGAGCCAATTTACATGTTTACATTACTTTGGTGTTATCAAAGGTTCATACATCATTTTACATTTGCTCAAGGTCTTATATCCCAAAAATAACATGTACACGCTTACTTTAACATTCAACTACAATTAAAATTACATAACTAACAAAATATGACATATTAGGCTTCTTGGCTTGCATTCTTTTATTCTTGGACACTACCTAGACATTTTAAGAAGGAAGAGGGGAGGGAAATAAGATTTATGAAATCTCAATAGCTCACACACCCATTCACATACATTCAAGGCATATGCACATCAAAGCACAAGTGTGGAAAGTGAGACAACCATGAAGTATGCAAGATATAATTTCCATGCCACCAATTTACATTAAGTTAAGAATATGCTTTGGGGACTTTTAGTTTTGCCTCATCCTATTTTTAGGACTTTTAGATTTCCCTCACCTTTAGCCTATGGACTTTTGACTTGGCCTCATCCATTTAAGAGACTTTTGGCCTTGTGTCACCTATGCCATAAGACTTCTGGCATCTCTTCACCTTTATTAAGGGATTTTTGGCATCACCTCACCCTTATGAGCCATTTCCACAATCAATGATATTCAAGATAACACATTGGTACCAATGTAATATCAAAGTATCAAGTGACATATTCTCAAGTCATAAAACTACTCACAAGTGCACAATGACATATATATATATATATACCAAGAATGCAAAGAAAATGAGGTAGAGAGCTACCTTGAACTTTATGCAAGCTTTTCTTTACTTTACTCCTTTGCTTTTTTGGCCTCACAAGTGTACTTAGGTGGGTTAAGATTCTCTTGCCCTAGACATCATAATTAGCACATAATTACACATTTGAAACAAGCTAAGATACCAAGTTCATTCTTAATCACACACTTAAGTGGCATAATGATTTCATAAATGACCTATTGAAGCAACTTTCATAATTCAAGTTCTAGGCTCTATTTTCTTTTCATTTCTAGGCCTCTTACCATCATTCAAAGTCATTGGAGCCATCACACATTCATTTATACAAGCTTACATATAAGTTGCTTCATAAGGCACCATTATGGATACCATTGTTCCCTCTTCCAATCTATGGCTCTTAAATTTTTTCTAATGGTTTCTACCACCTTCTAACATCATACGAAGTCCCAAACTAAGGCTAGAACAAATTAAAACACTCTTTAGCCCTAAGAACTTTGCTTGGCCGAGACATCCTCCAAGAATGGGGTCCAAAGAGCTTTTGATTTTTCCTTGATGGGAGAGCTACTTGGGAGGCTTTCTAGAGGTCTTAGAAGCTCAATGGAACACTTAAATAGCCTAGAAAATTCATGTATTGATTAGATTTTACAAAACCCTAAAAAATCCTGCACTTTCCTAACTTGATTTCCATTGGTTCTTTCTTTAATTTCTTTGCATAATCTTAATCTTCACACTTTTTTTTCCTAGGATTTACCTTTGGTTCTATCCAAAATCTATCCCCTCCTACTCATCCCTAGGTTGGCCGAATTGTGCACAAGAAAGAAGCAAAGAGAAAAAGCAACAAAACCATGAAATACCTTGGATTCAAGCTTGGTTTCAAGACTTTTTCTCATTGGTTTGCTTCTTTTCAAGGGGTCGAACTCTTACCTCTAGTTCTGGACTCAAAATAGAACCAATAAGTTCAATAAAACCATAGAAAGAGAGCTAAAAAAGAGGGGAACACAATTGGAAGAAGAAGAAGCATGAAATTCCTTAGATTTCCTTACCTTTTCCTTAGTTTTTTCCTTCCTTTCTCTCCTCCTCTTGTGCGCCTCAGAGAGAGCTTCTTTTTTTTTTTTTTTTTGTATTTTGGGCAGAGAGAGTTGACCTAAATGAGGGGAAAAAGAGTCATGAATGTAACACCATAATTTCTTAGCTTATCTCATACCTTTAAATAACTCATTTCCAAGAATCATGTAAATTTTCAAAGAAAAAGCATTAAAAATAATGAATATTTTAGCGTTGCGTTATGTATGAAAATTTCATTTAGTGTCACATGTAACACCATATATTTCTAGCTCATTTCACAACATTCCTATGTTTTACATTCATAAATTCCATGAAAGAGCAAAAAAAAAAAAAAAAAGAATTAAAATAATGCATTTCTTTGCGTTGTGTCATGTATGAAAATTTCATTCGATATCACGTGGACCATGTGAGCTCATACATCACATTCTCATATTTAATTATATAAATACAACTCATTTGCATCATTAAAAGTGGTCTACATCTCGTGAAACTCAAAGGGAAGCTTAAAATGCACATATATATTTTCGGTCAGACTTGCTCTCATTTCTGTCACAAATTTGAAAAATTATAACTAATTCTAAAAAAATAGATATCATGCATTCTTGGCCATTTTGGAAAGCTACACATGTCTACTTCATGCTAAAATTATTTCCAGACTATAACATCCAACATCGAGGATGTTTAACATTTGAAATTGTCCAGAGGTTAGGCTGTCTACTGGTGTTGTCACAGAATTCTGTAACAAAATGTCCAATTAATTCTAAAAAAATACAATCTATATAAATAATACCAATATGGAAAGGTGTGGATGTTAGCTAGAGGGAAAAAATAACTTTAGACCAGTTTAGGCATGCCCAGACCTTGAAACTCAATCAAATAGTAACTGAGGTTAGGTGATGCGCCTAGTACTAGACAAATTCTTTAGAAATTCACATCTCTCTCTCTAGACATCCAAATGGGGTGCTTCTTGTTGGCACAAGTCATTGGGAACGTCTAGTTTCTTTGTATAAAATTTCTTGGCAATTGGACATCATTTGGGCCCTATGTAATAGATTTTATTTTTAGACCTGAGTGAATAGTGACATGACCAAAACTAAAAAATTTGCCAACTTTAAAAATTCATCAAATATTTTATAAACCTCCAAAAATTTTGTTCTTTAACTTCCCAAAAAGGTCTCAACAAGATCTAATTGCATGCCAAATCCCATATGAAGAAGAGCTCATTTGGACAAAAAGTGATATAAGGTTCTATTATGGTCAATTTCGGCTCCATATAAGATACCAAAATGTCCAAATGGCTTTCCTTAGGGTTTGACACCTCTTGGGCAAGTCTAAAAGCATGATTAGGACTTGTATGAGCTACCCAAATGCTCCCAAATCTCATGCCTCTCATTTTGGCCATCTTACCCACACTTATACACAATTCCATAATAGCATTCAAGAAGCTACGATGCCATAACATGCTCAAATCATAATCTAATGGTCACATAATACATCCTCCCATTCATACATGACATGTTATCATAAATACATGTGTTCATAATATCATAATACATATACATCTATTGGTTACTTTTTTTGCCATTTGTATGGCCTTAAAGTAGCAAAATTCATGTTCTTGAATGTCATACTTTCATTTTCAAGGTAGTTAGCTTCCATTACTTTACCCACTTGGACCACTTAGTATATTAGATCATTAGAGAGGAGGTAATGAGATTCAAAGGATCCCAATAGCTCATCTCCCATTCAATTATACATAATGGATGCAAAACAAGCTTTACAAATGCATGCATGGCATGTGGACATGTGCAATCATTCAAGGAGTATTCTTAGCATTTGAAAAAGCTACACATAGCATACAAAGGCTTGCCAAGTAAGTGGATTGGCCTCACCCAATTTCTTGGGGATATTGGACTTGCCTCACCTATTCTTTAAGAGATTTTTGGATTCAACCATGCTTTTGGGAGTCTATCTCACTTTTGGGAGACTATTTACTTTGTCTCAACTAATCTTAAGGGTTCTTAACTCATCTTCACCATGGCTAAGGGTTCTTGGCCTCACCACACTCAAGCAAATCCAGCTAAATATCATAATATCATTTAGAAACATAATATGTCATCATGAAATCATGGCATATGAAATCATACTATCATACTTTTCATGGCTTGAAATTACATATACACACATTCTAAGACAAGCTAAGCATACATCCATGCATGAAAGAAGGTGGAGATAGCTACCTTGGATACAATTACACACTTTTTCTCTTGAATCCAAGCTCCTTTTTTTGGCCACACACACACACAAAAGGGTGGGGATGATTTCTTTTAGCCTAAACACAATTCATGGAAGCTAATTAGGTTTATGAATTCAATTCTAAGGCTATATAATTTTCTTAGACACTACCTTGACTTATAAACTTCATTATAGTTTCATAAACGCACTTAATGAAGCAACACCCCTCAAATAAATTCTAGGCTTCATTCTTTTCTTGCAAATATGATTCTTGACTCCTTTTAAGCCTCTTGGAGTCATCACACAATCAAAACCAAGAGCCTAACTACATGTTGCTTCTTTAGGTCCTATTATGGAACATAAAGTACTATCTTACTTTTTATGCTTCCTAATTTTTTCTCAAGGCTTCCTCTCATATTTATTCATCATATATGACTCAAAAATGGGTTTAAAAGAATTTAAAACTCTCCTCAGCTATGCTATCTCTTTTAGACCGAGACAATGCATGATTTTGGCCTCCTTGGACTTTGCTTAGTTTTCTTGAACGAGGAAGCACATTAGGAGACTTCTAGGGATCTTAGGAACTCATTTAAACCTTTATTTAAGCCTAAAAATCATTGTACAAAATCAAATTTTACAAGGTGCAATTGAAACCCTAAAAATTACTTCTTGAAATCTAATGGCTTTTTGTTAATTCCCTTTGTATATTCTTAATCTCCACACCCTTTTTCCTTAGAATCACCCTTGGTTTTGCCTAAAAACCAAGTCCTCCTAGGGTTTCTTAGGTTAGGAAAAATGGAGAAGGAGGAGAACCAAAGGTAGCAACTATGGGAGGAGAAATTACCTTTTTTTTTTGCTTTTTCTCACTTGAATCTTGCTTTCTCCAAGCTCTTCTCTTCAAATCTGAATCTTCCCCTAAGTTTCTCCTTTAAAACAGATTTGTAAATTTTATTTTAATCAAATGAAATAAAGAAGAATGGAAGAGAGGAGGTTTAGATGGAAGAAAGCGTGAAAAACTACCAAGAAACCATACCTTTTAACCTTGATTTCTCTTCCTTTCCTTCCTCCTCTTGTGCGCCATATCCCTTAAGGTTTTCTCTGATTTTTGGGCAGAGCTTGGTTGACCGAAATGAAGGGAGAAGAAAGGTGCCACTTATATATATAAAGGAGGAAAAAGAACTTTTCAAAAATTTCTATTTTGCCCTTCATTTTTGGCATTTTTGTTTCTACTTCGTTTTAGCTCCTTTTTGAGAACCATATTTTCCATTATAAAATGTAGGTTCCTAATTTAGTAAAATGCCTTTGGAATCACTCAAATCGGAGTTAAAGCCTTCCCAAATGAATCCATCAAAATTTGGGTGCATTGACGTTGGAAAACGTCCATCAGAGGGGATTTAACTGTCCCGGTGCTTCCCATGATTTTTAGAGCCCCTAAGAACCTTGGAGTACACAAAAATTTCATTTAAAAGGCCTTCCTGTGTAAATTTCAAAATTTGCTCAAAATTATGAAAATGCCATTACGTTTAGTAAGTTTTTTGTCAAATTTCATTTCTTCATTCAAGCTCCATTTTTCTTTTTGTCTGAGCCTGGGATTCTTATTTTTACTAGTCAAGAATGCTTCTCAAATTTTTTGGGACCTTAACTACATCATTTTGGGGGACTTGCTTTTGTATTCGGTGAATTTCTTTCATTTATAGAGAAATCGTATGTTATGTTTCTCGCGTTTTCTCTCATTTTCAGGGAACCGGATATTACATCACGTGGACTATATAAGCTCATGTATTATGTTTTCATATTTAATTGCATGGTTACAACTCATTTCCATCACTAAAAGTGGCCTACAACTCGTGGAAAGTAGGAAGATACATAAAATTCATACTTGCATTTTTAGCAAGAAATTCCTCTTTTTAATCACAAATTTTGGAAAATCATAACTAATTCTAGAAAAATTGAAATCATGCATTCTTTACAATTTTGAAAAGCTATATATGTCTACTTTATGCTACAAATATGTCCAGACTATGAAATATAACACAAAAGACGTTTGACATTCGAAAAGGTCTAGAGGTCTGGCTGGCTACTGGTATTGTCACAACTTTCTACTACAAATTTTAAAAATGTCCAATTAATTCCACAAAAATCCAACCCATGCTAATAATACTAATATAGAAAGTTACAGATGTTAGCTAGAGGACAAAATAACTCTAGACCAGTTTAGGCATGCTTAGACCTCAAAACCCAATCAAACAATACTTGAGGTTAGTTTGAGCGCCTGATACTGTATAGAGTCTTTAAAAATTCATATATCTCTTTCTCTCTCTAGACATCTAAATGAGGTGCTTCTAGTTAGCACGAGTCACTGGGAATGTCTAGTTTTACCTAAAATTTTGTAGCAATTGGATATCATTTGAGCCCTGAGTGACTAAAATCATTTTTAGACTTGAGTGAACAGTACATCAGGCTAAAATTAGAATTTTTTCCAATTTTGAAAATTCATCAAATATTTTATAGACCTCTAAAAATTTTGTTCTTTGGTTTTTCAAAAAACTCTTAACAAGCTTTAATTGCATGCTAAATCTCAGATCAAGAAAAGCTCACTTGGACAAAAAGTGGTATAGGTTTTTAATATGGTCAATTTTTACTCCATATAGGATACCAAAGTGTCCAAGTGATTTTCCTAGATGTTTGGCACCTTTTGGGCAAGTCTAAAAGCATGATTATGACTTGTATGAATTGCCCAAATGGTTCCAAACTTTATGCATCTTATTTTGACCATTCCACTTCCATTTATGCATTAGTGCATCAAACTTCCAATAAGCAAAATTTGCCATTTCATACTCAATATATATTCTAATGGTTACATAATATAATCTCTCATTTTTACATCACATATATACATAATCATACATGTTCAAGAGGTCATGGGTCTTATAGAATAATAGATTACATTACTTATCATTCATAAAGCCTTAAAGTAGCCAAATCCATGCACTTTAGTGTCAAGCTCTCATTTCTCATGTGGTTAGTTTTTATTCTCTTGCTCTCTTGGTCCATCTAGCATGTTAGAACATTGGAGAGGAGGGAATGAGATTCAAAGAATCCTAATAGCTCATCTCTCATTCAATCATACATAAAAGATGCAAAACAATTCTTACAAATGCATGCATGGACATATTGACATATGCAATCATTCAAGAAGCATTCTTGGCATTTGAAAAAGTCATACATGGCATACATAGGCTTGCCAAGTAAGTGGATTAACCTTATCCATTCACTTATGGATTTTGGACTTGCTTCACCCATCTTTAAGAGGTTTTTGGACTTAGCCTTACTCTTAGGAGTCAACCTTACTTTTGGGAGATTCTTTACTTTGTTTCAACTAACTTTAAGGGTTCTTGGCTCATCCCCACCATGGCTAAGGGTTCTTGGCTTCACCATACTCTCAAGCAAATCCAAGCAAACATCATAAACATCATTTGAAAACATAATGTATCATCATGGCACGATGGAGTAAGAGCTCATGTTAGAATATTTTTCATAACTTAAAATACACATACACACATTCAAAGACAAGTAAAGTAAACAATCATGCATGAGAGAAGGTGGAGAGAACTACCTTGAATGCAACCATACACTTTTTCTCTTAGATTTCCTTTCCCTTCCTTGGCCTCACACACACAAAGGTGTGAGAATGATTTCTCTAGGCCTAAACACAATTTATGGAAGCTAATTAGGTTTATGAAATTAATTCTAAGGCCACACAACTTGCTTAGACTCTAGCTTAACCTATAAATCCTTTTATGGTTCAAAAAATACACCTAATGAAGCAACACTTATAAAATAAATTTTAGGATCCATTCTTTCCTTTCAAATATAATTCTTGACTCCTTTTAAACCTCTTGGAGTCATCACACAATTAAAATAAAGAGCCTAACTACATGTTGCTTCTTTAGGTCATATTATGGAACATAAATCACCAACTCATTATCTAAACTTCCTAAATTTTTTCCAAAGCTTCCCCCCATATTCATTCATCATATATGACTAAAAAATGCTTAGAAAAATTTAAAACTATCCTTAGCTATGCTAACCCCCTTTTGGTCGAACCTATGGAGGATTTTGGCCTTCATAGACTTTGGTTTGTTTTCTTGATGGAGGAAGCACATGGGGATACTTCTAGGGATCTTAAGAGCTCATTTAAACTCTCATTTAGGCATAGGAATTAAGGTATAAAATCAGATTTTACAAGGAACACTTGAAACCCTAGAATTTGCATATTAAATTTCCATAATTATTTGTTAATTCTCTTTGTATATTCTTAATCTCCACACCCTTTTTCCTAAGAATCACCCTTGGTTCTGCCTAAATACTAAGCCCTCCTAGGACTTCTTGAGTAGGTTGAAATGGCAGAGAAGAGGAGCAAGGGGTAGCAACCACAGAAGGAAAAATTACCTTGTTTTTCCTTATTTTCTCACTTGAATCTTGTCTTCTTTAGGCTCCTCTCTTCAAATCCGAATTTTTCCTTTAATTTCTTCCTTAAAATAGATTTATAAACTTCATTATAATCATAAGAAACAAAGGAGAATAGAGGAGAAGAGGTTTGAAAGGAAGAAAGCATGAAAAACTACCAAAATTCCTTACCTTCAAGCCTTGATTTCTCTTCTCCTTCTTCTTCCCTTGGTGTGCCACTCTTCTAGGGTTTCTTCTCTGGTTTGGGTCAGAAAAATATGAAGCTATGTGAGTGGGAGAGTGGGGCGCCATCTATTTATAGGTAAAAGAGAATGGCTTTTTCAAAAATTTTCATTTTGCCCTTCATTTTTGGCATTTTAGTTTCTAATTCGTTTTAACTCCTTTTTGAGAACATATTTTCCATTATAAAATTTAGGTTCCAAATTTAGTAAAATACCTTTGGAATCACTCAAATTGGAGCTAAAACCTTCTCAAATAAATCCGTCAAAGTTCAAGTACACTGATATTAGAAAATGTCCATTGGAGAGGTTTTAATTGTCCCGGGACTTTTCATGGTTTTCAGAGCCTCTAAGAACCTAAAGAACTCAAAACTTTCATTTAAAAAGCCCTCCTGTGTGAATTTCAAAATTTACTCAAAATTACGAAAATGCCATTATGTTTTGTAAGTTTTTCGTAAGAAATTGTTTCTTCATTCTAACTCTATTTTTCTTTCCATCTGAGCCTAAAATTCTCATTTTTAAGAGTCTAGAATATCACTCAAATTTTTTGAGACCTTAAATAATTTATTTCGGGAGACTTGCTTTGAAAACACGTCTGTTTCTATCGTTTAACAAAAATCGGACATTACAATGAAGCTTATGGAACATTCAAGAAGTTAGCTTTTTCAAAAATTTTAATTTCATCCTTTCATAATGGAAATTTTGTTTTGGCTTCATTTTAGCTCCTTTTTTAGAACTATCTTTTCTATTATAAAATTTAGGTTTTCAATTTAATAAAATACTTTTAGAATCACTCAATTTGGAGGTAAAACTTTCCTAAATGAATCCATCAAAGTTTAGGTTCACTAATATTGGAAAACGTATACTAGAGGGGTTTTAATTGTCTCGAGGCTTCCCATGGTTTTCAAAACCTCTGAGAATCCTGGGAAACTCAAATTTTTCATTTAAAAAGCCCTCCTATGAGTTTTTCTAAAATTTGCACATATTTATGAAAATATCATTACATTTCGTCAATTTTTGTCATAATTTGTTTTACCATCCTAATTCCATTTTTCCTTCTATCTGAGCCTAGAATAATTATTTTTAGTAGCCTAAGACACTACCCACATTTTTTAGGACATTATCTAGCTCATTTCAAGGGACTTGCCTTTATATGGCTCATTTTGTTGTTTTACGGAAGTTACCGTTCATTACCTAGTGTCACATTTTTTAGGAACCTGACAATATTTAGAGGAATTTTAAATTATTAAAGAAGGCAAAATAAGTTTTAAAATCTAATTTAATTCTCATTTCAGGATTACTTCTAGACTAATACAAATCATTTTTATAAGAAGGTTGATATCCTTTTTAGATAAGTTGCAGATCACCTTGATCTTTTGTTTCAATTACAATTTTGCCAACAATTCCCTAAAACAAAAAAAAAAAGAAAAAAGAAGACAATTAGTCTCATAGTTTTTTAATGATTTTACAAAATTAAAATTTTTAAATTTAGATAATACGAGACTTATTACAATGAAAATAATAAATTAAGTGATTGATTGTGATTGTTTTAATTGTTTAAATATGAATAAAACCAATTTTCCTTATATGTTTTTATCCAATCCAAAGTGAAAAGAAAACTTAGTAAATTTTCATTACTCCTTCAAGAGTAGTAGGCTAAAAATATAAATTTTCATTACTCCTTCAAGAGTAATAGACTATAAATTACTAACAAAATAAAGTATAAACAACACATAAATCAACTGGCTCAGCGTGTATCTATAGAGTAAATAGATTTTATTAAGAAAATTAACATACATACTCTAATAGTGATAGTACAATTAAGACCTCACAAATTTATGCTTCCCTTTCTTCTTCACCTCTTGCAAGGGTTGAGAATAAGATTTTGCTGAAATAATGGCCCTTTCATGTTTGAATTAATAATTTAAGTCCTTTTGTAGGCAAGTTGCAATGTCTCCTTAAATTTTTTTTTTTCATTAACCTATTTCCATTGTCCTTGAAAAATCTTGATTAGTCAACCCTGATGGCTATAAGAAACCTCTTCACTCCAATTATCTTAAAGACCCAAACTTAAATATTAGAATGAAAATTATAATTAATTTATATACCTAGCTATATTTAACTTAATTTATTTTATGTAGTGGAACATGCAAAGAGAAAGAAATTGAACATACAAATTAAGAAATTTGAATATATAATTTTATTTTATGGTAATTGCCATCAAAATTGAACGAAAAGTATTTATATGTTCACTTTAATTAATTTTTAAAAATAAATAAAAATAATGAAAAATACAAAAGATAAAAAAGAAAATAACTAGGCATCTGAATGCAGCTTTAAAAAGGCTAGACCTCAAAACTTACATAGACTACAATCTAGAATAAGGGGATGAAATATCACCCACCCTTTTTAGAGCAATTGAGGATGTCAAGCTCTTGTGATTGTCTCTTTAAGAACTATGCAAATTCAAGGTGTTGTTTAGTTGAGCTCATAAAATACTTGAATGTGTTAGGAAATACAAGGCTACAATAAAGTTATAAAATCACAAAAGAAATATTAGAAAATCATGCAATGATAGAATAACAAAATCACAATACATCAAGCTTTGACATATGTGTATGACACATTTTCTTAAAAGTGATATTTGCTCCCACTAGTTGCTTTAAAATGTAGGCAAATCACTTTTTGGAATAATCCAAAACACCCTAGAAGACTACTTAACAATTGTGAAGCCTTTTCCTCAAAAACACTTGTAAAGGGTTTAGAGAACTAGGAGATTAGAAGTAGAAAAGATTGTTTCTTGTATATATATATATATATATATATATTTCTCTATCATTTATGTAACATCCAAGATTTCTAAAAAAATTATAAGTCTGCTGGCTATAGCCAGGACCCCTGTTAGCTATAATAAATATACCTGTTCACTATAGCGAGTTTCCAACTAGTTATAGTGAATGTACCAGTTCGTCATAATGAGGATGTAGTCCGTTATAGTGAGTTCGTGCATCCCATACAAAATCTATAGGGTTTCTCACAATAGCACGTGTCGTAGCAAGAATAGAGGACCTGGGATTGATAAGTGCTTACCGAAGCTAGGGATATTTTCTACTATAGTGAGAATTGATCTAAAAAAAGAGTGAAAAAATGAATTTTAATGTAATATCTGGTTTTCTAAAAACCAGAGAAAATATGAGAATTGTAACGTACAGTTTCTCTATTAATAAATGAAACTTACCGGATATAAACGTAAGTCCCCTGAAATGAGATAGTTATGGTCCCAAAAAATTTAGTAAGCATTCTAGATTCCTAAAAATGAGAATTCCAAGCTCAGACGAAAATAAGAATGAAGAAACAATTTCTTACAAAAAGCCTATGAAACGTAATAGCATTTTAGTAATTTTGAGCAAATTTTAGAATTCACATAGGATGACCTTTTAAATGAAAGTTTTGAGTTCTCCAGGGTTTTCAGAGGCCCTAAAAACTATGGAAACCCCGGGACAGTTAAAACCCCTCCGGCGGACGTTTTCTAACACAGGTTGACCCAAACGTTGACTGATCTGTTTGGAAAGGTTTTAGCTCTGATTTGACTGATTCCAAGGGAATTTTACTAAATTGGGAATCTAAATTTCATAATGGAAAAGACGGTTCTAAAAAAGCAGCTAAAACAAAGGAGAAACAAAAATGCCAAGAACAAAGGGCAAAATAGAGATTTTTGAAAGGTGTAACTTATTTCCACCTATATATATGATGTACCCTTCTTCTCCCTTCATTATGCATGACCATGTTCTGCCCAAAACCAGAGAAAAACCCTAGGGGATGAGGCGCACAAGAGGAGGAAGGAAGGGAGGAGAAATTCAAGGTAGAAAGGTATAAATTTTCATGATTTTTCATGCTCTTTCTCTTCCAAACCTCTTCTCCTTCATTCTCCTTTATTTCCTATGATTATATTAAAGTATATGGATCTATTTTAGAGGATAAATTGAGGGAAAAATGATTTGAAGAGAGGAGCTCAAAGAACACAAGATTCAAGTGAGAAAAAGCAAGAAAATAAGGTAATTTCTCTTCTTATAGTTGCCATCTTTGGTTTCCTTCTCTACCATTTCACCCCACTTGAGAAAACCCTAGGAGGAGATGATTTTTAGGTAGAACTAAGCATGAATCTAAGGAAAAAGGGTGTGGAGATTAAGAATATGTAAAGGGAATCATCAAAAAACTATTAGATTTCAAGATACAAATTTTAAGGTTTTGTGTGCACCTTCCAAAATCTGATTTCATATGATGATTTCTGGGCCTAATTAAGAGTTTAAATGAAAGGAAAGACCAAGAAAATCTATGAATTTCATACCTTTCTTTCCTTGTTTTTTCCCTTCCTCTTCCCCTCTCTCTTTTGGTCTCATTTCTATTCTTGGGCAAAAATAAAGTCTGTCAAGTGAGGGGGAGAAAGGGGGTGCACCACTTAAGAAGGTAAGTCTTAAAATTGTTACAACAACATTTATGTCCCATTTCTTGGTATTTTTGTTTCTGGTTCGTTTTAGCTCCTTTTTGAGAACCATCTTTTTTATCATAAAATTTAAGTTCTCTAACTTATAAAATACTTTTAGAATCACTCAATTTGGAGCTAAAATCTTCTCGAATGAATAGGTCAAAATTTGGGTAAGCCATCATTAGAAAACGTACACTAGAGGAGTTTTAATCATCCTGAGACTTTCTACGGTTTTTAAGGCCTCTGAGAACCTCAAAGAGCTCAACTTTTTCATTTAAAAAGCCCTCCTATGAGTATTCTAAAAATAACCCGAAGTTACGAAAATGCCATTACGTCATGTAACTATTTTATTGAATTTCGTCTGGTTATTTTAACTCCAATTTCGGGGCACCTCTAGCCTTTTATTTTCATTATTTAATGTCTAGATCATTATTTTAATTTTTTTGGACTTTAACTAATTCATTTCCGAGGACTTACTCTTAAATCGTATTCATTTCCATTATTTTTATGAAAATCAGACATTACATTGGCTATAATGATGACTTAGATATTTCAGAAGGCCTGACATTCATATAATCACACCTTAAGATATTATTTACAAGAGCTACCTACACAGAGTCAACTCACTCGAGTGCTGAATTGACTTTCAACAAGGGAAAACCTCGTATTTCAAAAATATTTTTGCCTTTAATTTGTACACATCCCCATAATAGTCTTTCTACATATCTTTATTCTCTATTATGGTAATATATACAAAACCTACACTGAGGCAAGTGCTAACTACACCTTCATTATATTTTTTTAAGGCTTTTTCTCATGTATGTTTCATTAACATGTCCATATTCAACTCCAATATAATTAAAAAAAAATTAAACATTAACTAATTAACATTTTCTCATTTACTTATGCATAACAATTATAGCTTTAGAGTAAGTCCATCCAAACCATAGAACTTTATCTCTATTCTTTATGCATCTTTATGCCACGTAGAATTTATTTAAAGAGTATCTAGCATTTTCTATTAAATGGTTAAATTTATTGAGTAACCTTTATAATATCCACATTATAAAAGGGTGACCAAAAATAATTTCATAATAGTTTCTAGAATAAGATATTTGGCAATTGATATAAATACATTAAAAGATATTTGGTGTGATACCCTAAAAATTTTAAAATTTTCAATTTTCTCATGGAGAACAAAATAAAGTGTAAAGGAAAAATAATAAAAATAAGGCTCATTAATATTAAATAAATAAATTAGGAATAGCAAATGAGACTAGGAGACTTTAAATGATTATAAAACTTGAAAAATTTTCTTAGGGATTTTCTTAGTTAGCTTGAGGACTTAATTGAAGCACATCAAACTTTTTAAAAGCAAAAGTGCAATTTTAGCCAAAAATATATAATAATATTTCCACTCATTCTCTTTCCTCTTTTTTTTTTTTTTTAATTTTTACATGTGTTATTTAGCATTGTGTTATGAGCCACTGTCCCTCTCCCTTCTCCGCCATTAATTCTCTTTTTCTGATGAGTTGTAGTACCATTCATGGTTTCAAATTGCGGTTGTGGGCATTGCAGGGTAGTATAAGAAAGATTGCAAATATTAGGATTGATTGATACATATATGGCCCACTTAGCAACAGCAATATTATGGCCGCATCACATGATTCAGATTGCAATTTAAAACAATGGTACCATTCCTCCCTTATGCCATTATAGCATCTTCATTCCATCTTCCTTCTCTTTCTACTGTCCCATTTGTGAACTATAGGGTGTTTAATGGAGGTTGGTTTCTCCCCTTCTCTCCATCCTCTTCCTCCATTTTTTTAATACTCTTCCATTATTGATTGAAGCTTGATAATTGTTGCAGCTTCCCCTCTATTTTGGCCACAAGCAGCTTCTAATTTTGGGGTTTCTTGACGGTGAACCTTTAAGTGTGAAATTCACACTTCCCTTTTCATCTATTAAATTCTATCAAATAAGTTCTAAACTCAATTTAAATTATAGAAGCTTAGATTGAAAGACTTAAACTTAGAGTTTGTATTTAAGATGGGAAAGTTATGCAAAATTTAGAAGTTTATGTATTAGAGAATATAATTGGCTTAATAAATAATTATGGGTACTAATTGAGTAACTAAAATATTTATTTCATGTTGAACATACTTTTATGTAATACCAAAGAAATTTCCATAGTTGGGAGTTTAACTCTAAACTTTAGGAGAAAGGGAACTATATAATTGGTCTTGACCAATGAGCATATAATTAACAAAGTAGCACTTTCATTTTATTCCATGTTATGTTTTCTTAACCCAAAGTTTATTTTATGATTTATACGGTTAGTGTCTTGGGAAAGTAAAATTTGTGTTTGCGAAACATCAAATCATGGGTTGTAATACAAACATAGGTGTGTATACATATTTATATGAAGAAATAATAAATAAATTAATAGGCAAATATCAAATTCTTTTGATTCTCAATTTCTTGCTAGCCAAAGCTCTCTCTTTATGTAGTTTATTGGTTTATGAGAAGCATCTCTATAATTTGAATATATATTATATATCTTTAACTGTTTTTCCTATGATTTTGTAGCCAACAAAATTGAATCATCAAGAGAATTAACTGAACAATTCTCCTCTGAATTTTATTTTTAAAACAAGTTTACGGACATAAAAAGGTGCTAGAAGAGAAATAAGCATCAGAAAGAAAGGAACAAACAGAAGAAGAAAGAATAAGAGAGGATACAACCAAATTCTCCACACTACGTACTCCTCTATCTCTCTTTTTTTTGCTCCTATCCTTCCCTCCATCCCTCAATTTCTGTTACTCTTAATTTCTTCATAGTAGCTGCCCCACGTTGAATTCAGCTTCGGTTGCCATCTGTCCATCTATCTAAGTTAACAAGAAAAATAGATCCGTATAAAATAAGAACAATATGAGAATTAATGAACATCAGAATCAATAGTTACGTTACGGATTCAATTAAATTTCTCAAAAATCATATATTTCATTATTAAATTTTAAAATATAGTTATGTTAAAAGTTATATAATAAAAATTCTAAAAAATTCAAAACGTTAGATTACTAAATAGATATTTAAAAATAATTCATAAATATTTTTCTGCAAGAAAATAAATTTTTAACTGGTACATGGTAGTACGTATTAAGGCATGTGGTTAATTTGCGACGCTCTTATGGACATCATATACACGATACACTGTTGGGGTGAATTGTGAAATGCGGATGCGTCATGGCCTTTCGGCGTGGCAAGTTGCCAAGAAAAGCCAAACCAAAGTTAGCAGAGGGGAGAGAGAGAGAGAGAGCATTTGGGATTGGGACCTTAATGCAGTGGCTAACCATAAAAAAGGTTTGAATCATCAACACAATTAACTGACTAATTCTCCTCTGATGATCAGAATCCATCAAATTGGTACTTCATTCCTTATTCTCACTCAACCACTTGACTTTACGGTATTTCATATTTGTATTTCATTAATTTAAGTATAATATAATTCGTATTTGCTGAACAAAATTATTTTCCTTGAAACCTGCTTTGATGCCACTAAGTTATATTGCCTAAAAGATTTGCTCCGTTTAGTACATATAATTATTTTTAATATGATTAAAAAGAAAATGAAGATGTAAATAGAAAGGTGTACCTACATTTGGTATAATATAAAAAATAATGAGAATATTATTCTATTTACATATTTGGTTAAATAAAAATAGTATTGGAATGGGAGAAAAATAATTAAATAATAATAAAAATACCCCTGCTTTAAAAAGGTTTCAAAAAAATAATAATAACAAAAGGGTATAAATAGACTTTGCATAAAATTAAGCATAATGACTTTCATCGATCCACGTGTTTGTATGAAATAAATAGATTCTATCTCTATTTTTTTTTATTTTTAGTTATTGGATACCAAACGGGATGTTAAAGAAATGGATTCAATCTCCATTTCCTTCAAGCAGAGGCTACGGGGCACTTGTTGTTTGGGAAATTGGGATAAATCTAAGAGGGAAGTTCTTGAAAAAGTTTCTTTTTTTTTGGCAAAACAACGAACCCTTCTCTTCATTGCAATTTGTTGACAGCCGACGCTCTCTTTTTATTTGGTTTATTGGTTTGCGAGAAGCATCTCGATAATTTGAATTTATATTATTTATCTTTTTGTTTTTCCTATAATTTTGTAGCTAACAAAAAAAATTGAATCATCGACAGAATTAACTGAATAATTCCCCCACTGAGTTTTATTTTTTAAAAAAGTTTACCGACATAAAAGGGTGCTAGAAGGGAAATAAGCATCAGAAAGGAAGGAACAATCAGAAGAAGAAAGAATCAGAGAGGATACAGCCAAATTCTCCACATTACTCCTCTATCTATCTCTCTTTCGTTAGTATCCTTCCCTCAGCCCTCAATTTCTGTTGCTCAATTTCTCACAGCAGCTGCCACGTGTTGAATTCAGTTTCGGTTGCCAGCTGTCCATCTTTCTTTCTGAGTTAACAAGAAAGTTACATTCATATAAAATAAGAACAATATGAGAATGAACATGTCACGGCTTCACAACATTAATATATGCTGGCTAAATATCATGTTCATTAAGTAAAACCAAACCACATCATCCCAATATTAATATATGTCGGCATATATTAATATTGTTAAGGCCACAAGTCCCTTTCGTTTAATCAAAATTAAATATAGTCCTTCTCTATGTTGGTCAGCAAGTTCTTCCTAAATTTCAAATAAAATAAAACATAGATCTTGAAATTGGATTTATGCTTTCATTTCATATTATGGTTCTAACGTGAATATACGGTTGGGTTTTAATTATGATCTTTTCGAAATAGGACAAAGTTTTCCGTAGAACCCCTGGGTCATGTGTCAGCTATTTAATCAATTACTTTTTGGTGATAGTCATTATGTATATAAATTTTTTATAAAATTTAAGTATAGCCCCAAAATAATATACGTATAGGTCCGCGTAAAAATGACACATGACCGCAAAAAATAAATAAAATTAGCATATAAATTTCTATAAAATTACGTATACACCCAATGCCTCTGTCCTCGATCAAGGATGGGAGAGAATAAAATTGATCTTGTCTTGTCTTGACAATGTACGAGATAAGGTTGCCACCTACTCATCTTGTTAAAAGAATATTCGAACTCAATCATGCCAAAACCGAAATTGCATGTTATTTTCCTGGTGATCTTCTCAAGTTGACCCCGGCCCGTCATGGCTTCACAAGCCATCTCCATACATCTTTTATCAGGCATGGAATCAGAACCTTCTTAGACAACAAACCAAGATTTCAAAATGCGGATTGCAGCACATGATGTGGCCACAATATTATAGATGTGGTCTTCGCCGCATCTGCAATAATTCGTAACATAACGGTCTGTAACGTTTGTAACGCATTTTATCATTTTTGCAACACTTGCAACCACAACACAGCTACACTTGCAATCGCAATGCAGTCCCAATCGCAATCACAACCGCAATTTAAAACCTTGCAACAAACTTTAATTGGGGGCATGAAATATCTTCCACACTTTTTCGAGCAATCGAGCGATTAAAGATTTCAATCATCGTTTAAAATAGCAACTGCACAAATAAATGCCACAAATAAGAACATTTTTGTATTTGAATATATTCCCAAATTCATTCACAAATTAGCATTTATTAATTTAATTCTATATCTTATTGTAGTTCCTCTCCTCGGGCACTCAAGTTTTAGCATCAAAATACGCACGTAGAAGCAAGAGAATTCCAATGCTTGATAAATATATATTTCTCTATAAATGTGGAAGAGAAGGGATTTCACAGTTGCTGGAGTTTCTTTTGTGTCAAATTATCTCAAATATCTATCTTTTTTTTCCTTATAATTCAATTTGAACTAAATATATAAACACACACCCGTCAACATATAAAAGGCTTCTAAACTTTCTAGCTCAGGGTTTCTGGAGTTTCTGAATTCAAATAAGTAAATAGTAATTTATTTTCTCATAGTTGAAGTTGAAATAAAAAATAGGTTTGTTCCCCGTCAGTTACATTTGTAAAAACGTACGGAATCTGATCTTGATCACGTCAAACACATATACACCGTCACTGTGGTACGTTTCTAGATTTTGATGCTTAAAATTATGGTTGTTGCTGATAATTATACATGTCAATTATAAATTGCAATTTATATGTTTTTTTCTTCTCTCTAAATATTTTCAAATTGAATTAATATATAGGAATCTATGATTCTATCCTTTTCTTTGTTCAATTGATTACGTACATCTGGGAAGTTACGGGGAATCAGCACCCATGAAATTGAAAACCCTAGTGTTCTCGTCAATTGTCCTTTTTTTTTTTTCGGGTTGTACAATAAAGATATTTTCGAGTCATTTGCCACACAGCTACATTTTTGTATCTGAATACATTCCCAAATTCATTCACACATTAGCATTTATTAATTTAATTCTATATCTTATTGTAGTTCCTCTCCTCGGGCACTCAAGTTTTAGCATCAAAATACGCACGTAGAAGCAAGAGAATTCCAATGCTTGATAAATATATATTTCTCTATAAGTGTGGAAGAGAAGGGATTTCACAGTTGCTGGAGTTTCTTTTGTGTCAAATTATCTCAAATATCTATCTTTTTTTTTTATTTATAATTCAATTTGAACTAAATATATAAACACAAACCCGTCAACATATAAAAGGTTTCTAAACTTTCTAGCTCAGGGTTTCTGGAGTTTCTGAATTCAAATAAGTAAATAGTAATTTATTTTCTCATAGTTGAAGTTGAAATAAAAAATAGGTTTGTTCCCCGTCAGTTACATTTGTAAAAACGTACGGAATCTGATCTTGATCACGTCAAACACATATACACCGTCACTGTGGTACGTTTCTAGATTTTGCTGCTTAAAATTATGGTTGTTGCTGATAATTATACATGTCAATTATAAATTGCAATTTATATGTTTTTTTCTTCTCTCTAAATATTTTCAAATTGAATTAATATATAGGAATCTATGATTCTATCTTTTTCTTTGTTCAATTGATTACGTACATCTGGGAAGGTACGGGGAATCAGCACCCATGAAATTGAAAACCCTAGTGTTCTCGTCAATTGTCGTTTTTTTCTTTCGGGTTGTAATAAAGATATTTTCGAGTCATTTGTCACACAGCTACATTCATGATGCTATAAAAGGAGACTTTGAGAGTTCAAGCATCAATCACAAATCCAATTATAACAAAAACTTCTGTTCCCAAAAACGAGCAATATCCTATCATGGCAAGCCCATCCTCTATCAATAACACTCCTCAAGAAAAACACGAGGTGTTCATCAGCTTTAGAGGTAAAGACACTGGCAAAACGTTCACCAGCCATCTAAATGCAGCTTTAAAAAGGCTAGACATCAAAACCTACATGGACTGTCCAGAGAGAGGGGATGAAATATCAGCCGACCTTCTCAGTGCTATTGAGGACGCCAACCTCTCTCTGATTGTTATCTCTGAGAACTATGCAAATTCAACGTTGTGTTTGGATGAGCTCGTCAAGATACTTGAATGTAGAAAGAGTAAGGGGCAAATGATAATGCCTGTTTTCTATCACATAGATCCATCCTCTGTACGTAATCAGGGGGGAAGTTTTGCTGAAGCATTTGAAATGCATAAGCAGAGATTTAGGGGGGACATGAAGAAGGTGCAAAGATGGAGGGATGCTTTAACTGAAGCAGCCAATCACTCTGGCTGGGATTGTTCCAACGACAGGTAACTCTACATATAACATGGAACTTTCATTTTTAAAATAATTTTTTCTTTTAGCAATATTTCTTCCCTTGGAAACATATTGAAGGAAGGAAATGCATAGTTTGCTTCAATTATTCGTCAACCTTTTCATATTTCATAGCCCAACAGTACAAGAAAAATAACTTTCCGGATATTTTACTTGCGACGTTTTCGATTAACCTACTTTTGTTGTAGTGCCAATGATGGAAACTAAAATTTGTCATCTCTCCCTTCTAATTGCAAACATTCTCTAAAGTGTTGAAGAATGATTTATGGAATAGATCTAATTCCCTATGCAATTAAAAAAAAAAAAACACTAGCTTAGATTTGTGTAACATGGTACCTATAGCTCGATGGTTACTATTCGGCAATGTTGATCGATAGGGCTTGAAATAGTAGTTTTAGATATACTAATGAAAATGCAAAATAATTTTGGATTAATATACAACTTAGGATCATGTTTAACAAAAACTCATTTGAAGTTAAATTGTATTGTTGGTCCTTATATAGTTACTTAATTTTTAATTTGATCTTTGTAATTTAAAATTTCGTAATTACATCTTAAACTTTAAAATTTTATAATAAACAAACCTCTGTGCTCCGTTAAGATAAGATGATGTGGCTATAGGGTGGCATGTGTGGTTAGTGATGTGTTAAGTGGCTGTTGAGATAGCACTTGTATTGCCACCTCATCATATCTTAACAAAGCACAAGCGGTAGTTTGCTGAATGCTGATAGGGATTCAAATTAAGAATTTTTTTTTAATTATAAATATTTAAATACAAATTTTAAATTGCAGAGATCAAATTAAAAATTGATTAAAATTATATAGATCAATGGTATAATTTGGTCCTCTTTAAGGGTTCTTTTATTGAGAGCTTGAGCCTTCAAAAAATGTCTTTATTAAATATAATTTTTTAGTTTGAATAATAATTAAATAATAACATCTATTATCTAATAAATAATATAGAATTACACCAATCATAGTTGGAGCAGCTCACTCGAGCTCCTTAAAATCCAACCTCTCTTGTAGTATCTTATAATTAAGTGGGGGGAGGGGTGTGTGTCAAGGGATAATACGTTTCAGTACTATATCATGCTACCAAAACTACAAAAGCACAAAACACCTGAAAGCATCAAGTGTCTAGAGTATTACAAAGAAGAAAGTAATAGTTATAGCTTGTGCATGTATTTTGGAGGATTTGATGCTATGGAGTTCAATTAGTAGCTTGTAAGATTGTGTTCAAATATAGGGATAATTATGCAGGTTGGAATCTGAAATAGTGGAGGAAATAGCGGAGGATGTGTTGCGAAAACTGAATCGGGGGTACGTTGGGGACCTTGATGAACAGATAGCAAAGTTGAGGCAACTTGCTGAGCTTCAGAATGAGTATTCTAAGCTCATGCCTAGTTTGGATATATAACTTCAAAAATCTTTATGCAACAGCCCCGCGCATCACTGAGCTTAAAAAGGAAAGAAACCTTCGGTTGCTTCGCCTCTCGCCTGAGATGCGTCCAGACATGCATAATCAATAGCCCAATCGTTATTTTTAATTCCTAGCCCAACACTTATTGCATCACGTCTCAAAATTCACAGTGCTTTATGTTTTTATTTTTATTTTCTTGTTTCTTTTATTTAAAGGATTGGTTTTAATTGTACGAATTCTATTACAATAATAAATTTCATCACTACGTATTATTAAGTTTTATTGAATTAGAATACCGTGTAGTTATTAGACCTGTCTTGTCTCACAATAGGGTTAGCTTTGAAAAGAAACAGTAAGAATATAAATGGGAGTTTTCGGAACGAGAAAAAATGATATAATTTTAAATATTTTGTGCAAAAATGAGAGTATAGAAAGAAACTCATGATTATATTTATTTGTTATAATAACTTTACCAAGAAATATCCCCAAAAAAAAAAAAAGATGTTGTAGCTCCAAACATGCTTTGAAGTATTGAATCCTAGTTTTGGTAAAGATTAATGTAGAAATTTTCTTCGTTTTTCTATTTTAGTTATTTGCATTCTCTTTGATTTAATCAAATAAAGAATCTTAGTGGAAGTTATGGTTGCATGATTTAGGAGTTTAGTTAGCAATTAGGGGTCAGACATTTCCTTGTCAGTGGTCAGTATTTCGCTGAAAGTTTGTTGCATTTTCTCATATTTAAAAGTAGCGTCCAATATGAATAAGAGTAGAGTTTCAGTTTATACTTTATGGCCTTTTTCTGTATTTGATAAAAGTCCTCATATAATTTGTCGTTTTTTTTATCACTTTGTTTATTGTAGCCCATATTTTTGACGAGTTATATATATATGTGTGTGTGTATGTGTGTGGGTGGGTGTTGACGATTGGCAATTAGAGGAATATTCATCATCTATATAGAGAATAAATAACATGTTAATTACTGGGGACCTTTGAATTCAAGTGTCATGAAAATAAGAGTATTGTCAAATCTTGTTAGTTATAGATACATACAATTCATCCCGAAACACGCAAATATAAATATTAATGATTGAATTTAGTTTCAGATTATTTTTAAATTGATTTGAAGAATAGCTTCATCATGACAGCTCATATCAGGGGCCTAATTCAAATGTTTATATTTATAAAGCTTTAAATAAAGTTTTAAAATACATGAAGGACCAAACAAAACAGTTGGGTCAAACTAATAGTAACTAAATTAACCTGATATGGAATTTTATGTCCTCGTTGGCAAGTGGAATATAACGTCGAACTAGTTGGCAAGTGGAATATAATGTCGACCTAGTTGGCAAGTGGAATATAATGTCGACCTAGTTGGCTAGTGGAATATAACGCCTACTTGTCATTTTTCATCAACTAAGTCCCAGTTCCGTGAAATGGGGTAGCATGCAAAGAAAACTTTTCTTTTTCTTGATCATATATGATGGCTATATTAAATTAAGTCTCCTCACTCCAACTCACAAGGTTGACTGAAACTCCCTTATTCTTTTCACACTTAAGGTTTTATTATTTTATTTTTCTTAAATCACGCGTTACGATTTAATAATATATAAGATATTTTAGAATTTCATTTCGGCCATAAATTAAAAGGAGGAAAAAAAAAGTCTTCACTTTCTGCGGCATATGCTAATTCCTCTGATCTGCATAGATCTCTTGGAAATTCTCTTTCATTTCCGAGAGGTACGACTAGGGAAGTACGCATTTTCCAATCCAAGCCATTGATTTCTTACTGCTTTTTTCTTTCTTTTCCTCTTTTGATGAGTCCTTAAGATGATGCTATAAAATGGGTACTTTTTCAAAGTTTCGAACCCAGTGGAGGAGTTAGGCACCATTCTCTAATCCAAGTAAGGGAGACTTTCACACAAAACAACCAGCTATCACATGGCTCACTCATCCTCCAGTGCTAATGGTACTGCTCCTCAAGAAAAACACGAGGTGTTCATTAGCTTTAGAGGAGAAGACACCCGCAAAACCTTCACAAGCCATCTAAATGCAGCTTTCACAAGGCATGACATCAGAACCTACGTAGACTACAATCTTGAGAGAGGAGATGAAATATCAACCACCCTTCTTAGGGCTATTGAGGATGCCAAGCTTTCTGTGATTGTTTTCTCTAAGAACTATGCAAATTCAAAGTGGTGTTTGGATGAGCTCTTAAAAATACTTGAATGCAAACGGACGAGAGGGCAAATAGTATTGCCTGTTTTCTATGACATTGATCCATCCTTTGTGCGTAATCAGATAGGAAGTTATGCAGATGCATTTGATAAACATGAGCAGAGATTTAGGGGTAACACGATGAAGGTACAAAGATGGAGGGATGCTTTGGCAGAAGCTGCAAGTTATTCTGGCTGGGATTGTACCATCAACAGGTAACTCTGCCATATAACTTTTTTTTTTTCCTTTACTCGTCCTTTCATTTTGAAAGGTTCATTAATCTTTCATTTGCAATTATGAAGCGATTTGATGCATTAGTAGTTTTACATTTTTTAAAATTTTGGGGTAAGATTTCTGAGACATAGATATTATTATATTATTTTATATTATTTAGGAAAAAATGCAAACACATTTTTGTTTTCAAACAGCTTCTTAACTTTAGATTAAAACTTTTTTAAAAATTATTTCCCCAAGTTTCATCCTTTAACATTTGGGAATCTTGGGATTTAAATCAAAGTTTTGTATTTTCATACTTTTTTCATTATTTAATAATTCTGATGATTTGATATGACAATTAAAAGCTATAAAAAATAATATTATTGATATTTTTATGAAAGTTAAGAAAAGTAAAAATTCTAAGATATGAGATCTCTCTGAGTTTTTTATAGTATTAAATTCAAGAAAGGGTGAAACACTATGATAAGAGACGTTAAATGTCATCAAACATTTTGAATAGTAGTGTAGAACACAAAATGTTTAGTATATCTTATCGTTTAAAATATAAGAGTAATTAAATTGAAATTTAATTATCCAAAGATAAATATATATATTTTTAAATTTGGTCTTTCTTTGTATTTTTTTTTCTTTTCATTTACATATAAATATATATATATTATTGCAAAGTAATCTAACATGAAAATTTGGTTCCATATATATATATATATATATATAAATGTGGAAGTTGAAAAATGTTCCAGTTTGAACGAATTTTTGGAAAATTTGATAAGGTAGTTATTTCAGTACTTGTAAAATTAAATTGGAAACACTGTTTTTATTGTATATAAAATTGGGCAGGATGGAATCTGAACTTGTGGAGGAAATAGCAAGGGATGCTTTGGGAAAACTGAATCGGGTGTATTTAGGGGACCTTGACCAACAGATCGCAAAGTATGAACAACTAGCACAGCTCCAAAATGAGTATGCCCACAAAATACCTAGTATAGAAAACTTTCAAAATGTTGAAATGACAAAGCAACGCATCACTGAGCTTCAAATGGAGAGAAATCTGCGCATGCTTCGCCTCACACCTGACATGGTTTCCCACATCCAACATTCATCCCCTCCCCCCAATCGTTTTTTCTAGCTCGATTATGGCATCATGATTAAGCTTAGTCAAAATTGATCAAAGTTTATTTTATTTTATTTTTTTGTTCTATTGTTTGAACGGATAGTTTTGTATGAAGTACTTCTATTCACTCATTTGATCAGTACAAATTAATAAAATATCTTTATTGAAAACATTTTGTTGGGATGTGACCAAATTACCAGTTTGAACCCTCTTTTTGAAGTTATAATAGTAGTTTAAAATGAAATAAAAATATGAATATTTTTGAAGAGGACACCTAATGATAAAAGCATTGTAGACTTTCAATGTAATCGTGCTATTTTGTAAGGGTGTATATAGGTTGGGCCGGACAGGGTTTTTGATCGTACCCGATACTTGACCCGATTTTAGAGGGACTTTAAAATTGAAGTCCATTGTCCTAACTCGAGCCTAGTCCTACCCAGTCTAATTTAATATAAGGTAGGGCGGGGATAAATCGAGTGGCTCGATAATTTTTTTTAATTTATCATAAAAATTATAAAATAACTTTAAAAAAAGTTTATATAAATTTTTATAAGATTACATTTTTAAAAAAAAAATTTAAAATTTTGATATAAATCTTTATAAAAAATATATTTTTTTTATTTTTTTTTAGATTTGATTAAATCATTATATCTCTTAGGGGCAATTTAAATTTATTATGAAAATTATAAAATAATACTTAAAAAAATTGTATATAACTTTTTATAAAATTATATTTTATTCTTAAAAAAAATTAAAATTTTGATATAAATCTTTATAAAAAAATATTTTTTAAAAAATAAATTTATTTTTCAGACTGAGCTAGGCCCTTATTGCCTTGTACCCGGCCCACTCCTAAATTTTTTTAAAAAAAGTTTGTGTCCGGCCCAATTTGATCGGACAAGCCAGGCCAACGGGGCCTAAACATGTATGAGAGGGCATACTTCTGGCTTTTACTTTAATTAAGAGGTTTAAATCTGCATGTTTAAAACATGTATGAGAGGGCATACTTCTGGCCAAAAATAATGAAGATCATAGAGTGGGTTTGTCTCAGATGCAATGTGATTCCAAAATTTTCGCCATAATCATTTCTATAAGAAGGTTGATATATGTTTAAAGAAGTATGCAGATCACCTTGATCTTTGTCTCAATTACAATTCCGCCAACAATTCAACAAAAAAAACAAAAGCATCATTCTCATTATTTTTAGTGATTTTACAGACTTCAATTTTAAAATTTAGATGACGCAAAACTTATATTGCAACAAAAATAAAAAATTAAGTGATTGATTCTGATTATTTTAAATTGAAGAAATATTATAATTAGAAGTAAACATCAACGTGAATAAAACAAATTTTCCCCATATGTCTTCATTACTCTTTTAAGAGTGGCAGGCAAAAAATAATGAGCGCAAAAGGGTATATAATCAACACAAAAATCAACTGGTTCAGCGTATATCTATAGAGTAAAAAGATTTTATTAAGAAAATTAACATACACTCTAACAGTGGAACCAGGATCATCTGTAATAATGCAATTTATTGTAAACGGTACAGTTGATCTTTTTTTTTTTTTTTGGTTGACGCAGTTGATCTTTACATGCCTCTTTTTTTAGGGTTTAAAACATAACATAAAATAATTTTAAAATATAATTGGGAGAATAAATTTTTTTATTTATAATTAAAATTCTAAAGTTTAATTTTTTTATAATTAAAATTTTTATTCTCTTAGTTATAATTTTTGAATACTTTACATTATTTTTCAAAAAATAAAAAATACTTTAAAAAACTAACTGCCCCGGCATGCAGTTATAAACTTTACTAAACGACCCGGAGACCTAACAGTGACAGTACAATCAAGTCCCCACAAATTCACATGAAGCCCTATATAAATTATATGCTTCCTTCTCTTCTTCATCTCTTGCAAGTGTCGACAATAGGAGTTTGCAGAAATAACGATCCTTTTTCATGCTTGAACTAGTAATTTATGTCCTTCAGTCGGCAAGTTGAAATGTCTACCTTTAATTTTTTATTTTATTTTCATTAACCTATTTCCATTGTCCCTGAGAAATCCTGATCAGTCAAACCCCATGGCTATAAGAAATAACCTTCTCACTTCCATTATCTCAAAGACCCAAACTCATATATTAAAACGAAATTTATAATTAACTTATATATCTATTTATATTTAATTTATTTAATGCAGTGAAACATACAAAAGAAAAATTAAACATAAAAATTGAGAAATTCAAATATAACATTTTATTTTATGGTAATTGCCGTCATAATTGAAAAAAAGTATTTATATATTCGCTCCATTTATTTTTTAAAAAAATAAATGAAAAATAAAAAAAATAAAATAAAATAATTAAAACAATCTTAAAATGCCCAAAAGCAAAGAATTTTGGATTCAAAAAATGCCTCAAATGGATAAAGTCGATTGGCACGACCATGAATTTTAAAATTTTTTTTATTAATATGTAATATTGGCCCAAAATTACTCAGGAACCAAAAGTTATATCTGTTTGAAGTTGGAATGTCCCTTTATTGATGAGAAGTTTTTTTTTTTTTTTTTCTTTAACTGCAGATAGTCAACTCATTCCGGAAACTTATTTACTAGATTTCTACGTCGTTATATATTTGTATACGTCGTAAATAGAGTTTGGCTAAAATATTTTCCATCTTTGACATTGTCTTCAGAATAGGAAGGTGCGTCTAAGAAAGTCATTAACCAGATCAAAGACCTGGGATTCGCAATCTTTTTTTTTTCTTGGGATCATTAGGATATTTTTATTTCTTTTTGTCACAGCTGCATTTTGCTATATATGAAAGCTTTCAGAGTTTCAAACCCAGAGGAAGAGTTGGCCATCCTTCCCAAATCCAACTATCGAAGGTTTTCACACCCAACACTTCTCTCTCTCTCTCTCTCTAATGTTTCCCCCAAATCACGAGGTGTTACTAAGCTTTAGAGGAGAAGACACCCGCAAAACTTTCGTAAGCCATCTGAATACAGCTGTAAAAAGGCTAGGCATCAAAACCTACATAGACTGCAATCTAGAGATAGAGCAATTGAGGATGCCAAGCTCTCTGTGATTGTCTTCTAGAAGAACTATGCAAATTCAAGGTGGCAATTAGATGAGCTCATAAAAATACTTGAATGTAATATTATAGTTCCTGTTTTCTGTGACATAGATCCATCCTATGTACGGAATCAGATGAGAAGTTATGCTCATGCATTTGCTATTCTTGAGCAGAAATTTAGGTATGACACGACTAAGATGCGGAGGTGGAGGGATGCTTTAGTAGAAGCTGCCAATCACTCTGGTTGGGATTGCTCTGACAATCAGTAAGATAACTTTATTGCTTGCGAAAGCATTCATAGATAAATCTGATTTATAAAGAATAAATAAATCATATTAATTATGAATAAATTTGCAGATATATTTTTAAGGGACTTATACATAGTACATTGGTAATTAATTTGATTTACCTACTTTTAGAAGGTCAGGTCTACCTAGAATTCCTCATAGCATACTACGTAATTTATTCCATGAAAAAATTTTCAAGCTTAATTAGTCTATGCTAAACTAATGACAAGTGGACATGTACGACGTGACTTTCATTGAATGTCCATCTAAACCGCAAAAAATCAATGTGCAAAATGAATACTTCGTTGACCAGTTCAGAAGCCTTCTCTTGCAGGACGGAGTATGAAACTGTGGAAGAAATAGCAGTGGATGTATTGAAGAAACTGGATCGTGCGTGTGTTAGGGACCATGATTACAAGATTGCTAAGTTAGAGCAACTAGCGCAGCTTGAACGTGAGTTTTTCGAGCCAACAAAAACTGATTACAACTTTTCACCATATGACTTAAGCTCAGCGCTCCAACGCATCACTAAAAACAACGGAAAAGAAACTTCGCATGCTTCGCGTCTTACGTGACTTGCTTCCCCACCTGGAACTTTCACGTTTTATTAATGTGGTTCAATTGTTTCAGAGAACTTCAGATGAATATTCAGAAGTAATTGAACTTTTCATAACTGCAGGGATAGTTGCATGAATTTTGTGTGAATGTGGCTTAATCGTCCGAATTCTTTTTCGTTTGCTATAAAAAAAAAATTTAGTTAGATGCGACAATACAAAAATTTATCTGCAAATATTATATTTTCTCTCAACCTGATAAAACTGGAATTGTCACAAATTCTCTGTCTGTGTCAAAAAATTACAGAAGTAGGTGACTATGCCTCGTAGGTTCTGCAATTTTATGCTCCCGCAACATTAATTAAAAAAGACAGTTATGGGGTATATCCGCTGTGTCTCGAAAAAAAAAAAAGAAAGGAGGGATGAGCCACATTTGTTGTGCTCCCAAATAAAAAATAAAAAAAACTTGCTTGGGGCAATGTTTAAAATTGCGGAACATAATTTGTGATATGACTACAATATTGTTAATGCAGACTATGACACATCTGTATTGAAACACTCACAATATCCGTAATCTTTGTTATACTAGTATAATACCTACAATTATAACTGCAATTTAAAACCATAATTTGGGGGCACAGGTATGCTATCCTTTTATTTTTTCTGCTTTGCAGTGCTATTGAGCTTTAAAAAAAAAATTGAATTGGTTTTATGTGCCACCAAATTCATAAAAACTATTGCATATGAATAAATGACTTTTTTGCATGATAACATTTGACTCTTTTATTTTTTATTTTTTGGGTAGCATATAGGTGCTTAAATACTTTAGCCTTTAATCCTCATATATGATTGAAGGAAAAAAAAATTCTCAAATTCTATTTATTTTGTTGAAATTTTAAATTCTTCTTGTATAATTATTATATTAAATTATTTCATTAATTTTAAAATTCATTCCCAAGCTAATGAATTAATAGTTTTTAAATTATACCATCTTGTATCTTTAAAATTGAGGTGAAGTTTCTTTACCACTAATTTGAGTCTACATCTTAATAGTTTTATTGCAATAAATTAAATATAAAGTTTATGTCGGAACATAATCGACCAAATTATGGGCAACTTTTTATAATTTGTATTTTTAAAAAATTCATCTAAAATTTTCGTCTAAATTTTAACATACGTACCATAATATAAACCACCACTTATTTTAAATTAATGATGAAGCATGTTTTTTTCCCCCTTTGTGAAAACCATACATAGGATACCTTTTATTTATTTAGTCGCGAAACAAATTTGTTCTGTAAAATTTGCCAGTTGAATAAAGTTCCAAACCTAGAATAAGTTGAATAAAGTTCGGATGAAATATCAGCCACCCTTCTTAGTGTAAAACCTACTACATACCATTCACTTAATACAAAAGAAAACCCATTTTACCCATAGTCTTTGTAGCAAAACAATTAGTAGCGAAAACTTAATTACTAAACAAATCAAATTAACTTCCAATGCCTAGAGATGGTATTCTTTTCCATTTTAATTCATGACTCACATACAAATATCTGGTCTCATCACATGGATCATGTGTATAAAACCCATATGCATAAAGGAAGCAAATGGGCTTACATTGACCATAGTCGCTTATTTTAATACAAACTTCAAAAATTCATAATTTGAACTATATAAATCTAATTTATATAAATTAAGTATTTTTAGAAAACTTATGATGTGGATTTTATAGTATAAAAATTTAAAATTAAAATTAATCCATTTAATCCCTTAAAAAAAATGAAAACCATATATGAACCAATGTGAACAATATTAGGGCCATGAGAGCTTTTTAGGGTTAATTTTAGAAATTTGCTAAATATTTTATAAAATTTCAAAAAATACAAACTTTGACTTTATAGGAAGTTCTAAATATCCTTTAAATGCTCACCAAATTTCAGTCTTAAACTCAATCATTTAGCAAATCAAGGGGAAGGATATATTTTATGACTTATTTGGACAAATTTTTGATTCAAAATTAATCCAATTGAGCTCTAATACACTATCTCTTGCCATGAACAACTTTCAACTCATAAATACATCATCTATAAATGGTTCAATATAATAACGTTGCCTAGCATCTAAAATCACATATCCACTTGTATTCATGCATGCAATCCTCATGGATATTCATATATCAAAACATTTTCTCATGGCATATATACATCAAATAGTCTTACATTTGCTACCTAATGCTTTTGCATATACATCAAAATACATCATATTTACAACTAAAGTTTTATATTTACCAATTACATGCCAACATTCCACTAGCATCTTTAATTTACATTCTCCACTACATTAATTACTCTTAGGTGACTCTTTGACTCAAGTGTACCTAAAAATTTCTTAGTTGGAAATGTGAGATTTGGATCCCAATAGGTAATATGTCATTCACATTCATATCAAGCAATACATTAATTGATCATACTATGTAACATGACTAGAAAAGGATCAACCTTTAGACCCCAATTTGGTCATCCACAAATCATTGTCCCCATACCAATGACATGTCACATAGAGATTATATAATTGGCCAATTACACACAAACAACCAACCTTTAGCTCATTCATGCATAGCTGATGGAAGTTGGAGTATATACATGTGTGTGTGTCAAAAAATAGGAGTCTCACATTGCTTAAAATAGATAGAGCCTTAATGTATATATACTAAGATGTAATATTAAATAAGTAAATGGGTCAAGAAGAGAAGTGGGCTCGCACACACAACAACAGGCCAACACAGTTAAAAAACTCCAATTTCCTCCCCTGCACGCGAGTTTGATGCAATACTGGGCATTTTTTCCTAGAAATATTTTTGAAAATTTAAAAATATTTTATTTAAATAAGCTTACTGGAAAAAACTCATTTTTAGCAATTTTGAATTTGGGACCTTAAATTTTTGGACGTTGAAGCTTTCAAATTATCGATTTAATTTCTCATTAACCAGGTTTTAATCCCAACGTTCAGAAATGATCTTCCTTTATTTGACTTTAATCCCAACATTCAAAATTGATTTCATTAATCATAATTAAGTCACTATTAATCAATTTTATTACTGCCCAATGTTCCTGTCTGTGTCCTTAGCCTATAAAAGGTAGTGTATGGTGTAGTTCAAGACACACCAAGCTACTGAGCTATTTGCATTTTCTCCTCTTCCTTCCTGCTCTGAGTTTTTTATTCTCTGCTATTCTACTTCCCTGTGAATTTTCGCAAGAAAGATCTATTTAATCCTAGAGAGTTGTCGACTTGTATTGGAATAATTCTTAAGGACAATGTCCTTGGGCACAACTTGGATCAAGTTTTCCTAACATATTTATGAACTGCAAGTAACAATCTTAAGAGTTATAGACACACATCGTGATGCTACTATTAATTTTGATGCTGCTAATGTTACCGTTGCTGCTTCTAGTGGGGACATGGTGGTGCTGCTGTTGTCTTTGTGCCCACCACACTGCCACTTCTTAAGCCATTCCTAGACATCTCAAAAATTGAGGTGTTTGATGGAAAGAACTTCAAATAGTGGCAAGAACGTGTTTTCTTGGTGCTGGACATGCATGTAGTTGTTATGGTTCTCACTTAAACTGGGCCTGCTGCAAATGCTGACCAAGCCCAAAAAGATGTTTAGGCTTATGCCAACAAGGTAAGCAAGCATACTATCATTAGCATGTTATCTAATGATTTGTTTGATGTTTATTATGTCTACAAGGAAGCCAACAAGATCTGGGAGTCACTGATCACAAAGTATACTACTGAGGATGCTGGAAAGTAGAAATTCATGATAAAAAATTACTAATGATGGGAGATGTTTGAAGACAAACACATCAAGCTACAGATCAACAAATACCACAAGTTACTGGAAGAACTCCGTGTTAAGAAGATCAACCTTCCAGATGAATTTATAATTGGGATCCTGATCGAGAAACTGTTAAATTCATGGAAAGACTACAAACAACAATTCAAACACAAGCAGAAGTAACTATTACTATCAAATCTCATCACTCACATCATTATCGAAGACACCAACCAAAAAGAGATTCAAGTAGTAAAAGGCAAGGAGATAGCCTCAAAGGAAAACTTGGTGGAAAAAAAGTCGCACAACAAGAAATATGATTCTCATAAGAAACTTGATTACAAACCCAAGAATTCTAACCCTAAGTTCAAAAAGAAAGGCAATTACTTTGTTTGTGGCATGTCAGGGCATCATGTTGCTCATTGTAGAAAGAGAGTTAGAAATAATAATTCTCTCAAGTTGAATGTAAATTTGGTTCAAGGAGATGAGAATAATGATGATGAAGTCATTGTTGTGGTTATTTCTCAAGCTATTTTTTTCTCCAATGTGAGAAAGTGTGTGGTAGACTCTAGGGCTACCAAGCACATCTATACAAGTAAGGAAAATGTTCACCTCCTATGATCCTATCAAGGAAGGAGAAGACCACATTTATCTTACTGATTACCAAACTACAAAAGTTCTTAAGAAAGGAAAAGTAATTCTTAAACTCACATCCAAAAAGATCTTGGCTTTCAATGATGTTCTGCATGTGCCTAATGTTAGAGTAAACTTAATTTTCATAGCCCTATTAGGAAAGGCTAGGGTTAAAGTGTTATTCAAATTTGACAAGACTATAATGACAAAGAATAATATCTTTTATGGGAAAGGGTTATTGTAATCAAGGATGGTTTGTACTGAATGTCACTAAAATGAATAAAAATGCATCCTCTTTTGCTTACTTGCCTGTTTATATGATTGATTCATTTAATATGTGGCATGCTAGATTAGGACATATTAGTAAGTCTTATATTAAAAAAATGCAACAACTTGGTTTGATTTCTGGAATTAAAAATGGTTATTTAAACAAATATGAAGTGTGTGCAAAAGTTAAGTTAACTAAAAAATCACATTTTTCTACACAAAGAGAAACTCAATTGCTTTTTTTAATACACACTGATTTGGGTGATTTAAAATAAACAATAACTGAATATGGTAAAAAGTATTATATTACTTTTATCGATGATTTTTCAAGATATACTAAAGTATATTTATTGAGAAATAAAGATGAAGCTTTTGAAAAATTTCTTTTGTTTAAGGCAGAGGTAGAAAATCAACTAAATAAAAAGGATTAAAAGAGTAAGGTCGAATAGAAGAGGAGAATATATTTGTTAAATGATTTTTGTGAAAAAGAGGGAATTATTCATGAAATAACTCCTCCATAATCACCTGAGTCTAATGGTATTGTAGAAAGGAAAAATAAAACTTTAAAAGAAATTATAAATGTTATACTTATAAGTTCTTCTACCTTAGATAATTTATAGGGTGAAATTTTGTTATATGCTTTTTTTTTACAAAATAGAATACTCTATAAAAAAACAAATAAGACATCTTATAAATTATGAAAAGATTATACACTAAACATAAAATATTTAAAAGTATAGGGTTGTCTTGCCAAAGTAATGCTACTTAATCCTAAGAAAAGGAAAATAGGCTCTAAAACTTCTGATTGCATATTTATTGGGTATGCTAAACATATTGCAACTTATAGGTTTCTAGTTTTGAAAAGTGATATTTTATATCAAAATACTATTATAGAAACTAAAGATGTAGAATTTTTTGAATATATTTTTCTTTTGAAAGTTGAACACATTCCTTATAAAATGGAAAATCTTACTTCTTCTCTTAAAATAAATACAAATGAACATTTGGTTGAAAATTTAAGGAGAAATAAGAGGCAAAGGAAAAAAACTTCATTTGGAAATGATTTTTACACTTATATAGCATAAGATGATCCTTTAAATTTTTATGAAGTTGCTTCTTTTTCATGTGCTCATCTATGGAAAGAAGCAATTAAGGATGAAATTGA
Organism: Erythrophleum fordii; assembly: GCA_032878935.1. Taxonomy (NCBI): domain Eukaryota; kingdom Viridiplantae; phylum Streptophyta; class Magnoliopsida; order Fabales; family Fabaceae; genus Erythrophleum; species Erythrophleum fordii. The sequence goes on along the minus strand of JAVQMF010000053.1, from coordinate 44,693,814 downwards.
TTCTCTTAATCAAAATAAAACTTGAGTTTTAGTAGACTTGCCTCCAAGAGCTAAGCCTATTGGTTGTAAATGGGTTTTTAAAAAAAAACTTAATCTTGATGGGTCCATTGATAAATATAAAGTTAGGTTGGTAGTTAAATATTTTACTCAAAAATAAAATATTGATTATTTTGATACTTTTTTTTTAGTTACAATTACAAGAATTTCCTCTATAAGAATTCTAATTGCTTTAGCTTCAGTTCATAAACTCAGCTTTCTTAAATGGTGATTTAGAAGAAGAAATTTATATGGTACAACCTAAAGAATATGTTACTCTTGGATAAGAAAATAAAATATATAAACTTGTTAAATCTTTATATGAATTAAAACAAGCACCTAAGCAATGGCATGAAAAATTAGATCAAGTTTTGACAAGTAATGGCTTTGCTACTGTTGAAGTAGAAATATGTATTTATACAAAACTTGTAAATAATGATTGTGTGATTATTTGCTTATATGTAAATGACATGCTTATTTTTAATACTAGTATGAATGTTGTAATTGAAACTAAGAACTTCCTTGCATCTAAATTTGATATGAAAGATATGAGTAAAGCAAAAGTGATTTTAGGTGTTAAAATCATAAGGAGTGAAAATAGTATTTTACTATCTCAAGAACATTATGTGAAAAAAATTATTAAAAAGTGTAAACATTTTGATGATTCCCTTTTAAGTACTCCTTATGATTCTAGTATACAATTATCAAAACATAAAGGTGTTCTGGTGGCTCAATCTAAATATGCACAAATTATTAGAAGTCTATTGCATCTCACGAATTTTACCAGGCCTTATATAGCATGTGTTGTATGTAGAATAAGAAGATATACCCACTGTCCAGGCAGTGAGCATTAGATAGTTCTAGTTAGATTGATGAGATATTTGAGAAATACCATGAATTATGTTATATTTTATAGTGGATTTCCTATTATATGAAAAGGACACAGTAATACTAACTGGATCTCAAATTCATATGAGATTAAATCCACTAGTAGCTATGTATTCACTCTTGGTGGTGGTGCAGTATCTTGGAAATCAATTAAACAAAATATTATTACAAAATCCTCAAGGGATTAAGAGTTTATTACTATAGAACTAACTAGTACTGAGGCTGAGTGGTTAAAAAATTTTTTAGCAAATATTCCATTAGGAAAAAAACCAACATCATCAGTGTCTTTACATTGTGATAGCCAATCAGCGATAGCTACATCTAAAAATAAGACCTTTAATGGTAAAAGTAGACACATTCGGTTAAGACATAATATTATAAGGCAGCTATTAAAAGATAGAGTGATCTCAGTCGAATTTGTAAGGTCATAAGTAAATCTAGCAAATCCTTTGACTAAGCCCCGATGGAAGAAACAAATTGATAACACATCAAGGGGAAATGGGACGTAAGCTAACCTAAAATTGACAATGATAGTAACCCAACTTCTATGATTGGAGATCCCATGAAGGAGGTTCATGTAAGTAAGAACAAGTCATTTGTTAGTTCTGCTAGCACTAAAATTCTAATCCCTTCCTATAGTATGAGAAAGTGCTAGATTGCATTATTAGTGAGGCTGAGCAAAGCTCTTAATAATTTCATATTCCTTATGGAAGGTGTATTCATTGTAAATACACTTGATAGAATCACCTATATGAATTTGGAGTGAGGCTGTTCCTATAAGATTATGGCAAAATCTCTAGAGCATTCGTTAAATACCAAGCATGCACATGGCCATTTAAAGCACAAAACTGCTGTTAACAGTAAGAACTGTGGAGTTATAATCTGACTAATAAGTCCGTTAAATTTCACTAACAACTTTATGTATTAAGTGTTATTGGTCTAGGTCTAGTTTATAGTCCAAAAGACACTACATTTGAAATGATTATACTTATATGTGTAGTTCAGATAATAATATTCTTTTGAAACATGTAAGGGATTGTTGAAGTATATACATATGTGTGTGTCAAAAGAAAGAGTCCCACATTGCTTAAAATAGAAAAAGCCTTAGTGTATATATATTAAGATATGATATTGGGCAAGTAAATAGGCTAAGAAGAAGAGTGGACTCGTGCGCATAACAACAAGCCAACATAGTTGAAAAACTTCGATTTCCCCCTTACACGCGAGTTAGACGTGGTACTGGGCATTTTTTTGCTAAAAATATTTTTGAAAATTTAAAAATATTTTATTTAAATGAGCTTACTAGAAAAATTTTATTTTCAGCAGTTTTAAATTTGGGACCTTAAATTTTTGGACGTTGAAACTTTCAAATTATTGTTTAATTTCTCATTAACCAAGTTTTTATCCCAACATTAAAAAAGGATCTTCCTTTCTTTGCCTTTAATCCTAACATTCAAAACTGATTTCATTAATCGTAATTAAGCCACCATTAATCAATTTTATCACTGTCTAACATTCCTATCTATGTCCTCGGCCTATAAAAGGCAGTGTATGGTCTAGTTCAAGACATATCGAGCCATTGAGCTATTTTCATTTTCTCCTCTTCCCTTTTGCTATGAGTTTTCTATTTTTTACTATTCTACTTCCCTATGAATTTTTGCAAAAAGAATCCATTTAATCATAGGGAGTTGTTGACCTGTGCCAAAATAATTTTAAGGATAGTGTCCTCTGGCACAATTTGGATCTTTTCCTAATGTATTTGTGAATTGTTCAGGTTTTCCTAATGTATTTGTGAATTGTAGCTAACAAGAGAAACCTTTGTCTCAACTAACTATGAGAGACAACCAAAACATTAACCTTCTATAAACATGACACTTTAAAATTTCAATTTCCATTCCAATGGTTTTAAATTCCATTTCTTGTTACATTCTAGCTAAATTTGAATTAACACATTGGAACCAATAACTCACCAATTGGAAGCTTGAATTTTCCTATCTAACTAATCAAGATTTCTAAAATTTTAAGGCTCTTAGAACTTCAATTTTTAGCCATCAATCCATAGCAAATTTATATTCAAATTGTAGAGAATTTTATCCTCTTTCTTTCCCCACTATTAGTTCTCCCAAAGTTCTTGGTCAAACTTTAACTTTTTAGTCAAACTTAAGTATCTGGGAAAACTAATTAGTTCATATGAAAGCTCTCATGGAGTTCTACAATTTTTTTAATTAGGTCTAATTGAAAAGAGGAGAGGAAATATCTTAAATTGGCTCTTGAAATCTTTCTCTCTCCACCACCAAGCAATCTTTAGTGGAGGTTGGTGTTTTCTCTCTTCTTTCTCTCAATTTTCATCCTAATAGGTGGGGGAAGATGATGACCACTCCATTTTATTAATTTTGGACTAATTAGGGTAAGTATGGAAATTAGCAACTAATAAAAAAAGTAGAATAAGATAGCTTTATTTTAATTGGCTAATAGTTTAACTTAGGTGTTAGTAAATTCCTAAATCCCAATTCTAGTGTTGGCTTCCCCAAGAAGGCTCTTTCCCTTGGCTTCTCCAAAAAGCATCTTTTTAGTTTTATATCCCCATCTAGTACACTTTACATAAATATGTATCCTATCTATTACACTTATTTAAAATATTTACCTAATTAAGATTAATTAACAAATGATCCAAATTTCATCATAATTGATCCCATTGTATATTAATTTCTATTAAATTTAAGTCAATTATTTGGAGAATTATTTCCCATAATATTACAAAAATCACTTTTAATTCCTAAAATATTATTTTTCCAAAAATCCTAGCATAATCAAATTAGGACAAATTTCTAGATGTTACATTTTCATCCCCTTTTAAAATGAATTTTATCCTCAAAATTTGCATACCTTAGTGAAACAATCTTGAATATTGCTTCCTCATCGCCTCTTCTGATTTTTAAGTTGCCTTAGATTGAAGTAGTCCCTTCTAAACAACTTTTATTAATGGAATGTTTTTGTTGCACAATTGTATTTTATATTGATATCAATAACTTTATCTAGTTCAACTACGTATGACATATTATCTTGTAAATACACTTATTCATGTTCTATGACATATAATGGGTCTAGTACTTTTTAAGCTAAGGCACTGAAATGCATCATAGAGTTGAAAAAGATTTGGAGGTAAAGCAATTTGATCCGCTACAAGTCCAATCCAATCAAGAATTTGGAAGGGACTTAAATATCGAGGACTGACTTATTACCTCTAATATGGTTCGTAATCAACAATTGATATTCATGGAGATGAGGGAACCACCTTTCTCAGCTGCTTAATGTTTTGTTTGATGATAGTAGGATGATGAAATTTGGCAGAATTTTGTTTATGCGTAAGGATATAGTATGTCTGAAAATGTTTCTTGATTTTCTGAGAACCTTTTTCATCACTTCCTAGAGTAGTTATGACTTATTAAACATAATTGATTCGATGTACTTGGAACCTCCTCCATTGTTTTCCTCATAATTAATTTAATTTTCATTTCTATAGATTTGTTTTATAGAAAAAATGTTTGAGAAAATTTCTTTAAATATTTTTCTAGAAAAATAAGACTACCAAAAACCTCCTTTCAACTTAAGGTATTATGTAATTTACAATTTTCAAATTTAAAAGTTGACCATAAATTTCATAAACTTTTAGTTTTTTACAATGTTAGTCTCAATTGACAAAAAATTATATATAACATATCATATTTCGAATGATAAGAAATTTATATAATAATTTATGTCTTTGTTGGTAAGTTGTATATCCACTTTTATTTCTTTTTCATTAAGCAATTTCCATTGTACTTGAAAAATCCTGATCATTCAAACTTGATGGCTATATGATATCTCGTCACTTTACCTCTCTCAAGACTCAAGCAGCAAGGTGGAATTTATATGTCAAAGAGTTATGGCAAGGGGCATATTTGGACTTACAAGTGCCAAAGGACATTCCTTGTTTAGACAAGCCAAAGGGGGATACTTGATTTGATTTTTGTCCCATATTTTTTTAATTTTTTTTCTTTTCATTCCCAACTTCTTGGCTGCCTCTTATATATATAACTTAAAAAAGTGAAATTTATATATTTTTTTATTTTATGGTTCAAGTTGACTTTAAATGTTTTTATAGGATCTTGTCTACCTCGTTTAAAATTCTTGTAATATTTTCACACTAAAGTCTTGATTTCTTGTCGACCAGTTTATTAATATATAGATCACTGTCATGGTCAAGCAACCAAGGGCCTGCAAGAATGTTGAGCTGGCAGTGGGTGATAATAGAATTGAAGGGAATGCCAAAAATTCTGCGGATGGTATGAATGGACAAGTGTTAAATGATCCGACTAAGGAGGATTGCCTTGAGGTGGTGTTAAGGCATAGCACTCGCACACATAAGAAATCAGCAAAGGTAAGAGAGAGTGAGGGTATTTAAGTGTGGGTGTATAGGGACTAAAGGGTATGGAATTTGTTTTGCCAATCTTCCCTTTATATGCCTCTTCCCTCTGATTTGTTGATTCAATAATATTACACTCACTAGAAATTCATCCATTGCTTCTGAATTGGTTGCTTTTGCTACTGAATTGTTACCCAAGTGTAGGTGATCATGACAAAAGGTGCTTTCATTAAGAGATTCAATGGCAGAGAATATCAGAATGAAGGAGATGGCTATGGAGATTAAGAAGCTCATGGAGTTAGGTGATCACAAAGACTTTGAATATATTAACCGAATAGGCAGATTTGAACAATCTATAGAAGAAATTACTCAGGAAATTTCTGAAATTAATCACAACCTTGCGACCTTGATTTAGAACTCTGCCATTGGGTCTTTGAGCTCAAACAACATGATCACCCACAACCAGAGCAACTATCAACCCTTTCATCTCAAGCAAGTGAAGCTTGACTTTCCAAGGTTTGATGGTACCAAGCTACTTTAATGGTTATTTCATGTAAAACAGTTTTTCAACTATTATGAAACTTCCAATTCTCAATGTCTTACGATAACAGCTGTTCATATGGAGGGATCTGTTGTCACTTGGTTCCAAACCATGCAAAAAACACACTAGATTCCTAATTGGGCCTCTCTTGCTCAGGCCATTAAGCTACAGTTTGGGCTTATGAGTTTTGATTGTCCAAGGATCTAGTTGTTTAAACTATATCAAACGGGCTCAATTGCAAAGTATCATACCCAGTTTATAGTGCTTGCAAACAGAGTTAAGGGTGTATCCGATGATGTGATGCGAGATTGCTTTATCAGTGGCCTCAAGGAGGAGGTTAAGCGAGAGGTGGTACCTATAGAACCCACCACATTAGCCCGAGCTGCAGCACTGGCAAGATTATATGATGAGAAGTTGTTCAACGTGAGTAGCAATAAGACTTGATTAGGCACCATGATCGTGGGTCCCAAATTTGTGAGCACTTCGTCAACTTCAACGCCGAGCTCCGCAATGTTGCCCAATTCGTCGTTGCCCCCGTTGTTACCTAAACCTACCAGTAAGCCATTAACGCCAGTGAAAAGACTAACAGTAGCTGAGATGCAGTTGATGAGAGATAAGGGGTTGTGCCTCACATATGAGGAAAAATTTACTCCTAGCCATAAATGTCCCAATCGTCAATATATGCTTATGCAATACGAATCGAAAGGTGAAAAAATAGAAGTTGGGGATGCTAGACATGATTTTGACACTCCGAATGAAACTGAAGAAACCCTTAAGCTACATCATCTTTCATTGCAAGCGATGCAAGGTTCCCCAGGTAAGTGTACTATCCTGTTTCAAAGGTCGATTTTGGGCACTAATGTCTTTGTATTTTTAGATGGGGGAAGCTTAGATAACTTTATCAAGCTTCGTATTGTCAAGCATATTAAACTACCAGTGGATTAGGTACCTGGGTTTAAGGTCTTGTGGGAGGTGGATGATTCTTACAAGGTAATAGCATGGTGTGCAATTTTACCATTGCTTGTTAATGGTAATCGCATCCATATATCTGCTTTTGTTTTGGAAGCCACTGGATATGATGTAGTTTTGGGAGTTGAGTGGTTAACCACTCTAGGTGAACATTTATCAGATTATAGCACTGCCACTCTTAAATATTTAGAGGGCAATCAATGGATTACTCTTAAAAGGGAACGTAAGAAATTACCTGAGGCTGCTTATTTTCATCAATTGGTGCAATTTTGTGAAACTAAGGCCATAGCTGAGCTGTATACTATGGAGTGTTATTCCTATGAAGAAAAAGTTATTTCCACTCTTGAATTGCCTGAGGATATTCCTTCTGATTTAGCAGCACTACTCAACCAGTACCAAGAGGTTTTTAATACTCCAAAAGGATTGCCACCTCCTCACTCTCATAATCATATGATCATTCTTCAACCTAGAATACCTCCTGTCAAGGTTTGACCCTATCATTATCCATTTTGTCAAAAGAGTCAAATTGAATAAATGGTGAATGAAATGCTCGGTAAGGGGATTATCCATCAAAGCACTAAGCCCTATTCAGCACTAGTGCTGCTAATTAAAAAAAAAAAAAGATGGCATCTGGAGGTTTTGTACAGATTACAGGGCCTTGAATGCAGTAACAATAAAGGACTCATTCCTAATTCCTTCAGTTGATGAATTATTGGATGAACTAAAAGGTGCTTGTTAGTTCTCTAAGCTTGACCTCAGGTCTGGATATCATCAAATCTTAGTCAAAGAAGAAGATAGACATAAGACTATTTTCTGGACTTCACAACGACACTATGAATGGCTGGTTATGCCTTTTGGGCTTACCAACATCTTTGTCACTTTTTAATCTCTAATGAATGAAGTGTTCAAAACTTATTTACTGAGATTTGTGTTAGTATTTTTTTAACAATATTTTAGTTTATAACAGTAATTGGTCTAATCACCTTGAGCATTTGGAATTAGTTCTGGCTTGTTTGCTCACTCATCAATTATATGCAAAACTTTCAAAATGCTCCTTTGGTCAATCGAAGATTTATTATTTAGGATATATAGTTTCTACTCAAGGTATGGAGGTAGACCAAGAGAAGGTGCAGGTTGTTGTGAATTGGCCTATTCTAACTACGGTTACACAACTAAGAGGATTCCTTGGATTAATAGGGTATTATCATCAATTTATTCAAAATTATGTTGCCATAGTTTATCCTCTTACCTCTTTGTTGCAAAAAAATAAGTTTCAATGGAATGATAAGGCCTACCATGCTTTTGAGACTCTTAAATCTATACTAATTCAAGCTTCTATCTTGATGTTACTGGATTTTTCCAAACCCTTTGTTATAGAGACAGATGCTGTAGGGGGAGGAATATAAGCTGTTTAATCTCAAGAAGGCCATCCAATCGCATATTTTTCAAAAGAATTATCTCCAAGGATGTAAGTTGTAAAGTCCCACATTAAGTACAAAGACCCTGGGCTAGGGCCTTATAAGTAGGAGTAGTGATCTCCCTACATGGATGCATTTTCCTATGAGCTAATGGGAGAAGTCATCTTTTAGAAAGAACAAACCTCAAAGTTAATGAGAGAAGCCATCTACCGTGGATAATATCTACAAGGCTCTGTAAGGTTATTGGTATTAAAGTTGACCTAGCCACGTGTACAACCTAAGAAAGGATTGGCCTCAAAGGGGGTGGAATGTAAAGTCCCACTTCGAGTAAGAAGACCCTTGACTAGGGCCTTATAAGTAAGAGTAGTACTCTCCCCACATGGACGCATAATAACCTTACAAAGCCTCATGGATATTGTCCCTGGTAGATGGCTTCTCTCATTAGCTCCGGAGTTTTATTCTTCTTGGAAGATGGCTTCTCCCATTTGCTTCTAGGAAAACGTGTCCACATGGGGAGAGTACTACTCCCACTTATAAAGTCCTAACCCAGGGTCTTCTTACCCGATGTAGGACTTTACATTCCACCCCCCTTTGGGGCCAACTCTTCCTTAGGTTGCACACTCGACTAGTTGGGCTCTGATACCAATAACCTTACAGAGCCTCGTAGATATTGTCCCCGGTAGATAGCTTCTCCCATTTGCTTTGGGGCTTTGTTCTTCTTGAAAGATGGCTTCTCCTATTAGCTCCCAGGAAAATGCGTCCACGTGGGGAGAGTACTACTCTTACTTATAAGGCCCTAGCTAGGGTCTTCCTACCTGATGTGGGACTTTATACATGTCCCTTAGGCTAGTCATGATCATACATAAATCATTTTGTTCATCACATAAATTTATACATGTCAGATATAAGCTCTCAAGGGCATTAGTCTAGCCTCACCCAATTTTCTATGGGCTTTTGGATTGGCCTCACCTACTTTCAAGGAACTTTTGACTAAGCCTCACTCTTCTTGAGACTTTTAGCTTTATTTTACCCAATCTTAAAGACTTTTGGCTCATCTTCACCCATGATAAAGGACTTTTGGCTTAACTATACCCATTCAAGCCAAAACACATTTATAAACTCATTTCAAGATGCATAACGATACCTTAGCAAGTAAGCAATAGCTAAAAACACATTTTATAGTTTAAACATACACACAAGCACTTTAAGACAATCACACATCTAAGCTTTGCATGTGTGAAAGGTTAGAGAGCCACTTGAAGTAAGAATATCACACTTTTCCCTTGAACTTATCTTTTCCTTTTCTGCCAAGCTCATATAATTAGGTGACACTTGATTCTCTTGGCCTAGAGATATCAAATGAGATATGAATCACTCATAGAAACAAGCTTTAGCCTTATACAAGCTCTATGCAAAACTACTTTCTCATATGGTTCCAATATGTCTCCATACAAGACATAATGAAGCAACTATTGGAATTCATTATCTTGGCTTTATTTTCTCCTTCAATCTAAGTCTCTTAACTACATTTAGACTCCTTGGAGTTATCACAATTTTATTTTAAGGAATCTACTTATAAGTTTCTTCTTTATGTCTCATTATGGAGTCTACATCTTCATCTCACAACCAATGCTCTCTAAATTTATTCCAAGGCTTCCTTTGATATTCATCTATCACATTTAGTCCGTTTCTAGCATTAGAACAATTTAAAACACTCCTTAGGTACATGGTTATATTTTGGCCGAGACACTTCCTTATCATGTACACCAATGGAGTTTGCTTCATTTCCTTTAGGGAAATGGCATATGTGAGGCTTCCTAGGTGTCTTGAGAACTCATTCATACTCTTAGACAACTTAAATTATCATTCAGAAACTTTATATTTGTCAAGGTGCAACCAAACCCCTAAATTCTATAACTTGCATTCTAAAGCTTCCTTTTTCAATTCTAGTTGTATATTCTTAACTCTCACACTCCATAACCCTTGGTTCCATTAAGAGCACATGAAGACAAACTCTTTCTTACTTTCTCTCTCTAGGCCGAAGCTTAAATGACTTGGAAATGCCAAATTTTGTAAGTATTTTTAAGTGAAGTCTTACCTTAAAATGAAACTCTCTTCACGTAGATTATTCCTCACTGATTGGTTTCTTGAAAAGAATTCCTTTTTGGCTTGGGTTAAACTTGAATCTTCAAGTTTTCAAGTAAAGAAAACCACCATTAGAGAGTCTTAGAGAGAGGAACAACTTTCCTAATTAACGCAGGATAAAACGGGGCCGTTTACTCACTTAAATGGGAGTTTAAACTTTTTCTCTTTTTCTCCCATTAATGTCACACCATAGATCACTAAATTTCTGAAAATGGAAGCTTGGAGAAGATGATGAGGTGTCATCTTACTTAAGAAGCCTCTTTTACAATTTTTCAAAATGACCATTTTGCTCCTATATGCCTATTTGCTCTGTTTGGGCTCATTTCAACTCCTTTTTTAGAACTGTCTTTTCCATAATAAAATTTATGCTCTCTAATTCATAAAATTTATTTGGTTTTATCCAAATTAGATTCAAAACCTTCTCGAATGAATTAGTCAAAGTTTGGGTTAATCGACACTCTAAAACGTAAATTGAAGGGGTTTAAACTATTCTATGTGTTCTTATGATTTTTAGGACCTCTGAAAATCCTAAAAAACTCAAATTTTTCATTTAAAGATCCTTCCTTTGAGTTTTCTAAAAAGTACCCAAAATTACAAAAATACCACTGGTTTTTGTAAAATTTTATTTAGCTACTCCAACTTTGATTTTTGGGTATCTTAAGTCTTGTATCCTCATTTTCCACTATTTAGAATTTTCTCTTAATTTTATTTGGCCTCAAATCTTTCTATTTAGGAGACTTTCTTTTATATTTGGTAAATTTCGTACGTTTATAGAAAAACTAGATGTTACACCTTACTTATTTTTTACAACCATCATTCCTGGACCAAAATCCTAAGGTTAAGATTGATGAATTCTTGCAACTATTAATTGATGAGTTAAAATTATTATAGGAGAAAGGAGTATGTACTTATGATGTCTCAAAGAAGCAAAATTTTCAAATGAGAGTAGCATTAATATGGACAATAAATAACCTTTCAACATATGGAATGTTGTCAGGGCGGAGTACAACTAGAAAATTAGCTTGTCCTTATTGTATGAATAACTCAAAAGCCTTTACCCTAAAGTATGGGAGAAAAACTCTTGGTTCGATTATCATCAACAATTTCTACCTATGCATAATGTATTTAGGAGGAATAAAGATGCTTTTAAGAAAAATAAAATTGAAAATCATCCCCCTCCCCAAAATTGGATGGAGAAGAATTATGGCAACATGTGAAGATCCATCCTAACGTAGTAGATCAAGAAGTTTTTAGACTAGCAGGCTATAGGCAATATCATAATTGGATGAAACAAAGTACATTTTAGGAGCTTCCATATTGGAAACATTTGTTGACTCGACATAATTTAGATGTCATGCACATAAAAAAATGTGTTTGATAATATATTTAATACTGTTATTGATGTCAAAGGGAAAACCAAAGATAACATAAAAGCCAAGATGGATTTAAAAGAATATTATAAGCAAAGATTCTTAGAGCTACAAGAATTAGCTAATGAAAAAGTGGTGAAAACAAAAGCTAAGTTCACACTCACGTTAGATCAAAGAAGGACTATTTGTCAGTGGGTAAAAGAATTTAAAATGCCCTATGGGTATTCTTATCCATCAAGATGTGTGGATTCAAAAAGAAGGAAGATTATTTGGACTTAAAAGTCATGATTGTCACATTTTTTTTGGAATGTTTACTACCAATAGCATTTAGTGCACTTCCTGAGCAAATCTAGAAGCCTATAATTGAGTTAAGTCAATTCTTTAGAGAAATGTGTTCAACAACATTGAAGGTTGACGATATAATACAAATGGAGTAGAATATTCCTATTATTCTTTGTAAGTTGGAAAGAATATTTCCACCAGGATTCTTTGACTCTATGGAACATTTACCAATCCATTTACCATTTGAAGCTAGGGTTGGTGGACCTATTCAGTATCGATGGATATATCCTTTTGAAAGGTAATTGCTACTTATGTGGTATTCTAATTATTTCTAATTAGTTCATCTTATATCAATTTATTATCATATTTAACTACTTATTGACTATTTTAGTTATGCAGGTTTTTAAATAGATTGAAACATACAGTTAAAAATAAAGCTCATGTTAAAGGTTCTATATGTGAGCCATATTTGTCGCAAGAAGTCTCATACTTTTGTTCATACTACTTTGAGTCACATGTAACTTCAATGCCAACTAAAGTTAATTGAAATAATTATATTGATGAAGTAGAGTCAAGTGAGCCAACTTTATGAATTTTTACTTAAGTTGGACATTCACTTAAAAAGTGTTCATCTCGTTATCTAAATGATAAAGAAATGTGCACTGCTCATCTTCATGTTCTATTGAATTGCGATGAAGTCAAGCCTTATCTCGAGTAAGATTCAGACTTATCACTATAACTTGTTTAGTTTATGATTGGACCTAACATTTATATCATCTTATAGGACTTTTGAACAAGAGTTGAAAAGAGCAAGTCCATACATTAGCTTCAAGGAAATCGATGCCAAGATTAAACAGCAATTTATTATATGGCTTAAGTCTTATGTATGTAGTGACTTCATTATTTATGTTATATTATAAATATAGGTATACATTTATTTATTTACTTATATCATTATATCTTAATTCTATTATATCAAATAGGTTCTCAATCAACCATTATCTAGAGATAATATGTATTTGAAAATTTTGGCTTGGGGACCTTTTAAAGAGGTGCAGACATGGGCAGGATACTTTGTAAATGGATACAAGTTTCACACCAATAATTGGAGCATTGGAAAAAAGACCATAAATAGTGGAGTTTGCATGAAAGGAATAGGAGAAGATGGAGATAATGACTATTTCGGCATTCTTAAAAAGGTGGTATAGTTACAATATCCAAGAAAACTTGCAAAAAAATTAGTACTATTTTACTATGATTGGTTTGATCCAATTATAAATCAAGGGATGAAGATACATAAATTATAGAATTATTGAAATTAAACACACAAGAAAGTATGGAAAATTTGATCCATTTATATTTGCAGAATAAGTTATCTAAGTATATTATGTGCCATATCCTGAGAAAAGTAGAGATAAGCTCGATTGGTGGGTTGTCCTCAAAATTAGAGGAAAAGTTGTGGTGGATGATAGTAATACCTTAGAGTTGGCTTATCAAGATGATGAGACACTTGTTAGTATAGTAGATAATGAGATATTATCTGGTACATTACGAGAGCAAGAAGAAATGGAAGAGGTAGATCTACATATAGATTTATTAGTTGAAGATGTAAATGTTAAAATCAATACACAAGATGAAGCCGCTGAAGAAGACGAAAACAAAAAGGAAGGTGAAGACAAAGACGAAGATGAAGATGAAGATGAAGAAAATAATGTTTAGGATGAAGATAATGATAAAGAAGATGAATAATCATTGAATGAAAGGTATTTTATTAAATAATAAATTATTTGAATTTTTTTAACATTATTATGTAATAGATATAATTTTTTATTATAATATTACTTAATAATGAAATTTTATACAATATAATAAATATAATTTTATATTGTATGAATATAATGTTTTCTTCTATTAAGTTTAGTTTACCTCTTTCTAGTTTTATACTATAAGATATAAAAAGTTTTCACTAATATTAATATATTATAAATTTTATAATAAATTATTTTTAACTTACTTTATTAATTTTATTTTTTCTTAATTATAATTGTAATTTATATTATTTACAAAACTTTATTAAATAAATAATAAAATATATATGTCCTTTATCTAAAAGTAAACTCTTTCATGTAAAGAATCTATTTTTAAATAAATATTACATATATTTTATATTTATATATCTTACATTTTATTTTGTATCATAATGTTGTGTGTGTATATATATATATATATGTTTTTCCTTTATATTTTTTTATCTTTTTATTATGTTAAAATAATAATTTTTTAACTATCATTGATTTATTTTAATTTATTAGGATATTATTTTTTATGTCAATTTATTTTAAAATTGTTTTATAACATGCATAAATTAAATGAAATTAAATAAATTAATATATTCATATATATTCATTTAATAATATAATATTAATAAATAAATTAGTACAAAATATATTATCAATATTTATTAATTTTTTGTTAATTATATATTTTATATTTATATACATATATATATTTTATTTATATAATTATATATAAATTATAATTTTATAAATATAATATAAATTAAAAATATTTTGCGAAGGACACTCTTTATGTGAAAAGGTGTCCTTCACGTCAAACACTCTTCACGTGAAGGGTGAAGGACACTTTTTCACTTTGTCCTTCACCTTTTACGTGGAAGATTGAAACGATATATATATATATATATATATATTTAAAAGATAAAGATGAAAGATATTTTAATGTGAAGATATCTATTTTTTTAATTTTACATATGTTTAATATCTTTATATATATATTTCATATCTTTTTCTTTTATTTTTAATCTTCATATTTAGATTTCTTTCTTATTTTTCTTTTCTTATCTTCTTTCGCATTCTCACTTAGTTTTCAATGGTAAGTGATATTCATACTTATTACTTTTATTTAATTTTATTATTATATTATGTTTCAGATTAAATGCTCTATAGTTGAGTATACATCAAATCAAATGATTGATTTGAAGTAGCAAATGAAGTTATGATGCCTAAACGATAAAGCAACAAGAAGGAAAGAATTTATTTATGCCTATAGATAATTTTTATATATAGATAGGAATATATAATATAAATTACTAATATTTATATTTTTTTTAGATGTCAAGAAAAACATCATAAAAGTGAATCTCTTTATCTTCAAGTTTGCCAAGGATGTGAAGTTGAAAAAAAGTTAATCAGAACAAATGAAACATAGTAATATTTTTATTAATTATTTCTTTTTCTAATATTTATTTACCATATATTTTAGTTATATGCAAATTTAATTTATTTTTTAATCAGATTTATACCAGATGGTTAGATTATTGGTAAATATATTCTTACACCATTATACAATACAATTATAATGGTCCATATAATTGTTTTTTAGAAGTTTTTGAACTAGTCAGACAATAATAGTCTAACGAGTTTTGGGTACAATTTAATATTATTTATATATAAGGTATAAATTGAGATATTTGTAATTAAAAATAAGTGAAAAAATTTATTCTTGCAAAAATATTATTGTTGGATTCCATAACGACACCATAAAGTTTATCAAGTATTTTTGCATCATGTCAACAATAAATTGAAGAACTTAATTGGATATGCACGAAATCGAGGAAAAAAGCCAAGTTGGATTAGAAAAGATATATGGGATGAACTATGTACTAGTTGGAATAGTCTATAATTCCAAGAAAGAAGTGAAAAAAAAATAAAAAAAAATAAAGCATCTAGCTCTAGTTTCAATCCTGGGATTATCCAAGCAAGTTATTATTAGGAGGAGTTTCTAAAACAATTAGGCAGAGCACTAACTCTATCCAAACTTCACTTTCGTATCCATTATAAAAATGGTAAATGGATTGATAGAAAATCAAAAACCATATTTATAAGAATAATTTTATATTCAATATATTTTTAATTTTTATTTATCAATAATATATACTAATTTATGTTTTATGATTTTTTTAGAATTAATTTTAATTTTTATTTATCAATAACATATTATTTCATTTTTTATGATTTTTTTTAGAATGAATATATCAAGCTTAAAGGTACAAATCCAAATACTATGAATATTCCTTTTATGAAATCAATATTTTCTCAACAATTATCTAAAGAAATAAATCTTTGGATGCAAGTATCTAGAGAAAGAAAGAATGGAGGAATAATCTATGGTCTTGAAAATATGTCACAAGAAATAGAAGGAAATCCAATATCTGGTTTAAAATACAAAGTGCTAGATTATGAAAAGAGATATGCAAGTGATGTTATAGCTATGTTTCCTCCAGATGAAACACATCCAGATATTGGCCCATTTCATCCCGATGTTGGTAATGTGTTACGCCCATATAATTTACAATTTTAATAAAATAAAATAGCTATTCAAGCCCTTTAAGTACAGATTAATACATATAAAAGTTATTATCAAAATCTTTGTAATGAAAATAATAATAATATATAAATTTTTATGTTTATATTAATTTTCTATAATTTTATTATAAATTATATATAGATATTTATGTATGGATATGATGTTTTAAGTAACTTTGCCTATGACAAACTTTGATGTAAATTATTTTTCATAGTCGGTCCTAAGCCCAGAAAAAAGAAGAGGGTTGTGTTATCGACAGCCAACGTAAAACTTTGTCGAATCTCTATGACATGGACAATCGATATATTAGACGTAAGGCTAGGTCGTTGCCTGTAAGTAACGCGCTGTATAGCTCGAGTACAGTGATAAGTGAGCAAGAGCCGCTGCATTGACGCCTGAGTGTAGTGAAAAATAAGCAAGGGCTCCTACATTTTCATAAACAAATGTGGCTAAAGAAGCTAGTTTATAAGAGTAGGATTTGTTTTGAAACTTGGAATATAGGTACACTTATAGGTAAGTTTATGAAAATAGTAGATACTATGATTTGAAGGAGGATTAATTTTATGTGTTTACAAGAAACTAAATGGGTAGGAGAAAAAGCGAAAGAATTAGATACTTTAGGTTTTAAACTTTGGTACACTGGTAAAGCTAAATTTAGAAATATGGTAGGTACAATTATAGATAAGTTTTGAAAAAATGCTGTAGTGGATGTCAAAAGGTTAGGAGATAGAATCATTGCATTAAAGTTTGTAGTAGAAAAGGAAATCTTTAATATTATTAGTGCTTATGCACCACAAGTAGGATTAGAAGAATATCATAAGGTAAAGTTTTGGGAGGATTTAGAATATTTAGTTCAGGAAATACCATTAGGAGAAAAGATTCTTGTAGGAGGGGATCTAAACGGTCATGTGGGAAGTGTATCTTTAAGTTACGAAGGTGTTCATGGAGGACATGGTATAGGAGAAGTAAATGCAGAAGGTAAAATTATTCTAGACTTTTCATTAGCGTTCGATCTTATATTAGCTAACACTTATTTTAGAAAGCGTGAGGAACATCTTATCACGTACAAAAGTGGAAGGGTATGTTCTTAAATTGATTTCTTTCTTATAAAGAAATCAGATAGAAAATTTTGCATGGATTGCAAAGTTATACTAGGAGAGAGTTTAACTACTCAGCATAGAGTTTTAGTTATGGATGTAAGAGTTAAGAGGAGAGTAAAAGGCAAAGGTGAAGATAGAGTGTTAAGGACTAAGTGGTGGCAACTAAAGGGGGATAAAGAAAAGAATTTGTAGAGATGGATTGTGGAAGAAGGACCTTGGGAAATACAAGAAAGTGCTAACGATATGTAGAATGGAATGGCTAAAGAGATTAAAAAGGTGGCAAAGGAAATATTAGGTGAATCAAAAGGTTTTGGACTTAGGGATAAAGAATCTTAGTGGTGGGATGCAAGCGTGCAAGATAAGATTAAAGTTAAAAGAGAGTGTTATAAAGTGTGGTCATTATGTAAGAGTTATGAAAATTGAGAAAAATATAAGGTAGCTAAGAAAGACACTAAGAAGGTAATGAGCGAAGTGAGAGCGAGGGCATTTGATGTGTTATACCAATCTTTAGGTACTAAAGTTGGAGAAAAAAGTATTTATAGGTTAGCTAAAAGTAGGGAAAGAAAGACAAGAGATGTGGATCAAGCGAAATGCACTAAGGATGAAGAAGGGAAAGTGTTGATCACGGACTAAGATATCAGAGAACGATTGAATGGTTATTTTCATAAGCTTTTTAATGAGGGACACGAAATTATTGCAATTGGATAGGCTAGACACTAAAGAAGATGATCGAAATTATACTTTTTATCGTAGGATTTGTGAGGTAGAGGTAAAAGAAGCATTAAAGCGAATGGAGAATGGAAGAGCAGTTGGACCGGATAATATACCCATTGAAGTATGGAAGAGTTTGGGAATGAAAGGTATAAGTTAGCTCACAAAGTTATTTAATGAAATTATGAGATCTAAGAGGATGTCAGACGAGTATAAGAAAAGTACTTTAATCCCTATTTATAAGAGTAAATGAGATATTCAAAATTGTGCAAATTATATAGGAATTAAACTCATGAACCACACTATGAAATTATGGGAAAGAGTAATTGAACGAAGGTTAAGGAAAGAAAGTCAAGGTACGGAGAATCAATTTGGTTTTATGCCAGAAAGGTCAACTATGAAAGCAATATACTTGCTGCGAAGATTAATATAGAAATATAGGGAGAATCAAAGAGATTTACACATGGTATTTATTGATTTAAAAAAAGCATATGATAGAGTGCCAAGAAAAGTTCTATGGAAGGCTTTGGAGAAAAAAGGAATTTGTATAGCTTATATTCGAGCAATCCAAGACATGTATGATAAGGTTACAACTAGCGTAGTAACAAAAGGTGGACTTACGGAAGATTTTCTGAGAACTATTGGTCTACATCAAGGGTTAACCTTGAGCCCTTATCTTTTTACTTTAGTCTGGGATATGCTTACTGAACATATTCAAGAGCCAGTGCCACAATGCATGCTTTTTGCAGATGATATTGTCCTAATTGGAGAATCGAAAGAGAAAATAAATGAGAAGTTAGAGAGGTGGAGACTAACTTTGGAAGCTTATAGATTTCGTTTAAGTAGAAATAAAACGGAGTATATGGAGTGTAAGTTTAGTAAGAGATACACTACTTCTAGCGTAGAAGTAAAAATTGGAGAACATATCCTACTACAAGTCACACAATTTAAGTATCTTAGATTCATCATACAACATAACGAGGAAATAGAAGAAGATGTAAAGCATAGGATTCAAGCGGGGTGGATGAAATAGAAGAGTGCTTCGGGTGTTATTTGTGATAGAAGAGTACCACTTAAGCTTAAGGGTAAATTCTATCGCACAGTTATAAGACCTGCAATGTTGTATGGAACTGAGTGTTGGGCAATAAAAAGTTAACAAGAAAATAAGTTTAATGTTGCAGAGATGAGAATGTTGCGGTGGATGAATGGACACACTAGACGAGATAAGATTAGAAATGAATGCATTAGAGAGAAGGTAAAAGTCGCACATATTGTAGAAAAAATTGTAGAATCGAGACTTAGATGGTTTGGTCATGTGGGGAGGAGACCTATAGAAGCCCTAGTTAGCAGAGTAGATAAGATGGAGAATAGTCCAATAATTAGAGGTAGAGGAAGATCAAGAAAAACTATAGGAGAAATTATTAAAAAAGATTTAAATTTAAATAATTTGTCTAAAAATATGATTTATGATAGGGGTTTATGGCGTTGATTGATCCATGTAACTGACCCCACTTAGCGGGAAAAGGCTTTGTTGTTGTTGTTGTTGTTGATGATGTGATGTTTTAAGTATAGTACACTGAGTTTGATTAGATTGATATGTTTGTACTTTTAATATTTGATATTATATATATATATATATATATATATATATATATATATATATATGTATGTATGTCTTGTACTTTGTGCTTTCACAAAATTTCTTTCGTCTCTTCCACTCCTCCTTTCTTTCGTCCCTCTCACACTTCACTTCCATTATCTCTCTCCCACCCTCACTTTGTCATTTGAGGCAACCAACATCATCAACATATAAATTACAACAAGTAAGAGTAGTTTTCTTATTAAGTTATTTTGATTTCATGTTTTAAGAAATTTATTCACATAAATTTGTTGTCTTTTACAAATTAATTTATTTAGATGTATCAACGAGAATTATCTTCTAATAGGAGTCACTCACAATCTCAACATACTATTTTGGAGTCTCAAAATCCAACTCCTGAGTCCCAAATTCCAACTTCTATTCAAAAACAATTTATTGAACCTAAAGGCAATAAGTTATTATTTAATTTTCTAATATTATTTCAATTTATTTTAATTTTAAGTATTTGTATAATTAACTAATAAATATTTAATTTTTTTAGATTTAAATCAAATAATAATAAAGTTCGAGAGCACAGATTATAACTATTTTCAAAAGTAAATATGAAGGCCATTAGAGTAGTTAGAAAGATGTTCCTTTTAAATATCAAACATTATGGTTTACTGAATTTAAGGTAAATTTTATTGCTTATATTCTTTTCTATAACCATAATATCATGTATTTTATATTTTAATAATTATAATCTTAAATTTTTTTTATAAGTATTATGAGTGGAGTTCTGATGACAATGATAAAATTTGGAAGAATTGGAAATATGAAAGTGGTTGATTGGCTTAGAGATTTAATTAATAATGCACATAAGATAGGAAAAAAGCCTAACTGGATTGGAGAATCCATTTAGGAAGAGTTGTATGCAAAATGGAATACTTCAGAATATCAATCACTTCGAGAACAGATGAGAAAGAATAGAGCCTTTAGTTCTGAGTTTGGTTCATCGTTACATACTGGGGGATCTATATCAATGCTTGAACATGCCAAATGATTGATACTCAATTTTATTTTTCTAAATATTTATTAATAATTTTAAATATATATTTATCTATTAATATTAATTTTTATTTTACAAGCACGAGAAGTAGGAAGACCATCAACATATTTTAAGGTCTTCTTAAAAACTCATCAACATAAAGGAATTTAGATTGATAGAAAATCTCAAATTGTTTATGTAATTATAATTTTATTTTTAATTTGTATTTGTAATTATAATTTTATTTATAAAATTTTTACTTATTCTGTTGTTTCTTGTTCAAAATGAATATGTACGTCTTAAAAATTTATGTGAAAGTAGAAGACAAAGTGTATGTAACATTCGGTTTCTCTGTAAATATGAGAAATGTAATGTTCAATTTTTCCATAAATGTACAAAACACATCAGATATAAAAGGAAGTCTCCCAGATAGAATGATTTGAGATCCAATAAAACAGTGCCAAAATAACTAAATGAAAATTTAACAAAGATGCAGTGACATTTTTGTAATTTTGGGCACTTTTTAGAAAACTCAAAGGAAAATTTTCTAAATGGAAAAAATGAATTTCCTAGAGTTCTCAGAGGCCCTAAAAACCATAGAAACCCCTAAAATAGTTTAAACCCCTCCGGTTTACATTTTAGAGCGTTGATTGGCCTGAATTTTAACTGGTTTATTTAGAAAGGTTTTAAATCCAATTTGGACAAAACCAAAGGCATTTTATGAATTAGAGGACCTAAATTTTATAATAAAAAAGACGATTCTCAAAAAGGAGTTGAAATGAGCCTAAACAAAGCAAATAGGCACGTAGGGGCAAAATTATCATTTTGAAACATTGTAAAAGAGGCTTCTTAAGTAAGATTACACCTAATCACTTTTTCCAAACTTCCATTTTCAGAATTTTGAGTAGCCATGGCATGACACTAAGGGAAGGGAGAGATAAGAAGTTTAAGCTCCCGTTTAGATAAGTAAACGGCCCCGTTTTATCCTATGTCAGTTAGGAAAACTGTTCCTTTCTCTAAGAGCTCTCTAATGGTGGTTTCCTTTTCTTGAAAACTTAAAGATTCATGTCTGACCTAAGGCAAAAAGGGACTCTTTTCAAGAAATCAATTGGTGGAAAATAATATACGCGAAGAGAGCTTCATTTTAAGGTAAATTTTTACTTGAAACACTTGTAAAATCTTATGTTTCTAAGCTATTTAAGCTTTGACCTAGAGAGAGAAACTGAAGAGGAGAGTTTTTCTTCATATGTTCTTAATGGAATCAAGGGTTATGGAGTGTAAGGATTAAAAAGATGCCATTAAAATTGAATAAGAAGTATTAGATTGTAAGTTAGCAAACTTAAGGATTTAATTGCACCTACGTCAAGATGAAGTTTCCTAGTAGTAATTTAAGTTATCTAAAGGTATATATGAGTTCTCAAGACATCTAGAAAGCCTTCACAAGTGCCAATTCCCTAAGAGAAAGTAAACAAACTCCATGGGTGCTATATGCTTGCACAATTTTGGCCAAGAGCTCTTCCTGCACTTAGGGAGAGTTTTAAATTTTTCTAAGACTAGAAAGGGATTAAATATGATGAAAGAATATCAAAAGAAGCCTTAGAAAGAGATCAAAGGGATTAAATAGAGGTGTAGGCTCTATAATGAGATTTTAAGAAGCAATTTGTGTTTAGGCTCTTGGGAATGAATTTGTGATAACTCTAAGGAGTCTAAATGGAATCAAGAGACTTAAAATGAATGAGAAATGGAAGCCAAGATCATGAATTCTTATAAAGGTCTTGTATGGAAGCATAATGGAGCCATAGAACAAAGTAGCTTCACATAGAGTGTGTATGATGCCAAAGCTTATTTCCATGAGTAATTTATGTCTCTTTTGATGTGTCTAGGTCAAGAGAACCAAGGACTACTTAATAGCAAGGCTTAGCTAAAAAAGGAGAAAAAGAGGAAAGTATTGTGTTCTTACTTCAAAGTAACTCTCTAACCTTTCTATCATGCATGGCTTGGATGTTTGCTTATCTTTTAGTGTTTGTATATATGTTTATGCCATGAGAAATGTATCTAGCTATTACCCATATGTCGTGGTGCCATGATAATCTTGAAATGAGTTTTATAAATATGTTTTAGCTTACATGGGTTTAGTGATGCCAAAAGTCCTTAATAAGGGTGAGGATGAGGCAAAAGTCCTTAAAAATGGGTGAGACAAAGCCAAAAGTCTCAAAAAGAGTGAGATTAAGTTAAAAGTCCCTTGAAAGTGGATGAGGCAAATTCAAAAGTCCCAAGAAAGGTGGGTGAGGATAGACCAATGCCCTTAAGAACTTATGTTTGCTATGTATAAGTTTATATGATAAGGAAAATGTTTTATCTATACTTATTAATAGCTTGAATTTTATGCATACATTCTTTGACTTGTAGATACATCCATTATGTATATTTGAAAGGGTTAAGAGCTACTGAAATTCTTTGAATCTCACTCTTCCTCCATACATGTCTAACAATGTCTAGGTGAGCCAAATGAACAAAGAAATGGAGGCCAACAACCTTGAGAAGCAAAACTTTGACAAAGAGATAGAGAAATGGCCTCTTTGTTTGTATTTTGATGTCAAGAATTGTAATCATGAGGTGTATATATGATGTAAACCCTTGAACATGTTTTAATGTATATATAAATTGTGTGTGTATTAATGTGGGAACTAGATGAATGAAAATGTGAGATTTTGCCACTCATTTTGTAACATCCAACTTTTGTTGAAACAAGGACTCAAGGTTTCAAAATTCCTCACTGTAGCCAAGATTCCAGTTCATTATAGCTAGGATGCCAGTTTGCTACAGTGAGAATACTAGTTTGTTATGGCAAGTGCATATCCCATACAAAATCCAAGGGATTCCTCGTAATAGCGTACGTAGTGGCAAGAACTATCGAGTGTAAAACTATGAGCTCTCACCGTAGCGAGGGACATTTTTCGCTATACCAAGATCCTTTTGGAAAAATCATAAGAAGACTTTTTAAAAGGAAGATTTAAGCTTTATAAGATTCTTCGAAACCCTAAAAATCATAGGAACCCTTAGAATAGCTAAAACCTCTTTAGTGAGTGATTTTGGTAAAGAGTTTACCCAAACTTTGACCAAATAGTTCAAGAGAGTTTTAAATCCAAATTGAATAGTTCTAAGCCAATTTATATGTTAGAGAACTTAAATTTCATGATGGAAAAGATAGTTTTTGAAAAAGAGTTGCAATGAGCCCAATTAGACAAAACTAAGGAATAGAGACTCAAATGCAAAAAAGTGAAAAGTTACAAAAAGTGGCTTTTGGGCTTCTAAAAAACGTCCAGCTCTTTCTCCATCATTCTAACCAACTTTAGGCTAAAAATAGACTCTCAAAGCTCTGGAAATGGCACAACAAGGAAGAGAGAGAGAAGGAGGAAGAAACTAAGTAAAGGTAAAGAATTTCATAGTTTTTCCTTTAGTAAGCTGATTCTCTTCCTTCCCATCTCCCTTTCTATGGTTTTAATGTTGTGTTTAGTGATGTTTTGGGTCTAGTTTAGAAGGGAAAGAATGGAGTTCCAAGAAGAAGAGTTAACCACTTGAAAGGGCATCTAAGGAAAAACTAGGAAGCCAAGGTAACCTTCTTGCATTGTTGCTCTCTCTCCCTTCCTTCTCTTAGTGTGTATGTTCGGCCAAGAAGAGGGCTGAAAGGGAGGAGTAATTTCTAATCAAAAGCAAGCAAGAAATCTAGATTTTAGATGATGGGGGACTATAAAAGGTAAAGGAATTTGAAGGAAAATTTGTAAGACCCAAGATAATAAAGATAGAGACCTTTAAATATATCTTACAATCTGATTTTCCCCAAGAGTTCCTAAACTTATATGAGTGTTCAATTGAGTTTCTAAGACTCTTAGAAAGCCTTCCAAGAGTTTCTCCTTTCAAGGAAAAATTAGAAAACTCCATGGGCTCCCCAGTACCTCTAAAATCCATAAAGGCCTAATAAAGTGATGTAGGACTAAGCTTAGGAATTGGTTCAAGGAGATAATTGAATTCTATTTGTTATGATTAGGCCTAAGGAAATCCTACTCTACCCATTTTCAAGTGTGTAGCCAAGGAAGGGAAGAAAGATCAAGAAAAAGTGTGTGTAATCACACTCAAGGTAGCCTCCAACCTTTCTCTCATGTATGTGTGTGGATGTTTTTTTTTGCTTTGGATGCTTGTGTGTGTGTTTGAACTATAAAAAGTATGCTTAGCTAGTAGGGACATGTGCGGTGCCACTTATGTGTCTTAAATTTCTTTTATATGTGCATAAAACTTGAATAGACTTGGTGATGCCAAAAGTCTCTTGATAAAGGTGAGGATGGGCCAAAAGTCCCTTAATATGGGTGAGACAAGCCAAAAGTCTCAAGAGGAGTGAGGCTTAGTCAAATTCCTAAAGTAAATAGGTGAGGCAACTCTAAAAGTCACAAGAGAGGTGTGTGAGTGTAACACCATCATACCATAATTCATATTTAGGTTCTAATCCATGAAACGTAGAATTACTCAAGAAAAAGACATGAAAATATTACATTTTCTTGCGTTGCGTAATGGATAAATTTTTTGTTTGGAATTCTATGGACCAAGGGAACTCATTAAACTCATTTTCATATTTAATTACACTAATAAAATCCAAAAACATCTAAGAAAGTGGCTTGGAACTCATACAAGTGGGTGAAACACACCAATTTCCACGAATTAGCCATGATCAAATTTTGGGTTTTTCTATCATAATTTCAAAAATTCATAACTAAATCCAAAAAAATCAAAATCCAACAAAATTTACCATTCTAGAAAGCTCTAGATGTCTACCTCATGATAAAAATAATTTCATCTCATGAATCATTAAAGAGAGAACGTTTGACATCTGAAAATCCATTAAGGTTGTTGTTGTCTGAGCTACTTGTTCAGATTACTAATATGAAATTTCAAAATTCATAACTAATTCTATAAAAATTAAAATCATACAAATTCAATCATCATAGGAATTTAAAAATGTTAAATTTATGTTAAAAATAATTCCACACAGAAATAGATACTTTTAGCTATTGAAATTTTATGGAAAAGTGATTGGATTCTGGGGACATTACTACTATTGACAGAAAACTTTAAAAATGTATAACTCTCTGTTCAGACCTCCAAATGAGGTGATCTTAGTGGTCACAGAAAGCTTATGACCTCTAGTTTATTCTTGTATTGGACACCATTTTTCCATTAGGTGACACAGAACACAAACCTGCTAGTGTAAACAGTACACATTCTAGAACCCATTGAAAATCCCAAGTTTGAAAATTCATAACTAATTCTGTAGAGCTCTGTTTTTACTAAACTTTAGCTTCACAAAAACCTCTCAATGATCTCTACATGTTTGCCAAATTTCATGGAGAAATTCCTTCATTTGATCGGAATGTGCCATAGGGTGCCATTTAGGTTGTTTTGATGCATTTTAATGGTGCAAAAGTGTGCAAAATGGTTCTTAAGGTTCTTGTGGCCACTTGGGCACGTAGGAATGGCCCAAAAAGACTCTCTAAAATTGTATTAAAGGTGTAGAAACTTAAAACACAAAATATCATCCTTTATCCCCAAGCCATATGCTAAGGAACATGTACTTGAAATGGCCATTCAACACCCAAAAATTGCAATACATTCTATTTATCATCAAATTTCATACATACATCATCTATTAGGATAATTACACATGTTCCATTCATTGTCTATCAATTCTACCAAAAGATTACATCATATTCCATTCCTTTGGTTATAACATAAGTAAAATTAAGAGCTTTATGGTCAAAGCTTCATCTTCCCACTTGGTGGCTTCCATTTTCTTGTTCATTGGCTCCACCTAGCATATTAGGATATTGGAGAGGAAAAAGTGAGATTCAAAGAATCTCAATAGCTCATCTCCCATTCAACCATGTATAAAGAATGTAATACAAGTTTTAAGGATGCATGCATGGCATACTAACATTGAAAATGGTGCAAATACATTCTTGGCATTTATACAAAGCACACATAACATATTTAGACTTGCCAAATGAATGGATTAGCCTTACTCCCTTTCTTCAAAGTTCTTAGACTTGCCTTACCCTTTTTTCTCAAAGCTTTGAACTAAGTCTTGCTCTTGGGAGACTTTCTCTTGGTCTTAAACACTTATAAGGGTTCTTGGCTCATCCTCACCGAAGATAGAAGGTTCTTGGCCTCTCTATATTCAAGTAAACCAATGCAAACATTCTAGGCATCATTTGAATACATAATTCAATACTATGGTTCCATGGAACATAGGCATCACACCAAAACATAATTCATAGCTTAAAATACACATACACATATTCAAAGACAATGTAGACATTCGTTCATGCATAGGAGAAAAGAGAGAAAGAGCTACCTTTGGTGAAATCACACACTTTCCTCCTTGGATTTGTCCCTCCTTTCTCGGATCCACACATACAAGGATGTGGGATTAGTTTCTCTTGACCTAAACACAATTTATGAAAGCCAATTAGATTCATGGAATCATTTCTTAAGCCATACCTCTTCCTTAAATGCTAGCTTGGGCAAATGACCTCTTTATGGTTCCAAAATACACTTAATGAAACAACACCTCTCAAATAAAGTCTAGGCTCTATTCTCTTCATTCATATATGGTTCTTGACTCCTTTCAAGCCTCTTGGAGTCATCACCCAATTAAAACCAAGAGCTTAAATATATGTTGCTTACTTAGGTCACATTATGGAATCTATGGTATTAATTCATTCTCTAAGCCTCCTAAATTTTTTCTAAGGTTTTCCCTTACTTTCATTTTTCATATATGACTCAAAAATAAGCTTGAAAAAATTTAAAACTCTCCTCAGGTACCCTAACTCATTTAGGTCAAAACTAGGTAGCATTTTGGCTGTATTGTACTTTGCTTTGTTTTCATGGAGGAAGAAGCATATGGGGAACTCTTCGGGTTCTTAGAAGCTCATTTAAAAATTCATTTAGGCTTAGGGATAATCATATTAAATCAGATTTTCAAGAGAGCATTTAGATCCCTAATGATCCTATCTTATTTCCTAATGCTCCTTACTTGATTCCATGGATACATCTTTAATCCTTGCACTCTAAAACCTCTAATCCCTCCTTGATTTGGACAGAAAATAGCCCCTAGAGAACGGGCTCATGTTGGATGAAATAGACAAGGAAGAGGGGAAGGAAGAAACTACCAAAGGATGGAAGTTTTACCTTATTTTCTTGCTTTCTCTTGGTTACTTCTCCCTTTCCTTGGCTGCCTCACCTCAAACACGAATTTTTCATCTCTGTTCTACCCCCAAAACAGCACCAAATATTTCAAGAAAACCATAGGAAGGAAGAGAGGGAAGAGGAGGAGAAGTTTAATGAAGGAAAGTACTTGAAAAATTCAAGTTTTCATACCTTAATCTTGGCTTTTCTCCCTTCTCTTCTTCCTCTTTTGTGTGCCTGAAATTTCTTAGCTTCCCTTCTATTTTTAGGTAGAAACAAGTCTGCTAAATGGAGAGAAGAAAGGGGCATCCTATTTAAAGAAGTTTCAAGAAGCATTCTTTCCAAAAATTCCCATTTTATCCCTTCTGTCATGGCATTTTCATTTTTAATTCATTTTAGCTCCTTTTTTAG
Source organism: Erythrophleum fordii (assembly GCA_032878935.1). Lineage (NCBI taxonomy): Eukaryota > Viridiplantae > Streptophyta > Magnoliopsida > Fabales > Fabaceae > Erythrophleum > Erythrophleum fordii. The sequence continues at coordinate 44,665,289 of JAVQMF010000053.1, read as the reverse complement.
AACCGTCTTTTCCATTATGAAATTTAGGTTCCCAATTTAGTAAAATGCCTTTGGAATCACTCAAATCAAAATTAAAATCTTCCTAAATAAATTCGTTAAAATTCAGATGTACCAATGTTGAAAAATATCCACCGGAGGGGTTTTAACTATCTCAGGGTTTCCTATGATTTTTAGGGCCTCTGAGCTCAGAGAACTCAAAAATTTTGTTTAAAATGCCCTCCTAGGTGTTTCTCCAAACTTGCACTTATTTACAAAAATGTTACTGGTTTTTCAGCCAATTTTTTAAATCATTACGGGCCCAGTTTCTAGACAACTCAGGGTTTAAATCCTCATTTTTTATTATTTAGAATTTTATTCTAATTTTTGTTGGTCTTACATACCCATCTCAAGGGGCTTGCTTTAGAAATTGACTTATTTCAGCATTTTACTAAAAGTCGGACGTTATAGTGAGGCTAACTGAGGTCTTAAGAGTCTACTATGATATATTTGAGACTTTATGAAATGGAAATTAGTTCTTGATTTGCATGTGTAGCTCATAGACCATGCATGGTATTCCTTTGCATGAAGTTACATCTATCATGTATGATTGAAAGTGTATAGGGCTATTGAGACTCTTTGAATCTCACTCTCTCCCTATTACCTAACATGTCTAGGTGGACTAAGTGAATAAAAAGATGGAGGCCACCAAGCATCAAAAGAAGAGAGTGACAAAAGAATTATGTGTCTAGCTATTTTGTACCTATTTGGTTGTCAAATGATGTAATCTCATGATGTATATGTTGTGTAGATGCTTGAACATATGTAAATATATGGATATATAATATATGTATGAGAATTGAAAGTATATGAATGAGATTAGAGGTTTTTGATATTGAAATGCATGGTTATGCCCTTGAGAACTTGTGCATATGAACAAGTAGAGTAGTGGTTTTGTGATGTATGGATATTTGGACTCCTTAGATAAGTTTAATAACCTATTTTGAGGCTTTCCCATATGCCCAAGTGGTCTTGGTTCTAAGGGAAGATCATTTGACACTTAAATGAACCATTTAGGGAAAAAATGATTCATTTTGTAAGCTAAACCCTAACCTGAACAAATGAGCGATTTGGAGGCTGAAATTTTGCACACATATAGATCTCATATAGAGCTTTTTGTTGGTTTTAAAAATCACATTATTTGGAGGTTTATAGAATTTCTTACGATTTTTCAAAGTTCATATCAGAAATTGATTTTAGTCTTGGTACTGTTCACATGAGCAGATTCCATTTTCATGTCATTCAAGGGCCAAACAAGGTCCAATGGTTCTAAATTTTACATGGAGAAACTAGAAATTCACATTGAGCTATAGCAACCGAAAGCACATCATTTGGAAGTGTATAGAGAGAAAAATGAATTTTTGAAGTTCTGCATCAGAACCAGTGACGCCAGCTGACCTTGGGTACTGTTTCATTATAATTCAGTTCCTAATGAGCTTAACAGGGTATAAACTTATTTTTTCCATAAAGTTAACATTCATAACTTTCCATAATGGTATGGTTTGCTAGGTTTTAATTTTTCTAGAATTAGTTTTGAATTTTTGAAGTTCATATCAGTAACTTGTGACAGTAAACCTGAGCAGCTATATCTTTGGAGCTTTTCTATTGTCAATTATGATCCAATTAGGTTTTATGGCATGGAATTATTTTTACCCTATATTTGACATCCAAGGATTTCTAAAAAGCTATCATTTGTTTGGTTTGGAGTTTTTTAGAATTAATTATGATTTTCTAAAGTTAGTGGCAGAAACTTGAATTCTGGACCTGAGGCAAAAACTCTATTTTTTCTGGAGTGTGGCTCCTAAACCAAAATGTTTGGGATGTTTTGCAATAGTTATGACTTGGTTAGATGGAATATGAGTAGGAGATGTTGTTAGGGGGTCCACGGGATTCACAAAGCAAAATTTGAATAGTTAAAGTGCTATGCAATGCTATAATATTCCACGATTTCAATATATTTTCCTTAAAACTCATGTTTGAGGCACGTATGAAGCATGTATGGGGTATAATGTATGGGAAAATGAGGCTAAAGTAATATGGTGTTACACATTTTCCCTTATGTGATATGATGTACTTGTGTATATATGCAAGTGGCAAGGTGAGATGAGTTCCATGATGATTTGGATCATTTGGCATACTTTTATATATGATAATCATGCTTTTAGACTTATCCAAGTGGTTGTGGAAACTCAAGAAGAGCTTTTGGTGTCTTAAAATCTCATTTGAGACTTCAAATTTGACCATTTTGTGTGCTAAACTAAACTCTGACCAAATGAATGAGTTTTTTCATGAAATTTGGCTAACAAATAGGTCTCATCTAAAGCTTTCCATAGAGTTAAAGAGCACTCAATTTAGAGTTTTAAAGAATTTATTATGATTTTTTAAAATTAGCCAAATTATACAAAAATAGTATGGTACTATTCATTTGGTCAGTTTATTTCCTATGTCACATGTAGGTCAAATGAAGTTCAATACTCATGAAATTTTACAAGCATAAATTAAACATCATAAGTTTTTCATAGCCACCTAGATGACCTCATTTTGAGCTCTATAGAGGGAGAAATAAAATTTTGAAGTTGCATGATAGTACCAGTAATGTAGCCTAACCTGAGTTACTGTTCTATCAATTTCCATGGATTTAAGTCCATGGCATTGGTCTAAAATTATTTTTAGTCAAAATTTGACATCCACACCTTTCTAAAATGGTATGGTTTAGTTGATTTTAGTTTTTTTAGAATTAGTTATAAATTTTCAAAATTTGTATAAAAAATTTATAATCTGAACCCGAGAGCAAATCATTGATTTTGTGACATGTAGCCTAAAACTCAAGGTTCTTGAGATGTTTGGTGATAGTTATGACTTGCATGGATGTGTTATAAATAGAAAATGATATTCATGAGTTCACATGGTCCATGGGGCATGAATTAAAGAAATGAGATCTTACGTAACACAATTAATACTATTAAATTTATTACCCTTTTCATGTGAGGTGCATGGTTTCTTGCATTTGTGCTCCAATCCATATGAAATGCATTGAGATGGATATTAAGACCATGGTATAATAGTTAAGAGGTTAAGGTATTACAGTTTCAAAATTAAATTTATGGCTATAGGCTGCTAAAGGAAAAAAAGGTTCAGTTTTATGGTATTAGGAGTATGTCTGATAATATATTAGAAAGTCCTATATTTGGATATACTGATACTCAATATCCAACATATCCTCACTCTTCTTATATCCAAAAAATTATAAGGAATGAATTTATAACCTTGGCTTAACAAACCCATGATGCCCAACTTGAAGAACAAAGATTACAAATTGAACAGTTTCAACATGAATTAGATGAATACAAAAGTATTGTTCAACATCTTTTACAACAACAACATCAAGATAATATTGGGCTAAGTTTTTTTTATAGACCAAATATTTCTCATTTAGATAATGAGAATGCATATGATAATTTCAATAAGAATGAAGATAATTATTAAATTTTGTAAATTTTATGTAATATAATATATGTAATTAAACTTATATTAGATATTTTTTTCTATTTTATTTAAATTTAATATTTTTATTTCATAAATTATATAATATTATATACCATATATTTATTCAATAAATTTCACTATTTATTAACTTATAATGTGTATGTATATATGTATATTAGTTTAATGTATATAATATATACATACCACATACCAAAATTTAATAATATATATTAACTTAATTATATATATATTAAGTTATAATATATTGGACAACAAAATTAGATGCCGTGAAAGTAATAAAATTATATTGATGTTATTAGGCGCGAAGATGGTAAAAAATTAGACACACGAATCAAACTTGATTATTCCACTAATTTTTTTTCATTCTTTTCTATAAATTTCAAGTTTTCCGCATGATGTTACACTCTTCTTTTCTGCACGATTGTATAGTAATTGCTTTACCACTCTTCTCTTCTTTCTCTCAAGATAAATTTCAACTGTTGTCTATAATTTCATAATTCTTTGGTTTCGCTTTCTCTTCTTTCTCTGTGGATGAATTTCAAGTGTTTTCCCCAATATTTAATTATTTGGTTTTGCTATACTTCATTTTAGCTTTCCAACTAGTACATTTTTTTCTACAAATTTTTATCTTCTCTTTGATTTATTACATTCATTTCCATTTTGTTCTAATTGTCTTTTTCCCCCCTCTATTTCTATATTTTATATTTTGAGTTATTATTATTATTGTTTTGCAAGTGATTATTTATTTTTCAAGTAAGATTTTTTAGGTAAATTTTTGTATTTAGTTTTATTTCTATTTTCTTAATTTCATTTGATTTGATTTTTGTTGAAGAATTTTGGTTCACAATACTACATCTAAGAAAATTTGGAGAATTTCGCAGGAGAACAGTATAAAAATTGCAGGATAGAATGTAATGCTTAATATTGAAACCCAAAAAATGAAATGCAAATCTAATAAATAACTGTAACCCAAAATATGATAAGAAAGGAAAAATAAAAATTTATAAAAATAATAAAACAAATTAAATATATTTTTACTTATTATTATTAATTTTGATCAATCCTATTTTTAAAAATTTTTATATCAACTAAGTTATTAATTATTATACTAAATATATGTAAAATAATTTTTAACAAGATAAAATAAAAAATATATATATTTTTTATTTATTTATTAATAAAATTTATTTTTTAAAATTAAATTTAAAAATATTTTTAAATTTATTAAGTTTAAATATTATATTAAATTGAAAAAAATATTATTCTTACCATAGTTTTATCAGAAAAATCTAACAGAATACGCGACAGAAATTGCTATAGGAAAGAATTGCAACAGATTGGTGGTAGGATGTATAAAATTTTAATTCAAGTTATGAATAGTATTTTGCTACCATGATTCTGTCGCAAATCATGGTACCCCTACGTAATAAGTGTATATATTATTTATTATTAATTTTAAATATTTTAAATATTTATTAATAATAAATGTATATACTATTTATTACAAATTCTAAATTTTATAAATATTTACTAAATTAATTCCTACAAACTATTGGAAATTATTTATTAATAATCATCATAAATATAATTTTTAAAATTTTAATATATATTATATTTATATTAAATAATTTTTTTAACGAAATTTATTATACTATTTATTAATAATTATTATAGACATTATTTTTTAACTTTTTTAAATCAATTTTTTATTAATATTCTATTTATATTAAATAATTTTTTATAACAATTTTTATTTATTCATTTGATATTGATGTGATAGCGTGTTAGATGTAGCAGTAGAAAGAGAAATAAAGTGAATTATGATAGATTAATCTGTAGTAACAAATTTGCCACAATAAAAATAGCTACAACTTATCTGACAGCATATTTTTGTTGAAAATTATAAATTTCTTATTGTTTGCTATTGAAATTTATTGTTAGAAATTGATGACTTTCTAGTAGTGTTATTTCTTGTTTAAAAGCAAATTTTGCATGAATTTAACATAACTAGGCATATGCTCTAATGCTTTTACGAATGGCATATCGATATGGAGTTCAAACATCTTTAAAATCTTTTGGTATTGTTTGTCTAAATTTTGTTTCTTGAACCTTTAAGGGAATGGCAAAATTAGACCACTCCTTGGTTGGTTTTGGTTGGTTCTTTTCTTGACCTTTCTTCTCAAGTTGTTCCTCCTTATTTTATTCTTCTTTTTTTCCTTCACAGCTTCATTTTTGTAATACCTTAACCTTTTAGCACATACATAATGGTTCCATGGTCTATCCCAATCCATTCATAGCATATTAGGTAACATTTACAAGGAAGTCAATGTTTTCCTTTATGAAGAGTTGCATGATTGGAAGATTATACTTATGATTTATGGCTTTAGGGACCATGTGAACTTATCAACATTATTTCCTATCCATATCATATTCATTCAAGTCATAAACATTATATTTAGTCTCATTCATTTCGGGTTTGGAACCATATCATACAAAAACCAAAATTTTGCCTCGAGTTTCGTGTTCTAACTTTCTAATATCAACTTTGAAAAATCATAATTAATTCTAGAAAAATTAAAATCAAGAAAATGGTAGCTTTCTAGAAAGCTTGAATGTCAACTACAAGTTAAAAATCATTCTAGGTCATGCACACATCGATTGGATGACAATTGACAATAGAATAGCACTAAAGATCCAGCTACCTAAGTTTATTATCACATGTTCCTAATATAAATTTCAAAAATTCATACTTAATTATAGAAAAATCAAAACCCAAAAAACCATACCATTCTGGAAAGCTATAGATGTCTACTTTTGACTAAAAATATTTCTAAGTCAAGGAAATAGCGTTTATTCTATGAAAATTGATGGAACAATACTGGAAGTCTGCCTACGTTACTGGCACTAACCACCAACTTCAAAAATTCATATCTTCCTCAATATAAATCTAAATGAGGTGATATTAGTGGTTACAGAAACCTTGTCATATCTAGTTTTTGTCTGTAAACTTTCATGATTACTAGGTACCATTTGGCTCTTGGATAACATAGGAAAAGAAACTGATCATATAAACAGTGTACATACCAAATCTAAAAATTTTCCCAACTTTAAAAATTTATAATCAAATCTCTAGAGCTCTAAATGATGTGGTCTTAGGCTTTCCAAAAAACTCTAAATGAGACCTATATTCAGGCCAAATTTTATGAGAAAATTCATTCATTTGGTTAGTTTGTGATATAGGATGCCAAAATAGGTTTTTTAGGCACCAAATGTAGTCAAATTTATACCAAATGCTCTTCTACCTTGGCCATGACCTCTTGAGCATGTGAGAATGGTCAAAAAAAGCATGCAAAACTTGTCCAAGAGGTCTAATTACCCATACATCACAAAACCACTTCCTCACTTGTTCATATATACAAGATTTCATAACTTATATTAGGCATAAAGATATCAAGAATATACATACTCATTCCTATGGTTCCAAAATGAATACACACATGTTATATTCATGCATTTACATGTGTCCAAATGTCTACATATCATATACAACATGTGGTTACATCATTTGACATTAATATGTCAACAAAATAACTATGTAGCAAATTCCTTGTCAAAGTCTTTGTCTTTATGAGTAGTGGTTTCTATTCCTTAGCTCACTTGGCCCACCTAAATATAGTTAGATATTGGAGGGAGAAGAGTGAGATTCTAAGAATTCCAATAGCTCTTAACCCTTTCAATCATACATAATAACCATATTTTCAAGTCCAAGAATACATATATGAATATTAAGCTACTAGTAACCATACATAAATTCATTTTCATGTGTAAGAAGCAAATACATATCATACATTAGATTTCAAGAGCATTGGTTTAGCTTCACCCCCTTTTCTTAGAACTTTTGGACTTGCCTTACCCATTTTCAAAGAACTTTTGGCTTTGTCTCACCTAATCTTAAGGACTTTTGGCTCATCTTCACCTTTGCTAAGAGATTTTTGACTTCACTAAGCTCATTCGAGCAATAACACATTCATAAAACACATTTTATGCACATAATGGTACCATGGCATGTAGAAAATAGCTATATATATTTCTCATGGCATAAACATATATACACACATCTAAAGACAAGAAAACAACCAAGAATCCATGAGAGAAAGATTAGAGAGCTACCTTAGAGCCAATGTCACACACTTTCTCCTTGAACTCTTCCTTCTTTTTTTGGCTAAGCTCATAGAATTGGGTGACACTTGATTCTTTTGGCCTAAATACATCAAATGAGGCATAAATTACTCATAGGACTAAACTTAAACTTCTCACAAACTCTATGGAGACTTACTTGGTTCTAAGGCACACTTATAATTCCATAAGAGACCTAATGAAGCAACAATAAGGATTTATGATCTTGGCTCCCATTTCTCATTCATTCTAGATTTCTTGACTCCTTTTAGACTTTTTGGAGTCATCACACCTTTATTATGAGGAGCCTAGCTATAAGTTGCTTTCTAATGTCTCATTATGGAGCCTACACCTCCATCTCACATTTCATGGCTTCTAAAATTTTTTCAAGGCTTCCTTTGATATTCTTCCATCATATCTAGTCCCATTTTAAGTTTAGAACAAATTAAAACACTTTCTAGGTACTTGGTATAACCTAGCCTTATACATGCTCCTTGCTTGGATCCCATGGAGTTTGCTTCACTTTCATGAAGGGGATGGCACATTTGCAACTTTCTAGAGGTCTAAGAAACTCATACCAAGTCTTACATAAGCTAAAATACCTTTAGGAAAAATCATATTTCATCAATTGTTTGAAAACTCCAAGTTGTGCCAACTTAATTTCTAATGCATCTTAGTTAAAATTCTTTGCATATACTTGTTCCTCACACTCCAAAACCTAAGATTCTCCCTTACTAGGACCAAAATTTATTCTCTCTTAGCTAGGCTTTAAGTAGGATGAAATACCTCTCATGAAGAACAACAAAGGAGTGCAATGGAAGCTAAGAGAATTATCTTGTTTATTAGCTTGTTTCAAGAGCTCTTCCACTTGGTATGCTTCTCTCCTTTAAACTCTATCTTCCTTCCTCTAAGCTAGGCCCAAAATAGATCCAAATCACTCGTGGGAACTGTAGAAAGAAAGCAGAGAAGGAGGGGAATAAACTTAATGAAGGAAGAACCATAAAATTTCACACTTTCCTTACCTTTTCCTTGGTTTTTCCTTCCTTTTCTTCCACCCTCTTGTGTGTTCCTCCTTGCTGGTCTCTCCCTTTATTTTGGGTAGAACATAAGTCAGTCTAAGGGAGAAGAAAATGGGACGCCACATATAAAAAGGGATTTTCTTAAAATTGTTCATTAAAAATTCCAACTATGTCTTATTTCTTGGCTATTTTATTTAAGGCTCATTTCAACTCCTTTTCTAGAACTATATTTTTTATCATAAAATTTAGGTTCTGTAACTTATAAAATACTTTTAGAATCACTCAATTTGGATCTAAAACCTTCTCAAATAAACCGACCAAAGTTTAAGTTAATTGACATTGTAAAACATTAACCGAAGAAGTTTTAACTTTTTGAGGGCTCCTATAGTATTTAGAGCCTCTAAGAACCCCAGAAACTCAATTTTCTCATTTAAAAATCTATTCTTTGAATTTTCTAAAAAGTGCCAGAAATTACAAAAAATGTCATTATACTTTTGGCCATTTTATTATACCTCTTTGACTTTGGTTTTTGGGCACCTTGGGCCTTGGATCCTCATTTTTTATTATTTAAAGTTTTAACCTAATTTTATTTAGCATTAAATCATTTATTTCATGAGACTTGCTTTTATATCCGATGTGTTTTACACGTTTACGGAGAAAATGGACATTACGTTTCTCACGTTTATAGAGAAGCTAGATGTTACAATTTTGGCTTGGCTTGTCTTCTTGGATTGGAGGAGATGTAGACACTTCATGTAATTCCTTGCCACTTCTTAAGGTAATAGCTTTGCACTCTTCTTTACCGTCTTCCTTAGGTTCAGTCTGGTGTCACTATTTTGTTGCCTTGTGTTTATAGATGAGGCCAATTGGCCTAATTAAATCTCCAGGCTTTTAATAGATGAATCACACTTAGCCATAACTACATCTTGCCAAGATAAAATGGCATCTTGTTTAGCCATATATTGCACTAACATCTCCTTCATGCCCAACTTCTTTTCTTGCATTAGTGGTCTTATTTGAGAATGGAACCCAAGAGGGTTTGATAGTCTTGCCTTAAAAGATATTGCTTGATTTTGATTTTAGTTCCTAGAGAAATTAGGATGATTTTCTCTACCTTGGATTGTAAACATTAAAATATGGGTTATTTTGATTTTTGCTTTAATTTCTTGTATAATTTATTGATTCAATGAGTGAGGGGCATTGAGCACTAAAGTGCCTTTCTCTGTAATGTGCATAATTGATGACCAGGGTTTACATGACATTAATATTTATACATGCACTTTAAAGCATTTCAAGATTGTCAAGTCTCTTATATATAATAGCCATATAAGTAAAAATGATGGTAATTGCCTTAATTTCATGTATCCCCATAACTTTTCTCTAAGGAGTTCTATTACAGGACCATTAAAGAGAGTTAAATGCCATACTCTACAATAAATTATAAGCATTTTCAACATTTAGGTTGCTTGTAATACTACCACCACTTGCTAAATCAAGGATTGTTTTTGTTTCACTCAACAACCTGTTATAAAATGTCTAAACTTAGACCCACTTATGCAATCCATGGTTTGGACATTTTTTCAACGATTTCTTGAATCTTTCCCATGCCTCATATAGTGGTTTAGATTCTTGCTACATGAATGATGTGATGTAGTTTCTCAAGTACATAGATCTAGCTAGTGGGAAAAATCTAGCTCAAAATTTTTAAGATAATTTATCCTAAGTTGTAATAGATCCATTAGACAATGAGTTGAGCTAAACTTTGGCTTTATCCCTAAGTGACAATGGGAAAAACCTCAAACAAATTGCATCCTTAATTACTTCATTTTGATTGAAAAAGTCACACAACTCTAAAAAACTTGAGAGGTGAGTGTTGAGTTCTTTAGATGGTAGGCCTCTAAACTGTCTTACCATTTGGAGCATTTGCAATATCACTAGCTTTATCTCAAAGTTTTTTGCTTGAATTGCAAGGCTTTTGATGCTTGAGTGATACCTTTGAAAATTAAAAAATGGCAAAATTATTCACTATTTTGTTGTGGTTGTCATTCTCTTCCATCATATTTCTTATTAACTCAAAAGTTTGAGATTCTTCTTTTATTATTTGGTTAAAAGCTTTTTTAGATTTGAACTAAAACAACATAACTTCCAAGCCTTTAACTCTTTGCATAAGAAGTTAACAACTACAAAACAAAGCAGGGACAAAGAATGAAAATAGCAAAAGATGAAATTATAAATAAAGCTTAAGTTGATCAAGTTAAGTATGTAGTATTAATAATGATGAGAAGAAAATTTGGCAGAAAAATCCCTAGCAATGGCAGCGTAAACTTGTTATGCTCTTGTATATACACAAGTATATGTATCACATAAGTAATAAAATAATAAGTCAATATCATTCCCATAACGATTTGTTGTAAAAACTTGTCAAGTATCAAAATTATCATCTTAACTTAAATTAAGCGAATCAAACATAATTATATGTGTTTGGAAAGTAACTAAAAGCTACTTGCTATACACAATTAGACAAAAAAAATTAAAATTATATTACTAGGTGATTAAAGGAATCTATGATTATTAATCCCTTAAGTACTTTATAGAGACACAATTTAATGCTCTTTAACTTGGCCAATCAATTAGAAAGCATGAACCATAGAGTTGGATCAACATATATATATACTATTAATCATAAGTAGAAAGGGTAAACAAGCTCTAATCTATACAAGAGTTTATGATAATCTTAAATCAAGGAGTTTAGCTATAAACAATACTGAGTACCATTAACAAAATCAGAACAAAAACCAGATACATCATGAAAATGCAAGGGAAAAGAGGAGAAATATAGATAACTAGAAAGTGATCTTGTCTTCTTTTCAATCCTTAGCTTATTAGCCTCCAAGATGCTTCAAAGTAGCTCCTTTAGACCTCTAAAGACCTAAAATAATGGTTAAGAATGAATGGTAGGGTTTTATCTTCAAATTCAGCTAAAAATTAAAGTCATAAAATGATTGCATTCCAGTTTAATGAATAGTGCGACAACATTAAGACAAGGATGCCATGGCATTATCTGCTTTGTCTAGGTAATTAAAATTTTCAAATGGTGCCATGAAACCAAGGCAAGGGTGTCGTGGTGCCTTTACTTCTGACTTCAACATTTTAGCTTATTTTTTTCATGTTTTGGCTCTAGGGCTTTGATGGTTAAGCTCCAAGATGAGTCCACCTCATCTTTTCAAATATTTACACCTATAAAAAGAGCACACTATAAACAATTCACAATCTAACCAAAATTAAGCTAGAATTTGTCATCAATGATATAAAAATTGAGTGTAGAGCTATATACACTAGCTATGCACATTTTTCCTAAAACTAAATATATGTACTTTAAACTCAAACACTAAGCACCTAATTCTTGGCGAGAAATGTGCAAAATAACATGAATACATAAGAGTTAACAATGGCCTAAATGTTTTTTAGCATTTTGAAACACATGCCATAAGCAAATGTGATGGACTATAGTAGGCAAAACATATCAATTGCCCCTATGATAGTAGCCAAGTCTTAAGTAATAAGAATTACTTTATGATGAACTCCTTGCATTGCTTTTATCCATATTTCAAGTACTACACAAATGAAGCCTCAATTTCATCTAATACTAGTACACAATCAAACAAAATTGTTTGGAGATGACGATTTACATTGACAATAGGCATAAAAGGCATTCTATATTTATTAGTTTAAGTAGGATCAAAGCACACTACATCTCCAAAATCACTATAATCTATTCTTGACTTTGCATAAGTCCAACAAAAATTAGTCATTTTCTCATCTATATCAAGCTGAATTGCATAAAAAAAAAAGGTTACTTACTAGCATATCATTTACGTAGCTTAATAGATTTTAGGTATCTCTTATAGAAAATTCTTTTATTCTCCTAGTATGCAAAAATTTTTTAGCATCTTTTTCAATAAAGTTAACATTTTTGTCTTCTATAAGTTTTATCACAAAAAAAGTACTACATTATCGAGTTCGTTTTGATCCTACATTTGCTCATTTTTTGAATCATATCTTCTTGACTTTCAATCATATTTCTCTATGAAGGTAATATGTGAGATTTGTTTAGAATTATGTACTTATGATTATGATTCTCTTTAAAAAGAGAGACAATATTCCATGATCCATCTTTAGATCTCTTAACAAACAATCTTGCATTACACCCAACCCTTGACATCTTTTACTTTTACTTTCATTTTTTTAAATATTTCTTCTTTAAACCCTTCCATTGAACATAATAACTTGCAACTAATAATGCTCTCGTCATTTATTATTTTTCTTGTTAATCCCTTTCGCACCTCAAATCCAACTTGTGTTGTATACTTATTGTAATATTGATATGCAATATTTTCTGAATCAAATCTCACACCAACATACGGTTTTAAAATATCATTCTTAATATTTTTTTGATCATTCTTGTCTTGCTCAGATTGTTCACTTTTTTTTGTCATAACTAACTTAGTTGTTGTCTTCATTTGCAATACATTCTTGGTGTATTTCTCCATTATTTTGAAATTCATCATTATGATCTCTATCAAACTTGTAATATTCCATATTTTAATAATTGAAAAGGTCCCTAAAGGGAAGAACCATAATTAGAGTATTTAAAATTAAAGGTTTGAAACCATGGATGGCCTGGAATCAGAACCAAATCAGTAGAATGAATTAAAGGACAAACGTAGTGGCAAAATTATAATTTTAACCAACTTTTTGAAAACTCAAAGGAGAGAGTTTAAAATAATAAAATTGAGCTTATTAAAATTTTTAGAGGTCCTAAAAACTGTAGGAACTATCAAAATGGTTAAAATCCTTTCAGTTTATAATTTAAAACGTCGGTTGACCTAAAATTTAATCAGATCATTTGGGGTTATTCTGAATATACTTTAAATTTAAGGTTAAGGGTTTTTAATAAATTAGAGAACTTATATTTTATGATGGAAAAGACAATTCCTAAAAATGATCTAAAATGAGTTCAAACCGTGGAAGTAAAGAATAGGGGCAAAATTGGAAATCTATTTCTTAAGAAACCCTAGCTACCTCATATAAAAGGCCACCCCCATCATCTTCTCTTCACTTTGGCCAAACCTTAGCACCTCTAACCGAAGGAAGAAAGGCATTCAAGGAAGCTCCAAAGCTAAGGGAAATTAAACCCACCTAAGGTAAGAAATTTTAAGGAATTGTCCTATGATGTCTTTATTGCCTAGTTTTCAATCTTTCTCTTCTTTTCCTCCATAGTTTTAGCTTCCAAAAAGGGGGGGACTTCTTGGTTGAAACATGGGAGGAAAGGACTTTTTCAAGGAAATCAAACATACCATGTTAGTCACCATGAAGAGCCTTTCCATTTGATATATAACTTATGGCATGGGAATGGCATTTCCTTGGTTCTCCCTACCTCCATGAGTTCGGCCAACCTAGGGGTGATATAGGAGGACTTGGCTTTTGATTGAACCATGATGGGAATTGGGGTTTTAAAGAGTGGAAATTAAGATTTTGCCATTAGAACAAATTAAGAAGCCATGGAATGCATAAATGGGAATCTAGGGTTTTGATTGCACCTTAGGAAGTATGAGGCTTTAGAATGATGTTTTAAACCATGTAAGAGTATAATTGGACTAAGAAGAGGCTAGAGAAACTCCATAGGTATAGAATTTCCTAAGAACAAAACAAAAACTTCATGGACCTTATTCTTGAGCATAATCTTAGCCAAGACCAAGTGGGAGCAGCTAAATAGAGTTTTCTTTGATTTTAAGATTAGAAACAGTCTAGATATAAATTATAAACAATAAAAGAGCTATTGGTTTGAATTTAGAAACATTACTTTGAAAGGTGAAAGTTTAAGGTTCCATTATGTATAAAGAAGCAACTATTTGAATTGAATTTGTGATGACTCTATTAAGTTTAAATGAAGTCATATGATTTATATTGGGTGAGAATTTCAAGCCAAATGATTTACATAAGTTGCTTTATTATGCCCTTAAATGAAGCCATATGGAAACCTAAAGCTAAAGCTAACTTACGTAAGACTCACTTGAGTCCAAATATGGTTCCATTGATATAATTATGCTTTGTTTAATATGTCTAGGCTGAACAAATAAAACTCCCTTCAAGTGCTTGTACGAGGCCGAGAAGAACAATCAAGAGCAAAGGAAGAATTGAATTTGATTTTTATACAAGATAGCTCTTTGTCCATTCTTGCATATATATGTTGCTTGTTTGTTTGGTCTTGAATTACTTGTATATCTTAATTGCTATTTATATATGTTATTGTTTAATTGATAATAATATGCATTTGTTTGATAATTATTGCATTTAGAATAAATTTGGCTCTTAAATGAGTGAGGTTGTGTTAAAAGTCTCTTGAATTGACTAAGGTGAGGCCAAAAGTCTCAAATATGAGTGAGGTTAAGTCAAAGGCCCCTAAAGAAAGGTGAAGCTAGACCAAAAGTCCTTAAAATTTGTTTTACTCTTAGAAGAGCCATATGATCCCTTATGCATGAATATAATTGATTTTTGGATGGTATAATAAGCATACTTGCTTTTCTTAACCTTGAACATACTATATATGTCTGCTTGAATGATGAATGAGTTATGAGGATTCCTTGAATCTCGTTCTTCTCTATATTATTTCTAACCATATCTAGGGAATCATCAAGAAATTAAGGATAAAGACCAAAGAGTATGAAATGCTTTGCTTTGACAATAATGTAGGATTTTGTGAATTTTGTTGTATACAAAGGGATGTATATGATTAATTAGAGATGTAACTTTTCCCACACATTTGAAAGTATGGAACTATGATGTATGTATCATTTTTGAATGCAAATGTGGAAGATTATACAAATTGACCATGTATGTACCATGGATTATGTAACACCATAATATATTAACGCTACCTAGCCTCCCTCTGGGCTCGGTTCCATATGATTTCCAAAGAACCAGTATCAACTGTGGCATTTTCATGCTATAAAACAGGGTTTCAAACACTCATCTTCTGCCTCGTGGGTCCTGTGAACTCATCATTCACATTCTCTACTCACACTCCATTTATACAACTCATACATAACATAAAACAAGCCATAAGCCATGGGTATGGAGCCAAAAACCAAAAAATGCAATTTCTCACATGGGACCAAAAGTCAGATTTTTGGCTCTAACTTTGAAAAATCATAACTAATTAGAGAAAAATAAGAATCTAGAAAATCATAGCTTTCTGGAAAGCTCTAAGTGTTATCTTTATACTAAAAATAATTCCCAACCATACTCCCAGCGTTTCGACCATATTTGACATCGCAAATGAGATAGAGGTCTGGCTGTCCCTGTTTCTGGTGCAGCTTACTGTCATGAACTTCGAAAATTCATAACTAAGTCCAAAACAATCCAATCTGGGTAAACTATACCAATTTGGAAAGCTACAGATGTCTACTAGAGGAGAAAAATACGTCCAAATCAGTTCAGCAGCCCTTAGACCTCGAAAACTGATGGAACAATAACGGAGGTCGGATGGCTTCCCTGATACTGATACAGAACTTCAGAAGGTTCGTTCTCTCTCTACAGACCTCCAATTTGGGTGATTCTAGTTGGTATAGGTCACTGTAGTTGTATAGTTTATGCCTGTAGAAGTTCATGACATTTGGCTACCGTTTGGTCTATGAATGACATGGATTTCTTTTCGGACTAATGAAACAGTACCATGACCAAACTATCAAATTTTCCCAATTTCAACAATTCACCAAATATTCCCTAGACCTCCAAATATTACCCACTTTAGCTTCCCAAGAAGCTCTCTACAAACTCTAGAGGTATGCCAAATTTCATAGCAAGAAGAGCTCGTTTGGTCATACTTTGACGGAGCTCACAAAATTGATAGTTTTGGCACCCAAAACGGTTCAAATGGGTCCAAATGGCCTCCCACATGTTCTAGCAACTCATGGACAAGTTTAAAAGCAGGAAAATAGTCTATCTAACATGTCCAAGTAGTCCAAATCATCATACATTTTAAACTCATTATGCTACGGGCCAAAATACACTATCACATACCATCCACAAAAAGGCAAAACCCACATTTTTATTACTTTGGTTCTCTACATAGTTTGTACATTATATTTCCATACATTTACACTTGCTACAATATTTACATCTAAAAAATAATAGGTGCATATTCATTTTAGCACCACTTTACATCAAAAGAATCAAAATAAGCTAACATCTAGCTAAACATGCTCCTAGGCTCCTTGGTGTGCACTTGTTTCTCCTTGAGCTCCACCTAACATGTTAAGATGGGAGGGGGAAGGGGTGAGATTCATGGAATCTCAGTAGCTCATGCACTCATTCAAGGAAGCAATCAAGGCATATAACAAGTCAAAGCATGTAAATAAGTATCTAATCATTCACAATCATACAATACATGTTGTACATGCCATGAAAAATATATCAATGTCACAAATGAGCTCTAGGGACTTTTGGTCTAGCCTCACCCGAGTTTATGGACTTTTGGATGGCCTCACCCGATTTTAGGGACTTTTAACTTGGCCTCACTCGGTTATGAGACTTTTGGCCTTGTCTCACCCATCTCAAGGGACTTTCGGCTCTACCTCACCCATCTCAAGGGACTTTCGGCACTACCTCACCCTAGCAATTCTCACAATCCTATATATATGCATATTGGTACCAATGCATCAAGATAATAACATATGGCATATCTCACACAACAAGCATATACATAAACATACAATAACTATTACATCCAAGAATGCAACAAGAAAGAGTGGAGAGAGAGCTACCTTAGGAGCTAACACAAGCCTTCCCTTTCAATTTCTCTTCTCCCTTCTTGGTTTCACAATCACACCTTGATGGAGGTGCTTCACTTGAACCTAGACACAACAAAAGCATGGAATTACTCTCATAACTCAACAACTCTTAGGAGTTCTTCAGAGCAAACCTTGCTAACATATAAGAACCTAGGGGTTCTCTCTCTCTCTTTAGAATGTCACCAACCCTTCCTCTCTCTCAAGCTCTCATGGTAGTAGAATCATCATATTCAAGGAAAACAAAGAAGTTCAAAAGTGTTTTCCACTTTCCCTCTTCTGACCCATGCCTAAAACCCCACTAATTTCACAAGCAAAAACATAGAAAGAGAGGGCAAAGAGAGGATATCAAGATTCTAAGAAGAAAAGAGATAAGCTTGCTTACCTTTCCTTTGTTCTTCCTCCCTTCTCTTGGCCTTTCTCACTCTCCACGCCTCTTTTCTCTCCTTGGGTCGAAGTCTAGGTCAGATAATAGAGAAAGAATGAATTGGGTCATTTAAAGAAGTCAATTTCTCCCTTTTTACGTTTTTCTGGACTGACCCTCGCTATAGCGAAAATTAACCTTCGCTACGGCGAGCACGTATCAGTTCCCTTCCTTACGACGAGATTTAACCTTCGCTACGGCGAGCACGTATCAGTTCCCTTCGCTATGGCGAGGTTTAACCTTCACTACGATGAGCACGTATCAGTTCCAGACCCCCGTCTTTGCTATGGTGCGCGCTACGGCAAGCAACTCCCTGGTTTTTTGTATGGATTGCCCGCACTCGCTATAGCTAGAAGTCTTTTCGCTATAGCGAACAGGCACTCTCGCTATAGCGAACAGGCACTCTCGCTATAGCGAGACCATTTCTCGCTACAGCGAGAAGACTTAGAAAAATCTCAGAATTTCGAAAATTTTCAGCCTTCTTCTTCCTTTTTCTCTTTTTTTTTTCTTCGGTTGTTACAGATTACATATATGTAATGGCAAGTAGGAGAGTGAAATTGGATTGTATGATGTTTGGGACATGATAAAATAGTCATATATGTTGTGTTTTTCATTTGAGACATGCCCAAGTGATCACATGAACTAAAGTGGTCAATTTTGAACCTAAAATTGCATCATATTCAATCATATTTTGCACTTGATATTGAGCAAATGGATGAATTATTTGATAAAATTTGGCACACATTTATAGCTCACTTAGAGCTTTTTATAGAGTTAAAGAACAAAATTTTTAAAGCTTTATAGAATTTATTATGAATTTTCAAAGCTAAAAATTGTAGAAAATCCTGTGCACTGTTCATGTGGTCCAAATCTAATTTTTATGTATTTGAATGGTCAATAAACTCCAATACTCATGAAATGTTTTAAGCATATAGTTGGCATTACAAGGTTTCCATAGCCACTAAGTTTGCATAAATCAGAGTTGTATACCCAAATATATGCATTTTTGAAGTTCAAGGTCTAGTTATAGTTATTAGCTGTAGTAGTCTCTGATCTCTGTGGATTTTAGTAAGACAAATGGATTTATTTGCATTTGAAATTTTATAACATATAGTTCACATCATAAGCTTTCTGTAAACACATAATTTTTGCAAATTTGATTTTGGTGGCCAAAGATATGATTTTTTAAAATTTGATGTTTAATATATGCCAAGATTGTGAATTTGTATATATAAGGAAATATTTGAATTTTGAGCTTTTTTTTTTTTTGTGATATTCTAAACCTAACAAACTTGTTTGGTTTGAATTTGAGAATTTCTATGATAAAAATAATTAATTGTGCAAAAATGTGAGAAATTGATATTTTAATAATGTTAAATTTCGCTGCCAAAAATATTAATATGAGAAATTCTTATTATTAAAGGAATATGATATGAGATGTATATATATTCCTTGATGGTAATGACAGAACTCAAACTCATTGACATCAAAATTATAATAATCATTCATCCAAGAAAATAATTATGATTTTTCAATACTTGTATAAATTTAAAAAATTAACATTAAAAAAATTAATAATGATGTATAATTATATATCTAATACTAAAATCTAATAAATATAATATGTTATATCTATCAAATTAATAATTCTACAGTTTTAATTAATGTTATATTATGAAAAGAAATATATTCATATATATATATATATATATACACACACGCATGCGCATATATATATATATATATATACGTACGTAATACCATATCACAAACCTTTGGAACCAGCGGTGAGCGAATCGGCAGTTGGAATGACTCTTACAAGATTTCCAATGGTGTGACAACAGGAAATGCAATTGCTGACCAATGGAGTTATCCGAACAGAGAATAGGGAACGCTCCAAATCAAGACTTGCATAAATTGTTGTTTTATTTATTTTTTTAAGTTATTTATTGCCCCTTCTCCGTGATACAATGGCAATAATACAACTGCAAAGTCAAGGAAAGCCTATGAAGCCAACATCTAACTTTAAATGCCATTGAAAAATCTGCCAATGAAAATTTGACTTGTCTTAAAAACATGTAATCATACATGTCCTCGAAAGTGTGTGATGGCCACTCTGAACTTCAAACTGTTTTCTTGAAAATCATCTCGCCAGCATACATTAGTACTATTTAGGCAATAAGACCCATTCGTCGGAAATTTAGTAAAACTACCGTCCTTATCTCTGGTTTTCATAGTCTCTCTTCTAAAAAATTGAAATAGAAAAAAGTTTACATTTAACAATGCGAGTTAAGCTTTGTCATGATGTCATCTCCTTCCTTTTCGTTTGATTCTAAACTTAAAAACATGAACCAGTCAAAATTCACAATTGTACCAAGTGGTATTTTCTTAGAAATGATGTGATGGTCACATTATTTAAATTCTAAACCATTTTCTTAAAAATTATCTAATCGACATACATTAGTATCATAGTTTTAAATTGTGGTTACGGTTGCTATTATGTTGCGATTGCGGTTGTAGGCGCTGCGGATAGTATAAAAAGGATTGCGGACGTTGCGCTTAATTGATGCGGATGCGGCCGGCACTGCAACAACAATATTGCGACCGTATCATATGATACGGATCGCAATTTAGAACCATGATTAGTACTATTTAGGAAATAAAAACCCATTCGAAGAAGTTTAATAACGGACATACAGATATATGGAACTGTTGATGATAAATTTTTATAAGCAGATATTACGTAGTTCAGAAATAACTTTATATGTAGGACTTGACGATTACCGCCCCACCATCCCCCATGAAAACGTAATTATAAATTCCAAGAAGTTGGTAAAGTCAGAATCTTGAAGGACCATCTGGATGAAAGAAGCTTGAAAAGTACGAAAGACCTACTTCACAGACTTTTGAATATAACCTACTTCACAGACTTTTGAATATAACCTACTTCACTGACTTTTGAATATAAGCCAACAAACTAATATAGTTAAGATGCTTTAGAACATGGGCAACGTCATGAGTGACAACACCCAGTTTCTCCATCACTTCCCATTTTCTTATTGACTGAGTTAAATTTTAGAATTCGAGATTTAATTAAGTTCACCCCATCCTGCCCACTGTTGATTATAAAACTCTTATTGACACCGGGGATGCTACATAAAAGCTTGGGAAGGGCAACCTGGAAGGGACACTTTTTGGCCAAATTCACGCTCTATGTTAAAGTCACCTATTTAAATTGAAATAAAAAAAATAGTATTGCAATTATTAACCGCAAAAGTCAAACGTAAATTTACTTAGAAGGAAATGAATAGATTGATTAACAATTAAATTCAATTGATTACAAACAATAGACATGACAGCGTTTTTTAAAATAAAATATTTGATTACGTATTTCACTTATTTGTTCGATGATTCTACCATCTTCGTTCTTGTTCACCCTGGGAAGTTGATAAAAATTTATAAAAACAGGTCAGGATAATATTTGAATTACAAGCAAAGAAAGTATCAAAGTTTTGATGCATATATAATTATTAAAGCAAATGTACACTGACACTTATATCCTACCGCGGCAATTAAGAAAGTGTTTTAGCTGGAAGTGCGAACTTTATTAAAGAGAACAGTAGTTTTCAACTAATTAAATAAATAAACTAATCAATATTGATTAATCAATGATTACATATCAAAGAAGATCTGTAGTCGTGAATCAAAACTTTGATCAGTAATTTGCGACCAGAATTCGTAAAAATCATCTCTGCTGATTTTGTCAATTTTCATTCTTCGTCGACGACTTTGAGCATCGAATAGTTCCACAGCAAAATCTTTGGAATCCTACATCCCTTCAAAAACAGCTTAAACTCTAAAATAAAAAACAGTGAAATTAAATGCCAGATCTAAACAGTTTGCTAGTAAACTATGCAAAGCAAAAATTATCACAGAAAAACTTGGACTTGGCAACTTCTGTGGAGGAATGCATTGTATTGGGCAGCTTTTGTGGAAAATATTAAGAAAAAAAGATGTAAATCTAATTATGCAACCGTAAATATAATGTCAGAAAGAAGAATAATAAGTGTGATATTAACATTTGAAATTTGAATTTAAACATAAAAAATTTAGGATGATTTTCAAATTTTCATAAAAAAACTTAAAGATATGTTAAAAAAAAATTTATTATTATTCTTCAACATTAAAAATATGAAATGAAGAGTTATATTTGTGACATATAGAATGTATTAATTGCCTCACATAAAATTGCTAAAGTACAATATATAATATATATATATATATATATGATAGTCACATTAATATTAATATATATATATATATATAAGCTGAATTGAAAAATATTTTAAATAAATTGTAGTTGATATGATTTTTTTTTGTGGGAATTTTTTTTTTCCAGAAGTTTTCCTTTATTTTCCTTTCGCCCCTCGTCCCCATGGAGCCCACCCGCTAGTTTATTAAATTTGAAACTATTTTCTTGAAAATCATCTAACCGGCAAACGTTAGTACAATTTAGGTAATAAGGCCCATTCGCAGGAAGTTTGATAAAAATACTGTTCTTGTCTCTGGTTTTCGTAGTCTTTCTTCTTTTGGAAAATTGAAATATAAAACTTCACATTTGTGTTAACGCTAGATAAGCTTGTCATGATGTCATCTTGTTAAAGGAATATTATCGAATCATGCCAAACACTGAAATTTAATTTTATTTTCCTGGTTTCTTTCTCATTCGACAAGATAAGCTTGTCATCATGATGTCATCTTTTAAAGAAATATTCTCAAATCATGACAAACACTGAAATTTTATTTTATTTCCTGGTTTCTTTCAGATGCATAGATCTAAATATTTGGCAATCAACCGGCCAGGTAATAGCCAAGAAACCTAACATAACAGCAAGCGTCTAATGAATTTGGCTTTTATCCAATTAGCTGGCAAATGCTCCAGAGAAACTATCTCAAAATGAATTGAAAGACTTGTTAATTAGCAAGACATACCCACATGAAATCATCATCATCATCATCTTCCCTTTCTTCCTCCACCAACCCTAGCCCTAGTGCCAGAGAAATTACTCATGATGTGTTCCTTAGCTTCAGAGGTGACACCCGCTGCGGTTTCACAAGCCATCTCTTTGCTGCTTTGACAAGGCATGAAATCAGAACCTACATGGACTACAATCTCGAGAGAGGGGACGAAATATCATCCACACTTTTAGGAGCAATCGAGCGATCTAAGATCTCGCTCATTGTTTTCTCCAAAAACTATGCCACCTCAAGGTGGACTTTAGATGAACTCGTGAAGATTATGGAATGCAAGAGAACAAAGGCACAAACTGTGATACCCATTTTCTATGACATCGATCCTTCGGACGTGCGACACCAAAGAGGGAGTTATGCAACTGCTTTTGCACAACATAAGAAGTGGTTCAGGGCTAGCATAAATGAGACGGTGCAACGGTGGACGAATGCCATGACAGAAGCAGCCAATCTCTCTGGTTGGGATTGCTCAGCTTACAGGTATGTATGAATGATTAATTTCTCTTTTTCTTATCGATTTTTCAATTCACCGACATCCTAATGATCAAAATTTTCAAATTATACAAATCAGATTAAAAAGTAAGGGAAATTACAAGGATTTAAAAGAGTAATTTAACTTTTTATATGTAAGTATTCAGATTAATAAACCAAATGTATATCTATTTATCTGAGACAACTGGGTGGGATTATATATGTCATTTTAAATAATCATGAATTATAATTGTAATTAATCAATTCTCAAGAAGGAGTATTCGTTAATGGATTCAATCCATTATGGTTTGTAACAAAAACTGATAAGATTCAGAAAATTACGGACTGACGAGTTGCTATAAGATATGCAGATTTTAGCAAAATTAACCCAAAAAATCTGAGAGGATTGCCTATCTTGCAGTCCCAAAATGATTTCGAAATCTCCAACCCGAGCAAACAAAGTCCTCTGGAATTCGTTGAGGATCACTGAAAGGCACAAATCTAATTTAGTTAGGTTATGAAAGAATATGATTAAGATTTAAGAAGACGCTTTTCACGATCAAAAATAGACAAGAAATAACATTATCTAAGACTGAGTAGGACTATGTCACTTTAAATAATAATGAATTATAATAGTAATCAATTAATTCTCAAGAAGGAATACCGTTAATGGATTCTGTCCATTATAGTTTCTAACAAAAACTGAGATTAAAAGATGAAAATATAAGATTCATAAAATTACGGACTTATGAGCTTGAATATCAACTATGCCTATGGCTATAAGATATGCCGATTTCAAAAACAAGATTGCTGAAGTGACGCTTTTATGGAGGACGAGTTTTATTTACACACATTTTCTCTAACTTTAATTTACATTACTTGTTTATAACCTGTCAAGAGTAGTCTAACCCACATCTTATAAGTTATCAAATAAAATTTGATAAATAATTTTATTATAATTTTTAAAACATCTTCTCATGAGCAAAGCTATAAATGTGAATATATAGCCCAGACTCACTTTAACTAATACTGGAATTTCAATCTA
The DNA here is from genome assembly GCA_032878935.1 of Erythrophleum fordii. Classification (NCBI taxonomy): domain Eukaryota; kingdom Viridiplantae; phylum Streptophyta; class Magnoliopsida; order Fabales; family Fabaceae; genus Erythrophleum; species Erythrophleum fordii. Next base: position 44,640,731 of record JAVQMF010000053.1, on the reverse strand, counting down.
ATATTGAATTAGAATGAAAATGATTAAATTGAAAATTCTAACTGCTTAACTATAAAGGTTTTAATATTATGTCAATGATATTTTCAACTCAAAAATTTAAGTTAGTAAATAAAATTTAATAATTTAATTTTAATTTGGAATATAACCAAGAAAGTTGGTTAGCAATCATGTTTGCGTTAATGGACACTATTCTTTGGAGGGGTTTGTTGAAGGAGAGCTTGAGTTCTTCAGAGTTTGAGCTATATTGTCTGAACGTTTCAATATTCAAATGATTGTCTTAAAATTTATAAAAAGTAATATTTATATAACTATACACAAATTTTAGAAACGATCAGACGATTAGAGACTCGATTTCCGAAAAGCTTAAACTCTTCATCTACTTGCCCTTCTTTCTTTGTATAGAATGGAATCCGAGCTTGTTGAGGAAATTGCGATTGTCGTGAAGAAAAAACTGGAATGTATGGGCCATTGCAGCGAGCCAGAGAGCCCGACTGACAAGCCTAATCCAGACGACTCAGAAGACTTTCTTGCAGAAAATGAGGCTGTCACTGTCAACCTTGCCCTTGAAGATTCTTTTGCCAGGAAATGCCTGTCACTTGGGTAAATCGATTTTCTTTTTTGTCAGGAAGATCATAAGAAGTATATCACTGAAACTTTTGGCATTTTATAATTATATTAAATGATATATATTGATAGCATATGAAAATAATAATAGTATTTATTAAAAAAAATGATAAGAGTACGTAAGTTAATTTGGGCTTTGAAAAATGTTTTTTTTATTATTAAAAGATAATTATCAATTTTTAAAAAAATTTAAATCTATATGTAATGTATAAGCTTGAGGTATATTTTGTATAACACTGAAGATCCACCTAGTGCACTCCTTAAATACATTCAAGATTTTATTGTGAATAATTATCACAAACACACACACACACACACCCCCATTTCGATACACAATCAAGGATGAAATAAATTCACACACACCCCCATTTCGATATACAATCAAGGATGAAATAAATTTTGTGACTATTATAAGCCATTCTAATTAAAAAAGGTTTAAATAAAAATACTTTATTTGGTTTTTAATCCTCGTGCAATATGGCCTGTTTAATCTTGTTTGATGCTAAAGCATATAGAACTAGATAGGTTTCTAACGTATTAATTTCAAATAGAGAAGAAAATCTTAACATGTCATTCTATTAATTGTCGACAAGTAAAACAATTAGCACTTATTTAAAGGAAGGGAATCCAATTCTAATAAGTTTCTTAAATAAACAATAGGTCTCTTGATAAAATAAAGTAAATTGCCTAATTAAACAAAAATATTAATACTAATAATAATAATAAAACTACAAAAAATATTAAATTAGATAAATTTCTAAAATCTTATTCAAAACAAAATTTAGCATGCAGGTGGTCGAACTTTCTTCTTTTGAATTTTTGATGATCAACCCACTCCATGAAATTTTCTGCAAGATATTTCACATCATTTCTTATCCAATTTTTTGTAACTTAATTAAGAGCTATGTACTATATATTTTACTAATTACTAGCCGTGTTTGAGACAGAAAATTCATCTGTGGACTGTTTAATTTCTTCTTCATCACCTGCAACTTTCCCTTCTCTCTGGCTCATGGTGTAAGTAATAATCTGGTTGTATTGTTTGGTGACAAACAGCCCTCTTAATTTACTCAAAATTATCGGTTATCTGAGTGAGAAGACAAGGGATGCTTGCATTCGGAAGGAACATGAGAAGTTGGTACTGAAAATGAAGGGACTTCAGCTGTCAGGCTCCGATACCGATAGTTTGAGGTCGCATTTTTATAGGTAATCCAGTATTGATACGTTTTATATAAATGCTTTAAAATAAATATTATGTAGTAGTTTTTTTCTTGAAAAGTTTAGTTCGATATATATATATATATTACACAGGTCATAAATGTGCTTAGAATTTTTTTAATTTTAGAGATATGAAACTGTTAATAAAATTACATAAAGTTTGAGCTCATACGCACCCTAGCTATCTTGAAAATTTGGACTTGACACATAATTTAGCAGCATTATACAGAGCTTGGAAAACCTTGAAGAACAAAAAAGACAAATATATGCGTTGACAAAGAAAGGTGTATGAATTCGAGTTTAGATGGGATAATTTAAATAGAAAAATAGGGCTTAGTTGGTTTAATTTTATTATTTTGAAAAATAATTTTTTGAAATAATTTCTAAACAGAGTTTTGAAAAAAAATTAAAGAATTTTGTGGATAATTTATTCTAAAAATAATTTTAAAAATTTAAAAAGAGTTTAAAAAATCTAATTTGCTTTTGAAATAATTTTTTTAAGAAAACAAAAGCTATATATTTCAATCAAATTTGATGAGTTGTGCATGTGCCGGTAGTGTTGTGTGTGTATATATGCAAACACATGTGCAATGTAGTACTGTGTGTGTGCATGCACAAGTACATAGAGTAGAGTCAAGTGTGCATTGTTGTGCATGTACAATGTAAAGATTCCCTGGAGTTTTTTATTGTAAACTTTTTATAGAGTTCAAAGAGAGAGTAACACAAAGAATAGAATTATATATGGGATTCACTTTCTCTCTGTTTTTTTCTACTTCCTCATTTATTTTTTTTCTTCGAATCCTGTAAAAACTTTATAATAAAAATTCTAGAAGATTTGAAGATGCAAGTACATTTGTTACGTTATGTCTTCAAAACTTATTTCTCATCCAACACAATTTATCATTCTTGCCTAAAGTTGAAAAGGATTTATTAAAATTTTTTCTCACTCTCCTAAGAATAAAGCTGCCTGAATACCTTACGAATACCCTTATCATGCAATAATAGGTCATGAATACTATCAAAGTGTGTAACCCAGATCACTACTCCTGCCACTAAAGATAATTAGATAATTTGACCAAGAGGTCATCCCTAATTTTTCATTCCAAGTAGAAGCAAATGAGATTACATGTTTTACTCATACTTTTTCACATTTAAGCTGTATTAGAATGCTTACGTAAAATTCCTTGGCTAGCATCCTTTAGGAACCCTTGCATTAGTAAACAAGCTCTTGGGCAATTCAATTAATCTCCAAAAACATGTTTAGCAAGCAAAGCCTAATTAAAAGAATCTTATGTTTCTAAAATTTAGAGCATCACCACTAAAGGGATTACAAGGCTTTTGCCAACTAGCTGAATGCATTTTTTGGGTAATTTATTATCATTGAAATCTCTAAATGTCTTGCCAATTTATGAATCAATTTATTGTATTTATTTTTGGGGTGAAGGGGGAGTTCAAAACATGATAGTTGATGGTTTGAATTAACCACTGATTTAATTAAAGTCATCCTAGCCATTTGTTTGACTTCCAACTCTCTAACTTTTTGTTGGATCTCAGAAACCACTTCTTTTGAGAGTTTTATTTTTTATTCTTTTAACAACCACTCAAGTCCCTAAATACTTCCTTAATCAAGCCTTAAATTTAGCCCAAAATACACGAGCTAGGAGTTTTTGAACTTGTGATGAGTGTTAAGACCATTAATCAATTCAAATTTATGCTTATTAACATATTATTGCCCATATAGTCAACTATATTCATCAATATTATTGTTTTTCCCAGTGTTGCACGTTTGAGTATTTGTCTCAAAGAAGAGAATGGTGTAATAAGCTAATATTAAATGCGATATTGGAATCAAATTTTTGTTAATTGAATTTCCTTTCCAATCCTTATCTAACTCATCCTTGGCAATCATGCAAAAATAAAGCATTAGAGCAAATAAGAAACAAGTATGGAGATAGGATCTCCTTGCCTTAATTATTGCATAGGATGAGGATGAAAATGAGGAGTTGAACTACCATTCAAAAGAACTTGATAACTAATACTAGTAATGCACTGCAAGGTCACCTTAATCCAACTTTTAGGAAATTTCATTTAATCAGAGTAAGATGCAAGAAGTTCTAAGACACCTTATGGCCTTATGAATATCTAATTTAAGAGCACATCATCTTCTTATACCCTTTTTTGCATTGTGAACTTGCTTAATCAATTCAATCACTAGAATAATATGACCATATGTCAACCTTCCTTTTACAAAAGTACTCTAGTTAAAGGCAATCAAAATTTTCAATTCATTTTTTAATCTATTGTCTAACACTTTGCCAATCAACTTATAAACAACAAAAACATAAGCTAATGGGCTAATAATTTTTCAAATTCTAACGCCCATCATATTTAGAAATTAGAGAATAAAAATTTGATTTAATTGTTTTTGAAGAAGCCTTGTATTTGGAAAACCTTTAGTCATATTAATGAGATCCCTTGAACATCATCCTAGAAGTGTTGATAAAATCTTACAAATAAACCATCTGTACTATCAACCTTCATTTAGAACATTGTATTGCCTCCTTGATTTCTGAATCTTCAAGAAATTTGTGGAAAATTAGCTAGCTAATCACTCAATGAATGCATGTGATATTTATTCTTTCTTGTTAAAATTGTCTAAAACCTCTAGCCTATTAGAGCTAGTATACACTAATTGAAAATAATTAAGTGTCATTTGCTCAGTTTGATGATACTCATCTACCCATTCACCACATTCATTTTTAATTTAGGTGACTATATTATACAACCTTCTCTTTTTAACCATTTTAGCTAGACTACGAAAATACTTAATTAGGGATGGATATGAAGATTCTCTATAGATATTGGTAGATATATTGGTTCTTAATCTAGAGATAAGAGGAACATAACCTTTCTTAAAATAACTATAACATCTAACTTCTGATAATAGTCCAAATGCTAATTCACTTATTATTCTTAGCTTACTTTAATGAATAAATAAAGGATTAATTGTAATAGTAAAAATTTTATTTGCAAAAGGTTGCACCAAACCTCCTAATACATAAGTGTTTTATGGTCTTTGTTTTTCTTGTCACATTGGCTTGTAAAATTATCCTATCTATCTATTTGTTGGTCCTAATAGCACCAATCATTGAAAATTTTTTAATTTTTTATATGTAATTTTTTTATATGAGGTAGTATGTTCCTAGTATTTTATTATGTGCAAACATCATTTTCAATTACAAACATCATTAAAAAAAACACTTAAGAGTAAGGTGGAAAATAATTTTCTTGCAAACTCTATAATACTTATTGAAATAGTGATTTTTGAAAATTTTGAAACAGACTTAATTATTGATTAATTTCATAACATGAAAGAACATAATGCTTAACTTTGATAAATTACAAAAAAATTTGTTTCATATATATTTTTAGACTAAAATTTTTATATATACATAAACATGTTAATTTTTAAAAAAAATTCCCCTCCCCCTCCCCCCAAATTAACTTAATCTTGGATCCTTTTTTGTTCTTAATATTCCTATCTTCATTAACTAACCAAAGTTGCTTTTGAGCTTAAATAATGTCTTCATACAAAAACTCCAATTCATTCCTTAGATTTTTTTTTTTTTCAATGTTTCCATCTAAATGCATGGTATGTTAGACTGTATTTCTGTCAAAACTGTACCAATGGCTTTAATTCTCTCTTGGGTGTTTCCCTCATGTGATTTGATCCATTGCTTTAAAGAATGCTTTGCATTTATTATTTTTGTATCTATCTAATAATTAAGCATATGGACCCTCTCTCTTGCATTCCATATATTTGGTACAATATTTTTACATTGATCAACAACAACCAAAAAGTTTCAAAACGGAAGGTTGTGCCTCTAATAGGACACCATGCATTAGTATTTACAACTACAAGGGCATGGCTTGAAGGAGTAGAGACAGGTTCAAAATACTCTAGTGTGCTAAAATAGATCAAGTTATTGAGCATTACAAACTGCACGATTCAACCTAGCCAGACAGCATCCTTCCCTTTCTTGTTATTTGTTCATGCGGATCATGGACTGCTAGGCTTTAGATCCGCAAAACACTAGAATAAATAGGAAATTTTTGACAAAGTTTAGAGACAATTTTATCTCTAATCTGTCTCAAATCTGTCTTATACCTCTAAAAAGGTGTAATAAATTGTTTTAAATACTAATGTTATTAAAAATATATATAATATATTCAATCGAAAATAATATTATATTTTTTTAAAAGGAGTTGTTGTCTTAGAAATATATATATATATATATTTCTATATATATATATATATATATATATTTCTATGGACATCATGTTCTTTGACTTGGCGAAGATATTTCTGACAATGGCTATGACAATCTCAACAGGAACCCTTATAAACTCAAACAGGAGCAACCATGGTGGCGAACCCAACAGCCACAACTCCCAGACTCGTCTTCAATTGTTGAAGGGACCTTATCCGATTGCCATAGCTCAGCTCAAGTAAATTCACTCTCAAACGCTGTGTTCCATTCCCAGCAACCAACCACAATTCCTATTCCTCCATAGCGGAATTCTCCATTTCTCGTCATTTGCCGATCTTCTCTACGCCACTCAATCACATTCAAAACCCCAATTCCTTCATGTGGAAAACTCTCATAAGAGCCTATGTGCGATGATAGAAGAAGAGGGTGTCATTCCTGATAAACATACATACCCATTTGTTCTAAAGGCCTATGTACATATGTGTTGTTTTTGTTTTTTTTTCAAAACGGAAACAAGTACCTGGGCACATTTTGAAACTTGGGTTTGAGTCTGATGTTCATATTTGTAATAGTTTGATTCGTTTTTAGGCGACTTGTGGGTGTCTAGACTCAGTACAGAACGTGTTTGATAAAATGTTTGAGAGAAGTAAGGTTTCGTGGAATCCATTGATTGACTCCTATGTAAGGGTTGGTGAATTTGGCACTGCCTTCAAACTGTTTATCGAGATGCAGAAGGCATATGAACCTGATAATTATACAATGCAGAGTGTTATGTGCTGGTTCAGGTGCTCTGTCTTTAGGTTTGTTGGCTCATGCCTATATTTTGAAGGAGTGTGAGATGGATATGGCTGATGATGTTTTGATCAACACTTGCCTGGTGCATATGTACTGTAAATGTGGATCCCTAGAAATTGCTCAGCAAGTCTTTGAAAGCATGCCTATTAAGATGTAAATATTATAAAAGAATGGGAGATAGGGTTATATCATACAAGACAAAAATGCTGGAATCTATGATGGGATTAACGACCGGTGAAGCATATTGCAGTGGCGGAGGATGAGAGATAAGATACAACTCACAATATCAAATAGAGTACAAAGGGCAGGACAATCTTATTTTAACAAAACATAACCCTAGCTAGTGTTATATAAGATTACTAGTTTTAAATGGGTTATGAGTTAAGTTCATTTTTTTTAAATGAGCTCATGGATAGCTCACCTATTATAGGCTATCTATAAAATACAAAACCCATTTACATAGTAATTAATTATAAATTAATTGCTTGATATTATTAAAATGTAATATGTTAATTCATCTATTAATTAATTAATGCTAATGTATAAATTTATTAATTTTTTAACAATGTCCCACTTAGATAGCATTAATCAACTATTAGACCAAGTAAGAATAGATGTACATAACATATATCAAGAATATAACACAATCAATATGTACTATAACAAAATCCAAAAATAAATGGCTAACCAGGAACATTGAATCCAACAGGAAAAATAATGCTGAAATGCCAATAAAGTTTTATAATTGAATTAAATAGAATACTAAAAGAAATATGTCCAAAACACTTGGTTTTATCAAATGTCAAAATATGTCAAAGTATCTTTAAAGAACAAAATTCAGACTTTCACTAAACAAACGTATCAACCAAAAAATTTCACAACATCCAAGAGTCACATGTTTTTCAATAAAACTCCAACATATAAGTCTATAGTTAACATATCAACTAGCATATTATCCATATATATATATATATATATATATATAATTTGAGTTTAAGATTCACAAATCTTCTATCCAATGAAATAGGAACTTAACAATAAAATTTAATACACTTGGAATTTCTATGATTTTGAGTGAAGCATACAGCAAAATCATTGCTGCAACCAAATAATCCAAAATATGTATCCAACAATACGCATAATAGAAATTAATTTTTTTGATCATATAACTTAAAAATGGCTCAACAATAAGTGATATATTCTGCAACAAAATGAGGTAATTGTAAGTGTTCATTTGGCACCTTTCAACAAAATAGCTTCTCCAAATATTATAAGATGTATACAAAAGTTAAGGCAACTATTACTATCTACACCACAAAAAAGTTGCCATATAACCACAATTACTTTTAGTGATATGATAGACAAAAAAACTAAAGGTAAAAATAAGCAATACCTATAAGCTACAAACAATCTAAATTGTTTTAGGTATAAATAAAATTAGTTTTACACATGATTAAAAAGGGTGGGTAATGGGTAAAGGTTTGAATTAAAAATTATTCCACTTTACCTATAAAAATAATATGTTAATAAATATAATATATAAAATAATAGAGATTAAAATATCAACATAATGAAATAAATTTTTTAGCTTAGAATTTTTTATTGATCTATGATTCATTTGACTTTTTTTTTTTTTTATATTAGTAATATGAATGTCAAAAGGAAGGAAACATGTGATAGTTGTTCCACGGGAAAAGGAGTAGAAAGCTCACCAGTTACCAAAGCATACCACTAGTCATTGATCACCACGCAACTAGTAGGACGCCAACTGGGATGCTAATTGGGATAGAGTATACTTCTCACTCTCTCGCTTCCCTTTTGGACAGACATCTCAACCCTCAAAACAACATTTCTAAAGCAAAGACAACAATCCACACTCTATCTAAAAATTTCAAATGTTCCCTCCATCACAATTCAAATAAGTTATTTCCATCACAATTCAAAACAAGTTATTTCCATGATCTAGCAAAATTACTACTTTTAGATCTAAGGCTCAACCCATCAGATAAGAGGCTCATATGTAGTAGTAAAGGAAGATGAAGATAAGAATGTTATGCATATCAAATTTCTTAATAAGATAGAAGACATGTCTTATTACCTTATTTTCCAAGTCTGACCACCAGTACATTCTTTTCCAATCTTGATACATTTTAATAGATTTAAGATAAATAGTGTAATTGTTTTCATGGGCCTCTTCCAAAATTTTATTCCTAAGTTTAAATTGATTAGGAACACATATTGTAATACCTTAACCTTTTGAGCCTTCCCATTCTATCTCAAGCCTTAGTTTAAAGAATTACATGGAAAACATCACATTTAATGTTATTTAATTACATTACGTAAGGCCTAAAATTTTCATTTCATGTGTTATGGAATATATGAATCCATCAATATCATTTTCTATTTCTAACACATCCATGCAAGTTATAAATATCATAAAACATCTCATATATCTGGGGCTTGGAACCATATATTACATAAACCAAATTTTAGCCTCGGGTTCATTGTTTCAATTTACTGATACGATTTTTGAAAATTTTATAACTAATTCTAGAAAAATTAAAATCAAGCAACTCATGCTATTCTTGAAAGCTATGGATGTCTAATAATGGAAAAAATAATTCTAGACCATGTAAACATCAACGAAACTAAGAAAAACAATGGAATAGTACCAAAGGTCTATCTGTGATACTAGTATTGTCCTCTAATTTTAAAAATTCGTTTCTCTCTCTACAAAGCTCCAAATGGGGTGATCTCAGTGGCTATGAAAAGCTTATGGTATCTAGTTTATTTCTATAAAATTTCATAGGCATTAGACTTCGTTTGGCCCATAAGTAATATAGAGAAAGAAATAGATCATATGAACAGTGTTGTTATCATTTTTGCATAATTTGGCCAATTTTGAAAAATCATAATAAATTCTCTAGAGCTCCAAATTAGGTGTAATTTAGCTCTATGAAAAAATATATTTAAGTTCTATAAGTTTGTTAAATTTCATGCCAAGACTAGTCCATTTAGTCAGTTTGTGGTTTAGCTTAAGATTTAGTCACTTTTGATGATCAAAGTGGGTTCATAAGGTATCATTTGACCTTCCTCTTATTCTATAGCTATTTGATCATGTTCCATAGTATAAGTATAGCCTAAGGAAGCATGCCAAATGGTCTAAATCATTATGGAGCTGAAACTCACCATGCCATTTGCATTCATACACAAACACATTCTAGCACAAAGGTGCCAATTTCTCACATTTCTATACATTTAGCTTCAAAATTCATACATACATCATAATTATATACATTTAATCTTGTTCAAATGGTTAGATCTTATATACATCACATGGATATATTTCTTAACATCAATATACTATAAAATTGCCTATTTTTCTACTTCCTTGTCAAGAATTAAGCTCCAAGGCATTTGGTTTCCTTTCTTTGAACTTCTTGGCTCACCTAGACATGAATAAGCATATAGAGAGGGAAGAGTGAGATTTAAAGAATCCAAATAGCTCTTTACCCTTTCAAACATATATAATGGATTCACTTACAAGTTAAAGAATGCCTGTGTGGCAATTTAGCTACTAATAAGCATACATGAAACATTTTTCATATTCAAGAAGTTCACATATGTCATATATAGGCTTTCAAGAGTATTGGTTTATCCTCACCTACTTTTCTTGGGACTTTTAGACTTGTCTCACCCACTTTTAAGGGACATTTGATTAAGCCTCACTCTTTTTGAGACTTTTGGCTTGGTCTCATCCAATTCTAGGGACTTTTGGCTCATCCTCACCTTTGTTAAAGGACTTTTGTCTTCACTAAGCCCATTCAAGCTATAATGCATCCATAAAACATATTTCAAGAATATTATAGTACCATAACATGTAGGAAATAGCTAAAAACATTTCTCCTAGCATAAACATACATACACACATCCAAAGACAAGAAAACATCCAAAAATGCATGAGAGAAATGTTAGAAAGCTACCTTGGAGCCAAATCTCAAGCTTTTCCTTTATTTATTTCTTCCCCTCTCTTAGCCGCACCCTTGAAAATGGGTGGCAATAGATTCTCTTGGCCTAAACACATAAAAAGAGACATGTATCTCTCATGGAAACAAGCTCTAACCTTATGCCATTACTATGGAAGCTTACTTTGTCCTAAGACGAAATTATGGTTCTATAAAGGACCTAATGAAGTAAGTATAGGAATCCATGATATTGGCTCCATTTTATCCTTCCATTTAAGTCTCTTGACTCCATGTAGACTCCCTGGAGTCACCATAATTTCATTTTAAGGAGCCTAACTATGAGTTGCTTTTTTACATCTCATTATGGAACCTATACCTCCATCTCACAAGATATTCTTTCTGAATTTTTTTTCAAGGCTTCCATTAATGTTATCCCATCATTTCTAGTCCTATTCTGGGCTTAGAACAATTTAAAACTCTCCCTAGGTGCCTTAACCTTACTTGTCCAAGATTATGGAGGCTTGGAGCATTCATTGAGTTTGCTTCATTTTCTTTAGGGAATTACCACTTGGGAGACTTTTTAGGTATCTTAGGAACTCATTCATACTCTTAGACAACCTAAATTATCATTGGAAAGTCTCTTACATCTTAAGGTGCACCAAATCCCTAACTTTGCTAACTTGATTTCTAATGCACCTTAATTGAATTTCTTTGCATAATCTTGTTCCTCACACTCCAAAACCTATGTTTCGTCCTTGGTTAGGTCAAAATTTATCCTCCCTTGGCTAGGTCTATGTTTGGCTAAACCACCTCTCAAGAAAAACAACAAGGAATTGCAATGAAAGTTAGGAGAATTACCTTGTTTCCAGGCTTGTTTCAAGGGCTCTTTCACTTGGTAGTCCTCTCCTTCAAATTCTAATTTTCTCCCCCTGAAGCAAACCCAAAACAGCCCCATATGAGTCACCAAAACCATAGAAATAAAGAAGAGAAGGAAGAGAACAAAGCTTGTGAAGGAAGAAACATATTCTACACTTTTTCTTACCTTTTCTTGAATTTTTCTTTCCCTTCTTCCTCCCTCTTGGTCTGTGCTTTAGGGCAAAGCACTCTTCTGGTTTAGGCAACAATGAAGTAAGTTTAAAATGGGAGAAGAGTGGGACACCACTTATAAGAAATAATGGTCTTAAAATTGTTCATTTAGAATTCCATTTATGTCCCTTTTCTTTGCTTTTTTCATTTCAACTCCTTTTTTAAAACTTTCTTTTCTATCATAAAATTTAGATTCTCTAACTTATAAAATGTCTTTGGAATTAGTCAATTTAAATCTAAAATTTTTTCGAATGAACCGGTCAAAGTTCGGGTCAACTAAAATTATAAAACGTCAACCAGAGGGTTTAACTATTCTGGAGATTCCTACAATTTTTAGGGCCTTTGAGAATCTCAAGAGACTCATTTTTCCTCATTTAAAAATTCTTCTTTTAAGTTTTCTAAAGAGTGCCCAAAATTACAAATATGCAATTATGCTTTCAATAAATGTATTAAACCACTTTGGCTTTGGTTTATAGGTAACTCAAATATCAAATCCCTATTTTTCATTATTTAGAATTTTAGTCTAATTTTATTTGGCCTCAAATCATTCTATTCGAGGGATATCCTTTTATAATCGATGAGTTTCAAGCATTTACAGAGAAACTAAATGTTACACATATTCTTTCTTGGAAGAAAATGATTCAATCTAGTGCTTTTGAGAATTCCTAATGTCCTAATTGTTTTTGTATGACTTGATTAGTTGCCTCTTATAATATTCAATTTTCTAGAATTAGATCGAAATCAATCAGATTATAAAAGGAGACCCTAGAATGAAATGAAATAAGGTGAAATAAGGCTAAATTAATAAACAAAGCATCTAGAAAGACGGAGAAGGATCTAGATGTGGCCCGCAATCAAAGCCAAAATAACTAAATGGCTTAATACAAAACTCAGTGGCAAAAATTGTAATTTCAAGCAACTTCTTACCAATTTAAAGGAGGGATTTTTGAATGATAAAATTGAGTCCACTAGGGTTCTCAGAGGCCTTGAAAACTATTGGAACGATCAGAATGGTTAAAAACTTTTCGGTGTATGATTTTAGCAAAGGGTTGATTGAAACTTTGACCAAATCCTTCAGGATAGTTTTGAACTCCATAAAATTAGAAGAAAATATTTTTAATAAACTAGAGGACCTAAAAGCTAAAACGAGCTCAAACGAAGGAACAAAAGTAGAAGGACATAATTGGTATTTGAGAATTGTTATAAAAATCTTTCTCCACCTTTTAATATAGCCAAGTGAGCACTCCAGCCATCTTCTTCAATTAAGAATTGAGAAGAGCAACCCCAAATCAAACCAGAAATGGAGTGAAAAATGGGAGAACAAAGAGAAAGGAAATTAAGGCACAAAGGTATGAAAATATATGAAATTTTGCAATAAACTAGTTATGAAACCTTTTCCTCTCTTTATTCTATTTCTCTTGATGGTTTTAGATTCTTGAAATGAGAAGTTTGATGGCTAACCTCTTGAGGAAAGGTGAAAGTTTGAAGCAACCAATTATATCTCAAGAATCATCATTGAACAAGCTTTCAAATAAGGTATGCCATAAGTTAGAAAACTTAATGTTCCTTGGACTTTCATCCTCCTTATTTTTCAACCTAGAGAGAAAGACAGAGAAGAAAGCTTGAATCCAATAAAAATTTGATAGAAACAAAAGTTTACAAGGAAGGAGAGTAAGATTGTGCATAGAAAACACCATAGAAAGCCATAAAAAAGCATGTTATGTCACCTAAGGTTTCAAGTGAACCATAAAAGATTTGAAACCATATAAGAGTATTTTAAGCCACATGAAACCATAATTAAGTTAAACAGAAGCTAAAGAACATAGCCATGCATCAAAATCTATGAAAGAAGCAAGAAAACTCCCATTGGGCCTTTCATGAAGTATGTCTTAGCCTAAAGCTAGATGAAGTACCTAAGAAGTGTTTTCATTAATTCTAAAGTATTAAATGGTCTAAATATGAGCAATGAACACTAATGGAATCATTGGAATGAATTTAGGAGCCCCATTTTGAAAAGTGAAATTTTAGGGTTCATAAAGGGCCTAATGAAGCAACCTAGTGTTGGCCATGTTTTGGCTTGCATGTGATGGCCCTAATGAGTTCCATTAAAGTGTTATGACTCATATCAAGAGAGATCTTGAGGTTTAAAGGTTGAATTATGATAGTTCCTTCTTAAGGCACTTAAAGTAGCTTAAATTTTGCATGTTAAGTATTCATAGGCTTATGTAGCAAGGAAATGAATTAGAATGAGTTCTAATGGGTTGCCTTGCATTTGAATGAATGTGTTTAGGCCAAGCTAAAGCAACTCCATTTTTTTGTGTATGTGAACCCAAGAAGCATGTAAAGAAAAAGCAAGAATAAGTGCGTTAGTGGCATCTTGAACCTCCACAAGTGTTAAGGTAGCTTTCTCTCTACTTCTTGCATACAATTGAATGATTGAATGAGTTGATACTCTTGTATGTGTAGTTGCTTGATTCTTTCATGAAGGATGATCCATTATGTTTTCATATGAGCTTTATGAGCACCTTATATTTATGAAATGTTTATATGATGGCTTCTAACTCCCTAAGGCATGGAATTGAGTACAGTAGCTCTTCCTTGGCCCCGGGTTAAAATTGGTAAAGTCCAACTAGTTTTATGATGTTACCATGGCAAGAAATGAATGAGTTTTCAAGTTATATGATGCATATAATTTACATTATGCATGTACATAGTATTCTTGCATCACATATATTATATTCACTTATAGCATTCTTGTTTGCATTGAATTAGATTAGTTTGTACTATTGAGATTCTTCCCAAATCTCATCCCTATACTCCCACTAACCATTTTAAGGTTATCAAGCCTAAACAAGGAAGATAAGAAGATTAGATATTGGGAGTTATATGTTAGAAGCACTATATATTCTAAAATGTAATTTATGTATCAAGAATGGCATGAATAACGTATTATAAAGCTTGTGTAATGTAAACAGTCCAATGTTTGGCAAGTGTGTATGTATAACTTGACCATTATGTATGGATGATGGTTACTTATGTATTTAATAATGTTTTAGAATGAAACTAAGTATTTGAGTATGAGAACATGTATGTTAGTTAGGTGAATATATGATTTGGCAATAAATGGCTACGATGATTTATGGAATGTCATTAGAAAGCATGTGCTAATTAGATGCCAAGGGGTCAAAATTTGATCTAAGTCTTTTAGCATGATATGGAATAGTTAGAAATATCATTTAGAATGATTAAAACTTTCTCCAAGTGGAAGAATTCCATTTGGATGCCAAATGACCTAAAAGGATACCAAGGTTAGGTATAAAAAGACCCTAAATAACTCTTATACCCAAAGTGGCCTAAATGACATAAATATAGTTTGAAATCTCTCATGCATATAAACCCTTAAGAGATTTTTCTATCAAGCTAAATAACATAATTTTTGGAGATCCATAGAATATTTTACAAATTTCCAAATTTTCAAAAATTATGCAAAATAGTCCCTGGTACTATTCATTTGGTAGTTTTGGTTTTAGTGGATTTGAAAGGCCAAATGAATTCTAATGCTTATGAAATTTTATAGACATATAGTTGGCATTATAAAATTTCTAGAGCCACTGAGTTTGTATAAAAAGGAATTGTATAAAGGAAGTTATGAATTTTTTAAAATGAGGGTTTGATGATGTCTGAGTACTATAGCAGCCACTAATATGTCATATTTTTTGTAGGTTAAATGAGCTTAGCTACTCATGAGATCTTACAGTAATATATATGATATTATAAGCTTTCCATAGCCATTGAGCTCACCTAATTTAGAGTTTCATAGCTCAAGATATCCATTTTTAAACTTTAGGTCTGTCATATGCCCTCCATTTCTACTAGAGTTACTATTTCATTATTTGGTAAGGCAAATGAACTCAATTTTACCTAAAATTTTTACAAAATTTATTTCATATCCTAAGCTTTCTATAGACACTAATTTTGCATGATTTGAATGTGTATAACTTAAGTTATGGATTTTCAAAGCTAGTGCAAAGGTTATGTGCATACTGTCATTTTGGGTTTTTGATCTTTCTAAGGGGTTCCATGAGCTAAATATAATAAAATGAGTATGAACAGACCTTTTTATGATGAAAATGAATTAAGAAAAATAAAGAATGAAGGTTGGATCCCTATAGTTCAAATTAACCCATAAGTGGCCCAATTTAGGTGTTGAAAGCTATGAATGGATGTGAATTTTTGCTTGAAATTTCATAATTGATATGCATGAGTTAGTTAGATAAGTTGTAGAGGATAAAAAGCATCAAACCTTGTCAATACAAGAGTTAAGATAATATCTTGTTAACAAGGTCAAGAATCTTATTGACAAGATCTTGTATTCCACCAAAACTAATTTGAGACCTTGTCAACAAGGTTTTCTAATGTAGTAAGTTATGGTATATAGTATGTGATGGTGTGACACCTCTCTTATTTGGGTCCTGAAGTCACATTCAATTCTCAACTTACTTAGATGAAAACTATAAGGTAGGATGATCATAGAAAGTCTCAGGTCTCTAATGTATTCTAACAATTTAATTTCCTCAATCATCATTTTTGCAATCTACAAAGACTTCCTACTAAAGGCATCAACTATCCTTTGCTTAAATGGTATCTAAGTTTAAAATCATAGTCTTTGATAAATTCTATCTACTTTCTTTACCTCATGTTTAGCTATTTCTAGTAAAAAAGGAACTCAAGTCTTTTATAGCCACTAAATACCTCAAAAATAGCTCTATATAAATAGTGTTGCTAAATTTTTAAGGCAAAAACTATGGCTTCTAGTACAAGGTTCATAGGTGGGATAGTTTTCTTTATAGGGCCTAAGTTGTCTAAAGGTATAGGCTACTACTCTTTTCTCTTGCATGAGTAGACATTCTAAACCCTTTTTAAAAGCATTGTTATAAACTTCAAAAGTTCCTAAGGGAACAAGGATTATAAAATTTAATGTGGTTGTTAATTTTTCTTTTGATATTTAAAAACTGTGCTTACACTTGGGTGTCCATACAAAGGGATTTTCTTTCCTAGTTAAAGGTAAAGCTATTTAGGAAAATCCTTGAATAAACCTCCTATACTATCTTGTCAATCCTAAAAAACTTCTAATTTTAGAAACGGTTTCAAGTCTATTCCTTTCAACTATGGCTTATATATTACTGGGATCCATTGCCACTCCCTCTTTTGAGATCATATGTCTTAAGAATTTCACTTATTTTAACCAAAAATCACACTTTTCCAATTTTGCAAACAATTGTTTATCCTTTAGAACTTGTAGCACTATCTTAAGGTGTTTCTTATGTTCCTCTTCAGTCTTAGAATATATTATAATATCATCTATGAACACTACCATGAATTGGTCTAGGTAAGGCCTAAAGATTTTGTTCATATAATTTATAAATATTACTAAGGCATTGTGTAATACTCGATTACTCAAAAAACATTTGAAACTAAAGGAATTTTTAAAGGAGCTCCTCTAAATAGAAAGAATTGAGACCAAATGAAATTTGACTAATAATCTAGACACTTAAAATTGAGGATTTGAGACTTAAGTTGCTCGAAAAATTCTGCTTAAAGAGTTAGGAAAACTTTACAAAAAAATATGGGGTAATTTCATAATTTCTAGAAAATTTGGAAAAAAAACTCACAGTAGAGCTTTTTAAATAGAAAATTTGAGCTTTCCGAGGTTCTCAGAGGCTTTGAAAACTATGGAAATAATTAAAACTCCTCCAGTGAGTGATTTCGGCTATTAGTTAACTGAAACTTTGATTGAATGGTTCGAAATGGTTTTAAATCTAATTTGGATGAAACTAAAGCCATTTTATAAGTTAAAGGACCTAAATTTTATGATGGAAAAGACGGTTCTCAAAAAGGAGTTGAAATGAGCCCAAATGGACAAAACCAAAAAAAAAAGGACTAAATTGAAAATTTTAAAAGTTACTTAAATGGACCCCTAGGCTTATAAAAATGCCCCACCTTTGGTTAGATCTTCTCACCAACTTTGCCACACATTAAAACAAAATTAAAAAGGATTGAGAGTGGCACACAAGAGGGAGAGCTAAAGGAGGAAGAAGAAGCTTGTAAAAGTGTAAGAAATTTTTAGATTTTCATGTCTCTTCCTTCCTTAAACTTTTTCTTCTCCTTCTCCTCTCTTTTTCTATGTTTTTAACACTTTGATTGGTCATGTGTGGTGGCTGCTCTGTAACAACCGAGAAAAAGAAAAGAGAGAAAAAGAAAGTAGAAAGTTGAAAATTTTCGAAATCCAGAATTTTTGCCAAGTCTTCTCGCAATAGCGAGAAATGGTCTTGCTACAACGAGAGTACTTGTTTGCAATAGCGAAGTTGATTCTAGCTATAGCGAGTGCGGACAACAGTCCATAAAGAAATCAGGGAGCTACTCGCCGTAGCGTGTGTCATAGCGAGAGTGGAGGTCTGGAACTAACACGAGCTCACCGTAGCGAGGGTTAAACCTCGCTATAGCGAAGGGAATTTATGCGTGCTCGCCATAGCGAAGGGAATTAATACGAGCTAGCTATAGCGAAGGTTAATTTTTGCCGTAGTGAAGATCAGTCCAGAAAAGAGTAAATAGCGAGAAAATGACTTCATAACACGCCCCAACTCATTCTTTCTCTCATATTTGCCCTAGACTTCGACCCAAGGAGAGAAAAGAGGCGTGGAGAGTGAGAAAGACCAAGAAAAGGAGGGAGAATAAAGGAAAGGTAAGCAAGTTCCTCTCACTTCTTCTTAAAGTTCTGATCTCCTCTCTTTGCTCTCTTTTCCTATGGTTTTATTTGTGAAATTAGTGGGATTTTGGGCATGTGTCAGAAGAGGAAAAGTGGAAAACACCCTTGAATCTCTTTGTTTTCTTTGAAAATGTTGTTTCCATTCCCTTAGGAGCTTGAAAGAGAGGAAGAGTTGATGGCATTCTAGAGAGAGAGAGAGAACCTCTAGGTTCTGGTATGTTAGGAGAGTTTACTCTAAAGATTACATTCTAAGAGAGTAATTCCATGTTCTTGATTGTGCCTAGGCTCAAGTGAAGCACCTCTATCAAGGTGTGAGTGTGAAACTAAGAAAAGAGAAGAGGAATTGAAAGGAAAAGCTAGAATTGGCTCATAAGGTAGCTCTCTTTCCACTCTTTCTTGTTGCATTCATGGATGTAATAGTCATTGTATGTTTATGTATATGCTTATTGTGTGGAATATGCCATATGTTATTGCTTTGATGCATTGATGCCAATGTGCTTGTGTGATGAATTGTGAGAATTGCTCAGGTGAGGTAATGCTGAAAGTCCCTTGAGATAGGTGAGACAAGGCCAAAAGTCTCACAACTAAGTGAGGCCAAGTCAAAAGTCCCTAAACTCGGGTGAGGCTAGACCAAAAGTCCCTAGAGCCCATTTTTAGCATTGTTGTGATTTCCATAGCATGTACAACGTGTGTTGGATGTTTGAGAATGGCTAAATGCTTATTCACATGCTTAACTTATTATATGCCTTGATTGTTTACTCGAATGAGTGCATGAGCTACTGAGATTCCCTGAATCTCACCCCTTCCCCTCCCAACTTAACATGCTAGGTGGAGCTCAAGGAGAAACAAGTGTACACCAAGGAGCCTAGGAGCATGCTTAGCTAGATTTTAGCTTTATTTTAGTTATTTTGTTGTAAAGTGGTGCCAAATGAAGATGCACCCACTATTTTTGAGATGTAACTATTGTAGCAAGTGTATATGTATGAAAAGATGTTGTACAAACTATGCATAAAGTCAAATCAATGGAAATGTGGGTTTTGCCCCTTTTGTTGAATGAATGTAATAGTGTATTTTTAGTCGTAATATAGTGAATTTGGAATGTATGTTGATTTGGACCACTTGGACATGTTATATAGATTATTGTTATGCTTTTAAACTTGTCTATGTGGAGTGAGAATGTGTGAGAGGCCATTTGGACCCATTTTGGACCTTTTAGGTGCCAAAACTGGTATTTTTGATAGCTCAGTCAAAGTATGACCAGATGAGCTCTTCTTGCCATGAAATTTGGCATGCCTCTAGAGTTTGTAGAAAGCTTCTTGAGAAACTAAAGTGGATAATATTTGGAGGTCTAGAGAATATTTAGTGAATTGTTGAATTTGGGAAAATTTGGTAGTTTGGTCATGTACTGTTCCTATAGGTCAGAAATAAAATTCATGTCATACATAGATCCAACGATGGCCAAATGTCATGAAATTTTATACACATAAACTAGAAAACCATAATGACCTATACCAACTAGAAGCACCTAAATCGGAGGTCTGTAGAGAGAGAACGAATCTTCTGAAGTTCTGTATCAGCATTAGGGAGCCCATCTGACCTCTGTTACTGTTCCATCAGTTTCGAGGTGTAGGGGCTACTGAAATGATCTAGACTTATTTTTTTCCTCTAGTAGACATCTGTAGATTTCCAAATTGGTATATTGTGTCCAGATTGGATTTTTGTGGATTTAGTTATGAATTTTCGAAGTTCATGATAGTAAGTTGCGCCAGAAACAGAGACAGCCGGACCTTTGTCTAATTTTCGATGTCAAACATGGTTCAAACGTTAAGATTGTGCTTGGGAATGATTTTTAGTGTAAAATGAACACTTAGAGCTTTCCAGAAAGCTAAGTTTTGTTAGATTCTCATTTTTCTATAATTAGTTATGATTTTTCAAAGTTAGAGCCAAAATATGACTTTTGGGCCCAAGTGAGAAAATGTATTTTTCTGGTTTTTGACTCCATACCCGTGGCTTATGGTTTGATTTATGCTATGTATGAGTTGTATAAATGGAGAGTGAGTAGAGTATGTGCATGATGGGTTCACAGGACCCACGGGGCAGAAGATGAGTGTTTGAAACCTCGATTTATAGTATGAAAATGCCACGGAATGGTAGTGGTTCTCTGGAAATCATATGGAACTGAGCCCAGTGAGAGGCTAGATAGCGGTAGTAGGTTATGGTGTTACATGCTCCAATTGAGAAAAGGGAGAAATTGAAAGGGGGCTTTGAAGCATAAGAAAGAGCCTTTGGAAAAGCTTGTAACAAAGTGAGAATTCTTGGTTTTCATGCTTCTTCTTGGCTTCTTCCCTCTTCTACTATTTAGGCTAGATTTAGGGACATGTGTTAAAGGTCTTATTTTGATTGATACTCGGAAGGAAGTGAGGCTTTTAGGTATGGGAAACCAAGTGGAACAAATAGGAATCAATAGAAAACAATTTATGGCTCTTAGGCCTCGTTTGGTATAATGGAATCAGATGGAAGGAATGGGAGAGAGAGATGGAATCCAGCAATTGAGCTGTTTGGTATACAGGAAGCCTCTTTCCATAAGATTGGCCATTCCTACATTTGTAGGAATCTTCTCTCCTCTCTTTATGCAAGGGATTGGGCTCTCCATGAAAAAAAAAAGAAAAAAATAATTTTTGTATTAAAGATAATCAAAAATAAAATTTTAAATTAAAATACTATTTTATTATTGTTATTAGTAATTAAAAATAATTATGTTATTATTTATTATTATTAGTAATTAAAAAAATATTTCATTACATTGTATAATTATTAATAATAATTAGAGGTATTTTGATCTTTTAATTCTCTTCTCATTTTATTTTTATGTCATTTTTATCCAACCAAATATAAAAAAATAAAAACATTCATATTTTTTCTTCCATTATACCAAACATAACTATAGGGTACAAAATTCTTTTTTATTCCAATTCCATTTCTCATTCTTATTTCATCAAAAACTAATCCTCTATACCAAACGAGGCCTTAGGGTTTTGGTTGCTCCTTGGTAATTAGAAAGCTTTCTAATGGTAATTTAAGATGCTAAGAGTATGAATGAGTTCTCAAGACATCTAAGAAGCTCCATGGATGGCCATTTCCCTAGGAAAATGAATGAAGCTTCATGGGTGCAAGTGTGTATGTGTTTTGACCATGAAGGGAAGAGCACACATAGAGAGAGTTTTTCTTGATTCAAAGATTAAAAATGGTCTAGATATGAATTACAGATACTAATGGAACCATTGGTTTGAATTTAGAAACTATATTTTGAAAGTTAGAAATTTTTAGGTTCTATTATGCGTAAAGAAATAAATTGGTGTTAAGCTCCTTGAATTGAGTTAGAGATTACTCCAATGAGTTTTAATGGAGTCATATGACTTAGATTGAGTGAAAAATTGGAACCAAGATCTTGAATTATATGAGTTGCTTCATTATGCCTTATATGGAACCATATTAGTGTCATATGAGAAAGTGAGTTTGTGTAATGGTTATGTGAGGTTAGAAATGGTTCCGATGATTGAATTATGTCTTGTTTGATGTGTCTAGGCCAAGGGAATCAAGTCCCTCCTAAGTGTGGGTGTGAAGCCAAGCCAAGAAAGTGAAGAAAGTAAAGAAGAAAATTGTCTTCTTGCATCAAGGCAACTCTCCTTCCTTTCTTGTGTGCATTTCTTGGCTGTATAATTGTCATTGAATACTTGTATATGTGTTTGAATCATGAGACATGCCATTTGATATTGGTTTGTTGCATTAGTACCAATATGCTTCTTGAATTATGTTTGCATTGTGAAATTTACTCTTATAGGTAAAGTAATGCTAAAAGTCTCTTGGATTAGGTGAGGTGAAGCTAAAAGCCCATAAACATAGGTGAGACAAGGCCAAAAGTCTCAAAATAAGTGATTCTAAGTTAAAAGTCCTTAGAAAGTGGGTAAGGCTAATCCAAAGATCCCAAATCATAAGGTGAGACTAGATCAAAAGTTCCTAGAGCCTGTTTCTTGGATTTGACATGTTTATGTGATGTGAAAATTATGATTTAAATGATTCTTGGAAGTGTTTGGCACATACTTGTATTCTTTGACATGATTACATGCCTTATTTGCTTATTTGAAAGGGTGATTGAGCTATTGGAATTTTTTAAATCTCACTCTCCCCTATTTTCCTTCTAACCATGTCTAGATGGAGCTCAAAGAGACAAAAATGGGAGCTAAGGAGCATAATTGGCTATACTTTGACAATAATTTTGCTTTTGATGTAATGTAATGTCAAAGTTTATATATATGAGTTATTTTTTAGATATAAATCCTTGAGCAGATGGAAAAGCATGTAAATATAGTGTATGACCCAAAATTGAAGCCAAATGAATGAAAAAAAATAAGATTTTGGCATTTGGGAGCCCTTTCTTGAATGTGTATGTATGCATGTGGAAGGGTGAGTTTAAGATGTATAATGTTTTGGACTACTTGGGAAGCTTATACATGATATCTTTATGCTTATAAATGTGCTCAATTGGTGGTAGAATGGTTAAGAGATCAATTGGAACTAATTTGACCCTTTTATAGTACCAAAAGTGCCATATTTTTTAGCCAAATCAAAATCTAACCACATGAATAAGTTTTGACATGTAATTTGGCATGAATATAGGTCTTATCTAGATCTTGTCACAGAGCCAAAGAGAATCCAATTTGGACTCTAGATAATTTATTATGATTTTTCAAAGTTGAAAAAATTATGCAGATTTGGTATGTGCATTGTTTATATGGTCAACTTTTTCCCTTTATCATATATAGGTCAAATGGAATCCAATGCTTATAAAATTTTACAAGCATAAACTATACATCATAATCTTTCTAAAGCCACTAAGAACACCTCATTTGGATTTATATTGAAGGATATATGAATTTTTGAAATTAAAGGTTAGTGACAATAATGCAACTCGACCTCTAGTACTATTTCATTCATTTTGTAAACTAAATGCCATTTTCTTGATCTAAAAATATTGTTAGTCAAAATTAGACATCCACATCTTTCCAGAATGGTATGGTTTACTTGATTTTTATTTTTCTAGAATTAGTTATAAATTTTCAAACTTCATATCAGTAAACTGTCCCTGGAACCCGAGGCCAAAAAATTCTGGTTTAAGGAAAATGGCTTCCAACTTGAAAATTGTGTGACAAATTGTGATGATTTGCTATAGTTGAGTATATTATGGATGGAAGAAAGTGTTGGTAATCCTATATGGCCCATTTAACTAAAAATTGAACCTATTTAGGCTAAGGGAAACTAATAGGATCCATGGTTAAGTGCATATGGTGATATGGTCTTGTGGAATATGGCTTGCAATTCAATTTTGAGGTTCCAAATATGTTAGTTGTGGTTTAACAAATGTGTTGAGAATGGTTATTATATTTGATAAGCTCATATGGTTCATTTGACTATTAATGAATTATTTTAGTTTTACTTGTCAGTTATTCCTGCTGCTAAAAGTGGTAAATTGATTATAATGGTACTTAAATGCCACTTGTGATATATTTTAGATGACATCTTGCTATAGTGTGAGACATTGTTAGTCCAAAAGGCTTACAAGGAATTCATAATGCCCATAATAGGTTCTAAAAGCAAGTTTAGGAACATTTACTTCTCTTACCCTAATTTGATGATATCCTATCCAAATATCACTCCTAGAAAATATAGGGGATCCTTCTAATTGGTCTAATAAGTCATCTATTCTAAAGAGTTTATATTTATTCTCCATAGTCACCTTATTCAACTATTCATGATCTATACAATCTAAGGCTTCCATCATTCTTCTTTACAAAAAGTACTAGGCTCCCTAAGGTGACACACTAGGATGTATTAATTTCTTAGACAAAAGGTTCTCTATTTGGTTCTTAAGT
The DNA here is from genome assembly GCA_032878935.1 of Erythrophleum fordii. Lineage (NCBI taxonomy): Eukaryota > Viridiplantae > Streptophyta > Magnoliopsida > Fabales > Fabaceae > Erythrophleum > Erythrophleum fordii. The sequence goes on along the minus strand of JAVQMF010000053.1, from coordinate 44,616,076 downwards.
TCACTTAATTCTAAGGGTGGCATCTTATAGGGAGCAATGGAAATGGGTCCTACTTTTAGGATTATTTGTATAGCAAACTTAACTTCTCTCTCAATCTCTAACGATGTTAGCTAATTCTGCGTATTCTCCTACCATAGGGATATTAGCTAATTCTAACTATATCTCAATCTCTAGAGATCCTAAGAAGATATATCATGTATTTTCTTTATCACCCTCCATACTAGTTTAGCTAGTAATGATTTCATCAAAGTTTACTTCAAAAATGGATGGAAAATTTATAGTCCTTCAAAGACAATTTATGATACATCATTAGCAATTAACTAATAAATTCCAAGAATAACATAAATGTATGACAAGCCTAAGTAAACTAAGTGATTAATAGAAGATTTGTTTTCAATTTGAATGGAACAATTCAAACAAGCAAAATAAGTATAAGCTTTCTCTCCTAAAGGAGTAGAGACATGTAATTCCAAAGGTAATTTAGAGATAAGTAAATGTAATTACTTCATACAATCATTAGAAATAAAGGAATGGATGGCTCCTAAATCAAATAATAAAACTAAAGAGATGTTTTGAATATAACACATACCTTGTACCACATTAGAAAAGTAACTAACTTCCTTTCTAGTTATAGTGAAAACTCTCCCTTTGGTCAATGGTTTCTAGTTTAGAACTTTCCTTTCTAGCACTTTTCCTTTGTTTTGTAGGCATACTCTTAAGAAATGCCTTAGCTTTTCACAATTGTGGCAAAATTTTGACCTATATAACATGGTCTGAAATTTTCCACATTTATTATAGCTGATAGAGGAATTGTTGCTTAAGGTTTGGTTTCCTTTATTGAAGTTGGCTTTAGGTTTAAAATTTTTCTTTTCGAAGTTTTCTGTCTTCTTCCTCTTCCAATATTGATGTTTCTGTCTTTCAGTTTCTATATTCATCAAGTGGTTCTTTATTGCCCTAAATTTGTTCACAAGTGTTGCAAAGTCCCTAATTTCCAAAGCAATAACTATAGTCTTCATTGTAGGCTTTAAGTCAGCTTCAAACTCTTTGGATTTCCAGGCTTTGTTAGGGTTGTTTTTTCAATAGAAAGAAAATCTAGATAGAGCCTCAAACTTGGCCACATAATATATATCAACAGTCATGTCTCTTTGCTTTAACTATAGGAGCTCTATTTCCTTTTCATTTTTCACATTCTCAGGAAAATATTTTTTTAGAAAGATGGTCTTGAACCTTTCCCATGTTATTTCCATCCCCCGAGCTTCATACCTTGCTTAACTTGCTTCCACTAGTTATTTGCCTCACCTACTAGCATGCATATGGCAAACATTACTTTTTAAGTGTTAGCATATCTTAGCCCCATAAAGATTTTCTCTCACACTTTCAGCTACTAATCTACCATAGTAGGGTTGTATTTCATATGAGAAGATGGAGGCTTGGCCTTTTTGAATTCTAAAAGGCCATGAAAGTTTAGGTTTGGCATTGGATTTGGTACTACATCTTGATTTTTAACAACTGAGGCATAATCATCATCCCTATTTCTATGTATTTGTTATATCAGCCCATTAATAGCTGTAGCTTGTGCTCTTATGGCAACGACCACTCTTTCATCTTGTTCCCTTATAATAACGGCCATCTTCTCAATGACATTCATCATACTATCATCATAGGAAGCACTATTAAAGTTACTTATTTTCCTAATGTCATGCCTTTGCTACATAAATAAAATAAGTTATATTAAGTGATCAAACTCAATACTTTAATTTTATCTATTAAACAAAATCATAGCATCAGTCATAGACATGTGATTGTAAGTGATGGTACTACTTTTGGTTACCTACATATCAAAATAGAGTTAGGCTACCAAGATTCCTATCTTAATCTAAACTCTTAATGACTTTCATTTACTTTCACAAGATAAACTGCTCTCATACCATTAATATAACCCCTCGTACTCAATTTTGTATTAATTAATTATGCTTTTAGTTATTTATTCACAACGGAAACTACATATTCTATTTTTCACTTAAGATAGTAAGGAAATTACACAACATATACTCTTACTAACTAGGTTATCATAATATTGATTTTTACCATATTAGTGTGAGTGGTCTCATGTAAGAACCTCCCAGTAAGCTGATTACCAAAATATTTGTTTCTAATTAGTTATCAGGACCTACAAATACAATACAATATATCAAAAGAAATGCCTTAATTTAAGTACAGTCATCCTATATTAAGATAAAGAGTTATAATACAATAAAAGGCTCTATGCTACTATGTCTTAAAATTCTAGAACCTAATGGTTTAGGTTCAACATTCCTAGTCCAATAGGCGATACTGCTAGTGCATCAAGTGCCCTTAGGTTAGGAGGCACATGCTGTGTCTCTTTAAATGGATACCCTAGTCTTCATTTGTATATCTATATGTGGCTAGATCCTAAGATATGGATATATGTCCATTCTACTTTGACTATGTAATATCCAGTTTTTTGAAAACACAAGAAACATAACGTACGGTTTCTTTGTAAATGAACGAAATTTACCAGATACAGCAAATCCCCTTAAATGACTTAGTTAAGGTCTCAAAAAAATTGGGAAGCATTTTAGACTCCTAAAAATGAGAATCCCAGGTTCAGACAGAAAGAAAAATTGAGCTAGAATAAAGAAACGAAATGTAACGAAAGGTTGACAAAACATAAGGGCATTTTCGTCATTTTGAGCAAAATTTGAAATTTTCACATGGGGGCTTTTTAAATAAAAGTTTTGAGTTCTCTAGGGTTTTTAGAGGCCCTGAAAGCCATGAGAAGCCCTGAGACAGCTAAAGCCCCTTCGGTGGATATTTTCCAACGTCAGTTAACCTGAACTTTGACCAGTTCATTCGGAAAGGTTTTAAATCTAATTTGGATGAAACCAAAGGTATTTTATGAATTAAAGGACTTAAATTTTATTATGGAAAGGATGGTTCTAAAAAAAGAGTTAAAATGAACCTAAACGGAGCAAACAGGCGCGTAAGGGCAAAATAGTCATTTTGAAAAATTGTAAAAGAGGCTTCTTAAGTAAGATTACACCTCATCACCTTCTCCAAGCTTCCATTTGTAGAAAAGTGGGCAGCAATGGCGTGACATCAAGAGGGGAGAGAGAGAAGAAGTTTAAGCTTCCGTTTAGGTAAGTAAACGGCCCCGTTTCATCTTGCCAGTTAAGAAAGTTGTTCCTCTCTCTAAGAGCTCTATAATGGTGGTTTTCTTTTTTGAAAGTTTGAAGATTCAAGTGTAACCCAAGCTAAAAAGGAACTCTTTTCAAGGAATCAATCGGTGAAAAATAATCTATGCGAAGAAAGCTCTATTTTATAGTAAAACTTTACTTGAAACACTTACAAAATTTTGTGTTTCTAAGCCATTTAAACTTTGGTCTAGAGAGAGAAAATGAGGAAGAGAGTATTTTTTTTATGTGTTCTTAATGGAACCAAAGGTTATGGAGTGTGAGGATTAAGAATATACAACTAGAATTGAAAATGGAGTTTTAGAATGCAAATTATGGAATTTAGGGATTTGGTTGTACCTAGGCTAAAATAAAGCTTCCTAGTAGTAATTTAAGTTATCTAAAAGTATATATGAGTTCCTAAGACACCAAGAGAGCCTCCCACATGCTTCTCCCATCAAAGAAATAAAAACAACTTCATTGGTGCCATATGGAAGCATAGCTTCAGCCAAGAAGAGTTCATGCACCTAGAGAGTGTTTTAATTCCTTATAAGCTTAGTTTCGCATCATGTGTGATGGGAGAATATGAGAGGAAGCCTTGAAAAAATTTAGAAACCATAGATAGTGAGATGGCCTTATATGTTCCACAATATGGCTTAAAGAAGCAACACCTAACTAGGCTCCTTAATTTAATTGTGTGATGACTCCAAGAGATTTAAATAGAGTCAAGAATCATAAATAGATGGAAAGAATAGAGCCAAGATGATGTTTTCTTAAGGTTGCTTCATTAAGTGCATTATGGAACCATAAAAGAGCCTTATGAGTTACCTAGCTTTTCTAGTGAATGTGTGGCCTTAGAATGTAATTCAAGAGTATAATTAGCTTCCATATGATGTGTCTAGGCTAAGAGAAGTGATTTACACCTTTTTAGATGTGTGAGGTCAAGGGAGAGGATTTAAGACTCAAAGAAAAAGTACGTGAATACAAGCAAGGTAGCTCTTTCTAACTTCTCTCATGCATGGATGTGTACTTACATTGTCTTTAAATGTGTGTATATATGTTTTAAGTTATGAAAAATATTTTAGCATGAGCTTTTATTCTATGGTACCATGATGATATTTTATGTGCTTGCCTTGGTTTGCTTAAGTATGGAGAAACCAAGAACCCTCTAGCCCTAGTAAGGATGAGCCAAGAACCCTTAAAGTTAGTTGAGATAAAGTAAAAAGTCTCCCAAAAGTGACGTTGACTCCCAAGAGTAAGGTTGAGTCAAAAACCTCTTAAAGAAATGAGTGAGGCAAGTCCAAAATCCACAAGTGAATGGGTGAGATTAATCCACTTACTTGGCAAGTCTATGCATGCTATGTATGACTTGTTCAAATGCCAAAAATATTTCTTGAATGCTCACATATGTTAACATGTCCATGCATGTATTTTCAAGGCTTATATTTCATACTTTATGTGTGATTGAAAGGGAGATGAGTTATTGGGATTCTTTGAATCTCATTTCCTCTTCTCTAATGTTCTAACATGCTAGGTGGACCAAGAAAATAAGGTAATAGGAGCCAACATCTTGGAAGATAAGAGATTGACAACAAAGTGCATGAATCTTGCTTCTTTAAGGCCATATGAGTAGCAAGTGTTGTAAATTATTGTTGTATATGTCCATATGATATTATGAACATGTATAATTATGCTAATGTATCATGTACAATTAAGATCGAATACTGTATGAATGGTATGGTGCAATTTGAGTATGGAATGACTAGACTAGCTTTATAGAAATGTATGTATAAATGGAAGTGAAATAGCCAAATTGAGATACATAAGATTTGGGACCACTTGAGCAGCTCATACAAGTTATATCCATGCTTTTAGACTTGCCCAAGAGAAGCCAAATATCAAGGGAAATCATTAGGACACTTTAGTACCTTATATGGAACAAAAATTGACCATATTGAAAGCCTATATCACTTTTTATCCAAATGAACTCTTCTTGATCTGATATTGGGCATACAATTAGAGCTTGTTGAGAGATTTTTGGGAAGTTAAAGAATAGAATTTTCAAAGGTTTAGAGAATATTTGATGAATTTTCAAAATTGAAAATTTTTTTTATTTTGGTCATGTTACTGTTCATACTGGTCCGAAATTAAAATCCATCATTTAGGGGCCAAATGATGCCTAATTACTATGAAATTTTATAGGTAGAAACTAGACATTCCTAGTGACTTGTGAGAACTAGAAGCACCTCTATTGGATGTCTAGAAAGGGAGATATGAATTTTTAAACATTCTACCCAATATCAAGCGTTCAGACTTACCTCAGGTACTGTTTGATTGATTTTTTATACTTGTACGTGCCTAAGTTGGTCTAGAGTTATTTTTTAACTCTATCTAACATCTTTAGCTTTCCATATTGGTATCATTTGGATGAATTGGATTTTTTCAAAATTAATTGGATGTTTTTGAAGTTTGCAGCAGAAACTTGTATTAGTACCAGTAGCCAGTCAGACCTCTATACACTTTTCAAATCTGTAACTTCATCTGTGTGGAGTTTCATGGCCTAGAAATATTTTTAGTATAAAGTAGACATGTGTAGCTTCCTAGAATAGTAAATAATGCATGATTTCAATTTTTCTAGAATTAGTTATAAGTTTCCAAAGTTTGTCACAGAAAAGGGAGAATTCTGGCCGAAAATGCAACTATGAATTTTATGTGTTCCCTTGCTTTCCACGAGTTGTAGGTTACTTTTGGTGATGAATTTGAGTTGTATCTATGTAATTAAATATGATACATGAGTCCATATGGTCCATGGGACTGTGAACAAAAAATTTATGCATAGCACAACATTAAGAAATTCATTATTTTATTACATTTTTCCTTGCTCCTTCATGAAATGCATGATGTGAAACATGAGAATAACATGAGATAAGTTAGGAAATTATGGTATTACAGACTACATACCTAGTTAGTAGAACCTTGCTTATCTTGATATATTATCACACAAGTGAAAATCACAAAAATTCTCAATAAGACAATTATGATAAAAATCAATAACGGTTTAGCTATTACGTATGCATAAAACATTTTCTTTATTTCTACTACCTATCTAAGAATGATACAATATGCATTTACAATATCACAATCATTCATAACCAACTCATACCTATCATTAATGTCAAAATATAGACTTATCAATCAGAATAATTTTTATATGCTAAGTCAATCTTTAATTGTAATAATCATTCTTTTACCAATTTTCTCTTAGGAAACTTAGTTGATCCATCCCTTAAGATGCCAGCTATAAGAAAGACATACATAGGTGTCACCCCAAGTGTCCCATACCACTTGATGTGTAATCCTAAGTTTTTGTTACCATAGGTAATACACCCAATGTCTCATACCACCTAATGTAATGACTAGGTTTGCTAGCAAATTAAAGAGGAAGAACTAATTTCTTTATCTTACAGAAAATCTATCAGTACATTCATAACACATCCATTATCATAAATAACATTTATCAATAATTAAGGAATCATAATTATGGACTATGGTGTCCCCTAGCATGGATCTATATCAAATAGTAACTTGAGATCACATTCTTTTTAGGGCTCTAACTCACAGAGGATTCTAACCCTCATGACCCTCTTATTAGCCTTAATCAAATAAATGAGGGACTCTAACCCTCTATCACATACTAACATAGATAACATTATCATATCATTGTCTAATAGTACAAGTTATGTAGATAAATCTTTTCTGCACATAAAATTCATAGAAATTTATGATATAATGAGGACAAGGGTGAGTGGTTCACAAATAAAGCAAATAACCATAACCATAGTAAATATACTAACTAACATATCAATTCCTTAAGTTGCGAAGATAAACTCTGATGGAATCCTTTTTTCCTATTATTATGTCTTTTAAAGACTTAAATGTCTTATAAGTCCATGTCATGTCATGTTAGTATATTCCATTGCTTAAGTCGTCTATGCATGAGAATTTATCCTGGTATAGTCATCATGCATAGGATTAATATTTTAGTACAAATAATCCGGCCATCTATACATAGGAATAATTTATTATTTCATCATCAATGCATAAGAATAACGTTATAGTAAGGGTAATATGGTCATCTATACAAAGGAGTAATTCAAGGGTTTAACATCTATGTATAGGGTTCAAAAATACTCCTTGGCTAAGGAATTAAATAATAAATTACTTAGATTTAATTTTGTGGTGTCCCAAAAGAATTTATAGAAGCAACTTATAAAATTAAGCCTACCTAAAATACCTAAATTAATTATTTTAGGAATTTCCTAACAAATTCCTAATTTAAATACCATAGTGAATTATTTTAAGTACTCTAAAATATTTAATTATAAATATTTTGAAGTAATTTATACACATTTACAAATCATTGCAACAATATTATTATTATTAAATATATTGATTTGTCTTGGCCAACATGGCCAAGGCATAATAAAAAAGGAAGTGATACACAACACATTTCTATGCTACATTTTTTTTTTAAGGTCTTGACCATTATGCCTAAGACATTGAAATTTTTTTTAAGGAGGACCTTGCAACCAACATAGAACTGTGTTAGTGAACATGAGGCTATGTTCGATACTCTATATCACGAAAGTGATAAAGAGTACATCTAACATTTTTTTTCTAATCTAGTTCCAAACATATATGTAATTAATTTAGCATTTAAATGCCTATAATTAAATATTCAAACCCACTATAAAAACTATTAGAATTAAATATGTTGTCCTAATTTTATGTTTCATCTTACTGAAAATCTCATCCAATCAATTTCCTATTTTAAGAAGGAAAATAATGAGGCAAGAAGCAACTTCTAATAGTCCATCATGATTTAGACAAGTTATTTCCATAATCTAGCAAAATTTATAACACCATATATCCTAATTTATTTCATAACATTCTCATGCTTTAAATCATCAATTCCATGAAGGAGTAAGGAAAAGAGATTAAAAATAATACATTTTTTTATATTACGTCGTGTATAAAAATTTAATTTAGTGTCACATAGACCATATGAGCTCATACATCACATTCAAATATTTAATTACATGAATACAACTCATTTGCATCATCAAAAGTGGCTTACATCTCGTGGAAACCAAGGGGGAGCATAAAATACTTACACATATTTTCAACCAAATTTTCAATTTTTTTGTCACAACTTCATAAATTTATAATTAAATACAAAAAAATTGAAATCTAACAAACTTTACCATTCCAGAAAGCTCTGGATGTCTACCCCATGGTAAAAATAATTTCAACTCATGAATCATTAAGGGGAGAATGTTTGACATCCGAAAAGCCACTGAGGTCGCTGCTATCTAGGCTATTGGGTCAGATTACTGATATGAACTTTCAAATTTCATAACTAATTCTAGAAAAAGTGAAAGCATGCATTCTTGGCCATTCTGGAAAGCTACACATGTCTAATTTATGCCAACAATATGTCTAGGCCATGAAACATAACACAGAAAGCATTTGACACGCGAATAGGGGCAAAGGTTCAGATAGCTACTGGTACTGATGTAAGTGTCTACTATAAACTTCAAAAATGTCCAATTAATTTCAAATAAATGCAATCATACAAATAATATCAATTTGAAAATATATAAATGTCAAATTTATGGTAAAAATAGAGTTAGACCAGAGTAAGCACATTCAGCTACTTAAATTCAATGGAATAGTAACTCAAGTTATGTTGTGCTACTATTGCAATTCTAGAAATTTAAAAATTCATATCTCTTAGATCAAACATCCAAATGAGTGCTTCCAGTTGGTACAAATAATTGTGAGTGTCTAGTTTCTGCCTATAAAATTTCATAGCGATTGGACCACGTTTGCCCCTCGGATGACACAATTACACAACTGACTAAATGAATAGTACTAGTGCAAATCCAAAATTTTGATACCAAATTTAAAAAATCATAGAAAATTTCATAGACCTCCAAATGACTTGATCTTTAGCTTCCCAAAAATCTCTAGGCAAGATCTAATTGCATGCAAAATTTCAAGTTAAAAAGAGGTCATTTGGTTAGACTTTGACATAAGGGGGTAAAGTGACATGTTTTTGTGTTAAAAGAGGGCTCCAAGGGTTCAAATTTCTCTTACTCCTAAGGCTCTATGAGCATGTGGGAAAGCATCAACATAGGCTATCAAATATGGCTCAAAGGTCTAACAACCCAGATTTGCAAAACTCACTCTCTCACACCAAAACATATGCCATGTACATAATGCCAAAATCTTGCTATTCATACCAAAAGCTTGCTACATCATTCAATATAGTTCTAATTCTCATACATATACAATATGTTCATCCATTTACAAGTATTCATAAGTGCATACACCACGTACATCATTAGATTACATTTCTTGACAATAAAATGGTGACAAAATGACTATTTCACAAGTCCTTTGCCAATTTCCCTATCTTCAAGCTTAGTGGCTCCCATTTCTTTGTTCACTTGGTCCACTTGGACATATTAGGCAATGGGGAGAGAAGAATGAGATTCTAAGAATCCCAATAGCTCATCTCCCATTCAATCATGCATAAAAAAGATAATACAAGTCTTAAGAATGCATGCATGGCATATTAATATAGAAAATGGTGCAAGATACATTCTTGGCATTTACACAAAGCACACATAATACACTTAGGCTTGCCAAATGAATGGATTAGCCTCATCCCCTTTCTTCAAGGTTTTTGGACTTACCTCACCCTTTTTCTCAAAGGCCTTGAACTAAGCCTTACTCTTAGGAGACTTTCTCTTGGTCTCAACCACTCTAAGGGTTCTTAGCTCATCCTCACCGAAGATAGGAGGTTCTTGACCTTTCCACAATCAAGCAAACCAATGCAAACATTCTAGGCATCATTTGGATACATAATGCAATACTATGGTTCCACGGAATATAGGCATCATAGTAAAACACAATTCAAAGCTTAAAATGCACATACACACATTCAAAGACAATATAGATATTTATTCATGCATGGGAGAAACGAGAGAGAGCTACATTTGCCACACAAGCACACTTTTTCTCTTGAAATTGGATCTCTTCTTGTAACATCCGGTCCCTCCGTGAATGTGAGAAATGTAATGTTTGGTCTCTCCGTAAACGCCAAAAATAGGCCAAATATAAAAAGAAGTCCTTGAAATAGAAGGAATTTGGGCTAACTAAAATTATGATAAAATTTTAAATATTAGAAAATGAAGATTTGAGGTTTAAGATGTGACGACCGTAACTTCTAATCCTGGTAATTATGGTTAAATACATGATTAATAACTAATGATCAAGGTTTAGGGTTGCTACAATTAATTACTTTACGAAAATATAGGGAAATTTGAACTTTGATGTTGTTAGGGTCATCAACTAAACAACCATAAATGGGAACATATATAAAAGTGTTTGTACCATCATTAAGGGTTTGTAATTCATCCATCCATCGATTTCAACACACAAAAACCTCCCACAAGTGTTCCTATATCATTTCCTATCATTTGCATAAAAGAAATTAGGGTTTCTAGGTCAAAGGTGAGAGTTTGGGAACCTACGCTGCGACTTGGAACCTTCCCGCCACTGCTAAGTTAGGTTCTGGAGCTCGAAGACTAAGTTTTTAACTTTGCGCTGCGACCCAGACCTTTTGTGCCACGACCAAGTTGCTCTTGGGAATCACTAGGTAACTTACTTGAATTTCGCCGCGGCGAGTTTTGCTACTGTACCCTCCTTAATTAATTTCCTCGACTTGTGCCACGACAGGACTTATTGTGCCACGGCAAGGTTTCATTTTGCCACCCTCCTGGGCATTTTTTTCACTCTGAGCTGCGATGAGACTCCTTAAACGGCGGCATCCTTCACCACTGTCACTCTTCAGGCCGAGGCGAGGCCTTCCTAGCCGCAGCGTGACTCCCTCCTATAGCTATATCTCCTACATTTCCTTCCTTACACTCCAGTTCTCCTCTTATGGACACCCTAGAATCACTTCCCCTCATTTTATATAACTCTAATGGTATTCATCTACCTTATTTACCCAACTATTCTTCCATTACCAATTCAAAACTTATGTGCCCATTTCTTTTCTCTAATTACCCTCTATCAACAAGTTTGTAAGATAACAATAATAGAAATACATGAACTACCAGCAGCTATCCTTTAATACACAATCAGTGGGGGTTCCGTACATTAAGGGTTCATATCAATATCTCAAGGGTTACATTTCCAATGATAAGCCATATTATAGGTCAACAAAGTTTATAGTAGATATCATGAATCCATACATCAAATACCAAGTTAAGATGAGGTCTAACCCCTCAATACATACATCCTCAGTAGGCAAAATATGAAAGCCTACACTTGGCAATACAGATACATAATGATGCTATACAAGACTTAACAAAAATTAGCATCTACCCTATTACACTCAGACCAAGTGTAGCTTCCCACACTAGGCCTCAACTCATGGATGTTCATCCATTTGCTTGTCCTTATCCTTACCCGAGGAACCTTCACCTGAAATATTAATCCCATAAAACGGGGTGAGATACAAATCTCAGTAACTAAGGCAATTCCATCATATAATCCAATTTAATAAGCATATATGCATGAATCAAAATCAACATCGAAATCATATTAGCCATATCAGTAAATGAAACAATTAGGCTATCATGATTACTATCCCATACTAGCAATCATACTTCCACATGTTAAAGGCTATTAACACTGGGAGAGGCCCGTCCACAGCACCTACTCCCCGTGCATCTAGGGTTTGATCATAACCCGGTGTCTGATCGAAGCACATGCATAGGTGGCAGCCGCACCACAGCTCCACCATAAACTTACAAGGTCCAATCATAATACAATAGATAGCCAACCAATTCATTCAGCATTTCAAATCATTCATATATAGCAAATATGAAATTAAAGCAGATACATGCATGGAATTAATGTAAACCCCGGTTACGTCACTTGTAGGCACTTGCAACAGCTACCAATGGTACAAAGTCTCCCTATAACCATAACATCAGAGAATTATTACTCTAATTCATCATTAACAGTTGCAACAAGTACCCAAGGAATTTAAATGCTAATAACTATCTAAATAACACTTACCCAACCACCATAAATCCCAAATTTGATTTGAAGTGTCCTCTACCAGAAATCTTAATATTTCACCCAAAATCCTAAGTAAATTTGTACAGAATTAATACCCATTTTATAAATCAGCTATGGGGGTCTCAAATTAACAAAGAAAGCATCAAAATGAAGGGTTTATGCTTACATAATGTTAGCCCTAACCTCAACCTATGAATTTCATCAAGAAAACTTCAAATAACCACATTTTAGATTTTGGGTAGGGTGAAAATACTCTAAATGAAAAACTAATCAAACCAAATTAAAGAGCAAGATGAGGGGATTAAGTTGTATAACTATTACCTTGGCTAAATCTTGCTCTAGATGTGAGAAAATATGGAATTCTTGCCCCAAACCCTAGCCTCCCTCTCAACCTCCGAATTTTGCTTCTTGAGTTTCAGAAAAATGAGAAAGTGGCTGAAGCATTAGGGTTTTAGTTGGGTTTAAGTTGGGTCAAGAATGGGGCATGGGTTGCTCTAAGGTCCAACTCCAAATGGGCTTCAGATTTTAGCTTGTTAGGCCAGTTTTAAAGTGTTAGACTGCAGAATTTCATTAGGCCAACTCTTATGCATTAAGTTACTGAAGTTTAATTAGGTTTGGGCCAAATTTGAAGAGCTCAAGAATTTAGGTCTACACAAGGATTATTGTTATAAGAGTCTATACAAGGTGGATCTTGGGCCTCTATCACATTAAATTAGATTGAGCTTGCACCTAACTCATTGGGCCTCTATTAGCCTCTTATCATGATTTATTAATTTGGGCCTAGATGAGGTTTCTATCCTAATTAATTCTCAAACTCATATTAATAATTTATCTCTCTAAAATTTCTATTCACTAACTTGCCCAATTATCCTCTATTAATTATGTTTAATTACTCTAAATCTATGATTAACACCTTAATTAAATTTTAGGGTGTTACATAAGATGCCCAAAAACTAGAGCCAAAAGAGCTCAAAAAAATTTGCTGAAGAAAGTAGGGATATTTTTGTAATTTTTGAAAAATTTGAAAAACTCATAAGAGGACTTTTTAAACAAAAAATTTAAGCTTTTCAGGGTTCTCAGAGGCCCTGAATACCATGGGAATCCCTAGAACAGTTGAAACCCCTCCGGTGAGCAATTTCAACTGTCAGTTGACTGAAACTTTGACTGAATAGTTCATAATAGTTTTAGATCCTTTTTGAGTGATTCCAAAGGCAATTATTATGATTAAGAGCCTAAGGAATATTATGCAAAAGATGAATTTCAAAAAGGAGTTGAAAGGAGCCCAAACGAATAAAACTATAAAGAGGGACTAAATTATAAATTTTAAAAGTTGCTTAAATGAATCCCTAGCTTATAAAAATGCCCCTCCTCTGCTCAGATCTCCTCACCCACTCTCTCACACATTAAAATAGAATTAAGAAGGGCTGAGAGTGGCACACAAGAGGGGAGGCTAAGGAAGGAAAAAGAAGCTTTGAAAAGTGTAAGTTTTAGTCACTTTTTCCTACTCTTTGCCTTGTTAAACTTCTTCCCCTCCTTTTCTCCTCTCTTCTTATGGATATAGTGAGATGTTTGGTTCTATTTTGAGCCCAAAACTGAGGGGGAAATTTTGAAATTCAAAGAGAGGGTTGAAGCAAGGAAGAGAGCTCTTGAGATAAGCTTGGAGTCAAGGTGATTTTTCTATCTTGATTGCTTTCTTTTTCTTGCCCTTTACATGTGAAGTTCTACCAGAACATAACCATCTTGGGAGGAGGCTGTTTGTCCAGAAATACGAAGGAATTGTGGGTTTTAGACCATGAAGAGTTAGTAGATGCAAGGAAATTGGAAGAAAAACTAATGAAAATCAAGTTAGGAAAGTGTAGAGCTCTTGGACACTTTGTAAAATTGATTTAATCCATGAATTTTCTTGCATGTGTAAATGGTTATTTGAGTTTCTAAGACCCCTAGGAAGCCTCCCAAGTATCTCTCCTATTAAGGAAAAATCAAAAAGCCCATGGACTCCTCCTCCCTCCATCAATTCGGCCAAGATAAAACCATGGGCTAAGGGCTATTTTGATTTGTTTTAAACTTGGTTTGAGACTTTTTATGATGGTAGAAGGTGGGAGGAACCCTTGGAAAAAATTTAAAACTCCTAGAAATTAATTTGGTGCCTTAGGTTCCATATTATGACCTAAAGAAGTAACATGATGCTAGACCCTTTGTTTTAATGATGTGATGACTCCAAGAGGTTTAAGAGGAGTCAAGAATCATATTTGAAAGGAAAGAATGAGGCTTAGAAGTCCCTTGAGGGGTGTTGCTTCATTAGGTGCCATTATGGACCATAATGAAGTCTATAGAGTAATCTAGTGGTTCATCAAGTTATGTAGCCTTAGAATGTGTTTCATGAACCTAATTGGCTCCCATAAATTGTATCTAGGTTAAGAGAAACCTTCCTCACACTTTTGTGGTTGTGTAGCTGAAAAGAGGAGCTTAAATTCAAAGGGGAAAGTGTGTGAATTGGTGTAAAGTAGCTCTCTCCACTTTCTCTCTTGCATGGATATGTGTTTAACTTGTTTTAGAATGTGTGTATGTGCATTTTCAAGCTATGAAAAGTATGCTAGCATGCCTTTATATGCTATGATCTTTGATGCCATGTTATGTTTTCTAATGAGTGCATGATGTTTGTATGAGTTTGCTTGAGTGTGGAGAGGCTAAGAACTCTTCCCTTTGGTGAGGATGAGCTAAGAACCCTTGAGCTTGGTTGAGATAAAGCAAAGAGTCTCCCAAAAGCAAAGTAGACTCCCAAGAGTATGGTTGAGTCTAAAGTGCTCAAGAAATAGGTGAGGCAAATCCAAAACCTATGAGAAGAAGTGTAAGGCCAATCCAAACACTTGGTGAGCTCTTGAATGATTTACATAAGTTGTTCACATGCCAAGTTTGCTGTTAAAATGTCCATAGCTTTTATTTTCTTCATGCATGCATTTGTAAAGTATGCTTACACATATTATGTATGATTGAATGGGAGATGAACAATTGGGATCTTTGAATCTCATCCCCTCCTCTCCAATGATCTAATATGTTAGGTAGACCAAGTAATTATGGTGAAGGGAGCCAACAACCATGAAGAGCAAAGATTGATAAGCTTATATTTTGTTTTGTCTATTTTGGAACCATAATGATGGTTCATAATGTATATGATGTTGTATATGTATTGTGAACCTTGAGCCATGTATAAAGATGCTACTATGTGATGTTTATAGCTATGGATAGGATGTATGAGTTATAAAATACAATTTGAGTATCTAATGTCCAAATATGCAATGTGGAAGTATGAAGTAAATGTGTATAAGTGTGGGTGAGAAGGCTAAAGTGAGATGCATGAGGTTTAAGACCATTTGGACAGCTTACACAAGTCTTAAATATACCTTTGGACTTGCCCAAAAGGTGCCAAGACTAAGGAAAATTCATTTGGCAACTTTGGTACCCTATATGAAGCCAAAATTAATTATTATGGAACCCTATGTCATTTTTTATCCAAATGAGTTAGTCTTGATCTAAGATTAGGCATGCAATTATATCTCATTGAGAGCTTTCTAGAAAACTAAAGATCATAATTTTTGGAGGTCTATAGAATATTTGATAATTTTTCAAAGTTGGCAAAATTTATGAAAATAGTCTGATGCAATGTTACAATGGTCCGACATTCTTTTTTTGTCACATGAAACTTAAATAATTTCTAATTGTCATGAAATTTTATATAGAGAAACTAGGTAATCACAGTGACTCGTGCTAACTAGAAGCACCTCATTTGGAGGTCTACAGAGGAAGATATGAATTTTTGAAGTTTCTATCTAGTATTAGAAACCTTGCCCAACCAGAAGTACTATTCCATCAAATTCTGAGGTCTGGGCTTGATGAACTGATTTGGAGATATTTTTTTTCTCTAGTTGACATCCACAACTTTTCATATTGGTATCATTTGCATAGATTGGATTTTTTTTAGAATTAACTGGATATTTTTTAAGTTCATATTAGTAAAGTATAACAGCATCAAGACCCAGTACGACCTCCAGACTATTTCGCGTGTCAAACGCTCTGTGTGTGAGATGTTATGACTTGTACATATAGAAATCCCAAGCTTTCCATAATGACCAAGATTGCATGATATCAATTTTTCTAGAATCAGTTATAATTTTTCAAAGTTTGACCAGAAAAAAGGCCAAATTTGGCCAAAAATATATTTAATTATTTTAAGCTCCATTTCGGTTTCTATGAGTTGTGGGCATGATTTTGAGATGAAAATGAGTTGTATTGATGCATTTAAATATGATAATGTATATAATGATGTCACACGGTCTACATGATATCGAATGAAATTTTTAAGTACGACATAACGCAAAGAAAGTCACTATTTTTCCCCTTTTGCCTTATATCTTCATGAATATAATGATGGGAGGCATGTATATATATGATATGATGAGCTAGAAGTTATGGTATTACACCTCCCATGGCTACACACTCACAACTAGGTGGGGCTTGTTTTCCTTGGCCTAATTACACAAAATAAGCACCAACTAGACTCTTGGAATCATTCTCAAAGCTATCTATCTAGTTAAAACTCTAACTTCGTTTTATAATGCACTTATGGTTCCTAATGGCACTAATGAAGCAACACCCACTCTTTGACATTTAGGCCCCATTCTTTCCTTTTATACATAATTTTTGACTCCCTTTAAGCCTCTTGGAGTCATCACCCAATTAAAACCAAGAGCCTAAGTACATATTGCTTCATTAGGTCACACTATGAAACTTAAAAGCACCAACTCATTCTCTAAACTTCCTAATTTTTTTCCAAGGCTTCCCCTCACTTTTATTCATCATATATGACTCAAAAATGGGCTTGAAAAAATTTAAAATTCTCCCTAGCTATGCTACCCTTGCTTGACCAAAATATGGAGCCTTAATGGGGTTTAACGGCTTCTTGATTTTTCCTTGATGGGGAAACTACTTAGGGAGGTTGTTAAGAGTTGTAGGAGTTCAAGAAAACACTTAAATAGCCAAGGGAACTCATGAATTAAATCAATTTTTACAATTCCCTTAAGTGCTCTACACTTTTCCAACTTCTAGTTTAATAGATTTTCTTGAAATTTCATGGTATCTTCCATCTTCCTCCAACTTAATCTTACTAATTCTTGATGGTTCTTGAACAAAAACCCTTCCTTCTCCTTGGGTCTGTTTTGGCCAAAATCATAGGAGAAGAAACTAAGGAAAAAGAAGCAATCTTGCAAGAAAAGTACCTTGAATCAAGTTCTTCTAAGAAGGCTCTTCTTTTGTTTGGCTTGCTCTCTCCAATTTCAAATTCCCCTCTCTATTCTGCCCTCAGACAGCACCAAACTTCCCATTAAAACTATAGAAAGGAAGCTTGAGAGGAGAAGAACAAGTTTTAAGAAGGAGGGACATGGAAATTCTTAAGAAATCTTACCTTCCTTGCCTTGGTTTTCTCCTTCTTCCTCCTTTATCTTGTGCGCCTAAGCCTATTGAATTTCCTCTTGTTTTTGGGCAAAACAAATTGTCTAAAAGTGGAGGAGAAGTGAAACGTGCTTCTTAAAGAAGTTTCAAGAAAGAACAATTACAAAATTCCCATTTTGTCCCTTCACAATGGCATTTTTGATTTGACTTTGTTTTAACCCCTTTTTTAGAACCATATTTTTTATTATAAAATTTAGGTTTCAATTTAGTAAAATATCTTTGGAATCACTCAAATCAGAGCTAAAACCTTCCCAAACAAACCAGTCAAAGTTCAAGTCAATCAACGTTAGAAAACCTACACCGGAAGAGTTTTAACTGTCCCAGGGCTTCCCATGGTTTTCAGGGCCTCTGCGAACCCCAAAGAACTCAAAACTTTCATTTAAAAAGTCTTCCTATATGTTTTTTCAAAATTACACTTATTTATGAAAATGTCACTAGCCTTTCAACAAATTTTTTGAATCATTGTGGGCCCGGTTTCTGGGCAACTCAAGGCTCAAATCCTCATTTTTTATTATTTAGAATTTTATTCTAATTTTTTTAGTCTTAAATAACTCACCTCAAGGGACTTGCTTTGAAAACTAACTCATTTCGATGTTTTACGAAAAACCAGACGTTACATTTCTACCCCTCTTAAATAAAATTTTGACCTCGAAATTTAAAAGACATACCTTCGGGGAATAGCTCTGGATACCTCTTTCTCATCTCTTCATCTAGTTCCCAGGTGGCTTCCTCAGGAGATAACCCCTTCCAAATTACTTTCACCAATGGTATCGTCTGATTCCGTAACTGTTTGAGTCTAATATTCACAATCCGATCTGGTGATACTATATAAGACAAATCATCCTGTAACTATACATTTTCATATTCTATGACATGTGAGGGGTCGGGCTGATATTTCTTGAGTTGGGATACATAGAAAACATTATGAATTTGGCTCAAGTTTGGAGGAAGGGCTAATCTGTAGGCCACAGGTCCGATTTTATCAAGAATTTGGAATTGACCTATATATTTTGGACTGAGCTTTTTACTCTTAATGGACTTACCTATCCCTGTGACTGGAGACACTCTAACAAAGACATGGTTTCCAACCTCAAACTCTAATAACCTTTTCCTTTTATCTGCATGACTTTTTTATCTACTCTGTGTCGTTAGAAGTTTATTTCGTATGGTTTCTATTTGTCCAGAGATTTGGTTTACTAAGTCTGGGCCTATGAGGCTCCTCTCTCTTAACTCAATCCAACACATCGGGAACCTACACTTCTTCCTATACAATGCCTCATACAGTGCCATCTGGATACTCGCATGATAGCTATTATTATAGGCAAACTCTACTAGAGGCAAGTATGTATCCCAATTTCCTTTCAATTCTAAAACATAAGCCCTCAGTATGTCTTCTAGGGTTTGGATGGTCCTCTCAGTTTGAACATCTGTCTGAGGGTGATAGGCTGTACTGAATCTTAACCTAGTCCTTAGGGCATCTTGTAATGATCTCCGAAAATTTGAAGTGAATCTGTGATCTCTATTTAATACTATGCTTTTAGGTACATCATGTAATCTCACTATCTCCTTAATATACAGTTGAGTTAACTTGTCTAAGGTATAAGTGGCTTTCATTGCCAGAAAATGTGTCGACTTTGTTAATCTATCCATTATCACCCATATGGCATCATACCCTGATGATGTCCTAGGTAAACCCATGACAAAATCTATGGTTATGCTATCCCACTTCCACTCAGGGATATCTAGGGGCTGAAGTAACCCAGCTGGTCTTTAGTGCTCTATCTTAACTCTCTGGCACACTAGACACCGAGAGACGTACTCTACTATATCATATTTCATCCTAGGCCACCAAAACATTTTTTTTCAAATCTTGATACATCTTGTTACTTCCTGGATGAATCGTGTACTTACTTTTATATGCCTCATCTAATATCCTTTTTCTAAGCTCAGAATTCCCAGGCACATACAACCTATCCCTGTATCTCACTAACCCATCCCTACATAGATTAAATTCTGGAGTGCTACCCTGGGATATTTGGGTTTAATCTTTCTTACTCGTTTATCCTCTTGTTGGGCATCCCTAATCTGACTCCCCAGCTAGTCTTTAGTGCTCTATCTTAACTCTCTGGCACACTAGACACCGAGAGACGTACTCTACTATATCGTATTTCATCCTAGGCCACCAAAACATTTTTTTTTCAAATCTTGATACATCTTGTTACTTCCTGGATGAATCGTGTACTTACTTTTATGTGCCTCATCTAATATCCTTTTTCTAAGCTCAGAATTCCTAGGCACATACAACCTATCCCTGTATCTCACTAACCCATCCCTACATAGATTAAATTCTGGAGTGCTACCCGGGATATTTGGGTTTAATCTTTCTCACTCGTTTATCCTCTTGTTGGGCATCCCTAATCTAACTCCTCAGGTCATTTTCTATCCAGGTTTCACTCATCAATAGTTCCCCTGAATGTATCACACATGAGAGACTCATATCCCTGAACCTCTCAATCAATTCCTACTCTCTGATCATTATATAGGCCATATGCATAGATTTCCTACTCAATGCATCTACAACCACATTTGCTTTTCCTGTGTGGTATTTCAAAGTGAAATCATAATCTTTTAGGAATTCTAACCACCGTCTCTGCCTCATATTTAACTCCTTCTGCTCAAACAAATACTTAAGGCTCTTGTGATCATTAAAAATTTCTATAGTCACTCCATACAGGTAGTGTCTCCATATCTTAAGTGCGAACACTATCGCTGCTAGCTCTAAATCATGTGTGGGGTAATTTTCCTTATGTGGTTTCAACTGCCTAAAAGCATATGCTACCACTCTGCTTCCCTACATAAGAACACATCCTAACCCTTTCTTCAAGGCATCACTATAGACCACAAAAGTCTCTCTAAGGTCAGGAAGTACTAAAACTAGAGATGTGGTTAACCTATACTTTAGCTCTTGGAAGCTTTTTTCACATTTCTCATCCTACACAAAAGGTACGTTTTTCCTAGTGAGCCTAGTCAGCGGTATAGCTATCTAAGAAAAGCCTTAAATAAACCTCCTGTAATATCCCACTAAACCTAAGAAGCTCCTGATCTCTGTCACTGTCCTAGGTCTCTCCTACTATAAAACTACCTCTACTCTATGGGGATCTACTGTGACTCTTGCCTGGGAGATCACATGGCCTAGGAACTGAACCTCAGTGAGCCAAAAATCATATTTATTAAGTTTGGCATACAACTAATTTTCCCTTAGGGTTTCTAGGGCTAATCTCAGGTGCTGTTCATGTTCTTCTCTACTCTTTGAATAGATGAGAATGTCATCTATGAAGACTACTACAAACCTATCTAAGTATGGCCTAAATACCCTGTTCATGAGTCTATAAATACTACAGGTGCATTCGTTAACCCGAAAGGCATAACCAGAAACTTATAATGCCCATACCTAGTTCTAAAGGCTATCTTAAGGATATCTTCAACCTTGATTCTGAGCTAGTGATACCCTGACCTAAGGTCTATTTTAGAGAACATCGATGCTCCTACTAGCTAGTCTAAGAGGTCATCTATTCAGGGGAGAGGGTATTTGTTCTTAATGGTTATCTTATTAAACTCCCTATAATCTATACATAGCCTAAGGCTCCCATCTTTCTTCTTTACAAATAAGACTGGAGCTCCCCATGGTGAGACATTGGGTCTAATGAAATCCTTCTCTAAAAGCTCTTCTATTTATCTCTTAAGCTTAGCTAGCTCGGTGAGAGCCATTCTGTGTGGGGCCTTAGACACTGGACCTGCCCCAAGTACAATGTCTATGGGAAATTCTACTTTTCTCTCTGGGGGTAAGCCACTAATCTCCTTTGGGAATACTTCAAGAAACTCTTTTACTACTGGAATTTCCTCAATACCCTCTTCTACCTCAGCTTGGACCAAAAAGAAAACTAAAAACCCCTGACAACCATGTTCTAGAGATCTCTCAGCCTGGGAGGTGGTCATAAGGGCTAGCTTAGTCCTAACACTAGGCACTGTCCCATATGCAGGTAAAGAAATACATTGATGATAGCAATCAAGTGTGGCATTATTTGTAGACATCTAGTTCATACCGATAATCAAATTAATATCAATGAGGGGCATGCAAATCAAGTCAAGTGTGGTGAAACAATGATTAAACTGGATTACACAATTTAAGCAAGCATGAAAGGTTATGGCTTTGTTTCCAGTAGGGGTGGACACATGAAAATCATAGGGTAGTGTACACATACTCAGACCCAACCTCCTAATACAATCATATAATATGAAAGAATGGCTAGCGCCCGAATCAAATAATGCAGTTATAAAAAAATCATTAATCCTAATAATACCTTGGATCAGACTCGGGGATCAGCTAGCCTCCGGCTAAGGCAAATCCTCATTTCCATTATTTAGAATTTTATTCTAATTTTTGTTGGTCTTAAATAACTCACCTCAGGGGACTTACTTTGAAAACTAACTTATTTCGGTGTTTTACGAAAAATTAGACGTTACAAAATTACTAATTTTAAATCTAAGATTCAACCTATTAGATAAGAGGCTTATATGTAGTAGCAAAGGAAAAAGAAGATAAGAAAGTTATGTATATTAAATTTTTCAATAAGATAGAAGACGTGTCTTACCTCAATTTCCAAGCCTTCTCCTTCATTTTCCTTCTTCTTTTCTGGCCTTCTTCTTCCTCTGCAAATTTCTTCCTTTCTTTCTCCACTTTGCTCTCGAACTCTCACCTTCTCTTTCTTTCAATTGTTTTTTGAGATGTAAACAAAGAGGGGTTTTATAATATATAAGTATATAAGATGTCTAAATTATTCCCCAAATCTCCACAAGCCTTTGCCCCCCTCTGTCTCTCTCTCTCTATTTTTGGCTTCTTGAAGAAGTTAGTTCTAACATCAATATAGATAAAAATTGGTACTTATTTGTTTGGTACTATGCATAAAAATTAATCCTTATCATTAATGGGTATCAAAATTCGCAACTCCTTTAGCGTGTTGCTTTGTAGCATTTCCTCCTTAAATTTGAATTTGGCTAAAATTACATTTTAGCCCTAAGCTTTTATTAATTATATTTCATCCCAAAATTATAATTATATTTTATTTTATTTCACAAATATTTTCCTCATATTTTTAGGACCCTTTTAGCCTTTAGAAATTCCAAATTTCATTTTCTAACTATTTTTTGCTTATTATCCCCTATTTATTAATTTCTAAATAATTCATAAAAATCCTTAAAAATTATAAATAAATTTCTAATGACTCCAAAAATTTTCTTTATGTTTACCAAATTTTTCTTTCACTAATTCCTCATTATTTGATCATAATTCAATTCTTAAATATTTTTTAAAGCTTATAAATTTATTTAAAATTATATAATTATTATTTAATTAATTCATTTGTAAAGAAGGGTGTTACAACCTAAACCTTCACAAAAGGTTAAATTAGCAAATTAATTAGAACCCAAAAAACTAGCAATTTCTAGCTTATATATGATGTATCTGATTGAATTTGATTATGATTTAAGTATTGAAGATAACCCTATTACAGTTTCATAAGCTACAAGTAATGTAAATTCCAAATTAGGGCATGATGTTATGATTGATGAGCTGGAATCCATGGCAAGTAATAATGTTTGGGAACTTATAAAATTGCTTAGTAGAACCAAGGCCATTAGGTATAAATGGGTCATTTAGATAAAAAAAAAAAAGGATTCATTAGGCAATATTACGTGCTATAAGCTAGATTAGTTGCTAAAAGTTTCACACAAAATGAAGGAATTGATTACAAAGAGACCTTTTCTCTTGTGTCAAAAAAGGATTCCTTCCTTATCGTTATGGCATTAGCTACTCATTTTGACTAGGAGTTACACCAAATTGATGTGAAAATAGCTTTCCTCAATGGTGATCTTAAGGAACAAATATATGTTAAACAACCTGAGGGGTTTATCTCAAGTGCTAGTGAAAACCTAGTGTGCAAGCTTACGAAGTCCATTTCCATAATCAAAAAGGCCTCATGGTAGCGCTACTTGAAATTTCATGATACAATTATATCTTTTGGTTTCACTAAAAATATTATGGATTAGTGTATATACCACAAGATTAGTGGGGGTAAAATCATCTATTTAGTTTTGTATGTGGATGATATCTTGCTTACATCTAGTGACTTAAGGTTGTTGCATTAGGTGTAACAAATTTTTTTAAGGACTTTGAAATGAAAGATATAAGTGAGGCATCACTAAATTTTAAGCATAAGGATACATAAAAATAGATCTCAAGGTATCTTGGGATTGTCATAGGCAACCTACATTAATAAAGTTATTGAACATTTTCATATGAAAGAGTGTTTACTGAGTATAGCACCCATTATAAAGAGGGCAAATTTAGTTTATTCTAATGTCCTAAGAATAATTTAGGAAAAAAAAGATGGAGAATAGTCTATATGCCTTAATGGTTAAAAGCTTGATGTATGCCTAAATCCACATAAGGCTGGACATGGCTTTTGTTATAAGACTATTAGGAAGATATCAAAGCAATATAAGCTTAGATCATTGGAAAGCTACAAAACAGGTCTTAAAGTGCCTGCAAGGTACCAAAAACTACATGCTTACATATAAAAGAATTGACAACTTAAAAGTTATTGGTTATTCAAATTTAGATATGGCAAGATGAACTAGCGTCAAGAAGTCAATATCTAGATGCATTCACATGCTTCCTGAAGGAGCCATTTCATGGAGGAGTGCAAGGCAATCTTTAACTGATAAATCTACCATGGTAGCTAAGTTTATCTCCTATTTTGAGGCAAGTTCACAAGGAATGTGGTTAATGAATTTCATTATTGGTCTTTAGATTATGGACTTAGTCTTTAGACTTATTAGAGTGTTATGCAACAATACAGTGGCAGTCTTCAAAGCTAAGAATAATAAGAGTAGTAGTTAAAGTAAACACATCGACATCAAGTACTTAACCTTGAAGGAAGTGTAAAAGCTAGTCAAGTGGTTATAGCATGCATATAGACAAAAAGAAATACTTACTAATCCTTTAAATAAAAGGATGCATGCGAAAAGAGTTTAAAGATCATGTATCTTGTAATAAATAGTAATTTTATAATGGACTAATCCTAAGATAAAGATAAGAGAAATGATAAAAAAGAGTAAAAACCCAATTAAAGTGAAAAAAAGGTCAAAATATTGTTTTAGGCCTATTGAAGTCTACCCAGGTAAATTATATAAGGAAATAAGGATAAAATTGTAATTATATTAAAATTGTAGTATGATGGGTAAATAAATTATTTAAACCTAATATAAATTCAAATAAAATTATTATAGGCTCTGAACAATTAAAATAGACTAAAGTTCTAATTTCACACATATCGAGAAACATAGTGGTATATAGAAAATTTTGGCAATTTTAAGCCATTAAAGGTCTAGAATTCGTTTTTCTGAGTAAGAGAGCCAATAAAATAAATAAATTAGTAGAGTAAAATAAAAGTACAAGATTCATGAGTTAGATCAGAGGAAAAATTCAAAGTAGGGGTAAAATGGTCTAAAAATATGTCCTTTTCAAGTATTGGGAAGTGTGCACCTACTCTTTCATATTTTGTCTCTTTTCCTTAGCTGACTAGCACCTACATTCAATAGCTAAAAGGAGAAAGAAAGTGCAGCAAAAATCAAGACAAAAATGGAGGAAGAAATTGGTAAAAGAAAGAGGAATAGCTTTTGTGGTTTTTAAATAAGTTCTTGACCTTTTTAACTTTTCTCATAGTTGAGACTTTTCTTCCTCTCCTCAAAAGCTTTCCATTGATGTATTTTTTGCCTTGAAAAGATGAATTTGAGTGGCTGGTTGTGTTCCATCAAGTACTCATCTTGGGAAGAAGCTTGATCAAAGGAAGTGAGGCTAATATCTTAGACCATTTCTATGTCATTTCGTAACTTAGATTTTCAATTTTGTTGAACCTTAAGGAGCTAAATTTTTTTATCATTATGATGAAAATGTGATATTTTGTTTTCTCATGGATACAAGTGTTGATAAAATGGCAAGAACACATAGATAAAAGGGAGCTTTGAATGGATTTTGTTGAAAGTTTTGCATGATGGCTCTTTTAGTTTGTCTATGTCTCAACCAAGGCTAGAAAATGGGAGTGTTGTAAAGCTTTGAATAAATTGAGATATTGGGGACTTAATTTTATGAATTAAAAGTGGTATTAAATCAATATGATGCTAAATTTGGCTAAAGTATTCATTCTTTGAAAATTTGCTCTTATTGATGTAAGTAATAGCACTTTGGATGCTTGGGCTAAATTTATGGTCATGTGACTATCCATATGTGGTTTATGTGGTCTAAGAATGTTATTTAAATTGTAAATTTAATGCTTGAACTAAGAAATTGGAATGGTTCTAAGTTTGGTGCAACTTTTGTGCTCTATGGCCAAAAAAGGTCAATTTGGGTTATCTATGTAGATGGTAGAATTTGAACAAATAAACACTTAAAGTGTTCTTTTAAGCCAATATAAGGATTTTAGAAGCCTTAAGATGCATGAAAAATCTTACTTATTGAAAGTCATAATTTTGGCCTAAGATAAGGGAAATGGCAAAATTGTGTAATGGTAATGAAACTTTATGTGTCTTAGCCTAGTTTAAACTTTACAATGGCATGTTTTAAACCATGGTATGTTTAATGGTGGAGTTTAGAAAGTTAAGGCATGCTTTGGAATCAAAAGTGTGGCATGGAAGCTCTTTTTCCATGCTAAGTACTTATTATGTAGCCCAATATGGTGTCTTAGGCTTTTTAAGTTGATTGGAAGTGCTTGAGAGGCCTTAGGCCAAGGAAAAGGACATTTTAGGTTAAAGCTAAAAAAGTTTGCTTGGCTTTGAGTGGTGACCCTCTAAGGTAGGAATTCTATCCTTCTTTGTGTGCATATATGTTACTTGATAATTGAAATGCTTGAATGTGATTGTATATTTGCAATTATAATGTTTTATGCTTGAGTTGGCTATGTAAGTTATGTTTCATGTGCCCTTATGACTAGGGTGCCTTATACTATCAAGTATGATGAGATAGGAAATTGAGCACAGTAGCTCTTCCCAAGTCAAGAAAAGTATGCAAGTTTATGAATTAATGGCCATTAGCTAGCTTATGTGATTGCCAACCTAAGTGCCTTTACGATGATGTTTATACATACTTATACTCCTTTGCTTGAGTGATATTATGTATGCTTGTAATGATGGAATTTACTATTAGAAATATATATATTTCATTCTTTATATGTGATGTAACCCATGCTAGGTGATAGTAGTTCAAAAGTTAAAGGCAAGCAAATGGCTTTTTGAGGCTCATGAGCACGGAGAAGCCTTTTGTGTATTTAGTTCTTTCTGGAAAGTCTTTTGTAATGGATATATTGTTAGAGCAATTTACCTTAAATTATGATATTCTTTTGTAATGTAATGTAAATATGATGTTGAACTTTATTGAAATGTTGCTATTGTATTTTCTAAGCATTTAGTTTAGCATAAGCATGCCTTAAGAAAAAGAAAGCAATGGATATGTTAAACTAGAATGCCTTGACACTTGATTTATTAAATGAAATAAGTATTATATTCAAGGTTAGTTTGGTACCCCTTTTTTTTTAATTTTCCTTTTTTATAACCAAGATTATGCTTGGAATTGAAGTATTAAATGGCAAAACGAATGGTTCCCTTCAATCCTTCTTTAGGCTAAGGGTTACTTATGGTTCTGATGTATGAAAATATGTATTATTTCTCTTTTTTTTCCCTATTAAGGTCAAGACTAGGCATCCATGTATGGTTTGGTTCCATTGTATGTG
The DNA here is from genome assembly GCA_032878935.1 of Erythrophleum fordii. Lineage (NCBI taxonomy): Eukaryota > Viridiplantae > Streptophyta > Magnoliopsida > Fabales > Fabaceae > Erythrophleum > Erythrophleum fordii. The sequence continues at coordinate 44,588,376 of JAVQMF010000053.1, read as the reverse complement.
AATTGGCCAAGAATAAACATGTTTGTAGTGGAAAATTAATTGTTGTGACAATGGAGCTACATTATTGGAATTGGAATAATTAATTGTTATTTATTTATTAATGTTGGAAATTTGTAGTACATATAGGCCTACCTACTAATTGAGCCTTCAAGTGCCTTTAATTATTTTATTTTCTTGTTGAGATGATTTTTTAGGCCACTTGATATGAAATTATTGATTTAATGAGAAAAGGTGAAATTTTAGGTTATGGAGGCTGAAACTTTAGACCTCTTGTATATGGTCATAATGATTTGAATCCTAGGATGATGGCTATGGAATTTTGCTACCTTGAATTTATTGTTATCATGAATTATCAGGTTGCCATGGATTGAGTTTGTTGGAAAAGGTTTAAGGCCAAATATGGTCCCTCTTTTATATTTGGCCAAAGGAAGTATGAAAGTTCCACTTAGACCATATGTTTGATCTAGTATGGTTATTTTGTTTAGAATCTTGATGTACAGTTATGGTGCCACCTAGGTGCCACATTGTAGAAAATTATAAGTTTAAAATAAGGAATGGTATGTGAAGCATATAAAGTGTATAAGTTGTAAGCTAAGAAAGGGATGCTTATGCTATAGCTATATTATTGAAAGAAAAAGTTTTAAAATTTTACCACATTTTATAACTTGATTAGGGACCCTTTGATGTCTAAGAGATGAATTACTTAAGATAATCTCCATATGTAGTAAGATGTCATATCTCATATGTGACTTAAACCTCATTTAGCACCATGGGTCTAATTGAGGTACATTTAAGTGAAGAAATTTGAGATGTTAGTTTTTTATCTCTATTTTAATTGTATATACATATTGTGATATTAACAAACATTTGAGTTTGAATCCAAATAGACATTTTAAGTTTATTTGCAAAGTTTATGCCACCACTAAATTCAAAGGTATGTTACAAGTAACTCATAGAAGGTAATATTTGTTACTTATAGGACTTATTGCTATGATCCTTATAATGTATTTTGGTTTGTGTATCCTCCATTAATTTAAATACATATTTTTTTAACTAAATATTTTAAAAGGAGAGTACTTTTGATAAAAAAATTTTAAAATTAGACTAAAATGTAAAATAACTTTTGATTTCAAAAAAAAGTATATATATATATATATATTTTTGAAATAGATAAGTGATTGGTGTAATTTTATCAAAATTCAAAAGAAATCTATATAATTTGCTCTATAATTTATATTATATTCATATATGATTTTATTAAACATTGGATATTAAATGCAGCATATCATGAATAAATTAGCATTGCTCTCCCCCCCCCCCCCCACCTTGAAAAAAAACAATTACAATAACCACAACATGATAAACGATGTGATTAGATTTTGTCAATTTAGTAGATTTTGATAAATTCTAATTTTTTATAGTATTTTTTAATGACCCTCTTGAAAATAATATAATTTAGATGTGGTCCCAAAAAATAAAGTTTGCATATGATTGATCCAATATGTTATATATATATATATATATATATAGAAATGATATACTAAATAAATATAAAATAAAATAACAAGAGAATACTATATAAAAATATTGTAACCAACTCCCATAAGAGATGACCTCGCCTTATGACACTACTTCTACAATGCTTCCCTTGTTGGTGACGCCACAAAAGGAGTTGTGAAATTGAAAATATGCCTGCTAAATTATGATAATCTCTTCTCAACACTTGCAACTCAAGATCTATCTTATAAAGTTAATTAGGCATACGGTGTTGATAATTTGTCATGCTAATAATCATATTCTATCTAAGAATAAATTGAAAAGCCTTACAAGGAACTTCAAGGAATATCTAATTATGATTGTTATATGCAATGACAAATCTAAGATGAATAATTGGGGGGGAATTTAAAAAAAAAAAATCAACATGTTTATGCATATATAAACTTTAGATTAAAAAGTATATATGTAACATATTTTTTGTAATTTATCAAAGCCAAGCGCAACATTCTTTCATATCATTAAATTCATTAATGATTGAATATGTGTCAAAATTTTAAACAATTTTTTTTCAATATAAGTAACCATATAATCTACAAGAAAATCATCTTTCATCTTATGCTTAAGCTTCTTTTTATAATATTTGTAGCTAAAAATGACCTATCATTTGTTGCACTTGAAATTGGAAGAGTCAATAATAAATAAAGCAAACAAACAATCAAATAATAAGTATCAAATGTTTTTGTTTTTTTAATCCTTGGCACAAGTGGGAGACTGTTTAGAAGGTTTTGAAGTTAGGATATTTGGGAATTTCAAGCTTATAATGTGCTTGTATTTTGAGATGTACCCTTTCTTGTTCAATGAAATCACTAGGATAAAATCTTACTACCAAGTCACAAATCTTATCGATATTGAATAACATGTAACCATCTCTTAGATCACAAGCTGAACTAAGAGCTAATAACTTTATTGTAGTCTCTTTAATCTCTTATTCATCTCTTGCAACTAAGTATCTATGGTGGCAATAAATAAGTTAATACAATAATGGTACTCAATTAAAACAAATTTAATATTTGGACGGCATCTACCTCTTCTAGGAATATAAAGAGCACTTATATTAAGAACATCAATATCATGCTTTGTGCAAAAGATGTAACCCTTTTTATAAAATTTTTCCAATAAGATTTTCTCCTTTTTTGAATCAACATTTTAGTAGTAGACACCAAAGTCATAGCATTTAAAATATCTTGATCCTTACATTATAAAGCTTAACAAAGATCATGACTAATTAGAAAATATCTCCCACATGATGCAACATGAAGATGAAATTGAATGACTTTATAGCATTAAGAGCAACTTCAGCATCACCATATATAGAATAGTTATCTTTTTTGCTTTTTTTTTTAAAAAGAACTTCACAAGTAGGCACAAACTTGACAACTAAACCTTGAATAGATTTTAAATGTGAACCTCATTTAGCATCTTCAGCTTGTTGCGAACTACCTATTTTATTGCATCTATTGCTTGTTTCAACCTCATTATTAGCAATTTGACTTACAATATAAATGGATTGAAGAACCCCTAGTTAGTAATGGTGCTTAAGAGAAACTATCATATAATTGATTATCAATGATAGCTTTGTGAAAAAATTGATATACAAGACTAACTTCTCTACCTATGATTACTAATGCCAATGCAAACAATAAGCAAAACAATTAATATAATATGCATAAGGACAATCCTTTAAAAATAAATCTTGTAAACCATTTTATTCATCATCATATTACTTGTTCCATCATGACCTTAATCACAAAGATCATGAATACTGAGAGTATCACAAGAAAGAATAGATGCTATTTCATTTTTAATGTTAATGATGAAATATCTAAAACATGAATAAGATCAAAGACCCTTTCTTTAACATACCCATATTTGTCCACAAATTTTAAAACTATAGCCATTTGTTTTCTTCTTGACTCATCCCTACTTCTCAATAATGAGACAAAATTTGTAATTGCTAATCTCTTCACAAATTATTGCACATACCCTTCTAACATAGATATACAAGATTTCTTTTTGAGTCCTAGGTGAAATAGATTAAGCATTTCCAAAAGCATTTTCTATGACAACATTAACAATAGTTGGATTATAAGATACTAAAAGGCTTATAAACTCAATAAAGTTTCCTCTATTTAATGAGCCAATACTTTCATCATTACCTCTAAATTCACATGCTTAGAAAGTGAGCCATCAAGCTATTTAAACAAAAACCTTTAATGTCACGATGTGACTAGCACAAAAATACAAGGTTTACCATACATCCATAAGTGTAGCCTAACACTCTAAAACCATAATTCTTAAATTCATAATACCAAAGTTTAAGGATATAACTTTGGCAAACATAATCTAACTAATAAAATTCTATAACATCATTCAAAATTATCAATGCCTAATCAAGTTTTCTTCCTTATAGAAATTATTATTTCTCTTTTTGGGCAAAGTGTCCTCAATAAATAAGCAACTTTCACATTCTACTACATCCAAAACTTAATAGTGCAAGTGGGAAAGCCTAACTCTTTACATAATTAACTAAATTAGGGTAGGGGATCTACTTGCAGAATTATGGAGCTACACTAAAGTACAATTATTAATTACATTAAGGAAAGAGTTTGCCCATGGAAAAAGGATATGTGAGACATGATAGCTACATGTTAAGGTCCCCATACCCCAGGAATGACTCATGATCAATGTTACAATAATTTGTAACCTATAAAAATATTAAGTAAGGTGAGTTGTAATACTTAGTGAGTAGATAACACTGGTTATGACATGAAGGGACAAACCGGGACACAAGAGTTTATCGAAAATACTGTTCATGTAACACCATATATTTCTCGCTTGCTTCTTATCATTTCTAAGTCTCACATCATGAATTGCACAAAAGGAATGAAAAAATAGCATTAAAATAATACCTTATTTAGCATTTCGTCATATATGAAAATTCCATTCGGTGTCACGCAAACCATATGAACTCATACATCACATTCTCATATTTAATTACATGGATATAACTTATTTGCATCACCAAGATTGGCCCACAACTCATGGAATTCAAAGGGGAGCATCAAACTCACTATTATTTTTTGCCAGAATTTTGTCAATTCTGTCACCAACTTTGGAAATTCATAATTAATTTTAGAAAAACTAAAATCAAGCACACTATGACATTCTGGAAAGCTACAGATGTCTACTTTATGCTAAAAATATTTTCAGGCCATGAAATATAACATAGAAGATGTTTAACATACAAAAAGGTACAAAGGTTCAAACAGCTACTGGTACGGATGTAAGTGTCTGCTATAAACTTCAAAAATGTCTAATTAATTCAAAAAAATACAATCCATGCAAATGATACCAATTTGGAAAGCTATAAATGTTATCTTTATGGTAAAAATATATTTAGACAAAAAAAACACATTTAGCTACTGGAATTTAATGGAACAGTGACTTAGGTCATGCTGTGCTACTATTGCTGTTTCAGAAATTCAAAAAATCATAAATCATATCTCTTAGCTCAGACCTTCAAATGAGGTGCTTCTAGTTGTTACAAGTCACTGTGAATATCTAGTTTTTTTTTATAAAACTTTGTAGCCATTGGACCATGTTTGCCCCTCGGATGACATAATTACACAAATGACCAAATAAACAGTACTATTGCAAATCTGAATTTCTGATACCAATTTTGAAAAATCATAAAAAATTTCATAGATCTCTAAATGACCTTATCTTTAGCTTTCCAAAAAGCTCTAGACAAGATCTAATTGCATGCAAAGTTTTAAGTCAAAAAGAGGTCATTTGGTTAGACTTTGCCATAGCTTAAGATTATAGCACTTTTGGTTCCAACAAGAGGCAAATTTGGTCTAAATGAGCTCTACATTGCTCCACACACATTTTAGCAACTTAGAAAGCATAAATATAGCATAAATAAGTCTCTCATAAGGTTTGAACCATCATGCAACTTAATTTTATCATACCACTCTCATAAACATACATGCATAAGTGAGCTTCCAAGGGTTCAACTTATACAATTCTATTCATTTAACTCTATGTTTGATACATATACTATCTTTACATAGTTTTACACTTATTCAAAGTTTCATGGTTTAAAAATAACATATACATATATACTTTAACATTTTAATACATCAAAACTAGCAAAATTTGTCAAGAGATAGATATTTAAACTCCTTGGCCTCCATTCTTTGAATTTTGAACTTCATTTAGATCATATAAGAAGAGAGAAAGGAGGGGGTGAGATTCATTGAATCTCAATAGCTTATACACCTATTTAAGCACATTTTCATAGCATACAACATATCAAAGGTATAATAAGTATGCAACTACTCAATCAATGAAGCATTTAATTTCTACATTTTTATGTCATAAACACATGTCAAGCATAAGAATGAGATCTAGGGACTTTGGGTTTAGTCTCACCCCATTTCTAGGACTTTTGGATTGCCTCACTCTTGGTTTATGGTGCTTTTGACTTAGCCTCACCCATCCAAGGGACTCTTGGCTTTGTCTCACCCATGCCATGAGACTTTTGGCATCTCCTCACCTATATTAAGAGACTTTTGGCACTACCTCACCCTTATGAGCCATTTCCACAATACAAAGACATTCAAGAAAGTATATTGGTACCAAAATAGCAACATGGCATCAAGTGACATGTCTCAAATATATACATAGACACACAAGCACACAATGACATATATGCAACAAGAAAAGGTGGAGAGCTACCTTGGTGCAAATTCAAGCTTTACTTTGTTTGTTCTTTCTCCTTTCCGATTCTATAAGCACAATGAGGTGGGGTTAGATTTCCTTAGCCTATTCACAATAAACAACACTTAATTATACTCTTCGAACAAGCTAGGACTTCTAACTCACTCTTAAGATTATACTTTGTTCTATTTGTTACAATATGGTTCCATTAATGACTTAATGAAGCAACTACCATCATTAACATTCTTGGTTTCATTCTCTTGCCATATCTAAGCCTCTTAACCTCATTTAAGGTCCTTGAAGCGATCACACACTCACTTTTACAAACCTAGGTCCATGTTGCTTCATAAGGTTACATTATGGAAGCCATTGCCTCATCTCCCATCCTAAGGTTTCTAAATTTTTTCCAAGGGTTTCTTCTATCTTCTTTTATCATATAAAGTCCCAAATCAAGTTTGAAACCATTTAAAACATCCTCTAGCTATCTCTATGGGTTTTAACAAATTTATGCTTCCATTAAGAACCCATGGAGTTTGGAATTTTCCCTTAATGGATGGGGCACTTGGGAGGCTCTCTAGGAGTCTTAGAAACTCAAACAAACACTCACATATGATAGAGAATTCTTGAATCAACCCAAATTTTAGGTTATGTTCAAGAATCCTACACTTTTTTAACTTGAATTTCACTAGCTTTTCATGCATTTCTTTGGTATATTCCATCTTCCTATAGCCTAGTTTGATGAATTCTTTTGGATTATAAAATAGAAACTCTTCCCTCTTCATGGTTCTATTTTAGGTGTCCCACCATGGAAGAGAAGAAGGAGAAAGAGAAGCAAAAAAGGAAGAGAAACTACCCTGCAATCAAGCTTCCTTCAAGAGTCCTTCCTCTTCCCTCTTCCTCCTCCTTGAATCACTCATCTCAGGGGACTTGCTTTTCAACCCGACCCGTTTTAGTGTTTTTATAGCTTACCAAGCATTACAGTTCACATTGAAAGTCAATAAACCATCATAAATTTGTATTATTTTTAAATAATAATAAGGATAAAATAATTCATAAATGATATAAAATAACAATGCCAATGTGCAAATAATTCAACGATTATGTCATAGTTAAAACAAATACTTCAACTAGAAGTCTTACTATGAGGTCATTTAGCAAACTTACATAGGAAGCATCTAGTTAAAACCACAACAAAATAGACACAGAGCACATAGCTCGTGAGGGTAAGTAACTATATATGCAGAGCATAAAACTTGCAATAATCAAAATAGATCCACGTGTGGTGACCGACACACGAGATTAGCAACACCCCTGCTAGTTAGGGTTTAGATCAAGGTACACCAAGGCTAACAAATACTGCTGTTAGCTTCAAGATTCTGTACTAGATAACTTTTTAAGGAAAAACCAAATTCATGTATTCATGTTTAAAACATTCAGAAGGTTCAAAATCAGAATACTATCATAGTTTAGAATCATTGTACTAAGGGCGGTCTTGTATCACAATTTATCATTTAAGGGATTATGAAGTATTTAAATAGTTCCAAAGGTCAGTTTAAATTACAACCATTCTAAAATTTAGAATGTTCTAAACTAGAATTTACATGTATCAAAACAATACAAATAGAAAGCTTGTTTCCAAAGCACAAAAACCATAGTAAAAAAAAAAAGATATTTAAAATAACATAAATGATGCATATTAGAAAACTAAGCATAGTTAACATTATCTACTCACAGTGTTTTCAGTGTAGTAAAGGTACTCTCCATCACCTCTATTTGGAATCCCAACGTAAGGATGATCTTAAAACTTCATATAATTCTCCCAAATCATCAACACACATTCTCAACCTGACAACCAATCATGGAGAAGCAATGGGGATAGGTTTTTAGCTCACCCACACTTAAATCAAACACCTGACCCAAATCAGACAACACCCATATTAGTACAACAGTGAAAAATAAAAAGAATTAAAAAAAAAAAAGAAATTTACCTACTTTATTGGAATTCCCTGTTATGGCCAGTAAAACAAGGGATTTTGTAGCTGAAAGACTAGCACAATTAGTCTGTTGTCTCACCTACAGAGACGTGGCTAAAAAGGTGAAACAACAACTCTAAACCAAAGGCAAATGAAGTTCCAGAAATCATAAACTCAAGATCACAAGTTGTGTTTTGGAATAAGAAAGAGGAGAGGTGGAGTTGTAGGTACTTTGATCTTGTTGCCACAAATTGAGGAACAAGCAGCATTCTACTGGAACACATCCAAAAATAGAAGTGCCCAAGTGCACATAAGGAAGAAGGAAGAAAAAGGGGAAAAAAAAAAGTCATACTCTTGGTCTCTCACTCAACTCACAATTTACATGAAAGAAGGGAAGTCCTTGAACTTGTTTGAGTAGGTTAAAGAAGAAGACTTCATCAAGCAAGACAAAGAAAGAAGAAATAGAAATTTTAATAAAGGAGAGTTTTAATCTAAAGGATCCACAAGGTTTAAAACCGAAATGGAAGAAGATGAAATGAAGCTGTTAGAACCGAATCAAAATCTTTAAACATGTGTTAAATTTCTGATGGAAGGGAGATATGGAACTTACAAGAACAAATGATAGAAAAACAGAATAAGGACGAGGAAGAAGTGAAAAGAATCACACCAGAAAACTGAAAAGAAGGGATAAAGTTGAATATGAAAATTGAAGGCACAGATGTTCAGGTGGGTCTCATGCTCACTGAGTTTCAAAGAAAGAGAATGAGGGTGCAAAGAAGAGAGACCTTGGTTGGTCAGAAAAAGGCAATGTAGGAAGCGTATAAAAGAAGCTGATGGGACACGTGTACAACACCCTAAGATATTCCTAGACCATAGATTACTATTATTATCTTTAAGTTGGGTAATTACATTTAATCTCAAATGGTTGTTTGCAATAGCATGAGTATTTGTTTATGAAAGACTTTCTTTATATGTTGGGATTAAGTCATCAAGGCATCATAACATTGTACACAACTATTATATGGTCAATTAGGAGTAATTCTAACATGGCAAAGAAATGCATAGTTAACCTTATTATTGACTTTTTTCTAAGATCAAAATCCCTAAACTATAAATGCATTTTCCCCATCATTTTGAGGACTATTACTAAACAAGTAACATGGAAAACAAAAAGCTACATCTAATTTAGGTAAATATTCTATCCAATTTGGAAACTATTTAAACCAAGAAGCTTGAAAACGATGATGACGTGGTCTAAAGCTTGAAATTTAGTAAAATGAGACTAATATAGTCCTGATTTAATATAAGCACAATGAATCTTATCACATTCATTAACAAGATACTCCTAAATTGGAATACACTTCCCTATATCTTTTTCCAATAAGGTAATATCAATTTCATCCTTTTCCACCCTTGATACTTCAATTTGATATTGCACATTATTAGTTAACTCAATAAGCAGTAAATGAGAATGAGATAATTCACTAACTTCAAAATTTTGAGAAGCTTTCATTTTAAAAAAAGTTGTCAATAATTCTAGGCTTCCCTATAATAAAAATTTGTCCTATATTGTCATAAAATTAACATCATTAACTAGCAAAGATCAAATTTAGTAATACAACTAATAATTAAAATAGAAAACACTTAAATGATTAATTTTACAATGAATAATATCTAATTTTTTCATGAATAATATCTAATTCTAATTTTACACTTAATGATTAATGTTCATATTTCAATGAAGTTATAACATTGATTAATAAGAAATAAACATTTTTAAATTCATTCTAATGAATAATATTCATTCTCTAGACATTCTTAATCTCAAACAATGATTAATAAGAAACAAACTTAAAAAAAAAAAAAAGGTAACCTCTAGCCTGATGAAAAAGAGCAAAAAAAGAGCAAATCCAACAAATACAATGGAAGTATTACTCAGTGATGAAGCAGAAACACTATTGCAAGTAGCAAAGAGAGCAAATGAAGAAAAAAATATGTTGAAGCAAAAATACTGCTACTGGAAGTATGGCTCAAAGCCAAAAAGCTGTTGCTTCTACAAGTACCAAAAGTTATTCTTTTAGGAGCTTATTTAAATTCTATAGCAATACTCACTCCTCACACCAATTAAAGCAAGAAATGGGTTGAAGCAAAAACTTTTTTTTTAATGATTGTGTTAAAGAAAGAGCCATTGACAGGATGCAGCAAGGGAATGGAAATTATCAATTGTCACAGTATAGTTTCTACTTTCTAGCAAGGGAAAGGAATACCATAAAAATGGAAATGGTCACACATTCATAGGAAGCTTTCAACTTATTAACTTGCTATTATTATATTTATATGCATAGCTTTTGACAGTAACACAAGAGCCTAGTTTTTTTTTATGTGGGGGAGAGGGGTTTGAGGTTGCAATCTACTCAAGCTTTTATTATAAGTAACTATATACATACATACATATATATATATATATATATATATATATATATTTTTTAAAAAAAGTCAAAATGGCAGGCCTTCATCATTGGTTATATGCCCTGTTTGGTATTCTGTGTTTAATGGAATTAAAAAGGAAAAGAAGATATAAAAGGAATGAAATAAATATATTTGATATGATATAGAAAAGATTGCAAATGACATTCTATTTATATTTTTTGTTAAATAAAAATAATATAGTAATAAAAAAGAATAATTAAAATAAAAACAAAAATATCCCTATGTAAAAAAAGTAACAAAAGAAATAATCATTGTCAAATATTTTGATAATAATAATAAATTAGACTTTGTATAAATTAATTTAATAAATATCCTCCATTCTAATACTATCCGAAGGACAGCATCCTTTTCTATTCTATTCACAACTTCCAATAAATTTTAGCTGTCAATATTAACTACTATTGGATTCTATTTCCTTTTCTTTTTCATTGGATTCTATTTCCTTCCTTATTCAGGAATTGAATCAAATGGGACCCTTTTAACTCAGTGGTAGAGTAACGCCATGGTAAGGCGTAAGTCATCGGTTCAAATCCGATTAGGGGGTCTGTCTGGTCTAATCAATTGAAATAGTATTTCAGTACGTATACGTATGTTCATCCTTGATCCTTTCTTTTCTGGAGTTTCGATGGAAGGATTCCTTTACTAATGAAACGAAATGTCGTCAACTCCATTTGTTAGAACAGCTTCCGTTGAGTCTCTGCACCTATCCTTTTTTTATTCTCCCTTTCTGAACTCTTCTTGGTTTTCGGAAAACAGGATTTGGCTCAGGATTGCCCATTGTTAATTCCAGGGTTTCTCTGAATTTGAAAGTTATCACTTGGTAGGTTTCCATACCAAGGCTCAATCCAATTAAGTCCGTAGCGTCTACCAATTTCGCCATATCCCCCCCTTTATCATACCAAACAAGTTGTTAGTGAGATGGTGTATCCATTCTAATTTGTAAAATATAGAATTTTCTAAACCAAATATATATCAAAGCCTTAGGCTAGGATCTATATCTTCGATTTAGTCATTTATCCATCCATAATATCACATCCATCCATTACAAAAAAATAGATTTTTAGTTGTGACTTTTAGTGGCGACTAAAAAATGTTATCGCTAAAAGTATATTTTTAATGACGACTTTATTAGGTTGTCACTAAAAGTAATCACTAAATAACTATTTTTCATTTTTGACAAAATCTTTTGTGGTGACATAAAAAGTCACCATTCAAAATTTTTTGTAGCGACAAGAATATCGGCACAAAATAGCTTTTAGTGGTGACATGAATATGGTTGCTACAAAAAGTGACTATTCGTGGCAATATTTGGTCACCACTAAAAGTTATAATTTTTTTTTTATCTAAAAATTTTTGTGTCAAGACCTTTAGTGGCAATGTTAAGTTGCTACTAAAATTAACTTTTAGTAGCAACTCTTGTAGGTCGCCACTAAAAGTTTGACATTTTTTTTGTTAGATTAAAAATTTTTTGTGCCAAAATTTTTAGTAACAACTATTGTAGGTTGCCACTAAAAGTCTCTTTTAGTGGCAACATTTGATTGTTACTAAAAGTTTTAGCATATTTTTTTATTAAAAAATTATTGTGCAAAAACTTTTAGTGGCAACACCTATATGTTGCCACTAAAAGCTTGATAATGTTTTTTAAAATGTTATTATTGAGATTTGAACTAAAGACCTAAAATAAATTGTTAATACTTTAATTGATTGTACTATGAGGTTCTTGCAATTATGTTATGAATTGTTTAATATATATATATATATATATTTTAAATAAAATAATATGAACAATATATATATGTCATATATATATAATATCTAAAAACAACAAAACTAATATATATATATATATACTATTTATAATTATAACTATGTTTTCAATTTAGTTAAATTTTTTATATTTCATAAATTACTTTTTCTAATTTATTATTTCTAAGCCTTTTGTCCTTCTTTTTGTTTTTTTATTTTTAATGATAGTAAATTCTTAATATATTTTAAGAAGTTAAGAAATTCAATATTAAATATTCTTAAATTTTAATCATAGGTAATTTTTATTTTTAATTAAAAATAACTTCTAAAACATTTTAAAAAGCATACAATTAGTAATTAAATATTTAAAATTTATTTATTTTATTATTTTTTAATATATAAAATTTAAGAAATACATTTAATTATCATCAATTTGATCATAGTTCAACTACAGTGAGATTAATAAATACTGAACTAGTGTTTCTACCAGTTTAATAACCAATCTAGTTTTAAAATCTTTGCATATTTAATATTTATTTGTTTATAATTTAATATTATATGATAAATTTTTTTTAAAAAAAAATTATATGTCTATATCATATTTTTTAGAAAACAATTTTATAAAAAATACTTAAAAAAAATTAATTTAATCCTAAATGTCATCTTTCCCCTTTCTTCCAATTGTAAATCATATTTGCATTCTCTTCTGCAGTACTTACACCCAAACTCCCATCTTCTTTATTCATTCAACTCTTTTTCTTCTTCTTCAATGTTTAGATTTGCATGTTATAGTATTTTCCTTAAAAGACTTAAGGAAGAATGCTCTATTTTGTCTAGTAGATATAATGAAGTGGGTGAAAGATCTTAGTAATGAAGTTTTAGAAATTACTTTTCAATTATTCTTTATTTAGTTTTTAGAGCCATTTAATCATTAATTAAAATTAAATAATTAACCAAATAGATAATTTTGTTATCATTATGTAATTTCTAATTTAAAAGATAATTACAAATGCATGAAATAAATATGTACATCATTAATTAAAATTTAATAATTATCTAATAAAAATAATATTAATGTAATTTAAATAATCTCAAAGAATATGTTTATTACTTAAGTAGTATCTTTATTTATATATTAATTATCAATTTTTTTTCATTTATTTTTATCTAGTTTTATGAGTAATCTAATCATTAATCAATAATGAAAAACATTTAAAACCAAGGGGAAGGGAATTAGCAAAATTAGCATAGGTGTTGTAGTTTACAACAATCTAAGATAAGGTTGATTACTATCATTGAGTTTGCCTACAAGCTAATCATTAGTAAACAAAATAATAAAAAAATAAATACATAATTCTATTTAATTTTTTAATTTCTAATTAAAAAGATAATTATTGCAAGATAGATATAATAGAAATTAAATTACAAAATTCAAATTAAGAGTTAAAGAATATTTAAAAATTAAATATTTAAAAGATAGATATCACTGTTATTAGGTTCAATTAATTAAAAAAATTAAACAATACAACTTATTTAAAAATAGGTAAATATTATTTTTAATAATAATTTCATAATTTAAAAAAAAAACAAAAAAATGGGATATATTGTTTTTTTATTTCATTCTTTTTTATTTTGTTTAATGTTATGTTAGGTAAGATATTTGATACAAAGGACCAGTGGCAGATATGTTTTTCAAGTCTCACCTATATTTATTACAAGGAAAAATGGGATATATTGTCTTTGTATCTTATAAAATTAGAGGAAATTACACTATCTAAAACAGTGAAGAATGGAATTTTTATCTCGAGCTACGTGTAGATATTTTTCTTTCATTTTTTTTTGTTTTTTTAAATTTTAAAATGATAAGCACAAATTCATATGCAACTAAACAAGGTCCACACTAGTTATTAATGATTGCATAAATATTTTATTTAAAATTTGTCCTAAGGCTATTTAAAAAAAAATGAATTATATGTCCAATACAAATTATTTATCCAATTATATTCAATTGTCAATTATATTATTTATCAATGAATTTCTTTTTCTTTCAAACATCAAACACTGATCAACAAAACTTGTAAAACAAGTAAGACAGAGGCATGGGCAGACTTTAACTACAAGTGCTCAACGAATCATTTCATTCTTGAAATTCCAATAAAACATGAATTTAATTATAATTATAAATATCGACTTTAATTTACTTAACAATGTAAAGCAACAGAGATAATATTCTTAAACTTTGGTTTAATGTCAAATCATTTCATCTATATCTTAAGTCATTGAATGGAGGTTCATATATATATATATATATATATATATATATCTTACTTATATCCTTAATAAGAAAAATGAATAGCTCAATTATTTGATCCTTTCAGCATAACCAAAAAAAAAAAAGTTTAATAAAGCAATATTTATGTATCCTTCTCTTTCTGTCCATACCCTTAATTGACCAGTTTCTTAGTTTAAAAATAATTTATTTCATAGGCATTAAATTACAAAATTTAAATTAAGAGTTAAATATTTAATTTTTAATTCACAAAATAATTACAAATTTATGAAATACATTTGTTCAATATTTATTATAATTTTAATAATTATCTTTTAAAAATTAATATTACTTTAGTTTAAATAATCTCAAAGAATAAATTTATCACATAAATTATTTTTTATATAATATTTATTCATAGTTTCTTTTTAATTATTGTTTATCCAATTTTAATAATTATCTAATCATTAATCTATAATAAAAAAGTAAATCAACTAGATAATTTTATTATAGTTATTTAATTATTAATTATCAAGATAATTAACAATTTATGAAATAAATATGTTCAATATTTATTAAAATTTAAATCATTATCTCAAAAATGACATCGTATTTGAATTTCAAAAACTCTCATCTCTTAGTCTCACTTTGACCCCTAAAATTTAAATTATCTCATAAAAATGATATAACTATCTTGTTTGGTCTGGGTTAAGGTTAAAGATTTAATATAGATAACAAATCCTAAATAAAAAGGTTAAAAAAATATATAATTGACTAAATTAAATAATTCAAACAAATGAAAAATAACTAAAAAATATATATGTAAATAAATTATTTTCTATTATTAATATTAAATAATTATATTGGTTATATTTATACATATTATATAATTATAAATATTATATATAATTAAGATATATAGTTGAGATATTAGTTAGTCTTTTCCTTATATTAATTAACCTGGATAGCATAATTCTAATAGATTTAGATAACTATCTAATAAAGATAATAGCACCTAAAATTAAAAGAAAAGACAAATATATATATATAATGGACTAAATTAAATAAATAAAAAATTTGTCAATAGATTATTATCTATTATTAATATTAATTAATTATATTATTTATATTACACAATCCTATATAGTATATCTAATTATATTATTTATATAATGTATATTTCTTTAGTATCAAATTAAAAAAGACAAGATAAATAAAACAAAAGCAAATATATATAGTATATATCTTGTTAGTTTTTTTAAATTCCAAATTTTAAAACTTAAAATTTACATATATTTTCCTATCCCTTCTCAATCCCTAATACCCTTTTTTTCGTATCGCTAGATGGTTTCAGATCCAAAACATCGATGCTCCTCTCCTCCTTCATTCCTTCACACCCCAACTATGCTCCCTGCCTCCTTCTCACTATCACGAGTTTTCGTCGAGAGATGGCCTTTCCTCCAAAGCTTTTCTTCCTTCTTCCCTTCATTTTAGCTTCGTCTCCTTCAGGTAAGGTCTCCTATTTTGCAAGTTCAGCTACTCCTTCCTTCCATTATTCTTCTTCCTTTCAATCTCAAGTAATCTAACAATTTCTTCTTCTATTTTTGCTATTAAACTGATTTCTCTAGAAAAGCGTTCTCCCCCAAAACTATTTGCTTTGTGGGTCTTCTTCTTTTAACGTGAAAACAGGGGAAGAGGAAGTTTTAGCTTGGATACTGATTTTCCTTTATATTATTCAATCAATTTAGTTAAATATCAATATTCCTTATCAATTTGTTAGTGAAACTAGCACATGATAATTGTATACAATCTTTTAGAAGTATTAGCATTCTGTTTAACCTGTTGTATATAGTCCATTTGTTATTGCTTCTAATATACTTGTTTTCCTTTTAATTAATACCCTCCTTAGTAATCTAGCTATTTTAATGTTTTTTTTTTATGTACAACTCAAAGTTAGGTCTGCAGTTCACTTGTCTTATCCTCTATGAAGTAAGATATGACAATATCTTGTGATTGTGTATCTCTAATGAAATTCTTCTTTAAATTTTAGACCTTATTTGTTCATTGTCAAATTGATTGCTTTTGACATACATACATACATGTATATATATATATATATATATATTCCTAATTCAATTATGCTTGGGTGCTCAAGTCTGGTTTATAGAATCTATTCCTTGAAATCTGAACCACTTGATAGTAGTCCTTGAAATCTGTTCAACTAGCTAGGCAATTTGCAATTTTCTTGTTTGTTACAGGAGAACTTTGCTCTGACTAGTTATTTACATTTTTTCCTTTTATTTGCTGTTTATCTGTCACAACAATTGTAAATGAGTTACCATGTGTTTTGGAGTTGGCAATGGCATTTGGTGGCTCATTTACTACACACTAATGTTAATAGAGAACAGATTAGAAACATGTTTGATAAATATGAAAGGGAAAACCAAGAGAAATTCCATTTTTTAGTCTCTTTATCAGTGCTTTGTCCTCATATCATTTGTTGAAATCATTTATGGTTTTGAACATGTCCTCATGTTACTTTAAGTGTGTTGGCTTATTTGCATTTGTTCTTTCTTTGCCTCTTCTATTTACTTATGATAGGGGTTTTTATTTATTTTTCATTCATATATTTTCTTTTTTTAACATTCAATCTTTAAGTCAATATGCTTTAAAGATTCATAACTTTTTCAACAACTACAACATTACTCTCCAAAAGATTTTCCAAGAAGCAAAATGTTTCAAGAAAGGTACGTTGCATAAAGTCTTTAGCTTGTTTTTTTTATATGATTTGAACTTTGGCTTGTTTTATTTATATGATCTGAACTATGACATTGTTGGACTTCTTTAATAATGCTGGCATTACTTTACAAAAAGATTTTAATCCAAAATTAATGATTATATATATATATATATATAGAAAATAATATGCATAACCAAGTTAGATAAGATGAAAGACTGATTAAAAATTACTTTTGCGTGCTAACAACCAAGTGATAAAAGTTGATAAATGGATCTCACGTGACACTTTTCTACCTTTCATTATTCTACTTATAGCACCATCAAGAGGCTTCTATACTGTTCTAAGATTTTGCCACAAAACTTTTCTGTAGGAAACTACTCTTCTATACTGTTATCCCTACCCTTATTGTATTTTGTGCTTCTATGCCTTTCCTTTATGTTCTCTCCACAATGCTTACTTTTCCTGTGCAGCTTTGGATATCATAATTAAAAACTTATCTAATTTTTTTTTTCATATTGTTTTTTATGGAGTTGAATGTTCTTACCAAAGATCTTGTATTACCTAAAGCAGGAATACCTCTCTTATTTGTTGTATGTTGAACATTTTTCTCATTTTCAAAAAATCAACTTTTTTTTAGGTATATATACAAGGACATCCACATTTGAATTTAATACTTTTGTTAAAAAATATTCTTATAATTATGAGTTATTATGGAATATATATTAGAAATAGTCAATTAATTACATATTCAAACAACAATAAAGCATCCCAATTCCATCCATTCAATCTCATTTATATGGAGGTCCCATACTCTAAGATTTTTATATTTGGAAAAATTATAAAATAAGATGAATTAATTAATCAGGTTTCTTACACTGGTTGAGTTTGATCTTTTATATGTGGGATTGATAGTTTCTTACACTGGTTGAGTTTGATCTTTTATATCTAGGATTGATAATTTATAAACTAATGTATCATATTATATAACTTAATGCAAAGAAGATGAATATTCTGTTCCACTGTTGTGTTTAACACACAACATAGGAAGGGAAGGTTATGAATGTCTGATTCTACTACTATCTTACTCCTTCTAATTACATTATCTAGCTCTTCTCTCACTTACTCCATCACAAATGGGTGATTTATTAAATATGCTCATGCCCATTTTGTAGTTTAACACTGAAGTGTCAATTCCTGCCATAAATATGTCCTGTAAAATTTAGAAATATCAGGTTAGTTAAGGTGTATTATACTACAAAACATCTCTTTATCTTTACCCAAGCATGCGTATGGAAAATGATCATCTTTATAAGCGTCAATTTATTTTAAAATAAGGGAAAAGCGATTTATACAAGGGAGATTCCTAAGGAATGACCATGTGAGGCTATAGAGTTTCAAACTTTCAAGTTTTGCTTTTAATTATTTTATTTATTAATATGTGGTCATTAAATGTTTCCTTTGATAACATTGTAACTGTTCAAAGTAGGTTTCCATTAATTATTTTGAGAATAATGTCATAATTTGTTTATTAATTTCATTGGTTTCTTAAACGAAGGGCATATATAATTTTCTTGAAGAATGCCAACAATAACATTAATTATCATGACCTAATATATTGAGAAGTGTGGAAGAAAGGACCACCAGTTGGAGAAAAATGTAACTTGGGTTCTAATTAAGCATAAAACTAAAGCAAAAAAAAATTAAATTGATAGATGGAAATAGTACTTGATACTTAATATCTAATATCAATGTATTATACATAATAATTAGGCTACAAATAGTACTTGATGCTTAATAGTTAATATCTAATATCAGTGTATTATACATAATAATTAGGCTAATTTTTTTTCATACTTATACATAAAAAATTACATTATATACTATAAACTTTATTTATTACCAATTTATTTGTTAGATAATTAATTCTTTTATAAAGTAGTTAATAATTACAAGAGTTTAAAATTTAAAAAATAAACTTTAAATTATATATAATAAAATAAATATAAGAATTGGATATTTTAGATATTTTTATTTGATATCCAATATCTTAATTTCTTTAAGACTATTCAAGTATTTCGGACACTCAATAAATTTTGAATATAGGGTGTTTGGGGTCCAAGCGATGAAAATATAGAATTTTATTGGATATATTGAATACGTTTCGGATATTGGATATATGTTTTGAATTTAGATATATAAAATTTAATAGAGTATTCACCCATTACCATTACTGAAGCAAAGCATTGATCAATGTTTGCATCCATTTATAGATGAATTCCTTATGAGCAACCAGACTTATCTAGGAATGAAAAAATAAAAAGGTGATGAAAAGAAAGTTAGCAAAAGGAAAAAATAAAAATTGTTGCTTTCCCAAAAAAAGGAAATTTAAAAATTGTCCTTGAATTAGTTGGTAATGGTCTTTTGCTTGATTTTTCTATATTAGTTCTTATGGAATTTTGAGATACAATTTGGCATAGGAGTTCTTTTATATTATTTTGTTGAGAAAAAGTGGCTTGATATTTGAATAGTTTTAGCTTTGCCTTTTTGCTTGTAGATTATACGTGATTCAGCATTATCATCATTTTTTAATGAGTATTATCATTTATTTTTATTTTTCTACAGATATTTCAGAAAAGTGAGATAAATTTGTCTCAATTTAGAATTGATCCAAGTAAATGTAAGTGATCAACACGTTAAATTTTAAAAATTTACTTTAGTTATTATTTATTCTATACACTATTAATGGAATGTTTAATAGAAATGGGATAATGAAATTGTTATTCAAAGTTGTTTATTATTGTGTTACTTTTATGCTTTTAGGAGCCAATAAGGACATTATTAATTTTGAAACTCTTCTATGATCTGCTTTACTTTGCCTTTTGTAAAAGAAAAATTAAAGAAGTGGCTATTCTGATAGATTTTAATTTGTCTAACTTTTGTTTCACTTTAGATTTGTGTGACAATAGGTAAAATTGATAGTGTTATAGAATTGATCGACTTTAAATTACCTTTTTTTTGTTTTTTGTTAAAGATAAAGCATATATGTTACATTGTTGGATATCTTAATAAATTTATATTTGAATTTGATAGTAGAGAGTATGAACTTAAATTAAACTCAATATAAGCAATTAAAAATATGAAACAAATTTTTAAAAACTTTTAAGTGGCAACAACAATTGCCACTAATTTTTTTTAAATTAAAAAAACTTTTCAGTAGCGTCCCCTATAATAAACAACTAGATAGAGTTTTAATGGCGACAAAGGCTTTAGTTAGGACATTTATTGCTACTAAATGGCATTTTTTAGTGGCGACATAAAAGTCGCCACTAAAACTCTTTTGTTACGAGAGTATTAGTCTCAACTTAGTGGCTAATTAGTGGCGCCTTTTTAACTTTTAGTGGCGACTGTTGTTAATGCTAAAAGCTTATTTTTTTTGGTAGTGATCCTTAATAATGTGGTAAACCCCATTTCGAATGTTTACCCCACTTGACCTAGCGCTGGACAGTATTCTCCACTTCATCTGGCGCAAGACAGTTTTTGCCTCTTGTTGCCCTCCATTGACCAAGCCAAAGTAGAGAGTGAGAGTAACTTGTTAGCAAATTCTAAACCTCTATCGGTGAGGCTTTATGGTGTTAAAAAATAACTCTGTTACGATAAAATCAAATACCATATAAGTAATATATATTTAGTGTAATCCTCAAAACCTCATCAATTCAATATTAAGTTAGAAAAGTATGAATGACATATTGCATATAAGTTAAATATATGTCATAAAATATTATTGGTTATTACTTTATCTTTATGAAAACAAGTTACATTATAACAATTATTAATCTTAGAAAAATAAAATTAGAAAAAACAAACTTTCGAGAGAAGATTTAGGTTTTCTTTTCCTATGTGTTTTAATCTTTTGTCCTATCCGTAAAACTTTTCACTCCCTTCTCAAATACAAATTTGATAAATTAATTTATTTTATTTTGTTAATGTATATTCTTGTTTTTAGAGAAAAGTTAGCCAATAAAATTGTGCATATTGTGGTGTCAGAACAACCATGGCTGTACACACCACAGTGTTCTATTATTAACATTACTAATTTTAATACAATATATGTTGTCTATGTTATAACAATGACTATATACTATTATATACGTGTATATATCATGTTAGATGTTGATAAGTTCTCTTCAAAATAATATATATGCATTGTATAATCGTTATACATTTGTGTGTCCCTTTAAAAAATATTCAGCATAACATATAGTCTTGGCCCCCAAGTAAAATCTGTCTCTTCGCCTTTGTATAAGTTTGACTACCCATTGAAGAGAATGACCTTTACTTCTAACGTCAAATATTAAGGGATGACAATGGGCAAATAGTCGGGAACCCCAATCTTTTGTTGTGCTAAAACATAGTAGAGGATACACATAGGCAAAGCTACAAAGTCATGAGAGTGGGCAAATATTCCCCTTCAATTTTTCAAAATTTGTATATATTTAGTGTTGAGTTTTAACATTATGCCCCTACATTTTTTTTTTTTCAAATTTTGAATCTATTAGACCTGAATCCACACATATTTTTTTATCATTTGACATTCTAATTTGAATCTATTAAATCCAACAAATAAATAGGTAGTAAGAAAAGTTTGTAGTTTATAATATAATTTTTCTATGTATAATCAATATATACTTAGTCTAATTATTATATATAATATATGGTTAGTAGATATGGGGTATCAGGTATCCTATCTGCCCCATTCGTTTCAGATATGGATATCGAGTATTCAATGGCTAATTCCAATCTGTCCGTTAGTTGATCCGATATTAATTTTCGCTATTTGCGTCCGATTCATAATATCCGATACCTGATGGATATTGGATACTTTTTTCAGACGAATACGATTGGGTACCTAAAATATTCAAATCCATTACCATCCCCACATATAATATATTATTGAGCTAAAATTGTATTGTATTGTACTGGTACATATCCGTATGCCTATTCTAGCCAAGGGAGGGAGAGCTTGCCTTGATCTGAGAAGATGGTTCTTAGCGCTCCTAGCGACAACCAAGAGTGAAATCATGTCGAACTTGATAGATGAGAAATGCTCTTCCATACAAACCAACTAAAACATCCCCCATCAACAGTATATGAATTGCCGAACCGTTTCGGTGAAGAACCCATATGGCTATTCCGGTAAAGAGAATAGGAACTGGAAGTATGAAATTCAAATTTGGTGGGTTTCATATTCATTCAATCAGTAAAACGAACATTTGACTCTGCTCCTTTTCTGGGTGAGTTTCAGTGAAAAATGATGATCTGTAGCAATCCATGGCTGATAAGACAGCGGGAGCTTGAGGTCAATTGCAGTTGTCCCCAGAGGCGAGTAAAAAATTTTAAAAACTAAATCAGCGATCAAATAATAAAAACATGTATTATTCAACATTCCAAAAAAGCTTATTACTCTTATTATTTTCCTTCCTTCAAGTTAATTATCTTTTAAAAAAAACAACAAAAAAAGCACCATAGCATCTCCTTCCTTTTGGTTTGATTCTAAACTAACTCAAAAACATGAACCAATCAAAATTCACGATCTGTACAAAATGGTATTTTCTTAGTAATAATATATATGTGATAGTCGCATTGATTTTTAAACCATTTTCTTCAAAATCATCTAAACAGCATACATTAATACTTTAGGCGATAAGTCCCATTCGAAGGAAGTTTAAAAAAAATATGGTCCTTGTCTATGGTTTTCATCCAGTCTTTCTTCTTCTAAAAAATTGAAATAAAATAAAAAATAGACCTTCACAATATGCGAGCGATAAGATTGCCGTCTTGTTAAAGGAATATTCTCGAATCATGTCAAACTTCTTAAATTTTATTTTATTTTCCTTGTTTCTTTCTCATGCATATACAGATCTAGCAATTAACCGGCCAGGAAATAGCCAAGAAACTCAACAGCAAGCATCTCATGAATTTTGCTTTTATCCAACTAACTGCAAAATGCTCCAAAGAAACTATCTTAAAATGAATTGAACGACTTGTTATTTAGCAAGAAATGCCCACATGAAATCATCATCTTCCCATTCTTCCTCCACCAACCCTAATCCTAGTGCCAAAGAAATTACTCATGACGTGTTCCTTAGCTTCAGAGGCGACACCCGCTGCGGTTTCACGAGCCATCTCTATGCTGCTTTGAAAAGGCATGAAATCAGAACCTACATGGACTCCAATCTAGAGAGAGGGGATGAAATATCATCCACACTTTTAGGAGCAATCGAACGATCCAAGATTTCACTCATCGTTTTCTCCAAAAACTATGCTACCTCAAGGTGGACTTTAGATGAACTCGTGAAGATAATGGAGTGCAAGAGAACAAAGGCACAAATTGTGATACCCATTTTCTATGACATCCATCCTTCAGATGTGCGACACCAAAAAGGGAGTTATGCAACTTGTTTTACACAACAGAAGTGTTTTAGGGGTAGCATAAATGAGAGAGTGGAACGGTGGACAAATGCCTTGACAGAAGCAGCCAATCTCTCTGGTTGGCATTGCTCACTTAATAGGTATGTTTGAATGATTGATTTCTCTTTGTCTCATCGATATTTCAATTCAAAGACACCCTAATGATCAAAATGGTGCGCTATATATTTGCGTGCACTTTGATAACAATAAAGTATATTGAAACCAAAAGTTAGTTATAATTTACCATCAAATTTTAGAAGAGACACTTATGGAGGACGAGTTTTATTTTCACTCGCATTTTTTCTAATTTTAATTTACATTTCTTATTTATAACCTGTCAATAGTAATCTAACCCAAATCTTTAATTTATCAAATAAAATTTAATAAATAATTTAATATAATTTTTATAACGTCTTCTCATCAGCAAATCCATAAAAGCGTGAGTGTGTGTGTGTGTATATAGCCCAAACTCACTTTAACTAATGTTGAAATTTCAATTTAATTTTGAATTAGAATGAAAATAATCACACTATGTCTTTCAACTTAAAATTTTAAGTTATTAAATAAAATTTAATAAATAATTTTATTATAATTTGGATCAATTAACCAACTCAAAGAAAGTTCGTTAGCCATCATATTTGTGTTAATAGATGCTATTCTTTGTAAGATTTGTTGATGGAGAGCTTGAATTCCTTGAAGATTGAATTCTCCATCATCTGATCATTTCAAAATTTAAATAATTGTCTTAAAATTTGTAAAAAGTAATGCCGTATATTAATTATACTCGAATTTTAAGAGATTATCAGACAACTAGAGACTCGCATTCTGAAGAGCTCAAACTCTACATCTACTCAACGTTCTTTCTTTGCATAGAATGGAATCTGAGCTTGTTGAAGAAATTGCAATCGATGTGAAGAAAAAATTGGAATCTATGTACCATGGTACACTGGAATCTATGTGCTATGGTAGCGAGCAAGAGAGCCAGATTGCAAGGGAACAGGTTGTCACTGTCTACCATTCTTTTGCCAGGAAATGCCTATCACATGGGTAAATCGATTTTCTTTTTTCTCAGGAAGATCATAAGAAGTATATCACTAAAAATTATAAAAGTATTCATCAAAAAAATGATAAAAGTGAGTTAACCTGGGCTTTGAAAAATGTTTGTTTCATTATTAAAAGGTAATTACTATTTTTTAAAAAGAATTAAATCAAAATGTATAGTATAAGATGTTTGTATGAATATCTTACTTGAATAATTTTAAAAGTGCACTTTTTTAATCATCATAAATATATTACGACATTCAAGATTTTGTTGTGAATAATTATCATCATGCACAAATACACAATTTCGATATAATCCAAGAATGAAATAAATTTTGTAACTATGATTAGTCATTCCAATTTAAAGGTTTAAATAAAACTGTACTTTATTTTGGTTTTTAATCTTTGTCCAATATAGTGTTTCTAATCTTTTGTGATATAGTTGGTTAAGTGTAAAGAAGTAAACAAGTTTCTATCGTAGAAATTTTCAAATAGAAAAGAAAATTTTAAGATATTATTCTATTAATTGCAAAAAAGTAAAACAATTAACACCTATTTATAGGAAGAGAACTCCATTCTAATAAGTTTCTTAATTAAACAAGGAATTAGTCTCATAATAAAATAAAATAAGATAAATCTCCTAATTAAACAAAAATACTAATGATAATAAGACTGCAAAAAAATATTAAATTAGATAAATTCCTAAAATCTTGTTCAAACCAAAATTAATTAGCTGCTCCTTGAGCCTTTTTTCTTTTGGGCTTTTAAAGATCAACCCACTCCATGAAATTTTTTGCAAGGCCACATCATTTTTTTCTATTTTTTTAAATTTAATTAAGCGCTATACTATATATTTTACTAATTACTACCTATATTTGAGACGGAAAATTCATCTGTGGACTGTTTAATTTACTCTTCACCACCTGCAACTTCACCTTCTCTCTGGCTCATCACAAACAGCCCTCTTAATTTACTCAAAACTGGAATCGGTTATCTGAGCAAGAAGACAAGAGATGCTTACAGTCGGAAGGAACATGAGAAGTTGGTACTGAAAATGAAACGACCTGAGCTATCAAGGTCCCATAGTTATTTGTACAGGTATGTATCCAGCCTTGATACATTTTATATAAAAACCTCAAAACAATTATTATGTAGTAATTTTTTCTTGAAAAGTTTAGTTGGATATATATATATATATATATATTTCACAAATTATGAATGTGTCTACAATCTTTTAAGTCTGAATTTTAGAGATATGAAACTTTTAATAAAATTATATAAATTTGGATCGAGGTCATACGCATCTTGTATTGCAAAATTGGACTTGACATATAATTCAGCAGCAATATACAGAGTTTGGAAAACCTTCAAGAAGAAATACATCTGCGCTTGTCCAAGAACAAAAAATCACAAATATATGTGTTGAGAAAGAAAGGTGTATGAATTCGTGTTTAGATGAGATAATTTAAATAGAAAAATAGGGCTTTTTGTTTTTGTTTTATTATTTTGAAAGATAGTTTTGTGAAATAATTTCTAAACAGAGTTTTGAACCAATAAAAAATAGAAATTTTGCTTGGATAATTTATTGTAAAAATAACTTGTAGGTTACCCCATTTCTTTTTTTTTTTTTTTCAAATATCCTAATTCTGCCATACCCATTAAGAATAAATTTGAAGAATTCCATATTTTCAAATTCTATTACTTATTTTACTTTCTTTTAATTATTTTTGTATAATGAGACTTGAGCTAGTTATTTTTGCTATCCATTTTTTTTTTAAATGTCAAGTTAGACAAGACAACCCACTCTACTAGTGAGTTGATCTTTGGCTCATTTAACAGATCGACCAGATCTAACCCACACCCACTTCATCCATATAATCTATGAGGACAAACTTGGCCAAAAGAAATTACGCCGTCTGCTCGGCTGCGTCTTGAAGGAGACCAATTTGATAAAATCTGAACTTCATATCAATTAATTCCATAATGTCTTGACAAGTATTCTTGAGCTTTGCATCTTTGATGTAATCCTCCGTTAAGAACTGACGGGCATTCCACCAAGACTAGAAGTTGCAAATGATAATCAGTAGCATGTGGAATAACCTGTTGCTGCACCACAAAATTAACCATCTTCCTTGCCAATTCTATTTTCACTCTCTTGATACCAAGACCTATATTATCACCAAAACCCACTTTCCTAATCATATTTCCATCAAACCAAATGATTCCTAATCCTTTTCTTTCCATTCTCCCTTTTGATAATTTCCGTCCCTATAACAATAGACCAACCCACTGCATGAAAACCCATTTTCACTGATCTAAATCTATGCCTACTGATGCCCACTTCTTTCTCGTCAGACCAAGCAAATTGTATATATCGTCCTTGCATATATGTTGTATAAGATAGAATTAGGATATTCACCCTCAAACTGAACTTTGTTTCTGGTAATCCAAATTGCATGTATAGTTAAAACAAGACTGAGTGGGTCTAAACTAAGTGCAAATCCATTCCACAATGACTTCTTGTTGGTCTGCGATAAGTATCCAGGGAGAGGCAAACAACATAACTCTTTCAAATTGACATATATAAAAATATGATTCATTGTTTCAGGGGCACGGTGAAAGAAAGGGCAACTACACTATATATTTAAATGATGTTAATAAGAGCCTGTGGTATGCGCAGAGAGTCAGTTTGTACTTTTCATAAAAATAAAATGACCCTTAAAGGGAGTTTAAGCTTCCAAAAATGCTTTTAATATTGAAAGACTGAGGTAATTGGAATACAAAAATGTTTTGCTAAGATTTTGATGCAGAACAGTAGATGAAAAGAGAGGAGAGGAAGGAGAAAGAGGGGAATAGACAGAAAAAGAGCGAGGAAGTTAGGAGAGAAAAATTATATTCAACTGGTCTGAAACTTATACTATTGTATAGCTATTTACGACAAACCCTTAATAAGAAAATAAAATAGATAAAATGTCAGAAAAAAATAAACAAATAAAAGTCCAAAAATATATAAATCTAAAGCATCTCTAAAGTTTTTAAATAATCTAAAATTTTTTACGCTTGGAGTAAGTCTTCCCCATTTTCATTTCCCTCAATATTTTCTTCCTATTCGCCATCATTCTCTCCTGATTAGAGGAAATTCAACCTTGAATTTTGAAGTGCAAAAGTATTAGAACAAAAAATAAAATAAATACATAGAAAATAAAATATTCAACTAGTGAAACTTATATTATTGTATGACTATTTACAGGAAACCCTTAATAAGAAAATAAAATAAATAAAAAGTCAAAAAATAAATAAACAAATAAAATTTTAAAAAAAATATAAATGTAAAGCATTTCCAAAGTTTGTAGTTAATCTAGAATTCTAGAATTTTCTATACCTAGAGTAAATATTCCACAATTTCATTTCCCCAAGTATTCTCTTCCCATTTTCCATATTCTCTCATAATTGGAAAAAAACTCAACCTTAAGTCTTGAAGTATGGAAGCATTAGAATAATCCATATTGGAGTGTTAGGTTGGACAATCATACTGCTTTAAAATATGATAACCAAAATAACTTTGGACTCTCTAATACATTTAGAATAACAAACTTAATTGTGTATAGCAATTTAGTTGGGTAAATCATCGTGATATTCTGCAACTTGAGGTTTAACTTTTGATTGTTGTTTATATTTGTCATGAACTTCACATCTTAGATTTAGTTTCAATTGTTCTTCAAAGTCTATGAAGTTACCATCATCATCAATCTCTAACGAGCGATTGAAGGATTCCACTATGATAAAATAAGGCTCTTCTATGATGACTTCCTCTATTGAGTCATGATCTTGAAGATATTTTTCTATAGTCTTACCTTGAACTCCAATTAAATCTTCCAAGTTTTTGCTAGTGATATGTCTATTTATTAGACTGATGGCACTTATAATTTACTCAAAACATTGGTCAATATTTTCTCTATCAACCTTTCACTTTTACTCAAGATTGTTCAAGCTAGTCTAGATATTTAGGGTTCCTTGCTCCATGGTAAATTTGAAAATAACGATTTTTTGCTTAAAAGGTTCTTAACATAATAATTTAAAGAGCCAAATTTGGTAAAAATACTCCCAAATGATAATTATATAGAAATCAAGTTGGATGGGTGAAAAGTAACATGAAAAAGGCTAAAAAAAATACGAATTCTAGACATCCAATCATGTAGGTGTGTGAAGCCCACATGCAAAGGATTTCACTTATGTGTGAAAGAGGATCTAGCGATAGGATTTCAGGGACAACCTAATTTTGGCAACACGCTTCTGTTGGTGGTGTCAGTTGGTTGGTTATATGGTTGGGAGTTTGATCTTCGATGTGGATTCCTAACAAAATTCTAGCAAGTTTCTGCAACAAAAACATGAATGGAACAATGGCACATAACTGGGCTCTGGTACCAAAATAATATAGAACAATAGATGAAAAGAGGGGAGAGGAAGGAAAAAGAGTGAGGAACAAAGAGAAAAAAAAAAAAAAAAAAGGAAGAAGCAAGTTGGGGGAGAAATCTAATATTCAGTTGGTTTGAAACTTACATTACTTTAAGGTTATTTATTTAAAAAAAATCCTTAATAAGAAGATAAAACAAATAAAAAGTTAGAAAATAAATAAACAAATGACCAAAAAATACATAAATCTAAAACATCTCTAAAATTTCTAAGTAATCTAGAATTTCCTACGTTTGAGTAAATCTTCTACAATCTCATTTCCCTTAATGTTCCCTTCCTATTCTCCATTAGATTTTGTACTCATCTTTCATGTTATATCTTCTAGTTATTTCTCATCTAGCACAATTTTTCACTCTTGCCTAAAGTGGAAAAGGATTTCTTAAAAATTTTCCTCACTTACTACAAAGAATAAAATTGCCTAAATACCTTATAATTCCAAGTGCCCTTATCGTACAACAATAGGTCATGAACAATATCAAAGTGCATTTGTGACTCACACTACTCTTGACACCCAAAATAAGTAGATAATTTGATAAAGAGGTTATCCCTAATCTTTTATCTCAAATAGGAGCAAATGAATCATGTGTTTTTATTCACACCTTTCCACATTCAAGCTGCATTAGAATGCTTATGTAAAATTCCTTGGCTAGCAACCTTATTGCTCTTAAGCAATTCAATTAATCTCTAGAGACACATTTAGCAAGTAAATCCTAATTAAGAGAATCTTGTGTTTCTAAAATTTAAGCCCCCACTACCAACGGGATTGCAAAACTAGCTAAATACATTTTTGGGCAACTTTTCATTGAAACCCCAAAAAATCTTGGCAATTTATAAATCAATCTGCAGTATTTTTTTATTTTTTTTTCTTTTGGGAAGTTCAAAACATGATAATTGATAAATACAGCTTGAATTAACCACTGATTCAATTAAAGTCATCCTAGCCACCTATGAAAGCATTATCTTTGACTTCCAACTCAATAACTTTTTTTGGATCTTTGATGCCACTTCTTCAAAAAGTTTCTTTTTTCTATTAACATCCACCTAAGTCCTTAAATACTTCCCCAATCTAGCATTAAATTTAACCATAAAGACACTAGCCATAAGTTTTTTGAAATGAGGGTTAAGACTAAAAATCAATTCAATTTTATATTTATTAACACATTATTGCCAAGATAACAAGCTATATTTATCAATATTATTATTTTTCATGGTGTTGCATATTTGAGTATTTGCCTCAATGAAGAGAATAGTATAATCAACATACATTAAGTGTGATATTAGAATCAAATTTTTGCTTATTGAAACCCTTTTCCAATCCTTATCTAGCTAGGCCTTAGCAATCATGCAAAATAAAGAATTGGAGCAAACAATAAACCAGTATGGAGAAATAGGACCTCCTTGCCCTAATTCTTCCATAGGATTAAGATGAAAATGGGGAGTTAAACTACCATTCAAAAGAACTTGATAACTGATAGTAGTAACACACTGCAAGGTCACCCTAATCTAACTTTTAGGAAATTTTATTTTAATTAGAGCAAGATGCAATTCTAAGAAATCTCTTATCACATGCCTTCTAAATATCTAATTTAAAAGCACATTATCCTCTTATATATTTCTTTGCTTTGTGAACTTGGTTAATCAATTCAAACACCAGAATAATATTATCATATATTAACTTTTCTTTTATGAAAGCACTCTAGTTAAAGACAATCAAATTTTTCAATACATTTTTAGTCTATTACCTAAAACTTTTGGGAATCAACTTATAAACAACATAACATAGGCTAGTAGGCTGATAACTTTTAAAATTTTGAGGGCCATCACATTTAAGAATTAGAGAAATAAAAGTTTGATTTAATTGTTTCTAAAGAATCCATTTATTTAGAAAACTTTTAGTCATATTAATGAGATTCCCTTGAACATCATCTAAGAAGTGTTCATAAAATCTTGCAAACAAGCCATCAGTACTATCAACCTTCATTTGAAACATTATATTGCCTCCTTGATTTCTGAATCTTTAAGGCATTTGTGGAAAAGTAATACATTTGATATTATTCTGATTCGTTAAGATGTCTGAAACCTCAAGCTCACTGGGGCTATTATACATTAACTCAACATAATTAATTACCATTTGCTCAATTTGATGATACTCATCTACGGCCATTCACCACATTCATTTTTAATTTAGGTGACTATATTATGCAACCTTCTCTTTTTAACCATTTTACCTACATTATGAAAATACTTAGTATTCCTATTTGGTCTTGTGAGCTTAAATAATGTCTTCTCAATCATACAAAAACTCCAACTCATTCCTTGTACTTTTTCCAATGTCCCATCTAACCTTTAATTCTCCATCGGGTGCTTCCCACGTGATTTGATCCATTGCTTTGAAGAATGCTTTGTATTCATAACTAATTACTAAGCATATGAACCCACCTCCCTCTTGCATTACATGTATTAGGTACAATATTTTTACACTAATCAACGGCAACCAAAAAGTTTCAAAACGGAAGGTTGTACCTCTAAAAGGAGACCATCCAATTAGCATTTACAACTATGATTCAATTAGTATTTACAACTAGTATTTACAACTATGCTGAAATAAATCAAGTCATTGAACATTGCAAACTGCATGATTCATCCTAGCCAAACAATATCTTTTCCTTTCTTGTCATTTTGTGAATCATGGATTACTAGGCTTTAAATCCACAAAATATTAGAATAAATAAGATATTTAAGATAAATTTTAGAGACAAAAAAATTAATCTTTGATATTTTTCAAATCTGCCTCAAATCCAAATAGCAAGTGTGATAAGTTGTTTCAGATACTAATGTAATTAAAAATAAATTATAATATATTAAATTGAAAATTTTATATATATATATATATATATATATATATGTATACACGGACACTGTATTGTTGGACTTGGCAAAGATATTTCTTGACAATGGCTATGATAATCTCAACAGGAACCCTTTTATACCCAAACACCAGCAACCATGGTTTTGAATCCAATAGCCACAACACCCAGACTCAGTCTTCTTCAATTGTTGAAGGAACCTTCTGCTACTTACATGGCTCAGCTCAAGCAAATTCACTCTCAAACGCTGCGTTCCATTCCCAGCAACCACCCACAATTCCTCTTCCTCTATAGCTGAATTCTCCATTTCTCGTCTTTTGCCGATCTTCACTACGCCACTCGGGTAGTCAATCACATTCAAAACCCCAATTCCTTCATGTGGAATACTCTCATAAGAGCCTATGCTCGAAGCACCCACTTCAAAGAGCACGCGACAGAGCTACGGGGCGATGATGGAATAAGAGAGTGTCATTCCTGATAAACATACATACCCATTTGTTCTAAAGGCCTGTGTGTACATGTTTTATTTTTTTCGAAGGGAAACAAAGGGCACATTTTGAAACTTGGGTTTGAGTCTGATATTCGTATTTGTAATAGTTTGATTCATTTTTGTGCGACTTGTGGCGGTCTAGACTCAGCACAGAACGTGTTTGATTAAATGTTTGAGAGAAGTAAGGTTTCGTGGAATATATTGATTGATAACTACGTAAGGACTGGTGAATTTGGCACTGCCTTGGAACTGTTTATTGAGATGCAAAAGGCATATGAACCTGATAATTATACAATGCAGAGTTTTATTAGTGCTTGTGTTGGTTTAGGTGCTCTGTCTTTAGGGTTGTCGGCTTATGCCTATATTTTGAAAGTGTGAGATGGATATGACTGATGATGTTTTGGTCAACACTTGCTCGGTGGATTTGTACTGGAAATTTGGATTCCTAGAAATTGCTGAACAAGTCTTTGAAAGCATGCCTATTAAAGATGTAAATTCAGGGAATTTGATGATTTTAGGTCTTGCCATGCATGGCAAGGCTGAGGAAGCACTGGATTGTTTTACCCGTATGGTGAAGACAGAGAGATTTGCACCCAACTCTATCACTTCTGTTTGTGTATTGAGTGCTTTGTAGTCACAGCGTTAAAGTTAATGAAGGGCTTGAGTATTTTGACATGATGATTAAAGAATATAATATAGAACCACAATTAGAGCACTGTGGATGTCTTGTTAATTCTCTTGCTCGAGCTGGGCGCATAGCAGAAGCTCTAAAGCTGGTTTCAGAAATGCCAATGAAACCCGATGCTGTCATATTTAGAAGTCTTTTGGATGCATGCTGCAAGCAACAAGCCAATGTTGAGCTGACCGAAGAAAGGGCTAAGCAGATCTTTGAGTCAGAGGGGCGTGCCTGCAGTGGAGTTTATGTACTTCTTTCCGAAGTCCATGCTTCAGCTAGAAGATGGAATGATGTAGGGTTGCCTAGGAAACTAATGACTGATAAGGGTATGACAAAGGAGCCTGGATGTATTATAGTAGAAATAGAAGTTGTAATTCATGAATTTTTTGCTGGGGACACCACTCCTCCCCAAAGTAAAGATATATACAAGTTTCTGGATGTTCTTGATGAGAAGCTAGAATCAACGGGGTATTCACCTGATTACTCTGGAACACCTATGGCTGATGATATTGATGATAGAAAGCAGAGTACCTTGAGATTGCACAGTAAGAGACTGGCCATAGCTATTGGGCTCTTGAGCTCAAAACCATGTGTGCCCGGATGAATATTTAAGAAGTCTGCAATGATTACCACAAGGTGACCAAATTAATCTCTAGAATTTACAATATGGAGATAATTTTAAGAGATCGTGTTCGGTTCCGTTCCATCACTTTAAAGATGGAACCTGTTCTTGTATAAATTATTGGTGAATGATGCTTCTGTATTGGTTGTCACTATTAGATTCTTTTATAGCTGAAAATTCTTTGGAACTGTATCTAAATAATTACTAAAGAAGATTGAATTCATCCTTGTAGTTTTCTCATGGTAATGACACATTGCCAACTTGTTGGCGAAAATTTGTTGCTGTATAAAACTTAATTATGATGGACACTAGAAAATGTGGTTATTATTTGCTCCTCGCTTTCTGTTGATCATTTTTACCAGTTTTAGGGTTGACACGGAGGGTTTTTAAGAGAAAGAAGTGTGTTAGAGACGATGTGGTCGGCGATGCGCATGACCCTTTTGGTCTGTATCAATTAATCTATGCCAAGTAACCCCTGTTACCGTTAAGATTATATTAATTTTCTGTGAGCCAATCAAAACCTTTCCATATGATCGAAAGCTTTCTACATCAGAGACAATATAGCTTCAAATTAGTAAGGTTCGGTGATCACGTAACAAAAAAGATATAGAGAGAGAGAGAGAGAGAGAGAGAGAGAGAGAGAGATTCATGCATATAGTGGTAAATATGTAACGTTTTAAATATATTTTTACATGTTTAAATCATAGCTATGTAATTTTTTAAAGACTGATAATAAAAATGTTTATGAACAGTTCATAAAAAAAATAAATAATGTAGTAAAACTATAAAAGAATGTTCAGAGATGATTTTATGTTGTGCGAAGGTTTATTTTGGTTAAATATGGTGCGGAGTTTTTTCAACGAATAATTTCAGTCCAACCCAAACGGCTAAGCAGAAAATAAATTTAAATAAAAGGCTATTTTTATATATCCGACAAAAACTATCTGCCACTAATTTTCCGATAAAAAATTTGAATAAAGCATGAAGCACAGAAAAATTACAAAACCACGTAACAACGAAAAACCCTGAATCTTAATGAAAGACAAGCTATATTAAAACTAGAGCCAATAGATAAGAAGCCCCCAACAAATTGTACCATCAGAATCGTCTCCAAGCCATAAAACAGCCATTTATGAGCGGATATTGCTGTTATGAGCTATGAACCCTTCACAATGGCAGCTTTAGAAGTGCCCTCCTTAATTTGAAGTTTGAACCTTGATGTATTCTGCTTTATAAATGTAACAAAGGACTTCCCAATATATTCTTAGCTGCTTTCACATACTATTTGACTATGTACATAGGCCTTGCGTTTAAACAGATTCAAATTGCAACAACCCAGGTAGGCATCTCACCGTAAACCTTGTTCCTCAAAATCTCTTGCCACTGAAACAGCAGAACAACAAAAAGAAAGCTCATGCTAGCGCAACAATAAAGCATACATGATATATAAACCCCGCCAGCACACGAAGAAGAGGAACAAAAGTAATTAAAGTCTTGTGGGCAATGCGAAAAACCAAATCATTATCAACAAAATATAGAGATTTTTTACGTAACATGTTTGGTAAAAGCTAGAGATGCAGTATCTTTACATACCAGGTATGAAAAGTTAATCTAATAAGAAAAATACTGAGTTATGTATCTGCATCTTAGAAAAAGTAGTTACCAATCTATGAAATTTCAGTGGAGAATCAAATTTTCAAAACTTCACCCAAAGCCAACAGTTTAAGCCATCAGGTTTTCTAGTTCCACAACAAAACGAAAATGAAAGATGCAAGTCAAGTAGTACTAGTGACCAATTTCTGCAGAATCCAATGATGAATAAGCTATGCCAGTAACAATGGACAAGGGAAGAGCTTACCTTTTGACGATGGAAGAACCAAAACCACCTGCGTCGTCACATTGTTCGGAGGAAGCGGCAAGCGAAGAGGGCAAAGCTTTCCAACCAAAGGACTGCGAGTACACACAGTGATTCTCCGTAGCCCTGTCTCTTCCTCAAATTTACGAGTCAATTCCTCAGCTCCATTCCTTTTAAAAAATCAAAGACCCCTGCACGGGAATTTTGAGCCCTCTCCTGCTTTAAAATTTTTTATTTAGATAGATTTGTACTATCAAAAATATTACAATTATATGTTATTCTTTTGAAAAAATCGGTACCAAGTTTTCTATATTTTTGTTTTTTTTTCCCCTAATTTTTCAAAGAAATCAGTAGCAATCATAATGGGAGGGTGGCAAGAGTGGGGACCACCAAGAGTGGTAACCGAATGAAGAATAGAAGCGGTGTGCCATAGCCATAGAAGCTAATAGAAACAAAGTATCAGTTGTTGTCCAGTTTCCTCTCTAATCCCTGTAGTTGCAGATGCATAATTGACTCCTTTGAGTATGCCTTGGCCTCTGACTGTAGCACAGGGACGTATATAATCATCGAACCCCAGAAGCTCAGCCGCATAATTTTCAACAATAAGGTAGATAATAGAAAAACTTAGGTACTTTAAGTACAAACTAGGTGAAGAAATGGCTAAGCAGATCTTGAGTCAGAGGAGACTGTTTATATCCTTCTTTCAAAAGTATATCCTTCAACTAGAAGATGGAATGATGTATCTTAGAAAACTAATGACTGATAATGTTGGTCCAAGATTACAAGTTTAAAGTTTTGATGATAACAAATCCAAATCAATATTTATATAAAGGTCCATTTGGATTCTTTGACCATTATATGAATTTTATGTGACTCAATATGTATTGTTTTAATTTACAATGTATCTATTTTTATGCGCTAATCCAGCTATACTAATGAATTAAATGACAAAAGAGTTATGACTTTTGCGCAAAATAAAGATAAAATATAAATATTTTCTATTGTGATTGTCTCTAATTATTACAAGAAAAATAAATTATTTTTTTAACCTATGTTTTGAACTTCATAATAACATTTATAATGAGTTGGTCAGATAAGTTGCATAAGAAGAGCATCATTGGCAATAATTGCCATAACACTAAAAATTTTTTAACATTAGAAATAAAATGAGAATGCTTCAACCAAAAAGAATGTTGAACATCAGGATTATCTCTAATGGTTAAGAGATGCAAAAAACCTACATATACAAGTAAATTCAAGTGCAAAGTGTAGAACAATTGTGGAGAAAAACAAAACAAAGCGCATTCAAAATTATTGTATAATTATTAAGCTTAATATCTAATACATCAGTTTACTAAAAGAAAAAATTTCTTGAGTATTAAAAGTATCTCAAAAAAAGATAAATTCAATTTAGCTCTTTTGTGTAAAATTCTGAATGATATAATTAACAGTTAATTGTATAAAACCCTGCTAAAAAGTTTGGGGTGAGTGATGGAAAATTATGTTAGTAGTAAACACAAAGTAAAACTATCATTTTTGTAAAATTGTTGTTTTCTAATAAGAAATCTCTTAGAGTTTTAAGAGGATTAGACAAAGGTCAAGAGATTGAGCTAAAATAAATTTTTGCATGTTTTCTCTCTTCCTTTACTTCTTTTTAGCTTGCTAAGCCTATCTCCTTCACTTTTAAAGGATTTCGATTTGAATTATCTATTTGTGTATGTGTTGATCTTACTCACTCCACTTTCATATTTTAATTTCTTGACCTACTTTATTATTTACATCATTTAATCTTGGTGAAAATTGTCGATTTATATACTTAACTATTGTGTTTTATTGAATTCATTAATCTTTTGTTAAATACTATTCGTATCT
This sequence comes from Erythrophleum fordii, assembly GCA_032878935.1. Taxonomy (NCBI): domain Eukaryota; kingdom Viridiplantae; phylum Streptophyta; class Magnoliopsida; order Fabales; family Fabaceae; genus Erythrophleum; species Erythrophleum fordii. The sequence continues at coordinate 44,550,515 of JAVQMF010000053.1, read as the reverse complement.
TTTACTTTTTGAGCGTTTAATTTTTGAAGTTCAATTAGTCCTCCACCTTAATTAAAGCAAAAATTTTACTTTTTGCATGATACATCTATTCACTCCCTCTAGGTGTATTTATCGGATAGAAATGTGACTAAAGAACGAGGATGTAGTTAAGTTGAAATAGATGATGTAACTCGTGAATTTTTTACTGGAATGCCACTCATCCCCCAAGTAAAGATATATACAAGTTTCTGAATGTATCTGATGAGAAGCTAGAATAAAGGGAGAATTATAATAGAGGATCTAAAGATAAAGAAAATTATTTTAAAGGATCTATTACTATTTATTTTAGGATAATTATCACTGAATTTAATAATAAATCATTAAATCTAATGATAAAAGTCTTTAAGAATAATTTTTTTATTTTTTTATTCTCTATTATAATTCTTCCTAAAATAAATTGGACATTCACCTTATTACTCAAGAGCAGCTATGGTTGATGAGATTGATGATGGAAAATAGAGTACTAGGTGGGCCCATAAGAATATTTAAGAATTTTTAGGATTTGAAATGACTACCGCAACGTAACCAAATTAGAATTTACTATGTGGAGATAATTGTAAGAGATCCGATTCTATCTCTTAAAACATGGAACAAGTTCCTGTATAAATTATTGGCTTCATTATTAGTTGTCACTTTTAGATGCATGTATATTTGAGATCCCTATCTAAACTATTCAAATTAAGTTAAGACGGTTTAGGTTTTATAAATTTTTTAATATAAAATATCATTTTTTTTGTTGTAGTTGGCTTGTAAAATTGTTTTTATTCTACATTCTATATTTTTATAAAATAAAAAATTAAATTAAAAAATATATGAAATTTAAAATATCTAGATTAAAACTAAACGATTCAAATAAGATGCGTATAGCTCTGCACATAAGATCCATTCGTTGCATGAATAGCTAAAAATTCTTGGGAATCATATCTAAATAATTATAGAGGAAGATTGAGTTCATTCTTCTAGTTATTTTTATGATAATAAAAAATGTTTTTGATACTAGATTAGTCATGAAATTTATAAAGGTATTAATTCAAAATTTATTAATTTAACCTTGGTTAAATCATAATTGAACTGATATTATTGAATATTTATTTTTTTTAATTTTAGATATTAAAAATATACTACAATAAATTATAACAAGTAAATATTCTTAAAATTTACACATTTTATTACTAATTACTTATAAAAGTAAAGTCACACATAATATTTAATAGGACATTCATCCATTAACGTTTTTATTTCAACAATTAATGTATAACTTGAAAATATTACAAAAGACTTATCATTAAAGTTTAATTTGAAACTTTTTTTTATAAAATAATCAAATAAGGACTATATATTATAAAGAGTCAATTGCGTCTAGAATCTACGACCACTCGAACCCCAATTCACGCATTGACGATAAAGCTAACTAACATCCACGCTGTCAACATGGAACATAGGGAGGGACTATGCAGATATGGTGTATTTTCAAATTCTCAGACTTTGAACCTGTTATAATTATGAGATTTGAAAGTTTCTGCTAAAAGTTGCATCAATCTGGTTACATCAAATTGAATTAGTCCAACCATCACTCTGATATCATTTGAGTGGGTGGTTGTGGAAGACAATAACGCAGTAATGCAAAATACAAACACCCAAATCCCATTAGATAATTATTAATTAATATAAGAGGAGATAAGTCTCTCATTATAAATGGAGAGCCAACCCAATGTTGTTTCTCAACTTCTTGGATTGAACTAATTGATGGTTGAGGCCCAAGGTCCTATTATTCAAAATTAGATGATTTATTGATTTGTCCAATTTTGACTAGATGTTAACTAGCTTTTATTTGTGGTTAAATAGACTAGACTAATAACTAATTTTTCAATTAAACCATTCAATTTGGTTTAGTTTGGCTAACAAAGACACATTGCCAGCTTGTTGAATTTTTGTTGCCATATAAAACTTATTTCTTTAATTAAAATATCCTCCAATTTTAAAGTTTTTTATTGAAATATCTTTCATTAATCTAAATGCATTTTTTAATTGAAAAAAATTAAATGAAGGGCATTTTAATAAAAAAAATAAAAATAAAAATAAAAGTCATGATAACTTTTTGTTTCAAGGAGATTTGTTCATATTTTAAAAATAGATAAGAGACTTATATAATTTCAACAAATTTATAGAAAACCTATATAATTTACTTTATTTTCTATCAATCAACCAGAAATAGCAAGCAACCTAACAGCAACCCAAGAAACCTAACAGCAAGCACCTTATGAATTTTGCTTTTATCCAATTAGCTGCAAAATGCTGTAGAAACTATCTCAAAATGAATTGAACAAGACATACTCACATGAATTCATCGTCGTTGCCATCTTTCCATTCTCTTGTCACATCCCGAACAAAGGTGTGACTGACATGGAAGATAGCCAAACTTTCTTTTGTAAGCCAACACCAAGTCAAATTATACCCATCATTAAAGAATATCCCTAAGATTTAACATCAAAGATCATAACCAAATACAACAATTACAAATCATATAGTATTATGTAAGTATAGTTCCAAGGGCTCTTGTAGAAATTTCAGCAAAGCCTCCCCTGTAAATTGGACCTTCTGAAATTTCTACAAATCAATCAGCTAGTTCCAAAATATCATAAGAAAATTCAGCTATCAATCCAAACCAAATTACATCAATTTCTAGGGGTGGGAGAAATTATGATCTGTGACTCAGTGGAGCTCCAGACTATAGGCTATAATATAAAATGAGTTCTAAAACAATAACAAAAGATGCCCACATGAACAAATGCAGGCTCAACAAAATGTAGGAAAATACCAATGCTAAGCTACTGAGGGAGAATTGGGCTCCAACCTACTATCTGAGACAAATAGAAAATGAAGGGAGTGAGACGAAGCTCAGTGAGTAAACAAAGCTAACTATATAGTGTAAAAACAATAAGATCTTATTCAAACATTAATTTACGAGGAAAACTATAAAAGTAACAATATATATAAGAAATTTCTAGGTAAATCAAGTCCTACTGCAGTGGGAAACATCTAATCAGTACCAAATTTAGCCAGACGCAGAGCACACAGCCCGCGAGGGTAAGTAACACAGACGCTGAGCAACTTGCTTATGATAATGAAATCAGATCCACGCATGGTGGCCAACCACGCTGGGCTAGCAACACCCCTGCCAGCTGGGGTACTCATCACAATGCAATATAGTTAACCTCTACTGCGGTTAGCTGCAGGATTTCAAAATAGATAGTTCCCACCAAAAATAATCTCAAAAATACGTACTCAGAGTGAATCAATTTCTAACTCCTATGTACTTATAGTCCCAACAGCTGACAGAGTAGATCAATAATTATTCCCATAGTCCAAAAATACTCCACAAGCATTCAAACACGTAAAATAACCCAAAAACATATTTAAGAAAGTAAATTCATTAACGTGATTAATCAGAAATGTATTTAATAAAGTAAATACAATAATTAAGGAGTATGTAACTACAATTCTTGAAGTAAAAGGTATAGCTGGCATTATTTACTCACCCTTTAAGATGATATCAAAACAAATTTCTTATCGTATCCTTTGATAAATTCTTAGTGTTCCTATTTCTCCTCGAAAGTCCTACGACACCAGTTTATAGAGTCTTAATATTAGAATACCGCCCGTTTGTTTCATAATGATGATAAAAAGAAGAAGTTCCTCTTAAATCATAGTGACTAGTCAGACCCCTTATGTATGCTTCTCATGACATTTCTATTACCAAATATATAATATACTTTCCTAATTATTTGTCTTAACTAATTCTCCCCTACAAAATTTCCAAAATTCTTGTATTCAAAATTTTTTTTGAGTATCTAATTCTTTGAATTTTGTTGACCAATAATAGCTCAAAATAATATGGGGTCATAATACCAAAAATCCATTTTCTTCCTTCATTTATTTTTTAAACTATGTTTCGTATATATGTGTACATACCCCAAATTACATGGCTACTCAATCCCCTCCACTTTTAGCTACAGTGATCACATACCCACACATGCAAAGTTCATGGCAACAGACACCATGAGTGGGAGGTATCAAATGGGAAGAATTTACACCACAAGAGAGAAGAACACGTACACAATGCAAGCTTAAATTTTAGAGCTCAAAATAAACATAGCCCTCTCACTCCCTTGGCTCCCCAAGTCCACACTTACTAAGAAACTCCATACACCATTCCTTCTACATCGAAATAGCTGAGAGTTAAGGAGAAAAGAAAGGCATGAAGGGTGGCTTTCTGTGAGCAACATTAGAGGACCCAATAAGCCATTAAGTAGGAAAGTTTGAAGGGGGAGATAAACGTGTCTTACCAGCTACTCCAATGCTGAAAATTCTACCCAAAATAGAGACCATTTAGCATGAAAATATGATGCTTGAAAATAGCTAAATGTAGTAGGAGTTGTATCCAGAAGTAGCGTGCAGAAATTGAAGCAAGAAGAAGAAAGTTGCAGTGGAAAAATGGATGATGGGTTGCAACTGTTTTTCTTCGTCTCTTGCCATTACTCTCTGACTGAAAAGATGGCATTATGTGGAAGGAAACATGCTGTAGAAGATGGAGAGAGGAAATGACTCAAAAACCTAAACTTTAATTAAGCAAATAGGGGTATATTTGGTATAGCAGAAGAGTGACAGCAAAAGGAAAGAAAAAGAAAGAAAAAAAATTCCATTTGTCTTTTACTGGCCTTAAACCCCTACCCGTGCTTCAGGTTATTACATTCCCCCCTTAAGAAAATTTAGTCCCCGAATTCAAATATCTACTAACCTTAATTGTTAAATAAGTAAGGGTACTTTGCACGCATTGCACTTTCTATTTCCCATGTAGCCTCATCTGGTAAGTGGTAGTGCCATAAAACTTTTACTGACGTAATCTCCTTAGAACATAACTTTTTTGTTTGTCTATCCAAGATTGCCATAGGCATTTCTTCATAAGTTAAACCCTCACCCAAAGAAACATCTTGATTCTACAACACATGGGAGGGATCAAGCAGATACTTTCTCAACATTAAGACATGAAATACTGGGTGAATATTAGATAACTCAGGTGGCAACACCAGCCAATAGGCTACTACCCCAACTCTCTCTAAGATCTCAAATGGACCAATGTATCTCAGGGCTAACTTCCCTTTCCTCTCAAATCTCATAACACCCTTCATAGAAGACACCCTAAGAAACATATAATCACCAATCATAAACTCCAAGTCACGGCGTCGACAGTCCACATACGCTTTCTGTTTGCTCTAAGCTGCCACCAATCTCTCCTTGATTATTCTTACCTTTTCTAAGGCATCTTGTACTATATCAGGCCCTAGCAATTTAGCTTTTCCAACTTCAAACCATCCAATAGGAGATCTGCATCGTCTCCTGTATAATGCCTCAAAGGGTGCCATCTGTATACTAGCTTGGTAACTATTATTATAAGCAAATTCTACCAATGGTAAATAATTATCCCAGCTACCTCCAAAGTCCATAACACACGACCTCAGCATATCTTCAATTGTCTGTATGGTCCTCTCTGATTGTCCATCAATTTGAGGATGAAAAGTAGTGCTAAGATCCAATAGAGTACCCATAGCCTTTTGAAAGGCTCTCCAGAACTTAAAAGTAAATTGCGGCCCTTGATCAGAGATTATTAATATTATAACACCGTGAAACTTTACTACCTTATTTATGTAAAGTTGCGCATATCTTGCAATGCTATAAGTTGTTTTTACTAGAAGAAAATGAGTTGTTTTAGTGAGTTTATCCACAATCACTCAAATGGAATCATAGCCCCTAACTGTCTGGGGTAATCTTGTTATAAAGTCTATAGTAATTCTTTCCCATTTCTACTCTAGTATCTCTAATCATTGATGTAACCTTGTAGGTTTTTGGTGTTCTGCCTTCACTTGTTGACACACTAAACAACGAGAAACAAAATTCACTATATCTTTCTTCATACCTTCCCACCAGTATACTTGCTTCAAATCTTGATACATCTTTGTAGATCCTGGATGGATGGTATATCGGGAACAATGAGCTTCTTCCATGAGTTCTCTCCTCAAATCTCCCATATTCGATACACATAATCGAGTATCGAACCATAAAACTCCATTCAAATCTAAAGTAAATTCATTTCCCTTTTTGCTTTTAACCTCATCCATCAATTTGTATATCTATGCATCCTCAACCTACGCAGTCTTCAACCTTTCGAATAGAGAAGAATGAAGCTGTACATGAGCTAAAAATACTCTTGACTCTTTAATCTCAAATTAGACCCCCGAACCTTCAATCTTATGGAGATCTACTATCAATGGCCTTCTTGTCTCAGCAATATGGCTTAAACTTCCCATGGATTTCCTGCTTAAAGCATCTGCCACCATATTAGCCTTACCTGGATAATATAAAATAGTGTAATCATAATCTTTAAGTAACTCCATCCACCTCCTTTGCCTTAGATTCAGATCCCGCTGTCAGAATATATATTTAAGGCTTTTGTGATATGTGTAAATCTCACATGTCTCACCATATAAATAATGCTTCTAAATTTTCAGAGCAAAGACTAATGCCGCCATCTCCAAATCATGAGTCGGGTAATTCTGCTCATGCTTCTTAAGTTATCTAAAGGCGTAAGCAATCACATGACCATACTGCATCAATACACACCCCAAGCCTACCCTAGAGGCATCACAATATATGACAAAACCTCCAGATCCCAAGAGTAACGTCAAAACCGGTGCAGAAGTCAGACAATCTTTCAATTTTTGAAAACCCTCTTCACAAGCTTCAGACCATTGAAATTTTACATTCTTCTGGGTTAATCTTGTTAATGGTGTAGCTATTTTAGAAAGGTATTTAACAAATCGACGATAATAGCCTACTAAACCCAAGAAACTACGAACCTCTATAACGGTAATGGGTCTCGGCCATTTTTGAACCGCTTCCACTTTACTTGGATCTACCTGTACCTCATCTTTTGAGATTACATGACCCAAGAAGGCTATTTCTTCTAACTGAAACTGGCATTTAGAAAATTTAGCATACAACTGATGCTCCCTTAACACTTATAATACCATTCTCAGGTGTTGCTCATGCTCTTCATGACTCTTAGAATAAATTAAAATGTCATCAATAAAGACAATGACAAATCGATCCAAGAACGACTTGAAAACTTGATTCATCAAGTCCATAAATACAGCTAGGGCATTAGTTAACCCAAACGACATTACTAAAAATTCATAGTGACCATACCGGGTTCTAAAAGCAGTTTTAAGGATATCTTCACCTCTTATTCTCAACTGATGATAACTTGATCGCAAGTCAATTTTTGAAAAACATTGAGCTCCCTACAATTGGTCAAATAGATCATCTATACAAGGCAAGGGTTATCTATTCCTCACTGTCACTTTGCTCAACTGCCTATAATCTACACATAAACAGAGAGAACCATCCTTCTTCTTAACAAAACGTACAGGAGCACCCCAAGGGGATGTGCTAAGGCGAATAAAACCCTTATCCAACAAGTCTTGCAATTGATTCTTTAATTCACTAAGTTCCATGGCGCCATTCTATAAGGAGAAATGGATATAGGCTGAGTACCCGGTAGTACATCAATACAAAATTCAAGTTCCTTTTCTGGGGGTAACCTTGGTAATTCCTCAGGAAAAATATTAGGAAATTCTTTTACCACCAGGACTTGTTCCAATGTTGGAATCTGCACTCCCATATCTTGGACCATCGCTAAATATCCCCAGTAGCCTTTCTTCAAGAGCCTTTGAGGTTCAATAATAGATATTAAGTTGTTTGGTACTTCACTTCGATCACCTTAAATGATAAGGGGAGGTTTACCTGAAAGGTTACATCTTACTAATTTAAGATGGCAATCCACAACTGCATAGCAAGATGCTAACTAATCCATTTTGAGTATCACATCAAACTCTGTTATTGTTAGTATTAACAAATCGGCTAATGTCTCATGATCAGCCATCGTAATCACACAAGCCTTACACACCTGGTCAACTATTACAGATTCCCCCACTGGGGTCGTAACTTGTAGTGGATAATCTAATTTTTCAAAGTCTTTATCAATCTTCTTTGTAAAATATGGAGATATATAAGAGTGCATAAAGCCAAGATCAAATAATAAATAAGCAGTATACGAACAAATTGTAAGTGTACCTATTACCATGGAATTGGATGCCTGTGCATGTTGTCTATTTAATGCAAAAACTCGAGCCTGACCACGTCCTGTAGTCATCTGACCTCTGCCTACAACTGTTCCACTACTACTACCTTTACCACTTTAAATTGTAACTGTACCAGTAGATTGAGCCCCTGTTGAGAATTGCTTAGTAGGTTGAACTGATCCTTGACTAGAATTAGGATAATGCTAGGGGCAATCTCTCACCAAATGTCTAACTTGCCCACAACGAAAGCATGCTACCATCTCCCTGTGGCAAGTGCTAGTATGTATCTTCTCACAAATAGAACAAGGACCCCTAGGTTGGCGGGACTGAGTAGAAACTGAGGGAGGCAAAGTGCTAACACCTCGGAACAATGTCCTGTGCTTGTCAGTGCTAGCAGAAAGTGAAGTTGGAGATCCTGTAAAAGCCTGAATAGGTCTTTGATGACTCTGAGGCCTAGGCCCATGAGAAGATCCAGCTGCAAACAAACTACCTATGCCTCCCTTCACTATCATGTTTCCTTTTTCTCTAAGAAGTGTCCTCTCTCCATCCTTCATCTCTATCATACGTACACAATCAACAACAGCTAAATATGAAGGAAAAAGATTCATCTGTGGAGCAATCACCCTATACAACATTCAAGCAACCCATTCACAAACCGCTTGATCCTGTCCTTCTCAATAGGGACTAGATGTGGAGCATACCGAGATAACTATGTGAAGCGGATGTCATAATCAGAAACACTCATACCTGGAATCAATTTCAAACCCTCAAACTCTCTAGCCCTAGCATCCCGGACACTTTGTGGCAAGAAATGATCCATAAAAAGTCCTTTAAATTCTTCCCATAACATTAGGGGTGACCCAACTGGCCTCTCACCCAACAAAGTCTGATACCATATGTAGGCTGTATCTTGTAACTGAAACTCAACAAACTCGGCTGATTTCGCACTCGGGCAACTCAAAGCTCTACATATCTTTTCAATGCCATCAATAAATTGCTGAGGATCCTCCTGACTGTCTGTTTCGAAATAAGTAAGAGGCTTCAATTTCAAAAATTGAGAAAGAGTTACTGGAGCCTCTCTCTGCTCTCTCACAACTTGAGGCTCTACTGGTCTCGGTTGAACTGGTGGTACAACTTGCTCTAGGGGCTGCAGAGGCTCTACTCTATCCTCAGATAAAGGTTGTTTAGGGGTCGAATAGTCCCATGACCTCGACCCCGACCTCGAATAGGCGGGGTAGCTTGTTGAGCTAACGCACTTGCAGAAGCCTCATCTACAGTAGCTAATCTATTAACTGAACGAATTCTGGGTGGCATCTTCACTCTACAACAGAAATAGCAAACATTCAGATCATTCTCTTGATTGAAGTTTTAAGATGAACTATTATCACATTCAATAAGATGATAAATTTAAAAGAATAAGAGAGGATACCCTATAAGGTCTTCAGTGACATCTCAATTATAATTATGCCTAAGTTCATAACAATAATTGAGATCTCACTTAAGAGAACTTGTTCCACAAGACCACAGAAAGACCTAAGCTCTTATACTAACTTATCACATCCCAGACAAAGGTGTGACCAACACGGAAGATAGCCAAACTTTCTTTTGTAAGCCAGCACTAAGTCAAATTCTACCCATCACTAAAGAATATCCCTAAGATTTAACATCAAAGATTATAACCAAATACAACAATTACAAATTATATAAGTATTATGTAAGTATAGTTCCAAGGGCTCTTGTAGAAATTTCAACAGAGCCTCCCATGTAAATTGGACCTTCCGAAATTTCTACAAATCAATCAACTAGTTCCAAAATATCATAAGAAAATTCAACTATCAATCTAAACCAAATTACATCAATTTCTAAGGGTGGGAGAAATTATGATCTGTGACTCAATGGAGCTCCAAACTATAGGCTATAATATAAAATGAGTTCTAAAACAATAACAAAAGATGCCCACACAAAAATGAAGGGAGTGAGACGAAACTTAGTGAGTAAACAAAGCTAACTATACAGTGTAAAAATAATAAGATCTTATTCGAACATTAATTTACGAGGAAAACTATAAAAGTAACAATATATATATATATATAAAATTTCTAGGTAAATCAAGTCTTACTGTAGCGGGAAACATCTAATCAGTACCAAATTTAGCCAAACGCAAAGCACACAGCCCGCGAAGGTAAGTAACACAGACGTTGAGCAACTTGCTCGTGAAAATAAAATCAAATCCATGCATGGTGGCTAACCACATGAGGCTAGCAACATCCCTGCTAGCTGGGGTACTCATCACAGTGCACGATGGCTAACCTCTACTGCAGTTAGCTGCAGGATTCCAAAATAGATAGTTCCCACCAAAAATAATCTTAGAAATATGTACTCAGAGTGAATCAATTTCTAACTCCTATGTACTTATAGTCCCAACAGCTGACAGAGTAGATCAATAATTATTCCCATAGTCCAAAAATACTCCACAAGCATTCAAATGCGTAAAATAATCCAAAAACATATTTAAGAAAGTAAATTCATTAATGTGATTAATTAGAAACGTATTTAATAAAGTTAATACAATAATTGAGGAGTATGTAACAACAATTCTTGAAGTAAAAGGTATAGCCGGCATTATTTACTCACCCTTTAAGATGATATCAAAACAAATTTCTTATCGTATCTTTTGATAAATTCTTAGTGTTCCTATTTCTCCTTAAAAGTCCTACAACACCAGTTCATAGAGTCTTAATATTAGAATATCGCCTGTTTGTTTCATAATGATGATAAAAAGAAGAAGTTCCTCTTACGTCATAATGACTAGTCAAACCCCTTATATAAGCTTCTCATGACATTTCTATTACCAAATATATAATACACTTTCCTAATTACTTGTCTTAACTAATTCTCCCCTACAAAATTTCCAAAATTCTTATATTCAAAATTTTTTTTGAGTATCTAATTCTTTGAATTTTGTTGACCAATAATAGCTCAAAATAATATGGGGTCACAATACCAAAAATCCAGTTTCTTCCTTCATTTATTTTTTAAACTATGTTTCGTATATATGTGTACATACCCCTAATTACATGGCTACTCAATCCCCTCCACTTTTAGCTACAATAATCACATACCCACACATACAGAGTTCATGGCAACAAACACCACGGATGGGAGGTATCAAATGGGAAGAATTTACACCACAAGAGAGAAGAACACGTACACAATGCAAGCTTGAATTTTAGAGCTCAAAATAAACATAGCCCTCTTACTCCCTTGGCTCCCCAAGTCCACACTTACCAAGAAACTCCATACACCATTCCTTCTGCATCAAAATAGCTGAGAGTTAGGGAGAAAAGAAAGGCATGAAGGGTGGCTTTTTGTGAGCAACATTAGAGGACCCAATAAGCCATTAAGTAGGAAAGTTTGAAAGGAGAGATAAACGTGTCTTACCAGCTACTCCAATGCTGAAAATTCTACCCAAAACAGAGACCATTTAGCACGAAGATATGATGCTTGAAAATAGCTAAATGTAGTGGGAGTTGTATCTAGAAGTAGCTTGTAGAAACTGAAGCAAGAAGAAGAAAGTTGCAGTGGAAAAATGGATGATGGGTTGCAACTATTTTTCTTCGTCTCTTGCCCTTGCTCTCTAACTAAAAAGATGGCATTAGGTGGGAGGAAACATGCTGCAGAAGATGGAGAGAGGAAATGACTCAAAAACCCAAACTTTAATTAAGCGAATGGGGGTATATTTGGTATAGCAGAAGAGTGACAACAAAAGGAAAGAAAAAGAAAGGAAAAAAAATTTCATTTGTCTCTTACTGGCCTTAAACCCGTAGCAGTGCTTCAGGTTATTCTCCCTCCACCAACTCGAACCCTAATGCCAAAGAAATTACTCATGACGTGTTCCTTACCTTTAGAGGCGACACCCGTTACGATTTCACGAGCCATCTCTATGCCGCTTTGAAAAGGCATAAAATCAGAACCTACATGGACTCCAATCTAGAGAGAGGGGATGAAATATCATCCACACTTTTAGGAGCAATCGAACGATCCAAGATTTCACTCATCGTTTTCTCCAAAAACTATGCCACCTCAAGGTGGACTTTAGATGAACTCGTAAAGATAATGGAGTGCAAGAGAACAAAGGCACAAATTGTAATACCCCTTCAGATGTGCGACACCAAAGAGGGAGTTATGCAACTGCATTTACACAACATAAGTGTTTTAAGGCTAGCATAAATGAGAGACAGCAACGGTGGACGAATGCCATGAAAGAAGCAGCCAATCTCTCCGGTTGGGATCGTTCAAATTATAGTTATGTATGAATGATTGATTTCTCTTTCTTTCATCGATATTTCAATTCAAGGACATCCTAATGATCAAAATGGTGTGTGATATATTTACGTACTCTTTGGTAACAATGAAGTATGTTAATACCATAAGTTAGTTATAATTTACCGTTAAATTGTCGAAGAGACACTTTTATATGGAGGACGAGTTTTATTTAGGCTCATATTTTTTTTTTCTAATTTTAATTTACATGCCTTGTTTATAACCTGTCAAAAGTGATCTAACCCAAATCTTTAAGTTGCCGAATAAAAATAAATAATTTTATTATAATTTTTAACACGTTTTCTCCAAATCAATGATATATGTCAATATATAGCCAAAACTCACTTTAACTAATGGTAGAATTTCAATTTATTTTTGAATTAGAATGAAAATAATCAAATTGAAAATTCTAACTATTTAATCTTGAAGATTTTAATGCCATGTCAATAGTCTTTTCAACTCAAAAAATTAAGTTATTAAATAAAATTTAATAAATAACTTGATTATAATTTGGAATGTAACCAACTGCATTAAGAAAGTTCCTTAGATTAATGGAGACTATTCTTTGTAGAGCTTGTTTATAGAGAGCTTGAGTTCTCCGAAATTTGAGTTCTCTATTCTTCGATCATCTCAAAATTCAGATGATTGTCTTAAAATTTGTAAAAAGTTATATTATATAACTATATTCAAATTTCAAGAGACAATTAGTGCGTGTTTGGAATTCCGTTTTAAAACCACGTTTATATAAAAGCAGCAAATTGTTGCTTCCTTGCAAACGTGTTTTTGAGCCTCCCAAAAGCAGAACCAAACACACCATTAGACAATTAGATACCCGAATTTTAAAGAGCTTCCATCTCACTCGCCCTTCTTTCTTTGTATAGAATGGAATCTGAGCTTGTTGAGGAAATTGCGACTGTTGTGAAGAAAAAACTGGAATCTACGGGCCATGGTAGCGAGCAAGAGAGCCAGATTGCAAGGGAACAGCAGGCTGTGTACCTTCAATCGCAGAATTACTTTGACGAACCCTATCCAAGCGACTCAGAGGAGGACTTTCTTGGAAAAGAACCACGTATCACTGTCAACCTTACGCTTGAAGATTCTTTTGCCAGGAAATGTCTATCACATTGGTAAATCGATTTTCTTTTTTTCTCAGGAAGATAATAAGAATTATATCACTGAAAATTTTGGTTTTTTATATTTATATTTAAATGATATATATCGGTAGCATATAATAAGTATTATAAAAGTATTTATCCAAAAAAATTATAAGAGTAAGTAATTTGGGCTTTGAAAAATATTTGTTTCATTATTAAAAGATAATTGTCATTTAAAAAAATAAATCTATTAAATGAAAACTCTAGTTTTTTTGGTTTTTAATCTCTGTCCAATATGGTCTTTTTAATCTTTTTTATACAGTGGGTTAAGTGTGAAAAACTAAACAAATTTCTAACATAAAAACTTAACCTCAAATAGAGAAAAAAATTTTAAGATATCATTCTATTAATTGCTGAAAAGTAAAACAATTAGCACCTATTTATAGAAAGAAAACCCAATTATAATAAATCTATAAATCTCTTAATTAAATAAGGAATAGGTCTCTAAATAAAATAAAATATATATCTTAGTTCAACCAAAAAAAAATATTATAATAAATAATTTACTAAAAATTTATTCAAACCAAAATTCAGCATGCTCGTATCAGCTTTCGTCTTTTGAGCTTTTGATTATCAGTTGGCTCCATAAAATTTTCTACAAGATATTCCACATCATTTTTTCTATTTTTTAATTTAATTAAGCGCTATACTATATATTTCATCTGCGGACTGTTTAATTGACTCTCCACCACCTGCGACATCCCCTTCTCTCCGGCTCATGGTATAAGTAATAATTGGTTGTACAGTTCAGTGACAAACAGCCTCCCTCTTAGTTTACTCAAAACTGGAATTGGTTATCTGTGTAAGAAGACACGGGATGCTTACAGTCGGAAGGAACATGAGAAGTTCGTAATGAAAATGAAGGGACTTGAGCCATCAAGCTCCAATAGTTCGAGGTCGTATTTTTATAGGTATGTATCCAGTACTGATACTTTTTGTATGATACTTTAAAATAATTACTATGTAGTAATTTTTTCTTGAAAATTTTAGTTGGATTTATATATTGCACAAATTATAAATCTGTCTGCAATTTTTTAATTAAGTCTGAATTTTAGAGATATGAAACTTCTTATAAAATTATACAAATTTTGAGGTCATACGCACCCTATATTGCAAAATTGGACTTGACATACACTTTAGCAGCATTATACAGAGCTTGGAAAACCTTCAAGAAGAAACATATCTGCGCTTGTCCAAGAGCAAAAGTGCGCTTGTCCAAGAGCAAAAGTGCAAATATGAGTTAACAAAGAAAGGTGTATGAATTCGTGTTCAGATGGGATAATTTAAATAGAAAAATAGGGCTTATTTGGTTTTGTTTTATTATTTTGAAAAATAGTTTTTTGAAATAATTTCTAAACAAAGTTTTGAAAAAAATTGATCAAAAAATAAAGTGTTTGGATAATTTATTCTAAAAATAATTTTAAAAATTTTAAAAAAATTAAAAATATCTAATTTGTTTTTGAAATGATTTTTTTTAGTCAAAAGCAAAACTATTTCACTCAAATTTGATGAGTTCTGTATGTGCCAATAATGTTGTGTGAGTGTGTGCATGCAAACACGTGCAATATAGTGCTTTGTGTGTGTGTGCGTGCACAAATACATAGAGTTAAGTCATAGGTGTAATGTTGTGTATGCATATGTCAATGGAGTGCACTATTCTAAAAGGAATATATTTGAATCATCTAAATCTGATTTGAATGGTTTAAATTTTAAACTTTTTTTAAAAAAAATGCAAAATAATAAAAGTTAGAAGACTATCTTCATCTTGAGTTTTACTTTCTTTAAAATAAAATAAAAATAAATGATTAAAACTACCAAATATATATATATGATTTAAACTATTTAGATTAAATTTAGATAGTTAAAATCAAATTTGTAGATCCAACTATACTTCTCTTAAAATAACAGATAACCTATTTGCACACACATATATGTATAACAGTTAAAAAAAGTTAAACTCATTGGTTACCCTGTTTAACCTACCAAAATGGTGGGTTTTAAAATTTTCCAATCTGTATAACTCTAAGATCGTTTTGGCTTGGCCCACTTGACTCAAAAGGTTATTTGAACTAAATTAGCTTGTTTTTATTTTTATTTTTATTTTTATTTTTAACAATTTTTCATATATGAATGTAACTAATATATCTCCTTCATAAAGTATTTCTCCATAATGGCCATGAACAGTTGCTCTTGGAGTTGCCAAATAAGGGTTAGCAGATTTTATTACTATAGAATCAATTTGAACGATTAAAACTCGACTCAATTTTAGGTGTGGTCCATTTTTAACTTGACATACATTTTCACAAAGAAATTGCACATGCCTTTCTTTTTTCGAACAAAATTGACAAACCCTCTTTCTTTTCTTTTGATATAATTATAATAAAATAAAATTATTATAATATTTGAATATAAATTCATAATAAAAAAATAACTTGTTTTTCAGGCCCGCCAGGTCAGTACCTAGCCAAGCCTTTTTTGTTCCCATGAATCCTAGATAAAAATGATACTACTATATCCATTGAGAAGAAATTTTGAAAAATTTTATATTCTTATATTTCATTACTTGTTTTACTTTATTTTAATTGTTTTTGTATGATGAAACTTGAGCTAGTTATTTTTGTTTAACAATGATGACATAATGCTAATTGTTGAAAGAGTTATTTGAGTCTTTGAACTAGTTGTTTAGAGTTTTGATATTTAATTCTATCATGTTACAATATTAGATGCCATTTGTTGTCTTCTTTTTTTTAACTTTTTTGGTGGGTTACTAACCCATTTAACTACTGGCAAGTCAAGCTAGATATTTTTTGACCCATTTAACAAACAAACTAGTCTAACCCCCACCCACTTCATCCATAACTTGTGAAAGCATGACTAAAAGATATTACAACATCTTCTCAGTTCAATCTTAAAGGAAACCAACTTGATGAGATTTAAAATTCATATTAATTAATTCCATAATGTTATTTAGCTATGCATTTTTTATGTAATCCTTCGTTAAGAACTGACAAAAGCATTCCTTCAAGACTAGAAGCCATAAATGATAATTAGTAGCATGTGGAATAGATTGATGCTGCACTGTAAAATTAACCATCTTCCTTGCCAATTCTACTATCACTCTCTTGATACCAAGAGGTATAATATCACCAACCCACTTTCCTAATCATATTTCTGTAAAACGAAATAATTCCTAATCTTTATCTCCCCATTCTCTCTTTTGATAATTTTCATCCCTATATGACAATAGACCAATATGCTGCATCAAAACCCATTTTCACTTATTTGAATTTATGCCTACTGTTGCCCACTTATTTCTCATCAGACCAAAAAAATTGTATATATTTTCCTTGCATATATGTTGTATAAAATATTATTACTTTAGAAGTAATCCAAGAAGGGACTATTGTATTAGATTTTAAAATTATTTTGCTTTTTTTGATTAATTTTGATTCCTTTAAGTAACATCAAGTTCCTAGGGAACTTGATCCCCCTCTTAGTGGTAAAATGCTTTAAACAAATGATAAAGAGAGTAGGGAAGAGAAAAAATCACACAACCAATTTATACTTATTCAAACAAATATGTCCTACGTCCAGTTCTCAAACAGAATGCAATCATATTTTATTTAATATAGGTAATCACCAAATATACAAAGCAATCCTACACCACAAGCATAGCTTTTTAGCTTTTATCACTTATCTCAAAATAATTAAATAGGGCTCAACACTCAACTTTTACAACTTTTCTTCTCTTTATAAGTTTTCCAACACACTAAGTTTTTCTTCAAGCTTCCTAAAAATGCTCCCCAATATTTTTTTCAAGCTACCTCAAAACTCTCCTTAGATTTTTCTCAAAATACCTAGAAACTCAATATCTAAAAGAAGTTAAGTCAAACTCATAAAACTCTCTAGGGGTTCTCTCAATTATAATAGGCTAACTCATACATAGCAATTACACGTTAAAGTACAGCATAGAACTTCAAAGAGTATGCATTTAGTGTTTTGTTCTCTCTTCTTGATTTCATTTTCAAATGGTCTTCAATATATCTCTCAACCTTCATCTTAGTGACCATTGATAGTAACTTCCTTCATTAATGTGTAAATATGTTCAACATTTAAGGATTTATCTTGAATACTTCATGTCAATTTGCAACTACTTCCTTCCATATCAAGCAACCATTAAGTGCGTGATTGGATCCTCGTTACAAAACCATGTTTGTGTAGAAGCAACAAATTGTTGCTTCTTGGAATATGTGGTTTTGGCCCATGGAAATGCAGAAACAAACGCACCATAAATATGCAAGTTGTTGTTTCTATGTGCAGCTTCTAAAAATCACTTGTTTTGAATTGATCCTCATCAATGTAGTCACATTTCTACTTCCTTAATTTTGGCTAATGAGAGATATAACATTAAAAGCATAGGACAATTAACAATACAAGGTCAAAATGAGATATTTCCATATAAGTGACTAGACTAAAATATTTTAAAAACTTTTCATAATGTATTCACATTAAATCTAAATGATATAATTAATTAAAAAATTTCTTTTTAAATTTTTATATTTCCCAAAGTATTATTTTCATTTCAAATCATATTCCAAAAAGTTACCATAAGTGAAATATTTCATAAAATATAATCATTTGCTAATTAATTAAAAAGCCTAATTCATTGCATCGACTATTTTTGCCCATTTTTTAAAAAATATATATTTGAACATGTTTGGCATAGTTTAAAACCCAAGAGGTCCAAAAACAATTTATCCAATAGATATAAACAATCCATAGGATTAAGATTTTCACCCTCAAACTAAACTTTTTTTCTAGTCATCCATATTGCATGTATAGTCAAAATAAGATTGAGCAAGGCTAGAGAAAGTGCAAATCCATTCCGCAATGACTTCTTGTTGAAAGTGGTTTGTAAGAAGTTTCAAGGGAGAAGCAAACCATGTAACTCTTGCAAATTGGCATATATAAAAATATGATCCATTGTTTCAGGGGCAATGATGACCAAAAGGGCAATTAGGCTATATATTTAAATAATATTAATGAGAGTTTGTAGTATGGGTAGAGAGTTAGTTAGCACTTTTCATAAAAAATAAAATGACCTTCAAAGGAAGTTTAATTGGAATACAAAATATGTTACTAGGATTTTATACTCATATACTACGTTATATCTTCTAGACTTAATTATTTCTCATCCAGCACAATTTATCACTCTTGCCTAAAGTGGAAAAGGATTTCTTACAAATTTTCCTCACTTGCTCTTAATTAAGAATAAGGCTGCCTAAATATCTTACCATTCTAAGTACCTTTTTCATGCAATAATAGGTCATAAATACTATCAATGTGCATTTGTGACTCAAGCTACTCTTGCCACCAAAGATAATTAGATAATTTTATAGAGAGACAATCCTTAATTTTCCACTCCAAGTAGGAGCAAATGAGATCATGTGTTTTACTCATACCTTTCCCCATTCAAGCTGCATTAGAATGCTTATGTAAAATTCCTTACGATATTCCCTTGCATCAATAAACAAGCTCTTAGGCAATTCAATTAATCTCTAAAGACATGTTTAGCAAATAAAATGTAATTAAAAGAATCTTTTGTTTCTAAAATTTAGACCACCACCACTAAAGGGATTATAAAGCTTTTGCCAACTAGCCAAATGCATTTTTAGGCAATTTATCAATTGAAACCCAAAAAAATCTTGGCAATTTATGAATCAATTCACTATAGTTTTTTTTTTCTTTTGAGAAGTTCAAAACATGATAGTTGATAAACATAGTTTGAATTAACCATTAATTTAATTAAAGCCATCCTAGCCACATGTGAAAACATTATTTTTGGCTTCCAACTTTGTAACTTTTATTAGATCTTGGAAACCACTTCTTCATAAAGTTTTGTTTTATTTCTTTTAATATCCATTCACATTCCTAAATACTTTTGTAATCTATCCTTAATCTTAGCCTAAAAGATAATAGCCATGAGTTTTTTGAACTTATAATTAGTGTTAAACTAAAAGTCAATTCAAATTTTTGCTTATTAATGTATTGCCCAGATAGCCAACTATATTCATCGATAATGTTTTTCACACCATTGCACATTTGAGTATTTGCCTCATAAAAGAAAATAGAGTAATAAACATACATTAATTGTGACATTTTAATCAAATTTTTGCTAATTGAAATCCCTTTCCAATCCTTTTCTAGCTCAACCTTGGCAATCATGAAAAATAAAACATTAGAGCAAATAATAAACAAGTATAAAGAAAATAGGATCTCCTTGTCTTATAATTCTTACATATAATTAGGATGAAAATAAGGAGTTAGACTACCATTCAAAAGAACTTGATAACTAATAGGAGTAACATGCTGCAAGGTCACTTTAATCTAGCTTTTAAGAAATTTCATTTTAGTAATAAGATAAAAGGAGTTCCAAAAAATCTTATCATCTCCCTTCCAAATATCTAATTTAAGAGCACATCATCTTCTTATACATTTCTTTGCTATATGAACTTGGTTAATCAATTCAAACACTATAACAATATTATCATATATCAACCTTCCTTTTATGAAAGTACTCTAGTTAATGGCAAATAAATTTTTCAATACAATTTCTAATCTATTGCCTAAAAGCAATCAACTTATACACAACATAACATAGGCTAATAGGTTGATAAATTTTAAAGTTTGGAGGGTCATAGCATCTAGGAATTAGAGAAATAAAAGTTTAATTTAATTGTTCTTGACAAAACCCTTTATTTAAAAAACCTTTAATCATAGTAATGAGATCCCTTGACCATTATTCTAGAAGTGTTGATAAAATCTTACAAATAAGCTATAAGTACTATCAGTCTTCATTTGGAGCATTATATTACCTCCTGGATTTCTGAATCTTTAAGGCATTTGTGGAACAACAGTTTGCTGATCACTCAAGTAATGCATTTGATATTTATTTATTTTTTTGTTAAAATGTTTGAAACCTCAAGCCCTTTAAAATTAT
Source organism: Erythrophleum fordii (assembly GCA_032878935.1). NCBI lineage: Eukaryota > Viridiplantae > Streptophyta > Magnoliopsida > Fabales > Fabaceae > Erythrophleum > Erythrophleum fordii. The sequence goes on along the minus strand of JAVQMF010000053.1, from coordinate 44,529,801 downwards.
TATACACTAACTCAAAATAATCAATTGTCATTTGCTTAATTTGATGATACTCATAAACTCATTTACCACATTAATTTTTAATTTAGGTGATTATATGATGCAGTCATCTCATTTTAACCAGTTTAACTAGGCTACAAAAATACTTAGTATTCATATGTTCATTAACTCACTAAAATTGCTTGGTCTTTTGAGCCTAAAAAATGTCTTCACAATCATACAAAATCTCCAATTCATTCCTTAATCTTTTTTCAATGTCACCATCTAAATGTATGGTATGTTAGATTGTGTTTCTGTTAAATCTTTACCAATAGCTTTAATTCTTTCTTGGGCATTTCCTACATGTGTTTTGATCCATTACTTTGAAGAATGCTTTGTATTTATTATTTTTGTATCTAACTAATAAGCATATGAACCCACCTCTCTTGCATTCCATATATTAGGTACAATATTTTTATATTGACCGACATCAACCATAAAATTTCAAAATGGAAGGTTGTCCATCTAAAAGGAAACCATGCAACTAGTATTTACAACTATAAGAGCATGGTAAGGCATTGATACAGGTTAAAAATATTAGTGTGAAATAGATCAAGCCATTCAACATTACAAACTACATGATTCAATCTAGTCAAATGTTACCTTGCTTGTTATTTGTTGAATTAGGGGTGTTTACCGGGCCTTAAGGCCCGAAGGGCCCGGCCCTACCTGGCCAAATCAAGCCGAGTTGGGCCGGGCATAAAAATTTTTTTAAAAAAAATTTAGGGCTAGGGCAGGCCACTAAACCTGGCCGGGCCGGGCATCGGGCCAACCTTTAGAGCTATGTTGACCTGGCCCGGCCCGAAAAATAATTTTACTTTTTTAAAAAATATTTTTTTATAAAGATTTATATCAAAACTTTAATTTTTTTAAAAATAAAATATAATTTTATAAAAACTTATATAAAATTTTTTTTAAAATATTATTTTATAATTTTAATAATAAATTTAGGTTGGCCATAAAAGATATATTTGTCTAATTAAGTCTAAAAAAATAAATAAATAATATTTTTTTATATAGATTTATATCAAAATTTTAATTTTTTAAAGATAAAATGTAATTTTATAAAGATTTATATAAAAATTTTCTTTTTTTAAGATTATTTTATAATTTTTATAATAAATGAAAAAAAAATGTTGGGCCACCCGATTTAGCCCAACCCCGCCCGGTATTAAATCGGGCCGGGCATCGGGCTTCAATTTTAAAGTCCTTTTAAAATCGGGCAGGGCATCGGACAAGGCCAAAACTCTGCCCGGCTCGACCCATGTACACCCCTATGTTGAATTATGAACTACTAGGCTTTATATTTATAAAACAAAATCAAGATCTTCTCCAATTTCTTCTAGTTCAGAAGAGAATTTTATGACTTCAACATATCTTTTTTTAGATGGGAGAAGTTCTGCTAGCCACAAAACGCTAAAATATATTTTTTAAAAATTAAATCAAACTTTCAAGATGAAAAACTTTATTTTTGTCTCAAATCTGTCTTAGATCTATTAAAAAAGGTGTAATAACCAACAAAGCCTGACACAGTTAACAGATAGTTGAATTTCTTAAACATGTTCAAGATTCGATTAAAAAGTGTAACAAGTAGTTTTAAATACTAGTGTAATTAAAAAATTATAATATATTCAATTGAAAATAATATTATATTTTTTAAGAGTATTTGTTGTCTCAACACAACATATATATATATATATATATCAATGTAATTATAATCGAACCGAACCGATTGATTCAACCGGTACTGGACCATGGTCTAGTCAGGACAACCTATCAAATCGGGACTCTTAAGAACTAATCAACTTTGGTCAAGAATTAGATTTGACCGGTTAGTTTTATGCTTAAATCATTGCAAACAGACTGGATTGAACCAGTTTTCTTGTAATATTTTCCACCTCTGCTTCTCCCTTGATTAGAACTCGCATACGCGTTGCTTCCAAAATGTTTGTACACTATCTAAACTGCAAAGCTGTATCAACCTATACATGCAAATTTTTATACAAATGAATTACTTATGAATTGCTTATAAAAGGTGCGTGCTTGGTGGGATTCGAACTCTTGTCCTCATGGCTTGCAAAACAATCAAGCATTGTCAATAAATGAAGGCAAATTTTTATATAAATAGATTATAAGTGGGTTGCTTACATATTTTATGTGAAAATAACTATGAGTGTTGAACCAATAATTCAAAAAGGAATCTCAACATCTTAATCATAGCTAGTTTTTATAATATTTTAGTTTCAATATTTTTTTTAATATATTAATATTTGATGATTATATTTATTAATAAATAAACTATTTTATACTCAAATTTTAAAATTAAAGAATCAACTGAATTTAAATATTATATTATATTTGATTAATTTTATATATAATTAATAATAAAATATTTTAAATTTTATTAATATTTATTTATAGTCATTTATTATATTAAATTTTTAATATTAATATATATAATTATTAATGATTCGACGGTTAAACCCCGCTTATATCGGTTTTCACCGGTTCAACATTAAGCCGGCCAAATTTTAAAAATATTTATATATATATATGATGCTGTTGGACTTGACAAAGATATTTCTGACAATGGCTATGACAATCTCAACAGGAACCCTTTTGTACTCAAACAACAGCAACCATGGTGGCGAATCCAATAGCCAGACTCGTCTAGTTCAATTGTTGAAGGAAGCTCCTGCCATTGACATGGCTCAGCTCAAGCAAATTCACTCTCAAACGCTGCGTTCCTTTCGCAGCAACCACCCACAATTCCTCTTCCTCTATAGCAGAATTCTCCATTTCTCGTCTTTTGCCGATCTTCCCTACGCCACTCGGGTTTTCAATCACATTCAAAATCCCAATTCCTTCATGTGGAACACCCTCATAAGAGCCTATGCCCGAAGCACCCACTTCAAAGAGCACGCCATTGAGCTATACAGGGCGATGATGGAAGAAGGGAGTGTCATTCCTGATAAACATACATACCCATTTGTTCTAAAGGCCTGTGCTTATATGTTTTATGTGTTTGAAGGAAAACAAGTACATGGGCACATTTTGAAACTTGGGTTTGAGTCTGATGTTCATATTTGTAATAGTTTAATTCATTTTTATGCGACTTGTGGGAGTCTAGACTCGGCACAGAACGTATTTGATAAAATGTTTGAGAGAAATAAGGTTTCGTGGAATATATTGATTGATTCCTACGTAAGGTGTGCTGAATTTGGCACTGCCTTGAAGCTGTTTATTGAGATGCAAAACGCATATGAACCTGATAATTATACAATGCAGAGTGTTATTAATGCTTGTGCTGGTTTAGGTACTCTGTCTCTAGGTTTGTGGGCTCATGCCTATATTTTGAAAAAGTGTGAGATGGATATGGCTGATGATGTCTTGGTCAACACTTGCTTATTGGATATGTATTGTAAATGTGGATCCCTAGAAATTGCTGAACAAGTCTTTGAAAGCATGCCTATTAAAGATGTAAATTCATGGAATTCGATGATTTTAGGTCTTGCCATGCATGGCAAGGCTGAGGCAGCATTGGATTGTTTTACCCGTATGGTGAAGACAGAGAGATTTGCACCCAACCCTATCACTTTTGTTTGTGTATTGGGTGCTTGTAATCACAGGGGTAAAGTTAATGAAGGGCTTGAGTATTTTGACATGATGATCAAAGAATATAATATAGAACCACGATTAGAGCACTATGGATGTCTTGTTAATCTTCTTGCTCGAGTCGGGCATGTAGAAGACGCTCTAAACTTGGTTTCAAAAATGCCAATGAAACCTGATGCTGTCATATGGAGAAGTCTTTTGGATGCATGCTGCAAGCAACAAGCAAGTATTGAGCTAAGTGAAGAAATGGCTAAGCAGATCTTTGAGTCAGAAGGGAGAGATTGCAGTGGAGTTTATGTACTTCTTTCCAAAGTGTATGCTTCAGCTAGAAGATGGAATGATGTAGGGTCGCTTAGAAAACTAATGACTGATAAGGGTGTGACTAAAGAGCCTGGATGTAGTTTGGTGGAAATAGATGGTGTAACTCATGAATTTTTTGCAGGGGACACCACTCATCCCAAAAGTAAAGATATATACAAGTTTCTGAATGTGATTCATGAGAAGCTAGAATCAATTGGGTATTCACCTGATTACTCAGGAGCACCTATGGTTGATGAGATTGATGATGGAAAACAGAGCACCTTGAGATTGCACAGTGAGAGACTGGCCATAGCTTTTGGGCTCTTGAGCTCAAAATCAGGTGTGCCCATAAGAATATTTAAGAACCTTAGAGTCTGCAATGATTGCCACAAGGTGACCAAATTGATCTCGAGAATTTACAATGTGGAGATAATTGTAAGAGACCGTATTCGGTTCCATCACTTTAAAGATGGAATATGTTCTTGTATGGATTATTGGTGAATGATGCCTCTGTATTAGTTATCACTATTAGATGCATATATAACTGAAAATTTTTGGGAATTGCATCTAAATAATTATTGAGGAATATTGAGTTCATTCTTGTAGTTTTCTCATGGTAATGACTCATTGCCAACTTCTTGGTGAAATTTGGTTGCCACATATAACTTAATTATCATGGACATCGGAAACATTTGTTTATTATTTGTTGCTCGCTTTCGGTTGATCATTTTTAAGTTTTAAGGTTGACATGGAGGTTTTGTAAAGAAAGAAGAGTATAAAAAACGTTGGTGACGCACATGACCCCTTCTGGTTGTATCATCTAATCTATGTCAATCAGACCTTGTTGCCTTTAAAATTATAGTAATTTTCTGTGATCCAATCGAAACCTTTCTATATGATCTAAAGCTTTTTGTCTCCGGTAACCTATATGACCGTGGTCCAAATTATTGAGCTCCGTTGATCGTGTAATAATATAATATATATATATATATATATATATATGAAAACGGATGAACAGGAGAGGACAGGAGATGATCTTGTTCTGCTTGTGCTTCGTCAGTTTCCTTTTTTTTTTTTTTTTTTTGGGGCTTTATTCACCTGACAAGTTAGTAATTTCCAATTCGGCGCAGTCAGATTAAAAGAACGAGAGGATTTGTGTTCATATAATTAATATATATATAGAGAGAGAGAGAGAGAGAGAGATCCACGCATATAGTGGTAAATATGTAATGTTCTAAATATATTTATACATATTTAAATCATAGCTTTGTAAATTTCTAATAAAAATGTTTATGAATAGTTTATGAAAAAAATAAAGTATTTAGTACAAGAATGTTCAGAAATGATCTTATATTTTGTGCAAAGTTTTTTAAATGAATAATTTCAGTCCAAAACAAATGGCTATGCAGAAAGTAATTTCTAAGTTGACTCTATATATCTGACAAAAAAGGATCTGCCTTTAACTCTCCGACTAATAAATTGAATAAAGTATGAAGCACAAAAAGAATCTACAAAACCACCTAACAATAAATAAAACAGATTCTCTGTTACACGGCGTACGCAGCAAAAAATGTTGAAAAAATAAAATAAAAACAAACAAAATGCGACGACCCTCTTGTGCTGCGCACCCCTGACAACAAAATTCGTTGAATCTTCATGAAAGACTGGCTATATTCAAACTAGAGCCAAGAAATAAGAAGCCCCAACAATGTACCATCAGAATCGTCTACAAGCCATAGAATGGCCATTAATGAGCCGATATTGCTGTTATGAGCTACGAACCTTTCACAATGGCAGCTTTAGAACTGCCTCCTTAATTTTAGGTTTGAACCTTGATGGGTTCTGAAATTCAACGAATGCACAACTTCCTAACATATTCCTAAATGCTTTCACATAAAATTTGTTAATGTACATAGGCCTTGCATTTTAACACATTCAAAATTGCAACACTCTAGCTAGCCATCTCACAGTAAACCTTGTTCCTCAAAATCTCTTGCCACTGAAACATCAGAACAACAAAAAGAAAACTCATGTTAGGGCAACAACAAAGCATACATTATATATAAACCCCTCCAGAACAGGAAGAGGAGGAACAAAAGTAATTAAAGTCTTGTGTGCAATGTGAGCAACTCCTCATTATCAACATATGAAACACAACGGAAATTTTTAATAAAAGTAACGTCTTCAGACACTTGTGCTTGGTGTCCATATTTCTTAGGTATCAACAGAATATATGAGATTTTTTGCCCAACATGTTTGGTAAAAGCTAGAGAAGCAACATCTTTTACATCTCAGTTATGAAAAGGTAAGCTAATAAGAAAAATATATCAGCTCTGAAAAAAGGTAAGCTAATAAGAAAAATACTAAGTTATGGATCTGCATCTTTAGACAAAATAGTTGCCAAATCGATGAACTTTCTGTGGAGAATAAAAATTTCAAAACTTAAAAGCCTCGGCCAACAGTTTAAGCCATCAAGTTTTCGAGCTCTATAAGAAAACGGAAACGTGAGATGCATGTCAAGTCAGATACTACTAGTGGCCAATTTTGCAGAATCCACTGATGAATAAGCTATGCCAAGAAAATTAGACAAAAGAAAAGCTTACCTTTTGACGATGGAAGAACCAAAACCACCTGCATCGTCACATTGTTTGGAGGAAGCTGCAAGCGAAGAGGGTAAAGCTTTCCATTCAAAGGACTGCGAGTACACACAATGATTCCCTCCAGCCCTGTCTCTTCCTCAAATTTACGAGTCAATTCCTCAACTCCATTCCCTTTAAAAATCAAAGAATACCCCTGCACGCCTTCATCACTCACATCCCCATTATCCTCTGCCACGTGGTAGTATATAGTTCGTCCCTCCATCTTCGGCGGCGAACACACATTCGAATCAGTAGACTGCAAAACACAAAAATTTAATAACTCAGATCAAACCTACCCACACACAAACTTCCACAACTCTTCCACGAATCTCATAAGTCATACCTCTTGTCTTGAAAAGTTCGCAGATTTGATCGATGCAGCTGATGGGGTGTTGGATTCGAAGTCCAGAGAATCCGAATGGGGCACGGGTGGAGGCACGGGTTTCTGACCCGGAGACTGAACATGAATCTCGACAATGTCCACATCCCACAAGATCCAATCCTGTGTGGCGGTTCTATGGGGAATATCGTGGGTCACGGAGTTCCTCCAAGGGGGCAAGCCCCCATTGGCTCTGAGATAGTTCCCGTACCGGGTTTTGATCTTGACCCGAGATCCGTCTCTAACGGGTTCCCACTCGACGGAGGAATCGAGCCTTCGGGGCAGAGTCTGAAGGACCTTACGACCCGTCATGCCCAACAAGAAAGGTTGGTTGGAAGCAGTAAGGTACTTGCCGAAGGAGCTCTTGAGGCGAATGATGTAGTCGTAGCCGGGGACATACTCGACGAACCATCGGGCGGCATTGGAGGATCCGTTTCGGTCTTGGATGACGGATTCCTCGTCCTCGTCGGCGAGGAGGTACTTGTCGTGGTGGCTGCGGAGGCGCACCGCCTTGGCGTTGTGAAAGAAGTCCATGCCCGACCTGAACTTGTTGGAACTTATCTGTTTGAAACTTGAGGATCAGCGAAGAGTTCTTACTAGATTCAGACACAAGATGAGGATTGGATTGGTCTATATATGCAAGGAAAAAAAATAATGACGAGTTTTCTTGTTGTAATGGGAGCCAGTCAGCGCCAGCCAAACTGGATCACTGTGACAACACGGTTATATTGTGTTGGGTGAGGTTAGATTGGAGGTCGACGCGGTGATTACTTGGCCAAGTTGATTTTGTAACATACAATAATAATCAATAATTGATACAAGTAAAGTTGCGTGGGAACTTGAAGTCGACCGGATTCAGAGTAAGAGGCGTATTGTAGCAGAGAGACAGATCCTAACCGTGCCCGTTGAATCTAACGGGATTGGATTTAGATAAAGCGCATTGTGAGGTGGCGTACTCACGGAGACATCATGCGACTACGCAAGAGAATCAAAATGGGATAAGGAATCGGGAAGGCACCTTTTGGGATCTTAACCCGGAAACTATTACCAATTGTAAAATCTTATACGACAGAGACCAATGTAAGACCGAGTATAAACGAGTGGCAATTTTTAGTTTTTTAGAATTTTAAATTAAAAAATTACAAATATTTTCTCTGTTTTAACCCATTTTTCAACGGTTACTATATACTTTAAAATTTACATAATAAATTTTTGTATTTTAACATCTTTAAAAGCAAAAATCTTATATGAAAATTTAAATCTCTTAAAATGTAAACTTCTAAAAATATCTCTAAAATAAAGGAAGAGAGAAGAAAGAGAATAAATAAAAAGAGAAAATAAGTAATAAATAAATAAACTCATACATAATCTCACTCTTTGTGTTATAACCTTAAAGATATTTACAAGTTTTTCACGGTAAAAAATTCAGACTCCTTTTATGAACATATGGACATATGCAAAAGAATACAAGGAGTTTGGTTGATTTTTTTTATTTTTTTAAATTATTTTATTATCAAATCATAAATGATATGTATTAATTGGGAAATACACGCACGCGCACACACATATATTAGAAGTATTAATATTAACTAATCAAAATATACTATGTATCTTTTCACATATGCGGATATGAAATTTTCACTAAATATTTAGCAGAACATGGATGAAAATTTTTGAAGTACTGCTAACCATTTGTAAATGAGTCAAACTATATAAAATATCTATGGGTTTTTATTAAATAAGTTTAGTTTATTAAAATTTATAATAAATTAAATTAATTATAGAATATATTAAATGTTAATATATTTTTAAAGGATACTAACTTTTAAATTCTAAACTACTTTTTTATTTGTTTATGGTTAATTTATATATTAATTTTTTATAAATTATATCTAGTTAACAAAATTTAATTATTCAATGAATTACTTTTTCCATTTATAATGATATTATATTTATTTAAAATTATTATTAGTTTTAAAATAAATTAAAATTTTTTTATTCATGATTAATATCTTTATAATCAAACAAGTATTCAAATACTATAATGAATTCACAAGAAAACCCGTCAGTACAATATTACGATCTTACTTGCAAAATACAGACACACACGTATATATATATATATTATATAACATTTCTTAAGAATTATTGACCAATTTCATGGTGCCAATCTTGATTAGTGCCATTAGCGTGTGCTAACTTTTGCTGGTGCGCGAGTGCTGGTGAAGGCTTGACATCCAACTAAGTTGCTTGCTTCATTTGATTTCCATGTTGGATTCTTATGAAACCTAAAGTCTTCCTATTCTAGAAGAAATCATATAGTTACATAATTTTATCTCCTGCCCACTTCATCCCGTAGAATTTGTAGTACCCCCAAAATATTCCGCGCAATAGAAGACGGACTTGAAACTCTTAATATACTTTAGGATAGAATGAGAGAGTGATTATATGTTAATTAAAAATATTATCATGAAGGGAACAATTGAATGTGAAATATTTTCTTAGTTTACCGAAATAAAATTATCTTAAAAGATGGTATAGCATTTGTTAAGTGTTTTTTATGAATTGAAATTTGTTTATATTCAAATGACACACGTAAAAGAAACATGCTACCTCTGGTCTTTTTTATTAAAAACAAAAAAGTTATTTTATTAATATTAAAAAAAATATTTAATATCAGTTTAACTTATTGTTCAAATTTAAATTTAATAATTCTTTTTTATTTTGCCCATCTTTATTTTACATAAAAAAACGTTATACATTATTAAGTGTATTTAGTGTAATAATAAATGAAAAGTAAAAAAATTATATTATTTAATGAAGTAAAAAAATATATCATGTTTCTTATATTTTAAAACCAAAAAAATCTCTTCAGATTTTTTTATTAAAAAGATCGGAGGGAGTATTAGATAAAACTGATGAGACTTATCTAAACATAAAAGAATTTATATTAGTATTTTATGTTTTAGTGTTTGATTAAAAAAACAAAAGGCCATTACTTAGTGAACATTATATAGTAATAACATGTTCTAATCTACTAAATATATTTAAATATATAAAAATAATATTGCAGCATTTTATATAAAACCAATTCAAAGAAAATTTAGTTTCAGTCCAAAAAACAACTTAATCTTTGATTGTTAAATCCACTAGTTTTAGGCTGCAAAATCGTGTGAAAATATAAGTTAATATCTAAATTTAATAAATTTGTTACACGTTAAGGGATCTTTTATTTTAATAAGTCAACTTTTTGTCAGTTAAATGCTACATAATTTAAAGACTAAATTATTAATTTAAAGGAGCTTACTAGTATCAAATAATAATTGTTGCTTCTCTAAAGCCGTCTCTCATAAATCAGTTTAATCTTCTGTATTTATATTTATATATAAAACTTTGGTGTCTTCTAATTAATGCATATATATATATAGTCTTATGGTATCTTAGTTACAAAACTCACATATTAATAAAATAAAGTATAATAAATTTAGATACAATATTTACTAATAAAGAGGGAATTATTGATATAAGTAGACTCTTTCTTTTTATTTTTTAAAAATACAAAAATTTAATCATCAATTTAAATAATTTATTTTAAAATAAATTTAAAAAAATATTGACATACGCTTTAGCCTTTAATGCATGTAACCAGTAATTTAAATTCAATTAACCAAATTCAGCCCATAAAATTAGTTTCCATTAACCAAATTAACTTGAGAATAATATTTTACCCAAAAAATAAAAGCAAAATTAATTAACAATCAAGCATGGTCACGGGGGACACGAACCTGCAACTTCGAATTCCGTCTAGGCGAGGAACTCATGGAGAAAACCGACATGGGCGACGACGGTTCCGATCCCAAAATCTCGTCGGAGGCAGAGGACGATGCGACACTCTCGGAAAACGAATCCACCGTCTCCGGCAATTCCACGGCCTCCACATTCCACAGAATCCAATTCTGCGTCGCTGAGCTATGCGGTTCATCGTGCGTAATCGAGTTCCTCCACGGCGGCGTCCCTCCATTTGCCCTCAAATATTTTCCACACCAACTCCTCAGCCTCACCTGAAACCCATCTCTTATCGGCTCCCACTCGAACTTCGAATCCGAACCCATTTCGAAATTGGACTGAAGAACTCTGTCTCCGGTCATACCCAATAGAAACGGTATGTCCGTCGCCGTCAGGTATCGGCCAACATGGCAGCTCTTCAGACGCACAAGGTTGCTCTTCCCTTCCACTAATTCGACGAACCATTTCGCCTTCCTCGAAGACCCTTTTCTGCTCTGCCGGACCTTTTCACGGTCGTCGTCAGCGACGAGGTACTTGTCGAGGTGGCTGCGAAGCTTCACGGCCTTGGCTTTGGTGAAAAACTCCATAGTTAAAACTTATACTACACCTGCTAACTCGTGCTAATAAGGCGTGTATACAAAGTACTGAGAATATTTTATTTGTATTGGTGATCAAGATTGTGGTGGGTTGATATATGTGAAAGAGGAGCTTTGGTACTATCTGGATTTTCAATGAAGATATTATATGGTTATTAGAAGAAAGTTAGTGAAAAGGTTGATGGTGTTCGGTCTTGCTTTGTTGGTATTTGTCATGAATGGCAATTAAATGGTTTTCTTAGTGGTCACGATTTGGATGGGAAACGCAGACCCCCAATTGTTGATTGAGAATACTAGTAGAAATAAAGATAGTTGACGAGGAAGGTTCTGGGCAATACAAATGTTTTGAGACAAAGGAAAAGACTGTGAAGGTCTGCGTTGAAAATCAAAGTTTGAAACCAAATATGGACAGTTAAGGTAACGGAGGAATCTGAATGGCAACCCGTGTGGAGCATAGTGAAAATTTATATTTAACTAGGGTGGGGTTTATGCACGAAAATTAAAAAATAAATAATGGGGAGAAAACATCTAAAACAAACAATCAAACAAACAAAAAGAGAAAGACACTAAGACCCTGTTTGCCAAGAAAAAATGGAAAGGGAAATTTAAAAAAAAATGATGATTTTATAAATAAAAATAAATTTTATATTCTTATTTTGATTATGTAATAAAAAATATAATTATTAAATAATAATTAAAAAATATAATAAATATGACACATTAAAAAAAAAAAAAAATACTCTCCCTTGCAAGCAACCAAACATATCCTGGACCCAAAGCAAAGGTGTGGGTGTGTGGCCTATGAACAATAAAATCAACAGTTTTTTTTTTCAAAATTTATATATAGAAGTAATTAGGTGTATTTTATTATCTTGTAATATTTGCAATTTTGTAGAAACTTAAAACCTATTTGATACACAAAAATATCAAGTATGAAAATAGAAAGAAAATAAAAATGTGGATGGAATGAAATAATTATATTTAGTATAATATAGAAAAAGAATAGAAATATCACTATATTTGTATCTTTAATTGAATTAAAATAGTATAAGAATAAAAAAAAGTTACAAGGAAATAACCCTCATATCTTTTTATTAAAAATAGTATTGAAATAAAAAATTAATGATAATAAGGGGATATAATAAACGTTGTATAAATTAAAACAATATCTTAAAACTTCATAAAAAAGAAAACTTTGTAATTTTATCTAATTTAACTTTTTTTTTTTTGGATAAAGGAATATAGTAATAACAAAAAATTTTATGAGGATACTTTGACATTCCTTCTTTAAATATATAGAATTAGATTTAATATATTGTCTAACAAGAGCAAAATACTCTGATTTAGTATTCTAATTACAGTCAACAAAATCCATTTTCTAATGTTCTTGGAGAATTAGCTTCTCTCTCTAAGTTTGTTGTGCCTCTTGGCTTTTTAGAACCAATAATTCTTTTGATTTTTTTAAAAATCTTTTTGAAATATGAACTTGTAGATAAGGTAAATTTCTCTATAAATATTATACTTTTCTATCAATACTTTTTGATATACAAAATTTTTATATAAAAGTAAGTGCAGAGTATACTTACATGAATAAGATAATTATAAGAATTTTACTAGAACAAGAATAAAATTGTAGAAATAATTTATAAGGAAATACTAAATATTATTATTCAAACTTAAAAATAAGACTTCCTCCCTGCCCTTCGTTGAGAAGAAGTTCTAGTTTTATAGAATAGAAATAAATTTCTTATTTAACTTTATAAAATGCATATAAGATAAAATTATTTAATATTTTTTTTTCTTTTACCTCTTTGTGAACCACCCCCCCCCCCCCCCCCCCAAAAAACATTGATGGACACTTCAATACAATATAGAAACAAATTCGAATCACAAATCGCATCCACCCACTTCATTGTTCAACCCATAAAGCACAGGTAGTGGGATTTTGGGCTTTTATTGTGAAATGAAAGGTGGGTGGATTTCAACAAAATTATCATTGATTGTGTTGCTCTTGTCTATGATCCTGCGCTTGGAGGAGATGGTCACTTCTTGTCCTTGACTCTCAAATGGAACAGGTCTTTGTTTTTAATTTTTTCAACTGAAAGAAACCATGGTTTCACTCCGTTTAGAGATGTTTAGTTGGGATAGTGAAGTGTTTAAAAATTAAATAAATAAACATTTGTTAATGAAGTAGTATTTAAAATTGAAATTTTATTTTAATGAGAATGAAATATGAAATAATGATTTATTGATTAAAATCTTTATTTTGTTTGGAAGTTCCTCAGATATATTTTGAACCTACGGAAGAGTCTTTTAGGTAGGTCCAAATAGGCTTTGACATTTGCCTCTTATTAACCATTTACTACAATATAGGATTTGCTCGTTATACGCAGAAATTGTCAATGGTGATTAATTTCATGGCATTCAGATCAGGTGAGATTCAATTCTTTCAATATCTGTCTCTGCTCTAACAAGGAATTGATCGAAAGGAGAAGGCTATGGACTTAATGAAAATATTATCTTCGCCCAATGTATAAGAAATAATTAATTAATTTATATGAATTAGGAAAGTTAGTTAAAAATAATTACTTTTTTTAATTTTATCTTAATTAAAAAATATTTTTAAAAAATGTTTCTATTTAATATATATATATTTTTGAAAAATTAATAACAATTACTGTTCATAACTTAAATGACTCATTTAATAAATAGTATAATTGAAATACTATAATTAATATATCAAATATTAATAGTTTATTTTTTATATTTTAAAATAAAATTAAGCTTTAGAATAATTTTTTATATATGCGATGGGAGGAAGTATAAAAAATAAATAAGTAAAAATACATGAAATAAAAAATTATTTTTATGTTTTTATTTTAAAAAATAATTTAATAATTATAGAGATATAATAAATATTACATAATTGTGTAAAAAAATTACAGAACAAAACATTAGTAAATTCATAACTTTATACAAATTATTTATGTGAGTTTGACCGATTTGTGAAAGAATTAATCGGACTGAAATGAGATTGATTATATGAGTGTGAATCCAACTAAAACCATCATAACTTTTGTGTGAGCTTAAATGCCGGAAATCACGCAAGAATAAGATAATAGAGCACGGAGTGCAATAATGTGATTTTCAATTATACAGACAAGATGGTTACTTCTTTCATTGGACCAACAATTGGTAACCAGGAAAGTTTTAGGAACGATGGGTATTTTAAAATTAGATATATTAAATTTATTATCTCATATTATATATTATAAAAATTAAGGATAAATTACTTCTTTATTTTTTAAAAATATTTAAATTACACAATTTTATTTTGAAAATATAAACTTTCTATTTTCCGAAATAAAAAATATTTTTTCATTATTTATCCTATGGTAAATTATAATTATATTTATTGTAATCAACCTACTTCTGTGTGTGTTTAGATCTTAAAGACTCCTTTTTTTTGGTTTAAAAAAATGGTGGATTTTATTTTGATTAAAATTCTTCTATATCAAGTTTATTTTTTAAAATTAATAATATTAATTTCAAATAGACACAAAAATCAAAGGCCTACATATGTGATTATTTTATTTAAATGATGAAACTTACAATATAGGCGGATTTGTAGTTATATCTCTGTAAACTTGAAATTGAGGATATAATTTCAAAAATAAAATATTTAAAAAATCACTTCTAACTTGATATAATTATTTTTGTGAATCAATGTATATATATATATAATTTAAAAAAGAATCTCTCCAAACACAATTCACAAGCTATTTGACTGTCTGGGACTACTTTATTTTTTTATTTTTTCATAAAATTTTTTTCTTTTTCTTTTTCTTACACTATAAAATCTCTCTTTTTTTTTCCTCGTCCGAATGCATCGGACCCGCCTAATTATCGGAGGAAAGCGGCGTATCACGAAAGGGTCACAGGGTCCATTCGTTTATCAAGTGGTGGGAGTTTTTAGGATATAGTTGTATTAAAAAAAAAGTGAAGAAAATTGTTATAATACTGCTTGATTCTTAAGGCGGCAAATACGCTTTTGAAAATACAAATATGGAAAAATGTCTTAAAGTATAGAAAAATTTGAATTTTATGAATAATGAAAGTATTAAATTCCTAATATTACAAGTATATCAGAAAACATTATAAGTTTACAATTTATCATTACAAATTACAATTCCGATATTAATTATTAAGTCTCACATAATTTCGTTAAATTATTAAGTTCTGTATAATTTCAAGTTTTTGGATTTTAAAAGCTGCATAAGTGAATTACTAGTCGCTTGACCTTGAATTATTAATCCATGAAATATCAATTTCTAGAAGGAATTAGTATTTGGACATTAACATAGAAAATAGAAGCGTGTCAGCAGGGGAAAGCAAACCAGGAAAGCGTCTTCCTTCAACATTATTTTTCTTATACGTTTTCAATTAACTTATGCCCTTTTCACATGGAAGATATATTCAAATTTCCCACCGGGGCTCGCCCAAGGTGTGCCCGCCCAGATTCATCGCTCGCGCGGGAGATACGCATATCGTGTGTAGAATTTTGGGTTGTTTAAATGAAAATTAGATGGTTTATATTTTATTTTTTTTAATATCAACTATTTTATTAAATTAACATTTAAAAGACATGCATAATTCAGAACCAAAAATAATAAATTTTAAGTTATTTAGATTTATTCTAAATTGCTTAGAATCGTTTCACACAAGGATGCTTTTTTCCTTTGTGTATACATGGATTAACATTACCTTCTCACCCGACATGCTATGTGTGTGTGAGATTTTTTTAATAAGTAAATTATTTTTTCCTTTTAAAAGATACTTAAACTATATTTTTTTATTATAAAAACATGCACAAATTTTTATTAAAATTAAAATATAATCAAAATATCTTTAAGAATTATTGGTATCAAGAGTATAACAAAAGAATTTAGAAGTACTGTATTACTTAGTGACTTTGTGTAAACCTGCTAAATGATTCATCTAGATAGATTTGGTTGCTTTCATTTCTACTTCTTGAACAATGCCGTATTGTCAGCATATGCTATAGAGTTGGAAGTGTTGGTTTGCACTTTAATTTTAGCCATACAACGGGTTGAGTATTACCTCACCTTCCCCCGTGTTTAGTAGTAGTAATTTTTCAAGCTTTCCATAATCCAAGACCTTGTGATTGTAGTCCCTAGTCCCTTCTAAGGTTTATAGGTGGTAAGCTCTTCCTTCCAAAACTTCTATTATCATAAACAAGCCTTCCAATTAGGAACTAATTTTCCTTAAGCCTCAATCTCATCTTTGCCCTCAAGTTTCCTAAGCATGAAGTCACCAATGTGGAAGCCCTTTTGCTTAACCCTTTTGTTGTAAGGGCTTTCAACTCTCCTCCTATGGTTCTTACTCTTAAGTTTTGCTTCAAGTCAATGCCCTTTGATTCAGTATAAGTCGTCTAACAACACCTGATCATTTTTTGTTTTTTTTGTCATAGTTCTGCAAGCAAGTCGATAGCATTGTGGTTTTGATAGGCACCATAACTTCTATTCCCAACACCAAGTTAAACAGTGTGTTTCTTGTTATTGTTTTAAGCATTATTTGCAATATCCAAAGAACTTTTGGTAGCTCTTCTATCAAGAGACCCTTTGCTCAATCGAGTCTCAATTTTAAGCCATTAATAATTTTTTTGTTTATTGCCTTAACCAAGTCGTTCATTTACATATGGTTGACTAAGGTGTTGTTCAATTCTTTGTAGATCATAGAATTCTTTAAATTTTTTGTTGGTGAACTAAGTTACATTGTTTAAGATCAACATTTTGGTGATCCCAAATTTGATAAAGATCTGATTATGGAAAAAAGAGATGATATGTATTTCAATGATAAATGCAACAGCTTGTCTACTTACTTGGAGAAGTAGTTAATTGTTACAATTGCAAATTTTCTTCCACATGTGGCCTTGTTGAATGGCTTTCATATTCCAACTACTATTGGCTAAGCTTGGCTTTATAAGAAAAGGACTATATGAAAGTCTATGATAGATATTAATGCTACGGCAATTATATCCATATCCCAGGGGAAAAATTTCATAGAATCTTAATTTCTTATCCGTTCACTAAACAAGTGCTCTTTCACCTATGTGCATTGCATATTCCCCTTCATATACTTCCTCTAGTACCATTTTTAGTTTTGGGTATGGTTAGGAACTTCAACAATGATGCCTTCAAAGGCTTGTAATAAAGCTCGTCATTTATTATGATGAAATGAGTTGCTTATTTGATAATAAGCCTCATGCGCTTGAGGTTAACTAAGAGGTATTCCTCCTTTAGGTAGAGTCTGATGAGGGTTTGCTAGTTCAAACTATCACCTTCCTCAATAACCTAGACCTTTACTACTTATATGATTAGATAATTAGTGAAGGTTTCTGAGGTTGCCAGTGTAAGAAGAGCATTTTCTTGTGCAAGGTATATAGTGAGTTCCACCTTTTTGAACTACTTGATTAGCTCCTTTTCCTTCTTCATGTACTTTAACATTCGATTTCCTTTAGTTTTATATACTCTAATGAGTTATTTCTCCAGTAGTTGGGAGTCAGTGTGCATGCATACGCACTTGGCTATTGTCTCCTGAGCTAACTCAAGGCCTGTTATTAGTGCTTTATAATCTACAACATTGTTAGACATTAAAATTTATATTTTAAAAAGTATTCAAAACTTTTATTAAATGGGTTAGTGAAAATCAATCCTACTACATTGCATTTTTTGTTGGAGAAGCCATCAACATGTAAGGTCCATGTGAAGCTCTCCTTAGCATTGGCTTTTCTACTTATAATGGTAATTTCAAAAACAAAATTTGTTAAGATCTGATAAGAAATGTCAAAATCAAATAGCTCCACCACCCATTTAACAAGTTATCCTGACTTTAATGTCCCTATTTAATTATTAATTATCCCTCATTAATTATTTGACAAAAGTTTTATCATTGTATTTTTCTTTTTGGTACATCAAAATTTATGTGCATTGCGAAAGTTATCATCCAATAGCATGCTCTAAATATAAGAACTTGGTACATTAGAGGCATATGAAATTTTCATATAATGCCATAAATATTGTCATTTCATCGATATACAAATTCAATGTTCTAACAAAGTCATGGCATATTTGTATACATCAAAATGTTCCAATAACACAGTAGCGAAGTTCTAAGGTCCTAAATTATTGTCATAGTTCCTAAAAAGACATATAAAGATTGTCCCTCCATGTTGACTGTCGTCCATTTCACGTTCAAGATGATTTGGACCTAGCCTATTCTTGGGACATCTATGTACAAACTTGATAGTCAACATTACTGAAAAGATTAATGAGAATTTGCATTCTCAATTAACAAAAAAAACTTGTTATTTTTAAAACTCAGTAATGGCCTAGTTGCATAACTATAGAAAATCTTTTTTTTCTTTTCCTCTATAGTATGTAAAAGGCAACAAGAAAATAAACTGCACATACAATCAAATAGGGATTAGGGCATATATATTTTCATGCATACAGTAAGCCATTAATACAAAAGCAAATACCACTAATCATCTCATAGTCTAATATTTTTCTTTATATACATACCCAAAATATCAAAAAGTCAAACAACAATATATCATGTTAGGCTAACTATACTACCAAAAATACAAAGATGCTGCTAGATCAGTTACTACATAAGTCCTAGCAAATATGTATAAACAATAGACTACATTCTATGCTACAGTATATCACTAGAACCAATGCAACAATGAGCATTGGTATTCAAAAGCCTAACCATCCTACTTGATGCCAGGCAAATGAAACTTTATAGAGAATAATGATTCTAAACATTTGTATAAAGTAATATGTAAGCTTAATTTGAAATATTTATATAAATTATTATCCAACTCAATCTAAATGTCATGTAGGTATAATCGAAAAATAGCATGCTTAATGCAATCTTCATACATAATCTCAATTAGAATAATAACATTTTCAATATAATATCTATAGACAATAGTATGCAAGCTCAATCTGGTCATTTGTGTAGCGTGTTAACTTAGCATAAAAGAGCAAGCTCGATTTGTGTGTCTATATATTATGTAAACTTGTTAATACATTCCATAATCAATTAACATGAAACACGATTGCTAACCATTTCTATCTAGGGTGTCCCCTAGAGTCGATTTACGAAAACATATAATCAAATGCCATCTCTTTTTTAAGGATCATCTCTTGTTTTTAAGAAACCAACTCCTATAAGGACTTTAACCTTCAAGAACTCTATCTTTGCTAACGAAGTTTATTATGCTAATCTCATAAGTGCATGGATTGTACAGTAATAAAATAGTAAATATAGTATCATTCCCTTAAGGAAGAAAATTAATTACTAGTTACTAAAATTTTAATCTTATTATCTAAATTATCAAATGAAATGAAAGTCAACAAACTAGAGCTAATAATAGCAAAATTTAATACACAACAACTGACCTATGAATATAAAGGTCTAGAATATAAAATCCCCTACTCACTTTTTAAGCATCAATTGGAATGGACTTTTGCAGCAAGAATTGATTAAATTAATAGCAATCCTACTAATGTGAATGAAATTTCCCCTTAAAATAAATTACCATGTTTAAATTAAACATTTGTCTACTCTTGTGATTACAATAATGAAAACCCATTATGTTTAAGGAATTACAGTAAATTAAAACTCACAACTATTCAGATGCAACTTATATTTCTATAAAATAATCATCTATATATATTGCTCTAATGATCTATATTACAATTGATCTTTCGATCCTCTCATGATACAAAAAATAAATGGTGGCTAGCCATTTATGAACAATAAAACCGAAGTAACAGATTAATTTGATTAAAAGTGTTACAAGAGCATCCAATCTCAACTTAATTAGTAAGTTCATTTACATTCCATGTATAAGAATCTAGCTATTGATCATGTCAGTCAACAAAAAAGCAACAATGGAATGAATAAATCCATAATCAAAAATGCTAAGGAAAAGAGTAAGACAAAACAAATGGTTAAAATCAACAATTCGTCGGTAGAAGCTTTAGATCTCCTTTTGCTCTTATTAGATCTCCAAAACACTCTTTTAAGATGTTTTAGCCTTCCTTTACATCACCAAGTCTCTTCTCAACGTCCTCCTTAAAAAATTTAAGTTGCCTCACAAAAAGCCCCAATTTTATCCACACACGAGTAGCTCAAGTTAAAATCACCTAATTACATTAGCTGCCCTTGTAGCATTAAACATATCACATTGAATCAAGGACCTCTCAAAACACCCATTATAAGTGGACATGGTTAGCCCTTGTCCAACTCTGGTTAGCTTAAGACTTTACCCTCTTATATGCATGTGTTTACCAATACAACTAGTCTATGTTTCTTGTTGAATATGCTTAATTTCTTATTGATTCACTCATACTTTTCTACTTTGAACTATTGCTAATCAAATCATATAAAAAGCACATAAAGACCACATATTCTAGATTTAATTACTCAATTTGATCTTAAGAAAAACAAGTATATTTGACATTTATTAGAGACCATTTCTTATTAGGACTTTAACCTTTGAAAACTTTGTCTCCTTAGTACTAAAGGGTTTCACATAGTATCCTTTTTGTCTTTCTTTTCTTTTCTTTTCCCTTTTCTTTTCTTTTACAACACATGTAGACCATAAGAGATATGAAACAAGTAAAGCAAAAATGTAACATAAGCAAAAGAAATCATAACTACACAATTTTAAGATAACTCAAGCACACAAAATCTATGCATACAATTAAACTTTGATGAATTGCAATCATAGGTTGCCTAAACAAATTTTGGTGCAACCCTTTTCCTTATTAATATATCTTTACTATTTTTTAGTAATTCCTTGGTCTAAATCAAGTTCTAGTCTATGTCAAAGTCATCCATGTATATGATCATTATCAAGTCATAGTCTATATATAGTTATGGGTCCTTGTCATGGTCCATGTCAAGCTATAAAATTATAAGTACAAATCATAGCCCTTGCATAGGGAATTATATGACTCATAATTGAATTAAGTTCTTTGGGTTATAAAAGATTTTAGCTAAGCAATCAAGTTCATTGGAACATTCATGCAAGTAAAGATTAAATTCTTACAACATGCAAAAATCCCATTTTATACTTATTTGAGAATTACACAACTTATATAGATTTGAGGCTCCTTACATGTGCACAAATATGAAGAAATACATGGCCCATATGGAATTACACGACTAGGTCATTTACTCATCAGGTTTTGGTACAATGCACTGTTTATTTGGCTAGGTCATGTAAACTATAGAAACATGTTTATCAATGCATGATTGGGTTGTACAATTACATCCTATTTCATGAAGTGTATTGTAAACAACCCCAATCCATAGCTTCCTTCCATTTCAATCGACATGATTAAACATCACACAAGCACTTGAAAAAATCACTCTAATCATAGGATTTAATACAAGGTAAGCTTTTCCTTAAATTGGAGTTCCTATATCCTCATATTACTTACATGGTATCTTAGGCAAGATTTGGAAGAAGGAGATGAAGTAAAATCCAACATAACCATGCTACTTTCACTTGCCAAGCAATAAAGTGTTCTTACCTTTTCTCTTCAAACTCCCTCTTCCTTTAATTGCAATTTCTCCTTTTTCCTTAGTTTTCCTTCTCTCTCTCTCTCTCTCTCTCTCTCTCTCTCTCTCTCTCTCTCTCATGCTTTCTCTCCCTCTTTCACTTCTTAGAGTAAAGACTGGTTTAAAAATGATAACAAAGAGTTGAAGGGCGGTTTCCTTGTTTGTAATTGTTTCAACTCCCTTCCAAAGTTAATTATTATTTTCTCCCTCTCTCTTTGATGTTTTTCCTTCTTGCCTTGCTAAGGAAGCTTTTTAAAACTCAAATCTGTTAGTCTTCTTCTAATCTAATCTACTCTAACTAAAACTTCTCATTTAATGGAAACCAAAAGTTGGTAAAAGCCATTTATGATTGGCTGGATTGCTTCTTATTCAAAAATCTTTTTAGACTTTCAACTTCTTTTTCCTAGGGAATATCATATTTTAGCCGTAATGAAAATTACACTTTGACCTCTAGGCTTTACTTAATTATATTTTTATTCCAACAATTTTACTAAATATTTTAATTGGCTTAATGAATTTTATATAATTTTAAGATATATGGAAGTCTAGGAAATTACAAAGTTTCACATAATTTATTAAATAAACTATTGATGACTCCCTAATTTTGTATGAGAAAGGGATATATTTTATGATAAATTAAAGAGTTAAAGTACTTTTCTCTTGACTAATATAGTTAAATATGTATTCAATTAAACAAAATAAAATAAAATGTTTCAATTGCAATATCTTTATCAATTTGAACCTATTTTATAGTTAATTTTTATCTCAGGGGAAAGTTGAAAATTGTATAAAGGAATGAAAAAAAAGAAAGGGAAGCTGAAAAGTAAAAAGGCAAGTGAAACAAGTCCTTTCGTTACAGTTAGAACACAATTCGTTGTAGCGAAGAAGGCACTTCGCCGTAGTGAAGAAGGCACTTCGCCATAGCGAAGTCACGATGCATACAAATTCCAAAGATTAACTTGCTATAGCACTAGTAGTAGCGATATCAGTAGAAATATGGGAGCCTATAAGCTCTTGCCATAGCGAGATCGGCCTCTGAAACGCACAACTTTGATTTGCAAGCTAAAAAACATGAGAGAAGGCTAGGGCTTCGTCATTCAGCAAAGGAGAGGTGTTCTGGTAGACTGGGAGAGTGGGAAAATGTACAAGAGGTGTTGGGAAAGCTTCATACTAATTGAGAAATCATTGATTCTGTGCAAGATTCTTGCGATTAGGTGTTTCTACTCCATCTTCTCTTCAAGTTGATGTATTATTGCTATGTTTGCTAAACTTGTCTGTGGATTTCAAGCTATGAGTGGCTAAATTTTGTAACCCTTAGAGATTTTATGAACCTTTAAGCTTTAGAGATTATTTCCCTTTTGATTATATTGGATTATTGAAGATTTTAGTGTTTAATCTGAATTATGGTTTGATTCTATTGATTAGCCATCTTTAGTTTGATTATGGGTTTTGTAGTTAGGCTTTTAAAAAAAGAATTACTTATAGACCATTGATTGAGCAACTTTGGGTTAGACATAATCTAATTTACACTTGAGATAGAAATATACTCAAGGGCCCTAGGTAGTCTAGATAAGGTTTGAGCTTAATTATATGTTAAATTCTTATTTGAGACATCAAAGAGTTGATTGATATATGGGTTTGAATAGATCGAAAGACATTTTTACCTAATTAGACCTTCAACTTTAAAATTAGTATTACGCCAATTAATTAAAGAGGGAATGATTGACATTGTATAAAAAAAGGATTAGAATTCTTAGGGTGTATTTAATTGCTTATTTTCGATTAAAACCATCTTTCAGTACTATTAATTGCATTTTTTGAATAAATTTTTACAAAAATTCAATCACAATTTGATTTGTTTAACTAAAATGAATATGAGAACTCTAATGCCTAATTACTAATCGTATTGATTCTCTGAGGGAACAACATTGACTCATCATGTACTATTCTTATGACCCGTACACTTGCAGTGTCATTATTCTTGTGAGTATCAACTATATTCAAAATTCCCTTTTTATTTTATTAATATCTAAGGTTTTTTTTGGGCTATTCCTATTTAAATCTTAATTTACAACATTTGATAAAAATTAGTTATCAAAAATTAAGCACATCATAATATAATTTAATTAATTATATTTAATTTAAATAACTATGTTTAGAAGATGTGGCTTAGATTTGTGGAGAGTTTGCCTCAATAGCTAATTTGTGAGTACAATAACAAAATAGGCTTAAAAGTATAGGCACAACCTTTTAGCTATTATAATAAGGTAAAATGACAATTTTTCTAGCTTTGACTAGTTATTTTTAGTTGTCTGCAAGATTTTCCTCACAAAATACATTAGGTGTTGATTACCATCTTTTTTTTACATCAGTACCAAAGCTATGCATTCCCTTGAGATTGATAGATAGATGTATATAGGCCTTTCTTACTAGAGAGCTATCAACAATACTAGTGAGCTTAACTACTCTTTCAATTATTGAAATGCTTGCTTACATTCCTCCATCTAATTGAACTATTAAAGTCCATGTAAAACCTTGAAAAAGGGTAGCCATTTGCTTGCCATCTTTAATATAAATCTATTGATAGCCATAACCTTTCCTATCAAAATCTATATGTCTTGTGCACTTTAAGGTGAAGGTATCTCGAGGATTAATCAAACCTTTTGTGGGTTAGCTTTTATTCTCCTTTTGAGTTATCATAAAACTAGAGTCTTCCTACTTTTGCTCTGAACACAAATTTAGTAAGGCTCAATCTCATATTATATGCTCGTATATATTAAAGGTTTCCTTCAAGTCATCATTATGGTCTCTTTTCTCCTTACTTTTAACTAGTATATCATCAATGTAAACCTTTATATTCTTTTTCATTTGTTTCTAAAATGCTTTATAGACCAACCTTTGGTAGGTAGCTCCTATGTTTTTAGGGGCGAAAGGCATGATCTTATAGCTATAAATTCCTTATTTTGTCATGAAGAATGTTTTTTCAACATTTTTATCTATCATCTTAATCTAGTTATACCTTAAGTAGGAATCCATAGAGCTAAGAGTTCATTCCCTAATAGTTTGTCCATAAGCTTTCTATGTAGAGAATGGGGTAACTATCTTTTAGGTAGGCTTCATTGAAATCAATAAAGTAAATGTACATGTGCCATTTGTTATTGGTCTTCTTTACCATATCCAAGTTAGCCAACCATTCCTTTTATTTAACTTTTTTAATGAAACTAGCTTTTAAAAGCTTTTTCACTTCTTGTTCAATAATTATCCCTTTTGGTTCACTAAAGATTTTCTTCTTCTACTTGATAGGTTTTCTAGTACAATCAACTATTACCTTAGAACTTATCCTTGGCATGTCTAATGCTAACCAAGCGAAGATGTCAATGTTTTCATATAAGAATGCTTTTAACTTCAAGAATTACTAAAGGGTTAACTCATTGCTAACTAGAAGCATTTCTCTATATTTGTGCAAACCTAAAATCTCTCTAGGTCATCTTGTAATTTTAGTCATAGCTCTCTCCACTCATTTTAGACATCCAAGTTCTATATAGTTAACAGCTCCATCCCTTTATTCTTTTTAGTAAGCTTTCCAAAAGGTTGTTTCCTTATATAAAAATTATTAACAATTCTCATAATTTTAAATCTAACTCAACTGACCTTTAAACTCCCAAAGCTTGCTTTTGCACCTTTTTGCTATTAGAAGGTGTCTTGTATGCCTTGTGTTTATGCAATCATGTTCCTCCTTTCTTTTTATTTAGATGGTGTTTACCATGCAATATTAAGCTACCTTTTGATCACCCTAGATGCTGCCTTGATTGTTGGGTGTGCTGAATTTCAAAGAAAGGTTGTAAGGACAAATCATTATTTTCAATTTGTTCATTCCTATTTAGCCTAGGATTTCATTTTAAGTAGACTATGTTCCAATGACATGAAACACAGTAAAAGCAATTACTCTACAACTTCCTCTTTCTAAGGTTATAGGGAAAGCTATCATTTCCTTGACTCGTAGTTAGGGTCCTTCAAATCCATACTTAGGTTTGTCCATTAGTTAGTCAAAGGTCAAACTCAGAAAGGCCCATGTCTTTCAAGGCATAAAGTTACAAGATATTAACCACTATTGTTGTAACTACCAAGATAAGCTTTACTATCCAATGGCCAATCATGGTTGTGATTACTATGGGGTCATCCTTATTGTTGATTACCAAATTCAAGTCTTCTCGATAGAATATCATTACCTCATATTGTGTTTAAGGTAGGGCTTAAACATTACTATTGATGGCCATTATTTTGTTGAAGTAATGTTGAATATCCTTTACCTGTGATGAGGCAAAGCTAAGATGATGTTAATAATGCTTGCTAGTGTCGCAGGTATGGGAACTTAAGTTCAATTATAAGGTTTTCTTTTCACTAATCTTCTTTTTGTTACTTCTTCATATCTTTTATTATTATTATGCTTCCACTTATTGTTATCTCTCCTGTTTTCATTCTTGGTGATGTAGTTTCATAGGTAACCTCTTTAGATGAAGCCTTCTAGAGCATCTTTGAAGTCTCTACATCATTCAATATCATGACCAACATTGCGATGATAGTGATGGAATTTACTTTAGTTACAGTCTTCCTTTTAAATCTTTGTTGATTGAGGTTGCTTCCAAAACTCATTCTCTTCTATATTCCTTAAAATATCAATTGAAGAAATTGCTAATAAGGTATAAAATTCATACCAAGGTCAATGAAAATTTGAGTTTTTGAAAATGACCTTCCCCCAAGTTTGTCCTTCGCAAGTCATGGAGGCTACTTGACTTTCTTTTATTCTCCATACTTTTCTCCTTCTTTCTTCCTCTCATCTTCAAATTTCATATAGCTCTTTGCTTGTATTTGTTGTGAAACCTTTTACATGAGCCTAGCTACAGTTTCCTCGCATTTCTTATTTAGGGAGAACTTTAGCTTTTGAGACCATAAAGCTATAATCATGGCTATGATGATAGTTCCATAGTCTAAATTCTTAATGGTATATAATTTCTCATTAAAGTACTTCAAAAATTCTTTTAGACTTTGTCCTCCCTTTGGTACATCCCTTAAAGCGCAGATACGTCCAGAGTTTTGGATTTTGCTTGTGACAAATTAGGCTTGGAATTGCTTGGTGAGTTAACTGAAGTTACTAACAAAGTTGTAGGGCAGGTTGTTAAATCACATCCTAGCTCTGTTCTTTAAGGTTGTTGGAAAGAGTATACATTGATACTTTAATAATACTTAGGCAAAATCTATTTGTATGGTAAAGTTTTGCAAATGATGGATGAAGTTAAGCTTCTCATCATACAGCTCAATTGTGATATGTTTGTACTTTTTGGGATTGTTCCTTACATATATCACGCATGAAATAGGAGTTATTGTACCTTTAGAATGTCATACCATCAAAGAACAAGCACATATTTTATATCATAACATGCCTGTAGTATCAATTTCTTATCTTTAATACTTTTAGCAGCAGAAAATACAGACATTAAAGGCTCAATTTTTCCAAATAGGTATAATAACATAACTTCATCATGTGAATCCCAAGATTCATACTAAATAAGTTTGTTCAATATGGAACATGATAAAAAGAAGCATAATTTTCGGATTTTAAGCCATATGCTTCAAACTACTACTTTTACACACTTTTACATATTAGATACCAAATTCATAAATTCATATCTTGGGTTACAAAATTTTGATTCATGCAAATTAGGTGTTTATAAAAGTTCAAGACATGAACTATATGTTGTAAAATTTTCAAGCCAAAATAAGTTCATTTGGGCCACGAAATCCAATGAAACAATGACTACTACTGTTCTTGGATATATATCAAAACTAGAACTTTGAACATGAGTATTCTGTTTTATGCAAACTTGATGACTATAGAAAGTTTATAATATCAACTATATGCCTGTAAAATTTTATAAGCATTAAAGTTCATTTGACCTTTCAAATACTTGAAAATCCAATATCAAAACTAGAACTTTGAACATGAGTATCTTTGCCTACATAATTCTGTTTTATGCAAACTTGATGACTATAGAAAGTTTATAATATCAACTATATGCCTGTAAAATTTTATAAGCATTAAAGTTCATTTGACCTTTCAAATACCTGAAAATCCAAATTTGACCATATAAATAGCGTCCAGTAATTTTTACAATTTTTAGCCAGTTTTGGAAAATTGTAATAAATTTTATAAAACTCTAAAAATTATATTCTTTAACTTTATGAAAAGCTCTAAATGAGCTCTAAATTCTTGCCAAATTTCATCTAAACATTCACTTATTTGGTTTGGTTTTGGTTCAGGTGCAAAAGATAGCTTAAAGTAGTTCATATTTGAATCCAAATGGTTTAAAATGGACCTCTTTTAACTCATGTGTCCAATTGAGCACGTCCCAAATATTAAATATAGCATATATAACTAATTTATTAGGTCCTAAATCTAATGCAATTCAAATTCATGATCCACTTGCCATAACACATATACATTGCATGGCTTACACATGGTCAAAGTGTATAATCTTTTTCATTTATATTAAAAAATAACATTTATATCATAATTTCATACTTTTGCATTTGTGAGAATGGTTATATCACAAAATAATCATATACATTCTCTCATGTGCAACAAAATACATAAAATACTAAATTGTCATCAAAGTAAGACCATTCATGCTCTTTGGTCTCCATCTTTGCTTCCTTGAAAGTTCTCTAGACATGGTTAGTAATAATATGGAGGAGAGTGATATTTTATGAGTCCTAATAGCTTATTCAACTTTCAAGCACACTTACAAGGCATATTTTCATTTCTAAGAGAGCAAGTATGCATAATAAACATCCAACTATCAAACATAACCATATACATGAAATCATATGGATCCATCAAGTTAAAAACAAGTTCTAGGGACTTTTAGTTTAGCCTCATCTAATTATTTGAGACTTTTAACTTAGCCTCACTTATTTTTAGAGACTTTTGACTTAGCCTCACTCGCACTTAAGACTTTTGCCTTATCTTACCCATATTTAAGGACTTTTGGCTTCATCCCATCCAAATTAAGGGACTCTTAGTACAACTTCATCCATTAAGAGCCATTCCAAAATTTAGATATATTCAATGTCACATAATTGCCTAAAATCATTAAGCTAATAGCAACAAGCATAATTCATAAATAATACATACACAAGCAATCAATGACACTTAAACAACTAATATAAATATATAAGAATGGATGAAAAGCTACCTTTTCTCAAAGAAGTACAAAATTTTCCCTTGGCCTCTTGATGTACACTCTTGGCCTCACAGAAACACTTAAGGGAAGATTTATTTGTTTGGCCTAGACATATCAAATAAAGTACAAACATATCAATAGAACTATATTTGAACTCAAATAAGCCTTACATAAGCTAACTTTAGCTTTAAATTTTCATATGGTTCCATTTAGCGGCACAATGAAACAACTCATATAATTCATTATCTTAGCTCTAATTTCTCACCTATTATAAGTCATCTGACTCTAATTAAACTCATTAAAGTTCTCACAAACTCAATTCAAGGAGCCTACTTACAAGTTTCTTCTTTATGCATAATAAAACCCTAAACTTTCACTTTTTAAAATAAAGCTTTTAAATTCAAACTAATGGTTCTTAACCATTTATTTAGATGTTATTCTTAATTAGCCTCAATTTGCTTTGCTTTGGGGTGCTCTCATATCATTTTATGGATTTCGGTTTAGTTTCTGAAATACTAATTATTACATTAAAGCTCATATATTTGAAGTAGTTTATCTGTAGGATGTTTTTATTTCCTAGCCTTAGGATGCTTTTCTATCGCATCTTGTTTTTCTTAATGAACTTGTTGCTATTCTATTACCTCCTTATCTCTTGTAGGACTTTGTTGTTTCCTCCTATGCATTTTTTAACTTCACTTACTACTAAGCAAATGTTACCTTGGCAAGGATTTCTGACTCCGCTTGTCTCTATATAAGTGGTAGGTCATAGAGTACATCTAACTCTCTTGTTTCTACAACTTTCATAAGAAGCCTCCTCCATGTTATCTTCCATTTCCAAGCCCTCATAATTTATCTCATCGTTTTTGGAACGTACATAGTCTTTGTTAGTGAAGGCGTTATGTGCTCACCTTTCTTTTTTTTATCCAACTTAAACATGACTAGTCCAAGTGCATTCTTCTACCATTAGAGTGGCTCATCTATTTTTGATTGCTTTTTAAACTCATGCAACTTCATCGTTATAAAGTTCTGTTATTGTTACTACTAACTATTCCTGCATCTATATTATATACTACTATTATTGGCAAAGTTTTCAAAGGATCCTGATGCTATTAACCTATGGTTGAGTCGAGGTGCTTGCCATGACTAGGTTGAAATGTTTGCATCCAAGGTGTTACCTATCAATAAGCAAGTGACATTAACTACTCTAGGAAAGCTAGGAATGTTACCTTCTTGCGTCAAGACAATGGCATGGCTAATGGTCCTAACTCCAATCAAGATTTATGTGGTTTGTCTACTCATGGATGATCAAGTGGCTTTAGATGTCATGATACTCCTTCCTACCATGTTATGAGGAGATAGCTTGGCGACAATCCTCAACAAGCCTCACTTTGAACTCCAGTGTTTCAATCATTATTTTGGTTGCTAGAATGGTTTTTCCTTGTTTAAGCCATAGGTCTCAAATGACTAACAAATTCAAGTTTCTAAACACAAATGCCCTTACTTGGCATAATAGATGTTAGCATTGATAGTATGGCAAAAAAAGAATGAGAAAGATTTATCCATCTCAAAAGTATTGTATTACTTAATTTTTGTGAAATATAAGGGATTTCCTTTCTGAGTTATAAGGAAAATTAGGAGCTGTCTACAACCGCCAATGCGTGTTATATTTGCTTAGGGTAGAACGACTATTTTTTAAGGATAATGGATAAGCTTCCTATAGCTTAAGATTAATGTCTGTTATATAGGTAAAGATTCAAGCGTTTTTTTTTTTTTTTTGTCTAGTCTTAAGAGTTTTTGTGATGTCTCCTTATTTGTATAGGCTTTGGCATATAGGTTGGATCATTTTGAGTTTATGAAAATATTAGGTCCGAAAGACTTTCATAACAATAATAATATTATTTTTAATTAAGAGCATAACTTATTAAAAAAATATATTTCTTAAATTTTATTTTTATCTATTTTTTGTTGAAATTATAAATTTAATTTATTCAAAATTTTAAAAATTTATTTTTTTATATGAGCTAAATATATATTTTATATTTGTTATATTATATAAATAATAGATATAAACATATTTTGACCAAAATAAGTATAATTATAACTCATCTTATGATATACGAAAATTTTATGTAGTGTATTTTTTAAATTTAGAAAGAGAGAGTATAATTTTTTAAAATAAAAGAAGAATTATATAATTTAAACATTTCTAATATATATATATATATATATATAATTTATTTTTTCACATATATTTGGATTTTGCATTTTTCTCCTTCAAAACAATGAATTAAGAAAGCAGTGAAAAAACATAATAAGGGAACAATTACAAGAAGTAATGTGAAACATCAATTCATATAGAAAATAAATTATTTATAAATTATTAATAAACTTTGGTATTAAATTTATTAATATCTACCAAAAAAATACTTTTAGCAATGACTTTGTATAGCAACCATAAAAGGTCACCCATAAAAGTACACTTTTAATAGCTACAAAAATAAGTTGCCACAAAAAAATTGTCACTAAAAGAGTATTCCTTATTTTGTTAGAATTTTTAGTGGCAATTTAAGAAAAGTTGCCATAAAAATATTTTGTTTTTTAGCAGCAATTTTCTTAAGTCGCTACAAAAGCTTTCAATTTTTTTTCCAGGCAAAAAAGTTAAATTGTCCTTATATCAAAACTTTCACAAAAGAATATATAAAAATAATTAATTAATAATATAATAAATACTAAAATAAATTATTAAATGATATATAATATACATAATAAAATTAAAAATATTATAAAAATTAAATATAACAATATAAATATAATAATTATATAATAAAAATCATTAAAGCAAAAAATAAAATAAAATGGTGTAAAATTTAAAAGTTGAAAACTATTACCTGGTAGTTTTTTAAAATTCTAAATTTCAAAGCTTAAAATTTAAAATTTAAAATTTAAAATTAATAATAAATAACATTACTAAATAATTAATAATATCATATAAATTTAAGAAAAAATTTAAATTATTTAATAATAAAATAAATTATTACCATCATATGGTTACATGTTCCTTTTTATCGTTAAATTCCCATCGTTGGTTGGATGCATAAAGTTGTCACTCTTAATTCTGGATTGAGACTCCATTGTTGGTTGATGATTTTCCCTGAGCCCAATGGTGGTTTGCCCGTTTACTCAATTTAAGTTCTTATTAATTATGCTCTGTTTCTGCCCATCTGTGGGACAAACAATAGCTTCAAGTGGAGCTTCTTTTTCAAAGCAAGTTCTTTAATTTGAAATACTTATCTCTTTGTTATCTCTATTGGAACTGTAATTGTGAGTACACTAAGATTTAGCAGGACATTGACTTGGTCTAAACTTGATTTGATCATTTCTTCATGCGATATATACTTCAAGACTAACTTAATGAAGCTCTAATCCAATTACAAGGATGTTTCTTTTTTCATAAACATGGTGTGAAATTAGGATTTATATTTGTATTTATTTTTTATCATTTATATTTGATTTATAAATTTTATAATTTTCAATTAAATTATAAAATAATTTTTTAGAAATTGAAAAGCTTTGAAGTCATTACTAAAATTTGTAACTAAAAAAAAAAATCATTTAGTAACAACCTTTTATAAAAACTAAATTAAACAAAAATATAAAGACTACATGAGTTGTCACTAAATATCATTTTTTGTGGCAATCTTTTTATCATTATTAGAGAAATTTAATGTTAAAGATACTAAAAGTCTTTAATGATAACTTTGGGACTAAGTCATCATTGAAAGTATATTTTTTTGTTGACATGTTTGCCAGCTAAAAGTCCCGATAAACTTAAAGATGACTAACTACAAACTTCATCTCATTTGTTATTGAAATTTACTATAATTAAACAATTTTTTAGATAAAGTAATTTTGACATAACGTAAGAACTTCTATAATCAAGTTGGTTAGAGTATCGAGTCTATATTCATAGTTAAATTTAAATTAAAGTATGAGAGAGTAATATTTTAATCATGTTCTGAGTTTAAATTTTTTTTGCACGTGTGCATGCAACCAAATTTATTCAGTGATTTCCCTATCTCAAAATATTTACTCTTAGCGTGAATTCTGATGCTATTTCATAGGATACATTAAAGCTAAATATGGTCTGG
This sequence comes from Erythrophleum fordii, assembly GCA_032878935.1. Lineage (NCBI taxonomy): Eukaryota > Viridiplantae > Streptophyta > Magnoliopsida > Fabales > Fabaceae > Erythrophleum > Erythrophleum fordii. Next base: position 44,496,399 of record JAVQMF010000053.1, on the reverse strand, counting down.
CAATGAGAAATATGAGTTTCAAACTTATATATATATATATATATATATATTTTAGACACTATGGTATTAGATATTAATAAATAAAATATTATGATATTTAAAATATATATCTTTGACATGACAATTGAAAGTTATCATTAAAATAATAAAATTGTATGTTATAAAAGTTAAGCAAATTAAAATGAATGTGAAGTAAGATCTTTATGATTTTTTGTGGTATAAAATATTAACAAAACACATCATTTAATGACATCTTAATATCTTAGACAACGCCAATCAATTTAAATACTAGTATACTAAACATAGATATTTTAAATATGAACTTCTAAGATATTAAACTCTAAATATAAAAGTATACCAAACGCGTCTGTGAGTGCATCCCACCGTAATCAACGTCACTTTTACATTTACTTTTCCGAGATTTTTTTTTGTACAACATGAAACGGGCCAGATGAAATGAAGCCCACCAGCTAAAACACTTGAGTGCGATGAAGCAGAGTCCAATCGAGCCCAGCCCATAAACTCTAGTGGACGAGGTACTCGAAAATAATAATTACCATAAAAATAAGTTGAGCCACGAACCTTGCCTACACAAAGTACAAACCCTACACTGAAGTAAGACGTTGCATGAATGAATGATGATGGTGGGGTCCTGAGGAAGTATCTCCAGAAGACAATGAATATATCAATTCAATTGATATGTGTGCTACAAAATGGAAAATCCAAAGTTGACCCATCTTTAATAAGAATTTAAGTGTTCCTCTTTATTTCATAGTTAGTTATAAATTAAAGACTAATGATATATAGTGGCACAGTCAAAATCACATATTTCTTATTTTGCGATAAAAATTTTCACTATTGGCCCTGTTTTTTTGGGCAAAAAGAGGGGCCTAAGTCAAAATAACCAAGAGAAACTAAAAGAAAATTAACTATGACATTATTTTAGGAGTAGAAGTGAGTATCTGTTAACACCAGAAAGGTTAAGCGTTCAGGTGAACGGCCTAAAAAATGAAGTCCCAAATTATATTTGAAGTTGAAATTTGCCAACTAATCAATAGATATTAGCGTCCTTCAAAACATGTCGAAACTTATGTTTTAGTCTCTTTGTAGTCAATTGAAAATACATTTAATAATATAAAGATAAGTAAAATCTGTTTTACTGGTAAAATAAAAAAAAGGGAAAATTTGATTTTTCTTTGTATTTATTTATTTTTTAACAGAAACCACGTTTTGTTATATGAAAATCATGAGGATTCGAAATCAACTGTTGCTGCAAAAGAAATTGTCGAGCATGGCGTACAACTTATAGAAATATCATTGTACGAGATTTATGAAATTTATTCGTCCACCACCATTGCTGGAACACCTCCGAGTCAAACCAAGAAGAAATAAACACACAATGAGGTTTACGCCTCCAAGAAAGTGGGATAAACCAAAACAGTAAACCCTACCTGAATTGAGGAAGAAGACGACAAACTGGAGGAGGATTCTCAGTATGAAATTGTTTATGCCCTTGTTCTAAGTATGTACTTGCCGATGTTATAAGAATAAACAACTGAAAATCTCCATAGCCTTCGCTGGATGAATTTGAGGCTCCTAAGAAATTCGAAAATTAGGGCATAATCATATTACATATAATATCAGAATAATATGCAAGACGTTGCATGTCTTTGAGAACATGGTAAACCACATTTATTTGCAACGATCTGAAAATTATGGGTTTTGTGGGATGATTTAGAACGTGTACACTCTACCTTTGCAAACATTGTGTTTTCCTCAGTAATATAATGAATTTACTATTAAAATTTTAACTATAAATACTAGAATCCTCAAACTTGTTTAACATATAATTTTTTAGTATAACACAACACTAGAGTCTAAAAAGCACCTTCTAAACCTATATATTCACAGAACTTTTATCCAAAAACAGAGCACTAAAGTAATGCTTGGAGGTATGTTTTTATCCCATTTCTCTTAATTTGGATATCATAAATGCTAACAATTGGTATTAGAGTTTAAAATGCATCTGCCTTGTTGAGTTTTTTTGAGCTTAAAGCTTAAATTATTGTGCAAATTTGGGTTGATTTTTAAAGTCATTTTTTCATCATTTTTTATATCATAAAATTAATCCTCATGAAATCTTAATAAAAATGAACTTTTGAACCACCCAAAATGGAGCTTAGAAATGTTATAAATGACTAGGTCAAGTGTTAGGTCTATATCTGAGTCAAGTCAGGTCACGTGACCCCGATTGAAGGTTGAAGATGATAAGTCATTTAAGCATTGGCTATAGACGGCATCTTGTTTCGAGCTATATTGTATTGCATTTTGGATTCTATTAAATGACGTGTCATTTTGCTGCTTCTTTAATGAAACACACTATTTCACTTAAAGGGATGCAAAGGATTCATTTCGTTTGGGCCTTTGGTTTTGGACTGGAGTCTATTTTCTTTTATTTTTTCGTATTGGGCTTTTGTTTTAATTGGCCTATTTTCATTTTAATTAAAAAAAGTTTCAAGAAGCTAACTCTCCATAGATTCAAACTTGAGGTAGTGAGGTTAGTGGCTCGCGCCATTGTTAGTTCTGCCATAACTACCCTCAGTGAAAATGTGTCAACTTTTTAACATATATACTTATATTTATTTTATTTAAAAAAAAAGGGGCCAATATTTAGTTTCAAATTTGATAATAATAATAATAATAATGATTATTAGTTTTTGGCTGTTTATTTTGTTAAATATTATTAAATGCATTTTAATTTATCCAAATTTTGGCAAAATTGTTTTAGATAAACTAAATTAATTTTTGACAATATCTAGTTATTCATTTGTCAAAATTATTGTGAAATTAATTTTGTACCTTTAATTTTGTACCTTTGAATTCTGCCGAAATTTTGGAAAATTATTTATTTTAGGCAATTTTGACATATTTAAGGATAGGAATTAATTTACGTTGTCATTTGAATTATACCTAATTTTTGTTAATTAATTTTTAAGTAATATTTATGGCACATTTAGATTAATTTAAAGGGAGAATATTAATTAATTAATTAATTAATTAATTAAGTCATATTTTTTTGATTAATTAATTAATTATTCAAATTCTCATTATGTAATACCTGTTTACGCATTATGTTAAATCATATTTAAGCATGCAATTTTGTTTTTAAAATGTCATGTAATTTATGTAATTTTAATTTAATTAACGTTTAGTCACATCACCTTTAACTATTTTAAAAATTATGCATAAGGTATTATAATCACACAAAGGAAAAATGACATTAAATTATAATTAATCATATTTAATATAATAATTATCTTATAGGAATATTCTCATATTTCATATGATTAATTAGGAAGGAATAGAAAGTTGTCCTATTCTTGATTTGCCCTCAAGAATTAAGAAAAAAATATAATTTACAAGTTTCATAATTAGTATATGAATCTAATTAAATTAAACTTAGTCCACAAGTAGTTGTATTTGTTATTAGGCTCATAGTTTGAATAGATAAGTATAACATTACCATGATATGTCATTTAGAATATTCATTTGCCTCAAATTATTGACATAGTATGTAAATTAGTATACCTTTTCAACTTTTGAATATTTCTTATTTTTAAGTATAATATTTAGAAGGAGAAAATGTTTTCCTAATTAGAGTAAATAGACGTTGATGAGGTAATAAGAAAGGATGAGCCTCATAAACCCACATATACTAGCAGTGCATCAACTGTAAATCTTTATGAACGCTGGAAGCGATCCAATTGTCTCAGTATAATGTACATTAAGACTAAAATATTTGCCAAAATTTGAGGGTTTATCAGAGAGCATCAAAATGTTCGAAGTTTGTTCAAGGCTATTGATGAATAACTCAAATCCTTAGACAAGGCTTTAGCAAGCACCCTAATGACAAAGTTATCATACACAAAGTTTACCGTCATGAAGGGTGTAGGATAGTACATTATGCAAATGAGGGATATAACAACTTAATTGAAAACACTTGCAATTGAGATGTCTGAATCTTTCCTTGTGCATTATATCCTAAATTCTCTACTATAACAATATGGGCCTTTCAAAATTTTTTACAACACACATAAGGATAAATAGTCAATCAATGAACTTCTAACCATGTGTGTACAAGAAGAACGAAGGCTCATAGCGGAGATGGGTAAAAATGCACATATATTAACACAAGGAAAGAAGAAAAGAAAGGCAAGGCAAAAAGGAAGGTCAAGGTACCTATCCATAAGGATATTAAGAAAGAGTCCAAGCGCTTCTTTTGTAAAAAAAAGGGACACACGAAGATAGGTTGTGTTAAATTCAAGATTTGACTTAAAAAAAAAGGTAACTCAATCTCATATTTTTGTTACTAATTTAATATGATATATGCTAGTACTAACATATGGTGGATTGATTGTGCCTTAATAATTTACATCTCTAATACCTTACAGGGTTTTCTAAACTAAAGGAAGCCATTAGGTAGTGAATAGTATATTTATTTAGAAAATAAGATAGGCTCAACTGTAGAAGTCATAAGAATATGAAAATTAGTTCTTACTTTTAGTTTTGTTTTGAATTTGGAGAAAACATTTTATGTACCAAGTTTCTTTTAAAATTTGATTTTTATTTCCAAATTTATATTGTTGGGATATTACTTTGAATTTTCAAATAATAGATTTAAATTATTTTATAAACTGATATTGTTGGCAATGATACACTTTGCAATGGTCTATTCCAAATTCAATTACGAAATAATAACTATTATGATTTACTACATGTTTCTAGTAGCAAAGGTGTCATACCCAAAAATGCGACCGTATAGCGCCAAACCGAAATCAAAATTAAAAAGTAGTATAGTCGCCACCAAAATTTTAATTTTTGAAAAGGCAAAACTTTAGAAAAATCTTTTTAGTTTGAAAAATTGTCTACAAATCAGAAAATAAATCTAAGAGTTGATTGTTAGTGGGGAAGGTATTAGGCACCCCACTACACCCGTTCTTAAGAACGGTTATCCTAAATTAGTTGTGAAAAATTACCATGGCCTTTAATCTATTTTAATTATCCTTAACAAATCACATGTAAAACCAAAAAGAAGAGAACTTAAAGATATAAAGTAAAATTAAAAAATGAAAGAAAATTAAGAGTAAAATAGAATAGAAAGAAATTCAAAAAGTAAAATGAGAAGGAATAAAATTAAAAATAAAATAAGATAAAGAGAAATTAAGGAAATAAAATTAGAAGAAAATAATTATTTACAAGAGCAGATTTGACCTAGGATGAAAACTCAGAGCCTACATACCCTACGACAAGGATTAAAGTCCACGTAGTTTGAACCAAAAATCGTGTTTTACTTGATGTTTTGTTTTTGTTCCTTGTTTTTCTTTTCTTTTCCCCTTTTTTATATTTTAATTTTTTATGTTATTTTCTCTCCTTTTTTTAGTGAAAAAGACAAAGAAAACAAAAATCACTTCTTTCTTTAACAAATAAAACGAGTTTTGAAATTGGTTGATGTGTTTTGATTTGCTAAAGGTTAATTTAATTTTACTTTCCTTGCATTTTCAGTTTTTCCCTTTTTTTCATCATTTTTTTGTTTTTCATTTTTTTATTTTAATTATTATTTTTGTGTTTTTTGTTTTCTTTTTATTGTTTTGATTTCTAATTTTCTTTTGTTTTATTTCCCTGTTTGTGTTCGATTGCTATTTTTTTAGTTTTTAATTAATTAATAACTTCTTCTTTTGTTTTTTTACCCATTTTCATTATTTTTCATTTTGTTCCTTTTGTTTCTTATATCTCTTTTTTTGTATTTTTATTTTTGATTTTTTTATTTGATTTGTAAAAATTATTTGATTTTTCAAAAATTATATATTTTTATTAATTTTTGAACTCTCTTTTTATTTAAAAAAGTACAACTTACTTTAAAAACAATTCATTTTATTTTGTTATGAAAATCTTTTTTTTTTTCTTGAAAATTTACTCTTTTTATGTATTAATTATTGAAACTCAAAATTAATATAAAAAACATTTGATGACCCAACTAAATGACTGAAAAGACTTATTGTCACACACAACACTTTGTCACTCCTAAACGCCTGAGGAGATACCAGATCACATGCGGCAACTCTAAAAATTAAAATAAAATAAAATAATAATATATCTAGCTGACACAAAATAATTAATGATTGTGTATGTGCCATTTTACATTCTATCATTTTCTGAAGTACACTTTCCATGGATAAAAGAACAGAATAAACATTTCTTCCCTACTTATCCGTTGAGGTCTTTAATGCCTCTCCCCCGATACAATCTCGTCTCGGATGTCACAAGCCACGTGCCATAATCCTCGCATAGAGAGGGTAAAATTCACATTAGTTTCCGTAGCAAAATAAACAAATCCACAATCACCTAAGAGTTTAAACAAAGCTACTGTCCCAAAGAAAATAAGCCCATTTGAAATGTCAACAAGCAAAATTCCCATCATGAAACCAGTGCAAGATTTGTTGCTAGAATTTGTTCTTAAAACTGGGATTCATTTGTGACCAATTTATACTAGCATAACCAAAGAGAGGTGTTCAAATTACATGGACAGCTAGCGTTCATAAATTGAATCATGCAAATGATACCATTGAAACAGCGAATTGAATCATTATTCTAACACACCAAACTGAAGCAAGAACAGGAGCTAAACCTCTCAACCTAAATCAGCCACTTTCCACAACCAGTAAATGATAGTAGCAATGTCGATCATAACTTATCTATTTCTCCAAAATCCTAAACCACACTCTCATTGGGGAGGAATTTCTACCAAAGCCATTTCCTACATGTTTAGACTGACTAAATGATTTCTCTAGTCATTGGCTCCACCAGATCCAACGGATTAGACCGTCAACATAGCAATTGCAAAGGCCAAATGTTTAATTTGAACCTAGACATTTCTCTCAAGCCTTTCATCGAACACCTGTTGGGCATATTTTAAAACGTATACAAATGACACATATGAACCAACATGATCTAATACCAGAGTTACATGATAGAGCAGCAATAGAAGCTACCAATCAGGCCAATCATATTTACTCATGGAGGGCTCATAATGCAAACAAAAGACTCCATCTATTTGTTGCCAACAACGATCCCACCAGAATGAAGCCTCATATTCATGTCTAAGCAAAAGGCAATGCGTAGAATCCTACTGAAGTTTTCTCATTGGAGACTAACTTCTAAATAGAGGATAATTCCCAAAGCAGTAAGGGCCTTAACTAATTCATTGGACCAATTCCCAATCTTAAGTAAATCTCGACATTCCATAATAGAAGCCTTCCAAAAATTCATTCAAAACAACAAAACTCCATTTCTAACGTTCTAAACATGCATATCCACGAGAAATTGGGATTCCCAAGTATACAATCTAGCTATTAGTTCATAAAATAGAAGATAAGGGAAGCATTCCTCTTATGCTAAGAAGATCAAATTCACTAGATGGCTTCCTCCTTGTTGAATTCGTTTCGTCACTCCCTCGGTCCTTGTCCTTTGTATGAAACCGAGCCCTTCTTCGAATCCTCTCTGCCTCTATTTTTTAGTCTCTGTCTCCTTTTTTTCCCCTTTTTCGGTCTTTAATCTTAGACCTTTTAACGCTCTTCTTCCTCCCTCGGTTTGAATCCCTTCCTTCTCCTTCAGACCCTCCTTTTAATGCGTCCTTTTCTTGCTGATGATTCTCTTCCCTCATCGATCCGCATTTTCCATCTCCCCTTCCATTTTCACGTTTTCTCTCCTCGGCTTTCGATGATGAAGGGGACAGGAGGGGGAGATTAACTTTTCGGGCGCTTCACTGTCAATCTACTCCACTCAGACCCCCCGAGATGCTGGACGCTACTTTCCATTCCTGTGCTTCGTTCTCTACCACGATCTTGCATTCTGTTAATGGTAGAGACCAAGCGAATGAAAGGCTATGGGAGGCTATGGGTCAAAACACAAAACACTCCCTTCAGCATTTTGTGATCCGGGTCAATGGGCTCAGAGGAAGTGGGCCAGTCTATTTTAATTAATTTTGGACTTTCTTTTCCTTTTATTTAGGCTGAAGGTGTTTTTGGTTTGTTTGTGTTTTTTTTTTTGTTTTTCATTGAGATTAATGGGCTCGAGGAAGGGGTGGTGCTGATGGGCTTGAACAAATTAGGTTATAGTTGGTAACTTTTTTTTTTAGTTAGTCTTACTCTTTTTCTTTTTTGTTTTTACTTTTTTTTTTCATTTTTTGACTCCTTCTTTTTTTTTAATATTTATTTTTTCATTTGATGTTCAATTTTTGGTTTTCCTTTTTCTTTTCTTTTTTTTTGAATTTGGGCTTTAGGAATTTGAGAAAAAGAAAAAAATTCTAATACCTTTTGAGTAACTTTTTCTCATTTTTCATTTTTTTCACATTCTTTTTTTTTGTTATTATTTTTTAAGTTTACCTGGACAAAATACGGTATTCACAATAGGTATTGAGAAAAATGTTACTAATAAAGATTCATCTATGTTATAATACCATAGGTTTGGTCAAATCCTAATAAAAAGGGTAAAAAGATTAGTAACAGATGGAGTATTCAATACTCTTAACTTTATCGCTTTTAATACTTGTGTAAACTACATTAAGGGAAAGTAGACTAATAAGACCAAGAGAAATGTTAAAAGGAGTTCTAACATATTAGAAATCATATATACAGATATTAGTAGTCTAGATTTGAACTCTTATAGTCAGAAGTACTTCATCACCTTTATTGATGATTACTCACGATACATGTATCTCTATCTCCTTAATAATAAGAATGAAATACTAGATGCCTTTAAGATATTTAAGACAGAAGTGGAGAAATAATGTGGTAAACAAATCAAAATAGTGAGAATAGATAGAGGTAGAGAGTTTTATGATAGATATATTGAGTGTGACAACCCTAGCTTCTAATTTCGGTAATTATAGTTAAATATACGATTAATAATTAATGATCAAGGTTTAAGTCGTTACAATTAATCACATGAAAAAAAATATAGGGAAATTTGAACCTTAATGTTATTAGAGTCATCAACCATACAATTACAAACACTTATGTACATAAGGGAGATAAACATTTATTTATAAGCCTTTAATTCTATTACCCATCAATTATAACTCATCCTGATGTCTCTAAATCATCCTTTGAGATTACCATATGAAAAACCAAGGTTTCCTAATTGATATAAGGGTTTCAGAATGTTCGCCGCGGTCAAATTACACTTAGTCGCGGTCAATTTCTCTCAGTTTTGCCCCTTACTTTGTCATTAGCAAGTTGGACTTTTGTCGCGGCTAACTTACTTCTCGCCTCTCGCTATTGGCCATGGCTAATTCCCTTGTTAGCCGCGACTAATTACTCTCTGGAACTCTTGGGACATTTTTACAAAAGTTCGCCAAGACGACTTCTAATTTAGCCTCTTACATTTCGCTGTGGTTAATTACTCATTTCGTCGCGGCAAATTTTTCTCTGGACTCCCCCTGGGCAAATTCGTCTCTATTGGCTGCGGCGAAATTCCTTCTAATCCTATAACTCCAAAAATCTGGTCTCATACTCTCCACTCTCCCTCCAAAATTATTCTAAGGCCATTCTACCTTAATTTATGCAACTCTAATGGTAGTTATATATCTTATTCACCCAGCTATTTTACTATTACCAATTCAAAACTTAAATGTAAATTTTAACTCCTCCAATTACCTTATATCAGCAAGTCCATGGAGTAACAGCAACAAAAATTCATGCACTATTGACAATTAACATTCGATACATATTCCATTAAAGATTTCATATATCCATGGTTTATATCAATATCTAATGCATCATGTGATTACAATTACTAAATGGTAAGCCGTATCATAAGTTCAACAAGGTTTATATATCAAATACTATAAGTTCATACATCCAATACCAAATTAAGATGAGGCCTAACTCTTCAATAAATACATCCTAAGTAATAAAAAATAAGAGCCCACACTTGGCAACATGAATACAAGATGATGCTATACAATAAGGAATACAAAATTTAGCATCTATATTAAATAAATCAGTCTAACTGTAGCCTTTTCCCCACATGTTGGAGCTCATGGATTTTCATCCACTTGCTTCCCCTTATCCTTACCCGAGAAACCTTCACCTGAAATATTAATCCTATGAAACGGGGTAAGATATGAATATTAGTAACCAAGAAAATTTTCATTTATTATATCCAGTTTAATTAACATATATGCATGAATCAAAATCAACATCAGAATCATATCAGTCATATCAGTAAATGAATCAATTAGGCTATCATGATTACTATCACATACTAGCAATCATATTTTCACATGTTAAAGGTCAATAATACCAGGAGAGGCCCGTCCACAACACCTACTCCCTATTGAGCACAACCAAGGCTTAGTGCATCTGGGTTTAATCATAATTTGATGCCCGATCAAAGCACATGCATGGGTGGCAGCTGCACCACAGCTACACCATGGACTCACAAGATCCAATTACAATATAATAGATAGCCAACCAATTCATTCAGCATTTCAAATCATTCATATACAGTAAATATGAAATTAAAATAGATATATATACATGGAATTAATGTAAACCTCAGTTACTTCACTTGTAGATAAAGTTGCAACAACCACCAATGGTACAAAAATCCCCCTATAACCATAGCATCAAAGAATTACTACATTAATTCATCATTTACAGTAATAACAAGTACTCAAAGAATTTAAAATGCTAATGACCACCTAGGGAACACTTACCTAATCATTACAAGTCCCCAAATTCGGATTGGAATGTCCTCCACCAGAAATTTCAATATTTCACCCAAAATATTAAGCAAATTCGTACAAAATTAATATCCATATTATAATCCAATCATTGGGGTCTCAAACCAACAGAAATACCTTAAAAATAAGAGTTTATACTTACCTAATGTCAGCCTTAGCCTCAACCTACGAATTTTCACCATAGAAATATCAAATGACAAGTTTCAGATTTTGGGTGTAGGTGAAAATACTCCAAATGAAAAATTAATCAGGCCAAAATGAAGAGAAAGATGAGAGGATTAAGTTATATAACTATTACCTTGGTTGAATCTTACTCTAGGAGTGGGAAATGATAGATTTTTTACCCTAAACCATAGCCTCCCTTCAAACCTCCAAAATTCTCTCTTGTGTTTCAGCAAAATGGGGAAGTGGCTGAAGTGTTTGGGGTTTTAGTTGGGTTTAAGGTGGGTCATGGGCTGCTCCAAGATCCAACTCCAAATGGGTTTCAGATTTTAACTTTGTTGGGCTAGCTTTAAAGTGTTGGGCTGCAGAATTTTATTGGGCCAGACTTAGTTTTAAGAACTCCATTGTTTTAGGTCTGTATTAAGTTTATTAGGCCATTTATAAGAGCTTATGGAAGTTGGGTCTTGGGCCTTTAATTCATTAAATCAGATTGGATCTGCACCTAATTTATTGGGCCTCCATCAACCTCTTATCATGATCTCCTACATTAATTTGGGCCTAGATGAAGTTTCTATCCTAATTAATTCTCAACTCACATTATTAATTTATCTCTCAAAATTTTCATTCACGTAACTTACTCAATTATTTTATATTAATTATTCTTAATTAACCCAAATCTATGATTAGCACCTTAATTAATTTTGGGATGTTACATTGAGGATGGACAAACATTGAGTCCATTTGCTCAGTTTCTTCAAAAACATAGAATTGTTGCTCAGTACACTATACCTGAGTCACCAGACTAGAATAGTGTAGCTGAAAGAATAAATTGAATATTGTTGAACATGGTGAGAAGCATGTTGGCTAGCTCCAAACTTCCTAAATCCTTATAAACTGAAGCTCTGAAGATGGTTATGTATATTCTTAACTGAGTTCTAACCAAGGTTGTTAAAAGGACACCATTTAAGATATGGAAAAGGTTGGAAACTAAGTCTAAGACACAAGCACATTTGGGGATACCCGCCTGAGGTAAGGATTTATAATCCACAAAAAAAAAAGTTGGACCTAAGGACCATAAATGGCTATTTCATTGGCTATGCTGAAAAGTCTAAAGGTTACAACTTACAAATTTTATTGTTCATTTCACAGTACTAGGATTGTGAAATCAAGAAATGCAAAATTTCTTAAAAATAACTTGATCAGTAAGAGTGATCAAACTCAGAACTTAGGTTCCAAAAACAATTAATTTGATATTCAAGTTCCTACATCAAGTGATACATTGATTGTAATCTATGCCTCTCAAATTCAAATAATTATTGAACAACCAATCATTCAAGATCCACACCCTATTGACCATGACCAAATTGATCCGATTGATAAATAGCCTCTAAGAACTATTGAGCAGCCAGTTGAACAATATGCTTCCCAAGATAATATTGACTCAACATTAAGAAGATTAACTAGGAAGAGGAGATCAACAATTCCTAATGATTATGTTGTAGATATACAAAAATCTAATTATATAAGAGTTAAGAATGACCCTAAAATGTTTTCATAGGCCATCAATTGTAAAGAATATGAATTGTGGTACAATGTTATGAAAGAAGAGATAGATTTTATGGCATCTAATGGAGTTTGGGGTCTTATTGAGTTGCCTAATTGTTCTATGGCCATTGGATGTAAATAGGTTTATAAGACAAAAATAGACTCATTAGGCAATATCGAGATATATAAAATAAGACTCATGGCTAAGGAATTCACTAAAAAAATTCCCTTCATATAATAATGGTATTGGTTGCCTATTTTGACTTGGAATTGCATCAAATGTGAAGACGCATTCCTCAATGGGGAACTAAAGGAAGAGGTATATATGAAATAATTTAAAGGATTCTCTTTTAGTGCCAGTGAACATTTAGTGTGCAAGCTTAAAAAATTCATATATAGATTGAAATAGGCCTCCCATCAATGGTATTTAAAATTTAATGATGTTATCTTCTATATAGATTTGTGGAGAACATTATGGATCAATGTATATATTAAAAGGTTAGTGGGAGTAAAATTTGTTTCCTTGTGCTATATATGAATGATATATTACTTACAACAAATGATAAGATGTTGTTATATAAGATGAAATAGTTTCTTTTTAAAAATTTTGATATGAAAAATATGAGTGAGGCATTTTATGTCATTGATATTAAAATCCATAGAGACAAAACTCATAGTATTTTAGACCTATCACAAGAAATATATATCAATAAAATTTTAGGGAGATTTCAAATGAAAGATTGTTCATAAAATATAGTACCTATTCTAAAAAAGTTGGGGGTTTAATTTAAATCAATGTCCAAAGAACGATTTAGAAAGGGAATATATGCATAACATTTCATATGCTTTTGCTATTAGAAGCCTTATATATGCCCAAGTTTGTACAAGACTTGACATTGTATTTACAGTAAAAAATATTAGGCAGATATCAAAGTAATCCAAGTATAGATCATTAAAAAGCCGTAAAAAAGATAATAATGTATCTTAAGGGTACCAAGAACTACATGTTGATATACAGACGGACTAAGAACCTTGAGGTAGTTGGCTACTCATATTTGGATTTTGCTAGATGCATTAATTCACAAAAATCAATATCAGATTATATTTTCATATTAATCAATGAAGCTGTATTCACAAAAATCAATATCAGGTTATATTTTCATATTAATCGGTGAAGCTATATCCTAAAGGAGTGCAAAGTAGACTTTGACTGCTACTTGTATTCATTTTGAGTTGTTTTCTCATTTTTATGCATAATATGACATTAAGAGGACCCAAAATAAGCATATTGCTTATTCATAGAGTTAAAATATAATGGATTAAGAAGCACAATGCATTGTAATATATAAAAGGTATTAGTCATCTATAGAAGAACTATCATTATGATTCGTGCATTTAGTTTCAATTGAATGTCTGAATCTTAAGAAGCCGTTATGTATAATAATTTTCAAACTAAGTGGGAGAATGTAAGACATTGCATGTCTTTGAACGTGGTAACAAACCACGCTACACATCTAAACATGGTAAGCCATGTTTACTTGCAACGATTCTATTATAGTCCAAAAATTGTGAGTTTCATGGGATGGTTCAAAATGTGTACACCCCACCTCTATGGATGTTATGTTTTCATTAGTAATATGATGGATTTATTGTTGAAATTTTGGCTATAAATACAAGAGTCCCTACGCTCAATTAATACAATTTTTTAGTATAACACCATCACCTAGTGATAACCAGAGCGCGGAGGCACCTCCTAAACCTATATACTCACAGAACCTTCATCTAGAAACAAAGCACTAAGACAATTGTTGGAGGTATGTTTTCATTCTATTTCTCTTAATTTTTATATCATAAACGTTATTTTGTATATCCATGAATGCTAATATAATAATCACCACTTAATCATCAGTATATCTTTGGATAGAACTTTAAAAACAAGTTTGCAACCAAATGGCTTAAATCTAATGGATAAAGTTGATCAATGCATAATGATAAAGGGCATCTAAACCATATAGCTCTAGCAACTGGACATTATAAGAAAAGATGATGCAACGATTCTTCTATATCATTACAAAATGGACAAATATTATTCACGTTCTAATGGTGCTCTTGAAGGCTGCTTGTAAGAGGAAGTGCATTACGCAATAGTTTGAAGATAAATAAGATGACGCAATAAAGTAAATGTAGTTTCCATAACTAATCCCAAGCTAAGAAATTATGAGGCATAATCTAATCCTTGGTAGCAGCTATAAACAATAATCATCCCTAACTAGATATTCACTGGTCGTGTTTTTAGTCCACAAGAGGTGATCTCACTGATTTATGACAAAAAAAGATAATTGTGAAATTTAATTAACTACAATTGGTGGTTATAACTAAAAAAGTATTTGAGTATTTTAAAGATCATGATCATATAAAATAAAATCATCAATAATTCAACAAGAGACAAACCTAATTCCATTGAACACCATAAGTGATGATCTAAGAAAAGAATATAATCATTCTCAACTCATCATTATAAATGATTGAAAATCTCAAAATTAATATCTTTTCACATTCAAAACATAGCTAAATGAACATTTAATCTTCCTATAAACAAATCCTTGTAGTATTTGGGTTGAAGTATGGGTAACAAATAACGAATTAGATGTTGACATCATTAAAGGCCATGTATGCTTTGCTAGTAGAACTTGGTTTGAATAACTTAGTATGCCTGAAATTAAGACCACCCCATGCCACAAGGAAGATACAAGCTAGTCCAACTAAGCAAATGTGGTTTCGGACAAGAATTAAAGTAACTAAAAAAAAAGAGGCAATTTTCATGTTAATCTGCTGATAATATTTTTACTGAAGCTCAAAGCCTGATCATGGATAAAGTGGAATTAAAAAATGATCGTATCAACATAAGGTACCCAGCTTGAGATAACAATAGAACTTTCAAGCTTGAAATTTCTGGTCAATAAAAAAAGAATATTGTATAATGGCTTTATATTATTGAGAAGAAAATTGAGGCTCCTCCACACTAGGATTGAGCAATCATGAATCAATTTGCCGTTTGAAAACGTCATACCTCCCTTATGAATGCTTTTTGTCACGTTATAAGAAGATGAGAAAGGGAATTATATATATGCTCTATTATTCCACAAGTAAGCCGCCCATCATTAAGGAGGAAGACTCCCCCACTCACAGGTCACCTACCATACCGAATCATTTCAGTCAAGATTTTATAAATATCTATAGGAAAATAACTTATTTATAATTAAAAAATAAATATATTAAATAAAAACCTATTATTGAATTAACTTTCAATTTTTTTTAATGAGATATGGTGGTGAAATTAATAGAGCTTAATCCTATTAATAAGGGTTTAGGCCTTATACTAATCGAGTTTGACATAAAAACAATAGATTCTATTTTAAAAATTAAGTTGAGCTTGAGGTTAAATGTATAAACAGGCTCTGTCTATTATTATTATTATTATTATTTGCAAAACAATTTTGGTGTAGTAAAAATGCTGTTGGATTGGAGTTCTAAAAATAAGACTAAATTTGATTTAATTATATATTTTGAAATTAGTTATTTAGATATTAAATACTTAAATTCTATTAATTTTTGGATTTTCTTATTTTTTTAAATTGAGTATGTTAATTTTAAAAATTAAATATAAAATATTAGATGTTGAGTTTCATTTGAATATATAAGACCCCTTAAATACTCAATCTTACATACTTTGTATTTTTCTTGGAAGTGAAAGTGAAAGTAAATGGTTAGATTATAATTAAAAAAAGCATTTTAAAGAGAAATGAAGAAATTTGAAAAAGGTTAAAAGAAAATAAATTATATATATATATTAATTTTGTTAAAATTATACAAATTTTTTATTTTTAAAAAATATATAATTTTTTTAAAAAATTACATCATATTTTAATTTAATTTTAAAATTTTTAATTAAAATACCCCTCATTAATTTGAATATATATTTTTAATTAAAATATCATTTTATATATTTGTTAATAAAATATATTTTAGTAAAAATTTAAAATTAAATTATATATTTTAAAAATAAAAAATTTATATAATTTTACCAAATTTTTTTAAAAAAATAGTATAATTTATTTAAATAATAATAATAAAATATCATTGAAGAAGTCAGCAGTAGGCAGGCCCCGCAGTTATCCTCCCAAGTGGCCCCTTGTGAGAGTTTTCTTGTCTTCACCTCCTCTGCTGCACGTGACCCCCCCTCTCTCTCTCTCTTTCTCAGCTTTCAAAACGCACCTAGGCTCTCGTACCCCTATCCTCCTCTCTCGCACTTCAGCATCTATCAGATCTCAATCTCATTTTCTCACTTTCCAGTTTCCACCATTGATGATTCCTCCTCCCACTTCCTCTTTTCTCCCACATCCATGCCTCCTCCCTCACCTTCTTCCTCAACATCAGCCTTTCCCATTATCCCTCTCTGCTTCATACTCTGCTTCATAGTAGAGTTAGCAGCTGCTCACAAATGCTCTTCAAACCCACACGCATCTGCATCTTCATCTTCATTTTCTTGCCCACCCTTCACTTCAAATCCTCCTTTTCCATTCTCTTTCTCACCTGGGTGTGGCCACCCTTCCTTCCAGATAAAGTGCTCTACTCCTTATTCCACCATCTCCATTGACCACATAACTTTCTCGGTTCTTCGTTATAACCCCAATTCATCTTCTCTTGTCCTCTCCCCTCGTCTCAATAATGCATCAGAAGCAACAAATTCACCCACCCAAAAAACTTGCTCCTCTTCTGACTTCCTTTCTATTCCCAATCATCCTATTAATCTCTCTGGCTCGCCATTCAGAACCTGTGATGCTTTCTGTTCTCGCCTCTCTTATCTCCAACCCTGCCCGCGTCCCACTCTGCCAAACTGTAGCCAATGTCCATGGGAATGCAGACTCATCAAGAACCCAGTTCACCTTCTCCATGACTGTGGATCTGTCCATCACTCCGTTTCGGACTCAGAACATCGCTGCCAAAGAGACGTTTTGGGGTATCTCGACAGCATGTTAACTTTAGGGATCGAGGTCGAGTGGGACGAAGCCCAAGATCCTTACTTTTCAAGCTGCAGTGATTGCCGCGCAAAGAATGGAGTTTGTGGGTTCAATTCGTCAGACCCAAAGAACCAATTTATCTGCTTTCACTCCCAATCTAGCTTCTCACCTGCTTGGATTCGAAGGGTCCATCCCAATCAAATCGCCATTTTGTCCCTGGTAATCGCTTTCCTGTCGTTGCTTCTTCTTGTTTCCATTGCTACCGCCATTTTTCGCTCGAGGCGATTCAAGTCATCGGGTACAGAGGAAGACCCAACAATCCTTTTCCTTCACAACCAGCGCTCTGCTAGTCTTCTTCCTCCTGTCTTTCCCTTCGAGGAATTGGAGTCCTCCACTAATCGGTTCGACCCGAAACGCAAAATAGGCGATGGTGGGTTCGGGTCGGTGTACCTGGGTCAACTCCCCGATGGCAGAATCGTCGCCGTGAAGTACCTGCATAAGCACCACGCGGAGGCCGCCGCGGGACGAGCTTTTTCCACCAAGTCATTCTGCAACGAAATTTTGATTCTTTCTTCCATTGACCACTCGAATCTCGTCAAGCTTCATGGGTATTGCAGCGACCCGAGAGGATTGCTTCTGGTCTACGACTATGTCCCTAATGGAACTCTCGCAGATCATCTTCATGGCCCCAAGAGTTTATGCCGAAAAGGGTCTCTGACGTGGCAAGTGAGGCTCGATATTGCTCTACAAACAGCATTAGCCATGGAGTACCTTCACTTCTCCGTTGTGCCACCGATAGTTCACAGAGACATCACTTCGTCCAACATCTTCGTAGAGAAAGACATGAGGATTAAAGTTGGAGACTTTGGGCTGTCTAGGCTGTTGGTTCTGCAGGATACGTCGTCTTCTTCAACCGGGTTTGTTTGGACGGGGCCTCAAGGTACACCCGGGTACTTGGATCCGGATTACCACCGGTCGTTCCGGTTAACGGAGAAAAGTGACGTGTATAGCTTCGGAGTGGTGTTGTTGGAGCTGATTTCCGGGTTGAAGGCGGTGGATCAGAGCAGGGACAAGCGTGAAATCGCGTTGGCCGATCTGGTGGTTTCGAGAATCCATATGGGTCAGCTGAACCAGGTGGTGGATCCGGTTCTGGCAATGGAGGAGGAAGCGGTGGACACCATCGCTGCGGTGGCGGAGCTGGCCTTCCGGTGCGTGGCGGCGGACAAAGACGACCGCCCGGATTCGAGAGAGGTGGTGGAGGAGTTGAAGCTGGTTCGGAGCCGGGCACGAGCGGGGTTCCGGTCGTTGTCGAATTCGAATGCCGGTGCTGACATGGCGAAGTACTGTGAAGTGAAGGATTGTGATTTGTGAGAGTTTGACGGGCCCAAATTTCACATGTGGGTTTGACTATTTCAGTTCACTCTTGTCGGGTAGTCAAATTGAGCACACCAGAACGATAATTCCACGTTGGACACACGCGCACGGAGGGTATCGTTTCGTAGGAGGAAAGTGTCAGTGACTTCTCCGTACGGACACCGGGAGGTTTTAATTTGCACCAGAACCTTCTTCTGGAGCTACTAGTTAGGTCACCTCAGATATCTGTACGTAAATATCTTGTATTTCTGCTGGAATGGAAAATAAGCAAATATCATCTCCCAGACTTTTTTTGTTTTTTTTTTAATTTGCAGTTCATAAGTTAATAGGCAAGTTTAATCCATTTTGATAGACGCAGATTTCTAGAATAAGAGCCAATTTTCATTTGTAAGCTGAACGCTGCAAACAAGTTTATGAGAAGTCTCTTATACAACTCTTATTATAGCTTCAAGAAATTATTATGCAGGCTGGTTATATTAAATAAATAAATCAATAATTATATATATAAAAATATATATGCAAACATAAACATATCATATACAAATTTTAATAAAATTCACTTCTCATATATATTTACGTAACTCTTATTCGTTAAGTCCAACAAAGTCCTGAGACACTGTAGCATTACACTGCCCTTGCAAAGAGGCCGGGAAAAGTGGAGTGTTGGAGTTGGTATTGGTCAGCATTTCCTAAAGGTTTGGCCGATGCTTCTTCTTAGCGTGTCAGCAAAGCAAAGGTATCCCCACAACCTTCCCGTGATTTGCGCTTAGAAAATGACACGGCAGGGCTACCCATGTGTCAAAGTCAATGAAAAACACAACACAAGCCACAGGTCTCACAGCCTGCAAAGATGCAAAAGCTACATCTTTTTGTTCTTCTAAAGTTAATATTTACCTAATACTTATTTTTGCATCGATCAATGCAATATGTGCTATATATACTACTATTCAACAAGCAGACTTCCTATCGAGTAATTGTTCATTAGAAATATGCACTCTCCAAAGCCCTGGCCTTCTCGTTTGCATTTCCGGCTTCTGGCCTGTTTGCTAGCTTGTATCCTCTCTCCTGATACAAGATTTGAAGTAATAGTAACAATCGAAAGTCACAACAATCATTGTTTAGAACCATAAGCGAAAGGTTCAAGACAAGGCAAACTGTACCAGCAAACGCCACAAGAATGGAACCCCTTCCCTCTTCTTGATTCCCTTTTCAATTACTTCGATCGCTGCATTTTAGTTATCATAGTTAAACATAACTGAAAGGTTTGAACTTTGAACTTACAAAGGACTCTCGAGATTATACCCTTCATTGCTTCTCCAGCATTCAACAACATCATGTACCAAACTTCATTGAACACATCAAGTTGTTCATCAGACGCTCCAATCATCTCCACATGACAAAGGAATTGGTATTGTCAGACACAAAATAGGCCAAAGCGAAGCATCAGTAAAGAGTCTAGTTAATACAACCTTGCAATTATTGGCATCAAAATCAGAACCAAGTAATTCCAGTCCTCGCCTGTCGTCACCTCTCCCATATGCATAAAGAGCTTCTGCAAGCTGATTTTAAAAGTATCAATAGAGGGGAGAGTTTTAACTATGAAAGAATGATAGAGTTAATTTGCATGAGCAAAGGATAACATGTTTATAATAACTTCTATTAAAGTTAATTGTGGAAGTTGGGGAAGGGTTGTCATAAGCAACAACATGGACAAATTATGCAGTTGAATATATGCTTCAAGGAAAATTCTAAGATACCAGGCCAGTATGAACACAGGGAATTAATGGTAAAGATGTGAAGAGTTAGTGGTACAAAGGTAATATTTTGAAATTTTAGTACCATTAGCCCACACTTCTGTACCAAAAGCGCCTATATTCATACTCGGCCAGCACCACATAATGACTGATGCTTCAAGCACCTATTGACCGTTCTGTTTAAACCACCCAAGTACAGGATGACTACAATTTAAGGCAATTGATCTACAGGCCACAATTGCTCTACCAGGATGACTACATTACCTAGGGGAAGAGCCTCGAACTCTTCCTTGATACATTTTCTGTAATATTACTGACTAAGGTTGTAATACAAGAGCCTAATTCCTCAAATAAAAAACGCATGGAACAAAATCAGGCTGGGAACTACACATAATATCCAAAGAGATTCTAAACAAGCAAAAGAAGCTCATGAATACAAGACAAGAAGACAGCGTTTTTCATATATTCATGGAAGCAGCAAACTGGGGCATACCTGCATTCCTCTCTGCATTAATTGTTGCTTTTTTTTGCCCATCCTAGAAATCCTACAGTAAGAAAACACGATTAAATCATGCATAACATATTATTTCTACAATAGCTTCCTTGAAAGACATGACACTTCTACCTGTATTTTAAGCCATTTAGAAGATCTTCAGCTCTAGAGAATTCTCCAGTCTTTGCCAAAGCCCAAACTGTCATTATGTCAAGGTGCCACTCTATATACCAATTTGCCTGAACGGGTAGTGCATACATTCATAAATTGCACAAAGAGTGAAGTTATTGCTACATGATACTTGAAGCACCATACAGAAGCCATATGAAAAGCATCATTCATAAAGACGGAAAGGCAACACCTCAGAAAATTTATGGCATCATAAGAGAAAAATAAATCTTCACCAGCAATTCATAGAATTCCTTAGTGACTTAAAATGTCCTGGTGATCATTGAAGTTGTACTTTTAGAGAGCTGTATTTTTTCATCTTATAATTTTTGGCAGATGATATTTGCACTGCCCTTACAACTTTACTTACTGGAAGAGGCATGAAATTGCATGTTCATATCACATTGTAAAAATTGCAAGGTTTTCATAACGTTGTTTACTGTTGTCACAATTTGGAGTTTAGCTGGAAACAATAACAGACATGCCTACAAGGGCATACTTGGCAACTATGGCATGATAAAACAACGATTTCATTTCAAGTAAGTTGGTGTCCAGGATAGAATCCTAACAAAAATTAAGATTCTCCTAAAGGAAGAAGAGACAGAAAGTAAAATTATTCCCACGATTGAGCTTGTGTCAAGTCTATATTCTCACAGGCAAAACACTCTAACGCCTATCCATCTCACAGGGCCCTAGTAGCTGTTCCATCACAAAGCAATGTTTACTACAATTCACTGATTGTGCTTAGCATGTTTCTGTGATCATCTCCTGAATAAGTGCAAACAGTTAGTAAAGTAGGCCTAAATCATACCAGGGATTTGGAATTTGGTTTAGAAACCAGAAATTTTGCAGAAGCTTTATCTCAAAACATTTTTTGTTTCAGACTGTTAGGTGTAAAGAGTCTAGCAGAGGGATTGATTAGGAATTAGTTAATAGCAGAAATAGTTATCTGGTATTAACTAATACTGTTGCAAAGGATAAGCTAGTTGATAACCAACTTCCAAATAAATACTTGTAACCGAAAAAAAAAAAAAAACAGAGGCAAGAAGTTTGATGGAATGAGTTCAGTTTTTCTATTCTCTCTCATTCTTCTCTCTTCTATCTATCAGGAGATGATTGCAATCATAAAGCATCACTTCAATAGGGCTGCAAACTGAATGAAACAGCAGGCAAATAGAAAGCGGACAGACAGGCAGTTTCAAGACAGGAAAATGACAGTAAATTCTATGAGTTTACAGAAGCTTGCTGGTAGGTATTTTGGGCCTTACAAGGTCATACAAAAGATTGGACCTGTTGCTTATAAATTAGAGCTGCCACCCAACTCTAGAGTGCACAATACATTCCATGTTTCACCACGTAAGCCCTGTCCTAACCCATCAACAGCACCAAGGCACCCTCCTCTAGATTGGCCAGCTCAGCCAAATCATCTAGTGCTTGAAAAGATTTTGCATAGGAGAATAGTGAAGAAGAAAGGAAGACCCATAACAGAATTATTGATTCAGTGGAAGGACTCAACAGATGAAGATGCTAATTGGGTTAAGTTGTTTGATTTCCAGAGAATGTTTCCTAGTTTTCCTATTGGTGACAGTAACCCTTGAGGTCAAGGGTTTTCAAAAGGGGGGAAGCATTGTTAGCATAAGGAGTCTAGTAGAGGGATTTGTTAGGAATTAGTTAATAACAATATTAGTTATCTGTTATCAACTAATTTTGTTGCAAAGGAGAACTAACTTCTGAATAAATACTTATAACAAGAAAAAACAAAAGCAAGGAATTTGATGAATTGAGTTCAGTTTTTCTATTCTCTGTCATTCTTCTCTCTTTTATCTTATTCTTCTTCTTTCTATCACACACACTCAAGCTTCAATACCTAACATGGTGGGTCCATGTTAAGAAGAAACTTTTTATACATAAAAGTGTGATCAGCCCTAAACTACATGAAGGTGCATGTGATAATAGCTTCTAAGATAGAGGCATAGGAGCTTTTCTTTTTCCTTCAGTTTCTTCTCTGTTAATCATCCTGAAACTGCTAGATATACTATGAAGAAAAAAGAGTACCAGAGTTTAGAACTTCTGTTGTCATAAATTTACATAGGATTACCATCTTCGTTTTCACATTGGTATTGATAAAAATTATAGTAAAATATTTTCAAGTTCCTCAAATTTTCCAAATTTTACATGAACATTTCCTCTATATTTCAATACCGACACAAATCTCCCTTGAAATCTTATTTAACTCTCCAAAGACCTTGCATGAATCCCCAAGAAACCTGCCATGGATTTTCTTGAGTGTTCACACTCCCCCTGTTCAAGTGAGGTTTATGTAGAATAAGAAAATGAAAGGTTCATGAAAAGTCAAGAAAATCCATGAGAGAATGAAGTATTTTACCCTAAATTATAACATGTAGAATTTATTGTAACTCACTTGATCGCTTAGGCATCCTGCTAGTATCTTGAGACGATCCCCAAGGATATCAAGTTCACCACGAACATCCAATCGCAAAAGCAGACCCACAGCATTTAAGTAAACCTATTTGCAGATGAAGTTAGAATTGATAATAAAAGGAATGAAGAAAATTAAAAGCTACTGGTTGTGATGAAGTTGACCAAACAATATACCTCTACACTGCTTACAGCATCAGTTTTTTCTAACACTTTCCATATATGATGGTCATATACCTCAAGGGCTCTTTGTGTTGGAGCATTACCTTCTAAATAACAAAGTGCTACATGCCACCAATTGTGGGTCAGCCTGAAAGATATAAATTTTTTAGCTGACTAAGAGAAAGTGAGACAAAGCCTTAGTAATAATGAACAATATGCTTACATAAATGATGAACAAGAATTCCATGAAGATGAACATCCTTCCATAAACTGAACTGCTTCTCCAAATTGGCATTGATGCTGAAAAACATGGCATAACTGCAGAACAAAATTTGATAGTTACAATAATTATCTAGTTTACAACTTACTAAAGGTTCTTGTTGAAAATATTTTTTACAGTAACTTATGTTTATATATGTTACTAATTAAAACTTCATTAGATCTGAAACAAAAACATGCAATGATTCCTCAATCAATGATTGAATTGTTGATGGTCATAATTGAAGCCTAGGTGTTGTTTAGTATATGGTAAATTTAATTTCCAAGGCGCTTAGAAATCTATTTTAACAAATATGAAAATTTTGTAACTTTTATGTGTTGTATATGTCCTAAACAATATAGAGATGATATTTTTTATATATTTGTTAAGCTCAAATTTTGTATAAATAGGTTTCCAAGGACTTGAGAAATTAGGATATCCACATACCAGATGCCACCTAATTGTTGATTAAGTAGCCTGGAAAAAGGAATTATGTGAAATATAACCATGAAATAGAGTAAATATTTCTATATTTAACAAATACATTAACCTACAGCATGCTGCACCCAGGCGTCTTCCTTATTGATTTCAAATCCCCTTTTGGCAGCTTTCTCAGCATCTCTCATTTGTCCAAGCTCTAATAAAGGAAAAGAAAGCATGCCATATACGTAATTTTCTCCTTCATTTTCAGGAAGAACCTGTTTAACTTAGAAGCATAAGGAATTCAAACATCCTTCAATAGATATATAATATAATTTAAAGTCTTGTTGGGATGAAAGAATTAAAGATTTGAATTGGAAAAGAGTAAGATTTCTAGCAAGCAATAGGCATAGCGGTGTTTGGTACATTAACTTAGGATGATGGAAACAAAAAATGTCTAAAATAATGATCAAAGATTAATGACAATAGTTATTTGCCTTTAAAATGCTTATTTTTTTGAGGTTTGGTAAAGCATAACATAGGGGTGATTTTATATTCCCACAACTAAGGGGAATATGAATTTATTCATCTGGCACGAGATTATTGAGCCAATTTCAACTACTTGATCCAACCCAAACAGATGAAGCAAAAATAACGAGAATACATTCTAGTTCAGCTGTTCACACTCAGCATTTATACACTTCAATTTGGTATAAGTTATAAAATTAAATTCTGTTTTATAAGTCAAAATATTAATGAAAAAAGCTATTATATTAACATTTTTGTAATTTCTTTGAACATGGTAAAAGATTACTACTAATAAAACCAAGGTTTTCATGACCAAAGAAAAAATTTGCTTTTTTACGTTCAAATTGCAGCAGAATGAAACAAAACTGTTTTCCGATAAGAAAAGAACCTGCTGAACAAGAGACAGAGAAAGATCAGGTCGACCCATGTAGAAACACAGCACTTGTGCTCTCTTCAGAGATACCAGATCTCTTGGGAACTCTTTCAGAAGCTGCAAAATAAACAAAAGTTGTATTAACCAAGAAAGCTTGAAACAGAATTATAAATTAATTTTAAAGATAGTGCAGGCAGGTAGAGCTGGCAAAAATATCTGCAGCACCCAATTACTTTTGCTGCTACTTTAGCAACACATTGCCAATGTAGCAATATACGATATAACATGAACTTTCGTAGTTCACTATTTTCATAATATGAATGATACATAGACTTCAAATGATCAAAGTATTTTGTTTAAACTTCAATTTCGTACAAGCCAGCATTAAAATTATGTGACTATATCTCTAATGCCATCTAAGTCATCTTTTTGGGTTTACAGTGTATTCTCCAGTATTCAAGTCCTTCAGTTGATGCCAAAATAGCCAGCGGTGATTACCCCAAGAGTTGTACAAAAATGAAAACTCCCCAAAAGATTTTTAACATTGCATTTATGGTTTGAATCAATTTTGTCCTACATATGAAAGAATCAAACATGTAAACCGAAGAAAGATTTAATATGGAAAATGACATTAAAAAAATATGCAAGAAGGATCTGAGATTGTACATGAAACTTTGTTTTTAATAGATTTTCTGTTAAATGCATAGGTTTTGGGTCCATTTGGAGCTCCAATGCAATTTTTTAGGCATTTATGTAAAGGAACTGCTAGCAAACTCTACAGTTTAGCAATGTGTGCCAAGGTGATATTCCATACAAAACTATTGTTAGGAATTGACGTAGTACTTAAGTCCTTAGATATTTGAAAGAGAAGAAGCCGAATTTAAGAGCCATAGGATTATTCATAACTGTCACCAAACTCACCAGAGACCATAATGATAGACTAAAAAGCATAACTGTAAGACATAAAAATTAGTATCCATTAACGAGGGCGCAGTCACCTTAAGATGTAACTCAACAGCGACATAATCATCTCTGTCTATAGAAACCAAATAACTGACGGCATCGAAAACTAGTTTCTCGTACAGGGTAGCTTGTTCCTGTCACAATTGAATTCTAATTATTGACAGTAAAGATAATTGGGGCAGAATCATCTTCAAGTAGCCAAATTAATGAAAGATTACAAGGTGGGACTTTGCAGCTTCAAGAAAAGAGGGAGCTCGTAAAGGATCGGAGGAGTAAAGGAAATGGGCTGCCAAGATGTTGGCCAACACGCAGCCTTTGTCCTGAGCTGGGGCTTCCAGTATCACAGACCTCTGTCTGCCATAGCAGAGTACCTTCGTAATCCCAAAGAAACCCATTTCAGAGAATTGAAGTTCTGAACACAGAATACAAGAAAACAGCGACCAAGAGAGAAATCAGAACCAGACCTGATGATAGAAGGCGTTGATGGCTGAAATGCAGGCCTGAGAGGAAGTTCTCACTTCGTATCCCCATTTGTCCAATTTGACACCTCCTTCTTGCATCTTTGTTTTCACCCTTTTCACTCTATACTTTTCTCCCTGTGGATTGTAAAATTAAATAGAAAAGAAGAGTACGTCGGAGGCTCGAAACTCCTACATGGAATTTTCCGCCAATAAAAATAAATAAATAAAAAGGAAAATGAACAAGGGGAATTGACTTTACTATATCTTTTCAGCGAACGGTTAATCGGCGTTATCAAAGGCAAAACCCAGCAGTTTATCACCATGTCCATATCCATACCTGTCAGCATAATCGCATGAAGATGTTCCTGTCACTCGTCGTCGCCATATATTTTTGTTGGCTTGTGGGCTCGGCACCATTAGGCATCTTTAAGCTTTTCATTTATACCTGCCGCTAAAAGGTTAACATATGAACTAGAAGGATGTCACTGGAAACAAAGTGGAAGTGATTAAAGCTTAAAAGTGAATGGAGCAAAATTTTGAAGGGAATTCAATATACCATCCTCATTAAATAACTTCAATTTTATTAAAAAAAATAAACATTCAAACAATTTATTTTAAGAATCAAATAATTAGCCTAATAATTGACAAAATAAAAAAACATTAACTTATTTATTTCTTTTTTATGTTTAGCTAAACTACTTTTATTTTAAAATGTTAGTTCCTTAAACATTTCACATACACAACACACACACACATATATATATATATAACAAAAATTTTGTTTATTATTTTATTTTTAATAACAAAATTAATTTTTATACAATATGAGATTATAAATTTACTTTTAATATAACATTAAAGACATTTAAAATGATATGAAATCTTAACATGATAATACAATTTTACTCTTAATATGATATTAAAAATAATTAATGTTTTAAAGGAAATTCATATTGTGTAAGTTAATTTTATCGATAAAAATAAAGAATCAAAAAGTTTTTGCAATTACATTAAATGTGAAAGGAGTAGATTGTAAAAGGCACAGTAAGATTTATTGAGTTGGCCCTATCAATTATTTTCTCTCTTCCTACCTTTCTTTCTGTTTTTTTCTTTAAATTTATAAAAATGATATTTACTAAAAAAAAACTTTAAAAAGATTCTTTTCGGAGCTTCTTACTCACTTTGCAGTACAAATTTGGATTTCTCTCCTATATTCATCACTCATCGGCCCCCTGCCCTTCTTGTCGCCATTTGCTCGTGGCTTTGACAGCTAAGCATCACGAGACGCCTCTTCCTCCAATTATGTCACGTGAGCAATTTGTCGGCTTGATTCTTCAATTGGTACTCATTAATTTTAAGCCTTTTAAATTACTTTGAAATGATAAAAATCGATAAAATCACATAGGTTCCATAAAAATTAGTAACCTAAAACTTATTGACGAGTTGGAGAATTTTCTTTTTGATAGAAGTACGTATGACTCGAGTTTGGTCAGAGTGTGGTCAAAATAAAAACTTAATCCTATTTAATACTGGACTAAACTTTTTAAGTTTAATGCACAGACTCAATCCAATCCAATCCAATTATGTTTAGCATTGGGTGGGACAAATTTAGTCAAATCATCTTTGTTTTATTTTTTATAAAAATTATAAAAATATCTGTTAAAAAAATAAAATTTTGTTTAAATATCTGTAAAATTATATTTTACTATGTATACGGACCAAATCAAACCAACTGATCAACATGACTGATCTGATGTTTAACTCAATCGACCCCATTTATTTCTTAAACTCAATTCAATCTGACTCAAAACGGTCAAACGGCGCCGAATTAAATGAGGCATAGAGGGGCTAAAGCCCAAGTAACTACGCAAGAGAGGGAGTTAGGCTAGCCCCCATATATCGTCAAAGGAATAGAGAAATTCGGAAAAATATCATCATTATTTGGGATTTTGGGGTTGATTGTTGGTTGAGTAATTTAATGCATTTTTGGCAATAGAAGGGATATAGTCATCCAGATTATTAAAACAGAAAAACAAAAAAGGGTCGGTGGCCATTGTCTTTTGATTGGGACTGTTCATAACTCTCAAAATCACATTAAGCAAGCCAGAAAAATGGACATTGATTTGCGCATTATTACATCCCACAAGCAAAAAGAAAAGTAAGGGGAAGAGAACATTATTTTCCAAACGCAATTCATCATCTTACAGCAGAAAGTTTGATCTTTGAAAATGAATTTCATCACTTGGCAGCAGCAGCTGTTCTCCATTTGATCTGAAGAGCCTTTGCAAACTCTATGAGCTTCTCAGTCTCAGGTATTAACCCCTTCACGTCAGGATCAGCGGCGAACCTCTCTGCCCATTTCACCAAAGCAGGAGCCTTTGCTTCAACAAGTAGCTTTCGTCCATTCATAGTCTCTATGGCACTCAACCAACACAACAAGCTCCCAAAAGTAATATCAATCAACCCAATCTGATCTCCTCCAAAAAAGGCCTCTCCTTTGCTGCATTTCTCCAACACATCTTCCATTGTCACAAGCACATCTTCTATTTCCTCCAAGTATGGCTTCTTTGCTTCATCATCTTCAGCCTGTAGAGTGTTTCTCATGGCCACAAACCACTGCCCCATTTGAAATGCATTAATATTCGCTAGGAATAACCAAAAGGAATAACATGAACAGAAAACCAGAAAGAATAAATACCTTGTCATCGACGTAGGCAGCCCAGAAGCGAGCAATAGCTCGATCATAAGCATTTACCGGAAGGATGGAGGGACCAGAGTTCCAAACCTCATCTATATATTCAACAATGATTCTAGATTCACTGATGGGTTTATCTCCATGAAGGAGAACTGGGATTTTCTTGTGCACAGGATTTAACTGAAGAAGTAGATGGCTTTTAGGATTCAGGGTCTCTTCAACGTTCTCATATTCCTGAGATTTGATGTTGAGGGCAATCTTAACCCTCATGGAAAATGGACTGAACCAGCCACCCAGAAGCTTCAGGTTAGTGTTTGCCATGAGTAACAAGTATCATCAAACACACAGGCTGTGAGAGATATTAGTTGGGAAGCCAATACGAGATATGAGGGGTATATGTAGGAAAACTCTGGTCCAAAATGTACCAAGCCGCCACAACTTGACTACGTAAGCGCTGAGAAAGTTAGAATAATTTAGAATAATTGCTTCTTTGCTGTGGCCTGTACAAACCACCAATTGTCCAATGTCCAATTCGATAATACGGTCAAGGATTCCTCTTTGCACCGAGATGTCAAAAATGAAATTAAAATAGGGTATAAATATAAAATAATTATTTCGTAGACGCAATTTTGGAAGAAAAACAAATAGACCATATGTGGAGTCCCATTAAAACACAAGCCCGGCATACTTATTCATGCAAGTTCATCCGTCCTGTGCACTGAATGTGCTTTTGGTCAACTCAGATTTCATCAGTTCCCAAAATCCCAGCAGTCAGCATGTCTCCTGTTGAAGGAAGCTCTTCCAAGTTTTATATTTTTCAGCCATGAGCACTTGCAAGTTGCAGCTAGGATAATTTACATTTTCCTATCATGGTTACATAGTCTAAAATATCAGAAAATGACCTTGAAAAAAAGATTGATTATTACTCGGATTTTGAATTTCAAGGAATGGAGCAATGTCTTGAAAAGTTCAATGGAGAGATATGGTATTTCATTTAATAGCTTTAAGAGAAGAGGAGATGTGGAGGAAGACAATAATTTGACAATAATTCATCCATCTAATCAAATCCAAAGTACTTTAACATGGAATTGCAGCTACAAACGACAGTACAGCCTAAAGGAGAGAAGAAAATTCAAGGAAACTTGCAAGAGACACCCAGGACACTAGAACAGCATTTTATTTAACCACACAACAGAAGATCATTTACACCGGCAAGTAACGCCGACTCACAAATTCTACTTCTTGGCAATTGCAGCTCTCCATTTGATCTGAAGGGACTTGGAAAGCTCTATCAGTTTATCAGTTTCAGGTATGAGGCCCTTCACAGCAGGATCAGCAGCAAATCTCTCAGCCCATTTCACGAGAGCAGGTGCCTTTGCTTCAACAAGCAGTTCCCGTCCATACAAAGTTTCTATAACGCTAAGCCAACCCAGGTTGCTGCCAAAAGCAATGTCAAGGAATCCAATCCGATCTCCACCAAAAAAAGGTTTTCCTTTACTGCATTTCCCAAACGCATCCTCTATCCTCGCAAGCACATCTTCCATTGTCTCGAAGTATGGCTTTCTTGCCTCCTCATCTTCAACAGTAAGAATGCTTTTCATTGACGGAAACCACTATCCCATTTTAAAAAAAAAAAATTAGGGAAACAACTCTAATTCAGTTGGATTGACCAAAAAAAGAAAGAAACTCAGAAACCCACATAGCATAATCAGAAAGGGAAGAGAAAATACACAATTTTTTCTCTGAAAGTGATACTTTCCCAAGCTTTGGTCATTGATTTATAGTTGAATTATTTCTCAAAATGGTAAACGTGTATCGAGCTACAAATTTTGAGAGATCATAAAAGAGTAAATCCAAGAGTAAAACTTCAGGAATTATATCTTTTTAAGTACCAAATTCTGCATTTTTCGGAAGGAAGTTACCTTGTCGTCAATGTAAGCAGCCCAGAATCGAGCGATTGCTCGATCATAAGCATCGGAGGGGAGGATAGAGGGACCAGAGGACCAAGTCTCGTCGATGTATTCGACTATGATGAGAGATTCGCAGATGGGTTTATCATGGTGGATAAGAACTGGGATTTTGCCGTAGATGGGGTTGGACTGAAGAAGAAGATCGCTCTTGGGGTTCATGGTCTCTTCGAAGTATTCATATTCGAGAGATTTGATGTTAAGGGCAATCTTGGCCCTCATCGAATAAGGGCTCGACCATCTACCCAGGAGCTTCAGTCCACTCTCCGCCATGAGTATCACTCACCAGAAGCAATCAGTGCACTATCACAACGACACGGCCATGATCAATCTTATAAATAATCACCCAAAAAATTGGTTCGATCATTTAGAGTATATATTATGAATAAACTTTAGATATGATTTTAATATTTTTGTTTTTAAATTTTTTAATAGTCATTGTTTAATTTTTGTTGATAAACATATAATTTTTATATTCAATCTTTAAATAATTATTTTTATCTATTATATTTCTAATAAAAATTTTAATAATAAAATATAAATGAAGGTAATTACTATTCACTTATTTTTTTATTTTCTCTCTCTTATCATATTTAGATAATAAGATTCTTTGTATATTATGATCATTAATCTCAAACTGATCTACAATGTATACAGCAAAATATTAAGTTAGATTTTTTTAATTTTTCTAAATTTACAGTATTATTTTTTTAAAAAAATAAACACCAAATATATAAAATTTATTATTTAAATAAATTTCGTACATTCAAATAAAACTTACTAGTGAAGTGAAAAACATCGATTTCCACAAAAAAACCATGTTGCAAGAGTCCCATAATCCCAATGATTTTAAAATTAGACCAGTTATCAAAACTAGTAAAGACATTGGTTCACAGTTTATTGGTTGAACTATAATCAGACAGTGGTCAAATCAGTAATAATTAAATATATTTTTTAAAAAAATTTTATATATTAAAATTTTAATATAACAAATAAATGTTAGTAAATTTTAAATATTTGATTACTAATTTAATATTTTTTAAGATACTATAAAAATTATTTATGATTAAAAATTAATAGTATTTAATATTAAATTTTTAAGGTTTCTAAATTATATTAAGATTTTACTTATCATTAAAAAAAATTTAAAAATAAATAATAATTTTAGTTAAATATCTTGATATTTGAAAGAAATATTATTAAGAAATAAAACATTATAGAAAGCAAGCATTAAAAAAAAATGATAAAATTGAACTATTTAAAAGTTTATTATATGTGTCTTTTCTTTGCAATTGCGTTTAATCCTAATCTACCTATATGGTGTGTAATGGTTTAAAACTTTTTTTTGTTAAGACTATAGATATGTGTTTGGTAAAATTTATATAACCAAAATTAAAGAATTAAGTACACCAACGTATTATCAATGACTAATGCATTGGTCTAACAATTATTATAATATATTAATAATATTTAGTTAATGTATTAGTAACTAACTATTAAGTATAATAATATATAATTATAAACACTTTAAGTATATAATTAATAACAATTTCTTTATTAGTATGTGGTTGTTTAAAGTATCATTACCAATATATTATAATAATTATCACCAGCATGTAAAAAGCCATTCACTAATGCACTTAAGCTTTTAATATATATTAAAGAATTAATGCATCTATAAATCTATGTTTAAAGAAAAAAATTAATGATTAAAATGATTGCTAATGATATATTGGTAAATTTTTTTTTAAGTTTTCATATTTTTCAACATAATTTCAAAACGCTCATAACATTTACTATTATATAAAAAATTTAAAAATAAAATAAAATTGGCTGAGACCGATTCAAATCGTTTTTTACCAATTTAATTTTATCAATTTTCACCGGTTCTTGACCAATTTGACCGATTCTTACCCAATTTTTTAGATGACCAATTTTATAAACTAACCGAACTTGACCAAGGACCGATTTTTGATCGAACCAGCCAGTCCGGTTCAATTTTTAAAACCATGCATAATCCCATTCCTTCCTCTTATTTTGCTGAGGCCATGCGCGTCCCATGGGGATCATCTTCAGTCATTTGTCCAATAATTCGTATTATTTTATTATTTAATCTGCCTCATTTAGGGTTTTCTTGTTTGCCCAAGGCCTGCATCAATGTCGGGCCAATTTGATAGCGTGATGTTACAAATTCCAACATAAAAACATAATAATAAAATTAGTGACAAATAAAAAGCTTTTTGACTTAAAT
This sequence comes from Erythrophleum fordii, assembly GCA_032878935.1. NCBI lineage: Eukaryota > Viridiplantae > Streptophyta > Magnoliopsida > Fabales > Fabaceae > Erythrophleum > Erythrophleum fordii. The sequence goes on along the minus strand of JAVQMF010000053.1, from coordinate 44,462,560 downwards.
ATTATTAAAAAATTAATTTTCTATAGTTAGTTCTATAATTTACATTTTCTTTTTTTTTTAAAAAAAATTGTGTCAAGAAACCTAAATCATTAATTTACATTAACAATAACTATTATTATTATTATTATTTAATGTAAGAAAACAGTGAGTTCCCACTCATTGGAGAAGAACCTTACTTTCTTGGAGATACAATATATCATTTATTTATGTTATATTTAAAATTATTAGGTATAAAATATATATATATAAAATAAAATAAAATAATTACGTTTAATATAATATTATATATTTAGTTAAATACAAATAGTGAATAAATGAAAAATAAAAAAAATGACTACCATATTTTTATTAAAAAGAATGTTAAAATTATAATAAAAATTAGACATAATAATTACTTTCAAATTGTGTGTTTATGGAATGAAAATAAATTTGTCTTATAATCTTGTAAAATATGCATCAACTAGAATTATTTAATATCTTTTTTCCTTTTTTCTTCTACTAAATGAGGAATTAGTGAAGGGCATGTTTGGTAGTAATAAAAGAAGAAAAAAGAGTAAAAGGGAAAGGAAAACCCTGACTTGGACTTACAATATATCAGCTACTTATGGTACGTTCGGTACCATAGAAAAATCTTTCCAAAAAATGATACTATTTTTAAAAAATATAAAAAATATTTATTATATTTTTGTTATTATTTTTAAATAATATATATCTATTTTATTATATTTTTTAAAATAAAAATATTAGCGTTATTTTTTGTTTTATCTATTTATTATTATTATTATTATTATTATTATTATTATTATTATTATTATTATCTATCGAATACAATCTTAATAATCTTTTTAATCATTTTTTTGTAAAATCTCAATAAAATCTTTTATATTATAAAGTCTGTTTAAAGTTTATCTACAGTGTGACTCTATTTTAGATTCCGTGCCATTTTTTTATTTTTTTAATTCACTATAATGAGTCCGTGCATTTCACGGAAAGTTACCTAGTTAGATATGAAAGATATATAAACGTGTAGGTACTATTCCACTACGAGGCCACGAATGATGAATAAAATAAGGAGCATGATAAAATTATTAGATATTAATTGAAATTTTATTCTCTCACAAGAAGAAGCATACAAGATCAAAACAAAGCCGAAGCGTCAATAACTATAACGACAAACACAAGATGCCATCTATTTCATGCCCTATTATTCCTTATATATATTACTAGTTTGATGGGGAAGATGCCATTTTGGCCTGAAGCATCTAAGCAAACTCCAGAAGCTTCCCAGTGTCTGGCATGACATGTTTAACAGCATCATCTGCACAAAAGCTTTGGGCCCATTGGGCCAGCCCAGGTGTCTTAGTGTGGTCTAACAATTTAAGCCCAACAAATATCTCTGTGACCCTGATCCAGCCCAGGAAACAACCGAATGTGATATCGAGATACCCAATTCGGTCGCCACCGAAAAAGGGTTTGCCCTTGCTAATGCTGATGTTGTTATATGCATCCTCCATTAACGCCAATCCTTCTTTCAATTGCTGTATTAGAGCCTTCCCCTCTTCCTCTCCTCTTGCATGAGCAATGGATTTCATTGCAGGGAACCACTGCAAACAATTCCACTATATATATCATTGAAATATCATTGGACTTATTAACTGTTAGCATTTAAATCTATTAGTTTAAAAGATTGCCCTCTCCATCCTGAGGTTAGGCGATAACACTATTACTAAGGATCTGATCCATGATAAAAAGAGAAACACAGTTTGATCCAGCAATGGCCTGATTTAAACTTGAAAATGTGGGCTCATGTATAATGCCTACAAAACACTAGCCTAGCCTATCTTCAAGGAAGAAATAAGTTGTTTATATTTTAATACAAGTATTTATTCTAGTTTTTGGCAGTATATTGCCTATTCCTAAAGTTACTTTTGAGTGATAATAAAATCTATTTTTTTTTTGTTATCAAAAGCAGGAAATTGGAACTCTTCTTTGAAGTAGAACTAGAAATATAAAATTATTTTTTTAAAACAAATATCTCTTCTCAAAATTGTTAATTACAAACTTATTCTTTCTTTATTTTGATCTTCTTTCTCACTCTTTTATTTTGTCGCACCTCGTCACTTTAACCAAGTCGATACATTTATTTCAATTTTATATATTATAGATATTTATTTTAAATAATAATTTATATTATAATTATAATTTTTATATTTTAATTAATAATTATAAACTTATTTAAAATTAGCTTTAACAAATACTTAAACCTATTTATTAATTCAAACAATATTAATTACAAAATCATTTTTGTATATGTCATTTTTAGTCATTTGAAAATAACAATTTGGGGGGGGGGGGGGGGGGGAATTGGTCATACCCGGTAATATTGACAAAAGTGTTTATTACTAAGTTTTTATTGAAATATTTGTAAAATTATATTTTACTATATATACGACGAAATCAAACCAACTAATCAACATGATTGATCTAATGTTCTTTTTGTCTGGTTGACTGATTGATCTGATGTTTAACTCAATCCACCCCATATATTTCTGAACCTCAATTCAATCTGATTCAAAATGGTCAAACGACGCCGAATTAAATGAGGCATAGAGGGGCTAAAGCCCAAGTAACCACGCGAGAGGGAGTTAGGCTAGCCCCCATATATCGTCAAAGGAATAGAGAAATTCTGAAAAATATCATCATTATTTGGGATTTTGGGGTTGATTGTTGGTTGAGTAATTTAATGCATTTTTTGGCAATAAAAGGGATATAGTCATCCAGCACGTCATTTTGAGCCTTGAAGTCAAGGTAGGCTTCAGATTATTAAAAACAAAAAAAGGTCGGTGGGCATTGTCTTTTGATTGGGACTGTTCATAACTCCCAAAATCACATTAAGCAAACCAGAAAAGTGGACATTGATTTGCTCTTTATTACATCCCACAAGCAAAAAGAAAAGTAAGGGGAAGAGAACATTATTTTCCAAACGCAATTCATCATCTTACAGCAGAAAGTTTGATCTTTGAAAATGAATTCCATCACTTGGCAGCAGCAGCTGTTCTCCATTTGGTCTGAAAAGCCTTTGCATACTCTATGAGCTTCTCAGTCTCAGGTATTAACCCCTTCACGTTAGGATCAGCAGCGAACCTCTCTGCCCATTTCACCAAAGCAGGAGCCTTTGCTTCAACAAGTAGCTTTCGTCCATTCATAGTCTCTATGGCACTCAACCAACACAACAAGCTCCCAAAAGTAATATCAATCAACCCAATCTGATCTCCTCCAAAAAGGCCTCTCCTTTGCTGCATTTCTCCAACACATCTTCCATTGTCACAAGCACATCTTCTATTTCCTCCAAGTATGGCTTCTTTGCTTCATCATCTTCAGCCTGTAGAGTGTTTCTCATGGCCACAAACCACTGCCCCATTTGAAATGCATTAATATTCGCTAGGAATAACCAAAAGGAATAACATGAACAGAAAACCAGAAAGAATAAATACCTTTTCATCGACGTAGGCAGCCCAGAAGCGAGCAATAGCTCGATCATAAGCATTTACCGGAAGGATGGAGGGACCAGAGTTCCAAACCTCATCTATATATTCAACAATGATTCTAGATTCACAGATGGGTTTATGTCCATGAAGGAGAACTGGGATTTTCTTGTGCACAGGATTTAACTGAAGAAGGAGATGGCTTTTAGGATTCAAGGTCTCTTCAACGTTCTCATATTCCTGAGATTTGATGTTAAGGGCAATCTTAACCCTCATGGGAAATGGACTGAACCAGCCACCCAGAAGCTTCAGGTTAGTGTTTGCCATGAGTAACAAGTATCATCAAACACAGGCTGTGAGAGATATTAGTTGGGAAGCCAATACGAGATATGAGGGGTATATGTAGGAAAACTCTGGTCCAAAATGTACTGAGCCGCCACAACTTAACAACGTAAGCGCTGAGAAGTCAGAATAATTGCTTCTTTGCTGTGGCCTGTACAAACCACCAATTGTCCAATGTCCAATTCGATAATACGGTCAAGGATTCCTCTTTGCACCGAGATGTCAAAAATGAAATTAAAATAGGGTATAAATATAAAATAATTATTTCGTAGACACAATTTTGGAAGAAAAACAAATAGACCATATGTGGAGTCCCATTAAAACACATGCCCGGCATACTTATTCATGTAAGTTCATCCGTCCTGTGCACTGAATGTGCTTTTGGTCAACTCAGATTTCATCAGTTCCCAAAATCCCAGCAGTCAGCATGTCTCCTGTTGAAGGGAGCTCTTCCAAGTTTTATATTTTTCAGCCATGAGCAGTTGCACGTTGCAGCTAGGATAATTTACAGTTTCCTATCATGGTTACATGGTCTAAAATATCAGAAAATGACCTTGAAAAAAAGATTGATTATTACTCGGATTTTGAATTTCAAGGCATGGAGCAATGTTTTGAAAAGTTCAATGGAGAGATATGGTATTTCATTTAATGGCTTTAAGAGAAGAGGAGATGTGGAGTAAGACAATAATTTGACTCTGAATTCATCTAATCAAATCCATAGTATTTTAACATGGAATTGCGGCTACAAACGACAGTACAGCCCAAAGGAGAGAAGAAAATTCAAGGAAACTTGCAAGAGACACCCAGGACACTAGAACAGCATTTTATTTAATCACACAACAGAAGATCATTTACACCAGAAGGCAACATCGACTCACAAATTCTACTTCTTGGCAATTGCAGCTCTCCATTTGATCTGAAGGGACTTGGAAAGCTCTATCAGTTTATCAGTTTCAGGTATGAGGCCCTTCCCAGCAGGATCAGCAGCAAATCTCTCAGCCCATTTCACGAGAGCAGGAGCCTTTGCTTCAACAAGCAGTTCCCGTCCATACAAAGTTTCTATAACGCTAAGCCAACCCAGGTTGCTGCCAAAAGCAATGTCAAGGAATCCAATCCGATCTCCGCCAAAAAACGGTTTTCCTTTGCTGCATTTCCCAAACGCATCCTCTATCCTCGTAAGCACATCTTCCATTGTCTAAAAGTATGGCTTTCTTGCCTCCTCATCTACAACAGTTAGAATGCTTTTCATTGACGGAAACCACTACCCCATTTAAAAAACAAAATTAGGGAAACAACTCTAATTCAATTGGATTGACCAAAAAAGGAAAGAAACTCAGAAACCCACATAGCATAATCAGAAAGGGAAGAGAAAATACACAATTTTTTCTTCAGAAAGTGATATTTTCCCAAGCTTTGGTCATTGATTTATAGTTGAATTAGTTTCTCAAAATTTAAATGTGTTTCGAGCTACAAATTTTGAGAGATCATAAAAGAGTAAATCCAAGAGTAAAACTTCAGGAATTATATCTTTTCAAGTACCAAATTCTGCATTTTTCGGAAGGAAGTTACCTTGTCGTCAATGTAAGCAGCCCAGAATCGAGCGATTGCTCGATCATAAGCATCGGAGGGGAGGATAGAGGGACCAGAGGACCAAGTCTCGTCGATGTATTCGACTATGATGAGAGATTCGCAGATGGGTTTATCATGGTGGATAAGAACTGGGATTTTGCCGTAGATGGGGTTGGACTGAAGAAGAAGATCGCTCTTGGGGTTCATGGTCTCTTCGAAGTATTCATATTCGAGAGATTTGATGTTAAGGGCAATCTTGGCCCTCATCGAATAAGCGCTCGACCATCTACCCAGAAGCTTCAGTCCACTCTCCGCCATGAGTATCACTCACCAGAAGCAATCAGTGCACTGCCACAACGACACGGCAATAATCACTCTTATAAATAATCACCAAAAAATTGGTTCGATCATTTAGAATATATATTATGAATAAACTTTAGATACGATTTTAATATTTTTGTTTTTAAATTGTTTAATAGTCATATAATAATTGTTTAATTTTTGTTGATAAACATATAATTTTTATATTCAATCTTTAAATAATTATTTTTATCTATTATATTTCTAATAAAAATTTTAATAATAAAATATAAATGAAGGTAATTACTATTCACTTATTTTCTTATTTTCTCTCTCTTATCATATTTAGATAATAAGATTCTTTGTATATTATGATCATTAATCTCATACTGATCTACAATGTATACAGCAAAATATTAAGTTAGATTTTTTAATTTTTCTAAATTTACAGTATTATTTTTTAAAAAATAAACACCAACTATATAAAATTTATTATTTAAATAAATTTCGTACCTTCAAATAAAACTTACCAGTGAGGTGAAAAAGATCGATTTCCACCGAAATACCATGTTGCAAGAGTCCCATAATCCCATTCCTTCCTCTTATTTTGCTGATGACTTCAATCATTTGTCCAATAATTTGTACTATTTTATTATTTAATCTGCCCCATTTAGGGTTTTCTCGTTTGCGCATGGGCTGCATCAATGTCGGGCCAATTTGATCACGTGATGTTACAACTTCTAATGTAAAAACATAATAATAAAATTAATGACAAATAAAAAGTTTTTTGACTCTAATATTATTAAAAAATTAATTTTCTATAGTTAGTTCTATAATTTACTTTTTTTTAAAAAAAATTTGTATCAAGAAACCTAAATCATTAATTTACATTAACAATAACTATTATTATTATTATTATTATTATTATTATTATTATTATTATTATTATTATGTAAGGAAACAGTGAATCCCCACTCATAAGAAAATTCTTACCTTCTTGGGGATACAATATATCATTTATTTATGTCATATATAAAATTATTAGGTATAAAAATAAAAAAATATATAAATAAAATAAAATAATTACGTTTAATATAACATTATAGATTTAGTTGAATACAAATAGTATATAAATGAAAATTAATAATAATAAAATGACTACCATATTTTTCTTTAAAAATAATATCAAAATTAAAAATAATAAGAATATAATAAAAAATAGACATAATAATTACTTTCAATTTGTGTGTTTATGGAACGAAAATAAATTTGTTTTACAATCTTGTAAAATAAGCATCAAATAGAATTATTTAATAATTTTCTTTTTCACTGAACAAGGCATTAGTTAAGAGCATGTTTGGTAGTAATAAAAAGAGAAGAAAAAAAAGTAAAACAGAAAGGGAAACTATGACTTGGGACTTACAATATATCAACTACTTATGGTACGTTCGGTACCATAGAAAAATATAAAAAAATATATATTATATTTTTAAAAATAAAAATATGAGTGTTATTTTTTATTTTATTTATCAAACATAACTTTAATAATTTTTTTTGGTCTATCGAACGTAACTTCAATAATTTTTTTTTTCATTCATCTTTGCAAAATTTTAATAGAATTTTTTATATTATGAACTCTGTCTAAACGATTTACAGAAAAAGTGTGATTTTACCTAAGGCTCTGTGTCATGCCCTTTTTCTTTTTCACTATAATGAGTCCGTGTGTTTCACGAAAAGTTACTTAGTCAGATATAAAAGACGTATAAACGTGTAGGGTACTATTCCACGACTTGGGCATGAACGATGAATAAAGTGAGTAGCATGACAAAATTATTAGATATTAATTGAAATTTTATTCTCTGACAAGAAGAAGCATACAAGATCAAAACAAAGCCGAAGCCTCAACAACTATAACGACAAACACAAGATGCCATCTATTTCATGCCCTATTATTCCTTATATATATATATATATTACTAGTTTGATAGGGAAGATGCCATTTTGGCTCGAAGCATCTTAGCAAACTCCAGAAGCTTCCCAGTGTCCGGCATGACATGTTTAACAGCATCATCTGCACAAAAGCTTTGGGCCCATTGGGCCAGCCCAGGTGTCTTAGTGTGATCCAACAATTTAAGCCCAATAGATGTCTCTGTGACCTTGATCCAGCCCAGGAAACAGCCGAATGCGATATCGAGATACCCAACTCGGTCACCACCGAAAAAGGGTTTGCCCTTACTAATGCTAATGTTGTTATATGCATCCTCCATTAACGCCAATCCTTCTTCCAATTGCTGTATCAGAGCTTTCCCCTCTTCCTCTCCTTTTGCATGAGCAATGGACTTCATTGCAGGGAACCACTGCAAACAATTCCACTATATATATCAATGAAATATCATTGGACTTATTAACTATTAGCATTCAAATCTATAAGTTTAAAAGATTGCCCTCTCCATCCTGAGGTTAGGCAATAACACTATTACTAAGGATCTGATCCATGATAAAAAGAGAAACACAGTTTGATCCAACAATTGCCTGATTTAAACCTCAAAATGTGGGCTCATGTATAATGCCTACAAAACACTAGCCTAGCCAGTCTTCGAGGAAGAAATAAGTTGTTTATATTTTAATACAAGTATTTATTCTAGTTTTTGGTAGTATATTGCCTATTCCTAAAGTTACTTTTGAGTGGTATTAAAATCTTTTTTTTTTTTTGTTATCAAAAGTAGGAAATTGGAACTCTTCTTTGAAGTAGAACTAGAAATATAAAATTATTTTTTTAAAACAAATATCTCTTCTCAAAATTGTTAATTACAAACTTATTCTTTCTTTATTTTGATCTTCTTTCTCACTCTTTTATTTTGTCGCACCTTGTCACTTTAACCAAGTTTAATTTTATATATTATAGATATTTTTTTTAAATAATAATTTATATTATGATTATAATTCTTATATTTTAATTAATAATTATAAACTTATTTAAAATTAGCCTTAACAAATACTTAAACCTATTTATTAATTCAAACAATATTAATTACAAAATCATTTCTGTATATGTCATTTTTAATCATTTGAAAATAACAATGTTGGGGGGGGGGGGCGGAAATTGGTCATACACAGTGATATTGACAAAAGTGTTTATTAGATAGTTTTGCTAAATACTAATTGCTTTTTTGTTCCAATGTTTTTTTTTTTAATGAAACTTCATTCAAAAAAATTTCAAAATAAATAAAAAATCACCACAGCCTCAAACGGACTCTTAAACATACTTTTAAAAAATGGGTTTAATTTTTTATCCAAATTCAACCCTAGGTTAAATATGAAATTTAAGCTGGAATTAAAGAAGATTATGTAAGGCAGAACACTTTTTACATTCTGAAAGCTATCAATGCAAAACCATAAATAAGTTGGGAAAAAAAAAAAGAGATCATTTTATAATTTTAAATAAATATTTAAAAATATACAATAAATTAGGATCACATAGTTTAAAGGCAGACTAAATGCCCACTCTTGTACGTTATAAAGAGAATGGAAAAGAAAATAAAACTGAGAATAGAATGAAATTATATAGCCTAATCTCATGTTTGGTATCATAGAGAAAAGAATATGAATATCTTTTTACTTTCATGTTTAGTATAATGGAAATATTACAAGAATATAAATGAAATATGAACAAAGGACCAAAATTTTCTTAGTAACAAAAAATATTAATAAATTAATTTTTGTTAATTAGCTGTAAAATAAAAAAGAAAAAATTATAATTAAAAACTTTTAAGTTAAAAATATCTATACTAGACAACTTTAAATTTAGAAATTATTTTAAAGAATCTAAAAAATAAAAATTTGAACTACATTAAAAAAATTACAATTCAAAACTCAATTAAAATTTTTAATTATTAAATTTTTAAAATAATTTTAAAATTAAAAATCTTTCACTATAAATATCTTTAATTTAATGTCATCAACTCTAATTTTTCTAAACAAAAATAGAACTTTACTGCACAATAACTTAAGGTCATGAGGTTCGGAAGTGTTGGCACAGAGTTTTGGTGTATAGGCAAAGCAATCTTTTGCCGTCCCTTTCTTACTTGCACAATAATTTTTCATCAATTATTTGATAGAAATGACACTACACTGGTGCTTAGAAATAAATTACTCGCAGAAGAGCTTTTTACTTATTAAACAAAGTTATAATTTTTTCCCTCTCCCTCTCACTCTCCTTTCCTAGCTTTTCTATGTGCTAACAGCTTCTCAGTAAATATGCAAAAGAAAAAAAAAAATTATGTGCAAATGTTTAAATTCTTGAATAAAATACTAACAAAGGGGGAATTTGTTTCATAAAAAGTCTACGACATTTGGACAAAGAAGAACTTTCTTAATTGTCTTTAAGTTATAAAAAAATATCCATATATTTATTTTGTAAGTTATTAAAAAATTTAATAACATATACGTAAGGTACAATATAATCTTGTCTTATATACAAAAACATTCTTGTATCTTTTTATGTTTCAAATAGACAGTCATTTTTATTTACTTTCATTCCTCTCTCAACTTGATATTATGATTTCAAATTTTATTCCGCATACAAAAAATACCATCGAGAGAACCCAACATGCTTACGGTGGACAATATATACATAGAAAGCAGAGAACTTGACAAGCAAAGGCAAAAGATATAAAAATACCTTGTCATCCAAATAGGTAGCCCAGAAACGTGCAATGGCACGATCATAGGGTTCAGAGGGAAGAATGGAAGGACCAGAGGACCAGACATCGTCTACATACTGAACAATAACCAAAGACTCACAAACAGGCTTATCCCCATGAATAAGAACAGGGATTTTCTTGTGAACAGGATTGGATTGAAGCAGAAGCTGGCTTTTCGATCCCAACGTCTCTTCAAGGAACTCATACCTCACTGACTTTATGTTCAGAGCTATGCGAGCCCTCATCACAAATGGACTCGGCCATGCACCCAAAAGCTTCACCTCCTCTCCCTTGGACATGATGCTTAATTCCTTCAAAAAGATAATGTTAACGAGGTTTTCGAGTCTATAAATACAAGAGTGAAAATGAAAACCATTAAGGGTTTGATAGGTTGGTTCTCAGTGTGAACACGGAATGGTAGATGATCGAAATGGGAGTTTAATGGCCCCTCGCGGTAGTTGTCTCCTTCATTAAGTGCAGCCTAAACGGGAAGAGGTCGGTTTCGGTTTTGTGGCTGAGAAGGGAACGCCAAGGCTAGAATATATTTTGTAATGCCGTGTGGGAAGTGGTCCCATACAATGCAACAACTCTCATAAAGCACCATTTGAAATACTCCCCAATGTGGTGGGCCATGAAAAAGGTTATATGAAAAAGTAAGCAAATATGCACCAGCCGGGAATCGAACCCGGGTCTGTACCGTGGCAGGGTACTATTCTACCACTAGACCACTGGTGCTGATGATGTGGCGTTTAGTGTATCATAAGAAAATCTCTGCTAGGGGAAACCGTCCACTTTAATCATTTGGTGGCCAGCATCCCTTGCCTTGAGTTGGAGAATGTTGAACCTGCTTTCCATCCCTCATTGGGACCAATGGAGTTAAATTGAAAAGCCAAAACTTAATTTGTCCATTTTGTCCCTCGTCTCATCTTTTCATTTTCAGCACATATATATGTCCCATCATTCATTGATGAGCCTGAAGTCTGGAGGCCGACTGGTAAATTTAGTTTCTTATTATTTTTTTTCCTTTCACTAGAAGCATTTTTTACCTTCTGTCATCTTTTCTTTTTATTTTTTTATTATTTTATGCCAATTAAATATATTTTAAAAAAAAATACTCGCACTCTTATCTAAATTATACAAATAGTATTTATTTTATTTCCTTCGTTAATATAATTCTTTTATAATTGCATTTCTTTTCATTATACGTATTCAACGGGCCCTTAAAACACACACACACACACACACACGCATAATTTTATATCATTTCAAGTATAAATTAGTATAGTTATGTTGTGCATATTTCAGGGGAAATTACATTTAATGTCTTTGAATTATAATTTAATTACAATTTTAATACGTGGGCTTTAAGATATATCTCTCGATTCTTTAAATTATCATAAAAAGTGAAGAAAATACATTTTACTCCTTGAATTACCGTTTAATTATATAAACTTTAAAATGTAATAAAATATCTTTTAAAATAATTTTTGGTGTTCAGGGGAATGTTTTATTATATTTTAAAGTTCATGTAGGTATTTTGTTACAATTCAAAATTTATAAAAGTGTTTTTTTTTATGTTTTTCACATACCAATTTTGTAATTAAGGCTTTATTTGTAAAAATAAAATTTAATTTTCCAGAAGCGAAAACATTACACACTTAAAATCACGTGATATTTTATGTGTAACATTTTTATTTTTTCTAATAATTTAAGGAGATAAAGTAGTACATATTAAAATTATAATTAGATTATATACGTTGAAAAAGTTGCATATAGTTTCCTTGTATTTTATACAAATAGGCATTCTTTACTCTCTCTTTTACCTTTATTTATACCCATTTTATCCCAAGGCAGTTGGAGTTGGGACTTTAAGACAATGTCCATTGAAGTCTGTACTCTTCAAACATTGGAACACTTTGAACCTTTAGGCTATGTTTGGTTGGGGGTTTTTGGAGGGGAGGGGAGGGGAGGAGAGGGGGGTAAGGTGTTTGGTTGGGTAAAATTAGAGGGGAGGGGAGGGGAGGGGAGGCAAATTTGGCTCCCCTCCAAATTGGGGTGTTTTGGAGGGGAGCAAAATTTTCCAATTATTAAATGACTCTGGTGCCCCTGATAATTTTAATATCCCAAAAATGCCCTTTGTCCAAACGCAGCCTTATTGAGATGACGTTACTTTTTGTTTCCTGCCTCTCCAAACGCACTCTGCCTCTCGAAACTCTTCTCTCTACTGCCTCGGAGCTTCATCGCCTCCAGCTTGCGCCCATCGCCTCCAGCTCGCGTCCGTCGCCTCCAGTGTTCGTCGCCTCCAGCTCGCGTCAGTCGCCTCTCTCGCGTCCGTCGCCTCCAGCTCGTGTTCGTCGCCTCTCTCGCGTCCTGTGCTCGCGTCCGTCGCCTCTCTCGCGTCCTGTGCTCGCGTCCTGTGCTCCAGCCTCCAGATCCCATCCGGCTTCTACACTCCAGCTCAGGTCCAGTGCTCCAGTCTCCAAATCCTGTCCGGCCTCCATACTCCAGCTCGCATCCAGTGCTCTTGTCTCCAACTCGTGTCCGACAAATTGCAGCTCAGGTGAGTTATTTCGGATTTGCGGATGATTAGCTGGTGATTTTCTTTGATTTTTGAAGTTGATTGATGGCTGCCTTGAATTTGAATGCGGATTATGGGGTCGCTGCCTTGAATTTGAATCTCAAAATCAGAAAGATGTAAAAAGGAAAATCGATGATAGAAACGATAATGGGACAAATGAATTAGAGGTTGTGCATGAAAGATGTTTGATTTAAAACCAAACAGAGAAATAGGATGATAAAGATTGTAGAATGGGGAGATTAATTCTGATAGGAAACATCTAAGGAGGGGAGATTAATTCTGATAGCAAACATGGATAATTCACTGCATTTTTTTTTCCCCAGAACATTTATAACTATTGCTTGTGTGCTGATTTAAAACCAAACAGAAAAGGGAAAATCGAACTGAATATTGATGCTATATTTCTATATAGAAATGAGTGATTCTTCAAGAACAAATATAAATAACCATTATGGTTGTTCAGCATAAAGGGAAAGAAATGTTCTAATTCTTGCTATAATCTTTGGTCTATGTGTAGCCTTGCTTTGATTGCAGCATCTGAAGTTTCTCTGTAATCATTTTTCTACAAAATAGTATGTAAACTCTAATGAAGCTTTATATTATTAGGTACTGGTTGTTTACATATTTATTATATAGCAAATCATACACGTTCTTTCACATAAAAGGGAGCAAACTGTAAACTACTTTGACATCATAAGTTGATCATGAATCCTTTCTGAGGTCAGAATTCACATGCTACTAATTCATTTAATTTAAAATGGGAAAAAGAAAAAACTTTGTTTGTTAGATGGGTTCTTTTTTGCAAGGCAATAGAAATAGATATGTTGCCATTTATTAACTATATCTATCTTGACTTTGTTTGTTAGATGGTGTTGCCATTCCAAAACAATTTATTCCTGCGCCAATGGTGGGATTTGCGTCGAAGAGCTGTGGCTCTACTCACATTTGTTTTTGTCTACTGTGTAATTCGAAGTTCCAATAGAAGAAAAATAAGTTACAGTATGAATTCAAAGAGAGAAAGGGTGCGTGAAGAAATAATGAGTCGAATAACTAGTTGTGATTCTAATCAAAATATTATCAGGATGAGGTCAAAAACTTTTCTAACATTATGTGCTATGTTAGAAAGAGAGGGTGGATTACAACCTACAAAGTGGGCAACGGTGGAAGAACAAGTTGCAAAAACTCTTTACATATTAACACATAAAGCGAAAAATCGTGAAGTAAATTTTTGGTTTCGGCGGTCTGGTGAGACAATTAGTCGTCATCTACATAATGTGTTGAGGGCTATCCTTGAAATAGGAGATAGATTTTTTATACAACCTGATGGCTCAACAGTCCCTCCTGAAATTTATAGGAGTAGTAGGTTCTATCCTTTTTTTAAGGATTGTATCGGTGCTATAGATGGAACACATATACGTGTGAAAATAGCTGCTAAAGATGCTCCCCGATATCGTGGTAGGAAAGAATATCCAACACAAAATATTTTAGCAGCATGCACATTTGATTTAAAGTTCACCTATGTGCTTGTTGGGTGGGAAGGCACTGCTTCAGACTCTAGGATTATGAAAAATGCGTTAAGACGAGCGGATAGGATCAAAATTCCTACAGGTAAATATTACCTTGTAGATGCTGGGTTCATACTAACAAGTGGACTTATTACACCATATAGAGGAGTTCGTTATCATTTGAAAGAATATTCAAGTAGAAATCCACCCCAAAATCATAAAGAATTGTTCAATTTGCGGCATGCATCGTTACGTAATGCAATTGAAAGAGCCTTTGGTATATTGAAAAAAAGATTTGAGATTATATCTAATTCATCAGAGCCTACTTATGATTTGAAAGCGCAAAAACTTATCATTGGAGCATGTTGCATTCTTCATAACTTCTTGATGAGTATAGATCCTGATGAAGAACTCATAGCTGAAGTAGATGCTGAACTTGCAAATCAATCTATGTCTGATGATGATAATCGTGCTCCACATAATGACAATGAGGAGGCTACTCGAGGAGGGCTTATTAGAGATAATATAGCAAATGAGATGTGGATACAGTATGAAGATAGTCATTTAGATTGAACTTTTATGTATGCCTATTTCATGTTTTAAATTTCTGTGTGTTCTAATAAGTTTGAATTGTGGCATTTGATGTATTGTTTTTTGAATTTTTATTGCATTCTAATAAGTTTGAATTGTAAAATTTTGTGTATTACTATTGTGTATGGTTATTTGAAACTTATTTTATCCTACTAAGTTTGAGCATTGATGGATTGAATTTTGATATATACTCACTTTTTATGTTTGATTTTTGTTTCCATAATTTATGCATGAAATTGTATAGTATGCCACCAAAAGCAAGGGATACAAAGCAATGCTTGAATTGGACAAGAGTTATGGATGATGCACTTGTTGATGCTTTCATGCATCAACATAATATTGGAAACAAAGTGAATGGGACTTTTACCACTACCGCTTATGATAACATTGTCAAAGAGCTACGTGCCTTGTTTGGCATTGATATTGACAAAGAGAAGATTAAGAATCGGTGGAAAACTATAAAGAAAAATTTCTCTGAAATGTATGACATTTTCAAAGGTGGAGTAAGTAGATTTGCTTGGAACCCATCAACTCATCTGTGGGATGCTGAAGATCAAGTTTGGGATGCCCTTATTGAGGTTAGTTCATTTTTTTAAACTACATATATTTCTAAAACATATATTTCTTCATCAAATTGCTGTTATAAAATGGAATTTTTGTAAAATTATTTTTGTTTTGATTGTTAACATTATTCTCATTTTGCAGTCTAAGCCAAAGGCAGCAAGTTGGAGAAATATTCCATTCCCCTCTTATGAAAAGATGATCACCTTATATGGAACTACTAGAGCAACAGGGGAGGAAGGTGAGACTATTGGTGAAATGCGAAAACGTCGTCACTCAATCATTGAGGAAGACTTCACTGAAACAATCAATAACATTGATAATCTTGTTGCCCAAAATGATGCAACACTAGAGAGTTTTGAAGCTCTTGATGATAGTGTTAATCAAGATTTCTCACCTGGAGCAAGTAGTGGTTCCTCTAAAATGAGAAAAAAAACAGATTCTAAAAAAGAAAAAGAGTCTGACTTAACTGACATTAAGCAGGTCATGATTGAGGTTGCAGAAGCTATAAGACAGGGAAATCAAGTATTAAGAGAGGGGAATCAAGTCTTAAGAGAAAGCTATAGAAAACTCCCACAATTGTCGGGAGGAGAAATTTGGAATATGATCAAAGATTGTGGCATCCCACTATCACAAACAACTAAGATATATAGATTTCTCATGGGTGATGCTGATCAATTAAGGACATTTGTTGAATGTCCATTTGAGGCACGTAAAGATTTGCTAATGGATGTCATTAAGGATTTATCTTCTATGTGATATGTTTATTTTGTGAACATTTAAACACTTTTTGGATATTATGTTTATTTTGTGAACATTTAAACACTTTTTGTATAATGCACAAGTTATATTATGTATAACTACTTATTATGATTATTATGATGCTTCAATTATTATGATTATCATGATGAGATTTTACTTGGTTTACATGTTGAGTTTTTATCTATTTCTTTAAAGATGATAAAAACGTAAGTGTACATTCCAATTGTATCAACCAAAAAAAGAAAGAAGGTGATCTTGCTTTGGTTTGAATTAGCAAATGAGCGTATTGGGATATTAAAAATAAAATGGCATATCATATCATTCCACAATACCTTTACAACAATAATTTCAATTGAATTGATGCCATGAACGTCGAAATTCGTATTATATATGCTAGTACGAAAAATTATCCTTTAAATATTATAAAATTATCTCTTTCAAAATTTCATTAAAAAAATTATTTATGTAATATGAAATTGTAATTTTATTATCAATAAAATTATAAATATAACTAATTTTAGCGTGAAATTAGAAGTCATTAAGAATGCCAAGATTGTCAAATACACTAACTTCATATGTTACGTTATTTTATTTTAAAGGTTTAATGAAATTATATTAAAATTTTTTTACTTCAAATTTTATTGCATAAACATGCAACATAAAACTATAATTTATTCTTAATATAATATGAGCATAGATAGATAAATTGATGTTTAGTTTTAACATAAAATTATATTTTTATTTTTAATTTGATAATAAAAATAATTAAATAAATTTTCAATCAACTACTAAAGAATAAAATATTTAAAACAAATAATAATAATAATTAATTGGTCACAAACTAAATAATAACCTCCCCTCCCCTCCCCTCCCCTCCCCTCCAACCAAACAACTCATAAGGGCAAATTTGTCCAAATATAATTACCTCCCCTCCCCTCTCCTCCTAAACCAAACAATAACCTCCCCTCCCCTCCCCCCTCCCCCCCCTCCCCTCCGTTGAACCAAACAGACCCTTAAGCTACATAAATCATCGTCGAGAAGCATAAATGATTAATGATCAACGCGACTATATATCAATTGCCGAAAAAAAAAATGTAAACAATATGTCATCCACTCAGATATCGATCACTTCCAATTTACATACGTATTTTAACAAAACTCATATCTCACATATCTACTTTTTTTTAATAATTTATTTAGTTTATTTATAAATCAAAATTTATAAATAGTTACCTGATTAGATGATAGTTTACAATGATAATGTTCAATTTCAATGATAGTGAACCTACAGTCAAGGTCGCGGAGGAGTTAGGGGCTTCATCCAACGCCTAAGTTAGTATGGAATATAGAAGAAATGAGAGGGAACATAGCATACCTCGTGAACAAAGGAGATCCCTATTTATAAGGCCTGTACATGAGCCATTGAGCTTGAATGGTTATGGGTCATTAATGATGCTACCTTTTAAGTATTGGTCGGCTGATAGGCACTTGTTTTGAGTGATGTTCTCCACCAATCTTTTTCAAATTTAAAAGCATTAACTTCGGGGCTCATTAAAAGTCTGTCATCTTTTAACATTTGTAAAATATTCAAAAATACTCCCTTCGATTTTTAATATAAGTCACCAATACTTACCTCACAAATATTAAAAAGATTAATTAAAAATTTTTTAACTAATTTAATTTATCTCAAAGCACAATTTTTTTTTCATATTTACCCATAATTAAAAACTTTACCTCCATTTTTAGTAAATTGTATTAGTCTTAATGACTCTCTATTTAATTAAGAATATTTAAGAAAAAAGTCATTTAATAATAAAAATAATTTGGAGAAGTGACTTATATTTTAAATCAAAATAATTCTCCAATAAGTGACTTATGTTGGAGATCAGAGGGAGTAATATTCATGATTTCAATAAGAAAAAGGAAACGACACTAAAAGATAATGACAAAAAGGTCATGTATAGTTATATAATTTTAAACACAAATATTATTCTTGTTTACTTCCTAAGAAGCAAATCACATGGATTAGTTTGAAACATCTTCAAAACCAACCTAAAACTTCCTAAACCTTAATGGCAGACATAACATGCCCTAATTATTCCTTGAACCCTTAAGATAGTACTAACTAGTTTCAACCATGACTTAACGCTTTAGGAATACGATGGAATGCTAATTAAGGAAAAAATAATGCACAAAACAAGCAATTTGGCTAAATAGACGGGCTATTCATGTAAACTTACACAAACCATGCAATTCCAAACTGAAGCATTGACTACTATGAAGGATGGCAAGTTTGGTTAATGCATTGCACGGTCCCCCTATCTGAATTTACACAAGTCATTTAAGCGAGCAACATTCAACATGTCTAAAGCAATATATCACATAGCCACCCCCATGTAACTGAAGAAAAATGCATAACCTAGCCGTTCATTGTAGAAAAAAAAAAAAAAGAAATTTCTTACTAACAAAGTCAAACTCAAAATTGCTATCACTAGGCCTATTAGGATGCAATTTGGATGAAAAAAGAAGCCCTAGCAAAAGGTTATGAAAGAGAAACAAGGCGAATCAATTGAAGGAGGCACACTATACCATAATGGAATTTGGAGGCAAGTTTGAACGAATTTCGTGAAGGAGCTATTATTATTTTCTATTATTTTCCTTCATATTTTCTTTTATGATTTATTTATACTTTAGTAGGAGTTTAGTTTTTATTATGTGGAATTAAACCCTCATCTGAGGCTTGGTTGAATTCAGGTGGGATATTGATTAATTGTTTTATTGATTTTATCATATTAATACTTTGTCTCTTGCAAATAATTAGTCACTATTTGCAAATTTAAGATATTATATGAAGACCTAAGAGGTGAAGTATGATATTGGACATTAAGACATTAAACTTATGGTAAGTATTTTATAGAAATAGGTAATACTAAATGAGGATTACACAAATTACTAAAGAATTTAATAGGTTTATGTTAATAATTGTGACTATGAAAGTAGACATATATAAGGTCGACATAAGTATAGATATTGTGTCTTGGAAGAGAGCAAGGTATAAATTAGAAGATTTGATTATTAATATTAGTAAAATTCAAGTCATTCAATCTATTATTGATTAATTGTTAAATTTTAATTAATGAAATCCAAACTTTGAAACCTTTAGCATTGATTTCGTTAAATTTATTTAGTTGTCTTTCATTATTAATTAGTTCTTTAGTTGTTAAGTAGTTCAAATATTTGATTCTCTAAATAATAAAGATAATTACAATTTTTATAGTTAATAACCCTTCCTTATAAGGCGATATATGGATTTATTTATATTACTTATTTGATCCATACACTTGCAAATTTCACACAATAAAAAACAAGAGTTTTAATATTATTATTTGATAGATGGAGAGACAAGTGTATTAATTTCTTTTTAAAATTGATAGTGTCAGTTAAAAAAAATAAACACAGAATATTTGAAATAAAAATCATTTAAGTAGTGAGTTTTATTTAAGTGGTAAATCCCATAATATATGTGTGAATCTATATGATTATGTTTCTTCAAAATTAACATGTAACACTATTTAATTTTTAAAAAAAATCAAGAAAACATGATCATGAATCTAAAAGTTTGCTTAATCTAATAGATCTAACTA
Organism: Erythrophleum fordii; assembly: GCA_032878935.1. Taxonomy (NCBI): domain Eukaryota; kingdom Viridiplantae; phylum Streptophyta; class Magnoliopsida; order Fabales; family Fabaceae; genus Erythrophleum; species Erythrophleum fordii. The sequence continues at coordinate 44,442,520 of JAVQMF010000053.1, read as the reverse complement.
AAAAAAAAAAGATATGAACTCGAAAAATAAAACACAACTTAAAAAAAAAAAAGGTATGTTAGGACAAGTCCATTTTGCAAAATGAGTGAAGTTTAGACTTTTTTTAAAGTCAAGATTGGCTCAAAGATCTAAACTAATGTTCATTTTTAATATATTAATTATAATATTAAAAAAAATTAATCTAAAGCATTTCATATATTGATATTTCTTTATATTTTATACCATCATTTTTCTTAACTTACATTTGAGTTTTTTTCTCTCTAATTTAAGGAAGAATTATACACCTTCAATTTTGTAATTCAATATAAGTTTTCCATAGATAAAAAAAGTTCATGGATTACTTATTTGATTTCAAATTAGTAGTTTTTTATTTCCTAAACTATAGTTCTCAACTTAATTTTCAATCTCTTCATTTTTTTAAAAATTAAATTCTATGAGTGAGACTAGTAAAATATTTTTGTATCTAAATAAAATATTATAGATCCTTAGCAAACCTAAAGGAGAAGATAAATATAGAAATTAGAAAATAGATAGTATTATCCAAATTCAAAAAATCTTTCATACCAAAAAAAAAAACAAAGCTAACCAGCTAGGTTTGGGGGCCAGGCTTAGAGGAAGAAAATTAGGGCCAAGCCCATTTCTGCAATCAAAGTTTTTTTGAAAGTTTGACTCATTTTTAAGTGATCTTGACTTATAATCAAGTTTAATCTAAACATATATAAATATGTAGAATTTCTCTCTTACTCAAGCTAATCAACCCCTCCTTTATTATTATTATATTTTGCAATCTCAATTATTTATTTATTTATTGTTATTTTGATATATATATATATATATATATATATATTTCAACTTTCAACATCAAAAGAATGTGACACAACAAACAAGACTCTGAGACAACAAACAAGAGATCCAATATCTTAAGAAAGGCACATTGGCGGAAGCAATTCGGAGCTCATCAAACTCAGAGTTGATAAGTTGGTGCACCAGATACTGATTATGCGCGTGTTCTTTGCCCCGCAAGGCGACAATCATCAGCTACCAGTAATGGGTGACTTTAGAAGGTTCTTTATCTTTTCTTTTAACCTATGTAAAATCTTGAAAAACTATTGACATTAAGTAAGGGCAAAAAATCCAATTGGATATTTTGCATTTAGTTTTTAAATATAAAGGATAAATTTGAAAAGAAAAAAACAAAAGAAAAGAGAGAGTGTGAATGAAATTCATTTAGTAGATCTTATACACTCTCTTCTTATTTTCTTTTTTAAAATTTATCTTTTACATTTAGCTTGAGAATCCAATTAAAAAAAATACACCGTAAAAAGTTAATATCAGAAATGTCATATTTTATTTTGAACGCAAACTTTATATTCCTGTTACTTCCTCTCTCACAGGAAGCAAATCACATGGATTCGTTTGAAACATGATAAAAAAAACCCAATACCTCTGCAGCCTTATTGGCTAATTAACGCGGCCTCCCTATTCCTTAAAAGCTTAGGATAATACTAGGTTTCAAGTTTCAAGCAGAACCTAAGATTTTGGCACGAATAACCTTAAAGAACTCAACAAGCTTCCTTTTCTCGGGCATAACAGGTTTAACAGCAGCATCTTCACAAAACCTTTCAGTCCATTTCGCCAGCCCCGGCGTCTTGATCTCGTGAAGCAACGCCGCCCCGGAAAACGTCTCCGTCACCCTCAGCCATCCCAAGAAGCACCCAAATGCAATATCAAGGTACCCGATTTGATCGCCGCCGAAAAAGGGTTTGCCTTTGCTGATCTTGTTGTATGCATCCTCCAGTAAAGCCAGTCCTTCTTCCACTTGCTGTACCAGACCCTTGATCTCATCCTCTCCTTTCGCTCCCCCGATGGCTTTCAAAGTAGGGTACCACTACAGTTACACAAGCAACCCTAAGATATATATTAAAAAATGCATTGCTATCTAAACGACTAAGGAAGCATTTGGTACAGTTTCATCTCATATTTTACGATATTTTGAATATTATGGTATAGGATATTAAGATATAAAATATTATAACATTTAAGATATTCATATTTCAATTGAGAATTAATAAAGTTAAAAGAGGTGTGATGTGAGACCTCCATAAATTTTTAGCACCATTGAATATCTTGGCTAATATTTATTATCAATAATCTTGAATACTAACATACTAGACATAAACAACTTAAATATTGACTGACATCCAAAGTATGTGAATCAAGATATCGGTATAATAAACACCTTTTAAAACAAGTTTGCATAATTGTACAAATTTTGAGCAAATACCTATAAAGATAGGAAGCATGGATACTTGAAAAGCATGACGTCTAAATTTGGTGCGTAGCACGACGTGATAAGCATAGTGCTGCGTGCCATTTGAGTTATTTAGATTTAATTTAAATAGTTTAAATTTTTTTAAGTTCAATTGTTACTTTGTTTTGTTGACAATAAAAGAAGTATTTTTATTTTACAATTCATATTTTCTAATACAAATTTGGACGCAGCACGGTGCTCATCACTCCATGCTGCACTCTAGATCCAAATGAGAAAAACATGCCCGCATTTGTTAAATATTAGACACATATCAAACGTAAATATACTTAAATAATATATATTTTGTTATATGTTACTTTTACATGGTGTGATATCTTGTGAGTATCGGTGGTCCGATACTTTACTACTAAGAAATGACATACATACCTTGTCGTCGATGTAGGTAGCCCAGAAACGTGCTATGGCGCGATCATAGGGATCGGAGGGAAGAATGGAAGGGTCAGAGGAGGACCAAACATCGTCCACATACTGAACAATGATCAAGGACTCGCAAATGGGGTTGTCCCTATGAATGAGGACAGGGACTTTCTTGTAAACAGGGTTGGATTGGAGAAGAAGGAGGCTTTTGGATCCCAATTGCTCTTCGACGAACTCGTACTTCACGGACTTGATGTTAAGAGCTATACGAGCCCTCAAGACAAATGGACTCGCCCATGACCCCAGAAGCTTTACCTCATGACCTTTCGACATGATGTCCTCTTCATCAAATTGATAATGCTACTTGTAAATCTTACACTATAAATAGAAGACTGAAAACTCGTTATGCCCACAATAAGAGCTGGTAGAACGAGTTTGATGGTTAGTTCATAATGTGAGCTTGGAATGGTAGATGGACTCCTGGCGCTACATTCCGATTTTAACTAATAAATGTCAAGGGTAGGTTTATGGGACCTACAGCTTTTATTGCTAAAGAGGAATAACGATTTAACTGCAGTCTCAGATCTCAATAGACAGAAAATATATACATGGCAAGGGTAGGTTAGGTTCATGGGTTTTATTGTAAAAAGGGAAAACGAAGTCATTTAATACACCAGCCGAGAATGGAACCCAGCTCTGCAACTGGCAACTACTAAAATAAAAAAAGCAACTAGGTTTGTTAAAAAAAAAAAATTAATAATAAAGGGTCTAGATTTATTCAAAGCAGAGGATCCCAATGCCCCAACACTATTCTACTGCTAAAATACTAGTTCTGCCACGTTGACGTATTTATCATTTCTGTAAAAATATGCAAGAAATATAATGAGTAAAAATGAATTATTCAACAGTTTCAACGTTATTCTCTCTTCCAATTTCCTTTCTTTGCTTTCTATCTAACTTTGTTTTGCGGGGAATGATTACTATGTATGGGTGCAGTTAATGTAAATCAGATCTAGGTTCAACAGCTTCAACCATAACACTTTCTAATGAACTAAATTGGATAGGCAATTTTTTATAGTAGTTCTGGTTCAAAATAAGCATTCTAGCGCTTTCATTATTTCATTTATAAAATAAATAAATATTTTGTAATTTAAATTATCAAAATAAATGATGATTTGATATAAAATAAAGTTGAGTCACAATAATGTATCAAAATTGAATAATTATACTTCACATACTCCGTTTGTAAAATCATGTTTAACCACACATTACATGCTCCCTTTCCCCCATTAAATCTTATCATTTTTGTCAATCAAACCAAATAAATTATTTAACCAACCAACACTTTTAGTATCTCTCTATTGTACCTAGTACAGCAGTGAATTTATCGTTTAGAGATGGTGATTTCACAGTAAAAAAGGTCACAACGTAGTTTATGAAAACAGAGTACGGTGGAAAACTCCATAGAGTTCAACTTCCAATAGCTCAGATCCCAGCCTATGAAAGTTTAAATGGAATGCAGAAGCACCTCCTACAATAACCGAACTTATCTGCAAGGCATTTCCAAATGCCCTTCCTACAAATTCTAATCTGCATAAGAAGAAACTTCTTCCATGTCCTCTAAGTGCAATTAGCAAAGAACAAGAGAAATCGGTTGAGCACATGTTTTTAAGGTGCCAATGGACAAGTGATGCAGCCGGAGGAATATTTGCTATATGCTGGTCTCTAAAAAGTACAAATACTGATATAAATACGAGACAAGTACGACATAGTACAAGCACAACAACGCAACAAAATATGTAGTGTCTTGGTGCAATTTGAAGTATTGTGTCAAAATACTGGACACATTGAACATGCTCCATTTTTTAAGTACAAAAATTATATGTTGGTCTATTTGGAAAAGCAGGAATGGAATGCTTTTTGAGAGCATTCAAGTAAATCTTATGAGGAACAAAAGAGCAGGTTGAAGATTCAGAAGTTCATTAATCAGCAGCGAAGTCCAAATCTTTGGCAACCACCTCCTCCTCCAAATTTTGCGTAACTCACTATAGATGTAACATTTTCAAAGCATATTTTGGAAAAGCTTTGGTGCTGGGGACTTATTTGATTCGAAATAATGAAGAGTTCTTACAGGTGGTTTTAAACAGTCTCTCGCAGATTCCCCTCCGATGGCAGAGACTCCAGCTTTGAAAGAAGCCCCTGGAGTGGCATTGTATCTGAATCTGAATTGTAAAAATCAACAAGCTATATGGCAAATCCAAACCGATAAGTCAAGACCTAAAAATGGTTAAATACCAGAAGATGCAGAATTCAATTCCGTCCCCCCCCCCCCCCCCCCCCAACAAAAAAAAAAATCCTATGCACATGCCGGGAATCAAACGAGGGCCTGTACTTGGCAAGCCGTGGCCCCGTACTAAGCTACCACTGAACTACTGCTGCTGATATTGTTCATCGGCTTATCATTTCAATAATAATTCGTGAAATTAAGTAAAAATGAATTTCTTAACAGTTTTTAGCCCTTTTCTCTCTCCCTATTTCTCTCGTTTCTTTCTGTAGAACTTTGTCTGGAGGGATTCTTGTATACTATATCTGTAATATATAAAGAATTTGATTTTTACACAGTTTAAATGAGTTCATGTAAATACGGTATAGGTCCAATTAAACACAGAGACGACACAGTTATATGCCTTTATCAGTTATACAAGCAGCATAACACTATTAAATGAACTAGACTGCTTAATTGTCTGCATAAGCAATGGTTACATTAGTTCTGGTTCAAAGTAAGCATTCCAGTGCCTATGAACCAACCAAAAAAAAAAATCTTATTTCATTTAATTATGGGACTGAGAAATGGAATGATCTTATCGAGAGAAGGAAATGATGTGTCAATAGTTTTATTACATTTTCTTTTTTGGCAACTAACAGGCATTCCCTTAAACTCATAGACAAAAAAAAAAGGAAAAAAAATCATTTACCTTCATGTTATTATAAAATAAAGAGAGGATTTAGAGAAAATATAGGACAAGAGAAACACTTCTCAAATTTTATTCATACTTCTCAATGCAAATGAAGTCTAGGTACAAGTTTATAACTATAAAAAATCATATCCTAAATGTAAAATAATATACTATAACAGAAAACAAAATGATAAAAGATGAATATTCAAAGAGTTACATTGAGACTTAAGAAACTAAATGGACATCTACGACGAAGAGTAAATCCATGACCCATCTATGTAATATATCATAATGCAAAGGCAGTTGAGAGTTAAGACTGGAGGGACTAAGACTAAGCATTGATAGATAAATTATCTTTTTATATACAAAACATGTATATTAAGTCACGATCATATGATATGACGTGATATCCTAATGAATTTAAATCAAATCAAATGAATTATTTAATTTATTCGGCATTTCTGGGAAGTTCAAAGAAGAGAATTCAACTGGACTAACATAAAGTGGATCTAGTGAATTCAGAACTTTCGTCACGTGTTTAATTGCTAAAATATAGATTATTTAAATTTTATTTTTTAAAATTTAATTATTATTTTGTTAAGTTTATAATTAAAAGATTATTTTTTATTCTGTGCTTTGCTTTTTTTTAAAAAAATAATTATCAAAATGAATAAAAAAATTAATTTAACAATGGAGCAATGAATAAATTAGGCGATGGAGAGGATCAAGTTGAAACAAACATGGAAAAGCAGAGTGAGCAGAGATAATCACAGAAAATCTTGGCTGCGATGGTGAGAGGATTAATGTTTACTGGAAATACCAAAAGAGCTCCGGCTTCAATTCTTCTTGCCTCAAGGGGAAGCCCGGCCATTTATTAGCAAAGAAACTTGATCTTTAGAAGGTGATTTTCGAATCTGATTGTAGAGAGCTCATTAAAGCATGATGAGTAAGATCTGGGCTTATTCAAGAGATGAAAGATATTAGATGAAGTAGAAGAGACTTTAGTTACCTCTGGACTTGAGGACAAGATAACATGGCGGATGATTCAATAGCGAAGATGGCTGGTTCAGATTCAGCCTCAAGAAGTTGAACCACCATGCCTCCTTTCAAGCTTAGATCCATACTGCAAAATCACAGAGAACCGTAGAGAAGACACTCTGTTCTGAACATATGAAATTAATATTTCGAGTCAATTATAAAAAGGTCCCTAAATTTATTAAAATTACACAATTTTTTTTTAATATACATAAATTTTTTTTTAAAACAAAAAATTATATTACAATTTAATCTAATTTTAAATTTTTTTATTAAAATACTCTCCATTAATCTAAATACATATACTTTTTTGTTAAATTTAATAAAAAAATTATTCTATTATTTTTGTTTGTGCATATTTGAAAACAAAATCTATTGTTACAGCACTTTTAACAGGTTTCAAATGATGGCAAAACTAGACAGAAAAATCTGAGGTTGCAAGAGGAACTTCAATTTAAGATCTATTATGTGCAGTTGTTTCTTTCACGGAGGCCATACAGCACATCCATATTGCATAATCCAGTTCTCTGTCTCAGTCAAGCGAATATGAGGATGTTAATGCTTTCTCTATATTTGTATATGTTTGTGGGATAATCTGCTTCAGTTTCTGCAGAGCATCTGAAAGTCAATCGTTGCTCCTCTTAGGATGAGTCATAGATGTTCTGATATTCAAATTAATTTCAAATCAACCACCAAGCAAGCAGAAGCAGAAGCAGAAGCAAACAAACAATTACAGCCAGACAAAATTCACCTACGTGTTCTCTTTCTGGAGCTTACCAACAAGACATTTTTCTATTGCTTCATCACAAAGCTCAAGGGTAATTTCCAAATTCCCTTCATCATAATTTACATCAACAAAAATATCATATATCTCTTTCTCTGCTATCAATCCTTTTGTTCTCATCTCTTCAAATAGGTGCCTTGCCTCCACAAATTTCTTCCTCTTACAGAACCCCTTTATAAGAGCATTATAGGAAGCAGCTGTGAGATTAAATCCCTTTTCAACCATTTCTTTATGCAAAAACCATGCCTCTTTCATATTCCTAGCTTTACAATGCCCTTTTATCAAAATATTATACGTGTTACTATCGGGCATCACTCCTTGAGCATACATACCCTTATAAACATTGGTAGTGGCACGCATGTTATTTCTAATGCAGTATTGCTTCATAAGAGAATTGAATGTCGCGGCATTCGGCATTATACCTTTCTCTAACATCCATTTAATTAGTCTTTCACCATCTTCCAACATCCCTGACATGCAAAACCCATTCATTAGCACATTGAATGTAACAACTGTAGGCTGAAGTCCTTTATCAAGCATCTTGCGCAGCAGCTCATGAGCCTTGGCCATTTCCCCAATCTTACAATAAGCATCCATGAGAGTAGTGTATGTAATAGTGTCAGGATGAATTTCTGCCAGCTCCATTTCTTCCATCAATTTCACTGCTTGCACTATATTTCCTATCTTACAAAGGCCATTGATGAGAGCGTTGTAAGTACAAACATTTGGTCGAAGGCCCTTTCCAGACATCTCATGAAGAAGTTCGTTTGCTATATCTACTTCCCCCCGTTTACAAAGTCCATCAACTAGTGCAGTATAAGTGAAAATATTTGGAGTCAACCCCTTCTGAACCATCTGGTTGTGAAGAGAAAAGGCCTCTTTCATTTCCCCTGCCTTGCAATACCCATCAATGAGTGCTGTGTAAGCAACTTCATCTGCTTCGAACCCTTTACTGAGCATTTCACTGAAAAGATTGTGTGCTTCCACCATTCTTCCAGTTTGACAAAACCCGTGAATCATAGCAGTATATGTCACAAAATCAGGAATTATTTTCTTGCCTTGCATTTCATCAAAGAGCTTGTATGCAGCTGAAATATTCCCAGACTTGCAGAAACCACTTATGATAGTTGTGTAGACCACATGATCAGGAAAAATCCCCTGGTTTGTCATCTCCCACAAGACTTTCTCTGCTTCAACTACTTTACCAGTCTTACAAAGAAGAAGAATTACATCATTGTAGGTGTATTGATTTGGTTTCAGTCCCTTTCTCTGCAACTCTTCTATGAGCTTTACAACCCTTTCTAGCTGTCCAATTTGACAATATCCACTGATTATAGTGCTATAACTTACAACATCAGGCATATGGCCCCTAAATTCCAGTTGTATGAGCAAATGATGCGCTTCTTTGATCTTACCCAACTGACAAAGACAATGAAGAATAATATTATATGATATGGTGTTCCAAGAAACACCCACTCCTGGATACTCGTTGAATACCTTTAATGCCATCTTTATCCCATCAAAATTGTTCGATAACCTAGCTAGAAAAAAATTACAAGAATCTACAGAGACCAGAAGACCATAATTTAACAATTTATCAAACAGTTTTTTGGCTTCTAGAAGCAACCCTGCTTCAACTAGGACTTGGAGGAATATATCAAATACATGAGGATCTGCACCCCACTCCTTGTAGGTATATATTAACCGCTCAGTAAAATTTGCAAATGAATGATCAACATCCAGATTGGGCTTTGCCCAGAACTCATGAACCAGCCCGTGTGCCACTTTTAAATCCTTTGATGCCACAGCAATCTGAACAACAATACAAAGGGCTTCTAATGTTGGGTCTCTGCGCAGACGTGCCCAGTTAAAGAAATCTAAAACCAGTTTATAGTCATTCTTTATGTCCATAAGAACCCAAATCAGATGGTCAGGCTTGAACTTGGATTCATAAGGTTTTAGAATGCGGCGAAGAGGCTCAGAGCGGCGAAGCCTTATTGTGGTGGAGATTTGATGCACAAGTTCAGTGTCTTTAATAGCAGGCTTTTTTGGGGAATAATCAGGAAAAGGTCTGGTATTGGTTGAACCCACAGGAGAGACTCTCCCACTCAAACATCTTCGAGATAGAAAATATTTTGGATCAAAACCCAAAAGTGGATGACAATCAATGATTTTTAGATAATGGAGTGAGACGGAGATTGCTGGTCTCTTCATGTGCAAGAGGAGCACCCATTAGAGAAATTTTGAGACTTTCTGCACAATGATCTGGTACTTCTCTCCCAGTCACACAAATCAAAACAAAGAGGCTCTTTCATGATAAATTACCTGCAAAATAACTGAGTTTTGTACTCAAATCAGCAAGTAATAACTTTTTTTGGCTGGGAAGAGGGGGATATGGTCCACACATATAATCAGCAAGGCATGTTTCACCTCCAAGTCATATGCATGATGGGATCTCTGGCCCGTAGTAACTTAACAAGCAAGCCAGCTATAATTATATTGCAAAATGTTCGTAATCCCTTATAGTTTAATTTAATATAAGTATTCAATACAACATTTACTTATTGAACATCTTACCCTATGAAATACTAACTCCATTTAAACCTTCAAGGAAAAAAAAATATCCTCTATCAGGCATTCTATCAAACATTTTTTAGACGTTCCCAAAAATCAGTTAAACCTCGCAAAGCCCTTCCAGAAGGGAAGAAGTTACGCCCGCATCAAAGTCAAACTAGCCCAAATGCTTACAGCCACTGATAGTTCTATCACTCAGGTGTTCTGAGAAAATAGAGCCATTAACATGTTACAGTGACCGCTGACCATGTCTTACCGCAGGAAAATCAACTTTCCAATACCCAACAAACAACAATTAAATGAACTGCACAGAATGAAGACAATAAGATATTCATGAGGGAAAAGAAGGTAGCAAAGGCCATACCTTCAAAACTATGACTGAAAAGCCTGAAATCTTCAAATTTTCCAGGAATAGCCGTGGGAAAAGGAGATGAAATAACCAGCATAAAAAAGCAATAGGAGAAAGTTGAGATAGTTTCCAACAGAGATGGAAGATGATACAGAATTGGAGATGGGCATAGATGTCTCCTCCACAATTGCCTTCAATTGATGGATACGCACGAGAGCCTGCAAGTGTTCTACCAGGCATTGCCAATTGCGTTTTTTTTTTCTTTTTAAATAAATCATTGCCGATCTTACAAAATGCTTGTGTGTGTGGGATGGGCTGGGCCCATGGAAATATTACTTCATAACCAAATAAAAATTGCAGGTGCGTCGGTGCATTTCCAATATAATTGGGGCTAAACTACAAGTGATATTGAACTTTGAGCCATATATAAATAAGTATATGATTTTTAAAATTTAATAATAATTTTTTAAAATTAAAAATTATATGCAAATGATTTTTTATTATTAATTATTTCATCATTTTATTAATAAAAACATAACACGTTAGAAGATTATTTGTATATCATCCAAAGTTGATAAAAATTATTTACTCAAAAGATGAAATTTATGAGATTTTATTTAATCTAACAAGTCACTCTTTTGTAATAAATTAACAGATTTAATTATTATTATTTTTTTTATTTTTATTTTTATTATTATTATCTATACAAATTTAATAGTTTAAAAAGTACTCATCGTCAAATTTTGGAAGTTAAAAACTAGTTACACATGACAAAAATTCAAAAAATTCTATGCCTTTTAACTTATAACTTTTTAGTAAAACTATAACATGTGAATATTGATATTATGTGAATATTGATATTGTTATAACTTAAGACTTAAAATTATGATTTATTATAAATTATAAATGTAAAATAAAAAATTGCCAATCATGATGCACACTAATGAATAATTGTTTTAATAAATAAATTTTCATGTTTCGAATATTTCCTTTTTATACAATAATTCAGTTAACTACCAAATTCTGATTTTTAATTATTATGACATTAAGCATATTTATATTTTTTTTCTTAATAACAGGTTTTATAAATTAAATTATATCCTTTTTTTTATCCCTTAATTGATGTTTTATTTTGACTTCGTTGGTTTTGATATTACGAAAACCGTATATTTTATATCATTTGACATACTAGCAGAAAAAAACAATTGGCATACATTATAATAATTACTGTATTTATAGGTTATCTTGTGTATTATATTTATGAGTCACATAAAACAATTTAATACATGATTTTGTTTCTATAATAAAAATGTTGGACATAAATTAAAAATAATATTTTTTATTATCAAAACATGAGTAGCTAATTATTTGTTTACTTAATTTTTCATTATTTTCATGATTATATGTATTTTATTACATTGAATCATATATCTACACATTATAAGGTAAGTTATGTCCTATTATTTGTTTTTATACAGTTTCTTGTACAAAATATGAATAGTAAAATAAAATTATTTCCTCTTTATACATCCAACTTATAGCTCGATAGCACCAATTTAAAAAATTAAAAAACTATTAAAGTCCATACTTGTAACATGTCATGTGCTGAGTCCATACAATTTTGCACAGAATTTGAAAAATCACAATTTGTTTGGAAGATGTAATGATAAAAGAAATGTAAAAAATAAATAGACAAGAATATGTGAGATAAAAAATAACTTTTTTATTTATACTTTTAAAAAAATAATTTAATAATTAAAATAATAATTTAATAGATGAAATAATAAATATAAAAATATAATAAATATTGTACAACTTATATAAATGAAATATATTCGTGTTATTGCAAACCAAATGGCCCTTAAAAGATACTTAAAATTGAATTTGTTGCCGGGTTGAGATCATTTAAAAATGAACCAAATTTTTATAAAAATAAAAGTTGTAGAATTAGATCTAAGCTTGAGCCCAACCCAAATTTATTTCCCTTACTAAGGTTTGAGCCTATCTTAAAAAGAGCCTCCAAAGCCCAATGTAGCCCAATTTGTTCATTCATAAATTGTTTAGTATATAAAATATTATGTATAAAAATAAAAATAAAAAATAACTCATATTTATTTATTTTAAAAAAATAATTAAAAATATAAATTATTAAATAATTATTATAAAGATATAATAAATATTATATAAAATTTTTAAAAAAATCTTTTTTCTTTCAAATATCAAAGGGATCGCTGAGGAATCAATTATGGCATATGTCATAACATAATAAATTAATTTTTTATTTGTTATTTATAGGCACCTATACATTTGCCAATGTATTAGTCAATGTTTTGAAAGTTGGACTGGTCATTGAATTGTGGAGGCACTAGTTCATAATTCATTGATCGAACTAATAATAAATAAATATATATTTTTAAATTTTTATATATTAAAATTTTAATGTAAAAAATAAATTTTAATAAATTTTAAATATTTGATTACTAATTCACTATTTCTCAAGATATTATAAAAATTATTTTAAAGTTTTAAATTATATTAAGATTTTACTTATCATTAAAAAATAAAAACAAAACAAAAAATAAATAATAATTTTGGCTAAATATCTTGATATTTGATAAAAATATTATTAAGAATTGGAACATAAACATAATAGAAACTAAGTATAAAAAATAGTTAATTATGCATATTTTACTTTTTTTATATTCTCTCTTTTTAAAAAAAAATTATATTTCAACTTTTTCTTTTTTTGTATTACCTTCTATTTTTAATTTTTTTAATTTATTTAGGATGAATTATTTTATTATATAAGAAAAGATCTCAAAAAACAAAATTTGTTGCAGACCAATTCAAAGTGATTTTAATTTGTTTTAGCCTATTTTTGACCAATTTGACTAATTATTAATTGATTTTTTAACTTTCTGATTTTTTGGACTAACCGAATTAGATTGGGAACTGGTTTTCAATTAAACCGACCGATCCGATCCGATTCTTATAACATTGGTATTTGTTATACAGGACTTGAATTTACATCTTCAAATCAATTGAAAATTAATGAATGCGGTTGAATAAGGGACATATCATGTTCAAATAACTAATTTGACAGACTTTGTTAACATTGCAAAATCAAAAGATGAAATAACAAATTTGTCAATAAATATGTATGAAACTCATTTCCATTCATGTGCCGACCAAAATATGCTTATAAATAAAACACTTAATAAATTAAAAAAGAAAGGTTCCAAATGTGTTTGAAGTAAGTGCTTTAGGTTGGGCTTGGTTGGAATGAAGCTTGGAAAGTTTGGGATTAGAAATTTTTTATATTTATAATTAATATATTAAAAAAATAAATAATAGCTTGAGGCATGTTAAGTTAAACTTAAAAAGTTTAAGCCCAAACTCAAGCCATTTAACAGTTTGTGCTTTGCCAAATGGACTTCATTTTCAAGAGGTTATCCAAATAAGTTAAAAGTCATTTTTTGAGTAAAAAGTGTTTTTTTTACGATTGTAACCAAATATTAATAATTTTTATTTTTTATAAAAATCTCTAAATGATAAATCACTTTTTTAATTAAACTAAAAATCACTTTTTTCTTAAGATTAAACAAACAGGCCCTTATTCTCCAAACTCATTTTTTATTTCTTTTACCTAAAAGTAGTTTAATGGACAAAAATTAATTAAACTTTTTAAAGAATTTATTATTAATTTCTCAAATAAAATATAAAGTAAAGAAATTTTTTTAAAATAATCAATTACATAAAATTAAGTTATATAAATATTTATATGTTAGATTTTTATTAAAATACTGAATTATCATTGATTTATTCGATAACTCCGAAACTGAGCTCCCAATCCACCATATATGATATAAGGGTAAAAGTGTAACCAGAAATACTCCGATCCAAGTGATCAGAGGCATGGCATAATTGACTTAGCAATGATCATTGGATAATAATTAGCAAGAAAATAAATAGACATTGGAGACAAATAGACCACGAAAAGAATAGAAGTAATGATTACCTCAATATTCAATTTCATATCTTTTATATTTTATATTGTTGATATCATTCTTGCGTATTTAATAGTTAAGGTGGAAACTTTTCTAAATGTATAAAATAATTTAAGTAAACCAAAATAGACTTAAAATACTACAATGCATGTAAATGTAAGAGGAATATGTAATTAACATAAACTCTTTAGCATATTATCAGCGAAAGTCTATTGGCACTCTTCAAAAGCTTGAATTTTTAAATTTGCCTTCAAAAAGCATAGAAAGGTTTGTTCACCGTTGTTTTGGGGCCTAATACTGAAGGAAGGGAAAACAGCAGCGACCAATGTTCCCCCAAAACCCTAGGCCTCAATTCCAGCAGTTCTCTTTCTCTCTAACTCTCTCTATATGTATGTAGTTATAGTAAATTTTGTTAAAATTACTCAAACTTTTTTTTATTTTTAAAATATATATAGAATTTTTTTAAAAGAAAAATTACTTTATTCTTTAATTTAATTGTAATTTTTTTATTAGAATACCCTTCATTTATAAAATTTTTTAGTTAGAATAAATATTTAGATTAATAAAAGGTATTATAGGCTAAAAATTTTAAATTGAATGAAGTAAGTTTTTGTTTTAAGAAATATTGACATATTTTAAAAATAGAAAAAAAAGTTTATGTAATTTGAATAAAATTCAAGAAAAATGCATAATTTACTCTATATATATATATATATATATATATATGTATATATGAAATTGAAACATTGAAGATTGATTGCCTCCATTGAATCGTTCCGTTGGGATCTTACTGCTTGGATTGATTTAAATGAGACTTGATATCTCTTTGTATGAGATTTGATGTGATTAATGTGCTCTTCTTCCTATTTGATATGGTCTTATTTATTAACATAATAAAACATGACGGCGGAGAGGAGGCCTAAAGCTCATTCTAGCCGGAAAAAAATCCAGAAGACAAGAATGTTACTTACATTGAGAAGACTTGTGAAACCAAGGCATCTAATAAAAGCAAAACGCAAACATGGAGCCAAAAGCTACCCAGCCTCCTACCACCGAAAGCATTAAACAAATCCATATATAACAAAACCACAAGTTCCTTATTGCTTCCACTTCATTTTCACTACCCAAAAAGGCAATTCTCATCTACTAGCTAGCTGGCTATCTGCTTCAACAATACAAATTGCTTCTTAGCCAACCCCCTATTCTTCTTGCTTCAACTCTGTCACTTTTCCCCTTGAGAATTAATGGAGCCTAGCTATGCTTCAATTTCTCTTCTCTCCATTTTCCTTTTCCTGCTTCTTCCCTATTTGATCTCTGCCCAAACCTGCCAGAAAATATGTGGCAATGAGATTCTTAATTACCCATTTGGCAGTGGCTCTGGTTGTGGCGATCCTCGCTTCCAACCGCATGTAACTTGCAGCCAACAAAAGCTCACCTTCACCAGTCACACGGGGTCTTACCTTGTAACCTCAATAGACCACACCAAACAAGTCATATATATCTCAGATCCCACCATGTCAACTTGCTCTTGTACTGTTCCTAGCAAGGGCTTTGGCTTAGACTGGGATGCACCCTTCACGTTTGATGAAAGCACCATCTTTGCTTTATTAGGTTGTTCCACAAATTCATCATCTATGTACGGTTCTAAGCTTCTCTGTGATCAGGGAGCACCCATTTGCAGTCTTCTGCATTCATGCAGACCTATTAGTACTATCAGCATCAACCTCCCAATCTCTACATGCTGCCTTTACACACCAGTCAATCTCGGGCCATCTTTTGAAATGAATTTGCAGAAGCTGCGATGCAGTTCATATTCTGGTTTTTACGACTTCAATGGAGAGCAATCTGATCCTGAGAAATGGAACTTTGGAATAGCTCTGAAGTACAAGTTTAGTGTGACAGATGATTATCCCAGCTCATGTGCTGCTTGTGAAAGGAGTTATGGAGTATGTGGGTACACTGGAGCATTTGATTCATTTATCTGCAACTGTCCTAGTGGGATTAACACAACCACAGATTGTTTCTTCACATCATCGTATAATATTGGTTTTAGAAATGGTATGCAAGATTACAACCCCTCCCCCCCTTGTCAATTGCAGTCTATAGTCTTCAATTGCATAACCTTGAGATTATTTTGGGCTTTTGGCCATCTTGTTTTCAGGGGTTGCTTGGCTGATGTTTTTTATGGCTTGGTCTGTGGTTTTGTTCTTATAACTTAGTATGGATGATGATAAACGTCAAATCAACCTGATGGTCCAAGTAAGCAATCAAACTCCTGAGGCTTCACTACTTTGATCTTTGGGAATTTCAAGATTACGGAGGGCAAATATTATGTATGTACAATTTTCTTGGTTAAAAATTTAGGCCATCAATTTCTGGTGTCCTTGGGTGGCAGAATTGTGTAAAACTGTAATTTACTCTGATATCATATATGTTTTGCAGTCAATGAATCCTGAAAGGGAGAAAAAAATTCTCTATGGAATGTATAATAGAATGCCCATATTACATGCACTAAATTTCAATTTAGCTCAATTTTAGGCATGTTATTATTTATCAATCCATCATACCTTTTTCCATACGGGCAATTGAGTAGCTCATAAAGGAGAGAGCCTTGTGGATTAACAACTATATTGAATATGTGATGCAGCAAGTATAGTGGATCTTTAAACGGTAAAAACTAGAAGGATTGATGGCTATATTAAAATTAAGGAATATGGAATAGGGTTCCAACCCTTTGGTCTATATTTCACCTTATCCCTCACGTATTAGGGAAGCACCAGCTCAGCACGCTCTATACCTACGGCCACAGGTTTGTCTTAAAAGCATTACCGTAGTAGCAGCATAGCTTCAAGCTTCTATTCAGAGCACCAAACAAGATAAAGAAACTTTTTTTCCCCTACTATAGAAAACCATGGAGCGAAAAACCCCAGAAACACAAGTTTGAAGCTTGAACTGAAGAATGCAGTATCTAATATTAATTGATTAGCTACTCAGATGAATCTTTGGGAAAGCCATATCTCAAAAGTTAACTCATGAGGTTGACCGACCCAAAGTTAATATAAACCCCTAGTACGAATCTCATACTTCCAATATGGACTCAAGTTTCTTACCTTGCAGTGGTTAACATTCCACCATCCCTGTAACTTGACATCCACGCATAGACAAGATGTAGAGAGGAGAGGGCTCTATAATTCAACGTTGATGATGCACAGGCGAGAGGGAGAGGAGAGAAGACGAATGGAAGGCACGAGAAGACTCTTATACCACTTATATGAACATTTGAGAGATCCATTCCCAAAATCTAGCTCACAAAGTTGGAGAGCCCAAGATCCATTAAAACGCACTTCAGAATCCTAGATTTCCAATGTGAGACCAAGTTTCATACCTTGCCATGGTCATAACACTTATACTTCATTTTCAATCACTTTAGTTATACCCACTCACGAGTAACTACTTGTATCTTTGGTATAAATAAGGCAGAAAATTCATTTTATTCTGTTTTTATACCACTGTTCTCTACATTACAAATTTACAAACCATTGGTTTGTTCTTCCATGAACTTCTATAACCAACTTTTTCTGCTTGTGTTATTTGGAGAGGAATAAAAAAGGGGCCAAAGAGAGGTTAAACAATGAATGAATATATTTACACAGCACCATAGAACCTGCCTCTGTATCTTCTAATTCAGTTTTCCCTTCTACACCTTCCTTTACATGTCATCTCATGTTGCAGCAGAGGGGTTTTCCTTGATGCTGCAATTTATCCCACAAACAGGTCATTTGCCGTGGAGATTGGTAATGGGCGGTGTAGTAATCTTCAATACAGCCAAACTTGCAGAACTTCGAGCTGTGCACATACTCTACTGGTATTGAATGGTTGAACTGCTCCACCCACATACCCATGCTCACATCCTCCATTTTGAACAGCTGCACCTCATTGAAGTTGGTTATTTATGCACAAACTAGCAGTTATTAATGCATACACAGACAGGGATATAAATGATAAATGGTATAGGATAAATAAACAAGAGATCACTTGCAAAGTGCAAACAGTTAAACATACTTTTAATCTGTGCTTCTCAAACTCAGATACAATGAACCGAGCTATATCCGATGAGACTATGTAACCTGGACCATTAGCATAGGTAGGATACTCTTCCTCCAGCCATTCCTAGAAGTCATGAATTAAAAACAGAATAGATGAATAAATCATAGAACAGTCAGAATTGTTCCTATACAGAAAGCATGAGATGTCAAATCCACACAGTTGAAAAAGAAACAGAAACCGAGTCCAAGATGATACAAACATGACTGTGTAGAACTTCCAAATGTCTGGAACTTCAGTTCATTCCTATGCCTAAATCGAATGACTAACCAGTTAGGAGCAGAAAACTTAATGTTCTGCAATCATCCACTCAGAATCTTGAAGAAAGCCAGAACATAACGGGAAGCAGTTTATTTCATAACCAAGAAAGCCTCATGTTCAACCTGTCAAAAACAGCATCTAAACAGATGCTAAGGCACTTAAAATTTAGATATAGCTGATCACATGGAAAATGATTTTAGGTAAAAGATATTTGAGTATCAAACATTCATAGTAATCAAAATTCAGAAAGAATATTTATGATCAAAGTGGTAGTAGTTTCTTTCGGTACTCAAATGCAAAAACTCTAAACCTCTAGACAAGTTAACATTGCGATACACCACTTCAAATCCTTTGCAGTATTGCACCTTGTGCAGTTGGAGAAAGCTTCTAACACTAGAAGTTGCTTCTAACGTTAGAAGCTAAAGCTCTGAAATTTTCTCTCTTCGACTGCATCCAATTTTTCTCTCTCCAACTACACCTATTGAATTCTCACTCCAAGTATAGAGGATCCGGACTGGTGGTACACAGCATGAACAAGCATACAAGACAGCAAAATTAATTAAATTTCAATCAGGAATACAGCATCTCATGACAATTTGGAAGTGAGTGTATGAACTACAAACGCAAATAGTAAGAGCAATTGTTTTTAGGCCAAATTCCTGATAATAGAAATATAGAAAGCTAATTAAAGATGTTAAGCAACAAAGTCATACATAGAATAAATAAAAAGCAATTAAGACCTCTCAAGAATAGTGAAACCAAGAGAAAAGTTATACCTCATATGTCACTACCCATTTGCCATGGCGAAGGGGCCTATGGTGGTAATTCATATTTCCAATGTAGAGACTTCTATCTCTTCCAACTTTTCTCGCTTCATTGATGACAGAATCCACTCTGACAAATGTGTCATCATCACACTTCATGATATACTTGGCTGCCACCGTATGAATCTGCAAAGAATCATGAATAACAACCAAAAATATAACAAGAAAGGGAGGAGATATAAAAAGGTAAAAAGTTCAAATGAGAAATTTCAATATCCCATCACTCACACCATATTCGGAGATTGCTATGGTCTTCAACACAACAAGGTCATAATGGTCCAAGTACGGGACTATGATAATATCACCGAAATACTCTGCTTCTTTCTTTATGTCCACATTTATATCCTTCCTTCCATGCTATCATATAAGAAATGGAAAAATTATAAACAATTTTAACATTAATAAATTGCTTTTATGTATGTGTATCATTATTGGGGTGGGGAAGATGCATCAATTCTTACCAAGGCTACAAAGAATCTAGCCACAACATGTGAAGATATGATTAGCCTATGTTGCATCCAGGACTTTCTCACTGCCATCCGTTCAGCAAAATGGTTGCACGCAGAAAGAATGCCGATGAAAAGCTCCACATTTGCATGGGGAAGAGGCACAGCTTTCCATTGAGGAAGCATTTCAAGATGCATCTGTGGGGCAAAACTTGGATGAGAAGTAGGCAAAGAAGCAGCATATACAGAGTGCACATCAATATCCCCGTTTATATATAATCCAGTGGCATCCTCAAGAGCAAATCCCTGTGAATATTACACAAACACTTGAGATATCCCAGCTTTCACACGAGACAAGGAGATAAGATTAGTGTACCCACTGTGCGATAGGGAAAAGACGTCACATGCCTCCCATCCACACTAACATGGTAACCTTCCAGGCCAGCAGTTAAGGTGAGAACAAACAATTTTCCCTCAGCAAATGGATATGGCCAATCTATGGTCACTTTCTTCTTTCGCCCAATCAGTCTGTTCAACCACCATGTCACCTTTGATTCTTCTGAGCGGCTGTCGTCATCCCGAATCCACTTCTCACATTTCAACTGTCCATCAACTTCATTGAATCCAGAAAATCAGCAGACTGGAGCAAAGTTCCTTGGAACTGATATATTAAAGAGATAAATGAAATCGCATACATAACTCGAGAATGAAATAATGATTCTTTTTATCTTTCATCTTTTATACTGTTTTTGGAAAACCTCTAACAATACATTCAGTTCAATTCAATTGAAAATTAACGACCACAACATATTATGCATTCTTTAAATTGAAAAGGAGAATCGTTGAGATCAATCACCAGTTTCCTCGTCGGCCCGCGATTTCCACCCCTCACACCTAATGGCAGAACCCCACTGCATCCGGTAACAAGTATTCTGCTCAATAACTGGTTTTCCACCCCAATCCCCTTTCAACCTCGGATTGAAATGCAGTATCCTAGGTGGCTCCTCTTTGTCCACCGTCTTCAACCCCTGCAATTCCATCATAAACTGCGAAATCATCACCGAATCATCCCCATCCTTCAGCACAGCTATCTTGGGGTCACGCTCTGCGTGAGCCCAACGCGGCACCCCAGCAACAGTAATGTGCGACCACAGAGTTAACCCACAAGGGAGCACCATTATGCCTTTACGCTTTTGAAATTCTTCAAGCCCGTATAGAGAAATTGAGTGTGGACACGAGTGGGAAAGATTTTTTACCTTCCACTTTGTAGTGTGATTGTCGAATTTCCCACTATGTATTTCGTGCCAGAGCTTCTTTCCCAACACCCAAGCATGTCTTGCTGCCTTGTGAAGTTCAGAAAACTCATATTTACAGTCAGATAAACTCTCATTGAAGACCAAACCAGAAACTTTCTGCAGTTCACGCATCTGTCTCTTTGGGCTTCGGTACCGAGATTCTTCTGAGGGTTTAACTACGGCGTTGATACCTGTCAGCTCTCCTATACTTTCCAGCAACAAGGGTCTGGGCAATGCATCACTTAGAAACCCAAAAGCATTGTCAGTCGAGACAGACCCAAACCCTGCTTTGAAAGCAAGAGGGATTTCAAAGATCATGTACAGAATGTAAAGCAGCATTGCACCCATCAAGATCTGAAGAAGCCTGAGCCTATTTGGCAACACAAATGGGTTTAGCCTCCCTCTTTTCATTGTACTCAAAGGTCACAACTTTTTCTCCAAGTTAAATGAAGAGAGTTCTCTAGTCTCCACCCAGAAGAGTAAAATCAATGAGATTTTTTCTGGGTATGTTAGTTTTTGCGGAAGCTTAAACCTAAATAAAGTAAAAAGAATTTGTTTTTTGTTTTTTGAAGAATGGGGGGCTACCAGTAGCACAAAGCAAATTGCGATCACATAGATATACAACACGGAAACACAGAAAACGAAGAAAGGTTGTGTATTTATATAAAGTTTTGAGTTTTGTGAGAAATTTGGAATATTATTATATATATGCCATAAAAGATAAGAAAAGATTGCTGCGGTAGACAATTGCCCTGGAGGTTGGCCTGAGGAAGATAGCTCAAACGACATCGTTTAAAGAATCAGCAGGCTCCACTCATTTCGCTGGTAGGCAAACAGTAATGGACAGTGTTATTTGCACTGAAATATAATCAGAATCTTTAAGTTGAATTTCATCATGATCTGAAAATTCTTTCTATAAACGGATGGGACACCTCATATTCCTCAAATCCTCCAACTTTAATTGGTCAACTTCTTAATTCTCTATTAAGGAATAAAGTTTGGCTTTTCATTAAATTAATAGAAATTTTAAGAGTAAATTATTCTTAAAAGTATTCAAATTATACGGCATTTCTTTTATCTTTGAAAATATATTTTTTAAAAAATTAAAAAATATGTTACACCTAATTTTTCTACCAAATAAATTTATATTTACACTTATTTTGATGAAAATATTTATATATCTATTACTTATCTAATACAACAAGTATTAAATATATATATATATAACCAATATAAAATAGTTAAATTTCAGAATTATAAAGTATTTAACTAGTAAAATTATTAAAAATATATTCAATAAATTTTCAAATTTAACAAATTTATAAATAAAAATTCAATTTCTAAAATAATATTTGCATTTGTTATAGAAATTTTACAAATATACTAATTTCACGTGCCTAAAGTCATTCAACTGAGGTTATTAAGGCTCATATAATAAAAGAGATCTTACAAAGTCTAAAAAATCAGGAGACAAGCGATATTCCTAGATATATAAAGACACAAATTCTAAAATGCAGGATAAAACTTTAACATTTAGTCATTATCCCTACAAAATGGTTATCACATTATAAGTATACACAACACACATTGGTTAGATAAGGCAACAAGCACTCAAAAGGGGGTGAATTAGGCGTTTACAAAAGTTTGTGTAATTTTATTAATTCTTTTTTCGAAATTTGTTACTAAGATTACTTTGAAAAATATTAAGCAACCTAACAATTATATCAATTAAAAAAAAATTGTATTGGGGTTTGGAATATAAAATGTATAATTTTTATTTCAAAAAAAAAGTACTTAACAATATATAGATAAATTTGATACAAAAAACTTGTTTCTAAGAAGATTAAAACAATTTTATATTCTCTTCAACAATTGGTTTATTTAAAATAAATACAAGAAAATGTATCTAGCAAAAGATAGCCAATTCTTCAAGTAAAGTATCAAAATAAAAATAGAATATTAATCAAACAACTTGAAATATAAATAGTATTAAAGAAAAGAAAAAAAATGCATATTCAAGATATATCCTAGTTCGACTCCAACTTAAGCTTACATCTGGTCTCCAAGTTTCAGCTTGAGATTTTTTCATTAATTCCACAAGTTTATTTTTGCACTTGTATGTTTTTACAACATTCAATTCAATTTAGAGTTGTTTCTCACTTTAAAACAAACCACTCCTCGCTTCTTTAAGAATAATCATTCCAAGAGTCTTTTTCTACTCTTGTTTTTTCTCACAAAAGATACACTACTCTTGCCTTACAATGATTTTAAAAGAATAATATTGCTCAAAGAAACTCTATTGAAGAGCATATGTACAAGACGAAATTTTTAAATCTCAAATGATAAATGTTTTGCAACATTTGCCTTAGGAATGATGTTTTTTCTCTCTAAAGATCAAGAATAAGTTCTAAATCATATTATAACTCATTATTTTCTTTAAAAACATATTTGAAAAGTCATATTTATAGCCCATAGTGAAATATAGTCATTTGGGATTACAAAAAAAAAGTCATTACATACTTTAAAAAGTTATTCTTAATGCTATAAGTTGATTGTTAAGGCTGTACCAATTGACTGTCATACAAAATATGATTGTTAGCTTGACTTTTTAGGGACTAGTCGACTGGTTAGCCTAGAACAATCCTCTTGTTATATCCAAAGAGCAATGAGTGCTATTTTGGATAAGGCTAGTTAACTAGTTTCAAAGTCAGTCAACTTAGTAACACAAACTCAACTTCGAATGATTATATTTCTCTCATTTTAACTTTTTTTTAAGTGAATAATTTGTCATTGAAAAGCTCTTTCAATTTATTTTTTAATGCAACAAGTTTCATTTTCAAAATTTCATATATTTTGTGAGTTATGATTAAAAGAATAACCAAATGTTAGAATAGAATTTTATGTAAAGCATATATCTCATTACTTAACTTTAAATAAGCATAACTTTTTTTATTTGGACTTCTTTTTAAATGAATGACATATCTTTGAAATACTATTTAAGTCTATTTTCAAATAAAACAAGTTATATATATCAAAAATCTATATTGTTTATGAAATATGATAAAAATAGTGACCAAAGGTCAAACTAAAGTTTTTGAGAAAAATTATCTCTCACAATCTTTTGGATTCAAATACATATTTTGAAAATCAAAATATCTTGAATCTACAAATGTAAATCTAAATCATTGAATTTCTCATAAAAACTCTTAACTCATGATAAATATATATTCCTTCTAGTCCAAAATATAAGTTACTTTCAACAGATTCACGTTTTTTAAGAAAAATTAGTTATATTCTTAAATTTTTTAAATATTACCATCTCTTTCCAATATTACCTCTACTGTCAACATAGTTGTTGTCATTAAATGAAGGTTTTTAATGCAACTATTGCCATTAAATGCAGGGCATTATGGGAAGAAAAGTAATAACTATTGCCAGGTGTCTTACATTTTTCTTTTTAGGTAACTTATATTTTGGACCAGAGGGGGTATATTCAAGTCAATAGGTTATTATGATGCAGCTAAATTGTCAAATATTAAACTCTTTAAATTCTTTAATTCTTAGAGTATCTTTTTTTGTTAATACTTGCTTTTTCTTTAAGTAAAGCATAGTATTGATATTTTATTCTTTTTACTTTAATACTCACTCTTATCTCTTTATATTATTTTACATGAAAAATATTTAACTTATAAACCAAATAATTAGTTCAATTCACATTTATCAATATGCATAATATAATAGTATTTAGTTGTAACATAAATAATTTTATCATGCCATGAGATTTTTATAATTTATATATCCAATTTAAATTATATATATAATCTTAAAACCTATTAGATACATTACAATCAATCGTATCTTATAAAGTATAATTTAATAATAAAGTATTATGAGTTAACGATTGAAAAATTAAAAACATATTAATACTATATTTATAAATATTTTTTATCATCAAAACTTATAATATAATTAAGGTAAGCTATATTCTTTATAATTACTCATAGCTTATAATAATTAAGTAAAAATATATTGGTATTGCATTTATAATTTATTTGCTATACATTTATCATCATCAAACTTATAACATAAAACATTAATGCTAACAATATTGACAACTAGATAACATCTATTAGTCCTTTTAGCCAAGAGAAAAATTCATTGTTTTTTATTTTAAAAATTAAACAATACAAAGTTATTGAATTGAGCTAAACTTTTTTATTCTTTCTTTTATCATACTTGTAATGCCAACAATATTGAACATATATTAATAAATATAAATATTTTCATAAATTTAATAAAATTTTAAAATAAATTATATTTGTGGTTCTCAACATAAAATAACTTTTTTTGTCGACACAAATAACTAATATTAAAATAAAAATGTTGAGAAATATTTTTAATATAAAAAATTAATATTATTCTCAAAGATATTTTTATCATATTTTATTTTTAGAGTAGGAAGTATATATTTTATAAAATAACAAATTGTGTAATTTAGATATTTTTAAAAATACTAAAAAGTAATTTACTTAACTTTTAATGCTTTTTATTACTTTATATCAAGGGTCTAATATAAAGATTGATGGATTACACTACTACACCAAATAATAAAAATTTATTTAACATAATTTTAAAATGAAAATCAACAACAAAATACTTCAAGTTCTGAAAAATTCAAACTCTCGAACATATTACTCTGTGATAATTTAGAAAAAAGATTATTTGAGTTGGGAGATTGGAGGATTAACTCCAGATTGTTAGAAAGAAGCGAAGGAGAAAGCTTGATGTAGGGTGTGAGGTGGGGACTGGAGAAGATAATTGGTGATGGGTTAGACATGTTTCCAATTTAGTGTTTGAAATTTAAATATCAGACCATTGCCTGCCGTACTTGCGTGCCGCGTGTTTTTCGTGAGTAAGAAGGACACATAAAAGACACACATAGGGATGTTTATAGGTTTGTTTTAGTTCGATTTTAAATCAAAATCAAATTGAACCTACGTTATTAGTTTAGTATTTTTTTGGACCTTATCGATTTTGAGTTCTAATTAGTTTAGTTCAATTTTTGTTCGGTTTAGTCCGATTTTGTTCATGCTTCTTTTTTTTGCCTAAAATTGATTTAATTTTTTTAAAAAAATTTGTTTATTATAATATGTAAAAATTGACTTGTAATATAATGCATCTCTTAATATTCTAACTAATAATAATATTAAAATAATTAATTATTATATATTATTTTTTTATAAAAAAGTATCTCTTATAATTATGTTCAATTATTTTACAATTGTAATTAAATATCATATATAAAGACAATAAAATAATAACATTTTTAAGATAGTTTATTTGATAAACTCATCTAAATGTAAGTAAAGTAGAAAAAAAATATCATTATTATTTTTTATTAATAAAAGGGTTATATATAATTTGGATTTAGTTAATAAAAGCAAAAAAAAAATAGTTCAGCTTGATTTGGTTTTAATATAACCAAACTTCACAAAATCGAAACTAGAATAAAACCAATCAGTTTTATAATATCTAAAATTGATTTTAACTTTTTTTAAATCAGTTCAATTTGATTTTTATCGATTTGATTCGATTCAATTGGTTTGAATTGATTTTGAATGCCCCTAGACACACCCAGCAACATAGGTGCCATGTTATGAAAATGAAAAGACGTTGTATGGTGCATATTAATTTGAGTAAATTATACAGATTGGGTGTGTGTCTATGTGTGTGTGTATATATATATTCTCTGTTTTAAATTATATTATAAAGTATTATTTTCAAATTATTTATGGATCTCATTTTTTTAATATTCTTTTATTTTATTTTTAAAATTTTTTTACTTTCTTTTTTTAAATTTGAACTAAATTATGTAATCAACATTGGTCCTATATAATTATATAAAGCTTATATGTAGTTTATATATTGTTTTTTTAAATATATATATATATATATATTGTTTATGAAATAAAAAATTACTTTATACTTTAATCTATTTTTAATTTTTTTACCAAAATAACTTTTATTAATCTAAATATATATTTTTTGAACTAAATAAAAATTTAAATCAAGGTTATTTTAGTTAAAAAAATTAAAATTAAACTAAAGTATAAGTACTTTTTTTGTTTAGGTTTATGTATATTTTAAAAATAGATAAAAGGTTTATATAATTTTAAGAAAATATAATAAAAATTTGTATAATTTATCCTATTAGTTTTAGATTTTTCAAGTTGCGTGGTTAAAGATTGAGATAATTTATGATTTATAAAAAGATTAAATTAATACTCGAATCATTTGTAATGACCCTAAAAAAAAAGGGTTGAAGGAAAATATTAACATCCATTTAATATCCCTTTTTTTCTTCCTTTTTTCTCTCATTTTACTTTACATTATTTTATTTCATATTAGTTTACACTATTTTATTTTTCCCCTTTTGCTTTTTTTTTTCTTCTTCTTTATTTTATTTTCTTCCTTCTTTGGTATTTCACTGATCTTCGCTACTGTGGCTTGGTTCTCATCTATTAATTTCGTGTGGCTTCCCTTATAGTTTTGCTTTCATTTCCTGCCACCATAACTCCCTCACTGGCTTTGTCTATCCTCCTCTGTGCCTCTTTCTCATCTAATTATCATGTGGTAGTCCGTGGAAGGTGGCTGAAGGTGCCGTTGATAGTGGTGAGCACCTTCATCATGTTACTTCTATTTTCTTTTATTTTTGTTTCAAACTCCTTGATTCTTGCCTTTACCTCCTCATTTTTGGCATGTTCCCTCTTTCATAAGGTCAAATATGTGGTTGCCCCCTCCTCCCTATTAGGCTAGCCGAAAGTGAGCAAGTGAGTTAGGGTTTGTGAATGTAAGCTTTTCAACTATATTATTTATACACTAATCTTCAATTTTTGACTCCTTGAGGTAATCTTTGATGTCAAATTATGGATTAGTAGTTAAATGAAAAAACCTAAGTTCATAGGTTAATCATAAAGATAAAGAATGAGGCCAGGAAGCAAGACTCTTAGTTAATTAGCTATTATAAGATGAGATAAATATTAAAAATTGTTTATATAAGCTTATATGATAATTCAATGAATTATAGGTGTTATTAGGAAGCTCAACAAATATTAATATTAAAGGGAGTTAGTTTTAGGAGGAGGAACAAGTGACCATGGTAGTGATTGGTATCATTAGATAACAAATTATAACTTGTTTATTAGGTTCTTACATCATTTGTGAACCTAAGATACTAGTAGTTAAATTTTATTCAAATAACTTATGTATGATTTTGGCAGAATAGACTCTTGAATTGCCTATTCTCCATGTCTTGAGTTGTAATATAATGATACAGGTTGAAGTAGATATTTAGTATTATGTGCTAATGTAACTAAGGTAAGTATTTCCTAATGAGATTTGATGCATTATTTAGTGAGTTAAACGTATGTTTTTATAATAATGATAACCATAATTTTTAAATTAGATTCATTTACTAATAATATATGTGTGTGTGTGTGTGTGTGTGTAATCATATATATATATATATATATATATATAAAATAACAATAATATAAATATATATATTATTTTTGTTATATATTTTAGCATAATTGGATTGAACATTAGAGCATTTAATTTGTTGATTATTAATTTATTTATTTAATTGAGTATTTTACTATTTCCATTTAATTCAAATCCTTAACTAATCATTATAGCTTGAAAGCATAGTCACTTGATAGCTACTAATATCCATCATGTAATTCCCCATGGATACAAGTCACTTAGTCTCAGTAGTAAAATGGAAACATTTGATGGAATTCATATATGTGAGTGTTGTTAAATGGCCTAGATGCACTTAAATAAGAAAGAGGAAGCTTGGGTAGGAAAAAAGTTTACTCGCTAGGTATAATTGCCCATAAAAGGGTAAGAAATTGCAAAGAAGATGTAAATATTCCCAAATATATATATATACACACACACACTATAATATATTAGAAATAGGTGAAAAAAGAACTGTCTATTAGATGTAACCACCCACAAAAGGGTAAAGAGTTACCAATCAAGTGTAAGTGTCGCCATTATGAGAGAAAACTAGCATTCTCTTTCCTATGACTACCATTTTAAAGACTCAATATTTTAAAAACTATCCATGCATAATTTTTGTTGACTGGAAGTCTTAGTTACTTAATTATGTTATTTGATTTTTGAATTTTTTAGCTCATATATGGGTTGTGATGTTTTTACTTTCAATTCTAGTATTATGTTATCTGTTCATTAAGTTTTCAATTCATTTTTTAATTTTTATCACTACAGATAGTGGTATTAGATTAGAATCGTCTCCATCACCTTAGGTTTAAAGGCTTAGGAAATGGTAGGCCCGGCACTCAATTGACAAGGACATATCATTTTTGTGTGTTAATTATGAATATTGTAGAAATTATTTATAACATTGCTCTACTTGACACATGCATAATTCCCCTCTCTTTTTTTGTTTTGTCTATCTTGTAATTGGAAGTAGAGAGTGAAGCTCTCTTTTGCTTGCATTGTTGGTCTTCTATCTGTTTATAAAAATTTAGGATGTCTAATTTTGAGAGAATATTCTACCAAAATTTTTACAAAAAATTAAGTATTTGCATAGACATATCATGAAATGTGATTATATTTGATGCAATAATGTTCTGTGTAGAATTATTCCAAATGCCCTATCCAACTAGGAGATTGTATCTATTAGGCTTAAGGATAGGAATCTTACTTGGCTAATCATTTGTATTTATTAATTTTTAATTTGATATTTTAATTTTGTTTTATGTTAAATTAATCTTTTAAGTATTTATTTGTATCAAATGCCTATAAAAGTATTAATAATTTGTTTTATATAACTGTAAATTGTTATAAACTATTAGTACTATTTCAATTTGCATCATTGACATTCATAAATTAAATGCATATATAGTATTTAAAAAATAGAGAGAAAAAAAATAAGTATAAAGAGAGAAAATAGGCCATATAGACATTTTTACCCTTTTGTATCTCTCTCTCTCTCTCTCTCTCTCTCTCTCTCTCTCTCTCTCTCTCTCTCTCTCTCTCTCTCTCTCTCTCTCTCTCTCTCTCTGTGTGTGTGTGTGTGTGTGTGTGTGTGTGTGTGTGTGTGTGTGTATAAGATGTAATTTGCTGCTATTCATTGAATTAATAGACGCGTTGGATGTTAGACTAGAGCAATAGTATTGTTTCAATGAAATTAATGGTTTAAAACATGTATAATACAAATTAAAAGTTAAAAAGAAACATCAAATAAATTTAAGTTATCAAAACACTATAATTTCATCTAGTAAAACTTTATATTCTTTAAAGAATCGATGGGTTGGAATAATTCAGGTGGAAATATTTCCTTATTTTTAAGATTAGAAAAACGATATTTTGTCCAACAAATAAAAACCTAATAGTTTGACTTTTAAATATGATAATTATTTCTTTTTCTCAATCTTTCTCTCCAAATAAAAACAAAAAAAAAATGACTTTTAAATTGTTATTAAATATAAAAATAATGTATGTCATAGTGACAAACATTAAATTTAAAAAAGTTTCATATCGCAGAAAGATATATAAAGACATTTTAAAAAAAGTTAGATAGGCATTACAAATCTGGAATTTACAAGGCTAGCGCTTTTCCATATACATTCAAAGTTTTAGGGTAAATTTGGTACACGCATCTAATTCTTAGGCGCTTGAAAAGTTAAATTATACAAACACAGTTTTTTTTAAGAAAAAAAGTTAAATTATTCTTTTAGTCCCCACAATCTTACTCAATTTTTATTTTGGTCTATATAATTTAAAAAATTGTAATTCAATCCCTATAGTTCAAAAGCTTTTTAATTTAGTCACTCTTATTAAACTTTTGTATTATATGAAACTTTGCTGATACAACTTATTATATGTTATCTTGAAATTTTGAATATATATATTTTGTACTAACAAAAAAGATAAAAGTAGATACTAAAACAATTTTTTAAGCACTTGAAAGTAGATATAGCATGCAATACAATTTATGTTAAATGACTTGAGGAAATTAATTTAGCAAGATGATATATAATTTGTCACATCAATAAAATTTAATAAAATATTAACAAAATTATAATAACAAGGGCTAAATTAAAAATTGTTTAAACTATAAGAATCTAATTATAAATTTTTAAACTATATAAATTAAATTAAAAATTAAATAAAATTATAGGAATTAAAAGTATGACTTTTGAGGGTTAAAAAAAAACCTAAATGTATTAAAAAAAAAAAAAAAACCCAATTAATGAAAGCAAAGCAATGGACCCATGCCTAACGGCCCTTCTCATGCAACAGTATTAGGCATAGGCTTGTTGAAAACAAAGAAAGCGATGGATTCGTGTTTGGATTGGGCGATTGGCTACACGTTACACGGCGTGTTTGCGCCTTTTATCTCCTTCAGTTCAGTTTTCTCGTGTCTTATTCCATCAAATTCAACTCTCTCTCTGATTCATCGGATTTCTTTTATTTTCTCTGAATTTCATTTTGTTCATTTTGGACCACTTACTTAAGAGGTTTAAAAAAAAAATTAATCTAATTATACTTTTAGGCTAAGAGCCAAACAAAAATGATGACCTCGTGAGATCCCTGCCCACCCTGCCTGCTTTGTTGGCGTGAACATGTATGGAAATCCAAGGTTTGTGGAGAAGATAATATATACAAGAAAAATTAATTTTGTAATCCTTATAGTTTATTTTTTAAAATTAATCCTTATACTTTGCAAATATTTAAAATTTGATCCTCATCATTTGGTTTTATTATAACTTTGTTAGTTGATGGCTAACATGGCAAAAAAATTTTACATGTGTGCATCCCAGTTGCACCCCTTTCTTCCAATGTTGCATAGTATTTATTATATATTTATAATAATTATTTAATGTATTTATATTATTTTATTATTTTTTTAAAAGTAAAATATAGGAGTTATTTTTTAATTTTTAATATTATTTTTAATTTTTTTTATTTTACATACAAGCCATAACAATCAAATAAGTTGCACTAGAATTTAATCCAATTGCATCAATTTCTTGGAAGCAGAATTAGAACAAAGACAAAGGTCTTGTTTGATATACAGAAAATCTAAGGATGAAAACGGACAAAAAAGAAAGAAAGAATGGAATATAATAAAAAATTTTGTGCTTAGTATGGGCGGAAAAAGAAAGAGATTATATTTTTATTTCAATGTTTGGTTAAATGAAATAGGAATGAAATGAAAAGTAATAAAAATAACACCAAAACACCCTTTTACAATAATTTTTTTCCACCTTATATCCGTAACCATGTTACATATATATTATTTTATATAATAAGTCTTTTAATAAAATTCTTAATAAAATGTTTTTATATATAAAAATATTTTTATAATAAAATAATTTAAATTTAATTTAATTTATACTTCAATAAAAATTTACTTTTTAAAAAATATGTTCTTTACATTAATTAAATTTTACTTTTTTAAAAAATATTTTATAATTTATTATTTTAATATATATTAATTCATTTAAATATAATATATAAATATAATAAATATTTTTTAATTATAATTATATATAATATGTTATTATATATTATAATATTATATATATTTTAAAATATAAATATTATATATTAAAAAGTATAATATATATAGTAGGGGTGGGAGGCAGCACGCATGCATGCGCACACATAAATGTGGTCGCATAGCTATCAATTGAATTACAATTGGTGGCTCTTTTTATTTTTATTTTAATATATATATATATATATATAATTTATTTATTTTAATATTAAAAATATGATATTATTTTTTAAAATATATTTATTATTAATTAAATTTTTAATAAAATTATAAAATATTGTTAAAAATAATGTTATTTATTTTTAGTCTATACAATAAATAATTAAAGATAATTAATTTATATTTTATAATATTATTTATATAAACTATTTTTAAATATTTTACATATTATATATATCTATTAATTTATTAATATATATATATATATATATATATGCGCCAATTGGTTAATTGGATTTCGACTTACCAATTTGTCGGACAAAAATTTATATGTTCAATTTATAATTGATCTTCTTTTTTTAACTTATAAAATTTATTATTTTTTATATTAAATATTTTTAAAAATAATAAATTATTTTTTAAGTAAAATGAATAATTATAATATTATTTATTTATTTATTTAAAATATTAAAAATTTTTGACTAAATTAATAGTTCTTGATTTCTGATTGAAATGCAGTTGAGAAACATTAAATTTTAGTCGGCATAATTTTTTTATTTGTTATATTTTAACATAAAAACCTATTATAAATAATAAAGTTAAAAAAAAGTCAATTTTAGTATTTAATGTTATTTATATAATTTATTAATTTTAATATTAAAAAAATTTATTATTTTTTAAAATATAATTATTATTAATTATTTTATAATTGATGTTCTAATATTTTTATTTTTTATTATTATTTTTGCAATCAGTATTACTTATTTTTTAATTATAAAATAATCAATTAAAAAAGAATAATTTTTTTTTTGCCTTAAGTCCCTATTGTTTAAAAAAGTAAAAATATTATACACTAATTAAAAGTGATATCTAAACGTTAGTTGATTTAAAAAATATGTAAATTAAAATTTTGAAAAAAAAAAAGATATTGTTGCACCCACAATTTCTCCAAATAATTCCCTTTCCGTCATATTTTCTCATAATCAAACGAAAAAGATTCCTTTTCAAATTTTATTTCCACGACATATTTTCTTATATCCTAACGGCGCCAAACTCCAAAGGTCAGTAAGGCGAGAATCCATCAGTGACCAGAAATTGATGGATTAGGCTTTTTTTATTTCCCAAGCCCAAAGTCTGCAATTTTGACAAAAATGTACCACCGCAGAGTGGTTGAGTTAGCATTTGACTACGTGCAGGTTTGGCGCTTCCTTCAGATAATTTCAAATCGCATTTTGTAAGAAACGATAAATTATTATTTTTATATAAATATAATTTTTTAAAATAAAAAAAAATATATAAATATGTTTTTTTAACGCAGCACCAAATATGCATTATCATTTGGTACTCAATCATGTAACTTAGTGATGTCAAACCTTGAAGTAAAATCTTCACGTGTGTCTGTGTGCCAACGTGCAAACACCAATGGATATGTTGAAAGTATTATAGGTGTGTTTAAAATCACAATGATAAATGATATTTGTGTAAAAATAATAATATATTATTTTTAAAAAAAATACAATTTTAAAAGAAAATTATTAAGTTTCCAAACATGCACTATATCCTTTTAACATATCCAAAATAACATTTGCTCTCGGGTGTGGGATAGCACACCAATTGGGTTAGAACCCAAATTCTTTACACATCTAAAAATACGTGCATCTTAATCAAAGTCATCTAAATTAAATTTAGATGATTTAAATCTTATGAAAAAATTTTAATTCTTTACATAAAATATCATTTCCTTTTTGCAGTTAATAGTTATAAAATTATTTTTATTTTATATTTTACATTCTTTAAAACAAAAAAAATTTTATATATATATATATATGCAATTTGAATTTCTTGGATCAGATTTGAACAGCTACGCTTATCCTATTTATTCACTCGGGATCTTTATAGATTCGATTAAGGGTTGCAGGATTCATAGACTCAACTCTCATCAACCGTCTTTCCTCATCACTTCCCAAACATCAAACAAAAGTATGCTTGGGAAGATAGAAATACTATGAATGGGCCACGTCCACTACACCTGACGCTCACATTCTGATTAGATGAGTTCTGAATGAGTTGTGCACTACCACCATCATTCCCTCCCTGCCTACATTCAACCCTTATATGAATTTCATATATCATTTACATGTCAAATGTAATCATCGAATTGATTTTAATATTTGAATGCATCTAATGAAAAAGGTTTCGCTGGCCGTTTTAATAAGGTTTGGTTTTAGGATATATACATTTAATGCCTAAGAGTAAAACAAAAGCAATATGAGTAAATATAATTCATTTAAAATAAATATTGAAAATGATAGATTTTATAAAACTAGTTACTATTTCCTCTATTCAATTATCTCATCTCAGATACAACTGGTGCATGTGTGTGGAATAGGGAGGGAGGGACCCAGATTAAGGATGTGCAGAACTTGTACATCTTTAAAATGTGATTTAAACTATCTAAATAAAATTTAAATGATTCAAATTTTATATTTTATGTTTATTTTGTTTAAAAAATTATTTTTATAAAAAATGTGTAGTTGAGAGATTATTTTTATTTTATATTATATATTTTTTAAAATAAAAAAAATTAAAACTTTATAAAAAATAAAAAAATCTAAACCATTCAATGGATGGGCTGCAATCTCTTGCAATTTCCCAACGTTAAAGAGTCATTTAGTACATAAAATATTAAAAGTAAAAATAAAAATAAAAATAATTCTCATATTTTTATTTTAGAAAATAATAAAAAATATTAATACTATTAAAAAGTAATAACAAATATATCATAGATATTTAAAAAAAAAAAAAAACAACTACCAAACAGCCTTAAGTTGCTTCTACCTTCTGTTAACTTCTGCACTCTACGTTGGGCCAGTGTGACGTTGTAAGTATTGGAAAGGCCCAACAGTATATTCAAATTTTTGCTCTAGTTTTGTAAATCCATACATAATTCAGTCCGCAACAATTTATGATGCTTTTAAAAAATCGTAATGATATTACGAATGCACAATATTTTATTTATTTTAATAATTTTTTATTATAATTACTTATTATCTATACAAAGATTAAATTAATTCTTTTAATATGTTTATGAAGTCGTTTATTAATATCACACGGAGTCTCTTTGAATAAGCTTGTTATATACATATATATATATATATAGCTCGGTGTGTCGGTGTGTTTTAAGAGAGAGGAGGGGGTGGGGTTTTAAAGAGACTCCAAATCTCCAACAGGAGCTCATTTAGAAAGAAGGAGGGCGAGTGAGAAATTCACAAGGAGTTTTAAAAAGATGTTATTTGAATAAAAATTCTTGGGCTCGTTTTGATATTCTTAGCTAGACATTATGTCTTGCTATTTCATCTTTAAGCACAATTAAGCTATTGTTTAATAAGGTAGGTTAAATCATGTGTTAGCCATTATTGATTGATGTTTTTTTATATATATAATCAAAGATTATTCCCAAGTCATATAGCCAAATTTTGTCTTTTGAGTGATTATGAAGATGTATTCTCTCACATTAAATGTAGAAATCAAACTGATATTGATAAAAGGATTCTTTTTTTTAATCTAATCCTTTAAATTATTAATTGATTTGTTTATGTAAAAAATTTTTGACAAGACTTTTCATGTAGAAGCGATCATGATGTTTGATGATTTAGTCAATTCCATCTTATTTAATCACATTGACTTGGGCGAAAAAAAAAAGTATGTATATTGAGTCATGTCACATAGCATCGAATTGATTATGTTGGCTAATAGTTCATTTTCACATACCCAAAAGTTAATACTGTAACAAACCCATTAAAAATTACAATTTTGTTTAAAATTAAACCAAACCATGTGATTAGCAGGTTGTCAATGTTCAAATAAAGGGAGGGTGAGTTTTCAACTACTACTTGCCAGTAACGGCTAACAGGAAAAGTATTTTAGTCACCTAAGCACACACAGGAGCAAAGGTTTAGTTTAATACACAAAAACTGTAGGGAGACGAGATTTCTGCCGCTTATCCAGATAATCAAATGGTCCAGTCTTTGAATTCCATGACTTTAAACATTATTAAGGGCATCATGAGTTAGGAATAAATATGCTTTTGAGCCTTACAAATTTAAAAGGGGAAAAAAAAAGGTGACCAAAAAGAAAAAGTTACATCTCTGAGCAATGCTGGTTGTTTTGTTCTTATCTGTTGAACTATATGTCAAAATGAAATATGAACCAACATTTTTAAGTACCTTTTCAGGTAGAGCAACTCCAATTGCTAGAGCAAAATGAAGTATCAGCTTCTACAGATACTTGCACTGTTTATGATCATCACAAGTGGAGGCATAAGGGGAAGTATTGAAGCTTGCAATCCCAATGACTTGGAAGGTTTGATGGGCTTCAAGAATGGAATTCAAATGGATACTTCTGGACGCCTAGCAATGTGGGTTGGCCAGGACTGCTGCCAATGGGAAGGTATCGTGTGTGAAAATGCAACCTCCAGGGTGACAGAGATAAACCTCCCAGGATTCATTTCAACAGACAAAGATTTGTCTCAAACCCAGATGACAGGCTTGCTTTCTCCTTCCATTACACTCCTCACCTCTCTTGAAATCTTGGATCTCGGTGGTTTAGTTGGTCTCAGTGGGACAATTCCACAAACAGTGGGTGTGCACCTTCAAAATCTCCAAAAACTCTACCTCTATGGCAACAATTTGACTGGTCCAGTGCCAGAAAGCATTGGTGAGTTGTCAAATCTTCAAGAACTGGCTTTGCATGAAAATGGACTATCTGGGGCGATCCCTTGGAGCCTGGGAAGCCTGAAAAATCTCAAAAGGTTGCTGCTTTATACAAATCATTTTTCAGGTATAATACCAGACTCACTTGGTAATTTGACTAGTTTGGTGGAATTGGATGTTCATAGCAATTCTCTAACGGGTCATATACCAGATAGAATTAGTCAGATGCAGGCTCTGGAAAAGCTTGACCTTTCAGACAATCTGTTAAGTGGAAATATACCTACTTCACTGACCAATTTAACTGTCATTTCAGTTTTGTACATGGACACCAACTTTCTTGAGGGAACCATCCCATTTCCCTCAAGATCTGGTGAAATGCCTTCTCTGGAATTCTTAAGACTCCATAGTAACCATCTCACTGGGAATATACCTTCCAGTTTTGGCTATCTAGTTTCCCTCCAGAGAGTTTCACTCTCAAACAACAAGCTTGAAGGAGAAATACCTTCTAGTTTGGGCAATTTGCCATCTCTGACAGAGCTTTATCTCAGTGGCAACTTCTTATCTGCCCAAATCCCAAAATCAATAGGACAACTCTCTCAGCTCATAATGTTTAACATTTCCAATAATCTGATTGAAGGACCATTGTCTCAAGAGATGTCATCCCTTCAAAATGTTCAAACTCTTGATCTTTCTTTCAATCCTCTGAACCTCTCTGCCATCCCAGAATGGCTAGCAAATCTGCCATCACTTTCTCGGATCTACTTAGCAGGTTGTGGAATCAAGGGTCACATTCCGGACTTTTTACAAACAGCCGGTGGTCCAATTCAGGAATTGGACTTATCAGGGAACTATCTCAGTGGAGCCATACCCTCCTGGATTGGAACCCTCAACCAGCTCTGCTTGTTAAATCTCTCAAGGAATTCACTTGATTCAAACATCCCTGATTTTGTTACAAACTTGCATGATCTGGGTATTCTTGATCTTCACTCAAATAAGCTAAAAGGATCCATAGCTCAAGTTTTTGACATCGACCGAGGTATTTCTGGGGGATCACTGACATACATTGATCTTTCTGATAACAACTTCTCAAGTGGGGTTGAGGAAATTGGTGTAGGAGGGCAATGTGACATTCAATTTCTGAATTTATCACATAACCTTCTGAAAGGTAAATTACCAAGTTCTATTGGGAGACTGAGGTCTATTCACAGTTTGGATTTGAGCTTCAATGAGTTAGCCTCCGACCTGCCAGAGATGTTGGCAAATTTAACCTCGTTAGAGAGATTGAAGCTGCAGAAGAATCACTTTACAGGTAATATACCCAATGGATTTCTCAAGTTGAGAAAGCTGAAGGAGTTGAATTTATCAGACAATTCTCTTGAAGGGGAAATTCCAGAGGGTAAGCCTCTGATTGACTTTCCTGAGAGTTCTTATTCTGGAAACAAAGGCTTATGTGGGAAGCCTCTCGTTCCCTGTAAAATCTGAGGATTGTCAGATGTCATTGGAAACTCAAGAATTGGTTTGATTTGTAGTAAACTATTATGTTTATATTATTCAGACACATTTGGTTTATTTGTCGTGTGAAACTAGAAGATTGAACACCCACGTATTTCTCTACGGAATAGAGAGAACATCTGTTATTACTTCACTCTTCATGTTTCCATCTAGAAATGTAAAGTTACATTAAAGCAGAAGCCATCGCAACGGTACTCACGATAGCAGTATGTCTACAGTAACTTAGATTTCCAAAGGAAAAAAATTGAAAATATAGAAATTCTTAGAAGCTGACCCAAAAAAAAAAAGCATGAATTTCAAACAACTTAATAAAAAACCTGAATTATAAATTCTTAAATTCCTCCTACTTCGTCCCCGTGAGGCTGTAATGTTCCATTAAGACCCTGTTTGGACCTATTACGAACTTTTGTTTTTTCAAAACTGCTTTTCTTTTAAAAAAGCACTATAAAAAAAGTAGATAGTTTATCTTTGAAAAAATTATTTAATAAAACCTTTTATAAATATTATTGTCTGATAATTTGAAAAAAAATAACAAAAGAAATGTTTTTTGGGTTAAATTATTAAA
The DNA here is from genome assembly GCA_032878935.1 of Erythrophleum fordii. Taxonomy (NCBI): domain Eukaryota; kingdom Viridiplantae; phylum Streptophyta; class Magnoliopsida; order Fabales; family Fabaceae; genus Erythrophleum; species Erythrophleum fordii. The sequence goes on along the minus strand of JAVQMF010000053.1, from coordinate 44,402,651 downwards.
AAAATAAAAGCTTATAAAGATTTGAACGAGAATAGAGGTTAAGTCAAAAAGAAAAAAGATAATAATTAATAATTTTAATTAAAAATATTTACCTTTCAAAAGGATAATTTTTTACTTCTGTTTTAAACAAAAATTCTAATTTTTTACATTTTTCTTTTCACAGCAAAAAAAAATGTGCCTGTGTCCCCTCAAAAACTAATTTTGGCCAAATATTTTACTTCCTCACAATACTCTTTGGATAACTATGCAGGCTCTCCCCTCATTAATTAAGCCAAACATGAATGCAACTCTCAAAAGTTGTCCTTAATTCAAAACTCATTGGTCTACTCTTTTGGTCGAGGATCATTGGGTTGAAATCTACTGTCTTGGCTATGAATATTTTTGAAGTTGCTTTCAAACAGGGACACGTTAAACTGGCAAAGCGGTTAAATTCTTGGAAACCAGCTTCACATGCACGAAAAAGCAGAACCCCACCAGGAAAGAACTTTTCTTTTTTATAACCCCACCCTTTTAAATTTATTACGTTTCAACGTTAAAGAGTGAAATAATTGCAAGCATGGACCCTCCCTGTCCGTGATTGAAGTGGGCATGGAATGGGTAGGTCCATCTATCATTTTGTGTGCCTGTGACTCTTCGAGGGTTGAGGCTGGCTTGGTCACTATCAGTAGCCATCCCATCATCACACGCTTGTATCATCTATTATTGTTGATGAGAAGACGTTTCTACCAACGTACATAAATGCAAAAAAATGCATTTTGAAATTATCGTTATCTACCATATTCTGAGATTGTAAACGGTTTTGCAGTCATATTAGAGGATCTTGAGTTAACCCCAGTTGCTGATAATTCTTGTAGTCAATGCCGTTTAATCTAATACAACATAAGATCTGCTCTGGTAGCTCTTCCGCTTTGTTCCCCTGTTTTATGATGTAATGATTATTAGGAGAATCAAGATAGATCAGACGATGAAAATTATATTAGATTAAATCAATCACGAAGAGACACATACGAGAGCCATTTTCTACATATTTATATGTCTCTTTATAATTGGTTGTGTCTATCCATCTTCTACCAATAAAATCTAATTCAAAACTAGAGAAAAACTGCAGCATCAGAGAAGTTACCTGAATTGTGAGGCCAACATCTAGGATGCAGATCTTTAATCTGTCTAGGAAAGCTTCAAAACCTTTCCTGGAGATATAACTGAATCTATGCATATCCAAATCAATCTCAAAGTAATTTTCTCCCTGCAGAAATTCATATTGGTTAGCTGATTCAAAAGTAGGAACACAAAGCAAAGTACCACGTGTATATATCCTCAGTCTTTTGTAACGAAATGACACCACTTTAATTTGCGGGCCAAACTTAAAGGTACCATAAATAATCCACAAAGATGCAACCAAATTGATACTACCAGTCAATGAGGGGAAGGAGCCCACAGAAAAACTTGAGTTCTACTTGTTCAATTTTTCTCAGGTCTTCAGCTAAAAATATAGAATTTTCTTTCTCTGTTTTATTGATCCTTAGGAGTATTAGCTGTTAAATTAACATTAACTGGTGAAGAAATATGTAGATTCAAGGAAGACAATAGAGAAAGCATTATCTAGTTATGTTAAAGATGATTTTACTACAATGAGGTAAGTAAGTGGAAATATAACCACCATGGCTGCACAATTATGGATAATACTGCTTTTAAGGACATTAAGGATAGTTGTAAGGACAGTTTAGCTTTTGCAAAATTATTCAAGGCCGAAGAACCATAGCTCTATTGGGAGAAACCATTATGGTGGGTCAATGAGACTTACCGAGTAAAACTCATGCTGAGGACGTGAAAGAACAGGTTTCTCATTGTAAGCCTGCATAAGCTTTCGTTCTGCTGCACTCAAATGAAGATCTTCCACATTGGCAACACGGCCCAATATTTTCAACCTTTCCCGGAAGGGTACAATTGTATCTACCGGGAAACCCTTCACCTTTTCAACTTCATCATCCATCAATCTCTACAAAAAGGCACAGACATACATATAATTTCAGCAACACAAAGTGATTCAAGGTATCAGTAGACAATAATTTAGGATTTAAAAAAAAAAAGACTAGAAGTGTCAGGGAAGATTTGGTAACCCGGCAAGAACAGAAATGACTGTATTTTTGAAAATATAGGATGCAAATAGTAATAATATTAAGCAATAAACTGAGACATAAAGGCTCCATCTTACTCTGATATTTTCTTGAAAAGGAAGTGGAAGTTCTTTTGAGTAACTTTCAGAAAGCTTAAAGTACAACACAAAACTCATTCCTTCTCCATCAATTTCACCTTGAAAAAGTGCGGTAGGATAAAGTGGAATCTGAAATCCACAAAATACGAGTATCAGAATATGAAGCCGCAACCAAGATCAATAAGTACATGAGAAAATATATAAGAATGAAACAAAGGGTCCAATGTGTGAATACAAACAAGTCATAGGAAGAAAAAAATAGCAGAACCACTATTTTAGCATAGAAGTAGAAGTACCTGAACATTGACAACAAGTATGGGTGGAAGTTTAGCAGAAGAATTAATAACTGGAAGTTCCACAAACCGAGCTATATGGTCCACCTTTCGTGGAGATAAAAATACATCAGCCCCAAATGGGTAATATGCAGAATGGTTAGGAGCAAAGTCCTTCTTCTTATCCCTGCCATAAAGAACATCAATAACCAAGGGAAACATAATTTTGCTACAGATAAGTATGTCAGACATCTAGTTGAAATTGTGTAGTTTAAACCATCTATGCATTTATTAACATATGATGTATTTGTAAGAAGAAATTACAGACAGTCATTCTTACTTAAAATAATTCACTCCTCGAACTTTGAATGTGCTTGGCTCAATGTGTGACCAACAATCAAGCATTTTCTTCTCCACTGGACAGAACGGTACCTGCGAACCTGCTATTGGTCTTTGCAGAAGTGTCTTTGAGGAACCTGAAACCCAGGAAAAGAACAGAAAGAGGAATTAGAAACATTATAATTACTCATTATTGAACTATTATGACTCATTCTCCGATAAAATCTACAGTCCACTAAATCACCCATCCAGACAAGAATGATATTAAAGAAAGGATTTGTGCATTTTTCTGCATATCGAGCTTACACAAACAATTAATATACATCAGATTCTAATAAAGAAAGGAGTTTAAAACATCAGAAGCATCACAAACTAATAAGAGAACTAGCCAGTTTCAATTTATTCACAAATACAAAACAACCTCAAAGATTGCATTTGCACATTAATGAAATCCATGCAGATTTAATTATCCATTTTGAGCACTGTAATTGAGAAACTAATCTTGCATCCTACATGAAAAATTAATTTTTCCTTTCACTTACTAGATGAAACTTTAAAGGCAAATAATGACTAACAATTTAAGATATAAAAAGCCAGAGTGTCTCATGCATGCAAGTGTGCGGCAAGCCATGAATATGACAATGACCAGCAATGAACAATTGCTGTTTTGCGTATTTTTACTCACGTAGGGTAGCATTGCCATGTCCTTCTTTCCATTTAAAGGGTAGTTTTATAGGAGCCTTTTTCCTTGCATTAGGAGGACTAGAACTTGATGATCTCCTTTTTTCAATTGGAGGAATGGTCGATAGACATGGCAAGCAATTGTTTGGAAGAATCCCACAGTTGTCCAAAAGTCCCTCATCCTTGTTGGAGATACCATCCACTGAAGAGATTTCATCAAGAAATACAGGCTGATTTACTTCATTTATATTTCCATCACGTTTACAGTGTGAATCATTGTCATCTGAACTGAAAATCTGAACGTTTGGACTTCTGGCAGCTTCAGATGAATCCCCCAGTTTCTGCACCTGATCAGTTGAACCTCCATGGCTGGCATCTCTTAATGGAAATCCTGATATGGATCCACCTTCAATCCCATTCAGGGATACAACGTCTGAAAGATAACAATTATATTTAATTATCCATTTTCAGAGGTAAATATTTCTGATCCATCAAACAGGTGGAAAGCAATATATACTTGATTGAGAAATTTTTAAAATCATACCATCAGGAACACTCTGGTAATCATCATCACAGTCAGACTCAAATACTGCAACTGAATCAAACCATGCCTCCTCAACACTTCCTGCAGCTACATATAAGCATTCCATTAAATGGAAGCAAAACTGAATATCGTTATTAAAGCCAACTTGGTTTTGGGGAAAGAGAAGAGGGGGGGAGAACAAAGCTGTGTCCCAGCTGCAGCTAAACTAAATGGTATATAAATATGTTGATCAAGAAAACATCTATGAAAAGGAGAAAACAGAAGCGAAAAGCAACTGATAGAACAGATCTTTAGGGCCACTTATGCAGAGACATTAAGGTGACCTAAAATTTCAATATTACTTTTCTACCCAAAGTCTCGGTTTATTTATTCTCCACCCAATAGTTGAATTTCGACGCCTCTCTGCCTTCATATAAAGAGGAAAATGAAAGCTCTTACCCGTATCTATTGCAAGCAATGATACGAACAATAGGGACCACAGGATGTGTCCAGATTACCCAGGCTCAGATTTTTCATGGAACATATAAACTAACCAAACCATTGATAAAGTATACCAGAAGAAGTTTATAATAAGATCATCACAAATGTTGACATTGTTTCAAGTTTTGAATAAAACTAACTCATTAAATTTCGGTTGCAGCTCAAGTTTTTATATAAGATCTCATCTAACTTCAGCCTCCCAGTCAATTGCATTCTATTTATCCCATCATCATAACTTAAAATAAAACGAAACTGCCGCAACCTTCAGAACTTAAGCACCACATTTGTATCAATTGTTAACATCTACTCCGTGATTATTATTCAATTATTAAACTCCTCAAGCAATAACTTGGAGATAGTTTTTGCTACTTGCTTCACAGCTTTAGTATTCCACAGAGCTTAGCCATTGCATTGCATTACATGCTTAAACTTCGAGATTAAGTCATCCTACTACATTTTTGCCAGAGCTTATACTCCAACCATGCAAAACCATAAAAAACTACTAGCAAATTTCTTCAACAGAACAATAAAAACATTAATGAATTCCGATAACGAAACGCAATTGATATGCTTTCACCCCAAAATCATTTGCCAGAAAATGAACTAAGAAGAGAGAAATGAACCTTGGAAAGTGGAGTTGGCAAAGGAGCGATGATCAGGCAAGCCGGGCATATCAGGCTTGTCCAATGATCCCTTAGATAGCCGAGAAGACACTCTTCTTCTGAGTCCATCTCTTCTCCCTTTCCGAGTCTTCTTGGAGAAACTCAGCCTCCCTCCCACACAGCCCTGAGGCGTTGACGCACAGGCGCCCATACCATAAATATCTTCTGCCTCAGATCCTCACCTCCATTCCAGACAGTTCTGTCAAAGAAAGAAGGAAAGAGAGACAGAAACTGAGAAGGGAAGAGGAAAGGAAAAAAAGTGCTCGAAGCTACGGGTTTGTCTGTTGAGGCAGGAAGAAGAAAGACAACTTTCTTTCATAATGAACCCCAATAAATAAAAACGCCCAGAAAGGAAAAAAATCAAAAAGGAAAATAAAAAAGAAAAGAAAAGAAAAAGTGGGATTTTTCAATTTGAGAAAGGGAAGGAAACCAAATATTACACAGTGACGGCAGTTGTCGTAATTGGCAGCAGCGTAAGGCATCAAATTGCTGCCATCGGTGGGAAGTAGTGGGGGAACGAGGACCCATGTACTGGAGAAGCATGCCACGTGGCAAAATATGATTAGCCGAACGTGTGGATAGCCTGGTTCTGAGCCTCCGGACCTCCTTATATACGATGTGGCGTGGCTGCTGTCCTTTTGGCGTTTATCTGACGTCGTTTCATACGCTCATGTAAAGAGGGTCATTATCTTCATTCATGTCCGTACATGGGCGTGGTGGTTCCAAAAATGTCTCACACAGTACAATTGTTGTATTGCTACATCTTCAGATATTTAAGTTATTAAATATTTATCAAAATAAATATTATAGATAATAAGATCTATGATATACTCACCTTAAGTAATTTATATGCATTTAAGAATTTTTGGATATGATAGCCTTATTCTCATCAATATATGGGGTCAGTCAAAAACTCTAATTTTTAAATCTTTGAATGTTCTTTAAATTTTTTATAATTTATGAAGAAATTGATGTCTTATAATTAAAAAAAAAAAGATAAATTGAAAGTATGAGACTAATATTAAAATGTAATTTTTATAATTAAATTTTTTTAATTTTTTTAATTAAACCTCGTACAATATTGTAAGAGTTGTTTGCAGATTCTTAAACATTGTTTTCAGTAGTATGAGTATGAGATGAATATGAATCAGATTCGGGACTATCACCGAAGGAAAAGGCACTTTTCCTGGATATAGGTAGAGGTGGCAGTGCAGGTACAGCTAGCCATAAAGAGACAGCACGTGTACAGAGAGAAAGAGAGAGATAAATGAAGCAATTTAGATTGTTTAAAGTATAAATGAATAAAAATAAAAAATAAATTATATATATTTTTATTTTTTATGTTATATTTTTTCTTACTTCAATAATATTTTACACACTTTGCATTTTAAAGAATCAAAATTGAAGAAAGCTTTTCTGACAAAGATAGTGTCACATGTCACTACTCTTAGGTTATAGCAATTGGGGATTAAGATGGAGCCATGTGACCCTCTCCCCTGAAATGTCCATGAAGTTTCACCTAACCTTGAATGATATCTTATTTTCAAGGCTAGTGTTTGATTTAAATCTTGGATCATGAATTAACTTGATGAGTACTAGGGATAAAATTTATTTTATATATGTTCATTTAATAACTAAACTTATGGCGTTGGACTAAGTGATTAAAAATTTGATTAGGTTATTCATTATTCTTTTAATTAAGTTTCAAGTATGATGAATATATAAATTTATTGTACTACAAGCTTAAAATATTTTTGTGTAAGATGTGTATTTATAGATCATAATAAAATTTAAAATAAATTACACAACTTATTTAAGTTTTGTTAAAATTACAAAAATAATTTATGAAATAAAAAATTATCATATATTTTATTTTAATTTAAAATTTTTTTAGTAAAATACCCTTCATTCATCTGAATATATATTTAAATTAGATTAAAATATAAAGTAATTTTTTATTTTTAAAAAAATTTGTATATATTTTAAAAATAGAGAGAAAATTTGTATAATTTTAATAAAATTCAATAGAAGTATATGTAATTTATTCTAAAATTTAATTAAAATTATTGAAGTGATTTTTGACAATAAAAATATTCAACGAAATGGAAAGTTTGTTTCAAGGAAAGAATCTCAGTTTGAACATATCGGATAAAGGGAAAGTATAATTCAAGGTATATGCTTTATTTCATCATTATTCTGTTTGTCAATTTTGTCTAGTATGTAATGTTGGATTATCACTTAACCTCTTCTTAAGATATAATTAAACATAAATTATTAATGGGGGAATAATTAAACATAAAATATTAACTCGCATCAAAATCCGAGCAAGATAACATGAGAATAAATCATTCTATAAGGAGGTTAAACGAATTTTAACCAAGAAAGAAAAAGCAACTACAACATTGGATAATATTTAGTTAATTTTTTTTTTCAAATTAAGAATAATTTATCGTTAAACTTAAAAATTCCTACATTGCTGTAGGAATCAATACGAAACTGTGAATCTGCGAAATATTTCAGAGTTGTGCTCAGGAGTCTTCTGGATTCCTGCTGGAAAAAGACTTTACCCACTTTTTTTAAAAATAATATAAAACAAATAATATCTATTTTACTATCATTCTCCTTAAATTGTGAATTTTACAGACCAACGCAGCACTATCAACATCATCATCAATAATTTATGTTAAATTCTTTAATTAATGTACATACACATATATTTGATCTGATTATAGGTGCATTCAATGAAAGGGGTAAACGAATTTTTTTTAGAGATTTTACCAACAGATGTGCCTAATAATTTTATCAAATCCGATTATTCAATCCAAGCCTTTTGAAATTAGAATAAGTTGCAAAGATCTTTCTTAAATTTTATTGAAATTACAAAAATTTATATTTTATGTCAAATTTTAATTTTTTTTCATTAAAATGCTCTCCATAAAAAATTATGAAAAAAGGTATTTTAGTTTAAAAAACATATATTTAAGTTAATTGAAGGTTTTAGTAAAAATAAAAATAAAATTAGATTAAAGTGTAATACAATTTTTTATTTTTAAGAGAAATTTATCTACATTTTATAAAGGAAAAGAAAATTCATGTAATTTTAATAAAACTTTTATGTAATTTATTCTTGAAATTATGATGATGCTATGGAGACAAAAAGAATCATGCAAACCGAACACATCCTAGATGCTTATTTTATACATATGCTTAATTCGATGTATTGCCTTAGCTTCAAGGTGATTCACCAACTGTGGGTTTAAACTATAAATCAAAGTGAAGAAATTCCTCTTCTTCTCCGTAAGAATATTACCCTTTTTCATGTGTACTTTAGCATTTAAAAAGATATATGGAAAGAATAATGAGGGAGATATGAAGAGATTTGAAGAGAGGCAAAAACAGAAACCTAACACAGAAGAACGCAGTACAAGAAATCAAACACTGAATTTATGGAGGTTTGACTGTCATATTCTTCTTCACAAAGAAGGAAGAATATTAAATGGCAACTTGGTTGCTGATTTTCACTGGCAGGGTAAAAAGAAATTGTATCTTGTCTATTCATATAATCATGGGGTTTGAATTTTTAATAATTTTTTATTATAAAATTTGAGAAAGAGAAGAAAAGAAAATGTAAAAAGAAAGTTAATCTTATATATACTTCTACTATTTATATCACTTCCTCTCCACACTTTATAAAAATTTTATATTAAAGAAATATAAAAGATTTTTACATTACAATTTTGTAGTTTGGAGGGTGAGTGACATAAAAAATTGAGAGTATATATTGGATCTGCTTTTTTTTTTTTTAACACTTATTTCTTTTTTTTTTTCTAATTATATTATATACAATCAATTTATAATTAAAAACTAGTAGAGCTGATCCTAAAGTTGTGTGTCTCGGTCCATATTCGTGTAATTGATTAGTTAGATATTTACAATCTTAAACGAAAACAGTCTATAACTTGTTCAACGCAGAAGAATTTGTTTTGATTAACTTATGAAAAATAAGTATTTAATATTTTGTTATTATGGTAACTAAATTTTTTTTTTTTTGCAAAATTTTTAATACGATAATATGATAAACAAAAGACAGTGAATAAAATGTTTAGACTAAATTCAAATTATTTGATAAAATTATAATTGATGAACTTTACAATTATGCCATTATATGTACTAAAGAAGAAGTTAAATTATAAAACAATTGAACATAATTAGGGATAAACATTTTGTTTTTGATATAACTCAGTGCTAAAAAAATAAAAGAATTAGTTAAGGTATATATAATGAAAAATTTAAATCTGCGATCCTTTGAGAAATATTTATATTTGGATGAGGAAAAAAAAATAAAAGAAAAATAAAAGATCACATTTAAATTCTCATTTCAAAGATTCTATGAAAGAGAGCAGATGTCTCTTCTGCATCTAAGGCCTAGAGTGAAATTCAATTCTATAACACCAATTTGGCAGTATTGGGTAGAATAAAATGAAGAAAAAATTATTTTCTATATCTAAAATACTAAAATAGGAAATAAATTTCAATTTGTTTAGATAAACATAAGAATTAATGATATTATTATTGTACATAATTTATGCAAGGTTATTATATTTTATTATTATTTTTTAAAATAAAGATATGAATAGAATAGTATATCAATCATAATTATTTTATTTTATTTATATTTACGTTTACCTTATATTTTTATATTTAATAATTTTATATATCACATGTAAGTGAAAAGAAATATATTTAAGAGATAACGGTCAAATCTCCAAAAAATCAACCTTAATTATAATTAACCGTTGTCTAACTTAAAAGATACACAAATTTTCAAATGATACAAGTCTCCAGGTTTGAAGTTGACACGAAAGCTATAAATTGTTGACTTGATGTATAATCAAGACACTACAGCTATACGTGTTGACACTTCAGAGGCAACGCATGTGGTTCACAACAAATATAGACAGATCTGAGGGACCCAAAACCAAATATTATAAAACAAACTCTTTTGGAGAAGTAATTGAAATGGGCGTGGATGGATGGTACAGTTTTCAACTATTTCATTGAGATGGGACCTCCACCAAAATAAATAAAATTTAAAAAAATCATAACTTGATAAAAATAACATTAAAAGATTTTAAACATCATAAAATTTTTTAAAAGATTAAAATTATCACTAATATTTTTGCAAGTTAGCGTTCATATTCTTTAAAATTATAATATAATCTTCTTAATTTTATAAAAATATTTTAAATTTATTATTACTATCATATGAAAATATTCTTATTATATTAAAGAAGATTAACTTATGACTTAAAAAAAAAAAAGAATGATAACTTTGGTTTCTCAATCCTTTTAACAAAACTTGATTTTCAACATCTTTTAATATATTTTTTTTATCAAATTATAATCATTATGTCTCATTCTCCAAAAATTTAAAGTCAATCTTAATCAGTAACTCCAACCCATAAAGCAAAATCTTGCCGCACCAATTAAAGAGAATAAAGCAGAATCCACCATGATCTAGAATTTGGTGGCTGCATTATTATGTTGTTAGAACAAATTGGTAAATAAGACAAAATATAAGTCCCTTAATGTTCTAAAATTCACCATGATCTAGAATTTAGCTTTTGCTTCAATCATTTTTTCCATTCCCTGTTGAACTCTGTAACTAATCTAAAGATGTTTCCAGCTTCTACGAGGAGATCAAAAGAGCTGTGTGCTTTAATTGTCCCAATAATGCTCTAAACAAATATGGCACGTTGTTATTAAGAGACCAAAAGTTAAAAATAAAAATAAATTACTTTTTCTTTTCTTAAAAGATATATGAATTATTTAGTCAATTTTTTATTTTGAAAATATACATAAATTATTCTTTGCTTAAATTATAATTAAAAATCTTCTAAAATAGTATTTATTTTATGTTAAAAAATTATAATTAATACTTATTGTATTATATAAATAATAAATATGAGCATTAAAATTATAATAAATATAATTTTACTTTATTTTTTATTATAAGAAAAGTTAATATAATGTATTTCTATTTAAAAAGAAAAAATATAAATTTTTAAAATAAAAAATGTCATATAATTTAAATATAAAAAATTAGTTTACCCAAAAAATCAAATAGCTTCTTAGATTTTGCTTGTACTTGTCTCCCTCGTTGCTGGCTTAATAAATTTTTCACCTTTCGTAAGCATAGAAAAAAAAAAAAATTCTGAAAAAAGAAAAAGTAAAGAAAAGTAACTTATTTGACTTGGATGACAAATATAAATTTGTATCAGAAAATTACAATTGTAATAAATCGGAGGATGAAACGTTATCCGGGAGAATCTGGATTGACATGATGAGCGATCTATGGGTGTTGTGTCTTCCTTCTGACCACTATAAATTCTCAAATCCAAATCCAATTCATTAATTTAATGGTATTGCAGTTTCGGTAAACTCTCATCATTACTTCCTCTTCACTGCATTCAATTACTTAACTCCATGCCTTGCTGTCAACCCCCTTTTTTTTATTTTTTTATTTCGCTCTAACCGGATTCCGCGGGTCCCTTTTGCATTAAAGTCCTCAAAGCAAGAAACTACATTCATTGGTTGCCCTAAAGTGCTTTCAAATTTTCTCTAGATTACCTCGCTATATATTCTTATTTATAGTATAAATGAATATGAATACGGCAAATATGAATTTTTAAATATATTTTAAAGCAAATTACACGGAACTTTTTATTTTTTAAAAAATATATAAATTTTGCTTAAAATAAAACAATTTTCATTTAAAATCTTTAGTTTTTAAAAAATATTTATTTTGATAAAAAATTCAAAATGAAATTAAAATATAGAATAATTTTAATTTCAGAAAGAGATTTAAGTATAACTTAATAAAGTTTGTATATCTTACTCTCTTTTATTGAAGAGGATTACTTTCAAGAATATTATATATATATATATAGTTTTGTTAAAAAAGAAAAAACTAGAAAGACATATTTATCTACAATTTCTGGTTTAAATCATCTTCAGCACAACGAATTTGTCAAACGTTCGAGAAACTGCAATAACAAATAGGGGGATCATGGTTTTCTTTAAGGGATCTAATGTTGTATCACGTGGGTACACGAGCTTTTATAGATATACATATATTTATTCTATTCTTAGAAGAATTCAAGAGTTTGTAATCTTTTTTCCTTGGAAGCCATTAACATGATTATATCAGTAATAAAATTGCAGAGTATAACATTTGTTTGGAGGTTTTTTTTTTTGGAAATCTAGTATATCGTAATAACTGGGATTTATAAAAGAATGACAGAAGGTTCGGCCCAATGAAGTGACATACAAAGGCTCATCATTCTTTAAATTAAAATAGGTTTCAATGTCCAAAATGACCCCAAGGAAAAAAAAAAAAAAGGTATTTATCTGCAGAAGTTTGCCCAAGTCACATGGCATCAACCATACTATGTTTACTCAGATTAAAAAAAAAAAAAAAAGAAACCTAGATTATATTTAGATTGAGTTAAGTTCAACCCGATTGACAGCAATATTGTCATGATCTGGGGATATTGTACTGATAAATCCTTGGATAAAATTTCTAGTAGAGTAAACTAATGATAAAAAATAATTACCTAAAATGTTAAATGATTTTTTAAGAAATTGCTAGATTAATTTGTCAAAATTGGTGTACTAATTAATTGAAGAATTTCTTAATTCCACTAAATTTATAATTATAGTAACATAAATTACTTAACATCTATGAAAAAAATATTTAAATTATACAACTCTTTCTTTTATTATAAAAATATATATAATTTTTTTTAAATAAAAAATATTATAATATCTTTAAGTATAAGATTTATTTATTTATTTTATTCAAAATATAACATTACAAAAATGTTTTTTGAATTTTTATTTCAATATTATTTATTGTGTTTGAAAACAATAAATTAAAAAAGTTATTATTTTATATTAGTTAAATATATAATTAATACTTTTTTCTTAATTAAATAATAAGTATAAAAATATTTTAACCAAAACGTATATAATTATAACTTTTTTGGTTATAAGAAACATTATTATATCTTTTAATTTCAAGAAAAGAATTATTGTAAATAATATAATTATATAAATGTTCATAATTCCAAAAAATGATTCTTTAAAATCTTTGTTCATGTTTAATGATATATATTTTATAACTCTTAAAAAATTTATATGGTATAATTATTTAAAAATAATTTTTTATTTATATTATTATAACTTATAAGTTTGTTTTTATAGTTAAAAACATGTAAATAAAAGTTATGTATTAAATATGAAACATTCAAGAAAATAAAAATTATTTTTTCCTCTTTTATCTCAAATTTTTTTCTTGTTTTCATTATATTTCTTATATTTTCATTAGTATCTTAATAATTCTAAAATCATAATATGTGAACAAAGATTTTTATCATCTTTGAGAGAATGATAAAAAAATTTTATCTTAAAGTACCATATATTAGTGTTATAAAAACATTGATATATCTTATTACTAATACATAAGGTGATATTGTATTTACTATAAATTTGTTAATAATATTTAGTTCTTCACTAATAAAAAAAATCACAATAGCATTAAATATGTATTGCAATATCTCCAAAAGACCATTAATATAGAATTATTTTATTCAACGAATCTAAATCACAATTAATTAATTATATAGATACAAAATATTTCTTCAATTTACATAAAATTCAAGCCCAAACAAGCTATTTATTTACACGTAAAAATACAATTATAATATTATACTCTACAAAACAAACTTTAATTATTATTTTAAATCATACAAAAATAATTCCAATGCATGATATAAGTCAAGAATGTGTTTAACTAAAAATAATAATTTGATATATTCAAAAAATATATGATTTATCTTTAAAAAAAAAGTTTCAACAATATTATATAAAAATAATGTATTATACATATTTCAACCAGAAAAAAAGTGTATATTAAAGGAAAAGAACAAAATACATTTTATCAAATTCTCCTTTCATGATATTTAAAAAAATAATAATATAAATATTCAACAAATTCATTCATGTGAGAATCTTATAAATTTGTTCATTAAGTTGTTATCAATTAACACATTTAGGAAATTAATATATCGTATTAAGACATGTCAATTCATAAACATTAAATGAGATTGTTAGCAAGAATAAAATACATATTATATTCTCTTTTTTTAACTAAGATTTCATTTCATTGGTTTTTTTAATAAAATTTTAACAAAGCAAATTATTTGTTTATAAACATATAAAGAACGTTATAAATAATATAATTATATAAATATTTATACTTTTCAAAAAAATAACTCTAAGATTTTTTTCTTATATTTGATGACATATCTTATAACTCTCAAAAAATTTATATTATACAATTATATATATATATATATATATATTAATTTTTTATTATAACTCATAAATCTATCTTTATAATTAAAGATCTATAAATAAAGATATATCATCTTCTCCTTTCTTTTAATTTTTTTTCTTATCCTTTTGCTATTTTTTATGTTTTTATTAATTTTACAAATATTATTTTTTAAAACAAACAAGAGCCGAGTAATTTACCCCATATACCAAGAGCAAAATTTAAGAATTTTAAACCAAAAAACTTAGAAATAGCAAAACCATTTCGATAAGGATCACTCCATTTCAAGTTATAGCATTAATCATGTCCCTCACCATAACACCCAGCAAAAATTGTACAGTCAAGCTCTCAAACATTTTGGCCAAGAACAAAAACTCATTCCAAAACATAAAAAGATTAGGCTCATTCTTCCATTTTATATAATTATCAGACAAGAAAGAATTTCATAAGCACGAGAAACTTCCAAATGAATATTCAAGACGGCACTCGAAAGGCATCTGTGCAGAGTAACGCTACAAAACGACAAAAAATGCAATTTTATATCAATTTGAAAAGTTGTTTCCCCGATCAACACAAAGAATCAAAGTTATCTCTGACCAGAGAAATGTGTCAGTAGGATTATTTATTATGGTGCAATGCAACTAATTCTGAGGGAAAAATAATATGTGAGAACTTAAGAAAGGTGGTGTATCGGTGAACAATTTTGGCACATATATCAAATCCATACGACCAAGGTATAGGTCAGGCATCAACGGAAAGTGCTAACTAACTTCTCGGGGCCCAAAAATAAAATTAAATAAAAGCGAATTTTACATTAATTAATCCGTACGGCCTGAGAGCCGAAAGGTGAAAAAGGTAATATCTCTGCAATTTCCGTCCATGATCAGAGGGGCAGCCGCTAGGCTTTGAGCCGCCAATGAAGGTCGACTAAGCCACCAGAGAAGATACACAGGCATACTGCCACTGAGTCATTATGTAACTCTGGTCTCAAAATTTAAAGTCAGTCAAATGCATAGGCTAATAATAAACAACTAATAATGTGTTTAAAAAATCAGTGAAAAGTCTAAAATCATATTTATGTTATTTATTTTTATTAAAAGTTATATTTTTTTGTTTTTTTCAAAATATAGTTTGAAAGACGACAATATTTTTTTAAACATGTACTAAGATTGCGATCATATATTTTAAAAAAATAATATAAAAGAATAAAAGTATATATAAAATTTATTTTTTAATTCATTTTTTTAATTTTTTCTATATTTATCTAAATATACATCGTATATTTACTAGCTAAATATAAATCATCTAGATCCTACAGTCGTGAAATAAAGTTAGTAAGTCAGAGCTACACAACGAATCATTCAGTATCCTCTACAAAATTCAAAGGGTAGAGATGTACTTGGGAAAGCAGACACGGGAGAACAGCTATCTACACTGCTCTTTAGTGTTAAATTGCTGTGTGGGCAGACTTGAATATCAAATGGTGAAATTGCCCTTGTATTGTACATCCATTCATTTAATTACTTCTCACTCTTTCCTTTAACCCCTCCTTTTTCAAATTTATCTCGAATGGAACGTTCATTCCAATTACTGTTATTTGACTTTTCTTTTTCTTTTCTTTATTGACTGCTGGAATTGACATCAACCCTCTGATGCCTTGAAATTAACTAGATAACATTAAAATTAATGGCATTGTCTAACCCATCCCAAACTGAGCAGAAGGGTCTTAACAAAACTTGGATTAAGTTTATTGAAGTCTGTCATCAAATTCTCTAATAAAACTAACATGTAAAAGGATTTTTTTTTTTTGAAAGACCTAATTATATAATGTTAAAATATAAAAAATCTCTACTTACCATATTTTCATTCAGTAGCTAGCTTTTTTCTTTCTGCAAGAGTGAACTGCAGCCTAAACCTTTTTTAATTTAGAATAGCTTCTGTTAAATTATTCAGAGAAATTTCCTCATCTACATTGGCTACATGCTATCAATACATGCATGCCGTTCAGGAAAAGATTTTCTTTCCTTAACTACTCTAGGCAACTGAGCTGACATCAAAACAATCCGCTGACAATCTTGAAAGTTTTTTTTTTTTTCTTTTCATATTTGAAGAATACATGACAAATCTCACATAAACTGCTAAAACAATAAAAATTTGCTGACAAATATCAACTCAGGAAAGTGGATTTCAATTCTTTTTGGATATTTGAAGCCGAACCAACCAAATGCAAACAATGAAGCCTAAAAGGAAAGAATCAAAGATTTCTTCTTGAAGGATAAATCATTGTGCTCTTTGACTGCCATGGTTCAAAGGCACTGTTTCTTATACATCTAACAATCAGATAACTTGATATGATAACCTCCAATGACTATGACTATAGCATTCAGAGACAAAAAGGACAGACAGATCAAACCTGTATCTAAGAGGGTGATCCCGTGAGTTCTTGATCTTTCTCTTCTTTGTTTTGAACCACTTCTTCCACCCTTGGGAAGGAATTTCCACATGAAGATTATTATTAACAAGAATGTAACGATTGAATCTATCTATCATACATTTTTAAAATCTCTTCTGCCCACACATCAACTTAGTTTCAAATACATAGGAGTGCAACTGAAATTTAGATAACTAGGGCTTCATACATATTTGATAGGAACCTAGGGTTTGTATTTCTTATATTATCCGAGATTTTAGTTGCAAAATGTGGGAGAATCAATCAGTCAAAAGGTAAGGCCTACTTTAAGACTGCTACCAGTTAGATCCATAAAGGATCTGCATTCTAAGTATTTTGTGAGCTGTTGTCATTAACATTACAAATTTTAGCGAGTTTTCAAGTTAATTTTTCCTGAGTTCTGCGTTAAATGAACTTCTATGCATAAATTTTTAAAGTCCATCTTATATCAATATATACTGGCTTCTCGCATACACTATTCTAAATGTCAGTTCTCAGACAATCACCAACAGTTAAGTCTGTTAATAATCAATAACTTTGGACATATTTAAATTATTTATGACAGGATTTTTTATTTATAATACCGATATTCTAAATGTTTACCTTCTACAAATTATATAGAATATTTTAAAGCTAAAAGGCAGGTAAAGCTTATAACCAAGATGCTTGTGCTCATCGTGAAAACTAGAACGGGACCAAAGTCTACTTAATATTTTGGAATGTTGAGTGTGGTATACTATTGTTCTTGTGACTTGTCAAGTACCATTTGCAACCTTAAAATATCACAAGTTATGTACAAGAGATATCAATGACCATACCCTGGTCCTTCATATTAAATTGAAATTTCAAAACACAGTATGTTGGGTCTAAATTCTGTCCATTCTTCAAGCTTATAGACTTTTGTGGGTGAACTTCAATCTAAAAACTTAAATTGTAAGGTGAAAGCCTAGAGTTGATTTTTTACTAAAATCACTTACAACTTTACTCGAACAAAGTTCGAGTACATCATACCTAGTTCTAGAAGAAACAGAATTTTACCTCTCGAACTATAGCCTAATTACAATATTGGTACCTAAATTTTAAAATGTAACATTTTGCCCCTCAACTATCATAGAAAGTGAAATAGTTTTATCTGTTAAGTTCAACATCTAATAACTATATAATCAACAAAAGTTGACTTTTGAACCTTCAAAAGTTAACTTTTGCTATATGCTTTAAGAAAAAAATATTAATGTCATTTTAAAAATAACATATTCTTCTCAAAACAAATAGTTCAAGTTGACTTTCAAAGACTCTAAAAGTAACTCTCCTTGGTCTATGGCCATTAGATGTTAAATATAACAAATGACTAACAATTTTTGCTTTTTATAATAGTTTAGAGGGGGACAAAGTGTTATATTTTAAAGTTCAAATACCAATATTCTAATTAGGTTAAAGTTTTAAAATGTCCTTCCCAATTTTAATTTACTATGAATAATAGGAGCTTAGTTTTTATCATAACTCTTACAGAATGAGCAATAGCAACTACCTGCCCAGAAAAACATCCCTTTCTAAATAGCAACAAAGCAGATTTTTCTTCTTCGTACTGAACAAACCTATATATTTAAATTGTAACTTCAAAAAAAGTTTAGCAGTCATGTGCCAATATTTAAATTGTTTTTACCTATTTTCTTCGACCTGCATACCCATTCCAGTTGCTTCGTTATGTTGCAATATTGAACAGAATAACCTTTTATCCTGACATAGAAATAAGCATTGCGCTGATATAATAATAGGAAATGTAACACACTCTTTAATCTTGAGAACTAATTGGAAGAAATCATCTCTAGAGGCAATGAAGTAACAACTGTACAGTAAAATTAAAATATTAACTTGCTAATTATGCCGACAAGCACAATCTATAAAGCAAAAGAAGAATTTTACAGCTACTCATACGAGTATATGTATGTTTCTTAAAGTGCTAAGTCCAAAAATTGAGCAGGAAAGATTTACTTCCAGTGCCATACTTTCCCCAAAAATTATTATTATGCGAAATACTTAGATAAACTTAATTTAATGATATGATAACTTAATGCACAACTTGAAATGCTTCACGGAAATCCATAATGGGAAGTATATGCTGAACAATCAAAATTTCATACCAAAATAGCCATGGAATATATTTACCTCTTCATTCATATTTCTGACAGTGTCCTTAATCCTCTGTAAGATGAGCCTTAAACTTCCAACTTCATAATGTAATGCCTGCAACGCATGTTCAGAGAAGATAGAAAATCTCAAGGACGGACAATTTGAAAACATAATATTGAAAAAAATTGAATACTGAACCTCTTTATCTGAAATTAAATTCTGTATCACCACATCCTTTACTGATAAAATTTTCTGAAGGTGAGGCTGGTTAAGACAAAACTTTAAAACACATGTGGATGAAAGTGTATACTAATTTTCTGGTATTTGATACCAATTACTATTCCATGCTGAGAAGGATATATCTTCAATTTGAGCTTGGCTATTGTTGCTGAGTTTTGCTGCATCCAGCTTTGCTTCTAGCTCTGAGATGAATTTGTCCTTTCTTCTTAACTCATCCCCCATGTTTTCCAGTTTATTTCTTGAGTCAGAGATATTTTCTGGCAAAAAGGCAGGCATGCCAGCTAATAAAACATAGATAGAATGTATCTGCTAGTTTTCTTAATTCAACATACATAAACAGCTATTGTTTATAATCATACTAAATATTTAAAATATTAAGATGGATCAATAGGAAATTTAAATTACCGACAAATGTTTTTTCAAATGTGGAGATCTGATCCATTTTGTTTCTCAAGTCAGCCGCTGAATGCAAGAAACACAAAAATATGTGAATAGGCAGTGAAACTTTTATAATTTGTCTGAGTTACCCCCAAATGAGCACACTTCTGAATAAGTAATAGTTTGGTAAGCTACTTTCCTATTTTCTCTTTTTCATTGACAAGGTTCTGCACGTTATCCACAACTTGCTTGATAGAAAACACCTCCTTCTCTATTGAATTGAATAACAATAGATGAGCGTTTATCTTCTCAGATAGAACATTGAGCTTTCTATCTTTGGTTTCAATTGAACGTCTCATTTCAGAAGTAGTTTCCTGCACAACAGCAGAGCTGAATAATAATTAAATTGAGAAGACTACTTGTACCACGAAGCTTCCGCACTAGGTAAAATGCCCTGCATTGTCACAGTTATTTTTGTTGCTCCTGCATGAAGTATTAGCCTTCATTGTGATATCCCCAAGAGCTCCTAAAATCCCAACGCTTAATAATATGCGAATATATACAACTGATAGGAAAAGGACAGAAGTTATTAAAAAAAAAAAAAAATTTCGGTATCCTTTGTGTGTTAGCACCAGGCTTACCAAGATATACATACTTATCGTACAGCAGGAAACTAACCAACTGCAATGATGCTGGAGTTCAGGTACACTTCGCCTATTTATCTTATTGAAATGTGAAATTCTACTGAACCTCGTGAATCGTGAAATATAATTAAGAAAAGTCTACAAACATATAAATAAACTCATTATCATTACTTTGGACCAACATCACAATAACTCCGATTATGCTACAAATATGTAACTACCTAATGTAAAGAATTGGCTTTTTTATTAAAAAAATATTATTATTATTGTCTGAACCAAAATCATCATATACAAACCTCGTAAGCATGCATGAAATTTTCCCTGGACTGAAGTAGGCTTTGTATGGTACCCTTCAACTCCTTTTGTTGGATTTCAAGCAAAGCATTGTCGTTCTGAAGGTAATTCACCTGCAATGAAAAGACTGCATCTAAAACCCTGCATTATCAAATAGCAACTAATAGAATATAACTCTAGCAAAGAGCTCTCCTGCAAACAATCACGTGAATTTGAAACTTTCGATTAAAAACAAAATCGGAAAAACGCACCCTTTTTTCGAGTTTCTGGCGCTCTTCTTTGACTGAAGTTAACTCGGCCTGCAAGTCCTGTATTTTTCTGTTATATTCTTCCTCGCTTTGCTTCTGCTTCTGTTATTGCTCTCAAACATCACAATCAAATCAACAGAAAATCAAGATGCATTACGACTAAAAACTACCAACTGTATCAAAACGAAAACCTCGATTCCGTGTTGGTGTTGTTCGGTCGCTTTGCGTTCCCTTTCCTGAAAAACTCGAAGTTACTCAAAGATCGATTTCGCATGAAGACAGAGAAAATGACAGGTTAGGGAAGGAAATTTTCACTCTGAGCTCTCGAACTTCAGTGACAAGGGCTTGAAGCTGCAGCTTGAACTTGGACAATTTGAGCAATTCCATCACCATTTCCCCCCTTCGAGATGCTCTGGTTCTGTGGTCCTCCCACCTCGCTTTAGCGCGCGATTTTCAATTCAAAAGCGCCAATAGCTATACTCCGCATATGGTGATTTGGATCGGAACCTGAAACGACACCGTTACAATTGTCTGGCTTCTACCTTTTTGCAATACACACATTTATGTTTGGTATTTCGTTGGATGGTACAAGTTAATATAATATATTATGAATTTATCATTTGTTTGATACATATAACATATTATATAAGCTTATACATCATATTTTTTTATACATCAAAATGGTATATAACTTAATTATATTTTGAGAGTGAGATTAAGTCTGATTAGGTTTTAATGTATAAAATTTTATTAATATTTTTTTATTTTAACCCTTCACTTTTGGAGATATTCATCGGTTAAGCTGAATTGAATTTAATTAATATTAGTTGAAATCGAGTTAGTTGGACTATTTTTAAATTTTTGGTAAAAATTATAAAATTATAAAATGACCTTAAAAATAAAATTTTCATATAAGTCCTTATAAAATAATTTTTGATAAAAATTATAAAATGACACTAAAAAAGAAAATTTTTATATAAGTTTCTATAAAATTACATTTTATCACTAAAATTTTTTTATTAAGTCCCTATAAAATAATTTTTTAAAAAAATTAATAAGATTGAGATAAATTGAGTAAAAACTAATTTGTTATCAAACTCAATCTAGTTGGTATAGTATGAGGTTGGGTTAGATTGGTCTTTTAAACTAGTTAAGTTACTTTTTTTTAATATTTAGTAAAAGTTATAAATTGACTCTTAAAAACTAAAAATTTCACATAAGTCCTTAAAAATTATATTTTGCCCTTAAAAAAGTAAAATTTTTATTAAGCTAGTTGAAATTGGCTAATATAACCAACCTGACTTAGTATGTTGAAATTATTTTTTAGTTATTTAACTCGATGTAATAGTCTTATCCACCTAGACTTTTTTTCTAAAAGTTAATATAACATAATAAATTTAGATAAATATAATATATCTTTTTGGATAAAGGATATTTTTATCAAAAGAGTTAATTTTTATCCTATCCAGTATTATATAATGCATTACTAAATAAATGATACTATTATCTTATACGATGTATTATCTTATACAGTATCATACCAAACATTGCATAGTCTTAAAATTTTATCAGACTTTATCCTATCAGATCTTATCTTATCAGGTTTTATCCTATATATCATATCAAACGAGCTCTTACACAATTTAAGGTAAAGTTTAGCACAAAAAATAAATAAATAAAGTCAGATTCACACAATATTTGGGTTTACTAGGCCTGAAATCATACCAAAGTAAAATAACCAAAGTGAATAAAAGATGCTCAGTTGAATTTACTTACTAACCTGTCTAAGTTAACAGCATCAATTCTTTTTAACATCTTTCTTTAACTACCCAATCACATTTTTTGTTATTTCTATTCGCTTTTTGAACATTTCATCACATTGCATTACTGGTGAGAATGTCATTTGTACTTTCATTAACTATTGTTACATATTTTATAGAGACTTATCCCAATGTCTATACAAAGAATTGCGTATGGGAAATACTGAAACTGTCCTTTCCAGTAGTATTGCTGTTGTCTTTTTTGTAGCTTTTGTTTGAAGAAACAAATTCTATTTTCTCAATTCTACTATTTACTACGGATGAAGAATCAAATTATCACTATATTTATTCCTTTTTCTACTTCTTCTTCCAAGTGCAAGATAACCTAAAGGAGTTGCGGTAAGAAATCGGAGAAAGATACGACGATTTTTTCCAGGAAATCCCCAACGAAAAATACACACTATTCCCTCTTTTCTATCGAATCGATCATAACCACTACCTACATTCCACGAAATTGTACACCACAAATAGGAGCTAATAAAGAGACCAGCGATTCCATAGAAAGACATCACGATCCCTTGTGGGAAAAAAAAGAATTTGCTGAGACGGAAATAAAGATAGCAAATTCCTCTACCACTGAGCTAATAGCTCGTCGTGCGAGTCTCCCGCTGGGGGCCCGCTATGCCAAAAGCGAGAGAAATCCTATCCTTCTCTTTCCTTTTTTACGTCCCTATGTCGCCCCCATCGATGCATTTTTACATCCCACAATTTTGGCAGATCGCTTAGCCACATTTATCTTCGGCGCAAGAGCACTCGATCAGTGAGCTATTACGCATTCTTTCAAGGGTGGCTGCTTTTAGGCAAACCTCCTGTACGTATACGTATGTTCATCCTTGATCCTTTCTTTTCTGGTGTTTCGATGGAAGGATTCCTTTACTAATGAAATGAAATGTCATTTTTCTGTTTTGTAAAGAGACGTCTTTTTTTACATCATTTCAAGAAAAGTTGACAAACTAGATGGATATGTAAAAGATATTCTTTCCTTTGCATCACTTTGATGTGTATGAAAAAAAATCGTGACATTTCATTTCTTACAATATTTTTAAATCGATCATTTTTTATATATCGCAATAGACGATGGAATCATTTATAATCGAAAAGAATCTTTAGAAGAGGTTTTTCCAATTGAAAGATATATTTCTCCTTCTATTTTTTCGAAGGAGCAGATCTTATCTGACATACAGGTAAAATAAATTTATTGCATGTCACTTTTTTTAATCTCCTTCTAAATGTAAAATTGGCTTCCTAAATATCCACATGCAGACTATACATTTCACGTACAAGTAGTAAATTGCAAAAAAAATGCTTGGTAATTTGTGTGGATCTCAACAAATTATGTTGTACACATCAACACTAGTAAATTGCACAGAAACACTAATGTGAATAGTAGCACCTGAATCTATTCACCAAATGTTTATAGGCATTGAAACTAAATTGACCTCAGAATAAACCAAAGCAAGTAATGTACCTTTCTTGACATGCCAAACATGATATTTGATACAATCCTTCTTTTAATGTCTAGGTTTCTTACCAAAAAAACACTTATCCTTGTTTTAAGTAGGTTTCTTCTTAACTGGATTTTTAGTAGCCTTAGGAGTTTTCCTCTTTTTGCCCTTAGCCTTCGAGGTGCTAACTAAATTAATATTTTTAGTGCCATCATGTTTTAATCTTTCCTCTTCTTACACAAGATAAGATATGAGCTCATTAAGAGTCTATTTTTCCTTTTGACAATTACAACTGACTTTGAATTGGCTAAATTATGTATGAAAGGAATATAACACTAAATGCATTAGTAGGTCTTCAGATAGCTTAAACTTTAATATCTTAAGTTTTGTTGTTATATGAGACATTTCCATAATATACTCTTTTATATTTCCTTTGCCTTTGTACTTCATGGAAATCAAGTATTATAAAAAGCTTGCTCATTTCCGCCTTATCACTTTTGACAAAGTGTTTTTAAATTTCAATAAAAAAAAATATTTTGCATTGATTATACTTTTAGAGATAGCACCCTTAAAGGCTTTTGGAATACTACACTTAATGATCATTAAACTCATGTGATTTGAATGCTCCCACTTCTTATAGTACCCTCCGTGTTTTAGAGGAACTTTCAACTATAAGAGAAAGAAGCTAATCAATCCTTAATGTAAGCTCCAAATCCATGTAGCCAAGAATGATTTGAATGTTTTATTTCTAATCCTTGAAATTTATTCCATTAAAGATAGGAATAGAATTTAAGTTAGTAGATACTGAGGCAACTAAAGCTATAAGAAAATAATAAAAGTTAATTAATAATCTATATAACAATATGATAGCAATACAATTCAAATAATTTTCTCCCTATCCCAAGATGTCTATAACAATATTAATATTTTGTCTTTGGACAATGATATTAATTGTAAATGACATTTTTATTGTGATGATCAAACATTGATAATAATGAATGCCAAATAATAATACTATCTTTGGATTGAATTATTATTTGCATTTTAAAATTTTATAATTGTCACATATTTATCATCACAATTGCCTATGTAATTTGGTCAAGTACTAACCTTCCTTTAGGCCGATTAAAATACCCGAATGAAATTACATAGTCACAAAACATCTGTTATACTTCATGAACAATTTTTATAAGAAGGGCCACTTTGCTGACATCTTGTGTTAATTAAGTCATTAGGTATAAAAGACAATTTTAGAGAGCATAAAAGATTCCTATAATAAATTATTTGAAATAAATGGCTATTGAAAAAAAATTTTATTTTAGAGAAAAAATAAAATAAAATAATCATCCCCTTCATGTTCATGAATGACGACAATAAGGGGTTTATGTTTTCTATTTGTGTTATACAATATCTAGGATTGTTAGAGGGATTTTTTTTAATTACTCTGTTATTGATAGATAAATAACAAGAAGCAATAATAGAATAGGATGTATAGTGAGAAGTTTATCCACTAGCTATAGTCATGACTTTGCCAGTACTTTATTACCTTAGATGTGAGTCTCTCTTTCTCTTTAATGGTGTTCACAACTTCTAGAGGCCCTTTTTGTTTTTTTTAAGTAATTACTAAATCTAAAAAATTGTGCAAATCATATATATATATATATATTTAAGGTTGATGTGTAAATAACAAAGGGCCAAATTGTTTTGAATGTATAAAGACAAAATTTAATTTTATAAATTGAAATCATTTTAAAGAACTGATTATAGGAAGCTCTTATACCATTTGAAGAAATTTAGGAAAGCCAAATTTAATCAAAAATTAAAACCCTAATTTATAAAATGCATAGGATCCATATCAGTTTAAAAGAATAAAATTAAAATAAATGCAGAAACGTACCTTAATCCATTATTATAATTAACCATACAAGCTAGTGTTATAAGTTATTATAGATAGAATAGTTAGAATGTATCTAAAAAACTACTCTACTGATAGAGATACAGATAAATCTATTCTAAATTTAAATAATCTAAGGGCTGGGACCTTTATTTATATATATATATATATATATATATATTAATATAACTAATGTTTAGCTCATCGTAAAATTTTTGTTATACTCCTTGTGGATATCTACACATTAATTATATAATATTGGACTTCTAAGTCCACTAAAATTCTAGTTCTAAATTAAATTTTTTTATTTAGACTTAAATAAATAAATAAATAATTACATCACATTTTAATATTTATACGTATGGCACCACGTATTGAATTTTATTCCAACATGAATCGCTTGAGTTCACAACACCACTCAATAGTTGCTATACTACATGGGTTGAATTTCTCCCGGCTTCGATTTCTCAGTCAAGTATAGGCTAGGAAACCTTAAAGTGGTTGGGCATTAAGTATAAGGCATTGTCTTAGCACAATGAACACCGAGGTGCTAAGATTTAAAGTTGTGAAAGAACCCCACTCCAATGATCTAAATTTTGGCTGTGTTATGGAGTCTTGCTTAAAGGGATCTTCTATTCATTTCCTCTTGGTGGATGCTTTTCTTTCCAGAGATAGAAAATTGAGCATTTGCAATTGCTGTTTACAAGAGTTCATTTCTGGAGAAGGACTTGTTAGTCGAATTGGCATAATTAAAATTGTAACACCTATGCAAGAAAATTTCTTTTGGAAAAAGCTTCATCATGAAAACAATTTCTTTTGGAAAGTTTCTTTTGCTTAAATGAATTAATTAATTAGTTTATTAGTATTTTTATATTAATTAATTAATTAATTTGATTTTTGAATTTTAACTTCAAATTGGGTAGTCAATTTTTTTAAGTTAAATTAGTTATTGAATATTTTAATTAACTTATGGAAAAGGTTTAATTGCTCACTCTCTTCCAATAAATTGAGAATACAAGACAAATTTTCTTCTATGAGAAAAGAAAAACACAAAACAAAGAGAAGACTGCCACTCATTCTATAAAACTTTCATCATCTTCTTTTTTTAATTGTGTGTGTGTTTTTTTTTTTGCAAACAAGGTGTCAAAGTCTCTTTGATAATTTTAGTTCAAACTACGTGAAACAAAAAATTCTATAAGATCCACTTTTATAGTATCTAAACAGATAAATACCCGAAATTTCCATCACCATAGAACAATGTAACTGGCATCTCAAGCTCAAAACTCAAAAGGATGCATATAGTTTACAAGGGCCTTATATTACTGCAGCATTTTTTGTTTTTCAACATACGACGCGGGAAATTGAACTATATGAGCTATTGCAAATTAATTAATCACACGTATAGTGGAAATGAGCATTTTTATTGTTCAACCACTGTACAAACTACTACCAACGAGGACTTATAGACACCCTCATGAATTACTGGGGTATGTAGCTGCTCGACAAGATCTGTAAGTACATCTGCCAGCTAATTCAACGCTGAGAAAATTTTGTTCATTATCATTGAAGATGGGCAGTGGCAGTTCATCAGTTTCCTTTGAAATGCCTACATGTCTTTCATAATATCAGTACTCCCGCCTAACCCTAACAGTACTTTGAGAAATGGTCCAAGTCCAGCATTTTCTAGGCTGTAATTTGTTAGAAATGATAGAAATACTTCTTCTGGTCCTATTTATTAGGCCTTTTCTAAAAATTTTTGATGGTCTTTCCTTCACGAAGATTTAGAAGTATTTATTATTCTTTTTTATATTTGCCCTTCATGATTATTGATATAATAGTAGCGATTAATTTTAATTAGGGACAAACTTAAAATTTTGTGATAATTTTTTCAAAAACTACTACATTAACTAATTTTAACATCTTTTCTTAATCTGTGTGATTTAATTAAAAAGATCTTATAAATAAGACTGGAGGGAATAATATTTTATAAAAGTTAAGAAAACTGAAAAAAGTGTGATGTAAAATTTTTATTATTTTTAGAAAATATGAGATATCATCTAAAATAGTGTATCTCATAAAATTTTGACATTTTGAATTGTATGTGTTATTTTAAGGATCAAGAAGACGGTGCATTAATAATACAATAAGTGTCACCGACAACATCGTATGATACAAAGACAACTCATTTATTTATGAGTAAATTACACTAATAATCTATTGAGTTTGACAAATTACACCCTATATACCTCTTATGCTTCAAAATATTATCCAGCTTTCCTGATATTTTATACATAACCAAAATCCTTTTTTTTTTTCAATTTACTTTCCATAAACAAAATCAAATTTTGGCGCAATATATATTCATTCAAAAAATAAAATTATTTAACAATTTTTATTGTCATATTTTCAAAAAATTTTAGTCTCGTCAATTTAGCTACTTTTATTATTAAAAATAAAATTATAACCTGACGTGCAAAAAGTTAACAATAAATATATCATACGTCAAGCAATTATATGATTTTTTTTAAATAAGAAAAATATTAAATATAATTTCCTTTTTGTTAATTTATTTGTGTTTGTAGAGATAGAGAAGCATTGATGGCAGACTGGTGGTTAAGATTAGACCCCTACATCTTTGGAAAAAAAATTTTAAGTAGATTTATGTTTATCGCAAAATTAAATAAATCAAACTAATTCATATATAAATGTATAAAGCATACTTTTTAACATAATATTACTTTTAATATATATATTTAAATATTTATTTATTATTAATTTCGCCTACTTATATATTTGATAGACTAAGTTTAGGAATCTGTGTCAACAAGTTCAACTGTATTCTGTCATATTACAGATGGAATTGAACTGGGCAGAATAACTATGGAAAAAAAAAAAAAGTAAAACCCTAACTTCTGGTTCCCACAATATATTAGATCATTTCGAAGAAACTTCCTGAGAGCTCAATTCAGGGTTGCATGGACCTATTAATTATGTGAAGTTATACTGATGAAATTGGCAAAGCTTTTGAACTATTGGACTCGTAGGAATCTTCTATCAAAATAAATGCTAAGGGAACTGATTTTCCAAGCTGAAGAAAAAGTGTTATGTGAAAGGACACAAAACTGGAATTAGAATCAAACTCAATGGTCTTCGAGTCTCTTCCCATTTGAGGTAATCTAGCACATGTAATGCCACCAGCTGGTTTTAAAACGTGAATTTTCCTGCACAAGTTCTGCATTCTTCCACATGCAGCTTTTGAGAAGCATATTGAACGAATAAGGATTTTCTGTTGCATTTCGCCCCAAAAAAAAAAAAAAAGATTCTTTGTTTCCTATATAGAAACCAAAAAAAAAAAAAGATAAAGACATTCTTTTGATTTTTATCAAGTAGTTACTGTGAAATTATGAGTTTAATTGGAGTTAATTTATTTCTAAGTGTGAACAAAATATAGACAAGGAACAAAAATTAAGCCCATGACTGTGAGATTATAGAAGCTTTTAATGTTATGATAAGAACTATTTCTCCCAGTAAGTTTAAGTATAACGTTGATGAATAATTTATACTATATATATATATTGGCAGGAGCAGATTAAATTGATATAGCCATCAAATACATGTGACGAAAACAGTTAAAGTGCATGAGGATGAATAATGGAGAGTTATCTAAAGGAAAGAAGAAGGTAGCTTTCTAGCCATTATCTATGCCTAACCATATTTGATATCAGAAATGGAAAGGAGATTGGCCTGACTTGTGCTTGAATCAATGTCACTTTGGTAAGTGGTACTTTTGCTTTAACTATAGGCGCCAAATAGGTCAGCCCCGTCTATAACACAACTACAAATGCTTGAGAAATTAAAATAATAATAATAATGAATACTTTTTTAAAAAATACTTATTTAATTATGTAGTCTCTAAGTTTTAAAATTATACGATTTAGTTCCTAAGATTTATTATTTATTAATTTTTAGAGTATGTACTGATAAAAATTAATCAATGAAAAGTTAAAAATTAAATCATATATTTTTAAAATTCAAACTACAAACAAAAATTACATTGAAATAAGGAGACAGAGTTATTATCCAGAAACTGCATGCTGGTCTGCTACTATTGGATCAAATGGAAGGAGAGAAGAGAACAGATTCTTTGTTATTCAATTTGACGGACACATCTAAACCTTTTATCCATATATATATATATATATAGAGAGAGAGAGAGAGAGAGAGAGAGAGAGAGAGAGAGAGAGAGAGAGAGAGAGAGAGAGAGAGAGAGAGAGAGAGAGTAATCTCAATTATTTATTTTTTATTTTGAAAGAAGTAAATTATAAAATAAAAATAATTTTTCAATTTTTATCAGAAAAATTTCAGTAAATGTTAAGAAACTGTTTTCCTATTATATTTTATTTTTAAAAATAAAAAAATTAAGATTTAAAGAAAAAGATAAAAATCTATAATTACGACTCATTTGATATACAAAAAAAATTAGATATATAAATAAAAAAAATAATATTAATATCTTTAATTTTAATAATTAAATAATAATTAATAGATAATATTAAATAATAATTATAATAACAACATAAATATTATACATAATTTTGGTATTTTTATTTTTCTTGCCTTACCAAACGTGCCCTTACTACTCAAGTGTGGCACAAAAGAATTCCTTCACATGGAAGGATGAGAAACTAGAAACGTGTCTATAGGACGAGCATAGAGTAGGGAGGAGGAGGGGCTAGCCAGCCGTTCGCTGAGGAGTGTGTTTAGTCTTTTTCATTGTTTGCAGAAGCTAGTTCTATCCCTTTCTTTTGATTAGTCACTTTTTGATTTGTCATCAAAAGTAATATATATTATAATGCCATGGTCTTCGTCTTCTAGTCTTCTTCCTCAACGTAGTGCATGTTTGGTTCCGCGGTGAGAGATGAGAAAATCACGTTTGCAACCTCCGTTTGTATAAAAGCTCCGTTTTGTTGCTTCGGGGAAACGTGGTTTCTGAGCTCTGCAACGCGTTTCCAAACACAGGCGTATTCATTTAGAACCTCACACAAATTTCGGGTAAGCTTGGTGCTTGTCCTCTTATGTGATTATGAAAAATACTTTTTATGATGCATAATTGCTGCAAAAAATAATTTTTTAAAAAATATCCGAAATAAAATTCTAAATACATCTAACTAATATAAGAGAGTATTATAAAATTGTTCATAAAAAAATTATTTAATCCAAACAAAAATTGAAAATAGTTCTAACTATAATAATACAAAAATAACAATTCCAAAAAGGTTAAAATAATAATAAGCATTAAGAGTGTCGTATAAGCATATCTTTTCTCTAACCTTGCCAAAATAATAAGTCTATTGGAGATACAGAATATTAGATATAAAAAAAAAATCAAATAAAAAATAAATAAAATAGATATAAAATGATTCTTATCTTCTTACTTAAAAA
This sequence comes from Erythrophleum fordii, assembly GCA_032878935.1. Classification (NCBI taxonomy): domain Eukaryota; kingdom Viridiplantae; phylum Streptophyta; class Magnoliopsida; order Fabales; family Fabaceae; genus Erythrophleum; species Erythrophleum fordii. The sequence goes on along the minus strand of JAVQMF010000053.1, from coordinate 44,371,077 downwards.
ATTAACAAAAAATAATAAATATTGTAAAATGTTTTTCTCATGCCTCCCTTCTGTCATTATACCTAACGTAACCCTAACTCATTTGGCCCTACCTAATCTTTACCCAAGTGCGTAAATTACCGAACAGTTTGCTCTCTGCCATCATAACTACTTCCCCTTTTACGGTTACCTCCACCAAATTTGATTATTTGAAGTGCAATCAAACCAAATTCATTGTTTATACTTTGGTGCATAGCTATTTAAGATTTTTTTTTTCTTTTCCTCTAACTAAATAGAAGGTTTGCGATATAAGAAAGAAAATAAGAAAACGGCAATAAATAAGAATAAACGTCAAAATAGTAAACTTACTTTAATTTTAAATTAAGACTGAAACTATTGTTATGTAGATTAAATAGCTAATGCTATTACAAGATGTAACTTTTTGTTTTCAATTTACTTTTAAACTTTTCTTCACAACTATCAAGTGGGACCTTGAATTATAATGCAAGAGACATCCTGGAAACAATACGCGTCAAAAATTAAAACCAAAACGGATCAGTGTAAGAAGACAAGGTTAGTGTCAATGTCAATGTCAAACATATACCCTTTTGGTAGTGGGCCTGATTTTTCTTAAATTTCCATGCTTGAATTGACCCCATTTATTCCTAATCAATTCCATAACCATCATTATTCCAAATCTTTATTACAAAATGACCTCTCAAGGTTCACCCTCATCATCAACGTCTCCAAATCAAATTCAAAACCATCATTAATTTTCCCAAAACCTTTTCCCCAAATCATATGTTAATCAATGGAGTCCCACACTTCTCTCTCTCTCTCTACAAATTTTGTACATTGTATTTGTACTCTCAGATCCCCAACATATTAGACCCGTCTGACGTGTCCGTTTTGGGTTCGTTGTAACCAGTCGACGGTTGAGATTTTCTGCTGGAGTGACGTGGTAGTCTAATCGGACGATGGAGAAGCGGGGAAGACTTGCTGGTGAGAGAGAAAGAGATAAATTAGATATAGAGCGAGAAAGCATGAAATGCTGGACCCTGCGAGAAAAACCTCACTGGAAGTGACTTCGTTCGCTACTCCCGAGGTCTCTGTCTCTGAAACAGTGAGAGGGAAGAAGGAAAGAGAAATATAAGTATATATAACACAGCGCATCAGACTCCACTGTCCAAGGAGATCAAGCACGAAGAAGACGACCTTGCAGTTGCAGCTTCTCTTCTCTCTTTCTCCTTGAATCCTTTTTGTTTTTTCGAAGCTTTCTCTTTTGAAGCTTCTCGAATAGCACTCTTACTACTCTTGACGTTATTTGCTATCTATGCGGGGTAGTTGTTGACTGTTGAGTAAGAGTTCATTGGCGTTGCTGGTATGGATCCGGCTGCTATGAATATGATGAACGAGGGTTCCTTCGCGAATGGGAATGCCAATACGGCGCCGTATAACTTGGCGGAGATCTGGCAGTTCCCGATGAATGGCGGTGCCGGTTTCGGGGAGTCCGGAGGCGGGTTGGGTTTGAGGAGGCCGCAGTTCGGGCAAAATTTGGGGCAGTTTGGTGATTTTACGTCAGGCCCGAATCCGGACGGCCCGAGTAATGATCCGATCGGTTCGAAACAGACAGCGAATGGGGTCAATAGGAAGAGGCGCGATTCCGAGGATGAATTGGCCAAAGGCGTCTCCACCACCAGCAACGGTGGCACTGGCAATACCAATGGCGTGGTAATCACTCTTTCATTATGCTCAGTAATCTAGTATTTGTCTCAAAACCATTACTCGATAAATTAATCCAATAAAATGAGATTAAGCGCTGTTTTATTTGGTAAAAAGTTAATGGTACAAAAAATTAAAATAAAGGAAATGGATCTGAAGTTTTGTCTTTAAAATTCATCCATTTGAATGAACTGCAAATGATGAAGGCGTTACCAATTCTGAATTTGAATTGAGCAGAATGATGGTGATGGAAAACGGCTTAAAACATCAGGGAATAGGAATGAGAGCTGTGATACTAAAGCTGAAGCAGAAACCAGTTCAGGAAAGCCTGCGGAGCAAAGTACTCAGCCAGCTCCTGAGCCTCCTCAGCAAGCTTACATCCATGTACGAGCGAGAAGGGGTCAAGCTACTGATAGCCACAGTCTAGCAGAAAGAGTAATTTACCACGACCCTTTAGTTGGGTTATTGTTTTAGATACTTTTTATTTAGTCTTGATCTTAGAAGAATTAAATGAAAAATTATACTATAGTTTTACAACCTTTTTATCGTAAGTTTGTAATAAAAGGATGGGTTATTTATGGAGTGGTTGGCCGACTGACTAACCTTTCTGATTGGAACAGGCTAGGCGGGAAAAGATAAGTGAGAGGATGAAAATTCTTCAGGATTTGGTACCTGGTTGTAATAAGGTATGGTTTTAGTACCTGCTGGGTCTTGTTTCTGCCATGGGTACCCGTAATTCTTTTAGTCAGAAGAAAATAATTTGAAAGGAAGAAAAAAGTGCTTTTTGTATATACTCATATCTCCAGGCGTAAAATTGATAAGACAGCTGAAAATCACTCGTCACCACTGACGTCTGGTGCTATGTTTTCTAAGAAATTTTAAAATAAAATACTTTCTTCGACTCAGGTTATTGGGAAGGCGTTGGTCCTCGATGAGATAATTAATTATATTCAGTCACTACAGCGCCAAGTTGAGGTATAACTCCTCTTCGACATTTTCTTACGTTAGTATCTTGCTCGGCTAATTATAATTTTTCTAAAATTTATTTATCAATCGAAATTGAATTTGAATGTTGTAATTTAACTGGATGACACAGTTCTTGTCAATGAAGCTTGAAGCTGTAAATTCAAGAATGAACCCTGGCATTGAAATGTTTCCTGCTAGAGATGTAAGTCCCTAACAACATTCTTGGATTTTACATTGAGCCTCTACGTAACTTAAATAACTTGATTAGTCGTTTGTTTTAAATTCTGACTTTTTATATGGCATTAGTGTTTTGTTCCTTTTGTTATATTGTACGGATGTCTATCAGAGTCAAACCTTTTATAGACACTATTTGTATCAGGAAACTCAACCTACTCATCTTCAAGGTTTGTATTATCTGAAAATTGATCATATGAAGAAAGAGGAAGAAGATATTTAAGGTGGTTTTGTTTAAACTAACAGGGCTTCCTATCTTCCTTTTTAAAAAAAAAAAGAAAAAAACTTTTTGGCCTGTAATGAAAAAAGAACGTGGTACACAATAATGACCACGCATCTGATGGATTTTTCGTTTGCAGGTGTTTATTAAGCACTTTGCAAATACTTCTCTTTTAGGTGTTTTCCAGGACTGATTAGTTCAGCGATACAAATAGATATATTGTATTTACATTGAATAGTAGATGGTACCTTTGCTCAGGAACAATGCTTATATGAAAAAGGTTAGGGAAATAGGGAGTTCAGGAGTTGGATGATAAGTTTGGTTTTTCATCCACACTGAAACATCTTGATTCTTATGAAACATCTATTTTGGGAACAGTTTGGTCTACAAACATTTGACGCAGCTGGGATGGCAATTGGCTCTCAAGCTACGCGAGAGTTTAGCCGGGGTTCATCACCGGAGTGGTTACATATGCAGGTGGGAGGTGGTTTTGAAAGAACAACATAATCCATAAATCCATAAATCTGGTAATAAATGCATAAAGGTGCAGTATTCCCTTCCTCTCTAACACCAGAAAACATATACTCAAGGTGTGAAGTAGAATGTAAACCTCATTCCCATTTTTTACACGGGGCATGGAGCTGTTATTGTTTATTACAGAACCTGCTCAAGTTAGTATATAAGCATCTCCATTTGTTACTGTGTTGGAAAATGAATTTATTCATTGGATATGTAGCATAGTGGACTATAGGCTTTCTATGGCGATATTTAGCTCTAAAGTGAGTATTATTCTTGTAAAAGAATGCAGCTTGTCCTAAATACATAATGCTTAAATATTTTGTGTAACAGTTTCAACATTGGTTTTTGTCTGTGACGCTATGTTGAATAAATTAAGCCAATAGGACTTCGTATCTTCCTTTTGGAATTCCGTATGAGTGCATAAAAATATCTTAATTGCGAAGAGTTTAATGCCACGCAGACTCAACGGGCATCTCCTGAAGCCTAATGTATTCCTATCTTGCTGTTATGACCCAGCTAATATAATATATAACTTATATCTTGAATTTCTAAAACCTGACGAGTAATTTCCACTTCATATACACAACACCATTGCCATTAGCCTATTACAAAGTAGCACAGAAGATAAGAATGTGGGATTTAAACTTACAAAGGGCATGCTTTTTAAAGCTTAAAAAGAGCTCTAGGCTACGGCACCAAAGGAACTCCCGCCCTGGTTAAAGCTATTTCCACTTGATTGAAAGTAAGCAACTGCTGCCCAGATCACTCGCAGGAGCAGAATCCCAGCAAATACAGTACCACCGAGTGTGCAGATCACCTATGACTCATATCCACCAATGGTTGTTAAGGCCTTCCTCATACAGCATTTTCCGATTATAAAGCAAAGAAAACTTTGGGAAGAAAATACTGAAAAATACCAGAACCAAGGTTTATCCTTGCTTGTTGATTCTAAAGGTCTCAAATTGATAGAGTTAGCATTGATTCTTCAATTCAATCAACTTTCATCTCTTTGAGATCATATTGTGTCCATGAATTGTTTTGATATTTAAAGATATCCAAACCAAGGCTAAAAAAGTGGTAGTAACCTAATAATAGCCCACCTAATCTTAAAGAGATGGATGGTATTTGCAGACTTCTTTTATCACATCATTTGTTTATTTAGGTGGTGCTTCGCACAGAAGTTTGAAATTGAGAAGGGCGAGAAAATGGAGGGGGATGAAAGGGTTTTGATTTTCACTTTTAATGCCTGGTAGAGGGTGACAAATCAGTTTCACCTCATTTTTATGCCTTGAAGGAGAGGCCTACAGTGAAAACGAATGTTATTTCACTGTCAATCATTCCATATTTTTGTTGGATCCAGTAAGTGACAAGTAATTTTGATTCCAGATTTAAACCTCTCATTTCCACTCCCCTGTTTTAACCGCAACCAAGCACAACCCTAAATCGATGGTGGAAATAAGAGGTGTAAGGAAGAGGTACAATGAAGAGCCTGCAACTAAAATTTCTCTCACAGATACAAACTCATTTTTCCATATTTATGTAACAAAATATATATAACTTGATTCTCTAGTTTTGATATGATAAAATATGATATAGGAGATAAAGTGAAGCAAGAAAAACTATATAGGAGAGAAAGTGAAGCAAGAAAAACTATATAGGAGAGAAAGTGAAGCAAGAAAAACTATGTTTCAACTTTCAACTAGCCATGAACTCTCAATTAGACCATACAAAATTAGTGATCGGAAACAGTACCTCAAGAAACGCTTTAACAATAGAAAGTGAAGCAAGCAGCAGAGTCCCGTCAACTGCAAAAGAAACCTGAATTCCCAATCCACATGGAAAGAATTAAGAGAAAGAAGAAAGCTATAAAATTAAAAAAAAAATCAGATACATCAACTTTCAGATAAGCAGAAGGCAGCAGAACAAATCAAAGGAACAAGGACACAAGATTCAGTGTTGAAAGATACCAGATAAGTTTAATGTAAAGCCAAACTTGCAAGAGAGATTCTAGTTCATAACACACACATGCAAACGATCGCCCAAAAAAATAAAGGATATAAAGGCTACTAAAAGAAAAGAAAACTAGAAACTTGAAGCTACATCTTTAAGCAACGTTCAACAACATATCAAAAGCAATAGTTCTTTTTTGACCTTTCAAGTTTTCTTCCTTTGTTCAAATCCAGCATTATGAACAGAAGGCCATTTATAGTAGTCATCGGTTTGCATCAGCACTGGCAAATTCCTCCCAGTAATTCAGAAGTTAAACCCATTCAAAAGATGAATAGCAACTAATCTAAACAAGTCCATTTAAAATTAACATTTCCACAGGCGCTTCTTCAAAAGGGAAACTTACAAGCTGGGGCGATATTACTGCGGGCAAAACGGAGCGAGAGGCCTTCTTGGCCCGCTTAGAGACCTTCTTAAACATGCTCTGTAAGAATCTAATCAACAAGTCGACACTGCTCTCGGCGTCCTCTTCGTCGGTGTCTTCTTCAACCCCGTCATAGCCACCGAATAGGGCTTCGTCTAATTCATCTGCTCCTCCTTCAGTTGAATTATTCAACTAGGAAGAAACGGGGCAACGTTGAACTCAGTTCGAAAACAAATGTGTATTTGCTTGTATAGGAAGCAGATTTATCTATACCTTGCCATGACAATTACTGATTCTGGGATTTGAACGAGAGTCGTAGTAGAATCGGGAACCAAGTGCTAAGCGTGGAAAAGGAACACTTGCAGAGCAGTGGAGGGACTTGGTGGATGGATGGGGTGTGAGATTGATGAAAGGGGCTAAAGTTGCAGTAGCTCCTGCCATTTTGGAACGGCAAGGTCTGCTCGCCGTTTTTGCTTTGGGATCGGAACGCTCACTTTTTTGGTTGTAGCTTATTTTGATGGGCTCAAGTATTAAACCCATGGGGCTGTTAATAGGTTCGATTGGGTCAGCCTTGCGCCCTGGAAGCAGAAGGCCCTTCTATGGTTGTTTTGAGGGTTTTAAAATCAAACGAAAATCACATTTTGGTCCTTTAAATATAATCCTAGTGCTAGTTCATTCCATTAAAGTTCTTTTATTATTTTAGAACTTAAAAATTTAATTTAATATAATCCATCCCATAAAGTATTTGCTAATCATAAAATTGTATTATATCATTTTAATATGTCTAGAATGCTGTAGTTAGAATAAAATCAAATCTTCAAATATTAAAGTGATATATGAAATATTTGAAGGACTCAAATAATACTGAAATCATCTTCAGAGGATAAGTTTTATTTTATTTTATTTTTTAAAAAGAAGTGTCTATATATAAAAGAGAAAAATGTACAAACACCCCATGTATTTTGATCTATTTGTAAACAGCTTCTATGTATTTTAAAATTTGAATAATAAACCCTTGTGTTTTAGCATATTTGGAAACAAACCCTACCCTTCCATATATCTTCCATTAAGTATTTAACGAATGCTTCGTGGAAGGATACGTGGCATGTTTGATTGCCCAATATTTCCAACATGATACTTTTTCTTTTAGCCAGATTCCAAATAGTTTATAATTTATACTTTGTGAATTAAGAAAAAAAAAAAAAAAGATCAAAGGAAAACAAACGCTCAGGGTATCATATTACACGATTTTTCTTTTATTTTTTTCCCTCATTCTTTGACTTGGACTTTTTTTCTGGTAGTACATTATCTAGATTTAAAAAGAATTATATTTAGATATAATTTTTTTATTATTTTTGGAATCAAATTCTTTAATTAAAATATAATAAATATATAATTTAATTGAAAACTCATATTAAGAGTGCCTATGGAATAAGTTAGATTAGGTTTTACTTGAACTTGATAGCCCAACCTAAACTAGGCTTAGCTTGGTCTAAAATAAGGTTAAATTGGTTAAGTCTAAAGTAGGTTTTGTTTTTTTATTTTTATTTATTTTAAAACTTTAAATGTTTAAATATCTATAATCACTTGACCATTCTAAATATGTAACTATTTGTTTTGATATATCTTTATAAGATTTATATAATAATAATAAAAATGCATCCAAAGGAAGAAATTAAAAAAAAAACATAAACATAAAGGGTGAAACTTTATAAAAAAAATAATAACTCAACAATTGGTAGTTTAATTGTGGCAATTTTCTTTTTGGTAATTTTTTAAAGATAGATGTAATGCAATGTCAAAGGTAGCTTGACCTGCTTATATTCTCCAAAAAAACACATGTTTTTTATTTCAAATTTGAGTTATTTGCTTTTAACTCCAAAATTACACATTTTTTTTACCTTGTTTTTTTTTGTTTGGATGTGATAATTAATGTTTTTAAAATTAAATTAATTGAATTAATGAAGGCATTGATTCTGCTTTATTAGTTTAATTATAGTTAAACTATGGTCAAGATAATAATAATTAAATATATATTTTTAAAAATTTATATATTAAAATTATAATGTAACAAATAAACACTATAATTTAATATTTCAAAATTTATTTTTAATTCAAAAAATATTCATGATTAAAAGTTAAAATATTTAATATTAAATTCTTGGAAATTTCAAATTATATTAAAATCTCACTTATCATTAAAAAACAACAATTTTGGTCAAATACTTTAATATTTGAAAAAAAAAAATTATTAGAAGATGGGTATGTTTCTTTTATATATATATATATATATATATATATATATATATATATATATATATATATATATATATATTATTTCTCTCTATTTTAACTTTTTCTATTTCTATTTTTTGTTTTTTAAATTTATCTGAAATGAACTATTTTATTTATATACGAATTTTTTTTTAAAAAAAACTTCAATAACTAGTTCAATCAGTTTTCCCTAGTTTGACCAAAATTTTATTGACTCTTTCTTTGACCAATTTTTTAAACAAATTAAAATTAGACCAATAACTAGTTCTCAATTAAACAGATCAAATCAACGAGTCTAATTTAGTCCAATTTTGATTACATTAGTAACATTTATCTTTAGTTGGAACTTTATAAGGACATTGACTCCTTTGGCTATTTATAATTTATAAAATATGTTAAAAAAATTTTGATTAAAATTACAAAATGGCCTTTAATTTTTTTTTTCAAATTTGTCCCTTTTTTTTAAAAAAAAAAGTATTAACAACTCTCATAGTCTTATCGAGACAAATTAGCTAGCATGATCAACTTGATGATTGACACGACCTAACTTAATTTGGCTGGCTAACACCAAGCCAATTAAGCTAGATAAACACTTCTTAACCATATACTTATTTGTAAAAATTATTACATATGTTATGTTATTATTGAAAAAACATAAATTAGTAATGTTTTGATTAGGAAATTTAATAATAAAGATATAAAAAATTATATATAAAATTTTTTTAATTTTAAAAATACACGATAGCTCTTTATAAATGGATTAAAGTACATGAATGTTTTTTTATTTTTTCTATATAAAAAATAAAATAATAATGATAATATGGACAATTTAGAGAATATTTAAATAAGATTTTTAAGAGTTTATTATTAAGTTAACATGATCTTCAATAAAAATATAACATGTAAAAAAATTTTGAAAAGTTAATACAATCTACTGTGACAATATTTTCCTTTATTATCGCAAGTTGGCTCGCTTTCTGAAGTAAAATTTGGTCAGAGATTTGAAAGGTGTGTTTTTGGGGAGCCTTCTGCTTATTTTTTGATACTATATTGATCCTTTATATCAAAATATTGGACATATATATTTAGGCATGAAATATTATGAGTTACATTCAAATTTTGTGAGCATGAAATATGATGGCCATTGGTGAGTGAATTTTTGATTTCCTAAAGAAGGGATTATGGTTTCTTGATTTCTTCCTTTTTGGACTTTGGATCTATCAGAGTATCTAAAATCAATAAGTTACATAAAAAGACTGTGATGACAGAGATTGCCAGACATGGCCATCTCAAGTAGTTATGCAAAATCAACTCGGTTCTTCTCTCTAATCTCTTGCATACACCTTGACATCACTTAATTGATTTTCTGTTTGTAAACTTCTGGAATTTGGGGGTTCCTTTTTATGTATGATATTATTTTGTATGTTTTGTGTATAAATTTATTAATTTTGATTAGTTACTATCCATTATGTCAGGGGAACTCAATATCAACTACAAAATATAACATTTTCACTTTCTTGCCAAAAGGGCTGTTTGAACAGGTAAGTTAGTTTAAGCCTTTTGATTCTCAAAAATAAGTAAAACGCATTTGATTTCCAGTTTTACAAAATATGAGACTTGCCTTCTATTACATGAGGTGTTTCATGTTTTCGGTGGGTATGTTCCTTAACAGTTTTTGGAAGCACATATGATGACTCTTGTAGATGGAATGCTTTCAAATTATGATTTGTTATATTGGAGCACTTTTGATATTTTTAGCCAGTGTTTTTTATTTTATAAATATGAAATGGATCTGGCTGATAGCCTGATACTCGGTAGATTTGTGTTTCTATGGTACCATTGTAGTCAAGGAATAGCAATAGGCATCCTATACATTGTAGATGGAGTGATGGGTTACCTTTTACCATCTCTTCTTATTAATTTTTGTCTCTGAGATTGGCATTTTTTCAGCAATTCCGGTGCAAAATCTGAAAATCATGGGAGTGGAGTCAAAGGTTTTTTTTTTTTTTTTTTCCACATAGAAGATGGTTTTTGTTTTGCTTTAAAACATAGTTATTTATAGCATGCTATAGGTCACACTATAGCTTGTAGCTCAATGCTATGGCTCCTGGCACTATGTGACATGTGTAGCATTGCAACTTTCATGTAGCTCCACTACAGCTGTGCTACAGGAGCTGTTTTTGTATAGCTATAGTTCCCTCTACGGGCACTCAATAAAAAAAGTCCAACAACCCTAATTTAAGTGATTTTACCAAGGCTATTGCTAGAGATTCACTTGACCTATCCTTGGACATTCAATATTTAATGATTTAGTATTCATTAAACATATCAAGAGCATGAGAAGAAGAGGATGTGATTGCCCTCTTCTCATGCTCTTGATATGGTTGATGAGCAAACAGAAACCTTATAAGATGAAGAGGAAATTGAGGGATTGCTTAATGATGATGTTGCATTGGATGAAGAGGAATTGGTTTAGATATCTTAGGATAAAGATTAAAATTAAAAACTTTGTTAAACATTGATGTATTTTATGACTTAAGTACTTGGTTTTGTGATTTATGGATGATTATTAAGTTGTTATGACATTTTTTTTTAATGATTTTTGTTTTTTATATATGTTAGTCATTATCAATTATATTTTGAATCTTTCAAAATTGGGCGCTACATTTTCATGTAGCTTGCACAACTCCAAGTATTTCACACTACAGTATTTTGGAGCCATTGGTGCTTCAAGTGTGCCATGCTCTATTAATGAAGCTTAAGATTCAAAAACTTTGTTAAACATTGATGTATTTTATAATTTAAGTACCTGAAGTTGTGATTTATGGACGATCATTATGTTATGAGGTTATATTAGTAATTATCAATTATATTTTTATTTTTTTAAAATTGTGTGCTACATTTTCATTTAGATTACACAACTCTATGCACTATAGCATTTTGAAGTCCTTGGCGCTACAAGTTAGTGCCACACGCTATTAATAACTATGCTTTAGAAAATGTTAACTCAAAGTAATATATGCATAAATTAATTTATTGATGATTTAAGGTAAGTTATGTGTGGACTTGACAAGGACAAAGGAATACTCTGGTGCTTATTCGTGTTTTCATCTTTATGAGAAGCAAGAAATTTCTGTTTGTGCTGCAGTTCAGGCTGGTCGCTAATCTTTATTTTCTTATGATCTCAATTTTAGCAGCAACACCAATCAGGTATGTAAATGTTAAGTGCACAGTAGCTTAATTGTGTGAAACAATCATTCTCACTCACTGGTGTAATGCAGGAAGATTTTTGTTTTCATCAGTTGACTTGCTTTGTGCCGGATATGGTTTATAGTAGCTTTTCATTAGGTACATCTTATTAGTATAAGTATTGTACATGCATAAGAGGTATTAAGACTGCATTTGACATTTATCTTCCTTAGTAGATCTTGATATGGGAATTTTGTATTTTTTGTGGTTCTGTTTGTTTTTTTTTTTTTGGTGGGGGGGGGGGGGGGTTTCCTAGGGTGAAATCTTGATAGAACAAAGGTGGGTTGAGGATTCATTGGGCGTATATGAGGTTTTAAGGTGGTGTGGAAGCTGTGGTAGGATAGGTTTAAGGGTAAAATAGGTGTGTTTTGGAGCCATGAATAGTACCTGAGAAACTAGTATTTTGGGATGCATTTTAGGGGAAATTTAAGCAAGAATAAACTGGAAATTGTTTTGAATGATCAAACGTGGGAGTCCATACCCTGGAAAAATCTGCAGGTTGGAGACATTGTTAGGGTGAGTGTGGTACACATATCTGCTAGATCGAATTTTGACATGTCTACATTTTGAGCTTGTACTTGCAAAGATATCAATAGTGATAATAGATCGTATGGTTTTAAATTTCATAGGATGTTAGTTATCATCTGTTTGGGCTGCAATCTTGTTTGTTCATATTCAAAATAATGCTATTATCCTTTTGCATCTCATAAATACGTCATTTTTTTTTCAGAGAAATTAAACTCGTTTTCATCATCATTGATCCATTTCTGATATCTTAATGGTTGTTCCATCTTTGCATTATACAACATTAAGTCAGAATAATCTTATACTTTTTTCTCCTTCCACCTGACTCAGCTTGCCCTTAATTCATCTTCTGGTAGTTATCTTGAGGGACATTGAGATAATACTTTCAATTTTAGTTTTAGTTTCTAGGATATGTCTGATTAAAATGGCATGTGATACGCGTTAAGTAATACAAGTGTAATAAGAGAGTTAGTTTCAAGTAGTTAGTCCAGGTTAGTTAGTGAAGTTAGCTGGTTAAAGGAGTAACTGACCCATGTGTAATACTCTCTAATTCCCTCTAGTCTATAAATAGAAGATCCTATGTATTGAGATAGGGTGATGAGTATACTTGAAGTTTGAACTACATTTTCTCTACCAATAATTGTCACACCACATACCATTTTGGTATCAAGCTCTTTCTTGGGCATGATGGCCAAACACACACAATCACAAGACTGCTTCAGGGACATGGAGCAAGGCTTGAAGCAGAACAGAATTGAAGTGAGTGACGTGAGGCAATTGATATCATGTATCGAGGCAATCCATAAGCAAACATAGTAAAAATAGTATGATCAGCTTACCCTTCTGTGTAATGTTGGTTTTTTACAGCCAGAGTGAATTTTTCAAACCATGCATGAGGTGATTGCTTAAGAACATGGAAAGACTTGTTGAGTTTGCATACCTTTCCATTCTTATGGTCTTCAAAGCTAGGGGATTAATATTTACACTTCCTCTTCTAAATCACCATTTATGAAAGCATTTTTGACTTCAAGCTGGTGGAGGGGCGAATCCAAATTAGCAGCAAGCAATAAAAGGACCTTTTATAGAATTGAATTTAGCCAGAGGAGAATGTCTCCTAATAATCAATTTCATAGGTATGAGTAAAAGTTTAAATTTTTGCATTTCTTTATACTCATTCAAAATTTTGTGGAAAATAATTGAGGTAAGCTGATAGGAAAATAAGAGAAAATCACTAACAGGAAAAAAAATAACAGAAAGAAAATATCCTAGCTCGGAAGAGACAAGGCCCTCGCTGAAATTTTGCTGACCCTACTCTGTCACTCAGCCTCCCTCTAATTAACCTTCAGCCGAACTACTTCTAGAACTCTTCTTATTAGCTTCCACGTGTCCTTCTACCTGGCCCTGTTCCCTTAACTGTATTCATGCTGGTTATGCTGCTCTCTTTCACCACTACAACATTTACTCCTTTTTCTGTATAGGCTCTCCTAATTGGAGACCTATCATAAGCCAAAGCTCTGAAGTTGTAGTCATAACCACTGCTTTTGATAGTAACGTTGTTGTTGCTATACACAAAATAGAGTATTCACTATGAGTTATAATCTTTCTTTGTCTCAGGTTAAGCAGGATGGTTTTTTTCCTGCAGATCTGCTTTACCTAGCTAGTACAAATGCAGATGGTGTCTGCTATATTGAGGTTTCATTTTTTCCCCTGCAATCCAATAATGTGTGTTTTCCTGATGTTCTTAAGCAGAGTACAGTCTATTACTTGTGTTTGGTGACAGACTGCTAATTTGGATGGGGAAACCAATCTGAAGATCAGGAAAGCATTGGAAAAGACTTGGGATTACTTGACTCCCGAGAAGGCATCTGATTTCCAAGGTTTGGGATTTTTCTTTTTTTTTTTTAAATTGATTGGGCTATAACACTTGAGTGCAATTATGTAACAACCTTTCAGCCATAACTCTCATCTTAGCTCTTCCTTTTATGCATTTTTGTCTAAGTTTTTCCCCCCACATTAGCATAGGCTTGGCACATCTATTTGAGTAAAACTCCTAATCAATCAGTTCATTATGTAAGAATGCTTTGGGATGAGATTTTGCTTCCAATCTGATATGTATGAGTCCAAGAGTACATCATCCTTTTCCAGTTTACCCATTTATACATACCATGTGTAATTGTCTTTTCGTCTGTCTTGTTGGTGAAATTGAATTTTAGTATCATGTAGATATATTGTGATTACTCCAGAGAGTACTTACTGTTGTTTGATTGTTAGTAATAATTTGCTCTGATTTTCTCGTTTTCCCAACCTTGAGGTAGATCTAAATTTCTTATATCGTTTTTTTTTTCAATGTGTATTTAAACATGTATGCATTTGTTCACCATCCTGCAGCATCAGATTCAGACCAGTTCTGGAACAAGGCTGACTGGAGTTGCAAGTGAATTGTAATTGATTGTCTTGTATACCACATGGCGATAGAGATCCTGCAGCTAGATATAAGCATTCAATTTGGAAGCACAAGATTTAATCAGGAGAATCCATGAAGATAATAGTGAATATATGGCTTAATGATATCTTTATGTCTAGATTATAAGGCTTTTCAGATTTACTTTCTTGAATGCTAATTTTTCAGGGCATATCTTTCTAAAGTCTGTGAAAGAATCATTTTAGCATTGGTTTGATGAGTGTCAGTTCTCACGATATAAGCAAAATTGATTTGTTGCTCATTTATTTTTTAGTTCTAACTAGCAGTTTTGTAACTAATTGTAGGTGAAATTCAGTGTGAACAACCAAACAATTCATTATATAACTTCACTGGAAATCTTATTATTCAAAAGCAAACACTGCCTCTCAGTCCAAACCAAATTTTGTTGCGAGTATGTTATGCTCGTTCTTTCTCATTCTGTTTGAAGTATTTTGTTTGTTGTGAGCTTTATATTTATTCATAAACTGGTCAGAATTGTTGCAGTTGGTAGGGTGTGTGAAATGCATTTTCTTTGTTGGAACTGGCATAAACTCATTGAAATTTCCTGCATTTTCAGGGATGCAGTCTCAAAAATACAGAGTATATTGTTGGAGTAATTATTTTTCCAGGGCATGAAACAAAGGTTTGTTGTTATGCATAAGATACCTGCCCCAGTTTTCTGGTCCCTGGTCTACCATTGAGTTGAAGATGGCAGTAATGCACTGATTGCTGAGATGTGTTGCTTGTAATATAATTTTGATGTAAAATGGTAAGCTATCTAGGCGATGACAAGGTACCTTTTTCAAGCATGCCACATCACCAATTTATTTAAAAGGTGAAGTTTTAATTTTTAGGAGGAGGAGGAGAAAAAAGGGGAGGGGGGAGGAGGCTCAAACTTGGGTCACTTGGATGCCTGACATCCCCAGCAACCAAGAGGCCAACACTGTATTTTATATAAAATTAATATGTTTATATAATCTTTATATATCATGTAAGATAAAAAAATAAATAATATAATTAATCCATTATTCATTAAGTATATTATGCTTTCATTTTTTATTAAGATACCATGATCCATAATTATATCCTAAGATATATTTAAATTGTTCAGTTATATATAATAAACAAAAAAGTGCATTAAAAAATCTTAGCTTTTAAATATATTGTGATTTTTTTTCAGTATACATGAAAATGTCATAATTATATACATACGTAAATAAATTTTAATAATGAATAAGAGTGTATTAAATATTATGCATGTCTCTTTGTGTGTGTATATAGATATTGTGAGTCGAAAAGCATATTTTTGAATCGTAAATTATAAAACATCGAATTATAAGATTCAATAACAAGTGAAAAATAGCTTAAAACATAAAATGTGACATATGTATGTTGGTAATCATGGTGCAACAACTATTTTTCCAAAGGTTTTCCTGGTTGCCCAGTAATGTAAACACTTTATAGCATTTTATTTCCTTGTTTTTTTCTTTTTCTGTTTCAGCATTCATTGTAATTATTTTCTTTCCTTTTTGGGTGCTCAGTTTTTCGGGACCTTTATGTTTCCTTCACTGAGTTAGTCGCTATTTATGTAATGCTTCTCAGTCAAATAAGATCAGACTTCAGAGCATGAATTCTCTGAGTTTTCTACACAGTATCAGAGCCCCATTGGCCTGATCAAAACTTATGCCAAAATACAGTTTTCCTTCAACCTTGAACAAGGACAAGGTTGATGCACCCACTGAGATGGCATCTCAGTTAAGCCATGAGGTGTTAAAAAATTCCCCAGTGTGCATCACTGGTCACAAATTGAATGGGTATAATTACTTACATGGGAGCAGATTTGTCATGATGTTCATTTGTGGAAAAAGGAAAGAAGGATATCTCAATGGAGAAGCTGCCCAACCTGCACAAGATGATCCAAAATATAAAGTTTGGAAGGCCAAAAACAATCAGATCATGGCCTGGCTTTGTCAACTCAATGGAGACTAAAATTGGAGAGACCTACATGTCCCATGAAGCAGCCCATGAGATATGGGAATTGGTTTGAGAAGCCGACTCAACTGGAGAAAGTGCTGCCGAAGCATTTGAAATTGAAAGCATCATCCATGAATTGAAGCAGGGAGATATGCCTGTTAATCAATCCTTCAACTCTCTTTCAAAGCATTGGTAGTGGCTGGACAACCTTGAAACTCTCACAAATGTAGCGCATTACAAGAACATAGTGGAAAAAAGGCACATTTATAGGTTTCTTATGGATCCGAATAGTAGCTATGATGACGTGAGGGGCAGAACATAGTGGAAAAAAGCAGGGAGATATTTACGCCTTGATGCAAATGGTGAGGGCTCAGGGCAGTTCAACCCAAGTAACAGATTTCTGGTACCAGATGCTTTCTTCTTCAAGATGAATAGCCATCTCGTTTCGTTCCTTTCTTTTTGATTTTTCTCCATTTATGCTTCTTCTTTTCAGGTTATCATCCTGACTTTGTTTACCCTTGTCACTCTATACTCAACACTCATCCCAATCTCACTTTATGTGTCAATAGAGGTTTCTGTCTTGGCTGATTATATGCCCTAGCAATGTCATTAGTCTTGATGAAGGGAAAATTTTATTTGTTTTAGCAATTGTATCAGATGGTCAAATTTATTCAGTGTACTCAATTTATCAACAAGGACTTCTGCATGTACCATAAAGAGACCAATACTCCAGCATTGGCCAGAACATCTAACCTAAATGAAGAACTTGGGCAGGTATGCCGCAAGCAAATTCTTTTTAAACTTGATGACTAAAGAACTACTATTAACTAGGAAGAAAGATCAAGACACAATGTCATATAGTCATTCTAACTTCTAAGAAATCAAGAATAAATGTGGTTATCTAGTATGCAGCTGCATCCACAACTTCCCCTATCACGCAAAGTAACTAAAATAATGAAAGAAAACTCCACTGCATATGCCTGAACAATCCCTACCCCCAAAAACTCTTGTATTAAAAAAGTAAAACCATCTGTAAACTTGCACAATATGATAGAGGAACAACATTTTCGCTCTATTGCCCTTACACCACAATAATTTATCGTGGTGGTTAGTCTTTGAAGTTCCTTTTCTTTCTTTTTTTCATACAGTACATTTTTGGAGAAAATTCCACATTTAACATCTTTTCTTAAGGGTGCAACGAATATGAAGTATAATTTGTTCCTTTAGGGTCTTCTCACTTTGATCTGAAGGTGTCTTCCTTTCAGCATCTATACATGAAAGAATCTCGTTCATATGATCAAAATTGTTCCAATGGGCTTCTGATAGATTAGTCCCTTAGCCCCATCTTGTCCTGATAGTTGTTACTACATTCTTAAATCTCATCCGGTTAATTGTGCTTGTCTCTGCTCTTTATCATTTCCTCCTAGCCTTTTTTTTTTTTCTTAATCATAAAATTTTAAATAATGTCTTACAAAACGGGTTATTACATATAATTTCTAGGAGAGATATACTTCACAGAAGTCCTATTTAGTTTACCAAGTGCTTGTTTATTTAGCTTCTTGGTGGAGTTCTTAGGTGAACTAAACGGTTTTACTGCTGATTTGCTTAGGTGGAATACATCTTCTCTGACAAAACTGGAACTTTAACAAGAAACTCAATGGAGTTTTTCAAGTGTTCAATTGGAGAACAAATCTATGGAACTGGTGTTATTGACATTGAGAGGCAAATAGCAGAGCGTAATGGTTTGAAAATTGAGGTGGTACATTTTTTTCATTGAATGAGAGTAGTTGTGCTGTTCAAAGAGATTATGATAATTATGAAGTATTAATCTCTCTACAGGAAAATAAATCAGGCACTGTATTGCGAGAGATGGATTTCAGTTTTGATGATGATAGGCTTATGCAAGGAGCTTGGAGGAATGAGTCTAATCCTGACATTTGTAAGGTAAATAATTTTGCTTTACTTGATTAGCAGCAGCAATCTATTTATGGTTCAAATCTAGGCTTGGGTTTCTACTGGTCATAAGTTTGATCCATGCCAACTGAAACGGATCCTTATCTCTATTTGCCACTAAGTTTTACATACAGTTGGCAGAGTCTAGACGGAGGGCCATCTAAACTGTTAGTTTTAGGAAGAGTAGTTTATTCATGTTTTTGTTTGACTTTGTTCCTCTTTTAACAAAGATTGTCTTTAGTTGAGCACTTAAGCTGATACTCTAAATTTTTTCTTTAAAATATGCTTTTGCCATGAATTCGGCAGGTGCAATCTTGCACTATGATATGGTTTGTTATATGGCTCAAAGTAATATTCTTTGTTCACAATGTAGGAATTCTTTAGATGCCTTCCTATATGCCATACTGTACTTCCTGAGGGCGATGAGTACCAAGAAAAGGTCACATATCAACCTGCATCACCTGATGAGGCTGCTTTGGTCATTGCTGCGAAGAACTTTGGTTTTTTCCTTTTCAGGTTCAGACTTTTTCTTCATGTGCTGTGTGATTGTGTCATTTACTCATTTTGCCAACCTTTGTAGGCTGCACACGAATTATAACTGTGATGGATTATTAGTACTATTACATAATAGAGAACTTCATTTGTTATCTCCACTTGTTTATAAGGACGAATAATTGTGAATGTTATAATGAGAATCAGGTGGAATGTAATTCAAATCTCAAAAAGCATAGGCCTGAGACAGATAAAATGGTGGGGCAAAATGGAAAACTACATAGGCAAACTTCATAACAGGTGTGTATTTCAATCTACAAAATTATATATTAGGAAAAACTTGCTAGGTCATAAATAATAGGGTAAATTATAGTTTACTCTCTTGTGGTTGGGCTCAAATTGAGTTTGGCCTAATAAAATAAAAAACACATGGGAGTTGAATGAGACATTTTAAATTATAGAAGGGTAAACTGTCTTTGCGCCAAACCACAATAGTGTAAACTATAATGTACCCTAAATAGAAGTTTTTCCTAATCTTGGGCTTGATGGTTTGACAAGCAAAGATAGTTTTTAAAGATATCTTATGAGTTTTATTAAATTTATTTTCATGGCTTTGTTTTGGAGTATATTTTTTCCTCATCCTTTAATGTCCCTTTTTCTTTATAATAAACTTTTAGGTATAAATTATTTTTCTCTTTTCTAAGAGAAAACTTAATTACACAACCCTTTTCTCTATTATAAAAAATTACATGCACCATTCCTTAAATCAACTTTGACCAAAACAACTTAAACAATATAATTTTTTAATTAAAAATTTGATTTATTAAAAATGTATTTCTAAAAGCTGTTATTTCAATATTGTTTGTTTCAAGCTAAAAATAATAAATTTAATTTAATTATTATTATTTGCATTTACAGTAGTGCTTATGTTGATTAAAAATATATTTAATAAACATGTTATTGTTGAAGTTAAATAATATTAATTATTGCTTGTTAATTGGTTAAATTTCTTAAAAATATTATCTTTGCGATCATGTTATTTGTTTTTAATGAT
Organism: Erythrophleum fordii; assembly: GCA_032878935.1. NCBI lineage: Eukaryota > Viridiplantae > Streptophyta > Magnoliopsida > Fabales > Fabaceae > Erythrophleum > Erythrophleum fordii. The sequence goes on along the minus strand of JAVQMF010000053.1, from coordinate 44,351,084 downwards.
TATTTATCATTTATCAAATGATTTTAGAATTTTCTAAATTTTAAAGAAGTGGTTATTTTAACTATTTGAGAGTATTTTTGTAAAAAATTAGTTTAGTTGTAGCTTATTTTTTGGTTTCAAGAGAAATCTGTGTATTTTTTCATAATAAAGAGAAAAACCATGTATTTAAACCATCTCTTAAGGGATGGAGAATAATTTACTCTAATTTTTTTTTCTTCTATAGAAAAAAAAGATTAAATCTAACATTTTTTTATGGGTATGCCCTTGAACACCAGATGAGTTTCTTCCAATAAGGTTTAAAGGGTTTGGATATGAAAGCAAACCAAATCTATGTGGCAATGTGTTTGTCTTTGTAGAATTACGGGGCATTTGGTTGGAGTGGAACACTTGTATTTTAAAGGTATCTTTGCCTCTTAAAGTGCTATAAGAAAGAATATTTTTCTTAACTTTTGTTGGGAGATTATGCTATTATGCCTCTATTTTAATTAAGTTGTTTTTAGTTATTTTATGTGTTTTGTTTTAATTAAGGTTTATTTGTGTTTTAGTTATTTTTGGATAATGTTTCTATGCATTTATGATTAGCTTAAGTGTTTTGTTTTGATTAGAATAAGATTATTCTAAGTGTTTTGTTTTGGCTAGGATACAATTAGCATTAAGTTATGCCTTATAGTTGGAGTAATATTTTGCTCTCCTTTCATCTTCTATATATGTACATAGGTGCTATTCAATAAATTAAGTTAAGAGGATCATTAACCTTAAATTTCTACATGATGTTAGAGCTTACAAGGCCTAAATGACAAAATACAACCAAGTAATGACACTCAATATTGAAAAAGGAGAGTTAGCTAACAAAATTGCCCAACTAACCAAACCTATGCCCAAACATGGCTACCAAACTCTTTTGAACAGTGAAACAACTGAATCATCCATAGAGATGACCACTCAAAATTGTCAAGCTACCTTTGACACTACATCAATCCTGATTATAAGTCATAGGCTCAATAGAAATAACTACCTTCAATGAAGTCAATCTGTCCTCATGTTCGTCTGTGGGAAGGAAAAGAAGTACTACCTATATGGCCAAGCTTGCCAACCTAAAAAAAGTGAGCTAAGTACAAAATTTAGTATGTCGAGAATCATATGTTGATGACTTAGTTGGTTAATTCAATGACCACTGATACAGGGGAAAATTTTCTCCTATATAAGACAACCACAAGGATCTGGGAAGTAGGTTGGGAATCACACTCAGCTAGTGAAAATTTTGTGCTCAAAAAAGGAAATATGAAAGATAGAAGAAAAGAAAAAAAGAAAGAAAAATAAAGGAAGAAAAAATTAAAAAAGAAAAGAAAAAGAAAAGAAAAAACCCATTTTTAGAAGATGATTGGCAATACTAGAATACTAGCTTTAAGTTGGGAATACCCAACTTGAGGGGGAGTGTTGGAGATTACATTATTATCCATCTTTGTTAATTAAGTTGTTTTATTTGTTTTGTTTTAATTATGTTTTATTTTTTTAGTCATTTTAGGATAATGCTTCTATGCATATAGGATTAGTTTAAGTATTCTGTTTTGATTAGTTCAAGTGCTCTATTTTGAGTAAGATAAGATTAGTATAAAGTTTTGTTTTTTAGTTAGAGTAAGAGTTTGCTCCTTTTGTATATTCAATATATATACACAGTGGCTATTCAATAAAATAAGTTAAGAAAATTATTAACCCTAAATTTTTACAACTTATTATAGAGAGAGAAGAATAATCTCTAATTTGGATTATTGAAGTTAGGCACCTTGAATGTCTAATTTATAATTATAAATTAGGTTACGTACAAATAATACAAGCCCTAGTCACTGGTGATCACTTATTTTTATCTAGCTATTCTAACATTCTAACACTCTTCCTTAGGTTGAAGATTATCCAAATTTCAGCTTGTTATAAACAAAACTCAATTAAAATAAAAGAGCAGCATATCTAAACTTAGAACCCTTAAACATAAACAAAGTGACGTGACTCGCATAGTTGCCCAATTGTAATCCAAGAACTTTAGCAACAAATATTTTCTCTAATGACATTCTTGGTAGATAAATAGCTCTCAAAATTGCTTGAGCTGCTTCTCATTAGTGGCATTCTCCCCATTGCTCTTATTGGTTGCGTCATTCAACATATTGACATATATTTTAGAATTCTTTAACCTATTTCCCATTATCAGTCCCTTTGACATTCTCTTAGCTGATCTTCATTACTTGGGTTGTATATTAAGGCACCCATGAAACACAATCTTGTGCTTAAATCTTCACTTCACTTTGTTTTTCAACCAAAGTTCCAAATCACACTCAAAAACCATAGATAATTCATATTTGAAACATTAAACTACTAAAAACGAATAACAAAAAACTACAAAACCCCTCAAGATCAAGAAATACATTAGAAAAGATAGGATACAACTTAAAACACCAAGATAACAATCCATACCAAACCAAAGCTGAGAACAATGACAGGAAGATTGGTTAGCCTCTTCTAGTCACATTGTCTATTTGATGGTGGCACATAGGCCATCACACGCTGTTGCATGGAAGATAAACTAAAAGGAAAGAGATGTTGTGTGGCTTCTTATATGAACATCAGATTTTAGGATTAGGCCATTGGAAAGTTCTTATGCTAATTTGACTGTTTTTGGTCCTAAATGACCTTGGCAAAAAAATTTTCATTCATAATAAAATATTTGATTCATTAGAAAAGGGTCAAAAACAAATATCAGAGCTATGCCAGAGAAACAGGGGTTTAGAGCTTCTTAGAAAAGTGCTTGGAGCTTTGGCCTTGAAAACTAAAGATTGATGAAAAAATTATTTCTATTATATATTCTGAATGATATACAACCAATAAGTACAACTATAAAGAAAAGGATTGAAATAAAGGAGTAATTACTCCTTGATACATGCATGACAAGAAAGGAAAGAATTTGAAAAAAATGAGCTATACAAAAAAAAATTCTAATAAGAACTAATAATGATTCAAGTTGACTAGCTAAGAATGAAAATAAGTGTCCTAATGAATCCAAAATTCAATGGGAGATAATTATTGGATTACACACTTCCCCTCAAGTTAGGGAGTAAATGTCAATTATGCCCTGCTTGGATAGATGAATGTCAAACTAGGTTCTTAGAGTGGACTAAATTAAAATGTTAGCGGTTTGATGATGAGTGGAAATGTAAATCAACTTAATAACTACTTGTTCTATCTTTTCTTTGATAAAGTGACAATCAATTTCAATATGCTTGGTTCTATCATAATGAACTGGGTTCTTAGTAATGCTTATTACTACTTGATTGTCACAAAATAACTTCATGGATATTGGAGATAGAAATTGTAAAATTTCATAAGCCATAGCCTTAAACTCAGTTTTCATGTTATTTAGGGCTACAACTGACTATTTGTTGCTTCTCTAGGTAATCGAATTTCTCCAAACATAGGTACAATATTTTGAAGTAGACCTTCTATGAGTAAGGGATCTGGCCCAATCAATGTCAGAGAATATTTTTAAGTCTTTACTTGTTCCTTTTTTGGAGAAGAGTTCCTTTCTTCGGGTCATCTTTTGATATCTCGACTCCTGATTTACAACTTTAAAATTTTTTTTGTAGGATTATTTACAAATTGACTGGTCATATTAACAACAAAATTGATATCTGGTCTGGTGTGGGAAAGTTTGGAAAGGTATGTTAGTTTGCCTACCAACTTCTAATACATCCCTTTATTAACTATTATTGATTCTCCCTTTGAGCAAACCTTATTAGTGGGTCCATTGGTGTATTAGTAGACTTATACCCTAGCATATTAGTGTCCTTTAGTAAACCTAAGGTGTATTTCCTTTGGAATACAACAATCCCTTTGTTAGATTAAGCAATTTCCATACTTAAGATCACTAAAGTCTTTGAATTCAAATTCATTGCTCAAGACTTTTTTTAGTTGAACCTCCTTGTCATCATTATTCGTTACTATTATATCCTCAATATAGACTATGAGAATAGTTATCTTATCAATCTATAGTTTCTTGATTAATAAGGTATGATTGATTTGACCCTGTGTGTAATGCATCTATTTCATCTACACACGAGATTGGTATCATTAGATTGCTCAAAAGAGGGGGTACTTCTCTGGAGGCTTCCTTTTCTACACCACTATTTGGGAACACATTTTTAACATCAAGTTGATGGAGTTTCTAGTCAAGATTTACAGCCATGGATAATAGAACTTGGATAGTGTTGAGCTTAGCAATGAGAGCAAAGGTTTCTTAAAAATCTATCCTGTATGTCTAAATGAAGGCCTTAGCAACCAACCTTGCTTCAATTCTTTCATTTGTTTTGTATTTCATAGTGAAAACCCATTTGCATCCTATGATAGATTGCTTCCCTTGAGGCTTTTGGGTAAGCTACCATATGCCATTCTTTTGTAAGGCACTTAGTTTTTCACTCACAACTACTCTCCAATTTGGTTTTTCATTCACAACTACTCTCCAATTTGGTTCCTTGAGAGCTTCTTCTATGCAACTTGGAATTTTGATGCCGTCCATATTTGTAGTGAAGGGAAATAGCTTTTCACAAGAAACAAAATATTAAATAGGATGTTGAGTACATGATCCAATTCCCTTTCTAAATGCAACGGGAAGATACAAATCAATAGATAATCCATCATTTGAAAATTCAAATACCTTGTAAATCTTAAATGTCTTCAATAAGAGATGGATTTGGGTCAGTTTTGCGATGCTTCCCCTGCTTAGGCCTACTTGTATACTGTTAATTATGATTTAATTCATTATTTTATTTGTTGTTATTTGATTTGTTACTTTATTATTTTTGGAAGCTTCTCTAGAAAAGATAGCATTAAATTTAAATTATAAATAGATTAGTATATTTGTTAGGAAACTTGGGAACCTGTTCTTTAAAAAGTTATACTATATGTGTGTGTGTGTGTGTGTGTATCTCTCTCCAAAAGCTTACAAGAAAATTATTATAGTATTTTATTTTGCATAATATAAGAACGGCAATGTTGTATGGGATTGAGTGTTGGGTATTAAAAAGCCAATAGAAAAATAAGGTCAATATTGTAGAAATAAGAATATTGCATTGGATGAATAGATATACCAAACAAGATAAAATGAGAAATAAATACATTAGAGAGAAAGTTAGGGTCACACATATTATGGAAAAGATGATAAAATGACGTCTTAGATAGTTTGGACATGTGTGAAGAATACTTATAGAAGCCCAGTAAAAAGAGTAGATCAGATAGAGAGTAACCCAATTATTAGAGGTAGAGGGAGACCATGAAAAACTATAAGCGAAATTATTAAGAAAGATTTAGATTTAAATTGTTCAACTAAAGACATGATTTATGATAAAATTTTATGACGTTGTTTGATTCATGTGGCCTACTTCATCTAGTGGGAAAATGTCTATTGTTGTTGTTGTTGTATTTTATTTTGCATGGTATCAGGGTATTAAAATACTTTTTTTTTGGCAACTAACCTTTATCTTATGTGCAATTTTCTCATTTGTTTCACCTAGTCACCTATTTCCTCTATCGCATAACAACGTCTTTTCCCTTGTTTGTTTCTATGTCCCTTTCTGTTCCAGACCTTTCTCTTTCTCCAACAATAATTTTCATTACTTTCTAGGAAGCCCACCATGGAGTTCAATAGTAGAGCATCTCCATTCATCCATCCTCTCCAAAAGATGAAACTCCCTTTATAGACAATTCTAGCTTCCTCATCATTGACCACAAGCTCAACGGACATAACTACTTACAGTGGTTCTAGTTTGTTCTCATGTTCATTAGTGGCAAGGGCAAAGATGACTATTTGACCAGAGTTGCCTCTCTTCCACTAATCATTAATCCTTAGTATAAAAGGTGGAAAGCTAAGAATCACATGGTAATGTCATGGTTCATCAATATTATGAGCCTTGAAATTAGGCAAAATTTCATGTTTTGCTGTACTGCTTAGGAGATATGGGATGTTGAGAAGGAGACTTACTCTGATAATGAGAACACATCATAACTATTCCAAATCAAGGAACTTTTTCACAAACTCTAGCAAGGTGAGGTAAATGTTACTCAATATTATAATACTCACTCATTATTGGAGACAATTGGATATCTTTGTCAATAATATTGTTTCAAAATGTCCTTAGAATAAGAGTACAATTAACAAAATTTTGGAAAAAGAAAGAATTTTCAAATTTTTGTTAGGACTTAACAAGGATTTAGAAGGTGTTTGAGGACATACCCTTGGCACAAAGCCCTTACCCACACTCAAAGAAGCCTTTTCTCAAGTTAGATGAGAAGAAAGTAGGAGGAGGTTCATGATGGTAGATCAAAACATCAATACCCTCTCTCCAACCAAAAGTCCAACTATATTGAATCATGCAACACATTCTCAAGGAGGTACCAAGAAAGGAAGACCTTGGTGCGACCATTGTCATCATGATAGCCATACCAAGGAAACATGTTCGCAACTTCATGGCAAACCAGCCAATTGGAAGCCCAAATCAGGTTTTGAACAATGTGGGTTTCTAGCTACATCAAGTGCTAATCCTAAGGGGAAAAAGGAGGATTTGGATCAGAGTTTTTGCTTTGATACCATGAAGATTATGCAAAAATGCTTTGTATTATATTCTAAATGATATACAACCAATGGGTACAGTTATATATAAATGGACCGAAATAAAGAAAGTGTAACTACTCCTTGATACACAACAAGACAAGAAAGGAAAGAATTTGAAAAGTGATTTCTACACTAGACTTAAGTTGACTACTTAAGAATGGAAATAAGTTTCCCAATGAAATTAAAGTCCTACTTTTCCCTTAAATAGGCACCATATGTGTCTATTTATAAATACCATGAATTAGGTTAAGTTCAAAGAGTAGCACAAACCCACCCTACTCATGATTAACACACTTTTTTTAATTTACCTATCACACATTCATTATTCTAACTCTTTATGATATTCCACTCGTGGATTATTTATTGCTGTTCCTATTTTGGATTTTTAAAAAGATTGTAATGTTTTGTTGCATGTTTGTTCTATGTAGTTTTTGAATCTTAAGTATTCTTTTTCTTTCCCTACTTTTCTTTTAAGGAGAATATCATATCCTCTCCCTTTCTTTTACTTTTCTCCTCAATGAAAATTCTTTTCTTACCTAAAAAAAATTGCCATATTCCCTAAAGCTTGAGTCAGAGATGATTTGTAAATTGAGATGCTCATTGGAAGCATGACTCCTTTATACACTTAATGTGGTGTTGGAAATTACGTCTATTTTAATTAAATTGTTTTTAGCTATTTTATTTGTTTTGTTTTGATCAAGACTTATTTGTTTTTTAGTTATCTTTTGAATAATGCTTTTATGCGTTTTAAGATTAGTTTAAGTGTTTTACTTTGATTAGAATAAAGTTATCTTATTTTGAAGAGTTATATCTTTTAGTTAGAGTAGGAGTTTTCTCTTTCTTTTATCATCTACAAATGTAACATTACTTTCATCTAATGAAATAAGTTCAAGAGATTATTAACCTTAAATTTTTACATGTAATCAGAGCTTATAAGGCTTGTGTGACAAAATATAGGTAAGTAATGGTATTCAACATTGAAAGGGAAGTCAGCTAATGAAATTGTCTAGTCAACCATCCAAGAGTTAGCCAAAAATATATCTCTCCAAATCAAAATGAAGCCACTGCATTGGCAGCACGTGGCCTAGCAACTTACAACGATGATAACAAGTCAAAAAGACCAAGGAAATTATGGTATCATTGTCAAAAAAGTGGTCAAAACAAGCAAGTTTGCTGGAAAATTCATGGCAAGCCACCAAATTGGAAGCCAACAACAAGAGATGAGAACCATGAGTTATTGGTGAACAGTGAAGAAATGATTCGGACTGAGACCAATTCTTTTACCATAGGACAATCGAGTCATTATAGAAACTACTTGGAAACAAGTACTAGAAACTGTAGAAAAAGTTGTGGGTTTTAGTACTCTTGCTCAAGTAGGAATTGGTCTTGGAGAAGACAACTAGCAATACTAAAAGAATATCTCAAAACTGGATATATCTAGTTTGAGGTGGAGTGTTGGAAATTATGTTTATTTTAATTAAGTTGTTTTTAGTTAATTTATTTGTTTTGTTTTAATTAAATCTTTTTTTTAGTTACTTTTAGACAACACTTTTATATGTTTCAAGATTAGTTTGAGTGTTCTGTTTTGATTAGGATAAAGTAATTTTATTTTTGAGAATTATGTCTTTTTATTGTATAAAGATGTAACATTGCTTCCATCTAATAAAATAAGTTAAAAAGATTATTAACCTCAAATTTCTACATATGGCTTGTTATGCCTGGTTCTGCTACAAGTATAGTGGTGAGCTGCTAGATTTTGAGGTTATTGCAGCTTGAGTTGATGCTAATTAATTTTATTTTTTGTCAGACGCACGGCAACAATGATATATGTTCGTGAATGTTGAGTTCTAAGGTTTCAACATTTTGCTTCTGACATTGCTTTGTAATCCTTGTTCCGTTAATAATACAAGGAAGCGTCAGTCGGTTGTATGCCGTTATCCAGATGGGAGGCTTGTATTATACTGTAAGGTAATAGTTTCTTGAAACTTCTTTACAAGATTTAAATTGTATGGCTGTTGGCTAAGAAGATAACATCTTCCCAGGAACTTGAATTTCACAGGGTGCTGATACAGTAATCTACGAGAGACTGGCCGATGGTACTAATGATATAAAGAAATTGACCAGGGACCATTTGGAACAATTTGGATCTTCTGGACTACGTACATTATGCCTGGCCTACAAAGAATTACATCCTTATGTATATGAAAGCTGGAACGAGAAGTTCATCCACGCCAAGTCTTCTCTAAGTGACCGTGAAAAGAAGTTAGACGAGGTACATTTTTATCTTACCCTGGCAGCTTTTATCTGCATGTCAATCATCAACCTTTTTATATTTTTGGAACAGTGTGCCTTAGAAAAAAAGTTAAATTTGACAAAAAAAACTATTGTTTTGATGACAATTTCTAGGTAAAAATTTTCAATTTTAGTAGTTGGTTGTCTTTTCGTTGGTCAAATATTTTTGCCAATGTAATTTGCTATACAAATCAACTACAAAGCATCACAGTTCAAAGGTTTGGCATGTAAATTACTAGTTCTAAGTAGCTAGTTGGTCAAAATTACTGCTAAATATAAAATAATCTGCATCCCATGTTCACCTATAACTGCATTTTAATTGGAATAACTTTTATTTCTGCAGACTTTTCTCATTTCTTGCCCTTAAGGTGTTGAGAATGAGTTCAAAGCTTCTGGCACCAACTCCTGTCATATTAGGCGTACTCTTTAATTTCTCTCTAGTTGTTTGTGTTATGGTGCATTAGATTTGTCAGCAATTGGATTGGGTGGTTTAATTTTTGAACTATTGAAGAAATTTCTGTTACAACTTTCAGAGACTTGGGAGTTATATATAGGGGATACAATCGCTGCATGTCTCATAGCAGCAGCTGATGTGAGAATATTTTAGGCTTTGCATTTATGTTTTACATGACGGAAAAAGTTAAACGTTCTGTAGATTAGCCAGAGACAACCATGCTATTCTTATTTATATTAGGTTTGGCTCTTAGCTCTATACATAATTTGCAGCCATTCTCTTTTACAAACGGCTTTCCTTCTGGAACTATCTTAAGAAATTAGAAACAATATTGTCACCAAATAAGTCAACAGCTATGCCCTAAATCTCAAGTTACTAGAATAAACTTTAGTATAGAATATTTAGATTAAATGTTATCCTTACTGATACCTTCAAGAATAAAACAGGTGGCAGAACTTATAGAAAGTGATCTGATTTTGATTGGTAGCACTGCCATAGAAGACAAGCTTCAAGAGGGAGTTCCAGCATGCATAGAGACTCTCCAAAGAGCTGGCATTAAAATTTGGGTGCTTACTGGAGACAAGATTGAAACAGCAATAAATATAGCCTATGGTAAGTCTGGCTTGATTGAGATATGGTTTTTCTATATCCTGCTCTGTTGGTATTCAAAAAATGTAATTATAACTTATCTTATTTCATGTTCCCACACTCTTGCTGCAGCATGCAATTTAATAAACAATGAGATGAAACAACTTATTATCAGCTCAGAAACTGATGCAATTAGAGAAGTTGAAGACAGGGTAAGCTGTAATCTTAGTTTCCAGCTTTCAGATTTAGTTTAAAATTTTCCTGACTATTTCAGTTACATTACATTGTTATTTTTCAGGGTGACCAAGTGGAAATTATGCATTTTATTAGAGAAGAAGTGAAGAAAGAGTTGAAGAAGTGCCTTGTGGAAACACAGAGCTATCTTCACTCTCTTAATGGACAAAAATTAGCACTTGTAATTGATGGGAAATGCTTAATGCATGCATTAGACCCAAGTTTAAGAGTGATGCTGCTGAATTTGGGTTTGAATTGTCATGCAGTTGTTTGCTGTCGAGTTTCCCCTTTACAGAAAGCACAGGTAAAACTCATGCACTGACTGCTGCACTGGGGCCGATAACTTGGTTTTGCCATTACATTGTTCTTTTTATGCTATGTAGAGATTTTATGCTTGGGGAAAGCTAATTTTTAATTAATTTTTGGCCTAATAGTATGAATTCTTGGGATAATTTGCTTGATAGAAATTGGTGATGTTTCCTTGTAGCATTTTGTCAAATATCATGCATTGTGGCTGCTCACAGGTCACGAGGCTGGTCAAGAAAGGTGGACAGAAAATAACACTAAGTATTGGTGATGGAGCCAATGATGTTAGCATGATTCAAGCTGCTCATGTTGGTGTTGGCATAAGTGGGATGGAGGGAATGCAAGCAGTGATGGCCAGTGATTTTGCCATTGCACAGTTTCGTTTCCTTGCAGATTTACTCCTTGTCCATGGCCGGTGGTCATATCTTCGAATATGCAAGGTGTCATATTTTTGCAAACCATACACTTGAATTGCTGTTTTCATTGGTTGTAACATGCTTGAAAATTGATTATTGCAGGTGTTTACATACTTCTTTTATAAGAATCTCACATTCACTATTACTCAGTTTTGGTTTACTTTTCAAACTGGGTTTTCCGGTCAGAGGTTCTATGATGATTGGTTTCAGTCATTATTTAATGTGATCTTCACAGCACTGCCTGTGATAATTGTTGGACTATTTGACAAGGTAAAGCATTGTCTTTAATCATTTAGAAGTGCAGTTCCCCCCCCCCCCCCCCTTCTTTCCCCTTTTACATCCACACGTTATCTCATCTATGGAAAGACATACCATTTGCTTGTATTTTATTTTCCTTTTATTGCGGGTTTCTGAGTTTGAAGACTATATCTCAAACATTGCTCGTCACTGATTACAATACAGTATTTTCATGGATGACACATTTTGATTAGTTACTTGTGCCTTTGCCAGGATGTCAGTGCATCTCTTTCCAAGACGTACCCAGAACTATACAGGGGGGGACAAGGAATGTCTTTTTCAAATGGAGAGTTGTAGCAATTTGGGCCTTTTTTTCGGTCTACCAGTCTTTGATATTCTACTATTTTGTGAGTTTATCAAGTTCAGGTGCTAAAAATTCAGCAGGGAAAATATTTGGACACTGGGATGTCAGTACAATGGCCTGCACATGTGTTGTAGTAACTGTCAATTTGCGACTTCTTATGATTTGTAATTCGATCACAAGATGGCACTTCATTGGTGTTGGTGGAAGTATATTAGCATGGTTTATTTTTGTCTTCATATATTCAGCGGTCAGACTGGTGAATTCTCTCTCTTTATATACCTCTCCTTTTGTGCCTTTGTTCATTAGGAAAGAAACTGAGAAAGGTTCTGATAAAATTATTCTTGAACTTTCGTTTAAAAACATAAATTTTTAAGTTGAAATGGTCTTTGACACACGTGGGTACATTGTTTATGACTCCCTTGAGACATTCTTACCTTTGGTTCTGTTTCATTTACCTGTAGGAGAATATTTATTTTGTTATATATGTCTTGATGAGTACATTCTATTTCTACCTCACGCTTCTTCTTGTCCCCATTGTTGCCCTCTTGGGCGACTTTGTTTTCCAAGGGTAAGGTTCAGGTTTGAAGAACCCTTAGCTCTTAAAATTCCATTTCTTGTCTATGAATGTTAATGATTGGAGCTATCAGCATGCCGTCTGGTGCTGCATGAATCAATTTATAGAACAAAGGTATTGATATGCGCAAGGATGGACAACTTTTACATTGGATATTATAGTCACACGTGCCCTTTATAGAATATCAAGATGTGTTAGTAGAAATATGTAATGAGGTATATCTTGGAGTGCACCCATCTTCATGGGTATTTGCTGTATTCCCTGACTTGGTATGATTATGTGTTGTTGTGTACTTGTGTCAGCATCAGTTTTGTTATATCTTCACTTTTTGAAAATCTCTGTTTTCTGCCTGTCCCGTTTCTTGAAATTTTATCAAAGCAGGATCCTTTGTTAGAGAAGCTCTTGCAAAATATCATCTGTACAATTCACGTTGAATCGTGGATCAATAAGGTAATGTGTTTACTAAAATTATGAGGGGTACTAGAGTTGATTTATTTACAGCAAGCTTGGAGCATGATACATATTTTCTAGCTAGCTTTTTTTTAAAAAAAAAAATAATAATAATGGCCACAATATGTTCCAGCTAGCTTGAAAGGGAGTATTAATGTATATATAGGTATTTTTTGGAGTGAACCCAACTCAGAAGGATATTTACATCTTTTTGTATTCCCTGGCTTAGTATAAATGTCCGTTGGCGTTAGTTTTGGGAATGGTGTCTGTACATTCTGGATCTCTCTCCCCTCTGATTCTTTACAAGTCGAGTGATGTTTTTGAACAGAGAATACGTAGATAAAGTTTCATTATGTATGCTATAAAGCTATCTGATAAAAAAATGTTGTGAACATATTTTATAATTTATCATCACATTATTGACTCCTTTTAAAAAAAAATATTTTACATGTCATACATCTATTGAACAACTTGATAATATACATCTAAAAACTACATCGTAGTTTTTTTTTTCCCTCCCCCCTTTTTGAATGAACCTGTTAAAAAGCAAAAGGGTCCTGGTTTCGTGAACTGAAGAACCAGTCATTTTGTGGCTAGTAAACAAGTGATGATCATTGCTGCTTCAATATGATCTTTTGTGTATGTTTTACACTTCATCAAGGTGGAAGATCCTTCGATGGAAGTGTAACCACGCACGAGATTTAATTTGAGAGTGAGAATCTTGTTTTCTTTGCATGTGTGGTAGCAAGGGATGGCTTGGGGGCATGTAAATATTATAACTGTATTCCATCATAATCAGCAGTCCCTGTTTCTATCACTACCACCTTTTTCCTTTTTAATTCATTTGAGTTGTTGCGGTTACAGGATTCAAAGATGGTTCTTCCCTTATGATTATCAGATTATTCAGGAAATGCATAGACACGAGCCTGATAGCAGTAGCAGGTCACAGCTGCTGCAGATAGGGAGTCATCTTACGCCATCAGAGGCAAGGAGCTATGCCATTTCTCAACTTCCACGTGCGGTATCCAAGCACACAGGGTTTGCCTTCGATTCACCTGGGTACGAGTCCTTTTTTGCTTCACAGCTATGCCCCACAGAAGGCATGGGATGTTGCCAGACGAGCTAGCAGGTTTCGACCACCAAAGATAGGCCAGAAAAAATAATTTTGAGAAAGGGTGATTGTACATTCACTTTCTTTAGTTGTGGTTTTCCATTTTGAGACGTGCGTATCCAATATTGATTAGGAGATATCTTTTTCTTCCTGCATTTTAAGTTTCCTTTGATCCCGTATATATCTCTCTCTCTCTCTATATATATATATATATATATATGTATATGTGTGTGTGTGTGTGTGTGTGTGTGTGTGTGTGTGTGTGTGTGTGTGTGTATATTTATCCTAACTCGAGCCAGTTTTCTAACTTAACGAGAAGGCTTGAGGGAAATGGCTACTCGAATGATCAGTTACTCAGGCTTCCTCAAAATGACCAATTGCAAAATGCCTTTATCCTTCTGACGCGCAAGGGATTGAAATTCAAAACCCTAGGAACTCAGCCCTGACTCTCTCTTCCCAACTGCCACAAACAATAACATGAGAATCACACCCAGCTCAAGGAATCAACCGAGGTAATACGTTCATTTTCGGAGCAGATTTCCATACCTGAACCTTACATACGAAGGATAGAATTTGACCAGTGAGGCGGATTGCTGGTTATTATTTATCCTTTTGACTTCATTCTTTTTTTGGTTGGGGAATAAGAACCAAAGAAAAAGGAAATTGGGGGGAGGGATTTTTTTTTTTCCTATTTGGTTTGTGCTTTTTTGGAAGAAAAGGAAAAAAATATGGGAGTGAAAAAACCTGTTGAACCTACATTATTTTTTCACTTATTTGCTTTTGGATGAAAAAGAGGAGGGAGAATCTGGATACAAGGAGAGAAAAGTTAATGATAAAACCCATCCATAACAATATAAATAGTCTTATATTTCTTTTAATTTATTACTGGCATACCTATATTATTAAATAAAAATAATTTAATTATAAAAAATTAAAATTAAGATAAATAAAATTAAAATTAATATATCTAATGAGATAGAAAATAATAAAAAAATTTAATATTTTATTTACATTTATTTTTTCTTTTTTTTTAAGGAAAAAATATCTTTTTTTTATCATATCAAATAATTATTTATTCACTTTTTCTTTTCTTTTTTTTCTTTCCCTCCTTTCTCTTCCGTTATTTCCTTTCCTTTCCTTCTTAAACTGAAGTCCAAACTCTATTTATGTGGCCTATAATGTTAAATTTTGATGAAGTGATATGATTTAAATTATAAGTTAAAATTCTCTTAATTGCACAATTCAATTTCATGCTAAGGCCCAATTTAATCCTAAGCCTAAAAAATATATTTTTAAGCTTGATTATTCTGTAAAATAGCTTATAGAAATGTGATTCCTTAGACACTTTAAAGTAGCCCAACTTACAAAGCAACACTAATATATCCATTTCTGATATTCCGAAAGACCTATGAAAATAAAAATTTTCTGTTCACAGCATGCTGATATCTTAGAACAGTACTTGGTTCTATAGTTGACTGCCTTATTTTGCTCCCAAAAAAAGAACTAACCGATTAAACTCAGCCATTTACGTAATCCAGAATCTGGCTTGCTAAAATGCTAATTCCTCTGCTGTCCCATTTAGTTGGAATGTTATTGGCCAACCACTCAACAATCTTAGGCAAACTCTTTCAAGCATGAGTGCATCAGCTATCTGCGTGTATGAAGGCACACCCAACAGCATAAGTTCCCCTTATAGAACTACACCAGACCATCACCTCGATGGCAACTTCTCTGACAGAATTTGGGGAAGCCTGCTGCAGGGGGCATCCCAACGAAGCTAGTTCACATCATTCAAGGCAGATCGCAAAGCTCGAGCTATGATAAATCAGAAATTTAAAGCCATTCATAAGGATGTATTTCTCAGTTTCAAAAACTAATAAAATAACTTTACAAAACCACCGTCTCACATGATTCTCAAATGCTTGCTGGACTTGGCTAGAATGAGAGGACCATCATAGGGAAATGATAGTATTGCCAAGCTACTATCAGAAGTAGAATACTTGATTTTAAAAGGCAACCCCCCCCCCCCCTCCTTCTCTCTCAAAAACCCCAAAAAAAGGACTAATCAATTTAAAACCCCTTTATTGTTTTATCTAACAGTTAGCTTTCATTGATTAGTATATGAATAGATGGAAAAGTAGAAGGCAGAGTTTCCTCTCTGGAAGGATAAGTTCTGCACAAAGTTTCCCCAGGAAAAATAAGATCTGCATAAATTTCATTCTGTTTACCTCTCCATTCATACCTTATATTTTATATGAAGCATTGTCGAAGGCCATGGCAGAAGAAAAGGGAAAGAAGCATATGGACAAATAAATGATTGTTTCTAGAAAGGCACTCCACTAATCATATCAAGATAGTTTAGAAATTACCCAATAATAGATAGATTTCCTTTCAGCAAATCTTGAACGGTTTTAGTCTTTCAAGTGTCCACAATGTTTCAATTTCAAGGTAATTTTTGACATTTTGTTCCAGAATCATTTTTGTCTCTAGCCTCCGGCTTCAGAAAAAATGGATTCCCATGAAGATCAATGATGTTAAGAAGCGGGGCTAAAAAAACAGAATGGGGATATAAAGGAGCTGGTCTTTGATCATAATAAAAGAAAGAAAGGCCACTCCATCCCTAACACTCGGCACAATGCCACCAAAATAGGTGTCATGGGACTACGGGAGGCACTTTTTTAAACCTGAGAAAAGTGAAAAATATACTTCCTTATCTTGGAAGGTAATCGATGGTTCGGAAGTTATTTTGAAAAACCGGGGTTCGAGCATAAGAATGATAAAGAAGTTGAATTTCCTAGCACGTGATGAGCAGCAAATTGGTTTCAGTTTAAAGAAAAGGAAGATAAGTAAAAGAACAGAAGTCAACAAAGGTAAAAATATCAACAGGCTGAAACCCATAAACAGTATTGCAAATGTTTACTTCTGGAAGGGGAGTTTCATGTATGAAGTAAATTACAGATTTGGACATAAGAAATTGACTTTTGGTTATCAAATGGGCGAGCACTGTCTATTAAAAAAAAAATCTGTTAAGAAATTATATAAAGAAAAAAGATTCACA
Organism: Erythrophleum fordii; assembly: GCA_032878935.1. Lineage (NCBI taxonomy): Eukaryota > Viridiplantae > Streptophyta > Magnoliopsida > Fabales > Fabaceae > Erythrophleum > Erythrophleum fordii. The sequence continues at coordinate 44,334,348 of JAVQMF010000053.1, read as the reverse complement.
ATTTCACACACATAACACACACACATACTTCCCAGAGAAACTTCATAAAACTGATCACCACTTAAAGTAAACAACTGGAACTATCTAAGGAATTGCAGAACCTCATCAGTTGAGGGCACATGCTAATCCGTGAACTACTAAATACCCAGCATGGCCATGACTTGAAACCAGAGTTCAACATTAAATATACTAGTAGCATGCTATGCTTTGGTCCAGGAATAAATAAAGCTGAAAAATTAAGATAAATCAAGATCCATAGAAAGTTGGCACTAGGCATCATTAGAACCAATACCAAGATATGGAAACCAGGATTTGCACACCATCGATAGTTTTTAGGTCTACTCTTAGTTATGCTGCATTAGTAGGTGCTGATATCAGCACAGGAAACAACAATTTTTTAAAAAATATAGGGTGTGGATGGCTTGATACAACTTTCAAAAAGACAAGCCACAAGCCACTACTATGAAGCATCGACAGAGATTGGAATGTGTTAAACAGTACTAGAATACTAAAGGACATGTTGGGGTATGTGTCTTACCATATCCAAATAGTACCCGCAGCCCATATGTAGCCGGAATGGGTGCAGCAACATATTTGCCATACCCGTGCTTCATACCTATTGCCCTTTGTCAATTCTTATCTAAATAAATACACATTAGCACATTACTCATTAGTTCGCTTACATCAATGGCAGCGGTAAGAGTCCACACTACTGGAAGACTCCTGTGTCCAAAAACATAAACTCTAGATGATATGCTACATTCTAAAAAATATCTTGGGAAAGTGGGGACAGTTCAATGGACAAGAAGTAAAGAATATTTATGAATCTTTTGAATATTGATATTTTTTCTATTGAAAATGCAAGATCTCCATGTAAAAGATGAAATACAAAAAAGCATACAAATAGGAGAATTATACTGGAAACTGTATGCAACTTATCTGAGGCTTAGCCTTAAAAAATTTCATTCCATAACATTTTGATACCCAACTCAAACACCATTCTGACATTGCCATCTTAAGAATCAAAAAAGAAATAATGGAACGCTCTTTGTTATTGATATAATTGGCTGATTTTTATAAGCAAAAGTCTAGACATGCAAAAAGTGAGTCCTATTTCTTTCCTCTTGTATAAGTTTTCAAAATTGACCAAAATCTGCAACATGTAACTTCATCAATTGTCCTCTTAAAATAGAGGGAAATAATATTTATATAAAATATCACATATTGAAAGTTGCCCAAATAGGTGAGCCTATGACATTATATAAGAAAGCCACCTTTGTCCTTGCTTTTCAATAATACAAATCCTTAGGATTTTAGAAAGGAAAAGTGCACACCAAAAGTAGGATCTCGGTTATGTAGTAGCATATATGATGTAATGTGGACACTTGATATCATTGCATTTTGTAGTTTTTTTATTTACGAAAAAAAGTTTGACATTCATCCACTTTCAGCTCTAACATAAACCCTAAAAAATGTATTTGGTATCTTATTTGAACAAGGAACATCATTCATGCAAGTCAGCTAAAAAACTTCGATTAGAATTAAAAGCATATGCAGAAAATCTATGGATAGCTAGATAACCTTAGGAACTTAAATATAGAAATAGTAATAGAATTTACTATCATGTAATGTGCATATCAATCAAAGGTGAAATAGAGAGACATTTTACATAGAATGCAAGATAAGAAAACCAGATTGCACCAAAAATATCCATCAAGGCATCAACTACATAATGCATCTATCAATTAGCTCACTTGAATAAGGTAGTAGAATATGCGAAGACCTTCAGGATCTGCACTACTCTGAACATCCACAAGAGATCCAATCCTTGATGTTGTGGAGGAGATATGTTCATTTCCCTTCACAATCTCTAATTCTTGACGTTAAATTCAATCAGGTTCTAGCCAATTGTTGTCATCTTCCTTCACTATCACATATGTATGCATTCTTGAACTCAATAGAACTCTTAGGTAAGGGCATTTGGACTTTGACAAGACTTTCAAGTAAAGGCACTTGAATTTTGACAAATATGTGTGTCTAAACATTGAAAAAATTTAAGTGCCCTTAAACTTGAACTTTGATAAAACCTAAGTAAGTACTCTTAAACTTTTACAAGCCTTAGATACATGTCCATGACAAGACTCAAGTAAAGGCACCTAAATTTCAATAAGATTCAAGTATATATGTTTGGATGTAAACTTCAACAAAAATAGGTATGTGTTTTTTAACCCAACAAGACTTTTACGTTAGGGCATTGAGACCTTGATAAGATTCTCAAGTAAAGGTGTTTATACTTTAACAATTATGTGTGTCTAAATATTGACAAGACTTAGACAAGTGTCTTTAAACTTGAACTTTAATAAGACTTAGGTAAGCGCTATTAAATTTTGACAAGGTCTAGATATGTGTGCTTAAATTGTAACCAGACTTAGCTACAACAAGACTCAAGTATAGGTATCTAAACTTTAATAGGACTTGAAATTTGATAGAACATAGGTATGTAATCTTGAACTCAATAGGACTTTCAGGTAAGGAAAATGATAGGACACTTAATTAAATGCACTTGAACCTCGACAGGTATGTATGTTTGAACATTAACAAGAGTCAAGTAACAGGTAAATCTACTTGAATTTGAACTTTGATAGGAACTAATTACATGCTCTTAAATTTGGACAAGACTTAAACACATATGCTTCAACTTCGACAAGACTCAAGTAAATGCACCTAAACTTAAATAGAATTTAGATATGTATAATTGGATTTGAATTTTGATAGGACCCAAGTATGTGCTCTTAAACTTCAACAGGACTTAAGTAAAGGTACCTAAACTTAAATAGAACTTAGGTATATATAGTTGAATTTTAAATTTTAATAGCACCTAGGTACATGCTCTAAAACTTCGATAGGACCTAGATATATGTGCTTGAATTTCAACAAGACTCAAATAAAAGCACTTAATTCTAAATAGGACTTAGGTATGTATAGTTGGACTTGAACTTAAAGAAAATATAAATATATGTTCTTGAACTCAACAAAAGTAAAGACGTCTAGACTTTGACAAGATTCTCAAATAAAGTACATGATTTTGACAAATACATGTATGTTGAAAATCATATGCCTATCACATAATTCGCTTATGCCTTGTTCTCTTATCCCACATATGACTTATATCTTTTATTTGTTTCCTATTTTTATCTGTTGTAGGCAATATTTTCTGTTTCATTTTATTTATCCTATATTTTCACAGATTAGGATAAGTTTTAATTAAATTTTATATTGATTATTTTCATGGGATCTAATTGAGCCAAGGTGATCACTCTTTAGCCCATATATTCTCTATACCTATTACTTCATGAAATAAGAAAAATAGAGTATAAAAGACTTTGATTTTACACTTGGTATCAGAGCCCTTAATTGCCTGATTGCCATGATCTGTTTAGGCCAAGTTACTAGCCTTACTGCCAGTGCCTATAATGAGTAAAGCTCATCCACAAAGAAAAACCTTACCTCCCTTCTGAATGTTGCTCCTTCAGTGTCATCCAGCCCATAAGACGTAACTGCAATCCTTATCAAAAGACATTGTCTTAATAGTAACAATTACCTGCAATCATTATCCAACATAATGCTTTTTATTTGAGGTTGCAACAAAGATAACTATATTATGGCATGCAATAATCCCTTCTAATGTTGGTGACCTTAGTATAAGGTGTCAATGGCTAAAAATAGTTTGATTTTGTCATGGTTAATTAATTCCAAGACTACAAAGAATGACAAAAACTTCATTTTATATAAAGTAGCCAAGGAGATAAAGGATGCTACAAGAGAAACATACTCCTATATTAAGAATAAAGTTGTAATCTTGACTTATGATAGGTGGAGTTAGCAATCATACAGTATTTCAATGTGTTGATCTAAAATTGGCATCAATTTATATGAGAAGCCTTAATGGTTGCATGTAGTTGATATGACTTACTACAATTAGATCAAAGAAGAAAGAAGGATATACAAATTTCTTCTTGGATTCAACCTGGTCTTTGAACAAATTGAAAGAATAATCCTGAGCCTCAAACTCTTACCCTTCTTGAGAGAAGACTTTTTGGAAAATTAAAGGGGAGGAAAGTAAAAAATGACTTATTCAAAAGCTTTTTACTTCTCACCAAATTACTGAGTTCTTGGCTTTAGTGACTCAAGGGACTAAAATCAATTATTACAAGCAAAAGAAGAGTATAAAGCTATGGTGTGATCATTGTAACTAGACATATTAAGGAGGTATGTTGGAAGATACATGTGAAGCAATAAATTGGAAACCTAGACAAAAGCCAGAAACCCATGACACTTATTAGCCATGAACAATGGGCACTTCTTCAAAAGGTATTTGGTAATTAAGGACAAAGCAGCACTAAGAATGTAAGCACAAGTAACATGGCTGAGTCAAGTTTCCTTCCACTTGCTCAAAATACTTAAGTCTAAAAATCCAACACATAGATTGTAGATTCAAGAGCTACTGACCACATGACTAGTAATTCTTCTCTCTTGAGGAATTTTATACCTTGTTAGAAGAGATGGTTATATATATTGCTTATGGATCCTTATCTAAAGTTAAGCGGTACCAGTGAAGTAAAAATTTTAGAAAACTAGCATTATCTACAAACATATGTGTACTAGCAGCTTCCTTACTTCATTGCTAGTTGTTATTGTATCACCTAAAGTTATACTATGTGTCTCATTTACAGCGCTAATAGCATTTTCTACATCTTGTGCTAAGAGTTGTGCCTTCGCCAATAGGAGACCAATTCCATTATGTTGCTTATAAATCCAAAGCACCAAATGGTGAAGTGTCAACACTACACTCATGCAACAACTTTATATTAGGTTTATATGAAAATTTCAATCTTTGCTTTTCTTAATGGAGAATTCTCTATGCATCTAATTTTTCCCTTTACCAATTCGCTAAGTTATTACTTCAATTCTAACTGAGAACTTCGTAGGGATTTGACTTCGTTTGTTGGTAACTTCAAATCTGTCTTTAATTTCATCTCAAGTTAATCACGTTGTTTTTGCGAGTTCTTAAGTTGTTCTCCAGCAACATCAAGCTTTTGCTACAACATTTTGGTCTCTTTCCCCATTTGGACTTTGTTCATGGTGTTTCACCCAATCATAGCCTCTTCCCTATTTTTCATACTATTAAAGCAAGTCACATTTGAAGTAGGTCTTTTGGGCAAGACCTTTCCAACCATGGCGAATCAAAAGGGTCTATTCAACTTATCATTGGATACAAATTAAATGGCCATAATTATCTTTGATGGACTAAGTTAGTGATGATGTTTGTCTCGAACAAAGAGAAATCAAGAAAAGAATATGTTGCCTCCTTAAAAGAAGTTGAAACAACTCATAATGAACTTGCATTTTTCAGTAAAGAGCAAGTTGAATGGCTTTAAAAGCTTATTAGCCAAGGCTTTCCATCTACTTCCTCAATATCTATTGATATCTTAACACAAAAGGGTACTTTCTTAAACACATTTCATGTTTAAGTAAAAGATGCAACATCTTAGATAATTAATTTAGGTGCTTTAGATCATATGATTGATGTGACGACCCTAAGTTCTAACATCGGTAATTATAGTTAAATACATAATTAATAAATAATGATCAAAGTTTGGAGTTGTTGCGACTAATCACATTAATAAAATATAGAGAAATTTAAACCTTGATACTACTAGGATCATCAACTAACAACCATAACGGGAACATGCATAAAAGGGTTTGTACCATCATTAAAGGTCTAGGATTCATCCATTAATCAATTTCACCCCACAAAAACATCCCACCAATGTCCCCATACTATCCCCTAACATTAGCCTTACTGAAATTAGGGTTTCTAGGTCAAATGTAGAAGTTTGGGGACCTGCACCGCGACCTGGGACCTTCCCGCCGCGGCTAAGTTAGGTTCTGGAGCTCGAAAACCAAGTTTTTAAACTTGCGCCGCGCTCTCTAGAATTTTCCTGACTTTCGCCGCGGCGAGTTTTGCTACTGTAACCTCCCTAATTAATTTCCTCGACTCGCGCCACGGCGAGACTTCTTGCGCCGCGACGAGGTTACGTTCTGTCACCCCCTGGGCGATTATTTTCACTCCGCGCCGCGGCGAGATTTCTCAAGCCGCAGCGTCCCTCGCCACTGTCACTCCCTAGGCCGCGGCAAAGCCTTCTTGGCCGCGGCGTGACTCCCTTCTGTAGCTGTTTTCACTATTTTTCGCCCCCTACATTCCATTTCTCTTCTTAGGGACACCCTAAGATCACTTCCCCTCATTTTATATGGCTCTAATGGCATTTATCTACCTTATTTATTTAGCTATGCTTCCATTACCCATTCAAAACTTGTATGCCCATTTCTTTCCTCTAATTACCTCCTATCAGCAAGTTTATGGAATAATAGCAACACCAATCATGCACCGTTGATATTTAACATTAGATACACTTTCCATTATTAGCCAATTACAATCATAAGGTTCAATTCCATGATAATCGAATTACATATACAATCTCTATACTTGGCAACTCATGATGCAATGCAGCAATGATACAAAACTAACAATTTAATTACAATACATTTTGTCAAAGCTCCCAGACCTATGTGCTACCAAACCATTTAACAGTCTCTCGTTAATTATCTCCTTGCCACTAAAAGGTCCGATTCCTGAAAATGTTAGCCCACAACGGGGTGAGATATACAATCTCAGTAACAAAAGGAAATTTCCATATATATGTACAGGTCAATCAATCCAAGACAATCTCATGTCATCAATATCAGAATCATCAATTTAATTGGCAAATGAACTAGTTGAGCTACCAACGACTACTGTCCCATACCAGCAATCATACATAACATGTTAATGGCCAATAACACCGGGAGAGGCCCGTCCACGGCACCTATTCCCCATTGAGCACAACCAGGGCTCAGTGCATCTGGGGTTGATCATACCCGGTGCTCGATCGTAGCACATGCACGGGTGGCAGCCGCACCACAGCTCCATCATGGACTCATAAGGTCCAATCACAATAACAATCAAGTAGTCAACCAGTCATTTAACATTTCAAAATCAAGCATGTGTAGCAAATAGCAGATTAACATGAGCATATACATGGAATTAGGAAAATAACCCAGTTACCTCAATGAAGCCAATTACTCTTCCCCTAGCTACCATAATAATCCGAATGCATACCAAGCCTATAACAAGCATAGTTATCATCATTTCTAATCACAATCAAATATCCAAGGAGTTGAACTACTAATGACAGACTAGAAGTTACTCACCTAATTACCAAGGGATTTAATTTCGGATTCTAATTTCCCCACACCAGAAATTTCCATAGTTCACTCCAATTTTTGGGTAATTTCACATGAAACCAAAGCCCATATCATAGGTCAACTATAGGGGTCTCAAACTAACAGAAAAGGCATCAAAATAGGGGTTTAAACTCACCTAATACCAACCCCAACCTCAACCTACGAATTTCCTCAAGGAAATTCCCAAACACCCACATTTCAGATTTTGGGTATAATAAAAATTCTCCAAATGAAAAATTAATCAGACCAAATTAAAGAGAAAGATGAGGGGATTAAGTTGTATAACTATTACCTTGGCTGAATCTTGCTCTAAGTGTGAGAAAATGCAAAATTCTTGCCATAAACCCTAGCCTCCTTCTCCACCTCCGAATTTCTCTTGTGGTTCAGCAAAATGAAAAGTGGCTGAAGCAATTAGGGTTTTAGGTGGGTTTAAGTTGGGTCAAGGGGCTGGGTCATGGGTTGCTCTAAGTCCAAACCCAATTGGGTTTTCAGATTTTGCTTATTCGGCCAGTTTTCAATTGTTGGGCTGCAGAATTTTATTGGGCCAGTTTTATACATTGGGTTACTGAAGTTTAATGGTGTTTGGGCCTAATTTGAAGGGCTCAAGGGCTTGGGTCTGCACAAGGGTTATTGGGCCACTTAATTGAGCCTATATAAGATAAATCTTGGGCCTCTATCTCATTAAATTAGTTTGGGTCTGCCTCTAATTCATTGGGCCTCCATTAGTCTCTTATCATGATTCATTAATTTGGACCTAGGTGAAGTTTCTATCCCAAATAAATTCTTAACTTAGATTAACAATTTATCTCTCTAGAATACCTATTCACTAACTTGCCCAATTATCCTCTATTAATTATCCTTAATTAACCTTAATCCATGATTAACACCTTAATTAATTTCGGGGTGTTACAATTGAAGATGCCTCATTATTCTATGATTGTAATCCTTGCCATAATAATTATAAAGTGACAATTACAAAATAGGTCTTTTTCTGGAGTAACCAAGATTAGGAAAGCAAAATTTTTTGAAGCTTTAACACTTGAATCCATTCTCTTGGCTCGAAATTTATCTTACAATCTATTGTCAATCTACAAGCTTACTCATGATTTGAAATATGTTGCTAAATTCTCTTCTTTTGAATGTTTATTTCAAGATTTGAATTTAAGGAAGACGATTGGAAATACTAAAGAAAATGGGGATTTATATTATACCAAGGTTAATAATAAAGTAAATTATACCTACCATGTCATCCAACCTGCAAATAATTCAAATTACACCATTATGTTATCACACCAATGTTTAAGAAACTCAAATTTTAGGTATTTAGCAAAGATGTTGCCCTCATTATTTATCAATAAAAATCCAAAATATTTTTAATGTGAGGTTTTCTAATTATCCAAACATAGCTATAACACTTATCCTAATCATGTTTACAAACCATTACATTCTTTTTCTATGATTCATAGTGATATATAGGTGTCATCCCAAGTTCAAAATATAACCGGTGCTCATTGGTCCCTTTCCTTTATTGATGATCACACTCACATCATTTTTTTTTTTTTGCTCATGAAAGATAATTTGAAACTACCTCAATTGTAAAAAAATTTCACTCTATGATTCAAAATCAATTTTAGACAAAAATGTAAGTCTTTGAAAATGACAATACTAGAGACTATTTTAACTTTGCTTTTAAGAAGTTTTTTCTCAAAAATAGTTTTGTTCACTAAAGCTCCTATACTTACACTTCTCAATAAAATGGTATAGTTGAGAAGAAAAATATACGTTTTCTTGAAGCTGCTCAATGTCTCATGTTTACAAATAACGTTCTAAGTAATATTAAAGAGAAACCATTCTAATCGCGACTTATCTTATCACCTAAATGCCTTTAAGACCTCTCAAATTTGACTCTCCTTCCCAAGTCCTCCTTAAAGCCTTTCCCGAAACCTCTATTCTCATTGGTCTTCCTCTAAAGGTGTTTAGGTGTATCACATATGTTCATATCCCTTAACAACAAAGAGCTAACTTGACCTAAAGTTTGTAAAATATGTTTTCCTTAGGCATTTTCAATATAAAAAGGGTTATAGGTGTTATTTATCTTACACTTGAAAATTCTACACCTTTATGGATATTATCTTTCTTGAAAGGGTGCCATAATAACCAAAACTTATATTTAGAGGAAGAATCCCGCAATTAAAAAGGAAGAATATAAGTTTTGGGCCTATATCTCTCCTACACTTGAGCCTATGCCAAGCTAATTATCTAAATCTAAGCCTATGACTGAATCCGAGCCTATGCCAAGTAACTTATTTAAACCTGAGGCTCTTAAAGGGGTCAAGAAGGATCTCAAGGTGTATTCAAGGCACAATAAGTAAGTTGAGTAGCAATGCACTATCTAGGAGCATTGCCAACCTAACTCAAGTTCAATTCCTATAGAAAGCACACAAAATAATCAAGGTAATATTGGTTTTGAATCCTTTACTAATCTTCATCTCCTTATTACATGTAAAAAGGGAATTAGATCATATATCTAATATCCCATCTTTCGTTATGTATCCTATGAAAAGTTATCTCCTAATTATAGGGCATTTTATAACTAACCTAGATACCATTGATCTTCTTCTAAACAATATAAAAGAGGCTCTTAAAGACCCAAAGTAGAGAGAGGCCATAAATGAAAAGCTTCGAACTCTTAAAAAGAATGGCACATGGAAACTACTCAAAACCTCAAGGAAAGCAACCCATGGAATGTAAATGGGCGTTCAATGTGAAATACAAGGCTATTGGTAATATTAAAAGATACAAAGTGAGATGGGTTGCAAAAGGCTTCACCTAAACATACAAAATAAATTACTTGGAGATCTTTGTTCTTCTAGCAAAGCTAAATACAATCCAAGTTCTTCTATCTATAGCTGCTAAACTTTATTGAAAGTTTCATTTTCTTGACATCAAGAGTGCATTCCCTAACGAGGATCTAGATAAGAAATTTTACATGGAGATACCTTTGAATTTGAAGAATTCTAGTAATGCCAACTTAGTGTGCAAATTATAAAAATCTCTATATAGGCTCAAACAATTTCCAAGAGCATGGTTTGAAAGGCTTACTAAGGTGATTAAGAAGCTTAGGTTCACATAAGGATAGATATATTAATACCTTTTTCATTAAAACCTTATATGGTAAGACTATTATTCTCATTCTCTACATAGATGATATTATTGTGATTGGGGACAATGAAGAAAAAGTAACTTATCTCAAGAAAATCCTAACCACAAAATTTGAAATTAAGGACTTGAAAACCTTTGAAGTATTTTCTAGGTATAAAGATGGCCTAGTCTAACAAAGGAATTTTTACATCTCAAAGAAAATATACCTTTAATCTACTAAAGGAAACTGATATATTTGGATGTAGGCTAGCTAATATTCCCATAGATCCAACAAACAAAGTTGGAATAAGGAAAAGTTTCACTTTTGTTGATAAAGGGATGTACTAAAGATTAGTTGAAAAATTGACATACATTTTCCACATTAAACTAGACATAAGTTTCATGATTAGTGTGGCAAGTTAGTTTATGAACAATTCTATGAAAGAACACTTGGAAGCAATAAATTGAATACTTTGGCATTTGAAAATGACATCAGGAAAAGGGTTTTTTTTCAAAAAAAGAACTAGTAGGAACATAGAAATATTCTCATATGCTAATTGGGTTGGCTTTCTTATTGATAAGAGATCAACTTATGGCTACTCTGTACCTATGAGTGAAATAACCTCGTTACTTGGAGAAGCAAAAAATAGGTGGTAGCAAAAAGCAGTGTTAAGGCTGAATTTTGAGCTGTGGCTTATGGTATTTATGAGCTACTTGAAGAACTTTAATTTATCACTTCAACTTTCATGAAATTGCTATATGACAACAAAGCTACAATCAACATAGTTAAAAGTTCAATCCATCATGATTGAACCAAGCATGTAGAGGTTGATTGTCACTTTATGAAGGAAAAGATTAAAAAAGGGATAATTAAGATTATTTACACACCTACTTATCAGTGAACAACCAATGTTTTGACTAAGGCTATTTCAAGAACCCAGTTTAATATTCACTTATCCAAGTTGGGCATGATTGACATATACTTCTTAGTTTGAAGGGAGTGTGGAATTCTTAATATTTCTTCCTTTATTAGTTAACTATTTATAGGAAATTCTTTTTTGTATCTATTATAAATATCAATTAGTTTCTTCCTTCTCCATTGTCTTGTAGCCATGTGGTAAGGAGTTTATCTCTCTTTAGTTCTAGGCCTATAAATAAGCTTTGCCTATTGCTCATAAATAAATTATGAGAGATACAATATAAAATTATTCTAAGCTTTTTTCTCATAACTCAATCTTCAAAACATGATTATAAACCTATGATGTTATATAGATGGACAAGATGAATCAATTAAAGGATCAATTATGAAAAGACAGTTAGACTTGAGTAAAATGAATCATATCAATGATGCAACAACAAAGCAAGTGTATATCTTGTGTTCGGGATTACATGTTATTATGTGTCTATTTAAATTAACTTGTTTTTATTTTATTTGTTTTGTTTTAATTAAGGCTTATTTGTTTTTAGTTATTTTTTTCTTATAACATTTTCGTGTGTTTAAAATTAGTTTAAGTGTTTTGTTTTAATTAGGATAAAATTAGCTTGCAATGTTTGAAAGGGCTTTTTAACCTTTGATTTTGCCACTTGGTTGACAATTTTGAGAGTCTACATACCAAGTGTTTGTTGAAAGGAGAAGAGTAAGAAAGAGAAAAGATGCCTTTGCATAAAAGCTCTTCATTCTATTTGTGATCTTTCTCTATCTCTCTTTTCTTTGCTTGTGTTAGTTCTTGTAAAGGTTCTTTGAGATGGCAAGTGGAATGGGCAAGATGCCTCAGTTGTGGTTCCTGATGACATAATGAGTATTAAATTTGGAGATATTATACTAGCTGATGCACATCTACTTGAAGGTGATCCATTGAAAATTGATCAAGTGGGTTCTTTAATAGTTTTCATTTACATATAATCTAACTTTTGCAAGTTTTTGCCATTCACAAAATACACAAAGCAGAGCTCATACAAGATGGAATGTGGTTTAACAATTTAGACACAACGTTAAGGAAGACATGGCATGATCTTTGTGCTTTTAACAGTGAATGGTTATGATTTTGTTTGCATTTCAAATTGAAGGATGCATGGCTTTGGTTTCAGACTATGGATGATTCGAAGTTTCGGATGGCCAAGATTTATCCAAAATGACAACATCATTTTCTTGCTTTAAATGGAGACAATCTGGATGCCTACAAATGTAGTTTAGCGGAACTTTGTTAGTCAGTGTGTTAATGGATGCATGTTGAATGGCTTCCAAGGATTGTGAACTAATTATTAATATGCTCCTAGATGCATGAATTGGAGGTTTATTAAAAGTTATGTAATTCAGGAAATGGAGTAGGATAAAGATATATTGGATAATATGGTCTTATGCCAATAAAATTCAACTTGAAATTTTACCAAACTTCACGTATTTTAATGCTATTCTGTATAATGCATTGAAGATTTTTACATAATTACCTGATGTCATGATATTTTTAATTAGACAAGGAATTTTGTTTGATATTCTTTTATCCCTAGCAATGATTTCAAAGGCGTTCGCCTTAGTGCCTAAGGTGTTGAGGCAAGGCACTGTTCAAGGCTAGCAGCTTTCACACCATGAGAAATGCTACCTTTACTTAGGCATTGAAAGGCAAGTGACTTGGGCTTTGTTCTAAGCTTATGGCTTAGATGCCTTTGTGTGTGGATGCAAAAAAAAAGGGCAAGGTTAGCAAATAAGCCTAGCATAAAAATTTAGAAATAGTAATAGAATAGAATAGGAAACCACAAAACTTAATCTTGAAAGTTTTTTAAGATTTTGTAAACAAACACAAAAAAGGCAGCAAAAGTTGTTAGAGAAGTAAAGAGACAAATTAGAAGCCAAATCAAAAGAGCTAGCCCATCAAAATCAACAGGAAAGGAAATAAAAGATTCAATTTCACTCGCTAACATTAAAGATATTGAAGGATATAAATCCAATGAATGAGGAGACAACAGAAAGGACAATTATGGATATGATCTAATGGTTTAGATAACTAAATTAATGGGCTCTAAAGCTATTTCTTTTAAAAAAATTTAAATTTGTGTAATACACTTTATCTTCTGTTACTTTATTAATGACTTGGCAGCCATGACTATTATATTTTTTGAATTGTAAAGTTTCTTAACTTTATACTCATGTATGACTTAAACAGTGACTTTATAAAGTACACTTAATATTATTATGATATTATAAGTTATGACTTAATAATTATTATACTTGAGTAGTAAGATTAATGACTTAATTTGTGCATTTAATAATTATTATGTCTTGTAACTTAATATTTATTATGTTTTAATAGTTAATTTATATGTCAAATATTAATTCAAATTTATATTTATTTATTTATTTATTGTTTATATAAAATATATTTTTCTATTTTAGCGCCTTGCTTCACTTTGGTGTATGCTTTTTTAACGTATCTCGCCTAAGGCATTATAAAGATCTAGTGCCTTAAGGGTGCCTCTCACTTTTGACTACCTTAGCCCCTAGTTGTAAAGAAAACTACATTTTCTCTTTGTAATTCTTTCTAGTTTCTTATACTTTTGTTTTGGTTCATTGATATTTCTTTTTAAGAGTGTATATAAAAAAAAATCCTTCCTCTTCTTAAAGAGTAGGTTTGGTGGTCTCTTTGGGTAAGAAAATACAGAAGAAAAAGAGATGCAGGTTAGCAGATTAATATTCTATACAATGATTTAGCGTTGGAGCTTTGCACCATTGTTTGCAAATCGGTCTAAATTTGTTTTGTTGTGAATTGAACGTCATCAGTCTTCTGTTTTTTGATAATTTGAGTAACCAGATGGATGGTTGTTTCTTGTCGGTTGATGCAAGTGAAAGTTGATTTCAATACTGGCTATTTTACTTCATCTAATTTATGCTAACTCAAAAATGACGTACTTTCAAATTATAATATATTTTACGGCTGTCTTGAAAATATAGGACAGCTATTGCCTTTTTGGAAAATAAATAGTGCATAATTGCAAGTTTGGAGATTTTCTTTGATTTGATTTAAATTATTGATCCAAAAATCTGCAAACCTCAATGTTTGGGTTTTGTGATTTTTTGATTTGAAGGTTGTGCACAATTTTTTTTTTGTCCTTCTAATGAATTTACTTTCTTGATGGATTTTCTCAGTTCGTAGGCGAATGAAAGTGCTCTTGTTGGACACCTTATAAGGCATAAAGGGCTTGTTTGGTCTTCTTTTCCCTGTTCAAGTCTGGTGTGACAGATTTTTCAATTAACCTATGGATTATATTCTTTAATTACAGATTATTTGCTCGATAGTGACAGTGTTTATTTTTATTTTGGCAAATATTATCTGCTAATTGCCAGCTGGGACCAACAGGAATTTTGATGTTCACTAGTATCCTAAGATACCTGGAATGATATCAGCATCTTCCTTTTGATAGAAAAATTGGCATCTACAGTAGAGGAACATACTTGTGTTTCTGTTGGTTTTTTAATACTAGTTATCTAGGGATGGGATGAAGTAACATGGAAATTGAATAACTAGATAAGTGATGTCTGCCTTTTATATACTATATTATCATTGTTTTTATGAAAGTGAGTCTTTGGAGCACACAAATTTCTTGCATCTAAAAATATACAAGTACCTGTATTTTATATTATACTCTTTATTTTTGACCTTTCATATACTATATGATCCCAAGTGTAAGGATCCTCAAGATCCCAACCACCCAACACTTAGGTTGCCTTTCATAAGTAGCTAGGTATATTATTATTTTATTATTATTTAATTTTTATAAAATATGTAAGTGCTATATTTATGAAAAATTTACAATATATTGATAATGAAAATAAAGCATAAGTAAGTAATTTTTATGAGAAACTAACAGTTTTATAAATTGTCATACTATTCATATTTTATTAAAACTTTATGTTGTTAGTTTGATTACTAATGGTGGTTAATGTGCATTTTTTTTTTTTGGTAAAAGAATTTTGGCTTAAATGGCACCATTTTTGGAATTCATAGAATTAGTTCGGCACTGAAGAATGAGTGAATTGGACATTTAAAACAAAGTAAACATCTTTTAAAGGAAGGACCTTGATTTTGAGGAACTTTAGGTAAAAACTGAAAGTTAAGAGAAAATTTAATGCAAGTCAAAGAATACAAAAAACAGCACAAGATTAATATTACTTATAAATGAAGTGGCAAGATGAGTAAAATTACTTTGAAGTGCAACAACCAAAATAGAAGGCAAAAGAAGGATGGAAATACAATCAATTTATATTTTTAAATCAAGCATACATCTAACTCTCAAGTCTTAACTTGAGATTTTTCTAATATATTTATAAGTTTACCATGGCATTTGTGAGGCACTACATCTCAACTCAACTAGAATTGCTTAAACAAGAGTCCCTCCCTTTTATAAATGAATTTATCTCAATTCCAATTTAAGGAATCCCTGTACTTTAAAGGCACAAGATGTTAAATGCAAGAAAGATTGTTTTATGATATTGCATTGATAAGAATTATATACGAGTTGCAGAGGAGCAACAAGAAAGGAAAATACAATCAACAAATGACATCATTCTTGGAAATAATAAGAATGGCCTAGTACCAAAAAAGAAGTGGATTTGACATTTAAAACAAATTAAACTCTTTCCCAATGAGGGACCTTGAGTTTAAGAAACTCTTAGATAAAAATTGAAAGTTAAGAGAAAATTTTTTGCAAGTCAAAGTACATAAAAAAGCAACAGGGCACAAGATGAATATTACTTAAAAATGAAGTAGCATGATGAGTGAAATTTATATATTTATAAACTTTGTAAGAAATAGTCACTGCTCATCAACTTTGGAATAACAACAGCTTCCTTTGTTTTGAGCTCCGTACTTGTGTTTTTTTTTTTCTTGCTTGGAATCTGTTTTCAAATTTAAAATTTTTTTTTGTTGTATTGAGACCTGTGCTAATAGCACGGCCCTTCTAGTTAATTTAAAGTACAACCACCAAAATAGAAGGTAAGAGAAGGATTAAATACAACCAGTTTATCTTGACTAAACCTTTTATTGTCACAATTAAAATTTTTTATTCCTCCAAAAAAATGTAGACATTAAACTCGGTTAAAATTTGTATCCTCACATTTAAAATTTGTGGAGTCTAATTTTTTTGCAATTAAAATTTTTTTTCATAGTACAAATTTTTTGTTTTCATAATTAAAATTTTCCCTCAACTAAAATGTTTATCATCACATAAAAAAATTTTTCTCTCACAACAAAAAGGAATGGACACTTATTATCAAACAAACGTTTAACTGCATCCCCTGCAATCACTTCCAAACATTGGGTGGATTTCGCTTTGTCATGCATGATGTATAATTTCTTGGAAAAATTAAAAATAAGGATTAAGAACCTAAATTAATTATTTCTAAAAACTTCACATTTCTAATTTTTTAATGAAAAACCAAATGACCAAAAATGACACCTACTCTTACTAAAATACTCTTCATGAACAAGAAACTTATTAATTTATCTTTCTAGTATTACTTATTGAGTTTAGGTACATTATTATCTAATTTTATTAATTTTGAATTTACTGTAGCAACTTACAACTTTTTAAAAAAATAACTGGAATGGAATATTGTTAAAATTTTGATAGTTACTTATTTATACTTCTAATAGTTACAACTTTCTCTTACAGATTGAGAAAGTTATCCATAGTTTTTTTTTTTAACTAATTATGGATAATAACTTCCAAAAAAACTATAGATAACTTTCTCAATCTATAAGAGCAAATAATAATTATTCGAAGTCTAAGTAACTCTGCAAAAATATGTATGATAATTATTAAAATTTCAATATCTCATTATAGCAATCAAAAGAAAGGGTTACAAGATTGTTGCAAAGAAGTTAAAATTATTAAAATTAGGTAATAACGTATCTAAACTCAACAAGTAATACAAAAAGATAGATAAATAAGTTTCCCATTCATGAAAGATCTTTTGGTAAAAGATAATGTTATATATATATATATATATTGTCCTTTGGTCTTTCATAATAAATTAAATATATAAGATGCTTAAGAATAATTAATTTTAGTCTCCTAGTCCCTAGCAATAATTTTTCCTAATTTCTTTTATTGTCCCACCAAGTGATTGTACACTCTGCATTATTGCATTGTGCTTCTATTTTCAAGCCTATTTGGTATTCAAAGTAATTCCACATAGTAATTAATTCAACTTAAATCAAAATCATGGAATGCCCAGAACTTTTGCTGGTTCGCATTAAATCATTGAAGAGATTTTAACCAATTCTATAGGCTAAAACTAGAGAAAGTGGGCTTCTTAAGAGATCTAGGAAAGGATTTTTGCCATAGAAGGTGGGCAAACAAAGAATAACACTCAGTGAGAATTCTTAAAAGCAATTGGGCTGATTGGGATGAAGCCAGATGGAGATACGAGAGCATCAACGGGAACGTCATAAGGAGTGACAGCTATTCTTTCATTTTCCGTTATTTGTATCGAGTATGATAGTGCAACTGCACTCAAAGAGAACGAAAATGAGAAAAATGAAGTGACAGATGAAGACCAGGAAGCCAGCACATTACTTATGTCATCTAGGCAAGGGAAAAACAGTAATTACCGAGAAGTGGCTGCTTCCAATTTTGCTTCTTAACAAGCTCTTGGTATTTCCTCAGGAACATATCATAGTAACTTTCGAAATTTTAACATGCAACAAAAAATGAGAACCATGTTAACCAGTGTTGTAACTGAAAAGAGATATGAAGGCAGAGATGAATATTCCAGCTACCACAGACAAAACTGGTGACTCTGTGAACAAATTTTTATAAGTTTTTAATTGAGTATTTCACTTGTCAATATGTCATGACATTCCTTCCTAAGTCTACTGCATGTAGTTATCATGATGAACAAAGCACCTGCCCAGAAACTCTCCCATGTATGGTAAACATAGCCATTCTAATGACACCCATTATCATCTATATATGATTTTCAAATGAATTCAGTAATCTAGAATATTGAAACTTTTTTTTTAATTTCAACTAAATGCATAGTCCTAAATTTCTAGGTTAAACCTATATACGACTGATAAGTGTCACACTAATCAGATGTATTAACTCACCCTCCACTGCGGCCCAACCGTCTCCCTAACCTGTCAAATGCAAGGCCTGCCAGGATAACATATATACGGCAATGATAAATTTGTACCACATTGCAAGTAATGAAAAGGTATAATAAAGGAGACCGAGAATTACCTGGTAGGATGATCAAGTCGACTGGGTCAGTTGCCTGCATAACTGCCAGAGATTTTAATATGCTATCAGTAGAAAACACTAATTAAACTATATTTAAAAGAATAAACAAATCATATTAAAGATAAATGCAGTGGGAGGAGGAAAAAAAAGAGGGTAACCAATATATTATAAGGAGCGGAGAACAAGCTAAGCAATCTGGAAGCAAGGCTGCCTTTGTATCATTTGAAAAAAAAAATACAATGAAAATAAACCCAAAAAACAAATGTAAAGAGATAAACCTCTCTAATTCAAGGCTTTCAGGATCACCTCACTAGTGTATAATCAAATTGCACAAATCGTTACTAGACTGCTCCATTTACTTTATAAATAAATTTTTTATACCTTTTTTCAAGACCGATTAGAATTTATCTCTGCATTGGCAACCACAAAAGCAATATTAATGTGTGATGCATGACCAGTATGCCAATAGTAGCACAATTTTTATATTGAAGAAGAATAGCATTATGTATATTATGCCTAATTCTCCTAATTGGATCCCAAAATTACTATCCATATGATATTACTTTATTACAAGAAGTGTATCTTCAACATTTTAAAATGAACATTTCCCCAAACAGTATCAAGGATTCATTCCATACAATGAGAAAGGATAGTAGAAGCATTAATGCAGTGAATAAGTATTGTGACCACACTATAATTTGTCCAATTAGTTACCTGAAAAAGATTATAAATTCATTAACCGTGCTCATATGGCAACCTACAGCATGGTTTAAAAGAAACTTGCTTGAGGCAAATACTTAATAAATAAATGTTAATGCCAACATCTCTTATCAAAATTTAGCAAGGCATATAACAAGGTAAGGAAATACGCATATAAGGTTGTACCATCTTCACGAGGATTTCCATTGCGATCTACTAAGGTTGGCTCCAAAATGTTCATTGAGTTCAGAACCACATCATCAATACTTGATATCCTGAGCATTTTCATGTTGCTATTTCTATCCTCCACACGCGGTACATAAAGCTTTTTCTTGATCTGTACATGACCCTCTTCAGTTGAAAGCTAGATGTAAGAATCTTCAAGATGTAACAGCAGATGCAAGACATGTAGTTGCCCAACAATCACTATGAAGTAGGCTCAAAAGCCTGAGAGCACTAGGTTGGCTTGAACTTTCAAGTAAATTTTACATTTGTCATCTGCTTCTCTTTGCATATATAAACTGCTCCAGTAGTGCAACTGGCAAATATAAAACAGAGAAAACCCAAATGTATTCTTTCTAGCATATTTCCTGCTCCAAGGTTGTTATTAAACTTTTTATTCACTCAAAGCTCTACTAATCTTTGTTCACTATCTGATCAAACATACATGTCTGACTTAGCAGTGTCGAAGTCAGAAGAAGAGAGAAGATAACCACACCAAACATATTGATAACTAATGATTGAAAATGAAACTGCAGTTATTTCGTTCATAACCCATCTAACTGCCTAAGGGAAAGATAAGCCTTTCTCAAAACCTCTTGGTCTGAATTGTAATATGCTTGTCATTATGTATTAATTAGCTCAAACCCATTTCTCAACATGACCTGCTATGCCACCTCCCCTTCACCAGAAAGGAAAAAAAAAAAGAAAAAAGAAAAAGCAGCTAATAGCATGGAAAGAATCCAGAATCCAGAATTCCAGATAGGCTATTGATCATTCATCAAAGCATATATAACATGGCCAGTCACTGGCAAATGATCTAATACAGAACACACCTGTCTCAGGTTTAGATAAGATTTCTGACGCTATTTTTGATGTATCTACTTCTCGTAAAGCATCAGAACTTATATAAGCACATATACTGCAACTGTTCTTGAACCACGGAGCTTCTAAAACAAGCCTCTGAATAGCATCATCTGAAAGACAAACACCATTGTTCAGATTGAATTGAACTCAAAGACCAAATGATACTCTTCTTGTGTCATGAAATGTGCAGGAAACTCTCAGTTTACACGTCAGCAATTCATAATTACAGGATACCAAGACACCACCATATTTGACATAGAGCGACGACGAGATATGTCGAAATGCAATTTCACATTTGAAGTCGCACTAATATTGTTAAAGTAATGTGATTATTATACATACAAATTGCAAATTCAAGTAATTATCGATTACTAATAACATCAAATCACACTTCTGGTCCCTCTATGTTAGTGATCAAAGAAATTCAGTCCATCTATTTTCAACAATGTTGTCCCTCTCCCTCCAAGGCTCAAATTCTCTTTATTATATCAACTAAGGACAACTCAGGATAATTTCCAACATGAAACGCAAAAACAAAAACAAAAACAATAATAATAATAATAATAATAATAATAATAATAATAATAATAATAATAATAATAATAAAAAGCCTTCTTTAACCCCAACTAAAATTACCAAAAACAGAAAAAGAATATAAGAGAGAGGCACCTTCTTGAGATCTCTGAATAGGGTCCATCTTCTTCAGCTCTCTGCGCATTTGGGTTCGCAAAGACCGCTTTTTATCAAAGATCCTGTCGAGCTGAGGATCATAGTTGTTGTTCATGGTGCACAGTGGGCGCACGTTAGCAGACGGAGGCGAATGAAGGATGCCAGACGGAGTAGAGGATACTATCGTGCGCGGGGGGATCTGGACAACCACCTTGGCGGCGTTGAGATTGATCATCATATGCTTAATGCTTGTTCTGCCCTGACGAAGCATGTCTCCCTCTCTCTGTTGCTCCCGTAACTAGCTGTTGCGGATAGAATAACCATCGAGGCTCGTCAAATGCTGTACCCGGTACGGTACAAGTTCCTGCGGTTCTAACAATTTGACCTATAACAACTTGCCACGTGTAATGCTGGGTTACAATCTTTTAAAAAAGCTAATAAACAAGTTTTGTTTGGCGATGAATTGGGTCTTTTGGAAAATATAATTTTTTAAAAAATTACTTTTGATTTAGGAAATTTTGTTCTTATAATTTACTTGAAGGTTAGGTTTTTTTCTTTAAATAAAAAATAACGATCAATAACACCTAGATTCCTAATCAACCAATTTTAAAAATCTTAAATTCAGGACGAGAATTTTTTTTTCAAATTGATGATTAAAGTAGAAATCTTCTTTAAAAAAATTGTTTCACAACAAATATATAAAGCTTAGATTCTTTTAAATTAGCTTCCTTAAAATTTAATGCTAAAAAACCGTGTGAATATTAAACCAATGAAATGTAAAAACTTCAAGTCGAATCCAAAAAGTTAAGTTCCTGCAAATTTTCTGAAAATACAAGTTTCAAGAAAAACAACATCCTTATAAAAAAAACAAATCTCTGGTCTTGTAAGTAATAAAAATGTGTACTACTAAATAAAACGTAGGGACCTTAATTTGAAATATTTTGACCAACCAAACCAAGAAGTGAGTATAAAATTTCTTTTTAAAATATTTAACTTCATCAAAGTAATCTGAGTAATATATTCCTTGAAATATTTATAACATAATATTTTGTGTGAAAATAATTAATTGAGTTCTCAAGAAATTGTAAAGAGAGTTAAGGAAGAATCATACCATAAGATTTACAGTGAAATAGTAATCTTACATCTATTCACATAAAGTAAGGAAATATTTCACTATAATCAAATAAACACAATGCAATCGAGTAACTAATTTCAGAGGTTCACCTCATTGACTTTTATCACCGAAACCCTAAGCTAGATCTTGTAAAAATTCATTTTCTGTTAAAAATATTTTTGTCCCAATGTCATAAATCAGATTTTTCTTAAAATATTTTTGGCCAAATAAAGATTTGCATCAAGAAAAGCATTTTGGTTCAAAATAATATTTGTGCCCATTAAGAATGGTTTTCAGTCACATATAATATGGTTTTATTTGATTATCCAACATATTTCTTTCTAAAATACGATTTTTCATGAAATATATTATTTGACATAATAAAACTCATAAAAATTCTTTTGAAGATTTTTATCAACAGGGGTAAATAATGTTATTTTATTTAAAGTAGTTATGCTAATTTATAAATATAATAAAGTGATATATGACTGTTAATTTAAAGACAAAAGTATCTATTAAAATATTTTAATTTTAATTTTTTAATTTTCAAAATTATATAATTATATTCATAAAAATATTTTTGATGATTATATTAATTTTTTTTTAAAAAAAATTAGGGTCTAGGGTATATGTTCTAGAATATAAATTGTAAGATTAATTTAGAGATTAGGGGTTTAGTTTTTAGGATTAAATTTTAGAGTTCTAGATTTCCAATTTTAAAAGTTTAGGTTTTTAAAGTTTTGGGTTTAACTTTTTAAGTTTAGCTCTCTATATATACAGTTTAAATTTGGAATACTAGGATTTAAGTGCTTAGCTTTTAAAAATTTAGGTTTTATGATTTTAGAGATAATTTTGTCATATTGATAAATAAAAAATAATAATTATTAATTTAAAATTTTTGAAATATTAGTAAATATTGTTTTGAATACGCTATTGTATAAATTTATTACGTCTTAACAAATTCCTTAAGAACACTATAGTTAACAAGACTCAGATTTTATAACTTGGATGAACTAGATAAATGTGTTTGCCCTAATCCTAATATCAAAAAATAAGTAGATTATATAGATAATATGTTTGACAGTTAATAAATTAATTAGCCATCTCAAATATTAAAAATTTGAGTTGACTACTTATGATTTAGTACAAGTGTAAAAATGCTTGAAGGCAGAGAGTGGTAAAGGGTACCTAGTTTTATAGGCTTTTTAACTTGAATATAAAAAAAACAAAAGAAAAATATATATAATTTTAAAAATAATTTTTCAATATATATAACAAAATTTAAAAACCGGGTATTTAATTTTAAAAATAATTTTTTAATATATATAATAAACTTTTAAAAAAATTAATATGAGATGTAGAGTCCCACATCCCAATTAAAAATAAAATATTTGTTTTAAGGATGCAGAACAACAGGCTCTGTGTCCCTTTTAAAATAAAAATTTAACTATAAAACTTATCAATTCACTGATCTTGATGTTAGTTTCACTAACCAGTTAGGGTTAGTCAAACTGACTAGTTAGAGTCAGTACCTAAGCTGACACACGGGTCGACTTGTGGGTCAATGGGTTAACTTGTGAATCAAATTAAATTTTTTATTTTTTATTTAAAATTTATAAAATAATAAATTTTAAAAATTTTAACAAAATTATAAATTTACTGTAATAATTATTTTTTAATATATTAATTATTTAAATTTGTATTAAAATCTTTAACAATTAAAAAGTTTTTATTTGTATTTTAAAAAATATAATAAATATTTTTTTAACTTTATAGTTGTTAAAGATTTTTTGTAACTTTATATATATATATATATATAAAGTTAAAAAAAGTTTATATATATATATATATATTTTTTTTTGATTTTATATATAAAGTTTAAAAAAAAATTTAACTGAATATATATAAATAATTTTTTTAACTTTATAGTTGTTAAAAATTTATATTTTGAGAAATATTAATTAATTTTGTTAAATTTGTAAAAATTAAAATTTAAATAATTATTAAAAAAATTTAGATAAAAATTTAAGAAGATTAGGAAAAGTATTTTTAAAATTATATTTTAAGTTATTAATTATTTGCATTTATATAAAATTTGTTCAACTAAAAAAATGTTTATTTATATATTGAAGAGTATAATGTCTTAATTTGTATATATAATTTATTTAATTTTGTAGTTGTGAAAAATTATGTTACTAGAAATAATAATTAATTATGTTTAAATGTATAAAATTTAAATTTTAAATAATTATTTTAAAAAAATTCAAACAAGAATGTTTAAAAAATGGTAAAAATATTTTTAAAATCATATTTTAATGTATTGACTGTGTACATTTATATAAAATTTGTTCGATTATTAAAAAAATTTTATTTATATTTTAAAGACTATAATGTCTTAATTTGTATATATTATTTATTTAAGTTTGTAGTAGTGAGAAATTGACATTTTGAGAAATATTAATTAATTTTGTTTAAATTTGTAGAAAATAAATAATAAGTAATTTTTTTAAAAAAATTCAGATAAGAATTTAAAAAATTAGTAAAATAATTTTTGAAATAAAAAATTTATTTATTTTTTTATTGTTTAAATTTGTATAAAATTTGTTAAACTTTAAAGAAAATTTTTTTATTTGCATTATGAAGAATATAATGTTTATTTAGTGAAAAGAAAATAAAAAATAAAAAATAATTTAACATTTTAAATAAAAAAGAGAGAGGCACAACATACAAGAAAATATGTAAATATATATATAGCAGCGCATTTCTGCCCCTGCGCAGATAGCAACACAAGCTTCAGAAAAATAGTAGAAATTAGCGAGAAGTATTTTGCCTCTGTCTTAAAAGATGAGAAAAAAATATTTAGGTTTATTTTTTTTGGCAATTGGGCTTGATTGCCAGTATAATTATTCTTATTATTCACTAAAACATATTTACCACCAATATTTAAATTCCAAAAATATAATAATGCCAACATAATGTTGGCCGTTAATTAATTGCTATTAAATAAATATTTTGGTGTAGTGTTTGTTGAAGGATAAAGACAAATTTTTATTTTTATTTTTATTTTGAATAATATAATGTCTTAATTTATATATATAATATTTTAAAACATGTAATTGTAAAATATTTCTGTTGTAGAAAAATTTTTGTTTATGTATAAAAGAAAATTTTTATTGTTAATGTGAAATATTTTTATTATTTTTTTGTAAATGAAATATAACAATGTTCTTAGTTTGTTAGTTAAATTTGTTAAAAATATAAGGAATTAAAAAATTAATTGTATTAATTAATTTTTTGATAAATTAATGTTGGCTAAGAAGGAAAAGAAGTATTGTGAAAAATATATTTAAATGTACAATTAAATAATACAAAGGAATATTAAATTTAAAAAATAATAGCAGTTATCAGTTGTAATAATTGTCTGTCCCACATCGAGATTTTCTCCTTATTAGCTGAGATCGATGTTGTTGTGGTTGTTCTTGCTTTTCATCATCCTTGGTGTCATTTACAAGTACTTCTTCATCTTTTACTTTGACTAATTCATTCTCCACTTGATTTCGGATTTGTTGAGAACTGAAATTCCATTCAGGAGACTGAACAGGCGAAATCGATTGATTTGGAGTGAAAAAACCTTGTTGAGGTTAGTACGATGCCCATTGTGCGAAAGAAGTATTGTTATATTCAGCACTAAAAACAATTGGATCTATCAACAATGATGTCAATGATACCTCGACAAATTACATTGACTGCGATGGTGGTGTAGAGAAAGACGAGTCCATATAAATAGACAAAGGCAATGAAGGTGTATAGTAAGGTGCAAAGAAAGATGGACCTGCAATGCTAATATCTGTGGACGATGGAAAAGAAGAAGAACCAATATCTCCATTAATTGTCTGTAATCAAACAAAAGAAAAACCAACGTCACCACTAGACATATGGGCTGTCGTGTAAGATGATAATAGCATATTTGTATGAAAGTCACCACCGTTGCTACCAGACATTGGTTCTCTAGATGAGAGGAATCCATGACCTCTTTCTTTTGGTCTCGCCTGTGGCTTTGGAGGTCTGGATATATCAAGTGCCGATGGAGCTGGTTAGGAGACAAACATCTCTCGATGTTCTTCTAAAACATGCAACATGGTTCGAATATCACCACTTGCTCTCTGCCTAAAATTACCATAGTTAAGCGTCAGCAGGTCAGTGATAATAAGTCTGTATAAGTTTTTCAACACATCAGCCTGTGAAAAAAAAATTAGTTGTTAAAAATCATACACATGCACAGATATATATATATATATATATAAGGATATAAAATATAAATATGAGAATTATATAAAAGTCATACCATAAAATCTTGAGAACCACTAGCAAGATGGATCCATCGTTGCATATGTCATTAATACCAATGCATGTAGTCTGACACGCAATCTAATCGTCTATCAATAAGGTCATTTTGTACCACTACCTGGGGCCATGAATTCTATGCTATAATAAAAACTACATGCTCTTCCTGCTAGTTTTTATGTACCTTGCCTCTTAATTGAAGAGTATGCAGTGATCCTATATTAAATGATTTTTTGGAATATGCTACACCCTATCAAACTGACGGAGAACATGATTAGCATGATGCCACTCAACTATCCAAAAGTATAATATAGGCACAAATGCATGCCATACATTGAATATCGCTAAGCAATATTCTGGAATCAATTGGGAAACCTCTGGTGAGTCATATGAAAGCTAAATAACCTATAAAAAAGAATATAGTTACTTTGTGTTATAATCGTAAAATAAAAAATAAGTAATTACACAAATATAAATCTCATCATTCTTCATTTGGTCTAATAATATCCTATATTGCCGCAAAGCATCTGCCGTCGGTCGAGGATATTGTGAAACATCCTGCCACCTTGAAGGATAGGAGAATACACATTAGTTTATCAATCATTGAAAAAATAGTGAATCCAAAAAATATATATGTACATACCTGAAACCTAATGGGGGTCTAATATGGTAGATAGCCATCTGCGGATTGAGTTGGGGGGTCTTCGTGGAGCAAGCCTAGAGAATCGGTCCCATGCCTATAAATAAAGTAGAGTCAGACAACCACCTATGTTAATCTCGTCATAATGGGTAGCATTACATATTTCTCTATATAAATGGACTAACACTACTGAACTCCAACTATACTAACCAGCCTCTACAAAATTAGTAAGTAACGGAAGATATATTAACATAACTTTATATCCAGTCCTATTTGGCATCAGATACCCCCCAATCAGTCGCAGGATGTATGCTTAAATGAATTGACGAATAGTATCATCATCTGCATCATTGGCCAAGTTATCGAATGTCTGTGCCAACTAGGAAACGTTCAACCTCTATCCATCTAATGTTTAATGAGGCGGTATGACACCGAGCAGCTCATTGCAAACAAGTGACCAATTAAAGTCTGTCCATCCACATATTACACGCCCTGTGCATGGTAAACCCAACTAGATAGGGATGTCTTACAGTGTGATCGTACACTCATCCCTGGTGAGGTAGAATGTATGTGTCTCAGGGCATCACCACTCAATAAGGGCTTATACAAGTGCAGCATTAAAGTTAAAATGACTGAGTCGTGAAATACCGTAAAAAATCAACCTATACGAGATATGGGACAATGACTAGAGGGGGATAAAAAATATGATCTTCTTATGCTATTAATCATATGCATAAAATTCTATCATCCTATGTCATTATATTAGAGAAATTGTCATAAATTTAGCTAAATCAACAATAGACAATATAGCATATTTTTTACTCACCCTCCCTTGCCACTATTGATACACTCTGCTAAATTTGTTGTCATATGTCCCCATCAATGTCCAACTACATTATATGCACGTGACCACTTACTTTTTAGTATGTCATCTATCTAATTTGCTGCCGCTGAAATTGTGGTATCTGCGCCAACTATTCATCAACCAAGTAGCACTCGTTCAAATATTTGATGTTCACAAACTTCTTTTTCAACCACTTAGTCCTAAACATCGTGTTCAAATTGCTTACAATATACCGTAAATAAAACATGTGATATGGGTGAGGTGGTTGCTAACCATTTTATAGGTCTATGATTACTGCTAAAATTCCTGAATGACTATCAGATATCAAACAAATATCTTACTTATTTGGCACAACGCACCCCTAAGGTTATTTAGAAACCATCCCCACGCCTTATGTATTTCACCTTCAACAATGGTAAATGCAAGAGGAACAACTTTTCTGGCCCTATCTTGTGAATTGGCAATGAGTAACATTCCCTTATACTTCTCATATAAAAACGTATCGTCCACTTGAATAATCAGTTTCAAATAATCAAAGGCATCAATGCAAGGTTTAAATTTTTAGAACACCCTATGAAACATAATTATCGCTTCTGTTTCTGATGTTGTTTGTGGCATTCCTTAGTGACAAATTCAAAGTATGAGCCTGGATTGAAGTGCTGGACGGCAGACAACTATCTAGGGAGAACTGCATATGATTGCTCCCAATTCCCAAAGGCAATTGCAATTGCTTGTTGTTTACCATACCATGCTTTTTTATAAGATACTATACAGCCGAAGATGCTATGTATCTTTTAAATGATATCACGGACAGAAACAAAGGGATTTTCTGTGACTATTGATACAATATTCAATACTATTATATCAGAGTCTAATTTCGGATGATCTTGTGATAACATAGAAGAAATATAACTATGTGGGCCTGCATACTTCATTACTCACCAATCATTTTCTCCTTCAGATTGATAAGCACTTATTCATCAGTTACATCGTACACCATATTTTGGACAACGATACTTCATGTATTATTAATGATTGGTGTACCTTGAATGTGTGATCCGTGTACAGTTTCATAGCATGACTAATTGATTGCTTATCAAGAAACTACATATCAACATACATCTTTTGATTATCAATTAGATT
Organism: Erythrophleum fordii; assembly: GCA_032878935.1. Taxonomy (NCBI): domain Eukaryota; kingdom Viridiplantae; phylum Streptophyta; class Magnoliopsida; order Fabales; family Fabaceae; genus Erythrophleum; species Erythrophleum fordii. The sequence continues at coordinate 44,305,086 of JAVQMF010000053.1, read as the reverse complement.
GATAACCCTTTCCATGTCAAGCATATCAAATTCACTCATATCAGCATTGTCAATTTGAGATAAAAAGGCAAATACCCAGTCAAAATATTGGTTCAACAAAGTGATTGAATCTCCTTCAGCATTAATACCATCCATATCATCGTCTCTATATTCATTGTCATTTGGTAGAGCGTCATATTCATCCTCTACTTCAAACTCATCTATCATATCTTTGATTACATCTGGAGGACTCGGAGGATTGTTATTGCATATTAATAATCCAAATGAACTCAGTTGAGATACATCGTTGACAAGTGACATTTGTTCAAAATTAAAAGGTTGTGCCTCAAACGGATGAACATCTCCAACATAAGAGCTAAATAAGGAAACTAGCTCATCAAGTTTATCAATCTCCCTTGCACATAGATTTGTCACCAGTTCAATGATATCATTCTCTTCCACACTTGGACCTACATCATTAGTTGAGATGTGCGCATATAATTCTAGTGCCCCCAATAGGGATGGAAAGTGTTGATTTGCTTGCCACATGGTTTAGATATTTAAATTGTCTTCTAATACACATGGAAAATACCAAGTTGGATTAAGTAGCCGTAGGTATTGCACATAGATTTGTCACCAGTTCAATGATATCATTCTTTTCCACACTTGGACCTACATCATTAGTTGAGATGTGCGCATATAATTCTAGTACCCCCAATAGGGATGGAAAGTGTTGATTTGCTTGTCACATGGTTTAGATATTTAAATTGCCTTCTAATACACATGGAAAATACCAAGTTGGATTAAGTAGCCGTAGGTATCACACTAATTCAAACACATACTACCTTGACTAAAGTCTTAATTTTTTCCCAACTGCACTTTTTAACTATTCAAGACCAATATCGGTATCGACTCTTAATAAGTTGGGCTTTGGGCTTGTCACAAAAAAATGTTGTTTTTTCATTGGTCTCCAAAATTCTTCCATTTGCATAAATGCATATAATCTCTTTCATTCTATTTATTGGAAAACTTTTCCAATGTCTGTGTATAAATAACAATTAAACATAATATATTAATATTCTATAAATTTTATCCCATTTCTATAATTGTTACTCTTAATTAATATTAATATTCAATTTTAATTAACACATAAATACAATGAATAACCTTATAAAAATACTCAAAGATTACAAATAAAGATAACATTAGAATAAATTAAAAGAAAATAAATAATAAATGAAACAAAAAAATTAATAATAAATTAAAATAAATTAAAAACTTTACTTAACAATTAATTACAAACCTCAAATACAAAGATGATAGATACTTCAATGCTAAAGTGTTGAACTCGAAACTTTAAGGAGCTAGAATAATTATATATAATGCGTATAAAAGAAAAAGATGAAGAAATATTTTAGAATGAAGGAGAAAGAAGCAAACATATATGAGAGAATGAATAAAGGCGAGAGAAAAGAAGCAAACATTCTTAGATGGAAGGGAGGTTTATATATATATATATATATATTTAATTTTTTTTTACTAACCCCTAAAATTAGAGTTAATATATTTACTGACCTGTCACTGACCCATGGGTTAGTCAAATTGACCCTCAAAGGGTCAATTTTTATTGATCCTCAAGGGTTAGTGTATTTTAAAAAAAAAATTAAAAAGGGACATGCAGGCAGTGTCCCTCAAAATAAAAAAAAAATTAATTTTTAATTGGGACCCATATTAATTTTTTTAAAATTTGTTATATATATTAGAAATTGTTTTTAAAGTTATATATATTTTTCTTTTGTTTTTTTTTATATTCAAGTTAGAAAGCCTAGTTTTATAAGCATTTGATATCACTTAAAAAAACATGGAAATTTTGACAATTATTAGAGTATATTACAGTAATTTTTCTTGATATTTGCTAAAATTATATTTCATATTCTTCTTATTTTAAAAATTATACTCAACTTCTTTTTAATTTATTTTCCATTAATAAAATTAATTTTCTATATAATATATGTGTTTGCCCCAAAAATAAAATTAATTTATTGCCTTCATTATTATGTTAAAAATAAAATTATAATTTCATAATGAGATTTATAACATTTACTTTGCTATTTTTACTATCATATTAAAAGTAAAATTACATTTTCATATAATGAAAAAAATTAATTTCTTTGACCAAAAAAAATTACATAAGAGTTTTTACAATATATATATATATATATATATATATCATAATGCCATAGGAACCAAATGTAATTTAGCTAAACTTTAGAGGAGATTAACGTAATTTTTCCTAATCATTGATTTTTATACAAACACTTTTAATTGCAAAATATTAATATGGCAAACAGCTTCTTAGATTTAATTATATAGATTATTAAAAAAAAAAGTGAAATACAAAAAGCTGCCAAGGTGAACTATATAGTAATCACCACTGAATATGTTCTAGAGATTTTACCTATAAACAAAGCTATCAAGGCCAGCTTTAAAGTAATCATCACTGAATATGTTCGAATTCTTACTGTAAACATCACTAACATAAAGAGATTGATCAAACGGTCCACGGAAGAATTATATCTTCCATCTCAGTTATTATTACTATTAGTTTTCTATCTCTTTTGCTTGGATCAACATAAAAAGTTGAGATTGCTTAGTATATATGTCAGTTTAGTTTCTGAATTTATACCAGTTAGCTGATTGAGATTTCCTCTTCTCTGTGCATTTAGTATTTCTTTACCCACAAGGCCATTGTTATTCAATATAATATACATTTTGGGTCAACTTGGTTCACTTAGTCGCTCCATTGCATGAGCATTCATCTGACTTTATTATGGAGTTTGTCACAGTAAAAATTGCCCTCACAACCTCTTAATCACCTGTGAGATGCTCACTACATCCCGTGGGATCTTCTCTTACAGTTGTCACTAACTTGGTGCACGGAGTGACAAAATGTTCTGGAGGTGTGATAATCCTACCTTTTGTGTTATCAACCTGTTACTAGCATATTAGAAAGAGGTTATTAGCATATATATTGAAAATATGATATACTAACACATTAGAAAGAGGATATTGACTTATTAAAAAAGGATATTAGCACATTAAAATAGGGTTAGTAGAATATTTAAAAAGAGGTTACTAACATATTATTGGAAGACGTTACTAATACATTAAATAGAGATAATTTACTAACACAATAGGAAAGGATACTAACTCATGAAAGAAGGCCACTACCATAAAGCAAGCTGTTACTAGTATTAAAACACTATGTTATCAGCACTTAATGAAGTAATTATCAAGATTTTTTAATACATTACCAGCACATCCAATAAATAGGAAGAGGGACTAATCTGAAAGTTTTTAGGCACTAAACTGCAAAATAAAAATAGGAAATGGGGTCAGCCTATAATTTTCAGAATAGTATAATCAGCATAAAAGTCACCATTTGGACGCCATTTTCGCACATCTTAACCTATTTTCCAACTTTCTCCCATCTTCTTTTTCCTCCAACACCCAACAAAGATGTAATTTTTTTTTTCTTAATTTTTCCTTGATTCTTAAATTTACTTGATTCATTAGCCTCTTTGATCATCTTTGCAAAATTTTCCTCACCTAGTGTAAGAAGTACCCTTAATCTTTACCTACTCACTTTCAAAGGTGTCCAACAATGATTGGAGCTTGATTTGGCACTTATAAATTTCTTTATGTTAGACTATTTGGATTATGCATGGCGAGTTGACTCATAATCTAATAATTTAAAATCTAGATAAACTAATTAATTGTTAATTATTAATTATCTGATTTTTTTTTTTAATTTGAAAAAAGGATGTTTGTCAATTTTATTAAGGGAGTTATTTTTCAAAAAAACAAAGATAAAAAAACTAACATTAATGTACAATAAAACAATTTCCCGCCTTCAAAGGAGAAAATAGAGAAAGAGCAAGAGCTACATAGAACACCCTCTCTGCGGATACTTCATCCTCAGCTATGGTTCCGCCATGAAAAAGTGGTCGAAGTTCCTTTAATAATTCTAGTTCAAACTACATGGGACAAAAGATTTGAAAATATCCACTTCTATAAAGGTAATTAATTACCCTGAATTCCCTTCACTTTCTTATGGTTTCAGATTCAGAGATAACAACTTCATTTTGGCTTTGCCAATTTCTAGCCCTTGGGTAGAGATTAATCGCATGACATGTGATACTGTATCGCTATGTTCATGATATATAAGCTGATATGGAATAGAACGATAGATTATGGGAAACAAGTTTGAAAGAAGCTTGGACTTGGGTTTCGTTTTGTGTTATGGGGAATTTGGGGATTCCAATTAAGTATAAATGTTTCTATGATGATGTATATATCAAATATCTGGTCTTCTCCCATGGCTTTAGCAACGTTTGAGAAATCATCATTGATTTTCGTGTAAATTCTGCCAGTTTGTTTGGAGTACATTCGCGTTCCGTCCATGTAGTGAGTGGATACTACGTGTTTATAATACTTTTATTTTATTTAATTATAAAAATTTATATTTTTATCTGATTATAATTTCATATGAATGATTCAGAACTATATTTATTTGCTCAGATTCATAATTCATGCACTTTGTTCAAATATGATACGTGATTGAAACTATATGTGAACTGTATGTGACTTGTGCCATGAGAGCAATTCAAATGGTGTTGGAAATATTTGTATTCATTTTAAGCATGTTTTATGTTAATGTTATATATTTTTTCCATAAACAATTTATGGGGTTGAACACTTTATTAGTGCACCTTGGTAATATGATAAAAAATTTGTTTGGACTTTTGACAAGCCAGTTATACAAGATATATTTATTAGCCAAGGTGAAGGATTCCCTTGACTCCAATTTGCATACTTTTAATAATAAACCGTTTATTGTTTTAACATTCACATAACTAATTCTGTTAACCAAATATATGATGGTAATTAAATTTAACTACTTAAAATTAAATGATAACATTTAAATTTAAACTGGTTTTAGACTATGCCAGGGGGGAATTTGTAATTTACCATAAAAAATATACCTCAATGTAATAGAAGGAAGATAAAAAAAAAAAAATCCTTCAATTAGTAAGCTTTCCCAATGTTGGAGGTAATAAGCCTAAAACAACCAGAAATTATGAATATAATTAAGGGATTAATATGAACTAAATGATCAATCAATAAGTATTATCATTGCAAAAACCAAACAGTGGAAAAGTAAAAAGAGAAAAGAAAAGAAAATGGTAAAATAAAAAAACATACAATTCAAATAAAGGGCTTACAATTTCAATCTGAATAAGATTTCCAAGATCTGAAGGAAAATTTCTAGAAAATTAATTGAACTCGAGGACCCTATCATTTTCAAGCAAAAGTTCCTGTAAAAGTATTTGCAAAATAGATTGAGCAATTTCACATTTGATGTTAGGAAGATTTATGAAGCTAATACAAAATAATGTATTGATGAAAACAAGTCTATAGTTTGTGGATATGGGTTGTAGCTTTTGAGTTACTTACATTTCAAAAAGTTTAGGTAATCTGAACAGACGGTGGGAGTTTGGTGGTGAGATTATGTTCTTCCAAAAATCTGAGTAAGTTCACTCTCATCCTTTTGCCTTCATGATCTTTTATGTTCAATGGCTTATATATTCATAATTTATGGTTGTTTTAAGCTTCTTATACCTCCAACAACTTCTGGAGAATTACTTCCAACATTTGCAAAGCTTGCTTTGAAGAATATCTTTAATTTTCCTTCTATTATATTGAAGTATAATTTTATTTAGAGTAGATATCTTTAATTTTCCTTCTATTATATTGAAGTATAATTTTATTTAAGGTAACTTTCAAATTATATATCCCAGTCCAATTTCATATAAATATTATTATTCAACTCTAAGTAGCTAAACTCAACCACCCTTACATATTTGGTTAACACAATTAATTGCGCAAATGTTAAAACAGTAAACAATTTATTATAAAAAGTATCATTACAAAAAATAAAACTTTTAGTGATAATTTTTTTATGACAATTCTAAAAATCATCATAAAAATATACTTTTAATCGTGATAGGCGAGTCCCCACAAAATATTGTTATTAAAAATGTGTTCATTTTCTTACTTAAACTGTCAATGGTGACTCAAAAAATATTATCACTAAAAACTTTTTGTGCCAACATTTTTTGAATGGCTATTAAAAGTTTTGGCATCAAAATACCTTTTGGATTTCAACAAAAATTTTAGAAATATTTTATAAAGACCCAAAAAATGTTACCGCAAAAAACTTTTAGTGACAATATTTTTTGGATCACTATTGAAGTTTTAGCAATAAAACAAACACACTTTTAGTAACAATATTTTGTAGTGATTTAAGATTGTCACTATTAAAAGTTCTATTTTTTATAGTGTTGATATGCATGAGATGGTAAATTCCTTAACTCATTTTTAGTTAGCACGTGTGATTCCTTAACTCTTATATAATCAAGATAATTAATTCCTTGACTTCAATTTAGTTATGATCAATGATTCCTTAACTATTGCTTAATGAGGATGAATGGTTTCCTAACTCCTATTTGATAAATATAACTAGTCATGAGGTACAAACTCTAGCTCCATATATGATGTAGTGGCAGTAATGTTCTCCTCACTAAATACGCCATGATCCCATATACTTTTATGTTCATATATATTCCAATAAGTTGATTATGTTCATATATATTCTAATAAGTTGATATTTGTGTAGTTGAATTGGATCGAGGCATATGATACTCTCAAAGTGTATTCATAATTTCAATTAATTATGTATATTTACTTGTTTGGATTACCTTCTCAAAAATATAATTAAATGTATTTTATTTGTTTCTCCTCACTAAATCTAAATGAATCATCCCTTTCCATTTTTTTTCTTAGTTTTCATCTCCAAGACCATCTAGTTGTTCTACTCCTGACTTTTAGGCTTGCCAACTTATCAGTAAAGCAAACAATTCTTTTGAAAGCAAGCTTGGTAATCCATAAACAAAGTTTGTAGTCACAGAACTTTTGTGTTGATTTTTATTTTGAAATAGTTGTATTCTTTTGCTTTTGTTAAAAGAGCTCAGCTTCAATATTTTGTATATAGAGAACAGAGCTTTCTTTATTAGTTGTCTGATATATTTGTAAACTTGGAATTTGTTCAATTTACAGGGAGACTATGTAAAAAATGTCAAAAAAAAAAAAAGATTATAAACAATGTTTCTGGAGATTTGCTGACTTGTATTGTTAGAGGCTTCCATGTTTGAAGTACTACTTTGCTTGACATGAGGGCTCACTAACCTACACTCTGTATGTATATGATCGACCCCTTGAGTTTGTATATGCTTTACACTCAACTTCTCATTTTCTATACTATGAGAATTTTATTGACTTAATCGTTAGAATTTGTGCAGGTTAACTGATTATTCGTTCTACACTATTTATTTATGCAAATATACACCTATCTCTGCTATTTGAAACTGAGATACTCTAAAATAATGTTGTTCATTAATTATTATCCAATGCATTTATTTTAGATAAACATCAGTTAATTAAGAAATTAAATTGAGAGATCAATAGTATAGGAGTCAATATCTCTCAATTATAAAAATTATTAGATTAATTAATAAGTAAAGCATTTGACTCATTCCCTTTTTATTTTCCAAATTCAAGATGTTGCTTTATAGTGGGCATTGTGGTTAAAGAAAAAAGTACGCAAGAGACACATAGTAGTTAACATGTGTTCTTTCTTTTAAGAGCCATTTACCTATTTTATAATCATATCAAGTGCAAATTGAAGAAACTTGTACGAGATCGATGTTCCCAATTGGCACTTTAGGACTGCAACTAGAAGCATCTTTTGGCAAGAGGTGTGATTAAGCATAGACGTGGAGAATGCTTTTGGACCCAAAATCTATTATTGGTTGCCGTGGCGTATAATAGTATCATGCATTGGAGTTCCTGATTCCCCTTTTGTCTGCAACACTTGTTGAACTTATTCCACCCTCACGACACAATAATTTATCATATCTATATGTTGTGGCCAACATCTCACAAAGTTGTTGTGTACGAATCCATAAAAGTTACACAACATTTACTCATGCACGAGGGATGAAATTTTGCTGCATTTATTCTAGAGTAAATCGCTATTGATCTCCTGTGATTTAGTTTGAAATTAATTTGGTATGTGGATTAAAGCGTATCATCTTTGCGAATAGACTATTTGTTATTCCTCTTGGAGCAAATTTAAACGGTTCAAATGATTTTGAATCTAGATTTTATTTTTTTTATTTTTTTATTTTTGACATTTTTTTATTCTAAAGACTTCATCCTATATCTTACTTCTTTCTGGAGCAGCGGACAATTCATTTGCATCATCTTCTCATCCCCATCCCAGCCCCAAAAACATGGATATATTGCTTGCTAAAATTTGTTGCATTGCTTTAGGATTTAGCTTCTGTAAAAGGGTAAGCTATGCTAGCCGTGTGATTAAATTATACTTGATATTTATTTAAAAAATAACACTATTTTTTTTAACATTTGATATTTGATATATATTGTAATAATTTCTTTTCAAATCTTTGTAAAAAAGTTATTTTTTTACAATATATAAGATTATAATTTTTATTCTTAATATAAAAATAAAGACAGTTAAAGTTGATGTTAAGTATGAAATTGTAAATTTATTTTTAATATGAAAGTAAAAGTAACTAAGTAATTTTACTTTTTAAAAGAACACATATTATACTAAAAGGTTAACTTTCATAATAAGGAGTAAATTAGAGAATTTTTTTTGCAATATATATTAAATATCAGGAGAATTGAGTACTATTTTTAAAATAAAAGAGATATGTGTAAGTTTAGTTTAATTTAGTCTATATACAAAAATTAAGATGGATTTGAGTTGATAATGACGAGGGAATCCATATTCGGCCTCAACAGCGACTAGTCATCTTGGATCAACCGCGCCTAGTTGAGCCCATTATCAGTACAAATTGCTGATAAGCTTGAATCCGGTGAGGTCCCATCATGATTAAGAAGAATAAGTTTTTTCACAAGCCAACTTCAACAGTACGGATGCATTGCTCTTGATCTTTACATTGCTTATACTATAACGCCGATTTTCTTCTTTCCTTTTCTTGGCACCATTCAAGGGTCCCACTGAAACGGAACGAAATAGGAAATAATAATACATTTATAGCAACTGTAGAGGGGATATGCAGCTCTACAACAGAGCCACCTTCATACTCAGCCTCCAGAATGGCTAAGATCTTAATTATATGACAAGGATTCCTGCACAAAAACTAAAAGTATATATGAAGATGGATACTTTGTTCCATTAAATCAAATCCAGGCTTTGAAATAAAGCAATGGTGATCATAATTCAGTACTGGCAGTCATCTGTCTACAGATGCAAAAAGAAATAATCTTTTTTCCATAACAAATCCTCAAAGATACGGAAAATCCAATAACGTATAGAGAGAGAGAGAGAGAGAGATAATCTATTCACTTCCACTGCTTAAAAGATGGTTTACAGCTGGGACTTTTTCCATCTATCTATCATTATACATTTTCGGAATGGATTCCCTTCGATAGAGGCATTATCATGTTCTTACTGACACGATGATTATAATAAAACTATTTATGCACCTTCACTTAATAATTGATCTTTCACGTTAAAATGATCTTTTAGATAGTATAGAATTCGATTCTTACCGGTCCTTGACATTTTCAATAAATCATATGGTTCTATCGCTGCTTTACGTTCCATTCTTACTTCATCGCTGGCTATACTCGTCTTCAAATCTCCTCTCCTTCATACACTCCATGCTACTTTCTAAGACTTTGCACAAAATATGTTTGAGGAGCAATATAGGTTTCCATGAGCCTTCTAACATGAGCCAAAAATATCTAAACTTCATAAATATGCAAATGAGAGTGTATCAGCTGTGAATGTATAAATTGGTAGAGGGATGAGATAGTTTTTCAGTGACAACAAGTTCTATCTCATCAAAAGTTTTAGTTCATTTGAATCATTCATCTTTACAAGAAAAACTGGAAAATTGTACACATATATACATGCTATTACAAACTTAAAAGTATGGTTATATAAAGCAAATTGAGAACATGCCTGGAGCCATTTGATATACTTTGTCTGTACTGAAGAAACTAGCACAGCTGGTATATGCAGAAGAGAAGAGCGTAACTCTGCTATATAATATACTTGTTCTATACAGAAACCTTGTCATTACAAAACAGTACAGAATATAACTTACATGTGGATAGCCTGTCCTTCATGAAGACGAACAAACCTACTGTGACACCTTGGTTCTAGGCTCTAATTCTAGTAAGATTAACAGATACTGAAAGATTCGTATAGAAGGCATTTTAAAAATGTATGATTTGGTCAATTGACAAATTGATATGACTTAATTGGTTTTAAATACTAAATGATCATTTTGTCTAATATCGAATCAAATGTCTTTTTAAAAATTATATGCTTAAGCAAAATGCTAATTCATAAACTAGCTAGGAAGCCTATCATATGCCTTCCCATCTATTAAGCCATAATTCATTTGCCCATCTTCTAGATGAGTAAGCTTCTTAAATGCAAATATGTTATCAAGTGAAAATTCATTAATACTTTTATTATAAATTTTAGAAAAAACTTACGGATAATCTTCTTAAACGATAACCTAAGTATAAATTTATTATATGAACTCTAAAACGTAACACTTTATCCTTTATAAATTATTTCAAAAATTGTAAACATTACATATCATTTAAAAACCATGTCACGTGATATCTTACATCTCTATCATCTTCTCAATTTTTCCTTACATGATTCTTCCTTGCATTTCTCCAAAATAACATGACTTTCAAATGTTAATTTAAACTGATATATAAGATTTTCAGTTTTTGTGATAGTTTAAAACGTTCAAGTGTTACATTTTAAAGTTTATGTATCAAATTTATGATTGTGCTATAATTCAAGGGATTATATATAGTTTTTCCTAGATTTTTACATGCCCCCTGTAACACCCTCAAAATTAGTTAAAGGTATTAATTGTGGAGTTGAGCTAATTAAGAAGAATTATCATGAGAATAATTTAGGTAATATATGGAAATAGGAATTTATGGGGGAATAAATTATTAATGTGGACTTAAGATTTAATTGGGATAGAGGTTTAATTTTGGGTTCATAATTAATTTAGACATTTAAATTAGGCCTTAAGATCAACTTAATTATGTTTTGGGCCAAATGTAGAAACTCAATCTTAGTCATGAGGAGATTCAATTCCATTTTTTAGAGGACCAACATTTATTTTGTGCAGATCCAATGTTAATGGACCCTTTTAGCTTGGCTCGACTGTTATCTAACTCTTGTAACCCTAAAATCCATGGCCTAACAAGCATATGTCTGATCCCACTTAGATTGCGAGTCTTTGGGTCAGCCCAAACCCATCTAAAGCCCTAATTTAGTAAGCCTCATTCCCTATTCTGCAGCCATACTAAGAATTGGAAGCCAAACACTTGTGCTGTAAAAATAAAAGTTTATTTACGCACCTTAAAGGAAGGGGCTTAGGTTAGCAGCATAATTTCATCATTTCCCACTTCTAGAACTAAAATCAACCAAAATAATTGATATATAACATAATCCTCTCTTCTTTCTCTTCAATTTGACCCAATTAATTTTTTATTTGGAGCTTTTTCACCTACACCTAAATCTGAAATTTGTTGTTTAGTATTTCCATGGTAGATTTTTAGAGATTGAGAATATAGGTTGATACAATATCAGTAGGCATGCCTATTAAAGCACTACAAATTCGAAAAGCCCTTATCCATCAAGAACTTCAAAGAGCTCAAGTGGCCCAAATTGTGCACTATGTCCAAAAATTTCAAAGAACTCAAGATAATATTTATGTTGGACGTCGGTCCAAGTTTAGAGCCCAAGATCCATATTTGATAAATTCAAAATATGCTGAATTGGATTTTGGACATGATATTTCCTTAAAGATGCAAAAGTGGAAGTCCAAGTGGAAGCCCAATGTTCTAAGAAGGGCCATGGAGCAACTAAAGTCAATATCCAACATGTTGAAGGCCCAATGAACTATACACATACAAGAGGAGTGCTAAGGCCCAATTGGAGTCCAATTGCAAGAGATTAAGAATCATGTGACAACCATGTGATTTTTAATGAAGCATGAGCATCCCATGTGACAACTTAAAGAAACTAATTAGTTTTGACTAGGATTCCTTTTGAAATTTCGTTTTTTATTATTTTATTATTTTTTTGAACTTGGTCAAAGATCTTATCTTGGAGATCAAGTTAAGATTAGTATCCTAATCTAATTAGGATATATATTAGGTATTATTTAAAATATTTCTAATCAGATTTTAGAGTTTTACTTTAATTAGGACTCTAAAAATTTTGCCTATAAAAGGCTTCCTATTGTACTCTATTTGACACATGAATGAAATTGAGTATTATTCAATTATTTGTGAGGCTTTTGCTTCTTTGTGTTCTCTGAGAGTTCACGTGACTTATCAAAGGATTGGTCTTCCTTTGTGGCGTCTTGAGGCTAGGGTTCTAAAAGACAAGTTCTCTTAGGGTCTTTCCTTTGACCAACATTCTTGTTTTCTAGCCGGTCTCGGGCAAAGTGTCATCTTGTTGAAGGTTCCTAGGACAAGGTTCCTAGAGGGTCTCTCATCATTTGGTATCAGAGCTTTGGTCGCTAGTACAAGGTATATCTTTGTTTTTTTTTTCTTCCGTTGTTCTTCATACCTTCTTTCCTATTTGTGTTATCTTTTTCATCTTCGTCTTTTTCTATCTTCTTCTGTCTTCCATTGTTGTGTTCCTCTATCCTCAAAAAAAAAAATTCAGATTGCAGAATTCAAAATTGCAAGTTGTGCCAATTCAAAATTAAAAGCAAGATTGGAGTCAATTTCCTAATTGGAATCAATTTCCTAGTTGGAGTTAGTTTCCTAATTAAAGTCAATTTCCTAATTGGAGTTAATTTCTTAATTTGAGTCAATTTCCTAGTTGGAGTTAGTTTCCTAATTAGAGTCAATTTCCTAATTGGAATAAGTTTCCTAATTGGAGTCAATTTCCTAATTTGAGTTTGTTTCCTAATTTAATTGCATTAAGTGGCTACCAAGTTTTCTACTTACCTATTTGCATTCAAGAAAGGATATTGTTTTCTAATTGTTCAAAACTTGAATTGCAAGTAGTTTTCTATTCTTAAGGTTTTTTATTTTCAGATTTTTTTTTTCTTTTCATCTCTTTCCTTCCAGACCTTCCCTTACTCCTTTTTTTTCCTTTTTGTTACACACCTCTTTTTTCTCCTTTGTTTGATTCTTTGGGAATTTATATTTTAGGATTCTAGTATTTTTGATTGCCACTAGTCTAATCTTTTCATTTGATTTGCTTGTGACTTGCTTAGAACACTTGTAAGAAGCAAATTATTGAGTGGTAAAAGGCAAGAGCATTAATATTAAAGAAAAAGCCAAAAAGAGAGTTAAACACGAGTGAACTTATCATCTTTTGAGTGTAAACACGTGAGAAGAGTGCGTGAGGTCCTATTCCTTCTATCTTTCTTTGACTAACTTTTCAGGTGATAAGATGTCCAATGAGTACAAATTCCTTGAAGAGGCTAACAAAGAGCGATTCAAGCAATCTTGTGCAAGGTTGGATGCATTCCAATCCAATATCAACTCTACAAGACAAGATAAGGAAAAGGCATCCCCTGATTTCCATACTAGATGCCTTATAAAAGAGAAAGTCTGCAGCATGGCTATTGATAATAGTAGCTATGTAAATGTTGCTAGTACCTTACTTGTTGAGAAATTAAACTTGCCTATTATAAAGCATCCTAGGCCATATACCTTGTTGAAGGGTAGTGCTGAATTTAAGGTTAATAAGCAAGTTTTGATTTCTTTCTCTATTAGAAAATATCATGATAAAGTGTTATGTGATATCGCTCCTATGACTGATGGACATATTATGCTTGGTAAACCATGGAAACATGTGAGAAAAGCTAAATATGTTAAGCATAAGTACAAATATTGCTATTGCTATTCATTTGTATTCAATGAAAAAAATTATGTATTAGTACCTCTTGATCCTATGGATGCTTATGAGGATCAAATGAGAATAGTACAAGCATACAAAGCAAAAGAAAAAGAGAGAGAACATGAGTTAGAGAGAGAAAAAGATGAGATTGAAAAAGAAAAGAGTGTGAGTGAAAAGAAAGAGCAAGAGAGTTGTGAGAAAAGTGAGAAAAACATGAGTATGAGCTTGTTTGATGGAAAAAGAGAGGCTGAGAGCATTTGTAAGAATGTTTGTTTATCTACTAACAATCTTAACCTATCTTTGCCTATTATTAGTTCTAGCTCCTTGCAGGCATGTGGAGATTTGTTTTCAAAGAAGCCACCCAATGGACCCTCATCTTCAACTAGCATTGAAAAGAGTTGTGATTGCCTAGAATTGTTTCCTAAGAAACCACCTAATGGCGAAGATTCGAGGACGAATCTTTTCAAAGAGGGAGGGAATGATACAATATCAGTAGGCATGCCTATTAAAGCACTACAAATTCGAAAAGCCCTTATCCATCAAGAACTTCAAAGAGCTCAAGTGGCCCAAATTGTGCACTATGTCCAAAAATTTCAAAGAACTCAAGATAATATTTATATTGGACGTCGGTCCAAGTTTAGAGCCCAAGATCCATATTTGATAAATTCAAAATATGCTGAATTGGACTTTGGACATGATATTTCCTTAAAGATGCAAAAGTGGAAGTCCAAGTGGAAGCCCAATGTTCTAAGAAGGGCCATGGAGCAACTAAAGTCAATATCCAACATGTTGAAGGCCCAATGAACTATACACATATAAGAGGAGTGCTAAGGCCCAATTGGAGTCCAATTGCAAGAGATTAAGAATCATGTGACAACCATGTGATTTTTAATGAAGCATGAGCATCCCATGTGACAACTTAAAGAAACTAATTAGTTTTGACTAGGATTCCTTTTGAAATTTCGTTTTTTATTATTTTATTATTTTTTTGAACTTGGTCAAAGATCTTATCTTGGAGATCAAGTTAAGATTAGTATCCTAATCTAATTAGGATATATATTAGGTATTATTTAAAATATTTCTAATCAAATTTTAGAGTTTTACTTTAATTAGGACTCTAAAAATTTTGCCTATAAAAGGCTTCATATTGTACTCTATTTGACACATGAATGAAATTGAGTATTATTCAATTATTTGTGAGGCTTTTGCTTCTTTGTGTTCTCTGAGAGTTCACGTGACTTATCAAAGGATTGGTCTTCCTTTGTGGCGTCTTGAGGCTAGGGTTCTAAGAGACAAGTTCTCTTAGGGTCTTTCCTTTGACCAACATTCTTGTTTTCTAGCCGGTCTCGGGCAAAGTGTCATCTTGTTGAAGGTTCCTAGGACAAGGTTCCTAGAGGGTCTCTCATCATAGGTGTTGTTAGGTAAGTGTTTCCTTCCTCTTTTGATGCATTTTCTACTAGGTTGAAACTACTGTAATTGATTTATAATATGGGCATTAATTTTGTGTGAATTTACCTAGAAAATTAAAGATATCTTAAGGTTTTTGGTGTGAGGAACACTAAATTCGAATTTGGCGCTTGTAATAGCTAGGTAAATGTCCTTTAAGTAGTCCTTGGTAGTTTAATTCTATAAGTATCTAGTTTGCTACTATAAATAATAATTAAAAGTAATGATTGTCTGATTTTATGATCATATATAGGGTGATTTTGACACTGTTATTAGCTTTCAAGGATTGTCCACAAAGTAAGATAACTAGGGTTAATTTTTTATTTCTTGCATATGTCTAATTTAACCTTATATCTGTTGCACATGTATGATTTTGAATGCTAAACAAATGGTTGGCTATCTCATATATTGTGATTGGACCTTATAAGTCTATGATAGAGCTATGGTACGGCTACCACCGGTATATCGTGCTTCGATCAGGCACTGAGTTATAATCAAACTCTTGCATGCCTTGAGCCCAAGTTGTGCTTATTGGGGAGTTAGTGTTGTGGATAGGCCTCTCTTGGTATTATTGGCTTTTAGCATGTTATGTGTGATTACTAATATATGATAGTGATCACTGGTAGCTCAATTATTGCATTTTGTTGATATTATATTGTTTCTAATACTTATTTGATTTAATACATATACGTTGATTAATTTAAAGTATATAAATAAAATTTACCTTTGGTTATTGAGATTTGCATCTTACCCTATTTCATGGGCTACTATTTTAGGTGAAGGCTCTTTGGGTAAGGATAAAAGGAACCAAGTGGATGAACATCTATAAGCTGTGATTCTGCATGGGGAATGCTGCACTTGGATTAATCTAACTTAGGATAGATGCTAATTTTTGTTATTCTTTTGTATAGTATCATTATGTAATCATATTGCCGAGCGTAAGAGTTTTGTGTTTTGGTGATCTATGATATATCTAATAGGGAGTTAGGCCTTATACAAATTTGGAATTTGATGTATGCACTCATTTACATCTGATATGGAACCTTGCTGACTTTGAGATGTGATTTATTATTTGAGAATGTAATCATGCGTTGTTTTAAATGTTGACTTAGACTAGTATTGTATGAAACCTCTGCTAGAATTTATATTTGAATGATAATGGTAGTGGCTTTTAGTATTCCTTGTATCAAAGTCCATGATTTGCTGATATATAGTAGATGGATTGGTAGAGATCAAAACCTAAGTTTTAAATTGATTAGAATTGGTATGCTAAGTAATTTAGATAGTAGGATACTATTAAAACCCTACAAATTAAGTAAAATGACCTTAGAATGTTGCTAAAGTGAGGTTTGGTATGTGTGGGATAAATTTAGAGAGTTTAGGTATAGTAGAGGGTTAAGTCACAGCCAAAACTACTTAAGTCGCAGCCAAGGGAGATCCAGGAGTTAGAAATACCATGGCGCAACACAAGAAATTCGCCCAGGGAGCATAACAGAGAGTAAACTCAACATGCTGAGCTTTAGGAGGAAAACTTGGAGAGTTCCATGAGGCTCTCTTGCCGTAGCGCCAAATAGGCTTGTTGCAGCGAGGATTACAAAAGTGTGAATAGTAGGTTTTCAAAAGCATTTTCGTTGTGGCGCGGAAGGCTTGAGTCACGGCACAAGGTTCATATTTTTTATTTTGAGCTCCAGTAGCCTCTTACGCTGTAGCACAGGTGTACCAAATCTCAGCAGAAGTATCTAAACTTAGTTTTTAGATTCCAGTAACTAGCAAAGATTCCCAAACTCTTATTTTTGACTTAAAAACCTTGAAACTTGTTATGATAATATTATGTAATGACTTGAGGATATTATATGAGAATTTGTGAGTTTGAAATCAATAAAACATAAATCAAAGGTCTTAAATGATAATTAGAATTATTTGTGGACTCAAATAGTGCTGGTTGTTTGGTTCATAACTTTAATAATATCATAGTTCAAAATTTTTCACTTTTTTTCTATTTTAACTAATTGTAATTACTTTAGACCTTGATTTATAATCATTAACTGCATAACTAAACCTAATCACAATAATTAAGAATTAGAGTTGTTACACCCATCACATAGAAAGCCAAGAATGGAAGGTGACAATGATTGAACTCTTAATACTTGTGGTTGATAAACTAGCTTTAGGATTTTACGATCACTCCACTAGTCTAGCTAACAACACTATTACAAAGAGAACCTACAAGAAATGGAAAGGGGAGCAAGGCTTTGCTTTTTACTTCCGTTGCTTAAGGGTAATCGCCCTATTTATAGACGAGCATGGTAGTTACTTGTGCAGTTGATCAAAGGTGGTTAAGCAGTTATACCTCATTAAGCTTGTGTCCAAGAAACTCTAGCACCTTGTGCAAGTAATGGCCAATGGTGGGAAAGTGGCCAATTGTTAGAATTCTCTTAATGCTAACGAGAATGTAGAAGTAATCATGAGACTTATGTGTATTGGGCTTAAAGTGGGTTGACTAGCTATTGAACCTAGTCTAGAACTTGGTTTATCAACAGTGAAGCCTTTGATATAGCCATAAGATTACTTTAGCACAAAAGCTCAAATTACTAAATAAAAGTTCATAGTTAGTTTTTATTATAATCTTGAATATTATTATATAGAGGTTAATACTAAATAGTGATATACTGTATGTGCCAAGCACACTGGCCGTCTAAATTGTAGCCATATGCTAATATGGGACAGGTCCAAAAAGGTTCTTCAGAATGAGTAAATCTGCTTATGGGTGCGTGCCTCAGCCTTATAACTATTCAAATTTCTTAACTTTTGTATATGTCCGCTGGTATAAACCAATGTCAAGATCAAGAGCCTATACACATATATAATATTCCACCTCAAACATGTGCCATAGGCAAGGCATCAATTCCGAAAGCTTCTTAAGAGTAATATATTAATTACTTGCTGTTGTACATGAATTAATGAATTAATAACTAAGTTATCCATGCACCTTCATGATGAAGCTATCACAGTAAAAAGCATTGGATTCTTCCAACAAAAATCACTTTTGGTTTGCGATTTATTACTGTGAGATTCATCATGTAGAATGGATAAGACAAAATGTGCCTTATGCTCTGGCCTTAAGGAGTAATGAGATGTGTGGTATGCTCTATATATTCCCCTAATCACAACCTCATTCAAAGGAACCAGCTTCTTTTAGTAATCTATTCTATAGTTCAGAAGCATCTATACATGCACAGCCTCTTTGCTATTCATTTAACATACAGATTCCTATACGGAGATACTCTTTTATGTCTAATGGATTATATTAAAAGAAATGAACTAAATTTAATTCAGTCAATAAAAAGATAAGTAAATCAAATCAATATGTATAAGATCCTTAAATTTATAAATATGTCAAACATGTAAATATCATTAAAAAGTATGTTCGACATACTTACGTATTTGTTTGTGATTAATTTGATCTAGGAATTTTTCATTAAAGCATGTGTGTGTGTGTGGTGGGCCATTTGTCTGACAGCCAGTGCTCAGGTACAAACTATGAAGCATATATGGCATTAAAGATGCAAACATACGTTGATGAAGAAGTGTTCCGAGTACAGGATTTTCAAAGAATAAGGGAAGGTTAAAAAAAAAAGTTTAAGAGAAAATCAAATAAGTTTATACGTTATACTGATATCAAAATAAAATTTATAGTAGTCTGACATGGACATAAGTCCCATGGGGCCATCTAATACTTCTGACTTAAGGTAAGTGAAAAGTTAAGCACATTGGATGGAAGGTGGCTATGATATAAGTAATTTGAAGGGTGTCTGCTCCTTTTCTGATTAAATACTAATCATGTACAAAGAATATTGGATGCCCACAGAATCCAACTTGTTTTCAGTGTTATCTATTTTATTTTCCTTTTGGTTTTCCGCTCTCTTTTGCTCTTAATTCGCTTTCCTAGCTTTACTTTATTGGTCAAATTAATAGACTCATTGCTCCTTTAATTTCTTTTTTTAAGTATACTGTTACTTGTTTAATAGTAACAGATGGCAGAAAGAGAGAACCCAATATTTCAATTGCAGCTTTATTAAGTATGATCATCATTTGGGATTTTGTAGGCTTTTTCTTGAGTTGATTTGCCTGAGTACTTGATACTATTTTTGTCATTTATACGGGACTCCTTAAAAAGACATGGCATCGTTTGTTATACTCTCAAATAGGAAATATATCCCTTTTTTTAACATTATTTTTTTCAAAACATCCTTTGTTGTGATAGTATGGTGATGCCATGGCAAAAGATTTTTTTGTTAATTTATACATTGTCACATATCTTTTTTTTTTTTGGGTCAAAATCATATAACTTAGTTTTAAACTATATTGGAAATAAATTCTAAACATAATGACTTTTATACTCAATTTTTCATATTACAGGAGCACAATAAGTATTTTCCTTTTTTCTCCTTAGATTTATGAAGATATTTATTGTACTCTTATATTACTAAAAATTTAAATATTACTATCATTTATAATTTGACAATAATAAATTTCACCTAAAATATAGAATCCAACTCAATCATAATTTAAAATTAAATTATATGAAAATATACAATCATCATTTAGGATTTCTTAGGCTTCTTCTAGACTCATTTTTGGTACTTTTATAGTGCTATTTATATGTTATGCAATTTTACAACAGAAGTACAATAAATATTTTCTTTCTTTCCACTCAAATTTCTAAAAATAGTTGTTTCCTCTTGTAGTATTAAAAATTAAGTACTATTGTCATTCACAAATAATCATATCTTACAAAAAGGCTTAAAATCCAATTCAACAATGATTTGAAACTAAGTCACATAACTTTAAGAAAATTAAAGATTATATGAATAGTGGTAGTAGCAAGTGACAGGGTACATCACTTTCTGGTAACATATATATATTTTTATGGATCCTCATTACTGAGAATTTTATTCAATTCCAGCACTCTCCTTGATTCTGGAGGCACTGAGCTAGAGAGTATGACAACATAGGCAAGGCAACCTATTATTTTTCCTTTTAACAACATTGTACGTAAAGGGAGTGATAGATAGATAGAATGAGTGGTCTTTTGGTACCGTAGCTGCATGAAAATACACAAACCAAAGTAAAAGGAGGGTCGTATTGGGACCTCCCTCCTCAGTATAAAGCAAAGTGTTCCCTCCATGTCATGTTCGAAACCAGCTAAGCTCTCTCTCTCTCTCTCTCTCTCTGAGTTCGAGAAAGTGCAATAGAATCCCTCTCCAACCTATAAAGAAAACCAACCACACACCTTAATCCTTTGAAGTAAAAAATAAAATAAAATTCTTGCCTTAGCCTTCGCTCTATTCTCTCTTCTTCTCTTCTTTGTCTTCTTATATAGACCCCATTTTCACCCCAATCATCAAGCAATGATAGGCTTCTCTGTTTTTTTTCTTCATCTATTTGTCATAGCACTGTAAGGCATATATATCTTCTTCCTCTTATGACATAAAACATATAAGAATACTTGAATATGGGCAGGGGTAGTGGTAGTGGTAGTTGTTCTTGCCTTCCTAGGTTGTTCTGTGGTCGAGCACTTGCAGTGGCGGGCCTTGTCTGTCTTCTGGTCGTTGGAAGCTTGGGATCTGGTCCAGCAACAACAAAACCTGCAACCACACTATCTTCAGAAGAAAGACTCAAGCATGAGCTTGTCATAGGTAATACCAATAGTGATCGTAAACCTGTGAACCAAGCAGAGTTGGATTTTAACTACATGAGCAAAAGAAGAGTTCCCAATGGCCCTGATCCCATTCATAACAGGTTTGTCTAGCTTATCTCCACACAGACATTCATGTTTTTTTTTAATAGTGTTATGGTCAGATGTGTCCTCGTACCTTTTCCTGTTCATTTATGATTTTACTTTCAGAGATCTCTCTAAAAAAATCGAACCCAAGTTAACTGAGCTAACCTTTGAGACATATGTGATTTTTTATTTACATGTTTTGTCAGTATATCCATTATTTGTATATATACTACGTTTCTATAATATTTTCTAATTTCAAGACTACATTGCTTATTATAACTAATATATAAAATACTCTGTCTCCGAACAGAACAACCTTATTACATGTCAAATCTCTGTTATTCTCCATATAATATCATCTACTATCTGCAGTAAACTTCTCTCTTAAATATACTGTTCCTCTTACGGAAGTTAAAATAGGTTCATCAGTTTCAAGTTTCTTGGAAGCTTCACAAAAGGGAATTAAAATACAACTAAGAGGATTTCCATGCTATAACTGTTACATTGAATTCTTGTTTTGAGGTCTCTTAGAGGCATAATAAAGAAAATAAAGTATGGTTAACAACTTTCTTAGTGAATCATGAGTCTTGAAGCTACTTGTCAATATTTCATTCTGTTCTTTCTGCATAATGAAACTTTTAAACTTTTCCTATTTATTTCTCTTTTGATCTTCCTTTATTACTTTAAGCATAAGACACATAAGCACTTACTATGAAACTGTTTTATAAGTGTTGGTTGTTTTAGATGGTGTCCAATTTTATTCAGCTTCAGGATCTTTGGATTTTCCTTGAAATATTACTTGACAATTATGTTCAGGAGAGCTGGAAACTCTGGTCGACCTCCTGGTCAGGCTTAGTGAACTGGGAATTGGACAAGAAGCTTCAGCAACCGTAAAAAAGATAATGACACAAGATGCTAACCTTGTACTTGTGAGAAATGGGACTGAATATGTTTATGTATCCCTGAGCTTCTTAGAATTCCAGATTGCATGCAAGGGTTAATTTTTCCCTCACACAAGAAGGAAAGGGTAAAAAAAAAAAAAAGGAAGCTTGTCCCACAAAAATATAAACTCAAAAGAATCAAACCCGGACCTCAGTTTCTTCAGAAACTGCAATTTAGTGAGTTCTTTTTTTTTTTTTCAAATTTCCGAATTTGTCTTGTGAGATAGATGGAGAATAGTATCACAAATTCCAATGAGCGTATGCATGTAAAGCACATGAGAAACGTAGCTTTAAAGTTGAAAAGGAACAGAGAGATAAACCAAAGAGCAAGACATTGCAGCAGCAGCCATGCATGCTTTGGAGAACCATATCAAGCTACATCAAGTACAAGTCTCTATGTTAAAAAAGAAACACTACAGCTTTGGCTTTGGTTTGTTCGCTATTGTTTTGGAATATCTGTTCTTCCTTTTTTTTTCTTTTTGATTGTTTATTATTGTAAAGAGATTAGGCATGATTTCCTAAAGTAAAGTAAATCCCACCATCTAAAGGTGTTGGCGCACCTGCAAAAGAAGAGTTTTTTCATGTCTTGTGTTAGTCTCTTTCACTGGATTCTTTGGTGGGGATACTGGTCTTTAGCCCATTCAAAAACATTAAGCTGCTTTACATTCTCGATGTCACTTGGCAATCACGTGAGGCAAGAAAAAAATTAAAAGAAAAAGAGACAACTATAGATTGATTATATTATCTACGAGCTCTACTCATAAACAAGTGAGAACATAACAAAAAACTATAACTTTTATACTATAATCCACGTCAATTATGTATAAGATTGATGAGCTTTCATAAACTAGATCCAAATAAGAATATCCGGAAATCTTAAATTAGTATTTTAAAAAGATATTTAAAGGAGAGTCTAACTCAATCTACACTTTTTTATGTTGTTTTTTTTTTGGATTGGATGGAGAAGAAAAGAATGTGTGCTAACCGAGACTGAAACTGGGGACATTACCTCCAAAAGAGAAAAAGGAAAGAGGTTCAAACTTATGCTTTTGATGAGATTTAAGACAGTTAAACAGGACCATATATTTGTGCTTCATGAGCCAAATTTATGAATTTGTGAGCTTCCTGTTAAGAGGTTGATTCCTTTAGATGAATGCTTATATTTTATTCTATGTGTCTTTTTCCAATTTTTTGGTACAATACAAAATTATCCTCAGCGTCTAACTTTGAAAGAATAAATCCGTAATTAGATTCCTATTGTGAACCTTCAAATTTAGGTAGGGAGAACAGGTTCTTACTCTAAAGAAATGCCAAGTACAATGTAATCAACTATTTCAAGCAATAAACAGAGAGAAAGGAAAACATGCTTCTATAATTGGGTCAAATGTTCTTCTCTAATCTTTTGACTTTCTTTTAGATTTTTTATTTATTGTTTCTCTCAAATGTCCATAATTGCGCAGAATATATATATATATATATGTAACAAAATTAAATTTGGATTCTTCATAATTTATCTAGTAAATACATAAGGTAAATTTCGAAGGGGGGAAGAAAAAAAGAGAGTGTGAGGAGAGAGTATGAGTTGCGTCCCAATTCTCTCACATAAATGCATGAAAACGAAGCTATCATGTCGAAGTAATGCTGGCCGTCCAAAGAAACCACGATTCCAGCGAGTGCCAAACATCTTCAACATTCAAAACGCAACAATTCATTTGAATGAAATGCTACGTTTTAAGTCAAAAATTCCAATAAAAAAGTTTGTCAATGGTAGACAAGGCAACAAACCCTCAAAAGAGGATGAATTATGTGTTTACAAAAAATTTGGATAATTTTCTTAATTCTTTTTCAAAAACTTACTGATAACCTCCTAATTTAGGATTCAAAAGGATTATATTTGACACTAAATTAGGGAAGTAAAATACTTTTCTCTTGATTAATATGGTTAAAAGTGTACTTAATCAAATAAAACAAAGAAAGTATTGTAATTGTAATATTTTTATCAGTTTAAACCTCACTTTACGTTTGATTTCAATTTCAGGGAAAAGTAGCAAAATATAGAAAGAGTTGAACATAAGAGAGAGAAGCTGAAAATGGCAAAAGCAAATTGAACAAGTCATTTCGCTACAGCGAGACCGCAGTTCGCTATAGCGAGATGGCACTTTCGCCGTAGCGAAGGGGACGCTTCATAATAGCGAAATCGTGTTGCATAGAAATTCCAGAAAGCAACTCGCTATAGCGTGGAGGTAGCGAGCGCAGCGGAAACCTGAGAACTTATGAGACCTCGCTATAGCGAAAGTCGTTCCTCGCCATAGCGAGGTTGGACCTGAAACCCACAGTTTTAATTTTCAAGATAAAAAAGGAAGGAGGAGGAGTTAGGATTCATTCATTCTGCGGCAAAGAAAAGTCTGGACGTCCAGGGAGGCGATTTTGGGATGATCTTTGAGGCTATCCAAGCTTGGAAGGGTAAAGGAAGAGGAAGAACAAAAGGGGAAACTTCACTTTCTGCATCTCTTTCACTTCTTTTGTTTGCTTTCTTTATTTCTCTTCATCTTCTCCATGTATTTGACTGGATTCACTGTAAATTTAGCTATGTGTAGCTAAATTCTTATTTACTTAGAGTACTATGAACTTGATGCGAACTGAATCTTTATTTTCTTGTTGATTGTGATGATTAGAACCTTGTGTATCCTTCTCTTGCTTATTACTTTCTTTGAGATTGGCCACCTCTTGAAATTGAATTGGGTAATTGGAATTGACCTTGAAAAAGGGATTTTGATTGGACCTAAGAGTTGGATAAATTAAGTTTAGAATTATCTAATTTGTAATTTGGATAGAAATATACCTAATTGCCTTAATTGGTTTGTAGAGGGTTATAGTACTTAATGCATTCGAACCTAAATCTAAGGACATTTAGATTTTAGGGGAGAGTAGGGCTATAATTACATCGACGGACGGTTATAGCTTTTGAATCCCTTAACTCACAAGGTGAAAATTAATTGCAATTAAACAAGAAATTAAGTTTAGTAAGCATCAAGGGAATAGTGACTCTAGGTAATTTTAAAACCTTAGATTTTACCAAACTTTTCTTTGCCAACTAAGTTTTCTTTCAATTTGCTTTATTTTAAAATTAGTTCTAAAGTCAAGAATTTCATAATTGGTTGTTTAACGTGGATAAAAGTAGGTTGTGCACTGCCTAATTGCATTCAAGTCATTCTTCGTGAGAATGATACTTTTACTTATCACTGAACTACTTGATCCGACCCGTGCACTTGCGGACACACATAAAATTTTTCGTGGTCACTTACTAGTAAAGTTACTTTGAAGAATATTAGGCCAACTAACAATTATGTTAATAAAAAAGCATTTTACTAAAATTACTTTGAAAAGTATTAGGCAAATCAACAATTATATCAATCAAGTAAAAAAAGAAAAACTTTATATGGATGTTTGGAGTATAAAAAGCATAATTTTTTATTTCAAAAAATATAACACTTAACAATATATAGATAAATTTGATACATAACTTATTTGCAAGTAAACTATAATAATTTAATAATCCTTTCAATAATTAGTTTACTTAAAATGAATATAAAAGAATTTATCTAGTAAGAGATAATCAATTCTTCAAACAAAATATCAAAATAAAAATAGAACATTAATCAAACAACGTGCAATGTAAATAGTATAAGAAAAGAGAAAATGCAAACTTAAGATTTATCCTAATTCGACTCCAACCAAAACCTTATCTAGTCCCTAATCTTCAACTTAAAATTTCTCCACTAATTTCACAAGTTTAATCATGCATTTATGAGCTTTTATAATATCTAACTCAGTCTAGAATTATTTCTCACTCTAAAACAAAGTACTTCTTGCTTTCTTAAGAATAATCACTCTAAAAACTTCTATACTCTTATTTTTTTCTCACAAGAGATGCATCATTCTTGCCTTATAATAATTTTAGAATAATAAAATTGTTCAAAGAAACTCTCTTAAAGAATAAATATTCACAATGAAACTCTAATAACTTAAATTATGAAGATTTTGTAAGATTTGACTTAAGAATAATATTTTCTCTTTATAAGAATAAAAAATAAGTTTAAAATCACATTATAATTCATACATCTCATCAAAAATATGTTCGGAAGGTCATATTTATAGCCTATAATAAAATATAACTATTTGGAGTAAAAAAAAAGAAGCAATTACATGTTTTAAAAAATTATTCCTAATGCTAACAATAAACTAGAATGCTACTAATCAACTGTTGAGGTTGAGTTAGTTGATTGTCATACAAAATATGACTATTAGCTTGAATTTCTAATGTTCATGTTTAGAGAGCATTGAATGTTATTTTAGACCAGACTGATCGACTAGTTTCAATGTCAGTCAACTTATCAGTATAGACTCAATTTCAAATAGTTATATCTCTTTAATTTTAACTCTATTTTAAGTGAATGACCTATCATTCAACAAATCTTGGAGTCTATTTTCTAATACAATAAGTTTAATTTCAAAATTTTATATATTTTGTGAAATATGATCAAAAGAGTTATCAAATATCATAATAGAGTTTTATGTAAAATCCATATCTCATTACTTAACTTTAAAAGCTATTTAAATTTATTTTCAAATAAAATAAATTTATATTGAAAATTCATATAGCTTGTAATATGTGATAAAAATAGTGACCAAAGATCAAATTAAGTTTTTTGGGAAAAAAAACTATGCCTTATAATCTTTTAGGTCTAAATACATATTTTGAATCAAAATTTTTTGAATTGATAAATACAAATCTAAATAATTGAATTTCACATAAAAAAACCCCCCAACCTCTTATAAATATACCTATTTGAGTCAACTAGCTATTTTGATGCAACTAAGTTTTCAAATCTTCAAAATTTTTAAAATTTTCAATTATTGTAACATTCTTTCTTTGTCCTTGTTATTTCTTTGAGTAAAGCATGATATTAAATTTTTATTTTTCTCATTTCAATGCTTACTCTTCTTTCTTTGAATTATCCTACATGAAAAATATTTAAGTTACAAATCAAATAGTTAATATAATTCACATTTATAACATGCATGACATAATGAGATTTAGTATAATATAAATAACATATCATACATATGAGATTCTTATAATTTATATATCCAATTTAAATTATATATATAGCCTTAAAATCTATTAGATATATTATAAATAAATACATTTTATACATAAGAGGTAAAGTATGATTCAAGAATAAAATATTATGAATTAATGATTAAATAAATAAACACATATTAATATTATATTTGTCAATATTTTTTATCTTTAAAATTTATAACATAATTATGGCAAGCAATTTTTTTAATAATTATTCCTGACTTATAGCAATAAAATAATTTTATATTGATGTTATACTTATAACTTATTTATTATAAATTTGTCATAATCAAAACTTATAATATAAAATCTTAGGACTAACAATTGAATCAAAATCATCAATGTTGAAAATCGCTAAAATTGTGCCACATCGCCTTTTCCCCTCTATAAATGTTGCGTTCCACGCTAAAGTTTGACACTTATCCCTATGCAAAAGACTTAGAGCCAAATCAAGGAAGTGTATGGTATATGGAGCCAAATGCCTTATGCAGAAGAATTGTTCTTCCTTTGCATGCACACACCTCAAGATGAGAAAATTTTCTAGCACACAAAACAATGATCCCAATGCACAAAACCAATCAAGAAAACATAGAGAAGAATGATCCATAAAAATAAAAAAAATAAAAAAGATTTCATGAAAAATTGAACAACTAGATCAATTTCATAAGAATCCACAAAAAAAAATATAAGCATGAGAAAAATAGAGGAATAATATATATATATATAAGATTTAAATCAACAATGATTCACAAACACTAGATGTCAAGACATGTTTTAATGTGGATGAAGATTCTAGTGTAGAAAAAGAACACAAGGGATGAGCTTGATTAATTTTAATGAGAAATACAACATTTATGGAAGGAGAAGAGGGAATGTGGCATAATCTCAATGGTTTTCAACCTAGACAACCCTAATTTGATAAACTTTTCTACCAAAATTCCACAACTCAAAACACAGTGTTTCATTTAAGTGCTAAGGACTCGTGGTGCTCATTAGAACTATAATTGTTTTGGATGGCCAAGATTGTTTTGAGATGACAGTTTCATTTTCCTATATCAATAAAAGAGAATTTAGACAAATGTGAGTGGATCCCACTTATTATCTCTCATCCTTTTTTTGCCTCTTACTAAATTTATCTTGTACATTTACTAGATAAAAAGAGAAGATTCAAATGAACCAAAAATTCATTTTGAAGAAAATAAAAGAGTATAACTAAATAGCTTAAAATACAAATGATGTGTGATGCTCACTAGAACCATGGATGCTTTGGATGGCTAAGATTGCTTCGACATGATAACTTCATTTTCTCACATCTACGGGAGAGAATCCAAACATGTGTGAGTGGATCCCAACCATTATCTCTCTTGCTCCAATTCTTTCTATCCAAATTTGTCTTAAGCATTTATTATGTAAGTATAGAATATTCAAATTAACTAAAAATTCATTTCTAAGAATATAAAAGAGTATAATTGAATAGCTTAATTTCCATTGATTATTTGAACTCTATATATCTTTTCTTAAGTGAGAATGACTAATTAATAAAGTAAGGAGGAAATAAATTTAAATTAGTAATTACTAAAATTTTATAAGCCAACACAAAAATTCACTTCTATGCATGGTGACTAACTGACTATTGAGAAGTTGTGTGTAAGTTTATTTATTGACAAATTTATGAACTTACTTGTGTATATATATTTTTGATGTGTTAATTAAGTCATCCCAAATTGATATTAAAATTTAAAAAAATTATTTATTTTATATATAAGAGATTAAATATCAAAATTGCCTTATCTATCTGTTTGATTGGATGATATAAAAGAAAAATATATAAAAAATAAGTATGTGAAATAAAAAATAATTTTTTATCTATATTTTTTAAAAATAATAAAAAATACATACTATTAAATAATTATTATAAATGTATAATAAATATTACATATAATTTAAAAATAAATTCTTTCACGCCTACTCCAGATCAAACAAGACTAAACCCAAACAATAGGTTTGAGTTTGTCGAGAATTTGGGCCAATTCGATTTTTTGTAAATAATAACAACAATAGTAGTAAATGACGTTATAAGGCCGGGTTTTGAGATTGCCCCAAGCTGACAAGTGTATATATTTGGATCCGCATTTTTCATTTGAGACTTGTAAATAAAAAAAATAAGAAAGAAAGAAAAAAAGATATCAGAATTATTGAGCACTATGCGACCAAGTACATCCCGACGACGCATATTAATAAAATGAATATAATTATTTTGTTATAATTTATTTTTAAAATAAATTATTCTACTCTTCCTTATATATACTTTAATATCATATTTTTCTTATAAAAATATGTACAATATTTAAAATTAAAATCTAATCAATACTTTTAAGAATAATATTATTTTTATATTGATTAAATGCATATTTAATACTTATTATATTATATAAATAACAAATATAAAAATATTTCAATAAAAATGTATTTAATCATAACTTATTTTTTTTGTAAGAAATTAATATAACAAATTTTTTATTTAAAAATATAAATTTTTATAATAAAAAATAAAATTATACAATTTAGCTATCTTGTAAAATTAAAATGTAATTTTATCCTCATTTTCATTGAAGAAATTGTTGAATTTTTGGATATTGAATAGTGAAGAGTAAATTACAAAAAATTTTCTTGTATTTTATTAAAATTATATAAACTTCTCTTTTATTATAAAAATATATAATTTAATTTAATTTCAATTTTTTTTTACTGAAATACCATTTATAAAAAAAATTGTAAGAGTAGTTAATATTAGATATTTTAGTTACACATTTAAAATTAGACTAAAATATAATATAATTTTTATTTCAAAAAATGTTTTTATATATTTTATAAATAAAAATAATATAATTTTAATAAAATTATGCATGATTTACTCAATAATATAAATAATTGAAAGATCTTTTTAAGAAGAAATCAAATAAAAGCGCGCCTATGTTGAGAGAGCGGGGGAATGAAATGGACCCGGCTTTCGCCGCCCACATTTCAAATCAAACATTACAACTCACAACCCTTAATATTAAATTCAAAACAAAATAGAAGAGCTCATGCAGGGCTATGTGCTAAGTTGCGCCATGAGTGAACAGGCCTCAACCGTCCAAATCGTGCAACTGCCCTTAGCTACACACGTGTCCTCCTCCCCTCCTTGTTTTGACTCGGCGGAGCCGCCGAAGTGAGAAATTTGCATAGACTAAAATAAACAATTAAAAAAGACCTTAGACTTTATATGTTTACTAAATTTTTTAAGAATTAAAATTGAAATAATTCATTTAATTCTGCATGTTGTAAAATAATTAATACCAATAAGATTATAATAAATTAAAACATAAATATAAAAACTTAAAGATACTCTTATCAAACCAAATTAAGACATATAGGAATACACATATTAAATTTTAAATGATTTATATATGCTCTCTTAAATTCAAAAAAAAAATTAATTTTTTAAAAAAATTTATTATTATTATTATTATTAGGAGAGATGTGATTCTACATCAATTTTTTTTGGTCATGTAACATGTTTTTATTGGTCTAAAAAAACAAAGGTGGTGAAATTTTCTTTTCTTTTTTTAGAAAGTTTAGACTGAGTTGAAGTTGGTCCTGAAATCCCAACTTTTTCAAATAATAAATGATTCAAATAATAAATGATAAAAGTTTAGAAAAATCATTTCTAATTGTGTTTACAAATATCTTTTTCATTCAACTCTTGTGGACTTTTTTACCATATTTTTCATTTATATTTACCAGTATTTTTGCTTATTAGACTCTGAAAATGACTGAATAAATAATTAATTTTATTTTTAGTAAATAACTAACTTCTTAATTTAGTCATCTAAAGTATGACATTTTTAATTTACTCTTTCATTAATTTTTTAAAAATTTAAATTAAGAAGATAATTCTCATAACTTTAATATGTATAGAAATGGAAATTTTTTAAAAAAATTATCACATGTCAAAATAATTAAGAATTAATCGTCAAAATTAACATATTTTGTAGAAAAATTAGTTTAAAAAACAAAAAAGAAATGTAATCTCAACCGCAAAGGATTAAAAAATAATAATAATAATTGGATGTAATCTATTCTAACAAAAATCATTGTCCTGTAATTTTATTTGCATTTGAATTTCATTTTCTTATCATTTGAGGCTGGCTGGCTGGCTGGCTCAGGTCAGGCTTCTCATCATAGCGGCAATTTTCCTCGTCTCTTCTATCATTCACAAATAAAATAAAGCAAATAATAATAATAACAAAACAAAATTTTTAAAAATTTTATTTTGTCTCTGTTACTTTTTTTTTTCTTCTGACAGAGAAGCACAAAAACAGAGAGGAAGCGGAGCCAGGAGCGATTGAGAGATTTGAACCCCGCCGATATCCGAAACGGTTCTTTTCGCTCTCCGCGTTTCGGTGCGAAACCCCTACCCCAACCTTCCACCGGTCGCCGTCGCCGAGTTTCCGATTGGATTGAGCAACCACTGATTTCATACCCGTAGAATCGATTGGTTTCGGCGTTTCGTTTTTGCATCTTCATCGATCTGTGTATTTTGGAGCTGTGGATCTGAGAATTTTTAGGAGGGAGAGGGGTATAGGAGTTGCGTAAAACGATGCCGTCTCATGCGGATCTGAACCGTCAGATCGAACATCTGATGGAGTGCAAGCCTCTGCCGGAGGCGGAAGTGAAGAGTCTGTGCGATCAGGCGAGGGCGATACTGGTGGAGGAATGGAACGTGCAGCCGGTCAAATGCCCCGTGACGGTGTGTGGTGATATACACGGGCAGTTCTACGATCTCATCGAGTTGTTCCGGATAGGAGGGAATGCTCCAGATACCAATTACCTATTTATGGGTGATTATGTTGGTGAGTCTTCTTCCAATGAATTAGCTTTTTCAGAAATTTGATGGGCTTGATTTGTTTGGGTGATGGAGTTTTTTTTCCCTTTCTCTTTTCCGTAATTGTTCTTATATTGGTTGGATGAAGATGAAAAAAATTAAGAGCTCGATACCGTGGTCTACCGCGATACCGTGGTCTACCGTGATACCGCAAAAAAAAAAATTATGTCAGGATTCTGTTTCATCATTTCTTGGCTGTTGATGTCCGATTTATAACTTGAAGCCTCTGAACATGATATTCTTACAACTTTGCCTTTCAATTTTGTCTTTGATGTTTTATATGGAAACTGTTATTGCGAGAAGCCGAGGACTCTTAGCTGCAATCATCAGTTTGAAAGAGTTTGGGAAGTGATTGTTAAAATTTTTACTTTGTGCTCTAGTTTTAAAAGTACTACATTTAGGATTTAGCTTGATTCCCCTCGTTGCTTCTTCCATAATTAAGTGATTACGTTATATGATGTATTCTGGAGTCTTATTCTGGTTTGAACCAGCTTTGAACTACAAAGCATGAACATGGACACAGGATATGAGGCATGGCATGAGACAGCAAAACACATGCCATATAATTATATAATTACGTAAAGTATTAATATGTATGAGAATGAAAAGTGAAAACATTAAGAAGCATGTCAAAATATACCTTAAATATGTATGGTATGGCTTAAAACATGCTTATAAGGTACCTAATAAGTGTCTGTTGTCTAAATAATTATTTTCATTTTTTATTTTTTTGGTTCTTAAAAGCACTACCTAGAGATGGGTGGAGTTTTGACACAAGTGTCAAATGTCCAATGTGCCAGACATGGACATTGCTATTTTCTTGCAGTGTTCCTGCATCATAATTTCATATTAAGGCTTTCGTTGGTAATGTCCTACCAGTTGATTTTTAGACTAGACTAATTGGCTAAGTATAATAAACTTCTTTATTTCTAAATGTGAGCTACATATTGTGTTTATAACTCTGAAGCCGAGTGTTGAAAGTGCCAAATTATTGTGATCATGCATCAACGATAGAGATTTCGGCCGGAGTGCTTTGAGAATGAAAATACAGTTATTAAGTCTTCTTATAGGAGCTTGGTTATGACTATACTATCCAGTTGTAGGGTAATAGTAGTACATTGAAGAAATGTTGTGATGTTATAAATGGATACTGTGCAAAGAATTGAGTTGTTCATGAATCTTCCTTATTGTTGTGATTTTCCAAATGTTACTAGTTTATATATCAAATGAATAAAGATTTGAGGATAGTGGTGTCCTGATTTATCAAATTGGTGATAGGAAGATGAAACAAAAAATTGTTAATAGGATTTTTCCAGGATAAAATATCAGCTAGGAGAGAAGCACTGTAATGTCAAGAGCCAGTCCTTTGACAATTTATGTTGGGAACATAAGAGGAAGCATGTGGTGTTGTCACTTGTTCTTATTGAGATATTCAACTAGGTGTCATTGCATGTGACTTACATGAAAAATTCTTTAGCTTTTGTGGGCTCTGCTCTAGACCTGGAGGGAGGACATGGGAGATATCAACTTCAATGTTATCAGATTGTAAGGACTAAGCACTAAGGAGTTTTAGCTATAAGATGGTGCTAGCTTTGGCCAATACTATTACTTTTTCGTCTGTCATTACACTTGTTCTTTAAATGATGTTCAAATTATAGGAATCACATCTGTAAAACTGCTCGCATTTTCTCATCAATCATCATACCGGGTATATTTATGCAGATCGTGGTTACTATTCAGTGGAGACTGTTACGCTTTTGGTGGCCTTGAAAGTCCGTTATAGAGATAGAATTACGATTCTCAGAGGAAATCATGAGAGCCGTCAAATTACACAAGTGTAAGATTGCATGAGCACCATGGTTTTTATTGGAATCTGTGCTTTAAGATGTAATAGAAGGTTTAATATATATCCTGCTCAGAAGCAGCAGCTTGGTTTAATAAATTATAGCATTACAGCATTATGACAAGAGTAAAATACACCCAATAGTCAATACTCTAAGAAAACCTAATGTCAAATGCATTTATTTTATAAAAATGAACCAGATACACAGATGTCAAGCAGCATTGCATTAGAAAGGCACTCTTAAGTCTTGACTAGTGAAACATTCTATACCTAAGCTTGAAAGGTGGATCTTTTGGTGTATAGAACTTATTGTGAACATGACTTGTGCTTGTTAACACCAATTTGTTAATAGTTTTGACGAAATATAATAGGAAAGAAATGGAATTCTGTTTCAGCACAAAAAGACAAATTTTTTTTTAAAGTATGATTTTTATTAGTTGACTTACCATTTCATCTGTATCTTTTACCTTCTGCTTTCAGGTATGGCTTTTATGATGAGTGTTTGAGAAAATATGGAAATGCTAATGTCTGGAAGTTTTTTACCGACTTATTTGATTATTTACCACTGACTGCCCTTATTGAGAGCCAGGTTTGAGTTAATTAGATTGCAGAATGTTCTTCTGACTATTCTTATGCCAGCCTCTAACTTCCATGTATATTACAGATTTTCTGTTTGCATGGAGGTCTTTCACCTTCGCTGGATACACTGGATAATATCCGGGCCCTGGACCGCATACAAGAGGTATGTGTTATTAAAGACTAGTCTGAATCCTGTGCACCATCTTATATAATTTGGTATTGAGAACAATTTAATATGAAGTTATGAACTATGAAGTACGCTATCATGAGCTAAAGATTTTCGTCTTATTGTTTGGTATATGGTTTGGAAATAATCTGTGTGATGTTGAATAATTGCCCACTTCTCTTTCTGTTTAGTAAAATCGTATATATTTACCATGTTGTCAACCATGGCAGGTGCTTGAGGAATTTTGGATGTCCCATCTTTTGGCTAACAATAGAATGCCACTTACTAACATTCTTCTTATCTAAACCAATGCTGAAGTTAAATGGATGCCTAGCAATTGTTAAACCTAGGATGCCTGACAATTATGCTTGTACATTGCAGGTTCCACACGAAGGACCAATGTGTGATCTCTTGTGGTCTGATCCAGATGACCGCTGTGGATGGGGAATATCCCCTCGTGGTGCTGGATATACATTTGGACAGGATATAGCTGCTCAATTCAATCATACCAATGGTCTCTCCTTGATATCTAGAGCTCACCAGCTTGTCATGGAAGGTTACAATTGGTGCCAGGTGCATGACATAATCTTCGGAATTATTATTATTATTTTTTTACCTGTTTGGTTTGGGGTATTTTTCCCATTTCTACATATTGACTTCTAATTTGATGACTTTTAGGACAAGAATGTTGTGACTGTATTTAGTGCTCCAAATTACTGTTACCGATGTGGGAATATGGCTGCAATACTGGAAATTGGAGAGAACATGGATCAGAATTTTCTGCAGTTTGATCCGGCACCCCGGCAAATTGAGCCTGACACTACACGCAAGACTCCGGATTATTTTTTGTAATTCCATTTATCTGCCAGCCGTTTGTAGTTATTGTTTTCTGCTGTTACTGTAGATGTGTTTTTAAGAGGAGTCTCCCTGTTTAATGGAGGTTATCATCAACATAATTCTTTCTTTTGGAGTTTGCCTACTACTGCTGCTGCCTTATTTGCACAAGAAACCCATAGGAGAACTGACAGCCACCCATTAGTGTTGTATATTTTCGAGAGGAGGAAGCAGCAATAACATGGTATATCTTGTGTATTTTTTTTTTCTTTAAATATCTCAAGTTTAGAGAGGAGATTTTTGAGATCTGACAATCATGTTGATTTGAGACTTTCTTATTGTGCCAAATGGAAGTGCAGGTTTTTATCTCGCATGATTTAGTGATAACGCTGGTACGGACACCTTGTTTGGTAAATAATAAAATAGAATAAAATTAAAGAAAAAATGATTTTGAAAATAAATAATTTTTATGTTTTTATTTTTTAAAAATAATAATAAATAAAAATTATTACAGTAATATAATAAGCACTGAAAGAAAGACGAATGAAATTCTCGCCTACCAATCCAGGCACAAGGGTTGAGTTGGGACGGGTGCATGGGGATTTACGAAATGTAATATCAAACAGAATGAAGCTATGTCCTTTGATTTTGTTGATGTCCATTTGACGCCCGATTCAATGACAGTGTATTATAGCGTCCTGTGTCCAATTTTGGATTAAAGCGACCAATATTTCCCCGTATGAATTCTACTTTGTTCATATTACTGATGCTTCAGTGCATTGATCTATATCAATCAAGATGAAAGTGTGGAATCCATCATCGATAACAATTGTATTCTGAGTTATGACGTGGTAAGAATGCCGAACACCTCTGCGACAATACTTGGTGTTCCAATAGAGATGTTTTAATTTTTTAAAAAAATACAAAAAGCAAAAAATAGGGGGGCTACATCAGAGGATGTGGACTCGCTGAACACAGGTCTCGCTAGTTTCAACTGTACTTGTAAGGAACAAGGGCAGCGAAGATGCCATTCATTATGTTAGCAGGAGATCCAATTACGCCAGCAGCTATATCTGAGGAAAGAAATTTTCAATTTGACACACATCGTTTTCGACCTACTCATTTTCAGACATTTCCATAGCAACCCAAAGTTGGAAGACAGGTGAGTAATACTAATAACATCCGAAATGAGAGAAAAAGGGGGGGGGGGGGGGGAATGATTTTATTTTGTGGACAAGTATTTGTTATCAAATTTTTTTAATAACAATATAATACGTAAATGTTTTTTAAAGCTCCTTGATTCTTTAAGACAATTTGTTTCATATGACAAATGTTTATACTCATGTTTATAGAAAAATTTCATAAAAAAACATTACGGAATTTTACCTAAATCTAATCTAGCCTTCCATATTTGAATCTTCTAACAAAATTAATGAAAATATTTCATCCCAACCATCAAGCATGCATTTTGGTCATATATCTCTAACAGTTCCTAATGTTATAAAACATACAGCTGCCATTTTCAGCCCTAGTTTTCCCTGATAGATGCAGGTCACAGAATATAAAACAGGTATACTCTTAGCAGAATTTTTGTCACTACAAAATAATGAACCTAACTAAACAAGAG
Organism: Erythrophleum fordii; assembly: GCA_032878935.1. Taxonomy (NCBI): domain Eukaryota; kingdom Viridiplantae; phylum Streptophyta; class Magnoliopsida; order Fabales; family Fabaceae; genus Erythrophleum; species Erythrophleum fordii. The sequence continues at coordinate 44,267,733 of JAVQMF010000053.1, read as the reverse complement.
GCTGGATAAAGAAAGCTGAGCATTTGGCCTAATACAATCAAGTATCGTGCTTAGTGAGTAGGCATAGAAAAAGGTTAACCTTGGAGCAAATAGCATCATAAAAAAGGCTACTGTGTCAAAACCGAGAGTTTGTATGAACCCTGCCTGCTGCAAAACCTGATACTGAAGCTGCCCTCCTTTTTCTCAAGTATATGATTGAGCCACTAATGAGAAACAAAAATATCACGATCCCCTGTCCAAGGTGTTTCACAAAATATATGTGAATACTAACACATCGTCTTGTCCATCATCTGAGAACTAATCACGAAATAAATTCCCGTTTAAATTCATCATGATAAAACATTTAGCAGAAAAGAGAAAATCTGAGAACTAATCTTAAGATAATATGGTGCATGCACCCCCCTCCCCAAAAAAAAAAATAATAATAATAAAGAAAAAACCCCCCGATAACAGGTAGCAAAAGAAATCCTTTAAAATAGTACAGCGACTCCTACTTCAAAACTACGTAAAGATCATGAGAAGTAGAACCAAAATCCTACAAACTGTAAATTTAAATTACATCCAACTCCATTGTATTCCTTTTTTTGTTTTATCCATTGACAATTGAAACCCATGACCTACAACTCCCCAACCACCTTAGCTAAACCCAAGTAGCATTAACAAAATTACATTCTGCTAACCAAGGAGATTGCAATCCCTCAGATGTCAGTAGAAAATAAACTAATACCAAAATCAAAATGATGCCAGCAATATGAGTTAATAACACGTGACAAGTCACTGCAGGATAGTTCTAATACTTACAGATTGCCAGTATTATAAAGCATAAGGTAGATGGAAGAATGAAGAAACTATATGCCTATATATGGCACTCAATCTCTTTTAAGGTTTTGACTCGAGCAGGACGAATGCCTCCTCAAATGGTATTAAGATCAGGCCAAGCACTTGAAACATCCTTGCACTTGGAGGCTCCAATATATTAGATATGCTAGTGGCTCATACTCAAATTGTGAACTAAACTGGACATTGCAAGATTACCACGATTAGCATAGGTTGTGGAATTGTTACGTAGCAGTAGATATACTCTGTTATTTTCTGTTATTGCTTCTATTCAGTTAGGGGTAGTTGGGTAGTTATTGGGTGTTTGTTAGTCAATAAGGAGTTAGGCAGCTAGGCTCTCTTCTTAAGATATATATTGGAAGAGAAACAGAGCCAGGGAATGTACTGATATATGAATTTTTTGGAATAAACTTAGTATTGAGTACTGATTGGCATTGTTTTGTACCAATCTGGTATCAGAACCACCGATTCTTGGTAATGGCGAAGGAGACTCGTGCAAACGATTGGTTTCATGAGATGCTCCAAATGTGAATGGAATTACACAACCTGCAATCATCGGTAGTGCAAGTAGACTCGTTAGTTACGCGAATTGTGGCAACGATGGATGCATCAATCTTGCGGATAGAAAATGCAATAGCAAAACTAGCAGCGAAGATGTCATCGCTATCAACACACATAGTTGAGGAAGGAAGCGGAACCGATGGTGCAACGAACAATGCGACCACCATACAAGGAGGGAGACCAGCGAATGGATGTTTACAATTTGGTTCCTATAATGGTAACCATACTGGTTATCAATTTCCTACTAAGTTTTTGCGGGTAGACTTCCCAAAATTCGACGGAAGTGATTTCAAGGGATGGCTATTTCGTTGCAAGCAATTCTTTGAGATTAATGAAACACTGGCAGACCAATGAGTTCGCTTAATCACTATACATCTGGATGGGAAGGCTCTACAGAGGCATCATGGCTTCATGTGGAAAAGAAAGGTCAGCGAAATTGGTTGGATGGAGTATGTGGAGGGACTGAAAACCAGATTTGGAGATATTTTCAATGTAGACCCAATGTCAAAGATCAAGAACTTGAAGCAAGAAGGGGGAGTAAGTGAATATCAAGAGAAATTTGAAGAGCTTTTGGCATAAGTTGAATTGCCTGAGCAGCATGCTATTAGTTGCCTTCTTGGTGGCCTTAAACCGAAAATTGAAGCATAGGTCCAAATGTTTAAGCCTACCACCTTGACCAATACTATATACCTAGCCAGATTACAAGAAGCCTCAGTAATGGCTATTCAGAATTAGTCAGTGATACCTTAGAAGAAGCCTCAATCATCCCTCAACATCAACAACATTTTTCAATCATCCAAGATATGTTCAAACCCACCCTTCCCTCGAAACTCAACCAACTTTTCCACTGTCAAAAATACTGCGGGTGTCAAGAACGAGAATACAACATCTTCTTCCATTGCCTCAAAGGCCAAAACCCACCTTAATATTGAGAAGCCTATTAAACAGCTGACTAAGAAGGAGATGTATGATTAGAGGAGACAAAAATTATGTTATTGGTGCCCAGAAAAATTCAGTTTCGATCATAAATGCAAGAGTTCACAACTCTATGCACTAATGGTGTAAGAAGAGGATCAAGGAGATGTGATGGATATTGATGAGAATTCAGAAGGTATGGAAGGAGCTTCAACAATAACCCCTCCCAGGATATCCTTGAATGCAGTAACAGGATTTATGGTGAATTCTCAAGGGTATTCTACCATGACTATTCAAGGGAAACTCAAAAACCAGCCTATCTTGATATTGCTTGATACTGGAAGCACCCATAATTTTGTGGATGCCAGTATATGGTCAAGAAACTAAAATTGAAAACATAGCTATTGAGTATCGGCAGGAACCAAGGTTTCCATAGCTAATGGGGACCAAATCATGGTGGAGGCTAGATGTTTACAGTTAACATGGGGGATGAATGACAACTTATATGTAGCAAACTTTTTAATGATGAATCTTGAAGGCTATGATATGATTTTAGGCATTCAGTGGTTGTCTAGACTAGGAAGGATTACATGGGATTTGAAGGAACAATACATGAACTTCATGCTACAGGGGAGGTCCCATGAGCTCCATGGCATTGATTATCATAACCCTTCTCTGGATGACAGAGACATCAAGGGAAATTTTTCAAAGCCACAAGGCCAAGTGTATGTGATACAACCCAATTTTTTTCATCAACAAGAAGGGATAATGTTTACAGATTTATTAATTGCAGAAAAACAAGCCTTATAGGAGCTGCTACACGAATTCGAGGATATATTCAAAGAGCCTGCGTCTCTTCCTCCTACTAGGAAATTTGATCACACTATAACTCTTAAAGAGGAACAACCCATCAGCCTTTGACCCTATTGGTATGGACCTTTACAGAAAACAGCAATAGAAGATTTAATTCGAGACATGTTGAAGAATGGAGTTATCGGACCAAGCCATAGTGCATTTGCTTCTCGATAGTATTGGTTAAGAAGAAGGATAATACTAGGACATTTTGTGTTGATTATCGGAAATTGAATGCTCAAACGGTCAAAAACAAGTTTCCCATTCCCATTATTGAAGAGTTTCTTGATGAATTGAAGGGATCAAAATTTTTCTCTAAGCTTGATTTACAGTCAGGTTATCATCAAATTCACATGCATCCAGATGATATCCATAAGACAATTTTAAAACTCATGAAGGGTTATATGAGTTCCTTGTAATGCCTTTTAGATTAACGACTGCCGCTGCCACATTTCAAGGATTAATGAATAAAGTTTTCCAGCCCTTCTTAAGGAAATTCATCTTAGTTTTTCTTTTATGACATTTTGGTCTATAGTCCCTCTTGGGAGACTCATCTTTAGCATCTTAAGAGTACCTTACAACAGCTTTGTGAGAATAAATTGTATGCAAAGAAGAGTAAATACATTTTTGGTGCTGCTAAGATTAATTATCTTGGCCGCATTATTTTTGAAGAAGGTGTTATAGAAAATCCTAAAAAGGTGGAAGCAATACAATCATGGCCTACTCCTCTCACCATCAAATCTTTACGAGGTTTCCTTGGCCTCACTGGATACTATCGAAGATTTGTCAAAAATTATGATTCCATTCACATATTTGTTGAAAAAAGGAGCATTCATTTGAATCGAAAAGGCAGATCAGGCCTTTCAAACACTCAAGGCAACCATTTCTTCCACCCCAGTACTGGCTTTATCAGATTTTTTCCTCCCATTTACAGTAGAAACTAAAGCCTCCAATGTAGGAATGGCGGCTGTTCTGTCACAACAAGGCCACCCTATAGCCTTTGTAAGCAAAGCTTTTTCCCCTGTCAAGCGACATCTTTCAGCTTATGAGAAAGAGCTCATTGCTATTGTTTTTGTGGTTAAACACTGGAGGCAGTACCTTCATGGAAGACAATTCACCATCCTCACTGATCATCTTCCATTAAAACATGTACTCAACCAAAAGTTTGTCACACCAGAACAATTTAAATGGGTTAACAAACTTTGGGGACTCACTTATGATATTGTCTATCGAAGAGGAAGAGAGAATGTTCCCGCTGATTCCTTGTCTTGACAATACGCTGAGGACTCTGGCACCATCATCATGCCATGCTATCATTTCGATAGTTTCCAGTTTGCATAATAAGGTGAAGGAATTTTGGAAAACTGATGCGGTTCTAACTCAATTGGTGGTTGACTTAGTAGCAGACCCCTAATCACATTCCAAATTTACTTGGGATCATCAACTCCTAAAGTGTAAGGATAAACTAGTGGTGGGGAATGACCAAGCCTTGTGACGTCAGCTGTTGCACCACTTCCACAATGATCATGTTAGTGGCCATTCGGGCACCACAGCAACATATAAACGACTTGAAGCTATATTCTATTAGAAAGGGATGAAGAAGGAGGCCAGGAAGTTTGTCTGTGAATGTGCTGTTTGTCAAAGATATAAATATGAAACCGTTGCCACTTCCAGGTTACTACAGCCTCTCCCTATTCTAGCTAATTTCTAGACTGACCTTAGCATGGATTTCATTATTGGCCTACTAAAATCTCAAAACAAGACTGTTATTCTGGGGGCAGTAGATTGGTTCACCAAAGGAGGCCACTTCATTCCACTTCAACATCCATTTACTATTGTACACGTTGCCCAGGCTTTTATGGATCACATTGTTAAACTACATGGTTTCCGATAATAATTATCATAGATCGAGACTTGATTTTTTGTGGTCAATTTTGGAAGGCTCTCTTTAAAATTCAAGGGGTCAAGCTCTTGTATTTCTCTGCTTATCATCCTCAAACAGATGGTCAAACAGAGGTGTTCAATCGTTGCCTCGAGTGCTAGCTACGGTGTATGAGTGGGGATCATCCTAAAGGTTAGGTACACTGGCTTCCTCTTGCTGAGCTCTGGTATAATAATTCATACCATCCTGCCATCAAGATGTCTCCATTTGAAGCTACTTATGGTATTCCTGCCCCTAATCACCTTCCTTATCTTGCTGGTGATTCAGATAATGACATGGTTGATCGCAGTCTAAGGGCAAAGGAAGCTACTAAATCCTTGTTACAATACCATTTTCAACAGGCTTAGCAAAGGATGTTAGCTATGGCTAATAAACGACGCACCAACAAGGAGTTTCAAGTGGGGGATCTGGTCTACCTAAAACTTCATCCTTTTTGATGAAACACTCTCAGCAATGCTACTTTACACAAGCTAGCAGCACGGTATTACAATCCCTTTAAGGTGCTCAAATGTATAGGGAACGTTGCTTACAAATTGGAGCTCCCCAGTGACACTCGAATTCATCCAGCTTTTCATGTTTCTTTACTCAAGAAGCATCATGGGGTCCTCCTTCCTACAAACCCCACCTTACCTACTGTCCATGATGATGGCTCATTTTCTATGGAACCAGAGGCCATTCTGGCTTGGCTGGTTGTTAAGAGGAACCATCTTCCCCTCACCCAAGTTCTAGTACAGTGGAAGCATGCTACAAAGGAAGACACCATGTGGGGGTCCCTGACAGCTATTCAGCAACACTTTCCACACTTTGATACTACTGCTCCCTTTCATCCTTGAGGACAAGGATGTTTTTTGAAGGGGGGAATGATTGTTACGTGGCAGTAGATATACTCTGTTATTTTCTGTTATTGCTTCTATTCAGTTAGTGGTAGTTGGGTAGTTATTGGGTGTTTGTTAGTCAATAAGGAGTTAGGCAGCTAGGCTTTCTTCTTAAGATATATATCGGAAGAGAAGCAGAGCCAGGGAATGTACTGATATATGAATTTTCTGGAATAAACTCAGTATTGAGTACTGACTGGCGTTGTTCTGTACCAGGAATGGTCCTTGACCAAGGCTATAGACTCTCATTTTGGAGAGTTAAGCACATGAAAATAACTCAAGTGCTTAGATCAAACTCACTGGAAATTCTTCCAAATACAGATGGGAAGTTCTACCGTGAAACATTTATCAGCAAACTCACTCCTATAGGCTGTTTGGTAGCAAGGAGAGAAGATTGATGGGAATGGGAGTTTTTCAAAAAATAGTGGGAAATGTCTATTATACTCTTATAATTATTACTCAATAATACTTGTCCTTTTTTATTACTTTCTTTAAAGTAAGGATAAGAATTCTATCTCATCCACCTACATTTCCTTTCTATTCTCTCAATCTCCTTTCCCGCGTACCAAACACAACCATAGTCCTGTGAAATGAGGATGATGAATGTCTTCCTATTCAGCAGCTCAACTAAACACTACAGTTATTATGCATATTGACATCAAATACAAAGGGTTTGCATGTGCACATTCTCAATTGAATTTGGACTTTGGAAGATTAGCTGGGCTGCCAGTTGATGATCCTTTAATACAGTTATATTTGGTTCAAGAACAGAATATTACCCACTCACTGTATGATTTGATTTTGCCAATAACCTGATTCGGAAGCTAATAATAAACAATGACATTGAAAGTAACACCTAAAAACTGAGAATTACCTCAAAACTAAGCACTGACAACTTCTCTTCAGTAGCTGGGAGTATACAGCTTCGATAAGTAATGTAGGCCTGTGATGCATTATCTGAAGTGGATGAATCATCCAGTAAACTTCTATTTTTCACTGAAGTAGTGAACTCTATGGCATCATGTAACGCTTCATTCAATTTTTCTGTGTTGTCAGAGACTTCCAGAGACAATCGAGCATTTTGAAAATTTGTCCTCTTTAAATCTTTCACAGAAACTTTAATTTCTATGCATTTGAATGGAATACGGTAGCCAGTCTCACTACAGCGATATTTGTTGTCACCCTACAACTCCAAAAACAACTTACAGATAAAGAGCTCAGAAAAACAGAAAGGTAGAAGATACTCCATATAGATTAAAGGAGAACACAAGGAAATGCAATGAGAGGTATTACATAGTACTACTTTTGCAAGAGGACGACTAAAGAGCATGAATTCAAAATCCCATATCACCAACTGACCACATTCTGCAATTCTCTAATTCCACATCAGTATATTTGGATTAATGAAGACTGTCGTGAAAAAGTTTGTCGAGAAAATTTTTAGTTTTCTCATATCTCCACACATTGAACTAGACTCAAATGAACAAAAAACTCATCAATATCTAATAGAAAGTTAGAAACTAGAATCAGTTCTGTATCCATGCGGACATCAACCTTCAATCCCAGAGTTAGATAGATTGACGATCTAGCTAGCTGCAAAATGAAATGACTAAACTTATGCAGTGCATTCGTTTTTTATTTGGCCATATATAAAAATGTAATCACGACTTTCACTAGCAACACATGTGAACATTTGCAGCAATGTCCAAATGCTTCAAACCCAGAAGGCAACCAAAAAAAGCCAAGTAATCACATTCTCAGAGATTGAACTGCAAGAAAGTATATTACATTTATAATAAATGACAATAACCAACAATAATTAAAACATATGAGTTGGCACCGCGAAACTGGATACTACTTGCATTTGATCTGAAACTCTTTTCACATTATCCAAGAAAGATACTACCTTTATTTACTTGTCAAACAACTTAATAGCTTACATATGCATAACTCCGGAAGTTTATAAAAATCATACAAGTTAAAACTAAATTGTGACAATTCGCTGAAACACATACACAACATGTGCAAACAAAAGCACTCAAAACTATCTTTTAAGACAATAAAATATGGGTTCTAGGAAAAACCCAAAATTCTGAAAGAACAGGAAGAGAACCTTCTCGGAGTAGAGGCAAGGGACGCAGAGACCAGAGGGAGAGCATTCAAAAGTAACGTTACTTCCAGCCGGCTTTTCCTTGAAACTTAATAAAACTCTGCTCTTCACATGACGAGATTCACCGCTTCCCCAATCTCTGCCCAATTCAAATGGTGAAAACGAGAGTAGAACTTTAAGGATACAGTGCATTAAAATTATCGTATAGATCATGAGAGAGGGAGTGAGAGACAGAGAGAAGAGATTACGTTTGCTGCCCTAAAGCGTGAAGGCGAGCTTCTGAGAACAGAGCGACCGCAAGGCAGAAGAAGAGGACGGCAAGAAACGATTGTGATTTTGCAGACACCATTGCTTGGCACTTCCTTCTCCTATTATGATTGTTTATAATTTCTGGATCCAAATCATTCTAAACAGGCTTCCCAGAAGGGAGAGGATCCAGATCCCAACACCCTACGCAGATCATTGAAGTTTCATTCACATGCTATTTGCGTCTCATCGCAATACTCGTTAACAATTAGAAGAAAAACAAAGCTTAAAAATTATAGAATAAATTGTGAGCATAGATATTGACTGTCATAAATATTAGATAAATATTTAAATATTGTATATTATATTGATCGAGTTACCTGATCTGTGCTTTGCACAGAGTATTTAATAAGATATTTTTATTTTTGAGTTTAAATGATATAATATATATATATATATATATATCTATATCTATATTAATAAAGTGATTCTAGATAAAAGCTAGGCAACATTAAAGTTTAATTGAAATAAAAGAAGAATTAAAGAGATCAAAGGCAAAAGTTTAGTTAAGGTATGAAAGAATTAAGTAAAGTAAAAATAGGAGTTAAGTTGAAGCAAAAAAAAAAACCAAGGAATGTAGAAATAAAAATTAAATTGAGGTGATAAAGAATTAAAGAATGTAGAGAGGAGTTGAGAAGAATTGAAAATTTTAAAGAGAGATTGAAAAAGTTAAGTTACTTTTAGGTATATTTTTTATATATATTTATTATTTATATTTATTAAAATAAAAATTTAAGAGATATATTTTGGATGAACCTCTAAATTCATCTTTTTTGATTATTCCTCAACCAAAAATTGTTGTTACAATTGAAGAAAAAGGGCATGCCAGTTAACCTCTTGTTATTATTCTTGTAAAAAATATTGAAGAAGCTAAGGAACATCTACTCATTAAAGACGCCTTTGATGGCATGACTATAATTATAGAAATTAAGGCAGACGCTACTATAATGATAAAAGAAGTGCACAGTCAAAAGGTTAAGGTTAGAGAATATATTGATGAAGTCGATAAAGAACAAAATTAAACAAATTGAGTTAGAAGCCACCTTATAAGTAGTAGTAGTAGTAGTAGTAGTAACAATAGTAATAGTAATGTAGTAGTAGTAGTAGTAATAGCAGTAATAGCAATAGTAACAGTAACTGTAACAGTAGTAGTAGTACTAGTATTAGTAACTGTAACAGTAGTAGTAGTACTAGTATTAGTAGTAGTAGCAGTAGTACTAGTATTAGTAGTAGTAGGAACTGTTACTACTATTGCTATAGTTATTGCTACTACTACTGCTACTGTTACTATTGCTACTACTATTACTATAGCTACTGTTTCTACTATTGCTTCTACTACTGCTACTGCTACTACTACTATTATTGTTACTGCTACTGCTATTGCTACTATTACTATTACTGTTACTACTGCTATTGCTACAGTTGCTGCTGCTGCTGCTACTATTACTATTACAGTTACTGCTATTACTACTGCTATTGCTACTTCTACTTCTACTACTATTACTACTGTTGCTACTGCTATTACTACTGCTACTACTGTTACTACTAATAGTAGTAGTAGTAGCAGTAGTAGCAATAGCAGTAGCTGTAGTAGTAATAGTAGTAGCGATAATCGTAGTAGTAAAAGAAGTAGGAGTAGCAGTAGCAGTAGCAGTAATAGTCGTAGCACAGTAGTAGTAGTAGTAGTAGTAGTAGTTGTAATAGTAGTAGTAGCAGTAACAATAACAGTAGTAGTAACAATAACAGTAGCAGCAGTAGTAATAGTAGCGATAACAATAACAGTAGTAATAGTAGTAGTAGTAGCAATAACAGTAGTAGCAACAGCAATAGTAGTAATAACAATAGCAGTAACAATAGCGATAGTAGTAATAGTAGTAGTAGCAGTAGCAGTATTAGTAATAATAGTAGTAGTTGTTGTAGTGATAGCAGTAGCTGTAATAGTCGTAGTAGCAGCAACAATAATAGCAGTAGTAGTAATAGTAATAGTAATAGTAGCAGTAGTAATAATAATAGTAATCGTAATAATAGTAGTAGGAGTAGCAGTAACAGTAGCTGTAGTTGTAACTATAGCAATAGTAGTAGCAGCAGTAGTAGCAATTATGATTGGAACTTTTGCTAGCTTCTCTTTTGTGCACCATGTTGTGAAGGATGAAATGGTTCCCATAAAAGAAATTAGGTCATCCTCCTTCCTTGTACCTCTTTTAATGCTTAGTCCACTTCTGACTCTGTTGGATTACCTCCTTAAACAACCATTTGGGAGTCCATCTGTTTCACAGTCAAAACCTTCTCCATTTATTCATTATGCTTCCCTTTTTATTGAATCATCCATCTTAGAGGTAACCCAATGGCAAATGGATTCCTTAACCTATTTTGTGCAACAACTTGAGTAGAAATATACTACATTATTTGATAAATTACCGTAAACAAAGGAAGTAGTTAAAGGAAAGAGAAAAAGTCTACAACAGAGTTTGTGTACTATAAAAGCCGCCCTAATTGAACAAACTCAAATGGTGTGTGAAGTTCTTGGAATTCGAGCCACTTAGATTCAAGGACTCCAAGATAAAATTGATAATCTATAGTCAAGTAGTCTTTTGGTGCTCTAAACTGCCTATGATGGTATCATCTTTTTCATAATTTTATTTGTTTGTTGAGGTATTTTTTTATAATTTTATACTATTATTCTTGATAATCTTTGTAATTACTTATGGCGAATACATATTTATCATTTATTACCTATATAATAAAATAAATATTAAATATATATTTAACTAATATATAATAATTACTTTTTTTAAAATTGAAAGAATTAAATGTATTATTTTTAATACAAAATAATTAAAATAAAAGGAAAAGATATATTTTTAATGAATTATATTTTTAATAAAAAAATCAATATTACCTTTAAATACATTTTGATTATGTATTTGCTTTAAAAAAAATATATTTTCATAATAAAAGGGAGATTTAAGGAGAGTAAAAGTAGAAGTAAAGTTGAGAAGAGCACGAGTTAAAGGATAATAGAGATTAAAGTTGAGGAGAATTAGGAAACTTGAGGAAATATGAAATTAAGAATAGTAGAAACAAAAGTTTAGGAAAAAAAAAATTTGAGGTGAGAGTTAAATATAGTAGAGACAAAAATTTTTTGTCTCTTCTTAAATTTTTCATCTCTCTTTAACTTTTGTCTTTATTATTCTTAACTTTTACTCACCTCAACTTAACTTTTGCTTCTACTCTCCTTAACTCTCTACACCTCAATGGAAATTTCATCTTTACTCTCCTTAACTCTTCTTTTTATTATAAAAATATACACAATCTTTTCTTAAGGTAAATAAATAATCAAAATGTAAAACTTAAGGAAAGGTAAAAGTTAAGGAGAAATAGGGTTAATGATAGTAGAGACAAAAGTTGAGGAATAATTAAAAAACTTGAAGCAAGTAAGAGTTAAGGTTAGCAGAGACTGAAGTTTTTCATCTTTTCTCAAATTCTGTCGCTACTCTCCTCAACTCTTTCTTGCCTTAACTCTACTTATATTTTTACTCTCCTTAAATCTTGTACCCTTTAATATAAGTTTTCCATTTCTCCTCAAATTTTGTCCCTACTTTCTTTAACTATTTCTTGGCCTTAACTAAACTTTAGTGTTCTCTTTCTTAATATATATATATAGTAAGGGATAGTATGTGTGTGTGTGTATGCTTTTGGTAAGGAGCTTGTGCAATGTGGTGAACCTATCATAATAATCACCTCAAGTTATTCCATCTTTCCTCAATTTTTGCATTTACTCTTTTTAATTTTTCCTTTGCCCTAACTAAATTTCAGTGTTCTCTAAATCTTATCTTGAATTACTTTCTATGTGTATGTGTGTGTGTGTGTGTGTGTGTGTGTGTGTGCGCGCTTTTGGCGTCATGTCAGGCAACATGCTAAACCCAGTGTCTTACTCTCCTCAAGTTCTTTTTTCTTTTGTCAAATTTTTCGTCTCTTTTTAACTTCTATCTCTACTATCTTTAATTCCTTCTCATTTTAACTTAACTTCTATTTCTACTCTCCTTAAATCTTTTTTCACCTTAACTAAACTTTAATATTCTCTAAATCTTATTTGAAATCACTTGCTTAATATATATATATATATATATATATATATTGGATATTGTTCAAACCCAAATACAAAAGCATCTTCCCAAGAACCTCATGACTTGCTTGCTTGTTAGTTAAGAACAATAATATGTGAAAAATCATCATTTTGCTATGACTATCTATCCTTGTATGTGATGATGTTAAATATTGTTCTATTTAGTCATAAATACAATAATATTAAATATGTCTATATGCAACAAAAAAGTAAGAAGAAAATACAAAAATAAACTTGTTAGTCCAATTGTGATATATAAGATAAAAGAATGAATTTCTTCCACGAAAACTTAATCCTCTTTCTCTTGTTTAATGAGTTTTCCATATTTGTTGCTTAAGAACTATGAGGTATTGACGTCATTCAAACCAATGTCAGTTTCATATAGAGTAGATGTTTTTCCTTTCTATCTTTTGATGGGTCTTGTTGGCTTGGTGCTCGACAATTGAGAGTAAGAGTTTTAGTGGAAAAAGTATGATCAACTTCAATGTTGCTAGTTTTCAAAGGTGTTACCATATTTACAAATACAAGATCTATCTTGTTATCTCCCATGATTGAAGACATTTCCTAGTCGGTTACATTATTGTCACATATATTAGTAAAGAAAAAGAAATATGATAATGATAACCTTGGATTTTGTAAGAAGGATGAACTACTAAATCAAGTCTTGCCTCTTAGTGAGTCTCATGACACTGGAGTTAGATTTTTTATTCAATTGAAACTCACTTGAATATAGCTTAAAAAGAAAAGTTTGACTAATAAAAATATCTAACTTATTAAGAAAAGTGTGTTCATATCCTACTTGTCATTTAAAAAGAAAAAAACTAGTATAAATAGAAGCAATAAGGAAGAGCAAATGAAAAAGAACTCATTTAAGGCTTATTGATGATAAGAAGATATAATTTGAATAAATCATTGGTGGAGTCCTTAAGCAGACATGAGAAGCAGTTTAAAAGCCATATCATCAGAAAACAATGATAGATGTTATGGCAGTGTCAGTAATAATAGATAGATGAATTTTGTGTCTGTTTGACAATGCTAGTTTTTGATAATGCTAGAAAAGAGGCAAGGAGGTTAATAACTTAAAGGACAAATGAAAGAAGACTTATGTTTGTACCTAGCAATAATCATGGATGGTGTTTTGTTATAGCAATGACAAGTGATTAAACCATTATAAATTTTTAGCTTTTCTATATGCCTATTATATGATTTATAAAACTAGCCAAAATTTGCTTCAATCTTCCTCACAGTTTCTAACACAATTAAAATGGAAGGCTAGTAAAACAAAAATGTTTATTTTAATAATGGCACATGAAATGATAATTTTTCATAAAAGAGTTAAGAACTATTCTAGAAGAGATATCTTAGTTAAACAATGCAGTTTAAAAATGGTCTGACAATTAGGTATGGGTAGAATTTGTTCATAAGCTAATTGTGTGGATTAGGAGGAGACCTAGCTGTATTGTTGTGTGGTTGATTGCTCAAAAAGGGGATGCTAAAAAATAAAGAGAAAAAAGGAAATAATCATTAAATCAAAATTAAGACAGTTAGATTTCAAAGATTCTCCAAGTTTTTCTATTTGGAGTAAGCTTTATGATGAATTCATAAGTGGGAAAATCCACAATTTTTCTATAATTGAAAACATAATTAATACATTTATTTCTAAAAGTTTTATTTAATTGTATTAAGCTAGACTTGGAAAAATGATGGCATTATGTTTACAAAGGCACTAATTAAAGCTAAATATAATTTACAAAAGGAAAATAGGAGAAAAATGATAAATTATAACAAAGATATTATGATTACTATGATTGAAAGTTTGAACAACCATAGCATTGACCAGAGCAAACTTCACATGTTAAAGGAAGAATAGGAAAGCAAGCATTTTAAAAGATGTTAAAGTATTTTGAAAGAAGAAAAGTCACGGAAGTAAAAGCTTTATTACTTTACCTTGAAGCTATTAGCTTAGATGAAAACAAAACCTTAAAGGTTTTTTAAGTATTTAAATCATGGGGATATCTATACAACATAACATAATGGCACCAAACTTCAAATATGATAGAAAATAGAGTAAAGCATTTAAAATGATACTTAACAATTTAATTAGCTACAAATTAATCACAAAATTGAAAAGCTAATTAATTATCTTCTAGATGTGGCTTGGTGTCTCTCTTTGAAATAAGCATTTTCGATTTCAGTGTGTTTTAAAATTCAAATCCAAATAGATGGTTTTATTTTGTAAATTGGTGAGCCAAGCCAATGGGTCGGCTAATGAACAGTGAGGGAGGAAGGAACAAAACTAGCTTATGAATAATAAAGCAAAATAAAAAAGTGGCTTATAACCAATAATAAAGAAACCATAGTCAATGATTTAACTTTTTAATATATATATATATATATTGATATATTGACGATTAATACATTAACAAATTTTTTTTTTTAAATGTGGGACTCATAAATAGGTTAACTTTTTAATATATATATATATATATATATATATTGATATATTGACAATTGATACATTATGATTGCTTTGCTAGCTTAATCGAGAAAGTTGTAATAAAGAGAATTTGCTTTGCTTTGCACCTATGATACTTAAGTTAGAAGGATTTTAAGAGTAATTAAAGGCACAATAAGGTTAAAGTAAATATTTAAATAGGATGCATGCTATTTGAGTAACATCTGCATTAAGTGTTTTACCCTTAATATTTAATTAAAAAAAAAAAGAATATACAAACAAAGGAAATCCCCCTAATTGTAGACAAAGATAATAGTTTCTTGTGCACTTGATCAAAGGTAGTCAAATGGTTATACCCCACTAACCTTATGTCTAAGAGATGTAGCATCTTATGTAAGTAATAGCTAATCATTAGAGTTCTCTTGATGTTGGCAAGAGCTTAAAAGTAATTATGATTCTTAAATGTATTTGGCTCAAAATGCACTAACTAGCAATTAGGCTAGGTCTATCATTAGTTCCCTAAGTCATATGATGCTTTAGTGGCAAGGACTTATTTTAGAATAGAATGATTGATTGATAGAATTTTTCCTTAGTTATGTTAATTTTAACATTAGTAGATCATTAGGTGTTTAATTGATGAAAATTTATAGGGAGCTATGATTTTGAATTTTGAAAAAGTGTCAGCTGTAATAAATCAAGTGAAAATGTTATTTGATAGACATCTATAGGCAAGTTAAGCTATGATGGCTTTTAAATAGGGACATAAAAGAAATCTCCTTGGTAGTTCTTTATATAAGAGGTCACAATGCTTTAGTGCCTCAAGTTATTTAAAAAGTCATAATTTTTAGGCTTCTATAAATATTGTCATTCTTTTCTTTTTCCTTTTTCTCTTGTAACTTAGGAAATTTGAAGTCTAAGAGATTTGGCATTGCTATTTTGCTTTTATTTACACTTTTGTTTAAGGAAGTTGCTGAGTTCTGCTGTTATGCTCTTTGCACTTCTCATTCTTGTAATTTTTTTTTTACACATATAATGCTTGCTTAGAATGTTGTTGTTTAGGTTGCACATTGAATATCTGTGTGTTTAGGTGTTTGTTTAAGATTTGAGTTCTTAGAAAGATTTCTATAGGTAAAAGAGTGAGCAAATTTTGAATTTGTATTGGATCTAACTTAATTTAAATCTTTATATTAAAGATTGTTCATATTTACGAAATATATGATCACTATGGTTCTTTTTAACATTTGATTTCTACAATATATCAAGCACACTCTCAATGCTTCTTTTTCAATTTGGTAAAAAAGGATAGTAAATTAGACAAATCATGCAAAAGGTTGCCTTTTAATAGAAAGGAAAGGAGATGGTTGAAAAGCAATATTCATCAATTAAGATAGGTCAACCAATTAAAGAAAGACCCCATAAAAGGAAAATATTGATAGTTTACAATGATAGTGACAGGAAAGAAATGGAGTAGAATACAATTGCTACAAGTAGAAGGAAGAACATAGAGTTGTTAAAGGTAGCTTATTTGTCAAATAATTAATCCAATTATGCAAAGACAAGTAAAGAAGGTGCTGACTTGTAGGAGACAGCTATATCAAGTAGAGAATTGATTGATATATATAGGATTATCTATATAGATCATATCTGATGTAAAGATAAGGAGGACCTAATAACTAAAAAAGATGGCAAAATTTGTCTCATCCTTAAAATTCATGTAGAGATTAAAAATAAAGATTTTTAGATGTGAAAGAGTTTATGACAATTGTTTTCAAGAGAACATAGTTGTCCATGGTTTGGAAGAATCATTTCCAAGGATAGGTAGAAGAAGGGATGTACGAAATATGTGGTTTCAAGAATCCCCAAAGTGTGTTATACTTAAATGGGTAAGGATTCTTAGTGTGCAAATATTTGGTGACTAATCGCAGGATTGCTCCTCCCTTCAGTGAGTTTGAAATATAGGTGATGAATATGTTAAATGTGTCCAACACAATTGACAATGAATAACTAGTTAATCATTCATCTGTCTGAGTTATTATGCACTAATTATAGGTTAGTGTTAGATGTAAATATAATTTTCTTTTTACTACGAAGCACAATGTCATTTTAGAGGCAAGTAGGTTTAAATGTAAAAGAGGGGAAAAAGGCCAATCATCATCGATGGACTCCTTAACTCACCAAAAAATAATAATAATTTCTTTTTTTTAATATTATATTGTAGGAATCGAACTTTTGACATTACTCATACCCCTATCATACTAAAAATAATAATTTCTGTTAGAATTATGCCTTTAAAAGAAGTTTATCCTTTTATTTGTTATGGGATAATTGTCCATTTTTCCCTTTAACTTGGTGCAACCTCACTACTAAAATTAATGCAAAAAATTTAAGGAAATTCAACGGGGTTAATAGCGGGGTGATCAAATGAAGAGAAAGCCTATTTAAATTTCATCCTCTGAAAAATTATTTGAAGTGTTTAAAAAGTAGGATGTGGTATATATATCTATAGTTTTTTGTTAAAACTAAAAAAATTAAATAGATAGACTAATGATTTTTTTCCTCCCATGTTTGTTGTTTGATTTAAAGGACCCTTGTCCTTTTAAAAAAAGATCATCTTGCAAGAAAAGGCCTAAATCCTTCTCACAAGAGGAATGATAAAGTTGCTAGAGGCATTATCATTCCTTCTTGAATTCCTTCTACTATGATTGCAAGGGAAAAGATAAAAAATTAAGCCTTTTTTTATTAAGGTACAAAATGTGGCTAAGTAATGCAAAAAGGTGCAGTGAGAAAACCACCCCTATAAAAGATAAGTCAACTCACAAAAGGGGAAGGTTGACGAAGAGACTAACGTGTTAAATGTGATTGTAGATAAGTACAATGTGTTCTAAGAGCATATTGTTAGAATTTGATGTGAAAAGCCAACAACTTTAGCTAAAGAAGGCCAGTGCAATAGAGGTATTATGCCATGTTAGCCATGGAATTACTTAGATCATCATGACATTGAGAGTATAACATCTAGAATTTCTATATGTAAAATCATACAATTCCTTCGTAATATGATCTTCATCTATCAATTGCGGAAGCTAAAATGAATAATCCATGCTATAACTCCAACATATAAATTATGTAAAATATAAAATCTTCCATAACCATCTAAAAATAAAACTCATTTAAAAATTTAGACAATATTACAAACCATCTCAAGTTTCATAATCCTTTATTATATCATCATAAAATCTGCTACAACATTTACCAAACTAATCTAACTAGAGTACTCATTATGTGGCTTCTCATTACCAATTGTTACTCTTTGTCTTAGAAATGCCATTAACAAAACATGAGATAAAATCCTAATAGTTAATGAGTTTCAAAATTATATTCCCATTTATAAATATAAATATAAATATTTTCTTTTAAAATAAAGGCAATTAGTAAAAGGTAAAATACATCATGTCAAAAAGATGCCTTTCAAAAATATTCATAAACTATAATAATTAACAATTTCTAAAATCATTTTCATAAATCATTAATAAAAGATTAATATTTGATACAAACTAATTTCAGTAGTATTCACATATAGGATTCCATTATCACAACTCCTACTTTTCATCTAGTGGTATTCATAGTCTAAGTTGACTATACCGTTCACTCATCCGTCTCCACTAAATGAGATATGTGACCATAAGTATGGCTCTTGGCTAATGCCAATCACTTGTTGGAGTGTAGGCATACACACCTTATCGAGCAACTTAACCCATTGGCGAAATAATCAACGACATCAAATTCAATTTCATTATCATAATCATAGCCATCAAGTAAATATTCATTTTTGAGTTATCAACCACAAGCTTCTATCTCAAAAACAACAAATTGGCATATATTTTGAAAATATCATATAACAATTTCAAAATCAATTTATCTCAAAATCAAATGAACATTAATAATTTATTTTTCATTTCATATAACCAACAACCTCAATACAAGAATATTTCAATCTCATAATATAAAAACATAATTCATCATTTCATAATATAGCCTCATCATTTCATAAGGGTCACAACACCGTCTCAATAATTTAACTCAAATACTTGAAAAATAAATCAATATTACATAAATCAATTTTACAAAATATAAAAAAAAAAATGTATTATCATTATATTTATGGATACTAGCTACCTTGATAAGAAGTTAAACATACACTTGCCAAACCACTAACACTACCCTCAATCTAGAAATCTACAATATATCAATAAAATACATTTAATATTACATATATACACAAAATAATATTTCATATCTAATTAAATCCATCTTATTTCATCCACAAACCGTAATAGTCAATATTCCACTAGCACCTAATAAGTCCAACATCTTACACCTCCATTTGAGTTCACATTTTGCCTTTCATAGTTTATACCAAAACAATAAATTAAGCTTTCAAATTAATTTAATAACGATAAATATAAATATAAATAATTATAGAATAAGAAACTCACCCAAATTCTACTCCTAGAAAAGTCAACTTTTCCACCTAAGCATTTTATCAAATATTTAGTATGTAATTATAAAAACTAACAACAATTAACATCTAATCATTATTCTAACCAACTCATTTACATTGCTAGAAGTTTAATTAAATTTTTAATTAATCAATTTCAATATCAATTGTCAATTTTTCTAAAATTTTCAAATTGTTAAATTTTAGGATTTACATAATTTATTTTAAATTCTAAGCGGTTCAAATTAAAGCTAAAAAAGAGTTGAATATTTTTCTTTCATGTACCTTGGCTAAATTCTCAAGCTATTGCATCAAATAGAGCTTTCAAGTGAAGAAGATGAAAATAAAGTCATCCAAGTTAGAGTGTGATGTTGACTTAAGAGAGAAGGGATGAGAGAGTATATTTTGATTTGATAAAGAGGATAATTTTAATGTAAATGGACATGGGTTTAGACAAGAGGTATATATAATAGTTAGTATCCATCCAAATTTGCTTAAGGTAATAGTAATTCATTAAAAGAGTTTTTTTTTTTTTTGCTATTTTATAAATAAAAATTTTGATTCTACCATTATGCTTTTTTATTTTTATCTATTATTATTGGTCCAATGGTCTCTCAATTCTTTTATGTTTGATAATTCTAAAAACCCAAGTCAGATAAAAGCTTACTCAAGTAAATCTTTTGGTTAATGCTTTTTATGCATCCTGCAGAAAAGCATATAAAACTCTTGAAAACTTTGCTTTTGCTTTGTCCTTTTGTTGAAAAGCTGAAAGCTGTCCCTATACTGGGACTATGCTTCTGCCTTATTTCAAAGTCAACCCCTTCCCTTTTATTATTCATTGAAAGTATACAAAACAACTTATTTTATAAAGTCAAATCTGCCTACTCTTCTCCTAAACATGTTGACCAAAATAAGAAATGGTAAACAAAAAACTCTGTGCTAATTGATTAAGCATATCTGGTTATCTGCTAAGCATGCAAAAACGTCCAGCTACCTCTTATCTACTCAAACTCTACTGCATTCCAACAGTCAAGAATGAAGGATATGAATTAATAACTAGTTTTTTTGTGTATATATATGTGTAGCAGCTCCACTTGTAATTCACCAGAAAATATAGAGAGAATATTATTCATCTTTTTAATGTTTTCTGTGCCTTTACTAAGTGCTGAGTATCTAATTTATTTAAGAGTCTATCTATGAGACTTGTGCTGTTCTGTTGATTCTTGTAAAAGTTTTGAATAATATAACAACTATGAAAAAGAAAAAAATGTTGTGTATAAACTATTGAGTCTGTAAAAATTCTAAGTAAGCTTGGAAACCTAGTGCCCTTGCTGTGTGTTCTGATTTAACTTAGTGGAAATCCCTTGTGGTGTATCAAGGGAACTGAACGTAAGTCTTGAAAACCGAACCAGGATATATCAAGTGTTTTTTTCCTTTACCTTGTTCTTTATTCTTTTAGCCTCTGCACTAAAACCTTGTCGATAAGGTCCTGGTTTATCTCCTTGATCTTGATTTTTCAGTTATATTTTAGAAGATCCGGTCGACAAGATCTTAGTCTATCTACAAGGTTTTCGGTTTTACAGTTTTGATTGAATTTGTTGGCTTTAATTATGATAACATTTATTCACCCCCTTTAGGTGCATTCTTCAATTATGGCCAAATTAAGTGCAACTATTTAGGCTTTTAACTTTTTCCTTTTATCTTTTAAATCTAAGACACTAAAATAAATTAGTCAACCAACTTAAAGTCTAATATTTCACTAAATAATTGATTTTCCAAATTTTTTTAACTTATATAAATATTATTTATTCATTAAATTCTCAAATATCCATTAATAACATAAATTTCCAATCATCTCCTTTCACCACCAAATTAACACTTAACATGTAAAACTTATTAATAATTATGTCCAATAATTAAATAAATATTTTAGATCTCTTAAACATGTCTCAATAATTAACTAATTAATATTTTATTTTATTTTAATTATTATTTTAGGACATAATCAATTATTAATATTTTAATTTAATTATTAACTTCAATGTTATAGAAAACAATTGGGATCATCTAGGGAACACTTTTCATAAGAGGAAATAAGCCATTGAGTGCTTTGAGAAGGAGAAAAAGAAGGTACATGAACTTTGCCCCCCAAAAAAAAAAAATGCTTTAAAGGAAAGTGTCTAAATTTTGGTTGCAAAAAATGCACTAATAGAGGACTAGCTTAAACTAAAGGATGAAAAAAATCAAAGAGTAAGAGGAGGCTACGAGACAAGTGGAAGTGCAGGAGAAGGAGTGAACAGAGAATTTATCCAAGAAGAATGTTAAGCAGGAGGAAGAGAAACTAAGATGAGAGAAGAATTTTGCAGGCACAAGCAAGAGATGGAAGAATACAACGGAAGGTTTACGTTCAACTTGCGAAGATTTGTTAGGCTGCCTGGAAGAATTGCCTTGCACAGATGTCACTATTAAATCCTAGCTTAAAGACCGAAGAATGCAGTCGTTATAAGGAGGTGGTTGGTGATGAGATTTGCGAGTGAACAGATGTTTGATGGTCCCCTAGTCTAGTTTGAGGATGAAAAGCAAGATAATCAAAAAGAGGAAATGGAAGAGGAGATTAAGAAGTAAGAAGTTAAGACTAATCAGCTAAAAGATGAGAATGTTACTTTAATTAGAGAGAGGATCATCTTTATTGATGGTGACAATATTGGGATGATGACTGAGCAAACTTCTGAAGCTAGGTTTTTATTTCTTAGTGATAGTAGGGACTTGTAGTTTTCTAGTATTTGTATTTAAAACGATATAGGTGGTCACTCTTTTTTAATGTATTAAAGACAAGTAAATGGTATATTGTTTTATGGGAATATTAATTTATTTTAATAATTATTATTGAATAGTATTCTTATTTGTTATTTGTTATTATCATAAAGTATGATCGTTATCTTTGATGGAAACTGATAAGTTGATAAGTATTGATACTCATCCAAATTTACTAAATTTCTCTCTTATCGCTTGGTTATTCGTTATAATCTTAAATTGTCTTGTAGACTGGGTTGAGAATTTCAAAGTTTATAAATGCAGCCTTGGGAGTATGCGCTTTTTTCCCATAAATGCATTTTTCATTAATGAAGGATTTTGGCCATTGCTTTAGCTTGGGCTATACGCCTATTCTTTCTTCTTTAATGGTGAGTTTTGATGCTTCTCACATGAGCTTCAAATGGTTGAAGAAGGGTTCTTTAATCCAAAGATTCAATCCTGCTAAAGAACTGGGCATTTCCGTAAAGTACTTGTTTAAATCAACCTCATAGCTTGAGGGTGGAGGCCGACATTATTCCCGATATATAAGCTATTGCTCGAGACTAGGGATGATGATGAACCACCAGCTTTATTGAAATAGAAGCAGTAATCGATCGGGATGAAGGTTTGTTTCTTCATTCTACTAATCACACGAGTTGTTGCTATCAGATTCTTCTATGGAATTTAAGGGGACATAAGCTATGGATTTTTAGTATGACTTGTATAGGATTAAACATTGAACATTATGATTATAACAAAGACTGAAATAACTTTCGATCGAGCGACTGAAATCTGTGCATCTCTTCAGTTCAATCAATATTTCCAAGTAGCAACATGACTAGGAGGTGATGGTGGTATCTGACTGATCTAGAGCTTTTCGAAAGTCTGAGTGAACATCACATTTTGCTCCCATTTTGGGATGTTCACGCTATCGTTTGAGCTTTATCTTAGCCTTGTATTCTGGAGTGTTATACTACTCATTGAATTAGGGTATTTATTTGATTAGACATTGAGCTTCATTTGAATGTAGCTTTTGCTATGTTTCTTTTTTGAGAGAATTTTGTACTAGGTGGGTCAATTTCTTGTGGTTGTTTTTGAATTGAAATAAGATACTCTTGAATAAATTGTTCTTTCCACCGTACATTTACTTTATGCTATAAAAGCGTTTGTAATTGACCTTATCTTTATGCTTCTTTACTCCAAGTTCCTTAGTCATAGCTTTTCAAAATTAAGGGTCAAGGGTCACTCTGGAACATAAGAAAACTTTTCCCTAAGTTTCTTATGTGAGCATTGGCTGCCTAAAAAACACATAGGCCTGAGAAGTGCTTGTATAAATTTACATTTAGATCTTAGCATATCGTAGGTACTTATCGGCTGAAAAGCTTTGATCTAGAAAGTGCCTTTATCCGAGCAGTATTTTGAAAAAAAAATTTCTTTCAAGTGATAGATAAATTCAATTGATTAATTATATTTAGAAAAATACCATCAGTTGATTTCAAAAAATTACTGCAGCAAACATTACTAAATCGCAAACACCTATCTAATTTGAATCAAATGAGATCTGGTTGAAGGCTAGAGGTGTTCCATGCGTTAAGGATGATCATTCCTTGAATAATCTCTATGCAGTAGGCTCCTCGTGGAATAACTAGTACAATCCTATAAGGTCCTTCCCAGTTCAGTGCAAACTATCCCTATAAAGCCATTTCTCTATTATGAAGGATTATTCGTAGGACTAAGTATCCTTCCTCAAATACTTTCCATTTTACATTTAAACTATAATATTTTGCCCTCACTGTCTATAAGCAGCCATTTAGATGTGTGCATTCTCCCATTATTCTTCGATAGAGTCAAGACTTTGTCACAACAACTCTAATTTTTCTTCTGGCATGTGGCTGATCAAACTAGTTTTGGGATTTAATGATCACTCTGCTAGTATGACTAAGGGGGTTGCAATAGAGAGAACCTACAAGCAATGCTTCACTTTGCACCTTCGGTGGTTAAGTTAAAAGTATTCTAAGAGTAATTTAGTAGAGTAGCAGTTAAGGTTTAAGTGAGCATACCTTGACTATGGACAATCTTTTATTTATAGACAAAGACAATTAATCAAAGATAGTCGAGCAATTGCGACCCATTAAACTCATGTCTAAGAAATGCAGCACCTTGTGCGAATAATAGCCAATGGCAAGGTAATAACCAATCATTAGAGTTAAGTTGATGCTAATAAGAATTTAGAAGTAATTATGGGCCCTAAGTATATTAGGCTCAAATGGACTAATTAACAATAAACCAGGTCCAAAGCTTGGTTTACTATATCTTATGTTGTAATATGGTGCATCAATATGATATTTACAGTATTTTACCATCTTATATTAGCATATAATTTGGAAAATATAAAATTTGTGTAATGAGTGAATGTATATTATAACAAGAAATGATCATGCATTTGAAAAAAAGTTATAATAGAACGTGAAAAAGAAGAAGCACTTATTAAAAATTGTTAACTGTTTACATTGACCATTGGTCAAGCGTTTCTAATAGGAACGAGACAATTTAGAAAGCTTGCTAATCTCTTGTTTGGCTAAATTGAGTAGTTGTTTATATTTTACAAAAATATTTATTTTAAACTTTTGTTGTATTTCAAGGAGGTTTTTCAATTAAAAATATTTTTTTTAAGTTAGTAAATGAATTTTTCTATTACAAAAAAAGAAAAAGAAAGAAAGAAATGAAATTCCTCCTTTTAAAGAAGCACAAGAAAAAAATTATTTTTTTAAAGACAAAACTACTTCTATTCAAAATCATTAATAAACAAAATTACTTTCAATTTTTTATTTGTCTTATAAAATATATGTCATTTTAAATAATTTGACCATAAAAATTATTTTTTCAAAAAAAATTGATAAACTAGATAACACTAATAAAAGTGCTTATTAAATGATTTTACCAAATACATATTTTTTTCTTATATTATTATTTTTCTATTTTTCAAGGAAAAAAAAAAAAGCGAAAATCTATAACAAACTAACCTTAAATTAACTGATAAGCCAGCTACCATCGGTGGGCTATACTCAGAATAGTCAAAACCATGTCTAAGTAGCTATTAGTAGTCTAAAACTAGTACCACTTGCATTGTTATCATTTAAAAACATTTTGGGCTAATTTGAGTTACCAAATTGCTAGTTAAGGAATAAAAAAGAAAATACTTAAATGAATGAAATAACTTCTATTATATTTTAACATGATATAAAGAAATATTTTTACATTTATATGTTTGGTCAAAAAAAAAAAATCATGTGCAACATAGAAAGCAATGATAAAAAAATGACTAAATGTCCCTGGGAGAAAAAAAAAGGTCTCTGGAAAGATTTAAAAGTAATGGTTTTTGTCCCTCTTTCTTTCTCCCCACTGTGAATTGGCAAAAGCGTAATTGATTTGGAATCCTCAACTCAGTTTTCTATAACTATCTCTTTGATTCTACCATCAATGAAATTGAACCCTCTGATTTTATTGTTAATATTAATATCTCATCCGATATAAATAAATTTTAATCCACTTTAGATGAGGAGATCTCAAATGTTGGTGGTAGAGATCGTAGTGGTTACCAAGGGGGTGATGGTAATGATGATGCCGACGACCCTGCCAACGATGAAGATGGAAAGAAGAAGCATACAAATTATGGATTTGGAGACCAAAGCCATTGACTGCACCCAAAGCCAACCAAACTGACAAATGCAAACAAATCCATCATCGTTTACTACGCCTCTGTCCAACCAAATACGCTCTTAAATTTGCTTATGGAGCTTCCATCGTTGGCTGGTTGCGTATGGAAATTGCTTCTTTGCCCTCTAGCTCCAGCATCTGCGGAAAACTTATCGAAAGGCTCATGATATGGAGCAAGAATCGATAATAGTCAATACTCAATATGATGAAAGTATCATTTGAAAATTCTCATAGGTTTTACTGCTACAATAGATATCCTAGGTCTTTTGCTCAGACATGCTTGCTTTTTTTCTTTTTTTTTTTTCTTTTTTCTACAAAGAAGGACACAAATTTTTTTAAAAATATATTTAAATATTTTTTTCTGAATTTTATTAAAATCATACATATCTCTCATTTATTTTTAATATATATACTTTCTTCTTTTTAAACTAAAAGTTGTGTTACATTTTAGCACATTTGATTGAATATTCTCCTCCGAATTTGTTAAATTACATGGCTATCCCTTCTATTTTCAAAATATATACTCATCTTATCTAAAATAAAAAATTACATTACACTTAGTTTCAATTGACTAAACTATCTTCTATAAATATAAATACATATTTCTAGATTATAATATATTCCCTCAAATTCAGCAACTCAAGAAAGTATATTGATAATAAGAAAATCTATACTTGAAGCCAAAATTAAATTTCAAACTAACCTTAAGAAACTAGGTCATTGATAAATCAGATCTTAAAAAATGCAATATATAAAGTTGAAATTTCTTATCGGTAACAGCTAACCATGATTTAGTTAATTTGTATAAAAGATAAAAGAAAATGACTTTAAAATTATTATCTTTTCATATGAAAGACATGTGTCACATTACTTGTTAATTGGTAAATAATAATTAGTTTAATTTTTTGTTAAATTTAATAAAAATAAAATTTATTCTATTTATTTTTATTTATACATATTTAGATATAATGCCAAAAAAAAAGTAACAATGAAGGTAAAGGTAATTAAATTACCAAACAGTATAACTTCTAATTATTGCCAAAAAAACCTAATATATATTTGAGTTAATTAAAGATATTTTAGTTTATAAAATTTAGAATTAAACTAAAATATAGCGTATCTTTGAATTGTAATAGAAATAAGTATATATTTTAAAAGTATAAAAAAATATATAATGTCAGCAAATTTAGAAAAAATAATTTAGTTAATTAGACTAAAATGTAATAACTTTTAATTTTAAATAAGGAGAATATATATTTTCTTAAAGAAATTTTATATAATTTTAACAAAATTTAAAACAGATCTGTCAATTATAAAAGTAAGGAGTAACAGAGAAACGAAGCAAGAATCAAACCCATCCCGGATTTGAGTCCATAAGATTTTGCTTTGTGTGAAGCACTCAAGCAGATATGTTTGTCCTTGGTTCCTCTTGGAAGGTGATGACGTTTTGGTTAACATCCACCCCAAATGGAGCAAGGAAAAAAGATTGGACCATTTCTTGGGTGTGTCATCTCAGAGAGAAATAAGGCCTCGTTAGCCCAATCTCTGGAAATTGTTTTTTTCGTCGAACTTTTTTTTAATTGAAAAAAAGTACTAATTTAATTAAGAATAAATTATTGCTTTTTTCTTAGAATACGATCATTTTTTAATTTGGTTCTTTAAAATGTAATTCTCTTAATTTAATCTCTTAATAATTTTTTAAAATATTTTCATCCTTTTGAAAGATCAAAGGTTAAACCTATGACTTTAACACATGAAAGGATAACAATAATAAAAAAGAAGTTGATGAAGAAGAACTAAATTGAAATAATTATATTTTAAATGACTAAATTAAAAAGTTAGTCGCCTTTTGAAGACAAAATCAATAATTTATTCTTTAATCAATTGTCTCTTCGAATTTTATAGTTTATATATTTAGATTTTGCCCCCCTAAAAAAATCAGATATTGAAAACGAATTATTTCTTATGAAAAGAAAAAGGAAAATTATCCAGAGAGAGACACTCGATGTATCTCTATTAATGTGTCTCCTCGATGTTTACTTGTATAACTTTAATCTGCAATTTGTAACGAGTGTGTTACTTAATCATATTTTGAATTTTTATAAGTGTAGTTTTGCGTTGTGTAATTTTTTTATCTCCTAAATAACTTTTTCTGTGTTTAATATACCATTCAATAACCTTTTATAGAATAAATTTTTTGCATAGTTGATTGTTGAATTTTAAAGTTCTAACATATAAAGAGATTATTAAATATTTAATTACAAATTTATGATTTTTATTTTTTAAAAAAATTGGTATACAAGATTAACATAATAATTATTTTTAATTTAATGGCTAGATCAATAAAAAAAATTTATAATAAAATACTAAAGAGTGTACATGTATCGATTATTACACAAGCATGAAGATCTCTCACAAGTGTTAAAATTAAAAAAAAAAAAGGTCAAAATTGTGGAAGTTTAGGCACACACAGATCTTCTATAATTACGCTAGTGATTGCAGTGTGACCACAAGAAATGTAATCAAGTATTTGTTTAACATGTATATCTTTTTTTCTTATAGAGATAAAAAATTTTAGCTATGAAAAAAATTTTAATGGTAAGAACAAAAGAATATATTTGTGAAGACAAAAAATTTAACTATAATAAAAAATTACACTCTAAAAATTGTAATCATAAAGACAAAAATCTTAACTATGATAAAAATATTTATTGTGAAGGATTTTAAATTTTAAAATTATTTTAAAAGCCTAAGAAGCCAAATTTTGTTCTCACAATTAAAATTTTTTAATGTAATTTTTTTTAAAGTTAAAATATTTATTCTCATAATTAAAATTTTTTGTCATTACAGTTGGAAATTTTCTCTCACAACTAAAATTTGCATCCTCAGTTAAAATTTTTTATCTCCTTACTACAGAGAAATAGAAAGAGAGGTACATGTCATGCAAATGCTTCTGCATCTTGGGAGTCACTAGGGTGATGAGTAAGGATTTTTTTAGGGTTTTTTATAATAAAATTTTTATAAAATTCAAAAAGAAAAGAAAGAAAAGAGGTAGTGTTAAAAAAAAAAGTATCAAACACATTTTTATTTTTTAAAATATACATAAATTTTACAACAAAAAACTCTAAAAAAATTCCCACTCTTAATGTGACTGATCACTGTCCTTTACGCACAAACTGGATGTATTACATTAATGTACTCTAACATGAGGCAAACGAACTATAGAGGCTGTGTTTGGAATCACGGTAAATTGCGTTTGTATAAATACAATAATTTATTATTTTAAAAAAAACGTGATTTTAGAAGAAGCTATTAGATTTCCAAACACGCACGGGAGTATGATTCTGAGCCTTTGATTGCGTTACTTCCAGTGACCTCCCCAAGTTGGCACCATAATATATTACTGGAACCCCCACCCCACTCGCAGATACTATTTGCGTTCGCACAGTTAGCGTCAGCCATGGAAGGGACAGACCCTAACACAACAATCAGTTCAACACGCCAGACACTGAGAACTCTCAAACTCAGACCTGAACCATGTGGTAGGAACACACGCACATAGGCCACTGCCCCTATTCCAGGCGCAGAAAAACCATACCTCTATCAGTATTCACAAGGCGCCAACTAAACTAGGCCCACTTCACATGGGGGGGGGGGGGTACTATCCCTTAGGTTTTAGGACCACCTACAAAGACAGGTCAAAAATCAATGCCACCTGATCTCAAGGTGAAACTGTTAAATGCCATCACGAGAACGTTGTGCTGCTGCTTGGTAGGTCCCATTGTTAGTTTCATTGTTTTATCATTTATGGTTTACTTGTCCAGAAATTGAGGAAGGACGGCGCCAACAGGATAAGAAAATGCCTCGCTTCACAAGTATTCAAATTTTGCGATAGTTGTCACTATCAAGGTCTATCAATAATAAGTTTATCAAAGGCATGTTTGATTTGAAGGGTTTGAGGTGAGGGGAGGGGAGGGGAGGGGAGGGCTCCTCTTGTTTGGTATAAAAATGTTAGAGGAGAGGGGAAGCAAAATATTCTTTCCCCTCCTCTCCCCTCCCCTCTAAAGATGGGGGTTTTTGGAGGAAAGAAAAATTTTTTAGTTCTATTTGACTAAATTGTCTCTTACTCTTATTTTTATTTAAAACATAATATAAATCTTATTTTTTTAGGAAGTTTAAGATAATTTTTTATAAAAATAAAAAATATTTTTTGAATAAAAATAAAAAAATATTTTTTATAATAAAAAATAAAAAAAAAAGTCTTTTTTATAAAAAAAAAAATTTTAATACAATAAGGATGTAATTGTCTATTTAATTTTATCTCCCCTCCTCAACCAAATAAAATGTCATTAAAATTCCTCCCCTCCTTTCCATTAAAATCCTTCCCCTCCCCTCTCTTCCTTTTAACCAAACACTCCCTAAAGGTCAAAGTAATAGAGTTCAAATATGGATAAGAGAGGAAGCACAAGATTAAGCATGATCTCGGGTGGGTCAAGTTAGGCAATAAGCACCGAGATTCTCGTGTCTTTATCAGATAATCATGCACTGCATTATGTTCACAAGGTGGGGCCACTAGACATATGATAATTAGATAATATAGCTGTTATGGGTGCACATATAGCCCAAATCTTCACGAACTCAAGACAACCCAATCGCAATGTGTTTTGTTAAGGTTTAAAGAATTTTACGGCCACAAATTCAGCAAGTTAGATGTAATATATTAATATAATGAATTGCTTTGAATTGTGAAATGATTTTCATAATACCACAAAGTTATTTGATTTAATTATCATTATTAGTTTACCCTTAAAAAAAAAATTCAGCATATAAGAAATAGACTTTCACATACACAGAGACTCTTATTCTTATATCATCTTTATACTTGAATAAGATTTTTTTTTTTCTCTAAAATTTCTTTGTCTATAACTATCTACACCCTGAAACAATAACCATTTGACATTGTCATTTGCCAGCATGCCAAAGACACAAAGTTGAAAATGTAAAATTTGCTATTGCATTCAAAATTTTCAAATCCCCGCCAAACAATACCATGCAAGTTCAACAATTAGGCGGGAACTACCTGGTCAAAGTCATTTGCTTTATTTGTCCAATTGTAACTATAAGTTCCCATAGTTTGATCATTGTTTGAAATGAATAATAGGAATATATAATTAGGTGAACCGAGAGGGCCTAACAAAAGTAAATCCGATTTCTTTTTGCCTTTTTGGTTTTGATACCAATAAACAGTATCAAACTGAAATACTTCCTTATCTGATCATGTTGGCCCAACAGATTTAGAGTGCGTTTGACTGCGCGTTTGAGGGAGAAAAATCACGTATGCAACTGCATTTATTCAAAAACTACAATTTCTTGCTTCAAACAAAATCACATTTTCTCCTCTCCTAACGCGGTGCCAAACACGACTTTCATTATTTATTGAGTAGCTTTTCTGGTTCCCTGTTCAATGCCTTTTCAGCAAAATTTTTCAGCTACCCTTTTATCAGCATTCTCCAATACCCCGCTATTCAGATTTCTAAGTTCTTTCAATTTTGGAGATTTCGGAGGGGAATCCAATTACTATCATACTAAGTCTCAAGTTCTTAAGCTCACAACAGCGTAATGAATCTGGAAAGCTCTAATCAGAACAGAGTCATTAGAAATTTGAAGCAATACGTATATTAGACACTGCATAAACCCTAACATACTGATAAAGGTTAAGAAAAACAAAGCACGTCAGGCAGATAGCAACAACAAAGAACCAGATATACCATACTGTTTCCATAAGATGAGATATTCATCAGAATTACATTGAATCTGCAGTGAATAATTCCAGTTACAAATTGTCCTACAAAAAAACGAAGGCCGGGTGGAAGTGGAAATCTGCCAATTTCTGCATTTCTCATATGCACAACATACGCTGTGCTTCTTCCTCTACTTCTTCATCATCATCACTGGTAGGCTAATTCTTATTGCAGTCAGAGTCTTGTTTGCCACATACAACGGGGAATTCATCATACTGATCCGAGAAACCATGTTTCTCAGCCATGGTCTTCAGTGAGGAGAAAACTTGGTACATGGAAGGTCTATCTTTAGGCCTAGAAACTACACAAGACAAGGCAACCTTCATGAACTGCATAAATTCATCACCATGTTCAGGATTTTCATTCAACAATGCTTTATCTATGGCATCCTTAGTTCTACCCGTGATTGATAACCAGTTGACCCAATCCACTAAATTCCCCTTGAATCCTTCCCCTCCGGTGTTTACTTCCACTGGCTTCAGCCCTGTGACCAATTCCAAGAGAACTACACCAAAACCATAAACATCCCCTTTCAGGGAAGCAACAATGGTGCTTGAGTACTCAGGAGCAACGTAACCAAACTCACCCAGATCACCATTCACAAAGGAGCAATCATTGGGATCACGAGCAACCACAAGCCTTGCCAATCCAAAATCGCTTATTCGGGCTTCGAAATCATAGTCAAGAAGGACTATATTTGAGCTGATGTTCTGGTGAATATAGGGAGGCTGACAAGCATGGTGAAGCCAAGCAAGTCCTCTGGCTGCACCTATCCCAATCCTCAGCCTCGTTGGCCAGTCCAGAAAACTATATTGACTATTATTAGCATGACCATTTTTATGCAACTGAGAATACAAGGTCCCATTGAACATGTGCTTGTACACCAAAAGCTTCTCTTCTTCCACCATACAGAAACCCAATAATGGTACCAAATTGGGGTGTCTGAGCTGCCCCAATCTATTCATCTCTGATCTAAATTGCTTCTCACTAAGCTTACAAAAATTAAGCCTCTTTACGGCAAGAGCCGATCCATCATGTAAAACAGCCTTATAAGAGACACCAGTTCTACCAGAAATCACAATATTTTCAGGATGGAAACTATTGGTAGCCACTAGCAAATCAGCTAATCTAACCTTCACGATGGGTTTCTGGAACAAAGAGACTTGAGCAAGCTTGTGTGACTTCAACAACTCAATCCAATTGCTCACATGCTTCTCACCACCAGAACCACCATACTCTTTCTTTTGCTCGCTGACCCTGAAGAAGAACCACCACCAGAGAGCAAAACCCAAAAGTAAAGATCCCATGGCTCCAACAGCACCAGCAGCAATAATAATCCCAAGACTTTTACGACTCAACCCACCACACTTAGACCCAATAGGCTTCCCACATAACCCACTATTCCCATCAAAATCAGCTGCATCAAATTTGGACAAATCCGGAGGAATAGAACCCGAAAGATCGTTATTAGCAACAGAGAGCCTCTTCAATCGGTCGAGCCGACCCAACTCATAGGGGATCGAACCGGATAACTTGTTATCATTCAGAACAAGGGTATTCAGGAACTTACAATTCACAATCTCGGGTGGGATTGAACCCGAGATTTGGTTACCAGAGAGATCTAGGGTCACTAAATAAGGTAACCAGCTACAGATATAAGGAGGGATCGAACCGGAGAGAGCGTTACCCGAGATTTCGAGGGTCTGGAGGCTCCGGCAATACTTGAGCGACTCAGGGAGCTTTCCGGCGAGCTGCATGTCACGGAGCTGGAGGCTGATGAGGCGAGTCTCCTTCTCGTTCCAGCAAGAAACACCGACGAGCTGGCAGATTGAGGCGACGGAAGTGTTTGTGAAGCTCCAAGAGCTAAGTTTTCCGTTTGGGTCGGAGAATGAGTTCTTCACGCCTTGGAGGCAAATCAGGTCATCCTCGATGGAAACGCAAGGGGATGATGAATAAAGGAGCAAGATTGAACCAATGAGAAAGGTGATCTTCATGACGAGGGAAATGGGGTTCCCGTTATTGTTATGAATGAGTGCTTTGGAGTGCAAAATAAAGCAGTGGTGGAAGAGATTGGGACTGATGGAGAGAGAAGGGGGGAAGAGGGAATATGCAGCTTTTTGACTACCGGTTGAATCTTTTGGGTTGGGTCTGTATGTAGAAAGAATTCAAAGATGATAAATACGACGCCGTTTCTTCTGTCAGTCACGAAATTATAGAACCACAATTCAAGTGGCGTAAAAAGATTTGATATACTTCAAAAGTTTAATTTTTCATTTTTATATGATAATATAATAAATATATGATTCTTATAAATAAATAGATAATTTTTATAATTTAATATTATATTATTGAAATTTTTAAAAATTTATATATATTATTTTTTCATTAAAATTTTGATAATAAATATTGTATAAGTTACATAGATTTTTTTTGAATTTTTGTTGAAATTATATAAGTTTTTAATTTATTTTCAAAATACAAATAGGTCTTTTTTAAATTAAAAATTTGTTTTATATTTTAGTATAATTTTAAATTTTTTATTAAAATATTTTTATCAACTTAAATACATATATATTTTAAACTAAAAAAATAAAAATAAAAATATTTTGATCATAAAATTTAAAATTATACTAAAATATAGAATTTTTTTGTGTTAAAAATGTTACATATATTTTAAAAATAAAAAATTATATAATTTCAAAGAATTTTTTTAAAAAAAATCCTATATAATTTTCTCATAAACATAGTATTATGAAAACACGGCAAAAAGAGATCGGAGATTTGGTGCCCATTTAAAGGATGGGGACCAATAGAACAGTGCACTTGATTGGCTCAAAAGTTAAAAAGGTTGTATTGGAATCTTCAACCAAAGTTACCTACTCTCTCATCATTACTACCAGGATCCATTTGCCGAGCGTTCGATTAAAAAGAAGTTCTGAATTATAGGAAACAAAAAACGTATATCAGTTCAGAAAAGTTATGCCATCATACGCAACTTATGCTCTCAATTAATCAAAACTGCACAATAAATATATATATATATATATATATAGTAAAAAGTCTATCTTCTTGTTTTTGTTTTGGTGGCCTTCAATAATATAGTAAAGTATCCTCTCCAAATTCACTCGTGAGGCATAACTCATATAAGCCATATTTTGTTATTTATGAGTTGACCCTTAACGGGCCGGCATGGGTCATCTCAATATTCTCCGGCCCATATGCCACCAAATGGATACCAAAAGAACAATAATCATAGTAGTGGTTATTTTTTATCAAAAAATGGTGGTCTTTTTCCAAGTGGATTGGCCCAAAAAAAAAAAACCACGTGGGAAGTGTTGCATGCCCAAACGACGAACAACGAAACAGACTTTGAAGATTTTGACAGGTCAATATAATGGGCAAAAGAGAAGGATTTTATAATGGAAAGTTTGAATTTTTGAGAGGTTAAGTTTATATCATATTATATTAGTTTGATATTTTTGTGTATAATAATAAAAAAAATTATTTTAGAAAAATTTCAAAAAAATTAATGGTAAAAACTCAACCCCAAGTCGGCTTCTTCTTGTGGGGAAAAAAATCAAGAGTGAAACATCAACATGCATTCTTAGATAGGTACATTGGCTAGCTCTTTAATAAGTGACTAAGACACATATACTACCAAATGGATACCAAAAGAACAATAATCAAGACAATGAACAACAAAACAGAGTATGAAGATTTTGACTGGAAAATATAATGGGCAAAGAGAGAAGGATTTTCTTAAGGAGAGAGCATGACTTTTAGGTTAAGTTTATCAAAATTTAGATCGGCTTGAGATTTATGTTTATAGTAATAAAAAAATACTTTACACAAATCTCAAATAAATCTTCATTATAAAACTTAAGAGAAATATCGATTATATTCTTATATAGGTATATTGGCTAATTAATAGTTGCACAAGAGATTATTTAAAATGCTTCATTAAATAAAAATTTTGATTTTGATTTATTTGTGAGTAAATTTTAAAAATGATGTATTAAGATCTGACTACGTACTTAACAAAAATTCCTGAAATCTATGTTCTTCTATAATAACTAAACACTTTATTTTATGGTACGAATTCGTCATATGATATTAGAAGTAAAATTGTTAACTCTCTCTCTCTCCGTGAATATGTGAAATCATTTAACGGTTTTATTAAATTATCATTTGATGAGTTTGAGTCTTGACTACGCATTATTTTTAAGCATAAAAATTTTGGAAAAACAAATTCTGATATGGGAGATGATGGAGCTATGAAGGACAGATATAAAGCATTCGATTCCACCATGAGAGGCTCTGGATTTTTATCCAAAAATCCAAAGCCAGTCGGAGCCCTTCTATAAGAAGTAAGACCCCATTACGCAGCAACAATACTGTAAAAGCTACATCAGAATTCAGTTTTAGGTTGGCAAAAAAAAAAAAAAAAAAAGAAGGCAGAATAAAGGATCAAATACGCTTCATAAAAAAAACAAATTCAATTATGCTCATGCCTTAGGAACAAATATATGAAATCCACACACATAATAAGACAAGAAAAGTAGAGATTCTGACACAGGCTTTATTTATGGTGGATGGAGAGAGAGAGAGAGACGATAGAAGCTAATTAATGGGATGAAACAAAGCAAAAGAAAAAGAAAAGCAATATGGTTATTAGAAGTTTAGAAGTAAATTACTCTCTGATACATCTTTTTCGTCTATTATAAAAAAATATTTAATTTTTTTTAAATTTAAGATCTAATTGAAATGTTCTTAAAAATAATTTCAATTTCTTTTTATTAAAAATATAACTTAGTAAAAAAATACTTTTTAAGCTTTTATTCCAATATTATTTATTTTGTATTGAAAACTATAAATATATTTTATTTTAAATTTAAAAAGTTACCTATTTTATATGGATCAAATAAAATTATTTTAATTAAAATCTGTGTAATTGTAGTTTGTTTTTTGTTAAGAGGGTCAATATGGTATTTTTAAATTTTAAAAGAGAAAAATGTAAATTTTTCTTAGAAAAAGATCATACAATTTAATATCTTTTTTCCTTAAAAGAGTACGTGTAATTTATCCTCGAATATCCTTTGATAGATGCAGCTCCAATAAAAGGTGGGTGTCCCTGACCATGCATGAGCCAAGCGTTTGATTTGATCGATAACTAAACAGAGACAGTTCAAGAAACCAAAGCACCAGGTTCAATTATGCTTCTTTTGCCCTAGCTTGTTTCACTCCCTTACAAATACTTCCTGACAAAACGCAAGGCCCATACCTAATTTCCCAAAAACTCTAAATCCATAAAAATATCAAACTTTTTTCTCACCAATATTCTAAACGAAGGAAAGAGAGCCTTATATAAGGAATTAGGTTTGGGTTCTAAGATTCCAAAATCAACGGACTCTAATTCTATCCAAGAATTCCGTGCCTTGTATGATATAAGCAAGCAACATAATTCAACAATCAGGAGTCTCCCACTGAGAAAAAGTTTATCGTTTCCTCTTTTTC
This sequence comes from Erythrophleum fordii, assembly GCA_032878935.1. Lineage (NCBI taxonomy): Eukaryota > Viridiplantae > Streptophyta > Magnoliopsida > Fabales > Fabaceae > Erythrophleum > Erythrophleum fordii. The sequence continues at coordinate 44,230,434 of JAVQMF010000053.1, read as the reverse complement.
TTCTTTGAATTCTCCTTTTTCAAAAGCGTGCATCAATGATTTTATCCATAGCCCATTTAAATTCTCATCCTACTTTTCTATTTTTCAGAGACAGCTATCTCATCACTTTTCTCTACTCATCACCCTCTCGATCCCATGGCTAACGATGAGGACAAACACAAGAAGAAATCATCATCATCAGTTTGTGAAATGTCGATGTTGCTGGTATCAAACATCATCAGACTATCATCTCGCAGGTTATTTGCTACCCATAGTTTCACACCAAATAATAATATCCCACCACAAATACAAGATCATGAAAGAATACAAGAGTCAGAGAGCACCATTATTACAAAGCCACGATCCTACCTAGTGAAGCCAGGGCAGGTTCCTCAAACCTTAACGAGGCATGAGATAAACGATGTTGATGCTGATGCTGACAACTATATCAGCCAGGTTCGTGAAAAGATCAATGGGAATCACGCTAAAACTGCTACTTCTGGTACTGCTGCTGGTGCCGCAAGCTTTAGTGGAGCCATATCATCCTCCTCTACTATAGTTAAGTAGCTTTCTCCTAAATTAGTATTAGTGACTTTGTGCTGTTACATATCAAATGGCTAAGAATTTGAACCCTCTTAAATAAATAAATGGTGAAATGCTTCTTAAATGGAGAAGGAGTAACGTGAGAAGTAAAAGTGTATGTAGAATTTACTTATCTTCTTTTCATTCACTGTATTTTTTTTCCTTTAATATCTCTCAACTTGAAAAATATTTTAACTTTTATATACTTAAAAGAATCAAAATCCATTAATTAGCTAGTTTGCCTTTGCTTTATTTTGTGCCCATAACACCAATAAAGAGCTAAATTGAAGTAGTTTTTACAATAAGGAACCACATTGTGATGAGAAGAATTATCACATGTTTGAATTTTAATTTCCTCAATTTCTTAAGGTCAATTAAAAAGGTAAATTAATTGAGATGTGATAAAATAACTCAGACACCACTTATAACTATAAATATTGAAAAAAAAGAAAAAAAGAAAGAAAGAAAGGGTTTTTACGGTAATTAGATGAGAATAGATGTAGCACTATCAAAATGAGCATGTGTGCATCAGTTCCATTTAACTTGTGGACAAAGACTGACCTATGAAAAAATTAAAAATTATATATTAAAATAAAAATTATATATATATTAGACTCATTTTTCCAATTCATTTATGTACAAAACTGTACAAATTATAAAAGAATTAAATTTATGAGTCACACTATAAAATTATAGAAAAAGGTTATTGAGCGAATATTAAGATAAGAGACTTAAGTTACAAAGAATCAATTTAGTTTTATGTCTAATAGGTTGATCATGGAAGCAATATACTTGTTGCAAAAATTGATGAAGAAATATTAAACAAACCAAAAAGACTTGCATATAGTGTTCATCAATTTAAAAAAAAAGCATATAATAGGGTGTCAAGAGATATTTTGTAAAAGGTTCTGGAGAAAAAGATAGTCAATATTACTTATATTTAAGCAATTCAAGATATGTATGATAAGGTTACAACTAGTTTGGGAATATAAAGTGGACCCACCAAAAATTTTTTGATAACTGTTGGCCTAATCAAGGGTCAACTCTAACCCATATCTTTTTACTTTAGTCTTAGATGTGCTTATTGAACATATTTAAGAGTCAGTGCTACAGTACATTTTTTTTGTAAATGATATAGTTTTAGTTGGAGAGTCGAGAGAGCAAATAAATGAGAAATTAGATATATAGAGACTAGTTTTAGAAACATGTGGATTTCATTTAAGTATAAGTAAAATGAAATATATGAAATATAAGTTTAGCAAGAGGCATACTAATTCTAGCGTATAAGTAAAAATAGGAGAACACATCATACCATAAGTCACTCGGTTTAGGTATCTTAGATCCATCATACAACATGATAGAGAAATAGAAGAAGATATAAATCATAGGATTCAAGCGAGATGGATGAAATGGAAGAATATTTCAAGTGTTATAACAGATAAAAGAGTACCACTCAAATTTAAGGGTAAATTTTACCGCACGGTTATAAGATCGACAATATTGTATGGGACTTAGTGTTGGGCATTAAAAAGTCATTAAAAAAATAAAGTCAATTTTATATATATAAAAATATTGCGTTGGATAAGTGGATATACCAAACAAAATAGAATAAGAAATGAATACATTAAAAAAAAAAGTTGGGGTCGTACTTATTGTGGAAAAGATAATAAAATCGTGTTTTAGATTGTTTAGACATATGTGGAAAAGACTTATAGAAATTCCAGTAAAAAAAGTAAATCAGATTGAAAGTAATCTAATAATTAAAGGTAGAGAGAACTTAAAAAAAATTATAAGTAAAATTATTTAAAAAGATTTAAATTTAAATAGTATAACTAAAGACATGATTTATAATAAAATTTTATTTTATCACTTGATCCATGTAGTCGATCCCACTTAATAAAAAAAGATTTATTATTATTCTTGTTGTTATCTTCATCGTATTTATGTGTTTCCCCATAAAATGTTGCATGTTTGACGGTGCCAACCTATTTCACAAACATCAAACATGTGTATAAAACAATTTGTCAATGTACGGTTTGTATATTCTTTCATATAGAAAATTTCTCACTCTCTCCTTATATAAAAAAATGACCTCATTATTAGTTAGTGCGATATTTAAATTTATTTTATTTTATCATTTTTTTATTAGTGTACAGAATTAAAATAATACGTAACTTAACCAAGTCAAAATGAGAGGTTGAGGTAGAGTGAAAGAGTGAGAAAAGAAGACAATTAGGTCAAAATAAAAAAGGATATGCTCATTGCTTGTAATTAAAGATTTTGAATGAGTGTAATTTTGTCATAACAAATATTTTTTGGGCCTGTGTTTCAACTTTAACGGAAAGTCTTTTTTTTTTTTTTACATTTTTCTTATTGCAAAAAAGATTTTTTTGGTTACAAATCAGGAGTGGGTTTTTGGCAAATACAACAAAGACTTGAAATATTTTCCTCGTATGAGGCAGAACGTACTTTCCTCGTAACCCCTCCTCCGAAATGTTGCCGCAAGCACCTGTCGGTACGCAAGTCAAAGCAGAACCCTGCGGAAATGGTTTAAAAAGAAAAATAATTGCAATTTAGCTTTGACAAACCTCCTTCCTTTTTTCACTTTTTGTTTACTTTGTGTAGGGTGTGTGCAAATTAATTTATACAAGTGAGCCCGTTAGAACTTTCCTAATATTAAACGCTGTTCTGCTATCGAGAACTCGGATTTTCAATTGTTGGACGTGTTATAAAATTTATATGAAATATTTTTTGGATAAATTATAGATTTCGTTTTTTAAAAGAAACATCTAAATTAGATCATCTTTCTTTATATTTTAAAAACTTATACTTTTTCTTTTTATAATTAAAAGATGTGTTACTCTAATATTTTTTGCAGTAAAAGATGAGGTATAATTATACTTATTTTGATCAAAATATTCTTATATTTATTATTTTATATAATATTGTAATTATTAAATATTTATTTAATTAATATAAAAGTAGTTAGTTTTCTAAATTTAGAATAAATTATATTCATAGTTTTTAATACAAAATAAATTACATTGAAATAAAATTTAAAAAGTATAAGTTATATTTTTAAATAAAAATTGAATATTATTCTTAAGCATATTTTAATTTTAAGAATTTATGTATATTTTTTTATAATAGAAATAAAAGCCGCGTCATTTAAGTATTTGTTAGAAAATGACAAAGTAGTTTAACTTATTTTTTAATAATCATTAACAAATCTCAAAGTATATCAAACCACAGAGAGCTGAATCTCTCGATATCATTTTCCTATTAAATGAAGAAGTTGCTTTTTTTTTTTTATGAGTAAGAGTAATCACCAAATTACACACTCTTTGGCTTTTTATCTAGTAAAAGAGATGGGTACTTTCATTGTCAAACATGTTAAGAAATTAGGACGTTACTTTGCAACTTAGAAGAGCTAAATATAGCCTTCAAGTTACGGTTGGCAGATATGTGACTGTTATGGTAAGTATTATAACAAGCTTTTATATGACTATTCTATGTACTAATTGTGTGCGTGTGTGTGTGTGTGTGAGAGAGAGAGAGAGAGAGAGAGAGAGAGAGAGTTTTATGTAATTATTCTCAATATCACAATAACAACTGTAAAATTTAAAACCATAGAATCAAATTATCAAATGAGAGGTTGATAAAAAAAGGTCATCCTTCCTTAGACAAAATCAGACTTGTACACAATTATTTACATCACCTTTACATCATGTATTTGAATAATTTGTTTTAGTGTAAATTATTCTTTCTTACTTCTTGAAAGATATCTAAATTATACGATTCTCATCCCTTTTGTTTTGAAAAATTACACACCATTTTCTTGGAGTTAAAAGATGCAATATGTTGATTTTTTTTACAGTGAAAGATTAGCTACATTGTACACCTATTTTGAACCCAAAAAAAAACATTTAATTTATTACTTATATAATATAACAAGTATTATAATATTAAAATAAAAGTTTAATAAATACAATTTATCCTTAAAGGTGTTTTGGACATCTTTTGGCTTCAATAAATATTTGTATATATTTTTATAATAGAAAAATGAGAAGAGCAATTTACCCTTATATATATACATGTAATATGATTATGTGCATTATTTATAATTTAAGATAAAATTTATTTTTCTTGCCCTCAGAGATACTCAAATTACACATTGTCTTGTTTATTATAAAAATTTACACAAATTTTTCTTAAATTTTTTAAATGATTAAAATATACTCAAAAATAATATTATTTTATTTTATTAAAACTAAAGTTTTTTTAAAAAAATTGATTTCTTGAACGTTTATTTCAATTTTTTTGTTATGTGTTGAAAATCATTAATTTAATTAATTTAAAATTAAAAATAATATTTTATGTTAGTTAAATATATATTAAATACTCATTATATTATAGAAGTAATAAATATAAAAGTATTATAATTAAAATAAATATAACTATAATATATTTTTTGTTGCAGAAAAACTTAGTATAATGCGTTTTAGAATAATTTTATAAGATGAAAGAATTAGTTTTTTTTAAATAAAAAGATCATATAATTTAGACTTTGAAAATTTTTTAAAAAGGGCATAATTTACCCTATAATTTAAATATGGGAAAAATCCGGCTTTCATTGTTAGAATTTCTTTCGAAATTCCCGTTGACATTCGGGATTTTCTCCCTAAAGAGTGCAATATTTAAGAATGGTATTGCTTGCCAATGCATCAAATAGAAGATCAGCTACGACAAGCAAGTCAAAATGCAGCCTAAGTTGCTTTGCATTGCATTTAATTATCATGTTAACGCACCAATCATTCCACCCTTTTAACTAATTTAATCCTCTTTCTTGCAAGGATTGCACTTCAAAATTAAATAGTATGGACGTAATTGATGAGGACCCACAATTAATTAATGTACATGCATATCAAGACTAAACATATAATATATATTTTTAAAAGACTAGAAACAGTACTTTATTCTTATAAGTTATACCAACATTTTCTCCCCTCTTTCTCACCAACTCACAGGCTCTGCTTCCTCCCATTGGAATTTGAAATGATTTGAGTGGAAGCTAATTAAAGACCACGTTCAACAAAGATAGAGATTAATTAAATAGGTAAGAATAGAGCATGATAACATATAACATATACTGTGTGGTGGGGTGTCCTGTGGTGCCCAAATTTAGATTCCCAACTGGGGAATAAACAGACCAATAACAGCGAAAGAGTACCTGATCCCCTATCATCATCATCCATCACTTCCTAAAAGCAACCCCAAAATATTAATTAAAAACCCACAAGAATCCCTAATCAGCAAATATGACAACCCCATCTTCTCTCTTACTCTGTACAAACTGGAAAAAATAACTCCCCTAATCTCCTACACAACGTACCTCGCCATTTTTCTTCAACTATTACCCTCCACTATCTTCTTATCTCTATTTTCTCTATTCTTTTTCTAATTGTCCTACACTCCCAACTTTACCCTTTCTTATTAATACTCCTTCCTTCTTCAAGCAACACTGATCATGCTACTGCTGTCCCCACCACCGCTCAGCTTACCTGACAACACCTCGAAAGTCAACGACGACGACCGGCTATTTGTCGCCGATTGCTCCTTGCTCGGCATCGGGAGCTTCGGCGAAAGCGGCAGAGGGTCGGCCGCGTGAGCTTTCTCCTTCAAGTTTAAATTAGCCATTTTTGATGATGGAGCAACTGGCAGAATCGGCGGAGGCCTTATCAGCTTAGCTCCCACTGGTAACACCGCCGGAGCTAACTTCATTGGAAAAGCAGAACGGCCAAAGCCACTGTAATGGGGATATTTGGGTGGTACTGCGTCTTGGTGGACTCTTCCTTCTTCCATTATGGTTGAAGGTTCCATCACCTGTAACAAACAAAATTAATAAACAAATTACTTCTCATAAATGCAAATATATTGGTAAACTAATAATTTGATTAGACTCCTTTTTAATTTTTGTTTCAAAAAATTATCAAATGTATAAGATTAGTCTAAATACTCTAAAAAACACTCGTTATAAATTGTTTCTGTCAAATAATAAAATTAGAAGGAATTAATTGATTTTTAAATAATAATGATAATAACAACAAAACCCATAGAACGAATGATTAATACCGTATCGGTGGTGATATCAAAGAGACTAGATCTCCGGCGTCTCCGGTTCTGGTTGTGGCGGCGGAGGAAGTACTTCTGAGCATGACTGGCCACCTGAGTTGGTGTACGAGTTTTCACGAAGTTTCTAGAAATCCCTCTCCAATCGCCTTTCCCAACCTTTTGTAACCCCACCAGGAATAGCCTATGCTCCTCCTCCGTCCACGGAACACCTAATTAAAACATACACCAAACAATCAAACACCAAATACCCAATCCCCAGAACCAAACAAAGCCAATATATCGTATGCTAATACAAACACGCAATAGGATTACGAACCTCTCTTTCGCTCGCGGCTGCGACCGGAGGCGTGAACGACGTCGTCGGAGGCGTAACCGGCGTCAGCGTTGGAGTCCTGAGGCGGCGGCTGCTCGTACTGGGATAGATCGGTCATGCTAGCGCTCTTCCTAAAGGAGTTCCCTTGCGTGACTCGCACGCCGAACAGTAAGATACCGTTCTCGCCGGCGCCGTTCCCGTCGGCACATGTTCGGGAGTTGTGGCCGTTGCTGCCACACTGTGAGCACGTGCGATGCATCATCTTCTTGAATTCACAGCGAAAAAAGGCGTGACTCGTGTGAGCGCAGACTTCGATTTATTCTCCTTTGCCTTTCTTAGTCCATGAAAGGAAAAAGGAGGAAAAGCGCAGAGAGAGAGAGAGAGAGAGAGGTATGTGGTTTCTAGGGTTTGTGTATCTTTCTGGCTGGTGCTGCCGTACACGAGGACGAAGCTTAATAGGGTTAGTACCGAGGGAGGAAAAAGGGTGAAAGATACAGTGTGTCGCAGGAGCAGTAATTATTATATAGTGATTGTTCATTGTGGGATCATGAATCAGGACCGTTTGTTTTGCTCGGTGCGCACGAGGCTAAATGTCAAACATAGGCGGCAATCAATGTCCGATGATAATTACGGCCAGAAACACAAGAAAATATGGAAAAATATTATTATTATTTTATTTTTCATCCATTGGTGATACACAGCATTTTATTCTGGATAAATGCTCTTTATCGTGATTGAGATATATCCCCATGAGCACAGCATTAAAATCAAAATGTTTTTTATTTAATCTTTTTTTTGTATTTTTTTTTAAATTTTATATAATTTCTTATACTTTTATTTTTAGATTATTCAATCAAAATATAATAAATTTATAATTATTCAATTAAACATGATAAATATATATAATTTTTACATATTTTTTTATGATTCTTTAATTAAACTATATACTTATCATATTTTTATTAAAAAATTATATATTTGTCATATTTTAATTAAAAATATGATAATAAAAATATAAAAAAAAATTACACTTAAATTTAGTTTTTTTTTTTAATTCGTTCTTACAGGGAACATAACTCTTAATTTCCGCGTTTATAGATATAATTATCCCAATGGAAGAGACGCGTTGTTTTCCTTGGATTGAGGGACACCATTTTGTGATTACGGTGATAACTATAAATTATTTCTGTTTGTTATCCTTATTACAGAAAAAAAGTAAGAACTATTAAAAAAAATTCAGATAATATTTAATATATAACTAGAATGTATTTTTTACATACATTCACTTTTCATTTATCAATTTTTAATTCAATTAACGATTTATAAAAGTAAAATTTTTGGGAAGAATTTAATATTGATCAAAAGTTAACTTGATATCCACGAAATATATATGATATGAAATTCACAAATTTCAAAGAGATATATATATATATATATAATACATCACTTATTACTTTTATACTAACAGCTATTCACAAATTTTAAATTTTATAATTGATAATTTGACCCCGAAAAGAACTTTTCAATTTATTAGCTTTTTATTTATTAGAAGAATGAAAGAAAAAGAGAAAGAGAACAATGAAGCATAAAATAGAATTGAAGTGAGGACGTCATACAATTATTAATGATCAAGTTCACCTAATGGTATGATTATGATTGCCCCCAAAATCTGTGTAGTGGATTACAGATTAGGAAAGTTAATTATATAAATATATGAACCTTAATGTTGAAAGTTGCATAGTTATAAAATTGAAGGGCAATGTCAATTGTCATGATGCTAATGAAAAATATATAAAATTTCTTCCCAAAAATAATTAATTAAATATAATAAATGTGACAATTAAAAGAAGGGGATGGTGGACAAGAAGAGTGTACGTGAACCGTGAAAAGGGCATATTCGATGCCCCTTCATAGTTGAAGATTGGGCTGTCTTTGTATAATTTTGGAATAATAAAATGGAATCGTTGCTTGTTTATTAATTAAATCACCAAAGTTGTGGGTGCTGATAAGTTAAGATGGACCCCACTCATTACCTACACATATTTCCATTCACCTCAGCCATGAAATGCTTCTTCGATTTGGATGGCACTTTCTTTTCTCCATATAATATATATATATATATATATATATTATATTTCTGTTTTGAAAGTCTTCAGTTTAGGGTTTTCAACTCTGATAAGGTTATCTATCAATGGCGTTGAAAATTGAAAAGTTTAGCGATAGGTTTTATATATCGTAGAGGTTTCAGAAGCCAAAGGTCAAGCAGAGCTCCACGTGTGCAAAACATAGAATGTTAAATGAATATTCTAGACCAAAATAGTCAAATTATTACTGTATAAACGATGAAAAGATGTAACGAGATTAGAAAGAAAATTTTAAAAAAAATTCATATTTGATAAATAGGTATTTAATTTGAATTTTTTCAATATTTAAAGACATTTAAAAAGTGAAACTAAAAATATTAATATTTTTATTATCAAAATTTTTAATTAAAATATTAATAAATATATAATTTTTTAATAATAAAATAATAAATGTATATAATTTTTATAAACGAGTGTATAAATTTTTAATTAAATTACATATTTATTATATGTTAATTAAAAATTATATATTTATCATATTGAAATTAAAATTTTTAATAATAAAAATATAAAAAATTATACTTAAATCTAATCATTAAGAAAGATGGTGATGCTGGGTCCAATCAAAACATGGTGATGCTGTGGCCTTCAGGTCATAGTTTTTGTTTTCTCTGATTTTATTATAAAAAAGAAAAGCTCTGCAATGAAGAAATCGATTTTTTTATTTTTTGGGTTTCTATAGCATTATCAATTTGTCTGTCATTAAGATATTTAAACACCAAAGCTGTAATCCCTCATTAGTCATTTGAGAATAAAGACATTCAAATCTAATTTAATTAATTAAGGGATTATTAAAATATTTCGATTAGCACCATAACAATTCTTGCTCTTGTGCACAATTTTTTGAGGGTGAAAATTGTGAATGTGAATCTGTCAGCATCTCAAGACTACTCTGCCGCCTACAATCTTGTGGCTGCAAATATTCGTTAAGTGCTAATCTAAATGAATCATGTTTTGAGAGAGAAATAATTTTATTTTGAAAGGTGAAAATATTTTTAATTTTTTTAGATTAAAAGTAACACTAAAAATCAAAATTCTTTGTTTATAAATAAATCATTTAATAAATATTTATTAATGTATAAATGTAAAAAAAGAAAAAAAAAAATAGCTTCCTTCCTTACCGTTACTTTTGATTTAAAATGGTTAGAGACTTTTTCACAATTTTTACAATAAAACCATTTTTTTATTCACACTCACTCAAGTAAGTATTTTATTCTAAATGAATTTACATGTTTGTAACTTCTCGAAATCTTCACACTCGATATGGTAAACCAAGCCCAGCATACTCTTCTAGCAAAGAAAAGAGAAAAGTTTGTTAAGAAAATTATTGCTTATTTAAAAAGAAGCCTCATATACAATCGTTTATATATTTATTATCAAATTCTTTTTATTACAAATTGACATTTAAATTATTTTTACACCTTATACCGTCCCTCTCTTCATAGTCATTGGTCTTGAAACTACATTTCTTGATGCAAGATCCTTTACAGTAGAGGTAGGTATATGGTTCCATGAATTCCACCTTCTCCACAAGAACCTAAAAGGTCCAAATTAAACAAGAAAATCATAATTATTAGTAATAGAAATGAATCCTTTTGCTTCTCCTAACAACCCCACATACAGTGTGGGAGATGGGAATTTGAGTAGAAATTTTGTGCAAGGCTTGGGGTTTTCAAAGGAAATTTCAAAAGCACAGAAAATCTTGCAAACGTCGACGTCTGAAGCTCCAATGTTTCAAAGAAGGAATCGATCGATGCTTTGAAATTTCGGAAACTTTGGAACGCTACGGTGGGTATTCACAGGAGGAATTGCGAGCCAGCGTTATACCAAGACCTAGACCACCATGCAAGCTCTGCTTAGGAAGCTTTGCTATCAGACTGAGACCAAAGCTATTAGGAATCACCGTTGCTATAGACCGAGACCAAGACAGATCTGCAACTTGGGTCTTCATTATTATTATTTAAGAAAACCTACAGTTAATTCACAGCGTTATGGTTGGGATGGCAAGTGTGAGAAATATAAGAAGTTTTGTCCTTTATTGAATTATGACTAATATGTACAATATTTTTTGTTTTTATGTTCATTAAGTAGGTCTTGCAGACCGAAGATATGACTGGGCAAAGCTTATAACAAAATTTCCCAGGCCTATTCAGAATAAAAGTGGAAATTTATAACAAGGGGCAACACATATTTTGAGCACTTATCTAAAATCAGCCTGAATTCAACAACAGCTAATTATATATATATATATATATATATATAAATACAAGAAAAAAAGTACGTAGACATTCATGGAGAGTCAATACGCCTTCCTAAGATCTTCTTCCTTCATAATCTAGCATGTATAATTCTAGATCTCATGAAGGAAAGAAAATCTACCCCAAAATCTAAGGCTCTTACTCTAAGGTGGAAAAGACTCCCATAAAGGAAAGAAAAATGCTCCCACAAAGAGAGGAGGCAGTCAAAGAAGAACTCTGTAAAGAAAAGCAAAAAGAGAAAATAAAAGAGGAGAGAGACTTGCGTTGCGTGCTGCAGCAACAGTTCAGTCGTGGGCCACTGCCTTTGCCTTATTTGTGAATTTCCTTGCAAAGCCCCTTATATCTTCGAAGTCGTTGGTTTTGCAAAGTGGAGCTGAATCTTAATAAAGAAAATGGCGATGCTGTAGCTACTAGCTAGCGGTGGATGGCACCCAGAAAGTACTATGGTTTTGTTAATATCCAACAACTTTGGGCTTCAAATTTGATATATTTAGTATACGGAACTAAAGTGGGCCTCACAGTCTCACCCTAAAGAGTTTGCCAACAGTTGCTTTGTACTTTGTCAGTCTCACTTTATCAAAATTGCACAGTTGCGACACTTTGGTATCGGAATTTCCTTTTCTTTTTCTTTTTTTTTTTATAATATTTATTATGTATTTATAGTTATTAATTAATTAATTATTATTATTATTTCAAAATAAAGACATGAAAGTCTATTTTCATTCTCAAATTTTCTTTTTAATTTTAGATACTGAATTGTCGTTCTTCTGTCCCCTGGACCCCGTTTCGTAGCCATGCAAGGTCTCTAGCGGCTGAAACGGAAGAACCACGCAGGGTCTCCTGAAATTCATCCGTTTTGCGCGTGAACGGATAAGCCTTTGGGAGCCAAAAGTTAATTTCTCCAATTTGCCCTTTCATTGCAGTACGTGCCTATCCATGTCCGGCAGCTTCTTGTACTTCTGCAAGCCTAGCCTTTGCTTAGTTATTGTTAATACTAGCGGCTTGCTTGTTTGCTCAGCAAAAAGTGAAATAAAAATGGGAAGTTCGGTAATTTTTTTTTCATTTTTAAATTATTATTTAATTATTAAAAATAAGAGTATTATAAGTATTTTTTATTTATAAAATTATTTTTTATAATTTTTATTTTTATTTTTAACTTTATGTGTATTAAACTGGTCATTTTTTATTGAATATTAATATAATAAATAATTTTTAAATATATATCTTATTTATTAAATATTCATTCAATAAACAAGTTTTTTACAAAAAGGAAAAAGCGGTTATTTTTATACTTTTTGTAACTAGCGGCATTTCAGACATTTTACCCTCTTTTTTCTTTCGTTCCTTCTTTATCTTAGGCCAACTGAACACACAAATTTTATTTTTACAATATTAATTAATGGAGAATAATGAGGAAGAAAAATCTTTCAATATATATTCTTTTTATTTACGGGATAAATTAGACATTTTCAAGATCCATTTGACTTGAAATAACTTAAAAAAATATAGGAAACTAAGAAAAATTGCCCTTATGATATGATAGACATGAAAATGTAACAAAGGAACCCACAACCAAACAAAATTTTAATAAATCAAGCATTTTAGTAAGTGTGAACCACCTAGATAATGAATAATGGAATGGATTTTTTTTTTTTAATTTAGAGAAAGCAGTAAGCGTGCAAAATGGTTCTAGAGTCATTATTTATGTGGAGAAATTTTAAAATAGGTCTTTTTTTCTTATTAAATATAGAACGCGTGATAATGGTCTTGTGCACAATTTCTTAGACTTGACTAGAAAGACCTGTAGAAGGCATAATGGACAAGCAAATTCAAGACTTTTTCTACTTAAAGAAGCCTAAGGCCAAAATTATATGATCTCATTCACTCACCTTTTGGAATTGAGAAATCAAAAGGAAACTATAATATATCATAATTTGTTTTTTCAAACGAATTACAAGAATTATTTTTAATATTACAAATGGTTTATCTCAAAAATAAACCATTACATAATTCTTAATTAGTTATTGATTGTCTAGTTATAATTGCAAGTTTTGATTAATTATCCTTAATTAATGCATAATATTACAAATGCTAATCAAGTTTTGATTAGCTTGACTGAATTATACATTATGCTTTAGGGATTTTCCCTCAAATGCAATAATAGAATTTGTTTATTAACAGTACATACAAGCCGAAATCTTATTTCCCCGGATACATTAAGTTATTATTATTATTTTTTTTAAATGGGTCACGCCTCATGTTGAGGCGTGACCCTTTTTTTTAAAAAAATTTTGTAAAGGGTCACACCTCACCATGAGGCGTGACCTGTAATTTAAAAATAAAAAATGGTTTGAAACATTTAATGCACGCCCTAATACTTTAAATATAAAAAATTTAAAGATATATAATTTAATTTTTAAAACAATAAGTAATGTAAAATATAAAATTTTTAAAAATTAATAATTAATAATAGTTTTAAAAATTTTTAAAAATAAATGAATAAATATGATAAATAATATTAAAATAAAAAAATTATAACTATTATATGAAATATATATAATAAGCTAAAATTTTTAAATTTATTATATTTGAGGCATAATTTATTTATTTAATAATAATATAAATTTATCGTATTATTAGTTGAAGTTAAGATTAATTATGATTTTTGAATTAAATTATGTTTTTGATGTAATTCCTAGGTATATTTTTTTAAAAATTGTTGGGAGTAATAAGTCATAGAACTGAAATATTAATAAGAGAAAAAAAATTATTTGACAATAAAATCATGAAACTAAACAAAAATATTGATAAGAAATAAAAAATTATTTGCCATTAAAATTATAAAATGAAAGTTAATTGAGAAAGTAAATTTTTTTACAATTATATAAATAAGCAAGAGTATTAAAAATTTGAATGACAAATGAATCAGAATTAACTGATGAACTTAATATTAAAATAAAGTAGTTATAATATATTATTATTATCTAAAAAATAAAATTACAAGTACAAAAAAAAGATAGAACGTTCAAAAAAAATGACTCCCAGTGCCACATCTAGTCCGTGGTCTTAATCGTCGGCCACGTCGTGGAGAAAGATGTTGTTCTTCTTCTGGCTCTTGTACCCCAGACTCCTGCTCAGCTTCTTCTTCATTATCGCCATCATTTTGATTTGCTTCGTTATTATTGTTTCCTTCTTCTTCTACCTGTTGGTAGGTTACGGGATTAAGACTCAATTGAGGTGACTGAATTGGAGGAATAGGCTGATCTGATGTGATATATCCTGTCTGTTGTGAGCTAACGTGTACAGATGACCCAGAAGCAAATCTAAAAGCAGACATTGTTTGCTCTGAAAATAGGGGTGTAAAAGGGATAGAACCGCATGGCATATAAAATGAAGAACTGACACCCCTAAAATCAGGAAAATATACAGGTGGCGTGGAAGAAGATGGACCTGCTGCATCATGGTATACTTGTGATTGTGTTGTTAGAGAAGAAGATGGTTCAGCAATACTAAGAGGGTCTTGCATCTCTGCTGAGGTGTAAGAAGAAGGACAAGGCATCGCAGATGTAGTACCAACGCCAGAGGTAGTATCACGATAGGGCCGATCGTCCACTATTGGTACCCTAGTAGACATAAATCCATGCGCTCTCTTTGCCGTACGAGTAGGAGGAAGTTGTGGTCTAGGCAACTGAGGTGCAGGAGGAGCAGCCTGAGAAATCGTTATATCTCGATGCTCACCAAGTGCATCGAGGATGTTAGAACACTCAGCAACAACTGTGCGACCTAACAGTGAATGGTCGTCCATAGCAAGTACTCGTAAGCGATCAGCTACATTGGCCTGAAAATAGAAATTAAAGATCATATTGATTTGAAATTAAAGGAAAAAAAATTGTATAAGATAACTATTCTAGACTTTAAAAGTTACCACAAAACCCTGAGCACCACTAATAGGATGGATCCATCGCCGAGTAACCCTCCAGTACCATTTCATATATTCTGAAGAGCGATCTAGAGGCTTTTACGTGCACATCATACTTTTAAGGTGTATCATTCTTCAAAGAAGTATGAAGAATACCGATGTGTTCAATATGAAAAGGGAGCTTGCAAATGGAAGGTTAGAGCTTGTTATCGAAAGAAGGAAAATCATTGGGATGTAGCTGATCAAGTATATCTTTAATGCTCGACAAAAAGATCGCTGATCATTATATAACATGCCTACATATAACTCTTGGTCTTTATTCATGTTTATCGCTACCTCTTCCATTTCATCATAATCAGGAATCCGCGTATCATCTGCATCTATCTGTTCAAGAAATGCAACCGTTGAATCAGCATAAATGTTCATAGGGACTGCTGGATCAACGGTGGCATCTATGCAATCGGTATCTTCATCATCATCTGAATTACCACCATCATTGCAATCATAAGGTGCAGTATCATATTCATCTTCCTCCTCGAAGTCATCCATTATATCCTCTGTCTCATCTGGATGAGAAATGAGGCCAGTAATTGGTGCATGTGCCGAACTTGGTTCGGCAATATTATCGACATACAGACGAGATGAACTTGGTTGAGCTGTATAATCAACTAAACCAACAGGTGAATACTGATCATCTGTGATGTTGGCATGGCTGGAGGATGGGAGTGGGTCTGCCACATATTCAACTGTAGCTTGAGTTGCTGCATTCAAGTCTATTTCCTTTGACGCTATTTTTGCGTACAATTCAACTGAACCAAGTTGTGATGGAAATTTTGCATTCGCTATCCACATTGCTTGGATATTGGCATCCCTCCTTAACTTACATGCTCGGTATTTTGTGGGCCTTAATGACACTGGATGCCTATATACTAATTCAGATATATATTGATCTGAATCTAGCTGTAATTGGTCTGCAACCTCTTGTTTCAACCTTTTTAATGAAATGTCATTGTCGACACTTATCACATCAATTGTATCTGCAATAAACGTTGCCCCTTCTTCGGTTTCGCATATTTGTCCATTTGAATATAAGCATATAATTTCTTTCCCGTTGTTCATTTCACCCAACTGCGCAATACTGTCACCAATACCCAAAACATTGTACAACATTTATAAACAACTACAATCCTTTATTCAACTGATATATTTTTTTAATTACCAATTAATATAATTCTAACAAATCCTATTCTTTTATAATATTTGTTTACTATATATTTTTTTTAACAGTTAACTATTTTTTATATCTTTTAAAATTTTTATTCTAATAATTTTGTTCATCAAATTTTATCTAATTTTATTATATTTTATTATAATGTCATTCAATATTAACAATTTATCTAAAGATATTATTTCCATTTTATTACATATACATCAATTGTTCACATTTCAATTTTATCATATTTTACTTTTATAATTATACTAATTTTTTTTTATTTCTGTTACTATATTTTTTTATTTGCATTATAAAAAAATTTTCATCTACTTTTATCATACTTTATTACAATATCATCTAATATTAACAATTTATCTGAAGACCTTATTTTCATTTTATTATATATATTTTTTTATTTGTTGACATTACGATTTTATCATATTTTACTTCTATAATTATACTAAAATTTTTTATTTCTGTTACTATATACCTTTTTTGACTTACATTATAAAAATTTATTTTTTATTCTATTTTTAAAGTGTTATATCTTTTGTTATTTTCTGCATATTATTCTTTCATAATATTTTTTTCATTATTTAATTCTTTTCTAATATATTGTTCATAAAATTTTTCTTATTATTTCATCTAACAATTTTAAATAATATTTTCATCCACTTCAACAACTTTTGACTAATTTTTTATTATTTTTTATTATCCTTACATTATTAGATATTCTTTATTTTTATACACTAATTTTAGAATTTTACTCACATATTATGCTATTTTCAATTTTCTATAATTCTTTTATATTTTTTTCATCTAACATTTACATAGTATTTTTATAAAACAATTTGTTCAATAAATTATCTCCTACCTACAATATTTATGTAACATTTTTTTACTTACTTATACTTTTTTACTAATATTTATTATCACATCATACAATAAATAGTTTTTTTAATTTTTTTTTCATACATTTTTTTACTTAAACATTTTATTTTATTTTCTTTGTACAAAAACATTAATCATTTCTTCTTTTTTTTTTTTGCATCTTTACAAAAGTCCTAATTTTACTTATAACATAACTTCATCTTAACAAATAAATTTATTTTTTTAAAATTTTAAATTCAGACACAATATTAAATAATTTTATCTTTTATTTATAATATAATTTTATTATAACAAATAAAATTATTTTACTTATAACTATATTTAACAACAAGTAATAACAAATAATCATACTTTAAATTTACTTAATAATAACAAATAATCATACTTCAAATTTACTTAATAATAACAAATAATCATATTATTTTACATCTAAAACATACCTGTAATTTTTTTTTTTTTGAGATTTCCTTCCTTACTTTCAATGTAGCTCTACTGGATCTCTTTCTTCTTCTTTAATCGGCAAGTATGAGAGGCTTCTTCTTTAAACGGCAAATATGAGAGGAATGATGTATATGAAGAAAATAAAATGTTTGCTGAAGAAGAAGACGAAGAAGAAGGAAAAGAAGAGAACAAGGAGAAAGCAAGAATGGCGAGATAAGGTGGGGACGAAGGAGAAAGGGATTCAAAAACAAAGAGAGAGTCAGAAAATGTATAGATAGGATAACGTATTTTATGAACCAATTAAAAACGTCCACGTGGCATCAGAATCTCAGACACCCAATCATACGCTGCCATTTGTTATTCTTTTATCCATGTGTCAGGGTCAAAGTTTGACCCTGACACATGGACAACGGTCACGCCTCATCATGAGGCGTGACCCATAAAAATTTTATTTTATTTTTTAAATGGGGTCACGCCTCATGGTGAGGCGTGACCCCAAAAATTATTTAAAAAAAAAATAAAAAAGGGTCGCGCCTCATGTTGAGGCGTGACCCATTAAAAAAAAAAAATTTAATGTATCTACGGAAATAAGATTTCAGGTTATGTATTCATTTAATTAACAAATGTGGCTATTGCATCTGAGTCAAAATCTCTTATGCTTTAGACCAACATCACATCTATTCATAAACATACCTAAATTGGATGGTAGGCAAAGACAATTGAATAACTTAAATTTTATAAATGAACTCCAATGGGAGAGACTTGTAAGTCATGGCATAAAAGTTATGTTTATGGTTCCTTTCTGTCATTATTTTCCTTTTAACTCTAGTCTTTCTTTTTCTTTTAAAAAATGGCATTCTTAAAAAATAGGGAGCAATTCAAGAGAGAGAGAGATAATTCAATAGTAAAAAATTCTCTGTAGTTGAACCCATGTTTCGAAAACCAATAAAAAATCAAACTAATCATAAAAACTAAGTGATTTTCCACTAAATTGATCAGAAATTTATTTTTTTATTTTTATTTTGCCAAAATCAAAGTTTTAAAATTCTGTGATAGAGATTTATGATATTTATTAGATTTTGTCCAACTTATTTATATAAATATATTGTTATATATAAAATATTTTAACTAATTTTTATATTTTTAAATATTTATATTTATTTTAAATATTATTTTTTAATATATTTATTAATTTAATATTAAAAATATTATATTTTTTTATTTATAATTTTTTGTATTTTTTAAAAAATAAGTCAACCTCAATTGAATTATTGTCAAATTATTGAATTATAAATTATTATTTTTTATTTTGATTCAATAATAAGTCTAATTTGAAATAAATAAGTAATGTGAAAAACAATAAAATTTTACAATTTGTTAGAATTAACCATGCTAGTAACTTTTTTATAAAACAAAATCTCTCTTCAATATTTTGAATTCAAAATTTTATATTATTCATATCATAAAAATATTCAAAATATTTTGGTACACCATAAGTTTTTTTTCTTTTTATTTTTTTGTAAATACTAGAAGATGGGTTTCATATGTAATGCCCAAGGACCTAAAAAGTGAAAAAAAGAAATATTTAGAAAAAAAACATATTAAAAAAATTTTTATCATGATGGGTCTTATATTTAAAATAAATTTCCAAATAGGTTATAAACAATGGTAGAAAAATTGAGTTTTATTATAAATATAGAAAATTATGATATCTAGAATTTTTATATTTATTGTAATAAATATAAATTATCATAAGAATACTAATGGAATTAATTTTTTTAATTAAAGTTAACAAAATAAAAACTTTAGGGACATGAAATTCTCTAATTTCTTAGTAGTATTTTATACCATTAAAAGTAATATAATTTTTAGTAAGAATTTTGTACAACATGTTATTAAAAATCAGAAAAATTATATTAAAAATCTTAAATTTGTAAAAAAATTATTTTTAGGAGGACTTGATTGTAATTTTAAAAAGACTTGCAACAAAATCTTTCATTATAAATTTTACACATTTAAGGTCTTTAATTATAATTATTTTTGAATATCTTTGATATTCAAAATACCAAGATATATACACAATCATCCATCCCCTAAAGTAAATGATATACCGTTCACCACCAAAAAAATTCTACAGTCCGAACCATGTGGCTCTCCTCCTCTCCTTCCCCCCCCCCCCCCCCCCCCCCCCCCCCCCCCCCCAAACAAAAAAAAAGGGCCAAAAACAGGGGAATTACATTCGCAATGCTAAAGATATACAAGTGCGTGAGCCCTGCAAGTACGTTACGTTTATAAAATATATTTTAAAAAAAATTTGTCACAAAAAGCCCCCAGAAGCCAATAAATCAATATGAGAGAAAAGCAATGAGTAGGTCAATCATTCTTCAAGTATGATTGTTGTTCATCTTTGCCAGGGCAGCCTTCCAGTTTCAGGGTCAGCAAAATGAGACAGAACAAAGTCCTTGAAACCAGGGTCCCAAACCTCACAGAACCTTAACCTCCAATTAGGTGGTTCAATGGCTTCTGTTCCGAGCCCAGGTGCTCTGTCCTTGGACCTCTTGTTTCGCTCCTCGTGCCAATCCACGACATAGGTCGCTACCCTTCTCAAGAACTTAGCTTTAAAACTCTCCCACACTTGGTACTTGTAATGGTTTATCACACCCACACCTTCTTTCAACTGCAGCGACCACAATCCTTCCTTCAGCTGAAAATGGTGAACCACGTTCAAAAGACTCGTATCTAGCAATTCTGGTTTAACAATGGATTTGTGCCTCTCTGGGTTCTTCAGTCGACACGTGTATTCTATGCTCACTCCCCGTTTAGGAAGCGAGGTCAACCCAGAAGGACCGAAGCTATGACAAGCTGTTCTTATCTCTGCGAATTTCGTGGATGACGAGAAATTGGAAACCAGTGATTTGAGTGAGTTCTGGCCTCTCTTTTTGAGGTAGAAGAACTCGTCGACATCGAAGAATCCGACCCAATTGCATTCTTGCTTTGATCTCAAAGCGCAGTGGGAAAAGCCTGCTTCTTGGGTCTTAATCCATGGCCATGTCGTTCTGTTCACGTTATAGCCTTGGAGGTTCAGATCTTCGATCACGTCTTCAATGTCGTCGTCGCTGTTGTTGTCGTAGATGAACCATCGTTCCACTCCCAGCCAAGAATGATACATAATCCACTCTTTAAGAGCAGAGGCTTGGTTCCAAACCATGGTACACACACAGAGCTCATGCTTCTTCTTCATCTTCATCACTCTGTTCTGAATTGTAGCCACGGATGGCATGAGTTTTTTAACTGTGCGCCTTCTATTTTGACCCGAATAGCTCACGGTGACCCGAAAGCCCTGAGCTTTATTCGGGTTATTTGCGATACTCCGTGGTAACGAACACCGAACTACTTCCTGGCCAGCGGAAATTGCTTTCGTTGTGAGAATATATCCCTCGGGTTTGTCCAGATTTTTCAACCCGAAATGGCATCTAAACCGGGTAGGGTCGGATATCCTGTGGGGTCGAAGATTGAGTCCTTTAACAAAGACAACCACGGTGTCTTCATCTAAATACGCCTCGTACGCTAAATTATCCCAAGACTGAGTTGTCAGGTTCGTCAGCGACTCCCAATACCGATTCCGATCAGCCTCCCCGCCGCCGCGACGCCTCAAATAGACGGCGGCGGATGAGTAGTTCGTCGGAGGAATCGGGCACCTGGCGATGGACCGTAAATCGTCGTACCCATCAGTAGAAATTACCGGTTGAGAAAGAACATCAAAAACCGGGTTGTTAGCTTGGTCGGAAAGGTTCAAGAGCTTATAGTAAACACACTCCAGTTCGTTGCTCCGGCGAATTTCGCCGCCGGTGACCATGAGAAGTAGGTGATCGGGGAAGAGTATGCGGTGTTGGATTGTGACGGGAAGGTGGAGAAAGGCGGGGTTGAAAGTGAAAGAATCGAGAATTGAATGACTTGTAGAGGAATAAATAAGGGAGAAGGAGGAGGGAGAGAGAGAGGGACGAAAGCGAAAGGAGAAGCGATCGGAGGAGATGAAGAAGAGGAAGAGGAAGAAGGAGAAGCAGAGAAAAAGTGATCTTGCGGTGAAATAATGATGAGTATTTGAGAATGACCTAACCATACGCTTCCTCTTCCGGCGTGGCTCCAACTCCATTTTTCTTTCTGGGTTTTCTGTGAGTTGCAGAAGAAGAAGAAGATGAGAAGGTGATGGGGTGGGGAAAAAGGATTAAATAAGGTGATTACAAGGGAAGTGTTGAAGGAATTTGAGATTCTGCAATGCATCTAAGGGATTGTGGTTGAGGCGTCAAAGGTCAAAGAAGTTGGTATTCCATATTCTCGACGGTAGACGTATTCTTCACTTCTTTTCATCACTTATACATGCGTTCGCACATTATTCCGCGCCAAGGCCACACTTTCTTCTCTTCTATTTTGTGTTTTAATATAAAAATATTTAGATAAAACAAAAACAAAATGCAGAAGCAGAAAAGGAAAGGAAGCAGAATAATAGAAAGATTTTGTGTGAAGATGATACAATCATGGAGGGCTTCATGGTTTTGGCATTAAAGTGTGAAATGAAATAGGAAAGAAATTAAATATGAAATTGTTTTTGGAATAACTGAAACATATATATGTAAAATGATATTAATGTATAAAATTATTTTTTATTTTTAAATCCTGTGTAAAATTTGATTAAGGATGATTAAGGATGCACTAACACTTGGTGCGACATGATTATATCAAGTTACGTTGGGTCAAGTAAAAAAATTTTAGTTGGACATTGGATCTAACTTATTAATCAATTTTGACCCGCTCAATCTCCTCGATAAAAAAAAAAAAATCTTACAAAAATTTATATAAAATTTTTAACTTTTTAAGAACAAAATGTAATTTTACAAAATTTTATATGAAATTTTTTTAAAAAAAATTATTTTATAATTTGCACAAAAATTTTTTTAAAAAAAAATTAGTCTGAACATCGGGCTCTACTAATGCTGTGTACCCTACATTTGAGAAGTATCTGAATTGATCCATCAATAATATAGTGAAAATATTGCCCATGTTTAATGAGTTCTCATGCCATTAGGTTATTTTGAGATATTATTTTGATATCACACACCGAACAGGATGTGATTCATAGAGCGCTAACTTCACCTTATCTAAAATATTTTAGTCATAAAAAAAAGTTTATATTTGAAAATTTAAAGAGAAAAAAAATTAATATGTACAACTAAATATAAATATTTTACATGATTTGAAATATTGAATATTACTGCTTTTCATCGTAAATATAAATACCTATGATATTTCCAATATCTTATATCACAATGTCTCAAATATGCCATAATATTGAAGATATTAAAAAAATGAAATATTAGCGAACCAGTATATTCTTTGATAATTTGTAAATTCTTTATCATTTTTAATAAGATTTGTAGATCTTACCACTTTTGATAGGATTAATTAATTTTTTTAAATAATTAATGAAAGGTAAAAGATTTTAAGACTTTTTTTATTATGTTTTATTGGATGGTCTCCTGAAACTCTTTTTACTTTTTAATAAAAAAGGCACTGAATTTGAAACAGCATAATACATGCAAATATATTGTGACGTGTGCGTATTATACTGAAAATTGGACAATTTGTTGTGTACTCTACACTCTTACGTTTAGTCTCAAATAATTTATAACTAAATAAAAAATAATTGTATAAAACAAATGCTGTTTGGTTCGTCATCAAATTGATTAGTGTATTTTAACATCTGCCATCACTATTCTAGTTTATGAATGATGATGATGTGAACTTCCAGACAAAAAAAAAACTCCCTTTTATGAAAAATGAAGTTCATGTATGTATGCAAACCAGATAAAACCTTCTCAATTTTATAAGTTTAGATTCTCAGCACCATTTGAAGCAAACAAATCCAAATTCTTATTCTCCAATCATTCATGTCTGACTTGGGGCTTCATAGTAGACCTGTTCAACGCGGGCTTCAGCTTCATAGTAGACCTGTTCAACGCTGGCTTCAAACCCTGAAAATCCTTATCCAATGCTTCTGTACCCACCTTGAACTATTTCTGAATTACTTTAGAGCAATTTAAATTATGGACTTCAAGGCTTTTAATTATGTCTGTTGTTACATTGACTTCTATAGAAATTTGGGGGAGGCTAGAATATTATATATATATTCTTAAATCTAGGTTTATAAAAATTTTAATTTGGTTCAATGGTAAAAAAAAAAAAAGATAATATTGTTGTCATTTTTTAAAAAATAATTTAACTTTGTTCTGCTACAACATAATTCAACAAAAATTTAATCTGAACTTAATAATTTGTTAATTTAGACATTATTTAACATTTGACTATTAACTCACACTCAAATTTAGTGTCTAAATTAATAATAAATTATTAAATTTAACGTTAAATTTCAGATAACGATGTGATAGAAGAGAAAAAGATAATTTTATAAAATAGAAGGACAACCTAGCATATTTTTGAATTAGAGGTATTAAATTAAAACATTTATTAAATTAGAAAAGTTAAAGGTGTATTTCATTTGTTTAACTTTTATTAATAAATTAAGAATAGAGAAGCAGAGTTATATGCAAGTAATAAATGTGTGAATGAGATAAATCATATCTGAAAAGCAAATTGCTAGCCGCTTTGATTGATAGGCAAATTAATTGAAAAAAAAAAAAAATTTAGTATAATCTGTTAATTATTCTAGTTTTCGTGCAAGATACGTACGTATGATCCCAAAAAGTCAATAATGATGATATAAGCTCACAGATAAAACGTTAAGAAATTGTTTATTAGACATGACGTTTTTATTATTTATATAAATAAGATTTAATTATATTTTAATACTTTTAGAGACCCTTTTGCAAATGGTAGTATATTTTGAAAGCAACACTTAAATAGACTTAGCTTTAAACATAATTAAAATTATTTCAAGCTGAAATTTAATTACATTGGATTATAAGTGATGTTATTAAGTTAATTTTTTTTCTAAATAATAAATATAATTAATTGGTAAAATAAATTCAAACCTGATTTATCGTAAAATGTGTTATCGAGACCTTCAGAGTTTTATATATCTATATCAATCCAACCCATTCTATTAGAATCTGAGAAATTTAACAATTACAATCTATTAAGCTATGTACAATATATCAATAGAAGTCATTTGTTTTGAATAATACGGCTTTATAACAGCTCAAAGAGGAAAAAGACATTCTAATCAATTAACTTACATAATTTTGCTAGTTTATTTGATCTAAACATTACCATTAATTTATTTTTTTTAAAACTGCATACATAAAAACTTTCTCGTAACAAAAGGAAAGGATTTGAATTTAGCTTCAAGATGCTTGACAAATAAGCTCCAAAGCTTCTTACTCTATTCTATAATAAACAGAAGATCATTTCTATTCCGTTTATACTGCGATCTTGGCCGAAAACAAGACGATTTCAAGCATATAGTCTTAATTACATGAAACAACAAAAAACAGTATATGCATAGATCAATGGATAGGATTAGGAAATTTGTCATAAAATATGCCTCGAAAGGGTGACTTGTCTGTCCTCTTTCCAGCAAATGATGAGTTCTCTATATGTCATATATAATAAATATAAAACTATTTGATCAACAACGCCTATGATTTGCTATTAAAAATGCAATTTATAAAGGCACCAAAATTGAAAGGACAACACAATTGCTTTTAGGTTTTGCTTAATCTTTTGGAGTTTTCCTTTGCTAGCTAGGTACGATGTCCCTGTGAGAAATACTGATTGTGTTTTTTTCCTTCTGCTTCGCTGTGGATTGAGTTATAAAAGATTCTCAGAAATTGTCTCTCACAAATTCTTTCACTTGTTTGGGAGCCAATGTCAATTTCTTTTGTTGTTTCCCCAGCTTAAATTGAAATCGTGTTTCACGAATCGTTTTTTATATGTAACCTATATTCATACTATTCATATATCATTCGTGATGGCTAATTTAATATTTTTATAATTAATAAAAATTAAAAAACTACGTATGAGGTATCAACAACCTCAAACTTTCTTTAAAATCAGCTAATGAACTTTCACATTTATATAAAATAAATATATGTAAATTCTATTGCACGAATGTATCTCATCTGAATTATTCAGATCTAATCTAAACAGTTTATATTATATATATATATTAATTATAAATTATTTTTTATTTTATAAGATATAAAAATTAAATAAAATTTTATAATATATAAACTATCTAAATTTAAACTGAATAACTCAGATTGAGATGCACGCGCATCTCCCCAGATTCATAAAAAATATAAGTTCATAAATTTCATTCTATTTTTGTAATACCTTAGTTCAAATAATATGATTCATGTTTGTGAAGTGTGAACTAATTGTCTAATAATAGACACCCATATGTACAAATTTTTTTTTTGTTTGAATCAATATAATTTATTCTTTTGTATTTATTTTTTTTTCAAATGACTATTATTATATATCGTAATAAAATATTGTTATTATTGTTTAATAACTATCATTATTATGACTAAGTAAAAGCCTAATCTATGAAACATAAATTAGACTTTTGGTTATCTACTCCCAAAAGAAAAAAAAATGGAGAAACTAGTAGACATTCATTCCAATATATTATTAAAAAAAATGATGGTGACTTGGTGGAGTTGAACAAATATAACTAGAAATAGAATAAACTAATTAACCAGCACATGGAAAGTTTTCCTT
The DNA here is from genome assembly GCA_032878935.1 of Erythrophleum fordii. Lineage (NCBI taxonomy): Eukaryota > Viridiplantae > Streptophyta > Magnoliopsida > Fabales > Fabaceae > Erythrophleum > Erythrophleum fordii. The sequence goes on along the minus strand of JAVQMF010000053.1, from coordinate 44,203,823 downwards.
TTTTTTTTTTGAAACTAAAGAAACATAAACTTCTATCGAGTTATAACAATATAGGGATAAAAAAAATGGAGGGGTTTTATATTGACAATATATACAGTTTTGTGAAAAGCTTTTTTTTTTTTTTTTTTAATGGAGAAGACATAAAAACGAGCATTTGTTATTCAATGAAAACATCTAGAAAACCTGTGGAGTGTAGCATCGGCAGGGACTGACTATTACGAAACAAAGTGCTTGCTAGCTAGTGATTCAGAATTCACAATTTTGCTTTTGCTTTCTTCAGTTGAACTTTTGCTTTCTGCTTTGTTGATTTGAGAAATCAAACTTCATGAGAGAGAGAGAGAGATGTTGCGAAAGCGATAAACAAAAGAGAACCCTGAAATTCACAAATATTACAAATTTATAATTATAGACTTTTAGAAAAGGGATGATCAGATAGTGAAAGAAGTGACCCCACATTCTCAACTATTTTCTTTCAATATTGTATCGTCAACATCTCTATAGATAATGATAGATGGGAAATTTTATATTGTAGACAATTATGAAGAGAAGTATAACAAAATTATTGGTTGTCAAAGAAGAATCCATGACAGTATATATATTTTGTTGGCATATTCCTTGGATACAGCCACAAGTATTCTACAATAAGATTGGTTAATAAAGTATGAGAGATAGACTTCTATACTAAAATATGAAAGTTAACAAAAGAGATATCTTAAATTTATATATGGTATTTATTCATTAGAATTTGAATTACCCAATTTTTTTCTCCCAATTAGAAATTAATTTGTTTATAATAACTTTTTATCATTAGCTTCTACATAATAGCAGTTTTTAAAAAACTGTTAGGACCAATACTGCAATAGACTCAAGTATTGGAGTGAAAAAAATTATCTCTTTTTTAGAAAAAAAATTTATTTCTTCTAATTCAATATATGATTTTTTTTTTTCTATTCATCATGCTTATATATATATATATATATATATATATATATATATATATATATATATATATATATATATATATATATTTTGAGATGTCTTAGAAACAATCTCCTGTCAGGATTTTCTTCTATAATATGATACTAGAACCTTCATAGTCAACTTGTCCTCTAAATTTATATCACAAAATTATGTGTTCCGAGAACAACAGGTGGAAAAAAGAAAGAAAGAAGTGAATGAAGAACAAAGATGAGTGGGCCTTGTACGTGTTATCTCAAATCAAAAGTAGGAAAATATTTGGATCCATTCCTTTTTTGTTGGGGCTCATTAATTTTCTTCCTTCAAAAATGAAGATATTGACTTATAAATAGGAAAGTACTTTTGACAAATTCCATTTTGCAAATTGCAATTGATTTCTGAGGAGAAAGATGTTTGCCATTTTGTAGTATCTTTTTATGTTTAGTATTACCCACTTTGGAGATGAAGACTGAAAATTTCACTCCCCTTTGAGAGGGTCTTCGTTTCCTTGATGGGCATAGTTACAGCTGAGCATGAAGAAGATTGAAGATATGAGTAAATTTCCCTTCATCTCAGCCGTTCATCCAACTTCCCTTCCACGACGCATGAAATTATGGCACGCTAGAAAATTCAGGCCTTCAATGCAAGTTTCAATTTTCTCCTATTCACCCTTTTACGTAGACCTTTAATATCAATGTTTTAGAAATCAAAGTAGATGTTAAATTGGGATAAAAAGTGATTGATGATTTGATAATTCAACTATGGTTGAATTGGGATCAAAGTACTCTTCTAAATATTATTAAAAAGGTATGAATATATATATAATATTCTATAATTAAATTAATATATGTTTAAAATTATATTTAAAATAGAATAAATATTTTAAAAAATAAAAAAGTTGAAAAAATTTATATATAACAGAAAATCTGTATAAAATAAGTTAAATAGGATTTATAAAATACCATAAATATCTATCATAAAATATCAAAACTTTATTTTAAATCCAAAAAAATAAATTTTTTACTGATTTAATGCTATATGAACCAATTTTTAGTCAGGTTGGCTGATTCTTGACATGTTTTATTCTTGGCTAATTTTAAGCGTTAAATAAACTAATTTCTTAGTCAGTTCACCAATTTTTCAACTCAACTAATAAGTTTAACTTTGATTTGGTTTTCATAGCATTGTTGAATACATATAATTTATGAAAAAAACATTGTTTCGTGTGTATATTTTACTCAATTTTATTTAACCACTTTTTGCATTTATTTATCATTTTATAAAAAAATCTTTTTATTTTCATTCAGCAGTAAGCGCGAACTCTCATTCGTGTTCCATTCTCTAGCTTCCCATATAGAGCTGATAATTGGGCTGAAGATTCACCAGCCCATATGTAAGATAGTTGTTAAAAACAAAATACAAACCCAACCAGGTCTGATCTTACCATGTATGATTGTTTTTCATTTTACTTTCATTAGTATAAATGTGATAATTATAATACAAAATTTATAACCACATACTTCAATTTTTTAACTATCTCCAAGTGTATTATTTATTTTAAAAAAATAGCAAAAACAAAATAGTTGTCTAATACAATTTTTTAGTTTTTGTCTTACCAAGTATCAAGCCCTATATTTTCGGCACCACTAAACCCAAGTTTGAATGAGAAATGGATCCCCTAATGTTGGCATTCTTTATTTTGCCTCATGGCTCTCACAAATTTAAACTTGTTTTTTTTCAAATTTTCTTTCTATTTTTTGGAGGGAATGAATCTCCTTGTTAGAAAGAACATGGGGGGATCTAAATCCGTTGAATGAAGTGCAATTTATTTTCGCCACTCATCATCAGGTATATTCCTGTAGCGCATAATCATTTTTGCCTTCCCATACAATGCGTAAGATAAAATATCATACACTACATATCAAGAAAACTCCTACGCCCTTTATCACATGATTATTTAAATTACATATCAAGAAAACTCCTCCGCCTGTATCATTTAAATCCACCCGCTTGCTTCTGCCTCAAATATGAACATTTGTAAGAGAAAATAGCCTTCTTTTTCAATTATACTTTACCAAGGATTGCTTTAAATTAAGCAGCTCTCCCGCAGACTGGACCAACAAGCTAGCACATTCCCCATCATCCACAAAGTAGTGACTTCTGATTCTTGATACAGTTAAATGGCCATGGAGTCACGTATTCATCCTCTCTTGACTACACGGATGATCTGATAAATTAAAAGAAATACAACATCACAAGTTCTATCTCAGACAACCAAATGCTTTGGGCAAACATACAAATCACAGCACTAAATCTGCAGGTAGGGACAGATGAAATGGAGAAAGGATGCTGATAACGGAGAAATGTGATTGAAATGAGAAAAAAGCAGTGACACAAAGTTTGTTATGAGTTTCAATTTCACAGTATCGATACCCAGGATCTTTTCAGAAGGTTTGTTGCTCTCTTTTTTGGATTTCAACTCATTATGTAATTTCTGACCATTGCAGATGCCTTGCCCAATAGAAGTGGTATACATGAGAAACTTTTAACCATACTCAAGCCTACTCAAACATTGGTGCTGTGTGGACTTTCTGATGTCAGAATAAGATCCTGCGCAAACATCCAACATTACTTGTACATAGCTTGCTTATTTACTAGGTCAACGATACAAAGTGTAACTTTTCAAATGCACTATTAACATTCCCCAATTGTTGGGAGAATTATTTGCCACATTGCATTAATAATGAATTACTATCATATAATTGGAACAAGAGGGACACAAATATAATAGTGAATAGAGTTTTAAGACAGTAAAACATGAACTACTAAAATCACATACGTAGTTACCTGCGTTTCTGGTTCCTCAGTGCTGCACGAGTGGTTAGAGAAATGCCGTCCAGCCCGCTGGCATTGTTACTTGTTCTCTCCGCATCTCCAGTTATGTTCTTTGGCATTTTATGCCTATATTGCCCTAAATGCCCTTTCAAATCGCTTTCAGCATCTGCCATAGAGTTCACAGATAATCCACCCATACGATGCTGAAATCTTTTATTAGAAAACATTTCAATGCTACTATCTTTATCAGTTGCATTATGCATAGCATTGGGTGATGATATGCTTCCTAAAGAGAGCCTTGATGTAGAATACCTCCCTTCTGTCTTTCTCCAGAATTTGGAACTCAAAAATTCAGAACCCGGTAGCTTGCAACATGTGTCCTCTTTAGCATCACTATTGGGTATCCTGCCGCTTGATACAGCCAAATCAAATGATATTTCATCCAGGGCCATCTCTAGGCCATTTACACGAGTCTCCAGAGAATTCATTCCACTTTGGGAGCTCCCAATAAATCTCTATATTCAAATAAAGAAGAGGATATAAGTCAGCACCGTTTCCTTCCTTATATGTTTTGTATATTATCAAAAAAGATTATAAGCGAAGCCTTAAGAAAGGCCACATGGTATTACAACTGCTTAGAATAACTTAAATTGAAGGAAAAGGTAGCTCTAGTTTCCACACGTGGTAGAACAGAAGATATCATCCAAGCAGATGGTGACAGACACATGATCAATGGCAATAGGCTTCCCCTGTTGGGGAAGAAAGTAAGAGGGAAGAGTCCAATTCTCAATCCACTCATTTCCTTAAAATCATTAAACAATGGCTTATTAAATATCCAGCACTCAGAAGAAAGGACCAACCTCAGTTACATAAACAAGCAGTTAAGTTATTATTGTCAGGAGGACTAACAAAAATTCAGCCAAACAAGGATAGAAGTTATTAGTGAAAAGGGTGCTGTAATTACCGTGCCAAGTTTTCTGGCAATTATGCTGCTTGTAGATATTTTGAAATTAATATATCAAAAATAAACATTATTCCAAATCAGATAGTGAAGGCATGTTAGGCTAAACCAGAGATCAAAAAGGAAAGCATGAGTATTAATATATCCAATATTCAAATACAACAGGCTGTCAGAAAACTAAGTGCATGAAGAGTCTTTTTCACAAGCACAATATGAAAACGCCAAAATAGACAGACCTAAGTACTACAATGTATTGTCAGAAAAGATTTTAGGTTAATTTAGTAAAGAAAAAGGTATAAACCTCAATAATGTACCTGGAGGAGGTCTAACAGATTTGATTGCTGTTTTTCAATTTGAATAAGTTGTTCACGAATCAAAGAAAAATCCTCGACATCTTGAGGATTATCACAAACTTCATTTACATAGTTGAGCTTAACATCTAGGTCAGGATTGTCATCACTATAAATAGGAACCACACGAGACCCAGATTTCGGACCACCAAATTTATACGGTTTCTCATCAGACATCTTGCTTAAGACAACACGCTTTATCTCTGCCCCTGATTTTCCTCGGTCTTGATTCGGGGCTGGCTTAGAAACTTCAAAATCACACCTTTTGTTATTATCTTCCCTATCCGTGCTCAACGTGGATGACTTTGATTCTGGAGTCTCAAGTTTCGAATCAGAGCATTTCTCATGGTCCAGCTCACGTGGTAAGCCCATACTTGAATTTTTGTCATTACTCTTTAGAGGGCTCCTTCTTTTGATGGTGGACAACACTGAGACTGCAGATGTAGGGGACCTGTTTGCTGGGACTGTTTTCTTTGGCTGAGTAGATTTAAAGCCAGCATCGGCTGAACTTTTAGTGTCACACTGACCTTTACCATTATCTGGACCTACGGGAAAAGCCACGAACATAAAAATGTATTGGATTTCTTACCGGAAGTAGTCAAAGCTGCTATGGTTAAAACATAAAGAGAAAGGAGAAAATAAATGAAACAGACTCTAATTTCCAATTCTTAACTGCGACGAGTACGTAATAATATTTCTCATTTTTTTCAAGTTTTTTAACCCCGTTATGCCAAGTTGGAACCAACCATATCCAAATAACATACGATACTGTATCTTGTAATTCGTAGTTGCCATCTGTGGCATATGGATTCGCATCAGCAGAAATGGTGCTATTATCTAACCAATCTTCAAGCAACAATACTTATAAATTACTAAAAATAAATATGCCTCCGAACTTACACAATGTTAAAATAAGCCTTACCAACTGTAGAACACGCGGATTTAGCTGGAGGCGAGACATCCTCAGATGCATCAGTTACCTCCTTCCACATCTCCAAGGCACGATTCATAGTCTCCCGAACTACCTTGACCTGTTACAATAGTACACCACTCCGATCAACATACTTGAAACAATTTCATTTTAACACTGAACACAATCTCACCGGCATGTAAATGGGCGAAAACAAAGAGGGATTGCGAAGAAACTACAAAAATTTGATCATCTCTTTATACAACATTTTCTTCCCAATTTCTTATCTTTAAAATAGTTCACTCGGTATTTTTCTTGGTAATATGCCGTACTCAAAGGTGTTCCGTAATGAGAAAAAGAAGTTCAATCACCTTATCAAACCTGCGATTTTGTAATGAATCCAAGCACAGCACTTTATATTGCGATGCCAAATCTTTCTCCGCTAAAGCCACCTTTCCCAATCCCTCCGCGGCTGCCTTCCTGACCGTCCATTCCTCATTGCTCAGAAACTCAACGAGACAGGGCACCAACCAATTCAACACTCCCCGACTCGACGCGCCACCAACACCAACAACGCTGCCTATCAGCACCAACAGCGCTGCCTTCGCCTTGCATACCTCGTTCTTGGCCAACTTCCCCAACCTGGGCAAAGTATTCTTCCGCAACGACTCCACATCCGGCTCAGGCGCCGACTCAATAGCAGCCGCCATGCACAGCGCCGCACCGATCTGCGAGTTCACATCCTGCTCCTGCGTCAGAGCCTCCATCAACGGTTTCAAAAATGCCGCCGTGAATGGCGGTCTCGTAATCCGCGATGACATCGCGGTGACGGCGTCGACGCAGGCTGATCGGACGACGGAGTCGGGGTCGCGTAGGCGTCGGAGGACGGTGGAGATCATCTTGGAGAGGTGAGGAGAGAGCGCGTCGCCGTGGAAGTGAGAGAGAACTGTCAATAGATGAACGCATTGCTTCCGAACGGGCGATTTACAAGAAGAGTCGGTGTTGTGAATGCAGTTGAGAAAGAGAGAGAAGGAGTCGTGGTTCAGGGTTTGAGCAATGGACTCGAGCTCGGCGACAGCGACAGCGAGAGTGTCGCGGTCGGAGAGCTTGTTGAGGCAGGCGATGACTCGTTGCTTGAGATAGTGAGTCGACCCGGTCGTGGAGGAAGCGGGTTGGGATGGACTCAGCGAGTAGCGCTTCGAAGGAAATGACATCGTGGATTTGTAGTTATTGGGCGAGTCAGTGACTCAGCATTCGTGAGCCGGAAGAAACGGTGGTGAAGGACGAGAAACCGCCGAAACGTTTCGGCGGTGCTGTTTTTCCGGTGAGAGAGGTTTTCGCGGCAAAGTTTGGAAAGGTTAGGATTTGGGAGTTGGCGTTATAAAGGTTTTTCAGTGGGGTTTTAAATACCGAAGCCTCAAGTTTCAACAAATGATTTGGATGGTATGCTTTTTTGGTTTTTTTTTTTTCTTATGTTAATTTTCTTGAATTCATTTCAGTACTATGCTTCTTCTAATGATTTGGGTAAAACTCAATCAAATATGCAAATTGGAGGGAGTCTTTGAGTAAATTCATTTTAAAAAAATAAATCAAGTGGATTATAAATAAATATAGAAATTAGGTAAGAAATTAATGGAAAAGCCTTGATATTAATTAATGTAATTTGAGTTTATAGGGTCAATTATATTCTCTTCTTATGTGAGATAATCAAATTACATAGCCTTTTTTTATTTTGAAAATCTATATTCTTTTTATTTAAAATCAAAAAATATATTATACTAATCTTTCTGTAATAAAAACTAAATTATAATTACATAGATTTTGACCAAAATAACCCTTATAGCTATTATTTATAGAATATAATAAGTGTTGAATATGTATTTAACTAATATATAAATAAAAAAATGAAATTTAGACTGACTTAAATTTATGGTTTTCAACATAAAATAACTAATATTGAAATAAAAATTTAAAAAGTACTTTTAATCAATTATATTTTCAGTAAAAGAAATAAATATTATTTATGAGTATCTTTTGATTATATTTTAATTTTAAGGGGGATTTTTATCTATTTTCATAATAGATAATTTAAGTATCTCTAAAAAATATATGATTTACTCATTTATACATTATTGTTACCTGATGTTGAACATATCAAGAAAAAAAGTAAAAAAAAAAAAAAGCTTCTAATAGTATGCGTTTTTCATAATTAATTTAGTTTACATATTTTTAACAAATTAAATCTTGCAAAATATTTGTTATCAAATTGATTGGAATATAAGGATGATATGATAAATTTGTTTCGGTGAATAGCAAGGCATCCCCTCGCTCAATTATTAGATGAAGGACTAATTTTTTTTCCCGCCAGGATGATATGATAAATATACTAATGAGTTTTAAAACAAAATTTTAATCTATTTTTAAAACTGACGAGTGAGTTTATATTATATAAAATTGATGCCCAACAACAGTTACTTATAAAAAATTGTTACTGAAATATTTATTTAAAAAATTGGTTAAAATATCAAATCCACAGATGAAACATACAAGTTGAGAGAAGGAATGTTAAACCATCGAACATTATTATTATTATTTTCATTTCCGAAAATGAAACCCAAACTGAAAATTTTCCAAGATAAAATGCATATGAGTCCAAACATTCCAACGTGTATGATTCAGTGGATTGCGTTCACCTAGATATATATATATATATATATATATATAATAGAGAGAGAGAGAGAGAGAAGCGTCTTGTTGTTGTGCCTCACATGGTTGAATGGCGACGTAAGAGATGAAAGTAATGTGGAGGCCACATGAAGTTAGATGTTTAATGTGGGTTTTGATAGGTAGATCCCCAACAACAGGAACTCACTTCATACGCCCTTAATTTCGTGGTTAGTTACAACACAATTGCAGCACATGATAACCACATGTTCTGCAAGTTGATCATTGCGCAGAAGAATATATGGTTTCATGTGGGAGTCGAAATTTCACAAGATAAGTGAATATATATATATATATATATATATATATATATATATATATTAATTAGCTATTCTAAGAGTAAAATTATGAATGTATTAAGGTCCTGTTTGATTTTTTGGAAATAATAGTATAAAAAGTGAAAGCAAAAAAAAATGTCACAAATTGCAAATTTGGTTGGAGTTTTATTTATTCCACATGATCCTTTGATTTGGCAAAGCTCTTCCTCAGATTTGTAGGAATGGACATTTTATAAAATATTTGATGAAGTAAGATGTCATTCCATCCAATTACCAAATAAAAAGATAGAAATGTCCAAGACCCTTTTTTTCAATTAAAAGATTTGTAATTTAAAAATCATTTTTTTAAAATTAAAAGTTAAATTTAGATTTTAGATTTGTCTTATTATCAGTAATTAAAAAACATTTTTTGAATTTAAAAAGTAAAAATAAATATTTTTTATTTAACAATAGTTAAAAGCATTTTCTATAAAATGACAAAAATAATACAATTATTTTATTACTTTTTGGCCTGAAGATATTATGATTATTTATTTAGTTTTTTTTTTCTATTCTTATATTATTTTTATCTAACTAAACATAAAAATAAAAATAAATTTTATTTATTTTCATATCATACCAAATTTGATCATAAATCACAAAATTTTATTTTATCAAAACTCAATTTTATTTCCATCCTTATTTTTATTTTCACAAAAATTATTCTCCCATGCCGGACATGCAGGATAAGGATAAGTTAATGCAAAGGAAGAGGCCGAATTTTGACATTTCTTTCACAAATTAATTTATCGATTTTTTAGTTTGAATGCTTTAAAAATTGGCCGCAGTTAAACTTTTCGTTGTTCAAACTTGATGAACTAGATTACGTAGCTTTGAAAAAAAAGAAGAAGAAGATTAAATTATATAACATTATATAAATAGTGATAATCTACCGAAAAAGCTCAGGGATGTGAGTTGAGATTGAAAAATACTGTAAACAACGTGCTTGAAGAATTTAGCAGTCACGTGATCCTTTAAATGTGGATATTTGCATGAATTGTAGCCAAAATTTCTTCATGCAAAAGCAAAACATTTGGATTGGATGTTGAGGATAATTTTGTTTTTCTTTACAATTAATTAATAGCAAATCATGCTGCTCCATAATTATTAATTAGAGTTAGAAAGTCCTTTTCCTCTTTCTCTTTAGATTCCTTCTGCTTACGTATTGAACAGCTGAACCGTATCTCTGAGGACCCAACCCAACCCACAGATTGTCTTGCCCATCACTGATATGAAAATAAAAAATAAAAGAAATAAAAAAGAAGGCGAAAAAGCTCTATCAACCCACCAACCATCCATCCTACTATAATTGAATTAAATTTAATTATAATTCTTTATTTTTTTAATTATAAGATTCTTGTAAACATTTATTTTAAAAAATTTAATTATGTGATACTGAATTATAAAAATAATATATTTGTCATATTATTATTAAAAAATATATACATTTGTTATGTTTTAATTAGATAACCTATTAGCAAATAACTAGGCATAGCATAAAAAATTATGAATTTGGATTATCTCAATTAAATAGATGATAAAATGTCTTTTAAGTAGAGAGAAAGTAACATAAGAAATGAAAGCAAATCATATCCTCTCCTATATTTTCTCAAGTGCTCTCTCCAATGGAAAATTTGGACCTAAATTGATTTTTTTTAATTATTTTTTTAGATAATGTAAAATATTGAATAAAAATAGTCTTTTAATTGTAAATTTTAAGAGAAAAAATATCCAACTTATGAGAGAGGTAATAGAGAGATAACTTATAAGAGAAAATTCGGATTAAAATGAAAGTATGTATAGAATCTATTTCTTTTCATTTTATTTACTCTTTTTTTTTTTTCTCTCCAACTCTTCAAATTTAAAAGATTACTACATCAAAGGCTTTTTTGCTGAGATTTTGGGGGGAGAAACTGAAAAAGATACCCAAATTGGTGTGAAAAAGAGTAAAGACGTTGTCCGTGATTTAAGTAGAGCTGCAATAATGATTTGAAACATGAAGAGAGTGACAAAAGATAAACTTGGAAAGTATGAGAAGCTCAAAGTCCTTTTGATTCATTCATGGAGGATAAGGACACACAATATATATAAGTTGAAGGATCTATGCATGTGACCTTATTTCATTTTGGGTGACAAAAGACTTTGCCAGTTCTTGGCCTTGTGCATACCTCCGTTAATTTATGTCATTCAAACTATCCCCACAAAAGAAGCCTTTCATCTTTAGTTGTAATTAATTCTCATCACTATTATTTTCCTCTTCTCTTTTCTGCAGTTTCTTCAACATGTACTTTATAAAAAGATAAAAGGATTTAAGATCATATTGAATAATCAGCGTAGAATTAAGATGTCTGTCTCTGCAAATTAGAAGTTAATCAATCCTTCAATAACCCCTCTTATGTCTGAATCATGACACTTGGTGTATGTTTTACACTAAATTAAGAAAATAAAATTAAATATATGACTTAATATTAATATCATTTAATCTTTGACAATTCATATTAGATTGAAGTAGGGGTGGTAAATGGATGAATTATAATGGGTGGATCAAACTTCACCTGTTAAACTGCTTAAAATATCCTATAAGAAGTTTCTAAAATAATCCAAATTTATTAATGACATATTTGTCAATTTTTAAATTTTACTCAGTAAAAAGCCTCATTCAGTTGGATCTATAATTTTTAATAGATCAATTGAATGAATAATTTAATGAACGGATCAATAATATTTATAAATTATAGATATCTATTGATATTTCTAGAATGAGATAACAAGCTCATTCAAATCCCAATAATGTAAATGAATCCTAAAAAAAAAAATTACATCCATCGACTCTATGGCCTGTGTGGTAATCCTATGTAAAAGAATTATTTTTATATAATTTTTGTATAATATCTATTATATTTTTGTAATTATTACTTAATAATATTTTAACACTTCTTATTATTTTTCTAACTAAGAATCCAAAAATTATGACAATTTTTAAAATTATTTTTTGTATTCCTTCTATAATCATACATTCTTTTCATATTCTACATACCATATATAATTTACTTGTATTGAAACCAATTTTGGGTTGATAGAATATTAACTATGTATCTGCACTTACAAATAAAAAATGGTAAGCTTTTCCCTTCCGCATAGTGATCCAAAATATGTGATCAAAAGTATTCGTAGAATGAAATCTTACCTGCCATCAATTAGGTTAATAAAATATTTACGAAATATTTTATTAAAGGTGAGAGACATTGACAATTGGACTGGCTAGCCTCTCTAACTCACTTTTATGCCAATTTTGTTTAAAGCTACTCGCCAGGAAACTGTTTTAACTATAATCAAATTATCTTCTCTTTTTCTTCAACACAGACCGGCCATCAAATGAAAAATGGATACGGCACATACAAGGTACGACACAGTACAAAGATGACGCTAGCTATAAATTATATTAACAATCGTATATATATTTCTTTGTCTTCCACCATGAAAGTTGAGACCCAGTGGGGTTATAATTTCTTTTGATGACGAAGTCATGGGAGGAAGATGACAAATGATGAATGGGCAATTTAGTATTAATATTGAGTTGGAGATTATAATAGAAGAGGCTATAAAACCACAACATAGTTTTAAATTGTTGGGTATATTTCCATTCTTAATTTTAATTATATTTTATGTGCGTAGGCTACTCAACTAATTAATAATCAATCTTCTTGCTTCTCTAAAACTCCCTCTTCTGGTGATGGTACAATGCCATCGCAAATTCATACTATTTCTTGCATGTTAGGTCTAATGACATTATCCATCCTAGATCATTAATAAGCCAGCCAACTTGTAGACAATGATTACAAACTTCCACACTCAACTTTTAAATATGATTTTAATCATAATTAAATATATTTTTGAAAGCTACTGAAATCATTGTGAAGAAAAAATAAAAAAGTAAAGCAATGATAATTTGAACGTGAATTTAGTTTTAAAAATTGTAAATTATTTATAAGTATTTGAAAAAAAAACTACTTTTCAATCATTAGATCTTAGAAATACATGATTTTCAATTTTAAAAACTTTAAACTCGCTACTTATTAGTTCTTAGAATAGATATATTTGCCCTACTTTTGTTGACAGAAAATGAGGTAAAAAAATTTTAGAAATTATATTATGCTAAGATTTAATGACCAAATACTTAAAAATTGCTTGTCAATCTTCTGCTACGCAGCACCAATGCTGTACAATAGGAGATGTTTAATTGAAAAAAAAAACAAAAAACTAAAATTGAAACGCCTCCTATTTGGAAGGCACAACACGTGGGATTGTGCCCTAGGCAAAATAAAAGATTGAGCCTCTTAAAAATTGTAACTTTTTTCTATCTTTGTTGTCCCTTTCAGTTGAGAATGGAGGATTGAAGGGTGGCATGGCCAAGGACTAAATGAGAAATTAAGAAATGATAAGGAAATGGGCAACAAGATGAGGAAAATAAGGAGGTAGGGAGAGTGATATGTGAGAAAAGTAGTGTGTATAAATGGCCCCATTGTCATTGTTGCATTGACTGAGAAGCAAACCTCCTTCAGGAACCTCACATGGGAGAAGGCCAATAAGTAGACCAAAACCATTGAACACCATGAATGTGAGCATGTGTGTCTTCCTTCTCACCAGACACATCCACATGCACCCCCGTGTTCTTGGAACAATCAAATTTAAGCTTGGCTTTTGTGTGTGTGTGTGTGTGTGTGTGTCTCTCTCTCTCTCTCTATATATATATATCTCCTCAATTATCTCTTTTTTTTTTCCATTTTGGATAGAAATTAATCTGATGCAAGAGACACCCACTGAAAACATTAATTCCTTGTTTTTTCATTGCCCTTGTGACACTTCTCATGTAGCTTTTAGATTTGGATAATGTGTTACTATTGTTCCCCCTCCAGGGGGTAAAGGAGAGTAAGATCTGCTTTATTCTTTGTGCCATTAGTATGTAGAAGAGGATCATGAATCACTGTAAATTGTGAAGATTTAACCTACATCAGTCACCAAAGATGATTAGTGAGAGAAATCATTTCTCCATTCCCAACTTGCCAATGGAGGTTTTGATAAATCAATGAACTGGCCTTGAAAATGCCTCTCCACATATAGACTGTAGAAGAATAGGCATTCAATTGACGTGAGCAACTATCTTTTAAGGTATTTTGGTTGAAACACCTTGAAATATAGAAATCATTAAAATGTACGTCTAAATTTATAATTTATATCATAGGTTGTAACTCCAATAATTATTTTTAATAATACTACTCTTATTTATAATGCTATCTAGTTTCTTTTTTAATTTTATTTGGGGGGATTTACTTCCTTCTTCACTTCTATACAATTCGAGAAGCTCGAAAAATAAAGCATTGGTATTAAAGATTTATTTCAATTGATAAAAAAATGAATTTATGCAAGTGAAAGAGTTCAAAATTAACATGTTTATTAAGTAATTGGAATAAGTGATATTAAACTTGGATATGTGAAATTAAAAAATAAAAATAATGCATTGTTTTTGTTTTGTGCAAGTATATATTACTTTTATGAGAACAACGAAATGGCCCCCAAAATGGATTATAGGCCGAAGTAACAAAAGGTTGCTTCAGCCATGCATTTTAACCGTCAAGAATTTACTCTAAAAATCCAAACCAAACATGTAAATAAATCAGGATTATATACTATTTGTACAAAATCATATACTTATTATATGTTATTATTAAAAATTATACACTTATCATATTTTATTAAAAATTTTGATAGCAAAAGTATAAAAAAATTGATATAAAATTCTTTTCAATAAATTATTTGGTTAAATTGGAATGATTTCATGTAATATGATGAATGTATTTGAGAAAAGAGATAAAAAATAATTTTATTATATTTTATAATTATATTATATCTAACAATGACATAACCATAAACTTTGAAAACAATTATTACATTTTTATATATTAAAATAATCATATACATGACACTGTTACGAGTTTCATATTGAAGAGACTTACGAGTCTAAAGAATTATCTTACTTAACAAACTAATTTCTGGAGATAAACTTTCTTTTTGGAACATTGGTGATTGTTATACTAAATATTTAAAGTTGAATAGAGCTATTAAGGAAGAAAGGGTAACCAACGGATTTAAGGTGTTTTCTTATTTAATAGATTAGTCTTTTAAAATAAACTCTTCCTTTGAACTTATACTTGTAACACACTAATAAATAAATGAACGAACAACATTATTAGCAGTTTAATAAAATGATTTTGAGTGCAACAAATTACTATACGCATATTAATTGCATGATTAGAGCAATATCTTTCTTAGGTGTTAGCTCTGTTATTATTTTGCCATTAAACGCCGTCCTGGGCAGTTAATTAATTAGCTGTTAGCATAATGCATGTTATAGTCAACATATATTCTATCGTCGGCCTTTATAATTCCACGAGGAAGCTGCATATATTTAACGATCATGGGCTGGATATTTTGTAATTCAGTTCAGATTGATTCATAAAATATGATTCGTAGTTTTGTTTTATAAGCGATTTGCTGTGATAGATGGCAACTGGATACTCTATTATCTAATCATTTTAAGAATTATAATCAATAGGATAATTAAGCTATATATTTTTTAAGAATAATAAATTACTCCTCCCTCTCTAAAAAAATATTTAAATTAAATATTATTTTATTATAACAATATATACAAATTTCTCTAAAATTAAAATATAACTAAAATGCTCTAAAAATAATAAATTTTTATTAAAAATATTTTTTAAATTTTTATTTCAATTTTATTTAATTTGCATTTTAAAAATTATAAATTTAACTTATTCTAAATTGAGAAAAGTGATTATTTTTTATATTAATTAATTATATATTTAATACTTGTTATATTATATATAAAGAATAAATATATAAAGATATGTTGGTCAATGTAACTATAATTTATCTTTTATTATATGAAAGACTAATATAATACATATTTTGATAAGAATAGAGCACTGTGTAAGTTTTTAAAATTAAAAAAAATTATATAATTTAATAAATGTGTTGGGTTGGATGGGTTAGGCCAAAAAATAATAAGTTGATTAAACCACGCCATGTATCAAGTCAGTTTAATTAACCAAATTTGCTTGGCTTAACCCAAGCTTTTGTGTGTGTGTGTTTATTTATTTACGAAGTTAATTTATATATTTATATAAAAATTTTATTTGTTTTAGAGAATTATTCTATAATTTTTGCCAAAAAATTTGACCAAAAAAAGTAACCTGATTAAACTCAGACATCGAGTTAAAATAAAACTTAACTTGTGAATACCTCAATAATTTACTTTTGAAAAAAGACTATCTTGTCTATTTATTAATTTTTGGTAAAATTAAATAAGATGAAAAGTTATTTCAAAAGAATTAAGCATCTAAAAGAAATATTAAAGTCTTAACTTAAGACCCATTTAATTGAATAAATATTAGATATATAACAGAAAAAAATAAAAAAAGTGAGTAAGTAAAATAAAAAATAATATTTATATTCTTATTTTTTAAAAACAATAAAAATAAATAATTATTATTGAATAATTATTATAAAGACATAATAAAGTTTATCAAAAATGTTATATTACAAATTATATTACGATGAACCAAAAAAAAGAGAGGTTAGATTCCTTCCACCAACTAAGCCAAACATAGAAGACTTATCTACTTGGAAGAATAGAAACATAGATTGTTAAAAATGCATATTTAACTACATTTTAATAATAGAAATTAACCACCAACAGCAAAGACCAGCCTTGAAAACTATAATTGGATAACTAACATTAGATCTATGACTACTTTGCTGCATAATAATTAGCATGAACTCAAAAAGACCAACAACCTATTTGGTAAGACAATAGAAAGGAAAAATGAAGCAAAATCCTTTCATCAAATCTATTTGGTTTGAGAGAAAAATGGCCTAAAAGGAAAGTCTAAAGCTCTATTTGATTTATTGCGAAGCGAAGTGATCGCATTCTTTTTACATAACTTGTGTAATGTTTATTATATCTTTATATTTATTGTTCTATCTGTTAAATTATTTTTTAAAAAATAAGGATAAAATAATTGTTTCTTATTTCACATATCTCTACCTATTCACATTTTACATTCTTTTCATCATTACATTTTTTAACCAAACAAAGTATAAATAAATTAGCTCCCATATATTGTAATTGTAAGGTAAGATGGAGATGTACTTTTTCGAGCCAAATGGATGAAATATCAACTATGCCTTCCACCTTACTAAAAGAAGCCCCAGTCTCAATGTGTCTCCTTTGTAGCTAGAGTATGGGTCTATCTCTAGGCAGACCCATCACGGATGAAGGAGCTTGAAGGTCAAACTTGAACAAGTTAACCCGTAGAAGTGAGGCTTAAAATTTAGACCCTTTGTCACACCCAAAAATGCCACCACGTGGCGCCTTTAAAAAGAGAAGAAAAACATTTCGAAAAGAATTTCAATCTTTAAAGAAGACAAAAACAGAAATCAAAATAGGAAAAAGAAGTAGCTAGGGTTCAGAAGTGGCCACCAAAATTTTATTTTTGAAAAGGTAAAACTTTAAAAAAAGTTTTTTTATTTAACAAAGATGGCCTACGAACTAGATACGGATTCGGGAGTTGATTGTGAGTAGGAAAAGTGTTAGGCACCCCACTACATCCATTTCTAATAAAGGTTACCCTTAAGTCAGTTACGCAAAATTAATATAGCCTCTATGCTATTTTAATTCTCCTTAACAAATCACATGCAAAATAAGAAATAACCAAATTAAAGGAAATAAAATTAAGAAGGAAAAGAAATTAAAGAAATGAGATTAAAAGTAAAATAAAAGAAATAAAATTAAAGAAATAAAAATTGAAAGAACATATTTATTTACAAAAGCGGACTTGACCTAAGATAAGAGCCTAGAACCTACGTACCCTCTAGAAAAAATCAAAGTCCATGTAGTTTGACTAAGAAATTGTTTTTGTTTTTGTTTTTTTGTTTGTTTTGTTAATTTTTTGTTTTTTGTTTGTTTGTTTTTATTTATTTATTTATTTTTTTACCTCTTTTTTTTTTGTTGTTTTTTTATGTGTTTCGTTTTGTTCTTTTTCTTTTTGTTTTTATTCTTTGCCTTTGTTTTTGTTTTTGTTTTATTTTGTGTTGTGTTTATTTTGTTATGACTTTTTCTTTCTTTCTTTCTTTCTTGAAAAGGGAAAGAAAATAAAAATTATTGTCATCCTTAGCAAATAAAACAAATTTAGAATTGGTTGATGTGTTTTAATTTGTTAAAGTCAAAGTTAATTTTATCTCTTGACTCTTTTCACATTTTTAGTTTTTTCTTCTTCTCTTTTTTCATTCCTCCTTGTGTTTTTTATTGACGCTTCTTTTTTTTTCTTTTGGTCAATGGTTAATGATTATTTTTGAAAATTTCTTTTAATTTGATTTTTAATGTCTTTTATTTTTGTTTTAATTTTGTCAAGTTTTACTTTTTCATTTATGATTTTCTTAATTTTTCTTTGATTTTTTTTTTTTTTTTGTATTTCTTGGTTTTAATCTCATTAGATTTTGACTTTTTATGATTGATTTTTTATTTTAATATTTTTTGGTTTTGGTATTGTTTAATTAAAAAAATTTCTCTTTCTTTTTTTAGATTTAGATTTTTTTATTTTTTTCATTTTTACAAAATATATCTTTATTGAAAGAAATTTTGAGAATAGTTCATAAGTTTTTAAAAACATTTAATTTTCTCCCTTTGTTTTCATGTTTTCTTTTTTATTTGTTTGGTTTTGCCTTTTGTTTATTGTGAATTTTTGTTGATTTTGTTTTTCTTTTGTTTTTCATTTTTTGTTAGATTTTGTTTTATTTTATTTTTTTGTTTTGTTTAGTTTTTTTTTTTAATGAGAACTTTAAAAACTTGGTTACCTAAAGTTAAATTTTAAATTTGCAAATTTTATTTATTGTTGCTTTATTCTTCTTCTTTTTTTTTTTTGTCTCTCATTTTTATCTTGTTTCCTTTTTGTTTTGAAAATCTTTCTTTAAAGAAAACCAATTTAACTTTGACAATTGAAACCCAAAATTTATTAAAATATAAATTTGAGACCCAAATACCTACCAATAAAGTTTTGTTGCTACACATAACCTATAGGTTTGTTCCTATGTGTCTGAGGGGACTAAAAAAATTTCACACGACTATTCTAAGAAGTACAAATAAATGATAAAAATAAAACCAAGATTAAAATTGAGCTATTAAAAAAAATGAAATTAAAATAAAGATAAAATTGAAATATAAACAAGAGTAAGATATTCTCCCAAAAGGAAACAATATCACAACACACAAGAGGAAGGAGAAAATATAAGAACCCGAATCATATGTCATCTTCCCTTCCTTTTGGTTAAATTGATAAGTGACCCTCGTATGTTTTCCAGCAAGTTCCATATGTTGCTCCTCTGTACAGCTTCCCTTTCTTTTCACTCCACCAATTCCCGGGGACCTCACACACAACAGAAAACAGAAAAGCATATTAATTGCCATGAAAATAAATTTTTGTAAACAATCAAACATCAAATGCCTCAATACATGCCAAAATCAATATGAATGAGCTCCATCTATGCAGTAAGCAATCCAAAGGAATCATATTCAATTTTAAAATGTAGGCATGGTCATTAACATACAATCTGGGGGCTAAAGCTCTCTTAAACTCAAAAGGGGCTGCAACAAACTTTTAGCGTAAAATGGAGCCATAAGGCTAGGGCTAAGAACATATTACAGACTCCCAAAAGGGAATAACATTATCAAGCATTTCGCAACAAAACCAAAAGCAGTGGGACAGCAGCAAGTTTGGGACCACTTTAAGATTTGATTAAAGCTAAAAATTAAGGCTAATCACATCATAAACTTCCTATGGGACAACGACAAATGCAAGACAAATCCAGGACTTATACCAAGTTAATAATTAAGGCTAAACAACAATGAGACGACAACTGAGATTTTACACAAAGCTACATTACATGCTAAGGTTGAGAACAATGGAACAGAGGGCAATGCATCACTTCAGGCTTATTGAGTCAAGACTCACATACTAAGTAGGAAACAGAGCCTATAATCAATTTTTGAGTTAGGATATATACCAAGAAAGGACTTAGACCTATAATCACAACAAACATCCAATATTTTCATATCAAACAGGAGTCTATATCAACTATTGAACCCAAGTTCATCTGGAGAGAAGTTCACAGAAAATATATCTGAAGCATTATTAATAAGCAGAAAATCATTCACCCATTCAAGCTAACCAACCGAAACCAAAATCTCAACTAATACTCTTGATCTATCAAAAGCCATAAAACCAAGAGGAGCAACTTTGCACATTGAGAACACAGTTCAAAAGCATTCAAAATGGCCAAGCTATAAACCCCCTTATTCTTTATCTCAACTCAACAATCAGCAATACATCCCGTACCCTTTTAGCAAGAACAGAGTTGATGCACATTATTGAAGTGCAACAATTAAAAAAAAAAACTAAGTACCCTATGAACAAAACAACTAGTGGAGATAATATGGATTGTGAAAGTTAAAATCAAATATCACGCAGCAACAATCCAATCCCTCGGAGGAGATGACTATGAGAACGAAAAGATAAAGATGAAAAATCAGAGAAATGTACCTCTTGCAGAAAATAGAGCCTAAAAACTCAAAGGGAATAACCGTCTTTGATCTCGGGAATACAGCATGAAAGAGGCTTCTTCGATGTTCTGGGAGTCTCGATGTAAGAGAGCATCTGATATCTGATGGAGGATCCCTCGCAAAGGCGCCTTCTTCTTCAAGCTTCCTTCTCCTTGGCTCGAATGGGTGTAGATTGTCATTGCTCCTCGCTCTCTCTCTCAGTCTCTCATAGACTCACTCTATTCTCTCTTCCTCATACTCTCATTTTTCTCTTTTCAATCTCTTCTCCCTGTTCTTCCCTCTCACACTCAGTCTCCTTCTCTCGATTTCCCCTTCAATTTGAAAATCCCTAATCTCCTTTCACCCTTCATATGCCATCTCCCTCATTTGCCCTCTTCTATCTCAGATGCCCCTTCTCTCGCACCCTTTCTTATTTCTGTTCGCTTCCTCCGCCTTGTTCTCTTTGCCAGTCTCGCATCCCTTTTCTCCCCAAAAGCCACGTTTCTTTTTGTGCCTCCGTCCGTCTCTGCGTCTATCCGTTTTTGTGTCTAGTGTCTGTGTGTCCTTGCTTTATGCGTGCGTGAGTTGTGGTCTCCTGGGAGGCTTGAGCAAGAGAGAACCAGATGGGAGGGGACCATTGTTTCAGAATTGGGCTAGGTTTTGTGAAATGGAGCCCATTGGAGGAAGGGATTTAGGCCTTCCTTATGTTTTCCTTTTAATTGATTTTTGTTTTTATTTTCCTTTGGGATTGGGCTTTTGCTATATATATATATATATATATATATTAATGAGCTCTTCTATTTGTTTCCCATTTTTAAGGTATATTAGAATCCTACTAACATGGGTTTTTGAATTTTGAAGGAAAAATAGATATAATTTTTTTAATTTATTTTCTTCTTCTTCTTCTTCTTTTTTTTTTTTTTGAATTTGGTTTCATTTTTTTTCATGGCATTTTTATTTTTCTTCTTTTTCTTTTAAATAAAATTTAGCATTTGATTTTTTTATCATTTTTATTTTTTTTTTTCTCTTTTTTTTTTGTTTTAAAAATTTTTGAGTTTTGATTCTTTGATCTTCTTTTTTTTGGAAAACATAACTTTTGATTCTTTCATTGTTTTATTTTCTTATTTTTTTTTAGAAATATAATTTTTTATTCTTTTATAATTTTTTAAATTTTTGATTCTCTTAATTTTTTTACTTTTATTTTTAATTTTTTAATCTAATTTTATTATTATTTTAAAGCATGTATAGACAAAATACAATATTTACAACCCTCACCAAAAAAAGGTGTTGGAAGGTGAAGCGTAAACAGTGTAGATCCAGGGAGGGAGGGCGCATGATGGTAGATCTTCCTTCGTGGAGTGTGCATCACGTTTCTTTTGTTCTGATAGGAATAATAATAATAATAATAATATAATAATAATACATGCTTTTTTTAATTAAAAAAACTTATAAAACATTATTAAAAAAACAAAATTTTTTTATAAAAGATAATAATTCCATCATTCTCTCATATTATCCTTTTATTCTTATATTATTTTCTTTCTACCCAACACATAATTGGAAAGGGATTCCATTTCTTTTTTATGTCATACTAAATATTAAAGACTCATTTCTTTTCATGCTCGTCATTCTTTTTTCATTTTTATCACTAGCAATTCTATATACTAAACTAACCCTAATAATTTCAAACTTTTAGAATGGTTGAAAATCATTAATTAGCTCTAATATTTGATGCTAGTGGCTCGAAGGCATTAAAGTCTATGTCAATTTTTAAATTTACTTTTAAATGGTTTTTCAAATATAAAAATTAAATCGTAATAATTTTTATATTATAAAAAAAATTTTAAAAGATAGGGAAAAGCTCGTTAACTTTCTACTCTCTTACATATATTTTTTAATTTTTTTCTTATATTATAATTCATATTTTATTTTATCTAAGTATTAGTATATATAATCCTGGGTTCAAAATACCATAAAGCTCCAAAATCACACATTTTAGCATACATATATATTTTCTTTATAGGAGATAAGGGCCATATTGTAATTATCATATCCGGAGAAATTATCGTCAGGAAAGATGTTAAGGTTATTATGTAGATTCCACGTTTGAAAACTCAAATTCAAATCTATTGTGAAGAAAACATATAAGATACACTTTTCGACATATTTAAAATATGTTTATTTATAATTAACTTAATTTTTTTTTTAAAGGTACTCTACATAAAAATTTATATAATCATAAATAATCCACGTTAGGCTTTGGCTTTTGACTATCTTAGGGTTGTCTCTGAAATATCATGCCTGATTCAGTGGTATGAGATCATAGGTCGGACATGGCCATTTTATTACTACAACTCTATATATCTAGTGATAAAAAATCTTTCTTGTTCTGTATGGGGTTGAACTCCAGGCATAAAATGCTTGAAAGATTTAAGATAAGCAGGGCTAGCAGTTAATTGACCCTCCCAAACAAAACCAACTTAACCAAATTAAGCAAAAGTAAATTATTGGATTAATTAGTTTGGTTTTCAATTTTATTTATGTTCAATGGGGGAGCCAAAATCTCATGTAAAGTGGGTGAAGTTCACATAATTGCTTTTGTAAATATACTCATTTTTTATATTAGTCATTAAGATGATAGACTGTAATTTTAATTTATTTTTTTAGATTTCATGGCAAATCTTTTTAATTAATTTTAATTTGTTGTTGCTAACAATTAGATTTATGAGATATAAATGAAAATTGATGCTTTATTTTTTTTTCTAAAAGTTTTCACATCTTATTAAAAAGGTTATTCTTTTATAATATATTGTTAAAATAAAGTATTAAATTACAAATTTACTTCTTTACTTTCATATTAGTAATAAATAATAAAATTATGTACAACTAATATTTTGATGAGTTAACTACTTAACATTCAAGATTAAAATAACCCAGTTAAGTTTTCAAATTTCAAATTAAGTTCAAAGATTATTTTAAGTAGTTAAAAATTGAATATGAAAAAGAAAAAAAAGGATAATAGAAGGCTGATGATGATGATGATAATAATAATAATAACAATAATAATAATGATAATAATAAAAATAATTTTTTTGTTTGAGTTATATACATAAAATATATGAAAATTCAATATATTCAAATTAAAATATCAAATAAAAAAATACTATATATGTGTGGATCCAGTGGTTAAAATTTTTAAGAAATATGAGATATAATATCAAAAGTCAATATCATACACAAACAAATCAAAAAAAAAAAAATTGAGGGGAACATTCCCCTCCCCCTCAAACCAAATATGGCTTTGCACTGTTCAAGTTGGCTACTTTGAATTTTTTATTAAACAATTTAGATTTTTGAAAATTTTAACTTGATATAATTTAATTTAATGAATATATCATTCTAAATTATGAGATATTTTATTTTATTTTTTACAAAAACAATAGTGCAAATAAATTATTCTAACACTTTCAATTATAAGTTTTAGCGGCATGTTTGAGATTTCCTTTCATTGATCACTACATCCACACTTATTGATACCATGATATCTATTGACATAATGATCAACGAGAAAATGAAATGGATTAAATTTAAGTATAATTTTTTATATTTTTAGTATCAAAATTTTTAATCAAAACATAATAAATATATAATTTTATAATAAAAATATAATAAGTGTACAATTTAATTGAACAACTATATAATTATTTAAAAAAATCTTAATTTATTATATTTTAATAAATGAATTATATATTTATTATGTTTTAAATAAAAAATTTGACGATAAATATATAAAAAAAATTACATGTAAATTTTTATCAAATGAAATCTATTGAGGAATGAATAAAGATTCAGCCAAAACACTTAAAAGGGATCTCTTTCTAAAATGGAATGACTACCGACACATAGGAAATTCTACTAATTGCGAAAATTCCATCAAATCTCTTTTGTCGAGACCAACTTGTATTGGTATGTGCCTAACATGGGCGGGCCCAATTGAAGTGAGCGTACCAACTGTCTCTTAGCATGTCGACCCATATCGTCTTATGCACAAAATACATTTGGGTCCATACAGATCTTTAGGGTCCTCTGATGAGCCCACATTGGCCCAATATTTCCCTCTCGGCTCACAGGCTCGGCACTACCTGATCGACGAGCTTTTGTAGGATTAGTTTACATTAAAACTCTATTTTGATCCCATGAGTTTATTTATTTATTTTAGTCCTTTAATTTCTTTTGTTCCAGTAAAACCCCACAAATTTTCAAAACGTTTCAAATCAGTCCTTTTAAGTGACTTAAGTAACTTTATGTGTTATTCTTTTACATTAAATTAATGCATTTAAAATTTTAATAACATAAAAGAGAGAATGTATAGTAGCTTCATCTTTTCATCTTGTTCTCCTCAACCTTCGTATCTGCCACATGACTTCTTCAGGTCGCATGCATCTTTGCCAAACTTGTCATATATTGAAAAATAGTTTAAGTACATTCTTTACATATAAGTGGAACAAAAAGTTAATAACAACTTAGTAAAATAACACCCTGTTTGACAGTACGAGATAGAAGGGGAGAGAGAGAGGGATAGATAATGAATTCATTTTTACAACTTGGTAGCTAAATTTTGTCCAAAAATTAAAAAGGAAAAATAGATCTATTACACATATATCAAAGATAATTATTGTGTTTAACTTATATAAAAATATATTATATTATTTTTATTTTTAATTATTTTTTAAAGTAAAAATGAAAAAGTCATTTTTTAAATAATTTTTAGCCTTTTTTTATCCAATTAAACATTTAAATAGAATAACATTTTTATTTCTATCTATATTATATGAAATATAATTATTTTATTTTATTCATATATATATATATATTTAATATCTAATAATTCTGGTGGAAATGTGTCAAATGTACTTTATCGCCTGGAACATTTATTTTAACTTTTATTGGCTACAACATTATTTAAATATGCGAGGAGTTTGTTTTAAAATGTTTTTCCCATATCGCCATGAAGAAGTGCATGTTTGGGAAAACTTCCCCCATTCCTCAAATTACGTTTTGTACAAAGCAACAATATATTATTTTTGCAAAATCATGACCAATAAAAATAATTTTAGCCTTTCTAAACAGATATCCAAACACACTAGAACTTGTGCATATTATCGTTATGGCTGATGTAGAAATGCCCAATGCTTGTATTTTCTTTCTATGACCAAAGGCTGCGACCCTATTCTGATATATATCGATTTGCTGTTAGACAAACAGAAAAAAGAATCTGGTATATGCATAGCTTTGCATATTTCTTATACTACATTATTTTTTCGTGTGATCTTTGTAATGCAAGACAAAGAATTTCAACAGTTTGCAAAAGATTTTAAATTTAATATTTTATTACGTGCTATAACCAACAAAAAAAAATCTGATAATAATATATATGTTTATCTATTGATCCACTCAAAATCCATCTTTCCAAGATAAATTTTTAGAATGAAGAAAAATTTAATCTTATCCTCAAAAATAAAACTAAAGAATAATCTTAGAGAGATTTACAAGAGGCATAATTTTTTTTTAACAATCACTCTCAAAACAAAACCAATTTCAATCCATTCAAATTACAAAGATTCTATAAATTTGAAAAGAGAGGGAAAGGAAAAAAAAGAGTATGTGAGATCTAATGGATAGATTGCTTTCAACTTCTCACCGTCCTTGGCGGGAATGGGAACTTATAGAAAATTCAAGAACTTCCAATATTAATACCATCTTAATGACTAATGGCTCAATTAGTACACAGAAAATATTTTAATAAAATTAAAAAATAAAATGTTAAATGGAATAAAAAGATAATAAATTTGTTTGGTATGACATAAAAAGGAAATAGAATGTCTTTCTATTTGTTTAATAATGAAGAAATGAAAAATAAGATATAATAAAAGACATAAATATGTTTGGTGACAAAATTGAAAAAATCTGTGTTAGCCCTCTTTTAAAACATGTTTCTTTAAATTAATTATTAGTAAAAAGAATATTATAATGTCTTCATAATGTAATTTCATACAAATAAAAAATTGCTAGGCTACCTATTCATGTTCTTACAATAAATGAAACCCAATTCTTAGAAAACAATTGCCAACACAACTAAATAAAATCTTAACATAAAATTTTTCAAATATAAATTTTGTCTCCATAAATTATTATCAAATTACAAAATTAATACATAAATTTTAAAATGTAATGAAACGCTTTATAAATTTTAAAATATAACAGAAAATATTCTGTTATATTTTAAAATTTATAAGAATATTTTGTTATGTTTTAAAATTTATGTATTAATTTTATGGTTAATCATAATTTAAATGAATAAATATATTTTTTCAAAAATTAAACGAATAAATACAGCACTAATCCTTGATTGTATGATCAGCAACCATAGGGTATGCTGATGCTTTCTAAACAATCAAATGGGCAAAAGTGACTTTTGCAAAAATTGGCTCCAAAGTGCCCATCCCTTCTTGCACCACATGGAAGAAATGTCTTTAATTTCGCCTTTTCATTTCTACTAAGGATTCGACCAACCAAATAACTCTTCTAAAATTATTTTTTAATATATTAGGTTCCACCCAACTAAGTTTTTGTGCCATACTTGAAAATCTTAAAATTTTGAAAATTCAAACGTAGATGGCACCATCTGTTAAACAACTCTCATATTTTTTGGTAAATTATTTTTTTTTTAAGAAAGCGATTAACTTTTTCATGTGGTCCTTATAAATGTATCCATCTTAACTTAGTCCTCAATAAATTTTGAAATCATTTTCTTCTTTTTTTCATTTGTTAAAGTTGCAAGTTTAATTTCTCTTTTTAATCTTTTAAAATAACAAAAATAAAAAATTGTTGAGATACTAAATTAATAAAGTTCTATTTTTAAACTACCAAATGAAAAATTTAGTCATTATTTTAAAATAAAATAATAATTTTTTAATCCTAATAACTTTATTAAAAAATGACTCAAAGCTTGTTTGTTAGCACGACAAAAAAAAAAGAAGTATTTTTTTTTACAATCTTTATTATTGTCTTTGTCATCATTATTTACTCGTATCTATCTCTTTTTATTATTATTTTTACATAAGAGCATCAGGATTATTTCTCATTTATTTTACTCAATTTTTCATTTTTTATTTCTATATTTAATAATTTTATGTAATAAAAGACCTATTATAAATTAAATGTTGATACATTACAACTTAATGAGTACCGGACAATAGTTTGTGGAGAGTAAGTTGTGGGCCTTAAGAAGTAAACCGGCCCAAAGAAAGGAATTGGGCTTAGACTAGCCTTCTACATGGCATCAAAATCTTATTTAATCTTCTGGGAAAAAAAAAACACAAAAACAGAAGGGAAAATCATATTTTGACTATGTCATCCCCGCCCAGCTGAGGCCAATATATGAATCTATCCAGTTTCCCCTCCAACTCCATTAACGGCCACATCCTTAGATAAATTAACCAAGAATTGAGTAACAATTAATCCAGATAATTAGACAAGTTAACCCAAGAAGATAAGTACACAATTTTTAATTATGGAAACTAATAAAAGTTTAATTACTTTCTCACCCTTTGTTAGACCTAATTTCATCATCACCCACTAGAACAAGTCTTTGTAATTCTATTTACCAACAACTACTCACAAACTCACACCAAACACCATGAGAATTTTTGCCTTCAATGCCTGGCATTGGCGAGAAGCCTCATCTTTTTTTTTTGGGTGCCATATGACTAATACACCCCTTCATCATCACTGAAATTCCTAAAACACCATTACATAACTTGTACTTACTAAGTAGACCAAGCTTAGCTATTCTAGGGTTAGCATCTTAGCCCTAATTTCACAAATGTAAGGAAAGAATTAAGTATTAACCGCCTATAAGCGGTAGCATCGAGACAGTGACCGGGAAATGGAGGTAAAAATTTGCTGCCTGTACCTCCCGTCCCTCGTTCTCTATTTTCTAGTGTCTTGTGTGATTTTCTCCCAATATATACCAGATTGTGCACTCTCCTCTTCCCTCTTTATACATTGTCGCTTCCCTTTTGTATTCTGTTTCTTCTCAGAAATTAAGAGAGAAAATTTGAAGTGAAAGCTTTGTTTGCAAATTTTGTATTATCACCATCATAGTTTGTTGTTGACTTTGAAGAATTACACAAACCTCTGCCATACAAAGAGCTTCTTTTTTTTTTTTCTGTTTGGTTCTATCTGTTTTCTATATGTATATTGGAAAAGAAAAGCTTTTTGTTTAGGACTCTGCAGTTCGGGAACTTCACGATCACTTTGTAATTTTCGGTTTCCTCGTTTTAATTATCTTTCTGCTGCAAATTGTGCTGACTTTGCTTTACATTGAAGTAATGCAAAATTTGCTCTTGTTTTCTTGTCAGGATTTGGCTCTTCGGAGGTGATCTGTTTCAAAGGTTGGGGGTGGAATTCTTGCTTGTATTCCTGTATTTGTTTGTTTCCTCTGCTTAGATCTGCTGTTTGCTTCTAGCTTTTGTTCGAATGAGCAACTTGGGTTTGTAGGATTTTGGATTTTATCGGAGTTGGATGCATGATTTGGTGTTGAAGAGGGCTGAGGTGAGGTTTTTTTCTTGTTGGAGATGAAGAGGTCTAGAGACGATGTTTATATGAGCTCTCAACTCAAACGGCCCATGGTGTCTTCCCGAGGAGAAACGTAAGTTCATATATCTTTGTTTTTTTCAATTTTCTGTTTCTTGGATTATGCTCATGTTTATTTTTTTGTGCTTGATCAAACAATTGCATCTTCAGGTGAGTGCCTAAGTTTTTTTTTTTTAGCTATGTTTTTTTTCCCCTTGTGTGAGATTGAGGAGTCTACTTGTTGATTCATTGCAATAGTTGTTTGGTCATGTCATCTTTGTTTTAGTTTTAGTCTTTAGTAAAGCTTTGGTCTTTTTTTCTCTTGCACACTTGACTTTGTGAGATATGATCAGATGCTTCTTTCCCGAAAACTACGTTTGAATCTAATTATTTTTGGCTATAGAGAGAAAAACGAAAATTGGCAATTGTTCTTCTCATGTTGACACATGTTTCTTATCTTTATGGTGACGTAAACCATATACTTGTTTATGCAGACACAGATCAATCATCTGCGTGATAATTTGCTGAGTACTTCGTCAATTTCTCTTTTTGTTTTAATATTTGCTTTATTTTTTGGAATGAAGATCGGGGCAACCCCAGATGATGGCTGGAGGTGTTCAGAAACTTACAACAAATGACGCCTTAGCATATCTCAAGGCAGTAAAGGAAATATTTCAAGATCAAAGGGAAAAATATGATGATTTTTTGGAAGTCATGAAGGATTTTAAGGCTCAAAGGTTTGATCATGTTCTATCATTATTCTTCTTCTACTCCATTTTTTAACTTCCGTCATTCTTGCTATATATAATGGGAGAGGGATGTTAGCTTTTGAAAGTGAAAATTGATCTCTCTCTCTCTCTGCGCCTCACTTTTTTGGTTGATTTGCAGAGTTGATACTATGGGTGTCATAGCAAGAGTGAAGGAACTGTTTAAAGGGCATAAAGATCTAATTTTGGGATTTAATACCTTCCTGCCGAAGGGGTATGAAATCACACTTCCTTTGGAGGATGAACAACCTCTGCAAAAGAAGCCTGTTGAATTTGAAGAAGCTATAAATTTTGTAAACAAAATTAAGGTAAAATAGTAGTTAATTAATTTGAAGCTTCACATTTCTTGTCCAACACAGAATAGAAAAAAATGTATTAAAATTATAACAGAGTTGATATTTTTGAGTTTGATGGGTTATTGTCTTGAAGTCTCGGTTTCAAGGTGATGATCATGTCTACAAGTCATTTCTAGATATATTGAATATGTACAGAAAGGAAAACAAGTCTATTTCTGAGGTCTACCAGGAGGTATGTTCATCGCTTTCTGTGACTATATAATCTTCTTAGAGTCAGACACATTTGTTATATTGTTTTCAACCTCTCGAAGGTCCTAATTTTCTTTCTCATGCTGTTTTCAATCATATATTGGACCTCTTCAGGTTGCTTCACTTTTCCACGACCAGCCAGACCTTCTTAATGAGTTTACTCACTTTCTTCCCGATACTTCAGCAACTGCATCCACACATTATGCTCCTTCCGCTCGGAATTCTATGCTTCGAGAAAGGGGCTCTGCAATGCCAACAGTGAGGCAAATTAGTGTTGAAAAGGTTTTTATCCCTCTCTGTATACTTAAGCCTGTCTAATCTCATGATTGATCATCGAGTTAACATTTGGCTTATCTCCATGCCAGAAAGAAAGGACCGTGGCTTCACATGGTGATCATGACCTTAGTGTTGATCGTCCTGATCCAGATCATGACAGAGTTTTGATTAAGGTAGAAAAGGAGCAAAGGAGGCATGTTGAGAAGGAAAAGGACCTCCGAGAAGAGAGGGATAGGAGAGAACGGGAACGGGATGATAGAAACTATGGGCCTGATGGTAGCCGGGACTTTACTATGCAACGTTTCCCCCACAAACGGAAATCTGGTCGTAGAACTGAAGATGCCAGTGCTGAACCATTGCATCAAGGTGGTGATTCTGATGAAAATTTGGGCATGCGCCCTATGTCATCCACTTGCAATGACAAAAGTTCTGTGAAAAGTGAGTACATAAAAAAATTTTGATCTTGAATTTACATACTGGATTTTTAGTTTTTTTTCCACTTCCCTGACTATTTCTATGAAAGTGAGTACATAAAAAATTTTGATCTTGAATTTTCATACTGGATTTTGAGTTTTTTTTCCACTGCCCTGACTATTTCTATGATATACAATGTTCTGGCTGTGGAAAAATATGTTTGCATCTTGTATGATCCATCTCATGCTCATTTGCTAAGGAACAAAATGGAAAAATAAGAAACTCACATTCTACACTTGAAAATTCATTATCTAATGCACAAACTTGTCTTTTCATTTCATCCATTTCTAATTCTAAAAGGTAAAAATAATTTTTAAGAAAATTAAAATACCGTGCTTTCTTCTGCTGATTGGATTATGCATATTTTGATTTAAAAAGTGTGATATATTCTACATTGATTTCCATGATAAGAGACCTTTAAGCGACATTAAATTTATTTCCTTGTTCTTTTTATAGAAAATTGTTTTCCAAATTTAGTTGTTATTTCTTTTTTCATTGGAAAAAGTTTATTTTTTAACTCTTATTTTTCTTTTACATTTGGTTATTTAACTTAAATTTTTGTCATGCCAGGTATGTATAGTCAAGAGTTTGCTTTCTGTGAAAAAGTCAAGGAAAAATTACGAAATCCTGATGTTTATCAGGAATTTTTGAAGTGTCTACATATCTATAGCAGGGAAATAATTACCCGGCAAGAATTGCAGTCCTTGGTATGGTTTATATACATAATTTGTATTTTCTCTTTTGCTGATTTAATCATCATATTCTGTCAATGGAAGATGATAACTAATTGGTGGTAAGTTGTTCTACCAGGTGAGTGATTTACTGGGAAAATATCCAGACCTTATGGATGGGTTTAATGAATTTTTGTCTAGATGTGAGAAGAATGGTAATATTCAAACTATTTTATTACTTTCTATGAAGTTTAATTTATAAAATTGTTTCTAATTTTAGTCTTATCATGCAGATGGATTCCTTGCTGGTGTCATGAATAAAAGTATGTAAGATTGTTCATTCCTTTTGTGTTAGCTCAGTGATAGATGCTTTCCTTTTTCTTGTTCTGTTCTCTGGCTCACTTGAACAACTTCAGCTTCAACTTCTGGTCCAAACTCTTCTGACTACTTTGAATTTAGCAGAGTCCTTTTGGAACGAAGGGATTGCGTCTAAACCAGCAAAGGTAGAGGACAAGGATGCAGATAGAGGTCGAGATCATGATAGGGATGATCGGATTAAAGAAAGAGATCGTGAACTCAGAGAAAGGGAAAAACCTACTGCCTTTATCCACAAGGATGTTTCAGGTCCTAGGATGTCTCCATTTTCCAGCAAGGATAAGTATTTGGCAAAACCTATAAATGAGCTAGACCTTTCTAACTGTGAGCAATGCACTCCCAGCTACCGTCTCCTACCAAAAAATGTACTCTCACTTTACTAGTCTCCTGGTTTCTTTCCATTTTCTTATGGAATATGTGAGTGAGATTCTCTTGCTGATTGTGTTCATGTTGCTCACACAGTACCCATTACCCTTGGCTAGCCAGAGAACCGAGCTTGGCGGTGAAGTATTGAATGATCAATGGGTTTCTGTCACTTCAGGAAGTGAGGATTATTCTTTTAAACACATGCGCAAAAATCAGTATGAAGAGAGCTTGTTTAGATGTGAAGATGACAGGTTCGAGTTTGTCAGAGATTCTTATTTACCTCTTTTGAAATGTATATCTTGTTGACAAGTTTTTAATTGGTTGAAGTCACCATTGTCATAATGTTCTGCTTTTTGGTTAATTCTGTGTTGATTAATAGATGTAATTTCCAAAAGCTTTATATAAGTGCAAACTTGCATTTGCTGACTTTTTTTTTTTTTTTCCAATCTTTGCTCGCAGGTTTGAACTTGATATGTTGTTAGAGTCTGTGAATGTGACTACCAAGCGGGTAGAAGAGCTCTTAGAAAAGATCAATAATAATATTATTAAAGCAGATAGTCCAATACATATTGAGGAGCACTTGACAGGTTACAGGATTTAAGTTTATCAATGGAATTTATCAGAGCATAAATATGCAATCAGATTTTTCTTATTTTGGATGCTTTCCATATTCTGATAGGATTCTTTCCTCTGTTTGTTCTTTTAGCTCTAAATCGAAGGTGCATTGAACGATTATATGGTGACCATGCACTTGATGCGATAGAGGTGTTAAGAAAGAATGCACCTCTAGCTTTGCCAGTCATATTAACCCGTTTGAAGCAGAAACAAGAAGAGTGGGCAAGGTGTCGAGCTGATTTTAATAAAGTTTGGGCTGAGATATATGCTAAGAACTATCACAAATCTCTTGATCATCGTAGCTTCTACTTTAAGCAACAGGATACAAAAAGCTTGAGCACAAAAGGTAATATATTAGTAATCCTTTCTATAAAATGGGATACACGAGGCTTTAGTATTTAAATTACAGAGTCTGCCTTTAGGCTGCAAAAATATTAACCATGTAGGATATCATCCTTATTCTGTTGGATGAAAAGTAATTTTTCTGTTAACTTCTCTATATTTTCTAAGGTTGATCTCTTCTCTTTTCTATCACATCCACTTATTTTACCCTCCCCATTCAAAAGAAACCTTGGTTGGAACAATTCTTTGGTCATTATGTTTACCATAACATGCATTTGGCTTGAATATTAATAACATTCATTGATTACAACATAAGATGGTTTTGGTGTATATTATTTTTTAAATACGGTTGATTTTGCAATATATGTGAGATGCAAGAATCCCTTTCACTCACCTTTTTTTTTTTTGGCTATGCAACCTGCAGCTTTACTGGCTGAAATCAAAGAAATTAGTGAGAAGAAACACAAAGAAGATGATGTTCTTCTTGCAATTGCTGCTGGAAATAGACGGCCGATCATTCCAAATTTGGAATTTGAGTATCCAGACCCAGATATTCATGAAGATCTGTATCAACTCATAAAGTATTCCTGTGGAGAAGTTTGTACGACTGAACAGTTGGATAAAGTTATGAAGATTTGGACAACGTTTTTAGAACCCATGCTTGGTGTTCCTTCTCGACCCCAGGGTGCCGAGGATACAGAAGATGTTGTCAAGGCTAGGCATAATTCTGTTAAAAGTGGCACTGCAAATTTTGCTGGCAGTGATGGTGGTCCTGGTGTAGGGGCAAATGTAATAAATCCAAAACAATTAAATACATCTGGAAAGGGGGATGAAAGTATTTCATTAGAACAATCAAATTCCAAGACTGAAACTTTGGAACAGCATGATGGAATGAATATTAATGCATCCATGCCTGACGAAGTATCAGGAGTCAACAGGCAAGGTCATTCCGATGAACGGTTAGTGAATGCTAATGCCTCAATGGCTTCTGGAATGGAACAAAGCAATGGGAGAACAAGCATAGATAATGCATCAGGTTAGCAACTTGCTTTAAGAAAATCAACACACCTTCTTAGTTACTCTACCATTTCTTTAGAAAACTTTATCATTAGTTTTGCTTTTGATCTGCAACTGTTACATTCTGAAAATGAATGGAGCTGAGATACATCGTTTCTTTGCAAGGGCTTACTACTACTCCATTTAGACCTGGTAATGTTGCTGCTGAGGGAGGACATATACCTTCATCAGAGGTATGGCTGAACTCCTTGAACAATTTATGTGTCTCTTTTCAAGTGAAAATGCATATGGTCAGGATTTAACTTCATTACGCTTAGCTTGTGGTGGAGAGAAATATATATCTTGTGAGTTCATATATTACCTCTTTATAAGCATACTTCTGATTGCATTATGCCCTGCAATATACTAGCAATGAAAGTCAATTGACGTAGTTATTGGAGTTGTTATATTTAAAAACTCAAATTTTGACTTTGATGGCGTCTTACATTGGGTAGCTATAAGTAATTCTTGTGGAACTTAAGTGGCATAGTTCTTCCCCCTTACAAGTTAGTTTTTAAGGGTAGATTCCTCACGTGTTTAGATCTTCATCAATTGATATTAGAACTAAACCGACCTCCACAAAAAGGACACGTGCAGAGGGTGCGATGAGGTGATCAGAGTGAGCGCTGCCGAGTGCAGCCGTCAAGGACATTGGCTCTTCAAGGGCGGTGCTATGATGGAGTCTTATATTGGGTAGTCACAAATAATTCTTGTGGTACATAAGTGGCATGGTTCTTCTCCCTTATAAGCCAATTTTTTAAGGGTGGGTTCCACATGCTTGCTTAAGTCTCCATCATACTTCTGTCTAATATTTTCTGCCCTTGAATTCAGTGGAGTTGATTGTCTATTTGTCTGAATTCAGTGGAGTTGAATTATGGAGCTTGTAGCATGTTGATGGCTTATTGTTAGTGTTATCATCTTTCAACAGGAAATTGATCATATAAAATTTTTAGACTTTAATGTTGAGACCTAATTTGTTGGCTTTTATAAAGAGTGTCAAAAATTCCATTTGCTTCCTACTTATGTTTATGGAACTAGTAGGGATCACCATGCTGCCATAAAGTCTCAGTAACCTTTATACTACCAATATGTTCCACCATTCTATCTTGGCTTGCATCTCAAACCTTTGTTTTAGTTTTATCTTTAATTTCAAAATGTCAAGGTGCATTTAAGCCTACTGCAAGGGGAAATATCATAATAAACTTGGTCAATACAGTTGAGTACTGAGTAAATGTCAACATGCTCATGCCTTTTTAAGACTTAATTTCAATTTTCTAACTCCTCCAATGATTTTGTTAGATTACACCATCTGAATATGTCATTGAACTATGCATCATTTGTAGTAAGATACTGAAAATTTTCGTTTTTTAATGTTTAATCATGACTTAGGGTGGTGATTCTACAAGACCAGCTACACCCACAAATGGGGCCATCGCTGAAGGTAGCAAAGTTCACAGATACCAAGAAGAACCTGTTGGACACTTCAAAAGTGAAAGAGAAGAGGGTGAGCTATCTCCAAATGGAGATTTTGAGGATAACTTTGCAGTTTATGGAGATACTGGTTTAACAGCAGTAGGGCATAAAGGAAAGAATGGTGGTGTGAGTATGCAATACCAAAATAGACCTGGAGAAGAAGGTTGTGGTGAGGCAGGAGGAGAACATGATGCTGATGTTGATGATGAAGGTGAAGGAAGTCCTCGTAGGTCATCACAGGACAGTGAGAATGCTTATGAAAATGGTCATGTTTCCGGAAGTGAGTCTGCTGATGGTGAGGAGTGTTATCAAGAAGAGCATGAGGAGGATGAGGATCATGAACATGATAACAAGGCTGAGAGTGAAGGTGAAGCTGAAGGAATGGCTGATGCCAATGATGGGGAAGGAGATGGAACCTCATTGCCTTTTTCAGAACGCTTTTTACTATCTGTAAAGCCTCTAGCAAAGCATGTTCCCCCTGTGTTGCATGAGAAAGAGAGCGTTTCTCAAGTCTTTTATGGAAATGATTCCTTTTATGTGCTTTTTAGGCTTCACAGAGTAAGGGTTACTCTCTCTCTCTCTCTCTCTCTCTCTACACACACCCACACACGCCGCACCCCATATGATCACACTCTTAATTGTTTTTTCTAATCTGACAGACATTGTATGAGAGGATACAATCAGCAAAGTTCAACTCATCATCTGCAGATAGGAAGTGGAGGGCTTCAAATGATGCAAACTCTACTGATCAATATGGCAGGTAATAACTCCTATAAATGCTGCATTCTGATACAAATTTGAAGATAGCTGAGAATACCTTTGTAACACTGAGGGCCTCATTTGTGCTATAGATTCATGACTGCCCTTTATAATCTACTGGATGGTTCTTCTGACAACACAAAATTTGAGGATGACTGCCGAGCTATTATTGGAACTCAGTCATATGTGTTATTTACATTAGACAAGTTGATATATAAGCTTGTTAAACAGGTCACATGCACAAAATTATCTTTTTCTTAATCATTTTGTTGTCGTTTCATCTTCCTTTCTGATCCTGAATGGTGTCTGTATTTATTTCAGCTGCAAGCTGTTGCCACTGATGAGATGGATAATAAGCTTCTCCAGCTCCATTCATACGAGAAATCAAGAAAAACTGGAAGATTTTTTGATCTAGTTTATCATGAAAATGCTCGTGTTCTTCTTCATGATGAGAACATATACCGTATTGAATGTGTAAGCTTCTATTACTTTTACCTCTTCTCTACCTGAGCCAGCTTTCTTTGAATGGAAGTTTATATAACTACTGCTAGAAGTTTTCTTTGACCTTATTTTTTGTTCATACAGTCATCTACACCAAGACGACTATATATTCAATTGATGGACTATGGACATGATAAGCCTGAAGCAACTGCTGTGTCTATGGACCCTAATTTTTCAGCCTATTTGCACAATGATTTCCTTTCTGTTCCTGAAAAAAAGAAGTCTGGGATCTTCTTGAAGAGGTATATATTAAGCGAGGAAAATTGGAGGTGCAATTGCAAGATAAAGCTCGTAGGTAAAATTTACATTGATTTATTTTTGCAGGAATAAACGCAGATATACCTGTGGTGATGAACTTTCAAGCCAGGCCATGGAAGGACTACAAGTTATTAATGGTCTGGAGTGTAAGATAGCTTGCAATTCATCCAAGGTATTTTGTAAAACATTTCTTTCTGCATATTCTGTATATGCATGTCTTTTTTCTACAGCTTATTGTTTTGATTTTGCACATTTTGCTGATATATTGCAGTTGATTAGAGTATGATGTCTGTGTGGATTGTCTTTCTGAATTGCCACTCTTCTTTTTTTTCCCTTGTAACACATTGCATGCTTTTAGGTTTCGTACGTTTTAGATACAGAAGACTTTTTATTTCGAATGAGAAGGAAAAGGAGAGCTTTGCATCAGAACAGCTTATGCCATGAACAGACAAATTCTTCATACATTTGTACGAGAGTACAGCGGTTCCGCAGACTGTTTTCCATTACATGATGTTATTTGTTTAGAGCTGCATATGGTATGTACTATTCCTGTATTTTGGGCTTGACACCTCCTTTTTCCCCTCTTATATCTCTGTGCAACTTGCTGCATATATGAACCCATTCTTGGAAGGGAAGTGTTAAAATATTAAAAAAAAAAAAAGGGACAAAGCTTAAGTACAGTTACTTATATGTTTGTTATCAAGTTCTTCAACAAAATTCTAATACTGTGTTGAGTTGTAAAAAAAAAAAAAAAAAAACTATTTATCAAGTTTTAATTCAAGAACTTGATAACAAATATTTAAAAACTGCATTTAAGTAATAAAAAAAAATGTAATTCTTCTCTTCTCTCTTTTCAACAAAAGCAATATTTTTTGTTATTAGAACGAAACATCTAATAGGAAGCGCGTTTACAGAGGTTGTCCTTCCATTCAGTGGTTTGTGCAAGCAACATTTACAGTGACACCAGAAAAGAAGCGCATCACGTTGCAAGGAGTAAAGCAAGGCGCGCTTTTGAGATTATGGTCATTGAATACTCACATTTCAACACCAGCACATCCAAATAAAGTTTACAGAAGGGGAAATGTGGCGCGACGGTCGGATACTGTAATTTTGTGGCTGATGAGTCAAACCCATGTAAATAGAGGTAATTTGTGATGTAACTAGACGACATTTCATTCCATTCATCCATATTTGTTATTATCTTTCTTGATTAAGGCCTCCCCTTCCCTCATCTTTAGCAGCTGCCACCTTTTTTTTTTTTCTTCCTCCTGAGGTTATTGACATTGTGAAATATTCTGTGGCTGCAGTTGGCCTCCAGTTTTAGAAAACGTTTTGATGGTCAATCGGCGTCCACGTGATACTATCATCTTTTTTAGTTACTTTTTTGTTTAAATTCTTTTTCATGGAATTCTGAAATCCCAAACCCAACCAAAACCCCCCTTCCTAAAGAAATATCCATTTTATTGTAGCTTCATGAAGGCACTTGGATTAGTTTTCAAGAATGCACAAAGCTGTTTTTATTTTAAACTATTATAGTAACCCTAGTTTATAAGAGGTGCACCATGTGTCTAGGAAGCATTAATACAAATACATATATTGAGTATGACACGATGATATACGTAAGATATGATAATTTTTAAAATTTTAGAATACAAATGTGTGTAAACAAATTAATTTGTTAAAATATAAGTTGAGTTTTGAATAGACTGTAACATGGATTAAATAGCATAACATAATATATGTAGGATTTAAAATTTTATAATACAAATGTGGTGATGTGTATTTTTAAAATCTTAGAATATAGATATAGGGAGATGTACGTGCATGTGTGAACAACAAATCAACTCATTAAATAAACCACAAATTATAACATAAATAAACCTAATTAGAAGCACTATTATTAGGAATATTATTAGAACTAGAAGTTTCAGTGATTATAAATAAACCTATTAATGCATGGACAATAAATAGTATAGATAAAGCAATGATGGCGTGTGCACGTGTGCACATGCGAAACAAATCAAACTCGTTAAAATGTAAATTAGGTTTTGAATATATTACAAATTATGACATGGATAAACCTAATGAGAAGTACCATTACTAGGAGTATTATTAGAATTAGAAGTTTCAGTGCTTAGTGCTTATAGATGAATCTATTAATACATGGACAACAAACTTACAATAAATGAAGCTATGAAGTTTAAATAGCATAACTTTATATTAAAAAATGAGGCAATGAAGAGGTTAAAACATAAATGAATGAAGTTAAAGCAAGAATATCTCAATTGAATATAAACGGAAGACTAAATTTACAATGAAAAATGAGGAAACTCGATTAGAAATGAATGAAGTTAGAATAGAACAAAAAGTTCGAAAAAACCACAATGAAATTCCAGCGTGACAGAGGACCCAAAGCTCGAATAGAGTTGCGAACCTTAAAATATAACCCTAACCTCCCTTTATGCAAAGACAAAGAAGAACAAAGTAGAGGAACGACAAAGTTGAGTAGTATAATACTTATTCTACCTAGATTCAAATTGTATGTATGTATGCGTATATACACACACATACTTATTAATATAATATATTATAAAAAAGCAAAAAAAAAATCAAGTAGAATTCTAAAGGTTTTGGATTATATTGATGTTTGAACAATATTTTATTTTGTGTTGTAATTTTATATGAATAGATGTTACCTAAATGACTTTGAATTTAGGAAAAATTTTTATATTTTAAAATTTTTTAAGTAAATGAGTGAGTGCAAAAATTTAAGGATTCAGTAGAATAGAATGAAATCCCTTATGAACAACATGTTGTGCAGCTTGTTGTGGGCCGGATAGTCCACTGTTTCTCATTGGTTCGAAAGAGCAGGCAAGGACTAAGCGTAATTAGCGAGTCCACCAATTTGCATATAATTTCATAAAGAATGAACTGGGCTGGGTTCAGAAATAAACATTGAAAAAGGGGCCTGGTCCAATATTTAATCCATATGTAATTATGTATCAGCCATCAGGTGAATAATGGGTCCGTTTTAGGTGACAATTTTTATTTGGAAATAACTTACGTACACATCTTTATTAAGTTTTAAAGTTCTGTTAATTAAAATATGATAAATATATGTATGAGTTTTTATTAAAAAATGATATACTTGTTAATTAGAGAATCAAGTAGCAAAAAATATAAAGAAGGATTAGATTTTAATGCAATTCCTTATATTTGCTATTAGATTTTTCAAATAAAATATAACAAGTATATGATTTTTTAATTAAAATATAATAAGTATATAATTTAATTGGAGAATCATATATTTGTCAGCAAAAATCATACACATGTTATGTTATTATTAAAAAATTATACATTTATTATATTTCAATTAAAAAACCAAATAGCAAAATTATAAAAAATTGTACTTAAGTTTAACTATTTCATGCTTTTTTTTGTTGTTGTTGAAACCTAGTCGTGCTTTAACCAGGTTAGCCTCTAAAAACTTGGTTTTCTACATCTTTAGGGTAAGTGCTCCTCATCCACCCAGATCTAGGCTATCCAGATTTGGGTTGGAGCATCCAAATTTAAAATTTTTATTTTTATTTTTATTTTTAATATTAATAATCATTTTTTAAAAAGTTGGCAATTTAAAGATTATATTTATTATGTATTTTTCTTTCTTCTAAAATAAAAATTAAAAATTAAAAAAATAAAAGTTATACTATATAAGTCTAATTTAAACAATTCAAATTATAAAGAGTAAGAGATATGCTCGTTGGCCTCTAGCAACCAATCAAACTTTTGCTAACTAGAATCTCACCTAAATCAAACAGTGTTTAATATAGCTTTTCCTAACATGTGGGTGGCCTGTTTGGCATTGCATAGAATACAAAGTTGAGCTGTTTATTTATTTATTTTTTTAGAACAAATGTACTCAGTTTTTTATTATGGAAGTGTTTGGCAGTATAAATCTTTTTTTAAGAGTAATAAAAGTAATTTTCCTGTTGTACTAAGAATAGAAATTAGTAGCTTCGCCTTTAGAGCAGAAATATAAGTAAAAAAATATTATTTAAGACAAATATTCTTACTCAAAATCATTCTTTTTTTTACTTACAGTTTCATCTTTTTCTTTTCTCAATTCTTTTCTTCCCTTTATATACTCTTTTATTAATGTATTTTGATGCATTTTTTTATTTTATATATTATATGCATTTATTTTGATTAAAATATATTATATATTTGTTGTGATTTTATTTTTATAATTTAATTAAATAAAAAATTGAATTAAAACCATAATCAATATTTAAACTCACTTATCTATACAAGTAATATTAATTGCAAAGTCATTTATATGTCCTTCTAGTAATTTAGTAATAAAAAATATTTTTTTTAAAGATTTTTCAAATAATAATATTGATAAAAGTGCTTATTAAATAACTTTATCAAACATAATCTACTTTCTTACAATATTTCTTTTTATGGAAGTTCTTTTGAAAAATATAATTTAAAATAAGTAAAAATTTATAATAATTCCTAACGGACTCTAGTAAGTATCTATTAATATGTTTTTGGAATTGCATGGTGTCTTTTAGTACTTTTTTATTTTTTAAATAAAATATAGATTATGACGTAAGAGCAAGAAAGTAAAGTAATGTGGACTGAGTAAAAAAATTTTAAACTTTCTTCTTCATTTGATTCACTTTTAAAATTAAAATAAATTATTAAAATTTAATTTTTTTTATTCACAAAATTATTTAAAATTCGACGTCCATTCATGTTAAGGTACTAGTATATATTTATATAATTTTTTTCCTTTAAATTTCTGTTGCTCTTATTTGGTAACATTTGCCTATTAATAAAGTAACCGGTACTAGTTGGCCAAAAAATGTAACCGGTATTGGAAGTTTACAATAATCCTGTTTGTGCCGCAAATTAGATCCTTTACTTATTTTCTCACCACTCATTGCCTGCTCATATTAATTTAAGTTATCCAAATTAAATTTGGATAATTTAAATTTAACATTTTTAATTTTTATATTTTAATATGTTTTATCTAAAAAGATATATTATACAAAATAAAAATAATCTTTTAATTATCAATTTAAAAAAATAATTCAAATTATAAAAATTTTTAAAAATATATTAAATTTAAATAATCTAAATTTTAAAAAAAAATCTACTCATCCACAAGGATAAGAAGGCGATCCTGCCGCCTTTCTTCCCGCTGTCCAATTATGGACCTAAATGATAATAAAGCCTTCGTTCCAATCACCGCACTAGAGCAACAGGGGTTTATTGGGGCCTTCGGTCTAACTGGCTGACCGTATCTGAAAATTGTTCAAAATGCATAAAGAAACAACAAAACAAAGTCGAGAATTTTATTATAAAACTAACTTGGATAGAGATGAATTTAGTTTATATTTTTCATTTCTATATTACTCTTAAAATATGTTTTGATTTGTTATTTGTCTTTAGTTTTTTTTTTTTTTGGGTGTACCGATGGCATAAAATATCATAAGCTTATAGACGAGTTAAACTTGAAAGAGCTTGGTAATGAGAAATTGACAACCCCCAAAGGATGATAGTGCTTTGAAAAATAAAGTTTGCATGTTTGCTATGGTGCTGATTTTTTTGTTTAAATCACGATTAACCTTCAGAATTTGACACAAATTTAGATGCATGAATGTGCAAATTTAGTTACTTGAGAACTTGATTAATTACGCGCCATAAACTGTTGTCACTTTTTTTTTTAAATCTTAATCATGAATCAGGGTTGTTTTCCCCTATGAAATTTGGATCACGTAATCCTATGGTTGAACGGAGTTAGCAGTTCTAAGTCACATGAACTATTAACTTTTTATATGGGGACAAGACTTACTGTTACATATCTGTATTTTTTTTTTCTTTTCTTTTTCCCCTTTATTCAACATATACATTTTACTCCAAAATTTTATGTAAACTTGCTATTCCTAAGATCTTATTTTGTGATTAATTACACATTTTTTCCAATTATATTTTGTCGACTTAA
The DNA here is from genome assembly GCA_032878935.1 of Erythrophleum fordii. Taxonomy (NCBI): domain Eukaryota; kingdom Viridiplantae; phylum Streptophyta; class Magnoliopsida; order Fabales; family Fabaceae; genus Erythrophleum; species Erythrophleum fordii. The sequence continues at coordinate 44,159,964 of JAVQMF010000053.1, read as the reverse complement.
CTGGTGAATTGATCTATCGACAAAATGCCAGCTGATGTTGCTTTTGTGCCCTTTTTCCTATGCTAGTAAAATGCACTACTAATTTGCCAAGGTAACTACCACCCAAACAATTTTCATAGTAATGATCATTTATCATTTACAAATACAACAACCAGAGGCAGAAAGGCTAACCAGCAAGTTCACTTATTGGAGGCCGGTCCATGACATCGGCTGCAGCTATTGCATTGCGCTGCAGCAACGGGTCAATATCTGCCAACTTGGGAATCTGAGCTAATAGATCAATGGTCCTTCGAAGGAGGCGAGCTAAATCACCTTCATCCATTGCACAATCCATCATAATTTCTCTCCATGTCAACCCAGAAGCCCAGGCCTCAACCATACCAGAAAACTGGCTATCTAAACTGCAAGGTATTGTTACCCCGTGTTTCTCCTGAATTTGCAAAAGGGCGCTTCTTTGCTCATCTAAGAAATCAATGACATTAATTACAGTTGTAGAAGGTTCATATATATAGCTGTTGCTTTTCCAGGGTCGGAGTTTGATACCCTCAGAAACCAAGCTTGCACTGACCGCAGCAAGTTCTGCAGGCTTTAGTTCTAACAAGATTTTATTGCGAAGGACCATTGCAAGCCACAGCTCATTTTCTCCTCGAATTGTGGCAGCAGTTTCACCGAGCGGAAATATGACATGTGTATTGATATCTAAAGCCCTGGTTTCATGTATGACATTGCTAACCTGCAGAAACTCCTTCCAACCTGAGGGTTCAATTTGCTCTATCCGATTAATCAATCGTTTTGATTTAGTCTTCAGACGTTTAATTTTGTTCTCGGTAAACTTGACAATGTCTATGACTTTCTTATATTCTTTAAAGCCATCAGTACGTGATATCTTTTTCTTCAAGCGCGAAACTTTATTTCTTTGTTCCTTGTACTGTTCAATGGCATCTCTGTAAACTTGAGAATTTTGTAGTAGCTCGTCATCTTCAGAAAAGCTACTCAAGACAGGAACATTTAAACTCCAAGACCATGTCTCTAGAGATCCTTCCATGAACCATAAACCACCAAGTTCAGAGTGAGCAAGCTTATCCCACTTCATCTCCTCCTTGTCAAGGAGCATACTCATAATTTCTCGAGGAAGGGCATCCCCTTGGGCTAATGCAACGTTGGGAAAGCCTGTCTTATATACAGCTTTAATCCACTTTTCTGTAAATAGATACCAAGAGTTATCCGAACCAAGAGCCACATGATATGATGGTTCAAGATCCTCGTTCAATTCAGAATCAATACTACTAGGCTCAACATCTACTAAATTTAATGCAAATGAATCATCAGAAGAAACCATGTTCTTGAGCTTTGAAGCATTAAGAGAGTCAACCTTCCCCAAAAATACAGCAGGAATTGAATGTTGGACTCCTTCAGAATCATTATACAGCAAGCACAAAAATGGTAGATGTCCACTTTCAGATTCTTCCAGTAAAGGTTTCAGGGCAGAAATTCTCTTTGCTTCCACCCGTTTCCGCAACTCACTCCGAACACGTTTTTCTGCCTTTAATTGCTCTTGTAATTCTGCAATCTCCTTATAATCCGCCTGTGATAAAGACTTCCTGCTTTTCCTATCTATGGCCTCATCAGTGATCTCTGATGTCAATAACTCAATTTCTTTCTCAATTTTAGTGAGTTCCTCTTTAGCGGCCAGCATAACATTGCTACTGATATAATTTCCAAAACTCTGCTCAACTAGTTTCTTAGCTTCTTCCAAAGTTCTCCCTGATGGGGAATGTCTCATGTCATCTGATTCATTTGACCTATGGATGGCTTTTACACCAGCAAGAAGATTCAAAACCATTCCATATGATGCAGCAAACTGTGACACTAGAGGCTCAAGTCCAGAAAATAGAATCTTGCAGCACTCTTCAGCACCTTCATAAGGAGTTTGGACAAGGACTACATTACCTCTTTTATCAGTGCCCCTGCGTCCAGCACGCCCTGCCATCTGAAGCAATTCATTTGAGCTTAATTGAATACGCCCACTATCACTCCTTTTGCTGAGGGATGAAATAACAGCTGTTCTAGCAGGCATATTAATTCCAGCAGCAAGGGTTTCTGTAGCAAAAACAACCTTGACAAGGCCCCTCTGAAATAACTCTTCTATGAATGCCTTCCACAAAGGTAAACAACCAGCATGATGTGCAGCAACCCCTTGTAGAAGCCCTCTCACAGCTGTTTCTCTTACAGCATCAGGATACTGAATGCGGAACCTCTTCAAGGCTAGTTCAACTTCACTTGTCTCACACTCATCTAAGAGTTTGCAATCTTCCAGGTACTGCACAGCCGCATCACAACCCTTCCTGCTAAAAATAAACCAAATAGCTGGCAGCATACTTCTTGCCTGGAGGTGCCATAATGTATCAATAACTTGAGGAACCTGGGAAAACAAAAAAAAATTATATATGAAGTGTACTTCGATTATTACAAATACAAAGTCAACAAGTGTTCTTTTAGCCTATGTGTGCATCACAATCCCAACCCATATTCAGGGTTCATGAATGTTTTTCGGAAATACAAATATGGCCAGATCTTCCCATTACACTTCCAACATCAATATGTGGAAAGTAGTGAGCAAATTAATACTACGATCATGTTAAATGAAAAGCATTATAAGATAATTGATGCGAAGGCCCTACTTTTGAACGACGAATTGCGTTTATATCATTCTTTGAAAGAGAACGTTGTTCGGACATGCTACCATCACTATCAGGGCTTGTGTGAGTTCCACGTTTTCTGGATTTTCTTCTTGTAGTCCAATCATCCTTGTAAGATTTAACCCCTGATGCTTGGAGTTGTAAATAATTGAGTGACAGCTTCCTGTTTCAAAAAATGGAAGAAGAAGCTAAGTTACCATTTGATCCAATTTAGTAATAAAATAATCATAATAATCAGTATTTAATCTTCAATCCGTTAAATAATTAATAAAGTGTGTTGCAGCAGAATAAAAATCAATACTTTTCTAGAAAAATACTTTACGTGAACTCACAACTCACCTACCTATTATTCCACCCAAAAAATCTTCTGATCATCATTATCTTTATCCCTCATTCTCATTTATTGTTTAATAAAAATAACAAGCAACACCATTTGCTCCCGCTGCTGCCGCCCCAACCATTGCTATATTGTTTTCTGACACAAGTATATAAGAATACAATTTATGCTGCAACCATCATTGATAACTACACCATCAGCAAGTTGCGGTGCCCAGGAGGTCATTGTTTCCATGGTCACCTATGTTTCATCACTAGGTGAAAATTTTAAACAGTTGAGTTCCATAGCAATGGCTGTTAAATGCTCTGTGCACAATGCACCATCTAACATGCATCATGCACTTTAGAGCAGCCACATCCCTGCAAATCCGAGCACTCTTATCATTCTCCAATGCAGCAACTGCTCCCAATGATAATTATCACCCTCATCACTAGTGTCACTATAATCACCACAAACACCACCAGACAATGCTACCTTTCACATATCACACAATCAGCACCCATAACCCAGTTCCCAATATTTGACTGAAGTTTAGTTTTATCACAGTAACTGAATATTCTCTGTCCTTTTACACATAGGGGAGTAGGAAGCAAACAAGATTCAATACTAGGAACCACTCAAAGTCAAAGCTAATATTCACTAAGTATGGATGCCAGTAAACTTTGATGCTGCTCAAAAACAAAATGTTATTTTCTAAGCTGCTAATCTAAAATTTTTAGTGACAACCATATCAACCACTTCCATTACAGAAGTACCACTCCTCCACACCTGAAAGAAAGGAGACAGAGATATAGTAGATGTAATTGCTGAATTCCATGAGCACCATCTTAGAACAGGTGTGACAATTAGCAATTTCCAATTTCATGAAACTGACACGGATGGCAAGTGAAAACAAATAGAATTGCCCCTTACCATTATCAAGGAAAAGAGTCAGTCTGACTAACATAGTATCATGTGATATACCATTAATTAAATCGAATGAATGCATTGAAGTTTCTAGTTAGTACCTATTCATACGTGTTCCATTCTCATCGAGCAGTGGTAATAAAGATGTTTTTGTGGAGAAATGCCAAGTCAATGGAACTGGGCGTTTTGATGACGTTAGTAACTCTGTTTTACCATGAATCTGAAAACAAAAAAAAAAAATTACCCTCAATAAAGAAAAGATTACTCTAGCAAGCAGGAGAGGTTGCAACGTGAATCTAGCCTTGGTAGACAGCCAAATAAAATTACAGAAAATTGGGTTTGATATACTATTTCAGTTTTGTTACAAGAGACATTTCACGTTTCCCACATACTTCACTGAAAATTACACCAGAGTTAAAGAATTTGTCGATCAAGGAAGGTACTTTCACAGAAATTTATTTATCTAATCATCTTTCTCTACACACAATTTCAACAAAAAATATCTGATAACCAAGTATCAAGCCCAATGTATTCTATAATTGTAATAGACACCAATGACCACTGGCAAAATTTAAATACCTGACCAATCCAACCAGCCAGCTCGTCTGGATTTGCAACAGTTGCTGACAGACAAATTAGTTGAACTTCTTTGGGGCAATAAATAACCTGTAGTGATTGAGCACATAGTAATATGAGAGTACTAATGCAAACTATGCATTAACCAAAGACAATGAATTGTGCTTACAATCTCTTCCCAAACTGTACCCCGAGATATGTCACTAAGGTAATGAACCTCATCCAAAACGATGACGTCAACATGGAAAAGTCCACTTCCAGAAGACACATTACCAACGCTGCATGAAGAGATGCGATTAACTAGGAATGTGTTTTCAATAACGAGCTTGGGCTTGACTGACAAAATAATTCTCAGGAAGAGAAATTTTGTAGACATCATAACCTTTAGACAACATAGCTAGCCATATTGAAAAGTCGGAACTAGGATGAATTATGCGTAATGTAGTGTGATAAAAATGAGTTCAGGCGAAAGCAATAATAATTAGATTGTCAAAATCAAATCACAAAAAATGGAAAAGAAACTCATAGAACTCGAATCTAATTTTTCATGGCGCCAAAAAAACATAGAGCACAATTATTTTTCACGTGTTGTGCTCGTGATTTCAAGTCTCAACATAAGATTCGATCAAAGTATTCAGTTTGTTGCTACGCTGACTACACAAAAGCTCTTCTATTTGTTACTGTGATCCGGCTATAAACATAATTTACCTCTGATACAACATGTTGCGTAATATCTCTGTTGTCATGACCAAAACCTGAGCATCCTTGTTGACTGCAGAATCGCCTGTAAGAAGGCCAACATTGCTGTCGCCAAAAGTCTCCCTAAAATCAACGATTGACCCGCAATTAAGTATGATAATTTTAAGTCTCTTTTCTCACACATGCAAAAATCAACCAAACGCCCTATTATTTGCCATTTCATTGATACCGGAATTCGCGAAACTTCTGATTAGACAATGCCTTGAGTGGAGTGGTATAGAATATTCGCCGTCCTCTAGCTACTGTTGCGACCCCTGCAGCTTCCGCAATCAAAGTCTTCCCGCTACTTGTCGGCGCAGAAACCACAACTGAAGAACCTCTTAAGAATGCTTGAATTGCCAGCCGCTGCCAAAAGCCCAACCATCACAATCAATCACTTGTACTAGAAAGCGATGAGGAAAAAATGAAAACCTGTGTAAGACTTGGAAAAGCTCCACTGATACAGAACCTGGAATTTATCGATTCGGAAATCGTAAACCGAAACGAGCTCATCAACGTCAATAATTTCCTCGCCAAACTCTCTAACTTCATTACAGAGCTTCTCCACTCTCTGCCACTTGAACCCCTCGTGCCGAATCGTTTCAGCCCCAAACACATCGCTCTCTTCATCGCCTGATACGACGCCGTCAGAAACATCGCCGGAGACGTCATCATATTCATCTGCTGCCACGTCGTCGTCGTCGTCGTCGTCGTCGTCGTCGTCGTCTTCATCTTCTTCTTCGTAGTCGTCCTGCTCTTGCTCTGCATCGGAATGGAAGATTGAAGTAGGGGACTTGAAGGAGGCTCGGAATTTGAGGGAGTTGGAAGATGCGAGGGAGAACCTCAGACATTGGCGGCGAATCAGAGGATGGGAGACTAACAGAGAGGTGGTGGAGGTTGGGATCAGGAAACGAGCAAGAGGGAATGGGTGTGAAGGTGAGAGGATAACTTGACTCTTCATGTTAATGGCGGGAGATATTTTGCTGCTCCGTTTGGGTGATCATCAGGGTACACAACTTCCGCTATCATGGGCGGGTAGCCCGCCCGGCTTACCCAATCCGAACAGGGACCAATAATAACCAGCATTAGGTTATTCAGTTATAAATATAAATATTATGGAATGCAGATAATGTAAAATAAATATTTATTTGCAAGTTATGGAAGTCAAAATGTTAATTTTGGTTTTTTAACTTATTTAAAAATTTTATTTTAATTCTTTAATTTTTAAAATTATTTTTAAAAATATTACAAAGTGATACTTTTGCCATTCTTCTTTAAACACTTCACTGTGTATCTGATGTCCTTTGCGGCAATTTTTTATTTCACGCAGCATTTCTCTCTTTTTCTCTTTATTTTCTTTTCCTTCCTTGTTGAATTTTCTTCTTTTCTTCTTTTTATCTATTCTTCTTTAATTTCTCTCCCTTTAACAGCCCTCTGAGATATGTCATTGCTTTCAATGCAGACACAAGCAGTGGTGGAGCCACATTAAAATGAAGATGGATAGATGCCTCCCTTATATTTTATAAATTTATAGTTATATAATATTAAATTTTGATATAATACTCTCACATCTTTCAAAATTTTAAATTTATTAGACTAACACATGTATTGCTCCTATTAGCATTAAGATCCAAGCTCCACCAAGTCATTTAACATTGATGTGTGCAGCAACGTGGAAAACTAAGTACATCAGATAAATTTGTATTTGTGTGATAAGAGTACTCTCTACTATGAATTCAACACTAAATTACAATGACAATCACTGTGAAAAAACAAGTAGCAAGTAGAGATTTTTAGAACCTAACTTCATTGATTTCATAATATATGAGCTGCAACAATGAAGAAAATATCACATTTAGTATCCTTAACTATTGACATTAGAAACAGAAAACCCGTCATTCATAATATCAATAAATCAACTTAATAGCAGAGTACATGATTTCATGCAAGGGAAATTGCAAAATTCAATAAACTTTAAGGTATAGCCATAATACGACATAACAAAATCAATTCATTCTATTCTCAAAAAGTGTTTCAACTTTTGATGTAATATGTCAAACAAATGACTTTTGGAGCTAACTAATCACCAGAAGTCCAAAAGAAAAATCCTTTAGTCACAAACGAAGTATGTTGAATTTAAAAGGTTACAATTTTTTATTCGGAGGGAAATTTAGTATTTTTTTTAATTTGATAGTATTTTCATAATTTTATTATTTTTTTAATTAAGACACTTTTTCTCATTTAATTAGGTGAACTTTCCTATTTTTAATTAAAAGACTAATTACAATTGGTTTCTTTCTCTATAAATAAGTACTTTTTTTTTCTTTTTATACAATTGATTGGATAATAATTCAAAATTTTCCTCTCATTTTAAAACTTGATTAGTTTTTTATTCTAGCTCACTACATTGGTTGGTATCGAAGCAAACAATTGGCCAAAATTTGATGATTGGCAAGTCAATGGTGGCAGGCAATAATTTCTGTTGTGGAAATCAAGGGATTAAGGCCTCATGAGCTATGGTACATGATTATAAGGTGGCTTTAAGGGCTTTAGAGTAGGATGTATCTTATAATCTAGCATTTAGAAAAGTGCTTTAAAGAAATTGCAAATTGTCTTGATGCTTAAGGCTTTGATACTAATGGAAATAAGCTATGCACTAGAGATAATGTGCCTTGCAAATAGCTTGTTAATAGACCTATTATTGGAAATAAGCAAAGATAGCAAGTTTGCTTAGAGACTTTTGAAGAGGAAGAAGAAGATTTTGCAAATCTAGCAAGATATGATAGATATGGTAGAAATGAGTATGGTGATAAGGATATTGACAAGTTCAAATTGAAAGTCAATATCTCTTGGTTTAATAAGAATATAAATATTAGGGACATTTTGGATTGAATTACAAATATTAACAGGTTCTTTAAGTATATAGAGATCATAGAGAAAAAAAAAGGTAAGACTTGTCACATGTAAATTGAAGAGTAAAGCTTCTGCATGGTGGGAGAGGTTACAACTTAAAAGGTACCCTGAGGAAAAGACGCTAGTCAGGATTTGATAATAAATAAAGTTGTTATTGCAAAAGGATTTTCTTTCACTTGACTACGAATAGATTTTGTTTTGGTAATACTAGAGATGCCACCAAGGGTAAAAATCTATTTATGATTATACTACTAAATTCATAGGGCTGGCAAAGAGGAATGATTTAAAGGAGATTAAAGGCCAATAGGTTGCCAAGTATTTGGAGGGATTGAAGTTGATGATTAAAGGCTAGGTTGATATTACAAGAAAGGAGTATACTAAACTATTCTCCCAAAAGTTTCAATGAGAATAATTATAAGCCATCTAATGATAGGAGTAAACTGGTTCAAATGTCCTTAAGTATAATGAATATAACAAAGAGAAAATGGCTAAAAAATAAAAGATGGAAAATGTGAAGGAAGGGTGAAGCCTATAAATCTTTCTGTTAGGCTTGTTTTAAAGAAATCCTTTAAATGCAACCAAACAAGTCATAAGTCCAATGACTACCCTATTAAAATAGTAGTTTATGTGGTGGAGAGAAAATAGAAAAACAAGGAGTTGTATTATGGCTTAGATAAAAAAAAATGATGAGTATAAGGATGAGAATGATGGTATTAGATAGAATTATATGGTAAGGACGTTGATACCGTCACTAAAGATAACACTTAGTAACATTAGTTATTTTGGAAGAAAGGCACTATCACTAAATAATAATTTCATTGATAGGGATGCCATGAAAAATTTTAGTCTGAAACCAAGAAAACTTCTTGATCCATACACCATTAGCTAGTTCAAGGTGGCAAAGAAGATCCTAGTGGTAGAGCAATAGAAGGTACCCTTCTCTACTAGTAAATATAGGGATGAGTTATATTTTGACATTGTGAATATGGATGCTTGCCACTTATTTTTTGATAGGCTCTAGCAATTTGATGTTGCAGCACAACATGATAAGAAAGTAAACACCTACAAAGTGAAGAAAAACAATACAAAGTTTACTCTGCTGCTATTGAAAGGAAGTTCCAAAACCAAAACTTCTTAAGTGGAGGGGCAAACTCTCTTTACAATCACAAAGTCAAAATATAGGGTGAAGGTTACATTCAAGGAGTTAAAAAAGATATATGCCATCATTGTAAAATAGATGTTGGTAGTTAAGGAGGATTAAAAGGTAGTTGAGCATCCAAAGGTGGTCAAGCCATTGTTTGAAGAATTCAATGAGGCTATACCTAAAGATCTACCGAATGGCTTACCTCCCTTAAGAAAACAAGCTAATGCTAGGTATAAGAAGGATGTGGATCAACTTCACATGAAACATGTTTTTGAAGTAGGTGATCAAGTGATGGTATATCTACAAAAGGAAAGGTTCCTAATGGGGACTTATCGCAAGTTGCAACTTAAGAAATATGGGCCATATCAAATTGTGAAAAGGATACAAGACAACACATACTTAGTGGATCTGCCAAACACAATAAAGATATCTAAGACATTTAATGTGTGAATATTTACTCATTTCACTTAATAAAAGAGCTACTCTATCCATATATAAAAGTTAATTTGGGGTAGAGTTTCCTTCAAGTGTAAAAGACTAATGTTTAGCAAATTTTTTTTTGGAGTAGCCAATAAGCTAAACAAAAGCTGACGTCAATCATAAGTAGGCATGTTGCATTTAAAAACCCATACTTTTTTAATTAGATAGAATTTTTGAAATTTTCTTGATTTAATAATATTTTTTAATTTATTATTACTATTATTTTCTTTGTTAGTTAGGAAACTTTTTCTTATTTAATGAAGAGACCTTTCCTTGTTTAATTAAAAGAGCTATTAGGATTGAGTTTCTTTTCTTATAAAAGTAATGTTTGATTTCTTTAATGGGATTGATTGAATAATACTTTAGAATTTTCCTCTCAAATTTAAGTCTCTACTTTTAAAACTTAGTAGTTATTCATAATAGCTCATTGTGTTGACTTTCAAACTATTTTAATTCTACAGTAAAAGTCTTTTTCATTTGAATGATAAATGTTACCATTAAAGCAAGGATTAATTGGTCACCTTAAAGTACCTAACTTTAGAAAATAATAAGAACAAAATTACTAAGTTGAAAGTAGAAAAAAAATATAGGAACTAGAGGAATCTTGGATGTGCTTCTAATCTATATTCTAACCCAAATTAGTAAGGTAATCACGAAAAGAGAAAAATAACCAAAGATAAAAATTACTAATAAATATTTTAATAAATTAAGGAATGGAGCATCGAAATTTTGCTAGTAAGCAAAGCTAAAACCAAGATAATTCACATATAAATGAAGAAAATGGAAGAACTAATAAATTATAAGATACCATACTTGAATTCGTTGCCATCCTCTTGAGGTAAGTCAGATCTTATATACCATGTTAGTTGATTGTTACATAAGGCTATCATCACTTTAACCCCTAATAGTTGGGGTTCAAGCCAAGGCATGCTAGGTAATAATAGAATTGCTATTACCATCCAATGTTTTATAACTAAGTCTCTCATAATAAAAGAAATCATATACATATATTGAAATATAAGAATTTCATTTTGTAATTTATTCGGCCACTAAATGTGTAAAAACATGTCATATAGTATCTTTTTTACTAATAATCAAAGTGATATGCAAGTTGAATTATAACATTCATACACTTTTCATGGTCATCCATCATGGAAAAATTTCAAAATCAATCATTGGGTTCCATTAATTCCATACATATAGCTTTTAATGTATAATCAAAAAGGGAAAACATTGCTATAGCTCAGCCTATAATTTAGCATGAATATCAATTAAAATTAAGGCTCAGAAAAAAAAGTGGTTTGTTAATATTAAAGGAAACATATAAATTTAAAATTTTAAAAAGAACTTGAAAATAAAGCATGTTAAACAAATACAAAAATTGTATCACTAAATGTGATATACTAATAAACAATGGCAAATGTATGGTGCAACTTTATATTGTCGATTTAGAGCTATATTGTAATTGCAGGGTATTTACAAAGCTACCTATAAACATAATCAACATGAAATTAACACTTTGATAACTTAATTGACCATTGATAAGCTCCATCTATCTAAATGTGTCTTCTAATGTCACAAGCCCCAATTTTAGCTCAAGTTTACTAATATAATCTCAACAACCATATTTTCAACCATCTTATTAGTGTTTAAATCAAAGATTAAGCTTAGAAATCACATTTGGAACCTAAAATTTCAATAAGAAAGTGTTGGTATCATACTTTGAAAACTCAAGCCAAAACCTTATTTCTTAAAATGCTATTTGCGGGTCTAAGAGTAAGAGGGAAGGAGGAGGGGAGGAAGCTTATAAGCTGGGTTTTTGTGTAACCTAAAGCTTTCAATGGCACCACAAGAGGGAAGAAGAAGCTGGTGAGGGGATTTTACAGCGTGGGTGTGATGTTTATGCTTTGAAACACACAGATTTCACTTATGAAGATAAAGGAATGTTATGGGTTGGACAATGGTAGGTTCCTTATGATATGCAATAAGAGGACAAGAAGGGAGAAAATGACCTAGAGAAAGATAGATATGAAAGCACAAATGAAGGGATGAAAAAGCATTTGGGAAGGAAAAAGAAAATGCCAAGAATGAAAGAGAAAGAAAAAAAAAAAGATGAAAGAAATGAAAGAAAAAAAAAAGGTGAGTACTAATATTTTTCTAATAGCTTTAAAATGAGATACAAGAATAATCATTTTAAAGTGTGGAGGAAATTTTCCCTTAAAGTTTATACAAAAGAATCAATAATAAATAAGCTTATTCAAAATATAATAAAAGTAAATAAAATGCAAAAGAAAAGATGAAATAGAGCAATTTTTAGCCCTTACTTTTTCTTTAATGTATGTGTGTGCACAAGCACCAAACTAGTGCTCTATTTGATACTTTAATATATTCAATTATATTGAATAAGTAGTTAGAATATGTAATCTTCCAACATTCACAAATAGTAACATTAGTATATAGTTTGAAATTGAAGTTGAAATTGATGATGGCAAACCATTTATAATTCGTATGGTAGTAAACCATTTATTATTCAGATGGCAATAAGTGATGATGGATATTAGAAAAAGTGAAGCTTATAACTTAGAGGCAATATGGAAGTTTTGGGTTGACTATAATGGGAAAACAAAATTTGGAGTTAGGAAAAACATATTTCTACAAAAGCAAGAATAGCTCTATGACATCGCGTAGATATGTTTATTGTAAAGAAGATATTTAAAGAAAAGAAAAAAATATATTTTATGACTACAAATCCTCAGCTTAAGACTATAACTAACTGCAAAGCTAGAATTTATTTATGAATAAGAACATAATCACCTGTTTCATCTTGTAGAACTACTTAGATGTTGGTATCACAATATAAAATATCTCATGTTCAAGCTCATAATATTAAGTTGGCAAAAGATTCTAAACTTTGATAGAAAGTATCTTTTGAGTTGATAAATAGATATATAAGAGGAAGAGTGAATGTAGGTTATACTTGTTTAGATGTTAAAAATTATCTCTATATAAGAAGACAAAGAAGCATGATATATGGGGAAGTTAGTGCTTGATTGCAATATTTCCAAGAACAATGGCTAGAAAATCCATCATTTTACCATCAAATAAATATGGAAGAGCAAATAATTAATGTCTTATATGCCGATACAAGAATGTTGATTGATTATGGTTATTTTGGTGATATTGTATCTCTTAACATAATACACTATACTAACAAAGGAAATAAACTGCTTGATTTATTATGCAAATTCAATCATTATTGATGATTGGTGATTTTTAGGGCAACATTATTAAATAATGAAACAACAAAGCCATTTAAATTGTTCTTTAAAACTTTCTTAGTGACTCACTGACATAAAAAGCCCTAAGTTATGTTTATTAATCAAGATCAAACAATGCTAGAAACTTTACATGGATTATGGATATAGCATTTGAAGTAAAATGGCATTAAGTGTCTAGGTAACTTGATGAGAGATGGATTTCATTTCTTGACTAACTTTAACTTGTACATGTATGAATATGATAAGGAGATGCAATTTAAGGCAACATGGAGTAGGTCGTTGTTAGATTATTGTGTTCATGATAATACATGGCTAAGATCAATTTATACCATAAAAAAATGGATGACTTGTTACATTATAAAATCTTTTACCATTGGCATGCAAAGCACATAATTGAATGAAAGCTTAAAGTCAAACATCAAGAGTCTCATGAAACTAGACTTAGACATCATTTAATTCTTTAAAACCTTTTAAATAATTGTAGAAGATAAGTTGTACAATGATTTGAAATGTGAGTTTAAGTTACAAAAAAAAAAATTCTAAGGTTGAAAATGAAAAATTCGCTTATGTTGTAACAACTTGTTCAGATCTACACCACTACTATATTTGAGTTATTCCAATAGGAGTTTGATTTGTACGTAGGTTCCTATATAAAGTATATAAATGAAAGTTAGCCATTGGTTAAATATGTTATTTTTATGATCAATAAGAAAGAAGATTACAAAGTGTCATATGATTTGTACAACAAGTCAATTTCTTGTAGTTGTATGAAATTTACAATTTTTGGTATATTATGTTGCCATACTTTGAAGGTATTTAATATGATGGATGTTAAAATATTGTTAGATAAATATATTCTCAAAAGATAGACAAAAAAAGAAGTAAGAAAATGGTGTAATACATGATGTCATAGGAAAGGAAGCTAAAGAAAATACAAAGATAGCATGCAATGATATAGACAATTTTGTTTCAAGCTAATAAGAATAGCATTTGAAGTGTTTGACTATCCAAGAGCATTCTTGTTGGTGCATAAAGTCATATTTAAGTTGGACAAGTAAGAATAATACTTTGTTCGGGGCAAAAAAGTGCAGAGAAAATTAGCAATGCTATCACATTATTGACAAGTGAATGTATAAAACATGGAAATGGATTTAAGAAGAGAATCGATATGAGGACTAAGACATGCATAAAGAATTGGGTTAAGCTTCAAGGAAAGAAAAGAAGAAAAGCTCCAAGTGTTAAAAATTTGTAAGTCTAACAATTTACAATGAGTAAGGACAAGCTTGTTTATGTATTCAAATGTCACTTTATTACTTTTTATGAAAGAATTCATATTTATGCATAATCCTTGTAGGGGAATGACACATACAATTAGATACAATTTGAAATATCCTGTTCAGCACCCTGTGCACAACCTTTAACTTATAAGGTTGAATTTACTTTTATAGGATTGTTGGTGGCAAGAGCATTCACTTTACTGAAAGAATATGTTACTTCTATATAATTAGTATTCATGTTATAATTAGTGTTTCTTTTTAATGTAGGCACCTCTTGATCATCCCATGTAGTTGCTTGAAGCCATGGAGTTTAGTGGAAAATTTTCAAATGTCAATAATCAAGATATTTGATATGTTGATTCCTAGTATACATTACTTATGCATATTTTGTACTTGGTATTATTGGAATTTGTACATGATAATGATGTAATCATAGCTTTAAAATAGTAACAAATAAAAGAAATTATTTTATTCAAATTTATGTCTTTATTACAATCATTCCTTTATTACATTCAACTCTTTGCTACAATTATAGTTACTGATTACATCCTATACAATCACTAATTACATCTTATTACATCATAAATCCATTATATCATATTCACATCAAGTTTGCATGATTCTAGGTTGACAATGACTTCGTTTGCCTTTATGCTTTTTATTGATGAGTTTTGCTTGTAGTCTTGATATTAATTGATTTGCTAAATCAGATCAAATTTACATCTTTATTTAAAAACAGTTGATAATGATTCGACTAAGAAATCATAACTGAGTTATTACCAATATTGTTGTTTGGAGTTGAAAAGATTAAATCAATAAAGATTAGTATAGAAATAATAGTTGCACTAGTAAGTCAATGACAGAAGATTGAATCAATGCAAGACTTACCCACAAAGAATATGGTGCTTGTAAGCAAGTAGAACTAAATTTATATACTTTTCAAAAGAAACTCCACATACGATTTTTCCTTAACAAGTTAATCAATTATTTTGTTAGTAGTGCATAGACCTAATCATAAATTGAGCTTATAAAAAAATGTCTTAAAAATAGGGCCAAAGGCCTTGCTCAAAAAATAAGATATACCATTTTTTTTAATAATTGCTTCAATTGCAAGCTAAACGCCCCTTTTTGCTTCACGAACCCCATAAGATGTAATAAAACAAAGAAAAACTAGCAACTTGGCATATAATTATATTTAGTTAAATATTAATATAATTTTATTGTATGGCACAAAATTTTGCATAATGCCTAAATGCTACTTTTAAATATTCATCAAATAAGGGACAATTGGACTTTAACGCAAAAAAAAAAAAAAAACTAGGTAAGATCCTTCTTTACCCATTAATATAAACAAATGAAATATATTAATTAAAACAAATAAATTGATGCAAAATTTTTCTACTATGAATGATTTCATCATATACAAATTTATAGTATTTGAAAATGAAATTATCTTATATATCATCTTAAGAGATAGATAGATAGATAGATAAACTTCTTAAGATAAAAATAATTTTTGTTTAAAAATAGTAAATATTCCAAGCTTGGCCTAGGTTTGAAAAGAAGTTTTTATAATCGAGCTTTTCTAAAATAAACCCCTTTTTGGGCTAATATATGTTTTTCTTTTTAGGTCAAGCTTATTAGGTTAGGCAGGCTGTCCAACTTATAATCAAGTCCAACAGTACAATAGATCCTAATATGTTTTATACTTTATAGTCATTCAATCACAATAAACAAAAACAATCCATGATTAAAAATAGTAATAAGAATAAATAGGTGCATGATAAATAACTTTTATTTGTAGAAGGACAACCAATCAAACATCATATATATTAATTGAGGTTTTCTAATTCAGATTTGTACTTATTCATACCACCTAGTATGCCTCCAATAACTTTGTAGGGTGCCAAATCCCTAAAAAACAAATGCAATAACTTTGTTGAGTAACTTTGCTATAAAGTAATGGGATCATATAATGTAAACTTTTTCGTTGCAACATTTGATGCCTTAGTTTTATAAGCCATTTATAATGTCCTCCACATTGTGAGGAAGGCAATAAATGAAGATGAATAGGTCATAAAGAGAAAAAAAAAAAACTTCTACTTAAATATTTTCTTAATTGCGTAGATCCTAGCTAGTTTGTGTATATATATATATTGTGTAATAAAACCCAAGCACAGAGATTATGTTTAACTCTCTTTTTGCGACACCTGAATATGCATAAGTATGAAGAAGAACACACATAACCAACCTAGAAATATAAAGCACACACATTGAAGAATTTGCAAGATACCTAGTTACCCATGCACAAAGAATTAATACCAACATCAATAATGTTGCTTGCAAAAAGAATGAATAATGCAAAACATAACACTAAGAAATGAATTACCCCTAGATATATCATTAGAAGAAATTGATTACTTGTCATTGATTATAAACTCAACATCCAGAATTTCTAAAGATATAAAGACCTTTTCTTTATACATATGCACACACCTTAAAATGGCAAAAATAATTCAACATTAGATCAATTGCAAGGTATCCTGCCAAGTGACCTTTGTGCAAAAAACCAATGAAATTTTTTTAAAAAAATAATCTATAAAAAAAAAATAGAGGAGTCCATAAGAACAAAAAATGATCTCACTATTTATGAGAGAGTTTGACTTTAAAGAAAGGGTTCTCATCAATCTAGAGGAAAACTTTATCATCCATTCTCACCAAACTCATAACTCCAAAGAATTTCCATCCATGCTTAATGCCATTCACAGAAAAAAATGTAAAACTTCAAAATATCAAATTCATGGCTTTGTCATTGTATAAGGAAAGGAAAAAGGCTACATAGTTAAATCTCAATCATTCATGGCATGGATGACTGGGATTTGTCCTCAAAATTAAAAAAAAAAAAAGTAATGAAATGCTATGTCTAAAGATGCTAAGAATGTGTAGTAAAATGAGAAATGTTAAATCACATAAACAACTAAAGTTGTTTCAAAATGACTCATGCCTTAACTTGAGATAACGGATACTATTATCTTTTAGTTCTTAAAACTTAAAATGGAATAAGACTAGGAAAAAGGAAAAAGGAAAAAAAAACTTATAATATTTGCCATTTTCCACCCAACCAATGGCATCAAAATGACATAAAAAATTCCCATTTTAAAGCTCTTCCTCACGTCCTCATCTTCTCTCCTTTTTCCTCGCCTTCCCTCTTTAAATCTCAGTCCTCACTTAACTCACCATTCTCTCTTCCAACTTAACAAATATTTCTAGTATTCTTGGCTTGCTTTATAGATATACCAGACTGATATGGATCTATCTCATATGGCTTCATCTTCTTCTTTATCTCCATCCAATCTTTTCAAACCCATCTCTATCGTATTATCCTCTACCCTTTCTCTCTATCATTCGATTTCCTTTACACCTAATGACTCTGCCACTCTCACCAAAGACTTCTCTTCCATTCACCACCTATGATTATGTCTTCATGATCCATCGACACTAGCCCCAAAAAGCTCATATCTTTTTTTCATGACATGGCCTTAATATGATAATGGAGATTGCTATCGATTCCCTTTACAAAGGGTTCTGTTACTTGTACAATGTCTAGGAAGCTATGGTGGCAGCTATGGAGGCTGCTATTACTAAGAAGGAATGCATAATAATATCTTATTATGATCACTGTACCTTTTTGGGTTATAGTGAAACCTATTGAAGATATTCGCAAAGCTCATAAGTCATTAAGGTGGGTGCACAAAAGGAAAATGTGGCTCTATGCACTTCTATATGAAGGAGGCTAGGTTCTATAGTGGTCACAGGATCATTAAGGCTTAGAACTAATGGGGTATGGATTAGCTTTTGCTTAAAAGTACTTTAAGGATAAGAATGTGATTTTCACTTTGTATAATAATGGTGTGGCAAATCAAGGGCAATTGTTTAAGGCATTAAACATAGTTGAGCTTTGGGATCCCTTGCCATTTTTGGTATGTGAGAATAATCATTGTAAGTAGTTCCATTGATAAAAATAAGGCACAATTTAAATTGACTTTTATGCAATGATCTGATTTGATTTATTTAATAGACGAGATGGAGATAGCAAAGTGGAAAGCTGATAAGAGTATTGCTTATTACAAGCGTGGAAATTATGTTGTTAGGTTGAAGGTGAGATCAAGAACTCATACTTAATTTGACTACAATGTTGAGATTTCTACATGTTATGTGACCTCGTAATCTTTATGCTACAATTTTTTTTGTTAGATAAGTCAGTGAAATTTTTAATATTTTATTTGATTATTCACAACTATAATGTTTAATGTTATTTTCAAGGAAGTAACATTTAAGTATCTTTCAAATGATTAATTTTGGTGGTTGATAAACAAAATTTCCCTTCTACCCTGATAATTTGTAAAATGCCAAATGGGAGGCTAGCTTTTTATCCAAACCTAGTTCATTACTAAGGAAAATTTAAAAACCAAAAGTTGCATGACTTGTGAATGAAGATTTGGTCTTTAATGTTCTAACTACAACCATTTTATAGACTGGAATGATTTATACCGTTGGTCTAGTATGTTTCTCAAAACCTAGTTCTTATGTATTTTGGGTTGGTAAAGAATTTGAGTTCAGTGATGTAATTGATTTCACAATTACGAAAATGTAAAGGTTCATTCCATATCCTATTATGGAGGAAGCTTTATCCAAATGTGGTTTGCCAAGTTTTAAGGATGTAAATATATAATGCTAATGCCATGACAACAATTGCTTTGTATAATTTAGCTTTCCTTGGATGTAGATTCTTTGAACATATAGGTAAATATATCATGTTAATAATATAAATTCTTTCAGGTAACTACTTATTTCATGTTTTTCTTGTTTTAACATTAGCATCTCTGAATTTTACCCTGATAACCTCTTTTGAAAGTAACAATTATCAAGTTAGCATTTGACCACCTCATGAAAAGTTTGAATGATAGGTTTTGAATGATAAACATAATATCCTAAGTTGTTTTCTAGTTCATGTGTCAATCCTTTTATATATTTTACTTTTTTACCTTTTTTCATACTTGGATGTCTAACTATGTAGGACTAGAGTGGCTATATGTGATTAGTTTTGGTTGGATATATTTGTTTTTCACTAACCTTATTTGTAGTATGCAATATAAGAAGGAGTGTGTGTTTATTTATGTATGCTTTTTCGCATATATAGGCATGTTAGTTGAATATAGATTATAGTCTAGCTAAAATAGTTATTTTTTTTCATGACTATTTATATTTTATATAGGTAGATGGCATGGATATTCTTGCCATAAAAGAGGCATGCAATTTTGCAAAGGAGTATTGTTTGAAGAATAGGCCCATTGTGAGTAAAAGTATTTGCTATTATATATTCTTAAACTTCTTTCACGAACTTCGTTATAAGCAATTGGATGTTATAAGTTGTTAATCATTCATTTGCTATTAGTTGACTAAATTTTCTAAACCTAGGGGAATCAACCAAGACAATTTTCTACAATGGAGAACCTAACAGAGATGTGTGATTTAATTATGTGGACAATGTACATTAGCTTTTGCAGATTAATCTGACATTTACCCTTTTTTTGTTTTATCTGTAATATAGCTAGATGGATATGCATGTACCTTGACAAAAAAGGAATATTGTATTATATAATTAGTTTAAACTTAAGTTACTGGAAGTTGGTGAATTCTAATCAAATTATCAAAGCTTATTCTCCATTTGATTTTGATTGATTTTTCTATCTTATTTGTTGTTTTTTCAAATTCTTGAAATGGACACCTATAGTTATCATAGCCATGACATGTATGATCTTGGCAACACATATCACACATGCGATTAGGTTTTTGGCATAAGATATATTTATCAGGCTCCTTAGCATCAAATATCTCTACTATATTAATTTTTAAGAGTTCATTTTCATCATTATTATTTTTTTGGCTAATATGATTATAGGAGCATGATCTGATTGAAAGAGTGAGAAAGCTATTATTGAAACACAAGATTGCTGCTGAAAAGGAACTAAAGGTGATTCAATAAAGTTTAAATTAACACTTAATCCATTCATTTTACTAATTGTGATATATTTGATAATTAATTATGTGTAAATATTTTACATTTTATCTTGATATTGTGACCTATTTACACCAACATGTTCTTTTTAATGAAAATATGTTTAAAGAATAAAAGTATATTCTTTATTTTAATGTATAGCATCTGGATTGGTGGATTTTATTTTTATTTTTTTGCTAATTTATGTTGTCATTTTCTTGTCAATTATATGTAGGTGTTCTGTTTTTAATATGTTGATTATATTACAATAGTTTCATGAAATTGGAATCCTATTAGGTTATAATGTGGCTTGGTAAACTTATGATAATTTCAATTGTTTTACAAGGCCATTTGGGATTGCCATGGATTTTTACTTATTGTGAAACTGCTTTGTTTCAAATGGAGTTTTATAAATAGCGCTATATGAAAGATGCAATTTGTGTTTGGTAAAATTATTTGATAAGCACATTTACTAATATTATTATGATTGGCAAATCTTTCCCAAAAAAAAGTACTTCTTACTTTCAAATTACTTAAAAGGGCATGTATTTAAGAGAGTAGATAAACAAAGTAAGAGGTAGTTGTGGTACTTGATGATTTAGAATGGAGGTACTTTTGTTTTCAAAAAACTAAATTTGCATCAACTTCTACTTCCAAGGAGAAGTGCCAATTTTCAACTTCCTTCTCACAATTGAAAATTTTCTTTTACTATGAAGCAATTTTAAAAACAAAAAACAAAAATTGTTCAAACAACATATTTTCTTAAAATAACTACTTTTCTAAAAAATAAGCAGTTCTATCCTCTTAAAAGGTAGGCCAAATAGGCTATAAGGCTATAACGATTGTTGTAGCTATACGTAAGATAAAAATTTGCTTCTTTGTTAATCATGAGTAAGATTTTATGATTTTCTTTTAAATGTTTACCAAACTCTATGCTTTTTCTATCCCGTCGATTCTAAGAATTATTTGTATATACAATATCTATCCTATCTCGTATAATCTTATTATATTTATATTTTGATGAAACATTGGAATTTGATGTTAAAGATGTTTCATGTGCTTTTCTTCTTCTAAGACATTGAAAAGGAAGTCAAAAAAGAAGATGATGAAGTTATCGCTATAACAAAGGTGAATTGCATATCTTTGCTATTTATTCTTTTAATTCTTACTTCTTCTTTTTTCTTTTTTCTTTTTGGGATAAATAGCTTAAAAATCTTATATATTTGCATCTCGGCATCTCCTATAGAGGGTTGTATGATTTGACATTGAAGAGTTTTATGTTCTTTTGTAATCATTAAGAAAGTTTAATGCCAGAGCAAGCTGAACTATTTACCAATGTGCATGTTAAAGGTTTAGGGTTTGAGGTATGTATTATTTTATCCTTACTTATTATGTAATTTTCTTTCATGTATCACCTTAAAAATACTATTCATAATTTAGGATTAAACTAGAAACAAATCAACTGTTATTAGCAGATTTGGTACCTTTTTTTACCATTTTCAAATTGACAAAAAATATAACTAAAATATTTGGATCATGAAAGGAGAAGGCTTAATGTTAAAGAGAAGAATAGAATTAAGTTTGATGTCTTTATATATGTATATATAGGTTTAAAATCAATGTTAGGAAAAAGATAGGATCTCAGGTTTTAAAAGGTGCATGATAAAAGAGATATAATTATAAGTACTTACATCCTATAGTAATTGATATCAATATTAATTGGTAGATGCTAGAGTGCTTTATTTAACTATCAGGGTTAGGGTTCTTTTGAATTGTAGGTAGGTGGGATTGATAGGAAAGAAGTTAAAGTTACTTTGCCATAAAGAAGTCTTCATTCTTCAAATCTCTTTTACCTTTAGTACCAAACCATTCAAAATAACAAGGAATAAAAGGTTTAAGAATAGAAGCTCAACTCTTTGCCTATTGTTTTGAATTGCACCTATTTGTTCAAGAAATTGATTCTTCTATAGCTATAAGGAAAAATACATTTTTTTTCATGTAATTTTAGAGAAGTCAACAGCCATAAGCCTTTAACATTGTTGTAATTCATTATGCTTATAAACCACTTGAATGTTCTGCAAATTTGAAGAGTTCATTATGTTTAACTTCCTAGAATTTGCCTTCCTTAATTGGTGGCAAGCTTTTATCGTTAGTTTTATAAGTATTCAAGTCACCTAATAGTATATAATGAATTAAATTTTGGATGTCAAGAATTCAAGTATATTTTAACCTAATTTTCAAAATGTTCATACCTGTAGTTGCAAATTTAATTATTGATATTGATACTCATTTGTATTTTCAATTATGTTAAGTTTTTGTTTTTGTCCTGCTTCCCTTCACCATCTTTTTTGTGGCTATGTTCAAGGAAATGAGAAAATTAAGAAGTCATGCATGACTTTGAGATCTAAGATCATTTGGTACATTGTATAGGACAAGGCTAATAAAATGAGATCCACTGAAAGTTTATAATTATTCAATAGTTGGTGTGACATTATATGTAAAATAATATTATCCTATATTTAGTCATGTATTGCATAACACTTGATAGGATAAAAAATAATTCTTTCAACAAAAATACCTTTTATTTAAAAATATATTATATTTATCTAAATTTATTATATTATATTAATTTTTAGTGTGTGTGAGAGAGGGAGAAAGAGAGAGAGCAATTGTGAGTAAGCTCCACAAAATGCCAAATGACTTAGTCAGCTTAGCCTTAGAATTGATTATAGTGCCTGACAACCTAGCCAACTTGTCAAATAAAAATAGGCATACCAAGAAGGGCTATAAGACAGGGCACCAAGACATCCATGTTAGCCCATTTGAACCAACCTAGCCTAGTCTTATTAATTAAAAAATTATATGAAAATTTTATTTTATTTTTTACAAGATAAAATGTAATTTTATAGGAATTAATATGAAAATTTTATTTTTTTAGGTATCATTTATAATTTTCACTAAAAAAAAAAAAAGTGGTTCATCCATCTTGGGAAACCAACTTGGCCTGACCTAATACTAAATTAAACCAAGGTAAGGTAAGTTGAGCCTAAGCATTAGGTTTAGAAAAAGAAACCTAATATAAAATCAAGCAGGGCACTGAGCTAGGCCAATAGCCAACCTGGCCCATGATCACTTTTACCTAGCCACATCTAATTGAGTTGGGCTAGTAAAAAAACTGGATAGACCTGGCCAAGCCAGGCCACTGAGTTAGCCATATTAGCCATTTTGCCTTAATATGGTTTTATGAATTTTCTTAAAAAGTAAATTTATTTTATAAGAATTTATATAAGATTTTTTTAGAGTTATTTTGTAATTTTTATTTAAAAATTAAAAAAGGTAGCCCAACTAGACCAAGAAAGCTAGTTTAGTTGAGCTTAATACTAACTAAGCTTAGAAAAAGTAACTTGATGCAAAATCAAGCTAAGTATCAAGTTAGGCCAAAACTTGACCCAATTTAATCCATGAACAATTTTATGGATGAGGGTCAAAAAGCATTAATAAAAACTTATATATCAAAATTTAATCACATGTAATCTCACTTTTCAAAGCTTGATTAAGTTAATTTAGGTTATACATTATTTTGATATATAAATTTATACAACACATTATTTGTACAAAATAAGTAATAAATTTATAATATATTATATTAATTTATATTATCAAATCTAATACAGTGTACTGGATAAACTCTTAAAATATTATGATTATTGGTGCAAAAAAGTTTTTTTAAAAAAAGTCCTATGTTAGGAATCGTCACTGAGACGATGTTGACATTGAGAAAAACAAAATAGTAAAGGCCCAAACTTATGGCATTTTGTTTATTTGAAAAAAAAGGAAAAGACTGTTGTATTTTGGGGTAAATTCCACGGAAGGTGTTGGATAATTGCTTTACGATAAAAAAGCCCGAACATGTAATCGAATTTCAACTTCTTCTAATATTCTGCTGGGCCTGGAGGAAGATGGTCTTCTTGCTGTGGGGTGGCTGGAAGAGTTCGTTTAGGTTAATGGCATAGGCCCAACTCTTTTTTTTTTTTTTTAATTTTTCGCATCGATAAAACAATGAAGTACGAACTGAACTGGTAAATAGACTTGATCGAGCTTCAAGCATTATTTTACATCTAATTTTTAACTTTATAATTTTTTTTAAATGACCAAAATCAATTTTACGACCCAATTCATTACTCAAGCGACAGTATTATACATTAATAAAGCACAAAATGGTAAGGATTGTCAGTTGGATTTTGAAATATTTTTATAAATATTTATCAGGTTATTATATTGAGATAATTTATTGCCACACAAATTTTATCTACTGTTATAATTTTGGTATATACAAAAAATAGTCATAATTAGTTAGTGAATTGTATAAAGATATTAACTTTTTTAATAAAATTTTAAATTTTGACTCTTTAGGTACGGTTTAGTTTGCAAAATCCTTCATTCTTATGCATGAGCAATTTTCGTGTTTAGTTTATTATAATTATTTTTTAAATATTTTTCTACATTTTAGAGAATCTTTATTAATTTGTTTAAAATACTCTTATTAATGTTTTATATATTTATATTATTTCATATATTTTTATTTTATTATCACTATATTTTCACTTATGATTGTATTAATTATAGTAAATTATTATATTTTAATATTTTATTATTGATATTTCATTATTCATTATTTATTATATTAAACTTGTATTTATATATTTTTTTATTTTAACATATATTATATTCTTGTCTTATTTATTTATTAGTTTTGAAAGTATATTAGGAGCAAAATAATCTCTAAGCCTTTCTGAAACATTTTCCCCTCATTGAAATTTAATAATTCTACAAATTTTTTATGATAACAAAAAACTGAAAAATTTTGTGGGAATTTTGCTTTTCAAGAATTTAACCTATTTAAAAACTTGTACCAAACACAAGAATATATTATTTTCATAAAATATTTTGAAAGAATTAAGAAAGTTTCAGAAACCAAAGGCCCATTAACCAAATTAAAGTCCACCGTCCCACCCATACGGATGACTAAATACTAATGTTAGTAGTTGCAATTTGCAAACAAACCTTCGTCGTCAATAATATAACGCAGTTTCTGATTGGTCAAATTGAATTTAGGCACGCTACAACACAAATCACATGCGAAGATGAGGTGGAGTTTCATGGGTCACTCCGTCATTCTCAATGCCGATAGGT
This sequence comes from Erythrophleum fordii, assembly GCA_032878935.1. Lineage (NCBI taxonomy): Eukaryota > Viridiplantae > Streptophyta > Magnoliopsida > Fabales > Fabaceae > Erythrophleum > Erythrophleum fordii. The sequence goes on along the minus strand of JAVQMF010000053.1, from coordinate 44,134,365 downwards.
CCATTTTATACGGGACGAATCTTTTGAAGTGAGAATGTGCAAAATTCCAATGAAATAAGAGATTTTTTTATAGATAAAAATAAAATTATGTTATAAAAATAGAAAATATGAGATATTTCAGAGGCTCCGTGGTCTACTCTGAACAGTTGACTGAATTTCCAGTCAGTGGGATCCACGTGCTTCATGATTGCCCTCTTTCAACGTGGCAGCATCTTATGGGACAAGTCACATGAAGACAAACACCACCGTCGGATCCTCTGTGGATGCACCATTAATCCATATATGCCATCCCTCAGAGTATCCTATGCTCTCTTCAACTACCTCTAAAACACCCCTTCGTTTTACTTTACTAACTCTTTTATCTAGTGCCCTTCTCACAAACTTATTATTATTATTAGCCTCTCGTAAATAGTAATCTGGTTTTAATTAACTTTGTATTAAAATGTAAATATTAGCTGACCAGACCTCTTCACTCACACGGGCAGTTCAATGCCTCACAGTTTTCAACCCCTTTTTTTATATGTAGTTTGGCAGTGAATTGAAGTAGAAGTAGAGGTTTTTGTTGAGAGTTGGAATTTTGTAGGACATTGGCTTATATTATAAGGGATTATATTTCAGCGTTTAGTGATTGCCAATCAGGACACTTTGAAAATAATGACTTTTCAGTAATAATAATATCATAATAATCATAATGAGATATTTATTGACACCAACTTGGATGGTGTCAGTATCTGAAACCCAAGACAATGTCAGTTTTGAACTAGTCATTATTCACCTGCCTCCATACCATAAGCTTCCTGTTTTCCACTTTCTACCATACATGTTTAGTATAAAGTGGATAATTTTTTTAAATATAAACTATATATTATGATGTTATGTACTTGAAATTTCATTTTTAAATTCAATTTGGGGCTGCCTTGAAACTTGAAACCGTCACGGGGCAATAATGCTTTCAAACAGCTTTCGTCTGTGATGAGAAAATGTTATTTTTGCTGCCGTGCTTTTGATTCCATCAATTGTTGGTTCCCTCCACAACAATCCAGAGAGGCTTCCCCTCTCTTCCTTGCTTCTTTTCCATTAGCATTGTAAATACCAACAATTATTTGTAATTCCTTTGGGCCTATTTCAAATATTGGAAAGTTGTTTCCCATTCAACAAACTCCTTCGTTTGGTGCTGATGTGGCGTGGCCTAACTGGGGCACATGCATTTGCATCAGTGCTTGCAAATTAGATGAAACGCCAAGGGAGACACCTAAATTTAAAGTATGGACTCCTCGTTCAAAATGAATATGAAATATTTTTTTGATAGAATATTAAAAAATTTATTAAAATAATTATATTTACTCTAATGAGGTTTTATGAGCATCTTTTGCACACTTCAATGTAAAGTCCGGATCAAAATTTGGGTTACATATAGATAATTTTTTTTATCTTTAAAATTTGACAATAAATTATTAAAATTTTTATATTTGTATAAATAATCCTTCTATTAATAAATCAGTTAATTTACTAATGGAATAATGACACAATAGATTTAATAAATCTTTAAACTTTATTTTGTATATGGATAATTTCTCTTGAATATTGGATTATATGTAAATAATTTTTTTATATTTTAAGTCATATACAAATAATCTTTTGAATGTGTTATGTTTCTGTTAATGAAATAATGTACTAACTAATAAAAAATTACTTATAACATCAAGTTTAGATGAGTCTATTATTAAGTTTTAAAAACTTGAAAAGTTATCTAGTAATAATTCATTTAAAAAAAATTGTGTATTTTAGTCTATATAAAATAATCCAATCCCAAATACATTATCTATCTCATTTTCCTTTTTATTTTCTCATTGAAAATATATAGTAGATAAAAGTTAGAGAATAATTTTCATTTATATTTCTTGCACATCATTTAACCCCAAATTCTTCCAGGTTTAGAGAGTAAATGGGATAGAGGCTAACTATAATCATGTACTAAAATTTAACTATTTGCATTAAAATGAACTTGATGATGGATTAACTTTCAATCTTCTCTTTGATAAAAAAGAAAAATCAATCTTTTATTAAATTTTAAGTTCATTTTTTGAATAATAAATAAAGCGTAATTTTATAATTAAATACATAATTAAGTCCAATTAACTCCCCCGAGGATACCAACTTGAATCTTGTAATATTTTGAATTCAATTTTTACTCTTCAACCATTTTGTATTATGTCAATCCCAAATCATATTGCTGTCATATTATTACGTCATACAAAATTTCATAATATGGGAAATTATGTTATAAAGACATGGGGTGGCATAAAGACATCCTAGGTTTAAGTTAAATTCCCTAGGAAGGTGACTTTGCTTGGCTGTTAGGGGCTTTCGTTGTTAGAGACGAGTGTGCCTACTTTTGGGAGGAAACGTAGTCGAAAGTGGAAAGGGACTTTGAAGAAAACGAGAACTTTGACATGGGAGAATTCAATCTTTTAGCAGACGAAGGTTCAGAAAATAACGAGAACTTTGACATGGAAGAATTCAATCTTTTAGTAGACGAAGGTTCAGAAAATAACGAGAACTTTGACATGGGAGAATTCAATCTTTTAAAATTCTCCATAGATGAATTTTATGAATGATAAATACAAATTATTTAATATAAATTAGAAAAATTTAAACTCAATTTCTTAAAAAGATGAAACTTTTTATATTGTGTAAAAATAAAAATGAAAATAAAAAACGTTTCTCAATTGCTAAGTAACATGAGAGTATGTTTAGTAAAATAGAAAGATTTTTAATGAAATGAAATAAAATTTTATGACTTAAAATTATATTTGATATAATATGAAGAAAAAATAAAAATATTATTCTAATTAGATTTTAGTCCAATAAAAATAATATATAAATGAAACTAATAAACAAATAAATAACAAAAACACTTTAAGTGTAAAAAATTAATTTTTATTCAGTAACATTTATATTAAAAAAAAACTTAATTGCCACTGCCACTTTTGGATCTCCACCAGGGAATTCTAAATAATCAAATACATCCCATCAAGATTCTTACAGATACATACAAACGGGTGGAGAGAATTAAAAAACAAAATTATCCAGACACATAAAAATAAGGAGAGCGAGAGAGGTCTAGGCAAAGACTAGGAACAAACTCAGTCATTGGGGGCAAATGAGTCTTTTCCTTACGGTTTTGTGGTGGAGAGTTGCTTTCTATTCATATCTTGGTGGAAGGTACAGAGCTGAGGAAACTTGTTCAGGCGCGCTTGGTATATGATATATTTAAAAAAAATCAAATGATTAAAATTAAATTTATATAAATAAAATTTATGTGTAATACAAATGAGACTTATATATAAAATAAATTTTAATAGATGAATATATAAATAATGTGATACATCAAATATATGTAAAAATTCTTGTAGAACTGAAGATCAAATGATGTATCAAGAAAGGAATATCAAGACTCCCAAACATGAATTTAAAATTTTTCTTTCTCTCCTTTATTTACCTTTTCATTGTTGTTAAGGCTACCAAACACAGCAATGGTGAGTGGATGATTAGAGAAGCTCCCTTGTTATTAAGGGGACAAGTCCTATCAGACGCCCACGGCAGATTAAAAGAAGCTCAGGCACTCACGCATGCGTCTCAACCACGTCTATTAGTCAACAAACTATGCCCTCGAAATTTCCAGTCACATTTCCAAAAATTGAAAAAAAAAAAACAATTTTATAATATATAACATCATGTATATCATAATTATATATATTAATAAATATTAGTTTAAATAGATACTCACCATTATAATGTTAACAAGTCTTTTTGTTCATATATATGGCTTTAAAAAAATGCCCCAAAATTTAAATTTAAAATTTTATATAAATTATCTATTTTTATTAGTAAATTATACTTAATGTCTTGATACATATAAATTTTTATCAATTAAAAAAATAGTAAGAGTCAGGCAAACATAACAGAACATGCAGACATGCCCAAGATGAAACCCTGCACTGTAATAGTTATCCTAATGCATGGTGTCCTCATAAAATTCATATAGAAGTCATTATTAATTTTAGATCATTCAACAAACGGGAAAAAAATTTCACGACATATTTTTTCTTATAATGCTGAATTATAATCACGTAGATATTTCTTTATTTGTTTAAACAGCGGTTATGATATAAATTTTAATTTTAATAAAATATGTTAAATAATAGAGTAAATTATTTTTCTCTAGTTTGATATATGTTTAAATTATATAGTCATTTCATCTATTATGAAAATATATAAAAATGATTTTAAAATTAGTATAAAATCAAAATATTTTTTAGAATAATATTAATTAATTTTTTATTAAAAAAATAATTTATTAATAGATATATTTTTTACTTTTATTTTCATATTTTTCTTTTGTTATAAAAATTATAAATTAATTTATGTTAAATTAAAAAAATTTCCATTTTATTTTTAAATATAAATTTAATATTTATTATTATTATTATGTTAATAATAAATACAAGAGTGTTTAAAATAAAATAAATTTCTTCTTTTGTAACATGGAAAATGAGTGTAATATATTTTTTAATTTTAAAAAATATAAATTTTTTAAAATAAAAAATCATATAATTTAAAACTTTTTAAAGAAATGTAATATATTCTTAATAATATATTTTTATAGATTTTAGGGTTCAGGCAAGAGAAGAAGGAAAATTTTGGGAAATCCAGATAGGATGGTGCACGTGATCACATGGGATATGTGCCGACGGAGTCTGAAATCTCGATCAAATGAGGCAAGTGGGGCCCACGTAGCCTCAATATCACTGCACATTCAATCATTTACAGCTGGCACTCCATTACTTGACCCAAAGAATATTACCTTTCTGTATTATTTTTATTCTAATTTCAACTTCAGAAGCCAAACCCATTTCCCCATCCTCAAATTTAGAAAATTATTTTCTGTTTTACTTTAATTATATTCAGCAAAATTATGATTTGGGACCTGGCATTATTTTATTTTTTTTGGGTGGTGGAACACCTCTTATTTATATTTAAAAATAAAAAGTATTACACAAATTGAATAATATCCTCTCTTTTTGCTTACCTGGCTTCTTCCTTCATAGTGCTTTGTGGTTGTTAGGGGTGCTTTTCAATTGACTTGATTTATTTTAATATGTTATAGTAATCCATTTGGTTGGGAAATAAGTGTAAAAAAATCAATGATGTTAATTTTTTACAATAAAAAAGTTCAAAAAGTTTTTTATGAGAATTATCTAAAAATTCACAATATAAAATCCTTAATATTTGCTAATTTGAAATTGAAGATAAGAAAAAAAAAAAGGCAAGAACCAATTATTATTTTGGTTTTGTGTTTATCTTTCTGGCTTTTTGCGATAATTGAGGCATAAATAAAAACAAATATAAATTTTAAAAATTTAAACAAGACCTGTAGAATTACTGACATCAGAGAGATTCAGAGTCCGTATAAATTTTGTATCATTCAATGAGGGAGGATTGAAGAGAAGACTTTGCAGCAATGAATGGCCTCTTATTCTGAGAAGAAACAACAGAGCTTGATGATCCTGCTATACTTTCACATCGAAGTGTTCAATCACCATTTATGTTTCATAAATGACCCTTCTCAGTTTTCGCTATTGCCTATGGCTATAACCCTAACCCTTTTCGTCTCTTCAATGGAGTGAACAATTTTGTTTTAAATTGTTTTAGGGTTTACTGGGGACTCGTATTGCACAAGAATCCGCGTAATAATTAAAAAAAAAAAATAACAGCACACAAACACCTGTGAAAAAGAGTAACTTTAATATTTTAATTAAGATTAATTTCAAACTAAGACAGTGAAAAATGTTAAATGATAATTTTTTATTATTGTGGAATATTTAAAAGTTATTATATCTTATTCATATTAAAATTATTAAAATGATAAAAAGTATTTAATGATAGTATTTTGAATGTTAGAGACCAAAAGAAAAAATAATAATATTTTGAATATTTAAAAATTAAATGATAATGTTTAGCATACTATCATGTGATAATGTAATAATATTTGAAATAACATTATGATATTATATTTAAAGTGAAAAAGCATTATTTGATAACAACAAAATTATTACGACATTTGAAATAGTATTATAATTTATATTTAAAGTAAAAAAGTGTTACATGATAACAACAAAAATATTATATTATTAAAATATAATATTTTTTATGTATTATTATTTTTATCTTTGAATTTTAAAATAACAAACTTTACAATAAAATTTATTTGTAAAAAATTTTAAATTTGTAAAATATAATATGCAAAATATTATAGTATTTGTTCATAAACCTCCTTAATTTTCAGCAGCAAAGGAATACATATATATATATATATATATATATATAATTTCTATCCTCTGTTCTTCAAAGCAATTTAAAAAGTGCTTATCCTATAATTTTCATAATTAACCAGCTCATAGTTGTGGGCAAACAGTGTTATTTAATAAAACCGACCATTTAATACTTGCTTTCTTCTCCGATGATGAGAGAGAATAAAGAAATCGAGAGGCAGAGAGAGAGAGAGAGAGGACATAAGTATCAGAACACCCCCAGCAAAGCCCCAGTCCTCTTCGCATCTCTTCCTCTCTTCCTGATAGAGCAAAGCTGTATTTCGCTTTAGCAGGAAAAGAAGAACACCAGGACAACGACGACGACGAAGAACAAGATAATGGTAACAACATTGGCCTTTCTCTCATCTTTCCTATTTTGGTTTTGTTTCATTTAGAACAATCTCCCTTTCTTGCACCCTTTGACCCCAATGCTATTCTAATTTTTAACCACTGAGTCCTAGTTCCTATCTCTTTCAAGAAACCATCCTTCCTATATCTTGAAGCAGAGCCGCAGATGCTTCCCTTCCGGTTATGCGGCGTTGTTTTGTTACTCATTGTCTGTTGTCTATTCCCGCCGTTTTCCCTCGGGATTCGGTCGTTTCCGGCCAGGGTCGACGTTGACGGTGTTGGGTCTGACATGGGCTTCGACGGTATGGTCCGATTCGCTGAAGCGCCGGACTACCGTAACGGGGTAGGGTGCCCTGTTTCGACCAATAGAAGCGGCGTCGTGTTGTGCTGTGACCCCTCTCTGGTTCATATAGCCATGACTCTTGATTCTGGGTACCTACGTGGTTCCATCGCCGCTGTCCATTCCGTTCTGAGGCACTCCTCCTGCCCCGAAAACGTCTTCTTCCATTTCATCGCGGCGGAGTTTGACCCGGCGAGCCCCCGGGTCCTGACCCGACTCGTCAGAACCACCTTCCCTTCCCTCAATTTCAAGGTCTACATCTTCAGAGAAGACACCGTCATAAACCTCATCTCCTCCTCCATTCGCCAAGCCCTCGAGAACCCACTGAACTACGCAAGGAACTACCTCGGAGACATCCTTGACCCCTGCGTTGATCGGGTCATCTATCTTGACTCTGACCTCGTCGTCGTCGACGACATCCAGAAGCTCTGGAGTGTGACGCTATCCGGGTCACGGGTCATCGGAGCACCCGAGTACTGCCACGCCAACTTTACCAAGTACTTCACCGACACATTCTGGTCGGACCCTGTTCTGTCACGGGTTTTTGCTTCTAGAAGGCCTTGTTACTTTAACACGGGTGTGATGGTGATGGATTTGGTGATGTGGAGAGAAGGGAATTACAGGAAGAGGATAGAGAATTGGATGGAGTTGCAAAGGAAGAAGAGGATTTATGAATTGGGTTCGCTTCCTCCTTTCTTGCTGGTTTTTGCAGGGAATCTTGAGGCTATTGATCATAGGTGGAATCAACATGGGTTGGGTGGAGATAATGTGAATGGTATATGCAGGTCGTTGCATCCAGGTCCTGTGAGTCTATTGCATTGGAGTGGGAAAGGAAAGCCATGGGCGAGGCTTGATGCCAAGCAACCTTGTCCGTTGGATCGTCTTTGGGAGCCTTATGATCTTTACAAGCCACCGCAGAGGCATCAGAACAGTGCAAGGGATCAGCCATGGGGCTTCTCTTCTTCGATATTGGTTGGATATGCTCATGATTTGTTGTGAAGAACTGATTCTTTGATATAATTCTTTGGTAGCAGTGTACAGATTGGGGAGATTGATGGCGTTTTTCTTCATTCTTTTTTTTCTTTCCTTTTAAATTCTTGTGCTTCTAGATATTAGAGTTCAATTCTATTTTCTTCTGGGGGTTCCGTCTCTGGAGCAATTTTGTTGGGGGTGGGGTTGAGTTCTGTGTATGGGACCATTGATTGAATGGTATGTGCTGAAGCAAACTGGAGGAGAATAACAAGACAGTTGTTCATTGTTGTTTTTCTACTTATCGCCAATGAATGATGCAAGCGTTTGGTTTTGGATGGTTTTGCTTCTTTTTTTTTTCTCCAAATTTTGTGCGTTTTTCTGCTCAGAAAAAATTAAACGGTCCGTTTAGTTTAGTATTAAGCATGGAAATAAAAATAGGAAAAAAAAAAGAGATTTTGTAGATAGAAAGTTATTATAATATTTTTATTTTTAATGATTAGATAATAATTAGATAATGATTCAATAATAATTTAAATAGTAAAATTATTATTATTATTTTTTCGTTTCCTGCTGGATACCAAAACGAAAATTCTAAGGGTCTTTTGACGCCGTTCATCAAGCTTATGATTGAATGGATCACGGATTCACGATGGGTTTTAACTTTAAAGCTAAATTTAAAGTGGAAAAGGACTACAAAAGAATACGAGGCTTGTTAGCGCAGCTCAAAGGGACTCTCGAGAGCTTTTCTCTGGGGAGATGAACCAAAAAGTTTTTTTTTTTCCCGATGTTAATATCAATATTGAGTGGGATTAGTTATTTAAGTGAGAGTGATTTACGATTTAATGAATGTAGCTGAATTGGGATGAATTATTTTTAAAATGTATATAAAAAATAAATAAATATAAATAATATTTTATAATGAAATATATATATATATATTGAAATAATATTAAAAGTTTTTGCATATTTAAATAATATATATAAAATAAGTTAAAGAGAATTTAATCAATATTATATATTTTTATTACAAAATATTAAAATTAGAAAAATTAAAAATTAATTTTTTCCTGTTTTAATATCAAATCCATCGATTTTGATAGTTTTTGAACAACTTTTTATTTATTCAAATATTTGAGGTCAATCATGGATCCACTGATTTGTCCAATTAGATTCAAATTTTCAAACTATAATTGGTATTTTTTGTTTGAGTAAATTATTAATCTCTCTCAATTTTTTTAATACAAAGTTTATCTCCTTTTAGTTAATTTGTACACTATGTTTCTTTTTCTTTAATAATATACTCGATTTTTTAATATTTTAATATATATTACAAATTTATTTAGTGCATTTTTGTTAAAAGTAAATAATTTTATTTTTAATATGATAATAAAAATATTTAAATAATTTTTCTAAAAAATATATGTTATGTAAAAAGTTGATTTTTTATAAAAAGAAATTAAAAATGTCAAATATAATTTTTTAAAATAAAAAATATCGCAAATAATTAAAAAAATTAATATAATTTTCTCAACTCATTTTATCATCAACAACTTTGGACCCCACAGCTACATTATCTGGAAAGTTCTAGGCATAATCATCTTTACAATTTAGTTATTTTTTATTTCCCTTTTTCACAGGCGTCTACAGAAAGAAGTCTGCTGAAGCTATCGAGCATCCAAGGAAGGCATCTCTGTCTCTAGTGATTTTATATAATATATGCTTTCTAAAAATAACCCAATTTTGTATGACTTAGCCTGGGTTAGGTTTAGATTCTTTTCCTCTCTCTGCGTGTCAATGGCAGGACCTGTTCGCCTCAAACGTGTGCCAAAATGTCCGACGTGAGATCATCGCTTGCTCTTGTGGATGACCAGACTTGACCAACCGTGATGCACAGTTATAATGCCAATTCTTATTTAGATTTTTTATTCTCATATTTGATACAAAAATTAATAGGAAATACATTAGGTACAAGTTTCTTGTTTAGTTAACATCATTGTCATTTGTTCCATACACAAGTGACAAGCATAGTTGGTACTATTAAGTGCGTAGGACTAGTTGGTACTATTAAGTACTTGATGCTCATATTAATTTTAAAAGACTGGCGCTATATGAATTATTGGCTTATTGTCCTATTTGCGTCACGTCTGCGATCAAAAGAGACATGAGGGGAAAAGTAGAAAGTAAAGTTATTATTGCACTGACAGAAACTCAGAATATAGGTCGTGTTTTGGATTGCAAAAGTTGATTTGGGTGGACCTTCAATTAAGAAAAGATGAAGGACAAAGATTAGCCTTCAAATTGTAGTGTGATTAAACAAAAAGAGTATTCAATGACAGTCTGGAAGTCTCTTTTTGTGTTTCATTTTAAACCATGTTAATCTAACGTCACCTACCGTCTCCGTTGAATCCCAAGCAACTTAATGGCAAAAACCAACAAAATATATAGTGTAATAGGAAATGATAACGGAATCGACTCCATCACAAAAGCAAGATTACTCTGGCCACTTCATGGCTGCATTTTCTAAATGTCTTCTTCTGTAGTTCTGGCTAGTGCTGGAATGGATAGTGTAACGCGCGCGTTTGTTCATAAATATATATATATATATATATATATGTGGCCTACTGGGCTTTAAGTTCTGGATAAAGACACAGATGTATCTATAAATTCCACAAACGGACCAAAGTGAAAAACCTACAAGCAGCTCCCCCTTGAGGGCTGAGTCAAAAGTTTCAAAGGCTGAAACAAGTTGTAACTTGTGAGGCCTGTAAATGAGACTGAGTTGGGACAAACCCATTAGCCGTAATGTCTACTCGAGTCAAACCCAACCCAAGGTGTACTTTTTTGTTTTTTGGGGAGAACGAAAGGTGTTAAAGCTCAGGAAGATTAACAGTATTAGTGTGGGCTGCATTTGAAGGAAAAGAAAGACCCAAAAAAAAAAAGGATTGAAAAGATAAAACTTAAATAAAAGGTTTAAATTATTTATTATTAAATAAAAATATACTATGTAAAGTAATTTTTTTAAAAAAAATCAATTCACAAACTTTTTTATGAGAAAAATTATTCATAGTCCTGAATTATAGTATAATAATGCAACACTTTAATTTCCTATAATAATGTTATTCAAATAGCGTCAAGCTCCTTCTCACTCTTCCTAAGCACCTCTTTGACCACCATCTCCACCTTTAAACCTCTCTATATGCCACAATGCATCATCCTTCCCCAACTTGTTTTTTACATGATAAATATCTCGACCCGAAAAGCTCTCCACCTATTTTTTTCATCTGGAGTTTTCATTCTCTTCTCTCTTACAAAGGAGCTTTTTCCATTTTCCCTCTAACTTCACACGTCCAAACCCAAACTTTAGAGATATGTTTTGCAAAAATCTAGACCACACAGACCCTCTCCAAATCTCTACAGTCATCAACTTCCGTTCCATCCGTCCATTCACCACCATCTGTACCCTTCCTTAAACCTTTTGCCATAAAAAAAAAAGGCTTGCTTCTTCATCATGGTGGTACTTCCCACCTTTAACCTCCTTTACCACAAATCTTGGCTGAAAAACCTTTGGAGGCCGAAAGGATGCTTCGAGATCCAAAATTTCTGGCTAATCTTCTTCCCTTTCTATCATCTTACTAGTGAAAATAGGTTTTGCGGTCATCTCCAAGCCATTACCTTTTGAACAAGTCGATGATCTTTTCCAATCCTTTAGTGGCAAACCACTGGCAAGTTCCTCCCTCAATTCATTGGAATTTCCTTCCCTTGGTTCATACCTGCCATCTCATCGTGGGACCTACATACCTTCAAATTCTTCCTACTCTACCCTTCAAACTGAGAACCAAGCAAGGCCTCCTGACCTCTATTTCACCTTTATCAAGCCACCTAAACTTGAGAGTTGAGACCTTCCTTCGCTTCATACAATAACTATATACTGCAACATTTGAGCCTCGTCCTTTTACAACTTTCATGATTCTAGCAACATCTTTATGGTCACCCATCTTAGAAAGTGTTACTATTTTTAGCTCTCTTCTGAAATTGTTAAGTCACACGTGAGTGGAAAATTCTATATCAGAAGAAATCAAACTAAATGTGGATTATATAAGTAGATTAACTATAATACTTTAAGGTTTTGAATTAAAATACGATACCAAGCCATATAGTGGCTCCCGGGCCTTAACTTCTACATTACAAACTTCCTATCATTGGCCTTAGACCAAGCCAACTCCAACCCATGCACTTCTTTGCACTTTGAACCTTGCGTCTTCGAGCAACTTTGACCTTGCTTCCTATGTTGCCTATCCCAGCAACTTTCGAACCTTTTGCCTCCTCCTTTATTGAAGCTCGAGGCCAAGCAAAAGCCCACCTCTACTTCAAGTAGTTTCTCTTTGATGGCTTGTCTCCGTTACCCAGCGTACTAATTAGCAGGGAACCTTTTGAAACCTGGTTTTGTTTGAAGGCAACATCGAGGAGTTTTAGACTGCATGTTGGTTTTATTAGGGACGGATCTAAAATTAAATTATTAGGAGGGCGAAAATTAAAAAATGTTAACATTATCATGTATATAAAAATTTTAGACCAAATGTAATATACTCCTTTGCAATTTTCTCAAGTTGGATATGACGTTCTTTCATGTCAAAAGTATCTTTGCTGCACATTAAAAAATTTTAGGTTAATAAATATCTTTCATATATATAACTTACTACAAATATAGAATGTATTCTCTACACACACACACACACACACACACACACACACACACACACACATATATTTGTATTTTCTAACCCTTTTATGGGGTTATTTTCCTCTATTTTCTTTTACTTTTGATAGAAACTATAATTTCTTGATCTCGATCCAATTTCCTTGTTATTGTGTCATTTTATCCATCTGAAAAGTTTGAGACAATTTAGGAAAAGAGTAGAACTCTTTAAATTTATTTGGCTTTCTGATTAGAAGATAAAAGTTATCATAGCGTATAATGCTTAGAATTGGTTAAAACATTATAATTAAATCTAAAACGCAAATAATAATTGATATAAAGAAGCCTATGTGATCATGAGTTATGACAATGTTTGGATATATGACCATTGACCAACGTAGGTTTCCTCAAGATTACAAATCCTCACTATTCAAGTTACATATATCCTGTGTCAAACACTCAAAGTCCAAAAGAGTTTATGAACTCTGCTGTGCTATAAAAAAAAAAAGAGAGAATTGATCACTGAAAGATTTCTAGCTCCAATCCGCTAGACTGATCAACAGGAAGGAAAATCTTATGGGGGAGGAATCAAACACGCAGATCTTTCCCAATGAAAGCCATGGCAAGACCCAAAGATGTGTGCTCCTCACGATGGCACTGTATGGACCAAACTCCTGGACTGTTGGCCTTAAACCGAATTGCAGCCCATTCCTTTGTAGGAATTGCTACTGTATTTCTAAGTCCTTTTAACGTAGTTACAAACCCTGCCCAAAAATGAAAATTTCAACTGTAAGGGGCAAGCACCCCACAGTGCCCCACTGTGTATCTGTCCCTGGGTTCCATAAATCTCAATGGCATCGTCTTCCCTTCCATGTTGCATGATCCGGACTTCTTTTCTCATGCAAATCTAACGTGAAATTCTTGGGCTTTGGTATTTGGGCTGATCTCATCGACACCCTTTCATTACTTTGTCTATAGTCAGGCTTTGTCTTTTATTTATTTATAGGTTTGCTTAGCCTAGGGTGGGAGTGATCTATCTTGCACCTTTGTCTCTATTTAATGGTATTTTTAATTTTACTAAAAATAAAAATAAAAAACTTTTTGTTCACTGTCCCAGTTTTAAAGTTTTAAATCAATGAGTTCCTCAACTAACTCGCTCGGGGTCCCCGTGCTGTGGCCCAAGTGAGGTTGATAATTTAGTTTTGAAACCCGTCACATGTACCTTTCACGCACTCACTTGCCACTGTGCGGCTTTTCTTCATGTGGGCCTTCCCTCCTCCTTGGCCTTCCTTTTCATGGTTGATCTGAATCACCGTCTTGGAGTTATTGGGTCTCTTTCTGTCTGAAGCCCTTGAGTGAGATATTCGTAGGTATGATCTATGGGAAGCGAAATTGTTAAGTTTGGATGTGATCTACTGATCTTTGTTTTATTCAATGCATACCCACTTTGTTTTGTTGAAGTTCCATAATTTCAGCCAGCTAGTCTCTTTTTCCCCCCATAAATTATTTGCTAAATTTTGTTTTCTTTTGCTTTTTCTTTCTGGGTCAGGGTTTTCCTCCACAATTTATATATCCTCTATGATCTCTTACTGCACCAACTTTGGCCCTCTCTGGAAAGGAGGTCCTTGAATGTTATTAAAAGTTAAATCATCTTCGGAACTATATTACAGGTGGTATATATGACCCTGAACTTGCACCTTTCTCTCGCTTTTGTGGAACATTTTGCTTTGTCTTGATGATTGGGTTTATCATTTCGGAGTTTCCAGAAGTACAACAAGCAGACAAACGATGTCGTTTGCCATAGAAAGGTGAAGTAGAAATTGAGGTAAAGGGAAAGAATGAGTACTCTCACAACACAGGCCCATATCCTGCCATTCCTTTTACTCATCATTTGCTGCAATTTTTTTAGATTTTTCTTTTTGTCCCATTGCGGGCATCCTTCAATCTGGTCTTTCCAGTGAGATTCCCTGAATCGATTGCTTCACTCTGCTTCTTCACAGACCATGCCGTGTACATCTTCCGTTTTGGAGTTATAACTGAGTAGGGATTTACTTCGACGGGTGAATTCATGGTGGATGCGCCAATTCGTGAAGATATGGTAAACCCATTTGTCGTTAAGATTGCTAAAGATTAAATATTAAAACTTTCTTTTTCTGTAAGTGTGATTTTAAATCTATTTGGTCGGTCGATTTATGAGGGTTGAAATCCTGTGCTTTTGGTGTTAGTGTGAGTTTTCTGTTTGTTGCTTGTAGATATGCAAACGATTTTTGTTTTTTCTCTGCTATGCAAGCAGATGGGAGAGACAGTGGCTTCCAATCCTTCTTTGCACGTGTCTGTTTCGTTTGGTAGATTTGAGAGTGAATCTCTCTCTTGGGAGAAATGGTCGTCTTTCTCACCAAACAAGTACTTGGAGGAAGTTGAGAAGTGTGCCACGCCTGGATCAGTAGCCCAGAAGAAAGCTTATTTTGAAGCCCATTACAAGAAAATAGCTGCTCGGAAAGCTGAATTGCTGGATCAAGAGAAGCAAATGGAGAAGGATCTTTTGAGATCAGAACATCAAAACAACGAAGATCTGAGTGATAACACTTGCGGGACTGATGCAGAATTTGATGCATCCAACAGTCAAGGTTCTTCCATCAAAGAGATTAAGCAAGCAACCAATTCGACTGGTGAGATCAGTGGGATACATGTGGATAGTGTACAAGAAAATATTGCAGAATCTAGAGATTATCAAAGCACAACAGTTGAGGGAGAGAACAAAGAATTGGAAAGCAGATCAGATGGTTCCCAGCAGGGTAAATCTGAAGAAGCTGTCTACACAGAAGAAAGTATTCCCATTGAAACTGAAGACGTGAAGGAACTTTCACGCAATGTTGACAATGGGATAGGAAAGGGACAGGCATCTCAAGTTGAAGCAAAAGATATGAAATTGGATCATCCAGAGGAATCTAAGAAGGTATGCTTTAAGTCATATGTCCATCATATTGGTGTTTATTGGAAAATGGGACCGTTGAAATCACAATTTTTATCGGTTGTAGTTTGGCTATTTAATTCCCAAGTTTCCTATTTTTCACCATCTAGTTTGGACAGGTTAACTATGTCAATGGGGAAAGTAGTGCAGCAAAGACAAAGAGGAAACCAGCGGTGCCTACATCTAAGACACACCAGATTTCAACGCCTAGAAATTCAAGACCTACACCAACTCTGACCAAAACTTTGGCGTCTGCCTCTTCGAACAAAAAGGGAAATTCTCAATCTTTATCTGGGAGGAAAAATACTTCCCCTGGGGAAAACAAAAGAGTTGCTAACAAATCTTTGCACTTGTCCCTTAGCTTGAGTCCAGGTAATCTTGATCCAGTTCCTCTTACTCCAATGAGGAAATCTTCAATCATGGAGAAAATGGGGGATAAGGACATAGTCAAACGAGCATTTAAAACTTTCCAGAACAATTGTAACCAGTCCAAGGCTTCTGGTGAAGCTAAATCTCTGGTAAAGAAACAGGTAATTGGAAAAACATTATAAAACGGTTGTTTTATTGTCAATAAATGGTCATATTTACTAGTACAAAATCACATTCATTTGGGAGCATCTGCTTCAACATTTTCTTGGGTAGGTTCCTTCAAGGGGGACAGAGCTAAAGGTTCCAACATCTATGGCTTTGCGAAAAGAAAATGGACGGTAATGTCTGCACTGCTAATGTGTTTTCAGCTGCATTGGTTTTGTCTTCTCGATGTATTTTACATAGTATGGTTGCATTGCCCTTTGATGCTATAAATGTGTCTCTCCATAATTGTGATCTGATCAGCACTGTTTATCTTGTGCATATTTAAAACAATACCATTTACTGACACCATCTTTAGGTGGTTGGTTTTCTTTGGGAGAATTCCAATCAAGGACATCATTGATAAATGTTAAATAAATGAAGAAGCAGAAAATGTTATTCATTATAAGAATGTAATTATTTGGTTGCAGGAAATGAAGTATTTCCATTATTAAACGTTGTTATGGCTTTTATTTGTCCACCTATCGTCTCTTGTGACCCTAATTGAAATTTATCCCTTTTAGGGGGGAGGGTGTAAGAGGGTTAGAATTGAGCCATATGTCTGTAATCCGAGCTATGAAACCCCCTCCTTCTGTATTCAATTGCAACTGTCTGCTATTGTCAGATTTGATGCAATCTACTTCTGCCCATCATTTTGTTCAATATCTGTTAGTATCCACATGCGTATGGAATTTCTCTCTTTGCACTAAATCTGGAATACTCCTGTTGAAGTATACTGGACTAACTTTCTGGGCTTCCAGCTTGCAGTCCATGCTTATGAAAAGCTTTTCTTTTCCTTTTTAATATCAAATTGAAGTTGTATTGATAATATAGAGAGAATATGGAACAAATTAGAAATATGCTTGGAGAAATGCAAGAGGGGGAGGGACAGAATGTATGTCTGTAGGGGAAAATAAGAGCCTTCCTACGTCACCTACCAGAAAGACTCTGTTAATATCTGCCCCATTTCTTCCCCAAGAAAACAAATGCCATTAGTTCTGTTTTGATGAAAGAATAAGGAGTTCATTACATTTTTTTTTTCCTGCTGACCCTTTTGAAGCTGTATTTACGTAGGCCTACTAAGGTGGACAGTGTGGATAAAAGAAGTGGAAATGCTGTCCGAAGTACTGTAGGCTTGAAAAGTGACATTAGAGCAGTGAAAGGAAAAGAGGTATACACTGACACTTGCTTGTTGCCATGTGTTTATTGTTTTGTTTATTTCCAATTTTCCACTAACTAAAATTTGCCCTTTTGACTCTCTTCTTTTTTAATTAAAAAAAATCGTAGTCTTCAAAGAAAATGGAGGAAAAATCTAATCCAAAAGAGGCTGAAAGAACACGCCTTCTATCAAAACCGAAGGTAAACTCTCGTGTCATAATGCATCTTCGGAAATGACAGGTATTTCCTGTCCATTTCATCACTTCACCATGTCTGCATATATTCTTGGTTCTTCAAAGATAATTAATCCATAGAAAATTAGCTAATTTTTACTTAAAGAAGTAGGGTATATTGCGTGAATTTCATGCCTTAATTTTGTATTCCTTAACACAGGAGGAAAAAGAGGCTGAGACAAAAAGGTTGAAACATAATGTTAAAACGACTAACCAGCCAACCTTTTACCGGGGTCAAAAGGTATCCAAAAGCCGTCCAGAAAAGGTATGCCTCATATATTATCTGATCTCTACCTCATCATTAGGCGGTTGAAGACTTAGGCTCAGTTTGGTATTCTATTCTGCTTTTTAGAAGCTGATTCTAAAAATTACTGATGGAGCTTACAACAAATAAGTAGGTTGATGACAATGACATTTCATTGTAATTTCATAAAAATATTGTGTTCGAAGAATATGAAGCATAACTACACAATTAGTTTCTAAAACCATTTCAGGAGCTACTTCAATTAACTTTTGCTTTTATTTTTCATATAAAAAGTCTTTATCATAACTTCCAAATTCTAACAGTGGAATTAGAAGCAGCTTTTGAAATGCAATAGCAATAACAAACCGATCTCATAGCAGTATCTTTGTGCTTAATGCTTTTAAATGATTTTAGCTACTGTTTCTGAACACGTATTATTCATGAGAAAGGAGACGCGTGTGAAAATGACCAAAACTTAACTTTTAATTAAAGCCATTCAAAACTTTTGTTCCTCAAAGTATAATCATTATTTACTTTAGACAACTTAGCGAGATCAATGGGACCTGGCTGTCTTACTTTGCTGTTACAAAAGTAAAATTGTTTTCTGCCAACTGAGCATAGTGGTTAGTGGGTCAACCTGGACATAATGATAAAAAGTTCATTGTCTTACGTGGTAAAAACTAGGCTTCTGGTTTGGTTTCTTACAGATTATCACTGAAACTCAAGGCCTTCTTTCATATTTGTTCCATTAGACGAGCTCTGAAGCATAATTATTATGAACAAAACTAAGTGCAGTTTTAAAAATTTTTGCCATTGGATTCTCTAATTAAAACATTAACTTATCATGTTTTTTGTGCAGCTTGCTACCATATGTGACTGATTCTTTTATAAAAGTTCTTTCACATATTATATTTTTATTAGAATGTGATAGTAAACACCTTTACTTTAAGATTGATCCAATTATTATGCTACTTCAGGATTTTTTGCAGTCAAATAATCTAGAACCCCTTATATGTCAAGTTACTTGGAGAGCAACAACAGTATGATTGTATAATTGTATATATTAACAAAAGGGACAAGGAATAAGCCAAAGAAAGAAAGAAAGACCTTGACATGAGCAGCAGTTTTAATTAATTTATCTGTGACTGAAAATACCATGTTAATATATTTAATTCTTCTCTGAAATAATTCTTCTACATTATCTGTTATCCTGTCATGTCTACTTATGCAGGGAGATATTAAGCCCGAGAATCCTCGTTAACCCCTTAGGGGAAAAAAAGGGGGTTAAACACTTCAGCGGACTAGGTAGATCTGTGCCATATATATATATACACATATATATTGGAGCCTGTGAACAATGTGAGTAGTAGACGGAGGAAGGAGTAATGCATCATTTGTCGACAATAAATTTCTTCTCCACCCCACAACCACCCTACGCAATCTATGGGATAGAAAGTAATATTGTACAATGTCTGTAATTCTAGAAATGCATAATTTTATGGTATTTGATTGCCTCGTTATTTCTTATTATCTTCTACAGGTGATTGCTTTGTTTCTATCGTGCTATACACAATTTCATTTAGAGTTACAGCTGGGTGAAAATGAATCCTATTAGTCGATCGAAAAAATTTAAAGATAAGAGACAAGAAACAAAATTTCCAAATGATATATCCTAAATTCTGAATTACAAAGTATTCTGCATCATGTGACTTCCAATAACTTATCCAATCAACTCCCGTCTTTCTGCGGTTTGCGGTTGCTGTGTCGTGGCAAGTTCAATCTGTTCCAACTCTGCATTTCATTCCTTTAAAATTACAAACCACGAGAATTATTACAAAGATATTACAGAAAATCAGAAATAGCGGAGCAGCTTCTGGTTGCTGACAAGAGTCCGACGTGGATATACACGGGAGACTTCAAAATGCGCAATAGCAAAAGTTCTCTGTCCAATGACGCATCAACTGGACGTTGAATTGTGGAATATAGTAACATTGTGAAGATCGTTTTAGCTTATGAATCTGCAAGACACAAATTGATCCAATCATGATGTGAAGATAGCCTACTCTCAAACATTGCCTCAGATCCTTCAATTCTCAATTTCTCGGGATCAAAAAATTTGTAGACTAATATATTAAATAAAATATAAGTAAATCATTATGATCAATGCGTCATATTTTTCAACGGAACTCACATTTAATATGTTCATATGTTGCTTTCTAATTAATGTAATCTACTTATTGAACATAATTAAGAATCTCTCCTCACTCCTCCGTAATACCGTTTAGGTCCAGTCAACACTGTTTGAGAAGTAGTCATTCATGAAACAGCAAAACTTCAATGAACAAATCTGAAGACTCAAATTATTGGAACTTCCGGCTACTTATACAAGAGTAGTTGAATCATTTAGTCTTCCCCTGCACTTTTCTGACATGATATGTTCCACTTCTAGCCGTTTTGGAAACCCTCAACTTTGTGCTGATGCCTCTAATGAAGATTAACCAGAAGAAGAACTTGCCTTAGGTATATTCCTCTTCTGCATGTTACGAGAAATCTCAATGCAGCCTCGATCAACGGTGACCAGAAAATTCTTAACTATCATAAGTAGTTGAAGAGGGTGTTTCTCTATATATCCTTTAAAGTTCCTCCTTGATTATATTCTGTTGTTCTCTTCGCAATCTGCATTACCCTGGAGGAGATGTCTCCCTGCTTTGATTCACTGAATCACTCTTTCCTTTTGGGGATCTTCTGTTGATGGCAACGTATCCAAAGAGAGCTTCCATAAGATCTTGATCAACCCTGAAATATATTATTATATCCACAAACTTGAGATCATCAGTGAAACTAAAATGGAAAGAGATCATAATTTACCTAGGAAGTACAGGTGGCAAAAATGATATAAGACATGATAAAATATGTAATGTTCAAATTTATTATGTACAAATGATGAGATTCCACTGATACAACCACTATTGTAATAAACTTATTTAAGGATCTCATTGGCTCGCATCCAGTAGGTATTGAACCTACGAATTTGCCAATTATGAGTTGGGTACTTTAACCATTCAGCCATGAATGCCTAGTGGAGATCATACATAATGAATAACTATATTTCAATTGAAATGAAATCTTTTGAACACAATTTGAAAAGGTTATGTCACAACACACGGTGCTTCATAGAATGACAGTAAATTAGTAATTTATATATTGATTTTGCTAGTTCTAATAAATTAGGATTACCTGACAGAAACCCCATCAGCTCTGTCTCGCACCATGGAGCGATGAGCATTACTGTTCACCCTATCCCAATCCAAAGGCTTCAACTTTACTTGACCGTTGCCGGATGCCGACATGTCTTCCCCTGAAGAATTCCCGGGCTTACCGTTGGTAGCCGGCGTTTCACGAGACGTCGATGGTGGTTTTGACGATGACTTCAAGCTCGGTAGCCAAGGCGGCGAACTCTTTCTAGCCTGAATTGGTTGAGGAGGAGGAAGGGAAGTTGGTGGTGCAGAACTAGTCCTTTTTGGAATTGTTGATGCAGGAAGACTAGTTCTTGTTGTAATTCGCTTTGACCCGTCGTCTTCTGGTACTATATTTAAGTGCGAAGTTGAAGATTTCCCACGAAGCAGAGGAAATTCTTGAACTGACTCTGACTTTTTCCTTTCATCTTCATTTTCTTCTTCTTCTTGGTGTTCCTCGATCTTGGCACTACGAAAGACCTCTTTTCGGAAATCCCTTTTGGAGTTTCTCCCTTGAAGCTTTCTCCAATAAACCACATCTAAACCATTCTCATCAACAATCAAACCCCTGAAATTTCCCTCAATTCGCTCAAACCCATTAATCTGATTCTGAGGCACAACTACCTCCTCTCTCCTTCTTGTTCTCAAGCACCTATAAACTAAGAAGAAAATTAAACCAGAAACAACTAGAGTGGTTGCCGCAGTTGCAGCTACTGCCTTGGCTATCTTACTGTTTGATGAAGAACTCTTGGACACCGCGGCAGGCGGAGCCGGGGCCAGCTGCTCCGGCGACATCGGCCGTGGCTCGGGCGTTGGAGCTTCATTCGGATAGAAAGTTTCTATATTTTGAGGAGAACTAGACTGGCTATGACATGTTGGTATGAAAGAACTGTGAAAAACCAAAAGAAGGCTCAAAAGAAGAAGCTGTGAGTGAGGGATCATCAAATTCAAAGCCATGGAAGATTAGGTGCAAAGGTCACTACAACAAAATGTTTGAAACCGAATCGGATGTTGGCGTTTTCCTATTCATTGCAAGCTTTGCCCTTTTTTCTTGTGCTATTTGGTTTTGCTAATTTATGACAATTTCAAAAGCAGGGAAGCGGTTAATTATGGTTAGCCTTCCCGGGACAACTCCCATCTATGAAAAGACCAACATCACCGTTATCCCAGACACATTTAAAGGAAATAGTTGAGGGGTAATTTGGTACTTGAATACGGGCTTCGGTCTGACTTTTACAAAAGATAGAAGGACTTGCGTGACTGGCAGCTGGGTTGAAAGGGACTGGATTTTACGGGTCGAATACAAAATTTGGAGTAAATTATGGTAGTTTTGCTGAAATTATATTTATATTTATTTTATTTTTAAAAAATATATTTTTAAATTAAAATTTATGTCATATTTTATTTAATCTAATTTTTAAAATTTTGACTAAAATTTGATATCTTTAATTATTTTAAATATATATATTTTTAAATAAAATACTCTTGTTCAAATATAGCAACTTTAGAAAGTAGATCTAATTATAAGAAAATTTACTACTTAAAGCTAAAATTATACTTAAAATTAACTTAAAGAATTGGTTCATTGAAAAATCAAGTTTGAACAAGTGTATAAAAAAGTTATGCAAAGTTATAGATTCTGATTTGTAATAATTAATCATGAATTAGTCAATTTATATAAAGGAGGAAAGATAATAATTTTAAAACTATTATCTTTTCACATAGAAGGCATATGCTACACTAATTTTTGGTTGACAAGTGATAATCAATTTAAGATTTTGTTAAATTTAATGAAAACAAAATCTACTCCTTTTTGTGTATATTTAGATATAATTTGATGAAGAACAACGATAAATGTAAAGATATTTAAGTTATCAAATAGCACAATTTATAACTTTTGCCAAAAAAATATATAATTTATATTTAGGTTAATGAAGAGTGTTTTAATAAAAAATATTTAATTTAAACTATAGTACATATTTTAAAAATAAATAAGAAAATTGTGTAATTTTAGCAAAATTAATATATTTTACTCTAAAATTTAAGAAATTTTTTTTTAGTAAATTAGTCTATAAAAAATTTCATAAATCAAGTTAATTATAATTAGATAGCTAAATAAATTAACTATAGTTCTTAGTGGAATCTATGTCTATTTGTGTACTTATTTATAATTAACTTACTCTATCAAATTTTAATAGACTAAATTTATTCAAGAATAGTTTTTCTCAATTTTTTTTAAAAATGTAAAACTTATCTTATAGGATCCTCCTCTTTTTTTTTTTTTCCCCCGTAGACTCGGTTCCTGATTTTGACTTTGTTACCAAAAACTTTTAAAAAGCACTAACCCCTCTTAAAATTATGGATTTTCGTGGTTTAAAATAAGAACTAAACAATCATATTTTAGATATTAGAGCCAAAGGAATTGCACTGTGACTCAATGGTCCTAATGGAGCCAATCTAGGCATTCAATATTGGAGAGTGGCTCACCAAATCAGTTTTCTGTTGGGATAATGGTGAAGTGGTTGAAAATTGTAAATATGGTCACATACCAGAGTCACCGCCCATATTAATTAATTAATTAATTAATTTATGATTTTCCGCGTTTCTTTTTTTTTTTTTCGGGAAAAATAATTTTCATAGAAAGTCGTTTCTTCGCCTGGGTCACCAAAGTCGGCTTCCTACGCGAACAATTCATTTAAAAGAAAAAATCAATGGAATTATCTTTAAAATAACACATACAAAACTATTCAATAGCATTATCGAGATAATCCCAGCTTTTCATTCCTAGTTCTATTTGAATTAAGTAAATGAAAAAGATTTTTCTTAGGATTTACTCATTTTAGAGACTCTAAATATAATTTCAGCTACTTGTTTATGATTTGGTTTTGAAGTTATTTAAAAAATGACATCCCAACGACCTTAAAAACAAAATAAGATGGCCTTTCCCTTTCTCCCCAACCCTTTTTTTTAACAGTTGGCTTGATAATAATAAATAATAATTGGTTAAATTAATTTTAGTTTTTATAATTTTAATCCGTTTTTTTTCGTTAATTTGTATAGTTTAATTTTTTTTAAACTCTTATAGTTTCACTTTAGTTTGAATCATTCATATTTAGATTATTAAAATAATATAATTATTATTCAATGAAATATAAACAAAAATTTATTAGCCAGAATTAAATTAAAGAGCAAATTATATAAATTTCTCTTGAATTTTGCTGAGATTATATAAATATTCTTGTTATTTTTAAAATATACACAAATTTCTCTTAAAACAAAATACACCTTACATTTTAATTTTTTTGACCAGAATGCCCTCCATTTAAAAGTTAAATGAAAGATATTTGTCAAAAAAATTTAAAATTAGATTAAATTATATAATAATCTTCATTTTAAAAAAGTCTTTGTATATTTTTAAAATAAACGAGAAATCCACGTAATTTTAACAAAATTTTAAAAAAATTATATAATTTACTCTAAATTAAAATATAAGAAAAGAATTATGTTGAAAATGAAATAAAATTATAAGATTAAAAGAGTAATTTAAACTATAATCATCTGCTGTTATTTCATCAAAAAATGAAGAGGGTAGCCACTGGGCAGACGCGGCAATCTCTATATATATAAAATATCTCAAAAGTGAAATATTGTTTATAAATACTGTTAATTTTTTTTTTTCAATTTTTAATTTATTTTTTAAATTTAATTGATTGACAGGAATTCATACACACATGTACGGAACCCTATTCTAGATATATTCAAATAAGACAAGATGAAGCGCGTGGTCCAGCGGTTGGACCAACTTCAAATTCACACACACACAACAGAATGGGAAAGCGAGGAAAAAGCAAATCCGTCAGTAAAAGCTTTCAAATGGAAAATTAAAGTCTGAAGACGATGAGCAGGTTGACTTGAAATGCAAGGCAACTTCTTTGCATTGACCTGAGATCCCACTTTCGATCACACTTTCCGACATTGACTCCAAGTATGCAGAATCTTGCAGCCCCTTTACCATTCAAATGGAAAAAAAAAAATTAAAAAAAATTTGATGAAATGTTTATTATGTACAAAGGGTTGATTTCTGTATATTACATTAATTTTTTAATTTTAATTTTAATTTTGTACATAACATTATTGCTATTTTCTATGAACATTCTTGGAGCCTCCCAGCTAAGAAGTTGCTGAAATAGTTAAATTAATGTGCCGTATGAATTACCCATTGGAAGATAAGAGGAACTGTTAATAATGCCTAATGATCAGTATCTTTTGCCCACGTGTACACGAAATATAACAAGTCACTATGGCTTGTCATCATTCGCTTGATCTTTTTCTAAACGCCTATTTCTTTGTTTTTTCATCTGCTGCTGTTCTTTTGGGGACTTGGGACATCTTTTCAATCCTCTTCACTTCTTTCTTGGCAATTTCATATTGGAGAATTTTCAAGGATATTAAAATATTGAAAAAAGTATATTTATTTGCGCTTGGAAACTTCTTTGATGTTGTGCCTAAAATATCCAACTGCTTTTGGTTTTTAGCTATATCTCTTTTTTAATTATTCAAATTTTATTTTAGTTCTTTATAAATGAGTTGTTTTTTAATTTAATTTTTTCTAAAATTATTTTTTTAATTTGATCTCTTATAATTGAAACATATTTTAATCTAGTCCTTTCTATATAAATATTTTTTAATTTAATTTTTTATAAATAAAACTATTATCAACAATGTTCTTCTATTGATCTATTACTAGTAAAATTAACATGTCTATCTATATATTATATAATAATGACTAGGCAATACCTTATAAAAATATATTACATATAATCACATGAAAAAAAATTTATATATATAGGATAAGAAAACTAATCTGTATTATACAATAGATCTCCATTTCTCTATCTCACATGATTTGGGTTCACATCATTGAATAGAACGCGTAACTCTATGTCACAATAGGAATACCAAAGCCTTGAGGATGATAGAATTTGTCAAAGATTCAAAAATCTATAAGTCTGTGTTCTTGGAAGCCTGAGAGGAAAAGAAATGAATTTTTTTAAAATTTGATTTGTCGTTATAATTATTTTTTCACTACTAACTCCCTTCTCTCCTTCTCTTTTTAATAAAAAAACTTTCCTTTTGAATTTAAATTCAAATATTTAATTATTAAATAAATAATTAATTAAACTAATTAATTAATTAACTCATTTGGATTTTGGATCGGGTTACAAGTCAACCCATCATAGGTGGCTTAAATTCCAACATCTCTCACTCACACTTGATGGGATAAACAACACAAATATTTTACTCCTCTGGGTTTTTCATACCAAATGTTTTGACATAACCGCTTAGGCACAATCTTCAAGAGCTCTTACACTAAAAATCTTATTACAAGACTAGCATAAAAGACACATCCCTTTGATTCACAATTATACATTCATTTGTGTATCTCGAATGCTCTAGATTCACCCATATATACTTTACTCCATACTCATGGCAAATCTAATTTCTCTTGAGTTTTAAATCTTACTTAGATTGTCTTCTCATATGCATAGCATCTATACTTATAATATTAATAAAATAACTTCATAATGGATATATCTTAGATACTAGCATAATTGTGTATATTTTGAGTAATCTTCCTTTCGCCTCTATATCATTAGATCAAAACCAATTGCTTTCCTAGCGATACTCCTTTAGGTTAAATTGTCATAACCATAGGATTTATAATAAAGTAGCAAACATTGGCTCATCTCTTCATCATATTGTCAAAGTCATAAGG
The DNA here is from genome assembly GCA_032878935.1 of Erythrophleum fordii. NCBI lineage: Eukaryota > Viridiplantae > Streptophyta > Magnoliopsida > Fabales > Fabaceae > Erythrophleum > Erythrophleum fordii. The sequence goes on along the minus strand of JAVQMF010000053.1, from coordinate 44,107,447 downwards.
TTATCTATAAAAGGATTTGTTCCTTTTTGAGATTCATACAATAATGAAGCAGGGATCACTTGCTTCCCACTCGAAGCCCATTCAGAAACAAGAAAATTACATCACGATTTGGATTCGATCTCGATGAAAACAATACAGTTCTTAAGCATATGCAATATGAATTATATGCTACGCTATCTCTCTTATCCTATAAGAGCGTATGTCGATTTATTTATTCATTTATTAATACCCTACAGACTTTAGTCTAGACACATAGTGTCTAACCCGAATTTTACCATTATGCTTGCCTTTCTCATTAGGCTTAAAAGAGAATTCGTATTTAGCTACAAGTATTATAGATGATGAGAATCTATAATTCAATCCATATATTTATATGTTTAGATCTCATCTCGGCTTTCTTTTCCTTTTAGTTGAGACAACATATTTATAGATTGTGTTGTTTCTTTGCCATATTGGTGCTTCTGCTGCCTTTAATAGCGAACACAAATGTTTCAATTTTGCTCGCTCCTTATGATCACCAAAGGTGTTTGCTTTTGTGAGAGGACAACCTTATCAACTTGTACGACTTATTGTCATTATGTATATGTTTTCTATGATTATAGTTCTAATATATCTATATAATCAACAATTAAGTTGTATATTCACTATATTATACGCTTACTAGAAGACTTCACATGTTTCACATACTCATCTTTAAGTATGGGTATTTTCAAAGATTAACTAATGTGTTTTGCATAGAAATATGTTATAGAGTTACACTCTTATGTGCATTATTCACATTCTTTGTCTATGTGTTTTAGCTCGTTATGATATTTAGGGTCTTTTGGTATACGCTATGGATCTTGGTCAATCACAATTGATCAATGTTGGACTTTTCATCCCACCAATGATCCTCAACAATTTTATGATCCTTTTAAGTCATATAATCTCTTGCACTGTTGTAAAACATGCAATAAACTTTGCTTCTATTGTAAATATCTATGCATGTTAAGATCTTCGCTTCATTCACATTGGAGTATCTTATTAAATACAATCATTTCTTTGTTAGAATGCACACTCTACATTGCCTTATAAGTATCTTATAATTCTATCAAAACATTCTAATGCTTTTAACTAGAATCTTATTGGTATAAATTTATAAGGTCAATTGCCAATGAAAATTTGACCTTGTACATCATTGCATACACTATGCCAAAAATGTTGTAGTAAAGGGTTTTATTCATAATTTTGCTTGAATTCAGTCTAAGGACACATTACTTAAATTGTTGTTTTTTAATATAGGAGTGTAAATGAGTTTGCAGTATATTGAATCACTTAAAGATTTCTCTAAATATTTCTTTTGTGAAAGAGTAATTTTCTTTTAGCAATTCCCTTGAATTTTAATCCAAAAGATGTATTCTACCTAACCCATATCCTTCATCTTAAAAAAAAAATCAAAGGATAACTATTCTTTAATGTGTACTAAAGAATTAAAACTTTTCATAATCAATAGGATATAATATTACCACTTAATATAAATATGGTATTAGTCATCGATCATTAGAAAAATTTATAAACAATTATTGCTCAATGAAATCTTAAGTACCATATTTTATAAATGATTATTTAGTCCATAAATAGACTTTTGGAGCTTATGATTTTTAAGCTCTATTCATTTTTTTTATAAAATCCAATAATTGTTCCATATAAATTTTATCATCTAGTTCTTTGTTTATAATGTGGTTTTTACATTTATTTGATGTAAGTGCAAGTCTAAAATTACATCTATAATTGGGAATAATTCAATTGAATTAAATTTTCAATAAATGACAAAGGTATCTTTACAATTTATACCTTCTTGTCATGTATACCTTTTGGTAATTAAGTGTGTGTCATATTGATTTGTTTGCCTTTTCATCAACTTTAAGAATCCACTTGTCCTTAATTATCTCTAGACTAGATGAAATACCAACCAAGTCCTAGGCATAGTTTATCCTTATTGAATCAATTTCCACTTCTTCTATTGCTTTTATTCACTTTTCCTCAATAGGATATGATAAAACTTATTTAACTTTGTCCAACTTTATAACATCTCTTAAAGTGACTGTGTGTGTTGTTCTTTCAATTTCAAAATTGATGTTTAGGCACATTTTTTCTTGTTACATCTATGCAGTAGAGTTGTTTGTGCAATATATTTGTCTTGCACTAAGCTTCTATTAGGATTGACAAATTTAGATATAATTTCTAACATCTCATTATTTTAATTTTTATATGATAAAAACATATATTTCTATCAATTTCTCTCCCATTAAAAAATTCACTCTCTGATAAATGTGGTATTTCTTAATTTAATTTTAGTTATACCTCAGAATTTGTTTTCACTAATGAAAATACAACCCTTTAATTAATTTAAGTATTAAATAAAGATACATTTCTAACCCCTTTAGGATTAGTTCCTATGCTTATAGAAAGTATTGTGGACTTAAACAGTTGACCTTGTGGTCATAGGATGCTTAAATCCTAATTGGTTATTTATCCACAATTCTATGAGGTTTAGAAGTAATTGAATTCAAAGGGTACTTGGCTAAGTATGAAGATATGTATTTAATAAAGTATCATTAAAAAAATGGTTAAATGTGCTTAAGCCATCATTAATCTAACCATATTAGGTAAAATTTATTTATTTATTTTTATAGCAATTTCAATTTGCCATGAAGAACTAGGAATAATCAATTTTTTAAAGATTCCATACCCTTTATAGAGCTATTTTAAAAAAATATTCTCATTTTAATTTAGAACTAAAAGTTCTAATGTTCTCATCCATTTGATTCTCAACCATGTCCATATAATGTCTAAAACATTCTTGTACCTAACTTATGGGAGATTAAATAGATTTAACTTTATTGTATGTAACTGTTAATAAATGCCATGAAATATTAAGTTCTATATTTTACCCTTTTTCATTCTATCACATCTTATAATGAATTAATTGCAATAGATATTTAATTCTATTTTCATTATCCAAATGGTTTATAAATTGTTTTATCTGCTAGGCAACATCTATACAGCAACATTTCCAAATTAGAAATATATTCTAGTTGCTCTTAGCTCTTTACTTCATAAGTTTAACTTAGCATGTCAAAGTATTCATATCTTTGACTAAATTACAAGATGAAAGTTTAAGATAAAATGATCAGAGTCATAATTGTGACTAGCACAATAAAATCATTTAAATGTCCCTTTTTAAACGTCAATGGAGTTGCCATGGAAATTAACTTTAAATCTTAATTCAAGAAGAGAAATTATTAAAGTTAGGTTATGTTGGATCTTTAAATAATATTAAAATATTATATCTGGCGAGGATCTTTTTCATGCAAAATAGATTTGCATGCTTCAATCCTTATAATTTTAAAGTTTATATCAATCCCTACACAAAGTTATCTGCTTATGAAAGTAGTCAACAATACTCTAATAATTAATTTTAATTTCTAATTACGTGGCTTATGAGTCCTATTGCGTTCAATGCAATTATGAGCAAAGTGGCTCATTCTTTTGACAATTATATGCTTAACCTTGTCAAATTTATTTTACTGACCTCACCTCTCTTCTTAAATTAATCTTAGCATTTTAGAAAAATATGCTAGATAATTTTTTCTCATGAAAGTGTTTTTCCACCTTGTTGCCCTAAGGCCTTGAACTCCCATTAGTCTAAGTCACATAGACATATTTGGAGGATTTAACTAGTTTTAAGTGTTCATCCTTAAAGTCTATATGACAAGCAGTACACATAGATCAAATTCACTTTCACATGTTCTTAGTTGATAGGAAGAGGTCATATGGTAGCCTAAGCTCACTATTATTTTTTAAAGACATAACTATTTGACTTTAATGGCTTGAATATTAGTCTTTTTGTTTTAGTTGTAAAAATGCAACTAAAACTTGTCCTTATAAGCTATCATCATGGCTTGAGTAGTCATATAAGACCTTACTCATAGTCATTAGCCATATTGCTTATTATTCTGTCTTCTATATTGAGTTGTCATTTCCATGCATAGGTTCCAACATGATTTTGTTTGATACTTTTTTAGCATCCTACTTTTTAAGGGTATTGGAATTTTTAAGATGGCAAGTTTTATAATTGCTACCATCTAATTTCTCACTTTCACTAATCATAAGCAATGATGTTCTTTTGTTGCCATAATTTTGATTAGATTTCTACATAGACATGGCACAATTTTTCTACATATACACAATGTTTCATATATTTGTTTGCAATGAATTTCAACTAGACTAATAATGACATTTTTTAAGTTCATGATCAAAAATCAAAATTTGTCTTACTTCCATCACATATACCTTAAAAATGTCACCATCTTTCTATTAAATTCATTTGCAAAGGATTTGTAGTTCTTTGATGAGTCTTAAGCTACCAATCAAAAAATTCTTACTCAACAAGATATTTTTCACCTTGAAAAAATTTAAAATTTTTTAATTATTGAATTTAATTCTTTGATGAGACCAAGTCTCCCAATTTAAGAACTTTCACTCAATTTAGGTATTTATTTTTATATTTAATGCATACTTGCATTGTATTAAAATTAAGATCACTTTTTCAAAGAGACCTCAATTTAATGACATTATGATCTTGTATACATTTTCGCATTGGCTCTATAATTATAGGCCAATTTTTAATTTTCAAAGTTCACTTAGACATATGTTGTAAAAATATGTCGTAAAAATATGTTCTACATTTGATTAATCTTTTGATGTACAATTTCCTTCGTATGCAATATATCTAAATTTCTATTGTATTTTTCGTATTTAAAAATGAGAAACTAGAGTAGCTCTCCAACAATTGTGGTAACTTAATGCTACTTAGGAGCACTGTCTCTATTGTATGCTGATTAAAAAATAAATAAAATTTTAAAATTTTTTGTTTGACTTCCTAAATTTTTTATTCAATTAATATTTATTTAATAAATATCGTTTAGGAAGTAATTGATCAAAACATGACCCATATGGAGTTTATTAAATTTTTTTAACATCAATTAACTATTTTCCAAAGCATTCAATGGGTATTTGAGCACTATTCAAGCATGCCCAAATATAGCCAAAACATATACTAACATGTAGAGCATAGTTTTAGGGATTTTTAAAAGCAAAAATCACCCAAAAATGATGCTTCATGCACCTTAACTCACTCTTGGAAGTTTCAACCTTTAAAAATGCTAAAAATTAAAAAAAAATGGCTACGCCACTCTCTTAAGGTGGAGCGTGGGGTCCACCCACCACCTTTTGAGGCGATTTCTAGCCATAAAGTGACACCAATAAATTCCTCTTGTCATTTTCTATCAATTGAAACCCTTGATTGGCCAATAGGAGGTGGAGGTGAATGATACTTGATGAACCCGAGATTGGACATTGTTCATTATCTTCAACCTTTAGACTTTTTTTTTTTAAAGAAAATTTTAGACTATGAGTTTCAAATTGCCAATTTGGAAGCTTTGTATCTTCTTCTTTTCTTATCCAAATTAATTGAAATTTCTCCCATTAGAAAACTTCCAAAACCATCTTTTCGAAGGTATAAGGCTTACACATGGTGGTGGCCTGTGAAGAGAACTCCATGCCTCAAAAGTTGGGTCCATGATCATGTTTTTTTTTTTTTTTTTGCAGAATTTAGTTTCAAAATGCCAACTTCAAACAGCCATAACTTCTTCATTTTTCATCTGATTTTGATGAAATTTATGTCATTGGAAAGTTTATTGAACAAACTTTCCAACCATATATGTTTATCACTGATTGGTGCACTATAGAGAGAATGGAAACCCTCAAAATAATACTATTCAGTCATGATTTTACCAAACATTGGGATTGTGATTTCTCACTAATGGTTTGTAATTTCTCTCAAATTTCTACCACACTTTCCTCTCTATATAGGTTTCCTATGATGTGAATTTCATCACCTAAAAATGTTTCCACTAAAATTCACCATTAATGATCTTTAAAGATCTAATTATGGAGAATTCATGTTTTTCATGGTTTCAAATTCATATAACCAGGCAAACAATCATGAAATTGATATCTAAATCAAGGGAAACAAAGAAAACGAGCCAACCAAGCTCTAATATCATTGAAGGAAAATTTACAATATATACAAGATAAGAAAATTTATTTGTATTGTATAGCAGATCTTTGTTTCTCTGCCTCACATGATTTAGGCCGACATCACTAGATGGAACGCCTGCTTCTGTTCCACAGCAGGAATACCAAAACCTTAAGGATGACAAAATATGTTAGAGATTAAAAAATCGTTGAGTTTATGTTTTTGGAAGTCTGAGAGGGAAAGAGAGGAATATTTTTTTAATTTGATTTGTTGTTATAACTATCTTCTCGTTACTAATTCCCTTCTCTCTTTCCCTACTTCCCTTTTGAATTTAAATTCAAATATTTAATTATTAATTAATTAAAAGAATTAATTAATTAGCCCATTTGAATTTTTGATTGGGTTACAAGTCAACTCATCATGAGTAACCCAAGTTCTAACATCACATTTGTTAATTTCGTTTATGGTAGATTGATAAAATAATATAATTGATAATAACTTTATTTTTAAATAATCAAATTAAAAAATACCCATTTATAAGGGATTAAATTAAAAAGATAATTTTATAAAAGATCAAATTGAAAAAATCGATATTTAAAAAATTAAATTGAGGAAATAACTTTATTAAAAACTAAATTAGAAAATACCCAATTTATAAATAATAAAATTAGAGTTTTTGTCCTTCCTTAAGTTATTGTGTGGTTTCACTATATGCGACGTCTCTCTCTCTCTCTCTTTTTAACTTTGATATTGGTACAGAGTTCCATATCTTACAAACTTCAATAAACATGAGACATTTTCATGATCAACAAAAAGAAATGATAATTTTATTTTCTTAATGTGCAATATTTGCTTCGTGCTTTTTTAATACAAAGTAATATAAAAGAACATTCGATGTGCATTTTTAAACCCATAAATTTTGAAAAAGATTGTGAGTTAGGAGCAATAAACACAATTTGATATTTAAGATGTTAAGCAGTATGTGATATATATATCATACTTATTTAAAATGCAAAATTTTATACCTAAAAAAGAATATGCTTTTAAATTCATTCCATTCTAGGAGACTTACACTTCAACAAGAGATCAAGGACATCAAAAAAAAAATTTAAGGAAAGTAAAAGCATTGCCATTACTTTCTTTCTTTCATTTTTTTTAGCAATTAAATGAGAATAAATTTGCATTCGTATCATGCTATGTCTGAACCATCTTTGCATTACTAGTTGTCATTTAAAATTATCATCTTAAGCTAAATCAAGATCTTCTCTTATTCAAGAAGAGATCCTATTAGAAAGAAAGATAGAGAAATATGAGATGGGTCCTTCTTTCCAAGGAGGAGAACCCAATTCTCTTAACCCAAACCCTCATTCTTGACTAAATGGGCTGAAAGGCCCTTCAATTATGGTTTACATTCTTTGAACTCTTCTATTCCGCTAAAAAATTATTTGTGACTTAAGTAATAAAATACTTGCAATTTTGCACAAACCTCAGCCTCCTTCAAAATACGCTTAGCCTCTTAGATCGCTCGAACACTTGCAGAACCATGAAATCACTTCCTACGACGTTCTTATTCATTAATAAGAAATGCTCATTCTTATCCTACGGACCCAAACATATTTATTCTATGTAGTTTAAGTTGCATCTCAACCTCCGAATCCAATTTACAATTTTCAAGTTTAACCATCACGGTGTCATAATATAAATCATCATATTTTTCACTAAAATAAATATATTAATAGGTAAAGAGTAATATACAAAGGGATGATCATAATTAGAGGATAAGTAAGATATTATAAATCCCATCCACAAACTTATATTTAAGGAATGAAATTTTTTTTCATCTTTATTGAATTTTTAAATCTTTACTCTTGGACTCATTTACTTGAAATATTTTTAAAATGAATAAGTTTTTTCTTTTTTTAATTTGAGACTTATCAATTATACATATAAGAACTTGTGACTTGCACTGTTTATTATGCACAGTTCAATAATATTACATCAGTTGTACTATTTATATACTGTATATGTACTGTTTAGATTGATTCATATACTGTTTTTTTTTTTCTCTCTTTCTATGGGATGACTTTTTTTCTGTGACACCCATAAAAATTTTTTTGAATCTCTGCATTTTGCAAGGATAAGTGCTAGTTTGTATAAAAGCTATTCATATAAGACCGTCACAAAATATAAAATATCTCAAATACCTATTAGTATAATTCAAATTTTGAAATAGAATATACTTGTGAAAAATGTATGGACATTTATAAAATTTGCAGGTCCCAAAGTAAATATTGTTATGAATCCCATAGAATTTTTTTTTTTAAAAAAAAGTATATGGGCTTTGCAAACAATAATAAAAAATAAAAAATAATAATTTTACTACAACTTATATATATATATATATATATATATTATAGATAATAGATTAGATGTGTGCGCATATACTGTAAGTTTGAGGCAAATATCCCAAACTTGGACTCAAAATATTTATGAAAGTTTTCATATTTGTTTCCAAACAGACAAATTTACAAGCATCTATAATATAAGTATTTTACTCATCCCCAAATGTACTTTAAAAAAATTATTAAGACTAGAAACGATATGCCGCTAAAGTCACGTATCATTGGCAAATTCTCAATTCTTTTTACTTTTACATCACTGTGTATAAAATTATTTTTGAAAAATTTCCCCCCCTCTTTGATTAGTTTGACCAAGAGAGAGGTATTAACCATATACACGATAATTAGTGCATGGTGAGTGATTAGGGTGGGAAATTTCTTTATTAGGCAACTGAATCATGATGATTCCTGTTTTAATATCTAAATTAAGCCAAATTGGGCAACTATAATTGCTTTATAGATTCAAATCAAAGTGATGAGGGAGATTGTCTATGCCATCGATAATTGACATTTGTCTACAATGATGGCAACAAATATAAGAGAGGCCCAGATATCTGATTGGTAGAAGAATCAAACAAAACATGGCCGATTTAACGTATCATTATTGATTATTTTGCCAACCATGAGCCACATAATTTTAGTTCAGACACTCCACGCGATGAAACTTCAAAAGGACATGGGATTTTGGGGCCACCCACCAGATTCTACATTCATAATAAGAAGAAACCTTGTCTCTTTCTTTCTTCTACGATGCCCTCCAATTTGGGTTCCATGGGCCCCAATACAACTATTCAGTTCTTCACGCTTAATGCATAGGCCCAACCCATGTACTATCCATAATGGATTATAATCTCTTTCTCTCTCACACCCCCCTTCGTCTCTCATTCCTTTATCCTTTAAAGATATGTTTTCAATTTAAGATATTGTATAATTTATTTCTCTCATTTAAAAGTTAACCATAGACCTCCTAAAATTTTAGTTTTGTATAATATAATTTATTTGTCAACTTATTTGTCTAAAACTCTATTCATATAGGTTAAATGAGATTAAGTTAACAAAAAAAAAAGAAGAAAAAATCTACATGTCATCAAAAAAGTTAATTTAGATTATCGAGAGATAAATTGATTTTACTCCAAAAGAATAAATTGTAATTCTTCCTTATGTTAGTGAGTAATCAAAAAAGTTATTTGAAATTTTAAAAATATTTATAATAATTTTTTTGTCAACATATATATATATATGTGTGTGTGCGCGCGCAGATATTTTTATGTGCATATAATGGCTTGAAGTGTTTCGTAGAGAGAAAACTCATACATATAGTTAGTTTGATCTTTTGTTTTCTTTTTTTAAAGTAAATTACACCTTTTTCCTTAAGTTTTGCTAAAATATTGGTACATGACTCACCTTTTTATTTTTAAAATATATATTCATTTCTTTTGAAATAAAAAATTGTGTTATATTTTAGTTTAAATTTAAATTTTTAACTAAAATATTTTTCATTAACTTGAATATATATTATTTTTTTGTAAAAATTAGAAGTCATATTGTTTGATTACCTAAATATCCTTACATTCATCATTATTCTTTATCCAATTATATTTAAATATGTATAAATAAAAATAAAAAGTATATTTTTTTTCATTAAATTTAACAAAGTTTTAAATTAATTATTATTTATTAACTAGTAGTTAGTGTGACACTTACCTTCTACCCAAAAAGATGATGTTTTTAAAGTTTTTTATTCTTATTTAAATAAATTAATTGACTCAGTTGATTATTGTTGATAAAAATTTTTGATTTTGCATAAATTTTTAAAATTTTTGTTTAAATTTGTTTATCAATGAACTAATTCCTTAAGATTAATTTTAAGTATAATTTTGACTCTAAAAAAGTAGGTTTCCTTATCGCTACTCCTAATTTGCTAGATCAAAAGAAAGGTAATATATATATATATATATATATATATATATATATATATATATATATATATATATATATATATATATGTATGTATGTATTTAGAATAATAGAGAGTATTTTAGTAAAAAATTTGAAATTAGACTAAATTATATGCAATTTTTTGTTTTACAAGAAATGATTATATATTTGAAAAATAAATGAGAGGATTGCATAATTTCAATAAAACTTAAGAAAAAGATATAATTTATTGCTTTTTTTGGGTAGCTTTTTATGAACTTTTGATACTAACAATAATTTTAACCCACGTTTACCATTTGACAACCCCCAATCTCCTTAGCTTTTATTGGTGTAATATTATCCTTGAAATGTAGTTCAAAATAATTAATTACTATACTCATTTACATATTTTTTATCAAATACATGTTCTTTAGTAATTTGACAGTAAAAAATATATATATTTTTAAAAGATTTGTCAAATACAATAACATTGATAAAAAGTACTTATCAAATAATTTTGCTAAATACAAATTACTCTCTCATAATGTTTTAATTGTGAAACTCTATTTTAATTTTTTTAAAAAAAATTAACAAAAATTTACAAATATCCCACACAAACAAGCATGGGTGATTTCATTAGTTACATTGTCGAAAACTCAGCAAAAGCAAGTCCAGCCCCGTAAAAATAGTGTCACATATGTTTTAATTCGGCCAACATTGCATCTTTTGCAAAATATGAAGAATGAAATTGCACCAATAAAAATCAAAGGGACCAAATTGCACCTTCAATCAAATGTTTCATCTTATGCTTTTCCCTTGATGCCTTTTTTAAGAAAAAAAAAACAAATTCTGATACATGATTGACCAGACCTATTACAAAATATTGTTGTATCACAGCATATTTATCCAGTAAAAACAACCTCAGCCTATGATACTCAAAACTCAAAAGTTTCCCAAAAAGGGCCCTTTAGTGAAAAAAAGAAAAAAAAAAGGTAAAAAGATCATGGAACAACCAAATAATTCAATAGTAGAAGGTGCGAGTTGTCCCCTATAATATTTAGATCATTTTATGAGGTTGTTTGCTATATAAAGTTATTAGATATAAAAATAAAAAAAAACAAATATATAAATGAAAATGAAATGTTATTAAATAATGATAACAAAAATATAATAGATATTATATAAATTAAATAATTTTATTTTTTGTCCTTTCTTTTTTTAATGTTGTGATCATCAATGAATTAGACATGAACAGAATCTTTTTTTTGTAATAAAAAAGACCATGTAAAAAAGGAAAAAAAGAAAATTTATATGGATCTAAATGGATCAAATTAAGACTATGCAACTAACCTTTAGATGAAAAGTGATAGGGTTGCGTAGGCGAGTTTGTTTGGGTGAGATAGGAGCCCATATGGTAGCCAACTATGCCACGTTTGGGACAAATAGACAAACACAGGAGTTGGAATGCCCCACTCCTCTTCGTTTGGGGGACACCTCTAACTTCACTAGTTCACATTCCCATTCTCATTTGTTTATTCTTTTTACCAGACAAGATCTTGCAAACTTAATATTCCGTCTGTTTCAAATCATTTCCATATCCCAACTCGTCCCCCACCTTATTCCAATCCCATACTCTCTGAAAATTATTGAAAACAAAAAATTCCTTATCTCTTTTTGTTTTTCATATTTGTTTTCTCTTCATTGGATCAAACGGCAACTAGCTATGCAAGATCTTGATTACGCATTATTCCAAAATTGAAAAAAAAAATACACTAGTAGTTGTTCATTATGGTGAAAAATTCAATGATATTCATAATATATATGAATGAGGACTTGGAGTATGAGTACCTTTTAGTTTTTTTTAATGAAAGTTATTTCGTCACAATAAAGACCAAGTATAATAACTATAATTATCCGTATGTTATCTCATTATCAATAACTTATATATATATATATAATTAGCTATAATTTTTAAATGTTTATTGATGAATTATCCAATAAAAATGTATTAATTGAGTTTTCTTATAATTTGATATTACATGATTAATTTTTTTTAAAAAAAATAAGCTTCACATATTGGGTTTTTATTAAAAAAATTTGATAAGAGACACTTAAAAGAAATATGTATAAAGAAATAAAAATAAATTACATAATTTTTTTTAGTTTTATTGAAATTATACATATTCCCTTTATTTTAAAAATATACACAAATTCTTTTAAATAAAATTTTATTTTACATTTTTTTTAACAAATATACATTAAGTTAATGAAAAATATTTTGGTTAAACAAATTTTAAATTAACCTAAAATATAAGATAATTTTTTATTTTAAGAAAACTTTATGTATATTTTAAAAGTAAAAAAAGGTATATAATTTTAACAAAATTTAATATGAGTCTGTATAATTTATTTTAAAAAAATTTATATAAGCATTGTCTTAACTTGTAACCATCTCCATATAAAAAAAAATGATATAGCGAAATTAAAAAAAGAGGGCAATGCAACAAAAACCGTTACAAATAACGGGTAATTGCAGTTTGAACCCCGTAAGGAGAAAAACAATACATCCAAGAAAGATAAAGAAATGAAAGGAGCATAAGAACAGCAACCATATTATTATTAGTCAATCCGTGGTGGTCATTTTTAGCCGTCTGATTGGAGAATCAAGCAAGGAAGGTGAACAGGAAGGGGACGATGACGGTGATGGAGACGGCGAAATCAAAACCGACGGCGACGATGACGGTGATGATGATAGCGCTGATGAGGAAACGGACGGTGGTGATGAATCCAGATCAGGGGTGTCTGTCAGCTTTCTTTTGTTCAACCTCCCGCCGCCTTCTCTGTCTTGGCTTCCCGCCTTAACCTCTCTTGTCGTCATGTAATCCCTTAACCGTTTCACGTCGGATAACTTCACCGGCTTCACTATGAAATCCTCTGCTCCTTCCTCCAAGCATCTACATGTTCAAATTTTCCATTTGATTTTTATTCAATAATACAAATCTCTATTTAATTTCGTCATGATTAAAATTAATTAATCCTTCAAATAAATATATATGTACCTATCTATACGAGGCAAAATGTTCTCAGATGACATAATCACCACAGGAATTTCTCTGAAAGTGGACGATTCCTGCTCCACATTAACATTTTTCACTTATTTTTGAAATTATAATGCGGAGATTTAAAAAATAAATTGTTCAAATTTTCTAACCTTGATTTTCTTGAGCAATTCATAGCCGGTCATTCCAGGCATGCAGTAGTCAGTGATGATTAGATCCACCTTTAAACTCTGCTAGGATTAAATAAGCACAAAGCATAGAATTAATTTTCCCTTTGAAGAAGAGAAATTTTCCAGTAAAGTAAATTTAAAAAAAAAAAACCTTACATCAAAGCCGTCCGATTCAGAGGGAGATTTCTGCTCGTCGAGCCCCAGGAACTGCAGAGCTCTCATTCCACTGTCAACAGCAGTAACTGCAATTTCCCAAACAAAGAAAATCTTCAACTCCAACAACCCCAAACACAGAAAAAACAAAAAAACAAACGCTGAAATTCGCCATTCCTGACTTGTTTTTTTTTTTTTCTTGCAAGCACCCACCTTTACAAGCTGAAATCCTGAGCAAGCGCTCGATGACCTTCCGATCGACGAGGCTGTCATCGACGGCCAAGACATGGACTTCTTCAGAGTCTGCCGGCAAGAGATCACAGTCCCCCATCTTCTCCGAGAAACGACACCGTTATTTGCCAGAAGTTGCTCGAACAAGAGGGAAGAGAAACAGAGAGGGAGAAGGAAAAGGAGGGTTTCCTTATCGTGGGAACTCCAACGTTATATGCACTGTAAACATGTAATGATCTTTCTATCTATCTGTCCGAAATGTATGTATGTGTCTCTCTCTCTGTTTCACTTTCTTTCTCTAATATAAAGTCTCTTTCCCAAAATCAAATCTTTCTCTCCCTAAGAAATCTCAAAATCTTCTCCCTCTTTTTTTTTTCTCTATTTATTTATTTCTTTTTGAAAATATGAGACATGGCGCTGAGATTCTGAAATCCACTTCGGTGTGATCCCCATATCAACGACTTTTCGTCTTTTCCCGGTCCCCACTCGCCAAGTGATATCTCGCAGGGATTGACGAGATTTTGGTCAATCTTTGGGATTTGTGAGTGTCTTACACAGTAATTCGTCGGGTTCGAGACAAAAGAAGGAGAGAAGAGTTGACGGAAGGTCAACGGAGAAACGGCGCCGTCAATTCCGAGACGGAGGAAATGACCAATTAATACGGCAATGTTTCATATTTCTTTTTTCTTAGAATGAAAATGCAAGTTTAAAATTTTTTATTTTTTTAATATGAAATATATAAAACCTATTTAAATATGTGAAACTAAATTAAATATGAGTATAGAATTTTTGTAGTTAAAAATTATTCATATATAATATAATCAGAAAAAAATAAAAAGAAAATGGTTTAAGAAAATAAATTGAGTGAAATCCTAAACTTCAAACCCTAAATCTATGCATACTTCTAATTTTTTATATCACATTCTACTTAACTGTATGACTTTAACCACAAAAAATACAATTTCATTAAATATTAAGTCTCACGTGGAAAAGAAAAATGAGAGTAACTATTTCTATGGAAATGCTAAAAATCAAAGAGTGGTAATAAAGATGGAGAGAGAATGTGTGAGTGAAAGTGTCGTTTTGTGAGCTTTCTAAATTGTAATAAAGACTTTTGGGGGGCAGAGTATCTATGCTAATCTTGTTGGAAGCGATATCATACACGTGCTGTCTCGTGTGATCTGCGTTTTGGTTTTTTTTTTTTTTTACTATTTTATTTTTACTTGAGTTGATAAATCTATTTTTGGCAAATATGCTTTGATATTCTAATGATTGAAATGAAATTAGCTGTATTTGATGAGATTTTGTTGGGATTTGTACTGTAATTTATTTAAGTAAATTATAATTTGAATTTTTAAAATTCTAAGCTCATGTTTATTGAGGTCACATTATTTGAAGAGAAAATAGGAACTGGTCAAAATAATGCCAGCTCAACTTTGAATATTTTTATATTTTTTGCATGACAATAATTAGTTTTTAAAGATAATATATCACCAATTCAAAATCATTGCATGACTAGTGAATTGTACGGCGAGAGGACATAGAATGATTTTCATACGCAGCCAGGAAAGAATATCGAAAATTAATCAAGATATCCCAACCCTGCTAATCTTGATCAAGAAAATGGGATCTGTATATGGATCATGAGAAATTTTTTAAGGTATATTATAAGCATCATGTGGTTATAATAAATTAATAAAAGTTTATCAAAATTAATGTGTCAGTGAATTTTATCACTTGCAACATTAACTTTAATAGATTTCTATTAAGTTATTGTATAAATACTTATATTATACTTTTTTTTTTCTGTGAGTCGTATCTTTAACAGTTTATGTCGAATTCATTTAGTTTTAAGTTGTTCCCCCCCCAAAAAAAGTGATTTATGGTTTATACCTAAAAAATTTTCCTGCGAATCATACCTAAAACTCGAATTCATCTAGTTTCAAGTAGTTCTAAAATAACAAATGATTTATAGTTTATGTTGATGTGCTCTCAGTTTGTTGAGAAACAATGCAAACAGCCTTTTATTTATTGTATTCGTCAAAACATATGAAATTGAAAAAAAAAAAGTAACAATTTTTAATTTTAAAAATTAAAAAAATGATTTAAAAACTTTTTTATCATCTAATATTTATAAAACAGAAAAAATCTATATTTTAGTCAATAAATAGTCCTTTGACACTATTATTTCACCACATACTATTCTTTCTACATAAATAAAAATGATTATAATATTAAACAGAAAATTTTGTGCACAAGGGAAATGCCTTACTCTTAAATTCTAGAATTCACAAAGGATAGAGGATAAATATTTAGGAAGATACTTTTTTATTTTTAAAGTTAGAGAATGCATTAGCAAATGATTTAAAATTAAATGAATTTATTTATTAAAAAAATATGTCATAACCAAAAGAGAAAATTACACTTTAAAAAATGTTATTTGATTTCCCTGACATTTGATATATATTGCAACAACTCTCCTTCAATTTTTTGGTTAAAAATTAACTTTATTTATAATATGTTCCTTTCAAAGAATAAATTTACTCAGCTGTTCTTGAAAAGAAATTCAAAATATGTACATGTTGCAAAAGTGCATCTTGTCGAATTATATACCTTATGCAACTTTGATTAAAGTCATTAGAGGAACTTTAATATTTTTCTACAACAAAAATCACCATAGTCCTTAGGAATAACATATCGGTGTTCTTTTTCTTTTATTCTATGTTTTTCTAAAAAAAAAATTGAAGGAAGAGCAAGTACGCTTGATTCTTGAAAAATAATTGTGCATATTTACAATCAGATGTTCACACATTTTAATAACTTTCTTTATAAAATAACCTGCCATTTTCTAAATTAAAAATTAAAAATGTTAATGATTTAATTATTGATTAATTAAACTACTTACTTATTTATTAATTAATTTAAATTGGATTGTTGAGTTGAATTATGGATTAATCCATTATAAGCAACCCAGTCTATTCTAAAATGTCATTACTATTATATTAATAATAAAATCATAATATCATATGAGAGCTTAATATTAATTTAATTGTTTTTATTCATATTAAGAATAAAATAATAATTTTATATTATGGATAAAGTTAATTTTAGTGACAAAAAGTAAATTAAATAAGATATTTTTATAATATATATCAAATGATAGAGGGATTGAATAACATTTTTGAAATGATAAAAATATCAAATATAATTAATAAAACTTTAAGAGAAATTAGTGTAATTTAATCAAACCAAAGGATTACTTGGCAATAAGGAAACTGAGAAAGTAACCTAATAATCTTTATTAATCTACCACTCTGTCCAACATAAGCACATAACTTCTTTTTCTTTTACCAAACTCTATAGCAAATGATTACCCAAAGGGGAAAAAAAAAACAATCTTCATCCACTTTTCAATTTCGTATATACGATCAACTTTCCAAAATATACATCTTGATTTTTATATCATAGTTTAGATAACATTGTGAGTTTCAAAGAGTAACAAAGAGATAAAAGACGACAAAAACAACGTGTTCCACGTCTGCTACAAAATGGATTATATATTAAAACAAACACTCCATGTGGTTTTTGCAATTTTTAGGGTTCAAAGATCATTTTCCCAAAAGCAGTGTCCATATCTTCTGGATAACATATTTAAGCCACATTATAGCGGTAGATGAAAGTTAGGAATCATCCACTCAGCACGGAAGGAATTACATGCATAGGCTCCATAACTATTTTCTTTCTTGTTTTTTTAATATAAAAAAATAACCAAAAACCAAAAAAAGAAAGAAATTTAGATATAATTTCCACTTAAAAATTGTTTAATCGTATGCTAATATAATGTTATATATCAGAGTAAATTATATATTAGAGTAAATTACGATAATTTTTCTTAATTAAGGTTTGATTAAATTATATTATATATATATATATATATATATTTTTTTTGGTTTAAAATTTATACTCAATCTTGTTAATATTTTGACATTGCAAAAATCTCCCATTTAATTTATTTTTTGTCAAGGAAGTTAATTTTTTATACAATATTAGACTATGACCTTATATTTAATATAACAATTGTTTTGGTTTGTGAGCTCACAATTTGAATAAGGAAGGAAATCAAAATGAGAGACCAAAGAAATACTGACTTATGTTAAGGGGTCTTTGAAGAGAGATATGATGACAAAATAAAATGAAAACTATCTGTTTAAGTAATATGATAGAAAGCTAAGAAGAATGAGTTGATGAGCTTCTGCTGATTGCTCATGTCTATCCTTGCTCTTCTTGTGGCGGGTTTTTATTTGTAAGTTTCATAGACAACGTGTTAATGATGATGATCAGGCTTCTCATGGAACTGTAGACATAAAAGCCATTTGATCAAAGTGACTTATTGTGTTAAAATTATTTTGTTCAGAGATATTATAGTTTATTGTATGGTACTTAAAAAATGATAGCTATTGAGTTGTTTCAGCTTTCTAAATGCAAATTAGATTAGGTTAGGTTGATTCATATATTTATGGAGGCTCATATAACAATAGTAAAAATAACTAATTAAGTTGAAGTTAAATTCCAATATAATATTATAAATTTATTCTTAATATGATAGTAAATATAGTTGGATAATTTTATTTTTTAAAAAATACATATATATTGTAAAAAAATTAATTTTATTAATAAAAAATAAATTAGAAAGGAGTCATGTACAATTTTTGAAACAATAAGCATATCAAATGTAATCTAGCTAATCCTTAAAAACAGTTAGTATAATTTATTCTATATACTATCATCGATCTTGCTGTAATGGATGATATAAAATATTGACTAAAACAATCGATTACATTTTCAATGATTTCATAGTTTTTTCTTTTTTCTTTTTAACAATAAAAGTCGGGGGTGGTGGGTCCTGTGGGGGCCATAGCGCCTGCCATTTGAAAAAAATTATATATTCATATGAAAATTTCGGTAAAAATGAAGTATAACCCTCTATACGAAATAAAGTTTACAAATTAGTCCCCATAAAATTACATATGTACCCTGAAAGAATTTTTTCTCCCTCCACCTCTGAATAAAAGTATCTTCATACTAACTTGTGATTCAATCTATATATTATAATTGGCTATTCAGTCATTCAATCATGTATAGATAATATAGAAGAGGGGAAAAAATGCAAACACCCCCCCAACTGAACTTTGGGCCTCTTCCCCCCTCCCCCAAAAGAAAAAACTCTAAATTTTTTAAAATAAAAAAAATAGGGTTATCAACTTTCACACTCTAAAAAAGTAGAATTTTTTTTAGTTTTAGACTTAATCACAGATTGAATTTTATAAAAAAATATTTATTTGTTTCAATTAATTCTAAAATTTTTTAAAAGAGAGAATTTTAATTTTTATTTGTAAAAAAATCATAAACTTTAATTCCAAAACTAATTAAAACGTCTTAAATTAAAATTATTTTATAAACTTAAATTTGAATTAAACTAGTATATATAATAAATTTTGTTAAAAAAGTCCTCATTTTCAAGCTCAATTGAGCTTTAACTCCTTTTGCAAAGGTAGTGCAAGTGTGATCCAAATTTAATGCAAGCTTGAATTCAATTCAAGTTTTAAATTTAAAGCCTATACTCAATTTTTTTAAGTCAAGAATGCTCTTCAGCCATAATCATGTATATTATGTACATGTTTAAATAAGAAGTTGAGTTTCTCAAACCACGTTTCAAACAAAATAACAATTTATTATTTTTATATATCACAGTTCAACAAATGTGATTTTTAATTTTTACACCACCAAACCAAACACACTTTATGCCTATTTCACCCATAACATTCTTATCTTATATGCTACTTTAGACTCTCCTATTAACATCTTAAACTAGACTTACAAGCATTGAAGATAGATGGGAGCTTACCACATCAATTATAGAGGAGTTTGGAATGACATATGAAATATTGATGCTAAGGGTAAAATAGTCAGAAATATTTATTTCTTGGAGTGTGTAAGTTGAAGGACCTATTTTCTTATTTTAAAAACTTTGAAGACTATTTACAAATTATTTGTTATTGGCTGCCTGGCTGCCTTTTAGAAAGCCTAAACTATTAAACATTTGTTATTTATCGAGCCTCATTTAAAGAATTGATATGAGAAAAATTATCAAAATTGCTCTAAATAAAATGGTTTTAACACAACAAATTGTTTGATTAGATAAATTTTATAATTTTACTAGATAATTTAACCCTATCGTCATCATGAGTTCATTATTCTTAAAAGCTATAAATAAGAACCTTTAGAACCTCATATAGCGGCATGGTCAAGGCATATTAAATATATATGACCAATGCACAATCAAAGCCTCAAACTCCATTGTGCATATTCTACTAAAATTAAGAATTATAATTTTCACTTTGCTTTGCTATTGTATCTCTATTTTTATAATTCCCTTAATACAAATCATCATCATCATCATCATCATCATCATCTTTCTCTCTCTTGTTCCCATTACTATCCTTGTCCTAAATCATGATTCTCCAAACCAAAGACATGATCCAAAGTAAAGGGATGGTGGGTTTGTAAATATTTTCCCTAAATATTGACTAAAGTAATTAATTATACGTTTTCAATGATTACATGACTTTTTTTTCCCGGGTATGGTATAAGTATCTTCATGTAAAATGGGATTTGGTTACTTTTTGGATGATCTTAAGGGCATAACCCTACATTAATATTGTGCAACTAAAATAATAAATTCTCAAAGCGCTAACCCTAAAGTTTAAGTATGAATAATCAACCCCTCCCCCCCCCCCCCCCCACCCAAAAAAAAACCATACCTCCTTAATTATTAGATAAATTCCTTAAAATTTGATTTCGTGGCTTTTAAGACGTTGTAACATGATACGAAGCTTATCGTTAAGATCCAATTTAAATCTTCCTTTTAAATTACAAAGTGACTAGATTGTCTCATATAATTCATTAAAATTGAAAATTATGTATTTTTTATTATATAATTTTTTTGCCATTGTTTTTTAATATAATTCATATCTATATTATAAGCACTTGTATTATTAAATATGAGAACAAATATTTCGAATGAAGTATTGTGTCTCGAAACACTTAAATCGAGCTCGAACTACAAATTTGGACGGAGCCCTCTTCGAAGCTGCATGTCCATCTTGCTCTCCAGCTCACTCGATATGATGATAGATTTATATAGTAACTAGGCGGATGTCCCTGGAGACTCCAAGAATCGAGCCTAGTTATAAAATGAGGGGTCTTCACCTTCCTCAAGTATGTACATGGATATGATATTTTGTCACATGATTTTTTTTAATTATTATGACATCTAACTTGATCCTCAGAGCACGTGATGAAGCTCTAATTATTGCCATTTTGTGACTGACGTAGCTCTCGCTGTAATTTGATTCTATTCATCCAACAACGCTGTGAAAAAAGTGTCAACTCAGGCAACCCACCAGTTTTTCAAAACTGTAGAATATTAATTAACTTGTTTGACAAAATTAATTTTTTTAATAGAGTTTTGAAAATATTAAATTAATTCTGAACTTTCAAACTATGAAAATAAAATTTGTATAACTAGTCCTACCCTACAAGATGCCGGGAAAATTTTAAAAATGATCAATCGGTTTCACAAAAAAAAAAATTGTGTGAATAATAACTATGCGAACATATATTATTCATATATAAATATCACCAATATCATGACATACAAATTAGTGAAAGTTACACTATTTATAAGTTAAAATCCCATTGTTCATAAGTCGTGACTTGTAAAATTATATTTATATATATTGATATTGATATTTACATTGATATTGATATATTGATTCATCTATTCAACTATTTTCATCTATATATTCAATGTATTAGTCTCAATCTATATTCCTTATTGTTATTTTTTCCATTTTCGACTTATAAACCTGCTGCATTTAAAAAGTAGTCTACGTCCGTGGTGACACTTTGGTCATATGTAGAGGAAGGAAGACATAAAGCAATTAAATATAGAAAATATATTAATTAGGGGAATTGAATTCAGAAATAGGCATGAGATTTGGTGATGCCAAACAAATCTCGTGGAGGTAGTGGGAGTGGGACCAAACGATCAAAATTCCAATCCTCAGTTTACCATTTTGAAAGTTGTAAATTTGAATGCCTTTTGGACTTTAGCTTTGTGGAAAATAGAAATACTAATTCAAATCCTTTTTCTGACATTGGCAGATCAAATCAGCGATTTTTCAATGGAATTGTCTTTCCAAGATTGATCTCTCTTCGCTATCTCCTAATCAATCACAGGTATTCCTATTCACGAACGTAATATCAAAATATTTCAAAATTTCAGAGATTCGTTATAGAATTATTCAAAATCTCAGGCTATGCTAGTATCACCCGTCTTGTTGTGATTGCGCCACCATGACGGTAGCTTCAGCCGCCGTGCGATCTGACAATTCCAACTTTGAAGGAATTGCCTTCGAGTTTAGATATTAGACCTTCGCTTTCTCCGCCATCATCGTAGCTGATTCAGGTTTCATCGATTTGCTCCTAGTTTTACAATTTGCAGTACTAGACGAAATTAATATTAGTCAGTTAAAAGATTTTTATTTTAATTTAATCTTCTGAAATTTAATTATTCCATTGCAATTTTTCATGGTTGACAATATTATTTCGTATATAGTATTTTCATTACGTCTAAGTGCTCAGTTGCTATTGTACATGTCATCATAGAATATCAGATCATTCAAAATAATCACAACATTTAATTGTTTTGATGTTCTGTCACAACATATTCTTCTGAATTTTAGTGATAATTGAGCACTTAATAACCACATTAACTTTTGCATTGGCTTATAATAGTCATATCACCCATTTCTATTAATTATATCTTAACAAATTAATGGTGCAAAGTGCAAACAATATTGAGCATGAAATACTTTTTGACTATTCAAAATAAAAAGTTTGAACTTTAAGAAATCAATTAAGACAAAGTGCAAATTTGAGGATGAAAACATTGCCTCACTCTAATTGTTTTTAATCTTCTTTTATTTATTTTATGCAAAAGTATCTTTTTCATCTCAGAAGTTTAGGGTTATTGTTAATTTATTTTAAATGTTTATTACACGTTTGCAGGTCAAACCTAAGTTTTGAATTAAAAACTTTATCAAAATTGGCTTTCAGCCTAAAGGTGAAGTGTTTGGTCAGGCTAGGAATAGAAAAACAAAAGTGACATCATTTATTTAAGCTTTTAAAATTATGAGATTAGATAGTTTAATATCTATATAATAGTACACAATTTACTTTATGCTGTAAATGATAGTCTTACATGTAATAACATGTTATCAATCGTTACTAATATAATTGATAAAATTAGCGTTTAAAATGATATTGAAAATTTTGACAAATATATGAGATAAAATTAATAAAAAAATAAATATTTGAAACAAAATTTAAAATAATCCAAATTTTTGAGACAAAAGTATTTTTACCTTAATTTTTTGAAGGAAAAATGCCATCGTCGGACAAAACATTTTGTTGATGTCATACTATAGACTTGAATGATTAGGTTTAATTTAATACAAAGAAAAAATTTAGAGTCAATTGTAATAATGATTAAAAAAAAAAGAATTTAAACCTTGTATATTTTAAAAGTCCTACGATATTATCTAACCGATATTAGTGTGTTTTTTGGTTGGTGATGGCAGATGAACAAATTGAGAAAAAATTAAATTCACATAATCATCAATAAAGGAAAAAATGCACATAATCGTATCTAGATATCTTCCAATAATGGAATCTTTCCAATACTTAAATAATTCTGATCTCAAAGTATATAACTTTAACATTCTTAAACACGCCAACAAATTTAATTGAAAGTTAAACTTAAGTTGGTGAATATAGTAGGAATGTTGAATTCATAGTATGCTGAAGCAAATTCCATTTTTTTTTTTTTGGGTTCAGAAGAGATAATTTATTAGAAATGAAGCACAAAACTCTTATAAGCAGAAAACATGTTATAAGCCAGAGTTTACAATAAATCAGAATGGGCCCATTCTACTTGAACCAAGAATAAGAACTAACAATAGAGATAACATACTTCCGAAGCAATTTTTTAAAAAAATTTGAAAACTGTACAATCCAAACCCCACGGAAAAACAACTCCCAAAATTACAAGAAGAAATAGTAAACATACATAGCGAGGTAACATATCTCTCAACTTACTTTGAAGATTAAACCTTTAATAGTTTTTTTCTTTAAAAAAAATATGATGCTCTTGGTTGTAGATCTAATGCATAAACATGGTTGCAAATTTTTAAAACATTTTAATCCAAAATCTATATAAAAAAATCGACCAAATTAAGAAAAAAGTAGGATGAAGTCAAGTCATACCCTAGTTGGGGTCCATACGTGCCTAGGATGGACTATAACTAACGAGGCTTAACAACCTCAAACATCAACTACGATGGTCTATTGGAAAACTTTAAGGCGGCGGAAAAAAAAAAAAGAACAGTCAATTACTACAAAGCCTGCCTGCGTGGTTAGGTCCTCTTTATACACTCCTAATCCTATGCCGTTACTCTAGCTCCAAGCTGAGAGAGACACCTACAAAGAGTTGTTGACTTTGTTTAGTTGAATTTTTCAGAGTTTGAACCAAGTTTTAAGTATTAATTTTTGGGTGGCATTGAATTCTCTTCAATTTAGAAACTTGTTTTTTTTAAGTCAAAAATTTGATGATGAGCCCTTTAGACTTATTACCTTGTTTGGTTACAAAGTAAAAAAGAAAAAAAAAGTAAAAAAGTTGGAATAATGTTTATTATTATTATAATTATTGCTTAATAATATTTATTCTTTTTTATAACTTTTTAACGGAGGGCATAAAATTCATTTTTATTCATAAAATCAATATTTTTTTTTATTTTCATTCATAATTTTCTATATATCAAATGGAACGTTAGATTTGTATAACTTGACCCTTTTTTATTAGATCAATCCAAAAATCTGATAAAATTTCTTTATATAAATAGGCCAAATGATGGGTTAAAAAGTTTAATTGATTTGGCAAAAATTGAATAGGGGCTTGAAAATTAAAACTTGAGTAAGGAAAAAAATTGTATTGTAAATAGGTTTGGCTTGGTCTTTTTTCTAAGCCCAATCCAAAGACCATATGTGTATTAGTATTTTTTAATTTTTATGTATTACATATTATATATTATATAAAATAATAAGTATATTATTTTAGTAGAAAAGAAATTTAAGTATCCTCTTGCCTCATATGTACCTCTTTGGTCATAGCTTTATCTATCATGAACTTAAACTCATATAAGAAAAATAAAAGAGGCTTGAAAGTTATTAGAACTTTAATTCATTTTGGTTCTCTCTGTCTTATGAATTTGAACTCATAGAACTTGTGATTTTATATAAATAAATTTTATGTTGACAAGTCTTAACTTGAGAAAACTTATTTGTTTTGAAATTTTTTTTAGATGGATGAGTCCAACTCCTAGGATTTAAGGATTCAATAGGAGGCAGTTGAAACTTGAGTTTGTTATTTACTAGGATACAAGTCTAGAGATATAAAAAATATTTTTCCGCAAGTTTAAGGATGAGAATTATAATATCCTGCCTTTGATCATTTCTACTCCTTAATAAAAATTAACTATGAAAGAATATATTCATAACTTTAATGTTTTCTTTTTTTTCTTTTTATATGTCCAAACAAGAGGGGAAACAATTATTTTCTAATCTCTCATTCTCATTTATTTTATTTTATTCTCATTTTTCCATTTCAATTTTATTCTAAAAAAAGAATTAAAAGTAAGGGTATGTTGACATATATTTATGCAAGATTTGATCATTTCCTATTTCAAACAAAAAATTATGTAAATTATGTTAATCTTTTGCTTTTCTTTTTGAAAAACACAAAGTCACAACCTTTACATATGATAATTGCATATGTTTGCACTTATTAAAAATGAAAAGTTAGATGTTTTATTAAAAAAATTTCAAAAGAAGCTAAAAGAGTTTGCTCAAATGGTAAAAAGAGATAGTATCTCATTAATGAGCAAACCTAAGTTTGATTCATTTGAGAGAGCACTTTATGAATAAAATTTTAAATGCACCAAATTGATATATGAATAGGAAATAACACAAACAAAATTCAATGATACTTTTACTTTAATTTAAAAAAAAAAGTTCTAATCATGATACAAAACTTTAAATAACTTCCTCCTAGAAACTTTATAAAATCCTTTATGGTTGCATACCATGGTCATTCTCAAAGTTGAGTTCCATGATCATATTAGTCAGATACAATCTCAAATTTTTATGGTTTTAGACCCCATAAAGATTAATGTTCGTCCCTCTTTTATTCCCTTCCATAATATAGTTGTGGGCCTACAATTTTGCATGCAATTGAAGAAGTCTAAGTTCATCTACTTTTCTCCTTTTGAATATAGTTTTTAATTTATGAGAAGGGAATGGAGTTAATTGATTTGCATTCATGTTCGCTCAATTATATTGGTTTTGCATATTATGGCCGACCAACTGAACTAACTGTTTGGATTGGATCCGATCAAGAATAGGAGGTTCAAATATTCAATAGAATCATGGACTCTAAGCTATATGATAACCAATAGCAGCTGCCTTTTGTAATGGCTTAAAAGAAGAAAAAGAAGGATCCACCTTATGATTTAATATTTTATTTGCCACATTCAAGATTTGGCATCTCCTTTTTCAAAATTGGTTGTGATTTTGAGCATCTTTTCTATTTGCTTGTACTATTAGCAATATCTTGGGAACTTTGGATCTCACTTTACCAAGCAGGTAATCAAAACCATTTTCCCTGATATGTCAAGCACAATAAGATAAACGAAAAGTAAAGTGAGAGCATCCTTCGTCTTTTCAAACACCTATGATCAGGGCAGAGGTAGGGGACTAGTGCGAGTCTTCGTTCCTTTGTTATTTTGGAGATAATTATTATGTGTGTAAAAATTTTGATAAAATTTAAGTATGGCCCCAAAAAATAAAGAAAATTTCATGTAAATCTTTGTAAAATTACATATGGCCAAAAAAAAAAAAAAGATATAATTCTCCATAAATTTACATATGGCCCCTCCATTTTTTTTTTGGGGTGCCTCTGCCCCTGCCTATGATGAGGCTATGGTCACTTCTCGATATTTATATTTACAATATAAATATTATAAATTTGGAAAATGTGAGTTTGTGGCTAAAAGAGAACTTTGCACATAAATAGTGTCTTAAAGAATAATGTTATAACGTTGGAGTAATTTATCACCCTTATTTTTCTTTTGATAAAAAATTAGGATGTGCTTTAATATTATGGGAATGAATACCAATAATGGTGTAATTAGGAATATAAATGGACAGCCTAAATTAACTGTCAAAATGAAGTCGTTATAATATATATTCTCTATAAAGTTTTGATAAGATGGGGCAAGGAACTTGATACAAAGCAGAGTACATTATAGAACTATTTATATATGTACCTTTTTTTCCATTATGGAAAAAGGTAAAACCCTTTTTCAGTAAAAGAGATAAACCTAAGAAAAAAGAAAGGGTCAGGAATATGCTTGATTAATTTTTAATAAAACGAAATAACTTCAGCACTCACTGATTACTATAATGTTTTATCAAGAGCTTCATCGAATTCTATGCTTCACAATGAATGGGCTATACTAGAGATTTGGGCTACACTGGAGATTTGGGCTGCAAACAGTCACATGATCGTCAGGCCCTCATTCCAGCAGTCCGCGCAAAACACAAGGACGTATGCTGTGCTCAAGTATCAAGTTTTATTTTCCCCCTAAAATTTATATCTCAATAAATTTGTGTACAAAAACATTTTAAAATTCTCAAAAAAAATTTTGAGTCCGAATCCTTTGCAGTCACAAATTCACTGTTGATGTGATACATTTTTTTATATATTAATTGAATTTTAATCCTAGTTAATGATTAAGTTATTAGAATTTACTGTACTAATTGTATATATTTTTAAGCACGAATGTGATGAATGCTAATGTGAGAAGAAAAATTTAAGAAAGATTATGCCCAATTTGTTTTGTATATGGTTTCTAAACCTAATTTGGAGAAGAGGAAAACAAATAATATATATTATTAAGGTATATATTGAGAAAGAAAAAAAATGGAGGGTAAGAAAGTTATAAGGTCAATATTTGTGGCTTGGTTGGTGTTACATTTTGTAATAAGGGGATCTGAAGCATCTTTCGAGATAAGCTTTTTATCTTATATGCCTAAGTGTCCTGCAAAAGGATTTAGCATTGAGGCAACTGTGTGTTCTTCTGGTTGCAAAATTGTTTTGTCCATTTAGCTTTAATTCCCTAAAATTGCCGATTGCAAAATTTATACTTTAGAAATAATAGATTTAGTACTTATTATAGTCCATTTGTCCAGGGCCTTGATGAATATCAAAAGCACTATTAAGCAACGAGTTTATTATTTTCATAGACTAACACTGATTAGGATACTCTATCAAATGATAGGTATATAAGGTTAACTTATGTCATTCGTTCACTAATTCTATTATTTTGTGTAATTTTGTTTGTAGCTGCAAAAATAATGGAAAACTATGTGGATAGATGTGTAATTAGATGCCTTGAGAACTATAGATGGAAATAGAGAATTTAATAATCTAAAATATACTTTGTTGAATGTATTAGAATTTATGCGAATTCTTAATAAATATATAAGCTACATTTAACTCAAATATTAGAAAATACCAGAGGTGATCGGCATAGAATACGATGTAACCTCATACATGGAAACCTGGAAAATAAAAATAACACAAGATTGATGAACTTTATCATCCAAATAAATATGGAGGTTCCTAAAAAAATTTTTTGACAAAATTTTCTCCAAAATATGGACCATTTCCATCATAATAAGCGCAATCCTATAGAGAAATTCTACATGAGAGCTTTGCTCTCCATATTCACAGCATAGTTCCCCATTAATAGAATTACACAAGAAAAGCTAGATTTTGCCTGTAGGTCTAAGGAGTTACTCTAGATTACCAGTAAATTAAAATAAAGTTCAAGAATAGCATTGCTTACATAGACAAGTGTGGTACTCACCAATGGAACGCAAGCCCACGCTCATGCTGCAAAAATGAATCCATGCTGCCATACTATTTGAACACTTGTAAAATATTACAAAGTAGGTTGTGAGATTTAGTGAGCAAATAATGCTAATTAGGGTAAGTAGAGACAAGCTTTAGGTACAAGAGTTTTTGGAAGATAAGGAAATTACCATAAACAAATACTAAAGAGTTTCTATTATCAATTCATAGTTTAAAATAAAAAGTTATAGTTAAATAAATAGTAACAATATCACAATATACTCAAATTCACATTAGAAAATCAAGTAAACAAGTAGTGTGATTAATATCAATTGTCATTCTTAAGCAGATTGAAGTTAGGAAGCATCTAAACAAAACTAAATAGGATATAGACACGAATAAATAAGTCACTAAAGTAAGTAACTAGATGGGAGCACAAAGCCCATAATTATTAGATGGGTGCACAAGGCATACACTTATCAAATTGGAGCACAAGGCACATACTTGTCAATTTATATCTATGCATGGTGGCTAACACACAAGGGTAGCAACACCATTATTAGTTAGGGTTCAAATCATGGTGCACCAAGGTTACCGACTATTGCTATTAATTGTAGGATTTTGTACTGGACAATTTCTAAGGGGGAAAAAATGACTTTCAAATCTTAATACATTTGAAAGTTTCAAAATCCCCAATTGTTATGTAACCTTCATTAGATTGTAAAATTTAAGGCAATCCATGAATGATTAAATGATATCACTCATAACTCTCTATCTCTACTATTCCCCCAAGTTTATCCTAATTAATCATTATAAATTGCAATTTCGAGCATTGATTTTCGACTCAACCTCAAAATATTTGGATTGCTAGGTTGGGGAGATCTTAGCTTACTTTCATCATCTAGTCTTGAAAAATCACAACAAAAAATTAGGATCACCTAGTTTGATTTATCTATGCTAGAAAATGTAGATAAGTTTTCAGGCCTCTAGCTTAATCATGATAATTTCAATTAGCTTATCTTGCTTTTAGTTATAAACTATAATGATGCTTGCTTTTAGTTCATGTTAACAAGATGTTGCATGCTTAGCTTGCTTTTAGAGAAGTGCTTTGTATTTACTTTAGAAGGAGTTATATGTCATAATAGATTATTATATATTAAAATTGACAAGATGGATATACATACCTATTATTGGTAAATATATTATTCTATAGACAAGGACAACTTCGCTTGTCATAGAAACTAAGAAAAGAAAGATGAGCATAGGAAAGTCATAAAGTTTACATAAGTGTCATGATCAAAGATGGATAACCTTACTTGAAAAATCTGATTCAAGGTGAACAAGGTAAACAACTTCACCTATTTGTTTGGAAATTATTTTTTCAAACTAGCAAAAAGGACAACATCACCCTCTATGTAAGAAATTTGGCTTACAGGAATAAGAAGGATAACCTCACTTTAAATTGGAAAAATGATAACATTAAGCAAAGAAGGATAACCTTGCTTACACTAGGAAAAGCTTGCATTATTACCTACTAACTTGATTGTTTATAGTCTTAATGATCTTTTGTAAGAAAAAGTGCATCTTTTCTCTGAATTATTTCATAAAGCTTTCAAATTGCTTTATGAAGCTTTAAAAAAATAATGACTTTCCTCTTTAAGGAGAAACTCATTCCAATGACATCTTATATAGGCCATATTTCAAACTAATTTTGAAAATATTTTTCAAAATATTATATGATCACAACAACTGATTTTAAAATCAATTTTGAAAAAAGATATTTTTTGCCAAAGAAAAACATATTTAAACTAGCATGGCTTTCAAAATTCTACAACCATCTTTTGAAAATAACTTACATTAAAGAGCTAAGAATCCAAGCTTGTGTCTTGAAGTAACATTAACATGCAATGGGAAGGCTAAGCTCCTAGGTATGTGCTCAAATAAAAAAAAATGCAATAACCTAAGGAAAACACTACAAACTTGAGTATGTAGTACTATGCTACAACATTAATGAGGCCACAACACTAGGTACCCCACACTATCTGTGCTATGACAACCTTGGTATGGCTAGTAACTTTAAGCAAGCATTACAAAAAATATTCAAGGTGCCTCGGCTATAGTGATAGAAGTCTAGGAAAAAAAGGTTTATGACAAGCCACCAAATTTCAAAAAAAGATTTCAAAGGAATGACTTTCTTTGTAGAAATTGCTTCCCACAAGATATATCTTTACAAAATAGACATTTTCCAACTTGCATTATTTTAATAAAGGTAAGATTTAGTATATCTTATTTACAAAATGCATCCGTTACAAAAAGATTCATCATTTACCTATTTTATAAAATAGTATTTTTAAAAACATGTCTTATTGCAAATTTCTTCGAATAATGTTTTATACATCCTTGGCTATTTACAAAGGCTAAAACTTTGGAAATATACATGTTTTACAACCATGAAAGGATTTATACAAGGATTATAACATAGAAGTATTATTGCCTAGGAGAGTTGGTAAAACTCAATTTAAAAATCTTGAATGGTTTGACTTTATAGGCTTGAATAGATGAGCTACCTAACTAAGTAGCTTTTGCTTGGTGGCTTTGCTATAAAGGATGAGCTGTAGGTAGCAAGCCACTATCTTTAGTTACTCCTTATCTCTTAAGAACAACTTCAATGGGTACAACTAGAGTGATTGCTATTGATGACAATACTAGTCATTGAAATTGAGTTTTTTTTAAAAGGAGAAAAAATTTTGGATGACTACACTCTCTGTGTTAGAAGAACTAAAGCCCTAACAGCTAATAACATTAATTTGGTTCATCTTTAGGCCTTACATAAACCAATTTGTAGTAGTGTTTATAGATGACATTTTGATTTACTTAAAGATAAAAAAAAGATAGAAAGAAAACAAGAAAAAAATCTTAGGATGGTGTTACAAGTACTAAAAGACTAGTAAATATTTGTTGAGTTTAAGAAATGTGAAATTTAGCTTAGGAAAGTAAATTTTTAGGCCATGTGATTTCATAAGAAAGAGTATCTATAGACCTTGGTAAGATAGAAGCAATGGTGAAATGGAAAAGACCTCAATTAGTTACTGAGATCCAAAGCCTTTTAGGTCTAGCTAGATACTATATCAGGTTTATTTAAGTATTTTCCCAAGTAACCTTACCTTTAACAAGGATAACTAGGAAAAAGGTTCCTTTTGAATGGATAGTTGAGTGTGAGAATAGTTTTCAAACTTTGAAGGAAAAATTAATCATTAGACCTGTCCTAATTGTCCCTAATCTGAAAGGAAATTTTGAAGTGTATAGTGATGTTTCTAAAATAGGTTTAGGATGCATGTTTATACAAAATAAAAGGGTAATAACCTATATTTTTAGACAATTTAGATCTCATGAGAAAAACTATCCTACCTATGACTTAGAATTAGTGGTCGTAGTGTTCACCTTGAAAATCCAACAACACTATTTGTATGGCATGGAATTTTGAAGTTTTCAGTGACTATAAGAGCCTTAGATATTTATTTGACTAAAAAGAATTGTATACGAGGCAAAGGAGATGAATGGAGTTAATTACATATTATGACTTTGAACTTAAATACCATTTAGTAAAAGTAAATGTGGTAGCATATGCCTTTAGTAGGAAGTCCTTACAAGTTGGAGAATAATGATTAAGGAAAGTACAATATTAGGATACTTTAGGGATATGAGACTTTCCTTGACCATCCTATCCCATAGTCTATATCTAAGGGAACTTAGGATTGAGTGTGATTTATGGACTAAAATTAGAGATAAAAAGTCATTCTGATGGAACCTTCTCTTCTACTAAAGATTGGCCATTGATACATGATCAGGCCATTCATTTTTTCTTCTATTCGTTATTATCTTTATTACTAGTACGAAATCAAATGACCATGTTAAAAGGGATGAATCCGCTCTTAGGAATGATTAAATCCTTGCAATGATAAAACTAAGTGGATGTTCGAATTGACTGATGTTGAAGAATCAGCATATGAGTTATGGTTAGGGGTGAAATGCCACTCAAACCTAGAGCTAGCTGGTTCTCCTCGATATGTGTTGAGGTGCAGTAGTTGACTAGATTCTCCCTAAAAAAGTTAGCCCAATTGTACTTAAAAGAAATAATAAGATTACACGGAGTGCCATTAGCATAATGTTTGATAGAGACTATAAGTTCACTTTTCGGTTTTGGGGAGCACTATAAGAGACTTTTGGAACTAAATTACATTTTAATATGGCTTATCATCCCCAAACAAATAATTTGTCAGAACAAACACCAAGCCTTAGAAGACATGCTTAGAGCATGCACTATAAACCTAAAGGAAAGTTGGGAAAGATACTTATCATTAATAAATTTTACTTACAATAGTAGTTTTTATTCTAGTACTAGAATGGCACTTTATGAAGCCATTTATGGTAAAAAGTATAGATTAGCCTTATATTGGTTTGAAGTTAGAGAAAGGAGGTTATTAGGACTAGAATTGGTACATGAAACTTCTAAGCTGATCCAAAAAAGAATGCTTGCTGCTTAGAATAGGTAAAGGATCATACAAACAAAAAGAGGAAATCCTCAGAGTTTGAGGAAGGGAGACATGTATTCCTAAAGACTACTCTAACCCAATGGAATTGGCAAATCTTTAAAATCCAAAAAAAAATTGAGTTCTAAATATATCAACTCGTTCTAAATCATCAAAAAGATTGGATTGGTTACTTATAACATTGCCTTACCACTAATCTTTGTTATGTATTTCATGTTTCATAACTTTGTAAATATGTTCATGATCTTTCGCACATCATAAAAGAAGAGTCAATGCAAGTCAAATAGAATTTATCATATAAACCCATGCCTACACAGATTGTGGACACTGTCAAGAAATACTTAAGGAATAAAAGTATCTCCCTAATAAAGGTGATCTAGGAAAGACTAACCTCAAAAGAAACCACATGGGAAATGAAAGATAAAATGAAAGAAAAATATCCAAAGTTATTTCATTAAGGTAATCCTAAATTTTGTAAATAAAATTATTAAAAAGTAGGGAGAATTGTAACATTCTTATCTCAATAAAGTTAATTAAACAATATTTAAGTAATTTAAATTAAATTAAATGGCATTTGAGAAATAAGTAAAGGTTAATATAAGGCAAAATGATAAAAACTTTAAGGAAACAAATTTATTGAACATAAAGAAATTTTTTTGAAGCCATTAGAAATATAATAAGAATTATTGGGAATTTTTAAGGATTATTTAGGATTTATTCTAAATATTAAATAAAAGGTAATTAAGAAGTAAATATCTAGGAAAGGAATTTTTAGGAGCCCTAAAAATATAAGAAAAATATCTAAAAAATAAAAAATATTTTTAGTGAAATTTTAGGCAAACTATAATTATCAAAAGTTTAGAGTACAAATTTACAATTGGGGCTAAATTACAATTTTGACTAGGGTTAAAGTGTAATTTTAGCCTAGGCCAAAAAGAAATTATTATCAAAAGAAGAACATTGTAGAAGGAATGAGTTAGAAGAACTGAAAATTTTGATGTGTACTTTTTAATGATTAGGATTATACCTAATACTGAACTAACATGTATTAATTTTATCTTTAAAAGCATCTATTTAGAGCGAATTTACAAGATGCAGATAGAAGGAAGATACATAAGGATTCATTGGAGATAAAATCTCTTATATAATCCTACTTTTACTTTTATTTTCTTTTTCTACATCCTTTTAGAATTAAGAGAGAGAGAGAGAGAGAGCAAAGAATGTGAAAGGAAAAAAGAGTATAGAGGAGAAGGAGGACAAAGGAAGAAAGGAAAGAAGGAGACTAAAGAGATTTCTTAGCAAGATGTAAGGTAAAATTCTCTTGTCTTACTGAGAACCATGTATAATTCATCTTCTTTCCTCATTCATCATCATATCTTCCTTTTTCCCTCTCTTAAGGTGAAAGTCATAAATCTTTTTTTGGCGAGTTGATTTGTGTTTTAAGTTATGTTTTGCTAAGACTTTATGCTTATAAAATGTTTAAAATAATCATTTCAGGTCATTGGGCTTAGAAGGAGAAATATTTCTCCATGAACTATAAAAATGGGTTGCAAATATGATAAAGAAGAAGTCGGGCACTACAGTGCTGCATGGCCCAAAAAAAAAAAAAAGAGAAAGAGAGAAAGGGAGGGAGAGATGTATGCCCCTATAAATAGAGGTAAGGGTGTGACGGTGCCATGGATGGTGCATTGTGGCACCACCCCTTAAGTTAATAGGAAAGAAATTTTTAGTTAAATTTTATTCATAAGTGTCTATAAAATAGATATTGTGTGCTATGAGTATTCTTGGATAGTTTATATTCTTATATGATCCAAACTAATTGTGTGCTAAAGTTGCCTTGTCAAATGTTTTTAGGAATCTTAGAAGTTATTAAAGAGTGAAGTCTCAATATAAATCCATATACAAGTCATCTTGATTAAAACTTCATGTGTAGAAGACCAAACCATGAATTATACCTATGCATGGATTGTGAACACCGTATTTTGTCCAAACATAACAAAAATCAAAATAGCAAAATATATGAAAAAATAAAGAAAAAAAGAGGAAAAGAGATATGAAAAAAAAATGAAGGAAAAAACTAGAGAAGGAGAAAAAGTTAAAAAAAAAAGTATATATTTTTCCTTCAAATTTCAAGGCCCATGATTTTAAGCCCATAGAATCCACCAACCCAAGATAGCTCAACACCAAAAAAAAAAAAAACAAATAACAAAATACCAAAAAAAAGAGACAAACAAAAGAAAAATCAATTAAAAAAATATAAGCCATAACCTTGCTTCCTTTTCCTCTGAACAGAAGCCCAATACCAAAAAATAAAAATAAAAATAAAATTGATCTAAAAAAAAAATTAAAGCAAATAAAAGTAACTTCAGTCCAATTCTTCTAGGCTTAAAGGCCCAAATATGAAAAAGAAAATGGGATGAAAAAAAAAAAAATAAAACAAAAAAAACAAAGTAAAGGAAAAAGGCGGAGCCCATTCCTTCAGCCCAGTAACCTCTCCGGCCCTTTAACTCGAGTTTGAAGCCCGCATTCGAAAACCCTACTTGGTGGTTCCCTTCATTCCCTCGATTAGGTTCTCTAGCAGAGGAGGGGCATGAAGGTGCCAGCCTTTTCAGAGGAGGGGACCACGCTCGCTTGGGTACAGCCACTATGTAAAAATAAAAATAAAAATAAAATTGATCTAAAAAAAAAATTAAAGCAAATAAAAGTAACTTCAGTCCAATTCTTCTAGGCTTAAAGGCCCAAATATGAAAAAGAAAATGGGATGAAAAAAAAACAAAAAATAAAACAAAAAAAACAAAGTAAAGGAAAAAGGCGGAGCCCATTCCTTCAGCCCAGTAACCTCTCCGGCCCTTTAACTCGAGTTTGAAGCCCGCATTCGAAAACCCTACTTGGTGGTTCCCTTCATTCCCTCGATTAGGTTCTCTAGCAGAGGAGGGGCATGAAGGTGCCAGCCTTTTCAGAGGAGGGGACCACGCTCGCTTGGGTACAGCCACTATGTACGACCCTCAGCTGCTAAAAGCAAGGAGGATGAGAGATTGAGGGGGGTCAAAAAATGAGAGGAAGAGATAGATTGGGAGTTTAGGGTTAAAAAATGGGAGAAGAGGAGCTTTTAGGTTTTAGAGAAGGGTGCGAGAGAGAACGAGGGGGGAGGAGGAGGCTTTGATTGGCTTCGAGAGGAGAAGAAAGAAAGGAGGTTGAGAAATGGAAGGGGCTAAGAGTGAAAAAGAAAGGGGTTTTTCTTGAAAGGGATTTGAATCGAAAGAGAAAGGGCTTATGGGATGATTCAAGGGAGAACAGAAATGGAGAAAGATCGAGAGCTTGAAGGAAGATTCCAGAATGAGAGAAGTTCAAACAGAACAAAATTGGTGATGATGGAGTGGACATCGAGCATCAAAATAAAATTGAAACCAGCTTGTTGATTCGAATTCCTCGCGAAAATTTACTAGAAGGTACATTATTCTTTCATTCTAAAAATGTAAGACTGTGCTGGAATATGAACTTTGGATATCTTGATTCTGATGTTAGCATAAAGTTTCGCTCGCCTACCTCGTTTGCTTGGTCCCCTGTTCCCTTATCATCCTTTGTTCTATTTGATATAGCTTAGGGTTCAGACCTTGGCCAATGCTTTCAAATTGGGGATCTGATGTTTTACTATGAAATTTCATTCGTGTATTTAATGCACTAAGATGGGCTTGTGATTGAAAGTGATATTGAAGTTGAATCTAGACTATGCTATTCTATATGGAGAGGGAAGATTATTGGCTTTTGGTTGTGTGCTTACTAGTCCATATGTGTTTTCGAATCATTTCCTGATTTGGTTATTCTGTGTTGATTAATCTTAAATTATTACTGAGATGAATCTATTACGCTGTACGTTAACTCGTTTAGTTGGTTAATGTCACTTCAAATTATTGCCTAAAAAAAAAAAAAAGAGGAACCAGAGTGGAAAAGTGTGAGCTCTTGAATCCCTTTTTATTTATGGCCTGATTTATTTGTTTTGAGCCCTGAGATTTAATTGGATTTAGGATGTATTTGATCCCAGGGTTTACCTAAGATGAAGACTCCTACTGTTGTCCTTGACCTGTCATGTTTGTTTAGCCTAACTTGGAAGATTGTATCTCTGAGGTTTACGCGTACTTGATTCAAATGTATTTTAACCCAAATAAATTTCTACAGATGGCCTTTAGGTTGTATGTTCCATGAGTATGAGAATAATTAGAATACATTTGATGGTCATTTGAATTTGAATTGAAAACTATACTGTTACTCATGCCTTCATTGGAAGCGAGATTGATATCATGTCGGGATCCCTCGTCCTTCATGTCGGTTCAAAATCAGAGATTATAATGTGCAAAATTTGTTTTAAATAGAAATTTAATGTTTTTGATGTATTCCTTTTTAACAAAATTTTGAAACCACGCTTATATTGGTTTGCTAATTACAGTAAGGGTTGGTACACAACTTTTATCCATGCATTTGTTTGCTGTATCCGTTAGTCTTCAAGAGCTATCTCTTACATACTAAAGCTTGCTTAGATATTGATGTTTGTTCTCAAACAGTACTCTAGAATATCCTCTTCTACACGTTGATTTTTGTTTCCGTCTTTTTTAAGCATGTGTTGTTTAATAACTTAGCCCTGTGGAATTTACTATGCGTTTTGTCTTTTCTGTGTGAGGCTCATTACTTTGTGGTTTGCACCTTGGAGCTGATATATGAAAGGAGCTGAGGGACACAACTTGGGCTCAACTTGGTTAGGAGAAAATCTTATTTCTTTATGCACTGCAGATAAGATACAAAATGTGCTTTAAATGACTCTATTGCTTGTACAAAACCACACACAATCACTATTTACCATGGTTTGTAAAATATTTTCAATTTTTTTTAAAATTATTTATTTCTGTTTTTTTTTTCAATAGAATTGTTGTGTGGGATATTTTATCCCCTCAGACACATAGAAGTTAAATTAAATGGACCATGTGAAGCAATAAGCCTCCTTGGTACCTATTTGGGTCTCAAACTTATATTTTAATAAATTTTGGGTTTCAATTGTCAAAGTCAAATTAGTTTTCTTTAAATTTAGCAAAAAAAATATTTTTTTTAAAAAAAAGACAAAACCAAACAAAAAAAATAAAAAGTAAGTAAGAATTGAACTTTTTAAGACCTATGAACTTTTCTCAAAGTTTCTTTTAATAAAACTATATTTCATAAAAACAAAAAAGACAAAGAAAGAGAAAAATGAAAAAAACAAAAATGATAACCAAAAATTAATTAAATTCTTTTTGTAAACTTTAGAGCTTTTCTCTAATTTTCGTTCAATAAAATCAGAAGTAAATATATGCTTTACAAAAATTGAAAAAAGGTGTTTCAAAACAAGAAAAATCAATAAAAAAATAGAAATAAAAAAGAGAAGCTGGTAAAGA
Organism: Erythrophleum fordii; assembly: GCA_032878935.1. NCBI lineage: Eukaryota > Viridiplantae > Streptophyta > Magnoliopsida > Fabales > Fabaceae > Erythrophleum > Erythrophleum fordii. The sequence goes on along the minus strand of JAVQMF010000053.1, from coordinate 44,068,372 downwards.
AAATGAGATTATTTTAGTTTTTACATATTAAGACATACAAATCAATCTCAAACTTGTTTTCTTGGTGAAAGTCTAAAATGATTTTTATTTTCTTTTTCTCTTCTAAAAAATATATAATGATAATAAGAATAATAAAACAAAAAAAGAACAAATCATAAATTAAAAAATTAAAAATCATAAAAAATACATACAAAACAAAGATAAACAGAAATAAAAACAAAAATAAAAAAATAAAAAAACACGAAATAAAAATTAGCCAAAAAAAGAGAAACAAATAGGAAAAAATAATAATAATGAAAACAAAAAAAAGAGAAATAAAGATAGAAAACAAAAGATAACAGCAAAAACAAAAAATAAAAAGAAAGACAAAAAGAAGAATAAAACAATAACAAAAAAATAAAAAAAAACAAAAAACAAAGAGAAAAAAAAAGAAAAACAAAAAAATGAAATGGAAATGAATGAAAAAAATGATAGGAAAAAGAGAGAAAAATCTAAAAATGCAAGAAAAGTAAAATTAAATTTTTTTAGTAAATTAAAACACATCAATTAATTTCAAAACTCATTTTATTTGTGAAAGGAAAAAGTAATTTATTTTCTTCATCTTTTCGCAAGAAAACAACACCGAAACAAAAAAAATTAAATATAAAAAAATAAAAAATAAAGAATATACCAAAAAACAAAAAACAAAAACAAGAAAAAATATAAAAGACAAAAACAAAACATAAGACAAAGAAGAAAAAGAAAACCAACCAACAAATACAATCTCCATTCGAACTACGCGGATTTTGATCTTCATTTAGGGATATGTAGGCCCTAGGCTCTCATCCTAGGTCAAGTCCGCCCTGATAAATAATTATTTTTTTTTAGTTTTATTTTTGATTTCTTTCCTCTTATTTTAAATCTTATTTCTTTAATTTATTTTTCCTTTTTACTCTTAGTTTTATTTTATTTAATCTCTTTACCTTTTTATTTTGCATGTGATTTGTTAAGGAGATTTAAAATAGACTAAAGGCCATAATAATTTTGCACAACTAACTTAGGGTAACCGTTCTTAAGAACGGGTGTAATGGGGTGCCTAACACCTTCTCCACTTACAATCAACTCCCGAATCTAAATCTTGTTTTTAGACCATTTTTCTCACAAAACGGCTTTTCCAAAATTTTTCCTTTTCAAAAATAAATTTTGGTGGCGACTCCTGAACCTTATTAATTTTTACTTTTAATTTTAATTTCGATTTGGCACCACACGATCCTATTTTTGGGTGTGACAGTTTGGCGACTCCACTGGGGACAGTTTGAGAGTCAAGCCCAATTTTAGTTAGTTGAGCAAAATATTATGACCTTCTTTTTATTTTGATTTTCCCTTTTATTTGTTGTTTGCCTTATATGATTAGGGTAGATAATATGCCATTCACATGCTTCCTTCATTTGTTTTATTTCATTGACTGCATATAACATGTGTTAGGATTAGATAACATGTGGAATAAAACTTTAAGGTAGAGGACGATATTTGTATATATATTTCTTTTACTTATATTTGTATATATTTCTCCACCATTTGTTCTGCCAATTTGCCTAGCAGATGAGGGTTAGGTAATCTATAGGATGAAAGATAAATGCTCTCCTCACATACATCACTGAGACACAAATATCTCACACACATTATGGGCTCTATACTCGAGTCTTAATACACCTTAGGTTAGTAGAGGTTTATATTGATTTCCCTGTGAAACCTTGTGCTTCCTGAAACTATCATGAAGACCTCACCTAAATTGTGCCTTGTTATATGGGTTTGGCTTGTGTAGGATATTTTATTCTCTTAAAGTCAAGTTTATATAGCGAGATCCTCACTTCATGGCGAGGGCAATTTGGGAACCAATGTTCTAGGGGTCATAGATCTACCCTAAAATATGCACTAATAGTCAAGCTCTAGATGCCTCCTGAACAATTAGAGTTAGACTTCTGTAAATTAGTTATCTTAACCTAGGGTCTACCCATAGTAGGACAAAGGAGGGCATTTTTTTTTTTCTTTCACCACATTTATGCATCCAATAAAACCTTATAGGAAAAGTGACATATTGTCATTATTCATTAGAGTAGTTAACGGGATGCCATTGTACAGTTAGACATACGTTAATTATGATGAAAGTATACATTAGTGCAACTAACCATTATTTAGTGGGTTTCCAACCTTGAAAAGGTTATAATCACATTTGTCATGATCTTACGGAAGAAAAACCTTAAACATGCATTCATTTCTTCATATACATGCCAAAAAAAAAAAAATAACAAAAAAAAAAACAAACAAACAAAGAGAGAAAGAGAGATAAAATAAAATAATAAATAGTACACAACCCATTTTCATTCTTTAAAACCTCCACCCCATAAAATAAAATTTTCTTTCATAGAAAAGGAAAGAATTTTTAAAATTTTGAGAAATTATAATAAGTATGTCGCATCATCAAGTGAGTGTCATGTCTTGGGTAGGGATTATAATTATTTTAAGGCATCAATCGTGTAGATAAGCATATTTCTCTCAATTTGATTGTCAACTATTTTTTTTCTCCAATGAGACAATAACTTTCTCGAGAAAAAGTACAAAGTTTTTCTTCTTTTCTTATACCAAGACATAATTCTCAATGCTGTATGAGTGAGTATGTAACATTAAATCCATCATACATCAGTGGATCATTAAATTGGCTTGTTTGTACTACACATTATCAAAGCCAAAGTTCTAAGCATCAATTGTGTAGAAATTCCCTGTTCTCAAATTGAGTGATAAGCCATAACTTCTTATGGGTCAATAGGTTCCTAAAGGAATGTGGGAAATTATTAACCAATGATGATAATCCGCTGATTAATTGAAAAAGCTAATTTTGGGTAACTTACACAGGGATAGCAAGTTTTGACGCAATATTATGTGTCAATTTTCAAAATAAATAAGGATCAAATTAACTACATGAGTCAAGCTAGTTAAGAACTCAATTTGAGTTGCTTGTAAAAGAATTGAAATTCTTTGCAAGTCGATTTTGTTAACTCTACCCTTCATGGTGAAACAATAAGGTCCTAGAGGAAAGTAGAGGATATGAAAATGACTTTAACTTTTGTCAAAGAAAACCAAAATTGGTTAGACTTTCCCATAGACGTCATTCATGTGGAATTTAGCTTGTTCCCTTAAGATGATTTGTCAACTTTATTCATCCCTGTATGCAATAAAGCATCTGAGGAAAATAAAGGTCAATAAAATAGGGATTATCATAAGGATAATATTGAGTGGAAAAGTTCTAAGTCTTGTTTTTGAGTTAATTGTTATTTCCAACCTACCTTAGGGGGCAACGAATCCCCTAAAGGAAATAAAGATCCCTTGCCCTGAAAAACTTTCATACTAAATACACCCATCAGCTTATAAATTAAACAAGTAATAAAATTGCATTCGTGCATTGTCATAAGGCATTTCATGTTGAAAATCTGAAAATTTATAAAATACATAATTCTTGGCCCTTTGTAATGGAAAGATTAGCTTCATCTAAAAAAAATTTCAAATAGAAAGCTACACTCATGAATAGTTAAGGTGAGAAATTGAGGTATAGAAGCAAAACGAATTAGGTGAAAGGAATCTATCAGAAGTCTTGATAAACTTGGTTATTGTCCCTTAACCTTTCATACCATCATATCTTCCCGTTTATGACTATTGCCCACCATCATCCTTTCCATTCCAAAGGAATTCGAACCATCCATCTCAAAATTCATCAACACCTATCAAACTTGACCATGCAAAAAAATCACACACCATCTTAATCAAAACATTTGCCATGTACCTCACTTGGGATCCTTGTCACTTGCCTAACTTTCATTTGAGTAGCTTTCACAAGAGTAGGATGCTTCCTACACTAGCCTTTAACCTTCACACCCAAAATGGCATTGCTCAAATTGTACACTTGATCCTAAGGCAATGAGACACTCCATTAAAAAAAAAAAGAGTTGCAACCTCTTCATGAACAAGGTGTAAAATGACATAAGAAATAAGATTTCATGAGAATTTCTTGATGATTGAACTCTCAAAGAAGTTGTTTGTCATATCATAATCAGTTAATGTTTGTTTGTTCGATATTCTTCTGTCTAGCTAAAATCCAAAGCTAATAGAAGTTGATTCATTGGACCTTATTCGATTTAACGTTGTCAATACAATGGTCATATGCTTCCATCTCACCCTTTACGCATCTTTCCATTCCATCAATTATGTTAACACAACTTCTTTCCTTGCACGTTTTTCCTAAATAATCAAAAACCCAAAAATATAATGTCCAAAACTTCTTATGAAAAGATTTAATCGATGTAAAGATAGGTTAGATCTGGAACTAATTATATGCCTTAAATTCAATTACCAAAAAACAGAAGAGGAAAAACCAAATTAAAAGTGAATACATGTCCCACAAGCAAGTTATGCCTATGATACAAGGCGTTCTTGGCCTTCCTAAATATAAGAAGTCACCCATAGTCACCTCAATTGAGCCAGGAGTGATATTCATTTCCTTCACCCTAATCATACAACCTTTAGGACGGGAAGTTTTCAACAAATTTTTATGTCGGTAATTCAACTATTAAGAGAGGATCAAGTTCTTTCAATCATCCAAACACTTCTTAACTGTCACTAACCACTTTGGGCCTAAAAACAAAAAATCTTCAAATACTAAACATGAATCGAATCCGAGAAGCAATGAGAATTCTACGTAAAGAAAAAGCAATTTCAGCACCATAGTGAATTCCTTTTAGGAAAAAAGATTAAATGAAAAAAAAAAGAAACAAATTGGAGGAAGAAAAGAAAAATCATAGGAGGAAGGAAATTATAAAAAAGAAAGCTCTCACAGATTAAATTTTGAAAAAAGCAAAAGCTTTTAAAAGGGAGATTCGCCTTAGCATGCAATCAAGGGGCAAAATTCTCAAAGAAGAGTCTTATGTGGCATAAGAAGTCAAAAAAAAAAAAAAAGAAGGGAAAAGTCTCCAGAGGAGAGTTGAGCTGAACAAAAATATCTTTTAAAAGAAAAGGTTGAGTTAACTGTCATAAGCCAATTTATCCTGCCAAGATGGTATAATTACTAGAGCAAAATTCTCATTGTGAACTTACATGAATGTTTAGGCCTTGTCACCTTTCTTTCTTAAGCTACATTTTTTACCCATTAAACCCCATTACAACCTTGAGACTTCCTCTCTTGCTAAGTGAATTTCGAGTATGGAATTTTGTTAAAGTAATAGGAGAAGGAGATTAATAGGAGACTTGATGGGGGCATGTTAATTCTTGAGTTTAATATCTCTTATTTCGTAAACCTATTTACCAAGGCCACATTACAAACATCGAAAGTCTTTGTTAAGGTTTAGCTTGTTTGCAAAATAATAGGACAGATTTTCTTGAAGGGAATGGAAAAAATCAAAATAATTGAAATTGGGGCAAAAAAGTTTGATTCAGAGAAAATACTCTGAATCACATCAATTGCTTCTTTCATAAGGAGTTCAAATCTAAAAGTGAAACTTCTCTCTAACCTACCATACCCATCTTCTCAGCATCTCACTTCAAGTGTATAATTGGGGCATCTTCCCATTCTGTCACATTATGTCAAGCCATTGTCTATTCCATTTCTCCATTCCCAAGACATTTTACATGACCACATTCTTCATCAGCCCTTGTGTCCCTCTAATGTTAAGGACCTTTTTCCTTCCTAAAGTCATGTGTTTGTATCTTTTAATGCATGATTGTATTGACATTGTTAACTAAAGTAAGAATGAATTTCACTTATTGTCCTTTCAAGCATTAACGATGAAGAGTTGACAAGAGAAGATTGCTTTGTCAAGTTAATAGTCTAAAGTTAATGGCAAACAAATCACTTGGAGGAAAAAAATCATTTAGAAGTAAGTCAAAGTAAGAGCCTTGGGTCTTCTTAGCTCAAGATACTCCCTCAGGGGCATTTTTGACTAACTAAAAGTCATTAATAAATTCCTTCATCCAAACAATAAGAGGCAGATTAGGTAGGATAATCAAAAGCCTAATTTTTCTCACTAGGACAAGTGAAGAGCTAGCGTGAGAAAATTTTTTTCAAATACAAATGGCCAAAAATCCTATATTTTGACAAATTTTAGGATTTCTCATGCATCGCATGCTTGTATTGAATTTGTACATAGATGACATATTTTTTCCTTTCAAGTCAAATTAAAAAAAAAATGAAGAACCGAGGATCACATTTAATCTCATCAATTCATTAAAAAAAACTAAAAAAGATCATATTATTTCTCATCAATTCATTTCCCAAAAAAAAATAAAATAAATAACAAGTCTAAAATTCTAAATCAGTTTAAGGATATTAAAAAATAATGCCCTTTCTCTTCCCCTTGTTCCCTTGAGATGATTTTGATTACAAAAGCAAAAAGAAAAAAGAGAAGTTCAAAGTTCAAAATCAATGTAAAAACATTTAGAAATAACACTCTCTCTTTCTCTTTCTTTTAAGGTGATCTGGTAAAAAAAAAAGGTTCAAAACTCCAAATTAATTTAATGATGTTTAAAGATGATGTCCTCATCTTTTTCTCTATTTAGAGTTAAGTTCACTTGCATAAATTGTGCATATTCTAGAAATAAAAAAAATTTCAAGCTTAAAAAGTAAAAAAAAAACAAAAACAAAAACAAAACAACTTGCATCTCATATGCATACATATTGTCATATCCATACAGAAGCAAAGAAAAATATACATTTGAGGGAAGTAAAACAACTTACATCTCATATGCATCCTGCATTCCATATTTGCATACATCACATAGCCTCTAGTTCACACTGAGATAAGCAAAAGAAAAATCTGCATTTCATGAAAGGAAGCATCACCTGTTTCATACATTCCACATTTGCATATATCACATAGACTCTAGTTCACACCGGGGCAAGCAAAAGGAAGATTTGCAGTTCATAACATAAAGCATCACATGTTTCATGCATTTCACACTTGCATACATTACATAGACCATAGTTTATACTGGGGCAAGTGAAAACAAATATTTTACATTTTATAAAGCATCTCATATGCTTCTTGCATTTCACTTAGTTATACATTATGTGGACCTCAAGTTCATATTGAGGCAAAGAAAAAACAAAAAATGTGCATTCTATAAATTGTAGCATCCTATATACCTCATACTTCTAACACTTACAATGATCTTGATTCATATTGGGGCAAAATTGAGTTGTTAAGCTTAAAAGTCAAGCATTTTGCATGCATTGCACGTTTCATATAGGTGCATTACCATGCATAAAACTTAGATGAATGAAGTAAAGTTTTCAAACCTAAAAAAATTCACCAAAAAAAAAGGGCACTCTTAAGTCCTATGCAGAATAGGCACCAAAAGTCCTGCTTAGAACAGGCATAATAAAAATCCTATATAGAATAGACACCTAAAGTCCTACGCAGAATAGGCACCCTTAAGTCGTACGAAGAATAGGCACCCTTAAATCCTACACAAAATAGACACCCTTAAGTCCTATGCAGAATAGGCAACCTCAAGTCTTACACAGAATAGGCACCTCAAGTTCTGCACAGAACAGGTATTCAAAGTCCTACGCAGAATAGGCACCTAAAGTTCTGCATAGAATAGGCACCCTCAAGTCCTACGCAGAATAAGCATCCAAAGTCCTGCGCAAAACAAGCACTCTCAAGTCCTACGCAGAATAGGCACTAAAAGTCCTACCAGAATAGGCACCCAAAATCCTACGAAGAATAGGCACTAATAAAAGTCCTGCCAGAACAGGCACTCAAAGTCCTACCAGAATAAGCACACTCAAAGTCCTACTAGAATAGGCACTCAAAGTCCTACCAGAATAGGTACCAAAGTCCTGTCAGAACAGGTACTAATAAAAGTCCTACTAGAATAGATCCACTCAAAGTCTTGCCAAAACAAGCACTCAAAGTCCTACTAGAATAGACACCAAAGTCCTGCCAGAATAGGTACTAATAAAAGTCCTACCAGAATAGGCACACTCAAAGTCTTGCCAGAACAGGCACTCAAAATCATACCAGAATAGGCACCAAAGTCCTGCTAAAATAGGTATTAATAAAAGTTTTACCAAAATAGGTACACTCAAAGTCCTGCTAGAGCAGGCACTCAAAGTCCTACCTACCAGAATAGGCACACTCAAAGTCCTGCCAAAACAGGTACTCAAAATTTTACCAGAATAGGCACCAAAGTCCTGCCAGAACAGGTACTAATAAAAATCATACCAGAATAGGTACACTCAAATTCCTGCCAGAACAGGCACTCAAAGTCCTACTAGAATAAGCCCTCAAAGTCCTACCAGAATAGGCACCAAAGTTCTGCCAGAACAAGTACCAATAAAAGTCCTACCAGAATAGGCATACTCAAAATCCTGCCAGAACAGGCCTTTAAAGTCCTATCAGAATAGGCACCAATAAAAGTCCTATCAAAACAAGCATAAAAAGTCCTACACAAAATAGGCACCTAAAAAGTCCTACACATAATAGACATTCAAAAGCCCTGCACCAGAACAGGCACCAATAGAAGTTTTACACCAGAAGTCCTGCACCAGAATAGGTATATAAGCCCTGCACCAAAACAAGCACCACAAAGCTCTACATAGACCAGGCACCCAAAAACTTGCAAGCATCTTTGATTAAGTTTCAGCATTTTCAGGTAAGTTAGCTTACCTTTATCTTTTAGCGTCCTAAACAAAATATATGTTTCCATCTTTACTTATTCTTAAGCTAAGGATATTAAAAATTACATTTTCGATCTCCTTGCTTAAATAATAAGTAAAGAGGGGCAACTTGTAAACACCATATTTTGTTTAGGTCGCTCCTACCTTTTCTTTATTATTTATTGTCAAGAGGCAATCAAATCGTTCCAGATAAAATACTTATTCTTATCTTTACTTGTTTTTTATGCAAAAAATGTCAAAAATTACATTTTTAATTTTCTTGCTTAAGAAACAAGTAAAGAGGAGCAACTGTGAATACCGTATTTTGTCCAGACATAACAAAAATCAAAACAGCAAATATATACGAAAAAATAAAGAAAAAAGAGGAAAAGAGATATGAAAAAAAATGAAGAAAAAAACTAAAGAAAGAGAAAAAGTTTAAAAAAAAAAGTATATATTTTTCCTTCAAATTTCAAGGCCTATGATTTTAAACCTATAGAATCCACCAACCCAAGATGGCTCAACACAAAAAAAAAAAAACAAAATAAAATAACAAAATACCAAAAAAAGAGACAAACAAAAGAAAAATCAATTAAAAAAAAAAAGCCATAACCTTGCTTCCTTTTCCTCTGAACTGAAGCCCAATACCAAAAAATAAAAATAAAAATAAAATTGATCCAAAAAAAAATTAAAGTAAATAAAAGAACTTTAGTCCAATTCTTCTAGGCCTAAAGGCCCAAATATGAAAAGGAAAATAGGCTGAAAAAAAAATAAAAAATAAAAAACAAAAAACAAAACAAAAAAACAAAGGAAAGGAAAAAGGCGAAGCCCATTCCTTCAGCCCAGTAACCTCTCCGGCCCTTTAACTCGAGTCTGAAGCCTGCATTCGAAAATCTTACTTGGTGGTTCTCTTCATCCCTTCGATTGGGTTCTCTAGCAGAGGAGGGGCATGAAGATGCCAGCCTTTTTAAAGGAGGGGACCACGCTCGCTCGGGTACAGCCACTATGTACGACCCTCAGCTGCTGAAAGCGGATCAGGTAGAAGGGAATGAGGGATCGCGCATGAAGAGTTAGTAGAGCAAAGGATCAAAAGAATTTCTGGTGCAAGGAGTAGAAGGGGGACCATGCGAGGACGCCTATAAAAGCAAGGAGGAGGAGAGATTGAGGGGGGGTTGAAAAAATGAGAGGAAGAGATAGATTGGGAGTTTAGGGTTGAAAAATGGGAGAAGAGGAGCTTTTAGGTTTTAGAGAAGGGTGCGAGAGAGAACGAGAGGGGAGGAGGAGGCTCTAATTGGCTTCAAAAGGAGAAGAGAGAAAGGAGGTCGAGAAATGGAAGGGGCTAAGAGCGAAAAAGAAAGGGGTTTTTCTTGAAGGAGATTTGAATCGAAAGAGAAAAGGCTTCTGGGATGATTTCAAGGGAGAACAGAAATGGAGAAAGATCGAGAGCTTGAAAGAAGATTCCAGAATGAGAGAAGTTCAAACAGAGGGTAGAGTTGGAATCTGAAGTTGAGGAACGATAGTAAAACCATGGAAGAGAGGAATTGGGATGAAATTGGTGATGATGGAGTGGACATCGAGCATCAAAATAAAATTGAAACCAGCTTGTTGATTCGAATTCCTCGCGGAAATTTACCAGAAGGTACATTATTCTTTCATTCTAAAAATGTAAGACTGTGCTGGAATATGAACTTTGGATATCTTGATTCTGATGTTAGCATAAAGTTTCGCTTGCCTACCTCATTTGCTTGGTCCCCTGTTCCCTGATCATCCTTTGTTCTATTTGATATAGCTTAAGGTTTAGACCTTGGCCAATGCTTTCAAATTGGGGTTCTGATGTTTTACTATGAAATTTCATTCATGTATTTAATGCACTAAGATGGGCTTATGATTGAAAGTGATACTGAAGTTGAATCTAGACTATGCTATTCTATATGGAGAGGGAAGATTACTACCTTTTGGTTGTGTACTTACTAGTCCATCTGTGTTTTCGAATTATTTCCTGATTTGGTTATTCTGTGTTGATCAATTTTAAATTGTTACTGAGATGAATCTATTACGCTGTACATTGACTCGTTTGGTTGGTTAATGTCACTTCAAATTGTTGCTTAAAAAAAAAAAAAGAGGAACCAGAGTGGAAAAGTGTGAGCTCTTGAATCCCTTTTTATTTATGGCCTGATTTGTTTGTTTTGAGCCCTGAGATTTAATTGGATTTAGGATGTATTTGATCCCAGGGTTTACCTAAGATGAAAACTCTTGTTGTCCTTAACCTGTCACGTTTGTTTAGCCTAACTTAGGAAACTGTATCTCCGAGGTTTACGTATACTTGATTCAAATGCATTTTGACCCAAATAAATTTCTACTGATGGCCTTTAGGTTGTATGTTCCATGAGTATGAGAATAGTTAGAATACATTTGATGGTCATTTGAATTTGAATTGAAAACCATACTGTTACTCATGCTTCATTAAAAGTAAGATTGATATCATGTCGGGATCCCTCGTCCTTCATTTCGGTTCAGAATCAGAGATTATAATGTGCAAAATTTGTTTTAAATAGAAATTTAATGTTTTTGATGTATTCCTTCTTAACAAAATTTTGAAACCACGCATATATTGGTTTGCTAATTACAGTAAGGGTTGGTACACAACTTTTATCCATGCATTTGTTTGCTGTATCCGTTAGTCTTCAGGAGCTATCTCTTACATACTAAAGCTTGCTTAGATATTGATGTTTGTTCTCAAACAGTACTCTAGAATATCCTCTTCTACACGCTGATTTTTGTTTCTGTCTTTTTTAAGCATGTGTTGTTTAATAACTTAGTCCTGTGGAATTTACTATGCGTTTTGTCTTTTCTGTGTAAGGCTCATTACTTTGTGGTTCGCACCTTGTAGCTGATATATGAAGGGAGCTGAGGGACACAACTTGGGCTCAACTTGGTTAGGAGAAAATCTTATTTTTTTTATGCATTGCAGATGAGACACAAAATGTGCTTTAAATGACCCTATTGCTTGTATAAAACCACACACAATCACTATTTATCATGGTTTGTAAAATATTTTCAATTTTTTTTAAAATTATTTATTTCTTTTTTTTTCTTCAATATAATTGTCATGTGGGATATTTTGTCCCCTCAGACACATAGGAGTTAAACCAAATGGATCATGTGAAGCAATAAGCCTCATTGGTACCTATTTGGGTCTCAAACTTATATTTTAATAAATTTTAGGTTTCAATTGTTAAAGTCAAATTAGTTTTCTTTAAATTTAGCAAAAAAAAGATTTTTTTTTAAAAAGATAACAAAAAAAAGACAAAACCAAACAAAAAAATAAAAAGTAAGTAAGAATTCAACTTTTTGAGACTTATGAACTTTTCTCAAAGTTTCTTTTAATAAAACTATATTTCATAAAAACAAAAAAGACAAAGAAAGAGAAAAATGAAAAAAAATGATAAGCAAAAATTAATTAAATTCTTTTTATAAACTTTAGAGCTTTTCTCTAATTTTCGTTCAATAAAATTAGAAGTAAATATATGCTTTACAAAAATTGAAAAAAGGTGTTTCAAAACAAAAAAAATCTATAAAAAAAATTAGAAATAAAAAAGAGATGATGGTAAAGAAAATGAGATTATTTTAGTTTTCACATATTAAGACATACAAATCAATCTTAAACTTGTTTTCTTGGTGAAAGTCTAAAATGATTTTTATTTTCTTTTTCTCTTTTAAAAATATATAATAATAATAAAAATAATAAAACAAAAAAAGAACAAATCAGAAATTAAAAAATTAAAAATCATAAAAAAAATACATACAAAACAAAGATAAATAGAAACAAAAACAAAAATAAAAAAATAAAAAAACACGAAATAAAAATTAGCCAAAAAAAAGAAACAAATAGAAAAAAATAATAATAATGAAAACAAAAAAAAGAGAAATAAAGATAGAAAACAAAAGATAACAGCAAAAACAAAAAATAAAAAGAAAGAAAAAATAAGAATAAAACAATAACAAAAAATTAAAACAAAAAACAAAGAGAAAAAAAAAAAAAAAAAAACAAAAAAATGAAATGAAAATGAATGAAAAAATGATAGGAAAAAGAGAGAAAAAAATAAAAATGCAAGAAAAGTAAAATTAAATTTTTTTTTGGTAAATTAAAATACATCAATTAATTTCAAAACTCGTTTTATTTGTTAAAGGAAAAAGTAATTTATTTTCTTTATCTTTTCGCAAAAAAACAACACCAAACAAAAAATAAATAAATATAAAAAAAATAAAAAATAAAGAATATACCAAAAAACAAAAAACAAAAACAAGAAAAAATATAAAAGACAAAAACAAAACATAAGACAAAGAAGAAAAAGAAAACCAATCGACAAATATAATCTCCATTCGAATTACGCGGACTTTGATCCCCATTTAGGGGTACGTAGGCCCTAGGCCCTCATCCTAGATCAAGTTTGTCCTGGTAAATAATTATTTTCTTTTAGTTTTATTTTTGATTTCTTTCCTCTTATTTTAAATCTTATTTCTTTAATTTCTTTTTCTTTTTTACTCTTAGTTTTATTTTATTTATTCTCTTTATCTTTTATTTTGCATGTGATTTGTTAAGGAGATTTAAAATAGACTAAAGGCTATGATATTTTTGCACAACTAACTTAGGGTAACCGTTCTTAAGAACGGGTGTAGTGGGGTGTCTAACACCTTCTCCACTCACAATCGATTTCCGAATCCAAATATGGCTTTTAGACTATTTTTCTAATAAAAAGGCTTTTTCAAAGTTTTGCCTTTTCAAAAATAAATTTTGGTGGCAACTTCTGAACCCTATTAATTTTTACTTTTAATTTTAATTTCGGTTTGGCGCCACGCGGTCGCATTTTCGGGTGTGACATAGATGACCATATTTCCCTTAAACTTTGGATGATTCCTATGCATTAATGACCAGTGCCTAAATACTTGATATGTACTATGGACTTATACAATATATTAAGACACTATAAAAAGAAAAATGATTTCTATTAGAATTGATACAGGCAACTTGCAATTGTGTATTCCATGATTAAATTCACAACTAGCTATAATTGTTTAACTCTAATGATATCTGGTCTAATAATGAGATTTGGCATGTGGATGTTTAGGATGTGGGTAGGAAAGATATGTATTGATGTATTAGGAAATCATTAGTCCTAGGGAGACATGGTTTTCAAAAGGAGATGGTTTTTAGGAGATAATGTTTTCAAAAGGAGATGTTCTTCAATGGTATAGACATGGTTTTTGAAAGGAGATGGTCTTTAATTGCTTTATATTATAGATCTACTCTAGAGGATACCATAGTATGCAATCATTATTCTTATGATTATTCCAATATATATGGTACTAACATATGTTATGCAAGTTCAAGATAAGTAACTTAACCTTTTTCATTATACATTTGATTGCCCTGTCATGTTGAAAATTATAATGAGTTGTACAATATGTGAATACATATTCTATTTAGCTTGTATGATAAATTATATGAGTTATTAATATTCAAATTATGTTATGACCTGCTTAATCATCTATGACATGTTTGACTTTGATAAATGGCATACTTTATGTGTTGATATCTATTAGTTATTCCTCATATAGACAAGAGCATACAAGTAGAAATGCTTTCTACACATGTGGCAGATGAACCATTACTTGTTTTAAAATTATTATTATCTTATTGAGAATTTTTATGATTCTCACTTGTGTGGTAATGTGTTTAGATTTAGGAAAAGATGTCGACAATAAATTTCATTGTGGAAATTGAATGGATGCATGTAAACATTTTAGGTGTTAGTAGTCAAAGATTGATAAAGATGTCTAGTAGGTGTTCATTAGTCAGTAGATGATGAGGGTCTAGCAAAAAGTAGAACCATGAAATTAGCATCTCCTTTATGTTGTGCATTTGTGAATATGATGATTTCATAGGTAGCCTATAATATCTTTTGATGACATGAGAAGGCTTGCTAAAATGCTTGACCATAGGACTTTTATTTTAGTATGTGTATGTATATATAGGTCTTATGACCTAACTAACTAAGAATAGTGTTTTCAGTGGATGTATGATGTGACAAGTCTTACGTAAGGCTTGTTCACCCTAAACAATAACCTCATATGGAATATGCAAAAGAAAATTTTCAATCTAAAAATGGCTAGTAGTATTTGATGCATGTGTGATCCTCTTGTTGGAATAATGTATTATATGATACAATTATAGCTTTTGAGTATTAGACACTCATGATAATAAGTAATAACAAATGTTGTCATATGATAAATAAATGTGTTACACTTATTCCTCCATTTCTTGTTTTATCTCCCTCTCCATTAACAAAGAAATAAAATTTATTTAAATTCATAAAACAAGAAGATGAAGCAAAAGAAAAACATAGACAAGGATGGAGATGTAGTTACGTGTTGGAAGATGAAGTGGTTGATTTTATATTACTAGTTTTGGAGTTGGTAGAAAATGTCTTGGTCAAGAAATGACCATGGAAGGCAACAATAATAGAGCCTTAAGAGAGTATGTCACTCTATTAATAACATTTAAATTAAATGCTATAGTTTGTTGAACAAGTTGGGGTCTACCTTTTAAGGATCTTAACAACCACATTTTAAATTTTTTGAAAACATATGATACCTTTAAAGTGAATGGTGTTACTAAAGATGCCTCCAGACTAAGATAATATCCCTTCTTTCTTCTAAATAAGGGTTGGTTGCATTCTTCACTTAATGATTTATAACAACATGGGATGATTTAGCATAAAAGTTTCTTACAAGGTATTTTCCTCATCTAAAATAACCAAGTTATACAATGATACCATCTCCTTCATGCAATATGATTCTAAGCCCTTGTATAAAGCTTAGGAAATATTTAAACATTTATTGAGAAAAAGTTTTGTATCATAGGTTGCCTATTTAGATTCAAGTCTGAACTTTTTATAATAGGCTTTCTAATTAGACAAAAGCAATTGTTAATCTTATAATAGGGGGTAATTTGATGTGTAATAATGTTGAAAACACATAATTTGGTTTAGAATAAAGCTTCCAACAACTTCTAAATGTTATCTTAAGAAGCTTTATAAATGAAAGCCACAACATTTTTTAATTATAAAAATTTTCTTGAGCATAAAAAATTTTGTTGATAAACTACTTGGACATTTATACTTTGTTCATTGGAATACTTTTTATTCTCAAAGCCTCTACATAAGTTGCCCATTAGGAAGATAAACTCATGGGATATTTTTCTCCACTTTTGGTGTGTTAAAACACTTATCCTTACATCAACCAAATAGAGAAAATATTAATGTATCTTTCACTTTTTCTTTCATCTCTCTTTTCTTTCTTTCCTCCTGATCTTTATCTTCCCTTCTTTATTCTTCTGTTGTGCTTTATCGCTTTCCTTTCCCCTTTATGTTGTGCTCTTCTAATTGCCATATTATAACTTTTTAATGTCATCGTTGAACCTCCTCCCTTTATCCGTCGTACATGGGCTTGTTGTGAGGAACTATAAGTATGGTGTGAGTCATGGTGAGTATGCTTTTTCACTTCCAATGTAGTTTTTCTTCACCATTCTCCCTTCCTTCTTTAATTTTTGGCCATTTCCTTCCCTTTGTGAGGTTGTTTGTATCAATTGACCACCCTTCTCCCTGTGGCCTTGATTTAATTCTCAAGAGAAAAAGGGTTACAAAACTTGAGACTTAGGCATCTTAAGCTATTTTAAGAAGTTGTTTATACTTTTAATCTTTAATTTTTAACTTTTAATGGTAATATCTAAGCTCACATTGTGAATTGTCATCTACATATGAAAAACTAAGTTTAAGGTTTAGTTGCTCAAATTGGAAAATAGGGGTGTAATTTTAGGCTTTTAAGTGATGAGTTATTGTTGAGCAAGATAGAGGTTAGAAATTACTACCTTGAGCTCAAATAATAATTTGGTAATTTATTTATGCTATTGGGAAATTTTGCGAATACATATTGAAGGGGGCCTAGCTTTATGGAGAGGTAACAAGTAGCCTCTTAGTATTTGGCACCATTAGTGAGTAGATAACAAGTTATAATATATTTTATTGATTTTACAATGTTTGTTGATTTTATTTCATAACCTTTTTAATTCTAATTTTAAACTTATTTGTGTCTGCTAATGTGGAAAGGTTCTTATTTAGTTGTATCTTTATGTATGAGTTATTATGAACGTGTAATAAGTTTGAGTATGGGTTAATTGAAATTATGAACTTAAATGATAAATAATTGAACATTGACTATGTGTCTTTGAAGGTCTATGTCATATTATGTTCCAATATATACTCTTTATTGAATTTATTGTTTGATTAATTTTTTTTCTTTAATTTTTTAGTTCCACTTTAACTAGTTTGTCACTTTATTTTAGTTATATTACTTTAATTAATGTTGTATAACTATATGTCATTCATTTTATTGTATTTTATTTAATCTTTTTATTAAGAAAGGGAACTTGTATTAGAACCCTATAGCTATTAGAAAGGATAACGACCTAAATGCACTTAGATAAATGATAGAAAATCCTAGGTTTCCATTAGGTGCAGTCACCTATGAGAGGATAAGGAGCTGCTAACAAAGTTTAATTTCCTCTAGGTAATTGGTATGGAATATGTATTACATTATACAAGGGTTAGATGGAGATGGAGTTGCCTATTAGGTATAACTAACTATGAAAAAATAAGGAACTATCAATGAGGCATAGTTGCCACTAAAGGAAGTGAATTTGGTTCTTTCAAGTGATACCCATTCCAAAAGAAATTATTGTTATAGAAACTATATTTATACTTATTCTTCTATTGATAAATAAACGTGCTTATTTTAGTTGCTTTTCTTTTTGACCTTTCTTCCATATAGTGTTTTAATTTACTTTTTTATTTTGTATATAGAGCAATTATGTGACCTTAATTTTTAATTATTCCATCTATTTGAGGGATACAATTACTTATCTTTTCTTTCTTTATTAGCTAAACTTTATTCAACTTGGTGTCCACTTTAAAATTTTGAAAGTTTATTGTACTTTCCTAGTGAAAAAACTTGTGCCTGCTCATTCCACTTTTAGTTGTTGTGATTTGTTGTTTGCTTATCGGGTTTCATGACCCACTCTTTTATTTCTACATTTTGAGATAATGGATTTAGGCCTGATCTACCTCTTTCATCTTAGATCAAGAGGTGTTGAAGTGGTGACCCCTACATTTGAATTGCATGGGCTTGTGTTTTGTTATTTTGTTGTTTTGAATGTGTTGTGTATAAAATGTTCTAGTTTTGGCTCCACTTGACCATTGGTAGGATCTCTAATCTCTTTTAAAATTGTTTAGTTGATAGGAATTAAGAGTAGAGCGGTCTTTGATGTATTATTGAACTTCACTATTTGTAGAAATTCTGGGACATTTATACACTATTGAAATTTCTGTACAAAGTTAAGACTAAATTTTAATTATGAAATTTTTGAATATGAAATAAGTATTGATTTAATAAATGAAAGGTATTACTGCCAAGAATATGTTGACATTTTTTAGGGATATGGATGCAATTTTTTTTTTTATGGAGTATATGGATGCAATATTTATCTCATATTTTATGCCAGTCAAATATCTAGTTTGGGGTGTGACAAGCTTAAAGCTATATATATTTTTAAATTAATTAAAATAAAAAATTATATTTTACTTAAATTAAGGTAGAATTAAAAAATTCATACATAAATTTTAAAATATAACAAACTAATTTATTGCTTTTTGGATTAAAATAAAAATGTTAACTTGAAACCAGAATTGATGACAAAAGGCCATGTGGTTCTCATATGACCTCTAATATATACATTTTTATCCCAATTTGATAAGAGCTTATGAAAATGGTTAAAGTGAGAAAGTAGTCTCTTGTACCTAATTTTAATTAAAATTAAATTTTTTTATTTTAGTTAAAAATTCAGGATGATATTTATTTTAAAATTGATATACAAGTTTTATAATTAAAAAAGTAAAATAAAGTTTCTTAAAATATGCAAGTTCATAAAATCTCAATCTACTTCCAATGGTGATAGATTTTTATTTTATATTACAAAATCTACGATGAAAAGTTCGCATATTTGGCATTCCCCTGATTGCATGTTGATTCCTCTTCTACTTTTGAAAAAAGACAATCTAAGAATTACACCAGTCTTAACTCATGCAGCCATGTAGCTAGGACTTGGGGAAAATTCTTTAATATTATAAGAAGAGGTAGATTTTAGGATAATTATTCATTAATAGCTAATCTTTTTTTAAATTAGTAAATATATATACCTTTTTCAACTTAAATAGAAACTCTCCCCCCAAGAAAAAAAGGTCATCATTTGCTTTAAAAAATGAGGTAATAGACAATTGAAAAAGTTGTATTTAATTTTTTTTTTCATTATTATACTTATATTAAAAAATCTGAAAATAAAATATTTTATTAATTAGAAACTTAACAAAGATTTTTCTTTCCTTATCTTTCTAAAACAATTTGATTTAGTATTTTATTTCCATATGTGTGTAGCATCACATAGCTCTTGCTATATAAACCATTCTAGGGTGAGCCAAGAGGTCCCAAGAGCTTCCATAACATAAACAGAGAAAAACAAATTATATATATATATATATATATATTTATATATTGTTGTGGTATATATTTAGAAAGGAAAAAAAAATGGAGGGCAAAAAAGTTATGAGGTCAATATTGGTGCTTTGGTTGGGGTTATATTTTGGTATGGCGCAATCCGAAGCATCATTCTTGACATGCTATTTGTCTTGTATGCCTCAGTGTCTTGTAAAAGGAATAAGCATTTCTGCAGTAGTGTGTTCTGCCGGTTGCCTTGCAGAATGCATACATCAACATGAAAGAATCACAAATGATAGCCAATACACTTGCAGTCTGGGTTGTGCTAAATCTTCCTGCGCCAACATCAGTAGTCCTGAAGACCTGAGTACCCTCCCTTAGTTTCTTGCTCTCTCTTTCATTCACTACTTGATAAGATGTTCATGTATCATAAACTAACAATTTGGTCTTAAATTAACTACATATTGTATCCATTTAGCTTTAATTTTCCAAAATTATTGATTAAAAAAATTTAGTTGACTGGGCATAATAATTTCTTGCACATCATTTTGTGAAAGAGTTCCAAAAAAGCAGAAAGAGTAACTTGTAACAAATTTATTATTTTTATGGACTAATTCAGGCACTAATTCATTTTCGGAGGTTAAAAGTGAATAGACTTGAAAAATTAGGAATTAAATTGCTTGTTTTACTCTAGTAAATATGAAAATTTCAAAATATATGTGTTGTTATACATATGTTATATATATATTAGAAGAATATTGATTTTTTTTATACTATAGGTAACATATTAAAAATTTTTCGCACATAGATTTCTTACTAATTATGTTGATTCTGTGTAATTTTGCTTTGCAGAGGGAGACAAAGTGGGAGACTGTGTGGATGGATGCGTGGATGGATGTGTTTAGATTTATAGACAAAAACAAAAAATGTAATAATCTAAAATAAATATTATTGAATGTCTGAGGATTTAAGTTGGTTCTCAATGAACAAATAAATTACTACTGAACTCAGATCTTGGGTGATTATAATTTTTATTTTTTATATTGTTGTTGTTATTATTATTATCAAGTCTATAGAGGCATAAGGTCTTTGAGTTGAAAGTGGCAAAATAGGCAGAAAAAATGCTTGAACTCAAATAGATCAACTTCCTCAAGTCTAGAAGATAAAAGAAATACCACTTGAGCTATGACACTTAACTATTGTTGTTGTTGTCATTTTGTTAGAACATAAAAAATTTCAAAAATTAATAAGGCACATTTAAGAACAAAATAATGGGTAAATGAACTTTTACATGTATTATTACCTCCCCTAAAATTTAAAGAAATATCAATTAGTACCCTTCTAATATAAAATTTGGCTCAAAGCTACCTTACCATTTCCCACAATTTTTTTATGGTATCCTTAATATTAATATTTTGTTAAAGATTTTAATTGAAGCTGGAAAATAAGTGAGCCCCATTAATATATAACATGCATTAATGTTTGTTGCCAATCAAATTCACAACCCATCATCGAAAAGGCTAAGGTTTTATGATTGGATACGTAGGTGGGTCATGGAGCCATGCCTTAATATTCCATGTTTCTAACAATCTTGACCCCCTCCCCAACTTTAGCATATTGAATGCAATCATTAGCTATAGTGGGCTAATAATACTCATGTTGAAGCAACTATCCCATCTTTGGTCTAGTATGGTGAGCTCCACGCATACTTTTATACATCTCAATCATAAACTTAAGAGCTTTTTAACCATCCAAACATTTAATGAGCATCACTTTTTTACTCTTCTTATATAAGGCGCTTCATATAAATGTAATTAATAGCCTTGTTTCTAACCTTTTGACTCACCTTAGACTTAAGATCCTTAATATGGTAATCAACTTAGCAAGCCAATCATCAAGTGTTCTTGACTAGCTTGAGGTGGAGTCAACATGGGCAATCTGTCTTATAGTTGGCAAATGTATTTTCTTAACAACAAACAATTCTCAGCTATAGACAAGGAACTTATATCTTAAAGTCATTTCAACTAAATCATTTGGCTTTTTCATTCCCTTTCCATGGGATGTGCATAATGATGACATCTATGAATTTGTGCAACTTGCTCAAAGTTGTAATAACCCAAATTAAAGAAGAGAAAATAATGAAAGAAAAATTAGTTATAAATTTAAATTATATAAAGCAAGTCTATATTTAAGAGAATTTATTTTAGGAATTAAATTACTTAATGTAAATAAAACTTTAGGAAGAATTAATTTATTAGTTTGCGTTTAGGAATATCTAAGGAAACATTTAAGATTTACTTAATGGGAATTTGACATAAGTTGTGCCATAACTCAAGTGGCTATATTGTTTGGTTAACATGCAAAGACTTTGTGTTTGAAGCTGGGCATGATAAATCTTTCCTTTCCTTAAACATGTTTTCCTATATGATATCCCTTATGCATTAAAATTTTTTAGAATTGCCAAAATACCCTATAAGTAGTGGAACAAAAAAAATGCATGATTAGCAATTTTTTTTCCTTTCTTCTTCTTATGTGTTATGATCAGAACTTTCCTTTACCTTTTTGCTTTGTTCTTCTTATATGGCTGTTGAAAGAGTTTTGTGTGAACTTGGATTGATTAGCTGAAGTGATATGTTAACTTGCACTTTTGATTCCTACATTTAAGCGATACACTAGGTACATTTAAGCGATACACTAAGGAAAAGACTCTATTCCTTAACTTTGGTACTAAAAGAAATGCCTAGTTTAAAAAATGACTAAAAATAACTAACACCTACCGTTTGTAATTGCAATAAAAAAAGTAAATGTATGAAATGCGATAAATAAAACTATAAATAAAGTAATAAATTCTTAAATTTAAAGACATGAAAGTAGAAGATAAAATTGAAATGATTGTGTTTAATTGATTAGATGTACATGTTCAAAAATAAACATACAATGAGTATTTAACTCTACCAAAACTATTAGCCACTTCTTCCTTATATTTTAGCCATATTAGCAATAATGTAAGATCATGGCTAACAACCTTAATGTAAATAGGTGCCATGTTAGCTTTTCTAAAGATTAAAATAATATATTTATTTGTTAACAAACTGCCTTTTTAGTTGACCATAACACTTATATTCCTAAAATTTAGGAAAGTAGGTCTCCAAATATATTCTATATTTCTCTTGACTTGATCAACTCACAAACTTTCTTTGTTTCTAACTGATCTGGTTAATTACATTTCAAATATTCTACAAACTTAATTCCTAATTTGTAAAAAAGTAGTTAAATGGCTAAAAATTGCTTGAGATTATCTAAATATTCTCTTATATTTTAGCTATACTTTATTAGGCTTTTTTCATTTACATATTTCAAAAAAATCCCATAGATTAAATATATGGCGTAGAGACATTATAACCTATTGTTGGCCTTAAAAGCCCAATTTAGCTCTCCAGCAACAAATATAGTCCAATCCAACTAATATCCTAAAATGGTTTAGCTTAAATCATAGGCCCAATGTTTGATCTAACCCATTATTCTTTATTGCTAACAGAAGGCCAGCTCTAGCATCATTTTTACTTTATACCATCAGTAGATCACCTTCCATTAATGTCTATGCAACCATTAAAGCTCAACAACTCGATAAGCTTTCCTCTTTCACCCTTCTTCATGCTCTACCATTCAACCATGGAAATAAAGTTAAAAGCTTGATTTTCAACCAAATCATTTCTTGAGGTGTTAGAAGGAAGCCTATAGAAGCTTACCTCATCTTTGTCCAAATCACTCCCACCCAAGAGCATCCCTCCACTTGCATTGTGAAATATATGATTTTATGTTTTAATTGGTGTTTTTGCTTGGCTTGGGAGCTCCATGTTTCCTTGTTATATTCTTTTTCATATTTTCTTTCTTCTTTCTTTTTAGCTCTAGCAAGTTGGGTTAAAGTGGTTTCCATTTTTCCTTCTTCCTAAGCTTAAAAGTGAATTGAACTTAGGGGTTTTCAGTGTTGTAGGCAATAAAGGTACTTGGTGCTTGGGTGAACTACCTATTAGCTCAATCTTCAAGTTCTAGCTTTTCTAAACCTATTGATGCAATACAAGTTGATTGAAATTTATTTATGTTAGAATCAATGTTAAGAGTGAATTGAATACTTGAGTAAGTTTTTTGATAAATGAAGAAATTAAATTTTTGTAGTTAAATAATTCTCTTGATGATAGGAAAAATTAGTAAATAAAGTAAAAGAGATATTGTGATAGTGTAATTGCTTTTGTTAAATGGTAAAGTTGGAAATTTAGTGATAATTGCGAGGCTAAGAATATTGGATTGATTGGGTCAAATTACTATATAGAATTAATGGGTCATTGAAGTGATAATTTTACCTAAATTGTATTTTAGGGAACTTCAAGGATATTCCTACGTTCAATTTTAAGTATGTTGATGGCCTATTTTGTTGTATAAATCTCACCCAAAAATGTTGCTTTTTCCCTAATGTTATAAGATAGACTAGGATTTGACTTTTGTAATATTGTTTGTAATGGCACTTGTTTCTTTTTAAGTTGAATTTGAATGTCATTTTTGGTGATATTTAAGCTTAATTGAGTTCTAATTTTCATCTTTCCCTCTTGCATTTGAACAATGGCAAACTATGTTATTTGGTAGAGATAATATCTAATAAGCCCTAGAAAGCGACCAAAGGGAAGGCTAGAAGGAATGGCATCATTGATTTTACCATGGATATTGAAATCAAAATGGACTAACTAGTTAGACTAAAAAATTGATAAACAGGCCACTAGAACAATCCATTTAAACCACAAAACTGATAGATTAAAAAACTAATAAAAAATAACTACACCAATCAACAACTAGTAAAACCAAACAATCTAATGGTTACCCATTCAGAGTAAAATAATTCTTACCTTGGGCCCTATGCATTATCCAATAGTCTAATCTAGGAAACTTAGGCTGAAGCTTTATCTTTCCTTCATTTTACAAACCTACCTCCCCACTTCTCTTTCTCAATTAGCCGACGTGGGACTTCAACATTAAAAGTGAAAGTGAAAATAATGACTAGCTAGTTACAAATAACAGCATGCTTGATTTTGTGTCTTCCAATTTCAAAGCACAATCAACTATAAATAATCCATAGAGTAGACAAGTTAAATCTATTAGCTTTGTTAGATTTCAATTTACTTTTCAAGATAAACAAAACACTAAGGTAATGATGATTCACATGGCTACTAAGTTATCAAGAGTTTCTATTGCTCTTATTGGAATTTGGAATTTAGGCTCTATTTCTACAACAGACCTTTTCTTATTGCATCCTTGCCATGATTCAAGCTATTCTACAATGGTTCAGACAATTTTATGGCAAACCTAATTACTATTTAGATGATTAACTATGCTCTATCTCATCCACGCCTCAGAAAATAGGTATATAGTTTTTTAAGCTCCACAAACTCTGTTTCTCAATAACCCACATGGAGTTTTGTTAAAGTTTACATTTTTACTATCCTAAGTGTGGTTAGTGTGTGTGTGGGTGTAGTTATCACCAGATTAATCACAGTTGGACTAATAGACCGTTAACTAATTTCTTCATCGATTCGATGACCAATCTAATTTTAAAAACATCGGGTTTTGAATTACTCTATCATTGTGATATGCTTTTGAATAAGATTAGTGGTACTTGACTAGAACAAGCCCAACATCACACTAAATATTAATTTGTCTGTATTTATTTTATCTTATTTTATTTTTAAGAATTTTCCATTCGAGACTTTTAAGTCTATGTTAATACTAGTGCCAATTATGTTGTTGATCATTCAATAAATTTTGAATTTCAATGGTCCACATCCAATTAGTCTTTCTTCTTTAAAAATTTTTTAAAAAATAAAATAAAATAGAAAATCATTTTAAAAAATTAGTTAAGTCCCTCTTTTTCAAAAACCTAAAATACAAAAAATCCTATTTTCATAAAATAAATAAAAAAAAAAAGCTAAAATGCATAAAACGTCCATAACTTAAGATCATGTGCAATTAATCTCCCACTCCTTTAAAAGCTTAAAATTAACTTTCCAAACTATTGATTTCATGTGATTAAAACTTTTCATCAATCAAATTATTATATCTTATGTAAAGAGTTACATAACTCTTGTGCAATATTTATTATCTTTTTATAATTATTATTCAATAATATCTCATTATTATTTTATCACTCTTTTTAAAAACAAAGATACAGATGTCATTTTTATAGTCAAAATCAATTTTTTTATTCTCTCAAAGATCACATTTCTTCTATATTTTTCATTTTAAACACGCCGTTAAAGTCACTGATAAAGAGACTGCATGTTAACTTGCAATCATCCACAAAGCAAATGACGTGGAAAATAGAAGCACAGAAGGGTGTTATTTTAATATTCCTGGAGCCTGAATTTACCCTATCTCCACAAGAGCAGGAAGGTGATTTCCGGAAGCCCAATTGACCCTTTCCCCAAAGGGATTGTCCTACTAACCTAGCTCGAAGGTAACTCATCTCTCTCGCCCGATTTCATCTTCCCCATCCTTCCCACTTGTTCAGTTGTTGTCAGTACTAAATCACTTGTCATAGTTGTTCCTCATTGCCCATTGGCTCATCTGTGACTCGTCCATCTGTTCACTTATCGTCTATATGTTTAGAGCTCTAAGTTTGAAGGAGGAAGTACATTAGTCCGGGACTCCCTCGTTCACTCGCCCTTTCTGTCGTCTGTTGGTTGTATTCGCTGGAGCTCCATCAGGGAAGGAAGTTTGAAGGATGAAGCAATGGGATCCACTTAATTCTGTAAATTGAATGTGGAGCAATTTGATCCATGACATAAATTGTTTTCTTCCCACTTATTCATGGTTTCAGTAGCACTTTTAAAGCCATGTCAAATTATTATATACTCCAGAAGGATAATCTGTCATATCAAAGTATAGCTCCTTTCACAGTATAGGATCTTATTGACGATGGATCAGCATAGTTTAGTTTGATATTCATAGCATATTGTAGTTATATTTTGGCATTAAAGCTGTCTCTGTTTTGGCGTTAAATATTTAACCATGCACATGCTAATTAGATTTGTTGTTCGCTTTGTTTGTTAGCCAAGTCAAGACTTGAAACTATAATAAATGTTGAGATTTGTTGTTTACTTGGTTCCTTCCTACTTATTCTTAGCTTCAGCAACATAATTTTTACTTTTTTGAATAAATTATACAGAACTCTTTTTTATTTTCAAAACATACATAGACTTTCCTTAAATCAAAAGTTATCATATATTTTAATCTAATTTTAAATTTTTTTTAAATTTTAAATAGAGAGCATTTTAGTAAAAAAAATTTTAAAATTAGACTATAATATAATATAATTTTTATCTTTAGAAAAATATGTGTATATTTTGAAAATAAAAAAAATTTGTATAATTTTAACAAAATTCAATGAAAGTATGTATAATTTATTTATTTTTTTAAGAGTTGTGCCTTCTTACTTATTCCTACCAGTGAGATTTGTTGTTTGCTTTCTTAGCCATGTCAGGACTTAAACGTTCCATTTGGGGGGAATTTGGAATCAATAACTCCGCGTGTTGGAAGTCAGGACATAGAATATCCAATTTGCATATACAGATAAGCAGGGTTTAAATATTAATCGATGAATAATATTGTGGCAAATGAGATTTGTTGTACTGAATTGTCATTCTCTCTTTGGCCAATAATACCTTCCTGAAATTTGAATTAAATTATTAGGGTGTATGCACTGGAGATTTTTGAAATGTAATTGCCCAAAAGACACAACATATTTAGTTAAATGGTATACATATTTTAGAAGAGAATGGAAAGCAGAGTAAAAGTGCAATTGGAGCAAATGCTTTTGACACTGATGGTTCTCATGTCCTACCTTTTTATATTATTTTGCTTAGTGATTCCTTACTGTCTTATATCTATTAGTTTATGAAGCTAATAGGAATTTAAATTAAAATTAGATATTCTCTTTACTAATAGGCTTGTTTGAGTTCACTATTGAGTTGTATAAAGTTTTTCTCATTATTTTGGTTTGCATTTATCTACTTTAAATCTAGAAAATAAATGAATGAAATTGTGCTTTAATTAATGTTTTCTGTGTAATGAGACTCAATTTTTTCCTGCCTTTGATTAATTCAGCGATTAAGTTCTCCAAACAAATATCTCGACTAATGATGCACTTTTCTACAATACTGAAGTTCCGTTACTTACAACAATATAAATCTGGTTTAGAACTAGATTTTTCTGGTTTAAAACCTGAACTTCTCTGGTTTAGAATTTTTCATATACAAGTGTGATTCTGTCTCTTATGTCCCAGAGAAAAAGTGATATCCATAAAGTGACCAATTTTTACAGATGTGATTCTTTTGTTTCTTATAATCTTATAAAGTGACCAATTTATGGATATCATATACAAGTGATTCTGTCTCTTATGTCCCATCTTCTTATACAAATGTGATTCTTTTGTTTCTGTGTTCATCACAAAACTCGGAAAACAAATTTTAATCCATGAAATAAAGATATAAGATTATGCAGTTGACAAGCGCCTCCGAAGGGAAATAAACAATTGAACAGAGATTGCAAAATTCTATATACATATAATAGAGATTACGTCAAACATTATATAACAAAATAGGGAAATGCAAGAGTTATGTCCCTAGAATTAACATGAAGTTAATTAGCACAGTAACATATAACAAAGTTGGATAAAGAGCTTTCTTATTGTACGTTTTTCAAAGATACTAAAGCCAACATCACGCTTATTATTTGCTCATCTTTTTCTTCAAATGCAGAAGAAACTCCACACGGATCTTCTGTAACAAGCAATGTAAGAACATTGAGTGAACTCCTAAATGTTGTCACATTATCCGCCCATCCCAAGTCAGCACCTTTCAAGGACGGTTTCCCCACTATATTATTAGAGACTCTCCTCCTCTCTTACTACTTCATCCCATGTGGGACGACAGGATCTCCTCCTCTCCTACTACTTTATATGGTTGGCTTAAGCGAGCATTCTTCTTATCCTTCTCTCTAACTCCTTCATTTCTTGTTTCATCTCCACTCTTCAGTAACTAAGAAGAAGAATCCATTTAAAGCCATAAAGCAAGAAGATGAAGAAAAAGAAGAAGAAGGAAGAGGACTGAGAAGGTAGCACTACAAAAAAATAGTGATTTTGCGACAGTTGTAACATGTCGGAAGATGAAGTGGTCGATCTTGGATTGCTGGTTCTCGAGTTGGTAGAGAACGTATTGGTCAAGAAACGACCATGGAAGGCAACAACAACAACAGAGCCTGAAGAGAGTATGTCAGTCCATTGATAACTTTGAAATTAAACCTGCAGTGATTCAAATGCTACAGTGCTGAACAATTTGGGGTTTACCTTCTAAGGATCCTCACAACCACATTCTAAATTTTTTGGAGATTTGTGATAACTTCAAACGAAATGGTGTTACTGAAAATTCCTTCAAACTAATTATTTCCCTTCTTGCTTCAGGATAAGGTGAAAATTTAGCTGAATTCCTTACCTACTAGATCTATAACAACATGGGATGATTTAACGCAGAAGTTTCTTGCAAGGTATTGTCCTCTTGCCAAAACACATAATTTGCAGGAGAATATGGCTTCCAACAACTTCTAGGGGCCATCTGAGAGAGCTTCACAGAGGAGTGTCATGTGTTCATGAATTGGATGCTTTAAATGCAATGACTGCCCAGATAGCTGCACTGATTAAAAGCTTTGGCAATTTTGATATGCTAGACCCCTTTATTATTTGTAAGCGCTACAAAAAGGCCATATAAAGGAACAATGGCAGCGAGATTCTCTGTTGTAATTTGTTTTACTGCACGGCGAGCGGAAATCCAATTTCAACGTTTTTGTTAAGGATTACAAAAATAACGTAGGTTTTTGAAAATTATAACTAGAAAGATAAAAATTTTCACTGCAAGATAAAATTATTACTTTAAAAATTTTAATTATGTAGTATAGTTAAAATTTTTACCCTCTTAATTATAATTTTAGATATTTATGTCATTTTTATAGCCCTTAAAAAATTAAAATTGCTTTACTGCCTAATCTACTGTAGCTAGACAATACAGGCTCAGAACAATGCCCGCTATTGCTGAGTCTATATAGTTTGTTAGAAACTTCAATAAGAATCAAAACAATCGTATTCTAATTCTTTAACTTCAGATTTAACCTTAACCATAGAAAACCCCCTCAGCGGGTATTACACTATAATACTCTTGTCAATATAGCATTAGATTTAAAAAATAAAAAATCCTGACCCCCCTGTATGGAGGGTCAGCCTACATAGAGGGGCAAGATCTGCGCACCTCGCCAAACACATGCTCCACAAGAGAAAAACTGGACACTCAATATAAGTAACTTTTGAATTCTTACTCATAATGATTACTCTTCATCCTCATTATAACCAAAAGGAAAAATGAAATCAATATGAAATTGACATATTATGGTTGCTAATAAGATAAATTGTAGTAGGGATATATGTAGCTTTCCTTTTTGTTGGAAAGTGGCGAATGTTGTGTAATAACCTAAACATTTAGAAAAATAAAAATAATAGAAATCTAATTATGAATTTAAATTAAACGAGTTAGAAAATTTTAAATAGGCTTGAGAGTGTAGAATAAGGGCTTAGTAAGAAGAAAAGAAAAATATAAGAATAACAATTAATTAATTTAATTAAAATCATATAATATAACAATAGAAATGATAAAGATAAAATAAATAATATTTATATATAAATAAAATTATTAAATTTTATTTTTGGGTAGAAAACAAAATTTAACTAATTTTAGAAATTTTCTTGAGCTTAAAAATTTTCTTGGAGAGCCACTTGAACATTTGTATGTTGTGTTTCACAAAATCTTTACATAAGTTGCCCATTAGGAGCATAAACTCATGGGAGATTTTTCTCTACTTTTAAGGCGTCAAAACACTTCTTAAGTCTCATTTTGAACCCAATAGAAAATATGTCAATGCATTTCTCATTATTTTTTTCTTCATTTTTCTTTTCTTTGCCTCTCTTCTGTCTTTCTTTTTTTTCCTCCTTTCTTCCTTCCTTGTGATTATCTTCCTTTTTCCATTCTTCTATCATGCTTCATCTCTCTCCCTCTCCCTTCACGACATGCCTTCTTTAGCTACCATGTTGTCACTCTCTGACGTCTCACTTGCTATAGCTCTTCCCTTCGTCCTTCGCACATGGGCTTGATGTGAGAAGCTAAGTGTGACAATAAGCCCTTTTTTTTCTCCACTTTGATTTTTTCCTTCTTCAAATTTGGTCATTTCATACCACTTATAGGGTTATTTGTGTTAATTGTAGCAACCTCTTTCCATGTGGCTATGATTCAACTTTCAAGATAAAGAAGGTTGTGGAATTTGAAGTTTAGGCATCTTAGGCTATTTTAAGAAGTTGTTTATACCTTGAATCTCAAATTTTTAGCTCTCCAAAGTAATCTAAGCACAAATTGTGAATTGGTAGCTACATATGAAAGTCTTGTGTTAAGGGTTAGTTGCTAGGATGAGAAAATGGGGATGTAATTTGGAGTTTTTAGGTGATAAGTTATTATTAAGCAAGATAGAGGTTAGGAATTGCTAATTTGAGCTTAAATAATAATTTAGCAATTTATTTATATTGTTAGGAAGTTTTGTGGACACCTCTACTAAAAGGAGCAAGTTATGTGAAAAGGGATCAAGTACTCCTAAAGTATTTAACATCATAAGTCAATGGATAACAAGTTACAATATGTTTTGTTGATTTTACAATGTCTGTAGATATTATTTCATCAACTTATTTGTGCACATTAATGTGGTATGGGTTCTTAGTTGTATCTCTATTTGAGTCATTATAAAGGTGCAATAAGTTTAAGCAATGGCGGAGCCACGTTGCTCTGAGAGGGGGTATATGCATCCCCTCACTTTGGGGAAATTACAAGTAAAAAGATACAAATCTTAGTATTTTGCACTTTCTACTTCTAATATTTTGCACATCTTACACTTTATATCTTTAATTATTATATTTTAAATTAAATTGCACCTCCTGACCTAGGGTCTTGGCTTCGCCATTGAGTTTAAGTATGGATCAATTGAAATTACAAGCTTTGACAAAAAAGAAGAGAGCATTAAGTGTGGCTCTTTGGGTAAAAAGTCTATGTTATATTATGTTCCAATATATACTCTTGCCATGGTGAATGTTAATACTCGTTAGTATTATCTGTTGATGATATTAGCATGAATTAATTTAAATATGTATGAATCCAATAACAAGATTGATGGAATTGAGGTTGAGTTAAAATGTAGACTTCAATTGCATCTATTTAATTTAATTTTTTTTTCTAGTTTATTTTGTTTTTGGACTCACCTTAAACTCTCCTAATCCCATATTGAATAGCATATCATACAACCAAACTTGAATTCTAGATTGATCAATTTTTAAGGAAAGTGGGCAAGAAAACCAACCTTGCTAGACTTATTCACATAATAAAAGAAGATACTCCATGGATTTAATCTCAGTTACAAAGCATGGACACTAAGGAGTGATGTTGCACTTCTTTTTCCAAAGGTTAGCATGTTAAAATGTTAAATAATATACTTTACTCACCTAAAATTTACTCTTGTTATAACTTTATTACAACTTGAACTTCAAAGAACAATAGGCCTAAAATAGAATTAAAACATAAGGTAATAATAAATTCATAAACTGTGGTTTAAATTAAAACTACAAGCTCTAAGTTTTTTAGACAAATTTCACAAAGTTTAGTGACTATCAAACTTGCATTGTTTTAGGAGAAAGTGTCACCTGAACAATAACCATATGGGCTTCCATATATATCACATCAATAAGTCTATTAAGTGTTTGTAGGTTTGCCAAACAAATAGGCTATTTTGGTTAGGAAAAAATTATTGTGGGATTAAATTGGAAAATTTTACATTTGAAAGACCAAATTGAAATAAAAATGATCTTTCAAAGAATAAATAATTAATTTTCTCTAATTATTAATAAAATTGCTTCTCCATTCCAAATATTTCTGTAAAGTAAATATGATTGGTTTATTGTTTTCTCTCTATGACTTTCAGCTGCAAAATTTTACATATTAAAGGGTAACATTTCTTTTAAGTATAATTGATATATAT
Organism: Erythrophleum fordii; assembly: GCA_032878935.1. Lineage (NCBI taxonomy): Eukaryota > Viridiplantae > Streptophyta > Magnoliopsida > Fabales > Fabaceae > Erythrophleum > Erythrophleum fordii. Next base: position 44,035,917 of record JAVQMF010000053.1, on the reverse strand, counting down.
ATTAATTTTAGATTTGACCTTAACCATAAAAAAAGTTTTCCCCCTTGTATCGCATTATATAGCACTTGTCAATATAATTACTATCCTTTTCTTCTTTTTTCTTTAATTTTATTATTTTTTGCTGGTCATTATTGCCTTTTATCTGATTCTTAGAAGATCCCCTTACTTTCCAAAGTAACACTTCAGTAGTTCTTTACTTTAGTATATCAATTTTTTTATAACATTCTTGAAAAACATTCTATTGGGATGCATGCTGCTTGGATACCACTCGCATTGGGTATTTTACTCTTTAGTGTTTTATTTCAAAAGAATATTCAAGAAGTTCTTTGCTTTAATGTATCAATTTTTAGTTTGATCTAATGCTCGGATGAAAGAAAATGGTGCTTGGACAAAAGAAAATGGTGACCTTGTTTTCTATTATTGTTTTGTAGATTCCATCACCAAATGTTTCTAAGGGACATCAATTCCAAAATGCCTCCTTGTTGGCAAACTTAGCTGGGGCAATAGTGATAACAGAGGATGAACTTGATTCAAGTACATTACCAATTGCAATTGAACAATTTTTAAGTATGTCATCACTACCTACATCTATTTTCAATCTATGGTATAGAAGTCCTTTTAGAAATATTTATAAATCATGTCATGTGCTTGGGCAAAACAACATAAATCATCGTACCCATTATAATCAGAATGTTATAAGAGTTTGCTTATTATGACTTCCACATTTCAAAGTGTGTGAGTCTACAGGCTATTACATAGATAGTTTGGTAGAACTCTTGTACATTTGTCCTTGTACATGTTAATAGACTAACAACTATAAAAATTGGCAATTGGTAAATTGAAACTCAAAGCTTTTTTTTTCACTTAAAAAGTTTATTCTAATATTACAAAAATTAGCTTGTTCTATGTTAAACTCTAACATATATGCTGCTAACACCTTTTACCCTATAGTTGTTAAGATAGCAAGTTAGGGTGCTTATTTGATGAAAATTGACATCATTGCAATCTCTTTCGCACAAAGAGATATGCATGAAGCTCAAATCCAACTCACACTAAAAAATTTATGAAAGTTATTTTAAAAGGAGTCTAGGAAAGGGGAGGTTTAATTAGGTTTTGAAACTTATTTTTACCATTTTTAAAAATTATGATTTAATGATTAGGAATCATGCCTTAAATGCCTTACATCAATGCATGATGATATCAACATCTTTTTGCCATTTTAAGATCACTTCAAATTTGAAAAACACTTACTTCATTAAGTGCACACATTCTAGAAGGCAATAAATTTAAAGATCTTCATTAATGCACTTCCCTTTTTTACTTTGTTAAAACCACTTTCTTCCTTTCTACTTCATTAATTTGCAGAATTTCCTTCTTTAATCCCTAAGTAATAATAACTCATTATAAGTGAAAAAATCATATCTTAGTATATAATCAAATCATGTATTCATTAATATTAATTCCCATTTGGTTGTAAGAAAAATTTCCATAATAAAACCTTTCCTTATTTATTCCTTATTTGAAAAACTTTCCGTATCAGGTTCTTTGAAAATATTCTCTTATAAACACCTTGATCCAAAAGATGATATCTTAGGCCTAAAGAAATAAAGTTAATATAAATGACTTGGTCTAAAAGCATTTTCTAGCCCAACAAAAATGATTAAAATCAAATTGACATGATAAGCAATAACATTACCATGAATAGTATAAAACATCTTTAAAGCCCACAAAATGATCTAACAAAAATGACTAAGGTCCAAAATAATATAGCAGTAATAATTAAGGTCCAAAATAATATTGTAATAATAATTTCGGCCCAATTAAACATATTTTTTAAAAATCAATTTATTTAAAAATTTTTGACATAATTAAAACACTAAATAACATTTAATTCAACACTTAACATTAATTCTCTATCTAAAATGCAACCCATTCTCCAATTTTTTTTGCAATCAAAGAAAGAAGCTTAGACAGATTCTTAGAGATTACAATTTCATTTGATGTAATATTTTGTTGACAAGAACAATTTTAATGTGCATTTAGTTTGTGGTTAATTATAAATTGAAATTATTTTTTATTGTAATTTAGCCAAGTTGTAATTTGAGTGGCAAATTGATTTTAGTCATGATTATGACTTCCAATTAGTACTAGTTATGGTTGTTACAAGTTTATATGATAATAAAAATGAAGGAAAAATTTTTTCCCAAAAAAAAATAAAAATGGGTTTGCTAAATATAAAGATAGTTTAAAGTTTGAATTGTCTCTATTTAAATATTCTAATAAATTTGATGACAGTTCCAAACCATAACTAAGCCATTAACTTGCATTACTAAACTTAGTAACAATATCATTGTAGAATTTTAAACTATTGTTACATTTAGCGGCGATTTTAGAACCACTATTAAGTACTTAGGTGAAATGCTAGTCTGTTAGATCCCACTAAGTTACATTTAATGGCATTTATTCTTTATTAGTTTAAAATTGCTATAAAATTCATAGAAACTATGCTTTTATAGCAAATATTTTAGTTATCATTAGTGTCTTTAGTGATGTTTTAAACATGAAAAAAAATCATACAACACAATTTTTTGTAGTGTTTGTGTTAATATTATCTATTTTGGGTTAAAAATCATTGTTGGTTAATTTTCACAAGTGTACAAACCAAACAAATGGTATAAATAAGATTTGAAATTGTCCCACATTGAAGGTTAATCAATTACTAATTTTTCCTAATTACTTCTATTATTTAGAAAGATAGCAACTTAATTTAATTAACTCCTAAACTAAAAACTGACTTAGCTTAAAATTCACTAACAATTAAATTACTTTAACTATTAAAATTAAAAGCTTTGGAGTTCAAAATCATCTGTTTAGTTCTTAAGCCTAATTAAAGATTAATTTTTATGTTAAAATATCTAGATTAATGATAATTCACTCAATTCAATGAAGTTATTTTTCAAGATAAACCACTTATATTCATGTTTAGCCTAAGTCTACTCTCATGATTATATGCATAACAAGAACTCATTAACTAAACAGAATTAAAGTGAGTCTGGGCATAACAGCTCAACATGCACATAGTCTATAAATTACTCAAGCACAATTTATATCTCTATAGAATCATTATCTAAGCCTATTGCCTTAGTGATTCGCTATTGTAATTAACCTCTCAATCCTCTCACAATAAATCAAAGATAAGAATATTGGCTAAGCATTCACAAGAAATTAAATTAAAGCAATAGATTATTGCTCAACAAAAACTTTACAAAAGAGTCATTAAAGAAACTAATTGGTAAATAGATTCATTTAAACCCCAGATTTGGTAATTTAGCTATCATAACTAGGAAGGAAAAATTAAACATAAAATAAAATCAAAACATTGTGTAGAAAGAAGAATATAGAAACAAATTCAACAATTCTTCATATGATCTCCATGAATCTCTGATAATATAGTGATAGCGATCCAGAGCTCTTCCTTGAATTGATGCATGAAATCCAAATTTTTCTAAAACATCTTATATAGTAAACAACTTGAGGTTATTGTTTTCTTCCAAAATTGCCCTTGGGATTTAAATATGATGGCTAATAATCTTTAAAATAGTGAACACTGGCCATGTTATTTAGTCATCCTCTATATGGGCCATGTTGGTCCACATGGCTTGGATATATGGATTCCCTTGACTTGAATTTTGCCTCATTTTTCACATGGTCTGTGCGAGAATTTATAAGGAGGTTGTGTTGAGCTTAAAATGTCTAATTTTTCCTTTAAAATGTTTTTCAACTTTATCAACAATTCCTGATTAAAATATATCAATTTTATATCATAATCAAGTTAATTGAATTCAAGTATCCAAATTTAAAGCTAGCAAAATATGCAAATTTTATACTTATCAAATTCCCCTAAGACTTAAACCATTGCTCGTCCTCAAATAAAAAGAATACACTGAGAAACACCCTAAACTTCCATACACATATGAACATTAGCAATCAAACACTAGGCATCCAATGTAATCCTTTATCATAATTAACCAATAACTTAGCAACTCCAATCCAACATCAAAGTCATTAACCAAATTCATACATGTATGCTTAAAAATTAATTTGGTCAAAATGAACTATCATGTATATCCATAAACTTTGTATGGTTAATGCCAAAGAATTTCATTTAAGTTCACTAATAATATTGATTTTTTTTTCAATAACCCTTACTTTTTGGCTACAACAAGCAGGCTAGCAATATAAAGGCCCTTCGCTGGGTCCTGTTACTAGGTGCTCAACTTTCCTCTTTCTTTTCTTAAGTGACAAATTCAAGGTGTTATACATACTCATAATTCAAGCTACTTTTAGAGTCCAAAATAATGGAGTAGAACATTTTTTAGCTTTAACTACTTAAACCCTATTTTAGATTAGATGAGAGAGGATAATTTATTAAATTCACTTTTTATACTAACTTTGGCATTAACTAAACAATCACAATAAAAAACAATTAGAGTACCATATTACTCTTTGCAATTAACTTATAATTCAACCATATGCCTTAATGTTTGAATTATAAGTAGCCAAGTTATAGCAATGAAAAATATTTTTATTTTATTTTTTATTTTTATTTTTGAAAATTCTTACTAACTACCTTTGAACTTTAAAGACACACTTGAAGACTAACTACTAATGTTCATTGACATAATCAGGTTCATGTAATCCTAAGAAAAATCCTTACTAAAGACTAAGCAAAAGATTGGTTCAATTCAACCCTCCCTTAAACTTATTTCTTGCACTATCCATAATGCAAAAAAAAAAAGAAGTAAATAAATAATAGGTTAAAATACTCCTCTAATTACTGCAAGGTCAAATCAGTGAGATGGCAATTATATTTATTTGAAAAAGTATCCCTAGTGACAAAAAATAAAAAATTAAAATAAGAGATCTAGTAACAAATATTAAAATAACCAGATAATCATCAATATCGGAATATAGGCCACACGTAGCCGATACAGTCATCCAAAGTGATAAAACAAGATATAAGATGTTAACATAACTATTTTATAGAGATACCAATACCCTAAAGAGGTGTTAGCTATTATGGGGTAGGGGTGATCTCCTACTCTCTGCAAACATAGCTATTTGAGCATCAATAGAATAAAAGTATTTATCCACTGAATCTAAACAATGGGTGAAATGCTTATCCATGGAATAAAGGTGCTCGGTGTAGTCCATCATGCATACATCCATAGCATAAAAACAAGTGAGTACTTGAGCTAATACTGAAGGGTTTAAAGCACTATCCATTAACAACTCAGATGGGGTGGAATGGATAATGAATGGGGGTACATTGAAGTCAATGTCTATTAGTGGGACTTAATCTACACTCGCTACCTCTCTAAAAGAATTATCAACATATAGGTTATCTGCTTCTCATGCAAAGGGACCTTTGCCTTAGCCCTATCAAGCAAACATAGTATGATATTCCTATAAGTACAAAACTTCATAGAAATTAATAACTTAATGTCTACTTGCTCATTATCCTTAATGCTGGTAAGGGTGGTGCTTACAAGATCAAATGCCCTTAAACACTAGGCTATGTGTGTAATATAGTTGCCCGCTATGATCTTTCCTTTATTTCCCATAGTAATGTGTTAAAGGTGTTTGTAGAGTCACACTTCAATGTTCACTTTAATCCCATTAAACATGCATGATAAAAAAATGCATTTCATTCTTATTGACCACCCTGGTGCTCTCACCACACTTAAGCAAAGAATGGGTGATGAAACGATGCAAGTATCTATGCAAATGCTTTATCAACTTAGTTGCATTTGACATGCTAGGTAAGTAATGAAATTCTTCAAACATATTTTGTCTTTGATTGTCATGGTTAAAGACAAGTAGTATCATGCTGATAATTCAAGTACTTATACATTATATATTCTTTATACTTAGTTTTATAATAATTCAATAAGGCTAATTTGATAATCTTAGATTTATTTTATATTATTTGGGTCAATTTAGGATTAATGTGTTTTAATTGCATTTTTATTGAATTTGGACTTTAATTGTTATTATTATATTTTGATCAACAGAAGCCTAATTATTCGTCTTTTATTTCTATAGATAAGCTAAGTCAACAGGCATACTTTAATGCCTTGTAAATGGGCTATGGACATTGCCATACTTTAATTAAAGATTTATATTGTATTTTAGAAATGTTTGGACCATTTGATGTAAACCTAGATTATCTAACATTTTAGGATTATTCCTTTAGGTCATCTTTAGTCATTCATTCATTTACACAGACATTATACAGAGATAACGACCTCTAGAAATATTCATTCTTCTTTGTAGTGTTTTTATTTACTTTATGACTTTTTGATTTTCTTTGTAATCAATTTGGAAATTGAACCTGATACCACTATTAGAGTCTTTGTTTAGATGATATAAACTGGTTTAGCTTTAATTTACAGATGAATTTTTGTTTATGCTTTTCTTTGTTTTTGTGTTAATCTTGATTATACCAGTTCAATAATTTGGATTCTATGATTACTATTTCATACGTATTATTTAAGAATTGTGTTTGATTTAATCAGTTAATTAATTAGATAAATTCGCTATGTAATTCACATTAGAGGTTTTTGTATGATTCTTCTATTGCGTTTGAACATTGGATTGGTATTGTTTTAGTAATTAGTATGATTGCATTAAGTGTAATAAACAAAACTGATCATAACCTTAAGTGGTAGCTTAGGGATGACATTAGATATAACTAATCAAGAGATTAAAATCAGACTAGAGGAATTTTTAGTAGATAAAGAAGATGAGATATTAGGGCAAGAAATCTTGGATTGGTTATGTTCTGGTAAATTGCTTATTTCTGAATATGTTTTGGTAGCAATTTTTTTGTTTTAATCAATCTTTAATTTTGTTTACAACCCCCATTCAAAAAAAATTTGTTTTTGTGAATTCTTACTTTGATTCATTTAATCAAAGGCTCTTTGAGAGATGACCTGATGGGCACTTTACTATGAGCCAATGATTTTTAGTAATCTTGGCCAATTTGACAACTGTAAGTAATTTTTGATTACTACATGCATATCCCATGATTAGAGAATCCAAACATCCCATTTAGTTATTTTAAATTAATAAAGCATTCTTGGTTGACTAGTCTAAACTCTATCTATCCCTTGTGCTCCTCATTTCTAACTTGTAGCTTTAGTGCAAATGAACTCAAAAACTATAATGTCAATTGCTTATAAATGGGTGGGCACATCTCTATGAATTCTTCCCACCCAATGTTCCTTACTAGCTTCTTCACTTTATCTAATAGGCCCAATTGATTCAATACCGACTTATCCATGTAATGGCATATTCCAATACCCTTCTTTTTTAGGATATTATATCTAGCCTAGTGTGCCTTATCTCCAATGCAGATGGGTCCCCCAAGGGCTCTAGAGAGGAAGCCCCATTACTTGATACACTAGCTTTCTTTTTAGGTGCCATAGGTACTCAAAGTTCCTGCAAAAATAGTAATAGTTAAACAAGAATCAAAATATAGCATTTAAAATTCATTTGCTACCTAATGCAAGCAATACTCAATATATAATATAGTCAAATGTTCTATAATAGCAAAATGGTTGATGCTTTTTCTACATGCTCTATAATAGCAAAATGGTTGATGCTTTTTTCTACATGCGCATTAACAAACAATGAAGCAATTAATAGGAGACAAATTCACAATTAATTAAAAGAATCAATGAACAAAATGTCAGTTTTCAGCATACACACTATAATCAAAAGGAGTAAGATAATAATCAGAACATGAATTTTTATATAGTGTTATGCCATCAAACAAAACTTAGAGTAGGTCCACTATCACTAGTTAAAATGTAGTCCTAACACTAACATAGAAAAATAAATGAAAAATGAAAATTTCTGGGGAAAGGTAATATAACAACCTACTATCCAATGCAACAAATTAGCCTTCATTTAAATACCCAAACGCAAACTTGAAATCTTAATGTGCATCTCATTTAAGGAAAATCAAAGTGACATGAAACAGAAACAAAGTGCCCAAACATTAGTGTTAGCTAGTATCACATAATTACTTAAGCAAGACAAAAATAGAATACCAACTATAACACAGTAACATTGAATGAAAAGTATGATGACTAATAGCCAATATTAGAGCATGAAGTTAAGGGAAGTCACTACACCTAAGTAGAACTAAAATCTCAATATTGGGAATGAAATTCCACCCAGATAAAGGAATCACTTCCATTTATTCGTTAATTGGTTTCCATATTTGTGTTTTAAGCTTTGAGAGAATAACCATGAGATAAGATCATTGCCTCGAGGTTGACACACATGAAGAGAAGAGTAGAATGCGACATGGAGATTCAAGTGGAGGAGAAAAAGGAACGATGCATTTCATGAAAAGATGATGACATCTACATTGAAAAGGAAGCTCGAGTAAGAATAAGATGGTTTGTAGTTGTGAAAGGGGTGGGATGAAGCACACGGGTATGTAAGGAAATAGAAGAATCTAAGGAAAATTGGATTAAGGTTTCAAATGTAAGGAAAGAATAAAAATTTAAGGATTTTTAATTTCTTCAAACTAGTGACATAGCTGGTGCTTAGCAACATAGGGGGCATATGCATGGTAAGTTTTTTTTTTTTTTTAAATGTTAATCACATAAACCGTGCTAGTTGTGTAACTTTCTAGGCCATGCTTGTGTTTGGTAGCATAAGGTGGTCATGTTGCAACTACCTTTTTTTTTTAAGGTTTAATGTTACACAACCTCATGTTGTTTGACATAGGGGGTTATGTAATTTGCTACCTCTATACCATGTTTAGCAGCATAGGCTACCCATGATATTAGTCTTTTTTTTTCTTACATTTTGGAATTTACACAGCCCCATGTTAATTTACATAAGGTCATATAAATTCTAAATTTTACTAATTTACATCTAACTCTCCCTAATTCATAATGATATGCCTAAAATCTCAGCTTCTTATTGAATTATTCAATTATTAAGTCCAGATAATACTAGACACAAGCATAATGTAAAGGTGGGGCATACTTCCCTGACTTGTTTGCATAAGCAAGAATGTCCCTCGTGCTTCATCCTTGTGAACTTAACCTTGCACGAGACATTGTCCTAAAGAAAAGTCATCAAATTAAGACCAATGGTTACATGAAAGAGAAAGAACATCTTTGAACTAAGTGAGTTGCTCATGCCTTCAAATCTCTCTTATGTGAAATAATCCTTATGGAAAATGAAGGAAAATCAAAAGTAGGACCAAAATCAATTAAAGAAAATTAGAAATCAAAAGAAACCTATCTATTGAAATATAAAGAAAACAAGAGTAAAAGGAGAGAAGTAGTTTTAAGTTATAGTTGTTAGCTTGACTTTTGGAACTGAGAATGCTAAGGTGCCCAAAGAGCACAAGCTATCACTTTCTCAATCATCTTTCGAACCAAATATGACTTGAGTTGTTGGCCATTGACCTTGAAGGCACTAATTCACTCATTACCAATCTCAATCACTCCATGTGGGAAGACCTTTAACACCTTGAAACGCCTAAACTGCTTTGACTACAACTTGCCCAAAAACAACTTAAAATGAGAATAAAACAATAAGACCAACTGTCCTTCTTTAAATTCCCTCTTCTAGATGTGCTTGTCATGCCAAGTTTTAGTCTTTTTTTTAAATAGATATTGACATTCTCATATGCTTCTAAGTAAGGCTCCCTTAACTCACTTAATTGTAACAATCTCTTTTCTTTTATTGTTTTGAAATCAAAATTCAATGCATTGATGGCCCAATAAGCTTTGTGTTTTAATTCAACCAGTAAGTGGCATGCTTTATCATAAGCCAACTAGTATGGAGACATTCCAATTGGTGTTTCGAAAGTGTTGCAAAAGGCCCATGATGCATCATTTAATTTTTGAACCCAATCTATTCTTGATGAGCCTGTGGTTTTCTCAAGAATCCTTTTTAACTCTCGGTTGGAAACCTCCATATGGCCACTAGTTTGGGGATGAAATGAGGTAACTACTGGATGAAGAACCCCATATTTCTTTAGAAGTACATCCAAGTAATGATTTTTGAAAATGGGTGCTCCCATCACTAATTATGGCTTGTGGAACCCTAAAGTATGAGAAAATGTTCCAGAAAGCTAACTACCACTTTGGAGACATTAGTGACAGTGACAATAAATTCTACCCACTTTGAAATATAGTCTACTATAACCAATATGTATTTATTATTAAAAGAGGTTAATAGTGAGCCTATGAAGTCAATGACCCATATGTCAAATGGCTCAACCTCCAAAATATTATTTAAAGGCATCTCTTGTTTTCTTAAGATAATGCCTACCCTTTGACACTAATCACAAGTTAGTATGAAATGCCTTGCATCTTGAAACATAATAAGCTAATAGAATTTGGATTGCATGAGCTTTGAACCATCTTAGACACACTAAAATAGCGACCACACTCTATAAGTGGTATTGCTCTAAAATGCTTTTCACCTTTTCTTAAAGTATGCACCATCAGATAAGATTGTCTAAATAATGTTTAAAAAGTAGTGGTTTTTCTAAAAATTCATACTTCACATTTGATAAAATTGTTCATTTCTAACGAAAATTCAAATCTAGTGAAAGGATCCCATACACCAAATAATTAACAATGTTTGCTTACTAAGAAGTAGTAAGGGCTAGTACAAATAGTTGCTCATCATGATATTCTTCTTAGATTGGTAATTCAGCTTTTCTGTCATTGATATGTTATTCCAGATGTGATAAGTGGTTAACAACCACATTTTCTATTCCTTTATTTATCTCTAATTTCATGGTTGAACTCTTAAAGTAGTAAAACCTAACATATAAATATTGGTTTTGAATCCTTTTTAGACAAAAAATATTGATAGTAGTATGGTCTATGCATACTAAGCCTATAGTAGGAGCAGAATTTTTCAAAGACAAACATAATGGCAAGTAGCTTCTTTTTTATTATGGCATAGTTAAGCTGAACATCATTAAGGGTCTTACTAGCATAGGCAATGACATGTGACCTCTTTTCCTTCTGTTGACCTAACACAACCCCCAATGTAAAATCACTCAAATCACACACAGCTCAAAGGATGAGGTAGTCTAAGGCTATCATGGTTGAAGCTCTTGCTTCAACCTATTAAAGTCATCCAAACACTCTTAATTAAAATCAAATTTAACATATTTATTTAATAAATTGCAAAGAAGTTTAGAGGTTTTACAAAAATCCTTTATAAATCTTCAATAAAAACCAGAGTGGCCAAAAATGCTTTATACTCCTTTCACTGATGTAGGAGGTGGCATTTTCTTAATGGTGATAATCTTAGCACAATCCACCTTTATCTTTTTTTCTGAAACTTTATGACGAAATATAATGTCTTCATTAACCATAGTGACATTTCTCCCAATTTAGAATTAAATTGGTTTCTTCATAGTACTACAAAATCAAAGAGAGATTAGTTAAACAATTACTTAATGAAGACCCAAATATAGAGAAATCACCCATAAAAATCTCCATGATCTTTTTGAAGAATCTAAGAAGATAACCATTATATAATGATAGAAGGTGTTTGGTGCATCACATAAGCCAAAAGCATCACCCTAAATGCAAAGGTACCATAAGGGCATCTGAAGGTAGTCTTTTCTTTGTACTTTAAGGCTATCAGTATTCGATTTTAGCCTAAGTACCCATCCAGGAAGCAATAATATGAGTAACCTACTAACCTTTCTGACATTTAATTGATAAAAGGCAAAGGAAAGTGATTTTTACAGTTACTACGATTAATCTTTCTATAATCTACATATACCCTCTATCCAATCATGGTTCGAGTGGGAATTAGCTCCTTATTTTCATTTTTAAGCATTGTCATCCCACCCTTCTTTGTACCACTTACACTAGGCTAACCCAAGAGTTATCAAATATAAGATAAATGATCCCAAAGTCCAATAACTTAAGGACATAAACCCTGATAACCTTTTTTATGTTAGTGTTCAACATTCATTACTATTCTATGGATGGCTTATGGTTGGCGTCCATCAAAATCATATGTATGTATAGAGAGGGATTAAGTCCTTTTATGTCAAAAATAGTCTAATCAATGGCTATTTTTTTCTCTCTAAATACTCTTGAAAGCTTTTTCAACTGTACCTTAGTAAGATGTGTAGAAACAATTACTGGTAAAGTATTATTTTTCCTTAGGTAAGCATACTTAAAGTGAGATGGAAGTGCTTTAATTACAAGGTTTGTCCTACTCAATGAAAGGGGATGGAAGTGGTTTGCGCTTCCCTAGATCATCAAACCTAGGTTGTTCTTGAAATGGGAGAAACGAGGTTGCCTTTATAATATAGGCTATAACTACAATCTCACTATTATTATCCATGTTAGTGGTTCCTAATAATTAGCAAGCCTTTAGAAGCTTCAAAAGATTCTTAACTGAGTTTCTAACATCAATTCATCGATATTGTCTATCCTCAAGCACTATTCATTAATGGATGGGTTTTTTATGTCCTTGAATAAATTAAATCTTTTTGCCATTCTTAACATCTATAATGGTCCTAGTGGTGGCTAAAAATGGCCTTCCTGATATTAAAGGCATTGAAATATTCTCCTCCCTTTCCAAGAATATAAAGTTTATTAAAAGATGAAATTTGTCAACCTATACAAGTACATTATCTAAAATACTAATCGGGTGCTTTATTGATCTATCTGCCAATTACAAAGTTATGGTTGTGGGCTTTAACTCTCCTAAACCAAATCTTCTACAAACAGACAAGGGCAGTAAACTTACACTAGTACCTAAATCACATAACGCAAGATCAAAAACTACATCACCAATAATGCAAGGAATAAAGAAACTCCCTGGATATGCAAACTTTAATGGAAGCTTGTTTTGTATGATCACATTGCACTTATCAATAAAGTGCAATGGTGGCAAGTTCCTCCAGTTTTTTTTTTTTTTTTTGATAATATCTCTTTTAAGAACTTCACATACATAGGCATTTATGTTAAGGAATCTACAAAAGGAATGTTAATGTGAAGTTATTTAAAAATATTTAAAAAATTAAACTATTTATCTAATTCTTGTTCCCTTAGTGATACTAAAGGTACATATAGTTTGACTAATGCTTGTGATTGAACTAGCTTTGGCCTCTCCTTTTCAATATAAGTTGTAGTGTTAGTATGCTTTCCTTTATTATCCTTATTCTGATTCTTAGACAATTTAACTTACTCATTAGTTCTCTTTATTTGCCTACCATTCCTCAAGAAAATTACATTATAATGTTTCGTAGGATTTATCTCTATCTTACTAGGCAAATTTTTTAAGCTCTAAAGTTAGATAAGCTAGTTAGTTGACCTAGCTGCATTTCTAAATTTCTATTATGACTAGTTACCTAATTAATCTTTGACTCTAGTCTCTTAAATTTTTTAGTAGTCACATTCAAAATCTTCTCAAATGCAACCCCGTAGGATGGCTTATTCTCATTTATCTATGGACCCCCTTGATTCATTGGTTGAAAACTTTGCCTAAGTAGACCACTATAATTGCCTTGGTTTCCATGACTACTTTGGCTACCTTAGGCCAAATTAGAATGATTTTGCCACCTAGGGTTATAAGTGGCTGAGTATAGGTTGTCTTACTTTTTATTGTTATTGGAGACATAGCTCATTTAATTTAGTGGATAAGGCTCTACTAAATTATTTATGTGACTATCATTGTAATTATGTTCTTCTCAATACAAATTACAACTTGGAAAGGAACTAGAGTTGGACATAGCATTAACACTCAATTGATAAATGTGCATTCAAGTCCTCATGTACTCTTCCTCCAAATTCATTTTGTTGCACCATCTAAATAACTCCAAACTTGATCTTAAAATTATCTATAGGAACTACAGGACAAACTTAGGGAAATTTATGCACAAGTTGAGTGTGGGTAGGTGCAACATGGCTTCTTGATGGAGGTTATCTGATTGAATCTCTTGCGCTACATCTCCTTGCCTTCTTTTAGAGTAGAGTGTATGATTTGGCTCTGGGTTAGGCTTATGAAGCAAGGCACTTAATGAGGGATTTATAATTCTTAATTTTTGATAAAGAAAAATTAGAAAAATTAGCCAAAAATTAAAATAAGGAAAATAAAAATAAAAAATCTAAATTAATAAGACTAATTAGTAAATTAATATTGACATTGCATTTCTCTACAATGATGTCAAAAACTTGTTGGTTAATTTCCACAAGTGTATGAACCAAACAAATAATATAGATAAGAATCAAGATCATCCCACATGGAAGGTAAATCAATTATTAATTTTTCCTAATTACTCTTATTTTTTGAAAGATGGCAAGTCAATTTAATTAACTCCTAAATTAAGAACTGATTCAACCTAAAATTAACTAACTATTAACTGACTTTAACTATTCAAATTAAAAGCTTTGGAGTTCAACTCCTTTACAAACTTCATAAGCCTGATTAAAGATTAACTCTTATATTAAAATTTATCTAGAATAACAATATTTACTAAATTCAATCAAGTTCTTTTTCAAGACAAATCACTCATCTTTATGCTTAGACTAAGTCTACTCTTATAATCATATGCATAACATGAATTCATTAAGCACATGGAATTAAAGTGAGCCTAGGTGTAGTAGCTCAGCAATTACATAGTTTATAGATTACTTAAACACAATTTATATCTCTATAGAATCGTTTCCTATGTCTATTGCCCTAATGTTTTGCCATTGTAATTAACTTCTTAATCCTCTCACAATAAATCAAAGATAAGAACGGTGGCCAACCATTCATAAGAAGTTAAATTAAAGCAATATATTATTACTAAATAAAAATTGGTAAAAGAAAGTATTTAAATAAACTTAATTGCTAAACAAATTCATATAAATCTTAGAATTGAGAATTTAGCTACTCATAACTAGAAAGGAAAAAGTAAACATAAAACAAGACAAAAGCAAAGGGTAGATAGAAGAGTATAAAAACAAGTCCCAAAGCTAACAATTCTTTAAACAGTCTCTTCCAATCTCCAACGGGTTAGCAGTAGCAATTCAGAGCTCTTCCTTGAATTAAGGTGTAAAACCCTAAATTTTCTTAGGTTTCTTTTAAAATTGCCCTTAAGATTCAGATTTGACGGTGAACAATATTTTAAACCGCGAACACAACTAGGTCGTGTTAAAATGCCTTTTTTACATAGTGTGGTTGTGTTGTTTACTCATCCTCTATATGGGTTAAGCCATGTGGATTCCTCTTACTTGAGTGTTTTTCACATGATTCATGTAGGAATACATAGGGAGGCCATGTTTAGCTTAAATTGCCTAGTTTATACTTCAAAATGTTTTTCCAAGCCATCAGGGAAGCATTAAAGAACCCGATTGTCCCAAGGGCTTCCCATTTGATGAAGGAGGATCCTTGTGGGATGGACGCCTACTTTAAGCCCATGGATGAAGATGAACGTAGTGGCTTTGTGAAGGATAAAGTTGGAGTAGCTGGATGCGGTGGCATTGTTAAAGATTTCAATGGAGACTACGTTATGGGTTTCATTTGCAACATTGGGGTTCGTAGTCCTTTGCATGTGGAGCTTTGGGCAGTCATGATAAAGCTTAAGGTAGCTTGGGATCATGGGTCGAACACATCATCATCGAAGTTGATTCTTTGCAAGCAATCATGTCGGTGAATTAGGAAGTAGCTTCTAACTATGAGGGTTCAACTTGATCCTTGAAATTAAACAAATCATAAAAAAGGATTGGAGCATGTTGATATAGCATATTCATAGAGAAGGAAACAAAGTAGTTGATTGTTTGGCTGATTTGTCACATGATTTTCCATTGGATTTACAGGTTATTGACAACTGTCTTGCTATAGTAATTTCTCTTATCCAAGAAGATGCTTGTGGGGTTAGGTCTATTAAATTAGCCAGTGGCCCTTTTTTTGGGTTTTTTTTTAATTATTAAAAAATAATATATTTATCATATTATTATTGAAACTCATAATAAGTGATACTCCTTTCGGTCTCCAATATAAGTCACTTATTAGAAGATTATCTTAGTTTAAAGTATAAGTCACTTCTCCAAATTATCTTGATTATTAAATGACTTTTTCTTTAAATAACCCTAATTAAATAGAGAGTTATTAAGATTAATGTAATTTACTAAAGATAAAAGTAAGTTTTTTAATTAGGAGCAAATATAAAAAAAATTATATTTTGATACAAATTTAATTAATTAAATTATTTTTAATTAATTTTTTTAATATTTGTAAAGTAGATATTGATAATTTATATTAGAGATTAAAAAGAGTATTATTTTTATTTTTATTTTTTGGTTTGGCAAAACGGTTTAGGATTGGTCTTAACGAAAGGGACACATGTATCTACCTTTTCTCGCCACGTATTCTCTGGTCCCACATAAAGTATCCACAGAAGGTAATTCCCTGATTCCGGAGTCGTCTCCCTCCTGACCCTGAGCGGACCTGTCCCGATTCGGAATCCTAAAGCCCTAATGGATGGAATCCGCAAAATCTCCTGAATAGTGCTCCAGAAAATCCCAGTGACTTACTTTGATTCTTTAAGTTTTTAAACCAGAAATTCAAAACCCCTTATTCATGGCTACCTTTTCTTCTCCAGCTCTGTGTTTTGTTCTGCTATGGATTCTAGGGTTAGGGTCTTGGTCAAGTATTGCTCATGCTTTCCAGGTTCCCTTCAGAGCAAATGATGTGCTTCCAGTACTTCCTCGTGGGATTTCGTGGCCCGTGCTTAATAACTTCCACAGTGCCGTGGATTTGCTTCCGCATTTTGTTGGGTCTGTGACTCCCGACAATGCCTCGATTGAGTGGAAAGGGGCATGCTTTTATGAAAATAAAGTCAAGCTGGAGTTCACGGCTGGGGATAGGGCTGATCCGGGCTTGGGAGGTGGCATTCTCTATCTTCAGGTTTGTTTTTCTGTTTTAATTCGAAATCCTAAAGGTTCTGTATTAATATTCTGTTTTCCCTGTATAGTCTAGAGATGATGGATTGTCTAAGTTCATAATCAAGAAATAGAAGAAAACCCTTTATTACGTCTATCAGGTAGTGTGTTTTAAGTTATAACTGGAGTATTTTGTTCACGAACTGAGATCATAATCCGATCATCTTGCATGACATGTTTTGTCCATCAATAAATATGCCAAGTTGGGAATGGTTGGGCAGCCTCATTTCTGGATCAATATTACTGATTTTATTTGAAAAAGGTTTTTTTTTAATTGATTCATGGCCCATATCACTGTAATTATGACCTAATCCATTGTGGACAGATAGTGGAGACTATAACTGCTGGTACCTACCTGCATACCTTTTCTGTAAATTCAATGTAAACATACCGCTTTCTATCTATTGGTTTAGTTGATAGAATAATACTAGCCGATTTGGATGGAAGCTGCTGACTGGATTGGTTCATACTTCTATTTTTTCTGCCTGACACTTTTCCTCCTTTCTTCATAATACGGGTTATAATTTATAACTGCATTCTTTTTTTTGTATGAAATATTAATTCTTGTCCTTCTACAGACATCGGCTGCACACAGCTGGACCTGTATGGACCTTTATGTGTTTGCAACACCCTACAGGATTACATGGGACTACTACTTCTTCTCTTCTCGAGAACATACCTTGAAATTTGACTCATGGGAAGAGCCTGCAGAGTTGGAATATGTATTTTCTAATTCTTTTTTCTGTTTCATTTTGAACATTGAATCCCAATTACAGAAGGGTAACATTCTCTATGAATCGAGCAGGTAAAGAAACATGGGGTGTCTGTGTTTCTTATGCCATCAGGGATGCTGGGAACCCTGCTATCTCTAATTGATGTTTTACCTCTATTCTCCAACACTGCATGGGGTCAGAAAGCCAACTTAGATTTCCTGAAGAAACACATGGGTGCTACATTCAAGAAGCGCAGTAAGCCTTGGCATGCAACTATAAATCCTGCAGATGTTCATTCAGGAGATTTCTTAGCTGTGTCAAAGATCCGTGGCAGGTGGGGAGGATTTGAGACATTGGAAAAGTGGGTAACTGGTGCATTTGCTGGTCATACTGCAGTTTGCTTAAAAGATGAAATGGGCAATTTATGGGTTGGTGAATCAGGGCATGAGAATGAAAAGGTATGCAAATTGAAAGGTATTAGATATATGCACCACTGTAAGATTTTTTTTTTTTTTTTTCTAATGACTACCTTTCAAAGTTGTCTTTGTAGAAATTTAAAGTCATTGTACTGCTTGGTAGACATTGAATGTGTTAATCGCTTCATAATTGCCAATGTTAGTGACTTTCACGGATCTGGAATTCCATTGAAGAAGAACCAAATAGAATTCATATTTTGAGTTTATACAGGGTGGCAATCTGATTTAACTGCACACTCTTAGAATTAGACAAGCAGATATATTGGGAAGAAAAGTGAACATATCAGAAATGGCTTTATTGAATTCCTTATCATGGCATGCACTTTTTGCTAAATCCTGTACTGAATTAGAAACTTCTATTCTATTAATCATGCATGTAAAAATTTTAATTAATTGGATATTGGTTTCTACTCCATGAATATTATTAAAGATTTTATATAATATAGATTGGAAACATGAGAAATCATTAAGTACATACAGTTCAACTATTTATATATATATGTATTGTTTCTTTTTGGTTTTGAAGAGTGTAAATTTTATTGAATTGTTTTGATTTGAATCATTTAACCTCTATTCTCTTTTTTATCAGTGACAATATGTGTGTGTGTGTGTGTGTGTGTGTGTGTGTGTGTGTATGATTCTCTCATCCATATGGTCTACCTCTATATAGGGTGAAGACATAATTGTGGTAATTCCATGGGGTGAATGGTGGGAATTGGCTCTTAAAGATGATTCCAATCCCCAGATAGCCTTGCTTCCACTGCATCCAGACTTGCGTGCAAAATTTAACTCTACTGCAGCATGGGAGTATGCTCGGAGCATGTCAGGCAAGCCATATGGTTATCACAATATGATATTTAGTTGGATTGACACAGTAGCTGACAACTATCCTCCACCTCTTGATGCTCACTTGGTATTCATCTTTTCCCTTATCAGTTATGTGTAACATAAGTATGAAATGGAGCCAGCATTTGCAAAGCAGATGCTGTATTACCAGGAGACTATTTTACTGACAAATTAAGTGGCAATGGATTGTTTAAAGTTAATTCAAATATGAAGTGGAAGGATAGTGTAGGAAAGAGAAAGTTCTTTTGACTTTTAAAAGGCAACTTATTAAACACCTAAAGAATGGAAAAAGGACAATGGGATGAAGGGAATTATTTGGTTTCAAGGATTTTGGTTATGCCATACCACTTCTATGGTGGTAGTATATGTACTCACTGTATTTGTGTGGCACTGAAGTACTGAACCTAGTAGCTGCTGATAAACTCCTGTGGAGTGTGGATCCCAAATACAAGCGAGACATCAACTTTCAGAGTAATGGAAGTTTGTTTAAGAATGGTGTGTTGTCTGTGCAGGTAATTTCTGTCATGTCTATGTGGACTAGAGTGCAACCAGATTATGCTGCAAATATGTGGAATGAAGCTTTAAATAAGCGGTTAGGGACTGAGGTATGTATGGAGTACTGAGTTTAAAACATTTAAGATGATGAAGAGTATATCCATTAGCTCTCAATATTTTTGACATTTCTAGCTGGATGTTCCATAAAAACGCTCATGGATGCATGTTTATGTATATGAAAAGGTAAATATGTATGTTGTCTTTGTTTAATTTCTTTTACTTTATGGAGAAATATATTCAGTCAAAACTACGAGTGGATGCCAATTACTCTTTAGATATGTTTTGCTTATGACCCAAAAGTTTCTAGTGTTATTCAATAATATTGGTGTTGATGACTAAATGAATTACTAAATATTACTGCAAGCTAATTTTTCTACGAGGACTCTCCGCTGAAAGGTTGACTTCTTTCCCTATGCAACTGGTATGGACAAGTGTAAAATTTTTTTTGAGATTGTTAGGCTTTTAGATTAGGGCTTTACAAATTGCACATCCATCATCACTCATGAGGATTGATGAAATGCTGGGTCTTTTAAATTTCTTAAAGTTTGTGTATTGCCCTGAGCGTCAAATGTTTAATTACTTTCTCATGGGCCAAATTTCACTGAAGAAATCACCTCTACAAATATACTTATTGGGATGGCAGGAACTCGTGTTAGGTGTAGTTTGCTGAAGTATACAATGGCTAATTCTTTCGAAGTTGATAGGGTCTCACATTTTTGCATGCTTTCAGGGTTTGGCTCTGCATGAAATTCTAGCTGAGACTGAGAAGCGTGGGATAGCTTTTGATCAATTACTTACCATTCCGGAACAAGATGAATGGGTATATAGTGATGGGAAATCAACAACATGTGTTGCCTTTATTCTTTCAATGTATAAAGAGGCTGGAATACTTGGTCCTATTTCCAGCTCCATTCAAGTAACTGAATTCACTGTAAGTCATGATGACTCAGTTACCTTACCTACTTAGTTTTGTAAATCTGGATGAATGGTCGCTGGTTATAATCGTTCAGTCATGTATCTATGTTATTATTTGCAGATTCGCGATGCATATATGCTCAAGATTTTTGAGGATAACCAAACACGACTACCAGGTTGGTGCAACAATCAGAATGACAAGCTCCCATTCTGCCAGATTCTGGGTGAATATAGGATGGAACTGCCTGGTTACAACACTTTGGAGCCATACGCTAACATGAATGAACACTGCCCTTCCCTTCCCCCAACTTATGACAGGCCCTTGCGATGTTAGATCCAGTCACGTTACCATCACTATATACCCATTCGTGTTATTTAAATTGCCTGTTGGCTCTTGTATGAGGAATAAGGGTAAGGGAAAAACTTGGCGCTGCTCTAAGTTATAGTGTTGGGTTGGAAAAATTTCCACGTATTATATTTTTATTAGATGACATGGTAACAAATACTTAAAGAATTTTACTTAAGTTTGCCCATAATGTAATTTACTAATATGGCATTATCTACAAATCAGAAGACAAAGTGCTGCGTATCTTGAGCTTTTACAGAGTGGACTGAAATATTGTATATATCTTGTTATAGAAGGAAAGGCTATTTTCTTTCAGAACTTCTAAATTGATCATGAGCCTTTAGGCCTAATCCGACATAAAGATTCATTTGAGATCCTATTTCCCTTGGGTATGAGCTTTTCATATCTGATATGCTGCATAGTTCCCTTTAATTTGACTCCCATTTCCATAACAGAGCTCATGTGCAGATTTGTGTCGGATGGGCTGTTTAATCGAATGAACCTGTTGGTAGAGGGTTCAGCTTCTCTCCGGTCCAGCTACATGCGTTGGTAGAAGGGTGTTAGGTACACAGCGTGTAGGATGTTAGGTACACAGCCACGCTTCTGCCTCAGGAATGATATTTGTCTTTATCTTTTTCTTCTTAAGAATATCCTAGCTTTCCTATCAGCGTTCCAGCAAAAGCTTGGCGAATGTCCTAAAAACTGGATCATTCATGGTTTAATAATTCAATTATGATTGATCTGTGGTTAAATTGTATATATATATATATATATAAAATATTTTATAATTAAATAAGATATGTTATAAAATAATATATAAAATAGATATAAATATTTAAAAATATTAAAACAGTTAAAACATTTTATATATGTTAAGATATTCATGTGAAATAGATTAAGTAGAATATACAAAATATTATAAATTTTAATAAGAGAATATCAAAATTTTATTTTAAACAACAAAAAATAAAAAATCGATTTTTAATCTCTTTGGTATCAAATCAATCAATTTTTATTGGTTTTGATTAGTTGGATTGATTTTTGATGAGTTTTTCTCTTGGTCATTTTTGAAATTTCGTTAGTTTGACCTGTCAGTGCAGTATAATTTACATAATACCAAGTTCTATAGAGTATGTTATTTGCATTATATTGATTTTACATTTTATTGTGTAATTGGGAAAGTCAAATACAAAATGATTTACATAGTATTTTAATAAGATTAGTTTTACTTTGTTTTTGACAAACTTTTTTTTCAAACCACTCTTTAAAAAATTGTAAATAAATCATTGAGTTAGCAAGGTATGTTTCCGTACAATAGAGGTTAGGACAAGATGATGTTAAAAACAACGTTGGGTCATCATCATATTTGAAAAAATAAGGACTGACTTTAATAACACAAATAAATTGGGGGAAGAAAAATTAAATTAGGGTTATTTTTTCCGTTGGAAGCTTCGTTGGAAAAGGACTCGCAAAGAATAGCAGAAAGAAACTTCAAAATGAAGTTGCCAAGCATCCAAGTTTGACTATTCGGGTTCGTCAGTACCAACCACCATCGAACATTCTAATTTGCGAGTCTTAACGTAAGACCTGATGCCTAATAACGTAAATGGTAATAGTAATTAGTAAGTGCGTTTATGCATTTAAATTTAATCATCAAAATAGAAAGAAGAAACATTTTTGGATAATGTTTTTTTTTTGGGTTGTATAATAAAAATAATTTTCAGTCAATTTTGTGCATCAATTAAAACCAAGTTTCTTCGCAAACGACAGTCTTATTTGATAATGCTCAGATTCCATGTACAAAGCTGAGAAATATATTATTAAAGACTAAAGTAAAACCTTCACACACAAACTATCACGTCTCTACAAACTAGTTCTATAACGTAGTGATGACGCATTAACAGTGATTTAATATTATGAAAAGAAAATGCATAGTTTTTTTTTTAAAAAAAAATACCAATGTTAGGTAAAAAAGTAACATTGCTCAATATGTCAAAAAATGTTACTTGGATGTAGAAGATTTTCATGAAATTATGCAGCCGTCTTCTTTTTCATAAATAATTATCTTTCTTTTTTAATTATCAATATAGTTAATGAAAACATGATCAAAACCGAAAACAACAACGAAATTTTTTCACTAAATGAGATCGATTATGTGATCCATCGATGTCATATGATCAAAATTGAATAAAATAAAATAATTTTTTTAAAAAATAATTACATCTTATATTCACTCCTTTTTTATTTTCCTTTATGTTTGATCCTCGTTCTTTTTTATAAACGCCATACAACTTAGTTTTTCACAAAATTTCATGTACACAAGTCTATTGTACGGGATATTGCCAATTGTAGTGTGGAAACTGAAACAACCGCAGGATATTAGAACAATGACAAATAAATTCGTAAATTATCAAGAAGTTTGATTTTCCAAGACATTGAAAATTTGGCATCCTTTCAAATTGACATTACGAGGGCATTTGTTCTTTGTCAATGTCAAAACAGGCGGAGGTCTACTTTTAAGCCTCTAAACTTCTCCCACGCGTCGAAAGCCCAACATTGCCGCTCCGGTCTGTTTACCTACTTTGT
Organism: Erythrophleum fordii; assembly: GCA_032878935.1. Lineage (NCBI taxonomy): Eukaryota > Viridiplantae > Streptophyta > Magnoliopsida > Fabales > Fabaceae > Erythrophleum > Erythrophleum fordii. The sequence continues at coordinate 44,012,471 of JAVQMF010000053.1, read as the reverse complement.
TTCCTCCGCTTTTTTTTCTTCTTTTTTTTGTTTTACTTCAAAATTCTTCTTCATCGCTCGTTGCGTCGTCATGGTTCCAAAAAGTTTACCTTTTTTTTTCACCAAAAACAAAAAAACAAAAGCAACGTTACACACTAGCTTCCAACTTGTGACAATGCAGGATGTATTAAAGTCAAACGATGTTTTTCCCATTTTTTAATTAATTTAATCTACACGGCACACAAAAGAAAAATAATTAGAGTTAAATATATTAAATCAGGTAATTATTTTTGAAGTTTTATTAAATTATATTTAACATTTTTTTACTTCAAAAATATTTCTTTAATTTATTTTTTATTAATAAAAATTAATTTTTTGTATAATATATATATATCTTTCAAAAATAAAATTTTCAAATTATCTACAGTATCATGTCATATTAAGATAAAGTCTCATATTAAATATTAACATTAATTTATTTATCTTTAATATTATATTATATTAAAAATATAATCTCATATTATACAATAAGTTATTTTTTATAAAAAATAAATTAAAAAGTATATCAAAATATTAAAAAAATTAATATAAATTTTAAAACAAAAAATTTCAAGCATAATTTTATCAAATTTAAAAGGGGGTTAACCTCATTTAATTAAATAATTTTATACAAGCAGCATATGTTTTGAATTTTCCGCCTTGTATACCGCGTATCGTCTTGAAGCATAAGCACCCTACAGAAAACGTCGACGGTTGCCATGGTGGCGCGCCCTCCTTGTACTTGCCGCACGGAACCTTTCAACGCCAACCTCGACATCAAAATAACTTTCTTTTGACGAAGACGTACTGTTACGCTCAAATTGACCGTCTTCCCAATTTCAATTTTATGTTCCTTATATACTCTCCCACTCTCCTCTATCCTTCTGCATTTTCTCTCTAACCAAACACTTCTTTGCCTAAACTTCAATTAAACATGAGACTCCATCTTTTCTTGTTGGCAATTTGTCTATCTCTCTCCGTCTCATTCACTCCAATTTCAGCTCGATTATTCCCCAATGTATCCTCCATACCCTCTTGGATTATCAAAAACGCGCCTCACGGCCCGTGGGACGCCTTCCAGAACTTCACCAGCTGCCGCCCTGGGAATGCCTACGACGGTTTGTCTAAGCTTAAAAAGTACTTCCACCACTTCGGCTATATCCCTGACTCCCCTTCCAACGTCACCGACGAATTCGACGACGCCCTTGAGTCCGCCATTAAAACCTACCAGAAGAACTTCAATCTCAACGTCACCGGCGAGCTTGACCAGAACACTCTCCAACACATCGTCCGCCCACGATGCGGCGTTGCAGATATAGTCAACGGCACCAGCACCATGAACTCCGGCAAGGAGAATACCTCGGCCGCGAGTAACAACACGCGCTTCCACACTGTCTCCCACTACACTTTCTTTCCCGGGACCCCGCGGTGGCCCGTCGGGACGCAAACTCTGACCTACGCGTTCTTGCCTGACAATGGCCTAACGGACGACGTGAAGAACGTGTTCGCTACCGCCTTTGAGCGGTGGTCGGAGGTGACAACGCTGACTTTCACGGAGGCGGCGGCTTATCAATTGGCGGACATCAGGATAGCGTTCTACTCAGGGGACCACGGAGACGGAGAGCCATTCGACGGATCTTTGGGGACGCTGGCCCACGCGTTTTCGCCGACAAACGGAAGGTTCCATTTGGATGCTGCGGAGGACTGGGTGGTGTCCGGTGACGTGACGAAGTCGTCGCTGTCGACGGCGGTGGATCTGGAATCGGTGGCGGTGCACGAGATCGGCCACCTGTTAGGTTTGGGGCACACGTCGGTGGAGGAGGCGATCATGTACCCCACGATATCGTCGAGGACTAGGAAAGTGAATCTGGCGGATGATGATATTCAGGGGATTCAGCAGCTCTATGGTTCAAACCCTAATTACAATGGCTCCACCACGACGGCGTCGTCTCAGCAGAACGACTCCAGCCATGGTAGACGGCTACTCAGTGCGGTGGGGTCCACGTGGGGCCTACTCGTCTTGTTAGCCGTTGGATTTGCACATTTGATTCTGTAGGATTTTCATTTTTTTTCTATAAAAATTTTTTTTGAGGGAGGGGTATATCATGTTGCAAGTCTGATTTTGGGAATGCACTTGCCTCTCTGACTATTTTTTATTTTTTTAATATGATTTTAGAATATCACATTTTCATAGCTCTTTATACAGTTGTAGCCTGCATTATATACGATAGGGTGATTGGCATTGTAAATCCATTTTTGTGATCATTTGTATTGAATGCTGTTTCGTTTCAAGCACTTTTATCCACGTTCATTTGTGCATATAAAAAATTTCCATTTTCCTTTTCTGTACAGCATTTTTATTTTTATTTTTATTTTGATAGAAGTGTTTCAATCCCCTACTCCGCTGGGAGTTGAACAGTCTTTTGTGAATCTATATTATTGGTTGAGTAGTTTAGTGATGTTTATTAAGATTGTGTTTATTATTAACTCCTTTATAATTTCCCAAATGCCAGGCATTGCTATGGAAATTTTGTAACATTGTTGTGTATTGAATTCTATCAATTCGAATACTAGGGCTTACTCAGTAGTTGAAAAGAAAAAAAAAATGTATAATGTCTCATATGATTATTACTTAATAGTATTCATTTTTTTAAATAAATTTTTTAAAATAAGAATAAAAAATTATCTTTTATTCTCAAAGTTATTTTTTTATATTTTATTAATTTTTTTTGGGGGTAGTAAACCGTATGATATTTCAAGCTCGTCATTGCAGCCAAAAAACACGTGAATTTGAACTGGAGCCCTTTTTCTTATGAATTTGAAAGAGAGAAAATATTAATGTCTTTTAGTTCTGCAATTCATGGAACAGATGCATAAGCCCTGTTTGACCAAAAAATATGCCGCTTTTAAAATAGCAATTATGCAGCTCTTTCTTGTAAAATCAATGAAAACATTAAAAAAAGGACAAAAATAAAGGAGAAAATTGAGATGAAAAGAGAAAAGATATTTTTTATTTACTTAAACATTTTATGCATTTAATCATAAAAATAAATTTATTAATTATAATAATATAAATAAAAAATTAATTTACATAATTATACAATATGAATTCTTTAAAGGTTATATGCTATTAAACAAAAAAAAGATTTTAAAAAGTTATTATTTAGGAATTATAAATATTAACATAATTATATTATTTACAATATTTTTATATATAATTTTTTTGGACCTCGTAGCTCTTATGTATTCAATTGTGTTTTTTCTAAGTTGAAGAAATTGTACATTTATTCCCCTAAAAAAAAGTACAATTACGTAGCCATTTTTTAAAAATAATATATGGACCTCTCAAAATGGACCAAGCCTTATGGGCTGGCCCGGTAAATCTTAAAACACCTAAGGCAAGCATTAAGAAAGCAAATCATTTCTAATACAATTTTTTGGGCTTGACCTTACTAGGCTGAAAGTCAAATTGGGCCAAACGGATTAAGGGCGATCCCTTTCTTTTCTCTCTCTCCCCCCTTCTCTCTCTTCTATGATTAAATGTTTTTATGATTTGTCTTAATTTGTTTAAAATTAGAGTTTAAAAATTTTTAATATTTAACTGTTTATAATGGTGGAAAGTCTAAAAAAAACCAATATTTGATATATTTACTTTGACGACAGATATTTGTTTTCTTCTAATTTCATGGTGTTACTTAGACCAAAAAAAAATAAAAAGACTAAAATAGTCTTAGTTTTATTCATAGTTGAATTATATATTTTTTATTTTTTTTATAATATAAAAATATAACAAATTATTAGGGCTAATAAAAAAAACAGCTTTTAGAACATGCTATTTAAATATTCTTATGGACAGCCCTATAAGGTTGGCCCTAAGCCGTAGGCTCAACTAATAAATATTAGCTCATATTTTATTTAGAATTGAATTAGTTAGAGTTAAGTTAGACTAACTCATATTAACAACTATATCTATATCATTATATCAGCATCAATTATAAAAGTCAAAATTCACAAATTACAAGACTCAAACACACCTTATAAACAAAACCTAAAACCCTAAAATTACAGTATTACTCATTAAGATAGACTAATGGAGGCAACACACCTCATGTTAATCTTTTCTTTAATAGGTCTATTTAAAGAACAAGCTTCTTCTTTCCACCCGAAATATTTTTCGCTTGTCTGGTCGTGCGAGATATGAAATGTCAGAAAACATCCAACAAAACGAGCAGTCGTACAATAAATAAAATAAAATAAAATGATCCACTTAAAGGCCCAGAACTTCCATGTCTTGAATACAAGAAATTGGGCTCAAACGTGACCCAGAAAATGAAAAGAACAAAACAAGAGAGGCTCAAGCAGATGCAGTTTAGAAGTTTCCGGGACATATTCATTTGACAAAACTAAAGGGTAGGGTTCGATTTATTTCTTATCAGGTTTTTAATTAGGTATATATTTTATACAACTTAACAAGATTTTTTTATAAGAATTTTGCTACATGCATGTTATATTTTTACTTGCCCAAATGTTTTTCATATTCGAAACATAGAAATAATAGCAACAGTTAACTAGTATCCACATAAAGTGAATTGAAAAGCCCACACTTGCTTTCAACTTCAACTACAAATTCTTTCGTCTTGCCTATAATTTAATTGCACAATCATCACTCTGATCTTTCTCTCAAGGCTCCTCGTATGGTGGTCGCTCTTCAATTCCATGTCTCTCACCTCCTGTGCTCTAATCATCGATCCACGGAGAGATGAAGAGGCCGCAGAGTAGGAAGGTTTGGCTCCATAGGGCGTCGGAGCACCACCAGTGAATGCGATAGTCTCGCACGGCCAAGCTTGAAATCCCACTTCTCAATCTCCATCCATGACACTGCAGGATTCATCCGAACCAGAGATTGATGATCTGGTAGCCTAACACACATCAACAAAGTTAACTAGAGTGTTGACCATTTTGACTAAACTTCCCATGACCCCTTTTTCTTTTGGCAACCATACATCTTTGGAAAAATTATAGTTTTATAATTTTAAGTTGAAAATATTTATATTAAAAAATTTTAAATTTTAAAATTATTTTGAATAATCTTAAAATTAAAAATTTTATCTTAAAATCCTTTTTCATATAGTTTTAATTTTTTATTTTAAAGTCTTTTAGAATAATTTTAGAATTTAAAATCTTTTAAATTTAAAATCATCAATTATAATTTTTTCTACATTTTTTTGGAGATCTCTAGCCTCGACAATCTTCATTTTGAAGTCAACCCTTTAATTAATTTTTTTGGGACTCTCTCCCTTTTTATCCTCGCCTCTCAAAAAGTGAGCAGCCTTCTTCAAAGGTTGCCACCTCAGTGATAGCACTTCTCTTTTCATTTTAATTACATCTCTTTTTTACTCTTTTTGTTTTTTTAAATCTTTGTCTTATTAATATTGTGAGATAAATATTTTCATATTTATTATCATACGATAGATTCAACATATATCTAACGACTTTAGTTTCTCTGTAAATCTATTCATTTTATCCTTCTATTTTTTTTCTTTTGAATTGCCATTCATGGCATATATATTGAAATGTTTTTTACTTCGTCTGAGTGTCTATATACTTTTAAGGTCTCGTTTGATTCACTATAATATGAATGTATTTTTTTTTATATAATTCATATAATATTTATTATACTCTTATAATTATTACTCCATTTATTAAATTATTTTCTATTCTACTTATCCTTACTTACTTTATATATATATATATATATATATATATTACATTTATATCCTTCAACCAAAAAAATAGGTCTTTCCGGTTGTTTTTAATAATGAAATTCAGGACTCACGCTCTTGAAGGAAGTAATAGTTCTGATATGTAAAAGGAACATACGTAATAATCTTGTTGCAACACCAAGAATGGTGAAGAGTTTTAATTCTAGAAAGTGGATCAACAAAGCTTTTAACCGTCTTTTAGATCAACAAAAAAAGTTACGGATGTTTATTTTTCTATCGTGAGATCTGAATTTTTTTTCCACTGTTGTAAGTATCCCTAGACTTTCATTTATTGAAATACTTGTGTGGACTTTAATAGGCCTCTGTGTGTGTGTGTTACAGTGTACACATATTTTGTTGCGCATTGCAGTACACATATAGGAGCCATCTACAAAGCCAATCTTTATGGCTAGGGTGAAACATGATTGAAACCGCAAGCTTCTCTTTCCATATGGGACCTAAGGAAGAGGTTGCAAATGCAGGTTTTGGCATGTTTCACATATATATTGCCAAAAGCTTAAAACTCTTGCATGTTTCAGTTACGTTGTTATGGGGGTTTATATATGGAACTAACAAATAATTGAGTATGGGCAATTTTATTAAGTTTGTTTACTGAGTGCTCTTGTCTTTGACCATCTAATTGTATTAAGATTCGTGCAATCATCTAAAACATTGTAAAAGATAATATTTTTATAATTATATACAGATTTTCAAATGTAATTAGTTATAGTGGCAGATCCATGTCTAGCTGAGTGAGAGCACACACTACAAAAAAATAGTAAATTTGTGACGGAATTTAGCGACGAAATTTTTTTTCATCGCTAGTTTGTCACTAATCCATCACAAAAGTCGTCACAAAATTAGTGACGGAATTAGCGACGGAATTTTCTGTCACTAAAATTGGTGATGGAATTTTCCGTCGCTAATGAGTTATTCTTATGTTGTGACAGATTTTAGTGACGGAAAATTCCGTCGCTAATTTTAGCGATAGAATCAGTGACAAAATTTTTTGTCACAAACTTTTCCATTGCAAAATCTGTCACAAATAATCATTTAAATTTTTTTTAATGATTTGAATATATATATAAATCTATCCCAAATGATTTAATTACTATTAATTATATGTATATTTAATAATTTATATATTATAATTTAAACTATAAAGTAGTAATTTAATGATTTTAATATCAAAATAGTAAAATATGATAAATACTAATATACTTATTCATTCTATAGTCAATAAAAAGTTTTCATTTATATTCAAAATTTAGTAAATTTACAATTTATTTATTTTAAATCACATGTTAATATAAATATAAAATGTATTTAATTAATTAAAAATTATAAAAAAATTGGAATTTTAAGATCATGATTTAAACAAATGTATGTAAGAAATGATTTTATTACAAATATAAAAAATCAAAAATAAATAAAAGTAAATTAAATATTTCACTAAAAAAATATAAAAGATAAATAATATAAAAAATATAACAATATGCCTGTTTTCCAAAATTTCGTTATAATTTCATTTCTAGTAATATTTAAATGATATCAATGCCAAATAATATAATAATCTCAAATACTAAAGCCATACAAACAAATCTTAAGAGATCAAATTAATAATTACTTTATCTTTTGAGCATCAAAATATGAATTGTCTAGATATTATTAGAAAATTAAAAATTAAATTAGTTGCTTAGAATGCATGCCTTAAGGAATTAGACAAAGGTTTGTTATCTGCACACAAATAAGAAATAAAAAGGAGAGTTAGACAAAGAGAGAAAAACAGGTGACTAAATATATATTTAAAAAAGAAAAAGCATTTCAACTAGTTATGTAAACAAGAATAAATGAAATTATTAATATACCGGCCTTTTTTATTTCCAAAAAAATTACTGAAATGGAATAAAGTGCCTTCATGAACCAACCAATGCATCTTGAATATCAAAATAAAAATAACAATGTATTAAACCATTACAATTCTGTACAGAAATTTTAAGTAAAAATAATATATTAAAATAAAGAAATTAAAATTATGACAAAAAATGTAACGATAGAAGATATACATTTTTTTAATGAAGTATATCTATAATATATTTTGTTATAAGTGGCTTTTATTATGTCAAATACTTTTATAGGCTCGAAATTATCAATCTATATTACTAAAACCCATGTTAATAAGACAGTCAGATATAATCTTAAAGGAAACCAACAACGACTAGTAAAATGAAAATTGGCATAGGATTCTTTAGTATAAAAGGAAATAAATTCAAAAATTTTTAAACTTTTATCATCTTATTAAAAATATTATTTTTTATTAGTGACTACTAATTATCATGTTTGTCCTTAACTCAGCAGAAAAAACTTGTACCTCTAATCTATTGGTTCAGAAGCAATTCATCGTCTTTGTATTTGACTAAGCAATCTCGTCATAACCAACACATTCATATATCTATATTTATTTATTTTTAATTAACCCTAAATGCATTTAAGAATTTTTCATATATTCCATAAGAAAGTGCCATGTTATCAAGCTTAAAAGTCTAATTAATTAGTTGTTTTGAAATATATTCCATGAGAAAGTGCCACGTTATCAAGCTTAAAGTCTAATTAACCCTAAATGCATTTAAGAATTTTTCATATATTCCATGAGAAAGTGCCACGTTATGAAGCTTAACTAAAATGATGATACAATGGAAAAGTACAAAAAAAGTTATGTATGGTGGACCCACGGTTTAAACTCCAACCAATGAAATAGCTTTACGTTGGAGGAAAGCAATGACAAATCTGAATATGGTGGACCCACTTTCAATCTCAAACCTCCCTTGGTCTCGCCTTTCACGTCTTTTCACATTCCTTTTTTTGCTTTTTTATCTTTCTCTCTAGCTCAGATTAGTCTTACCTTTCACGTCTTTTCCCATTATTGTTTCTCCTTTTTTATCTTTCTCTCCAGCTCAGACAAACGAGTTTGCAGATCTGGTTTGTGTTTGTGTTGTAGTAAAGGCACAACGCAGATTCACAGATCTGAGTTTGTGTTCTAGGTTCGGCTTTCTTGTTCTATGACGGATCAAAACTTCTTGTTCTCGAACTAGATTTTGATTTTTGAAGATTAACATGAATCGGTACATGTTCAGGTTCATGTTTGAGTAAAGGCACAGCGCAAGTTTCTGGTTCGTGTTCGTAAAGATGGACTAAGGCCGCAAGCACAAAGGAAGGTCTCTCAAAGTCTAGGGTATGCCAAATTTCTCTGATTGTATTTTCCTTTTATTTTTTTGGCGTCTTCTCTTCATAACTGGACTGGGCTTTCAAGTATAACTGGTTAATTAAGTAATAAAGATTAATGGACTGTGTATTTTCCTTTCAAGTATTGTAACTAGACTGTGTATTTTTTTTTGTTGGTATTAGTAACTGAAACACAATCACATTACACAAAGACTCATAAAGATTAATGTCTTGATTTGAAGAAAAAATAGAAATTAAAGAATCTATACTTTTAACAAGATTATTATTAAGAGTGACTAATTTTAAAATTTGAAAAAGTTTAAGCTAATTTTATTATGCAATGACTAGGCCAACGTAAAATAATAGAGGTTCATGGTCTGAAGTTTTAAACTTCTAATATATTTTAGAAAATCTGTTCATTGCTTGGCTTTGATCAAATTCATTATTTTCTTGACTAACTTATCTAATTTTTAACCCATTTTATGACTAATTTTTGGGTTTATTGAACTAAGAAGGTGTTTGGTTTGCTAGTTTACTGGCTCCAGTTTTTAGAACTATGATCATAAAATTTTGTAAGTAAGGAAGTAACTTGCTTTGTGGGTATATTGTATTGCAGAGTTATAGCCTATGAGCTTCTAAGGGGGTAATTTGAACAGCTTTGAACTTAATGTACTATAGTTGTAATTAATGTATAGTGTATTTTACCTTTTCACATGTGCCAATCACATGGGAAAAGGCTTAAAATTCATTGGCTATTAGCATTTTCACTTTTTATGAAAGCCTAGGAGGTAGTTTGTACAATTTTGAACTTATATTAGAGTTGTAATTATGGTAAACTTCAAGGCGTAAAGTGCTTTTTACCCACCGTAGGATATTTAGAATATATGCTTAAGTTCTAATAAACATTGCAAAATCTATACTAAGTTACAATTAAAATCTAGTTATTTCAAACTTTGATTTTAGCCCAAAACTCTGCCCATGGGAACTTGATATGAGGGCATGCATACAGTTTGCATATACAAGACCCAATAGTAAATGGGATTTGGCATATCAGTGCTTTGTATTCTATAGACATTAGATTTACTAATTTTTTTTGGCCATTTTAATTGATCAAATTGTTGGACTTATGTAAATAACCTGTACAAAATTCTTCATCAATTTTAACTTTTATGTTTAATTGTGATCGATGGATGCAAGCTTTCAGTTGCTAATATTTTTTTTAAATGTGTATAACTTATTTGTAGTTGGCCAACACAGAAGAGCACATAGAGGGACAGTTTACTTAAAATTTAAGAGAAATTTTAATCAGGTACCTATCTTGATTGTACCATTGGCAAGTAGCTTTCATGTTTTGCTAACATGTATAAATAAATGAAATTTCATTGTGTTGTAAATGATGTCAAGATTTGGAGTTGAGTGTTGTTTCTATATGCTTTTTAATACTATTCATGAGCCAAAAGCCATGCTGTGTGGCTTTTACACCATGCTATAAGTTCTTACAAAACAAAGTTATGTCAAATCTATTTTCATATTACTCAAAACTACCATTATCATATATCCTCCTTAGCATTATTTCCCTCCTTATTGCAATAATTTGATTAAATATTCAACATTTAAGTGGTTAGAAAATGCAATAGTAGGTTAACCAAAAATAAAGTAGAAAAAAGTTTCTAAAAGTAAAGTTCTCTTAGAAAAATTAATATGTGATACCGAATGTTGTGTTGTACAAAAACTTTTTAATTACTAGGGTAGGGGCATTGGTATTACCTGTATTATAAACCTAGGTCAAAACATCAAACACTTGTATTTGTAAATTGAATTAATTTCTTACCAGAAGTATTAAATCTTGTTCCATTATGTTTTTCTAGATGCAAGAACATTCTCTACCATTGCGAAGCACCAAAGGATGAAGAAATTGAAGATACTAAGCAAGATTAGAATGAGAGAAGTGCATAGTTGTTATGGCCTAAACAGAACTCTATTTTTTTTTCAGTTTGAGCAAGATTAGACGAGCCTAATGATCATCCTCTTTCATAAGGAAGATTTTATTCCTCTCTTATTTTAAGTTGTGTTTTTAGTTGAGATTTGTTATGATTTGTTTTAAAATTGTTATTCTTTAATTGAAGATTATTTTAATTTATTTGTTACTTTTAATTAAATTGAATATTGTTGTGTTATTGTACTTTATTGGACAGGAAGAAATATTTAGATCCTGATTTTATTATTTAATAATAATATTATTTTTAATTGGCATTTTTTATTATATTTTTATTTATTTTATTGAACAGATAATCAAGTAACATTATGTTGATGCTAATTTTTTTTTTAAAAAAATCATTATATATAAAGAAAAAAAAATTAAATTAGTGACAAAATTCCGTCGCTAATCCGTCACTGATCAATGACAGAATATTTTATCACTAATCCGTCGCTAATCATATTCTATCTCTAATTCGTCACTGATTTGTCATCAATCATCAATGGACTATTTTGTTGTTAATCCGTCAGTAATTTAGTGACGGAATATGTCATAGCTGATTTGTCACTGATTAGCGACGGAATAGTTCATCGCTAATCCATCACTATTTTGGGATATGTTATTCTCATAATTAGCGACGGATTTTTTTTAGCGACGGATTTTTCTGTCACTAATTACTGACATAATTTTTAATTCCGTCACTGATGGATTAGCGATAGTGAAATTAGCAACGGAAAAATTTCGTCGCTAATCCATTAGTGACGGAATTATCTGCATTTAGTGACGGAAAATTCCGTCACTAATTTCTGTTTTTCTTGTAGTGACATGACTTCTCAATTTTAAAATATATATATATAATAATAAAATTTGATATTATATCTTCACATTTTTTAAAAATTCAAATGCACGGAATCCACATATATATTATGTAATTTTTTTAATTATTATGACATTTTAATTTGAACTTACTAGATTTATATATTATTATGTATATAACTCTTACAAAAAGATTTTATTGTTATTATTATTATTATTATTTCCTCATCCTCTTTTCCTTCTCTTATCTTTTTTTTTTAAAAAAAATATTTTCTCTTTACCTTCTTTTCTTTCTCTTTGGGTGTAAGTTTTCAAGTGTGATAACCAAATTTAGATCCTCTAGAATGTAAAACTTGTAAATTGTGTTTAAAATGAAAGAGAAATAAAGAGAAAAGAAAGAGTGAGTGAAAAAAGAAGAAATAAGATCCGTACACATTTTCACTTCTTTTGTTCCACTATTTCTCACTTTAAAGGTAATTTATAGGCTTTATATTTTAAAAAATTCAAATTAGTAATAACGCACCTCCAAATCTATAATTTTCAATTTTTTAAGGTAATTTCCACATTTAATTTATAATTTGAAAACTCAACGGGGTGATTTTAATATTGAATGTTAAGTTGTTCATTCACTATAATTTTATCATCTATTATTAATATATAAGTAATAAATAAATAAATAAATTTGTATACTATAAATGCATAATTTTTTGAATAAGATATGAAATTTTTAAAGAAAAAATTGACACTAAAATAACAATTTTCATATAGAACTTATAAATATAATCTTCAACAACGACAAATTGATATTAATTTAAAAATTTGCTATTAGACCAAAAGAAATAAATTAATATGTTGACATATCATTATAATAATTGAGATGAGATACAAAAATATATATTTACAAAAAAGATCACGTCAACTTCACCCTCTCTAACTTGAAGTCCTAGCTCCGCTAGTGATCAGACGTTTGAAAGCTCAATCTTTGGAGAGTTTGAGCTTTCCAAATTTAAACCCATTTTTTAGATTAATTTACAGACAAAATAATTTTCAGTAGAATGCCTTCCCTTAGAGCTGAATTGTTGCCTCATCTTCAAAAGTTTCCCTGCCAACTCTTGTATAATCACTAAGTAATCAGAACAATAATGAGATATTAATTAAGGTTGAGGGTCAACGGTTTTTTTGGACTAAATCGTCTTCTCTGATAATTTTAAAGTTGCACTCTATCATATTATATATATATTTTTAAAGAAATCAAAGTCAAATTAATTAGATTGAATGAATAATTTTAGATAAATTTTTTTTACTAAATATACGTAAGGTGAGTATACTAAACAAACTATAGAATAGACATGTCAAGAATTTTTTGTTCTCCATACTCATTTTGGAATTTTTTTTTTTTTTGAAACAACTATACATAATGACAAGTAATGCTTTCGCTGGTTGCCTGACACTAGCACTTCATAGCAAGTATGTCCAAAAAAAAAAAAGAGAAAAGAAATGAAATGACCTGAGAGTTCAAATCTTGCACTCCAGACAGAAGAGAACAAAAACAAAGCCTTGGCACTCATGATCTCATTTAGAAAATTAGACGAGCCATTTCCAAAACTATTCACAGAAGATGATAAAACTCTATGCTGAGTGGTAGGTCCCAGACAAATACAATTATATATACCATTTCCCAGGATGTGTTGTTTCATGACGAAAGTGGTGGAGCCCATCAACAAGCAGATAGGTCCATAACAAGATGTTTTAGAGAGGATGACCATGCACCAGCCATGCTTTTAAAATCCATTTGATATGATTATGATTATTCTAGAACAGCCCACATATCAAAGTCCAAACGCTAAACTACGAGAATGGTGAGGAAATTTCCCTCAACTTGCTGCTTATCTTACCTTCTTTTGTGGGCTTTATCTCATCAAAAAAGCTAGTGGCATCGCAAGGCAACAGCTACATTACCCTATCACCAACCAAACTCGTGTGCTGGAAAGTTTCATTCCCAACTTGTTTCCATGGGGTCATCAGCATATTTGGGCGCTTTACCCCATTTGCCTCAATTTCACAAACATACCCCTTTCTTTACTCATTCCTTTCTTTTCTTTAATTGACCTAAGTAGTATATATTACGTAAAAGTGGTTGAAAAATTCTTACATAGGATTAATTTACTAAAAATAAGTATATCATCTCAGTTGTAAAGACAAACGCAAGTTTTTTAAGTCCTTTTTTTAATATATACGATTCACGTCTAATATGTTTAAATATTTTTATGATTTATTCAATTTTCTTATTTTTTATTAAGTGTATTTAAAAATCTATCAATATTTTTTCTTAAAATAAGAATAAGAATAATAATAATAATAAATTATTTCAATACTATAATTAAGATACTAGTAACATGGTTGGAGTTCTTTATTTTTTTTTTCTTTTCATCTCCATTTTCACACTTATCAATCTTATGATACTTGTGTTCAACACTTTCAACATAGGGACTAACGTGAGGGTAGAGTCTATCAAAAGGCGAACAATGACCGGTCTAAAGATTGGAAGTTACAGATCTCTATGAGAAGAAATAACCGCCAACATAAACTATTCACAGCAAGAGAATTTGAACTTGTGTAATATAAGTGCTTGCAAAAATTATGTCGGCTGCCAACTAGTGTTAGCAAAAATCCCTCAATAAAGTTCTTAATTTGATTTGACCTGGTTTTAGTTATTATTTGTTTAGTTTTCGTTGCAAGGTCTTGAAGGTAAATATCAAACTTGATACTTTTTTTTTTCTACTAAATTCGGTAGAACGGTTGATTAAAAGCAAATTCAATACAAATAATGAGGGGAAAGGGAAAATCCCAAGCAAATTACTTGAAAATCCCAAATAACCCATTTGATAGTGGACCGAAAAGGGAAAGAAGGGGAATAGAACAGCGTAATTCGTGTAAAGCGTCAAGTCAGTCAACAGTCAACCCCTTCCCTGGTCATCTTTCATTCCAGCCATGCTAACATGCACATCTGCCTAATGGCAATTTGCTAAAATGCACCTGTCTTTAAAGAACCTGTTATATAAACCCAACCAACCTTAAAACCTCTCGGGGACCCTTACAGCCCGAAGAAGGAAGGAAAAGACAAGAAAATTACCGAAAATGGGACTTTTGTGTTGCCACACAGAGGATCAAGAACCACTATCTCATGGTAATTCCCATCACCTTCATTCAGAATTATCAACTACTTCTTCCCTTTCTTCCCAGCCAAGTCTACCTTCTGTTCCTTCCCTAACCTCACCAGTACCACCATCCCATCAACCCCAAACTCCTCCGCAGTCTCACCACCAACTCATAACCACCCTCACTTCGACCCCCTCCTCTCCCATCTTCTCCCTTACCCTCCACGGCAAATTCCTTTACACCGGCTCTTCCAACAGCGAGATTCGCGCATGGGCCCGAGACCCTAATTTTGCTGGCAATCCACATAACGACGTCGTGGCAACCAACAATGGAGCTGTGAAATCTCTTGTGCTTTCCGGCGACAAGTTGTTCAGCGCTCACCAAGACCACAAAATCCGGGTCTGGAAGATCCAACCTGACGACCCGAACCTGAGGTTCAAACCCGTAGCCACCCTTCCTACTCTCGGCCAGCGTTTCTCCAAGCTGTTCTCGGCCAAGAACTACGTCCAGGTACGGCGGCACAAGAAGTGCACGTGGGTACATCACGTGGATACCGTCTCTTCCCTTGCTTTGTCCGGAGACGGGTCTCTGCTTTACTCTGCATCATGGGATCGATCATTCAAAGTCTGGAGAACTTCAGATTTCAAGTGTTTAGAATCCGTCCACGCGCATGAAGACGCGATTAACGCCTTGGTTTTGTCCAGTGATGGGGTTGTTTACACTGGTTCTGCGGATAAGAAGATCAAGATATGGAAGAAGAATGAAGGCGACAAGAAACATTCCCTTTTGGGAACCTTAGAGAAGCACAAATCAGCTGTGAATTCTCTGGCTTTAAGCACAGATGGGTCAGTGTTGTATTCCGGTGCGTGTGACAGATCTATTCTGGTGTGGGAAAAGGATGGAAATGGTGGTGGGAAGATGGTGTTGGTTGGTGCTCTGAGAGGGCACACGAAGGCTATACTGTGCTTGGCGATTATGGAGGATTTGGTGTGCAGTGGGTCAGCTGATAATAGTGTTAGGATATGGAGGAGAGGGCTTGACAAGAGCTATTCTTCACTTGTTGTGTTAGAAGGTCATAGAAGGCCTGTGAAGTGCTTGGCTATGGCAGTTGACTCTAATAAAACCAATAATAATAATGGTGGTTCTGATACAAGTAGTACTTATCTGGTTTACAGCGGCAGTTTGAATTGTGACATTAAGGTTTGGCAAGTACGGGTTACCTTGTTTTGAGCTTTGACCCAAAAGAAAAGAAAAAGCCTTTTTGCTCTAGGGAATTCGAATTATATAGTTAGAGGATGAAGAATAATAAATATCTATATGATTGAATGCCATGATCTTATACACATTTGAACAGTTCTTTTGTTCCTGCTTCCCATTTCCCTCACTTTCACAAGAGGGTATGATGCTATATTTTATTAATTTAACTAGTTGTGGGATACGTGTGCCAACCATTGAAATTTTAAATAAAGGGAGAAAAAAATTAAATAAAAAATTTGTATGTATATAGTTTAATAGAAAAAATTACACTATTTATGACTTCAGAATAGTGCAACTTGCTCCAATTTTATTGTATATATAAATTGATTCTTAAAGGGTTTTTATTCAAGAATTAGAATTTTGTTTTATTTTGATTTATTTGGGTGGTGGTTGATATTGATAACTCCAAGAAATTTAGTTAAAGTAGGGTTTTATACACCATACAATTTTGTAACCTATATCCTTATAAATAAGAGTGTTAGGTTAAGTTATTTCTTGCTCACCTTTCTTACTGATTAATAATATTGATAGAAATTATTTTTTTATATACAAAGTCAAAAGATGGCATTAACAAAAATAATTACCATAAGTCAAGAGGAAAGGGAAATTGAGAATTTGCATTATCCCACTCTGATATCCTAAGCTATGTAATTGCTGCTAAAGGAATTAAAATGGTATATCAGTTGCCAAGCATGTTGCTTGAGGTTTCCAAGCCAGCCCGTCCTTTTTACTCAGGTTCAACAAGGAAGCTTTTTTTTTTTTTTCACTAATAAAGAGGAACTGGAGATTGGAATCTGGGTTGTCCTAGATAATCTCAGTCTGAGTGACCCATAAGAGGATGCTTCTGATAGCTCTGAAGCAAACAAGTCTTCTGGGTATGTGTTTGGTGAGACCCAGAGAAGTCTTACTTAAGTTTGATTATGTAGAATTGCAGCCTGTGAATTTTGAATTCGGAGAATTTTCTGTGAGTTTTTCTTATTGAGCCGCCTTGTTACTTTAATTTTTGAGTGGAAAAGAAGTCAGAAGATAATGGAAGGGGTGGTCTTGTGAGTTGAAGCGAAAGTTGGGGGGTTATCTAGAAACTTATGACTAACTTTTCTTTCAAGTTATTGTTGAGGTGTGTGTGAAAATTACTGAAGAGTTTCATACAAACTAAATCCTTAAAAGCCAACAACTGTCAACGCATAATATGTATTTGTTGGGACCATAAATAATGGAATCTAAACAAAATTTCTCAGCTTTCATATGAAATTATGACTGGCTACCTAACGTCAGGAAAAGGACTTCCTACGCGTAACGTTCCATGCTAGCATTGTCTGACCCCTGCTTTGTCTTTGTTTTTCCCCCACCCCACCACAAGATAAGTCCAAAATCCGAACATTAAGACCCTAGAAAAATTTTTTTTCTAAACAGTGAGTTCATATAATTGAGTTAGTGACTTAATGCATAATTCCTCTCACACATCTTCAGATTTTGCTTGTTCATACTTGATGCTGTGGGATTAGTATAGAGCATCTAAACGACCTCATGCATATTGCTTCGCTAATCATAACCTCACAGCAGTGAAACCAATGCTGAGCAGAATGAAGTTGGTGATTTAATTCAGAGTAATGGAATTTAAATGAAGCAATTGAGTGCTCAAGCAGAAGCGAAATAGCAGCCACGTCCAAAGCATGGTAGCGAGTCATCAAGGGGTTAAGTGTGCTCAAATGTTCATCACTTGGCCAAAAGTTAGTTAGAGCTGCTAGTTTATGCACAAATCCATTTCTTTAACCCACTATAAAGTAGAAACCAAGCGCTACAATTTGAATTCATGGGGAAATAGGGGATTACCCACTCTAGGAGGCTAAGAACATGTTAACAAGTACTATTGATTCTGTGGCTACCAGTCATATCTTTCAATTATGTTTTATTTTATGTAAAACTTCACCACAGCAAGAGAAGACAACGAAGTCCTAAATGGACATCAGTGAGAAGTGACGAGCTGTTTCTTCATTCATTCATTTGTTTCCCCATAAATCTTTATTTTAAATATACTGAGTGCTTTCATGGCAGTGAGCCCAAACCAGCACAGAGGATGATGATGTATCTTACCACAGTTTAGCTAGATCATGAGTTCAACTGAAAAAGTAGTATCATTACCAAGTTCCTTATAATATTCTCCCCTAATTCATTCTTCAGTGTTGCAACTCTGCGGATGTGGTTAGCCTATACTTTTTTCTCTCAGTTTTCCTTTTTCTCACACCAAACATGAAACTAGCGATTTATATGTCCTTAGAAATGTAGAGTTCACTAATAGGTAAATGCAAGCAAATAAGCGTAAGTGAGCTTTGCTTTCTCTACATGGAAGAGGATTCAAGATGTGCACATGACCAAGAGAATACCAACAACTAATGCATGATGAGAGCATAACTTTTATAACATATTAACTCACATGATTTAATCAATGTTTTATTACGTCTCTGACAGGAGGACATTATTTTAGTTCATCTTGGATTAAAGTAATGTTCTATCAGGGGCATCAAAGATTTAAACTGCTTAGTTAGTTACAAGTGGAGTTAGGGTTAGGTTAGAAGTACAGACCCTCCATTTTAATATCCCTACAGTCTCTTCTTTTTAAAAAGAAACTCATTCTTAATTCATCAGACAGGATGTAGAACACACAAATATATCCTCTTCTAAAGCGTGATTTGGAAAAGATATTAAGACATTCTCTGTTGGATTTATGTTCTAGGGAAAAAAAAAAGAAAACTACTTTCCCCTAACGCTAAGCTTTGTGTGCATCCAAGTTTTAGCCACGTTGCAAGTAAAATGGTGAAAAGTATACTTCTAGCCATCTTTCATAAAACATGATTCAACACTTTATTAAATTAAAAAACTGCTAATAGTAATGTGATTGAGATTTGACAAAATGCTTTAATCATAAACTTCAACCTAAAATCCATGTAGTGCAACAGGCGATGTAGGCTGATCAACTGAAAACATTCTTGATGCAGAAATCTTTTAGTCCTCGACTCCTCGTAAAGTTGTGCTCCATGGGAACAAAATGAGAAAGAATGTGTACCTGAAGAAAGCAATACAACCAACTCAATTCAATTATAAGCCCAACAGTTAGCGTAAGGTTGAGATGTGTAGCTTATCAGACCCCAAACTACACTGTGCGTATCAGTGGATTTAAGTATTACCCAATATTAAATTTAGCATTGAATAATTAATTTGACCATGTCAATTAAGTGCAGCCAGGCATCTCTGCTTGCTTGAGCCATGACAAACTTTTCTGCAAGAGCCTCAGTTACTGCTAGACCATTATTTAGTTATTTAGCAGACTGGAAGGTCCAAGAAAAAAAATGAAGTTTTGCTTGCTGGTCATATTTCTCGTTATGTAAAGCGAGCGGCATATACAAATTGTTTTGGGTAAATTAGTTTGATCCTAAGTGAACACTATTGGCTGACACACGACAGCATGGTTGAGATCTGGAGAAATTCTTACATTCATTTAATATATCAACTAGTTGTACAATAAGCCATAAAAAACACTAATGTTTCAAATGATGGAATCCACTGAACATTTATATTGGATAGTTTCTATCAGTATTTTGCACTAATTGGCTATGCAAGAAGAGTATATAAGAATTTCTCTGACATCAAAGCAAAATTAGGAGTTCCAAGACATAGTACTGGGGAGTAAAATCTACCCATCCATCCTATTCATGCAATAACCCAAACACTTTCCAATATGATAGAAGAACATTGCAAAACAGAATCAAAAGCTTCAGTATATAATTAGAACTAAAATCAATTGTCAAAAGGTAGCTTGTGGCTTGGAGGTCAAAGTGTGAGATTTATAAGGAACTGTTGAATTAAACCCAGCAGATTAAGCAGACGGACCTGGAGCTGTACTCGAAAATCCATTAAAACAACAAAGCCCTCTAATTCAAATGTCAAATAGAATTCCTAGCTACCATTTACATCAAGCTTCAAACTTGTTAATCCTTCCACGTGCATTATTATGAACCGGAGTATCAAAGCTTGAGTAGAACATACCCCAATTAGCATGAAGGTAATTTGTTCCAGAGCCCATAATCCAACACAATGTGCAATTTTACCAGTCATTCAGCATATTAGGTGCAAATAGCAATAGACTGAATAAAATTACCGCCCTCCTTGCCTAGCGGTTGCGGGAGTCTATATATAATAAAATCGTAATGATGAAAAGGGATTACAACATAAAGTGACCTTAGAGGAGCAAGCAATATGAGGGAGCAAATGAATCTGGGTGAGAATGACGTTGGCATCGGCACGTCAAATTCCTTATAGGAGCTGCTTCTTCAGAAGAATGGCGAACACAAGACATTCAAGGACTAACAATGGAAGTCAGAGAAACAATGTATTGTGCCATACTTCAAATTCGTAGCTTTGTAGTCTTTGTCACGGTTTAATGTATTGCCGTTATTCGTCGCAAGATTTAGGGTTTTAAAGTTCAAACCTCGAGGATTGTGTGAGAAATGACAACTAGGTTGAAGCACAAAGTGCTTTTTTTTTTGGGAGAGAATTAAAATGAAATTACAAAAAATATAAAAGTTAAAATTTATTCATTTTACTTGAAAAAATAAATAGAGAATTACATTTTCCCCTTATTAACAGTACTCAATGATCAATAAGCAAAGCAACATTACTTATTACAGTATGAATATTATAATGTGACATGTACGATGGGAAAGGGCCGATAATTAAATGACAAATCATTCATATTTTTTTACTCTCGTAGAGATATTTTAGTGAGTTGTGTAAATTGTATCATTGAAAGTTAAACTTAATAATTAAGAATATTTCCAATTGGACATATATCAACTATAATGTTATATAACGAGAAATCCATATCATTGTAATTTACATATAGCGTAGAATTCAATATTCATGCCAATATAAGAGTGACAACAGAGGCTATGGGTCCTCTCTTGCTCTAAGTTGTGCTGTTTTTTTGAACCAGTAAATCTAGATTATTTATACAAATATTAACCATTCAGATTTTCTTTTTTAATTTCAACAATCCATTTTTGTTTGTTTTGAAAGAAGTAAAATATAAGATGAAAATCGTTTTATTATTTTCTTATGTATAAATTCTAAAATATACAAAAGACTATTTTTATCTTACATTTTACTTCCTTTAAAATTAAATAAATATAAATGGTTGAAAATTAAAAAATAATAAGATTACAAAAAATAAAATCTAAACTATTCAAATTTATATAAACAATCTATATCTACTGCTTTTCAAAAGTAGTAGAAGGTAAATTAAGGACTTGTTAAAGAGAGAACTCTCAATCTCATTCTTTTTCTTACAAAAACTGAAGGCCCAAATCCAGAACAAAATGATGGGCCTATAAAAGGAATAGATTAGATTATAATCACATTTTCCTCATCATCTTGTAAGAAAGAATCCTCTTTTATTATTGTATGGTATAATAAAAGTGAATATATATATATATATATATGAACCTCGTTTAAGTGAGATTTGCTCTTCCAATCTCTCAATTATTGCACACTGTGCAAAATAACTAGGCCCCGTTTAATAGCATACGACGTAAGTGTAATCTTTTTACATAATTATATAATATCTATTATATCTTTATAATTATTATTTTAATTATTAAATTATTTTTTAAAAAATTAAATGTATAAAAATAATTTTTTATCTCATTTATTCTTACTTATCTATTTTTTATATTCCCTTCTCCTTTACAATATCATACCAAATATACCACTAGAGACAAGCAAGTTTCTCATCTTGTAGGCTATATTATTGGATTTTAGAGGACAATTATTTAATGAGAGAAATGATGAGAGCCTTACAAGATTAAAGGTCATGAAATAGTCTTTGGAATTATGAATACTATATATAGCTATCAAGGCGCCATCCAGATCATCTAAACTTTTATATGTTATACATATTTCACTAAAAAGCTCAAACACGAATTCGGTAATGATTTCGTTGAAGTTATTCTGGTAGAAATAGGTCCTAATTCATTCACAGATGAAGAAAGATTCCTACTCTATTTAAATGTATGCTTATCTAAAATTAGGATGAGGAAGACAAATTTTGGGTCGAAAACTGAAAATTTTAAATGGAGCATGGAAAATGATTGAGGAATCTACTGTTAATTGAATCGTTTCTTAATTTGTGTGTCATTTTATTTAAAAGAGAGAGGGTGAAATTAAATAAATAAATATATATATATATATATGAGATACATTTCTCTTGTTTTATTTATTCTCTATTTTCTTTTTATCTCTGTCTAGAGCTATGTCTTCAAAAGAACTCATTTACTATTACGATTGAAATCCCAATTAATGCAAAAGTTAAAGCGTTTTTGTGTGGTGGAGCCCAAGTCAACTAAAGCGCATTGACTATCTAAGCATCCTTACGTAACCATCTTACTAACTTTTACCAACATTCTCATGCCAGCGTAAGTTCCTCGACATGTCGTGTGATGGACCCACGCTCCAATAGCTAAAACCACCGTTAGGAATTGATACCTTGTCCACATATGTAAAATATATTTTTAAAAAAATTGAAAGTGATGAAGTTAATTACATTAGTATATATGATTTAACGTTATAGATTCGAATTTCGATTTAGTAATTTTTAAGGCTTGATCTGCTGACTAAATTAAAAAAAAAAAGTTGAATTGAATAGCATGCACATGTAAAAGAATGCATTCATAAAAACCTTCAAATGAAAAAAATCTAATTTTGAACAAAATTTAAGACAATCTTTTAATTGTAATATAAGAAAATATAAAAATAAAATGCACGTATATTGATTCAAACCGTATCTCATTGCAATAATACATATATATATATATATATATATGCCGAATTCTAAACTTGACTTAACAACGAATTAGTCTGTCTCATGTTTGATAAACTTGAGATCTAGTATTTTTATCACGATTGGCTACTACTCGCATGAGGGTTAGTGGGACGTAATCGCTCACTTGTTTCTGGTCAATTAGACAAAATAACTGTCACCTTCATCTATGAATAGAGAGCATACGATCTTAGTTTAGACATTTTTAATGAAATCTTAATTTGATGATATTATGTTAAATTACTACTATAACATTTCTAACTTATACATCATAGGTGTAAAATAGAGCTTCATTCACCTTTTATATTGCTTGCAAGTACTTTTCATTATAATTTTGCCAATTATATTAGTAAAGCGAGTTTTGAATTTCAAAAACTAGTTTACAATATATAAAATTGCACATTATGCTAGAATAACTCTTCTTATTCAAACAATTATTGTTGAAAAATATCTGAAGTCTAATGACTATGGTATGGAAATCATGTTAGAGTCAAAATCACGAGGGACCAATCTCACTTGAGGGCTTGCTAGGTGTCTAAACTCTATTGGTCCATGGTTGATAAAAGTCAAACCACAAGAGATAAACATCAAATTGGAGATTCACACCCTATTGACTATTCGCACCTAGAGGAAAATTTAAATGGAGTGGAGCCCAGTGGCACCTTTATATCAAACAAGGGTGAATTTCTCCTGCTCGGCCCCAAAAAAATGTAACCCTAATTATGACTCTGGCTAAAAAAAAAAAAAGAGTTGACATGACCCCGAAAACAAAAGGGTTGACATTATGTGTTTGCTCCATTGCAAGGAGGACTGGAAATCAGTAAAATTTTTTTAATAAAAAACGTCAGAATAATAATAATAATAAACAACTCCAAAGAAGTTTCAATTAAATAGCGTATAATACATAAAAAATATGCTTAACTTAATTTCATAAACTACAAATTTCAGCCTGTGTTTAATTAAACCACTTAATTTATTGTTAGAAAAGCGTTAAAAAAAGGAGAAAATGAGTAAATGATATTTAGACGTGTATGTGTGTGTGTGTATATATATATATATATATAATCATGCTATATTCCTCTATTCTTCAGCGAGAGAACAAGAATTCTAGGGTTTAAAAGCCCTTTATCTATGCGAATGGCCTCAACTTGGGCTTAGATAGCCGAACTAAACTGCTAATCTCCACTGCGTTGAATGATTACTGCTTCTAGATTCTCTAGTGGGATAAATGATCAACGAAAACGATAGTACCAATAAAAAACAAAAGGGATGTGTCATTAGCTGGTTATTTATACATCCTTCTTGGAAGTGGAAAATGATCGCTTTTGTAGCATCACCTTTCTTTCTTGGTTTGCTCAACAAATTCGATTGCATTGCATTAGCCCCAAAAGAATCAAAGGGACAATTGAAAAAAGCTTCCACTCAGCTGAAAAGGAGAAGCGAGGCTGATTTTTGTGCTTACCCTTTTTGTGTGCCTTTTTATTTATCAAATGCAGGTACTCCTTGGAGCCAAACTTATTCGCCTTATAACTTCCCACAATATATTATATATATAGACGTAATCTCTTATAGGCTTTTGGTTACAAAATGGAGAAAACATCAGTCCAAAACCAAGTTGTTGCATGAAATATTAGGGTCAAGCATAAAGATCCACTATTTGGCCCATGTGATTGGAGTTTATAAATGTGAAGGAAATGTTAAAAGTGAATAAGTAGAGTTAAGTGAGATAAAAAGTGATTTTTTATTTTTATTTAAAAAAATAATTTAATAATTAAAATGATAATTTGATTAATAAAATAATAATTACAATAACATAATAAATATTACGTAAATTATATAAAAAGAATATGTTTATGACATAGTGAATTAAATGAGATTAGTGTTTACTATTTATATTACTTATTTTTTACCCTCTTCTCCCTCTTTGTCTCTGTCTCTGAGGTAGTAGACATTGTATTAATTGTTCAATAAAAATCAATGTTAAGAAAATCGTACCGGACCGGCCGGTTCGACCGGGAACCGGTCCCTGGTCCGGTTTGGTTGAGTTAAAAAATCGGTCAAGCAAAAAACCGGTCAAACCGGTCAAAAACTGGTCAAACCCGATCAAAAACTGGTCAAAATCGGTCAAAAAACTGGACAAAAAACCGGTCAAACCGGTTTGAAGCAAATTTTCTTTTTTCTTTTTTAATTTTTTCTATATAACAGAATAATTCATTTTAAATAATTTTAACAAATTAAAAATAGAAAGTAATAAAAAAGATGAGGGGGTTGAAATATGATTTTTTTTTAAAAAGAGAATATAAGAGAAATAAAATGTGTATAATTAATTATTTTTTATATTTACTTTTTATCATATTCAATTTCCTAATAATATTGCTCTCAAATATCAAGATATTTAGCTAAAATTATTATTTATTATTTTATTTTTTAATAATAAGTAGAATCTTAATATAATTTAAAAATTTTAAAAATTTAATATTAAATATTCTTAATTTTTAATCATAAATAATTTTTATTTTAAACTAAACATTAGTTTTTATAATATCTTAAGAAATGTTAAATTAGTAATCAAATATTTAAAATTTACTAATATTTATTTGTTATATTAAAATTTTAATACATAAAATTTTTTTAAATAATATATTTAATTATCATCGGTTCGACCAATGAACCGTGAACCAGTACCTCCACCGGTTCAATGACCGGTCCGGTTTTAATAACATTGATAAAAATGATTTTTTTTTTAATTTTTTGCAGATGTGATTATATTAATGTTATTTTAAGGGTTTTTACTTCAATTTTGTTTTGTTTTTAATAAAACCCAGATAACATCACATTTTAATTTTGTAAGCTAGCAAAGTTCAACGTGTTATAGTGAAGCCTAGTTATAGGGTTCCCGATCTCAACTGCGATTAAAGTTTAATTTGGGATTGCAAGTGAAAGTAAACAGTTAAATCAGTTTTGCTTCTGATCGCTAAATAATTATTATATCAATGACAAATGAATCTATTCATGCGTTGTCCAATCTGCACATTCATAATGATCAAACGTTCAACTTTGCTCAGCTAATTCAGTACTGTTGGTACTTATCAGAATATACAAGTAAAATATATTAGTCTAAATATCTATTTCTCTTGTGAATGCACTCAAAATTTATGATAGAGTGATCTCATCCCAATTAATTATTGCATAATCCCCCTCATCCCCAAGTATCAACAAAACTAATGGAAGTAAATTTTCATTAAGAAATTAAACTTCTTTACTGCTACCAATAGGTAATGACAATAAGATCAATCTTGATTGGAGGAGATAGCACTATAAGCAACCAGCAAGTGCTTGGATGCATTTCATCTCAGTTATAGAGGATATCGTTTACTTTTACAGAATAATGCTGGCAATGGCCACCATGGAGGTGACAAGAATATGACATTAGTTCGCATTAACCTTTGTTTTTATTCAATTAATATCTTTAATCAGGACAGGCAAGAGCTTTATAAATTTCATCAAAATAATCATAGTTTTAATGGCGTCATTTTCTTAATCATTACTAGAGGATTATTATCTTCACCTTCCCGCATTCACGCCTATATACCAATTCACCATTGTCATTGCCTTTACATATATGGGCAATATATATAGGGGAGTCCAAGCAATTTTTGTTTTCTCTGTTTAGATCTTTTTGAAAATTAATTAATATTAAACTTTTGATCGTTAATTCAAGTTGCACAAATCATCATAAGATTAACTGTTTAGTGACCATTCTATTTTATTATGGTAAGAACATTTATTTTTTTTTTAGAGAACAAGAACTTTGTAATTAGATAGAATTGCATTTTTTAGTTAACGAACAAATAGATAACATTCATAATTAAAATAAAAATGCTGAAAGTAAAAAGTATTGTCAAGACCATTATATCTAATATCTTTGAAATCGATACAAATGAGAAAATTTATATTCTATTATGGCCATAAATTAATTTTGGATTATATTACCTGTCTCTATTTAAAAAAGAAGTGGATGTTGCACGTTAATTGAATATGCATGAATAGAACAAAGTTAAAAAGATATGATTTCTACAGAAATACAAGTGGACCCAGCTTCGTTAAATTTAGACGCATTGTCTCACGTTGATATGTTAAAATTAGAAGGTATATGCATATTTGGTAGGGAATATGTAAACTCTTAAGGGGGAAAAAAAGGGTAATTAGGTTAGAGAAAAGAATAGCTCGGATTATAGGGATGAATTTGAGAAATTAATAAATTGATGGCGTAAAATTAGGTCACCGTGGTGATTAGGTTTTTAACGGAATAGCTTTCATATCAAGGATAGACTTTCTCTATACTATCACCCTTTCCCATGAGAGTTCACTTATATAAATAAATAAATAATCACAGTATTCATTTTTAATAACATTTTACAGGGCCAATCTTCATTGTAACTTTTCATAGACAAAAGGGTAACAGCTAATTTCCATTACCGTCAAAACTTTCTCTCTCGTACACATTCTTTCTGACAGTCAAACCCAGCCTTCCTAAGATGAGGTAGAAGACGAGAAGGGCACGGCCCTTCACCTTTCTTTGAGGGGTTAGGAGAGAGAAAAAGACACTGCCATTGTGTGACTTCTTATTCTCAATAATAATTAGCACTATTTGAATGATGAAAAAAAAAAGCAAAAAAAAAAACCCTCTCTCTAGTACTAGTATCTGTTCCTCTGTCTCTCTCTCTCTCTCGGAGAAATAGCGAAAACCCCAAAACACAAGGCGCAGCAATCATCATGTCTTCTTCCCTCTTCCTCTCATCATTATTCCCTCCTCACTTTCATCATCACCACCTCCCCCCAACCGCATCAAAGCCATCATCTGCCTCTGAGACACCCAAAACAAGAAAGAGAAAGAAGATCATATCGGAGAAGGGTTAGACGAGATGAAGAAGATGGCTTCACTCAAGAAGAAGAAACCCTACCTCTCTCTTGTTCTCATCAAAGGGTGATCTTCTTCTCCTTCATTCACAGCTTCTTATGACACTTTCTTCTCTCTTCTCGGGGAATTGAAGCCTTGTGGTCCGACACTGCCTACTGTTTGCTGGATCAACCAAATCTAGCTATACCCTTTCACCTCTCTCTCTCTCTTCCCTATATGGTTTTCTTTATTCTTCACAGCTTCTTATAGTTTCTGCTTCGGTTTGATTTAGCGTACGTGTGGTACGATGTTTGCGAGCTTGTTGTTTTATCTTCATAGCATGACATGATGACCTTTCTGATCTCTGTCGTGTTGTTTATGGCTGTAAATTTGATTAATTTGAAGAACGACAAATTAAGATTTTAATTAACTACCGTCGGAGACTTAGAGATCTTGATCTTTCCATGTGTATGTATGATAATAAATGTTATTCTTCAGGAGAGTAGCAATTGGATTGTTTCTAAAACTACTATGTTGTGTACTATAAACTTTAATGGCGACTTATGACCACGAATGTTGATGCCCTCTACCTCGTTCCTTTCTTGAAGTAGGGTTTCATTTATTATTATTATTTTCTTTTCAGGTTGTTGAAATGTCTTTATTTTAACGCAGGTCTGATTTACATGTTCCATCTATTCCTCTCTTCTTCACTCGATCTCCGGAATGACATGAAAATAGATAGATAGATAGATACCATGAGGGTTATATATGCCAACAACATAATCAATATTTTGGCCAATTTTTTATTACTTAATGTGTTTCTGTCACTGGAGCTTTTCCATTTCATTTGATCATCTAATGAGTTTAAATTCGTATGATCAGCTACCTTGCTATTTCTTCTGCATTTAAAGAGAAATAACATAAGAAATCTTCCACTGCAAAACTCAGCAACTGTACTTTGTCTACAACGTCAATATTCGCTTATACAAAATTACGAGTTAGGATTTTTAATTGTGCATAAATGTTATAGGAGGTAATTGTTTCTGATCTCACCCTATTTTTATTAATGCCACCTTTTGGTCTGGATTCGTAGGTGGACATACATCAATATATAGGCCTGAGAATTTTTGTCATATATATATATATATATATATATATAACGGCATAGAAAATTGAAAATATAAGACTTCTTCTGGACAAACAGAACCTCTTAACACTAGATCACAGTTAAAAAAATATTTAGTAGATGAGAATTTTAATTTGTCAAATATATAACAAATTATTTATAACAACATTTGTGTATATAAAAAATTTAAAAAACTTAAAATTTATAAGTTATATGTGACTTCAAAGGAGTAGGAATATTGATAATTTTATATTTCTTATAGTCTTTTAGAGTAAATTACTCCCCCTCCTTTGTTTAAATTATATAAACCTTTTCTTCTATTTTGAGAATATACACAAATTATATAAAGTGAAAATATGACCAAAATACTCTTAAGAATAATATTAACTTCTTTTGGTAAAAATATAACTTATTAAAAATATTTGTTAAACTTTAATTTTAATTTTATTTATTTTTTGTTAAAAATTATAAATTTAATTTATTCTATTTAAAAATTGACTATTTTTATATTGATCAAAAACATATTTAGTACTTTTTATATTATAAAAATAATAAATATAATGATATTTTAATCAAAATAAGTATAATTTAACTTATCTTTTATTACAAAAAAAATCATTATAATGCATCTTTTAATATTAAGAAAAAAGAATATAGATTTTTAAAATAAAAGGGAGTGGTATATAATTTGGATATCTCTAAAAGATAAAAGTGTATTTTACCCTATCTTTTACAAATAAATTTTTAAATAATAAAAAAATTGAATTATCTATGTACTTAATTAGTTTGAGAAATTCTTGAGCGCATGGAAAGTAATTAAGCGATTTAGATCTTCTCAATTTTCTATTTTTTAATTTTCTATCAATTGAAAGAAAGAAAGATAATGGTTCCCCTACATTCTTTTCTCTTCCTTTCTCTCTTTGAATTGACAAAATTTTGAGGAGGAAGAAACTGGAAGGATTCGGTATTTAAGTGGAATCGACGGTGACCAATGGATGATCACCCCGCTGTCTCTAAGCATTTCTACGGACGTCCAGCTTTCAAATATGAACACCCTTTTCTGTCTCACTTTCTCTCTCTTTCTCTCTCTCTCTCTCTCTATCCTTCTACGTTTTTTGAAATTCATCACTATACCAAGCAAGCAATCGAGGATTGCATGCTTATAGCTAGATTCTGTTTACATTTTGGGTCAACTACGGTTTTGTTTTGTCCTTCCTTAACGCAATAATAGCTGTTAAGCACCGAGAATCATCTGCATTTTCATGTGTTGTACATTTTATCCATGAAATTTATTTTAAACCTATGTATCCCATGTAAGATTAAGCAAGAAAATTCATTCTCAGTATTTCTATGGTACTTGAAAAGTAGGCACTACGTATTTCAGTATTTCTATGTATCCCCTTTGATTAGATACGTCTCTAGTAATGGATATGGCACTTCCTAAACCAGTTAATTAATTAATTGACTCGTAGCACATATTTGAAAGTCATATGATGTGTGATTAGATATAACAAATTAATTTTTAATCTTAATTTTACCATCTATTAAAAAAATTTAATTTTGAGATTTTTATTGTAAATTTTTTATAAAATTTGGAAAAAAAATGATACAAAAAGTAAAAATGTAAATAAAATTTACTTCTCCTTTTTTCTCTCATTTTCTTTTTTCTCTTTTCTTTTTTCGAACTCTATATGTAGGCCATGTTTAATATGTGTCAATGAAAGAAAGCAATAGGAAAGTTTTAAAAAAGTGTTATACAATATTTGTTATACTCATGTTATCATTGTTCAATAATACTTATTATTTTATTATTATTTTAAAATAAAAATATGAATATTATTTCTTACTTTATTTATCTACTTTTGTGGCTTATTCCATTTCTTTTCCATCATAACAAAATAATTTTACAATAAAAAATTTTAGAAGAATTAGACTTTTATATAACTCTCTACTACTCATTCACTCTGTATATGCAATTTCAAACTATAATGCTTTGAACAAGTGAACATCTAATATTTTGAATCAAATGAATAGTGTGTATGAATAGATTTAAATAAGTACAGATACAAATTATATAGGATAGAATTAAGCACTTGATGCATGTCATTATTAGATGTTGAATGAAGGAATAGTGTGTTCTTGTGAGGGAATGGTAATGAAACTGGAATTGGCTTGGAAATTAGCTGTTATCCATCTGGTAATTAATAAGTTTAATGGCGTGGATGTGAACATGCATTAAGATCCGACCAAAAGGGGAAGAGGGCGAGTGTGAAACAGTGTTAATGGTTAATGAGGGAGGGAACATAATTAATATTCTACCAGCTGTGTGCGACCTCTTTTCCTCGCACCTTTATTTCTGTGTTTTTGTATATTAATCCACATGCAATGCATTAATAATGTGGCTTCTGTTGTGCCTGTGAAGTTTTCAATTTGGAGGTGTATCTGTATAAAACTAATCTCTGTTAGAGGTAATTAAACTCTATTTTGTATACATCATCCTCCACGCCTGATTGATTAAAAGCATGATTTGACTTCAATTTAATTAAGTACGATATGAGATCAATAATCTTCTTGGTACACTGAGAGGGCCATTCATGCATAATCCCACTGCCCACTTCAATACTATATCTCAAAGTCAAAAGCAATGGTTCATGATATTTCTTATTACATACACGTTTTCTTGAATTTTATCTGTTATTAAGTTTTCTTTCATGGAAATTATTTAGTGTAGTACTACATGATTAGACTTTTTAAAAATATTATTTCAAATGATATTTTTTTAAAAAAATTTATCTAAGTTGAATTTTTCCAACCATTCCCTCATGAATGATTTGTTATCTCCGTTGTAATCATCAATGCAGATTGAAGTCTCTTTTCTTCATCTTTCTGGGTCAAAAACGTTAGAACGACCTAAAAATGCAACTTTACTTTTAGGCCTGGGTTCAGAACCCTGAAGGTAGGCTTGGCCCATTATATTTTCAGAATTTGGGCCGCAAGTGGAAATACTAGCCCAAAATGTAGGCCCAATAGTAGAATCCCAGGATAGGGGGAAACAGCAAAAGTGGCCTGGCCCACATTTCCAATAAAGAACCAGAGTGTTGTTTCCTTTCCCTCTCTCTCTGATTTCTTACAGACACCGACCTGCCCTCACGGCGTTCTCAATCTCATGGTGTGCTAATCGGACGGCCAGCATTCAATCCCGTTGCCACCGTTTTCCCGGCGTGCCCTGTATTATCTCTCTCTGTTTTCCGACTTCACCACCTCTACTTCGTCGTTCCATTGTTCTTTCCACTTCCACGCAGAGCAGAGTACAACACTTCAACCCTTTATTTGAGCCTCCAGAGTCCTGAAATATTTCTATTCTAAAAAAGGTGCTACCTTTCTACGAGGGTCAGTCTCTCTTTGTGCTTCTACTTGCGGCATGGGATTAGGGTATCTCTGTTTGCTTCTCAATCCGTTGTATTGATGCATCTTGTGCGAGTTGGTGCATTCGTCTTTGGAGAAATTTTGCCCAAGTTTATAATTTAGGGTTTGGGTTATCGATATGTCCGATACTTCGAGGGGTCGAGTTACCATTACTCTTGGGCGCAGTGGTCAGGTACCCTTTTTTTTTTTTTTTGGGGCTTGAGATGTTTGATATCCGTTTGAAATCTTTTACTTTTTTTTTTTCTGCTTTCTATTCTTAGAAGTTCTTCGTGTGATTTTTGCTGCTTTAGATTTTTACTAACTTGATTAATTTGAATTGGCTTGTTTGTGCATGCCTGATTAAATGATGGTGGGTGATTTTGATTGGAGTCTTTTGGTTTCAGTTCGTTAAAAGAAAAATTTACATGATAGAATAAGTTCACTTATTGATGACATCCAATTTTATATTAGTCGTAGCCTCGTGCAAATACTTTTTTTTTTTGGGTCAAATTCTGTGTGTCGGGAGTATAGGAACTTAGTTTAATTTTTCACTTTCACTCATATTCTAATCGTTGAAATATAAGTTGTGTTCCGAGTCATGATGGCTTGGCTTTATTTGAATGACCTTATTTTGCATTTGAGTTTAGGTTGTGAAGAGGGGCCAATCTGCGGTGGATGTTTCTTTCTCTTCCGTTCCCACAGCTGGCACTAAGCGGTCTGTGAGAGATAGACTTGGAAATGATACAGATAGTTCATTGCGGCACGGGAATGAACTTAGCAATAATAAACGGTGTGTTTGCTATTCCTTTAGTCCCTATTGCTGCTAAGGTGTCAGTCCTGCAGTGCTCAACATAATGATATAAAATATGCATTATGTTCCTAGAGATTCTCTATTTGTTTAGAAACTTCACCATGGATAATGTGTGAGTAGGCAATTTGAATTGAAAAAAAAAAAAGTATTTTGGACTCTGTAGTAGTCAGTAATAGAGGTAGAATAGGCTGCTGCTGCTTGTGGTTCTGTATATTATTAAAATATATAAGAAAAATAATTTTCTTACATCAAAGATTTTGTTCATATTCACTGCAGACAGCGAGGAGATATAAGCTTGCAAAATGGGTTCAATGGTAGTAAGCTTCCTCTACAGTGAATTTTTATTTGGACAATATTTATGTTGCTCAATTAGTATAGTTCTAATCTCATCACCATCAATTTATTAGATGCTCAAATTGGCAAAGATGACCTTCGATTGAAGCTTATGCAAAAAAGTGCATCTAGATTGGCTGGGAGCAATGGTGGTAAGAGGCATATGGACCTTCGTGAAAAATTGTCAAAGGCAGTTCAACCTGCAGTGGCCAATATTAACTCAAAACAGCGCTTGCCTGAACCAAGGGAAACAGGCATGTTGGGGCGAATCCCCTCTGCTAGAAGTTCTGGTGATTTAGCACGTATGGAATCAGTGAGAAGTTCATACTCTCCTTGGACATTGGATCATATAAGACGATCACCTGAAGGGTTTCCAAGCACTTCCGGGGGAATTTCCCCTCAAAGAAATATGGAAGACCTGCAGAGAAGGCCTTTAAACAGGACATATGATAGTATCAGGTCAGCTTCATACGTAAATAGGGATGTTCTTGAGGCTTCGAGGCCTCCAAGCACTGCACCTTCATCTTTTGTGGCACACCCCACAATGTCCACGATGCCTCCAGTAACTGCTAAACCTGTAACACCTCATCATGGGCAAGTTCCCCCACCAAGGACTCCATACGTGGTAAATGCTAGTTGCCTTCTGACCTTCCAATTTCCTTTTTCTCTGATGCTGCTCTCTGATGCTACTTGTAGAAACTTTTCCCATCACTATCTGTTTATCTTGATTTCTTGACTCCTTCCTACTGTCTATCTAGTGTACCCTTGTTGCAAGAGGTTTGGTCCAAGGTTGTCAACTCCATTTTTTTAAATTCTTTGTTTACTATACCCTAAAGAACTACATGCCTAGATAATAATCTTTTAAAATGAGAATGACCACTTTACCCTATTACTTATGAGTTATTGGGTTGGGTTTTATGGTTTTCACTATCCTTAAAGTAATTGTATTGTTTTAAAATACTGAGAGTGGGTTTTTTCAGCTGAAAATAAATTGGTGTCTGCAAGGTGCCTTAGGCATGCACCTGGCTGAAGACACCTCGCTTCGACCTGCAAGAGTTGTTGATGATTCTTGGTGCCTTGCCTCACCTTACATGAGCGCCTTTGACAACACTATTATATATGAGACATTTTAGGGCAGTTTAACTTAGAGCAATTACTAATTCATGATCTGCCATGTTGGGACAGTACATTGTGAATCTCCCTGCACATTGTGATTTCTCTTAGAAGCTCTATATCTGGTTAAATACTTTCCAATGGACAGGTGAGCTTATAAGGGACTGATTGGAGTTGTAAAATTGGTCCATTTGAGTTAACTTCTGCTATAATTTGTGGAAAATGCCCTTTTAGTAGTCTGCAAAGCTAACTGAGTTTATCCTCTGTATTTTCCCTTATAATTCAGCTGTGGATGGTCTCATGGCCAAAGTTGTGGGTATGCTGGTTGGTTGTTAGCTCGTAGTTGTTATTAAACATCTGATGTAAGAACTACTAAGTGCTTTAACTGTGAATCTGCAATTGAAAGGTGGTTGTTCTTTAAAGTTTGTTTTTCTTGTCACTATTGGGAACTAGCACGTATGCTTAAAATTTGATCCTGATGATCAAATTGTGATGGTATTTATTCAGTGCCCTTCCAGTAGAAATGACAGGCAAACAATTGATGGTATCCTGTTACATTCCTCTATTGCTACTTGCTAGAATGTCGGTTTGGCTGTGACTAATATTCTAAGTGAGGTGCTGGCTGCCTTTGGGAAGATAATAGTTTCTGTTTATATTATGGAGAACTTCTGGCATCTTAGTTGTGGTTTCAGAGGAACATTGACATCTTTGAAATTGAGGAGTATTGTGTCATGAAGACAAGTTTATATTCTGATTTTATTTAGTTTCAGTTTTGCTCTACTGGATTCTACTTCATCACTCTTTATTGTAGAAGTATTGGATTTTTAGAACTTTAGGATTATTTGGTTCATTCTTGTTTTATTTCCTTGGTAGGTAATTTTCCTTCTTTGGTGTGTTTTTTATTATTATTAAAATGAAAATCCAATTAGTCTATGTTTGCAGTTATTTGGAATGGAGGAGAAGAATGCCATCCTAACACCCACCACTGAAACCCATACTTCTATACAATAGGAGAATACATGTACATATTAAAGTTTCTCAATTAATCTTAAAATAAATGGAAAAAAAAAAAGCAATGTACAAATTAATATGAGAGGGAATTGACACCTGATATGTGTGCGTCAAGATGCTAGTAAGCCTTATAAGGCATTTTTCTAGACATCAAATGTCATCTGATTTCAGATCTTGTTCTGTAGTGCAATTTTTCCCCCTTCCAGGTTACCATCTTTTGATTGGTGCTCCGGAATGCATGTAAATAGACTTTAAAGAATTTTGTAACATTTATCATGTTTATCATGGCCTTTCCTCTTTATTTTTTATGCCAAGAGTTTTTTGAGTATGTAAGTCAAACAACTTTTCTGAGATGGCAGTTAACTGCTATTTTCCTTGCCTTTGCAATTTATAGTAAGGACTGAAGGCATAAATAATGGACAAGATTGATATTGACTTGTAAAACTTAAAGGGGCATTGTGGAAAGAGAGAAAATTAGCATAAAGTGTATGCAAGAGACAATGTATTGTTTATTTCTAAAATAATCTAGTTATTGGCTATTAATGCTTTGTGTATGGTATAGGCCTAAGCAATTTTCTTTTTCCTTCTTTTTTTTTTTTTTTTTTGGGGGGGGGGGTCTTGGAGGAAGGAACCACACCCCTTAGGTACCGTGTGGATTACCCATGGTTCCCTGGGACTCCATTATTATCAGGGCTGGTTCCTGCCTATGGCAAAATTATTTGCTCCAGGCAATGTGCGGGGCTAGAAATGTTAACATCCCATTATATTCTAACAAGGAAGTTAATATTATTGATTTGTGTGCTGCTCTTCTATCAGCTTCCTTGTTCAACAATGCATAGACACTATCTGAGAACTAATATTATATCAGGATGGCAAACTATTGACAATACTATTGACATCACTGTTAGTTATTATCAGTCTGTATTACCTGATCTTGGATGCTTTTGTGTTACAGCAGAAGTGGATGAACTTTTACTCCTGTTAAGTTCTCTGAGTAGAACAAGTATAGTGTTTATACTGACATGTTGACTGGTTATCATTTAGGGCAATGAACAGAAGACACACCAAACTGTTGATGGCCTGTTACATGCATTGGGACTGGGAAAATATGCCATTCTCTTCAAAGCTGAGGAAGTACGTAGCCCATTTATTTATCTAAATGATGTATTGTCTTGGTATATTTTCAACTTCATTTGATGTATTGAGTCATAATTTGTTGAATGAAATGTCAAAAGTTATCCAGTCATTGGCTAGTGAAGGATTCTTGCCCAGTAATGTGATTGGAAAAGTCTTTTATTTAAATGGAAACTTTGAGTTTGACTATTAGATCCTCTCTGTGATAGAAGTTTAATATTGAGCACAGTTTTTGCCACTTGATTTTGTTCTTATCTTTGTTGCTTTAGATAGCTGGAATTCTTTTCATTTCAATGTTCAGTGGATTGAGCTATTCTTTACTGTTTCCAAGTTTGGGGATATATGTCACTAAAGTTTGATATTGTGATGCGTTTCTGCACGACATGACTGAGAACTCTGGTTCTGTGAATTTGTTTCATATTAATTATTCCAGCCTACGGTCCACTCCATAATTTAAATTACTTAAGCTAACATGGTATCTGTAGTCTTAAAATATACTTGCTTTATTCTTTAGCTTTTATTCCCTAATAGAGGGATTATAAATTAAGAATAAATGTGGCAGGAGGGAAAATATTAATCTTTATGGCTTAAAAGATATATTCTTGCATTTTGTAATCACTTTTGCGCCTCTTTATTCCTTTCATTCCTAGGTTGCCATTCCAACCCACCTAGGGGGAAAGAGGAACTCTTGAAATTTTGGCCCTTAAATAATGGTGTGGGAAAGATGCATTTATTCTTCCAAGCACCCTAACTTGTTCATGGCCGAAAGTAGATATCCTGCAATGACTCATAGACTTTCAGCACAATTTGACCTTTAGAGAGTCTATACTATGCAATTGGGTGTGTTATTTGATGTAATGATAATATTATTACAAAACTATAAATAATAATTATTTAACTCGTTCATTTGTCATGCAGGTGGATATGACTGCATTGAAGCAGATGGGAGAAAATGACCTCAAAGAGCTTGGGATTCCCATGGTATGTAGTCTTTTCTTCCTTCTTCTTCTTCTTCTTCTTCTTATTATTATTATTATTATTATTATAGCATATGATCAGTTGTGCAACAAGGCTTGAAATTTCAATTGAATATTAGACCACATATATGGAGGAGCATGAAAGTTCAATTGAACATCGCTTTGAGCCACATATGCGTATGAAATTTCATTTTTCAGCCATGGCTAAAAGTTGTCCTGTTCATTATGCATCGCGCACCATATGATGGTTGTTAATCTAGGTTTTCTGCTTCTCTTCATTTCTTACTCTTATTGCTGTTTTTACTTTCTATTTGTTTGTAACAAGAAGGGCAAGATGGTGAACAGGGTATGGCCATTTTTATGTTCATGTGCATGTGCTGAGTAGTCTTGGTTTATAGATTTATCTGTGTTCTTATTATGCTGCTTGAGTTACAGGGCCCTAGGAAAAAAATTCTTCTCGCTCTCTTGCCTCGTGCCAAACGTCAACCGTGATATCCATCCTGCTTGATGCAGAGGCTGATTCATGTTGGGATCACCTGGTTTTTTTTTAAGGCGATGGTGAACACATTTCTGAGAATTTCTGCGGGTATAGCATGCCTTAACCCTTATGGGGTTGAGTGTGTCCCATGTATTCACTTTCTCATTTTTGCATTCAAGAACACTATTAGTTCGGAATTTAGGTTGTTATGAGAAGTATTTATGTGTAAAGTGTTCGCTTTCTTGTTTTCCTACGGGAAGAATAGGAAATGGATTTATTTAAAATGTGCCGAATGCAGGTTGACCAATCTATAACTTTGTGCCCGACCGTAGTGCTTTGTATGGATTTGGATCCTCTCATTTTTTCTCCAAATCAATTTTTTGTCAATTTGGAGAGGAGAGGAAGAGAGAGAGAGAGTGGGTTAGACCCATTGAATGGTCTCAATCGCATTATCCTGTCTCTTGGATCTTCTTTTCTCACTCCAAACTCCTCTTGAGAAGATTCATTCTCGCTTTGCATTGAGTAAGATTAGTTGTTATGTAAGCAAAATATGCTAAATATTTTTATCCCTCCTTTTTTAGATGACAGGTGTCCATTGTTAGTATCAAATGCTTCCCCCCCCCCCCTCCTCTCTCTCTCTCTCTTCAAAATTGGTAGGCGATTTTAGCCCTTAAAATAGCCGTCTCATCTCTGTTGTTGGAGAAAATAGGTTTCACACTTCATACTGAGAGGTGGCATGGTATTTTCCAAAGTGGTGTGAACGTCTATCCCACTTTGTCGCATAACACCAATGGTATCATATGCTATCCAGCCTTTTTTTTTTTTTAAATAATTTTCCTGCCACTTGGCAACACTAAAGAGAAACCATTCACAATTTTGCTGTGCTTGATTTGCTTTCCCAAATGCTATTATATTGTAGTTCTATGTTATCATAATGAGCTAAAAGGAAAAGGAACTTTTGACATTTTAATTTGCCAATACAATATATATCCATTATCATCGTATCCCCTCTCTCTCTCTCGTGATCTCCATCTCTCCCTTTATTTCTAATAAATAAAAACTAAATAAAAACTGCTGCAATAGAAAATTATTTCAATTATAAACTAGGCACAATGAAGGACTATTAGAAACACTTTCTAGGACAAACTGGCGCTTAAACACTTGAAAGCAACCCTAGAAGCTGTTACTGGCAATTCGATTCTTATTCAAAGGCGAAAGTTTTATACCTCCAGTACTTGCGGGAATTGCACATTAAATTCAACAAATTCTTGAATCATAACAAGGCTTTTGTATTTATGTCACCTCCGTGACAAGCCTGAAGTTTCTCTAGACCGCCAAATTCAAATCATAATCATTTTTAACTAGTGATTAAAATTTCTCTCTTTTTTTTAATCCATTCATTAGAATTTGAGTTAATTATAAGTAACTCATCCAACTCATAAATTTTACCCAATTCATTTCTGTTGTGTAATTTTAACTTAAGACCATCCAGCTAATTAAGTCTCCAGTGCTCAATCATTAACAAAAGTGTGTAGTCAACGACATCTTGGAATTTCTTTGCCAGTCTACGTGGATCAGCTCTAATAGTTCTTCTTCAACAGTGTTTTGAATAGTCTCTTCCAGTCCCACAAACCAAGATAGCCTCTCTTTTCAACTTTAATTGAGAATCAACAGATTCTCTCATCAATACACTTTTGTTTGGCACGGCTTTTAAAGTCAGTTTCAAGTAAAATTATAGAACGGAATATGGCTGCTGTGAAGTGCCTTCCTTGGCGCTTCATGGATAAGAGTTCATTCAAGAATGATCCTGACGTCATCTTTAGCACACCCCTCCAGTTCAAACTCATCTAATCACGAACCTATATATATATATATATATATATAACATTTTTTACATAAAAATTATTTATATATTTATTTATGATTAACTTCATCTACTTATTTTTGACAAATGGAATTTATCTAAAATTTTTTTGTGCTAAATAGTGGAGAGCTTATCCTAACAACCCTACAAGACACTAAGAGAGAGAAATTTCTAAGTGATAACTTCAGAGGTTTAGCTTTTCCTGTCCAAGTTCTCTCTCGTTCCTTCCGTCTCAAACAACAAAACCTTTCTATACTTTTTTTTTTATTTAAAAAATAAAACAAAAAGAAAACTTCAGATACATAGACTAGATGTATTGGAAGGAGAGAGAAGACTGAAGAGAAGCCATCCGCTAACTTCAGAGCCAAATTAAATGCTCTCGATGCATTTAATTTGGCATAAGTAGTATTTGGCATAAGCAGACAATTCAAATCAATGTGTTCCTTCTCCAAAGTAACAATATTTGTTGTTCTGATCTTCCTATGTAATTTTTCAAATCCATTCTTAGTTTTGGCATTCTATGAGTTCACATAGGATATTAGAAAACCCACTTTGAATTTGTCCAGAAGAGAAGCCAAGAGATAGTGGTGGGAGCAAGGTCTTTCGGGGGTACTGTACCTGACGAGTAGTTGCAGGGTAGGGACCACTGTCTGATACTCCCAAAACCAACGTGTAATGTAATGTAATGGAATTAGCCATCAATCAATCAGCCAAACCACCCACTTAGATTAGCCACCATAATCCAATCTCTTCCGTGAAGCTCCCTTTTTATTCCACATGTTGGGATAGTGATATGCTTGATAACAGCATTCCTACTTGGAATTCTCTCTTCTAAAGCAAGAAAAAGAAAATTGAATAAGCTTCAAATAAAGTAAAAAAGGAGGGGGAATTGATGAACATGAGAGATTTATTGGTGGGAAGAAGTCCACCAATGGAAGATATAGGCAGAGACAATGGAATAAAACACAATCTTAATGGTTTTCTAAATTGTTCCAAAAGCAACAAAAGTGTGGGGTCCAACTAGAAACAACTGTCCAACGCTAATCCCCAGTTTATTTTTGTAGAATTATTATAGAATAACATTAATTGATGACCTAATTCACCTGGAAACATATGCTACAAAAAGTATAAAATGTAGGCTTTGCTTACTCAATGAAGATATGCCCAGATCTTATGGACGACCCTTTATTAGTATATATGCTTACATCATTACCCCACTTCTTATATTCCTTCATTTAGCAACTACCATTTCATTTCCATTATCACAGCATTCATAAAACATGGTCAAGATAAACAGATTAAGATTTATTTATTTTTTAATTATTTGTATATGTGGGTGGTGGGACAATTACTAAGAAGCTTCACCTAGTGCTGAATAATCTCATTTACTACAGATACTTAGAGCATTTTAATTATTAACTTCAATTGAAAGAACTGTAGAGGATGGGACTAGGCAACATAGGCATCCATAAACAATAATCTTAATAATATTGATAAGCTCAGGTAGAGGGCCATCCAAGAATCCGCTAAGTCATTGGTTGGTCAGGTAAAATAATACTAGATATGCATTTTAGTACAGTAGCAGATATGTTGTTAATTAATTTGGTTATAGGGCCCTTCCTTCTGGATGATTACATCTTATCTTTCTTTGACTTTTGCGGCTACAGTTAGTTTTGTAACATTAATCATGTCTTAAGCATGAATATTTATCTTTCTAGTAAAGAATTAAAAAAGCCAAGTGGTACTATAACAACATGTTTATATATTATAAAGTGCTTTTAGACCATCTAATTTCACCTTAAACAAATCACACTGAATCCACCCTGATTGAGAAGTTTGAGGTGTATCTACTACAATATGAAAGTTTTAAAATAACCAAACATTGCATGAGAGACGGCTTTTCCCTTATCTGACTTTTCTTTCACATCTTTTATTCTATTGACCCTTTCGGTTCCCCTTATACTGTATGTCCATGTATTATTAAAAAACTACTTGTAAATTAATAGATGCAATGCATGTTAACTCAGAACCCTTAGAGCATACTATAAAAGGAAGAGAAGCCAGAAAACTAATATGTGCATTCATACCTAGATATATCTCTTTTTCCCTAAGAAAGATGGAAAAGGAACATATCTGTGATATTTCTCCAACGTGGGATAATGGAGAAAATGGCCATTCTTCTGTGGAGAAGAGGCTAAGGTTATTTGGGTTTGAGCTGAACCCATCTAAGAACATCGAGGGCTGTGTTAAAGACTCTGTGGAAGGAGATGAAAGTGTGAACTCCTCAAACTCTGTTTCATCAGGCGGGGAGAAAACTGAACAGCAGGACAAGAGTTCATCTGCAACAAGAGACACATCAGATCATGAGAGGAAGTTCGAGTGCCAATATTGTTTCAAGGAATTTGTAAACTCACAAGCATTAGGAGGACACCAAAATGCCCACAAGAAAGAGAGAATGAAGAAGAAGAGGTTGCAGCTTCAAGCCAGGAAGGCTAACTTAAACTACTATCTTCAGCCGTTTCAAACCAACCCTGGTTTTGCCTTCGACGGCTCTAGTACTCCTTGGTTCTATGACCCCTCTTCCTATAACTCTGAGTTTTCTATGTATGAAGAATCTCAGATTAGCTTCAAAACCAGTGATCAAGATGCCATTAATATTCTTAATGGTTTTGATAAGAAATCAAAGTGGAATTCTCATCCAACCCACCTTCCTCCTTCTCAACAAGATACTTGTATGTTCACTTTATCGCATACTGATAATAGGCCTTTCATCTTCCCTGCAGCTTCAAACCAGAGCCATAGTAATAAAGCTTTGGATCTTCAACTAGGCCTCAATTTGCAGTCAAATACAAGAGACTCCCTAAGAAAGACGTAATTTAGTTTAGGACATATAGGAAATGAAGAAAAAAATCAACAAAGAGAAAATCACAATTCATTATAGCCGACTGGCCTTTGCAGAGGCAATTCATCAGTCACCTTATGTAAAATTCATATGTTTTTATTAATAGCTCAATGGCCAAACTGGGTTACTTTTGCAGCAAATATCTATATCAGAGCTCCCTCTTTCATCCTCTATTTACCTAATCTATCTATTTGTTAAATACTCAAATGCAAATTAATCTTCAAACAAATTACTCGTAGAGAGAAGGGGGAGAGTAGGAATGTTGAGATTAATTAAAGAACACGTACCCTGTTAACTAGGCTTAATCGCATGTCAAGGATTCAAAACTCACTCCAAAGGGTACCGAATGACAATATGACCCTACAAGTAAACCACCCATCTGAATGGAAATATGCATACTAACCCTTGAAGAGGAAGACCACTGCCTCACTTTGAAATGAAAAAATCTTTCAGGACTTAAGGACACCTTCTGTAATATCTAAGGAAAAAATTTTATTATGCAGTGACTTACTTGCAAATTATGGTGGCAAATATGCACTCAATAATGATAATATGCACTCAGTAATGATAATTGCCCATTCAATTTACTTAAAGGTATGTTTTCTATTGAAAGGTTTGATTTAGATATAGATAAAGAAATTTTTTTCAATTCTCCTCAATCCAAACATATACTAAATAATATGATATAACTTAAAAATGTCCTAAGCATGGTAATTTGGCAGAGAACATATTACCATTAATCTTTGTTTTGGGTATATCCTGTTGTTACTAAAACTTAAACATGAAGCTTTCATCCGAATTTTCACTCACATTTTGACTATCCAAGTTAAAACTTACTCAAGGTAATTAGTTTGCCATTAACTTGAGAATTGCATATACTTGTACCTCGAAATGTAAGAACTGGAATCACATTTTTGCAAAAGTATATGAAGTCAAATCCTTAATCTCAATTTGTTATTCTCTTTGACTTTACTGTTTGATATAGGCTCTATAAAATTATTTATCTTTTTCTTGTAGTGCATATCGTATATTTACCCCTCCAATTCTCATCTAACCTAGATTGCACTCTCTTTTTGCCTATAATATCTTCTTTAATATCCCAATATTTTAAAGCCTCCTCCTTCTCCCCATTCATTATCCTTCAATTAACTTTCATAAGAAAGATCTCATTTTAATGTTTTTTTTCAATTTAGCACCCATTATTTTATAGTTCATTATGTATTTTTAAAAAAGATAAGGCTATTCTCATTACTCTTTTTATATCAAAAAATCACAATTGATGACATATAGGCCAATAGATTATTAAAGATTTGTTTAATCACAATTAAAATTAATAGTAACTTTTGTCTTATCTCTCATATCGCAGACATTAAAAAAAATTTACGGAGAGAAAGATCAAACGT
This sequence comes from Erythrophleum fordii, assembly GCA_032878935.1. Classification (NCBI taxonomy): domain Eukaryota; kingdom Viridiplantae; phylum Streptophyta; class Magnoliopsida; order Fabales; family Fabaceae; genus Erythrophleum; species Erythrophleum fordii. Next base: position 43,967,931 of record JAVQMF010000053.1, on the reverse strand, counting down.
CATTTTTTTATATGAGTAAATTATAATTTTTCTTAAAATTTGGTTGAAATTATATATATATATATATTATTTTTATTTTTTAAAAATATATAAACCTCTTCTAAAATAAAAAGTAACTTATACTTTAATCTAATTTAAAATTTTTTTTGCCAAAATACCTTTAATTCAAAAAAATTTTTAGCTAAAAAAATATATATTTAAGTTTAATAAAAGCTGTTTTGTCCAAAAAATTAAAATTATATTAAAATATAAAATAATTTTTTATTTTAAATGAAATTCATGTATATTTTAAAAATTAAAAAAATAATTTGTGTACTTTATATTTGAGCTGTCGGTTAATAATTAAGGGTTATGGGTGGAACAAAACAAGGATGCCTTCGCAGGAGATTCCATGCACGTTACACTAGAAGAAGGCAAGATGTTCGATAATAATAATAATAACAATAATAATAATAATAATAATAATTTCCTAAGCAACTCCCATAAATTTTAATGTATTAATTAAAAAGAAAATTTGGCGGCATTCTTATTTCCTGTTGTACTTTAACATATTTCCCTTATTTTAGTCAACATTATATTAAATCAAAGTCTAGGGCATTGTGCTATTTAATTTATTTAATTATGACTTAACAAATCACACTCATGCACGTTTTTATATTGTGCTAAACACATGAAGACAAATTAAAGCTCTCATTTAATATTATATTTTCCCTTCTCTAGGTAACCAGCCGTCGGGCAAATGCTTGAATGGTTTATAATTTATTGTACTAAACACTCATGCACATTTGTTTTTAATGATTTGTAATTTATGTATAGACATATTTATTAAGTGAAGATAATCGGAGATTAGAAGATTGGAAAGTCAACAACTTCTGTTGGTGGTTGAACTTTGATTTGAATGAAAGTGTTAATGGAATTTTAAATAAAAAAGACACTTCCATGGTAAAAGATGACTGCACAAGCATTTGATAATGATCAATTTTTGAAGACAAGCGCTCTTAGTTGTACTATTTTTCAATTTCAAATTTATTTTCTCTTCCTTGTTTGTAATATCTTTGCATATATGTATATTAATTTACCTGATTAGACGGTAGAATAAGCATTTAACATGCGCAGTTTGAAAAGTATTTTTTTTATTTTTTATTTTGTGGGACGGATAGTTTAAAAAGTATTCAACATAATGGAATTTGAAAGGAAAAATACTAGTTGTTGATCATGGATTTCTTTTTTTCATTGGTGAAAACTGCTTAAATAAAATTTTGGAGGTTTAATAAGTGAAAAAAAAAACCTTAAGGGTCATCATATGTACAACTTTTTGTTTGTATATGGTTTAATATAAGTTTGTATTGCATTGTAAAGTCATTTTTATTTAGTAATTAAATGCTAAAATAAATTAACAAAAAAAATTAAATCATAATAGAACTAATGTTATAATCATGCTTGTTAAAGATGTGAGTTGTAGAAACATTTGTGTTCAAGTTTACACATATAGGAAACCTGTAACGATTGCTCTCAAACTCGAAAATTAACAAACACAGAGCAAACTCAAATAAAGATGTAAACGTGTAGCAAACTCGCGTTTTCACTTGTGCATATACGTTTTCCATCTCAGCAGTAGAAATGATAATGAAGTCATGTGAGTGGGTCCAACTATCTAGCCTCTTTGCTTGGTTTTTATTGGCAATAGAGTTATATGAGTGAGTTTTATATATGAGGGAGAAGTGGGTCCATTCTAATTTTAGTTTAGGTATTTGAAATTTATTTATTAAATATTTAAATTTAAAAATATAAAAATTTTAAAATTCATGTTATATATATCTTAAATAATATATTAAAATATTAATTTATATATATATTATGTTTGAATTTTGCATCTATAAATTTTTTTTTTGATAACCGCATCTATAAATTTTTAAGTAAATGTCATTTGCTAAAAAACTATGCATACTTCATTTTTACTTATTTAATATTATTTAATATTTTTTTTAAATAATTCTTGTCACAAGGATTTGGATAGTTTTAGAGTTTAAAAAAAAAATATTATTTTCTAATGACTATTTATATATGAGTTTTGTTAAAATTTTTATATTCAATATTATGGTTTATGGATAAATACTTTTTAAAATTAATATAATTTAAATTATATTTAAATTTATTAATTTATATTGTATTTTAACTATTATGTATAATGTGATTTAGTATTTTAATAATTATTTATGAGTAGAGATAAATTATAGATTACGAGTTCACATTACGAGTTCACGTTATGAATTTATTTTTTTTTATGAGTCTATTTAAACTTGTAAATTTGATAACATTGGTTATAATTCATAAACATACCAAAGATCTAAGAAAAAGTCAATAGCAGCTAATTAGAGAAAGAGAATAAGAAAAAATTATAATACAGAAGTTGGTGAATCTATCAATATTTCTCTAAAGTATAAGGCAAAACCTTTAATCAGTATAAATAAAATAATTAATACTAAATGAATTGTAATTGGACCCTTATTCCTAAAATGGGCTAATGAATAATTTACTGTTAGATTCTTCATGACACATAACTCAATTTATTTATACAATACTAAAATATAAAATTAACTATTTGATATTATTAAAATTAAATATTATTAACTAGTCCAAATAATTAAGTAATGCTAATTTAGAGATAATAAACATTCTAATATTAATTACTAAACAAAAAAGAAAGAAACTCCACCAATAATTACATGTAAAAGGGCTTCTAGCCCTTTTTTACCCCCTCCCCCTCCCCTTAGAAAAAAAAAGCTACATATAATAAATATTTTTTCCTTAAATATAGGCATAAAAGGAATTCTTATTCTTCATGATCAACGTGCAAAGGATCTAGAATGAAATTAATAACTTTATTCAAATATCATTAACAGGTTTCTTATAAGCAAGTACCGGAGAAATTTCTTCAGAATCGTTCAAAACGGGTTGTACAGAAAAAACAAAAAGAAAAGCTGTTTCATAATTTGTCATTCTGTTTCTTAGTTCCTTTTGGAGATATTGAGTTTGGACAATGTGAAACGGGTCTTGTCTTATATTTTTTTATTTAGGGTTGCGATTGATTTACGGGCTAATAGTTTGGGGATTGTGACCCACTTATCTAAATGGGCTAGATTTTAATTTTCATTACATATTTATCTGTATATATTTCTATCATCATTATTATATTTGGAGAGTCAAAAGTCAAATCACTTGGATTCAAAAAGATATTGCTTAGCAATATTATTAATTGTTTCAGGGGAAAAAAAACATTGCCTCTTGGTTCAGCAATTTATGTAATGGGTAATTTATTAAACTACATTCTTTTTCCTGCAAATTAAATTACTCTATTTTATACTTGGTTTGAATTATTCTCCTAGCCAAAGTTTGTAGGGGTGGCTTTTAATTAAAATAAACCCAATCAGTTGATTTCAAACTTTAAGCAATTTTTAAAAGGGATTAATTGTATCCCACGTTACCAATCAAGAACCTTTACAATAATAAATTAAATGATAACGTGAAAATAATTAAGCATGATTAATTAATTAGCTTTATCATCCACTAATATATTGTATAAAATACAAATATAGATAGTCCTAGTGGAATGGAAAACCCTCCATTTGATTGGTCTTAATTGAAGTGGTGCCCATGATAATATAAATTTCTGATGGCTTTACGAATAATTTATAATTAAAACCTAACTTATAACAAAGTTAATATATTTATGGCATGCACTGACCCCTGCATACCAGCACCAAGCATATTATTTATATAATTGGAATTTGTTCATCTTCTTGACCTTTTAGGTACATCTACTTACAAACCTATAAGCCCGTTATATATGTATCTTAAACAATGGTACTTTTGATTAGAAGATAAAAATTATAAAATGAATGGTGAACATGGTGTACATATATTGGCATAATTAACCATGCGAATCTTATTTATAAACTAAAAAGAAATTATTGAAATTATTAATACCAAAGTGGCGTGGCTAGTATAATACTACCGTGTATTCGGAGGATTAGATTAGATTATTTTATAGTTTTATATGATTATTGTATTGAATAAGGCAACCTATTGAATATTTAATAGAAAAATTGAAGGCTGATCAGTGCGTCACGCAAATTTTTCTAATAAGATGTTCATGGACAATAATTTTGTCATTAGTGTAGTCATTAGGAAAATATTTGTTACGTAGGACTAATAATTCAAATCAAGCGTGCATTTTGATGATGGTGGTTTTTTTTTTTGGAGGACCCATTGATGGTGATTTTTTGCAATTTGATCATCTAGATTTGCCGGACCCATATTGTATGAAGGGATGTACGGGTCGGCCTATTGGACTTTGGGTCCCGGCCCACATTTGTCCAGTCCTGATCTCTTTTCAATTCATGGAGAAACATCTAGGGGGAAAAAAACTTCGAAAAAACATAATATATTTTGTAAAAAAAAAAAATAATAATTAATTCTATATGTCCACGGCGAGGGAGGTGGTCTTCAAGTCTTGCAATATAGAGCACTCTATTGCAGACTACAACACTTTAATTAATACTATCCTAGAACATACGGTTAGGGTTGAGAAGGTAGGGATTGAGGGAGATGAGGCTGTGGTACTTACACTAGTGAATAATGGAATATTAAAAAAAAAAAAACCTTAAAGGCATTTGATCATTTCAGTGAGTTGAGTTAGTTCATGCAGGTGTATTAGTTTGGGTATTACCCAATAATAAAGGTAGTCTAAAAACAAAGATTATATTATATAGGCATTTTATGAATTTTATTGAAATTATATAAATTTTTTATTTTTAAAATATTTATTTTAGTATAATTTTAAAATTTTGTATACTAAAATATTTTTCATTAACTTAAATATATATTATTTTTCTTTTTTGCCAAGAATTAAGTTTTCTTATCGTTAACTTTATTCTCTTGAATTACTAGATCTAAAGGAGGGTAATTTAATTGTAAATAAATAAATATATATATATAGAGAGAGAGAGAGAGAGAGAGAGAGAGAGAGAGAGAGAGAGAGGGGCTAATGAAAGGTATTTTAATTGCAAAATTTAAAATTTAATTAAAGTGTAACAAAACTTTTAATTTAAGGAGGAAGGAATGTAAATTTTAAAAATAAAAAAAATTATGTAATTTCATCAAAATTTTAGAAAATTTTATATAATTTACTCAGCAACATATTCATCACATGGTAAAAGCAAAATAATAAAAACTAACAATGTATATTTTTATTATGGGACCTTACAAGTATAATATCTCCATAGGCTGAAGATGTATTGGCTGGCATTACCAAAGCCCAGATCATTGATGTAATTTCACTAATCTTAAGGAGCCTCATGGCAATTGGCATTGATCCCTAAATACAAAAGGATAATAAATCCCAATCAACCGTAAGGGCAAGCATACAAAAGATCAATCCCTTTTAGCTTAGGACACAATCCTTAGAGTTGAGGGCCTTGCTATTGTATATTGGTGGCAATAGCATGTCTCCTTGTTCTTCTAAGCTAATAGAGGCAAAATTTTGTAATTTGATTTGAATTTTGAGTAATACATTGTTTTATTGCCAGACTAAGACTTTTTTTTTTCCCCCTTACCTTAAACATATTTTACGAAAATCAATTCGCTTAATTTTCTTACAGAGAATTATTAGTTTCATTTTATCTTATGAAGTACAAACGGTATCTTAGAAGAGTCAAATCTCAATTACAGGACCTTCATTAATTTCTTGACTTAATTGTGTGATTGATTTAGGTCAATACAATTGCTTGCCTACATCCTTTTGTTTGTTTAATCCTGAGATTTCTACATGATTGAGTTTCTTTTTTTTTTTTAACATTTCATGACTAAATTTTTGTTTTCGATGATGTTGAAGTAATAAAAAAAAATCAGTTTTTTTAATATTAAATTTAGTCTTTTGTTTGTAAACAACAGTCTCAATATAACGATAGAAAAAATTATACAATAGAAATTTAATAAAAAGCTCACTCTTTAAGAACCAAAATAAAATTAAAAGTTAAAATATATGTCACGGGGGCTACATCCTCTTAATAATTAATTTAAAAAAAATTAGTTTAAGTGTGACAAATAGCAGCACAAATTTCCAAGTCATAGTTAAAACATTTATGACATTCTGCTGCTGATTTCTACTATATGCGAACCCGAGAATCAAACACAGATGAGATCCAACCACCCATGTGGCATGGGGCATACATCATGAATTAATTCTTGTTAGATTTAGAACAATTAATTTGTTTTTTCTCATTGACCAAAAAAATCGTTTGATTATTACCAAAATTAGCCAACAATGAAATACTCCCTCCCCAATCTTATATGTAAAAAATAAATAATTAATTCACAAATATTAAAAATAATTAATTTTTTAATTTTATTTTAAATAAAAAATATTTTTAAAAAATATTTCTATTTAATGTGTGTATTTTTTTTTAAATTAATGACAACTATTATTCATAATTTGAATAACTTATTTAATAAAAAATATAATTGAAATACTATAATTAATATATTAAATATAAATAATTTATTTTTTATATATAAGATCAAATTAAATTTAAAAAATATTTTTTATATATAAGACCGGAGAGAATAATTACCACATTTGGTGATTATTTGTTTGCCTATAAATACAAAAGTTAATTAAAATAAATAATTTAAAATTATACTTAATTTAATTTACTTTTTTTATAAATTAAATAACTATACAGATACCTAAGTTCACCAATCATTTCAACATAATGCGGCATATCAATCAAATATTGTTGGGATTTTAATCTATCAAATCTTAAAAAATCCCCCTATTAATTATCACCCAAAAAAGCAAGAAACACGTCATATTAAGAGCCAAAGTGAAAATGATGGGACTACATTGTGGTCAATTCTCATTATGAATACCACAGTGATTGGTTTTTCAATTGCTCAGCTTTTTAGCATTGATTATGGCTAATCATCACTCATCCGTCCAATTTCGCCTGTCACTCCTTGACCTTTTCCCACAACTTTGAACTCAACAAAATGGTTCCAACTTTCATGTGATGGAGCATTGCTCCCAAAAAACCAAAAAGCGAGCATTCTTTCCCAATTCCCATGCACCGCGCTCCCGCGTGACCTTCAGTTCGAATCATAAAAAGCATATACAAATATACAAATTATCCTAAACTCTTTCTCCGGCAAGTTCGGTATTAAGGAATGTGTGAGAAAGAAGAAAATGAAAGAGAAAAATATTGTTTAAATATGTTCCATAGCGATGAATGAAGTCGTGAATGGATTCTTTTCCTATTATTTTAAAACGGTGTTTATTTTTTAAAAAATTTTCAGAGAAATGATACTTTTACTTATGAGAGAAAAAATATTATTTTATTTTAAATAATACTAATGCTTTTATATTGAATAATTTTAAAATTTGAAATTGTCATGATAAATTTAAAAATAAAAAATTTTAATTTGAGATCTTAAATTACAATTTCATCATGCAAATAAATTTTTTAGATTTTAAATTTTTTAAAATTTAACGTTCTTTGGTATAAAATTATAAATATCTTTAACTATGATTTTTTTGTTCTATGGTAATTAACAAAAATTAGTTTTTTTAAATATTTTTAGTTTCAAGAATATTTTAGTCATTTGTTTATATTTCATTTCCATTATCATATTATTTTTATTTTATCAAATATTAAAATAAAAAGTTTCTTTTCATATCATACTAAATGTGATTTTAGATAATAGAATTCAATTTCATTCTCATTTCTATTCCCTTAAACATTTTTTATTGCACCAAATATAACTAAATAGATAGATATATATATATATATATATATATATATATTATTTTTCATTTTTAAAAAAATTATTTATTGTTAAAAAATATTTTATATATAATTTTATTTTTAATATGATAATAAAAACAACTGAGTTAATATAAAGTTCCAACATGAGATTGTGATTTGTTCTTAATATAAAAGTAAAGACAAATGAGTAAATTCATTTTTGAAAGAAATGTATACTGTGTAATTTCATTCACAAAATAAATTGAAAGGGAACTAAGTGTAATTTTCAAAATAAGAAAGATATTAGGTGTGGTTTAGCCAAATCTACAAAAAGATTAGTGTAATTTTTTAAATGAGGGAGATATTAAGTGTGATTAGGGTTAGGTTTAGATGTAATTCATTATATTTTTATTATTAAATTATCTACTTGAAATATGATAAGTGTATTTTTTTAATAATAACATAACAAATATATAATTTAATTAATAAATTATATATTTATTTATAAAACCATACATCTGTTATATTTAATTAAAAAATCTAATAAAAAAATATAATAAATTACATATAAGTTTTTTCAATTAAATAATAAATATTGAATAACAAGTATTTATTACAAATACTACATAGATAAACATAAACTTAAAATATGATTTAAAATTTTTTAAAAAAATTAGGTTAGTTAATGAAACTAGAATAAATTATTATCATATTTCTTTTCTTAAAATATGCAATTACTCAGCTTTATCGTCTATTTTAAAAATATAAATTTTAGGCCTATTAATTTTGTACTATTAGAAATATTTTTAAAAAAATTCTTCAATACTTCTTCACCTTAAAATATGTAACTTAGCCAAAATTTACCCTAGTTTGTGGTCAATCGTCATCCTAAGCACTAGGCGTCGTTTAACCGCAGCAAAATTCGTTTTCAAAATTTTTAAAATATATTTAAATAACAAATAAACACCTAATTTCCCCTCCATTTTCTGGCCCTCCTCTCTCCGTTCCTTTGTCTGTCTTTGTCTTCACCTCTCTCTCCTCCAGAGCTCAAGCTTCAAGCTCCATAGAGTTCTGGTTCTCACTTCTCACCGCCAGAGATTTCCAATGTTCCTCCTTAAGCTTCAATATGCGAATAAGTTTTGTGGAAAGATGAGACCAGACGCCGGAGAAGTCTCTGTCTCAAATTCTTGAATTCTTGTTGTGATACTAAGGGAGAGTTCTAGGGTTTTGCAAGCGTACGCAATTTGAAGAATGCCGACGGATAGATCAAAATCGGAGAAGCGCAAGGCTGCGAAGCAGCTCCGGCGGGACCCCTACGAGGTTCTCGGCGTCTCGCGCAACTCAACAGATCAAGAAATTAAAAGCGCTTTCCGGAAAATGGCACTCAAGTATGTTAAAATGTTTCTTCCATAGCTTGTAAGGTGCACCTGAAGTAAGCTCTGGAGTTTTTAAATCATTACCTCGCTGTTGGTAATTGAGGAGTCTGGAGTTTTTGAGAATGTATCTTTTGGGATGTTTGCGTCTGATATTTGTAGGCGTAATCACTTTTCTAGGATTCCAGCTATGATTGAGTAGACATAAGGGAATTAGAGGGATGCACCAAAAGGGAAAAGAGTAATAAACACACACTGCGACGCAAATGCAAGATTATTCGTCGAAGCTCTTTTCCGTTTAACTCGTGGGTTTTAATTAAATTCAGCGTGTCATGAGTTAAGAGTGCCCGTAGTTCTTCGAGATTACTGGAATGTAGTGTTTATATCTTAATTTTTGCTGGGTGAAAGAACGCAGGGATAGGAGGTGAGCGGAGCGTATATTTGATAGGAAACTAGGAAACTTGGGTTTTGTGACATTGATTTGAATATGCCGAATTTAGCTCATAGAATCAGGCTCTCAGCTGTCACACATTGGGTTAGGTTTCATTGAGTATTGCTACATTTGGGACTAGAATTAATATGCGTTTGTAATACTCATAGCCTAATTGAGACTTATGAGAGGGGAAAAAAAAAAAAACTGTTCGAGGACACTGCTGCGGCACTGGCACTTTATCAAGACTAGTACCTTTTTTCGGTGAGCCAATCCTCCCCTGGGACAGCAGGTTTGGTCCCAGCGAGGATGTTAGAAAGAAAAAGAAAAAGAAAAAGACAAAAAAAATATAAAAAGGCGGGTGGCCCCCTGGGGGCACAGGACATGGTGCTTTGCCCCCTACAGTGGACGATTGGAGTCCCTTTTTTCGGCCAAAGATCAAAATTAGTACCAGACGTAGAATGTTTTGCATAATATTCTACTTCTGTTTTTTGAGCTTAGGTAAACTCTTGACTCTTGAGAGTGTTCTGGCTTTTTCACTTGGTAGTTGCTACAGGACTCTTAAATGAGGACTTATATGAGGTTTCTGGACTTCAACAAACAGGATGAATTTCAATCTGTTCTCTATGGCGAAAGTACTCATTGACTTTTGTATTTTGGCTGGGCACTGACAAAATGCTCAATGCACGATAATATTCTTCACCAAAGTTGGATTAGTATGTTGCTTATGAAGTAATGCTGAGTATTAAATCATGTATCTGATTTGAATTTTAAAATGTAATAACGTGGAATTGTATGACGAGCATATATTTCTATATCTATATATATATATATTTTCCATTTGTTGCTAAAATATTTATTTAGTAGAATCAAATTAAGATTATATTGGTCGTTCTTAACCCCCCCCCCCCCCCCCAAAAAAAGACCCCAAAAAAAAAAGGAAAAAAGAAGAGGCTGTCAAAATGATATTCTAGAATATTGGCAATATTCTTCTTTTAAATAGGTAAGGGCAAAATGAAATAAGCTTTCAAAGGAGACTTCAGATGGACAGCCTCTATGATTTAGTCAAATCGGTTTTAATCATTTGGCATGAGCACTTAACAGTTAACACTTAATGGAGTCTTACTGAAATAAAGTAGTAGGCCTTAATGTGCTCCTATTCATCAAAGTCCCTGTTCTTGCTATCATCTGTTCCTCTGAATAAAGTTGGTTAATTGAGAAAGTTTCTAAATTTATTCCTTTTCCAGATATCATCCTGATAAGAATGCTAATGATCCTAAAGCAGCGGATATGTTTAAAGAGGTCACCTTTTCATATAATATCCTGTCAGATCCTGCAAAACGCCATCAGTATGACTCTGCTGGTTTTGAGGTGATTAAAATTGTGTTCACGTATTAACCATTAAGACTTCAGGGGGGGGTCATCAGCCCTTCCTGATTTACATTTTTCATCTATTTTTAAGATCTTCATTTATCAATTTTTATTAAGTTTTGACATGGAGCACCAATGATGAAATAATCTCACAATTCTGTGTAGGCTGTTGAATCAGATAACCAAGACTTGGAGTTGGATCTTTCAAGTATAGGTGCCGTGAATGCAATGTTTGCAGCACTTTTTAGGTAAGGGAAAAAAAATGTTTTCTCTGCTTATTCATTTTATGTTTTTCTTCTTCAGTTTAGCACTCAGGAGCAATTTCCCTAGTTTTGGATGCTCCTCCTCCCTGCTGTTTTCTCCACCTTTTCATCCTCAATTTTCTTCATAAATCTCAGTAAACTTGGTGTGCAAATTAAGACAACTGTATCAGCAACTGTTTTGGAGGAGGCACTTAACGGGGAAGTGATCATTCATCCACTTCCATTGGGGCTGCCTATATCTAAAAAGGTGAGCTATTTCCTCATTTCAATTTCTTGTTCCCTTTTTAATTCACAATTGTCTTTGTTAATGTTTTTTTGTTGCCAACATCTAACAGGTTGAGAGGCAATGTGCTCACTTTTATTCAGTTATATTAACAGAAGAAGAAGCGCAGGTTGGATTTGTTTGCCGTGTGCAATCATCAGACAAAAGCAAGTTCAAGGTTAGGATTTAAGTCTCCAATCATCTCTGTAAAGATTGCATGCCAGTTATCTTTAGCAAGCTGTTCTTAAGGTTTTTGTTTTGCTAGATCCGTACTATTTTTCCCACTGTACTCCACAAAAATACATGATTTCCAAATACTATAAATGATCATAATTTTTCACTTAGAATATGGAATTTGTTTATATTTTAACAGTATTAATATATTGGAATTCCACAGTTATTATATTTTGATCAAGAAGAGACTGGTGGATTAAGTCTTGCACTCCAGGTATTAAGTCTTTTCCTGTGTCAGTGAGAGAGAGAGAGAGAGACAGGTGGAATAAGATGATTAATTCTCTTTTTCCTCAGAAGTACTTCTGATAAATTCTGGTATTTATTTGATTATTGGATGTTAGTGGCTCTCTTGTAATTTTTTAATGCCTGATTTTTTTTTTTAAAAAAAACATCTTGTAGCCTCAGGACATTCTATGAAATTTGTTGAAGTTACTAATTGTTGTTGTAGGAAGACAGTGCAAAAACAGGGAAGTTAACTTCTGCGGGAATGTATTTTCTTGGGTTTCCTGTTTATCGATTAGATCAAACCATGAATTCAGTAAGTTGTTATTATAAAAGAATAGTGTTCACTTCAAGCTAAATTTTCTCCCCCCCCCCCTCTTCTTTTTTCCTTTTTTTGGGTTTTGTTTTATAATTTGATTCTTGGATCATTTCTCTCCAGGTAGCTGCTGCTAAGGATCCGGATACATTATTTTTCAGAAAGCTAGATGGATTCCGGCCATGTGAATTAACAGAATTGAAGGCTGGTACCCATGTATTTGCCGTTTATGGTACATGCATACTTCTAAGCTCAGTGCTGATTATTATGTTTCTTGATTGTAATTATGGTATTTAGGAACTCAATATCATATGCTGTCAAAATTTCTTCTAGGTGACAATTTTTTCAAAAGTGCAAGCTACACCATAGAAGCTTTATGTGCTGCGCCTTTTAGTCAAGAAAAAGAATATCTCAAAAATGTAGAAGCTCAAATTTTATCTAAAAGGGCTGGCCTACCGAAGTTTGAGTCTGAATACCGGGAGGTCAGAACTTGGACATAAGTAGTGTATATGGTTTTAATTACATTTCATCAAATCTCACGTTTTTCATTAAGTCTTGGTAGGTTCTGGCACAATTTACAGAGATGACAAGCAGATACACGCAAGAAATGCAAGGGGTGGGTTTTTCTATGACAAGATTAGAGTTTCTGCTCAACATACCTTACTCCCCTTTTCTTTTCTCCTGGCTGGAATCCACTGAACTTTTACTCTTCATTTGTGTTGCAGATTGATGAGCTACTCAAGCAAAGGAATGAAATACATGCATCATATACTATTGCCCCATTAAAAAGAAGTACGACTAAGAGTAGGAGTAAAAGTTCTTCCAAGGAGGTAAAAGAAGATGGCCAAGCAAGAGAGAAGAGTCATACAAGAGAGCGATCGAAGAAGAAGAAATGGTATAACATCCACTTAAAAGTTGATAAGAGAAAAGCTTGCTAAGGTGAGAAGTGGGGTATAAACAAATTCTTTTATCACTCCATGTTTTGATCTAGTACTGCATTATTGTAGAAATGTTAACTACTTTAAATGCTAAAGAGAAACTATAATCAGGTGGTCTGCATTCTGCTTTGTTTTAGCATTTTCGCTAGCTAAGAGGAAGGCTCTGCCAAAGCAACAATCAAGAGTTGGAAGGTGGTGTTATTGATAGTTCTATCACTCAAGCATGTCAAGGATGACAACTCATTGTTCCTGCAGAATTCTCTTTTACCCCATATCTCTTGATAGCTCATCTTCAGCATTTATCCTTGTAAATGGTTCCAGTAGCTAAGCACGGTATTGGGCCAGCTGTGTTTTGTGCAAAATAGTTCGTACCTGTAACCCAGTTTCCCCCACCCATCATCTGTTTGCGTTAATCGGTCTAGCTCCAGAAGATCTCCCTCAACTTGTTTGCAATTCTACCAACTTATCCTAAGGTTATGTTTGAGAGTTCAAAAGAGAATTGAATGAAAAGTATGTGTCAGTTGATTATCTGGAAGTTTAATGAGAGAATGAAATGAGTTATTTTGTCATTATTTAGAAGTTGCAATAAAATGAATGGAATGAAATAACTTGTAATTTTCCAATTATACTCTTATGGCTAAAAATCAGACTCATTCATAAGAGTGATTCTAATAAGCTTTAAGCCAAACTTCCATCAATATTATCACTTTTGATACCATGAATTATTATTTCATACAGAAGACGTCTGTAGTTGAATTGATCAAGTATACTTTGTAACCATTTTTCTGTGAATTGCAATTCAAATTACAGCAAGTGTGCCATTCAAGTTAACAGCACACTTAAACAAAAATCAGTCACTGAGTTCTTGTCAATATTAACATAGAGCAAGTCTGCCAAATGCCAAAATTTGATTACATGCTTTGCTTAGAAAAAATCAGACTAGGTGTAAAAGGTAACTACTCTACAAGTGTTTTACTATAGGCTTTAATTCTTTACAAGATAATATGCGCAATTAATCTTTGCATCAAAATTTCTATAGATCAGTGAAGCATATTACGCCTTCAAAATTTGTTTACCAAACTTCACCAGCGTGACCATGTTAAGGAAAATTGGCAAGCTCAACTGCATAAGCATAATCCCAATAACTCTGAAATCATAGTGTTGATGTCGAGGCTGCACATAAGTTGGCTGGGTATTGGCTCAATCTAATTTTAAGCTTGGTTAGTAATCGGATTGAGTTGTACAGTACGAGGTTGGTTTTTCTTTTGATAAAATTAAAAAATTGCTTTCTAAAAAATAAAATTTTTATATAAATCTCTATAAAATTATATATTACTCTTGCAAAAGAAAAGAAATTCATATTAATTTTTAAAAATAACTTTATATATATATATATATATATATATATATATATATATTTGGTCATATCAGGCTATGCCAGGCAAAACTGATCAATATAGGCTGGTCTAATTTTGTATTTTGCACATTTTTCTTCTTTTAGCAGGGATAGCTTTACTGACTTAGCTATACACCCCTAATTCATATAACTACTCCGATGTTAGATCCATCTTTGTTAGAACTAAACACAAAAGAGTGGCTTAAGGACCAATAAGCAGTTAGTAGATAAGGAATGATGATTTATCTATTTTCCCTTCATATAAGTACTGGTTCATGACTTTAAATTATCAAGGTAAATTCCAATATTCACATAGTAGTTAGTAGTTACAACTTACTATTCACACATATTAATATGCATCCCTAGTGCAATACCTTCCAACATAAAACATCAATTACCTTCAATCAGCTAAAATTTCCCCCCAAAAAGCAAAAGCCACCAGCAACACAATTTTCCAGACTTGATAAATGCACCTAGAAGGAGGTGAATAGTTACTATTACAGAAATTAATTATCAATTGAAGCAAAGTTGTAAAACAGAAAACTTTGTGGACAAAATAATATCTTGTCAATAGAATCTTTAAAAAACTAACTCAACAGTAAGAGATCAAGGAGTTAAATTAGAACTTTGTCGACAAAGTTTTTATATAGATGCTAAAACAGAAATAAAAGTGAAGAAAATAGAGGAATACATCTGATATATTTTGACTCAGTTCATGAGACCTACATCTAGTCCCTTTGCAACTTACCAAGGGATTTTCACTATGTAAAATTTAAATACACAACTAAGAAGTTAGGTTTCCAAACTTACTTAGAACTTTTACAAATTTTACAATTTACACATAGCTCTATTCTTTTCTTTCACACAATTGCCATAAGATTTAATAACTCTTACAGACAACAGGGGATTGAAGTTCACAAATTAGACTCTCAATAGTCAGATGAACTAGACACTTGGCAACAAATTGTGATGAGAACAAGGAAGACTATAAAGCTAGAATTTCTTCTTTTTAATTTCTTGATGTATTCTGTGTCAAACGCTACTCCTTTTTATATACTATCAAAAAAACTAGCCATTGGAAAACTTCTTCTAAGATTCAACTATTGAAGGACTAGATTATCATATGATTTGTGTACCTATAAAGTAGCTGGATTTTTTAGATGTTCTCTAGGATGATGGGCAAATCATATTTCACAGGTTTCTTTTGTGTTTTCTACTTCCAGCTAACATGTCCAGAGGAAAGAGTAGCATGCATTGTATTCTAGTTATCTTGTCTTAATTAATATTTGTTAATGCTCTTAGAAGACTTAAGACAAAAGAGAGTTGACTTTATAGAGAGCCAAAAATAGATATGCAGTAAAGTGAAAAGTAGGGGTAACTTTTAATTTTTTAGCAAGAAGACAAACAGTGTAAAGAGCTCAAAAAGTTTTCATGCTTTCTGTAGGTCACATAAAAAACAATAACAAAATGAATTATAGAGTGAGCTTTTATCTTATTTAGGCTTTTGCTATCATTAAACATAACAGAGGTTGATAGACCATTGGGCCAACAATCTTCCCCTTTTGATGATGACAAAATCTAAGTGATAAAAGTCCTAACAGATGTGTAGAAAATAGATAGACTCCCCCTAAGTATGTGCTCCCCTTTATTAGATGAACTGATTACAAAATCCAAAGCACAAAGACAAAAATAAAAGGAACCTGGTAGTGTTACCTTACAAGATATAAACCTTGTTACCAACAATTGCAAGACATAAACCTTACTACCAACAAAATTATAAATTGTGTTAACATCAACTATAACCAGATATAAACCTTGTTCTCTTCCTTTTTGTCGATAGCAAAAGGGGGACAAAAATAAGCAAGTACTAACTAAGAAATAGTAAGACACAAGAGGATAGAACAATATAATATCCAAAAATAATCTAGCAACAGGGTAAAGATGAAATAGAAAAATAATATCCACAAATTAATCAGAGAAAAAATCTAGTAAAATAATTAGAGAATATCCAGAAACATAATATCCAATAAGATAAACAGAAAATAATTAGAAAGATAATATCCAATATCCATTAGTCTGCAAGAGTTAAAATAAATAACATGGTTGTTTAAAAAAAACACCATCATAGGTCAGTCAAACGATGATAGACTAGGAAGTTAGCTTCATTTGCAGATAACTTTGAGCACTTTAATGGCATCCATGAGGGCAATATCAATGCCCTGAAGTTGAAGACTGAATTCCTTTAGGTTGACATTAGATTTTGCATCCTTTAGCTCTTAATGAACAGCTTGAAGTTGTTGACTGATAGGCTTGTGTTCTAGTAAGACACTTTATATAGTACCAACATTGGTAGTGAGTTCACTAATTTGATCATTCATCTGATCAAGCTGAGCATTGATGTCTTTTAAATAATTAGTAAACATGTGATTAAGTGAAGTTTAAGCTTCAACCATTTTTATAATATTGTAAGAGAATCGTGGGATGAAAAGGTGTTTGGAGCAAAAGAGGAGGGAGGTTCATTAGCAAAAGAAGATGCAGGGGAGGCTTGAGCCTTACCACAGAAGTTAGCTACTAAAGGGCACACAGAGTCTTTACCATGATTACCATGACCAGAGGAAGATATAGGAGGCTTATTTTGGTAAGAAAGTGGAGTAGCATTTATCATTCAAGTCCACCTTGTCCCCATTGGAGTATATTGCATTGATTTGAAAGTGACTTCATTGTGGGTGGTATCTACAATGATGGAAGAGTAAGGGTGTAGATTAATCTGATGAGCCTTGAAAACTTCAATGAGTAGCATTCCATAGGGAAGACTGGCTTGCGAGCTGGTGATGTGAGTAGATCCTGCCATGAATCTTAAAATCCAAGTCCTAAGATCAAAGAGAGTCTTGGTTACAAGGTAGTATAAATGGCATACATCCCTCTTATTCAATGACTCTAAGAATCGTGATCAAGGCAATAGACAAGTGCTGATGATGTGAGCCATGATTCTTCATTCAAAGCATAATGCAAGACCATTCACCCTGCCAGGAGAAAAGAGGTATGGACGTTCAACCAAATAATCTTAAGTAGCCTAATAGGTGACTGGAAATTCTTTGCCCTATGTCTTCTTAAAGAAGTAGGATTCTTCATTAAAAGACATTCCTAAAATCTTACTTAATTTCTTTTTAGTTAATACAATCCTCCTGCCTTTAAGAAATGAGACAATGGAAAGACTGTCATCCATAATCGACATATTGGCATAAAATAATCTAAGTAGGTCTTCATACACTTCTTCCTACAGTTCAAGTATCTTATGCCATCCCATATCCAGAAAGGGTTGTTTAATATCACAATGGATGGTTTTAAGTTTTTGTAGAGATACTGTTCTTCCACAAGCCACAGAACATCATCTAAAATGAGAATTGTACCTTTCTTTTTCTTTCGTTGATAGAAAATCTTCAGTGTTCATTTAAGTCAGATGGAATTTCTTTAGTAGACTCACTTAAGTGATTTTTCTTAGACACACCTTTCAATTTCTTTCCTTTCGAAGCAAATAATGGTTGAACAGAGCATTTTGCTTTAGGACTACTAGAAATTTCTTTTGAGGAAATGGGTTGTGATTTTAAAATATCCTTGTCAGATGTTGTTTTCTTGGAGTTCTGGGAGTCTTTTGCAAGTGTATTGGATGGAGAAGGCTAGCGAGACATTTTGATGTAGGACAAGGGAGAAAATAAGGAGAAGATAGAAGAAAAGAAGGAGATAATAGAAGAAATAAGGAGAAAATTTTGAAAATACTTCTTATTATTCAATGCTTTATTCTTTAAATACAATTGCAAATACTTATATTTATAGAACCCTAATTCTAATTCTAATAAAGGATAACTTCTAAGAATAAAAGATAAATATATAAAATCCTAATCCTATTTAAAGTTAAATACTTAATCTTAAAAATAATTAAAAATTAACAAAAAGATAACTAATCTTAATTCTAATCTTAAAAAAAATATTATTTTTTATTTTTATTTTTAATCCATAATTTACAAATAATTAATAATAGTTTTTCCTTTTTCATTCTCTATCATTCTCCCCTGGTTAGAAAAAACTTATTCTTCAGTTTTGAAATAGAAAAATATTAATATAATCCATCTTGGACCCTTAGGTATAATAAATACCACTATTTTAAGATATGATAACCAAAATAGTTTTAGATTCAACTTTGGACTTAACAATACATTTGTGATGACAAACTCAATCAGGTAAAGCAATTGAACTGGTTGAAACTCAACACAACACAACACAACATTTTATGACTTCTAATTGAACTTCAAACTGTTGGTTAGACTTGATTTTTTCACATTCTAAACTTCCAACTGCTCTTGATACCCTATGATGGACCCATTATCATCAATGTCTAATGGGCAATCGACGGGTTCCACAATGATAACATTGGACTTATTTAAGATATCTTCATCTAATACTTTGAACTTTCGATGACATTCTTCTTTTGCCTTTAGTTCTTTTAAGTTTTTGGTAGTAATTCGTAGACAAAGTTCACTAATAGTGTGACGACTCTAACTTCTACTCATTGTAATTAAGGTTAAATGTGTTATTAATAACTATAAACCAGGGTTACATGACATTAAGATTAATTACATTATGGGAATGTGGGAAAATTTGAACCTTAATGTTATTAGAGTCATCAACCATATAATTATCAACACTTACGTATATCAGGGAAAATAAACATTCATTTATAAGCCTTGATTCTATTACCTATCAATTTCAACTCACATGAATCTTCTATCACTATTTATAAATCATCCCTTGAGGTTACCATATGAAAAACCAAGATTTCCTAGCCAATATAAGGGTTTCAGGATGTTCGCCGCGGCCAATTCTTCTCGGCTTCACCCCTCGCCAACCTACATGGCGTCGCGGTGAGGAAGCCTCCTAAAACCTACCTCGCTCGCCTCTTATTATTGGCCGTGGCCAATACCTTCTTTCGCCGCGACCAATTCCTCTCTGGAATGCTTGGCTCCTTTTCGTAAAAGTTCGCCGCCGCCAATTCTCCCTTTCGCCGCGATGACTCCCAATTTAGCCTTTCACATTTTGTCGCGGTTAATTATACATTTTGCTGCGACGAATTCCTCTCTGGCACTCTCCCTGGGCAACTTCGCCTTTATTGGCTGCGGCTAACTCCATTTTAGCCACGACAAAGTACCTTCTGATCCTACTACCCCCAAATTCTTGTCTCATACTCTCCACTCTCCCTCCAATATCACCCTAAGGTCATTCTACCTTAATTTATGCAACTCTAGTGGTAATTATGTACCTTAATTACCCAACTAATCTATCATTACCCATTCAGAACTCAAATGTGGATCCTTAACCCTCTAACCACCATAAACCAGTGAGTTCTTAGATCAATGATAGCAGTTATATTCTGGTCACAAGATGCATGGGGTCAATGCTTGATGTTCATATAAAATCAAATCACTCATTGTTAGCCAATTACAATCATAATGTTCAATCACATGATAATTAAATTACATATACAGTCCTTATACTTGGCAACTCATGATGCAATGCAGTAATGATACAAAACTAGCAATCTAGTTACAATACAATTTGACAAGGCTCCCAAACCTATGTGCTACCAAACAATTTAATAAGCTTTCATTAATTTTCTTATTGCCACTAAGAGGTCTAATCCCTGAAAATGTTAGCCCACAATTAGGGTGAGATATACAATTTCAGTAACAAGAGAAAAATTTCATATATATGTACAGATTAATCAATACAATGCAATTTCATATCATCAATACTAGAATCATTAATTCAATTTGCAAATGAACTAGTTGAGCTACCAATGAGCATAACTAGGGCTCAGTGCATCTGTGGTTTGATTATAATCCGGTGCTCCATCGAAGCACATGCACGGCTGGCAGCCGCACCACAGCTCTACCATAGACTCACAAGGTCCAATTACAATAACAATCAAGTAGTCAACCAGTCATTTAGTATTTCAAAATTAAGCATGTGTAACAAGTAGCAGATTAACATGAGCACATACATGGAATTAAGAAAATAACCCCAGTTACCTCAATGAAACCAATTACTCATTCTCTAGCTACCATCATGATTCAAAGTACACCAGGCCTAACATAAGTATAATTATCATTATTCAACTACTATTAGTAAGGAATTTCCCTATCCACAGGTAAATCTTAACAAGAGTACATTAAGAACTTCTTACCCAAGCTTCTTAAGGGTCTACGGCACCAACTCAAGGTTGCAATAATAAGAACTCACAATGGGTCACTCCTAACATCTCCATTTTTGCACATATAAAAGCCATGTACCAAAACTCAGTCCAAATGATGGAAATTCAGTATATATACCACATAAGAGAAAAGGAAACACTTACCCATATACCTAAGGGGTTAAATGGATTGAGTTGAGCCTCAATTATCAAGAACACACCATGAGAAATTTCAAAATTCGGATTTCAGTTATCGAGCCCAGAAAATTTAGTTTTTCATTATTATCTCCTTGTAATTTCGCACAATAGCAGAAACCATTATGATAATCAATCCTTAGGGACATTTTTCAGCAAAGTAATACACAAAATAGAAGGGAAATGCTTACTTAATCATCCCTCTAACCTCTAACTCTGAAAATCTTGCAACAATCATCCAAGAACCATATTCCATCCTAAGAAGAGATGAAAGATTCTCAAAATGACAAACCAATCGGACCAAGATGAAGAGGAGAATGAGAGGGACATGTTTTATATAGATTACCTTGGCCAAATCTTCCTCTAGAAGTGAGAAATGGTAAAGGAATGTAGAAAAACCCTAGCCTCCCTCTTAGCCTCTGAATTTTGCTTTGCCTCTTGTGTTTTTTTTGTAGAATGGGGAGGAGGCTAAGTGTATTTAGGGTTTACTTGTGTTTAAGTTGGGTTACAAATGGGTTGTGGGTTGATCCGAAGGCCCAAATCCTCATGGGTTCTAATTTTTATACTGGTTAGGCCTTATTTCATGAGTTGGGTTATAGAAATTTGATTGGATTAGACCAATTTCCAAAAATGAATCCAACTTGGGTCTACATAATGTGTGTTGGGCCAACTATAAGAGCTCATGTAAATTAGATATTGAGCCTCTATTTCACTAAATCAGATTGGGCTATTACTAGGTAATCTCTCTTGGTCCAAGTCTCATGATAAGAGTTGGGCTTACATCTAGAATCATTGGGCCTTCATAAATCCTTATTCATGGCTTACTAGAATGAATTTTGGTCCCAAATTAAGCCTTAACCCAATTGAAAATTTAAACCTATATTAATAGCTTTATTTCTCTGTAAATTTTTGTTCATATAGTTTACCTAATTATTTCATAATAATTATTCTTAATTACTCTAAATACATTATTAACACCTTAGTTAATTTTGGAGTGCTACAAATGGTACTCTTTAGTTTATCAAATTGATGGTCCACATTTTTTTGGAAGTCATTCAACTAGTTTGGATATTTTGTTCTACTTGAAAAATGAGGCTTTTAAAGGACTTGGTGGTGTGTGGCAACGCATGCTATGGCGCTGGCATTAAGTTTAGATGATTTAGTTGGATTCCTCCTTCTGGTTCTAATGATGTGGTCTGTGACTTGCTTCGATAACCAAAAGTATGAGATTTAATGTAGGATGGTGGTGGGTTTAGATTTTCAAGTGAGTTTAGGATGTATGAAAGGCAGTGGAAAGCATGGTTAGAGTTGTGATCGGACTTTGATACCAAATTGATGTAGGACAAGGGAGAAAGAGGGAAAAGATAAAAGAAATAGGAGAGATAATATAAGAAATATGGAGAAAATTCTTAAAATACTTCTTATTATTCAATGTTAGATTTTCTAAATACAATTGCAAAGATTTATATTTATAGGAAAAAATTATAATGCAAGACCTATATCATCAAATAGTTACAATGCAGGACCTTAAAAATCAAAATTATTTTTAAGAATCATTATTATCATTAAGTTTTAGGATATTTTACTATCATTTTTAGGGGATTTACTACTGGGTCTAGGAAAATTGTGAACTTTCTTATACCCAGTAGTAAATCTCCTAAAATTGGTAGTAAAATCCCTTAAAGCCTGATGGTAATGATGGTCCTTATTGGTAATTTTAATTTTTAAGGTCTTTCATTGTAAATATTTGATGATACGAATCCTTCATTATAATTTTTCCCTTTAAAGAACCCATTTTGTAAGAGAAAATTGCTCAATCTTTCATATCTAGCTTTAAGAGCTTGTTGTAACCTATAAAAAGTATTTGAAAGTTTATAAGCATGATTGGACAAATTTTTATCTTCAAAATCAGAGGGTTTTTGACATATACTTCCTAATGGATAAATCCATTCAAGAAGGCACTTTTGGAATCTATTTGATATAATTTGAAATTCATAAAAGAAATATAGGCTAATAACATATGTATAGATTCAAGTCTAGCAACTGGGGCATAAGTTTCATCAAAGCCAATTCCTTCCAGTTGAGAGTACCCTTTGGCCACAAGTTTAGCTTTGTTCCTTATGACTTTTTCTTACTCATCTAATTTATTTTGAAATACCCATCTTGTTCCTATTATTGAGGCATTCTTAAGAGGTTTCACTAATCTCCATACCTCATTTCTTCTAGATTGATTCAGTTCTTTTTCTATTGCAGCTATCTAGCCCTCATCTTTCAATACTTTCTCTACAATCTTAGGTTCAATTTGTGAAAGGAGGGCCAGGTTATTTTGTTTAAATGATGCTCTTGTTCTCAATCTTTCATTAGGATTTCCAATAATGTACTGCATAGGATATGATAAAGAGTGTTTCCATTCTCTTAGATGTTTCAAATCTATTCTGGGCAGTTTAATCTTCATACCTTTTGGTTTGTTTGAACTTTCTGCTTCCTTGCGTATATCTTGTTGACAAGGTGTAAGATCTTATTAACAAGCTCTTAGATCAAGATTTTCTCCAGCATCTTTATTCCTCTTTTCTTCTTTATTCCTATCAGTCTTTTCTTTTTGCATTGTATTTTGAGATTTATTCAAGCAAGTTGCACCTTCCTCATCATCTAAATTTAAATTCTTCTTTAAAAGGGGGTTAGTATCATGAAATACTACATGTATAGATTCTTCAACCATTAAGGTTCTTTTGTTATCTACCCTATATGCTTTGCTTGTTGTTAAATATCTTAGAAAGATTTTTTCATTACTTTCAACATCAAATTTTTCTAACATGTCTTTATCATTATTATGTATGAAGCATTTACATCTAAATGTATGAAAGTAGCTTATATTGGATTTTCTTCCCTTCCACAATTCATATGAAGTTTTCTTGAAAATAGGTTTAATAAGACATCAATTCAAGATCTAGTAAGTGATATTTATGACCTTAGCCCAAAAGTATTTAGAAAGATTATTATCAATTAACATGGTTATAGCCATATCTTGTAAGGAATGATTTTTTCTTTCAACAACCTCATTTTATTATAGAGTTCTTGGAGTAGAAAAATTATGGGTAAAACCATATTCATTGTAGAAGTTTTAAAACATTTTATTCTTAAATTCTCCACCATGATCACTTCTAATACTAGAGATTAAATACCCTTACTCCCTTTGAATTTTTTCACAAAAGACCTCAAAACTTTTAAAAGCTTTATCCCTGTGAGCTAGGAATAAAACCCAAGTGAATCTAGAATAATAATCAATGATAACAAATGCATAACTTTTACCTCCAAAGTTTCGAGTTTATGTGGGACTAAAGATATTCATGTGCAATAATTGAAATGGCCTTGACATTGAAACAAATTCTTTAGGCTTCAAAGAAGATTTAGTTTATTTATCTAATTGGCATGCATCACATGTATGATCTTTTTGAAAATCTAGTTTAGGAAGACATCTCACAAGGTCAAACTTAGATAGTTTGGAAATCACATGTATGCTTACATGACCAAGTTTTTAATGCCACATCCAAGGATCATTGCAAATGGAAGAAAGATAAGTCATATTTTTAAAGACAACATCTTTAGAGGTAAGAACATAAATGTTTTCAAATCTTTGGTCAATAAACAAGACCTTGTTATCATTAACAAAATAATGTAATTCATAGATTTAAATTCAACTTTATATCTTTTATCACATAATTAGTTAATGCTGAGGAGATTATGCTTGAGTCTTATAACAAGGCATACATCATTAATGCAATAGTTTTTTTTATGCCTACCTTTTCAAAATTTATAATTTTACCTTTGCCTCCATCTCCAAAGGTGACAGAGCCACCATCTTTATGAGTAAAAGAGAGAAATTTGGAGCGATCACTTATCATATGACGTGAACAGCTGCTGTCCAGAAACCCGTCACTCTTTGAAATTCTTCCTTTAAGGCAAATATATAAGTAAATTCAATTTTTCTTAAGAACCAAACTTTCTTAGGTCCTTTGTGATTAGTGTGGTTTTCTTTTATTGCATAAGTACTTTTGGGAATCTAAACAAGTTTTATTGTTTTGTTTTTGCATTTATAATAAGCATGACCAATTTTATTACATCGAAGACATGTGACATAGAGTTTGAGTTGTCTAATTCTTTGATAAAGAAATTCTTGTAAAGTTTAATACCATTCTTTCCATCATAACCTATACTTGACCTATCAAACATACATTTTTGCTATTCTAATAATAATTTTAGATTTTTTTTCCTCTTACAAAGCTAGCAAGATCCTTTTTAAAGAATTTTACTTATCTTTTTTATTCTTTTATTTCTTTCATGGCATTTACTAACTTTATTTTTAAGTTGCTTGAGTTTTCTTCTAACTTAGAGTTGACTTGAATAAGATTATCATATTTTGCAAATAATTTTTCAAAATCTATCAAAAGTTTATTAAAATCATTATATAAATAAGAAGTTTCTATTTCAGTTGTTACCCTAGTTTTTTTAATAGCTATGAAGCACATATTTACAAGTTCTTACTCTATTTCAGCTTCTTTTTCTTTGTCATTGTCACTCCAAGTCACCATAGCCTTCCTCCTAGCATGCAGCTTAGCTATTTTCCTTTTTATAAATGGGTACTTCGATTTGATATGACTATTTCTGCCACGTTCATAACATGTGACAGTGTTTTTGGCTATTTCGTCACATCTTACAATGTTGTTTCGCAAAACTCCTTTGAGCTTTACCATCATCTTATTTTTTCTAGCATAATTTTCTAATTTCTTTGAGAAGGATGTTATATCTTGTGCATCAAGCTCTCCTTCTTCTTCCATAATCTATTCTTCCTTTGCCATGACTTGCAAAGTAAGAGGTTTTCTTTTTTGGTCTAATTCATGCCTCTTTAGATTATTTCTTTTATAGGTAATAAGATGATCATATAGTTCATCAAAAGGCATTGAGGCAATGTTTTAACTCTCTAGGTTATTTACGTTCAATTGCCATATAGGAGGAAGACATCTTAAAACTTTTGAATTTTTCTCTAGATTCGTGTATGTTTTTCTAAGAGCCTTCAAATTTCCTACAATTTTAGCAAATTTGTTGAACATTTCTTCAATGTTCTCATTCTCTTTCATATGAAACAACTCATATTCGTAGACTAGCATATTCAGCTTGCTTTCTTTGACTTTCAATGTCCCTTCATGCATCATTTCAAGTTTCTTTCACATTTCTTATACTGTGCCATAACTAAAAATTTTATCATACTCCTAGCTACTTACAGCATAGTATAGAATATTGATTGCTCTGGCATTACTTTCCACCCTTTTAATATCATCCTCTGACCATTCATCTCTGGGCTTATCGATTACTTTTCCCTCTTCATTCTTCTTTGAAGGGAACTTTGGATCGTGCTCAATGATTTTTTAAACTGGATAGTTTGTTGATTGAATGTAGATTTTCATTCTTGCCTTTCAGTGAGTGTAGTGATTTCCATTGAAGTAAAGAGGTCTGATAGTTGAGAAGCCTTCAAGAAAATAGGGTCCATCAAGTGGCTATTGACTCATCTTTCCTATAAAAAACAAAGATCCTTTCTCTAGGTGGTTAAGCACTAAAATTAGGGAGACTTGCTCTGGTATCAAATGATAAATACACCTAAAAGGGTTGAATAGGTGCTCTTACAAAAATTAATTATCAATTGAAGTAAAGTTGTAAAATAGAAAACTTTGTAGACAGAATAAGATCTTGTCAATAGAATTTTCAAAAAACTAACTTAATAGCAAGAAATCAAGGAGTTAAATTGGAACCTTGTTGACAAGGTTCTTGTACAGATGCTAAAATAGAAATAAAAGTGAAGAAAAGAAAGGAATACACTTTATATATCTTGATTCGGTCCACGAGACTTACATCCAATTCACTTGCAACTTACCAAGGGATTTTCACTATGTAAAATTAGATTACATAACCAAAAAGTTAGGTTTCCAAGTTCACCTAAAACTTTTACAAACTTCACAATTTACATATAACTCTATTATTTTCTTTCATATAATTGCTATAAGATTCAATAATTCTTACAAACAACATGCAATTAAAGCTCACAAATTAGACTCTCAATAGTCAGATGAATTAGACACTTGACAATAAATTATTTTAAAAAGAAGGAAGACTATAAAGCTAGAATTTCTCCTTTCTTTATTTCTTGATGTATTCTCTTCAAACATTGCTCCTTCTTATATACTATAAAAAAAACTAGCCATTGGAAAACTTTTTTTGAGATTCAACTATTGAAGGACTAGATTATCATAGGATTTGTGTAGCCATAAAGTAGCTAGATTTTTCAGATGTTCTTTAAGATGTTAGACAGATCATGCTTCACATGTTTCTTTCGTGTTTTCTGCTTCTAGCCAACATGTTTAAAGGAAAGGGTAGCATAAAGAGTATTTTGTTTGTCTTGTCTTAATTAATATCTGTTAATACTCTTGGAAGACTTAAGACAAAAGAGAGTTGACTTTATAAAGAGTCAGAAACAATTACATAGCAAAGTGAAAAGAAAAAGCAACTTTTAATTTTTTAGTAAGAAAACAAAATAGTGCAGAGAGCTCAAAAAATTTTCATACTTTTTGCAAGTCACATAGAAAGTTACAAGCAAATGAATTACAAAGTTAGCTTTTATCTAATTTGGGTTTTTTAAAATTATCAAATATAAGAGAGGTTGAGAGAGCATTGGGCCAACACTTAACATTCAGCTTCATTTCATTTGTCATTTCAATAGTCCATTTTCTTTCAATTGATCCATTCATAGTTCATAGCAAGCCAAACAGAAAATATAGACCCACACGAGAAGACGAAGAGTGAAAGGACAATGTGACTTGTAATTGGAGGTAGCTCAAAAGTTTGCGTTGGAAAGAGCTCTGGTGGCATCAACATGGTGTTGGTCATCGTCAAGAGTGCTGTCGTACTCAAATGATCCAAGTATTATTTTTCAATTATCACACCATTTGCAATAATAAAGTAATTTTATTATTGCAAACAATCGAAGTTTCAATTTCTAATGTTTAAAGAGGATGTCATTATAATACTCACTAATTCATTTCATTTCTTTCTAAATTTCCTAATTTAAAGGAACAAAAAAAAATTAAAATTTTACCTCCCAACGTGGAGTCTTGTTATTTCTTATTTGCCATTCCATTTTATCTTATAATTTTTTTTTAACAAGTGTTTAAACTAGATTAATCACTCTATTCTTTACTATCTATCCAAACATAGCCTAACATGCATTTGGAGGGACTTTGAAATATAGAAGGATAAGCCATTTTAAAGCGAAAGACGACTTCTAATTAATATGACGTTCAGCAATTTCAAGTATTTCATTACTGAGAAATTGGTGCAAATTTGAGGACGTCTCGAGACAAATCGAATCCATTTACTGAAAAGCAATATTGATCGTAAAATTGTGGTAAATTTTATTACATGAATAGAGAAGTGTTATATAAACCTTTTTTTTGGCTAACGTAAAAACTAAAGAGCAAGGGGCAATGCCTATTCTCCTTCTATTTGGTTTTGTCGTCTTACATCACTCAGTAACTTAAATCGTACTTCTCAGTTTTCCACAAAAAAGACTGAAATCTCAAATCTCAATCATGAAGCAACGTTTAGATGTAGTCCTTTCAAATTGAAGTCTTTACTCATCCATTTTCTACTCATTCTACTGCTCATTCTCTTTGGACCATCAAATTTTGATATGAACAATTTAAATTTAAATTTTTGTTATTTTGATTTGTTTTTATTTTAAAAGAAGCCAAATACAAAATAAAAGCAAATTTTCAACTATCAACTTAAAAAAAATGATAATTGAGATTAAAAAAATAAAAAATAAAAAATATAAATTATTCATATCTAATCTAAATGGTCCAAATAGAATAAACACTTATCTGCACACCCTTAGTTCTACATCTTAACATGTAAAATGCAGATCTTGTGCATTGCTCGATATAAATGTTCAGAAAACTTAATTTGATTGGCAACAAAAATAGTTAAATACTCACAAAGGGCTTCATCCTCTCCCCACCCACATTGTCCTTCACTAGTAGCATCGGCGAGCTCTATAACTTTCGGTAATACACGTGGGAGAAATTTTGTGTAGTTGTTGAAGTGTTTGTAATAAGATTTTTCAATAAAAACTAGAGTTAAGCAAATCTAATTAGATCTAATTGTTATTAAGTAGAGTTGAACCAATTCAATTAGACTAAAATTGACAAATTGGATGGGAATATGACATAACTAATTTAATTTGGTTATCAGATGTCTATGTAGGACATTTAAATCAAATCAAATTAATCAATCAGAATTGTATAATATTTAAACTTCATATTTTATATGTTGATTATAAGGTAATAATTAACAATATATCTAAATATATGATATTTAAACCATAACTTCAACAAATCTTGACTTGTTTATGACTGGTTTGAATTCAAATTTAAAATTGTGTACAGATAGGATTGGCAAATTGACTCATGACTTACTTAACCAACTAACCCACCCACCTTGTTCACACACACACACACACACACACACATATATATATATATATATATTCGTATATATTCATATAAATGTCAGTGGACTTAACGCATGAATTCAATTGCTATCTGCCCTTATTCTCAAATTCTTAATACCTTTCGCCTCTGTTTTTTATAAAAAAACCCAATTTATTGATAGATAAATCGTATGCCATGAAGGGTAAACCCATCATAATAAAACATTAAAGGTTCGTTTAGTATGACATATAGGATAAAGTTTGATAATATAAGTTTGATATAATAAGACCTGATATAATAAAATTTTAAGATTATACAGTATTTTGTATAGTACTATATAAGATAATATTATTATTTATTTGATGATATATTGTATAACACTAGAAGGATATATATTAATTCTTTTGACAAAAATAGCCTTTACTTAAAAAATATATTATATTTATATAAATTTATTATGTTATATTAATTTTCAAAGAAAGTAAGAGAGTATGGGTGAATAGAATTGCACATAGTATTTAATGACTTGGATGACCTGATTTTATCTAATCATATTGAGTTGAGTAGCTAAAAAATAATTTAGCTAGATTAAGTTGGACTAGTCACATTAGCCCATTTCAATGAGTTCGGCTTGATCCTATGAATCTTTTTAAAAATTATTTACTTTATAGAGATTTATCTAAAAATTTTATTTTTTGAAGATAAAATATAATTTTATAAGAACTTATAAAATTTTTTTTTTTAAGAATTAATATATAATTTTTACTAAACATTAAGAAAAAAAAGTTAGCTTGACCAACTTGGGAAAGCAATCTAGCCCAACCTAATATTAAACTAATTGGATTAAATTTGATATTAAACTAATTTTGGCATGACCCATCTTAATCCTATTAATTTTTTTTAAAAATTATTTTATAGACTTATATAAAAAAATTTTTAATGGTAAAATGTAATTTGATAATTCTATATGGACTTGTATGAAAATTTTTTTATTGGATTATTTTATAATTTTTACTAAAAATTAAAAATATAGCCTAACTAGCCTAGTTCTAACTAATACTAATTAAAGTCAACCAAACCTAAGCATTAGGTTTAGAGAAAAAGAAAACATGGTGCAAAACTAGACCAAACATCGAGCCACGCCAATACTAGATCTATGATCACTCCTATCAATTTAGTTTAAAACTCGATCTAATCTAACCAATAAATACTTTCATAAGTGAGAGTTAATATCGAAAAGTGTTATAAAACCTAATAAAGCCTAATCTCGCCTCCTCCAAACTTTATTGGATTATATATCATATTAGTGTATAAAAATGGTTTGATATATAAATTTATATAATATATTATTTGTACCAAATAAACAATAAATTTATAGTATATTGTATTAGTTTATATAGGACAAAAGGAAAGGAGCACTTGGATCCTTTCTTTGGCTATCGGAAAGGTAATTATAAAAGGAAGTAGTCTAACGATCACTGCAGGATAACTGAGGCTTCTTGGAGAACCCAAAGGCGGCACGGCTAGACCTATTCTTTACGTGATGTTAGGGAGAAATACCTACGTAAGAACGATGTTCTACTAGAACCATTGCCACTAATTAACGTTTAAGGTGTGCTAGTATGAAATTAGTGTGGCGTATCCCCTTCATAATTTGCACCAACAACCATAACCAAAAAATCGAAACAAGCTACGGACATGGTGAATTTGATTGGTGAAGCCATATCTACCATACCCTTTTTGATTGAAGATTCCAATTTGTTTTGCTTCTTCTGTTTTGAGTCAAAGTGGGTTATATATGGCCTAGCTGATTCTTAAAGAGCAAGTGCTTCACTAGGTGACAACGTCCACTTTATAACATCAATATTGGAGACAACTCACATGCGTTTGCTGCTTTAATTTGTTTATATAGATGACATAATAAGAGTAAAATAAATTTAATGAAAAATGCTTTGCTTCCATTGATGTGCTCTACTTTCATCTTTCGATGATGCTATCTTGGCGTGGGAAAGTTCATGGAGGATGTCTTGCTAATTTTAACAGTACACTACAAGAAAAACAAAAATTAGTGATGAAATTTTTCGTCACCAAATGCGGGTAATTCCGTCACAAACGAATTAGCAACGGATTACTTTTATGGCTAATTTTATCATCACTAATAAATTAGTGACAGAATATTCCATCAGTGAGAAGAATTCCATCGCTAATTTTGTGTATAGCATATTCTGAATTTACGACAAATAAGTGGCAGAATATCAAGGATTGATCAGTGACGAAAATATTTTGTCACTGATCAGCGACGGATCTGTGAAAGAAATATTTTGTTGTTGATTAGCGATGGATCAATGACTAAACATTCCATCGCTGATCAGTGACAAATCAATGATTGAATCAACGACAAAATTTTTTGTCATTAATCCATCACTAATTTAATTTTTTTTATTTATATTATATTTTTTAGCTTCAATATTACTTTGCTTCCTATCGAATAAGGTACATTAAAAGCATAATAAATAATGTTTTTAAAATAGTTAGGATTTACTCATAATAATAATTTTTTATATAATTGAGATAATCTAGGCTTAATAAAAAGGAAGTTTTGGCTTCTTCTATGATCATATGTATATATGGATTTAATTTTTAAATGTAGAGCATGAAATTAGATAAAGAAAAAGAAACTAAATGAAATTAGATGAAGAAAAAGAGACTAATTATTGGGAATTCAAATGCAAGCATATACACTACACTCTTATGACATAAGCATGACCTATTTGCCTAAATTAAAAAGAAAAAAAAGGGGAAAAATTCCAATCTAACATTAGCAGTAAAAAAGTAGTTACATGAGGTTGGCATGATGGAAAAGTTTAAAAGGCAACATGTGGAAAAAAGTGAATAAGAGTATCAATATTTAACTTTGAAGTTTGGATTAATACAATATACAAGTTTAAAATAGTATGCTACAGACAATATGATGTAGCATTACTTGCAATGTATGATGACCAATGATGAGTATGAATGATCCAGTTAAAGGAATATGTCTTGGAGAAAAGAATTGGTAAAACTAAAACATGAGACAACTAAGACCAAGAATTGAAAAACATTTATAGTTAACGGCTTGGAAAGAAGACAACTGTTTCCACAGTGTTCACGTAATACCTATAGGCCAAATGTTTGGAGATTGTAAATTGATTTGATCTCATCATCACGTTATCACTTTTGTCTTTAAATCTCAAAAAAATTATAATTTAATCTTTGAGTTCTTAGACTTACTATTCAATAATCCTTTATCAATAAAAAAAGGATAAAAATAAAATAAATATATATTCTAAAAAAATGTATAATGAGTTAAGATTTTTAAAGGATTGAATTGAATAACCTTAGAATTTATAGACTGAATAATTTAAAATGATATCTAAGTCATAATCAAACTGAAAAAATGGTAACATTTTGTAATCTCCAAATACGAGATCATAGAATTGGAGTTTGTGCAATCTATAATGCGTTTTGATGAACAACACATAGAAATTAGAATTTATAATGCTTGTTTCAGCCATTTTTGCCCGATGAAGGACTTAAGTACATCAAATGAAACTGATAGCAGGAAATGTTATCATACTATTTCATGCAGGCCATATTTTTATTTCTACCTTTTCGAGCTTCCAAGGGTTTTATGTATGTGCTCAATAAAGTTAGCTTCCAAATGTATAAGTGTCACAGAGCATATGCCAAACCTTTTATTCCCACTCCACTGAACAATTCACCTTACAAAATGTTGAAATCATTAGGACTTTTAAGCATGTAATGTGGCCAAGGTGAAGGTTAATTGAAAGAAGGGACAAAAGAGAATGCAAATTACTTGAGATAAATGATAGTACAAAGCTCTACCTTTTTTTTTCTACATTTAAAGTATTCCTCCAATAAGCTAACACCCCCCAAACTTATCTTCAAACCTAAATGTACTCAGTCTCATTGAAATTTTTTTTTGTTTTTGTTTTTTTTTTTTTTGAATCAAATCAACTTAAGTGCAAATAATTACAAACTACCCATTATTCATATTCCCATGATCAAAGTTCATTAGAATGTAAAATCCTGCCTCTACCAAATTATCGAGCATTAATTCATTACCTCAAGTCCACCGTAGAATCATAGTTTTTTGAGTTTATAGGGTATAAGTCTAATGCATAGCTTCAAATAGAAATTTACATGATTTTTCAATTAGGCTCAAGTAGGGGTTCAAGGGGAAATATAGTTGATAAAAGATAGTTTGAAATGCACAAACGTATTTTAATTAATACCCAAATCATTTTTCAAAATCAAGTGAAGTCATTAAATCGTCCCAAGGAATTCCAAGGATGATTCTAGAGTTTTGAAATTGAGAAAGAACATATACACCAATTTGCCACAATCTTTCCAAACAAAAGCTTTTAAATAATTCCCAAACTTTTGTGTACAAAAAATTTACCCTAAAAATATCATAAAACAATGCATTATTCTATGACCCAAGCATTAATAAACACTTCTAAAATTCCCTGCCAAGCATATAATCTAAGCAACCCACAATCATTAGACCCAAACAATCCAATCAAAGGATACTTTAGCAACCCAACACAAAAATTAAGTAGCTTACAAATAAAAGTCTAAGTGTCAAAATTTAAAAACATGCCGAATCAGCAACAACAACAAAAATGTGTACCCTCACCCTAAACTTAAAATGTACAGTGTCCTCACTAACACAGGAGGAAAAAGAGGGTTAACTCTTATGCAACTATCACGCAACAAAAAGGGAGTTGCATGAGAGAACACAGCACCTGCACTCACCAAAACAACAGTAGCTAATAACAAAATATAAACAATACAAGCACCAATCAAAAACTAAATTTAATTGGCAATAATGAGAAAAGGTTAAAATCCAGCTAGATCTAACATTGATAAGAAAACTACAACTTACCAGATAACCACTAGTTTATTGGAGCCATAGTACCTGTAAAGTTACAAGGAACTAGCCCAACTAACTACCAAACAATAAAAAGAGAAAAAATAGGAGGGGCAAACACCAACAAATAAAGTGTTCCCAAACAAAACTACCTAACTAGAAATAATAAGCAAAAGAAAGGACATTATCCCACAAATTAACCACTTGTGAGAATATAGTTGAGTAAGGCCAAGGACACCTCAATTGACCATCAGATTCAAACAAATTAATCTAAATGATATAAAACATATTAATCTAAATGATCATTAACTAGCCACCCTACCACAATGCCCAGACAACAACCATAAAATTCTAAATTGGTTGATAAGTCATACAGAATTAGATAATGAATTTTATTGATCAACCCTAATTGTTATCCCTACATTGTTATCCTCACTTCAAATTCACCACGACTTCATCAAAATGTCAACACAAATGAATTTCAAGTTTGCACAAAACTATACCCAAGTCCCTATCTAATTGCAAAACAATCTCGAAGCAATGATTCAGAATTTTAAATTCCTATTCATCCCAAGCCAATACAATACTCCAGCACCCCTATGTACAAGATGCTTAATAAATAGAGCAATATAACCAGAGCATAACAACACAAATTAAAGCAACAAGATGTTTCCAATTTCTACAAATGCTTAACTTAACAACAATCTTAACTATTTAGTCTAACCAAAGGCTAAAACCTAACAAACAAATCCTGCAGAACACAACACAAGAGAAGCAACAACAGGATAAAACTTTAAACCACAATGCAAGGAGAGAAGGAGAAGAACAGAATGTAACACCATATATTTCTAACTTACTTCTTATCATTTCTAAGTTTCACATGATGAATTGCACAAAAGGGAATGGAAAAATGGCATTAAAATAATGCCTTATTTCGCATTGCGTCGCATATGAAAATTTCATTCGGTGTCACAAAAACCATATGAGCTCATACATTACATTCTTATATTTAATTACATACATATAACTCATTTGCATCACCAAAGTTGGCCCACAACTCGTAGAATTCAAAAGAGAGCATCAAATTCACTTTATTATTTTCGGCCAGAATTTCAGTTTTTTTGTCACAACTTCAAAAATTCATAACTAAATCCACAAAAATCAAAATCATGCATTCTTGGCCATTCTGGAAAGCTACACATGTCTACTTTATGACAAAAATATGTCCAAGCTATGAAACATAACACAGAAAGCGTTTGATATGCGAAAAGGGGCAAAGATTCAGACAGCTACTAGTACTGATGCAAGTGTCTGCTATAAACTTCAAAAATGTCTAATTAATTCCACAAAAATCCAATTCATGCAAATGATACCAATTTGAAAAGTTATGAACTTTGTTATAGGGTTACCCAAGACATTTTTTGGATACGATGCTATCTGGGTAGTTGTAGATAGATTGACGAAGTCGACACAGTTTTTAGCAATGAGGGCTACTTATTCATTAGATAGATTAGCCTAGTTGTATATACGTGAGATAGTGCGACTTCATGGAGTACCCAATAGCATTGTATCAGATAGAGACCCCAGGTTTACATCGAACTTCTGGAGGTCATTACAGCATGCCTTAGGGACCAGGTTGCGGTTTAATACTGCTTACCACCCCCAGACAGATGGTCAGACTGAGAGGACCATCCAGACCTTAGAGGACATGCTGAGAGCATATGTGTTAGAGATGAGGGGTAACTGGGATGCATATCTGCCATTAGCTGAATTTGCATACAATAACAGTTATCATTCCAGTATTCAGATGGCCTCTTATGAGGCTCTCTATGGGAGAAAGTGTAGATCTCCGTTATGTTAGATTGAGTTAGGGGAGAGGAGTTTGCTAGGACTTGAGTTAGTGGACCAGACTACCCAACAAATAGAATTGATCAGAAAGAAACTCCTTACAGCTCAGAGTAGACAGAAAAGTTATGTCGATCGGAGAAGAAGGCCATTAGAGTTTGAGATTGGAGACCACGTATTTATTTGAGTGTCTCCAGTGACTGGGGTAGGTCAATCTATGAGGGTAAAGAAGTTCAATCCTAGGTATATTGGTCCATTTGAAATTCTTGAGAAAATCAAACCCATAGCCTACTGGATAGCCCTACCACCAAACTTGGCCCAAATCCATAATAGCTTTCACGTCTCCTAATTGAAGAAGTACTTATCAGACCCCTCACATGTCATAGAATATGAGCATATTCAATTACAGGAAAATATTTCCTATGTAGTGAGGCTAGAAAGAATTGTGGATGCCAAATTGAAACAACTGAGAAATAAGAGCATCCCTCTGGTGAAAGTAGTCTGGAAGGGCCCGATGTCTGAAGAGGCAACCTGGGAACTAGAGGATGATATGAAACAAAAATATCCAGAGCTATTTCCCTAAGAACCGTCTTTTCCATCATAACATTTAGATTCCTAACTTAATAAAATGCCTTTGAAATCACTCAAATTGGAGCTAAAACCTTCCCGAACGAACCGATCAAAGTTTGGATCAACCGACATCGGATGGGCTTTACCGGTCCCAGGGCTTCCATGATTTTTGGGGCCTCTGAGAACCCTGGGTAACTCAAAATTTCCAATTAAAAAACCCTCCTAGGTGGTTTTCCAAACTTGTACTTATTTACAAAAATGCCACTAGCCTTTCGGCAAATTTTTTTGAATTACTCCGACCCCAGTTTCTGGGCAACTCAAGGCTCAAATCCTCAT
This sequence comes from Erythrophleum fordii, assembly GCA_032878935.1. Lineage (NCBI taxonomy): Eukaryota > Viridiplantae > Streptophyta > Magnoliopsida > Fabales > Fabaceae > Erythrophleum > Erythrophleum fordii. The sequence continues at coordinate 43,930,664 of JAVQMF010000053.1, read as the reverse complement.
TTTCTATTATTTCACATTTTATCCAACTTTTATTTGGCCTTGAATCACTCATCTCAGGGGACTTGCTTTTCAAATCAGTCCGTTTCTATGTTTTTACAACGTACCGAGCGTTACACAGAAAGTTTACCAAGGAGGAAGAAAATCATAAAACAGAGGAAGTAGAGAAGGAGGCTATACTAAACCTTGAATCTGGGCTGATGGAGAACGAAGAACTTAGAGAGGAGGAAAAGAAATCAAACATGGGGAGGGATGAGGAAAAGAGCAGTGGAGAGGAATTAGGAGAACGCTACGATATGGGGAGAATGAGGAAGAGGCCGCATGAGATGTCGAGGTCAAAGGGCAAGAGGAATGTTAATGTCAGAATGAGAGTGAGAGGAAATGTCTAAAGGAGGTGGAGACATTGGGGAATTCAGATGAGGAAGATTTTGGGTTGAGTTAAAGGCCAGTTGGGGAATTCAAATGGGGAGTTTAAAATGATCTAATAAATCTAGATAGAAATTAGGCGAAAATTCATTACGGCAACGTGAAAATTCAGTGAAAGTTTTGAGGGCAAAGTGGGAAGGAAAGCAAAAAATTTTTAGGCATCAGCTGATGTTTGGCTGCGGCCAAATAGTTACTCACCACAAGCAATATGCTTTTGTTACTTTCTAGGAGGGAACTTAATGCACTTTCACCGCGGCCAATTGAGAAACAGCCGCAGCCAATTAGCCTCTGTTTCACAAATCACTATTTTTGTTACAACCAATTATCCTCAGGTTGCCTTCAGTAGCAACCACTCATGCTAATTTGCTGTGGCCAATTGTCCTCTGGTTTGGTTAGGGAGTTCCAGAACACATTTCGTCGCTGCCAAACAATCTGTTGGCCGTGGCTAACATGGCACAAAGGCATTTTTAGACACCCATACAACAGTTGTTCACTCACACAGCAAAATGAAAATGAGAGGAGCATGTATTCCATTCTTAAACAATGTTCTACCTATTCCCATAATCCTCAATAGTGCTTAAAATCAACTCAAGTATGTATAACTTTTGTAACAATCCTCTAGGTTCAATATGGGATTCAAGCATCAAACATGAACTTGCAAAGGAAACATCCAAGAGAACTACTAGGTTTGAGTTATCACAGCATCAAACATGAACTTGCAAAGGAAACATCCAAGAGAACTACTAGGTTTGAGTTATCACCGATTTGCATCTATGTTAAAAAGGGTTCATGCACACTATAAAGTAAATAGCAAGAAAAAGTACACTTCCCTGAAAATATATATCTAGAAATGATCCTTGAATTAAATTCCCTCAATAATATTACTCTGCTTCGCTGTTAGCCTCAACTAAAAAGTTCACCTATACAACAAAAGAAGACACACATAACTTCACCACAAGTTAAAGTCTACTAAAACAAAACAAAAGATAAGGTAAAGAACTTGAGTTGCCTCCCAAGAAGCGCTTACCTTATAATCCTCAGCCAGACTTATCAGTTGTTCAACTTGAATCGACAAGTTGAAAAGTGGATGTTTGACAATTCACGTGTCTGCCCCACTAATGCTTTAATTGTTGGCCATTCACCTTGAACTTCTTACCTGAGTTACCCACCAACTCAATTGCTCCATAAGGAAAAACTTCAACCACTGTGAAAAAGCCTGACCATCTTGATTTCAACTGCCCGAAAAAGAGTCTAAGACGAGAATTGTACAACAGAACCTGTTGTCCTAGCTCAAATACTTTAGGAGTGATTCTTCTATCATGAAGTCGCTTGGTTCTTTCTTTATACACTCTGGAGCTTTCATAGGCATACATCCTAAATTCATCAAGTTCATTGAGTTGAAAGAGCCTCTTCTCACCAGCAGTCTTAAAATCAAGGTTCAACCTCTTGATAGCCCAATAAGCACTGTAATCCAACTTATATGGTGACATACCATGAGGGTTTTAAAGGTAGTTTGATAAGCCCACAATGCATCATCAAGTTTTATGGATCAATCTTTTCGAGATACCCTCACCATTTTTTCAAGGATGGTTTTAATTTCTTGGTTAGAGATCTCAGCTTGCTCATTGGTTTGGGGGTGATAGGCTTTTATGTTTTACCCCATACTTCCTTAAGAGGGCTTGAAATTAACTATTACAAAAATGTGATCTCCCATCACTAATAATAGTTTTCGGTGTTCCAAATCAGGTGAAAATATTTTTTTTTTCAAGAATTTAAGTACCGTTTTTGCATTGTTAGTAGGGTTAGCAACAGCTTCCACCCACTTAGATACATAATCCACCACCACCACTTATACAATATGAAATCATAATTTTGTTCTCAATATGACAATAGAAATAATTGAATTGATGTCAAGTTTTAGGATAGAATTATAATTTTATTTTTAATATAATAATAGTTAAACAATTTTATTTTTTTAAAATAAATATATATTATATAACAAATAATTTCATTTGCAAAAAATATATTAAAAGGAAGTTAACATACTTTTTTTGAAAATATATTAAGTATAATTTAATCCAATTAAAATTTCTAAGTCTGAATCTCATCCAATTTAAACAGTTTCAATTTCGACAATAAGAGTAAGGACTTTTTTTATTACATTATTATTCAAGTTGAGCAATAATTTGGATCCTTAGTTTATTTTTCAATCCTAACTATCTTTTTTTAATTTTAATATTTTTTATTTAAACAAATAAAATGTAATATAAAAATTATTTTTCATTTTTTATTTAATAAAATTAAAATTAAAAATAAAAATAATGAGAATAACAATTATTATTTGTTCTTTTTCGTTGTTGATGTAATTTTTTTCCCTCAATTTGACTTCTAATTTACAAGAGAAAAGTAAAGGCCATAATTTTCTTTAATTATATATTCCTTCAATACTAGCATTTTTCTCGGCCAAAAAAAAAAAAAGTTGCCTTTTACTATAATATTAAATGTGTAATGCACGTAATATCTTGTATAAATTCATAAAAACATATTTGTGAGGTGAAAATAATAGTATAAGTTGTAGGTTAAGCAAACTCAAATTAAATGTAAGTTTGGATTGAAAAAAAAATTAAGATTTGATTTATATCTCAATGAAAGTATAGAGTTAAATCAACTGCATACATACATATATATTGGTATTTTTTCTTATTCTTCATTATTGAGACATGCGATAAAACATAGATAATGAAACCATGTGTCTATTGTGAAAAATACAAGTTTTGTTTTCTTCATATAGGGGTGAAAAATAGTAGTAGCCTTGTACACTTAAGATATTTTATATTTAAAAATAGGTATAGACAATCCACTTGACTCCAAAAATTTAGGTAATTAACAAAGAACAAGACGTTATGTTGGACCATCTAAATTCAAAATAGGTGAGCTTTACGCTGATCTAGTTCTAAATTTGTGTAGTAACTCAAATAATTTTGTATAGGCTATTTGCATAAATATATATATATATATATATATATTAAAGAGTTGGTAGCTAGAGAATTAAAGTTGAACTTCCCACGTAAAGAATTCCTAGTTTATGTGACACAATGGAAAATAATCTACCTATAGGCCATAATAAATAATAGTAATGAGATTGTATAATTTGGTGAATGTAGCTTTGAAAGAGAAGCGAATTGTTGTTGTTGCTATTACCTTTGTGAGGAAGAGTAGGACAATAGTGTAAGATATTTCTCATCTTAACTAATGTTTTTCTTCTTTCTCTTTATGTTGATTTCTATATTAATGAATAAGATAGTTGTTTGACATACCAAAACCTTGTTTGGTAGGCTAAGAAGTGAAATGAAAAGGGATTCCAACCTCTTATAGCATTTGGTATTCAAATTTTGGAGAGGAAATGGAAACTAACTTCATTGTACACCTTGAAAGATGCATGCTACAGTTTGAATGCTTTGAATTCAAAAGAAGAGATAATGAGTTTGCCTTCTCCACAAATTTGCCCTTTCGTATTATCAACGGATTGATGACTCTCTCTAAAAAAGAGGGATATTGATAATATTTTATATTATATTTTGAATATTTTAAATTTTCATTTTTTATTTTTTAAAGATAATTCTATAAGAATTTTTCTTTATTTATTTTTAAGGTGGCTCTCTTTATTAAATAAAAATACTTCAAATGATCCCTTCAATAATAAAGATGCATAATAAATATGCACAAATACTAAAAAAGATTTGATTTTGTAAAATGTTTTAGAAGAAATTTAAAAACCAATGTCATTCAAGTCTAAAAATTTAAAAGATAACTCTTGCATAGATGAAATCTTGAATAAGATATTTGAATCTTGACTAATAGGGTAAGGGTTAAGGTTGTAGTTCATTATCTTCTTAAAGAGTCACGTATATAAGATAAAAGAGTTCATCAACAGAGCTACATTCATTTGACATTTAATATTTATAAAATCTTAGGAAAGAGACATATTATTATATTATTTATATTATTTATCTTTTGTATTTTTTTAATGAAACATTTATTTGACTTTTATTTATTTTTTTAATTTAGTCATTCCTCATCTAAATAAAGACCTTTTATTGACCATATATAGAATAATTAAACACATTAGCACTTATGTATAAAATTTTACTATTTTGATATTGAAATTATAAAATTATTAATTTATAACTTAAATTATAATATATAAATTATTAAATTTTAATATATATATATATATATAACATATTAATAATATCTAAATCATTATATCATTAAAATTATTAAAAAATTCATTAGTGACGACTTTTACGACGAATTAGTGACGAAAGAATTTTTTATAGAACTTTTCATCGCTAATTCTGTCGCAAAATCAGTGGCGGAACCTTTTGTTACAAAACTCTGTCACAGAATTAGGATTGGCTATTCTATTGTTTAGTAATGAAATTTCTCATCACTAATTTTTGTCACTAACTTGACTAGTAGCGAATTAGCAATGAAAATATTTGTGACAATAAATTTTTTCATTAATTTTGTCGCTAATTTTAGGGATGGATTAGCGTTGGCAAAAAAATCCGTTGCAAATTTGCTATTTTTTGTAATGGTAGATAAATGAAATACTGATAATTAGAAAGTTCAAAACTAAATAAGGTCAATTTTACAAATTAAAGTTTAAAATTAATGCTGTGTCTTGTTGTTTTTCATAGTCCTCTTCTAGATGTGGAAGCAGCACAAACGCTGAGATTTCCAGGGACAAATTTGGTCAGCAAACAACATATTGTTTCAACGAAGGGAGGTTTTTTTTCTTGTAGTTCTTTTTTCTTTTAAATAACTTGAGCAGTGTAAGGAAAGTTCTCAGAGGCAGAGGGTTACCTTCATGAACATTTAGAAGGTGCCATTACAAGATAAGGCTCATGTGCCTTATTTGCAGAAGTGTGCAAAGGGGCTATTAAATATTGGAGGATAAGGAAATAAATCTGAGAGGTATAAGCTCTCAAGCGCCTCATTTGTAGAAGTGTGCAAAGGGGCTACTAAATATTGGAGGATAAGGAAATAAATCTGAGAGGTATAAGCTAAGTTGGAATTCCACTATGCCATTATGCCTGATCATTTCGTTAATTCAAAATTGCAATTCCTTTCACCTTGAGTGTTGTCTTCCATTTACCAAGTGTGAAAATACACTAAATTAGGTTCTTATGATTCAACAAGTACTGTTTCCTTGGTGCTGGGTGACATATAGACACATACACATACACACACACAAATATTACTTGGAAAACAAAGAGAAATAACTGTTAAGTGATCAAAGATCACGGTCTGAAAGAGGGATAGATTCAAAGAAGCAACCAGACAAGATGTATCGCCTTCAAAATATATTGTGATACCACTTATCATTTGATGATATTATCCAACTAGCTGTTTTGGATACGAGCAAACCCTGTTGTTTGCTCATTTAAATTAATTTGCCAATCTTTCAGATCTGTATGCTTTGATGTCAGACCATTAAACAATACCTTCATCAGAAAATATGTAGAGAATAGTAGATAAACAATAAAAATTAAGGTTGCATATATATAGAAAAATCCACTACACAGTACACATACATCCATTACAACCTAGGAAGGTCAAAATATAAGGGACAAGTCAAAAACCTCATACAAGCATGAAGAAAAATAAGGATCTGTTTAAAGACAAATTCCATGAAAGGATGACTTAGATTCTGTCTCTCACAAACAGAAGTGTGAGCACAGAAGGGAGGAATCCAGCAATCAGGGCGGGATAAGTGAAGCTTCTCGAAGAGGAACCAGATGGTGGTTCTGCATGAGGAGACAGATGATCATTTTCATCATGGCCCTCGTGAGCAGCAACCGCAGCCACCAAAACAATGAAATAAGCTGCGAGCACTGTGAATTTGACTAGTGAAGCCATATTGGAGTTATATTTTTGCTGCTTTTGGTTTGAATAAAAAGTAGATAAATACACACAATATATATGGCAGTGAAGGGTTTGTGATCGTAACGTGGCCACTCGGCTAATAATACCTGTATGAAAAGTTGAAAACCTTGCCTTGGACGGAACGATTTCTAGTTTATTATTTACACGCCGGCATTCTTGTACGAATATGTACTATTTGCGTACTATATAGTGTACTGATTAGTGATAATACAATATGTATTTTTGTTTTAAAAAAAAAACTATTTTACTTTCAGTAAATCAAAGCCTAATTATAATTATACTACATTAATTTTAAAATTTGACAAATATCTTTCTATTATTTTAGGAACATCAAAACTTCTATGTTATTTAAGTTGATAATTAGTATTTTCAGGTATTTTTCAAAAAACAAAGAAATATTTTGTTACGTCTTAAAGTTACCTAACAATTTAGAATACAACTGCAAATTGTCCAAACAGAGTATGAGGAACCACTATTACCACGTAATTGATAATGCAGTTCCACTTTGTATGAAAAATGAAGATGGATTGTGACTCAGTCTATAACCAGTAACTTCAAGCCATGACTGTTTTAAAAATTAAACTTAAGAAATATATGGCGATTGAAAAAGAAAAATGAGAACTGTATTTTACTGTGGTGAATAGGTTTCATTTGACTTGCAACAAGTTAGCTTTTTTCATTTTTTGTTATTACAATCAATAAAGTATTCTCAAATTTCAATCTTAATGAGTCCGCCTAATAAGCAGTTTAACATTGAATTGAATGAGGATAAGCCTAGGGGCGAGACAGAATGACCATAAGAAGGATTATTTAATTATAGTTATTTTCGGAGCCCAAAATCAGAAGTGACTCCATGGCCCAATGGATAAGGCGCTGGTCTACGGAACCAGAGATTCTGGGTTCGATCCCCAGTGGAGTCGTTCGATATCTTCTGGTCATTGACATCTTTTTGGGATTACAATTGTTTTTTGGGTCAAAATTTTGAGACTGTAAAAGAGAACTTATTTTGGGAAAGAAGTCTCAAAGATCAAGGCCCAGCCCAACACCAAATAGAGCTTAATCAGACGTATGGACCAAACCTTCTGTAGACCTAAACTTCCACTCAATTTGAGTAAATTATGTTAAGGACCCGTTAGGAATTGGACCTAAATCTTAGGGTCTAGAATTGAAATTGGACTTGTTAATTTCAATGTTTTGTTTGGTACATCTTTTGGAATTAAAATTTCAATTCTATATCCCAATTTTACAGAATTGAAAAAAAAAAAGCAGTAAAACTCAATTTTAATATTTACCCATATACTAGAAATTACAATTCCTTGATTAAAATTGCGTGACTATTCCTGCTACCACTATGGCCACTGCAGTTGCCGTTCCCACTATTGTTGTTAGTGCACAATATGATGAAATGATTTTATTTTTAATATGACAATAAAAATAATTAAATAATTTTATTTTTAAATAATATATAAGTTAGCTTTATTAAAATAAATAAATTAGAGATGAGTTGAATGTAATTTTTAAAATAAAAAACCAAATCTAAAAAATACTAGTTCAATTTACTCTTAATTTACTCCCTAGTCCCTGAGACCGGAGTTTCTGAATTCGATCCCCGATGGAGTTGCTCTATTTTCTTTTTTAATGAAACTACAATTTTTATTTTGGGTCAAAATTTTGGAACTATTAAGAGAGAACTTATTTTGGAAAGAAGCCTCAAGGGTCTAGGCCCAGCCCAACTCCAAATATAATAGGCCTTAATCTTTGTCCTGCACGTGACTTAAACCTTCACTCAATTAATTTTTGAATTAAATACACCGATTTGATTAAATTATATTTTTTAGATTTTTTATTTTTAAAATTATACATACTTTCTCCAACATTTTAATATTTATTTTTTAAAAAATTAATTTGTAATACAACATGATAATGTAATTGTATTTTTAGTATGATAATAAAGACAATTAAATAATTTTATTTTTGAAGAAATATATATTGTATAAGAAGTTAATTGATAGAAAATAAATCAAAAATTAGTTAGGTATAATTTTGAAAAAAAAATATCAGATATAGTTTAGCCAAACTTTAAAAAAGATAATATAATTTACTCTTAATCTTTTAATTCATAAGATGGGATGTAGATAGTTAAAAAAAAAAAAAAAGAGATACTATAAAGTTCTTTGAAATTTTAGTTTTATTCAAGTAAAAAAAAAAATGTGACTATGCATAAATACAGTCATGTGCTCTAAGTTTCGCTTTGTCTCTCATAAACGATCACCCAACCGTGCTTTTGGAATTTAGCAAAATATATCTCTTATTTTTACTCTCTAAATAAAATATATTTATAAACATTATTATTTTTCATTTAACAGTATTGATTTTGATACTCAATAGTCATTTTCTTAATGGTGTGTTGCATTTCCAGGAGGAGAATATATCTCAAAAAGCTAATTTATTTGAAAAAGGTTGAAAGCTAACCACCTTCAGCCGTGAAATTTGTTTATGGTGAAATATACTATTGCATATTCTTTTGACCTAAATTATAAAAAGAGTACATTTTAAAAGACCAACTTGTTGCGAATTAGAATTTTAGGACTCTAGTACCATATTAAATTTTAATGTGTTTCTCAACGTGCAATATATCAGCAAGTCTGATTAATTTTTCTTGTTTGCTTGTGAACCTTGCTGATGCTCTTGATTAAGCCTCTGTGACTTTTCCCTGTAATATTGTTTTTGACCAACAATAAATAAAAGAACGAACGTGATTGTAGAAATGCTGGCAATTTCTATGACATTCTCTCTCTCTCTCTCTCTCTCTCTCTCTCTCTCTCTCTCTCTCTCTCTATATATATATATATATAGATAGATATATATCTGATTTTCTTTTTAACACCATAATGTTCACGTGTTATTAAGTGTGTGTTTGAAATCTTATTTTAAAATTATGTTTGTGTAAAAATAATAAATTATTACCTTTTTTATACGTGATTTTAAACCTTATAAACGCAGAATCAAGCACACCATAATTCATTGCAGGAAATCAGCTTCAATGACGTCATGAACTCTCTCTTCTATTACGTCATTCAGTTGACGTGTTTTCAAATTTTTGACAAATCGGTGGGTGGGTGGTGAAATTGGATGTAAATCCAGCCCTACATCGATTTTGCTACGTACACTTAATTCCAATACGTAAATCAACCTTGGATACCCTAGTCTTCTATCAGAGAGGCACGTCTGCTGCTCCAAGGACATCCAAGCGGAGGAGTATGTTTTTGGAACATATTTGAATCCTTCACATTTAATTTAAATGATTTATGTTTATATTTTTTAATTTTTTATTTCAGAAACAAAATACAAGAGTAAGGCAGCCCTTTAACTTCTATCAATTAAATAATTTATCTAATAAGAATTGAAAAACCATCTTCATTTTATGTATGTTCCTTTAAAGTTAAAAAAAGTATATCAGAATAAAAAAAGATTGAAATAATGCATCCAGATCAAATTTGCAATGATGGAGCCACATATATTTAAGGATGGCAGTTGAATTTTTAAAATATATATATATATATATATATAATATTAAGTTTTGATATTGTACTCCAATTTTTAAAACTTGAACCAATTGGAGCCAAACATTTACATTATAGGATTATATATTTTTTCAAAAATTATTAAAATTTTAATTTGAACCCAATAAATCTGCACACATATATTATATATATAATTTTTATGAAAAAATATTTATTATTTTTTTTTTCTAAAATATCATTTTTTCTACTCTCACAAATGACTATCTCTTCTACTTCATGAATTTAATTTAAGTTTTCATTTGCTTGTCTCCTACACTGCCAATACTTTTCTTCATTTATGGATCAACATTGTTCTTCTCTTCTAGTCTTTATTGCTTTGTTGCTAGCTACTACCGGCATGCTCACCTGCATTAATTGTTACAGTTTCATCTTCATCTTTTGGTTATTGTGTTCCTCGCGTAAGTTTGAGAAAGAGGGTGAGAGAAAGGTTCTTTTAGGTAATTGCATATGCTAAACATAAAATAAGATGTGATATTCAATCTTCTTTATAATATCTAAAAATTATTAAGTTACAAAATATCTCCTAATGTTAAGTGGGCAAAAGTCATTGATGATAAATACACCTAATGTGGGTGAATTTGTGTAATATGCAAAAAATTAAATAATATAAAATCTCGTAAATATGTTAGTAGAGAAAATATAGAGTGGAACGAGCAATTTCTGATTAGAGGGAATATATAATAACTAAATAGAGTGAGTTAACATTGATAGATAAAATAAACTACAATATGGGGGAAGTGAGCTTAGATGATTGTGTGATGAGCAAACAAAAAATAAAAGTGGAGTGTGCTAATCATAAGTGAAGGAAGCAACTGATGGAGCAAGTCAACAATAAACAAGTGGATCGAGTTAAACATCTATGGACAAAGTTAGACAATTCTATTACTTATGAGGTAAGTTATACGAAAGTGGATGATCTTCCATTACTGAAGAAAGCAGAGCATGTAGCAAATAAAAGAGATGAGGGAAAAGAAAAAAATATTACTAACTTTATCATGATTCAACCTTTTAGATCTACATTCAGTTTTCTTAAACTTTAAGAAACTTTTCTTTCGATCAATTGATAGAATTACAAATAGATAATTTTACATACTCACAACCAATATAGATTTTACAAGCTCACCATAAACTTTGTAAAGTTTTTATAGCTTACCTTTAACTAATTCTCTCAACTAGAGATTTACAATATTAATTTAAAAGAATAAATTTTCCTTTTAAAATAAGGATTTCTCTAAACTCAGAGCTACTTCTTATGAGTTAATCAATCAAAGACTACAAATATGAATTTTCTTTCTCTAACACAATACTATAGTGATTTTCAACAATTATTCTATATTTGTGTTTAGATCTTCCATGTAATTATAGGTCTTCAATGACTCCTAGCCATTAGACACAAAACAATGGTAACAAGGACTTTTTGGCTGAAATAGAGGATGCGTGTCTCTAATGTTCACGAGTTTCTATATTTTGTAGCAATCGGCAACATCAACAATTCTTCCTAAGCAACTCATATTGTCTAATCTTTATAAATATTATTAAATGCTCATTTCATGGGTTAGAAAAAAATTATTATTATTTTAATAATAGAGACAATTACAGAAGAGAATGAGGCAAAAAGAATGAGGCTTTTTATACTATGTTTACACTTTGTTTGAATAAAAATGATATAGTGTTTATTATATATCTGTATATTAATGACTTTGTTTTTAGATTGTAGAGTAATGAATATGAGCCAGCCAACAACAAATGAGCTTTTACATAAATGAGTTTTGGCTTTTATTATCATTAAAATAATGGGCCCAATGAACCTTGGGGCAACAATTGACTTTTCAAGCAAAGCATATAAAAACAAAAAATTAAAGATCAAACACTACAAATGTTTATTAAATTATTAAATTTTTTTATTTAATTCAATTTTTTAATGTTGCACCATTTAGTATTAATCTTATAATTTTTAATTCATTCTTTATACTGCATTTGTTTAATGTCTAATTATGAATTTGTGATACTCTTAGCTATTTTCAATTATAATCTTTATTGTATTAAAATATGATTTATAATGAATAAGTTTGTAAAATTTCTTTAAATTTTGAATAGGAAAAATTATCATTAGAGTAAAAATTTTCATTTAGATCTAATAAATATAATTTTTAATAGTAACAAATTGAAATTAATTTAGAAAACTTGCTATTAGATCTAAAAATGTTGATGTTGAATGCTTAAAACTTCTAAAAATGTTCATAATTCTTTTTGGGCTGAATGGTCATATATATAGCACATGGTATATGAATTTTGAATAAGAGGTACTACAAAAAAAAAATTTCAAAAGCATCCGAATTCATTGCAAATGAACAGTTGTTTATTCAATAGGAACTGACTTTTGAGAATCAGATTCCACTCCATCACCATAGTATAGCGTCTGATCCATGTGCAACTGGGGCATTTTTCCAAGACAAGAGAAACCAAAGTCAACCTCTAATTGCTAATTATGATCCTTTTTTCTTTTTCTTTTTCCCCGCATGCTACCTCACATGGAGGCATATCGTTCCATTTCCGATTTGAAAACCCTTAAAAAGCTAAATCGGTGATGCCCTTTTATCTGGTACGATCTCCAGGTCCTATATGATAAAGGGCAAATGGAATTTATGTTTTTAGTTTTGTGTAAAATGAGCGCCAAAATAATTCTTGCTAGCTTTGCCAAAGCCATTGATCCTCTTCCCCATATAAAAGAGTGTGGCCTAAATAACGAATTAGTTGAAGATAGAATGTGAAAATTTTCATTTGACATTGATCATCATATCTGTAAACAGTGTACGTTATAGGCGAAAAAATTAAGCTTGGCTTTACACTTACTTTTAGTGTAAGTTGTACGAAAAAATAATAATTAGACATGCGGTCATAAATCAAGTTACAAACTTTATTTTTGTTGGTTTTTGAGAATTTAATTTCATAACCTCACAGATTTTATATTATATTTTTTTTTCAGACTCTTCTCGCTTATACCAAAAAAAAAATTGAATTTTCAAGTCAACTTTTTTAATATTCTGATTATATAATGTTTAAGTTAATTTATGCACATTTTGATTCTTAAATTTAATAAAGGCCAAACAACTTATGCCGGGAGTATTAATCTTTACCATCATTAGGAATACCATCTCAGGTTACCAACAGATTATGCAATTTAAGATAGTACACGTACTGTAATTATGTTTTTCTTGAAATGAAAACATTATTTAGAATGATGTGCAATATGCTTTTTGAACAACCACTAACGTAAGCTTTTTGGTTGGAAAATGAGTGGTCTAGAAAAATTAAAAGCTTAGTTAGTAATTTGGTTCTTTATTTGTTTCAATTTAATCTTTTAATTCTTTTAGTCTAATTTGATTTTTAATTTTTAATTTATATTATGTTTGACCTTTTTGTCACACACTTAACAGATGCCCTTAATTATATATGCTTACATACATGAGAAAATGTTACCATTAACACCTTTACTGTTTTTAGTCTGCATATGCATTAGAAGAACTATTTTTAAAACATTAAAAAAAATCTGAAGAATATTTTGGAATCTTGAAAAAAAGAAATCTAAGGAATCATTTTGAAAACAAAAGACACCCTTACGACAATGTTTTTCTACCTCGAATGCAATTTTGGCACTGTCAATTAATGGTGTCCATAAGTGTCCTAACAAATATTATTAAAAAAGGACAAACGTGTCATAAATTAGAAGTAAAAGAACTGGACCACAAAAAATTGAAAATCAAATTAATACAAATAAACTGATTTGAAAAACCAAAATATTAATTAAGCTATAGGTCATTTGCTGTAATCATTTATTGGTAGTCTTTTTAGCAATTTCTGGCAACTAAAAATTGCTAGAAATTTCATTTATTTTTATAAAAAAATATTTTTTTCTCTTTTTCAATTTCACTTTCGCGCTAGACTTTTTGGCTTTCTCATTTTCATTTTTGCTTTTGACCATAATTTTAAATTACAATTCGCATAATGTAATACTATCATAATATTATTATTGCAGCGTTGACTGTATCTATATATTTTTAAAGTTTAGGGTTTAGGGTTCATGGCAACACCCGCAACATTAGCAAGGCCAGTTGATTGAGACATATCGAATCCAAGAGTAAATGAACTTGACTTTTGAGTGGATTTTGAGGAAGGAGATGCGAGTGGGAGAGAAAATGTTTTTGGTACGGCCACGAAGAACCAGCTCTCTGCATAGTGAATTAGTGCGAGAAATATAGGCGAATCTGAAATTAATAATTTGAAGCACCTCAAGAAGCAAAAGAGAAAGAAAAGGAAGAGTAAGAAAAAGCTAAGAAAGTCAGAAATTATGATGAGGATACTAGTACTGAGGTCTATGAAAACAGAGTCAAAGGGAAATGGACCAAGACTACTATGTGATTTGATCAATAATACCCCAAAAAAAAAAATCACAAAAACTGACAGAAAAAAAAGAAATATAAATAAATAAAGAAGTGGCATTTTTCGCGGTCATTATAAACAACATCAAATGTCGGTGAACTTTATCAAACAATAGATACCGACAGATTATTATTAAAATTACTCGTGAACACACCTAGCCCGGTTTTATTGGGCAAGCAGCTCCGAAGTGCAGAACAAGAACTGTAGCATGTCTATTTGTGTACATCGGAAGAAGCGACTAAAACAAGGACGGTCTTCACTCCTCACCAAATCAAACCTAAATTAAATTGTGGCAGCGAAATTTTAGTATAAAATTTTGGTCTTAAAAGTGCATATTTTTCATGAACAGCTATACGTATTTACTTAGATATTTAATGTTTTTTTTTTTTCAGGGCGATGTTCCTAATGCATATGAACCACGTTTTTTATTCTCTTTAAGACATGCATTAAATAATTAAGAAAATTTGTGTCTTTAAAAATTGGAAATAACCCAATTGTTTGTCTTTAAAAAATCTTCATTATATGAATGGTAAATTTTTTGTTTGTGAAAATTTTTGGGGAAATTATCTTGTATGAGGGTAAAAATGAAGGTAATTTTTCTTTTGTAAAACTTAGACCTTTTTCTTTAAAAAATTTAGGAATAAGGATCATGCTCCCTACTTGTAAAAACGTGTTATACTAAAGTTATTAGTATGACATTCATGTCTAAATTAATAATTTATATTAACATATACTTTAATGTATAGCTTTTAAAAATGATCTAAACTTAAGATTATATTTTTTTAAAATTTTTATATTTTTCAGTAAATTTTATATACATTATAAGACCTATATTTTCCAATGTTATAAAAACTGAATCAAATTAGTTAGTTAAATTGAAAAATTAGTAAATTAATTTACTTGATTTTTAAAATTAGCCGAAAAAACCAATTAAGAATAAGCTAAACAGGTCAAAAATTGATAAAATTAGCTAAGTTGACATTGAACTAGTCAAAAACAATTTTTGATTTTATTTTTCATTTAAAATAGAGTGTTGACATTTTGTGATAAATATTTAAGATATTTTATGAACTTTACTTAACTCATTCCATATAAATTTGTTATGATATGTAAAATGCTTTAACTGATTTTTATATTTTTAAATATTTGTATCTATTTTAGATATTATTTTATAATACATGTATTAATTTAATTATAAGACATTATACATCTTTATACTTATATATATATATATATACATATATATATATATATATGTATTTGAAAAACAGTTTTACTTGGTTTAATTATAGTAAGACTATTGAATCGTAAATCGCTCTTTATCCCAGTCTAATATTTGGTCTAACTTTTAAAAAATTGTCATTTTTATAAAAAATACAAAAAAAAAATTTATCTCACTTGATAAAGGAATAATTAAAAAAAGGATGGTGACAAGAAAAAACTACAATGAGAAAAGGAAGAGTATACTATACGTGTACTTAATGATCAATATTTATTTCATACCATGTACGAAATAAATTTTGATTGTTGAATATATGTACAATTAGTACATGTGAAAGTTATTTATTAAAGAAGCTTTACTTCAGTCCAATACCATTCCTAGAGCCTATTTGGTAGGCTACAAAGGGTGTCAGGGTCAAGAGAACAATACATTCCTTATAGGTGCTTGAACTAACCAAGTCAAATGACTCGATCTATCCTATCTAATTTTTTTTTTTTTTTACTGATCTAACTTGGTTAGATATAATTAGGTGTAACCAGGCTAATCGAGTTATTGGGACACTTGTTCACCTTTATTAGAATCCGCTTTGGAATTTGAATGACCAACAGGATCTTATCATGACAAGTTGCAACAAGCATAATTTCTCTTCCCATTTTATCATATTCTCTAACATTTTCAAACAATTTTTAATAAAATCAAACATTACCTTTTTCCTGAAATAACATAAATAATATATTACACAACAACAAAAAACTCTTTTTTTCATAAATTTTTGTTATTTTAAATGAATTGATATTTAAAATTCTAATGTTTATTATAAAAAAATTAAATTTAAATTTGGTGAAACATTTTTGCCCTCCAAATAGCTAAAATAATCAAACAACGTTATATGACATAATTGAAGAGCCCACTCAATTACTGACCAGTTTAATAACTTTCACAATAAATTACTTTTTTGGTTTTAAAGAGATGTCAAAATCACATGGTTTTTTCTTCTATTTTGAAAATCTATATTCCTTTTTTTTTTCCAAATCAAAAAATATATTACATTGACCTATCCTATAGAATGATGTATGATTACACCTATTTTGATTAACATATCTTTATATCTATTATTTATGTAATATAAAAATATTAAATATATATTCAATCAATATAAAATAATCAATTCTCTAAAATAAGAATGAATTAAATTTATAATTTTTAACATAAAATAAATAATATTCAAATAAATTTTAGAAAAATATTATTCTTAAGGGTATTTTGATTAAATTTTAACTTTAGGAGAGTTTGTGTATATTTTTATAATAGAAAAGAGTGTTGATATTGTTAAGATTTTTTTAAGAAATTATTATAATTATTATTGCATATGTCATCCCATGGTGATGGTAGTTTATGAAAATATTAATTTAACCAAAATTTTGAATTTACATCATTTAATTGGTGGTAATGATGTTGAATTTTTTTGGAGAACTCATTTAATTCCTTAATATTACATAATTTTAATTTTGTGAGAATATAATTAGTATATAAATTAGAACTAATTTCATCTATAAATTCACAAAATTCCAATTTTATAAATTTCACAATTTTTTGAAGGATTTGTTCAAAAGTTTAAAAATTATTTAATAATTCACTTTTTTAGGCTTGTCCCATTATTGAATCTTTCCATTTTCTTAGAAATTGCAAAGTATCTCCTTACAATGTTCCTGCTAGAAAATTTAAGAATTTTTCTTTTAACCATTTATTTTCATAGTTAATTACTATTAAAGATAATGATTGTGCCCAATCATCAATAACTTGTTTGTATTGATCATAAGAAACATTTTTAAGATCTAAATATGTACCATTTATAGATACAATTTGCTTATTTAAATCATCCCTTCTACTATTTATAGTTGGCATTTCATTCTCATTCTATTTAGAGAAACTCATATTTTCAATGTTGACAAATATTTTCTCATACGCTATGTTAAGTATATGATCAATTTTTAGGTCTATTTCCAAATTATCTTATTCTCTTACTTTTCTTTTACCTTTGTCTTTCATAAAAAAATTATTTTCTGTATTTCTTGTTTTTTTATTTTCTTTATCCTGTATTACAAAAGTACTTTCTTCTATAGTAATTTCTGATTCTATTTTTTCAAACTCAACATATTCAGTTTTAATTTCTTAAGAGTTAGAGTTTTTCTCTTCCCCTATAACCTTTACTTTTTTATTTTCTTTTTCCATAGATACATCAGTTGTATCATATTGAAAAAAAATAATGGTAATTATGACTTTCAAATAATTCTTCATTTTTATTATAAAAGTCTTGAATAGTTTTAAGTAGAAATTCTCTTTTTTAAATATTACTAGTATTTAAATATTGGTTTTTCAAATATTCTATTAAGGACTTAGATATAATCAAATTTAGCACTATTTTTTGGTCTGTTTTTATTTTTCTTCTAGTACTCAAATTTTATCACTATAATATAACATATAATTATTATGCTCAATTAGTGTTTCTAATTAAAGAAGTTTTTTATCTATAGTATCTACACGACTAATTATATCTTTATGATTTTTTGTGATTTTTTTATCTAATTACTTAAAACAACTCGTAGTTATATATATTATAATATTGATATCAATACTAATAGTAGATTAATTATTTATATATATATTTTATCTATATGCAAGTTATATTCATAAGAGTTTTTCTCATTCTTTTTGTATTCATTTTCTACACAAATTACCTAATTAATCTTAGGCAAGTCTATGGTTCTTAAAACCTTCTTGAGTTACCAATTTCTCCTAAAAAATCTAGCACACAAATGGCTAATCACACGACACAAAGGCTAGCAACAGAGAATACTATCATTCAAGCATATGGGATTCTATACTACTGAGAATAAAGAACAGATAACTTAAATAGTAAAAAGAGTAAAAAAATGAAGCAAAACTTACAAACTTACCATAGATAGAACTGAAAGTATTATTTTACAAAGCTCTACTCTGATACTAATTTTATAGGGGTAGCATAGCTTTAATGTACAATAAAATTTATATATAAGGTAGAGATGAAAGCTTAAGAATCTTCAAAAGTAATATTAACTTTTATTCACAAAGTTTGTTGGATGATTTCTGAATATAAATCCCAAATGAAATACAAGTATTTATGGGAATCTTACTACCTAAAAGACAAAATTAACACTATTTTATACTATTTGATAGTATTCATAAGTATAACAAAAGCCAATTTACGTAGCTTTTTTAAAAGGTTATATTGCTTTTAACTATGTTATGGACACATGCATCCACTCTTTTGACTTTTTTATCTTTTGCTAAATTAAAAACATGTATAAGACTTTATCTACATCATGTATTGCTTCTTATCCATATTTGCATGTTTTATGGAGATGCGAAACATGTGTTGCATTGTTTTATGTCATGTATCTATTTTCTTGTTATAATTATTTGCTATGTATAGATCTTATCTTCCTTTGCAAAATTTTAATAGTACTTTTTGTATAGGTGGCAATCTTCTATGTAGCTATATTGTGCAAAGTGATGGAATCTAGACTATTTGATTTATAAGGCTCTTGATTGCTTTCAATGGCATCACCAATTTGTTGTTCTTCATCTAGGTTCTGTACTTCGATGAATTTGTTGCTTGGTATGCCCATATTTTGGAGTTCCATTAAATCATAAAATAGCTTGTTTGCAGCTTCTTGTTGTTCAGAGGATATTTCATAGTCAATTGACAAGTAGGTACAAAAAATTCATCCGCCATCTATTATTTGAGTTTGTGCACTACAATTTAGTAGTCTTGCTTCATTAACTAAATGTAAAAAACTTTCTGTTGCAAAATTCTAAAAAGAAAATTGATCAAAAACAAATTGAATATGATCACGATCTTTATAATCAATAAAATAACTTTGTTTAGGTTTTGCCAATCTCCAAATTTGGTAAGGTTGAAAGAACCTTTCACAAATCTTTTTACCAATAGTACTAAAAATATGCATAATATAATGTTCCAAAAATCTATCATTCTTTGTTAAGAAGAATCTTAAAAAGGGAAAAAAAAAACCTCAAATAGAGGAATAAATTAAAGTTAAGAAGAATCCTAATAAGAGAAAATTTTCATAGCCTTTTTAGAAAAAACTTTCAAATAACAATCCTACATTAGTATCATAATAGTTTTTTACTCCACTAGCCTATCCATATTTACCAGGTTCTATCCAAAAACTTTGGAATCTATTACTTAGACTTGGGAATCTCAAATTTTCTCAAATTTTTAAAGAAGCTCTGCAACAAGTAAGAAAGTTTAAACTACCTTTTCAAATATTTGATGATAAACAAACCATAGATTTTTACAATCCCAATTTACCTTATCAAATTTATGAGCATATCAATGGAATATGGAAAGCCCATATTGAAGGAAATAAAGCTCAATTTAAGAAATACCTAAAAAATCTTACTTCAAAACTTCTTGAAAAATATCAAAAAGAAAAGCAGCTAAAATAATTAATTTTAAAAAATATTTTGAAAAATGATTATAATTACATAAATTTTGATCATTTGAATTCATTATGGATTTAATAAATTTATTAGAAGAGTAGGAAAACCTATTTTTGAAAAAATCAAAAGGATTTATCTTTTTGAAGAAGCAAAAAAGATTTTACCTTCTAAAATATGTGCTTTAATAATGAGATATATCAAATTTGATCAATTTAAGCTATTAAATAGACTATTTTAGAAATCATTCTCATAAATTATAATTTGCCAAAATTATGCATTGTTATTAACAATGATAGTTATGAAATCTCATATATTGAATGGGGCATTTTTAACAAAATTATATTCTAAAATTAAGCATGGGAACAATTTGGGAATTTTTTTTATTTTATAAAATTAATAATTTATTCTATCATAAAAAAATTATATATTTATGAAATATTATACTTTTTATATTATCAATAATATTGGTAAAAGGGTTAGAGAAAAATTTTATTAGTCCTACCAAATTTGAGAATTAGAAGAAGTCAAAGAAATAGATTTTCAATTTCACAGACAATGTGAAAATGTTAGTTTTATTCTAAACAAATTTACTTTTGATGAATTTGCAAGTTAAAATCTCCTTTGGCTAAGCAGAGCAGCTAAGTTAATTCAGCAAGATATAGATTTTAAAATAACAAATGAAAAAAAAAATATTTTTTACATATCTCACTTGTGATTATCAAACCACATTAGAATAATATGATGAGGTCGATACACTTTTCCATAATTTATTACATTTCCAAACTATAGAATTACTAGTAGAAAGAATTACTAAAGCAAAAAGGCACCAATATAAGTGAAGAACTTATGGTTGTCATGGCGGGAGAACATCAACCTAAAAACTTAGCAAGCTTAGATTCTCTAACATAAAGAAATCTTGAAGTCTATTGATATTTGTACAAAAAGTATTGTTAACATTGTGTAATAGAAGATAAGATCTGTATATAGCAAATAATTATCTGTACACACTAGAACAATGAAACACATTTTTCTTATCTTCATAAAGTATGCAAAGATGGATAAAAAGAGTACATGATGTAGATAAAGCTTGATACAGGTAATTAATTTTTGATTCGCCAAAAGATGAAAAAGTTAACAGGAGTAAATGCATTTGTCCATAAAATAGTGAAAAGTGATATAGCCTTTTCAGAAAGCCACGCAAATAGGCTTTTGTTACACTTGTGAGCATGAATAGTGTCAAATAATGTAAAATAGTATCAATTTTATCTTTTTGATAGTAGGATTTCTATAAATACTTATATTTCATTTGGCATTTGTATATGGAAATCATCTAATGAACTTTTTGAATAAAAGTTAATATTACTTTTGAAGATATTTGAGCTTCCATCTCTACCTTATATGTAAATTATTTTGTTGTACATTAAAGCTTAGTTGCTCTAATAAAACTTAGTATTAGAGCAAAGCTTTGTAAAATAATATTTTTAGTTTCATCTGCAACAAGTTTATAAGTTTTCCTACATTTTTCTACTATTGTGTACTATTTAAGTTATTCGTTCTTCATTCTTAATAGCTTACAATCTCATATGCTTAAGTGATAGTATCCTCTGCTACTAGCCTTTTGTGCCGTGTGATTGGTTGTTTGTATGCTAGATTTTTTAGGTGAAATTCAGTAACTTAAAGAAGGTTTTAGGGATCATAGGTTTGTTTAAGATAGATCTGGTAATTTGTGTAGGAAATGAGTATGGGAAAAATGAGAAAAACTCTTATGAATATAACTTGCATATAGATAAAAAATCTATAAATAATTTTTTTGCTATTAGTACTGGTATAAATACTATAACAGATATAACTATAAGTTGGTTTAAGAAATTAAATTAAAGAATCACAAAAAATATAAAAGATATAGTTAGTTGTGTAGATGTTATAGATAAAAAATTCTTTAATAAAAAACACTAATTGAGAAGGATAATCATATATTATATTATGATAATAAAATTTGTGTATTAGAAGAAAAAAAAAACACCAAAAATAATATTGAGTTTGATTGTGCTAAATTCTTAATAGAATATTGAAAAAAATCAATATTTAAATCTTAGTAATATTTATTCTAACTTTTTTGTGATCCCCATTTCAAAACCAATTTCTTTGCAAAGTAATAAAAATAACAATTGAAATTTTCTTTTTTAAAAAATGTATTCGTTAAAAAATTTGTAAAAATAGCTAAAAATACTCTTCTGATGAAATTTTTTTATTCATGTTTAATTCAATATAAATAATCTCTTTTAACTAAGAATATATTTTTTTATAGAAAATACTTAAGGATTACCATTTTAATATAAATTAGAAGTATAAATTAACGTTTTTAACAAAACAAATTTACTGAAAAATACAACATTATCTCATATATTAATATAGTTGTTAACAATATTTATTTATTTTCGGCCAAATATTAACAATATTTGTTGAAAATGTCAATAAAAACTAAACTAATTTTTATTTCATTGCTTTAAATGAAATTAGTAAGACAAATCTTACGGGACATCTGAATAGTCTTCAATTAAAAATGACCTTTGCCGACTCATTCCAAGACAATTAAAACTTGAAGATATAGATTTCCTGGACACTAGTCCACTAATTAATCTCAATCTAACCTTTGCCGACCTGTTAAGTCAAACCCGTCAACGCCCCGAACCAATTACGACAATTGCTAAAAAAAAGGTTTAAGGAAAAAAAAAAATTGCATCTTAATAAAATTGCAATAATGCGCCAACAGTCTTGGAGATATTTTCGATTGAGGAAGAAAATTGTCAGTTTGGACCCATTTACCGACAAGATCGGTTTAGACCTTTTTATAGCTTTCACGTGGTTTACATTTCTCTCTGTTTTTCTTTTTGGTTAAAGTAACATATAATAATCAAACTTTTTAAATTCATGTCTGATCAATATGTATTTATGGAAAAGTCGACATAAGGATTTAATTTTTTATAAAATAAAATGAGAAATATAAATTAATATTTTAATAATTTAACTAAAAAATACGTATATTATATCAATTATTAATATTACTAAAATTAATTTTTAAAAATTTTCACTGAATTAAGCTACACAAATTTTTTATTGTAATTTTTTAAATAGAATTTAAAGAAAAATCTTACAATTGATCTTATTAGATAGTCCTTCAATATTTTTTTTAAAAAATAATAATATAAAGTATGTCGTATGCAAATGAAAAGTGGAAGAATAAAAAGTTATTTGACTATTTTTATTATTTAATATAAAAATTAATTATAGTTCAATTTTTATTCTAAAAATTTGTTTAAAAATACATCTAAAGTCAAGTATATATAATTCTTATTATTGAACAACATTTTTCACTTGAAAATTCATTTCAAACACGCTATAAATAAAAGGCCGATCCTCTGTAGTGTAGTGCCCCAACAATACAGCGAGTGATCCATTTTCTTATAGAGGTTTCTTAAGGAGAAACCAATCACAGAAACACGGTATAGGTAGAAAGAAATGGACCAGAAAAGTCATAACGTCCACATTGTAGTAGTCCCATACCCAAGCCAAGGTCACATTAACCCTCTCCTCCAATTCGCAAAGAGGGTAGCCTCAAAGGGCGTCAAAGCCACCGTCGCCACCATTAAGTACACCGTCAACTCCATCGCCGCACCCAACGTGGGTGTCGAACCCATCTCCGACGGCTTCGACGAGGCCGGCTTCACCCAAGCCAAGAACGCCGACTCGTTTCTCAGCTCTTTCAGGAGCCACGGGTCCAGAACTCTGTCTCGGCTTGTTGACAAGTTCCAGCACTCGGGCTTCCCTGTGAGTTGCATTGTGTACGATTCGTTTCTGCCGTGGGCTCTTGACGTGGCCAAACGACATGGGGTGTATGGGGCCACGTTCTTCACTAATTCGGCTGCGGTTTGCAATATGTTCTGTCGTATACACCACGGCTTGCTTCAGCTGCCGGTGCAGATGGAGGACGTGCCCTTGGTCATTCCGGGTCTTCCCCCCTTGAATTTTCCGGATCTCCCAAGTTTCGTCAGGTTGCCTGAGAGCTATCCGGCTTATTTGGCTATGAAGTTGAGTCAGTTCTCTAACTTGGACAAAGCTGACTGGATGTTTGCAAACACCTTTGAAGCTTTGGAAAGCGAGGTACGTACTGGTTGTGCTACGATCTACCCTTAGAATTAATCTCTTTAATTCTGCTTTTATTTACTCTCTTAAGCTTCTTTTCCCATCAATCAAACTGTGTTCAATTAGTATATAAAATCCTTTTTTTTTTAATTTTTTACAAATGATGAAACAGGCATTTGAACATAAAATTTTTTGATAATTAGTAAAATCTCTCACCTCTAGGCTAGAATAAAATCTTAAAAACTCTGCCAATATAGGGATTTAAAGGTAAGAAAGAAGAAATTTAATTAAAATATTTTTCTTCTTTGAGAGTTTGTTGAAAGAAAAGGAAGTTCTTGACTACTCTGCCAAAATTTTACGAAGACACTTTTCTTTTATTATTTAAAATTCAAAATCTTTGAGACTCCTTTCCTCATCTATTTCTCCTTTTTTGACTTTAAACATAAAGCCCAGAACTTTTGATTTCTCTAATCTGTTTATGTTCTTTTGCTTGTGCCTGAAAGGCGGCAAAAGGCATATTTGAGCTGTTGCCGGTGAAGTTGATAGGCCCAATGGTGCCTTCTGCTTACTTAGACGGCAGAATAGAGGGAGATAAAGGGTATGGAGCAAATCTATGGAAGCCGCTAAGCGCGGAGTGCATCAAATGGCTAGAATCAAAGCCACCTCACTCCGTAGTATACATCTCCTTCGGAAGCATGGTCTCCTTAACACCACAGCAAACCGAACAAATAGCACGTGGCTTGGACGAAAGCGGCAAGAATTTCCTGTGGGTTCTAAGAGAATCCGAACACTTCAAATTGCCCATTGGTTTCACAGAGTCGGTAAAAGAGAAGGGTCTCGTGGTCACATGGTGCAACCAGCTAGAATTGCTGGCTCATGAAGCTGTTGGGTGCTTCGTTACCCATTGTGGCTGGAATTCCACGCTGGAAGGGCTGAGCCTTGGGGTGCCCATGGTGGGGGTCCCTCAGTGGGCTGACCAACTGACTGATGCTAAGTTTGTGGAGGCAGTATGGGAGGTGGGTGTAAGGGCTAAGGAGGATGAGAGAGGGATTGTGAACAAACAAGAGATTGTGGGGTGTTTGAAGGTGGTGATGGAGGGCGAAAGAAGTGAAGCGATTAAAAGAAATGCTGCTAAGTGGAAGGAGTTAGCTAGGGATGCAGTTGATGATGGGGGCAGTTCTGATAAGAATATTGACGAGTTTGTGAATCGTTTGATAGTGAATTCAGGTAGGAATGGAATCTCCAATGGCCGGTCATTATTTGATCATTAGGTAATGATGACTTTTCTTTTGGGTGAAAGAAAATTAAAAGATAAATTATTTGTGAAAGGATTGTTCTGTGAGGCTGATAACAGTAGCAAGAAAAGTTGGATTCTGACTGCAGCATGTGTGCACGTATGGCTCATATGTGTTTAATTAATTCCTTTTCTTTATTGGAAAAAATTTACTTTTGGTATTTATAAAATCTATCACTTTTTAATTGAATTTTTATGGTTTAAAAATTTATAATTAGATCTTTAGAGTTTAAATAACTTTTAATGTTATCCCTATATATCATTATATTTAGGTTAATATTTTTTGTTATATAAAAGTTAATCTGATTTTATTATTTTATATTTTTATCTTTGTATTAACATAAATTATACATATTTAAAGTACTTAAACAAAAAATAATTAGTTACATTAATAAAATTTAATAAAATATTGAAATAATTTTAATAATATAGACTAAATTAAAAAAATTATAAACTGCAGGGATCTACTTATAAATTTTTAAATTATAAAGATCAAATGAAAAATTAAATAAAATTATAGAGATAAAAATATAATTTTTCCTCTTCTATTTAATTCTGTGGATGAAAATGTGCGCTTGTAAGGATCTTTTTGCGTAATCCAACCGCCTGATTTGACACAACGAAGTTTCTTTTTACTTTAATTTATCGTTGCTATAGCTCAAGTTGGGTCTAATTCAATCGATGAACAAATGTAACTAAAAATCATTTTGGGTAAAATTCTAAAATATTTAGAATTTCTTTTTTTTGGAGAATGGGGAGAGGGGAGGTGAGCTAAACAATGTCTCATAACTTACATGGAGAAATAAGACCCTATCATCCAAGTAATCTGCCTATGAAAAGGTTTTGAACCATCAACTCAATTACTAATGAACTTGAATATTGTCACGCGCAAAAAGGCGCGTTACTGCACGGAAGAGAAACTCTACTCATTAAACTCGAGAGAAAAAGTCCTTCATAGCAAAGATCAACCTGTCATTATAGGGCGGGTTCAAGATGTAGGCAATTCACAAGAAATGTAGGACCAATAGAAAATGCACATGGGTCTCAAGGACAAAGAGAGGGGTTCACTTTAGAGCCAATTGGCACTCCATATAAGACAGGATTTAATTATATAAGATTTAATAAGGTAAGATTTGATAAGATAAGGTTTAATAAGATTTTAATATTATATGATGTTTAATGTGACATTGTATAAAATATTGTATTATATAAGATAATATTATCTTATATTTGATATTGTATTATATAATATTGAATAGGATAAAAATTAATTTTTTTTGATAAAAATATCTTTTATTTGAAAATGTATTATATTCATATAAATTTGTTATGTTATATTAATTTTTGGAGAAATAAAATTTTTTTGGGCTAGGAAAATTAATATTTTTATTTTTTTTAATTTGTAAACAAATGTTCTTTTAAATACTCTTAATTCTATTTTTTAAATACCCTTGATTTATTTTAAATACTCTTGATTAAAAATTTAATAATTTCATATTTTACATTTTTTTAAACAAAAGTTGTGTTGAAATATTGGTAGAAAAAGGCATAAAGATACACTTTCCAAATTGGACAATTGGTCACATAGTATACAAATTAGCTCAAGTGTATTTAGCAAAGGAAGAAATGAAACATCTCACGTTTGTACACAATTTCATATATAAAATCGACTAAATATTGAAGTATAATTTTAATTTTTTAAACATTAGCACCATTAGTTATTTTCAAATAAATCTTTCACAAACTAAATTTTATATTCACCTTGAAATTCCCAAAATAAATGTACTAAATGTAGTTTCTGTATAAGTAAATAACTAGCCTTATTGTGTTCTTTAGGTGTGAGATCTTCTAATTTCATCAATTCATCAGCAAGGCCTCTTGAATCATCATAACAATCTTTCATAACTTTTACACCTTTGGCCATGGCACCTATCATATCAGCAGATTTTTCAACAATTTCCACAAACTTATCGGCAAACTTATCCACACTAGTAGCTAAAAGATCTTCTCCTCTTAACTTCCATTTCACTCGTCAACTTTTAGAATAAGTGATTTTTGCCTTATTCTTATTTTGGTTCATAAACATTGGTTGAGTGACATCTTGAATATCATCATCACTCAATCCAATAGCTTCCTCTAGAACTTCTATAGTAATATTGTTTCAATGAGTGTTTTCTTCTTTGTCTAAATCCTCAACTACATCACTAAGATCTTTAACACCTTTTCTAATAGCATGATCCTTTCTAAAGATGACTAAGAACCGATCATAGCAAGGAAATGCATTGACCTTGTAGTTCTTCACGTTTGCATCTTGCATACATATAAAACAAACATCATAATCACATTAGTTAGTTAGAGTAAACAAATGGTAAATAACATATGATACAACAAATTAAAAAACTAGAAAACCTCATGAGCTTGGATGCAAACATTCCATATATCATCACTATTAACTAAAATCTTATTTATATCATCCCATCCAAAGTCACTTGTGTTCAACATGTCATATATATTACTACACTATATTTTAAGCCTCTTTATAATCGACTAAATTTGCGGTTCACCTTTATGCTTGCTTTAGGAAACTTGGCCTTCAACTTTTGTTCCAATCATTTAAAACTACCATTTTTAAATTGTTCAACACAGCCTTTTTGTTTAAGGCAATTGTCTCCTTTGAGAGACTTAGTAATGCCTCAAACTCTTCTCTAACCCCTACATTCTACTTTAACTTTTCCAATTTGTTAAGTAATTCAAATACCATACCTATCAAATATAGTAACATATAATACAAGTGTATAAAGCAATAACTTAATCAATAGAACAAATAAATAAATTTAAATAAAAATGCCTGATGGTATATAAGTGAGACTTAGTTTTTTGTGTGTAATTGAGATTAGGGTTTTTGAAAATTATCATGAAAGTTTGTATATTCATAATTTCATATTAGAATTTCAAGTGGCAAGAGTAATTGGTTCACAACCATCATACACATAAAGCTAAAGTCACTTTAATAGAGCCATAGTCAAAATCTTTGAAAAGATCCAGCTAATAGGTGGCTTCCTCCCCTGCCCACCATAACATGGATTGTTGCATTCAATAGCCACTTTCCCATTAATGTCGACAATATCAATAGTTCATTAATTTGGTCAAACAAAAATAATATCACAATTTAGACACAATGCAAAATTACATGTCATATTCAGACTCCCACCCGTCATTTTTAAATGAATACAAAAGAAACTTAATATAACTAATCAATTGATTCTATAAATGAATACAAAAGAAACTTAATTTAGTTAATGATATTTTGATGCATTTTTTGTGTAATAAAAATCACAAGCTTACAACCTCTAGCTTTTCTGAAGTTTTGGCTTCTTTTTCTATCTACCTACTTTCCCATTTTAAGCTTTTCTATCTATATATAGCCTCAATCATTGTACATTTCATTCACCAATGCGTCTCTCCATGCACTCCATACTTCACCTAATTCAATGTTTTTTATGCTATCATATAATTTTGCCTCCACCTCTTCGTCAATTAGTCAATTATCTAACTCAATTTCTAATGGATTTATAATCATCTCCCTCTTAATCAAATTGTGTAATAGGCAACAAGCAATGGTAATTCGATTATAAGTTTTCATAGGATAATATCTTAGACTTCTATGAATTGCTTAATACATCTTCAATAGCCCAAATGTTCTTTCTATCATATTTCTAGTTTGAAAGTGTCACTTAGTAAATATTTCTTAAGGAATTACTGGGACATGTGCGCATTTCCTCTCACTAAGATGATGACAAGTTCCCCTATAAGGGGTAAGAAACCTTTCTCCATTAGTATATCCAATATCTACCAAGTAATAGTATCTTATTTCATGAGGCAAATACAAAATCAGCATTTCTATTATAATAAGGTTATCAATTCAAAGGTAGTTTCAACATTCTCACTAGTTCGAACCTTAAGGCCATTTCTTATATTAATTGCATCATGTAATACCCTAGCATCCAAAACTAAACCTTCTTAACCCGGCAAAATATATATAAATTTCATGTCTCATGAATACACTCCTAAAGCATTTGTGGCAATTTTGCTTTTTCAATATATATATATATATATATATTCTTTATCAACCTCAGGAGTGCTAATACTAATATAGGTTCCATCTAAAGCTCCTAAACAACCCTAAATAGACAAGTAAATAATCATTTACAATATTAAATCATGTGAAATAAATGGAAACAATGCAGAAAATTTAAGAAAAAAAATTCACTAATATAGTTTATACCTTAAACCATTTCCAGCTATCATAAGTGCAATCCTCAAGAATAGGATTCGGTGCCTTATTAAGTAAATTTCCTTACAACCTCAATATAAAGTTTAACACTAAATTGAAGCATCTACTAATAATTTCCCTTGAATGTTGGAATTTAAGCTTGATGACATAGTGTTTAGCATGGTGAGCCAATATGTGTAAGAACATAGCAACTTGTTTTTCTATTTATGCTAACACATCTTCCTGTAGCCAACCCTCAACATGCAAAAGAGAATGCAGCACTTAAAATGTATAGGCATCCATTTAGAGTTGTTCTCACATGTAACATTGTCATTTATTAGCCTCCTTATGGATTCTACCCTTGATTCTTCCCTTACCTTTGGTATTACCCGTTGCCTTAAAGATAATCTCTCTTGATGTCTTTGAGCCACTTGACACATATGTAGGAATGATGTGATACTTACAATTACTATCTCCAAAAAAGCATAATGGTGTTCATTATGTAGGTATTCATTAAATAATTTATATCCACAAAGCATAATGGTGTCATAGCATAAAGGTACCTAAATTACCCATTTTAAACCTCAAAATGCATTGGGAATCTAACAGCTTTAAATTAATTACTTGAATATTTAATAAGTAACATAAACAAGAACAAAGATGGCATGACAAGCTTAACAATAATGGATGCAATTCAGAAGTAGATTAGAGATTTTTGGCTTTGATAATACCTTTAAATTTATAGGTTATCTATATATATATATATATATAATACAAGTATATTGAACTAGTGTATATATATATATATATATATATTACATCAATAGCCATAATTTGCAAGTATCTTGTACAACAAACATATCTTTATTGCATATATACACATATACCTTTAATACTATTTGATAATCAATCTTTGCAAGAGTTTAGCATCTTATACAATGAAGTCAATGCATCCAATTCTAAAAAAAAAAAAAAATGAACACAAGATCCTACTTGATCAATTTATAGATATATGAATACCTACTGACAAAGTCATATTTGTTTTTACATAGAAGTATCTATTACACACACATACAATATATATATATAGTTAACAAGTCAAAACTTTGAAGATGCCGCAAGTTTAGGTCTATTTGGTTAGAGACTATACCAAATGACTATCATTGCATGTTAGTATTGTCTTGAAACCACTAACTTTCATTAGCCCATTTATAAGGAGTCTTAGTTTATAAATGCAAAAGAAAACACAAGTTCTTTTGTAGTCTAAGAAAGCACAAGATCCAAATTCTAATACCCACACAAATGGAATTCCTGACACAATATCTACAAGATCTAATATATAGAAGCAATAATTTTAACTTTAAAATTTTTCCTTGAAATCTATAAATCAAATGAAAGAAGGAAATATATATATATATATATATATATATATATATCATATTCTATATCAATGAATAAACAAAAACATCTTGACCCAAAAGCATTTGTCAATTCTAATATTTGAGGAGAATAATTAAATTCAATGGATAAAATTTCTTATAACTTTGAAAAGTTATATATCCACTAATTTACATGCTCCTGTCATTTAATTTTTTCTTTTTTAGTGTTTCACTGTGAATTTCATCTAAAAAATTGTTAGTCCTTTGCTTTCTCTTATTTCCTAAGGACTATATACTATGCTTTATATATATATATATATATATATATATATCTCTATTTGTGTGTGTATGTGTGTGTGTGTATGAATGAAGGATTCATTATAACACAATCTAGATTAGTTGTCATGAGGCCATCCATATTGGTGGCATGCATCATCAAAATTAAACAATGAAAATGAAACAATGACCTTTTGAAACCGTTAGAAATAGAAACTGATACCTTTAATACTCAAATAGAGCATAGATTTCAACAAAAAGGAGAGATTCTTAGATGGAGTATAGATTTCAAATTCGTCATTTTCCTTCATATTTATTTATTTTTAAATGGGAGATTGTGTGGTTGTAAAGAACAAAATCTAAAGAATGAAAGTGCTAGAATGCTAACTGTGGATCACAATTTCAAGGATAAGTAGCTTGCTCTGCCAAAAAGAAAGATAGAAGGTTCCTACCAAATTTTAAATGAGCTTTGTGATGGTTATTCTTGGGAGGATGAGCTCTTCTTGGGATGTGAGATGAATTTTTTTTTTTTTGAAAAATTTGGGATGAGGCTTATAAATTAAAAATTAATCAAGCTTAATCCCACCTTAAAGGCTTAATTAAATTATACATTATTTTGATATATAAAATAACTTTAACATATATGCTTAAACAATATATTATGTGTATCAAATAAGTGATAAGCTCATAAAATATTATATTAATTTATACAATTAGGTCTTATACAATGTACTAAACAAGCCTTTAAGTCATGCATATAATAAGAAATAAGAGAAATAGTGAGGAAAAAATTTCCCTTCAATAAGGGATTAGAAAGAAATTACAAATTCCTTACCAATCCTAATAAATTTGAAGGGAAGAATACAAAAATGGTGGTGCGAATATTTAAGACAGATTAATGAGGGGTTGATGAGGGAAAACTCCTTGCTATATGGTAAAGGCTAGTTTCATTAATAATTCATAGCTATTTAGCAAGGGTTTATCAAGCGCATGAGTTTCTTTGCTAAACTACTATTCTTGGACTTAGAGAGGGAATACTAAGGGAATATTCCCTCTCTAATTATTTTTGAATTAGTGAAGGAAGTTTCGAGCCTTTGCTAAATGCTTTCAAAATTAAATTTGTAATCCCTCAAATAAAAAAGTTCTCTCATGCCCGTGCCTTATTTCTCTATCTTTGGCCCTTTTACTATCTCTGTTGCTTTTCTGCTTTTGTTATCATTGTGCTTATGATTGTCATTATAGATCATCATCATTGCTACTATGCCATTAGTAGGTGTTGTGACTAAAGGTGTGCATAACTTAAATCGGGATAGGTTTCACCTTGGCTTGAGACCTAGCCTAATTTAAGTTAGGTCAAAAATTTTAGGCCTAAGGCCTACCCTACCCTACCTTAGCCATGGCCTAGTTTTAAACCAAGTTGGGTTAAACTGCTAGGGCAAAAGCAGCTAAAAGCTTTTTTATTTTTTTTTCTTTGGAAAAAGCATTTAAAACTTTAAAGGCATAACTTTCTAACTACTTGACTATTTTGGACTTATGATCTCTCTTTTTGATATGCTTTTGTAATATCTATGTAAGGAAAATGAAAAACATTGGTCAAATGGAAGAAATAGGAAAAAATACAAATATAGAGAATAAAATTTCAAAATGCAATAACTTGGAGCCTGGTGATTTGATTAGGACAATTTTTTTTAGCTTTGGGTAATTTTCTAAGGTAATGTGATGCAAATGCCATAGGTGGTTTAGCCCATTTATTTTTTCAAAAAATGCATGTTTACTATTTTAATTTTAATTTTTGTAGATTTTAACTTAAAATATGCACTTTTTTATCTTGGTTTCTTTGTTTGGATATGATAATTATACTCAAGAAAGGCACAGAAGGGGTTTTAACCTCCTTAATTATTTATAGTTTGTAAAATGTATTAAAAAATAATAATAAAGGATTTAGTAGTGGTCAAAACTGCTACGTTAAAATCAGTTATATTTTATTTTGGCAGGTTGGCTTAAGCTAAACTGATTAGCAAGGCCAGCTCAATACCTTTCTTGGTCCTATGACCTAATTTTTTGGTCTATTTATTTTTTTTTCTTTCTAACCCGGCTTAACCCATCTTGATTTAGCTAGGGTGGACTGGGTTTACTAAGTTAGTTGCACACCCCCCGTTGTAACTTAAATGCAAACCATGAGATGTTAATAGATGATGTTATAAAGTGGATGGTAGTGTTAAGTGATGGCTATCTAATGCCAAAAGATTGTCACTATGTCTCAACGCAATGAATTCCAACTTGAATGATAATTTTTATGATCACTTTAAGATGTGCACTATTCATTCTAAATTGTATACTGAAATATTTGAGGTCAAATCCCATATGAAAAGTGCTTTTTATCATAATTAGGTTACACTTCATAAGGTAACTTGGCCTAATGGTAGAGTTAGTTGATTCTAGTGGCTCAACCAATTTGGTCACTAGACACCAAATTAGTGAGGCAAGCTAAAATAATTAACTTAGAAAAAGAAAGTCCTATGAGCATAGAGCAAAAAGAAAAGAAACGTAAACCCAACTTAGATTTTCTAAACCTATTAATTAATGTTTTTGACTCTCCACTGTTATTGGTTATATTTAGTTAATGGCTTACAGTGTTCACACTCCTCTTAGACTCAACAACCTACCTAGAAACTAGCTTAGACGTATACACTCCTTATGAACTTGCACTACCTTTACTACTCTTTAAGTAAAATATGGCATTGAACATAAGAATATTAGGTTAGCTTCTCTCAAATGCATCTCTCTAATAGCTTATATCACAACTAACTTTGACTAGATATGACGTTCTATATGCACCAAGTTGCTTAAGTGGATTAGCCCATTTTAAGAGCATCTCCCCTAACTTTCCTAGGCCATATTTATAGGTTAGCCTATCTTTAAAGCATCTCTATAAATATACCTTTCAACCATTTCATTAGACACCTAGCCTTTTGGTTAATGGTAAATATGATCTATATGTGGTTGATTATTTCACCTAACTTTTAGACTAAATGAATTGTTAACCTATTTAATCAACATTAATTAGTTCATTTAATCCAAATAATTATCTTATCATCCAATTAAGAGACCTAGGAATCAAAATAACAAGAACTCTTCAATTAAAGTGCAAATTAAGTTTTAGCACAATTATATATATATATATATGTTTACTATAAATACTCATCAACAACATTGAATCATAATTAAGAATTAAAAAGAAATGATACGTAGACTAAAATAAATATGAAATTAATAGAATAAAAATGTAAAATACAAATATAAAAGAAAGTTTAGAGAAGAAGGAATCATAATATAATCTTTTTTTTGCAAAATATAGAATTACACCATAAAAGAATCATAGCTTTAGATCATTGTCAATAAAGTTTTAATGGCCATTGCTGAAGCTACTATCAAACCAGTTGTTATGAATGGTTTAACAATGGTTTCCAACAATTGCTAATACAATCACTATTAAACCACTAGGGTTAATGGCAATTTGTGTAATCATCACTAAAATTCATTAAGAATTTGGCAATAGTTAAACCTTTTCTTTTTTTAGGTTTTCATTTTAAATTTTTTCCTTACTTATATTAACAAATATATAAACCTAAAGAATAAAACTTCTAAAGAAGCAAAATCCATTTGGCATTGAAATTCCAAATAGATTTAATGACAACTACAATTACTTTAAAGTCAAGTATGAATACAATTAAAATTAGTCTAAGCTACTTATTCCTATTACAAGAATTTGGAGAATGACTTATAATTCCAAAGGGAAGGTGTTTATTATCTTGATCACTTGGTGCTTGAAATTTATAATGAAATTATATTTGTAACAAATGAAATATCAAAAGAAAAGAAGTTGATTCATATGATTCAATGAAAACAAAAAGTTTATAAAATTACCATTTGAAGCAAGCTTAGGTGGCACTTAGCCTAGAAGTTTCAGATGAGGAACTTCATAGATACTTTTATTTGTTGTTATTTGTGAGCCATTTCTACCTCTCGTGTGTCTTTTTCTTCCATTTATGATTTAAGTTGTTGCACCTCATTTGTAATATGTAAGAGAGCCTAGACGGTGAAATCATAGTATGGAAATGAGTGGCATGACTGAACACTTTTGATGTGCAAGCACCTAATCCCAATTTTTAGAATTGACTAGGGTGGTCCTACTTTCCTAAAGTCAAAGCCAATGAATCTTAACATAAACTTTCTTGACAAAAAGAGCATTTATCCTGATGCATTGAAATCTTTTCTTGCAAATTCAAGCAACTTAAAAAGCAATAAATTAGTTCAACAATTCATTTTTTTCAACAAAATTAAGAGTCAACAATTTATTCTTACATAGTGAAAACTCTTATACTGATAACTCTAGCTTCCTCATTTATGAAAGATCCATTAGCCTTCTTATGTGTGGTAATCCACACATCTCCTTGGGTGATTGAGCCTCCACTTTTAGCCTTTTCCTATGATTAAGACATATGTAACATATCTCAAATAATATCAAAATTTCTGTTGTATCATTTATGATAGTGAACTTACTATCTCGACTTTTTTTTGTGTAAGCCTCCTAAATCTATTAGTACGTAGAATTGTTTGCTTCCTTTTCTTTTATTTATTTTTCTTGATAGTCTCTCACTAACGGATAGAAACATAATAATAATGTTAATAAAAAAATATTGAAAACATTATAAAAAACTATTATTACCTTAGTATTTAGGTCAAGATGGTAGTCTACATTAATATATGTCGACCATTGTCTCTTGGGATGCCTGGTGGGATTATGGCGAGTAGCTTGTCTTTGGTTTTTGTGCCATTTTGTCTTTACTTGGACAAGTCTGCTTGCCTATTCTTCCACTTGGTTCCAATTGACATAGGAATGTAGCTCTTGTCCACATTGTT
This sequence comes from Erythrophleum fordii, assembly GCA_032878935.1. Lineage (NCBI taxonomy): Eukaryota > Viridiplantae > Streptophyta > Magnoliopsida > Fabales > Fabaceae > Erythrophleum > Erythrophleum fordii. Next base: position 43,894,252 of record JAVQMF010000053.1, on the reverse strand, counting down.
GACAACAAACTTAGTTTTGCAACATAAAATATGCAAATTAATAAATAAATGTAAACAAACCATAAAAGAACTAAATAATCAATGTGCTATATGTATAGTGTTCCTAAATATGTCATTCTTGTAGTTAGCTAGAGCTGCCTTCCAATTTTGGTAACTAAGTGGAAATGCATTGAAGTTTCTCCTAAGGCCCACTAGGAAAATAACCAACAATCTAGTTTTATCTCTAATGGATTGGCTAGCGTTGTTAAAAGGCAAAACTACCCTTGTCCTTGAGAAAGGATCCAAATATCATGCATTGTTAATTGTCTAAGCCTTACCTCACCTTACTTATATGTATATTTAAATTTCTTTAATTTGTCATTTCTTAAATTTATATTTAGGATATGGGCATGTTATTCTACTTTAACACTCTCATAAGCAAACGTAAAGTCTAAGGATCCATTAAGTTCATATAAATATTTATAATAATTTTAGAATTTAACAATCTAATACTTATCCATTTCTTTCATGAGCAATAAAGACTAACAAATTTTTGGGGGGGGGGGGGGGGGATCAATAATCATCCTCTTTAATGGATAAACAATATTTAATTTACTCCTACATGATAATGTGGAACTATAACACTAAAGCAAGAAGGCTTACGTCAGAACAAGCCATTTTTAAACATGATGCATATATGTATATGGATGAGAGATTTATATTTGGTAAGGAATCTGAAGAACATAAGGGGAGGAAAGAAGAGTGGAACAGGGAGTTAGTGTTGTGTTTGACTATAAGTAGAAGACAAATCTCCATTATTTTTAAATCTGTCAATTTTTTCTTGTTTGTATATTAATACAAGTTGCTATTTTTTCTTCTTTTTTCTTTACTTGCATTAAGTTTTTTTCTTTTAATAATTTTAATTAAAGTTATACTTCTTTGCATGTGCATTTAAGATTTTACCTTCAAGTCTCTAAGAAGTTTAACTAAATGACTCTTTAGGCTAATCTTTTTAAATTTAGTGTAATTTTTCTTATTTGATACATAACAAGGCATATTAAACTAAATGATCAAATATTAATATATAATAAATAGATAAATTTGGACTAAATTAATCGGTGTTACAGATATTATAATTTTTAATTTTAGGAAATTAAGAATAAAAGAAATACGAAATTTGAACATTTGACCATGTTCCTTTATTTTTTGGTGGGGACCTTGTACTTCAAGGAATTCATGAAGCTCCAGCTATCAGATATGACATCGCCACGGCTTTAAAAAGTAAGAGAAAATTTGGTGGGGATATCAATATTGATTAATCAAAACTCCAATTCGGATCATCTACGGTGCAAAGTCCCTAAAGTGTTACTGCAGTGCAAAAATCGTGAGTGTCTGCTTCATCCAACGGCACCAGAGGAAGTTGCAATTTATTAATATGCTACGTTTTGAATTCTCGCATTTGGCTTTGTAGGGGGAGGAAGAAGTGTTACATTTTGCGAGTTATATCAGATGAAACTGGCACGAAAATTGGTCCAATTTTGTTTTGGCATTAGACAATTTCTCCTTTCCATCCCCGATTCTACCTACGAGTGGTATAACAATCTCAGGCTGGGGTTCATATCAGGATACAGATAAAGGGCTTAGGCAAGCACTGTCATTTCCTCTAAAGTTACTTATTTGGATTCAAATGCAAAACTCTGCAAACTTGCATGTATGAACAAATTTGGGAAATCTGCGTCTGTGCTGCTCATTTATCAGTCGTTTTCTTTTTTGGTTGATGCCAAAAGAGACATAGAAAGAATGAGGGAAACCATTGTACTTTTGAATCCTTTTCTGATGAAACCCAAAACTTTTACTTTCGCCTTTTGTGAGGTTTTGTATCTCCTGATAAATTCTTCTTGCCAAATAATCTCATATATATATATATATATATATATATATCTGTATATACACGGGAAAAAAGAAAAAAGGAAGTCATACCAAAGGATAAATCTCTTCAATTGGTGTCCCAAGTTTTAATGCCACACTGGGTATCATGCCCCCAAACTTTATTTTTTGGACAAGTTCTGGCCAATTATCTGTCCACAAGAACAACTTTTGAGCATGCAGAAAAGGATATAATATAATAAATGTGGCCTGTAGAAAACAACACTCCATGAAAATAAGTAAAGGAAGTATAATGAATACCAACCTTTAGATGTCTCTATATGAAATGTAAAACCAGAAGCACCAGCCGTTCTCAAAGGTTCAACATAATCAAGAGGATTTGTGACCATTAGGTGGCAGTCCAGATATGCCCTATATCAATTAAAAACAAATAATTAAAAAACAGTGTATCTTAACAATAGGTAAAATATCCATTGTGGAAAACTTTGATCAAAGAAGCAGCAAGGATATTACTTTGTGTGCTTTTGTAAGCTTTCAATGACTGGAGTACCAATGGTTAGATTAGGGACAAAGTGCCTGCATGCAAGAGAGAAAGGAAAGGGAAAGCCCGAAGAGCCTAATTAACTAAAATGAAGGTAAACTTAACAAAAAGTAAAATAAAGTTCATGACATGCCACTCAATCATCCTTAATTACCAAGTCAAGTTGATAAAAGTAATTTCCATTTGCATGAAACTAATACTGAATATAACTAAGAATATAAACATAACCTTAGATTTAAAATACAGAGTGATGAACATGGTAAAATACTACAATTGCAAATTTTCAAAAATGGCTAACGACATCCCTATTGTAAAAGGAGTCTATTGACTATTGAGTCTGAATTCTTATTTGAATGAACTAACAAATGTACTGTTAAGGCTATAAGCAAATAAGTGTAATGAAACCCAAGTTCATAACAAATTGACAAAAGGAAATGCTAGAAACCACCTAAAATTGGACTATCATCAACAAAACAAAATTTCTTTTTCTTCACTTTTTACTCCTTTTAATGAGAAAGACCTCCAATCATAATTTGATAGATAGGAAACTTAAGACCTCCCTCATCTGCATCTTGCCACAATGTTAGAGGCAAGCACATATATATTTTACTACTTCCTGGCTGACAAAACTTGAACTATAATCAAATAAAAGAAGTAAAACCAATAATTATTATAAGACACTATATCAACAAGAACAAGGAGAAAAACAATGTTTTCTACTCAAAGCATAGATAACATAACAGTGAATGGAAGTAAATGTGATAGTCAAGAAAAACAAGGAAAAAGCACAACGGATTAACAGAAATACAACTTGAAATCCAGTTGATGTGGATGTAATGACAACCCAGACACCTACCCATCCTGCAAATGAACCAAAATGAGAAAAAGGGCAGTATCAGGAATCATGATTAATAATAAAATATAAGATGCATAGGCACATCAATATTTATGTCATAACAGATAACACGCACACATTTGTTCACCCTTTGTTAACTGAACCATTTTATCAGAGATTATTTGGTAAGAAGAATTTATCAGGAGATGAAACACCTCACAAAAGGCGAAAGCAAAAGCTTTGGGTTTCATCAGAAAAGGATTCAAAAGTACAATGGTTTCCCTCATTCTTTCCATGTCTCTTTTGGCATCAACCAAAAAAGAAAAAGACTGATAAATGAGCAGCACAGATGCAGATTTTCCAAACCTGTTCATACAGGCGAGCTCGCATTTGAATCCAAATAAGTAACTTTAGAGGAAATGGCAGTGCTTGCCTAAGCGCTTTATCTGTTTCTTGAGATGAACCCAGCCTAAGATTGTTATATTACTCATAGGCAGGACCATCAACGGAAAGGGGAAATTGTTTAATGCCAAAACAAACAGGAGCAATTTTCGCGCCAGTTTTATCTAATATACCTCACAAAATGCAGCACCTCTTTCTCCTGTTATAGAGCCAAACGCGAGAATTCAAAACGCACCGTATGAATAAAATCGCAGCTTCCTCTGGTGCCGTTGGATAAAGTGGACGTTCACGATTTTCGCAGTGCAACAGCACTTTAAGGACTTCGCACAGTAGACTATTCGAATTGTCAAAACTCTAGTGATTGATTCTAACCCCCCCCCCCCCCACCAAAAGGAAAAAAAAAAAAAGAAAACTCTAGTGATGGAAATTATTATTTTCATATGCTACTGTCCCTTAAACTTTGCCATTGCCTGGACTGCTCATAAAACGCGGTCAAGTTCCCTTAAACTTTGGCATTGCCTGGACTGCTCACAAAACGCGGTCAAGTTAAACAGATCAAGACTCCTTTTTTTATTTGTTTATGTGGGTGGTGGGACACTTACAAAGAAGCTTCACCTAGTGCTGAATAATGTCATTTCCAACAGTTCTTGGGGCATTTTAATTATTAGCTTCAATTGAAAGAACTGTAGTAGATGGGACTAGGCAACATGCATAAAGAATTTTAATAATATATGATATACTTAGGTAGGGGACAATACAAGAATTCACTAAGTCATGGGTTGGAATGCATTTCAGTATAGTAGCAGATATGTTCTTAATTAATTAAGTTATAGGCCCCTTCCTTCCAGATGATTACATCCCATCTTTCTTTGGCTTTTGCAGCTGCAGTTAGTTTTATAACATTACACATGTCTTAAGCATGGCTAACTTATCTTTCTAATAAAGAAAAAAAATAAAAAAGCCAAGTGGTACTATAATTACACGTTTATATATTATGAAGTGCTTTTAGACCATCTAATTTCACCTCAAACAAACCACACTGAATCCACCTTAATGGATAAGTATGAGTTGCATCTACTACAATATGATATTTTTAAAATAAGAAAAATTATACTAAAAAATTTTAAATTAAAAATATCTATATTAAAAGGTTTTAAATTTTTAAACAATTCAAAAATAAAAAATTTTATTGTAAGTGTATGAATTGTAATTTTTTTTTGCAATTAAATTTTTAATTTTTAGATCATTTAAAATAATTTTAAAATTAAAAATATTCAATAAATATTTTAATCAAATCGTCAATATCAATCAATCAGTTACAGATACTCCCATGGAAATGCCCCACCCAGTAGATCACCAACCTCATAGCAAACCTCTCACTCTTCCATTTTTAATTAATTAACTATGGTATTCTAGCTGTAAGTTGAAGCACACAAGAAATAAAGCCTATTTGAGAGAGAACCCCAATTTCAGTTTCATTCTTTCTTATACGGCATATATAGAGCAGCCAAAGCCAAGAAATTGCGTTCGGATTGTCTGCCGTTAACGCGTGGAAATGACACGTTCCAGTAGTGCAAATTTGGAGCATCCGTGAGATCCAACGGCTGCTGAGGAGACCTATCTTCTACACCCGATTTTCAATCCAAAATCAGTCTAAATTGTGGCCTTCCATTCTTGTGGTCGCTCGGATCGTGACATGCGTCCCACCAAATGCAGGAACCCTCGTCGTTTTCGTTGAGCTGAAATGCAGAACCATCTTTCTTTGTCTTGGCTGCTCTCAGAAACGGGATAATATCATGACACAAATTGAAGGGAGAAGAAAATTTTAACTTTCTGAATTATCCCAAGTTCAGGAAAGCAATGTTGAAAATGCCTCCACGGTAAAGTCTAGTAATACAATAAAGAACTGGGAAGAGAATCAAGCTTGAGTTCAGATGCAAAAGGGATACAACTCTGAATAGATATAGGGACACCTCAAAGTATTCAACCCAGGAAACAATCTGAACTTATAAGCTCTGTTTCAGACGGCCATGCCAGTGATGAAAAACTAGTTTCAAGATCTCAAAGAACTTCTAAAGAGGTAACTTGACGTCAGTTGTTATAACCAGAGAAAGTTATTGCCAGAGTGATGAAAACGACAGGGCGAGGGTTTCGCGCGAACCAATTCCGTGAGCTTCAAAGTGAAGGGCAGCTCAGATCAGATCGGATGGCTCAGATCTATTCTTAATTTTTTAAAAAAATTAAATATTTTATTATTTTAAAAAACGTAAAATATAAGATAAAATGAATTTGTTAACTATATAATTTTTAAAAACATAATATTTTAAATAAAAAAATTAAGATCAGAACCGTCCAGTTTAAATCGGGACGGACGGTCCAGATCACTTAAGTGTAGAGAAATCGGATTGCATTTCAGCTCAGCGCAAACGACAAGCGTTGCCACATTTGATGGGACGCGTGTCACGATTTGAGCGACCAATGGAACCGAAAGCATAATTTCGTCTGATTTTGGATTGAAAATCGGGTGCCGAAGGCGTTGTCTCCTTAGCAGCCGTTGGATCTCACGAATGCTCCAGATTTGTGTGATTGGATTACGTCATTTTGGCACGTGTCATTTTCAAGCATTTACAGCAGATAATCCAAACGCCAAGAAATTAATCAAATGATAATTTATAAGAGTCAACAGCTAAAAATAATAGCATCATACTAAATCCAATTAAGTGAAACTAGCAAATCACATGAGAAAGAACCCCAATTTCAATTTTGATTCATTCTTTCTTATACGGCATATATAAAGCAGCAAAACAAGAGCTAAGAAGTTAATCAAATGATAATTTATAAGAGTCAACAGAAAAAAAAAATAGCATTATACTATATCCAATCAGATGAAACTTGCAAATCATATGAAAAAGAACCCCAATTTTAGTATCATTCTTTCTTGTCCGGCATATATAAAGCAGTCAAACAAGGCCCAAGAAATTAATCAAATGATAATTTATAAGAGTCAACAGATAAAAAAATATTTGGCCAAAAAGAAAACAGATAAAAAAAATAGCGTTATACTATATCCTATCAGATGAAACTGGAAAATCATATGAGAACGAACCCCAATTTCAGTCTCATTCTTTCTTATACAGCATATATAAAGCAGCCAAACGAGAGCCAATAAATTAATCAAATGATAATTTATAAAAGTCAACAAATAAAAGTAATAGCATTGTACTATATCCAATTAGATGAAACTACCAAGTCACATAAGAAAATCAGATCATTTAACCACGTCCAAACTTGATCAAAATCAATGCTTTTCGCACAAATCTAGAATGGGGACTCGAGAACGGATGAACGAACAAACCTCCATGGCGTCTAGTCGAATTGGACAGTGACATTGTGGTTGCTATAGGGAGGGGGGGAGGGTCTGCTAAGAATTTCAGAATCTGAATTTTTTTTTTTGGGGGGGGGGGGGGGGGGGGGGGGGGGTGGTTCATGTGGGTTAATCAGAGGGCATAACGATAGTTGTGCAAATTGTTGTTAGGACATGTTTTAGCAGCAGTTTTTTAAATTGTTGCAAAAACTTCTTTTTCTTATAGTGAATGAAGATAAAAAAAACCAAGGGCTTTTTTAAAAAGAAGAAGAAAAATACATGGCTAAAGCTTTATAAAGTACAAACTGTATTTTCCAACAATCATAATACTTTTACGGTAGCATGGAATTTTTATTAATCCATCTAAGCTTTCTTCAGTGTTTTCCAACATTTATGTAAGTAGGATAAAAACAAAAAAAAGATAGGAGGGGAAAAGGGAGTGAGCGAAACAAATGTCTCATAACTTACATGAGAAATAAGACCCAAGTAAGTCACTTTTGAAAAGGCTTCGAACTATCTGCAACTTAGCTAGTAATGAACTTGAATATTGTCATACACACAAAGGCGTGTTACTCAATCGTTAAAGCCGAGACAAAAGGACCTCAATAGCAAAGATTAACCTCTCATAGTGGGTGGGTTCAAGATATTAGGCAAATCACAAGAAATGGGAGGACCCAATAGAAGATGCATTTCTGTCTCAAGGACAAAGAGAGGGGTTCACTTTTAAGTCATGTAGGCGCAACAGCATGTACACGTCCAAGCAAAAGAAATCTCTCCAAATTAAAAGAGTAATTTACCTTCAAAATTTAATCAGACATATGGTGTCAACTTCCCCACTTCGTAACTCCTCGTTTCTTGTTGTACGGAGAGCAAGCCCCCGGGCCCCACACAGCCATTAACAATGTCAAACAGGGCTATTTTTCAATCGTGATTTTTTTTCTTTTTTATCATTAATATTTGTTTTCTCAGTAAAATAACCATTTAATCTCTAATCATAAAATTTATGTAAATTTAACTATTAAAAATTAGTGAGTATACAAGTTATTTTTTAAAAATAATAAATTTGTTATATATTTATTTTTTGTCAAGTGATTTAAATATATCAAAATAATTAATTTAGCTTTTAAGACTAATTTATAAATTCATCAATTTTGGAGACTAAAATTAAATTAACTTAATAATGACTGACTTGTTAGTCTATTTCAAACTTTTATTCAAAACTAGTTATTAAAACAATTAATTGTGAAGGTTCGGTTTATTAATATATATCTATATTTATATATATAAAATTTACGGGATATATTTTTTATCTCTAATAATCAACTTAAAGGGATTTTCCTAACAAGAAAATTGAACCATCTATGTGTCTTCTCTGGCAAATATGTATGAAATATTTTTATATATCAATTTCCTTTCATCTATATAACATGAGGCAGTATAATGATTCAGGGCATTGATATGATGTTTGATGTGTATCATCTAAATAAAAAAATTAAAGATTAAATATAAAATATAAAATATATATAGAAAAAAGGAATCCATATTCATGCTATCAATTTGCGTAATATAGTCCTAAGAGGCTTGATAAAGTAATAAATTTTGTACCTTTATAAAATATCAAGAACTGCTAGATTTTTCTCCTTGGTATATGTGAAAATACAACCTAATTATTGCAATTTGTAATTAAGATTAAAGCTACCACTACAAGAAAAACAGAAATTAATGACAAAATTTTCTGTCACTAAATATGAATAATTCCGTCACTAAATGAAATAGTGACAAAATTTTTTCGTCGCTAATTTCACTGTCGTTAAATTATTTGCGACGGAATTTAGAATTCTGTCACTAATTAGTGACAGAAAGTTTTGTCACAAAAAAGAATTCCGTCACTAATTTTAAGAATAACATATTCTGAATTTGTGACGGATTGGTAACAAAAAATTTCATCACTAATTAGTGACAAATTAGTAACAAAATAATAAAATATTTTTTTTGTTTTATAATTTTTTTAAAATTTAACCTTAATATTAATTTACTACCTATCTAGTAATATATAATAAAAATATAATAAAATAAAAATAATTAAAAATAATAATATTATTAAATAATAAAATTTTACTTTTGTTTAAACATTTCTCTCCATTTAATAAAAAATATAAACACAATAATATTTAATAAAAAATAATAAATATATTAAAATAATTCTTAATTAAATATTAATTATTTTAAAATTATAACAATTCAAAACAACATATCTTAAAACATGTCTCAAAAGCCCAATAGCAACAACTGTAATGGGCTCTCCCCCAAATAAATTAATTTAATATCATGTGGGCCATCAGATACTGCACGTGATCTTAAGCAACTACACTCTTCAAATACTGTCAAGTTGTTTAAGTTTCTCTGTCTTTCATAAATGATCCCTCAACCATGCTTTTGAATTTCAGCAAAATATATCCCTTACTTTTACTCTTTAGAGGAAATATAATATTTATCATTTTTAATATAACAATAATAATTTGAATACTCAATACTGTTTTTTTGTTTTTTGGGAGTGATGTGTTGCCTTTCTGTGGGGAGAGTAGACTTAATTATAGATTGAGCTCGTTTAAAAATGAATTGGACCTATGAAAAAATAGCAATAAAAGTTCGGGCTTGGGCCCATAATAAAAATTAGGAGGAAAAAATTAGAAAATAAGAACTACAAGCCGAAGAGCCCATAATTTTAAAGCTTCTAAATGATCAACAATGGAAGGAGGGTATGGTGCAACATCAACAACATTCAACAAGAATGAAAGAAGAAGAAAGACAAGAGGAGGAAGATGAAGAAAGGTGGAGAAAACCAACCTCCATAAAACATCCCATTATTCAAGGCCAAAATGTTAGGAAGAAGAGAAAATAAATAAATAAGAGGCACCACATTGATTACAGAGGCGCTCTAGTGACCCGAGCACATTGGAGAAGGAGAATGGCAACGGTGCAGTGAAGATCAGAGCTCACAGCAGCGAAGACTACAAATTGGAAGAAGAAAAAGAAGTAGCTATAGTGAGGGAACATGCAAGAGCTTTGCGAAAATGAACAAAAATGAGAAATAAAGAAAGACGTAGCTACAATAAAAGTTAAAAAATTGATGGCATATTAGTGATATATATATTTTATTCTCATTTAAATAAAACTATATTTTGGCTCCTATAAGTTTTATTGACAAATCATATTTTTTAAAAAGTTTATCACAAAATGAGTCAGGTTCAGGTTTAAGCTTAGGCTCAATCTGAGTTTAAAAGAAAAAAATGTTGACTCCATTTTTTATTTGAACTTTTGAAAATGGGCCTTTTAAAAATTTTTTTTTGAGTCGAGTCTATATCATCTTAATCAAAACTTATAATCAAGTCTAGAGGAGAGTATATCTTAGAAGACTAATATTTCAGGGATTCAAAGCTAACCAACTTAAACCTTAAAAGAATTGTTTTTATTTAATATAAATTATACGACTGTGTATTTTTTCAATTTAAACTATGATATACATGTCAAAAAAACTTACTCATAAATGAGAGCTTTAGAGCTTGAATACTATGTTGATCTTGTTTGTTATCTAAATGGAAAATAAAATAGACAAGAAAATTTTAGAGTAATACTCATTATATTTTTGTTATAATTATTTAATAATATTTGTCATGTAAAAATTATTTTTTATCCATTCCATCGATTTTTTTTTAAATTTTTATATTTAATATTTTGTATATCAACCTCTTCATATTCTCTCAACGGGAAACATGTCTGCAAGCCTGGTTCATTTTTCTTTCCCTGCGTTTGTGCCTTTTCTCCCGTGGTTGTAATATTATTTATAACATACAAAAATATAACATTGGAAAAGGAAAAACAAACTTGGTTGTACAAACGCTAGCAATTTCTACGTCGAACTAACTGGTCCTTTTTTAATACCCCGATGTCGTCATGATACGTACGCTTTCAACTCATGGCATGAAATCAGCTTCAATGACGTCACAAACTCTCTCGTCTTTTGAGTCATCTATTACGTCACTAAGTTGAGGTGTTTCCCTTGTGTTTTCAGTTTTTGACTAATTGGTGGGGTCCCTTCCTGCGTTCCGAAATTGAATGCTTAGGATTCATATTCACGGCTGATCGTACACAGTCCCACGTCGATTTTGCTACCCACACTCAATTCCAATACGTAAATCAACCTTTCACGCCATTCGTAGGTCTTCTACTCGCAGGATTACCAATGTTTTAAAAGCAAATAGAAAATCTTTTAGATACATTATTACACTTAAAACTGTTGAAAAATATTAGGTCAGATGATTATCACCTCACCTAAAAAATTAATTATTAATTATTAAATTATTATTATTTTGAATTTGAATTTAAAATTTTTTAAATTCAAAATTAAAATGGTGGTTATCAAATTTTTTGGGGGGAATTAATTATTCAAAAAAAGTGACAAACTCAATTAGGCAGTTTTTTTTAATGCACAATCAATTTTCCCGTTCCAAAATTCAAAAAACTTGAAGCTCCCTCTTTAGAGAAAACCCAACACACAAAACACAGAAAAATTCTATGGACTAGGGTGTATTTTGTTGTTGGAAATAGATTGAAGATCCTTTGTGACAATTGAAAACATGTGGGATCAAGAGATCTAGCAAGACTTGTTTCCTCTTCCAGAGATAAATAGCCGCAAACTTTTTTTCATTGGTATCAAGGCTAGATTTTGGCTTGGACGTTTTTTGTTCATGAGATATTTATATGAATTTTTGTGCTTCATATTGTGCAATTAGAGAAAGAGAGCGGGAATTGCATGAGAAAGTCCATGTATGAAACCTTGAAAACCCTTTATTGGCATAATCTATTAGAGACCACATTGGACCACAAATTTCACGTTGAATGAAGCATACGTGGCAGTGATTTATATGTGGTAGAAATATGATAGAAATCATATTAGCCTTTAGGGAAAAATTTGAACTTGAAAATCCAAAAAATTAGTGATGAAATCACCAATTTTTTAGGGTTGGTGTTCTCACCATAGAAAAACATTTGCTGCAAACCATATACAAATGGAAAGTTTTTAAATAAGCTTTTCAAAGTTACCAATTTTGTTCAATTTGAATAAAAATTGAGTGAGATATGATAATTTGAAGTCAAGGGTTTAAATATGTTATTTCTATAATGAATGACCAAACAACTCACTTTCTAGGGCTATATCTCTTTGCTTTAGTTATGACTCTATGCAAGTCATAAATCATTAAAAAGATTTTCTTGCAAGCTTTTAGATGACAAAAGTTTGTTCGATTTGGACAAAAAATGAGTGAGATATAGCTTCACAAAGTTTACCCATTGAAGACTCAAATCTAAAAATTTTCTATACTTAGGAGATTCACGAGGTCAAAGAAGAAGATGGAAGCCCACTTCCTTATACTGTGTGTGGCTGACCTTCAAGGCTTTTAAGCTTAGTAAAGGTACCAATTGATAGAGCAAGTGGAGATAATTCTACCAGTGGTGTCTTCATGGTTGGAAATGCTGCTTAAGGTGGCATATGGCTTGCATGTACTACCTTAGGCACATATAAGCCACCATTTTCTCATTTTTAGGTCTTTCTTTTTCCAAAAAGATATTGTAGGAAGTTCTTGAAGGCACATGGCAAGGTGTTTTTAGGTGATTTTTGTTTCTAAAAATCCCTAAAATCATGCTTTACATGGTAGTATATGATTTCGTCATGTGTGGACATGTTTTGGTATGTTCAAACATGTGACAGATATTTAGGAGACCTTTTTAACAAACCTAAAGATGAAAATCATTCCTTATAAGCCTTAGGTTTGATTAACAAACTTTCAAATGATGTTTAGTAGACATCAATCAATGAGGATCATATGGAGAAATTTGGAGAACTAAATTAAGACAAGAATTTATTCTTTAATTAATGTGCGTAAAAAATAGAGCTCTTTAAGGAACATTATGTTGCCACAAATATTGATGAATCACTACAGAAAAAAAGAGCAAATTTGCGACGAAATTTTTTTTCGTCACTAGTCCGTCGCTAATCCATCATAAAATTTGTCACAACATTAGTGACAAAATTAGCAATGGAATTTTCTGTTGCTAAAATTAGCAATGGAATTAGTGACAAAAAATTCCATTGCTAATAAATAAGATAGAGTATTCTAATTCTACGACAGATTTTAATGACAGAAAATTTCATCGCTAATTTTAGGGACGGAATTAGTGATAGAATTTTTTGTCACAAACTTTCCCGTCACTAATCAGTCGTTAAATTCGTCACAAATGATAATTTGAATTTTTTAAATAATTTATATGATAAAATAATTTGAATTTATATATATATATATATATATATATAAATCCATTTGCAAATGATTTAATTATTATTAATTCCATATATATTAATTATAATTTAATTATTGAATTATTTAATTTAAATTATAAATGAGTAATTTAATGATTTTAATATCAAAATAATAAAATACGATAAATACTAATATGCTTAATTATTTCATGGTCGATAAAAGGTCTCTATTTATATTTAAAATTTAAAAAATTTACAATTTTTTTATTTTAAATCATATATTAATATACATATGGAATATATTTAATTAATTAAAAATAATAAAAAACTTCCCAATTTTAAAATCATAGTTTAAATAAATGTATATAATGAATGATTTCATTAAAAATATAAAAAAATAAAAATAAATAAAAGTGAAGTAAATATTTCACTCAAAAAAATACAAAAGATAAATAATATAAAAAATAAACAATATGTCTTTTTCTCAAAATTTTACAAATATTAAAAATGATTCCATTCGTCCACTGTACTTTAATCATGGCACCTATCTTTCACTTATCTCCTCTCCTAATTGATTTTCCCTCTTTGTCATGTTGTGAGAGTTTAATTTTTGTATTTAAACTTTGAGTTAAATTTATGCATTTTTCCTCTTATTTCTCTATTTCTTTCTATATCTTTTTAAGTGATCGTGTCAAGATTTTTTTTTTTGGAATTGAAACTTTCTCTCATTTAAATTTTAAATTTCTTAAATTCTTTGGGAGAATAAAAACTGAAAACCAATAGGTGTAAAATTAGAAAAGAGCAAAGGGAATGATCTAAAATCCAATACATATCTCGTTTACAAATTTGAGGGAGAAGAGGGAATCTACCCACTCTTCAATAAATCTGGCTAAATTTTTATTATTAATTAGTCATTTAATTCGATATACAACCCCTTGGTTTTGAATAAATTCTATTTTTATGAATTTTTTTAATTATATAATTTATTTAAATATTCATATGGATATCTATGTAGCATTCATATGACATCATATAAGAAGAGTTATATAAATAGAATTTGTGGCAATTTTGTGTGTATCTCAATTTTTATTAAACTTTTAAACATATTATAATTTCTTTTTATTTATATAATTTACTTGATTTTTTTTTATTTTTTAAGGCTTCAATAATCATTTATTTTTTTATATAATGTAATATCAAACAAATACCTATATGGACATTTATGCAACATCATGGGAGTAATGTATGAATAGCTAACCAAATAGAGAAACTTGAGAGTATCCACCTGTCACAATTTTTGCATCAAATAATTGTAAATTATATATATTATTAATTTATAAAAAGTAATTTGCATTTACTACTTATTTAAAAGTAATAATATTTTCAAAAAATATTATAAAAAATGAAAAAAGAGATAACTTCAAGTAGTAAAAACTAAAAAATTTAATTAGATGAGTAAAAAATAAAAATAAAATTAAATATTATAAAAATCTAATTAAAAGCTTTCACAAGAAAAAAGACAATTAAAACCTAACTACTTATAAATTAGAAGGCTACTTTTTTGGCATGACCATAGAATAATATTATTAAACTAATTTGAACACAACATAAATAAATAATAAATTAAAACTAAAATTAAAGCATTAATAACAAATAGTCTTTGACAAGAGAACTTACAAAATATATATTCTTAAAACTCTATAGCATAAAAATTATTGAATAAGAAAAAGAAAAAAGTAATACATTTAGTTAAAAAAAAATCTATCCTACACTGAGGTCTCATACTAAGTTAAATTCTACTTTGAGATAGCAATTAAACCTAAAAAAAATTTAGCTCCAATACCAAGTTATTAATAAATAAAATTTTAATTATATCAAATTCTGAATTATAAATCCTAAATTTTACTATAATCTCCAAAGAGATAAAATTTATAATTAAAAAATAATAATTGTCTAATTTAACTTCTAACACAATTCAAAACTTCAAATATACTAAACAAATTCTACTATGAAATAATAAGAAAGTGGATATAGCTTTTTTAGAAGCAAATTTAAATTATTTAAATTTAATTTAGATCATTTAAATTTTAAATTTAAATTTTTTAATTTTAAAAGAAGGTAATGTAAGTTAAAGATAATATTTTAACCTTCGTTGAATAGTTGTTTCTTTGATGAAATTATAATATTGTATTTATCTTGTATTTTACTTCTTCTAAAATAAAAAATATAATTAATTAATAATGATAATTTTAAAAAATTAAAATCAAAATTATTATTCAAATTCATTTTTAAAAAAGTAACACTCAGGATCCTTATTATTTTTACTTATGATTAGAAAATGTGGATAAAAGTCTAAATTAAAAATTATCCCATTTAGGGTGGATAAAAACTTATACTCAAAATTGTACACTTTTCCCATCTAAGATGTTCCCTCCAAATGGTGTCAAAAATTTCACGTGTATCTCAAAATTTCCCTCAGCCAATGATTTTACGCAAGCACATGAGGAGAAAAAGGCAGAGCATGCCCTAGTTCCCAGCTCTTCGCCCATCAAGTCTCTTCTGCGTTTCTGGCAGAGAGTAATTTTTCGCCATAAATTCGAAGAGCTAAAGCCTGAAGGTAAGATCTTTCGATTTCTCTAATTTTTCCCCCCAAAAAATTGCTATAATTTTCGTATGTTGATGTGTCTGTTTCTTGGCTTTCTACTTGATTCAGTTTGGGGAAGGGATTTTACGAACATTGGAGGGACGAAATGCTTGTTAGGTGTTTGCTCTGTTTGGAATTAAATTGTTAAATCTTTCTCCATTGATTATTTAGGAATCTGTTGCAAACAAATCGCATTATAGTGGGAGAGGTCTTACTTTTCTTTTTTCGATTCCCCATAGAGTTTTTTTGGTACTCTAATGATTGTTGATCATTGAACTGCAATTGTGCGGCCACTGTTGACATTATTCAAGCTCTTCAAGTTTGATCGAGGAAAGGTAAATTCAACCTAATGTTTTTGTTTCCCTGTTTCTTTTACCCTATCTTTAGCATTTAGATTTTATTCTCTGGTTTGCTAGAGTTTGATTCTCATGTTTAGGTTGTGGCTCAAGCCTTCTTCTGAATCTGTATGGTTTAATCTTGTTGTCCACGGGGTCAATTTTGGTTCCCATGACCCATCTTCCCCGAAGATGAGAACCTTTCTGTTTTCTGTGCCTAAGGTGCCTTAGTAGGCTAGCGTGGAGTATGCTTCTTCCAAAATTTTAGTCCCACTTTTGGAAATGAATGCTTCCCTAGCATTCATATTTCTTATAAATTCTTCACTGTGTAGCAATGAAAACACATGTTGTGCAGTGGTATAAGCCCTCATTTTAGGCATTTAAATTTCATCATATACGCAGCTGCGAAGAACTGATAGTGCAGATATGAAAAGATAGTAATGAAGGTTCTGAACTCATCCATTTTTTTCTTTGTAGTAATGAAGGTTCTGAACTCATCCATTTTTTTCTTTGAACTCTAAACTTCATCCCCAAAAGAGATATCATAATTATATAGGCAAGGTTGCTGTCAAAAGTGTCTTGGCTTGTTCTTTCCTGTACTTTTTATTTATTTTCCATAAGAAAAAAGTTTCAATTTTAAATATCTTTACTTCTTTATTTCAAAGAATACTTGTTTTATGAGAACGTGCATGCATAGGAGTACTGCATGATTTAAAGGTTATGCCAGTCTATTTGTTTGAGCTTGCTGAATCAATTTCTCTTAGGCTCCACTGTTGACCATAGCTACATTGATATTTTGGATCACTTGGACAAGTCCTATTGAAGGAACCTCAACTTAGAAAACAACAATTTCAATGATGTATAAGATGGCTTGTGATTATAGCTATTTGAAAATCTTTGAATTTGAAATAATGAAGGCATCTGCAAATTTTCTTGTTACTATGGATTCTGAGTGATTATAATTCTTAGCTTAAATTAATTTGCAATAGTCATGGTGTTCTCCTTAATTTTCTTGCAGATTGCCTCAATTACCTACTTAAGCTAGAGTAGTTGTTCCCACTTTGCTATCTTGCTTCTCTGATTTCGGCCTTTGCACTTGTTAACATGTGTTTCAAGGGTTTCCTCTAGGCGTGATATAACTAGGACACTGTTACTTTTAATGGGTTGACATTGATAATACTTCTTAACTTTGATTAGCATAAAATGCTTAATTATTTTTTGTTATTAATTCAATAGGCAAACAAACGTGTATCAATAAATAAAAAGGAAATTATAATTGCGATATTGATGAGGAAACAAATCAATGCATATTAATTACTCACCAAATGATGTAAGAATATGATCTTTAGAGTACATGATATGCTATATATGACAAAAGCCTATTTGATATTTGAACCAAGGAAACAATTTTCCTTCATAAAAAGATAAAAGCAATTATGGAAGGCCCTATTTTAGTACGTTCTGTAAATCGGTAATATAATTTAGCAAGTGTCCTATTATGGAATATGGTTTAAGAAACTATTTTAGTAGGGTTATCAATTAATCATAATTTCACAGTTGCTACTTATAACATTAAGCTGGTGTTTAGAGAAGAACAAGAAATTATGGATATGGATATGACAAAGGTTTTACCTGTAGACTGCATTTCAAATATTATTTCTTTAACCTCTCTTGAGGATGCATGTAGATCATCTTCTGTCTCTTTTGTGCCATATTTCTTTTTTTGTCTGTGTTTGACTAGGTAATAGAAAAAATAATTTTGAAATGACAAATTTTATTTTTCTTTTGTGATAGAAGGAATTGGAGTTTGTATAACAGAATAGAAAGCACAAAGTAATATCTCTTAGACCAAAAAAGTTGTATTCAATAAAGTCGACCTAAACAAATCTTTTATGCAAATAAAATTTTTTTAAAAATATAATATTTCAGGCATTACTAAAGTTGTTAAATGGTTCATTAACATTGATGTGTATTAAGCAGAGTCTTGGCTTAAAGAAAGATAATGGTAAATGGTAAAGGGTGCTGCATAGGTAGTGCAATTGCAATTATTTGGGGAGATACAAAACCTTACTGGGAGTGGATTTCTTTATTAGAATCCAGATATGTTGTCCTCTTTTATTATTCTTCTTGATGAACTTGCATAAAATGGCTATAATGCTGGTTTTAATGTTAAAAGTAAGCGTGCTCTTTATGAAGCGCTTGAAAAGGACAAAGGAGGTAACTACTAATCATCTTCTGCTCTTTTAGCTCTTTTGTATCTAAACTTTATTCTAAGTGGTTGGTCTATGAAATATTAAATATCATTACTTTAGAATGAAATCGTCTTGTATTAGATATTTGTAAGTATAACTTATATTCACACTTTAAATTGTATTTACACACGGTATTTTTGAATAAAATGCTTCCTCTTTTAATTGGTAACTTAATTACATGATCCTTGGAATATGCACCTATTTTTTTGCAAAATTAAAAAAAAAATTTACAACTAAAAAATCTATAACTTATATTCACACTTTAAATTGTATTTACACACTGTATATTTCAAAAATAAAATATGCACATGTTTATATTTGTGTTGGCAATATTTCATATACTGCGGTGCTTTTTAACCTTGGCTTTGGACATAACCAAGGGTACTTTTTTTTTTTCTTCTCTTTATTTAATTTCATCTTTCATTTGCTTGGAGACTATAAAGAATAAATTCCTTCTCTTTTTGTCTTCAATTTTTTGGTTGATTCAATGGTTGCAGATGAGGACATGGAAGAAATGGAAGATGAGACAAAAATAGTTGAATATCAATTCTATAATGGTAACACTTCAATTTCTCACAGCTCAAGGTCAATTTTGGTATGAATGAGATATATTTAAAGTGCTGAGATGGTGTGTGATTAATAATATTTAGTTAAATATTAACATTTTTTGCTTTATTTATTTATTCCCAAAATTAAAAATAAAAATTTAGTTTCTAAAAATAAAAAATTATTATAGATTAGTCTTTTAACATTATTGAATTACTTAATAAAATAATTAATATGTAATGACTTTTTATTTTTTAAAATTAAATCATGCACTCAATAATTTTTAAAGATTAAAGCTAAATGAGTTTAATAATTAAAAAAAATTATTAGGTTATTCTAATTTTATTATTGAATTTTCTTTCAAATTATTTTTAACATCAATCAACTGATATTCTTACTTAACTCTGAAATTTAAAATTGATTATAATACCACTTCTCCAAACTTTAATGGCTTGTTAGTGAATCTTCAATTATGACCCACTAAGTAAATTTGTTGATAGGTTGCTAGATCATGATAGGTTTTAGATAGGAGAATCAAGAACTTAGAGAGCAGAGTATCAACAAATGTTGTCTCTACTATACTAGCATTAACAAACACTCAATAAGTTGCAAGAACTTGAATTGCAGTTATTTCATGTCCCATCAAATCCCATATTTGAAGACTTAGTAGTAGAGAAGACATGAACTAATGATTGTCCTCCTCTACAAGGATGATTTTATTTCGTTTTTCTTAATTTATGTGTTTTTAATTGATTATTTAATTTATTTGTTATTTTTTAAGTGAATATTGTTGTGTTATTGTACTTTACTGGATAGAGAAAAACAATTAGACCTTGATTTTATTATTCAATAATAGTATTATTCTCAATTGGCCTTCTTTTAGTGTGTTTTATTGTATTTTACTAAATAGATAGCAAAGTAACATTATATTGAGGCTAAAATTTAAAAAAAATCATTATATGTACAAAAAAAGAAAAATTAAATTAGCGATCAAAAATTTCGTCGCTAATTAATGACGGAATTTTTCTTCATAGATTCCATCATTGAATAGTGACAGAATATTTCGTCGTTGATTCGTCACTAATTATCAGAAGAGCATTCCATCACTCATTTGTCACTGATTTAGTGATAGAATACTCCATCGTTGATCTATCGTTAATTAGTGACAAAAATATATTGTCATTAATCCGTTATTAATTTAGAATATGTTATCCTTATATTTAGCGACGGATTTTTTTTTAGTGACGGAACTAAACATTACGTGACTAATGAATTAGTGACGATGAAATTAGCGACAGAATTATTTGCAATTATTTGCATTTAGCGACAAAAATTCCGTCGCTAATTTCTATTTTTCTTGTAGTGAGCCACTTTGACTTGTCATTTTTTCATACATGGGAAATACAAGAATACTTTAGGTATAGTGCATACAAATAAAGTATTTATTATAAAAGATCAATCAAACATGTGAGTCATATTTTCCAAAATATGTTGTAGTGACTTTTGTAATTATAAATAAGGTTGTGATGGTTGAAGAGAAAACATTTTATGAAAATAAATATCTCTAAAATGAGATTCCGTTAAGTATGACTTTAATATTAATGCAATTTAAACATTAGTTGAATTAAATGAATAAAATAAATGAAATACTTTATTAAGTAAAAATTTTCAAATTGGTAGACTTGGACTCATATGAGAACTAAATTTAATCATTTTAAAAAAACAAAAAATAAAAGAGATACTCAATTGATTGGGAGCTCTTAAATTAGTAGTATAAGACTCATTTAAGAGTTATAATTTAAATAATACTTGCAAATAAATTTTATGAAAAGATAATGATATTCTTAAGACATATATGATTGAAGTAAGAAAAATATAGACTTTCGATCATAAAACAAATAATGTCATTATTGGTCTAAGTGAGCTTTAGTGACATGAGACTTTTGATGACCGTTCTACCCTATAGTTAGAATACTTTAAGGATATTAGACTTTTTATGACCATCTAACCTTATAATTTACATCTGAGTGAACACTCAAGATTGAGTGTGACTTAAGAACCTGGATCAAAGAGGGCCAAATGCTAGATTTGTCCTTGCAAAAACAATTAGGACATGTAAATTTTTTCAAAGCCCCATGATGGAACTATCATTTTTCAACGAAGAGTGTGTGTTCTAGACCATAAAAAACTGAGGAATAAAATTTTGGAAGAAGCCCACAAAAGCAAATGCACTATTCATCTTGGATTTACCAAAATGTATCAAGATTTAAAAAGGATGTACTGATAGTCAAGAATGAAAAGGAGATTGCTGCATATGTGACTAAGTGTTTAGTATGTTAAAGGGTTAAGAAAGAACATTAGAAACCTTTAAGATTATTGCAATCTTTAGGACTTAATTGGAAATGAGACAATGTCACTATAGATTTTGTGGTAGGTTTATCTAGGACCCAGATTGGTAAGGATGCTATATGGATAATTGTAGACAAATTAACCAAATCTATTCACTTTTTACCCATTAGATCTAGGTATTCCTTAGATAAACTTGCCTAATTATATCTCTAAGAGATTGTGAGGTTGTATAGGATACCATCTAGTATAGTGTCAAACCAAAAACCTAGGTTTACCTCTAGGTTTTGGGAAGCATTGCAAAAAGCATTCAGCACTAAGTTGCATTTTAATAAGACTTATCATCCTTAAATAGGTGGCCAGTCGGAATGAATGATTTAAACTTTAAAAGACATGTTGAGAGTTTGCACTTTAGACTAATGTGAAAGTTAAGATAGGTATCTACCATCAGTAGGGTTTGTATACAATAATAGTTTCAATTCTAGTATCAGAATGGTACCCTATAAAGCTCTTTATGGTAGGAAGTGTAAGTCACCTTTATGTTGGTTTGAAGTTGGAAAAAGGAAGTTGCTAAGGCTAAAGCTGGTATAAGAGAACTTTGAACAAGTAAAGTTGATATAGAAAAGGATGCTTATTGCTCAAAGATGACAAAATAACTACTTTGATAAGGGAAGAAAACCCTTAAAGTTTAAGAAAAGAGCATATGTGTTTCTTAAAATCATTCTTACTATAGGTGTTAGCAGATACCTAAAATCCAAAAAATTGAGTGCTAGATATAGTAGACCTTTTCAAATCATAAAAAGGATTAGACCTGTTGCTTACCTTGCTTTACCAACAAGATTATCCAATCTTCATTCTATGATCCATGTATTTAAACTTCATAAGTATGTCCCTGATCCTTCACACATCATAGGAGAATAGCCAGTGAAAATCAAAGAGAATCTATCATATCAACTAAGACTTATATAGATTATGGACATTGACTTAAAACAACTAAGAAATAAGACTATCTCCCTAGTAAATTCATTTGGGAAGGGCTAACCTTAGAAGAAGTTATGTAGGAGATAGAAGAAATAATCAAGAAAAAATACCTAGAATTATTTCACTAAAGCATTTTTTAATTTTATAAATAAAACTCCTAAAAGGTGGAAAGAAATCTAACATCCTCCTTTCAATAAGATTTATTAAGTAACGTCTATGTAATTTTTAAACAAATTAATTAAGATTATAAAATATACAAAGGTTAAATAATGATCAAAAGATGGAGATTTAGTTAAATATGAATCTATAAAACATAAAGAAAGACTTTTGAATTTTTTTGGAATTTATTAGGAATTTTATAGAATTTTTATGAATTAATTAGTATTTTTCATAAATGTTAAATAGAAAGTAATTAGGAAATAAATACTTAGAAACTTAATTTTTAGAAATTCCCAAGGAATGAAGGAAAATAAGAGAGAGAAAGTGGAGTTGGAGAAGATGAGAGTTTAAAAGGAAAAAACCTTCATATAAAGTGATGAAAAACTAGTCCCTTTGCATGTTTATCATAGCCAAACAATAGGAAATGACTTGGGAATGGGCTTTTAAAATAAGGAAGCTAAACTCTTCATTTGCAACAAAATTTTCACGAACAAGATAGTCCAACATGGCTAGGCTATGTTGGCCTTGCACTAAAATCACATTTCGGGCTTAAGGTTATGTTGGGTAGCACGGCCAAGCCATGTTGACCCTCTCTAACACAGGTTATGTTAGCTACCTTATACAGATTTTAACCTCTATTTTTGCCTTTTGTGATCTAGAATTGATTCCTTTTTTAGTCTTAATGTTTATCCTATAATTAAGAGTAGTGATATACGGTGATTTTATAAAGTATGTTGTAGTTAAACATGTTTTAAATAGTTGAATTCTTTGGGCATTGTTTAACAAGTTGATTTCTAATTGCGTGACATGTTTAAAGTATGAACATTTATGATATTTGATGCATTGTTTTGTAAATTCTTTAGGACCTATAAACTTAAAACAATTAAATTACCACTTAATTTATAAGTAGAAGAGTATTACTAGACCTTATGTGTAGAAGATAGAATTTCAAACTATTCTTATGCATAGATGATAGTACACCTCACAATTTCTTGGTTCCTATGCACAGAAGATGAAACTCCAAACAATTCCAGTGTATAGAAGACCAATGCTGGAATGCTGATGACCATGATATGATAGGCCTCGATAACCTATAATTATGACCTTGGACGGACTTGATATAGATTGAGGACCTTAAAATATGAAAGATATTGAAAATACTATAAATGATAGTAACATGACCTTTAATGTATGTTTGTTGGTTCGATTTAGTTCTTTGATAAATAAGATGCCTAATTGATGCATATGAATAAAATGATTCTTGTGAATCTTTTGAATGTAATTTCTAACATATATATGACATCTTGATTCTATTTTTGGACTTGCTTGAGTTTTAAGACTCTAGATACTATTAGTATCTATGAAAGATTATTATTACAAGGATTATCTCTTTGTCTTATATAGGATGGTTAGCTTCCCTATAAGGATAGATTTAGCTTCCGTATAGGGATGGTCAGCTTCTTTTCGAAGATGAATTTAGCTTCTTGTATGAGATGGTCAGCTTTCTTTTGGGGATGGCTAGCTTCTTTTCAGAAACAGATTAGGAAACCTTAGCTATGTATATGATGTGGATCCACTCTAGAGGATCTCCTAGATAGCATGTTTATAGTTTAGTTTCTTATTATTATTAAATACTCTAATGGTTATCTTTTGCAGATATGAAAAAGCTAAGGAAAATGAACCTTCATTCCTAGTTATGCAGTGATTTTAAAAACTTAGGTATACATTCAATGACATGTGATACTAGATGTAGCTCTTATGAATATTCTTTAATTAACACAACCATATTTTTAAGGATGATGGAGTTATATTTCTAAAATATGGGATTATGGTGATTGCTCAATAAGCTAAATTGCAAGATGCTTTAATTGTTATGATATGTAATGATAGTTGATATGCATAGGTTATTTATTATGATGCGATTATTAGTTGACTTATGTTGACTTGCTGAAATATGTCTTACCATGCATTTCATTTAAGTTATATATATGAAGTTGGTTTCTAATATGACAGAAGAAGTGAAACGAAAATGATTTCTACACACGACAATTAAACCAGTATTTGTTTTCAAATTTATGATTGTCTTATTAAGAAGTTTTATGATTCTCACATGTATGGTGATATGTTCAGATAAAAAGAATGTTGGTAACTAAGTACATTATTAAAGTAGAGTGGATATATTTGACATGCCAAGTATAGGTAAGGCATGAGTAATTATTGAGATAAAGATCTTAATGGTTACTAATAAGAGCTAGCTAATATCTTTGAGTACCAATATGCTATTATGGAGCTTTTTTTACTATATTATACTTGCTCCATAATCTAACATAGTTAGTATTTTGCTATTATTTAGAGTTATGAAGCCCAATTACTTTTGTTATGTATATATATGTTGGCTTATGTTCAATTTGACTTAAGGGGACCCTCTTTTGGTTGTTGTATGTATGTACATATTAGTCCAATAATCTAACACTAGTTATATGTAGTGGTAAGTCTTATTTGAGGCTTGTCCATGTTTATTGATAAGCCAAAAAAATTATTATGAAAAGTTTAAAGATATTTCTAGTCAAGAAGATAGTGTAATTGCCCTATTTAGATGCCGCTTTATAACTTCCACACATTAAAATGATAAATTAGGTGATAAATTGACTAATTGGATGAATGGGGTTACAAGTTTCCTCTAAGATGTTGTTATTATGCTGGGGTACATGTATAAACATGATTGTGTTACCTAATACTCTATTTTTCGATACACATTTGGATATTAGTGATTAATATACCAAACCAAGTCTTATAGGCAAAAAGAGAACGAGTAGATTAGCAAATACAAGATATGCTATGAAACATTTTTAGTTTAGAAATGCCACTTTAAGAATATTGCATAATGGGTAAATCAAATTAAAAAATCATTTAGAGAAGAAACTAGAGTTTAAAATACATTGCAATTAATTCATTTTGATATATGTGGTCAAATGAGTATAAGGGCAAGACAATTATTCACAATATAATTAAGTCCATATAATTTCCCATAAGTTAAAAGCACTTGAGTGGTTTAAACATTATATAAACATACTTGAGAATCAAATAGATAACAAAATTAAAACTTTGACTTATGACTAAGGATGTGAATATTTGACAGATTAGTCTAGTGAGCATTGTGAAAAGAAAGGAATCATAAGACAATTGATGATTCATTAATGCTCTACAACACATGAAGATGCTAAGGGAAAGAAAAAAAAAATCTTATTCAAAATAGTTATGTTAATGATAGTTCAAGTAAACGTATCTATTTTCTATTGAGGTAATGAGTTAAAAATTTATACTTTTAAAATTAACTTAGTATCCACTAAGTCAATTACTTTCATATCTTATGATTTTTTAACATAATAGTAAGCTAATTTTAAGCATCTTAAACCATAGGATCAGCTATTTATGTTTATGAAGATTCTCATGAACATGGAAATTGGGCTTAAAGAATAAAAGATGTATCTTTATAAAATACTTAGAACAATCAAAGAGGTGTATTTTTATTAGTGAAAATATAGGTTGAAGTGTAGCTAAAAGTAAGTCAAGGAATACCACATTTAGATAATGAATTTCCTAGTGACAAAGAGATTGATAGGTATATATCTTTGTATAAGATGTAAGATTAAGTTAATGAGGATAAGTAGTAGTATTTCAACTTGTTAATCCAAGTAAAAGCTTGGTGTAAGAAAAGAATGTTACACAAACAATTTCATTATTTTAGAATAACTATAAGAGTGTGCCAAGACATTGGTTTGAGATTGAAAAGGCAACATTCATAGTTATTCAACTAGTATGTCAAGAGCCAAGCACAGTTCAAAGGGCTCAATCATATCCTATTAAAAAAGATTAGATAAGTGCAATGGAAGAAGAGACATATTTAATAAGGATAAACCACGTCTGGGACTTGATTCACCATCTGTCTAATTGAAAGGTGACAAAAAAAAAATTATTCTTAAAATAAATTGCAAGATAGATGGATTAGTTGAGAGTTAAAAGACATGCCTAGTTACTTAGGGGTATGCACAAGAGAAAGATATGAATTATGAATATACCATACCACCTATTGTATGATTAAATTCAAATTAGATTGATTTTAGTTATAGATACAAGTTTAAACTTGGAACCATATCAAAGAGATGTGAACACCACATTCTTAAATAGAAAACTAGATGAAGAAAGCATATGAAGCAATCATTAGGTTCCATATAAAAGGAATGGAATAAAAAGGTTTTATAGGCTCCAAAGGTTTATTTACAGATTAAAACAATCATCTACATAGTGGTGTTTGAAATTTTACCAAGTAATAACTTCATTTAAATTTCAAATGATTGATAAAAATCACTGTATTTACATTAAACAATTTAAGAGAAATTTGTAATATTATGTTTTATGTGGATAATATGTCACTAGTTGGGAATAATCAATATTTTTTATAGACTATTAAAGAATACTTATCTGTGAATTTTGAGATGAAGAATATAGGTAAAATAAAATATGTCCTTAGAATTAAGATCTATGGGAATCACTTGAAAAAATTAATTACAAAAATTAATTACTCTTTCACAAGAGAATTACAATAAAAAAAGTTCTTAAGCGATTTAGTATAAAAAATTGTAAACTTATCAATATCTCTATAGTAAAAAACAATAATCTAAGTGAAAAGATATGTTCTTAAAGTGAATCTACATTGAAAATTATGTAAAGAGTCCCTTGCTCCAATGATGTTAAATATTTTATGCAATAATATGTACAAGGTTGGCAATAATGAGTGATTGATCTTGTGTACCAATAATTGTCAAATTTCGTCAATAGTATCAAAGTATTATTAAGAGAATCCTAAGATACTTATAGAATATTATAAACTATGCACTATATTATTAAATAAGTAATCACATTTGAAAAATACTCTAATGGGAATTGGAAAAGAGATCTAAATATGAAAAATTAACTTTTAGATATATTGTCTTATTGAATAGTGATATTATATCTTGGAACAACAAGAAGTAAACAATACATAGTGTTATGTACCTTGGAAATAGAGGCAAGAGGTTATATGACTTAATAGAATTGCAAAAATTTACGAATCATTGGTGGGATGTTAAGTCTAGTATTGATCAAGTTGTGATAGATGAAAAGCTATAGTCTACACTAAAGTCCTTAGGTATTATAACAAAATTAGACATATAGACACAAGAATGAGAGGGATTAATAGTACAAAAGAGTGTTACTTATTGTGTATGTCTAGATTAAGATATATACAATATTAATAAATAAATCAAATTGACATAACCTCTTATGGAATAAAAGAAACACCTGTAGCATGCAATTCATATTACATGTGCTTAATAATTACAATTAGGAATATATCACTGCTTTTGTTGTTGTGTGAGTTCCAAAAAGGAACAAATATTTTTATTGGTGCGTTTATGACATTGATAATATCATGAAGAGATGAGTTAGTGTTTGCTATATTTAGTGTACATCATATGGTTATAACAATTTGATCTAAAGGAGTATTACTAGGAAGTGATTGATTTTAATTTAAATTATATGTAGGCAAAAGAAAGATTACTTGAGATATACATAATTATGCTAGTATTAAAGGTATACCATGATGAAATCATTATGTTAATGTCATAAGTATGGATACTATACATATAAAAAAGTAATTTGAATAAAATTAAAACTCAAGAGAGATTAGATTTACCTTGAGTATAGAATATGGTGTGTATGGGTAAATCTATGATATCTACGACACATAAATAAATGTATAATGTACATCTAAAGGATGCATATCTTATACTTGTCCTATAATAGGATTTATAGTATAATAACTCTTAAAAGATTGTGCCTTAGTAGTTACATAGAGTACTTAGTATGAAAGTCCATGAGAAGCAAAGATTTTTATATTATTCATCCCATTACGTGCCAATGAGAGATGTTAAAAGATATTAAGCCACTTTTGATGGGTTGACCTATAACTTGATCTAAAAGAGAAAATTAATTAATTAATTAATTGGGCTATTAATTAATTATTAATTTACTATTATTTTGATTTTGAAGTTGAATTTTTAAAATTCAAAATTAAAAAGAGTGGTTATTAGATTTTTAGGAGGGAATAGATTATTCTAAAGAAGTAAGAAAACTGAGCAGGGAGTTTCTTCAGGCACCGTCAGTTTTCCCATTCCAAAATTCAAAAAACTTGAGACTCCCTCTTCAAAGAAAACCCAACATAGAGAACACAAAAAATCTTCATAGACTGGGTGTTGCTGTGGGAAATAGATTGAAGATCCTTTGCGACTTGAATTGGATCCGCATGGAATAGAAAGATTTGGCAAGATCCCTTTCTGCTTTAAGAGATAAGTACTTGTAAACTTTCCTTCAAAAATAAATAAAAGAATATTACAAAATTATATTAAAATAATATCAATGATCTCACTGATCAACATAATGATTTTTTTATTTATTAATTGCAAGGATTATATTCGCAGTTTGTTTTGAGTATTCTGGTTATGATATTTGTTTTTTTAGTCTTCAATTCTTTTTTTTTTTTTAAATATTGATTAGGTGCCGACTTATCGTTTAAAAAAACAATAAAATACATATATGACTTCTATGTCAATACAGATATAAACACAGTCAAATATCTTAATGAATTTCACTTAAAGAGAGTTTTTAATTGAAATTTAAAGAACCATGTTAAAATGCTTCAACTGTAGGAACTATCTTGAAATGATAAATAAATTAAGGAACTAGAGCATTATTTTAAGATAACTTAATATCTAAAATTCTTATATTTACGATTAAAAAAATTGGTGAAACCGTTTTTGTTTTTGTTTTTGTTTTTGTTTAGTTTTTGTTTTTCTTGTCAAATAGCCTAAACTATATGTCAAACCACGTTATTTGACCTTTAAGGCAACAGAAGCCGCCTGTAGCGACATAATCAGTTTGGACCTTTCCACAGCTTTCCTTTGGTCCACATTTCAAAACTAATTTTTTCCTCAAAGTCATATATAATAATAGAACTTATTTGATAAAATTACCAAAAAAAAACTTTGACAATAATAATTTTTTTTTAAATTCATATGTATATTTTTTGTTTTGGTAAAGATAAGGGGCATAGAGGCCCAGCTAAAACAAAAAAGAAAATTATAGATTACAGCGGAAAATATAAGCCCCATAGGATGTCCACGCTATTTATGGTCAATATAAATAATCGTTTTAAATAGACCTTAAGTTTACACGTGACACCAGGCTCCAAAATCACAGAAAAATCCGTATAAAAAAATAATTACAGTTAAATTTTTATTTATAAATACACGTCACTCAAATATTCATTTTATATAAGTTTTTTCTTTTGGGCTGAAAATAAATAGCCTAGTTGGCTATAAATAAGGGTTCTTAAAGAGAAGCCAGTCACAAAAAACACACAAACATAGGGAAGAAATAAGTCAAAAAATGCACAACGTTCATGTTGTAGTTGTCCCATACCCAGGCCAAGGCCACATTAACCCTCTCCTCCAATTCGCAAAAACGTTAGCCTCAAAGGGTGTTAAAGCCACCATTGCCACCACCAAATACACCGTCAACTCCATCATCGCACCCAACGTCGGCGTCGAACCCATCTCCGACGGCTTCGACGAGTCGGGCTTCACCCAAGCCAAGAACGTCGACTTGTTTCTTAATTCGTTCAGGAGCCACGGCTCCAGAACTCTGTCTCGGCTTATCGAGAAGTTTCAACACTCTGATTTTCCTGTGACTTGCATTGTGTACGATTCGTTTCTGCCGTGGGCTCTTGACGTGGCCAAACAACACGGCATATATGGGGCCTCGTTCTTCACTAATTCAGCTGCGGTTTGCAGTATATTCTGTCGTATACACCTTGGGTTCCTTCAGCTGCCGGTGAAGATGGTGCAGCTACCCTTGTTCATTCCGGGTCTTCCTCCGTTGAATTGTCCGGATCTACCAAGTTTCATCAGGTTGCCTGAAAGCTATCCTGCTTATTTGGCTATGAAGTTGAGTCAGTTCTCTAACTTGGACAAAGCTGATTGGATGTTTGCAAACACCTTTGAAGCATTGGAAAGCGAGGTACATTTTGCGTTACCCTTATGATTAATCTCATTCTCGTCTGCTTAAAGCTATATTTATTCTCCTAAGCTTCTTTTCCTATTTATGACAATATGACATGGCTGACGATCTTCTGCTTGTGTGTGAAAAGGTGGTAAAAGGCATATCTGAGCTCTTTCCAGTGAAGTTGATTGGCCCAATGGTGCCTTCTGCTTACTTGGACGGAAGAATCGCAGGCGACAAAGGGTACGGAGCAAATCTATGGAAGCCACTAAGCGAGGAGTGCATCAAATGGCTAGAATCAAAGCCACCTCACTCCGTAGTATACATCTCATTCGGAAGCATGGTCTCTTTAACACCACAGCAAACGGAAGAAATAGCCCGTGGATTGGACGAAAGTGGCAAGAACTTCCTGTGGGTCCTAAGAGAATCCGAACACTCCAAATTGCCCATTGGGTTCACAGACTCGGTAAAAGAGAAGGGTCTAGTGGTCACATGGTGCAACCAGCTAGAACTGCTAGCTCATGAAGCTGTTGGGTGCTTCGTGACCCATTGTGGCTGGAATTCTACGCTGGAAGGGCTGAGCCTTGGGGTGCCCATGGTGGGGGTGCCTCAGTGGGCTGACCAATTGACCGATGCTAAGTTTGTGGATGAAGTATGGGAGGTGGGTGTGAGGGCTAAGGAGGATGAGAGAGGGATTGCGAGCAAAGAAGAGATTGTGAACTGCCTGAAGGAGGTGATGAACGGCGAAAGAAGTGAAGAGATTAAAAGAAACGCTGCCAAGTGGATGGAGTTGGCGAGGGAAGCAGTTAATGAAGGAGGCAGTTCTGATAAGAATATTAACGAGTTTGTCAACCGTCTGATAATGAATTCAGATCAAAATGGAATCTCCAATGGCCATTCTTTGACCCTTAAGTAATGATCGTTTTTCTTTTGGGTGAAAGAAAGTTAAAAAATAGATAAATTGTTAGAATAAGGATGGTTTAATTTTCTGCAAGTCCCTGTATGCAAGGTTCAGATTTGTTTAATTAATTCCTTTTTCCAATTCTCTGGATGAAAATTTATGTGTTTGTATGGAACTTTTTACCTAATCCAAGCTTTATTAATTCAATATTGTTAGCTGTAGCTCAAGTTGGATCCAATTTAATCTATGAACAAGTGTAAATATGATCAACTACTAGACTGTAAAATTTTTAAGATGTCTGTTGATAAACTTTTTTAATAAATATGACAAGGAATTAATTTTTTCAAAAGCCTAATTATATAATGTTAAGTTGTAAAAATATCTACTCGCTGTATTTTTGTAAGAAAATTAAGTAATAAAAATTTTAAAAATATAATTAAATTCTGTCAAAGAAAATATATAAGCTTGACACTATGTAAAACATTTAGGAACAGAGAGACAAGGGTTTAAAAAACAAAAACAAAAATACATGGCTAAAGGTTTATAGAGTTCTAATTGCATTATCCAACAATTGTAATACTTTTACGGTAGCATGGAAATTTTACTAATCCATCAAAGCTTTCCCCAGTGTTTCGAACAATTGAATTGCATGCCTTTAAATTATGTAAGTTACATTTAGAAGTAGTGAAGAAAAAAGGGTAGGGGTGAGCAAACAAATTTCTAATTATTTACATGGAGAAATAAGACCCAAGTAAATTACCTATGAAAAGGTTTTGGACCATCAGCAACTTAACTACTAATGAACTTGATTTGCTCCATGGGAGAGAAACTCTACTTATTAAAAAGGACCTCCGCAGCAAAGATTAACCTCTCATAGGGGGTCGCTTCAAGATATTAGGCAATTCACATGATAAGGTAAGACCCAACAGAATATGCATTTGTGTCTCAAGACAAAGAGAAGGGTTTACTTTTAAGTCATGTAGGCCCACCAGCATGTATGCGTCCAAGCAATTAGTGACATCTCGAAGTAACAGTGAGTAATTTATTCTAAAACTTAATCGAACAAATGGACCAAACCTTTGTCTTGCAGGTGACCTACACCTTCACTTAATTATTTTTTAATCATTAAGGTGTGGGGGATGTAAATGTAAACAAAGATACTATAAAGTTCTTTGAAATTTTATTGTTTTATTAAAATAAGTTAAAAAAAGTGACTATTCATAAATAATATCATGTTGTGTAAGTTTCGCTTTGTCTTTCATAAATGATCAATCAGCCACGCTTTTGAATTTGTTGGAAAATATATTTCTTACTTTTACTTTTTAAATAAAATATAATATTTACAAAATTTTTCATTTTTCATATAACTATATTGATTTTAATACTCCATTATTATTATTATTATTATTATTATTATTATTATTATTATTTGAGTCGTGTGTTGCCTTTTTATAGGAAGAGCATATCTCAAAAAGACTAATTTATTTAAGATTCAAAGCTTGCCACCTTAAGTTTTAAAATTTGTTTGATGTAAAATATATCATTGCATATTCTTTTGACTTAAGCTGTGAAAAGAGTATATCTCAAAAATCTAACTTGATGTGAATGGGAACTTTAGAACTTAAGTGCTAAGTCCTGATGTTCCCTCAACATGAAATATATCATCAAGGCTAATTCATTTTTCTCCTTGTTTGTTAGCGTGACTACTGATTTCCATGCTTTTGTGCCTTTTCCCTTGTGGCTTTAATGTCATTTTTGACCGACAAAAAAATAACAATTAAAAAAAATTGATTGTAGAAACGCTAGCAATTTCTATGTCATACTTGTACTGTATACCTCGTTCTCTTTTGACCCAATAATATTGGCATGATATGTCATTAACTCATGGAAAGAAACCAGCTTTAATAACGTCATTAACTCTCTCTTCATTTGGTCATCTATTACTTCACCAAGTTGAGGTGTTTCGTTTTGTTATCAATTTTTGAATAATTGGTGGGTGCCCGTCTTGCGTAATGAAATTGGATGCTTAGGATCTTCCTCCATGCCTGATCATACTTAGCCCCATATAGACTTTACTACATATACACTCAATTCCAATACGCAAATCAACCTTACACACCATTCAGTGATCTTCTACTCATCGGCCGGACAATTGGTTTTGACTGCAAACATTTTTGGGGCAAGCTATGAATAGAGAAATTTTCTTAGATACATTTTTACACTTAAATAAATAAAAATATTATAAAGGTATATTAAAATATTGGATGTACCAATAATCTCACTGCATTACATTAACATTTTTGCATTTTTTTTTAATTAATTGCAAGGAGTATATCCACAGCTTGTTTCCTTTGTTGAGGGGCATTTATTATTGAGTGATGATTTTATATTTTCAAGAACATATCACATAATTAATTATTAAATATGTAAAATAATATTTTATTAAATAATTACTTAAAATAATAACTTATTTAAAATTAATAATTTTTAAAATAATTACTTTAATTTTTTTGTAATTAATGAGTATGATTATAATAATGAACCTATTAAAATTAGCAAAAATATTATTCTATATTTAATAATATTTTTTAATTAATTGCATCATAACTAGAAAACATATATTTTTGGAAACATAATATCATCACTCTTTATTATTTTAATATTCTAACCACTGCAATGAATTTTTCAACTAATATTGATGTTGAATGTTTAATGCTAGTGAAAACATTCAAAATTATTTGTTCATTGTCAGGTCATAGCACATGGTATTTGAATTTCGATTGAGAGGTGCTACAACTAATAAACGTGGCCCAAAAAAACAAAACAAAACAAAACGTGGGGTGGCAAAAATTTTAAAATTTTCAAGCATCCGAATTTATTATTTCATCAAAAGTAGGATTAAGTTATATATAAAAAAATTAAAAATAACAAAAAATAGTAACAAAAAATTAAATAACTTCTCCCTATCATATATTTTAATTTTTTTATCATAATTTATATTTAAATTTAAAAAATATTTTTATTTTTTTATTAGTTTGGGAGAATAAAGATCACAAACGTATATAAAATGATATAGACTTGTTAATTATATGTTATAAATTAATAATAAATAATTTATTATTATTTGAGAAAACAAAACAGTGGCATCGGGCATGCATGTAGGTTGGAGGAACAAATTAAAGAGGGTGCCGTTGAGTTAATAAAGAATTCATCATGTATTTTTTTTAGGAATGACTTAGCATTATTAAGGCACTTATGAGTCACTACAATCCCAACTCAACTAGAATTACTCAAACAAAGGTCACTCCCCTTTGTAATATGATTTATCTCAATTCTAACTCAAGAAATCTTTATCCTTAAGATTTTAATCTTACAAAAAGAAAATAATAGAGAGAGAGAGAGAGAGAGAGAGAGGGAGAGCTCACGATCAACAATCACAATAGGTTAAGATCAATATATTATAGTGTTCTAAGATCAAAGTGCACTTTGCGTGTATGGATCTTATCATGCATCCAAAAAACTTTTTCTTTTCGTTGGTTTCTCACAAATATCTCCACACACTTTAAATGTTGAACTAGTCTTGCATAGAGTACTAAAATTATCCTTCCTAACAAAGTGGTTTTTTTACGGATTTGAATCCCTAACATTGTGGGGACCTTTCAATTGCTGAATTTAAGTTTGCTTATCACTTGAACCACTCCTTTGTTACTTGAAATAAAAAAATACCAATCCATGTGCAATTGCAACATTTTTCCCAAAAAAAAAAAAAAACAGAAAAGCAAAACAAAACAAAGCATAAAATCAACCTTTGCTTAGTTATGATCAAATATTTTTTTTCTTGCCTGCTACTCATTTGTACGTATCCCTTTCCAATTTGAAACCCTTTAAAAGCTAAATGATTGGTGCCCTTTTTAGCAATAGGAGGACATCCAGGACCTACATTATAAAGGACAAATTAACAATGTGTTTGTAGTCTAGTGTAACATAGCATAAAAAAGATTCTTGCTTTGCAGTAGTGATTGATCCTCTTCCACATAAAAAACGTATGGTCATTAATAGAGAGAAAACTTGGTTTAAACAATTACTAGTTTTTTTTTTCTTTTTTGAAAAGTGATATGAGAAACGAAATAATTAAACTTGTTTGTAGTCATATTAAAAAGTGAAATTTTTAAAGATTTATTTGAACATAAATGTGAAAATTTTCATTTAACATGTACTTAGATGTTTGTAAACAATTTCAATTTTGTCGATGCTCAGATTATATCTTGGAGTGAAAGAAGAGGCTTAGTTTGGCAACAGAGTATTGTATTACTTAGAATGAGGATGGAGTTACAAGTTCTTGCCTTTATGAACTTAGAGTTTAAAGGAGGCTTAATGTCATTGTGCTTGCTTACGGTTATTTGGGATTTGTTTCCCTTTTATACCAAGGATACATGCTAGGTATTGTTAGGCTCCTTAGTCTCACTGTGTTTACTCTAATTTTTAAGACCTTGACAATGTGGGCTAATCTATTCTAGGCCAATGAGAATATTGTCCTAAAACATTCTTTAATCCTTTTATATGTACCTTTATTGATAAATGCTTCAACTTTTTCTTAGAAGTTGCAATGTCCTTGATAAATTTTCTCCAATCCCATCATTCTTTTTTGAAGGGATTTTAGTTGTGCCTTGAATTGATTATTTTAGCCCTGCCCCATTTGTCTATAAAAAGCATTTAGGGCTCTTGTCCTTATGCATGCAGAAATGAAAGGGTTGGTTTTTCTTTTTTCTTTTGTCAATGTAGGCATTTCTTTGGTTTTGCTAACACTTTAATCCTTTTCAATGTCATTAAAATTTTTAGATCTTGTGACATGAAGGTTGTAAGGCAGTTCCTTTGATGAAGAAAGAGAGAATGAAGGTGATAGTATGTGTCTGTACCTTGTAGAGCTCGTGACTCTAATTTCCTTGATTAAAATTGGTGATGTCATGCTTACTAACATTGAGTTTGCATTAATTTCTTTAATTGTTTGTCTCAAGCCAATGTATGGTTGTGGCCTAATCTACATTCCCCATGGCAGATTTGAGGGGCAACCGTGGGCTTTCGAAGGGAATCCTAAGACTTGCCTTGTGGGTCCTATTGCGACTTTTGAAATAACTTCTGAAACTAATTCTAGTTGGTGAAACTCTAAAGTGGATCAGGATGGTTGTCTTCATTGTTGAATTTCTTATAGTTCTATGAGTCAAATTTGTAAACTTTGCACATCATGAATGAAAATTACAGTTTTGTATACTATGTAATTCGCTTTGTAGTTTGCCTATACTTTCTTCCTTTTTCTTAACTATTAAGCTCGTACCTCAATCATGAGATAATGTTGCATTGGTTCTTAGACTTTATCATTTCTTTTTTGCCCTTTAGTAGCAAGATGTACGATGACAAAGAATTGATCGTTCCATAGTTTGCTGTAGTGCGAAGCCATTTTGCAACTTTTTTTGAAGGATTATATCCATCATTTGACCTTGAAGACTTCATGACACTATTGACCTCAAAGGAGAGGAAAGGTCCAATAAGATATGCATTCTTAGGACCGAAGTGGAGGAAAAACCATAAGAGTGGCCCCGTGGGATGAACTCCATTTTTGGGTGAGATGAAGATCTTATTAGGAGTTCTACCTTCCCTTATAGTAAATAGATTGTGGTAGAGGCATAATAGTTCATTATTGTTGCTCTATAAAAGGATAAATATAACCATGTTTGTGAAGGTGATGTTGCTTTTAGGTCATATAGAATGAGTCAAATATCAATCTAATAAACACATTAGTGTTTTTTCCCCTCCCTTTTTGAGCTTAATTTTTTGAGATTAGAAATGTGCTCTAACCTAGTACTACTTTTACTATTTTCATCTTTTGTTTTTTATGCCTTTCCTTTTTTATACTCCCACTTATGCACCTTTTGCACCTTGTCCAAGGGATTTCTTTTAGCATAGATTACCAGCAATTTTGTTAGGTTCAAATTCACCTTATTTGATTATTTTGCTCGTTTAGATCTTTTTGCAATGCATTTTGTTAACACTTGGCTTCTCACTTGCCCTAAGTTCTTATGTTCTTCCTCTTATTTTCTTTTGATTTTTATAGCATTCATGGTATAAGATCTTGTTGTTCTTTGATCTCCCTTGATTGTTCCTTAGCCATTAGGTGCATTAAGTTTTAGAGACAAGCTATAAGAGCATATTGTAACTCCCGACTTATTTAGTCTTATTCACCCGAGGATGACATTATTGGCAAATGAAGCTTTGGTGACATAGAAGTTGATAAAGGCATTTGCTCTATGGTCTTTGTCTTCAAGAGTTACTAGGAAGGCTATCATTCCTTTAATTTGTAGTTGTAAACTTCTAATCCTATGCATTGTCATGTTTGCAGGTTAGAGGTTAAATTCAGATAGGCCTATATCTTTGAGGGCATTATATTGCAGTAACTTTATATAGACCAAGATTCTTCAAACCATCCAATGGCCAATCATTGTAATGATAACTATAA
The DNA here is from genome assembly GCA_032878935.1 of Erythrophleum fordii. NCBI lineage: Eukaryota > Viridiplantae > Streptophyta > Magnoliopsida > Fabales > Fabaceae > Erythrophleum > Erythrophleum fordii. The sequence continues at coordinate 43,856,156 of JAVQMF010000053.1, read as the reverse complement.
GGTCATCTTTATTATTAACTATTAGGTGAGAATCCTTCTTACAGAATGTGATTATTTTAGTTTGGCTCTAGGGTGGGCTCATGACCCATTGTCAATTGCTATTACTTCATTTAAATAGTTGTTTATGGCTTTTTAGGTTTATCAAGGTTGATCTAAGATTACATTGACGGCTCCTGTTAAGGCTAGGCTTGGAGTTCTTGCTTGATTCTGCATTGGTTATGGTATTTCTTTTCAGCCAATTTTCTTGACTCTTTCATCACCATGACATCTCCAAATGTTATTTTATCTTCTATTTTAACTTTATGTCATAAAGTTTTGTAAAAAGCCTCTTTAGATAAGGTTTTCTATTACATCTTTAAGGTCTTTGCAACCCCCCATACATGTTGTACCTAATGTCACGATGATAATGGAACTAAGTGCCTTGGTCATGATTGTCTTTTAGAGTTCACAATGGCTAAGGTTGTTTCCAATTAGAAATATTATTAGTGGAGTATAAAAATTGAACCTAGGTTTTCAATTGTCCATGTTCCTTAAGTTGATCTTTCCTCCAAGTTTGTCCTTGACTAATTGGCAAGGTTATTCCTCTCTTTTTACATCTTTAGGTTCCCTTTCCTCTCTTCTTTTGTGGTCTAATTCTCTACTTGGATGTGTTACGACAACTTCTACATAAGCTCCATGACAGTTTCTAAACACTTTTTGGCCAACAAGAATTTCAACTTTCTAAACTTCAAACCTACAGTCATGGTTGTGATGACTGTCCCTAAATCTAAGTATTTGATAATGTTCATTTTCTTATTGAAGCATTTGGCGTAGTCTTCTAAGCTATCCTCTTCCTTTTGATACATCCCGAGAAGAGTGGATGCGTCTAAGGTTTATATCTAGCTTATTGTAAACTAGGCTTAAGAATGCTCATTAAGCTGACTAGAGTTGCCAATTGAATTATTAGATAGACTATTAAACTACATTTTAGCTCCTTCCTTAAAGGTGGTACAAAATAGCTTACATTGATCTTTTATTAAAATATTAGCCAGATCCATCTAGAGGATAAAGGTCTATAAATGGTGGGTGAGGTTAACTTTCTTGTCATATAACTCAATTGTAACAAGCTTGTGTCTCCTTGAAAGGATTATTGGCCAAATGTCATTCTTGAACGATGAGGTGTCAAATCTTGTAAACCTTATGTCATTGAAATAGTAAGGTTGTAGGGTGTTTCTACTATCCTACTTCAAGATTGCCTCCATGACATCTTGATTTTCCCTTTGAGCTTTCTACTCTTTTAATATCCTTCGCAATGCTTGTAACACATCATCATTCCCTTTTGGGCATTCTCTATCTTTGCTTGATACCTAGTTTGCATTTCATTGCTTAAGGTTCTAGGTTCTACTAGCTTTTAAGTGAATGTTGGTTTTGGTGGAGTGCTTGGATCTTATGTTGGTACTTCTTCCCATATTTCTCATGATTCTTTCATTTGCTTACATTTCATAAAAGATGTTTTCCATGTTATCTCCTATTTCACTAGATTCACTATTTGTGTCATTTTCCTATGAGGGTATATAGTCTTCATCGAGGGATGTTTCATGTGCTCAACTTCTTTCTCTATTGCTCTAGACTTGGTTGGAATGGGAGTGCTCTCTAGTTGCTTTAGTTGCTTTTTTCGCTTGAACTGCTTTTCCTTTTTAGATTCATGCGAGTTCACTTTCTTATAGGTCCCATTTTGTAACTACCAACTCTTGCTGCATTGTTATAATGTATTGCTGTTGGTATAACACTTAGAAGATTTTGGTGTTATCAGCTTGTAGGTGTGCTATGGTTCCTGTTATTATTTGGTCGATCAATGGTGAAAAAATGAATGACATTTTATGACCTTGAAAAGTTGACATTGTTGTCTATTTGTATTAAGATGTAGAGAGTACTTACTAGTCTAACAATGGTTGGAATCGACATATTCACCCTAGCTCGTATGTTAGAAGGCCTCTGGGCATCATGGTTCTCATCCTCATAGAGTGATAGAAAGGAAATCGCTTGACAACACACTCTTAGACATATCATTCTCCTTACTTAAGTGTTGTGGCAATTGTTCATGTCATTAGAATGGTTTCACCTCATTTGTACCATAGATCATGAAGACTAATGTGTTTGAAAGCCTAAATTGTGGTTATTGTTCTCGAGACCAATAATCAAAATAGCCTACTTGATGTGCCAAATGTTAGTGTGCAGGTTATGGCTTAAAGTGAAAGAGGAGGCTTAGTCTAATAATAAAGTATTGTATTTGTTAACATTAAAAAAAATAAATAGGTTGGATCAAACCTTAGGCCTATAATTTAGGGTAAGCCATTGAAGGATACATGCTACATAAAAGAGTTTAATTAGGTTTTAAAGGATGAAATAGGCTATAATAGTTGCAAAGCATATATTTAATTTATTGGTATCTTTGATATACTAAAACAAAATAGCCTAATAATGTGCAGCTAAAAAAGAGGAGAATATTTAGTTAATTCTAGGTAGTATTCACCCATTGCAAGATATTTTGGAGGCGGTTAATCAAATTAGCTAGAAATAGGGAAAATTCATAAGTCAACCAAGTCAAGAAAAAGTGCAAAATATGTTAAAGGCTTCCCTTAATTATAAGGATAAGGTTAAACACGGTTAGTTGCCGAAGCAGTTAGTTAATAGGCAAAAAATAATTTTTAAATCTTTAACTTTGCTGATATGGCATGGCCCATCACTCTGATTGTTGGGCATGATCTTATACTATTGTTTACATGTGCATAAATTTAGGGAAAGTGGTAGAAAATTTTTAATAGAGTTAAATGTTAGTTTTAAGCTTATAAATACTCATTGTGTATTTTTATTAAAGAAACACACACATCTAATCAATCAAATATAAGCCTTTAAATTTTATCTTATACTTTTTTGCCTTTAAATTCTAGAATTTATCACTTTATTTATAGCCTTTTGTTACTACATTTATGCCTTTACTTTTCTTTGTTGCTCTTTTTAGCTGTAGGTGTTAATCATGTTTCAAATTAGGTATTTCTTTTGTAGCCTAGGAACCCAAAGTTGATGAACAAAATTTCTTCCTTAGCGTATTGCTTGAACGTAGGGATCAAAAATGTGAATTAGCTAATTAGTTCCATTAATCAATCCGGATTCACAAATAACAATTTTGGCATGCTCGATGGGATCAAAAGAAGAACTTTCAATGGAGTTCTTAATACCTAGTCATTACTACAAGTAACGTATGCACTTGCAATCATTAAAAAATTTAAGTAATATGGATATTCCGTAATTAATTGCAAAAGAGAATAGCAGTCGAAAAACTGTTGACCCTTAAGCTTCTCAGCTTCTAATTATGTCATGTTTAGGCATACCATCTTTGCTAAATACGATGCCATCAATTATGGGACAATCGATTACAACAATCTCATTATTAACTATAAGATAAGTGGCTTTAATCTTGGAGGAAGTAACTAAATCGAGCTAAGCTATGGTGATGATAACATCTTTCATCTATTAGCAAATTAACATAGGGCTTAATGATCTTATGTATTAAATGTCTCGTCAACTTCCTGAGATTATAAAGTCAATGATATATGATGAGATGTATAATGTTCATAAGCAAGAGCAAAGACAAGTCTAGACTAGAGAATATTCTACATCATCTTTTAACGTTGGTTAATCCATTCAACAGTTGATCCAATTTTAAATGCCTTTATGACCATAAATCCAATTAATCTTAGGGAACAAATGTTGAATGAGTTAATATTACAACTTGTTATGTAGTATGGGTAAGTCCAGAAGACTGCTAAACATGTTAGGTAATTTAAGTGTGCCTTATGTATTGCCTAATCCTATAACGAATAGTCCTATCCCATAGGCAAATAAGTAAAGCACTACAACTTATCCTATCGTCAGTTATGAGGTAGTTCAACTTGAGGGATCAGGAGATTTTACTAGAAAGTAATAATGGAATTTTTTCCACCTTAAACCATTAATCAAACAATTTACCTATAAACCTTAAAATAACCAATCTTTCATCAAACCATTCTAATTCCTCCACTACGAAAGACTGTCTCGGAAGAATTAGCTAAGAAGTAACCATGAAATCCAGTTCCACCTCTTATAGCTAACCAATTTGTATATCCACACATGTTAAAGCAACAGATTGGTCAATAGCTAATTCGAGTTCCTTTAGTACCATTAAGACAAACTAGTCTACTTCCAATATAATTATTGAATGCTAACCAATTTGTAATTGCTAAACCTAAACCTATAGTAAATTAGCTGACTGATCCTAATATGATTGTTGAAACAATAAAAAGATGCTTTGGCATGTAGTTAATACATCTTGATAGGTCTATGTATAGGAAACCATACTTTAATGGGATAAACAGAATATGTCAGACCTCTTTTATAAGCCTTATATCTATAATTATTATCTTAGTCCTTTTTATTGATGCCTAAATCAAGTTTAATCAAATATATTAGTTTCAATTACCAGTTCAAGCATCAAAACATGATAAAAGTGTATAAATTCTATACTTTTTTTTTTCTATAAATTCTTTATCAATAAACAATCATATATGTATAACTCTACCTCTCTTATATGCCCAAATAGTACACTAGACTAGGATTAACACTAAAGGTGGATCTCAATAGTCTAGAACTACTTTTGGGTCCCTGAACTTCTATTCCAGCTTGTTATGCAATCAATTATTACATTCTAACCTTATATCTGCATTTAAATTATATGGCCAAGCATTTTGGTTTACTAAAAATTCAGCAGCATAATGGCTATAAACCAGATGCTATCTAGGCACTTTAGCCGTCTCGTATACTAATCCATTGCCTACATATAACATAAATACAGTATACTCAATTCCAGAGGCCTTAAAGCTCAATTATCAGCTAGCCCTTAGACTCTGATTACTTAATTAGTTATGAATATTAAATGCTCATAAATACATCAGATAACATTACTGAAAATAGTGATATACTTTTTAATCCATCTCTAAACTATCATGTCTAGACTTAAAATGCATACATCATTATCGTTAAACACATCAATCTCAAATATAGTCTAACAATATATATATATATATACAGAAATACAACATTAACTATATATGTCTTCATGGAGCTATGGACTTCCCTTTATCTACTCAATTACTTTCACCTGGCAAGGGGTTAGTGAATATAAGAGTGAGATTCTAGGGAGAATCTCAAGAGCATGATTATATTATAACATGCAATAACCACTCAAGCACATAGGTATGCATGTATGTAGTTCCTCTTAACATCTGGGCATTCTAACATGCAAAAATATGCATACATGTGGTTGAAATTTGGCCAAGCTCACTAAACTCTTTCCTAAGTAGCTCTCATATTTAGCACAGGGAAAAACTATTATACTCAATTCCCTAGCCTTTTTCTCTTAGTCATTATTAGGTAAAACTTTGCTTACTAAGCCCGAACTAATAGAAATCTCATAAAACTTATATAACTCATTTAAATATCAAGCAAACATAACATACAAACAACTAGGCACTCAAGTAGTCAAAAGCATGATAAAGAGGAGAAAAATGCTACCTATTATAAGTCTACACCCGATGCTACAAGTACTAGACTTCTTTTGCTTATAATCTTTCTCTTTAATAGCCAGTTACCGACACTGAGACTCTTCACTATTCTAAATACCAATATTATCATATCATATCCAAATCAGTGCCAAGACTTTAACATATTGACTATATGCTTTGATATAGATGATTTATGCATTTTTAGCCTTCTTGGAGGCACTTTAAGACTTTTCTTCCTTAACATATTGATCATATTCTTAGGACTCAACTATCTTACCATTTCACTTAAAATAGGATTTCTACTTGCCTTTTATCAAGGCCCTAATTTAGGGTTTCTCATAAGCAAGTTTTCTTACGCAACTCAAGCTTTCTAAATTCATATTTTGAGTTCAAAATTGGCATTTTACTATTCACTTAATCATTGCACTATTCCTTTGATCATTTTCCACTTTGACATATTTAGTAACTTCAGGCTATTTTTGCTAAATTTATTTCTATGCCTTAAGACCTTATTCTAACATCCTAGATAACTCTTTATGCTTTTATTAAACTTATAAGAATGTTCAAATACAATGCCATATATAAACATAGTTATTTACCCAAGTTGAGTTTTCTTAAATACTTAAAAATTTTAACTTTCACAATTAGCCTATATAATTTAAACTGATATTTTTCCTAACTTTTATAATTCTCTAAAAGACCTCTAAATTTATTAGAACTTAAAAACAAACTCATCTGACTAACTTTTGGAAGGGGTAGTTAAGAATCAGCTTCTGTGGTGCCATATAAAGTTTTCTTACTTCCTTCGGCAATTTTTATTCATTTCTTCAACCTAGATGAATTCTACATGCTTCATATGATCAATTACATGCAAGGAAATGTAGAGAGAGAAATTTTCTCTCTCTGGGTGTGATGAATGGAGGGAAGAATTAAAAAAACTAAAACTTGAAACATAACAATATATATCTCAATTCGAAACTTGTTCCATACTCTTCAATTTCCCCTTATTAAAATTTTTAAAAAAGCACTCTCTTCCCCCTTATTGGCAACTGAAGCTTCACTAACTCAAATTCTAAAACCATCCAAATGAAGAGCATAAGGAGGAGAACACTTTTACTAACTAGGTCTAAGTGAAATAAGCTAAAAAAACATACCTATTTTATTGCTTCTTTCTTTTCTCTCTCCTCTTTCTTCAAGATGCCATGGATGAAGCTTAAACTAGCTAAAAAAATCTAAATGGCAATTGAAGAAGGGGCTAGACAAAGCATATATGAAAATATCAAAAGTCAACAAGTCAACCATATTATACTTTTGTAAATATTTCTTTTATGTCCCAATTTTTCTATACTTAAATTTTTTTCATTTTAGCTTAATTTTTCTATAGATTTAAGTTCCATATTCTCATTTAGAAGGTCTTAAAGCCCTTAGGCCAACTTTCCTGGCTACAGGATCTCAGAATAGCGTAAAATGACTCAATATTGCATTGCAATATTAGCTTTTTCATTTTTCATACCGTTAGTGTTTTGACCTACTTTTTGCTTCATAGACATCCTTTATAACTCATTTAACTTATATATAATGGGAAATAACATTAAATTGCTTTAATTAACTTTTTATTAAAATGTTTGTATTTTTTACTTTTTTGGCATTCCCTTGTTCAAACACATTTAAAACTCATGCTTTTTTTCTTTTCTCTCTATTTTCTCTCTGTAATTGGTTTTTGACTTTCTTTCTCTTATCCTTTTAACTTATTAAGAGATTTAGATCCAATTAGAAAATATAGGATGTACAGAATGATGTCCTTATTAAGAGGTTTTAAAACTCTTGATTATACTACTTTCTCAGGTGAAGATGGTAAATTTACCATGAACATATAGGTAGGTTTATTGCCCAATATGGTGAGATAAATCAAAATGAGTATTATAAACTCTAACTATTTCCTTTGTTATTAACTAAAACTACTTTCACGTTGTATTTGTCCTTGCCACCTAACTCTGTGTAGAATTAGGCAGATATAGAAAGACTTTTTTTATGATAGGTTTTACAAGCCACAACCAAAGGTTGAATATGCTACCATTGCTATAGGTAACATGAATCCTTAGCTAAAAGAAAAGCTAATAGCCTAGGAATGCTTAAACCTAACTTAGTTAGCAACTAAACCTATTTGAATTAAGTAATTCATTCTAGAAAAGGAACAAAGGATAGTTAATTGAAGAGGAAAAGGTTCACAAGTAGTGTCTATTATGGATAACACTAATGATCTATAAGGAATAGTTTAGGAATAACAGTTAGGTGATGTTCTAATAGTAGAAATATTGAGAGGGAAGTCATATTCCTGACTAGTTTTAAGGCCTACAATAGTTGATCAAATTATTGGTCAAAGACTAATAGATCAGGCTGCCAAATAGATATAAAGTTTCATCTATTTGAAGGACAAAAAATATTGTAAGTGGCATCACTTGTATAGTTATGCTATTGTTAATTGTATTGTTTTAGAACACTATTCGTAAAGCTTTAAAGGATAGGAGATTTAAATTAACTAATAAAGGCATAGTTGATATGACAGTAGATACCGATCTCTTTCTAACAATATTTACAAACATGGTTTTAGCATTAAGTTCACCATTTCATTCTTCGAAACATAAATGGAAATAATCAATACAAAAACAATTAATAGTGAAAGAAATAACACCAGACCATAACAAAAATGATAGATAATTAGTTGTACAACCTAAACAACTAAGATCTACTATTCATAAGTGTAATGTTTTTTGACAGACTACAAGACCCAACATTAAAGAAAAACGACAAGGTGTTTGACAAGTTATAAATTCCAAGGGTGGATGAGGAACTGATTCCAAAAGGCAAAAGGCAAGCAACAAAGTTCAACATTGAAAAATGGGATATCTATCTTGAGAATAACCTTTTGCAATGACAAACAACTAAGGCACAAAAAATAATCAAGCCAAAAGCTAATATAAGGAAAGGTAATGGTTCTTTAACAAATATGTTAAAAAGAAGTCGCAATAGCCATTCCAACTAATTGATTAAACTCATACTTAGAAAAAGAAAAGACAAAGGCAAAGATCTACTTAGAAGGTGAGATAGATGCTCCAAATACTATGTGATTAAAAAAGAGGTATAGACACCTAAAAATATTGATACATTTGAACCAATATTTAGTCTTAACCTATCAAAGCAGAAAAATATCCTAGAAAAAGATAATCTCTTGGATAAAATGATGCTAAGACATTTCCTATAGACATTGATGTCATTAGCATTATCCCAAGTGAATTCTAGGTAAATGCAAGATAGCCAGAAAGCTTGGAAGGAGACATGTTCACCAAGGAAGCAAAATAGGCAACCTCGATAAATAATGAAACATCTAAGCTAGCATGATGTAGTTTGAAAAACCTTTAGAGGCTATAACTAAATGCTTAAAGCCTTTTTATATTAAAGCTCACATTAACAGCAAGCCAGTCACTAAAGTATTTGTAAATGAAGGAGCTGTGTTAAACATGATGCTAATTAGCATGTTGAAGAAGTTAGGAAAAACCTAGGCAGATCTTATCAACACTAATATAAAGATGACTAATTTTATAGGGGAAGTAAGAAATGATGTTAAAGTACTAGTAATTGATATAATAGTAGGGTCTAAAACAACTAGTGTAACATTTTTTTGTTATGGATACCAAACCTATGCATTTAGTGTTACTAGGTAAAGATTAGATCCATTCCAATGAATGCATTCTTTCCACATTGCATCAGCGACTTGAGTGGGAAGGTGACAAAGTTGAAGTAGTATTGGTTGACAAAAATCTATTTGTAATTGATATAAAAATGACAAAAGCCATATTTTATTCACCACATATAAGGCTTATCAAATTGTTAGGGATTATAAAGAAGAGTCTTTCGAGTCTTGGAACCTCATTTCTTAGAGTTTCAAGATAATGATTTAAGATGATGAGGCCAACTTATGACCTTCTACGTAAATGATTTATGGATCAATAATGTAAAGTGATAAAAAATATTATGCATTGGCTAACGTTGTTCACAACTGAGGCTAGAATTTAGCAATCAGCCTCTAACACACTTGGAGGACAAAATGATAATTTAGAATCATTCATAAGCCAACCATCAGAAAAAGAGTTAGAGTCCCTAATTAAGAGACAAGCACCTAGTTTTAAGGCTTAATATCATTTGATTGACATCAATTTGGGTCTTGATGAAAAGCCCATATTAACTAGAATCAGTGCCTTATCGAATGAGAAAAACTAAAATTGGCTAATCGATATCATAAAATAATATAAAAGAATACTTTTGCCTGAGATTACTATGAAATACTTGGGTTATCTAGACAATTAGTTGAGTATTGATTACCGATTAAAGAAGGGTTCAAATCACACAAGCAACCAGCTAAAAAATTCAATCTAGGATTGTTGTTGAAAATAAAAAAGAATAGAAAGACTATTGAAGGCAAGATTTATATAGCTAGACATGTGGAATGGCTTTTGAATATAGTTCTTGTCATAAAGAAAAATAGGAAAGTTAGGATTTGTGTAGACTTTTGGAACTTAAACTAGACTAACCTCAAAGATGAATATGTCATGCTAATAACTAATATATTGATTGATGCAGTAGCCAATCATGGGATTCTTACTTTTATGGATAGATATTCAGGCTATAATCAAATTTTTGTAGTGGAAGCAGACATCTGTAAGATGCCATTTCGTTACCCTTATGCGTTTGGTATTTATGAATGACTTGTTATGCCATTAAGTTTGAAAAATACAAGTGCCATGTACCAACGAGTGATGAATGCTATTTTTCATAACTTAATCCTTAAAAGCTTGGAAGTTTATGTAGATTTTGATCAATATTTGGCTATCATGGAGCAAGTATTCAAGAGGATGAGATTTCATGCTCTAAAGATAAATCTAGCTAAATATGCATTTAAAGTTTCTAGCTAAATATGCATTTAGAGTTTTAGTTGAAAACTTACTTGGTTTCCTTGTACATCAACAAGGAATTGAAGTAGATAAAAACAAAGCCAAGGTAGTTTTAAAGGCAAGACCACTGCAAAATAAGAAAGAGTTGCGAAGCTTAATTGGTAAGATAAAATTTCTAAGAAGGTTTATTACCAACTCAGTTGGGAAATTAAAAGCTTTCTCACTTTTACTAAAGTTGAAAGATGTTGTGAATTAATCTAGGGAGAAGAACAACAAGCATCTTTTAAACAAATTAAGCAATGCTTAGCTAACCCACCAGTCTTAGTACCTCCTATGCCAGATAAACTAGTGAAGCTCTACATCTCAGTTGCTAAGGAATTTATCAGTTGTCTTTTTGCACAGGATGTTGAAGATGGAACTAAAAGAGTTATTTGCTATCTTAGTCAATTATTGAATAATACTAAGACTAGATATATTCTAGTGGAAAAACTATATCTTTCTTTGTATCACGCATGTAAAAAACTTGAATGTTATCTTTTCTTTAAAGAAGTTTTAGTTATATGCAAAATTGACATAGTAAAATATTTGCTTAATAAGCCTATCTTACAAGGAGGATTAATGAAGTAGGCTATTAAGTTAAATTTTTTCCTTTAAAATATGTTCCACTTAAAGCTATTAAAGAACTAGCCTTAGTCAATTTGTTAGCTCAGCATTTATGTGTTGATATTAAAGACCCTTTAGCAAAAAATAACAATTATATATAACTCAAACCATGGGTATTAGCATTTAATAGATCTAGAACTTAGAAAGGTGTTAAGGTAGGAGTTTACTATCACTAACCCAATAACCAAATTAGGAAATTTATATTCTAGTTGAAATCATGTTATTTAAACAATCAAGTTGAGTATGAGGGCTTAATTATTGGGCTTAGATTATTGATATCCATGAAGGCTCATTTCATCTAAATAATGGGAGATTCTTAGCTATTCATTAAATAGCTTGCTGGAGAATATAATTATTATAATCCAAACCTATTACATTAGTATGAAACAACTTACATTTTTCTTTAGTAATTTGCTTATGTAATAGTTATGTATATATCTAGAAACAAAAATGTAAAAGTAAATGACTTATCCCAACAAGCTTTTGGATTCAAACCTATGGATTTTGAAAGTAATCAAGAAATCTTTCAAGTATAGGAAGTTATAGTTATTGATCAACAACCAATTGCTAATGATTGGAGAATAAAATTAATCAACTATTTAAAAAATCCCTCTTCTATAATAAATTTCAAGCTCAAGCAAAAAGCCTTAAGGTATGCCTTAAGTAATGATGACTAATATAAAAAAAGGCATGAAGGTTTATTGTTGAAATGCTTAGGTAAAATAGAAGCTTTGAAAGTTATAGAGGAGGTTCATGAAGGAGTTTACAATTCTCATAGATTAAGACTCAATATGAGACTAATCCACAGACATGGTTATTATTAGCCTCATATAACAGTTGATTGTTTCATATATGCTAAGAGGTGTGAAACTTGTCAATTGCATGATCCTATTTAAAAGCAACCAGCTGATGAGTTGTATCAATTATCAAACCATAGCCATTCAAAGGTTAGGCTATAGATCTAATAGGTAAAATTCATCTTCCTTTATTTAAGCGGCATGCCTTCATTAATGTAGCAATAGATTACTTTTACAAAGTGAGTGGAGGTACAAATGATGGTGAATGTTACATGAGCATATGTGAATAGGTTTGTTCAGCAACAAATCATTCATAAATTTGGTATTCCTCAAATCATAATAGCTGATCAAGGTATAGTCTTTACAAGGGACAAAGTGGTAGCTTTTGTTCAAGAATATGGTATACAAATGATTTATTGAACTCTATACTATGATTAAGCCAAAGTATAAGTAGAAGCTATTAACAAAATCCTAATCAACGCAATTAAAAAAGCTTTAGAGGACAAGCCTAGAAGGTGGCATGGAGTTGTATCTGAAGTATTATAGGCATATAGGAATGTTAAGTGTACAGCAAGTAGTCTTGCTCTATTTTAGTTAACTTATGGCCAAGATGTTATTTTTCCTCTAAAGATTACTGTAAGTGGCTAAGCAAAATAGTTTGGAACCAGACCAGTATCAATAATCAGTCTATATGGAAATGGAATTAGTATACGATGATCAATTAATGACCTTTGATAATATTCAGATCAATAATATGAAAGTGGTAAAAGTTTAAAATAGGCGAGTCAAATATAAAAAAATTATTAAAGGAGATTTGGTTTAGAAAACTATTTTGCCAATTAATATTAAAGACCCTAGATTCAACAAATGGTCACTAAACAAGGGTGGCCTTTTTATTATGAGTCAAGTTATTCCTGTTGGAGCTTATTGATTAGTGAACATGTAAGGAGAATAATTAAACTGAAGCTTCAATAAGAAATACTTAAAACTTTATTATCCTTCTTTTTGAGAAGGCATTCAACATACAAGTTCTTAATGGTAGTTATAAGCCAGCTACTTAGTTTTAGTTTAATAAAAGATAGAAAAAAAAAACAAAAAGAAGGTAGTCAAAATATATTAAAAAATTTATTAAGCTTGGTCTTATGTATTAGTGGGAAAATGAGGAATTATTGTCAAAGGAGTAGCTTCTTTGACAACAAGAAGAGCCATAATTGTTGTTCCTGAAGTGTCTCAAGCAAAGTTTTGAATTCTAGGAGATTGTGTTCTAGTTTCAATATACTTGCTTAGTTATGACTAACTGAGATTTGTTTTCCTTTTATACATAGGTATTAATGCTAGCTATTGTTAAGCTTTTTAGGGTTGGTGAAATTATTCTAATGTTGTGAGTCTTAACAATATTAGCTGATCTATTTTAGGTTTGTGAGGATATCATGTTTATAAAAGCACTTATAAGAAGTTTTATATAAGAAAAGACTTGGCTTTACACATACTTTCAAAGTTAAGTTGCATGATTCTTTTTTAGATTTTTATAGTTTTATTTAATTTTTTACTTATTTTTATAGTAATTAAGTACCTATAGATTTAGAAAATTTTAATTTGCTCTCAATTGTTAATTTTGTGGTAGTGTACCACTAATTATATGCAATTTTGACACTATAAATATGCATAATTTATGTTAACAAAATATATAAAAAGTTAAAAATGAAATGAGCTTTTTTTTGGGTCAAAAATAAAAATATTTTACCTTTTTAGTTTGAGCTTGTCAAAAAAGCAACTGAATATGTTATGTACCAAATTAATAGTTTGGACCTTTTGTAGCCCTTATGTGATCCACATTTAAAAATTAATTCCTTTCTCAAAGTAATTATATAAAAATAATATATTGACAACATAAATTATAAGAATGAGCTTTGACTAAAAAATTTATGAAAAAAAGTTCTCAAAGGCCTGGCCTAATCCAAGCTTAAAAGGGAGTTTGGAAATAGTTTTCAACTAGTAATAGACGGGCCTTAGCTAGGACCTCACTAGCTGTGTCATCGCCCCAAGTGTAAAGATGACTACAAAATTCTTTTTCATCAAATTTTAGTAATTCACATTCGGTCAATACAAATAATTGTTTTTTAATAATAATAAAATTTATTTTTTCATAGAAGAACTGAAGAATTATTTTTTCTAAACAAAATTAAAAGAAAAAACTTAATATTTTATAACAAAAATAATCTTACAAAAAAAAAATACAACCATTATCATAAATAATAATATTATAAAATTTTTTTAAAACTAAATAATTTTTTTATCACAATACCGTTAAAAATAACTAAGAAAAATCTTACAATACATTTTAAATAGTCCTTTGGTTAACAATAAACAGATTACTAGAGCCCCAAAAACAGGTCTAAGACAAATAAAATTTGAGGAAATAGACATAGTGGACAGTAGTCCAATTAATCTAAATCAAAGCTGCATTGCACTGACTTGTACATACAATGTCATAAACCCATTATTACTGTTTCTAAAAGTTGAGAGTGGATGCAGTTTTCAGTTTATATGAATTTTAATTATTTGATTTTCAAATTTTAAAAATTTATAATTTAATCCTTGAAAGATATATGTTAAAATAATTGGATCTCTGAATCTTACAATTACACGATTTAGACTTTAAAAAATTTAAACTTTGTACTCATTAATCCCTAAAACATGTACTGATGAGCATTATCGAGTAGCCAGTAAAAATTTTTAGAGATCGAATCATGTATTTTTTAAAATTTAGGAACCAAATATATAATTGAGGCAAATATATTTAAGAGACTATTGTATATTTCTGAAATTCAGAATCAAATAGTTAAAATATGTATGTTTAGAAACTAATATATATATATATATATATTCATGTTTTAATGGAAAAAAATTATGTATGTAGCTATCTCTTAAAAATTTATTTATAAACAATTAATTTTGACATATATATATAAAGCAATACTTTTATATTATTTACAAATTATATATAATACAAAACGTTCAAATTTTATACACTTGTTATATTTGTACAGTTAATAAATAAATTTACAAATGTTTGAGAAACTAAAATGTTATGAATTTAATGTTAATAAAAAATAAATCTTGCTAACGAGTGTCACATTGATTAAGTATGCATTAATAATCTTTGAATTTATAAATTAAATTTTATTTTAACGACAGTCAACATAAGTTATGGTAAGCATTAATTAAACTTGTCTTTATTATTTAAAACAAAATTACTCTTTAGCTCACCCATTCAACTTCTTCTAAATCTTTTTAAATAAAATTTAGCTTTTTTTTTATGTATGGTACCTTTTCTTTATTCTCTTTATTCATTTTAATATTTTATTCACGGAAAGTTATTTTTCCTATTACCAGTCTTTTTGAATAAAATTTAGCCTTCCTTCGAAAGCCTTTATTTTTATTCATGGGACTTCAAAAACAAAAAATCGGTCCAAAAAATGAGGATAAGGCCTCAAAACAGTTATACCCGATTTATGCCCCAAAAAAATTATAAAAATAGCAATACTCTATATCCATTTTAACAATTTATAGTACACCCAATTTATGAAAAGAAAACAACGATTATAATATCACACAATCCATTTTTAAATGTTTTTGAGGAAAGCAAGTTGAAATATGGCTATATATATGCCGGATGAGATTATGAGGAAAAATGATAAAAATGAATTAATTAAAAAAGGTACTATAAATAAAAGCAAAGGCTGAATTTTATTTTAAAAAAATTAGATGAAGTTGAATAAGTGAGATAAAAGCGTAATTTTATCTTTAAAAAATAGAGACAAGCTTAATTAATGTTCATTGTCACTTATCTTGATTGTTTATTAAAATAATGTTTAATTTCATAAACCAAAAATTAATTAATACATCTTTCACAAGACCCCTAAGCAATTTTTTTTTTATATGTCAGTCATCATTAACTACAAGAATACATTATACGACCCAAAACCAAAACCCCAAAAGAAGGAAAAAAAGAAAAAAGAAAAACCTAAACTCTGCTTGGCACTATTATAGAAGAGAATTCTGCAAAACATTCAGAATGGACACAACTTGAAATTTAGCAACAAGGCCTGCAAGTACTTGTATGTCCTCGCAAAGAAATTGTAAGTCTGTAGGTAATTCGTAATGAGCGTATATTGAGGTTCTGTGAAAACTAATATTGACAACGAATATGTTTTGAGGATGGTAGTGCCATAAACCATTGATAATTTACCAAAAACCTAATGTATGTTTTCTTTTACAATTGTGATGTAAGGTATCTATTTATTAACTCTTTACCCATCTATTTGATTCACATGTTTTTCTCTTTTATATATATATATATATATATATAAAGAAATTTTTAAAAAAATTTACAAAATATAGTAATATTAGTATAAACACTTACAAATAATTTTATCAAACATAAATAATTTCTTTTTATAGTTTTTTTATGAAATTCATTTTAAAAAAAGAAATCTTCTCCTTACCGATGGTACCTCCTGGTCACTTGCATGGTAGAATCGAAGGCGACAAAGGGAGCAAATCTATGGAAGCCACTAAACGAAGAGCGCATCAAATGCCTAGAATCAAAGCCACCTCTCTCTGTATAGTATACATTTTCCTCTTTTTCTTTTTCTTTTTTTATTTTTTATTTTTTTGAAGAGACTAGTCCACCATATTGCGTATTTTAGTGACATCATTTTTCCTATTCAATTCACATACCGCAATCACCATTCTATCTTCAGAATATTCCGTTTTGGATTCCACTGTGCTTTCTAACAATTGTATTACATCTATAGTAGCATCGAGTTTTTATAAGGTATTAATCCATCAGAACCTTCACTGTGCTTTCCCTTTCTATCGCCCTCTCCTCCTCCTGAAACAGAACTCGAGTTACGTCATGCAGTTTACTTTGAACTCATGATTAAATTGGAAATAACAACACGAAAAGAAATCCGCATGGGTAAGTAATATCAAAATTTTTATGCGCAAGTCATAACAATGACAAACAAATCTCAGATTCCATATTTTATATAAAGTAAAAATATACAGCCGGCATTTACGCTCCAATATCAAAGTTTCGTGTATAGACCAAGCATGTCTCTGCCACTCATTTGGAATATTTAAAAAAAAATCTGTGGAATCAGAAATAAATGATAAATATAGACGAACCGAGAGTCCTGTCTATCCCTAGTCACAGCGAAAGAATACTCTTGAGCTATACCTCTGCCCATAAAGATGCACCACCGTCACTGTTCTCTATTTCTACTCGAGGTTATGGAATATTTTACAAAAAAATGGACAGTACACAATTTAAAATAAAACCTAAATCTGGTAAGACATTAAAAAGGTGTGATCAATGAACAAGTATGCGAACTCCATTGATTTATGGGGATTTACAAGTTTACATGCAATGGTAAATATTATTTTGACAGGACTTTCTGCTCCTGAATTGTGTAAGTTGCAATTAGAAATATTATAAGAAAAAGAAAAAGATCAAAGAGGCGAGCAGAATAAGCGTCTCATAATTTACATGGGGTAGCATTCAAGTTAAACTTCCTACAAAAACGTTTTGCACTACCAGCAACTTCCCTACTGATAAACTTGATTATCACAGACATAAAGGCATCAGCTAGCAAGTTACTGAACCCGAGAGAAAAGGACCTCCATAGCAAAGAATTTGCATCTGCAATGATTAATTTCTCATATGGGAGTGGATTCAAGATATTGGCCAATTCACAAGAAATGGTAGAATCCAATAGATGACGCATTTGTGTCTCGAGGATAAAGAGAGTGGTTCACTTGGGAGTCATGTAGGCGTGACAGCTAGTACACTCCCAAGAAATTGGCACACACTGTAGTTTACGATGAGAGCCACATAACCTTGTATTCTCAAGCCAGAGCACTCTCTTTAATAATAGCTGAATCTCTGACTTGGTTTGCAGCTGTTACAATTATCACAAGAAAATCGTTAGTTTTGATATCATTGTTGAAAATGCTTATCCAAGACTGTTGCAGTTTTTATGGCATATACTTTGACATCAACAACAACAGCTCCCTGGTCTGTGTATAAGTTCATACAGAATCGTGACAAAAAAAGCTTGGGGGAAACTAGATATTAAACTTTACCCCTCTTCTTGATCTTGTTACGGAAACTTCTTTTCCTGCTAAATGCTGTCTCCTGCAGTATTAAAAATAAATGTATCATTCCATGGATAAAGGATTCCGTTAATGATCTACGGAGTAAGAATAATGTTTGACTTGATCAATTGGTAGATAGTTATACTATCAAATACATAATCTGCCTGCAGCAAACTCGCTCTTGAAGATATGTTACCATGTAGAAGGTACCGGGGGGAAGAAGAGAAGAAAGGGGGGGGAGGAGTGGTCTCCATCTATATGCATTTTCCCACGAATAAGACCCCCTATATACTAATTTATGTTCAAAATTTACCACAGGTTGACCAAGTTCCCCTGCTTGACGAACCACATCAACAAGCTCCCTGTTAGATTCGGTGTACATGCTAGTAACAAGTCCAAATTGACCAGCCCGACCAGTGCGACCAACCCTATGCAAGAAGTCTACAGCAGAACTAGCAAAATCTGCCTGAAATTGGTGCATAACATCAAGGTGAATACCTATAAGTAAAAAAATATCACAGGGAAAAAGATACATGTAGAGTAGTAGCTCAAGCTATGAAGCATAGACGCTAGAGCGGCACAACAAATATGTGTGTCATACTCAAATATTGATATTTAAACTTCCCAAATAATGAGCTCCTTAAAAAAAAAAGACAACAGGCATCACCCTATATTATAAGTAGTACTTGCACTATTTTACAGAAGTAAACTAAAATAAAATAAAAATTATTATCTCATCAATATGGATGCTTGTCAAACATGTGTCATTGGCATATTGTGGCAAGTGTCAAAATCCAAAACACTTTCTGTGCTTCATAGGGCCCAAGAATACTTTTTAAAGACTTCAATTGACCTATTTATTTTAATAAATAGGTGCACCAAAATTAGAAGGAAAGCAATTCAGATAAACAGTGCAAAAACAGCCCTGGGAATATGGGTGATCTTGTACATTGTGGCATAGTAATCAAAAGCTAATATTTGATTGCGGCTGAATTATTGCAAGTTATAACAGATGTACCCTGATGTTTGAGGATAACTGTCCTTCTTGGACAACCTTAATTAGCTAGCTGCTTTGTAAACTAATTTTTCTTTTCATATTTTAAATCCCCATTTTCAAGGACTACATACCCAAATTGTATTAAACACCTTCCCACTCAAGGGTCTCAAAACTCAAGTAGATTTCTCATTTGTAGATCACAGTTACATTCACTTCTATCTTTAGGATTAGTTCACAGATTTCAGCTTCCTAGAGGTAGTTTGGCCCTTAAAGACAAACAGAGTTCTGTTAACTATGTTCCAACCTTGAAGCTGAAGTGTAATTCATGTTTCATTCATTCCTTAGTCTTACTTCACGCCAATATGTTCCTTATGAAAAGTAAAAAGTTATCTATCTAGCAATCAATCTTGTGATTGAAAATGAACAAAACCATTGACCGTACCAAGTTAAAAAAAAAAAAAAATCTAAAAGTACTCACTTCTCTATATGTCTATTCTAGTCTCACCAGATGAGAACAAAATATTGGACATCAACTTGAATAGGCAGTGAGTGCATAAATTTAACCTCAAAATATGGACACCATGAAGATAACAATCTTGTGTGGAAGAGATGTTAATTATTGAAGTGCCATATTAATAAAGAAACTGATGGTTTATCAACATAAAATACTGCCACATGTGGAGAAGCTGCAGTATTGATTGAATAAAAATCTTCATTTAAAGTTTTCAACCATTTTTATAATCATTCCCTTCCCAATTTTCTGCTCATAGTGAGAGCTCAATGCTTTCATCTTCTCCATCTACACTGGCTTCCCTAATTTGATATGTTTTGAAACCTAGAATTACTGAGTTCTTGCTATAGAAAAATAGAACTACCAATTGAATGAAAAAGCTAAATTGCTTTAGCAAAAGCGGAAGCACCTGAATAACATGTGAGATGTTTGGAATATCAACACCACGTGCAGCTGCATCAGTGCATACAAGAACACCACCTTTCTCTTGGAATTCAACTAAGGTCTTTGCTCGCTCCTCCAATGTGCAATCCTTATGATAGCGTAAACATTCAATCCCAGATCTGAGCAATATCTTTGCCACAGCTTCAACAGCCTCAACAGTGTTGGCAAACACCATTGTTCGACAAATGCCACCAGCATTACCCAAATCTTTACTGAAACCTTGTCTCACAGCTGTTATGAGTTCATCCACCTGTGTATCAACAGTAACTTCAATCCACCTCTGTTCCAATCTGAAATTGAAAAGAAACATAAATAAATTAAGTCATAAATGAATAATCAAGCATATTATTTGCCATGGGGTCCAGGATACATTGGATATTACAAAATTTCACTAGTCAAAAAGTAACAGTTTTATGCATGCATTTCACATGGGTTTTTAACCAAGAAAGAACAGCATTGAGAACTAATGTCTTGATTAAGTCAAATTATATCCTTGCCTGTAATGGCAGATACTTAAATGATTTAAAAAAATTATCCATTTGAGAGTGGAACCTAAGTTGTAAATACTTGAAGTTGAAAAACTTGTGAATTGTTTGATTTAGGGTAACTACACAACTCTGAAATCACAATTGGTAAAAAGACCAACAGAAAAAGCCTCTTTCATACTTGGATCCTACTTCCTACCTATCACAATCACGTCTTTCCTTGTTGCTTTGGCAAAGTCATTATTGGTCTCCTTCCTATCCTCTTTAAAATACTAGATGAATTCTGTCACTTTTCTGCAGTGAAAATTTGGATCTGTGTGCTAAACAATGCAAAACTACCTCAAATTATTCTACTCCTTGTCTTCAATTTAAGTAAATACAGCCTATGTCTGAACATCTACATTTATTATAAGTTACCTGATATTCAACTCAATATTCTTATGGATATTAAAGTCGGTTTTCGGATTTGTCTCTTAACATTACTGGCAAAGGTATTATTTGACTCAAGATTTCCTTCTTATGTATCCCTCTTCACCTAATTGCCAGGGAAAAAAGATAAATAAATAAATAATTTCAAGCAACAGAACCACTTTCTAATTGCAACTATCAATAGATCCACACTATTATTTGATCACAACAGCAGCTGAGTAGCAAGGATAATTAAAATGAAACATCACCACTGATAATGAATTGTAAGTGAATAAAAATGAATTACCTTGGATTGTGACAATGAAGATAATTTCCACTAACCCACTGGGCATCGGGAAACATATGCTTTAATATCGCTCCAGCTGTTTTCTTTCCATTCACAGGAAGAGTCGCTGCAACAAAAATATACTGTTTACTACGCTCATAATCTTTCCTCACTCTCCTACAGTCTCTTCTTTTGATAGAATCAGCTTCATTATTGATATCAACCATATTCTCAGTATCATCATCCCCATCTTCTAAGATGGTGTCTTCCGTTGGCTGTTTCTGTTCACCATCTACAGCACTGTGCAATGACAAGGTAGATTCCAGTTCCATTGGTAACTCGGCTACTGATTCTTTCGATCGAGACAAGAGTTTTTCATCAAAGCGAAGCAAGTCTATCAGACGGATCACTTTATTGTGGAAGCTCCCACAGAGAAGCATATCAGCTTCATCAAACACCTGCCCATTACCATGTATAACCATATAAATAATAAAAAATTGTGGCTTAATTCAAAGATAATCTGGATCAATATAGTTAAATAAGTTCATAATACAAGAAAGATACCACATATTTAACACCACGCATAAATTCCATTCGATGGCTTCTGTTTCGATCAACATAATTTAGAAGAGCAACAGGTGTTGTCACAATGATATCTGGTTCATGAATTGGCCATCCCTGGGTTAAAAGAAAAAAATGCTTCATCTTATATATCAAACTCTGAATTTTAGAACAAAGCTAAAATTTTGCATTAAAACAAACCTGCTGATAATGCAGCAGACCCAAATACCCTAAAGCTAATTGCACAAACATCAGTACCTGTCTGCCACAAATGGCTGCCACACTAACGATTGGTTCACCATTGTCCCCACAAAGATTGTTAGCCATCCCAACTACTTGTTCACACAGTTGTACATTTGGACACAGAACGAGCAGAAACTTATGGGGCAGAGAATCCTTTTGATTATGGACAGCATTTTCAAAATTGTGGTGAGCGCCTCGTAGCTTATCAATTAGAGGAACTAGGTAACTCTGTGTTTTACCACTGCCAGTCTCTGCTGCAATAACCACATCCTTTCCAGAAAGCACAGATGGTATAGAAGAAGCCTGAATTACAAAGAAAATAATCATGGAGTCATGCTCAGTGTGCTCATCATAAGCCGTATTACAAAAAACAAAAATTAGAAAATTAAAAATCAGTTATTAGCTTCCTATTCATGCAGTTTATCAGTATTGAAGCATGTAGCAACTTGATTCCACTCGAGACATGTATTAAGTTAGACAATACATATGGTAATCATAAGCATAACGGAGATACAAAACTCAAATTTCGAAATACAAGGTATTCAAATTCTTAGCAATCACAGAGGTGGGACGAACGGACATAAGAGGCGTTGTGTAAACAAGTGTAAATGAAGAGAGCAAGAAAATGGGGACCTGAACCAGAGACGGCCTATCGAGGCCAATGCTAGAGAGGGCTCGGGAAATGGCATCAGACAGACCAAGTGAATTCCACGAAACGTTTTCTTCCGCCAAGAACGTGTCACTACCTTTTGTATCTCCTCCCGCCGCGACGGCGCTCCCGAACGCCCTGAATTGCCGTTGGCGTTGATGGGTAAGCGAAAGGAAGCGAACATTAACCAGAGAAGGCGAAGAAGTGCAGAGGAAGGAGTATCTATGCTTGAAATGAGAGATCAATTGGGATCGAATTGATGGTATTTGGAGATAAAACATCAAAGCGGATCGGCAAAGGATCATTGGCTTCTTCTTCAGAGGTTGCTTTGAAGGTAGAAACGATAGCTTTCACTGCACTCCAAATGAGATTGGCTGTTATCTTCAAGCATACTAGCGGCAACGATGAAGACAAGGGTTTAGGGTTCTAGACATACGATGCTGTAATAATTTTGGCATGGGCAACGGAAGATAAGTTTTGGCAAGGATTAGTGCTACGCATAGGTTTTTATATTTTTTATATTAGATTTTTTTAATAAAATTATATTATATATATATATATTACAATTTTTTACATTAATTATGTTTTAATTAAAAATTTTGATAATAAAAATATAAAAAATTACATATAAATTCTTTTTTTTTTTTAATAAGGTGCATATTAAGAAAATATTTATTTACTTTACACGGTTCAAAAATCTCTTAAAAATCAAGCTTACCTTATCAGCCACGAGATATCCTTCAAGGTTTAGGAAGATAAATGGATAAAATGAAATATCACTATAGGATGACTTTATTTTTATATTCATGTAATATTTATTGAATTTTTCGTATTATTATCATTTATATTTATTATAATTATTGATATAATCCTTCTAGTTTTAATCAATTTTTAAATAAGTTCTTATAATTTAAAAATTCATAATTAAATTCTCATAGTTTAAAATTTTTTTTATTAGAGCTCCAATGTTAATCATGCCATCCAAAGTCTATTAAGTCCTTCACCAAATAATTTTTATAAAAATGAGAATGTGAATAAAAATAAAATTAAGAATGAAAATAACTTATGGTATTATTGAATAATTATATTTGATATGTTATAGAAAGCAATTGACATTTTATTTTTTTATGTTTGTATAGATAAAAATAATACAAGAACAAAAAAGAAATATGATTAAATGATTATAATACTTCTACTATAAAAATATATCAAAATAATTATTATTAATTTTTTAATTAGTAAAAAATTTTTTCTATATACCTATAATAAACTATTAAAATATTCATTTTTAATTTTCTTTATTCGTAAAAATATTTTTTAACATGAATCATATAGTCAATCATTAAGGTGTTGAATATAATTCTACAAAAAATGGCCATACAAGTCAGTTATTGGCAAAGAGTGACTATTGAAATTACTACTATCTCTATATGTCAATAATTCAATATATTCATCACGATTCAAAAGGTCATTTACAATGGTTAAAACAAAAATTCAAATAGGTGAAGAATGAACGCAAGGACAGTAGGAATGTAGTGCATGTTTGGTTCAACTTTTGCTTTCCTCAAACCGTGGTTTTGGCCAAAGTAACAAAACATAGCTTCTGCATTTTGTGGGTTACAAACCGTGGTTTGAGAGTTTCCAAAAGTGTTTCCAAACACAGCAGTAATCTACAACAACTTTCCTAGAATCTGCAATTCCATTGTTCTTTTAATGGAATACCGATTCTTTCAAAGGCAGAATAGCCATTTCCTTCTAAAGAGAATAAAATTGTATAAAACCAACCAAGCATGCTTGAGCTGAGAAATTTGTTTCCATTCCTATCTCTACAATAATTTTTTGTCTTAACCAAAGGGGCCTTGAGAGGAGCTGATATAGCCACATGTGTCACCAACAAAATTATAATTAAATACAAACTTCATTGATTTAGAACGAAAGTTTTTCACTCACTTGTACCTTTTTCTAATATTAAAAGTTTACAAAACTTGATGAAACAGCTAGCTAATGAATAAAGGACAACATAATTTCTTGTTTTAATTTAATACCCTATAAACTTTTGCATAAAAATGTTACCTTAGGCAAGGGATAAAATAATATCATTAAAATAAATACAACAAAACATTGCACATGTCTAAAGTAATTAAAATAGGTGAAGGATTAACCCACCACAAGTTATAAGTTAAACAAATTGGCTTGTTTGATTCACTTATTTTAAATGGCCTGGAAAGTTTAACTCGAGCCACTAGGTGGGTTAAACGAGATTACAAAAATAATATTAAAAAAAACATTCATTAGAATAATAATATTTTACAAAATTCTCACAAATATTTCAAACAATTGAATCCAAACTTTAAATATTCAAACAATTCTTCTTCTTTTAATACTAATCAAAAACCACTACCAACAAATTATATAGGGGGATGATTCCCATTAATCATCCTATCTTTTCATAAATTCTTTTTATCTTCAAGGACCAAGTAGGTTTAAAAAGAGGAAATGGAAGTTATCAAGTTTGTGATATCCTACTTGATAATTTTATTTGCCAAAGTGAAGGCATTAGAAATTAAAGCTATGGAAACTTTGATTATCCATGAACAGGATCTAAAGATCATGGGTTTAAGGAGAATTAATGAAATCCACTTTTGTGATCTAATCCACAGCATTTTTTATCCCCAAAGCATGAAAACCCTTTTTAAAAAGTTGTGATTCTTCATATCTTAAAATTTGATTTGCTGACCCTTAAAAAGGATGAGAATGCAAAAAATATGGCCATTTTTTCTATGATTGTCTTTTATTGAAGCACCAACAATCAACCAATCTCACATTTGCAAATCTAATCTAACCTTATCATTCTTGAGTGGTCAAGAGAATTTTGTCCTTGATACCTTCTTTTCTTCATCAGCCCAAGTAATGATATTGATATTGATGCTATTGAATATTTATGTTAAAGTCTTTTCACGTGTTTTGGCATTATGCCTTTATACATATTTTTTTTTTCTAGTCCATTAAATGTAATAAAAAATGGAGATAATGAATTTCGACATATAATTCATACAAGGATCTTTACCCCAATCGCTAAACCAATTAGTTAACCAAAAGATAATATCTTGGTTAATCAGAGAATCAACTCTTAATACTAAAGGAAAGACAAACCATAAAGATCTAGTAAAGTTACATTCCCAAAATAAATGATTAATGGTTTCTGGTACATGAAAGTAGAAGGGCAATCATTTTTAACAATAAGGTGATGAGCCTGTAAAACCTTATTGATGGGGATGGCCTTGTTAAGAAGCTTCCAGACAAAAATATCATCCTTAAAGGAAGGTCAATTTTCCAAATTACTTTCCACTACTTAAAATTATTGTGGGATACCTATCCTAAGTCTCTTTTGAGTGTATTATATCCTTTTTCAGTGTCATATGTCCCTTTATTATTTCCAATCTAAATGAGAAAATCTTTTTTGTTAAGAACTAAGAAGTTTATTTGGCGCATTTGACTACTAACATTGGAAGGATATAATTGATTCATCATATTGATATTTCAATTTGACTTATCATGCAAAATAAGGTCTAAAATATTATGAAATGAGTATCTTTACTTGCTTGCATGGGCCACCAAAGATGGTGGGTAATAGGGATAGAATTGCAAGAGCCAATCTACCATCCTAGCTTAGAAGTAACAAGGGAGCTAGAATTTACAATATCTTTCCATACCTATATAGAATTAGAATGATTGTAGAAAAGACCTCGAGATGATTTTTTGCAATACATTGGTCTCAAAGATCTGGTAAGAAGAGAGTTGTGATTTTCATTATAATTCTGCATGCATGTTTGGCTAGCAATACTTTATTAAAAAGATGAAAAGGTCTAAGGCTAAGACCTCCCTTTAAGATTGGAGCACAAAGACTATTCTAGTTAAGTGAATTTTGTCTTTATTACAATTATGCTCCCAAAACAAGTTAGCCATATGACTCTTTTAAACTTTAACAATCAAACAAAAATAACTACTTATCTACTCTTTTAAACTTTAAACTTTAACAATCAAACAAAAATAATTTCTTAATTAGTTCAAGTCTCATCAAAACAATTAAAAAAGATAAAATAAGTAATAAAATTCTTAAAATTTTTTCATCGAGAGCATTTAAATCTTATCTTAAAAGGTCAATTTTTGTATTAAGTGTTGAAATATTATCTTAATTCTTAAAATTATTAAAATTAATAAATTTAAATGAAGGCCAAATTATGTGGGTTAGTCCATTTAATGTGTAGGTTAAGTGGGAATTCCAAAACTATACAAGTTAACAAAATCTAAGCCTAACTTACTAAAATAGTGAATTAAATAGGTCAGTTTAATGAGTTTAACCCATTTTACAACTCTACTCGTATCTTAGTTTTGAATTATTTTCTTTTCTTTTATTTTTTCTATGGCAATAGGCTAGAACAATTGACTACACAAGTACATCATATAATTTAAAAAGAAAAAAATTTTGTTCATTTCAAAAGTTTAAGACTACTATCACTTTCATCCTAAATATTTATTTTGGGCTAATTTTATCTTATATGTTGGTCAAATTTACCAATGTGATCATAAATTCTAACTTTGCCAATTAAATTAATGGAAATTGATAATATGTCATCACACATAAACTGATAGTCATTACAGTATGTTGAAGTGAATTATATACTGTCTAGATAAATATTATACTATGTAATCTTCTAACCTTAGTCTCCCTAACTCTTTATTATCAAGTGAACACTTGTTCTTCAAATTGAAAACCACCAGCCATTATTGTTAAACTCACGAGTTGACCCTACGATTTTAGTGAGTTTAAGTTTCTACTTAAAAAAATCGTGTCAACTCACTTATAAATTCAAACTCAATAGAAACTCAGTTTAATTCATCTTTAACTCAAATAAACTTGATTAATTTAGTGCTTTTTCAACCAAATTTGATGAATTACCATATAATTGAGTCAAATTAAATTTTAAAAAGATAAAAATTTTGAAATTTAGTACAATCAAGTAAAAACTTATACAAAAATAATATTTATATATGAACTTAATTAACATATCTATATTGAGAAAAATAAATTATGAAATATAAATAATTTCTCTTTTACATATTAGTATAATTTAAAGTGTATTTTAATGAATTTCTTGTTGTATATTGTATTTTATATGTAATTATTAACAAATATAAACTCTTACGAGTTTACGACACGAGTCTACGTTACGAATTTACCTCTCATTTATGAGTTTATTTAAACTCACGAATTTGAAAACCTTACCACCAGCAATAAAGTTTTTAATTCAACACTTATTGACTTGTGCATATGTAATAACATGTCAATAATTTATGTTCATTTAATTGATAAAATTAATGTTTAGAATGTTATTAAAAATTTTGATAAATATGCAAAATAAAATTAATATAAAATAAATATTTGAGATGAAATTGACCATAATTACAAAAGGTACTTTTTGTTAAAAAGATAAAAAAGGCAAAATAAAGGATTTGCAATTCTGACGAGGGAGATTGTTGAAAAGAATTCCATCTCTTTCTCGACTATTGAAAAGACGAACAAGCCACCTTTGAATACAGGTCTTAGAGTGTGTTTGGTTTGGCGGTGGAAAAGTTAAAAATCATGTTTATTGAATTACGATATGTAGAAGCAATAAATTATTGCTTTGTTTGAAACGTAATTTGGGAAACTCAACCATCCATCCAAACACACACTTAAAAGAATGACAACCATAGGCCACTAAAAGAACAAATGACATCACGTTTTTTCGATAAACACATAAGGCTACACAAGGGAGGACTTCATAGAAAAACTTATGTATAGTTATTAATATTTTTATTGTTAAGTTTTGTTAATTAAATATAAGAAAATATATAATTTTTCTAATAACAATATGACAGATATTATTTTTAGAAAATAACTATATATTTCTCCAATTAAATTATGCATATGTTATATTATTATTAAAGAATCATATATTTTTTATATTTTAATTAAAAAATCTGATAATAAATTTATAAAAAATTATATATAAGCTTAATGAGGACTCTATATGCTATAATGCATAGTTGCATGCTAAGCAAGCAGTGTTTACATATAGCAGACATTGAAAAAATAAATAAATTAAAAACATTGGTAGGCCAAAAGGAACCCCATTTTGTACTAAAAAAAAGGAAATTTCATTTGCAAATTTTTAAATAAGACTTTAGGTGTCGAACTGAAAGATTTTTTTTTTAACCCAAAAAGATTTTTTTTTTTTAATTTCCATTACTTCTTTGCTCTATAGAGAAACTCAATTTCATTTGTAATTGAAAAAACTAAAGATTTTTCTAGATAACTTTATTTTTCTATACATACGGGTGAGGTCTTTTTGAGCTCTGATTGAAGAAGTTGTTTATCACCATGTTGCTAATCTTTAATCTAAGCATGAGGGGTTTTCTTCGAACGAATTTTTTTGAAATTGATTCTTAAGAGACCTCGAGATTCTCCTTTACGGTCAAAAAATAAAAAACATGATTCAAGATAATATTTTCTCTTTGAATCCCAATATTTAGAGGCCAAGTATGTAAATATTAAATCCAAGAGGCTCACATTAGCTAAAAGATTCCTTTTCTGAATCTGAATCTTGGAGACAAATTATATAATTCTTGTCATACTTCACTTCAAATTGCTTAGTGTTATTGGCATGGATCATGTTTGGAGATAACCGGAAATCAAAGATGGGGAAGGCATCAAACAAGTAAACAATGAAGCACAGCCTTGATTTGACTTGAAGCTGCAACAATCCAAATTTTGGTTGTCGAAACAAAATGGACTTGCAATTCCGACAAGGGAGACTGTCAAAAAGAATTCTATCTTTCTTGACTACTGAAGAGATGAACAAACGTCATCACATTGGTGGTGACTCTAACCCAAAAGATAGGGTCATCGAGGTATAAAATTAGAATTATTCTCATTGTCCTTTGGCGCTTTTCTATGTTAAAAAACAAAATAAAATAATTCATCTCATGGTAAACTAACTAGATGGTCATATTCATATGTTAATTAATTTTTCTTTTATAATTTAAAACATGAACCTCTAGCAAAACTCCGATTTAATGTAAATTCTGAAGTATATAATAATTAATATTTGGTGGATTATATATATATATATATGGCACATTAAGGAGTAAAGTGCACAAATTCAATATAAATAACGTCTTCTGATTATGTTGGGAGGAGTTTTGTAAGGTGCTGATAGCGCTTTTAATGTTTTTGTGACCCATTAATTAGTAATGTCTTTTCTTTGTACTGGTGACAACTTTGCAATATTACCTAACTACTACTACTACCAATAATATATATACACTAGTATCTTGCAAATGTTGTTCACATAATAAGAAGACGATGTTAATTACATCAATGAAGCTGTATAACGCTTTAATATTTTCACGATTTGATAAAATAATCACAATTGTCTGGTCGGTTAATCCTGCGGGCAAAATAATAGGCCACTGGAAGTTCAGAGAAAATGACGGCAAACATAGGCCACAAGAAGAACAAACGACGTACGTTGTTTGGATAAACACGTAAGGCTACACAGTTAGATTAGGGTAATCTGATTGATATGTTCATAATTTGATAAAATAATAATCAAAATTCGCTGTTCCGTTAATTCAGCGGGCAAAATAATGAGTCAGAGAAATGGTCTGTACGTTGAAAGTGGCTGCATGTAGGTTTCACTTTCACATCGTTTAGAAGGCAAATCCAGGGTAAGCAAACCTGATGTCAAAGCTTGGATTCTTACCTAGCTGTTTGTGGAAACAAAATAAAAAATAAAAAATAAAAAAAGCAACCTTCGTAGTGAACTCGACCAGCTAATTCGGCAATCGTAAGTACTGGTAATCAGGGTCCTACTAGCTCTGTGCTTCTGCTTCAGATACATACTTAATTTGAGTCTGTTATTCCAGCTCTGTTCTTTCCCAGGGTGATTTCTGCCCCTAGTTTTTTCTTGCATTTCTCCATCTCCCTCGCCCCAACTGGTATTCTAATTCAGACAGACAGATCTTCTAAAATGTGGTTTGTAAAGTGGCCAGAGAGAGAGTAATATAAAAAGTAGGAATCGGAATAGAATCCACTTTTTTTTTTCACCCCTCTTTCTTTTCTCTTTATTTCCTTTACTTTTGAAAATTTTATAATTTTCACACTTTGGAAAATCTAAACTGGAGAGACACTGTTTCCGGTGGATAAAGTGAAGTTCGACCCTTTGGGTCTTTCCTTCTTGATAAGGCTATTGTAATTTCTTGGTAGATGATAAAGATGCTTCACGGGATTAAAAGTTTCGTAATTCTGTAACGCTTATTCTAGTCCATCTTTACCTTATTGGGATTTTGCATTTCAAACAATGCATTGGATTGACAAGTCAAAAATGTTGTTTTTGGCTTTGATTTTTCTGGTTTTCGCAACCTTTCAGGAACCCATTCATAAGACAATATTTGCCGTCGATAAACATGCCTATATCAAAGCTACTTCCAATGTCCTAGGGTCGAGGGTAAGCTTTTCTAGCAAATTAAATTAAGAATAAACAAATCACACTCCCTTATTTATTTAATCTCTGGCTGCTATAGTATCTACCTTTTCTGCCTTCTTGTCATTATGAAACAAGTTTTGGTAGCAGAAGTTGATTTGAGATCTTCCTTTGCATTAATTGGAATGAATTATATTTCAATGTCCAGTGCTTCTACCTGTCCTGTGGAAAACAAAATGATGCATCCTCCATTCTTATGTTCTGCACCTATCAAGGTTCAAGTGGCACAAAACGCTCAGTTTTCTTTCTTTTATTGCTAAGAAGGCTTTGAAGGTTTGATATGAAACTTTCTCTTTCTTATGTTTTACAGTTTCAGTATGCAAATTTCTCCAGTCAAGAGTACAAAACAACAGGAAAAGGTTTCTTGAAGCTTCAGCTGATTAATCAGCGATCAGACTTCTCTTTCGCACTGCTAACGGTGGTTTATCAAATGTATGGTTAGGAGTTTATCCCTATAACTTTCTTGTTTATTTAATTAACTATATTTTGCTTGTAAGCATATTCCAACTCGTTGAAACCTGCATATGAAAGCATTTGTCAAAATCAGTTTTCCAACATTTTCTTTTTGGTCTGATTGCATAGCAACTTTCTGAGTTACATAAGTTTGTGCTAGAAAAACATAATACAGGGAGTAAAATAACTAGGATTTTTTTTCATCATAAAGATGATAGCTCCGTGTAAATGCGTATCTAAAGCTAAAGTTTCAGTGACTCCGTCTATGTCTTACCGTTCATCTTTTTCTGTTCGAACCTTCAAACTGAGCACAGATTTTCTGAATTATTGCTGATATGTAGCAATTTCACAATCCTTACTTGACAAGTCCGAACCATAACATTTAAAAAGTCGCAACATCTTTAGATTTTCACTATATAACTACCTCTATTGAATGCTCCTCTCTATATTTCTAGTTTAATTGGTTTCGCACAATACTCCTTCTGGTCACCTACTTTTACTTAGTTGATTCATTGTCTACACAATGTTTTGAGAGTCCTGAAATATTGATTTCACTCTGAATGCTTTGTCTTTCTTCTATTGACAGCCAAAGCTAATTGCGGTCTCAAAGAAAGGATCATTTGTGAATCCAAATGCACCAGTATATCCAAGATTAGAACAAGCGAAAACATGGAATGAGGTAAGTTTTAGCTCTATTAATTTTAATATCTACACTACGGAATTTTAGTGCAGTGCACTTTCATATAAATGTAATTTAACATCTTGTTTAGTATGTATAATTATTAGGCATGGGAATAGAAAGAGAATGAGGATGTGAATGAAATAAAATACTTATATTTAGTGTAATATAGAAAGGAAAAAGAATATTATTTTATTTGTATGTTTGGTTAGATAAAAAAAGTGTTGGAATAAAAAAGAAAAATAAGGAAATAACCCTTATATTTTTATTTTAAAAAAAATAAAAAAATAATGATAATAAAGGCATAATGAACTTTGCAAAAACAAACACAATAATTATTTTCAATTTGCATTTTTCTCTGAAGGAAATGAATTCCTTCTTTTTCTAATGTTTGGACAAAATATAGATATCAAATGAGATGTAGAAAAGGATTCTTCTCCATCTTCCTGTGCCTTGTGCTACAAAATGGGGATAACTCTTTCTTTATAGTGTTATTAGGTAGGTCTGTACGACTGAATTAAGAATGTGACAGTTTATTGGGAAAATTATATACATCTTCACATTTATATATACCAGATGACTGTAACGTGCACAAGTGGATATGGGATGCGTGAAGCTGAACCTTTTGTTGAGTGGGGTGCCATATGAGGAAACCGTGTGATATCTCCGTCTGGGACACTGACTTTTGATCGTAATACCCTGTGGGGTATGCAATTCCTTTATTTACCTTTCAGTAGTGAACTTCTGATTTTTACTTTTTTTTGAGAGTCAGATAAAAGTTCTTTCAGGATGGCAAACCTTCTTTATCTTGATGGCATAATGCAATGCAAAAAATATAACTATATCAGCATTTTTAAAAGCTAACCAGTTGATTGCACATTTCATTCACATATAGGAAGGGATGGTCTAAACAATAAAGTAAGTAAAGAATCTAATTCATCTACATATACAGGAGCACCGGCAAGGACTGTGGATGGCGTGACCCTGGATTCATACACACAAGTTTTCTGAAGGAGTTGTGGTCCAACAGAGAGTATGCTATGCTTTATACTAACATCATGAAATTTCTTGTGTGAACATTGATATTATTGTCTTGCAGTTTTTCTGTTAAATCTTAGTAACTGTAGGCAAAACCAAGAAAATTGAATATTTCTTTTCAAAACAAGAAAGTTCGACTAATGTAAACTTATATCAAATGAAGAAAGGGAAATATTTTAGATGATATGTCATATGATTTGATGGGATCTAATAATAACACATTTTTAACAGAAACTATAAAAGAATGCATGAACCCTTATAAAATCCAGTACAATCTCACAAGTTCTTGTAGAATGTGATGCAAGACATATGAATTCACTGACTGGTGGGTGACTATACCTAAAGATAGGTGTCAGAAGTAATGAACGAAGATAACATTCTCAGATAAAGACTACTTGCAGATTGATAATTTTGTTGGGTTAAAAAACATGTAGTTATTTGCTGTCATTTTATTCCTTGATGTTATCTGCAGTTCAAATATTGATTTATGACGTGAAGGATAACATTGCAAATTATTTGCAGCAGTTGATTGTACATGACCCTTGACTTGCAATTTCTTTTTTCGTATTTCTCGGGTTCCTGTACAAGCTGGGACTTAGATTATTTAATGCTACAATTGTTTGGAGTCAAGAATACCAGTTCAAAGCACCACCTTTTTCCAGGACAAAATTCCCTGCAACGCGTAGTCATATTTGGTGACATGGGAAAGGTGTTTTTTTTTTTCATGGAAATTCTAATTGGATGGTTTTTAACCATGTTATGCGTATAAAATTCATTTGAGTGTATATTACATATATATGCATAAGATTAATCGTTTGTTTAGATCTCAAAATAGTTCTCGCTCCCTTATGAGGATAGGATACTTTTTTCTTATTTTTCTTTCTTTCAGTTGAATGCCACAGATAATTTTTTTTTTTTTAACGTCTAGTTTGTGCCGTTTTACAATCTCAATATTCTATTCGAAGAAAAGATGTCATTTAATTTATTGTTATTTCAAGTTGTCATTTGATTTTTCTACGAGCAGGGAGAAGCTGATGGTTCCAATGAGTATAACAATTTCCCGCCTGGGTCACTCAACACTACAAAGCAAATTATCAAGACTTGGAGAACATAGATATAGTCATCCACATTGGTGATTTATGTTATGCTAATGGATACATTTCACAGTGGGACCAGTTTACTTCACAGATTGAGCCAATTGCATCAACTGTACCTTACATGACAGCGAGGTTTGTCATGCTGTATATGCATGCGTTGCAGTTCTCAATGTTTACAGGTGTTCAAATTTCTCTTATTCCATGCTTCCCATTATACCCCTTCAGACCATGAGCATGACTGGCCGGGAACTAGATCATTTTATGGGAACTGGATTCTGGGGGAGAATGTGGTGTACTGGCTGAGACTATGTTTTATGTTCCTGCTGACGTTTTTAATGTCACCCTTTCGCACAGAGCATACTATGTATTGCATTTGCAGCTATATGTTAAGTGATGGTTGGTTGATTATAAAATTCACTTATACACCATGTGGATGTGATATGTAGGTAATATGCATTTGTTTGGACATCAAATTTGCAGTTTCCAGACATGTACTATGGGCCAAAAAAAAAAAGGGACACGACGTTTTGCTGCAAATCAGAATAATTAGTCTTTTTATAGCCAATTTTTTGTTTCCTTATTGAACTGTTCAAAGAGAAAATATTAAGTAAATTCAATCTATTAAAAAAAATTAATAGACTAAACCGTACGAAGTATTAAATAATATATAAGTATATATACTTCTTTGGTAAGACCCATATTTATGAACTAAGTTTATCTAAGAATTTCTTTCATAAATATAGTAAATTATTATTTCAACTTCTTGAGTGATATCGATCTCTCATTTTTATTTGGTAAATCTCAGAAACTGACTTTGAAAATTATTATTATTTTGCCAGGTACTCCGTTGACTACGGGATGTTCAGGTTCTGCATACCCCACACAGAAATTGATTGGAGAAAAGGATCAGATCAGTACAGATTCATTGAGAACTGCCTGGCAACGGTGGACAGACAAAAACAGCCATGGTTGATATTTCTTGCCCATCGGGTTCTGGGATATTCTTCTGCTGGAGACTTTTATGCAGAAGAAGGCTCTTTTGGGGAACCAATGGGAAGGGAGGACCTTCAAATTCTCTGGCAAAAGTACAAGGTTGACATAGCCTTGTAGGGACATGTCCATAACTATGAAAGAACATTCCCAGTATACCAGGTATGATTGCCTATATTTCAGACATACATAGGCGTACTTGAATATTTTCCAAGCGTCAAAATGCCCTTAACATTATATGATTAATTTTTCACCCAAACGACTCGGGCTAAAAGAGTAGTATATAACGTACCTCATTAACAAGGGTTCAATTCCTCTCTATAAAATTTTAAATGTATCAGGCCAATGTGGAGAATGTACCTTTAAGATCACTTGGACAAAGTAAAAGCTTAAATATACTGGACCATTGAGGGAGAATGCACCCATAAGATCACCTAGGCAAAGTCTGATGATAATTCTAACCATAATAACAAAAATAAATAAATAAATAAAATAAAGATTCATCCTTCTTTTTGTTTTCTTGTTGGTTCTTGTTTTCCTTTTGGTATAGTTACAAACATTCAAGTTGTTCATTGACAAATATTTGAATTTATGAGATGATTTGTACTTTGTGACATACCAATTAATTGCAGCTTTTCTTCCTCGTTCAGAATATTTGCACTAACGAAGAGAAGAACCATTACAAGGGGTCCTTGAACGGGACAATGCATGTAGTGGTTGGTGGAGGAGGAGCATCCCTCACAAAATTTGCCCCATTAAACAACACATGGAGTATCTTTAAAGACCGTACGTGAGCATGGATTTGTCAAACTCAAAGCATTTGACCCTTCTAAACTTTTGTTTGAGTACAAGAAGAGCAGTGATGGACAAGTTTAGGACTCTTTCAAAATATCCAGGGTATACAGAGACATCTCTTGGCTTGTGCTGTTGATAGTTGCCCACCTACAACATTGGCAATTTGATCTAGAAGGAAAAAATTGTTGAATTTGTATTTAGTTTTGTTGAATAATACGAGCCCTGTGTACATAAGAACAGGTATAGGCTATAAACTATTTCAATGATGACATAATTAGTGTAAAAGAATGTGTAAATAAGATGGCATGAATATTTCATTTTCCATAACCTCCCCAGCTCATCCCTTGGAATTTGAGGCGAGTTGTTCAGAACTCAACTCAACTTGATAGAAACTAATCAAATGGGTTTTTCTTTTGATAAAAAAGAACTCCATGAAAAAACAAAATAATGAGAATAGATTACTCCAACGTTATCGTTCAGTTTGTTAGTGAGGTGCATGAGATTCTTTTTCGACTACTGAAATGGGTTTAAGATGAATATTACAATCCAATGGTTGAATTTTGTACAAGTGAAGATATGTTCAGCAAAATTGGTTTTTCTTTTGTTCAAAAGACAGCAGGTATTTTCCTTGCTTCTTTATATTGTGTAAACATAACCAACAAAATATTTTCGAGTTTTTCTCCCTGTTATCATGACAGGTGCAAACAATAAGTTTACATTGACTTGTAAGAAAATGAACTTAATTATTCCCATGAGTAGGACTTATACCTCGAGATGTGTAGCACCAACATCACAAATCTTGCGAGATTAGAACAAATCCCATTTCTAATTGGCTTGCATGAAACTTCCACACTTCCTTGGAATATGTGAAGTTCACAAAAATTCATTG
The DNA here is from genome assembly GCA_032878935.1 of Erythrophleum fordii. Taxonomy (NCBI): domain Eukaryota; kingdom Viridiplantae; phylum Streptophyta; class Magnoliopsida; order Fabales; family Fabaceae; genus Erythrophleum; species Erythrophleum fordii. The sequence goes on along the minus strand of JAVQMF010000053.1, from coordinate 43,818,893 downwards.
CAACAAAATGAGTTCACATTAACTTGTAATAAGAGGATGACCTTAAGTAAAATGCGTTGTACCATGAAGAAGGAGACTTAGATGATAATAATTAGGAGTTTTGTATGGAATTTTTTTTTTTGGGACTTATATATTGCTTACTATAAATATGTACAAATTTGTTATTCGTATATCTTTGTTTTAATAGTCGACTGGTTACTTGTGTTTTATAATACTGTTTTACTGCAAGTAAGAATGAACATAAAATAAATAAAACATTGTAAATTTTTTTTTAAACCAACAACAGAGTAACAAAGAAATATACCAAGGGAATAACAAGGGGATGGAAACATATTAGGGAGGGAATAATGGCAGCATGACATGAGGTTGGCAAGCAAATAGTGAGACAATGGCAAGGGCATGACAAGGGAATGTCAAGGGAATTATGGCGGAATTGTGAGAGATTAATAAGGGAATACCAAGGGACTTCTGAGTAGTTGGTGGGAAAATTTCATTGCTAAACCCATAAAAATTAGCGAAGGAAAAGTCTACTGTTAAAAAGAACTTTAGTGAGAGTTTTGGTGAGGAAAAAATCCCTCACTATTTTCTTAACAAGAGGGAAATTTCCCTCCCTATTTAGTGATGCATAAATGGTGAGGTAATTCTTTCTCATTGTTTTATCGTTGTTCGCTCATCAAATATGTTAGTGAGGGATTAGCGAGGAAACTATTGCTCATTGTTTTCTATATTTTTTGTAGTGTTATTTTGGGTAATATCATATCCAAAAGTTATAAAGATCTCATATCACACTATTCTTTTAATTTTTATAAAATACCTCTTACCAAAATACTATTTTTATAAAATACTACCTATATCTTTTGTAAGAGAACTTACATATTTTATTATACTGTAAACATTCAAAATATGGTAAAATGTGAGATAAGAATGTATTAAATATATCATATTCAAAAGATAGCCCTTTTATGTTTCAAACAGCTGGGGCCTTCACAAGGAAAAGCTGTTTTAAGTTTGATTGAAGTTCATTTTTTTCCTTATTTGCAAGCTGTCTTCGTTACTTATCTGAGGAGAAGTGTAATTACTAATTAGTGACGAAAATCATAGTGAACTTTGCATCCTTTAATTAGTTCTCATAAAAGGGAACTAATGATCTGGTTAACGATAATGTCTTGGGACAATTTCATTGAAAAAATTTGCCAACTTGATTCAATAATCACATGCTATAACGTAATTAATAACTATTATGTATTCTCAACCAACAAAATTATAATTAAATACAAACTTCAATGATTTAGAACGAAACTTGTTCACTCACTCGCACCATACACTAGAATTTTCTTTTATTTTTCTAATATAAATATTTACAAAGCTTGATGAAACAGATAGGTGATGAATAAGGGAGAACATAATTTATTGGTTTTTTTTCCTAGAAAAAAGACATGATTTCTTGTTTCAGTACTCTATGAACCTTTTGGATAGAAATGTCACTTTAATCCGTAGATAGAATAATACCATTAAAATAAAATACCATAAATATTGCCACGTCTCAGTTGGGAACTGAGAGAGGATAGTCTAGATAAGTACAAATTTTTAAAATTCAGATGAGAATTGGGAATAGTTGTTAATTTGTTAGATTGCCTATGTCTGAGCTGTAAATTATTTTATTCTCTTCTTTTTCTCCCATGGCAGCAGACTACAATTTGCTCTACAAATTCATGATATGAAAAAAAAAAAACTATTTTCATTCCAAAGGTTTAATGTTAATGTCAATTTGGTTCCAAATGTTTATTTTGACTTAATTTTATTTTATATGTTTACCGAAATTCCTAATGTTATTATGAATTAATTTTATTTTATATGTTTACCGAAATTCCTAATGTTATTATGAATTTTAACTTCACCAATTAAATTGACAGAAATTGATAATTTATCCACACATGCGATGTGATAGTCTTTATACTTTGCCAAAGAAGATTATATACTAACAATATAAATATTACATTTTTTAATCTCACAACCTTAGTCTCTAAGTTATGTTGTTTCTATTTTTTTATATAATTCGGTGATATCAATCAAATGCTCATCCTTCAAGTCGAAAACTAGAACTAATAAAATTTCCAATTCATAATTTCAAGTTTGACCTACACACGTATAGCAATGTGTTAACAATTTCTGTTAATTTAATTGAGAGAGTTTGTTTAGAATGATATTAAGCATTTTGACAAATAACTAAGATAAAATTGATACAAAATAAATATTTAGGATAAAATTGACAATAATTCTAAACTTTCAAGGTAAAAAAGTTCTTTTACTAATAATATAATATAGATGCGAAGAAAATTATAACGCTCCAAAAACAAAGACATGACTAGTTTAGAATACAATGAATCTCGCATTCATAAAGCTGAAACATAATCAGGAAATTCATTACAGCTGGCAACAGAGTTTCAAAATTTCATGAAAAAAAAAAAACGGGGGTGAAAGAGCAATCAGAAGCAAGGAAGGAAAAAGTAAATGGTCCGTCAATTCATCTAAGTCACGGCAACAACGGAACCGAAATACCCATGCATGGAAGAAATGGAGATACAGAGGTGGAGTGTTTCGCTGATTGAAGCATCAGAGAAGGAAGCAATAGGCGTACAAGAGAATTTTCTGGACACCTAAGCAGGAAGCAACTCACGTGATGTGGGGAGAGATATCAGAAGGCTCTGTAAGCAATTTGGATAAAAATAAGAGCCGTAGATTTAATTTCAAGAAATTGCAGCATGGTCTCTCACCACAAATGTTCGGCCACCTCACTGGAATGCTAAAGGAAAAGAATATGAAAAGAAAAAGAAATAACGATAATTAAGGCAATAAGAGGAGTCCGACATGTGTTCCGACATGTGTCCCTTGAGTAGTTTGCAACCACTAGGCTGTAGCACAAATAGTTATTAGTTCTCACTCTCCAAAAAAAAATATTTTTTTAAAGCGAATTTTATCTTAATGGGTTGGAGATTGCTTGGAGAAAGGGGTTTAGAAAGGTAATTGTGGAAAGCGTTTCTTCTTTCATGGTGCACTCTGTAAATGCTTTACTTCGAGGTGTTAGGGATAATAATCATCTATTTGACAAAACCTTGAAGTGGTTAAGGTTGGATTCGATGGTTGAAGTGAACTACATTTACAGGGAAGAAAATGCCTGCGTTGATTGGTTAGCTTCTTATAGTTTGACCAAGGACCTCGATTGGTGTATGTATGATCTCCAATCTCCCTCTAGATCTGAACTTGCTTCTACTTGGTAATGTTGAGGGAAATGCAATTGTTCACACTATAGCAAGTTAGTTTCTTTTGGCCTTTCTCTTCTGGGCGTTAGCCCCCATGTTCTACTGGAAAAAAAAAAAAATTGGCGTGGAGGCATGTGAATGCCATTGATTTGTCTATACTATAATGCATAGTTGCATTCTAAGCAAGCAATGTTCATAGATAGCAGAATTGAAAGGAAAAAAAAAAAAAAAAGACTTGGTGGACCAAGGAAACTTCATTTGTACCACAAAACATAATATATTTCATTTGTAGGATTTTGTAACTTAATTTTGTTTTGAATTAAAAAAAACTAAAGATTTTTTTAGATAGCTTTATCTTTCAAGTCTATAAGCACGAGGGGCTTTCTTTTATCGAGCATTTTGAGATTGATTCTTATGACACTTCCAAAATTAGCAAAAACAGGATTCAAGATGAGATTTTGTTTTTGAATCCCAACATCTTGAGGCCAAGGATGTAAATATATTACATAAGAAGCTTTTCTTAGCTAAAAGATTTCCTTCTTGAGTCTTCAAGAGAAATTATATTATTTTTGTCATATTCCCCTTCAAATTGCTTGATGTGCTATTGGTATAAGTCATGTTGGGGAGAATTAGAAATCCAAGACCGAGGAAGGCAATAAACAAGTAAACAATCAAGCACCATCCTATTTTGATTGAAGCTGTGATAACCCAAATTTTCGTTGTTGAATGACAAACAAAGAGACTTGCAATTTCGACGAGAGAGACTAATCAAAAATTTTTTTTTATCATTATTAACTGCTGAAAAATATGATCACACAATGTCACGGTTAACGCTACACACTTCCCATGACTTTAACCCTAGAGAGATGGTTCTAGATATAGAATATTTCGTATGGTAGTGCTAAGGAAAAGGGGATGAGAATGATTTTGAAAAAAATAAAAAACAATCATTATATTTTTATAATAATTATTTAATCTGTTCTTTTAATAATATTATTATTATTTAAATAAAAACATGAATTGCATTTTTCATCTCACTTATCTACTTATTTTTTTAATTGATTTAATTCCTTTCTTGCATACCTAAGATAAAGATTACTTTCAATGTCCTTTGACTTCCTTTTATGTCATAAAATAAAATAAACTAATTTATCTCACATTGCATCAAATAAAAATTTTTAATTAAAAAATCATACACTGACTGATTTATAAAAATTATACATTTACTATATTATTGTTATTATTACAAATCCTACACTTGTATTATATTTTGATTACGATTTTAATAACAAATATACAAGGAGCAATTTTTCTCAGGTCATATTCAAATGTTAATTAATTTTATTATAATTAGAAACATAAACCTCCAGCAAAACCCAGATCTGATATGATAATTTCATGATTTGATAAAATAATCACAATGGACTGTTCCGTTAATTCAGGGGCAAAATAGTAAGTCAGAGAAATGGACTGTTCATTGATTTTTTTTTTTTTGGGGGGGGGGGGGGGGGGGGGGGGAGGTGGAGAGGGGAATCTTCTTTGAAGATATTTGGAAAGTTGCCGCATGTAGGTTTCACTTTCCCATTGTTCAAAGCTAATGTCAAAGGTTGGATTCCTATCTCGCTGTTTATTGTGTTTTTTCTTTTTGATATGATATTATTTTTATACAGGGATTCAGCAATTCAATTATAAGTACTGGTAATCAGGTTTCATGAGAATTCACCAAAAGGACAAAACACAAATAAGGTAATAAATTATTTTTATACATGAAACAATTATTTGTGCACATATTATATATGGTTTTTAATCATATAAAATATCATTATATTTTTAATATAACCACATATATTAACAATGTTTTCACAAGTTCAAAATATCACAATATTCTTACGATAGTAACATAAGCTAAACAAGATTAAACAAGTTACATATAATGAAATATTGCTTTCACAGACTTAAGACTAAAATTACAAATTCTTTAGAATAATAATATGAATTCAAAGTAAGGAAAGCACATATGATACGCTACCAAAAAGACTAAGTTTGCATGTAAATATAAATATAAATATATATATTACTTTATATGCATGAGACAAGAAGATTAAAGTTTTGTTATTTTTATCTCAATTATAACTTGTTCTTTCTTTTCTGTATTGTTCCTTCTTTCTTTCTTCCTTTCTACTTTCTCTTGTTATCTCTTTTTTTTTTTTTTTCTCTCTCTCTTTTCGAATTCTTATGAGTGTGCGTTTGATGCAAATTAGTGTGGGGGCCTTCGCTATTTATAGTGAGAGGTTAGCTTTCAAAATGGTGTGCCGAATGTGAAGCTGAATCATTCCTAGCTTAGTGACCATGCATATATGTTAATGATTTTTGGCCTTCAATGCCTAGCATTACGTGCGAGTAAGATAGAAATAACATGTGGATGCGTATGCGCTGGTTACATGGCTCTGGTCATCTTGCTTAAATATTAATTTAATCATTCCTTGCATTAAATTTTTTGGACACATAGGGGGTGAGGTGTAGCTTATATAATTATTTAGCTAAATTTAGCTAGTTGGAAAATAACATAAGGTGATATGAGGTGCTTCTTTTTTACATGCCTAACGCTCTCTATTTTGACACTTGGACATTATAAAACTTTAGATATGTAATTTCCTGACTTATTTAGTTAAAATTCAACTGTTTTCATTAGATTTTCATTATGTAGTTAATTTGTATCTAAATTCTTAATTAAATTTTTAACTCTTTTAGTTCTATTTTAAGTTGTAACTAGATAATTAGACTAAATCAGTTTTTATAAATAATTATTTGTAACAAATGTTTATAGGATTTCCTATTTGTAATATATTTCCTAAAATACCAAAATAACTAAGCAAAATACTCTTATCATGGAATTTTTATTATAAATATTTCCTACATAATTTCCATTAGCAATTTCAACTTATGTAACATATCTTCTAAAAATTCATAAATGAAATTATTTTTTCCCATAAAAATTTTACTCAAGCTTATTTATAAATTAACTCTAATTTTACTAAATAATTAATATTTTATTATATTTTAGCACCTTCTTAAGTATATCTACTTAAATTTGAACCAAGTATAATAATCATGTAAATCACACAAAGTCATAAAATTAAATAAATATTTACTAAAATTTTAACGTAAACATATTATCCAATTTATATAATTTATTTCAAATAGTGATAACACATAATATAGCATGTTTTAAATTTGAACATACATGTCAGAGAAATTGTCATAATTAATTAATATGTGTTAAGAAGATGATGTTATAATTTTTAATGTCCTTGGGCCTTTTTTTATATCAAAAAATAAAATAAAATAATTCACTTCATGATTAATTAAATAAAAGTTTTTAATTGAGAAATTATAAACTTATTCATAAAAATTATTTATTTATTGTATTATTATTGCAAATCTTACACTTACAATTTTTGATTAAAAATTTAATAATAAAAATATAAAGTCTGCGCTTGAGTTTTTTCTTACGTAATATTCATATGTTGATTAATTCTTTTATAATTAGAAACATGAACCTCCAGCAAAACCCGGATCTGATCTGATATTTTTATGATTGGATAAAATAATCACAATGGACTGTTCCGTTAAGTCAGTGGCAAAATAATAAGCAGAGAAATGGACTGTCCGTTGAAATAAGGTGCTACCGGGGAATCTTCTTTGAAGATATTCGGAAAGTCGCTGCATGTAGGTTTCACTTTCGCATTGTTTAGAAAGCAAACCCAGCGTAGGCAAAGCCAATGTCAAAGGTTCGATTGTTATCTCGCTGTTTGTGGAGGAAAAAAAAAAAGAAAAAGAAAATCAACGTTTGTGAAATCGACTATCTAATTCGACAATTATAAGTACTGGTAATCAGGTTCCTACTAGCTGTGTGCTTCTGCTTCATATACATACTTAATTTGAGTCCATCATTTCAACTCTGTTCTTTCCCAACGGTGATTTCTGCCTCTACTTTTTTCTTGCATTCTTCTCAATCCTCCCTCACCCAACTGGTATTTTAATTCAGAGAGTCATTGATTTCAGTGGGTAAAGTAAAGTTTGATCCTTTGGGTCTTTCATTCTTAATCAGGCTAATGGAGTCTCAATATTTTTGGAGGGTGGTAGTTGATAAAGTTACTTCACGGGATTAGATGCTTCTTAATTCTGCAAAGCTTATTCCAGTCAATCTTTACCTTTTTGGGATTTTGCATTTCAGACAATGGGCTGGATCGAAAAGTCAAAAATGCTCTTTTTGGCGTTGCTTCTTCCGGTTCTCGCAACGTTTCAGGAAGCAGTGTCCGATGAACACCAGCCCCTCTCAAAAGTTGCCATTCATAAGACAATATTTGCTCTTGATGAACATGCTTATATCAAAGCCACTCCCAGTGTCCTTGGGTTAAGGGTACGCTTTTGTTAGAGATTTTACAAATCACTCACTCTTTTCTTTATTTAATCTCTATCTCCTATAGTTTCTACCTTTTTTGACTTCTTGCCATTACGAAACAAGTTTTTGTATCAGAAGTTGATTTGGGATTTTTTTTTAATTAACTGTTTCAGGGGCAAAATACAGAATGGGTTAAACTGGAATATAGTAATCCAAAACCATCAATTGGTGATTGGATTGGAGTATTCTCTCCTGCAAATTTCAGGTAGACTGCATATCATTCATGACCTTATTTAGCTTTAGTCATAAATAACAAATCAAAAGTGTAGATGCATTAATTGGAATGAATTATATTTCACAATGTCCAGTGCTTCTACCTGTCCTGGGGAAAATAGAATGGTGAATCCTCCATTCTTATGTTCTGCACCTATCAAGGTTCAAGTGGAACAAAACGCTCAGTTTTCTTTCCTTTTATAGTTGAGAAGGCTTAAAAGGTTTGATATGAAACTGTCTCTTTTTTATTTTACAGTTTCAGTATGCAAATTTCTCCAGTAAAGAGTACAAAAAAACAGGAAAAGGTTTCTTGAAGCTTCAGCTGATTAATCAAAGATCAGACTTCTCTTTCGCTCTGTTTACGGGTGGTTTAACAAATGTACGTTTAAGAGTTCAATCAAACTTATAATTTTCTTGTTTGTTTAGTTAACTATATTTTGCTTATAAGCATAGTCCAAATTGGTGAAACCTGCGTTTGAAAGCATTTTTCAAAATCAGTTTTCCAGCATTTTCTTCTTCCTTTTGTTTTTTTGGAGAATATGATATTGACCAATATCAGCATAGCAACTTGGTTTTTTTTTTTTTGAGGGTTTGATTGCATAGCAACTTGCTGAGTTACACTAGGTTTGTACTAGAAAGGCATAATGACGAGTGTCAACAATTTGGGTTTTTTTTTTTTTTCATCATTATGATGATAGCTCTGTGTAAAAGCATATTCAAAGCTAATGTATCACTGCCTCCATCAATGCCTCACTGTTCATTCTTTTCTGTTGGAACCTTCAAACTGAGCACATATTTTCTGAATTAATTCAGATATCATGGCAATTTCATAATCCTTGCTTGACAAGTCTGAAACATTAGATGCAAAAAGTTGCCGCATCTTTATATTTTCACTATAAGCTACCTTTGTTGAATGCTGCTCTCTCTATTTTAGTTTAATTGGTTTTGTACAATACTCCTTTTGTTACCCTACTTTCACATTGTTAATTCATTGTATACCTAATGTTTGAGAGTCCTGAAATATTGATTTCATTCTGAATTCTTTGTCTTTCTTCTATTAACAGCCAAAACTAGTTGTGGTCTCAAACAAAATATCATTTGTGAATCCAAATGCTCCAGTATATCCACGATTAGCACAAGGGAAAACATGGAATGAGGTAAGTTTTAGCTCTCTATTAATTTTAATATCTACACTCATGGAATTTTAATGCGACATGTTCATCTAATTGCAACTCTAAATCTTTCTCTGTAATGCTATTACCAAATGAATGTGGGCCTATATGAGTGAATTAAGAATGTCTGACAGTTTATCAGGAAAATTATATACATCTTCACATTTATACCAGATGACTGTAACGTGGACAAGTGGATATGGGATCAATGAAGCTGAACCTTTTGTTGAGTGGGGTGCCAAAGGAAGAAACCGTGTGGTATCTCCAGCTGGGACCCTGACTTTTGATCGTAATATCTTGTGCGGTAGGCAATTCTTTTATTCACCTTTCAGTTGGGAACTTGTGATTTTACTTTGTTTTTGAGAGTCAGATAAAAGTTCTTTCAGGATGGCAAACCATCTTTATCTTGATGGCATAATGCAATGCAAAAAAGATAACTATATCAGCTGTTTTAAAAGTTAGCCAGCTGATTTCACATTTCATTCACATAAATGAAGGGATGGTCTAAACAAGAGAGCACGTAAAGAATCTAATTCATCTACATATACAGGTGCACCAGCAAGGACTGTGGGATGGCGTGACCCTGGATTCATACACACAAGTTTTCTGAAGGAGTTGTGGCCCAACAGAGAGTATGCTATGCTTATACTAGCATCATGAAATTGCTTGTGTGAACATTGATATTATTGGTTTGCAGTGTTTCTGTTAAATCTTAGTAACTTGTAAGCAAAACCAAGAAAATTGAATCGAAACACAGAATTTCAACTGATGTAAACTATATCAAATGAAGAGCAGAAAATATTTTAGATAATAAATCATATGATTTGATGGGATCTAATAATAACACATTTTTAAGAGAATGCAGGAACCCTTATGATCCGGTGCATTCTCACAAATTCTTGTAGGAAGTCATCCAAAACCTTTGAATTCACTGAGTAGTTGGTGATTATCCCTAAAGATAGGTGTCAGAAGCAATGAACAAAGATGAAATCCTCAGACGAAGACTACTTGCAGATTGATAACTTTGTTGAGAGTTAAAATAGATGTAGCTAGTGATTTACTCACATTAATAGCCTGTTATTCAATAACAATATAAATTTTAAGAATTTATTGTAGTGGGTGGAAGTGGAAGCATGAAGGCTAACAAGGGGCAGGGTTAAACCAGGTGAAATGAATCTTAAGCCACTAGGAAATTCAAGTAAATATAGATCCCTGCTATTAAGCAATTAAGGAAAAAAATATGTAAATGAGGCTGGCTCCAAATTTATATCTTTTATTCTTTTATCCTTCATGACTTATGGTGTAATAAGGAACCGAGGTCTTTATTCCTTGATGATAACTGCAGTTCAAATATTGACTTATGACATGAAGGATAACATTGCAAATTTATTTGCAGTAGTTCGTTGTACATGACACTTGCAATTTCTTTATTACTATTTTTCAGGTACACATACAAGCTCGGACATACATTAATTAATGGTACAATAGTTTGGAGTCAAGAATACCAGTTCAAAGCACCTCCTTTTCCAGGGCAAAATTCACTGCAACGTGTAGTCATATTTGGTGACATGGGAAAGGTTGTTTCTTCTTTTTTCATGGAAATTCTAATCACATGGTTTTTAACCACATCATGCAAATACAATTCATTTGAGTGTATGTTACAGATATGCATGATATTAATTAGTTGTTTGGATCTCAAAATAGTTCCCCTATGAGGATAGGATAGTTTTTGCTTATTTGTTGTTTCTTTTAGTTGAATGCCACAGATTATATACATACATACATACATATATATATATATATTAATTCTAATTTGTGCTGTTTTACAATGTCAATATTCTATTCTGAGAAAAGATGTTATTTAATTGATTGTTATCTCAAGTTTTCATTTGATTTTCCCACAAGCAGGCAGAAGCTGATGGTTCCAACGAATATAACAATTTCCAGCCTGGGTCACTCAACACTACAAAGCAAATTATTCATGACTTAAAGAACATAGATATAGTCTTTCACATTGGTGATTTATGCTATGCTAATGGATACATCTCCCAGTGGGACCAGTTTACTTCGCAGATTGAGCCAATTGCATCAACTGTACCTTACATGACTGCGAGGTTTGTCATGCTATGCATGTGTTGCAGTTCTCAATGTTTACAGGTGTTCAACTTTCTCTTATTTACTGCTTCCCATTATATCCCTTCAGTGGCAACCATGAGCGTGACTGGCCGGGAACTGGATCATTTTATGGCAACCTGGATTCCGGGGGAGAATGTGGTGTATTGGCTCAGACTATGTTCTATGTTCCTGCTGAGAACAGGGAAAGATTCTGGTATGCTACATTTTAATGTCAACCTTTTGCATAGAACGAACTATATTGCATTTGCAGCTATATGTTAAGTGATGGTTGGTTGGTTATCAAATTCGCTTATATACCATGTAGATGTAATGTGTAGGTAATATGCTTTTGTTTGGACATCAAATTTGTATTTTCCAGACATGTACTATGGGAAAAAAGGGGGAATAAAAGAAGACATGTTGTACTGCCGCAAATCAGACTAAATTAGTCTTTTCATAGCCAATTTTATGGTTTCCTTATTGAACTGTTCATAGAGAAATTATTAGGTAAATCTGATTTACAAAAAATTGGTAGACTAAGGTATACAAATTATTAAGAGATGTGTAAGCATATGAATATATTTTTTGGTGGGACCCAAATCTATAAATTGGGTTTACCTAAGAATTTCTGGTGTTCATAAATATGGTAAATTATTTCAGCTTCTTGAGTGATATCGGTATCTCATTTTTATCTGGTGAATCTTAGAAGCTTTAAAAATGAACGTATATATTTTTTTGCCAGGTACCCCGTTGACTATGGGATGTTCAGGTTCTGCATAGCCCACACTGAACTTGATTGGAGAAAAGGATCAGATCAGTACAAATTCATTGAGAACTGCCTAGCATCGGTTGACAGACAAAAACAGCCATGGTTGATATTTCTTGCTCATCGGGTTCTGGGATATTCTTCTGCAGGGTTTTATGTAGCAGAAGGCTCTTTTGAGGAGCCAATGGGAAGGGAGGAACTTCAAATTCTCTGGCAAAAGTACAAGGTTGACATAGCCATGTATGGACATGTCCATAACTATGAAAGAACATGCCCAGTATACGAGGTATGATAGCCCTTGTTTCAGACATACGTATGTGTGCTTGGTTATTTTCAAGGCCTCAAAATAGCCTTGAAATTATATGATTAAATCTTGAGGGAAGGGAGTTAGCTCACATGATAAGAGGATTGTACCCTACCTTATTTACATGGGTTCAGTTTCCTCTAGGTAGCTTTCTGGGAGTGAAATCCTAAATATAGCAAGCCAGTGTGGGGGAATACACCCTTAAGATCGACTAGACAAAGTTTAATGATAATGCTAACCATAATAACCCAAAAAAAGAAAAAAAGAAAAAGTCATCTTTTGGGGGTCTAGTTACTAACATTGCAGTTGCTCATTGGGAACATATATGGGCCTGAAGTTTTAGAATTTATGAGATGATTTGTACTTTGTGACATACAAATTAACTGCAGCTTTTCTTTCTCGTTCAGAATATTTGCACCAATGAAGAGAAGAACCACTACAAGGGCTCCTTGAACGGGACAATACATGTAGTGGTTGGTGGAGGAGGAGCATCCCTTGCAGAATTTGCCCCCATAAACAGCACATGGAGTATCTTTAAAGACTATGATTATGGATTTGTCAAACTCACAGCATTTGACCATTCTAACCTCTTGTTTGAGTACAAGAAGAGCAGCGACGGACAAGTTTATGACTCTTTTAAGATATCCAGGGAATACAGAGACATCTTGGCTTGCGCTGTTGATAGTTGCCCACCTACGACATTGGCATCTTGATCTGGAAGCGAAAAATTGTTGATTTTGTATTTTGTTGAATAATATGATCCCTGTGTACACAAGAAGGACAAGGTAATGGGCTATTAACTATTTCAATGATGATGTAATCTTTATATATATAAAGCCCGTAGCTTTTCCTGTTCATTTTTACTGTTCTTAATGCATCATTTTGACGTTTTGTCAATATATCTTTTTCTCCATTTTCTTTTTCCCTCTATAAAAAACTTTGAATCCCCTGCATCCTGGAGGGGCCCTATTAGTAAGTGTAATAAAAGAATGTGTAAATAAGATGGTATGAATATTTCATTTTCTAAAACAAATAACGTTCACTTCTCATCCCATGGGACTTGAACCGAGTTGTTCATAACTCAACTTGATAGAAACCAGTCAAATGGGTTTTCCTTTTGATGAAAAATTTATAATGAGAATAGAGAACGAAGATCGTCTAAAGTGAGGATTTCTTTAAAGTGGTGAAGTGTAGGCTTTTTTTTTTCCTTTTTTCCAAAGGAGAAATACCCTACTTAGTGCGCTTGGATTGTATTTCAGAAGATCTTCAGTTCAAAACACTCCCATTCAAGAACAGATTGTCCTAATATTTATCTTTAGCGTGAGTTACATGCATTGAGATTCGTTTTTGTCCGTTTGAATGGGTTTAGGATGAATATTGTCCTATAATGGCTGAATTTTGTACAAATTTGGTTATGCATAATTGATTAGCATTCAATTAGATAAATATTTTGCACAATTTAGTGTTAAATAAAATAAACTTTTATCATATTGATTATTTTTAATAATTATTATTTCTTAGTTACAAAAGAGGCTTAATTTTTAAGAATAAAGAATAAAACATTTTAGAGTAAATTACACCTCCCTAAAATTTGGCCCAATTATATTTCAAAAATCATGATCAACTTCCATTGCAAAAATCTCCCATGAAACTTACTTTCTGTCAATGAAATTGATTGTTTGCAAAATGTTTTTTTTTTCAAAGATAAATTCTTTTAACTATCTTTGTTGATATACTAAGAATAAAATCATAATCTAATATTAAAATTTAACCTTAACTTAGTTGCTTTTATCTGTTAAGAATGAAATTATAATTTTTATTTTGTCTAAAAAATTAATTTTATTGATAGAAAGTAAATTAGATAAAAAGTTTTTGCAATTATATATCAAATGTCAAAGGTTTGAGAGTAATTTTTGAAATGAGAAAGATAATATATGAAATTTAGCTAAATCTTAAAAAAATGCGATTTACGCAAAATTATATACACACACACACACAAACATACAAAGAAAGCATAAGAAAGATATAAGAGTAGGTAATGAAGAAAGAGAGAGTAGGATCAAATTATTGATATCAGGCCCCGTTCAATCTTAAGAGATTGGTGCCATACATTGGCATCATACAAATTATTTGCTTAAAATTTACCAGGTACACATTAATAGCACTTTATAAACTTCTACATAATATGTTTTATTTAGTTGATTGTTGAACTTCAGCTATAACTAATGTCATGTGATACTGTATTCAATTTTTAAGAAATTGAACAAAAATATTATGGAATTATATAATTGGTATTTTATAATGTTTAAAATATATAGTAAAATTTTAGGTTAGTGAAATATATATATAGAAAATAAACGGGGGGTGGTATAAATACCCTTGCGACAGATCAAACTGGTATTTTTCGAGGTTTGTGGTTTGTCGCTTTGAAGCTCGTCGTCCTCCTTAACCGGTCTACTTCTGTTTGTGTTTTCCTAGGTGCAAGGCAATATGCAGGTAAAATCCTGCATAAATTCCCTGATTCTTGTTTCCTCGTTTGCTGGTTAAGAGACTTCTCCTTCCTTTTTCTGGGAAATTTTAGTGGTGCAATGTAATAATTGCAAGCATTCTTTTCTTCCGTAAACCCTATGAATTACAGTCGAAGTTTTGTAATTCCCGTTCCTTAATTCCTAATGGGTATCAAATATCTGAATCATTTCTGTCTCTAACCGTGATACAGGCCAGTGATAGGTTTAACATCAATTCCCAACTTGAGCATCTCCAAGCTAAATACGTTGGAACTGGGCATGCGGATTTGAATAGATTGTGAGTCTTAATTCCTTGAATTCGTTTCTTTATCTACTTTTTTTCCTGAACTCTTCGTATTATTTAATTTGTATTTATTTTTCTTTGATTTAGTGAGTGGGCAGTGAACATTCAGCGCGATAGCTATGCATCATATGTTGGCCACTACCCTATACTAGCATACTTTGCTATTGCGGAAAATGAATCGATTGGAAGAGAACGCTACAGCTTCATGCAGGTTATCTGTCTTTTCCCTCTTTCAGTAAGCTTCGGCGATTGCTGTATAGATTATGCTTTGGTATGAACTTTGCGATTGGATTGTTAATGTCATTGTCTTTTCCAGCTTGCATTCTATTAAATTAGGTCCATATCTATATTCATTAATATGTATTCTCTTATATTTGTGAGGTATATTATAGACAAACAGGATTTCAACATTCTCTCTTTTTGTTTATTATTATTATTTTTAATATAGATCTCCATTTCTCCTCTGTCACAGAAGAAATAGTACTATCTTCATTTAGGTTTGTGCATGGCCATTGTTTGACAGGGCCTTTGGTTCGACGGACTATAGTTGCATATTGGTAGCTTGTTATATTGTTACATCTCATTCGTTGGTATCAACTCAAATGTGAATCGGTTTATCTAAAATCTTGAGTATCCAAAGTCTACATGTAGTTGAATTGATAAAATGGTGAAGTGAAAGATGCATGTAGAAGGAGTCATGGTTAGGCCCTTTTTGTGTCTCTTAGATGTTTGAGGAGAAGGAAATAAGGATGATGAGTAGCCAGATGATCTGTATTTTCTCTTATGGAACTTAAACTAGTGTTTTGGCATTTTAAAGAAGCATTTAATTCTGGAATTCAAGCCAGAAGTCACTCGATTACGTATATGAAAATAACAGGATCTTTTATGATTTTGAAAAAGTATCCAGGTCTAATGAAAGGTGATTTAATTAAGGTTAAGATTGACATATTTTGGCATGAGGTTTTGGGATAGGGTTGCACAATGGTTCCTACCCACATCAAATTGTAGTAGTGGGTTGATTTGTTATTGGTTATATAATGATTCCTTTTTGTTACAAAGGAAGCCAAGTCCTTGGGAAGAGGGAGTGGGGGAAAGGGACATGAGAAGGGATTGACATGAGTAGGGATTGAAGACATAAAGCTCACCTTAGTCTAAAATTGAGGCTGGTGCCATATGAGCTATCAGCTCATTGGCTGTGTAGTGCGTTTTAATCAAGTACTACCTTCTCTTGTCCTTTGTATTTATGTATTCCAAAATTTGTGTTCTGAGAACCCCAAGTCTGTCCCCCTTGCTACTTTTCCTTTTTCCAATTTCATGAGAAGTTTGCGGATGGTGAGGGTTAAGACTGTATACTTAAAGGAAGGCTGCCCAATTCATTCCCTACTTCTTTTTTTTATTTTGCTTGTCAAATTGTTTCCAGTTTGTCAGGTCATTATTATGCTCTGTTACTGTTA
This sequence comes from Erythrophleum fordii, assembly GCA_032878935.1. Classification (NCBI taxonomy): domain Eukaryota; kingdom Viridiplantae; phylum Streptophyta; class Magnoliopsida; order Fabales; family Fabaceae; genus Erythrophleum; species Erythrophleum fordii. The sequence goes on along the minus strand of JAVQMF010000053.1, from coordinate 43,802,333 downwards.
ATTAAGATTTGGCATTTTGGTGGAAGTTATAAAGCAGGGTTTGATTTGGTTTCCTTCTTCATTTTAAATCGAGATTCTGGCCATGGGGTAAGTCTTTATTGATTTGAATCTATACACTTAATCAAAATGTAATTTGATATTGCTATTATGACTTTATTTTGGAGGGTTGATGGCAGTCATACCATCCTTTTACCACTACTTGAGGAAAATGAGTTGAAAGAATAATTATTATGTTACATTACATGTTATTGAACTATGCATGACATGACATGCTCAATGATGCCACCAATAAGCAGCAGACTTCTGGAAAAGATCTGATTTGGAATTTCTGATTGTGATTCTTTTGTTGAATGGATCCTTATTCTTTTGTTGAATGTGATTCTTATTCCTATGATGGTGTTTGATGTTACTTACTGTTATTATATAACTCAAGCCATTGGGTGACAACAAATTTTCTCTCCAGCATCCATCCTAAATGAATTAGTTGTTGCTTTTCTTATTAGACAAGTTCTGTTTTCTGCACAGAAAATGCTCCTGCCTTGTGGCCTGCCTCCAGAAAGAGAAGAAGATTAAGAATTGCCATCTGGATTACATAATGGATCATCATTACTGGTTGTAGCATTGGACCGTTTGTCATACTATGTTGTTCGGATGGTTGTATCACTTGTATGGCACTGATTAGAGGTTTTTCTGTCATCTGTTACGGTTCTAACTGCTTAAGCGTTATTTGCTTTGGAGCTCGGAAAATTAGATCAGGGGATAATGTACTTAGCTTATTTATAGTATTATCTTAATGTTTTCCTTAAAGGGCGATCCTTTCTAAATTGGTTGTTATCTTAAGCATTGGCTCGTGTTTTGCACCATATTAATACTTCCTTGGAGTAACCTTTAACGTGACCATGTTATATTTGCTAAAACAAATAGCTTTTGTTTTATCAATGTGATAAGAAGCTGAATCAGTGGTGACACTTGATGACAGCCATCGTTCCCTCACCTATCTAACAGGTGGAATAATAGGAAGCAGTAGCTGCAGGTCCTGAAACATTACAGTAAACATGGAAGTTGGCATGACAGTAAAAGAAAGTGACATGCAACCTTCAATTGACGCTACCACGCGTTTTTTGGAACAACGCTATATCAGGAAAGGCACAAACCTCTAACGATTCTACATGGACACATTACTCCAGAATGCAGGTTAGTAAAACTGAAAAGTTCATTCAAAATGTAGTAAGTATTTTTCCCAACACTACCACACGTTTCTGAATGTGATAGGAGTATGATAATATAGAGACTAACAAATAACAATCTTGTTAAAGGAACGCAGACACTATTCCAGCAAAAATATATTTTGGGTTCTCAAAATAGGAAAAATACAAAGTTGGGGATGGATTATTTGCAGCATTAAGCATAAATGGGATAGAGGTTAATCTTTATACCCTACCCAGGATACATTCCACTTAGGAATACTTATCTGGTTGTACCCTCTCCGTTTATGAGAATCTCAGATATATATTACGAACAAAATAGAAGTCAAAGCAATATGACATTAATAATGTAGCCAATTCCAGAACCAACCTGTAGATCGAAGGTCATAGCGATATAAATCACCAAGTTCTCTGGGTTTGTAAACGAAATTTTCTAAACGAGTGCGCGGAATATGAGCTATCTTGTACCCCTTCTCTCCTGTTTCCTCCTCACATCGCATCAGTAGCTCAGGGCAGCCACAAATTTTCAGATTTTTCAAGCTGCCAAGGCATTGAATGTTTATTGGAACTGATATCAACTTGGGGATCCAGAAATAAACAATGAGTGAAGCGACGTAAGGTTTCCCAACCAGTCAGGCAAGCATGCTAGATTTGGAAGATCATATAAAGTTTACAATTGCAAGGTGGTAACATGCTGTAAAGCCTCAGGGAAACAGTCCACCTCTGGGCAGCTGCCAATGATTAAATCTTCAAGAGAAGTGAGGTATTGAAAACCTGCAGAAAATTTGAAGTTAGGGTACCAACCAATACTCAAATTTTTGGCTATTAAGAAGATCTCTGTTGAAGCAAATTTTAATTATAACAATTTTTCTTAAAATACTAATGAAATTTTAAGTAACTATGAGTTTAATTATCACTTCATATACTTTCTTATAATATATAAAAAATTAAAAGTTCTATATTTTTGAAACAATTTATTGATGATTATTTCGATTAAAATATAATATCTCCACTCAGGAGAATTTAGTTGAAATGATAACATGGTGAACCAAAAGAGACATGTAGAAGGAGGCATTACTAAATTCGTTGTCTTTGACCAGTTTGAGGAGATAGCAATAGAGTTTATGACATTAATTCGTACCATGTATGATTTCAACATACAAATTAACTGCTGCGTTACTTGTTCTTTCAGAATACTTTCACCAGATTGGAGTATTTTCAAAGTTCAAAGAGCATGACTTCAAATTTGTCAAACTTCAAGCGTTTCTAGTCCCAAGAGTAGTGATGGAATAAGTTCATAGGAGAAGGCATGCATTAGTAAGAATTACTAATTGAATGAAGCAAAACCCTTTTTTATATCAAGATGTTACATAGACTAGAAAATTCAAGCTGGAAGTTTCAGGAAGCAAAATCATTGCTTAAGACAAGTGCAAAAAATTACTAGGAAGCAATAGCTATCTAATCGTGTCAGATTACCTTTTAAAGGTAAGTAACCCGACAGAATGATCCATGTGAACATATGCTGTAATATTATTTGGGGTAGAAAATACATGTAAGGGGGGAAAATCGTAAATGGGTTACCTCGACCACATTGGTATACCAAAAACAGACAACATACAAAAGCTTCAAGGTAAAAGCAATTGGACATCAATCAAACAGCAGATCGGTGGTGAACCAACGTGGACCAAAATATCCGTCAGGTAAGGATGCTTGTGTTCCAGTATAAATACTTGGAACATGAGCAATCTTGTGCCAATCATCTCCTGTTTCCTTCTCACATCGCGTCTGCAACTCAGGGCAAACGTGAATATGCAAATTTTTCAAATTGCCGAGGCATTGAATGCTCATTGGAAGTGACATCAACTTGGGGCATTCTGAAATAAACAATGACTTAAGCAACCTATAGTTTCCAAACCAGTCAGGCAAAGATGCTAGATTTGGAAGATCAAATAAAGATAAGGATTCCAGGGTGGTGATATACTGTAAAGCCTCATGGAAACCTTCCACCTCCGGGCAACTTCCAATCATCAAATCTTCAAGAGAAGTGAGGTATTGAAAACCCGCAGAAAATTTGAATTTTGTGTACCAACCAATTTTTAATCTTTTAAGAGATTTCAGCTGTTGCAACACTTGATCTGTTAATGGTTCAAGGCTTTGACATAGCTCAATATGCAATTCTTCAAGAGCATTGGAGTTAATAAGTTCAGTTGGAAGTACTTGGAGTTTGGTATAGTCGCAAATGTGGAGTTCCTTAAGGCAAGTAAGGCCTCGAACCATCCCATCTGGAAAGGAAGTCAATTCTTCATTGTAACGAAACCAAAGGGATTGTAGGCTGCGAAGATTATGAATTGAACCCAGCAATGATTGGTTGCATTTCTCTAGTATTCTTAGTTCAATCATAGAGGGAAGGCAGGGCAACTCCAGTTTTGGACATTGAGCAATTTGCATCATGGAAAGACGTGGAAACATGTTTTCTCCATCCTCCTTTGACAATCTGATGAGGTTTGGTAGCTTATAGAGCTTCAAAATTTCTAGAACTTTGAAACCTCTTGCAACTTCATCATCGTAGGATTCATCATCTATCCATTGAACATGAATCATGTTATATATATTTAGTTTCTTAAGAGATGGTAGTTTCCCCAAAAGTGGAAGGTGTAAACAGTTTTTGCAATCCACGAGTTCTATAAGATATAAATATTTGAGGGTAGGGCTACCCATCCATGGCGGCAAGTTAACTCCCATGAATGCTTCCACTTCCAAGGTTTTAAGTTGTGTATGAGGCTGAAGCACTTCAAGAATCTGCTCCACATCTTCCTGTAGTTGTGATTCTTCATTTCTTTCCCATGAGAAGACCAAATTGTTCAGGTGCTTGCTTGCCAAATTGGCTTCTTTGGCCTCCATTATACTTGTTACTCTCTCTAGGTGCTTGATGTGAAGCTTTCCTTTAAGGTTCAAGCGTCCTAATTCTGCCAATAGAAATCCTTTTTCCTTACCAACAATATATATATTTAAGGTTCGTAAAGAAGTTATCTGACCCATCTCAGGGGCCAAGCTAGATAAAAACATACACCCTTCCAAATATAGATGTCGGAGAGATTTTAAGCATTTCATATGGTCAGGTAAATTTCGAAGATAATGACAATAGTCCAATCTCAAAATTTGCAAATTCCACAATTTACAAATGGAATCCGGTAGTGTTTCAAAGCCACCATGAGAAAGGTTTAAGTACCTTAGATGTTTCAAATGGCCTATTGAAGATGACAACTCTTTTAGACGCATGATGTCAAGCACCCGCAAAGAACAACATTTCATCAATATATCAGGAGGAAAGCAGCCACTGTAATAGATTGGTGTTATATAGGTCTTTAAGGATTTGATTTGGTGTAAATGCAATGAAGGCTGCCCATCAAATGGTATACCACCGTAATGTGAGAGATGGCGGGTTTTCTCAGACAAATTAGTTGTCACATTGTCAATTGTAATGGAGCTACACACCTCCTCCATAACAGACTGGGCAAGATCATGAACTAAATCATGCATTTTGAAGCTTGAAATGTTGCCAAATTCATCGGTTTTAATATCTTGGAAAAATGATCTCCAATATAATTCATTCCACACCTCATCACCAACATCTTCCACTTCGGACCTTTCATTGGATGAAATGAAGCCATTAGCCATCCAAAGATGAATTACAAACTGCTTACTTATTTCTTCATTTTTGGGGAATAATGCACAAAAAGCAAAGCATTGTCTCAGTTTTATTGGTAAATTCCAGTAACTTACTTTCAAGGCAGGCAAGATAGAATTTTCATCTTGTGGTAAACTCCAGATCTTGCTTTCCTTGACACGGTGCCAATCATTTTCCTCACTTTTAAAGCGCAAAAGACTTCCTAGTGATTTAGCTGCAAGAGGCACTCCCTTACATTTCTTGACTATCTCCTTCCCTATGGCCACAAGCTCTGCACGTTCCCCCTTGTCTGGTCCAAAAGCTCGATGTTTAAACACTTCCCAACAATCATCTTCAGTCAACATTGATAATTGATGAAGAGGCGTTGTTCCCATGATGGATGCAACCTTTGTATGACGTGTGGTGACCAAAATTGAAGCACCCTTTGATCCACAAGCCAATACGTATTTCAACTTGTACCATTTCTCTTGATCTTCGTTCCACGCATCATCTAAAACAAGCAAATATCTTTTTCTTCGAAGCAGATCTTGAAGCCTTCCTTGCAGCGGCTCTAGATCTAAATCTTCACAAGCATGCCCAGATGCTGATTCTATAATGGCTTTTGTCATTCTCTTCAATCTAAAATCTTCTGAAACAAATACCCAAATTCTTAGCTCAAAATGATTGACCACCCTCTCATGATTGAAGACAAGTTGGGCAAGCGTAGTCTTTCCTAAACCAGCCATACCTACAATAGGGTAGACCGATACATCCTCAAAATTAGAAGTAGCATGACCAACCAAAAAGTCTACAATTTTTTCCGTATCTTCTTCTCTTCCATAGACTTGGGGTTGTGTAATGATTGAGGAAGTTTGTCGCCATTCCATAATTTCATTTTTGCTTTCAGTAAATGTCTCTCGCAAATGAAATTTCAACCTTTCCTCAGCAATTTCATCTAATCTCGCCCTTATGTCTTTCATTTTCTTAGAAATTTTGTAACGGAACCAGACATGCTTGGGATGAAAAGAGGATAAGCAAGTGCATTGTACCTTGTCTGCTGACCCAGAGTTGAGTCGTTGGTATTCCAATCCAAGGGCTTCTGTTGAATATTCATCCAAGATGTCATCAAGCAAGTGAGCTGCATCTTGAAGCTTGTGCAGCCAATTCTTAAGAGCTGTGTTTGTGAGTTGCTTCTCCTCAGCATCTTCAATCACAGCCTTGATTGTAGTAAGTAAGCTGGAAAGCCGTTTCATTTCTTGATTGACACCTAGAAACAATCCAAGCTCTTTCCGAATAAGTGAGCTCAAATTCTCAAGCGCAACTGCAAGTACAGCCTCTGTCATCGTTATTTGGCAAGATGAAAAAAATTTAAGGATAAGGTTGACCGCTTGGCAACGCACAAATCAGGCAAGATGATGAGAAGATACTTTATCGGCCAACTTTGATCGGTCAGCTTTGTGGTTTGTGAAGCCAAAATAGAAACTCCCGCCCAGAGGAGGTTATTGATAATGTGGCGAAGAAAGCAGCGACAGGAAGTGTTTGACAAATGGGAGGGAAATTATATAATAAGGGTTTATTTGGCTTTTATTAGGTATAAAAATTTAAAAAATTAAAATTTTTTTAAGAACTAAAGAAAAAAATTATTATTAATATTTTTCCAAAAATATTATTCATATTTTTTAAAATTACAATTTAATCTTTTTAATATTATAAGGGCATTTTAAATTTATTCTTAGCTCAAATGAAAATACTCTTGTAATATCCCCAAAACAAAAGGTTATAATTTTAAAAATTGTGAGTGATAACTTAGTAAATATCAATATTAATTTATTCTTTAGGTTTTTAAAAATAATTTTAATTTTTAAGATAATAGAATTTTTACTAAATTATTGTTTTTAGGTAGAATTTTTCCTATCCAAAAAGATGTTTTATTTACTTTGAAAAAGGTAGCTTGTTTAAAATTTTCGTGTCACCGAAGAAAAAACAAAAAAAATGCTAATTATTGTTTTAAAGAGTAAAATAGCTTAAGTTAATTGTGAAGTTTTTATAACTTGGTAATTTTGCCAATCAAAGTAGTGCCTTTTCAATGAGTTTGTAGATAATTACTATTACAAATTTTTTTGGCTACAAACTAGTATTATAATTTAGAATGAGTAGTTTTACTCTTTCGACCATAAATAACAATTTTAGGGTATTTAAAACGAGAAAAGAATAATAATGTGTGTTTAGGTTATGAACAGTCTTTTGTTTTAGTTTCCAAATTATTTTGGAGATTATTCTGATGAAACAAATGTTAGTCATAATTTAGATTCTATTTAAAAAAAAAAACTGTGTTTTCTGGTTTTAATTAAAAACTGTTAAACAAAACAGAAAACAATATAAATCTCTCTCGCGATTTAATTTTATTTTTCTTAAATTCTTTCTAAAGCTGTCTCAAGGGATTTACATTAGAACTTGGGATATTGATGCTGATTCACTTGTTTTTTCCGCATGGTAAGTTCAAACAACTTAAAACAACATCGTATGCTTTTGATCATTACCCAGTTTTGCTTAAATATGTTTTTATAGGTGAATCAGTGTTGACCCATGACAATCACTTTCCTCTTCTGAGATTATTTTGTCGTTGAGGGGTCTGGACAACCAGCATAATGTACATATTAATTAAAATAAAACCCTTTTATATATCTACAAGTTACATAAACCAGAGGATTTAAGTACTTTGCTCTCAACCCCCAAGTCTAACTGCAGAGTACTCTGTATACGTAGTAGGAGCAGCATGGTCACTAGATTACAATCCTCCATACTAATTCGAACTCAAGGCACCATGTCATTGAATCCAATGGCTCATCATCCACCTCAATTACAAACTATCAAGTAGAATTTCTTTTCTTCAGTTCTCATACGTCTTTATTGATGATGCTGTTCGATGATCTCAAAAGTCAAATGGATTATTATTATTTTTGGGATTGGAGAAGCCTAATTTGAATAATTCCTTGCATGATAGTGACTATAACATAAGCAACAAATGGTCACTGTAGCATATGAAGAAGAATGAAAAGGAAAGAGAAAATATATTTGAAACATTGCAAGCAAACATAAAAATCTCTGGTACCAAAACAAGAAAGAAAAGGGAAGTTAACTTAAACCCATCAGTTATGAGTTTTATACACATAATGCAGTAGAGAAATACTGTAATATACACCAACCAAAAACCAAAAAAAAAAAATGCATGGAACATTTTCTATTTCAGTTGGTACTTTTGTCTTTGTGTATGTGTTAGAGAGAGAGAGAGAGAGAGAGGAAGAGAGAAAATGGGCTCCCATTCCCAATCATCATCTGGGCTTTTAATTGTTTGTCTTTCAGTACAATTGTGCAATGCAAGAATAATAAATACAAATAGTACTTGGTTTGGTTGGTCCCCTCATACATAAGTAAACATGATAGTTGGCCTCACAAGAAAAGAAAGGGGTTTGCAACCTTCAATATGCAAAATGATCCCTTTGTTTTAGATGGATTAGGGAAGATACCAATCTCTACGATTCAACAAGGTGTCAAAAGCTCATGTAAAAATTAATTGCCAACTTTGCAAGAAAGAGCAAGCACTGTGAAATCCTCAGACACCAGCAGAAAGCACAAAAAGAACTGAATTTTCATTCTTGAAGTCCTCAATTGTCTCGGAGAGACAGTGTCATCAGCCCTTCAGAGTCCTGAACATAGGGAAGCAGAGAATTTTCAACACGAGTAAAACACATAATGCAGCAGAGAAATGCTGTCATCATGTATACAAATTAAAAAAAAAAATTATGATAAACTATATTCACATAGAATTTTAAGCCCACATTCCCATATTCTTGATTTTGAACACTTAAAAAGACCTAGTAAGTAATGCTCCTAACACGACCACTTGTTTTTTATTAGCAAAATTGATAGGTGTAGGATGCTGCTGGGAGAACTAACAACCATGTTAAAAGAATCATTGACTCATTTCCGGTAGAAATATAATATGGTTTCTAAAAAATGAAACATATACAAAGTTAGGGACAGATCATTTGAGGACTTTAAAATAAACTAGGATATAGTACCAATTTTTGTATAGTCTAAGCAACATGACATTTTTTTTTATATGACAAGATTTGAGACAAACCTCCACAAGTGACGACAGAAATTTGAAGCATTTAAGTTACTGGGCACATGTATTCTGCTTTCCAAACGAAACCGCGGAACACGAGCAATCTTATGCCAATCCTCCCCTCTTTCTTCCTCGCATCGCTTCATTAATTCAGGACAACTGTAAATTTCCAAATTTTTTAAACTGTCAAGGCATTGAATGCTCATTGGAAGTGACATTATCTTGGGGCAATTGGAAATAAACAATGATTTAAGTGACCTAAGGTTTCCCAACCAGTCAGGCAAGGATCCTAGACTTGGAAGATCATATAAAGATAAAGATTGCAGGGTGGTAATATGCTGTAAAGCCTCAGGGAAACATTCCACTAATGGACAGCTATGAATCCTTAGATCCTCAAGGGAAGTGAGATTTTGAAAACCTAACGAGAATTTGAACTTAGGATACTGACTAATTTTCAATCTTTTAAGAGAGTGCAAACCTTGCAACACTGGCTCTGTCATGGGCTCAAGTCATTGCACAACATGCAATTCTTCAAGAGAATTCAAGTTAATGAGTTCCTTTGGGAGGGTTTCAAGTTTAGCGTGGTTGAAAATGTGGAGTTCCTTAAGGCAAGTAAGGCCTCATAGCATCCCATCAGGGAAAGAAGTCAACTCTTCATTATAAAAAAACCATAGGATTTGAAGATTGGGGAGATTATAAATTGAGCCAAGTAAGAGTTGGTTGCATTCCTCTGTAATTCTTAGAAAAGTTGCAGATTCAAGGTAGGGTAAGGCTTCCAATTTAGGGCACCCAGAGATTTCTAGAGAGCAAAGACGTGGGAAAATGTTCTCGACATCCTCCTCAGATAACCTTAGGAGGTTTGGTAAACTTCCCAGTCTCAGAAACTCCAAAGCTTTGAAACCACTTGCAACTCCATCATCATAGGATTCATCATCTATGTATTGCACATAATTCAAGTCAAATAGCCCTAAGTTCTTTAGAGAGGTTAGTTTCCTGAAAGGTGGAAGGCATAAACAGTTTTTGCAACCCACGAGTTCTATACTGTATAAATCATTAAAGGTAGGACTACCCATCCATTGTGAGAATTGAACACCTATATATCTTATTACTTCCAAAGTTTTAAGTTGTGTATGAGGTTGAAGCACTTCAAGAATCTGCTCCACATTTTCCTGTAACTGTGATTCTTCATTTCTTTCCCATGACAACACCAAATTGTTCAAGTGCTTAGGCGCCAGATTCGCTCCTTTGGCATCCATCACACTTGTTACTCTCTCCAGGTGCTTGATGTAGAGCTCCCCTTTGATGTTCAGGCTTCCTAATTCTTCCAACAAGAACCCTTTTCGATTATGAACAATGTATATATTTAAGGTCCTTAAGGAAGTTAATTGACCCATCTCAGGAGCCAAGATGAATAATGATCTACATCGATCCATATATAGATGTCGGAGAGCTTTTAAGCACTTCAGGTTGTGAGGTAACATTACGAGAAGATAACAATTCTCCAAATTCAAAATTTGCAAATTCCACAACGTACAAATAGAATTAGGTAGCATTGTAAAACTGCCATTAGAAAGGTTCAGGTACCTTAATGTTTAAGGTCGCCAATTGAAGATGACAGCATTCTTTGATCCATGAGCATGAGCACCCTCAAAGAATAAAATTTCAGCAAGTCATCAAGTGTCAAGTGGTCACCATAATGGATTGCCGTTATATATGTCTTTAAGGATTTGACCTGGTGCAAATGGATTGAGTCACGTTCAACAAATGCCTTAGAACCATAAAATGAAAGATGACGGGTTCTTTCGGATAAATTAGTTATGCCATTGTCATCTGTAATGCAGTAGTACTCCTCTTCTGTAAAAACCGACGTGCATGCCTTCATTCATGGGAAGTTGACTTTTCAAAGGAGTTTTTGATGCTGCCACGTAGCATTTTACTTCCTCCTTCTGCAATTCCTGATATGCCCCTTCTCATCCACTTTTAGCTGGTCTTTAACGTAATTTGCTTCTCTCAAATTCTGCAGCACTGAACCTATACCTATATCCATCTCTTTGGTCAGAAAAAAAGAGCAGACTTGCGCTGGAAACTGAACTGCATCTTCTCTTCTCTGCTGAGTGCCATTTTTGCTGTTTCTAGTTTCATTTTTCTGCTGCTGCTGTTGCCTCCTGGTGGTGCTGTGTAAGCTGCTGTTTGCTGGTGATCTAATGCCAGAAACACATCCTCTTCCAAGTCTAGAGTTGCTGCCGTAAGTGTGCAATTTCTGGTTCCAGTTTCACAGCATTCCCCTCCCCTATTTCACTTGTTCTGTGATGCGTTTCTGTGGGTGTGGCCAACCGAGGAAAGTATGTGCAGAAAGAAAAGAAAAAGGTGCAAGAGGATGAGTTGGTTGGAGCAAATTTGATTCCCTTCAAGCTTCAAAGTAATTCTACTTTCCTATACGGTGACTTCTCCCATTTTCTGCATATACTTCCAAATCAAAAAAAAAAATCAAATTCTATTGTGCTTCTTACTTGCCAATTCTTGATTGTGCTTCCTCTCTTGAATGAATTTAAGCCTTTAAAATGATCTGCCGCCATATATGGATGCATATATATATATAAACCTATATCTTTATATATGTGTGTTGTATGGATATGGAAGGCATGGAATGGAAGAGTGAATGGTGGGCTTAATCCCTTGAAATTTGTATATATCTATACCATGCTAAGGGAATGAAGAATAGACATTAATGTTCCTTGCTTTTCCTAGAATTTTGTTTAGGTAGGTTAAGCTAATGAGACAATTTTTGGAAATTCACACTCTAAAATCTGGTGAACGGGTATTGTAGGGTACTCAGGAGATTGAGTTATAGCTGAGGAGTGGGCAGGGAATGTCGGTATCATCTTAGGAGGTGAGTAAGTAATGCGGATCGTGAGTAACTCATATTTATTATTTTGTTACTAAGTTTCCTTGCAGTGCTCTAAAAATTTGAAAATCTATTTATGGAGATACGTATTTAAATGTTGTGTTATGTACATGTTTACTAAAAATTGATTTAAACATGAAATTTTGCAAATTGATGCCTGTTGAGTTATCTGGAAACTTTGATATTGAACTGATATAGAAGGTACTCTGTCTGAAATGTGATTTGAGAAAAGTATTAAATTTAAGAGGTTATCTGTTCAGAACTCTGTAGCTAACAGAAGTAGTTGTTAGCCTTGGTGCACCATGATCTGGACCTCAGCTAGCAGGGGTTTTGCTAGCCCCGTGTAGGTAGCTACCACATATGGAGTCATTTTATTTCGCAAGCAAAGTGCTTTGCATCTGTGGTTATTCTCCCCGTGAGCTGTGTGCTTTGTGTCTGTTTAAATTTGGTTCTGCTTAGATACTTCTGATGCATTTTAAGAAACGATTTGCATGAGGCTTGTTTTATGCATGATGAATATATATATATATATATATAGATATCTTACGGGCCTTGTCCCTATTTTTTTTAAGGGTTGGCATTACTTATTTACTGAGTATCAAACTCACTCTTTCTTAATTTATTTTTCAGAGAGCGGTGAAGACCCTAGCCTACCTTGAGCTGCCTACTAGTTGTAGATCTCCTGCTTTATTTCTTTTGGCGAGCCCACAATTGTTCATGTGGGTGTATTTTGTTTTATACTTGTAATTTATTTTGTTCTGAATAGTGTAGAATGTGGCCCCACTGAATCATAGTTAGGATATTCCCCAATCCCTAGAAGTCTATGTTTTGATATTTTTTTAGGTGTATGTTGAGTTGACTGGTTGTAGAAATATCGGGAGGTCCGAATTATAGAGGAGACTCTGCCGAAATTTCTACAAAAGTCACATAGAAGAAAACTTATACGTTTTGTATAAAAGTGATTAAGAAATGATATTCTTAGTTTTATAAATTATACGAAGATACAACTGGGGGAAATTTATCTGAAAGGAATTTGTGATCTTTGTGCCAACATACTAAAATTGTGGGTTGTGACATCTTCCATGGTTGTCTGGGCAAGATCATGAATAAGATCATGCATCTTGAACCTTGTAATGTTGCCAAATTTATCTATCTCAACATGTTGGAAAAAAGATCTTGAATATAATTTATTCCATACCTCATCACCAACATCTTCTACTTCCAACATTTCATTTGAAGAAATGAAGCCATTAGCCATCCAAAGTTCAATTACAAATTGCTTACTTATTACTTCATCTTTGGGAAATAATGCACATAATGCAAAACATTGTTTCAACTTTGCTGGTAAATCCAAATAACTTATTTTCAATGCAGGCATGATCGAATGATCATCTTGTGGTAAACTCCAAAGCTTGCTTTCCAAAAGACAGACCCAGGTCTTTTCCTCATTTTTAAAGTGCACCAAACTTCCTACGGCCTCAATTGCAAGAGGCACCCCCTTACACTTCTTTACTATCTCCTTCCCTATGGCCACAAGCTCTGCACGTTCCCCCTTGTCTATTCAAAAAGCTCGTTGCTTAAATAGTTCCCAAGAATTATCTTCAGATAACAATGATAATTGATGAGGAGGCACGGTTCCCATGTTGGATGCAACCTTTGTAAGATGAGTAGTGATCATAATTGAAGCACCCTTTGACCCGCGAGATAATATATATTTCAAACTATCCCATTTATCTTGGTCTTCATTCCATACATTATCCAAAACAAGCAAATATCTCCTTCTTTGAAGCATATCTTGAAGCCTTCTCTGTAGTGGCTCTAGATCTAAATCTTCACAGGTACACCTAGATGCTGATTCTATTATAGCTTTTGACATTCTCTTCAAACTAAAATCTTTTGGAGCACGTACCCAAATTCTCAGCTCAAAATGATTAACCACCCTCTCATCATTGAAGACAATATGGGCAAGTGTAGTCTTTCCAAGACCACCTATACCTACAATGGGATAGGTTGAGACATCATCAGAATTCGAAGCCTGGCCAACCAAAAAATCTACAATCTTTTCTTTGTCTTCTTCTCTTCCATAGACTTGAGATCTTGTAATGATTAAGGTGGTATGGTGCCATTCCATGACTTCATTTCTCCTCTCACTAACCATTTCATGCAAATGAAACCTGATCATTTTCTCAGCAATTTCATCTAATCTTTACCTTATCTCTTTTATTTTCTTGGTAATTTTGTAACGGAACAAAACATGCTTTGGATGAAAATAGGATAAGAACGAGCATTGTACCTTGTCTCCTGATCTATAAAGCAGTCCTTGGGATTCCAATTCAAGAGCTTCAGTTGAACACTCATCCAAGATGTCATCCAGCAAGTGAGCTGCATCTTTAATCTTGTGCAGCCACTTCTTGAGTGCTGTGTTTGTGAGTTGCTTCTCCTCAGCATCTTCAAGCACAGCCTTGATTGTAGTGAGAGTGTTGGAAAGCCTTGTCATTTCTCGATTGACGCCCAGAATGAATCCAAGTTCATTTTGAATGAGTGAGCTCAAATTCTGAAGGGCAACTTCAAGCACAGACTTAGCCATCGGCTAATTGGCAAGATGAAAAGAATGCAAGAGTTAGTAGGAATGCTTGCCAATGCACTAATGAAGCAAGAAAAGATAACCAAAGGTAGAACCTTGATACGTTGACTTGTGATTTGTGAAATTAATTGGAATCTTGCAAGCTAGAGGAGAGAAGTCTATAATGCATTATTGGAATTAAATAATCCATCTGCAGATGCAGCATTGACATTTGGAAAGTTCTTGGAAGCAACAAATCTTTGACAGATGGGATGGGGAAAAATAATTAAGTTTTTTTCGGCTTTCGTTGTTGAAAAGAATTTGTAAATTTGAAAAACAAACCCAAAAAAAGTTATTTTAAAAGCATATTGACTAGTGGTAATTTTCGTGAACTAATGTAGTGTCTTTTAGTTGATAATAATTGAAAACAAAGGAATGCAAAAAGCTCAGTGTATTTACTGTTGCACTGAGCCTAAAAAGTATTCTTTCATTTATAGAAAAATTCAACAAATAAAAATATGCCACCTATACACCTTTTTCTAACGCAAAAGCAACCCAGAAGCTTCTACCACTCATATGGGAAATATTTCACATCTTACGCATCAGCACTATCACACACACACACACACACACACACACACACACACATATATATTATTCACTTAATCACATACACATCATTCATCATCATACATATATATATGTGTATGTATTTAATCAGCTACTCTAACATCCCCCCTTAAGCGAGAGGGAGTGCTTGTAACCCCAAGCTTGTCTCAGAGTGACCAAAACTGAGTGTGGGTAAGAGATTTAGTCATACAGTTAACTAACTAATCTTCAGAAGGAACATGGCCAACAATCAACCATTTAGAGGGAGAACTTACTCACGAATAAAATGAGCATAAAGTTCAATGTGCTTAGTTTGAGCATGAAAAACAATATTACTAGCCAGAGCTTGAGCACTTATATTGTCACACCAAACTTGAGGAACATGAGAAATAGATAGCCCAATTTCTTGTATTAAAGAAGTAAGCCGCATTAATTCAGCTGCAAGATCTGTTAAAGTTTGATATTTAGACTTGGTGCTAGAATGAGCCACACCTTTTTGCTTCTTAGAGCCCATGATATTAGAGTATCTCCCAAGAACACACAATATCCTCCAATGGACCTCCTATCATCAGAGTAAGAAGTCCAATCAGCATTTGAATAACCAATAAGAAACAAATTAGTTGATCTCTTGATATGTAAACCATAAGTTAAGGTGCCTTTAAGATATCGCATTATGCGTTTTACTCCTTGCCAATGAACTGAAGTAGGAGCACTAAGAAAATGACTCAACTTGTTTACCGCAAAAGATATATCAGGTCAAGTTTGTGTGACATATTGAAGTGCTCCAATGACACTTCTATATGCTAAAGGATCCTGTAATTTTTCACCTTTATAGACAGAAAAATTTTTCCCAACTGGTAAGGGTGTAGGAGCAGGTGCAGCAAGTGCCATGTTGTGCTTTTGTAACAAATTAGCCACATATTTAGCTTGATTAAGAAACATACCAACAAAATTTTGATGTACTTCAATACTAAGAAAATAATGCAATGGACCCATATCCTTAAGAGAAAATTGTGTATTAAGTTCATGAATAAACAACTATAATTTTTTAGAATCATTCCCAATAACAAGAATGTCATCCACATAGACAAGAACAAAAATAACATGTGAATGATCTCTAAACCAAAAAAGAGATGTGTCACATTTGGCACTATTGAAACTCCATTTGAGTAGAGTAAATCTTAATTTATCAAACCATGCTCTAGGGGCTTAACGTAAACCATACAAGGCTTTATCTAGCTTACAGATATGACTAGGTTTATTTTTATCTATAAAACCTTTAGGCTGATTCATATAAACTGGTTCTGTTAAGCTACCATTTAGGAAAGCATTATTAATATCTAATTGATTTACCTGCCAATCTCTTGAAACAACAATAGTTAGGATAACTCGAACAGTAGAGGGCTTGATGACAGGACTAAAAGTTTTAGTATAGTCCACTCCTGGGCTTTGTTGAAATCCCTTTGCCACTAACCTGACTTTATGCCTTTCAACATTTTCATCAGCCTTGAACTTAGTTTTGAAGACCTATTTATAGCCTACTAAATTTTCTCTGCCAGTATAAGGAACCAAGGTCTAGGTATGATTTTTCATGAGTGCATCAAATTCTGATTTCATTGCAGCTTTTCATTGTGGCTTAGATAAAGCTTCATTCACAGATACAGGTTCTGAATTGCATTGTAATCCTCTTTGAATTAGTCCAACAAAAGGAGATTTAGGTTTGTATATCCCATGCTTGCATCTTGTAACCATGGGATGAGTGTTGATAGGCAAAGCGATGTTAGTTGGACTATTAGATTAGAATCAGCTTCTGGAACTGGGTTTTCTAAAGAAGCAGAATTAGTAGAAGAACTATGAGATGGTTGCACAGGATGTTCCAACAATCTGTCATATGAAAAGTCAGGAGTTGAGTTTGTAGGATCCATGTTACTAACAAAATTGTGAGAACATGAATGTTGTGTCTGTGACACATCAAGAGAAGCTTCAAAATGATCCAATTTAGTCTCAGGTACCTGCAACGTTGGGCAGAAAGATGCAAAAACTGATTGAGTTAACTCAAGTTGTTTGGTATTTAGAAAACCACTTTTAAAAGGAAACTCATGTTTATTGAACACCACATGTCAAGAAATGAACATTCTTCCAGCTGAACTTAAACACTTGTAGCCTTTGTGTTCACCACTGTAGCCAAGGAACACACACTTAGTAGTGTGATATTGTAGCTTGTGATTACTGTAAGGCCTGAGACAAGGATAACATGCTGTACAAAACACCTTAAGAAACATGTAGTCTGGTTCTTGTTTAAACAGAGCAAAATATGGTGATTTGCCTTTCAATACACCAGTAGGTAATCTGTTGATCAGAAAAACAGCACAATGAAATGCTTCTAACTAATAATGCATAGGCATAAAGGCTTAAGCCATTAAACTTAATCCTATTTCCACAATATGTCTATGTTTATGTTCAGCTCTACCATTTTGATTTGATGTATAAGGACATGAATGTTGGAAAGTCATACCTGAGTCTGTCAATAAATTAACAAAGCTTCTGTACTCCCCACCCCAATCACTTCTTACTATCTTAATTTTTCTTTCAAACTTAGTCTCAACCATTTTCTTAAATTGAACAAAGGCTGTAAGTGCTTTACTTTTATTTCTCAAGGGATGAAGCCATGTGAATCTGCTGAAATCATCAATGAAGTGGATATAATAACGGAAACTAGAAGTGCTTACAATAGGTGCAGGACCCCAAATGTCAGTATGAATTAAATCTAGAGGATTGGCAGCATGTGACACAGATGATTGAAAAGGAAGTAAATGAGATTTTCCATATTGACAAGCTTCACAAAACATATTACTATTTCCACTAAATTTTTCATTGCATATAGATAAAACTTTATTTAAAACACTAGTTGAAGGGTGTCCAAGCCTTTGATGCCAAATCTGAATAGGGGAAGTAATTTTTGTTTGTTCAACATCTGCAAATGTGTGAAATAGAACACCAATAAAATGTCTATTGCTTTCAAGCTCATACAGTCCATCTTTGAGCCACCCTCTGATAAAAACCTTCTTTGTTCAATTGTCCTTCACAAAACATTCTCTAGCATTAAACTCAACAAATATATCATTATTCTTTAGATAACTTTGAAACACTTAATAAATTTTTACTAACTTCAGGCACTAATAAGACAGACTTAAGCGAGAGTGATTTATGGGGAGTTTCTAAGTTTGTATTACCAACACTTACAATATCCAATTTATGACCATTAGTTACTGTTAAACATTTCTTACCATTAACATTCAAAGAGTCATTCAGTAAACCGGCATCATTCACAACATGAAAGTTTGCCCAATATCCATTAGCCATGAGGGGTCATTAACCACATTGGAAGTAGCAACATAAGCACTAGGAGAAATTGTGTTATTTTGATTAAAGTTGCATTGAGGAAGAGGATCTTGTGAATGTAGCCTCACATTCCGATCAAAACGAAAATAACAATCAGAGGCAATATGACCAGTTTTTCCATACACTTGACACACTGGTCTATTGTTTTAGGAATTTCTTCCTCGGCCTCTTCCCCCATGAGCTAAATGATTTCTTGTATCTTTCTAGTTGCCACGATATCCATCATAAGAAGAAATGGTGTTAGTATCACACTTAACAAAATGAGCAGAAGAATTATCGATGTTAAGATTTGTCATATTTTGATACATCTCCAAACGACAATCAAAGGTTAGCAAAGCAGACTGCATCTCAGTCCAAGATAGATTTTCCCTTTTAGCTAAAGTATAAACAATAGCATTATACTCTAGATCCAAACCTCCAAGAGTCACTGTAATGAGTACATCATTAGGTTTAGGACAACCAGCAAGACATAGATTATCAACAATTTGCTTCGCCTTGATCAAATAATCTTCCATTCGCATAGATCCCTTACGTAATCGTTGTAACTCTCCTTTGTAGATCATAACCCTAGAACGGGTCTGAGCACCAGCGAGCTCGCGAACTGCCTTTCAAACTTCAAAAGCTATCTTGCATTGAACCAGTTGGCTACCAATCTCTGTTATCATACTTGCTAATAGCCATCCCTTCACTGCTTGATCGTTTGCTATCCATTCTTCATATTGTGGGTTGATTTGTTGTCCATCCTCGGCAAGCCACTAATTTGGACACTGCTTCCTACCGGTAACATAACCATCTAGTCTACTTCCTCTTAACAGAGACATCATGATTGATTGCCATATAAGATAATTGCTCCTATCCAACCTAATAGGACAAGCTTGAGTAAATGGATTGGTAGTTTGAGAGGTTATTGATTTGGGGAGGCTTGGTGACTATATATTAGGGTTTAATGGTAGAGAGGTAGATGTTGAAGAGGAAGACATGGTGATTGCCACGAAAAGGCTTTGATACCAAGTCGATAATAATTGAAAATAGAGGAATGAAAAAAACCTTAGTGT
This sequence comes from Erythrophleum fordii, assembly GCA_032878935.1. Lineage (NCBI taxonomy): Eukaryota > Viridiplantae > Streptophyta > Magnoliopsida > Fabales > Fabaceae > Erythrophleum > Erythrophleum fordii. The sequence continues at coordinate 43,782,798 of JAVQMF010000053.1, read as the reverse complement.
ATTTACTATTGCACTGAGCTTGGAAAGTATTCTTTCATTTATAGAAAAATTCAACAAATAAAAATATGCCACCTATACACCTTTTTCTAACGGAAAAGCAACCCAGAAGCTTCTACCACTCACACGGGAAATACTTCACGTCTTATGCATCAGCACTATCACACACACACACACACACACACACACACACACACACACACACACACATCTATATATACATTATTCACATAATCACATACACATCATTCATCATCATCATATATATATATATATATGTGTGTATGTATTTAATCAGCTACTTTGACACTTTTCATCAATGTTAATTTGGTAGATAACAACTATTACAATGTGGGATGAATAATTTTGCTTTTCAAGCATAAATGACAATTTAATGCATTTCAAACAAAGAAACAATACTAATTTTTGTTTAGATTATGAGCAATTTTTATGTTTTTATTTCCAAACTTAGTTTAGAGATTATTCTATTGGAATAAAAAGTTATTCATAATTTTTCAAACTTTTTTCTTGTTTCGATAGCTATTATACAGAATAGAAAATCAAAATCAAACATTCCCTTAGTCTAAACTAAAAAAAAAAAAAACGACTTGTGTATACCATACTGACACATAAAATGACTGATTCATAGTACTTCATTCCGACAATTTTGCTAAGGTAGTGAGTGTAGGCAGAGGCAGAGGTAAAAGAATTTTCCTTAGAGGATGTACTTTATAACACTTTCTAATTCATTTTAATCTACTTCTGTCTTCCTCCTTGATGAAAAAAAAATGAATGAATAAAAATTTCAAATGACAATATAATAAGAGCTGGTTAAAGTGATGGTAAAAGGGGAACTTTTCCCTTATACATCAATATGCTCTGCTCGAGGGGTAGGTTTTCTCTATGTGACAAAGTGCTCTAATTAAGGGGGAGTAAGATGGCTCCTTAGTCCTCACATGAAAGGGAAGTACTCTTATTTGCATATCTTTTAATCATTTTTCAAAATATGTGTTTGTTCAATTTTTAAATGTTTGCCATGATATAAAAGGAGGAGAATATTGGATCAAATAATTGTATAAGGGGAGCTTTTTTTGTTGGTTTTTGGGATTAAAAATAGGAAAAAATAAAAAATTGAAGAAAGTAGTAAAATAAGGAAATAGAAAGATATGCATAATCAAAAGAAATTCTAATTTTATTGATGAGATTCAACTACATATATAATCTTTGAAATAAATAGAAAAATCATAAATGATAGTTACTATCTATCCCCTTAAGTTACAAATAAATCATCTACTAAATAACAAACTAATAAATTTCTAAAAAATAGAAACAAATTATTGACTAATTCAAATAATTAAAAACTTGTGCAACTAATTAAATAAAAAACATGTGGCATTAAAAAATAATCATGTGTAGCAATCTAAAGGAAATATCTAATACTCCTCCTTGCTTTAGACATTGCATGCTATAATTTTATTTTATTTGTTTTAAAAATTTAAACTTGCTAATTAGACTTAATTGATCGAACTATAACATATTCTTTTAAAGCACTCCTCTTTGTCTTTAATGTTACAGACTTCCAGTTTCTTCTTTAATTGTTGAAATTTTTTTCTAATCATGGATAGCTCTTCCTGCATTTGAAATATCCCATTTTGATCCTTTTTGGCTTCTTCATATCCAGCTAGTTCATATTCTGCAGTGTTGCTTCTTTGGTAATTTTCAACTTGTGACTTTGAAGGAAATATAGCTTGCTTCTCCTCCAATGGATTCAATGGAAAGCTTTTGTCCTTCATCTTCACCTTAAATAGCTCTGTGTTAGTATAGTCTTTGATCAAGTAGTGTTTGCCTTCAAAGATCACCTTAAAACCTTTTTCTAGCAACTGGCTAACACTGAGCAAATTTTTTTCTAACTAAGCAAGTTTTTTTTTTTTTTAATGTTAGGCACATATAAAACATTAAAAATTATTTTAGTACCTGAACAAGTTGAACTAGTAATTGATCATTTTCCTTTTTACAGTGAGTTTTTTATTGTTTCTAACTCTAAAACTTGTACTGATTGTGGGCTTGAGTTCCTTGAAAAGGTCCTTGTCATATGTCATGTGATATGTACAACTGTTGTCAATTAACCAAGATTCACTTGAGTCACTGCTGTTTGAAAAGTAGACACAAAGAGTTGGTCCTCCTTTTCACCACTGACAACATGAGCATCTTCTTTTAGTTGCTAATTTTGTGTTGTTGCAAATCACTCTTCATGACCAAGTTAATTACACTTATTGCACTTTGCATCTAGTCTCTTCTAGCATTTGAATGGTGGATGACCTTTCTTCCTACAATGAGGTGGATAATTCTTCTTTGAGTTTCTCCCCTTGCTTTGATTCTAGTTGTCACTAGAGTTTTCACCATTTGACTCCTAATTTTTTTTTAAAAAAATTCTTATTATTATGGTGCTTGGCTGTTAGAGCTCCTTCAATTTTTTGATCTTTCTTCATAAGCCTCCACTACTCTTATGCTTACAAGGCATTTAATAGCTTTGCCAAAGTGATCTTAGATAGATCTTTTGTATTCTCTAAGGTGGTTATAGATGCTTCACATCTTTTAGGCACTATTACAAGAATTTTATCAATAATTCTAGAATTAGCAAATTGAGTGCCAAGCAATCTGTCTGAGTACACTTTGATTGTCTTAGACTCTTTCATCCTTTGCAACTCGAATTCCATTATTAAATTTAGCACTTTCGTGCCTCAAATCCTTTCATCTCCAACATATTCTTTCTTTAGATGATCCCAAAATTTCTTTTGCTATTTTAAGACACATGATTTTAGAGAAAGATGGTTGTTGAGATTGTAGCAGATAGACATGCTTTTGCCTTTGCCTTCTTGATGCTTTTTTCTTTGTGGCTTTTCATTTGGGTTATGGTGGGATTGTTTGGCAATGGAAGAATTTCATAATCCTCTTTCACAACTTCCTAATCATCTATAACCTCCAAGAAAGTTTACATTCTTATTGCCTAAAGCTAATAATTCTCTCCATTAAAGTTTGGAGAAGCCAAGTGTGAAAGATTGCCTTCAGCTTCCATATCATAGGTCTTGTAAGAACAAAAATAGCTCTGATACCAATTGTTGGTTTCTGGGATTAAAAATAGGGGGAAAAAACTAAAGAAAGTAGCAAAATAAGGAAATAGAAAGACACATATAATCAAAGGGAATTCTAATTTTATTGATGAGATTCATCTATATATATAATCTTTGAAATGAATAGAAAAATCCTAAATGATAGCCATTTTCCATCCCATTAAGTCACAAATAAATTAGCTGTTGAATAACAAATTGATAAGTTCCTAAAAAATGGAACAAATTATTGACTAATTCAAATAATTAAAAACTTATGCAGCTAATTAAATAAAAAGCATGTAGCATTAAAAAATAATCATGTGTAGTAATCTGAAGCAAATATCCAACATTTTCCTTATACATCAATATGTTTTACTTAAGGGAGAACTTCTCTCTAAGTGACAAAGTGCTTTGATTAAAAGGGAGTAAGATGGCTCCTTAGTCCTCACATGAAAGGGAAGTACTTTTATTTTCATATCTTTTAATCATTTTCCAAAATATGTGTTTGTTTAATTTTCAAATGTTTGCCATAATAAAAAAGGAAGAGAATATTGATCAAAGGCTTTTTGGTTTTAATTATGTCAAACATTTTGAATGATGTGATTTTTGAAAAATAGATTTAATGAGCCAAAATTGTAATTTATGAAAATGATATTTTTGGGCCAAAGGTTTTTTATTGGATTAAATCTTGATGTATCGGCTAAAACATGTTTGTGTAATATTAATCAAAATATTACATGATCTAGTTTGACATAGAATAATTAATTAACTCAACATTTTTGTGGAAAGTTTTCAAAAAAAGAACTAATTGAGTTAAAGCTTTTATGGAAAGTTTTTAGTTATATAATTTGCAAAATTATGATCATAGCTCACAAGGAAAGTGTTTGTTCAAATCAAGATCTTGATAAAAGCTTGCATTTAAGATCAATTAGCCTTAATGGTAAATTATTTCTTTATTTAGATTATGCTTTAATGACATGCTACAAATAGAAGGAATTCAAAATACTCATTCATAAAGGAATCCAGACGATGAATGCAAATCATGATTACTTTATTTAGTTAGGGTTGGATTGGGATAAGTAGTAAAAGCTTAGAAGCTGTGCTTTTGAGTTAGGGTTGATTTATATATTTAGTTATTGCCCACAATTACCAAAAATTCCTTGCTATGTGCTTGGGAATTAGACTTAAGACATTTTAGTCCTAATTAGGATACATTGATTAGGTACATTCTCTCTTTTCTACTCTCTTTAAGGGTGATAATTAGGAACATGATAATCTTAAAAGGAACCAAATTTTTTCAAAAAAGAAAAAATAATTTTAAAATCTAATTTAACATCCTTCTTATATTACTTCTACACTAACAAGAACAAAACATAATTAGGATGAATAGGGTATAAGCAACAATCTTGTACCTTTTCTGTAGACCCACACTTGTGTCTGTAGCATTCTAATGCAAAGGCTTATGTTGGACACTCATCCAAGATGTCATCCAGCAATGGCTAGTTTTGTTGCTTATTACATCAAATATTTCAATAAGCTATTTGTTTTTAGTCAGTGTAGTTTGCAGTAGTACTTTTATGTGTACACTATAAAAAATGGTAACACATGCGACTAACCTACATATCCTCTACTAAGAGACTAAAAAAATATAAAGAGGCTTCTTTTAGAATCTAATTAATTAGATCATATTCTACAAACTAAAGAAACCAACACCTTTTTTGTATATCAAGATGCTACATTAAATAGAGCATCTAAGTTGCAAATGTTAGGAAAACAAATATTGGTTCAAATTTTACCCATTAAATTAAGCTAATTTGCAATGCAATCCTTTGCTCTAAACTTTTAAGCCTAAATAAAGTTTATGTACTATGTTCACCAAGTAAGCAAAATGTTTACTAGTTTAACAACAATAAGTTCCAATCCTATGTATTAATCTGTAGACCATATTAATTAATTCAAATTTTCATCACTCACCTCAATTTTAAAGAATACAAAATAATAATTTTTTTTCTTGAATTGTCATTTTTTTCTTTATTTTGTGATGTTGTTGGAAGAGTCTTAAACAAAAAATGTGTATGAGAAGAAAAGCATGATTTAAATAATTATTTTCATGTCTACCCAAAATTAAATAAATAGATAATTTTTTGTAGGATAATGTTTTTCACTTAAACAACAATTAGACCTAGTAGTATAAATTATTAACCTTAATTTTTAACATTAACAAGGGAAGAAACCATGGTTCAAGGGTGAATTGAATGCAATAGAGGATAGAGTTGTCATGACATACTTAAGACATAGGCTGTTTAAATGCTCCTTGCATTCTAAATTGTTTTCTAGAGAAACCTTTACCATTCAACTAGCATTGTAAGTATACTATAAAGCATGATACATTTTAAATTTCCTCTCTTTATTTTAAATCCTTCAATTTCTTGATTGTTTTCTGCATAACCTTAGGGTAAGTTTCTCTAAGTAGTTCCTTCTATGTCAATATTGTGTGATGCTAGACCTTTTAGATTTATGATATGTTAAGAAGAAATGTGTTGTTAAATGAATATGAAAATTTGTATGAAAAGCCAATATGTCATATTGAATGCATGAAAGCCTACATGAAGCTTTATGAGCAGTGTAAAGATTTCTAAAATGATAATGTATAAAATACTTAGATGGATCTTGTCTTTGAAAGGAATAATCTTATGTGTACACCTTATGTAGAATTCAATTTTTAGAGAATTTTGATGTATGAGTTAGAATTTTTGTATATAATATTATATGCATGATGTAAGAGTATGTAAAACATTAGTTGTTAATAAAAATCTTGTTAGCCCTTGATGCACTTTGGATATTACCATGTGGTTTTTGTGATTAAGTACCTAAAGGTTATTAAGCTAGATACTTTGTAAATGCTTAGGGGTTGTAGGGATGGTTATAGTAATCCTGCCTGTGATTCCCACCTATAATGCTCTAAGATTGAATCTGTGGTTATTTACCTTCATAGGCTATGTGCCTACATCAGTATATATCTTAGAGTTCTATACAGACATTTCTAATGAAGTATTTTTATTAACTTATTTTTTGTATAACAATTATATCTTGTTCAGTATTAAACTTTTAAATATTTGAACTTAATTTTTATTTATTCATCATAATTTTCTCATATCAACATTATATCTTAATTAACATATTATATGACTATATATTATTCATTGTATATTACTGCATTAATAATATAATGAACCAAAATTTTCTATTAACTTAATTCTTTTAACTTTTCATATGTATACCAATTAATTCATATATTTTTCTATTCAAAGATTTAGAAATTTAAAATTTAAAAAATTAAAATTATTTGATGTGTTTTTTATATTTAAAGTTTCTATTATTTATCATTATTATGTTTCTGTGCTTACTCGTCTTTTTTGTTATCGTGGTTTATCTTCTACTCACTGAATATTGTGACTTATTCCATTATTTATTTTTGCAAATAGGAAACTTGTGTCTAATATTGCTCCAGTATAGTTTAAGAGAGTAGTTAGTAAATAACCAGTAGTAGATTTGTCTATTATTGAATTGTCATCTTTGTATGTATGGTTGTACTCTAGAGTTTGCTCCACAAACTATAAGTAGGATCCTTACCTTGTAGGTCATTCTTGTATATTGTTTGTTGAATAGGACTTGAAAGTGGAGCCTTCTTTTGTAAATTCTAATTAGTTGGTTGTTATAGACAAATATAAGATGTCCTAGTTACAGAGGATAATTTACCAAATTTTCTACAAATTCATTGCAAATAATGTATCACTATGATACTACACATGTGAATGGAATTGGATATATGAGTAAGAAAGAGAAATAATTTGCAAGGCACTATTGCGTTAAGGTGTTAACTTATGCTTAAGGTTCATAGGGTTTGATTGACTTGATAAAAGATTAAGGTGGTTCATGTTAGTCAAGCTTACACATATGAGATTATCTTGTATTCTATGCCAGTCTTGTCCCTAGATTTAGGTCATGACAAATCTCATCCTTATGTCTTTCAATTTTTTTGCAATTTTATAATGGAACAAAACATGAATGGGATGGAAAGAGTATAAGCAAGAGCATTGTACCTTATTTGTTAAGCCACACTTGTGTCCTCAGTATTCTAATGCAAAGGCTTTTGTTGAACATCATTCAAGATGTTATCTAGTAGGTGAGCTACTATTGGAGTTAAGGAGTTAAAGAGGAGTATTCATGTGAACTTAACTCTAAAATTAGCTTAAGTTAAAGTTAAGTGTAGTTGGGATTGAGTGCCTTCAAGTTGGGTTGAATTAACTAGAGTTGAGTGCACTCAGGAAGTTAAGTGCATTTAGGAGAATTGAGGACCTTAAGTAGAACTAAAGTTAAGGACCTTGCATTGAGTTCAGAAGAGCACCTAAAGTTAAGTTAAGTCAACTAAGTGTACTTGTGTGCACTTTTTGTCAGGTTGGATGCATAACTTTTTGCTTGTCATTTTTGCTTTTTGTAATAGGTCTTAATATGCTAGCCAGTGAAAAGTTGAACATTAATGGCATCCTTTTTTAAGAAATGTCAAATTATTGTTTCTATTTACTTTAGGAATATGATTCCTAGTGTTTAAGGGTATGGTTAAGCATTTGATATTGCTTAATCAATTTGTAAATTTTTTGACCACAAATTTGTGAATGGAATAAAGCATTCTAAGCTTTACTCTTCGAATTCTTCCTTTACCTTTTGTTTACTTGCATAGCTTGTGATTCCAACATATGGTATTAGTGCTTTAAGAATCTCTTAAAGGATTATGAATGAGAAAACTAGTTAGAAAACTTGCCACAATATACTTTTTAAGTCATTATCTATTCTTCCTATTTTGCTATGGTCTCTTTAACCTTTTTTGGAGCTTTTCCACCCATTTTCAAAGGGCAAAATTACCAAGTGTGGGCCATTAAGATGAAAATTTGTCTTAAATCATATGATCTTTAAGAGTATGTTGAAACTAATAAAGTTATATATCCCTTACTAACTTACCCAATACTAAAACAGATTAAATATCATTTAGAAGAAACAGCCAGGAAGTATAGAGCTCTCTTCATCATTCATTCAGCTATTGGTAAAGTCATCTTCACTGGGATAATGGCCAGTGAAACTGCCAATGATTCTTAATAGAAACTAAAGTAGAGTTTCAAGGGAGTAATAAAATTTGACAAATCCAAATTTACAACCTCAGAAGAGAGTTTGAGTTGCTGAAAATGAAGGATCCTGATAAGGTGAAAGACTATTTTAAAAAAGTCACAATGACTATAAATAAGATTAGGTTGCTTGGTGAAAAAGTATAGGAGAGGATGATCTTGGAGAAAGTCATCCTAACCTTTCTTGAGAGTTTTGAAGTAAAGATTTCCTCATTCGAAGATACAAGGGATAGGACACAACTCTTTATAGTGGAACTTGCAAATACACTACAAGCTGTGAAGTAGAGAAAAGCCTTTAGAAAGGAAGCACGTACCAGTGAAGTTGCACTAGTAGTGGCACAAAACCTAAGACCACAAAAATTTAGTACCTTAAGGAAGCAAAATGGTGGAAAGACATGAAAGAAGGAGCAATAGAAGGGCAACAGAAGAAAATTTAAAAAGGAGAAGTTTCTACCATTTCCTTGTTGCTAGAAAATAAGTCATGCTAAAAACTATTGTTAGTTCAGACCTGTAATTCAGTGTAACTCTTGCAAGTAATTTAGTCATATTGACAAAATATGCAAGGTGAATCAAAGATAGCAACCTAAATCTTAACTTGCATAAGTGCCTGACAATAATGAAGTTAAAGATATTTGTAACAACTATTATTGAAAAATTTTGCAAGACAACCTTGGAGACTGATATGTGGCTCATTAATAGTAAATGTACACATCACTTGTTAGCAAACTTAAGCACCTTTAAAACCTTGGACAAAGGTTATTTCTCCAAAATTAAACTTAGAGATGGCAAACTTATGGATGTCAAAAGGAGAAATGTTACAGCTATTTAAACACCCTCAAGTACAAGACTTATAGAAGATGTTTTATTTGTACCTAAGTTAAGTCAAAATCTCTTCAGTGTTAAACACCTTCTTGATAAAAATTTTATTCTGTCATTTAAGAGTAAAATATGTGAAATATTTGATTTAGTTAGCGTGAATATTTTCCCAGCTAGAATGAACAACATAAGTTTTTCTCTTAAGTTGAAAGACCATAAAGGATGAGCCTATGTTGGTATGGAAGAAAATGGTGATTTATGGCATAAAAGACTTAGACATGCCAATTTTTTTGCATTAAAGATGCTTCAAAAGAAGGAGTTAATGTCAGACCTACAATCCTTAAGTGGCTGCACTAGTGTATATGGAGTATGTTAATTGAAAAAGTTTGCTAAAATGCATTTTCCTTTTAATCCAATTCTAAAAGCAGTTGGCAAGTTGGAGCTTATCCACTCAGATGTGTGTGGATCAATGAACATGCCATCCTTAAATGGTAGCATATACTTCCTCTTGTTTATTGATGATTATGTAAGACATTGTTGGGTTTATTTTCATAAGCAAAAGTCCAAAATATTCAACAAGTTCCAAAAGTTCAAGATAATGGTGAAGAATCAGTGCTTAATAAAGATCAAGATCGTAAGAATTAACAATGGGACTGAGTATACCTTAATCAATATAAGGAGTTTCTTTAATAAGTGGATATACATCACTAACTCACTGTAACTTACTCATCTTAAAAAAATGGGTAAGTGAATGGAAGAATAGATCTATTATGAATATGGCCAAATGCCTCATGTTTGAAAAGGACTTGCCCAAGATGATATGGGCAGAGGCTATCAACACTTCTATCTATTTGCAAAATAGATTTCCAACTAAAGCCCTAAAGGAGAAGACCCTATACAAAGTATAGACAGGTTAAAAGTTGTTTGTAAGCCAACTTATGGTATTTGAAGTCTATGTTATGTTCATGTTCCTAAAGCTAAAAATGATAAACTTGATCAAAGATCAAAAGTTGGTATTTATATGGGTTATAGCAATGTCTCTAAGGGTATAAGAATTTTAATCCTATTGCATAACAAATTATTATAAGCAAAAATATGAAGTTTGATGAAAATGGAGCTTGGAATTAGAAGAAAATAGTTGCCACTTCCTGTAGTTAAATCTTAACCAATGAAGATGTTATTGAAGAACCTGCTATTGGCACTTTAAGAGATGATAATTTTGATCAAGAAAATGCAGTCAAAAGAGCAAGATCTCTTGAAGATATCTATGCCATTTTCAACATTGCCCTTTTGGAACTCATAAGCATTAAAGATGCTTTAAAGTCTAGAAAATGGTGAAATGCGATGGAGAAGGAGTTAAGGATGATCGAGAAGAACTACAAATGGAAGCTAGTGCCGAGACTAAGCAACAAGTAGATGATTGGAACAAAATAAGTTTTCAACTTCAAGCTAAATTCTGATGGGACCATAAACAAGTATAAAACAAGATTGGTTGTGAAGTGTTATGCACAGATATAAGATGTAGACTACACTAAAGCCTTCACTCTAGTTACAAGGTTTGATACCATTAGACTACTCCTTTCAATTGTAGCTCAAAAAGCTAGAAGGTAATCTAACATGATGTCAAATCAACTTTTTTGAATGGTATTCTAGAAGAGGAATTTTATGTTGAGTTGCTAGAAGGTTTTCATATGATAACTGCAAGGTGTACTTGTTGAAAAAAGCTCTCTATGGGCTAAAGTAGGCTCCAAGAACCTGGTATGCCAAAATTGACAATTTTCTAATTAGTTTGGGATTGAAAAGGAGTTATAATGAAGCTATGTTGTATAGCTAACAACAAAAGGATGAAATCCTTATTGTGTCCATTTATGTTGATGATTTGTTGGTGATTAATAGTGATCTTAAGTCACTCAACTTGTTTAGAAGAAAGTCTTGAGATGAATAACTTAGAAATTATGCCCTATTTTTTTGGCTATTAAAGTGAAGGAATCCTCCTTAGGTGTTTTTATTTCTCAAAAGAAATATGCCATAGAAGTCTTGAGAAAATTCAACCTGGTAAGGTTAAGATTGTAAGTGCACCAATAGTTCAAGGAAATAAGTTAAGCAAAATAATAGGTCAAATTTAGTAGATGGTTCAATATATTGAAATATAATTAAGTCACTCCTCTACCTTTCCATCACCAGGCTCAATATAATGTATGCCACAAATGTTCTGGCAAGATATATGCGTGCTCCAATTGAAAACCACCTTTCTGTTACTAAGTGACTGTTGAAATATATTCAAGGATCCCTAGACTTGGGATATTTTATAAGAAATCTATTGGTGTCAATTTGATGGGATTGATAAATAGTAACTAAGCTGGCTCTCTTAATGACATGAAGAGCACTTTAAGATATTACTCGTCTCTTGGATTTGAAAGTATGTGTTGGAGTTCTAAGAAATAAAGAATTGTCACCTAATCAACAGAGTACATCACAACTTCAATTGCTATAAACTAAGCACTTTGGTTAAGGAAAAAGCTAAGTGACTTGAGGATTCCTTAAAATAGTGCCACACAGATGCTATGTGATAGCAAATTAGTAGTAGTAATGATTAAGAATCCTATAGTCCACAGAAGAATGAAACACACTAAAATCAAATATCATGCAATCAAAAAAGCAGTGAAAGAAAATAAAGTTTAGTTCCTCCATTTGTAATACATAAGATTAAATGGTAGACATCTTTACCAAAGGCTTATAGAAGAATAAGTTCAAAACTTTGAAGGAAAGGCTTAACGTTAGATGTAATACTTGCATCAAGGAGAAGTTTTAATTTTCTTTCCTTTGTTTTCTTTTAAGCTAATTTTGAAGTTAAGGAGAAGAATATCGGAGTTAAAGAGTTAAAAAGAAGTATTCATATGAACTTAACTCCAAAATCAGCTTAAGTCAAAGTTTGAATATAATTGAGGTTATGCACACTCGAGTTGAGTTAAGTAGAGTTGATTGCACTTAGGAGAGTTGAGTGAATTATGAGTAAAGTTGAAGACTTAAAGTAGAACTAAAGTTGAAAATCCTACATTGAGTTTAGGAGAATACCCAAAGTTGAGTTAAGCAAATCGAGTGTATTTGTGTGCATTTTTTGTTAGGTTGAATGCATAAATTTTTATTTGTCCATTTTCGCCCTTTATAACAAATGCTGATATGTTAGTTGGTAAAAAGCTAAACATGTCTATTTTTATGAAATGTCAAATTATTATTTTTAACTTTAGGAATATAGTTATTAGTATTTAATAATATAGTCAAACATTTAATATTACTTAATCAAATTTTAAATTTTTTGGTTTTAAATTTGCGAATGAAATAGAACATCTTGCTCTTTGAATTATTTCTATGCTTTTCATTTATTTCCGAAAGTTGTGAATCCAACACTTGCATCTTTAAGCTTGTGCAGCTAATTCTAAAGAGCACTATTCATCAGTTGCTTCTCCCTAGCATCTTCAAGCATAACCTTTATTGTAGTGAATATGCTGGAAAGCCTTTTCATCTCTTGATCGACACCCAGAAACAAACCAAGCTCTTAATTCCAGTAGACATGGAAGTCGGCAAAAAAAGAAAGGAAGTTACAACCTTCAGTATGCATAATGCTCCCTTCATTCTAGAGTTGGAACAATGCCTCGTTAAGAAAGTCACACTGCAAAAGATCAGATAAAACTTAATTCCCAACTTACCACTGTGAAATCCTCATACGACCGCAGCAAACACCAAGGAACAAAACTTTCATACCTGAAGTCCAAAGTTTGTCTTGGGGGAGACGCAGTCTACAGTTCTCTAGAGTACACTGAACATATGGAATCATAGATTTTTTCAGCTTCAAAGTCAAACACAAGCGCAGTAGAAAAATACTATAATATATACAAATTTTGAGAAGAAAATGATGATAAGATAATCTCACTTAGAATTTTTACCCCCCAATTCTGTTTTCTTGATCTCAACCACTTTCAAGATTGAAGATCCATTCAGATAATAGTGAGTTATTCGCCTAACACTACACATATTTTGGAATATCTGATAGAAGTTTAATGGTGGGGAGAATAACAAGTAACAACCTTGTTAAAGGAAACACTGTCATATGCTCTATTCAGGGCAAAATATATTTTGCATTCTCAAAATTGGAAAAATACTAAGTTTGGGGCAGATCATTTGAGGCATTAAGAAAATCTCTTATGTAGTAATACCTTCTCTCCTTATAAGAATCCTATTAACATATTAAAAACAAAACAGAAATAAAAACCCCATGATCAAGCAATATGACATAAACTATATGGTCAAATCGAGAACGAACCTCTAAATTCCGGATTATGATATGAATACCCAAATCCACCAGGTACTAAAACTATGCTTTCTAAATTAATGCGCGGAACATGAGCAATCTTGTGCCAATCTTCCCCCGTTTCCTCCTCACATCTTTTCAGCAACTCAGGGCAACCGCGAATTTTCAAATCTTTCAAACTACTTAGGCATTGAGTGCTCACTGGAAGTGATGTTAACTTGGGGCAGTTAGATATCAACAATGACTGAAGCGACCTAAGGTTTCCGAACCAATCAGGCAAGGATGCTAGATTTGGAAGATCATATAAAGTTATAGACTTAAGGGCCATAATATGCTGTAGGGTGTAAGAAACCCGACGTGCATGCAATGAGACATATATATATATGGGAGGTTGACTTTTCAAAGGGATATTTGCTGCTGCCACGTAGAAAGTTTTTCCTTCTTTCTGCAAATTTCTGAAATGCCCCTTCTCTCATTCATTTTTTGCTTGGGTTTTAGGTAATTTGCTTCCCCAATCTCTGCAGTTCTAAACCCATACCCATGCCCATCCCTTCGGTCAGAAAAGGGAGCAAAACTCTGCTGGAACAAGGCTTCATCTTCTCTCCTCTGTTCCTCGCCATTTTCCGCTGCTCCTGGACTCAATTTTCTGCTCTTTGCTATTTCAAATTCTGCTGCTGTGGGTTGGGGAAGTTAATGCCAGAAACCAGTCTCCTCCAAGTCTAGAGTTGCTGCTATAAGTGTGTAAATCTCTGGTTCTAGTTGCACTGCGTTTCTTCCCCCTGTTTTGCTTGTTCTGTATGTATTTCTGTGTGTGTGGCCAGCTGATGGAAGGGTGCGTAGAAAAGAAAACAACAAGGTACAAGGAGATATGTTGGTTGGAGCAAATTGATTTCCTTTAAGCTTCAAAGTAATATCACCTTCCTTTTTCTAGATTCTGCTCTCATCTCTCTCATCTCTCTCTCATGAATTTAAACTTTTCAAATGATCTGCTGCCATATATGGATGCAAATATATATACATATAAAACCTATAACTATGTATATGTGTGTTGTATGGATATGGAAGGCATGAATGAAGGAGAAAATGATGAATTTAACCTTGCCACGGCAGAAGTTGAAAGGTCAGCTGGGAGTTATCCAGAGAGTATTTTGCCGCGGCGAATTAAGGAATTGGCCGCGGCGAAATGAGTTATTGGCCGCGGCCAATATTGAGAGCACGAGTGAGGAAGCTCCAGGAGGCTTATTCGCCGCGGCGCCATATATGTTGGCCGCGGCGAATGTCTAACCGCAGCGAAATTAGTGATATAGAAGGGGGTTAAACAGAGAAGAATTGGCCGCGGCTAAGAGGTATTTGGCCACGGCTAACATGCCGAAAACACCTATAACACCTAAAAAACCTTAGTTTTTCATATGTTAATATGAGGGAATGAAGAATAGACATTAATGTTAGGTAGGCTAAGTTAATGAGACGATTCTTTTGGTTATTCAGACTCTAAAATCTGGTGAACGGGTATTGTAGGGTACTCAGGAGATTGAGTTAGAGCTGAGGACTGGGCAGGGAATATTTATATCATCTTAGGAGGTGAGTAAGTAATGCAGACTGTGAGTAACTTCTATTTCTTATTTTATTACTAAGTTTCCTTGCAGTGTTCTAATGCTGGGATAAATGTTTTGTTATATGCATATTACTGAAAATTCATTTAAACATGAAATTTTGTGAATGGATGTTTGTTGAGTTATTTGGAAACTTTGATATCGAACTGATATGGAAGGTACTCTATTTGAAATGTGATTTGAGAAACGTATCAATTCTAAGAAGTTATCTGTTCAGAACTCTGTAGCTAACAGCAGTAGTTGTTAGCCTTGGTGCACCATGATCTGAACCTCAGCTAGCAGGGGTTTTGCTAGCCCCGTGTGGGTAGCTACCACATGTGGAGTTATTTATTTCGCAAGCAAAGTGCTTTGCGTCTGTGGTTATTCTCCCCGCGAGCTGTGTGCTCTGCGTCTGTTTTAATTTGGTTCTGCTTAGATACTTCTGATGCATTTTAAGAGACGATCTGCATGAGGTTTGATTTGTGCATGATGAATATATAAGATTTTAAGGGTCGGCATTATTTATTCACTGAGTTTCAAACTCACTCTTTCTTAAATCTATTTTTCAGAGAGCGTTGAAGACCCTAGCCTACCCTGAGCTGCCGACTAGCTGTAAATCTCCTGTTTTGTTTCTTTTGGCGAGCCCACAATTGTTCATGTGGGTGTATTTTGTTTTACGCTTGTCAATTATTTGACTTTGAACAATGTAAAAATGTGGCTCCACTGAATCATAGTCAGGACATCCCCACTCCCAAGATGTCTATGTTTTGATATATTTTGGGTGTATTGTTGAATTGACTGATTGTAGAAATATCGGGAGGTCCAAATTATAGAGGGGACTCTGCCAAAATTTCTACAAAAGTCAGAAATAATACTCTTAGTTATGGTAGGGGAATTTGCTATCTTTTGTGCCAACATACTAAATCTGTGGGTTGTGACATAGGGCCTCAGGAAAATCTTCCACTTCTGGACAGGAACAAATCGATAGATCTTCAAGGGCAATGAGGTATTGAAAACCTGCAGACAGTTTGAACTTATCATACCCACAAATTTTAAATATTTTAAGAGAATATAACCTTTGCAACGTTTGCTCTGTCAACGTCTCAAGGTTGTTGCATCCAACAATCTGCAATTCTTCAAGAGAATTTAAGTTGCAGAGCTCAGTCGGGAGTTTTTCAAGTTTATCAAGCTGGAAAATGTGGAGTTCCTTGAGGCACGTAAGTCCTCCAAGCATCCCATCTGGGAAGGAAGTCAACTCTTTATCATTAATGAACCAAAGGCATTCAAGATTGCGGAGATTTTGAATTGAACCCAGTACCACTCTGTTGCATTCATTTACTATTTTTATTTTAGTGACAGATGGAAGGCAAGGTAAGGACAATTTTGGACAATGAGTAATTTGCAACGTGGAAAGACACGGGAACATGTTGTCTCCACCCTCCCTTGATAAATTCAAAAGGTTTGGTAGCTTTTCCAACATTAGAAATTTCAGAGCTTTGAAACCTCTTGCAACTCGATCATTATGGGATTCATCGTCTACGTATTGCAAGTGATTCATGTTTGATAACGTCAGACTCCGTAGAGATGGAATTTTTCCCAAGAGCGAAACACAGAAACAGTTTTCACAATCTGCAAGTTCTAAAACACGTAAATCTTTTAAGGTAGGATTACCCATCCATTGCGGGAGTTGAGTGCCAAAATATCCTCCTACTATCAAAATTTTAAGTTGTGAATGAGGTTGAAGAACTTCAAGAATTTGCCCTACATTTTTTTGTAGCTGGGATTCTTCATTTCTTTCCCATGACAACACCAACTTGTTCAGGTGCTTATTCGCCAAATTGGCTTCTTTGGCATCCATCACTCTTCTTACTCTCTCTAAATGCTTGACGTGGAGCATTCCTTTAAGTTTCAAGTTTCCTAATTCTGCCAATAAGAACCCTTTTTGTTCACCAACAATATATGTAGTTAAGGTCTTTAAGCATGTTAGTTGACCCATCTCAGGGGCCAATCTAGATAATGATCTGCAACCCTCCAAAGGTAGATGTCGAAGAGACTTCAAGTATCTCAAGTGGTTTGGCAACTTTTGGAGATATTGACAACAGTTCAAATTCAAAATCTGCAAATTCCACAACCTACATATCGAATTAGGAAGTGTTTTGAAGGTACCAGAAGATATGTTTAAGTACCTTAAATATTTTAAATGGCCAATTGAAGATGACACCTGTTTTAAACACATGATGTCAAGCACTAGCAAAGAACAACATTGCATCCATATATCAGGTGAAGGGTTGTTACAGTAATCGTCTAACACTATATAGGTCTTCAAAGAATTGACTTGATGCAAATGAAACGACCGCCGTCCATGAAATGGTCTATGATCATAACATGAGAGATGACGAGTTCTTTCAGATAAATTAGTAGCGCCATTCTCTATTGCTATGCAACAACACTCTTCCTCTATTATAGACTGGGCAAGATCATGAACAAGATCATGCAGCTTGAACCATGTATTGCCAAATGCATCTGTCTCAACATCTTCAAAAAATGATCTTAAATATAATTCATTCCACACTCTATCACCATCATCTTCCACTTCCAACCTTTCATTGGATGAAATAAAGCCATTAGCCATCCGAAGCTCAATTACCAGTTTCTTACTCATTCTTTTGCCTTTGGGGAACAATGAACAATAGGCAAAACACTGTCTTAATTTTGCTGGTAAATTCAAATAACTTAATTTTAAAGCAGGCAAGATAGAATATTCATCTTGTGGCAAACTCCAAATCTCACTTTCCTTGACATAGAGCCAATCTTTTTCCTCAATTTTGAAGCACAAAAGTCTTCCTAGAGTTTTTGCTGCAAGAGGAACTCCTTTACACTTTTTCACTATCTCCTTTCCTATGGCCACAAGCTCTGCACGTTCCTCACCGTTCGGTCCAAAAGCTCATTGTTTAAACAGCTCCCAACAATCATCTTCAGATAACATTGCTAACTGATGGGGAGGCATTGTTCCTGTGATGGATGCAACCTTTGAAAGATGAGTAGTGACTAAAATTGAAGCACCCTTTGACCCACAAGCCAATGCATATTTCAACCTATCCCATTTCTCTTGGTTATCATTCCACACGTCATCCAAAACAAGCAAATACCTTTTTCTTTCAAGTAGCTCCTGAATTCTTCTTTGTAATGGCTCTAGATCCAAATCCTCACAAACATGCACGGATGCTGATTCTATTATAGCTTTTGAGATCCTTTTCAAACTGAAATCTTCAGAAACACATACCCAAATTTTTAGCTCAAAATGACTAACTACCCTTTGATCATTGAAGATAAGTTGGGCAAGGGTAGTTTTTCCAAGACCACCAATACCGACAATTGGATAGACCGATACATCCTCAAAATTTGAAGCATCACCAACCAAAATGTCTACAATTTTTTCCTTCTCTTCTTCTCTTCCATAGACTTGGGGTTGTGTAATGATGGAGGTAGTTTGTCGCCATTCCATAATTTCATTTTTGCTTTCATTAACCGTCTCATGCAAATGAAACTTCAACCTTTCCTCAGCAATTTCATCTAATCTCTCCCTCATATCTTTCATTTTCTTAGCAATTTGTAACGGAACAAAACTTGATTGGGATGGAAAGAGTATAAGCAAGAGCCTCGTATCTTGTCTTCAAAACCACACTTGTGTCCTTGGTATTCCAATGCAAGGGCTTGTGGTGAACACTCATCCAAGATGTCATCCAGCAAGTAAGCTGCATCTTTAACCTTGTGCAGCCAATTCTTGAGAGCTCTGTTTGTGAGTTGCTTCTCCTCAGCATCTTCAAGGACAGCCTTGATTGTAGTGAGTATGCTAGAAAGCCTTTTCATCTCTTGATCGACACCCAGAAACAAACCAAGCTCTTTCTGAATAAGTGAGCTAAAATTCCCAAGTACAACTTCAAGCAAAGCCTCCGCCATCGTCTAAATGGAAAGATTAAAAAAAAAAAAAATGTTTGAGAGTGAGGTTGTATGTTTGCCAATGCACTTATTGAGCAAGAAGATGACCAGAGACTTTTTCTGTCAACTGTTCCAGTGAATAAGGAAATTAAACCGTGTGATCCAATAGCGTATTCCTGGAATTTAGACGGAATCCGAACCAAAGTTCTTGGAAGCAACCACACGAAAATGATAGATTTGACTTTTGTTGCATCTTGATTTTGAAGACTTGAATTAATTTTGGGTACACTATGGTAATTTTTTTGGGTGTAGCCTTTTCTTAACAAGCTTTTCGGATTGATAAGTAGAGCTTAAATTGTAGTACTCAGATAAATAATTATATTTTATTTTGGCTAAAAGAAAATTTGGATTGATTTACAAAATAACTATTAAGTTCGTATTAGAAATTGAATATTCCCTATTGAGCATTAAGCCCATTATGACAGGAACAGATAAAGATACAAACCAAGCTCTTATTGAATGAGTGAACTTAAGTGATTGGAACTTAATCGAAATTCACCCTTAGATGCAAGTATTATTCTTGTTGACAGTTCTTGGAAACAACATGGTGGAAATGGGACTAGACTAATATTGCTGGTCTTTAAAGACTAGTGCTGCCAGTCTTCAAAAGAAACAACTTGAGAGTTGAGACTTGGTTGAAGTGAAATTATCTTGTCTTTTTTTTTTCTAATTCTTTCCATAGATCTCCTATATAATGAAAAAGAAAAAGCAGCACAATTTTGAAAACAAAAAATGCAAAAGAACTATATTAATTTTTTTTTAATATTCATGCCAGTGATATAGTTTTACAAATAATTATAACAATCTTAAGATTTCTTTTGTTTAAACCCTTGTTATGGCTTTAGTAAACCTTATATAGTTAACAATAGTTACCTTTGTTTTTTGTTATAAACAATTTTTTTATGTTGTTGTTAACAAAATTATTTCACAAATAGTTATATCTAGGCAAATTTTATATGTGAGTTATAACTACTGAGAAGCCGAGGTCGTAAATGCTAATTGAGAAGTTTTGATATAAACTTGTATCTCCCTTGAGATGGACAAGCGGTGAAGAGTTATGGACAGCTTCTATGGACTAAGGCAGAACGATTGTGGGAAAAACAATCTGTGAAAGCATGATTAGTTAGAGACAACCTGAAGAATTTGATTCATTTTTGAAGCAGTATCTTCCGTTTCACTTAATTTCATCCTCTGCTTAAGCAGTTTCAACTTTCAAAGTTACAAATTAATGTATGATACCGTCACCCTATTCAGCTAGAATATTTGAGAACTGTGTCCACTATATAAATATTTGAAGATAAATTTAAGGGCAATATAGTTTGATTTGATGCTTGAGGAAGATATCTACATTTATTGACGCGGTTTCCATTTCATGGGAATTGTATTTCTTGTCATTTTGAATTTGTCAACTTCCTGTTACTTCTCTTCATGGGCTACTATTGAAGTAGTTTCATATGAAATAAAAGATCAGTACTTCTTAACGATCTTAAAATTCTTATACGTCGGATCAAAGGTTTTTGGGCCTTGTATTTTTAAGTTATGTCAAACATGGATTTTGGAAAATGGTTTTTAGTGGGGCCAAAATTAGAATTTATGAAAATATTGTTGTAATGCCACTAATAATTTAAATAAGCTTTAAATTAATATTAATAATTACCAAAAACCT
Organism: Erythrophleum fordii; assembly: GCA_032878935.1. Taxonomy (NCBI): domain Eukaryota; kingdom Viridiplantae; phylum Streptophyta; class Magnoliopsida; order Fabales; family Fabaceae; genus Erythrophleum; species Erythrophleum fordii. Next base: position 43,762,129 of record JAVQMF010000053.1, on the reverse strand, counting down.
AAATATTTAGAATTTAAAAGAATTTAAATAATTCAAACTTAAACTAATAACAATTTAATTGAAAGAGTAATTTAAAGTAATAAATTTGGAGTATTAAAATAATTAATATTTTTTAATAATAATAAGTTAAGTAAGACAAAGTTTGCTTTAAAAAAATTTACAGTAAAAACTAATAATTATTTGTGCTACAGTCTACTAGTTGCAAACTATTCGAGGGATCCATGTTCCACTCCTAGTTATTATTGCCTTAGTTATTATTATTTTTCCCTTTTCATATTCTTTTCCTCTAACATTGCTATGAGGTGGCCAAACATTTGGGCTAAGAGACCATGTTGCAATTTCTTGAAACTAAATCTACGGCCTTTATTTTTATCAAAAATTGCTTACAAGCCCTTCTAATATCACTTGCCAAAACCCCAGTTACAGAAGAAGAGCCATAGTATGTAATTAAAGAATATGTTGTTCATTTTTGCCTTTTAGAACTGAAAGAGTACAAAAACAATATCCAAAAAAACCATTAAAGCTATTACACTTATGGTATCAGGGCCTCGTTTCTTTTAAATTCCAAACTTAAGAAATATTGTTTATTTTTCAACTTTCATATGGAATATTTCTATTAAGATGGGGACGTTGGTAAGTCTGAGAGGTGGTCCTAGCAGTAGTGTAAATTCGATGGTTTAACCGTGAAGTGTTCCCATTAAGCCTTAGATAGGAAGAAAACAAGTTAGGAGTTAAGAAATTAAATACATGATATTATGAGCTAATTTAGAAAGATATTAGGTATAGATAGTATTAAAGGTACTTGGAATAGAAGTCATAACAATTATGATTTCCCATGAAAGATATAATAGAATAGATGATAAAGACACTAAAGAAATAAATGAAGAACAAATTATAAATGAAAGCAAAATAACAAGATATAATCTATAGGAGCAATTATAGAATTGGTTTATGCTTATCTTCAAAACTGAAGAGGTTTGTAAAAAATCCATTTTTAATTTCTCTCATGTAACACAGATAATAGAAAAAGAAATAGGAATTTCTCAAACCAAACTATCTATATTTATGAGACCTTTAGCCACCATAAAAGATTATAGAAAAAGATATGGATGGATACACTTAGGATTGGTACGGATAGCTATGAAGCCAAATTTTAGGCAATGATTAAACAAACTAGTATTCGTTTGTTTAAGAGATAGAAGACATACCATATTTAAAGATTCTATTGTTGAAATAGTGCATATGAATTTTACATGGAAGACTAGTTTACTTTGAGTGTTTCCTTAACTATGTAATAAGGATAAAGGATAAGAATGCCAGAAATGGATTAGTAATGGAAATAGGGCTAGATGCCATTTGAAAAGGGAACAACATTTATGTTAATATAGTATAGAATAACATTTAAAATAACAATGACATGTCAAAACTTCAAAACTTTGAAAGAATTCCCTAAAGGAGAAACAATGTTAATAGAAATAAGAGATCCTTCAAAACTACAATTTTAATCCTTAGAACTTTAAAACATGATAAGATAGAATTTCCAACTAATTGGAAATTTCTAGGTCTAGAACAACTAGAACCATTAAAGAGACTAGAGTTAGATGACAAAGAACAAACACTAGAAGGAAATATATCTATTAAAATGCTAAATAGATCTTTATCCTCTTCTAATAGAGCAAGTAGCCATAAACATACAGAATGCACTAAGACAAGAAGTTCTATAGATAATTATAACATAGGATATAACCTAAAAGGAGTAAATTTTGAAGCTAAACTACCTGAAACAATCTATGAACAATAAAATATAGGAAATTTAGAAACATAATCAGAAATAGATAGAGAATTCTAACCAATAGATTATCAATCTATGAGCTCTTAACTAAGAGTAATAAGAAAAGATTATGATATAAATAAAGATTTACTAAGAAAATAATTTATGTTAACAAGAAATAAAAAGAAAAGAGAATGGTTCTTTGAAACCTTTATAGAAATGGAATAAAATCAAATAAGGGAAGAATGGTATAAAGATATGAGAAATTTAAATCCTTTTGTAGAAAATCATCCTTCAATCAATATCATTGCATTTAGGACAAAAAATTGGAAATGCAAAAATAATGTAAGTGTATCAGCAATACATCCGCCCTTAAAAGAAGTAACTTTATCAGTATAAGGAGAAGAAGCAATAGTGTCACCCCTAAAGATACCATACTCTTAAGATAGAAAAGGAATACAAAAAATTCAACAACAAAATAATCATTCAAATCAAATGCTATTGATGACTCCCTAATTTTGGTAAGAAAATGTGCATTTTATGATAGATTAAGGAGTCAAATTGCCTATTTCTTGGGTGACCTTGTATAAATTTTTATCCAATCAAAGAAAATAAATAAAATATATCATTTGCAATATTTTTAGTGGTTTTGAGCTTTATTTGATTTCCATTTTAATCTCAGGAGAAAGGTAGAGATTTGCTAGAAAGGAATGAGGAAAAGGAGAGAAGTTGGAGGTTCAAAAGCAAGTTGTTCAAATCCCCTCATTACAGTGAGTATGTAGTTTATTGTAGCTAGGATGCCTTTTCGCTGTGGCGAGGAGGTCAGTTCGCTATAGTAAAGTTGTGACTCATGCAAAATCCAAGGAGCTTCTAGCTATAGCGCAGGCAGTAGCGAGATCAACAAGGATCTAGAACCTGTAAGTTCTCGCCATAGCGAGAGATACCCCTTGCCATAGCGAGAATGGTTATTGAAATACACAACTTCGATTTGTGGACTAAAAATGCAATGGGCAGCTAAGGATTCATCATTTCTGAGCTTGGGAGTAGAGTTTCTGAAAAGAAAAATGCACCAAGGAGTTAGGGTTTGAAGAAAAGGAGCTTGGGTTAAAGATTAGAGGCCAAATTAACAAGATTTCACTGAGTTTTCTTATATTCTCCATCTTTTCTTCCATGACTCCTTGTCTATTTGAATCTCTGGTTTTGTTTGCAGTGTGTAGAGCCATGTGTGGCTAGATTTCCTAAATCTTAGATTTACTTGAACCTATTGCCATGTAATGGAGATTTTGCAAAGTTAATTTGAGTTGATTATTAATCTGAATGCTTAATCTATCTATTGTATTTTATTTAAGAGTTTGGCCATCTCATTTGTGGAATTAGGGGGTTGAGATTAGCTCTTGAAAGAGGGAAATCTTAATGGACTATTTGATTAAGCAGTTTAGGATTAAGTCATTCTAGTTTTGTTCTTAGGTATAGAAATATACTCGAGCCTGAAGTAGTGAAAATGATTGAATACAATTAACCTAATTAATTGTGAGGGAGATTTGCAATTAACTAGGATAAAAGTCTAAGTGGTTCGAGAGACACTTGGACTCACTTAATCTCGTTAACTTTTATATTGTTAATTAACCAGTTAATTGAGCAACTCAATTCGTGGCAATTAGGGAATAGAAACCTAGGATACTCCTTGGTGATTAATCTCATTAGAATGATCTTAACGCTCAATATTAGTTTAAATTCATTTCTTTTAATTCCTTATATTGATAGTTCCTTTTCTTGACTTAAACAAAAGTGAGTTTCTTTAGGCCTAATTGAGTCTAATTCAATTGTGGGATGACCTAGATTCACTATATTACAAAAAATGATTCGTATGCTTGTGGAATCTATTGCAAAAATAGTGGCTATCAAGTTTTTTGGTGCTGTTGTCAAGGAATTGAGCTAGATTTCTTTAGACTAAGTAGATTCTTAGTAGTTTCAGTTCAAGATTTTTGTCAGTTTAGTTAATTTCTTTCTACTATCAAGACTTAACTTCTGGATATATTGTTTAGCAAGTAATATAGTTTATGCTACTCAAGGTGAAAACTAAAGTGAAAGCTAAGTTAAAGACCAGAAGCATCCTAGATATTATAACCGAAAGTTCACCTATAAAACTCACATTCAATGAAGAAGAAGAGTTGGAACAAATTAAAACTTAAGAAAAAACTCCAGTTGAACCACAAGGAGCAACCTATATTGAAGAAGAAAATTCAGTTCAAGGAGAAGGACAGAGAGAAGTTCCGGCCATGGCTGAAGAGCAGTATGAAAAGTTGAGAGTGAATGATTTTCTTAGTTGCAACAATCGAGGATATCAGTTAGGTATCAAAGTTCTAGAATTTCAAGTCAATAACTTTGCAATTAAATCAAAAATGCTGTAAATGTTGCAAATGAACGGACAATTCAATAGTACTTACCAGGAAGATCTTAATAGACACCTTTTAGCTTTCTTGGAAGTATGTGACTTTTTCAAGCAAAATAGTATGCCAAAGGATATGATTCATTTGCGGCTTTTTCCCCATTCTCTGCAAGGGAAGGCCAAGGAGTGGCTGAATAATTTGCCGAAAGGTTCAATCAAGACATGGGAGGATTTAAAAGAAAGATTCTGAGCACTTTTTTTCCCTCATGATAAGATGGTGGATGCCAGAGTAGCAATCACTAATTTCAGACAACAACCAGGTGAGAATTTGTATAAAGCATGGGAAAGGTTTAAACAATTAGTTAGACAATACCCGAGCCATAATTAAGACAAATGGGTCCTAGTTTAAACATTTTGTTCGCGCTTAATTCCAGAGTCCAAGACTTTGATGGATTCTATGACAAATGGAGGCTTTGGAAGACAATTAATGAACAATGTGATAAAATGTCTGAACGATCTAGCGATCAAGCATGCACAATGTTCTAGTGAGCAGAGATTGGTAAAAATGGTTGAGAAAAGTTCAGATGATGCCACTTCTCAAATAGGGGCAATGCTGGAATCTATGAACAAGCGTTTTGATCAGTTGGAACTCTAAGTTTAAAAAAATAGCAGCTATACAAAAGTTAATGCAGTACATATGTCGATCAATTCTTGTAACTATTGTGGGGAAGCACACCCTTATGAATTTTGTCTAACAGAGACTACCCTCAAGTCGTTTAATTATGCTGAAAATCCACAAAGGGGTCCTAACAACCCATACTCCAACACATACAATCTTGGTTGGAAGAACCACTCAAAATTTTCATGAAGTCAAGGTACATCTTTGAATCAAGCATCGTCCTTTGGACCTAAACCAATAGCTCTTATGCGACCACCAGGATTTACATAACTGCTAAGGCAGCAAGTCCCTATTCAAGAAATGAAATTAGGTATAATGCAATTTTATGACTGAACAAAAGGCAGCAATGACTGAACATGGAAATGTAAATTGGGTAATTAGTATTAGAGTTGAATACGATAAAGCAAGGTAGATTACCAAGCGATACAGTTCTTAATCCTAGAAGAGAAGGGCAAGAGGAATGTAAAGAGATCATTTTACTAGTGGGAAGCAATTGCCTAAAGTTCATAAATCTAGGAAGGAATTGGTAAGTAAAAAGGATCAAGTCATTTAGAAGAAAGTATGGAGTTGACTAAACTAGAAAAGAAAAAGGAAGAGAAAAACAGGGATGTAGAGACAGAACATAAAAGTGAAGATAAGATAGTAGAATCTCAAAAAAGAATACCTTCTCTTCCTTTCCTGCAAAGGTTTCAAAAGAAAGCCTTAGAAGAGAAATACAAGAAATTTCTCCAGATATTCAAATAGCTTCATATTAACATCCCATTTGCGGAAGCTTTAGAGCAAATGCCTTTATATACCAAGTTTTTGAAGGAGATGTTAAGTAACAAGAAAAAGTTGAATGAGTTAGGCATAGTCATGCTTACAGAAAATGCAATGCAATAATTCTCAATAAGCTTCCTTCTAAGCTACGGGACCTAGGTACCTTCTCAGTGCCATGTGTTATTAGAAACAAATTTGAAGGGAGAGCTCTTTGTGACCTTAGATTAAGTGTGAATTTGATGCCACTTACAATTTTTGAATAACTTCAACTTGGGGAAGTACATCCCACTTCAGTTACTTTAGAACTAGTGGATAAGAGCTTGTCTAAGCCAAAAGGTATTATTGAAGATGTTCTAGTTAAGGTAGATAAGTTTATCTTTTCAGTTGACTTCATCATCTTAGACATACCGATGGACAGGAAGTTACCTCTTTTGTTAGGGAGACCTTTCTTAGCAATAGCTCGAGCTTTAATAGATGTAGAGATGGGTAAGATTAAGCTGCGAGTAGAGGATAAGGAGATTCTATTTAATATGAAGAAGGCCTTAAAGTTCTTTGATTAGAGTATTTTTAGGTTGAGATTTATGAGGATTATATTCAAGGAGTACTACAAACATATAAAGAAAGAGACTCATTAGAGGCATTGTTATATGAGCTAGACATAATTGAACAACAAGAGACAAATGAATGTAAGATGATGATACATGAAAATTTCTGATGGTTGAACTCTTCGAGGAAATTTGAATCATTGGAATTGGAAACTAGAGTGACCCCATCAATGAAGTCATGTAACACCTTAGAATTAATTAAGGTATTAATAATGTATTTGGACTAATTAAAAATAATTATAATGAAATAATTGGCTAAGCTTTATAAATGAAAATTTATAGAAAAATAAGTTATTAATATAAGTTTAAGATTTCATTTAGGTTAAAGCTTAATTGGGGCCTAAAATTTAATTTGAATAAGCCATGGATAAGGATTTATAGAAGCCCAATAATTTTTGGGTATAAGCCCAACTCCTTATCATGAGACTTGGGCTAAGAGAGATTATCTAGCAATGGCCCAATCTGATTTAGTAGAATAGGGGCCGAAGACCTAATTTATGTGAGTTGGCCTAACGCACATTATGTAGGCCCAAATTAGATTGGCTCTTGAAATTTGGCCTGACCCAACTACAACTCTGAAGCCCAACTCATGAGATTCAGCCCAACTAACACCAACTTTTGAACCCACTAGAATTTGAGCTTTAAGGTTAGCATACTTCACTTAAACTCAAAGTGTTCTTCAGCCTACCTTACCAAACAAAGGCCCAATAAGCACATATCTGAACCTAAGTAGATTTTGGGCTTTAAGGTTAGCCCAAACCCATCTAAAACCCTAACTTACTCAGCCCCTTACCTTTTATTTTGTAGACCAACTCAATCTTAGGCAAAGGAGAACTCCATTTTCGCATAGAAAAAGAGGAGGCTAGGGTTTTCTGCACTCCTCCACCATTTCTCACTTTTAGAGGAAGATTTGGCCAAGGTAATCTATATAAAACATGTCCCTTTCATTCTCCTCTTCATTTTGGTCTGATTAGTTTCTGGTTTTGAGCATTTTCATCTTCTTCTCAAATTTAAAACTTAGTGTTGGGTGATTCCTTGCAAGATTTTCAGAGTTAGAGTTAATGGAACCATGGGGTAAGTATTTGCTTTCATTTTGTGGTATAATCTTGCCCAGATTTCATGTTATAAGCTGACTTTGGTATATGGCTAATTTCATATGCGAAAATGGAGTTGTGGGGAGTGACTCATAGTGAGCTTTGATGTATGAACCCTGAATTAGTGCAATAGATCATTAAGAAGCTTGGGTAAGAAGTTATTAATAACTTCTTGTTAAGATTAATCTGTGGATAGCAAGAATTTCTTTGGTAATGATGATAATCATACTCATGTTAGGCTTAGTATGATTTGGATCATGGTGGTAGTTAAGGGAAGAGTAATTGACTTCATTGAGGTAACTGTGGTTATTTTTCTAATTCCATGTATATGCTTATGTTAATATAATATTTGTTACACATGCTTGATTTTGAAATGCTAAATGATTAGTTGACTACTTGAATTGTTATTATGATTGGACCTTGTGAGTCTATGGTGGAGCTGTGGTGCAGCTGCCACCCGTGCATGTGCTTCGATCAAGTACTGGGTTATGATCAGACCCTAGATGCACTGAGCCTTGGTTGTGCTTATTAAGGAGTAGGTGCAATGGACAGGTCTCTGCCGGTGTTATTGGCCATTAACATGTTATGTATTACTACCGGTATGGGACAGTAGTCATTGGTAGTTCAATTAGTTTATTTGTAAATTGAACGGATGATTCTGGGATTGATGACATAAAATTGCATTGGATTGATTAACTTGTACATGTATATGAAAACTGCCCTTTTGTTACTGAGATTGTATATCTCACCCCATTGTGGGCTAACATTTTCAAGGACCGAATCTCTTAGTAGCAAGGAGAAAATTAACGGGAGCTTATTAAATGGGTTGGTAACACCTAGGTTTTGAAACCTTAACAAATTGTATTGTAACTAGATTACAAGCTTTGTACCATTGCTGCATTGCATCATGAATTACCTAGTGTAGGAGTTGTATTTTGTTAACATCGAATGTAACCATTGAGAAATAGGCTCCAGGTTAGCTGTTGATGGATGTATGAACTTTGACACTTAATTTGGCTTGTGAATCTATGATATAATTGACTATTTGAGTAATGTAATCCCATGATATGTTGATTATAGACTTGACTACTAATGCATGAAATACCCAATGAAAGTATGATTGAATGACCATTATAGGAAATTTATAAATTTACTGGTAAAACCTATAGATGAGTAGGGAAATCCACATTTAAATGCTAGATGGGTAATGTTACGATAGCTAGGGTAAATTAGCTAAATAAATGTTATTAGAACCTCATAACAAGTGGGAGAGCCACTAGATAGAGAGTGGCCCTTGAGAGCCCCTAGATAGAGAGTGGAGAGTATGAGGTAAGGTCTTAAAAGTAGTAGGATCAAAAGGCATTTGGCTGCGGCCAAAACATTGTTAGCCCCAGCCAATAGAGGCGAAGTTGCTCAGGGAGAGTGCCAGAAAGGAATTTGACGTGGTGAAATATATAATTAGCCGCTGCAAAATGTGAGAGGATAAACTGGGAGTCGTCCAGAGGAAAATTCGCCACGGCGAAATAGGGAATTGGTCGCAGTGAACTTTTGCGAAAAGGAGCTAGGCATTCCAGAAAGGAATTGGATGCAGCGAAAGGAGGTATTAGCCAATAGTAAGAGGCAAGCGAGGTAGGTTCCAAGAGACTTCCTCGCCATGACGCCATGTAGGTTGGCTGTGGCGAAGGTCCAACTCGCTATGGCAAAATTAGTAACGACGCAAGGGGTGAAGTCGAGGGGAATTGGCCACGGCTAATGGGAAATTGGTTGCGGCGAACATCCTAAAACATTTATATTGGTTAGGAAATCTTGGTTTTCATATGGTAACCTTAAGGGATGATTTATAAATAGTGATAGAAAATTCATGTGACTTGAAATTGATAGGTAATAGAATCAAGGCTTATAAATGAACGTTTATTTTCCCTGATATATGTAAGTGTTGGTAATTATATGGTTGATAACTCTAATAACATTAAGGTTCAAATTTCCCCACATTCCCATAATATAATTAGTCTTAATGTCATGCAACCTTGGTTTATGGTTATTAATCACGCATTTAACCTTAATTACAATGAGTAGAAGTTAGGGTCGTCACAAGTCATCTATTGAAGAACCTCCGTAGTTAAAGTTGAAACCATTACCATCTCATTTGAAGTATGCCTATTTGGGAATAGATGATTCCTTACCAATAATCATTTCTGCATCTTTGAATGAGGAATAAGAGAAAAAGTTAATTGATGTACTTAGAACTCACAAATTAGCTATGGGTTGGATAATTGCAGATATCAAGGGTGTCAACTCAGCAATCGTGATACACAAAATTCTATTAGAAGATGAGTACAAGAAATATGTTGAGGGGTAAATGAGACTGAACCCAATCATGAAAGAAGTGGTTAAGAAGAAGATACTGAAGTGGTTGAATGCAGGGATTATATACCTTATCTTTGATAGTAGTTGGGTCAGCCTAGTACAATGTATACCTAAAAAAGGAGGAATGACAGTGGTAAGGAATGACCAGAACGAGGTTATTTCCACCAGAATGGTTATTGGGTGGCGGATTTGTATGATTATAGGAAGTTGAATGTAGCAACACGCAAAGATCATTTTCCCCTCCCATTCATTGACCAGATGCTTGATCGCTTGGATGGGAAGCAATATTTTGTTTTTAGATGGATACTCCAGATACAATCAAATAGTAATCGCCCCAAAAGATCAAGAAGAGACAACATTCACTTACCCTTATGGCACCTTTGCATTTTGTAGGATGACGTTCGGGCTATGTAATGCTCCAGCTACTTTTCAATGTTATATGATGTATATCTTTGTAGACTTCATTGAACACATCATGAAAGTTTTTATGGACAATTTCTCTATTTTTAGAGAATCATTTGAGATGTGTTTAGCAAATTTAGTGCAAGTCTTGAAATGATGTGAAGAAACAAATTTGGTGTTGAATTGGGAGAAATGCCATTTCATGGTCACTGAAGGAATTGTCTTAGGTCATAAAGTTTCTAAGCATGGTCTGGAAGTGGATCGTGCCAAAACATTAGTGATTGAGCAACTTCCACCACCCATTAATGTGAAGGGGATGCGAAATTTCCTTGGTCATGCTGGTTTCTACCATTGGTTCATTAAGGATTTCTCAAAAATCGTAAAGCCGCTTTGTAAACTTTTGGAGAAAGATATACCCTTCCAGTTTACCAATGAGTGCCTGAAAGCATTTGAAGAGCTAAAGCAGAGATTGATCACTATGCCCATCATTGTAGCTTTAAACTAGGGTCAAACATTTGAACTCATGTGTAACGCAAGTGATTATACAGTAGGAGTTGTTATCGGTCAATGGAGGGGTAAGGTATTTCACCCCATTAACTACGCTAGTCAAAAATTGAACGATGCTCAAGTAAATTATTCCACAACTGAAAAGGAAATGTTAGCCATGGTCTTTGCTTTCAGTAAATGTCATGATTATTTGATGGGTGTTAATGTAACTACACATACTGATCATGCGGCCATTAAATACTTATTGAGTAAAAAAGAGTCAAAACCTAAGCTAATTAGATGGGTCCTTCTCCTACAAGAATTTGATATGAATATAGTGGATAGGAAGGCAATGACAATCAGGTAGTTAATCATTTGTCACAATTAGTTCAAGAGTCTAATTGTGTAGATGGAACTATGATTGATGAATGTTTCCCCGATGAACAAGTATTTCACGTGGCAAGTTTAACTGACACTCTATGGTATACTGATATTATAAATTACCTTGTATGTAATGTTTTACCACCTGATGTCAGTCATTATTAAAAGAGGAAGTTTCTACATGATATAACCTACTATGTCTGGGAGAAACCTTTTCTTTTTAAAAGGTGCACTGATTCTGTGATTAGAAAATATGTGTCTGAAATTAAACAACATGTTATCTTATATGCTTGCCATTCATTAGCCTATAAGGGTCATTTTGGGGGTGAAAAGACTGTACATAAGGTATTAGAATTTAGTTTTTATTGGCCCATATTGTTTAAAGATGCTCACAACTTTGTTATTCAGTGTGATAGATGTCAAAGAATAAGGAACATCTTAAGGCGACATGAGATGCCACAATCTGCGATTTTAGAAGTTAAATTGTTTGACGTATAGGGCATGGACTTCATGGGCCCATTTCTTTCATCTTGTGGTAATCATTACATACTGGTGGCTATGGAATATGTGAGCAGGTAGGCTGAAGCAATGGCTTCTATAGCCAATGATTCTAACACAGTGATCAGATTTCTTAAAAAATACATCTTCACTAGATTTGGGGTGCCTTGAGCTATTATCATTGATGAAGGTACTCACTTTCACAAAAAATAGTTAACGAATCTGTTAATTAAATATGGGGTGCATCATCAAATGTCTCTTGCATACCACCCTAAGACTAATGGCTTATATGAGCTTACTAATAGGGAAATCAAAAGAATATTGAAAAAAACCATTAATCATTCCAGAAAAGATTAGTCTAACAAGTTTGATGATGTATTATGGGCATACCGAACTACTTATAGGACATTCATAGAGATGTCACCCTATAAGCTGGTTTATGGGAAAGCATGTCATTTACCCTTAGAACTTGAGTATAGAGCTTGGTGGGCTATCAAATAGCTCAATCTTGATTCTAAATTGGCAAGTACTCAAAGAATGCTTCAATTGGATGAATTAAAAGAATTTTGTTTAGAAGCATATGAAAGCTTAAGGGCTTATAAAGAAAGAACAAAAAAATGGCATGATTGCCACATTCTCCACTAAACCTTCACACTAGGACAACAAATGTTACTATTTAACTCAAGACTCAAGCTGTTTCCTGGGAAACTTATATCAAGGTGGTCAGGCCCTACACTGTGATTGCTATTGTACCCCATAAAGCAGTGGAAATTAAAGATAAATGATCAGGAGATCAATTCAAGGTCAATGGCCAAAGACTCAAACAATATTTTGAGGGAGAATGGAATCGAGCTTTACAACACCTTTTTGAGTACTGGGGATAATCTAGCTAAAGACTTTAAACTCAATGCTTTTGGGAGGCAGCCCAAACTCTTATCATTTAAACTTTTATTTTCTTTTATTTTAATTTTTGTTAAAGGGACTTTGAATTCTTAATCCTTGTTTTGATTTTGCAAGATTGGAGTGTATAGGAAAAGTTGGAAGTCTTGGACAAACCCTCTTTGAAGAAAGCATGATAATGAATTAGTTAAAAGAACTAGGGAGTCCTTTCTCATTTAATAAATATGTTCATTTCACTTCATTCAAATCAGTTTTATCCTGAGTGAAAGGAAATATGTTAGGGGATTAAACAAAGTAAGGTAGGATTTCTTCTTTAGTTTTCTAAATTTTAGCATTTTTGTTATTCGCTATGGCGAGTGGCCCCATTCGCTATTGTGAGTGTACTTATTGTGAGTGTACTTGTTCTACATCTGGTACAATAAACAAGGAGTTCCTTGCTATGGCATGGGCAATGGCAAGCCAAAGTGTGTTTAAAGGATATCGAGTGTTTTCGCTATAGTGAGATCACCCTTTCGCCATAGTGAGTTCCCTGTCCTCCCAGTCTGGTACAAAGTCCAGAGAGTCTTTCACTATTGCCTGGCTATGGCGAGAGAAATGGTTTGTAGAAATGTATTAGAGTGTGTTTGCTATTGCGTGATAGCTATTTCACTATAGCGAATTCATTATACCTATGGACTAGTACAAATACCAGAGAGTTTCTTGCTATAGTGTAGGCTATAGTAAGATTCTATGGCTAACAAGAATCACCCAAGTATACTCGCTACTACGAGGGAGTAACTTCGCTATTGTGAGAAAGGGAAATTTTGGTTATGGTACATTTTCTAGAGACCTCTTCACAATAGTGAAAGACTAACCCTTTTGGCCATTAGCTTTTTTTTTTTTTAAAAAAAGAGAAATTAAATTAAATTAAAAGAAAATTCCCTCACTAACCCTTTTCCTTCCTTACCCGTTCCCTTTGCTATTGCGTGCTCTTCTCCCTTCCATCCCCATCCTCACTTCTTCTATGAAAATTATTACTTTTCACGTCCCCATTTTCATTGTTTACTCTTCTTCTCACATCAAGTGCGTCGCTCTTCCTTCTTCTCCTTAATTTGTGCTTGTTATGGCTTGTTCCATTGCATTTAGGGCTGTGAAATTCATTGCATTTGATTGCGTAAATATGGATACATAGGCTAGCAATTTTTGGTTTTATTCTGCCTATCGCATGTTTCTGTGCAAGAGGTTCACATTATTTTGGGGGTTTAAGTGCAGAAACTATAGTTCTATGAATTTGGTTCTTTCTTGTTATGGCAAGGATAAACTCGCTATAGTGAGTTTGAATACTTTTTCTAGAAATGCCATTTTGTTCCTATGCAAATTATTGCCTTGTCTGCTTCAATTTCTTTGCATTTAATAACTTGCCTACTTTTAGCTAACCCCTCACATATCAAGTGGACTTTAAAATTGAATTGAAATACATTTTTTTCATCCATAACTTGTTTCCTTTGCGGTTGCCATGTCTTTAACTTTTTGTGGATACTTTACTGTTTAGGTTATTACCTATCATTTGAACAAGAATGCTTTATTAGTTTGCTATATCTAATTTACACTGGATTGATTCTGGATATTATTTGGTTTGCAGATTGTATGGCTTCGAAAAAGCAACCGAAAACAACTGAAGCATCTTCTTCGAAGCAGAAGAGAAAAACCTATAATAAGGATAGATTTGCTTCCTCAAGAGCTAAATTCCATTTTAAACGCCTTTTCTCAAATTGGGGAGTCACTAAAGATAGATACTATGAGCCCTATCCATTAGATTTGACCTTCAGTGACTTCGAATGTCATGGCCTGCATGGCTTCACTAAAAAGCCTATACATCGGATCCCTATAATGATTCAAGAATTCTATGCTAACTTTGAAGACATAGAGGACGATGAAGATGAATATTATTATCGATCTGCATGGGTCAAAATCAATAAAAAAGTCATTCAAGACTTTTATAAATTGACAGATGTGGACCAATATGCCTTCCAAGCTTATATAGACAACCAGTAGTCCATACCATGGGAAGAGGTGGAGACGACTATAGCCAATGAAAGTCGAGCACAGCTAACCAACAAAGTGTACGCGATTAACTAACTAAATATACCTGCTCGGTATTAGCTACAGTTTATTACTAGTAACGTGTTGACTAGTTCCTATGGGTCTGATATGACCCAGGAAAGGGCTCATTTAACCTATTGCTTCATGATAAGGAAGTTGGTGAATATTCCTCACCTTATGGTCTTAAACTTCAAGCAAGTAGCAAGATCAAATAGGTCAAGCCTAGTGTACCCCCACATGTTCATTAAGCTACTTTCAATGGGGGGAAGTCAGTTGTCTAAAAATGATGCCCAATTTAAACTAAAGGGTGCCTTCAAATATGATAATATGAAGGATGAGCTAGGAAGACTCTGAAGACAACAGGCACAGCAATAGCCTCAGCAAGAAGCACCTCCACCTCCCCTACAGCAGTGGGAGGATGCCTCAGAGCTTATGATGCATGATGCACCACCTCAGACTCAGTTTGAGGGCTGGGTGAGAGACTCTATTGAAAGACTAGAAGGGCATGTACTGTTAATGAAGGATTAGTTGCAAATTCTTGTTGATTATCTTATGTTTGCTCCTCCACCACTACCTTCAAAGGTCCCTCAGTCATCCGTTATCATTCTTCCACAAGACCCAGCATCGTAGGATATGCTTGGTCCTTCTAACCCATAGTGTTCATATGTTATTTGCATGATGTTTCTTGTTTTTTTTTTTGTCTTTTTGGGATAACTGTATATGGATAACTGTACCCTCTAATCTCCCTTTTTGGATTTTTTAATTGATGGTTATATATTTGAATCTTTTTATTTAACGCTCACTTACTCTTTGCTGCTTTGTCTGTTGTCTATTTTTGTCTCCAAATATAGAATTTGTTTGCATCCCTCTTTCTCTTAATTAAATCTTTATGTTAAGCGAGTTTATGTTTCTCTCTTTCTACTTTTATCTCTTTCCTTTACCTTAGTTTATCTCTAATTTTCTGATGTTGGTTATCTTTTTCTTTAACATTGAGGACAATGTCCATTCTATCTGTAGGGGGAAAGGTAGATATAGGCTGGGTAGATATGTAGATCTAAATAAATAAATAATATAATCATAATCATAATTAGTCCATCATAATGCCTCCATAATTTTGACCAATGATTTTAGATTTAGTTCCCTCTTACTTTAGATGAATACGAGATAGAATTTGAAGGTTGAGCAAACTTGAATTGAATAAATGAAATAATGCAATTTGTAGCAGATGCCCTTAATAGAAGCACTTTTCAGTAAGATGATTATTGAAGTACTTCAGGCCCTTTTTATTTAATCTCAATTATTTTTAGATCATTCCAATTTATCTACTGCTAAATGAATATCTGATTGTCATTTAAGAGAGATATAGAGTGAAAAAAAAAAGAATCTTTACTCCAATGATTGAAATCACTTAGTAACCCAGAGTTTACACCAAAAAATGTGAACTTTCGTGTTAAATAGTAATGAAACTAAGAGTATGTAATTAAGCACTCTGAATCAATTTCCTTAATCTAAGTAACCGAGTGGCTTCATAATCAATGTTGTCATTTGTGTAAAAAGGATTAGGAGAAATGAGTCGGAAGAAAGAAAAAAAAGGGAGAAGAAATTGTAAACAAAAATTAAAAAGAATGGTTGTGCTAAGATTGATACGTTGTTGGATAATAAAGTCATTGACCTCTCTTAATTAACAATGACAATTGAAGTTGAAGTAGATAATTAGAATTGGTCTTGAAAATATATTGTGGTTATTAATGAGATCACTTGATTGCTTCAAAACTATCTGTTGAATACACAAATGCACTTTAGATGTAAGAAGGGTGTTGCTATGATTGCATTATTAATGGAATTCAAATTGAGCTTTGTTGAATCCCTACTTTTGACCTTAGTTTCATTCTAACTGTGGGGGAATTCTTAATTTTGGTTGATTGGATTCTAATTATGGAGAGGAAGTAGGTTAGTAACTACTTGAGGACAAGCAATAATACAAGTGTGGGAGAATTTGATGACTCCCTAATTTTGGTAAGAGAAAAATGTGCATTTTATGATAGATTAGGAAATGAAATTGCCTATTTCTTGGGTGACCTTGTATAAATTTTTATTCAATCAAAAAAATAAATAAAATATATCATTTGTAATATTTTTAGTGGCTTTGAGCTTTATTTGATTTTGATTTTAATCTCAAGAGAAAGGTAGAGATTTGCTAGAAAGGAATGAGGAAAATGAGAGAAGTTGAAAGTTCAAAAGCAAGCTTTTCAAGTCCCTTCACTACAGCGAGGATGTAGTTCGTTGTAGCTAGGATGCCTTTTCACTATGGCGAGGAGGTCAGTTCACTATAGCGAAGTCATGACTTATACAAAATCCAGGGAGCTTCTAGCTATAGCGTAGGCAATAGCGAGATTAGCAAGGATTTGGAACCTGTAAGTTCTCGCCATAGCAAGAACGGTTATTGAAATGCACAACTTCGATTTGCAGACTAAAAACGTGATGGGCAACTAGGGATTTGTCATTTTTGAGCCTGGAAGGAAAGTTTCTGAAGAGAAAAAATGCACCAAGGAGCTAGGGTTTGAAGAAAATGAGCTTGGGTTAAAGATTAGAGGCTGAATCAACACGATTTCACTAAGTTTTCTTAAATTCTCCATCTTTTCTTCTATGACTCCTTATCTATTTGAATCTTTGGTTTTGTTTGCAATGTGTAGAGCCATGTGTGGCTAGATTTCCTAGGTCCTAGGATTACTTGAACCTATTGCCATGTAATGGAGATTTTGAAAAAGTTAATTTAAGTTGATTATTGATCTGAATGTTTAATCTATCTATTGTCCTTCATTTAAGAGTTTAGCCATCTCTTTTGTGGAATTAGGAGGTTGAGATTAACTCTTGAAAGAGGAAAATCTTAATGGACCATTTGATTAATCAACTTAGGATTAAGTCATTCTAGTTTTGTTCTTAGGTACAGAAACATACTCAATAGCCCGAAATAGTGAAAATGATTGAATACAATTAACATAATTAATTGTGAGGGAGATTTGCAACTAAGATAGAAGTCTAAGTGGTTCGAGAGACACTTAGGCTCACTTAATCTCCTTAACTTTTATATTGTTAATTAACCAGTTAATTGAGCAACTCAATTCGTGACAATTAGGGGATAGAAACCTAAGATACTCCTTAATGATTAATCTCATTAGAATGATCTTAACACTCAGTATTAGTTTAAATTCATTTCTTTTAATTTCTTACATTGGTAGTTGCTTGTTTTGACTTAAAAGACAAAAGACAAAATAACCCTAGGAAAATTGGAAATAAGAGATAAAAAGACAAAAGAAGGTGATAAAATACTAAAGGAGATAAATAATAAACTAAAAGAATTAAATATCATAAAAAACAAAGGAGTAAGAATTAATGCAATAAAAAGAAATAACAATAGTTATGGATATACAAAGAAAAACTATGATTCAAGGCCAACACTACCAGATTTACAATTTTAAGAGAGAAATTCTATGGTTGCATCACATTATGATGGTAGATCTATATACGAATAGAATTTAGATGGGTTAACTGAATAGAAAATAATGAACTTAGCTCAAGAAATGAGGATGGCAGTAGCGACATACAGAATAGAAAATAATAATGACAACAACATATTTGATATTTTAATACAAAGATTTACAAGAAGTCTTAAAGGATGGTGGGAAAACATCACCATTGAAATTTGATAGAGGAGAAATAAAAACACATAAAAATGTTAAGATAAATCCTCTAGGATAAGAAGAAGCCTATTTAGATAATATAACTTAATTAGTTTATGCAATAATAAGATCTTTTATAGGAGAACCTATAAGAACATAAGAGAAGTATTTAGAAGAGCTAATGAATTTAAATATGGTAGTATTGGCCTCGAATAGTAGTTTTTCTTTGTATATCCATAGCTATTGTTATTTCTTTTTATGTTGCTTATTGTTATTTCCTCAATTTCTTTATACTGGTGTTCTAATTTAGTTATTGTATTAATTCTTACTCCTTTGTATTCTCTAATATTTAATTCTTTTAGTTATTATTTATCTCCTTCAGTATTTCATTAATTTCTTTCATATTTTTTATCTCTTATTTCCTATTTTCCTAGGGTTATTTTCTTAGCTTCTTCTATAGGTATTACTTTATATTTAAATATTGGCCTTTATGGATCTAATTGTTTTTTTTTTTGTTAAAAGATTACTATTACTACTACTACATTCTCCTTCTTCTAAACCCTAAATCCTAAAACTAAGAAGAAACATTTCGATCCTAGCAACATTTGGTGTAGGGCAATGGTGTAAGTTTTCATTAATTCTGTTACCTAGTTCTTCATGCTATTCTTTTTCTTTTCTTGATAGGTTCTATTGCAATTTTTTTCTCACTTTTTTTGTCATTTTAGGAGTGACTGAAGCTTTTCTTACTCAACCAAGTAGCCTCACCCTTGTTTATTTTGTGGCCTCTCTCTCAACTAAACCACACTACTGCTACCTTCTTTGCTATGTGATGCTTCCATCCTCTAAATTTGCAAGTGTTAGTAGTGAAGTGTCTTAGGGCCCTTATGTTTATTGATTGGGATTAAGTACTAAACTCGAATCACATTAAATTGGTGAGTCCTTCTTCTTATTGTTGAATTTTCATTTATATGTGGGAGGACTTCATCATCTAAGTTTTTATGCATACTACATAAATAAATAATGTAAAGATGAACTAATAAGAAGTACTATTAACGGTAAGACTAATGCTAAGTATATGAAATAATAAGGCAAGCTTTACAATCATGTGCCTCAATGGGAAATTAATATGAACTATAAGATCTAGAAAGGGTTAGCACTAATGAGGAACTGAAGTAATTAACAAGTCAACTGAAATAATTTAAATGTTAAACTAGGATAAGTGTTGGAATAAGAAATAAATTATGGAATTTAATCAAAGTAGAATTGATTTTAGGGATAAGTAGCCAATTAATTAAAATACTAAATTAATTTAATTCAAATAGACACGCTTGTAGCAAAAAGGAGTTTGCTAGGTATGATGACAACAAAGATTGTAGTAAAACAATGAATTAAGTAGCCAATACACTAAAAAGACCATTAGGGTGTAGCTGAGCTAAGAAAGAAAAAGACTTAAATAGGATAAATTAATATGACATGAAGTAATAAAGAAACTAAATAAATTATTAAATAATTTTGTTGGAAGTTTGTCGATGTGTGGTGAGAAGGCACCATTAACTATTTGGCAAGCACTTTGAGTAAATTATAAAGCATGATGCATTTTTAATTTCTTTTCATTTGTATTTTCTCTATTTTTGCTTGTATTATATGTGTCTGTTAGAATGTACATCTTAGGTAGTGCCTCAATGTGTATATTGTTATGACATTAAGTCTTCCAAACTATAATATGTAATATGTTATACTATCAAAATGGATATGAAATGATACACTAATGTAATTATGATTTTCAAAAATTCATTTAAGTTTGTCTCGATATGCTTTTATGGTATCATTTAAATATTTGATTTTGCAATACTATAATAGTAATTATGAAATTGCTTTTCAAACCACTTACTCTAGAGGATTTTGGATATGATTTTTATGTATTATATGATATATATATATATATATATATAGACACACACATGCACGCGTCAGCATAGAAAATAAAATTATGCAGAACTCTAGTTATTAATAGCAATCTTATTAACCCTTTGTGCACCTTAGATATTACGATGTAGTTTCTGTGATTGTATACTTAAAGCGTACTGAGCTAGATGCTTTCTAAATATTTAGGAACTGTAAGGATGGTAGTAAGGAGGGATAATGGTAGTAATTACGCCTCTAATCCCTACTTACAATGCTTTAAGATTGAATTTATGATTGTTTACCCTTGTGGGTTGTGTGCCCATATTAGTATATATCTTAAATTTTAGAGTTTTGTATAAACCTTTCTAATAATGTGTTTTTGTTAAACTATTTTTAGTGTAATTGTCATTTTCTCTTTAGCATTAAACTTTCAAATGTTTGAATTTGATTTTTATTTCTTTTATCTATTTTATTTATTTTTCATAACTACCTCCTCTTATTTGTCCATCTTGATTAGAATAGTATGTGCTTATACGTTGCTTGCATTTTATTTCATTAATAGCATAATGAACCAATCTTCCATTAACTCAAATTCTTTAGCTTTTATTTATATTAATTATTTTATACATCTTTTTATTTAAAATTTACCATTTGAATCTTATAAAGATTATTGCATGTCTTTCCATGTTTAAAGTTTTTGTTATTTATTATTATGTTTAAACTTATTTTCATTAGAAAAAACTTTGTACTTCCTCATCCCTTTAATTATCATGCTTTATTTTTTACTCACTAAATACCATGACTTATTCTTCTATTTATTATTGCAAATAATAGAGTTGTGTTGTGTCCAATCCTTCTCCTCTAGTGTAATCAGATTGTTATTGTGGTAAGCACAACATTGCTTCACATAGACCTGATTTTTTCATATTCTTGTATATATGCTATATTTGGTACTATAGATTCAGCTCCATAGAATTATAGGTAGGATCCCTATACCTTATGTTACTTTGTATGTACTGTTGATAAGAGCAGAGCTCTCTTATGTATTTGGTTGGTTTGGTTGTTTATAGAGAATCTGAGATGTCCTAAATTAAGGGAAAATTCTACTGAATTTTCTATAAAAAGTTAAGCATAACTTTTAATATCTTTTATGTAAAATGTGAATTTTGAATGTTATGTGAGTAATGTAGATGAATGATTCCATATTTTAAATGGAAGATGCTATTTATTATGGATTATATGAAAGGTGTAAAAAATGTTATGGTTATGTGTCAGGCTTATAGATGTGAGGTTTCTCAATATTTTGTGCCAATCATTTCTCCATTCTCGAGGCATGACAATTATTTTGGGCCAAAGATATTCTATTGAGTTAATATTTGTTAGATGGGTCAAATCATGTTTGAATTAAACTAAATGAAGATGTGGTTTTTATATGGAATGGTTTTAATAATTCAATTATGGAAAGTTTTCAAATGCGAAATAAATTATGTTAACTTTTTTAAGAAAGGTTTTTGAATCAAAGATTCATATGATATGCAAAATTATAATTGTGACAAATTTTCATAATTATTACATTCAAGGAAAGTCTTAAATTCTTATATGATAAGTTTATAATTTGGTCATAATATAACTTTTGAATTAGCTCCAAACACTTTAAGGAAAATTTTCAAATAATTTGGTCAAGATATTTATATGGAAAGATTTTCTATTTATCTTACATTGATCTATTACCCTATGCTTTTAATGACGTATCTCTCTTATTAGAAATGAAAAAGGAAAGCATGTAAAATCAAAAAGTAGAAAAGGTCTAAATGTTTAAAGGAAGCAAAGCTATGGAAACATATCATTGAAGAACTATTCAAACCCTTTTACTTCTAGAACACGAGCATTAAATGGAATTAAGGGTTTGCATATTAAAGACTATGAAACATAAAATAAAGATGTTGATTTGATTATGAGATGATTTGATGCATTGATGACATAGCTTCCTCAATGTTGAATATACTTGCGCATTTTAAGGAAGCTACTATCTAAATAGTCATTTGCTGAATCATGGACTATATAATGAAGACAAGTATTGAAGACAAAAGATAAAAAGAGAGAAAGAACATTGAACACATATACTCTGAAGTTACTCACTATGCTTTAATGTGTTATTACTCTATGTGACTTAGCCTTTTGTATTTAAAAGAATTCACAGTAAATTCTTGAGCTTAAGTTAAATGTCCTTCCGTTTTAAGTTTTTAGGTGTCTTGTGAGAAAACTTAGTAAGATAAAAGGGTTGTAAAACTATAAAGTTGATCCTGTAAGGTTGTCTTGTACTTAGAGTTTTTATGAAGCTCAAGAAAAGCCTAGAAGAGTGGAAAAATCTTGTGTGGTGAAGAAAAGCTATAAAAGCCTAATACTAAGCCCTATTAGGTTGTCCTAGGATAGGTGGTAAAAATAAAGAGCTAGTCGGGTTGCATCGTACTCTTAATTATTACTCACGCTTAATAAAAATCCATTGATGTGTGTTCGGGAACTGAACTTATGACATTTTGGTCTAAACCAATATTAATTGGATATGTGTTTACTCTCTTCCCCACTCCTGTTACTTTCTAATTAAATCATGTATATTAACGAGCAGGTCACCTTCTTTCAGGATCTGACATTATTTGAAGGAATAATAATTAACTAAAGAAGAATTTTAAAAATCCAATTCAACCCCTTTCTTGGATTACTTTTAGACTAACAATTGATATTAGAGTATGGTCTCTATATTTTGTAGGATTAACTTTTAAGAGAAAAGATCCTGTCTAGAAGATAAGTTAGTCTCCTATTGCTAAAGGCCACTCAATTAACAAACTATCATATTATGATGAAACAATCTATTCATACTAAAATATCATAATGAAAATCTTTATCAAGTCAACTGAATTACAAGTATGGGACGATTGAAAATGGTCCTTTTTTCTCCAATTAAGAAAGTCGACGACAAGATTATTCAAGAGCCAAGAAAGAAGTGGAATGACGAAGATAAAAATACACAAATTATTTAGTATACTATTGCGTTCCTATTCTGCATTCTGCTATTTTGCAAACATGCTCACTGTGTTAATTTTTCTTGTTGAAAGTTCTTGGAAACAACATGGCAAAAATGTGACTACACTACAAATGCTAGTATTTAAAGACAGTTGTTGCTGGTCTTTAAAATAAACAATGTGAAATTATCTTGTCTATTTTTCTACTTCTTTCCATAATAATAATAATAATAAGAAGCAGTGTAATTTTGAAAATAAGAAATACAAAAGCACTATTTTATGATTTTTTTTCTTTCTTTTTAATATTCACGACCGGTGGTAGTTTTACTAATAACTTGAACAATTTTAAGATTTGTTTTGTTTAAATCCTTGTCATGGGTCTAATAAACCGTAAATAGAAAACAATAGTTACTTTTGTTCTAGGTTATAAACAGTTTTATGGCTTTTTTTTTTCTTTGTTTTTAATATTCACAACTGGCGGTAGTTTTACAAATAATTAGAATGATTTTAAGATTTGTTTTGTTTAAACCCTTGTCATGGGTTTAATAAACCTTAAATAGAAAGCAATAGTTACTTTTGTTCTGGGTTATAAATAGTTTTTCTTTTGTAGTAGTTTCAGAATTATTTTACAGATAGTTCTATCCAAGCAAATTTTATATGTTAGTTCTAACTCTTGAGGAGCCAAGGTCGTAAATGCTAATTGAGCAGTTTTGGTATAAACTTGTATCTATTCCCCTTAAGTTGGACAAATAGTGTAGCGTTATGGACAACTTGTACGGCAGAACGATCGTAGGATTAAAAAAAAAAAAAAATCTGCAGAAGCATGATTGTTTGCTTTAGTTTGAAAACACAAACTGAAGAATTTGATTCATTTATGAAGCAGTATCTTCTGTTTCACTTAAATTCATCCTGTGCTTGTGCAGTTGCAACTTTCAAAGTTACAAATGTATGCATAATACTGTCACTCTATTCATCTAGGATATTAGAAAACTGTGTCTGCTATAAACATTTGAACATGGACAATCCTTTAAGTAAGATATGATCTTAAATTATTTTGATAATAATAAAATTTTTATATTAAAATTATAAAAGTATTTGGTTAAAAATAATTAAATATTGTTTATTACTTTTTACATTGATTTATGTCATTTAATTTATTTTTATAAGCAATAATAATTATTTAGAGAAATTAAATATATTAAAATAAATTCTATTATAATACGCCCTGCACTTAAATTAATGAAGAGTAACAAATTTTTGAAAGAATATAATTTGAGAAAAAGCAAATAAAGAGAGAGAGAATGTATGTGTGTATCATTGATTTATGGAAAAATTACGTTTAAGGATCAAGAAGTGAAAAAAATTATTTTTAAGGATCTTTACCACTAGATTCAACTGATTGTTGCTAAACTCAGTAGTAATCATCCTAAAACAAGTGGTAACAGGTCTTTAAGAATAATTTTTTTTTCTCTTTTTGATCCTTTATTATAATTCTCCCTTGATTTATTATAGAAATGCTTGAAATGTAATATGCTAGCTTCTATCACTATACACCTATAAAGCAAAAAGTATTCTTGTAAAAAATATTTCTAATATTCATTTAGAATTATTTTAAAGAAAAAGTAAATAATAAAAGCAAAATTCATAAAATATTTTTTTTTTAAAATCATGCATATTTGAATGTGTCAAAATGCTTTGAAAAGGCAATTTGATAAGTGTGGGTATAGAGCTCAAAGCAAATTTTAAAACTGTGCAAAAAATTAATGCAGTACAAAAAAGTGTTTCAGTCACATCTGTCTAAGTCAATGCAAAATAAATGAAGCAAAAATAATTCTAGTTTCTTCTTTATCACAAACAGTTAGTTCTGTACCAAGTAAAAAAAATCTCTTTCTTCTAACCTTCAAATCTACGAAGCAGAGTATCAAAATTGCTTTCTGCACTTGAAAATGTTATAGATGGTGAACACAAAAATGAATTGGAAAACAGCAGCTTGAATTACATGAATGCACGCTATCTTTAAGAACTATTTTACCTTAGTGTAAAATTAATTGCAAAAGTTCCCCAAGATTAAATAAACTCTTTTGAAAATTCAGGTGACAAAATAACAAATAATTTAGCATAATCTAATGGTCAGGAGTAGAAGAGAAAGTGTAGACAGAATGTATCTAGACACATATAATATTTTTATTTAAAATAATGACATTGGAATATTAACGTTAAGGAGATAATAGACCCGATAATGAAAGAGCCACCTATTTGAAAAATAGAAACTGAATCTGACTAGTTCAAATGTAGCCATAATTAATTAATTTGAATTAAATAATTATTTCTAAATAGATAAAAATAATATTTTGTAAAAAGCTGGCCCATATGCTTAACTCGTGTGCATGGAAGGGTAAATCCATAGTTCGCATTACATTTGGATAATTTAGCTCAATCTTGTATGCACAAACCCACTGCTCTTCCAAACCCTTTAAAAGCCCAATACAACTTCTTAACATAAGCACTTACAATTCTCTATTCCAAGCAACATGGCACTTCCTTTTGAAATACCCACAATTCACAACAATCCTCCACATATTTCAAAAGGATAAGTGAAGATAAAAGCTTTTTTATTGGGCTATACATGTGAGGGTAAATATTTCGAATCTAGTGTCCTTTAAACTATGAATGAGACCTAGACAGATAACACTTAACATACAAAAATATTGGTGAAATTTATAACTTCTATGAACCAAGAACTGTCATGTATGTTAGTGGTCTTACAAGCCACATTACAACCCCCATAATTTCTGTTGTTAACGCTGTTTTGCGCTAATAAGGCATGCGCGTGCCTGGTAGTTCATGAATGCTTTAGAAATTTTGCCATGATTTCATTAGAGCAGCCCCACTCCACACTTATATAGTTGATTTTATCAAGTGTATCTGCAATGAATATAGCACTCACAGAGGGTATGAAAATCATTAAGAGCATTTTGCTTATCCTCTCATTCAATGCATTCTAACACTTCATATATCACAAGAAGGGATTAAGAATAATGGTGCTAGCAAAATTAACAAATGACTTGTTATTACCCATATAAATCCTTTTCATGGGATCTCCAATCACAAAAGGTTGGGTTACTATTATTGTTAATTTTGAATTTGGCTTCATTCTCATTCCTTTCGATGCTTTAAGGATTAATTTCATTCCTAGATGTTTGATCAGAGGGTCTACCAAATTCATTTATGACCTTACATAATCGATCGATATAATTCTATCTTTTAGTAGCTGCTTTACCATATTATGTCTTAAACGTATATGTCTACTTTTACCATTGAAAGTCTTATTCTTTGTAATGGTTATTGTTGCTTGACAATCACAATGCATAGACACATATGGTGTTAGTTTTTATACCAAATGGGATATTTGCTAAGTTTTTTAACCACTCAGTCTCATTACTAGCCAATTCCAGAGTAATAAGCTCTAATTCCATAGTTGACCTAGCAATAATTGTTTGTTTAGCTGATTTCCAAGTTACTGCACCACCCCTAAAAGTGAATACATAACCACTAGTAGATTTTGTCTCATTTGAATCACAGATCCAGTTAGTATCATTGTATCCTTCCAATACAATATGATACCATAATTTGTGATACTTCTTAAATATCTCATAAATCTGACTAATGCTACCCAATGATCACAACTGGGGCAATGTGTATACTTGCTCAATCTACACGCACCATATGTCAGGTCGGGTAAAATTCATTAAATGTGATAGACTCCTAATAATCTATGCAAACTTAGATTAAGCAACAGGCTCACTTATATTTTTTTTTAGTTAAGTGTTAGTATCATAAGGAGTATGCACTAGTTTGTCATCAAAATGACCAAACTTCCTAAAAAGTTTCTCTATATAATGTTCTTGTGATAGTGATATAATATCACCATTCCTTATGATCTTGACACCTAAAATCACATTTGCCTTACCTATATCTTTCATACCAAATTTAGGTGTAAAAAATGTTTCGTTTCAAATATAATGTCTAAACTAGTACAAAAACATAAGCATGTCATCAATATACAAACAAATAATTACACATTCATTATTTTCTAATTTTGTATGTACACATCTATCAACTTCAACAAAAGAAAAACCATCACCCATCAATATTTGATCCAATTTCTCATGTCATTGTTTTGGAGCTTGTTTCAAGCCATATAGAGATTTGAGAAGTTTGCAAACTTTATTTTCTTGTCTAGAAATAATATAACTTTTAGGTTGCACCATATAAACATCTTCTTCTAAATCACCTTTAAAAATGTTGTTTTGACATCTATTTGGTAAATAAAGAGTTTATACACTGAAGCTAAAGCAATTAAAACTTGAATAGAAGAAATTCTAACAATAAGAGCAAAAGTGTCAAAATAATCAATATTTTGTTTTTGAGTAAAACTTTTTGCTACTAACCTTACTTTGTATTTTTCAATTGACCATCAGGGTTGTATTTTCTTTTAAAAATCCATTTGCAACCAATAGTTTTTGCTCCTAGGGGTAAATTTACTAAAACTCATGTATTGTTTTTATTAATCAAATCAATTTCAGTTTTAATTGCTTCTTTCCAAAAAGGTGCATCAGATGATGCAATAGCTTCAGAATAAGTTGAGGTTCATCTTCCATAATAAAGGTATAAAAATCATTTCCAAAGGAAGTCTCCTTCCTTTTGTCTTTTACTTCTTCTCAAATTTTCAAATAAATTTTCAAAATTATTTTGTGCAGGCGTATGAAAAATATTTTTAGTTTTCATAGGAAAAATATGTTTAAAGAATTTAGCATTTTTTATCTCTATTATGGTATTACAATCAAACACATACTTTTCAAGACAAGAAATCTATAAGCAGCACTATGTTTAGCATATTCAATAAACATATAATCAGAAGGCTTAGAACCTATTTTCTTTAGTTCAGGTAACATAGCTTTTGCAAGGCACCCCTACACTTTCAAATATTTTAAATTAGGTGCATGACCCTTCTATAACTCATATGGTATTTTATTAGTTTTCTTATAAGGAACTTTATTTTGTAAATGACAAGCAGATAATAAAGCCCCACCCCAAAGGTTATCTGATGCAAAAGAGCTTATTAGCATAACATTCATCATTTCTTTTAAAGTCTTATTTTTTCTTTCTGCTACTCCATTAGATTCAGGTGAATAAGATGGACTAATTTCACGAATTATTCTTTCTTTCTCACAAAATTCATTAAATAAGGTATATTCACCTCCTCTATTTGACCTAACTCTTTTAATCTTTTTATTTAATTGATTTTCTACTTCAGCCTTATATAAAAGAAATGTGTAAAATGCCTCATTTTTATTTTTAAGTAAATAAACCTTAGTGTATCTAGAAAAATCATCAATAAATGTTATATAATATTTTTACCACCTTTAGTTATTGTTTGTTCTAGATCTCTTAAATTAGTATGAATTAAATTAAGTAATTCAATTTCTCCTTGTATAGTTTGACAAGGCTTCTTAGTTAATTTAGATTTTGCACAAATTTTACATTTAGTCAAGCATGTATTGTTAATTCCAAAAGTTAGACCAAGAGTTTGCATTTTCTTAATATAAGAAATACTAACGTGTTCTAATTTAACATGCCACATATCAATAGAATCAATCAAGTAAGCAGAAGTAGAAGCATTTCCATTCATTGATTCAAAAACATTAAGTACAAAGAGTCCCTTATTACAATAACTTTTTCTCACAAAATTATTATTTTTTGTCATTACAATCTTGTCAAATTTAAATGACACTTTAACCTTAATTTTTCTTAACAACGTAACTGAAATTAAATTTACTTTAATTTCAAGTACATAAAGCACTTCATTTAAAACCAAGGTCTTGCTAGATGTGAGCTTTAAAAGAACTTTTCCTTTGCCATGGACCTTAGTGGTTCTAAGATCTCTAAGATACACATGTACTTCTTTATCCCCTATAGGTGTGTAAGAGGTAAACATATCTCTATTTGCACATATGTGCCTAGCAAACCTAAAGTCTACCACACATTCTTTCACATTGGCCATAAGGAAGTTTGAAAAATAACCACAGCAATAATATTATCTCCTTGGACTAAATTTGCATTTGGTTTCAAAGGATTGTCATTTCTTGTCCTCTTTCTACACTGGGCTACATGATGACCTAGCTTACCATAAATAAAACTATTCCCCTTTCTTTTGAAGGCAGGGTTAGTAGATTTAGGCTTGTAAATAGATTTTTATTTGTTATACCTCATTTTATGGGATTTCTCTTGTACCAAGTTTGTCTTTAAAGTCATCTTTTTTGCTTTCGCTCTTCTATTGGTGTCCTCAATCATTATATGGGTAATTAGGTTTGATAGAGATAGTTGCTTGTGTTTATATTTGAGTTATTGCTTATAGTCTTTCCATGAGTCAGACAAATTTTCAATGAGAATACCTATCACAAATTCATTGAGTAGGATGATGTTTTTAGCTTATAAGTCCTCTAATAGTTTGTGGTACTTATTGATCTGTACTTTTATGTCCTTGTCATCAGTCATCTCCCATTTGTAATAATTTTCAATAATAATTGTTTTCTTTCTAGCATCATCAATGGTGTATTTGGTAACCAATGACTCATAAATCTTATACGTGCAATAAACATAAAAAAGCTCATTAGACAAGGTGCTAGCAATCGTATATCTACATATCTTATTTTCATATTTCCAATCATCCACTTGATCTGGATTAGTTGTTGGTGCAGGTCTCCAATCAGTGAGAGCAACAGCAACCCCATGCATGTCAAGAATAGAAAGGATACGTTCCTGCCATCTTAAAAAATTTTGTCCTTTAAATATCTCAATTTTAGAGATATCTAGAAATGGTTTGGCGTAGGGGACAGCAGGAATAACTAGAATAGTAGGCTTGGATGAATGATAGACAGCTACATTAACAGTAGTTACGGTAGTGGCAGTGTCAATAGAGTTGTTAGCGGCAGTTGTGTTATCGTGAGACTCCAAGAACAGTTCTTAAAATTGTTACAAATGATGAACACAAAAATGAATTACGAAATAGGAGCTTGAGTTGTAACACCTCAGTCTACTACCACTACCTAGCCTCTTTATAGGCTCGGTTGCATATGATTTCCAAAGATTCAACACCACTCCGTGGCATTTACATGCTATGAACCGGGGTTTCATATACTCATCTTTCACCCTGTGGGTCCTGTGAACCCATCTCAAGCATCCTCAACTCAAACTCCATACATACGACTCATACATAGCATAAAACAACCCATAAGCCACGGGTATAGAGCCAAAAACCAATAAAATTACATTTTCTCACTTTGGGCCCAAAAGTCATATTTTGGCTCTAAGTTTGGAAAATCATAAGAAATTGTAGAAAAATGGGAATGCAGCAAACTTTAGCTTTCTGGAAAGCTCTAAGTCTCAAATTTACACTAAAAATCATTCCCAACCACAAATACATCGTTTGGACCATGTTTGACATCGAAAATAGGAGGAAGGTCCAGCTGTCACTGTTTCTGGTGCAGCTTGCTGTCATGACTTTCAAAAATTCATAACTAAATCCACAAAAATCTAATCTGGGCACATTATACCAATTTGGAAAGCTACAGATGTCTACTAGAGAAAAAAATAAGTTCAGATCAGTTCAGTAGCTCCTACACCCCGAAAATCGATGGAACAGTGACAGGGGTCAGGAAAGCTCCCTGATGCTGATACAGAACTTCAGTCAGTTCAATCTCTCTCTACAGACCTCCGATTTGGGTGATTCTAGTTCCCACAAGTCACTTTGGTTTTATAGTTTATGTGTATAAAATTTCACCACATTTGGAATCCATTTGGTCTAAAAGTGCCATAGATTTCATTTTCTGGTTTAGATGAACAGTACATGACCAAACTATTAAATTCTCCCAAATTCAACAATTCCCCAAATATTCTATAATCCTCCAAATATTACCCACTTTAGCTTCTCAAGAAGCTTTCTACAAGCTCTAGAGGCGTGCCAAATTTCATGGCAAACGGAGCTCATCCGGTCATACTTTCACGGAGCTCTCAAATTTACCAGTTTTGGCACCCCATAGGTCCAAAACGGGTCTAGATAGCCTCTCACACATTCTCACTCCACATGAACAAGTTTGAAAGCATAAGACTAGTATATCTAACATGTCCATATGCTCCAAATCATCATACATTCTATTTTCACTATGCTACGGCCAAATTTACACAACAACATTCATGCATCAAAGGGGTAAAAACCCATATTTCCATTACTTTGGCTAATAATATAGTTCATACATCATCCTTTCATATTTCTACATTTGGTACAACCTTTACATCTCAAAAATAGTGGGCACATCTTTATTTGGCACCACTTTACATCATATTTACATCAAAATATCAAAAGAAAGTAATATCTCTAACTATGCATGCTCCTAGGCTCCTTGGTGGGTGCTCGGTTCTCCTTGAGCTCCACCTAGCATATTAGTTTGGAGGGGAAAGGAGTGAGATTTAGGGAATCTCAGTAGCTCAAGCACTCAATCCAGCAAGCAATCAAGGCATATAACAAGTCAAAGCATGTGAATAAGTATTTAGCTATTCTCAAACATCCAACACATAATGTACATGCTATGGAATTCTCAACAATGCCAAAAATGAGTTCCAGGGACTTTTGGTCTAGCCTCACCCGAGTTTAAGGGACTTTTGGATGGCCTCACCCGAGTTTAAGGACTTTTGACTTGGCCTCACTCGTTTGAGACTTTTGGCCTTGTCTCACCTATCTCAAGGGACTTTCGGCTTCACCTCACCCATCTCATGGGACTTTCGGCACTACCGCACCCGAGCAATACTCACATTTCAACACACAAGCATATTGACATCAATGCATCAAAGCGATATCATATGGCATATTCCATACAACAAGCATATACATAATCATACAATGACTATCATACCCAAGAATGCACAAGAAAGAGTGAAAGAGAGAGCTACCTTTGGAGCCAAAGCTAACATAAGCTTTTCCTTTCAATTTCTCCTTTCCCTCCTTAGGTCCACAAACACACCTTGATGTAAGTGTTTCACTTGAGCCTAGACACACCAAAAGCATGCAATTACTCTCTTGTAATTTAATTTAGAGCAACCCTCTATCACACACAACCTAGGGTTCTCTCTCTAGAGTGCCATTAACCCTTTCTCTCTCAAGCTCCCATGGTAGTGGAAAACCTCATTTTCAAAGAAACTAAAGGATTCAAAAGAGTTTTCCACTTTCCCTCTTCTGACCCATGCTCAAAATGCAACCATTTTCACAATTAAAACTGCAGAAAGAGAGGGCAAAGGGAGAGGATCAGAGTTCTAAGAAGAAATAGGAGAAGTTACCTTACCTTTCCCTTGATCTTCCTCCTTCTCTTGATCTCTCACACTCTCCACGCCTCTTTTCTCTCTTTGGGTCGAAGCTTAGGGCAAATATGAGAGAAGAAATGAGTTTGGGCGTTTAATGAAGTCTGATTCTCGCTATTTACTCTCTTCCGGATCGACTCTCGCTACGGCGAAAAGTAACCTTCGCTATAGCGAGCTCGTGTAATCTGGCTTCGCTATGGCGAGGTGTAACCTTCGCTACGGCGAGCTCGTGTCAATTCCCTTCGCTATGGCGAGATTTACCACTCGCTATGGCGAAATCGCGTCAGTTCCAGACTTCAATCTCGCTATGGCGCCGCTACAGCGGGCAACTCCCTGGTTTTTGTATGGGCTGCTGCCAGCACTCGCTATAGCTAGAATCGCCTTCGCTATGGCGAACTAGCTCTCTCGCTGTAGCGAGACCGTTTCTCGCTATTGCGAGAGGACTTAGCAGAAATTCTGGATTTCGAAAATTTCCAGATTTCACTTCCTTTCTTTTCCCTTTTCTTTTCTTTTTCCCAGTTGTTACATGAGTCACGTGAATGCACCCTATCCTTAAGAACTCT
Organism: Erythrophleum fordii; assembly: GCA_032878935.1. NCBI lineage: Eukaryota > Viridiplantae > Streptophyta > Magnoliopsida > Fabales > Fabaceae > Erythrophleum > Erythrophleum fordii. The sequence continues at coordinate 43,729,134 of JAVQMF010000053.1, read as the reverse complement.
TTTGCCTTAGTGTAAAATCAATTGCGAAAGTTCCTCAAGATTAAACAAGCTCTTTTGAAAATTCAGGTGATAGAACTACAAATAATTTAACATAACACAATCTTAGGTTCTATCATACTCCTCTCACCTAACTCAACCCAACACAGAGGGGATCTGCACTTTCTCCCATACAAAGCCTCATAAGGGGCCATTTGAATACTGGAATGGTAACTGTTGTTATAAGCAAACTCTGCTAATGGTAAATACACATCCCAGTTCCCCTTCATTTCTAGCACACATGCCCTCAACATATCTTCTAATGTCTGGATGGTCCTTTCAGTCTGACCATCAGTCTGGGGGTGATATGCAGTACTAAACCGCAATCTCGTCCCTAAGGCATGCTGCAGTGACCTCCAAAAGTTCGATGTGAACCTGGGGTCTCTATCCGAAACTATGCTATTGGGCACTCCATGAAGTCGCACTATCTCTCTGATATACAACTGGGCCAATCTATCCAGTGTATAAGTAGCCTTAATAGCTAAAAAGTGTGCAGACTTCGTCAGTCTATCCACAACTACCCAAATAGCATCGTGTCCAGAGGATGTCCTGGGTAACCCCATGACAAAATCCATGGCTATACTATCCCACTTCCACTCAGGGATATCTAGAGGTTGCAATAACCCAGCCGATTTCTGATGTTCAATCTTTATCCTTTGACACACTAGGCATTTAGCCACATAATCTGTCACATCACTTTTCATCCCTGGCCACCAGAAAATCTTTTTCACATCCTGATACATCTTGGTGGCACCTGGGTGGATAGTATACTTACTCTTATGCGCCTCTTCCAGAATGCTTTCTCTCAACTCATTCTGACTAGGCACACAGATTCTATCCCGATATACTATCATGCCATTCTCAGATATCTTGAAATCTGAGGTCTTACCTTGGGTGATCTCATCCCTGATCCGTTTCAAGAACTCATCCTCTCTCTGGGCATCTAAGATCTGGGTTCTCAAGATATTCTCAATTCGAGTTTCACTCAGATACAATCTACCCGATACCACCTGACACGAGAGGTTCAACTCTCTGAACTTCTCTAAGAGCTCCTGCTCTCTAATCATCATATGGGCTACATGGATGGATTTTCTACTCAGGGCGTCTGCCACCACATTGGCCTTGCCCGGATGGTATTTCAACACATAATCATAATCTTTCAAAAACTCCATCCATCTCCTCTGTCTCATATTGAGTTCTTTCTGATCAAATAGGTATTTCAGACTCTTGTGGTCACTATAGATCTCTATGGTCGCACCATACAGATAGTGTCTCCAAATTTTAAGAGCAAACACTACGGCAGCTAACTCCAGGTCATGTGTGGGGTAATTCTCCTCATGAGGTCTCAACTGCCTCGAGACATATGCCACTACTCTACCCTGCTGCATCAACACACATCCTAACCCTTTGCCCGAAGCATCACAATAAACCACAAATGGTTCACTAGGGTCAGGGATAATCAGCACAGGGGAAGTGGTCAAACAGAGTTTCAACTCCTGGAAACTCTTCTCACATCTCTCATCCCACACAAACGGTGTATCTTTCCTGGTTAGCCTCGTCAGTGGTAAGGCCATTCGAGAAAAGTCCTGAATAAATCGTCTGTAATACCCTGCCAAACCTAGGAAACTCCTAACCTCGGTGATCATTCTAGGTCTATCCCACTGTAACACAGCCTCAACTTTATGGGGATCTACCGCAACCCCATCTCGTGAGATCACATGACCTAAGAATCGCACCTCGGTCAGCCAAAACTCACATTTACTCAGTTTGACATACAACCTTTTCTCTCTCAAGGTGTCTAGGACTAGTCTCAAATGCCTCTCGTGCTCCTCAAAAGATCGGGAGTACACTAAAATATCATCAATAAAGACCACCACAAACTGATCTAGATACGGTCTGAATACCCTGTTCATATAATCCATGAACACAGCAGGCGCATTCGTCAACCCGAATGGCATCACAAGGAACTCATAGTGCCCATATCTCGTCCTGAAAGCCGTCTTAGAGACGTCTTCAGTTCTCACTCTCAACTGGTGGTAACCAGATCTAAGATCTATCTTAGAAAACACAGATGCCCCAGCCAACTGATCTAACAGATCATCAATTCTAGGGAAAGGATATTTATTCTTGATGGTAACTTTATTCAGCTCTCGGTAATCTATACACAACCGCAAGCTACCATCTTTCTTTCTCACAAACAACACCGGAGCACCCCAAGGTGAAACACTAGGGCGGATGAACCCTTTCTCTAACAATTCCTCTACCTGCGCTTTCAACTCAACAAGCTCGGCGGGAGCCATCCTATAAGGAGCTTTGGACACCGGTCCAGCACCAGGCACTATGTCTATAGGGAACTCTAATTCTCTCTCAGGAGGTAGGCCACTAAAATCAAACTCTCTAAGGAAAACCTCTGCGAATTCCCTGACAACTGGGATCTCCTCTATCCCTTCTTCTACCTCAGCCCGAATAGAGAAAAAGACTAGAAACCCTTAACATCCATACTCTAAACATCTCTCAGCCTGGGCAGTAGTCATAAAGGATAACTCTGCTCCTACCCTAGGTATGGTCCCACAAACAGGTAAGGAAATGGTTCGGTGTTCACAATCAAGTATGGCATTATTTGCAGCTAACCAGTTCATACCAATAATCAAGTCAATTTCATGAAAAGGCATACAAACCAAATCAATAGTGGTATGACAGTGGTTAAATTGGACAGTGACATTCAAGCAAGTATGGGAAGTAACCACGTGGCCTCCAGTGGGTGTAATGACAGATAAGTCAAAGGGCAAGACACTAACAACCAGACCCAATTTCCTCATACAATCATAAGATATAAACGAGTGACTAGCACCCGAATCAAACATAGCGACTACAGGAAAGCCATTCACTAACAGCGTACCTCGGATCAAACTGGGAGATGCGCTGGCTTCCTGCTGAGTAAGGGCGAACACTCGACCCTGGGTCTGTGGTCTAGGAGGAGGCGCTGTCTCCATCTGAGGACAGTGTCTAGCAATGTGCCCCGGCTTCCCACACTTATAACATGTCACTGGAGACTGCTGGAAGGATGACTGGCCCCGCGGAGGTGGCACACCTCGCTGTGGTTTTCTATTCCATGGCCTTTTGCCTCTCCTCTTATTACTAAGGGTCAAACTAGAACCCTCCTCTAGTTTCGGCCTTTTCAAATCTGGAACCCTTTTCTGACTAGCCGTCGTCACAGTAGACATGATAACTTGCAAGTTCGTCTCAATCACCCTACTGACCTCCACAAGAGTATTAAACTTCCTGATCCGCTGTGGAGTGACTCTGTCGCTAATCAGGGGCCTCAAACCAGTCTCAAACTGCTCACATCTCCAGGGTTCATCATCATACCTCTGGAGGTAAGAGGAATATCGAGACAGCTCTATAAACTTGGCCACATACTGGTCCACAGTCATCTCATCAGTCTGTCTCAAACTCATGAACTCCATCTCTTTCTTTTTCCTCACTGAACTTGGGACATACTTCTCATAAAATTCAACCAAGAATGTCTCCCAAGTGATCGGTATGTTCTTGGTCTCCATCAGTGGTTTTGCACTATCCCACCATCTATCAGCCTCCTTTTCTAGCATAAAGGTGGTTAACTGGGCTTTTTGCTCAGTGGTACAATCCATCACTGAGAAGATTTTCTTAAGCTGCATCACCCAAGCCTCCACCTTATCCGCATCCAATTCCCCGTCAAACGAGGGTGGATTGTTCTGCCTGAACTGTTTCAATACTTTTTGGATAGGCGCCTGGGTCTGTGGAGCAGCAGGCTCCTGGGGAGGTATAGGTGGAATGCTGGATGTAGATGGTTGAGGTCCAGGGGCATCTCTTCTGGCTTCTTCTTGCCTAGCCAGGGTATCTTGCAAGTGCATGATTATATCATGCTGCTGCTGGGCAATATATCTCTGTTGCTCCAGCATCTCTTGGTGCTGGCCCATCATGGCCTCATACCGGTCAAGTCTATCCATGATGGCCTACAGAGGAACCCTAGTCTCAGTAGGAACCTCTGGCTCATCTCTCTGAGCTCTGGGCAGTCTACCTCTGCCTCTGCCTCTACCCCTGCCCCGTCTAGTCTCAACCATGTCTGAAAGAAATAGCAATCCTCAGTTCACAACACTATCACAACACATATGCATAAGGATGCTACAACTTCCATGACCATTCACACTAAACACAAGCAATTCACATACTTCAAGAGCCTAACCTTGAGCAAAAGTGCCTGAACCTTTGCTCTGATACCAAAAATGTGACACCTCAGTCTACTACCACTACCTAGCCTCTTTATAGGCTCGGTTGCATATGATTTCCAAAGATTCAACACCACTCCGTGGCATTTGCATGCTATGAACTGGGGTTTCATATACTCATCTTTCACCCCGTGGGTCCTGTGAACCCATCTCAAGCATCCTCAACTCAAACTCCATACATATGACTCATACATAGCATAAAACAACCCATAAGCCACGGGTATAGAGCCAAAAACCAATAAAATTACATTTTCTCACTTTGGGCCCAAAAGTCATATTTTGGCTCTAAGTTTGGAAAATCATAAGAAATTGTAGAAAAATGGGAATGCAGCAAAATTTAGCTTTTTGGAAAGCTATAAGTGTCAAATTTACACTAAAAATCATTCCCAACCACAAACACATCGTTTGGACCATGTTTGACATCGAAAATGGGAGGAAGGTCTAGCTGTCACTGTTTCTGGTGCAGCTTGCTGTCATGACTTTCAAAAATTCATAACTAAATCCACAAAAATCCAATCTGGGCACATTATACCAATTCAGAAAGCTACGGATGTCTACTAGAGAAGAAAAATAAGTTCAGATCAGTTCAGTAGCTCCTACACCCTGAAAATCGATGGAACAATGACAGGGGTCAGGAAAGCTCCCTGATGCTGATACAGAACTTCAGTCAGTTCAATCTCTCTCTACAGACCTCCGATTTGGGTGATTCTAGTTCCTACAAGTCACTTTGGTTTTCTAATTTATGTGTATAAAATTTCACCACATTTGGAATCCATTTGGTCTAAAAGTGCCATAGATTTCATTTTTTGGTTTAGATGAACAGTACATGACCAAACTATTAAATTCTCCCAAATTCAACAATTCCCCAAATATTCTATAATCCTCCAAATATTACCCACTTTAGCTTCTCAAGAAGCTTTCTATAAGCTCTAGAGGCGTGCCAAATTTCATGGCAAACGGAGCTCATCCGGTCATACTTTGACGGAGCTCTCAAATTTACCAGTTTTGGCACCCCATAGGTCCAAAACGGGTCTAGATAACCTCTCACACATTCTCACTCCACATGGACAAGTTTGAAAGCATAAGACTAGTATATCTAACATGTCCATATGCTCCAAATCATCATACATTCTATTTTCACTATGCTACGGCCAAATTTACACAACAACATTCATACATCAAAGGGGTAAAAACCCACATTTCCATTACTTTGGCTAATAACATAGTTCATACATCATCCTTTCATATTTCTACATTTGGTACAACCTTTACATCTCAAAAATAGTGGGCACATCTTTATTTGGCACCACTTTACATCATATTTACATCAAAATATCAAAAGAAAGTAATATCTCTAACTATGCATGCTCCTAGGCTCCTTGGTGGGTGCTCGGTTCTCCTTGAGCTCCACCTAGCATATTAGTTTGGAGGGGAAATGGGTGAGATTCAGGGAATCTCAGTAGCTCAAGCACTCAATCCAGCAAGCAATCAAGGCATATAACAAGTCAAAGCATGTGAATAAGCATTTAGCTATTCTCAAACATCCAACACATAATGTACATGCTATGGAATTCTCAACAATGCCAAAAATGAGTTCCAGGGACTTTTGGTCTAGCCTCACCCGAGTTTAAGGGACTTTTGGATGGCTTCACCCGAGTTTAAGGACTTTTGACTTGGCCTCACTCGTTTAAGACTTTTGGCCTTGTCTCACCTATCTTAAGGGACTTTCAGCTTCACCTCACCCATCTCATGGGACTTTCGGCACTACCGCACCCGAGCAATACTCACATTTCAACACACAAGCATATTGACATCAATGCATCAAAGCGATATCATATGGCATATTCCATACAACAAGCATATACATAATCATACAATGACTATCATACCCAAGAATGCACAAGAAAGAGTGAAAGAGAGAGCTACCTTTGGAGCCAAAGCTAACATAAGCTTTTCCTTTCAATTTCTCCTTTCCCTCCTTAGGTCCACAAACACACCTTGATGTAAGTGTTTCACTTGAGCCTAGACACACCAAAAGCATGCAATTACTCTCTTGTAATTTAATTTAGAGCAACCCTCTATCACACACAACCTAGGGTTCTCTCTCTAGAGTGCCATTAACCCTTTATCTCTCAAGCTCCCATGGTAGTGGAAAACCTCATTTTCAAAGAAACTAAAGGATTCAAAAGAGTTTTCCACTTTCCCTCTTCTGACCCATGCTCAAAATGCAACCATTTTCACAATTAAAACTGCAGAAAGAGAGGGCAAAGGGAGAGGATCAGAGTTCTAAGAAGAAATAGGAGAAGTTACCTTACCTTTCCCTTGATCTTCCTCCTTCTCTTGATCTCTCACACTCTCCACGCCTCTTTTCTCTCTTTGGGTCGAAGCTTAGGGCAGATATGAGAGAAGAAATGAGTTTGGGCGTTTAATGAAGTCTGATTCTCGCTATTTACTCTCTTCCGGACCGACTCTCGCTACGGCGAAAAGTAACCTTCGCTATAGCGAGCTCGTGTAATCTGGCTTCGCTATGGCGAGGTGTAACCTTCGCTACTGCGAGCTCGTGTCAATTCCCTTCGCTATGGCGAGATTTACCACTCGCTATGGCGAAATCGCGTCAGTTCCAGACTTCAATCTCGCTATGGTGCCGCTACAGCGGGCAACTCCCTGGTTTTTGTATGGGCTACTGCCAGCACTCGCTATAGCTAGAATCGCCTTCGCTATGGCGAACTAGCTCTCTCGCTGTAGTGAGACCGTTTCTCGCTATTGCGAGAGAACTTAGCAGAAATTCTGGATTTCGAAAATTTCCAGATTTCACTTCCTTTCTTTTCCCTTTTCTTTTCTTTTTCCTGGTTGTTACATGAGTCACGTGAATGCACGCTATCCTTAAGAACTCTTTTGCCTTAGTGTAAAATCAATTGCGAAAGTTCCTCAAGATTAAACAAGCTCTTTTGAAAATTCAGGTGATAGAACTACAAATAATTTAACATAACCCAATAGTAAAGAATGGAAGAGAGAGTGTAGGCAGGATGTATATGGACGCATATAATATTTTTTATTCAAAAAACTGACGTTAAAATATTAACATTAAAGAGATAATGGGCCAGATAATGGGTGAATAATCTTAAAACATAGGAATAATTTAAAATTCAAAAATTAAAAATGCTCAGATAATAGAAGAACCATCTATCCAAAAGATGGGAACTGAATTTGACCAGTTTAAAAGTAGCCACAATTAATTAATTTTAATTAAATAATTATTTCAGATAGGTAAAAATAATATTTTGTAAAAAATTGACTCACACGATTAACTCACGTGCATGGAAGGGCAAATCCACAATTTGCACTGTGTTTAGGCAATTTGGCCCAATCTCGTGTGGGTGAGCCTACCTTTTTTCCAAACCCTTTTCAAGTCCATTACAACTTCTCAATATATAAGCACTTACAATTCTCTATTCCAAGCAATATGGGACTTCCTTTTGAAATATCCACAATTCCCAAACAGAAAAGGCATTATTTTTATATATTTTGGAAGTTGGCTTGTCACTATCTGTCCAACGTACTAAGTGGAATTTATTGAATCAGAAAGCTTCGGTTTTGTCTCTCCCACACTCCATATCTAAAAATTTGCAGTAGCCAAAATTTTGAATGTCGAAGACAAAACTAAAGAGCCTACGAAAAAAAAACGTATGAGAGAAACAGGGAGTGATTAGATCTATTCATGCTTAAAAGAGCTAATGAAGATTTTCCAAGAATGGTTTAACTTGGCCAATTCAAATGGAGATGGGCATATAGCAAAGGACAAAGGTTTTTGGTTTAATTTGTGATGTATCTTCTCGACCCAAAAGGGTGAAGCCTCTTTGATTGAAACATCCATAATCATTATTCAAGAAATAGAGAAAGGGTCTTGAAGCAGCGAAAAAGTAATAATAACATTTGATAGGTTCAAGAAATGGAAGAATAATGAATCAGTAAAAGAAATTAGAAAGGAGAAGTTTGTGAACAAGATAAAAGAAGGAGATGGAAACTCAAAGAAATTGCTTCTAAGAATAATATTGCTCTATAGCTTGATAAAGCCTCTTCTAGTTTAGTTGAGGAGCCAACTCAAGCCCGAAAGAAAGAAAAAGGGAATCTTTATATTATTGTTAGCCCTAAGAATTTTTCAGAAGCAAAGAAAAATTAGTGTACATTGACTTTACTTTCTCAATCTCTAACTCTTATCTAAAGTATTAATATAATCCTACCACTTTGTCTTGTCATCTCTCACATGCTTTAGAACATTTGTTGCTTGCATTAATTGAGAAAAGAAATATTAAGGAAAATTAAAGTGTAGTAGATTGGTCCAACACAAGTTTGCCTCTTCTCTTATCTACAGCGTAAAACAAAAGTGTAGAAGGATGAAAAAAGAAAAGATGTTATGTATAATCTTAAAGCATTGACTCTAACCTCTATAGCTATTCAAGTTTCTTGACAACATTTTCTCTCCTTCAACAATTATTTTAAAAGCTACTCTTTCAATGATAATATTTTGAAACTTCTATATAAATAGAAGAAGATGAACAAAAAATGCAAGAAATAAAAGAAAAAGAAAGAAAAGTATATTATAGTTCTCTTGATTCTCTTCATAATAATTATTTGAGCTTAATATCTAGCTCAACCTAACTTAAAAGAGCTTTAAAAAGTAAGTTTAGTATATCCCTTTTTGATAAAAGTTTCAAATATATTCTTATATTATTATATAAATCTTTCCTAAGTATAAAAAAAGTGAGTTTAAGATGAGTTTAGTGAATAACCCTTATGCAAAAAAGTTGTGGGTAAACTTGTATGAAACCTAAGTATTGTAAAGTTTAAAAAAAGCTTAAACCTTATGTTAGTGGTACGCACATGTAAAACCATTTTGTTGTAATTTGTGATTGAATTGAGTTAAAAAAAATCCTTTGAATTTTAAGGAGACTAGATGTAGGACAAGGAGACAAACATGGCTAATATATAATGTACTTCTTCTCCCCTCTCTTTATTTTTGTCATTGCATTCTGTTAGAAAATCTTGTCAATAAAGTCATATTATGTCTCCTTGATCTTCAAAATATTTACTTCTTGTAACAACATCTCATCAATGAAATCTTTTTGAGTCTATAAAATTTTTGTTTCTATATATTTACTTAAAAATTTTTAAGGTATCTCACATTTTTGCAAAAATACATATTCATCCCCTCTAAATGTATTCTTCAATATATACATTTGTTGACTTAATTTCCATTTCATGGGAATTTTTTCTCTCTTATCATTTTGAATTTTCTCATCTCCCTATTACTTTTATTCATAAGCTATGATTGAAGCAATTTCATATAAAAGAAATGATCTTTATTTTTTTTATGATCTTATACATTTTATATAGGATTTTTTAAAGTATGTTGAATAATCTTTCATACCAAATTTTTAATTTTTTTTTTGGAGTTCTCGTACATCTTTATCAAATGATCTTGTTAAAAGAACCTTAACTTTTTTAGTAATAGTGGAATAGCCTAATCCAAGTAATTCCTTGCATGATAGTGACTACAAAACCAACAATGTTTCCATATGAAGAGAATTGAATATTAAAGAGTAAACAAAAATAAAACAATGAAGTCAAACATAAAAATTTGAGAAACGGCAACAAGAAAGAAAGTGAAGGTAAAAGTAAAACCCTTCAGCGATCAATTATGTAAGTTTCTAGACATTCATTTCCTTGAATGCATTCTAAGAATTGATTTTCAAGATCATATTTTGGATGTTAACAAGAGAAGAAATGGGGGTTTTGGGTGAAACTAAAACCAATTGTAAACAAAGAAAAATCACTAGCCTTTATGATTCAACAAGGACATAATACTAAAAACACTCAGGTAAAACTTAATTGTTAACTTAGAAGGAATGAGTAAGTTGTGTGAAATCCTTAAACACCAATAGGAAGTATCTAGAGAACATAAATTTCAAGGTTGAAATCCAAAATTACCATGGACTGACGAGGTTATTTAGCCCTTCAAATATCAAAATGTAAGGAAGCAGAGAATTTTCAACTCTAGAGTATAACAAACTCTACAATACAATCGACAAATATTACACTATATTAAAAAAAAAAATGATTTCAAATAGAATTTTAAGCCTTTACTAACCATAGGTAGGCCCATTCAAAAAATTACTAGTAAGGCCCAAGCCAAAATTACTAGTAAGGTCCAAGCCCCTTTTATATTTTTGGGCCTAGGCCCAACCCATTTTCCCATTTGTTTTTTTTTTCCTAAACTCTTTGATAATTAGTTACTCTCTTTCTTCCAAAAAGAAAAATCCTAAAAGAACATCTTCTAAGAATGAATTGTAGTAGAATATTGGAGGCTAGAGTTACATAAAAAAATCAAAACCAACCTCTAAATGTAATTCTGCAAGAGGTGTGACACCTCAATCTACTACCGCTACCTAGCCTCTCACTGGGCTCGGTTCCACATGATTTCCAAAGAATCACTACTCTTCCGTAGCATTTGCATGCTATGAACCGGTGTTTCATATACTCATCTTTTGCCCTGTGGGTCCTGTGAACCCATCTCAAGCATCCTCAACTCAAACTCCATACATACGACTCATACATAGCATAAAACAAACCATAAGCCACGGGTATAGAGCCAAAAACCAGAAAAAATTCCGTTTCCTCACTTGGGCCCAAAAGTCATATTTTGGCTCTAATTTTGGAAAATCATAATTAATTGTAGAAAAATGAGAATCTAGTAAACTTTAGCTCTCTGGAAATCTATAAGTGTTAACTTTACACTAAAAATAATTCCCAACCACAAACACAGCGTTTGGACCATGTTTGACATCGAAAATGGGAAGGAGGTCCGGCTGTCACTGTTTCTGGTGCAGCTTGCTGTCATGACTTTCGAAAATTCATAACTAAATCCACAAAAATCCAATCTGGGCACACTATACCAATTTGAAAAGCTACGGATCTAGAGGAAAAAAATAAGTCCAGATCAGTTCAGTAGCTCCTACTTCCCGAAAACCGATGGAACAGTAACGGGGGTCAGATGAGCTCCCTGATGCTGATACAGAACTTCAGACGGTTCAATCTCTCTCTACAGACCTCCGATTTAGGTGATTCTAGTTCCTATAAGTCCCTGTGGTGGTCTAGTTTCTGTGTATAAAATTTCACCACATTTGGAATCCATTTGGTCTAAGAATGCCACAGATTTCATTTTCTGGTTTGTATGAACAGTGCATGACCAATCCCTTAATTTTTCCCAAATTCAACAATTCGCCAAATATTCTCTAGACCTCCGAATATTACCAACTTTAGCTTTTCAAGAAGCTTTCTACAAACTCTAGAGGCATGCCAAATTTTATGGCAAACGGAGCTCATCCGGTCATATTTTGATGGAGCTCTCAAAAATACCGGTTTTGGCACCCCAAAGGTCCAAAACGGGTCCAAATCGCCTCTCACACACTTTAGCCATTCATGGACAAGTTTAAAAGCATAACACTAGGATATATATCAAGTCCATGTGGTCCAAATCATCATACATTCAAATCTCGCTATGCTATGGCCAAATATACACTATCTCATTCATGCATCAAAAGGGGCAAAACCCTCATTTCCATTCATTTGGCTATAAACATAGTTCATACAATATCCTTTCTTAGTTATACACATGTTACAACCTTTACATCTCAAAAATAGTGGGCGCATATTCATTTGGCACCACTTTACATCAAAATTACATCAAAATAACACTACATTCTCCTATACATGCTCCTAGGCTCCTTGGTGTGTGCTCGGTTCTCCTTGAGCTCCACCTAGCATATTAGTTGGGAAGGGAAGGGGTGAGATTCAAGGAATCTCAGTAGCTCATGCACTCAATCAAGTAAGCAATCAAGGCATATAATAAGTCAAAGCATGTGAATAAGCATTCAGCCATTCTCAATCAACCAACACACAATGTACATGCTATGGAAATCACAACAATGCCAAAAATGGGCTCTAGGGACTTTTGGTCTAGCCTCACCGGAGTTCAAGGGACTTTTGGATGGCCTCACCCGAGTTTAAGGACTTTTGACTTGGCCTCACTCGTTTGAGACTTTTGGCCTTGTCTCACCTATCTCAAGGGACTTTCGGCTTCACCTCACCCATCTCAAGGGACTTTCGGCACTATCTCACCCGAGCAATTCTCACAATTCAACACAGAAGCATATTGGCATCAATGCATCAAAGCAATAGCATATGGCATATTCCATACAACAAGCATATACATAATCATACAATGACTATCATATCCAAGAATGCAACAAGAAAGAGTGAAAGAGAGAGCTACCTTTGGAGCCAAAGCCAATACTAGCTTTTCCTTTCAATTTCTCCTTTCCCTCCTTAGGTCCACAATCACACCTTGATGGAGGTGTTTCTCTTGAGCCTAGACACAATTAAAGAGGATGAAATTACTCTCTTAACATGGAATCATTAGAGCAAACTCTCCTACATACCAGAACCTAGAGTTCTCTCTCTCTCTCTAGAATGCCATCAACTCTTTCTCTCAAGCTCCCATGGTAGTGGAAAATCACATTTTCAAAGAAAACACAAAGATTAAAAGGTGTTTTTCACTTTCCCTCTTCTGACCCATGCCCAAAATCTATCCATTTTCACAAATAAAACCGCAGAAAGAGAGGGCAAAGGGAGGGGATCAGAGTTCTAAAGAGAAATGGGGGAAATTTCCTTACCTTTCCCTTGCTCTTCCTCCTTCTCTTGATCTCTCTCACTCTCCACGCCTCTTTTCTCTCATTGGGTCGAAGTCTAGGGCAGATATTAGAGAAGAAATGAGTTTGGGCGTTTAATGAAGTCTAAATCTCGCTATTTACTCTCTTCCAGACTGACTCTCACTACGGCGAAAATTAACCTTCGCTATAGCGAGCTCGTGTAATCTGGCTTCGCTATGGCGAGGCTTAACCTTCGCTACGGCGAACTCGCGTCAGTTCCCTTCGCTATGGCGAGTTTCGACATTTGCTATGGCGAAATCGCGTTAGTTCTAGACTTCACTCTCGCTATGGCGCACGCTACGGCGAGCAACTCCCTGGTTTTTGTATGGACTGCTGCCAGCACTCGCTATAACTAGAATCGCCTTCGCTGTTGCAAACTAGCTCTCTCGCTGTAGCGAGACCGTTTCTCGCTGTTGCGAGAGGACTTGGCAAAATTTCCAGATTTCGAATTTTTCTAACCTTCACTTTCTTTCTTTTCCTTTTTCCCGGTTGTTACAAGAGGGCCTTGATATACAGGTCCTACAATTCCCTATACTTTGCACACTGTGTCTTTACTGCTCCTAATATTCTTGGCTACAGCATTAGCATATACAAGCAAACTTCATAATCCCCCATACTCCTTCATCTTTATCTCTATTTTCCCTACTATGCTTTCACACATTGTTAGGCTATTTTGTTAACTCGTTTTCTTATTGTTTAAACTATATAACAACTGTTTCTTTCTTGTACTTAACTTTTAATGGTAAACTCGTTAACAACAAATATAATACATATGATTCAAATCTATACAACTTAAATGATGTGTTAAGGTAAGGTAAAGTGAAAATATGATAAAAGAAAGTTGATTACAATTAGAGTCAAGCTTGGGCTTGAGTCCAAATAAAATAAAATAAAAAGCCTAAGCACAATTTGTTTTATATTCAAGCTTTTAAAAGCTTGTTTTTTATTGAATTTTTTTAAAGTTTATATCTATTTTTTTAAGTCAAGCTTATCAAGTCAAGTAGGCTTTTCGGCTGATAATTAGGTTTAACCCTAGCCACCCCTTATTTTTTATCTTGTACCCATTAAAAATTAAAAGTCCTTACCAACAAATTTATAAGTGATGCTCCTAACGTTACCACATGTTTTTCTAATATCGATAGAATATGATGATAGGGATATTAAGAACTTTTTCAATTCAAAAGCTTAAACTTTTAAGTAAAGACTTATAAATAAATTTAGATTTAAATACACTTTGGTCCCCCCAGTTACATAAAAGTTTCAATGTATTTCCCTTAGTTTAAATATAGACAATATTGTTCTCTTATTTTTGAAAATAATCTAATTTTGTCCATCTATCTCATAATACATTCAAAATTTAACACAAAATTTAATAATTTGTTGACATGGACATTATTTACTTATTTGATACTATTATTCAGGCTAAGATTTGACTTCCAAGTCAATATACTATCAAATGAGGAATTGATGAATTAAATTTGGTCCACCCCTGCTACTAGTCTAGAACTGGCCTAACTCAATAAAATTACCTAACTATACCTAAGGGTACACTTATGGACCTCCCCTATAAATACCCAAGCATGCTGTCTAACTCTTAACTTTAAAGTCTAAACTCTTAAGTTTCTTTGTTATCTATTTTACATTACACACACTCTCTCTCCTTGCATTTGACTTAAGCATTACAGTCCTTGACAAAGCCCTAGTTCCATCATTGCTTTGACCATTCCTTATTTTGTAGGACTTATATAGGACTCAACCATTAAAGAACTGATTGGATCATAAACAACTTTATCATTGGCACTAATTGTAGGGAATCCACCATTTTCACAAGAAAAATAAAATGTGGTACAAATATATATGTGAAGAAAAGAACAAACATATCAATCAGGCTGAGAATCAAGAAATGGATAAATATAAATTGGAAGGTTACCACAAATGAATAAATAAATAAATGGAATAGATTAATTTTCGAATGGACTGAACCATTGAAGGATATTAATTTAACTAGGCTATACTTGTTAACAAAAGAGCTAAATTAGGCTTTTGAGACCAAAAATAGGCTATAACATTTTTAAGCCATGTATTTACTTTATTGTATTTTTTGAAATATTTAAGAAAAATAGCCTAATAACGTGCAATTAAAATATAAGAAAATATTCCAGTGTTTTTAGGCCATTTTCAGCCATTCAAAGCCATTTAGCTACTTTCCGAAAAAAAATAGAGATAAAATCTATAGAATATTCAAAAATTAGTTAACTTGATTTGTTGGAAATAAGGGAGATTCATAAGTTGATTAAATCAAAGGAATATAGTATATTTGAAGACCCACTCTCTTAAATTTTAAGGATATGGGTAATATGGTCAGCTAATAAAGTAGTTAGTCAACAAATAAAAGTATCATTTTAATCCTTAAAAAAGATTATGTGATGTAAACCAACACTCAAATTGTTAGCCTATTATTGTTTACATGTGCAAATATTTAAGGAAAGTAACAGATAGTTTAGTGGAGTTAACAACTAGTTTTAGGCTTATAAATACTTATGATATATTTGTTTTTGAAAACACACATCCAATCAATCAAATACAAGCTTTTAAATTTTATCTTCTATTTCATGTCTTTAAATTCTAGAATTTATCACTTTATTTATGGTTTTTTTAATCACATTCATGCCTTTATTTTCATTTGTTGCTATTTCCAATTGTAAGTGTTAGTCATTCTTTAAACTAAGCACTTCTTTTAGGAGCCTAAGAACTTAAAATTAAGGAATAGAGTCTCTTCATTAGCATTTCACCTAAACATGGGAATCAAAAGTGCAACCTACCTTGTTAGTTTAGCTAATCAATCTAAATTCACAAACAACAAATTTGGCATAATCGGTGGGACTAGAAAGAGCTTCTAGCAAAGATCTTATCATCTAATCATGATTACAAGTGGTGTATGCACTGGTAATCTAAAAAAAGTTTAAGTAACATGGATATTCCACAATCAACTACAAAGAAGAATGGTGACCATAAAATTATTGACCCTTAAGCTTCTCAACCTATAGTTATATCAAGTTCATGCATGTCATCTTCGCTACATAAGATGCCATCAACTATAAGACAACCTATTATGACAACACCACCTTGTAGTTATATCCAGTTCCACCTCCCATAACTAACCAAGATGCATATCCACACATGTTAGAACAACAAGTTGATCATTAACTGAGTTAATGTCATGACCTAATTTCTAAGCCATGATCGGTATGTAAACTAAACCAATATAATGATTAAATTAGCCTAGCAAGCCTTAAAAATTTAAAATCAACCTTTATATCATACATTTAAACTAGCCCATACAACCTATAAGTTTTGGAAAATAAGTATTTATTTGATTGCTTTACTAGGAGACTGTCGAAAATCAGGTAGCATCTCTCTTAAAAATTGGATATTCTAACCTATAAAATAAATCAAACCAGCACTAATATCAGTAACAACAAGTTACATACAATCAAAATACCTAGATAAAAAACTATGAACAATGTTTACACATTCTAAGTGACCATACAATATATACAAATTCCAAAATACTCTCCTCACATCTAAATGCCACCACATCATGGAGTTTGACACAATCTCACAAAATTAAGCACATACTCTCAGGGTCTAGTGGCACAGGAGTTCTTATATCACTTCACTCCTTTACCTATTGGTCTATAAAATAATGAAAGAAAAGAGACAAGTCTACCACTAGTTTAAGGAATACATAAATAATAACGTGTGCGAGGGGAAACAAGGGCACGTGTGAGTTTTTTGAAATCAAATAGTAATCAAATAATTTAAGCAATAATATTTTATGATTGAAATGAAAAAAAAAATTAATTAGTAAATAGGAAACTTTTAGATAAAAATCATATTTTTAACATGTTAAAAATATATTGTAGAAATTGGCATCATAGAAAGGATCCAAAATATCAAAGGTCTTTGCATTCAAACCATAACGTCATATCTCTTGACATTACTTTGGATACATTCTCTTATCACTTTTACATCACGCATCTAACATCTCAAATCATGACACTAGATACATCACATCATATCACAATGCTATCAAAATTCATAATTTATTCTAAGTGCACCTAGGTTGTTACCTCTGTTAATGCTATTGGGTCCTAACTACATTCCTATCCATTATAAAAAAAATGTAATAAAATTCACTAAAATAGCATTTAGCTCACTAAAATAAACAAGGAATCAAGGAAATAAATAATTAATTAAATAAGGTGAGTTAACTTTCAATTGTCACTATAACATGTGAAACCATAAGCAACATAAACACTTCTCTCATAAAGATATATATATATATATATACCACTACTTTCTTTTCATTCAATTTCTTCTTTTGAAGTCACAAGTATATATCTTGCCATATTTCAATTATCTACTTGCTTTAATAATTTATTAAATCATCATATGAATATGTATACATACCTATTTTGAAGTTTTAAAAATATCGATTTGTTTCCCCCAAAGAGCAGAGCACATAAATTGCAAAAATGAAAATTTTGCTATAGAACTATAATAGGGAATAAAATAGATATACCACTCCATCATTTATATACTCACCAGTTGAGACCAATAATATAGGTTATTTAATGCTGAGTCCCTGTTAAAGGAGTCTCCCCGGTGACACCTAAAATTAAGATCAATATAAATTAATTATTTTGACCACCCTAATAACATTTATAATTATTTATATAACTTAATATACTCCCTAAAACATAAATCCCTAAAATTTTTACATACTTTTCTATTCTAAATACTAACCCTAAATTTGAGATTTTCAATCTAAACTTCCATAAGTTAAATTAAATTTAAAACTTACTTCTTGAAGCTTCAAAGATGAAATAAGAAGTGTTAATTCAACTTAAATGCTAAAATTCAGGAAACCCCCAATTTTGGAGCTCACCCATAGGACTAGGAAGGAAGAGAGTTGTACAAAGGGATTGTTCTTTAATAAAACATATGAAAAGGATCAATATTGAGAGGAAAAAAAGATGAAGAAGGGAAGAGAAAAACTAGCCTTCAAATTCCACAAAACTCATGGCTGAACAGTAAAGGAAGATAGGAAGAAGATGGAGTTGTACCAATAGGAAAGAACACAAAAAAAGGTAGCTCGAAATAATAGCTAACAGTGGCAAAGGGGCGGTTGAAAGTGACTAGAAGTGAAGAGAAAATTTGGAGGATGAAGAAAATGTGGATGCACGCCAAATAGATGCAGAGCTTAGTGAAGAAGATGAAAAAGATGCATCAAGAGAAGAAAAAGTGAAAAGAGAGGGTATTTGAAAAGTGTTAAAATATCTTTCTGCTAATATTGCACTTTTGCCCTTATAAAGTCTTATATGCTTTAATTGGTATCTAAAATAATTTAAAAAGTCTCTAAAAATTTTATAAACTCTAAAATAAATTTAAAAATTATTTAGTCTTTATTTTAATGGCCTAAAATATATTAATTTATTTTATTTTTATTTTTTGGCAGTATAGTTAAGTTCCTTTTATACCACCAAGACAAATTGGTCCAGTTCTAGTACAATTGCTAAATGCTAACTAATTAGTGATTACTAAACCTAGATTTGCTGTAAATTAGTTGATTGACCATAATATGATTATTGAAATGATAAAGAGATACTTTGGTGTGCAACTAAGGCCACTTGATAGGCTTGTGCATAAAAAGCTATATCCTGATTAGGTAGACAAAATGATACCCTTGCCGAGAGGTTTTAAAACTTCTAATTTTACTATTCTCATAATATTACATGATAAGTCAACCATATAATATATAGGCCAGTTTACTATCTAATGTGGCAAGGTAAATTAAAATGAGTATTATAAATTTCAATTATGTCCTTTATCATGAATTAAAACTACTTACACTTATTCTTCCTTACCACTAAACTGTGTGTAAAATTAGGCAGATATGGAAAGACTTTTCTATGATGGGTTTTATAAGCCACAGGTAGAGATTACCATAGTTAATCTCATGAATCTTAAACAACAAATAGATGAGCATATAGTTGATTTCTTAGAAAGATTCAAAAAGCTAAGAAGTATATGTCATATGCATTTTTTAGAAGCTGAATATGCTATCATAGCTATAGGTAACATAAATCTTAGTAGCCTAGGAATGCAAACCTAACTCAGTTAGTGACTAAAGCCAGTTGAATTGAACAATTTATTCCAAAAAAAGAGCAAAGAAGAGCCAATCACAGAGGAAGGGTCTACATGTAGTTTCTATTGTGGACTACACTAATGATCTAAGAGTAGTTGAGTATTAGGAAGAATAGTCAATTAATGTTTTGGTAGCAGAAATCTTGAAAAAGAAGCAATATTCTTGCCCATCTTTTAAGCCCTTAAAAGAAAAGGAAATATAAAACCAAAAATCAAGGATTAGTACTTTTTTGATATTTCTAAACCCAATCAAATTGTTAACTATTTGCTTAAAAACTAGCAAATTAGACTACCTAAGGGACATAAAATTCCATCTGCTAAGGAATCGAAGAACAAAAAATATTGTAAGTAGCATCACTTGTATAATCATACTACCATTAACTATATTTTTTTAAGGAACACTAATTAGAAAGCTTTGAAGGATGGAAGGTTCAAACTAACTGATGAAGGTATAGTTGAGATGATAATTGAAACAAGTTTCTTTCCAACAATGTTTACAAACATGATTTTAACATTAGGTCCACCATTTCATTTGTCAAAATATAAATGGAAACAGTCAATGCAAAAATAATAAAGGGTCAAGGACATAACACCAAGACCTAAAAAAATGGCAAACAATTAGTTGTATAACCTAAACAACTAAAATATACCATTCACAAGCTTAATATTTTTGACAAACTACAAGACCCAACAAAAAAGAAGAACAACAATGTGTTTGACGTATTAGAGATTCTAAGGGTGGATGAAGAACTAATTCTAAAAGGCAAAAAGCAAGTAGAAAAATATAACATTGAAAAAGGGATATCTGCATTGAGGATAATCTTCTGCAATATCTAATAACTAAAGCCATAAAACAATGATTAAGCTAAAAGCTTATGTAGAAAAAGGTAATGGTTCCTCAACAAATATGTGGAAAAGAAGTCACAACAATCATCCTAACTAACTACTTTAAATTATACCCAAAAAAGGAGGAGGTGAAGGCAAAGATCTATCTAAAAACTAAGGTAGATGCTTCAAATGTTAAGGAAGACTAAAGATATGATTAAAGAAGAGTTACAAACACCCAAAAGGACTGATACACCTGAACTACTATTTAGTCTTACACCACTAGAGCAGAAAGATATCCTAGAAAAAGATAATCTCTCATATGAAGATGATGCTAAAACATCTCCAATAAACATTAATGTCATTGGCGTTATACTAAGTGAATTCTAGGCAAATGCAAGATAGTTGAAAGGCTTGGAGAGAGATATGTTCACCGAGGAAACAAAATAGGTAACCTTGATAGATGATAAAACATCTGAGCTAGCTATGATTCATTTTGAAAAACCTTCAAAGGCTATAACCAAACATTTAAAGCCTCTATACATTAAAGCTCATTTCAATAGCAAGCTAATTGCTAAAGTATTTATAGATGGAGGAGCTATGTTGAGTGTAATATCAATACGCATATTGAAGAAATTGGGAAAAACCAAAGTAGCTCTAGTTGACACTAACATAAAGATGGCCAACTTCACATGAGAATAATAGTAGTTGTTAAAGTACTAGCAATTGACATAATAGTGGAATCCAAAATAGCTAATAGAGCATTCTTTATTATGGACATTAAACTTATGTATTTGGTGTTGTTACGTAGCAATTGGATCTATTCTAATCAATTTGTTCCTTCTACATTGCACTAACAACTCATGTTTTAGGAAGATGACAAAGTCAAAGTAATTTTGGCTGATAAAAATATATTTATAGCTAATGTAAAGATGGCAAAAGCCATATTTTATACACTGTAAGACCATATATTTCTAGCTTCTTCTTATCATTTCTAAGTCTCACATGATGAATTTTTAGAATGGCCAAGAATATATTATTTCAATTTTTTTAGATTTAATTATGAATTTTGAAACTTCAGTGGCTTTTCGAATGTCAAATGTTCTCCCCTTAATGATTCATGAGCTGAAATTATTTTTAGCATGGGGTAGACATCCAGAGCTTTCTGTAATGGAAAAGTTTCTTGGGTTTTGATTTTTATGGCTTTAGTTATGATTTTCCAAAATTGTGATAGAAAAACTAAAATTCTGGCAAAAAATAATGTGTGAATTTGATGCTCCCTTTTAAATTCTATGAATTGTGGACCAACTTTGGTGATAAGTGCAATTTTGGAAAAATACCTAGGAAGGCTTTTTAAATGGAAATTTTGAGTTGCTCAGGGTTCTTAAAGGCCCCAAAAACCATGGCAAGCCCCGGGACCGATAAAGCTCTTCCGGTGTACTCTTTCTGATGTCGACTGACCCAAACTTTGACCAATTCGTTCGGGAAGGTTTCAACTCTAATTTGAGTGATTTCAAAGGCATTTTATTAAATTGGAAATCTAAATCTTATGATGGAAAAGGCGATTTTCAAAAAGGAGCTAAAACGAAGCCAAACTGAAAATGCCATTATGGAATGGCAAAAATAGAAACAAATTGCACAAAGAAGCTTCTAAATGCCCTTTTTAACTCCACGTTTTGCCATTATGAGTTCGTTATAATGCCTTTCGGCCTGACGAATGTGCCCACGGTATTCATGGACTACATGAACAGGGTCTTCAGACAGTATCTAGATAAATTTGTTATGGTCTTTATTGATGATATCATAGTATACTCTAGATCTTTTAAGGAGCATGAGAGGCATCTTAGATTAGCCCTAAAGACTCTAAAAGATAAGAGATTATATACCAAACTAAGTAAATGTGAGTTTTGGCTAACCGAGGTGACATTCTTAGGTCATGTGATCTCACGAGATAGTATCGCAATAGATCACGAGGCTGTGTCACAGTAGGATAGGCCTAGAATGATCACCGAGGTTAGAAGTTTCCTTGGTTTGGCAGAATATTACTGATGATTCATTTAGGACTTTTCTCAGATAGCCTTGCTACTTATGAGGCTGACTCGGAAGGATACACCTTTCGTATAGGATGAGAGATGTGAGAGGAGTTTCCAAAAGTTAAAACTCTGATTGACCATTGCCCCTATGCTAGTCATTCCTAACCCTAGTTTACCATTTGTGGCATATAGTGATGCCTCGAGGAGAGGGTTAGGATGTGTATTGATGCAACAGGGTAGTGTAGTGGCATATGCCTCTAGGCAACTAAGGTCTCATGAGGAGAATTATCCTACACATGACCTAGATTAGCCGCAGTAGTGTTTGCTCTTAAGATTTGGAGGCACTATTTGTATGATGCGACTATAGAGATCTATAGTGACCACAAGAGTCTGAAATACCTATTTGATCAGAAGGAACTCAATATGAGACAAAGGAGATGGATGGAGTTCCTGAAAGATTATGATTATGTATTGAAATACCATATGGGGAAGGCCAATGTGGTGGTCGATGCCCTAAGTAGAAAATCCATCTACGCTGCCCATATGATAATCAAGGAGTAGGAGCTCCTAGAAAAATTTAAAAATCTGAACCTCTCTTACCAATTGGTATCGGGCAGACTATTTTTGAGTGAGACCCGGATTGAGAATGAGTTGAGAGCCCAAATCTTAGATGCCCAGAGAGAGGATGAATTCTTGAGACAGATTAGGAGCGAGATCTCCTAGGGGAATGTAATGTCCCACATCAGATGGAATGGTCATAGGAACGGTCCATATAAGTGGGAGTAGTACTCTTCCCACCGGCGGCGCGCTTTTAGGCTGAAATGAGAGTAAGCCCAAGGGACAAAACCCCTTTTTTCCAGGGTGAAATGAAAGTAGCTTGATGGGGGACGTAAGGGATAATACTGTTAAAGGCTCTGTGTGGAGTTGGTATCAAAGCCAACTGTTCAAATGTGCAACCTAAGGACAGGTTGGCCGTAAAAGGGGGGTGGAATGCAATGTCCCACATTAGATGGAATGGTCTTAGGAACGGCCCATATAAGTGGGAATAGTACTCTCCCCACCAACGACGCACTTTTGGGCTGAAATGAGAGTAAGCCCAAAAGACAACCCTTCCTTTTCTGGGTGAAATAAGAGTAGCCTAATGGGGGGTAGGGGACAATACTGCTGGAGGCTCTGTGTAGAGTGAGGTACTCCGTGAAGTCGCACTATCTCACGTATATACAACTGGGCTAATCTATCTAATAAATAAGTAGCCCTCATTGCTAAAAAGTGTGTAGACTTTGTCAATCTATCTACAACTACCTAGATAGTATCGTGTCCAGAGGATGTCCTGGGTAACCCCATAACAAAATCCATAGCTATACTATCCCATTTCTACTTAGGGATATCTAGAGGTTACAGCAACCCAGCAGGTCTTTGATATTCTACCTTAACCCTCTAGCACACTAAACATCTCGCCACGTAATCCATGACGTCATTCTTCATTCCTGGCTACCAGAAGATTCTTTTTAGATCCTAGTACATCTTGGTGGCACCTAGGTGGATAGTATATTTGCTCTTGTGTGCCTCTTCTAAAATTCTCTCTCTCAACTCATTACTACTAGGTACACAAATTCTATCTTAGTATATTATCACACCATCCTCAGATATCCCGAAATCTGAGGTCCTAGCAAACTTTTCTCCCTTAACTCAACCCAACATAATGGAGATCTACATTTTCTCCTAACCTAAGGCTTCTAAATTTTTCCCAAGGGTTTCTTCTAACTTCTTTTATCATATAAAGTCCCAAATCAAGCTTGGAACTATGGTATCAGTCATCTTGAAATTTTATCATCCTCTTCTTACTTCATCTTTCTATGGTTTTAATGCAATTTTTGGTGCTGATTTGGGTCCAGATCAGAGGAGAGAAATTTGAAATTTAAGGAAGAGGAAGAAGGAAGAAGGAAGAAGAAGGGCTCTTGAAGGAAGCTTGATTTCAAGGTAATTTCTCTTCCCTTATTGCTTCTTTTTCTCCTTCTCCTCTTCCATGGTGGGATGTCTCAAATAGAACCATGAAGAGGGAAGATTTTCTATTTTATAATCGAAAAGAATCCATCAAACTGAGCCATGGGAAGATGGATTACATCAAAAAAATGCATGGAAAACTAGTAAAACTCAAGTTGAAAAAGTGTAGGGTGCTTGAACATAGTTTAAAATCTGGATTGATTCAAGACTTTTCCATCATATGTGAGTATTTGTTTAAGTTTCTAAGACTCCTAGAGAGCCTCCCAAGTGCCCCATCCATTAAGGAAAAATCCCAAACTCCATGCGTCTTTAATGGAAGCATAAATCAGTCAAAACCCTTAAAGATAGTTAGAGGATGTTTTAAATAGTTCCAAACTTGATTTGGAATTTTATATGATAAAAGAACATAGGAGAAACCCTTGGGGAAAATTTAAAAGCCTTAGGTTGGAAGATGAGGCAATGGCTTCCATAATGTAACCTTATGAAGCAACATGGACCTAGGTTTGTGAAAGTGAGTGTGTGATGGCTTCAAGGACCTTAAATAAGGTCAAGAGGTCTAAATGTGGTCCTTAATGGAACCATATTGTGACAAAATAGAATAAAGTATAGTCTTAAGAGTGAGTTAGATGTTATAACTTGTTCCAAGAGTATAATTAAGTGTTGCTTATTGTGAATAGGCCAAAGAAATCTAACCCCACCTTTTTGTGTTTGTGGAACCGAAAAGGAGAAGGAACAAGCAAAGTAAGGCTTGAATTTGTACCAAGGTAGCTCTCCACCTTTTCTTATTGCATATGTGTCATTGAGTGCTTGTGTGTATATTTGTATGTTTGAGACATGCCACTTGATGCTATGTTGCTATTTTAGTACCAATATACTTTCTTGAATGTCTTTGAATTATGAAAATGGCTCACAAAGGTGAAGTAGTGCCAAAAGTCCCTTAATGTGGGTGAGGAGATGCCAAAAGTCTCATGGCATGGGTGAGACAAGGCCAAAAGTCCCTTGGATGGGTAAGACTAAGTCAAAAGTCCCAAGAACCAAAAGTGAGGCAATCCAAAAGTCCTAAAAATAGGATGTGACCAAACCAAAAGTCCTTAGAGCTCATTCTTATGCTTGCCATGAGTTTGTGATACAAAAATGTGAAAGTGGAATGCTTTATAAATTGATCGATTGCATACTTGTGCCTTTGACATATTGTATGCCTTGAAAATGTACTTGGATAGGTGTATGAGTTATTGAGATTCAATGAATCTCACCTCCTCCTTTCTCTCATCTCATATGATCTAGATAGAGTCCAAAATCCAAAGGATGGAGGCCAAGGAGGTTAAATCTCCATCTCTTGGCACATTTTGCTAGTATTGATGTACTAGAATGTCAAAGAATATATGTATATGTTATTTTTGAGCCATGACACTTTGAACAAGTATAAAACTATGTAAAGTTAGTATATGAATCAAGAATAGAGTTTAATGAATAGAATTGTGTATTTTGACCACTTGGGAACCCACTTGTGCATGTATGTATATGGAAGTGGCATGGTGAATTTGAGTTGCATGAGGATTCAGACCTTATGAGAGGCTCATTTATGCTTTTGAAGTTGTTCAAATATGTGTGAAACAATGGATGGCTCATTTGGACCAAATTTGCCCCTTTATTGGAACTAAAATTGCCATAATCTTGAGCTATGACAAAGTCTAACCAAATGACCTCTTCTTAACTTAAAATTTTGCATGCCAAAGATTAAGTCATTTAGAGGTTTGTGGAATTTTCTATGATTTTTCAAAGTTGGCATCAGAATTTCAAATTTGCACCAGTATTGTTCATTTGGTCAGTTGTGAAATTGTGTCATCCGAGGGGCAAACATAGTCCAATGGCTATGAAATTTTATAGGCAGAAACTAGGCATTCACAGTGACTTGTAGCAACTAGAAGCACCTCATTTAGAGGTCTGAGCTAAAAGATATAAATTTTTAAATTTTTGAAACAGTAACAGTAGCACAGCATGACCTGAGTCACTGTTCCATTAAATTTTAGTGGCTAAATGTGCTTTTCTCTAATTTGAGTATATTTTTACCATAAAGTTAACATTTTTCTCACCTTTCCTTGGCTTTTCTTCCTCCAAAATTCCTTATCTTTGTGTGCCTAAGACAGCAGCTCCTTTTCTAAGATTTGGGCAGAAGAAAGTCGATTTAGAGAGGGGGAGGTAGAACATGGGGTTAAAAGGAGCATTTAGAAGCTTCTTTGTATAATTTGTTTCTATTTTTGCCCTTCTATAATGGCATTTCTGGTTTGGTTTTGTTTTAGCTCCTTTTTTAGAACCATCTTTTCTATCATAAAATTTAGATTCCTAATTAAATAAAATGCCTTTGGAATCACTTAAATCGGAGCTAAAACCTTTCTGAACGAATCGATCAAAGTTTGAGTCAACTGACATCGAGAAGAGTACACCGAAGGGGCTTTACCGGTCCCGGGGCTTCCCATGGTTTTTGGGGCCTTTGAGAACCCTGGGCAACTCAAAATTTCCATTTAAAAAGCCCTCCTAGGTGTTTTTCAAAATTTCACTTATTTACGAAAATGCCACTAGCCTTTTTGGTAAATTTTTTGAATTACTCCGACCCCAGTTTCTGGGCAACTCAAGGCTCAAATCCTCATTTTCTATTATTTAATATTTTATCCAAATTTTATTTGACCTTAAATCACTCATCTCAGGGGACTTGCTTTTCAAACCGACACATTTTTATGTTTTTATAACATATCAAACGTTACATTCACCATATGTAGGCCCCACCAAAATTACACAGGGATTATGAAGAAGGGTCCTTAGAATCCTACAACTTCACTTTTCAAGGTTTCAAGATAAAAATCTAAGCTGATGAAGTCGACCTACAACTTTTTACACAAGTAATGTAAGGAAACAATATAAAGTGGTCAAAGATGTTCTGCATTGGTTAGCCTTGTTTACAACTAAAGATAGTATTAAATAATTAGCCCTTAATACACTTAGGGGGCAAGAGGATAATTTAGAATCTATAACAAGCCAACCATTACACAAAAAGTTAAAGTCCCCAATCAAAAGGCAAGTCCCTAACTTGAAGGGTCAAGTTTCTTTTCATTAGCATCAACTTGGTACTGATGAAAAGCTCATGTTAACAAGAATCAGTAGCTTATTAAATGAAGAAGACCAAAATTGGTTGATAGATTTCATAAAACATTACAAAGATTCTTTTGCTTAAAAGTACCATGAAATGCCTGGCCTATTAAGGTAGTTGGTTGAGCATTAATTGCAAATTAAGGAAGGGTTTAAACCACACAAGCATCTAGTTAGAAGATTCAATCTAGAATTACTATGAAAAATTAAGGAAGAAATAGAAAGGCTACTAAAGGCAAGATTTGTGCATATAACTAAGTATGTGGAATAACTTTCAAATATAGTTTATATCATAAAGAAAAATAGGCAAGTTAGAATTTGCATAGACTTTCAAAACCTGAACATGGCTACTCCTAAAAAGGAATATGCCATGTCGATAACTAATATATTGATTGATGAAGCAGGGAAACATGGGATTCTTACTTTTAGAGATAAGTATTCAAGCTATAATTAAATTATTAGAGTCAAAAGAGACATCTATAAGATTCCATTCCATTTCCTTAGTTCATTAAGCATTTATGAATAGCTTGTTATACCATTTGACTTAAAAAATGCAAATGCCATATAACAACAAGTGATGAATACTATTTTCTATCACTAATTAGTAAAAGTATAGAGATTTATATAGATGATCTAGTGGTAAAATGTAAGGATTTTGATTAACATTTGGATAACATAAATCAAGTATTTAAAAGGATGAGATTTCATAATTTGAAGATGAGTCCAACTAAATGCGCAATAGGAGTCTCAATTGGAAACTTCCTTTATTTTCTTATGCATTATCAAGGAATTGAAGCAAATAAAAATAAAGCCAAGACTGTTCTAGAAGCAAGATCACTAAAAAAAAATGAAAGAATTATAGAGCTTAATTAATAAGATAAACTTCCTAAGAAGGTTCATTGTCAACTTAGGTAGGAATTTAAAAGCTTTTTGACTTTGTTAAAGTTAACAGATGCTAATAAATTAATTTAGGGATAAGAATAGCAAGCTTTGAACAATCAAGCAAAGCTTAGTAAACCCTCCAATGTTGTTATCTCTTATGCCATGTAAACTAATGAAAATCTACATCTTAGCTATTGAGGAATCCATCATTTGCCATTTTACACAGGATGCCAAGGATGGAACTAAAAGAGCTATTTACTATCTTAGTCAATTGTTGAATGATACTGAGACTAGATGTAATAGTCTAAAAAAAAGGAATCCATTTTTTTTACTTTATTTCTTTCTTTTTCTTCTTTTTCTTTCTTTTCTTTTACTATTCCTTCCTCCCTCAATTTTTTTTTCATCCACTGCTTCTTCCTCTGTCGCATTTAGCCTCCCTCTCGAGTTCGAAGCTTGTGTTCTCCCTTGCTAGTGGAGCTGCCATATTTTTCCTCTTCTATAAAGCTTTTTTGGCATTGTAGAGTGTTCTAGTCTGTGAGCAAATTGAGAGCGCAGCAACCAGTGGTGAGCATCCCATTTCCATTCTTCCTTCATTTTGAATGCTAGGTCCATTGATCTATGTTCTTCCCTTCCATTTTTCAGCCTATTCCAGCTTGGTGAGGGTGAAAAAAAGGGGTTAAAGTTCTTACCTTTGCTTGGTTAGCCGAATATGGAAGGGGAAAATTAGGAACCTTAGAATGAGGCTTTCTAATCATGTTAATCATGCACAAAATCTTCAATTTCTACTTCCTTGAAGTAATTTTTAAACTCAAATCATGAAATAAATTTCAAATGGAAAAAGCTAAGTTAAGAAGTAGTTGTATGAGTGGTGGGTGAATTAAGGAATGGAAACTTTGGCTAGGAAGTTATTATTAAATCAGATAGATGCTAAGAATTGTTGTTTTGGGTCTACATAATGATTTGGCAAGTTTAGTGCTAGTAAGAAGCTCTGTGAACATCGACAACGAAAGAGTTGAACTATTAAGGAGAAGCAAGTACCCCTTAACTCTTAATATCACTATGAGTAGATGATGATTGCAGTAAATTTATGTGTCTTTCTCATTACTATATATATGTGCACATATGCAATTGATGGTTGAAAGTTTATCAAGCCTCAGTGAGGTGCGATGGAGGTGTAATTTAGGATTTGTGCGAGGTAAATGCTATGTTCTTGTCTAATTTTGTCATATACCCCTTCTTATATGGAGGAAATCCCATATGGGAATCTAATTATTCTTGATTAACGAATTAGGAAGTGAGATGCATTATGGGAATTTATTAAGCATGCTTATTGATCGATTATTGACATAATTTGGATAATGTCATGAATTTGATAGCTTGAAATCTATATTCTTCTAAGCAATATATATATATATATATATTTGCATAGCAATACCGCTTAATACTAGTTTATAAATATATATATATATGTGTGTGTGTGTGTGTGACTCTTTTAATCATTCACTAAAGGCATTTCTTATGGCATTATCCTAGCTTATTCAGATTAAATATTAAGCATTTAATTATTTATGTATATAATCATCTATATAGATATTTAATTATCCAATTAGGTTTTTTCCTTATTTTATAATACTCTATTTATTTATTGATTGGGTACTTCTTTACCTGCCCAATGGCTTTATGTTCTATGCCTTAATAACTTCTTGTTCGATTGTGATGACAAATGAGTACTACTTATATTGTTCTAGCCTACTGTGTGCGGGTTACCAGCCCCAACACACTATCTAGTGTTTATTGTAAGATCTAGGTGGAGAAGGAGCTATTTATTAGGTGTAACTACTCGTGAAAGGGTAAGGAGCTGCCAACGAGGTGAAGCCACTAACTGGTAAGTGAAAAATGAGTTGCCTGTTAGGTGTAGCCACCTATGAGGGTAAGGAGTTGCCAATAAGGTGTAGCCACCACCAACAATGGTTAATCTTGAAATTTGAATGACCTTTATGTCGAGATTCAACCTTTGCAAATGACCCCCTATATGAGCTTCAGTAATATTTAATAATTCCTAGCTAACCTAACTATTTTTAATTATTATAATTATTTGTCTACTCACTGAGTTTAACTCACTCTTTTAAATTTTAACCTTTCTAAATAGTGTTGTTAGATCTGATTTGCCTCCTTCATCCTAGTAAATAGAGGCGTCGTAGTGGTGAGCCTTATCTTCGGATCTTGAAGGTGTGGAATTTTATTGTGATAAATTTTTGTTTGGTTGATTGTAATATACATTGGTTTTAGCTTTGCTTAACACGAATGAGATTCCCCTTCCTTTGATAATTCTTTTGTTCTATGGTATATTGATTGTTAGTGGGGAGCTTGGAGCTCACCCTTCTTGTTTTTGTTGGATTTAAAGTTGTTGTAAAAATTTGGGAATGTCCAAATTTCAAGGAAAACTCTGCAGAAATTTTTGTAACAACTATGAATATCTATGTTTTGAAAGAAGGCAGTATGATGATTTAGATGATGAAGTGTACTTGAGTCACATTGTAAAAAGGGGTCTCTTTATTTGAGGTGTTATTGGATAGGCTTACGGACTTGAGCATTTCTTGCTTTCCATGCCTGTTACCCCCTTCCGCTTTGAGTCATGACACTAGATATACTCTAGTGAAAAAACTATGTCTTCCTTTATAACATGCATTACAAAACTTGAATATTATCTTTTACCAAGAAATATTTTAGTTATGTGCAAATTTAATATAGTAAAATATTTACTTAATAAGCCTATTTTACAAAAAAGATTAATAAAGTGGACCATTAAGTTGAATGCTTTTTCTTTAAAATATGTTGCACTTAAGGTCATCAAAAGATAAGCCTTAGCTGATTTCCTAGCTCAACACCCATATATTGATATTAAAGACCCTTTAGCAGAAGTTAACAATCATTACAACTCAAATTATGGGTACTAGCATTTGATGGATCTAGAACTAAAAGAAGTGCTAGGGCAAGAATTACTATTATGACCTTAATAAGATAGATTAGAAAATTTATGTTCCAGTTAAAACAAGGTTGTTCAAACAATTGAGTATGAGGCCTCAATTGTTAGGCTTAGATTGTTGATATCAACAAAGGCTCAGTTCATCCAACTAATGGGAGATTCTTACTTAGTCATCAAATAACTTATTTGAGAATATAATTGCAATGATCTAAACCAATTACATTACTATGAAATGACTAATATTCTTTTTCAATAGTTTGCTAATGTAATAGTTATGTTTATACTTAGAGGAAAAAATGTAGATGCTAGCAACTTAGCCTAACAAGCTTATGAATTGAAATCGATGGATTTTGAAAGTAATCAAGAAATCCTTTAGACACATAAAGTTGCAACTATTAATCAACAACTAACTACTGACAATTGGAAAACAAAGTTCATTAGCTATCTAAAGAATACCTCATGTATAATAGATTTCAAGCTCAAATAAAAGGCCTTAAGGTATGCTCTAATAGATGATGAACTATTCAAAAAAGGGTGTAAAGGTTTGCTACTAAAATGCTTAAGCAAAATGGAAGTTTTGAGAGTCATAAGGAAGAATTTATGGTTCCCATAGATTAGGACCCAAGATAAGATAGTTAATTCATAGCATGGCTATTATCAGCCAACTATAATAGCTAAGTTTTTCATATATGCTAAAGGGCGTCAAACTTGTCAATTGCATGCTTGATTCACAAACATGGTTATTATTAGCCAACTACGATGGCTGATTTCTTCACATAGAAACTTGTCAATTATAATTCAAAGATTGCCAACTAATGAACCGCATCCAGTTATCAAACCATCACCATTCAAAGGTTTGGTTATAGATCTAATAGATAAAATTCATCCTTATTTATCTAAGTGGCATGCCTTCATTATTGTAACTAGATTATTTTATGAAGTAGGTAGAGGTACAATCAATGTTGAATGTTGTGCAAGCAAATGTGATTAAATTTATTCAGCAGTAGATCATCCACAAATTCATTATTCCTCAAACCATAACAATCGATCAAGGTATAGTTTTTAGAGGGAATAAAGTGGTGGCCTTTGCTCAAGGATATGATATAAAAATGATTCATTCAACTCCATACTATGCTAAAGCCAATGGGCAAGCAAAGGCTACCAAAAAAAATCCTAATTAACATAATTATGAAAACCAAGTGATAGCCACAAAAGATGAAGTGGACAAATCTAAAATTTCACCTTCAGTTAATACACAAGTAATTTAAATTTCAAATTTCAAATTTACATCATTTTAGTTTCTTATCCTTATTATCAACTAAAAAGATGTAAAGGGTAAAATGTTAACATAAAAAAATTAAATAAATGGGCTGAACTAATTTTCATGCTCATGATTTAGGCTAGACCATTGAACAACATTAGTTAGATTAGGTTATATTTGCTGACAAGAGAGCTAAATTAGGCTTTTGAGGCCAAAAATGAACTATAATATCTTTGGAATATGCATTTAATTTATTGAATTTTTTGAAATATTTGAGAAAAATGTGTAGCTAGAATATAAGAGAATATTCAAATATTTCCAAGTTATTTTCAGTCATTTAGTTACTTTCCTAAAAATTAAGGATTAAGCCTACAGAATATTTTGAAAAAAGTTAATTAGATCAATTAGAAGTAAAGGAGATTCATGAGTTGACCAAATTTAAAGAAGTGCAAAATATACTAGGAGACCTACTCTTCTAAATATAAGTGATATGGTTAGCTAGCAAAGCAATTAGTCAACAAATAAAAATATCATTTTAATCCTTAGAAAAGATAATGTAGGGTAAACTAGCACTCCAATTGTTTGCCATTATCCTACATTATTGTTTACATGTGCAAAAGTTTAAGGAAAGTGCCAGATAATTTTATTGGGGTTAAACGGTTAGTTTTAGGCTTATAAATAATTATTGTACATTTGTTTTTGAAAACACACATCTAATCAATCAAACACAAGCTTTTAAATTTTATCATCTACTTTCATACTTTTAAATTTTAGAATTTATTATTTTATTTACAAATTTCTTTATTGCATTCGTGCTTTTATTTTTTCTTTTACTACTATTTCTAACTGTAGATATTAGTCACTTTCCAAATGAGACACTTCCTTTAGTAGTCTAACAACTTAAAACTGAGGAGTAGAGTCTCTTCCCTTAACATATCATCTAAACATAGAAACTAAAAGCATAAGTTAACTTATCAATTCAGCTAATCAATCTAAATTTACAAGTAACAAGAAGATAATAATATACACTCTTTTAAATATAAATGTTAAAGAGAGTTTAAGAATCTCAGGTCCGATAACTTTGACAGAAGAGAACAATTGTTCAACTTTAAAAGCTTTAAATTCCACAACCTACAAAGTGAATTCGGAATTGTTTTGAAGTCATCAAAAGAAACATCTACTTATCTTAGGTATTTTAAATGGCCAATTGAAGACATCTTTTCTAAACTTCCTATGTCAAGTACCCGAAAAAATAGCATTTTATGAATATATCAAGTGGAAAGCAATTACTATAACAAATTGGCATTATATAGATCTTCAAGGATTTGACTTAGAGTGCAAACGCAATAAGGGTCTCCACTTATTGGCTTATGAGCGTAAAATGAGATTTCTTGAATTCTTTTAAACAAAAGAAACGCACCAAAGATGAACAAAAGGCGTCCATCGTCATTTACAATGTAGTAGGTATCCTCCCCTGTAATAGGGAGGGTAAGATGATGAACAATATCATAAATCTTGAACATTATAATGTCACCTAACCTATTTATTCCAACATCTTGAGAGAATGATGTCCAATATAATTCATTCCACACCCGACCATCATCATCTTTCACTTCCAACATTTTGTACGATAGAATGAAGCCATTAGTCATCCGAAGTTCAATTACCAATTTCCTACTTAATTTTGTATCTCTAGAGAATAATGCACAATAGACAAGATAGTGTCCTTATTTTTATGGTAAATTCAAGTAACTTAATGTAATGAACGTAATTTCTGTAAAATGATAAATTAAGCTGTATAAAAGAAAGTCCTTTGAAAAGGGCTACATAATGTCCCAAAAAAATTGGATAAAGTCCTAGACTCCTAAAAATGATAATCCTAGGTTTAGACAGAAAGAAAAATGGAGTTAAGATGGAAAAACAATTTGTGACGAAAACTGACAAAACGTAGTGGCATTTTCATAAATAAGTGCAACTTTTTGGGAAAAAAAAACATAAGAGAGCTTTTTAAATGGGAAATTTGAGTTGCTTAGGATTCTCAAAGGCCCAAAAAATCATAGGAAGTTTCGGGACTGGTAAACCCCCCCTCCGGTGTACGTTTCCCAATATTGGTGAGCTTGAACTTTGACAGATTCGTTCAGTAAAATCTTAGCTCCAAATTGAGTGATTCCAAAGGTATTTTATTAAATTGGAAACTAAATTTTATAATGAAAAAGATAGTTCTAAAAAATGAGTTAAAACGAAACAGAAACGAAATTACCATTACAGAAGGATGAAATTGAAATTTTTGAAAAAGTATATTTCTAGAAGCTCCCACATACTTTTCCCTTCTTCTCCCACCTTCTTAAACACAAAATTTTCTGCCTAAAATATAGAGTATGATCTACTCTCTTAGGCACACAAGAAGGGGAAGAAAAGGAGGAGAAAAATCAAGGAAAAAGTAGGTAAATCCATAGAATTTCATGCTATTTTTTCCTCTAACCTTGCTCCTCTCCTTCCATGCTTTCTTTCTATGATTTTCTTGAGATGATTGGTTCTATTTTCGGTCCAGAACTTAGAAGGATAGTTCAAAAATATTGGAGAGAAGCAAACTAAGAGGAAGAGGCCTTGAAAACAAGCTTTGAATCTAAGGTAATTGCTTGTTGTAGTTGCCTCTTCTCCTTGCTTCATGGATGTGTATGATTTCAACCAAGAGCATAACCATATAGGGGGAGGTCTTTCTACCCAAAAATAAGAGAGGAACTAGGGTTTTAAATCATAAGGAAAAGGAATATGGCATGAAATTCCAAGAAAAATTAATAAAAATTAAGTTAGGAAGGTGTAGAGTTTTCTAAGGTTTTGTAAAATCTAATTTTGTGTGAATTTTTCTTTGGTTATTTGAATATTTCCTTGAGCTCCTAAGACCTCTAGAAACCCTCCCAAGTGGCTTTCCCATCAAGGAAAAATCAAGAACTCCATGAACCTTCCATGGTATACTTGTCTCGGCCTAGGCTAGTCTATAGAGCTAAGGAGTGTTTTAATTTGTTCTAGTCTTGGTTTGGGACTTTATATGATGTTAGAATATGAGAGAAACCATTGGGAAAAATTTAAGAGCCATGGAATGAGAAATGGAGCAATGATATCCATAATGGTGCCTTATAAAGCAACTTGTATTTCCAATTGTGCAAGTGAATGTGTAAGGGCTCCAAGGACCTTAAATGAGTCCAAGAAGTATAGAAATAACAAGAGAATAGAGCCTAAAATTTGAATTATGAGAGTTTCTTCATTAGGTCAATTATGGAATCATTATGCCACTTTTGAAACTAAGTTTGTATTCAAGTTTTAGTTTAGTGTCTTGTCTTGCTTTAAATGTGTAATTGTGTGTTGTTTATGGTGGCTAGGCCAAGAGAACATCCACCCACCTAAGTGCATATGTGAGGCCGAAAAGAGGGAAGGAAAAGATAAAATTTTTTTTGCATAAATGCAAGGTAGCTCTCCACCTCATTCTCCTTGCATTCTTGTGTGCATATGTATGTTATTGTATGCTTGTGTATATTCTTATGACTTGATGATATGCCACTTGATGCCTTGACTTTACATTGGTATTAATGTGTCTTCTTGAATAACTATGGTTGTGGAAATGGCTCATAAGGGTGAGGTGATGCCAAAAGTCCTATAATAAAGGTGAGGAAATGCCAAAAGTTTCATGACATGGGTGAGATAAAGCCAAAAGTCTCTTGGAAGGGTGAGGCCAAGTCAAAAGCCTCTAGGCCAAGAGTGAGGCAAATCCAAAAGTCCTAAAAATGGAATAAAGCAAAACCAAAAGTCTTCAGAGTATGGTCTTGGCTTGAATGTGAATAAGTGGCATGAGAATTATGACCTTACATACTTTATGATTGTCATACCTTCCATACATATGCTTTGATGTGTATATGGCTTGAATGTGCATGTGAATGGGTGTGTGAGCTATTTAGATTCTTGGAATCTCACTCCCCTTTCCCCTTCCATCTTGAATTGTCTAGGTGGCTCACAAGAAGCAAAGAAAGCAAGCCAAGAGTCTTAAAGGGCTATACTTTAAACCTTTTGTAGTTTTCTTTGTGTATCAATGTAAGAGTGATATTGTACATATTATTTTTGTAATGTAAAACTATGAACAAATGTAATATTATGTATGAATGATGTGTGAACCTTGTATGGTGCCAAGACAATGAAAATATGGAAATTGAATACTTGGGGTGCACACTTGAATATAGGTATTCTTGGATGTGAGATGGTCAAAATGAGACGCATGGTGTTTAGGACCACTTGGATACTTCCTATAAGTCATATTCATGCTTTTAAATTTGTCCAAGAAGTGTCAAACTCAAAGGAAAGCCATTTAGACCAAAGTGATACCTTATGAGAGGTAAAATTTACTAAATTGGTGAGCTACGTTACTTTTTGTCCAAATAAGCTCTTATTAGTCTGAAATTTAGCATACATCTAGAGCTTGTTGAGAGATTTTTAGAAAGTTAAATTGGGTATTATTTGGAGGTCTATAGAATATTTGATGAATTTTTGAAATTCGCAAAATTTCTAGTTTTGGTTCAATACACTGTTCATTCTGGTCCAAAATAAAACTCTATCACTTTATGGGGCAAATAATGTCCAATTTTCACAAAATTTTACAGGGAGAAACTAGAGCTTCCCATTCACTTGTGCCAATTGGAAGCACCTTATTTAGAAGTCTGGAGAGGGAGATATTAATTTTTAAAGTTATTATCCAGTATTAAGCATCTAGTTAGACCTATGTCACTGTTTGATTAGTTTTTGAGGCCTGGATATGGCTGGACTGGTCTAGAGTTATTTTTTTCCTCTAGCTAACATATGTAGTTTTCTAGATTGGTATTATTTGCATAGACTAGATTTTTGTGAAATTAATTAGACATTTTTTAAATTTATAACAATAAACTGTATCAGTACCAGGGATAATCAGACCTTTGTGGATATTTCATTGTCAAACATGGTCCAAAGGCTATGCTCATGTCTTAGAATTATTTTTAATGTGAAGTTAACATCTAGAACTTTCCAAAAAGCGATGGTTTGTGTGATTTTGATTTTACTACATTTAGTTATGATTTTTCAAAATTACCCCTAAAATCTGCCACTATATAGCCACGGGAAATGAATGAATTTTTGGAGTTTTAACTCTTGATCCGTGATCTGTGCCAATTTTTGAGAATGTTATGATTTGTATATATGGAAAATAATTAGAGAATGTTGTTGATGAGTTCATGACGTTCTAGAGATGCGAAATGAAAAATTTATCTACTACGCAATGCAATTTAATACATTATTTTAACACATTTCCTTGAGAATTCTTTGATAAAGTGCATATTCCCACATGCAAGAGAGGGATTAATATTAGAAATAATATGGTATTACACTTAATCTTAAAGGAAAGAAAATGACGAGATCCTTTACACGTTGGAAACTCACGAGCAAGAGGGAGGTGTTTGTAGACATTCAATAAATGCATCAATGGAATTTCATAATCCATCTTTAGAAGCCAATATTACTAATGTGGGTAGGAAAGTTTTTGGAAGCAACAAGACATAAGTATGTGACAAATGGGTAGGAAATAAAATAATTAGGGTTTGTTTGGATTGGATTATTGAAAATGTCTTTTTTTAAAACTTGGAAAAAAAAAGTAACTTATTTCAATTCTGTGTCACTGAATCAAATCCAAAAAAATTCTATTATTGTTAAAAAAGTAGAATAGCTTAAGATAATTATGATGCTTTGACTGCTTATAATTAGTGGTGATTTTTTAAATCAATATAGTGCCTCTTCACTATTTTTGTATATAACCACTATTACAATTTTGAATTAATATTTTTAATGTTCAAGCATAAATAACTTGGATTTACTTTAGAACATGAAATATTGAGACTGATTCACTTGTTTTCTCCTGCTTGGTATTTTCAAAAGCCAGTATTTTCTGCTCTAGATCCATCTCCAGGTTTGGTGACATGTGGTTTTAGCTCTTGTATGTGAGTGTTAGAGAGAGAGAGAGAGAGAGAGAGAGAGATGGTAAGTGTAAAATAACATGTACAAAACAGAGTGGAC
Source organism: Erythrophleum fordii (assembly GCA_032878935.1). Lineage (NCBI taxonomy): Eukaryota > Viridiplantae > Streptophyta > Magnoliopsida > Fabales > Fabaceae > Erythrophleum > Erythrophleum fordii. The sequence continues at coordinate 43,690,630 of JAVQMF010000053.1, read as the reverse complement.
ATGGTAATGATAGTGGATAAAAGTCACCGAGAGCAGTTGACACCAGAGTAATTGACATTTTTGTAGGCTTTTTATTATTTAATTTTTTTTATATACATCTCGTCTCATAAATTCTTTTAACATTAAAAAACATATTTCTACCAATTTTTTTTTTTTTTTAAGATTTGTCATCTGACAATCCATAAAATATCCATTAGATTGGTTCAAATTTTACTAGCTAAATCTAGTTAATTTTCCATGACTCACAGTCCCTTCGGCGTCAGCCCAAGTCCAAGTACAGAGTTTTGCCCCAAAAGTAGTCGTGTATTCCAAGTAAAGGGCAACATATTTCCTAGCTTAACAACACTACCTTCAAATCCCGATTTAAATAATTCGTTACATGACACTGATTATAACATAAACAACAAATAGACCTAGTAGTATAAACAATGAACCTGAATTTAAAACGTTAACAAGAGGAGAAACCAAGGTTTGGGGTGGAATTGAACGTAATGGTTTAAACTCAGAATAATAATACGTACAAATAGCATAGGTTGTGAAATATTACAGTCAGCTTAGGAGTTCGGAGAAAAAGAAAGGAAGATGCAACTCTCAATATGCAAAATGCTCTCTCCATTCTAGATTTGGAACAATGTTTCCTTAAGAAAGTCACATAGCAAAAGATCAGATAAAACTTAATTCCTAACTTAGCACTACGAAATCTTTCAGACGCCCGCAGCAACCACCAGGGAACAGAACTTTCATGCTTGAAGTCCAAAATATGTCTTGATATTACACTCCTTGAGGGTACTCTGAACATATAAAAGCACAGATTTTTTCAGGTCCAAAGTCAAACACAAAAAGCAATAGAGAAAAACTGTAATATATACAAATTTTAAGAAGGAAACAATGATACTATAATCTCACACAGAATTTTAGCCCCCCACTCCCATTTTCTTGATCTCAAGTACTTTAAAGATTGAAAGGCCGTTCAGAAAAGAGTGAGTAATTCACCCAACACTACCACATGTTTTGGAATATCTGATAGGAGTATGACGGTGGGGAGAATAACAAGTCACACTGACATATACTCTATTGCAGCGAAAATACATTTTGGATTCTAAAATTTGGAAAACTACGAAGTTTGGGACATTAAGAATTCCCTCTCTACTTATAAGAATCCCATTGGCATATTAAAAACAAAATAGAAATAAAAATTCCACGATCAAAGCATTATGACATAAGCTATACAGTCAAATCGAGAACAAACCTCTGTACTTCGGGAGATAACATGAATAACTACATCCTTCAGCAGGATGTAAAACTGTGATTTCTTCTAAACGAGTACGCGAAACATGAGCAATCTTGTGCCAATCCTCCCCTGTTTCCTCCTTATATCTCTTCACCAACTCAGGGCAACCCCAAATTTCCAAATCTTTCAAACTGCTAAGGCATTGAATGCTCTCTGGAAGTGACATCAACTTGGGGCATTTAGATATCACCAATGACTTAAGCGACCTAAGGTTTCCCAACCAGTTAGGCAAGGACGCTAGATTTGGAAGATCATACAAAGTCAACGATTGAAGGCCCATAATATGCTGTAAAGCCTCAGGAAAATCTTCCACTTCTGGGCAGCCACCAATCGTTAAACGTTCAAGAGCAATGAGGTATTCAAAACCTGCACACAATTTGAACTGAGCATACCCACAAATGTTCAATCTTTTGAGAGAATACAACCCTTGCAACACTTCCTCTGTCAATGTCTCAAGGTTGTTGCATCCCACAATATGCAATTCTTCAAGAGCATTTAATTTACCAAGTTTAGTTGGGAGTACTTCAAGTTTATCAAGCCCCCAAATGTGAAGTTCCTTGAGGCACGTAAGGCCTCCTAGCATCCCATCTGGAAAGAAAATCAACTCTTTATCATAAAAGAACCAAAGGCATTCAAGATTGGGGAAATTTTGAATTGAACCCAGTAACGCTCTGCTGCATTCATTTAGTATCCTTAATTCAGTGACAGATGGAAGGAAAGGCAAGGACAACTTTGGACAATCATCAATTTGCAACCTCGAAAGACTCGGGAACATGTTGTCTCCATCCTCCCTTGACAACTTCATGATGTTTGGTAGCTTTTCCAACATTAGAAATTCCAGAGCTTTGAAAACTTTTGCAATTCCGGCATCATGAGATTCATCGTCTACATAATGCAAGTAATTCATGTTCGATAACGTCAGATGCTTTAGAGATGGAAGTTTTCCCACGGGTGAAATGCGAAAACAATTTTCACAATCCACGAGTTCTAAATGACGTAAATATTTTAGGGAAGGATTACCCATCCATTGCGGGAGTTGAGTACCAAAATATCCTCTTACAAGGACAATTTGAAGTTGTTGTGTCTGAGGTTGAAGAACTTCAAGAATCTGCTCCACATTTTCCTGTAACTGGGATTCTTCATCTCTTTCCCATGACAACACCAACTTGTTCAGCTGCTTTTCCGCCAAATTTGCTTCTTTGGCGTCCGTCACACTTGTTACTCTCTCCAAGTGCTTGATGTGAAGCGTTCCTTTAAGTTTCAAGTTTCCTAATTCTGACAATAGGAACCCCTTTTGCTTACCAACAATATATGTGTTTAAAGTCTTTAAGCAAGTTAGTTGACCCATCTCAGGGGCCAACCTAGATAATGATCTGCAACTTTCCAAAAGTAGATGTCGAAGAGACCTTAAACATTTCAGGCGGTTTGGCAACTTTTGGAGATATTGACAATAGTTCAAATTCAAAATCTGCAAATTCCACAACCCACATATCGAATTGGGAAGTGTGTTAAAGTCACCCTTAGAAAGGTTTAAATACCTTAAATGTTTTAAATGGCCAATTGAAGATGGCACCTCTTCTAAACGCATGATGTCAATCGCCCGCAAAGAATAACATCTCATCAATATATCAAGCGAAGGATTGCCATCAGAATGGTTTGGCATTCTATAGGTCTTCAAGGACTTGACTTTCTGCAAATGAAACGACCAATGTCCATGAAATGGTTTGTGAGCATCAAATGAGAGATGACGAGTTCTTTCAGATAGATTAGTTGTGTCATTCTCGATTGTCATGCAACAACACTCCTCCTCTATAACAGACTGGGCGAGATCATGAACAAGATCATGCATTTTGAACCATGTATTGTAGCCAAATTCATCTGCCAGAACATCTTCGAAGAATGATCTTAAATATAATTCATTCCACACTCTATCCCCATCATCTTCCACTTCCAATCCTTCGTTGGATGAAATGAAGCCATTAGCCATCCAAAGTCCAATTACCAGCTTCTTACTCATTATTTCATCTTTAGGGAATAATGCACAATAGGCAAAACACTGTCTTAATTTTGCGGGTAAATTCAAATAACTTAATTTTAAAGCAGGCAAGATAGAATATTCATCTTGTGGTAAATTCCAAATCCCACTTTCCTTTATATAGAGCCAGTCTTTTTCCTCAATTTTGAAGCGCAAAAGACTTCCTAGAGTTTTAGCTGCAAGAGGCACTCCTTTACACTTTTTTACTATCTCCTTCCCCATAGCCACAAGCTCTGCACGTTCCTCCTTGTCTGGTCCAAATGCTCGTTGTTTAAACAGCTCCCAACAATCATCTTCAGATAACAATGATAATTGATGAGAAGGCATTGTTCCTGTGATGGATGCAACCTTTGTAAGACGAGTAGTGACCAAAATTGAAGCACCCTTTGACCCACAAGCCAATACATATTTCAACTTATCCCATTTCTCTTGGTTATCGTTCCACACATCATCCAAAACAAGTAAATATCTTTTTCTTCCAAGTAGCTCCTGAAGTCTTCTTTGTAAAGGCTCTAGATCCAAATCCTCACAAACATGCACGGATGCTGACTCCAGTATAGCTTTTGACATTCTCTTCAAACTGAAATCTTCAGAAACACATACCCAAATTTTTGGCTCAAAATGATTAGCTACCCTTTCATCATTGAAGACAAGTTGGGCAAGGGTAGTTTTACCAAGACCACCCATACCCACGATTGGATAGACTGATACATCCTCAAAATTTGACGCATCACCAATCAAAAAGTCTACAATTTTTTCCTTATCTTCTTCTCTTCCATAGACTCGGGCTTGAGTAATGATTGAGGTGGTTTGGCGCCATTCCATGATTTCATTTCTGCCCTCAGTAACCGTCTCATGCAAATGAAACTTCAACTTTTCCTCAGCAATTGCATCTAACCTCTCCCTTATGTCTTTCAATTTCTTAGCAATTTTGTAACGGAACAAGATATGATTGGGATGGAAAGAGTATAAGCAAGAGCCTTGTACCTTGTCTGCAGACCCACGTCCCTGGTATTCCAATGAAAGGGCTTTTGTTGAACACTCATCCAAGATGTCATCCAGCAAGTGAGCTGCATCTTTAAGCTTGTGCAGCCAATTCTTCAGAGCTCTGTTCGTGAGTTGCTTCTCCTCAGCATCTTCAAGCACAGCCTTGATTGTAGTGAGTAGGCTGGAAAGCCTTTTCAATTCTTGATCGACACCCAGAAACAAACCAAGCTCTTTCTGAATGAGTGAGCTCAAATTCCCAAGCACAACGTCAAGCGCTGCCTCCGCCATCGTCTAAATGACAAGATGAAAATAAAATGTTGAGAGAGCGAGGTGTTTCTTTTGTCAGAAGTTGAGAGTGAGTTTGAATGTTTGCCAATGCAGTAATCAAGCAAGAAGATGAGCAGAGACTTTTGCTGTCGACTTCTCAAGTCAAAAAGCAAACTAAACCGCGTGATCCAATAATGTTTGTCAAACACTACACGAAATTTGACGGAAGCAACCACACGAAAATGACAGGTTTGACTATTGTTGCTTGTCTTTATTTTGAAATTTGGGCATACCATTCCTGCAAGTTACTAATTTTGGGCGTAGCCTTTCTTAACAAACATTTAGGATGAAAAGTGGAGTTTAAATTGTAACATTCTGAAAAATAAATAATTTTTATTTTGACTAAAAAAAATTGGGGTTGATTTGCAAAATAACTGTCAAGTTCGTACTAGAAACTGAAAATCCCCTGTTGAGCATTGAGTTCATTATTACAGGAAAGAGATCAATAATATTCCTTCATTCAATTACATTATGACTATTATGATTTTTTATTCATTTATTTATTTATCTATTTATTTCATCTTATTTTACAAATTTTAATTATTTTAAGATTCATATCTTCTATTGCTGTGATTTATTTTAATTAAATTGTTATTACATTAAATCTTAATTTCCTAACTTTCCAAAAAAAATTTGTGGACATTACATTGATATTTCAAGTTTCGGGCCCATTTGGTTGCCATCAACGTTGGTATAATACATTTACATAATTTGTATAATATTTATTATATCTTTTTATTTTTTATTTTTTCATCAAATTATAATTTTAATCATCAAATCATTTTTTTTAAAAGTAAAGATATAAAAGTAATTTTTTAACTTACCTATTTACTTTTTACATTTCCTCTCTTTTTCTATCATCACCCAACCAAACAAGTATATTTAAGGGGCATTGCAATTCAATTTTATATTGCTAATTAATTTCCTATTAATTCGAGTTTCAAATTTAATGGGATTATTACAACTTAATACAGTATAATTTACATATTAATTGAAATAAAATCTTTTCATACATCTAGAAGTTATATAAACCAGAAGATTTAAGTCCTTTGCTCTCAGCCCCTTAGTTCAACTACAGAGTACTCTGTATAGTAAGAGTTACAAGTTTAATAACATTGGATTTCAATCCTGGCTATTAATTTGAACTTCAAAGCACCATGTCATTGAATCCCAATGGCTTATCATCCACCTCAATTTCAAACTATAAAGAAAAAACTTTTTCGTCAATTCTCATACATCTTTATTGAATGTTGCTGTTGGATAGTCTCAAAGTCAAATGGATAATTATTACTTGCAAAATTGGAGAAGCCTAATTTAAATAGTTCCTTGCGTGATAATGACTATAATATAAGCAACAAATGGTCACTGTCACATATGAAGAAGGATGAAGGGGAAAGAGAAATTATATATGCAACATTGCAATCAAACATAAGAATCTCTAGAACCAAAACTTGTAGACATGAGTTTTGACTTAAACCCATTGGCCATGAGTTTTATACACTTGCGGACATTCATGTCCTTGAATTGCATTCTGATAATCACACTTAGAGGAAGTGAACAGGTGTGATATTCAGAATATGCAATTTTAATATCTTTTTAAAAGTGGCGGACCAATAATTCTTTATTTTCAGTTTACAAAGAAGTGGAGAACCTTTGTACAAACAAATATGTAACAAGTAAAATAGTTTTGTTGATATTGAAACGAAGGAGTGTTTATAAAGAGCTTATATGAATGAAGTTAATAACACAAACAAAGTCAAAGTAAGGCCTTCCGAAAATGGAGGATCAGAGATCAACACATATGAGATGCACACAAAAATCTATCCCAATTCGATCAACTTTAACCTACATTCAGTCCCCTTATCATGTTTAAGGGATTTTTTATTACATAACAAAAGTTTACATATACGTGGATAACACAACTTATAAACTTCACCACATGGTGATTTCTTTAAGAGGGTTTTCAACGGCTCACCCTAAACTCTTTTTCAACCTTCAATCAACATTCTTTTTTTTTTTTTTACAACGAATATCACACTCTTATAGGAATGTTTTTTACAACAATATATCAAATTTGAAGCAAGTAATCACATTTCAAATTTCTAGCTCTTTTCCTCTTGATTTTTCGTAATATTTCGTGTATACAGCTTTGATTATTTATAAACTTCTTGTAATGACTATCCGTTAGAGGCAACTCTGATCTTCATCATTTAACTTTAGTGGCACAAGCTTGAATTTTTCTTTAACATTCAAGCCTTTCAACCTTCGTAGGTTTTGTTCGTCTATGCAGCTTGTCTGGTCAACTCGAATTAAATGCTAAACACGAAACTCAAAATAAGATTAAGGGCAAAACATGTTTTCGAGTAAGAGGTTTATGACAGACATTGTTAATACTTTTCTACCTATTCTAATTTATGTAAAGAGCCATAACTCGTTCGTTTTTTTGACATAATTCGTTTTGTCATTTAATCCATAAACATAGCTTCTTAAAAAAAAGTATGACTACACATTAGTTTAAAAACATTTTAGTATGTCTTATTAGGCCAAGACAAATCATGGGTTTTTACATAAGCCTAATAAATATTTTGTTATCGTCAAAGTCTTTGGGTCAATTAACCTTGGGCCAACACATTCTTGAGAGTGGTTTTCAAGAGCTTATTTTGGACGTTAACAAGATCGGTGACAGTAACAGGGATTAAAGGGTGAACTAAATGCATTTGTATAAACAATGCTTAGTTACCCACCGTGGGTCCTGAAACATATCAGTAAATATGGAAGTTGGCATGAAAGGAAAAGAAAGTGACCTGCAATCCTCAATATCCCAAATGCTCCCTCGATTCAAGATTTGGAACAATGCTGTATCAGGTAAGCCACAAACCTCTTTAGATTCTACAAGGACACAAGCAGTAAAATAGATAGTACATTCAATATATATATATATATATATATATATATATATATATAAAGCTCCTTGCATTTCCTGTGAAGTTGCCTCAACTTCTGTTTCCAATTTGTTTCTAGGGGATATACACCTTTTACGTATACAAGCAGCATTAGGGGAATGTAGTAGAAACGATAACATGGTGAAATGAAAAAAGACATGCAGAAGAAGGTATAATTAGCAGGTTAATTTGTCGTGTGTATTCTGTTGCCTTTGGTGCAGGTTAAAGATGAAGCAGAGGTTTCTATCAATTAAGGCTTGCACGCTTCTTCATATATGGGGTCGGTATGGTGCATGTATGAAGATCACTTATATTGTGGGCTTTGATTCCTGCTTCACTCCTTTGTTGTTAAGGCGCTGGGGCATTTTAATTTGTCATTAACATAATTCTTTCATCGATCATGGTGATCACGTGTTTTGTCATGTCATACAAGCAAGTTTTGCAATCTCTGCAGTTCACAATTTTATCTAGTTTGTGTGCAGTTTAAGACCTTGTTCTTGTTATAATGTGCCAAATATTGGTGTTAAAAAGGTGACAAAACAAGAAGAAAGTTGCTTACTCTAGCAAAGAAATAATGTATTACTTAGTATTCTGGTATTATTTATTTCTACTATGAGCTAAAGGGGAAAAAAAAGTAATCCATAGCCACCAAAACAGTGATATTTATGAGAAGATAATGAATGCTTGTCTTACTCAAGGATTCCCTGATTTGGCTGCCACTTCTAGCTAGGGTTTTCATGTTAGTTGTTGTCAATCTTCCTTAGAGCTACGTGAGATTGTTTTGATAATATGGATTTTTGTAACGTGGATTGTATCATTTTGAACTTATGAAAATATTGGATCTGTAAAATATTCATAACAATTAAATTAAAAAAAAAACACTTGAATAGCATTTAAGTTTTTAATTATTTTTCAAAAAACTTAAATTTCACATCAAATGTTTTCCATTCTCTCAAAGATCTAATTGAATTTTCATTATTTTAAAAAGTTATGCTAGACTCTGAAAAAATCAGGTTCTTTCAAAATGTTATATATTTTAATAAAAAAATATAATTTTAAAAGTATTGATATTTTAGATTTTTCCGATAAAAAGTTTATATTTTCATGCTTACATAATTCGTATATAGATAATAAAAATTAATTCTTACAATTGATATATAGTATTGTATTTTATTTTGGATTAAATTTATATTTGAAAACAATGCCCAAAAAAAGGAAAAAAAAAAAAAAGAGAAGGAGAGTTATAGTTCATGCAATAAAACACTAGTATATATATAATGATTAAATTATCTCTAAATAATTAAAATATATTATAAAATCTAAATTTAATTATATTCACCAGTTTAGTTTAAACATTTTTTAATTTAATATTTTATTTTAAAATATCTCTGAATTGAGTAAAATAAATAAGAAAAGAAAAGAAAAATATCTATTTTAATTTAAATAAAAAAGTCTAAGTTTTCTTCATCGCCCCTTCATTCTCCTCATCCTAACCACATCCTTCTATATCAACAAATTATATTTTACAATCTGATTAAATTCTAAAATTATTTAAATATCAATTTTAATTCAGATACTCCTTTTATTTATTTTTAAAAAGACATTTTTTTTCCGCTTCCCAAGTCAAAGAATTCTTCAATCTTTTCTATTACAGGTCAAAGTGATCAACTATTATGGAAGGGTACAACTAAAGGCTTGTATACCGTGGCAAATGAATATAAATGCTATTTAGACTATTAGAGTCAAATTATTTACAATTATCTATAAATTGGGATAAACTTTAAAAGCTTTATTTTTTAATTCTAATTATCTTGTTTACATGGCGCTTGTTACGCAAAGCTCTATCCTTGGTGACAACTCTTTACTCACATCATTTATATATTGAAGATAGATGTTAATTTTGTGATCATAAAAAAGAATCATATAGTTATGTGTTCTTCATATGTCCATTTGCATGGGCAATTTGGTTTGGATCTCATTGGCTTAGTTGTGGATTAGCCCTCATCACGTGATATTTGTGTTTGTTTGTAACAGTGGTTTTTCTAAGAACATCAAATCATAATTAATAAGATTTGTATGGTTCTATATTTCATTTGGTCTTACCATAATTAGAAACTGTTTGAGGATTCCCAATGTTTGCCACTACATGCGATCATAATGATTCGACGATTATTTGACACATATGATTTCAAACGATATAGGTTCCAATCAAACTTTAGGATTTTAGACAATAAAGGCAGCTACTTTAGAATGGCAATTTCCTACTTAATTAATGGGTTTTTTTTTTTGGTCAACCAACCTTGATTTGGCAAGGTAATTCTAGGTTTAAGACACTAGTCTAGGATAGCAAAGGTTTAAGGGCAAACTAATAAACTTTTTATTAGCAATATGATATGGGCTAAGTTTTCCTCTCAAACAGCAACAAATTCTGCATTCTTATTTATATCCTCTAAATGTTGGTGTCTTTCTTTAAAAACAGTATCGTCATTTGGAGAAGCCTATGATACTACCAATAAATTCGCAAATTGTTTAGCAAGATGTTAAAAATTTACTTGCTAGATTTGTTTCGTGTACAATTATATTTGTTTCACAACAATTAAGACAAGTCATATAGTTACTGTAATTTTAATGTTTATCAAAAATTAAAAAAAAAAGTACTTGCATCTCGTTAAGTGTTATTAACTGAGAAAATTATTAAAACTAAATTTTTTTTTTTTACAATTTCTTTTATAAGTTCAAAAGAGTACAATTGAATGGAGGAGAATGGAAGAGAAAGAAAAAGTTAAGAAAGGAAGCAAATTGTAAATTTAGACATTTTCTTTTATAAAATACTAAATTCAAATTTTATACAATTTCAATATAGCATTTTATAACATATTTGGATTAAAAAATGAATAAAAAATGGTTATTTAAATCTAAACAAAATGATGTCTAAATTAAAGGTTGAATCTAAATTAATCTTAGATGTTGCTTAATTTGTAAAATATAACTTTCAAGTACATAAGAGTGTAATTAGAAAGAGAAGAATGGAAGAAAATTTAAGAATTCTTATCTGTTTAAATTAAAATAACTTTTTTAAAATTTATTCTATTCAATCTAAACATATTTTAAAAAAAATATTAAATTAAAAATAATAATCATATATATATAAAAAGTTTAACAGGAACTATATTGTTCATAAGTCATAAATAATATAGTTTGTAATAAAATAATTTTATTAATTAAATTCAATTTTATAATATATTTTTAATAATTTATAATTAATTTAATTATATGGTGAAGTGAATATATATATATATATATATATATATATATATATATATATATAAAAGAGGGAAGTTTGCAACGTGTGTATCTACTGTTGGCAGTGAATACATTAATCAAGGCGACATATCTAAAAATGAATTTTTTCCAATATCTGAAAAAAAATCACATATGTATCGTTTCAACGTAAAAAGTATTTTCTTAAAATTATTCAAATATCTATCTAAATTGGAAAAGAATTTAAGAACATTCGTGGGATCCTTATTTTAATTTTTTTTTACGCCTATGCTTTTTTTTAAATATCCAAAAAGGCTGGAAAATATTTTTTAAAAAATAAAATTGAAATTTTGGTGAGAAAAATAGGATTGGAAAAAAAATTGGTTAGCCTCAATAATTTTCAATTTACTGTGGAGACAACTGAGTTAAAAGAAAGTCTCAAGTGAAAGTTAAGTGACATAACTATTTTTAAAAAGTGAATAAAATTTCAAATCCTCACTTTTGGTCGGAAATTTGCACTAATTCAAAATTAATTCAAGTACCCCCTAAATACATTTCATCCTTCATTTGAAAACAATGTTACTTCTCAAACGTTGATGTTGTGTAATTCATGTGGAATAACATAGATGTATAAAATTTTATGTTAATTTTATTATGTTTTGTAAAAGTATTATAAACTTAAATTATTATGAGTGTATAAAATCATAAAATAGTAAAAATTTATATAAAGAACTATGTTAATATAATGGTTAAAATTTTTTTTTAAATATCTTAAGGTACTTTTAAGGAGAATCTTTGTAGCTTTTTGCAACATATTTAAAGAAGTATTAACAAGAAAAACTTATCAAATTTAAGTTTTTTTTATTATCAATATATATATGGAGAAAAAGTGAATATTTGTAGATAAAACCTTAATATTCATTGATATACTATAACAGCTTGATTGATGACTAACTAAATACTAGTACGTTCTTTATGGTGATAAATTTTTTGACACATATTCTTAGCCGATTTAACTTACACTGTCATTTTACTGTTTGAGCTTCATCGTAGCCGTTTCATAAGTTGTCACACAGCAGATTAATTTTGTCTCACCCACCCAATTATATTTCGTTATACATGCTGTACGCTTCACAGTAAATTTATGTGCTAGTGACAGCTTGACTCCAATCTGACATTCAAAATGACTATAATATATATCGTTAAGAGGTTGTCGAGTATTTTATTTATAAATATATGGCTGCCTCTAATTATCTAAATACCACTATATTATATTTTGTTGTTACTCTATATGTGCTTTTATTTATTAATCATTGGCTTAATTATTGTAGGCCGTTCACCAACTTTTGGCTAATGGTGTTAGCACTAGTACAATGCAGTTGTTTTCTTATCCATGTTCCTGCGCCGTTTGGCCGAAAGAAGTAGTAGTTGTGGTTCCATCTAAACAGCTTCCGTTAGTCCTTCCCCCATTTTAGTTATAGGTATCACCCCATATGCATAGTTTAGTAATTAAATGTTCAAAAATAATTTTTCCTTTAAATATATTTTTTTACAATTTTTTTATACTAATTAAAACACAATAATTTGTAAGAATGGACACTGATGTGTTTGATCTAGCCCAACCAAATCAAGGGAGAGCCTGATTGGTTTTTTTTACAAACGATCAAATCAGGTTAAGCTACATCTCTAAATGTGTATAATAATAATAATAATAAAAATTAGGGGGCTTAAATTAAAAAAATTTATTTTTTTGGGTTATTTTGTAATTTTAGGTAAATATTTTTAAACACATTTTATAAATTATAAAAGGCTAAAGAGGTTAAGATCCTTGTCAGTTCCCTCCTAAGTATGATTTTTATATTCAAACAAAAGAAAATTGTAACACTGCAATACCTCTAGCCTTACTTTAGCCTTCCTCAAATATTTGCAAAGATTCCACATCCTTAGCATAGCAATTCTCAGAGAAAAGTCATTAAATGATGCAATATTCCACATCATTGGGAAATCAAATTTTTTTCTTTTATACTTTGTAAACCTCGTGAATTTTCAAACATCATCCTCTATTCATAAGCCACCTACACAAGTCATAAACATCTTAAAACATCTCATGCAATTCAGATTTGGAGCCCTGCACATCAAAAAATGCATGCCTATTTTTGAGCTCAAATTTTAGTTTTTGATATAGAATTTGAAAATTCATAATTAAATCTAGAAAAATCAAAATCCAATAAACCTTAGCTTTCTAGAAAGCCCTGAATGTCAAATTTATGCTAAAAATACTTCCAGGCCATGAAAACATCATTTGGGCCATGATTGACAATAGAAAAGCATTACAAGTCCGGCTATCCTGGAGTTCTGATATAGTTTATTGATATGAATTTGAAAAATTCATAACTAATTTTACAAAAATTCAAATTGAGTAAACTATACCAATTTGGAACGCTATAGATGTCTAATTTAATGAAAAAATAGCTTTAGATCCAGAAAATGATATTAAGCTAACAAAAATTGATGGAACAATACTAGGGGTCCTACTACATTATTGACAGTAAGTTCCATCTTCAAAAATGGATATCTCCCTCAATACAAATCCAAATGGAGTGATCTTTATAGCTATAGAAAGCTTATAATGTTTAGTTTATTCCTGTAAAATTTCAAAGCAATTGGATTTCATTTGGCCCACGAATGATAGAAGAGAAAAAACTAACCATATGAATAGTGCAAAAGCCAAATCTAAAAATTTTCCTAATTTTGGAAATTTATAATTTATTCTCTAGAGCTCCTTTTAATATGGTTCTTAGTTCTACAAAAAGCTATAGATGAGACTTAGATTGATGCCAAATTTCATGAAAAAAATTCCTCTATTTGGTCAGTATGTGACGTAAGGGGCCAAAATGAGCTTTATAAGCACCAAAATAGGTTAAAATGTGTCCAAATGCTTTCCTACCCTATCTATGACTTCTTGAGCACGTGGAAAAGTATCAAAATAGACATCTAAACATGTCTAAAGCATCCAAAAACCTGAATCTCACAAATTCACTACCCCACTTGTTACAATACATAAGAGCATACATATGTATTCTTGCCATACAATGTCAAAAACATACCATATCATTCATTTGCTTCCAATTCCCATATATACATCACATATCCATGTAATTATACATATTCAAGTGCCTATACCTTATATACATCATAGAAATACATTATTTGATAGTGCTATGTTTACAAAGTCAACAAATATCAACTCCATTGTCAATCTTCTTGCTTTTAAAAAGCCACATACATCATGCATAAGCTTGCCAAGATAATGGTTTAGCCTCACCCATTCTCTTTGGAATTTTTGGATTTGCCTCATCCATTTTCAAGGAACTTTTGACTAAGCCTCAGTCTTTCTAAAAACTTTTGGCTTTGTCTCACCCACTCTTAGAGACTTTTGGCTTATCTTCACTCTAACTAAGGGACTTTTGGCTTCACTAAGCTCATACAAGCCAAAACATGTTTATAAAACATCATTCAAGCACATAAATCAAACATCATGGTATCATGATATATACATACTTGCTAAAAATATTTTTCATAGATTAAGCATATACACACACATTTAAAAACAAGAAAACACTCAAGCATGCATGAGAGAAAAAAAAAGAGAGCTACCTTATATACAAGAATACACTTTTCTCTTTGTAATTTCTTTCAGCTTGATTCCTTTGGCCTAAACATATGAAATGGGATCCAATTACACTCTTGGAACATTTACCAAAGCCACACACACTCTAGAATAGCCTTGGCACTCATAATGTGCAATTATAGTTCCATAAGGCACTCAATGAAGCAACCTTAGGAATTTATGATCTTGCTCCATTCTCTCCCTTAATGTATGACTTTTCACTCTATTTAGACTCCTTGGAGCTATCACACATTTATTTTAAGGAGTCTAACTATGTGTTACTTCATTATGCTATATTATGGAACCTATACCTCCATCACACTTTCTAGGCTTTCTAGACTTTTTTCAAGGCTTCCTCTCATACTCTCTCATCATATATAATGCAATTCTAAGCTTGGAAGAAGTTAAAATACTCCCTAGGTGCTTCAACCCTCTTAGGTTGAGACAATGCTCTCCTTGGCACCAATGGAAGTGATTTTGTTTTTCTTGCTGGGAGATGCATGTGGGAAGTTCCCTGGGAGTCTTAGGAGCTCATACAACCACTCACTTAGGCTTAAGGACTCTTGGATAAAAATCAGATTTTAGCATAAGTTTTTGAATCCTTAGCCTTACTCTCTTGCATTTCATTGACTCTTTCTTTATTTTCTTTGTATATTCTTGTTTTTCACACTTTAATTCTTAAGATTCATCCTTGGTTTATGTCAGATTTTACTTCCTCTTCATGGTCCTCTATAAGGCTGAAAATCATCTCTCAAAAAGCAAGAAGAAGAAAGCATGAAAACTAGGATATCTACTTTAATTCAAGCCTTTTCCAAGAGTCTTCTCCTTTACTTTAGCCTCTCCCTTGAATTTCAAACTCCTCTTCTCTGGACATGGCTCAAAACAAAACCAAACACTTCAATAAATCCATGGAAACAAAGGTAAGAAGGAGGGGAACCAAGTTACTAAGGGAAGAACCATGAAAAATCATCAATTCCCTTACTTTTTCTTAGAGTCTTTCTTCCCCTTTTCCTCCTCCCATGGTGCGCCCTCCTCAGTAGCACTTCTTTCTATTTTCAGACAACCAAAAGTTGGTTAAGAGATGGGAGAGAGTTTTGGACGTTTTTAAGAAGCACTAAAACACTTTTTTGTAACTTTTCATTTTGCACTTCAGTCATTTTATTTCTTGGTTTTGTCTCATTTGGCTCATTTCAATTCCTTTTCAGAAACCGTCTTTTCCATCATAAAATTTAGGTTCTCTAACCTCTAAAACGGCTTTGGAACCACTCAATTTGAATCTAAAATATTCTTGATCCATTTGCCAAAAATTGTTCATTGAAGGGGTTTTAAACCATCCCAGGGGTTTTTATGAGTTTTAGGGTTTCTAAGAACCCCAAGCAACTCAATCTTTCCATTTAAAAATCCCTTATTGATATTTTCTTAAGTAGGCGTCTCTCGTTATTACGAGAGCTTCCCAGTTGTTTTCGCTACGGCTAGCACTATTGCGAGAAGTTTCCTGGATTTTGTATGGCCCCGAACTCGCTATAGTGAGCGGGCATCTTGACTATAATGAAAAGACTTAAACAAATTTTGAAACTTTGAATCCTTGTTTCTACGAAAACTCGAATATTACAAAAATAACATGAAAAATATGCATCTTTGGAGTTGAAAACAAAAATGTTAAAATTAAGATAATAAAAACATGTGTTTTAAAAACATAAGCAGGCAAATTATTTTTGGCAATTTATTACATTTTCTCAAAAAAATTACTAAAAATTTTAAAAAAATTGCCTAAACCAGACTACAAAGTTCTGAGTTATTACTTTTTGAAGTTTTATACCCTACATTTATGTTTTTTTATTTTCCCATTTGGACCCACATTTTTTTATTTTCAATACATAAATTTTATAAAGACATATAAAAAAGGATAGTCATAAACCTGAAATGGTCAAGTGGGTACAAAAATATTAATATTTAAAATTTCTAAGCCTTTCAAAGCTTTTTTTTAAATAAGAGAAGCCCAATTAGGCCCAACTAGTTTACCTTAATATATGATCGAGTTATACTTGAGTGGAGCTTGGCATTAGGAATGAAAAAACAAGCTATGTACCAGGCCAAGCATAAATCCAACTGGACTTTGCACTAGTTCACTCCTGATAATTTTTTAAAAGCAAAATTTTTTAATTCAGAAAAGGGAAATTTTTTAATTAAACCTAGGTCAAAGTTGATCTTGAGTTCTAAATTTTTATATATTAAATAATAAAAAGTATTTTGGACAACATCTAATAAAAATTAAAGTAAGAAATTCCATTCCATGAAATTTATATTAAACTAATTTTTTTGAATGTATGTTTGAGAATTGGAAATGGAAGAAAAATACAAATAAAATAGAAGGAGAGAAAGCATGATACGTTTTTAATATTCCTTTAGTTTCGCTTTCTTTATTTTTGTTTAAACTTTGTGTGTTTGTGGGATGGGCATCTTAGGTTGTGACTCCTTATGTATATTATTATTACTACTACCACTACTACTATTACTACTTATTATTATTATTATTATTATTATTATTATTATTATTATTATTATTATTATATCTTTAAAACTATAATATGCCATGTTGGCTTGTGTTATCAAATGGATATGAATTGATATTGATTAAACATGCTGCATTCAAAATTTAGAAAGGTGATAAGTTATCTTTATCTTAATATGTATTAATAAGTTTGTTTAAATGTTTTACGATTACGACACCTCATATTATTAATTGTAGAATTTATTATGGAATGGTTATCTCGATGATCTTAGTATATGAGTTTTGCTTAGTATATGATATAATACTATATATATATATATATATAAGGTGAGATGGTGCAGAATGCTACTCATTAATAGTAGTTCTATTAACCATTGGTCCATTTTAAAAATTGTCACGCGATTTCTATGATTAAGTACTGAAATGTACTATGTTGAATGTTTTCTAATGGTTTATACACTGAGTGCTCATATTTGAATATGTAGTTATTTATCTTTATAGGTTATGTATCCACATTAGTATATATCAAAACTTAAAGTTCTATATGGATCTTTTTAATGAAATGTTTTTATTAGATTATTTTATGTATAAAAATTATTCTTGTTTAGCATTAAACTTTTAAATTTTTTAACTTATTTTTTAATTATTTGTCATAATTTCCTCTCTTATTAACTCTATATTTTGATTAAAATATTACATGCCTGTATTTTTATTGTATATTATTGTATTAATAACATAATAAACTATTTTTTCATTAATTCAAATTTTTAACTTTTTATATATACCCATTATTTCCAATCTCTTTCCATTTAAAGATTTTAAAATTTTATAAAAATTATTCTTGCTTATCCTTTTTATTGTTGTGCTTTATTTTCTATTTATTGATTATTGAGACTCATTTTATTATTTATCATTGTAAATAATAGAGTTGAGTCTGAACATCTTAGTCTTAGCTAAAGAGTATAATTAATGATAAGTTAGCAATTAGTTCATTTGGTATTATTAGTTATTGTCTTTTGTGCTTGTGTATATATTGAACTTTAGAGTTGGCTCAACAAACTATAAACAGGATTCCTACCCTATTAGTTATATTGTTTGTTGGATAGAATTGAAAGTAGAGATCTTTCTTTGGTTAATTTTGATTGTCTAGTTATTGTAGGCAATCTAAGATGTCTTGTTTTTAGAAGATACTTTTTCAAATTTTCTATAGCATGTCAACATAATTTGATTTGATTATGGCAACTATAAATCTTGAAATTTATAGAGTGAAAGAAGTAGTGGAATCATATTTAATCTGGAATTATTTTCCACAAAATCATGCATTAAAAATCATATAAGGATTTGTTCATGGTCAAACTTACAAATGCAGATCTCCTCATAGGCCATGTCGATCACATCCCTATTTAGGACATGACATTAGTTGAAACTCTAAAGGATTCTTTCTTCATTTGAAGTTGTTTCTCTTCTCATATTTGAAGTTCTTCATCGATTAATACTTTTTTTCTATTTTCTATTTGAAACTATTCAACAATTCGTCTTCTCATCTCTCAAGCTCTCTTCTTCTTCTCTTTTCTTTAATATGTTTATCAAACTTCTAATTTTATTTTATTTTATTCAACTTTTTGCATAGTTTGCAACATACTGTTCTTTTTTTTTTTTTTCATTTTTGGGCAACATATTTTTGTTTTCATTTTCACTTATTATTTCTTTTACTTTCTTACAAATTGTTGGACAACAGTTGGACAAGGTAAAGATTTATTTGTGTTTTTGATTTGTAATATTTGTTTCAAAATTTTTATACATCAATATATTTTTAATGTATGTTAACAATTTGCAGAATTTATGTAGAAAGAGGAAGGAGAAAGACAAAGATGAATAACATATAACGATAAAGAAGAAAGATAAGGAAATTTAACAAAAGAAGCTGAAAAATAATAAAAGCAATGTAACAATATATAGTTGGCAAAAAGTCAGAATAAAAATAAAACAAATAAAGATATTATTTTGTTTGGAAAAATAAATAAATATAAAATAAATATTATTAATTATAAAAAAATAAATATGAAACAAAAGAAAAAAAAGATGTAAAATATAAAATTTAAAATAAATAAAAAAAAAAGATCAGTCTGAAAATTATTTAAAGCTACAAATTAGAAAAAGTTTTAAAGGACCAAACATTTGCAGAATTATTATTTACTAGTGTTCCCATATTCCAATTCAGTCGATACCCACTTACTAACTAACAAAAGTCTAACTAATAATGCAATTGAATTTTTAATAAAAAATAATACCTTTTTTTTTTTTACCGAATTTACAATTTTTTCAATCAACAATCGATTATTTTGAATGGATTTGTGTGAATGTTAGAAACAGAGAGTGAATCTATCATGAATTGTATTGTATAAAGTTGATTAGATTGGCCTAGTCATATAAACTGAGATTGTAAACTCTGTCAAAACTTTTAAAAAATATTTGAATAATAAATTGAAATATTTTGAATATTATGTATGTGTATGTAAGCATGTCTCTATTGGCCAAAAAAAAAAAGCATAGATCTGAGTTTGCAAGTCCACGGAATTAAGATTAAGCTCGTGTTGTATGTTGATCACCCCTCTTTTATCGCTTTGTAACATCTGCCTTTGCTTTTTGACTTTAATTAGTCTTTCCTTCGATGACTCTGGCTGTTGCACAGAGAAGAGGTTGGTCTATATATATCGGTCCGTCTATAATTGATTGACTTATAGCACAAAGTAAATGTTGCTCTGTGCTGGAATATATTGATTTGCGTATGATAAATTGACTTATAACTCGATCTAATAATTTAAGATAAAAAATTATTTATTTATTTTTTTAAGTAATTAAATATTCATCATTAATTATTTTTAAAATTTTAAATTCAAAAAAAGTTTGTTATCTTTGGGAGTTAATTAATTTTGAAAAAGAAAATTTTTTTTACAATTAAACATTTAAGGATCATGTAAATTATCATTATTCTCATGAACTCTCATACACCTTTATTAATTGATCCCTCTTGGAAGAACCTCTGAAACAAAAGAAAAAACAAAAGAAAAAAAATAAAGTGTAAGAGTGGATCAGCCTAATTTGAATAATTTGTAGCATGTAACTGACTATAACATCAACGATATATGGCCAAGATCAAGGAATGAAGTGTAATAACCCAAATTAAAATAATAATAATTAATTAATTAATTAAATTAGATAAAATTTAATTTTAAGATAAATATAATATTAAGGTAATTTTAGAATAATTATAAAGATTTAAAATTATCTTAAAAAATTATTTTAAAATTTATCTTATACCTATTGTGATATTTCTATATCTCAAAATTTTAAAATAGGTTAATATGAAAACTCTAAATAATTATGGAGTTCTAATTTTTATATTTAGACATATAAGAATAATTTTTCATGAGTCTTAAACAAATTATATTAGAAGAAACCTTGGGTGCCTTTTTACAATTTTTCCTATTTCCTTCCTTATTACCCATGTTCTAACACAAGAGCCTCCCACCCCCCCCTTCTCCCTAATTCTTCTTTTTCTCTTTCTTCGAAAAGCTTCTTCTAATCCTTGGTAGCTTCCCATTAATGCAGCCCCTTTCTCTTCTCCTTCTTCTTCCATTTTCTCTCTTTTTTCTTCTTTGTTCTTGTGCTCGCTAGCTGTTCTTCCCTCTGAGACACTACTGCCATCATCCTACTCAGGTGGCTAAGCATTGGGTGGCTATGGCTATTAGGTAAGAGAAGACACGTTATGGTGAACTCCATTAAAGCTTTAATTTCGTTCTTCTTCTTCTCATATTCTTAGGCTCGTGTTCTCCTTGACTTTAGCTTTTATTTTTGCTCCATTTTCATGCCAATGGTGATTCAAACTTTAATGGCAGCTTCCCTTCTCTTTTTGACCGTGGAAAGAGTTATTAAATTAGGGCTTTTGATTTTATACCACTTAGGTATGATTTGGCACTTCTTACATACTTATTTAAGCTCTTTTAAACGTATTCTAAGATCAAACTAAATTTTAGAAACTTTAAATTAGATTGTGAAAATTAATTTGTGAAACCTAAAATTTAGGGTTAATAGTAACATTAGAAAATTTAAACTATAATTATGGATTTAGGTGTTAGAGGAAGAAATTAGTTATATTGAACATATTAGAAACTAATAGAGTAATTTAAGGTGATCTTTTTATGTTCAATATAATTATAGGTGATATTGAGACTACTCTTTCAATTAATGGTAAATGGCCCGAAAAAATCCGATGAGTAACTAATAATCTGTTATACAGAAAAAAATCACTATCATGCCTTTTTCGGAAGATTTCTTTAAATTTTAAAAAATTGGAACATCTACTATTGGTCTCAACAGGTGAGTGTATAAATAGTAAAATAGTAGTATCTTTTACTTTATATTTATATATTGTTAGTCTAAACTTCTCATTTTGTAATTTGCCTTATCGGCGTTATTGGGGAAACAAATTTTATTTTATTTAAAAATTTTATGTGGATTAAAATATACGTGTTAAAGTATATATATATATATATATATAAATGGTTATTATGTTGGGGAGATGATGAATGACTTTTATTTATAATTTTATTATATAAATTCATTAATTCATTGTTTTTTTATTTATCTAAATTATTTCTTTTATTTGATCTAAATTTTACTTACTTATTTACCTACTTATCAATATTTACTTTATATAAATAATTTTATTTCAAAATTATAGATAGAAATTTGATTAAAACCCTATAGCTATTAGTGGGGGTAACGGCCTAGGTGCACCTAGTTAGAATAATGAATAATCACTATGTAGCGGTACTTAGTGATAATTATACTAGATATATCGTGATATGCACACCATGTGGCAGCACTCGGTGATAGTGGTGATATTGTGATATTGTGTAGTGGCATTAATAGTAGTATTAAATCCTGTATGGCAGCACTCAAGATTGATTATAATTCTTACACGTGATACCTATTTTATCTTATTTCTTTTAATTTTAAATTACGTTTTTGCTTATAGTCAACAATATAATTTAATTGTTGTCTATATATATATAGACAACAATTAAAGGCAATATAATTTCTTTTATTTATCTAAGTATTTTATTGTGAAAAATTTTACATCTATTTATTTTTCTTTCTACTTGTTTTGTTATCTATGCATTCACTAAGCCAGTGGTAGGTTTATGTCTATTCCTTGTATATTTTCAAATCAGCATAAGGTAGATTAAAGTGCTCTGAGATTTGTGTGTCTCCCAAACACACATAGTATGATATTTTGGTTAGTTGGATTGTGTAGGGACTTTAAGGCACATTGGCTACTAGGTGTTATATTATTTTGAGTCACATGGATGTTATACTTCTTTGTAGGTCATATAATAACTTTTGTAATGATATTTGATTATATTTTGAAAAACTTATATACTATACTGTATTGTGACAAGAATTTAAAGGTATAAGATACTGGTAAATTTTTGAAATGAAATATATTGAACTGTGTTGAATTTGCAGAATTAGAATGTCTAATTTTTAGAGGAGGTACTGCTAAATTTTTGGCAACCTCTAATGACTGTATGTATGTTTGTATAAAAGTATGAGTATTAAATAAGTTGTCAAACTTACTAGACTAGGCCAATCATGCTTGGCTTGGTCTAAATGCCAGTCATGGCTCAGAGTTGGGCCGTGACATGAAGGGAGAGACCAAATATAAATAAAACTTCATTATCAAACATGGAAATCTCTAATAAAAATGGCAAGTTAGAACCTTTCCAAATATAAGTTGTATAGGCTTCTAAACACTCATTTCCTTGAATTGTATTACAGGAGAAGAAAAGGGGGCTCGAGGATTGTATTTTAAGAGAATTACTGTCATATATACAAATTTAAAAAAAGATTATACTATCATTAAGTCCTTGCCTCTCAGCCTCTAAGTCTAACTACAGAGTACTCTGTATGCAAAGTAAGAGTTACAAGTTTAATAACTCTAGATTTCAATCCTAGGTATTAATTTGAACTTCAAAGCACCATGTCATTGAATCCCAATGGCTCATCATCCACCTCAATTTCAAACTATAAAGTAAATGCTTTTTCTTCAAATTTCATACATCTTTATTGAATGTTGCTGTTGGATGATCTCAAAGTCAAATTAAAATAATTCCTTGCATGATAGAGAATATAAACAAGCAACAAATGGCCACTGTTGCATATGAAGAAGAATGAAGGGAAAAGAGAAAATATATATGAAACATTGTGATCAAACATAAGAATCTCTGGAACCAAAACAAGAAAGAAAACAGAAAAATTAGGAGAATGTAGTTGAAACGATAACATGGTGAAACGAAAAATACATGTAGAAGGAGGCATAATTAGCAAATCCATCGTCTTTGAGAAATTTGAGAAGATAGCTGTATCGTGCATAATTTTAACATATAAATACGCTCTTTCAAATACTTTCACCAGATAGTGTATCTTTAAAGAACATGACTCCAGAGGCATGCATTAGACATCTAATCCTTCTCAAAGACATGTACTATATAGAAATGTCTTTTAAAACCAATCCTACCTTGCAAATTGATCGTAACAAAACCTTCTTATATGTCAAAGACGATGTGATATAAACCAGAACATGTAAGTTGGAAGTTTTAGAAGGATGACAAGAATACGCAATCCAGGGAATTAATTTGAACTTTTTAAAGCACCATGTCATTGAATCCAATGACTCATCATCCACCTCAATTTGGAACTATAAATTACACATTTTGTCTTCAATTCTTATACCTCTTTATCAAATCATTCTGTAGAAGAATCACAAAAAAAGAAATTGTAAGTGCATAAGCTTAATTTATAATTTTTTGCATGAAAGTGACTATAACTTAAACAGACAATATACATGAAGAAAGAAGGGAAAGAGGATATATATATATATATATATATAAAACATTGGAATGAAACATAAAAATCTCTAGAACCAAAGCAACCCCCTTGGCGATCAGATTTATAAGCTTGTAAGCATTCATTTCCTTGGATTGCATTTTTGATATTGATATCCAGAAGAAGAAAAGGGGGTTCAAAGGTGAACTGAGTACAATTGTATAAACTAAGAATAACAAATATAAATAGTACTCTGTTTAGTTAGCCCCCATAAGTCTCGAAATATTAATTTAAACATGAAACGAGAAATTCAGGAAAAGATAGAGTTTAGCAGGGAAGGAACAAGCACTGTGAAATCTTCATAGCCAGCAACAAGCACCAGATAACAGAATTGTCATGCTTTAAGTCCAAAATTCCCTTGGAGAGACTAGATATGGGAAGCAGAAAATGATTTCAGCTGCATAGTCAAACAAATAATGCACCAATCTCTAAAATTCAACAAGGCATAAAGAACTCAAGGTAAAAATAAATTGCCTACTAGTCCTAAAGTTTTGATATGATTTTAAATTATTTTGATGATAACAAAAGTAAAATTTATAAAAGCATTAAGTTAAAAATAATTAAATATTATTTATTGCTCATTGCACTAATCTATGTTATTAAATTTAATTTTATAGGTAATAGCAATTAGTTAAGAAAAATAAAATGCATTAGAATAAAGTATGATCTCCAAATTTATAAACAATAACAGTACAAAATAATTAAAAGAATATGCATTTAGAAAGAGCAAATAAAAAAAAAAGGCAAAAGGAGACAGCAATTTCAAATAGTGCTTGTCATATCTATACACCCACATATCATTAAGGCAATATGATTGTTTGTTAAAAAGCATTTGGAAAATTGCTATATTTATATATTATATTATATTATATTGGAGGATTACCTTTTATTTTTTCAAAACATTTAATGAAGTATTGAATATTGGAAGGTAGCTATCACATCTTTTTTCAATTCTTAGTCTCTTTATACAACATTTTAAACAATATTAAAGCAAAGGCTTAAGAGAAAAAAGAAATTGTATGACATAAAGTAAAAAGAAAGTTTTGACTATTCTATCCCACACACATGGTTAGAAAAGCTACATCAAAGAAGAAGAAAAGAGCAAAAGGGATAAAGAGACAAAAATTATTAAAGGAGATAAAGGGGTGTGGACAACCAAAAATAGCATGAGTTTTCCTTTGTAATTTTTGCTTCATCAAACTAGTGACGGCATCACAAATTCCATATTCAAGAATCAAAGAAGAATATTAGAGACTCTCCAATAGTCAACTTATTCAAAATTCTTTTCAAAAGCTTTCTACCCAAACTTTTTTTTTCTTATTCAAGCAAAGTTGTAAAGGCAAACTTGTGAAAAGAGAAAAGAGTATAGAGCAATAGAGCAAAGGATTGTGCAAAAATTTTCTTTTAGAAGTTTTAATGAGAAAAAATAAAAGATAAAGACAAAGTATGGAAAGAGGGAAGCTATTGCATCTTGCCTTAACGATTGCTACGGTTTTACTTTAACTTTTAAATCTTCAAATTAGTAAAGAGTTAAACAAAGCGAAGCATTGCACAAGCTCACAGAAAAGACACAAGGAAAGGATATGTGTGTGTACATATATATATATATATAAGAATATTAGAATAATTCTTCTTTATCAATACAATCAAGTACTTTGTTTACCAAAAATGAATGAAAAGTAGCTGTGCATATATCTTGTCAAAGCCAAAGAAATACAAAACAATTTTTTGGGTCAAAACTTGTGAGAAAAGAGACATAAGGCAAAGCCATATCAAATTAATGAGAGAGAGAGAGAGAGAGAGAGAGAGAGAGAGAGCAAAAAACTGTGCAGAGGAAAAGTATGAAATGAAAAATAAAAGTTATGTGGCAAAAACCAGGAAGGTCAATAAAATTGGGTTTTGATCTGGGCAAATTTATCAAGACAAAAAATTAATCAAGAAAAGTAACAAAAAAGAGAGAAGAAGCAAAACAAGAGTAATGATTCAAAATCAAGAAAAAAAGAAGAGAATAGCTTGTGCAATCAAAAGAGTAATTTCCTATCTTCCTTAGTTATCTCTACTTCCATACCCCATGTTGATAAAACTTTTGCTCTTGCAATGGTTATATTTGTGAAGCTGACCTCTCTAATTGATATATTTCTTGTGAAAGCCATTATATGATAGTAAGATGAAAAACTAAAGAACATAGAGAGCTAAAGAAGAGAAAGAAAAGCCAAGTTATATTGTGGTATTCCTTGTTTTCTTTATCTTAAATTTCTGAACTTAGTTTTTGGTTAAATCTAATTTGTAATTAAAAGTGAGTTTATTATAATTCTTTTTTCATAAAGGTTTTAAATATATCCTCATATCATTCTATAAATTTTTTCTAAGTGTGAAAAACTTGTATGAATCCTAAGTATTGTAAAGTTTGATGTAAGTTTAAATCTTGTATTAATGACAAGCACATATAAAACCATCCTCATTGTAATTTGAGCTTGGATTGAGTTGAAGAAAGTCCTTTAAGGTTCAAATGGACTAGATGTAAGACAAAGAGGTCTAAATCAAGATAATATATAGTGTACTTCTTCTCCTTTCTTTTTATTTTTGTCACTATACTCTGGTAGAATATTTTGTTGACAAGATTTTCGAAAGTCTACTTGATCTTTAAAATATACACTATCTTTTGTAATATTTTATCGACAAGATCTTTTGTATCTACAAAATTTTTACTCCAATATTTTTTACTAAGTATTTTTGTATTTTTTTATATATTAATATCTAATTGATTTAATTATCTTTAATTTTATATATTTCTGCAAAAGTACCTATTCATCCCTTCTAACTACATTTTTCATTGCCAACTTTGCTAGAAAGAGCAAACACAGTGAAATGCTCCTAACACGACCACATGTTTTTTAATAGCAAAACTTATGGGGATAAAATGCTTCTGGGAAAACTACCATGTTAAAGAAACGACAGACTCATTTTAGTAGAAATATATTATGGTTTCTTAAAGATGGAACACATACAAAGTGAGGGACAGATCAATTGAGGACCTTAAAGTCACATACTGTCAAGGCATTGAATGCTCATCGAAAGTTGTTTTAAAAGCAATTGATTCGTGATGATTTTGTTGAATTTGTGTAGTGTCTGTTCATTAATGTTAACCCGGTAGATAACAACTATTACAATTTGGGATGAATAATTTTATTTTTCAAGCACAAATGACAATTTGAATGAATTTAAAACAAGGAAAAATGCTAATTTTTGTTTAGATTATCAACAATTTCTTAAGTTTTTGTTTCCAAAATAAATTCGAAGATTTTTCTGTGTTGGAATAAAAAGGTATTCATAATCTAGGTTTTTCAAACATTTTTCCTTTTTTAAAAACTATTTTACAGAATAGAAAATTAAAATCAAATTTTTTTTTAAGGAAAAAAAAATCGTACATACCATACTGACACGTCTTTAGATTCCCACTAGATTAATATTCCTGTATTGTACACATAAAAAAATGACTAACCTCTGTGACGGTTTTGATGGTAATGACTTGTACCTAATTAAACAGGAAAAATTGTACTTTAAAATTTTTAATTAGATGTGATAATATAGTTTTATTTTTAAATTTTATTTAGTTTTACATGAATCTTTTAACTTTATTTTAAATTTCACTTTATTTCTTAATTTTTTTACTTTAAAAAATTATTCAAAGATTTCCTTGTCTCTATTATTGTCAAATCAAGATCTAAATTGGCAAAAGATTATTAAAGTTAAGCCATAAAAGAATCATATAAAACTTTTGTAGTAAACAACTAGGCAGTGTCCGTAAAAATAAAGAAATATATGAGTAATTTATTTACGTTAAAATACTAAATTGGATCAAAATGAAATTAAATGACTAAAAATATTTTTTGGTGAATTAAATAGTATGTGATTTTTAATCCTAGTACTCAATTATAATATAGAATATATTTGTATTTGATTTTTTAATTGTCCTAGCCACAAGAAAAATGAAATTACTTCAAATTTTATAATACCTCAACATATAATTTTTGTGTTTCTTAAATTAGTTAATTAAATATAATTAATTTATTGAAAATTTAAGGTATCATTCTCTTGAAGTTTGAAATTATATTGGATTGCCGAACCCAACCGATATTTGTTGCTTTTTGAAGTGGATACGTTTAAACTAAGCAAGTACAACCAATTTTGTCAGCTGGAGCAAATATTTCTGGAAAACTATATAAATCTTATTCTGACTTTGCTAATCTTATTTCTCACAATAAGTGCTTAATAGTATGCGAATTTCAGGCGGTCAGGCAACTTTTGGAATAATGTGCAATAATCCAAATCCAAAATTTGCAAGTTACATAAACTACAAATGAGAAAGGTTTAAATACCTTTGATATTTTAAATGACCAATTAAAAATGGCAACTTGTAGCATAGCTTGATGCCCTATGATTTTTCCAAATAATGTATTATTGAACTTCAATATCTTCCAGTCTAGATTAAACACAAAGTAAACAGCACTATAAAGATTTAAAGTTCTTTCAGAAAATACGAAGTTCGGGACATATTAAATTTGCGGCCATGAGAATATGAATCAATATGAAACAAGCTATATGGTCAAATCGAGACCAAACCTCTATATTCCAAGATGTATCTTGGAATACCAAAGCCAGCAGGTTTTAAAGATCCGCTTTCCAAACGAGTACGCGAAACATGAGCAATCTTGTGCCGGTCCTCCCCTGTTTCCTCCTTACATCTCTTCTGTAACTCAGGGCAACCATAAATTCCCAAATCTTTCAAACTACTGAGGCGTTGAATGCTCATTGGAAGTGACATCAACTTGGGGCAGAAAGATATCTCCAATGACTTAAGCGACCTAAGGTTTCCCAACCAGTCAGGCAAGGATGCTAGATTTGGAAGATCATATAAAGATAGAGATTGCAGGGTAGTAATATGCTGTAAAGCCTCAGGGAAATCTTCCACTTCTGGGCAGCCGGCAATCGTTAAATGTTCAAGGGCAATGAGGTATTGAAAACCTGCAGACAATTTGAACTTAGAATACCCACAAATTTTCAATCTTCTGAGAGAATACAACCCTTGCAACGCTTCTTCTGTTAGTGTCTCAAGGTTGTTGCAATCCTGAATATGCAATTCTTCGAGGGCGTTTAAGTTACGGAGTTCAGTTGGGAGTACTTCAAGTTTGTCAAGATGGCAAAGGTGGAGTTCCTTGAGGACCGTAAGGCCTCCTAGCATCCCATCTGGAAAGGAAGTCAACTCTCTATCAAAAGAGAACCAAAGGCATTTAACATTGCGCAGATTTTGAACTGAACCCAGTAACGTTCTGTTGCATTCCGCCGCTATTCCTAGGTCAGTGACAGATGGAAGGCAAGGCAAGGACAATTTTCTACAATAACTAATTTGCAACCTGGAAAGACACGGGAACGTGTTGTCTCCATCCTCCCTTGACAACTTCATGAGGTTTGGTAGCCTTTCCAACATTAGCAATTCCAGAGCTTTGAAACCTCTTGCAACTCCATCCTCATAGGATTCATCGTCTACATATTGCAAGTGATTCATCTTCGACAACCTCAATTTCTTTAGAGATGGAAGTTTTTCCAGGGGCGAAATGCGAAAACAGTTTTCACAATCCACGAGTACTAAAAGACTTAAATCTTTTAGGGTAGGATTACCCATCCATCGCGGGAGTTGAGTGCCAGAATATCCTTCTACACGCAACTTTTGAAGTTGTTGTGTATGAGGTTGAAGAACTTCAAGAATCTGCTCCGCATTTTCCTGTAACTGGGATTCTTCATTTCTTTCCCATGACAACACCAACTTGTTCAGCTGCTTATCAGCCAAATTTGCTTCTTTGGCGTCCGTCACACTTGTTACTCTCTCCAAGTGCTTGATGCGAAGCGTTCCTTTAAGTTTCAAGTTTCCTAATTCTGCCAATAGGAACCCTTTTTGCTCACCAACAATATATTTCTCTAAGGTCCTTAAGCAAGTTAATTGACCCATCTCAGGGGCCAATCTAGATAATGATGTGCACCCTTCCAAATGTAGATGTCGAAGAGACTTCAAACATTTCAGGTGGTTTGGCAACTTTTGGAGACGATAACAGAAGCTCAAATTCAAAATCTGCAAATTCCACAGCCCACATATTGAATTGGGAAGTGTTTCAAAGGATCCATGTGAAAGGTTTAAATACCTTAGATGTTTTAAATGGCCAATTGAAGATGGCACCATTTCTAAGTTTGTGATATCAACCGCTCGCAGAGAATGACATTTCATCAATTTATCGGGTAAAAAGTAGTCATTCCATCTATATGTCACTAAAAACGTCTTCAATGATTTAACTTTTTGCAAAATGAATTTTACGGTTTCGTCATCACCGCCAAATGAGAGATGGCGGGTTCTTTCAGACGGATCAGTTGCGCCATCAACAACTGTAATGCAGCAGCACTCTTCCTCTGTAACAGACTGAGCAAGGTCATGAATCAAATCATGCATCTTGAAAAATTGAATATTGCCATCTCTATCCGTCTCAACATCTTGGAAAAATGATCTCCAGCATAATTCATTGAATACTGCATTTCCATCATCTTCCACTTCCAATCCTTCGTTGGACGAAATGAAGCCATTAGCCATCCAAAGTTCAATTACCAATTTCTTACTCATTCTTGTATCTTTGGGGAACAATGCACAGTAGGCAAAACACTGTCTTAATTTTGCAGGTAAATTCAAGTAACTTAATCTTAAAGCAGGCAAGATAGAGTATTCATCTTGTGGTAAATTCCAAATCTCACTTTCCTTGATATAGAGCCAGTCTCTTTCCTCCATCTTGAAGCGCAAGAGACTTCCAAGAGTTTTAGCTGCAAGAGGCACTCCTTTACACTTTTTTACTATCTCCTTCCCTACAGCCACAAGCTCTGCACGTTCCTCCTTGTCTGGTCCAAAAGCTCGCTGTTTAAACAGCTCCCAACAATCATCTTGAGATAACAATGATAACTGATGAGGAGGCATTGTTCCTGTGATGGATGCAACCTCTGTATCACGAGTAGTGACCAAAATTGAAGCACCGTTTGACCCACAAGCCAATACATATTTCAACTTATTCCATTTCTCTTGGTTTTTATTCCACACATCATCCAAAACAAGTAAATATCTTTTTCTTCCAAGTAGCTCCTGAAGTCTTCTTCGTAAAGGCTCTAAATCCAAATCCTCACAGGCATGTCCAGATGCTGATTCTAGTATAGCTTTTGACGTTCTGTTCAAACTGAAATCTTCAGAAACACATACCCAAATTTTGGGCTCAAAATGATTAACTACCCTTTCATCACTGAAGATAAGTTGGGCAAGGGTAGTTTTACCGAGACCACCCATACCGACAATCGGATAGACTGATACATCCTCAAAATTTGATGCATCGCCAACCAAAAGGTCTACAATTTTTTCCTTCTCTTCTTCTCTTCCATAGACTTGGGGTTCAGTAATGATTGAGGTAGTTTGTCGCCATTCCATGACTTCATTTCTGCTCTCAGTAACCGTCTCATGCAAATGAAACTTCAACCTTTCCTCAGCAACTTCATCTAACCTCTCCCTTATCTTTTTCAATTTCTTTGCAATTTTGTAACGGAACAAAACATGATTGGGATGGAAAGAGTATAAACAAGAGCCTTGTACCTTGTCTGCAGACCCACACTTGTGTCCCTGGTATTCCAATGAAAGGGCTTTTGTTGAACACTCATCCAAGATGTCTTCCAGCAAGCGAGCTTCATGTTTAAGCTTCTGCAGCCAATTCTTGAGAGCTCTGTTCGTGAGTTGCTTCTCCTCAGCATCTTCAAGCACAGCCTTGATTGTAGTGAGTATGCTGGAAAGCCTTTTCATCTCATGATCGACACCCAAAAACAAACCAAGCTCTTTCTGAATGAGTGAGCTCAAATTCTCAAGCACAGCTTCAAGCACAGCCTCCGCCATCGTCTGAATGACAATATGAAAATAAAATGTTGAGAGAGTGAGGTGTTTCTTTTTTTTGGGTCAGAAGTTGTGAGTGAGGTTGAATGTTTGGTAATGCAGTAATCAAGCAAGAAGATGAGCAGAGACTTCTGCGGTCGACAGATTTGGCTATTGTTGCTGGTGTTTAAATGCTACTCTTATCCTATTGAAAGTTGTTGGAAGCAACCACACGAAAATGACATATTTGACTAAAAGAGGTTGAAAATTTTTTGCCGTGTCACGTAAATCCCACCCCCTCCAAAAAAGCAAAAACCACCGCAGCAACAACTGGTATCACTAATTAGGAGATTAAATTTTATTCTAAGCACTCTCTCCAAATCCTAATAAGAAAGTAAGAACCAAGAGTCCCTTATTATTTACAGGGAAATTCGCCTTTTATAAAATAACATAATATTATTTATTAATAATATAAAAAATTCATTAAAATGCAGGCCAAATTCCAACTTTTTATATTCAAACTTGAATTCAACTTATTTTTATATTTGATTTTTGTTAAAAAAAAAATGAGTTCATCTTTTATCAATTCTTTTTTAATATTGCAACGTGGTAGAGAGAATAATGTACACCAAGAGATATCCCCAACGTGGTAAAGAAGAAAACGAATATCTTCATCATCATCTCTTTGGTTGTGTCATTTTGCTTGCAGATTGTAATGACGTAAAAAATTATTGTACGAGAAACCATGGGCAAAACAAAACACATGTTGTTACCCAGAAATTGGATAATTTACAGTGATGCGAAATGTCAATCATCGCGTGCGGAAGGAAAAGCATCCCTTACTTACGCATGCACATGAACTTTTCTTTTTATATGCCTCATTCTGAGCGTGATGATTTATTCCTGGCAATTACTAGCTATTCTTTGAAGCAAGGGTACTTTTTAATAGGTTCTTGGAGAAAACATGCCTTAATTGATACAGCCTTCTACTTCATCTTTAACCTACACTGACGTCAACAGAATAGACACGACAAGTTGACAGTTGAACACAACATGTGAATTATGTTACAGCAGTCTATAATTATACTCGAAATCACCTCTCTGCAGACCCAAGAACTTCTAACCTTGGAACCTTTTGGCTTTCTCTTGGGAACATTCTCGTTCAAGCGTGGCAAGTGACTTCAGCTCAGTAGTGGAGTTTCTGTCAAGCTACTCCCAAGAAAGGGAATTAGTTTTAGAATTAGCCCTCAGCTCCACACTAACACTATCATCACCATCAATCTTCAAAGCATCTTGCTTCAGTTCATGAAAGCAATAAGAAGAGATCTCATCCCAAGAACCGAGGGTGAAATTATTTATATTGAAATTCTCAATTGTTTTTTTTTTATTCATATGTTGTGTGGACCAGTGTAAAGATAGCTTAAGTCTCTACAAAGCCACACAAGCATAAGTGGAAGACCCTAAATTTAGAAGCTCACATTTTATTTGCTTCTCAATATTACCATAAGGTAAATAATTTGCCTAGACTATATAAAATTGCACAAACCTGAAAAGGTTGGAACTCAGAACAAACCTAGCTAGCTGCATCTTCTTCACACTTAAAATTATCAAAATTCATAAAACAAGACCCTTGCAAAGTGGTTCCCTGGGCCAAGCTCCCAGCATCTTTCAAGCTTAGAGGGATTATTTTCAAGTTCTACAAGCCAAAGTACTTCTCAAAGAGTACACCAATAACAATACAACAGAGATATCTATTGTGCTGTAAAATGAATATTCAAATTCTGAACATTTGACAAAATAAAACACAAGCGATCATGTAGACATGCATGGTTCAGGAGCGATAGGATGTATGTCATTGGAATTACACTGTGGTAAGGACTTGAAATGATTATTTGTCATCAATGTTGGCCAAAGAACTAACATGAACTTATTGAGCTACCTGATTGCAGGTAAAAAACTGACAAACCTTTAATAATATTATTATTATTTCACTTTCATTGGCCTTAGGCTTTTTCTTGGGTTCATAATCATATTTGCAGAGTGGCTTATAATCAAATAGATGCACAATTCCCAACAAGTTGTCCTGGTGTAGTTGGTTATCACATCAGTCTAACACACTAAAAACCATTGTGTGCGCGCGCGTGCGCGTGTCATTTTTCTTTTTTTTTTCAAACTTTATAAAGCAGCAGGGCAGACACAATCATCATTGTCATACCTCTTCCTCGTCAACTTGGATATGACATGGTTCTTGATTTCTTTGTCTTGATGCTTCAGTACCCTTATAGATCCTTGAGCATATCTGACTGTCGACTACTACTCTATCTTCAAATTCTTGTCCGTGGGCATTACTACATGCTTTGAACTTGTCATCACCTGAAGTTTCTCCCAACTATTTTTTATAGCTATCTATAATGTTTCACTGTTAGCTGATATTGTAGAACATACTCATACAACCTTCTTGCTCCCTGCCAAACACGCCTTGCTACTCTCAAGCACCATCTCTCTTGCTCCATTTTGTGTTGCGTCTATTGATTCCATAATTTTTAATTGGATTAAATTTAGATATAGTATCTCATATTTTTATTATTAAATTTTTTAATCAAAATATGGTAAAATATATAATATTTTAATAAGAATATCATAAATATATAATTTAATTAAAATTTCATACAATTATCTACAAAAATTGCATACTTGTTATATTTTAATTAAAAAAATCATAAAAATATATGCAACTATGTATAAATTTTTTTCTTCTTAATTTCAACAACACTGGACTTTTTATTTTTTTATTTTCATATTGTGTAAATCTGATATGGAAAGAGTACGTTTAAATCAGAGAGAATAGAAGGGGGGAAAGAAGGAAAGTGAAATTTTAATTTTTGTACTTTCTTTGGTTTAGGTTTTAATTTGACATTTTTTATCTCTTATAATATATTTGGATTAAGAGAAATAAATGGAAATGAAAGGGGAAAAAAAGCTAGATTCAAATATAAATTTAAAAAAAATGTCAAAATTATCCCTTCTTTTCATCTCTATGGTCTCACTTCAAACCCACCAATCAGGCTAGTTTCTGTTCACCAGGTTACATTTTGAATTTTATTTTATATATAAATTTATTAAATATCTAAACTCAATTTCTTTAAAATTAACAAAAATATGACGCACGACCCATAATAAAGTCTAGTGGAGCCATTGCTTCTATTCATTTATTGAGAGAATACATATTGAAGTTTGGTTAAAATTCACCATCAAAGTGTTAACATTTCTTCTTCTTATTATTTTGATGTTACTAGAGATAAGTCAACGGGAGAAGTTAAGAACCCAGCAATTTGTGAACTCACTGGGGTGCCGTTTGGTAGTACTAGTAGACAATTCCTCACACCTTGCTGAGTCTCCCTTGTATCCATTAAGTTTGGTTCTCTATTTAATGACATGTTATAGTGAATAATAAGAAATCAAAACAGAAACTTTTTATTCGCATGGTGACATATTATAACAATTAAATTATTTCAATTTAATTTGATCCCTAATGGGAAATCAAGAGAAAGAGTCATAAACTTGAAAAAAAAACGATTTGTCACTTGTCAATGTGACAGCCTACATTGTGGATCCTTGTTAGGTTCTCCATTTTCTGCGTTGAAAATTTGAAGGTATGAAATTTTTTTAGGTGCACCTGGAGCATGGTGCATCTAAAGAAATTAATGGATAAGATTAAATTTGTATAGGTGGAGTCCATGTATAATATAGGCGGGGTCCACGTGTAGAATAAATTTAAACCGTAGATTGTACAAATGACGTGACGCACTAGCTGCATGTAAAAATTTCTCTGAAGGCATGGGGTTTGCTCACTTATTAATGTGCATTAATTGCTATTATCTATATGTCCACTGTGCCAATACCATAGAAATGATTGAAGATGAAATTACAAAATAATATTAAAGTGTATGGATCTATCTTTGATAGGGACATACGAATCAAGATTTGGCACTCCGGGGATAATTTCTTCTTCTTCTTCTTCTTCTTCTTCTTCTTCTTCTTCTTCTTCTTCTTCTTCTTCTTCTTCTTCTTCTTCTTCTTCTTCTTCTTCTTCTTTATTTTATTTCCCATGATTTTACTTTGTTAAGTAGGATTTGTGCAGTGAATCTTCAAGATTAATTGTTGATCTTTTAATTGTTGTAAATAAATTAAAAAAAAAGAAATATGAAAAAAAGGGTCAAATTATACCAGTATATGAAATTAATGTTAAATTATAAAACTGTCAAAATAGGTCAATTCAACCTATATAAAATGACCAATCACAAGCTGTAAACTAAATAAATTGGCTTGTTTAACCTACCTATTTTAAAAGGGTCTAAAATTTTAAGTCGTTTAACTAACTAATAAATAAATAATACTTATTGCAATAATTAATATCTTCAAAATCTAAATAATTATTTCAAACAATTAAATCCAAATTTTAAAAACATAAACAACTCATTCAAGTTTCAATAATCAAACCAAAATAATTACTTAATTAATTTAAGTCTCATCAAACAATTAACACAAAATAAAATGAATAAAGAAATGCTTCAAATTTCTTCATCAAAAGCATTTCAATTTTGTCTTAGAGAATCAGTTTTCATAATAAGAGTTGAAATATTATCTCAATTCATAAAATTATTAAAGATTAAAGTTAAGCAGGTTAACAAAATTTAACCCACCAAAATGAAACAAGTCAACGTGATCTTAAATTTATACAAACTAACAAAACATAAACTCGGCTCACTAAAATCGTGGGTTAAGAAAACTAACTCTATGAGTTCAATATAATTTAACCACTTTATAAAACTAGATCTTCATAATATTGTTCGAAATACAATAAATGAAAGTATAATCCAAAAAAAATAAAAAAATGTGTATATTTTATACACATACTTTTTCTTTCTCTTCTCACCTCCTCTTTTCGCTTTTATAAATTGACAAACTCAATTTATCCCATAAATCAAGAAAATTTGTACTCCAATTGACAGTGGCATCCATCTAAACCAACAAATAACTCTTTTAGGAAGAGTCTATGGCCCTAGCCCCTTTGAAATGTCAAAAAAGTACACAAAATTAAAACAATGACAAGTCACAGCATTATTGTCATAATTAATTTAAATCATAACGGGCGAGCCTTAAATCATGCTTGAGAAAATCATAATGTGGTTTTGACATTTAATAATCTAATAGTCGTTATACCTGGCATTGATTTATATTTTAAACAGAGAATTAACCACCCCCCCCCCCCCCCAACTCCATCTAAAATTCAAAGCATATGATCAATAATAGGCTTGGGAATGAGTTATATAAAGATGTGTCTCAGAGTCCAAAGTTAAAAAAGAAGATGATGGGTCCTGTGTATGGATTATTTTTCTGGATCTCAACTTAGATATATGGGAACTTAAACCAAACATCCGAAGAAGAAAAGGTCGAAAAATTTGTTTTTATAACAATAAAAAAAAATAAATAGAGAAAAAGTGATGCCCTAGACACTAAACTTCAATAATTTGCACCCTAGTGCAAAGTACAAAGAAAGCATCCATGTGTAGAAAATGGAACACATATAACCCGTTTCACCTTGAGCAACGAAAAATATTTACAGTACTCTTGTAATATTTAAAAATTTAATATTAATTATCATTTATATTTGATAAATAAATAATTTCTATTTAAATTTAATATTTAATTCAATTATAATTTAAAATTAAATTATATATATAACGAAACATAAATGATAATAATATTAACTACTTAATAATAGTAAAAAAAAAATGAACTACAGGAATAGGCTGCTATGGTGAGTCGATCAGATCACTCCCCTGGCCATGTGCGTTAGGATGGACAGATGGCAATACACTTGAAAATAGAAATCCCTTGTCAAAGCCGCACTAATTAATATTGCATTATTGTTTCAATTTCTTGAATATTGACATTGATAACTAAAAAAACTATGACATCATCCTGATACAACTATATACGAGGGAGGTTTTTTTTTTCTAAATCTTATTTGATGTTTATGTGATATAATAAATAAGTGCCAGTGCTTAATCAAATAACGATAGTTGAGATATTTGAGTATGGTAAAAGTCAATTATTGAGGTGAAAAAAAAAAAATTGGGTTAACTAGCTATCAAAAATTAATTGTACACTGTTCAATAATATGTAATCTTAATTCTCATAAGTAAAATAAAATCCACTCTGCAGTTATCTGCACTGAGCATACCGCATCATTATTGTTCCGAAAAGTGTATATAAATTGTGATGAATGGTTAGAGATGATCAGTAAAACATGAAAGCACAAAAGAGAATGACAATAAAGACAAGTTAATATAATCTTGATGATATTAATTATTCGTTGAATTCTAAAGCAGGAGATATTGTTGGGCTTAAAAAAAGGGCATCGTCTGATTCAGCTTTTAGTATACAGCAAATATTAGTGATTTATTAAGTTGAAAGAATTGACAACCTCTAACAATGAACAAAATCATGATGGCTAAAATTTATACTACTTTTGCTCAAACCAATGGTACCACTAAAAGTTCATAAGTCTATTCTATGGTAATTGACAAAGATATCAAATATTATATAACTGATGTTTTTGTTTATATTCTGCATGATGGCACCAATGGCTAAAATCTGAAAAGTAATGATGTTCATATTTACATCTGCATTGGATTGTTGGAATATTTGTTTACATTGACAATGTGAAGCTCACTTTTTAGAAGCCACTATCCCTTATGATTGATGTGGAAATACAAAGCAAAAAAGAACACTACTTAATCACTCAAAGTCCCAGTCTAGACGAATACGACTAACTAAATGGTTTTGTAAGCCAAAGTGCAAAAAATTTCAATATCATGT
Organism: Erythrophleum fordii; assembly: GCA_032878935.1. Taxonomy (NCBI): domain Eukaryota; kingdom Viridiplantae; phylum Streptophyta; class Magnoliopsida; order Fabales; family Fabaceae; genus Erythrophleum; species Erythrophleum fordii. Next base: position 43,651,827 of record JAVQMF010000053.1, on the reverse strand, counting down.
CCAAAATTATTATATTAAAAATTCTGGATTACTTTTATAAATATTTTTAACAATAACTATTATTACTTCAAGTGTACAAGGCATTGAGTGCAATATAAATGCAAGAGGAAAATCACTAGAGCACTAAACTTTTAGAATTGCAATGGGATTCGAGTTTATCGTGATTGGATTGCAAATCTAAATCTTATCAATTTTTTTATAAAGAGTTTTAAGTTTAAAATTTAACAAATGTTTATGTCAAAAGAAATTTAACACCTAAAAGTCAGATACAATGAAGACAATTCATAAATGGCTAATATTTTCAATTACTATATGCAGCTTTTAGCTATTCAACATGTAAAATCATGTCTCTAAACACAGAAATAGAGAGATCACATGCTCGTATTATTTATAATATCAATTTCATAATGTTTTCCTGTTGCCTTCATACGAGACATATATTAAAATAAACATATATTTACAATGTTTAGTACCTTCCTGCTTTTAATGATGCATTTACGTACGAACGGAAAAAAGTCACCCTTATCCAAATCTTGCACAGAGGCATGCATATTTTGAATGAATAATGTTTGCCTATGTGTAAATATTGATGAGCTAATTAACTCGTAATGTGACTAATTAAGCATAGAATATGAATTTTTGAAGTATATAAAGTTAATTTGTTAATGCCACTAATACTAGCATATAAAGTGATGAAGGAAAAATGAAGGGGCAAAAGGTGTGTGTATTGTTGGTGATTGGACTAGCAAGTGGCACTTGGCGGTTGAGTGCAGAGGACAACCAAATATTGCTATAGATGCCAACGCGGCACGCACCACAACATGCCTATGAGTAATTCTTACATATACTCGTGTCACTCATTTATACACTTTATGATTTAGATTTACTCTGCACGTAAATCCCACCTGTACAAATTCAATCCTATCTATTGATTTTCTCACGTAGATCCCATCTGTACAAATTCAATCCTATCCATTGATTTTTTTCGGTGCACCATGCTCCAAGTACACCTAAGAAAATTTCCACGCCTATTGGGTCAGTTGAGTTTTTCTTTTTTTTTTTTACATTGAGAAGCTACCAATACATAGTATTAGGTTAAATTTGCCCTTTCTATGACTATGGGAAAAAGAATAGTCTTTAGTTACTAATACACAAGAATACTTTTGGAAAGATAATTAAATCCTACACTCTATTAAAGATCTTAAATAATTTGATGATGATAAGATGCAGTGAGAAAATTGTTAACTGTTGTGAATATAATCAATAGTTTGAGTAATAATGAAATTAAAATAAGTTCCTCCTAAAATGGAGGAGATAAGTTCAACAAACTAGAAGTATGGATATAAGAGAATAAGACACTCAAAAATTTATCCTTGTTGTTTAATTTGACCTACATCCAATCCTCTTAAAACACTTAAGAGATTTTTTTACCAATAAACAAAATACTTACAAAAATGTGTTGTACACCACCGACACAAATTATAGTACAGCAAATTCTCACTAGGGTTTTCTAAAATTAACCCTCAACTTTGCCACTCAATATTTTGAGTGGTTGAACAAACTCTTTCTCTTTTACAAGACTTTCAAGCATAAAATAGAATTGCTTCTTATAAGTTGATACACCAGACACTAGGTAACATTTTTTCAACAATGAAACTCATATTTTTCTCAAATTGACTTCGCTTCTTCTCTACTTATTCATTTGACAATATTCTAGATACATATGGACTTCTTGCAATAACTAGTCATTGGAGACACTTCTAATCTTCAACATTCAACTTCACTAGAGCATCCTCGATTTATCTTTAACATTCAAAACTTTCAGTCCCGCAGATTTTAGTTGTTCTTTTCATGCAATTTGTCTAGTTAACTCAAAATTAATACTAATCACAGAGCTCGAAACAAAGGTTGAAGAAATACTTTGTTTCCTTATAAGAATTAAAGGCAATCACAACTAAAGCTTTTCTACTCATACTAATTTCATGTAAAGATCATCACTCGTTTTTCTTTTACCCATTTAGTAATTTATTATTTAGCACATGATCTTGGTTCCACATAAGCACAATTTTTAATAACAAAGTCAAAATTCAGATGAGTTAACACTTAACTTATTGGGCCACTCAAAAATATGGGCTTCTACATAAATCTAAGTTAAGTTTTGTTATCATCAAAGTCTTTAGGCTAGTAGCCTTAGGCCAACATAAAACACCCATAATACTTACCTCTAAATTTGCTAGCCCATTTGTAGACTGAACGGGTTTAAGAGAAATGCATATTTAAACTTTGAATGTGAAATTTTGGATATGGAGCTTTATATTTTAAACAAATTAAGTATTTTAGAGTACTTATCATATTTCCTCTACCCCACAAGAAAATAAATGTCATCATTCTTTTATTTTTTTCTTTCTTGTTGCCCCCAATGAGATGGCATCTTCTTTAAGTTCATTTTGTCGTCGTGCATCTTTGACTCATTTTGTGAGATCTAAGATGATCGAGGAAGATTTAGAATTCTTTCATATAGTATTCCACTTAGATTTTGTTTGTTGTTGCAGGAAGGCTTGCACACTTCTTTACATATTGGATTAGGATATGGTATGATGCATGTTGAAGATTATTGATATAATGAGGTTTAATTCTTGCTTCATTCCTTTTTTATTAAGGTGCCGATGCATTTTTAAATTAAACCTAAGTCAAAGTTAATCTTGAGTTCTAAATTTTTATATATTAAATAATAAAAAGTATTTTGGATAACATCTAATAAAAATTAAAGTAAGAAATTCTATTCCATGAAATTTATATTAAACTAATTTTTTTAAAGGTATGTTTGAGAATTAGAATAAGAAGAAAAATACAAATAAAATATAAGGAGAGAAAGCATGATACATTTTTAACATTCCTTCAATTTTACTTTCTCTATTTTTGTTTGAACCCTATGTGCCTGTGGCACAGGAATCTTAAGTAGTGACTCCTTGTGTATACTATTACTACTACTACTACAACTACTATTATTATTACTATTATTATCTTGAAAACTATAATATGTCATGTTCGCTTGTGTTATTAAATCGATATGATTTGATATTAATTAAACATGTTGCATTCAAAAATTAGAAAGGTGACAAGTTATTTTAACATGTTTTAATAAGTTTGTTCAAATGTTTTATGATTACGACACGTATTATTAATTGTGGAATTTATTGTGAAATGATTATCTCGATGATTTTAGTATATGAGTTTTGCTTAGTATATGATATATATAGTATATGATATATATATATATATATATATATAAAAGAGGTGGGATTATATAAAATGCTAGTCATTAATAGCAGTTCTATTAACCCTCAGTGCATTCTAGATATTGACATGTAGTTTTTGTGATTGGGTATTGAAATGGTACTATGTTGAATGTTTTTTGATGGTTCATAAGCCAAGTGTTCATGTCTAGATATGTAATTATTTATCTTCGTAGGCTATGTACCTATGTTAGTATATATCAAATCTTAAAGTTCTATATAGACTTTTTTAATGAAATGTTTTTATTAAATTATTTTCTATTTAGTGTTAAACTCTTAAATTTTTTCACTTAATTTTTAATTATTTGTCATAATTTCTCCTCTTATTAACTTTATATTTTGATTAAAATATTATATACTTGTATTTTTATTGTATATTATTGTATTAATAACATAATAAACTATTTTTTCATTAATTCAAATCCTTTAACTTTTTATATATACCCATTATTTCAAATCTCTTTGCATTAAAGATTTATAAATTTGAATTTTTATGAAAATTATTCCATGCCTTGTCATACTTAAAGTTTCTATTATTTATTATTATTATGTTAAAACCTATTTTTGTTTAGAAAAAATTGTATTCCTACTCATCCTTTTTATTGTTGTACTTTATTTTCTATTTATTGATTATTGAGACTCATTTTGTTACTTATCATTGAAGACAATAGAGTTGAGTTTGAACATCTTAGTCTAGCTTAAGAGTACAGTTAATGATAAGCTAGCAATTAGTTCATTTAATATTATTAGTTATTGTCCTTTATGCTTGTGTATATATATTGAACGTTAAAGTTAGTTCAACAGATTATAGATAGGATCCCTGCCTTGTTAGTTATAATATTTGTTGGATAGAATCGAAAGTAGAGCTCTTTCTTTGGTTAATTTTGAGTGCTTGTTGTTATAGGCAATCTAGGATGTCTTATTTTTAGAAGATACTTTGTTAAAATTTTTATAGCATGTAAACATAATTTGATTTGATTATGGCAACCGTAAATCTTAAAATTTATAGAAGTGAAAGAAGTAGTGGAACCATATTTGATTTAGAATTGTTTTCCATAAAATCATGCATTAAAAATCATATAAGGATTTGTTGATGGTCAAGCTTACAAATGTGGATCTCCTAATAGGCCATGTTGATCACATCTCTATTCATGACATGACACTACTTGAAACTCTAAAGGATTCTTTCTTCATCTGAAGTTGTTTCTCTTCTCATTTGAACCTATTTCTCTCTTCATTTGAAGTTCTTCATCTATTACTACTCTTTTTCTATTTTCTATTTGAAACTATTCAAATGCTCTTCTTCTCATCTCTTAAGCTCTCTTCTCTCTCTCTCTCTCTTATTTTTTAATATGTTTGTCAAACTTCTATTTTTATTTTATGTAATTCAACTTTTTGCACAGTTTGCAATGTACCATTCTTCTTCTTTTTTTTTTTTTCATTTTTAGGCAACATATTTTTGTTTTCATTTTCACTAATTATTTCTTTTATATTTTTTTACAAATTGTTGGACAACAGTTGGACAAGGTAAATATTTATTTTGATTTGTAATATTTGTTTCAAATTTTTTACACATTAATATATTTTTAATGTATGTTAAAAATTTGCAGAGTCTATGTAGAGAGAGGAAGGAGAAAGACAAAGATGAAAGATATATAAAGATAAAGAAGAAAGATAAGGAAATTTAAAAAGAGAAGTTGAAAAATAATAAAAGAAATGTAACAATATATAATTGGCAAAAAGTCAAAATAAAAATAAAACAAATAAAGATATTATTTTGTTTGAAAAACTAAATAAATATAAAACAAAATATTATTAATTATAAAACAAAATAAGTATAAAACAAAAGAAAAGATGTAAAATATAAAATTTAAAAGAAATGAAAAAAAAGATCAGTCTAAAAATTATTTAAAGCTACAAATTAGAAAAAGTTTGAAAAGATCAAACATTTGCAGAATTGTCATTTACTAATGTTCCCATATTCCAATTCAGTCCATACCCACTTACTAACTAACAAAAATCTAACTAATAATGCAATTTAATTTTTAATAAAAAATAATACTTTTTTTTTTTAACTGAATTTACAATTGTTTCAATCAACAATTTAGTTTCTATTTTACCATTTTGTTGTAATGAGTATAGCGCTTGGCTGGTTGTCTATAGTTTAGCGTGTGTGTTAATGTGTTGAACTCAACACTTTGTTTGTATGGGCAATATTTTTGTAAAGATATTGGCCACTCCTAAATCATACGCAAGATTCCTAGTTCCTGCATTGATGATTTTGAATGGATTTGTGTGAATGTTAGAAACAGAGAGTGAATCTTTCGTGAATTGTATTGTATAAAGTTGATTAGATTGGGTTAGTCGTTTAAACTAAGATTGTAAACTCTGCCAAAATTTTAAAAAAAATATTTGAATAATAAATTGAAATATTTTGAATATTATGTATGTGTATGTAAGCATATGTCTCCACTGGCCCCAAAAAAAAAAAAGCATATGTCTGAGTTTGCAAGTCCACGGAATTAAGATTAAGCTCTTGTTGTATGTTGATCACCCCTCTTTCATCCCTTTGTAACATCTGCCTCTTCTTTCCCTTTTGACTTTAATTAATCTTTCCTTCAATGACTCTTGCCGTTGCACAGAGTAGAGGTTGGTCTATTTGGAATATATTGGTCCGTCTATGATTGATTGACTTATAACACAAAGCAAATGTTGGTCTGTGTTGGAATATATTGGTTTGCGTATGATAAATTAACTTATAACTCGATCTAATAACTTAAGATTAAAAATTAACTGATTAATTAACTATTAATCATTAATTATTTTTTAATTTTTTAATTCAAAAAACGTTTGTTATTTTTGGGAGTTAATTAATTTTGAAAAAGAACGATTTTTTTAATTGTATTACAAGAGAAGAAAAGGGGGTTCGAGAAGCGAACGGATTCTCTGCATATAGCAGAGATGAGCAGGCAAACATGCTCCTCAAACCTGAACCGTTGCTGCAATCCAATGTTCATGAATGTGCCAGGTCGTTTTAGTTAAACGGTGCGTATTCAACAGCTAGGGAGCACGGAGCCGTGCACGTGTCAGAGGCAACAAGCGTTGGATTACAAATGAGACAACCCGCGCTTCAGCCCCTTCTGTCCTGTTCCATAGCGTTTTTTTTACAGCAAACCTGTCCTTAAGTATGCAACAAAGAATTTATTTAAAAAAATTAATACTTAGAAAAAAATATTAGAACATTATTCAAGACATTATACAGACCACTAAAAGTTAAAACCAATATCCATAATATTTGAATCATTCTACTCTAACCATTAGAATATTATACATTCAAATCATCCTACTCTTATCAAAATATTATACAAACACTCGAAAGTGAAAACTTATATGAATAATATTTGAATAGCAACGTCGAAAAAAAGAATCCCCCTTGGTTACATTATTTTATTCCCATACACGTAATATACATAATTCTAATCCTTCTTGGTTACATAATATACATTATTATAATCTCCTTTTAAAAAAGTTTACCAAAGCTTCAAGATTCACGGACAGCAGATACAATGATGGAGTGACTCAAGTTTTTGGACCTGCTTCTGCTTCACATTCGCTGCCATTGCTTCATGTTTGCTGTAAAAAAAACGCTATGGAACAGGACAGAAGGGGCTGAAGCGCAGGAGTGCATTTCATTGCTCGGGTTGTCTCATTTCTAACCCAACGCTTGTTGCCTCTGACACGTGCACGGCTCCGTGCTCCCCAGCTGCTGAATACGCATGGTTTAACTAAAATGACCTGGCACATTCATGAACGTTGGATTGTGGCAACGGTTCAGGTTTGAGGAGCACGTTTCTCTGCTCATCTCTGCTATATGCAGAGAATCCGTTCGCGGTTCGAGAATTGTATGTCAAGAGAATTACTGTCATATATTCAAATTAAAAAAAGATCATACTATCATTAAGGCCTTTCTTATATGCCAAAGAAGGTGTGATATAAACCAGAACATGTAGGTTGGAAGTTTTAGGAGGATAACAAGAATATGCAATCCAGGGTATTAATTTGAACTTCTAAAGCACCATGTTATTGAATCCAGTGGCTCATCATCCACCTCATTTTCCAACTATGAATTGCACATTTTTTTCTTCAATTCTCATACCTCTTTATTAAATGATATTGTTGAAAAATCACCAAAAAAACAAAAATCGTACATACCATACTCACACGTCTTTAGATTCCGGCAGATTAATGCTCCTGTATTGTACACATAAAATGACTAGTTCACAGTTAATTCCCTCTGGGACAGTTTTGACGGTAATGACTTGTACCTAATTAAACATGTAAAAATGTACTTTTTAATTTTTAATTAGATCTTTTCTTAATTTAATTTAGTTTTAATTTAATTTTTTATTTTAAATTTTATTTTTGTTCTTTAACTTTATTTCATTTCACTTAAGTCTTTTAATTTCATTTTAAATTTTATTTTCATTTCTTAATTTTTTTAATTTAATCCTTTAATTTTAAAAAACTTCTGAAATATTTTCTTATCTCTGTCATTGTCAAATTAAAATTCAAATTGGCAGAAGGTTGTCAAAGTTAAACTATGAAAAAAAAACACATAAAACCTTTTTATCAAATAACTTGGCAGTGTCTTTAGAAAAAAGGAAATATATGAATAGTTTATTTACGTTAAAATATCTGCAGATTGGATCAAAATAAAATTAAAAGACCAAAAATACATATGTATTTAATTTTTTTTATTGTCCTAGCCACAAGAAAAGTTAAATTATCTAAAATTTTATAATACCTCAAAATATAATTAAATAAGGTGATTAAATATAATTAATTTGTTGAAAATTTAAGGTTTCATTGTCGTGAAGTTTCAAATTATATTGGATTCCCGAACCCCAACCGATATTTGTTGCTTTTTGAAGTGGATACGTTTAAACTAAGCAAGTACAAGCAATTTGGTCAGCTGGAGCAAATATATCTGGAAAACTATATAAATCTTATTCTGATTTTGCTAATCTTATTTCTCACAATGAGTGCTGAACAGTATGCGAATTCCAGGCGGTCAGGCAACTTTTGGAATAATGTGCAATAATCCAAATCCAAAATTTGCAAGTTACATAAACTACAAATGAGAAAGGTTTAAATACCTTTGATATTTTAAATGACCAATTAAAAATGGCAACTTGCAGCATAGCTTGATGCCCTATGATTTTTTAAAATAATGTATTATTGAACTTCAATATCTTCCAATCTAGATTAAACACAAAGTCTCAGCCCCAAGTAGTGATGTATACCAAGTAAACAGCAACATGTTTGCTAAAAGGCCATTTTATGGAACTTCAATGTCCATCGCCCACCTCGATATCGTAAACTAACAATAATGCGTACAAATAGCATAGGTTCTAAAATATTACAGTTCGCAGAATAAGAAAGGTATGCAAGATTTGGACCAACGCTTCCTTAAGAAAGTCACATTGAATAATAAAATGAACATCGTGGTACTCCTCTCAAAAAAAAAAAAAAAAACTAAGTTTATCTACTCTCTACCACATATCCACTTACTTTGTTCTAGCCTAATAGAAATACCCAGATCAATTTTTCCTTGATTACGTGTCCTAGAACAACAATGTGATCCAGCAAGTAAACTGCATCTTTAAGCTTGTGCGGCCAATTCCTGAGAGCTGTGTGTATGTTAGTTGCTTCTGCTCAGCATCTTCAAGCACAGCCTTGATTGTAGTGAGAGGGTTGGAAAGTCTTGTCATTTCCTGATTGACACCCAGAATCAATCCAAGTTCATTTTGAATGAGTGAGCTCAAATTCTCAACGGCAACTTCAAGCACAGACTCAGCCATCGGTAAGACGAAAAGAATGCAAGAGTAAGTAGGAACGCTTGCCAATGCACTAATGAAGCAAGAAGAGATAACCAGAGGTGGAACCTTGATGCCTTGACTTGTGAAATTAAAAGGCAATCTCACAAGCTGGAGGGGAAAAGTCTATAATGTATTGTTGGAACTAAATAATCCATCTTCAGATGCAGCATTGACATTTGGAAAATTCTTGGAAGCAACTATGACAGATGGGATGGGAAAAAATAATTAACGTTTGTTTTGCTTTCGTTATTGAAAAGAATTTTTAAATTTGAAAAACAAACCAAAAAAAAAAGTTGTTTTAAAGGCATATTGAGTAGTGGTAATTTTTGTGAACTAATGTAGTGTCTTTTCACTAATGTTAATGGGGTAGATAACAACTATTACAAGTTGGGATGAATATTTTTATTTTTCAAGCATAAGTGAAAATTTGAATGAATTTAAAACTAGGAAAAGTGCTCATTTTTGTTTAGATTATCAACGGCTTTTTATGTTTTTGTTTCCAAAATTAGTTCATAGATTTTTCTATGTTGGAATAAAAAGTTATTCATAATTTAGGTTTTTCAAACTTTTTTTTCTTGTTTTTAAAACTATTTTACAGAATAGAAAATCAAAATCAAATATTCCCTGTTTTTTAAGAAAAAAACGTACATACCATACTGACACGTCTTTAGATATCCGCTAGAATAATATCCCTGTATTGTACACAAAATGACTTAATTCATACTACATTCCCTCTGTGACAGTTTTGATTTAATGACTTGTACTCAATAAAAGAGGTAAAAATTCACTTTTGATTTTTTAAATTTTATATGAGGTTTTATTTTTATTTTTTTAATTTTATTCAGCCTTAATTTAATTTATTAATTTTATCTTAAATTTTACTTTTCTCTTAACTTTATTTAATTTCACTTTTGGTTCTTTAATTTTATCCTAAATTTCACTTTCATTTTCTTAATGAAATCTTCTAATTTTTATAAACTACTCAAATGTCTCATTCTTGTCTCTATCATTGTCAATTTAAAAGCCACGAAGAAACCATATAAAATTTTTCTGTTATATAATTTGGTAGTTTACTCAAAGAAAAGGAAACATATGAGTAGTATGTTTAAATTAAAAAATTAAATTAGAATAAAATAAAATTACGAGGACAAAGTAAAATTTAAAATAAATGTAATAGATTATATTGAAACAAAATAAAATTTAAAAAATGAAAGCAAAATTTGAGATAAAATTAAAAGACCATATTAAAATAAAATAAAGTTAAAGAATAAAGTACACTTTGAAGTAAAATTAAGAGATTAAAATGTATTTTAGTCAATTAAATAGTAAGTGATTTGCTATCGTAGTACTCAATTATAATATAGAATACATTTGTATTTGATTTTTTTAAATTGTCATAGCCACAAGAAAAATTAAATTAGTTGAAGTTTCATACCTCACAATTTAATTATTATTCTGAAATAAATTAATTAAATCTAGCTGGTTTATCGAAAATTTAAGAATTCATTCTCTTGTAGTTTAAATTATATTGGATTTCCGATTCCAACGGATATTTCTTGATTTTTGAAGTGGACACATTTAAACTCAATAAGTTTCAGCTGGGATAATTTTGCTAATCTTATTTTTCACAATAAGTGCTGCATAGTATACCCATTTTGGAGTGATGTGCAATAATCCAAATCCAAAATTTGCAAGTTTCATAAACTACAAATGGAATTGGGATGTGTTCCAAAGCCACTATGGAAAAAGGTTTAAACATCTTTGATATTTTAAATGACCAATTAAAAATGATAAACTTGTAGCATAGCTTGATGCCGAGTTCCCACAAGATTAACATTTATCAATATATCAAGTGAACGATTGTCATCCAAATCGTATGGCACCCACGATTTGCTGTAGGAAAAACAATCTGTAGAAGCATGAGTATTTGCTTAGTTTGAGAACACGAACTGAAGAATTTGAGTCATTCTTGAAGCAGTATCTTCTGTTTCACTTAATTTCATTCTATGCTTTAGCAGTTTCAACTTTCAAAGTTACAAATCTATGCATAATACTGTCACTCTATTTATCAAGAATATTAGAGAACTGTGTCTGCTATATGAACATTTGAAGATAAATTTAGGGGCAATATAGTTTGATTTGATGCTTGAGGAAGATATCTACAGTTACTGATGCAGTTTCCATTTCACGGGAATTGTATCTCTTGTAATTTTGAAATTTTGTTATCTTCCTGTTACTTCTCTTTATATTCTACTACTGAAAGCAGTCTCATATGAAAGAAAAATCAGTATTACTGTTTTACTGATCTTATAATTCTTATATATATGTTAAATATTTTTTCACTACAATTTTTTCACTATATGTATTACACAACAGTAATTTTCGAGACCTTTTGATATCTCTTTGGTAGTTGGGCTACAAACATGGTTCTCGAAGCAAGTTAATGCCTTATAACCTTAAACTCTTCGATACCATTTTTATCTTATTAGTCATTTGGCTATTAAAACCAAATTTTCAGTGATCCATTATATGTAAGTTTCTAGACATTCATTTCGTTGAATTGCATGCTTGAATTGCTTTTCAAGAGCATATTTTGGATGTTAATAAGAGAAGAAATGTGGGATCAAGGGTGAACTGAATGCAATTGTGTAAACAAAGACTAAAATGAGCAGCAACCTTCAATATGCAAAATGATCCCCCCATTCTAGATTTGGAACAGTGCTAACTCAAAAAAAAAAAAGATTTCTGCCAAAAAAAATCTTGTTTTTGGAGATTTGTCATTTGACCAAGACATCAATACAATCCAAAACAGATAGTCTTTTGTTGTCAGCACTCAGCATGAGTCCAACAACAGAGTCTCGGCCACAACCAACAAGTACTCTTGTATACCTTGACAACACTACCTTCCAATATTGGGCAAGGCCATTTTATTGAACCTCAATTTTCTTCACCCACCTCAATATCAAAAAATATAAATAATAATTTTTTTTCTTGAATTGACACTTTCTCTTTATTAAATGATCCAGTTCAAAGAGTGTCCCAAAAAAAAATCTTGTGTGAGATTAGAAAAACCTGAGTTAAATAATTCCTTGCATGACAGTGAGTATAACATAAACAATAAATAGACCTAGATATATAAACAGTGAACCTTAATTTAAATCGTTAACAGGAGGAGAAACCAACGTTCAGCGATGAATTGAATGCAATGGTATAAACCAAGAATAATAATACGTACAAATAGCACAGGTTCTGAAATATTACAGTAAATATGGAAGGAGGCAGAAAAAGAAAAGAAGATGCAACCTTCATTATGCAAAGTTCCCTCCATTCTAGGGTTGGAACAATGCTTCATCAAGAAAGTCATTTTGCAAAAGCTCACATACCCGCAGCAAGCAACAGGGAACAAAACTTTCGTGCTTCATGTCCAAAATTTGTGTTGGAGATTCGCGGTCTACGGTCCGTCAGCATACTGAACATATGAAAGCAGAGATTTTTCAGCTCCAGAGTCAAACACAAAATGCAGCAGAGAAACACTGTAATATATACAAATCTCAAGAAGAAAATGATGATAATGTAATCTCACATTGAATATTTAGCCCCCGACTCCCGTTTTCTTTTTGTCGAGCACTTTAAAGATTCAAAGTTCATTCAGAAAATGGTGAGTAATTCATCTAACACTACCACATGCTTTGGAATATCTGATAGGAGTATGATGGTGGGGAGAATAACAAGTACTTAAAGGAAACACTGACATATACTCTATTCCCGCCAAAATATATTTTGGACTCTCAAATTTAGAAAAATACGAAGTTTGGGACGAATGATTTGCGGCATTACGAATACCGTTGAGATCACATGTATAGTAATACCCTCTCTCCTTGTAAGAATCCCATTAACATATTTAAAACAAAGTAGAAATAAAAACCCCGTGATTAAAGCAATATGACATAAACTACAGGCAAATCGAGAACAGACCTTGCCATGCCACGCTATTTCATGAATAAACAAGTCAGGGACATATGGACAAAAGCTTTCATTTAAACGAATACGCGAAACATGAGCAATCTTGTGCCAATCCTCCCCTGTTTCCTCCTTACATCTCTTCACTAACTCAGGGCAATCCCAAATTTCCAAATCTTTCAAACTACTAAGGCATTCAGTGCTCATTGGAAGTGACATCAACCTGGGGCATTTCAATATCGACAATGACTTCAGCGACCCAAGGTTTCCCAACCAGTCAGGCAAGGATGCTAGATTTGGAAGATAATATAAAGATAGAGATTGCAGGGTAGTAATATGCTGTAAAGCCTCAGGAAAATCTTCCACTTCTGGGCAGCCGGCAATCGTTAAAAGTTCAAGGGCAATGAGGTATTCAAAAACCTGCAGACAATTTGAACTTAGCATACCCACAAATTTTCAATCTTTTGAGAGAATACAACCCTTGCAACGCTTCCCCTGTCAATGTCTCAAGGTTGTCGCAGCGCACAATATGCAATTCTTCGAGAGCATTTAAGTTACGGAGTTCAGTTGGGAGTACTTCAAGTTTGTCAAAACAGAAAATGTGGAGTTCCTTGAGGCACGTAAGACCTCCTAGCATCCCATCTGGAAAGGAAGTCAACTCTTTATCTTCAATGAACCAAAGGCATTCAAGATTGCGCAGATTTTGAATTGAACCCAGGAACACTCTGTTGCATTCGTCTAGCGTTCTTAGATCAGTGACGGATGGAAGGCAAGGCAAGGACAAATTTGGACAATGAGTAATTTGCAAGCTGGAAAGACACGGGAACGTGTTGTCTCCATCCTCCCTTGACAACTTCATGAGGCTTGGTAGCTTTTCCAACATTAGCAATTTCAGAGCTTTGAAACCTCTTGCAACTCCATCGCCATAGGATTCACGGTCTACAAATTGCAAGTGATTCATGTTCGATAACTTCAACTTCTTTAGAGATGGAAGTCTTTCCAGGGGCGAAATTTGAACAAAGTTTTTACAATCCACGAGTTCTAAATGACTTAAATCTCTTAGGGTAGCATTACGAATCCACTGCGGGAGTTGAGTACCAAAATATCCTCCTACAAGCACACTTTGAAGTTGTTGTGTATGAGGTTGAAGAACGTCAAGAATCTGCTCCACATTTTCCTGTAACTGGGATTTCTCATTTCTTTCCCATGACAACCCCAACTCGTTCAGCTGCTTATCCGCCAAATTTGCATCTTTGGCGTCCGTCACACTTGTTACCCTCTCCAAGTGCTTAATGTGAAGCGTTCCTTTAAGTTTCAAGTTTCCTAATTCTTCCAATAGGAACCCTTTTTGCGTACCAACAATATATGTATCCAAGGTCTTTAAGCAAGTTAGTTGACCCATCTCTGGAGCCACTCTAGATAATGATCTGCACTTTTTCAAATGTAGATGTCGAAGAGACTTTAAGCATTTTAGACGGTTTGGCAATTTTTGGAGATATTTACAACAGTTCAAATTCAAAATCTGCAAATTCCACAACCCACATATCGAATTGGGAAGTGTTTCAAAGTCACCACCAGAAAGGTTTAAATACCTTAAATGTTTTAAATGGCCAATTGAAGATGGCACCTTTTTTAACTCTGTGATGCCAATCGCTCGCAGAGAATAACATTTCATCAATATATCGGGTAAAGAGGAGCCATCGCATCTATATGTCAATAAAAACGTCTTCAATGATTTAACCTTTTGTAAAATCAATTTTACGGTTTCGTCATCACCGCCAAATGAGATATGGCGGGTTCTTTCAGACAGATCAGTTGCATCATCAAAATATGTAATGCAGATCTCTTCCTTTGTAACAGACTGAGCGAGGTCATGAATCAAATCATGCATCTTGAAAAATTGAATATTGCCATCTCTATCCGTCTCAACATCTTGGAAAAATGATCTCCACCATAATTCATTGAATACTGCATTTCCATCGTCTTCCACTTCCAATCCTTCGTTGGACGAAATGAAGCCATTAGCCATCCAAAGTTCAATTACAAATGTCGTACTCATTCTTCTACCTTTGGGGAACAATGCACAGTAGGCAAAACACTGTCTTAATTTTGCAGGTAAATTCAAGTAACTTAATCTTAAAGCAGGCAAGATAGAATATTCATCTTGTGGTAAATTCCAAATCTCACTTTCCTTGATATGGAGCCAGTCTCTTACCTCCATTTTGAAGCGCAAAAGACTTCCTAGAGTTTTAGCTGCAAGAGGCACTCCTTTACACTTTTTTACTATCTCCTTCCCTATAGCCACAAGCTCTGCACGTTCCTCCTTGTCTTGTCCAAAAGCTCGCTGTTTAAACAACTCCCAACAATCATCTTCAGATAACAATGATAACCGATGAGGAGGCACCGTTCCCGTGATTGATGCAACCTTTGTATCACGAGTAGTGACCAAAATTGAAGCACCCTTTGACCCACAAGCCAATGCATATTTCAACTTATGCCATTTTTCTTGGTCATCATTCCACATATTATCCAAAACTAGTAAGTATCTTTTTCTTCCAAGTAGCGCCTGAAGTCTTCTTTGTAAAGGCTCTAAATCCAAATCCTCACAGGCATGTCCAGATGCTGATTCTAGTATAGCTTTTGACATCCTCTTCAAACTGAAATCTTCAGAAACACATACCCAAATTTTTGGCTCAAAATGATTAACTACCCTTTCATCACTGAAGATAAGTTGGGCAAGGGTAGTTTTACCGAGGCCACCCATACCGACAATTGGATAGACTGATAAATCCTCAAAATTTGACGCATCGCCAACCAAAAAGTCTACAATTTTTTTCTTCTCTTCTTCTCTTCCATAGACTTGGGGTTCGCTAATGATTGAGGTAGTTTGTCGCCATTCCATGACTTCATTTCTGCTCTCAATAACCGGCCCATGCAAATGAAATTTGGACCTTTCCTTGGCAATTTCATCTAACCTCTCACTTATCTCTTTCAATTTCTTAGCAATTTTGTAACGGAACAAAGCATGATTGGGATGGAAAGAGAACAAGCAAGAGCCTTGTACCTTGTCTGCAGACCCACACTTGTGTCCCTGGTATTCCAATGAAAGGGCTTTTGTTGAACACTCATCCAATATGTCTTCCAGCACGCGAGCTGCATCTTTAAGCTTCTGCAGCCAATTCTTGAGAGCACTGTTCGTGAGTTGCTTCTTCTCAGCATCTTCAAGCACAGCCTTGATTGTAGTGAGTATGCTGGAAAGCCTTTTCATCTCATGATCGACACCCAAAAACAAACCAAGCTCTTTCTGAATGAGTGAGCTCAAATTCTCAAGCACAACTTCAAGCACAGCCTCCGCCATCGTTTGAATGACAATATGAAAATAAAATGCTGAGAGAGTGAGGTGTTTCTTTTCTTTGGGTCAGAAGTTGAGAGTGAGGTTGAATGTTTGACAATGCAGTAATCAAGCAAGAAGATGAGCAGAGACTTCTGCGGTCGACTTCTCAAGTCAATGAGGAAACTAAACCGCGTGATCCGATAATGTATGGCTGGAATTTAGACGGAATCCAATTTTAGATGCGACTCTTATCCTATTGAAAGTTCTTGGAAGCAACCACACGACAATGACAGATTTGACTAGTGTTGCTTGTCTTTTAAGGACCAAAAGTAAAGTTTAAATTGCAATATTCAGATGAATAAATAATTTTTATTTTGACTAAATATTGTCCTCCGCGCGTCAATTTTTATCAAGTTCGTATTAGAAGCTGAAAATTCTCGGTTGAGCATTGGATTTATTATTACAGGAAAGAGATAAAAGAATATGCCTTGGAATACCACTATTAATTTGAGTTTCGCCCCCTTCACCCAATTTTTTTTTTTCTTCTTCTTTTTTAATACTTGTTCTTGTTCAATTTTTATTTTTATTTTTTTAATTACCTCGTTACCGAATACAAATTAAGTCATAATTTAATTGCATTTCCCCCTTATTATGTAAAGCTTAGAAACCATCTTCTACGGAAGATTTCAAAGAAAGATATCCAATTGAGTAGTTTTGATATAAATTAAATGCGCAGCTGATGAGTGAAATGTCATGGACAACTTTTATGGCAGAACGATTGTTGGAAATGTGTGTGTGTGTGTGTGTGTGTGTGTGTATAGAAGCATGATTATTTGCTAATTAGTTTGAGAACACAAACTGAAGAATTTGTTACATTCTTGAAGGAGTGTATTATTGAAATTCACCTTTAGATGCGATTACTATTCGGTCTTCCTGGAAATAAGAAGGCGAAAAATGTGTGAGAATTGTGATGGAATCCCAAGTTATCACCACCACTTTTTTAAAAACAAAAAGATTTTTTTTTTTCAACGCTTCTTCTCTATTTCTCATGAATTTCCAATATCACTGAAAAAATAGCCAACTGTTTCGAAAATAAATTGGAAAATTTTTAAGATTTTTTTATATAACATTCAGCATTTGTGATAGTTTTCCAAATGATTAGAACAATTTTAAGATTTTCATTGTTTAAACACAGATAATGATGTGTTTAAGGATCTAAAGTAGGAAACGATGCTGGTTTACTGAAGTCAAGTAAAGCACCAGAGAAGGGGCTTGAACCTTCGACGTTAACAGCTAACCGAGCTACTCCAGCAGTCATCTTACGTAGATAATATGTTACTATTAAACATATGTAAAACCTTTTCTTTCAAAAACTGACGCTTTTATTATTTATTTTTCCATGTTGCTTCACGATTTACAATAAAATGCATTGCCAAATCATTTAATAAAATCTTTTTTTAGAAAATAAACTTTCTTTTACTATTTTGGAATTATCTATTGAATTATGCTTTAGAAAATTCGGTCTAAGGAAGGTCAAAATTATTTATTATTGAATGAGATCAATCTATACAATAGAAAAAAAATTATTTTATCCAAATCTTCGAAAATTTAAAAGGTGACAGGTGTAACTCTTAATAATATTATCACTAGTTATTACTTATAACACAAATGAAAGAGCTATCTTCCACCTATTTTAAGGCAGACTTTATTATTGGTTGAATTTATTTTAAAAATAAGCTGAATTTAAAAACAAAAAAGGTCACAAAGTTGGCGACCAAGTACTATTTGCATTCTTTCATGCCCAAATTTGGTCCGACCTGTTTTATAAATAATAAATAAAATTAAAAAAAAATATATATATATATATATATATTTTTCCCTTCTCTTCCTCCTCCTTTGTATTATTACTACAGGTGCTAGAAGAAGTAGTTGGATATGCAACAGGGCTTGTCATAATTGATTCTTGCTCCTTCTTCTTCTTCTTCTTCTTCTTCTTTATTGACTCAACCTTTTGCCATTTGATGATTTGAGTTTTTGTAGAAGATGGTGCCATCTTTGGTACTGGGAAACTCAACGCAAAGATTAGTTGAAAATCTTTGTTTGCAGCAAAATATTCTGATTCTGAAGCATCAAAGAATTTTCAAACTGAAGGAGGTTGAAAAGTTTCTGCTGCTTGTCATGTAAATCCCCAAAAAAAAAAAAAAAAAACCACTACATCAACAAGTGCTATCACTAGTTAGGAGATTAAATTTTATTCTAAGCTCTCTCTCCAAATCCTAATGAGAAAGTAAGACCTAAGAGTCCCTTACTATTTACAGGGAAATTCACCTTTTATAAAATAACATAATATTATTTATTAATAATATAAAAATTCATTAAAATACAAGTCAAATTCCAACTTTTTATATTCAAACTTGAATTCAACTTATTTTTATATTCGAGTTTTTTTTAAATGAGTATTTTTTTTTTAAAATGAGTTCATCTTTTATCAATTTTTTTAAATTCATATTTTTCTTTTTTGGGGCTAAACTTAGATGATAAGTTATATTTCAATAATAGAAGTGAAGAGAGAATACTATACGCTAAAGGTATGTTTGGTACGGGGCTTATGCGAAGGAAAGGAAGAGAAAGAAGTATGACATCTCTAATTTTATTTGTTTGGTACTATTGGATTTCTTCCCTTGGTGTAAAATATTCCAATAAACAACAAAGACAACTCTCCTTAGCTATAGCAATGGGAAGTGCACAGATGTGAGGGAGAGGCACTTGAGATTACCATTTTGCCCTTCATTTATTTGCCCCTCATACTACAGAGATCATGCTTATAAATAACTCAACTGGAAAAAGACACCACAACACGTGCGAAAACTCAGAACTTTCTTACCAAGTCTTCCTTTTCCTTAAGCCATCGGAGCTTGTGTACACAATCAACGAACATGGTTTGCAACAATTACTCCACTATAGCTTCTTCCTTGAGGTTGAACAAGGTTATGTGGATAGGCTATATTGTGTGAAATGTTTACATTTTCTAATGGGTTCCTTTGATTATTAATGAAGGGTTTCAATTTTTAGGTGTTTAAGAGGTTTAAGTTCATTTCATAACCCATTTGATTTTATTTGCTATTCATTTGGATTTGCTAACCATTATTCATTCTAGTTGTTGATACATAGCTAAACTTCTACAGAAAATAATTAACCAAGAAACCAAAAACTAGCTTCTTGCTAACCAAGAAACTCTCTCTGGTGATATACCAGCCACCTATTCTGGAAGTTCCAATTCTAATCAAAGCATATATACCCGTAAGTGGATTTGTATGCATAGCCACTTCAATCATTCTCATCATAAGTTCTATAAGGTCACAAATTTCTCTTCAAAAAAATATTATAAATTTTTAACTTGCCACTTTTTTAAAAAATATATATAAACTTGGCATTCACTGCATTTTGTATAAATCTAACTCATTATGGATGAAATTAAAAGGTCAACTACTGTTAGTTTTTGTGGCATTGATATAATAACTTAATTCCATTTGAGGTATATAACCCTCAAGTTACTTTTTTAATTTTTGCCTCATTTTCTTCAACTATATATAGAAAGATTAGTTGTTGATCAATAGGTAATACAAATTTATGCTCTTTTCTATATATTCTTTGCTAATTATTCATATGCTTTTGTTATATATAAATATATAATGTCAGTTTAGGTCATTATCAAAGGAGATGTTAATTTCTATGAAGTCTTAGCCTTTTGGCCTACCATTACAAACTTTGGACCTAGTGGAAAATTGTCTCTTATCTTTCCATTCAAATGGGAATTCATTGATATCATTTAAAATCTAACCAAGGAATCAAAAATGCTTAGTGACAATTTTTTGTGATCTAAGGATAAGGAGAAGGGCATATCCCATCTAAATGAGTTTTTATTAATGAGGTCAATGTAAGTGATATATGCTCTTTTATTTATTATGTACAAATCAAATGATTCTAACTTCCATTTACCTTATTATTATAAAAAGGAAAAAATAGACATTGTGTGACAAAAAGAGACGAATTTTTAATTGATAATCTCATTCAATTTATATAAAGATTCTTGGTTTTATGTTAATAAAGAGTGAAACAAATACAACTTTGCTTTTCTAATAAACTAATGCTCTCCAGTTCTTGTGTTCTACCTAATAACAAGCTTTGAATGATTTATTTGGAAAAACTAACACTCATCAAGATAATCATTCATCTAGCAAATAATGTATAGCCTTAAACCTAAGGTATAAGTGCTTTGTTACCATAGTGCCTCTAAATGAAAACTAAAGTTAAGCCTTAAACCCAAGGAAGGTATGGTACCTAATAAAAGCAAATCTATGTTCATTACTTGGCAAGGCAAATTTGACATTAACCATTATAATTATTAAGCATTGTTACTGCAGTACATTTATATGAAAAATATGTACATAAAAGTTGGTTCTATTGTATGGTAGGATATATTTTGAGTGTGTTCATATTTGTGCAATTCTATTGATGTCATCTACTTGTTTGGAACCATTAATATGTTGGGATTGTTTGTTTGTTTTTTTTTTTTTTGGCATTTAGAAATGTGAATATTGTCATTGAATTGTTCAAACATAGCCCCATAGTGAATTACTTATGATGTCCTTCATTATGCTTGTGACATGGACATTACTTATATTTTACCCATTTTTTCATATAGTGATGGGAGACCTTAAAACAAAAGTGTTCACTACACTCTTAGAGTGGTGGTTGTAACTGCTATGGTGAAATGGTATCTCAGTGTGTATAGTGTCATTATTATTAGGCGTTATCTGAGTTGTCACCTGTATACTCTAAACTTCGAGGCCAAGAGGCAATACCTAAGGAATTTCATATGTGCTAGTGACATTACCTGTTATAACAATCTAAGAATGGATATATCGACATTTGATTGACTATGTTCAATGTCACATAATATAAGAAGACTTAGGCCGACAAAAAATACGTTAGTAGATGAGCAAGTAGCAATTGTTTTTTTAAATATTCTAGCTCACCATGTAAAGAATAGAATTATCCAATTCAACTTTGGAAGATTGGAGGAAACCATAAGTAAGCATTTTCATCTAGTGTTAAATGCCATGATATGATTACATATAGAGTTGTTCAAAACACCAGAGCCTATTCTAAAAGATTCAATAGCTGAGAGATGAAAATGGTTTAAGGTAAATAGTCATTAATGCTCCTATGTAATACCATTCCCTACTTATAACATCCTTCATAACTTGTATCTTTTTGCTAGAATTGCCTCAATGCACTCAATGGCACACATATTCGAATAAAGGTGTGACTAGAAGACAAGCCCGGTATCGTAATAGGAAAGGGGAGATCACAACTAATGTTTTAGGTGTATGCTCCCAAGATGGGCAATTCATATATGTTTTGCCTAAGTGGGAAGGATCTAGAGCTAATGGACGGGTATTACGTGATGCTGTTAATAAGAGGCATGATCTAAGAGTACCATAGGGTGAGAATCCAAAACTTATTTTGTAATATGGTTTTGTATAGGGAGAGTATCCTTATTTACTGAATGCTAAATTTTTATCCTAGGATGTTACTATTTGGTTAATGCGAGCTACACGAATTATGAAGGCTTCCTTGCACTATATAGAGGATAAATATATCACTTAAATGAATGGAAGAAAGGTAGACAACCAATGACACCACATGAATCTTCAACATGGAACACTCAAGGGCACGAAATGTGATTGAAAGGTGTTTTGGGTTGTTCAAGTTACGCTGGGCAATCCTTAGAAGTCCATCATTCTATACTATCAAAGCCTATAATTGTGTCATAATTGCATGTGCATTATTGCATAATCTTATTAGGTAAGACAATGTTGATGATCCACTTGAAGCTGAGCCTAACGACACTGGTTCTGTCACTCCAACATATGAAAGCATCCCTTTATCACTAATAGAACTTATTGATGCTTACAGCAATTGGCAGGAGAGATTAGTAATTGAGATGTTTAATAAGTTTAAAGGTCATGCAAGGACAAATTGAATAAAACTTGTGTTGATGTGATGATGACTATTTTTGTCTATATTTGATTAATATTCTTTTAGTGTTAGTAGTTTGATCTTTATGTATCTTAAAGTTTGTAATTTATGTACACCAACTCTAGATATGTAATCTATTGTTTTTAACACTGCATCTTACTTTGATGCTAATGTTTATGGTACATATTTGCACTATTGTTTGTGTTTGTTGACTTGATAATCTTGACAAATAGTTATGTTTACTTATTATATAATATTAACTATTAATTTTGTTTGTTAATTAGATTGCACTAATGGAGTAACAACCAGAGTCTAGCACCCAAGTTTCGAAGCATGTGTGGACAAAATGAAGACGCATTGCTAATGTAATGCCTTGTTGACTTACAGACTGAGGGAAAATTCTTAGGTGAAAATAGGCTTAGATCTAGGCATCTCGGAGCATCAGAGCTCAGGATAGAAGCCAAATCTCCATGGTACAACCTCAAAGGTACTCCTCACATACAGTCTTGGCTAAAAACATTTAGAACAAGTTAGAACACGGTGTATGATATGGTATACAAACCTAATACAAGCAGGTTTAGCGAGGACCCAATCAAAAAGTGTGTGACAGCTAAAAAAGAAGTTTGGAATGAGTATGTAAAGGTAACACCAATTAATTGTTGGGAGTTTCTATTATAATTTTATTTAAATTTTTTCTAATTTAGTTTTATTAAAAGTTAATGTATTTTTATAGTTTGATTTAAAGTTGTTATAAAATGTTATTATGTCTATTAACTTTAACTTAGGGAGGGTATGGGCTATGCTATATATTACACTTTCCAAATTCTAATCTCTGTATAAATAAACAAAAATAAAACAAAAAGCAAAAAAGCTTGCTCTTCATTGGAAATGAGTTTTTAGTTTATTTCTTATGCTTCACTTACCCTTATATGTTTACATAATGAAATGTTGAACAATATCATATTGCCATAACATGTTTTTATTTATGGTCCTTTTTTTTTATCACCTGCCTCATCTAAGTAATTTAGTATCATATATACTTGTATTTACAATCCTAAGACCAAATTATAGTTCTTTTTTTTCTTTACCTTAAAAAAATTTATAAGATGTACCATGCATGGTTAGTTTTGTCAATCAAATTATTGTAAATTTCACTAATAATATTTCAATGGCATGAAAAAAATAATACTAATGAAATAATGATACTACTTCCTCTGAAAAGTCAACTTAAAGTAATTAGAACCTCAATTATGATCACAAGAATAACATTATATTTATTTTTCTTTAAAGCTAATGTGAAATGTGGTTATAATTTCTATTTTATTTAATTTTTCTTTTGAAGTTGTTGTAATTTTCTATAAAGATGCTATGAATTTCATATGAAGTTTCATTATAGTTGAGTGTTAACGTTGTTGTAGTTTAATTTAAAAGTGCTATAATTTTTTGTGTAGACACAAAAAAGCTACACCATTCAGGTGTAGGCTATTTCCATACTTTATGGAGTTATGCCTTGCATTTGGCAAAGATCGTGCCATTGGAAGGGACGTTGCATCTACTTGTGACATTGTTGAAGACTTAGATGCTTGGCAAGAAGATCCAGAACTAGATGATGTAGTGGATACTGAGATGCCTCATGAGATTGACCATAACACTCTATTGTCTTACTTGTCCCAACATAATAGAGGTAAGGTATCTTCTCGACCTAAGAAAAAGTGCAAGACTAGTCACAATCAAAGTGAGCATATGGTCGAGGTGATCAAGACAATTGGTGTAACTATTGATAATAGCATTCAACTAGCCATGGATAAAGTGTGCACCCATGTTGACAAGTTGGCACACAAGGCTGCCATGGACGAGCGAGTTAAGAAGTTGTATGCAACATTACTTAAGGTTGATGGCCTAATGCAATATGAACTTTATGAGGGATTAGGTAAGATTGCCTCAGATGATAGGTTGCGTGTATTATTCCCCACTATTCCGAATGAGACAAAGGCGGATTGGATTCAACATGTGCTTGGATGGTATGTTGTCTTCTCTATTTATGACATAGGTTGTTTAGCCTTTTTTGTGTCACATTTTTGTGTAGTCTAGATATGTGGTCCTATGAGAGATTGAGGTTTTTGATATATAATGTGATTGGTGGTGTTAATTAAAAGTGATGATTTTTTGTCTAGATATGCTTTTTGGAAGTGTTTCTTGGCTAGTAGGTATATGCCAAAGAAAAGCATTATTTTTTGGTGTATATATTGGCTAAGAAGTGTGTGGCTATGATAGTTGATGTTTTTTTATGTATATATTGGATAGGAGCTAAGTGCCTAGTAGAGGCACTATTTTTGGATGTAAATAGGTGGATAATATTAGCCTCATGACCTTTGAAGGTTGTCTTTTGGTGAAGTTGAGATATAGCAATAATGCAATGCATATGTGCTTAGGAGACAATATGTCTTTGGTGTAAATAAGTGATTGCAAGGAACCTTTTTGCTTGTAGGGGTTGGATTTTTTTATGTTAATAGATGGACTAGGATGTGGCCCATGAAAGGCCTTGTTTCTTGATGTAAAAAGTTAGCTAGTTGTCCCCATTAGTGGCATATGGTACACTTCTATATATTTGGCAATGACAATCCTTATATTTTGATGTATTTGAAGTATGTGACAATCTTCATATTTAGAGGTATATAATGCATATGACAGTCACGTATTTTGTGTTTTATTTTTGTTCTATCTAGTCAAGTGTATTGGTTTTTCATCTGTATTTTTTTATCAAATTTCCCACACTTTGGTTAAAGCTTCATACAGGTATTTGTTATCATCAATGGGAACTATAAATATTATTATCATTATTACAGCTTAATGTTCAAACATACCTTTGATGTAGTGATTTTGACATCTATATGCTATATCCTTTTAACAACATCTTTCTATGGCTTATAACAAGGTCTTAGTGGTTACAAAATTCTATTGTCTAGTCCAAATAAGTGATAGCTTTGTCTTCCTTTTTTTCCTTTTAATCCTTTTACTAATTGTTTCAAAGTTGATGTTTATTTTGTTATTTCAACTTGTTCATATATGGAGTTAAGTTTAATTTTGAGATCACGTGGTTGGACGTATAAGGTGTATAGGTTCATGAGTTCCAAAGTGAAGTGAGATTAATAATAATTAGGATATTCATTAAATGGAGATGAAATAAAGAAAGTTTGAATTGACTATACAATATATATTCACCTGCTTGTATTACAATACTCAGTAGACTGCCTTGTATAATTTTATTCAACAAATTTTATAAACACTTGTGATGTCTTGTTTATATCAAGAAAAACTTGATAGATATGAACCAAAATTATGTAAATACTTGGCAGAAAAAGGAAAAAAATAGTGGAACCTTGTTTATATCAGCAAATTATAATAAGCACATCATGCATATGCTGAGTAAATGAGAAAATAGATGAAGAGAGATAAGATCTAACAACTTTGATATATATATATATATATATATATATTAAGACTTTGTCAACAAAATATAGCTTACACATTGACCTATGGTCCATATAACAATAAACAAATTAACAAGTCAATCTAAATTGACTGTTCCAAAATCTAAACTTCACCACTCGCTCAATTCTAAAGTTAGCTTTACAGGGTGACATAACCAATTTTACATTTAAAAAAAAATTACATAACCAAGATTACACCAAAAAAGAAAAAATCAACATCACAATCTAACATAACCAATATTAACATGTGTACATCAAGTGTGGATCTTTACAACGCCCATAAACAAAAGGGTTACCATATGCAAAATACTATGATATATTACAAGAACTCCCAAGGCTTGCTGATTGATTTGTTGGTGTAGGATAACTGATGCTTTCAATAATGTAGACATCAAAGTCATCATCCTCAACATGGGATTTCTATAAAAAAATCTCTCTGAACCAATTTAGTGCTTGCTTTTGATATATGAGAATCAAGATTTTTCCATTGAATCATTTTTCCCTTCCCTTCACTCTCGACATAACAAAACTACTCTCAGTAGCAATTGATGCCTAGGCCTTGGGCAAAGATTTGTCTAAGGCTAGTATATTTAAAAGATGTACATGAGTAAATTTCCTATTACCCAAAAACTCCTTCACATATATCTTCATCAAATGCTCCATAATGTGCAAAATTTACATCACCATTCTAAATGATAGGGTTGTATGAAGCATCTACAAGTATAAAATAAATTTAGACTTAGACTCAAATTTTAATATGAAAATGATTAATATTCAAATTCTAAAATAATAGAAATTTTAATATTTTGGCCTATTAATAACTCTAGACCAAAGTGAAGATTAGACATGCATTTAGATTTAACATTCTCTCCCACATGCTTAAATTGCCTATCATTTTTTCCCATATAGAGAGGATTGAAATTCAAATTATGTTTACAAACTGATTTATCATTGAAATGAGTCTCATGGAAACTAGGTTCCATAATATGAGCAAGCATCTCATATCTTGAAATTCTTTCCCTTTCTATGTACAAAATTTCATTACTTCCATCTAGAGGATCCAACTACTGGAAATTTCCAAAGACAACATGCAACGAAGAGCAAGTCTGTGAAGAAGGTCCTCAATTTTCATGATCATAGTAAAGCACAAAATTTCCTAAAAAAAAGAATAAACCAACTGAGGTTTTTATTGTAGATTCTGAGGCATGTGAGCTAAGTGGAGAACAACATATGGTTGAACCTACAAAATCAAATTTAGAACACAGGGCAAAAAAAGATGGAAGTTCTTCTAACACTTAAAAGCCTATTGAAGAGGCCCCTAATGAATAAGGAAGAGAAACAATCTAATGTAAATATTAGGAATCATATACTTAATCCAAGATCCAGTACTAACCAAAGATGTTGACTTCTAGTGACAAACCAATTAAACCTAATGAGTATTAGAAAAAAAGAAAAGAAAAGAAAAGCAATAAGGGACAAAAAGGCACTTAAGTCCATATACCACTTTGAAGCTAAAAATTATTATAGATGCCGGACAATTTTCAATGAAGAACCCTTGAGACTAGTCTTAATTATGATGTGCACAAAATTATTATAGAAAGTTATAGCACTTAAAAATCTTATTTTGTACAAGGAACATTAAGTAATAAAAGCTATGATTGCCAATTTCCGAGCAAAATTTCCAGTTCTTCCTAGGAATCAAAACCTTCATACTCAACCACAAAAAAGAAAAGAATGAACAATTAAAATAAAAAATATTAGTGACAACTAGGCTAGTTACAAAGGCTAATATCCTTCATCAAATTAATAAGCAATTATAAGATGAACACCACCTTAAAAAAAACTACTATAATTTTCCTCATGCAAACATGAAAAAAAAAAGGGGGAAGGGAGAGTCCAAATTTCCATTTCAAAATATAATTGATAAAGAAATATGAGAGAAACAAGGTCCTCTTCAAAGTGAGAGAAAGGTTAACACTAGCACCAAGAATAAGTTCCATAGTCTTAAGAATCTAAACTTGATTGAGGGAGTACCAAATTTAATAGAAAGCCATACTAGACTGGAAAACATGCAATAACAAATATAACAGAGTTATACATAATTGATCATGAGTTTAACATAATAGAACTCTTAGTAATCAATAGAAGCAACTCCTTGGCATTTTTCATTTCATTATATCAAAGATGGTTTTAGGGATGGACCAATTTGAACTCAAGATGTTCCTTTTTTAGTGGATGGAAGTACCACAAAATCAATAGGCATTTCCCAATGAATTTAACTTATAGCAGAGGTATAGACCATTTGTTATTTTGGATTAAATAAATTTATTACATCAAAATAAGGCAAATGAATGAATAGCAATCAAAATTTGCCTTATACGAACTACATGTCAAAAGCATGTACAAGATGAACACATTGTCCCATCCTTACAAGATTGGAAATCACAAGGCATAACTCATTAAGTAATTTTTCATTATCAATTACTATTATATCTATTCTAATTTTAGTTTAATTTCTATTATATTCCTTAAATATAACATTGTACAGATACATTCCTCCTTTCTTCCTTATTTGTTTTCAAAGGGTTGTTATTTAGCATGGAAATTTTTTTATTTCTATGGGATTTGCATTAGGATAGTTACATAACTTTTAAAAGGAAGATTATGAGGAGAATATAAGTTTGACTCAATAGAAAATTCACAAACCAAAATGTTGCAAATAACTACATGATTTTAGGTTAAATATCAACAAGAAAAATCAAACAATAAATTCCTAGACAGCTGTGAACTTAATTGAAGCAAGATTAATAGAGGGAGAAGTTGCGTTGGAGAAGGGACTTCAACAATAAATGGAGAAGATGGTTGCTATAACATGAGTTGGAAAAGCTAACGATCAATGTTCAAATTCCATGACAATCAATAAAGCTCTTTGATGGAGGCAACTTCTTTATTCACCCGGCTACAACTCGTGCAAATTAGGGCTTTAAATTGGGACATTGTGTCCTATAATTTTTTATTTTTTTCAACTGTTAAAAAATTATTTTTTAATTCAAGGATGTTATACTCTTTTGGTACTCTCTCCTTTCTATACCTTTTCTTTTTTTATCTAACTAAATATAAAAAAAGATATCTTATTCCCATTCATTCTTAAATCATACCAAGCAAACTTCAAGTCTTAAAATTCTTTTTCATTCATATTCCTTTCTCATTCCCTTTCCAATCAAAATTTATTCTATATACCAAACAAATGAACCTTAAGAGACATCCTCAACAACATAAAGAAGAAAATGTATATCTTCATCATCATCCCTTTAGTTGTGTCGTTTTGCTTGCAGATTGTAATGATGTAAAAAATGAATGAATAGGAAAGCATAGGCAAAACAAAACACATCTTGGCACCCAGAAATTGGATAATTTACAGTGATAGCAAATGTCAATCATCGCGTAGAAGGAAAAGCATCCCTCATGCATCCACGTGGACTTTTCTTTTTATATGCCTCATTCTAAGTGTGATGATTTATTGCTGGCAATTACTAGTTATTCTTTGAAGCAAGCACACTTTTTAATAGGTTCTTCAAGAAAACATGCCTTAATTGATTTAGCCTTGTGCTTCATCTTTAACCTGTACCAAAGTCAATAAAATAGACATGAAAAATTGATAAATGACCATAGCATGTGAATTATGTTACAGCAGTCTATAATTATACACGAAAGCACCTCTTTGCAAGCTTAGGAAATTTTAACCTTGGAACCTTTTTTGCTTTCTCTTTGGAACAGTTTCTTGTTTAAGTGAGGTAGGTGACTTCAGCTCAGTTGTGGAGTTTCTATTAAGCTGCTTCTAGGAAAGTGAATTAGTTCTTAGTTCTATACTGACACTATCATTCCCATCAATTTCAAAGCATCTTGCTCCAGGTCATGAAAGTCATCAGAAGAGATCCCATCCCAAGAACTGAAGGTGAAATTATCTATATTGAAATTCTCAATTGGTTTTTCTTCATATGCTGTGGACCAGTGTAAAGATAGCTTAAGTCTCTATAGAGCCACACAAGCATAAATGGAAGACCCTAAGTTCAGAAACTCACATTTTATTTGCTTCTGAATATTACCAAAGGTAAATAGTTTGCCTAGACTATATAAAATTGTACAAACCTGGCTAGTTGCATCTTCTTCACACTTAAAATGATCAAAATTCATAAGACAAGACCCTTGCAAACTGGGTCCCTGATCCAGCATTCCAGCATCTTTCAAGTCTAGAGAGATTCTTTTCAAGTTCTACAAGCCAAAGTGCTACTCAGAGAGTACACCAATAACAATACAGCAAAGATATTTGATGTGCTATAAAATGAATATGGAAATTCTGAACATTCGACAAAATGAAACATAAGCAATCATGTAGATATGCATGGTTCAAGCGCTACAAGACGTATGTCATCGGAATTACACTATGGTAAGGACATGAAATGATTATTTGTCATCAATGTCGGGCAAAGGAACTAACATGAACTTATTGAGCTACCAGATTTCAGGTAAATAATTGACAAACCTTTAATATATTATTACTATTATTATTTTATTTTTGTTAACACTAGGCTTTTTCTTGGGTTGTTCATAATCATATTTGGATTTCATCGAGTAGCTTATCCTCAAATGGATCTATAATTCTTCATCTGGTTGTCAAGAAGGTGTCGTGGTGTAGTTGGTTATCACATCAATCTAACACACTAAAGGTCTCCAGTTCAAGTCCAGGCGACGCCATTTTGTGTGTGTATTTTTTTTTTAACTTTATAAAGCAACAGAGCAGACACAATCATAGTCATGCCTCTTCCTCATCAACTTGGATACAAGGTTCTTGTTTTCTTTGTCTTGGTGCTTCAGTACTCATCTAGATCTATGAGCATATATAACTATTAACTACTACTCTATCTTCAAATTCTTGTCTGTGAGCATTACTATGTGCTTTGAACTTGCCATCACCTTGAGTTTCTTCCAACTAATTTTGATGGCTATCTATGATGTTTCATTGTGGGCTTATATTGTACAACATACTCGTACAACCTTCTTGCTCCCTATGAAACACATTTTGCTACTCTCAAGCGCCATCTTGCTTGCTCCATTTTGTGTTTGCGTTTATAGATTCCATAATTTCTAATTGAACTAAATTTTGATATAATTTTTTATATTTTTATTATTAAATTTCTCAATCAAAATATGGTATGTATATAATAATCTAATAAAAATATGATAAATGTATGATTTAATTAAAAATTCATACAATCATTTACAAAAATTATACACTATATTTTAAGTAAAAAATCAAATACTTGTTATATTTTAATATAAAATTTTTTCTTTTTAATTTGAACCATACTTGACTTTTTTTTTCATATTATTTAAATCTGATATGGAAAGAGTATGTTTACATTAAAGAGAATAGAAAGGGGGGGAAAGAAGGGAAGTGAAATTATAATTTTTGTATTTTCTTTGGTTTAGGTTTTAATTTGACCTTTTTTTTCTTCTTAAAATATATTTGGATTAAGAGAAATAAATGAAAATGAAAGGGAAAAAAAGTTAGAGTCAAATATAAATAAATAAATAAAATATTAAAATTATCCCTCCTTTTCATCTCTACTGTCTCAATCCAAACCTACCAATCATGCTAGTTTCTGTGTTACGAAGTTACGTTTTGAATTTTATTTTACATACAAATTTATTAAATATCCAAACTCAATTTCTTTAAAATTAACAAAAATAAGACGCACGACCCATAATAAAGTCTAGTGGAGCCATTGCTTCTATTCATTTATTGAGAGGATACATATTGAAGTATGGTTAAAATTCACCATCAAAGTGTAAACATTAATTTCTTTTTATTATTATTTTGATATTACTAAAGATAAGTCAATGGGACAAGTTAAGAACCCAGCAATCTGCGAGCTAACTGGGGTGCTGTTTGGTAGTGCTAGTAGACAATTCCTTACACCTTGCTGAGTCTCCCTTGTATCCATCAAGTTTGGTTATCTATTTAATGACACGTAACGGGGAATAATAAGAAAACAAAACAACAACTTTTTATTTACATGGTACATATAACGATTAAATTGTTTCAATTTAATTTGATCCCTAATGGCAAATCAAGAGAAAGTGTCATGAACGTGGACAAAAACCGATTTGTCACTTGTCAGTGTGCAGCCCACATTGTGGATCCTTGTGAGGTTTTTCATTTTCTGCGTTGAAAATTTGAAGGCATGGGGTCTGCTCATTGATTTACGTACATTAATTGCTATTGACTGTATGAGATTGAAGATGACATTGAAAACATAATCACTAATTCTATAAAATAATATTAAAGTATTTGGATCTCTCTTTCATAGGAACATATGAATCAAGATTTGGCACTTCAGGGATCATTTCTTCTTCTTTTTTTCTTTATTTTATTTCCAATGGTTTTACTTTGCTAATTAGGATTTGTGCAGTGAATCTCCAAGATTAATTGTTGATCTTATAATTGTCATTTAAAAAAAAAGAAGTATGAAAAAGAAATTGTCAAAGTATACTATTATGTGAAATTAGTGTTAAATTATGGAGATGTCAAATAGGTCAATCCAACGAATAAATTGGCCTATCCCAAGTTGTAGGTTAAATAAGTTGATTTATTTAACCCTCCTATTTTAAATGGGCCAAAAATTTCAACCCCCTTAACCAATCAAAAAATAAATAAGCAAATAGTATTTATTGTAATAATTAATATCCTCAAATTTTAAATAATTATCTCAAACAATTAAATCCAAAATTTAAAACACTTAAATAATTTTTTCAAGTTTCAATGATCAAATAAAAATAATTATTTAATTAATTTAAGTCTCATCAGATAATTAACACAAAATAAAAAAAATTAAGAAATTCTTCAAATTTTTTCATCAATAATATTTAAATTTTGTATTAAAGGATCAATTCTTGGTAAGAGTCAAAATGCTATCCTAATTCTTAAAATTATTAAGATTAAAAAAGATAAAAAAGAAGCAAAGTTAAATGGGTTGGCAAACCCACCAAAAAAATATGATCCTAAACTTATATGAATTGACAATACCAAAACTCAATGCACTAAAATAATAAATTAAACAAACTAATTCTATGAATTCAATCTATTTTTACAGCTCTATAAAACTAAATCCTACATAATATTACATGATATAGAATAAATAAAAATATAACACGAACAAAAAATAAAGAAGCATATATTTTGTACTCCCTCTCTCTCTCTCACACAACTCCCCCTTTCCCTCTTATAAATTGACAGCCTCGATGTCTTGTACTCCGATTGACGGTGGCATCCATCTAAACCAACAAATCACACTTTTAGGTAGAGTCTATGGCTCTAGCCCCTTTGAAATGTCAAAAAAGTATATAAAAAATTAAAACAATTAAAGTCATAGCATTGTTGTCATAATTAATGTAAACCATAACGGGCAAACTTTAAATCATGCTAGAGAAAATCATAATGTGGTTTTGACATTTAATAATCTAGTAGCCGTTATATCTAACATTGATTTACATTTTAAACAGAGAATTAAACCCCACTCCATCTAAAATTCAAAGTATATGATCAATAATAGGCTTGGGAATGAGTTATATAAAGATGTGTCTCACAGTCCAAAGCTAAAAAAGAAGATGGTGAGCCCTATGTATGGATTATTTTTCTGGATCTCAACTTCGATATATATGAACTTAAACCAAAAATTTGAAGTAGAAAAAGGTCGAAAAAATTGTTTTTATAACAATAAAAGAATAAATAGAGAAAAAATGATGCCCTAGACACTAAACTCCAATAATTTGCACTCTAGGGCAAAGTACAAAGAAAGCATCCATGTGTAGAAAATGGAACATATGTAAGCCGTTTCACCTTGAGCAACGAAAAATATTTACAGTACTCGTGTAAGATTTAAAATTTTAACATTAATTATTATTTATATTTGATAAATAAATAATTTTTATTTAAATTTTAAATTTTAATTTAATTATAATTTAAGATTAAATTTTATATATATATATAACAAAATATAAATGATAATAATATTGACTACTTAATAATAGTAAAAAAAAAAAATGAAGTACAGGAATAGGCTGCTATGGTGAGTCGATCACTCCCTTGGCCATGTGCGTTAGGTTGGACTGATGGCCATGCACTCGAAATCCCTTGTCAAAGCCGCACTAATTAATATTGTATTATTGTTTCTATTTCTTGAATATTGACATTGATAACCTAAAAAAAATTATGACATCATCCTGATGCAACTATATACGAGGGAGGTTTTTCTTTTTTAATCTTATTTGATGTTTATGTGATCTAATAAATAAGTGCCGGTAATTTATCAAATAATGATAGTTGAGATGTTTGTGTATGGTAAAAGTCAATTATTTAGGTTAAAAAAATTAATTTGGGTTAACTAGCTATCAAAAAATAATTGTACACTGTTCAATAATATGTAATCTGAATTCTCATGAGTAAAACAAAATCCACTCTGCAGTTATCTGCACTGAACATATTGCATGATTATTGCTCCCCCAAAAGTGTATATAAATTGTGATTAATGGTTAGAGATGATCAGTAAAACATGAAAGGACAAAAGAGAATGACAATAAAGACAAGTTAATATGATCTTGATGATATTAATTATTAGTTGAATTCTAAAGCAGGAAATATTGCTGGGCTACAGAAAAAAGGGCATTGCTGATTCAGCTTTTAGTATATAGCAAAAATTAGTAATTTATTATGTTGAGAGAATTGACAACCTCTAACAATGAACAAAATCATGATGGGTGAAATTTATACTACTTTTGCTCAAACCAATGGCACCACTTAAAAAGTTCAAAATTCCATTTTATGGTAATTGACAAAGATATCAAATATTATATAACTGATTTTTTTGTTTATATTCTGCATGATGGCACCAATGACCAAAATCTGAAAAGCAATGATGTTCATATTTTCATCTGCATTGGGTTGTTGGAATATTTGTTTATATTGACAATGTAAAGCTCACTTTAGAAGCCACTATCCCTTATGATTGATGTGGAAAGACAAGGCAAAAAAAAAAAGAGGAAAAACACTACATAATCACTCAAATTCCCAATCTAGATGAATACTACTAACTAAATGGTTTTGTAAGCCAAAGTGCGATAAATTTCAATGTCATGTCCAAAATTATTATATTAAAAATTCTGGATTAATTTTATTAATATTTTTAACAATAACTATTATTACTTCAATTGTACAAGACATTGAGTGTAATATAAATGCAAAAGGAAAACCACTACAGCACTAAACTTTCAAAATTGCAATGGGATTCGAGTTTATCATGATTGGATTGCAAATCTAAATCTTATCAAATTTTTTAAAAAGAGTTTTAAGTTTAAAATTTAACAAATGTTTATATCAAAAGAAATTTAATACCTAAAAGTCAGATACAATGGAGACATAATTCATAAAATGGCTAATATTGTCAATTACTATATACAACGTTTAGCTATTAAGCATGTAAAATCATGTCTTTAAACACAAAAAGAAACAGAGAGATCACATGCTCGTATTATTTATAATACCAATTTCATAATATTTTCCCTTGGGTTGCCCTCATTTCATACTGAGCCATATATTAAAATAAACGTATATTTACAATGTGAAGAACCTTCCTACTTTTAATGATGCATTGACGTACGAATGGAAAAAAGGTCACCCTAATCCAAATCTTGCACATAGGCATGCATATTTTGAATGAATAATGTTTGCCTATTTGTAAACATTGATGAATTAGTTACTCATACTGTGACTAATTAAGCATAGAATATGAATGTGTTTTGGAGTATACAAAGTTAATTTCTTAATGTCATTAATATTGGCATATAATGTGACGAAGGAAAAATGAGGGGGCGAAAGGCGCGTGTACGTATTGTTAGTGATTGGACTAGCAAGTGGTACTTGGTGGTTAAGAATTAGCGTGCAGAGGACAAACAAATATTGCTATAGATGCCAGCGTGGCACACATCACAACACGCGTATTGGGTCATTTGAGTTTTTTTTTTTTTGTTTTTTTAACATTGAGTAGCTACCAATACATAGTATTGTGTTAAATTTGCCCTCTCTATCTATGGGAATAAGAATGGTCTTTAGTTACTAATACACAGGAATACTTTTAGAAAGATAACGAATTCTTGTGTTTTGCTTAAGAATTTCTTAATTTGGTTGCTTTTTATAGCCAAGGATTCTATGCCAGTTGTTATTTGTCTCTTTTAGTGCCATGTAGATTTACATTGATAATATAAGCCCTTAGAATATAGGGTAGATCATTTTGATATAAGACTTATAAAATGATAAATACACCTAAAATGGGTTGAATAGGCGTATTGTATAGAATATGTAATTTTAACACTTTTATTAAAAGTGGAGGACCAATGGTCCTCTATTTTAAATTATTGAAGATGGAGGATTAATGTATGGAATAGATGAAATCTTGTACTCTATTAAAGATCTTAAATAATTTGACGATAATAAGATGCAATGAGAAAATTGTTAACTATTGTGAATGCAATAGATAAAGAATGAAATTAAAACAAGGTCCTCTTAAAGCGAAGGAGATAAGCTCAGCAAACTAGAAGTATGGATGTAAGGGAATAAGACACTCAGACATTTATCCTAATTCAGTCCAATTTGACCTACATATAGTCCCTTTAAAACATTTAAGAGATTTCTCTACTAATAAACAAAATACTTATAGAAATGTGTTGTATTCCACCAACACAAATTATAGCACAGCAAATTCTCACTAAGGTTTTCTATAAATAACCCTCAACTTTGCCATTCAATATTTTGAGTGGTTGAACAAACTCTTTCTCTTTTACAAGATTTTCAAGTACAAAATAGAATTGCTTCTTATAAGTTGATACACCAGACACTAAGCAACACTTCTTCAACAATAAAACTCGTACTTTTCTCAAATTTACTTCATCTCTACTTATTCATTTGATAATGCTCTGAGTATATATGGACTTTTTGCAATAACTAGCCATTGGAGACACTTTTAATCTTCAACATTCAACTTCACTGGAGCATCCTCGATTTATCTCTAACATTCAAACTTTCAATCTTGCAGATTTCAGTTGTTCTTTTCATGTAGTTTGTTTAGTCAACTCAAAATTAACGCTAATTACAAAGTTTGAAACAAGGGTTAACAAAATATTTTGTTTTTGTGTAATAATCATAGACAATTGCAGCTAAAGCTTTTTTGCTTATACTAATTTCATGTAAAGACCATAACTCGTTTGTCTTTACATGATCTTAGTTCCACATAAGCATAGGTTTTAATAACAAAGTCAAAACTCATATGAGTTAACACTTAACTTATTTGGCCACTTAAGAATATGGGCTTCTACATAAATATGAATTAAATTTTGTTATTATCAAAGTCTTTGAACAGGCAACCTTAGGCCAACATAAAACACACATAATACTTACCTCTAAATTTGCTAGCCTATTTGTGGGTTGAACGGGTCTAAGAGAAATGTATATTTAAACTTTGACCCTGAAATTTTGGATTTGGAGCTTTATATTTTAAACAGATGGAGTATTTTAGAGTAGTTATCATATTTCCTTTCCCCCGCAAGAAAAGAAATTTCATCGTTCTTCTATTTTTTCTTTCTTGTTGGCCCTATGAGATGGCATCTTCTTTAAGTTCATTTTGTCACCGTGCATCTTTGACCATTTTGTGAGATCTAAGATGATCGAGGAAGATTTAGAATTCTTGCATATAGTATTCCACTTAGATTTTGTTTGTTGTTGCGGGAAGGCTTGCACACTTCTTTACATATGGGATTATGATATGGTATGGTGCATGTATGAAGATTATTGATATTATGAGGTTCGATTCTTGCTCATTCCTTTTTTATTAAGGTGCTGATGCATTTTAATTTGATTGCAATTCATAATTTTGCTAGTTTGTTCAATTTAAGATTATGGTGCACCAAATATTGGTATTAAGGAATGACAAAACAAGAATAATGTAGCTTAGCTCAACAAGGAGATAATGCGTTGCTTAGAATATTATGGTACAACTTCTCTCTTCATGAGCTAAGAAAAAGGGAATTGTTTGTAGTCACCAATACATAGTGATATTTTTTAGAAGTTTGTCTTGCTAAGGATTACTTGATTTGGTTGCCATTTATAGGAAGGATTTCGTGCTATTTGTTACCAATCTCTTTTAGGGTTATGTGAGGTTGTCTTGATATTTGGCTCTTGATAATATAGATTGTATCATTTCGAGCCTATAAAGATATTAATCTTATAAGACACCTATAATAATTAGATTCAAGGAAAAATGAGTAACATTTAAATTTTTACTTATTTTTCAAAAAACTTGAATTTCACGTTAAATGTTTTCCATTCTCTCAAAGATCTAATTAAATTTTCATTATTTTTAAAAGTTACACTAAATTCTAAAAAAAATGGTTTCTTTAAAATTTATATTTTTTGATAAAAAAATATAATTTTGAAAGCATTGAAATTTTAGATTTTTCCCATAAAGAGTTTATATTTTCATCCTTATATAACTCGTATACATATAATAAAAAGTAATTCTTTATTTGCATATGGTATTGTATTTTTTTGGATTACATTTATATTTGAAAAAAATCCAAAAATAAATAAATAAAAAA
Source organism: Erythrophleum fordii (assembly GCA_032878935.1). Taxonomy (NCBI): domain Eukaryota; kingdom Viridiplantae; phylum Streptophyta; class Magnoliopsida; order Fabales; family Fabaceae; genus Erythrophleum; species Erythrophleum fordii. The sequence continues at coordinate 43,613,117 of JAVQMF010000053.1, read as the reverse complement.
GGAGAGGGAGAGTTAGTTCGTGCAACACATGGCAAAATACTAGTATATATAATTATTAAATTATTTTATAAATAATTAAAATATATTATAAAAACTAAATTTAATTATTAATATAATTTCACCAATTTTAGTTTAAAAATTCTTTAATTTAATATTTTATTTTAAAATATGTTTGACTTGACTAAAATAAATAAGAAAAGAAAAGAAAAACATATATTTTAATCTAAATAAAAAAGTGTCTAAATCTTCTTTCCTGTCCCTCCATTCTCTTCATTCTAACCACATCCTTGTATATTGAAAAATTATATTTTACAATCAAATAAAATATAAAATTATTTAAATATCAAATTTAATTTAGATATAGCTTTTATTTAGTTTTAAAAAATACTTTCTTATTTCTTCTAGAGTCTATTGCTGTCAAATTGGATAAAGAAAATTTTAAATTTTGACAATTTCTTTTGTAAGTACAAAAGAGTATGATTGAATGGAGGAGAATGGAAGGGAAAGGAATAAAAATTTAAATTTAGACATTTTTTTTTATAAAATGCTAAATTCAAATTTTATTCAATTGTAATATAGAATTTTACAATATGTTTCGATTGGAAAAAAATAAAATTTTTTATTTAAATCTAAACAAAATTATGTCTAAATTAAAATTTGTATCTAAATTAATTTCACATGTTACTTAATTTTTATAATATAATTTTTAAGTACATAAGAGTATAATTGGAGTGAGAAGAATGAAAGAAAATTTAATAATTTTACTTATTTAGATTAAAATAATTTTTTAAAAAACTATTCTATTCAATTTAAACAAATTTCAGACAAAATATTAAAAGAAGAAAAAAATCATATATATATATATATATATATATATAAAGTTTAGAAGGAATTGCTAAACAATGCAGCTCCTTTTGAGATTGCTGTGACTCTGCTGCCTTTTTTTTCGGTTGACTCTTTCTCTCTAAAACAAAAAATGTGCCTTTTATTCTGAAATCCGTGCAAAGCATGAATGAGTCCTCTATTTTGAAATTAAAATCGGGAAGATTTTATTTATAATTAAATAATTTTAATAATTAAATTCAATTTTTATAATATATTTTTAATTATTTATAATTAATTTAAATATGCGGTGAAGTAAAAAAAAGAGGGAAGTTAGCAACGTGGGTGCCTAATTTTGGCAGTGCCACATGTTGCAATTTCAAAAAGATTGCTCAACATGTGTTGCTGTATTGGAGAGGTAAACCCGTTGAAAAAAAAAAAAGAATTAGGAGTGTGTAAGAAGACTAAAAGAGTAACAATACACATTTTGGATAATGACTATACTTAGATATAATTTTTTATATATTTATTATTATTTTTTTAATTAAAATATAATAAATGTATAATTTTTTAATAAAAATATAACAAATATATGATTTAATTAGAGAATTATAAAATTGTTTGCACCTAATTTGAAATTGATAAATGCACGTATTTAAAAGAAAAAAAGATATGTTTAAAATAAATTAATCAAGGCGACATATCTAAAAATAAATTTGGCTAATATCTAAAAAAAATCTCAAATGTATCATTTCAATGTAAAAAAATATAGTTTCTTGAAATTATTCAAATATGTATTTAAATTGAAAAAGAATTTAAGAATATTCATGGGCTCCTTATTATAACTTCTTTTTTTACTCATATGTTGGTGTGTATCCTATTTAGATCTTGATTCATATTCTACTTTGTCCTATGTCCTCTGAATAAGTGATAATTTATGTTTTTGAAATATCAATTTTTTAATTATGATGTAATTAATTATTAAATATAGACTAACATTTTATTAAAAAATTATATAAAATATTAACTTATTTAATAATTAATAATTTTTAAAAATTTTAATTTGATTTTGATAAATTAATGAATATGATTATAATGATAAATTTATTAAAATAAATAAATTAATAATTAATAATTAATTATCTTATAACTAAAGAATATAATTTTTTCTAGAATTATAGCATCATCACTCCGTTTGAATATACCTTAAAATGGCTGAATTGAGTAAAATAAATAAGAAAAGAAAAGAAAAAAAATTATCTATTTTAGTTTAAATAAAAAAGTCTAAGTTTTCTTCACCGCCCCTCCATTCTCCTCATTCTAACCACATCTTTCTATATTGAAAAATTATATTTTACAATCAGATAAAATTCTAAAATTATTTAAATATCAATTTTAATTCAAATACTCCTTTCATTCAGTTTTAAAAAGATATTTTTTCCCTTCCCAAGTCAATTGCTGCCAAATTGTATATAGACAAATTTAAATTTTGATAATTTCCAGGAATGAGGCTCAGCAAATTCTTCAATATACTTTTTCTATTGCTAGTCAAAGTGATCAGCTAGTATGGATGGGTACAACTACAAGTTTGTATATCATGACAAATGAATATAAATGCTGTCTAGATTATTAGAGTCAAATCATTTACAATATGTATAAATTGGGGGTAAACTTTGAAAGCTTCATCTTCCAATTCAAATTATATTGTTTAAATGGCACTTGCTACGCAAAGCTCTATCTTTGATAATAGCTCTTTGCCCAGATCATTTATATATTGAAGATGGATGTTAATTTTGTGATCATTAGGAAGAATCGTATAGTCATGTGTTCTTAATGTGCCCATTTGCATATGCAATTTGAATTGGATCTTAGTTGGCTTAATTGTGGATTAACTCTTTTAGCTGATATTTTTGTATATTTGTAATAGTAGTTCTTCCAAGAACAACAAATCATAATTAATAAGGTTTGTCTAGTTCTATATTCCTTTTGATCTAACTGTAATTGGAAACCATTTTAGGATTCCCAATGTTCGCCACTACATGTGATCATAATGATTTGGCGATTATTTGGTACATATATGATTTCATATGATATAGGTTCCAATTAGACTTTAGGATTCAGACAACAACAGCAATTACTTTGGAATGGCAAATTTCTACTTTATCAATGGTATTTTTTTGTCGACCAACCTCGACTTGGCAAGTTAATTGTGGGCTTAAGACATTGGTCTAGCATAGCAAAAGGTTTAATGACAGAATAATAAACTTTTTATTAGCAATACGATATGGGCTAAGTTTTCTTCTCAAATAACAACAAATTATGCATTCTTAGTTATGTCCTCTAAATGTTGGTATCTTTCTTGAAAAACAGCAAACAGCATCGTCATTTAGAGAAGCTCATGATACTACCAATAAATTTGAAGGTTGTTGAACAAGATGTTGCAATTTTAATGTTTATCAGAAAAAAAAAATGGAAAAGAAAAAGTTCTTGTATCTTCCTCGTTAAGTGTTTAACTAAGATGGAAAAAATTATTAACACTAAAAATTTTTTTTTTTTGACAATTTCATTTGTAAGTTCAAAAGAGTATAATTGAGTGGAGGAGAATGGAAGAGAAAGAAAGGGAAAAGGAAGGAAGAAAATTTTAAATTTAGACATTTTCTTTTATAAAATACTAAATTCAAATTTTATACAATTGGAATATAGTATTTTATAATATATTTGGATAAAAAAATGAATAAAAAATGTTTATTTAAATCTAAAAAAAATGATGTGAAAATTAATGGTTGAATCTAAATTAATCTCAGATGTTTCTTAATTGGTAAAATATAACTTTAAGTACATAAGAGTGTAATTAGAAAGAGAAGAATGGAAGAAAATTTAAGAATTTTTATCTGTTTAGATTAAAATAACTTTTTTAAAATGTATTCTGTTCAATCAAAACATATTTTAAGAAAAATAATTATATATATAAAAAGTTTAAAAGGAACTATATTGTTCATAAGTCATAAATAATGTAGTTTGTACTAAAATAATTGCATTAATTAAATTCAATTGTTATAATATATTTTTAATAATTTATAATTAATTTAATTATATGGTGAAGTGAATATATATATATATATATATATATATATAAAAGAGGGAAGTTTGCAAACGTGTGTATCTAATTTTGGCAGTGAATACATTAATCAAGGCGACATATCTAAAAATAAAATTTTTCCAATATCTGAAAAAAAAATCACATATGTATGGTTTCAACGTAAAAGGTATTTTCCTAAAATTATTCAAATATCTATCTAAATTGGAAAAGAATTTAAGAACATTCGTGGGATCCTTATTTTAATTTTTTTGTTACTCATATTTTTTTAAAATGTCCAAACAAAAAGGCTGGAAACTATTTTTTTGAAAATAAAATTGAAAGTTTGGTAAGAAAAAATAGGCTTGAAAAAAAAAATGGTCAGCCTCAATAATTTTCGATTCACTGTAGAGATAACTGAGTTAAAAGAAAATCTCAAGTGAAAAATAAGTGACATAATTACTTATTTTTAAAAAGTGAATAAAATTTTTAATCCTCACTTTTGGTAGGAAATTTGCACTAATTAAAAATTAATTCAAGTATGCCCCCCTAAATACATTTTATCTTTCATTTGAGAACAATGTAACTTCTCAAGCGTTGATTTTGTGTAAATTCATGTGGAATAACAGAGATGTATAGACTTTTATGTTAATTGTATTATGTTTTGTAAAAGTACTATAAACTTAAATTATTATGAGTGTATAAAATCATAAAATAGTAAAAATTTATATAATGAACTGTGTTAATATATTGGTTACAATTTCTTTTAAAATATATTAGGGTACTTTTGAGGAGAATCTCTAGCTTTTTGAAACATACTTAAAGAAGTATTAACAGGAAAAACTTATTAAATTTAAGTTTTTTTAATTATCAATATACAGATGGAGCAAAAGTTAATATTTGTAGATAAGACCTTAATATTCATTGATATACTATAACGGCTTGATTGATGACTAACTAAATACTAATACATTCTTCATGTTAATAAATTTATGACACATATTCTTAGCCGATTTAACCTACACCGTCATTTTACTGTTGAGCTTCATTGTCGTCGTTTCAGAAGTCGTCACACAGGAGATTAATTTTGCCTTAACCACCTAATTATATTTCGTAATACATGCTGTACACTTCACTGTAATTTTATCAGTTAGTGACAGCTTGACTCCAATCTGACATCCAAAATGGCTATAATATATATCGTTAAGAGTTTGTCAAGCTTTTTATCTATGGATATATGGCTGCCTCTAATTATCTTAATACCACTATCTTAAATTTTGTTGTTACTCTATATGTGCTTTTATTTATCAATTACTGCTTAATTATTGTATGCCGTTCACCAAATTTTGGCTAATGGAGTTAGAACTAGTACAATGCAGTTGCTTTCTTATCCATGTTCCCGCGCCGTTTGGCCAAAAGAAGTAATAGTTGTGGTTCCATCTAAACAGCTTCCATTACTTCTTTAATAGATATCACCCCGTATGCATAATTTAGTAATAAAATGTCCAAAAATACTTTTTCCTTTAAATATATATTTTTACAAAAATTTTAATACTAATTACTACACATTAATTTGTAAGAATGGACATCGATGCATTTGGCGTAGCCCAGCCAAATCAAGCGAGGGCCAGATTGGTTCCAAAAAAAAAAAGAATCAAATCAAGTTAGACTACATGCCTGGATGTGTACAATAATAATTAAAATAAAAGTAGGAACTTAAATAAAAAAATCATTTTTCTAAGGTTATTTTTTAACTTTAGGTAAAAACTTTTAAACATATTTTATATATTATAAAAAGTTAGGGGTCAAGGCCTCAAATGGACCACAGCCAAATTACTGCTTTTTGAAGCTTCATCCTCTACATTTATGTTTTTTTTTTTTTTTTCTGTTTCCTCCTTTGGATCCATGTTTTTCATTTCCACGGCCTAAATCTTACAAATACATATAAAAAAAGGATAAGTATATGCCTAAAATGGTCAAATGGTTACAAAAATATCAATATTTAAAATTTTTAAATCATTCAAAGTTGAAAAAAAAAAAAAAGGAGAAGCCCATTTAAGGCCAGCCAGCCTACCCCAATATGTGATCAAGCCCTGCCGAGGTGGGTCAGGCATTATATGCTTGATTTTATACTAAGCTTGAGTATAAATCCAACCTAACTTGACTCATGTTCACTCTTAGTAATTTGTGAAAATCTTTGAAAATATTTAAATTAGACCTAAGTTAAAGTTGATCTTGAGTTCTAAATTCTTATATATTAAATAATAAAAGTATTTTGAACAACATCTAATAAAAACAAAAGTAAGAAATTCTATTTCATGAAATTTATATTGAACTAATTTTTTAAGATATGTTTGAGAATTAGAAAAAGAAGAAAAATACAAATATAATAGAAGAAGAGAAAGTATGATACATTTTTAACTGTCCTTCAATTTTATTTTCTTTATTTTTGTTTGAACTCTGCGTGTTTGTAGGATGGGCATCTTAGGTAATAACTCCTTATGTGTATATTATTATTATTATTATTATTATTATTATTATTATTATTATTATTATATCTTGAAAACTATGATATGTCATGTTTGTTTGTGTTTATCAAATGGATATGAATTAATATTGATTAAATGCGTTGCATTCAGAATTTTCAAAGGTAATAAGTTACTTTAACATGTTTTGACAAGTTTGGGTAAATGTTTTATAATCTCAACATATTGTATTATTAATTGTGGAATTTATTGTGAAATGGTTATATGGATGATGTTAGTATATGAATTTTGCTTAATATATGATATGATATACATACGCACACACACACATACATACATACATACATACATACATACATACATACATACATACATACATATATGAATATATATATATATATATATATATATAAAGTGAGACCATGCAGAATGCTAGTCATTAACAATAGATCTATTAACCCTTTATGCACCTTAAATATTGTCATGTGGTTTTTGTGATTGAGTACTGAGATGGTATTGAGTTGAATGTTTTCTAATGGTTCATGAGTTAAGTGCTTTTGTTTAGATATGTGGTTATTTATCCTCATGATACTTTAGTATATATTAGAACTTAAAGTTTTATATGGACTTTCCTAATGAAGTGTTTTTATTAAATTATTTTACATATAACAATTATTTCTTGTTTAGCATTAAACTTTTAAATTTTTGAACTTAATTTTTAATTATTCGTCATAATTTCCTCTCCTATTAATTTTATATTTTGATTAAAATATAATATGCACATATGTTTATTATATATTATTGCATTAATAACATAATAAACCATTTTTTCATTAATTTAAATCTTTTAACTTTTTATATATACCCATTATTTCAAATCTCTTTCTATTTAAAGATTTATAAATTTCAATTTTTATAAAAATTATTCCATGCCTTTTCATAATTAAAGTTTCTATTATTTATGATTATCATGTTGAAACCCATTTTTGTTTAGAAAAAATTTATTCTCGCTCATTCCTTTAATTATTGTGAGTACTGCGACACTTTTTTTTTTTTTTCCTTTTTTATCATTGTACATAATGAAGCTGAGTCTAAACATCTCAATCTAGCTTAGGATTATAATTAGTGATAAGTGTCACACCCCCACAAACGTAAGTGTGATGGCATAGAAGATGAATAATCCCCCTTACATAAGTACATCCTACTCAAAATTTAGAGAGTATCTCTAGGTCTTAACTTCATATAACAAAACCATGTGTAACACTTTTTGATCATCTTTAAACAAAACATATAAATTTTTAGGTGACTCTTGTAGAAATTTCAGCAGAATCTCCTCTATAATTTAGACCTCCTGATATTTCTACAAACTAGCTAGCTAAAACAATACATCCAATAGAAATTTCTAATATTAATCTTGACCAACAAGTAAATTTTTAGGGATTGGAGATACCTTATTTATGATTCAGTGGAGCTACACTCAATGTTTTTCAAAACAAAATAAATTACATTCATATGAACAAAATGCACTGATGTGAGTAACTGCAGGCTCACCAAAAGAAATGAACAAAATATCTCCTACTAGTAAGCTACTGAGTGTGGACCAGGGTCTGCACCGCTATCTGAAAAATTAAAAAAATGAGGTGAGTTTGGCACTCAATGCATAAATAATGCCAACCCTAATATTAAGGACAAGCCATGCCTCTCCTTTTTTTTTTTTGTAAAAATAATGCATGAAACATGCCTTATGCAATTCATTTCTTAACATACACCAAGAGCATCTAAACAGAACCAATTGAAATAGACGTAGAGCACACAGGTTGCGAGAAAAAGAATCACATATGCAAAGCATTCTACTTGTGAAAACAGAACAAGTGCACATGTAGTGGTCACCCACACAGAGCTAGCAACACCCCTGCTAGTTAGGACATAAATCATGGTGCACCATGGCTAACAACTACTACTGTTAGCTATAGGGTTCTGAGTAAATAACCTCTTACAACAATATGTTTTCTCAAAATAATATTTCAGATAGAGCACCTTCCACATAAGTTCAATATCAAAATTCCCAAATAACTCAAACAAACTTAAATTGCAAAATTTCATGTTCAAATCAATTTTCAGTAAACATACGTATGACGAAGAATTTGAATACGTAACTCCATAAATAGATTATCAAAATTTAAAGTACTGCAAGAAAACTTAGTAACAAAATAAATAATACTATTTACTCATGGTCCGCATTACTTACTCACCTTCTAAGATGATACAGAAATTCTCCTTATAGCATTCTCTGCTCACTCTTCAACTATGACTCAATCTCCTGAATACCCTATAATACCTGTTTACCAGATTTTAGATTTTGAATGATCACAATTTATCGCATAAGTAGACTTATTTTGTTTACATAAAAATTTCCATATCTCGCAAGCTTGAAGCATGGATTAAAATGAGCAAGAATAAAATATGCACTTCATATGGCTAAAGATTCCTCTTCCCTTCAAATAAGAGAATAGTTATGACTGCTGCTCATAACATCACTAACCCGGTCTATTTGTGCAAAATTCTACAAAAGAAAGAAAAAAAAATTTTAAACTATGATTTTTATTAAATTCCATTGGCATCTTATTCTTCATTCCTTTTAGCATACTATATATATGTATATAATTTCAAATGACTAACTCCACCTTTCCCCTCCTTAATTTCATGCCTTCTAGAACCCACGCAATATACATATATATATATATATATATATACATGGGGTAGCAAGACATTTATGGATTATGCACCCAAAGGCCAAGGTTCACTAAAGGGAGGAAAGAAAAATGAAGCCACGTTAGTCTTGCGCCCTTACCTCCCCAAATTCACTAAGGAGCTAGAATCAAAAACCAAAAATAAAGGAAGACTTATACCACACAATGGCTATCCAACTCAATAGCAAAACACGATAGAGGGAAGTTTATTTTGCACAAGTGAAAGTTGGCAAGTAAGAAGCACAATGGAACTTAGTTTTATGCTAGAAAATTCAAGCAGAAAATGGGAGCAACAACTCTAAGGGAGGATTGAAATACATTCCAATATAATGGAAACCAAGATTGCTTTAACCAGAAATCATAATCTTACACGAAATTTTCAGTCTGCACAACACTCCCACCAGCTCGTTTTATACAGGAGAAACACATAGCAGAAACTAAGAACCAGGGGATGAGGAGGGTGCTATTAAAACAGAACCAAAAGAAGCAACACGCACAACAAAATCTCCAGGCCTGTGAAATGGACTTACACAAAGTTAATCTACCAATAGTGAAGTAGCAAAACTTAGCATGTAATAGGAAGAAGGCAAGCAAAAAAAAAAAAAATCGAACCACAGGAGAGCAAGTTGATGGTGAATAGAAGAGAGGAAGTGTAGCTCTTTCTAATGTATTTCCTGCTACTTCCTTTTACCGAAAAGATGGAGGTAAGTGAGGGTTCTGTGCTACAAAAATTAGGGGTGCAAAATGACTTAAAACCCAGACTTAAGTTAGACACAAGAGGGATGTATATGGGATTATAGAAAATTACAAAAGAAAGAAAAAAATTAGGTACATTGGTAAGCTTCAGGATTCGAACATAGATCATGGAAAAATCAGATTCCCTTGCCTGCCACCAACCCAAAGATGTAACAACCAGGAAAAAAAAAGCTAAAAATTTTCGAAGTTTTGAAATTTTCTAAGTCTCCTAACTATAATGAGAAATGGTCTAGCTATAGTAAGAGTGTCTTTTGCTATAGCGAGAATGCTTTTAGTTATACCAAGTGTGGGCATCCCATACAAAAACCAGGGAGTTCCTTACAATAGCGTGCACCGTAGTAAAAACAGGGGTCTGAGACTGATACGTGTTTGCCTTAGTAAGGGTTATTGAAAATCATGTGGAATCAAGCCTAAAGGGAGATTAGTTGGAGTTAAGACATTATGGTGTTACAAAAGACATCTGCAACAAATGTTATCCCTTAAAATACAAATGCACATGCACATTTAGGTCTTTATAATAAGCTAGTGATCAATTTGTTTAATATTACTAGTTATTATTGTTTATGCTTGTGTGTATGTTGAACCTTAGAGTTGGTTTATGCTTGTGTGTATCTTGAGTTTTAGAGTCGGCTTAACAAACTAAAGACAACATCCCTACCTTGTTAGTTACATTGGTTGTTGGATAGAATTGAAAGTAAAGTTCTCTCTTTGGTTAATTTTGACTGCTTAGCTGTTGTAAGCAATCTATGATGTCTAATTTTTGGAGGATATTTTGTCAAATTTTCTATAACATGTCAACATAATTTGATTTGATTATGACAACTGTAAATCTTGAAATTTATTGGAGTGAAAGAAGTAGTGGAATCATATTTTATTTGAAATTGTTTTCCATAAAATTATGCATTGAAAATCATATAAGGATTTGTTTATGGCCAAGCTTACAAATGCAAATCTCCTCATAGTCCATGTCAATCACTTCTTTGATCAGGGCATTACACACCTTGAAACTCTAAAGGATTCTTTCTTCATCTGAAGTCGCTTCTGTTCTCATTTGAACCTGTTTCTCTCTTCATCTACAATTCTTCATCTATTTTCTTTGTCCAAAACTACTACTCTTCTCTTATTTTCTATTTGAAACTATTCAACTACTCTTCTTCTCACGTCTCAAGCTCTCTTCTTCTCTCTTCTCTTTATTTTTTATATTTGTTTATCAAACATCTATTTTTATTTTTTTTAATTCAACTTTCTACATAGTTTGCAACATACAATTTTTTTTTATTTTTGTCCAACATATTTTTGTTTTCATTTTCACTTATTATTTCTATTATTTTATGTTTTTATTTTTTTACAAATTGTTGGACAATAGTTGGACAAGGCTTATTTGAGTTTTTGATTTGTAATATCTGTTGCAAATTTTTTATACATTAATATATTTTTAATGTATGATAAAAATTTCCATAATTTATATAGAAAGAGGAAGGAGAAAGACAAAGATTAAAGATATAAAAAGATAAAGAAGAAAGATAATGAAATTTAAAAAGAGAAGCTGAAAGATAATAAAAGCAATATAACATTATATAGCTGGCAAAAAGTTAGAATGAAAATACAGCAAATATAGATGTTATTTTGTTTAACAAACTAAATAAATATAAAACAAAAAATTATTAATTATAAAACAAAAGAAAAGATGCAAAATATAAAATTTAAAAAGAAAAGAAAAGAAAAATATCAGTCCGAAATTATTTAAAGCTACAAATTAGAAAAACCTTTAAAGAATCAAACATTTGCAGAATTATTGTTTATTATTATTTCCATATTCCAATCCATTGATACCCACCTATTAACTAGCAAAAATTTGACTAATAATGCAATTGAATTTTCAATAAAAAAGTAATACATTTTTTTTATTGAATTTACAATTAATTCAATTAACAATTCAATTTTTATTTTACCATTTTATTGTAATGAGCATAGCGCTTAGTTGCTTGTCTAAATTTTAGCTCGTGTGTTAATATGTTGAACTCAACACTTTGTTTGTATAGGCAGTATGGCGTGTGTGTGTGTTTTCTTTTTTTTCTTTTTTGAGTTGGACATATTTTTGTAAAGATATTGGCCCTCTTAAATCATACGCAAGATTCCTCGTTCTCGCATAGATTATTCTGAATGGATATGTGTGAATGTTAGAAACAGAGAGTGAATATATCATGGATTGTATTGTATAAAGTTTATTAGATTGGGCTAGTTATATAAGCTGAGATTGTCCTATTTTATGCGTAAACTCTGCCAAAACTTTTAAAAAATATATATGAATAATAGATCGAAATATCTTGAATATTATGTATGTGTATGCAAATGCAAGCATATGCCTCTATTAGCCAAAAAAGAAAGCATATGTCCAAGTTTGCAAGTCAACGGAAGTAAGATTAATCTCGTGTTGTATTTTGATCACTCCTATTCTATCCCTATATAACATCTGCCTCTTTTTTTTCTTTTTGACTTTAATTAATCTTTCCTTCAATGAATCATGCTGGTGCACAGAGTAGGGTTTGATCTATGTTGGAATATATTGTTTCGCCTATGATAGATCGACCTATTACTCACTCTAATAATTTTAGATAAAAAAATTAATTAATTAACTAACTAACTATCAATTCTCAATCATTTTTTAATTTTTAAATTAAAAAAAGATTTTTTATTTTTGGGAGAAAGAGGGATTTTTTTATAATTAAACATTCAAGGGTCATGTAAATTATCATCATTCTCATGAATTCTCATACATCTTTATTAATCGACCCCTCTTGGAAAAACCTCAAAAAAAAAAAAAAAGAAGTATAAGAGTGGATCAGCCTAATTTAAATAATTTCTAACATGCAGCTGACCATAACATCAACGATGTATGGCCACGGTCAAAGGATGAAGGGAGAGAATAAATATAAATGAAACTTCGTTATCAAACATGGAAATCTCTAAAAAAAAATGGGAAGTTAGAACCTTCTCAAATATAAGTTGTATAGGTTTATAAACACTCATTTCCTTGAATTGTATTACAAGAGAAATAAAAGGGGGTTCGAGAATTGTATTTCAAGAGAATTACTATCATATATACAAATTAAAAAAGATCATACTGTCATTAAGTCCTTTCCTCTCAGCCTCTAAGTCTAATTACAGAGTACTCTATATACAAACTAATTAAAAGTTACAAGTTTAGTAATTCTAGATTTCAATCCCAGGTATTAATCTGAACTTCAAAACACCATCTCATTGAATTCCAATGGCTCATCATCCACCTCAATTTCGACATATAAAGTAAACATTTTTCTTTCAATTCTCATACATCTTTACTGAATGATGTTGTTGGATGATCTCAAAGTCAAATGGAGAAGCCTAATTTAACTAATTCCTTGGATGATAGAGAATATAAATAAGCAACAAATGGTCACTGTTGCATATGACGAAGAATGAAGGTAAAAGAGGAAATATATATGAAACATTGTAGTAATCAAACATAAGAATCTCTGGAACCAAAGAGAAAATGGAAAAATTAGGTGAATGTAGTTCAAATGATAACATGGTGAAACGAAAAAGACATGTAGAAGGAAGCATAATTAGCAGATTCATTATCTTTGAGAAGTTTGAGAACATAGCAATAGAGTTTACTATATTAATTTGTACCATGCATAATTTTAACATACAAATACGCTCTTTCAAATACTTTTACTAGATGGAGTACCTTTAAAAAACATGACTCCAGAGAGATGCATTAGACATTTAATCCTTCTCAATGGCGTGTACTATATAAAAATATCTTTTAAAACTAATCCTACCTTAAAAATTGATTGTAACAAAACCTTCTTATATGCCAAAGAAGGTGTGATACATGATTTTAAATTGCGGTTACGTTGCAATTGCAGTTGCAGACGTTGCGCATAATATAAGAAGGATTACGAGCGTTGTGGCCGATGCCGCAATAGTAATATTGCGGTCCGCATCAGCAATAGTAATATTGCGGTCAGCCACATCATATGATGCGGACCACAATTTAAAACCATGGTGTGATATGAACTAGAACATGTAGGTTGGAAGCTTTAGAAGGATAATAAGAATATGCAATCCAAGGTATTAATTTGAACTTATAAAACATCATGTTATTGAATCCAGTGGCTCATCATCCACCTCAATTTTGAACTATAAATTGCACATTTTTTGTAATAACCTTAACAAATAGATCAAACAATAATAATGGTTAAAATGATGACATAAAACTAATTAGGATATAAGAATAATAAAAAATATAAATATATGTACATATAATTTGTATTTAAATAATTAAAGAGACAATTATTCATAAGTAGTACTTCAGCTAAATGGGTGAAACGTTGGGCAAACTCCTCCAAGCAGCAGGTTTGAGAATGGTTGAGGCTATCCCAAGTGTTTTTTTTCTTTCGCTCTTCACTTTAGATTTTTCTCATTATAATTACCAAAATAACCTTAAAAAATCTGAAGCAAATAGGGGCTAATGTGTAATCTCATCCAAACCTTCTTTAGGACACACTTTAGATTAGAACAAGTAGGGTAGCGTGGAAGTGGTGGCCCGAAGCTTCTATAGTGCCATTTCTTCTTTGTTCTTCAGTTGATCCAGCTTCATCAATGGTGACTTCATTTCTGTAGCAATATTCCTCCTTGTAGCACTAATTTTGGCCTCAGGTTACTGCCTTCATTTGTTTGACTTTATTGCTGCAATAATGGTCTTAAATTGCAGTTGCGGTTGCAATTACGTTACGATTATAGTTGCAGGTGCTGCAGATAGTATAAGAAAGATTGCGGGTATTCCGGCCGGCACTGCAACAACAATATTGCGGCTATATCATATGATGCGGACCACAATTTAGAATCATGGCTGCAATTGGACAACTAGAAACCATGCAGAACCATGGCTATGCAAGACTAAAATTCCAGCTCCTATTCTCGTGGGTAAGTAGCATACTTTCCCTAATTTTCTTTGCCTTAGGATCTGTCCTTTTGCTCTCCAAATTGTCTTAAAAAAATTTCACTATATGTTTCCCTTTTCTGTGGTGGTTTCAGTTAGAAGTAGGGCAGAGGAGAGGAAGCCATGTTTTGGACCTTAGACAAGGAATATTTGGTTTCCTTGAACTCTAAAGGTGAGGATCTTGTAGCTTAGGTTTCCATCTTGTTATGCATTGTTCTAGCCCTTCAAAATGATTTTGAACTTCAGCACCTTTGGCTTTCCTTTTTGTGCTTCTCGTTGCTGCCATGTAATTGGATAAAAGTGCTAAACTTGAGTCCCATTTGGTGCTTCTTTATTTTGGGAGCAACCCTCGGATGGATGGTAAGTTGCGTCACTTGAATCATGATTTTGTGCTAAGGAATTCAGGGATAGACTATCAAGAAATTTATTGGTTTCTTACAACTTGATTGGAAGATTAGGTAACCATGTCTATGTTTAGCTAAACTTAATAAAGGAACTAACTATACCTTATGGTGGGTTTAAGGATTTATAAGGTAGCAAATTCAGTTATTAGATAAATCCAACTTAATTGTAGGTAATGAGAGATAAGAGGAATATGGCTAAAGCGAGTTAACCTAAATCTAGAATAGTGTAGGAGTAGGGAATTTTGATAAGGAATAATTGAATAGAAATGAGTTGGTTAATATGATCTTATAAGAAAAGAATGGAGTAATGGGCATGGGGTAGTCACTAACATTAAGTAGTATCTGATTGAGAGAACTTTTTCTTGACCATTTTTAGGAACGTGCAATGGAGGAAGAATGATGATGGTTAGCAAAGGGGCACCGTTACGCTTTTCTTTCTTTTCTTTTTGATTTTCAATGAGTAGATTGTAAAACATAATAATGTTTTCCTTTCATCTCGTATATTTTAAATTCCTCTTCTCCTTGTTTGAAATCTGCATATCCTAGGGAAGAAGCATCCTAAATGATAGCTCTCTTGTTGTGTAAGTCTAAATTATATTCAAGGACCCTAGATTATTATATGCTTTATATATTGATATTTTTCAATGGTTATGAGCAATATAATATTGTTAATAAGAAATTTGGAGATGTAGAAAGTGATTTGTGTTTGTGAAATTTTAATTGATAGAGATATGACAAACTAATTATTGATGTGTAAGAGATGACGCGTGCAATATACTCTAACACACACACACACACACATATATATATAAATAACTATATTTTAAAGATAAAGTTGTCCAGAACGCTAGGAGCTAACTACAATTCTATTAGCCTAGGTGCACCCTAACACTTTGTATGGATTATGCAACTGAGTACTTAAAGAGTACTGAATAGACTGCTCTCTAAATATTATGATTAAGCGCACATATGCAAATATATAGTTATTCATCTTTTATGGGCTAAACGTCCATACTAGGATATTATATATGTTAGATTTTAAGTTTTAGAGTTATGCATGACCTTCCTATAATAATTTATAAAGTCATTTACTCTTTTCTAACATTTGAAATTTATATTTTATAACCTTGTCTTTCTTAAGTTAACTTTCAATAATCTTAATGTTGTCATTATCATTCTTAACAATATTATTAATCCTATGGACTTTATTAATTTGTTTGTGCACTATTTTATATTTTACTGATTAAGCTTGTATATATGCATATATATATACACAATTATAAAGGTATAAATTAAATTAAATATAATTTTATATTCTTTTATATAATTTCATGAATTAAACTTAGGGAATTATGAATTGATTTATTAAAAAAAATAAAAAAGTAAATAAATAAAAATTTATGTCTATTTATCTTTTTTATTATTGTGTTTTACTTTCTACCCACTAAGTTTTGCAGCTCACTTGTTCATTGCAAATAATAAAGCCACGACCGATCCTTCTCCATCACAATAGTTTGAAAGGTTTATAAGGGTGAGTCCAGCATTGCTCCGTTGGGCTTAGTTATTTTGTGTTGTTTAGTTATGTTTTGTAATTCGATTCCTAGGTGAATAGATAGTATTTCTCTTCCCTATGATCATATTTTTGTTGCTAATATGTGAAAGCAGAGCTCTCTTGATATTGTTTTGTTACTATTTTTTTTTGTTGGGTTTAACTGGTTAGTTGTGGAAAATCTAGGATGTTCGAAATTTAAAAGAAAGTTGATTCTGGGTCTTTTCATAATTGCCTTAATGTCAGAATTTTGTTGTGGCTAAGCTTACGAATACGGGAAACACCTCGTATGTCGTGCCAGTGACGTTTTTCCTTCAATTCTCATGCCTCTTTATAAAATGATACTGTTGAAAAATCATCCGAAAAAAATTGTTAGTGTATAAGCCTAATTTATAATGTTTGGCATGACAGTGACTATAAGTTAAACAATATGTATGAAGAATGATGGGAAAGAGTAAATAAATATAAATAAGAGATTGGAATAAAAAATAAAAATCTCTGGAACCAAAGCAAGCCCTTTACCCGTCAGATTTATAAGCTCATAAACATTCATTTTTCCTTGAATTGCATTCTTGAGATTGATACTCAGGAGAAGAAAAGGGGGTTCAAGGGTGAACTGAGTACAATTATGTAAACTAAGGGTAACAAATACAAATAGTACTTTGTTTAGTTAGCCCCCATAAGTCTCGAAATATTAATTTAAACATGAGACAAGAAATTCAGGAAAAGAAAGAGTTTAGAAGGGAAGGAACAAGCACAGTGAAATCTTCATACACCAGCAACGAACACCAGATAACAGAATTGTCATGCTTTAAGTCCAAAATATTCCCTTGGAGAGACCAGATATGGTAAGCAGAGAATTTTTTCAGCTGCAGAGTCAAACACTTAACGTACCAATCTCCACAATTCAACAAGGCATCCCACATGTTTTTTAATAGCAAAACTGATAGGGATAAGATGCTTCCGGGAAAACTATCATGTTAAAGAAATCACAGACTCATTTTAGTAGAAATATATTTGTTATGGTTTCTTGAAGATGGAACATACACAACGTTAGGGACAGATCATTTGGCGACCTTAAAATCACAGACTGTCAAGGCATTGAATGCTCACTGAAAGTTGTTTTAAAAGCATTTGATTCGTGGTGATTTTTGTGAATTAATGTAGCGTCTATTCATTAATGTTAATCTGGTAGATAACAACTATTACAATTTGGGATGAATAATTTTTTTTTTTCAAGCATAAATGACAATTTGAAAGTATTCAAAACAAGGAAAAACGCTCATTTTTGTTTACATTATCAACAATATTTTATGTTGTTTGTTTCCAAAATTAATTCGGAGACTTTTCTGTGTTGGAATAAAAAGGTATTCATGATTTAGGTTTTTCAAAATTTTTTCCTTTTTTTAAAACTATTTTACAGAATAGAAAATTAAAAAATCAAAATTTGTTAAGATAAAAAAAAAAAAAATCGTACATACCATGCTCGCACGTCTTTAGATTCCGGCAGATCAATACTCCTGTATTGTACACATAAGATGACTAGCTCATACTTAATTCCCTCTGGAACAGTTTTGACGGTAATGACTTGCACCTAATTAAACATGTAAAAATGTACTTTTGAATTTTTAATCAGATCTTTTCTTAATTTAATTTAGTTATAATTTTATTTTTTATTTTTATTTTTGTTCTTCTACTTTATTTAATTTCACTTAAGTCTTTTAATTTCATTTTAAATTTTGTTTTTATTTCTTAACTTTTTAATTTAATCCTTTATTTTAAAAAAAACTTCTCAAATATTTTCTTATTTCTATCATTGTCAAATTAAAATTCAAATTGGCAGAAGGTTGTCAAAGTTAAACTATGAAAAAAAAAAACACATAAAATCTTTTTATTAAACAACTTGGCGGTGTCTTAAGAAAAAAGGAAATATATGAATAGTTTATTTAAGTTAAAATATCAAATTGGATCAAAATAAAATTAAAAGACCAAAAATACATTTGTATTTAATTTTTTTATGCCAACAGAAAAAGTAAATTACCTCAAATTTTATAATACCTCAAAATATAATTATTATTTCTTAAATAAGTTAATTAAATCTAATTAATATATTCAAAATTTAAGGTTTCATTCTCTTGAAGTTTCAAATTATATTGGATTCCCGAACCCAGCGGATATTTGTTGCTTTTTGAAGTGGATACGTTTAAACTAAGCAAGTACAATCAATTTTGTCAGCTGGAAAACTATATAAATCTTATTCTGATTTTGCTAATCTTATTTCTCACAATAAGTGCTTAATAGTATGCGAATTTCAGGCAGTCAGGCATTTCACGACCCACATATCTACTATACTGGCACAAAAGATAACAAATCCCCTTTCCATTTACCAAGAGTATTATCTCTGACTTTTGTAGAAATTTCGGCAAAGTCCCCTCTATAAATTGGACCTCCCGATATTTCTACAACCAGTCAATTCACCAATACATCCCAAAATATATCAAAATATAGACATCTAGGGAGGGAGAAATGTCCTGACTCTGATTCAGTGGAGCCACATTCTATTTTGTTCAGAACAAAACAAATTCATAATACAAAATACACCCACATGAACAATTGTGGGCTCACCAAATGAAACAAAACAGGAGATCTACAGCTAGTCGGCCACTCAGGGTAGGCTAGGGTCTTCAACGTTCTCTGAAAAATAATTTAAGAAAGAGTGAGTTTGAAAACTCAGTGAATAAATAATGCCGGCCCTTATACATCTTAAGGGCTAAGCCCGTAAAATATCTATATGTATATATATATATATATTCATCATACGCAAAACAAGTCTCAAGCAGATCGTTTTCTTAGAAATGCATCAGAAGTATCTAAGCAGAACTGAATTCAAACAGACGCAGAGCACACAGCTCGCGAAAACATAACCACAGACGCAAAGCAACTTGCTTGCGAAATAAATAACTCCACGTGTGGTAGCTACCCACACGGGGCTAGCAAAACCACTGCTAGCTGAGGTCCAGATCATGGTGCACCAAGGCTAACAACTACTGCTGTTAGCTACAGAGTTCTGAGTAGATAACCTCTTAAATTTAATACAAATTCTCAAATCACATTTCAGATTCAATACGTTTCTCAAATCACATTTTAGACAGAGTACCTTCCATATCAGTTTAATATCAAAGTTGCCAAATTACTCCACAGGCATCCATTTGCAAAATCTCATGTTTAAATCAGTTTTCAGTAATATATGCATATAACAAAACATTTATCCAAACGTTAAAACACTGCAAGAAAACTTAGTAATAAATGAGAAATAGGGTTTTACTCACAGTCCGCATTACTTACTCACCTCTTAGGATGATATCAATATTTCCTGCCCAGCCCTCAGCTCTAATTCAATCTCCTGAATGTCCTACAATACCCGTTCAACAGATTTAGAGTATAAACAACCAGAAGAATTTTCTCATTAACTTAGCCTACCCGACATTAATGCCTATTCTTCATTTTCTTGGATTAACATATGAAAAACTAAGGTTTCCTAGGCATTATAGGTGTTTTCGCCATGTTAGCCGCGGCCAATTTCCTCTTAGCCGCGGCCAATTCTTCTCTGTTTAACCCCCTTCTACTGCACTATCGCCGCGGCGAGTTGGACATTCGCCGCGGCCAACATACATGGCGCCGCGGCGAAGAAGCCTCCTGGAGCTTCCTCGCTCAAGCTCTCGATATTGGCCGCGGCCAACACCTTTTTCCGCCGCGGCCAATTCCTCTCTGGAATCGTTAGCCGCGGCCAATTCATTAGTTCGCCGCGACGAAATGTTTCCTCGAAAATTCCCAGCTGACCTCTCCATCTTCGCCCCGACATGGCTATAACCCCCCTCTCTGCTCCATTCTTGCCTTCTATCTCCATACAATACAAATATACATGTATAGATTTATCTATATGCGTACATATCCCCCCTTGCACCCCTCTCTCCACACACTCCTTCCATCAGTTGGCCTCATACACATAGACTTATTACAGAACAGCAAAACAGGGGAGGGGAAATTCCGTGATAATGGACCAGAACACAATACTTACAGCAGCAACTCAGACCTGGAGAAGAAGCTGGTGTCTGGCGTTAGCTTCCCAACCACCAGCAGCACACTTCGCCAAACCAGATGCCAATGGTAGCAGCAAGGAAAATGAAGCTAGAACCAGTGAAGATGGCACTCAGCAGAAGGAAGAAGATGAACTCCAGTTTTCCACCAACTCTGCTCCCTTTTTCCTTACCGAGGGATGGGCATGGGTATGGGTTGAGAGCTACAGATATTGGAGGAGCAATTTACCTAAAGGCCAGCCGAAAGAAGGGTAAGAAAGGGGCATTTCAGAAATTTCAGATGGGGGTTCCATGTGGCAGAAGCAAATATCCCTTTTGAAAAGTCAACCTCCACATATAATATGTATCTCATGCACATTGGGTATTACAAGGCAACTTTCGGAATAATGTGCAATAATCCAAATCCAAAATTTGCAAGTTACATAAACTACAAATGAGAAAGGTTTAAATGCCTTTGATATTTTAAGTGACCAGTTACAAATGGCAACTTGTAGCATAGCTCGATGCCCTATGATTTTTTCAAATAATGTATTATTGAACTTCAATATCTTCCAATCTAGATTAAACACAAAGTCTCAGCCACAAGTAGTGTATACCAAGTAAACATCACTTTAAAGATTTGAAGTTCTTTCAGAAAATACGAAGTTCGGGACATTTTAAATTTGCGGCCATGAGAATATGAGTCAATATGAAACAAGCTATATAGTCAAATCGAGAACAAAGCTCCATCTTCCAACAAATAACGTGGACAACCAAAGCCAGGAGGTGCTAAAGATTCGCTTTCTAAACAAGTACGCGAAACATGAGCAATCTTGTGCCAATCCTCCCCTGTTTCCTCCTTGCATCTCTTTCGTAACTCAGGGCAACCATAAATTCCCAAATCTTTCAAACTACTGAGGCGTTGAATGCTCATTGGAAGTGACATCAACTTGGGGCACTTAGATATCTCCAATGACTTAAGCGACCTAAGGTTTCCCAACCAGTCGGGCAAGGATGCATTTCCATTCTATTCTTAGGTCAGTGACAGATGGAAGGGAAGGGAAGGCAAGGACAATTTTGGACAACGACCAATATGCAACCTGGAAAGACACGGGAAGGTGTTGTCTCCATCCTCCCTTGACAACTTCATGAGGCTTGGTAGCCCTTCCAATATTAGCAATTCCAGAGCTTTGAAACCTCTTTCAACTCCATCGTCATAGGATTCATCGTCTACATATTGCAAGTGATTCATACACGATAACATCAAATTCTTTAGAGATGGAAGTTTTCCCAGGGGCGAAATGCGGAAACAATTTTCACAAGCGACGAGTGCTAAACAATTTAAATCTTTTAGGGTAGGATTACCCAGCCATTGCGGGAGTTGAGTGCCAGAATATCCTTCTACACGCAACATTTGAAGTTGTTGTGTATGAGGATGAAGAACTTCAAGAATCTGCTCCACATTTTCCTGTAGCTGGGATTCTTCATTTCTTTCCCATGACAACACCAACTTGTTCAGCTGCTTATCCGCCAAATTTGCTTCTTTGGCGTCCGTCACACTTGTTACTCTCTCCAAGTGCTTGATGTGAAGCGTTCCTTTAAGTTTCAAGTTTTCTAATTCTGCCAAGAGGAACCCTTTTTGCTCACCAACAATATATTTCTCTAAGGTTCTTAAGCAAGTTAGTTGACCCATCTCAGAGGCCAATCTAGATAATGATGTGCACCCTTCCAAAAGTAGATGTCGAAGAGACTTTAAACATTTCAGGTGGTTTGGCAACTTTTGGAGACGATAACAAAAGCTCAAATTCAAAATCTGCAAATTCCACAACCGACATATCGAATTGGGAAGTGTTTCAAAGGATCCATATGAAAGGTTTAAATACCTTAAATGTTTTAAATGGCCAATTGAAGATGGCACCTTTTAAAAATATTTGATGTCAATTGCTCGCAGAGAATAACATTTCATCAATATATCGGGTAAAGAGAAGTCATTCCATCTGTTTGTCACTAAAAGCGTCTTCAATGATTTAACATTTTGCAAAATGCATTTTGTAGTTTCGTCATCACCGCCAAATGAGAGATGGCGGGTTCTTTCAGACGGATCAGTTGCGCCATCAACAACTGTAATGCAGCAGCACTCTTCCTCTGTAACAGACTGAGCGAGGTCATGAATCAAATCATGCATCTTGAAAAATTGAATGTTGCCATCTCTATCCATCTTAACATCTTGGAAAAATGACCTCCAGCATAATTCATTGAATACTGCATTTCCATCATCTTCCACTTCCAATCCTTCGTTGGACGAAATGAAGCCATTAGCCATCCAAAGTTCAATTACCAATTTCTTACTCATTCTTGTATCTTTGGGGAACAATGCACAGTAGGCAAAACACTGTCTTAATTTTGCAGGTAAATTCAAGTAACTTAATCTTAAAGCAGGCAAGATAGAATATTCATCTTGTGGTAAATTCCAAATCTCACTTTCCTTGATATGGAGCCAGTCTCTTACCTCCATTTTGAAGCGCAAAAGACTTCCTAGAGTTTTAGCTGCAAGAGGCACTCCTTTACACTTTTTTACTATCTCCTTCCCTATAGCCACAAGCTCTGCACATTCCTCCTTGTCTTGTCCAAAAGCTCGCTGTTTAAACAACTCCCAACAATCATCTTTAGATAACAATGATAACCGATGAGGAGGCACCGTTCCCGTGATTGATGCAACCTTTGTATCACGAGTAGTGACCAAAATTGAAGCACCCTTTGACCCACAAGCCAATGCATATTTCAACTTATGCCATTTTTCTTGGTCATCATTCCACATATTATCCAAAACTAGTAAGTATCTTTTTCTTCCAAGTAGCGCCTGAAGTCTTCTTTGTAAAGGCTCTAAATCCAAATCCTCACAGGCATGTCCAGATGCTGATTCTAGTATAGCTTTTGACATCCTCTTCAAACTGAAATCTTCAGAAACACATACCCAAATTTTTGGCTCAAAATGATTAACTACCCTTTCATCACTGAAGATAAGTTGGGCAAGGGTAGTTTTACCGAGACCACCCATACCGACAATTGGATAGACTGATACATCCTCAAAATTTGATGCATCGCCAACCAAGAAGTCTACAATTTTTTCCGTCTCTTCTTCTCTTCCATAGGCTTGGGGTTTAGTAACGATTGAGGTAGTTTGTCGCCATTCCATGACTTCATTTCTGCTCTCAGTAACCGTCTCATACAAATGAAACTTCAACCTTTCCTCAGCAATTTCATCTAACCTCTCCCTTATGTCTTTCAATTTCTTAGCAATTTTGTAACGGAACAAAACATGATTGGGATGGAAACAGTATAAGCAAGAGCCCTGTACCTTGCGTCCCTGGTATTCCAATGCAAGGGCTTGTTTTGAACACTCATCCAAAATGTCATCTAGCAAGTGAGCTGCATCTTTAAGCTTCTGCAGCCAATCCTTGAGAGCTCTGTTCGTGAGTTGCTTCTCGTCAGCATCTTCGAGCACAGCCTTGATTGTAGTGAGTATGCTGGAAAGCCTTTTAATCTCATGATCGACACCCAAAAACAAACCAAGCTCTTTCTGAATGAGTGAGCTCAAATTCCCAAGCACAACTTCAAGCACAGCCTCCGCCATCGTCTGAATGACAATATGAAAATAAAATGTTGAGAGAGTGAGGTGTTTCTTTTTTTTGGGTCAGAAGTTGTGAGTGAGGTTGAATGTTTGGCAATGCAGTAATCAAGCAAGAAGATGAGCAGAGACTTCTGCGGTCGACAGATTTGACTATTGTTGCTGGTCCTTAGATGCTACTCTTATCCTATTGAAAGTTCTTGGAAGCAACCACACGAAAATGACATATTTGACTATTGTTGCTTGTCTTTATTTAGAATTTGCGAATACCATTCCTGTAAGTTATTAATTTTGCGCGTAGCCTTCTCTTAATAGACATTTAAGGATGAAAAGTATAGTTTAAATTGTAATATTCAGATGAATAAATAATTTTGATTTTTGACTAAAAAAACCTGGGGTTGATTTGCAAAACAACTGTCAAGTTCCAATTAGAAACTGAAAATTCCCAGTTGAGCATTGAGTTTGTTATCACAGGAAAGAGATAAAGAATATGCCTTGGAATACCACTATTAATTTGAGTTTCGCCCCCTTCACCAAAAATTTTTTTTCTTCCTCTGCTTTAATACTTGTTCTGATTACATAGAGCCGCTCAATGCAATTTCCAGACCCAATTCCTGAATTCTCTGATGCCGTGGTTTCTTGTTCAATTTTTTTTTTTTTAAGTACTTCGTTACCGAATACAAATTACGGCATAACTTAACCGCATTCCCCCCTTATTATTTAAAGTTTAGAATGTAAGAATAAATTGAAGACAATTATATGAAATTAGAATACTAGATTGATTACCTGTAGAAGACATTGTCGCAGATTTAGGATACCCTATTGATTCTGAATGCCTGTAGGTTTGAAGAAACTAGGACTTCCTCTGTGATTCACACTCCCTATCACAACTTATAATGGGTAAGTTGTGGAATTAGAATTCGACGTGAACACAGAAGGGACCTAGCCAAGTTTAAATAGAACTCTAGTATCCACCCATTATGAGCCTATGAGTTATGGGCCCACACTTTTATCCATACTAATCAATTAGATATCCAACCCAAAATAAAAGGATCACTAATCGTAAGTGGGCCTCACATGCATCTCTAATGGATCATAAATCAGCCCGTTTTCATTAAAAACAAAAATAATTGATTGCAGCCCACTATAATTCCTACATTCTCCTACTTGGGCAAAATCAATTGTTTATTTCAAAAATTTTTATTTTAAAAATGACTCTCGGGCTAATAACTAATTTTGTAATGTGGCCACATTTTGAAAAACAAATGATCCAAGATGCGATATCCAATAGACTCCATCCAACTAAAGTTGAGTGATATTGAATCATGGCGATTATTATATCTATTACTGATATTAAACCTTCCATGATTACAAATGCCACTGACTTCGTCGATTAGTCATTAGTGTGGAGTGCAGCAAGAAAATAGTATGCCAATGTGATCCAACGGCCAAACTACTATTTTCTTTGTCAGTCCTCACAATTTCTCTCAAGTGCTTTAAAGCCAGAGAAATTGTATGGTTTGTCAAGAAACCATCATGCCTCAACTCCAATATGGCATCTACCACAGGCATAGTGGTCCTAATGACACCGAGTTCAAAATTTTACAATTGATGCATATATTCAAAATATATATATAATACCAAAATTCAATGTATTATCAAATTGGCCGGAATACAAACCATATGAACGTAAAAAATATAAAAAAAAAATGTTCAACATAAAAGGAAAATGATATAAAATTCAAGCTCCCACTAACCAAACATATCAAGAAAACTTACTATGCCCATGTTATCAACATGTCTCTTAAACACAATGGGCCTAAGTCCTTTGGTCAAGGGATCAGCTAACATAGAGTCTGTGTTTATATATTCAACAACTATTTCATTGTTCTTCACTAAATCTCTGACAGTCAAATACTTCAACTCTAGATGCTTAGAACCACTAGTAGTTTTATTATTTTTGGTGTATAATGCTACAGTACTATTGTCACAGTAAATTCTTAGTGGTTGAACAACAGAATTTACAATATAAAGCCCTTTCATTAAATAGCTTAATCAAATAATATGAGTAGCATCAACGTAACAACCAATAAACTCTACTTGTATAGTAGATGAGGTAACTATAGTCTGTTTTCTAATTATTTTTCTACCTTAATTTTTAAAAATTTTAAATTTTTAAGGGCATCCTACTTTTCTTTAATCAAATAAAGATAACCAAATCAATAGAAATCATCAATGAAAGTGATAAAGAACCTATTACCACAAATAATATGATAAAAAAGTCCATTAATATTTGTGTAAATAATTTCTAAAAGACTTGAACTTCTAATCGCACCTTTCTATTTACTCTTAGTGAACTTTCCTCTAATTATAGACCTAATTATTTAAAGATGATGAAATATTATAAAAAACTAAGGATAATTTATATATAAATCATCCATTAAATGTCCATAACCAATAATTTGGAAGTTTAATATTAAAATAAAAACTAAAATTTATCTAAACAAGAAATAGAAATCAAATTCCTCCTAAAAGAAGGTACAAAATATATATATATATATATATATATATATATATATATATATATATATATATATATATATATATATATATTTTTCAAGACAGTTTCATATCCGGTTGCCAAAACTAAAATGACATCTCCCACTGATTCCAACACTACTTTAAGATTCTTAGCTACCCTCATCTTGCTTTCTCTCAGATTTGGTCTCTTCAGATTCTTGAATTCTTCCAAATTTCTACTTATTCTCTAGCCAAGTCTTGAGCTTTGTGCAATCATTCTTTTTATGCCCCTTTTCTTTACACCAAAAACACCATATGTTTTTGTTAATGAGAGTTGATTTAGAATCTCTTACATCATATTGTTGACCAATGCTTGGTTTTCTTGAATTTTGATTCTTATGAGGAATATTGAATTGATTTCTCTTATGTTTCCATTTACCCTTGCCAGAATAGGGTTTATCATGGGAAGTAAAAAGGGTTAGTTAGCAGGATAGGTCACTCTTTTCTTTCTTCAACTTTTCTTCTTCAGCCACACACTTGGTAATGAGGTCATTAATGGTCCACTTTTCACCAAAGGTATTATAGGCTGTTTTGATTTGTGTAAATTCGACAGGTAGGCAGTTCAAGGCATGTGAGACAATGAAATTCTCATTTAGGTCAATGTTATGGGCTTTCAGCTTGGTTTGGATGTGAACCATCTTCAAAATGAACTCCCTTACTCCTTTATTATTGTCATATCGCATATCAGTCAACTTTTTCATAAGATATCCAGACTCAGCGTTATTAGATACTTGGTATCTTTCTCCCAAGACAGCAAGAAATTCTTTAGCATTTGTGGTTTCTGGTAAGCCACTAAGTAGGTGCTCAGAGATAGTCCTCTTAATGGCAATTAGACTAAGTCTATTGGATCTCTCCCATTTGGCTAAGAACTCTTTCTGTTCAATTGTGCTCTTCTCATTCACTTCAGGCTTACTCTCACGCAGTGCCAGATCAAGGTCAGCAATTCCTAAGGAGAATTCTAGGTCTTGCTTCCATTTGTTATAATTTGATCCAGTTAAAATCTCAATTGAAGCAGAACAGTTATTCATAGAAAATGTAACTGCAAAATTGGAATGCATCAGAATAAATAATAAGGGCAATTCAAACATAGCTTTTAATTAAAACAAGTTATTACAATGAGGCCAACATAATAGTACATTCCCCTTTGGGCAGAACGTACTAATCAAGGTCACAACCTAGATCAGAACCTCAGATGAGCTAATCAGTGAGAATGTACTGGGTTCATATATCTATCCCCTTTAGGCGAATAAATATTTTAAACCAATATATTCCCCATTAACTTTATCCCGAATCAACTCCTAATTATAACATACAACAACCCCCTTTGGGCAGGTTATAGTATGAGATAATTAGAAGCCTTCCTCAAATTACAAAAAAATTTTATGCATTAATATGAATAATTCCACTTTGGTGTTAATTATCCATAATAATTATAAAACTCCTTGCACATGAATTATTTATATTTTGCCCAAAATTATGGCACAGTATTTAAAGAGGTGAAATATTATACCCCACTGTCCATAAACAAATTCTCCAGCATTCCCAAAGAGGCCTCATGCAAATATAATTGAAACAAAACCATATATATTATTAAAACAAACATATTAAGGCATATGTATTAGGTTTGAGAGTAGACAAATACATATTATAATTTGTGGAGAGTGAATATCATCATAAGGTTCAAAATATAATAAATTAATTTTTCAATATATCACTTTTCAGAAAATCATCTAAATAAGTATTAAAATATGGTTTATATATTAATATTTATATAAAAAAATATTTACAGTGGTCAAAAAATTATAAAACATATTTCAAAAAATCAAATTTAAAATATAGATTGCAATGCAAAAAACGGAACTGAAAAATTCCATCTGTAGAAGCCACACTCTCTCTCACTCTCCAGAGGCGTGATTGGGCTTCGTTTTTGGCTTCTCTTTCAACCTCTGGCGGGTCAACCCGGGTTGCAGAAACGGGTCACGCATACCCATGGGTTTCAAAGCCAGGTTTCGCGATTTCAAGCTTCTTTTCATGCGATTTTCTTGTGTTTTTTGTTCCTAATCCCATTCTAAATCTATTGAAACTAAAATCCCCAAATTGCATTGAGTTTTTCATGGATTTTTCGAGGCAAAACCACCCCTTTTGGTCGAGATATACGAAGCTCGATCTGAGGCTGTTAATGACGCGTTTTCTTGCAATTTTGTTGTGCTTTTGATTCATAGTTCTATTCTAAACAAATCAATAGATAAAGCCCCAATTTTAATCTACCAATTCTCATGATTTCAATGCATAAAAATTGAGTTCTGAAAAGTCTCCATAACCGAAATTTTTGAAGGAAATTTCGCTACAATCAGCCAATTTTTTGATGCATTTGATTTGTGCGTTTCTTTTATATGATCATACGGAATACCATATTTGAAAATTATCCATCAATTTGAAGTAATCAATGAGATTGAAAATTCAATCTTGCAAACACTAACTTGGATGCTCTATTTCGAAATTTTCATGGAATTGGACAATTCTTAATGCAATTGAAATATCGTTTATACTTACATGATTAAGAGAAACTCAATTCTTACAAAATATCCCAAATTAATGAATAATTTTGTAAGAATTGAAATTGAATCATGAAACCTTAATCTATAATTTCAAATGCAAAATTCTCTTTTCATAGGGTATAGTAATTCAAATCTCAGGCATAAATTAATTCAGAATATCAATATATGCAAAAGCCCTAAAGTTTTAAGTTTTTTTTTAAATATCATCCAATTTTATTTATAAAAGTTATATGGATGAAAATAGCCTTTGCTTAAAACTTTTATGCATATGATCATGTCTTCAACCAATTAGATTCTAAATCATATAATTGTGGCTCTGATACCAAATGTAAGAATAAATTGAAGACAATTATATGAAATTAGAATACTAGATTGATTACCTGTAGAAGACATTATCGCAGATTTAGGATACCCTGTTGATTCTGAATGCCTGAAGGTTTGAAGAAACTAGGGCTTCCTCTGTGATTCACACTCCCTATCACAACTTATAATGGGGTAAGTTGTGGAGTTAGAATTCGACGTGAACACAGAAGGGACCTAGCCAAGTTTAAATAGAACTCTAGTACCCACCCATTATGAGCCTATGAGTTATGGGCCCGCACTTTTATCCATACTAATTAATTAGATATCCAACCCAAAATAAAAGGATCACTAATCGTAAGTGGGCCTCACATGCATCTCTAATGGATCATAAATCAGCCCGTTTTCATTAAAAACAAAAATAATTGATTGCAGCCCACTATAATTCCTACATAGAAACCATCTTCTAATGAAGATTTCAAAGAAAGATATCTAATTGAGCAGTTTTGATATAAACTGTAACTCGCAAATAAATTAAATGCGCAGCTAATGAGTGAAATGTTATAGACAACTTTTATGGCAGAACGATTCTTGGAAATATATCTATATATATATATATATATATAAATATATAGAAGGATGATTATTTGCTAATTAGTTTGAGAACACAAACTGAAGAATGTTACATTCTTGAAGGATTATATTATTGAAATTCACCTTTAGAAGCAATTACTATTCACCTTTATTGTCTAAACATAAGTAATGATGGGTTTAAGGATCTAACATATGAAGCCACGGTGATTTACTGAAGTAATGAAGTGCTAGAGGAAGGGCTTGGAACCTTCGACCTTATGGTTAACAGCCTCACGCTCTAACCAACTGAGCTACTCCAGCAAATAGAGGACGCGAATAATATGTCAGTGTTAAACATATGTTAAACCTTGGACTTTATTGTTGAACACAACATGTGAATTATGTTATAGCAGTCTATAATTATACTCGAAATCACCTCTCTGCAGACCCAGGAACTTCTAACCTTGGAACCTTTTTGGCTTTCTCTTTGGAACATTCTCGTTTAAGTGTGGCAAGTGACTTCACAGCTCAGTTGTGGAGTTTCTGTCAAGCTACTCCCAGGAAAGTGAATTAGTTTTAGAATTAGCCCTTAGTTCCACACTAACACCATCATCACCATCAATCTTCAAAGCATCTTGCTTCAGTTCATGAAAGTCATAAGAAGCGATCTCATCCCAGGAATTGAGGGTGAAATTATCTATATTGAAATTCTCAATTCTTTTTTTTCATATGTTGTGTGGACCAGTGTAGCCACACAAGTATAAGTGGAAGATCCTGAATTCAGAAGCTCACATTTTATTTACTTCTGAATATTACCATAAGGTAAATAATTTGCCTAGACTAAATAAAATTGCACAAACCTGAAAAGGTTGGAACTCAGAACAAACCTGGCTAGCTGCATCTTCTTCACACTTAAAATTATCAAAATTCATAAAACAAGACCCTTGCAAAGTGGTTCCCTGGGCCAGGCTGCTAGCATCTTTCAAGCTTAGAGAGATTCTTTTCAAGTTTTCCAAGCCAAAGTACTTCTCAAAGATTACACCAATAACAATACAACAGAGATATCTATTGTGCTGTAAAATGAATATTCAAATTCTAAACATTTGACAAAATGAAACACAAGCAATCATGTAGACATGCATGGTTCAGGAGCTATAGGATGTATGTCATCGGAATTACACTGTGGTAAGGACTTGAAATGATTATTTGTCATCAATGTTGGCCAAAGGAACTAACATGAACTTATTGATCTACCAGATTTTAGGTAAAAAATTGACAAACCTTTAATAATATTATTATTATTTCACTTTCATTGGCCTTAGGCTTTTTCTTGGGTTGTTCATAATCATATTTGTACAGTAGGTTATATTCAAATAGACACTCAATTCCTAACAAGGTGTCATGGTGTAGTTGGTTATCACGTCAGTCTAACACACTAAAAGTCTCCGGTTCGAATCTGGGCAACGCCATTGTGTGTGTATATGCGCCTTTTTTTTTTTTTTTCCAAACTTTATAAAGCAGCAGAGCAAACGCAATCATCATTGTCGTACCTCTTCCTCATCAACTTGGATATGGCATGGTTCTTGATTTCTTTGTCTTTATGCTTCAGTACCCTTACAGATCTTTGAGCATATCTGACTGTTGACTACTACTCTATCTTCAAATTCTTGAGCATTACTACACGCTTTGAACTTGCCATCACCTTAAGTTTCTCCCCACTATTTTTGATGGCTATCTATAATGTTTCACTGTCAGCTAATATTGTACAACATACTCATACGACCTTCGTGCTCCCTGCCAAACACGCTTTGCTACTCTCGAGCACCATCTCGCTCCATTTTGTATTGCGTCTATTGATTCCATAATTTTTAATTGGATTAAATTTAGATATAGTATCTTATATTTTTATTATTAAAATTTTTAATCAAAATATGATAAATATATAATAGTTTAATAAGAATATCATAAATATATAATTTAATTAAAAATTCATAAAATTATGTACAAAAATTACATACTTGTTATATTTTAATTAAAAAAATCATATAATTATTATTATTTAATATAAAATTTAAAAATAAAAATATATGCAACTATATATAAATTTTCTTCTTCTTAATTTCAACAACACTGGGCTTTTTATTTTTAATTTTTAATATTGTGTAAATCTGATATGGAAAGAGTATGTTTAAATCAGAGAGAATAGAAGGAGGAAAGAAGGAAAGTGAAATTTTAATTTTTGTACTTTCTTTGGTTTAAGTTTTAATTTGACATTTTTTATCTTTTATAATATATTTGGATTAGGAGATATAAATGGAAATGAAAGGGGAAAAAAAGTTAGATTCAAATATAAATTAAAAAAATGTCAAAATTATCCCTTCTTTTCATTTCTACGGTCTCACTCCAAACTCACCAATCAGACTAATTTCTGTTCACCAGGTTACGTTTTGAATTTTATTTTATATATAAATTTATTAAATATCTAAACTCAATTTCTTTAAAATTAACAAAAATATGACACACAACCCATAATAAAGTCTAGTGGAGCCATTACTTCGATTCATTCATTGAGAGGATACATATTGAAGTTTGGTTAAAATTCACCATCAAAGTGTAAACATTTCTTCTTATTATTATTTTGATGTTACTAAAGATAAGTCAACGGGAGAAGTTAAGAACCCAGCAATCTGTGAGCTCACTGGGGTGCTGCTTGGTAGTGCTAGTAGACAATTCCTCACACCTTGCTGAGTCTCCCTTGTATCCATTAAGTTTGGTTCTCTATTTAATGACATGTTATAGGGAATAATAAGAAAACAAAACAGAAACTTTTTATTCGCATGGTGACATATTATAACAATTAAATTATTTCAATTTAATTTGATCCCTAATGGGAAATCAAGAGAAAGAGTCATAAACATGGACAAAAACCGATTTGTCACTTGTCAATGTGCAGCCTACATTGTGGATCGTTGTTAGGTTCTCCATTAATTGCTATTAACTATATGTCCACTGTGCCAATACCATAGAAATGATTGAAGATGAAATTGAAAACATCACCACTAATACTACAAAATAATATTAAAGTGTATGGATCTATCTTTGATAGGGACATACGAATCAAGATTTGGCACTCTGGGGATAATTTCTTCTTCTTCTTCTTTTCTTTATTTTATTTCCCATGACTTTACTTTGTTAAGTAGGATTTGTGCAGTGAATCTTCAAGATTAATTGCTGATCTTGTAATTGTTGTAAATAAGAAAAAAAGAAGTATGAAAAAAAGGGTCAAATTATACCATGGTGAGTCGATCACTCCCTTGGCCATGTGCGCTAGGATGGACTGATGGCCATACACTTGAAATAGAAATCCCTTGTCAAAGCCGCACTAATTAATATTGTATTATTGTTTCTATTTCTTGAATATTGACATTGATAACCTAAAAAAATTATGACATCATCCTGATGCCACTATGTACGAGGGAGGTATTTTTGGTTTTTTAAATCTTATTTGATGTTTATGTGATATAATAAATAAGTGCTGGTGCTTAATCAAATAACGATAGTTGAGATATTTGAGTATGGTAAAAGTCAATTATTGAGGTGAAAAAAAAATTAATTTGGGTTAACTAGCTATCAAAAATTAATTGTACACTGTTCAATAATATGTAATCTTAATTCTCATAAGTAAAATAAAATCCACTCTGCAGTTATCTGCACTGAACATACCGCATCATTATTGCTCCCAAAAGTGTATATAAATTGTGATTAATGGTTAGAGATAATCAGTAAAAAATGAAAGGACAAAAGAGAATGACAATAAAGACAAGTTAATATAATCTTGATGATATTAATTATTAGTTGAATTCCAAAGCAGTAGATATTGTTGGGCTTAAAAAAAGGGCATTGTCTGATTCAGCTTTTAGTATATAGCAAAAATTAGTGATTTATTAAGTTGAAAAAATTGACAACCGCACAATGAACAAAATCATGATGGCTAAAATTTATACTACTTTTGCTCAAACCAATGGCGCCACTTAAAAGTTCAAATTTCCATTTTATGGTAATTGACAAAGATATCAAATATTATATAACTGACGATTTTGTTTATATTCTGCATGATGGCACCAATGGCCAAAATCTGAAAAGCAATGTTATTCATATTTACATCTGTATTGGGTTGTTGGAATATTTGTTTATATTGACAATGTAAAGCTCACTTTAGAAGCCACTATCCCTTGTGATTGATGTGGAAATACAAGGCAAAAAAGAACACTACTCAATCACTCAAAGTCCCAATCTAGATGAATACTACTAACTAAATGGTTTTGTGAGCCATAGTGCGATAAATTTCAATATCATGTCCAAAATTATTATATTAAAAATTCTGGATTAATTTTATTAATATTTTTAACAATAACTATTATTACTTCAAGTGTACAAGCCATTGAGTGCAATATAAATGCAAGAGGAAAACCACTATAGCACTAAACTTTTAAAATTGCAATGGGAATATTCGAGTTGATCATGATTGGATTGCAAATCTAAATCTTATCAATTTTTTAAAAAGAGTTTTTAAGCTTAAAATTTAACAAATGTTTATATCAAAAGAAATTTAACACCTAAAAGTCGGATACAATGGAGACATAATTCATAAATGGCTAATATTTTCAATGACTATATGTAGCTTTTGGCTGTTCAGCATGTAAAATCATGTCTCTAAACACAGAAAGAAATAGAGAGATCACATGCTCGTATTATTTATAATATCAATTTCATAATGTTTTCCCTTGGGTGGCCTTCATACTGAACCATATATTAAAATAAACATATATTTCCAATGTGAAGAACCTTCCTGCTTTTAATGCTGAATTTATGAACGAACGGAAAAAAAGGCACCCTTATCCAAATCTTGCACATAAGCATGCATATTTTGAATGAATAATTTTTGCCTATTTGTCAATATTGATGAATTAATTAACTCATAATGTGACTAATTAGGCATAGAATATGAATGCGTCTTGGAGTATACACAGTTAATTTGTCAATGTCACTAATACTGGCATATAATGTGATGAAGGAAAAATAAAAGTGCAAAAGGCGCGTGTCTTGTTGGTGATTGGACTGGCAGTTGGCACTTGGTGGTTGAGAATTGACACCCGGAGGACAATATTGATGCCAGCGTGGCATACATCACAACACGCATATTAGGTCAGTGGAGTTTTTTTTTTTTTTTTGTTTACATTGAGTAGCTACCAATACACAGTATTGGGTTAAATTTGCCCTCTCTATAACTACGGGAAAAAGAACATTCTTTAGTTACTAATACATAGGAATACGTTTGGAAGGATAATGAATGCTTGTCTTGCTTAAGGATTTCTTAATTTGGTTGCTTTTTATAGCCAAGGATTCTGTGCTAGTTGTTTTTAGTCTCTTTTAGTGCCATGTGGATTTACATTGATAATATGAGTCCTGAGAATATAGAGTAGATCATTTTGATATAAGACTTATAAAATGATATAATGATAAATAGACCTAGAAAGAGGTGAAAATGTGTGTTGTGCAAAATATATAATTTTAACATTTTATTAAAAGTAGAGGACCAATGGTCTTTTATTTCAAATTACTAAAGATGGAGTACTAATGTACGGAATAGATGAAATCTTGCACTCTATTAAAGATCTTAAATAATTTGACGATGATAAGATGCAGTGAAAAAATTGTTAACTACTGTGAATCCAATCAATAATTTAAGCAAGAATGAAATTAAAACAAGGTCCTCCTAAAGTGGAGGAGATAAGCTCAACAAACTAGAAGTATGGATGTAAGAGAATAAGACACTCAAAAATTTATCTTGGTTTGGTCCAGTTTGACCTACGTCTAGTTCTCTTAAAACACTTAAGAGATTTTTCCACTAATAAACAAAATACTTATAGAAACATGTTATACACCACCAACACAAATTATAGCACAGTAAATTCTTATTAAGGTTTTTTACAACTAACCCTTAATTTTGCCACTCAATATTTTGAATGGCTAAACAAACTCTTTCTCTTTTACAAGACTTTCAAGCACAAAACAAAATTGCTTCTTATAAGTTGATACACCAGACTCTAGGCAACACTTTTTCAATAATGAAACTCATATTTTTCTCAAATTCACCTGGCTTCTTCTCTACTTATTCATTTGAGAATGCTCTGAATATATATGGACTTCTTGCAATTACTGGCCATTGGAGACACTTTCACTCTTTGACGTTCAACTTTATTAGAGCATCCTTGATTTATCTCTAATGTTCAAAACTTTCAATTCCACAGATTTTAGTTGTTCTCTTCATATCGTTTGTCTGGTCAACTCAAAATTAATACTAATCACAGAGCTCGAAACAAAAGTTAAAGAAATACTTTATTTTCGTGTAAGAATTAAAGACAATCACAGTTAAAGCTTTTCTGCTCATACTAATTTAACATAAAGACCATAACTCGTTTATCTTTTACCCATTTATTAATTTGTCATTTAGCACATGATCTTAGTTCCACATAAGCATGGGTTTTAATAACAAAGTCAAAACTCAGATGAGTTAACACTTAACTTATTGGGCCACTAAAAAATATAGGCTTATACATAAATCTAAGTTAAGTTTTATTATCATCAAAGTCTTTGGGCTAGCAACCTTAGGCCAACATAAAGCACCCATAATACTTACTTCTAAATTTGCTAGTCCATTTGTAGATTGAACGAGTTTAAGAGAAATGTATATTTAAACTTTGACTTTGAAATTTTGGATTTTGAGTTTTATATTTTAAATAGATTAAGTATTTTAGAGTAGTTATCATATTTGCTCTCCCCCATAAGAAAAGAAATTTCATTATTCTTCTATTTTTTGCTTTCTTGTTGCCCCCATGAGATGACATCTTCTTTAAGTTCATTTTGTCATCGTGCATCTTTGACTCATTTTGTGAGATCTAAGATGATTAAGGAAGATTTAGAATTCTTTGATAACCTCCTAATTTAGGATTCAAAAGGAATATATTTAACACTAAATTAGGAGGTAAAGTACTTTTCTCTTGATTAATATAGTTAAAAGTGTATTCAATCAAACAAAACAAAGAAAGTATTTCAATTGTAACATTTTTATCAGTTTAAGCCTCATTTTTATGTTTGATTTCAATTTCAAGGAAAAGTAGCAAAATGTAGAAAGAGTTGAAAATAAGAGAGGAAAGTTGAAAAGGGAAAAGGCAAATTGAACAAGTCTTCTCGCTACAGCGAGACCACAGTTCGCTATAGCGAGATTACACTTTCGCCGTAACGAAGCGGACACTTCGCAATGGCAAAGTCGCATTGCATAGAAATTCTAGGGAGCAACTCACTATAGCATGGAAGTAGCAAACGCAGTAGAAATCTGAGAACTTATGAGATCTCGCTATAACGAGAGTCGGTCCTCGCCATAGCGAGATCGGCCCTAAAACGTACAGTTTTAGTTTTCAAAAAGGAGGATAGGGAGTAGGGCTTCGACAGTTTACGACAGAGAAGAATTCTGAACGTCCAGAGAAGCATTTTTGGGTGGTCTTTAGAGGCTCTTCAAGCTTGGAGGGGTGAAGGAAGAGGAAGAATCAAGGAGGCGCTCAACTTTATGCATTTCTCTCATTCCTTTGTTTGCTTTCTCTGCTTCTCTTCATTTTCTCCATGTATTTGACTGGATTCATTGTAGATTTAGCTATGTGTAGCTAAACTCTTCTTTACCTAGAGCACTATGAACTTGATGTGAACTAAATCTTCATTTTTCTTGTTGATTGTGATGATTAGAGCTTTGTGTATCCTTCTCTTGCTTAATGCTTTCTTAGGGATTGGCCACCTCTTGGATTTGATTTGGGTAATTGGAATTTACCTTGAAAAAGGGGTTCTCATTGAACCTAAGAGTTAGATAAATTAAGTTTAGAATTATCTAATTTGTAATTGGGATTGAAATATACCTAATTGCCTTAATTGGTTTGTAGAGGATTATAGTATCTAATGCACTCTAACCTAAATCTAAGGACACTTAAGTTTTTAGGGGAGAGTAGGGCTATAATTACATCAACGGACAGTTAGAGCTTCTGAATCTCTTAACCCACAAGGTGAAAATTAATTGCAATTAAACAAGAAATTAAGTTCCAGTAAGCATCAAGGGAATAGTGACTCTAGGTAATTTCAAAACCTTGGATTTTACCTAAAATTTCTTCGCCAACCAAGTTTTCTTCAAATTGTTTTATTTTAAAATTAGTTCTAAGTTCAAGAATTACTTAATTGGCTGCTTAAAGTGGATGAAAGTAGATTGTGCATTGCCTAATTGCATTTGAGTCATTCTTCGTGGGAACGATACTCTTACTTATCACTAAACTACTTGATTCGACCCGTGCACTTGCAGACACATAAAATTTTTCATGGTCATTCTTGCATATAGTATTCCACTTAGATTTTGTTTGTTGTTGTGGGAAGGCTTGCACACTTCTTTACATATCGGATTAGGATACAGTATGGTGCATGTATAAAGATTATTGATATTATGAGGTTTGACTCTTACTTCATTCCTTTTTTATTAAGGTGCTAATGCATTTTTAAATTAAACCTAAGTCAAAGTTGATCTTGAGTTCTAAATGTTTATATATTAAATAATAAAAAGTATTTTGGATAACATCTAATAAAAATTAAAGTAAGAAATTCCATTCCATGAAATTTATATTAAACTAATTTTTTTGAAGGTATGTTTGAGAATTGGAATGGGAAGAAAAATACAAATAAAATAGAAGAGAAAACATGATACACTTTTAACATTCCTTCCATTTTACTTTCTCTATTTTTGTTTTAACTCTATGTGTCTGCGAGACAGGTATCATAGGTAATGACTCTTTGTGTATATTATTATTATTATTATTACTATTACTACTACTACTACCACTATATCTTGAAAACTATGTTATGTCATGTTTGCTTGTGTTATCAAATGGAGATGAATTGAAATTAATTAAACATGTTGCATTCAAAATTTAGAAACATGACAAGTTATCTTAACATGTTGTAATAAATTTGTTCAAATGTTTTATGATTACAACACGTCGTATTATTAATTGTGGAATGGTTATCTCAATGATTTTAGTATATGAGTTTCGCTTAGTATATGATATATATATATATATACACACACACACACACACAAAAGGTGGGATTGTATAAAATGCTAGTCATTAATAGTAATTCTATTAACACTCAATGCATTCTAGATATTGACATGTAGTTTTTGTGATTAAGTTCTGAAATGGTAGTGTTGAATGCTTTTTAATGGTTCATAAACCAAGTGCTTATGTCTAGATATGTAATTATTTACCTTCGTGGATTGTATACCTATATTAGTATATATCAGAACTTAGAATTCCATATAGACTTTTCTAATGAAATGTTTTTGTTAAATTATTTTATGTATAGCAATTATTTTCTGTTTAGCATTAAACTTTTAAAATTTTTAACTTAATTTTTAATTATTTGTCATAATTTCCTCTCTTATTAACTTTATATTTTGATTAAAATATTATATACTTATATTTTTATTATATATTATTGCATTAATAACATGATAAACTATTTTTTCATTAATTCAAATCTTTTAACTTTTTATATATACCCATTATTTCAAATTTCTTTCCATTTAAAGATTCATAAATTTAAATTTTTATAAAAATTATTCGATGCCTTGTCATACTTTAAGTTTTTGTTATTTTTTATTATTATTATGTTAAAACCTATTTTTGTTTAGAAAAAACTATACTCCTATCCTTTTAATTGTTGTGTTTTATTTTCTATTTATTGATTATTGAGACTCATTTTGTTATTTATGATTGTAGATAATAGAGTTGAGTTTAAACATCTTAGTCTAGCTTAAGAATACAGTTAATGATAAGCTAGTGATTAGTTCATTTGGTATTA
This sequence comes from Erythrophleum fordii, assembly GCA_032878935.1. NCBI lineage: Eukaryota > Viridiplantae > Streptophyta > Magnoliopsida > Fabales > Fabaceae > Erythrophleum > Erythrophleum fordii. The sequence goes on along the minus strand of JAVQMF010000053.1, from coordinate 43,572,618 downwards.
TTAGTTATTGTCCTTTGTGCTTGTGTATATATTGAATTTTAGAGTCGACTCAACAAATTATAGACAGGATCCCTGCCCTGTTAGTTATATTGTTTGTTGGATAGAATTGAAAGTAGAGCTCTTTGGTTAATTTTCATTACTTGGTTGTTGTAGGCAATCTAGGATGTCCTATTTTTAGAAGATACTTTGTCAAATTTTTTATACCATGTCAACATAATTTGATTTGATTATGGCAACTGTAAATCTTGAAATTTATAGAAGTGAAAGAAGTAGTGGAATCATATTTGATCTAGAATTGTTTTCCATAAAATCATGTATTAAAAATCATATAAGGATTTGTTGATGGTCAAGCTTACAAATGCGGATCTCCTTATAGGCCATGTTGATCACATCTCTATTCAAGACATGACACTACTTGAAACTTTAAAGGATTCTTTCTTCATTTGAAGTTGTTTCTCTTCTCATTTGAACCTATTTCTCTCTTCATATGATGTTCTTCATCTATTATTACTCTTTTTCTATTTTCTATTTGAAACTATGGTCACCACTCGGCTTACACCGTAAGTGCACGGGTCGTAACAAAGTAGTATAAAAAGATTATCGTTCCCACGAGGATTGGAGTTGAATTTGGTTAATCATTAAATTATGCCTTAAACTAGGTTGAGTAGAACAATTGTATAGCGAAGTTGAGTGTAAAAATAACTTTGTAAATGAATTTATAAAGGGAGTTAAGAATCCTTTTTGACTTCACGCATATAAGGGATTTAGGATTATCTTTCCCCCTTTTATTTCATGGCACAAGAACAATCTCCTCTCACAAAAAATGACCAATAACTATATGTACTAGTTTGGGAATCAAATACTACTTGAAAAAGCTTTCTCAAGTCAAAAACAAGTGTTTAATTCTATTAGTTGCTCAATCTCTCTCAACAAAATAAATCCCAATATTAAGCTCAGACCCAAATTTGACTACACAAGGTTAATGAGTGTATCTCTATCTCACCAACAAAACTATCCATTCAATATCTAAATTTCAAGTTCTTACATGATTTAACTCAAGTTCAATACTCAAGCTAGCTCTCTCAAGTATCATTCAAGCAAACAAACAACTAATTGGTGGCCAATCAACCAGAAGCATTAAAAATGGAGTAAAATCAACACATATATATCATTAATCAATGGAGGTGGAGGAAAATCAAGTGTTAATCCATACAAGGGTTCAAAATAATCCTAGAACAAGTGACTAGCTACTCATAATCAGCCACAAGTTTACAAAACACCAAGAATTCAATGCCATAGCAGAATACAAGAGAAAGAGAAGGAGAAGATCAGAAAAACCGATGGAAATGGCTTTAAATCTCTTTAAAACTTCAATCCTTGGCTCTAACCACTTCTTCAAACTCCAAACCCTAGCACACTAGCTCCCCAAGTTGCCCAGAAGTCGGAGCATCCTTCACTTGGTCAAAAATATGGATATATGAAGCCCTAGAGTCTGTCAAGCCTCAAAATGTAGTGTTTCAGTAAATCATGGTTCGCCGTGGCTAACATATTCTTCACCGTAGCGAAATGGTCTCAGGTGCTCACTAGCTTCTCTGATCAACAATTGGCGGCGGTGAAATGCTCCCTGTTTGCTGCCTCTTCCATGCAGGAATTGGCCGTGGCTAACATCTGATTTGGCCGCGATGAATCTAGTAAAACTTCCAGCCTATAATATCTAGCAATTGTCTTTGAAGTCCAATCATATCTACAAAAAGTATGAAGTTATAAATGTACCAAAATATTCCTAAATTGAGGTTAAAATTTACGTAATTAAACTAAAAGTGAGTCAGTTAAGTTTAGGTGCCAAAAATGCACATTTTCCTATTTTGACTATAATTTATATACAAAAATACACCAAAAGATATACACAGTTTAAGGAAAATGTGCTGAAAAGGCATGAATTTAGAGAGGTTATCACACTCCCAAACTTAGACTTTTACTCGCCTTTAAATAAAACAAAATGGAGAATTAGTAAGCTTTCATGAATCACCCAAATACTATGTATTGTATGGTATAGTCCTCATCAGTTGCTACCCATGATAAGCAAGACAGGAGAAAATGGAGTGTAAGAAGATACAAGGCTCACAGCACAATGCAAAGTTTTCTAACATTTTTAAAGCGTGTGTGTGTGGCTGGTCAAGGTATCATTTTCCAACAATTATCCAGAACAAAAACCACACTTCAATGTATATATATACTACCTTAACAATAACACTTCATATACCAAAACTTTTCTTCCCTCTCCACTGTACATTTAACCTTACAAGAATTTCGAAATCATTAGGACTTTTAAGCTTGTAATGTGACCAAGGTAAAAGCTAAATGAAGGAAGGGATAATAGAGAATGCAAATTACTTGAGATAAATGATTGTGCAAGACTCTATCCTCTTTTCTACATTTCAAGTGTTCTTCCAAAATACTACATCCCCCCCAAACTTATCTTTAAATCTAAATGCACTCAAACTCATTGAAAAATAAATTTTGTTTTTGTTTTCGTCTTTTGTTTTTGTTTTTGTTGTTTTTTTTTTTCAATCACAAATCTTGGGTGCAAACATCTTGAGTGCAAATAGTTACAGACTATCCATCATTCATATTCCCATGATCAGAGTTTATCAAAATGTAGAATCCTACCTCTTCCAAATTATCAAGCACTAATCCATTATCTCAAGTCCAAGGTGGAATCATGGCTTTTCAAGTTTATTGGATATAAGTCTAATGCACAAATTCAAACAAAAATTTATATGGTTTTTCAATTAGGCTCAAATGGTGGGTTCAAGGGAAACTATAATTAACAAAGGACAGCTTGAAAGGCACAAACGCATTTAATTACTGCCCAAATCATTTTTCAAAATCAAGTGAAGTCATTAGATCGTTTCAAGGAATTCCAAGGATGGTTCTAGAGTTTTGAAATTGAGAAAGAACATATACACTAATTTGCCGCAATTTTTCCACGACAAGAGCTTTCAAATAATTCCTCAACGTTTATGTACAAATTTTTTTTTTGCCCTAAAAATATCATAAAACAATGCATTATTCTATGACTCAAGCGCTAACAAACACTTCCAAACTTCCTTACCAAACATATAATCTAAGCAACTCATAATCATTGGACCCAAACAATCCACTCAAAAGACAATTCAGCAACTCAACACAAAAATTAAGTAGCCTACAAATAAAAGGCTAAGCGTTAAAATTAAAGTCATGCCGAATCAGCAACAAAAAGGTATACCCTCACTCCTAAACTTAAAATGGACAGTGTCCTCACTGACAAATATAGGGGAAAAGAGGGTCAATTCTATACAACTACCACCCACAAAAAGGTATATGCACAAGAGAAAATAGCACCTACACTCACCAAAACAACAGTAGCTAAAGACAGAATATGAATAAGACAGGCATCAACCAAAAACTAAACTTAACCAGCAGCAATTAAAATAGGTTAAAATCTAGCTAGTTCCAACATTGATAAGCAAGCTATTGCTAACTAGATAACCACCAGTTTATTGTAAGTAACTATATGAAAATAGAAATTAAACAACAAAATAACTAGCAGGAATATAAAAATAGAAAACCAGTAAAAAGAAAAAGAAAAGTCAAAGATCATCAGGCTAGTTCCCACTGAGGCCCTCATCATCCCTAACTCCAGAAGTTTTATTAGTCAATAGTGGTAGTAGGCGCTACAGCTGAAGTTGGATCTGGGTTACATCATCCCCAATAGTGTCCACCTTTCCCATCAACAAATCCAGACGCTTATCTACACTTGCCCTCCATGGGTCATTCGACTACGCGGGGCCAAACTCCTCTACGGTTGGAGTATCCAGGATTGGCGCCTCCTCCTCCATCACATCTTGGTCCAGCTGGTCTGCCCCTGGGCCTTGTGGTACCCTGTGGGGTGACTTGATTGCTCTTTAGTTAAAGAGTATGGGGGCTACGAACACTTCCTCATTGGCTCTACCTTTCACCCCCAATTAAAGACACCATTGAAGAACAAAGTGGGGAAAGATAATCACACATGAGTGGTCCGCTACTGCCGCTTCAAGGCTTTGATACATTATAGCAGCAATATCCACTGGTTGTTGGTTCATCAGTAAGTAAATCAGGAGGGCCTTCTCCCACGTGGCATCACTCAAATGTAAGGTCAGAAGAATGTTGAAAGACATAAAATGCAACCAAAACTTGGCGTCTCTATGCAATCTCTTTCGTTCAAGATATCTCTGCCTACCACGAGGGATCTTCCACAACACTTACCCCTCATGATCCAAAAATGAAGCAATGTCATCAAAGGGGATCTCATCTTCATGCTGCATTAAGTAAGCATAACGGCAATCAGCTACCACCGGTAATTGGTAGAATGTGCAGAGCACCTCCTCTGAAATGTTAACTTAAACCCCTCTCACCCGACACTTCAAACTGATTGCAATGGCTGCTTGGGTGTAAAACTCTCTAATAGTGGCAGCATTTCCACTTGGCTTTTCACCCATCAGAGAGCGTAAGTGATAGGTCTGATCGGCAATCACACAAAAAGCCCAGTCAGTTGTATAAGGAAATTCTCTTTCTGAACGAATGGGACGGCTTTGGACTCTCTCTTTAATGGCAGTTAGAGACTCTTGTTCTGATTGATGTAAAGCACTCGGATAAGATCTCTTTGGAGCCATAGTACCTATAAAATCATAAGAAACTAACCCAGCTAACTACCAAAAACACAGAAAAAAGAGCACAAAAACAAAAGCAAAAAGAACAAAAAACAAAAGAAACAAAATAGAAAAAAACCAAGACCAGCACAAACTGAACAAAATAATGGGCACTCCCACATTTAACCTACTTGATAGGACTCAGAACATCTCAGATGATAGTTAGATTCTCACCCAACCACAATGCCCACACTAATCATAAAGGTTGAAATTGATTTATAAGGCCACCATTCAGTGCCAACTTAAATAACCAGATTAATTGATCAGTCCCCATTGATATCCCTACTCAACTCTAATTCAAATTCACCGTGCCTTGATCTAAAATGTCAGAATCATACCCAAACCCTTAGCTAACTACAAAACAACCGCCAATTAATGAATTAAAATAATAATTTCCTATTCAATCTAACTTGATACAATACTTTAGTCCTCTACACACTAAATGTCTAACAACAGAGCAGCACAACTGAGCAATAGGACAGAGCAACAATCTGACATGCCTATACAAATTAGAACATAGTAGCACACCAATCCTTTTTCAGAATTGACAAATTGTTAGCTCAACACTGAATAACAAAAGGCATTATCCAACTCAATATAGCAGCACTACAACGCGAAGACAAAGCAAAAGCTAGGTGAAATAGAGTATAACAGAGCAACTCAACAGCACACAACAGAGCAAAGCAGGATACAACCTAAATCTGAAATAGCAACAGCACACACCAGAATACAATGCAGCAACACAACAAATTAACAAACCCCAGCAGCCACAACTCATGGATAGAAAGTCTGAGAGTGAAGGTAGACTTACCAGAGAGGAAGCAACACGAGATAGAGGAAGAAGAAAGCTTCGGTGAGTGGGGAACCCACTGTTGCGTCGTGGGGCGAAGAGGGATGAGTAGCAGGTCTGGGAGGGGAGAAAGAGGAAGGCTACGTCTTGGGGGAGAAACTGAGATGTAGGAAAGGTAGGAGAATGGCAACGGCAGAGGAAAGGGGAAAATTGGCGATGGAATCAGGTGGGAGTTTTAGGGTTGAGTTAAGGGTAGGTTAGGGAATTCAAGTGGAAGCTGAAAATGATCGGATGAACTGGGTAAGAAATTTGGGTGAGATTCAATGTGGCACCATGAGAATTGAGTGAAAAACATGAGGGTAGAATGGGAAGAACGGGAAGAACAGCAAAGATTTTCGGGCATCAGCTGATTTTTGGCCACGGAGAAATGTTTATTTGCCGCAGCCAATATGTTTCTGTTTCATTCCATAGGACAAGTGAACGCAATTTAGCCGTGGCCAATTCTCTTTGGATTTGGCTGGTGAAGTCCAGAACATGTTTCGCTGCAACAAATAAATATTCTGGCCACGGCTAACAAGGTTCAAAGGTATTTTCATGCATGCTATAGCAGTTTTTTCTCTTACACAGCAAAATTAGCATGATAGGGACATGTAACCTGGTCTCAAACAATGTTTTGCTTGCTTCCACACATATCATTTTCAATAAGGCTCTAAATCAACTGAAGCATATATGATTTTGGCAACAATCCCTAAAGGTCAATACAAGATTCAAGCATTAATCATGAACTTGTGAAATGAACATTCAAGACAAACACCATATTTGAATTATCATTTAATTGCACTTACATCACAAGGGTTTATGCATATTAGAAAGCACATAGCATGAACAGGTGCACTTCCTTGAAAACGTTTATCCATAAATACTTTTTGAATTAAATGCCCTCAATGATATTGTTCTATTTTGCTATCAGCCCCAACTGAGAAGTTAGCCTACAAAGCAAAGGAAAACACATAAAACTCTACTGGAAACTAAAATCTACAAAAACAAGACAAAAGGGCAAAGTGAAGAGCTTGGGTTGCCTCCCAATAAGCACTTGCTTTATAGTCTTTAGCGGAACTCATCAATTGTTCACTTGGAATCAGCAAGGTGGAAAGTGGAAGTGTGATGATCTACATGCCCTCCCCAATAGTGCTTTAATCGTTGGCCATTCACTTTGAACTTTTCACCAGAGTTGCTCACCAACTCAATTGCTCCATGGGAAAAAACTTTGACCACTATGAAAGGACCTGACTACCTTGATTTCAACTTTCCAGGAAAGAGCCTAAGATGAAAGTTGTACAACAAAATATGTTGTCCCAACTCAAATGTTTTAGGGGCAATTTTTCTGTCATAGAGTAGTTTGGTCCGTTCTTTATATACTCTTGAGCTTTCATAAGCGTACATTCTAAATTTATCCAACTCATTAAGTTGAAGGAGTCTCTTCTTGCTTACAGTTTTAAAGCTAAGATTCAACTTCTTGATCGCCCAGTAGGCACCATGTTCCAATTCAACTGGCAAATGGTAAGCCTTTCCAAAAACCAACTTATAAGGTGACATGCCAATGGGAGTCTTTAAAGTAGTCCGATAGGCCCACAATGCATCATCAAGTTTCATAGACCAATCTTTTCTTGACACCCCCACCATTTTTTCTAGGATGCTTTTGATTTCTCGGTTGGAAATCTCGGCTTGTCCATTAGTTTGGGGATGATAAGCCAAAGCCACTTTGTACTTCACTCCATACTTCCTTAAGAGGGCTTGAAATTGGCTATTATAAAAATGTGATCCCCCATCGCTAATAATGGTTCTTGGTGCTCCAAAGCTGGTGAAAATATTTCTTTTTAAGAATTTGAGCGTCGTTTTTACATCATTGGTAGGACTAACAACAGCTTCCACCCATTTAGATACATAATCCACCGCTACCAAGATGTATTGATTTCCCAATGAGCTAAGGAAAGGTCCTATGAAGTCAATGCCCCATACATCAAACAATTCCACCTCCAACATGTTTGTAAGTGGCATTTCATTTCTCTTGGATATGTTCCCCCCACCCCCGGTTGGCATCTATCACACTGAAGCACACATGTATACACATCTTTGAATAGAGTGGGCCAGTAGAAACCACTTTGCAGAACTTTGGCTGCTATCTTTTCTCCCCTAAAGTGGCCTCCATAATCTGAAGTATGACAACTTTGCAAGATTACTCCTTGTTCTTCTTCTGGTATGCACCTTCTTAGGATGTGATCAGCATACCGCCGAAACAAATATGGCTCATCCCAGATATAATGTTTGGTATTATGAAAAAATCTCTTCAATCGATGCTGTTTCAAATCAGGGAGAACCACTCCACACACAAGATAATTGACAATATCTGCATACCACAGATTTACAGTGTGATGAACATTCAACAATTGCTCATCAGGGAATGCCTCCTTAATATTTTGGGCAAATTCTGGTTGAACTTCAGTATTCAACAGAGAGAGATGATCGGCCACTTGATTTTTGCAACCCTTTCTATCCATAATTTCTAGATCAAACTCTTGCAACAAGAGCACCCATCTAATTAATTTGGCTTTAGAATCTTTCTTGCTAACTAGGTATTTTAGAGCTGAATGATCAGTAAATACAGTAACTTTAGATCCCACGATATACACCCTAAACTTATCACAAGCAAATACCACAGCTAGCATTTCCTTCTCTGTAGTGGTGTAATTCTCTTGTGTTTCATCCAGTGTTTGCTGGCATAGTAGATGAGGTGAAAAACTTTATCCTTTTTCTGACCTAAGACTGCTCTGACAGCGTAATCACTTGCATTATATATGATCGTAAATGGCAAGTTCCAGTTGGGCGCAGTCATAATGGGTGCTGTGACTAGTTTTCTTTTTAATTCTTCAAAAGCTTGTAAACAGGCATCATCAAGCTTAAACTTAACATCTTTTTCAAGCAATCTACACAAAGGCTTGGTGATCTTAGAGAAGTCTTTGATGAAGCGATGATAAAAACCGGCATGGCCAAGGAAGCTCCTCACACCTTTAACAGAAGTAGGTAGGGGTAGTTGTTCGATGATGGATATTTTTGCCTTATCCACTTCTAATCCTTCTTTGGATACTCTATGGCCTAGCACAATGCCCTCTTGCACCATAAAATGACATTTCTCCCAGTTAAGCACTAAATTAGTCTCTTCACAATGTTTTAGCACAACATCTAAATTGTGGAGACACTCATCAAATGAGTCGCCAAATACTGAAAAGTCATCCATAAAAATCTCCATAGATTGCTCAATCATGTCAGAAAATACATCTTTGAAATGTTGCCGGTGCATTTCATAAGCCAAATGGCATCCTTCTAAATGCGAAGGTACTATAGAGACATGTGAAGGTAGTTTTCTCTTGGTCTTCTGAGGCAATTGCAATTTGGTTGTACCCTGAATATCCATCCAGAAAATAGAAAAATTCCTTCCCGGCTAGTCTATCTAGCATCTAATCAATGAAAGGCAAAGGAAAATGGTCTTTTCGGGTTACAGAGTTTAGCTTTCGATAATCCATACAAACCTTCCATCCAGTCACTGTGCGGGTGGGAATGAGCTCATTATGAGTGTTAGCCACTACAGTCATGCCTCTTTTTTTTGGAACACATTGAACTGGGCTCATCCAAGAGCTATCTGAGATAAGATATATGATACCCATATTTAGCCATTTAAGAATTTGCTTTTTTATCACTTCTTTCATATTGGGATTCAATCTTCGTTGGTGCTCTATTGAAGGTCGATGGTTATCTTCTAAAAAAATCTTATGCATGCAAATTGAAGGGCTGATACCCTTAATATCCGCTATATTCCATCCTATTGCCTTCTTATGTTTCTTCAACACCCTTAAGAGCTTCAATTCTTGCTCCACGGCTAGATTAGCAATAATGATGACCGGTAAAGTATTTGATTCTCCCAAGAAGACATATTTTAGATGCGCTGGAAGTGTCTTCAACTCCAATTCAGGAGGCTCCACAATGGAGGGTTTTAAGAAAGGTCTATCAACTGAAGTCAAGTCTAGAGTTTCAAATTTCACTCTAGATGGAGGAATGACTGGAGTAGCACTCACCATAGTTACGCGTTCTTCCTCTCCCCCCTCATCTTATTCAATTTGCAGCGGAAGTGCTTCACATTTGCCTTCTATCATAGATTGTTGAGATTCATAGTGAATGAAATGGTCTATCATATTTAGATAGAAGTAGTGTTCTGGCTCGTCTAGCAATTTAAGAGCTTTGAACATATTGAATGTTACTTGCTCTTCACCAACTCTCATGGTGATGTCTCCTTTTTCCACGTCAATAAGAGCTTTACCCGTAGCTAAGAAGGGTCTTCCGAGAATAATTGGAATCTCTTAATTAGCTTCACAATCAAGAACAATAAAATCCGCTGGAAGGATGAATTTATCAACTTTCACTAAGACATCCTCAACTATTCCCCGAAGATACGCTAAACTTCTATCAGTAAGTTGCAGAGTAACTGTGGTAGGTCTTGCTTCACCCAATTGCAACTTCTTGAAAATGGATAAAGGCATCAAATTAATGTTGGCTCCCAAGTCACACAATGCTCTAACCATAAAGGTTGTGCCGATGTGACAAGGAATGGTAAAACTTCCAAGATCTCCCTTCTTTTGCGATAACTCCTTAATGAAATCTGAGCTACTTTATGTCAATGCCACCACTTCATGTTCTTGAAAATTTCTTTTCTTGGAGAGTGCGTCTTTCATGAATTTTATGTATTGGGCATATGTTCCAAGGCTGTTCGAAGAGGGAGATTGATATGCAACTACTTAAAGGTATCTAAGAACTTCTTATATTGGGTAGCTTCAGTCTGCTTCTTGAATCGTCCAGGGAAAGGTAGCGGTGGAATTTGAGTGCTTGGTTGCACTTTCTTCCCTTCACTCTTCTTTTCTTCCTTATCCTCATGCTCCTTATCATCCACCCTTAGTTCTTCTGCACCATCCTCCTTAGACAAAAAAGTCCCTTCATCGTCTGCCTCAAGTGGCATCACATTAAGTTTAGAAGCATTTGATAAAACTTTACCGCTTCTCAAGATGATGGCCTTGCACTCATCTTTGCCTTCCCTTCTAGGATTGGGAATGGTGTCACTAGGGAGATTTCCTGTTGACATAGCATTCATTTGGGAGGCTAGTTGCCCCGCTTGCACTTCCAAGTTCTTAATAGCTGTGTCATGCAAAGAGAAAGTGGCCTTTGTTTCAACCCTCTGAGTTTCTTGATTGGCTAGTATTTGAGCTAACATTTTTTCCATCTTGGACTCTTTTTCTTTAATAGGGATTTGTCTTGCCAGAACCTGAAATCCTAGAGGTTGAACAAGCCTTACACCTGATGAAGAAGCTTGATTCAATTTTGGACCTTGACTCCATGAAAAGTTTGGGTGATTCCTCCACCCCATATTATATGTTTGAGAGTAAGGATTATTTTGTTGACTACGCTGAGCATTGTTCATGTAATTCACAGACTCCAATGTGTAATGAAATTGTTCAGATAAGTGTCATTCTCCACAATGATCACAAATAGTAGGGGATGGTTATACTGCATGAATTCCCATGGGATTAGGTTTCTTTATTTGGAGTTCCAAGTTGTCAAACCTTCTATTCATAGCTTCAAGTTGTACTGCAATATCATTAGTTAGGCTAGAGGATTGTCCTCTTCCCTGAGATGATCTTCTCCCAGATGCATATTGCATAGTGTTGGAGGCCATGTCATCGTATAGATTATAAAGCTCATTCACTTTCATCTGCCCAATACCACCACTAGAGGCATTATCTAGCATCCTTTTTGCATCCTCATCAAGACCATTCCAAAAAGCTTCCATTAATACATGCTTTTTCTATTCATGGTTAGGGCATGTTCTACACAACTCCTTAAATCTCTCCCACGCTTCATGAAACAGCTCTCCAGGTTGCTGCTCAAAATTCAAGATTTCTCCTCTCATGGTTGCTCTTCTGCCTCAAGGAATAAATCTGGCCTTGAATTTGGCCACTAAATCTTCCCATGTGCCAATAGATTATCTTAGAAAAGAGTTGAGCCATGCCTTAGCTTTATCTTTTAGAGTCATGGGAAACAACCTCAATCTCAATGTGTCCTTGGATACTCTATTTTGTTTGAAGGATTCACACACCTCAATAAACTTACTAAGGTGTACATTGGGATCCTCATTATAGTTGCTACCAAACAATCCATTCATCTGCAACATTTAAAGCATGACTTATTTAACCTCAAAGCTTCTAGCTTGAATATTTGGCATGCAAATACTAGAGTGATAACTCTGTGCCTCTCGGTTAAGAAAGTCATCCAATGTGTAAAGATCATTTTTATCCATGTCAACCATAGCAGTTGAGGAGACACTTCTGGCCTTGAATTGGCTCTTTCAAAGATATCTTCGATATACAGAAGGATTTCAAGGCCATCTGGATACAACCCTTGCATGCGCGAGAAAGGTACCTACAAGGAAAACACTCCAAACAAGTATCAACTAATTACAAAAAGTTAAAATGCAAATTAACAATTTAAAACTAGTTACACTTATAGATACAAGCTCAATCGTAATTTACTAACACTAATTTAATGATAAAATAGAGAAGTTTCAACTTTCAATCCCCGGCAATGGCACCAAAAACTTGGTCACCACTCGGCTTACATCGCAAGTGTATGGGCCGTGACAAAGTAGTATAAAAAGATTATCGTTCCCACGAGGATTGGAGTTGAATTTGGTTAATCATTAAATTATGCCTTAAACTAGGTTGAGCAGAACAATTGTATAGCGAAGTTGAGTGTAAAAATAACTTTGTAAATGAATTTATAAAGGGAGTTAAGAATCCTTTTTTACTTCAAGCATATAAGGGATTTAGGATTATCTCTCCCCCTTTTATTTCATGGCACAAGAACAATCTCCTCTCACCAAAAATGACCAACAACTATATGTACTAGTCTGGGAATCAAATACTACTTGAAAAAACTTTCTCAAGTAAAAAATAAGTGTTTAATTCTATTAGTTGCTCGATCTCTCTCACAACTAAATAAATCCCAATATTAAGCTCAGACCTAAATTTGACTACACAATGTTAATGAGTGTATCTCTACCTCACCAATAAAACCATCCATTCAATATCTAAATTTTAAGTTCTTGCATGATTTAACTCAAGTTCAATACTCAAGCTAGCTCTCTCAAGCATCACTTAAGCAAACAAACAACTAATTGGTGGCCAATCAACCAGAAGTATTAAAAATGGAGTAAAATCAACACATATATGTCATTAATCAATGGAGGTGGAGGAGAATCAAGTGTTAATCTATACAAGGGTTCAAAATAATCCTAAAACAAGTGACTAGCTACTTATAATCAGCCACAAGTTTACAAAACACCAAGAATTCGAAGTCATAGCAGAATACAAGAGAAGGAGAAGAAGAAGATCAGAAAAATTGATGGAAATGGCTTCAAATCTCTTTAAAACTTCAATCCTTGGCTCTAACCACTTCTCCAAACTCCAAACCCTAGCACACCAGCTCCCCAAGCTACCCAGAAGTCGGAGAGTCCTTCACTTGGTCGAAAATATGGATATATGAAGCCCTAGAGTCTGTCAAGCCTCAAAATGCAGTATTTCAGTAAATCATAGTTCATCGTGGCTAACATATTCTTCACCGCGGCAAAATGCTCTCGGGTGCTCACTAGCTTCTCTGATCAACAATTGGCCACGGCAAAATGCTCCCTGTTTGCTCCCTCCTCCATGCAGGAATTGGCCATGGCTAACATCTGATTTGGCAGCAGCGAATCTAGCAAAACTTCCAGCCTATAATATCCAGCAATTGTCTTTGAAGTCCTATCATATCTGCAAAAAGTATGAAATTATAAATGTACCAAAATATTCCTAAATTGAGGTTAAAATTTGTATAATTAAACTAAAAGTGAGTCAATTAAGTTTAGGTATCAAAAATGCATATTTTCCTATTTTGAGTATAATTTATATACAAAAATACACCAAAAGATATGCACAGCTTAAGAAAAATGTGCTGAAAAAGCATGAATTTAGAAAGGTTATCAAACTATTCAACTGCTCTTCTTCTCATCTCTCAAGCTCCCTTCTTCTCTCTCTCTCTCTCTCTCTCTCTCTCTCTCTCTCTTTTAATATGTTTATCAAACTTCTATTTTTATTTTATTTAATTCAACTTTTTGCATAGTTTGCAATGTACTGTTCTTTTTTTTTTGGGCAACATTTTTTTTTTCATTTTCACTTATTATTTCTTTTACAGATTGTTGGACAATAGTAGGACAAGGTAAAGATTTATTTGTGTTTTTGATTTGTAATATTTGTTTCAAACTTTTTATAAATTAATATATTTTTAATGAATGTTAAAAATTTGTAGAATTTATGTAGAAAGAGGAAGGAGAAAGACAAAGGTGAAAGATATATAAAGATAAAGAAGAAAGATAAGAAAATTTATAGAGAGAAGCTGAAAATTAATAAAAGTAATGTAACAATATATAGTTGGCAAAAAGTCAAAATAAAAATAAAACAAATAAAGATATTTTTTTTTTGAAAAAATAAATAATATTAATTATAAACCCAAATAAGTATAAAACAAAAGAAAAGATGTAAAATATAAAATTTAAAAGAAATGAAAAAAAAAAGATCAGTTTGAAAATTATTTAAGGCTACAAATTAGAAAATTTTTTAAAAGATCAAACATTTGTAGAATTATTTTACACCAGGCTAAGCATAAATCCAACCAGACTTTGCACTCATTCACTCCTGATAATTTTTTAAAAGCAAAAATTTTTAAATTAAAAAAAGGAAAATTTTTAAATTAAACCTAAGTCAAAGTTGATCTTGAGTTCTAAATTTTTATATGTTAAATAATAAAAAGTATTTTGGACAACATCTAGTAAAAATTAAAGTAAGAAATTCCATTCCATGAAATTTATATTAAACTAATTTTTTCAAATGTATGTTTGAGAATTGGAAAGGGAAGAAAAATACAAATAAAATAGAAGGAGGGAAAGCATGATATGTTTTTAATATGCCTTTAGTTTTACTTTCTTTATTTTTGTTTGAACTCTGTGTGTTTGTGGGATGGGCATCTTAGGTCGTGACTCCTTATGTATATTATTACTACTACTACTACTACTACTACTATTACTATTACTTATTATTATTATTATTATTATTATTATTATTATATCTTGAAAACTATAATATGTCATGTTGGCTTGTGTTATCAAATGGATATGAATTGATATTGATTAAACATGTTGCATTCAAAATTTAGAAAGGTGATAAGTTATCTTAACATGTATTAATAAGTTTGTTCAAATGTTTCATGATTACGACGCCTCATATTATTAATTGTAGAATTTATTATGGAATGGTTATCTCGATGATTTTAGTATCTGAGTTTTGCTTAGTATATGATATAATACTCTATATATATATATATATATATATATATAAGGTGAGATGGTGCAAAATGCTACTCATTAATAGCAGTTCTATTAACCATTGGTGCATTTTAGAAATTGTCATGTGATTTTTGTGATTAAGTACTGAAATATACTATGTTGAATGCTTTCTGATGGTTTATGAGTCGAGTGCTCATATTTAAATATGTAGTTATTTACCTTAATAGGCTGTATACCCATATTAGTGTATATCAAAACTTAGAGTTCTATATGGATCTTTTTAATGAAATGTTTTTATTAAATTATTTTATGTATAAAAAATATTTTTTTGTTTAGCATTAAACATTTAAAATTTTTAACTTATTTTTTAATTATTTGTCATAATTTTCTCTCTTATTAACTTTATATTTTGAATAAAATATTATATGCATGTATTTTTATTGTATATTATTGTATTAATAACATAATAAACTATTCTTTCATTAATTCAAATCTTTTAACTTTTTATATATACCCATTATTTCCAATCTCTTTCCATTTAAAGATGTTAAAATTTTATAAAAATTATTCCATGCCTTTTCATACTTAAATTTTCTGTTATTTATAATTATTATGTTAAAACCTATTTTTGTTTTAAAAAAGACTTTATTCCTGCTCATCCTTTTAATTGTTGTGCTTTATTTTCTATTTATTGATTATTGAGACTCATTTTGCTATTTATCATTGTAAATAATAAAGTTGAGTTTGAACATCTTAGTCTTAGCTTAAGAGTACAATTAATGATAAGCAAGCGATTAGTTCATTTGGTATTATTAGTTATTATCTTTTGTGCTTGTGTATATATTGAACTTTAGAGTTGGCTCAACAAACTATAAATAGGATTCCTACCCTATTAGTTATATTGTTTGTTGCATAGAATTGAAAGTAGAGCTCTTTCTTTGGTTAATTTTGATTGTAGTTGTTGTAGGCAATCTAAGATGTCTTGTTTTTAGAAGATACTTTGTCAAATTTTCTATAGCATGTCAACATAATTTGATTTGATTATGGCAACTATAAATCTTGAAATTTATAGAAGTGAAAGAAGTAGTGGAATCATATTTGATCTAGAATTATTTTCCATAAAATCATACATTAAAAATCATACAAGGATTTGTTCATGGTCAAACTTACAAATGCGAATCTCCTCATAGGCTATGTCGATCACATCTCTATTTAGGACATGACATTACTTGAAACTCTAAAGGATCCTTTCTTCATTTGAAGTTGTTTCTCTTCTCATATCTAAAGTTCTTCATTGATTAATACTTTTTTCCTATTTTCTATTTGAAACTATCCAATAGTTTTTCTTCTCATCTCTCAAGCTCTCTTCTTCCCTCTTCTCTTTTCTTTAATATGTTTATCAAACTTCTATTTTTATTTTATTCAATTCAACTCTTTGCATAGTTTACAACATACCGTTCTTTTTTTTTTTTTCATTTTTGGGCAACATATTTTTGTTTTCATTTTCACTTATTATTTCATTTACTTTCTTACAAATTGTTGGACAACAGTTGAACAAGGTAAAGATTTATTTGTGTTTTTTATTTGTAATATTTGTTTCAAATTTTTTATACATCAATATATTTTTAATGTATGTTAACAATTTGCAAAATTTATGTAGAAAGAGGAAGGAGAAAGACAAAGATGAATGACATATAAAGACAAAGAAGAAAGATAAGGAAATTTACATATGAAGCTGAAAAATAATAAAAGCAATGTAACAATATATAGTTGGCAAAAAGTCAGAATAAAAATAAAACAAATAAAGATATTATTTTGTTTGGCAAACTAAATAAATATAAAATAAAATATTATTAATTATAAAATATAGAAATAAAACAAAAGAAAAGAAAAGATGTAAAATATAAAATTTAAAAGAAATAAAAAAAAAAGATCAATCCGAAAATTATTTAAAGCTACAAATTACAAGAAGTTTTAAAGGACCAAACATTTGCAGAATTATTATTTACTAATGTTCCCATTTTCCAATTCAGTCGATACCCACTTACTAACTAACAAAAATCTAACTAATAATGCAATTGAATTTTTAATAAAAAATAATACTTTTTTTTTTTTTACTGAATTTACAATTGTTTCAATCACCAATTCAGTTTCTATTTTACCATTTTGTTGTAATGAGTACAGCGCTTGGCTGGTTGTCTATAGTTTAGCTTGTGTGTTAATGTGTTGTTGAACTCAACACTTTGTTTGTTTGGGCAATATTTTTGTAAAGATATTGGCCCCCCTTAAATCATACGCAAGATTCCTAGTTCCTGCATCGATGATTTTGAATGGATTTGTGTGAATGTTAGAAACAGAGAGTGAATCTATCATGAATTGTATTGTATAAAGTTGATTAGATTGGGCTAGTCGTGTAAACTAAAAATGGCAAGTTAGAACCTTCTCAAATATAAGTTGTATAGGCTTCTAAACACTCATTTCCTTGAATTGTATTACAAGAGAAGAAAAGGGGGTTCGAGAATTGTATTTCAAGAGAATTACTGTCATATATTCAAATTAAAAAAAGATAATGCCATCATTAAATCCTTTCCTCTCAGCCTCTAAGCCTAACTACAGAGTACTCTGTATGCAAAGTAAGAGTTACAAGTTTAATAACTGTAGATTTCAATCCTGGGCATTAATTTGACCTTCAAAGTACCATGTCATCGAATCCCCATGGCTCATCATCTTTTTCTTCAATTCTCATACATCTTCATTGAATGTTCCTGTTGGATGATCTCGAAGTCAAATGGAGAAGCCTAATTTAAATAATTCCTTGCATGATAGAGAATATAAATCAGCAACAAATGGTCACTGTTGCATATGTTCTGAAGGGAGAAGAGAAAATATATATGAAACATTGTAATCAAACATAAGAATCTGTGGAACCAAAAAGAAAACGGAAAAATTAGGTAAATGTATTTGAAATGATAACATGGTGAAACGAAAAAGACATAGCAATAAAGTTTACTACATTAATTTGAACTTCTAAAGCACCATGTTATTGAATCCAGTGGCTCATCATCCACCTCAATTTCCAACTATGAATTGCACATTTTTTCTTCAATTCTCATACCTCTTTATTAAATGATATTGTTGAAAAATCACCAAAAAAACAAAAATCGTACATACCATACTCACACGTCTTTAGATTCCGGCAGATTAATACTCCTGTATTGTACACATAAAATGACTAGTTCATAGTTAATTCCCTCTGGGACAGTTTTGACGGTAATGACTTGTACCTAATTAAACATGTAAAAATGTACCTTTGAATTTTTAATTAGATCTTTTCTTAATTTAATTTAGTTTTAATTTAATTTTGTATTTTAAATTTTATTTTTGTTCTTCAACTTTATTTGATTTCACTTAAGTCTTTTAATTTCATTTTAAATTTTATTTTCATTTCTTAATTTTGTTAATTTAATCCTTTAATTTTAAAAAACTTCTCAAATATTTTGTTATATCTATCATTGTCAAATTAAAATTAAAATTGGCAGAAGGTTGTCAAAGTTAAACTATGAAAAAAAAACACATAAAACATTTTTTATTAAACAACTTGGCAGTGTCTTTAGAAAAAAGGAAATATATGAATAGTTTGTTTATGTTAAAATATCAAATTGGATCAAAATAAAATTAAAAGACCAAAAATACATTTGTATTTAATTTTTTTTATTGTCCTAGCCACAAGAAAAATTAAATTACCTAAAATTTTATAATACCTCAAAATATAATTATTATTTCTTAAATAAGGTGATTAAATATAATTAATTTATTGAAAATTTAAGGTTTCATTCTCGTGAAGTTTCAAATTATATTGGATTCCCGAACCCAACCGATATTTGTTGCTTTTTGAAGTGGCTACGTTTAAACTAAGAAACTAAGCAAGTGCAAGCAATTTGGTCAGCTGGAGCAAATATTTCTGGAAAACTATATAAATCTTAATCTGATTTTGCTAATCTTATTTCTCACAATAAGTGCTGAACAGTATGCGAATTCCAGGCGGTCAGGCAACTTTTGGAATAATGTGCAATAATCCAAATCCAAAATTTGCAAGTTACATAAACCACAAATGAGAAAGGTTTAAATACCTTTGATATTTTAAATGACCAATTAAAAATGGCAACTTGTAGCATAGCTTGATGCCCTATGATTTTAACAAAGAATGTATTATTGAAGTTCAATATCTTCCGATCTAGATTAAACACAAAGGTCTCAGCCACAAGCAGTGATGCATACCAAGTAAACAGCAACATGTTTACTAAAAGGCCATTTTATGGAACTTAAATGTCAATAATAACAATAATACGTACAAATAGCATAGGTTCTAAAATATTACAGTTGGCAGAAAAAGAAAGGTATGCAAGATTTTTATTCTCAAATTCTAAAGATCTAATTATAAATTTTTAAATTATAAGAACTAAATTAAAAATTAAATGAAATAATGGTAAAAAAATAATTTAGCTTAAGTTCAAATACAACATTTAATTATGTTTAATGTGATAACTAAAAGCTAAATAAATTTCACATTTTATTAAAATTAGCTGAAGGAATATGCTAATTCAATTGTCTCATGCTAACTAATCCAGTAGAAACTATCAAAACCCAAGAATATTAACATACATTAATATGATAGAGTTTCAATGATTCCAAACTTTTAAAATGTCCTTGACAATGTTACCAAAATTCAAAACCACACCATTGCATTATTTTCAGTGTTGTCTAGAAAACTCTAAAACATTTCTTCAAATTAATAGCTATTGTTCTTTAATTTCTTGGTTTTAAGTGGCTGAAAATCGGTAGGCGGAACAAGAGCTTTTCAAGCTATGGCTGCCATTATTTGTGAGTGAGATTTGTCTGATTACATATATTTAAAGTCCTTTCAAGTTGTATAGTCCTCTAATTAATACGTTTTTCCTCCTTTTATGAGATGAAAGTGACACATGTGAAAGTCGTGAATAGAATTTAGTCAAGCCTAATATGTAACAATAAATCATTTCAAGCCACATATGATATTGACAAATGACATACCAAGCGATTTTGGAAGAAAAAGATATTTACTAGTTTTGGATGATGTGTGGAATAAAAACCAAGAAAAAGATACATATAGCCACAAGCTCTGCACGTTTCCCCTTGTCTGGTCCAAAAGCTCGCTGTTTAAACAGCTCCCAACAATCATCTTCAGATAACAATGATAACTGATGAGGAGGCATTGTTCCGGTGATGGATGCAACCTCTGTATCACGAGTAGTGACCAAAATTGAAGCACCCTTTGACCCACAAGCCAATACGTATTTCAACTTATTCCATTTCTCTTGGTTTTTATTCCACACATCATCCAAAACTAGTAAATATCTTTTTCTTCCAAGTAGCTCCTGAAGTCTTCTTTGTAAAGGCTCTAAATCCAAATCCTCACAGGCATGTCCAGATGCTGATTCTAGTATAGCTTTCGACATTCTCTTGAAACTGAAATCTTCAGAAACACATACCCAAACTTTGGGCTCAAAATGATTAACTACCCTTTCATCACTGAAGATAAGTTGGGCAAGGGTAGTTTTACCGAGACCACCCATACCGACAATTGGATAGACTGATACATCCTCAAAATTTGATGCATCGCCAACCAAAAAGTCTACAATTTTTTCCTTCTCTTCTTCTCTTCCATAGACTTCGGGTTCAGCAATGATTGAGGTAGTTTGTCGCCATTCCATGACTCCATTGCTGCTCTCAGTAGCCGTCTCATGCAAATGAAACTTCAACCTTTCCTCAGCAATTTCATCTAACCTCTCCCTTATCTCTTTCATTTTCTTTGCAATTTTGTAACGGAACAAAACTTGATTGGGATGGAAAGAGTATAAACAAGAGCCTTGTACCTTGTCTGCAGACCCACACTTGCGTCCCTGGTATTCCAATGAAAGGGCTTTTGTTGAACACTCATCCAAGATGTCTTCCAGCAAGCGAGCTGCATCTTTAAGCTTCTGCAGCCAATTCTTGAGAGCTCTGTTCGTGAGTTGCTTCTCCTCAGCATCTTCAAGCACAGCCTTGATTGTAGTGAGTATGCTGGAAAGCCTTTTCATCTCATGATCGACACCCAAAAACAAACCAAGCTCTTTCTGAATGAGTGAGCTCAAATTCTCAAGCACAACTTCAAGCACAGCCTCCGCCATCGTCTGAATGACAATATGAAAATAAAATGTTGAGAGAGTGAGGTGTTTCTTTTTTTTGGGTCAGAAGTTGTGAGTGAGGTTGAATGTTTGGTAATGCAGTAATCAAGCAAGAAGATGAGCAGAGACTTCTGCAGTCGACAGATTTGGCTATTGTTGCTGGTCTTTAGATGCTACTCTTATCCTATTGAAAGTTCTTGGAAGCAACCACACGAAAATGACATATTTGACTATTGTTGCTTGTCTTTATTTTGAATTTGCGAATACCATTCCTGTAAGTTATTAATTCTGCGCGTAGCCTTCTCTTAATAGACATTTAAGGATGGAAAGTATAGTTTAAATTTTAATATTCAGATGAATAAATAATTTTTATTTTGACTAAAAAAACTTGGGGTTGATTTGCAAAACAACTGTCACGTTCGAATTAGAAAGTGAAAATTCCCGGTTGAGCATTGAGTTTATTATCACAGGAAAGAGATAAAGAATATGCCTTGGAATACCACTCATAATTTGAGTTTCGCCCCCTTCACCATAAAATTTTTTTCTTCCTCTGCTTTAATACTTGTTCTGATTACATAGCCGCTCAATGCAATTTCCAGACCCAATTCCTGAATTCTCTGATGCCGTGGGTTCTTCTTCAATTTTTATTTTTTATTTTTTAATTACTTCATTACCGAATACAAATTACGTCATAACTTAACCGCATTCCCCCCTTATTATTTAAAGTTTAGAAACCATCATCTAATGAAGATTTCAAAGAAATATATCTAATTGAGCAGTTTTGATATAAACTGTAACTCCCAAATAAATTAAATGCGCAGCTAATGAATGAAATGTTATAGACAACTTTTATGGCAGAACGATTCTTGGAAATATATATATATATATGTATAGAAGGATGATTATTTGCTAATTAGTTTGAAAACACAAACTGAAGAATGTTACATTCTTGAAGGATTATATTATTGAAATTCACCTTTAGAAGCGATTACTATTCACCTTTATTGTCTAAACATAAGTAATGATGGGTTTAAGGATCTAAAATATGAAGCCACGGTGATTTACTGAAGTAATGAATCGCTAGAGGAAGGGCTTGGAACCTTCGACCTTATGGTTAACAGTCTCACGCTCTAACCAACTGAGCTACTCCAGCAATAGGGGACGCGAATATTATGTCAGTGTTAAACATATGTTAAACCTTTTCTTTAAAAAATTGACGCTTTTATTAGTTATTTTTCCATGTTGCTCCACGATTTACAATAAAACACATTGCCAAATCATTTAATAAAATCCTATTTAAAAAAAATAAACTTTCTTTTACTATTTTGGAATTATCTATTGAATTATGTTTTAGAAAAATTGTCAAAATTATTTATTATTGAATTAGATCAATCTATACAATAATAGAAAAAAAAGTTATTTTATCCAAATCTCCAAAAATTTAAAAGGTGAAAGGTACAACTCTCAATAATGTTATCATTGTTTATTATTTATAACACAAATCAAAGAGCTATCTTACACCCATTTTGACGTAGACTTAATTATAGGTTGAATATATTTAAAAATAAGCTGAATTTATTATAAAAAATAAAGGTTACAAAGTTGGCAACCCAGTACTATTTGCATTCTTTCATGCCCAAATTTGGTCTATAAATAATAAATAAATATTAAAAAATAAATATATCTCTTCCCCATCCTCCTTCATATTATTGCTTGCAGTTTCTTGGGTGCTAGAAGAAGTAGTTGCATATGCAGCAAGCCTTATCACAATTGATTGTTGCTTCTTCTTTTTCTTCTTCTTCTTTATCGGCTCAACCTTTTTGCCATTTGATAATTTGAGTCTTTGTTGAAGATGGCGCCATCTTAAGTACTGGGAAACTCAACGCAAAGATTAGTTGAAAATCTTTGTTTGCAGCAAAATATTCTGACTCTGAAGCATCAACGAATTTTTGAGCTGAAAGAGGTTGAAAATTTTCTGCCGCGTGTCACGTAAATCCCACCCCCCTCCAAAAAAAAAACCACTGCAGCAACAACTGCTATCACTAGTTAGGAGATTAAATTTTATTCTAAGCACTCTCTCCAAATCCTAATAAGAAAGTAAGACCCAGGAGTCCCTTACTATTTACAGGGAAATTTGCCTTTTATAAAATAACATAATATTATTTATTTATAATATAACAATTCATTAAAATGCAGGCCAAATTCCAACTTTTTATATTCAAACTTGATTTCAACTTATTTTTATATTTGAATTTTTTTTTAAATGGGTTCATCTCTTATCAATTTTTTTTAAAATTCATATTTTTCCTTTTTGGGGCGAAACTTAGATGATAAGTTATATTGTAACGATAGAAGTGTAGAGAGAATACTGTACACCAAGAGACATCCCCAACGAGGTAAAGAAGAAAATGAATATCTTCAACATCATCTCTTTGGTTGTGTCATTTTGCTTACAGATTGTAATGACTAATGACATGAAAAATTATTGTATAGGAAACCATGGGCAAAACAAAACACATCTTGTTATCCAAAAATTGGATAATTTACAGTGATGGCATATGTCAATCATTGCGTGCAGAAGGAAAAGCATCCCTCATGCATGCAGATGAACTTTTCCTTTTATATGCCTCATTCTGAGCGTGATGATTTAATCCTGACAACTACTAGCTATTCTTTGAAGCAAAGGTACTTTTTAATAGGTTCTTGGAGAAAACATGCCTTAATTGATATAGCCTTCTACTTCATCTTTAACCTCCATCGAAGTCAACAAAATAGACACGACAAGTTGACAATTGAACACAGCATATGAATTATGTTACGGCAGTCTATAATTATACTCAAAATCACCTCTCTGCAGACCCAGGGACTTCTAACCTTGGAACCTTTTTGGCTTTCTCTTTGGAACATTCTTGTTTAAGTGTGGCAAGTGACTTCAGCTCAGTTGTGGAGTTTCTGTCAAGCTGCTCCCAGGAAAGTGAATTAGTTTTAGAATTAGACCTTGGTTCCCCACTGACACTATCATCCCCATCAATCTTCAAAGCATCTTGCTCTAGTTCATGAAAGTCATAAGAAGATATCTCATCCTAGGAATTAAGGGTGAAATTATCTATATTGAAATTCTCAATTGGTTTTTCTTCATATGCTGTGGACCAGTGTAAAGATAGCTTAAGTCTCCACAGAGCCACACAAGCATAAGTAGAAGACCCTGAATTCAGAAGCTCACATTTTATTTGCTTTTGAATATTACCAAAAGGTAAATAGTTGCCTAGACTATATAAAATTGCACAAACTTGAAAGGTTGGAACTCAGAACAAACTTGGCTAGCTGCATCTTCTTCACACTAAAATGATCAAAATTCATAGAGCAAGACCCTTGCAAAGTGGTTCCTTGGGCCAGGCTCCCATCATCTTTCAAGCTTAGAGAGATTCTTTTCAAGTTCTACAAGACAAAGTGCTTCTCAAAGAGTACACCAATAACAATACAGCAGAGATATCTAATGTGCTATAAAATGAATATTCAAATTCTGAACATTTAACAAAATGAAACACAAGCAATCATGTAGACATGCTTGTCCGTGAGCATTACTACATGCTTTGAACTTGCCATCACCTTAAGTTTCTCCCAACTATTTTTGATGGCTACCTATAATGTTTCACTGTCGGCTGATATCGTACAACATACTCATACGACCTTCTTGCTCCCTGCCACACATGCTTTGCTACTCTCAAGCACCATCTCTCTCGCTCCATTTTGTGTTGCGTCTATTGATTCCATAATTTTTAATTGGATTAAATTTAGATATAGCATCTTATATTTTTATTATTAAATTTTTTAATCAAAATGTGATAAATATATAATAGTTTAATAAAAATATTATAAATATATAATTTAATTAAAAATTCATACAATTATCTACAAAAATTACATACTTGTTATATTTTAATTAAAAAAATCATATAATTATTATGTTTTAATAAAAAAATTTTAAAATAAAAATACATGCAACTATATATAAATTTTTTTTCTTCTTAATTTCAACCAGATTGGGCTTTTTATTTTTATTTTTATTTCATATTGTGTAAATCTGATATGGAAAGAGTATGTTTAAATCAGAGAGAATAGAAGGAGGGAAAGAAGGAAAGTGAAATTTTAATTTTTGTACTTTCTTCGGTTTAGGTTTTAATTTGACATTTTTTTATCTCTTAAAATATATTTGGATTAAGAGAAATAAATGGAAATGAAAGGGGGAAAAAGTTAGATTCAAATATAAATTAAAAAAATGTCAAAATTATTCCTTCTTTTCATCTCTACGGTCTCACTCCAAACCCACCAATTAGGCTAGTTTCTGTTCACCAGGTTGCGTTTTGAATTTTATTTTATATATAAAATTATTAAATATCTAAACTCGATTTCTTTAAAATTAACAAAAATATGACGCACAACCCATAATAAAGTCTAGTGGAGCCATTACTTCGATTGATTCATTGAGAGGTACGTATTGAAGTTTGGTTAAAATTCACCATCAAAGAAAGTTTGGTTAAAATTCACCATCAAAGTGTAAACATTTCTTCTTATTATTATTTTGATGTTACTAAAGATAAGTCAACGGAGAAGTTAAGAACCCAGCAATCTGTGAGCTCACTCGGGTGCTGCTTGGTAGTGTTAGTACATTAAAATTTTACAGAACTTGTAATATAGAGGAATTTTAATATAAGTATTGATTTTAACTTAGAGCACATTCAACCACTGTCGTTAATTTAAGTTAGTTTAACATCATGACATGTATTATTCATACACAAAATTTAACATTCGAATCAGTGTTAATTTTTTATTATGTTTCTTAAAATTAAATAAATTATTAATGAGATTTTCTCATACCGTACATGTGGTTTTGGGTAATACTCAGTATAAATAGATGAGAGTTGTTATATATTCATAAAAAGTTAGTAGTTTCTTAGATGCGCCTAAAAAATTTTTAAACATTGTGGAAACAAAATAATCAGTAATAAAATTTCGCAGTTTAAATGTTTCTAAAGTACCAATCATTACATAAAATTCATAAATTTACCAAAAAAAATTTATTATTATATGTCTACGCAAATTAAGAGGAAGAGTCATAAACATGGACAAAAACCGATTTGTCACTTGTCAATGGGCAGCCTACATTGTGGATCCTTGTTAGGTTCTCCATTTTCTGCATTGAAAATTTGAAGGCATGGGGTCTGCTCACTGATTAATGTGCATTAATTGCTATTATAACTATATGTCCACTGTGCCAATACCATAGAAATGATTGAAGATGAAATTGAAAACATCACCACTAATACTACAGAATAATATTAAAGTGTATGGATCTATCTTTGATAGGGACATACGAATCAAGATCTGGCACTCTGGGGATAATTTCTTCTTCTTCTTTTCTTTATTTTATTTGCCATGATTTTACTTTGTTAAGTAGGATTTGTGCAGTGAATCTTCAAGATTAATTGTTGATCTTGTAATTGCTGTAAATAAATAAAAAAAAATGAAAAAAGGGGTCAAATTATACTATTATATGAAATTAGGGTTAAATTATAAAACTGTCAAAATAGGTCAATTCAACCTATATAAAATGACCAATCACAAGCTGTAAGTTAAATAAATTGACTTGTTTAACCTACCTATTTTAAAAGAGTCTAAAATTTTAAGTCGTTTAACTAACTAATAAATAAATAATATTTATTGCATTAATAATTAATATCTTCAAAATCTAAATAATTATTTCAAACAATTAAATCCAAATTCTAAAAACCTAAACAACTCATTCAAGTTTCAATAATTAAACCAAAATAATTACTTAATTAATTTAAGTCTCATCAAACAATTAACACAGAATAAAATAAATAAAGAAATGCTTCAAATTTCTTCATCAAAAGCATTTAAATTTTGTCTTAGAGAATCAGTTTTTATGATAAGAGTTGAAATATTATCTCAATTCATAAAGTTATTAAAGATTAAAGCTAAGTAGGTTAACAAAATTTAACCCATCAAAATGAAACAAGTCAACGTGATCTTAAATTTATACAAACTAACAAAACATAAACTCGGCTCACTAAAATCGTGGGTTAAGAAAACTAACTCTATGAGTTCAATATAATTTAACCACTTTATAAAACTAGATCTTCATAATATTGTTCGAAATACAATAAATGAAAGTATAATCCAAAAAAAATGAAAATGTATATATTTTATACACATACTTTTTCTTTCTCTTCTCACCTCCTCTTTTCGCATTTATAAATCGACAACCTCAATTTATCCCATAAATCAAGAAAATTTGTACCCCAATTGACAGTGGCATCCATTAAACCAACAAATTACTCTTTTAGGAAGAGTCTATGGCCCTAGCCCCTTTGGAATGTCAAAAAGTACATAAAATTAAAACAACGACAAGTCACAGCATTATTGTCATAATTAATTTAAACCATAACGGCAAACCTTAAATCATGCTTGAGAAAATCATAATGTGGTTTTGACATTTAATAATCTAATAGTCGTTATACCTAGCATTGATTTATATTTTAAACAGATAATTAACCCCCCCCCCCCCCCCAACTCCATCTAAAATTCAAAGCATAGGATCAATAATAGGCTTGGGAACGAGTTATATAAAGATGTGTCTCACAGTCCAAAGCTAAAAAAGAAGATGCTGCTTCCTGTGTATGGATTATTTTTCTGGATCTCAACTTAGATATATGGGAACTTAAACCAAAAAAAGAACAAGAAAAGGTCGAAAAATTAGTTTTTATAACAATAAAAAAATAAATAGAAAAAAAGTGATGCCCTAGACACTAAACTTCAATAATTTGCACTCTAGTGCAAAGTACAAAGAAAGCATCCATGCGTAGAAAATGGAACATATATAACCCGTTTCACCTTGAGCAACGAAAAATATTTACAGTACTCTTGTAATATTTAAAAATTTAATATTAATTATCATTTATATTTGATAAATAAATAATTTCTATTTAAATTTAATATTTAATTCAATTATAATTTAAAATTAAATTATATATATAACGAAATATAAATTATAATAATATTAACTACTTAATAATAGTAAAAAAAAAATGAAGTACAGGATTAGACTGCTATGATGAGTAGATCACTCCCCTGGCCATGTGCCTTAGGATGGACTGATGGCCATACACTTGAAAATAGAAATCCCTTGTCAAGGCCGCACTAATTAATATTGTATTATTGTTTCTATTTCTTGAATATTGACATTGATAAACTAAAAAATTATCATATCATCCTGATGCAACTACATAAGAGGGAAGTTTTTTTTTTTTTAAATCTTATTTGATGTTTATGTGATCTAACAAAGGCCGGTGCTTAATCAAATAACGATAGTTGAGATATTTGAGTATGGTAAAAGTCAATTATTGAGGTGAAAAAAAAAAGATTAATTTGGGTTAACTAGCTATCAAAAATTAATTGTACACTGTTCAATAATATGTAATCTTAATTCTCATAAGTAAAATAAATCCACTCTGCAGTTATCTGCACTGAACATTTCACGACCCACATAATTACTATGCTGGAACAAAAGACAACAAATCCCCTTTCCATTTACCAAGAGTATCATTTCTGACTTTTGTAGAAATTTCGGCAGAGTCCCCTCTATAAATTGGACCTCCCGACATTTCTACAACCAGTCAATTCACCAATACATCCCAAAATATATCAAAATATAGACATCTAGGGAGGGGGAAATGTCCTGACTCTGATTCAGTGGAGCCACATTCTATTTTGTTCAGAACAAAACAAATTCATAATACAAAATACACCCACATGCACAATTGTGGGCTCACCAAATGAAACAAAACAAGAGGTCTACAACTAGTCGGCCGCTCAGGCTAGGCTAGGGTCTTCAACGCTCTCTGAAAAATAAATTTAAGAAAGAGTGAGTTTGAAACTCAGTGAATAAATAATGCCGACCCTTAAAATAATCTTAAGGGCAAGGCCCGTAAAATATCTATATGTATATATATGTATATATTCATCATGCGCAAAACAAGCCTCAAGCAGGTCATTTTCTCAAAACAAAATGCATCAGAAGTATCTAAGCAGAACTGAATTCAAACAGACGCAGAGCACACAGCTCGCGAAAACATAACCACAGACGCAAAGCAATTTGCTTGCGAAATAAATAACTCCACGTGTGGTAGCTACCCACACGGGGCTAGCAAAACCCCTGCTAGCTGAGGTTCAGATCATGGTGCACCAAGGCTAACAACTACTGCTGTTAGCTACAGAGTTCTAAGTAGATAACTTCTTAAATTTTAATACAAATTCTCAAATCACATTTCAGATTTAATACGTTTCTCAAATCACATTTCAGACAGAGTACCTTCCATATCAGTCTATACCAAAGTGGCCAAATTTATTCCACAGGCATCAATTTGCAGAAATCTCATGTTTAAATCAGTTTTCAGCAAAATATGCATATAACAAAACATTTATCCAAACGTTAAAACACTGCAAGAAAACTTAGTAATAAATGAGAAATAGGGTTTTACTCACAGTCCGCATTACTTACTCACCTCTTAGGATGATATCAATATTTCCTGCCCAGCCCTCAGCTCTAACTCAATCTCCTGAATATCCTACAATACCCGTTCAACAGATTTAGAGTGTAAATAACCAGAAGAATTGTCTCATTTACTTAGCCTACCTAACATTAATGTCAATTCTTCTTTCCCTTGGATTAATATATGAAAAACTAAGGTTTCCTAAGCATTATAGGAAATTTCGGCATGTTAGCCGCGGCCAATTTCTTCTTAGCCGCGGCCAATTCTTCTCTGTTTAACCCCCTTCTACTGCACTAATTTCGCCGCGACGATAGCCGCGGCGAGTTGGACATTCGCCGCGGCCAACATACATGGCGCCGCGGCGAAGAAGCCTCCTGGAGCTTCCTCGATCATGCTCTCAATATTGGCCGCGGCCAACACCTCTTTCCGCCGCGGCCAATTCCTCTCTGGAATCGTTAGCCGCGGCCAATTCATTAGTTCGCCGCGGCGAAATGTTTTCTGGAAAACTTCCAGCTGACCTCTCCCCTTTCGCCCCGACATGCGAAAATTCACCCTTCTCTGCTCCATTCTTGCCTTCCATCTCCATACAACACACATATACATATGCATATCCCCCTTTCACTCTCTTTTCTTTTCCTTCTACACACTCTTCCATCAGTTTGCTACTCACACACAGAATCACATTACCAAACAAGCAAAACAGGGGAGAAAATGCAGTGTAACTAGAACCAGAGATTTACACACTTACAGCAGCAACTCTAGACTTGGAGGGGACTGGTTTCTGGTGTGAACTTCCTCAACCACCAGCAGTAGACTTTGAACCACAAGCAGCGGAAGATGAATCCAAGAGCAGCAGAAATGGTGAGAACAGAGGAGAGAAAATGAAGCTTTTGTTTCAGCCGAGTTTTGCTTCTTTTTTTCTGACCGAAGGAATGGGCAGGGGTATGGTCTCGGTGCTACAGAGATTGGGGAAGCAAATTACCTAAAACCCATGCACAAAAATGAATGAGAGAAGGGTATTTCAGAAATTTGCTGAAGGCAGCAAAAATTCCTACGTGGCAGCTCCAGCATTTTGTTTGAAAAGTCAACTTCCATGCAGAGTAAGGCATGCACGTCGGGGGTTTTACAGAACATACCACATCATTATTGCTTGCTCCCAAAAGTGTATATAAATTGTGATTTATGGTTAGAGGTGATCAGTAAAACATGAAAGGACAAAAGAGAATGACAATAAAGACAAGCTAATATAATTGTTGGGCTTAAAAAAAGGGCGTTGTCTGATTCAACTTTTAGTATGTAGCAAATATTAGTGATTTATTAAGTTGAAAGAATTGACAACCTCTAACAATGAACAATATCATGATGGCTAAAATTATACTACCTTTGCTCAAACCAATGGTACCACTAAAAGTTCAAATTTCCATTTTATGGTAATTGACAAAGATCTCAAATGGTATATAACTGATGCTTTTGTTTATATTCTGCATGATGGCACCAATGGCTAAAATCTGAAAAGTACTGTGATAACCTCCTAATTTAGGATTAAAAAGGACTATATTTGACACTAAATTAGGGAGGCAAAATTCTTTTCCCTTGATTAATAGGTTAAAAATATATTCAATCAAACAAAATAAAGGAAGTATTTCAATTGTAATATTTTTATCAGTTTGAGCCTCATTTTATGATTGATTTCAATTTTAGGGAAAAGTAACAAAGTATAGAAAGAGTTGCAAATAAAAGAGGGAAGCTGAGATGGGCAAAGGCAGATTTAACAAGTCTTCTCACTATAGCGAGATGGTGAATTCGCCATAGCGAAGGAGACACTTTGCAATAGCGAAGTCGCGTTGTATAGGAAGTCCAGGGAGCAACTCGCTATAGCGTGGAAGTAGCGAGCACAGCAGAAAACTGAGAACATATGAGATCTCGCTATAGCGAGAGTCACTTCTCGCCATAGCGAGATCAGCCCTGAAACGCACAGTTTTACTTTTCAAGCTAAAAAGAGAGGAAGGCGATTAGGGATTCGACATTCTGCGGCAGAGGAGATTGCTGGACATCCAGGGAGACGATTTTGGGTGGTCTTTGAAGGCTTTTCAAGCTTGGAGGGGTGAAGAAGGAGAAAGAATCAAGGGGGAGCTCCATTTTCTGCATCTCTATCATTCCCTTGTTTGCTTTCTTTGTTTCTTTTCATCTTCTTCATGTATTGGATTGGGATTTACTGTAGATTTAGCTATGTGTAGCTAAATTCCTTTTATCTAGAGTACTATGAACCTGATGTGAACTAGATTGTTGTTTATCTTGTTGATTGTGATAATTTGAGCCTTGTGTATCCTTCTCTTGCTTAATGCTTTCTTAGAGATTGGCCACCTCTTAGAATTGATTTTGGTAATTGGAATTGACCTTGAAAAAGGGGTTCTCATTAGACTTAAGAGTTGGATAAATTAAGTTTAGAATTATCTAATTTGTAATTGGGATAGAAATATACCTAATTGCCTTAATTGGTTTTGTAGAGGGTTATAGTTCCTAATGCGCTCTAACCTAAATGTAAGGACACTTAGATTTTAGGTGAGAGTAGGGTTATAATTACATCGACAGACGGTTATAGCTTCTAAATCTCTTAACCCACAAGGTGAAAATTAATTGCAATTAAACAAGAAATTAAGTTCTAGTAAGCATCAGGGGAATAGTGACTCTAGGAAATTTCAAAACCTTGGACTCTTCCTAAAATTTCTCTACCAACCTAGTTTTCTTAAAATTGTTTCATTTTAAAATTTAGTTCTAAATTCAAGACTTGCTTAATTGGTTGCTTAAAGTGGATGAAAGTAGGTTGTGCATTGCCTAATTGATTTTAAATCATTCCTCGTGGGAACGATACTTTACTTATCATTGAACTACTTGATCCGACCCGTGCACTTGCGGACACACATAAAAATTTCTGTGGTCATACTAACGTTCATATTTACATCTGTATTGGGTTGTTGGAATATTTGTTTATATTGACAACGTAAAGCTCACTTTTTAGAAGCCATTATGATTGATGTGGAAATACAAGGCAAAAAAGAACACTACTTAATCACTCAAAGTCCCAATCTAGATGAATACTACTAACTAAATAGTTTTGTAAGCCAAAGTGCGAAAAATTTCAATATCATGTCCAAAATTATTACATAAAAAATTATGGATTAATTTTATTAATATTTTTACCAATAACTATTATTACTTCAAGTGTACAAGGCATTGAGTGCAATATAAATGCAAGAGGAAAACCACTATAGCACTAAACTTTTAAAATTGCAATGGGATTCGAGTTTATCATAATTGGATTGCAAATCTAAATCTTATCAATTTTTTTAAAAAGAGTTTTAAGTTTAAAATTTAACAAATGTTTATATCAAAAGAAATTTAACACCTAAAAGTCAGATACAATAGAGACATAATTCATAAATGGCTAATATTTTCAATTACTATATGCAACTTTTAGCTGTTCAGCATGTAAAATCATATCTCTACACACAGAGAGAAATAGAGAGATCACATGCTTGTATTATTTATAATATCAATTTCAAATGTTTTTCCCTGTTGCCTTCATACTGAGCCGTATATTAAAATAAACATATATTTACAATGTAAAAAACCTTCCTGCTTTTAGTGATGCATTTACGTACGAACAGACAAAAAGTCACCCTTACCCAAGTCTTGCACATAGGCATGCAAATTTTGAATGAATAATGTTTGCCTATTTGTAAATATCGATGAATTAATTAACTCATAATGTGAATAATTAAGCATTGAATATGAATGTGTTTTGGAGTATACAAAGTTAATTTGTTAATGTCAGTAATACTGGCATATAATGTGATGAAGGAAAAATGAAGGGGCGAAAGATAATAAATGCTTGTCTTGCTTAAGGATCTCTTAATTTGGTTGCTTTTTATGGCCAAGAATTTTATGCCAGTTGTTATTAGTCTCTCTTAGTGCCACGTGGATTTACATGGATAATATAAGCCCTAAGAATATAGAGTAGATTATTTTGATATAAGACTTATAAAATGATAAACACACCTAAAAAGAAGTGAATAGGTGTATTATATAGAATAAGTAATTTTAACACTTCTATTAAAAGTGGAGGACCAATGGTCATTTATTTTAAATTACCAAAGATGGAGGACTAATGTATGGAATAGATGAAATCTTGCACTCTATTAAAGATCTTAAATAATTTGACGATAATAAGATGCAATAAGAAAATTGTTAACTGCTATGAATGCAATCAATAACTTGAGCACGATTGAAATTAAAATAAGGTCTTTCTAAAGTAGAGGAGATAAGCTCAGTAAACTAGAAGTATGGTCATAAGAGAATAAGACATTCAGAAATTTATCCTGATTCAGTCCAGTTTAACCTACATATAGTCCCTTTAAAACACTTAAGAGATTTCTCCACCAATAAATAAAATACTTACAGAAATGTGTTGTATACCACCAACACAAATCATAGCACAGCAAATTCTCACTAGGGTTTTCTACAGATAACCCTTAACTTTGCC
Organism: Erythrophleum fordii; assembly: GCA_032878935.1. Lineage (NCBI taxonomy): Eukaryota > Viridiplantae > Streptophyta > Magnoliopsida > Fabales > Fabaceae > Erythrophleum > Erythrophleum fordii. The sequence continues at coordinate 43,538,304 of JAVQMF010000053.1, read as the reverse complement.
ATTTAATATTTTGAGTGGCTGAACAAACTCTTTCTCTTTTATAAGACTTTTAAGTACAAAATAGAATTACTTCTTATAAGTTGATACACCAAACACTAGGCAATACTTTTTCAACAATAAAACTCATATTTTTCTCAAATTCACTTCACTTCTTCTCTACTTATTCATTTGACAATGCTCTGAATATATATGGACTTTTTGTAATAACTAGTCATTGGAGACACCTTTAATCTTCAATGGTCAACTTCACTGGAGCATCCTCGATTTGTCTTTAACATTCAAAACTTTTAGTCTTGCAGATTTTAATTGTTCTTTTCATGTAGTTTGTCTAGTTATCTCAAAATTAATGCTAATCACAGAGCTCAAAACAAGGGTTAAAGAAATACTTTGTTTTTGTGTAAGAATCAAAGACAATTGTAGCTAAAAGCTTTTCTGCTCATACTAATTCCACGCAAAGACCATAATCCGTTTATCTTTACATGATCTTAGTTCCACATAAGCACAGGTTTTAATAACAAAGTCAAAACTCATATGAGTTAACACTTAACTTATTTGGCTACTGAAGAATATGGGCTTCTACTTAAATATAAGTTTTGTTATCATCAAAGTCTTTGGGCTAACAACCTTAAGCCAACATGAAACACCCATAATACTTACCTCTAAATTTGCTGGCCCATTTGTAAGCTGAATGGGTTTTAAGAGAAATGTAAATTTAAACTTGGACCTTGAAATTTTGGATTTGGAGCTTTATATTTTAAACAAATGGAGTATTTTAGAGTAGTTATCATATTTCCTCTCCCCTACAAGAAAAAAATTTTCATCATTCTTCAATTTTTTGCTTTCTTGTTGCCCCCATGAGATGGCATCTTCTTTAAGTTCAGTTTGTTGTCATGCATCTTTGACTCGTTTGGTGAGATCTAAGATGATCGAGGAAGATTTAGAATTCTTGCATATAGTATTCCACTTAGATTTTGTTTGTTGTTGCAGGAAGGCTTGCACACTTCTTTACATATGGGATTATGATACGGTATGGTGCATGTATGAAGATTATTGATATTATGAGGTTTGATTCTTGCTTCATTCCCTTTTTTATTAAGGTGCTGATGCATTTTAATTTGATTGCAATTCATAATTTTGCTAGTTTGTTCAATTTAAGATTATGGTGCACCAAATATTGATATTAAGGAGATGATAAAACAAGAATAATGTAGCTTAGCTCAACAAAGAGATAATGTGTTGCTTAGAATATTGTGGTACAAGTTCTCTCTTCATGAGCTAAGAAAAAGGGAATTGTTTGTAGCCACCAATACACAGTGATATTTTTGAGAAGTTTGTCTTGCTAAGGATTACTTGATTTGGTTGCCATCTATAGGAAGGATTTCGTGCTATTTGTTACCAATCTCTTTTAGGGTTATGTGAGGTTGTCTTGATAAAATGGCTCTTGATAATATAGATTGTATCATTTTGAGCCTATAAAGATATTAATCTTATAAGACACCTATAATAATTAGATTCAAAGAAAAATGAGTAACATTTAAATTTTTACTTATTTTTCAAAAAAGTTGAATTTCACGTTAAATGTTTTCTATTCTCTCAAAGATCTAATTAAAATTTCATTATTTTTAAAAGTTATACTAAATTCTAAAAAAATTGGTTTCTTTAAAATTTATATTTTTTGATAAAAAATATAATTTGGAAAGCATTGAAATTTTAGATTTTTCCCATAAAGAGTTTATATTTTCATCCTTATATAACTCGTATACATATAATAAAAAGTAATTCTTAATTTGCATATGGTATTGTATTTTTTTGGATTACATTTATATTTGAAAACAATCCAAAAATAAATAAATAAAAAAGGAGAGGGAGAGTTAGTTCGTGCAACACATGGCAAAATACTAGTATATATAATAATTAAATTATTTATAAATAATTAAAATATATAATAAAAACTAAATTTGATTATTAATATAATTTCACCAATTTTAGTTTAAAAATTCTTTAATTTAATATTTTATTTTAAAATATGTTTGACTTGACTAAAATAAATAAGAAAAGAAAAGAAAAACATCTATTTTAATCTAAAATAAAAAAGTGTCTAAATCTTCTTTCCTGCCCCTCCATTCTCTTCATTCTAGCCACATCCTTGTATATTGAAAAATTATATTTTACAATCAAATAAAATCTAAAATTATTTAAATATCAAATTTTATTTAGATACAGCTTTTATTTAGTTTTAAAAAATACTTTTTTTTTCCTTCTAGAGTCTATTGCTGTCAAATTGGATAAAGAAAATTTTAAATTTTAACAATTTCTTTTGTAAGTACAAAAGAGTATGATTGAGAATGAAAGGGAAAGGAAGAGTAGGGAAAGGAATAAAATTTTAAATTGACATTTTTTTAATAAAATGCTAAATTCAAATTTTATTCAATTGTAATATAGAATTTTACAATATGTTTCAATTGGAAAAAAAAAATAAAAAATGTTTATTTAAATCTAAAAAAAATTATGTCTAAATTAAAGTTTGTATGTAAATTAATTTCACATGTTACTTAATTTTTATAATATAATTTTTAAGTACATAAGAGTGTAATTGGAGTGAGAAGAATGAAAGAAAATTCAATAATTAAGGATATGTTTAAAAACAAATTAATCAAGGGGACATATCTAAAAATAAATTTGGCTAATATCTAAAAAAAATCTCAAATGTATCATTTCAATGTAAAAAAATATTTTCTTGAAATTATTCAAATATGTATTTAAATTGGAAAAGAATTTAAGAATATTCATGGGATCCTTATTATAACTTCTTTTTTTACTCATATGTTGGTGTGTGTCCTATTTAGATCTTGATTCATATTCTACTTTGTCCTATGCCCTCCGAATGAGTGATAATTTATGTTTTTGAAATATCATTTTTTAATTATGATGTAATTAATTATTAAATATAGACTAACATTTTATTAAAAAAATTATATAAAATATTAACTTATTTAATTATTAATAATTTTTAAAAATTGTAATTTGATTTTGATATAATTAATGAATATGATTATAATAATAAATTTATTAAAATAAATAAATAAATTATTAATTATTAATTATCTTTTAACTAAAGAATATAATTTTTTTTTAGAATTATAACATCATCACTCCGTTTGAATATCCCTTAAAATGGCTGAATTGAGTAAAATAAATAAGAACAGACAAGAAAAAAATATCTATTTTAATTTAAATAAAAAAGTCTAAGTTTTCTTCACCGCCCCTCCATTCTCCTCATTCTAACCACATCTTTCTATATTGAAAAATTATATTTTACAATCAGATAAAATTCTAAAATTATTTAAATATCAATTTTAATTCAGATACTCCTTTCATTCAGTTTTGAAAAGACATTTTTTTTCCCTTCCCAAGTCAATTGCTGCCAAATTGTATATGGACAAATTTAAATTTTGATAATTTCGAGGAATGAGGCTGAGCAAATTCTTCAACATACTTTTTCTATTAGAGGTCAAAGTGATCAGCTAGTATGGATGGGTACAACTACAAGTTTGTATATCATGACAAATGAATATAAATGCTATCTAGATTATTAGAGTCAAATCATTTACAATTATGTATAGATTGGGGTAAACTCTGAAAGTTTCATCTTCCAATTCAAATTATCTTGTTTACATGGCACTTGCTACAAAAAGCTTTATCTTTGATGACAACTCTTTGCTCACATCATTTATATATTGAAGATGGATATTAATTTTGTGATCATTAGGAAGAATCGTATAGTCATATGTTCTTAATGCGTCCATTTGCATGTGCGATTTGGTTTGGATCTTAGTTGGTTTAATTGTGGATTAACTCTTTTACATGATATTTTTGTAGATTTGTAATAGTAGTTCTTCCAAGAGCAACAAATCATAATTAATAAGGTTTGTCTAGTTCTATTCCTTTTGATCTAACTATAATTGAAAACTTCTTTAGGATTCCCAATGTTCGCCACTACATGTGATCATAATGATTTGGCGAATATTTGGTACATATATGATTTCATAGGATATAGGTTCCAATTAGACTTTAGGATTCAGACAACAAAGGCAACTACTTTGGAATGGCAAATTTATGCTTTATCAATGGTATTTTTTTTGTCAACCAACCTCGATTTGGCAAGTTAATTCCAAGCTTAAGACATTGGTCTAGCATAGCAAAAGGTTTAAGGACAGACTAATAAACTTTTTATTAGCAATACGATATGGGCTAAGTTTTCTTTTTCAAATAGCAACAAATTCTACATTCTTAGTTATGTCCTCTAAATGTTCGTGTCTTTCTTGAAAAACAGTATTGTCATTTAGAGAAGCTCATGATACGACCAATAAATTTGAAGGTTGTTCAACAAGATGTTAGAAATTTGCTTGCTAGGTTTGTTTTGTGTACAATTATACTTGTTTCACGATAATTAAGACAAGTTTTATAGTTATTGTAATTTTAATGTTTATCAAAAAAAAAAAAAATAGTGCTTGTATCTTCCTTGTTAAGTGTTATTAACTTAGATGCAAAAAATTATTAACACTAAATTTTTTTTTTTTTTGACAATTTCTTTTGTAAGTTCAAAAGAGTATAGTTGAATGGAGAAGAATGGAAGAGAAAGAAAGGGAAAAGAAAGGAAGAAAATTTTAAAATTAGACATTTTCTTTTATAAAATACTAAATTCAAATTTTATACAATTGGAATATAGTATTTTATAATATATTTGGATCAAAAAATGAATAAAAATTTAAACCTAAACAAAATTATGTCTAAATTAAAGGTTGAATCTAAATTAATCTCAGATGTTACTTAATTGGTAAAATATAACTTTAAGTACATAGGAGTGTAATTAGAAAGAGAAGAATGGAAGAAAATTTAAGAATTTTTAGCTATTTAGATTAAAATAAATTTTTTAAAATGTATTCTATTCAATCTAAACATATTTTAAGAAAAATATTAAATTAAGAAAAACAATCATATATATATATATATATATATAAAGTTTAAAAGGAACTATATTGTTCATAAGTCATAAATAATGTAGTTTGTAATAAAATAATTGCATTAATTAAATTTAATTGTTATAATATATTTTTAATAATTTATAATTAATTTAATTATATGGTGAAGTGAATATATATATAAGAGGGAAGTATGCAACGTGTGTACCTAATTTTGGCAGTGAATACATTAATCAAGGCGACATATCTAAAAATAAAATTTTTCCAATATCTGAAAAAAAATCAAATATGTATGGTTTCAACGTAAAACGTCTTTTCTTAAAATTATTCAAATATCTATCTAAATTGGAAAAGAATTTAAGAACGTTCGTGGGATCCTTATTTTAATTTTTTTGTTACTCTTATTTTTTTTAAATGTCCAAACAAGAAGGCTGGAAAATATTTTTTTTGAAAATAAAATTGAAAGTTTGGTAAGAAAAAATAGGCTTGAAAAAAAAAATTGGTCAGCCTCAATAATTTTCGATTTACTGTAGGGATAACTGAGTTAAAAGAAAGTCTCAAGTGAAAAATAAGTGACATAATTACTTATTTTAAAAAAGTGAATAAAATTTTAAATCCTCACTTTTGGTAGGAAATTTGCACTAATTAAAAATTAATTCAAGTATCCCCCCTAAATACATTTTATCTTTCATTTGAAAACAATGTAACTTCTCAAGCGTTGATGTTGTGTAAATTCATGTGGAATAACATAGATGTATAGAATTTTATGTTAATTGTATTATGTTTTGTAAAAGTACTATAAACTTAAATTATTATGAGTGTATAAAATCATAAAATAGTAAAAATTTATATAATGAACTATGTTAATATATTGGTTACAATTTCTTTTAAAATATATTAAGGCACTTTTAAGGAGAATCTTCGTAGCTTTTTGAAACATACTTAAAAAAGTATTAACGGGAAAAACGTATTAAATTTAAGTTTTTTTTTTATTATCAATATACATATGGAGCAAAAGTTAATATTTGTAGATAAGACCTTAATATTCATTGATATACTATAACAGCTTGATTGATGACAAACTAAATACTAATACATTCTTCATGGTAATAAATTTTATGACACATATTCATATTCTTAGCCGATTTAACCTACACTGTCATTTTACTGTTTGAGCTTCATTATAGTTGTTTCATAAGTCGTCACACAGGAGATTAATTTTGTCTTGACGATCCAATTATATTTCGTAATACATGCTGTACACTTCACGGTAAATTTATCAGCTAGCGACCTCTTGACTCCAATCTGACATCCAAAATGGTTATAATATGTATCGTTAAGAGTTTGTCGACCTTTTTATCTATAAATATATAGCTGCCTCTAATTATCTAAATACCGCTATCTTATATTTTGTTGTTACTCTATATGTGCTTTTATTTATCAGTTACTGGCTTAATTATTGTATGCCGTTCACCAAATTTTGGCTAATGGAGTTAGCACTAGTACAATGCAGTTGCTTTCTTATCCCTGTTCTCGTGCCGTTTGGCCGAAAGAAGTAATAGTTATGGTTCCATCTAAACAGCTTCCATTACTGCTTTCCCCATTTTAGTAATAGATATCACCCCATATGCATAATTTAGTAATAAAATGTCCAAAAAAGCTTTTTCCTTTAAATATATATTTTTACAAATTTTTTAATACTAATTACAACACAATAATTTGTAAGAATGGACATCAATGTGTTTGACGTAGCTCAGCCAAATCAAGCAAGGGCTAGATTGGTTCCCAAAAGAGAGAGAGAGAGAGAGAGAGAGAGAGAGATCAAATCGGGTTAAACTATATGCCTTGATGTGTATAATAATATAATAATAAAATAGGGACTTAAATAAAAAAAATTATTTTTTAGAGTTATTTTATAATTTTAGACAAAAAATTTTAAACATATTTAATGAGTTATAAAAAGTTAAGAGGTTAAGGCCTCTATGACTTTCTTCCTAAATATGATTATTACATTCAGACAAAAGAAAATAGGATGAAAAATGTGCATATTTGGAGTTCAAAGTAAAAATTTTAAAATTAATATAATAAATATGCATGTTTTAAGAAAATAATTGAGCAAATTGCCTTTGGCAATTTAGATCACATTCTTTTCAAAAAATTATCAAAATTTTAAAAAAATTGTCTCAAATGGACCTCAAAACTATAAGTTATTGCTTTTTGAAGTTTCATCCTCTGTGTTTACATTTTATTTATATTTTCTTCTTTGAACCCACTTTTTTTCATTTTCACTACATATATCTTGGTAAGACGTATCAAAAAGAATAATCATATGCCTAAAATGATCAAGTACAAAAATACTAATATTTAAAATTTTTTAGTCCTTCAAAGTTTAAAAAAAAAAAAAGAGAAGCCTAATTATGCCTAGTCAGCCTACCCCAATGTGTGATTAAGCCATACTTGAGTGGGGTTGAGCATCAAGAATGAAAAAATAGGCTCGATTTTATACCAGGCTGAGCACAAATCCAACCCGACTCGACTCTTGTTCACTCCTCATAATTGTGAAAATCTTTGAAAAATTTTAAATTAGACCTAATAAGTTAAAGTTGATCTTGAGTTCTAAATGTTTATATATTAAATAATAAAAGTATTTTAAACAACATCTAATAAAAATTAAAGTAAGAAATTCTATTCCATGAAATTTATATTAAATTAATTTTTTGAAGATATGTTTCAAAATTGGAAAGATAAAAAAAAATTACAAATACAATAAAAGGGGAGAACGTATGATATGTTTTTAACCTTCTTTTAATTTTATTTCCTTTATTTTTGTTTGAACTCTGTGTGTTTGTGGGATGGACATCTTAAATAATAACTCCTTATATGTATATTATTATTATATCTTGAAAGCTATGATATGCCATATTTGCTTGTGTCATCAAATGGATATGAATTGGTTTTGCTATGTGTTGCATTTAGAATTTCAAAAGATGATAAGTTACCTTAACATGTTTTGATGAGTTTGCTTAAATGTTTTATGATTATGACACATTGTATTATTAATTGTGGAATTAATTATGGAATGGTTATATGGATGATTTTAGTATGTTAAATTTGCTTAATATATGATATGATATAATATATATATATATATATATATATAAAAGACGGGATTGTGTAAAACACTAGTCATTAACAGCAAATTTATTTGCCTTATGTGCACCTTAGATATTATCACATAGTTTCTGTGATTGAATATTATAATGATACTAAGTTGAATACTTTCTAATAGTTCATGAGCTGAGTGTTTATGTATGAATATGTAGTTATGTACCCTCGTAATTTGCATAAACCTTTTTAATGAAGTATTTTTATTAAATTATTTTTATGTATAACATTTATTTCCTATTTAGCATTAAACTTTTAAATTTTTGAACTTAGTTTTTAATTATTCATCATAATTTCCTCTCCTATTAGCTGTATATTTTGATTAAAATATTATACACCTATATTTATTGTATATTATTGCATTAATTACATAATAAACTATCTTTTCATTAATTCAAATCTTTAATTTTTTTTTATATACCCATTATTTCAAATCTCTTTCTATTTAAAGATTTATGAATTTGAATTTTTATAAAAATTATTCCATGCCTTTTTATTCTTAAAGTTTATGTTATTTATTATTATGCTAAAATCTATTTTTGTTTCAAAAAACTTTATTCAAGCTCATTTTGTTATTTATCATTATACATAATAAAGCTAAGTCTGAACATCTTAGTCTAGCTTAGGAGTATAGTTAATGATAAGCTAACAATTAGTTTATTTGGTATTACTAGTGATTGTCATTTATACTTATGTATATGTTGAATGTAACTTCCGGTATTACGTAAAAACACTATAATGAGTTAGTTTAAAAAGCAAGTTCCCTAATATGAGTGAATTAAGGCCAAATAAAATTTGAATAAAATTTTAAATAATAAAAAATAAGGATTTGAGTCTTGAGTTGTCCAGAAACTGAGGTCGGAGTAATTCAAAAAATTTGCCGACAGTCTAGTGATATTTTCGTAAATATAAGTACTTTTTGGAAAACTTACATGAAGGCTTTTTAAATGAAAATTTTGAGTTTTCCGGGGTTTTCAAAAGCCCTGAAAATCATGAAAAGCCCTGGGACAGTTAAAGCTCCTCTGATATACGTTTTCTAATGGTGGTGAACCTGAACTTTGACTGATTCATTCAAGAAGGTTTTACCTCTAATTTAAGTGATTCCAAAGGCATTTTATAAAATTAGAAATCCAAATTTTACAATGGAAAAGATAATTCTCAAAAAGCTAAAATGAAACTAAACGAAAATGCTAATTACAATGGACATAAATAGAATTTTTCAAAATAATTATCTTCCTTTTGGCTTTATATTAATTGTCCAAAATTCTAGCCTCTTCTTAACCGACTTAAGCTCATCCAAAATAGAGAAGAGAGCTGGAGAGAGAGGCGCACCAAGAGGAGCCAAGGAAGAAGAGAAGAATCAAGGAAAAAGGTAAGAAATTTTAAGGATTTTCATGCTCCTTCCTCTTGAAACCTTATTCCTCTTCTCTCAAGCTTTCTTTCCATGGTTTTTGATGCTTAAATGGTTTTATTTTGGCCTTGACCCAAAGGGGGAAAAATTAGAAATTCAAAGAGGAAGCTAAGGCAAAGAGAAACACTTTAGAAGGAAGCTTGAATCCAAGGTAGCTTCCATTTCTTCTTGCCTCTCTTTTCTTCTTCCTTTGATGCTATAGTTTGGCCACTTTGAGAGCTAAGTAGAGGGAGAAGTTTCTATTCAAGAACCATTGAGAACTCATTGATTTAGGCTATGGGAACTTAGAATATACCAAGAAATTGCAAGAAAAACTAATGAAATCCAAATTGAGAAAGTGTAGAACTCTTGAACATAATGCAAAAAATGTTTTTATTCTTAAATTTTCTTGTATATGCAAGTGTTTAATTGAACTCCTAAGATCTCTAGGAAGCTTCCCAAGTGTATCTCCCATCAAAGAGAAATCAAGAAATCCATGAACTTTTCCTCCTCCTCATGTCTTAGCCTAGGCTACTTGAATAGGTTAGGAAATGTTTTAATTTGTTCTAACCTTGGTTTGAAACTTCATATAATGGAAGAAGGTAAGAGAAACCCTTGGGAAAAATTTAAAAGCTATAGATTGGGAGATGAGACAATGGCTTTCATAATGTAACCTTATGAAGCAACATATACCTAGATTTGTCAAAGTGAGTGTGTGATGACTCTAAGGACCTTAAATGAGGTCAAGAGGCCTAGATATGACAAGAGAATAAAGCCAAGAATTTGAATTATGGTAGTTACTTCATTAAGTCATTAATAGAACCATATTATGACAAATAGAACAAAATATATTCTTAAGAGTGAGTTGGATGTCCTAACTTGTTTTAAGAGTATAATTGAGTCTTGTTTATTATTACTAGGCCAAAGAAATCCAACCCCACCTCATTGTGCTTGTGGAGTCGAAAAGGAGAAAGAACAAGCAAAGTAAAGCTTGGATTTTTATCCAGTTAGCTCTCCACCTCATTCTTCTTGCATTCTTGGTTTTGTACATGTCATTATGTGTTTGTGTATATTTTTGTAATTTGTGAACATGCCACTTGATGATATGATATTGCATTGATACCAATATATTTTCATTAGTTTGTGAAAAATGCTCAAAAGGGTGAGGTGATGCCAAAAGTCTCAAGGCATAGATGAGACAAGGCCAAAAGTCTCATGAATGAGTGAGGCCAAGTCAAAAGTCCCTAGGTTAAGGGTAAGGCAAATCCAAAAGTCCTACAAATAGGGTGAGGCAAAATCAAAAGTCCCTAGAGCTCATTCTTGGTTTTGATGTGAATTTGTGGCATGAAAAAGTGAATTTGATTGCTTTATAGTTATGTGAACTTCCATACATGTGACTTTGACATGTATATTCCATGAATGTGTGTATGAATGGGTGTATGAGTTATTAAGATTCCATGAATTTCACCCCCTTCCCTCTTCTATCTTATATGGTCTAGGTGGTGCCCAAGAAGAGAGAAATGTAAGCCAAGGAGCTTGAGAGACATTATCTTGACAAATGTGTAGCCTTTCTTGTTACTAGATGTCAAAGTAATTGTGTACATATTATTTTTAAGTTGTAAACCAATGAGCAAATGTAATAATATGTATGAATGATGTGTGAATCATGTTTAGTGCAAAATCATTGTAAATGGGAAAATTAGACATTTGATGGTATGTATTTGCTAGTGTATTCTTCGATGTGGGATGGCCAAAATGAGATGCATAATGATTTGGGCTACTTGGGCAGTTCATACTTAATGTAAGTATGCTTTTAAACTTGTCTAGGAAGTGCTAGAACATCAAGAAGACCATTTGAGCCCATTTTGATCCATAGTTGTTCTTTAAATGACCATAATGGTGAGTTATGGTAAAATCTGTCCAAATGGGTTCTTCTTGATATGAAATTTGGTATGTATATAGTTCCTCTTAAGAGCTTTTTGGGAATCTAAAATACATAATATTTGGAAGTCTATAGGATTTTTTATGAATTTTTGAAGTTGGCTGAAAATTCAGAAAATGACAATGGCACTGTTCATATGATTCAAAATTTCACCTCTATCATTCATGGGGCAAAAGATGTCCAATGGTAGTGAAATTTTACAGAGGAAAACTACACATTCACAATGACCTGTGCCAACTAGAATTACCTCAATTGGATATTTAGAAAGGGAGATATAAATTTTTGAAATTTCTGTTCTATTCCAGGTTCATTGTCAGACCTCTATCATTGTTTCATCTTTTTTTGGGGGTCTAGATGCTTTTGAATTGATCTAAAACTATTTTTTCCCTTTAGTTAACATCTATAGCTTTTTAAATTGGTATAGTTTGCATGAATTGAATTTTTGTAGAATTAATTATGTATTTTTAAACCTTATATCAATAACCTATATCGAAAACACTAGACATCTTGACCTTTGTCATTTTTCTATTGTCAAACATGATCCAAATGATGTTTTCATGGCTTGAAATTATTTTTGCTTAAAGTTAATACTCAGAGCTTTCCAGAAAGCTATGGTTCAGTAAATTTTGACTTTTCTACATTTAATTATGATTTTTCAAAACTACCCTAAAAACTGCTACCTTGGACCCGAGATGAATAAGCTATTTTTCTAGTTTTTAGCTCTTGATCCATGGTTTAAGCAAATTTTTGGGATGTTTATGATTTGTATGGATGGAAAATAAATAGAGAATGGTATTAGTAAGTTCACGGGGTCGACAAGACGCGAGATGAATTTTTAAACCCTGATGTAATGTAATTAAATTCATTATTTTTATTGTCTTTTCTTGGAATTTATTTGATAACACATGCAAGTCATCTTGAATAAAGGAATGTGATGCTAGATCTATTATGGTATGACATTGAACATCAAAGTAGGCTCAACAAATTATAGACAACATCTTGGCCTATTAGTTATGTTGTTTGTTAGTTAGAATTGAAAGGAAAATTCTCTCTTTGGTTAATTTGGACTGCTTAGTTGTTGTAGACAATCTAGGAAGTCTTATTTTTAGATGATACTTCTTCAGATTTTTTATAACATGTCAATATAATTTAATTTGATTGTGGCAACTATAAATCTTGAAATTTGGAGGGGTGAAAGAAGTAGTGGGATTACATTCGATTTGAAATTGTTTTCTATAGAATCATGTATTGAAAATTATATAAGGATTTGTTTACAGTCAAGATTACATATGCAAATCTCCTCATAGTCCATGTCAATCACTTCTTCATTCAAGGCATGACACTCCTTGAAACTCTAAAGAATTCTTTCTTCATATGAAGTCGTTTCTATTCTCATTTGAAACTGTTTCTCTTTTTGTATGAAATTCTTTATCTATTTTCTTTGTCCGAAACTACTAATCTTCTTCTATTTTCTATTTAAGACTATTCAACTGCTCTTCTTCTCACCTCTCAAGCTCTCCCTTCTTCTCTCTTCTCTTTTTTTTTTTTTAATATGTTTATCAAACATCTATTTTTATTTTTTTCAATTCAACTTTTTGCATAGTTTGCAACATAACCTTTCTTAATTTTTGTGCAAGATATTTTTGTTTCCATTTTCACTTATTATTTCTTTTATTTTTATTTTCATTTTTATTTTTACAAATTGTTGAACAATAGTTGGAAAAGCTAAACATTTATTTGAGTTTTTGATTTGTAATACTTGTTGCAACTTTTTTATATATTAATATATTTTTAAAGTATGTTAAAAATTAGGATAATTTATATAGAAAGAGAAAGGAGAAAGACAAAGATGAAAGATATAAAATAATAAAGAAGAAAGATAATGAAATTTAAAAAGAGATGTTGAAAAATAATAGAAGCAATGTAACAATATATAGCTGGCAAAAAGTTAGAATAAAAATAAAGCAAATGAAGATATTATTTTGTTTAACAAACTAAATAAATATAAAATAAAATATTATTAATTATAAAAAAACAAAAGAAAAGATGTAAAATATAAAATTCAAAAGAAATGAAAAGAAAAAGATCAATCCAAAAATTATTTAAAGCTACAAGTTAGAAAAAATTTTAAAGAATCAAACGTTTGCAGAATTATAATTTATTATTATTTTTATATTCCAATTTCGTCGATACCCACTTATTAACTAGTAAAAATTTGACTAACAATGTACTTGAATTTTCAATAAAAAATAATATATTTTTTACTAAAATTACAATTATTTTAACTAACGATTCAATTTTTATCTTACCATTTTATTGTAATGAGTATTGCCCTTGGTTGATTGCCTATAGTTTAGCTCATATATTATTGTGTTGAACTCAACACTTTGTCGTGTAGGCAAAATGGTGCGTGTGCGCGCGCGTTTGTGTGTGTTTTTTTTGGTGAGTTGGACATATTTTTGTAAAGATATTGGCCCTCTTAAATCATACGCAAGATTCCTAGTTCCCGTATAGATTATTTTGAATGGATATGCGTGAATGTTAGAAACAGAGAGTGAATCTATCATGAATTGTATTGTATTAAGTTGACTAGATTGGGCTAGTTATATAAATTGAGATTGTCCTATTTTATGCCTAAACTCTGCCAAAAAATTTTCAAAAAATATATGAATAATAAATTGAAATATTTTGAATATTATATATGTGTATGCAAGCTTATGTCTCCATTAGCCCAAAAAAAAAAAAAGGCATATGTCCAAATTTGCAAGTCTAGGGAATTAAGATTAATCTCTTGTTGTATTTTGATCACCCCTCTTTTGTCCCTATGTAACATCTGCCTCTTTTTCCATTTTGACTTTAATTAATCTTTCCTTCAATGACTCTTGCTGGTGCACAGAGTAGGGGTTGGTCTATGTTGGAGTATATTGATTTGCCCATGATAGATCGACCTATAACTCACTCTAATAATTTAAGATTAAAAAAATTAATTAACTAACTAACTAACTATCAATTCTCAATCATTTTTTAATTTTTAAATTCAAAAAAGATTTGTTAATTTTGGGAGTCAATAATTATTTTTTGAAAAAGCGGGATTTTTTTATAATTAAACATTTAAGGGTCATGTAAATTATCATTATTCTCATGAATTCTCATACATCTTTATTAATTGACCCCTCTTGGAAAAACCTCTTAAGAAAAAAAAAAGAAGTATAAGAGTGGATCAGCCTAATTTAAATAATTTCTCGCATGCCACTGACCATAACATCAACGATGTATGGCCACGATCAAAGGATGAAGGGAGAGAACAAATGTAAATGAAACTCCGTTATCAAACGTGGAAATCTCTAATAAATATGGGAAGTTAGAACCTTTTCAAATATAAGTTGTATAGGTTTCTAAACACTCATTTCCTTGAATTGTATTGCAAGAGAAATAAAAGGGAGTTCGAGAATTGTATTTCAAGAGAATTAGTCATATATACAAATTAAAAAAGACCATACTGTCATTAAGTCCTTTCCCCTCAGCTTCTACGTATAATTACAGAGTACTCTGTATACAAACTAAGAGTTAGAAGTTTAATAATTCTAGATTTCAATCCTAGGTAATAATCTGAACTTCAAAGCACCATGTCATTGAATTCCAATGGTTCATCGTCCACCTCAATTTCGAACGATAAAGTAAATATTTTTCCTTAAATTCACATACATCTTTACTGAATGATGTTGTTGGATGATCTCACAGTCAATGGAGAAGCCTAATTTAAATAATTTCTTGCATGATAGAGAATATAAATAAGCAACAAATGGTCACTGCTGCATATGAAGAAGAATGAAGGGAAAAGAGAAAATATATATGAAACATTGTCATCAAACATAAGAATCTGTGGAACCAAAAAGAAAACGGAAAAATTAGGTGAATGTAGTTGAAATGATAACATGGTGAAACCAAAAGACATGTAGAATGAAGCATAATTAGCATATTCATTATCTTTGAGAAGTTCGAGAACATAGCAATAGAGTTTACTACATTAATTTGTACCATGCATAATTATAACATACAAATACGCTCTTTCAAATACTTCTACCAGATGGAGTACCTTTAAAGAACATGACTCCAGAGAGATGCATTAGACATTTAATCCTTCTCAAGGGCGTGTACTATATAAAAATGTCTTTTAAAACTAATCCTACCTTAAAAATTAATTGTAACAAAACCTTCTTATATGCCAAAGAAGGTGTGATATAAACCAGAACATGTAGGTTGGAAGTTTTAGAAGGATAACAAGAATATGCAATCCAGGGTGTTAATTTGAACTTCTAAAGCACCATGTTATTGAATCTAGTAGGTCATCATCCACCCCAATTTCGAACTATAAATTGCATATTTTTTGTAATAACCTTAACAAATAGATCAAACAATAATAATTGTTAAAATGATGACATGAAACTAATTAGTATATAAAAATAATGAAAAATATAAATATATGTACAATAGGAAGTGTTTAAACAATTAAAGAGACAATTAATCATAAGTAGCACTTCAGCTAAGTGGGTGAAACGTTGGGCAAATTCCTCCAAGCAACGAGTTCAAGAATGGATGAGGCTATCCTAAGTTTTCTCTCTCTCTCTCTCTCTCTCTCTCTCTCTTCACTTTAGATTTTTCTCATTATAATTACCAAAATAACCTTAGGAAGTCTAAAGCAAGTAAGGGTTGATTTGTAATCTCATCCGAACCTTCTCTAGGACACATTTTAGATCAGAACATGTGGGGTAACGTGGAAGTGGTGGTCTAAGGCTTCTGCAATGTCATTTCTTCTCTGTTCTTCAGCTGATATGGCTTCATTCATGGTGGCTTCGTTTCTGCAGCAATATTCCTCCTTGTCGCACTGATTTTGGCCTTAGGTTAATGCCTTCATCTCTTTAATTTTATTGCTACAATTGGACAACTAGAAACCATGCAGAATCGTGGCTACGTGAGATTGAAATTCCAGCTCCTATTCCCATAGGTTAGTAGCATACTTTCCCTAATTTTCTTTGCCTCAAGATCCGTCCTTTTGCTCCCTAAATTATCCTAAAAAAATTTCGCTATATGTTTCCCTTTTTCTATGGTGGTTTTGGTTTGAAGCAGGGTAGAGGAGAGGGAGCCATGTTTTGGACCTTAGACAAGGAATATTTGGTTTCCTTACAGCTTAAAGGAAAGGATCTTGTAGCTTAGGTTTCCCTCTTGTTATGCATTGCTTTAGCCCCTCAAAATAATTCTGAAATTCAGCACCTTTTGCTTTCCTTTTTATGCTTCTTGTTGCTGCCATGTAGTTAGATAAAAGTGCGAAACTTGAGTCCCATTTGG
This sequence comes from Erythrophleum fordii, assembly GCA_032878935.1. Taxonomy (NCBI): domain Eukaryota; kingdom Viridiplantae; phylum Streptophyta; class Magnoliopsida; order Fabales; family Fabaceae; genus Erythrophleum; species Erythrophleum fordii. Next base: position 43,521,479 of record JAVQMF010000053.1, on the reverse strand, counting down.
TGCCTCTTTATTTTAGGAGTAACCCTTGGACTGATCATGAGTTGTGCTACTTGAATCATGATTTTGTGTTAGGGAATTCATGGATGGACTGTCATGAAATTTATTGGTTTCTTACAACTTGGTTGGAAGATTAGGTAAGCATGTATATGTTTAGCTAAACTTAATAAAGGAACTAACTATAGCTTGCGATGGGTTTAAGGATTTATAAGGTGGCAAATTCAAGTGTTAGATAAATCCAACTTAATTGTAAGGAATGAGAGATAGGAGGAATATGGCTAAAGCAAGTTAACCTAAATCTAGAATAGTGTAAGAGTAGGGAATTTTTTATAAGGAATAATTGAATAGAAATGAGTCAGTTAATATGAACTCATAGGAAGAGAATGGAGTAATAGGCATGGGGAAGTCACAAACATTAGTTGTGCAATTAGTATCTAATTGAGAAAACTTTTTCTTGACCATTTTTAGGAATTGTTTCCATGCTATGGAGGAAAAGTGATGATGGTTAGCGAAGGGGCACTGTTACATTTTTCTTTCTTTTCTTTTTGATTTTCAATGAGTAGATTGTAAAACATAGTACATGTTTTCCTTTCACCTTGCCTATTTTTAAATTCCTCTTCTCCTTGTTTGAAATTTGCACATCCCAAGGAAAAAGCATCCTAAATGATAGTTCTTTTGTTGTGTAAGTCTAAATTATATTCAAGAACCCTAGATTATTATATGCTTTATATATTGATATTTTTCAATGGTTATGAGACGATATAATGTTGGTAATAAGAAATTTGGCACTGTGGAAAGTAATTTGTGTTTGCGAAATTTTAATTGATAGAGATATGACAAACTAATTGATTTGTAAGAGATGATGTGTGTGATATACTCTAATGACACTTTGTATGGATTATGCAATTGAGTACATAAATGGTACTGAGTGGAATGTTCTCTAAATGTTACAATTACTCACGCATATGCAGATATATGGTTATTCACCCTTTATGAGCTAAACATCCATGCTGAGATATTATATATGTTAAATTTTAGATTTGAGAGTTTTGCATGACTTTCCTATGATAATCTATAAAGTCATTTATTCCTTTCTAGCATTTGAAATTTATGTTTTATAACTTTGTTTTTCTTAAATTAACTTTCAATATTCTTGGTGTTGTCATTGCCATGATTACCAATATTATTAATCATATGGACTTGATTAATTTGCTTGTGTACTATTTTATATTTTATTGATTAAGTGTGTATACATATGCATATATATAAGTATAAAGGTATAAATTAAATTAAATATATTTTTATATTATTTTATATAATTTCATGAATTAAACTTAGAGAATTATGAATTGATTTATGTAAACAAAAAATAAAATAAATAAGTAAATAAATAAAAATTCATGTTTGCTTGTCCCTTTTGCTACTGTACTTTACTTTCTATCTATTTAGTTCCACAACTCACTTGTTATTTATTGTTGCAGATAATAAAGCTACAACTAATCGTTCTCCGTGGCAATAGTCTAGAGAGTCTTCAAGTGTGTATTGCTCTCTTGATATTGTTTTGTTACTATTTTGCTTTGCTGGGTTTAGCTGGTTGGATGTGGAAAATCTAGGATGCGCAAAACTTAGGAGAGATTTTTCGGATTTTCTATAATAAATTGTATGTTAAAAATGGATATGAATGATGTAGAATTGGATAATTTGTTTGACTTGTGTTGTGTAATTGATTCTGCGTCTAATTGCCTGAATGTTAGAATTTTGTTGTGGGTGGGCTTAAGAATATGGGAAACACATCGTATGTTGTGCCTGTCACCCATTTAGAGGTGTGACATTTTTTCTTCAATTCTCATACCTCTTTATTAAATGATACTGTTGAAAAATCACCCCAAAAAAATTGTAAGTGCATAAGCCTAATTTATAATGTTTGGCATGACAGGGACTATAAGTTAAACAATATATATGAAGAATGATGGGAAAGAGTAAATAAATATATATAAGACATGGGAATCAAAAATAAAAATCTCTGGAACCAAAGCAAGCCCTTTACTGATCAGATTTATAAGCTTATAAACATTCATTTTTCCATGAATTGCATTCTTGAGATTGATACTCAGGAGAAGAAAAGGGGGTTCAAGGGTGAACTAAGTACAATTATATAAACTAGGAGTAACAAATACAAATAGTACTTTGTTTAGTTAAAACCCCATAAGTCTCGAAATATTAATTTAAACGTGAAACAAGAAATTCAGGAAAAGAAAGAGTTTAGAAGGGAAGGAACAAGCACAGTGAAATCTTCATACACAAGGATGACAGAATTGTCATGCTTTAAGTCCAAAATTCCGTTGTAAAGACCGACGTGCATGCTTTCATGCATGGGGAGTTGACTTTTCAAAGGAGTTTTTGCTGCTGCCACGTAGAAATTTTTGCCTCCTTCTGCAATATCCGAAATGCCCCTTTCTCATCCACTTTTTGTTGGGCTTTAGGTAATTTTCTTCTCCAAATTTCTGCAGCACTGAAACCATACCTATACCCATCCCTTCGGTCAGAAAAAGGAGCAGAGTTACGCTGGAAACTGAACTTCATCTCCTCTCCTCTGTTCCTCGCCATTTTCACTGTTTCTGGTTTCGTTTTTCTACTGCTGCTATTGCCTCCTGGTGGTGCTGCGTGAGCTGCTATTTGCTGGTGATCTAACGCCAGCAACACATCCTCTTCCAAGTCTGGAGTTGCTGCCGTAAGTGTTGCAATTTCTGGTTCCAGTTTCACAGCATTCCCCTCCCCTGTTTTGCTTGTTCTCTGATGCGTTTCTGTGTGTGTGGCCAGCTGAGAAAATGAGTTCTGTAATGCGTTTCTGGTGTGTGTGGCCAGCCGAGAAAATGAGTCTGATTTCTTAGAAGGTGTCCTCGATGTTCAGTTAACTCTTCTCCCTTTCGAATTTAAACAGATGAGGCACTTATAAAAAAATAATATCTGTTAGTTGGTTCTGAATTTTTTTTCGTTAGTTCTCATCCACCAAAAATTCTCTTGCTCTCTATTTGGTGCCATTTTCTATGCTGCGAAAGTGTAGAAACTGAATTAGAAACTCAATTGACTCAATGGTACTTTACTGCTTGTGTAGACAACAGCTTGCTTTAGTAGTATAAATTCTGAGAAGCTCAGTGCTCATCTGTTTGCCTGATTTTGTGGTTGAAATTTTGTTCGTTGCTAGTATCGATCAATTTCTAATCAGACATGTCTAATTTTTCTTCTTGCTTAGTTGTTAATTCACTGTTAGAAATGGAGTTGTGTGGTTGATTACTTATGTGTAGGGTCTTGGAAATACATAATCGAAGTTTATTTCAATGAATCACTTTCCCACTGCTGCATCCCTGTGATGATTTGTTTTAATGCTAAAAGTAGTGAGACAAATTTTTAGTTATTTATACTCAAAAATCTAGTGAACGGGTATTGTAGGGTATTTAGGAGATTGAGTCATAGCTGAGGAGTGGGCAGGGAATTTCAATATCATCTTAGAAGGTGAGTAAGTAATGTGGACCGTGAGTAACTCAAATCTATTATTTTGGGTTACTAAGTTCCCTTGCAACGTTCTAACATTTGGAAATCTATTTAAAGAGAGACATTTGAAAATTGATTTGAATCAGAAATTTTGCAAATTTATGTCTATTTGAGTTATCTAGAAACTTAGATATTGAACTGTTATGAATAGTACTTTGTCTGAAATGCTAAATTGAGAAAAGTATTATTTTAAGAAGTAGAGGTTATCTGTTCAGAACTCTGTAGCTAACAACAGTAGTTGTTAGCCTTGGTGCACCATGATCTAGACCTCAGCTAGCAGGGGTTTTGCTAGCCCCGTGTGGGTAGCTACCACATGTGGAGTTAATTATTTCGCAAGCAAAGTGCTTTGCGTCTGTGGTTATTCTCCCCGCGAGCTGTGTGCTCTGTGTCTGTTTCAATTTGGTTCTGCTTAGATACTTTTGATGCATTTTAAGAAATGATGTGCAGGAGACTTGTTTTATGCATGATGAATGTATGTATATATATATAGTTTTTACGGGTCTTGTCCCTATTTTTAAGGGTTGGCATCGCTTATTCACTGAGTATCAAACTCACTCTTTCTTAATTTATTTTTATTTTTCAGAGAGCAGTGAAGACCCTAGCCTACCCTGAGCTGCCTACTAGCTGTAGATCTCCTGCTTTATTTCTTTTGCCGAGCCCACAATTGCTCATGTGGGTGTATTTTGTTTTATACTTGTAATTTATTTGGTTCTGAACAGTGTAGAATGTGGCTCCACTGAATCATAGCTAGGGTATCCCCAACCCCTAAAAGTTTATATTTTGTTATTCTTGGATGTATTGTTAAGTTGACTGATTGTAGAAATATCGGGAGGTCCAAATTATAGAGGAGACTCTGCCGAAATTTCTACAAAAGTCACATAAAAGAAAAACTTATACGTTTTGTATAAAAGTGATTCAGAAATGATACTTTAGTTTTATTATTTATTTGAAGATACAACTGAGGGAATTATCTGAATTTTAGAGGGAGGTTGTCTATACAAATCCATTTATGGTAGGGAAATTGGTGTCTTTTGTGCCAACATACTTAAAATTGTGGGTTGTGACAATTGGTATCAGAGCCTAGGTCTTTCGTGGTCCTGTGGAGCAAGAGTTTTTGGTGGGATCTCAATTATGGTTATAAACCCGGACGTAACTATACTTGAGGTGTCACTGAAAACCTTATAGGATGTCCTAAGTTATTCCTTTAAGTGTGCTGTCTTATTGAATGTGATCATATCTTACTTCCAATCTGGAAATTGATTTGAATGTTTGTTATTTTGTTGTAGTGTGGATATGCCTCCCAGAATTCGTTCAGTTAATAGACTAGCTGCTATAGATGAGGCTTTTACGAGTGCATCAGCCCAACAAACTACCCCACCTCTCAAAGGCCATGGTCGAGGTCGGGGTAGGGGTCAAGGAACTAATCGACCCCTTAGGCAGGCCTCACCTGCAGATAGGGTAGAGCCTCCACATCCTGTGAAGGAAATCGCACCGCCAGTGCAGCCAAGACCGGTAGGGCCTCGGGCGATAAGGGAGGAGAGGGAGGTTCCAGTAACCCTTTCCCAGTTCTTAAAATTGAGGCCTCCCACTTATTCCGGAATAGAAAGTCAGGAGGATCCCCAGTAATTTATTGATGGTATTGAGAAGATATGCAAAGCTTTGAGTTGTTCGAGTGCAAAATCATCAGAGTTTGCCGGGTTTCAGTTACAAGACGTAGCTTACATATGGTATCAGACTTTACTGGGGGAAAGGCTGATCGGATCTCCTCCAATGTTATGGGAAGAATTTAAAGGGCTCTTTATGGATCGCTTTTTGCCACAGAGTGTTCGGGATGCTAGGGCCAGAGAATTTGAGGGTCTAAAATTGGTTCCAGGCAGGAGTGTTTCTGATTACGATATTTGGTTCACACAGTTGTCTCGCTATGCCCCACATTTGGTCCCTACTGAGAGGGACAGGATCAAGCGATTTGTAAATGGGCTACCTCGTATGTTGTATAGGGTGATCGCTCCACAGATGAATCTTTTTCCCTCATATTCAGCTGCAGTGGATTGTGTACGCATGATAGAGATGAGAGATAAGGAGGAGGACACTTCTCAGAGAAAGAGGAAGCATGACAGTAAGGGGAGACAGGGAGGTAGTTCCATTGTAGCTGGACCTTCTTATGGTCCTAGACCCCAGAGTCATCAGAGACTTACTCAATCTTTCACGGGACCTCCGACTTCGTTTTCTACTAGTACTGACAGGCACAGAGGATTGTTTTGAGGGGTTAGTACGATGTCCACCCCAGTTTCTACTCCATCTCGTCAATCTAGAGGTCCCTGTTCCATTTGTGGGAAGATACATTCAGGCACTTGCCATAGAGAGACGGGAGCATGTTTTCGTTGTGGGCAAGTTGGACATTTGGTGAGAGATTGTCCTCAGCGTTACCCTGATTCTAGTCAAGGATCAGTTCGACCTATTAGGCAATTCTCAACAGGGACTCCATCTACTAGTGCAGTTACAGTTCAGAGCGGCCGAGGTAGCAGCAGTGGGATAGTAGTAGGCAGAGGCCAGGCGACTGCAGGACGGGGTCAGGCTCGAGTTTTTGCACTAAATAGACAGGATGCACAGGCATCCAATGCTGTGGTAACAGGTACACTTACAGTTTGTTCACATTCTGCTTATTCGTTATTTGATCCTGGCTCCACACATTCCTATATATCTCCCTATTTTGCAAAGAAGATTGGTAAGGACTCTGAAAAATTAGAGTGCCCGCTACTTGTTGCAACCCCAGTGGGGGAATTTGTGATGGTTGAATGGGTGTATAGGGCATGTGTGATTACACTGGCCAATTACGAGACGTTAGTTGACCTGATAGTGCTTGCGATAGCAGAGTTTGATGTAATACTCGGAATGGATTGGTTAGCGTCCTGCTATGCAGTGGTGGATTATCATCTTAAGTTAGTGAGATGTAATTTTCCTGGTAAATCTCCCTTTGTCATTCAAGGTGATCGAAGTGAAGCACCAAACAATTTAATATCAATGATAGAAGCTCAGAGGCTCTTGAAAAAGGGGTGTCAAGGATATTTAGCGATGGTTTGAGATACGGAAGTACAAGCCCCAGTATTGGAACAGGTTCCAGTAGCAAAAGAATTCCCTGATATTTTCCCTGAAGAATTACCAGGGCTACCTCCTGAAAGGGAAATTGAATTTTGCATTGATGTGTTATCAGGTACTCAACCAATATCTATTCCTCCTTATCGAATGGCACCCCTGGAGCTTAATGAATTAAAGAATCAATTGCAAGACTTGTTGGACAAGGGTTTTATTCGCCCTAGTACGTCCCCTTGGGGCGCACCTGTACTCTTTGTTAAGAAGAAGGATGGTTCTCTCCGCTTATGTGTAGATTACCGACAGCTGAATAAAGTGACAGTGAAGAACAGGTATCCTTTGCCTCGTATAGATGACCTATTTGACCAGTTACAGGGAGCTCAATATTTCTCAAAACTTGACTTAAGATCGGGTTATCATCAGCTGCGAATAAGAAGGGAAGACGTCCCTAAAACTGCTTTCAGAACCCGGTATGGTCATTATGAATTTTTAGTGATGCCATTTGGGTTAACCAATGCTCCAGCTGCATTCATGGACTTGATGAATCGAGTGTTCAAGCCATTTCTAGATCGATTTATTATTGTATTCATCGATGATATTTTGATTTATTCTAAGGGTCATGAAGAGCATGAACAGCACCTGAGAGTGGCACTACAGGTGTTAAGGGAAACCAATTATATGCTAAATTTTCTAAATGCCAGTTTTGGCTAGAAAAAATTGCCTTTTTAGGCTATGTAATCTCGAAAGATGGGGTGCAAGTAGATCTAAGTAAAGTAGAAGCGGTTCAAAAATGGCCAAGACCTACTACCGTTATGGAGATTCGTAGTTTTTTGGGTTTGGCAGGCTATTATCGGCAGTTTGTTAAAGACTTTTCTAAAATAGCTGAGCTGTTAACAAAATTAACCCAGAAAAATGCGAAATTTCAGTGGTCTGATATGTGTGAAGAGAGTTTTCAGAAATTGAAAAATTGTCTGACTTCTGCGCCAGTTTTGACGTTGCCCTTGGGGTCTGGAGGTTATGTTGTGTACTGCGATGCTTCTAGGATTGGCTTGGGATGTGTATTGATGCAGCATGGTCACGTGATTGCTTATGCCTCTAGACAACTTAAGAAGCATGAGCAAAATTACCCAATGCATGATTTAGAAATGGCAGCAGTGGTCTTTGCTCTCAAAATTTGGAGACATTATTTATATGGTGAGACATGTGAAATCTACACAGATCATAAAAGCCTTAAATATATCTTCCAACAGCGGGATCTGAATCTAAGGCAAAGGAGGTGGATGGAGTTGCTCAAAGATTATGATTGTACTATTTTATATCATCCAGGTAAGGCTAATATAGTAGCAGATGCTCTGAGCAGGAAATCCATGGGGAGCTTGAGCCACATTACGGAAGTGAGGAGACTGCTAATTTCAGAACTCCATGAGGCTGAGCGTTCAGGAATCCAACTTGAGATTAAAGAGCCAGGAATGTTTTTGGCTCATGTACAGCTTCATTCATCTCTATTTGAAAGGTTGAAAATTGCCCAAGCCACGGATGCGCAGATATGTAAATTGATGGATGACGTCAAAAGTGGAAAGAAAAATGAATTTATTTTAGATTCAAATGGAATTTTATGGTTCGGTACTCGATTGTGTGTGCCAAATGTGGAAGAGTTGAGGAGAGAACTTATGGAAGAAGCTCATTGTTCCCAGTATACGATCCATCCAGGTTCTACAAAGATGTATCAAGATTTGAAGCAAGTATACTGGTGGGAGGGTATGAAGAGAGATATAGCAAATTTTACTTCGCATTGTTTGGCATGTTAGCAAGTTAAGGCAGAACACCAGAAACCTGCAGGATTACACCAACGGCTGGAGATCCCTGAGTGGAAGTGGGAAAGGATCACTATGGACTTTGTAATGGGACTACCTCGAACAGTAAAGGGTTTTGATTCTATCTGGGTGATTGTGGACAGACTCACTAAAACAGCTCATTTTCTCCTGGTAAAAACAACGTACAATGTTGCAAGATATGCACAGCTTTATATAAATGAGATAGTGAAACTTCACGGTATACCGATGTCTATAATTTCTGATCGAGGACCCCAATTTACTTCTAAGTTTTGGAGAGCCTTTCAAGAGGCTATGGGTACCCGATTGGATCTTAGCATGACCTTTCATCCTCAAACTGATGGGAAATCTGAGAGGATTATACAAACACTAGAGGATATGTTAAGGTTGTGTGTTATGGACTTTGGTGGTAGCTGGGATAACTATTTATCATTGGTGGAATTTGCTTATAATAATAGTTATCAAGCGAGCATACAGATGGCACCCTTCGAGGCATTGTATGGGAGGCAGTGCAGATCTCCCATTGGATGGTTTGAAACTGGAGAAGCTAAATCATTAGGGCCTGAGTTAGTACAAGATGCCGTAGAAAAGGTGAAAGTAATCAAGGAGAGATTGATAGCAGCTCAGAGCAGGCAGAAAGCATATGTGGATCACCGACGTCGTGATTTGGAGTTTATGATTGGAGATTATGTGTTTCTCAGGGTGTCTCCCATGAAAGGTGTGATGAGATTTGGGAAGAAAGGGAAGTTGACCTCGAGATATATAGGGCCATATGAGATCCTAGAGCGAGTTGGGACTGTGGCCTATAGGCTGGCGTTGCCGCCGGAGTTATCCAATATTCACCCAGTATTTCACATTTCCATGTTAAGAAAGTATCTACCTGATCCCTCTCATGTGCTACAGCATCAAGATGTTTCTTTGGGTGAAGGTTTGACTTATGAAGAAACTCCTGTGGCAATCTTGGATAGACAAACGAAGAAGTTACGTTCCAAGGAGATTTCATCAGTGAAAGTTCTATGGTGTCACCACACACCAGAGGAGGCTACGTGGGAGGTAGAGACTGAAATACGTGCAAAGTACCCCTATCTATTTGAGAACTAAGGTGAGTATCTATATATATATATATATATATAAATTCGGGGACCGAATTTTTTTTAGGGGGAGAGATTGTAAAGACCGACGTGCATGCTTTCATGCATGGGGAGTTGACTTTTCAAAGGAGTTTTTGCTGTTACCACGTAGAAATTTTTGCCGCCTTCTGCAATATCCGAAATGCCCCTTTCTCATCCACTTTTTGTTGGGCTTTAGGTAATTTTCTTCTCTAAATTTCTGCAGCACTGAAACCATACCTATACCCATCCCTTCGGTCAGAAAAAGGAGCAGAGTTACGCTGGAAACTGAACTTCATCTCCTCTCCTCTGTTCCTTGCCATTTTCACTGTTTCTGGTTTCATTTTTCTGCTGCTGCTGTTGCCTCCTGGTGGTGCTGCGTGAGCTGCTGTTTGCTGGTGATCTAACGCCAGCAACACATCCTCTTCCAAGTCTGGAGTTGCTGCCGTAAGTGTTGCAATTTCTGGTTCCAGTTTCACAGCATTCCCCTCCCCTGTTTTACTTGTTCTCTGATGCGTTTCTGTGTGTGTGGCCAGCTGAGAAAATGAGTTCTGTAATGCATTTCTGGTGTGTGTGGCTAGCCAAGAAAATGAGTCTAATTTCTTAGAAGGTGTCCTCGATGTTCAGTTAACTACTTTCCCTTTCGAATTTAAACAGATGAGGCACTTATAAAAAAATAATATCTGTTAGTTGGTTCTGAATTTTTCTTCGTTAGTTCTCATCCACCAAAAATTCTTTTGCTCTCTATTTGGTGCCATTTTCTATGCTGCAAAAGTGTAGAAACTGAATTAGAAACTCAGTTGACTCAATGGTACTTTACTGCTTGTGTAGACAATAGCTTGCTTTAGTAGTATAAATTCTGAGAAGCTCAGTGCTCATCTGTTTGCCTGATTTTGTGGTTGAAATTTTGTTCGTTACTAGTACCGATCAATTTCTAATCAGACATGTCTAATTTTTCTTCTTGCTTAGTTGTTAATTCACTGTTAGAAATGGAGTTGTGTGGTTGATTACTTATGTGTAGGGTCTTGGAAATACATAATCGAAGTTTATTTCAATGAATCACTTTCCCACTGCTGCATCCCTGTGATGATTTGTTTTAATGCTAAAAGTAGTGAGACAAATTTTTAGTTATTTATACTCAAAAATCTGGTGAACGGGTATTGTAGGGTATTTAGGAGATTGAGTCATAGTTGAGGAGTGGGCAGGGAATTTCAATATCATCTTAGAAGGTGAGTAAGTAATGCGGACCGTGAGTAACTCAAATCTATTATTTTGGGTTACTAAGTTCCCTTGCAACGTTCTAACATTTGAAAATCTATTTAAAGAGAGACATTTGAAAATTGATTTGAATCAGAAATTTTGCAAATTTATGTCTATTTGAGTTATCTAGAAACTTAGATATTGAACTGTTACGAATACTACTTTGTCGGAAATGCTAAATTGAGAAAAGTATTATTTTAAGAAGTAGAGGTTATCTGTTCAGAACTCTGTAGCTAACAGCAGTAGTTGTTAGCCTTGGTGCACCATGATCTGGACCTCAGCTAGCAGGGGTTTTGCTAGCCCCGTGTGGGTAGCTACCACATATGGAGTTAATTATTTCGCAAGCAAAGTGCTTTGCGTCTGTGGTTATTCTCCCCGCGAGCTGTGTGCTCTGTGTCTGTTTCAATTTGGTTCTGCTTAGATACTTCTGATGCATTTTAAGAAACGATGTGCAGGAGGCTTGTTTTATGCATGATGAATATATATATATATATAGTTTTTACGGGTCTTGTCCCTATTTTTAAGGGTTGGCATCGCTTATTCACTGAGTATCAAACTCACTCTTTCTTAATTTATTTTTATTTTTCAGAGAGCGGTGAAGACCCTAGCCTACCCTAAGCTGCCTACTAGCTGTAGATCTCCTGCTTTATTTCTTTTGGCGAGCCCACAATTGTTCATGTGGGTGTATTTTGTTTTATGCTTGTAATTTATTTGGTTCTGAACAGTGTAGAATGTGGCTCCACTGAATCGTAACTAAGGTATCTCCAACCCCTAGAAGTCTATATTTTGTTATTCTTGGATGTATTGTTGACTGATTGTAAAAATATCGGGAAGTCCAAATTATAGAGGAGACTCTGCCGAAATTTCTACAAAAGTCACATAAAAGAAAAACTTATACGTTTTGTATAAAAGTGATTCAAAAATGATACTTTAGTTTTATTATTTATATGAAGATACAACTTAGGGAATTATCTGAATTTTAGAGGGAGGTTGTCTATACAAATCCATTTATGGTAGGGGAATTGGTGTCTTTTGTGCCAACATACTTAAAATTGTGGGTTGTGACAAAATTGTTAACTGCTGTGAATGCAATCAATAACTTTGAGTAAAAATGAAATTAAAATAAGGTCCTTCTAAAGCAGAGGAGATAAGCTCAGCAAACTAGAAGTATGGACGTAAGAGAATAAGACATTAAAAAATTTATCTTAGTTTAGTCCAGTTTGACCTATGTACAGTCTCTTTAAAATACTTAAAACATTTCTCTACCAATAAACAAAATACTTACAGAAATGTGTTGTATACCACCAACACAAATTATAGCACAGCAAATTCTCACTAGGGTTTTCTACAGATAACCCTTAACTTTGCCATTCAATATTTTGAGTGGCTGAACAAACTCTTTCTCTTTTATAAGACTTTTAAGTACAAAGTAGAATTACTTCTTATAAGTTGATACACCAAACACTAGGCAATACTTTTTCAATAATAAAATTGGTATTTTTCTCAAATTCACTTCACTTCTTCTCTACTAATTCATTTGACAATGCTCTGAATATATATGGACTTTTTGCAATAACTAGCCATTGGAGACACTTTTAATCTTCAATGTTCAACTTCACTGGAGCATCCTCGATTTGTCTTTAACATTTAAAACTTTTAGTCTTCTAGATTTTAGTTGTTCTTTTCAAATAGTTTGTCTAGTTATCTCGAAATTAATGCTAATCACATAGCTCAAAACAAGGGTTAAAGAAATACTTTGTTTTTGTGTAAGAATCAAAGACAATTGCAGCTAAAGCTTTTTTACTCATACTAATTTCACATAAAGACCATAATTTGTTTTTCTTTACATGATCTTAGTTCCACATAAGCATAGGTTTTAATAACAAAGTCAAAACTCATATGAGTTAACACTTAACTTATTTGGCCACTCAAGAATATGGGCTTCTATTTAAATATAAGTTAAGTTTTGTTATTATCAAAGTCTTTGGGCTAACAACCTTAAGCCAACATAAAACACCCATATTACTTACCTCTAAATTTGCTAGCCCATTTGTAGGCTGAATGGATTTTAAGAGAAATGTAAATTTAAACTTTGACCTTGAAATTTTGGATTTGGAGCTTTATATTTTAAACAAATGGAGTATTTTAGAGTAGTTATCATATTTCCTCTCCCCCACAAGAAAAGAAATTTCATCGTTCTTCTATTTTTTGCTTTCTTGTTGCCCCCATGAGATGGCATCTTCTTTAAGTTCATTTTGTTGTCGTGCATCTTTGACTCATTTTGTGAGATCTAAGATGATCGAGGAAGATTTAGAATTCTTGCATATTTGACTCATTTTGTGAGATCTAAGATGATCGAGGAAGATTTAGAATTCTTGCATATAGTATTCCACTTAGATTTTGTTTGTTCTGGCGGGAAGGCTTGCCCACTTCTTTACATATGGGATTATGATACTGTATGGTGCATGTATGAAGATTATTGATATTATAAGGTTTGATTCTTGCCTCATTCCTTTTTTATTTTGGTGCTGATGCATTTTAATTTGATTGCAATTTATAATTTTGCTAGTTTGTTCAATTTAAGATTATGGTGCACCAAATATTGATATTAAGGAGATGATAAAACAAGAATAATGTAGCTTAGCTCAACAAAGAGATAATGTGTTGCTTAGAATATTGTGGTACAAGTTCTCTCTTCATGAGCTAAGAAAAAGGGAATTGTTTGTAGTCACCAATACACAGTGATATTTTTGAGAAGTTTGTGTCGCTAAGGATTGCTTGATTTGGTTGCCATCTATAGGAAGGATTTCGTGCTATTTGTTACCAATCTCTTTTAGGGTTATATGAGGTTGTCTTGATAAAATGGCTCTTGATAGTATAGATTGTATCATTTTGAGCCTGTAAAGATATTAATCTTATAGGACAATTATAATAATTAGATTCAAAGAAAAATGTGTAGCATTTAAATTTTTACTTATTTTTCAAAAAAGTTGAATTTCACGTTAAATGTTTTCCATTCTCTCAAAGATCTAATTAAAATTTCATTATTTTTTAATATTTTTTGATAAAAAATATAATTTTGAAAGCATTGAAATTTTAGATTTTTCCCATAAAGAGTTTATATTTTCATCCTTATGTAACTCGTATACATATAATAAAAAGTAATTTTTAATTTGAATATGGTATTGTATTTTTTTGGATTACATTTATATTTGAAAACAATCCAAAAATCAGTAAATAAAAAAGGAGAGGGAGAGTTAGTTCGTGCAACACATGGCAAAATACTAGTATATATAATAATTAAATTATTTATAAATAATTAAAATATATTATAAAAACTAAATTTAATTATTGATATAATTTCACCAATTTTAGTTTAAAAATTCTTTAATTTAATATTTTATTTTAAAATATGTTTGAATTGACTAAAATAAATAAGAAAAGAAAAGAAAAACATCTATTTTAATCTAAATAAAAAAGTGTCTAAATCTTCTTTCCTGCCCCTCCATTCTCTTCATTCTATTCACATCCTTGTATATTGAAAAATTATATTTTACAATCAAATAAAATATAAAATTATTTAAATATCAAATTTAATTTAGATACAGCTTTTATTTAGTTTTAAAAAATACTTTTTTTTTCCTTCTAGAGTCTATTGCTGTCAAATTGGATAAAGAAAATTTTAAATTTTGACAATTTCTTTTGTAAGTACAGAAGAGTATGATTGAATGGAGGAGAATGGAAGGGAAAGGAAGAGTAGGGAAAGGAATAAAAATTTAAATTTAGACATTTTTTTTATAAAATGATAAATTCAAATTTTATTCAATTGTAAAATAGAATTTTACAATATGTTTCGATTGGAAAAAAAATAAAAAATTTTTATTTAAATCTAAACAAAATTATGTCTAAATTAAAGTTTGTATCTAAATTAATTTGTTACTTAATTTTTATAATATAATTTTTAAGTACATAAGAGTGTAATTGGAGTGAGAAGAATGAAAGAAAATTTAATAATTTTACTTATTTAGATTAAAATAATTTTTTTAAAAATTATTCTATTCAATTTAAACAAATTTAAGACAAAATATTAAAAGAAGAAAAAAATCATATATATATATATATATATATATAAAGTTTAGAAGGAATTGCTAAACAATGCAGCGCCTTTCGAGATTGCTGTGAGTCTGCTGCTTTTTTTTTGGTTGACTCTTTCTCTCTAAAACAAAAAATGTGCCTTTTATTCTGAAATCCGTGCAAAGCATCAGTGAGTCCTCTATTTTGAAATTAAAATCGGGAAGATTTTATTTATAATTAAATAATTTTAATAATTAAATTCAATTTTTATAATATATTTTTAATTATTTATAATTAATTTAAATATTCGGTGAAGCAAAAAAAAGAGGGAAGTTAGCAACGTGGGTGCCTAATTTTGGCAGTGCCACATGTTGCAATTTCAAAAAGATTGCTCAACATGTGTTGCTGTATTGGAGAGGTAAACCCGTTGAAAAAAAAAAAAGAATTAGGAGTGTGTAAGAAGACTAAGAGTAACAATACACATTTTGGATAATGACTATACTTAAATATAATTGTTTATATATTTATTATTAAAATTATTAATTAAAATATAATAAATATATAATTTTTTAATAAAAATATAACAAATATATGATTTAATTAGAGAATTATAAAATTGTTTGCACCTAATTTGAAATTGATAAATGCATGTCTTTAAAAGAAAAAAAAAAGATATGTTTAAAAATAAATTAATCAAGGGGACATATCTAAAAATAAATTTGGCTAATATCTAAAAGAAATCTCAAATGTATCATTTCAATGTAAAAAAAATATTTTCTTGAAATTATTCAAATATGTATTTAAATTGGAAAAGAATTTAAGAATATTCATGGGATCCTTATTATAACTTCTTTTTTTACTCATATGTTGGTGTGTATCCTATTTATTAGATCTTGATTCATATTCTACTTTGTCCTATGCCCTCTGAATGAGTGATAATTTATGTTTTTGAAATATCATTTTTTTTATTTTGATGTAATTAATTTTAAATATAGACTAACATTTTATTAAAAAAATCATATAAATTATTAACTTATTTAATAATTAATAATTTTTAAAAAATTTAATTTGATTTTGATATAATTAATGAATATGATTATAATAATAAATTTATTAAAATAAATAAATTAATAATTAATAATTAATTATCTTATAACTAAAGAATATAATTTTTTTTAGAATTATAACATCATCACTCCGTTTGAATATCCCCTAAAATGGCTGAATTGAGTAAAATAAATAAGAACAGACAAGAAAAAAATATCTATTTTAATTTAAATAAAAAAGTCGAAGTTTTCTTCACCTCCCCTTCATTCTCCTCATTCAAACCGCATCTTTCTATATTGAAAAATTATATTTTACAATCAGATAAAATTCTAAAATTATTTAAATATCAATTTTAATTCAGATACTCCTTTCATTCAGTTTTAAAAAGACATTTTTTTCCCTTCCCACGTCAATTGCTGCCAAATTGTATATGGACAAATTTAAATTTTGATAATTTCGAGGAATGAGGTTGAGCAAATTCTTCAATATACTTTTTCTATTACAGGTCAAAGTAATCAGCTAGTATGGATGGGTACAACTACAAGTTTGTATATCATGACAAATGAATATAAATCCTATCTAGATGATTAGAGTCAAATCATTTACAATTATATATAGATTGGGGTAAACTTTGAAAGCTTCATCTTCCAATTCAAATTATCTTGTTTACATGGCACTTACTACAAAAGCTCTTTGCTCACATCATTTATATATTGAAGATGGATATTAATTTTGTGATCATTAGGAAGAATCGTATAGTCATGTGTTCTTAATGTGCCCATTTGCATATGCGATTTTGTTTGGATCTTAGTTGGCTTAATAGTGGATTAACTCTTTTACATGATATTTTTGTAGATTTGTAATAGTAGTTCTTCCAAGAGCAACAAATCATAATTAATAAGGTTTGTCTAGTTCTATATTCCTTTTGATCTAACTATAATTGGAAACTTCTTTAAGATTCCCAATGTTCGCCACTACATGTGATCATAATGATTTGGCGAGTATTTGGTACATATATGATTTCATAGGATATAGGTTTCAATTAGACTTTAGGATTCAGACAACAAAGGCCGCTACTTTGGAATGGCAAATTTATGCTTTATCAATGGTATTTTTTTGTCAACCAACCTTGATTTGGCAAGTTAATTCCAAGCTTAAGACATTGGTCTAGCGTCGCAAAAGGTTTAAGGACAGACTAATAAACATTTTATTAGCAATACGATATGGGCTAAGTTTTATTTTTCAAATAGCAACAAATTCTACATTCTTAGTTATGTCCTCTAAATGTTCGCGTCTTTCTTGAAAAAACAGTATTGTCATTTAGAGAAGCTCATGATACAACCAATAAATTTGAAGGTTGTTCAACGAGATGTTAGAAATTTACTTGCTAGGTTTGTTTTGTGTACAATTATACTTGTTTCACAATAATTAAGACAAGTTTTATAGTAATTGTAATTTTAATGTTTATAAAAAAAAAAAGTGCTCGTATCTTCCTTGTTAAGTGTTATTAACTTAGATGCAAAAAATTATTAACACTAAAAAAATTTTTTTTTGACAATTTCTTTTGTAAGTTCATAAGAGTATAGTTGAATGGAGGAGAATGGAAGAGAAAGAAAGGGCAAAGAAAGGAAGCAAATTTTAAAATTAGACATTTTCTTTTATAAAATACTAAATTCAAATTTTATACAATTGGAATATAGTATTTTATAATATATTTGGATCAAAAAATGAATAAAAATTTAAACCTAGACAAAATGATGTCTAAATTAAAGGTTGAATCTAAATTAATCTAAGATGTTACTTAATTGGTAAAATATAATTTTAAGTACATAGGAGTGTAATTAGAAAGAGAAGAATGGAAGAAAATTTAAGAATTTTTAGTTATTTAGATTAAAATAACTTTTTAAAATGTATTCTATTCAATCTAAACATATTTTAAGAAAAATATTAAATTAAGAAAAACAATCATATATATATATATATATATAAAGTTTAAAAGGAACTATATTGTTCATAAGTCATAAATAATGTAATTTGTAATAAAATAATTACATTAATTAAATTTAATTATTATAATATATTTTTAATAATTTATAATTAATTTAATTATATGGCGAGGTGAATATATATATATATATAAGAGGGAAGTATGCAACTTGTGTACCTAATTTTGGCAGTGAATACATTAATCAAGGCGACATATCTAAAAATAAAATTTTTCCAATATCTGAAAAAAAATCACATATGTATGGTTTCAACGTAAAACGTCTTTTCTTAAAATTATTCAAATATCTATCTAAATTGGAAAAGAATTTAAGAACATTCGTGGGATCCTTATTTTAATTTTTTTGTTACTCTTATTTTTTTTAAATGTCCAAACAAGAAGGCTGGAAAATATCTTTTTTGAAAATAAAATTGAAATTTGGTAAGAAAAAATAGGCTTGAAAAAAAAATTGGTCAGCCTCAATAATTTTCGATTTACTGTTGGGATAACTGAGTTAAAAGAAAGTCTCAAGTGAAAAATAAGTGACATAATTACTTATTTTAAAAAAGTGAATAAAATTTTAAATCCTCACTTTTGGTAGGAAATTTGCACTAATTAAAAATTAATTCAAGTATCCCCCCTAAATACATTTTATCTTTCATTTGAAAACAATGTAACTTCTCAAGCGTTGATGTTGTGTAAATTCATGTGGAATAACATAGATGTATAGAATTTTATGTTAATTGTATTATGTTTTGTAAAAGTACTATAAACTTAAATTATTATGAGTGTATAAAATCATAAAATAGTAAAAATTTATATAATGAACTATGTTAATATATTGGTTACAATTTCTTTTAAAATATATTAAGGCACTATTAAGGAGAATCTTCGTAGCTTTTTGAAACATACTTAAAAAAGTATTAACGGGAAAAACTTATTAAATTTAAGTTTTTTTTTTATTATCAATATACATATGGAGCAAAAGTTAATATTTGTAGATAAGACCTTAATATTCATTGATATACTATAACAGCTTGATTCATGACAAACTAAATACTAATACATTCTGCTTGGTAATAAATTTTATGACACATATTCATATTCTTAGCCGATTTAACCTACACTGTCATTTTACCGTTTGAGCTTCATTATAGTCGTTTCATAAGTCGTCACACAGGAGATTAATTTTGTCTTAATTAACCATCCAATTATATTTCGTAATACATGCTATACACTTCACGGTAAATTTATCAGCTAGCGACAGCTTGACTCCAATCTGACATCCAAAATGGTTATAATATATATCGTTAAGAGTTTGTTAACCTTTTTATCTATAAATATATAGCTGCCTCTAGTTATCTAAATACCGCTATCTTATATTTTGTTGTTACTCTATATGTGCTTTTATTTATCAGTTACTGGCTTAATTATTGTATGCCGTTCACCAAATTTTGGCTAATGGAGTTAGCACTAGTACAATGCAGTTGCTTTCTTATCCCTGTTCTCGTGCCGTTTGGCCGAAAGAAGTAATAGTTATGGTTCCATCTAAACAGCTTCCATTACTGTTTTCCCCATTTTAGCAATAGATATCACCCCATATGCATAATTTAGCAATAGATATCACCCCATATGTTTTAATACTAATTACAACACAATAATTTGTAAGAATGGACATCAATGTGTTTGACGTAGCTCAGCCAAATCAAGCAAGGGCTAGATTGGTTCCCAAAAAAAAGAAAAAGAAAAAAGAGAGATCAAATCGGGTTAAACTATATGCCTTGATGTGTATAATAATATAATAATAAAGTAGGGACTTAAATAAAAAAATTATTTTTTAGAGTTATTTTATAATTTTAGGCAAAAAATGTTAAACATATTTTATGAGTTATAATAAGTTAAGAGGTTAATGCCTCTATGAGTTTCTTCCTAAATATTATTATTACTGTCACGCCCCATTTTTCCAAGAGAAGGGGGCCGACTTGGAAACCCATACGGAATCCTTAGCTATAGATTTATCTACTTTCCTATACAATAATTAATCTTTAGGTGGCCCTACACTGAATATGGGTACATTAGAGGTTCCCCAGTCTTACTGGATATAAAGTGTACTTCTTTTTAGATACTGGCTTTTTATAGAAATTTCGGCAGAGTATCCCCTGTAAATAGGACATCCCAAATTTCTACAAACAGCCAGAATCAGCAAAACAATCAACAGAGAGCTCCGCTCTCTCTAACCAGTCAACCTAACATCAATAAATCAGAAATAGGGAGGGGAAAAACAAAACCTCCATCCCCTTGATCCTACGCCTAAAATATTTTACAACTGGGTATTAATTCATTTCAACCATTGATAAATCCAAAAAGAAAGTTAACGAAGCCCCCAATTCCAAAGAAAATGGTGGCTCACCGCCTCAACGGCTCAGCACCTAAGATGAGGGAGGCGGATCAGATCCAGTGGCGCTATCTGAAAAAGTGAACATTTAAAAGAGTGAGCCAAAACTCAGTGAGCAGATAATAGACATTCAAAACTTACTCAGGAAACATAACCATTGAATTAAAGTATATATATATGTATATATGTACCTAAACTGTCCTAATTATACAAATTAACAATCCCACAACCCGTCAGGTAGAAGAGTACCCATTTAGACCTGAGTCTCTCGGTGTGATTTCTTGATGATAGTTTATCACTAGTTCAGATAAGGTAGCGGCTACGCCATGTTGGCAGCTCCTTTCCCCGTTTCACTCGGGTGGCTACGCCTAACAGGCAGTCCCGTTATCTACCTTTCTTATCTGTATGTCATAATTCATCCGTTCTGGGGGCGGCTACACCTCGTTGGCAGCCCTTACCCGCCTCACTCGGGTGGCTCCGCCTAACGGGCAGCTCCTTCTCCACCCAGGTTCTTTCACAACATATGACCTGGTTCTATTAAGGACTCTAGTACGCACTTATAGATGAGCCGCGCATTAATTCATAATTCTAAGTTCCTATTTATAGGTATGTATGTATATATATATATATATATGTATTGTTATATATATATCATTAGTCATATATTATCATTATTGTTTATTTTTCAAGGAATTTGGATTATAGGGATCAAAAGTTAATTCAAATATCAACAATTAAATCAATAAATAAAAACACAGTTTTCACAAACTCATAATAAGCAACTAAACAAACCAGTAAAAGAAAGGTCAATAAAAATTACTTCTCCCAGCAATTCCTCCCTCAAGATCAATTCATGCCATAACAACATAGTATATATATATATATATAACTACATTTATCTCGCATAGAATGATTTAAAATAAAAAGTAACCGTTTCAAGATTACGGGTAAGGGTAAGCACTTGAAATCTATTATTTACTCACAGTTGGTGCCCTAATACTAGCCCGGTTCTTGTTCCTCCTTAAAGGACCAGGTTCCTTTTTTGCCAAAGCTCCGAGAATTCCCTGATAACACCCAACTTACCAAATCGTTATGCAGACCCAAAATGCTTCTTAAATAGGTACCACAGTTAATCACAATCATCTAAATAACTTTTCTGATCATACATACTAATTCCTCTTATCCTAACCATTTTTCCTTGGATTCTAATTCATCATTTGGATCCTCAGCTCGCTTTAAAGAAATAAAATGAAAAGTTTACGCAAGATTTGCATAACTGAGAAGCCTAATTAAGGATTCCCCCTTTTTCTATTCGTTCACTTCATTTAAACATCTAATCGGAGTATATCAACACTATTAACACCCATAGAGCTGGGATAAGCTAACAGAAATGAAAAAGGATAATGAAGTTTAACCAATCTGGCTTGAGAATGGATGAAACGTAAATGGGTCAAAACAATTGCTCACCTCAACTCGTGATATTCCCCGCGGTTTCACAGACCAGCACGCCCAGATTCGAGAGCAAGGGAGCTTAATAAAATCTGCACAAAGGGGGAAAACGCTGCGGTGAGAGGGAGAAAGATGGCAACTCCAATGGGGAGAAACCAGCGAGCTAACGGGAAGAAAATCTGACGCAGGAAAATAGAGAAACAGCCGGGCACTTCGGACAGAATGGGAGGGGAAATTACCGGAAACTTCTTGCGACGCCGAGGAGGTAATTTGCTAACGAGAAAGGGAGCTGGGAGATGCAGTCGCCGGCGCTGGACGAAGGAGGAAGAAACTGGAAACAGCGACGAGAGAAAGAGAGCTTGAGAAGCTCTGTACAGCGTCGGAAATGGCTTCGCCGGCGAGGAGAAATGCAGTAGTCCTACCGGTGAAGAAACTCGTGACCTCCAGAGAAGACGGGCGACTCGCTGGTTACAGGGGAAATCAGCTTCAGGAACAGGAGAGCAGAGGCGAGGATCAGGAAGGAAGAAACAGACAAAAAGCTGAAGAGGGGATAAAATTAATAACAATAATAATAATTAAATTATTAAATAAAAGCCCCTCCCCCCCTTAATATTTTTTTGGTTCTTACAGTCTTCCCTCCTCAAGGAAATTCGGTCCCCGAATTTCATAAAGAAAGTAAGACCCCTTTAAGAAAGAGAGAATAGAGTTCTAACCTCATGACCCAAACAAGTGGGGATATTTGGTACGCATTTCTCCTTCTACCTCCCATGTAGCTTCCTCCTGTGAGTGGTTACGCCATAACACCTTAACCATTGCCACTTCTCTCGAACGAAGCTTCCTTACCTGCCTATCCACAATTGAGACAGGTTCTTCCTTATATGTCAACCCTTTATCCAGCACGATATCCTGAGATTTGATTACGTGTGACGGGTCCAATAAATACTTCCTCAACATAGACACATGAAACACTGGATGAACTCCTGCTAACTCCTGGGGTAAATCTAACTGGTACGCCACATTGCCAACCCTATCTAGTATTTCATAGGGTCCCACATATCTCGGACTCAACTTTCCTTTCTTACCAAACCTCATTACTCCTTCCATTGGAGATACCTTCAAGAACACCAAATCACCCACAGTAAATTCCAAGTCTCGCCGCCTGTGGTCAACATAGGACTTTTGCCGACTCTGGGTCGTCAACAACCTCTCTTTTATCACCCGCACCTTGTCTAGTGCATCTTGTACTAGATCCGGGCCTAACAGTTTGGCTTCACCAACTTCAAACCATCCTATTGGAGACCTACATCGCCTCCCATATAGTGCTTCGAATGGTGCCATTTGAATACTAGCTTGATAACTGTTATTATATGCAAATTCTGCCAAAGGTAGATGACTCTCCCAACCACCACTAAAGTCCAAGATACATGCTCTCAACATATCCTCCAGAATCTGTATCGTTCTCTCGGACTGCCCATCAGTTTGAGGATGAAAAGCAGTACTGAGGTCTACTCTCGTACCCAAAGCCTCTTGGAAAGCCTTCCAGAAACGAGATGTAAACTGAGGACCTCTATCGAAAATTATGGATACAGGTACTCCATGCAATCTCACTATTTCGCTTAGGTAGAGTTGCGCATACTTAGCCACACCATAAGTAGTTTTAACAGGAAGGAAATGCGCTGCTTTAGTTAATCTATCCACAATTACCCAAACAGAATCATACCCTCTCAGGGTACGGGGTAATCCAGTTACGAAATCCATCGTAATTCTCTCCCACTTCCATTCAGGTATTTCCAGCCGCTGGTGTAACCCTGCTGGTTTTTGATGTTCAGCCTTCACCTGTTGGCACACTAGGCAACAGGAAACAAAGTCGGCTACATCTCCCTTCATACCATCCCACCAATAGGATTGCTTCAGGTCCTGGTACATTTTTGTTGATCCCGGATGGATGGTATATGCTGAATGATGAGCCTCCTCTAAAATCTCTCTCTTTATATTCCCCACGCTAGGCACACACAACCGGTCTCCAACTCTAAGTACTCCTTCTGAATCAACAATGAATCCACTATCTTTCCCACTCCTTATTCCTTCAATCCTCTCGCTCAACTTGGGATCTAGCTTCTGAGCCGCCTTTACCCTTTCTATGAGGGTTAAACAAGCTCGCATGTGAGCTAAGAATGCTCCGGATTGAGAAATTTCAAGCTTCGTTCCTCCTTTCTCTAAGTTATGAACTTCTTCCACTAACGGCCTTCTATCTTCCGCAATATGAGCCAAACTGCCCATTGACTTTCTACTTAAAGCATCCGCTACTACATTGGCCTCTCCAGGATGATAGAGAATATTACAATCATAGTCCTTAAGTAATTCCATCCACCTGCGTTGTCTAAGATTGAGATCTTTTTGCTGGAAGATATATTTAAGACTTTTATGATCGGTATAGATCTCGCAAGTCTCGCCATAAAGATAATGCCGCCAAAGTTTAAGAGCAAATACCACGGCTGCCATTTCTAGATCATGAGTAGGGTAATTCTGCTCATGTCTTTTGAGTTGCCTAGAAGCATAGGCTATCACACGTCCATGCTGCATAAGGACACATCCCAACCCTATTCTTGAGGCATCACAATACACTGCGTAGCCTCCTATCCCAGACGGTAATGTTAGGACAGGAGCTGAAGTCAAACACTTCTTTAGTTTCTGAAAACTTTCTTCACAATCATCCGACCACTGAAATTTAACTTGCTTTTGCGTCAATCTGGTCAACGGGGCAGCTATTTTGGAAAAATCCTTTACGAAGCGGTGATAGTACCCAGCTAAACCCAAAAAGCTGCGAATCTCCGTGACTGTGGTAGGTTTAGGCCACTTTTGGACGGCTTCTACCTTGTTTGGATCCACTTGGATACCATCCTTCGAAACAACATGGCCCAAAAATGCCACCTAGTCTAGCCAGAATTCACACTTAGAGAACTTTGCATATAATTGCTCTTCTCTTAATCGCTGCAACACCAAGCGTAGATGTTGTTCATGCTCTACCTGGCTTTTCGAATTAACTAGAATGTCATCAATGAATATTATGACAAATCTGTCCAAAAATGGTCTAAAGATCCGATTCATCAAATCCATGAATGCTGCCGGTGCATTAGTTAACCCGAAGGACATTACTAGGAACTCATAATGACCATAGCGGGTTCTGAAAGCCGTCTTGGAAATATCTTCCTTCCTTATCTTCAATTGGTGGTACCCAGAACGCAAATCTATCTTGGAAAAATACTGCGCACCTTGTAACTGATCAAAAAGATCGTCAATACGGGGTAATAGATACTTATTGCGTATTGTTACCTTATTGAGTTGCTTGTAATCAATACACAATCGAAAAGACACATCCTTTTTCTTCACAAAAAGTACTGGAGCACCCCACGGAGAGACACTTGGGCGGATAAAACCCTTATCCAACAAGTCCTGCAGCTGCACCTTCAACTCCTTCAACTCTAACGGTGCCATATGATAAGGGGACATGGAAATTGGTTGCGTGCCTACAACTACCTCAATATAAAATTCAATCTCTCTATCCGGTGGCAATCCAGGTAACTCTTCTGGAAACACATCCGCAAACTCCTTTACTACAGGAACTTGTTGCAGGTCTACCATCTGTGCATCAACATTCTTAATGACAGCCAAATATCCTTGGCACCCTCTTCTTAGCAACTTCTGTGCTTTCAGCAAGGAGATAAGATTAACCAGCACTTCACTACGATCACCCTGTATCAAAAAGGGCGACTCACCTGGGATATGAAATCTTACTACCTTTGAATAACAGTCTAACGTAGCGTGGCAAGAAGCTAATCAATCCATACCCAGAATTACATCAAAATCACTCATATCTAGTATCGCCAAGTCTGCTAAAGTTTCCTTACCCTCAGTAAGAACCTCACAAGACCAGTATACATAATCCACAGACAACGATTCACCAATTGGAGTCACAACCATAAAGGGATCATCTAATTTAGTTAAACCCTTACCAACTCGCTTAGCAAAATGAGGAGATACATATGAATGAGTGGAACCAGGGTCAAATAATACATGAGCATCACAAGAGCAAACTCGGAGAGTACCTGTCACTACTGCATTGGAGGCCTGCGCATCCTGTCTCGTCAAGGCAAATACCCGAGCCTGTCCTCTCCCCGCAGAGGCTGATCCCCTGCTTCCTGCACCTCTCCCAACACCACTCCTGGGTGGTTGGGTAGGAATTGACTGAATCGGTGTAACTGCTACAGGAGCCGTCTGATGAGATGATGAAACCGATTCATGACTAGATCCACGCTGCTAAAGTGGGCAATTCTTCTTTAAATGTCCCACTTGCCCACAAAGGAAACATGCACCTGTTGCCTTGTAACATTGCCCAGAATAGAGCTTCCCACAAGTAAGGCAACGGTTGCTATTACGCTCCAATTGGACTGGACCATACTGGGCCTGACGTCCAACAGCACTCTGATCTGTCCGCTGACTAACTGCAATACCCGAAGACTGTGCTGGTTTCCTTGAGACTAGAGATAATGTCTAGCTGTGATCTTGGAGTCTTGACCCACCCGTCAAGTACCCCACACCCTGGTGCTTACCTTCAAACCTCTTCCTCTTCTTTGAAAAGAGGGCATTATCCTCCATCCCTCGCAACTCAATCTTCCTTGCACAATCAACTGCCGCGGCGTAGGAGGAAAAGTGTTCAACCTGAGCCGCTACTGCATTAAATAGCGGGCGTAACAGTCCGTCCACAAATCTCTCAATCCGATCTCTCTCTGTAGAGACCAAATGAGGTGCGTATCGTGAGAGCTGTGTATAACGGATGTCATATTCAGAGACACTCATGCCAGGAACCTGCCTCAACACCTCAAACTCTCGGCGTCTTGCATCTCTGGTGCTCTTGGGTAGAAATCTGGCCATAAAAGCTTCCTTGAATTCCTCCCAAGTCATCGGAGGTAATCCTGCAGGTCTTCCTTAGAACACGGTCTCATACCAGGTATAAGCTACATCCTGCATCTGATAGGTGGCTAGTTCTATCTTTTCTTCACCCGAGCATTTAAGAGCTCGGCACGCCTTCTCAACACCATCCATGAAAAGCTGGGGATCTTCTCGGCTATCAGACCCAGAAAATGTTGGCGGTTTCAATTTCAAGAATCTTGATATCAAATCATCAGCATTCCTCCATTCATTCTGTACTGGCTGCGTCACTGGAACAGGCTGAGGTTGTGCTTGAGGTTGTGGAGTTACAACACTTACTAGTTGCTCAATTCTAGCTCCCTGTGCTTGCACTACATTTGCTAGTGCCTCCACAGTCCCCTGTAACTTAGCCACCAAGGCATCCAATGATCCCAATTGCGATTGAGGAGGCATAATTCCTTCTTCTGTTACATTCTCTACCGGGGACGGGGCGGCCCTGCCTTGCCCACTACGCCCTCCACGTCTACCTCGACCTCTACCGGCTCCTCTACCACGACCCCTAGGGGCTGGGGCCATCGGTGGGGTAGGAGCCTCAACAGAAGGCTCATCTGCATTCTCTTCTGCAACTGCCCCTACAGTTGCGCTAGATCCAGCCGGCATCATTGTTCTATAAAAATCAAAGCACAGGTTTAGAACAAAACAAGGGAAACAAATCATTCATAACATACAAATTCACAAACACCCATGTCTCCTTAAGTCTTACACCTAAAGAAGGAACCCTTAATACCCTATAAGGCCTCTAATGATATCTTAGTTATAATTATGCCCGGGTTCATAAAGATAACTAAGGCGTCATTAGAGAGCAATTATTTCACAGGACACAGGAACCAGGCTCTGATACCAACTTTGTCACGCCCCATTTTCCCAAGAGAAGGGGGCCGACTTGGAAACCCATACGGAATCCTTAGCTATAGATTTATCTACTTTCCTATACAATAATTAATCTTTAGGTGGCCCTACACTGAATATGGGTACATTAGAGGTTCCCCAGTCTTACTGGATATAAAGTGTACTTCTTTTTAGATACTGGCTTTTTATAGAAATTTCGGCAGAGTATCCCCTGTAAATAGGACATCCCAAATTTCTACAAACAGCCAGAATCAGCAAAACAATCAACAGAGAGCTCCGCTCTCTCTAACCAGTCAACCTAACATCAATAAATCAGAAATAGGGAGGGGAAAAACAAAACCTCCATCCCCTTGATCCTACGCCTAAAATATTTTACAACTGGGTATTAATTCATTTCAACCATTGATAAATCCAAAAAGAAAGTTAACGAAGCCCCCAATTCCAAAGAAAATGGTGGCTCACCGCCTCAACGGCTCAGCACCTAAGATGAGGGAGGCGGATCAGATCCAGTGGCGCTATCTGAAAAAGTGAACATTTAAAAGAGTGAGCCAAAACTCAGTGAGCAGATAATAGACATTCAAAACTTACTCAGGAAACATAACCATTGAATTAAAGTATATATATATGTATATATGTACCTAAACTGTCCTAATTATACAAATTAACAATCCCACAACCCGTCAGGTAGAAGAGTACCCATTTAGACCTGAGTCTCTCGGTGTGATTTCTTGATGATAGTTTATCACTAGTTCAGATAAGGTAGCGGCTACGCCATGTTGGCAGCTCCTTTCCCCGTTTCACTCGGGTGGTTACGCCTAACAGGCAGTCCCGTTATCTACCTTTCTTATCTGTATGTCATAATTCATCCGTTCTGAGGGCGGCTACACCTCGTTGGCAGCCCTTACCCGCCTCACTCGGGTGGCTCTGCCTAACGGGCAGCTCCTTCTCCACCCAGGTTCTTTCACAACATATGACCTGGTTCTATTAAGGACTCTAGTACGCACTTATAGATGAGCCGCGCATTAATTCATAATTCTAAGTTCCTATTTATAGGTATGTATGTATATATATATATATATATGTATTGTTATATATATATCATTAGTCATATATTATCATTATTGTTTATTTTTCAAGGAATTTGGATTATAGGGATCAAAAGTTAATTCAAATATCAACAATTAAATCAATAAATAAAAACACAGTTTTCACAAACTCATAATAAGCAACTAAACAAAACCAGTAAAAGAAAGGTCAATAAAAATTACTTCTCCCAGCAATTCCTCCCTCAAGATCAATTCATGCCATAACAACATAGTATATATATATATATAACTACATTTATCTCGCATAGAATGATTTAAAATAAAAAGTAACCGTTTCAAGATTACGGGTAAGGGTAAGCACTTGAAATCTATTATTTACTCACAGTCGGTGCCCTAATACTAGCCCGGTTCTTGTTCCTCCTTAAAGGACCAGGTTCCTTTTCTGTCGAAGCTCCGAGAATTCCCTGATAACACCCAACTTACCAAATCGTTATGCAGACCCAAAATGCTTCTTAAATAGGTACCACAGTTAATCACAATCATCTAAATAACTTTTCTGATCATACATACTAATGCCTCTTATCCTAACCATTTTTCCTTGGATTCTAATTCATCATTTGGATCCTCAGCTCGCTTTAAAGAAATAAAATGAAAAGTTTATGCAAGATTTGCATAACTGAGAAGCCTAATTAAGGATTCCCCCTTTTTCTATTCGTTCACTTCATTCAAACATCTAATCGGAGTATATCAACACTATTAACACCCATAGAGCTGGGATAAGCTAACAGAAATGAAAAAGGATAATGAAGTTTAACCAATCTGGCTTGAGAATGGATGAAACGTAAATGGGTCAAAACAATTGCTCACCTCAACTCGCGATATTCCCCGCGGTTTCACAGACCAGCACGCCCAGATTCGAGAGCAAGGGAGCTTAATAAAATCTGCACAAAGGGGGAAAACGCTGCGGTGAGAGGGAGAAAGATGGCAACTCCAATGGGGAGAAACCAGCGAGCTGACGGGAAGAAAATCTGACGCAGGAAAATAGAGAAACAGCCGGGCACTTCGGACAGAATGGGAGGGGAAATTACCGGAAACTTCTTGCGACGCCGAGGAGGTAATTTGCTAACGAGAAAGGGAGCTGGGAGATGCAGTCGCCGGCGCTGGACGAAGGAGGAAGAAACTGGAAACAGCGACAAGAGAAAGAGCGCTTGAGAAGCTCTGTACAGCGCCGGAAATGGCTTCGCCGGCGAGGAGAAATGCAGCAGTCCTACCGGTGAAGAAACTCGTGACCTCCAGAGAAGACGGGCGACTCGCTGGTTACAGGGGAAATCAGCTTCAGGAACAGGAGAGCAAAGGCGAGGATCAGGAAGGAAGAAACAGACAAAAAGCTGAAGAAGGGATAAAATTAATAACAATAATAATAATTAAATTATTAAATAAAAGCCCCTCCCCCCCTTAATATTTTTCCGGTTCTTACAATTACATTCAGACAAAAAAAGACGGGATGAAAAATGTGCATCTTTGGAGTTCAAAGTAAAAATTTTAAAATTAATATAATAAATATGCATGTTTTAAGAAAATAATTGAGCAAACTACCTTTGGCAATTTAGATCACATTCTTTTCAAAAAATTATCAAAAATTAAAAAAAATTGTTTCAAATGGACCACAAAACTTCGAGTTATTGCTTTTTGAAGTTTCATCCTCTATGTTTATATTTTATTCATATTTTCTTCTTTGAACCCACTTTTTTTTCATTTCCTCTACATATATCTTGGTAAGACATATCAAAAAGAATAATCATATGCCTAAAATGATCAAGTACAAAAATATTAATATATAAAATTTTTAAGTCCTTCAAAGTTTAAAAAAATAAAAAGAGAAGCCTAATTAGGCCTAGTCAGCCTAGCCCGATGTGTGATTAAGCCATACTTGAGTGGGGTCGAGCATCAAGAAAGAAAAAATAGGCTCGATTTTATACTAGGCTAAGCACAAATCCAACCCGACTTGACTCTTGTTCACTCCTCATAATTTGTGAAAATCTTTGAAAATTTTTAAATTAGACCTAAGTTAAAGTTGATCTTGAGTTCTAAATGTTTATATATTAAATAATAAAAGTATTTTGAACAACATCTAACAAAAATTAAAGTAAGAAATTCCATTCCATGAAATTTATATTAAACTAATTTTTTGAAGATATGTTTCAAAATTGGAAAGATAAAAAAAAAATACAAATACAATAAAAGGGGAGAACGTATGATATGTTTTTAACCTTCGTTTAATTTTATTTTCTTTATTTTTGTTTGAACTCTGTGTGTTTGTGGGATGGACATCTTAGATAGTAACTCCTTATGTGTATATTATTATTATTATATCTTGAAAGCTATGATATGCCATATTTGCTTGTGTCATCAAATGGATATGAATTGGTTTTGCTATGTGTTGCATTTAGAATTTCAAAAGATGATAAGTTACCTTAACATGTTTTGATGAGTTTGCTGAAATGTTTTATGATTATGACATGTTGTATTATTAATTGTGGAATTTATTATGGAATGGTTATATGGATGATTTTAGTATATTAATTTTGCTTAATATATGATATGATATATGTGTATATATATATATATATATATATAAGGTGAGACTGTGTAAAACACTAGTCATTAACAGCAAATTTATTTGCCCTATGTGCGCCTTAGATATTATCACATAATTTCTGTGATTAAGTACTAGAATGATACTAAGTTGAATACTTTCTAATAGTTCATGAGCTGAGTGCTTATATCTGAATATGCAGTTATGTACCCTCATAATTTGCATAGACCTTCTTAATGAAGTATTTTTATTAAATTGTTTTATGTATAACATTTATTTCCTATTTAGCATTAAACTTTTAAATTTTTGAACTTAGTTTTTAATTATTCATCATAATTTCCTCTCCTATTAACTGTATATTTTGATTAAAATATTATATACCCATATTTTATTATATATTATTGCATTAATCACATAATAAAATATTTTTTCATTAATTCAAATCTTTAATTTTTTTTTATATACCCATTATTTCAAAACTCTTTCTATTTAAAGATTTATGAATTTGAATTTTTATAAAAATTATTCCATGCCTTTTTATTCTTAAAGTTTATGTTATTTATTATTATGCTAAAATCTATTTTTGTTTTGAAAAACTTTATTCAAGCTCGTCCCTTTAATTACTATATTTATTTTCTATTTATTGAGTACTGTAGCTTATTTTGTTATTTATCATTATACATAATAAAGCTAAGTCTGAACATCTTAGTCTAGCTTAGGAGTATAGTTAGTGATAAGCTAACAATTAGTTTATTTAGTATTACTAGTGATTGTCATCTATACTTATGAATATGTTGAATGTAACGTCCGGTATTACATAAAAACACTGTAATAAGTCAATTTGAAAAGCAAGTCCCCTGATATGAGTGAATTAAGGCCAAATAAAATTTGAATAAAATTTTAAATAATAGAAAATGAGGATTTGAGTCTTGAGTTGGCTAAAAATGGGGGCCGGAGTGATTCAAAAAATTTGCTGGTAATCTAGTGGTATTTTTATAAATATGGATACTTTTTGGAAAACTTATAGGAGAGCTTTTAAAATGGAAAATTTGAGTTTTTCGAAGTTTTCAGAAACCCTAAAAACCATGAAAAACCCTAGAACAGTTAAAGCTTCTCTAATATACGTTTTCTAATTATGATGAATCTGAAGTTTGACTGATTTATTTAAGAAAGTTTTAGCTCCAATTTTGAGTGATTCCAAAGGCATTTTATAAAATTGAGAACCCAAATTTTACGATGGAAAAGACAATTATAAAAAAGGAGCTAAAATGAAGCTAAACGAAAAAGCTAATTACAAGGGACATAAATAGAATTTTTCAAAACAATTATCTTCCTTTTGGCTTTATATTAAGCATCCAAAATTTTGGCCTCTTCTTAACCAACTTGAGCTCGTCCAAAATAGAGAAGAGGGTTGGAGAGAGCGGCACACCAAGAGGAGCCAAGGAAGAAGAGAAGAATCAAGGAAAAAAGTAAGAAATCTTAAGGATTTTCATGCTCCTTCCTCTTGAAACCTTATTCCTCTTCTCTCAAGCTCTCTTTCCATGGTTTTGGATGTTTAAATGGTTCTATTTTGTCCTTGACCCAAAGGGGGAAAAATTAGAAACTCAAAGAGGAAGCTAAGGCAAAGAGAAACACTTTGGAATGAAGCTTGAATCCAAAGTAGCTTCTATTTCTTCTTGCCTTTCTTTTCTTCTTCCTTTGACGCTATGGTTCGGCCACTTTGAGAGCTAAGTAGAAGGAGAAGTTTCTATTCAAAAACCATTAAGAACTCATTGATTTAGGCTATGGGAACTTAGAATATGCCAAGAAATTGCAAGAAAAACTAATGAAATCCAAATTGAGAAAGTGTAGAACTCTTGAACATAATGCAAAAAATGTTTTGATTCTTAAATTTTTCTTGTATATGTGAGTATTTAATTGAACTCCTAAGACCTCTAGGAAGCCTCCCAAGTGTGTCTCCCATCAACGAGAAATCAAGAAGTCCATGAACTTTTCCTCCTCCTTATGTCTCAGCCTAGGCTACTTTAATAGGTTAGGAAGTGTTTTAATTTGTTCTAGCCTTGGTTTAGGACTTCATATAATGGAAAAAGATAGGAGGAACCCTTGAAAAAAATTTAGAAGTCATAGATTGGGAGATGAGGCAATGGATTTCATAATGTAACTTTATGAAGCAACATATACCTAGGTTTGTAAAAGTGAGTCTGTGATGACTCCAAGGATCTTAAATGAGGTCAAGGGGCCTAGATATGACAAGATAATAGAGCCAAGAATTTGAATTATGGTTGTTGCTTCATTAGGTCATTAATGGAACCATATTATGACAAATAGAACAAAGTGTATTCCTAAGAGTGAGTTGGATGTCGTAACTTGTTCCAAGAGTATAATTGAGTCTTGTTTATTGTGACTAGGCCAAAGAAATCCAACCCCACTTCATTGTGCTTGTGGAATCGAAAAAGAGAAAAAACAAGCAAAGTAAAGCTTGGATTTTTACCAAGGTAGCTTTTCACCTCATTCTTCTTGCATTCTTGGTTTTGTACATGTCATTATGTGTTTGTGTATGTTTTTGTGATTTGTGAACATGCCACTTGATGCTATGATATTTCATTGATACCAATATATTTTCATTGGTTTGTGAAAAATGATCAAAAGGGTGAGGTGATGCCAAAAGTCTCTTGATATAGGTGAGGAAATGCCAAGAGTCTCAAGGCATGGATGAGACAAGGCCAGAAGTCTCATGAATGAGTGTGGCCAAGTTAAAAGTCCCTAGATTAAGGATGAGGCAAATCCAAAAGTCCTAAAAATAGGGTAAGGCAAAACCAAAAGTTCCTAGAGCTCGTTCTTAGTTTTGATGTAAATTTGTGGCATGAAAAAGTGAATTTGAATGCTTTATAGTTATGTGAACTTCCATACATGTGCCTTTGACATATATATTCCATGAATGTATGTGTGAATGGGTGTATAAACTATTGAAATTCCATGAATTTCACTCCCTTCTCTCTTTTATCTCATATGGTCTAGGTGGTGCCCAAGAAGAGAGAAATGTAAGCCAAGGAGCTTGAGAGACATTGTCTTGACAAATGTGTAGCCTTTCTTGTAACTAGATGTTAAAGTAATTGTGTACATATTATTTTTTAGTTGTAAGCCAATGAGCAAATGTAATAACATGTATGAATGATGTGTGAACCATGTTTGGTGCAAAATGTAAATGGGAAAATTAGACACTTGATGGTATGTATTTGCTAGTGTATTCTTCGATGTGGGATGGCCAAAATGAGATATATGATTATTTGGGCTACTTGGGCAGTTCATACTTAATGTAATTATACTTTTAAACTTATCCAAAAAGTTCTAGAACATCAAAAAGACCATTTGAGCCCATTTTGATCCACAGTTGATCTTAAAATGACCATAATGGTGAGTTATAGTAAAATTTGTTTAAATAAGTTCTTCTTAATCTAAAATTTGGTATGTATATAGGTCTTCTTAAGAGCTTTTTGGGAATCTAAAATACATGATATTTGGAGCTCTATAGAATTTTTGACGAATTTTTGAAGTTGGCTGAAAATTTAAAAAATAACAATGGCATTGTTCATATGATTCAAAATTTCACTTCTATCATTCATGGGGCAAAAGATGTCCAATGGTAGTGAAATGTTACAGAGGAAAACTACACATTTACAATGACCTATGCCAACTAGAATTACCTCAATTGGATGTTTAAAGAGGGAGATATAAATTTTTGAAATTTCTGTTCTATTTCAAGTTCATTGTCAGACCTCTATCACTGTTTCATCTTTTTTTTGCGAGTCTAAATGCTTTTGAATTGATCTGAAACTATTTTTTCTCTCTAGTTAACATCTATAACTTTTCAAATTGGTATATTTTGCATGAATTGAATTTCTGTGGAATTAATTATGCATTTTTAAACCTTATATCAATAACCTATATCAGAAACACTAGACATCTTGACCTTTGCCATTTTTCTATTGTCAAACATGATCCAA
The DNA here is from genome assembly GCA_032878935.1 of Erythrophleum fordii. Lineage (NCBI taxonomy): Eukaryota > Viridiplantae > Streptophyta > Magnoliopsida > Fabales > Fabaceae > Erythrophleum > Erythrophleum fordii. The sequence continues at coordinate 43,486,206 of JAVQMF010000053.1, read as the reverse complement.
ATGATGTTCTCATGGCTTGAAATTATTTCTACTTAAAGTTAATACTCAGACCTTTCCAGAAAGCTATGGTTTAGTATATTTCAATTTTTCTACATTTAGTTATAATTTTTCAAAACTACCCTAGAAACTGCTACCTTGGACCCAAGATGAATAAGCCATTTTTCAAGTTTTTAGCTCTTGATCCATGGTTTAAGCAAAGTTTCAGGATGTTTATGATTTGTATGGATAGAAAATAAAAAGAGAATGGTGTTAGTAAGTTCATGGGATCCACGAGATGCGAGATGAATTTTTAAACCCTGATGTAACATAATTAAATTCATTATTTTTATTGTCTTTTCTTGGAATTTCTTTGATAACACATGCAAGTCACTTTGAATAAAGGAATGTGATGCTAGATCTATTATAGTATGACATTGAACATCAAAGTAGGCTCAACAAATTATAGACAACACCTTGGCCTATTAGTTATGTTGTTTGTTGGTTAGAATTGAAAGGACAATTCTCTCTTTGGTTAATTTTGATTGCTTAGTTGTTGTAGGCAATCTAGGAAGTCTTATTTTTAGATGATACTTCTTCAGATTTTTTATAACATGTCAATATAATTTAATTTGATTGTGGTAACTGTAAATCTTGAAATTTAGAAGAGTGAAAGAAGTAATGGGATTACATTTGATTTGAAATTGTTTTCTATAGAATCATGTATTGAAAATTATATAAGGATTTGTTTACAGTCAAGCTTACATATGCAGATCTCCTCATAGTCCATGTCAATCACTTCTTCATTAAAGGCATGACACTCCTTGAAACTCAAAGAATTCTTTCTTCATATGAAGTCGTTTCTATTCTCATTTGAAACTATTTCTCTCTTCGTATGAAATTCTTTATAACTACTAATCTTCTTCTATTTTCTATTTAAGACTATTCAACTACTCTTCTTCTCACCTCTCAAGCTCTCTTCTTCTCTCTTCTCTTTTTTTTAATATGTTTATCAAACATCTATTTTTAATTTTTTCAATTCAACTTTTTGCATGTTTGCAACATAACCTTTTGTTAATTTTTGTGCAAGATATTTTTGTTTTCATTTTCACTTATTATTTCTCTTATTTTTAATTTTTATTTTTACAAATTGTTGGACAATAGTTGGAAAAGCTAAACATTTATTTGAGTTTTTGATTTGTAATACTTGTTGCAACTTTTTTATATATTAATATATTTGTAATGTATGTTAAAAATTAGGATAATTTATATAGAAAGAGAAGGGAGAAAGACAAAGATAAAAGATATAAAATAATAAAGAAAAAAGATAATGAAATTTAAAAAGGGATGTTGAAAAATAATAGAAGCAATGCAACAATATATAGCTGGCAAAAAGTTAGAATAAAAATAAAGCAAATAAAGATATTATTTTGTTTAACAAACTATATAAATATAAAATAAAATATTATTAATTATAAAACAAAAGAAAAGATGTAAAATATAAAATTCAAAAGAAATGAAAAGAAAAAGATCAATCCAAAAATTATTTAAAGCTACAAATTAGAAAAAAAACTTTAAAGAATCAAACGTTTGCAGAATTATAATTTATTATTTTTTTTATATTCCAATTTCGTCGATACCCACTTATTAACTAGCAAAAATTTGACTAATAATGTAATTGAATTTTCAATAAAAAAAATAATATATTTTTTACTAAAATTACAATTATTTTAACTAACAATTCAATTTTTATTTTACCATTTTATTGTAATGAGTATTGCCCTTGGTTGATTGCCTATAGTTTAGCTCATATATTATTGTGTTGAACTCAACACTTTGTCGTGCAGGCAAAATGGTGTGTGCGCGCGTGTTTTTTTTTTTGGTGAGTTGGTCATATTTTTGTAAAGATATTGGCCGTATTAAATCATACGCAAGATTCCTAGTTCCCGTATAGATTATTTTGAATGGATATGCGTGAATGTTAGAAACAGAGTGAATCTATCATGAATTGTATTGTATGAAGTTGACTAGATTGGGCTAGTTATATAAACTGAGATTGTCCTATTTTATGCCTAAACTCTGCCAAAAACTTAAAAAAAAAATATATGAATAATAAATTGAAATATTTTGAATATTATATATGTGTATGCAAGCTTATGTCTCCATTAGCCCCCAAAAAAAAAAAGGATATGTCCAAATTTGCAAGTTTAGGGAATTAAGATTAATCTCTTGTTGTATTTTGATCGCCCCTCTTTTGTCCCTATATAACATCTGCCTCTTTTTCCATTTTGACTTTAATTAATCTTTCCTTCAATGACTCTTGCTGGTGCACAGAGTAGGGGTTGGTCTATGTTGGAGTATATTGATTTGCCCATGATAGATCGACCTATAACTCACTCTAATAATTTAAGATAAAAAAAATTAATTAACTAACTAACTAACTATCAATTCTCAATCATTTTTTAATTTTTAAATTCAAAAAAGATTTGTTATTTTTGGGAGTCAATAATTATTTTTTGAAAAAGCGGGATTTTTTTATAATTAAACATTTAAGGGTCATGTAAATTATCATTATTCTCATGAATTCTCATACATCTTTATTAATTGACCCCTCTTGGAAAAACCTCTTAAAAAAAAAAAAAGAAGTACAAGAGTGGATCAGCCTAATTAAATAATTTCTACCATGTAACTGACCATAACATCAACGATGTATGGCCACGATCAAAGGATGAAGGGAGAGAATAAATATAAATGAAACTTCGTTATCAAACGTGGAAATCTCTAATAAAAATGGAAAGTTAGAACCTTTTCAAATATAAGTTGTGTAGGTTTCTAAACACTCATTTCCTTGAATTGTATTACAAGAGAAATAAAAGGGAGTTCGAGAATTGTATTTCAAGAGAATTACTGTCATATATACAAATTAAAAAAGACCATACTGTCATTAAGTCCTTTCCCCTCAGCTTCTAAGTATAATTACAGAGTACTCTGTATACAAACTAAGAGTTACAAGTCTAATAATTCTAGATTTCAATCCTAGGTAATAATCTGAACTGCAAAGCACCATGTCATTGAATTCCAATGGTTCATCGTCCACCTCAATTTCGAACTATAAAGTAAACATTTTTCTTTCAATTCCCATACATCTTTACTGAATGATGTTGTTGGACGATCTCACAGTCAAATGGAGAAGCCTAATTTAAATAATTCCTTGCATGATAGAGAATATAAATAAGCAACAAATGGTCACTGCTGCATATGAAGAAGAATGAAGGGAAAAGAGAAAATATATATGAAACATTGTCATCAAACATAAGAATCTGTGGAACCAAAAAGAAAACGGAAAAATTAGGTGAATGTAGTTGAAATGATAACATGGTGAAACCAAAAGACATGTAGAATGAAGCATAATTAGCATATTCATTATCTTTGAGAAGTTCGAGAACATAGCAATAGAGTTTACTACATTAATTTGTACCATGCATAATTATAACATACAAATGCTCTCTTTCAAATACTTCTACCAGATGGAGTACCTTTAAAGAACATGACTCCAGAGAGATGCATTAGACATTTAATCCTTCTCAAGGGCGTGTACTATATAAAAATGTCTTTTAAAACTAATCCTACCTTAAAAATTAATTGTAACAAAACCTTCTTATATGCCAAAGAAGGTGTTATATAAACCAGAACATGTAGGTTGGAAGTTTTAGAAGGATAACAAGAATATGCAATCCAGGGTGTTAATTTGAACTTCGAAAGCACCATGTTGTTGAATCTAGTAGCTCATCATCCACCCCAATTTCGAACTATAAATTGTATATTTTTTGTAATAACCTTAACAAAGAGATCAAACAATAATAATGGTTAAAATGATGACATGAAACTAATTGGTATATAAAAATAATGAAAAATATAAATATATGTACAATAGGAAGTGTTTAAACAATTAAAGAGACAATTAATCATAAGTAGCACTTCAGCTAAGTGCTCATTACAATTACCAAAATAACCTTAGGAAGTCTAAAGCAAGTAAGGGTTGATTTGTAATCTCATCCGAACCTTCTCTAGGACACATTTTAGATCAGAACATGTGGGGTAACGTGGAAGTGGTGGTCTAAAGCTTCTGTAATGTCATTTCTTCTCTGTTCTTCAGCTGATATGGCTTCATCCATGGTGGCTTTGTTTTTGCAGCAATATTCCTCCTTGTCGCACTGATTTTGGCCTTAGGTTAATGCCTTCATCTCTTTAATTTTATTGCTACAATTGGACAACTAGAAACAATGCAGAATCGTGGCTACGAGAGATTGAAATTCCAGCTCCTATTCCCATAGGTTAGTAGCATACTTTCCCTAATTTTCTTTGCCTCAAGATCCGTCCTTTTGCTCTCCAAATTATCCTAAAAAAATTTCGCTATATGTTTCCCTTTTTCTAGGGTGGTTTTGGTTTGAAGCAGGGTAGAGGAGAGGGGGCCATGTTTTGGACCTTAGACAAGGAATATTTGGTTTCCTTACACCTTAAAGGCAAGGATCTTGTAGCTTAGGTTTCCCTCTTGTTATGCATTGCTTTCCATTTTATGCTTCTTGTTGCTGCCATGTAGTTAGATAAAAGTGCTAAACTTGCGTCCCATTTGGTGCCTCTTTATTTTTGGAGTAACCCTTGGACTGATCATGAGTTGTGCTACTTGAATCATGATTTTGTGCTAGGGAATTCATGGATGGACTGTCATGAAATTTATTGGTTTCTTACAACTTGGTTGGAAGATTTGGTCAGCATGTATATGTTTAGCTAAACTTAATAAAGGAACTAACTATAGCTTGCGATGGGTTTAAGGATTTATAAGGTGGCAAATTCAAGTATTAGATAAATCCAACTTAATTGTAAGTAATGAGAGATAGGAGGAATATGGCTAAAGCAAGTTAACCTAAATCTAGAATAGTGTAAGAGTAGAGAATTTTTGATAAGAAATAATTGAATAAAAATGAGTCGGTTAATATGAACTCATAGGAAAAGAATGGAGTAATAGGCATGGGGAAGTCACAAACATTAGTTGTGCAATTAGTATCTAATTGAGAAAATTTTTTTCTTGACCATTTTTAGGAATTGTTTCCATGCTATGGAGGAAAAGTGATGATGGTTAGCGAAGGGGCACTGTTACATTTTTCTTTCTTTTTTTTTTTTCGATTTTCAATGAGTAGATTGTAAAACATAGTACGATGTTTTCCTTTCACCTTGCCTATTTTTAAATTCCTCTTCTCCTTCTTTGAAATTTGCACATCCCAAGGAAGAAGCATCCTAAATGATAGCTCTTTTGTTGTGTAAGTCTAAATTATATTCAAGAACCCTAGATTATTATATGCTTTATATATTGATATTTTTTAATGGTTATGAGACGATGGAATGTTGGTAATAAGAAATTTGGCACTGTGGAAAGTAATTTGTGTTTGCGAAATTTTAATTGATAGAATGACAAACTAATTGATTTGTAAGAGATGATGTGTGTGGTATACTCTAATGACACTTTGTATGGATTATGCAATTGAGTACATAAATGGTACTGAGTGGAATGTTCTCTAAATGTTACGATTACTCACGCATACGCAGATACATGGTTATTCACCCTTTATGAGCTAAACGTCCATGCTGAGATATTATATATGTTAAATTTTAGATTTGAGAGTTTTGCATGACTTTCCTGTGATAATCTATAGAGTCATTTATTCCATTCTAGCATTTGAAATTTATATTTTATAACTTTGTTTTTCTTAAATTAACTTTCAATATTCTTGGTGTTGTCATTGCCATGATTACCAATATTATTAATCATATGGACTTGATTAATTTGCTTGTGTACTATTTTATATTTTATCGATTAAGTGTGTATACATATGCATATATATATAAGTATAAAGGTATAAATTAAATTAAATATATTTTTATATTCTTTTTTATAATTTCATGAATTAAACTTAGGGAATTATGAATTGATTTATGTAAACAAAAAATAAAATAAATAAGTAAATAAATAAAAATTCATGTCTGCTTGTCCCTTTTGCTACTGTACTTTACTTTCTATCTATTTAGTTCCACAACTCACTTGTTATTTATTATTGCAGATAATAAAGCTACAACTAATCCTTCTCCGTGGCAATAGTCTAGAGAGTCTTCAAGTGTGAGCCCAGTACTATTGCTCTCTTGATATTGTTTTGTTACTATTTTGCTTTGTTGGGTTTAGCTGGTTGGATGTGGAAAATCTAGGATGTGCAAAATTTAGGAGAGATTTGCCGGATTTTCTATAATAAATTGTATGTTAAAAATGGATATGAATGATGTAGAATTAGATAATTTGTTTGACTTGTGTTGTGTAATTGATTCTGCGTCTAATTGCCTTAATGTTAGAATTTTGTTGTGGGTGGGCTTAGGAATATGGGAAACACATCGTATGTTGTGCCTGTCACCCGTTTAGAGGTGTGACATTTTTTCTTCAATTCTCATACCTCTTTATTAAATGATACTGTTGAAAAATCACTCCCAAAAGAAAAAAAATTGTGAGTGCATAAGCCTAATTTATAATGTTTGGCATGACAGTGACTATAAGTTAAACAATATATAATGAGAATGATGGGAAAGAGTAAATAAATATAAATAAGACATGGGAATCAAAAATAAAAATCTCTGGAACCAAAGCAAGCCCTTTACCGATCAGATTTATAAGCTTATAAACATTCATTTTTCCATGAATTGCATTCTTGAGATTGATACTCAGGAGAAGAAAAGGGGGTTCAAGGGTGAACTGAGTACAATTATATAAATTAGGAGTAACAAATACAAATAGTACTTTCCTTAGTTAACCCCCATAAGTCTCGAAATATTAATTTAAACATGAAACAAGAAATTCAGGAAAAGAAAGTGTTTAGAAGGGAAGGAATAAGCACAGTGAAATCTTCATATACCAGCAACGAACACCAGATAACAGAATTGTCATGCTTTAAGTCCAAAATTCCCTTGGAGAGACCAGATATGGGAAGCAGAAAATTTTTTCAGCTGCAGAGTCAAACGCATAACGTACCAATCTCCGCAATTCAACAAGGCATCAAAAACTAATGAAAAATAAATTGCCAACACGTCCACATGTTTTTTAATAGCAAAACTGATAGGGATAAGATGCTTCTGGGAAAACTATCATGTTAAAGAAATCACAGACTCATTTTAGTAGAAATATATTTATTATGGTTTCTTGAAGATGGAACATATACAAAGTCAGGGACAGATCATTTGGCGACCTTAAAATCAGACTGTCAAAGCATTGAATGCTCACTGAAAGTTGTTTTAAAAGCATTTGATTCGTGGTGATTTTTGTGAATTAATGTAGTGTCTATTCATTAATGTTAATCTGGTAGATAACAACTATTACAATTTGAGATGAATAATTTTATTTTTCAAGCATAAATGACAATTTGAAAGAATTCAAAACAAGGAAAAACGCTCATTTTTGTTTACATTATCAACAATATTTTATGTTGTTTGTTTCCAAAATTAATTCAGGGACTTTTCTGTGTTGGAATAAAAAGGTATTCATGATTTAGGTTTTTCAAAATTATTTCCTTTTTTTAAAACTATTTTACAGAATAGAAAATTAAAAAATCAAAATTTGTTAAGAAAAAAAAAATTCGTACATACCATACTCACACGTCTTTAGATTCCGGCAGATTAATACTCCTGTATTGTACACATCAAATGACTAGTTCATACTTCATTCCCTCTGGGACAGTTTTGACGGTAATGACTTGTACCTAATTAAACATGTAAAAAGGTACCTTTGAATTTTTAATTAGATCTTTTCTTAATTTAATTTAGTTTTAATTTAATTTTTCATTTTAAATTTTATTTTTGTTCTTCAACTTTATTTGATTTCACTTAAGTCTTTTAATTTCATTTTAAATTTTATTTTCATTTCTTAATTTTGTTAATTTAATCCTTTAATTTTAAAAAACTTCTCAAATATTTTGTTATATTTATCATTGTCAAATTAAAATTAAAATTGGCAGAAGGTTGTCAAAGTTAAACTATGAAAAAAAAACACATAAAACATTTTTTATTAAACAACTTGGCAGTGTCTTTAGAAAAAAGGAAATATATGAATAGTTTGTTTATGTTAAAATATCAAATTGGATCAAAAAAAAATTAAAAGACCAAAAATACATTAGTATTTAATTTTTTTTATGCCAACTGAAAAATGAAATTACTTCAAATTTTATAATACCTCAACATATAATTATTTGTTTCTTAAATTAGTTAAACATTTCCTTGTCTCTATTATTGTCAAATTAAGATCTAAATTGGCAAAAGATTATTAAAGTTAAGCCATAAAAGAATCATATAAAACTTTTTTAGTAAACAACTTGGCAGTGTCCGTAAAAATAAAGAAATATATGAGCAATTTATTTACGTTAAAATATTAAATTGGATCAAAATGAAATTAAATGACTAAAAATATTTTTTGGTGAATTAAATAGTATGTGATTTTTAATCCTAGTACTCAATTATAATATAGAATATATTTGTATTTGATTTTTTCAATTGTCCTAGCCACAAGAAAAATGAAATTACTTCAAATTTTATAATACCTCAACATATAATTATGCGTTTCTTAAATTAGTTAATTAAATATAATTAATTTATTGAAAATTTAAGGTATCATTCTCTTGAAGTTTGAAATTATATTGGATTGCCGAACCCAACCGATATTTGTTGCTTTTTGAAGTGGATACGTTAAAACTAAGCAAGTACAAGCAATTTTGTCAGCTGGAGCAAATATTTCTGGAAAACTATATAAATCTTATTCTGATTTTGCTAATCTTATTTCTCACAATAAGTGCTTAATAGTATGCGAATTTCAGGCGGTCCGGCAACTTTTGGAATAATGTGCAATAATCCAAATCCAAAATTTGCAAGTTACATAAACTACAAATGAGAAAGGTTTAAATGCCTTTGATATTTTAAATGACCAATTGAAAATGGCAAGTTGTAGCATAGCTTGATGCCCTATGATTTTTCCAAATGATGTATTATTGAACTTCAATATCTTCCAGTCTAGATTAAACACAAAGTAAACAGCACTATAAAGATTTAAAGTTCTTTCAGAAAATACGAAGTTCGGGACATATTAAATTTGCGGCCATGAGAATATGAATCAATATGAAACAAGCTATATGTTCAAATCGAGACCAAACCTCTATATTCCAAGATGTATCTTGGAATACCAAAGCCAGCAGGTTTTAAAGATCCGCTTTCCAAACGAGTACGCGAAACATGAGCAATCTTGTGCCAATCCTCCCCTGTTTCCTCCTTACATCTCTTCTGTAACTCAGGGCAACCATAAATTCTCAAATCTTTCAAACTACTGAGGCTTTGAATGCTCGTTGGAAGCGACATCAAGTTGGGGCACATAGATATAAACAATGAGTTAAGCGACCTAAGTTTTCCCAACCAGTCAGGCAAGGATGCTAGATTTGGAAGATCATATAAAGATAGAGATTGCAGGGTAGTAATATGCTGTAAAGCCTCAGGGAAATCTTCCACTTCTGGGCAGCCGGCAATCGTTAAATGTTCAAGGGCAATGAGGTATTGAAAACCTGCAGACAATTTGAACTTAGAATACCCACAAATTTTCAATCTTCTGAGAGAATACAACCCTTGCAACGCTTCTTCTGTTAGTGTCTCAAGGTTGTTGCAATCCTGAATATGCAATTCTTCGAGGGCGTTTAAGTTACGGAGTTCAGTTGGGAGTACTTCAAGTTTGTCAAGATGGCAAAGGTGGAGTTCCTTGAGGACCGTAAGGCCTCCTAGCATCCCATCTGGAAAGGAAGTCAACTCTCTATCAAAAGAGAACCAAAGGCATTTAACATTGCGCAGATTTTGAACTGAACCCAGTAACGTTCTGTTGCATTCCGCCGCTATTCCTAGGTCAGTGACAGATGGAAGGCAAGGCAAGGACAATTTTCTACAATAACTAATTTGCAACCTGGAAAGACACGGGAACGTGTTGTCTCCATCCTCCCTTGACAACTTCATGAGGTTTGGTAGCCTTTCCAACATTAGCAATTCCAGAGCTTTGAAACCTCTTGCAACTCCATCCTCATAGGATTCATCGTCTACATATTGCAAGTGATTCATCTTCGACAACCTCAATTTCTTTAGAGATGGAAGTTTTTCCAGGGGCGAAATGCGAAAACAGTTTTCACAATCCACGAGTACTAAAAGACTTAAATCTTTTAGGGTAGGATTACCCATCCATCGCGGGAGTTGAGTGCCAGAATATCCTTCTACACGCAACTTTTGAAGTTGTTGTGTATGAGGTTGAAGAACTTCAAGAATCTGCTCCGCATTTTCCTGTAACTGGGATTCTTCATTTCTTTCCCATGACAACACCAACTTGTTCAGCTGCTTATCCGCCAAATTTGCTTCTTTGGCGTCCGTCACACTTGTTACTCTCTCCAAGTGCTTGATGCGAAGCGTTCCTTTAAGTTTCAAGTTTCCTAATTCTGCCAATAGGAACCCTTTTTGCTCACCAACAATATATTTCTCTAAGGTCCTTAAGCAAGTTAATTGACCCATCTCAGGGGCCAATCTAGATAATGATGTGCACCCTTCCAAAAGTAGATGTCGAAGAGACTTCAAACATTTCAGGTGGTTTGGCAACTTTTGGAGACGATAACAGAAGCTCAAATTCAAAATCTGCAAATTCCACAGCCCACATATTGAATTGGGAAGTGTTTCAAAGGATCCATATGAAAGGTTTAAATACCTTAGATGTTTTAAATGGCCAATTGAAGATGGCACCATTTCTAAGTTTGTGATATCAACCGCTCGCAGAGAATGACATTTCATCAATTTATCGGGTAAAAAGTAGTCATTCCATCTATATGTCACTAAAAACGTCTTCAATGATTTAACTTTTTGCAAAATGAATTTTACGGTTTCGTCATCACCGCCAAATGAGAGATGGCGGGTTCTTTCAGACGGATCAGTTGCGCCATCAACAACTGTAATGCAGCAGCACTCTTCCTCTGTAACAGACTGAGCAAGGTCATGAATCAAATCATGCATCTTGAAAAATTGAATATTGCCATCTCTATCCGTCTCAACATCTTGGAAAAATGATCTCCACCATAATTCATTGAATACTGCATTTCCATCATCTTCCACTTCCAATCCTTCGTTGGACGAAATGAAGCCATTAGCCATCCAAAGTTCAATTACCAATTTCTTACTCATTCTTGTATCTTTGGGGAACAATGCACAGTAGGCAAAACACTGTCTTAATTTTACAGGTAAATTCAAGTAACTTAATCTTAAAGCAGGCAAGATAGAGTATTCATCTTGTGGTAAATTCCAAATCTCACTTTCCTTAATATAGAGCCAGTCTCTTTCCTCCATCTTGAAGCGCAAAAGACTTCCAAGAGTTTTAGCTGCAAGAGGCACTCCTTTACACTTTTTTACTATCTCCTTCCCTATAGCCACAAGCTCTGCACGTTTCTCCTTGTCTGATCCAAAAGCTCGCTGTTTAAACAGCTCCCAACAATCATCTTGAGATAACAATGATAACTGATGAGGAGGCATTGTTCCTGTGATGGATGCAACCTCTGTATCACGAGTAGTGACCAAAATTGAAGCACCCTTTGACCCACAAGCCAATACATATTTCAACTTATTCCATTTCTCTTGGTTTTTATTCCACACATCATCCAAAACAAGTAAATATCTTTTTCTTCCAAGTAGCTCCTGAAGTCTTCTTCGTAAAGGCTCTAAATCCAAATCCTCACAGGCATGTCCAGATGCTGATTCTAGTATAGCTTTTGACATTCTCTTCAAACTCAAATCTTCAGAAACACATACCCAAATTTTGGGCTCAAAATGATTAACTACCCTTTCATCACTGAAGATAAGTTGGGCAAGGGTAGTTTTACCGAGACCACCCATACCGACAATCGGATAGACTGATACATCCTCAAAATTTGATGCATCGCCAACCAAAAAGTCTACAATTTTTTCCTTCTCTTCTTCTCTTCCATAGACTTGGGGTTCAGTAATGATTGAGGTAGTTTGTCGCCATTCCATGACTTCATTTCTGCTCTCAGTAACCGTCTCATGCAAATGAAACTTCAACCTTTCCTCAGCAACTTCATCCAACCTCTCCCTTATCTCTTTCAATTTCTTAGCAATTTTGTAACGGAACAAAACATGATTGGGATGGAAAGAGTATAAACAAGAGCCTTGTACCTTGTCTGCAGACCCACACTTGTGTCCCTGGTATTCCAATGAAAGGGCTTTTGTTGAACACTCATCCAAGATGTCTTCCAGCAAGCGAGCTGCATCTTTAAGCTTCTGCAGCCAATTCTTGAGAGCTCTGTTCGTGAGTTGCTTCTCCTCAGCATCTTCAAGCACAGCCTTGATTGTAGTGAGTATGCTGGAAAGCCTTTTCATCTCATGATCGACACCCAAAAACAAACCAAGCTCTTTCTGAATGAGTGAGCTCAAATTCTCAAGCACAACTTCAAGCACAGCCTCCGCCATCGTCTGAATGACAATATGAAAATAAAATGTTGAGAGAGTGAGGTGTTTCTTTTTTGACTTTTGTTGCTGGTGTTTAAATGCTACTCTTATCCTATTGAGAGTTCGTGGAAGCAACCACACGAAAATGACATATTTGACTATTGTTGCTTGTCTTTATTTTGAATTTGCGAATACCATTCCTGTAAGTTATTAATTTTGCGCGTAGCCTTCTCTTAATAGACATTTAAGGATGAAAAGTATAGTTTAAATTGTAATATTCAGATGAATAAATAATTTTTATAATAAATCATTTTTATTTTGACTAAAAAAACTTGGGGTTAATTTACAAAACAACTGTCAAGTTCGAATTAGAAAATGAAAATTCCCGGTTGAGCATTGAGTTTATTATTATCACGGGGAAGAGATAAAGAATATGCCTTGGAATACCACTCTTAATTTGAGTTTCGCCCCCTTCACCATAAAATTTTTTTCTTCCTCTGCTCTAATACTTGCTCTGATTACATAGAGCCGCTCAATGCAATTTCCAGACCCAATTCCTGAATTCTCTGATGCGGTGGGGTCTTGTTCAATTTTTATTTTTAAGTTTTTTAATTACTTCGTTACCGAATACAAATTACGTCATTACTTAACTCATTCCCCCCTTATTATTTAAAGTTTAGAAACCATCTTCTAATGAAGATTTCAAAGAAAGATATCTAATTGAGCAGTTTTGATATAAACTGTAACTCCCAAATAAATTAAATGCGCAGCTAATGAGTGAAATGTTATAGACAACTTTTATGGCAGAACGATTCTTGGAAATATATATATATATATATATATATAGAAGGATGATTATTTGCTAGTTAGTTTGAGGACACAAACTGAAGAATGTTACATTCTTGAAGGATTATATTATTGAAATTCGCCTTTAGAAGCGATTACTATTCTATCCAAAGTCCTTGGAAACAAGGAGACGAAAAATGGAGTCCTGTACAATTGGTGCTAGTCTTTTCGAAAACTTGCGTGAGAATTGGGATGAAATCCCCAATTATCACCATTACCTTTTCAGAAACCCCAAAAAAAAAAACTTTTTTTTTAATGCTTCTCCTATATTTCTCACGAATTTCCTATATAACTGAAAAATAGCTAACTGTTTCAAAAGAGAAAAAAGGAAAAGTTTTAAGATTTTTTTTATATAATATTCAGGATTGGTGATAGTTTACCAAATAATTACAACAGTTTTCAGATTTTTATTGTCTAAACATAAGTAATGATGGGTTTAAGGATCTAAAATATGAAGCCATGGTGATTTACTGAAGTAATGAAGCGCTAGAGGAACGGCTTGGAATCTTCGACCTTGTGGTTAACAGCCTCACGCTCTAACCAACTGAGCTACCCAAGCAATTAAGGGACGTAAATAATATGTCAGCATTAAACATGTGTTAAACCTTTTCTTTAAAAAATTGACGCTTTTATTAGTTATTTTTCCATGTTGCTCCACGATTTACAATAAAACACATTGCCAAATCATTTAATAAAATCCTATTTAAAAAAATAAACTTTCTTTTACTATTTTGGAATTATCTATTGAATTATGTTTTAGAAAAATTGTCAAAATTATTTATTATTGAATTAGATCAATCTATACAATAATAGAAAAAAAAAAGTTATTTTATCCAAATCTCCAAAAATTTAAAAGGTGAAAGGTACAACTCTCAATAATGTTATCATTGTTTATTATTTATAACACAAATCAAAGAGCCCATTTTAACGTAGACTTAATTGTAGGTTGAATATATTTAAAAATAAGCTGAATTTATTACAAAAAATAAAGGTTACAAAGTTGGCAACCCAGTACTATTTGCATTCTTTCATGCCCAAATTTGGTCCAGCCCTTTTTATAAATAATAAATAAAAATAAAAAATAAAAATATTATATATCTCTTCCCCCTCCTCCTTCATATTATTGCCTGCAGTTTCTTGGGTGCTAGAAGAAGTAGTTGCATATGCAGCAAGCCTTGTCACAATTGATTCTTGCTTCTTATTCTTCTTCTTCTTCTTTATCGGCTCAACCTTTTGTCATTTGGTGATTTGAGTCTTTTGTTGAAGATGGCGCCATCTTAAGTAGTGGGAATCTCTATGCAAAGATTAATTAAAAATCTTTGTTTGCAGCAAAATATTCTAACTTTGAAGCATCGAAGAATTTTCGAGCTAAAAGAGGTTGAAAATTTTTTGCCGCATGTCACGTAAATCCCACCCCCTCCGAAAAAAAAAAAAAAACCACCGCAGCAACAACTGTTATCACTAATTAGGAGATTAAATTTTATTCTAAGCACTCTCTCCAAATCCTAATAAGAAAGTAAGAACCAAGAGTCCTTACTATTTACAGGGAAATTCGCCTTTTATAAAATAAAATAATATTATTTATTAATAATATAAAAAATTTATTAAAATGCAGGCCAAATTCCAACTTTTTATATTCAAACTTGAATTCAACTTATTTTTATATTTGAATTTTTTTAAAAATGAGTTCATCTTTTATCAATTCTTTTTTAATATTGCAACGATAGAAGTGTAGAGAGAATATTGTACACCAAGAGACATCCCCAACGTGGTAAAGAAGAAAATGAATATCTTCATCATCATCTCTTTGGTTGTGTTAGTTTGCTTGCAGATTGTAATGACGTAAAAAATTATTGTATAGGAAACCATGGGCGAACACAAAAAACACATCTTGTTACCCAGAAATTGGATAATTTACAATGATGCCAAATGTCAATCATCGCGTGCGGAAGGAAAAGCATCCCTTATGCGTGCACATGAGCTTTTTTTTTTTTATATATGCCTCATTCTGAGCGTGATGATTTATTCCTGGCAATTACTAGCTATTCTTTGAAGCAAGGGTACTTTTTAATAGGTTCTTGGAGAAAACATGCCTTCATTGATACAGCCTTCTACTTCATCTTTAACCTACACCGACGTCAACTATAATGATAACAAGATTAGGCTGAGAGGAAGAATGGGCTGTGAGTGAAATGAATATGAATGGGGCACAGAATGTGAGGTACTTGGAGGCTATATTATGCGAAGATGCTGAGCGGAGCAAAGTGAAAAAAAGTTTGTTAAAGATATTTCTCTCTCTGGACTTTCTTTGGCTATTCTCACACTTTCTCTCTCTTTCTAGTTATTCTCTTCCCTTCCCTTTCTGGTTTTGCTTTTATTATATTCCTCAATAGTGGCTGTAATTTGTGATTCAGAACTTTATACTGAGATTATATTGTATTGAGGATTAATCAATATATATTCAATGAGTTCTTATTGATTGAGATCATAACATCAACATAATAGAATAGACACGACAAGTTGACAATTGAACACAGCATGTGAATTATGTTACAGCAGTCTACAATTATACTCGAAATCACCTCTTTGTAGACCCAGGAACTTCTAACCTTGGAACCTTTTTGGCTTTCTCTTTGGAGCATTCTCGTTTAAGTGTGGCAAGTGACTTCAACTCAGTTGTGGAGTTTCTGTCAAGCTACTCCCAGGAAAGTGAATTAGTTTTAGAATGAGCCCTTAGTTCCACACTGACACTATCATCGCCATCAATCTTCAACGCATCTTGCTTCAGTTCATGAAAGTCATAAGAAGAGATCTCATCCTAGGAACTGAGGGTGAAATTATCTATATTGAAATTCTCAATTGGTTTTTTTTTTCATATGTTGTGTGGACCAGTGTAAAGATAGCTTAAGTCTTCACAAAGCCACACAAGCATAAGTGGAAGACCCTGAATTCAGAAGCTCACATTTTATTTGCTTCTGAATATTACCAAAAGGTAAATAATTTCCGTAGACTATATAAAATTGCACAAACCTGAAAAGGTTGGAACTCAGAACAAACCTGGCTAGCTGCATCTTCTTCACACTTAACATGATCAAAATTCATAAAACAAGACCCTTGCAAAGTGGTTCCCTGGGCTAGGGTCCCAGCATCTTTCAAGCTTAGAGAGATTCTTTTCAGGTTCTACAAGCCAAAGTACTTCTCAAAGAGTACCCCAATAACAATACAATAGAGATATCTAATGTGCTGTAAAATGAATATTCAAATTCTGAACATTTGACAAAATGAAACACAAGCAATCATGCAGACATGCATGGTTCAGGAGCTACAGGATGTATGTCATTGGAATTACACTCTGGTAAGGACTTGAAATGATTATTTGTCATCAATGTCGGCCAAAGGAACTAACATAACTAGATTGCAGGTAAAAAAACTGACAAACCTTTAATAATATTATTATTATTTCACTTTCATTGGCCTTAGGCTTTTTGTTGGGTTGTTCGTAATCATATTTGCAGAGTAACTTATATATAAATAGATGCTCCATTCCAACAACGCATCATGGTGTGGTTGGTTATCACGTCAGTCTAACACACTAAAGGTCTCCAGTGCGAGTCCGGGCAACGCCATTGTTTGTGTGTGTGTGTCTTTTTTCTTTTTTTCTTTTTAAACCTCATAAAACAGCATAGCAGACACAATCATCATTGTCATACCTCTTCCTCATCAACTTGGATATAACATGGTTCTTGATTTCTTTGTCTTGATGCTTCAGTACCCTTATAGATCTTTGAGCATATCTGACTATTGACTACTACTCTATCTTCAAATTCTTGTTCGTGAGCATTACTACATGCTTTGAACTTGCCATCACCTTAAGTTTCTCCCAACTATTTTTGATGGCTATCTATAATGTTTCACTATCAGCTGATATTGTACAACATACTCATACGACCTTCTTGCTCCCTGCCAAACACGCTTTGCTACTCTCAAGCACCATCTCTCTTGCTCCATTTTGTGTTGTGTCTATTGATTCCATAATTTTTAATTGGATTAAATTTAGATATAGTATCTTATATTTTTATTATTAAATTGTTTAATCAAAATATGATAAATATATAATAGTTTAATAAGAATATCATAAATATATAATTTAATTAAAAATTCATACAATTATCTACAAAAATTACATACTTGTTATATTTTAATTAAAAAAATCATATAATTATTATGTTTTAATAAAAAATTTAAAAATGAAAATATATGCAACTATATATAAATTTTTTTCTTCTTAATTTCAACAACACTGGGCTTTTTATTTTATTTTATTTTTCATATTGTGTAAATCTAATATGGAAAGAGTACGTTTAAATCAGAGAGAATAGAAGGGGGAAAAGAAGGAAAGTGAAATTTTAATTTTTGTACTTTCTTTGGTTTAGGTTTAAATTTGACAATTTTTATCTCTTATAATATATTTGGATTAAGAGAAATAAATGGAAATGAAAGGGGGAAAAAAGTTAGATTCAAATATAAATTAAAAAAATGTCAAAATTATCCCTTCTTTTCATCTCTACGGTCTCACTCCAAACCCACCAATCAGGCTAGTTTCTGTTCACCAGGTTAGGTTTTGAATTTTATTTTATATAAATTTATTAAATATCTAAACTCAATTTCTTTAAAATTAACAAAAATATGACGCACAACCCATAATAAAGTCTAGGGGAGCCATTACTTCGATTCATTCATTGAGAGGATACATATTGAAGTTTGGTTAAAATTCACCATCAAAGTGTAAACATTTCTTCTTATTGTTATTTTGATGTCACTAAAGATAAGTCAACGAGAGAAGTTAAGAACCCAGCAATCTGTGAGCTCACTGGGGTGCTGCTTGGTAGTGCTAGTAGACAATTCCTCACACCTTGCTGAGTCTCCCTTGTATCCATTAAGTTTGGTTCTCTATTTAATGACATGTCATAGGGAATAATAAGAAAACAAAACAGAAACTTTTTATTCGCATGGTGACATATTATAACAATTAAATTATTTCAATTTAATTTGATCCCTAATGGGAAATCAAGAGAAAGAGTCATAAACATGGAAAAAAACCGATTTGTCACTTGTCAATGTGCAGCCTACATTGTGGATCCTTGTTAGGTTCTCCATTAATTGCTATTAACTATATGTCCACTGTGCCAATACCATAGAAATGATTGAAGATGAAATTGAAAACATCACCACTAATACTACAAAATAATATTAAAGTGTATGGATCTATCTTTGATAGGGACATACGAATCAAGATTTGGCACTCTGGGGATAATTTCTTCTTCTTCTTTTCTTTATTTTATTTCCCATGACTTTACTTTGTTAAGTAGGATTTGTGCAGTGAATCTTCAAGATTAATTGTTGATCTTGTAATTGTTGTAAATAAGAAAAAAAGAAGTATGAAAAAAAGGTTCAAATTATACCATGGTGAGTCGATCACTCCCTTGGCCATGTGCGTTAGGTTGGACTGATGGCCATACACTTGAAATAGAAATCCCTTGTCAAAGCCGCACTAATTAATATTGTATTATTATTTCTATTTCTTGAATATTGACATTGATAACTAAAAAAATTATGACATCATCCTGATGCAACTATATACGAGGGAGGTATTTTTGGTTTTTTAAATCTTATTTGATGTTTATGTGATATAATAAATAAGTGCTGGTGCTTAATCAAATAACGATAGTTGAGATATTTGAGTATGGTAAAAGTCAATTATTGAGGTGAAAAAAAAATTAATTTGGGTTAACTAGCTATCAAAAATTAATTGTACACTGTTCAATAATATGTAATCTTAATTCTCATAAGTAAAATAAAATCCACTCTGCAGTTATCTGCACTGAACATACCGCATCATTATTGCTCCCAAAAGTTGTATATAAATTGTGATTAATGGTTAGAGATAATCAGTAAAACATGAAAGGACAAAAGAGAATGACAATAAAGACAAGTTAATATAATCTTGATGATATTAATTATTAGTTGAATTCTAAAGCAGGAGATATTGTTGGGCTTAAAAAAAGGGCATCGTCCGATTCAGCTTTTAGTATACAGAAAATATTAGTGATTTATTAAGTTGAGAGAATTGACAACCTCTAACAATAAACAAAATCATGATGGCTAAAATTTACTACTTTTGCTCAAACCAATGGCACCACTTGAAAGTTCAAAATTCCATTTTATGGTAATTGACAAAGATATCAAATATTATATAACTGACGTTTTTGTTTATATTCTGCATGATGGCACCAATGGCCAAAATCTGAAAAGCAATGATGTTCATATTTACATCTGTATTGGGTTGTTGGAATATTTGTTTATATTGACAATATAAAGCTCACTTTAGAAGCCACTATCCCTTATGATTGATGTGGAAAGGCAAGGCAAAAAGAAAAAAAAAAAAAAAAAACTACTTAATCGCGCAAAGTCCCAATCTAGATGAATACTACTAACCAAATGGTTTTGTAAGCCAAAAGTGCGAAAAATTTCAATATCATGTCCAAAATTATTATATTAAAAAATTTGGATTAATTTTATAAATATTTTTAATAATAACTATTATTACTTCAAGTGTACAAGGCATTGAGTGCAATATAAATGCAAGAGGAAAATCACTATAGCACTAAACTTTTAAAATTGCAATGGGATTCGAGTTTATCATGATTGGATTGCAAATCTAAATCTTATCAATTTTTTTAAAAAAGAGTTTTAAGTTTAAAATTTAACAAATGTTTATGTCAAAAGAAATTTAACGCCTAAAAGTCAGATACAATGAAGACATAATTCATAAATAGCTAACATTTTCAATTATTATATGCAGCTTTTAGCTCTTCAGCATGTAAAATCATGTCTCTAAACACAAAAATAGAGAGATCACATGCTCGTATTATTTATAATATCAATTTCATAATGTTTTCCCGTTGCCTTCATACGAGCCATATATTAAAATAAACATATATTTACAATGTTTAGTACCTTCCTGCTTTTAATGATGCATTTACGTACGAACGGAAAAAAAGTCAGCCTTATCCAAGTCTTGCACATAGGCATGCATATTTTGAATGAATAATGTTTGTCTATTTGTAAATATTGATGAGTTAATTAACTCGTAATGTGACTAATTAAGCATAGAATATGAATGAGTTTTGAAGTATATAAAGTTAATTTGTTAATGTCACTAATACTGGCATATAATGTGATGAAGGAAAAATGAAGGGGCGAAAGGCGTGTGTATTGTTGGTGATTGGACTGGCAAGTGGCACTTGGGGGTTGAGAATTGGCGCGCGGAGGACAAAAAATATTGCTATAGATGCTAACGTGGCACACACCACAACACGCATATTGGGTCAGTTGAGTTCTTTTTTCTTTTAACATTGAGAAGCTACCAATACATAGTATTAGGTTAAATTTGCCCTTTCTATAACTATGGGAAAAAGAACAGTCTTTAGTTACTAATACACAAGAATACTTTTGGAAAGATAATGAAATCTTGCACTCTATTAAGGATCTTAAATAATTTGATGATGATAAGATGTAGTGAGAAAATTGTTAACTATTGTAAATGCAATCAATAATTTGAGTAACAATGAAATTAAAACAAGTTCCTCCTAAAATGGAGGAGATAAGCTCAACAAACTAGAAATATGGATGCAAGAGAATAAGACACTCAGAAATTTATCCTTGTTCGGTCTAACTTGGCCTACGTCCAATCCTCTTAAAACACTTAAGAGATTTTTTTACTAATGAACAAAATATTTACAAAAATGTGTTGTACACCACCAACACAAATTATAGCACAGCAAATTCTCATTAGGTTTTCTACAACTAACCCTCAACTTTGCCACTCAATATTTTGAGTGACTGAACAAACTCTTTCTCTTTTACAAGACTTTTAAGCATAAAACAAAATTGCTTCTTATAAGTTAATACACTAGACACTAGGCAACATTTTTTCAACAATGAAACACGCATTTTTCTCAAACTCACTTTACTTCTTCTCTACTTATTCATTTGATAATGCTCTAAATACATATGGACTTCTTGCAATAACTAGTCATTGGAGACACTTTTGATCTTCAATGTTCAACTTCACTGGAGTATCCTTGATTTATCTTTAACATTCAAAACTTTTAGCCCCACAAATTTTAGTTGTTCTTTTCATGTAGTTTGTCTGGTCAACTCAAAATTAATATTAATCACAGAACTCAAAATAAGGGTTAAAGAAATACTTTGTTTTGGTATAAGAATTAAAGGTAATCACAACTAAAGCTTTTCTGCTCAGACCATAACTCATTTGTCTTTTACCCATTTATTAATTTGTCATTTAGCACATGTCTTAGTTCCATATAAGCACAAGTTTTAATAACAAAGTCAAAACTCGGATGAGTTAACACTTAACTTATTGGGTCACCCAAGAATATGGGCTTCTACATAAATCTAAGTTAAATTTTGTCATTATCAAAGTCTTTGGGCTAGCAACCTTAGGCCAACATAAAACACCCATAACACTTAAACTTTAATTGTGAAATTTTGGATTTGCAGTTTTATATTTTAAACAGAGTAAGTATTTTAGAGTAGTTATCATATTTCCTCTCCCTCACAAGAAAAGAAATTTCATCATTCTTCTATTTTTTTTTTCTTTCTTGTTGCCCCCCATGAGATGGCATCTTCTTTAAGTTCATTTTGTCATCGTGCATCTTTGACTCATTTTGTGAGATCTAAGATAATCGAGGAAAATTTACAATTCTTGCATATAGTATTCCACTTAGATTTTGTTTGTTGTTGCAAGAAGGATTGCACACTTCTTTACATATCTGATTGGGATATGGTATGGTGCATGTATGAAGATTATTGATATTATGAGGTTTAATTCTTGCTTCATTCCTTTTTTATTAAGGGGCTGGTGCATTTTTAAATTAAACCTAAGTCAAAGTTAATCTTGAGTTCTAAATTTTTATATATTAAATAATAAAAAGTATTTTGGATAACATCTAATAAAAATTAAAGTAAGAAATTCATTCCATGAAATTTATATTAAACTAATTTTTTTAAAGGTATGTTTGAGAATTAGAATGGGAAGAAAAATAAAAATAAAATATAAGGAGAAAAAATATGATACATTTTTAACATTCCTTCAAGTTTACTCATCTTAAGTAGTGACCTTACTACTACTACTACTACTACTACCGCTGTTACTACTACTGTTGCTGCTACTGCTGCTATTGTTACTGCTACTGCTACTACTATTATTGCTACTACTATTGCTACTGCTACTGCTACTATTATTATTATTATTATCTTGAAAGCTATGATATGTCATGTTCACTTGTGTTATTAAATCGATATGATTTGATATTAATTAAACATGTTGCATTCAAAAATTAGAAAGGTGATAAGTTATTTTAACATATTTTAATAAGTTTGTTCAAATGTTTTATGATTACGACACATCATATTATTAATTGTGGAATTTGTTGTGAAACGATTATCCTGATGATTTTAGTATATGAGTTTTGCTTAGTATATGATATATATATATATATATATATATATATATATATAAGAGGTGGGATCATATAAAATGCTAGTCATTAATAGCAGTTCTATTAACCCTCGGTGCATTCTAGATATTGACATGGAGTTTCTGTGATTGAGTATTGAAATGGTACTATGTTGAATGCTTTTTGATGGTTCATAAGCCGAGTGTTCATGTCTGGATATGTAATTATTTATCTTCGTAGGCTATGTACCTATGTTAGTATATATCAAAACTTAAAGTTCTGTATACCTATGTTATTAAATTATTTTCTATTTAGTATTAAACTTTTAAATTTTTTAACTTAATTTTTATTTATTTGTCATAATTTCCTCTCTTATTAACTTTATATTTTGATTAAAATATTATATGCTTGTATTTTTATTGTATATTATTGTATTAATAACATAATAAAATAATTTTTCATTAATTCAAATCCTTTAACTTTTTATATATACCCATTATTTCAAATCTCTTTCCATTTAAAGATTTATAAATTTGAATTTTTATGAAAATTATTCCATGTCTTGTCATACTTAAAGTTTCTGTTATTTATTATTGTTATGTTAAAATCTATTTTTGTTTAGAAAAAATTGTATTCCTACTCATCCTTTTAATTGTTGTACTTTATTTTTTATTTATTGATTATTGAGACTCATTTTGTTGTTTATCACTAAAGATAATAAAGTTGAGTCTGAACATCTTAGTCAAGCTTAAGAGTAAAGTTAATGATAAGCTAGCGATTAGTTCATTTGATATTATTAGTTATTGTCCTTTGTGCTTGTGTATATATATTGAACTTTAGAGTCGGTTCAACAGATTATAGATAAGATCCCTACCTTGTTAGTTATATTGTTTGTTGGATAGAATTGAAAGTACAACTCTTTCTTTGGTTAATTTTGAGTGCTTGTTGTCATAGGCAATCGAGAATGTCCTATTTTTAGAAGATACTTTGTTAAATTTTCTATAGTATGTAAACATAATTTGATTTGATTATGGCAACCATAAATCTTAAAATTTATAGAAGTGAAAGAAGTAGTGGAACCATATTTGATCTAGAATTGTTTTTCATAAAATCATGCATTAAAAATCATATAAGGATTTGTTGATCGTCAAGCTTACAAATGTGGATCTCCTCGTAGGCCATGTTGATCACATCTCTATTCATGACATGACACTACTTGAAACTTTAAAGGATTCTTTCTTCATTAGAAATTGTTTCTCTTCTCATTTGAACCTATTTCTCTCTTCATTTGAAGTTCTTCATCTACTACTACTCTTTCTATTTTCTATTTGAAACTATTCAAATGCTCTTCTTCTCATCTCTCAAGCTCTCTTCTCTCTCTCTCTCTCTCTCTCTCTCTCTCTCTCTCTCTCTCTTTTTAAATATGTTTATCAAACTTCTATTTTATTTTATTTTATTCAACTTTTTGCATAGTTTGCAACGTACCATTCTTCTTTTTCTTTTTTTTTTCCATTTTTGGGCAACATATTTTTGTTTTCATTTTCACTAAATATTTCTTTTATTTTTCTACAAATTGTTGGACAACAGTTGGACAAGGTAAAGATTTATTTGTGTTTTTGATTTGTAATATTTGTTTCAAATGTTTTATACATTAATATATTTTTAATGTATGTTAAAAATTTGTAGAGTTTATGTAGAAAGAGGAAGGAGAAAGACAAAGATGAAAGATATATAAAGATAAAGACGAAAGATAAGGAAATTTCAAAAGAGAAGTTGAAAAATAATAAAAGCAATGTAACAACATATAGTTGGCAAAAAGTCAAAATAAAAATAAAACAAATAAAGACATTATTTTGCTTGACAAACTAAATAAATATAAAACAAAATATCATTAATTATAAAAAAAAATAAGTATAAAAGAAAAGAAAAGATGTAAAATATAAAATTTAAAAGAAATGAAAAAAAAGATCAGTCTAAAAGTTATTTAAAGCTACAAATTAGAAAAAGTTTTAAAAGATCAAACATATGCAGAATTATCATTTACTAATGTTCCCATATTCCAATTCAGTCGATACCCACTTACTAACAAAAATCTAGCTAATAATGCAATTGAATTTTTAATAAAAAATAATAACTTTTTCATTCTTTTTTTTTTTTTTTTTTGCTGAATTTACAATTGTTTCAATCAAAAATTCAGTTTCTATTTTACCATTTTGTTGTAATGAGTATAGCGCTTGGCTGGTTGTCTATAGTTTAGCTTGTGTGTTAATGTGTTGAACTCAACGCTTATTTATTTTCTTTTCAAAGTTGGACATATTTTTGTAAAGATATTGGCCACCCCTAAATCATACGCAAGATTCCTAGTTCCTGCATCGATGATTTTGAATGGATTTGTGTGAATGTTAGAAACAGAGTGAATCTATCATGAATTGTATTGTATAAAGTTGATTAGATTGGGTTAGTCGTTTAAACTAAGATTGTAAACTCTGCCAAAACTTTTAAAAAATATTTGAATAATAAACTGAAATATTTTGAATATTATGTATGTGTATGTAAGCATATGTCTCTACTGGCCGAAAAAAAAAAAGCATATGTCTGAGTTTGCAAGTCCACGGAATTAAGATTAATGTTGATCACCCCTCTTTCATCCCTTTGTAACATCTGCCTCTTCTTTCCCTTTTGACTTTAATTAATCTTTCCTTCAATGACTCTTGCCGTTGCACAGAGTAGAGGTTGGTCTATGTTTGGAATATATTGGTCCGTCTATGATTGATTGACTTATAACACAAAGCAAATGTTGGTCTGTGTTGGAATATATTGGTTTGCGTATGATAAATTAACTTATAACTCGATCTAATAATTTAAGATTAAAAATTAATTGATTAATTAACTATTAATCATTAATTATTTTTTAATTTTTTAATTCAAAAAACGTTTGTTATTTTTGGGAGTTAATTAATTTTGAAAAAGAAGGATTTTTTTAATTGTATTACAAGAGAAGAAAAGGGGGTTCGAGAATTGTATGTCAAGAGAATTACTGTCATATATTCAAATTAAAAAAAGATCATACTATCATTAAGGCCTTTCTTATATGCCAAAGAAGGTGTGATATAAACCAGAACATGTAGGTTGGAAGTTTTAGGAGGATAACAAGAATATGCAATCCAGGGTATTAATTTGAACTTCTAAAGCACCATGTTATTGAATCCAGTGGCTCATCATCCACCTCATTTTCCAACTATGAATTGCACATTTTTTTCTTCAATTCTCATACCTCTTTATTAAATGATATTGTTGAAAAATCACCAAAAAAACAAAAATCGTACATACCATACTCACACGTCTTTAGATTCCGGCAGATTAATGCTCCTGTATTGTACACATAAAATGACTAGTTCACAGTTAATTCCCTCTGGGACAGTTTTGACGGTAATGACTTGTACCTAATTAAACATGAAAAAATGTACTTTTTAATTTTTAATTAGATCTTTTCTTAATTTAATTTAGTTTTAATTTAATTTTTTTATTTTAAATTTTATTTTTGTTCTTTAACTTTATTTCATGTCACGCCCCACCTTCCTAGAGAAGGGGTGACCAACACGGGAACTTATACGGGATTCTTATTTACAGCTAGGTGTGCTATACTATACTAATCCAGAAATTCTTGGGAGGTGCTACATTGAATAACAATACATTAAGTGTAATCCCACTTTGTTGGAGACATATATATATTCTTTTCTTTTATATTCTAACTTTTTATAGAAATTTCAGCAGAGTATCCCCTGAAAATAGGACATCCCAAATTTCTACAAACAGCCAGAATCCAAGAAAAATCAGCAACGGAGAGCTCCGCTCTCCTTTACCAGTCATCAACATCAATGAACCAAAAATAGGGAAGGGGGAAACAAACCTACATCTCTTGGACCTACTTCTAAAATACTTTACAATAAGAGTATCAATTCATTACAATAATTAACAAACCAAAAAGAAAGTTAACGAAGCCCCCCAATTCCAAAAAGGAGGCTCACCGCTACAACGCCTCAACACCTAAGATGAGGGAGGCGGATCGGATCCGATGGCGCTATCTGAAAAATTTAAAGTTAAAAGAGTGAACCAAAACTCAGTAAACAAATAATAGATTTCAAAATTTAATCAGGGATCGTAACCAATGAATCAAGTGTGTGTATGAATAGACTATCACATTTCACAACTTTACAAATCCCACAACCCGTCATATGGAAGAGAACCCATTTAGACCTGAGTCTCTCAGTGTGATCCCTTAATGGAGGTTTATCTCTAGGTCAGATAAGGTAGTGACTGCACCTGGTTGGCAGCTCCTTTTTCCGTTTCCCTCGGGTGGCTACGTCTAACAGGCAGCCCCTTTATCCACCTTTCTTATTTGTATGTCATAATTCATCCTTTTTGGGGCGGCTACACCTCGTTGGCAGCCCTTACCCGTCTCACTCAGGTGGCTCCGCCTAACGGGTAGCTCCTTCTCCACCCGGATCCCTTCACAACACATGACTTGGTCCTATGAAGGACAATAGCATACACCTGTAGATGAGGCACACACACAAACCCATAATTCTAAATTCATATACTTATCTATATATATATATATGTCATTAAACAATCGTCATTATTATATATATATATATATATACTTTTTATTTATATTAGCTATACAAGGAAGTTGTTGAATTATAGTAGACAAACCTTAGTTCAACTGTCAACAATTAATTTAATCAATGTTAATGCATAATTATGTAATATATATACATATATCAGCAACTACTTAGGACCAATAAAAATAATACAAGAAGATGAGGATAAAAATAAATAAAAAGAAAGAAAAAAATAATTAAATAATTAAGGTTACTTCTCAACCATTCCTCCCTCGAGATTTAGTTATTGCCAAGAAAACTGGTCCGCACGTATATATATATTTAACGACATTGTATCTCACTTAGAACGATTTCACGCAAAAAAGTAATAATATCAGGATTAATGAAAATGGTAAATGCTTCAAAATCTATTATTTACTCACTGACGGTGCCCAATGCTAGTACGCTACTTGTTTCTCCTTAAAAGGTTGGTTTCCTTCACTGCCAATGTTTATGGAGCTTCCTGGCAACACACAGACTCACCAAATCACCACATAGGTTCACAATGATCATTCTTACATTCATATAACTCCATAATAGCGATCAAACAACTGTCTTCTTTCTCTCCTTTTTCTAAACCATACTCACACTCTAACCACAACCCTTAACTTAAATCCTTCCATATACATCCTATTCTATCCTTTTAAATTCATGTGTTATTCTAAAGGAGCAACAGATCAAAGATTTATGCAGACCCCGTACAGAAAGGAAAACCCCAAAAATGAAACCCTCCTTCCTTGCCCTCCATCGACCAGCCAAGCAAAAAGGGAGGATCTCACCATTTTCCTCATTCCTTGAGCTGGGATGGACCGAAAATAGAGGGAAGTGGCTGGAATCCATGGGATTAAGGGGGGACATGGCACAAAAATAGAGATAGGGCGTGAGAGAGATGGAAGACGCTCACCTAGACCGACGGCATTTCTGGCTCTCTTCCTCATGTCGCTGTGCTCGCAGTAGCAGCGAGGAAGCTGGGAGGAGCTTCTGCGACACCAACGAGGATCTTTCAGTGGAGGAAAAATGCTGACAGCTCGGAGAAAGGCTGCGAACGCACCAGGAAAGGAAGAATGAATAGTAACAAAATGGGAGAGAGTGAACGGGAGAGATGAGCTCAGGGGAAAAGAAATAAAGTATATACCAATATAAAAATAAAAAAAATAAAAATAAAACTCCCTCCTCTGCCTCTTTTTTTTTCCAGACGTTACATTTCATTTCACTTAAGTCTTTTAATTTCTTTTTAAATTTTATTTTCATTTCTTAATTTTTTTAATTTAATCCTTTAATTTTAAAAAACTTCTCAAATATTTTCTTATCTCTATCATTGTCAAATTAAAATTCAAATTGGTAGAAGGTTGTCAAAGTTAAACTATGAAAAAAAACACATAAAACCTTTTTATCAAATAACTTGGCAGTGTCTTTAGAAAAAAGGAAATATATGAATAGTTTATTTAAGTTAAAATATCATATTGGATCAAAATAAAATTAAAAGACCAAAAATGCATTTGTATTTAATTATTTTTATTGTCCTAGCCACAAGAAAAATTAAATTACCTAAAATTTTATAATACCTCAAAATATAATTATTATTTCTTAAATAAGGTTATTAAATATAATTAATTTATTGAAAATTTAAGGTTTCATTCTTGTGAAGTTTCAAATTATATTGGATTCCCGAACCCAACCGATATTTGTTGCTTTTTGAAGTGGCTACGTTTAAACTAAGAAACTAAGCAAGTACAAGCAATTTGGTCAGCTGGAGCAAATATTTCTGGAAAACTATATAAATCTTAATCTGATTTTGCTAATCTTATTTCTCACAATAAGTGCTGAGTATGCGAATTCCAGGCGGTTAGGCAACTTTTGGAATAATGTGCAATAATCCAAATCCAAAATTTGCAAGTTACATAAACCACAAATGAGAAAGGTTTAAATACCTTTGATATTTTAAATGACCAATTAAAAATGGCAACTTGTAGCATAGCTTGATGCCCTATGATTTTTTCAAATAATGTATTATTGAACTTCAATATCTTCCGATCTAGATTAAACACAAAGTCTCAGCCACAAGCAGTGATGCATACCAAGTAAACAGCAACATGTTTACTAAAAGGCCATTTTATGGAACTTCAATGTCAATAATAACAATAATACGTACAAATAGCATAGGTTCTAAAATATTACAGTTGGCAGAAAAAGAAAGGCATGCAAGATTTGGATTAACGCTTCCTTAAGAAAGTCACATTGCAAAAGCTCACACACCCACAGCAAAGCATCAGGAAACACACTTCCTTCCTTGAAATCCATAATTTGTGTTGGAGAGACGCGGTCTACCATCCTTCGTAAAACCCTGGACATATGGAAGCGGAAAATTTTCAGCTCCATGGTCAAACACAAAATGCAGTAGAGAAACACATTATTATGTTCAAATTTTAAGAAAATGGTGTTCATGCAATCTCACATTGAATTTTTAGCCCCCACTCCCATTTTCTTGATCTCCAGCACTCTAAAGATTTAAAGTTTTTTCAGAAAATACGAAGTTCGGGACATGTTAAATTTGCGGCCATGAGAATATGAATCAATATGAAACAAGCTATATAGTCAAATCCGGAACAAACCTGTATAATCGAAGAGGTATCTTGGAATATCAAAGCCAGGAGGTGTTAAAGAATTGCTTTCCAAACGAGTAGGCGAAACATGAGCAATCTTGTGCCAATCCTCCCCTGTTTCCTCCTTACATCTCTTTTGTAACTCAAGGCAATCATAAATTTCCAAATCTTTCAAACTACTAAGGCATTGAATGCTCATTGGAAGTGACATCAACTTGGGGCATTTAGATATCTCCAATGACTGAAGTGACCTAAGGTTTCCCAACCAGTCAGGCAAGGATGCTAGATTTGGAAGATCATATAAAGTTAACGATTGAAGGGCCATAATACGCTGTAAAGCCTCAGGAATATCTTCCACTTCTGGGCAGCCAGCAATTGTTAGATCTTCAAGGGCAATGAGGTATTGAAAACCTGCAGGCAATTTGAACTTGGCACACTTCCAAATTTTCAATCTTCTGAGAAAATACAGCCCTTGCAATGCTTCTTCTGTTAATGTCTCAAGGTTATTGCATTCCTCAATATGCAATTCTTCGAGGGCGTTTAACTTACCGAGTTCAGTTGGGAGTACTTCAAGTTTGTCGAGATAGCAAAGCTGGAGTTCCTTGAGGCCCCTAAGGCCTCCTAGCATCCCATCTGGAAAGGAAGTCAACTCTTGATCAAAAGAGAACCAAAGGCATTTAAGTTTTTGCAGATTTTGAATCGAACCCAGTAACACTCTATTGCATTCCCATTCTATTCTTAGGTCAATGACAGATGGAAGGGAAGTCAAGGACAATTTTGGACAACGAGCAATATGCAACCTGGAAAGACACGGGAACGTGTTGTCTCCATCCTTCCTTGACAACTTCATGAGGCTTGGTAGCCCTACCAATATTAGCAATTCCAGAGCTTTGAAACCTCTTGCAACTTCATCGTCACAGGATTCGTCGTCTACATATAGCAAGTGATCCATGTACGATAACTTCAAATTCTTTAGAGATGGAAGTTTTCTTAGGGGCGAAATGCAAAAAAAGTTTTGACAATGGTCGAGTTTTAAAAGACTTAAATCTTTTAAAGTAGGATTACCCATCCATTGCGAGAGTTGAGTGCCAGAATATCCTTCTACAAGCAACATTTGAAGTTGTTGTGCATGAGGTTGAAGAACTTCAAGAATCTGCTCCACATTTTCCTGTAACTGGGATTCTTCATCTGTTTCCCATGACAACGCCAACTTGTTCAGCTGCTTATCCACCAAATTTGCTTCTTTGGCGTCCGTCACACTCGTTACTCTCTCCAAGTGCTTGATGCTGAAGCGTTCCTTTAAGTTTCAAGTTTCCTAATTCTGCCAATAGGAACCCTTTTTGCTCACCAACAATATATTTCTCTAAGGTCCTTAAGCAAGTTAGTTGACCCATCTCAGGGGCCAATCTAGATAATGATCTGCACCCTTCCAAAACTAGATGTCGAAGAGACTTTAAACATTTCAGGCAGTTTGGCAACTTTTGGAGACGATAACAAAAGCTCAAATTCAAAATCTGCAAATTCCACAACCCACTTATCGAATTGGGAACTGTTTCAAAGGATCCATATGAAAGGTTTAAATACCTTAAATGTTTTAAATGGCCAATTGAAGATGGCACCTTTTCTAAATTTGTGATGTCAACGGCTCGCAGAAAATGACATTTCATCAATATACCGGGTAAAAAGTAGTCATTCCATCTATATGTCACTAAAAACGTCTTCAATGATTTAACTTTTTGCAAAATGCATTTTACGATTTCGTCATCACCACCAAATGAGAGATGGCGGGTTCTTTCAGACGGATCAGTTGCACCATCAACAACTGTAATGCAGCAGCACTCTTCCTCTGTAACAGACTGAGCGAGGTCATAAATCAAATCATGCATCTTGAAAAATTGAATGTTGCCATCTCTATCCATCTCAACATCTTGGAAAAATGATCTCCAGCATAATTCATTGAATACTACATTTCCATCATCTTCCACTTCCAATCCTTCGTTGGACGAAATGAAGCCATTAGCCATCCAAAGTTCAATTACCAATTTCTTACTCATTCTTGTATCTTTGGGGAACTATGCACAGTAGGCAAAACACTGTCTTAATTTTGCAGGTAAATTCAAGTAACTTAATCTTAAAGCAGGCAAGATAGAATATTCATCTTGTGGTAAATTCCAAATCTCACTTTCCTTGATATAGAGCCAGTCTCTTTCCTCCATTTTGAAGCGCAAAAGACTTCCTAGAGTTTTAGCTGCAAGAGGCACTCCTTTACACTTTTTTACTATCTCCTTCCCTTTAGCCACAAGCTCTGCACGTTTCCCCTTGTCTGGTCCAAAAGCTCGCTGTTTAAACAGCTCCCAACAATCATCTTGAGATAACAATGATAACTGATGAGGAGGCATTGTTCCTGTGATGGATGCAACCTTTGTATCACGAGTAGTGACCAAAATTGAAGCACCCTTTGACCCACAAGCCAATACATATTTCAACTTATTCCATTTCTCTTGGTTTTTATTCCACACATCATCCAAAACAAGTAAATATGTTTTTCTTCCAAGTAGCTCCTGAAGTCTTCTTTGTAAAGGCTCTAAAACCAAATCCTCACAGGCGTGTCCAGATGCTGATTCTAGTATAGCTTTTGACATTCTCTTCAAACTGAAATCTTCAGAAACACACACCCAAATTTTGGGCTCAAAATGATTAACTACCCTTTCATCACTGAAGATAAGTTGGGCAAGGGTAGTTTTACCGAGACCACCCATACCGACAATTGGATAGACTGATACATCCTCAAAATTTGACGCATCGCCAACCAAAAGGTCTACAATTTTTTTCCTCTCTTCTTCTCTTCCATAGACTTGGGGTTCGGTAATGATTAAGGTAGTTCGTCCCCATTCCATGACTTCATTTCTGCTTTCAATAACCGTCCCATGCAAATGAAACTTCAACCTTTCCTTGGCAATTTCATCTAACCTCTTCCATATCTCTTTCAATTTCTTAGCAATTTTGTAACGAAACAAAACATGATTGGGGTGGAAAGAGTACAAGCAAGAGCCTTGTACCTTGTCTGCAGACCCACACTTGTGTCCCTGGTATTCCAATGAAAGGGCTTGTGTTGAACACTCATCCAAGATGTCATCCAGCAAGTGGGCTGCGTCTTTAACCTTCTGCAGCCAATTCTTGAGAGCTCTGTTCGTGAGTTGCTTCTCCTCAGCATCTTCAAGCACAGCCTTGATTGTAGTGAGTATGCTGGAAAGCCTTTTCATCTCATGATCGACACCTAAAAACAAACCAAGCTCTTTCTGAATGAGTGAGTTCAAATTCCCAAGCACAACTTCAAGCACAGCCTCCGCCATTGTAAAACCCGACGTGCATGAACCCAACGTGTATGAGTTTGATATACATGTGGAAAGGTTGACTTTTCAAAGGGAGAAATTGATGCAGCCACGTAGAGGATTTTCTTTCTCCTTCTGCAATTTTCGAAAATGCCCCTTCCTCATCCACTTTTGTTTGGGCTTTAGGTAATTTGCTTCTCCAATTTCTGCAGCACTAAACCATACCCATGCCCATCCCTTCGGTCAGAAAAAGGAGCAGTCTGTGCTGGAAACTGAACTCCACCTCCTCTCCCCTGTTCCTGGCCATTTCTGCTACTCCTGGATTCATCTTCTGCTGTTTTCTGGTTCAAAGTCTGCTGCGGGTGGTTGAGGGAGTTAACGCCAGAAACCAGTCTCCTCCAAGTCTGGAGTTGCTGCCGTAAGTGTGTAAGTTCTAGTTCTAATTGCACAGCAATCCCCTCCCCTGTTTTGCTTGTTCAGTGATATGTTTCTGTGTATATGGCCAGCTGATGCAAGGGTGTGTAGAAAAAGAAAAGAGAGTGTAAGGGGATATATATATATAAACCTATAACTATGTATGTATATGGTATGGATATAGAAGGCATGAATGGAGGAGAGAATGATGGATTTAACCATGCCACGGTGAAAGTTGAGAGGTCAGCTGGGAGTTATCCAGAACGTAATTCGCCACGGCGAATTAAGGAATTGGCCGCGGCTAAATTTTCCAGAAAGGAATTGGCCGCGACGGAAGAAGGTATTGGCCACGGCCAATATCGAGAGCACGAGCAAGGAAGCTCCAGGAGGCTTCTTCGTCGCGGCGCCATGTATGTTGGCCACGGCGAATGTCCAACTCGCCACGGCGTGAGGAAGAAGGGGGTTAAACAGAGAAGAATTGGCCGCGGCTAAGAGGTATTTGGCCGCGGCTAACATGCCGAAAACACCTATAACACCTAAGAAACCTTAGTTTTTCATATGTTAATCTGAGGGAATGAAGAATAGACATTAATGTTAGGTAGACTAAGTTAATGAGATGATTCTTTTGGTTACTCACTCTAAAATCTGGTGAACGGGTATTGTAGGGTACTCAGGCGATTGAGTTAGAGCTGAGGACTGGGCAGGGCATGTTGATACCATCCTAGGAGGTGAGTAAGTAATGCGGACCGTGAGTAATTCCTATTTCTTATTTTCTTACTAAGTTTCCTTGCAGTGTTCTGACATTTGAAAATCTATTTATGGAGGGACATTTTTAAATGTTCTGTCATATCTATGTTATTTGAAAATTGATTTGAACGTGAAATTTTGCAAATTTACATTGTTTGAGTTATCCGGAAACTTATATATTGAACTGGTATGAATGGTACTTTGTCTGAAATGCTAAATTGAGAAAAGTATTATTTAAAGAAGTAGAGGTTATCTGTTCAGAACTCTGTAGCTAACAACAGTAGTTGTTAGCCTTGGTGCACCATGATCTGACCCTCAGCTAGCAGGGGTTTTGCTAGCCCCGTGTGGGTAGCTACCACATGTGGAGTTATTTATTTCGCAAGCAAAGTGCTTTGCGTCTGTGGTTATTCTCCCCGCGAGCTGTGTGCTCTGCGTCTGTTTTAATTTGGTTCTGCTTAGATACTTCTTATGCATTTTAAGAGACGATCTGCATGAGGTTTGATTTGTGCATGATGAATATATAAGATTTTAAGGGTCGGTATTATTTATTCACTGAGTTTCAAACTCACTCTTTCTTAAATCTATTTTTCAGAGAGCGTTGAAGACCCTAGCCTACCCTGAGCTGCCAACTAGCTGTAGATCTCATGTTTTGTTTCTTTTGGCGAGCCCACAATTGTTCATGTGGGTGTATTTTGTTTTACGCTCGTCAATTATTTGACTTTGAACAATGTAAAAAATGTGGCTCCACTGAATCATAGTCAGGACATCCCCACTCCCTAGATGTCTATGTTTTTATATATATTTTGGATGTATTGTTGAATTGACTGATTGTAGAAATATCGGGAGGTCCAAATTATAGAGGGGACTCTGCCGAAATTTCTACAAAAGTCACATAAAAGAAAAGCTTATACGTTTTGTATAAAAGTGATTCAGAAATGATACTCTAGTCTTATTATTTATATGAAGATACAACTAAGGGAATTATCTGAATTTTAGAGGGAGGTTGTCTATACAAATCCATTTATGATAGGGAAATTGGTGTCTTTTGTGCCAACATACTTAAAATTGTGGGTTGTGATAGCCATCGTCTAAATGACAAGATGAAAATAAAATGTTGAGAGAGTGAGGTGTTTCTTTTTTTTGTCCGAAGTTGAGAGCAAGGTTGAATGTTTGGCAATGCAGTAATCAAGCAAGAAGATGAGCAGAGACTTCTGCGGTCGACTTCTCAAGTCAATGAGGAAACTAAACCGCGTGATCCAACACTGTATCGCTTGAATTTAGACGGAATCCAATTTTAGATGCTACGCTTATCCTATTGAAAGTTCTTGGAAGCAACCACACGAAAATGACAGATTTGACTATCGTTGCTTGTCTTTATTTTGAAATTTGGGCATACTATTAATTTGAGTTTCGCCCCCTTCACAAAAACTTGTTCTTCTTCTTCTTCTTTAATAATTGTTCTGATTACATAGAGCCGCTAAATGCAATTTCCTGACCCAATTCCAGAATTCTCTGATGCCGTGAGTTCTCGTTCAATTTTTATTTTTATTTTTGTAATCACTTCGTTCCCGAATACAAAGTAAGTCATAACTTAACCGCATTTCCCCCTTGTTATTTAAAGTTTAGAAACCATCTTCTAATGAAGATTTCAAAGAAAGATATCTATAAACTGTAACTCCCAAATAAATTAAATGCGAAGCTAATGAGTGAAATGTTATGGACAACTTTTGGGGCAGAACGATTGTTGCAAATATATATATATATATATATATATATATAGAAGCACGATTATTTGCTAATTAGTTTGAACACGCAAACTGAAGAATTTGTTACATTCTTGGAGGGGTATATTATTGAAATTCACTTTTAGAAGCGATTACTATTCTGTCAAAAGTTCTTGGAAACAAGTAGGCGAAAAATGGAATACTATACCATTGTCGCTGGTCTTTTCGAAAAAGTTGTGTGAGAATTGGGATGGAATCCCAAGTTATCACCATCACTTTTTTAAAAACGAAAAAAGAACTTTTTTTAATGCTTCTCCTATATTTCTCATCAATTTCTTATATAACTCAAAAAATAGCTATTTCAAAAAAAAAAAGGAAAATTTTTTAAGATTTTTCTTTTTTATATATATAATGTTCACGATTGGTGATAGTTTTCCAAAATGATGAGTTTAAGGATCTAAAATAGGAAATCAATAGTGGTTTACCGAAGTAATAAAGCGCTAGAGGATTTACAATAAAATAGCAGTGAACCTTCGACATTGTGGTTAAGGGCCACACGCTCTAACCAACTGAGCTACTCCAGCGTTAACGAGACGTAAATAATTAAGTTAATATTCAATGTAACTAAACATATGTAAAACCTTTTCTTTAAAAATTGCCGCTTTTATGATTTATTTTTCCATGTTGCTCCACGATTTACAATGAAATACATTTCCAAATCATTTAATAAAATGCTATTTTTAAAAAAAATTCTCTTACCATTTTGGAGTTATCTATTGAATTATGCTTTAGAAAAATCGGCATAGTGTACGTCAAAATTATTTATTATTGAATCAGATCAATCTATACAATAACAGAAAAAAAAAAACTTATTTTATCCAAATCTCCGAGAATTTAAAAGGCGAAAGGTGCAACTCTCAATAATAATATTATTATTTATTATTTATAACACAAATGAAAGAGCTATCTTTTACCCATTTTAATCTAAAAGTTGAGTTTATTTAAAAATAGATTGAATTTATTTTAAAAAAAAAAAAGAGTCATAAAGTTGGACCCAGTACTATTTGCACTCTTCCATGTCCAAGTTTAGTCTGGCCCATTTTATAAATAATAAATAAAAAAATGACTATATCTCTTCCTCCTCCTTCTTCATATTATTACCTACAATTTCTTGGGTGCTAGAAGTAGTTGCATACCCAGCAGGCCTTGTCATATTTGATTCTTGCTTCTTTTTCTTCTTTATCGGATCAACCTTTTGCCATTTGATGATTTGAGTCTTTGTAGAAGATGGCGCCATCTTAGGCACTGGGAAACTCAAAGAAAAGATTAGTTGAAAATCTTTGTTTGCAACAAAATATTTTGATTGCGAAGCATCAAAGAATTTTCGAGCTAAAAGAGGTTGAAAAGTTCTTACTGTGTCACAATACCCCCCCCCCCCCCCCCCCAAAACAAAACACACGCACACACACTCTCCCATGGCAACAACTACTATCACCAGCTAGGAGATTAAATTTTAGGAAGAATTAGAGTAAAAAGATTCAAATTTAAAAATATTTACTTTGAAGGGATTATTATCATTGTTTTAAGATAAATTGCTATTGACTTTAAGTAAAACTTTTTAAACTTAGTAGTAACAAGTCTTTTAGAATAAATATTTTTAACTTTGGGTTCTTAACTCTAATTTTTCCTAAATTTTATCCCAAACCCTCTCTCCAAATCTTGATAAGAAATAAAGACCCCATAGTCCTTTTCAATTTATTGGGAAATTTGCTTTTTGTGGAATAACATAATATTATTTATTAATGATATAAAAAATTCATTAAAATACAGGCCAAATTCCAACTTTGTATATTCAAACTTAAATTCACATATTTTATATTTGAATTTTTTTTAAATGAGTTTATTTTTTATCATTTTTTTCAAAATCATATTTGTTATTCTTTTTTTCTTTTGGTAGGCTCAACTTACTAAGTTGAGTGTACTTTTCAGTTCATTTGGTTGATGATAAATTATATTTCAACAATAGAAGGGAAGAGAGAATATTGCACACTAAGAGACATCCCCAACAAGGTAAAAGAAGAAAATGAATAGGTTCATCATCATCTCTTTGGTTTTGCCATTTTACTTGCAGGTTGTAATGATATAAAAAATTAATGTATAGGAAACCATGGGCAAAACAAAACACATCTTAGTACCCAGAAATTGGACAACTTATAGTAATAGCAAATGACAATCATCGTGTGTAGAAGAAAAAGCATCCCTCATGCATGTGTAACTGTTGCATGTTGAACAAACGTTCCTATCGTGGTCCAAATTTTAGGGATTCATTTCCTCCACCACGTTCCCATATTCGCATGTTTTGCCACTTTTTACCTTTGCGGAACCTTTGATGGAAGGGTGCGATTAAAGTTAGTTTATAAATATAAGATCCCTAGCTCAGTTCTACACACAACTACAGATCAAACTTTATATACACCATCATTACGTGAGAAACTCTAAGCCAGAAGCATTCTTATATTCACTCTTGTGTTAGTTTTACAATAGCTAGAGGTTAGCTAGCTTTCTTCCTCATTTTGAGTCTTTGGATATTATATATGTATTTGTATGTCCATTTAGAATTAGCATTCGGTATCAGAGCATGAAATACCTCTGCCTTATTGAGTCTTTTTTTTTTTCTCTCAAGCTCAAAGTATAAATTATTGTGCGAATTTGGGTTAATTTTTAGAGCTGTTTTTTCATCATTTTGATATCATAAATGTAATCCTCATGAAATTCCAATAAAAATGGACTCCAAAGCCATCCAAAACAAAACTAAAAATGGTAAGAAATAGCCAAGTTTCCATTCAGGTCCAATATGGGTCGTAACCAAGTCAGGTCGACCTGGCTAGAGGTTAGGGATGACTTGTATGACAAGTTGCCGGCTAGAGGTTAGGGATGACTTGTATGACAAGTTGCTGATGAAAATGGACTTATGAACCATTCAATATTAAGCTAAAAATAGCAAGAAACAGCTAGCTCCATTTGAGTGTGATACAGGTCATAAACAAGTCAGGTCGACCTGGCTAGAGGTCAGGGACGACTTGTATGACAAGTCGTTTTGATACTTCATCAAATATGTAGTTTTTTCATTTTACACAAAATAGTGACACTGGCACATAGGTCAGATTCGAACCCACACCACTTAGCTTTAAAAGGCAACACTTTACCAATTTGCTAAGTTTGGTTATTGCTCTATATATGCATCAATTTAATATATATGTCTCATTGTTTGGGTTTATGGACTAACATATATATAGGCCTTTTGTTTCATAGTTTGAATATTTTCAAATATTGTCAAAAATTATTTTTTAGTATCCTAAAAACAAGAGGGGGGGAAGGGTTTTGGGCTACTTTAAGCCCAAATCTTTGGAGACTTTAATATTTTAGAATAAATAATGTATTGGACCTAACTTTTTGTACAATTTTTTTTTTGAACAAAATATTTAGTTGGTCAAAATTATTTTGGGTTTAAATTTTTGAACAAAAATATTTCATTGGCCAATATTTAATTTAAAATTTGACAATAATTTATTTTGTTCAAAATTATTAAGTGCATTTTAATTTGTCCAAATTTTGGCAAAATTCTTTTGGACAAATTTAAATTAATTTTTGACAATATTTAGTTATTCTTTTGTCAAGAAAATTATTTTGAAATTAATTTTATGCTTTTAAAATTTGCCTAAACTTTGGAAAACTATTTATTTTAGGCAATTTTGGCATATTTAGGAATAAAAATAATTAATTGACAATGTCCTTTAAATTATGCCTAATTTTTTGTTAATTGATTTTTTTGGGCAGTATTTATGGCATATTTAGATTAATTTAAAGAGAGAATATTAATTAATTAAATTTGTCACATCTTGTTTAGTTGACTAATTGATTAATTATTCAAATTCTTATTATGTAATGCTTGTTTATGCACTGTGCTGAGTTATATTCAAGCAT
Source organism: Erythrophleum fordii (assembly GCA_032878935.1). Taxonomy (NCBI): domain Eukaryota; kingdom Viridiplantae; phylum Streptophyta; class Magnoliopsida; order Fabales; family Fabaceae; genus Erythrophleum; species Erythrophleum fordii. Next base: position 43,445,819 of record JAVQMF010000053.1, on the reverse strand, counting down.
GTAATTTTGTTATTAAAATGTCAATGTGATTTGTGTAAATTTAATTTAATTAGAGTGTAGCCACAGTACCTTTAATTTTTTAAAATTATACATTAAGTGTTATAATCACATAAAAGAAAAGATGACATCAAATTATAATTAATTATATTTATTATGATAATTATTATCTCACAGAAATATTATTATATTTTATATGATTAATTAGAGTGGAATAGTAAATTTTTCCTTTTCTTGATTTTCTCATAAGGATTAAAAGAAAGGATATAATTTGCTAATTTCATTATAAAGTTATATGAACCTAATTAAATAAAACTTGGCCTGCAGATAATTTATTTGTTACTAGGCTCATGGTTTGAAAAAACATGCTTTGCATTGGTAAAATATGTCATAAAGAATATTTAATTGCCTCAAACTACTAATATAGCATGTGAATTGTGTGCAACTTTTCACCCTTTGAATATCTTTAACTTTCAAGTTCCTGAATTAATGGGTGATAACTATAAGATATGGAAGAAAAAAAATACTTCTCCAATTATGGTAGATGAACATTGATGATATAATTAGAAAAGATAAACCTCCTGTGGACACTAACAGTGCATCTGCAATAACTCTTTATGAATGTTGAGAGTAACCAAATAGTCTCAGTATGATATATATCAAAACTAAAATATCCACTAGTATTCATTGGTTTATTGGAAAGTATCAAAATGTCTGAAACTTGAACAAAGCCATTGATGAACAGTTTGAATTCTCAGATAAGGCTTTGGCAAGTACTTTGATGACAAGTTATATTATCTATGAGGCTCACTAGCATAAGGGGTGTGCAAGAGCACATCATACAGATGAGGGATATAATAACTCAATTGAAAACACTCGAAGTTGAGATATCTGCATGGTGTACTACATCTTGAATTCTTTACCACATTACAACACATATAAGGTTGACATGTCTAACCATGTGTGTACAAGAAGAAAAAAGGCTTATGGCAGAGATGGGAAAAAGTGCACATATGGCAAAACAAGTAAAGAACAAGAATAAGCCAAACCAAAAGAAAAGGGCAAAGGATCCATCCAAGCTGACATAAGGAAGGAATCTATGTGCTTATTTTGTTAAAAAAAAAAAGGGCACATAAAGAAGGACTATGTCAAATTCAATGTTTGGCTTGAAAAGAAAAGTAACTCAATCTTACTCTTTTGTTATAAATCTAATATGGTAGATGTTAGTAGTAATATATGATGGATTAATTCTGGTTCTACAATCCATATCTCTAATGCCTTATAAGGCTTTTTAAATCAAAGGAGGCCGGTGGGCAATAAGCAGCACATCCATTAAGGCAACAAGATGGGCTAACTGATAGAAACTATAAAAACTTGTAAATTAGTTTTAGATACTGGCTTTATTTTGACATTGGAAAAGACCTTTTATGTATCAAGTTTTTTTAGAATTTTGGTTTCTGTTTCGAAACTTATACTTTCTAGATACTCTTTTAAATTTTCAAATTATATGTTTAAGTTATTTTATAAATCTAGTCTTATTAGTAATGGTACAATATTTAATGGCCTTTTCCGAATTCAATTACAAAACAATACATCTAATGATTTGATGCATGTTTCTAGTAGCATAGGTATCAAGAGATGTGTTACTAATGAAGATTCTTCTATGTTGTAGCATTATAGGCTTGGTCATATCTCAATAAAAATAGTTGAGAGGTTAGTAAAAGATAGAGTACTTAGTATACCTGATTTTACTAACTTTGATGCCTATATAAAATGTATTAAAGGAAAGCAAACTAATAAGACTAAGAAAGATGCCAAGAGGAGTCATACCATATTAAAAATTATACATACAAATTTTTATAATCCAAATTTAGACTCTAGTAGTCAAAAATACATTATTATCTTTATTAATGATTACTCACGACACATGTATCTCTATCTACTAAATAATAAAAATGAAGTACTTGATGCCTTTAAAATTTTTAAGGCAGAAGTAAAGAAACAATGTGATAAATAAATTAAGATAGTGAGATCTGATAAAAGTTGTAAGTATTATTATAGATACACTAAAGATGGACAAATACCAGGTTCATTTACTAGATTTCCTTAAGAACATGGGATTGATGCCTAATACATCATGCCTCGGTCATTAAACCAAAATAGTGTGGTTGAAAGAAGAAATCAAACATTATTGGGTATGGTGAGGAGCATGTTAGCTAGCTCCAAACTTCCTAAATCCTTGTGGACTAAAACCTAAAACGACTGTGTATATTCTTAATCGAGTTCCAACCAAAACTATTGAAAAGACACCATTTGAAATGTTTAAAAGTTGGATGTCAAATTTAAGGTATATGTGCATTTGGGAATGCCCATATAAGGTTAGGGCTTACAATTCACAAGAGAAGAAGCTAGACCCTAAAACCATTAGTGGCTACCTCATTGGGTATGCTGAAAGGTCTAAAAGATATAAATTTTACTATCCATCTTACAGTACTAGGATTATAGAATCAAAAAATACAAAATTTCTTAAGAATGACTTAATCAATAGGAGTGATCAAACTCAACACTTAAGTATTAAAAATGATCATTATGGTTCTCAAACTTTCACATCAAGTGATAAATTGGTTATGATCCATATCCTTAAAGTACTAACAGGTATTAAATAGGAAATGATTGAGGATCCATAACCTGTTAATCATAACCAAGTTGATCCTAAGAGGATGCTAACCCAACATTAAGAAGATCAACTAAGATAAGGAGGTCAGCAATTCCTAGTGATTATGCGATGCATCTATAAGAATTTGATTATAATATAAGAGCCAAGAATGACCCTAAAACATTTTCATAAGCCATCAGTTGCAGAGAATCCGAGCTATGGCAAAATGCCATGAAGGAAAAGATGGATTCCATTATGTCTAATAAAGTTTTGGATCTCATCGAGTTGCCTAATGACTTTAGGGCTATTAGATGTAAATGGGTCTATAAGATGAAGGAGACTCATTAAGCAATATCGAGAGATATAAAACTAGACTTATGGCTAAAGGATTCACTCCAAAGGAAAGAATCAATTACACAGAGACTTTTTCTCCTATATTTAAAAAGGATTCCCTCTATATAATAATGGCATTAGTTACCCATTTTGATTTAGAATTGCATCAGATAGATGTGTAAACGGTATTTCTCAATGGAGATCTAGAAGAGGAAGTTTATATCAAACTACCTGAAGGATTCTCCTCTAATGCTGATGAACACTTAGTATGCAAGCTTGAGAAGTCCATATATAGATTGAAACATGCCTCCCACCCATGGTATTTAAAAGTTCATAATGTTATCTCCTCATATAAATTTGTAGAGAATGTCATAGATCAGTGCATACACCAAAAAGTCAGTGAGAGTAAAATCTATTTTCTTATGTTATATATGGGCAACATATTGCTTGCAAACAATGATAGATATGAGATGAAACCATTTGTCTCTGAGAATTTTGATATAAAGGATATAGGTGAGACTTCTTGTGTCATTGGCATAAAGATCTATAAAGATAAAACTCAATATATTTTAAGTCTATTACAAAAAACTTATATCAATAAGGTTTTAGAGAGATTTCGAATAAAGAACTGTTCACCAAGTGTAGTACCCATTATAAAAGGTGACATGTTCAATTTGAACCAATGCTCAAAGAATGATCTAAAAAGGAAATAAATGCATAACATTTCATATGCTTCTACTATTGGAAGCCTTATGTATGCTCAGGTTTGTACAACACTGGACATTGCATTTGTAGTCAGAATATTAAGGAGATATCGGAGTAATCCAAATACAGAATATTGGAGATCTGCAAAGAAAGCGATGAGGTTCTTTAAGAGTACTAAAGACTACATGCTAATATATAAATGAGCTGAAAATCTTAAGGTAGTTAACTACTCTAATTTAGATTTTACTGGTTGTGTTGATTCATGAAAATCAACATTAGGATACATTTTCATGTTTGCTGGTAGAGCCGTGTCTTGGAGGAGCGTAAAGCAGACTTTGACTACTACTTCTACCACAGAGGCTGAATTCATATCTTGTTTTGAGATAACTTTACATGGTGTATGACTAAAGAGCTTTATTTCTAGGCTTAAAGTCATGGATTTGATCTATAGACCATTGAGAATTTATTATAACAACTTAATTGCAGTTTTCTTGGCTAAGAATAATAAAAGTGGTAGTCAAAGCAAGCACATCAACATTAAATACTTAACCATTCGAGAATGTGTTAGAGAGAACAAAGTCACTATTGAACACGTTAGCACTGAGTTAATATTAGTAAATCCTTTAACAAAATATATGCCACCATAAGTGTTTAAGGATCATGTATCTAGGATGAGACTTGGTACCATGTTGAGTTTTTGATGTATATGTACATATATCATTTATAATAAAGCTCTTATACAATTTAAGCTGGTTTTCTCATTTTAGTGTATACATTTATGTTTAGAGAAAAGTAGTATTAGGAGGACCCTATATAAACAAAAGGTTTATTCAATAAATTTATGATGGGTTAAGAAAGCAAAATGCATTATAATACATGGAAGGTAATATTCTATATAGAGAACTTACCACTATGATTCATCCATTAAGGTTTCTCTTTAAGGAATGAAAATAGTCATGAATCTAGTAGATCATTAAGTCATTATGACCAAGTGAGAGAATGTAGCCATTGCACATTTGCACATTAAACAAACATAGTGATTTGAATTTTAAGGATTCATTTCCTCCGCCACATTTCTATATTTGTACGTTCTGCCACTTTTTACCTTTGCGGCACCTTTGATAGAAGGGTGCAGTTAAGGTTGGTATATAAATATAGGGTCCCTGGCTTTGTTTCTACACACAACTACAGATTAAACTTTACATACACCATCATTACATGAGAAACTCTAAGCTAAAAACATTCTTGTATTCAAACCTGTGTCAGTTTTACAATGGTTAGAGGTTAGTCAATTTTCTTCCTCATTTTGAGTTTTGGGATATTATATATGTATTTGTATGTCCATTTAGAATTATCATCCCTTTGGTTTTGCTGTTTTGCTTGCAGATTGTAATGGTGTAAAAAATTAATGTGTAGGAAACCATAGGCCAAAAAAAAAAAAACACATCTTGGTACTTAGAAATTGGATAACTTACAGTGATAGCAAATGTCAATCATCGCACACAGGAGGAAAAGCATCTCTTATGCATGTAAGTGAAATTTTGTTTTTATATGCCTCATTTCAAGTGTGATGATTTATTCCTGGCAATTAATAGCTATTATTTGAAGCAAGGGCACTTTTTAATACATTCTTAGAGAAAACATGCTTTAAGGATTCCTTAATTTGGTTGCCATTTAAAGGAAGGATTTTGTGCAATTTGTTACCAATCTCTTTTAAAGATATATCAAAGGCACAACAAATTTTGGCATTAAGTATTCTTATTGTCAATCTTTTAAGCTTAATGGTTATTCTGATAATGGTTAGGTAGGTTTTATTGATGATATAAAAAGCACAACAGGATTTTGTTTCAGTTTTGGATTAAGAGTTTTTTCATGGAGTTCAAAGAGGTAGGATGTGGTAGCTCAAAGCACAGCTGAGACTAAGTATATCGCTACAAATGGTACTGTTAATCAAGTAATTTGGATTAGGAAAATACTTATAGATTTACACATGGAGCAAAATAAGCCAACAAAAATTTTTGTGGATAACCAAGCTGCACTTGCAATCTCAAAATGATCCTGTTTTCCACGAGAAAACAAAACATTTCAAAATAAAACTATATGCTCTGAGAGAAGAACAAAAGGCTAGAGAAATTAAACTGGTATATTGCAAGACAGAGGACCAAGTTGTTGATATGCTTACGAAAGCTCTTCCAAAAGCTAGATTTGAAGCATTGAGAGACAAATTGGGTCTTTGCAATTACTAAGGCAAAGAAAAGATTGTTAGACACATGCCATAGAAATTGCAGCTAGATATGTGTTACTGGTTGTTGCAGAATAATCGGTCAAATTGACCAAGATTTTAGGAATTTTTTATTTTGCTTGATTTTAAAAATTAGTTAAAATATATGGCATGATATTAGCCATTATCTGTTATGTATCAGCTTTATATATTGAATAATAAAATGAACATTGTGCTACTCCTAAAAAAAAACTGAGTTTATCTACTCTCTACCACATATCCACTTACTTTGTTCTAGCCTATTAGAAATACCCAGATCAATTTTTCCTTGTTTACGTGTCCTATAACAACAATGTCATCCAGCAAGTAAACTGCATCTTTAAGCTTGTGCGGCCAATTCTTGAGAGCTGCGTGTATGTTAGTTGCTTCTACTCAGCATCTTCAAGCGCAGCCTTGATTGTAGTGAGAGTGTTGGAAAGCCATGTCATTTCCTGATTGACACCGAGAATCAATCCAAGTTCATTTTGAATGAGTGAGCTCAAATTCTCAAGGGCAACTTCAAGCACAGACTCAGCCATCGGTAAGACGAAAAGAATGCAAGAGTAAGTAGGAGCGCTTGCCAATGCACTAATGAAGCAAGAAGAGAAAACCAGAGGTGGAACCTTGATGCCTTGACTTGTGAAATTAAAAGGCAATCTCACAAGCTGGAGGGGAGAAGTCTATAATGTATTGTTGGAACTAAATAATCCATCTTCAGATGCAGCATTGACATTTGGAAAATTCTTGTAAGCAACTATGACAGATGGGATGGGAAAAAATAATTAACGTTTGTTTGGCTTTCGTTATTGAAAAGAATTTTTAAATTTGAAAAACAAACAAACAAAAAAGTTGTTTTAAAGGCATATTGAGTAGTGGTAATTTTTGTGAACTAATGTAGTGTCTTTTCATTAATGTTAATGGGGTAGATAACAACTATTACAAGTTGGGATGAATATTTTTATTTTTCAAGCATAAGTGAAAATTTGAATGAATTTAAAACTAGGAAAAGTGCTAATTTTTTTTTAAATTATCAACGGCTTTTTATGTTTTTGTTTCCAAAATTAGTTCATAGATTTTTCTATGTTGGAATAAAAAGTTATTCATAATTTAGGTTTCTCAAACTTTTTTTTCTTGTTTTTAAAACTATTTGACAGAATAGAAAATCAAAATCAAATATTCCCTTTAAAAAAAAAAAACGTACATACCATACTGACACGTCTTTAGATATCCGCCAGAATAATATCCCTGTATTGTACACAAAATGACTTAATTCATACTACATTCCCTCTGTGACAGTTTTGATTTAATGACTTATACTCAATAAAAGAGGTAAAAATTCACTTTTGATTTTTTAAATTTTATATGAGGTTTTATTTTTATTTTGTTAATTTTATTCAGCCATAATTTAATCTATTAATTTTATCTTAAATCTTATCTGTCTCTTAACTTTATTTAATTTCACTTTTGATTCTTTAATTTTATCCTAAATTTCACTTTCATTTCTTTTTTTCTTAATGAAATCTTTTAATTTTTATAAACTACTCAAATGTCTCATTCTTTTCTCTATCAATGTCCATTTAAAAGCCACGAAGAAACCATATAAAATTTTTCTGTTATATAATTTGGTAGTTTACTCAAAGAAAAGGAAACATATGAGTAGTATGTTTAAATTAAAAAATCAAATTAGAATAAAATAAAATTAAGTGGACAAAAGTAAATTTTAAGATAAATGTAATAGATTATATTAAAACAAAATAAAATAAAATAAAATGAAAACAAAATTTGAGACAAAATTAAAAGACCGTATTGAAATAAAATAAAATTAAAGAATAAAGTATATTTTGAAGTAAAATTAAGAGATTAAAATATATTTTAGTCAATTAAATAGTAAGTGATTTGTTATTGTAGTACTCAATTATAATATAGAATACATTTGTATTTGATTTTTTTAAATTGTCATAACCACAAGAAAAATTAAATTAGTTCAAGTTTTATACCTCAAAATTTAATTATTATTCTGAAATAAATTAATTAATCTAGCTGGTTTATCGAAAATTTAAGAAATCATTCTCTTGTAGTTTAAATTATATTGGATTTCCAATCCCAACGGATATTTCTTGATTTTTGAAGTGGACACATTTAAACTCAATAAATTTCAGCTGGGATGATTTTGCTAATCTTATTTTTCACAAGAAGTGCTGCATAGTATACCCATTTTGGAGTGATGTGCAATAATCCAAATCCAAAATTTGCAAGTTTCATAAACTACAAATGGAATTGGGATGTGTTCCAAAGCCACTATGGAAAAAGGTTTAAACATCTTTGATATTTTAAATGACCAATTAAAAATGATAACTTGTAGCATAGCTTGATGCCGAGTTCCCACAAGATTAACATTTATCAATATATCAAGTGAACGATTGTCATCCAAATCGTATGGCACCCACGATTTCCTGTAGGAAAAACAATCTGTAGAAGCATGAGTATTTGCTTAGTTTGAGAACACAAACTGAAGAATTTGAGTCATTCTTGAAGCAGTATCTTCTGTTTCACTTAATTTCATTCTGTGCTTTAGCAGTTTCAACTTTCAAAGTTACAAATCTATGCATAATACTGTCACTCTATTTACCTAGAATATTAGAGAACTGTGTCTGCTATATGAACATTTGAAGATAAATTTAGGGGCAATATAGTTTGATTTGATGCTTGAGGAAGATATCTACAGTTACTGATGCAGTTTCCATTTCACGGGAATTGTATCTCTTGTAATTTTGAAATTTTGTTATCTTCCTGTTACTTCTCTTTATATGCTACTACTGAAAGCAGTCTCATATGAAAGAAAAATCAGTATTTCTGTTTTACTGATCTTATAATTCTTATATATATGTTAAATATTTTTTCACGACAATTTTTTCACCATATGTATTACACTCGAGACCTTTTGATATCTCTTTGGTAGTTGGGCTACAAACATGGTTCTCAAAGCAAGTTAATGCCTTATAACCTTAAACTCTTCGATACCATTTTTATCTTATTAGTCATTTGGCTATTAAAACCAAATTTTCAGTGATCCATTATGTGTAAGTTTCTAGACATTCATTTCGTTGAATTGCATGCTTGGAATTGCTTTTGAAGAGCATATTTTGGATGTTAACAAGAGAAGAAATGTGGGATCAAGGGTGAACTGAATGCAATTGTGTAAACAAAGACTAAAATGAGCAGCAACCTTCAATATGCAAAATGATCCCCCCAATCTAGATTTGGAACAGTGCTCCCTCAAAAAAAAAATATTTCTGCCAAAAATTTTTTTTTTTGGAGATTTGTCATTTGACCAAGGCATCAAAACAATCCAAAACAGATAGTCTTTTGTTGTCAGCACTCAGCATGAGTCCAACAACAGAGTCTCCGCCACAACCCACAAGTACTCTTGTATACCTTGACAACACTACCTTCCAATATTGGGCAAGGCCATTTTATTGAACCTCAATTTTTCTTCACCCACCTCAATATCAAAAACTGTAAATAATGATTTTTTTCTTTAATTGTCACTTTCTGTTTATTAAATGATCCAGTCCAAAGAATGTCCCCAAAAAAAAAACATCTTGTGTGAGATTAGAAAAACCTGAGTTAAACAACTCCTTTCATGACAGTGATTATAACATAAACAATAAATAGACCTAGTTATATAAACAGTGAACCTTAATTTAAATCGTTAACAGGAGGAGAAACCAAGGTTCAGCGATGAATTGAATGCAATGGTATAAACCAAGAATAATAATACGTACAAATAGCACAGGTTCTGAAATATTACAGTAAGTATGGAAGTAGCCAGAAAAAGAAAAGAAGATGCACCTTCATTATGCAGAGTTCCCTCCATCCTAGGTTTGGAACAATGCTTCATCAAGAAAGTCATTTTGCAAAAGCTCACGTACCCGCAGCAAGCAACAGGGAACAAAACTTTCGTGCTTCATGTCCAGAATTTGTGTTGGAGATTCGCGATCTACACTCCTTTCGTACTGAACATATGGAAGCAGAGATTTTTCAGCTCCAAAGTCAAATACAAAATGCAGCAGAGAAACGCTGTAATATATACAAATCTCAAGAAGAAAATGATGATAATGTGATCTCACATTGAATATTTAGCCCCCCACTCCCATTTTCTTTATCTCGAGCACTTTAAAGATTCAAAGTTCATTCAGAAAATGGTGAGTAATTCATCTAACACTACCACATGCTTTGGAATATCTGATAGGAGTATGATGGTGGGGAGAATAACAAGTACTTAAAGGAAACACTGACATATACTCTATTCCCGCCAAAATATATTTTGGACTCTCAAATTTAGAAAAATACGAAGTTTGGGAGGAATGATTTGCGGCATTACGAATACCGTTGAGATCACATGTATACTAATACCCTCTCTCCTTGTAAGAATCCCATTGACATATTAGAAACAAAGTAGAAATAAAAACCCCGTGATTAAAGCAATATGACATAAACTACACGGCAAATCGAGAACAGACCTTCAAATGCCACTCTATAACATGAGTAAGCAAAGTCAGTGGGTTGTGAATCTATGCTTTCTTCTAAACGAGTACGCGAAACATGAGCAATCTTGTGCCAATCCTCCCCTGTTTCCTCCTTACATCTCTTCACTAACTCAGGGCAACCCCAAATTTCCAAATTTTTCAAACTACTAAGGCATTGAGTGCTCATTGGAAGTGACGTCAACCTGGGGCATTTAGATATAAACAATGACTTCAGCGACCTAAGGTTTCCCAACCAGTCAGGCAAGGATGCTAGATTTGGAAGATCATATAAAGTTAACGATTGAAGGGCCATAATATGCTGTAAAGCCTCAGGAAAATCTTCCACTTCTGGGCAGCCGGCAATCGTTAAATGTTCAAGGGCAATGAGGTATTCAAAACCTGCAGACAATTTGAACTTAGCATACCCACAAATTTTCAATCTTTTGAGAGAATACAACCCTTGCAACGCTTCCTCTGTCAATGTCTCAAGGTTGTCGCAGTGCAAAATATGCAATTCTTCGAGAGCATTTAAGTTACGGAGTTCAGTTGGGAGTACTTCAAGTTTGTCAAGATAGCAAATGTGGAGTTTCTTGAGGCACGTAAGACCTCCTAGCATCCCATCTGGAAAGGAAGTCAACTCTTTATCTTGAATGAACCAAAGGCATTCAAGATTGCGCAGATTTTGAATTGAACCCAGTAACACTCTGTTGCATTCCTGTAGCATTATTAGTTCAGTGACGGATGGAAGGCAAGGCAAGGACAATTTTGGACAATGAGTAATTTGCAACGTGGAAAGACACGGGAACGAGTTGTCTCCATCCTCCCTTGACAACTTCATGAGGCTTGGTAGCTTTTCCAACATTAGAAATTCCAGAGCTTTGAAACCTCTTGCAACTCCATCGTCATAGGATTCATCGTCTACAAATTGCAAGTGATCCATGTTCGATAACTTCAAATTCTTTAGAATTGGAAGTCTTGCCAGGGGTGAAATGCGAAAACAGTTTTCACAATCCACGAGTTCTAAAAGACTTAAATCTCTTAGGGTAGCATTACGCATCCATTGGGGGAGTTGAGTGCCAAAATATCCTCCTACAAGCAGAATTTGAAGTTGTTGTGTATGAGGTTGAAGAACATCAAGAATCTGCTCCACATTTTCCTGTAACTGGGATTCTTCATTTCTTTCCCATGACAACACCAACTTGTTCAGCTGCTTATCAGCCAAATTTGCTTCTTTGGCGTCCGTCACACTTGTTACCCTCTCCAAGTGCTTGATGTGAAGCGTTCCCTTAAGTTTCAAGTTTCCTAATTCTGCCAATAGGAACCCTTTTTGCGTACCAACAATATATGCATCCAAGGTCTTTAAGCAAGTTAGATGACCCATCTCAGGAGCCAATCTAAATAATGATCTGCACCTTTCCAAATGTAGATGTCGAAGAGACTTTAACCATTTTAGACGGTTTGGCAACTTTTGGAGATATTGACAATAGTTCAAATTCAAAATCTGCAAATTCCACAGCCCACATATTGAATTGGGAAGTGTTTTAAAGCCACCATTAGAAAGGTTTAAATACCTCAAATATTTTAAATGGCCAATTGAGGAGGGCACCTTTTTTAAATATCTGATGTCAATCGCCCGCAAAGAATAACATTTCATCAATTTATCAAGTGAAGAGTTGCCATCAAACTGGTTTAGCATTGTGTAGGTCTTCAAGGACTTCACTTGGTGCAACTGAAACGACCGATGTCCATGAAATGTCTCATGAGCATAAAATGAGAGATGACGAGTTCTTTCAGATAGATTAGTTGCGTCATTCTCGATTGAAATGCAACAACACTCTTTCTCTATAACAGACTGGGCGAGATCATGAACAAGATCATGCATTTTGAACCATTTATAGTAGCCAAATTCATCTGCCCCAACATCTTCAAATAATGATTTTAAATATAATTCATTCCACACTCTCTCACCATCATCTTCCACTTCCAACCTTTCATTGGATGAAATGAAGCCATTAGCCATCCAAAGTTCAATTACCCGTTTCTTACTCATTATTTCATCTTTGCGGAACAATGCACAATAGGCAAAACACTGTCTTAATTTTGCTGGTAAATTCAAATAGCTTAATCTTAAAGCAGGCAAGATAGAATATTCATCTTGTGGTAAATTCCAAATCTCACTTTCCTTTATATAGAGCCACTCTTTTTCCTCAATTTTGAAGCGCAAAAGACTTCCTAGAGTTTTAGCTGCAAGAGGCACACCTTTACACCTTTTTACTATCTCCTTCCCTATAGCCACAAGCTCTGCACGTTCCTCCTTGCCTGGTCCAAATGCTCGTTGTTTGAACAGCTCCCAACAATCATCTTCAGATAACAATGATAACTGATGAGGAGGCATTGTTCCTGTGATGGATGCAACCTTTGTAAGACGAGTAGTGACCAAAATTGAAGCACCCTTTGACCCACAAGCCAATACGTATTTCAACTTATCCCATTTCTCTTGGTTATCATTCCACACATCGTCCAAAACAAGTAAATATCTTTTTCTTCCAAGTAGCTCCTGAAGTCTTCTTTGTAATGGCTCTAGATCCAAATCCTCACGAACATGCACAGATGCTGATTCTAGTATAGCTTTTGACATTCTTTTCAAACTGAAATCTTCAGAAACACATACCCAAATTTTTGGCTCAAAATGATTAACTACTCTTTCATCATTGAAGACAAGTTGGGCAAGGGTAGTTTTACCAAGACCACCCATACCGACAATTGGATAGACTGATAAATCCTCAAAATTTGACACATCACCAACCAAAAAGTCTACAATTTTTTCCTTTTCTTCTTCTCTTCCATAGACTTGGGGTTGAGTAATGATTGAGGTGGTTTGGCGCCATTCCATGATTTCATTTCTGTTCCCAGTAACCGTCTCATGCAAATGAAACTTCAACCTTTCCTCAGCAATTTCATCTAACCTCTCCCTTATGTCTTTCAACTTCTTAGCAATTTTGTAACGGAACAAAACATGATTGGGATGGAAAGAGTATAAGCAAGAGCCTTGTACCTTGTCTGCAGACCCACACTTTTGTCCCTGGTATTCCAATGCAAGGGCTTGTGTTGAACACTCATCCAAGATGTCATCCAGCAAGTGAGCTGCATCTTTAAGCTTTAGCAGCCAATTCTTGAGAGCTCTGTTCGTGAGTTGCTTCTCCTCAGCATCTTCAAGCACAGCTTTGATTGTAGTGAGTATGCTGGAAAGCCTTTTCAGCTCTTGATCGACACCCAGAAACAAAACAAGCTCTTTCTGAATGAGTGAGCTCAAATTCCCAAGCACAACGTCAAGCACAGCCTCCGCCATCGTCTAAACGACAAGATGAAAATAAAATGTTGAGAGAGTGAGGTGTTTCTTTTTTGTCAGAAGTTGAGAGTGAGGTTGAACGTCTAGCAATGCAGTAATCAAGCAAGAAGACGAGCAGAAACTTCTGCGATCGACTTCTCAAGTCAACGACGAAACTAAACCGCGTGATCCAACAATGTATTGCTGGAATTTAGAATGAATCCAATTTTAGATGCTCCTCTTGTTCTATTGAAAGTTCTTGGAAGCAACCACACGAAAATGACAGATTTGACTATCGTTGCTTGTCTTTATTTTGAAATTTGGGTATACCATTCCTGCAAGTTATTAATTTTGCGCGTAGCCTTTTCTTAACAAACATTTAGGATGAAAAGTAGAGTTTAGATTGCAATATTGAGATAAATTAATAATTTTTATTTTGACTGAGAAAGCTTGGGTTGATTTGCAAAATAACTATCAAGTTGGTATTAGAAACTGAAAATCCCCTATTGAGCATTGAGATAAAGAATAGGCCTCGGAATACCACTATTAATTTGAGTTTCGCCCCCTTTCACCGAAAAATTTTTTCCTTCTTCTTCTTTAATACCTGTTCTGATTACACAGAGTCGCTCAATGCAATTTCCAGACCCAATTCCTCCCCTGAATTCTCTGATGCCGTGAGTTCTTGTTCAATTTTTATTTTTATTTTTATTTTTTAATTACTTTATTACCGAATACAAATTAAGTCATAATTTAACTGCATTTCCCCCTTATTATTTAAAGCTTAGAAACGATCTTCTAATGAGAATTTCAAAGAAAGATATCTAATTGAGCAGTTTTGATATAAACTGGAACTCCCAATTAAATTAAATGCGTAGCCAATGAGTGAAATGTTATGGACAACTTTTGTGGCAGAACGATTGTTGCAAATATACATACATACATATATATATATATATATATATATATAAGCACGATTATTTGCTAATTAGTTTGAGAACACAAAGTGAAGAATTTGTTACACTCTTAAAGGACTATGTTATTGAAATTCACTTTTAGATGCGATTACTATTCTGTCAAAAGTTCTCGAAAACACGAAGGCGAAAAATGGAATACTATATACGATTGTCGCTGGTCTTTTAAAAAAACTTGTGGGAGAATTGGGATGGAATCCCAAGTTATCACCATAACTTTTTTAAAAACAAAAAGAACTTTTTTTTCAAATGCTTCTCTTATATTTCTCATGAATTTCCTATATAACTGAAAAAATAGCTATTTCAAAAAAAAAAAAAAAAGGAAAATTTTTAAGATTTTTATATAGATTCACGATTGGTGATAGTTTTCCAACGAGTTTAAGGATCTAAGGTAGGAAACCAAACTGTTAACCGAAGTAATAAAGCGCTAGAGGAAGGGCTTCGACCTTGTGGTTAACAGTCACACGCTCTAACCACCTGAGCTACTTCAGCGTTTACGAGGTGTGAATAATAAGTCAATATTCAATATAACTAAACGTACGTAAAACCTTTCCTTTAACCGCTTTTATTATTTATTTTTCCATGTTGCTCCACGATTTACAATAAAATACATTTCCAAATCATTTGATACATTCCTATTTAAAAAGAAAAACAAAACTTTCTTTTTCTATTTTGGGATTATCTAATGAATTAGTCTTTAGAAAAATTGGCCTAGTAAATGTCAAAATTATTTATTATTGAATCAGATTAATCTATACAATAACAGCAAAAAAAAACTTATTTTATCCAAATCTCCGAGAATTTAAAAGGTGAAAAGTACAACTCTCAATAATATTATCATTATTTATTATTTAAAACACAAATGAAAGAGCTATCTTTTATCCATTTTAACTTAAAAGTTGAGTTTGTTTAAAAATAGGTTGAATTTATTTAAAGAAAAAAAGGTCACAAAGTTGGCAACCCATTACTATTTGCTCTCTCATGTTCAAATTTAGTTCGGCCCGTTTTATAAATAATGAATAAAAAAAATGACTATATCTCTTACCTCCTCCTTATTATTACTTGCAGTCTCTTGGGTGCTGGAAGAAGTAGTTGCATGCCCAACAGGCCTTGTCATAATTGATTCTTGCTTCTTCGTCTTTATGGACTCAAACTTCTGCCGCTTGATGATTTGAGTCTTTGTAGAACATGAAGCCATCTTGGTTACTGGGAAACTCAACGCAAAGATTAGATGAAAATCTTTGTTTGCAACAAAATATTTTGATTCTGAAGCCTCAAAGAACTTTCGAGCTAAAAGAGGTTGAAAAGTCTCTGCTGCGTGTCACATAAATCCCAAAAAAAATGCACACTACAGCAACAATTGATGTCACTAGCTAAGGGATCAAATTTTATTCTAAGCCCTCTCTCCAAATCCTGATAAGAAAGAAAGACCCAAGAGTCTCTTTCAATTTACAGGGAAATTCGCCTTTTGTGAAATAATATAATATTATTTATTAATAATATGAAAAATTCATTAAAATATAGGCCAAATTCCAACTTTTTATATTCAAACTTAAATTCACTTATTTTATATTCAAAATTTTTTTAAAATAAGTTTTGTTTTATCATTTTTTTAAAAAAAAAAAAAACTTACTAAGTTAAGTGTGCTTCTCAATTCATCTTATTGATGGTAAGTTATATTTCAACGACAGAAGCGAAGAGAGAGTACTGCACACTAAGAGACATCCCTAACAAGGTAAAAAGAAGAAAATGAATAGCTTTATCATCATCTCTTTGGTTGTGTCGTACGTTTTGCTCGTAGATTGTAATGACGCAAAAAATTATTGTATAGGAAACCATGGGCAAAACAAAACACATCTTGGTACCTAGAAATTGGATAATTTATAGTGATAGCAAATGTCAATCATCGCGCGCAGAAGGAAAAGTATCCCTCATGCATGCACATGAACTTCTCTTTTTATATGCCTCATTCTAAGCGTGATGATTTATTCCTATCAATTACTAAAACTATTCTTTAAACCAAGGGCACTTTTTAATACTTTCTTGGAGAAAACATGCCTTAATTGATACAGCCTTCTACTTCATCTTTAACTTGCACCAAAATCCATAAAATATGCATGACAAATTGACAAATGAACATAGCAAGTGAATGATGTTACGAAAGTCTATAATTATACATGAAATCACCTCTTTACAAACCTAGGAAGTGAACTTCTAAACTTGGATATTAGAATAGTAGGATCTTATATGAAATTAGAACACTAATATGATATTAGAATAAGAATTATACCTGTAACTGCCATAGAAGCAGGTTAGAGATTGGATCTTCCTTTCTATCACCTTACGCTTAGATGAACGACTTTCAATGAGACTATCACACTTGAATTAGGGTTAGAGAGGGGATGTAACTCTTACTTATAGATGTTTTATCTGGCCCTCCGATAATGGGCTTCAACAAACAATTGGCCCACACTATTATGACCGCTCACCAGACTTTTAATTTGAATGTGTGCTAAAACTCACTAACTTTATAATCACTTAACTTTAATTAGGTTTAAAATAATCTTAATAGACCATGGTCAACCCAATTTTAGAAAACATTAAAAAAATTAATGTGAGCCCACATAAAATTTTTCAACATTCTCCCACTTGGGCCACATTGATTTAATTTTAAAAAAATTCGTTTTATTTTATAAAACGACTCCTGAGTTAACGAAACAATAAAACTTTATATGCGCACTTTATTTAGAAAACAATGGTCCTTAAAAAAGTACATCGTACATAATCCAGTTCAATATAACTACCAATATGGGATAATGGCGATCATCATGCCCTTTAATGAAATAAGACTAATCCATATTCACGCATATTGATATTATATTGACATGGATCCTAAGTCTGGAAATATGGTAAGAAATAGCTCTCAAAGTGATCAATAATGCACTATTTCTTATCGGTCCTCCATATGATTTCTCAACATCTGTATGTTGAACCACAATGAGAAATCACGATTTCTCAAAATCCATATGCTAAACCGCAGTGAGAAATCATACAACTCATAACAAGTCTATATATTTCAAATACTTTATCTCGAGAATATAGTATAGTGCCATAAGAGACATACCATAACAAATACAACGGTCATCCTTAAGATTAGTACCATATCTTAAGGTACATGTTGTATTCGATCCTTATACAAGTAATATATTAAAAGTGATAATCATCAATAATATATAAAATATATGGAGATTCAAAAAATTCATTGATATAAATAAAATACATCCGAGGAATCATCGCATAAAACAAAACAAAAGAAGATAAAACATGTAAGCTCCCAATAACTTAAAAGATCAAAAGACCCCAAGATACCCATGTTCTCAACATGTTTATTAAACTGTATGGGCCTTAATCCTTTAGTTAGGGGATCAGCTAACATCAACTCGGTGTCTATGAATTTTATGGAAACGGCTCCTTTCTTGACCAAGTCCTTAACTGCAAAGTACTTTATTTTGATATACTTAGCTCCATTGCTAATCTTGTTATTCTTGTAATAGAATACTACTGCACTATTATCATAATGAATGACCAGCAGCTTAGCAATTGAGTTAACTACAAGAAGCTTCGATACAAAATTCTTGAGCCAAATAGCTTGAAAGGCTGCCCCATAACATTAACAAACTCAGCATACATCGTTGATGATGCAGTCAAAGTTTGTTTCACACTCTTCCAGGAGATTGCTGCACCAACTAACATAAAAATATAACCCGAAGTGGATTTTAGATCTTCTGGACATTTAGCAAAATCAGAATCTAAGTATCTCAACACTTCAAGGTTGTCAACTCTTCTGTAGATAATCATGAAATCTTTCATTTTCTATAGGTATCTCATGACTTTCTTGGCTGCAACCCAATGTTGAGATCCAGGATTTGATAAATATCTACCAAGGACATTCACAGCAAATGTAATATCAACACGAGTACATACTTGAGCATACATCAGGCTACCAACAACGCTAGCATAAGGGGTATTCTTTATAGTTTCCTTTTCTAGCTCGTTCCTGGGGCATTGACTTTTGCTAAGCTTATCACCTTTGACAACAGGTACTTCTCCAAGTCTGCAATCTTGCATATTAAATCATTTCAACACGCGATCTATATATGCTCTCTGAGACAGTCCCAAAATATGGCGTGATCTATCGCGATGAATCTCAATACCCAGAACAAAAGATGCCTCTCTAAGGTCTTTTATGTTAAAAGCACCAAATAGAAAAACTTTAGTTTCATGAAGTAGATTCGAATCACTACTCGCTAGAAGAATGTCATCAACATAAAGTACTAGGAAAATGAATCTGCTCCCACTTGTTCTTATATATATACATTAATCAAATTTGTTCTCAATAAACCCAAATGAGATTACCACCTGATCAAACTTTAAATACCATTAACGAGAGGCTTGTTTAAGGCCATAAATCGACTTTGTTAATTTACATACTATATGTTCCTTCCCACTTTCTTTAAAACCTTCTGGTTGTACTATGTAGACTTCTTCATTAAGATCTCCATTTAAAAAGGCTATTTTGACGTCCATCTGATGAAGTTCTAAATCATAATGGGCCACCAATGCCATAATAATTCTGAATGAACTTTTAGTTGAGACTGGTGAGAACGTCTCTGTGAAATCAATGCCTTCCCTCTGTGCAAAACCTTTAGCTACTAATCTAACCTTGAACCTTTCAACTTAGCCTTTAGAATCTTTCTTGGTCTTGAATACTCATTTACAACCAATTGGTTTGCAACCTATAAGTAATTCAACAAGCTCTTAAACTCCATTTTTTAACATAGAACTCATCTTATCACTTATTGCATTCCTCCACATGTCTGATTGATGACTATTAATGGCTTCAAAATAACTCAAGGGATCCATAGTTTCACTAATCTCACATTCTGTTTCTTCCAAATAGACATAATAGTTACTTGAGATTACTGATCTTCTTTTTCTTTGGGACCTCCTTAAGGGAATTTCTAGAATTTGTTGAATTGTTTCAGGAATTGTTTCGCCTGTCAGAGGAACATCATCCATAATAGGTGCTTCTATCTGAATAGTAAATTCACTGCCTCTTCTGTTACGTTCAGTTGTACAACTACTGCATCTGTGAGTTGTAAAGGAATTGAAATTGTATTATACTGTTTATTTAGTTCAAAGCCTTGAGAGCAACTTTCTTTAGCAACATCAAATTCTAAGCATTTTGCAGTTAGTGATTCAACAATTCTAGTACCCCTTGTAGGGTAATAGAATCCATACCCTTTTGAGTGATTTGGATAACCAATGAAGAAGCAACGGGAAGTTCTGGGATCTGTTTTCTTTAGGGAAGGATTATAAATTTTCACCTTAGCAGGACACCCCCAGACACAAAGTGATTGAGACTTGGTTTTCTTCCAGTCCATAGTCGAAAATGGTGTTTTAGGAAAAGATTTACCTACAACCCAGTTCAAAATATAATTAGCAGTCCTTATTGCTTCTCCCCATAAAAAAATTAGGCAAATTAGACCTACTCATCATGCTCCTCACCATGTCCATAAGTGTGCGATTTTTTCTTTCTGCCACACTATTTTGTTCAAGACTACCAAACATGGTATATTGGACAACAAACTCATAATCTTGTAAATACTTAGCAAAAAGTCCCTTTTGTTGTCCCCTTTCATTATATTTTTCATAATATTCACCACCACGATCTGACCTAACTATTTTGATGACTCTCCCCAATTGTTTTTCAACTTTAGTTCGATAAATTTTCAACATATCAAGGGCCTCAGACTTTTCCCTAATGAGAAAGACATATCCATAATGGGAAAAATCATCAATGAAGGTTATGAAATAATTTTTACTGTATATAGTTGAAGGATAGGGACCACTGATATCAGTATGTATTATTTCCAAAAGACTTTCACTACGAGTCGTACCTTTTTTCTTAGTTTTGGTTAATTTTCCCCTCATACAATCAACGCAGGTGTTTATATCTTCCAGATTAAGTGAGGGAAGTATTTCATCTCTGATTAATCTCTTAATTCTTTCCTTTGAAATGTGACCTAGTCGTTTATGCCATAACAATGGAGACCTCTCCTTAATTAAAGGTCGTTTGATCGCAGAATTCTCAACATTGAAAGATAGATTATCAGTTTTGGAATTTAAGCATAGTCTATATAATCCATCAGATAAATGCATTTGCCAATCACATTAGAATGATAAGAAATTTCAACTCTTTTATTTCCAAAATTGAAAAAATATCCAGCTTTATCAAGCAATGAAAGAGAAATCAAATTTCTTTTAAATGACGGAATATAAAAAATATTTTCTAAACAAAGGCGATAACCCAATTCTAATGACAAAAAAATGGTTCCTATATATTCAACTTCAACATCAGCACCATTTTCTACTTTCAGCTTAGACTCATTCTCGCTTGGCTTCTTGCCATTTCTGAACCCCTGTAATGTAGAAGTTACATGAACAAAAGCACCACTATCAAGCCACCAAGAATTTATTGGAATATCAATTATATTTTATTCAAAGCAAACATAAGCCAATGACTCACCTTAATCTCCACCCTTCTTTGTTAGCCAACCTTTATATTTAAGACCATCAGCCTTCTTATAGCCTTTCTTCTTACAGAAATAACAACTCATATCTCTTATTTTATCTACATCACTGGGAGTCTGATTCCTGCTATGCCTTTTGAAGTCTTGATCCTTTTTGGGAGCCTGTATCTTCTTGTCCTTAAATTTTCCTTTTCCCTTATAGAAATTCGACCTATTATGGGAAACAAAATATGCATTCTCATTCTTTTCCCTCTTCAACTTTTCTTCCTCGGCCACACATTTAGAAATTAAGTTGTTCAGATCCCAAGTCTGATCTTGTGTGTTATAAGCAGTTTTAATCTGATTAAATTCTTGCGGAAACGAATTAAGTGCTTGATGAATGACAAAATTATATGAAATCGGAATATTATGAGCCTTTAATTTTGATTAAGCATGTACCATCCTCATGATATATTTTCTAAGCCCCTTAGTGCTATCATATCTCATACTTGTCAATTCACCCATAAGTTGTTCTGCCTCACCTTTGTCAGACACATGATACCTCTTTCTCACAGCATCAAAAAATTCCTTAGCATTTGTGATTTCTGGTAAACCACTCATAAGATGTTCAGCAATTGATCTTTTTATAGTTATGAGATTGAGATGGTTAGATTTCTCCTACTTAGCATAGTACTCCTTTTATGCAACAGTGTTATCCTGAGTGGGTTTCAAAGGTTCACTTTCACGTAATGCCAAGTCCATATCCACTATTCCAAGGACAAATTCAAAATCTTGCTTCCATCTTTTATAATTAGAACCAATCAAGACCTCAATGGTTGTATTATTGTTGTTTACAGCAAAAGAAACTGTGGTCAATTAAGCAAGTAATTTTAAAAGCTTAAGTGAAGTAAGCTATCCTTGAGAAGCACTTATTGTATCATCATAAACTCCCTTTTGGGCAGAGAACATGACATACATTAGGCATCTCTAGCATGAAGCTAATATGAATGAGGACTCATCTTATCACTCATTGCATTCCTCCACATGTTTGATTGATGACTATTGATGGCTTTAGAGTAACTCAAGGGATCCATAGTTTCACTAATGTCATATTCTGTTTCTCTCAAATAGACATAATAGTCACTTAAGATTGCTGATCTTCTTTCTCTTTAGGACCTCCTTAAGGGAATTTCTCAATTATTCGAATGAGTTTTGTACAATAACCCTAATTTCGATTTTTGCATTTTTCGAGCTATTCAGTGGGTTTTACCGCAATTAAATGTCATATAAAGATTAACAAATATGAGATGAAGGTTTCTCATGCAACAATTCAAATTCCAATTTAAGAGAAATCAAAATAGGATGAACATGTATAATTCAGACTTTTGAACTTTGGATTCTCTTTGTTCGGTTGGAATTATGAAGCAAATAATATGTCATATGAAAGCTTGTGATATGGATAACCAAAGCCCTAAACTGATTTGGCCAATTAGTGAACAATCATAAAAATATCAATTAGCAAAGTGATACAAATGAACACTAATTTTATTGCCTTATTTTAAATCTTAGGTTCTAGATTTCATACAAAAACCTAGCTCTGATACCATTATTAGAATAGTAGGATCTTGTATGAAATTAGAACACTAACATGATATTGGAATAAGAATCATACCTGCAGCTACCATGGAAGTAGGTTAAAGACTGGATCTTCCTCTCTATTATCCTATGCTTAGATGAGCGACTTTCATTGGGACTAGCATACTTGAATTAAGGTTAGAGAGGGGATGTAGCTCTTACTTATAGATGTTTTATCGGGCCCTCCCATCATGGGCTTCAACAAAACAATTGGCCCACACTATTATAACCATTCACTAGACCTTTAATTTGAATGTGTGCTAAAGCCCACTAACTTTATAATCACCTAACTTTAGTTAGGCTTAGAATAATTTTAATGAACCATGGTCAACCCAATTTTAGAAAACATTAAAAGAATTAATGTGAACCCACATAAAATTTTCCAACATTGGAACCTTTTTTGCTTTCTCTTTGGAACATTCTCTTGTTTAAATGTGGCAGGTGACTTCAGCTCCATTGTGGACTTTTCGTCAAGCTTCTCCTAGGAAAGTGAATTATAAAATTAGTCCTCAGTTCCACACTGACACTATCATCACCATCAATCTTCAAAGCATCTTGCTCTAGGTCATAAAAGTCATTAGAAGAGATCCCATCCCAAGAACTAAGGGTGAAATTATCTATATTGAAACTCTCAATTGGTTTTTCTTCATATGCTGTGGAGAAATGTAAAGATAAGTTAAATCTCCATAGAGCCACATAAGCATAAGTGGAAGACCCTGAATTTAGAAGCTCACATTTTATCTGCTTCTAAATATTACCAAAAGGTAAATAGTTTTCCTAAACTATATATAATTGTACAAACCTAAGAAGGTTAGAACTTAAAATAAACCTAGCTAGTTACATCTTCTTCACACTTAAAATGATTAGAATTCATAAGACAAGACCCTTACAAACTGGCTCCCTGGTCTAGGCTTCCAGCATCTTTCAAGCCTAGAGAGATTCTTTTCAAGTTCTACAAGCCAAAGTACTACTCAAAGAGTACACCAATAACAATACAGCAAAGATATCTGATGTGCTATAAAATGAATATGCAAATTTTGAACATTTGACAAAATGAAAGACAAGCAATCATGTAGACATGTATGGTCCAGGAGCTACAGAATGTATGTCATCAGAATTACACTATGGTAAGGACATGAAATGATTATTTGTCATCAATGTCGGCCAAATGAACTAACATAAACTTATTGAGCTACCAGATTTTAGGTAAATAATTGACAAACCTTTAATATATTATTATTAGTATTATTTCATTTTTGTTGGCATTAGGCTTTGTCTTGGGTTGTTCATAGTCACATTTGGATTTCACCGAGTAGCTTATCTCAAATGAACCTATCATTCTTTATCTAATTGTCAAGAAGGTGTTCTGATGTAGTTGGTTATCACGTCAGTCTAACACACTGAAGGTCTCTGGTTCAAGTCAGGGTGATGCCATTTTGTGGGTGTATTCTTTTGAGAAAAAAAAAAAACTTTATAAAGCTGCATAGCAAACATAATCATAGTTATGCCTCTTCCTCACCAACTTGGATATATGGTTCTTGATTTCTTTGTCTCAGTGCTTCAGTACACCTCTAGATCTATGAGCATATATAACTATAAACTACTACTCTATCTTCAAATTCTTGTCTGTGAGCATTACTACACGCTTTGAGCTTGCCATCACCTTGAGTTTCTTCCCGCTAATTTTGATGGCTATCTATGATGTTTCATTGTGGGCTCATGTTGTACAACATACTTGTACAACCTTCTTGCTCCCTACCAAACACGCTTTGCTACTCTCAAGCACCATCCCACTTGTTCCATTTTGTGTTGCGTTTATGGATTCCATAATTTTTAATTGAACTAAATTTAGATATAATTTTTTATATTTTTATTATTAAATTTCTCAATCAAAATATGATATGTATATAATAATCCAATAAAAATATGATAAATGTATGGTTTAATTAAAAATTTATACAATCATTTACAAAAATTACACACTTGTTATATTTTAATGAAAAAATCATATACTTGGTATATTTTAATAGAAAAATTTAAAAATAAAAATATATGCAACTGCATATAAAATTTTTTCTTTTTAATTTGAATCATACTTGGCTTTTTTTTCATATTGTGTAAATCTGATATGGGAAGAGTATGTTTAAATTAAAGAGAATAGAAGGGGGAAAAGAAGAGGAGTGAAATTCTAATTTTTGTATTTTCTTTGCTTTAGGTTTTAATTTGACGTTTTTTCTCTTAAAATATATTTGGATTAAGAGAAATAAATGAAAATGAAAGGGAAAAAAAAAAGTTAGACTCAAATATAAATAAATAAATAAAATGTCAAAATTATTCCTTCTTTTTATCTCTACTGTCTCAATCCAAACCTACCAATCATGCTAGTTTCTGTTTACAAAGTTACGTTTTCAATTTTATTTTACATACAAATTTATTAAATATCCAAACTCAATTTCCTTAAAATTAACAAAAATAAGACGCACAACCCATGACAAAGTCTAGTGGAGCCATTACTTGGATTCATTTATTCAGAGGATACATATTGAAGTTTGGTTAAAATGCACCATCAAAGTGTAACATTTCTTTTTATTATTATTTTGATGTTACTAAAGATAAGTCAATGGGACAAGTTAAGAACCCAGCAATCTGTGAGCTAACCGGGGTGCTGTTTGGTAGTGCTAGTAGACAATTCCTTACACCTTGCTGAGTCTCCCTTGTATCCATCAAGTTTGGTTACCTAGTTAATGACATGTTACAGGGAATAATAAGAAAACAAAACAAAAACTTTTTATTTACATGGTGACACATAAAAATTAAATTATTTCAATTTAATTTGATCCTAATGGGAAATCAAGAGAAAGTGTCATAAACATGGACAAAAACCGATTTGTCACTTGTCAATGTGCTGCCCACATTTTGGATCCTTGTGAGGTTTTTCATTTTCTGCGTTGAAAATTTGAAGGCGTGGGGTCTGCTCATTGATTTATGTACATTAATTGCTATTGACTGAATGAGATTGAAGATGACATTGAAAACATCATCACTAATGCTATAAAATAATATTAAAGTGTTTGGATCTCTCTTTGATAGGAATATACGAATCAAGATTTGGCACTTCAGGGAATATTTCTTCTTCTTTTTTTGTTTATTTTATTTCCAATGGTTTTACTTTGTTAATTAGGATTTGTGCAGTGAATCTCCAAGGTTAATTGTTGATCTTATAATTGTCATTAAAAAAAAAGAGAAGTATGAAAAAAAAATTGCCAAATTGTACTATTATATGAAATTAATGTTAAATTATGAAGATGTCAAATAGGTCAATCCAACATATAGATGAGCCTATCACAAGTTGTAGGTTAAATAAGTTGATTTATTTAACCGTCTTATTTTAAATGAGCCAAGAACTTCAACCTGCTTAACCAATCAAAAAATATATAAGCAAATAGTATTCATTGCAATAATTAATATCTTCAAAATCTAAATAATTATTTTAAACAATTAAATCTAAATTTTCAAAACCTAAACAACTCATTCAAGTTTCAATAATCAAACCAGATTAAGAAATTCTTTAAATTTTTTCATCAATAGTATTTAAGTTTTATTTTAAAAGATTAATTCTTGCAGTAAGAGTCAAAATGTTATCCTAATTCTTAAAATTATTAAAAATTAAATAAAAAATTAAAAAGAAGCAAAGTTAAGTAGGTTAGAACCCACCTAAAAAAAAGAAAGTTAACATGACCCTAAACTTATATGAATTGACAAAACCTAAACTCAATACACTAAAATAATAAGTTAAACAAACTAATTCTATGAATTCAATCCTTTTTTACGGCTCTATAAAACTTTTTATTTTTGGATCAATTTTACGGCTTTATAAAACTAAATCCTACATAATATTACATGATATAGAATAAATAAAAAAATAACTAAACAAAAGTAAAGAAGTACATATTTTGTACTCTCTCTCTCTCTCTCTCTCTCTCTCTCTCTCTCTCTCTCTCTCTCTCTCACACACACACACACACACACACAAAACTAACTCCTTGACAACCTCAATTTCTTGTACTCCGATTGACGGTGGCATCCATCTAAACCAACAAATAACACTTTTAGGTAGAGTCTATGGCTCTTGCCCCTTTGAAATGTCAAAAAAGTATATAAAAAATTAAAACAATTAAAGTCATAGCATTGTTGTCATAATTAATGTAAACCATAACGGGCAAACTTTAAATCATGCTAGAGAAAATCATAATGTGGTTTTGACATTTAATAATCTAGTAGCCGTTATACCCAACATTGATTTACATTTTAAACAGAGAATTAACCCCCACTCCATCTAAAATTCAAAGTATATGATCAATAATAGGCTTGGGAATGAGTTATATAAAGATGTGTCTCACAGTCCAAAGCGAAAAAAATAAGATGACGGGTCCTATGTATGGATTATTTTTCTGGATCTCAACTTAGATATATATGAACTTAAACCAAAAATTCGGAGAAAAAAAAAGGTCGAAATTTTTGTTTTCATAACAGTAAAAGAATAAATAGGGAAAAAGTGATGCCCTTGACACTAGACTTCAATAGCATCAATGTGTGGAAAATGGAACATCTATAAGCCGTTTCACCTTGAGCAACGAAAAATATTTACAGCACTCTTGTAATATTTAAAATTTTAATATTAATTATCATTTATATTTGATAAATAAATAATTTTTATTTAAAACTTAAGATTTAATTCAATTATAATTTAAAATTAAATTAGATAGCTTTAAAAAATTAAATTATATATAACAAAATATAAATGATAATAATATTAACTACTTAATAATAGTTTAAAAAAAAAACTGAAGTACAGGAATAGGCTGCTATGGTGAGTTGATCGCTCCCTTGGCCATGTGCGTTAGGATGGACTGATGGCCATATATTTGATATCCCTTGCCAAAGCCGCACTAATTAATATTGTATTATTGTTTCTATTTCTTGAATATTGACATTGATAACCTAAAAAAATTATGACATCATCCTGATGCCACTATATACGAGGGAGGTTTTTTTTTTTAATCTTATTTGATGTTTATGTGATCTAATAAATAAGTGCCGGTAATTTTTCAAACAACGATAGTTGAGATATTTGTGTATGGTAAAAGTCAATGATTTTGGTAAAAAAAATTAATCTGGGTTAACTAGCTATCAAAAATTAATTGTACACTTGTTCAATAATATGTAATCTTAATTTTCATGAGTAAAACAAAATCCACTCTGCAGTTATCTGCACTGAACGTACCGCATCATTATTGCTCCCCAAAAGTGTATATAAATTGTGATTAATGGTTAGAGATGATCAGTAAAACATGAAAGGACAAAAGAGAATGACAATAAAGACAAGTTAATATGATCTTGATGATATTAATTATTAGTTGAATTCTAAAGCAGGAAATATTGTTGGGCTACAAAAAAATAGTGACATTGTCCGATTCATCTCACCTTAAATAGTTAATATTGTTTAATTCATTGATTAAGTTTAAATTTAATAATTTTTTTATTTTTATTTTACATAAAAGAACGTTATGTATTGTTAAATATATTGAGTGTAATAATAAATTAAAAATAAAAAAATTATTATTTAATAAAATAAAAAAATATATTATATTTCTTATATTTTAAAATTAAAAAAATTTCTTTAAATTTATTATAAAAAGCACCAGAGGGAGTATATAACAAAAATTAGTGATTTATTAAGTTGAGAGAATTGACAACCTCTAACGATGAACAAAATCATGATGGCTGAAATTTATACTACTTTTGCTCAAACCAATGGCACCACTCAAAAGTTCAAAATTCCATTCTATGGCAATTGACAAAGATATCAAATATTATATAACTGATGTTTTTGTTTATATTCTGCATGATGGCACCAATGGCTAAAATCTTAAAAGCAATGATGTTCATATTTGCGTCTGTATTGGGTTGTTGGAATATTTGTTTATATTGACAATGTGAAGTTCACTTTAGAAGCCACTATCCCTTATGATTGATGTGGAAATACAAGGCAAAAAAGAACACTACTTGATCACTCAAAGTCCCAATCTAGATGAATACTGCTAACTAAAGGGTTTTGTAAGCCAAAGTGCAAAAAATTTCAATATCATGTCCAACATTATTATATTAAAAATTAAGGATTAATTTTTTTAATATTTGTAACAATAACTATTATTACTTGAAGTGTGCAAGGCATTGAGTGTAATATAAATGCAAAAGGAAAACCACTACAGCACTAAACTTTTAAAATTGCAATGGGATTCGAGTTTATCATGATTGGATTGCAAGTCAAAATCTTATCAATTCTTTTAAATAGAGTTTTTAAGTTTAAAATTTAACAAATGTTTGTGTCAACAGAAATTTAACACCTAAAAGTCAGATACAATGGGGACATAATTCATAAATGGCTAATATTTTCAATTACTATATGTAGCTTTTAGCTATTCAACATGTAAAATCATGTCTCTAAACACAGAAAGAAATAGAGAGATCACATGCTTGTATTATTTATATATCAATTTCATAATGTTTCCACTTGGGTTGCCTTCATACTAAACTATATATTAAAATAAACATTTATTTACAATGTGAAGAACCTTACGGCTTTTAATGATGCATTTACGTACGAACCGAGAAAAAGTCACCCTAATCAAAAGCTTGCACATAGGCATGCATATTTTGAATGAATAATGTTTTCCTATTTGTAAATATTGATGAATTAATTAAATCATAATGTGACTAATTAAGCGTAGAATATGAATGCGTTTTGGGGTATGCAAACTTAATTTGTTAATGTCACTAATACTGCTATATAATGTGATGAAGGAAAAATGAAGGGGCGAAAGGCGCGCGTGTAGTGTTGGTGATTGGACTGACAAGTGGCACTTGGTGGTTGAGAATCGGCACGCAAAGGACAATCAAAATACTGCTTTAAACGCCAGCGTGGCACGCATCACAACATGCCTATTGGATCACTTAAGTGTTTTTTTTTTTTTTACATGAAGTAGCTACCAATACATAGTATTGGGTTAAAGTTGCCTTCTCTATAACTATGGGAAAAAGAATAGTCTTTAGGTACTACTACAGAAATATTTTTGAAAAGATAATGAATATTTTTGGAAATATAATGAATGCTTGTCGTGCTTGAGGATTTCTTAATTTGGTTGCTTTTTATAGCCAATGACTCTATGCCAATTGTTATTAGTCTCTCTTAATGCCACGTGGATTTACATTGATAATATGAGCCCTGATAATATAGAGTAGATCATTTTGATATGAGACTTATAAAATATCCATAATACTTAACCCTAAATTTGCTAGCTCATTTGTAGACTATATTTAAACTTTGACCTTAAAATTTTGGATTTCGAGCTTTCTATTTTAAACAGATTATTATTTTAGAGTAATTATCATATTTCCTCTATCCCTCAAGAAAGGAAATTTCATCGTTCTTCTATTTTTTGCTTTCTTGTTGCCCCCATGAGATAGCATCTTCTTTAAGTTCATTTTGTTATCGTGCGTCTTTGACTCATATTCTGAGATCTAAGATGATCGAGGAAGATTTAGAATTCTTGCATATAGTGTTCCACTTGGATTTTGTTTGTTGTTGCGGAAAGGCTTGCACACTTCTTCATATATGGGATTAGGATACGGTATGGTGCATGGATGAAGATTGTTGATATTATAAGGTTTGATTCTTGCTTTATCCCTTTTTTGTTAAGGCGCTGATGTGTGTTTAATTTGTTATTAACACAGTTAGTTCCTTAATCGATTATGGTGATAACGTGTTTTGTCATGTTGTACAAGGAGGCTTTGCAATTCATAATTTTGCTATTTTGTTCAACTTAAGACTTTGTTGAGATTCTTACGCACCAAATATTCGTATTAAGGAGATGACAAAACAAGAAGAATGTAGCTTAGCCCAACAAAGAGATAATGCGTTGCTTAGAATATTGTGGTACAATTTCTCTCCTCAATGAGCTAAGGAAAAGAGAATTGTTTGTAGCCCAATATACAGTGATATTTTTGAAAAGTTTGTCTTGTTAAAATAAAATAAAATAGGAGTAGAAGTAGGAAATTAAAAATAGACTTTGAAATATAAAAGTCACTATCTTTAACAGTTAATACTCTTTTAAGATTCAACAAAACTTTTAAAGAAATACTCAAAAGAATTTAATATTTTTTGTTTTAAAAAATATTATTTATAAACTATAACAATCATTTTTTAATAGTTATATCTATTTATTTTATTAATAGACATGTCTATTTTCTATTCTCTATTTTATTTTAAAATAGTCCAAGTTTTTTAATATATATATATATATATATCAATTATTAATATATATGTATATATATTATAATTTTTGACATACTAAATAGATTTATCTTCACATACATTTAAATAACATTTTTCTTATCCGATATAAGACTTTAAATTCTACTTTATATTACAAATTATATAATATGTCTTGCTTAAGGATTCCTTGAGTTGGTTGCCATTTATAGGAAGGGTTTCGTGCTACTTGTTGCCACTCTCCTTTAAATTTATGTGATGTTGTCTTGATAATATAGATTGTATCATTTTAAGCCTATAAAGATATTAATCTTATAAGATAGCTATAATAATTAGACTCAAAGAAAACTGAGTAACATTTAATTTTTTTACTTATTTTTTCAAAAAACTTGAATGTCACGTCAAATGTTTCCCATTCTCTCAAAGATCTAATTAAATTTTCATTATTTTTAAAAGTTATACTAAATTCTTAAAAAAATTGGATTCCTTTAAAATTTATATTTCTTGATAAAAAATATAATTTTGAAAGCATTGAAATTTTAGATTTTTCCCATAAATAGTTTATATTTTCATTCTTATATATTTCGTATACATATAATAAAAAGTAATTCTTAATTTGTATATGGTATTGTATTTTTTTGGATTATATTTATATTTGAAGACAATCCAAAAATAAATAAATAAATAAATAATGGAGAGGGAGAGTTAGTTCGTGCAACACATGGCAAAATACTTGTATATAAAATAATTAATTAATTTATAAATAACTAAAATATATTATAAAAGCTAAATTTAATTATTAATATAACTTCACCAATTTAAGTTTAAACATTCTTTAATTTAATATTTTTTTTTAAAATATGTTTGACTTGAGTAAAATAAATAAGAAAAGAAAAGAAAAACATCTATTTTAATCTTAATAAAAAAGTGTCTAAATCTTCTTTCCTGCCCCTCCATTCTCTTCATTCTAACCACATCCTTATATATTGAAAAATTATGTTTTACAATCAAATAACATCTAAAATTATTTAAATATCAAATTTAATTTAGATATAGCTTTTATTTAGTTTAAAAAAACATTTTTTTTCCATCTAGAATCTATTGCTGTCAAATTGGATAAAGAAAAATTTTAATTTTGACAATTTCTTTTGTAAGTACAAAAGAGGATGATTGAATGGAGAATGGAAGAGAAAGGAAGAGTAGAGAAAGAAATAAAAATTTAAATTTTAGACATTTTCTTTTATAAAATACTAAATTCAAATTTTATATAATTGTAATATAGAATTCTACAATATGTTTGGTTAAAAAAAACAAAAAATGTTCATTTAAATCTAAACAAAATCATGTCTAAATTAAAGTTTGTATGTAAATTAATTTCACATGTTACTTAATTTTTATAATATAATTTTTAAGTACATAAGAGTGTAATTAGAGTGAGAAGAATGAAAGAAAATTTAATAATTCTACTTATTTAGATTAAAATAATTTTTTAAATTATTCTATTCAATTTAAACATATTTAAGACAAAATATCAAATTAAGAAAAAATCATATATATATATATATATATTTACATAGTTTAGAAGGAATTGCACTGATCAGAAATTATAAAAAACGCAGCTCCTTTTGAGAGTGCTGTGACTCTGCTTTCTTTTTTCTCTTTTATTTTTTTTTAAGTTGACTCTTTTCCTCTAAAAAAAATGTGCCTTTTATTCTGAAATCCGTGCAAAGCATGAGTGAGTCCTCTATTTTGAAATTGAAAAGGAAAATTTTATTTATAATTAAATAATTTTAATAATTAAATTCAATTTTTATAATATATTTTTAATTATTTATAATTAATTTAAATATGTAGTGAAGTGAAAAAAAAATGGAGAAGTTAGCAACGGGGTGCCTAATTTTGGCAGTGCCACATGTTGCAATTTCAAAAAGATTGCTCAACATGTGTTGCTGTATTGGAGAGGTTTAACCCGTTGAAAAAAGGAAGAAGAAGAAGAAAGAATTAAGAGTGTGTAAAAAGAGTAAAAGAGTAACAATACACATTTTGGATAATGACTATAATTAGATATAATTTTTTATATATTTATTATTAAATTTTTTAATTAAAATATAATAAATATATAATTTTTAATAAAATATAATAAATGTATGATTTTATTAAAGAATTATATAATTATTTATACTTAATTTAAAATTGATAAATGCAAGTATTTAAAAAAAAAAGATATGTTTAAAAATAAATTAATCAAGGCAACATATCAAAGAATAAATTTGGCTAATATCTAAAAAAAGCTCAAATGTATCATTTTAATGTAAAAAAGTATTTTCTTAAAATTACTCTAATATGTATTTAAATTGAAAAAGAATTTAAGAATATTCATGGGATCCTTATTATATATATTTTTTTAAACTCATATGTTGGTGTGTATCCTATTTAGATCTTGATTCATATTCTATACTTTGTCCTATATCCTCTGAATGAGTGATAATTTTATGTTTTTGAAAATATCATATATTTTTAATAATGAAGTAATTAATTATTAAATATAGACTAAAATTTTATTAAAAATTTTATTAAATATTAACTTATTTAATAATTAATAATTTTTAAAAAAATTAATTTGATTTTGATATAATTAATGAATATGATTATAATAATAAATCTATTAAAATAAATAAAATAATATTTTATATTTAATAACATTTAATAATTAATTATCTGATAACTAAAGAATATAATATTTTTTATAATCATAACATCATCACTGCGTTTGAATATCCCTTAAAATGGTCGTCGAATACAGTAGTGCCGCAACGCCAACACGTCGGCAAAAGTGTCCAAAAGCATTTTATCTTTCATTCGAAAACAATGTAACTTCTCAAACGTGAATTTGAATGTCTTATGGCGATTAAAGGGGATTCAATTAAGGTCGAAATATCTTTTTTTTTTGGATTTTAAATGATAAGTTTGAAAATAAAAATATATATAATTAAGAGTGCAAAAATTATAATTGTGAATAAAAAGCATGCTTAAAAAATTTTAATTGTATAATTATAACTGTGAGTAAAAAGTATACTAAAAAAATTTTAATTGTATAATACAGTTAAAATTTTTTAAGTATGCTTTTTATTCACAATTATAATTTTTGATCTCTTAATTACATTTTTAATTTTCAAACTTATTATTTGAAACCAAAATTAAAAAAAAAAAAGACTTTAAATCCTCTAATAGCTGAAGCGGATCCAAATTCAAAGTGAATTAATGTTGTGCAATTCATGTGGAATAACATAGATGTAGAAATTTTTATGTGAATTTGTATTATGTTTTGTAAAAGTATTATAAACTTAAATAGTAAAGGTTTATACAAAGAAAACTATGTTAATATTAGTTACAATTTTTAAAAAAAAATATATTTTAAGATTCTTTTAAGAAGAACCTTTGTAGCTTTATGAAACATACTTAAAGAAGTATTAACAAAAAAAACTTATTACATATAATTTTATTTTATTATCAATATATATATACGGAGAAAAAGTTAATATTTGTAGATAAAACCTTAATATCCATTAAGGTACTATAACAGCTTGATTGATGACTAACTAAATACTAATACAATCCTCATAGTAATAATTTTGTTGACACATTTTCTTATCCGATTTAACTTCCACCGTCATTTCCCAGCATGAGTTTCACTGTAGTCGTTTCATAGGCCGTCGCGCAGGAGATCAATTTTGCCTTGACTACCTAATTACATTTCGTAATACTTGTTGTACACTTCACATTAAATTTGTCAACTAGCAACAATCTGACATCCAAAATGACTATAAATATTTTTTTTTGGAGGTCATTTTACAGTTTTTTTTTTATTTTTCTAAATTATTTTTATTATTTATTTATATATAAATTATAAATTGTAAATTATAAATAATGTGTTCAAATTGAAAACCCGAAAACATATTAAAAGCATTGACCAGTTAGAACCGACAAGTCTTCTTGCACATGTGAGCATATGAAGTTTTCATTAAATATTTAATATAAGATAAGAGCAATTCTTATCCATATCATTTATATAATAAATAATTAAAATTTATTTTGTATATAAATTTTACTTGTATTATATATAAAATTTATTTATAAAAATTAAATTCTGACAATTGATTATACTCAGTACACTAAAAAAAATTTTATAAGATAAATGAAAGATTTTGCTTTTGAGTAAATCAAAGTACAGATATTTTTATGTGAATTTTATAATACATAGTGACTGTTTACAAATGCATCAACGTATATAGATGTTTGTGCAATTTTGCCATAATTAAATGATCTTTTTTCTCCGAGAAACTTTTTCTTCTAAAATTTTTTAAAGTAAGAGACCTATAAAATATAAAAAATAAAAAACTTTGAAAGATTTTAAAGGGTTAGTTAAATTTTTTTTTTTTTTATATCCTTCCCTTTTTGTTATAATAACTCTTAAACCAAAA
Organism: Erythrophleum fordii; assembly: GCA_032878935.1. Lineage (NCBI taxonomy): Eukaryota > Viridiplantae > Streptophyta > Magnoliopsida > Fabales > Fabaceae > Erythrophleum > Erythrophleum fordii. Next base: position 43,410,020 of record JAVQMF010000053.1, on the reverse strand, counting down.
AAAAAAAGGGTAAAACATTCATCTGTTACTTTCCATATCCCCATCCAGTAATTTTATTATGTAATCTATTATTCAGGAGACATTTATGGCTAAACCAAAATCTATACAAGTAAATTATAATAATCTATCCTAAAGTTTAGCTAAATTATATCTGATATTCTTTTTGTTTCAAAAATTACATTTGCTTTTCTAGATATTATATATGTATATATATTGCACAAATTTTTCTTTCAATTTATTTTTTACTAATGAAGTTAACTTTTTTATATAATATAAAATTTTAATTTTATTATTAATACAATAATAAAAAATAATTAACTAAGTTAATGTTAAGCTCATAATACTATTTGCAAATGGGTCAAAATACACATTTTTCCCATAATTAAACGATTATTTCTCTTTTTAATTATTTAAAAAAAAATTGTCCCAAAATTTTTAAATTGAGAGAACTTTAAAATATCAAAGATAAAAGATTTTGACAAGTTAGTTAGTTAAAATTTCGTATGTCCTTCCCTCTTTCGTTAATAACTCCTAAACAAATGTTGTAAAAGAAAAACTCTTAAAAATAATAATAATAATAATAATAATAAAACATTCCCTTTCTTTTTATATCCCATCAAAAAATAAAGTAAATTGATTACGTAATACATTATTTATCAAGGTACGTATAATTAAACCAAAACTATATGAGGAAATTACATTAATTTTAATAAAGTTAGGCTAAATTATATCTAAAACTCTTCATATTTCAAAAATTACACTTAGTTTTCTAAAAATTGATATGTATATATATATAACATAAACCTTTTTTTCTAATTTACTTTCTATCAATAAAATTAACTTTTTACACAATATCATATTTTTTTAATATAATAATAAAGGAAAACTCTATGATAAAATTGTAAATTTATTTTTAATATAATAATAAAGACAATTAAATAAATTTATTTTTGAAAAGAATATACATTGTGTAAAAAATTAATTTTATTAAAATAAATAAATTAGATAACTTCTTTTTTGCAAAATATAGTAATTATTAGGAGATTCAAGTTTACTTTTGGAAAAAAAAAATTGTAATTGTCTGGCTATACTTCAGTTGGGGTAATTTACTCAACCTATATTTGTTTTGCCCAATAAAATTCACCCAAGCTGCCCGCGATAAGGACAAACCCAATGGCTGCCAAAGCGGATGAAAAATGCCATCATTTTCAGCGGCGATTCAAAACGACATTTCTATTTTCTATTTCGCTCGTGAAAAAGATGTCACGATTTTTTTTTTTAAATTTATACGTAATTCTTCATATCTTTATTACTAAATTTTTAATAAAATCATGAAAAGTATATCATTGTCTAATAATACCATAATAAGTTTATAATTTTTTACAAATAATTATATATTTTTAATTAAAGTATACACTTATTATAAATTTATTAAAAAATTATAATTTGTTATATTTTAATTAAGAAACTTAATAATAATAATTTTTTTTCTTTTATTTTTATTTCTTTTTCTTCCTAAGCAAAGGCTTATTTTTCTTTTTTGCTTAATTTATGTAATTAAATTATTTTTTGGAAGCAATATACAAATTAAAATTTACCACCGTAATTTACAAAAAGCAACAAATTTGATTTTCCCCCTTGTGAAACAATTCCCACATGGCATCACATGGAACTGCTCTATCCACTGCATATCAAAATTGATTTAGAATTGAAATAATAAAAATAATTTAATTTGATTTAATAAAAAAATATCTTTTACTTATTGGCCAGAAAAAAAAAATCTTTTGCTTAACTCATTTATACTAAATAAATAAAATAATTTAAAAATATCTTATTATTCGACATGATAATATCTTCTTTAGGCCCCAAAGCCATTCCCTTGCATTTAACCCATGAGACACTTTATACGTTGTCTTATATGTGAGATACTGGAAAATTATTTGTTTAAGAGATAGGTAACTTTAATAATTAAATAATCATATTATTATGACATAATAATAATAAATAAATAAAGATAATTAATAAAATAATTTCCCTAAATTTCAGCAACACCAGGCGTTAAAACCCTTTTGCTCCAAATTGGAAACATATTTCCCGGGAAAATTATTTCCACAGCTCCCACTTCCCAATTCACATTCATGCATTTGAAATTTTGAAAATTAAGGGAAAATAAAAAACTCACGCGCCCATCGCATATTTATATCCAAACAAACAGATAGAGAGCCTTCAAACCAAATCAGTGTCTTCATCTATCACAGTCCTCTCCACGCACACTCTCACCGCAAAAGCATTCCGGCGACTTCTCCGGCCACGTTCTGGCAACCGTTCCTCCGAAGCCATGGGAAGGGAATGAGGAGCCGCCGGTGATCATCATGTCGGTTTCCTGCACTGACTACTTCCCTGATTCCGACCTTCTCTGCGACGAAGACAGCTCCGGAATCTTGTCCGGAGAGTCGCCGGAATGCTCCTCCGACCTCGATTCCTATCCTTCGTCCACGGAGGAGTCGATTGCCGGATTCATCGAACACGAGCACAGCTTCGTTCCCGGATACGACTACTTGTCCAAGTTTCAATCTCACTCGCTTGACGCCTCCGTCAGAGAGGAATCTGTTGCATGGATTCTCAAGGTAATCAATCCACTAATGAGTAACCGATAGAAGTACAAAACACCATTTTCAACATCTTTAATGATCGGGTACTACGTTGCACTGACATTACATTAATGCCACTCCAGCATCTTTAGCACCTAGCTGGATCACACTAAATGCATTGGTGGTAACTGTCTCTTAGAAACGGTCTAGATCTAATTAAGCCTTTCATCATCTCCTCCGTGTTTGTCAGCGCTTTCACTACCAGCCTTCGGCGGAGTTCACTGCGCCCGTTACTGTTTTTCATGCGTATGATTTACTTGTGATTATACGTGATGATGACTATATCTCACAGGTACAAGCATACTATGGCTTTCAGCCGCTGACGGCGTATCTTTCTGTCAACTACATGGATCGGTTTTTGGATTCTCGGCGGTTGCCGGTGAGTTTCCTCTTTCAATGTAAAAATATTCAGATATCAGAAATTAAAATGAAATTTAAAATGCCCAAAGTGAAAATTCTTTGGCGATTATGATATGGGTGGGAAAATTCTATGGGGTGATTATGTTTGACTTTTCAAACGTGAAAAGGTCTTTCACACAATAAAATGTTATTTTATTTCATAAATTATTTGATGCCAATTATATGATGTATGAATACTGTTGGCCATAAAAAAGGAAAAGAACATTGTTGCCTACAGTAGTACGACATTACGAGAATATCTTTGCCTTTTGCTACGTAAAAATATATATCATACATGCTAATTATTATGAGATTGAAATCAGAATATGCAGCGTTTGCCTTTTATTGGTTTTTGTCGACCGTTTCCATCTCTCTCGAATAAAAAAGGATCACTATTCTATTAACCTTTAATTATTAATTAAAAAAACGTAGTCATATTTACTTTTCCTTTCTTTTTTTGGAAATCATATTTGCTTTTTGAGTTTTGATATTTGCTTTTCGTATGTATGTACGTAGATGAAGGTATATACTATACTTTGCCGTGTATACGATGAAGGCTTGCTTATAGCACTCTCATCCTGGCTCGTGTAGTGTACTGGTGTTTGTGTCAAAAGATTGAATAGTATTATAAAAAGTGACTACGATAATAATAATTACATTTTCAGTTGCTTTTTTTTTTTTGGCCTGTATATTCCATTCACTTATTGATATGTTCAGCGAACAAATGGCTGGCCACAGCAACTTCTGTCTGTTGCTTGTTTGTCTTTAGCTGCAAAGATGGAGGAACCTTTAGTTCCGCCCCTTCTGGATCTTCAGGTATAATATCCTATCTCTAATCCCACCATTTTCAATCAAATTTAATAAAACACACGTTTAACTTTAAGCACATTCTTTTCAAAAGGAAATTAGTTAATAAAATTCTACATTGGTTCGGCTTGTCATTAGTTATGTACATGATTATATGTCTTTTATAATGTCTACAGGTAGAAGGTGCCAAATATATCTTTGAGCCGAAAACGATTTGTAGGATGGAACTACTTGTTCTAGGTGCTTTGGATTGGAGACTAAGATCAGTTACGCCGTTCAGCTTCCTCAGTTTCTTTGCGTGCAAGCTCGATTCAACTGGAACTTTTACTGGGTTCCTTATTTCACAAGCTACAGAAATCATCTTATCTAGTATCCAAGGTTTACTTGTACCAATTCATACTCATGCATATAGAATTTGAGCTATTTAAGAAGCGGAAAGTAATGAGGTGTTATGTACTCACGCGTTTTGAATAGTAACAATGCTATTTCTTTTTCTCTACAGAGGCTAGTTTTCTTGCGTACTGGCCATCATGCATTGCTGCCGCGTCCATACTCTGTGCAGCGAATGAAATTCCTAATTGGTCTCTGGTCAAGCCTGAGCACGCTGAGTCATGGTGTGAGGGGCTTAGAAAAGTAAGCATGTAATATGGTAATTTATGATTAAAAAAAATATTTGTTAAGTTTGAAACAAATAGATCATTCAGGTTGCCAAAGTACATATAAATCTGATTGTTGCAGGAGAAGATTATAGGTTGCTACCAGTTGATGCAAGAATTTGTGATTAACAGCAAGCAGAGGAAGCCCTCTAAAGTGTTCCCACAGCTTCGAGTAACTCGGCTCAGAATAAGGTCAAGTACGTCATCATACGCATCGTCTTCCTCTTCTTCCTCCTCCTCGTCACCTTATAAAAGGAGGAAATTAAATAACTGCTTGTGGGTAGATGATGACAAAGGGAACTCCGAGTGAAATGAGAAAAGAACGACAATAAAGGAGGGGAGGAGAAAAGGAAATAAGGTGGTCCAACTTGTCTGGAAACCTCAGCATTTTTTAAGAGGATATTTTATAAAATTGACTTGAGAGATGGTGTAGATTATATACTATGTATGAGAGTTTGGTGAGTTTATTTTTTTTATTTTTGTTATTGCGTTGGAGGGTATTGCCATTCATTAATGGCTTCGCAGATTCCCAAGGAAGCGGGATTTGTAACAATTATAATATTTCTTCTTGGAAAATGATCAGATGGAGAGAGGAAAGGGATCAGAAAGGTGCAATTAATGGTTTGGTCATTTAAGTGTGGAGGAAGTGGGGAATTGAAATTCAAAGGTGGCATTGATTACTGGTGAAAGGGAAGGGAAGATGGTGGGACACTGATCTAGAGCATGAAAAGAAAAAAGCAGTGAGCAGAAATCAAATGGGTTGGCAAACTTAATTAGGGGATTAAACTTTGAAGTTTGAACTGTTCATATCATGGGACTTTAAGTCAAGCTTCTCATCTTAGCCAGCAATTCCGCGTTTCTCCGACGGGATACCCCCCCAAGAAAACAAAAAAGCAAGGATAATAAGTTGAAGTTTGCTTCATTTTGTTGACTTTTTTATGGTTCGTGTGCAGACGCTCTAGGTGAGTGACACGCACGTGTCTTGTCTGGTTTTTTTTTTTGGCGGGAACTTTTTTCTTTTCTTTTCCTTTCGGCCTAACTAGAGTTTATACAGGACTCCTTCACATGGTGTCCACACGTGGGATGGAATCACGTGTCCATAAATTTTTAATCTTTGCATTGTTTTTATTTGTTTGTTTCAAAGAGGAGAACCCTCTTTTTCTTTGCAACTTGGCTTAAAGAAATGGAAAAAGGTCTTTGGGGCCTTTCATGCGTGCTGTGTATTATACTGAATTCCTTTGTAATACCTTCATTTCATAATGTAATAAATTTCTTTCGCTCACATATCTCTTCTCTCTCTCTCTCTCATGGCATGTGATTGGCAATTAGATACTTGGAAGTTTGTTAATTGCCGTTTTGTTCTTAGTACAGCATGAAAAAGTAACTGTAAGAGCCCACTTCTCTGGAATTTAGTGAGGCATAACCCTGAAGCGAAGGGACCTCTTGGTCCCGCTAGCAATAAAGACGGTTCATTTCAGTGACTATGACTCCTAAATTAGCCAGTGTCTCCTCGTGACCATCTCCAGGCTGTTCTATGACGCTACTATGCTATTACCGCCCGGAAATATCAGATAGTACCTGCCTTGCTCAGACATGTACATAGATCCTTCACAGATCAGGGTCATTCATTTTGAGTATCTAAGCATACATAAATCCATCATATTATACATCAGATGCCTCTTAGCCAATTAGTTATTCATAATGAATTGGAAGATAGGCGGCAAGTACCTGAGGTGCCAGCTTTTAATCCAAGAGGGAAGAAGCCTTTACTTCGAAGATTAGGTAAATTGCGGGCCAGGGCTATCATAACTATCCTTCAACTTAATTTTAATATTTTATAATTACATGTGCAATGGTGCACCGTTTGACCAATGAAGTTTGGCCGCTCAAATTCACATCAATAAAGATGCGTAACTTGGTCTTATCTGGTACACATGAAAATTTATTACATATTATATTGGTGTGGAGTAAATGTAAATTTATTAAAATGGATATTTCAGAAAAATTGTACTTACGGATATATTTTTTTATATCAAAATTTTCAATAAAGTTATATAACATATGTAAATTTTATTTTTTAAATCTAATTATATGATGTTAAGTTATAAAAGTCATACATTTATTTATGAAAATTATATATTTATCATGTTATTATTAAAAAATTATATATTTATTATATTTTAATTAAAAATCCTAATAAAAAAAATTTAGAGAACTAATATAAGTTTTTTCTAATTCAAAAGTTTATTAAAACGCTTATTTCAATGAATTTTGTTTAACTACTTATGTAGTTTGCTATCACAAAGATTGTGCCTAAATTTTTCTCCAATCTTGAAAAGCAGAGTGAAAGCCAAAAGAGCAAGAGATATTATAAAAACCGACTTTAACCTACAATTTCTTCTCTCCAAATTAATAAAGCTCATCCCGGAGAGCTTGTCATTTAGTCCCATATCCCCGACATGATGTATATTATTTTTGCATGCAATAACACTTACATTCACTGCCATAGCATTTTTCCCCATGGCTCCTTCGCAGAAAAAAGTAATGATGCGTGATGTTAGGAATTTATTATGCAATCTTATCACCCTTTCTTTGCATGACACCCATATGTGGCCTCCCATTAGCTGATTCAACATCCTATTCTCCAGCACATTGATGCTTTTCTGTCTTAACCCCCATGTTCATGATCAAACGAACTATGTCACTGCACAAATGGACCACAGAGAAGAAAACTATAGTTACGTAGCGACAATTTTTGCTCAGTTCCTACTCCTCCCATTGCTCTTGGATGTTTTCTCTGAATCATTGATCATGCCATGGATCAAGGACTAGTGCTTGGACCATGTGACTGATTCATTACATGCACCAGTTTTTTCAATTTCCATCTGAATTTTTTTTACCATTTGTCATGCACATAAACAAGAGTCCACTTCATCTCCCTTCATACCTACTGTTTCCTGCTTTATATAGAGGGCTTCCAGGATATTTCCAATTGTGGATCCTTCAATCCGGTGTCTCATTCCACTTGTCAATTTATTAAAACATGCCTAATGGTAAAGCTAGCAGCAGCTCACTTTATTAATTAATGCAATTTGGCGTTTCCTTATTCAGCCAATTTGGTGGGAGCCATGAAAATTTGGATTAAGTGCTGAGAGAATTTAGATAAGCTTCATTTACAAAAGATAAACATACTAATTATATCTATAAACCTACAAGCATGTTAAAAAATAAATTTCACAAGACTTTTTTGACATAGTTACAGGTCTACTATTCATTATAAGTTTGATTTGATTTACTTATCTTTTGTGGATTTAGCCTACCTAAAAAGCTTTTTTTAAATGTTAATTAGCTAGGTCATCTTGCTCACTGAAGAAGTTATGCAAAGTAAACAAATGTAGAGTCTGCTATAAGGTGATTATCCACTCAAAAAACAAATCTTAAGAACCACCTCTTGAGGTTCATATGCGGCAATAATCTTGGACATTAATCAAAAGCTTTCATTTTATTATAGGATTAACGGGACAGATAGTAGGCCAAGCCCTTTAAAAAGTTTGATTATCTCACAAAAACAACCCTGGTCTCTTCCTAACCCCTAATCTAAAATTAATGCAGGTCCAGAAAGTATTTGCTTTATTTATTAATCCAAGCGGGTATATATGAAAAACGATAACAAACCTTGACATAATGTTGATGTAAGAAGAAGATAGCCCATGCCAAGAAAGGCTTTTATACTTTAGTAATTAGTACTAATTTTCTTGTCTTGATAAGAAAAGGTTTAGGCCATCTAGTATTTTTTTGAAGACACACCAGATATGATTAATGAGTTTTGAGACCCACATAAATTTTTAAGTAAACCTGTCTACTAAAGATGAATAGACCAAAAACTTGATATGTTTAGATGTTTATTTATAATTAATTTAATCAACATATTTTTAATAGATCAGATTTGCTTTAGAATTTCTAATTATAGCCATGAGCCTACAGATGTGACGCCTTCTCACTTGTCACAAAAAGCTGGAAAACTAAATGAGAATTTGGAATTTATCAGCAATTGGTTCCCACCAATATCCTGCATCATCAAGGCAAAATAGTAGGCATATGGGAGTTTGGGTTCATGATGATGACTTTGCAGAGCTTATAATTTACCTATTATTATGGCATGTATGGAAAGCAATAAGCATAGTAATTATAATCACCAAATCTGCAAGTGAAACTGTGATTAACATCTTGTGAGCAATGAGAGGATGACATGTGCACCTGAATAGAAATGGGACCAATTCTGCACTGAGCTGCTTTGTTTTTGTCTTCAATATGTAAATTAAACCATCCAGGGCCCTCAACATCTCTTGCTTTGTTATCTTACATTAAAAGAAATAGCTAGTCACGCCCACTCGGTTCCTTTATTTGTCAACAAAATGATCTTTAAAGTGAGGGATTGAGGAATCCTAAGTATAAAACCCAAAAGCCAAAACTTCTTTTTTCCTCCCTGTGAATGGTAGTAGGGCTCTGGGGGGATTGTATGACTAGGATGCAGAATTTAGCTCTTTACCCTCTCTTTTTGTTAGGGAATTTCCAACTTTTTGGTGGCCATGACAAGGCTAAAGGACCCTGAAAATTCAGCATTTAAATTTAGATTTTTCTTCGGAAATTTGCCATATGCTTATGGGGTTGCTGTAAAAAGGTCCATATAGGCCCCTGAGGGATAAAGGGTTCAAAAGCTAGAATGATGCTTGAATTCTCAGATATGGTTTCTGAGATTTTATGCTGAATACAAGACACACCACTACTCTCATGTCCTTGAGGCACTCATTGTCCCCATTCTACATCAATTTTTTCATAGAAAGAACAAAAGACAGATAATTAAAGAAAAGTAAATAAGAAGATTAAGTGTCAAAAGGAAACTTAGGCAACAAAACTCGGGCATCTCAATGATAATAATAATCACATCATGGTCACAAATCCAAAACCTATGATCATTTTGAATTTTTTTTCTCAATTAAATTTACTTCCTTTTTTAGTCAATTTTCAGAAATATTTATAGGGCATAAGCGAAGGAAACTTGCGCTGTGTATTTTGTAGACAAAGTAGAAGAATGTAGCAGAAGGTAGGTTTTAGAGGAGAAAGGATTTTGTTTAGCTGAAATGAAACTTTAGGCTTTTCCAGCTGACATGCATTTCTCTCTTTGGATGCCATAAAAAGAAGCAGAAAGTGAAGAAGGAGGAGCGTGGACATGTCATAGTGTTCTTTATTAATGCTTTGTGGTAGTGCTTGCATTGGACCTCCATAGTGACAGAGTGGAGACAAAAGAGTCTTCTGCTTAATCATCAAGACTCTATAGCCACCATACTACCTCTTCAACTCCAATTTGATCCTTCAATTTGCATTTTTCTATATCTAGATAAAAAAAATTTTGCCAACAAAAATTTGTAAAATTAACAAGACCGAATTGCGTGGACGAAAATGTCTTGGATTTGTTTCTTACTAATCAATGCGCTCTGTCTTAAAGGTGTAACAATCAATTTGTCTCTTTTAATTTTTTTTTTCTGCAAAACAAAAAGAAAGATAAATAATCTTCCTCTAGTCTTAGTCAAACAAAAAGCATCCAACAAGACCTTTATATGAAAGCCGCGTAACACGTCTGAAATTTATCAGCTAGAAGACTAAAACTCGGTTTCATGACAAAATAAAAAGGGACAATTATTTATTGAGTAAAGTTTGATTTTGTTGCAGTAAAATATAACCCTGAAAACAAAAGTGTAATAACAAAAGGTTTTCATTGTGGTGCTTACACGTAGATACGAGTGAAAGCCCAACAAGAAAAAGATGTAATAAATAGCAAAAACAGGGGAGGCTGTTTAGCCAAAAGCTTGTACCTGAATTGAATTATGAAAGAATAAAGGAATTAAAAAAGCAAAATTGGGAAAGTACAAAGAAATCGCTTAGATAAGACTGATATATAGTGAATGAGGTTCACCATCCCTGGGTTATCTTTTCTTTTTATCAATAATCAGAGTTATATCCTTCCTTTCATCTTTCTCAAAAGTGTGAAGATAAAATTTAAATTCTCTGAAGTTTCTTTTCTTTCTCTCTCTCTTTCACCTGCTCTTTAATTTTCTGTACATTGTTCCCCTAAGTGATTGGAATATGAAAAGCATCAAATCAGGTCTTGTGCTAATTTTTCTCCCCTTTTCTGATCTATCTTTGCAAGCATATGACAAGATGTAAATTTTCGAATGAAATGAGGAAAAACAAAAGAGGGAAATCATCATAGTGCATTCCACATCAGTTTCCCACAAAGAACCCAGCTCCTTCCCCACCCAAATAAAAAGAAAAAAAAAAAAAAGAATAAACCAACCATAGCTTTGGAAAGGGGCTTGAAAGCGTTAAAGGGCGAATGATAAAAGCTTGAGAAATAGTTAGGGTTGATCCTATTCATATTTTACAAGTTCATACTTGCTAATTAAGATTTACAAATTAGTACAAAGTTTAAGCTAAGGCTAGCACCTCAATGACATTCACAAAATATCTTTATTCACTTGCAGTGTGGCCACCAATCCTTACTTTGCATTCTCAAATGCAAAAGAGGAAAAAAGAATCATTTAATTAGAAAAAGCTTAATCTATGAAGAACATGTCTAAAGTAATACTTAGGCAAAAGTTTTTTTTTTAAAAGCACACTGTTCACATTACTTTATGCACACTCTGGATTTGCAACTTTACAAACTTGTACAAAAGATGGTGCTTCTTATCTTTATTGTGTTTTTTTTTTTTGGGGGAAAAAAAGAATTTATCGATTTAATCTATAATGAACTTTGGCTAATCATTTTATGGTATAATATATATGTAAATGAAAAGAAAGGGAGAATCACATTCTGTTCTGTCATGTTGAACAGCAACATTTCCTTTCCTGTTTCTTTTGCGTGACAGTGAGATTTTGTTCCTATTCTTCACATGATGCCTAATGTTTCTCCCTTTTCTTAATTCTAAGGAGCACAGTGCCTTCTTCTTCATATCCCTTTTTTGTCTCTTTGTGAGAGGTGAGGTTGGGGATTAGAGGAGGAGACTAGGAGAGGCAGAGGAAGAGGGTGTTCATAATGGTGTCAGTACGTCCTACAAAGGAAGTGGAAGCTCTTGGTTTTTTGGATTTTGTTTAACTAAATAATGAGGAAGTTGAGGCCCATCGGGTTCTTTTATTGGATGTTCAGCCCATTGGGGGATGAAACTATGTTTCTTGAAAAATAGAAAAGATGGGCCAGGAAATATAGATCAATATCTTGTCTTGTTGTTTTGGTCCTCTTTCCATTCCATTTCCACATTTTATGAAATGGATTTGCAATTTTTATCCCCCCAAAAAAAATAGGAAACCTTTTAAGAGCCCAAGTTGGGATGAAGATGGATATGGTTGGTCATATTAGGTTTTCAAGAGTTTGGATTGAAGTCAGTCCTAAGCTATTCAATGGGTGTGCCTGCTTTATAATTATATGAGAGGTTGTTTATTTGTTTGGCAGCTCATGATGTTACTAGTAGAAAACTGTTAGGGAAGAAGGGAATAGCCCCCCATATCAAGTATGAGTCCAATACTTCATCTGATATTTGAGTAAATCGGTTTGTTCTCTTTTTTTTTGGTTTATTTATTTTTTGTCAATTTGAAGAAAGATAAGAATAAGGTTTATTATTCAAATAGATCCCACAAATTTAAAATAGGATCTATTACTTAAGTGAACTCTATACACTTTGTATCTATTTCTCTTTTAAATTAATAAAAAAATATAGAAAAAAATAAAGAGAAACCAAACTAATCACATAAACACCTGTTAAAAATATTTTTTTACCAATAAGACAACATGGATTACAAGGGTTTTATCTAAAAGCTTAGAAACAAATAAAAACACAATTTGCATTAGAACACAACTGACAATAACCTATTTGGTGGTGTTATAATACATCTTGACATTGAGGACTCATTTAAAAACAAAATAAAAGTATAAGGAGCCTTTGTAAAATATTAAATATAAAGATTAGATTAAAAATTTGAATCTTGTTAAAAATATTTTCTTTACCAATAAGACAACATAGATTACAAGAGTTTAACTAAAAGCATAAAAACAAATAAAAACACAATTTACATTAGAACACAACTTACAATGACTGATTTGGTGGTGTTATAATACATCTTGACATTGAGGACTCATTTAAAAACAAAATAAAAGCATAAGGAGCCTTTTTAAAATATTAAATATAAAGATTAGATTAAAATTTTGAATAAAATGTAAAAATCAAATATATAATCAAACCTAACTAAAATCCGAAAAAAAAGAAAGGGGGGGGGGGGGGGGGGGGGACAAAAGAAAGCTAATAAAACAAGTCTTTGTGCTAGCCAATTCTTTTATGGAACAAAGCGGGAATTATTAGTTGAAGTGATTGCCAAGGAGGATGGAGTAAAACCATTCAATTATAGAGGCACATCCAAGGTTGATCTAAGACAAAGGAAAGATCAAGGAGGTTTTATATCTTATATGGTCATAAAATTCTTACAGTTTTATTGGTGCGATGCTTTTTTTTTTTAATTTATTATAGAATAGAATTGGAAATGGAATTCTAATATTACACTTGTTTGGTTGGATCTTTTTATTATTATTTCATTCAAAGAGCAATCTCCCTTTTGTCATTTGAATGAATATTGACTCCATCCAAAAGCGTTCCCTAAATTACTGATTACTGAAGTGTCCTTCTTCTAGTTAATTCAGCATTTGAGATAGGATGGAGGATGCAGCATCAAAGATGGGATTCTAGATGATCCAGCATAAAGTTTTTTTCAACTGGGAAGACAAACTATGCATTTTTGTGAATTCACGTATTGATCTTTTTTATTAATGAGACTTTATAAAAGTTTTTCCAAATTAGAAAAGAAAAAAATATTATTTTATCAATTTTTTTTGTTGGGGTATTATAGATATTTACTAAATATTTTTTTATTTATACATTATTTTTATTTAGACAAATATAAAAATAAAATAACATTTTTATTTCTTTTTATGTCATACAAGACATAATTTTAAATTATTAAATTTTATTTTATTTCATTAAAATTTATTTTTATTTTTATTTTTATTTTTATCTCTATCTCTATTTCTATTAAAATAATTTCAACAACTAAACGAACTTTTAATTCAAAAATTAGGATTTGACATATGCATCTATAATGATGTATTATTAATTTGTGTCGTTGATAAAAATAATATTTAAGATAACATTATAAATTTTGACAAATATAAAAGATAAAATTAATACAAAATAAATATTGAAAATTAATTGGAACCCCAAAATCTTCAAGTCTTTTGAATCAAGCTTCATGTATCCTGGAAAAATGAGAAATCTAATCACAATATCCCGAAGAAGGCAGCACACGCTTCTTAAATTACACCCGCGGCTGCATCCTATCGTCACCCAAAAAAGAAGATCCAATGGTGCTTTGCACATCCTCTCTGGCATCCCCCCCTTCAGCAGTTACTCTCTCTCGCGTGAAAATTCATTCCTCAAATGCTCTTATCCTACGCACTCCCTGCCTTATCCTACGCCTCTGCTCGCCACTGCCTCTGTCTCCTGCTCTCTCCCTGAAACCCATTTCCAGAAGAAACACCTTCACTTGCATCCTCAGAGCTTCACCGACCCAGAACTACGTTTACCCCCACCCAATTCCTGAATTTGCGGAATTTGTAAGAATGAATTCTGACGACTGTTATCTGTGAAATTCGCAAGGTGAAAGCTTGTGTGCTTATTTAATCCTATGGGCTAATGCAGGAGACCCAGAAGTTCAGAGCTGAGCTGTTCGAGAGGCTATCTGAGGATAAAGACGAGTTTGGGGATGAGATCCATGCGGTTATCGACGTTTGTGCCCAGGTGAATGCCGTTTTCTTTTGAAATAATAAAAACGTATGATGAAAACGTCAAAGGGTTTCTTATCCTATTTTGTTCTCTTTGCATATTTAAGGTGTTAAGAATGCAAATTACATTAAATATGGTCCAACATATGAGAAATCAAGGCATTATGCTTTCATTCTATTTCTTGTGCTCGGATGACCTCGAAAAATGATTATGGTTCACCCGGCTGATGCATTTGTTATGAAGCTGGTGATTGAGGTGTGTCGATAGTGAGTGAGCGTAACATGCTCGAGAAAATGCGTGAACAAGGACATAATTTTCTTTTATGTGTCGACCACTGGAACTTTACATCACTTGTAATTGTAATTTTATGTTGGCCCGAGAAACTGATTATTCAATTTTTCATTTTTTTAAAATCAATTGTAATTGAATCATTTTTTAAAATATATATATAATATTTTTACAGTTAAATTAAAATATTTAAAGCTATAAAAAATAGTTAAAAATTTTTGCACATGACAATAAAAAAAAAAAAGCCGATCCTCTACTGTGTCCTAAGGTACAGTAGAGGTGTTGTACCCCCTAAACTTTAAAACAGAATAAATCCCTTACTGTTGGTTAGATAGAGTCTCTGTTACAAAAATGCTAAAACTCTAATTTAAACCCAAAATAAAGTTAAGACTTATTTTTGATGAATCGGTGCCAAACCTAACTGGCTTTACCTATTTTTGACTAATTCAATTGGTTCTTGATTAATTCTTTCTTTAATCGGTTTTGAGGGTCAATGGACCAGAGCAATTGCCAATGATTTTCTGGTCGAACTAATTGATCCAGGATGATATTTTAACCTATGCTCCATACTGTTACAATCTTGAACATGGTGGAGTAAAACAATTAAATGCTCTCAAATTACCTAGCACGTTTTATACTTCTTTAAGGAATTTGTTTTTGTTTTTGTGTTATATTTGATATTTATAGTAGGAGTTATAGAAGAACCTGAATAGGTGTTTCAAGTCGAGCTGGAATACATATATTCTGTCATCTTCTATCTTTACTGTTGATTTTTATTCTAGCTTGAGATCAGTTTGAAAAGTAAAATGTGTAGTACTTTTTCTTGTCCTTATTGCTCCACAATTTTGGGAATCTAGTTTGAGGATATTCTCATGTATGCCAACAAGTTTTCTTCTCTCTCTTCTTTTTTGTTCTTTTAATTTTTTTATGTTAAGGTTGTTGTCCTGCCCGCAAAAATGAAGTTTGGATATAAAAGGTGATTTTAATTGCATAATGATCGCTCTGTATCGTTTTCATTGACTAATGGACAAAGTAGACAATGTCTACTTTAATTATTAGACATTATTAGATATTTAGACTCTCTTTGCTCTCTAGGAAATAAGTTAACATAGCATGTGTATACTTTCTAATATGTTCTTCCTCATATTTCTCTATTTTGTTTTGATGCTGGTGTTGTTAACAAAAGAAAAGAATTCTACATCTGATGTTATAGGCATTAAACCTAGGATTAATCTTGCAGAAATTGTTTATGAATTTAATGGATTTTCTTCTTGATTGGAAAATAATTGATCTCTTATATTGACCGAGTTTCCCAGCGATCTTCAATATCTTTTTTGAAGGAGAACTCAAATATCATATTATGGATTTTATCTTTTCAGCATTCTGTTTGGAGAATTGATTTATTAGTTCTAGTGCAATATGAATTTCATCTGATATCTGAGGCATAACATCCAAAGATAGCTTTGTTTATTACTATACTTAAGCTTTGGAATAAAAATCATCTACTCCTGTCATAGAGAAGGGAAAAGGAAAGCTTTTTTATTTTTGACAGAAAAAGGGGAAAGAATTCCACCTTGGTTGTTGCCGATGTTCTTATAATGAGACTGAATGGCCTGCTTTTAATTTAATGATAATACTCTTATTGATTGCCATACCTAAACTTAAAGAACATTCCCAATCATAATTTGTGGCTAACATTCTTACATTTAATTCGTTCGTTAATGTTTGTGGCCAACATTCTTTTCCTGCAACATCAATAAGAATATCGCAAATTCTACTGAACACTGATGAGTCACAATATGGTCCCAATTGGCTGTGGTTTCATTTTATATGGACCTTTTCTTTTGCATTTCAGAGTTATTAAGAATTTATTCGAGATTTGACACATGGTCCAAAGTTCACAGTTTTGTATGACAAATTTTTCTGGAAATCTAACTTAGGTTTGCCTATTTATGGCTGCAATCACCATTCCAAACAAGAAAAGAAAATATAATTTCAAATGAAAGAATGGCAGTTGTATTTGCATATGAATCCCTGGGTCATTTTACTCTTAAATCGTTCTCATCTTGCCCGTAAACATTGGTTGACTGGGCCACCTATTAATTTAGACCTCAATAAGTAGAGATTCCTTGTTTTTGGGTCTAGTCATGTGGTGAGATCCAGCTATCTGGAAGGTTGAGATGAAGGAGAATCGGTACTAGACATCGTTGATCATTTAAAACGTTATGGAATAAATAATGTGGCTTTATTTGTGCACTCTGTATGTGCTGGGATATATTATTGTAAAATATCGCAATAACACTAAGCACCTGGTAGAAAGATACGGTAACAATGGTGACAAACTAACAATTATTACCGTATCAGTTTCATAAAAGTGGAATTTGCATGCTGATTCTTTTTTAGGACGTGCTTGGTCGTTTCTAATTGGCTACTTACACAGCCATTGATCCTGCTTAAACTGACGGTAACTTGTTGGAGATTTCTGGCCTATCACCTATAATATTTGCACTCTCAATCATAATGAGCTTCAGAACTCAGAAACTTAGAACATCAACATCTAATTAATTTGAATTGACTCTAGTTTGACATCTATGAGCACGCATTGGATTTTACTGGTACAGTCATATCGGAGGCTGAGTTGTTGAATAGTAAGCTTGCTTAAAAGTCTCCTGGGGCACTAATGGTAATATGTCGGTTTGTGTCATCATTTTGTTGTCATAAGAATCATTCTCTCTATACTTGATTAATTTCCATCCAATAGTTAAACAGAGAATGTTGGCTAAAGCCATTATAAACACAATTTGGTATACAAAAAATATAATTTTATAAATAAAAATAAAAATATTATTTTTATTTTTAATAATTAAATAATAATTAATAAATAATATTAAATGATAATTATAATTTTCCCTTTCTCTTTCATTATCCCTTTCCCTACCAAACATGCCGAGAGTTTTGTGGTTCATAAGACTTTCAATTATGGAAAAGCTTTACTAATTTCGGCAGCCCAGCATTAAATAGAGTATTTATTTCCTTCTACTATTAGCAGATCTTATTTCCCATCAGGAGGTCAAGCCTGGCCTAAAACGGTACAATTGAAACCCCTCCTGAAAAAAGAGGACTTCACTTCAAAGCGAGCACGAATTTCCAGATATCATCTATCAAACTATTTCTAAACTGACAATATTTTATGTGACATGTAGTTTGATGCTTGGAGCTAAGAAGTAGAATATTTGAATTCCATTTTGAGCTCATGAATTATCATATTAACCAGCCTTGGTTGGAAAACAGATATTTAGTGAATTCATGCACAAGGAGTACGGAGGTCCTGGGACATTATTGGTGGAGCCCTTCACGGATATGTTAATTGCTCTAAAGAAGAAGAAATTGCCTGGAGCACCTCTGGCTGCAAGGTTGTCACTCTTGTGGGCTCAAAATTATGTTGATGATGACTGGCAAGTTTGGAACTCAAAATTATAGTGATTTCCACTTTAAGATTCTTTTTTTTCTATTATTATTATTTTTTACAAGCTTTCTTGAAGTTGTATGTAAGAACCAAGTAAACTGCTTATCTTGCTACAAGGCGAAAATGAAGATGTGGATTCTGTAACTGTATCAATCACAAAACTCACTTCCAATAGCATTTTTTTTTTCATTTTCATTACTCTTTTCCCCCCTTGTCGGTGGTGCTATACAAATATGTAGCCACAGGACCATCTTGTTTCAAGCCTCTGTTAAATTTTCATTCCCCTGTATGAGGAATTGAGCTAGGAGGAGCATCTGACATATGAAAGAGGCAGTCAAATAATGGTGTGTGAGCCACTTTGCTTGTCACAAAGTATTAGCACCATTCAACTTGCAGACTCTGAGATGCTCTGCAAGGAAGGACGCCATGATTTTGGCCTCAAAGAAGCAGAATTTCCTGATACCCCTCTTTGTCTGTGTTTCTCTGCTCTCATTGCCTGCAAATCATTATGCAGCAACTCCATAAGTACTTACTGATGAAGATGAAGATAGAAAGTTGTATCAGAAATTGGTTTCTACTAGAACATGGATCAAAGCTTAAAATTATATTCTATTTGGCTGCGACCTCTCTCTCTGTTTTCCCTGTTACATAAAATTGCTCTGCCTTATGTAATGGATTGTACCAGCTAGTGTAATTAAAGTAAGATATATCCACCAGAGAGAAATAGAAAAAGGAGTAATACAGTGCGAAATCAAAGCCTTGGTTGGACTCACAGTTTGATGGAATTAAGGAAACATGGAGAACATAGCTATATATTGAATAGTGGTTAATCAAAAGGTACTGTTTGGATGGATACCTCGTACGAATTTCCCGTGTCTTGCTCTCCTCCTTCTGCCTCACTTGCCGAACTCTGCTTCTCCTGCACTGTATTCTTCTCAACCGACTCTGCCTGTGTCTTCTTCGTCCTGGCAAGCTTCTTTGCCTTCAATACTTTCGCAACCTCTACAACCAGAAGCATAAGGTCTCATCAGAAGTCAGAACATGAAAACTACACAAACAGAGATCCATTACAGAAGATTGGATCACACACCATGGTATATGGTTTTACATACCTTGCGTAGGGATGAGCCTATAAGCATGGCCGAGATTGAGAGTCTCACTAGGCCGAAGCAGCTTGACACGTGTAAAACGAACAGTCCTGTGCTCTTGGTTCTGTTCCTCTTCAGGAAGAGGCAATGGAATAATCAAAGAGACATAATGACCAGGGTTCATCCTCATGATCTCACTAGCAGTGACTGGCCAATACAACCTCTCTATCTTCCCACATGGGTGCTGAATCACTAGAGCAGCAGCATCCACAGCTTGGCAATTCCCCATCTCTCAGAGAAGAAGAAGAAGGAGAAGGTGATGAAGATGAAGAAGAAGATGATGATGAGAGATAAGGGAGGGAGGTGAAGTAAGCAAGGGTCTCTATCTGGACAGCTTCTGCAAGAACCCCACAGATATAGTAGTAAAATCAAAGAAGGGTGGCTTCTTGCACGGAGCAGGCCTTCCCAACCAACTTATGCTAGGCAAGTCAAATTAAGCCAAAATTGACATAAATAGGATAGGAGAGGGCGTGACAAAAATTAAAATGTATAAATGGGTGATTAATATTTAATATAATGTGGCAACTTATTTATTTATCTTTTTTAATATTTAATATTCGGCAACTACTGCTTGGCACCGGCACTTGTCTTCGGGGCTGGTGCAAGTGCCACGTGGAGAGATGAGAAGCGCAATGAGATTGGACGGATGTGTTCGGCGATGTCGACGGGGTCGAGGATTAAATTTATTTGACGTCTGGGTCTCCAAACTTTGTTACCAACACAAATTAGAAGGCTTTTAATTTTTAAAAGTTGTTTAATAAAAATAGTGTAAATTATACGGTCTTTTCATAAAAGATATTTACTTTATATAACTTTTTTAATTTTAAAAATCTATATTTTTTATCTTTAAGAAAATATGCCGTATATAGGCATCTCTTATAGTAAAAATATGAATTTCAATCACATCTATTTTAATACAAATATTTTTATATCTATTATTTATGTAATAAATAAAATATTAAAATTTAATTTTTTAAAATTTAAAAGAAATTAAATTTATTTATTTTGACACAAAATAAATAATGCTGAAATAAAAGTTTAAAAAAATTTTAATAAGTTATACTTTTAATTAAAAATTAATATTATTTTTGTTTGTATTTTGCTCATATTTTGTCTTAAAAAAATTTATATATATTTTCATAATAGACATAAAATTTTTGTAATTTAAATATATTTCAAAAGAAGAAAGAGTAATTTACTCATAAAAATATGATAAGTAGCATTTTTAGATAATAAATTTCAGTAAAATATTTAATATTTTGTCCCAAAAATATAACATCTGGAACAAATTCTTTAAAAGATGATAGCAAGTAAGATTCAACTGTAAAAAATATTTTTTTATTATGCTTCAAAATTTTTATTAAAAGACTTAAGAATAAATACTTAAAGTTTTTATACAAAATTTATCCTTTTTTATAAAATCTCATAATATAATATTGAAATATGGCTATTTTTTATTGGATTATTTAATTGTAAACCTTTATAGGATTTTAATGAAGTCTTATCTAAATAAAAAAAGGTTTAACCAAAGCATGCGATTGAATAAGATTCTTTTGGGTGGCGACTGGACAAGGACACAGCACCATCTTATCCGCGTTACAGAAATTGCACGACTTGAGTACCCTGTTTGTTTACCAAGAAATTGCGAGAAAAAGAGAAAGCAAGAAGCTTTAAAGAATTACGACGTACCTTGGTAGCTGGTGTATGTTTTGAAAGATTGATGTGTATTCAGGCAGTGGAATATATATATATATATATATATATATATATATAATACAGTAGGCACAACTTCTATTGAATGCTTCAAAGTCCAATGCAATTCTAAATTCCTTCAAAGTAAACTATCTGTGAGACCATGACAAATAATTGAGATTGCTATTTGCCATACTATTGAAATGAACATGTAAGCAACCATCACAAGCTAATTAACTTTGTTTGAATGCTAGGCCCTAGGATCTATCCCTTTATTGCTATTGAAGGTGAATGGGACCGAAGCATTATAAATTTTCCATTCATTATTATTATTTCTTTTTTTTTTTTTTTTGCAGCCTTAATTATATCTGCATTGTAGTTTTCACAACTTTACAAACTTCTAACAATTTCGAGGTCATGGACTAGTGATAATCAATCTCCCTCAGATATACTATTTATTGAGATATTAGTCTATATCATGTCTGCATTTTGAGACAAGCTCTAAAGATCAACATTTTAGGGCTAACGTCAGAGTGATACATGTTAAATACTACTTTAATTCAAGAATAAAGCTATCAAATGAAGTTTTATGAATAATATTATTATAAACTTAATGATCGAGTTCTTTTACACATGAGAGCTATTTGAACATTAAACGGAAGTGAAGTACAACATATCATATTTTATGTTTGGTCACAGAAGTTTGAAAACGCTCATAAATGATTTTATTATAATTTGCAATAATACATTACTCTTCCAAATAGTTAAATTATTAGCCAAATTTTGACAGATTGCATTCATTTTTTTGTATTCTATATATGGTGAGAATGCTTTTATATATAATTCACACTTAATTTTAAATTTATTTATATTTCTTCTGCTGTTATGATAGCATTAATCTTTAGTCATCAACTTAAAACACATGATCAGCTTCTATATATGGCAAAGCTCTTAAGCTTATGAAGGCCTCCATGTAGTTCCATATGAGCAAATCAGGCTAATGTCAGCTTCTATCCCCACATCATCAAGCAAAATAATGGGAGAACATTACCATTTTGTTTTATTTTGTTTTGTTTTTTCCCTTAAGAAACTATCTATACAGTATACCTTGGGATAATGGACAATAGTAATCTTGAACTATTGTAAATCTAATATATATATATATATAAAACTTAAAACTATGAGAACCCCAAGGTTTGAAAATTTGGTCTTTGATTCACATGGTGTAAACGTCTCTGAATAATGTCAGTTTGTGTAACCCATGTGAGGTGTTGGGAGACTTTGCTTGAGATATTAAATGAGGAATGGACTATTTCTTTTTCAAACGTGACTCATGTAGGGGACTACACCCTATTGGTCTTAACCCTTTATGGCCATCAAAATGGCAACCACTAATATTTATATATCTAGGGTCCTAAGATTTTGACCATTCTAATGTTATTACATGTTTTGTTTTGCATATAGAAGTTGCAGATGCGGAATTCAAAACTCCATTTTGTTCTTTGTGGGGATATCAAATTTAGGTTTTGCATCTCTTGTGCCTTGGCTTTAAAACATTCTTCCTATTAATATAAAGCTTTCTACCAAACAATGCACTCTTGAAGGCTCTCTCTTCCATGGTGGGGCTAGCTGGCTACTAGCTTCTTCATTTGTTGTTTTGAAGGAGATGATCTCAGAGTAGCTTTCTCCACACTCTTCCCCCTATAATACAAAACGTACACAACCATGTATCCATCCAAAACTTACTCTAGAGAATTAAATAATAGAAGGGACTTTGATTTTTTATATAGTTTTATTTATATTGAAATGAATAAGAAGGTAAAAAATGTTAGATTTAAATTTAAAAAATATCAAAACTAAAATTTTAGGTTTTTCCTATTTTTCTTAGTCCCTACATGTTTAAGAAAATTTATTAAAAATTGAAATTAAGAGATATTATTGTGAAAGCTTAATCTACATAAATTTGTCAATTAGTGTCTATTATACATAATTTAGAAAATTTTCAATATATTAAATGATAAGTCCAAATATCTGAGACGTCCCTAATGAAGATGGTAAGTTTTTTTTTTTTTTCCTTTTTTTGTGTTGGGGAGGGAGGTCTCAGTCTGGATTTTGCAGTCGTCTGTCTGAGACAAGTCTAGTACATTCTTTGACAAAACTTGCATCTGTGCAATTTCAAAGGATTTTGGGTTGTGAACCTGCGTTACATAGACACTGTCCTCTTCTGCAAGGCTCTCCAAACATAGTTTTGATCGTCCTGATTATTGTTTTACATCTTCAGTTCACTAATTGAATAAGAAGGACAAGTTCCCAAAAGATTCTGAGGCGGGGTAGATGTAGTTCTTAGAAGTTCGATTGTGTCATAAAATATTAATTATAAATTTTAAAATAATCGCACAAATCTCAAAACTAATTTTAAAAAGTTAATTTTTCTATAGACGAACTCCATTCTGAAATCTCTTTTTCAGTAGATAACATCAATTGTTTTTCCATTTCATTTATTTAATGGTCTTAAAGTTGCATGTCAAAAACATTTAATTTAAAATTTTAATTAATTATTAGAAGACAATCTGTAAATAATTTTATTAATATATATCACTTCCAATGTTTGAAATAGAATCTATTTTAGAAGCAAGAATGGAGATTTGGTCCTGCAAAAGCGACCTAACTTGCATGATTAAAATTTCAAATAATATACAGCAAATTTTTTATATATGGAGAGAGGCACATGATTCTGTTATCATGTATAAAGTGGTCAACTTACAGGTTATCAGCTCGAGAAAATTTTCATATAGAAACCTTGTAATCATGAAAGAACACTTGCTTTAAAATTTAAAACATAGTGAACATTGTCTAAATATTGCGCTGATTACAGTTATGAATTCAACAAATTAAATAAAATCCTTGAAACTATATTATAGACTTGATCATGGTCAGAAAACCGCTTGACTTGATAAGTTAAGCCCAAAAAAGAAAAAATAGATATAAATTCAAAAAAAAAATCAATGAAAAATAGACTATATTAAAAAGGCTCAAATATAAAACGGGTCATATTTAAATTTTTTAAAATTTAGTTCAAACTCAAATCCAACCTATATTATAATTATTTTTTATATATTGTTAATTAATAATATTATTAAAAAACTATTTATAACTACAAATATAAGTAAAAAATTATATAACATATATGATTATTTTTATTTTTATTTTTACTTATTGTATAATATATTATTAAAAATAAATTATAATTCAAGTAAAATAAATTACTAATATTATTAAAAAATTATCATTTTTAGAGATTTTATTATATTATATGTATTTCAAATAGTTTAAATTTCCTACAATATCTTTTTTAGATTATTTGGTATTTAAAATTAAAAAAATAAATTTAGCAAGCAATAAAATAGAAATATATAACATTTAAAATAAAAAAATTAAATTTTTATAAAGCTAGACAGGCTAGGCTTGACCTGTTTGCAACTGAGTTGGACCAAAGTTTTGGATCTAAATTTTTTAAAATTTTCTTTTATAAATTTAACTTATTTTTAAATAAGTTCAACTTGTGAACTAGTCTACTATATTATATTCATAAAACGAATTAAATCAATACAGTTAATATTCGAAACAAAATTACTAAAGTAATATTATTAATTCATTCCCTCAATCATCCATTACATCCGAAAACAAACTCATTCAGTCGACAAAAAGAGGAAAATTACAGACATATCCAAACTTTTCTTTTCTCTCACTCTCTCTATTATTGTTTGCTTTTATTTATGGCAATGACATAAATTTTCAAATCTACAGAAGGAAACTGGATGGGACACTTGAGTCTACCATGCATGCAAGATAAGACGCCTTCCCAGGATTCTTGCAGTGGGCATGTGGTGGTGGTGCCCTAGCTATAGGGGGCTAACCATATGCACTTAGATATATATAGTATAGGTCAAGAAGACTCAAGAAACTTGATTAGATTACTATAGCACAAACTTGTCAACTTTTGTCATCTCTGAATCTGTGTTCATATTCATAGACATAGCTTTACCCAACTTCAGGATTCTCCGTCAATGGTGACCGTGGCTATATAATTGCACCTATACACCATTTATTAGCAACAAGTGTCGAGCTTCTGTTATAATATGGCTTATGTAGTTCCTGTTTAATCAATAATTAAGTGGTTTTTGCATTATCATTTGGTCACATATAAGCTATAAACGAATTATTTTTGTCCACTAACTATGTGAACACCTTTCCTTATGCTAAATTTTGTAACTGGAAATTCTATTTGCGTTTGAAAAAGAAAATCGTGTTTTTTTGTTTGTCTAAAGTTCGACGCTTATTTTATAAGAAAATGAGACATAATTACATATTCTCTATCTATTATAGCTTTTAATATAATAATAAACATTTTGCCTTAACAAATTGACGTGGGATCGAGTTCTTGAGAAAAACTATCAAATTTAATTGGTTAGGATAGTAATAGTTTTCTTAGTTTAATAATAATAATAATAATAATAATAATAATAATAATATATTATTATTATTATTATTAATATTATTATTATTATTATTATTACAACATTTTGTTTAGTTAGAAGTCTTTTTCTTTATTTAATTAGAATACTTTTTTTTTATTATTTAATTATGAAATTCTTTTTAGATAGGAGACCTATTAAGGTTTTTTTGTTTAATTAAGAAACTTATTGGAATGAACTTTTTTTCCTTATAAATAAGTATTCTTTGTTTTTATTTGATAAGTGATTGAATAATAATTTAGAACTTTTAGCTCAATTTTGAACTTAAGTTTTTTTTTTTATAAAATTTGTTTAGTTTCTTACACTAATTAACTCGCTGTGTTAGATAGTATCAGAGCAAAGAATTGCTCAATCTAATAATTTGACTCAATTGTGGCAAGCAGCAGTTCTTGTAACAGTTATCGAAAAATTGAGACTTCATGTTTTGCCATGCAAGATCATGGGATGCCATTAAGGATTTTGGATGTTAGATAGTATCACAATTAGCGGAGTCAACAATTCAAATCCCAATAACAATGTTATAACTGGGGAATTATTGGCAGATTAGAGATTCCGCAATTGGCTACATTTGCTAATCATTTTTTTATTTAAACCATATATGACATTTTGTACTTTTGATTAAAAGTAAGCCCTTCATCCTAACATATAAATTAAATGTTGATGACTGTGTGCTAATAAAATTTCTGAATGTGCAAGCGTTTAGTCCAAATACAAGGAACCCTGTGTTTGGTAGGATGCATAAACATGTAAGATTCCTTTAACCGACCACACGATGGATGTGATAGACCTGGTTGGTGCAATGTCGATCGCAATGGTTATACTGTGATTGAATTATATGACAATATTATTTTTCTCTAAAACAAAATGACACCCTTGTCGTCATCACAAATGGATCAGAACAATTTCTGATAATTAACAGAGCACTTTATCATAAAGTGGTGTGTTTTCCTTCCTTTGACGGTAATTCGACAAATTCATGCACGAGTGGCTAAAGATTTATCACCTTTTTTCCTCTTCACTTTTTTTCCCCGGTGACTATGATTTTAGCTTTATGTATATGTTCCCTTGTTAGAGATGGAGATGGAGATAGAGATGGGCACGAGTGAATAAAACTTGATTGGCTAGACAAGAATAAAAGAAGAGATGGTGATGAATATATTAGTGTGAAGAGATGTGAGAAATGGACACAACGATTTTGTGGTGGTCAACTTTGTCTCCCACATCAATTTGGTTTAATCAAATCAAAATTTGGTGTGTCTTTGTTTTCGGGGACAATTATAAGGTGCTAATGGCATCATTATTTGCCTTAATAGAAACATCTCTTGTTTGGGTGTCAATTTTGTGGCAAAAGCTTTTGTCTTTTTCCTTAACCCTTTTTTTTTTTTCTTGAGAATTGATATGAGGAGTAATCTATATATGAAGTTTAAGTTAAGTACAGATAACCTTTAATTTTCACTGAATAATAAATTCTTCTAAAACTTTTAATTTTGTGTAAATAATCTCGTTGTTAATCTATCACTACACCAAGAGAAAGGTAATATATCTTATTAAATGGACCTTTTAACCTCTATTTTTTATATAAATAACTTCTTAATGTAGGTAATCTTTTTTAGTGAAATAACAAGCCCACTAATAACAAAAGGTACATGATCTTAAGTTTAGAGTTCTTTGTCAATTGTTGAATATCAGAAAAATTATTTACATATAGTTTAAAATTTAAAGAAATTTGTGCATTTTGGTCTTTAATTAATGATCAATGTAAGTAAAGCGATAAAAACACTAATGAAATTAATCATATGAAGATGAAAAAGTGTAAAAACGTAAATAAATAGTAGTATTGCATTGTTGAAAGTTCATAAGGTGTTCCGCCATTGTTGTTTTGTTTCAGTTGGAATGGTAATAAAAGCAGATTAAGTAGCGACATATGGGTTGGCACACTACCACCTCGATATCATCAACGCAAACTCTCTCCCTTGGGCCGGCCACTCCATGGTTATAAACCTCTATTTGATTTATGAAATAATTTTTATTAAAAATGAATATAAATAAGAATAAAAATAAAAATAAGAATAAGTTTTAATATAATGGAATAATTATATCTGCTATGTTAAAGAAAAGAATAAATGTTTTATTTTATTTTTGTGTTTGGTTAAAAAAATAATGTAGAAATGAAAAAGGAAAGAAGAATAAATGACTATGATATTTTTAATATAAAAATATATTAACATGTTTATTATCTTATTTTATTCTATTAAAAAAATTTTAAAAATATATTTAAATCTTTTATATAAATAAAGTATTAAATTTTTATTTTTAATCAAAATAAAGTCAAACATGATAGATGAAATAGTGAATTGAAAGGATAAGGATGTAAATTTTCATCTCATTCCTTATCCAAATGTCAAAATTTGTAGGAATAAATTACTAAACTGAATGAAATAAAAATCACTAGCTGCAAATCAAATATGCATGATATTTGAATTCCATTTTCATTTCTCAATCCACAGTAAAAAAGTAGGCATACCAACTACGGCATAAGATGTCCATTTCTTCAACAAAAGGAAAGAAGAAGGAGCAAAAAGAAGGTGAAGCATGGCATTAATCTGGGAAAATAAATTAATAAATCATGTGAATATGATTGAAGTTAAGAATAATATATATTTTTTCCATATGCTACTGAAGCTAGGAAGAAAGTTACAACATTTGTTCAGTATAAATGGAAAATATATTTTAAGAATTTGTTATCTGTTCACACTTCACAATGACATTTTCGATTCATTCTTGATATAAATGTAATACTGGAAAAAGCTATATATGTATCATTAGTTTGTAAACTCTGAAAATATTTTTTTTAGTGGTCAAATAATATTTGAGTCAGTTTATAATAATAGAAATCATGTACACTAGGATTTATAAAGTCATAAAAAATATTAAGATTTAATTAAATTTAAAAATTCATTAAAATAAATCAAATACATTACAAATTAATATTGATAATTTTTTTTTTTTGGTTAGAGAATTAACATTGACTGTTATGTTAACCCTTGGGGTGTAAAAGGTTGACGATAGTATTTTCATAAAGAGCTTGACTTCACATTGACTGTTAGCCTTTGATTATGCCATCTCTGGCCCAAGGAAAAAAAAAAAAAGACTTTGATTATGTCATCACATTGACTAAAGGGCTATCTATAAAAAATCAGAGTCTTGTGAGGTTGAATCTTTTATCGTTCAATCATTTGAAGATTCAACCGATTATCTTAAAATTAACAATAAATAATACATTATGATCATACATGCATTTACTCGCTTATTACTTCTAAAATAGGGCTTGCTGAACCCCTATGGTTTTGGTCATTTTTTATCCCCTATGTATGCCTCTACCTATGCTGTGGGGATTATAAATTATTTACACTTTTTTTTTTGTGTTATAATTAAGTAGTACAAGGAATTAATATCAATTTCTTAAAAGGTGAATTTCATCACTTGTAATACTCAGTCTAATTAATTTCTTGCGCTTTCTGACATTAGCCTATTTGCACTATCTAACTATACAAGAAATGTACTTCAATGTTTTTCTTTTGGTGAATATGCTCTTTGTACTTTTTTTTACACACTCAGACTGACTTTAATTGGCTTTACTTCAGTTTTGTACCCCAGTCAAATTTAGGGACGACAATTTCTGAATTTTTGTAAATGTCATTATCGTTTTGAAACTACTTTACCCTTTTGTTCTTGGCGTCCCCTGGTTATATATATTTCATATTGTAAAAGAAATAACGAAATGTGGGGCCGTAGTGTGAAAAAGAAAAGAAATAGCGTATGGTCTGTTTTTTTGACCCAATAAATGTAGGATGTGAAAATGAGAGGAAATTTTTTGCTGAAAAAAAAAAGGAAAGAAAAAGACAGAAGAGTGGAGAAGCTTTGAAATAGTTACTCAACCACGAATGCACGTTGCATGCTCATCATTTATGGCATAGAAACATTATGAAATATGGACATGGTGACTTTTGTCACATGAATCTGAGGCCCATCAACATGTTTACATTCTTAAGCACTCATTTAAATACATTATAAGATATACACCTTAACATGACAAGAAATGTAGTGTTTTAATATAATATAAGGTGTCGTATTGTATCTTGAACGAAAATTGGACATGGAGTGAATAAAATACTGTTCTATTTTTTAAGTATCAGTGTTTCATAGTCTTATCATCTTTTAACTCAGTAGCATATCGCAAAAGATGGAGATTTTATACTTTACCCACAAAAGTACTTGATTTGACAATGCGCGCCTAATGGTTAAAACTTTACAATTGATTTTATAGAGCAGAAATAAAGCAAATTAATGAAGAGGGCAAAACGAAGATAACTATTCTGCTAAACTGATGTTATAGTTAAGAATGAAGAAATTTGGTGATTTCTGACTTATAAATCATATGCAGAGCCCGCAATCAGAGATTGTAGTGGGCATACATAACTCTAACTTCCCCACGCAACTTGTGAACACATGGCTGAATCAAACAGATGGGAAAAACTTGTTGAGATTGAAGGGAAGGGAATAGAATTCCTCACTCCTCGTATCTGTCTTGTATGATCTGAATTTGTCCCACCAGGGCATCCCTCTGTCTTTACGGGTTTGACTGTCTTTCTTGTGCAATGACACGTCCAAGAACAGTGCCAGTAAACCAGCTACAAATGCTTCGGATGAGAATGGCACATTGATCATGTCGTTGAACTGTCATAACAGAACCGAGAAAAGAAAAAAGGATATTATAGTAAGTACTTTAAACGACTCCTTCAAAGAAGTATGCAAAGGAAGCAAGATGTAACAAATAGGAAAATGATTTTTAGATAGACGCAATTTACAAAACATAAGCAGACTAAATCATGAAGACATACATAAGCATGTCAGAGGTGAACTTCATTGAAAAGTATGTCTGATATGCTTTGTGTATTTTTATAATTGATTTAGTCTATTAATCTTTTGTAGATGGAATTTATCTAAACATTTTTGGTAGTTGGATATATACCCATCTAGCTCTGGTGTGGACAGGGCCATAGCCCTTGAATGCTGTGTACTCATTGAAGTATTGTGGAACAGACAAGCCCATGAAGATAGAAAAACCCAAGATAAATTTAGTTCTGAAGCTGTTTAAATTGCAAAACTGAAGGAAACTGAGGCCTGCAGAACCTGAGTTAAAAAAACAAAGAGCAATCAATGTTTGAATGAAATCATATATGATAAGGTAAAGCCGGCTTCTTAAGTTGAGAATACATACCCACATAGGCGAAGAAAAGACAATACAAAGCTGCAACTATTGGTGCTGGGATTGAAGCAAAGACAGCTCCAAATTTTCCTGCATGGCAATCATATTTAGTATTGAGACAAATTAATCATTGTCAACCATGGAAACTTACCAAGTATTGAGAAGAAGATCATGAATCCAGCTGCTATTTGAACAACCCTTCGGCTACCAACGCGTGTCAGAGCCAAAAGTCCAGCATTCTCTCTGGGCAAAAGCCAAGGAGGGATTTCATAACAGTACATATACTACGAAGAAAATGGCATCTGTAGGAAGAGAGGTTTGAACTAGAATCTTACACAGAAACTGATGATCCATTACCAGTCCCAAAGATCCCAGATAACAAAATTCCCACTCCCTGATGCAAAAGAAAGAACAATCAATTATGATGAATGAGAAAGAGGATGCAGGGGAAATATAGACTGAACTTGTTTAGTTTAAAAGCATCTATATCAGAATAATGGAGAAGTATTAATGGATTTGGCAAAATAAATTCTGATTTGTTAATTAACTTTAGATCTCAACATGAAGAGGTGTTAAATCATCCGAAGTGGGGAAAAATATTTTAAATTAATTTCTATTACCTGCCAACCAACACCACGGCTAAGAACTGAAGGGGGCAAGGGAGTTGCACTTGCATATCTTGACACAGCAATAAAAGCACCAGTGGACTGTTGAACAATCAAATTTTTTGAGAGACAAAAACAATAAAGAAGCCCATTAAAAAGGGTAATTTGTCTACTTAAAGTTGCCTAAGGTTAAGCATATACGTCTTTGAATAACTGGTCTTTTAGAAGAAGAAAAGAGACTCCAGAATTCATTCACTTGTTAAAGTACGAAATAAAAACAAGCATAAAAATAAGTAGACCTCTACTAAAGCAACAAATGAAGCAGCCATCATAGCAAAAGCTTCTCCAGCATCAAATGTAGGAGCTCCCCATTGAAAAGGATATGGGATTCTAATCCTGCATGAGATTTTAAAATAACCCCAAGTTAAACCCCCATTTTTTCTTCTGATCTAAGTACAAATTTCAAGAGCCATGAATACCCTTTTCCTGATCATGCTATTAATATAACGCTACATTATGAACAAACCACATCTCAGTTTTAAGAACACATGATCCTTTTTACCAAGGAGCACCACCAATAATTCCAGCACGATCAGTTCTGCAGGTCGTTTGAGTTACAGGTGCTGCATTTTTATAGGCTCCACCCACAGTGAGGAGATGAGCATAAATCCACACTAACGCCACTGAGAATATAACTGCAAAGCGGTCAAATATAGGTCTATCTCCTTTCATCATATGAGGAATGTACTGCAAAAACATATCACTACTTAAATACAACTTTCAAATTGAATAGAAGAAAAGAAAACAAAGCAAGGATTAACCGGGAAAAAAAAAAACTTCTGCGGTGGGTGTTTTGTACTTAGAGAGCTATGCGCAAAATATCAATCTAATGCTGCACCACCAAAGGTTATTAGCATGAAAGCAATCATGAATTACCTGTGAAAATATTAGTAGGATGACGAGTTCTGGCAGCCCAATCTCCACACATTTTGCAAGCTAGAGTTCAAAAGGCCATGATTAAAAAAGAAAAATGAATTACACAAGATATAATTAAATATAGGAGGGAAGTAAGTACTAATAATTGTTGAAAATATACATACCACAGGAAAACCCAACTCATAAAGGCCAAAGCCTGATAGAGCAACCAAGGGAACAGCAGAGAGAGGACTTAAGAACCTAAACAAATATAAATTAGATTATTCATCAAGATGGTTTTAAGAGGCTGAAAACGAATAAATAACTTCCCAAAATGTATAATATATAAATCCATGATTAAAGGAAAACATCTCTTGACAACAGCTGAAAGTAGAAGAACTGCTGAATTCCATAGACTACAGAGGTTCAACCAACCTCACTATATTGCGCCAAAGACCACTGAAGCCAAGAACAATTTGAAGGGTTGAAGCCACAATAAGAGCACCCTGTGTTCCTCTCATTATCCTCTCAAATTTCTGCTTTTTTTTTTTTTACACAAATCAGGTAAATAAAGAAGATGATACAACACAGATAGTAATATAGCGAAAAACAAGAAGGTAATCCAATGAACCAACCAACCTCTTGAGGATTCACAATATCACTGTAGCGACCAGCTAAAATGATCGAAATAGTAGTGGGGACAAAGGTGTAGGATCCCCCAATAACTGCAGGTAGACGAGTCCCAAATAATGATTGGAAAAATGTGTTTATGCCAGCCACAAACAGTAGAGTCTGAATCATTTTCGCTTTCTCTTCCTAATGAACCACAATTGCAATTTCTATCAAATTGAAGAAGCACAAAACAGAACAAAAATCAAGAACCATTTGACCATTTTTTTCTCCTCTCTCTTTCTCTCTCACTGTCAAGACTTACATTGCCTCCTCCCATTTGAGGAACCAGAGAAGTGGGTATCAGAACAGTTGTACCAAGCATTACCAGGTAATGCTGGAAACCCAGTAGAATCGCCTCCGCTACATTAACAAAAAATTCTATACTCAATTCTCACATTACTAAAAAAACCAGGTGGGTTTCTTCAACGTTGGAGAGAAATCAAAGCAAGAAAGAAGAAACGTCACATTACGAAAAGTTGATCTTACGCCAAGGAGGAGGACTCGTAATGCAGTAAGAAACATTGGGTAGCTGATCTCTCACGGGGTGTGGCTGAAGCTCATCCTGCTTCGGCTGCGGCGCAGCTCCTCCTCCGGCCATTCTTCTTCTCCTCTAACACCTAGCTTTCAGAACTCAAACAGAGGTAAAACAAAATATTTACAAACCCAGTTTGAGCAATTTTTTCTAAGTGAAGTACAGAATGATGATAGTGGAGAAGTATGACAGAAAAGTTGAAGAAAACAAGAGTCCAAGAGGGAAGAAGCAAAATGAAAACCTCTTCGGGAAATTCAAAGAAGAACGATGAACGGTAAAGGGGTGTGACACCCTGTCCGTAACGTAATGCAATGCAGGGAATGCAGTAGTATTTGTTAACCCAAGACCACTTGAAGGGCAAGAAACATAAAAGTGAGTGTGAAGATGTTGAAAAAAGCAAAAGGAGCGAGCCCTTCTCCTCCCTCCTCCTAAAGCGAGAAAGAAACCGAAATTCCCCAAGAGAATCTCTCAGTTTCTATTTTCTTTTCAATATTCTAATCCCAACTTTAATAGTGTTATTAAGTCCCTGCCTTTCTTTTCTTCAACACGCAAAAGATAAAGCTTGCACAAAAGCATCTTCGCCTTCACCTTTATTACCTCAGATTTGAGATTTAACTAATGCTATTAGTTGTCAAAACTAATGAATCACAAACAAATTAAACAATGAAGCTAACAAGAATTTCGAATTCTCTCTCTTTGTTTTACCCATTTCAGAATAAAACTTTGACACACTAAGCAGAAAGTTCTTCATTTCCACCCCTTTTGCTCCCCACTATAGTACTAATTGCAAATGATCAAAAGCTTCCATTTTTTTACCTTGACCACCCAGAATTTGAATATCAATTAGGAAGGAGAGCAGCTTGGTCGTAAGTTTTAACTCTCTGGCCAAAAGAAACATCTGGATGTTGCATGTGGATGCAGTTTTATATGTTTACTGACGAGTAAATTGCACTCTTCGTACTCAAAATATTATAAGCTTACTAATTTAGTTCCCTGCTAAAACGTAGGCTTTTCAATTTATTTTTTTAATAAATTTTTTCTCAATCACTTTAATTCTTATGAATTTAATTGCTAAGCTGATCTAATAGAACGTTTACGCGGCCATTAAGTAATATTAAAAACAATTGCATGAAATTCATGAATCTAGTGGTTATAGTATTCTATTTTTATTTTCTAAATATTAAACATGATCATTTATTTAACAACATTGGCAATCTGATAAGCTAATCCAATAATTTAATAAAATTCATGTTAATTTAACAAAGGAAAAGGCAAATTGAAAAACTTCCATTTTAAATGATCAAATTAAAAATTTTATAATTTTTTAAATAAAAAAGTGTAATTTAGTTCTTTTTGTTTAAGTGTAACCGATTAGTCAATTCTTTTAACGTATTGTCAAACATTTACGCAAGCTTCGCCGTTTTGTCACGTTGTCTGTTTGCTTGAGGGTTTTGCATCATACACGGATACTGTGCTGTCTGTATTGGACGCATTCTCTGCAACACTGAATTTTCTCTCCGTGCAGTGTGAACTTCAATGGCAAGTAGAATTGCTTGCTCCAAATAAATTTCTGGGTAATCTGATTTATCCGGGAAAATAATATTCTATTTGAATAATTAGCAATATCCATTTGAAGAACTCGATGCCCAAGAAAATTCTCCACTTAGGCATTGTTATCTGGGAAGATTTATACTTCCAATGGTCACAGTTAAAGGCATATATCCATGGAACAAATTCTACATGTTATCAAAGATTTGGCACTTGATATTTAGAAAACATTTAATGAAACTCATCTGATTTAAATATATTATTTGGTTAATTTCACTCTGATATTTTAACTTTTAATTTGTACCTTTAGTTTCTGAAATATTCTATAAGACACTTCATTTTTTTTCCTTTTTTGCTATAAAATATATACCATCTGAATTATGAAACCAAGTCTATAAACCTTTTTCTTTGATATGAAGTAACAAAATGGATCTTATAATATAAGATTTTGATTCTTTCCTGTAATTTATATTATGTAGTTAGAGGAAAAAAAAAAGATAAATATATGAACCTTATATAAGTAAAGCTTATTGCTTATTCTTCTTTTTCTTACTTTCCAGCATGCCATACGAAAAAAATTCGAACAGTACAATATAGAACCCGCTAGAGAACTTGATATGATATATTAATATGTAAATTAGCACTATAGCAGAATGATGCATTTCTGATGGGACACAGGTTCAAATCTTCTGATTCTATTGAAAGATTTGCCTAAATTTTCTGTAATACTTACCTAGAATCTTCTTGTCTCTCATTCTTCGATTTAGAAGCATCAAAAGCATTTATTCCTGGCCCCATTTGATCCCCAAATTTTCTTTCACTCTGTCCTACAAAAAGATGAAATATGGGTTTACAGTCCTAGAAATGTTCCTTTTCCTTTATAAATTAAAAATTATGATTTAATTTTATTAATTTTTCAATAATATTTTCCAGCATAGACAACTGAACTTGCAATCTTTCTAATAAGTACTCATTGAATCGCATTTAGAAAAAAATTTATATATAATTTCTTATATATTTATTATCAAAATTTTTAATTAAAATATAATTAATGTATGATTCTTTAATTAAAATATAATAAATGTATAAATTTTTGTAAACAATTATATAATTCTTTAATTAAACTATATACTTGTTATATTTTTATTGAAAAACTAGTTATATTTCAATTAAAAAATATATAAGAAATTACAACTAAGCTTAATCTTTATTTTTATTATACCATATTATACGCTCAGTAGATTCAGCTGTGTAACCAAATCAGTAATCCTCCTTCTATCATTTCAGAAAAAAAAAATTCCTTCAATGAAAGTAATAAATTCATCATACCAGAAAAATAATTGCAATGTCATTAATCTCCCATATTAATCACATATTTATAAAGTCTCAAAGGGCCAATACTAATACTCTTTAGGGGAGCAACGCGGAGCAATAGGGCATCCATGGTTGAGGAAGAGATGGAAAATCCAGAGAAAAAAAAAAAAAATCAATGGACACTTTACTTGGGGAAGAAGAAAGAGAGAAATCAAGTAGCTAACATTTGCATAATTCTCTTACAAATTTTACATTACTTAATATCAACAAGCAAACAATATTTCAGTCTCTTAGATTTTTAGTTTCTTTTAT
The DNA here is from genome assembly GCA_032878935.1 of Erythrophleum fordii. Classification (NCBI taxonomy): domain Eukaryota; kingdom Viridiplantae; phylum Streptophyta; class Magnoliopsida; order Fabales; family Fabaceae; genus Erythrophleum; species Erythrophleum fordii. Next base: position 43,373,327 of record JAVQMF010000053.1, on the reverse strand, counting down.
AATTTTCTATTTTTTTTTTACCTTTTTTAATAAATTAAATCATCTAAATTTAATTTGAATGATTTAAAATATGAATGATTCAAATTTATTCTAGAAAAGTATCAAATAATCTGCACAGTTTAATACATTTCTTTCATGCTTTATAAGATAGGTAAAATGTGTATATATATATATATATATATAATGAGTGAAAAATATAGAGATGACTAAACATAGAAAGAGATAAAAGTATCCGATTCGATTTGTTAACACTTAATACTTGATTAAGAAAAAGTTTAAAGTAATTAATTTTTCCCCAAAAAAAAAAAAAAAGACACATAAGAAAATTGACTGGTTTGGTCCATTCCCAACATAGCAAATCTAAAGGGCTATAAAAATTTCCTTGAAACCCATAATTTAATTCTTCAAGGAAAAGATGATGGAGAAATGTTGATCCAATCTAAATGGACACAAGATCTCTCGTTCTTTGACGTGATGCGCTCTAATTCATAATCCTAATCCTATAAATGTCTTAACCGACACCTAGGAATGGTGGCTAAAAGTAGCAAGCTGGGTGACAGTTCATATGAATTTGAAGGTGTTGATATTAAAACACAAACATAGACATAGTTAAGCTTTTACTAAAGCCACTTTAGGTTCCTTTCGGCCATATGTTCGTTTGAAAATAGAGAATTTTCAATTTGACCTATCATTACCTTCATTCCTGTAAAGTGAAAGCGTCCTTCATCATTCCAATTGGAAAATGTAACCCTCATAGGAGTAGTGAGTTATCCAACATTGTTCCTTTATTCTTATTATTATTATTGTGTCTTAAAGAGTACCATTGTGGTCCAAACAATGATGCATTTCCATACCTATGTGGAATAGGAAATGATGCAACACTAGGGGGTTTCGAGGATTCTCATTTTACTCAATAACATTTCACATGCTTAAAGGATATCTAATTTGCATTCGTTTTCTTTAATTCCACGTATAAACTATTGGCAAGTAAAATGTTCGAATATTGAACATTCTTAAATTTGGATAAGGATAGGTTTTTCCCTGTTGATTATTGTCCCTTCATTTATAATTTGTTTCATTTCATCTTTGTCTTATGTCTCACATGATTTTTTTGTTAATATCTCCCTTCCACACCCGAATCTTGTGGAAATTGTTAACCCAACCCCGCTCCATCCTCAATACATGTATATATATTTGTATCATTTAGATTTTTTATTCATTAAACAATTTTAACATAAAAAATATGTTTAATTAAAAGATATAATGATAAAGAGAATATAAAATATGAGTAGATGACATAAGAAATAACTATTTTCTCTTTATTTTAAAAAAAATGATTTGATAGATAAAATAATAATTATAAGAATATAATAAATATTATACAAATTATATAGAGGGATTACTTTTGCGATACAGCGAATCAAACGGAGTAAGAATCATTAATAAATATACTTGTAATATTATGTTAAAATTTAAATAAAATTAAATAATTGACTAAACAATAAATACCTAAACCTTTTAATATATATATATATATATATATATATATATATATATAAACATTACGGGACAGGGTCAAGACATAACCTCAAATATTTGTATTCGAGGGTTTTTTTAATTTGTTGAGAGTCAATCAATAATTGAATACTCAAAAGAGTTAAGACAAGTCAAATCAAAACAAATGGGACTAGAATTATTATTTTTAATTCTAACAACATTGAAGTAAGGGTAAGTGATAATTATTAAAATAAAAAAAGGAAAAAAAATATTTGAATTATGATGGAGTGAGTAAAAGTCATCAATGTTATTTGTTACTCTCATAAAGTATAATATTGAATTAATTTTTGTGTGGTTCTTGTGACTAAGAAGAAGAATATTGACTTGGATATTCATATCCTGCAAATTTTTTTGCCACATGATTTTCTTAGCATATAGGAAAATGAAATAAATAGTTAGAAAGGATGAGCAGTGATGGTCCCTATTCTTTAACATTCAATTCCAAAGCCAAAATTGGAGACGAACTAGTTAAGAGCCAGTGATCAGATTCACCTTGCCTGTTGTAGCCCACTACATGTTTCTTCTAAAGCTTGATCACAATAACGTTCTAACTTGTTCATCTTTCTCTACTCAAGAGTCTACATTTTACATATGTTCCGGATTAAAAAAACGAGAGGCCCAAAAACTTTTAACCTTACTAAGAAATTAATGGTTTAAAATAATGAATAGATTAAATTAATTACGTTAACATTCTGATATGGTCATAACTGTGCACAAATCAATCCCGTTTTATTAAAGCCATTAACAACTTAGAAGACATCCTCACTTGCACTTCCTGCGATTATTAACAAAATTAAAACTACACTTATTATTATTTCAAAAGCAGCATAAGGCTTTGTAAACAGGAAATGAAAAAGGTATAAATTACCATTCCACTTGCAAGAGTGTCGAGGCTTGTCTCATCATTTAACCAATATGGCTTGTTTGATACAATAGTAGAAGTTATTATATATGAAAATATTATAAATGACTAAATTAAAAGTATATATATTATTTATAACTATGTTTTTTAATATTTATTAATTTAAATTTTACTAAAAATTATATTTAATATATACAAATTAAATTAATCCAATTGATTTAATTACAATCTAACTACAATTTAACTATTAAATTATAAATCTTTTTTATTCGACTTAATGATTAATCTAATTTTTAAAACATTGATATCAACTGAATCTCCTCCAGAATCTCTCCATATATCATCGAGATGGAACGTGCCTGCTTTGCAAAGCAAAGGATCTTTCTAAAAGAAAGGCAGGATCCTAAGCGTGACATGCAGACTATCATGAGTATAGAGGCTTGGGTTTTAGTGGCCCATGAAAAAAACAAAAAACCAAAAAAAAAAGGCTTGGGTTTAGTTTGACATATTGTAACAGAATAGGATCATTCAACAACCATTAATACGCTGACGTTTAATAGGCACAGTGGCCATTTCAGGTCAATAATTCTATCCCTTCACTGCTAGCTCAGGAGATCTATGCTAGCAGATCCTCTGTTCACATCTTAGATCATCTAGCTCAGGTCAGACTTCATTAATTGTTTTAAAATTTTGATTTTTTATTAAAAAAAAATGCAAAATAAAAATAATTTTTTAACTATCAACTTAAAAATATATATATATTAAAAAATAAAAAATTTAAATTTAATCCATTCAAATAGAATCTAAATCATCCAAAGCAATGCTCCTACTCCAAAAGGTGCAAAGAAACTAGGTGCGACATATACAAGGATTAAGATTGAACACTGGAAATTCCATAATCTATTCACTGAAATCTTGTTAGCCTGCAGGATCATAAATAAAGATGACACTACTTTTCATCATTATGGATGGGAGACACTAAATATAATGGAATCGTGACCTCCGCTTTTCTTTCTATACAATGACCACCACTGCTCTTTTATTCTGTGGCAATCATATTATTCTCCATTTCCTCAAAAATGGAAAGACTGAGGAAGAAGAGTACATATACACATGTCTTATGCACATACGATGAGCTTTTAATTGAGATACTTATAAGTCCCATTATAATTGGTTTAGTCAACTTATTTTTATAAGCCAGATCCACCTAAAAATATCTCAATGCAAAGCATTAAAAAGGATATTGGATGATTAAGAGTGCGATTATCCATAATCTCCGCTCCAGTCAAAATTTCAAAACCCCCCCTCCTCCCTAGATAACTTGGACTGCATAACTAATTTCAACTATTGGTCGATCCAATAAGGAGCAAATCATACCACCAAACTATAAGAAGGAAGTTAATTCTGAAACAGCTGATAAATAAAGACCAGATGACAACTTCAGGCGTTATTATCTAAGGAAGAAGACTAAATTTGGAGCTCCTACCAACTCATTGTAATTTGTTTAATCTCCACAATGATAAACCCACTCCCCCATTTGGGCTCTTAGCCTCTTACTTCAAACACATCACAAATTCCACTTTAGCATTTGTTCTTATGAAGAAACTAGAGGAACTACCTCAAATGAACTCCATAAGCAACGCAAACTCGAGAGCTCAAGAAGGCACAATCAAAAGATATCAGTAATCAGAAAGATGCCTTGGAAAATTCTCTTGTTCAGCGCTTCGCTTTAAGCAACACACCCATCATGTTTCCTCCTTGGAGGTGCTTTTCTAATAGCAATAGGATGCAAATGTTGAACCTTACTGACCACTGGTACTGCGATGTTGCAACCTCTTCCTCTCAAACTCAAGCTACAGAATGTAAGTACAAAGAATTAACAATAGATTAGATTGAATTAGCTTATTAAATTTCCTGCAGAGACGGAAAGGCATAAATACACAACTGCCGTAAATTTATGTACCAAGAAAAACAATGACACCATCTTTCTTCTTACAGTGTAACATCATCCAAAAAGAATTTAGCAGAACATACATATTTACTTCACAATAACCATTTAGAAATACATACCAAAACCAACATTTGTGAATTAAATGTTCAACCAACGGAACCCCTCCAATTACTGGACAAGATTACCAGAAAAAAGTTGACTTGGAAAGAATACAAAAGTTGATGGTGAACACAAATTACCCTGCTTAACTTATAGTTTAGCTTCTCCTAAATTAATTTAAAAGTAATAATACATTATAAGGCACAATGGAGGAGCAGCCCAACTACACATAATGCAGAGAGTTACAAACTTACAATCTACTCAAAAAGAAAAGTTGTATGAATTGATAACATTAGCATATCAAATCAAATTCCAAGGAAATAATGAAGGTTAGGTATCGTTTTAGGCTCATACCACTTTCTTCACTCGGTCATTTGCAGCAGGAGTACCTCCAATAACAGATTCAGGGAGATATGGGCTGCTGATGCGCACCTCATTCATCACAACTATGACGGTCTTGTCCCAGCAAACCGGAAGCCTGATTAAGTGCTTGTGTCATCAGTTTAAAACTTAAAAGGAAGACTGATAAGTAGCTTATAAATAATAACCTCACAGAAATTACAAAAAACCTGGATAATTAAAGACTTTAAAATAAAACAAATATATAGACATTAAACGTCCAATTCATACTACAGAAGATTTATAACAAATTAGAAGTAACTGAAATTAGGTTTCACATCCATGCATACATAAAGCTTTCACGTTGAATACTGCCCTTCACAATTTGAACCAATGATCTATAGAAAGAAATCATTAGAAGTAGGAAACATAGATTAAGCATGTTGTCAACTAATGCCAGTAGTTAGTTAGTCTTTGCGTTCTTTAATATCAAAAGTTAAAACAACCTAAAACTCAAACCACAAAATGATTGGATAACTACAGTTGCTAGCTGAAACAGTCTTGTGTGTACATGGGTGCAGGAAATCAACTTGTAATATCAATATTCATTAGACATATAACGGCAACTTCGGTACAATTGCAAGACAAGAAGAGACTTAAGTCATATCAAGGCTATTCTACAACGGCATATGACATAATTTAATACTTACAGTCGTGATAGCACACAGGAATCATGCCAAAATATCAAGTATTTGACTAATTAACACCCACTAAACGTACAGATAATGATTGAACTAAAATATAGCATTGACATTTCGAATTTTGGAACAGCACGAGTGAATCTTCTAAAACATACAGTTATATCAATCATCTAGCATCTGCAGACAGCAGATATATACAACACTAGGTGTATGCAAAGTAGACTAGGTGTCTTCTTTTCTCCCTCTTTTTCTTTCATGTAAAAAAGACGTGTTCTTTTCTCCCTTTACTGGCCCATCCTTTAAATTTTAACACCCACCCCAACGCCAAAGAAGAAAAATGCCTCCTTTTTCGGAGACCTACAAGTTCCACTACACACTGTTCAATTTTTATGGAGTTGGGGAACGACTAGTAGCGTGTTTGGTTTGGCGGTGAGAAGATCAAAAATCACATTTGCTTGTCGTAGGTAAGTAGAAGCAACTATTTGTTGCTTCGTTTCAAACGCGGTTTATATTCTTCAGCTGTAAATCCAAACACACACTAGATTAGCATTTTTTTTTTTCTTTGGCCTGAATAACTAGAGTAGCTGACCAAAGCATAACTGCAAGCATGCAACACGTTTCGTGATCAAAACAGTAAAACATTTGAAAATAATAACTACAAAAGTGGAATTGCCTCCACAAAAGGAGCACGCCATACAGTCACCCTAAATAGTGCAGGCAGAGACACAAACAATTAAGAAAAAGCAAGTCCTGATGGAAACCTGAATATTGACAATCGGCAATAGCAACAAAAAGCTTTCGGGTATTTCAAACAGCCGAATTCTAAGTTGTACACCAAATAAAACGAAAGGTAAGGAAATATCAACTCTAAATGGAGAGTATTTTTGCTGTATTACTACCCCTAAAAAAGATACAAAAATAGCAGACAAATCATAACCACACACATATATTGGCCTGGAAACGAAACCTGTCGTAACTCCATCTGCCCGTTTTGTTAACTTCTCCAAATATTATCACAAAATCATGCCACCATGGGCATGTTTGGATGAGGGTAACCGAGAGGAGGAGTTCAGACCCTTTATTATTTTATGAAATTTCGATTATAAAAGAAAAACTAAAAGGTTATAATTAAAAATTTTTTAAAAAAAAAAATCGTTTAACCTTTCATGGTATATGGATCAGAAAGGATATCTTTGGAGTTGAGTTAGGTGGGGAAAGAAAGGAAATTAAAAGGAATGTGGGTTAATTCATGATTCTCTTTCTTGTTTGATATTTAATCTTAAAATAAGCAAAAAAAAAAAAACACGAAAGGAGTGAAATAGGGTAAGTAATTCTTCACAGACTCACGTTTTGGACAAAGCATCAAAAATGTGCTGTGCCTCGCTGGTGACTCCAACCCCGATTCTCTCGGCCTCTGCTTCCGCTTGTCTACAATAAAAATCATGTTGGACTACAAATTATTGTAGTAAAAAGATCACAACGGTGAACGTGAGTTGAGTTGAATTGCGAATCCAAAAGGCAAAAGAAGAAGAAGAACCTGATGGCTGCTTCTTCCCGAGCTCGGAGAGCAGATAGGTCAATGAAATAATTGTTTGGATCAAGTGGGTCATCTCCCTGACGCAAAAAGGTGAAGTCTTTAACATAATTAGCATTGAGCAACCTAACATTGCGGCGAGGTGCTGCTGGTTTGGAGGGCTCCTGAAGAACAAGGATGTTAGAAGGGCGATCAAATGTGATAACTTGGGCTTCGAACTCGTCGCCAAAGGTGGTCTTGATCAATAGCAAGCACCCCACAGCCAAGGCCTCTGGGTCGCTGCCATCCATCGCCATCGTCCCCCTCTTTCACCGGAAACTGGGAATCTGCCTTATTGCTTTGCTTTCACTTTGAATCCATGGGACCCCTCCATGTGGACTAAGATTCGGGTTTGGAGTTTGAGCTCAAAAGTATGGGCTAAAATTTGAAACTGGGTAGGCTTGGGTTGAGCTGTTCCTTTGGTTTGGGCTTTCGATGAGAGGCAAAAATTAAGAAAAAAAAAACAAAAAGAGAGATTGCAAGCGGTATGGCTCAACTTCTTAAGTACAGATTTTAAAACATAAAAATTTGACAAATAAAAAATATAGTACAAAAGTTAACATAGGTTAAAAACTTTCTTTTAGAAAAGTAAGAGAAAAAATAGAGAATAAAAACATAAAAGAGAGAAAAGAGTTCTCTTTAAACAATTTTTATACCATTTTTTAGATTATAATATTTCTGTCATGAACAATAAGCTAAAATCTCTTAAGTGATTCTGTTGTAAATTGTGTGGGATAAAAAATTTTGTAAGATCTATTTTTGTATAGGTATATAACCTGAATCCCTTTATTATTATCAGACATTAGTCGGCTTGAATTTTTATTCCTCATATTGAATATATAAAATTTCATGCTTTAATTTAATGCAATTTGGACAAAAGAATATATATATATATATATATATTCATAATTGTACCTTAGAGATTCATCAATGGCAACTTATTCCACAAATGAGCCCTCTGATCCCTCGAGTTTTTTTTTTTTTTATCCAATTCATGTGCCCATGGTGCGATTATATACTAGGATCATATAAGTCAAGCACCCATGCAATTATATATTAGGATCATATAAGTCACGTCCTCCCCCAAAAGAATTGATTCTCCTTCCACCCATTAAGTCAGAGAAAAGTATTTTTTTTAATCTTCATACCCATACCATAGCAAGTAAGAAATTCAAACCTCACCTCCTTTTTCATTTAGTTCCTAAATTCTAAGACCCGAATCTATTTATTTGGAAAATTTTCAAAATGTGTACTTTTTTAATTTAGGACCTTCGACCTAGGCCAATACCCAATTTTCATCTACATACTCAAAAAATGGATAATTTTGCAACAATATGGATATCATATTTGACTCTTTGGAAAAGCGAGTCAAGCTTTCATATATGCATACTCCAAAAACAAATGAGGCTTGAGCCCAATATCACTCCCACTTGTTTGGGCCGGACTCTAACTAATTTAGAATTGAAAAGCCCAGATCCACCTCGAATGTAAATTATAGAATTGTTCTGTTACCAAATGTAATTATAGTTACAAAACTTAATTTACACAGCTTTTTGCGGATGAAAGTATAAGTTGATATGAAAAATTTACCTGACCTGCTACTTATGTTCGTTTTTATTGATAAACTATTTAAAATGTCAAACTATGAGATTATATAATGTAAACGGTGACTAGAAGTAATAATAGATGTGCTAAGACAATTTGTTCTTTTTTTCACGTGATGAAACAAAGGACTAAAATTTTTATAGAAACTACCAATACTCTTATTAAGAAAATTTCATTCATAGTAAATTCTGGAGAGGACAGGCATCAGTTATCAAATGCTCACTGTCTTTTTAACTTCCAAGTACGCGTTGTGTAAAGCTATAATTTTAAATTTATTTAAATATAATATTCTATAATTTAAATATATAAAAAATTATTTTAAAAAATAATACTATTAAAATGAGTCAGTCTAGACTAAAAAATAAAGCTCAAGCACAGCCTTTTTCCAAAGCTAATTTTATTATTATTTTAATTTTTAAACCCAATTAATTTGTGTTGGCTAGATTGAACGTACTTTTCAATCCACCATATTCAATAAATATAAATACTGAAGATGCACAAGTTAATAAATAGAATTAATAAAAATAATATTGTAGTAGAGGGATACCAAAAACATATTAAGCATGCCTCTTTAGAATTCAAATCTTTTGTTGGTAAAGCTGTGTTGGTCAATATAAATAGTAATTTTGTGCATCCAAATAAAAGGGCTATTCTCTTATTTTATTTTATTTTTTTAAAATAAGTTTTAATGCTATATAGCAAGAAATAATAAAGATTCTCATTTCGCCGGTACGTCTTAGCTGTGGCTTTTTGATTTGAATGCATTGTTTCATTTAATTTTTTAGCTAAATCCATATTTAAAAAAAAATATTACACCCAAATCCTATATAAATGGTCAAAGTTGGATTCATTGAAGCCAAGTTTGGTTTAACACGAATTTTAAGAGAAGAAATTGGATTTGTGAGAACCAATAAGAAGGTGATAATTAATGAATGATAAGTGAATGATTAATACATAATAACGCAATAATTATTATACAATGAAGTAGTTAAAATTAGTTATGGTTGTTTGTTGTGATAAAATTAGTAACTAATGATTATTGAATGATTAATTAGTTAAAATTAATTAGTATTAATCTATTTAATAAATAGGTAAAATGATTAAAAATTAATAATGATTGTATAATTAGTTGGTTAAAATGATTGATTAATTTGTATGATTAATTACTTAAAATTAATAATTAATATTAGTTATATAATAATTGATTAATAAATTTATTTAGATAATAAATACTAATCATTATTAAAGAAGTTCTAAAAAATAATTATTAAGGAATAAAATAAATTAAATATATTAAAATAAAACAAATGAAGAAAATTGCATGGAGATATAAATAAAATTACAATTTTTTGTGTTAAAAATTAATAACAATATAATATGCTTTTAAGTATGAAATAAATTAGATTAATACTACCAATGTTATTTTTTAACAATGTACAAGAAGATAATTTATTCGATCATATATATATCAAAAGTAATGACTGCCAGTACTACAACGAACTCTCCGCCTTTCACGTTATGGTCGCCCTTGACCTACAAGTGCTTCATGTTATTCATGTTGTTGATCTGGAGGATTGTTTGTAAGAGTAGGTGGTGAAGAATTTAGATCAAACGTGGGAGAATGCATAGGGGGAATTGGATGTTGAGGGGTCACAAATCCATAATGTGACGATCCTCCAATTTCAAAAAAATTGACCACTGTATTTAGCATTGAAAATCGTTGGGTCATCAAATAATGACATGAATGACCCAAATTGAGAGGGACTAGGAGATTCAAATTGAGACATTGGCGAAGGAGGCACATGATAGGAAGGACCAGCTTCTCCAAAGTCTGCAAGTTGGCTAGTTGGCATAAAAGAAAATGGATCAACTGTACCAGAGTGTTGTTGTGTCGCAGCACCTCCATCTAGAGCAGACGATATTGAAGCACCAATACTAGGACGATCTTGTTCATCGGGGTCAATAATAGGCAATTGGGTTGATATGTAACCTTCACGCCTCTTGTCTGGCCTGCATTCTGGAATTTCTGGTCGTGGTAAATCTGGTGCAGGTGGAGCAGGCTGGGAAACCATCATGAAGTGTTGTTCTCCAAGAGCTAGTAAAATATTCATTTGGTCTCGACTCACTCTCTCCCGATAGTTATGATAATCCATTTGCGAAGGGTCCTGAATACTTAACCTATAGAGGTCATCAGCAATATTGGCCTAAAAAAAATTATGCTAGTAAAACAAAGATATATAATATATTAAGAAAATAAAAATAGTAAAAATGATAAATAAAAAATGCACCGCAAAATTAGCAGCACCACTAGCAGGGTGGATCCATCGATGAGTGCGGGTCCAATACCATCACATATACTCAGAAGTACAATCCATGGGTGCTGAAGTTATAGGCGCTTGAGATAAGGCATTTTGCCATGCATTCCATACTTCAACAAAGCTTATATGCTCTTCTTGCCAATCTGTTGATATTTTTCCTCGCAATTGTAATGTATGGCAAACCCCTAAATTGACTGGAGAAGTGGGGATTGGTAGCTGCCTGCCAAACTGGCGAAGCATACGATCTGGGTGGTACCATTCAATGATATGAAAGCAAATAAGGGGCACTGAAGCTAGCCAAATGTCTCAAGATGCTAAACAATATTATGGAATAAGTTCTCGCACATTGTCTGATTCATATGGCTGCCAAACAATCTATGCCCAAAATATGAAAATGGCATAATTAGTATATCATATACAATAGTTGATTTAATAAAAATCAATTTATACGAAGTGAAAAAAACCTCATTATCTCGCATTGCATCTAATAAAATCTGATATTGTCGTAAGGCTATGACCCCAGGACGAGGAGGTTGTCCCACATTTTTTTATCTGTGGTTCAAAATAAATATGTCATAACATGTTGATAGAAAAATAAAGAATATTTTAAATATATGTAGTGTGTACACATTATTGATCATGTCTTACCTAAACCCTAAATGAGGTAGTAGTTGATAGATATCTATGTAGGGATCTGGCTGTGGAGGTTTTTGTGGTGCTAACATCGGGAATCTATCTCATGCCCATAGATGAAGTAGAGTCAGACAACCACCTATACCCTGTTCTTCTGGATTAGTCGCATTGCAAAGCTCTCTATACAAGTGAGCTAATAGTGCAGATCCCCAACTATATTCGCCAGCTTGTTCAAAATCCCATAACAATGGAAGGTACATCAAGTATACCTTGTGACTAGATCTATCCTGCATAAGAAAACCACCGATCAGCCTCAATATATATGCATGCACAAATCATTGCACATCTTCATCATTTACATCATCTGGCAGTTCATTGAAGTGTTCAGCCAACCAACTAATGACAACCCTTTGTCCAATTATTTTATCATCTGGAGGTGTAATTCCAAGTAGCCACTCACATGTTTGTGGCCATATAAAGTTTGTGCGACCAATGACAGGCCTTCCCGTATATGGGAGGCTTAACTGTATAGCGACATCCTCCAAAGTAATCGTGCATTCTCCGTGGGTAGTATGAAAAAATGAGTTTCGGGCCGCCATCTTTCCACAAGTGCCGACACAAGTGATGGATCATATTCAAACTGGTCTAATCGGGCAGCACCATAGAATCCAGCCTGTCGAAGATAGTCAAAAATAGCAGGAGGAGGTGGGGGTAGTCGATCACTATGCATGACACGTCGTGGCCGGAGCACTCGGTCATCCTACAAAAAATTAAAAAATATTATACATACAATATTACAATTGAATCAAATTAAGTATAAAGTATTATAAGTATTAGATTATCTTACGTGCCCAAGCCATACAACTTGTGACACGTGTCATGTCTGGAGATATAGAAGGGAGTCATCCTCTGGCCCTGGATGAATAACCTGCTGCGGACGTGCCATTACTCCAAACTTCCTGCATAACTCATTATGTTATAAATAATACAAAATATGATAAGTCCTAATCATCAAAGACAATAATAATTGGTTATTATACAATACGATATTATTTATTAAAAAGCAAAGTCTCAATCCATATATATTCAGGACAAGTTTTTATACATATACATATTCATGAATAATAAGATATATTCAAAAGCAAGGTCTTGACTCATACATTGCAACCAATATTTTATACATAAATATGAAAAAGTTTGGTTCTACTATTGTCTAGTGGGGTGACGGTGTGGACAAGAACGATTATGACCAATTTCTTTGCATAACCCGCACTTATTTGGTTGACCTGGTTGTGTCCAATCTATCTCATTGTGTATGCGTGTTGAACGAGGGCGGCCTTTTGGTCGAATCATTGATGGATCGGGAATCAGCTTTGGCGAATCTATCTGTGGCCAATGAACTTCACCCTTAATAAGTTGGAACTCATTGCTATATGCATTGTGCATCATTTCCAATCGAAAAATGTGGTCAACAAACTGTAAGTAGTTAAGGCCAACATTACCACAAGCTATAATAGCATGCTGACACGGGTATTTTTCAATTTGAAACTCACCACAATCATATTTTCGCTCAACTAAGTTTACCTTGCAACACCGACTAAATTGACAATTTTGGACATCGTATGGCTCCTCAACCTTAAAAGATGCCGCTCTCCTATCAAATGCACAGACAACACATGCAGAGGCAGCTTGAGTAATTAGAGCTAATTTCTTTGTAAGCGTCTCACAAAATACTTAACCAGTCATTATCTGTGTATGTACTTGCTGTGCTCGTTCAACAAAATATTTATTTACCCTGTACATAGTTGCCTTGGCGAGACCAATTATAGGCAAACTCCTAACACCTTTAAAAATATTATTCATTATCTCGGCTAAGTTTGTTGTCCTATGACCATAACGTCGACCCTCTATATCGTAAGCCCATGACCATTGCTCCTTGGGAATATCAACTATCCAAATAGCTGCAGGGCCATGTAACATTGCTAATTCGGCCAAACGTGCATCAACAACATGGCGCTCATATGCATATCCAATATTTATGAATTTTTCCTTCAACCAATTTATTCCATGTGCTTTATGCAAGTTACAAGCTACATGCCGAAGATAGAAAACATGATGCCCATATGGTTCTTGCCACCCTACCCTCGAATCAGAGACAGCAGATAAAATTGAAGGATGTCTATCTGATATCAAACAAATTCTCCTTCTATTCTTGACGACACTTCTACGAAGATTGAAAAGGAACCATGCCTAAGCTTCTCGTGTCTCTCCTTCCACAATAGCGAATACAAGGGGCACAACCTTTTTATCACCATCTTGAGATACAGCTATAAGTAACATGCCTTTGTATTTTCCATACAAGAAAGTTCCATCAACTTGGACAATTGGTTTGAGGTGTTGAAATGCATCAATGCATGGGTTGAATGTCCAAAATACTCAACAAAACATCTCCATAGATTGCCCATAAGGACTGTCTTGTTGACATTGTTTATTTGAAAAATAGACAACTGAACCAGGTATGAAATGTTGAACAACAGCTAACCATCTAGGCAATATTGCATATGAGTTTTTCCAGTTTCCAAATGCAATAGTAAGAGCGCGATGTTTTGCTTTCCATGCCTTTCTATAAGATACAGTATAGCCAAATAAATTATGTATTCTCTTAATGATTTGGAAAACTTTAACCTCTGGTTGGTCTGTCACCATTGCCACGATACATGATGAAATCACATCAGAATCTAATTTTGGATGGTCTTGAGACAATGTTGAAGACAAACATGTATGTGATCTCCCTATATTTTGTGATCTCCCAATGTGTTCTTTTTACTTTTTTACATGCTCTAACTCTCCAACTGCAACTGTGACCATAATTAGTACATCGATATTCTTCATTTTTTGTAGAAGAATGATACACATGAAATGTATGGTGCACTCGTATGGAGTAAAGTTTAACTGCATGACATAATGCCTTTATATCTACATATTCCATGCCAACACTTAACTCTCGATTATCGTTCAGATTCATAAGCTCTCCTCTTCCAGGAAAATCAAGACCACTTGCTGCCTCTGTATTAACTCGCGTGAAAAAGGCAAGTATTGGGTCATTATATTCACTTATAGTTTCATTAATCTCTGCATTAGGCTCATTGTCATCTTCATCATCGTCATCATAATCACCAGGGATGGCAGAATCATATTCATCCTCATCCTCAAATTCATCCATTAGGTCTTCTGTTGCATTTATGGGAGATTGAGATAGAGTATTACCTAATGCTTGATGGGATGAACTCGGCTGAGACATGTGTTCTATAGGAAGAATGTTATACTGATCACTATGGCTAGTTCGTGGATCAAATGGGTGAACATCTCCAAGATATGCGCTGAATAAGGATGTTTATTTTATTGTCTCATTCACATTACTAATAGATGGGAGTGTTAATGCAACATGATCATCCTCTGGTTGTGATTTGAGGTTCAAATCCATTTCATTATTTGAGATACATGCATATAATTCTGCGCTAGTTAATTGAGAGGAGAACCGTGAATTTACTTGCCACATCTCTTGCACATCTGAATCATCTTCTAACTTACATGCTTGATATTGTGTTGGATTTAATGACACCAGTCACCTATATATTAATTTAGATATAAATTGATTTGGATAGAGTCATAACTTTTGTCCAACCATTTGCTTCAATCTCTTTAAAGTGGTGTTTGAATCAACTATCATTATCTTCATTTTGCTACACTCAAATGTCACACCGTCTGGCCCATCAAAAATTCTTCCATTTGCAAATATACATATAATCTCGCTTCTATTGGTCATTATTTTTTCCTATAATAATGTTTTCAAATAACAAAATATAGAAAAAAATTAATCTTAACAAAATAACTCAAATACAAAAAAAAAATAGAGCAGACAATACAAGTAAACAAAACTAAAATAATAATTAAAATAATTGCAATAAACATAAATATACTACAAAATAGACATATGAATAAAATTTAAGAAAATGTTAAGAAAATAGATACAACCAAGATAAATATAAAAGTAATGTAAACAAACTAACTACAACCACAGAATTCAAAGTAGTCATAATTAATATAAGCAATGAAAATAAATGGACAAAACTAAATACACCACAATTAATAAATCCACATATAATAAATTTAGACAACAATTTAAATATACCTAAAATAAGTATTAAAAAATGAATAATAACATGCCAAATGTTGCCAAAACATAATGTCACCAAAATAAATACATCAAAAAATTAATGTAACCAAATAAAATAAATATAACATTAAGATTTAATAGACACAAAGTAAATATAACAAAAAAGGTAAAGATAATAAATATAACAGCAAGATAAATGCAAATAGTATAAATATAACAAAAAATGTAACCAAACAATATAACAAAAAATAAGTATAAATAAAATAAATATTGCACCACAATTAATAAATTCACATATAATAAATTTAGACAATAATTTAAATATGCCTAAAATAAGTATTAAAAAATGAACAATAACATGCCAAATGTTGCCAAAACTTAATGTCACCAAAATAAATATATCAAAAAATTAATGTAACCAAACAAAATAAATATAACATTAAGATTTAATAGATACAAAATAGATATAACAAAAAAGGTAAAGATAATAAATATAACAGCAAGATAAATGCAAATGGCATAAATATAACAAAAAATACAACCAAACAATATAACAAAAAATAAGTATAAATAAAATAAATATAAAAAACAAAAATTATACCTTAAAAATTTCTAAGCAAAATAGCCAATAAATTAAATATGATATAAATAAGTACAAAAATTAAATAAAATTAATACAAAATCAAATATAAACAATATATATAAACAAACATTAAATATCCACTAAATAGGTATAACAAAAACATCAATTTGAACAAATTAAATAAATAATGTAATATATATACACATAATTAATATAATAAAAAATTAAATAAAAACAAAAATATATATACACAAAAAATAAATGCCATTAAAGAAATTTAACACAATAATAAATTTGGACAGAGTAAATACAAAATAATTAACAACAAATAATTAATGACAACATAATAAATATAATAACAAAAATCAAACATTATTACAATAAATATACAAACATTATATGCAAGCTAAATACAAATAATAATAAATAAAATGCAATCAAAATAATTATAATATTAATGATTTATGCAAACAAATTTCTCATTACAATAAAATAGATATAGTTATAACAATAATTGTAATTAAAATAAATATATAATTTAATAATTTATAAAAAATTAAAAAAAGCACTAACCTTGTTAAGTCAGAGAAAAAAGATTAAACGGAAGAGTTGCGTCCTTTCAGCAAATAAAATAGATCAGTAGAAAAACTTTTGTTGAAGAAGATGAAAATGTATGGAAATTGAAGAGAATGTAAACGCCTGGAACACTGAAGCGGATGAAGAAAAAATTTTTGACTGATAAAAAGGAAGAAGAAGATGCATATTTAAAGAAAGAACAAATCGGAGGAGGGAGATTTATTCAAATTTCTCCCCTATATTATTAAATCAGGGTCCTGTTGAACCTTGATTTTTCCAAAACTGCACGCCTAACCTACAAGCTAGGCGTGCAGCCTTTGAAAGGTCGAGCTTGCTCGGCCTTTCAAAGGAGGAAGCCCAAGCCTTTAAAGGCTTGGGCTTCCAACGTGCAGGCAAGGCCTGCACATTGCAAGCCTTGCCTGCACATATATATGTAGGCTAACTTTACAGCTAGCCTACATATATATTATGGAAGTCGGAATCATATATATTTTTTTTTTTTAAAGTTAGAACTAATGGTTCCGATTTTCTATTTAATTATTTTTTTTTAAGTTGGAGCTAATAGTTTCGATTTTCACAACTTCTATGGGATTTTGGTAAATAATTTGTATGATAATGGATTTGATCATTTTTTTTTAATTAATAGCATCCTGCTCAAAATGCCTCTTAGCTGTGGCTCACGGGTTTTGTCCCCCAATCTAACAAAATGAGGTGAGTCCACGACCCGACCCGAACCTGCCCATTTTAGACTCTTTCAGAAATAACGATAGGATCCCCTCTCCATCGTTTTCCCGGATCGCCCCTGGTCATAGCCCAGCTGTTCCCGCTACACTCGCACTTCCAGCCATCATGTGCCCTTATCATATTCTTAGACATTAGAATAAATATAAATATTATTTATTAAAATTATATAATTTTAATTTTTTTTAACAAAAATAGTTTTTATTAATCTAAATATATATTTTTTAGATTTAATAAAAATAGAATCTACTCTTTTTTATTTTTTATTTATGCATATTTCAAAATAAAAATGATTTTTATTCTTGTTTGTACAAATATGTATTTGGATATTTAAATTAATGAAATTTTTTTAATAAAAATTCAAAAATAAACTAAGGTTTATATTTAAAAAAATTATATAATTTCAATAAAATTTAAAAGAAGTTTATATAATTTATTTTAAATATCAAGCTACATAATTAGGTTGATCTCTATATTAGCATGACCTAATCTAACTTGCTAGTTTAAATTTAAAAAATAAAAAAAATATTTTGTATAAAGACTTATGTAAAAATTTTAACTTTTTAAAAAATAAAATATAATTGTATAGATATTTGTATAAAAATTTTTAGGATTATTTTATAAATTTTATAATAAATTTTAAAAAAATAAAAAATAAAGTCATCTACTATTAATTCGATCTTGTCTAATACTACTAAAAAATAACGAATTTCAATATTAAAACTTGTTTAAAATTAAGTTAAGTATTGAAGCTTGAAAGTCAATTTGACTCAACCCATTCTGCCTTTAACCAATAAAATATATACAATTTAAGGAAAAGGCGGAAAACAACGTGCAGGTGAAATTTTGCTATAATTATTAACTAACATAGAAATGGAATCTACAAATAAAAGTATTAAATATAAGTCGGTGGAAGCAAGCACTGTTGAGTGTTGACTGCTGCTGTTTCTTTTTTAAATATATATATATATATATATATTTGAGAATCGAACTATTGCTATTTGCCCAACTGATATTTATTAAAGAATATAGTTAAATACAATTTTTAATGTGTTTAACATCAAATTCTTTTATAAATATTTGATGTGTGTATAAACTTTTTTGATAAATTCAATCATATAATACTTAATTATAAAAATTATAATTTTATCCTATTAAAAAATTTAATAACAAAAATATAATCATTATAAATATTTTTTTTAATGTATTATAGATAGGAATATACACGGAGTGAGTTGGACATTTGTTTATCCTGGTGCCCTTCGGCATATGATAGGTCAAGTTGATTGTGTTTGATTGAGCCATCTTTTAGTAAAAATTAAAATTGATTATAAAAAAATTTTATATAATTTTTTATAAAATTATATATTGTTTTTGTAATATATATATTGTAAGATTATATATTATCCCTACAAAAATAAAATAAAATTTTATATAAATTCTTAAAGCATAATTTTTTAAAATATATAAGACTAAGTTTCATTAAATTAACTAAAATATTAGTTCGAAACCAAGTTGATCCAATCAAATCCAATATAACTAAGTTGAAATAGATTCAACAAGCCACAAGATTTCACCTACATACCTAACCAAAAGAATTTAAATATTTCAAAGTTCTTTATCACAAAATTTTTTATAAAATTTGAAGAAAAAAATAAAAAAAAATTCTATACAAATTTTCATTCTTTATATCATTTTTTTTAAATTTCTACAAAATCTGCATTCTCACTGGATTCAAGTTCAACAAATCAGTGAAGGGCCACATTTACGGCTTCTTGGAAAAAGGGTATTAGGCTCTTAGCTGTTCACTAATGAGGCATGGCGTTGTCCAGTGAAGCTTATGAATCATATGACTGAGCTTCTTTCGCCTTTATATGTGGAACTTACTAGCAATTTTAATTTTTATTAATAAAATGTAATATTTATAATATTTAAAATATATTCGTTGAAATTTTAGAAAGAACCAACTAATCATTAACCAACAAAGCATATGATAGTAATAACAATTATGACTTGTAACATTGCATACTGTATTAGTAGTTCAACGTGATGCTCATGTCTTCACTGTCACCATTTTTCCTTCCTTTTAGGTGGCAGGTCTTAATTAATAAAGTGGGTGAACCACTTCAGCATCCTATATTTTCTTCTACATTATAATATCTTCATAAAAGTCAATTTGAATGAAGGTGACTCCACAATGCCATCATGTTCATAAGTTTTCTTATATTTGTATTCTTTTATTATGGCGATGTATAGTGAATCTTAGTTTCAACATATTTATGGGCTTCGGGATTTAATGCATTGTATTCATTAACTACACACGCCGTACACAACCCGACAAAAATGTGTTTTACTTTTAATTTGGCAGTGCCACTCGTATTACTTTTATCATAGATTAATAACAATAATTAAGATACATGTTCTTTTCTAATTGGGGATCTGGATTACTCTATCCCTGGACTATGAATAGACGATTTTGTCCTTCAAGATGGGGCTACTTTGTCAACATCTGCAATACTAATAAAAGGTTATTAGATATGAAAACTAAGATGAACTCTTGCTGTGTCTGTGTATTATTAATATGTGGCATTTTGAGATTTCACTTGTAGAGACAAATTTGTAATAGAATCAGTTTATAATAATTAATTTAGTCAAATCATTTATGAATAAATTCTCACTTATAATTATACCTTTTAAAAAGTAATTATATCTTTATTTTAATTTGGAATACTTATTTTCAGTTAAATTGACTTAAAAATCTATATAAAATCATTGCTTTTGAAAAGTTAAAAAAAATTCATTTTTATCTTCTATTTTACTTTCTTAAATAAAAAAATAAAATAAAATAAAAATAACAGAATTTAAAATTACAGCATCTAAATTAAATTTAAATTATTCGCGTCTGCTCCAAAAAAAAACGAAGGTTAGCACGCGGTAGTGGATCAGCTTCCGTGCCAAGTGACACACTAGCCACTGTGTGTGTCTCTCTGTTGTTTATGCTAACGATGAGGATGAGGACAATAGTGGAATAACAATGCTTTTATGGAAAAAGAAACCCCAGACACAGCAATATTAGGTGGTATCATCGTGGGAATGCTATTTGTCTGATTTCACTAAAGAAGAGACATAAAGTTAAAAAACTGCTGAAAGGGAAGGGAAGCAAGGAGGCTACGAAAATGGGAACACTGAACTCATTCAAAGATCAAGCCCTCTTCTTCACCAAGAAATTCCTTCCCTGGACTCTCTACATTCTGCTACCCACAGCTCTGCTTCGCTTATACTTTTACCCTCTCCCTTTTTTGCCTTCTCCAGAAACCGACCTCCCCCATTCCACCCTCATCACCAGACCCTCCCACTCTTCTCCGCCACCATCTTCTTCTGGAGGTATAACTATTTTATTAGAAATGAGTTTTTCTGTTTCTCTTAGTTTTTAATTATAAACTTAGAAAATGGGATTTGCTGGTACTATACTTAATTGCAGGAGAGGGTAGAGCTAATGAGGCTTCGATTTCTCCATGTGACTACTTCAATGGCAAATGGGTTCGTGACAGAAGAGGCCCTTTGTACAATGGTACGACTTGTGGTACAATCAAAGAAGGCCAGAACTGCATCGCCCGTGGAAGACGCGATTTGGGTTATCTTTACTGGAGATGGAAACCCACTCAGTGCAATCTCCCAAGGTTCGAGCCTCTCGCTTTTCTGCAACTTCTCAAGAACAAACACTTAGCTTTTGTTGGGGATTCCATGGCTAGAAATCAATTAGAATCCCTTCTTTGTCTTCTCGCCACTGCTTCAACCCCTAACCTTGTATACCGAAACGGCGAGGACAACAAATTTCGCAGGTGGTTCTTCCCTTCTCACAATGTAAGTGTCTCAGTTTATTGGTCCCCATTTCTTGTGGAAGGTATTGAAAAATCAAACACAGGGCCAAATTATAATAAGTTGTATTTGGATATTGTTGATGAGAGATGGGCAGGGGAAATGGGTCAAGTGGACATGATTGTGCTGTCTCTTGGGCATTGGTTTTTGCATCCTGCAGTTTATTACGAGGTTGATTCAGTCTTAGGTTGCCATTACTGTCCTGGTCTTAACCATACAGAGATTGGGTTTTACGATGTGTTAAGAAAGTCTTTAAGGACTACCCTTAATAGCATCATTGAGAGAAAAGCAGCTAAAGGGAAACCAATTGATGTAATAGTGGCAACATTTTCACCTGCCCATTTTGAAGGTGAATGGGACAAAGCAGGTGCTTGTCCAAAGACTAAGCCTTTCAGAAAAGGGGAGAAGGAGCTTGAAGGAATGGATGGTGAGATGAGAAAGATTGAGATAGAAGAAGTGGAAGCTGCAAAGGAAAAGGCTAATAAGTTTAAAGGGTTTAGGTTAGAAGCATTGGATGTGACAAAATTAGCATTGATGAGGCCAGATGGGCATCCAGGTCCTTATATGAATCCTTTTCCATTTGCAAATGGGGTTCAAGAGCGTGTGCAGAATGATTGTGTTCATTGGTGCTTGCCAGGGCCTATAGACACATGGAATGAGATTTTTCTGGAGATGATGAAGAAATGGGATGAGGACCAAACAAGGAGGAGTAAAGAATGAGGTATTTCTCTCAGATCTTGTTTGGTTTGTCTCTGTCATTATTTAATGTTTCCTCCATGTGGGAGAGGGGCAATTTTTGTTTTTGGGGATGATTGCTTATTGTTTATTGATTCTTCTTGGGCTCTCTCCTCTTCATAATGGAAAGGAAGAGATTTGGAAACAAAAGTATTTTAATGAGGGAAATTTGAGACAGGGACATATTAAGGGTACCATTAACAAAGACAGTGATGTTTTTGGAATTTATGTAGATGGGTGATTTAGAAATGTACAAAATGGTTTAAATTTGGATTGTGAAGGTGTCCAAAACGCATGGGCAATTTCTCGTCTTGCTCCATTTGGCAGCCATCAATTTCCTCTACTGGTTTATTTGTTTGACTCATAAAAATTCCTCTTGGTTGTAAAATCCCCAAATTTCCCAAAAGCCTTGTTTATGGCATAGTTGAATGAATATGTTTAAAGAAAAACTCTCTAAGAAAGTAAAATTGGGACCACTTTTGCCTTTTCATCAAGTTGGGGTTCAATTCCTGATATCATGAGTCCAAATTTATTCTATATTTGCTTGTAGAGTAAATTACATAGATTTTTTTTTTGAATTTTATTAAAATTATATGATCATTATTTTATTTTTAAAATGTACATAAACTCCTTTTAAAATAAAAAATAATTTATACAAATTTCTTCTGATTTTGTCTGAAATTATATAGATTTCTTTTATATATTTAAAATATACATAAATTTTTTCAAAAACAAAGCATAACTTACACAAACTTGTCTTAGATTTTTTTTTTTGGTAATTACACAGACTTTCTTTCATTTTTTAAAGGAGATTTATCTATATTTTAAAAATAAAAAGAATGCCTATATATTTTTTAAAAAAATTAAGGAAAAATTTGTGTAATTTATTCTTAATTTTAGAGGAAGTTGGTGTATATTTTGAAAAATAGATAGGGCATATTTATAATTTTAACAAATTTTAAGAGAGATTTGTATATATTTTAAAAGTAATATATATATGTATGTAATTTTAACAAAATTAAAAAAATATATGTATAATTTCCTCTTGCATGTGTGTCATGACAGTGCTATTGTTGCTTGGTATGAGTTGTGTTTTAATAAATGGGGATAATGATGTCTATGACTCTTGCTCAACACGGAGAGCATTCCACATTTTGCCACTCATGTGCCTTAATTTGCTGCGTATATCAAAATTTCAGATTAGATGGGAGAATTTGTTAACCATATGATATTATTTTTTCAGTGGAATGGTTAAATAAGTATTCACATATATTTAATCAATTTTATCTAAACTATGCTAATAATTTTTTTTTTCCAAAAGATCAGATGATAACCATTTTAAGATACAAATGTTAAATAATTTAAAGAAAATTGGTCAGTATCATTATTCGTCGATTTTTTCTGTACAAATCCTAACATATTAATTAGACAAGTCAATGTTCAGCATAAGCCACAGATTTTGGAGCTTGATTCAAATTTCAAAGTAAATGCATGTTGGATTTTTGTCTCCTCGAACACCGTCTCTCGCATGAAAAAGAATTAATATATATATATATATATACACGCACTAATAGTAAGTAATAAATAATATATATATATATATAAACACAGGAATTTAATTTTAAAAGGTTAATAATCTCTACATTGAATTATTTGGCCAAAATATTCTGATTACTGCAGTAAAACATAAAAGAAATACAAATTCAATGTGAAGATTACTAACTTCAATCATAGAGTTTTTGGCCTCAATTTTTATAATTAAAATACTATAATTAGTGAGCATTTAATTTAAAATAAAAAATAAATTATAAAAAATTTAACTATAATTTTTAAGTATATTTTATCAAAATTTTTAATCAAAATATAATATGAATTTTTTTTTTCAAAATTTATAAAAAAAATCCACATTCTATATTTTAATTAAAAAAAGAGTTAAAAAAACTTTAACTAAATTTTGTCTTAACTATCTTGTTAGCATATGGAATAGAAAAGAATAAAATAGAATAAAAAATATAATATAATATAATTTTGAGAATGAAAAATAATCATAATATCTTAACTTTAAAAAATAATAAAACTAAATATAAATTATTAAATAGTCATAAAAAACATAATAAATATAATACAAATTAAATAAAGATAGATACCAAACCATGCCTAAAAAAAGAGAACCTACCCGAATTGTGGACTCCGGAGTACAGGACATGGTTTAGTCCATTTACCCGTTCGCCATAATTGGGACAAGCATCCGGTGTCCACTTGATTTTGGGGGTTCGATTTCGTTCACAACTCTGCTTTCAAGTTTCACCACCACTCTATTTCCTATATCACACATGAATGGTAATGCGATGCTGCCGCGATTCTCATGATTTCGCGTTGTTTCTGAAATTTGATACCGGTATATCAGCAAGCAACAATCCCTTTTCCTTCTATGGCTGCAACTATTTCACTCTCCTTTCTCTTGGATCCACAGAATCTTCACTATCACTGTCGTCTCAACCCCACTACTGTCTCTAAACCTCATCAAACGCGTTTCTTTACTCGCTCATCACCCATCTACAAATACCCACTTGCCACTTTCCATAGAGAGGGCACGAACAGCTTCAAGTCTTCATCTTCCTCTTCTTCCCATTCTTCAACAACAACCATAACCCCAAGCTCTTCGTACCTCGAAGACCGATTTCGCACCGGTCGATTTCTGAGCAATGAAGAGCTTGAAAAGCTCAAATTCCTTGAGACTTTCGTATATTTTAAGGAATTGAAATCTGGGTCTTTGTGGGTTCGGGTAATGGGGGCAGAAGAAATGGATATCACCGTTGGGTTGCTTGCCGAATCCTTTGCTGAGTCAATGGTGCTACCCTCTGGTTATGTTTCAGTGTTGAAGTTTTTGGTAAAGCAGTATTTGATTGAGAGGAAAATTCAAATGCCGCACATGGCTACGCTTATCGGCTTTTACAGAGAAACGGTGGAAGGTGGTGACGAACAAGAAGTGCAGTTAGCAGGGACAGTGGAGGTTTGTTTTGACAAGAGGGGCGCCAATGCTTCTCCCCCTACACCGACGCCGCCCAAGGATTCGCCGTACATAAGTAATATGGCTGTAAAAAAGTCTCTTAGGAGGTATGCTTTGCCTTAGCCTCAATAACTTATCCATTAGACAAGTTACTTCTTGTGCCTCTTTTGATTAATGCTCTCGTTGAATTTTTTACGGTCACAGTATTCATCCTTGGTCCTTGTCTAGAAAATAGGATACTTTTCAATTTTTCTTGTTTGGGGCTTCCTAGACTCCTGACTGCAATAATTAAAATGCGAGTCGGACTAACATTTCTGTTATTGGAAATTAGGATTTAGGAATACTTGCTCAGAAAACGTTTAGATTGGTGAAATAGTTAATTAAAGTAATTAGACAGATACCTGGTTCATATTATCACAGATGGAAACATTCAACTGGGCAGAAACTTGAGACCTTGAGTGTTGAATCATCATGTGCAACAAATAGGTCTAACAGTGGTATTTGGAAAACTCCATTAATTCTTGGCAGATTAAGTTGTTATTTTGTGGCTTCTATTTGACTTATGTAAATTTCTCCATGTACTGTAATTTGAATTTGTTCTAATTATTAAAATCTGGGCAAAATCGTGAGAACAATAAACAACTTTTTTTTTGGGTGCATTTATATTGATCTTATTGTATATCTCCAATCTCCAATTCTACCTCACTTGTACTTGTGCAGACAGATAGAGGACACAAACAAATTTGACTTGCCTCTATCTTAGGTCCAGATGTACCTTTTATCTGGAGCAATTTGAATTGGGAAATGTGCAATTTAAACAATAAAGCTGCCTATGTCATCATCCACTATTCTAAAATGTTGATAATAAGCTAAATCTGTTTATTGCAACGATCTAATGGCATCATCCTTGTGGTAACACTTTTAGTCTGAATGTTATTCCACATGTATATAATGTCATGTTATTTCCAAGCCTTGGATTTCAAATAGTTGAGTAAGTTTGCAATCGCATGACCCTAGTGCCACTACTTTGAGCATTTGGTATGTGATCCATTTGAAATTATAGATAATGTAAACCAGAAAGCCTGAAATTCTTCTTATAATACGATCCCATCCATATTTTTTTATTCTTTCTTTTTTAGACGTATGCTCTGTAATTTTCAAATCAATGGGTTGTTTGATGAGTTTTATACATTCCCATAGCACGTACACTCTGAACAAGAAACAGTTTTTTTTTTTTTTTCCCCTTTAAATTCATTTGTTTACCTTTTCTAAGGCACCTCTTAAATCCCTTAGTGTGTCTGTCTAACATTTTGGATGCAGCTGCATTCTGAGTTTGTGTTTCTGGTACTTCCTCGCAGGAGGGGCATTGGCTGGCTTCTTCTAAAGGCAAGCGAGGAACTAATTTCACAGATGAGTTCCTCAAGAGAAGTTTACTTGCATTGCAGAATGATTGATGCAGCTCCACTTAATATGTATATAAAGGCAGATTACAAAATTGTAAAGACAGATAATATATTAGTTCTTCTGACATTACAGAGACGCAAGCACTTGATGTGCAAGAAACTTTCTCTCTTAAGTAACCCTCCGGAATCAGACCTGTCAGAATCTGATATGGAAAAGTCTACATGAATATAGGCAAGGGTTGCAAATGATTTGGTGAAGATGATACTGTCATTGTCGAATATTGCTTGGAAGCTCATATTTTATATTGAAGTCCTGCATTTTATACTAGAATATGCCCTGTGGTAAATTTTCTTATCTCTATGTGTTTTTAGTGTTTCAGAAATGATAGCAATGATGGTCACGGTGGGTTGAATTTTGACTAGGGGTCAAATGAGTGGTTCAGGGATCCTTATTTGTATCCTTTTAACTGTAGGGCAGAGACGCATGTGTTGCAGGTAAATCACACCAGAAATCTCTTCTGAAATTATCAATGAACAGATTATTGACTTGTACCATCAATTTTTCTATGTGACTTCGTAGTCATCCAGACCCCCCTGGTCTGGTGAACTACTCTTTCTTCTTGGAGCACAGTCTTTCAAGTGTTTTGATACAACATATAGATTATTAAACTTTCCAATATAGAATCTTAGATTTATAGTGTTGATCATGTTGACATTGCCATCCACAAAAGCAGAATAATTGAGTTAGGGACATGTTTCTCTCTTGATGAAATCTAGAAGCACTAGAGATGCATGGATTATACAAATCCTATTTACACTGAATTTCTTCAATATAATCAAATATTGATTTTATAGAAGTATATTTCTACATTTGAGCAATGTTTATCCAACCTTTGGAATCAAGTCAATCATTCCAAAACAACAAAATGTTAATGTTAGGAGGTGGACATTTTCCGGTAAAGTGGTTTGTTCTTGTATTGGCCCCTTTTAGGTACTTTTGTCCTGCAACAGAAAAAGGGATGGGAACTGGAGAAGAGACATGGAGAGGCTCTTATAGGATCCAAATTAGTGATGCATTAAAAAGATTATGCCTAATACTTCCCGCTCATATAATTTAGCTTGGTGTCTGAATAATAAGGATCTTTATTACTGATAGGAAACCATCATAAATCTGGTGTCTTAAGGATGGGATTCCACTAGATTATTCTCAAACTATGCATAACTATTGCCAAGCCTTTTGAATTTGTAGAGGTAATCATTTGCAGCTCATTTACACATTCTGCCATAGAAGGTCTCTCACTGCTATCAGTACGGATACATCGTGATGCCAGATGGGCAAACATAGCTATGGATTCGATGGTGTAAGAATTTCGAGCCATTTCTGGGTCTATCACCTTACGGAGCTTCTTGCGGTCATTCAGTATGTTCCTCACCTATATATCAATGTGAACCATATCAATCCTGGACCTTTTAAAACTTGTAAACCAGAATGTTTTACAATGAGAATGCAGACATCTACTACACACATGTTCTTGAGGAATCTCCTCCCACCACCACCACCCCCCCCCCCCCCCCCCCACACAAAAAACACACACACACACACAAAAAGGACTACAAAGGAAAATAACTAACTAACAACTGGTAATTGTATGACCAAAAGTTTTGGAATGAAAAATATAATAGCATTGGTGACTTTCAAGGTCTAAAATATTGCTTTGACATCCTCAAGGATTTTTATCCCATTCTATATGTATATTTTCTTTTACCTGTAATACAAGGTTTTGATCATTTGGACCTTGGTTTAAATCTACAGCTCGACGCCCGGTCAAAAGCTCTAGAAGAACAACACCAAAAGCATAAACATCGCTTTGTAGAGTGAGTTTCCCAGTCTGTTGTCAAAGGAAATCAATTAATTATTAGATTCAGACCAATCTTGTGTGGCAATCCACAGATACAAGACTGAAACAGTGTCTTGACATATAGGCTTTTGAGTGATAGAGCAGTGTGCATGTTTCATCACCGACAAATAGATAGATAGATAATTTCAAGTCTAATATCACTATTTGATTGAAAAGTACTACTGACTATCACCCTACTCATTGGAATTATGTTCATTTAAGTTCATATCCTAGTATCACAAAAACTTCATGTTCTGTCTCACTTGACTTGAGCTTATGGGTAGGTGAATCCTTTTTTGTACTACTTCTGTGTTGGTGAGTGCTTGTTTTATTGAAAATAAAGGGTTATGATTAGGTGATAGCAAATGTTTCATAGGAGCTGGAACATTTGTTTTTTAGTCTTGAGACTAGGCATTACAGCTCTCTTTCCCCATGTTTGAGTTTATTCAACATAGGCCTTTTTGGGAGTAAAGTTTTTTTTTTTTTTTGCGCCCGGGGGGGGGGGGGGGTGGTGTGTGGGAAGAAGAAGAGAAGAAAGAAAACAAACTCCAGTAAAGATTGGTTTAGAACCACTTGACCTAAAATCTTAAGCTGTTAGGCAAGGACCTGGGAGTGGTTTTATTCCATAATACACCTCTCATGAAATGCCCTTTGGGTTTTGAATTGTGGAACAGGAAGTACATGCAACTTTAAACTGGAATCTTAATTGTTAGACTTTGGTTGCAGGATTAACCTGTAGGCTACTTAAATCAATGGTCAACTAAGTTTTGATACCTTGTCAAAAACAACTTGACGTAAAAGCTTAAGCTATGTAGAAATGGCCCAAGAATGGTTTTTATAACTCTGACAAAAGGATTCTCCTCTAACTTTTATTGAAGGCTCTTAATTTTTATCTATCTAGAAGGTCCAATGGCTTTGGAAGGAAACTTGTAATCTGAAAGAGAAATGAATAAAGCAACTTGGTTTCCAAATCATCAAGAAACAAGATACATAAGTTCTTGATTTCTCAGACATGATTCTGTTTAGACCAAAGTGATATATGTTTAGAGTCATAGAATTTTAAGCCCATGATTCAAGCTGACTATTTATTTCCTACAATGACTGAGATTATTGGATATTTTTATTGAAGAACCAATACAAGAGTACCTACAGAAGAAAAAGATGAATTAATTAGGACCCATGGATGGGATATTGCCAGCCCAAAATGCTGCATTTGCTGAAGAGATCAAATATTTACTGATAACCTAATTAGTCTTCCATGGATACTTTAAAAAATGTCTGTTATTGGATATTATTTCCTTGTTAGACTTTTGAAGAGGACCACAATTTTACATGTTGGCCTATTTCTGCTGTGTCAGTTAACATACTGTGTTGGTGTTGAGGTTGGGTTTGGTTTTGCTGGCTAAGGCTTAATTTAAGTTGGTACTGTATTTTATAGTGGACCAAATACAGCTACTAGCAGATGCTCCGGTGCTGTCGTTCATCCAGTGATAAAGCTTACTCTTAGATAAGTTTGGAAACACTGATATATGGCCTAAAATAAAACCATTATGCATGAGATGAAGGAACACTGAATGCCTGGATATTTTTGTGCATACGATCCTTCTTTGCAGCTACGGTAAATTCTTAAATAAATGATTAAAATGTTGGAAGTCAATTGCATTTTATGCGAAAACAAAATTGCATAAGAACTAGTTATATGAGGTTTTTTTTTTTTTTTTTTTAAATAATATATAGTGGAAATATTGTTTTCATCCTTAACTGTAATCTGGGAGAAACTTAGTCAAATGGTGTTGAATCAAGTGGAGAAATAATTTTGATCCTTGTAGCACAGAAGCATACCGACGTATACTCAGGATCAAAGTAGCCAAAGGTACCAAGTATTCTGGCAGTCACATGTGTCTCCTGCCCTTCTGGCATTAACTTGGCTAGTCCAAAATCAGATATCTACAAAAAGGTTATTAATTTTAGCTCTGTACATATTATTGTAAGAAAAAAATGTTAATGATTCACTTTTGTAGGGCGCGTATCTATACCTTAGCTTCAAAATTGACATTTAAGAGAACATTGTTGGATTTGAAATCTCTGTGAACAATAGGAATTCCAACAGCAGAACTTGAATGGAGATATGCAAGACCTTTTGCTGCTCCCAGTGCCACTTTGAGTCTCTGAGGCCAATCCATTTTCCTTTGCCCAATTCCTAAAATGAGACATACATTAATAGAAGCTTGATGTCAGGAATTTTGACATGAGTGTGGATTTTGGGTACATGACAAACCGTTCAAATGATCTTGCAGGTTCCCGTTATGCATATATTCATATACTAGGAACCGGTGCTTTCCATCAGCACAATAGCCTATTAAAGAAACAAGATTTGGGTGGTCAAGTCTGCTCAAGATGTCAACTTCAACACGGAACTCGCGCTCTCCTTCTGCTTCTTTAATTGCTGGCAGATCCATTTTCTTGATTGCTACAACCTTGGGAGGAAGAAAACGACATATTAGTATGTCTTTGTATATTTATCACAAATTTTGGGTGATTTACTTTGCCATGACTTGCTGATTCTGCTATTTGCATTGAATGGTGGTATCACCAATAGTTACAAAAAGCATGATTTGTTTATTGAAGCTATTGCTGATGTTACAAACTTTTAAGAATCATGATGGATTCCTTTTTGCTAGAAACTTATAACCAGGACATCTTACCTCTCCTGACCGCAAAGTGCCTCGGTAGACTCTGCCAAATCCTCCTTTTCCAAGCAGATTATCATCACTGAATGAACCTGTTGCCTCTTCCATCTCCTTGAGTGTGTAAACAGATGACCCATGCTGCCTTTTTGTGGGCTGCGTCACTTGATCTTCAAGTTGCCAAAACTCCATAGGTTTGTAAATCCCTAGAATGAGTGTCTAATTGTTACAAGTTGGTTGTGCCGTGAAATGTTACTCTTATTAGAAGTAGCATGAGAAAAAGAAGAAAAGAGGGAAGGGGGAGAGACAATAAAGTGAGATGAAAGAAGAAAATACAGGGGTCTGTATGGTCTTGAGACTTGCTTCTGCGGCGCTTGCTCCAGGCCGAGACCAACCCAAATGGCATGATGGCTCTACCTTCAATGGTTCTCTCTCTGTTTAAGGATTGGAGTGGCAGTTTCTACCAAATGAAACAGGTAACAGGATGGAGATGTTTAATTCCATAACACCCTCATTGATACTGGTAAATTTCTCCAAGAACCTTAGAGCAAATCACTCTGGAATGTTTGCATGCGTTTGAGAGAGTCTCCCATATAAGAATTTGAATAATATGGGAATCATTTAAGGAGTAAATATGGAGCAAGTGAGGTTAGATTAGAAGAATACTCAACAGCAAATCTTACAACAACCTGGTATTTTCTGGGATAGAAAGAGCACAAGAAGAGAGAGAGAGAGAGAGAGGAAGAGATATGTGCTTTAAGGAAAAGAGAAAGCCGAGAAAGGAAAAGTAGGTACGGCTTGCTTACCAATGGGTGGTAGGAAGAAGTGGTGGGGTGCTTAGTCAGTTAGTCTGATAAGGAAATGGAAACTGCAGCTTCATTCTCTACTCTCATTTCTATTACGTTTTACCGTTTACAGATTTGAAAGCGAGTTGCGGGGTGGAAGGGCCTTTTCATTTGTTCCCTTCATTGCAGAAAATCATATTTTGACTTGGTCTTTAATCTCTTTCTTGTATGGTGTAACTGTATGTCCACCATCGTCAGCAATTGACTATGATATCTTTTGGCACCAATAATAAAATATACCATCACTGGGTACCCAACGGTCAATTACCATCTTCAGTAAGTCTATGTCAAGGGAAGGTGGGAAAATATATATATATATATATATATATATATATATATATATATATATATATATATATATATATAGAAGAAAAAAGAGGCAGTATGTACCTGTTAGTCTAAAAGGTTGATTAAACTTGCAGGCAAGTAAATTGTGAAAATAAGCTTGTAAAAGTCATACGTATGATTACATTTCTTTGGGGTTGTAGAAAATAGAGAGGATGACCAACATTTCTTGGTTGAATTACTTTTTCTTTCTTGTAGTTTTATTTAATTTTTAATTTTTTCTCTATAATTTAAAAATTTGTAATTAAATCTTTACACAAATTCTGAGTTTGAGGAAGGAAAGGGGAAAAATGGAATAGAGAGGGTAATTTTTGAAATAAAAGAATAGAAGCATAAAGCTTATACATCGTAACCCCATGCCACCGCAAAATGCGATAAAGGACATTCACGCCATGTGACCATGCTCGTCCTGGGTCCAAAACGCAACTCCACTCGCGTCTTTTTCTTCGTTCCCTCTGTAACGTCTTTTAACATATCTGAACCCCCGCACATTATTATTTTTTTTTTTTAAAAAAACTTAATTCTTATCCTTTGATCAACTAAACAAACCTGGGTTAACCATTACTTGCAATTAATTCTCTCTGTTGTTATTGATTAAAAACGTAAGAAAACAAATTGTCAACACCTAAAAATTCAGTATTGCAACTGCGCAATGGCAGTCAAGAGAAATGACAAGCGAGTGAAACTATTGTTAGTCGAGAATGCTGTAAATCTGGTTAGACGAAAGTAATAGAAAAGTGAGAAATTAGGAGACATGGAATCTCAATGCAAGTGAGTTTGGCAGATAGGTACTGTACAAATCGCTACCTACGGAAAGGCTTCAAAGCAATTGAAGAGAGGAAAAGTGGATAGTGAAGGGACATGAGCAGTTACTGATAGCCGAGGAAGCTATAAACGGAGTGGCATAAGAAAGAACATGCAAATTAACACAGAACTTAGATTACAATTCTATTCACTTGTTTTGTTTACGACTTTTAGTAATTTACTTATGATTTTTATTAGTCATTTATTTGAGTTGTAATCAAATTTTTATTTTTTATTTTTAGTTTTTGTTGTCAATTCAATTTTGTTGAATTTATACTTACAATTCAATTACAAGCGAACTAATTTCATTTCTAATACCAATTACTCTGCCCTTTATTGTGTTTAAAACTTTTCTTTATTTAAACTTAGCTTGGTTTAAGAATTAAAAAGATCCATCTTTAAAGAATCATGTTCTATATTCCCTTTTCACTAATAAAACAAGGCCGCAAGAATTAGCTAATCCCTCCAGGACTTAAAACTCTTGCTTCTTTTATTTTATTTTTTCCCTCCCTATATTATGTAGTAGATGTTTTGCTCGGATAAATAGTTAATATAACTATCCTCTTCCAAATTAGTCTTCATAACTCTTGGAGTCTGAAAAGTCTTGTCCATACTAATGTGTTCGGAGTTCTTTGCTGTTATTTGGTCCAACACTTAAAAAAAAGATTTTTTTTGAATAAATTATATTGATATAAAAAATTAGGTAGTTATTTAAATTTGTAATATGTAATCTTACATTTTTTTAAAAAATAAAAGTGGGTAATTATTTAAGAATTTGTGACCTCTTTACTCATAATTTTTTTTTTATCCACTTAAAAATAAGTAATCAAAAGTTAGTTTAATGTTTGAAAAAAAAAAATATGTTAAACTTAATTTTTTATCCAAAATAATTGATATAAAATTATTTCATTATGTTAACTTTTTTTTATAAAAAAAGTAAGTTATTTATTGTATTAAATTTTGAAAATAAATTGAGCGCATGTGAAAGCACTAGTTTGCATCAAGGCCATCCAAGGCTTGCTTCTAGTGATCATGCTGAGACAGAGGACTTAGGTGTTTGACGTGTGTGTCATTGTTAAATAGAAAGGTTATGTATTTTGATAACTGCTCTCAGTAAGATTACAACAAATAGAAACCTGTTGGCTTCGTGAAGATTAAAATAATGATCCAGTGTTCAGAACTGAGCCTGGTCTACTGGACCATTCAGTTTGAGTTAGGCCGATCAAACAACAAAGGGCCAATTCCCAAAATTCTAGTAAATGCGCCTTAAATTGATAGACAACTCTCAGCAACTCCTTACTCGGCAACATTACTGATTGGGTCCCAAATATCAATTCCATGCAACCGAATTGCTGCAAATTTATGATCTTTTTTATGCCCCTTTATAAAGTGGTGGTTGAACTAGTTCCAAATGAATTTATAGCCCTTGTCCTGAACTAAAGTCTCATCTTTATATAGTACTTGTTCCTCCTTTTCAACTTCTCATCACATATTTAATCTACATTATATCTCTACATATCTTGATTTCATTCTAGTTCACAAAACCATGGCTACCACTGGAAAGCTTGAGGTACAACTCGAGGTGAAGTCCAATGTAGACAAGTTCTGGGAAACCATTAAGGACTCTGCAACTATCTTCCCCAAGGCCTTCCCCGATGACTACAAGAGCATTGAAATTCTTGAGGGTGATGGCAAGGCTCCTGGTTCTGTCCGCCATATCACTTACGGTGAAGGTATAAACTTTTTTCCCAAGAAATAGCTAGGAGGGCATTCTCTTGTTGTAGTTATTTTGTTTGTTCTTTGGTTTCTAAGAGAATCAAATCGAAAACAGTAGAACCTTTATTTCCGTCGTCACTTGGGCTAAAGTAAACGCTACTGAGAGAAAGGTCATTTTCTTCTTTTAACTTCAAGACCGTGCGTATGTATATGCTTAACCCCTATATTTTTCACCTAGTTATAATTCATGAATATCATATCTATCTCGTGTCATGTATGAAATACATAACAAATATGGGGTGTTACTATTATTGATTAGTTATGTCATATAGGATTGAGTCACACATTGACCTGATTTATCCAGAGAATACTTATTTATATTTTATCAAAGACACTGGACAGTCTTGATTCAATACAAGTTTGGTGAATAGGGTTTCAAATGGTAAAAAATTTACAGGGAGCAGGTTTGACTATGCCTATTTCTAATCTTAAAAAGAATGGAACGACTCAGAGATCTATATGTAAATGTAGTATCTATTTAGATATGACTGCATCTAGTGACAATTTACTAATGATTGGCTTTTAGTATGAGATTATTGGATCAAAATCAACTGTGGAATATTTATCATCTGCATTTTGAGCTATATTCTGGATGGCTTATGTTCCAGGATCTCCAATTGTGAAGACGTCAAAAGAGAAGATTGATGCTGTTGATGATGCAAAGAAGACCCTGGACTATAGTGTTATTGATGGGGACGTGCTGAAGTACTTCAAGCATTTCAAGGCACACGTGGGTTTAGAATCCAAGGGAGATGGGAGCCTAGTGAAGTGGTCCTGTGAGTATGAGAAGGCAAGCCATGAGGTTCCTGATCCAAACGTCGTTAAAGAATTTGCAGTGAAGAACTTCCAGGAGGTGGATGCCTATATTCAGAAGGCATAGAGGTTAGATATGCCTTTGAAGGACCAGTACATGGATTAGTAAATATTAAATAATGTGGTTGTACCATTTCCCATTTGATATCGAGGGGTTGGTTTAGTTTACAGGACATGGTCCTTCCCTTGCCTGTGTATTGTCTTAATGAACCGATTGTCCTATTTGGTGGATCTGACTTCTGATCCCACTGATGATTGAGTTTGAGAATATGATGAAACTGCTAGTAACTAGTGAGTAGAGACCAAGTTAATAGCATAAGCCAGAATCTAAGCCAAAATCAACCTGATAGAAAATTTACCATTCAATTGAAACATAAAGTCGATGAAGTTAGAGGGGCAAGAAAAGCTACTTGATATGTCATATTCACTTCAACTAATGTTCAGTTGGCTGATATATAACAATGCAAATGATAGTATATTGAAAGGGATCAAGAATAATACTCACTTGGACAGTTAAACGTGCAGAAACTTACACAGCTGTACATATGATTTGGTGAGGGAAAGAGCAAACTCTGACCCCTGGGTAGAGAGAAAAACCCACTTCTGATTCGAGGGTCATAACTTATAAATAACAAAAAGAAGCAAACAAGATGAAGAGCAAAAGAAAAAACAAGAGGGTACCTGGCCAAATGTTGCAGTGTATTCTTCCATTTTGATTTTGAACTTTTAAGTGTTCTCCGTTAAAATTGACTGGTTCATTCTATCTTTGGGTGCAAACACATCACAACTTCAGTGACTAATCACTCTTTGTTCATTTGCTCATTTGGTTATTTAAGTTGTCTTAGCGGAAGTGGTCACATGTCTTATTACGGCAAGCTAGCTAAAATTAGCATAGCCTTATATTTAAATATCAATCTGCAGTAGATTTTAGAGTATTCTTCCACCCTGCCTAGTAAACTGAGGAAGTTCCACTAGTTTTTCATGAGGAGGATTGCCTCTTTCACCAGAGGAACCTCCTTTATAGCATTCACCCAAGAGAATATCAGATGAAATTTCTCCGGGTCTATATTGTTATCCTAAGGAGTTGTTCCTGAGCCTTTTAAGGAAGAAATATCGACCAAACCATAACCTCTATAAGCCCCAGACTCTTGCTGCCTACTCTAGGGTTGCCACCTTCATTCCATGTTCGAGCACGGTCAATTTCTCATAATTCCTCTATGGCTTTTCGTTGCACTTCTCCTTCAGTTTCGGCTATTGTAACCATGATGTCAAATAGCTGCATTTAATAAAATGCGCAAGCATTAGACCAAAGACATTTACTCAGGCTTTGTTGCTTCTTTGCTCATCCACCTAATTATCCTTAAAAATTAGCTTGTCCATAATTTCTACTTCTGCAAGATGTTTTCTCTTTCCACTACATAGTTAACTATCTTCCAGTTGAAAAATGTTAGCAGTCTCGGCTTTAGAAAGAATCTCACTTTAGGTCAAATTTGCCCTGTCAATAACTGCTAAGTAGCAAGTCAACAATTAAAATATGTTTTCTTTCCTGTAATATCTTTCATTATAATAGCTACTTTTTCTAAATTTCAAATATGAACTTTTCTGTTTAGGAGCTGTTTGATATAATGTTATCCTATTTTTCTTGAACGATGGTTTTTAATATTCTTGTGTCTAGTATGACAATTGAAAATTGTCATTGAAAAAAAATACATTTGTTATTTTATACTAGTGTACCAAATACATTTCCTGAAGTAAATTAGCCCAGAAGCGTAGTTAGGCTCTTTTGAAGGGATCATGAGGCAGCAGTTGAGGAGCATTGTTCAGGTTTCGTCAATGTACTCATGGATGAACAAATGACTCAGCAATGGCTTTTCCACCATGAACAAGTGCAGGAACCTTTTTGTGCTCAGGGTCGTATTGAAGGAGCGTATTGAAGGAGCAAGGGGCTTTTGTTTGCCAAATCTTCTTCCACTAAGTTTGATGAAATTAAATTTTCTATAGCCATACAAGCATACAACAGGAAAAGTGATACAAAAGGTGAAAGTGTGTATGGGTTTTTTTTTAATATTTATTTATTTATTTTTATCCCTCTTCAATTACATTATATATAATCAATTTATAACATTAAACCCATATCTAAGAAGCACCGATATGGGTACGCGTTTCGGGTATGACACAATACGATACGTGAGATACGATAATTTCTAAAATTTTAGAATATGGGTACGGGAATATATATATATATATATATTCAATAATCTAACACATTAAAAATTAAATTAAACCGTAAATAAGTTACAATAGCATAAATAAGATGTTTATAATAAGTTACATTTCCAACAAGTATTAATACTAGAATTTCCAATCCAAACTAATCTTCATCTTCATCTATATCGACATTAGTAACATTCCCTATAAGCTCTTGCTCTAAATCTGATTCATCTAAAGATAAATTTGCAGTCTCAAGACTTCCTGCCTCATCAAATGGCTCCCAATGATCGCCATTAACATCCCACATCTTAGTCAATCTACTGGAATACTTTTCACTCTTTCTTGACAAAAGACGAAGATTGGTATGAACATAAACCAAGTCTTCAGCCCTTTTTGGATTCAATTTGTTCCTTTTCAGTGAGTGAATGAAAGAGTAGGTGCTCCAATTGCTTTCACAACAAGATGATGAACATGGTTGACGAAGAAGCTTTAATGCAAGCTGTTGGAGTATTGGGGTTGAAGAACCATAATTTAACCACCAATCTTTAAGCTCCAAATTCCACCTATCTTATAAAGAATCAAATAATGAATATGCATTTGAAACTCCACAAAACATTGAAAACTCTAGAAGCACCAATTTTCTCTCTCTAGGATGTTTAAAATACATATTAAAGCATTTAGTCCTCTCGGTTGAAATTTCACCATCTAAATGAGGAGGAACTCTATTTGGTGCTACGTTAAGCCATTGAGGAGTGTAATACCTATGTAATATGCAATAAAAACAATGAGAATTAGACTTATTTAGCAAAAAATTAAATATGAAAAGAATATCAACAATATAAGTATAGAATATTAATATAACTTACTTAGGATTCAGTGAATGAGTAAGGCAATGGAGTGGTGTACAACTCTTTGTCTAACGATCAATTATAATTTCATACACAACTTCAAAAAATCTTGAATGCTCAGAAAGCTCCTTTTTCTTATATTTATATATTGATACCTTCACTTGTTCTATCATTGAATCCCACATATCATAAATCAAGTGAAGTGTAGGCTTATCCTTATCACAAAATCTAAGCATGTCATAAATAGGCTTCGTGAAAGAGAGAATATAATTAACCTTATCCCACCAAGAGTCATAAAAAATTAACTCTTTAATAGTATTAGCCATTCTAACATCATCCTCTTTATATGTATTCCATTCATCACTAATTACCATTGTGCAAAGGGACATTTTTATGAGTCTGAGTCTCTTTAGCATCACAATGGTTGAAGCAAACCTAGTATTAGCAATGACAAGCAATTTCAAGGGCACAAATTCATTGAAAATGGCCAACCTCATGGAATGATTTATGATGAAAGTTCTAATAAAAATTACATCATCCCTGATTTGAGTGTTCCAATGACATTCTTCATATACTAATTCATTTGCCTTAGTGTTTTTAGCTACATATATATTTTTCAATACGAGATTCAGCA
Organism: Erythrophleum fordii; assembly: GCA_032878935.1. Lineage (NCBI taxonomy): Eukaryota > Viridiplantae > Streptophyta > Magnoliopsida > Fabales > Fabaceae > Erythrophleum > Erythrophleum fordii. Next base: position 43,333,724 of record JAVQMF010000053.1, on the reverse strand, counting down.
TGTGGACAACACATGGTGTCCAAAAAATGTGAGAATATTCAGCCTCAATAATCTTACTAGTAGCTTTACAAATAGAGGCATTGTTAGTAATAATTTAAACTACATTTTGAGGTTTTACCTCTTCAATTGCCTGCTTCATCAACTCAGCTATGTAGAATTTGTTTTTATATTATTTAGTCCCATCAATTGCCTTCAAAAAAATAGGACCCCCATCAGATACAGCCATAAAATTAATTAATGGCCTTCACCGTACATCAGTCCATCCATCTGTTACAAAACTCATTCCTTTCTCACTTCAAGTCCTTTTTATTGGTTCAAGCAACCTTTCAACATTTGCCCTTTCTTGTTGCAACAAAGGACCTCTTAATGAATTATAACCAGGAGGTTTAAAACTAGAAATCACATTATTTGCAGCATATTGATAAGAACTAATGTAATATGGATTGCATGCCAAATTAAAAGATAAACCACCAGAATAGAACATTCTAGCAATTTTTACACACAAATTTTTCCTAATTGTTTGGTTGAAGGCTTTTTCCAAAGCACCAACTACTCTCTTTTTTCCTTGATTATACTCACTTTGAACACCTAAATGAGATAAGCCTCTAGCTGGTGGTGGTAATGACACTTCTTTTGGTTTTGATCTATTCTCAGCTTCCTTTTGCAAATTTTTTATCTCTGCTAAATAGCAAGCATCAACTTTGGGACACATAGAAATTCCTTTACCAGATACTGTCAACAAATGCCACTTAACTCTAGAATAAGATCCTTGAAATTCATGGTTACAATAATTACACTTCAATATTTGTTTCCACCAAAATTGGCAGTTTCTCCTTCCTTACTTCTAACAATCAAAGTAACATAAGCCATAAAAAAGTTCCCTCTTTTTAGAGAACACTAGTAGAACAATATTTAACGGAAGTAGTGGGTCTAAGATTACTAGCAGAACTAAAACTTTCAGTTGCCATGATACCTATGATGGAGAAACAAGACTAGTGCATATGGAATAATCTTACTCATTGCAATATCATTTCTGGAAAAGCCAAATTTTTTCCAGATAAATAAACACAAAACTAAGATTGGAATAGGTAAGGTTTATTCTATGGGTAAATGGATAAGATGTTGTTGTCCGAATCATTGCCACAAGTTTAATTTCTTGATATTCAATTTCTAGTTGTAGTGCTTTTTCTACATCTTCTTTTCCATGATTGAAATTGAATACTATATATTTAGGCCAATTAAAAAGGACTTTTTATATCAACATGTTTCATCCTTATTGAATTGAAAAATGAAATTGAAAATTTTAAGTGACAATAATGGTCAGACACAAATTTGATTGATGTCGTGTATACATATATCATGCAATAAATGTTTGGAAAGAGATATATTATTTTGTATGGTATATTATTGTATGATTACTACAAGCCAATTGGAAAATCTTTAATTTGCTTAGTGATTTTTTAACAGAGACCATTATACCTTAAACCACGTTATAGGCGGGGATGAGGACTGATCAGCAAAACTAAAACATGTGCTTGCTCCTTAATTTCCCATTTCAATTTATTATTTTAATTGTTGATAAAGAAAATTATATATTAATTAAATAAAATTAAGTAACTAACTACAAACAATAGGACAATAAAACTGATGGAGAAACGAAATTGATAATATGCATAATTATGTGGAAAGTTGCAAAAAGTAGGAAATTGTGTGCCCACGAAGCATTCTTATCAACTTGAATTTAAATTATGGAAGAGGTTATAGAAACAACCAATCATGTGTGTTTGTGTGCATCTATATATATGTTTGCCACTTTTTATTAAAAATTAATTATAAATAGTTAAAAATTATATGTAAATTGCCTAGACACTGATTATAAAATTTCTGGTAGTGCACCAAATTAAAGAGACCATAACAAACCATAAGAGCAAAGCGCTACTGTGCATTCCATGCCATAAAGCTCTTCTCTAATTATTTTACCATATAATGCCACAGAAGTTTCAATCCATACATTCTTCAAATAGACTTAAATACTCTCCCGTATTGATGAAAATATCAAATCAATGTAATAATCATTTATTCAGACATGTAATAGGTAATATAATTACATTTAATGAAAGATGCATTAGAACATTGATGTCAGAGCAAGCGTGATTTATCTTTTGATCCAGAATAAAGCATTTGACAATTTTCTTTGCCCATCCATACATGTATTTGAACTTCATGATACATCAAGCACATGAAAAATTAACTATGATTTTCTATTGAGGTATTGATATGATAACTCTGGGATTAAGAAAAGTAAGAGCTGAAGTAGACTTAACCATCTTTGTAAGCAGAGAATGAGAGAATATATCATTTAACTATATATTTTAGTCATTTCATGCCATTGGAGAAGACGCACTTGCCACCGGAGAAGACGACGAAGGAACACTGGAACAGGCGGCTTCTCACGAAGGGAGGAGATAAGTGACGGCGAGCAACGTGAGGCAAGACGCAACAGCAATGGGAAACTTCAGTCTTCAGATCCAGAGAAGAGTGAGGGAAAAAAGTCGGGTTCGACAGAGAAGAAAGGTAGGTTAATGAGGCAGAAAATGGCGTCGTTGCATTTTAGAGCCGTTTCGTAGTTGTTTCGGAGCCATTTCCAAAACATTTCAGTACAGAAAAACATTTCAAAACGTACAGCTAAAACAGAAACGTACGAGGTACGTTTGTACCCGTACGGTGTGCGTATCCGTACCAAAAATGTATCTGGTATAGGTACGCCCCTAGAATCGTCGTATCGGTGCTTCCTTGACCCATATGGCTTCACCTTGTCTTGCTCTGCCATCTCGCTAGATTTCTAGTTATTTTACTATGACAGCAGAGTATCCATCTTAGTATCATTATATAATTCCAAAGTGTTTGAAAGACTTTGTCAACTTACTAATTTGGACATAAAATAATGCCCTGGATCTGAACTGATCCTCCAATATATAGTCAGATCCTCCAATACATGGTTATATAGTTTTGAATTTTAAGATTAGAAAAAAAAGCCAATAACTGGACATAATGAATATTATAGTTGCTGATAAGTTACTGATGTAAACACAGAAGTACACACTCTTTCTGTGTGCTTAATAGATGTAATAAATAGTAAGAGAAGTGAAAATGAATTGCTAAAAATAATTATGTTATGGAGTTTTGAATTTGATAGTAATTCTATCTCTACTTCATTCTCGTTTTGGGATTAAAAAAGCTAAAAAAGGATATAATACAAATAATTACAACTCTACTTTGATATTTCTTTTTCTACGAGTATGTTTCATTGAAGAGAATGAAAGAAAAAAATAAAAAAATAAAAAAAAATTAACAAAAGTATATTAATAATCCTTAACTTTATATTAGATTTAAGTTTCATTCTATAAATTTGTGTCATTTTACTTAGATCCTTTAATATTAAAAAAACGAATAAAACTTTTTTCACCTTTAACATGGTTAATTTGTTTAACTGAAAAATACTTAAGTTGGATTGACTTACCTTTGATAATCCCTTACCTAGCCATCTCAGTAATGTCATCCAAGTATTCATGAATTAAAAACACACCATTTTTTTTATGTTACTGAGCTATGACATTGAACCCCAAATTACAGTACTTAGGGTTTGTTTTTCTCAAAATTTCTTCGCACAAAAGCAAGTTAAAAAGAAACTTGATGGTGTGAAAAAACAAAGCTCTAGTTTGGAGAGTGTACAGCAGTAGCCACATTCACATATTGTAGCACTTTTCATTACCCCAAGCACCAGAATTTTCCATCTCTTTCTATTTCACCAACCGAACTCCTCTTTCTTTATATTGTATTCCACTTTGGCTTGGGTGCGCCCTCCTTCCATTTTCTTCCATCATTATATATTTAAGAAGCCACAAACTCACATACCCCCATGCAGAAACATAATCAAAAGTTCGAAACAGATGATGAATGGTACAGTAATCTAATCCTCCACCCCTCTCCTCCGTTTTAGCTGTAATTAAGGGTAGTAGCATTTAAGAAATGGGGTGTTTTATGAATGCTTTCATGACATGCTAAAATCACACTGATTTAGCTAGTATCAAGGAAATAACCAGAGAGAATTTGAGAGGAGGAAGAAGAAGAAATACTTGAGTGAAGGACATGAAGATTAGTTACTATTGAATTATAAGAGTTACATTTATAGCTTTACACAATGCCAGTGTATATTATTTAACAGAATGAATCAATTCTAACAAACTACAAAACTTACTATGATGTGAACATGACTACACTAACACTTCCCTTAAAAATGAAGTGCTTTCCTATTATCCCTCTTTCAAACTCAAGTCAGGTGGATCTTGGACTTGAATTTGCTTCTCAACTCCTTGAAATGCAAACAAGACAGAGGTTTAGTCAAAATACCTATAACTTGAACATGTGAGGGAATATGCAACATATCTACTTCTTTACTTAGAGCCTTCTCGCACACAAAATGAAGATCAATCTCAAAGTGCTTTGTTTTAGAATGTAAAATGGGATTAGTGCATTAGATCAGTGCTATTATTGTCACAAAATAAGCTAGGTAGATTAGAAAAAAGAACATGCAACTCACTGAGCAGAGATAAGCGATAAAACCTCTTGTTGAACAGTATAGAACAATGCACAGGGATGAAGACAGAGAGCAATCATTCTCTCTGATTTGGTTTAGTTTATTTAGAAAGATAATAGGAGTATATATTGAAATTGGAAAGTTGGTCATTGACCAATCTTATCTTGACAAACAAGGAAATAAGAACATAACTATATCCCACAAAACCAGCGTACAAGATAAATATGGAAATAAATAACCGTAGTTGACTAGGAAATGAATAGGATATACTAATCATAAATAAAAACCAATAAAGGGTAAAGAATCAACATTTTCCCTCAAGATGGAGAGTAGATATTAATTATTCCTAACTTAAAGCTCAATACTTTAAACTTGGTCCGAACAACAGTCTTTGTTAACAAATCTACAACTTGAGAATTGGAAGTGACATAACTTAAATCAAGTAGTCTGGAGTCAATGTTTTCCTTAATGAAATGATGATTTATCTTCACATGCTTCATCTTGTTATGATAAAAAAGGATTCTTTGCAATCTTAATAGTAGCCATGTTATCACAAAACACTTTCATTGGCCGATGAAAATTGAACTAGAATTCTTTAAGAAGTCTAAGTAGCTAGATCCCATATACCGAGTGCCAAATCATAGAACTTAGCTTTTTCACTACTTTTGGCAATCATAGGTTGCTTTTTGATTCTCTAAGTGATCAATTTGCCCCATACAAATGTGCAATAGCTAGTAGCAGACCTTACATAAGTTAGCATCCTAAAAAGTTTCTACACCCCTATGGGTCCCTTTTTGGAAAAAAACAAACAGTTATCAAGGGTTATCTTGAGATACCTTATAACTTTGTATACCACTTCCAATTGTTTCTCATTTGGGTTATTCATGAATTAGCTAACAACACTTGTAGAAAAATTGATGTCAGAATGAGTGTGAGATTAGTATATTAGTTTGTCAACTAGCCTCTAGTACATACCTATGTCAACAGATGAACTCTCTTGCTTAAGCCTTAGTTTCTTCTATTGGATTATCTATAGGTTTGCATCCCAACATACTAGTTTCTTTAAGAAGGTCAAAAGTATATTTCTTTTAAGAGATAGTAATACCCTTTTTGTTCCTTGTTACTTCCATCTCTAAGAAATATCTCGATTCACCAAGTTTCTTTATCTTAAACTTATTAGTAAGAGATTTCATCAACTTCTCAATTTCCTCAAAATGATCACTTACGACAACAATATCATCCATGTAAATGATTAGCATTGCTAATTTGCCATCAAAATTGGACTTGACAAATAGTGTGTGATTTGTCTAACATTAAGTATACCTATAATTTTTCACAACATTAGTAAATCTTCCAAACCACGCTATTGGTGATTGCTTGAGCCCATATAAAGATTTATGGAGTTTACATACTTTATTGGAAGTGTTTTTGGACTCAAGTCTTGGATGAATTTCTATATACACCTCCTTTTATAGGTCTCTATTTAGAAATGCATGTTTACATCTAATTGGTGAAGAGGCCACTTTAGGTTTGCTATAAGAAAGATTAAACCTTTTATGGTATTAAACTTTACTACTATGGCAAAAGTTTCTTGGTAGTCAATGTCTTGGGTTTGAGTAAACCTTTTTAGAGCTGGATGGCCCTTATGGCTATTAACACTTCCTTCAAGATTGTATTTCATTGTAAAAATTCAATTACACCTTACTGAGTGCTTTCTAGAAGGCAAATCTATAAGCTCCCATGTCTTACTCTTTTCAAGAGCTTTTAACTCTTCATGAATAGTAGCTCTCCATTCTCACTTCCTTGTTGTTTCATAAAAATTGTTTGATATTTTCTCAAGAGAGACATTGTGAATGGCCTATAACTTGGGAGACAATTTGTCTTAAGCAACAAAGTTATTTATCATATGCATAATACATTTACTTACCCTTTTCGAAGGTAATAGGTAAATCCAGTTCTTCATAATTTCAAGACTTGGAGTAAAGGAAGTTGACAAGTCATGCTTAAGGAAAGTGCATTGTTATTGCTCATGTTGACCAATTAAGTTTTGATATTCTCCTTGCTATTATGTTATTTTGTTTCTTTTCTTTTTGGTGTAAACACGTATCTTGTTCTACTATAGAGTGTTTGGATAGGTTTCAGGTGGGCCTTTTTGGGCTTGGGCTAGTCAAGTGAGAATCGTGGTGCCTTTTTAGACTTGGGCTAGTTAAGTAAGGGTCAGGGTAAAAATAGGAGTTTAAGGTATAAAACTTTTGGAATTAGTTAGATCAGCAATAATGACATTGGGTTCCCTGAGTCTCTAAAGTGGAGGTACAAGATAACTCCTAAACATCTATTCTTCTTGTTGAGTTTTACTATAACTTTCCCCTTAATGGGTGTTTTGGAGTAAAATGGTTATCTTTCAAAAAAGGTTAACATCTAGAGTAATGAACATTTTCTTTAAAGATAGGGAATAACACTTATACCACTTTTTGGTAGATAAATACCCTATAAAGATACATTTGATGGCTAGTGGCTTAAGTTTACCTTCCTCATCATTGTGAATAAAAAAAGTGCAACCAAAGATTCAAAGAGGTATACAGGACATGAGGTGGTAGATGAGAAAGCTTTCATGTAATTTGTTTTACAGGGATTGAAGTTTTAAGACTTTGGATGACATTTTAGTGATAAGGTAAGTGACAATCAACACAGCTTCCCTGCAATTAAAAGGTAAGAGTATTAGAAGTAAAGAATAGTGACCTAGCAACCTCCAAAATACCTAGGTTTATTTTTCTTTCAACCACCTTATTCTATTGGAGTGCATTCACATAAGAACTTTGATAGATAATACCATGGTGAGTAAGGTATGAATCAAAGGTGGAGTAGAAAAATTCTTTCTTATTATCATTCTTGAAAATTTTCATAAAGCTTTGAAATTGATTTTGGATATATTTATGAAAGTTTTGGAAAATATTTGCAACCGTAGGTTTTTCTTTTAAGAACTAAACCCATGTGAGCCTAGTATAGTCATACATAAAAGTTACAAACTACTTTGCACCATTTGAATATATTACATTTAAGGGACCTTAAACATCATTGTGTATACAGGAAAAATGTTAAGAATGTTTATAAGAGTGAGAGAGATATGAAGATTTGACCTGTGTAATAATTTGGCAAATTTCACAATAAATAAAATTGGTACTTTTATTTATCAAATAAGGGTAAAATTTTTTATGTAGTGAAAGTTTGAATGGCCTAACCTATTGTGTCAAAACAAGACATCCTTACTTTTATTAGTAGAAACATAAATTGAAAAAGCAAACTTATTGCAATTGGTGGTTCCATCAAGGTAGTAGAGTCCATCATTTTTCCTAACATTACCTATCTCCTTTCCTGACTTTAAATCCTAAAAAACATAGCCATAAACATCAAAATTAGTCCAATATCTTGAATCCTTTGCAAGTTTACTTATAGACAACAAGTTGCATTTCAATAAAGGAGCTAAGGAGACATCTTTTAGGATCAAAGTAGGTGAAATTTGTTTGACTTTAATGGCAATAACTTCAAACAATGTTCTATCAACAATTCATACAAATTTATTAGAACTAGAAACGAATTTATCAATAATGGAAATATTACCAGTCATGTGTTCAAATGCCCTAGAGTCAACTATCCAATTATTTCAACTCTTAGAGTTGACTCTAAGGGAATTACTTGAATGGGTTATCACCTACTACCAATGACCTTTTTAAAAGCTTGTTCTTAATTATTGATCATCTTTTATAATAACTCTTGCTTCTTTATCTCCTTATTAAACAAGTTATGATCATATTGTCCATTATTTTACTCCTCTCTAGTAACCATAAGTTCATAAGTCTCCCTCTAATTTTATGGCTTTCATTTGGCTGGTTTATTGTGGAGTCTTTAGCAGATATCCTTGGTGTGTCTAAGCTTATTGTAATGATCACACTATGGTCTTCCTCCCTTTTTCTACCTCAAATTAGTAGTGGAACTATTTCTAACCATCATGGTAGGTGTTTTGATGATAGGTTGAATGATAGATTCTCTAAAAATTAGTTGAATTCTTCTTTCCTCTTATTTGACTTCAGAAAACACATCTTTTAACAAGGGTAGAGGTCAGATGACTTAAATATAAGATTAAGGCCCAAAAGAAAATTGTAAATTCTTTCTCTTTCCTCTAGTTACTATAATAAACTGCATCAGTGCTACAAAATCACTAATGTGTTTTACACATGTCTAACTGCTGCTACAGCTCAACAAGATTATTGTAGAACTAAGTAACGCTCAGATTGGATTGTTTGGCATTTTTGTAGTATTCCCTTGATCTAAAATATAGTAGTAGTATTCTCAATAGTTGAACAAGACTCCTTCGCAAAATCCCAAATCTTCTTTATGGTTTTGTATAGAGCAAAGTTTTCTCCAATCTTGGTGGTAATGGAACTCACCAACTATGACATAATGGCATTGTTTTCAACAAATCATAATTTGTATTTTGGGTTTGTGATTTCAGGCTATATGGCATGTCCATTAATGTACTCTTTTTTTCCACGACCTCTGATAAATATCAGGGCACTTTATGACCAAGGGAAATAATTATTTCTATTTAGTTTGTGGCCTGTAATCATTGTAAGATGAGTTTTGATAGCCAAAAGAGAAGCTAGGATGGACGTGATGTTGTTTGGCTAGTTCAACTGGTTGTTCAATTGAGTAACAATTGATGATTTTGAGGGAGAGAAAGCAGTGTAGGCTTAGGAAGCTTTCATGGAGCTAAAATTGATAACCATCCTTATATGTGTTGTTCAATGCTATGATACCAGTTTAAACAGCATAGAACAACGCATAAAGATGGATATGGAAAGTAATCGTTCTCTCTTATTCAATTTATTCAAAAAGATAACAAGAGTACATATAGAAATTAGGAAGTTGGCCATAGAACCATTGACTAATTTAATCCCAACAAACAAGAAAATAAGAATAGAATTAAATCCTATAAAACTAATAGATAAGATAAATAAGGAAACAAGATAAAGATATAAATAAATAACAGTAGTTTATTAGGAAATAAATAGGATATATTAAGCAGAAATAAATAGGATATATTAAGCAAAAATAAACTTAATAAATGGTCTAGAATCAACATCTCTATTAAAGTATTTATCATATGCCTATATTCAGTCTTAGTTGTTGATCATAACATTATAGTTTAATTCTTTGAACACCAAGAAGCCATATCAGAAACCAAGATACACATAAGAGCTTGAAGTACTTTGCCTATTATCCACATTCGAGACCCAGTTAGCATAACAATGTGTTGTTATATTCATATTCAAGCACATCTTGATTCGTAAACCATAAAGAAGAGTGCCAAATAGGTAGTGAAAAATATGTTTTACTTCTTTCCAACAAGTTTCCAATGGATTTTGCATGTATTAGCATATCTCATTGACTACAAAGGAGATTTTTGGATGAGTAAGAGTTGCATACTAAAAGACCCCTACAATTAACCTGGATTATTCATAGGATCACTACCAACCTTTAAGCATTTAAGACTAGCTATCATTAGAGTTGGAATACTTGTTGTAGAACTTATCTTGGCCTTACATAGAAGGTCATGAATATATTTATTTTGAGAAAGAAAAATACTTCCATCAAACACAGTCTAAACTTGAATTCCCTAGAAGTAACTAAGAAGACCAAGATCTTTAAAAGAAAATTCAGCACTACGTTAAGAAATAAAAGGCCAAAGTTCAAAAGAAGAGCTCTTTGTCAGTATAATGTCATAAATGTAGACAAACAAGAAAGTATGTGTTGAGCTGTGAATCTAACAAAATGGGATTGATCACATTTACTATGTTTAAGCCCAAGCTTGTATAGTGTGGTAGCTAATCTATCACACCAAGCACAAGGAGCCTATTTGAGGCAATAGAAAGCCTTGATTAATTTGCAAACCTTGATTAATTTGCAAACCAAGTCATTGTCATTGTATTAAAAAAAAGTTGGTTCCTACATATAAACCTCTTCATTAAGGAAGCCATTTTTTAGCACATTATTAACATCAAGTTGCCAAATATCCCACTCATTTGTAATTGCTAAAGTGAGAGCTATTCTAATTGTAAGAGGTTTACCAACTAGATTATATGTCTTATTATAATCAAAACCCTTCTTTTTGATGAAATTCCTTAACCACTATCTTGACTTTATAGCTATAAACATTTTCCATCATTATTATGCTTAATTTTGAACACCCACTTGCTTCCTATAGGTTTTTGATTAGGTGGTAATGGCACCAGAGACTATGTATTATTTTTAAGTAAAGCATTCAATTTGAAATTGGAAAGGCTTCATAAGCAGTGCAAGGCTCTTGATGAGCCAAAAAGACTTTAGGCTTGAAAATCCTAACCTTTGTCTGGGTAGTCACTGGATAAATAAGTAAGGGTTACAATTAAGGGTGTTACACCGATTCATCAGCATAAGTGACTTTACCATTTTGTTGAGAATCTGTTATAACTTCAATATGGGAGTGAATTAGAGAGTGCTTAAAAGAAGATGATTGTCCTTCATAGTCCAAAGACCTTAAACTCAAACCTATAGCATCATGACTAGTAGAACTAGTTAAATCATTAGTAATAAAATTTAGTAGAAAAAAATAAGATCATTTATATATAAAACTAGTAGTATAGCAAAAGATAAGGAACTGGAAGGAATGATAGGAGAATTAGAAGCAAGCTTAAAGAGAAAAGTTATGTTAATTGTATAGATGAGTTAGTGGATAACAAGAACATCCAAAAGGTCTAAGTGAGGTATAGTTAGGCTTTTCATGAAATAATGACTCATATGGTGAAGAATTGAATAGAATAGAAGTAGGGAGATAGTTAATGAGGTAAGTAGCAATATGAAAGGCATGGTTCTAATAGGTAAAAGGAAGAGATGAGTTGGCTAACAAAGTAAGTCTAAGGTCCACAATATGTCTATGCTTGCACTCTGCAAGATCATTTCACTCATGTGAGTAAGGACAACTTTTCTTATGAATTATACCATGTGATTGTAAGAAATTGGAGAAGACACCAAATTCACCTTTACAATTTAATTGAACAACCTATATTTTGAGCTTAAATTGCAACTTAAACTAGTTTTAAAGGTTTGAAAAGTAACAAAGGAATCAGATTTGGCTTTGGGGAAATATATCTTGGTAAAATGTGTGCCAGTATCAATGAAGTGAATATAATAATCCTTAAAGTTTTAATTGTTGTTAAACCCCACAAATTCATATGAATACGTTGTAAAAGTTTTGTATATTTTGTGTTTGAAGAAGAAGGAAGGTAATTTGTGATACTTATCATAAGAATAGGCTTTAAAAAAATCAAGAGGACTTTTATTAGCAACATGTATATTACAACTTATAAGGATTGAAAGTACAATATTGGTGGCAAGATGCCCCAATCTATTGTACCCAAGCTGAAAAATCGAATAAAAGTGCATATTAGAATGAGAATTTTATGAAATAAAGTTAGGTTACAACTTAAAGTTATATTGATCTAAGGGTTGCAGTTATTGTTAGTAAAAAGACTAGCAGAAGGAACAACAATGTAGATATTGAATCATCAAAAGCACATAATCTATCTTTAGTCCTCGCTCTCAATAAAAGGATCTTGTAGGAATCCTACTCTTTCAGAAAACAAGATTCGAGATGGAATTTAAAATAGACACACACACACACACACAAACACATATATCTACATATATGTATATATAAAAGCTAGATCCAGAAGCAATGTAAATAGATTGTAGTTGATGTGATGCATTTTTTTATTTGAATTTTTTTTCTTTTTCAAAAACTCCATCTTTTTTTTGGGTTCGGTCCACCCTCTAGTTATTATTAAAAGCAAATTTAGAGACACTTAATAAATTCTTGATAATAGAAGGCACATGAAGCAAATTTTGGATTGAAAGAAATTTAGGTTGCAATGAAGATTTTATGTGTGACTGTCTTATGTTTTGAATTTCCAGATATGTGCCATTGGCAACATGAATTCTCCTTTCCATTGTAATTTTTTATAAAAAAATTATGATATTTTTTAAAAAAATTCAAAAAATCTCAAATTTTAACTTTTTATTTTTATTTTTAATTAAAAATAAAATTAATTTTAATTACTCAAATTATATTTTATGTAGATAAGCTTTTTATAGTTTAAAAATAATAAAAATTTATCAAAAAAAATTTACTAACTTTTAGTCTCTCACATTATAATTTATATTTATTCTTTAACAAATATTATTTTATTTTTATATTATTTCTAAAATCAAATTGATATAGATATTAAAAAAGGAAAAAAAAGAAGTCTCTAAATTTTTTTTTGTCAATATGAGATACAAATAAATATTGCATACAATAGTTTATAAGAAATAAGAAATACATGAAGCATTGAAAAAAAAACTAAAATCAAGAGTCAAAATAGATGTTTGAGATGATGGGGATGATGAAATCCAGCCGAAAAGGCACATCCGTTTTTGATACTTGATTGTCAATTTGATGTCATAATTGCTCGACGATGATTCCATATTTGCGCCATCCATATCACTTTCCTCGTTGCCAAACTTTCAAACATCTAGAGTGCCTTCATGATTTCAAAAAGTGACGCCTTTCAATGGCGGATCACCCCATGGCGAGTTGAACTTACGAAGATTGAAATTTTAGATTTTCTTCGCAATCTCACCCATTATTATTATTATTATTTCCATATAAGGGGACATGAATAACTGAACTTACAGACTATAAATTTGCACCACTTAAATTTACCAGCATGCTCAAGTGGTCTACGCGGCCTAATTTGTCATATTAACACTTGTAATTATAACTTCAAAATATTTACAACAACTGAAGCCTCAAACACAATCCTTTTGTACACAAGTTGAATATATATATATATATATACATACATACATATACACACACATATAGCTCCAATTGCTAGGGAATAGAGAGGAAGCTTCTTGATAATAATTGACTTCTCTTATCTTCGCCCTCTGAATCTTTGGCTACACTTCCATTTCCATATTCTCTTGTAACAGAGGCGCCTTCTTGTCCAAAGAATCTGAGCTTTCGTTACAAGCTATCTTGTCTTCATCTTCTTTGATTTGCCCCCACATCACACCATAATACCCCATTCCAATTATAGTTGCTCCTATCACACTGCAACGCATATTTTATTACAACGAAAACATTATTTAAGATACACATACTCTTGTTTAAAATGCTAATATGGATATAAAATATAATACGATATAGTTTTATTTTTAAAATATTAGTTATTCATAAATTTGTGTGTGTGTTTATATTAATGTATGATTTTAAGTTTTTTGATCTCAAACTAGCCTAAAAAACAAAATAGTATTTTAAAAAATATATAAATAAAAATTATAGTAATGCATTAAAAAATTAGAAAAGTTATTTAACTTTTCTTATTATTATTATTATTATTAAGTGTAAAAAATAATATTTAAAAATTAATTAAAAAACATAGACATACATTTTAGTACTTATCAAACAACTAATATAATATGTTGCGAGGAGATTCTAATTACCTTCCATAATGAAGGCTATTAGGAAAGAAGGCAACCCCAAAAGTAGTTGCATAGGCAATGCCAATGGGCTTGAACAAGTGCTCATAACATGGACCCTTGAGGCTTGTGAACCAGACTTGGATGCTGGGACGAATCACACCCCCAAATAAAGCCTATATATAATAATTAGCATGGCTTATAAATTTCTGGTTAGTACGTATATAAAAAGTTCATGCATCTGAATGATAATCAACTATTGCTTACAGTTAAGACAATGAGAATAAGCTCCATGTTATGCTTTAGCTTCCATGCATCGGAGTCTCTCTCAATCATCAACGATACTCCAGCACTCAACATCGTCCCAAGAAAGCTATAGTAGAAGATCACCTTCCCTGGTTCTGGGTGGAGTTTAACAGTTTCCTCCTAAAGAAAACAACAAAGTTTGATCATGCATCACCCCAAATCAAGATATAAAAGTGGGTCCGTTGAATCTCACCACCTCAAATACTCATTTTATTGGTGCATTGATTCCTATGAATTTCTTGAAAAAGGATACCTACCTCCATAAAGTTCCAAAGTGCAACTGAGAAAGAAGCAGCAGCATGCAAAACTCCACCAAGAACCCAAAACTCGGGGGTTGAGGAGAAGACGAAAAATTGCTTAGCATGCCCAAGTTGGGGCGAAGAGTGCCTTATAAGATGGCCCCTGATGAACTCAATTAGAACTGCTCCCATTATTGATACCAGAATGCCCATCCCTTGGAATAAAATAGCAGAGCTTCTAAAGTTTTAATCTTTCTTCCTGAAACACTATCAGATCGACATCAAAATGAAGAGATAAAAATGAGAATGAGTATTAAACATGCAAGAGGCACCTGAGAATGAGAGAGAGAAGGAAATTGAAGGAGGGGACCAAGTGACCCATCGCACATACGAGTATTGGCGAACTATAGCTAAGACCCAGGAATGAAAAGGTCTGAGTCGTAGTTATCCTGCAAAACCCATCAATGAAAATATACCCAAATGGAATTTTGATTCTTAAACTGTGAAAGAGAGAATATACCCTGTAATACCCAGGAACAAGAATCTCATAAACAGAGCAAAAGTAAAAGTTGGCGGCAGGGACTTGTCCATGGGGGGTAATAGAGAAGAAAAAGGGAAGAGTATTAAAGTGGCCAAAGAATTGGTATATACAATGAACACAAAAGGACTCATTCCATTAGTTAAGGCATTTTTGACGAAAATAGTTAGTCCAGTAGTGCATCCTTCCACGATCACCATCACTATAAATGACATCACTTCCCATATCTGGGTCTTAGCCTCCATTAACCTTTTGTTTCTTTTGTCCAGTGGTGAAAACTAAATACAACTCTCCTTCTTCCTCATATGTAACCAGATAGACTTCTGAGTCCGAGAATCTATAGTCTATGATTGTGCGAGAATCCTGATTTGATTCTCTGCGTATTGACGATTCTGCTCAAAATATAAAAACAGAGGGAGGAAGAGAAGGGGGTTGGGGTAACCCCTCACAGAATGGTGAAGCTACTTTGAGAGAAGCTGCTACTCGATTGTCCCTAAATCTTAAACAAGGGATCAAAGCTGACGTCTTTAGTAGTCTTAATTTTAAATCATTAATTTTTTTTAACAGATTTTGTGAACACATTCCCTGCTTACTTATTTTTGGGTCTTTGTTCGCTTCCTTTATCGTCAGATTCCGAAAAATTTAATGTTTTAGAATAATTAATGAGTAATAGTGGACCCATTAAGGGAAGCTTTCTAGTACATTGGAGAATGCTTTCGTGGTAGACATTTAGAGAGGGCCTACCACCACAGTATTAGATTAATATGTGGTTTAATACAGAATAAATTATATATATATTTTAAATTTTATTAAAATTACACCAATATCTAATTTATTTTTAAAGTCTACAATTACCTTCTCTTAAGCTAAAAATTACACCACACAAATTTCTTATTTATTTTTAAATTTATATTTTCCGTCCAATCTCCGTTAGTGGCTCTTAGATAACTGAAAAACCTTTTTTTTTTAAACCAAATTACCTGTCACTTTCATCCCCACTCCCAAACACTGGGGCAAAACATGAGTTTCCCTTATCTACAGAACACTACTGCAAATCCCTCACCCTCGGATCAAATAAGCACCCATCATTATCAAAGCCTATCACCATTCATCATTCATGAATTACATTACCAATGGAAGCCTATCACCTCAATCCCTGCTCCTCCTCCTCCTTTCCACCAACTCCTTCAACAGCAGCAACAAGAAGATCGTGAAGGCTAACGATATCAAGAACTATCGATACCCACCTTGCTTACTCTTCCTTCTGGCTTTCCTTTGTTTTCGCATACACACCAGAAAACGCACCACCCCTTCTTTTGATTCCGAGTCCAATCCTCCTCATCACTTCTACTACCTTTTTCGCCTTGCGAGTACCTCCTTCTCGATCCGTATAGGCCACGGCGGGTTCGGACTTGTCTTCGCCACCGCCATCACTGGCACTGATATCTTCGATTTCTTGATCGATATTGTGCCCAAGGACGAGATTAATAGAGGTGAAGGTGAGAGAATCTTGCATTGTCGTTTTGTTTTTGCTAGGAGAGACAAGGTGACAAGGACACCGCGAAGTTGCCGAGGATTCGCATGCTGTCGGAGTTCTTGTCGGTGTTCAGGGGCTATCTTGCCGGACGTCTTATGGCTGCCTCTCACCTAGAGTGTTATTGTTGCTTTCTTCCCCTATAGCATCAACACCAGGAAGATCATGGTGGGAGGCATCCACCAGAGTTCTTCCCCTCTTCTTCATCGGAATCAATTGGATATTTTGGGTAAGGGGTAGATTGGTAATTGTATATTTGAAGAATATTTTTAATAATGTTACATAATTAGATTAAAATGTAGATTTTGAAAATAAATAAATAAATAAATAAATAAATATATATATATATATATATATATATATATAATTTTAGCAAAATTTGAGGAAAATCCTTGTAATTTACTCTTTAATATATTTGTGTTGCACACTCATGTAATTAACAAACACTTGATTAAAATCTTAAAAAAATGTTAAGAAAAAAATTATATTCAATTATTTATTTTTATTATCAGATTTTTTAACTAAAATATAATAAATATAATTTTTTAATAATAACATGACAAGTATAAAATTTTTATAGATAAACATATGATTTTTAAATTAAAATATATACTTAACATATTTTGATAATAATTTTTTCTAAAATATAACTTTATGTCTTAACTATGTAACTTATCTAAGTGTTCTTGTATCTCTATATTTTTTAAAATAAAGAAGATGACTTTTTTTTTATTTGCTATAAAATGCATTAGATAAAATATTTGGAATTGGATTTAATAGGTTATTATTGCCACATATGCTCCATGTAGATAAAAGGAAAAATTTCACATAAGGATCTTAAGTTGTTAAAAATTTCACAAGATCTTAAAAATTTCAATTCCCTTAAAGACCAAAGGACCAAACATCTGACTTGGTTGGACAAAATATCCTTAATGATTTCTTCCAAATGCAATGTGCTGAATTAATATTTTTAAAATTGGATCAGTTATTAAATCGGTAAAGATACTGATTTAAAGTTCATTGGTTTGACCGTGGTTAAACCGTGGTCGAACTAATGATAATAAATATTATAATATAAGTTTAATATTATTTTATAAGTATATTTATATAAAAGTTAGTGTATATTTTTGAACATTTGGTGTAGGGGACTTGGTAACACGTTACTTCCATTTTCTCCTGGTTTGGGGTTGAATATTTTAGTGCCATTTATAAATTCTAAAATGAATAATTAATATTATATATATAATATGGGCATAACTTTGCAAATACCAATTAATTATTATTGGAGCTTCCCAAAATTATTACTTAAGCTTGTAAAAACTATAACGTGATTTTTCCTAAGTTATAAGCATGTGTTGTGTAATAACCCAAATTAAAATAATAATAATAAATTAAATAATTAAAATAGACAAATTTATTTTTAAGATAAATATAAGATTTAAGTAATCTTAAGATAATTATAAAGCTTTAAAATTATCTTAAGGAGCTATTTTGAAATCTATTTTATACCTATTGGGACATTTTTATGCCCCACAATTTTAAAATAGGTAAATATGGGAAATCTAAATAATTATGGAGTCCTAATTTTCACGTTTAGGCATACAAAAATAATTTTCTACGAGTTAAAAAAAAATTACAAAATAAATAAATAAATAACCCTTGGGT
This sequence comes from Erythrophleum fordii, assembly GCA_032878935.1. NCBI lineage: Eukaryota > Viridiplantae > Streptophyta > Magnoliopsida > Fabales > Fabaceae > Erythrophleum > Erythrophleum fordii. The sequence continues at coordinate 43,315,287 of JAVQMF010000053.1, read as the reverse complement.
GCCTTTTTCAATTTCTCCTTTTTCCTTTTTATAATATATCTTCCTTCCTTATAACCCCCATCTGACGCAGCAGCTTTCTCTCCCCCCCTTTTCTTCTTTTTCTCCTTCTTCGAAAAGTAGCTCCTCCTTCCCATTAACGCAGCCCTTTTCCTTCTCCTTCTTCTTCCATTTTCTTTCTTCTCCTTCTTCGTTCTGTGCTTGCTGGCTATTCTTCCCTCTGAGACGCTGCTACCAGCATCTTGCTCCGGTGGTTAAGGACTAAGTGGCTGTGGCTAGTAGGTGGGAGGAAATACATTGTGGTGAGCTCCATTAAAGCTTTGATTTTGTTCTTCTTCTTCTCATATACTTAGGCTTGACTTTAGCTTTTATTTTTGTTCCATTTTCATGCCAATGGTGATTCAAACTTTAATGGCAGCTTCCTTTCTCTTTTGGCCGTGGAAGGAGTTCTTAAATTAGGGCTTTTTATTTTATACCACTTAGGTATGATTTGGCACTTCTTACATGCTCATTTAAACTCCTTAAAATATTTTCTAAGGTCAAACTAAATTTTAGAAGTTTAAATTGGACTGTAGAAATTAATTTGTGAAATTTAGAACCTAGGGTTAATAGTAACATTAGAAATTTCAATTATAATTATAGATTTAGGTGTTAGAGGGTGAAATTAATTATATTGAACATATTAAAAGTTAATAGAGTAATTTAATGTGATGTTCTTATGTTCAATATAATTATAGGTGATAGTGAAGCTACTCTTTCAAATTGGAAATCCCTTCAATTTTAGGAAATTGGGGCCTCTAGCAAAATAGTAATTTTTTTTATTTTTATATTTATATATATATATTGTTAGCCTAAACTTCTTATTTTATGATTTGCTTTATTTGCGTTGTTGTGGATATAAATCTTATTTATCTATTTATTTATTAATTTTATGTGGATTAAATTATATGTGTGAAAGTATATATATATATATATATATATATATATATGTATATATATATAAATGGTTTTTATGTTGGGAAGGTTTTAAATGACTTTTGATTATAATTTTATTATATAAAATTCATTAATTCATTGTTTTTTTTTTTCAAATTATTATTTTTATTTGATTTAACTTTATATACTTATTTATCTACTTGTCAATATTTAATTTATATGGATGATTTTATTCTAAAATTATGAATGAGAATCTGATTAAAATCCCGTAGCTGTTAATGGGAGTAACGGCCTCAGTATACCTAATTAGAATAATAGATAATCATTGTGTGGCGGCACTCAATGATAATCATATTGAATATATCGTGATATGTACACCGTGTGGTGGCACTCGGTGATAGTGGTGATATTGTGATACTGTATAGTGGTCTTAGTAGTAGTATTGAATCCTGTGTGGCGGCACTCAGGGTTGATTATAATTCTTGCACGTGATACCCATTATATCTTGTTCCTTTAATTTTAAATTGTGCTTTTGCTGATAACTTGCAATGTAATTTAATTGTTTTATATATATATATATAAACAATTAAAGGCAATATAATTTCCTTTATTTGTCTCAATACTTTATTATGAGAAACTCTAAAGTTATCTGCTTTCCCTTATACTTGTTTTGTTATATATGCATTCACTAAGCCAGTGGTAGGCTTACCCTTTTCCTTTATTATATTTCAGATCAGCATAAAGTAGATTAAGGTGATCTGGGACCTGCGTGCCACCCAGACATAGATGGTAGGATACTTCGGTCGATTGAGTCGTGTAGAGACTCCAAGACACATTGGCTACTAAGTACTATATTAATTTGGGTCATAAAGATGTCATTTTTTTTTTGTAGATCCTATAATGACCTTTGTAATGGCATTTGATTATATTTTGAAAAACTTATATATTATACTGTATTGTGGCGAGAATTCAAAGATATAAGATACTAGTAAATTTTTGAAATGAAATGTATTGGGTTATGTTAAATTTGCAGGGTTGGGATGTTCAATTTTTAGGGGAGGTGCTACCGGATTTTCGGCAACCTCTAATCACTGTAGGTATGCTTATATAAAAGTATGAGCATTGAATGAGTTGTCAGGCTTACTAGGCTAGGCCAATCATACTTGGCTTGGTTTAGGTGCCGGTCATGGCTCGGAGTTTGGGTCGTGACATGTTGGATTTGTTATTAGCCCTTAAATTTTTCATAAAAATTAATATCAATTAGTTACCACTAAAATCTCTTAAAGTTACTTCTCAAACTTCCAAATATTATGATAGGGTCTTTCCTAAGTTACAAATGTGTTTTGAATTTGTTATTATCCTTTAAATTTTTCATAAAAATTAATACTAGTTAGTTATTACTAGAGCTTCTTGAAGTTACCATTCAAATTTGCAAAAATTACAACAGGGTGTTCCTTAAGTTATATGCGTATTTTGGATTTGTTATTACCTTTGTTATTTTTCCTCAAAATTAATACTAACTTGTTATTATTGTGGCTTCTTAAAGTTACTATTGAAGCTCACACAATTTACAACAGGATTCTTTATCACTCAGCAAGAAGTACATCCACTATAGTCAAATTTCAAGAGCATTAATATCAACTTGAAAACAAATTAGATAGGAACAAAATTTCACTCAATTATAAGATTTAACTAGCCATCAACAATGGTGAAAATCTATTTAATATAACTGAATAAGGCAGAGCCAAACATCCATAATCCACGTAGTTAATGCAGCCCCCAAACCGTTGTTACATGAAGAATTATTTACACCACTTTGCAACCCCTAAACACTTGTTATATGAATAAATCATCTCCTCCATCTTTGATTTCATTTAGCCGCCACTTTCTTCCCACGTTTGATTGTTTGCAAGGAAGCCTTTGTTTGTTCCCAACATTGGTTGCTTTGATGGTTAACCAACTCTCATAAAAGTTGCACCTGACATTCATGCAATTGGTCCTAAAAACAACACAAGTTTATAACAGCTAAAAAAGGCTCAATTAATCAGCTTAGCAACTCAAAACCCTAGTAACAACTTGCAAGATGAAGATACTTCTTCTTGAGTCTAAATTTAAATTTTGACTTAAATTTTAAAGTTCATATTATAAGTAATTTTTATCATTATTTAAATAACTTAAGTTACCTTTTTTATTATCTCACTAAGAATCTCTAGCGTATGAATTCACAATCCATCACATTACATATATTTTTGTTTTTTAGTTACAACTATAAAAGTGTTATAGGATTTTATCTAATGCAAATCTTATCCAACAATTTTAAAAATGCACGAAAAAAAAATTGTTATCTCCTTTGACATAACCATTTTACATTGCTGTTCAGATTGTCATATTTGATGGGCCCTGCTCATGCATTCATTCATGCAAAAAAAAAAAAAAGAAATCAACCCAAACAACAAAAGCAACAATTTTATCCAAAATAAATTGGCAAAATCAAAGCCAACAATTTTACACTAGCCAAACAACCAAAAATGAACAGATATTCATACACTTTGCCAAAGCCAACCAAATCAAACCAATCAACCGATTAAACATGATGGTGAGGATAGCTTCTTCACACCTAGCAAGGAGAGGAAACTTACCGGGACAAATGGCTTCTTCATCATTTAATGAGAGCGAGCAATGGTTTGACCTTGATGTCTCTCAATGATGGTGAGATGATGACAACAAGTTGACGGTGTCGAGACGATGGCATAGAGATGGCAGGGACGATTGTTGTGCTTCAGACCTGAGGAAGGGATATGGGGAAGGTATATCTTCAATAAAACCTGAAGGAGATGGGGTTGGAATGTCTTCGATGGATTATATTTGTGAGAAATTACTTGGGAGTATTTTTGTCCAACCAAGTAAGAATTAAGGTCCTTTGATCCTTAAAGAAAATTTTGATTTTTAAGGTTCTTTGTTGCTAATTTTTTGCAACTTATGGTCCTTATGTGGAATTTTCTCTAAATAAAATTGAACTGAAGGGAAATTATTAATACAAAATTGAAACTTTTTAGGATAATAATAAAACAAAAAATAATTTAAGAATAAAAATAAAATTTTAACAAAACTTCAAAGACAAAATGTTTACTTTCACTGTTCAGATTCTGGAAGGCAGAATTTCAACTTAAATAATTCCAATTATGATATCAGATGTAGTATAAGTCTAAATAGAATTTCTGCGTATTTTTACTAATATTTAAAATAAAATTTCATTAAAGTATTGTAAGAGAGAAATCATTTTTTTAAAATGATTTAATAAGTGTATTTATCAATATTATATTATGTTTGTCAAGTCTGAAAAGAATTGCTGTGTATTTTTACTCAATAAGTGTATTTATCAATGTTATATTTTGTTTATCAAGTTTGAATAGAATTGTTGTGTATTTTTACTTATTTTAAAATAATTTTTATTGTCAAGTTATTAAAAATTATAGAATAAATCACATGAGTTTTCTTTGATTTTTTAAAAAATTATACAGATTTCTCTTTTATTTTCAAAATATACACTTTAGTTCAATTTTAAATTTTTTAATTAAAATTCCTTCATTAACTTAAATATAAATATGTATTATATACAAATATATATATATATATATATATAAAGAAGATTATATTTTGTTTTCAATAGATTTAACCAAAAAATATATGTATTTAAATTAATGGAGAACATTTTAATAATTTTTTAAAAAAACTAAATCAAAGAATTATATAACTTTTTGTTTTAAAAGAATTTTATATATATTTTGAAAATAAAAAAAGAAAATTTGTGTAATTTCAATAAAATACACAAAAAAAAACCTTGTATAATTTACTCAAAATAATAAGTACAAACTTGAGTATAAATAGAGGTTATATGGTAATTAATAATTTTGTTTAAGAGAAGGTGCAATTTTTTTATCTTTTCAACAAGAGAAAAACTATTCTGTTACCATATTGAAGCTTTTTTTCCCCATTAGACAAACAAACAAACAAATAAATAAATAAATAAATACACGTTTAAAAAATAAACAGCAAGTTTAATCCTACAATCAGAGTATCCAACTCCAGCTTGGAACCTCAATTCAGGAGGTGAACGCCTAAACCTACATTTGGACCCCACTGCTCTACTTCTACTTCCATGTTTTCTTTTCAAACTTATAGACACGCCAGCACTAGTGAAAAGTTACGAGGCATGCAACCTTTTTAAGAATTTGCTTTACTATCACCACTAAAAACATCTTTAAACTACAATTCGAACTAAATTTTTCTTCAAATAATTTTAAAAATATTATTCCTTACATCATGACAATAACATTATACTTTTAAATGAACTACATTTATACTTTGTGAAAGATTTGGTAAACAAATCACGTTGGTCATATGAGGGGGTCCATGATCTCCCTGTGAACTCGCTGCATGTATAGGGGTGAATTAACAGTCGATAATCCAACTCGTCGATATGCTAAGTGTCCGTTGTGAAACCCCTCATACCCACCCAGATGTGGGGCTATGTGCTACCACTATAAGAAAATAAAGTTGCATCGTAATTAATAACTATAACTTTTAATCTAGTGGTAAACACTTCATCCTAACAATTGTTATAGAGCGAGATCATATGTTCAAGTCCCGCAGCGGCGTTATGGGGGGTAACGATAGTGGTAAATGCTTGATACTAACAAATCATATCACAACTTGCCAGGCAAGAGTTCACATTCTGTTTGGCCTATTTTTCATGGGTCTCAGCCCTCACCCCAATAAATAAATAGCTCTCAGAGCTTACTCTTTCACTCTGTGCAGAGCAATACAACATTAGAACCTACCCTTTTGCTTGCTGCAATGTAAATTTGAATGAAGCCGATGTCTCTTCTATATCTCTTAACTGCTATTTTACTTTAAAAGAGGAGTGTTTTTGCCACTTGATTCTGAGCTTCTCATGCCAGCATCCTCAATATCTTTGGCTTTTCCCCACAACACAGAATAGAACCCAACAACTATCACAGTAGCACCAACCAAACTGCATAGGAATACAAAAAATGAAGGATGTCTTAAGAGACCATGTGCTCAGCAACGCAACCAAACACCATAATAATATAATCTAGAAGAGAAAGAGAGAGACACCCTACCTTCCAAGATAGAATGCATCTCCGAGGAAGATGACACCTGCAACCACTGAGATAACAATTCCTAAGGGCTTGAACATAGAAATAAAAACAGGTCCTGTCTGGTGGAGACACCACGTACTAACACCAACTTGAAATGCAGAACCAAACACTCCCTGAACATGTTTACAGATGAGGTTTCAGACTTTTTAAGTGACTATGTCATGTCATGTAGTAGTTACTAGTTGTATTTAAAGTCATTTATAATTTTATTACCGAGTACAGAACTACAAGCAATCTCAACTTGGGTTGTAAGCTCCACGCACTTGCTTCTCTTTCCAGAAACAAGCAGGTCACGCCGGATAGAATGGCCACAAAGAAACAATAAAAGAATACTACAATCAACTCTGCTGGATATTTCTTGAGAATTGAAGCCTGCAAAATTGTAAATTATAGTTGAGTTTTTAGAATGAAAGCTTTTTTACTGCTTAATAATTTTACCTGTACAATAATATATGCTGAAGCCATCACACAATCGGCTGCAAGAAATAGTCCTCCAAGTACAAAATTAGATTCTTGTAAGAAAAGTTGCTGCTGAGACAAGTTTGCAGGAGATAGGCTTGTGAGAAGTGGAGGGCCTTTGTATAGAGTTGCAACAAATGCACCGGCAATTGATACTATGGTTCCCAGTAATTTAGCTAGGCTACTAGAGCTTCTCCAATCTAACATCTCCATCCTGACACCAACAAGCTCAATCAGTTTAGATAAATTAATTGCTGTAAATGACTGAATGAAAACACAACTATGTCATCCTTTGCTGTACACTTGATTTTAATTGCATATTTGGTGACCTCAAGCCTTTTTGGTAAAAAACCTTTGAAACCCAGAGAAGCTCATTTTTTATCTTATAAGCAATTCGGTGAAGGGCTCCTTATAATACCAGTTCTCTTCAAAAACTCATTGTTCAGGTTACTTCTGTCTGAATAGCAACAAGGTTATTTAAACCCATTTCAATGCAAGGCCAGCTTACCAGTAAATCCAAAGGATTATATGTGAACTGTGAAGTAGCCAAAAGATGGACACTACTAGATGCAAATTACTAGTAAGCCATACAAAATTGCATATTGGCTGGCACTCTATGCAACTTGCGAGTGACAAACATAAAAGATAAAGACTAATAATAAATTACTCATATGAAATTGGCATGAGTATATAACTATATATATCATCAATTCAACGAATTAATGTAAGGAAACCATTTATCCATAAAATGCAAATATAGAAAAGGACGGGGATATATTAATTAGATAATAAACTACTGGACAAGAGTAAATTGGCGTGCCTCAACTGAAAGACAAGCACAACCATAAAGAGAAATCTTAAAGACCCAAAATTTCCCTATCTTTTCTTACTTGTAAGCTCAACCTAATGTCTACAGAATCAACCACAAATTTCTTTCAAACACGACGACCCTATTCAGTTCACCAGCACGCAAGAGGGATTATAATAAACTTTTCATATTAAAATGTCAAGGGCGAAGACAGTCCTCAGATCACATTGAAACTGAAAATCCCCCCTACAATGCATATGCTCCTACTTTCTCACACCTCGATTTAAGGCAGCAATTTACGAGTTGGCAAGAACAAATCAAAACAGAATCAAAGAAATTTAAAACTAGAATTTTCACTAGCATGAAAGAGATAAGATTAACCTAAAAGCAACTGCAAGTATGAATGTAAAACCAGGAACAAGGTTGAGCAAGGCCGAGCTGAGTGTAGCAGAGCTGTAGTAAATCCCAGCATACCCAAATACCTGCGCCAAATAGCTGGGGGAAAAAGAAATACTGATATCAGAACCCACAAACTGATATGCCCCAGAAATTAGAAACTGAAATTGCGACCAAATTTACCACATTTGAATTTTGATATGCATAGGGAATATAGCTGGAATCAATTTACCCAAGCAATCCAAGTGAGAAGAATCCACAGAGAGTGGAAATCGTGATTGGGGGGCGCTCTGATCTGCTCAAAATAAGAATCCAAAGATGGAAATTTTGATATAGTGAGGTTCAATTCTGCAACATCCAATATAATAGAGATTGTGGACAAGTGAAAGAGAAGGTACCTGTGGATGAGCAAGGAAGAAGGAAGCAGAACGAGGGCAGCGATTGAATTGGAGAAGAAGACGAAAATAAAGCTGCTCATCCCTTCTGACATGACTTGTTTGCTCAATATGATTAAACCAACCTGGGCACACTCCGCCATCACCATTCCCAGAAATGGCAGAACCACCCTCCCCATTCTCCTTCTAAGTTCTAATGGCACCAAAACTCAAAATTCAGGGACGTGGTTCATTCCACAAGCTTATGAAACCTGGAAGTCAACTTCCCATCCTCCCTTTCTTTCTCCCCCAAACCTTTTCGTCCTTTAACTCCGACGAGGATCGCCCGGTCGTGCGCGAGCTTTTTTTTTTTTTTTTTCCCTTCTTCCGTTTGGGGCCATTCTTTTTTTTTTTGGATTTTTTTTATTGGAGTTTGGGGCCGTTCTTATTGTTGCCTATTGCATTTTGATTTCTATCCATAATTTAATATTAAATTGTTTTTTTTTTTAAATTTGGATATCAAATATAAAATGTAAGCTTATATTAATTTGTTAAATTTAATATTAAATTTTAAAAAAATGAGATAGAGAAATAGAATAGATTTTTTCTATGTTATCTTGTTTAAAAATTAAAGAAGAAAAAATAAATGTTAATAACAAGTTAAAAAGTAAAAATAATAAAAATATAAAAAATATAATAAGAGTAAAAAGGAAAATAGAGAAGAAAAATAAGAAGATAATTCTTTTCATTTTGAATGCTTCATACTTAATACATAACCTTTATTTATACCTTTTTAATTATAAAGTGGACTAATGAGTTATAATAACATAAATAAAAAAATTAATTTATATAACTGTACAACATAAATCTTTTAATAGTTATATAGTATATGTCATTAAATATGAGAAGAGATCTTAGAGAGTCATTTAAAATAATCCCCCTAGATATTTGTTAACAAACAATACACCTTGTTAAAACTTTATTAAAAAACTTAATGGGGTAAAAACTTAGTGAAAAAAAATAGTATACATTATTTATAATATAAGATATTTCATTAAAAATATTACTAAGAAAATCCAATGGGACAAAACTTGGTTAAAAAGTAAGTGTCTTTTGCTTCCTTTAATAGCAATATCATTTTATAATTTTGACTTAGTGCAGCTCAATGCCATATATCAATTTATCAAATGTGACAATTGATAATACTTTGGTTAAAAGGAAAAAAGGTATGAAACTAAGTGATTAGACAAAAATCACTAAACTAGCCATAAGTTTGGTTTAATTGACCTTCAAAATTGATCTACTAAAAAATTTGTTAGAAACCAGTTGAGTTAGTTAAAATTAGTTAAAATTAGTAAAAATTAGTTGGTTAAACAAGTTGGGTGATTTTAAAATTTTCTTTTCTAGTATGTTAAAAATATTTCAAAATGGGTACTTGATCGAATTTCCTTGTACTAACTTCATCGATTCTTCTATTACTTATTTGTCCTTCAATAATTATTTCTCCACCTACAATTAACTTTAACCAGTTACCATGGCCTTCAGCGAGAATCTCTCAATCCTTGAGATTGTTGCCCTTGGAAGTGAGTTTAATGGCAAGAGTTGTTTCAAGTTTTATACTCTCTTCCAACTATGTGAAGGTTCTTGGGGAAGATGACAACAAATAGTGAATGGTGAAAGAAAAGAGTAAAAGAGAGAGAGAGAGAGAGAGAGAGAGAGAGAGAGAGAGAGTAAAACTTTTATCATTATATACGCATTAGCCACTGTGATAAAGAGAAAACATGAAAAAAAAAAAGAAAAAAAAGGTTTTGCATTAGAGATAGTCATGCTATACGTGTGGCTTTGGAAGTGGCCTTCTAACTACTAAGGCTATTCAATGTAACTTTTGGTTAGGAGTATTAAGGTGGATTGGTGGTATTTTGTGCCAACAGGATTTCAAGCCTAAGTCTTTGTGACTCATTTTATTTTTTATTTTTGTTATCTATAAAAAATATATATTTAATTATTATTGCTTTAACTTTGGTTTTACCACAATTAAACAAATAAATTGTGAGTTAAAACTTTTATCAATTTAATAACTATTTTGGTTTTAAAAATATTGTCCTTATTGAACAACTCTATCAAATTATTACATGAGCAAATCTACTAAACATCTATATCATTATCCTTTTAAAGATCATGAGTGAAAAGAATTTGGTGAGATATTCTATGTTTTATCTCTTTTAATGTATCATCTTTTTAACTGAGTCATGTATATTACATTATTCTCGTATAATATTATTGGAATCTTTCTCTGAAAGTAAATCGTATATCTTATGGATATGTTAGACTATTAACCTTAACTAAACATATTCTTAACTTATTTCATACATTGTAATTATTTCTGCATAATTTTATGAATTAGCAACTAAAGTTTGTTTTGTAAAGTATCATGATATAATTGTATCCTTTTATGTAAATAAATAGCTTATTTAAAATTGAGTTTTATATGAATTGAATAAGCATCTTGTACGTGCATAACCAATTAGTTGTGATCCAAACTTAATTGAATAAAATAATTCTAAATTAATTGTCCATTAGAGATATCCATTTACTACTTAATTCTATTTCAATATCTTTTTGTTGGAGAAGAACTAAATTTTGCTAATAAACTTTCAACAAATGCAACATTAGGTTGTATACTATTTGCAAGATACATTAATGCTTCTATGGTATTAAGATATGGTATTTTAGGGCCAATAAGTTATTTATTATTCTCTTGAAGACAAAAAGAATCTTTATTTACATTTAGCAATTTTACAATCATTATAGTACTTAGTAAATGTGCTTTATTCATATATGATTACTTCAAAGTCTTTTTATTATAAATTGATTAATGAAAAAAATTTTATTTGTTAAGTGTTGAATCTATAAGTCAAGACAATTTTATTTTTTTAAAATCTTTCGTCCCAATTTTTTTTCAAATAATTAATTATATTTTAAAACTCCTTATGAGTTCTGATAATATTTAAAGCATTAACATATATAACAATTATAACAAATTTTGATTTAAATTTTTCTATAAAAAACATGTAGACAAATTATATCATTTTTATAATCTTTTTTCAATAAATATTTGTCGAGATGATTATATTACATATGCTTGGACTTTTTTTTAATCCATATTTAATCTATATAAAAATTTATATAAATATATTGAACAATTTTTCTAAGAATCTTTACATAACATTTTAAATCCTTTAAGGACCTTTATGTAAATTTCACTACTATATAAATAGTTTTATTTTAGGCAGAAGTTGAATGTCCATAAAGCTAAGTTGCTATCTTAGGGCGGGAGGCTCATATTGGTGAAGTTCTGTAACCCAATTAATGCCTATGTATCATCTGTCTTCCTTGGCACTACCTAAGAAATATACTTCACTAATTGATGGCCTATCCTCTAATTTATTTTGGGGATAGAAAGGCGATAGGCCTAGATTACATCATTTACATTTACCAAAAACTTCAGTTATCCAAAGAAAATGGTGGTTTGAGGGTAAATAAAGTGTTGCTGGGTAAAGAAATCTGGTGGGTGATTGACAAACCCAATTGTTTATATGGTTTTTTTTTTTGGGTTCTCTTATAATTAATTCAAAAAAAGTATTGTGTCCCTTTCTCTCCTTTGTCGTGTACTGAGAGGACCAAGTCATGCGGACATCTTGAGAGTAAATAAAGTGTTGCTGGGTAAACAAATCTCGTGGGTGATTGACAAAACCAATTGTTTATATGGTTTTTTTTTTATTTTTTGGTTCTTTTATAATTATTTCAAAAGAAATTGTGTCCCTTTCTCTCCTTTGTCGTGCACCGAGAGGACCAAGTCATGCGGATATCTTCTATGCCATATTCATAATCCAGGCTTTACATATTGGTACATCATAAACTGGCGCATTTTATATCTCTATAAAATAGCTAAAACTAACAAAACTCTAATGTTTTGATTTAAAAGTTGAAAACGAATCAATATTTCTAATAATGATGCATATCTTGTTCAACGGTTTGGATCCTCTCCCTTACTGCACGTTGTGCAGAAACGGAGAGAGAGGAACAAAGAACGGATCCTCGCACACCTGTATTTTTCTTTTTTTCTAACTACATAGCATGCAGTGCAATTATTGGAGGAAACCCATCCTCCTTGTACGTACCTCACAAGTATTTTATACAGTTATGTTGGGAATGGTTTGCACTTCCATTTCTGGAAGGATTTTATGTCCTCATTATCTTGTTCTGCAGAAGTGGGACCTCAGGAGAGGGTGATGAGCTATAGATTAATATGTCTTGGTGTTCCACTGTCTCTTCTTTGGCTTTTCCCCAGATAACAGCATAAAAACCAACAACTATTACAACTGCTCCAATCACACTGTAAACAAACAAAAAGTTGCTCCTTTAAAGACTGAATGAATCACATGAATGCATACTCTTTGTGGACAATGGGTTAAATGATTATCACAGAACTAAGAAACAAGCAGTATCCTTTAAGAAAATCACTGAAATTTTGATAATATTTGCTTTGTAGCTGCTGTGCCAGCCAAGGTTTTTGGTTAGTATTTGGTCTTGTACTGTGGTATGATGCTAAATGCTGATTAACCAAAAGTCCCTAGTGTTTAGCTGACTTTTTGATACTTCAAGCGATGTCAACCCATAATTTTGTGTTTAGGACCATGCTTTTGTAAAGCTGAAATGATAAAGTTATTCTCATGATTTTAGGGAAGTAGTTAATCATTTAATGTTCTTTGTTTAGGCTGTAAAACCTTTTGCTTATATGTATGACAGAAACAGAACTGAATCTGGTTCTGCTCCCTCATTTCTTTACTTCCTTCTCTATTACCTTCCTCATTTCGCCAACAAATTTCATAGTATTTTGCCCTCCTATATCATGTGACCATATTCCTGAACTTAAGGACAAATTGAATAATTACATGGGGCATAGATACCTTCCAAGATAGAGAGTGTTCCCTACAAAAATAATCCCCATGACAACTGCAATGACTATTTCAAGTGGCTTAAACATCGCAACATAGACAGGCCCCTTCTTCTTCATTGCCCAGACGTGGGTAACGCTTCGAATACATAAGCCAAGAACTGCCTAGATTGAGCAGAAGATAAGTTAATCTGAAGTTATAGCAAGAAAGTCATGCTGATATAGAAAAGACCATCATATTTTCTATGCTTACTGAACATCCAATAGCCATCAGCTCTGCATTAAGTCCCAATCTCCAAGCTTTTGGGTCTTTCTCTGAAATCAGAGAAACTGGCACAGACAGTATAGTACCAACTATGACACGAATGAGTAATGTTATGAGCTCCGCAGGGTATTTTCTGATCACATGCGTCTAGAAATATGAAAGAAATAAAACAAAATTAAATCTTCCAAGACATGCTTCTTTTAGGAAATATGCCAAAAGGTATTCCAGACCTTGCATAACTTACCTGATATATATGCATTGATGAGAGAACAAGGTTCTGACCAACAAGAAACGTTGCCCCAAACACCCAGTTAGATTGAAAGGATGAAAGAAGATCGGGGAATGATTTATGAGTTATATGACTTATGACTGGCGGACCTTTGTACAGAGTAACGATTAATGCCCCAGTGATAGATACCAACGTGCCAAAAGACTTGGCCCAGGTGCTATTAGCTTTACAGTCCAAAATTTCCATGCTACAAAACAATTAATGAATTTTCACAGCAAATTCTGCAATAACGTACTGTAAACTATTCAAAACGGTCTAGTTTTGCCAATTGATTGAATTTAGAGGGTACTCGAGCAAATAGGAAAAACAAAGGAAAGAGGTAAGAAAATGCTCTGCTTTTGGCCTGTGGGTGACAATACATACCTATAAAGCATAGTTTATTATGCCCGTTTACAATACAATTCATTCAGAAGGGCCCACTAATCCAAAGAAGAAAAAAACTGAGATACTTAGAAAAAGCTCACCAGAACTGTTGGTTTACGTTTGTGAAAAGGGGATTTGAATGGGACGGGTAAATCTCAGGTTTCACTCTCTGATATGTAATAACAGAAGCCAAAGTTGTAAATTACAGTAGGAAGGACAACCTGCAGAGGATGGCAAGAATGAAGGTGAAAGCTGGGACTAAATCAGACATCGCTGAGGCCAGAGCAGGAGAACTGTAGCCTATCCCAAAAAACTTGAGCACCTGCGTACTCCAACTGTAAACCAAACCCAACCCACAAAAAAGTCAAACAATAAGAAAATGCAGAAAGTTATAAACAAGATGGTTAACTTCATATTGGACTTGTTTAGACTATAATTAGGGTAAACAGGGAATTACCTTGAAAAGCCCACGATAGATAATTGGCCAACGATGCTAAGCGTGAGTGGTGGAAGAGTTCGTTTCCTACGAGAAAAAGAAAAATCAAGTCCATCTTGAAGATTGTAATTATGGAATTGGATGAATTTATTAATCCAGATTATAAGTACATATATATATAAAAGTATACCTATAATAAATTGAGGAAACCAAAAGGAGTATACAAGCTGCCAAGGCATTAGAATACATGATGAAAATAAAGTCATTCATGCCTCTTTTCATGGCTACTTTGCTTACAGTATTGACAGTCACCTCCAAGAACTCTACAGTCAACATCACTCCAATCACTCCCAAATTCTTCATGGTTCAGCGAAGGAGCAGTCGCCGACGAATAATCGCTTTATTGCAGAAGAAGCTTGGCAAATGAATATAGTTTCGACCATCGGCTTTGGGTGCAATTTTAAACAAGAAAATGACACATTATCTATTATATAACTACTATTGAAAAGGACCCAAATGGGATTTTAGCGAGAAGGAAAACGCCCAGAACATAAAATATCTCTAAAATATCTATCTTGAAAAGCATGGACTCGTTACCTCTACCTATGTAACGAGGCAACACAAGGTTTTTTGAGCATAATCCTTTTTATTTTAAAATTTTTTATTTAAATCCATGTTGAACCAAAATATTTACCAAGATCCCCCATTCTTGCCAAAATCGTACCATCCACTCCAATTTTGGTGAAGCACAATTTTTAAGAAAGAGAATGTTATTTAAAGAGATAATGATTTGTGTATGATTACTTAATAATAAAGAGATAATTATTAGTAAATGATTAGTCTATAATTGAAATATGATTAGGTAATAATTATTATATGATTAAGTAGTTAAAATTAGTTGAGATATATTTATTATGGTGTATGATATAATTAATAAGAAATTATTATTATATAATTAATTTGTTAAAATTAGTTATAATTAACTTATTTTAATGAGTGAGTGGATAATTAAAATTAATAATAATTATATAATTAATTACAATTAGTGATTAATTTATTTTAGAATTATCATTCATTAATGTTATATATAAATATTAGTTATGTAATAATTAATTAATTAATTTAGGTAAATAGTAAATATCAATAATTATTAATAAAGTAGTAATAAAAAATTAACTATTAAGGTATCCAATAAAGAATAAATTAATATAGGAAAAAAATGAAGAAAATTGTATAGAAATATAGTTAAAAATAAAATTTATTATGATAAAAAATAAATTAACAATATAATATATTTTTAAGTATATGATAAATTGACTATGTTTTTAAATATGGGATAAATTGAATTAACATCATTGAGGTTATTTGTAATAATATACGAAAATAAATTTATTTGATCATACATATCAAAAATAGTGGCTACCAGTGCCACATCGAGCTCTTCGTCTTTCACGCTGTGGTCGCCCTTGACCCATGGGTTCTTCGGGTTCTTCAGGTTGTTGATCTAGTGGATTATTAGCAAGAACAGATGGTGAAGAATTTAAATCAAATGTGGGAGAATGCACGGGAGGAATTGGATGTTGAGGCGTTATGAACCCATATTGAGATGATCCTCCAATTTCAAACAATTGACCACCATATTCAGTATTGAAAATTGTTGGGTCATCAAATAATGACATAAACGACCCAAATTGAGAGGGACCAGGAGATTCAAATTGTGACAACGACAAAGGAGGCACATAATAGGATGGACCAACATCTCTGAAGTTTTCATATTGGCTAATCGGGAGAGAAAGAGATGGATCACTTGTACTA
Source organism: Erythrophleum fordii (assembly GCA_032878935.1). Lineage (NCBI taxonomy): Eukaryota > Viridiplantae > Streptophyta > Magnoliopsida > Fabales > Fabaceae > Erythrophleum > Erythrophleum fordii. The sequence goes on along the minus strand of JAVQMF010000053.1, from coordinate 43,299,009 downwards.
GGGGGTTGTTGTGTTACAACATCTTCATGTAACGCAGATGATACTGAAGTACCAATGTCATGACAATTTTGTTTATTAGGGTCAACAAGGGGTAATCGAGTTGACATATAACCTTCACGTCTTTTGCCTGGCCTACCTTCTGGAATTTTTGGTCGTGGTAAATCAGGAGCAGGTGGAGCAGGTTGAGAAACTATTGTTAAACGCTGTTCCCCAAGAGCCAATAAGATATTCATTTGGTCATGACTCACTCTCTCTCGATAGTCACGATAATTCATTTGTGGAGGGTCCTGAATGCTTAACCTATATAGGTCATCAGCAATATCGGCCTAAAAAAAAAGTTACACTAGTGAAATAAAGATATAAGATATACTAAAAAAATAATAATAATGGCTATAAGTAAAAAATATACCGCAAAACCAGCAGCACCACTAGCGGGATGGATCCACCGACGAGTACGAGTCCAATACCATCGCATGTATTCGGAAGTACGATCCATAGGTGCTGTAGCTATTGGCACATCAGATAAAGTATTTTACCATGCATTCCATGTTTCAATAAAGTTTATATGCTCTTCTTGCCAATTCGTTGATGTTTTTCCTCGCAGTTGTAATGTATGGCAAGCCCCTAAATTAATCGGAGAAGTGGGGATTGGCTGTTGCCTCCCAAATTGACGAAGCACACGATCTGGGTGATGCCACTCAATGATATGAAAACAAATAAGGGGCACTGAAGCTAGCCAAATATCTCGAGACGCCAAACAATATTGTGGGATAAGGTCTCGCACACTGTCTGATTCATATGGCTGCCAAATTATCTATATACAAAACATGAGAAAGTCATAATAATTACATCATATATAATAGTTAATTTAACAAAAATCAATTTATGTAAAGTGAATAAACCTCATTGTCTCGCATTGCATCCAACAAAATTCGATATTGCCGTAAAGCCATAACCCCAAGACGGGGAGGTCGTCCCACATTTTTCCATCTGTAGTTTCAAGAAAACACATTACAACATGTTGAAAGAGAAATAAATAATAATTTGAAGCCATGTAATTTGTATATATTACTTCTCATGTGTTACCTGAATCCTAAAGGAGGCAGTGATGGATATATATCTGTCTGGGGATCTGGTTGTGGAGGTCTCTGTGGCGTTAACATTGGGAATCTATCCCATGCCTATAAATGAAGTAGAGTCAAACAACCACCTATACTTTGTTCCTCAGGGTTAGTTGCATTGCAAAGTTCTCTGTATAAGTGGGCTAATAGTGCAGATTCCCAACTGTATTCGCCAGCTTGTTCAAAATCCCACAACAATGGAAGGTACATTAAGTACACCTTATGACTAGATCTATCTGGCATAAGAAAACCACCGATCAACCTCAATATATATGCACGTGCAAATCGTTGCACATCTTCGTCATTTGCATCATCGGATAGTTCATTGAAGTGTTCAGCTAGCCAACTAATGACGACCCTTTGTCTAATTATTTTATCATCTGGTGGTGTAATTCCAAGTAGCCATTCACATGTTTGTGACCATATAAAATTCGTGCGACCAATATCTGGCCTTCCTATGCATGGGAGGCCTAATTGCACAGCAACATCCTCCAAAGTAATCGTACATTCTTCGCGGGTAGTGTGAAAGGTATGGGTCTCGGGTTGCCATCTCTCGACAAGTGCAGACACAAGTGATGGATCATATTCAAATTGACTTAATCGGGCAGCACTATAGAACCCAGCCTGTCAAAGATAATAAAAAATAACAGGAGGAGGTGGAGGAAGTCGATCAGTGTGCATGACACGTCGTGGCCGGAGCATTCGGTCATCCTAAAAAATGTATAAAATATTATACATATTATTACAATTAAATATCAGCTAAAATAAAGGTAAAACATAATGACCAACTAAAATAATTTAAGTGTAAGATTATCTTACGTGCCCAAGCCACACGGCCTGTGACACATGTCGTGTCTGAAGGTACAGAAGGGAGTCATCCTCTGGCCCTGGCTGGATGACTTGCTGCGAATGCGCCATTATTGTAACCTTCCTACATACCGCATGCCGTTATAAATAACATAAAATAGGATAAGTCTTCATTATCAAGGATAACAATAATTGATTATTGTGCATAATAATAAAATACATTTAAAAGTAAAGTCTAAACTTATTTACATACACAAAGATACATATTCATGAATAATAATAACACTTGATTTATATACACAAAGGTAATATATATTTAAAAATAAGGTCTTAATTTGTATACATTAAAGTCAATATTTCATACATATACATGCAAAGGTTTGGTGCAATTATTGTCTAGTGGAGCGACGATGTGGACAAGTAGAACAATTATGACCAACTTCTCTACATAACCCGCACTTGTTGGGTTGACCTGGTTGTATCCAATCCATCTCATTGCGTATACGTGTCGAACGTGGGCGCCCTTTAGCTCGAATCATAGATGGGTCAGGAACTAGCTTTGGAGAATCTATTTGTGGCCAATGAATCTCGCCACCAATAGGTTGGAACTCATTGTTATATGCACTACACATCGTTTCTAAGCGAAAAACATTTTCAACAAATTGAAGATGGTCAAGGCCAACTTTAGCACAGACTGCAACAACATGTTGATACGGGTATTTTTCAACCTGAAACTCACCACAATCATATTTACGCTCGACTAAGTTTACCTTGCAGCACCGACCAAATTGACGATTTTGGACATCATATGGTTCATCGACCTCAAAAGATGCTGCTCTTCTATCAAATGCATGAACAACACATGCAGAAGCAGCTTGTGTAATTGGAGTCAACTTCTTAGTCAGAGTTTCACAAAATACCTGGCCAGCCGTTAGTTGTGCATGCACTTGTTGAGCTCGTTCAACAAAATATCTATTTAACCTATACATAGTTGCCTTTGCGAGGCCAGTTATAGGCAAACTTCTAACACCTTTGAGAACACCATTCATTGTTTCTGCTAGATTTGTTGTCATGTGACCATAGCGTCGCCCTTCTGTGTCATAGGCCCTCGACCATTGCTCCTTAGAAATATCGGCTATCCAAGCGGCCACTCGACTATGTAACATTGCTAGCTCGGCTAATTTCTCATCAACAATATGACGCTCATATGTATATCCAATGTTGATGAATTTCTCCTTCAGCCAATTCGTCCCATGTGCTTTGTGTAAGTTACAAGCCACATGCCGAAGACAGAAAACATGGTGTCCATATGGTGGTTGCCATCCAACCCTTGAATCAGAGACGGTAAATAAAATGGAAGGATGTCTATCGAAAATCAAGCAAATCCCCCTTCTTTTCTTGATGACACTCATTCGAAGATTGAAAAGAAACCAAGCCCAAGCTCCTCGTGTCTCTCCCTCCACTATAGCAAATGCAAGGGGTACGACCTTCCTATCGCCATCTTGTGATACAGCCATTAATAATGTGCCTTTGTATTTTCCATACAAGAATGTCCCATCGACCTGGACAATCGGTTTAAGATGTTCAAATGCATCAATACATGGCTTGAATGCCCAGAATACTCGACGAAACACCTCTACAGGCTGCCCATCAGAACTGTTTTGTTGACATCGATTATTTGAGAAATATACCACTGAGCCAGGTATGAAATGTTGAACAGCAGCTAACCATTTAGGCAATAAAGCATAGGAGCTCTCCCAATTACCAAAAGCAAGGGCAAGGGCTCGATGTTTTGCCTTCTAAGCCTTTCTATAAGAAACAGTATAGCCAAATAAACTTTGCATCCTTTCAATGATCTGAGAAACTTTCACCTCTGGTTGGTCAGTCACCATTGCCACAATACATGATGATATAACATCAGAATCTAATTTAGGGTGATCTTGGGATAATGTCGCAGAAAGACATGTGTGTGGTCCATCATACTTTGTGATCTCCCAATGTGTTCTTTTTGCTTTCTTGCATGCTCTAACCCTCCAACTGCAACTACGACCATAGTTAATACACCGATATTCTTCATTTCGTGCAGAAGAATGGTGAACATGAAATGTGTGGTGCACTCGAACAGAGTATAGCTTAATAGCACGGCGTAGTGCCTTTATATCTGCATACTGCATACCGACATGCAACTCTTGGTTGTCGCTGAGATTCATAAAAGCTCCAATCCCAAAGAATTCAGGACCACTTGCTGCCTCGGTATTAACCTGTGAAAAGAAAGCAATTGCTGGCTCATTATATTTACTCACAGTTTCATTTCCTGCAGGCTCCGTCGAACCATCTCCATCATCACTGGTTCCTTCATTGGACTCATGATCATCATTATCGTCATCCTCATCATACTCATCAAGCATAAGAGAGTCATACTCATCTTCATTCTCAAATTCATCCATTAAGTCTTCTGTCACAACCATAGGAGATTAAGATAAAGCATTACCAATTACTTGATGGGATAAAATCGGCTGAACCGTGTGATCTGTAGGAGGGATGTTATATTGTTGCCCAGAACTGGCCTGTGGCTCAAATGGGTGCACATCTCCAAGATATGCACTAAATAGAGATGTTTGTTCTACTAGATCATGCATATTACTGGTAGATGGAAGTGTGTATGTAACATGATCCTCTTCTGATTGTGATTCAACGTTCAAATTAACTTGATTGGTTGAAATACACGCATACAACTCAGCCCCAGTCAATTGGGATGAGAACCGCGAGTTCACTTGCCACATTCCTTGCACATCAGAATCATCTTCTAAATTACATTCTTGGTACCGTGTTGGATTTAACGAGACAGGATACCTATATACTAATTCTGATACAAATTGGTTTGGGGAAAGTTGTAACTTTTGCCCAATCATCTGTTTCCATCTTTCTAGAGTGATGTCTGAATCAACTCTTATTATCTTCACTCTGGGGCATTCAAATGTCATACCATCTGGACCCTCAAAAATTCGCCCATTTGCAAATATACATACAATTTCATTTCTATTGGTCATTATTTTTTTCCTATAGTATCGTTAGCAAACAAAAACAGCTATAAGAAATAAATAAATTCTAACATTAAGCAAGTTATCACATAAAAACATGCAAACAAAATAAATTTATCACAGACACTAAAAGTGAACAACATCAAGATAACAAAAATAACTGCAAAGAAAATATATATATATAGCATAAAAAATAAATAAACATGATAATTATTTAGCAAAGAAATAAATGTTACCAAAAGAAATATAAACAACATAGATAGGACCACAAAAAAATTACATACAAAACCTAATAAATGAAAATGTAATAAATTAAATAAAAATATAATTAACATAAAGATACTAAATATATCAAATCATTGAATATAAACAAAATATATATAACCAGAAAATATATAACTAAAATAAATATTAACACAATGTAAACAAAATAGATATAATAACAACAGAATTTATAACAATCATAATTATTATAAAAAATTTAATATAAAGAAACTAAATGTAACACACAAAATAAATGCAAACATAATAAAGATAGAAAAAATTTAAATCTAACCAAAAGAAGTATGAAAAATTAAATAATGACATAACAAATATAACAAAAATATTAAATGTCACCAGAATAAATATTAAAATACTTAATGAAAGCAAACTAAATTAGTATCACAATAAAATTTAATATATAAAAATAAATATAAAAAAGAAGTTACATGCAACAACAAAATAAATACAAATACTATTAATATAAGACACAAAAAAAAAGACATTAAATATAGCAAAAAAAAAAAATGCATAACAAAGAGAAGAAATATAACATACAAACTAAATTTAAACTAAATTCGAACTAATTAAATAAAAAATGCAAAGGTAATAAATTGAGCAAAAAAATAATTACTACAAGCATACTAAATATAAGAAAAATTTAAAGGCAAACAAAATATATAAAGGTAAAAATTAAATGTCATTCAATAAATATAATAATAAAATATATATAACCAAGATAAATATATAAACAAAACTGTAAATTAAATAAATATACTAATAAAATAAATATAATTAACAAATAAATACAACTAAAACATATAAAAAAATAAAATATAAATATATACGTTAACTAATAAATATTTATAATTAATTTAAATAAATTTACTAAAAGTGAACAACATAAAGATAAGAAAAATAACTACAAAGAAAATATATATAGCATAAAAAACAAACAAACATTATAATTATTTGGCAAAGAAATAAATGTTTTTCCAGAATAAATATAAACAACATAGATATGACCACAAAAAAACTACATACAAAACATATAAATGCAAATGTAATAAATTAAATAGAAATATAATTAACACAAACATATTAAATATAACAAATCATTAAATATAAACAAAATATATATAACCAAAAAATATATAACTAAAATAAATATCAACACAATGTAAACAAAATAGATATAATAACAATAGAATTTATAATAATCATAATTATTATAAAAAATTTAATATAAAGAAACTAAATATAACACACAAAATAAATGCAAACATAATAAAGATAGAAAAAAATTTAAATCTAACCAAAAGAAGTATAAAAAATTAAATAATAACAAAACAAATATAACAAAAAGATTAAATATCACCAGAATAAATATTAAAATACTTAATGAAAGCAAACTAAATTAGTATAACAATAAAACTTAATATTTAAAAAATAAATATAAAAAGTAGTTATATGCAACAACAAAATAAATACAAATACTATTAATATAAGACACAAAAAAAAAAAAGACATTAACTATAGCAAAAAAAAATGCATAACAAAGAAAAGAAATATAACATACAAACTAAATTTAAACTAAATTCGAACTAATTAAATAAAAAAATGCAAAGGTAATAAATTGAGCAAAAAAATAATTTCTACAAGCATACTAAATATAAGAAAAACTTAAATGTAAACAAAATATATAAAAGTAAAAATTAAATGTCATTTAATAAATATAACAATAAAATATATATAACCAAGATAAATATATAAATAAAACTGTAAATTAAATAAATATACTAATAAAATAAATATAATTAACAAATAAATACAACTAAAACATTAAAAAAATAAAATATAAATATATACGTTAACTAATAAATATTTATAATTAATTTAAATAAATTTACTAAAAGTGAACAACATAAAGATAAGAAAAATAACTGCAAAGAAAATATATATAGCATAAAAAATAAATAAACATTATAATTATTTAGCAAAGAAATAAATGTTACCGAAATAAATATAACAACATAGATATGACCACAAAAAAACTACATACAAAACCTAATAAATGCAAATGTAATAAATTAAATAGAAATATAATTAATACAAATATATTAAATATAACAAATCATTAAATATAAACAAAATATATATAACCAAAAAATATATAACTAAAATAAATATCAACATAATATAAACAAAATAGATATAATAACAACAGAATTTATAACAATCATAATTATTATAAAAAAATTAATATAATGAAACTAAATATAACACACAAAATAAATGCAAACATAATAATGATAGAAACAAAATTTAAATCTAACCAAAAGAAGTATAAAAAATTAAATAATAACAAAACAAATATAACAAAAATATTAAATGTCATCAGAATAAATATTAAAATATTTAATGAAAGCAAACTAAATTAGTATAACAATAAAATTTAATATTTAAAAAATAAATATGAAAAAGTCGTTAGATGCAACAACAAAATAAATACAAATACTATTAATATAAGACACAAAAAAAAAAAAAACAAGAAAGACATTAAATATAGCAAAAAAAAAAAAAATTCATAACAAAGAAAAGAAATATAACATACAAACTAAATTTATACTAAATTTGAACTAATAAAATAAAAAATGCAAAGATAATAAATTGAGCAAAAAAAAATTTCTACAAACATACTAAATATAAGAAAAACTTAAATGCAAACAAAATATATAAAAAGAAAAAAAATTAAATGTCATTCAATAAATAGAACAATAAAATATATATAACCAAAATAAATATATAAACAAAATTGTAAATTAAATAAATATCCTAATAAAATAAATATAATTAACAAATAAATACAACCAAAACATATAAAAAAATAAAATATAAATATATATGTTAACTAATAAATATTTATAATTAATTTAAATAAATTTACTAACCTTTTAAGAGCAAATCAGAGAAGTTGAAAGCCTTTGAACATCTCTAGTTATAAATGAAGAGAAGACAAAGAAAGAAGTGGAGATATGTATACTGAAGAAAAAAAATATGAAGAAGGGAAATGCTGAAGAAGAGAAATATGAAGAAGGGAAATGCTGAAGAAGAAAAGAGGGATGTTGGAGAAGAACATTTGAAGCAAAATTTAAAACCTAAGAAGAGTTTATATATATAAAAAAATTGAATATAAAATAAATATAAATTTTTTTTAAATTAAAATGTCAAGTCAGGTCTTAAAAAAGACCTGACTTGACAACGCTGCAGGCCTAACTAGGCCTGCAGCGTTGAACAGGCCGAGCAATTGCTCGGCCTGTTGATGCAGCCAAGGCCTGCATATATGCAGGCCTTGGTTGTAATGACATGCAAGCTAGTCTGCACATTGCAGGCTAGCCTGCATGTCTAGCCATGCTTTATTAAAGCATGCCTACGCATGCTTTAATAAAGCATGGGGTCAAAGTGCATCTCAGATGCACTTTGACCATGTGGACATCTAAGTTACTTTTAGATGTCGGAACCTTTGGTTCCGACATTTATTTATTTTTTTAAAAAAATTAATTTTTTTTAAGTTGAAATGTATAATTTTGACATTTATTTGTTTTTAAAATTTTTTTTTTAAAGTCGGCATGAATGAATCCGACTTATATACTTCTGTCGGATCTCGGTGTAATATTTTGTATAAATAAGGATTTTGCAAATTTTTTTTATTAATAGTAGGATTAGGCTTAAAAAACCGGCAACACAATCCGCAGACACAGCTCATGAGGGGTTGAAAGATGTTTAAAAAAAAAAGAGAATATAAAAATAACTAGATAGATAAAAAAATAATTTTTATATTTTTATTTTTAAAAAATAATAAAAAAAGTATTGTTGAATAATAATTATAAAAATATAATAAGTATTATATAAAAAGAGATTATGTTGTGCTTGCAATGAATCAAACAAAGAGATCAGAATTAGAACTTTGTGAAAAATTATTTTTGGGTGAAAGTATTTTTACTTAAAATTATTAATTATTAAATAGATTATTTTATTTTTTATTTATTATTTTAAGCACGTGTTTTTTAAAATAATTTAATAATAAAAATAATTTTTAAGAAGATTTATTAAACACAACAATTTTAATAAAAATATTTATCAAATAATTTTGTACTACACACGCTGCTACTTTCTCAGTATCTTTTGTGAAACTCTTTAAAAAGAAACATTTTCAAGATAAGCACAATCTGCAGTAATCTCAAATATTGTTGTCTCTTATAACTTCCCTTATATTTCTATGATACATTTAGTTATATGTTTCATATTTCTTGAGTAATGATATTATAAACTTATAAACATCATGTATTTTAATTATAGTATAATAATTACTAAATATAAGATAATATTTTATTAAATAATCATTTAAAACACCAATTTATTTAATAATTAATAGCGCTTGATAAGATTAATTTGATTTTTGTGTAGATAATGAATATAATTATAGTAATAATTTTTTAAAAAATTAATTTATACTATTTTATAATTATTATGTCATAATTAAAAAATATGATATTCTTGATTCATAATATTATTACTCTTTTTTTCTTTTTAAATGTCACAATAATCTTACTCTTCTAAAATTATTATTCATGAACAATTATTTCATCTTTGTTCTCAAGATTTTTTTCAAATTATATTCCATATCCAATGCAATTTTAGATTTCAATTGAAATTTATAATAAGATCTAAGAAGTTGTTAAATTTTGTTTTACACAATACAAACATGTTATAATTGTTATAAAAAAAAATAATGAAGCAAATATTTTATGATATTATACAAAATTACTTTTATTTTTTAGTAAATATTTTTACCCATCTATGTATTTGTCTAGTTTGCAATCTCTTTATTTTTTTTCTTATTTTTTACCAATTTCAGAGAGAGTTAGACACAAAATGTATAGAACTCACTTAAATGGCATGTTTCATTTAAATGTATATCTCCATTTGAGTGATAGATAATACATATTCTAGGTCTATTTCTCTTTAAAATTGACCCAAAAAAAAAAATTCAAACTTTATTTTTATCCCATAACCAAGGAGCCATAGAAGAAGATTGGATAGAGCCATACATTCCATTCAACTCATTGATTATCTTTTCCTCTTGGCACTATGAGTTGGGATTTTCTAAATTTTAATTTTGTCAATTCTTTTGTCAATTATAAGAGACAAAGGGGATAGAATCAAAGGGTATACTTTTTTTTTTTTTTTCTTTTTTTGTTTCTCCTGATATATCCTATAGGCACACTAGAGATTGGTCTATATAAACATTTCGAGGGTAAGTGAAGCAATCTTCCAGTTCTACCAACTGTTGTTTTTTCAACAGAGTTTAATACTTCTCTTGAATGAATCTGTTCAAGGTTTTAGACTTTTTTTACTTCTTTTGAGATTGGTCTTTTATCTCAATTTAGTATCTAAGTTGCTATATTATGGATGATTGCCTATTTTCCACCGTACAAGTCTTTCTTTTCCCCTTAAAGCCATTGCTATTCTATTCTTTACATTTATGCGAAGCTATTTTGTTTCAAATTAGTGGGAGCACTTCAACCATATCTTTTCAAAGTAAAATTTTTTTTGGTCAATTCAAAATTTTAAATTATTAAAAATTATTAAATAAACTCTTATAAATAATTTTATTATAATTATTAACATATCTGTTATTTGTTACAAAAGTCCTTAGGATACAAAACACCCATTCATTGTACTTGTGTTAATGTTTCATTTTAATTAAAAGATAAATAAATTAATGATATAATATGATTTGAGAGATTGTTATCCTCTTAATTTAGTCTTCTGAAAGATGAAACTTTTAACATTAACCTCTAAAAGATTAAAGTAACCAAATATATGCTAAATGAATTTTTTATATAAGTGCCACAAATGGAGAACTTGAGAGTGTAGTTAATGGGGCATCCAGAAGGGTTATTGTATGTGAAAGAAAACCAATTTATCCACATTCAGAAAGGTATAGGAATTGAGCCCTTATATTATGTTAAATTTCAACTTAAAAAATTAAAAATAACTAGTGTTAACCACTACAAAAAAACAATAGATTTTCGACAGAATTTAGTGATGAAATTTATTTATGTCGCAAATTTGTGACGAATTTGTCACAAATTCCATCACAAAAATTTGCGACAGAATTTTCGACGAAAAAATTTCCGTTGCTAATCCGTCACAAATGAAAGTAGCGACAGAATTCAGTGACAAAAATTTTTGTTGCTAAAGAAGGATAACTTAGTCCTGTATTGTAATAGAATTTTGTAACGGTAAACTCCGTCGATAACTTAGTGATGGTATTAGCGACAGAATTCAGTGACAAAAATTTTTGTTGCTAAAGAAGGATAACTTAGTCCTGTATTGTAATAGAATTTTGTAATGGTAAACTCCGTCGATAACTTAGTGATGGTATTAGCGACAGAATTTTTGCATCACAAAATTTTTCGTCGCTAATCCGTCACAAATTCTGTCACAAATAGAATTTTGTTATAATTTATATGATATAATGATTGAAATATATATATATATATATATATCTATTGGAAGTGATTTAAATATTATTAATTTTATAGAAAAACTTAATAATTCATATAATATCAATTAAATTATATATTATTAATTTAATAAAAAATGAGATAAATACTAATGTGGTTAATTATTCTATGGTCAATAAGAGTTCTTTGTTTTTATTTAAAATTTAGTAATTTGTAATTTATTTATTTTAAATCATATATTAAAATAAATATAGAAGATATTTAATTAATTAGAAATAGAAATTATGAATTTAAAATCATAATCTAAATAAATGTATATAAGGAATGGTTTTACTGAAAAGATAAAAAATTAAAAAATAAGTAATAAATAAAAGGTAAAAAAATTTAGCTCAAAAAAACAAGAAGAAAATAAATCATATATAGAAAATATAACAATATGCCTCTTTTTCAATTTTTTACAAATATTAAAAATTACTCCACTCGTCCACTGTACTTCAATTATGCCATTTATTGCTCACCTCTCTTCTCTCCTAATTAGTTTTTTCTCTTTATCATGCTATTAACTCTTAGATAAATTCATACCTTCTTCCTCTCGTCTTTCTATTTCTTTCTACATTTTTTAAATGATCGTGTCAAGTTTTATCTTTTTTTGAAAATTGAAACTTTCTCTCATTTAAATCTCAAATCTTTAAAATTCTCTCAAAAGAAACAAAGACAAAATACCAATAGGTGAAAAATCAAAAAAGGAGTGAAAGACAAAATCTAAAATGTATCTCATTTACAAATTTGTGGGAGAAAGGATCTACCCATTCTCAAATGAATGTAGCTAAATTTTAATTGTTAATACGCCATTTAAGTCCATATACAACTCCCTCCCCTTGGTTTTTGAATAAATTATATTTATATTTGATCAAAAAGTCCATAGAAGATGACTTGGTGGGCACACTATTGTAAGCCAATTACTTTTACTATTATTGGCAGGTTTGAAAACCATAAGTAAAATTTTGGTGCCATTGTTAGGGAGCTAATTAATTATAATCAATGAGATTAGGAATTTTATTGTTTTCAATAGCAATTTAGCTTTCTTACTTTGGTTCTGTGGCCAATTCTAAAGCTTACAAATTCAATGTTTTGAGGTAATTCTACACAATATTAATCCCAAGGATGACTAACTTCGATTGAGCTAAAATTTAGTGTATAAGTTTTAGGTGTTGTGAGGACTAATAGTCATAAAGGTAATTATTTTTAAATTTTACAGTACTAGATTAAGGGTTAAAAAAGAATAAAGTGATATTAGAATCATTTTTTTTATTGTATGATTGAGCCAGAAATTAGAAGATTTTCTTTCAATTAAAGCAAAAGAAAAATAGAATTTATCTTTTAAAAAAATTATATTCACTCAAAATGATTAAATTGATACTTTTTTTTTAATATTTTTACTTATGGTTTTGAATACATGCCCTTTTAAGTGCAATTTCTTTTTCTTTTTGATAAATCTGCAAAACACATAAAAAAAATTTTATCAAATGATTTGGTTAAACAAAGGAGCTTTTTTAATTGTGCTTTATGAAATGTCTTTAAGAGAAAATTTTAAAGTAGGCAAAATTTCATAACAATCTCAAACATGCTTTTAACTTAACTATTAAAATTATTAGACTGTGATTGTAATAATCATTTTTCACTTTGGTAAAGTTTTCACTTTGTTTTGTAAATATGTAGATATATATTGAGAAATTCAAATATAAAAGGCTACATATGTAATGCATTCTAGGAAAAAATTTGTGATATTACGTTAGAGGCTAGTTAAATACTCCTAGTAAACAAAATATTAGGCCAATTATATATATTCCAGATTATTATACAATTCTATAAAAATATAGGGCTAAAAATCCATTTTGTTAAGGTGCTATATTAACTGGGTTAGCTTATTATTTATGTTTATTAGTTTTGATTATTTACTAATTTATTTTTTAATGAAGTTAATTTTTTTACGTAATATATATTTCTAAATAAAAAGTATAAAAAACTTAAAAATTTGGAGAAGCTAAAAAAGGAAGAGAATCAAAAAATGGTTAGTGCTATCCGTTTTGCTTTTTATTTTGATTGTCACTGGATTAGTGCTGACGGCTGAAGCTTGACTAGCTATAGTGTTAGTCTTTGTTTTTTGCTTTGCTTGTCACTAGACTTGTGTTGATGGTTGGAGGTATTATGGACAATATATGAGTCTTACTTTTTTGTTTTGATTGTCATTGGAATTTTGTTGTTGGCTGAAGGCCTGACTAACTATAGTATGACTCTTGTTTTTTTTATTTTGATTGTCATTGGATTTGTGCTAATGGTTAATGACATGATTAGGTGTAGTGTAAGTTTTGATTTTTTGTTTTGATTGTCATGGATTTGTGATAATGGCCAGAACTTGTTGTACTTCACGTATTTATTTTCCATTCTAATCATTAGTGGAAATGTGTAATTGTTTATTGAATGTTTTTTACTCATTCAATTGTCTCTATGCCTATCAACCCCATTGCATATTTTTTCCATACACTTATTCATTGTTTTAATTGTGATGGATGACTATATTTGTAGTTTTATGGTATTTATTCTTTATCATATGATCACTGTAACACCATAAATTCTAGCTTATTTCATGACATTCATAAACTTCACCTCATTATTTCCATAAGAGCATATAAAGAGGGGAATGAAAATAATGGGTTTATTTGCATTGCGCTATGCTTAAAAATTTGCAATCGGTGTCACGTGGACCGTGTGAGCTCATGTTATGCATTCTTATATTTAATTCCATCATTATAACTCATTTACATCATAAAAACATATCTACAATTCATGGAGACCGAAATGGAGTTCAAAATAAGCAAGCATATTTTCAGCCAGATTTGCTCCATTTTCTAACCCAACTTTGGAAAATCATAACTAAACCTAGAAAAATTCGAAACAATGCAATCTTGGTCATTCTAGAAAGCTTAGGATGTCTACTTCACACTAAAAATATGCCCAGATCATAACATGCATCATGGAGGAAGTTTGACATCCGAGAAGCTACAAAGGTCGCTGGCTGCTTGGGCTACTGTTCAGATTACTGATACAAACTTCTAAAATTCATAATATAGCATCAAGGATCATAGCATATAAAGGCATGCTAGCATACTTTTCAAAGCTTGAAAATACAAATACACACATTCTAAAACAAGCTAAACATACATCCATGCATGAGAGAAGGTGGAGAGAGCTGCTTTGCTTACATTCACACACTTTTTCCTTAAGCCTTGACTCCTTTCCCTTGACCTCACACACCCAAGAAGGTGGAAATCATTTCTCTTGGCCTAGACGCACCAAAAGAGGCATGAATTACTCATGGAACAATTTCTAAAGTCACACCACTTGCTTAGACACTAGGTTATCCTATAGACCTTATTATGATCCATAAAGGCACCTAATGAAGCAACACTCCTCAATTACATTCTAGGCTTTATTCTTTCTTTTCAAATATGATTCTTGACTCTTTTTAAGCCTCTTGGAGTCATCACACGATTAAAATGAAGAGCTTAAACACATGTTGTTTCTTTAGGTCACCTAATAGGGTCTATGGCACCAATTCACTTTCTTTGAGTTCTAAATTTTTTCCAAGGCCTCTACTCATCTTCACTCATCACATATGACTCAAGAATGATTTTAGAAAAATTTAAAACTCTCCTTAGCTATAGGAACTTGCCTAGGCTGAAACTATAGGGGGAAGAAGAGTTCATGCCCTTCTTGATTTTTTCTTGATGGGAGACACACTTGGGAGGCTTCCTAGAGGTCTTAGGAGCTCAATCAAATACTCACACATGCAAGGAAACTCATATATCAAATCAGTTTTTGCAAGGTGTTTAAGAGCTCTACACTTTTTTAACTTAGAATTCCTTGGTTTTGCTTGTAATTTCTTGGCATATTCCAAGTTCCCACACTCCAATTCATGGTTTCTTATTAGTTCTAGGTCAGAAATTTCCTCCCCTAGATGGCTCTATTTTTAGGCGTTATACACACAAGGAAGAGCAAGAAGGAAGAAGCAACAAAAAGCAAGAAATTACCTTGGGTTCAGCATTCTTTCAAGAGTGTTTCTTCTTGCCTTAGCTTCCTCTTTGGATTTCTAAATTTTCCCCTCTGGTTCAAGGCCAAAATAGAACCATTTCATTCACCAAAAACATGGAAAGATGAAGCAAAGAGAGGAGAGGAAGGTTTCAAGAAGAAAGACTATGGAAATCTCTACCTTTTGTTAGCCTTTTCTTCCTCCTCTTGAGCTCTCTTAGTGCGTCTCTCTCCCTTGGTATCATGCTCTGTTTTGGGCAGAAAGGAGGTCGATTAATCAGAGGCCAAAGGAAAATGTGCTTTAAGAAGGTGAAGAGTCCACTTTATGCACTTTTCTATTTTGCATTTTAGTCCTTATTATTTGTTCTTATCATTTTGGCTCAAATCAACTCCTTTTTGAAATCTGTCTTTTCCATCATATTACTTAGGCTCTTAATCATAATAATTGCCTTTGGAATCACTAAAAAAGGATCTAAAACCATTCCAAACCATTCGGTCAAAGTTTCGATCAACCAACAGTCGAAATCGCTCACTGGAGGAGTTTCAACTGTTCTAGGGGTTCCCATAGTATTCAAGGCCTCTGAGAACCCTGGAAAGCTCAAATTTTTTGTTTAAAAAGCCCTCTTGTGAGTTTTCAAAATTTTCCAGAAATTACAAAAATGCCCCTACTTCTTTTGGTAAATTTTTTGATCTCTTCTAGCTCTGGTTTTTGGGCATCTTAAACTCAAATTCTCATTTTCTAATATTTAAAATTTTATTATAATTTTAGTTGGCCCCAATTCCTTCTATTTTGAGGACTTCCTTTTATATTTAGCTCATTTCTGACGTTTACGGAGAAACTGAACATTGCGTTTCTCACATTTACAGAGGGATTGAATGTTACAATCACATTTCATGTTAATACTATATGACATACGAAATGCTTCAACATGTGCATATTCTTTTGTTTTGGATGCATTGTCATCATTTTCCTTATTATAAAATTGTCTTCCTCTGTTCCCTTTAACAGGCTGATTACTTGAGGCTTAAGAATGCCAGAACTTCTACTCAGGACTCAACAGGCGTTGCATCAAATGATGTAAAAGATGATGATGATGAAATTGCCTTATAGTTAAAGGCTGTAGGTGGTAAAAATAAGAGGGGTCGCATCTTTAGGGTTGGATCTGAGGCTCATGATATTGGTGCTAGCTGCTCCCGAGGAACTTCTTCTTCTATTTATAACTCAGGACTTTATTCTGATTTTGAAGAGGAATTACACAAGAGGATTGCCACAGAGACATCACCTTTGAAACAGGAGAACCAAGAACTTAAAGAGCAAAATCAATGTATAACAGAGCAACATCAACAAATCTTGTCTTTACTAGGAGAGCATCAACAAGCACTCAATAGATTACAAGAACTTGAACTGCAGTTATTTTGTGCTCTATCAAATCCTACACCAAAAGCCTTAGTACTTGAGAAGACAAGTCCTGAGATCGTCCTCCTCCATAAGGATTTTTTGTAAATGCCTTTAATTGAGAATTGTTATAATTTGTTTTTTGAACTATTAGTTAAGAATTTGTTACTTTTAAATTAAATGTTGTTGTATTGTACTTTTTTGGATTGGGAGAAAATTTAAACTTTGATTTTATTAATCAATTATTGCATTTTTCTCAATTAGCTTTCTTTTATTGTGCTTTTTATTGTATTTTATTGCATAGGCAAAAAAAAAAAAACATATAACATTAAATTAAGTTTAAAATTTATTTTCAAAAAAATTTTTCACGAAATTTTTGTCTCTAATTCCGTCGCTGATATCAGGGACGGAAAATATCATCGCTAATTCTGTCACTGATCAGCGACAGAAAATATCGTCACTGATTCCGTCGCTGATTTTGTCGCTAATTAGTGACGGAATCAGCAACCAAAATTTTTGTCATCCATTCTGTAGCTAATTTGCAACAGAAAATTTTGTCACTGTTTAGTCACGGAATATTTCTGTCACTAGTTTGTCACTGATTTAGGATATGTTATCCTCAAAATTTGCGACGGATTTCTATTTTGTTACAGAAATTACAGTCATTAAATAATGACGGTATTTTTTTTTTGTTGCTAAGTGACTGCGAAATTAGTAACAGAATAATTTCTTCGATAATTATTTTGTGACGGCCAAATCCTTATTTAGCGACGAAATTTTTTGTCGCAAATTTTGGTTTTTCTTGTAGTGAACTAAAAATGTTTAACAAATATATATGAATCGCACTAAGAGATAAAAACAAGTGATGTGAGACTTTTAACACCACCAAAATTGGAGACACTAAATCTTTTTTTTAAATAATATATATTGGCAAAGGAGGCAAATGACGTTTGACATGTAGATGCTGAAGAAACTTTGAAGGATAAATATGAGGGTTAAGCTGTAAAACTTCATTGATGTTCATTAAGACCATGTATAATCTAGCAAGATTTTTTAGGCTTTGCAAAGTACAGCAAAGATCAGTCGCATGCTCTTTTTTTAAGTTTTAAAATACCGAATAGGGTGAGCTCTCCCACCGCCCTCGATATTTCACAATTATCTACCTTGACATTCACCATTTTTTGTACACTAGTTAGCTTATGTATTCCATATGTAACTACCGTGCCATGTGTGTCTCCAAAGGCAAAGATTGCATAGTCTGAATAATCAGTGAAGCTTAGTTTTATAGATGAAGGTAGATCATTAGAAGATATATTCAGTAGGGCCTCGCTGTTTAACTACACAACAAAAATAAAAGTCCTTGCTACCTAGGTCCACTTTCTGATGTCCTAAATAATGTCTCACTCACTTGCCCGGACGCATTGATATTGACCCTAAATATCCATGCTTTTGTTATGCCAAAAAGGAGCTTGAGAAGATGAGGTGAAGTGACAGATCTCATTCTTCTCATTCACCATCTTTTTCTATTAAGCCTTCCCTTTATTACAACATAAAACCCAAGAGCTATTACACCAGCTCCAATTATGTTGCACCAAAAAATTAAACAGAATAGTAAGCTGAACTGATACTTGTATTCAAATCAAGTTTCACAAAGTTACTACTTTTAGAGGTATATATATACCTTCCAAGATAAAGAGTGTCTCCCAAAAATATCATCCCCATGCCAAGAGCAACGACCATTCCTAAAGGATTAAACATACTTGCGAAAATTGGACCTTTCTTATGGCAAGCCCATACTGAAACAATAGTTCGGGTTAATACCACGAAATTTGCCTACAAATGAACCATTATATCACTAGAAGTTTTAAAAAAAGCGTAAGTGCAAGATTGTTTCTTTATTAATCTATATTCTGTTACTTAACCGAATGCAAAATAGCTATTTACTCTATATCAGGTATGAGTATCCAAGCTTTAAAATTTCCCTCTGCAATGAGAGCTACTGCGGTAGATGAGATGACTGCAAAACTGCTGCTTATGGTTGCTACCATAAGCTCTGCAATATAGTAGTCCTTGATAATCCAAGTCCACAAGTAAGGGACAAGTGGTTAAATGAGTTCTATTATAATCCAAGTGAATGTTTCCCATGGTATGTTTTACCTGCACAACAAGCAAAAGTGAGAGGCAAAAGCTACAAGCTGCAGGAGAAAGCCACTAAGTAGCCAATTTGAATGCATTGAGAGGAAGGTTCCACCCAATACTTTGATAGGGAACCACTAGTAACTGGTAGGCCTTTATATAAGGTCACGAGTAAGGCCCCTGAGATCGAGACCACAGTGCCAATACCTTTTGCTTGGTTGCTTTGTGGTTTCAGATCCACATTTTCCATCCTGAGGGAATATCTCACAATGATTCACTTATTCACCTTCAATCCATTAGACATTGTTGTCTAAATTGATTTTTGTACATTAACCAGTAGATTATTTCTAAACACTCACATAGAACAGTATCTCCTTCAAAAAGTAAAAAGGTTGTTTAACAATGACACACTTGGAAATTGTAGTAGTTTTAGACTACGTGTGTGAAAAAGAAGTTTCACATTGTTCAAAATAATATAAGCCTTATTGTATATATACTAAGATGAATACTTGAGTAAGTAAAAGGGCTAAAAGAAGAAGTGAGTTTGCACACACGACAACAGGCCAACGCAATTGAAATCTATTGATTCTCCCCCTATGCAGGAAGATATATGCAATGTTGAGTATTTCTTGTTGAAAAATTATTTTTAAAATATAAAATTAATTTTGTTTAAAATAAACCTATCAAAAAATATTTATTTTTAACAATTTCAAATTTTAAGACTTTAAGTTTTTGAACATAGGTGGATTTTGTAGGTTTTAATTACACATTTTTTTTATTAATAAGTTTTGATTCCAACGTTCAGAAACTAGTTTCATTATCCATCATTAAAGCTCTCCAACATTTACTTGGTTTGCGATTTATAAAAGCTTGTGCCCTCTACATGATAGTTCTTCTTTTATTCTTTGCAATTTTGTTTCCCTATTCTTGTAAAAAGGATTTGTTTAATCCTTAAGAGTGACCAAATTTGTGATTGTGTATAGTGAAATAACTTTTAAGGATAGTGTATTTTGACACAACTTGAACCAATCTTTCTATCATTACTGCCAACAAAAATAATAGCGAGTTTGAAGGTAAAAGCTAGGACAAGATCCACCAGAGCTAAGGACAAAGTGGGACAGTTATATCTAATGCCAGTATATATAAATGTCTCCATTGCACAGCTAGCACAAGACCACCCAAACCCTTAAATTTCTCATGCATTAGTTGCTTACCATTAGATTCAGACCATATATATAACCAATTTTGTACAAAACTTCATACCTTAGCGTGCTAAGTAGAAATATTTTGTAGATAATCCAGAGTGTAATTGGTGGAGGAGTTCTCTTTCTGTGATTTTCAAGTGGAAAGGCATATAATGGAAAATCAATATCATTATACAAAATTTGGTGCAAGAAAAAAAAAAAAGCTGAAAATTGACCCAGGACAAGTGGGCTAAAAGCTGTGATAGATGAAGGTAGCTAGAAGGAGAAAACAGAGGGCGAAGGCGTTTGAATACACAATGAAAGCAAAATTAGTCATCTCATTAGTGGTAGCTGCCTTGATTTGAGTGTTCAAACCCACGTCCAAGAACTGTACTGCAACTAGTACTGCTTTTACTCGTAGACCTTCCATTTTTCTCTATCTTTGATTTTCTGTGTTTTTCTTATTTTCATGCACAGAAGAACTGGTTTCGGCCTTTCTGGGGTAGATGGTTGTTTTCTGATTTATTCAAAAGGATTAAAGTATATATTTTTAGAATCCCCATCTATAGTTCCTAAGAATCTGCATGTCTGTCTATTATAGACAAGTGGAGCTCCCACAAATTTTCTACAATTGAAAAATTAGAAAAAAAATCTAACATGAAAACAAATGCGAATAGGGTTGTTATTATAGCTTGCTTTGATATTGACACTTCTGAAAAAGTGAGGACCCAAACTATCATGCAAGTCAGGTTTTAAAAATTAATTTTGTATTGCATATATCTTCTCGCCTTCCAACCCATTGTTTTTAGGGCGCGTTTCGTTGCTGGAAATGAGCCCGAGAATGGAATGGTAGAAAAGATTTCTCCACTTCACTTGTTAGGTTGCTTTGAGCTCAAATTCCACCGTTTGAAGGATTGAGAAATGCTTCAAAAATGTGAAGGATCATCTATTTGAAGGAATGAAATAGACTTTGGACAAAAATACCCTGCAAAATGCTAAAATCCACCGTGTGACTAGGGGTTTGCAAAACCTTCCCCAAAGTCTAAACCCTGGCTGAGTGGTGTTGGCAATGCGAGTTGCCCTCCATTCGCGGTTATCGCTGATCAGCCACCCTCGACAGTCTTCACTCCAGCTTCTTGTCTTCTTTGATAACTGAAGTTGAAGGTGTGCTTCCTTTTCAATGTTGAAAGAAATCTCTTTTTTCTTTTATTCTTTGTGATAGCTGATGAAACTATAGCTCTTTCTGGGTATTTGTTTTTTTGAGTCCTGGAGTTTTGGCATTTATTAATTGAAACTAAAGAAGTGTGTTTGGCAAAGTTACATTAAGCAAATCATGATTGGGTGTGATGGACCTCTGTGAGTTTGCCTCAATGAGAATGGGGTCAAGACTTTTGTTTTTCTTTGCCTTCACTTTGTGTGTATTTTGCCTTTGTTGGAATGAATTAATATTAATAAATCTGGATTATTATTGACACACATTGAAAACATTATGTTTTCACACCACTGTTTTATACATTGCTGAGTGATAGAAATCTAATAAGTTTTCTATTGCATCTTATAGTGGTGGACTAACAAAGAAGAGAAGTGATTGTTCATCTCCTAGTTTGGTGGTTAACTATTGTCCAAGCAATGCGTAAAATGTTTGTTACCATGCTATTTAGTGTTGATCTTAGTAGTAGAAGGTTCATTAGTGATAGGTCATACACCTGGAACTTCTATGGAAGTGAGGCATCTTCCGCATTGAGGAAAAGGTGAAGGAACAACCGTGATAAGGAAGAGATGTTGATGGAGGTGATCAGAGAAGTGACTACCAACATGGATCGGACACTTATGGCTATAACTGAGAGCCTACGTAGCCATGTTGATCGACTGACACATGAGTCAACCATTGACGCTAAAGCAGAGAA
Organism: Erythrophleum fordii; assembly: GCA_032878935.1. NCBI lineage: Eukaryota > Viridiplantae > Streptophyta > Magnoliopsida > Fabales > Fabaceae > Erythrophleum > Erythrophleum fordii. Next base: position 43,276,534 of record JAVQMF010000053.1, on the reverse strand, counting down.
ACTGTATTTGGAGCTGCTTGAAGTTGATAGCCTGATGGAGTATGAGATCAATGCGGCTCATATCTAGATCGAAAAATTCGACAAGCTAAACGATTGGTTTCCCACGCATCCTAGTTGCTGTAAAGGCTTCATGGATTTGACAACTTATTAGATAGACTCGTGTTAGGTGTATGATCTTGTGGTAATGCATGCCTCAGGTATGTGAAATGTGTAGGATCTTTTTGGTCAGGTGGTAGACATGCCCAAGCTTTTGTATTAAGTCTTTTTGGCACCCTTTATGGCAGGAAGGTGGATTGTATATAGTCTGTGTGCATATATGATGTGCCATGAAAGGTATTATTTTGAATTGTAAAGATATGTGACGTAATATATTAAGTGTGTATCTATATTTACAGTTGTTTTAATCTTCTAGAAATTACAACTTGAGAGTTTCATTTTATTTTGACCATGTGTTGAAGTTTTTAGTTTCATAGCTCCATCTTACCTTAATATGGCCACAGGTTTAGCCAGGTTTGAAGTTTTGCTGCATGCTAGACATGTTTGGTGAATCTTTGAAACAATGAAGGGACAAAGAGATATAATAATGACGTTGATGATATTGTTTAAGAAGGTGTATATATGGCTACATACAGTGATTTTTGTGCATGTAGGCAGAATATTCTCATTAGGTGGCGATTACAGGAATGGTTTGTGACCAATATTTATTATTAAATATAAATTTATGACCATTTCTAGTGTTTTAAGCAATTGATTTTTTTCATTTAAAAAACTTAAGTCTACCGAATTCTCATATCATGCTTTTGGAATTTGGAAAGCTTAGGAATCTATGACTAACAAGATTTATATAATGGTTATCTACATCTGTTTAAGCAATATGAAGAAGGTGCACCTGTGATTAACCAATACTCTATTTGGGTAAGATTCTTTTCCACATATTATATTCAGGCCTACAAATAAGAGTTACATTTATCCATGGCAAACCAATAGAGACTTTTGACTACCAAGACATCATCCCATGTCACAAACAAGCATCAAAATTAGAATACAAGTAATCTACAACTTCGTTTGCTAAAGCTTTACATTGAACGTGCAGCTTACATAAGTTTAATCATACAAACAAATAAACAACAACATAGCCATTGCAGCAACGTTGCTCTTCAACCATAGTAGCAGTCCTATTTCGAAGCACACTATCACCACTGCTTTCACCAATGTTAGAGGAGGCCATCATAATCTGCAAGTGATGCTTAGAGGCAAGTTTCAACTATACCAGTAAGATACCAAAGAGCACAAGTTAAGTTAGCTATACAATGGTCATACTTATAATGGCTTTTGTTGGATTATTCTATTTCAGACCTTAATTACAATGGTTGGACTCTTTGCGGGCAAATTTGGTATAATACAACTATATTAGATTACGTTTGTGATTCTGCCCAGAATCAACATCTTTGTATTTAGAGATTTTAGCTATGTATAAGGTTGAGAAATTATGGCTTATGCTTCTTTGTTCTAATGGTCAATAAAATATCTGAGGTAGTAACCCTTGGGCTCTGTTCTTTTTTATATGGTTACATGCAAGAACTTTGAAGTAAAAATAAGAAATAAATGAAATAGTTATGGGGATGGTTTTGGAATTGAATATGGGAATTGAGATGTTTTTGAAGTAGTCATTGAATTGCAAATATTGATTGTTGAGTTGGTTGAAGTTTTGGAAACTGGCACCATGCAAAGCTCATCTAGTTGAGGACTGCAGGATGCATTTTCCATAACTGCAATCTGGCATACCTCACTGCTACATGAAACTAATTTTTCATAATGAATTTTAAAGAGTGATATTTGTCTAAATAGTTATTTTTTATATCCTATATCATATATACAAGTGAATGTGATACGCATGATTGAAACTTGATTTATTTAAAGTAATGGAAGGATCAAATATGATATTGCAAGGCCAATATTGCAAGTCCAACATCATCTTATTTCATTCTTTAATATAAAGGACACAAGAGATAGCCAGATTACCTAATTATTTTTCTCATGTTTGCTTTTTTCCTTTCAGTTTTACACATCTCAGTTCCAGAATCAAACAAATGAACATATATATATATATATATATATGTATTTGTGTATATGCATATGTACACCAATGTAGAATTCAGCTATAACTATGAAGACTGTGACAAGTATATCAAGGAAAATAGGAGAAAACTTCTAATTTATTTTAAAATTATAAGAAGTTGCAATGCACAAGCTAATGCAACCAAGGGTAGGCGCCAACAACTAGATTACCCAAACAATTTTAAATACCAAATAGCCAGATATTAAGAACACAAATTTAGTGATACACTCACAAGTTATGATACTCAAACAATGAAACAAACCTAACGTAAATTAGTAACAAACATATCCAAGCCAAATTCATTAAAGAAATTTGAAGCAAAAAGTGAAGGAACAGAGTTATAATACCTTATATCAAGCAAAAGAACTCCAATTTCCAATTATATAATCTTGCATGTAACACAAAGTAAAAGCCTACTTGCCAATGCAAGCAAAAAGTAGGTGTCTACTACTACAGAGGCAAATTTAGAAAAGCAAAAGCCAAAAGTTTGTCATATACTGCCAGAATCAAACACTAGACCATGCTAACTGTGAATCAGATACAACCGCAGTAATATAAAATTTAAATAAGAAATAGCATACACCGCCTCAACCATGGGAGAAACACCTAAACGAGGGAACAAGAAGATATGAAAAGGCACTCACGAGAAGATATCAAGAAATTTCCTGGATTGTGCGCGATCTCAAAATGGAGTCTGCCCTTTCTTGTGCGCCATAGCATTCATGCAGAAAGAGAAGTCCACAAATGGTGCGTCTGCACTAGCATGAGACTTGTCTACTTCTCTTTCTTAACTAATAAGTAATACCTCACAGGTCCTTTCTTGCTCTGCTCTTGCTGTCGTGTTGGTAAAGGAAGATCCCATGCATCTATAAAATATAAGTTTCCAAATGATAGATTCTTTCACACCAACGAGCCAAATCGGATTAGTCTGGTTAACGGAGCTATTCAAACTTGCCTAAGACCTCTATATAGAATCATCCAAGTTTCACTTCACTTGGACATAGCCAAAGAGGACAAAATAGGAAAGAGTGGAAGTCTTCCAGGAAAGTGTTAGTGAACTGTGGGAGTAGATCAGGGCTTTCTTCAAAGGGAGGGAGATAGGGCTAAGGCACAGGTCTTCTTCTTCAAAATCAATGAACATTGTTGGAAATCCACGATCCGTGCCAGAAATGGAAGATGCGCAGAGGCCGAGTGTTATAAAGACAGTTAGTAAGTTAGTTGAATAAATAGAATTAGTTAGTTAATCGCTAACTTCAGGTAGGTAAGATGTAACTACCTGATGTGGAATTACATTACTCTTGTGAGAAGTATAAATAAGAGTGATGATTGTGTCTCAAGACTGTTAAATGAATTGAATTGTTTTTCCCTTAATCTTCTTGTGCAACATGTGCCAAATTGGTGTAAGAGTTCCTTCCGGGGCATATGATGGAACCAGAGACTCGGTTATAAGACTGAATCTTAGAAGTCGAGCAGCACATATAGTAGCATAACATCGATATTGACAAATTGAAGCAATCAATTTCACGAATAAAGGGTCTTTTGGTGGACATGGAAATCAAGATGGTTCACTTGACAATGAATAATGCAGGTGAAGCTAATGGAATGGCATTGAGTACGAATGGCAATTGATGGGTGGGTAGGTGCCCGCAGTTTGGGTTCTACAATAGCAATCACGCAAACAGCTATGTGTTTCCTATGAAGCTTTCAATAACTGAGTTTCCTAAGCTTGACAATAATGACTTTCGTGGCTAGGCTTATCACTGCAAGCAATTCTTTGATATAGATTGAACTCCAGAGGCTCAAAGGATAAGGTTGGTTAGCATATATTTAGGAGGCAAGGTTCTTTAGTGGCATCTGAATTCTTAAAGAGAAAGAAGATCATAGAGCTTGGTTAGAAGGATTACTTGAAGAACATCAAGGCAAGGATCGGAGAGGTGGAAAAGGTTAATGCAATGATGGAAATCAAGAATTTGAAGTAGGAGACATCAGTGATGGATTACCAAGAGAACTTTAAAAAACTCCTACCAGATGTAGATTTACGCAAACCATCAACAATTAACTGCTTCCTTGGTGGACTTCAGTTGGATATTCAAGCAATTGTAGGACTTTTTAAACCTAGTAATCTTGCCAATACCATGCAACTCTCATGCCTTCAAGAAACCTCTATACAAGCTTTGCATAGTAATTGCCCTATCAATTTCGAAAAACAGAGCCTTATCTCCAATCCTATCACACCCTACAACCAACGGTGTGACTGACACGAAAGATAGTCAAATTCTAAACAAAAATGCTATCTAACACTTATGCAAATCCTTATAATTTAATACCAAATAGAACATATTTCAAATCTTATATACGCATTATACATTTAGTTCTAATGGACTCTTGTAGAAATTCCGGTAGAGTCTCTCTTGTAATTTAGACCTCCCGTAATTTCTACAAATCAACAAACTAGTTTAACACAAACATATAAAGATTTAGCTAACTATTCAGATCAAAATTACATTAGTTTCTAGGGGTAGAGAGCCCTATCGTGACTTCATGGAGCTACATACAATAGTCTACAATACAAAATGAATTCTAAAACAACACAAAATACGCTAGGCGAACAAATGCGGGGCTCATCAAGTGTGCAGGAAAGTGCCAGAGCTAAACTATTGATGAGGGATCGGGCTCAGCCTTTCTATCTAAAACTGATAGGAAAAAAAAAGGGTGAGACAATGCACAGTAAGTAAACAAGGTTAACTATATTATGTTAGAACATTAAGATATTATTCACATTGCAATTCACAAGTGAAACCATAAAAGTGATTGTATGTATACAAATATAAGAAATAATAATAATTCATGCCTCAGATGCAGTGGGAAGCATCCAATCAGTACCAATTTAGCCAGACGCAGAGCACACAGCTCGCGAGGGTAAATAACATAGACACCACGTATGGGGGCCAAACACACGAGGCTAGCAGCACCCCTGCTAGTGGGGGTATTTTTCACAGTGCACCATGGCTAACCTCTACTGCGGTTAGCTGCAGGGTTCCGAAATAGATAGTTCTCACTAGAAATAATTTCAAAAATACCTACTCAGAGTAATCAAATTATACTCATACATACACATATTTATAGTCCAACTTCTAATAGAGTACCTCAGTAATTATTCCTATAGTTTGAAAATCCTCAATAAGCATTTGGGCCCGTAAATAATCCAAAAATATATTTGAGAAAGGAAATTCATTAACGTAAGTAATAAAAAATGTATTTAATTAAATAAATACAATAACTAAAGAGTAGGTAACCACAAACTATAAAAATAAAAAGGTATAGCCGGCATTATTTACTCACCCTTCAAGATGATACAGAAATTCCTTATAGTTTTCTCTACTCACTTCTTAGCTATGATTCATTCTCTTGAAAATCCTATAACACCCGTTCATAAGATTTTAGAGTTTGAATGGCCATCAATTGCCTCATAATAAACTTATCTTGATTACCACAAAATTTCAATATTTTACGGGTTTAAAGCACAAACTAAAAATGAATGAGTAAGGATAAGTTATACATTTCAGGTGGCTAAAGATCACCTTTTCTTATAAACGAGAGATTAATCACAACAATAGTTCATATAATCATCTAATTGGATCTATTTGAACAAGATTCTTGAAAGGCATGGTCTCAGAATTTGAGAGGCAAATTAGACTGAGAAAGAAAGGGTCAAAAATAAAACTATAACTTTTTTTTTTTTTCAATTGGCTAATCATGCTTCCCCTCTCAATTTCACACATTCCAGCCACACACACGAAATGTATGGTAGCAAGGCAATCATAGATGCGAGTATAAGAATGGGAGATACAAGTTTACAAGGAACAACTACCTACCTAGATAAAGCTTGAGTTCAGACCCCAAAATGTGACCCCCTCTTCCCTGATTTCCAAATACCACAGTCACCAAATTTAGCCCCTCACACATAAATAAAAAACTCAAGACCATTTAAAGGATAACGCAACACACAACTAGTTGCAAAAGAATCAAAAGATTGTATGACATATTAGCAACCAGAATAACAAAACCCACCCTGAATATACTAGCCTTGCACAAAGAAGAAGAAAAGAAAAAGAAAAACTAGCTACCAATTCCTCACACCCACTCACGGCCAAAATAGAATGGACATAGGTTGTAGTGAATGAATGAAGATGCAAAGAAGAGAACACTAATTGAAGACTCCAACGTTGCTATCCCAAGCTGAATGAACCAACTCTAGACGAGGGACATGGCTACTAAACTCTAAGAACCACCAGTTAAGAAGCTCGTGGCTAGACTTACTCTTCTCGGGCACGATTTTACAGCAAGGTCACAAGGCACCAATGGAGATTAGAGGAGTGGGGCTACTGTGGAACAAGGCTGAAGTAGAGGACAACTTTGTGGTTGATTTTGTCTTTTTTGATCTGAGTTGGCTGCCTGAGAAAGAAAGTTTAAATTGATGGAGGCATATGGCAGAAGATTGGAAGGGAAAAGACAAAAAGAACCAACCTTTTTTCTACATACAAATGAGGCATTTTTGGTAGTGCAATATAGTGACCTAGGAAAAGATAAAAACTTTCAATCACTGGGACCCACACGACAAGCTCAGCTGATATATATGCACATTTTGTGATTTCTATACATATAGGTTTTAGTTCTTTACATTCTCCCCCTTATAAAAAAATTCGGTCCCCGAATTTAAATATGTACTAACCTTAATTCTCGAATAAGTAGGGGTACTTTTCATGCATTGCACTTTCTATTTCCCATTTAGCCTCCTCGGGTGAGTGGTGGCGCCATAAAACCTTTACTGATGTAATCTTCTTAGAGCGTAACTTCTTTGTTTGTCTATCCAAGATTGCCACATGCATTTCTTCATAAGTTAAACCCTCACCCAAAGAAACATCTTGATTCTGTAGCACATGGGAAGGATCAGGCAGATACTTTCTCAACATTGAGACATGAAATATCGGATGAATATTAGATAACTTAGGTAGGAACGCAGCCGATAGGCTACTACCCCAACTCTTTCTAAGATCTCAAATGGACCAGTGTATCTCAGGGCTAATTTCCCTTTCCTCCCAAATCTCAGAACACCCTTCATAGGAGACACCTTAAGAAACACATAATCACCAATCATAAACTCCAAGTCACGGCGTCGACGGTCCATATACGCTTTTTGTCTGTTCTGAGCTGCCACCAATCTCCCCTTGATTATTTTCACCTTTTCTAAGGCATCTTATACTATATCAGGCCCTAGCAATTTAGCTTCTCTAACTTCAAACCATCCAATAGGAGATCTGCATCGTCTCCCATATAATTCCTCAAAGGGTGCCATCTGTATGCTAGCTTGGTAACTGTTATTATAAGCAAATTCTACCAATGGTAAATAATTATCCCAGCTACCTCCAAGGTCTATAACACACGACCTCAGCATATCTTCAAATGTTTGTATGGTCCTCTCTGATTGCCCATCAGTTTGAGGATGAAAAGTAGTTCTAAGATCCAATCGAGTACCCATAGCCTCTTGAAAGGCTCTCTAGAACTTAGAAGTAAATTGTGGTCCTCGATAAGAGATTATGGATATTGGAACACCGTTAAGCTTTACTACCTCATTTATGTAAAGTTGCCCATATCTTGCAACGCTATAAGTTATTTTTACTGGAAGAAAATGAGCTATTTAGTGAGTCTATCCACAATCACCCAAATGGAATTATAACCCCTAACTGTTCAGGGTAATCCTGTTATAAAGTCCATAGTAATTCTTTCCCATTTCCACTTTGGTATCTCCAACCGTTGATGTAGCCCTGCAGTTTTTTGGTGTTCTGCCTTCACTTGCTGACATACTAAACAACGAGAAACAAAATTCGTTATATCCTTCTTCATACCTTCCCACTAGTATACTTGCTTCAAATCTTGATACATCTTTGTAGATCCTGGATGGATGGTATATAGGGAACAATGAGCTTCTTCCATGAGTTCTCTCCTCAAATCTCCCACATTCAGTACACACAATCGAGTATTGAACCATAAAACTCCATCCGAATCTCAAGTAAATTCATTTCCCTTTCTGCTTTTCACATCATCCATCAATTTGCATATCTGTGCATCCTCAACCTGCGCAGTCTTCAACCTTTCAAATAGAGAAGAACAAAGTTGTACATGAGCTAAAAATACTCCTAGCTCTTTAATCTCAAATTGGACCTGAACCTTCAATCTTATGGAGATCTACTATCAATGGCCTTCTTATCTCAGTAATATGGCTTAAACTTCCTATGGATTTCCTGCTTAAAGCATCTGCCACCATATTAGCCTTACCCGGATGATATAAAATAGTGCAGTTATAATCTTTAAATAACTCTATCCACCTCCTTTGCCTTAGATTCAGATCTTGTTGTTGGAAAATATATTTCAGGCTTTTGTGATATGTGTAAATCTCACATGTCTCACCATATAAATAATGCCTCCAAATTTTAGGAGTAAAGACTATTGTCGCCATCTTCAAATCATGAGTCAAGTAATTCTGCTCATGCTTCTTAAGTTATCTAGAGGTATAAGCAATCACATGACCATGATGCATCAATACACACCCCAAGCCTACCCTAGAGGCGTCACAATATATGACATAACCTCTAGATCTTGAGGGTAACGTCAAAACTGGTGTAGAAGTCAGACAACCTTTCAATTTTTGAAAACCCTCTTCACAAGCTTTAGACCATTGAAATTTCACATTCTTCTGGGTTAATCTTGTTAATGGTGCAACTATTTTAGAAAAGTCTTTAACAAACCGACGATAATAACCTGCTGAACCTAAGAAACTATGAACCTCTATAATGCTAGTGGGTCTCGGCCATTTTTGAACTACTCCACTTTACTTAGATCTACTTGTACCCCATCTTTTGAGATTACATGACCTAAGAAGGCTATTTCTTTTAACCAAAATTGGCATTTTGAAAATTTAGCATACAACTGGTGCTCCCTTAACACTTGTAATACCATTCTCAAGTGTTGCTCATGCTCTTCATGAATCTTAGATTAAACTAAAATGTCATCAATAAAGACAATGACAAATCAATCCAAGAATGGCTTGAAAACCCGATTCGTCAAGTCCATAAATGCAGCTGGGGCATTAGTTAACCCAAATGACATTACTAAAAATTCATAGTAACCATACCGAGTTCTAAAAGCAGTTTTAGGGATATCTTTGCCTCTTATTCTCAACTGATGATAACCTGATCGCAAGTCAATTTTTGAAAAATATTGAGCTCCCTGCAATTGGTCAAATAGATCATCTATACGAGACAAGGGATATCTATTCTTCACTGTCACTTTGTTCAACTGCCTGTAATCTGCACATAAACGAAGAGAACCATCCTTCTTCTTAACAAAAAGTACAGGAGCACCCCAAGGGGATGTGCTAAGGCGAATAAAACCCTTATCCAACAAGTCTTACAATTGATTCTTTAATTCATTGAGTTCTATGGGCGCCATTCTATAAAGAGGAATGGATATAGGCTGAGTATCAGGTAGTACATCAATACAAAATTCAATTTCCTTTTCTGAGGGTAACCCAAGTAATTCCTTAAGAAAAATATTAAGAAATTATTTTACCACTGGGACTTGTTCCAATGTTGGAATCTACACTTCCATATCTTGGACCATCGCTAAATACCCCCGACAGCCCTTCTTCGAGAGCCTTTGAGCTTCTATAACAGATATTAAGTTGTTTGGTACTTTACTTCAATCACCTTAAATGATGAGGGGAGGATTTACCTAGAAAGTTACATCTCACTAATTTAAGATGGCAATCCACGACTGTATAGCAAGATACTAACCAATTCATTCCGAGTATCACATCAAACTCTGCTATTGCTAGTATTAACAAATCGGCTAACGTCTCCTGATTGGCCATTGTAATCACACAAGCCCTACACGCTTGATCAACTATTACAGATTCCCCCACTAAGGTCGCAACTTGTAGTGGATAATTTAATTTTTCAGTCTTTACCAATCTTCTTTGCAAAATATAGAGATATATAAGAGTGCGTAGAGCTAGGATCAAATAATAAATAAGCAACATATAAACAAACTATAAGTGTACTTGTTACCACGGCATTGGATGCCTGTGCATCCTGTTTATTTAATACAAAAACCCGAGCCTAACCACGTCCTATAGTCGTTTGACCTCTGCTTATAGTTGTTACACTACTACTACCTCTACCACTCTGAACTGTAACTGTACTAGTAGATTAAGCCCCTATTGAGAATTGCTTAATAGGTCGAACTGATCCTTGACTAGAATCAGCATAATGCTGAGGGCAATCTCTCACCAAAGTCTAACTTGCCTACAACAAAAGCATGCTCTCATCTCTTTATGGCAAGTGCCAGTATGTATCTTCCCACAAATAAAACAAGGACCCCTAGGCTGGCGGGACTAAGTAGAAATTGGTGTAGGCACTATGCTAACACTTCGGAATAATGTTATGTGCTTGTCAGTACTAGTAGAAAGTAAAGTTGGAGATCCTGTAAAGGTCTGAATAGGTCTTTGATGACTTTGAGGCCTAGGCCTATGAGAAGATCCAACTACAAATGAACTACCTCCATGCCTCCCTTCACTATCATGCTTCCTCTTTCTCTGAGAACTGTCCTCCTCTTTATCCTTCATCTCTATCATATGTACACAATCTATAGCAGCTGAATATGAAGGAAAAAGATTCATCTGTAGAGCAATCACCTTACACAACATTCGAGGCAACCTATTCACAAACCGCTTGATCCTGTCCCTCTCAGTAGGGACTATATGTGGGGCATACCAAGATAACTATGTGAAGCAGATGTCATAATTAGAAACACTCATACCTGGAATCAATTTTAAACCCTCAAACTCTCTAGCCCTAGTATCTCGGACACTCTGTGGCAAGAAACAATCCATAAAAAGTCCCTTAAATTCTTCCCATAACATAGGGGGTGACCCAACTGGCTACCCAACTGGCTTCTCACCCAACAAAGTTTGATACCATATGTAAGCTGTATCCTGTAACTAAAACCCAGTAAACTTTGTTGATTTTGCACTCGAGCAACTCAAAGCTCTAAATATCTTTTCAATGCCATTAATAAATTGTTGGGGATCCTCCTGATTATCTGTTCCGGAATAAGTGGGAGGCTTCAATTTCAAAAATTGAGAAAGAGTTACTGGAACCTCTCTCTCTTCTCTCACAACTTAAGGCTCTATTGGCCTTGATTGAACTGGTGGTGCAACTTCCTCTAAGGCCTGCGGAGGCTTTACTCTATCCTAAGGTAAAGCCTGCCTAGGAGGTCGAATAGTCCTGCGACCCCTACCTTAACCTCGACCATAACCTCGAATAGGTGGGGTAGCTTGTTGAGCTGACGCACTTACGGAAGCCTCATCTATAGCAGCTAATCTATTAACTGAAAGAATTCTAGGTGTCATTTTCACTTTACAACAGAAATAAAAAACATTCAAATCATTCTCCAAATTGGAGTTTTAAGATGAACTATCATCACATTCAACAGGATGATAAATTTGAAGGAATAAGTCAGGACACCCTATAAGGTCTTTAGTGACATCTCCATTATAGTTATTCCTAGGTTCATAATAATAATTGAGATCTCACTAAAGAGCAATTGCTCCATAGGACCACGGAAAGACCTAAGCTCTGATACCAACTTTGTCACACCCTGTAACCAATGGCATGACCAACATGAAAGATAGTCAAATTCTAAACAAAAATGTTATCTAACACTTATGCAAATCCTTACAATTTAATACCAAATAGAACATATTTCAAATCTTATATATGTATTATACATTTAGTTCCAATGGACTCTTGTAGAAATTCTGGCAGAGTCTCCCCTGTAATTTGGACCTCCCGTAATTTCTACAAATCAGCCAACTAGTTCAATACAAAAATATAAAGATTTAACTAACTATTCAGATCAAAATTACATTAGTTTCTAGGGGTGGGAGCCCTATCTGTGACTCCATGGAGTTACATACAATAGTTTACGATACAAAATGAATTCTAAAGCAACACAAAATATGCCCACATGAACAAATGCGGGGCTCACCAAGTGTGCAGGAAAGTGCCAGAGCTAAACTGCTGATGAGGGATCGGGCTCAACCTTACTATCTGAAACCAATTGGAAAAAAAAAGGGTGAGATGATACAAAGTGAGTAAACAAGGCTAACTATATTGTGTAAGAACATTAAGATATTATTTAAATAGCAATTCACAAGTGAAACCATAAAAGTGATTGTAGGTATACAAATATAAGAAATAATAATAATAATTCATGCCTCAGATGTAGTAGGAAGCATCCAATCAGTACCAATTTAGCCAGATGCAGAGCACACAACCTGCGAGGGTAAATAACACAGACGCTGAGCAACTTGCTCGCGAAAATGAAAATAGATCCACGTATGGGGGCCAAACACACAGGGCTGGCAGCACCACTGCTAGTTGGGATATTTTTCACAGTGCACCATGGCTAACCTCTATTGCGGTTAGCTATAGGGTTCCGAAACAGATAGTTCTTACTAGAAATAATTTCAAAAATACCTATTCAGAGTAATCAAATTATACTCATATATACACATATTTATAGTCCCAACTTCTAACAGAGTACCTCAGTAATTATTCCTACAATTCAAAAATCCTCAATAAGCATTCGGGCCCATAAATAATCTAAAAATATATTTGAGAAAGGAAATTCATTAACGTAAGTAATAAAAAACATATTTAATCAAATAAATACAATAACTGAAGAGTAGGTAACCATAAACCGTAAAAATAAAAGGTATAGCTGGCATTATTTACTCACCTTTCAAGATGATACAGAAATTCCCTATAGTATTCTCTACTCACTCCTTAGCTATGATTCATTCTCTTGAAAATCCTATAACACCCATTCATAAGATTTTAGAGTTTGAATAGCCATCAATTGCCTCACAATAAACTTATCTTGATTACCACAAAATTTCAATATTTTATGGGTTTGAAGCACAGACTAAAAATGAATGAGTAAGGATATGTTATACATTTCAGGTGGCTAAAGATCACCTTTCCTTACAAATGAGAGATTAATCACAACAACAGTTCATATAATCATCTAATTGGATTTATTTGAACAAGATTCATGAAAGGCATGGTCTCAGAATTTGAGAGGCAAATTAGACTGAGAAAGAAAGGGTCAAAAATAAAATTATAACTCTTTTTTTTTTTTCAATTGGCTAATCACACTTCCCTTCTCAATTTCACACATTCCAGCCACACACATGAAATACATGGCAACAGGGCAATCATAGATGCGAGTATAAGAATGGGAGACACAAGTTTACAAGGAATAACTACCCACCTAGATAAAGCTTAAGTTCAGACCCCAAAATGTGACCCCCTCTTCCTTGATTTCCAAATACCACAGTCACCAAATTTAGCCCCTCACACAACCATTAGCTTTGTACTCAAAAATTGAGAACCATGAGGGGTGAAGGGAGAAACACACAAATAAAAAACTCAAGACCATTTAAAGCATAATGCAACACACAACCAGTTGCAAAAGAATCAAAAGATTGTATGACATATTAGCAACCAGAATAACAAAACCCACCCTGAATATACTAGCCTTGCACAAAGAAGAAGAAAAGAAAAAGAAAAACTAGCTACTAATTCCTCGCACCCACTCATAGCCAAAATAGAATGGAAGTAGGTTGCAGTGAATGAATGAAGATGCAAAGAAGAGAACACTAACTGAAGACTCCAACGCTGCTATCCCAAGCTGAACGAACTAACTCTAAACAAAGGACATGGCTGCCAAACTCCAAGAACCACCAGCTAAGAATCTCGTGGCTAGACTTACTCTTGTCGAGCACGATTTTACAGCAAGGTCACAAGACACCAATGGAGATTAGGGGAGTGGGGCTACCATGGAACAAGGCTGAAGTAGAGGATAACTTTGTGTTTGATTTTGTTTTTCTGATCTGAGTTGGCTGCCTGAGAAAGAAAGTTTAGATTAATGGAGGCATATGGCAGAAGATTGGAAGGGAAAAGACAAAAAGAACCAACCTTTTTTCTACATACGAATGGGGTATTTTTGGTAGTGCAATATAGTGACCTGGGAAAAGATAAAAACTTTTAATCACTGGGACCTATACGACAAGCTCAACTGATATATATGCATATTTTGTGATTTCTATACATGCAAGTTTCGGTTCTTTACAAATCTAACCTCACAATTTTATAACCAAAAAAACCATTATAATACCTAAGACTCCTACTCACAGAACCAAACCATCAACTCTTCAAATAAGATCCATACCTATCCTGACAGAAGCAGTATCAGTGCCATTAGTGAGAAAGGGAGTTCTTTTCATGGCAAGCAAGTTAAGCAACTTTCAAAAAAGGAGATGGATGAAAAAAGAAGAAAGGGATTATGCTATTGTTGTCCAATAAAGTACACTCCATACCATAAATATTGAAGTTTTCAAATTTATATGATCATGGTACAAGAAGATGAAGAGGAGGTGTTTCAAGATGCTTATAGTAATGAGGAAGACCTTAAAAATTATGGGCCACAAGAGGATTCAAGAATTTCCTTGAATGCTATAGAAGGGAGGGAGGGTCATACTACTATGAAGGTGGAAGAGAGGGTGAAGAAACAACCAGTGCTGATTTTGATGGATATTAGCACAACACACAACTTTTTAGATACATCATTAGCTAAAAGGTTGAAGTTGAAATTACAGCTAGTTGAAGGACTTAAAGTGACAATAGCTAACGAAAAAAAGTTGGAGGTAACCAAGAAATGTGTTCACTTAGAGTGGTTAATGTAGGGAGAGCTATTTGGAGTAGACTTTCCTACTATGGAGCTTTGAGGGTATGAGATGATACTAGGGGTTGACTGGCTGTCTTCAATAGGGAAGATAATTTAGGACTTGAAATAGAAAGTAATGAATTTTGTGTTAAATGACAGACCTTATGAAATAACAAGGGTCCAGCAATCTAGAAATATGTTTGAAGAGCAAGATTTACAGACGAAACATATTTTCGGATGCCAACAAGCATTCATTTTCAAGTCAACGTAGATCGGCAAGAAAAAGAGCTAACATTGGAGGAGGAATTTGGAAAGGGCAAGGCACTTGAGGAGATATTAATTTCATTTGGGGATGTATTTCAGCAATCAAAGTGTGACCCGCTTACTCCTTACATATTAATTAATTATCTCATGAGTAGATTATTTGTAATGGAATATTTATTATCTTACTTTTAATGTAAGTAGTAAGGAAATTAGATCACATAAGCTTGCAAGTTGAGCTACCATATTACTCAGAATGCTAAATATCTGTCATCATGGCTCTGAAGCAAACAACCTTATGTAGGGGTTTTGCCCTTAATAATTCACCAAGAGTTTACCACTAGCCAAATCTTAGGACTTACATAAATACATTATCATGTAGCGAAAAGGTGTCCTAAGTCACACATACAAACAAGATACTAACTGAGTTAAGTCAGGGAGCTACTATAATACATCAAAAAGAGCTCTATAATAACTATATAATTTTTCTAGTTCTCCAAGGGTCTAATTATTTAGGTTAGATAGGCTAGCATTGGGAGGAACCTCTTAAGTTTCCTTTAAGACCATTGTAGACTTCATATTAATTATTATTGTCACTTGACCAACACTTGGTATCTCTATATACACCCATTTTATTTCCATAACATGTCTAGTCTTTGGCATCTTTACTATCTTAACATATTACTACATATGTGAGAATTTTATAAATTCTTAGTAAGACAATATCAATTTGATAACTGATGATGATTTGATTGCCACATATGCAGAAAATATTTTTATTTCTCTTGTCTATTTGAGAATGACTTCCTTCATACATCTAATTAAATAAAATGCATGGCAAAATATGAACTCAGCTAATCATCATAAGTCAATTGATAGCAATACCATAATAATCAAGCTATGTGTATTAACTATTAATAACATCTAATGTTAATCAAATCATTTTGAAAATCATTATATTGAGCAATTGTCATAACCTTATCTTATGGAATTCATTAGAACTCCATCCAATGTCCTATACCACTAAATGTAGACCAAAGTGTTTTTAAACTACTGTATAACTAAGGATGAAAATCATTTCCCTTATCTCTTTCCTATCTACAACATATAACCATTAGAGTATTTATGAATAATAAGAAACAAAACTATAAACATACTTTTTAAACTTCCCTTAGAGCAGACCTACAATACATGTATAATTAAGGTTTTATAATATATCTTTCAAGAGAAGTTGGTACATCTATGAAAAGAAAATGTGAAGATCATCCTTATAAGAATCATCTTTCTTGGATACTAACGGTATCATAATGCTCAAAATCTTAAATATGCCTAAAACATGAACATGTATATGCTGAATAGACATTCTTAAAAAAGTCATAACCTAAACTCAATTAGACACATTAGCTTAAATATTTCTAATTGCTTAAAATGATTCTAATGGAACCTTTTCTTCTTATAATATCTTTTAAATGTCTTAAATATTTTAGTAGTCCATAGTCCATAATTGGTGTCTCAACAGTAGTCATCCATAGATAAGTATCATACAAATTTTGGTCTTCCATGTACAAGAGTCATGCTATTGGGAAGAAGTTTGGTCACCCATGCATAGGCAAAGTTTAGAGTATAGGTTTTATAGATAGGGTTCAATCATAAGGTTTAAGCATATATTCTATCCTAGAGAATTAATGTTAAAAGTTGATCTTCACTTATTCTTTAAGGTTCTAAAGGAATTAACAAAAGCAACTTGAATGAAATTATTTTTGTAGCAAAAGATTTTAAACTACTAATAGACTTAAAAAAGGGTTCATAATACCTAATAAATCCTAATTAACATGTGTAATAAGTATTAGATGCAAAACATAAAAAAAAAAGACTCAAAATTTTAGCTTCTTTATTTTTTTAAAGTGGCTATGTGCATGTTTTTGTCCTAATGGGATAGAATACCTAGCACAATGGCATGCCGAGCTTCCTTATCATTTTTCTATAATGCAGTTTCACTATTCATCAAAGGAAAAATTCCATATCTAATCTTAAAGGCCTTAATAGCCATTTTAATCCTCATGTAAGCTTCCACCAACATTCAAATCATAAAGCAACATCTAAAACACTAATCCATAAGCTTTACAAAGAGGCCTCTTAAAGAGAGAAAGTGAGAGTAATAAGGATGAAGATAAAGAGATGCAATTCTAAGGGATTACAAACATATGGCGAACATCTAATCTCATCTAAACATTCTATTTAGAGCTTACAACATCAACAAAATGGTAGATTTCAAGATTCCACCATAGGATTTCTAGAGAGGGAAATGATGATAGTGATGAAAAGGAGATAGAGAAAGACAAAGGCCTCATTTAGAGCATTAAACAAGAATTAAAGAACAAATCCAAAATTCCACCATTAAAGGCTTCAAGTTTTTTAGAGAGAGAAATAGAGGAGATTATGATCATAAGCTAAACAACCATAGATTCTTAGTAAGACAAAAAACCTTACCTCAGTTGGTGATTAGAATTTTCTTCATGTTCTCTTCTTCTGCGGCTTGAGTTCTCCTTCTTTGTAGCTTCCTACTCTTTGCATCTCATATTTTGTCCCTCTAATTCTCTTAGTCTTTTTTCTCTCTACTTCTCTAATGGGCAAGCAAATGGAATGAACATTATGGATTTAAATGGAAGGATATGAAAGTGATATAATGTATTTCTTATAGTTAATTAAACTTCAATCCTAGTCACTAATATAGTTAATAAGGGTTATTATATTAATTTTATGCATTTTTGAATAGGAATATGATGAATACTAATGAGAAAAGGATAATGCACGAAAGTCCAAGTCCATGTGCCTAATTGGAGGCCAAATTTTTCTTATGTATGAGGATTAAATCTAACTTGGAGAGGAGGAAATCAAAATAAAAAAAAATTTACAAGGAAAGAAAGGAAGCTTCCTAAAGCTAAAAGAAAAACAAAATTGGAAAGTACTTGCATATCAAGGATTATGACAAAAACAAGAAATCTTATTAAGAGAGTATTAAAAAAGGAAATAAAGGGAATTAAAGGTGATATGCTAGAGTCAAGAGGAACTTTAGAGAACAACCGTGATATCGATCCCTAGAATTCTTACTAAAGATTACAACTATCATTAATTTGTTTTTCTTTTGATCTACTCTTTTCTTCTTTGTTTGTTATGGATTCATTTAGTTTTTATCTTAAAGTTTTATTTTTCATTATAAGTAACTAAACCTCTTAGATTTAGGGTCTAGATGGATATGTTTTCTAATTATGTTTGAATTTTGATGATACTCATAAAGCAAAATTTTATCTAATTAAGTTATTATTTAGCTTTTAAACTTATTTTGGCAATTTGCTGACTATTTATTATAAAGATTAGATCTACAAAAGGACTTAAAGGTAAATCATTACAGGGGATCACCTAAATAGTAAATTTAGTTTTATGTTTTCTAAAAATAGTAATCTAGCCTAGGTGAAAAGTAACTTACAAGCATGCTAAGCTGTTACATGCATGGGTACACTAAGGTTTATAGAATTTAATGGATTTATGATAGAGCACATGATCAAGAGAGTAGACATAGGTTTAGCATAAATAGGCATGATTTATCTTGAAAGGAAATTTTGCATGATTTAGGAAATCAGCCATTAATTATGATAAAAATAAATTATATGAGTTAATTAGATTCATTTATAATTAAAATCTAAATCTTAAAGTCTTTTTCTATTAGACAATTAGTTTTTTTTTATTTGTGCAATTTATATGTCCTTTATATTTTAGTTTATTTAATTTTATCTAATTTTTTAGATAATAGGAATTAAATTTTGAAAATTACTAAGTGATATACCTTTTCTTGTGGATAACTTAGGACTCATTTTTATTACTTATGCGATTTATATGCTTGTAAAATTTTCACAACAAAAAATCTTGTGCAAATCTCCCCCTCTCTCAGCACTTTTTTTTGGCTTCCTTATGAAGTTAGTAAGCTGATCTAATATGTACTTTAGCAAATGAAATATATCTTTATTTGTTTAATATTTGGTATACAAATTATTTTTAATTATGGAAAGGTGCATGTGAAAATTTGTAACTCTTTGGGCTCGTTATTTCTTCAATGTTCTTTTCTTTAGAAAAAAATTAAATTTTTCCCTATGCTAAAATTACACTTTGTGCTGGCAAAATTGCATTTTAGCTTTAGTGAAAATTACAACTTTGTATCATAGATTTAATAATTATATTTTGACATTAAAATTTTATTTAAATATTTTTATTTTTCAAATGTTTTTCTTATATTTTTATGATTTTTTGACCTCGGGGATTTTAAAAATTGCATTAATAAGTATTTGTTTCATAATTACTTTCTACTTAATAGTTAAGAAAAGTACTAAATAACGCTTAAAAATTCTCTAAAATTCCTAATAAACTCTAGATAATTCCAGAAAATTTTATTGGTGTTTTATAAATTTGTATTTCATTAAATCTTCACTATTTGGCTATTATTTAACTTTTAGCTATTTTCAAGTCTTAATTAATTTATTTTAAAATCATGTAAATATTATTTGATAAATCCTATTTGGATGACAATGTTACACAAAGTCTCTTCCACCGTCAAAAGCACTTGGCCACTTAATTCATCTAAAAATGGATTAACCTATAACTTCAAGGCCTTATAGATATGGTCTGATTTAGAAGATAGAAATTGAGAAACAAGTATAAGATATGTTAAAGAATGATGTTATAAGGGATAATAATAGTGTATTTGCTTCACTAGTGGTTTTAGTGAAAAAAAAAAGATGGTTCATGGAGATTTTACATTGATTACGGGGAACTAAATGATTAAATGGTGAAGAGTAAATTTCTTATACTTGTCACTGAATATTTACTTGAGAAGTAACATGGTCCTAGGTTTTTCTTAAAGTTGGATCTTCAAGCAAGTACCATCCAATTCAAATGTAGCCACAAGATATTCACAAGATAGCTTTTCACACAATGGAAGGCTTTATGAGTTTTTTTTATGACATACTAGTATATAGGACGACATGGGAATATCATCTTAGACACTTGCAACTCATTTTGTAGATCTTAAAAGAGAACATGCTCTTTGCCAAAAGGACTTAGTGTATTTTTGGAGCAATACATATGGACATGGGTTTTAGAAAATGGTGTGAAGGCTGATCCCAAAAGTGGAGGCTGATCCCAAGAAAATTGAAGCTATGGTTTCATGGCCTAAATCAACCTCTGTCAAGACTTTAAGAAGTTTCCTTGGCCTAACAGGTTACTACAAAAGGTTTATCAAAGATTATAGGTCCATTTGTAAACCTTGGACAAGTCTACTTAAGAAGAACAAAGCTTTCAAGTAGGGTGAGGAAGTTAATACAACTTTTGAGATGCTCAAAACAACTATAACATCTACACCAATCCTCATTCTCTTTAATTTTTTTGAGAAGTTTATAATTGAGATTGATGCATCCAATGTAGGCATAGGAACAATGTTATCTCAAAATGGACATTTAATAGTTTTTGTTAGCAAAGCCCTTTATCTATCTAAAAAGAATTTATCAGCCAATGAGAAGGAGTTAATGGCAATAGTCTTCATAGTAAAACAGTGGAAGCAATACCTAAAAGGCCAAGCTTGTGATTAAAATGAATCATTTGGCGATGAAGAATAAGCTAGAATAGAAGTCATTATCTTTATATCAGCATAGATGGATGCATAAGTTATGGAGATTAAGTTATGAGGTAGTATATCAAAAAGGGAAGGATAATGCAATTGCTAATGCAATATCTAAAAGAGATAATGTAGAAGAAAATGGGCACTAATTAGCCATCACTTCTATGGCTTCAAATTTGACTTCTAAAGTCAAAAACTCTTGCAAGGAAGATGACAAGCTTATAATTATAAAGAATTTAAAAGATGATTCTAATGCTCATTCTCACTATTCATGGGTTAATCAAACATTGAAGTGGAAAGGGGGAGTTAGTGGTAGGAGATAATTTTGATTTGAGGATTCAGTTGTCATAATTTTCCTATGGATGCAATAAGAGGTCATTCTGGCCTCCTGCTTACAAAAGACTTTCTTTTATTTTCTATTGGAAGGGGTTGGAAAAAGATATTAGAAATTTTGATAGTGGTTGTGAAATATGTGAAAGATTTAAGCATGAAAATATAGCTACACTAGGCCTTATTCAGCCACTTTCCATCCTTAAAACCATTTGGACTGATTTGTCAATATATTTCATTAATAGCTTAACAAAATCCTACAATAAACATATGATCTTAGTGGACGTGGATAGATTGAGCAAGGCTGCACATTTTATGGCTCTTTAAGCACCAATACTCTAGTAAAAGTTGCTCAACTTTTTTATGGATAATGTGATAAAAACTTCATGACTTTCCAAACTCAATTGTGATAAATAAGGATCCCATTTTTTATGGAAAATTTTGGAAAGAGTTGTTTAAGCTTAATAAGGTTAAGATTGCCTTTTCTTTAGTCTATCATCCTCAAAATGGATGGCCAAATAGAAGTATTAAATAGATGTTTGGAAAGTTATCTTAGTTGCATGATAAGGGATCATCCAAGACAGTGGTTTAAGGGGTTACCATTAGCAAAATTATGGTACAATAAACTCACCACTTAGACATAGGAATGTTTATTTTTCAAGCTGTATTTGGAGTGCCACCACCAATTCATTTACCTCATCTTGCTAGAGATTCCTTTAATGATGTGGTGTACAGAAGTTGGAAAGAGAGGGAAGTTACTGTTCACTTACTAAAACGGAATCTTTTAAAGGCTCAAAGCAAAATGGTTCAATTGGTAAACAAGAAAAGAACAGAGAAGGAGTTTTCAATTGGTGGTTGTGTTTAGTTGAAACTTCAGCCATTGAGAAGAGGTCTTCTTACTAAAACTTTATTACACAAGCCAGTAGCAAGGTATTTTGGACCTTATGAGGTAATTAAGAAGGTAGGGCCAGTGGCTTATCCGCTATAACTCCCTAACAACAGCAGGCTACATCTAGTATATCATGTTTCTTTGTTAAAGAAGCATGTGGGTGATAACTGTCCAGTCAGTGTCACACTTCCTCAAATTGAAGATCAAGGTCAATTTGTTATGGAACTAAAAAGTATTTTGGTTCGCAAGGTCGTCAGAAAAGGCCATTTACCCATGACTCAGGTTCTTATTTAATAAAAGCATAGCAACAAAGAAGATGCAACTTGAAAGGATTGACCACTTATTCAGAATCAATTTCCTAACTTCCCAACAGCAACTCCTCTCATTAATCCTGGATGACAAGGATTCTTTTCAAAGGGGGGAATATTTGTTACAAGGAAAGTTAGTGAGCTAATTAGTTAGTTGAATACACAGAATTAGTTAGTTTATAGCTAACTTTAGGTAGTTAAATGTAACTACCTGATATAGAATTAAATTACGCCTATGAGAAGTATAAATAGGAGTAATGATAGTATCTCAGGATTGTTAAATGAATTGAATTGTTTTCCCCTGTTTTCGATCTTCTGGTGCAACACGCATCACTGAACTCCTAAAACGACTGCTTGATTCATGGATGGATGGAGTTGGTCCTTTAGAAGCTTGCTTCGTTGAGATTATTGGGCACATAGTCGCTGGATTTGAATTGTTTTGGTAATAGATCGTAACATATATAAATATATATATATATATATATATATTATTTTCTCATAAAGTTATTTTGGTCATTTTATTAGCATACTTCTTTATTACTACATTATTTATATATTTCTAACCAAATATAAAAATAGAATGATATTTCTATCCTTTTATACGATAGACCAAATATATTTATAGATCACAAAATTCTTTTGTATTTATTTTCATTGTTTTTCATAAAATCCAGTTCTACCAGCCAAAAGGGCCTAATGGTAACAATTATGTTAGCTTTTGAAAAATTTTCAAACTATCAATCCATATGTGGTAAGTCACAAGTCGATCAGAAATTTCTGTCTTTTTTTTTTCCCTTGTCCTTAGCTCTATTGTATTCTATTTTGTATAATAAAAAGACATTAATTCACTTATACATTTATATTTTAATATGTTAAAAGAGTTCCTTTTACAAAGTCAGCAGCTCTTACATGTTCATTTATATTTTTTAAATTAATTATCTCCAACGATAATAAGTTTTTCAACAATTTTAGTATCATAATCAACAAAGACAGACTTATAGCAGCCATATTTAGTTGTCTCTGAGTATCTGCAAGTTATAAAGGTATCATAAGAAGCAGTGACACTGCACCGAAGAATAATTCTAATTTGAACTCTAAAAAAACCATTTTATTGAATCTGAATCATTTATCACCCATCTTAATTTCAATCTTACAAACTATCTGTTGGATTCCAGAGGCACATGATTGCAAAAATCCAGGTAAAACTAAATTTGCCACCTTAAATAGTAGAAAAGTGCCAGCACTGAAATATTTTTCCTTCAGACATCACCAGGGGCATCAGAGAATAGAAATTTCATGCTAAAAGGTCTAAATTTGCCTTAGATGTTTGAACATGGGGAAGCAGTCAATTTTCAACTCTAGAGTAGAACACATGATACAATAGAGAATACTGTAATATATACAACCTTGTTTATAGGAATATATATGAGGAAGGGGAGACTAATAACCTTCTTCAATCAAACACATACTTTAATATGTAAATTACCATAAGGCCAAAACACATAAAAATAGGTCACTATATATGGATGGACAAAATACGTAGACTTCGTGAATACTCGTAAGTTTGGGTATGAAAACACCTTACAGACTTTTATTCAAGAGATGAAGTTAGGACTTGCTAAACACGTTTTTACAGGGAGAAGCAATGGGGATTGGTGTTTTGAAGGGGAGGGGCATTGTGGGAGAGGGAGGAATGAACTGATTCATATCGCCGGCGAGCTGTCGGCCTGGGAAGGTTCTCCGGCACCATGGTCTCGAAGGAGTTGTGTCGCCACTCGCCAAGCTGGACAGACTCTTTGCTCGCTCCACTTGGCAACCTTGTCCTCTGACTGTGAAATCAATACTACTTGTTGAAAGGGCATGTTGTGGTCTAAGGCTACAGCTTCAGGTTGAGGTGCACTCAGTAAATGGGCCATTTGTAATGCAACGATGCAAGCCACCCTCATCCCAACCAATTGCCTTCTGTGACATGCTTCGTGTTTCACCCTTCAACAACAATTAACACAGGTATATATTTAAAGCATGGTAACTATCTATATATATGTGTGCGTGTGCGTCTGTATCTCGAGATACGGCGAGGATATACAAAAATATTGTTTGAGGTGTTTGTGAATATTATGAATGAAGGTGGGTGGTTTTCACTTACAGAGAGAGGCGAGGAGCATTGAAAACCTGGCTTGAAATAGGAGGGAGAAGATCGAGGCAGCATGTCGTTGTGGTTAACATGGTAAAGAATAAGGAGGCAAAGAGTGCCCAGGAAATTATATATAGAAATAATAATAATATTACAGGTAAATTACATATATCTCTTTTGAATTTTATTAAAACTATATATATATATTATCTATTTTTCAAATATACACAATTTTTATTAAAATAAAAAATTATCTTATACTTTAGTTTAATTTTAAACTTTTTAATCAAAATTCTCTCTATTTAAAATTTTTTTAGTTAATATATATATATATATTTAAATTAATTAAAGGTATTTTAGAAAAAAAATTTAAAATTAAACTAAAGTGTAGAATAATTTTTATTTTAAAAAAATATGTATATTTTAAAAATAGAAGAAAGATTTGTATATTTTCAATAAAACTAAA
Organism: Erythrophleum fordii; assembly: GCA_032878935.1. Lineage (NCBI taxonomy): Eukaryota > Viridiplantae > Streptophyta > Magnoliopsida > Fabales > Fabaceae > Erythrophleum > Erythrophleum fordii. The sequence goes on along the minus strand of JAVQMF010000053.1, from coordinate 43,251,510 downwards.
AAAAATCCGTATAATTTGTTTTAATAATATCAGTTGGCATGCATGCGCCAATTTCGGCTGAAGACGTGTGGTGGAATAGTTTGGTAAAGGACAATGGAAGAGTCCGCCTGTTCCCAACTTTCTTTGCTTCTATGGTCGAATTATCTTTTTTTTTTTTTTTTGTGTGTGGATAAACGATGGTTGAATTTTCTCATCACTTTTTTTCTTTCGTTCAAAGCAGAAAACAAATGTGATGAGAAAATTGGCATGTATGCGCCAATTTCGGCTGAATTTCTATCCATACGAGTTATATGTCCCAAGATGAACTAACCATAAATCATTGATCAGAGCAAACAGATATCTACATCTGAGATAAGATGTCCTTAAAAAAAACACTTACTAATTTCATCATAATAGGCCCAGGCAAAAATATTCCTAAATCGAAGAAATGCTTCTGAAAAACATGAAATCATTCTGAAGGCCAATTTTTTGTCCTCCTCATTCAAAGCTTATGGTCTTAAGTTTTCATTAAAAGTTTTATCACAGAACATTTGACAAATTTCTTTATCCAAGCACTCGATCCAACGACTTTCAGGAGCACCTCTGATCTTTTTGGAAAGAATTTATGGTAAGGCAACCCGTGATAGGGAGAGATGAGAACAAAGCAGGTGTGAGCATGTCTTGAAGTAATTTTCTAGCTGGCTGCTGTTGTTTAACCTTTCACATATGAACATGTAACAATGCTCTCAAATTAAAGAAGCACAGTAGTAGAATCGAGAAAGCAATATAAAGAACAATAGCTCTTGATGCAGCAAAGAAAAAACAAGTTTGGTTCACGAATCAACAACCAAAAAAAAAAAAAAAACAATGCAATTTGTGAAGCCCTCCCTCTCCATTGCATACCCCCAATTAATTATCTATAACTGAGCAAAAGAAAACTTCAGAGTCCATACAAAACATGATCATATATATACAGATTTGTTAACGTTGCTTAATGCATGGTACTAATACACATTCCGCAATTGGACTCTTTGAATGCTTACGTAGCTGATTAAGAAAAGTTTGTGATTTCTCTTTGCGGTATATGAACGCTTACTATCCTAAATATGCTTAAAACTATCCATTATTGCTTGCTGACATCACTTAATAAATCCTTGTTAGTATTTTGAATGTACGCAGTTTGAGGCTTCTTAGTTGGGTGCCATCTTAGTGCAGTTTTTTTTTTTAATAATTCATTGTCTGAATTATTTGCACCTGGGCTGAGTTGGGCCTTTCCTTTCTCATTTAATCCTTAGGCTAGGTTTGGTTAGGCGAAATCATTTTGATGAAATTGAAATGAGAATAAGAATAGGAACAAAATAGAATTCTATCACACATTACAGTATTTGGCATGCCATTGAAAGGATGGAATATTTCATTTCATTGTGGTTAGATGAAACTAATAATATAGGAGTAAAAAGAAAAGTTGATCAAATGATTGTAATACTTTTAGTGTAAAAAATATTAAAATATTAATATTTTATAACTTATAAACAATTTTTTAAAAAATGTATTAATGAAAATATTAAAATATTAGTTTTATTATTGTAATTGTGAAAGCTACAATAACTATGCTCAAACAAGAAGCCAAATTTCCAAATTCTATGTATAGAACATTCTTGTAATTTATTAATTTTCATGAGGGTATAATGGTAAAATATTATAACATTCTCATGAATAGGCAAGCATTCCATTACATAAGGATGGGAATCCCCCTTCCCATGGAAATGGCTTTCCAATGGAAATTAGGGATTAACCTCGGCCTAGAGGCCTGATGTACCCAATTTGGCTGGGCAGAATTGGGTAAGGTTGGGTCAAGTATAAAAAAAATAAAAAGAGAAAAGGATTTAGTTGGGTAATAAAACTGGGCCTGGCTAGCCCTAAGGGCTATATTAGCTTGGTCCAATTCGACCTTAACCTTAAATTAAAAAAGAATTTACATGAAAACTTTTATTTTTTAGAGGCAAAATGTAATTTTATAAGAATTTATATAAAAGTCTTTTATTTTAGGATCATTTTATAATTTTTATAATAAATTTTATAAAAAATAATTGAGCATCCCAGTACTAAATTAGGCTACCCAATTCTTAATCGGGTTAAGCCGAGCTTGAGCTATTTAAAATTAGACTTGAAATCGAGTTAGGTCAAAGGCCGACTTAAATTGGCCCATGTTCATTTCTGATGGAAATGAAGCCAAGCAAATACACTTTAAATATTATATTCTCATTCCCTACTCCTCATTCTCAAGATATTACTTTTCTCTTATAGATTCTTTGCATTAATATTTTAAAAATTAGACAAGATTAGGACCCAAATAGGATTGTTGGGTCACGAGTTAATCAATTTAAGTAAATGATAGTTGAACTAAATGATGCATAACACATATAAAAAATTATTATTTAAATAATACTTATATATATGTATTTTATTAAATAAAATCATATAATTTAAATATATTTTAACCTATGAAATAATTATGATGTATTAATAAAAAAATTAAATTATAATATATTTAGTGTATAAATTATTTAGACATATTGTTTTATATTAAAGTGTGTGAAATACGTCTAAAAAATAATTTAAAGTTGTCTGTGTATATAATACCAAAGTTTAAGCATAAGAATTGTAGGTAACTTTATATCCAAATCTGATAAATACTTGAATTTTTTTACATAAAAAAGCAAAATCAATCAATATAATATACAAATCAATAAAATATGTAAAATTAATATCAATATCATCAATGTTAATTAATATAATTAATCAATATAATATATAAAAGCAGAATTCTTTGTTCATAAGCACATTATTGTTTTTTAATTTACTATTCATAAGTTGATTAGTTAGTTCAACTAAAACGCTCTTCTAGGTTACATGCCAGCTTTAATTTCATTGAAGCAATTGCACTCGGTGTGCCGACTAGTACTTTTCCAAATTTGGAATATTTAGATTTAATTTGAATGATTTAAATTTGATATTTAATTTTAATTTTTTTTTGAAATTGGTAATTAAAGGTTATTTTTATTCTACATTCTATATCATTCTAAATAAAAAAAATCCAAATATGAAAACTAAAATTATCAAATTTAGAATATTCTTTTTGTTTTTCTCTTTCAATCTTTCTTTAGAAGTCTTGGAATCCTCCTTGAGAAGCCTTAGAATGGACCTTTGTTTGAATTCCAAATCATTTGTTGTACAAACTCATGATGCCCTCTCCTTCATGCTCGCTTCGCTTAAGTCCATCTATGTTCATTATTGATACGTGGAGTTAGACATTAGTTATAACAATATAGTAAAACTTTAGCACATTTCATTCTTCTATAAATAAGAGTCACTATAGCTAAGTGTGAAATCTAAAATATCAACCTTCTATTTTTTCTCTTTTTCTCTTTTCCCCTTTCTCTCTCTAACTCTCTCTAGTGCGTCTACACTAATTCTGGTATCAAAGATTCGACCTCAGTGTACAATGGCTCCTTGTTAAAGAGACTCGCATGTAAGATCATCTCTCAAAGTTTGACGAATGCATTGATCGGACGACTCACGATGTGGCGAGATTGAAATAATCAGTGGCTTGAATTGAGAATCACTAATTTGGCTATAAAGTTTATGCAATTGGCTTTGAACAACAATGGTGATGGTCAAGCTGGAGCATCAAGTATGAACAAACATAAGATGACAAATGAATGTCCTCCTCCTCAATTTGAAACATTTAATGGTGCTTATTCTAGCAATTACATGTTTTTAACGAAGCATACAATAATCAAATATTTGAAGTTTAATGGTGATGACTTTCGCATATGGTAATATCGCTCGAAGCAATTCTTTGATATCGATGGTATGCCTGAAGCTTTATGAAGTAACGTTGGTTGAACGAAGTGAGTTAAGAGGAATATTTGAAAAATATGGCAGCTCATTTTAATGATGTTGCAAAGATAGATGACATGGTTGAAATTAAAAATTTGCAGCAAGAAGATATTGTCAATGTTTGTTAAGGAAGGTTCAAAGAACTTTCGACAAAAGTTGACTTGCCAGAGACTATAGCCATAAGCTACTTCCTTGGTGGCCTTTGCTTTGACATTTAGATAGCAATAAGGCTATTCAATCCTAGCAATTTGGCTAACGCAATGTATATGGCTTAACTATAATAAAGATCTATTTAGGCCTTCCACAGCCATTCCTCAAACCTTACCAAACAACCTTCCTCTAGTTATTCCATAGGTTATAGAAGTCACAACACTACATCTAAACCTTTTCCTAAGAGCCAAAGCTTGTATCAACCTATTGTGCCTATTAATAAAACAATTTCTAGTACTAGTTCTTCTACCGCTAATAAGTAGTTCAAGCAGTTGAGCAAAAAAGAGATGGATGAGAGAAGGAAACTAGGATTATGTTACTAATATCCTTACAAACACTATTTGACCATAAGTGCAAAAACTTTGAATTGTTTATGATTATTGTCCAAGATGAAGATGAAGATGAATTCCTAGATGCATGTGCTACAGAGGAAGAATTAAAAGGCATTTATTGATAAAGAATTACTACTACTACATCATTGAATGCTATTGAAAGCAAGGAAGGGTGTTCTACAATGAAGGTGCATGAGAGAATTAAGAAGCAATCTGCCATCATGTTACTTGATATAGGGAGCTCTCATGATTTCTTAGATGCCTTAGTTGCTAAGAAATTAAAGCTCAAGGTTTAAGAAGCTACGAAGGTGCAAGTCATAACAACTAATGCTCAGAATGTCACCATCTTGAAGAAATGTACACAATTGACTTGGTCTGTATAAGATTAGTGCTTTATAGTTGATTTCTTGATTATTGATTTGGGAGGTTATGATATAGTATTAGGTGTCAAATGGTGAGGGACCTTTAGGATAATTGTGCTAGCTTTGAAAGAGAAGTTCATGAAGTTTAGGTTGGAAGGCATAGCTCATAAAATCAATGGCATTCATCATAATGCCAAATTGTGTGAGCATCACGAAATTACAGCAAAGGCTATCATGGGTGCTCAACAAGAATTCTTTATTCAAATGACTCCTTCTTTTTAAGAGAAAGAATTATTTCTTGTAAAAGCAGTGGACCAACTACATGCCACTCAAAGAGTGGAGTTGAAGGTTGTTTTAATGGAATTTGAGGACCTTTTTCAAGAACCAAGATCTCTTCCATCTTTGAGATTCTTTGATTGTCCAATTCACTTGAGGGTGGATCATCCTCTAAGCCCTATCAATATGGTTCTATCCATAAAACTAAAATAGAAAAATGGGTTAAGGATATGCTACATAATGAAGTGATACGTCACAACAATAGTGCATTTGCATCACCAGTGGTGTTGGTGAAGAAGAAAGTTGGATCTTGGCGGTTTGGTGTTGATTATAGGAAATTTAATGAGTGGACTATTGATAACCTCTCTAAATTCATGCCTTTTCAACACATTTTCCTTAAGTTATGGTTTCACGACCCAGAGATTTTCTATACTGGCACAAAAAAATAACAAATCCCCTTTCCATTTACCAAGAGTATCATCTCTGACTTTTGTAGAAATTTCGGCAGAGTCCCCTCTATAAATTGGACCTCCCGACATTTCTACAACCAATCAATTCACCAATACATCCCAAAATATATCAAAATATAGACATCTAGGGAGGGGGAAATGTCCTGACTCTGATTCAGTGGAGCCACATTCTATTTTGTTCAGAACAAAACAAATTCATAATACAAAATACACCCACATGAACAATTGTGGGCTCACCAAATGAAACAAAACAGGAGGTCTACAACTAGTCGGCCGCTCAGGCTAGGCTAGGGTCTTCAACGCTCTCTGAAAAAAATAAATTTAAGAAAGAGTGAGTTTGAAACTCAGTGAATAAATAATGCCGACCCTTAAAATAATCTTAAGGGCAAGGCCCGTAAAATATCTATATGTATATATATGTATATATTCATCATGCGCAAAACAAGCCTCAAGCAGGTCGTTTTCTCAAAACAAAATGTATCAGAAGTATCTAAGCAGAACTGAATTCAAACAGATGCAGAGCACACAGCTCGCGAAAACATAACCACAGACGCAAAGCAATTTGCTTGCGAAATAAATAACTCCACGTGTGGTAGCTACCCACACGGGGCTAGCAAAACCCCTGCTAGCTGAGGCTCAGATCATGGTGCACCAAGGCTAACAACTACTGCTGTTAGCTACAGAGTTCTGAATAGATAACCTCTTAGGTTTAGTACATTTCTCAAATTTCTTTCCATATCAGTTCAATATCAAAGTTTCCAAATAACTCAACAGGCATCAATTTGCAAAATTTCATGTTTAAGTCAATCATATAGCAAAGCATTTAAAAACGTCTCTTCATAAATAAAATTTCCAAAAGTCAGACATTTCAAGGAAACTAGTAAGAAAATAAGGATTTGAGGTTACAAACGGTCCGCATTACTTACTCACCTCCTAGGACGGTATCAATATCCCCTGCTCAGCCCTCAGCTCTAACTCAATTTCCTGAATATCCTACAATACCCGTTCAACAGATTTTAGAGCGTGAATAACCAGCAAAATTGTCTAATAACTTAGCCTACCTAACATTAATGTCAATTCTTCTTTCCCTTGGATTAATATATGAAAAACTAAGGTTTCCTAGGCGTTATATGAAATTTTGGCATGTTAGCCGCGGCCAATTTCCTCTTAGCCGCGGCCAATTCTTCTCTGTTTAACTCCCTTAAACATCACTAGTTTCGCCGCGGCGAGTTGGACATTCGCCGCGGCCAAAATACATGGCGCCGCGGCGAATGAGCCTCCTGGAGCTTCTTCGCTCGTGCTCTCGATATTGGCCGTGGCCAATACCTCCTTCCGCCGCGGCCAATTCATTAGTTAGCCGCGGCGAAATGTTTTCTGGAAAGCTTCCAGCTGACCTCTCCATTTTCGCCCCGGCATGGCTAATACCCCCCCCTCTGCTCCTTCTTGCCTCCCATATCATACAGCACACATGTACAATGATACAGGTATATGTATATATATATGTAGGCATCCCTCTATGGTGGCAGATCATTGGGAGGCTTAACTTCATTCATTCAAGAGAGAGAGAGAGTAAGAGAGAGCATAATCAGGAAATGGGTAAGAGGAAAATGGAAAAACTTTGAAGCTAACGGAAATCAGTCTACCCAACTCATTCCCTTGCACCCTTTCTCTTGTTCTTTCTGCACACACTCTCTTCAGTTGGCCATACACACAGAAACGCAGCACAAAACAAGTGAAACAGGGGAGGGGAAAGCTATGAACTGGAACCAGAAATGCAATACTTACAGCAACAAACTCTAGACCTGGAACAAGACTTGTTTCTGGCGTTAAATTCCTCCACCAACAGCAGCAGGATTTGAAACAGCAACCAGCAGAAAGTTGAGTCCAGGAGCAGCGAAAATGGCGTGCAATAGGGGAGAGAAGATGAAGCTTTTGTTTCAGCAGAGTTTTGCTTCTTTTTCTGACCGAAGGAATGGCTATCGGTATGGGTTTGTGCTGCAGAACTTTGGGGAAGTAAATTACCTAAAACCCATGCACAAAAATGAATGAGAGAAGGGTATTTCAGAAATTTGCTGAAAGCAGCAAAAATTCCTACGTGGCAGCTCCAGCATTTTGTTTGAAAAGTCAACTTCCATGCAGAGTAAGGCATGCACATCGGGGGTTTTACATATGGATACCTTTTGGTGTATATTTGTATAAATCATATTCAAGATAGAAAAATGTGCCTTTTTGATAGTTGTCACACCCGAAAATGCGACTACGTGGCGTCTTTAAAAAGAAATCAAAATTAAAAGTTAACAAGGTTCAAATAAATAGTTCAGGAGTCGCCACCAAAATTTTATTTTTGAAAAGGTAAAACTTTAGAAAAACCTGTTTATTTAAAAAAAAGTAGTCTACAAACCAGATTTGGATTTGGGAGTTGATTGTGAGTGAGGAAGGTGTTAGGCATCCCACTACACCCGCTCTTAAGAACAGTTACCCTAAGTTAGTTGTGCAAAATTATTATGGCCTTTAGTCTATTTTAATTCTCCCTAACAAATCACATGCAAAATAAAAAGGTAAAGATATTTAATAAAATAAAATTAAGAGTAACAAGGAAAAAGAAATTAAAGAAGTAAATTTAAAATAAGAGGAAAGAAATCAAAAAACAAAAAAATAAAACTAAAAGAAGATAATTATTTACAAGGGCGGACTTGACCTAGGATGAGAGCCTAGGGTCTACGTACTCCTAAATAGGAATCAAAGTCCACGTAGTTCGAAAAGAGACGGTGTTTGTTTATTTGTTTGTTTTTTTTATGTTTTGTTTATGTCTTTTAATGGAGGAAAGAGAAAGAAAATAAGAATTATTTTCACCTTTAACAAATAAAACGAATTCAGAATTGTTTAATGTGTTCTAATTTGCTAAGGTCAAAGTTAATTTTACTTCTTTGTTTTGCTTGCATTTTCAATTTTTCTTATTTTTTATTCATTTCATTTTTTTTGTTTTCATTTTTCCCTTTTCATTTTTCATTTTTTTATTTAATTGTTCTTGTTTTGTTTTATACTTATTATTTTCTTCTTGTTTTGTTTTTGTTTGTTTTTTTTTATTTTGTTAATCTTTACTTTTGGTTTTATTATTTATTTTTTATCACTTTTTTTTTTGTTAATTTTTTCATTTTGTTCTTTTGTTCTTTTTTCTTTCTTTCTTTTTATTTTTGTTCCTATTCTCTTTGTTTGATTGTTTTTGTATATTTTTGCTCTTTTTTTTTTTTTTCGTTTCATTGTTGTTGTTGTTTTTTTTATTATTTGTTTCTATTCCTTTTTTTTTTGGCTAATTATTGTTGTCATTATTTTTTTGTTTTTCTATTTGTTTTCTTTTTCTTTTTATTTTGTGTTCTACTTTTATTTTTTCCTTTTGTTTTTATTTCTGTTTATCTTTGTTTTGTGTGTACTTTTTATGATTTTTTTATTTTTTCACATATTTTTTTATTTTTGATTGGTTTTTGGTCTTTTTTTTTGTTTTATTATTATTATTTTTTTAGAAGAGAAAAAGAAAATAAAAATCATTTTAGACTTTCACCAAGAAAACAAGTTAGAGATTGATTTGTATGTCTTAATATGTGAGAGCTAAAATAATCTCATTTTCTTTACCATCTTCTCTTTTTTTTATTTCTATTTTTTTGTTGATTTTTTTCTTGTTTTGAAACACTTTTTTCCAATTTTTGTAAAGCATATATTTACTTCTAATTTTATTTGAGTGAAAATTGGAGAAAAGCTCTAAAGTTTATAAAAAGAATTTAATTAATTATTACTTATCGTTTTTTTTTGTTTTTTCTTTCCATTCATTTCGTCTCTTTCTTTTTGTTTTTATGAAATATGATTTTAGTAAAAGAAACTTTGAGAAAAGTTCATAAGCCTAAAAAAAATTCTTATTTACTTTTTATGTTTTCTTGTTTGGTTTTGTCTTCGTTTGTTCCCTTTTTTTTTAAAAAAATCTTTATTTAAAGAAAACCAATTCAACTTTGACAATTGAAACCCAAAATTTGTTAAAATATAAATTTGAGACCCTAATAAGTACCAAGGAGACTTTGTTGCCACACATGACCTATAGGTTGTTCCTACGTGCCTAAGGGGACAAAAAAATCCCACACGGCTATTCTAAGACGTAATGTGATAAAACAAAAATGAGATAAAACAAAAATGAGATAAAAGAATATTTGCAAAACACCAACTTGTGAATGTGTGTGATTTGTGTGCATTCATGATTTATTATATACAACTTTCATTACAAGAAGGAAATAAGAAGAGAAACTACATAAAGAGTCAATGAACCTTCTCAGGTGTTCAACTTGGATACTCCCTTCAGCAACCACATATCCCACGTTCTTTTCTCTTTACTTTTCTTGTGCAGTCCTTGAGTCTCCTTCCTCATTGGTAATGTCTCTTCCATCCACTTTATACTCTGGATATCTCTGTCATTTATCTCCTTGGATAGCCTTCCACTCATTTGCTCCCACCAAATCATGAACCTTCGTGACCCACCAGATCATGGGCCTCATAAACAACAAAAACAAAGAGTCACTGTAATATGCTTTTGTGAATCAAAAATAATAAACTCAATACCTAAAGCCTGAACAAAAACTATATTCAGATTTAGGTTTCCGTAAAGAGGCCATAAACAAGTGGAATGCTCTAAAAACAACAATAAGTTTCAGATTATGCATCTTGAATTCCTAATTAATACATCCCCAATCATATAGCAAAATGTCTCAAAATTTATTGGAAACCATTAACTAGATTAGGAGGCAGTCAAGAAATAGAACACATTTAGCCAATATTCTGTATGAATGTGACTAACGAAAGAGAGAAACACACATGTATATTAAACATTTTCTGTCAACAACAAAGTTACATCAAGGGTCAATGCCACACATACGCATGAGCCCACTAACAAACTTCCCAGTTCTGTGTATCACTTCCCCAACTCACATAAACTAGCAAAGCCCAAATAGAATATGAAAAATTATGCTATGTCAGTGCATCCTAAATACAAGCTATGGGGTACACATTCATGATGAGAGAAAAAAATGAAAACATTGAATTCATTCCCTAGTTTTAACAGCTTCATATAAACTTGCAGTGTCCCAACAGAAGATGAAAAGAAACTAATGCCCATATCTGAGCATCTAGCACACAGTCAGGATACAAAATGAAGTCACCAAATTCATACCCATAGTAATATTAATGAGTCTAGTCACTTCTGGATAAAATTCCCCATGCCATGAAATGGAAAGGAGAAAGAAATAGGGGCCATATAATCATCTGATTTTCACTTCTAATTGAGATTGAATTTACAAATAAAGTTTACCTTCAGCTTCAGCTTCTTCTCCCCACAGCCCTTCTCGGTCCCCGCTTCTCCCTTCGTTTTCTCCTCTCTTGGTTTCAGTAACACCCTCTTTATCTTCACTCTCAGCTTCTTCCGCTTCAGAATTCCCCTCTGTTCATCTTTTTCTTCTTCTTCTTCCTCTTGTTTTCTCGCTGCCTCCTCGCCTCATGCTCTCTCCTTCAATCCTCTTTTTCCATCCTCTCTTCCCCTTTTTTTCTTTTTTTTTTTCTCTCTCTATATTCCTCCTTTTATAGCCGACTCGAGAGTGGGTTTCACTCTCTTTAGTGCGTGTCTTCACTCCAAGGTCGTATCCGATTGCTGCCATGCCTCTCCACTCCTCTCGCGTCTCCATTGTCTGTCCTCTAGTCGGTGCGCACATCATAGCAGATCTGTGAGTAATTTCCACTTTCCCCTCTGTCTTTGAGCGTGCGTGGTCCCCCTTTACCAGCCTCTGCTCCATTATCTCCCATTTTCAGTACTCGAGTGGTGCTCCTCCCTCGTCCTCCCTCTTTTGTGCCTCACTCTCCTTCTCTGTCCCCTCTCCCATCTCGCTTCTCCCTTCTGTTTCTCTCCCCTTCTCGCTTTTGTCCGTCCACCTTTCTCTTTTCCATCGTTCCAGAGACCCCAGCGTGAAAAGAAGGGGTCGGGGTCAAAACGCAGGGTTCCTGCGTTTTGAACCCCTTTTTTTTATTTCATTATATTTTGTTTTGTTTCTTTTATTTATCTCTTTTGAGCTTCTGAATTAGTGGACCAGACCTAGAAAGATTGGGCTGTAGGTTTTTTGGATTTGGGCCAATTTTCTTTTAATTTTGTAGCTTGAAAGCTTTCTTTTTTTTTTTTGTTTCTCTCTTTTTTTATTTCTCTTTTTTAAATTCTTTACTTTTTAATCTCTTTTTTTTTTTTTGTTTTTTATTTTATTTTTGTTTTCATTTTTTTTTTTTTACCTATCATTGTTTCACCTATTAATATTGTTATTATTATTACCTTGCTTTTTTCCTTTTTTTTTGTTATTTGGGCTTTAGGAATTTGAGGGAAAAGAAGACTAATACTTTTTTAATGACTTTTCTTTATTATTTTATTTTTTCATTTTTTTTGCTAATTTGCTTGTATTATCATTTTTTAGTTTGTCTGGATAAAATACGGTGTTCACAATAACCCCTCTTTACTTGTTTCTTGGGCAAGGAAATTAAAAATGTAATTTTTGATATTTTTGCATAAGAAACAAGTAAAGATAAGAACACGTATTTTGTTTGAGCTGATTTGATTGCTTCTTATCAATTAAACAATAAAGAAAAGGTAAGAGCGACCCAAACAAAATGTGGTGTTTACAATAGTTAAGTTTAATTATTTCACTTTTAGATTAATATACAATTTTAACCCTATTTTAGGATGCTTTTGATATTTTCATAGTTTTATATTATTACAGATGACAAGGGATGTTTTAAGCAAGCCACTTGAAGCTAAGATGCATGTTAGAAGCCTTGACTAGAAGAAGATGATTTGCCATGGCCAATACTTTCATGGAGGAAATAGAGAACGATCTAGAAAATGCTTCATCATGGCCAATACTTAGAAAAGAGCTAAAGAATGAACCTGAGACTACTTCATCGCTGCCAAGGATATGTTAGCTGCGGCGAACTCTATTTTATTGAAGCACTTTGTTTTGAGGCTTGACAGATACCAGGCTCGAGATATCCTTCATTTTTAGAGGGGATAGAGGATCTTCTGCCTTTTTAGCTACCTCAAGAGCTTATGTGCTAAGGTTTGGGAATTTAGAAGTGATTAGAGCCAAGGATTGAAGTTTTAGAGAGATTTGAAGCTTTTTCCCTTTGGTTTTTCTGATCCTTTTCTTCTTCTTCTCTTATATTCTGCTATAGCTTCGATTTCCTTGTATTTTATTAACTTGTGGCTAATTATGAGTAGCTAAATACTTTGTTCTAGGATTATTTTGAATCCTTGTATGGATTGATATTTGATTCTCCTCCACTTTTATGATTAATGATATATATGTTGATTTCACTCCATTCTTAATACTTCTAGTTGATTGGCTACTAATTAGTTGTTTTGTTTACTTGAGTGATGCCTGAGAGAACTAACTTGAGTATAAAACTTGAGTTTAATTATGCAAGAATTTGAAATTGATGAATTGAATAAATGATTTTATCGGTGAGGTAGAGATACACTTATTGACCTTGCATAGTCACATTAGGGTTTGAGCTTAAAATTGAGATTTTATTAATTGTAAGAGAGATCAAGTAATTAATAGAATTAAACACTTGTTCTTGATTTGAGAAAGCTTTTTCAAGTACTATTTGATCCCTAGGCTAGCACATTTGATTGTTGGTCATTTTTGTGAAAGGAGGTTGTCCTTATGTTATGAAGTACAAGGGGGAGAAATAATCCTAGGTCCCTTTTCATACTTGAAATCAAAAGATTGTTTAGCATCTTTTAAAAATTTACTCATAAAGTAATTTTTACTGTTTACATTCAATTTCGATAATCAATTGTTCTATTCAACCTAGTTTAAAGCATGAGTTTAATGACTAACTAATTCTAACTTCATCCTTATGGGAATGATATTCTTTTTATACTACTTAGTCACTACTCGTGCACCTGCAGTGTAAGTCAGCTGGCGAACAACCATAAAAAATAAGGAGTTATTAGATGAATTATGTGGTGCTACCTATTTTTCGAAGATTTGAGGGCCGAATACATCAAATCAGAATACGAGTAGAAGATGTTGAGAAGACAACTTTTTGTACTTATAAAGGTCTTTATGAATTCCTAGTTATGTTGTTTGGCCTTACTAATGCCCTGGAAAATCTTTTAGGGCCTCATGAGCAGTGTTTTCAAGGCATTTCTTAGAAAATTCATCTTAATCTTTTTTTATGATGTTTTGGTTTATAGTAGAACATAGGAGGATCATATGACTTGCTTGAAGCTCACACTTCATACTTTAAGGAAACACCAATTGCTGGCTAAGAGGAGCAAATGCGTGTTTGATGCACTAAGGTGGATTATCTTGGTCATATTATCTAGGTTAAAAGTGTAGAAGTGGATCTATGGAAAATTGAAGCCATCACCTCTTAGCTAACTTTTAATTTTGTTAAAACATTGTGGAGTTTTTTAGGTGTCACTGGATACTATTGTTGCTTTGTATGAAATTATGGTGTTATATTCAGCCCTTAACTGATTTATTAAAAAAAATGTAGCATTCAACTGGACTAAAGCTACAACTCTACTTTTGAGATGCTTAAAGTTATGATGACTATTCCTCTTCTTGCTTTACCAAACTTTAATAAAAAGTTTTTCATTGAGACAAATGCTTCTAATATTGGCATGGGGGTTGTGTTATCACAAAATGACATCCTATAGCTTTTCCTAACAAGGCTTTACATCCATCTAAGTAAGGTCTTTCTACTTATGAGAAGGAATTGATGGCTTTTGTGTTCGCTATTAAACAATGGTGTTTATATGTATAAGGGCTACCTTTCATCATTAAAATAGGCCACTTAGCTTTAAAGTATATTTTAGAGAAAAAATTTGTCACTTTTGACTAATATAAGTGGTTGGATAAATTGTGTGGGTTGAGTTATTGGATATTATATCGAAAAGTTAAGGAAAATGTGGCTACAGATGCTTTGTCTCGTTGAGATCATGTGATAGATCAGGGTACTTCTACAACCATTGTGTTCATAGTTTCTAAGTTGATTGCCAAAGTTAGAGATAGTTGAAAGGAGGATGATAAGCTTCAGGTTTTGGTTGAAGATAGAGGTTGATCATCTTATGTATTCTCATTTTTCTTGGGCCAGTGGAACTTTGTGACAAAAGGGAAAATTGGTTGTTGCTACAAATACAAAGTTGTGTGAGCAATTACTTCAATTTTTTCATGCTAACGTTCATTCTAGCATGGTGCCAACTTTTAAGCGCATCTCCCCTATATATATATATTTTTTTTTTTAGGAAGGCTTGGAGTAGGATGTTTGGAATTTTGTGCAACAATGCTTGGTATGTCAACATTCCAAACTTGAGAATGCAGCTCATCTAGGTTTGCTTCAGCCATTACTTGTACCTAAAGCCATTTGGACAGATCTTTCACTGGATTTTATTAGAACGTTACCTAAATCCTATAATAAATCTATTATCTCAATAGTGGTTGATTGTTTGAGCAAACTAGGCTCTTTCATGGCCTTTACACATCCTTATTCAGTGGTAAATGTGGCTCAATTGTTGATGGATAATGTGGTGAAACTACATGGCCTTCATTAGACTATTGTCACTGATAGGGATCCTATCTCTTGTGGGAGACTTTAGAAGGAGTTGTTCTACTTATACAAGGTCAAAATGCTTATTCTTCAGCTTATCATTCACAAACGGAGGTTCTTAATCATTGCTTGGAGTGTTGCCTTTGTTGCATGATAGTGACCATCTAAAGTTATGGTGAAATGGCTTCCTTTGGTTGAATTGTGGTACAATACCACCTTCTATTTAGCCATTGGAATGACACCCTACCAAGCTATTTTTGGCATACCTCCCCCTCTTTATTTACCATGTTTAGCTAGAGATTCTCCTAATGACATGGTTGATAGGAGTTGTTAGGAAAGGGAGGCTATTATGCAATCTTTAAAGCACTATTTGGCAAAGGGTAGAAACTGTATGGTGTAGCTAGCTAATAACCATAGAACGGACTGGGAATTCAGTGTGGGTGATCTGGTTTACTTGATATTACATTTGTTTTAAAGGAATCTCATCAATAATTCCCCTCCTTATGAATTAGTTGCAAGGTTTTTTTTAGTCTATATTGGGTGCTAAAGTAGGTGGGTAAGGTGACCTATGAGTTGGAATTACCCACTAATTGTTGCATTCATCCAATGTTTCATGTCTCTTTATTGAAGAAACATGTTAGCATTGTTGTTTCCATTAGTTTTACCCTCCCCATGACTAATCATAACGGCCATTTTCTTATGGAACCTATTGAGATATTGGCTAGAAAGGTGGTGAAACAAGGAAATTTACTTGTAACTCAAGTCCTTATATGTTGGAAGCACAATAATACTAAAGATGCTTCATGGGAAGACTTAACTGCTATTAAGACTCAATTTTTTTTTTAATTTTGGTACTATAGCTATTGCGCTTAATCCCTGAGGACAAGGATATTTTTAGAAGGGGGCTAAATGATATGTAGAGTTAGAAATTAGTTATAATAGTATAGTAAAGCTTCAGCACATTTCATTCTTCTATAAATAAGAGCGAGTCATTGTAATTAAGTGTGGAATCTGATATATGAACCTTCTATTTTCTCTCTTTTTCTCTCTTCCTCTCTCTCTCTCTTTGCCTCTCTGTGGTGCGTTGACACCAATTATTTTCTTCCCTTTTCTTTTTTTCACCATTTCTTCTTCTTAGTCTTGGATTTATGGATTGGGATATATGATTTTACTTATGATTAGATGTGGGAAGCGATACAAGACTATCAAGGAGAGAGGTTCTAATTCTAGACCACCTTTTTTTTTTCTTTATCATTTGATTTCAAAATTCCCAAATTTTTGCTCCATTCATCCATTTCTACAACCCTTATCTTTTCAAATCTTATTTGCTTCTATTCGATTTCTCCTCGAATCTTCATTTTCTCTTTATTTTATTTGCTTTCCACTTAAATTTATTCTACCTTTATGTGATTCCTTTTGCTACTTACATCTAATTTCATCTGTCTCTTGCATGGGTTCTTAAATCTAGTTTTTGTTGAATTTTGGGTTCTTAAATCTATTTTATCTTCATTTACTGGTGTTTAAATTTTGAAGCTTGCTATGACTTTATTTTTTCTGTCTGAGTTTTTACATTAATTTTAATGTTTGAGATTTTTCCCTTGATTTTCTAAAATGTATGTTATTCGTTCTAAATTTTGAAGCTTGCTATGACTTGCTGTTTTCTGCACAATAATATTGAAGTTTCAGGTGATCACAAACAAAGAAGGATCAATTTTTAAGTTTGCTCTAGAAGAAGGCATTCATGGTAGTTAGACAATTTTTGCTAAGGTGATCACTTTTTCATAAGGAAAGACACCAGGTTAGATCATCTGTTCCTTTTTTTTTTAATGCTTGCTTTATACAATTTGTTTGTTATATGACATGAAAATTGATACTTTGAATGTTGGTTCGTTGAAGAAAATAGAAGTAATTACTAAAAGGGTAAAACTTTATTTGACCTTAAAATTTTCATATTGTTAATGTTAGGGATCATGAAAGGGTGTTACACCAGAAGGAAAGTGGAGGGTAAATGGTACTTTCTATACTTTCTCTGATTTCATTTCTCCGGTTACATTTTTTTTAATAGTTCATATCTTTTTTATCTGATCGTTTAGATTTGTATTTGAGATGGGAACTTTTTTTTTTGGTTTTTTTTCGGTGTGATTTTGGATCTGTTGATTTGTTAAACCAATTTTGGCAGAACACTTTCAGGTAGTGTGCAGCATATTGCTGTTTGTGCCTCATACTGAAGGGGTTAACCATATTGATCTTTCTTCAAACAAACACATTACATCACTTTTGATCGGCTTCAATTATATTTCGGGCTCAAAGCTGTTACAACTTACAAATGAGAATTGAAGCACAGGGACGTAGTGGCCCATCGTGCTCATTTAAGTGAATTTTTTTGAAATTTACTACTATACTCATATTTTTATTTCAAATGTTCAAGTCACTGCTTTGTTAACATGAAAAGTTGCTAGCCATTGAAATGGATGGGACATTTTATTGTTCAAAATCTCAATATGAGCTCACTTTATGTTTAATCATAGCAGGTAATTACCTACCTACATTGTTCTGAATTGACATGGAAGAAAAATAACACTCATTCAGCAATTATTCTTTTTGTTTTGCCATACTCTTTCCACAAGATATCCTTCTCGTGTCGTTTGTTGGTGGTATTTACAGTTTCAAACTTTCTAATGTACCTGTTGAGAATGTTCATCGCTTGCTTATATTCATGCATCCCTTTGTTCGTCTCAGTTTATTAAATTTTGATATGTATTTGAGGTTTTTTATGGTAAACTATTACATATCATATATGATGTCTATTTCACATATCATATATGATGCCTATTTCACACTTCTTCCTTTTTGTATTTATTTGTTATTGAATTTCTTTGTTATTACAGCTCCGGCGCATCGATGGGATCGAAGGATTGCTGACTAAAGGTTATTCTAATATATTAATGACTTGACATATAATTCTTATTCCTTTTTTCATTTTTCCTTAAAGCCCTTGAAGGAAACTCTAAAGGCTTTACTTCGTCCCATTGAAGATGCTCTTGGAAATGCCTTACCTCTGCATGCTTTAGCTGCTTTTCTCCAAGTGTGGTGTACTTGCTACAATAATATATTGGCAGTTATTTTATTCTAATATTTTATTTTTCCTACATTTGCAACTTGGGCCTTTTCAGTTCTTCACTTGGATTGTTATATGGGAAATTGATCATGTATAACAACATGTCAGCAAATAGATGAAGATTTCTGCTTCAAATACAAAGAATGCTGCAATTTGTAAAAGTCATAGATGATTATAGTAATATACTATCAACAATGGAGTTTGCCATAATATTCGATAGCCATATCCTAAACCTTAACATGTGATTTGCCAGTTTCTTTAAGCTTTTTATGGGTTGCTATATTTCTTTTTTCTTTCAATTGTGATGTACCAGTTTCTTTAAGCTCTTTAATATGGTATACCCATAATATTTCTCTACATTTGTTTCTTTCTATCTGTATAATGTCGCTCTTTTCAGTTAACAAATATTTAATAAATGGAAAATTTTTTTGGGTTTGTCTAAAAGGAGAGGCAGAGGACGTTGTGCCAAATTTCCTCAGAGAATTTGGAGCTTCGCTGTTGGTAACAGAATTCTCACCCTTACTGGAAGAGCGGAGGTGGAAAGCAGATGTTTGCAGAGCGGATATTTGCAAGAGGGTAAGTGTTTTTTGGAATATGGGATTTGATAAGTTTGAATTTCATATCACCCTAGAATATGGGAATAGGTTTGAATGTTGGGTTGTAGAAGATAATGAAATTGCTTTACTAAGTATTTTAATTCATTTAGTGTGGAGAAATATAGCGCATGGGAATGTGAGTTCCTGGATTTCTCACCTTGCGGCTTCATTGAATCCAACTAAGATCATGAATACCTATTCATTTAGTTGTGTCTTTGATGGAAAATGAGAATTAAAGAGGGTTTTAAATTCTGGATTTGTAATAGATTCTTGGAACGAGCAAATTTGTCTTCGCAAGAAAAATCTATTGCGGGTGAGTTTGATAAGTAGAGCTATGAGGTGAAATAGAGAGAGATTATTTAGAGCGTACTCCTAATCACTGAACTGCTAAACTCTTCTGGTTTTTTTTTTCTCCACTACATCCTGAAGACATTCTGATCTAAAAAGAAAGATTACCAAGCAGATAACACAAATTTCACGTGTATCAATAATTTGGAAATTTTAGTACGCGTTTGACTGCCATAAATTCTTTAATTCTGGCGATTTAAAATTCAAATGGTTGTGCCAAGCAAGCCTTAAAAATGGCATCTGCATCACACACACACATATATGTCAGGGAGATGAGGATACACCTTGGAACCTTGCTTCAATACATTGCGCTTATTACTCTTACTAAAAAGTAACTAATGGCCTTGCCTTTCTCAGACTTGACTAATATATGAGTACTATTGACTTTTGAGTTCATTTTGTTAGAGATATTAACATTGAGTCACGCTGAAGATTTAAATGGTTATGTTTCTAAGCTTAATTTACATCAGTTCATGCAATAAACATGTAATGTCAGCAATTATAAGCTGAAAAGCTTGTGCTTGGCAAGTGGCTTATTCCTTTAGAAGTATATTATGATCTTGTCTCCCTTGATGGTTGACTGCTAGATGCTTTTAGAAGTAAAAATTACAAGAGAGGCCGCTCTATTTGCATTTTGCTCCTGATTTCTAAGCTGGCCTACTTCAGATGGATGGAAAGAAGAAAGGGAATCTTAACAGGTATTTTCTTATGCATTGCAACCATTCAATATATATGCAAATCATTCATCAATTGTGAATATATTAATTACACATATTTGCATCAATGTATTAATTACATTTGTTCGTATAGCTCTTTCTGGTGGTTCTTGTGTTTGAAATGCAGTAACTTCTTGCTTCTCTTGAAATTGTCAACTTAGACTGTTGGACTGATATCTCATTGGTACATTCGCAGAATCAATGATGGAGAAAAGAGGACATCATGCAAAGAAAGCATCATAAGAATTGTGAACTATAAGGATTATTCAAAAATATGTAGAAATATAAGACATAAATTTTAGTTAGTGGCTGATGAACATGGCGTATTATCTTGGCATATGCAATTTTTAGGATGTGAAAAGTTAAATAGGATTATGAACATGTAGTGAATCTAACATTGAGGACCAAAGATAATGGCGTTTGCTAGCTCTTAATATGAAGTTTTTGTTAGCTATAGATATTATATAAAATTATGGTGCTTGCTAACTCGATTGGTTTTTGCCACTGATCAATATGGCTTTCAGTTGTGACGTTTGAAAATGGAAGTAAAGAGCAAATTGGTCCTATTTTATGTTTCTGTTCTTATGATGGTATAGTTGGAAGCAGAGAAGGACTTTTTCAGGGGTGTGTAGCACTGCATGTAAAATGTCATTTTTAATTGGGATCGATGGTTATAGGTTGAATTTCCCAAGCAGGTTAGCTCTAGTGATTATAATGCGGCTTTAAGGGTTGCTCGATCCCATTTGGGTCCTTTAGCAGCTAATGATCCTGCTTTATTAAAGCCCTTGAATGAAACTCTTCTGGCTTTACTTTGTCCCAGTGGAGATGCTCTTGGAAATACCTTACCTCGACATCCTTTAGTTGCTTCTCTCCAGGTGTTGTGTACCTGCTGTTATAATATATTGGTAGTTATTTCATTCTTTTATTTTTCATACATTTGCAACTTGGGCTTTTTCAGTTCTTCACTTGGATTGTTATATGGGAAATTGATCATGTAAAATAACATGTATTTAAATATTCTCATGTATTTACTAAGTCTAGATGAAGAATTCTGCTTCAACTTCAAAGAATGCTGCAATTTGTAGAAGTTATAGATGATTATAGTAACATAATGTTAACATTAGAATTTGCTACAATATTCGAGAGCCATATCCTAAACTTTAACATGTGATTTGCCAATTTCTTTGAGCTTTTTATGGGTTGCTATATTTCTTTTTTCTTTTAACTGTGATTTGCTACTTTATTTAAGCCTTTTAGTATGGTATACCCATAATATTTCTCTACATTTGCTAGTTTCTTTCCATTTGTACAATTTGGTTCTTTGCACCAGGTAACTGAATTGCTGAGTTGTTTGGGTATTTTTTTTTTTTACTTTGAAACCTGAAGACGTTCTACACTACATTTTTTATGATTCAAATTTATATGTTACTATTTTGTGTCTTTCCAATGGGTAATTGATAGTAGAGTCTCCATTTTGCAGAAAATATTGGATGAAGCTTGTCACAACCCACAGATTTTATATACGGGCACAAAAGATAACAAATCCCCCATACCATTACCAAGAGTGTCATCACTGACTTTTGTAGAAATTTCGGCAGAGTCCCCTCTATAATTTGGACCTCCCGATATTTCTACAAACAGTCAATTCAACAACACATCCAAAATATATCCAAAACATAGACATCTAGGGAGTGGGGATATCCTAACTATGATTCAGTGGAGCCACATTTACATTATTCAGAACAAACAAATTCATAGCACAAAATACACCCACATGGACAATTGTGGGTTTGCCAAAAGAATTTGCAGGAGATCTGCAGCTAGTCGGCCACTCAGGGTAGGCTAGGGTCTTCAACGCTCTCTGAAAAATAATTTAAGAAAGAGTGAGTTTGAAACTCAGTGAATAAATAACGCCGACCCTTAAAATCTTAAGGACAAGGCCCGTAAAAATATCTATATGTATATATATATATATATTCATCATACTCAAAACAAGCCTCAAGCAGATCGTTTTCTAAAAAAAATGCATCAGAAGTATCTAAGCAGAACTGAATTAAAACAGACGCAGAGCACACAGCTCGCGGAGAAACTAACCACAGACGCAAAGCACTTTGCTTGCGAAATAAATAACTCCACGTGTGGTAGCTACCCACACGGGGCTAGCAAAACCCCTGCTAGCCGAGGTCCAGATCATGGTGCACCAAGGCTAACAACTACTGCTGTTAGCTACAAAGTTCTGAGTAGATAACCTCTTAAATTTAATACAAATTCTCAAATCACATTTCAGATTTAATACGTTTCTCAAATCACATTTCAGACAGAATACCTTCCATATCAGTTTAATATCAAAGTTGCCAAATTACTCCACAGGCATCAATTTACAAAATCTCATATTTAAATCAGTTTTCAGTAATATGCATATAACAAAACATTTATCCAAACGTTAGAACACTGTAAGAAAACTTAGTAATAAAATGAGAAATAGGGTTTACTCACAGTCCGCATTACTTACTCACCTCTAAGGATGATATCAATATTCCCTGCCTAGTCCTCAGCTCTACCTCAATCTCCTGAATACCCTACAATACCCGTTCAATAGATTTAGAGTGTAAATAACCAGAGGAATTGTCTCATTAACTTAGCCTACCCAACATTAATGTCTATTCTTCATTCCCTTAGATTAACATATGAAAAATTAAGGTTTCCTAGGTGTTATATGTAATTTCGGCATGTTAGCCGCGGCCAATTTACTCTTAGCCGCGGCCAATTCTTCTCTGTTTAACCCCCTTCTACAGCCGCGACGAGTTGGACATTCGCCGCGGCCAACATACATGGCGCCGCGGCGAAGAAGCCTCCTGGAGCTTCCTCAATCACCACTCGATATTGGCCGCGGCCAATCCCTCCTTCCGCCGCGGCCAATCACTCTCTGTGACAAGTCTGCCGCGGCCAATTTCCTAATTCGCCGCGGCGAACTACTCCCTGAAGAACTCCCTCAAAATTTCCGTGACAAAGATAGATAATCCACTATTCACCCCTCCATTCTAAGCCTTCCATATACATCCAGCACACACATATATATCCAGATATAGGTTTATATATATATATATACATCTATCTATGGTGGCAGATCATTGTAAAGGCATGGCTTCATTCAAGCGGGGAAACAAAATCAGGAATTTGGCAAGAGGGAAGTGGAAATACTGGAAGCTTGAAGGAAAATCAAACTTGGTCCAACCAACTCATCCCCTTGCACTCTTTTCTTTTCTTCCTGCTCACCCTTCCATCAGTTGACACCCACACATACACAAAAACACATTGCAGAACAAGCAAAACAGGGGAAAAGGAACTCTATGAACTGGAACCAGAAAATGTAACTTACGGCAGCACCCCAGACTTGGAAAGGATGTGTTTCTGGCGTTAACTTTTCTCAACCACCAACAGCAACTTGAACCAGAAAAGAGAAGAAGATGAATCCAGCAGAAATGGCGAGAAAACAGAGGAAATATGATGAAGTTTTGTTCCAGCGTTTTGCTCCTTTTTTCTGACCGAAGGAATGGCTATAGGTATGGTTGAGTGCTGCAGCAATTTGAAGAAGCAATTTACTTAAAAGACCAGCTAATATGAGGGAGAGAAGGGGCATTTCGGAACTTTACAGAAGGAGAAAGAAAATCCTCTACGTGGCAGCTCAATTTTCCCTTTGAAAAGTCAACCTTGCCATGTAGATAACAATTTTATGCATGTTGGATTTATGCATGTCGGGTTTCACAAAGCTCTTTTTTCTAATTAGATTCAGTGAAATTGAAAGTGTTAGATTTAATCTTTTTATTATTAGGCACTTTGTCCTTTTCTGTTAAGTAGAATACCTGCAAGACGTGGTGATTTATAATTAGGCACTCATTAAGATTTTCCTTATGTCAATTTATGACATGACTGCTTATATATAGTTTTTAGAATCAAATTTCCATTCTAAGCCCTTGTGGAAGGGAAAAAGAATGCTAGCATTAGCTAAATTGTCTCAAACATTCTCCTTCTTATATAATTACCAAACTTATGCAGTGTTGTGACTTTGCTAATTTGAAACATAGTTTGTACACTTCAGCAAATTATCCTACTTTTGGTTGATGTTGGTTTGATAGTATAAGTATGTCGATTGATGATGATCATCATCATACTTCCGTCACAAATGTAAGTATTCTACAAGTAAATATTTTGTTGATCAATATAAATTTTCATATTATCGATATTTATATCTTTAGCCTGCAAATGATCCCCCCTCTCACCTCCTTTCTTAAATGAAAATTAATTGGGATCCAACTATTTACTATTTATTTATTATTTTTTGTCCATGTTTTGCTCTAAAGTTTCCTACAAATAATCTATGGCGTGATATCTCCATGAAAATCAAGCAAGATGAAGATTTTTGGCTTATTTATCCTTATTTATGCCAACAAATTAACTAGTTTTCTTAGGTAGTTTATAAACGATGTCACGACCCAAACCCCATACACCTAAACCAAACCAATCAAAAATAGCTTAGTCTAAAAAGCTTGACAACTCATTCAAAGTTCATGTCTTTATATGCACACACACACACACACACACATATATAATTAGGAATTGCTAAAAATCTAGCAACACTCCTTTAAAAAATTAGACATCCCAATCTTGCAATACTAGCACAATCCAATACATATATTCTCAAAAATTCACCAACATCATATACCTCAGAAATTTGCCAAAACATAGCATGTACATAAGTTTTCAAAATATAAACAATGTCATTATAGGGGTCACCATATGGTCCACAATAGAAGCAGAACATCTATATGACTTAAAATAATTCACCACCTAGGAGCCAATATGTCTTGGAATCCCAATACAAACAACTAACCAAAATAACATACTATCCATATTTGGGAGGCACATAAATCTCAAAGCACTTCAATCTACTTTCTGTTAATCTAAATATGACAAAAGGGAGAGGTAAGCTTACCATTAGCTTAGTGAATGCATAGACAGCCAAGCAAGCGGAAGGGAAAATAAGGTTTCGTTTGGTTCAACGGAGGGGAGGTTAATGGAGGGGAGGGGAAGGGAGGGGAGGGAGTTTAATGAGTTTTGTTTGGTTAGAAGGAAGGGGAGGAGAGGGAAGGGGAGATTATTGTTTGGTTCAGAAAGGAAGGGGAGGAGAGAGGAGGTAATTATATTTGGACAAATTTACCTTTTATATTATTTTAATTTTATTTTTTATAAAAAAATTATTTATATCAATAACTTTTTAAAAAAATTATAAATTCTAATCTTTTTTCTATTTTTAATTTCTAATAAAAATTATCTTAATTTTTATTAAATATTAAAATATTAAAAAAGGACAAAAAAGTAAATTAAAACTTAAAAAATATCCTACCTCTCCTCTCTCCTCCCCTCCCCTCCCATCCTATTTTATTCAACCAAACACCTTATTCTTCCTCCCCTCTCCTCCAAAAACCTTCAACCAAAAACACCCTAAGTGTGCATAAAGTTTTTTGCAATAGAGTACTTTGACAGATAAATAACCAACATATACACATAAATAAATAAATAAATATATATATATATATACACAATTACATCAATTCACTTAAATTGTAAGCTATCAACAAAAGCATAACTTAAGATTAAAAAAAAAACATAGAATAGGTCTCGCAAAAAAAAAAACAAAATCAACCCTGCGTGCTGCCACATAGAATTTAATATTACCATTATTGCCACTATATAATACCACAATATTATCACTATTACCGAGTGTTGCCACACAGTGTGCATTCCACAATGCATCTAGTATGGTTATCATTGTTTATCATCTTAATATAGGTGCACCTAAGCCATTATGTCCACTGACAATTATAGGGTTCTAACTAGATTTCTCTCCATAATTTTAAAATGAAATTGTTTAAATAAGTTAAATATTGGCAAGTTAAAAAAAATGAAATCAAATAAAATAAGTAATTTAAATAAAATAAAACAAAAATCACCAACATTAAAATAAAATTATGAATACATTTTCATTATATGGGACTAGAAATGAAATAATAGAATAACAAGCATTGAATTTAAAAGTCCATCATCTCATTAGTATTATAACAATATATATATATATATATATATACTTCCACACACATATTGCATCCCACATTAAAATTTAAAAGACAAGATTGTTTCCTCAGCAACGCTAACAAGATAAATTACAAAACATGAAGCTTGGACTAACAATACATAAACATAAAGTAAAAGAGACTACCACATTACTATCTATATGCTCACCAATGGGGCTAATAATGGAGGTTCCAAATTCTTACAATTTTGATGAAAACTCTAATTGAATAAGCAGTTTTAACATCGCCTATAATTATATTGAATATAAAAACATCACTTTAATTTCTCAAATTGCTTTTAATATATTCAATATAATTAATTTCACCATCTAATACCTAAACCCATAATTATAGTTTAGGTTTTCTAATGCCACTATTAATGTTAGGTTTTGGATTTCACAAATTAATAACCATAATCTAATTTAAGTTTCTAAAAGTTAATTTAAATTTAGAATATATTTTAAGGAGCTTAATAGAGCAAGTTGGAAGCGCCAATTCATACCTTAGTAATTTAAATAAAAAATTCCCAAATTTGAAGTTCCCCCCTCCCAAGGAGCCAAGATGAAGAAGAAAAAGGTTTTGGATCACCATTAACATTAAAATGGAGCTAAAATGGAAGTTAAAATCAAAGAGAGAGCAAGAAGGAAATAGAAAGAAAAAAGAAATGAGAAAAGAAGATGAAGGAGGGCCATGATACAGAAGTTACAAAAGAGAAGGAGAAGCTTTTGGAAAAAGAGAAGAAGAATGGGGGGGGGGGGGGTTGTGTTGCAGTGAACAAAAAAGTAAGGAAGAAAGAAAGGAAATCATATTATAAAAAAAAAAAGTAAAAATTATAAAAGGTGTCCAAGAGTTTTCTAATAGAATTTATGTAACACTTATAGAAAAATTATTTTTTTAATGTCTACAAGTGAAAATAAGAACTCCACAATTATCTATAATTTTCATATCAACGTATTTTAAAATTGAGACATAGAAATATTTTAATGGATACAAACGAGATATTAAAATAGTTCTTTAAGATTATTTTTAAAGCTCTAAAATTATCTTTAAAATTATCTAAATATTATATTTATCTTAAAAATAATTTTGTTTAATTTAATTAATTATTTTATTATTATTATTTTAGTTTGGGTTATTATTGAGGATATGCTTCTCAATTGGTTGTTGAGTTGAAGTAGACACTAATTGGTGTTGCCAAAGTTATCTCGAAAACTAAATTAGTTCCACAAAAAGAAGTGAAAAAGAATATATATAGAGATAATAAAAAGAGAAAACTGGAGGGTGTTCGAATATGTTTGTGTATTCTATGAATCTTCAAGGGGGATTCACGAGAGTTCATAAGGTTTGAATATGTTTTGAAAATCATCTTATAACTTTCATTGTAAAACTGTATGCCTTCAATTTTGCAAATTTGAGTGCATGTGTAAGCAAAGAGAACTGCTCTGTTCCATCCATGGCTTCGTGATTTGTTTATTTTATTTTCTTTAGCAGATGAATTAATTTGGGGCCCAAAATAAACAAAAAGGAAGATTGGAAGGAGGAAATTAAGAAATGGATTTAATTAAGGGATTGAAATTCAAATGAATTGGTGTTGGGGTGTATGATTTAGCTACCGCTTTAGATCTATTAAGGCAAATTGAATCTGAGCTGAAGAGAGCTGAATCTTCTACTAAATGGCTTTTTTTGGTCCATCTGTTGCTTTTGGGTATATATTACATAGTAGCTCAAGTGATTGTATCCATGACTTCCAAACGATCAAGGAAGAGCTCAAGAATGTGGCAAAAGTTTAGCTCTATGCATTTTGATTTTCGTGCTTTGATTTTCAGCATTTAAGTTTTAATTTGATTCTTAGGATCAATTCTTTATCCTGATTGAGATACTATTGACAGGGTAGAGTGAGATTACTGGATAAGCACATTTTGGATCGGACGCTGGAGACAAGTTTTTTTGTACTCCATGTAATCTCATGCTTTCAAATGAGAATTTTTATTCGGGTTCACAGAGCCATTGATTTAGCAGTACTGTTTTACTATGGATGGGATATACGCTTATCTCTAACATTTAAATTAAGAATGAATACAGGAAAGGTTCAGTAAAAGAAACTTCAAGTTATATGCAGGAATGTTATTTTTTTTCTATATTTCAAAATCATAATATTCTTGAATCCATTTTATTATGAACACTCGAGGTTAATTACATATGTCAATGAATTTGCCTTTGTGAAACAGTTTTCATAGTCTAACATTTTCCTTCCCTTTTTGATCGTGTACGACATTTCAAACTTGTGTATTGCCGTCTTTACACTTTACATTTTATCTATGAGGTAAAATCTAGCTGTGGTACTTTGAGTTCTTCTAGGGATCTTTGATACAAAAAAGTAAATGGAAATCTTTAATAATTCCGTAGCCTTTGCAGTGGTAAATAAATCAAGATGGTCCAAATTTATTTATTTTTTAATTTGAAATAATTTTTTTAAAAAAAATTAAATATAGAATAAAAATAATTTTTTATTGTAAACTTAAAAAAAATTTTACTTAAAAGAATAAAAAAAACTTGGATTGTCCAAATTTTAATTTAGACAATCCAAATTTGGACGATCCAAATTTCATAAAAAAGAAATTGGAGAGAAAGGTAAGGAAGATAATCCAAATCCCTTTGATACTTCATTAATGCAGGCTCCAATCAAGGTTGGAATGTGTTATTGTATAGGTGCAGCTGTAACCTCCTTTTAATATCATCTATATCAATGCTTTATGTTCAAATTTAGCTTGTTGGGATTATATTTCAAATGTATTTCACTTATTTATTGTACTTAAAGTTCATGTTGCCTGTGACTTAGTTTAACTTTATATTATATCATATAATTATTTCCTCTGCTATTGCAAATATGTTCTCCCATATTCATATTTCAATATAGACTACTTATTATAAGTGTGTTTATTAATTTTCTCTACCTTATCTACATATACGTGTCTATATATACATTAATTACACTGACGAATCTTATCCTAAACTCTACTTTTCTCATTACATACAATAAAATACTTTGTGCACAGGCACTTAACTAGTTTAAACTTAAAACTCCCTTCTCAGGCAGTCTATTTCTCTTTTACTCTACTTAAAAATTGAATTTTCTTTACATGCGCATAAATGATTTTCTATTTGATCTATGGATGGTGAAAAAAGAGATAATTAATTACATCAGCATGAAAAATAACTAGTTATTTCTTCCCATGCTCTAGTTCTGCAGAAGAGGCGCTGCTGCTGAAGATGATGATGAAGAGACTAAGCTACATATTCCTTTTCTCTCATTAGCCATCTTTTCCTCTTGAGCCTGCCCCCATAGTACACCATAAAACCCAATTGCTATTATACAACCTCCAATCACACTGCATCGAAAATTATTGAACCAAATAGTTAAAAAAAAAAAAATCCAAGACTTAAAAAGAAAAATCAAAATTTTACTTATTAATTACACTGTTACTATTTCTAGGGCATGTACCTTCCAAGACAAAGAGTGTCCCCAGAAATAGAAGTCCCATGGGAAGTGCAATGACCATCCCCCAAGGAGTAAACATGGTCACATACACAGGCCCCTTCTTTCGACATGCCCAAATATGCACTTTGTTTCTTGTTGATAGCATAAATGCCTACGTATATCAATTACCACATCAGATTGTATAACTTTGACGAATTTTTATGTAAAACAAAGTTTTAAATTAAGTTGTAATTGTAAACTGTTCCAATATTACTATCAAGGTTTTAAATTGTGGTTGCGGTTGCAGGTATTGCAAAAATGATAAAACACGTTGCGGGCGTTGCGGACCGTTACGTTGTGGATTATTGCGGTCGCATCATGTGATGCTGTCTGCATTTTAAAACCTTGATTACTATATAGATGGTTGGTTTGTTCTATGCTTACAGAATATAATATAGTTGCCAACTCTATATCAGGTCGTAGCATCCATGCTTTTGCATTTCTCTCAGCAATGAGAGCTACTATGGTGGATAAGATGACAACAAAGCTGCACAAAATGGTTGTCGTCATTAGAACTTCAGGATACTCCTTCACAATCCATGTCTGCATATATAGAGGTGGTAAAAAATATGACTGAGTCACTTTTATTATAATATGCATGGCTAATTAATACTATTGCCATAATTTTTTGAGGAAACAAGACTCATTTCCCTTGATACATCACATTACATTCGTCAATTTTTTTTTTTCGAAAATATCAATCTATACCTAAAAGTATATTACAAAAATTTTCCAGTAATTCTCTTGTCCAAAGAATTACCTTTTATATAAAATGAATTTTTTTAAAAGATAAAATCAGTTAACTTTCTATACTATCATGTTAAGAATAAAAGCACATTCTCATATGAAAAATTGTAAAACTGGGATAAAGTTCAGAATATTGTAAAGTAAATCATAATTTATCCAAAAATTTTGACTCAAATAACACCTCTCTTGACATAAGTGTTAAAAGATCCTAATGCATTTGATTTGAGTTGATCCCTACCGAGTCTCTTTTTCATTCCTTATTCCTTAAATTCGCTGTCTCCTTTCTAGCATAATAATAATAATAATAATAATAATAATAATAATAATAATAATTTTTTTTTTCCTTTTGTTTCAATACTTTTGTAACATCTCTGTTCTCGTGAAAAAATGAAAGTGATCAAGATCAAAATTCAGAAGGCTACAAGTACAAAGTAACCCATGGCCTATGATCTATTTCGTTTTGCTTTGTATTTTTTTCAAAAGGTTTATAACAGCCCTCTCATCACATTAACAAGATTGGCTCCTAAACCTCAATCTAAATGCACTACTTTTCTCCACTTTAATTACTCTTTAATATGTTTCCAACTAAAGCCAGTCAAATAATTTTATTTTAAAAGAAATATATATTATAAAAATTTAACTTAATTGATAAAAAATTAATAGTGAAAGAAGAATTTTGCAATATGACTTCAAATGTTAAGAGGTGAAATTGATATTTTTTAAACGAAAAGGCTATGTAGTGTAATTTAACCTGATCTCCATAAATATTTGTTAATTGTATTTTTTAATCAAAATACAGTTAATGATAGATAAATCAACTTAAAATAAAATTAAAAAAATCTTTATAAAATTAATCAACTCAATGAAAAGATTGGGCTAAAATAATAATTGAGCTTTAGTTAGGAAAGAGAAGCAGTAACTAAAATGAAATGCCCGACTCACCTTTATCCTTGACCTTACCCTACCTTGACGATAAAACCAAGTGAAAGACAAAAGCTACCAGCTGCCAGTAGAATGCCTCCAAGAAGCCACCCTCCCCCAGTTACTTTGTCTGGCAAATTCGAACCACTACTCATGGGCTTACCTTTGTACAGTGTTACCATCAATGCTCCTGTGATAGACACCACTGTGCCAATACATTTTGCATGGCTGCTCACCAGCTTCAGATCCAGTTTTTCAAACCTGAAAAAGTACATATCAATGAAGGCTTCACTCCATTTTCGTCATATATGCATTCCACAGGGGAATTGGAGTTTCAGAGGACAATTCCAGTAATTTTATCAACTAATGATACACGACAAAATATGAAATGTTAATAGTGTATTAGACACATTGAATAAGTTACAATTCTGTTCTCAAAGTATGACTCTAAGATTGGCTGATCCAGAGCAAGATCCTAAAGATTATGAATCGGCAAAATATCTAGGCTCAATGATTACCTGTGAAATTTGATGAAGAAAGGACATTGGTTTGGAAAATTTTAAAGATTTATGTCCGGATCTGAATAATATGATAGTCACCCATTCCGAATTTATGATGTATATAATATATAGTTTATAGGATTTATTGTGCGCTACAATCAATTGATTTTTGTTTTAAGTAAAAACAGTCTAATTTATAATCTTTATGAGATGTATTTAGACTCACTTATTATGATTAGTGATTTTATTATTTTGGGTTAGATATCTAATTAATTAGTATGAATAAAAGTGAGGGCCTATAATTCATAAGTCTATAATAAGTGGGTGCTAAAGTTTTATTTAAACTTGATTAGGTCCTTTCTGTATTCATGTCAAATTTTAACACCACAACTTATCCCATTATAGCTTGTAATAGGGAGTGTAAATCACAGAGGAAGCCCTAGTCTCTTCAAGTCTTCAAGTATTTAGAATCAACGAGGTATCATAAATTTGTCACCATATCTTCTATAAGTAATCAATTTAGTATTCTAATTTCACATAATTATCTTGAATTTATTCTTACATATGGTATCAGAGCCACAATTATATCATTTAAAATCTGATTGATTGAAGACATGATCATATGCATAAAAGTTTTTATCATTAGCTATCTTCATCCATACAAATTCTGATAAAACCTTAGGGCTTTTGCATATATTGATATTTTGAATTAATTGGTGCTTAAAATTCAAATTTTCATACACTATGAAAGGAGAATTTTGTATTTGAAATTATAGGTTAGGGTTTTATGATTCAATTTCAATTCTTACAAAATAGCCCAAATTGATGAACAATTTTTTTATCATTTAGTTCCTCTTAATTATGTAAGTATAACTAGTGTTTCAATTGCATCAAAAATTGTTTAATTCCATGGGAATTTCAAACTCGAAATCTAGGGTAGGGTTTTTAAGATTAAATTTTCAATCTCATGAATTACTGCAAATTGATGAATGATTTTCGAATACAAAGTTCCTTGTGATAATATGAGAGAAACCCACACACCAATTGCATCATAAATCAATCTTTATCATGGCAATTCGCTTCGAAATTGAGCTCAGCAATGGCATTTGTTTAAAGAGAATTTTCTCACATAAAAACTCATAAATCCTTGATAACAATTAGGGCTTTTGGTATAAATGAGTTTAGGATGAAATTTTGATCAAAATATATAAGAAAATTACAAGAAAATGCATCAAGAATTGCCCAGAATTGAGCTTTGCTTAATAAAATTTGGCGATTTAAGGGTAGATGAGTTTAAAATGGGATTAGGAACAAGAACCATGTCAAAAACACAAGAAAAATGATGAAAAACACTAAATCCCGACTCCCCCACCCACGGGTCTACATGACCCATTTTTCAAACGTTGGGCTGACCCGCTAGAGGTAGCAAATGAAGATCCTAGTGCACGCCACTCACGCGTCTAGAGAGTGTGGTTTATACAGATGGAATTTTTTAATGTCTCTTTTTGCGTTGCAATCCATATTTTAAATGCGATTTTTTGGAATATGTTTCATAATTTTTTGACCACTGTAAATATTTTTTATATAAATATTAATATCTAAAATATTTTTTATATTCATTTGGATGATATTCTGAAAAATGATGCATTAAAAAATTAATTTACTATATTAAGGACCTTATGATGATATTCACTCTTCCTATATGATAATATATATTTTTATACTCTCAACCTAAAAGTAAATATCTTAATATGTTTGTTTTAAGAAATATATGATTTTATTTTAATTGTATTTGCCTAGAACTTCTTTGGAAATGCTATAGAATTTGTTCATGGGCAGTAGGGGTGTAATATTTGATTGCATCTCCTGAAAAACTGTACCATGATTTTGGGCAAGACATAAGAAATTCCTGTGCAAGGAGTTTTATAAATTATTGTGGATAATTAACACCAAAGTGGAATTGTTCATATTAATTCATAAAATTTCCTTTGTAATTTGAGGAAGGCTTTTGATTATCTCATGCTATAATCTACCCAAAGGGGATTATTATATGTTATAATTAGGAGTTAATTTGGGATGAAGTTAATAGTGTATATATTGGCCTAAAATATTTATCTTCCTAAAAGAGATAGATATTTGAATCTAATGTATTCTCGATGATTAACTCATATGAGGTTCTAATATAAGTTGTGACTTTGATTTGTATATTCTGCCCAAAGAGAAATATGCTATTATGTTGGCCTCATTGTGATGGCTTGTTTTAATTAAAGTTATGTATAAATTGCCCTTATTGTTTATTCTAATGCATTCCAATTTTGCAGTTACCTTTTCTATGAATAATTATTATGCTTTAATTGATATTTTAATTAGATCAAATTATAACAAGTAGAACCAAGGCCTAGAATTCTCTTTGGGAATTGCTTATCTTGATTTTGCACTAGGCGAGAGTAAGTCTAAAGTGAATGAAAATAGTATAATTGAACAGAAATAGTTTTTAACTAAATGAGAGAGATTTAACAGACTTAGTCTGACTGCCATTAAAATGACCATTTCTGAGCACCTACTTAGTGGCTTACCAAAAACCACAAATGCTAAAAAATTTCTTACTGTTTTGGGAGAAAGATACCAAGTATCTAATAATGTTGAGTCTGGATATCTTATAAAAAAGTTGACTGATATAAGCTATGACAATAAAGGAGTAAGGGAGTTTATTTTAAATATGGTTCACATCCAAACCAAACTAAAAGCCTATAACATTGACCTAAATGAGAATTTCATTGTTTCACATGTCTTGAATTGTCTACTTGTTGAATTTACACAAATCAAAACTGCCTATAATACCTTTGGTGAAAAGTGGACCATTAATAACTTTATTACCAAATGCATGGCTGAAAAAGAAAAATTAAAGAAAGAAAAGAATGACCTATCCCATGAGCTAGTCCTTTTTACTTCCCATGATAAATCCCATTCTAGCAAGGGTAAATAGAAATATAAGAAAAATTAATTCAATATTTCTCATAAGAATCAAAGTTCAAGGAAACTAGGCAATGGTCAACACTATGATGTAAGAGGTCCTAAACTAACTCCAATTAAAAAAAAACATATGATGTTTCTAGTGTAAGAGAAAGGGGCATAAAAAGAATGATTGTACAAAATTCAAGGTTTGGCTAGAGAATAAGCAGAAATCTAGAGGTAATCCCTTAGTTTTTGTTTGTTATGAGTCTAATTTAGTTGATATCCCTATTGATTCTTGGTGGCTTAATAGTGGTTTTATAACCCATATTGTTGTTTCTTTACAGGGGTTCAAAAACTTAAAGAAACTAAACCCGAGAGAAAGCAAAGTAAGCTAAGGGTAGGAAATGACCTTGAAGTAGTAGTAAAGTTAGTGGAAGACGTCAATCTAATTTTGGCAACTGGATTTGAACTTATTTTGAAAGACATTTTTTATGTACCTTCTTTTAGGAGAAATTTGATTTCTATTTCTTGTTTAGATAAGTTTGGCTTTTATTTTACTTTTGGCAATGAAAAATTAAATTTAATGTTAAATTCCCAAATTATTGGTTATAGATATTTAGTGGATGATTTGTATGGACTATCTTTAGTTTTTTATAATAATTTTTCATCTTTAAATACTAAAAATGTGATTGTCAAAAAGTCTAAAATTTAAAAAAAAATCCTTTTCATTGTGGCACAAGCCCTTAGGTTATATTTCTAGGGAAAGAGTTGAAAGATTAATTAAAAGTGATATTTTAACTTCTTTAAAGTTTAACGATTTAGGGCTTGTGTGGACTGTATTAGAGGAAAGTTCACTAAGAGTAAAAAGAAATGTGAGACTAGAAGTTTAAATCTTTTAAAAATTATTTATACAGATATTAGTGTACCCCTTTCTCCTATAATTTGTGGTAATAGATTCTTTATCACTTTTATTTATAGCTTTTCTCGATTTGGCTATCTTTATTTGATTAAAGAAAAATATGATGTTCTTAAAAAATTTAAGATTTTTAAAACTCAGGTAGAAAAGCAATTGAGAAAAGTCATCAAGATAGCGAGATCTGACTGTGGTGGAATATATTATGGTAGACATGACACTACAGGCCAGCATATAGGACTTTTTGCAAAATACTTACAAGATTGTAGAATTGTTCTATAATAAACCATGCCTGGTAGCCCTAAACAAAATGGTGTAACCGAAAGCTATAACTGCATACTTAAAGACATGATGAGCAGTATGATGAGTAAATGTAACTTGTCAGAATTCCTATGGGGTAAGGCCTTGAAAACAACCCTTTATATACTGAATAGAGTTTTTAGCAAATCTGTGCCAAAAACACCTTTTGAACTTTGGACAGGAAGAAAATCCAATTTGAACCACTTTCGTGTTTAGAGATACCTAGCAAAAGTTAAAATTTACAATCCCTCATAAAAGAAAACAAATCCAAAAACTAATCATTACTTTTTCATTGGATATTCAGACTGTGCTAAAGGGTATAGGTTATTTTGTCTCGGTAGAGGTGTCAAAATTTGGAATCTATGAATGCTAAGTTTTTGGAACTTGATGTAGCTGAAGCCATTATCCCATCTCATGAGACTTCTATGGATACCCCAAAATCTATCTCTTTGCCTCAGCCTATTCTTGATAATAGCATACCATCTAATACCTCCATTGAAAATAACCTTTCAATCCTCCTATTAAAGTCCCATAACCAATTAAACCAGCTGAACAAATGCTTATGAGGAGATCAGTTAGATAAAGAAGTCCTACTATCACTGATGATTTTATGGTTTATCTTAGTGAAGATGCCTATGATATTAGGGATGTTGTTGACCCTAAGAATTATAAAGAAGCTATTTCTTGTTCTCAATCTAATATGTGGAGAGATGCTATAGATGAGAAAATGAAATCTATGGCTAACAATGAAGTGTGAGACCTTATAGAATTGCCTAGTAATTGTAGGACAATTGATAAGAAAGATTCACAAGGGAAGATTGAGAGATATAAAGTTACACTTATGGCTAAAGGCTTTACTCAGAAAGAAGGCATTAATTTTAATGAAACATTTTCACTAGTATCCATTAAAGATTCTTTTAGAATTATTATGGCACTTATAGCTCATTTTGATTTGGAGTTGCATCAAATGGATGTTAAAACAACATTTTTGAATGGTGACCTGAATGAAATAGTATACATGCAATAACCCAAGGGCTATCAAGCAAGAGATAATGAGCATATAGTTTGTTAATTAAAAAGATCAATTTATGGTCTAAAACAAGTTTTCTAGATAGTGGTATTTAAAATTTGATGAGGTAGTAACCTCTTTGGGTTTTGAAGAAAATAAGGTTAACCAATGTATATATATCAAAGTCAATAGAAGTAAATTCATTTTTCTTGTGCTGTATGTAGATGATATTTTACTTGCTAGTAATGATCTTGATTTACTTCATGAGACTAAACACATGTTAACTACGTTCTTTGACATAAAGGATCTTAGTGAAGCATAAGTTGTGTTGGATATTGAGATTCATAGAGATAGATCATGTCATATACTTAGATTATCTCAAAAGGCTTACATTAATAGAGTTCTGGAGATGTTCAATATGCAAAATTGTAAACCTAGAGATGTTCCAATCATTAAAGAAGATAAATTTAATAAAGACCAGCTCACTAAAAATGAGATTGAAAAGAGAGAGATGAAAGATAAACTCTTTGATAATGCATTGGGGAACTTAATGTATGCTTAGGTAGGCACTAGGCCTGACATAGCTTTCATAGTTGGTATTTTAGGCAAATATCAGTCTAATTCTGAAAATGACCATTGGATAGCCACAAAGAAAATAATGAGATACTTGCAGAAAACTAAAGAGTATATGCTTATGTACAAAATGGTTGATAATTTGGAGATAATGAGATAAACTGATTCAGATCTTGTCAGGTGTCCTAATGATAAAAAATCAACTTCTGGCTACATCTTTTATGTTAGCTAGGGGTGCCATATCCTAGAAGAGTAAAAAACAGACTCTAGTTGCCTCTTCCACTATGCAAGTAGAGTTTATTGCTTGTTACGCAGCTGCTACTCATGTTGTTTGGTTGACCAATTTGATGACAGGGCTTCATATTGTAGATTCCGTTGCAAGACCACTAAGGATTTACTGTGATCATAGTGCTGTAGTGTTTTACACTAAAAATAATAATACTACTAGTGGTTCTAAACATTTGGAGTTGAAGTATTTTACTATCAGAAATTTAGTAAAGAACAATGAAATAGTGTTGAATATATAGACACAGATTCTATGTTAGTTGATCCATTAACCAAAAGACTTAGGCTCATTGTGTTTAAAAGGCACGTTGAGAACATAGGTATTGTAAGTTCTTTTGATATGTTTGGTAAGTGGGAGGTTGAGTTTTATATTATTTTCTTATTATGTTGAACATTTTCTTTAGATATTTTTTACATTCACATGATTTATGTTTCGACCAATTGATAATGTATTAAATTTTTGGTACTATGTATTTTTAAACATATGCATCAATTGCAAAATTTTAAACTCGGTGTTATTAGGACCACTAGGCCCGTGGTCGATGTCATATTGGAGTTGAGGCATGATGATTTTTTGACAAACCATACAATTTCTCTGGTTTTAAAGCATTTGAGAGAAATTATGAGGACTGACAAAGAAAATAGTAGCTCGGCTGTTGGAACACATTGGCATACGATTTTCTTGTTACACTCCACACTAATGACTAATTGACAGAGTCAGTGATACTCGTAACCATGGAAGATTTAATATCAGTAAGAGATATGATAACTGTCATGATTCAATGTTACTTGGCTTTAGTTGGATAAAGTCATATAAGATATCACATCTTGGATCATATGTTTTTAAAATGTGGTTACAGTATAAAATTAGTCGTTAACCTAAAAGTTGTTTTCAAAATAAAAGTTTTTAAAATGAAGAATTGATTTTGCCCAAGTGGGAGAATGTAGAAATTATTGTAGGTTACAATTAATTGATTTTTGTTTTAAATAAAAATAGACTAATTTATGATCCATGTGAAATGCATTTGGGCCCACTTATTATGATTAGTGATCTTGTTATTTTGGACTGGATATCTAATTGATTAGTATGGATGAAAGTGTGGGCCCATAACTCATAGGCCCATAATAGGTGGGTACTAAAGTTTTATTTAAACTTGGTTAGGTCCCCTCTGTATTCATATCAAATTCTAACTCCACAACTTATTCCATTATAAGTTGTGATAGGAAGTGTGAATCACAGAGGAAGTCCTAGGCTCTTTAAACCTTCAGGCATTTAGAATCAATGGGATATCCTAAATTTGTTGTTATATCTTCTACAGGTAATCAATTTAGTATTCTAATTTTGTATAATTGTCTTGAATTTTTTTTTACACAGTTATATATATTAATCAATTTAATATATTAAAAAAATAGTGAAAAAACACCGTCCAAAATGTATTTAGTGTATTGTTTGAGCCAACTTATTTCCTTAATTTGTTATGATTTTTATATGAATAGATTTTTTGTATGAGTCTCAACTAATGAAAAATTTGTTCATTTGATTTTTTTTTTAAATAAATAGGTTTTGATTTAGGAGTTTAAGGATTCTCCGAAATTAGAGTCGAGAGTTGAATTTGTTATCCACTAGGATAAAGGTCATTAAAAAATTATTGTGTTAGAGATCCAGAAATGTGAACTATAATATTCTACCCCTCAAATTAGAGATGAGACTTGAGTTTGTTATCCGCCGCTAGGGTAAAGATATGGAGATCAAGAAAATAATTTTCTAGAAGTCCAGAAAAAGTGTACTGTAGTACTCTACCCGCTATCATGGCTGCTGAAGATGGCGGGCATGGTTTTAAATTGCGGTTGCGGTTGCGGTTGCGGCTGTGTTGCGGTTGCGGGTGTTGCGGAAATTATATAACGTGTTGCCGGTGATACGGACCGTTACGTTGCGGATTATTGCGGATGCGGAGCGGACCGCATCGGCAATATTGCGGCCGCATCATGTGATGCAGTCCGCATTTTGAAACCTTGATGGCGGGTGTGAGGGGGTGATACCTGGAAACGATGGCAAGTATGAAGGTAAAAGTTAGGGTGAGATCCACCATGGCTGAGTAAAGAATGGGAGAGCTATATCCAATACCAGTATACGTTAATGTCTGGATTGCACAGCTACCACATGTCCACAATCAAACCATCAAATTTCAATCTCACATAAGCCACTCCACCCATGCACATCTTCAGAATTCATATTCATATACAAATAAAAACCCTTTTTTCTGTTGGTGGTAACATGAACAATAGAACATACCTGAGCAAGCTAAGAACAAATATTCTGCAGATGATTGAGGTGGTGATGAAGGGAGAAGCTCTCTTTCTGTAATAAAGGAAGGAAGATGGAAGAAGGAGACAGAGAGTCATGGCGTTTGATTACACAATAAAAACAAAGTCACTCATCCCTTTGGTGGTGGTGGCTGCTTTGATCAGAGTGTTCAATCCCACTTCCAAGCATAGAGCAGCTACCATTAGTGTTGTTACTCCCACTCCCCCCATTCCTCGGTTTTTCTCCCTCTTCCTATTATTGTGGTGTTTCACCTTCTCCCATCACTTGTAAACAAAGTCAGACTTGCGCTAGTACTTGACGAGTTTTCAACCATGGAAATGCTTAATTAAAAAAGGTGCTTTCCTATTATTTTTCCTCTTTGAGTTATCAATACTTAATATCTATATATATATCCTTTTAAATGTATTAATTGAATCTAAAAATATATTCTGAAGTAGTAATATCGTAGAAGAGAAATAATATTTTATCATAACTTGCAAAAAAATTTAAAGAAATTGAACTTATTCATTACCTTTTTTATAATTATAATACTTTTATAATTTAGAAAAGAACAATTATATAAGTTTCTTTTAAGTTTTCATGAAATTTTTTATTTTTAAAAAATATATAAAATTTTTTGAAACAAAAAATTTATTCAATATTTTAGTCTAATTTTAAAATTTTTGACCAAATTATCTTTTATTTATTTTTTTCCAAAAAAATATGTATTTAGATTAATATAGAATATTTTAGTCAAACAATTTAAAATTAGATTAAAGTATTAAATAATTTTTTATTTAAAAAAATTAAGTATATTTAAAAATAAATAAAATGTTTATATAATTTTAATAAAATTTTAAAAAAATCTACGTCATTTTTTTTAAATCAACTCTTTTATCTATTAATTTTACTACAATAAATTTATTATTATTTAAATTTAAAAATATTAACAATATAAAATTACCAAAATGTCATTTCCATTATTTAATACTTCTATACATATCTCTCAACTTTTCTAATCAATCTATCTAAGAGACATAAGAAAAGACCCCACCAAAAACACAAAAAGCATGTCGTTTTTGTTCTGCTATGGTTCCCATTTAATTGCTCCAAATAATGACTAGAGGTGTTTATTGGCTCGGTTGATTCTAGGGGCCCACTCTAATGCGACCTAATAGAGTTGGGCTAAAAATATAAATTGGTAGGATTTTAAACAAAATTATATCGGGTTGGGTCAGGTCACAGGCGAAAACATATTCCGCCCAATTTGTCATAATAGTTACTTTTTGTTTTGTTAGTTATCAATATCTTATCATTATATATATATATATATATAATTTCATTTGATTCTTTTTACATGCTATAACTTTTATTATTTACCTAAACCCTCCATATTTTTTAATTATTTTTATTATTGATATGTATGCTTATTGACATTTTTTTTGTTGAATAATGAAAAAATATATATTTACCTAACGCTAATTATGTTAATATAGTTTATATTTTTCTTGATAATATCAAACTATTTTTTTAATGATTGATAAAAATATGAGGGTTCTAAAAACCTATTTTTTGAAGTATATGCCTATAAGTCTGTAAAAAAATATTTTTATATTATAAGTATCAGTTTATAAAAAAAAAAGTTTTGAGCGGCCATAACCCAATATAAAATTGGACTTGTTCAGGTTGAGCCAGACCATGGGCATAAAAACAAACCCAATGTCTTAATCGGGCCGGGCATTAAGCATATTAGATGTCTGACTCGACTCTACCCATGAACAACCTTAATAATGATCGTCAATTATGAGGTTCTTGTTTCCATGAGTTGTGATGGCATGGACCTAGAGGAATTTTTAACTACACAGGTATGTTTGTTTGAGTTTCTCCCTAAATATATAAATTATGAAAAAAAGCGAAAAATAAACAATATTAAATAATAAAAAAGATATTTCAATTACCCTACATAATTAAATTTTTTTAAAATTTAAACAATAAAAATTTATTGTAATGAGACTAATATATTAAACAATTATTGTGATTTTTTTAGATGTGAAGAAAATTATAATTTTTAGTTACCCTCTTTAACATATGTTCTTTTAAATAATTTAATGAACAAAATGATTTTTAAAAAGATTTGAGTGTTTGTTAAATAATTTTTCTAATTTAATTTTTTTCCTTACAAAACCTCTCATGAAATTTTATTTTAAAATATTTTTTAAAATAAACAATAATTTACAATAATTTCAAACAATCTCAAACTTTTAACTTCCCTGTTACGAAAATATGACTATTTGTAGGGGTCTTCTGGACATAATG
Organism: Erythrophleum fordii; assembly: GCA_032878935.1. Taxonomy (NCBI): domain Eukaryota; kingdom Viridiplantae; phylum Streptophyta; class Magnoliopsida; order Fabales; family Fabaceae; genus Erythrophleum; species Erythrophleum fordii. The sequence continues at coordinate 43,209,077 of JAVQMF010000053.1, read as the reverse complement.
ATAGTTACAACCATTTTTAAAGTAGTGGTTGTAAAATCCACTGCTAGTATCTTTATTGCAAATCACTTTATAATGATGGTTTTCAACGAACAACTACCGTAATAAAGTATTTCGTGACAATTGACACAATTGCTATAGATTATGATGCAGAGTTAGCAATGATTGTCACTGATATAATTATTGCTACTTTTTATTTTTTATTATTTTTAATTTTTTTGTTATTATTTTAATTATTTTACATTTTTTTGATAATTAAACCTAAATATAAATATAACTAAAAATTATTGGTATATAATAATGACAATAATTATCAATTTTAAATTATAATTAAATATAAAATTAAAAATTAAATGAAATACATGCAATAATATTATCATAAAAATAAAAGTTCTACAAGTTAATAAATAAGATATATAATTTTGATATCATTCAACAAAAGATTTTAAAAATTATAAATCTATTAATAGTCTTCTTTTTAATTGAAAAATAGTAGAGAATATTATATTATAGTTGCTCAATATTCACTCTAAATTAAGAATATAAAATTTCATTAAAAATATTAAAAAATTAAATTACAAAAAATAAATATTGTTTAATGAATACATTATTGTTAGGTAAAAAATTAAATTTTAAATGTAGTACATGTAATAATGCTTTATGTTCAAGATTAAAGCTGTAATGCCCTGTTACGACGTCAACAGCTTTTACATGGAAAAGTGGAAGGGGAAGGGGACTCTTTGTTATATCGAAGGGTATAACTGGTGGGACGCACAAGGGACAGGTGGCAGCAGATGCAAAGAATGTGGGTGTTGGGCAAAAGTTTGTTAGGCAAAGCAAATGTGTCAACCGAATTCCATTACGCTTACAGGATTGAGGGATAATATTTGCATAGAAAGGAGAGGGAACGGGGTGTGAAAAGTTTTGTGTGGTCTCCGTTCTTGCTCTCTGCATGTGAGTTCTCTCCCTCTTCTCTGTCTCTCTTCTGATTGAATGTTCTGTGCTCTATACTTGGTTTTGAGACATCCATATGTTCTATCCTGTATTCAGAACTCGCTATGATTTCCTTTATGGCTAGAGACTGAGCTACTAGAATAACACTACAGGAGATTCTCATTATCTAATAATTTGTGATTCATTTCTTTTGCAGCTTAGTTAATTGTTGCAGGCAACCATAACATTTGGTACTTTCATTGCTCTTCAATGGCAGAAAACACCTCACTTAAAGAACTGCAGAATGATATCAGACGAGCTTTCGAATCGTTGAAGGTTCAAGACCAACATGGTGTGGTTCTCCAGAATTGTTTAGTAAAGGTTGAAGACCAATTGTCCACCATCCAACGATCCTTAGATGTTACTACTCATTCCATCGACAAGCTTGTAGTTCCTCCGGCCATTGGAGCATCGAACTCATCCCATCTGGTTGCCTCTCCTGCAACGATTGTCCTACCCATTCACATGCAGCAAATGAAGTTAGACTTTCCTAAATTTGATGGTACTGAGCCTCTTAACTAGTTATTCCAGACTGAACAATATTTTACCTACTATCATACCCCAGATGTGGAATGGATTACTATTGCCTCTGTACATTTTGAGGAGTCTATGGTACCTTGGTTTCAAATGCTTCAGCGAGCTAATCAACTACCTTCCTGGTCTGCTTTGGCTCGTGCAATTGAAGAACAATTTGGACCTTCTCCTTTTGACAGTCCTAGAGCACAATTATTTAAGTTAATGTAAACAGATTTCGTGATTGACTACTACACTCAGTTCACCACTCTGGTTAATTGCAGTGATGGGCTCTTTGACTCTGCTCTCTTAGATTGTTTTGTCAGTGGGCTCAAAGATCATATAAGGCGTGATGTTCTAGCTCAATCTCCTCCATCTTTATTGAAAGCTGTGGTGCTGGCTCGTTTGTTTGATGAGAAAGCTACCTTAGGCCTCTTTATTCCTGTTTCAAAGGCCATTTCCTCTTCTACAGCCAAGATATCAAGTCATTTAGCTTCATCTTCTTCTGCGTGTTTTGTTCCTACACTACTATCTCCCAGTGCTCCTCTATTACCCATTCTTCCTTCATATTTTATCGGCCAAATAGCAGTTCCGTCGAGAAAAAGGGCTCTATTTTCATTGTGATAAAAAATATTCATGGAACTATCACTACAAGAAAAATGCCATATACCTTACCTATAGTTAGTTTTCGTGGGTAAAAGGTAAAAATCCATAGGTATGTATAGCTTTACTTGACCTATACCCATGGTCTAACCTTCCAATCAAATTTGCTTTACTTTTACCCATAGTCCTTTGATTTTGCCTATAAGTTATACCTATGATTTCGTGAAATTGGGTATATCTTTAAAATTTTTACCCATAGATGCTTTATTGTCACTATATCTGATCATAATATTTTCATAAAACCTTTACCCATAGACATTTTATTATTAGTAAATCCTTTACTCATAATATTATACTGTCACTAAAACTTGTAATAAAAACTTGATAAACCTTATACCCACAAATATTTTAATGTCACTAAAACCTTTATCCACAGTAATTTTGCTACTTTATCTATAGGTGTTTTATTGTTATTGAAGCTTTTAGTAACAGCAATGAGTCCATTGCTATCGGATATGATTATATCATTTAACATTTCAAGCTTATCTTTCAATACATTAGTGCATATTTAATTTACACAAAAGAAAAAATAAAAATACAAGACATAATTAGTTTTTAAGTCACTAAAAATTCATTCCATTACATTAAACAAATTCTAATAGTCATCTTTATACAAAATAAAGAGTCCATCTATCCACCCTTATACAATAGTTTTCCAAATCACAATATAAAAGAAACCAAATGTTAAGTCAACAGGTGAAAACACATATGCATAACACTTCTGGCTTTGCAAAATAACTATATCCTAGATGCTCCCTTTGAATAAGTTTGAAACTTGGTCTCAACCTATACATGGAAGTCAATGATATCAATGTTAAAAATGAGATTATAGTTTAGTGAAGTAAAAGATAAACAACTTATAAGACAACTAACTTTGATTCAATTAATGCATGGATATACCATTTTCATTAGGATTGCTTGAAGTTGAAGATCTTGGATGGCCATTGGGAGCACTGTTGCCATCTGGCACCTATATAGAAAGCAAAAAAATTAAAATTCTCTTAACAAGCCTTTTAGATATAAAATTTTATCATAGATATAATATGAAAAATTTGACAAATCTCTCAAGATGCTGCCTCAATAAGATCATTAACTTCTTCTCTAGAAAATCGTTATTGAATTATAGTTAAAACATTGGTCAATAAAGTTTCAACTTTTTGGAGTCTTGCTTCTACTGCTATATGTAACAATGAGTTGGCATTAGTGCTCTTGGCAGTTGAAATTTTTCCCATACAACACACACGTCCTCTCTTTTCAAGTCCTAAGATTTCAAAATATGCATCATCCTTCCAAGATATACATCTTTCAGTGTTTTCAGAATTTTATGAGTTGCCCTCTCCATTCATGACCTTTTTTAGCTCATCCTAAATTTGTAATGGATATAAAAATTATAGCACAAGTTAACCAACCAACCAATAAACAAGGAAGTGAATGCTTACATGAGGAGAGCAACAATCTTATGCTCACAACATGATCAAACTCATCCACATCTTTCATAGAAATTACATTTTATAACAACGTACAAAATAAAATAAAAAAGATTCCTTGAATTAAAAACTTACAATTATTCTGGTAGCCTACTCAGTAATAATTCTTCCATCCTTGCGAGTTCGCATATCAATATAAATTTCTGCACGATTAGGTTGCTTTCTATTCCTTGTTTGCCTAAAATTTTAAAGATAAAAATCACTTAATCTAAATAAATCATCCTTTTGAACAAAAACCAAGAACCAACATAGAGCAAAAACAAGGAACCAAATAAACATACAATAAGGAGGAAAGAGAAGTTATTTATAATAAAAAATATTCATCTAACTAATGCCTTTAGTGGTGAAAGTAGAATAACAGATACATGAAACTGTAAGCTTATGAAACATGTAAATAGTGGAAATGAAATTGACACTGACCAAAGCAGAAGAAGTTGGGAGGAAGTAAGTATCTCTGTGATTCTTTGATCACAAGTTGTGTATCAATGTGCCTTGAATCTAAAAAATTCTATTTAAACTATGAAGTCTAATGTAAATAATATTAAATTGAAGGTAAAGACATGTGCCATTAAAAGTACGATTTCCTATTCTTGCTTGAATCTATACAAAGAACAGAATACTATGATTCATCTTATTGCCACTCTTATTCTGCCAAAGGCAACTATATTGAAGTTACTGATGTTTAAATTATAGTGAACAAAATTTTATCACATAAGAATCACAAATACCACAAATGATATAATAGAACTCTCCCTATAAAAAACCCGCTTTAAGGACAGCATGACAGGTGGATGTTTATCCCCCTCCCTCTTCTCAATTACACACACAATTACACAATTAGCATAATAATCTTTTTGTGGCTAAAGACATATATATATTCACGTCTAGAATCTTTCTTGGTCCCCAAATTGTTGAAGCAAGCTATACTTGGAAATGCTTACATGTATGATAAAAATGGAGACCACGTGGAGTTGCCTAAAGAATAAGGTTTTGCCATTTTTATCTCACAATCACAGTGAATATACTGAAAAAAGTTGGCAAGAAATAAATTGTTCAATGCAAAATCATAACTCTTCCCACCTGTATAGTTTTTAAGGCATATTCCAAAAAATATGTGGATGATATCTAAACAAACGTGCACATATCTTCCGTATATCTTGTTTCTCCATTGATTCATCATGAAAAATATCGTCATATATCTCAAACTATTTTAATTCCTCCAAACAGAAAAAAAAATATATACATAGATGAAAATGAATTGGTCAATGCATAATCATAACTCTTCCCACCTGCATAGGTTTTAAGGCATATTCCAAAACCAAGCCACATGGTTCTCTCTCTCTCTCTCTCTCTCTCTCTCTCTCTCTATATATATATATATATATATATATTTCAGAAGCAATCAAATCAAATGAATGGCGTTATGTTCAGAAGTAATCAAATATATATTTCAGAAGCAATCAAATCAAATATATATATATATATATATATATTTCAGAAGCAACTCGACCTTTTGTTAACACTTTTCTTATTTCTAACAGATGTAGTTCTATATGAAAAGGCAGCCTAAGGTAAAGACTATTATGTTCTTACGGCAATGAAGGCATTGAACAAAATGTTAGCAATAGGATATTGGACAAGTATAGAATTAGGCAGCAATATATTTCTTAGAATAATAGATATTCCAATTTTTTCATATCAAATGAGAAGTTTAGATATGATATCACCTTGTATTATAATATTAATATCCATATTTAAAATATATCGAAATATCAAATCTTGTTCTTTAGACTTTTACCACTTTGTTTTAAAAGAAATATCAAGAAATTCGTAAGCTCAAGTCGTACAAAAATATAGAATTAACTGGCTCTTCGTTTGCACAAAAACATTCAAGTTCAATTCATACCCATCGCTTTTTTCATTCTTCATTCCTAAAATTTTATAATTTAGGCACTATACCTAAAAAGGTGTTGGGCTTCTAGAGTCCTTTTTAAAATGGTGTAGGAAAAAATTGAAAATTAAAAATTAAAATGAATAAGCGGTAATCATAATTTAATTAATATATATATTATTAATCTTATTAAAAGATATATTAATAAAAATTAAAACAAATATTAATTCTATAATATTTTATAATTACAGAATATTATAAAAAATTCAGTATTTGTACTAAATAAGAATACAGAACATCCCAGAAAACCACGTTTCAAAACAGCTTTAAAATTATTTTACTACATGTTGAGCAAGAGAACATGTGAAAACCACATTTGGAAGCCGTGGGATCCCATACCATTAGAAATTTAGAAGAATAGCATTTGACTTGCTGCATATGAGGAAGCAAGAAATCTTGAAGACAGAACAAAGATTCTGACCATAAGGAACATATGACAGACATTCTCTTTAATCAGAGACACCCCCAAATCTCTACCTTACAGAATATCATGTTATATGCATGTTTTGTGTTGGCAATTAATTTTACAAGGTAACTAAGCTTTTTTTAAAGGAAGAAAACAAACCTTCTCATTAATGAATCTTGGGAGACTTTTTGTACCCATGCAATGAATATCTTTAAGCTTTGCACGATTTCTTTTGTTAATTTCACTTAATGTCTGATTTGAAATTAAGTAAGAAAGTTAGAAGGAAAAAAAAGAAAGTAAGAGATTGTTACATCATGACATGTAAGAATATATCAATTTAGTAAATAACTTACTTGTCCTTTACTAGAGCACCAATATTGAACCAAATCTTGATATTGAAGAGGATCAACCCTCTCATCTGGCACATTAGCAGCTATTTGTTCTTCAGTCTTGCTTGGGTCATACCCCTTTTTTTTGTTTTAAATCATGCTTCCATTGTCTCCATTTGTCACACATCTCTGACTTTAGTATATTTGCCAAAATTTCTTCTTTGTCCTTATCTAACTTGGGAACAAATTCAAATCTTGTCTAAACAAGTGGAGCAAAGAGATGAAGATTAATTTTTTAAGTAAACAAAGGAAGAGTTAGACATCACAATAAAAAAAATTAGCTATAATACCATTATTGTTTTCAAGATTGATTGTTTGTAGTCATCAGGCATATCTTTCCATGATTCATAATTAATTGGAGCATATTGATGCTTCCTAACCAAGCTACCCTCTTCATGCCATCTCATGAATGAAGCAGTTTTAGAAGACATGAAAAGCCTTCTCAACCTAGGTATCAAAGGAAACCATCACAAAATCTTTGCTGGGATCTTTTTTCTCTCAGATGTGCTACCTTTATTATTCTCTAAAATAGTATGAGTTTTCCATTGTGAGACACCACACTTTGAACACACTTCATCTTTATGCTTGTCCTTCCAATACAACATACAATCATTAGGACAAGTATGGATTTTCTTATACCCTAAGCCTAATCCAGAAATTAACTTCTTTATGTCATAATATGACTTTGGCAAAACATTCCTTTCTGGTAATACATCTCTTAATAACTCTAATAACATTGAAAAAGACTTATCACTCCACCCATGAAGACACTTAATATGATAGAGATGTAAAATAAATGATAGCTTGGTATATTTTTCACAATTTAGGTAGAGCTTTTGTTCAGCCTCCTTAATTAATTGATAAAATTTGTCAAAGCTATTCTCTTCTCTAGATGGTTGTTCACAATGTTCCCCCCTCACTTGTTTTGGAATTTCTTCATTGACATCATTCATGTGTTCTCTACCTACTTGTTCAGGCATTCCAAAAATATCATGAAGTAACCCATGCATATCATTTTCTAGCTCTACTATTTCTATATTTGTACTTGTAGATGCTTCATATGTCTCTCCATGAAAAATCCATTTTTTGTACCCTTTAAGAAACCCCTAACGTGGATTAGTTAAGTGCTTATAAATGTTTGATCTAGGGTATCAATGAAGATTGACACATACAACGTAAGGACACAAGATTTTCCCATTTACTGCTGACTTTTAAAATGCAAAGTCCAAAAATTCAAGTACACCTTGAATGTAAGCCTCACTTCTTTTAGAAGGATCACTGATCCACCTTCTATGATCCATTGAATAAAACTATAAACATGCAAGAATAACATAAGATTCATAGTTAAATCATGTCAATGCACCAAGATCATTATCATGTTATCATCATATGGTTTCATGGTCAATTATATTTTTATTATATATCTTTATCATCAATAATCATCTTCTACAACAGTACGTTTATCATTTCACCAGGAAACATGTTAAAACTCACCAAAAGCAGTTGTTCATGCACAAAATCTACCAACAACTACTAGCTTGACATGTAATCCCTGAAAAGAAACAAGAAAAATGCACATCATCACTACTCATTAGGTAAGCAATTTACTTTGTAGGTTAATACTAAATCGGTATGAACAAAAATATTTGTATGCGTAAAAAATAAGCTCCTCTTGACCAATAAGAAACAATTGTATGAAATTCAATGTTAATATTTATAACACTATTTGAAGGCTTACATTTTTTTGTCCATATTTATAATTAAAAAAAGAAGAGAACTCAAATACTGTTGCAAAGTTAAATTTCAAGTCAAAACAAATCTTTTAGACTTGACTCGTTGAGGCAAGACAGTCATGACTAATTATGGCTGCAAAACCACCCTCCACGCTCTTTTACCCATGCCCTATTTATTATGCAGAATAAAATGAAAAATAAAAAAGAAATTTATGATTTTATGAATAAAAAAATACCAATATATATTTTTGTGATTCAATAGTATGAATATAAACTTTTGCATTCTCAATGTCTAGATTTAGTGTCTTTATGAAAGGATATATGCTATTTGTTGGAACGCTTTCCTTCTGTTTGCATTTTGGGAGTCCCAAAGACCCACAAAGCCTCTCTTACATTACAAGTACACAAGAAATTAACTTCTTAATTTTTTATCTTTTAATGTGTCTCTTTAGGTATGTTTTGTTGTAGTTTTACTTATTATCCAAAAAAATATCCTCATTCAAAATCATTAATTATCACCTAATATTTTTGAATTTGATCTCTACACTCATTTCGCATTATACATATCTTTTTTAGTAATTTGACAACAAGTATTTTTTAATTATTTGTCAAACACATAATATTCATAAAAATGTTTTTTAAACAATTTTTTCATACTCAAATTATTTTTTTATAATACTTTTAATGAAATTAAATTTTAGAATAAGCAAAAATCTACGATAACCAACTCTTAGCCTCTTAGACATGTTACAAGTAAAATATTTAATTAATATTAATAAATTGATAAGAATGTTTATAAAAGTTGTCCAAAGAATAGTCATTGCTAAGTGATTTTCTGAAGCTGCTTCACTATGTGAATCAAAGTCAAGGGGTGTATTGATAAATGAAGGGTGAAATGTTAAATCAAATGACAAGAATGAGAAGAATATTATTCTTGCAAAGTTTCAACGCTGCACTAACTTGAATGTAAAAATTGACTAATTCAATGATGGCTTTGTAAATAACAATTTTATTCTCTGTGGTCAAAATTTTGAAAAAAAAAATTATGAAATAGGGTAGACAACAAAATATAAATAGAAGAACCAGTAACAAATAATAGAATTGAACAAAGAATCTAATATATGTAGCATCTTAACGACTAAGAACTTAGAATATAGCCATAGACTCTGCATATTTAATGAAAGAAATATTTTAGGAGTGAGGCGGATAAATAGTATGAAAGAATAGTAGAATTACCCATTATTCCAATCTTTAAGTGACAAAAAGAACTACTTAAGCATCCAACAATTCAGAAAATAAACTTGTTGCATTGAAGAAGCTTCGCGAATATGACATTCAGAGTTATTACTCATTACTTTGATTTAGAAAGTGTATAAATTCAAAGTTATTTTTTTCCAATCAAAATAATTAGTTTTGCTTAATATCACTTGCTTTTGTGTTTGGATCAGTTGTTGTGATATATAATTAAACCCACTAATTTTTTCAAGTATCATAATAGACCCTTTCTTAAACCCCTAATTAATTACTTGGAATAAACTCATCTCAAACTACTCATTAAGGAGTAAACCTGTAGAGGCACATGCATTACGCAAGTAGCTAGCTCGAATATCAATTTTCTATTTAAAAAAAAAAAAAAGTGAGCTGACAATGATGCTTCTGTTGTCTTGTCACTAAGAATATGAAAGTGTTCAATAGCATTTTCCTGAAAGAGTAAAGCGAAAGGCCTAGTTACCTAATATTAATATATATTTTACAAAATACTTTTATAAAGGTAATGTTTCCCTATAAAGGAGACCAGAACTACGCAGTCATACTAAAATATTCGAGGACACATGCATGCCTTAAAGTTACTCCTTTACAGGTCGAATAATGTTAAAGTATTTTAACATCTCTTGTCTTCTCTAACTTGGCAGTTCCCAGAATAGCCCCCAACTCTGAACCAAGTTCCTCTCTCAATTAAGGGCTCGTTTGGAATTGCATTTAAAAACTGCGTTTGCACAGAAGCTCCAAGTTATTGCTTCATATGAAACGTGGTTTCGGATGGGTACAACGCGTTTCCAAACACGCACTAACTGATCACTGGAAGCACACTATAAATATAAATTACACAATACTACTTAACTCGACATTTTAAAAAATTGAGCTCTTACACTATCATATTTTTTCCAGATTTATATAAAACACTTTTTATCCTTCATAGATTTCAAGATGATCTCACTACTCTATAGAACTCTGTAACATCTGTAACCTACCATACCCCTAAAATCATGTAAAGTTTCTCCTAGAAAAATCATGTATCTACTTCCAAGCCTAAGTTTCAAATTCAGATTTAACTTACTATTATCTTACTAGTAAATAATATAATAAAAGAAAATTAAAAAAGTGGTTAATTCCAACTATAAGCATGACCTAATATGTGGCATTTTCAAGGAACTTTGGACCTTTGCTCTGCTCATTGAAAGCCAGTAATATTCTACATAAGAAATTTTAGAATAAGTTACTAAGAAAAGAAATATCCATGCAAAAAACATTATGAGTCCCATTTAGTCCACTGTTGATGATTAGGTACAAGTCTTAAGAAATTAGAAATGCTACTAAACAAGCATATCTTATCTCATTACACGCAAACCCAAATTCTTCATCAAACAAATATTGAATATAAGAAAGTTGCAGAACCATCATTTTGAAATGACCTCCAAATATGACAAGTATAAATGGTTCGTATGACACTTCAAGCAAACACATCTCATTATGCACGAATGTTAATAGTATTATACTGAGCTAAATAATGAAAGAAAGCTTCTAAGTTTTGTCAACCTTTATGATTAACTCCTATCATTAATCACTTAATCAATTTCTAACTTAAAATGGCATCATCAATATTTTCTCTCATTCATCAAATGTGCACAGATGGCATATATAACATTCTATAACTTCTTATTAAAAATGAAATTGTTGCAGAAGCATTGAGAACCTTGGTAAGCAAATTTAAAGGTTTAGTGATATGTGGTCTATATAGGCAAGATCCGGTCTTAGGATATTGACGGATGCTATGATCATGAACAAGGAAATGCCAACATCTTTCTGTACCATAAAGAAAATAAAAGTATTTATTAATGAATACTAAAATATTTAATTGTCTTAAGAGTTTCAAAGCTCACATTCTAATGCTTCCCACCATCTCCAAAGTCATATTACTGACCATTTATCACTTTCAATTTTACATATCTCAAATATTTATTTAATTTCAAGTTCACTTCTTCCTATAACAACTACATGCATGGTAATAATAAGAGCATACATGGTTATTTTCTTTTTCCTCTAAATGCTTGATAAAATTAGAATTATTACTGGAATAAAAAAAAAGGATAAGACGCATACCATATGCTATCACATGTTAGCACTATAAATTCATCATCGCAAAGCTTAACCCATAAAATGTGAATAACAAAAACAATCTAGGAGTTAAAACAAACGAATATTAAAAGAAAAACACTTTAACAAGTGGCAAACCAATCAGTTAGTTGAATTAAAAAAATGGAAAACTTACAGTGATTATATCTGGATTGGCAATCACAATTTGTTTTTCAACAAGCTGAAATTTATTTTGTTAGAAGAAATCAGTCCTGAAAAGAAGGTGGAGACAACTTGTTAGAAACAAAAGGCTGAGACAAGGTGATTGGTTCCTTCTCTATGTGGATGATGATGATGGTGAGTTTGTATTGAAATTTCAAAGAAGCTTTAAATCATTTGGTCGTGCTATTCCAAAAGCTATGATTGGATTATAGACTTGGCTACTATGTATTATTTATAGTATGAGGACTCTAAAATTTCTTTTTAAAGTTTATATATAGTTATGTATAAGCATTGTATATTCAATCTATAGAATAAGGGAGGTGAGGGTGAGGATAGGGGTAGGGATGGGGTGGGGAGTCTTTCTAATTAACCTCTAATATTAAGATTTTTAGCTTGATTACAGACATAAGAAAACATTAATCAAAGGTGCTACTAGTCATGATGAAGATTTTTGGATTGATTTGTGCTTCCATGTTGATCTTCTTTATTAGTTCAGGTCATCTCGTAAGGTTAATTAAATCTTGCAAATCCCATCAATCAAACCACAATCCCTTCAAACAGAACAAAACCTAGCCATCTAAACCCAACTATCAAACAAATGAAACTGAAACAACCTTCATGCTTCAGTTGGATTTGATGTTAGAAAAAAAAAAATTATGATATTACAAATAAGCACCAGAGGGATAAGATGAAGATATGCAACTTAAGAGGACATCACTGAAAAAATCATTTCTACAAAGCAAAATGGAAACTTGCAAATCATACCAGTGATTGGAGAAGCAAATAGAACACTATTGACTTCCAAAATCCTAAAATGTTAAGCAGAGATCTAGGAACTTCGATGAGAAATTGATTTGCCTTCTCCTCCTCCCATGCTTTCCATGATGGCCCTTCTCCGCCTCTTCACACCAACGTCAAATCAGTGGATGAAAGAAATTTTGAGATACCCTCAAATTTTTGATGCCATCCAGAGGGAATGCAAGTGCATAGTGAAATGTTGAGTTTTTTTTACCCACACTAACATATTATAGGTAAAGTGAGATAACTTTTATTTGATACTTTTACCCACACTTTTTAGGTATGGGGTAAAAATAATACTATGTATACTTATAACTATTTAGCTTATTTGTAGCTATAACTTATCTTTACTTACAGTTTTTTTATCTGTCACTAAAAATGACGGTGGGTATATGTCATTTTTCTTGTAGTGCATAAGTGTCGTAACAAGCACTTGATGTTGTTTGAAACTAAAGTTGACTTCTTTGACTCACCACCATTACCTAATTCAAGTCCTACTGATATGTCTCAGACTAGTGACCCTTCTTTGGCTTTTCATCACCTATCTTTACATGCTTTCAATGGGTCTCCTGGCAATGCTACTATTCACTTTCAGGGCTTTATCTCAAGCAAACCAATATGTGATCTTTTTTATTGCAGTGGCTTTGACAGTTTTATTCAGCCATGCCTTGCTTATTTCCTTCATCTCCAGATTGAACCTGCTCCACATATCAAGGTTATGGTTAGTGATTGTTCCTTTCTTCAAGCTGAATGATTTATTCCTAATTTACCAGTTGTTATTTGTGGTCATGTCATTCCTTTTCCAACATATGTCTTGCCTGTCTCTGGTTCCAAAGTGGTTATTGGTGCTTCTTGGCTTGCTATTTTAGGGGCTCATATTGTCGATTATAGCACCGCTTAGATTAAGTTTCACAATGGTATTAACTTTGTCACTCTCTAGGGTCACAAATCTTTGGCTTCTCAGGTCATTCATTTTAAGCGCTTTGGTGTTACGGATCAAATAGATACAATGTATCTCTTATCTTACTCCTCTACGGATGTTTTGGCTAATGCCTCTATTGATTTTCCCATGGATTTACCTACTGATTTGGTTGAATATTAAGGAACTACTCCTCTATTTTTCAACTTTTAAAGGGTCTACCTCTACCATGATTACAAGGCCATGCTTTACCATTACAAGAAGGAGTTACTACTATCAAAGTTAAGCCATACCGTTATCATTTTGCTTAGAAAGGCATAGATTGAACATATGGTTAATGAGATGCTAAGGACTTATCCAACCCAATACTTCCTCATTCTCTGTATTTGTTTTATTGGTTAAGAAGAAGGATGGTTCATGGCAATTTTGCATAAATTATCGTGCTCTGAATGTTGTAACTATTAAAGATTCCTTCCCTATTCCCACCGTTGATGATCTCTTGGATGAATTGCATGGGTCTATATTCTTTTCTAAATTGGATTTACATGTTGGTTACCATCAGATTTTGGTCCATTCCAAAGATCGTTATAAGATTGCAGTTCGCACCAACAATGGCCACTATGAATGGATTGTTATGCCTTTTAGCTTAACAAATGCTCTAGCCACATTTTAAGCTCTTATGAATGATATTTTTTGCCTTTATCTTTGTAAGTTTGTCTTAGTATTTTTTTACGATATTTTAATTTATAGTCTTGCTTAGGTATCTCATCTGGAACATTTACTTGTAGGACTGGACTATTTACACCAGCATTGCCTATTTACGAAGCTTTCCAAGTGTTCTTTTGGTCAGTCGAAAGTTGATTATTTGGGCCATATTGTCTCTAGCCAAGGTGTTAAAATGAGCCCTTCTAAGTTACAAGTTGTTAGCAATTGGGATATTCCTACTTCAGTCACTCAATTGCATGCTTTTCTTGGGTTGTTTAGTTATTATCGCCAGTTTATTAAACATTATGCTTCCATTGGTAGTCCTTTGATAGATTTGCTTCAAAAAGACAAGTTCCAATAGTCCCTGGAGGCATAATCTGCTTTTGAAGCTTTGAAAGATGCATTATCACAAGCTCTTGTGTCAACTCTTCCTAATTTTTCTAACCATTTTGTTCTCAAAACTGATGCTTCAAGACTTGGTATTAGTGCTGTCCTATCTCAAGAAGGGCACTCCATTGTATATTTTTCAAAGAAGCTCTCACCTTGCATGCAATGTCAATCAACCTACGTCCATAAGCTCTATGCTATTACTGAGGCAATTGCCAAATTTCGCCACTACTTAATTGGCCATCATTTTACCATTCAAATGGATCAGTGTAGCCTTAAACATTTACAATACCAAGTTATTCAAACCCCATAGCAAGAGACTTGGTTGCTTGAACTCTTAGGATTTTCTTATTCTATTGAATACAAACTGGGCCCTACTAATATGGTTGCTAACGCTCTCTTTCAATCCTTCCATTTGGCTTTTTTAGTCTCTTACCCTTTTGTTTTTTATGCTGTCCATGCTGCCATTGCTTCATCTGGATCTTTGCATAAACAAATTTCTTAATTTAAAGAGGCTCTGGCTTAATATCCACATTATTCTCTTTATATTGGCCTCTTATTTTAGCACAATCACTTAGTGGTTCTAGCTAACAATCAAGATCTTATTAAGCAAATTTTACCGGAGTTTCATTCTTCTTCTATTAAAAGACATGCTAGATTTATTCGTACCCTTTCTCGAATCACCACCTATTTCTTTTAGTAAGGCATGCATACTGATACTCATGCCTTCATTTGACACTGTAAAATTTGTCAATGAGCCAAACATGTTTAGACGTCTCCAACAGGCTTACTAAGTCCTCTTCCTATTCCTAATTAGGTTTGGGATGATATCACCATGGATTTCATCATGGGTCTCCCTCCATCTAAAGGGTACATGGTTATTTTTGTTGTAGTAGATCATTTGTCCAAATTTGGTTATTTTGCTCCCTTACGATTTTCCTTTATTACTGCCTATGTTGCTGAAGTTTTTTTATAGATTGTAGTAAAACTACATGGCATTCCTACGTCCATTGTTTCTAATCATGATAAAATCTTTGCTAGTTGCTTTTGGCAACATTTATTCAAGCTTTAAGGGACTACTTTAAGAATGAGTACTACATATCACCTGCAAACCGACGGGCAATCTAAGGCTATTAACAAATGCATCAAAATGTACCTTTGTTGTTTTATTTTCGATCATCCTCGTTTGTGGGTTTCCTTCCTTCCTTGGGTCAAGTTTTGGTATAACAGCTCTTTTCAGACTTCCATTGGCATGACTCCCTTTAAAATTCTATATGGTCGCGATGCTCCATCCATCGTTCGAGAAGGTTTTAATTCCGATTTAAGTGATTCTAAAGACATTTTACTAAATTGGAAACTAAATTTTATGATGAAAAAGACGGTTCTTAAAAAGAAGTTAAAACGAAGTCAAACCGAAAATGCCATTGCAAAGGGCGAAATTAGAAACAATTTTAAAAAGGAAGCTTCTTCATTCTTCTTTAAAGTTCACGTTCACTCTCCCTCACTTCAGACTAACTTTCTTCTACCCATAACAAAGAGGAGAACCAAAAATTTTAGGTGCACAAGGGAGGAAGCAAAAGAAGGAGAGAAGGCCAAGAAAAAGGTATAGAATCCATGGATTTTCTTAGTTCTTCCTTTAGCAAAGTTGTTCTCCTCCTTCCTTCTTTTCCTCCTATGATTTTCTTGATATATTTGGTGCTATTTTGGGGGCAGAACAGAGAGGAAAAATTCGTGTTTGGAGTGAGGCAACCAAGGAAAGTGAAAAGCAACCAAGAAAGAGCAAGCAAACAAGATAAAACTTTCATTCTTTGGTAGCTTCTTCCTCCCGCTTCCTCTTGAACGATTTGGCCACCATGAGATCAATTCTTAGGGGCTATTTTCTATCCAAATCAAGGGGGGATTAGAGGTTTTGGAGTGCAAGGATTAAGAATCTATCATTGAAAGCAAGTAAAAGCCATTGAATTTCAAGTTAGCAAAGTGTAGAATTCTTGAAGAGTTTGTAAAATCTGTTTTGATGTATGTATTTCCTAGGCTATGTGAATGTTTAATTGGGCTTCTAAGACCTCTAGGAAGCCTCCCAAGTGTGTCCCCTATCAAGGAAAAATCAAGAAGCCATAAAACCCCATTAATGCTCTATATTTTGGCCAAACAAGGATAGCATAGCTAGGGAGAGTTTTAAATTTTTTCAAACCCATTTTTGAGTTATATATGATGAATGAAAGTGAAGGGAAGCCTTGGAAAAAATTTAGGAAGCTTAGAGAATGAGTTGATTCTTTATGCTCCATAATGTGACCTAAGGAAGCAACATGTACTTAGGCTCTTAGTTTTAATTGGATGATGACTCCAAGAGGCTTAAAGGGAGTCAAGAATCATATATAAAAGGAAGGAATGGGGCTTAGACTTCAAATAGTGGGTGTTGCTTCATTAGTGCCATAAGGAACCATAAGTGAATCATAAAACAAAGTTAGAGTTTCAACTAGATAGGTAGCTTTGAGAATGGTTGCAAGAGACTAATTGGTTCTTATTTTGTGTAATTAGGCTAAGGAAAACAAGCCCCACCTAATTGTGAGTGTGTAGTCATGGGAGAAGATCCAATTTCAAGAGAAAAAGTGTGCTTGTGTGGCAAAAGTAGCTCTCTCTCTCTCTCTCTCTCTCTCTCTCTCTCTCTTTTCTCCTATGCATGAATGAATGTCTACATTGTCTTTGAATATATGTATGTGTATTTTGAGCTATAAATTATGTTTTGGTATGATACATATATTCCACGGAACTATAGTGTTACATTATGTATTCCAATGATGCCTAGAATGTTTGCATTGGTTTGCTTGAATGTGGAGAGGCCAAGAACCTCCTATCTTCGGTGAGGATAAGCCAAAAACCCTTAGAAGTGGTTGAGACCAAGAGAAAGTCTCCTAAGAGTAAGGCTTAGTTCAAGGCCTTTTAGAAAAAAGGTGAGGCAAGTCCAAGAACCTTGAAAAAAGGGGGTGAGGATAATCCATTCATTTGACAAGCCTAAGTGTGTTATGTGTGCTTTATGTAAATGCCAAGAATGTATCTTACACCATTTTCTATATTAATATGCCATGCATGCATCCTTAAGACTTGTATTACATTCTTTATGCATGATTGAATGGGAGATGAGCTATTGGGATTCTTTGAATCTCACTCCGTCCTTTCCAATATCCTAATATGCTAGGTGGAGTCAATGAACATGGAAATAGAAGCCACCAAGTGAGAAGATGAAGCCTTGATCATAAAGCTTTTAATGTTGTTTATGTTGTAACCAAAGGAATGGTATATAATGTAATCTTTTGATAAAATTGATAGACAATAAATGGAACATGTATAATTACCCTAATAGATGATGTATGTATGAAATTTAATGATAAATAGAATGTATTGCAATTTTTGGGTATTGAATGGCCATTCCAAGTACATGTGTCTTAACATATGGCTTGAGGATGAAGGATGAGATTTTTTGTTTTGAGTTTCCACACCTTTAATACAAGCTTAGGGAGTCTTTTTGGGTTATTCCCACGTGCTCAAGTAGCCATAAGAACTTTGGGAGCCATTTTGCACACTTTTGCACCATTAAAATACATTAAAATGACCCAAATAGCATCCTATGACACATTCTACCCAAATGAAGGAATTTTTCCATGAAATTTAGCAAACATGTAAAGATCATTGAGAGCTTTTTGGCAAGCTAAATTTCAGCAAAAATAGATCTTTACAAAATTAGTTATGAATTTTCAAAGTTGGGATTTTCTATTGGTTTTGGTATGTGTACTATTCACACTGACAGGTTTGTGTTTCTATGTCATCTGATAGAAAAATGGTTTCCAATGCTTGTGAAATTTTACATACATAAATTAGAGATTATAACCTTTCTTTGACCACTGAGATCACCTCATTTGGAGGTCTAAGTAAATAGTTATGCAATTTTGCATTTTTCTATCAGTATCAATAGTGTCCCCTGAGTTCAGTTACTGTTCTATAGATTTCTAATGGCTATAAGTATCTGTTTCATTTTAAAATTATTTTTACATACATTTAACATCTGTATCTTTATATAATGACTAAATTTGTGTGATTTTAATTTTTTTAGAATTAGTTATGAATTTTTAAAATTCATATCAGTAATCTGACCCAGTAGCCCAGACAGCAACGACCTCAATGGCTTTTCAGATGCCAAAAGTTCTCCCCTTAATGATTCATGAGATGAAATTATTTTTACCATGGGGTAGACATCTAGAGCTTTCTAGAATGGTAAATGTTTTTGGATTTCAATTTTTTTGAATTTAATTATGAATTTCTAAAATTATGATAAAAAAATTAAAAATTTGGCCGAAAATATGTATAAGTATTTTATGCTCCCCCTTGGTTTCCACGAGATGTAGGCCACTTTTGATGATGCAAATGATTTGTATTTATGTAATTAAATATGTGAATGTGATGTATGAGCTCAGATGATCCACGTGACACCGAATGAAATTTTTATACACGACGCAACGCAAGGAAATGTATTATTTTTAATCCATTTTCCTTATTCCTTCATGGAATTGATGGTGTAAAGCATGGGAACGCAGATGCAAAGAATAAGATAAGATCTCATTTAGAAGATAAGTCAATTTTCTTATACTGTAGACCACTTGATCAACAGACCATTACACTTTGATGAGATAATTATTCATATTGGAATATCA
Organism: Erythrophleum fordii; assembly: GCA_032878935.1. Classification (NCBI taxonomy): domain Eukaryota; kingdom Viridiplantae; phylum Streptophyta; class Magnoliopsida; order Fabales; family Fabaceae; genus Erythrophleum; species Erythrophleum fordii. The sequence continues at coordinate 43,189,854 of JAVQMF010000053.1, read as the reverse complement.
TAATGAAGATCTTTATAGAATAACCAAATTACAAAAGTGGAATGTGATTGAAAATGAGCCATTCATTCCTATAAAGAAAGTAGATGAGAAGCTATGAAATGAATGGAATGAAGAAGATTAAAAGGAGATATGAAATTAATAGAAAGGTGATTAATTATATTTTCTATACTGTGAATGTAAAAAAAAGGTTTAAAAAGCTCTAAAGGTGTAACTTGATAGAAGAAATATGAGACAAATTGAAAATAACATATGATGGAACCCCAAAAGTTAGAAAGACAAGGATTGACATATTAGTGCACAAGTAAGCTATTCAAAATGAGGGACAATGAAAGCATAAAAGAAATGCTTCAAAGACTTGAAAAAATCATCAACAACCTTTATGCTCTTGGAAAATGCTATTCAAATGAAGATCTCATCCAAAAAGTCCTTAAGAGTCTAACACCATTATGGAGTGCAAAAGTCACAACAATTTAAGAAAGCAAAAAATTAGAAAGAATGACTTTTGATGAACTCAAACGAAACTTGATTGCCTATGAAGGAAGCTATCTAAGTAGAAGCATGTGAAGCTCAAAGAAAGAGAAAAGCATTGCACTAAGAACCTCCCATTAAGATAATAAAGATGAGCTTGTTGCTAATTAATCAGTTGATAAAGAAATGAAACTTTTGACTAAAAGGATGTACAACTTCCATAAGAAAAATCATATAACAATTAAAGAAAAGGAAGCATACTGAAGAGTGAAAGGACCAAAAACACATTCAAAATGCTACAGGTGTAATAAGACAGGTCATATAAAAGCTTATTGTCTATTAGCAAATAAATTAAGCTCAATAAAAAGAAGACTATGGTAACTAACTTATCATGGAGTGATGATGAACTTTTGGATAAATCGAATGAAGGAGAAGAGTAAGAAATAAAAAATATTGTTTCCTAGCTGCAACAAATTCTTAAGATGACATGATTGAAGAAAAGGGAGCTAAAAACTTCTATCTTATGAGTAATGAGGAATTTACTTACACAAGGGTAGATGTCAATACTCCTTTTATATTTGATGAACTATTACATGCCTTTGATGCTGTTTTGAAATATTTAAATAAAATTGAACTAAAATATGATGAATTAAAAAGGGATCACATGAAAATATTGAAAAGCTTTAGCGTAATCAAAAATGAAAAAGATATCTTAAAAGAGAAGCTTAAGTTAATTGAAGAAAAATATTCTATGCAAGCCTTTTAACAACAAACAAAATGTTGAAAGAAAAAGTTGTAAGTCTAAATAAGGATTTAACAAGATTTATAAGAGGTCATGAAAACTTAAAGATAATTTTAGGAACATAAAAATGATCTTTAAGAAAGAATGGTATTGGTTGTGATAGTGATGATGATAGAAAACAAACTAAGATTGTTTTTGTGAAAGCCTTAAATAAAAGATCACTTAAAATGTGTTATACTTACAATAGAAAGGTCATATGCCTTATCAATGCCTAATGAAATCGAAAAGGTTGTTTAAAAGTGGATTCTTAAAAATACTCTTTTATATAAGGAATCTAAAGCTAACATGGCAAAAACCCAAAGTTTCTTAAGTACCTAAATTTTCATCTAATGCATCCAGGTCTTTCTTAAGGGTAGAATTGGAAAAGACCTCTGGTTCCTGAATCCAAGATGTTCCCATCACATGACTAGAAACAAGAAAAATTTTTTGTCCTTCATTCCTAAGGTATTTAGTGATAGTAAGAAAGGTAAAATAATAGGTCTGGGTACAATAAGCATAAATGCATGTTTTAATATTGATAATGTATATTACATTAATGGATTTAAACATAATCTAATTAGCATTAGTCAATTATGTGACAAAAGTCATAAAGTTGCTTTTGATTCCTACACATGCATCATTTATGATAAAGAAATGGATAATATCTTAATCAAGGGAAAGAGGCATGATGATGTCAATACAGTACATCTTGATAATATCGCTGCTCAAACATGTCTTGAATCCATGCATGATCTAAGTGAGTTTTGGCACAAAAGGTCAAGACATGTTAGTATTAACAAAAGAATTTGTTGTTGGTTTGCCTACACTCAAATTTGAAAAGGATCAAGTATGTGAAACATGTTAAGGAAGCAAACTAGATCATCCTCCATATATGAGGAATTTGTTTCTATAAGTAGACCACCTCAACTAAGTCACACAAGTTTATTCAATTCAGTAAGGACATAAAGCCTCAGAGGTAAAAGTTATGGTTTCATTGTAGTTCATGATTTCTCTAAATTTACATGGGCCCTTTTCCTTGCTCATAAGAATGATTGTTTTAATAAGTTTAAGACCTATTCTGCACAAGTTGAAAATGAGAAAGGGACTTAAGTTGAAAATGAGGAAGGAATTTGAAAATCAAATTTTTAAAGAGTTTTGTGATGAACTTAGAATAAATTACAAATTTTTTGGTCTAAGAACTCTTTAACAAAATAGAGTTGTAGAAAGAAAAAAATCATACTTTGATTGATATGACTAGTGTAACATTTGGTCTCTCCATAAACGTGAGAAACACAATGTTTGGTTTCTCCATAAACGGCAGAAATGGGCCAGATACAAAAGGAAGTCCTTGAAATAGAAGAAATTGGGGCCAACTAAAATTATGATTAAATTTAGATATTATAAAATGAGGATTTGAGCCTTGAGTTACCAAGAAATCAAGGCCAGAGTGATTTAAAAAATTTGCCAAAAGACCAGTGGCATTTTTATAAATATGGGCACTTTTTGAAAAACATACAAGAGGGTTTTAAATGAAATTTTTGAGTTCTTCGGGATTCTCAGAGGCTCTAAAAATCATAGAAAGCCCCGGGACAGTTAAATCCCCTCCGGTGGATGTTTTCCAATGTCAGTGTGCCTAAACTTTGACGGATTCATTCGAAAAGGTTTTAGCTCCAATTTGAGTGATTCCAAAGCCATTTTTCTTGATTGGGAACCTAAATTTTATAATGAAAAAGACAGTTCTAAAAAAGGAGCTAAAACGAAGGAGAAACGAACATGCAAAGTATGAAGGGCAAAATAGAAATTTTTGAAAAGTGTAACTTATTCCCACCTATATATATGATGCACCCTTCTCCTCCCTTCATTATGCACAACCATGTTCTGCCTAAAACCAGAAGAAAACCCTAGGGAATGAGGCTCACAAGAAGGGGAAGAAAAGGAGGAGAAATCAAAGGCTTAAGGTATGAAAATTAGTAGTTTTTCATGCTCTTTCTCTTCCAAACCTCTTCTCCTCCATTCTTCTTTGTTTTCTATGATTAAAATGAGGTTTATAAATCTAATTCAAGGGAGATATTCAAGGGAAAGTTCGGATTTGAAAAGAGGAGCTTGGAGAAATCAAGATTTAAGCCAAACTAAGCAAGAAAACAAGGTAAAAATGCATCCTATGGTTCATATCTTTCATAGCCCTTCTTCTCCATTTTGACCTAGACTTAGATAGACCTAAGGAGTCATATTTTAACCAAACCAAAGGTGATTCTTAGGTATTTGATGGAGAGGAATAAGAATATGCAAAGAAAACCAAGAAATAGGCATTAGAAATCAAGATGCAAAACTTAGGGTTTTAATTACACCTTCTAATTTCTAAATTTGTATGATACTTTCTAGGTCTAAGTAAGAGTATAAATGAGTTCTTGAGACATCAAAGATGCTCCCCACAAGCTTCCTCCTTCAAGAAAACAAAGAAAACTCCATGAAGCCCAAAACCTAGAAAGTGAGTGGAGGCCTTGAAAAAATTTTAAACTCATAGAAAGTGATTTGGTATCTTAGGTTCCATATTATGACTTAAAGAAGCAACATGGTACTAGGCCTTTTGTTTTAATGGTGTGATGACTCCAAGAGGCTTAAAAGGAGTCAAGAATCATATTTGAAAGAAAAGAATGAGTCCTAGAAGTAATTTGAGAGGTATTTCTTCATTAGGTGCCAATATGGACCATAATGGGGGTTATAGAGCAATCTAGTACTTAAGCAAGTTGTATGGTCTTAGAGATTGTTTCATGAACCTAATTGGCTCCCATATATTATATTTAGGCCAAGAGAAACTATCTCCACTAATTTTTGGGTGTGTGGCTGAAAGAGGAGGCTTGAATCCTAAAGAAAAAGTGTGTGTTTGTATACAAGGTAACTCTCTCCACCTTCTCTCATGCATGGATGTGTGTTTAGCATGTCTTAGAATGTGTGTACATGTATTTTCAAGCTATGAAAAGTATGCTAGCATGCCTTTATATGCCATAATTCTTGATGCCATGTTATGTCTTCAAATGAGTACATGATGTTGTTTGAGTTTGCTTGAGTGTGGAAAGGCCGAGAACTCTTCCCTTTGGTGAGGATGAGCCAAGAATCCTTGAACTTGGTTGAGACAAAGTAAAGAGTCTCCCAAAAGTAAAGTGGGCTCCCAAGAGTGTGGTTGAGTCTAAACCTCTCAAGAATGGGTGAAGCAAATCCAAAATCTATTAGGAGAAGTGTGAGGCCAATCCAAACACTTAGTAAGCTCTTGAATGTTTTGTATGATTGATTCACATGCTAAGTTTGCTTTTAAAATGTCCATGTCTTCCATTTTCCCCATGCATTTTTTGCAAAGCTTGCTTTGCGTATATTATGTATGATTGAATAGGAGATGAGTTATTGAGATTCTTTGAATCTCATTTTCTCCTTTCTAATGATCTAATATGCTAGGTGGATCAAGCAATTATGGTGAAGGGAGCCAACAACCATGAAGAGGGACAATTCACAAACTTATGCCTTGATTTTAGCCATTTTGGAACCATAATGATGGTTTATCATGTATATGATGTTGTATATGTACTATGAACGTTGAGACATATGTAAATATACTAATATATGATTTTGAGATGTATGATTCTCATATATGACCACTAGCCCATGTTTTAAGTATGTAATGCCATAGTATAAAAGTTTAAAGTTTGATGGAAATATGCATAAGTGTGGGTTGAATGGCCAAAATAAGATATATGAGATTTGGGACCATTTGTGCAGCTCACACGAGTCTCAAATAAGCTTTTAAACTTTCCCAAAAAGTGCCAAGACCAAGGGAAATCCATTTGGCAATTTTGGTACCCAATATGGAGCCAAAATTGACCATAATGGAACCCTATATTACTTTTTAGCCAAATGAGCTAGTTGTGATCTAAAATTTGGCATGAAATTAGGTCTCATTGAGAGCTTTCTGGGAAGATAAAGATCATAAGTTTTGGAGGTCTAGAGAATATTTGATAAATTTTCAAAGTTGGGATTTTTCATGGATTCTGGTATGGGTACTGTTCATACTGGCAGTTTTATGTTCTGTGTCAACCGATGGCCAAATAGTGTCCAATACTTGTGAAATTTTATATGCATAAACTAGAGGTCATAATCTTTTTGTGGCCACTGATATCACCTTATTTGGAGTCTGAGCAGAGAGTTATGCATTTTTGAAGTTGACTGTCAGTACTAGTGGTGTCCCAGGAGTTTAGTTATTGTTCCATCAGTTCCTAATAGCTAAACATATCTTTTTAATTCTTTAATTATTTTTAATATCAATTTAACATTTGTAGCTTTCTAGAATGACTGAATATGTATGATTTTGATTTTTATAGAATTAGTTATAAATTTAGAAATTTGTATAAGTAAACTGAACAGCAGCCCAGGCAGCTAGTGACCTCTGTAGATTCTTGGATGTCAAACATCCTGTGTGATGAATGTTATAACCTGGACGTATTTTTAGTGTGAAGCATACATCCTAAACGTTCTAGAATAACCAAGATTGCATAATTTTTAATTTTCTAGATTTAGTTATGATTTTCCAAATTTGGGTCAGAAAATGTAGCAAATCTGGCCAAAAATATACTTGCTCATTTTGAGCTCCATTTTCGGTTGCCATGAATTGTAGGCATGTTTTTGTGATGTAAATGAGTTATAATGATGGAATTAAATATAAGAATGCAAAATATGATTTTGCATGGTCCATGTGACATCGAATGAAATTTTGAGACCCAGTGCAATGCTAAAATGAGCATTATTTCTTTGCCTTTTTCATGCAAAACTCACATGATTCATGATATTAAGTTATGTAAAGGTATGAGATAAGTTAGAATGAGCTAGAATTTATGGTGTTATAACTAGAACACTACTTTGTGAGAATAACCTTTCCAAGAAACTTTGGGTTGAAATGGTGAATACTTCTTGCTACGTCTTGAACAAGTGCTTAAGATGACCAATTTTGAATGAAATTTCTTATGAGTTATGAAAAGATAGAAAGCCAAATATTAGTTATTCACAATAATAATAAAGATAATTTGCAAAAATTTGACTTGATAATTGGTGAAAGAACTTTCATTAGCAATTCAAATTATAATAAAGCATATAAAGTATACAATAAAAAGGTCAATAACTATTAAAGAGTCTATAAATTTTATTTTTTTATGAATTTAACAATTCTGTATCAATTGAAAATAAACCTAATGATGAGGAAGAAAATTGCATAAGGTAATCAAAATTTCAAAAATCTCATTATCAGGAGCGAAAAAGTGTACAGACTAAGTAAGGTTTATAATAAGAACCTAACATGGCATCAAGATCTTCCTCTGAACAATAAAAGGAAAATAAAGAAACTACTCCTAATCATCAAAAAGAAGTTGATAGAAACATCTTATTTAAATAAGTTCATTATTTGAGCTCTAAATGAAGGAAAGAGGACAAATCCTCATACAAAGATATAAATCACACGGCTTTCATATCTTAGATTAAACCTAACAACATAGATGAAGCCTTAGCAGATGATTCTTAGATTATGGCTATGCAAGAAGAACCTAATCAACTTTAAAAGAATTAAGTGTGAATTCTTATTCCTAACTTTGACGATCAATTTGTCATTGGCATGAAGTGGGTTTTTAAAAGTAAACTCAATAAACCAAGTAAGTGGTTAAAAATAAAACAAGGTTAGTTGCATAATATTACTTGCATTAGTAGCTAGATTAGAGTATATAAAAATATTACTTGCTTTTACATGCTATAAAGGATTTAAATTATATCAAATGGATGTGAAAAGTATATTTTTGAATGAATACCTAAATGAAAAAGTTCATGCCAAATAGCTTCTTGGATTTGAAAGCTATAAACATCCTAATCTTGTGTAAAAATTGTATAAAGCTTTATATGGCTTAAAACAAGCATTTATGGCATGGAATCAAAGGCTTAGTAAATCCCTAATTGGAAATGGATTATTTAAAGGTAAAATAGACACTACCTTATTCATTAAGTATATAAAACATGATATTTTAATTATCTAAATATATGTAGATGATATTATTTTTACATCTACTAATAAGCTTTTATGTAAGGATTTCTTTAAGTCAATGACCAATGAATTTGAAATGAGTATGGATAGAGGAACAACATTCCTCCTTGAACTACAAATTAAACAATCAAAGGAAGGAAGCCCAATTGTTAAACTAAATATGCAAAGAAGTTGATAAAAAGTTTGAAATGGATAAATCCAAACTAAGCAAAACTCCTATAAGCTCATCCTTCAAACTTAACAAAGATGAAAAAGGCATATCTTTTAGATCGAAAGAAGTTTCAATATATGATTGGATTCTTGCTCTATCTAGCTACGAATAAACTTGATATTATGTTCAATATATGCTTATGTGCTAGATTTCAATCTAACTCTAAGGCTCCATTTGGTTGGGTGTGAAGCGAATGTATTCCTTTTACATAACTTGTGTAATGTCTATTATACTCTTATACTTATTATTCTATTCATCAAATCATTTTTTAAAAGTAAGGGTAAAATAGTCATTTATTATCTCACCTATCCCCATTTATCCACATTTTACATTCCCTCCACCATTACATCCTCCAACCAAAAGAAGTATAAGTGATAACATTTATATGCTTTAAAAAGAATATTTGAATATTCATTAGGAACTTAAGAGTTAGGAATTTGGTTTCCTAGAAATAATTCTTATGATTTGTTTGGATATTGTAATGTTGACTTTGGAAGTTATAAGATTGATAGGAAAAACACATGTGACACATGCCAATTTATAGTTCACTGCCTTGTTTCATTGTTTAGCAAAATTTAAAACTCAGTTGCATTATCTATAGCTAAAGCTTAACATGTCTCAATAGGAAGCTATTGTGCTCAAATATTATAGATAAAGCAACAACTACAAAAATATGCACTATATCTTGATCATGTCCTTATTAAGTGTGTTAACATAAGTTCTATCAATTTATCTAACAATCTAATTCAACACTTAAGAAACCTACATATTGAAATAAGACATCACTCTCTAAGAGATCATGTAGCAAAAGGTGATATAATGTTAGACGTTGTTTCAATAGAAGATCAATTGGCTAATATATTTACCAAACCTTTTGGCAAAGAAAAGTTCAATAAAATTAAAAGGGAAATTAGTATGATGCAATTACAATTAATCTCTAGTGATATGAGTGTAATGAGTTTGATTTTATTCCTAAATTGCTTAGTAATTCTTGATTGCATCTTCAAAAATTAATTACATATTTGCATGATCTTTGACCATATCTTCCATCTATGCATCATTTTGGCATGTTCTTAAAAAGTAACATGTTTGATTTTCGAAATTACCATGCCTCTCTCCCTTCATCATGGCACAATCTTAAGAACATGCACTAACCGTAAAAGTTTACATCACATACATGCTTAACTACCTCTCTCCTTCAACTTTATTTTTAAACCTAAAATTTCAACTATCTTTTTGTTGGTGTATGCCTTAAAAGTTAATCATAAGATGATTGTATCTACATACATTGTATTACGTTTGTTTACAAAGACATTTCAGTTATTATATTTAATGTTATATTTGCATAATATAAATAAATATATTAATTGTCTATAAAATAATTTAATACTCTTAAAACGTCCGTAGTTGAGTGTTATTGTAAACTGAAATAGCAATAATATAGTGAGACTAATATGTACATTAGCTAATGACTATAGTCATGGATATGAAATATCAAACATGGGAATATGGTAGAAAACAAATGCATTGGACAAATCTACTATGAGAATACTACATGGATTGCTAAGTAAGTGTCATAAGCAATTCTTAAAGTGATCATAATGTGCATTGTCTTTTGATTTGAAATCACTACAATTCCCTACATAAGCAGCCATATACTTTAATGCCGTCTAATGTCACTTTTAATAATAATGGCCTAAAAGGCAATGATTAGGTATATTACAAATCATGTAGAGGGATGTAAGTGATACAGATAGGATTTTGTCCCTTATATGTAGAAAGTGTGATATCAGTAGGTCACTTGATTATGGGAGACTAAGAAATGCATGGCCATGCATATATGGATCAATATGTGATATTGATTCATTTGCTTTAACTTAATCTACTTAGGGATCAAGAAACATAGATTATAAAGAGGATGACATATCCCATGCTTTACATTCAATTTGGATATCTAAACAAAAGGGACTAAACAACGTGGCATCTAGGTTATGATTGTATCTCTTAAAGGAAAATAATCCCTAGTTACCATTATGCTAGAATTTGGATGCACCAATAACATAGTCGAATATGAAGCTTACATCAATGATTTAGACGTGGTTATAGTTCTTGGTATAAAGAGTTTGGAAGTTTTCGATGACTCAGCCTTTATAATTTATCAAGTAACTAGAGAATGGCAAACTAAAGATTCAAAATTGATTCCATATCAAGAATTCTCAACTCAAAAGATTAAGTAGTTTAACAAAATCAATTTCCATCAAGTGACTTGAGACAAAAATTAGTTTGTTGATGCCTTAGCCACTTTAGCAACAATGATTTGACTTGACTATGAAATCTATGTCTAACCACTTCAAGTTGAAGTTAGAAGTTCATCGACATATTGCTCGAATATAGAATAGGAATAGAATGGACAACCATGGTTTTATAACATTAAACCTATATAACAAGCAAAGTATATCTAGCTAAAGCTACTGAAAATGACAAAAAGACCATTTGACATTTGATCATGAATTTCTTTATTAGTAATGATGTTTTATACAAGAGAAATCACAATTGCACATTACTACAATGTGTAGACATGAGAGAAGCACAAAAAATAGTCATGGAAATTCATGAAGGCATACGTGGTACACATATAAATGGCCATATCATGGCTAGACAAATCCAAAGATATGGGTATTTATGGATGACAATAAGAAATATTACATTAAATATGTCAAAAAGTGTCATAAACGCCAAATTTACTCAAATAAAATCAATGCTCTACCAACTTCATTACACAATCTGGTGGCACCTTGGCCATTCCCAATGTAGGGCATCGATGTTATTGGTTCAATTCATCCTAAGTCTTCAAATGGGCACTATTTCATCTTTGTTGCCACTGACTATTTTATCGAGTGAGTGAAAGCTAGTTCATTTGTTAGTGTTACTCAAAAAGCTTTCCCTAAATTCCTAAAAATAAACACCATTTATCATTATGAATTGCTTAAAAGGATCGTTACAGACAATATTCCAAACTTGAATAGGATAAAAGTCATTAAGCTCTATAAACAATTCAAGATTAAGCATTAGAATTCAATACCATATCAACCACAAATGAATGAAGCGATAGAAATGGCAAATAAAAACATTAAGAAGATTATTGTTAAATGATGGTCACTTATAAAGTCTGGCATGAAATGCTCCCGCATCATTACATGGTTACTACACTACTGTGCATACCTCAATTATGACAATTCATTGGTTTATGGAATGGAGGTCGTTTTGCCAATTGAAGTTGAAATTCCATCCTTACAAGTATTAATTGAAGCCAATTTAGATAATAATGATTAGGTAAAAACCCAATATGAATAGTTCAACATGATTGAGTAATGAAGGCTTAACAATTTGTGCTACTGAAAATTATATTAGAAATAGATGATAGGAGCTTTCAACAAATAGCTTCGTCTCAAAGAATTTACAACAAGTGATCTTGTTCTTGAAAGGATTTTGCCAAACCAAGATGATACATGAGGAAAATGGGCTCCTAAATATGAAGGGCCTTACATTGTTAAGCATGCTTTTTCAGGAAGTGTGTTAGTCTTGGCTTATATGAATGATTATGAATTGGCTAAAACATTCAATTCAGATGCTATCAAAAAAATTTTGCATAAAAAGCTCACTAGGTTGAAAACTTGAAAGGGCAACCTAGTTAAAAGTTATAGCATTAAAAAAATAATTAAAAAAAAAGATGAGCTCGTTATGTTGAAAATATGAAAGGGCAATCAAGGTAAAAGTTAGAGCAAAGAAGGAAAAAACATAAAAAAAAAAAAAGGTAAAGCAAAGACCAAAAAGAAAAAAAAAAGCCCATTAGGCAACTTAAGAAAGCACTTACACAAAGGCTAAAGCAAAGTTTGAAGCCCAACCCTTATAGAAATAAGAAAGCAATATCCAGTACAGAATCAAGCCAAATTGACATTCCTCAATCAAGATCAATGAAATGTATATCTCCGGTAACATGACAAATCATTTTATGGAAGCACACAGGACTAATAGTAGAGGACATTCTTTTAACAAAAATACTTCTTGTACCTAATTCTTTTACTTTTCCTTGTCATAAGTTACTTGTTGCCTTTGCCATAAATATGCTTTATTTGGAATACTTATTAATTAGAATTATTCTTTTAATAACTTCTCATTCATTTTAGACATATTTCACTCTTAATTCGTGCCATGACTACTACATTTATGCTTTATATAAATAACTTAATAACTATGGAATGACATTTATCAAAATGTTTGTTTGACATAATGTGTTTGACATTTTCTTTGGACCATTTAACATTGGAGAGCTCCTAATCATCACTTGAGAGACAAGTTGAGATAGAGATATGGGTAGTTTGATGCCAATATCCTTCTAAATTTTGTCACCAAAACATTCAAAGATGACATAGCTAGTGAATTTTCTCACCCACTAAACAAGTAAAAAGGGCTATGGATTTCAAAGACATCACTTAAAATTATTTGCTCAATAATAGTTCTTTTGGTAAAGATGTAGTAACTTTGTCACACGATTTAAATGCAGACAAGAGAATTAAGGGTCTGATTAGATGGACATTACACTTAGGAAAAGCAATACACTTCCCCTACATGATTGATCATTTATCACACAATTTAATTTAAAGGGTGAACACTTTTTCTTATTTTATTTCGTGACAAAAAGTAATACCTCTAAAACATTACTCTTACTCTCACTAAAGTAACATTAAGAAAATAATATGGAATTTTGCATATGTCATATGTTTCGTAAGTACCCATATTGAGGCAAAGAAAAAGCAAAAAATTGCATTTCATGAAACTTGCATTTCACATGTTTCATGCATCCCATATTTGCATACATAAACCTCGGTTTATATTAGGACAAATAAAGAGTCGAGTTGTCAAGCTCCAAGATTAAGCATTTTACATACATCATACATCCTACATAGGTATAGTTTATATCAAACTCTTTAAGTCACAGTGAACATATCATTAACGATCATACTCCTATGCTGTGAACTCTTTAAATCCTACACAGAATAGGCATGCTGCAAGTCCTGCATTCTTTAAGTCCTGCACAAAAGAACTTTTCAAGCTCTATACAAATTAGGCATTTTTTAAGCCCTACATAGACTAGACACCTCTCAAACCTTACATAGACTAGGCATTCTTTAACCCTTGCATAGACAAGGCACCCTTCAAGCTCTACATAGAAGAAGAGCATTCAAGCCCTATAGAAAATGGCACCATTCAAAAACTTGCATAGAATAAGCATCCTTCAAAGCCTTGTACAAAACAAGCACCCAACTTTCAAGCCTTACACAAAATAGGTATCTTTCAAGCCCTCCAAAAAATAGGCGTTCTTCAATTTCTACATAAAATAGGCACCTTTCAAAGCTCTACACAAACTAGGAACTTTTACTTTTTTGCCAGGTCCTACTCAAGCCCAAGCATAACCAAAAAGAAAAAATTATTTCCAAGTTCTTGCATATCCAATGATTTTATTTGGTTTGTTCTCTTATTTTATAAGTTTCTAACTCCCTAACCAAAATACATGTTCCCAACTTTACTTATTACTAAGTCAAGAATATCAAAAACTATGTTTTTAATTCCCTCACTTAAGATACAAGTAAAGAGAGGCAACCTATCAACACTGTATTTTGTTTAGGTCGCTTCCTCTTTTCACTTTTAAATTTTAAATTGAGTCTAGTTTAATCTATTTGTAATCTAGTCATGTCAAGTAGTTTGTTAGGCTTATCTTAGTTCAATCAAGTTTTTAAAGTTGGGTCTAATTTAGTCAATTCATTTACTTTAGCCAAGTTGTGTCTTTCAAATTGAGTCCAATTACCTAGTCATGTCGAAGGCAACCAAGTCATGTTAAACAAACTACATATTTTGATCTTTACTTGTTCCTTAAATAAGAATATCAAAAAATATATTTTCATTTTTCCTACCTAGAAAGCAAGTAAAGAGGGGCCATTATGAACATCATATTTTGTCTAAACATTTATAAGAAAATACATTAAATTAAAAATATTATTTTGGGTTTCTATTTAATTTCTAAGTCATCTTTACCATTAGAATCATTTTGATTTTCATGTAATTATAGTCAATTTTAATTTAGTTTTCAACCAATAAAATTTTTAAAAAAAAGTCATTGGATTCAAATTTAATTTTTTGAGTCAATTTTTTTTTTAATTTTAAGTCAACAAAATAATTTTAAAAAAAGAGTCAATAAAGCCAAGTTTAATTCATGAATCAAGTTTAATTTAAATTTAATAAAATAATCCAAAATATTAGGGGAAAAAAATAAAATGCTCAAGGTAAAAGCTCTAGTGTCTCATTTTGTTCTAGGCCCAAGACACATTACTTGAAGCTAAGGCATTTTGCTCATGATTTCTAGCAAGGTCAAGAACGCTAGAAATAGGAAACTTTAAAAAAAAAAAAATATTGTATTAGCCCTAATCTTAAAAGTGAGACTTAAATGATAATTTAAAGTTTTCTTATGAGAAAAAATTTAATGTTTGACTATAAAATGATAAAGTAAGATTGAGAGAAGGGGGCCAATTTTTCAAAAGGAAAAAACAACAATAAATTTTTTAGGGCAAGTGAGGGGGACAACCAATACAGAAAGAGGACAAGAAAAAATGGACTTAGCCAAATAGTGAACCATCATTGGCAAACTTCATTGTGAGTAAAATACCACATTTCTCTAATTCATGGTAAATTATAAGCTATTAGGCTTTGCAGTTTGATATTGCATCTCACCTATGGTCTATGGTTCTTATTAGATTATCTTGGTAATAGTTGCATTTTCCTGCTTCAATTCCTTTTCTTGATTCATGTGGTTGATTTAGGATTATGGCAATGCTGTGCTTCTAGTATTATTCATGCTATTTTCCTATCGAATCAAGATTCTTTGATTAACAAACCAAGGAGAGTGATTACAAAACTATGTTGATGTATGGTTGGCTTTAAGCTTATCAAGATGGTATAAAAGCAAAAGTTTGGTTGCCTTTGATTCTAAAATGTTAATGATACACTTTGTTTACTTTGACAATTATGCACAGAGATCATTTTGCATATTGAGTGAAGATAATTTGGACTTAAAGATTATTTCTTTTAAATATCACATTCTTGAACATTAGTGGCCTAATAAAATGATTCATGGTTTCACACCTTTAGGTTCATGTCATATTCTTGAATTTAGTAAATGATTGGTTTTAACTCTTTATCATGTAAAAAAAAATTGTCATTCACTGCAATTTCACTTTTTGTTTGGAATTTAGCAAAAGTGAAACCCATCAAAAAGGACAATTGGGAAGTTCATTGAAAGATTAAAGTAGATCTCAGGTGTTTTGTTTTGCTTTTTATTATTTTGTTTTAAATATATATGTATAAGAATATTATTTTAAAAAATAAAAAAATAGGAAAGAGAAAAATGAAAAGAGCAAGAAAGCAAAATTTATTTGACTTTCATAAACTAAAATACACCAACCAATATGCAAATTTTCTTTGTTTATGAAATCAAATTAATTTTTTTAACTCTCTTCACAAAAAATAAAATAAAATAAAATTCACTAACCCACTAACATGCATTTTGATTGAACTATGTGGGTTTTGATCCCTTCATCAAGAAAGTAAGCCCTAGCTCACATTCCTAGGTTAGATCAATTTGTTGTAATCATTTTATTGTGTTTGTTTTGTAAATAAAATTAAGATAGGATAATTAAAATAAAAGTAAAGTCATATCTATTTTGCACAATTGACTTAGGGTAATCATTATTTGAAATGAGTATTGTGGAATGCTTAATACCTTTCCCACATATAATTAACTCTAGAACCTATCTTTAATTCACAAACTACCCATTTCCTTTTCTTTTCTTTTTTTTGAATAGATTATTTCAAAGTTTTCTTTTCATAATTAAAATTTTGATGGCGACTCTATTTCTTTTAATTTTCATTTTCAAAAATTGAAGTCTTTTTTTTGGCATAATGTAGCCACATTTTGGGTGCAACAATCAAAAATTGATTTGGGTTTGGAAATTCTTAAGGATTAAAGTTCGAATCTAAATAATATGACACTTATCCATTCCAAACTTATAGTGTACGTAATATACACTTATATATATTAATCAATTTAATATATTAGAAAAATAGTATAAAAAAAAAGCACTGTTAAAATGCATTTATTGTATTATTTAAGCTATTTTATATTTTGTTATGACCTTTATATGAATAGATTTTTTGTTTATGAGTCTTGAATAACAAATATTTGTCCATTTAAGATTTTTTTTTAAAGTAATATAGGTTATAATTGAAGAATTTAAGGATTCTCTAAAGTTGGCATCAAGACTTGAATTGTTAGCCAATAGGATAAAGTTTATAAAAATATATTTATTTAGAGATCCAAAAATGTGATTTCTATAGTATTCTACCTATCAAAATAGAGATGAGACTTGAGTTTGTTATCTGCCACTAAGGTAAAGGTCTAGAGATAAAAATAATAATTTTCTGGAGGTAGCCACTATTATTGTTGCTAAAGATGGCGGGTGTAAGAGGGTGATACCTAGAAATGATGGCAAGTATGAAGGTAAAAGTTAAGGTGAGATCCATTATGGCTAAAGCAAGAATGGGAGAGCTTTATCCAATACTAGTATACATTAATGTCTGCACTACACAACTATCACAAGCCCACAATCAAATTGAAGTTTCAATTTCATATAAGCCACTCCACCCACCTCATTAGAATTCATATTTATGTACAAATAAAAACAAAGCTTTTTTTTTTTCCTTTGGTAGTAACATGAATAATAGAACATACTTGAGCAAGCTAAGAACAAATATTCTATAGATGATTGAGGTGGTGATAAAGGGAGAGGCTCTCTTTTTGTAATAAAAAGGTGTTTGAATACATAATAAAAACAAAGTCACTCATCCCATTAGTGGTGGTTGCTTTGATTAGAGTGTTCAATCCCACTTCCAAGCACTAAGTAGCTACCATTACTATTATTACCACTACCAAAAAAAAAATTGCTTAAGTATAAAATTTGCCACTAAAAATGTCATAGTTGCAACAATAGGTCATCACTAGGTCGTGACTAATATTAATATAACAAAAGATCTTTAGTAATGATAAATAAGTCACCACTAAAAAAATACAATTAATGATGACAAACAATGCCACTAAAAACTATTTCATGGCAACTTGTTACTAAACACTATTCAATGGCAATAAAAGTTACAGCTAAATAGTACAAAGAGATTTTTCTTTTTTGAAAGAAAGGTTGTCACTAAAAAAAATGCATATTAGTGCTGACTTTATTGCCACTAATTGGCAAACTTTAGTGGCAATGATAATTTATCGCCACTAAAAAGTTATTATTAATGACAATAAAGTTGTCACAAATGAAAAGTTTTTAATGTCTATCAATACGTGTCGCCATTTAAAAAATTCATGTGTAGTATAATTAGTAGCAACTGTCATTTGTTTCCACTAATTAGTAATTTAGTGGTGACGGCAACTCATGTCACCATTAAAAGTTAAATCTTTGGTGGCAACTAAATTTATTACCACTAAATGTTATTTTCAGTGATGATATTAGTCACCGCTAAATGCATTTGAATCCCCTTAGTGATGATAGATGTTATCGCTAAAGGTGTTAGACAATTTTTTTAAAATATCTTATAAATAATTAAGCAATATTTACTTAAAAAATGACATAAAATTCAAATAGTACTAAAAGAAATATTCATAGGTTTGACTCCTTGTCTATCATTCATTCTATTTTCACACATAGCCAACACATTCCAACTATTCACAAGTTGATCATTAAGATATATCAAGTGTATATGATTCTAATGGTATCATGAGTAAAAAAAGCTTCATCATATGACAAGAGGCTCCTTTTTAGGTTTATTTCTTTAGGCATGATTATGTGTTAAAAAAATTCTTTTAGATTATATTTTTAGGCATGAAGAAACTTAATAAATATCTTCATAAAAAAGGACAATACAACTCATAATATTCCTCAATTTAAGTCTATAAACATAGTCAAGTGCCTTGCTTGAACATATTTTGTAAAGAGGGATTTGATGTATTTTTCATTACTTCGTAAAATATTTAATCTTAATTACTTGGTAAATATTTTACTATTAAATATTTATTAAATACTTAATATTAATTATTTATTAAATATTCTTTATCTTTATCTTATCACACTAGTTATTTATTATTTTATTTAATTATATTTTTATTTTTAATCTTAATCTATTAATTACTTATCAAATTTTAAAATTAGTATTTCATTTAATTATCTTTTTATTTTTAGTCTTAATCCATTAATCACTTATAAAATTTTAAAGTTATTATTTTATTTAATTATAGGTTTATTTTTAATATTAATATTTTAATTAATTATTAAATATTTTACTATTAATTATTCATTAAATATTCTTTATATTTACCTTAATCTATTAGTAATTTAATTAAAATTTTAATTTATTATTTTATTTAATTATGTTTTATTTTTAGTTTTAATCCATTAATTACATATAAAATTTTAAAGTTACTATTTTATTTAATTATACTTTTTTAATATTGATCTATTAATTACCTATAAAAGATTTTACTAAATTATTTATTATTTTATGTAATTATTTTTTTATTTTTAATCTTGATCCATTAATTACTTATTAAATTTTAAATTTTTTATTTTATTTAGTTATGTTATTATTTTTAGTCGTATTCCATTTATTACTTATAGAATTTTAAAGTTATGATTTTATTTAATTATACTTTTGTTGTTAACATTTACCTATTAATTACTTATTAAATACTTTACTATTAATTATTTATTAAAATTTAATCTCAATTATTCATTAAATATTTTTTATCTTTATCTTAATCTATTAGTAATTTAATAATTTTTTAGTTTATTATTTTATTTAATTATATTTTTATTTTTAATATTAATCCGTCAATTACTTATTAAATTTTAAATTTATTATTTTGTCATTTTTTTAGTCTAAATCCACTAATTACTTATTTAACTTGGAAGTTATGAAATTATTTAATTATACTTTTATTTTTAATATTAATCTATTAATTGCTAATTAAATATTTCACTATTGAATATCTATTAAATATTTAATGTTAATTATTTATTAAATATTCTTTATGTATGAACGTTTAAGCATATTTATGTATGAACATTTAACTTTGTAAATGTTTATGCATGAATGTTTAACTATGTAAAAGTGCTTCTAAAATAAACACTATAACATGATTCAATGATATTAAGGAGTCTAATAAGCTATAATAGGGGGAAAAAGTGCTTACAACATTCAGTATTCACCATGGGTATACTCTAACATGCAATCAAGCTTGGTAGTAGCTAAGTTTGGAAAATTTTCTGTGCTAGGGTATAGCTAGTTTCTAAATCAGACCTAAGTCAAATTAATCACATGCATATATATGTATATAACATTATTTAATTATACTTTTATTTTTAATATTAGTCTATTAATTATTTTTTAAATATTTTACCATTAATTATTTATTAAATATTGAATGTTAATTATTTATCAAATATTCTTTATCTTTATCTTAATCTATAAATAATTTAATGAATTTTAAATCATATTTTATTTAATACTGAGAGAAATATGTCTGTAAGCTCAAGATTTTTATATCCACTAGGTGAGAAGGCCTGGTTATAATGACCCTTGAATACATCAAAACAACTTGTATGATTAAAGTGATGATATTAATGGGAAGACACAACCAAAGTCGATATTAATGGGAAGATGCACACTAAAGCTAGACAGAGTGATACCCTATACTAAATCCATCACTATAGCCAGTTTGTGAATCACATAATTTCATAGATAATGCCTCGTTGATAGCTTAAAGGATTATAATAGGACACAAATAATTTAAGGAATTCCATATGTAAAGTCTCATATTGAAGAGGAAGGTTCTGGGCTAAGGCTATATAAGTGAGAGTGGTACTGGTACTCTCCCCACCAGCAACGCATTTTCCCGCAATAAGGAGGAGCAAAACCCCAACTATGGAACCTAGTTTTGGACATGGCTTGACTGAGGACAATATCGTTGGAGGTTCTATGTGGAGGTGGTATTAGAGCTGGCCTATCCGCATGTGTAACCTGAGAACGGGTTGGCCCCAAAAAGGGGATGGAATGTAAAGTCCTATATCAGAGAGGAAGGTCATGGGTTAAGGCTATATAAGTGGAAGTGATACTCTTCTTACTAACAACATGTTTTCCTGCAGTAGGAAAGAACAAAACCCCAGCTACAAAACCTAGTTTCGAACATAGCTGGATCGGGGACAATATCCTAGAGGCTCTTTGTGGAAAATGAGGATCCAAAGTCTAAAATACTAAAAAACTAGAGGCAAAGTAGTTTAATAAAATTGCCAAAAGCATAATAGTATTTTTGTAAATATGAGTACTTTTTGGAAAACTCAAAGGAGGGATTTTTAATTGAAAAAATTGAGTTGCCTAGGGTTATTAGAGGCCCTAAAAACTATAAGATCCTAAACTTTGCATGTCGTTTGAACGGTCAAAACCCCTTCCCGTGTACGTTTTTAAACGTCAGTTGACCCAAATTTTAACTTTTTCGTTTAAGAAGATTTTAAATCCAATTTGAGTGATTCCAAAGTCATATCTAAATTTTATGATAAAAAGATGATTCTTAAAAAGGAACTAAAATAAATCTAAAATGAGATGGTCAAACAATTGGGACAAGAAAAGGGATTTTTTTAAAGAATTTTAAGAACATTCTTCTTATAAAGTGGCATCTCACTCTCTCCTCCACCTTAACCAAAATTGCTTCTATCTAATTAGAGGAGAGTTCTACCCAAGAAGCATGCCCAAGAAGGAGGCTTTAGGAGGAAGAAAAATCAAGGAAAAAGGTACGAAAAATCAAGATTTTTCATGATTCTTCCTTTAGAAACTTTGTTTTCCTTTTTTTCCTCTTTTTTTCTATGGTTTTCATGAATGATGTGGGGCTGTTTTGGGTCTAGTTCAGAGGGAAGATAGTAAAATTTCAAAGAGAAGTCTATAGCAAAGGGAATAGCTCTTGAAGAGGCTAAGGAATTAAGGTAAAAATCATTGCTTTTCTTGCTTTCTCTTTCTTATTTCTTCTTGAGTATGTTCGGCCACTTTAAGAGCATGTAGTAGGGATAATTTCTAACTATAGCCAAGCAAGAAACTTAGTTTTAAAGTGTTAGAAATGAGATTATGCAATTAAATTCAAAGAAGAGGCATTAGGTTTCAAGATAGCAAAGCTAGGGATTCACTTGCACCTAGGCCAAGATAAAGCTTCTTAGTGGTAATTCAAGATGTTTAAAAGTGGGAATGAGTTCCTAAGACATCTAGGAAGCCTCCTAAGTGTCGTCCTCTTTAAGAAAATAAAGCAAAGTCCATATGCTCTAAATTAGAAACATGTCTCAGCCAAACATAGATGAAACACCTAGGGAGTGTTTTAAATTTTTCTAAGCCTAAAATGGGACTAGATATGATGGAAAAACATCAAAGAAAGCATTGAAAAAAGTTTAGAAAGCCTAAAATGTGAGATGGAGGTGTAGGCTCCATAATAAGACATAAAGAAGCAACTTATAGTTAGGCTCCTTAAAATGAATGTGTAATAGCTCCAAGGAGTCTAAATGGAGTTAAAAGCCATAGATTAAAGGAGAAAATGGAGTCAAGATCATGAATTCCCATAGTTGCTTCCTTAGGTCTTATATGGAACCATAATTAGGCTACATGAGAAAGTAAGCTTTCCTAGAGTGTGTGTGATATTAGAGCTTGCTTCAATAATGCAATTAAGTCTTATTTGATGTGTCTAGGCCAAAGAAATCAAGCTCCACATCCTTGCATATGTGTGGCGAAGAGAGGGGAAGAATAAGTAAGAGAAAAGTTTGTAATTTTTGCTTCAAAGTAGCTCTCTAACCTTTCTCTCATACATTTTTAGATGTTTTCTTATCTTTGGATGTGTGTATATATGTTTATGTTATGAGAAATGTTTCTAACTATTACTTACATGTTATGGTACCATGATATTCTTGAAATATGTTTTATGGATGCATTGTAGCTTGAATGGGTGAAGCCAAAAGTCCCTTAGCAAGTGTGAGGATGAGCCAAAAATCTTTAAAATTTGGTAAGACCAAGCTAAAAGTCTTAAGAAGAGTAAGGCTTAGTTAAAAGTCTCTTGAAAATGGGTAACATAAGTCCAAAAGTCTTAAGAAAAAAGGGTGAGGCTAAACCAATGGCCTTGGGAGCTAATATATGAATTGTATGAGTTTCTTGAACATGAAAATTGTCTTATGTATGGTTACTAGTAGCTTGATCTTCATGCATGTATTCTTTGACTTGAAAATGTGTATATTATGCATGTTTGAAAGGGTTAAAAGTTATTGAATTCTTGGAATCTCACTCTTTCCTCTCTAATATCTAACCATATTTAGGTAAGCTAAGTGATCTAAGAAATGGAGGCCAACAACCTTGAAGACCAAGATTTTGATAAAGATTTTGTTATTTAGCCATTTTGTGGACATATGGATGTCAAATGGTGTAATTATGGGATGCATATATAATGTAGATACTTGAGCACACTTAAATGTATGTAAATATGCTATATGTAATGATTTTGGAATCATATGAATGAGTATGTATGATTTTGCCACTAGAGGGCCTTTATGTGTTATGACTTTCATGTGTATAAATGCAAGTAGCATAGTGAGAATGAGCTCCATGATATTTTGAACCAATTAGCATGTCTCCCTAGGCTATGAATGTGGTTTTGGACATGCCCAAGTGGCTATGGATGGTTAAGAAAACAATTTGATGCCTTAATGAACCATTTTAGACATTAAAAGTGACCAAAACTAGAGTTAAACCCCAATTGACCAAATGGACAAATTTCAACATGAAATTTTGCATGAACATAGGTCTCATCTAGAAATTTTTATAGAGCTAAAAAGCACCCAATTTGAAATTCTAGAGAATTTATTATGATTTTTCAAAATTAAAAAATTTCCTATAAAATGGTATCAGTACTATTCATATGGTCAGTGTATATTTTTATATTACACATGAGTCAAATGATATTCAATATTCATAAAATTTTACAAGTATAAACTAGACACCATAAGCTTTCCATAGCCACTAAGATAATCTAATTTGGAGCTTTGTAAAGGGAGAACCAAATTTTTGAAATTGCCTAACAGTACTTGTAATGTAGCCTAACCTTTGGTATTGTTCCATTAATTGTCATTAGTGAAATGCTTCTATTTTGGTCTAGAACTATTTTAGTCATTAGTTAACATCTAGAATTTTTTAGAATGGTATGGTTTGCTTGATTTCGATTTTTTTGGAATTAGTTATGAATTGTAATAGCTTAAACTGCATTTTACTCCTCACTAAAAAAGAAATAATTGTGTAATAATTTTTTTTTCACATGATGATTGGTTTTAAAGTAGCAAAGGATTTTCATGCATAAGTTAAATTAAGAATTAAACATAAATATAATTTTTTATATATTCGTTATTAGATTATTTAATTAAAATATAATAAGTGTATGATTCTCCAATAATTACATGACAAGTGTATGGTTTAATTAAAAAACCATACATTATATATAAAAATTATACACTTGTCATGCTATTATTGAAAAATCATACATTTCTCATGTTTAAATTAAAAAATTTGATAGCAAAAATATAAAACATTATAAAAAAAATTTTCCTTCAATTAATATAGTGAAAATTTTATTTAGTTATTTATTTTTGTCTATAATTAAATTTACAATAAATTTCTTATCATTTAAATTTAATAATTTATTTATATAAAATTATGTGTTAAAAGTTATAATTGATTCATTTGATATATTAATCAAATTTTAACTAAAAAAAATTCGTACATATTTTATAATAGAATGAAAAGCTATATAATTTAAATATTTCTCAAAATAAAAAGATTAATATACTCTAAAAGTTAAATAATCTTTAATACTTTTAAAACAAACAAAAAAATCCCTTAAAAATCTACCAAGTACAATCATTTTTGGGGGGCCAATGGTACACATAGGCTAAGAACAAGAAAAAAACAGTAGCAACGTGGGCCAAGTTAGATAAGGCATATTGGATTGATAAATGGCTCCAATCATTTCCTCATTCGTACTTACGTGTTATCCCCCTTGTGGCTTTTGATCACTCATCCATCCTCATGTTAACTTCAAATGATGATCCATTCAAAATGAAACTAAAAAGTTTGAGAACTTCTATATTAAATTCAAAGAATGTGCCTCCATCATCATCGCTTCATGGAACAATCACTAACATGATTCACTAGCTTTTCAGGATCCATGTCAACAATGAAGGCGTTATACATATGGATCAAAACCACTATTAGGCACTAGGTAGCCAGAATTTGTCACTTGGAAAATGAGTTATCAACCCTTCAAAGCAACATTAGTGAAAATAGGATGCTTGACAAAGAAAGAAGTGTGAGAAATCACCTCGAATTCCATTAAAAATGTGAAGAAATGCTATGATCTCAAAAGCCATAACAAACTTGGGTGACACAAGGGAACAAAAACACTAAATACTTTCATATTCTAGTCAATAAGAGATGGGCCATGAACCAAGTCTTTTGCTTAAGAAGACAAATAGGGAATGAACTAAAGATAAAATCTAAATTGAAGGCATAACTTTAACCTACTTCAAGGTAATCTTTTCCAATAATGGGGAGAAATCAATAGATAAGATTCTTTAGATCTTAAAGGAAGTTGATAACCTTACTCTCTCTAAAGAGCATTGCAACATTATTATGCAGACTTCTCCATGAAGGAAATTCAAGAAGTAGTGTTCAAGCTACTAGCTAACAATGCTGTTGGCTTAAATGGCTTTCATGGTAGACCCTTCTAAGAATTTTGGAACATAATTGAAGATGATATAACTAACATGGTGTAGGCTTTCAAGGAACAAGGATTCCTACTAAGAAGTCTCAATAGGACTTTCATTACTCTCATTCTTTAAAGCAATAGCATGTAGCCTCTTAAAGATTTTAAGCTTATCAACTTGTGTAATGTGGTTTACAAGATCATTTTAAAGGTCTTTTGCAACAAGTTAAAAAGATCCTAGGCAACACCATTGCACCCAACTAAATTGCTTTCTTAAAAGGTAGGTTAATTTTCAACAACATTTTATTGCTCTCTGAACTTATGAATCAAGTTCAAAAAACTAAAAAAAATTGAAAAGAAAAAAAAGCATTTTAAATATTAACTTTGCAAAAACTTACAATAAAATCTTTTAAAACTTTATAATTGCAATTGTTTGTAAGATGAACTTCTTGACCTGTTAGGTAAACATGATTATGTAATGTGTTAGTTTTGTACATTCTCATCAATGGTAGTCCCACCACCTCCTTCTTTCCTCACAAAGGTATTAGTTAAAGAGATCCTTTTTCACCTTGATTGTATATCATATGTGTGAATGTTTTATCCTGCCTAATTGCAAAAGAGGAAGCCAACAAAAGATGGAAAAGGATCAAGGTTTGGCAAGATTTTGAACTAATCACACAGCTCATGTATCTACAAAGATTTTGAACTAATCACACACCTTATGTATATAGATGACATAATACTTTTCTTCGAGGAGTCCCTTGAATGCTATGAAAGGATGAAGAGCATAATAGACTTATACCATGGATTAGTAGGGTAAAAAGTCAACAAAACCAAGTTAGAACTCATCATTAGCCCTAACACTCCTCATCAATCCAAAAAACACCTTTTAATTGTCTTTGGCATCAAATTCTTTAGTAGACTTGGCAAATATCTAGGCATGTGGGTTGATGTTAAAAGGAATAATAATCATATCTACCAGTAGCTACTAAATAAAATTGATATGGAGCTTCAATCATGAAAGGCTAACTTGCTTTACCATGCAATAAAAATAACCCTCATTAGATTAATTCTTAACTCATCATTGATATACCAACTTTCTTGAAATCACCTACCTCAAAATTTTTGCTTCTTATTAGATGCAAGATGTCAAACTTTCTTTTAAGGATTTAACAATGACAAAAGTAGGTTACACTTAGTTGGAAGGAACTTTTCCAACTGTAAAAGGAAGGAGAAAAGGGCCTTAGACCCTTTAACCTAATCAATAAAGGCCTTCTTGCTAAACAACCCTAAAGAATTATTGACAATAGAGGCAATTCCCTTTGAGCCAAAGTTCTCAAACCAAAGTACTGCGAGGGTTATCTTACTTATGGGCAACTTATATAGCCATTCTAATGCCTCAATGATATGGAAAGAGATTGCAAAAGCTAGTCCTATCATCACCATTTGTCTTGCTTATCAAGTGGGATCAGGAAAAAAAAAACAATTAACCACCATTTATGGTGGCACAAGTCAACCGTTATAGATTAGAATAACCTCAAATTTTATTTTGTATAACAAATTTGATTGGAATCAAAGTCTATTAAAATTCCTTTATTTGGAGGATATCAGAATCATTAGAACACCTTTTCAATATTCAACAATGAGAACTACCTAATCTATCCAAGTGATGTAAGTTGTTCAAACTCAATCAAAGAAGGATACAATTGCCTCAAGATGGATAACGACCTTTCTAATCTTAATGTAAAAATCGACGTGCATGCAATTAGACATATACATGGGAAGTTGACTTTTCAAAGGGGTATTTGATGCTACCACGTAGCAATTTTATTTCCTCCTTCTGCAATTTCCTGATATGCCCCTTTCTCATCCACTTTTTGCTGGGCTTCATGTCATTTTACTTCTTACATTTCTGCAGCACTGAACTTCCATCTCTTCGGTCAGAAAAAGGAGCAAAATTCACTGGAACAGAATTTCATCTTCTCTCCTCTGTTTATCGCCATTTCTGCTGTTCCTGGGTTCAGTTTTCTGCTGTTTCTGGTCCAGTTTCTGCTGCTGTTGCTTTCTCCTAGCTGTGTTGTGTTAAGCTACTGGTTGTTGGTGATTTAATGCCAAAAACAAATCCTCTTCCAGGTCTGGAGTTGCTGCCGTAAGTATTGCATTTTTTGGTCCATTTTCACAGCGTTTTCTCCCCTATTTTTCTCTTTCTGTAATGCATTTCTGGTGTGTGTGGCCAGCCGGGGAAAGTGTTGCGCAAGTATTGCTTCTGCTGGTTCCATTTTCCTAGCGTCTCCCTCCCCTGTTTTTCTCATTCTGTAATGCGTTTCTGGTGTGTGTGGCCAGCCGGGGAAAGTGTTGGGCAAAAAGAAGAAAATGGTGCAAGATGATGAGTTGGTTGGAGCAATTTTAATTTCCTTCATGCTACAAAGTATTTCCACTTTCCTATATGGTGATTTCCCTCATTTTCTGCATATACCTCCTAATTAAAAAAATCAAATTCCATTGTGCTTCTTACTTGTCAATTCTTGATTTGCAGAATAAGCTCCTCCCTAGCGTGTTTTGCTGTAGGACAAAGGATAGCCTTGGGTGGTATAAATTTTCTGTTATTTCTTAGTTGTTAAGTTTAGCTCCTTAGTGGAATTAAGGAGAAAATGGTATAAAGTGGCATGGTTCTATTTTTCTTCCTCTCTTGAACGAATTTCAACCTTTAAAATGCTCTACTGCCATATATAGACACATATATATATAAATCTATATCTTTATATATGTGTGTTGTATGGGTATGGAGGGCATGGAATGGAGGAGTGAATGGTGGATTTAATTCCTTGAAATTATGTACATATCTATAGCATGCTAAGGGAATGAAGAATAGATACTAATGTTCCTTGCCTTTCCTAGAATTTTGTTTAAATAGGCTAAGCTAATGAGACAAATTTTTAGTTATTCGCACTCTAAAATCTGGTGAACGGGTATTGTAGGATATTTAGGAGATTGAGTTATAGCTGAAGAGTAGGCAGGGAATTTCAATATCATCTTAGGAGGTGAGTAAGTAATGCAGACCGTGGGTAACTCATATTTCTTATTTTATTACTAAGTTTCCTTGCAGTGTTCTAACATTTGGAAACCTATTTAAAGAGAGATATCTTTAAATGTTTTGTTATATGCATGTTATTCGAAAATTAATTTGAACGTGAGATTTTGCAAAATTACGTCTGTTGAGTTATCTGGAAACTTAGATATTGAACTGATATGAATGGTACTTGTCTGAAATGCTAAATTGAGAAAAGTATTATTTTAAGAGGTAGAGGTTATCTATTCAGAACTTTGTATCTAACAGTAGTAGTTGTTAGCCTTGGTGCACCATGATCTGGACCTCAGCTAGCAAGGGTTTTGCTAGCCCCGTGTAGGTAGCTACCACATATGGAGTCCTTTTATTTCGCAAGCAAAGTGCTTTGCATCTGTGGTTATTCTCCCCACGAGCTGTGTGCTCTGCGTCTGTTTCAATTTGGTTCTGCTTAGATACGTCTGATGCATTTTAAGGAATGGTTTGCATAAGGCTTGTTTTATATATATATTTTTACGGGCCTTGTCCCTATTTCTAATGGGTTCGCATTACTTATTCACTAAGTATCAAACTCACTTTTCTTAATTTATTTTTTTTAGAGAGCGGTGAAGACTCTAGCCTACCCTGAGCTGCCTACTAGTTGTTGACCTCCTGCTTTATTTCTTTTGGCGAGCCCACAATTGTTCATGTGGGTGTATTTTGTTATATGCATGTAATTTATTTTGTTCTAAACAGTGTAGAATGTGGCTCCACTGAATCATAGCTAGGATATCCCCAAATCCGTAGAATTCTATATTTTGTTATTTTTGGGGATATTGTTGAGTTGACTGATTGTAGAAATATCGGGAGGTCTAAATTATAGAGGAGACTCTGCCGAAATTTCTACAAAAGTCACCTAAAAGAAAAACTTATATGTTTTGTATAAAAGTGATTCAGAAATGATACTCCTAGTTTTACTATTTATATGAAGATACAACTGAGGGAATTTATCTGAATTTTTAGTGGAGGATGTCAATACAAATCAATTTATGGTAGGGGAATTTGTTGTCTTTTGTGCCAACATACTTAAAATTGTGGGTTGTGACACTTAACCCTTTAAGATCCTAGGAAAAAGTGCTCTAGCAATTAAAGCTCCCTGTGAAAATGATTTTGTTCACTTGGGAGCTTATGTGAAAGGTGATACCAACTACAAACATACTAATGGATTATCACTTGCAAATCATCTAAGATTGTGTTCTCTATAATGAAAATATAGTAACTATCGATCAGATTTTCTTTAAATGTGTCTTCGCTAGAGTTATATGATTTGCATCTCCATGGTCCATGAGATTTAATGACCCATCATTTATAGGAATTGTGGAATGGCTTCACTCCTAGTTTACCAACACTATAAAAAAAAAAGCTTTTATCACCACTGCTCAAAGTCCAAAAGTCAATGCTAAATGCTTTTAGTGGCAACATTTAGTTATCATTATCACATCCATAGTAAAAGGATATTGGTGATGACAAACAAATTATCCCTAAAAATCACATTTAATGGCCAAAAAAGTCACCAATAAAATGATATCAAGTAGCAACAAAAAGTCACCACTAAAAATGATATATAGTGGTGATATAAGTCATTACTAAAACTATTTTAGTGATAATAATTATCACTACTAAAATCCCATTAATTTAGTTTTTACAAAAGGTTACTATTAAAATTTTTTTTTAAATAATTTTTTGGCAATTTTTTTTAAAAAAATTATTTCATAATCTTGGTTGGCAAATATAAGATGTATTTACCAGCAATTGCCTAATGCTCTTCATATATAAACTTTTCAACTAATATTATCATAGTAACCTATTTATTTTTATTGTTATTTATTTTAGCATCACAACTCTATCAACATCTAAAATTTTAGCACTAGATGGTTTTTATAGTTACTTATCACAACTAAGTCTACATAATACAAATTTGTCAACTAACTTTATATAACATTTTCCCTCAATACCAATGCAATAACACAAGCAATCCTACTTAACATGAATTTTTAAGAGAAAATAATTAAATTAAGCACTTTTGAGGAAAAATAAATAAATTAGGAATGTCAAGAAAAATAAATCCTTATTCATATAGTTTTATTTTAATTAAGTGAAAATGTGACCTAAGAAAATTAATTAGAGTCCATTAACCCTTAAGGATTGGTTAAGCCTAATTAGATAGGCCAAAAAATGGAATTTAGAAGAGGCCCAATTAAAAATTAGCATAAGTCTATATGACCTAAATGACCTAGAAAACATAACCTAACCTTGACGTATGACCTAACTCACTAAAAACATGATTTTAAACCCTAACTTTCCTCATTTTAGTACTTATATTTCATATATAATCCAAAAAGCTTTAAAGCCCTAATATGCTAAGAAGGAGATGACTTTGGCTTAGGTAATTATTGAGAAAAATGACCTACCCATTCTTGTCTTTCATTTGAACCAAACAACTCTTGATTTAATGATAGTTGGCGAAACCTTAAGTCGTTGAGATTGAAGATTTTAGTGCATTCTTAGTAATTGGTAAAGGAAGGAACTTAAACAAATAATGGGTAAATAAAGTCCCTCCATTTGTGATGTTATTATACTCAAATTTCATCTTGATGACTGATTTCTATATGGGTGAACTAACATGTATGAAAATTAAAGAGAAATGGCAACCCATTGTGTTGGCTTAGATTCTTAAACTCAAATTAGTATTTTGTAACTCTTGGAAACTTGGTTTACTTGAAACTATGTGATTATTAGGTTTTTGATTAAACTAAAGTAAGGGTCCTTTTGGGTTGATGCGTATGTGTTGGTTGTTTATGGTTGCTATAAACTTATGTTCTACTTGTTGGTTGTTAGTGGCAATTTTGGAAGCACAAATTATCGTTTAAGGTAACCAAGGATATTCTATTCATATTTGTTATGAAATCATGTTTAATAAGTTTTACATACATGAATGAGTTTATATAATGCCATGATTAAGTTTGACTATCGTGTTATGTTTCATTTTGGACCTTGATATGTGTTCTACTAACTATTATAGACCTTGATGTGTGTTCTAATAGAATGTAGAAGCCGTGGACCTTGATGTGTATGTTGGCTATTTGCAAAATGTTGTGGACCTTGATATGTGTTTTTCCGTATTGAATTATTAGCTAATGATTGTGGTATTGTGCTATCAGACTTGCTACTTTTGATTTGTTAAATGTGACACAAATGATTTTTTGTTATGTAAAGCTTTAATCTTGAATGTTCTATATGAATGTGAATGAAAATTGCTCTTGGTTATTGAGATTTAATATCTCACTCCAATTATGGGCTAACATTTTATAGGTAAAGGTTCAAGCTTTGACAAGGTCAAGAAATTAATGACTTGATTGGATTAGATTAGGTTTATTTTTGGTAGTCTACATTTTGGTTCATATATTTTAATAACGTGTAAATAACATATAACTTTTGATATGATGTGCTAAGTGTAAGGCTAATATCTTTTGATGAGTTCTACATGTAAGGATGATAGGTAAGATTTTAGATGATACTAAACTTTTGTAAAAGGATCTCACATGTAACTATGGTTTACTTCGAATTAGCTTATGTTTTATATTAGATTATATGCATATTTGACTCTTCAACTTTAATGGTGTTGTTTGATGTTGATTTTTATTTAATTGGTTTGATAGAATTGCCCTAGATTTGGTTTGTTGATGATTTTGAAAGTTGTGGCATTGTAGTTATTGCTTGTGAGTTGCATGTGTAAGAAATTTATATAGTCAAATTTTGAGTTTATAGATGTTTTATGATCCTAAGGGTTAAGAACACTTTTTCTGGCATTTGAATCTTGTAAGGCTTGGTTTGAGGTCAAATGGATTTGCATTGGTGATTTTGAGTATGTGAATTGTTGAACTCAATAATGCTTTTACTGTCAAGAGACTAGTTTCTGGTTTACCTCAAAAATCTATAAGTTAGAATAGTGTATAGGTGTTCAATCATTTGTCCTTAAGTTTTTACGTCATTAGGAAACATATTTAAAGCAATTAAAGGTGTCTTATATCCATTTGATTATATTAGAAACTTGATTCTAGTAAGCATTTAGTTCAATATTAAATTTCACCATTTTGATGCATTTTATCTTTAGTGCTATAGCGCCACATGTGTTACTCGCCCAAGGCATGGCCTTTGGGCATTGTGGTGAGGTTCTCACAAAAGCAAATGCACCACAGTGCCATGCAGACAATTTGCCTTCTGATACTTCAGCATAAGGTGCACCACAGCTAACCTATTGAAGCTGCGGCACCAATCATGCTAGGAGATTTCAAGAGTGATTTGGTGTGTTTTAAGTAGGGTTTTAATTAGATTCTTCAATTTAGGGTTTTAGACAAGTGTCTTAAGGTCTTAATGGGATGTTTTAGGAGTTAATTATACTTTCAATAGTTTATGTACTCAATCATCATGTGATGGGCATTAAGCTTAATGATTTGTTTATAATAAAAGTTTTATGTTTTTTTTTTGTTGAGATTTTTAAGATTATTTCTACAATCAATTAACCAAATCTATTTAACTAATCTATAAGTTAGATGTTAAATAGAGCTAGATGTGTTAAATTTTTCATGTCGGCTTGAACCACAATCATAAGAGAAAGAAAAGTTAGTGGCACTTACCTATAAAAAACAACTACCATCAAACTCACAACTCAAGTCCATAGGCATTAGAGTAGAGAATTAGAGACAAACTTCAGGAAAGAAAGAGATTTTATGTAGGTGCAGAGAGATAGAAGCCTACCAATGTTTGTTTTTCAAGGTTTGATCATTTTCTTCCTTATTGCCATTATATATAAAGACAACCACTAATTTGGTGTTATCATAAGCATGAGAAAAGAAAGCCCAAATGGACTAGTTGCTATGATTGTTGAATGTCATGACATAAAGAATGGGTGGTTTGATATAAAACTTAATGC
Organism: Erythrophleum fordii; assembly: GCA_032878935.1. Taxonomy (NCBI): domain Eukaryota; kingdom Viridiplantae; phylum Streptophyta; class Magnoliopsida; order Fabales; family Fabaceae; genus Erythrophleum; species Erythrophleum fordii. The sequence continues at coordinate 43,157,346 of JAVQMF010000053.1, read as the reverse complement.
CCAACATTAACACAATAAGATCGTATATAAATGTTAATGGCACTTAAGATACACTGGGGCCCAACTGAGGTCTAATGCGTAGAATGCTGTTATGTTTCTAGATGTCATCTTCTACTTTAGAAGAGATGGAACTCTAATGAATCCTAAAAGTATCATTAATAGTCTTAAGCATTAAGTTTCATATTAAACTAGTACATCTTCAACTGAAAATTATGCTAATTTTGGGCACTAAGTTTTATATCAATAAATCCATTCTTTATGTCATGACATTCAACTATCATGGCAAATATAAGTAGAAAGAGGGGATAAGGGAGGAAGTTTGTGCAATGACTAGGTGGTTACTAGCTAATTTAGCATATTACAAAGTTTGTGTAGAAACATGTCAATATATGCAATCATTTTGAATGTAAAAAAAAAATCAAACACTGTGTAGAAATTGAAATATAGAGTTTTAGAGCAAGAATATGCAAAACTTGTGATCCAATAGCATGTCTAGAATTTAGCATTAAAGCATAGCTAAAAACATAACTAGATTTGATAAAAAAAATACCATACGAGTAGCAAGCACCATTGAATAAGATTTAAATCCAACTTCAAGCTAGGAACTAAACTAACACAAATTCAACAATCTCTAGGATAGTATAGATCATTGAACATAATTTTTACTCATTTCTTAGCCAAGAACCAAGCCAAAATCATGCTAAAAAATAACTAAGATAGTACACTAATACTCTAATAAAGCAACATGGAAATTCGACATCAAACTATCCCAAAAACTAAATCATATATAGTAGCAAGATAGGGGAATCACAACAAACATGATTCTAACTCAATGTTTTAACACCCAAAAACCAAAACCCAAGCTCAGCGCTTCATATGATGAAATTAACTTTAAATTCAATGTTTCATGCCAAAAAGAAAATACTTATACTCATCAATTAACATTAAAAAAATTAACACCATAGCTCTTGCACTTTATGCACCACAAATAACACCATTAAGATTGATTATGTAGACTCAACCAAAAGGAAAAATTAATACCATAATCTTGGACTTAAACTATAATAATTTTTATTATAATTGTTAAAGGTATTACCAATATTATGAAAGGAAAAAAGATTAGTTCACTTATATACACCAAAGACAGTGGTACTTTCCCTTCAAAACAATTTTGACAATAAGAAGCACAATAGTCACAAAAGCATATTAACTTAACTAATAGTTAAGCGATCCTTCTCTAGCCTTTTTTGTTTCTTACTTTGAATTAAACAGAATTCTTTAATTGCCATTTAAGGAAGTCCTTTCACTTTAGTCCCACAAAAAGATCAACTCAAGAGGCTATAACCCCTGTAATTCCTCTTATATAAACAATCACACAAAATTATGAGTTCAACATAAGCCCACATAGCATGCAATTCTCATAAGAAGATCATCACTTTACAATGCCAAATTTAAAATACTTGTTTTTTTTTAACTTGTCTACTGTTCACATATCTAATGGAATTCCTTTGTTGAAATAAGGCAAAGAAACTGAGACCTTTTGAGAAAAGTCTAGCATCCATCAGCTTTTTATTGTAGCTGTTATCCTTAAGTTTAAACCCCATTCCCTTTTCAATAATGTGGAATCAGACCCAAATTCAAAATAAAGAAGCTATAATGTTCAGGCCAAATCTTAACATCAAAAACTTTGATAATTACATCAAATCCATCGTCAGACTTTAACTAGAGACTGCACTGGTTTCTAAGGTCAAGAAACTAAGGGTAACAAGTGTGAAGTTGACGTGGTGATAATCCTTGAAGACAACAAGAATATAACGTTGTTGGCATATGGATTCAAAATCAACCTAAAAGATAAAGTCCTTAAAAGGGTGAGGAGTGGAAAGAGACATAAACTTTGGGAGATGAAATCAGAAAAAATGAAGGAGAGAAAGATGATGAAGAAGAGAAGTGGAGGAGTTGACGCATAAAAGATAAGGAGTTCAAAATTTTATATCTATTTTCTCTCTCTATTAGTTTAAAAAATAAAAAGTAAAAAAGTAAAACCACTTTTAATGGCGACCTAATATGGTAGCCACTAAAACAACTTTTAGTTGTAATATATTGTCACCATTAAAAACTTTTATTGGAAACTTTCAAAAATTGTCACTAAAAGTTTTAGCACCACAATTTTTTGGTTCCCAAGAAATTTTTTTTATAAGTTTTGGCTTTTTGTGCCAACAAAAATCATTGCTTTAGTTTCTCAAAGAAAAAAAAAATAGGGCTTTCATGGTGCAAAAGTTACTTCTAAAAGTGGTTTTAGTCACAATATCAAAATGTCACTAATAAAGTCACCGCAATCTCTTTTTTGTGACAACAATTTTGTTGCTATAAAATGCTTTTGGTGGTGACTTATTATGGGTCATTGTTGAAAGTTATTTTAGGCTGGCATTTTTTGTCATTACAAAAGACTTATAGCAATAGCTTTTTTTGCGTCATCATTAAAAGTTTCAACAAAATGAGAGATACTCCTTTAATGGCAATGAAAAAAGTCACCACTCAAAGTGTTCTAATTAGTGATATCTTTTTTTGTCCCTATTAAAATTTGTTGCTAAAACATTTTTTTTCTGTAATACAATGAACATACACCATAATGGGCAGAAATATCAAAATTCATTATCATAACCCTCCATTGTATTTGGAGCACTAGGAATCGAATTATACATGAAAATCTAAGAGCAAACGCCATGTGATCAACAAAATAAGAGGAAAAATGCAACTTACCTCATTATCATGCACGGCTACAACCTTGATGTATAATAGACCCAAACATAAGGCAAGTAACCAATTTCTTATAGGTCCAAATTACACTACAAAAAAATATGGAATTTGCGGCGACAAAAGTCGTCGCTAAAACTATTTAACGATGATAATGTAGTCGTCGCTAAGTCGCCGCAATTACAACCGTTGCTAAAGAAATTTAGTGGCCAAAAAATTGTTGTTGCTAAAAAGACTTTTTGCAATGAAAAAAAATATTTTTAGAGGCGAAAAAAGTCGTCACTAAATATATAGTTTTAGCGGCAACAAATATCTTTTGACACTAAAAACTTTTAGCAACGACTTTTTGCCAATAGTTGTAGTCACTAAATGCATACTTTTAGCGATGACCTTTTAGTTTAAAAGATTTAGCGACGACCTTTTCGCCGCAAAAATCCTTTTATTTGGTGGGGATCTTTAGCGACGACATGTACCTTGACGCTAAATGTTGTTTTAACAGCGACATTTGTAGTCGCCGAAATTCCTTGCAATGGGTATTTAGAGAAATTAGTGGCGAGTATTGTCGTCGCTAAATATATACTTTTAGTGGCAAAATATTTTGATGACGCTAAATGCTTATTTTTGCAACGAATCATTCTTTTGCCGCTAAAGTTTTTCTTTTAGCATCAATATTTTATGTCGCCACTAAATATGTCTTTAGCAACGACGTAGTCACCACTAAATATGTCTTTAGCGACGACGTTAGTCGCCGCTAAATATATGCTTTTATCAACAATATTGATATACTATTAGTGACGACTTTAGTCGCCACTAAAGAGGTAATTTTTTTTTCAAATTTTTAATATTTTTTTTAATTATTTTCTTCAAACCTGTTTACTAAAATAGATTTTATAATATTATAAATAGTGAAAAATAAATCTTCTAAATCTCTAATAACATACATCATTTTACAAAATCTAACATTTTAAAATACATAAGTTAAAAAAGAGCAATGACTTAATCTAACATTTTAAAATACATAAGCCAAGAAAGAGCTAATAAATTTGATATATACATTACTGCAGAGGTCTATCAAACAAGCATAAATACAAAAACTTGTCATATGAATAATTTTTTAAACTCACTCATACACTCCACTATTCAAAATAGCATTACAATATTATTAAACAAAAGAAAAAGAGCAAGAAGTTAGTATTGGCAATTGCTTGAATCTTTGTAATTCAAGGGAGAGGCACTAGCATTCAATATAAACACTTCATTTTGTTTTGTAAATGTCAAGACTTTCTCCATCAAAGCAATTACCTGTGACAAATTAAGACCACATTCCAATTTCAGTAAAGCATAATGTTTGAAAGACTATGTATGCCATAAATAAATTAATGTCAAAAGTTTAAAAGGAAAATGGTGTTATAACTTAAGGTGCATTATTTGTGTTAGTTGAATAATCAATCATTAAAACTCTTAATTACTCACAAAATTATTGAGCTTCTCCACTTGAAGCATTGTTCTTTAGAGGTACATTTCCCTGGTAAAAAGAAACATAACACTAAGTTTTTTAACATTGAAAAGAAAAAGACAAGTGCAAAAGATACCTATTGGAATGTGGCCATGAAGGTAGTCATTTGAGCACGAATTTCAGCTTGCATCTGTGCTTGCATTTGGGCTCGCTCCTCTTGTAGTTTTTGTTCCATTTCTTTACGCATATCTTCACGCACTCATTCTATTGCAGAAGAAACTCTAGACTCTACTTCATATTCGCCGATGCTTCTCTTTCTCAAGGGTTTCTTCCCATATCCCTTACCACGTGCATATCCTAATCTCTCCCCCAGTATGGTAGCTAATATCTCATCTCCAGTTAGGCGTGCCTCTTCATTTGTTGTTTGTTGTTGAATAACAAGATCGTGAATGCGTGACTATAGTGTAGGACATGAGTTAGAAGTGTGAAAAATTGTACAAACAATTTGTTTAAAGTTAATGAATTTGAGAACATTACATGGATCTCCTGGGACTGCGGATCAGCCTACACTATCTCCCCCTCTTTTGTCCGACGAGTATGTTGTGCCTCCCATACTCGATCAGCTGTTGCTAGCTCCCCTGTTTCTGGGTCCCTATACATATTTTTCAGACATTAGTATTCAAAGCTTTTTAGCATGAGAAAAAGTAGTAGTGAATATAGAAACGAATTTGTCCTAAAATATAATAAGATGCTCACCAAAGACTCTTCAACCTCTGCAAATAAGCGAGTACCACATGTATGTAATGTTACCTGCTTTGACCTATTTATACTATTTCTACTACTTGCAGCCTGCATATAAAGCCAAAGTATTGTTAATGATAATTTTAATTAATAATAGTACAGCTGCAATAAAGTTTGAACTAAGGACCTGAAACTTATTGGACTTAAAGTGCTGAATTAGCCAATCCCAATCTTCAAGGCTAACATCCTTTGGTTTTGCTGCTTGCCTCTCCTCGTCAGTCATGTAGTTCTTATATATTTTTGACAATGAAGACTTCCAATTCTTAAAGAGTCGTTGCATCGAGTCCATGCAGTAAGACTTGAATGCCACCTCCTGTTGAGGATCGCGAACTTCAAATTTGTCCTATACATTAAGAATATAATAGCAAATTCAAATTATAAGTAGTTATAATTGCAAACATAACATAGGTATTTGAACATTAGTTAAAGATATGCATTTAAAATATATAACTTGTTACCTTCACTTTCAACCACATGGTATCCCCATCTTTATTTGCAATATCTTTCCAATCACCATCTCTTAAGGACACAGTAGTCCGCACCACCCAACCAATGTAATTAGATAAGTCTCGAGCCCTATCTCCAATCAGCCGTTCAGTGGTCCTAGACATGGTAATTAAGATCTTGTTGCCAAATTTTATTTTAAGGTCAACTCCTAAACACTTATACTTCCCTCAACCCTTTTTAATAGTGCTGTAAGAAGCTGAACAATATAGAAAAAAGAAAACGATTAGATGATTATACATAAAAAAACAAATATACCTATATATGACACAAGGTGAAAAATTAACCAAACACTTATATTGGTTCCCTCGCTTACCTGCACTACTCTGGTTTCGTGATGGCTAGGTAAGAGGTGAACCATCTTGTTCTTGTTCTTCCCCACCAACTGGCTCTAGTGGCAATGGAGAATATTGAGCTTCTAGTGCATCATGCTCAAGTTGCCCTCTCGTACGTGGTGGAGATGCAACATCACTCATGTAATTCTGCCTCCCCTGTCCATTTCCATGTCCTAAGCCTCGTCCGCCTCGTCCAGCCCTTCTCGCATGCCCAGCACCTGACATTTCCTGGATCATTCCACATATATTATTATGAGAACAAGGTAGTTGAATAATGTCAATTTGTAAAATTATGAAACTTTTAACCAAGAAATGAATTATAAGAAGGGAAGTTTTAAAAATTTGAAGCAATGATAATAATAATAATAATAATAATAATAATAATAACAACCTTATAGAAACTGTTATAATTATCGCTTATTATGTATTATAACTTATTATGATAGAAATCCTTGTTGACAAGGTATTGGTCAAGTCGATAAGATCTTGGCTTTTCTAAGTTTTTTAATTGAAGAATACCTTGTTGGAAGATAACAAATCCTGTTGACAAGGTTTTAAACTTCTCTCTACTGAATTCAGGATCTTGTCGACAAGATCTTCAATTGTGTTAACAATATATTATCCAGCCACTAAATTTAAAGATAAGATCTTCAATCTTGTTGACAAGATCTTCCACTTTATGAACAAGATCTTTAACCTTATCAAAATAAAAAATACTCAATGAAATATGATGCTATCTACAAATTTAATATTTTAGTCATTTATTATATGTACCATTAAATAATATAGAATCTTAGTTAATTTTACTCAGGATCTGTGGTGTCAGTATCGACTTCATCATCCTCGCCAAGTATGTCTTCTGAATCTCCTTTGTCAGTGGACACATCCTCATCATTGTCATCAATGAATTCATGTCCTGCATTAATTGCACTTGGGCATTGTGTTCGTAGGTGTTCGCTTGAATGGCTTAGAGTCTCTGGAGCAACATCATCCCTTTGCAACTAGACAACAAAGTTATTTCCCACATTATCATCAAGGACCACATATAGTTCGATCTCATCTTGTTGATATGCCTCATCGATGGGCCCTCCTTCAAAGTCCCCACTGACATCATTATCAATCACCTCAGGCATATTGAATAGGTCACGGGGATTTATCTTGACAACAATGAGCCAATTTGCATCAATTATGTCATTTAAATAGAACACTTGTTCAGCTTGATATGCTAAGACAAATGGTTCATTAGAGTTAAGTGAATAACGAGTATTCACACTAGTGATTCCAAATTTATCAACCTTGTATCCTCTTCCTAGATGAGCCATATCCCACCAATAACACTTGAATAAATACACTTTTTTATGCCCAATATATGACAACTCATATATGTCCTCTAACACACCATAGTACTCTTTATTCTCGTCTTCATCATCACCTTTCACAAGTATTCTGCTATTATTTGTTCTTCGGCCTAAGGCATGATCTTTTGTGTGGAATCTAAAGCCATTCACTGTAAATGCTGAGTAGCGGTGAACCACTTTGAGTGGGCCAGCTGCTAAACTCATGAGGTCATCACTAGCCTCACCCTGTGTGCTTAACTTTGCAACCTATAATGAGATATCACCATTGATAAATTCTATTATGATCAAAATTTATCACATAATTCTTACATTCTAGTGCGGTGTGCAAAAACTAACCTGTTCACGAAACCATTTGGGAACTCTTTAACTGTTGATCTGTGCATTTCCATCTGCTTCTTATGCTCCCTGCAATGAATGACATAGTTAAGGCAACAAATTCTTGAAGAATTTATTATTTAAAAGGAGTTACCAAGCTCCACCAACGTACTCTATGAATGGCCAAACCTCTTCACAGTTGTGGAGCACATACATACAAGCTTGATTGAACTCTACACTAAAGAGAAATCTTGATTCGTAACTTCCCCGAACTTGGCCACTTTTATTGAAGATGGATATTTCATCCTTTCCCATAAGTCCATCATCGTTTCTGGTAGGCCTATTAAACTTGGTGGGAATGTCTTTCAAGTAACGGGAGCAAAAAGTAAGATATTCATCTGCCAAATACCCTTTGGCTATTGAACCTTCTGGTCGAGCCTTATTGTGAACATATGTTTTTAATGTCCGCAAGTACCTAAATACATAAGAGGATTTGAATAAAGAATTTAGCATAGAGTATTAACAAAATTTATAAAAGGCATAGCTAGTGTAGTAAGTTACCTCTCGATAGGGTAAATCCACCTATATTGTACGGGCCCTCCGAGCTTTGCCTCTCTTGCCAAATGGATAGGCAAGTGGATCATGATATCAAAGAATGCGGGTGGGAAAACCATTTCCAATTTGCACAATGTGCTTGCAATTTGGGATTCAAGATGATCAAGAGCTTCGGTTGTTAGGCACTTGGAACATAAATTCTTAAAGAATTTACCCAACTCTAATATAGGTTCAGATACCTCATCGGGCAACAAGCCACGTAATGCTATAGGGAATATATCTTGTAACAAAACATGGTGGTCATGGCACTTCAATCCATAGATTTTTTTGTCACAAACATTAATACATCGTGAAATGTTTGAAGAGAAAGCATCAGACACTTTCAAAGTAGCTAGGAAGTTACAAACTTTTAACTTCTCTTGTGGGGACAATGCATAACAAGCAACTGGAATCAGAACTTTGTTTCCTTCTTCTATCGGGTGTAATTCAGATCTAATTCCCATGTCAACTAAGTCATATCGACTCTTTAATGTATCTTTTGTCTTTCCAACTAATCCCATAACAGTTGACACGATGTTGTCTGAAACATTTCTCTCAATATGCATAACATCAAGGTTGTGTCGGATCAACAATGTTTTCCAATAAGGTAAGCGGAAAAAGATACTATTTTTTCTCCAATTAAATGCGTTAGTGACATGGCCACGCTTTTGCTTTTGACCTTTCCCCAGAGTTACATTACCTAGTGCTCGTAATTGACAAAGTGCCTCATCACCGATTAAAGGAGAGGGTGGAACTCTATGCTCAACTTTCCCATCAAATGCCCTTCGATTTCGCCTCCATGGATGATGGGTTGGTAGGAAGTGACGATGGCCCAAGTAGCACAACTTATTTCGTAACGAAATAGAATATGTGTCTTTGTGGCAACAAGGGCATGCAAGCTTTCCTTTTGTAGACCATCCTGATAGGTTCCCATATGCTGGAAAGTCATTAATTGTCCACAATAATGCTGTATGTAACATGAAATTAGACTTCGTATGGGCATCATATGTCTTTACTCCTTGCTCCCATAATTCAAGTAACTCCTTAATCATTGGTTGGAAGTACACATCTATGTCATCACCTGGACTTTTGGGGCCTGGAATTAAAAGAGTCATCATAAAATATGGGTGCTTTATGCATTGCCATGGTGGCAAATTATATGGAACTAATACAACTGGCCAAATACTATGATTAGTACTCATATTTTCCCAAGGCTGAAACCCGTCACTTGCTAGGCCCAACCGAACATTTCTTGGATCACTACAAAATTCTGGATGCTGTTGGTTAAATGATTTCCATGCAACAGAGTCAGCTGGATGCCGCAAAACACCATCATCAATGCGTTCCTCATTATGCCACCTCATCTCCTTAGCTGTATGGTGAGACATGTATAGCCTTTGTAGCCTAGGCTTTATAGGGAAATATCATAACACTTTATGAGGAATTTTCTTTCCTTTATGACTGTTTGACCTCCATCGAGGCATATTGCACTTAGGACATGACTGAGCATTGGAGTGCTCTTGCCAATACAAGATGCAGTCGTTCTCACATGCGTCAATCTTGGTGTAATCCATTCCTAACTCTTGAATAACTTTCTTTGCTTCGTAGTAGGAGTTAGGTATTAATGCTCCCTCTGGAAGAACATCCTTAAATAAACTTAACAATGAATCCATGGATTTGTTGCTCCAATGGTTAAGACACTTAAGGTGGAGTAGCCTAACTATAAAAGAGAGTTTCGAAACTTTGTCACAACCTGGATAGAGGTCAACTTGAGCAGCTTGCAACAAGTTAAAGAACTATTTTTCCTGCCCATTAGGTGGCTCATGGTTATCTGACTCACGGTTCCCTTCATTTGAATCTGTGTGACCGTATGCATCATGAAGCATCCTAATAATATCATCTTCTTCATCAATTTCATCAACTATATCATCAGCTACCTCACCACTATTATCTTGATGCAATAAACTGTAAGCATCAAGACGAACTTCTCCATGTGAGTCTCACACTTCATAACTTGGGCTGAAGCCTTTCCTTAATAGATCTGCCCTTACGTCAATGTGACTCTTCCATTCTGTATTCCTACACCCCTTGCATGGGCATCGAATCATATCTGTCACCCTTGGCTAATTAAAGGCCCATTGTAAAAACTCATCAACTCCTCGTCTATATGCTGGATTAGCTCTATTATTGATCTTTATCCAACTTTTATCCATCTCTGTTACTTCCTACATTTTAATCAACATCATTGCAAGTTAAACTGTGGACAAGGCAAATCTTTTTACATGTAAAGAATTGTATACTTATGTTAAGTCCATGCTGTCACTGCTTTAACTTTGTTCTAGTTACATGTAAAGAACTATATACTTATGTTTTGGTTCAGATCTCCAAGTTTTAGATCTGAACTAAAACCACACTTTCCTTTATGTTACTTCTAAGCGCATGACATTAACATTGATAATAGTATAAGCGTTGATGTAATATGTTGCTCATGAAAGGTTGTACATGATATATTTATAATGAAAACATTTCCATTTTAATTGGAATATATTTTAATTTCAGTTTTAAGCCCCTATAGTTCCACTTCACCTATGAAAAGGTTGTGAAACCAAGGCTAAAAAATGATTGCATTTTGATGATGGAAAGGTTAAAATGAATATGGAGAACAAGTCATCCTTTTTCTAGAGGTAGTAATAAGGTAACAGATCTTGTCGACTAGATAAGACCTTGTCGACAGGATCTCAAATTTAGCAAAGAAAAATTGAAGACCTTGTTGACTGGATAAGACTTTGTCAACAGGATCTCAAATTTAGCAAAGGAAAATTGAAGACCTTGTCGATAGGATAAAACCTTGTCAACAGGATTGAGAAGCTTTGAAAAAACTCAAGGTTGGGCAAAATCTTCTCAACAAGGTATGATGGTATGACACACATAGGTGTAAGCACCATACTTTATCCTCAAAAGAAAAAAAATAACAGCAGTCCTTAGTAGTATCAAGGTAACAAAATTGGACTAAATCTCTAAATCACATATCAAAACTTAAAGGCATATATCAAAGCTTAGGCACATATCAGAAGTAACACCAGTCCTCAGCAATATCAGAGCAAATTATCAAGCTGACAGAATTGGACCAAATCTCTAAAGGCATATATCAGCGCTTAGGCATATATCAAAATTAACACCAGACTTCAGCAATATCACAGCAAACTATCAAGGCAACAGAATTGGAACTTAAAGCACATATCAGAACTTAAAGGCACATTTCAGAACTTAAAGGCACTAAATTTATAGCACTCACCAAATTTACAGCACTTACAAACACCAAACCTACAGAACTTATGGGCATATTTCAGAGCATAGGCACCAAATTTACAGCACTTAAAAATAACCATTCCACCCTCAAAAGACTTAGCCACATATAAGAATTTATGTAGGTACACACACAGGTAGAATTATTGGACCAAAACTTATTTAGACACCAAAATTTCAACACTTAACAGACACATTCCACCCACCCTTCCTCAAATCAGAACTTCACATCAGAATTTCACATCAGAACTTCACATCAGAATTTCACATCAAAACTTCACATTAGAACTTCACATCAGAATTTAAAATCATTTCATCAGTATCACAGCAAACTATCAAGGCAACAACAGAACTGATGACAATGTCATAGCAAAACATTACAATTCCAAGCTTAATAGTTCATTAAAAAGAAAAATAATACCTTTATGCTATAGCAGCTACAATTCAAGGAGCCACAGTTGATATTGTTTGAGGAGTTAGCACTTGAGAATCTGTGTTGTATGAAGTAAAATTGAAACATATCAGCCACAGCCACAGCCACAGCCACTCAACACAAAATCAATTTCACAAAGAAGGAACAAACAATGAACTAGAGAAGGATCAAACAATAGACCAGAGAAGGAGCAAACAATAGACCAGAGAAGGAGCAAATAATAGACTAGAGAAAGAGCAAATAATGGACTAGAGCATGAATAAATAATAGACCAGAGAAGGAGCAAATAATGGACCAGAGAAGGAGTAAACAATAGACCAGATTACCACGTACATAGCTTCCTTCCTCTTTAGTTTTTGTGTTCTCCTCTTCCACAGCGAACTCAGCTCCTAAGGATACTCTGTTCTTCGTGCACGAAACAATTTTTGTTGGAATAGCTTCACTCACAACGAAATCGACTAGAAGGATGTATTGGAATGAAGATTGAGAAGGATTTGCGACAGCCTTTGCCAGTAGATACGAAGAAGGTTTGAAAATGGGAAAGGGGGAAAGGGGAAAAACGGGGAAAACACAGAGGCGGGGAATGAAAGCTGATGACCCTAGGTTTTACTATTATTGTGTTAATACCCATTTATCTATAATGATATAATATTATTCTAAATATATTGATAATTTAATAATTGATAATTGATATATAAATGAAAAAAAATAGTTTAAGTGATAAAAAATAAAAAATATAGGTTAGGTTTAGAACATAAATTATGAAGAAAATACAATATTGGAGGGTAAAACTTCAAAATGCCATAACTTTGTGTACCGTACTTCGTTTGAGGTGATCTTTTTTTTTATTTTGGGTATTTTTTCGAGATCTACGCGTGGCGAATCGCCTTTGGCGATTCGGTCACTTATTTTTCTCAAAAAAGTTTGTTTAGGCCTTTATTTACCTGATTTTTGTTTTTCACTACCTTTCACTAATATTAAAATAAGTTTATAATTATATAATGCCTTTTATAATTTACTTAAGCTTTATTCTATTTAAGTTCTGAATTTAAGTACTTGATTAATAATAAAGAGGGTAAAAATTAAGAAATATATAATTAAACTCAATAATTAATTAAGAATTTAGAATTTTTATTCTTTAATAGCCTAATGTATCTTTTTCTATGATTTACCCAGTATATTTTTGTTCTAACTAAAACATTTGAAGTTTTTAATCCTAAATATAAGTCATCCTCCAACTTATCTCTCTAGAATTTGTATATGTTGCTGTCTTAATAAGAAATGCATGCTAAATCATTACACTAGGGGTCATTACATTAGGACTCATTACATTACATTGGGGCTTATTTTTATAGAAAAAAACATTTAAGGCCTCTCCAAGTTTAAAGTATCAAGAGTGAAGTTCTAAATTCACATCCATGGCTGCCCCTTCACCAAAAAATCCATAGAAATCATTATATTTTTGCTGAAATTATAAAGCATCAAGTTTAAAGCCATGGAACATAAAGAAGAAGAAGACATTAATGGATGAAGAAGAATATAGAATAGGAATTTAAAAGGGTTACCCAACTAAAATTAATGTTGCAATGATAAGAGATTAAGGCGGAGTTCAATCTTTTATCCATTCTTTTTTTTTTCTCTTTCATTTTTTTCTTTCTTTCTACCTCTTTGTTGTTTACGTTGCTTCAAAAGTTGAAAAGGACCCATTAATAAAATGAATCATAGAAATGGAAATTCAAAATTTAAATATATGGATTCTTCAACATATGAAATGTTAGACACATTAATTTTATGAATTTCAAAAATTGAAATTTTAACTTCTTAAATCTATTAAATCTACTAGGTTTTTTAAACTTAATAAAAATTCTAGTTTTATTTTTTTAATTAATGATTAGTCTTATATATCTGCATATATTAATTATCAACTTTAAAAATATTTTTTTAACTTAAAAATACTCTAATTTATTTTTTGTCCTGTATATTTGCATATATTAATTGATACGTATAAGTTACAGAAATATTTCATGCAAAAATTTTTCATATGTAAAATATTTTGCGTCAAAACTTTTAGCGCTGACTAAAATAGTCGCCGCTAAAAGTAACTTTTAGTAACGAATATAATCAGTCGTCGCTAAAAAGATTTGGCGCAAAATTTTTTCATTTGACCAAAATTTTGGTGCCAAAACTTTTAGTGGCAACTAAAAAAGGTTGCTAAAAGTTATGCTAGTGACGAATAAAGCTTGTGGTTTTTTCAGACTTTTAGTGACGACAAAAATTTATCGCCGCTAAAAGTTATGCTTTAATGACAACTAAAGCTAGTGGTCGCTAAAAGTTGTATTTTAGTGACGACCAAAGCTAGTGGTCGCTAAAAGTTGTGTTTTAGCAACGACTAAAGCTAATGGTCGCTAAAAGTTTTGTTAGTAATATTTTTAATTCGTAAAAATTTGGCATTTGGACTTTTAGTGACGATCACGTACGTCGTCGCTAAATGTTATCTTTTAGTGACGACTAAAGTTTGTCGTTGCTAAAAGTTATGCTTTAGTGATGATTAAAGCTAGTCGTCACTAAAAGTTTTATCAGTATGGTAAAAATTTGGCATTTGGACTTTTAGTAACGATCACTTACGTCGTCGCTAAATGTTATGCTTTAGTGACGACTAAAGTTTGTTGTCGCTAAATGTTATGCTTTAGTGACGACTAAAGTTTGTTGTCGCTAAATGTTATGCCTTAGCGATGACTAAAGCTAATCGTCGCTAAAAGTTATGTTTTGAAATATATTTTTTGTGGCGACTATGTCTATGTCGCCGCAAAAATGTTTTAACGGCGAGTTTTTTGTTGCTACTAAATAGTTTTAGTGACTATTTTTTTTGTCGCCGCTAAAAATATTTTCAGAATTAAGAATAGTTTTTTAACGACAACTTTTAGCGACAATTTAATAAAGTCGTTGCTAAAAACATTTTTCAGCGACCACTTTTTTAAGTCGCCGCTAAAAGTCGTTACTAAAAGTATATTTTTTTGTAGTGAAAAAAGCCCATTCAGAAAGTATGGTCAATGCTCATGCAAATAAAAAAGGTTTAGCAAAGCAAAAGAAGAAGCTTTAAGGCTGTGATTTCCTATAATGGCACCCTGATAAGACATCTTTAGTAGACCTTTCTAGGTACATGACAAGGAAGATGGGTGAATTAACAGCCATGAAAAGCATTATCCTTTGGATCTCACACAATGACCTCATTCAAGATCCTCAACACACCAACACTTCAAGTCTTCTGACAAAATGCAAACCTCAATACTCAAGTTATTATACAAAGAGGACGTGAACTTGGTGTAAGTGAGGTAGCTAAAAAATCTTGTTAGAAATGCTTTTCTTAAATCTTTATACACGATCACTAACACTTTTATATAGTCAAATACATAACAAGAAAATAACACCACAATATCCACTAAGTAAATCTTGCAAAATTGTTATCCACGGGCAAAAGAATGCTTTAAAGATAAAGCAACTAACATCTAAAAACTAGGACGTGTGAAATATCGTTATAGCAAAGCCTATAACTAGTTCAACCTATAAACTTGGTCAAACTAATTTATTTATAACAACAAATAAAAAACATTTATTTTAACACCCTCCTGTAAACTAATGGTTATAACATTAGTTTAATAATACTCAATTTCAAAGCACCCTCCCTTGCATATATTCATCCAAGCTGTCGACGCCATTACTGCCGTAGAGGGGTGGTTTTGCTACTATAAAATAAACCTACGAAAGAAGCAAAACATGTAAAGGATGGCTTGCTGTTGCAAAATAGAATAAAGCACACTCATTATCTTTTTATATGGACTACCCACTCTTTTTTTTTTTTTTTTGCTTTTTCTTGTCGCACTTGCGTGTTTCTCTTTTAAAGCTGTTATGGCACTCTAACTCACTTGGCTCTAATAACAATGTGAGTGTGAGGTAGATATAAAAATAACATAAGAAATGCTTTTCTTAAATCTTTATTCAAAATGATTAAGGTCTTTATATAGGCAAATACATAACAAAAAAATAACACTACAATATCCATTAAAGAAATAGTGCAAAATCATTATCCAATGGGTAAAAGAATACTTTAAAGATAAAGCAACTAACACCTAAAAACTATGACGCGTGAAATATCATTATACCAATGCCTATGACTAGGTCAACCTATAAACTTGGTCAAACTAATTTATTTATAACAACAAATAAAAAATATTTATTTCAACACTTGGAAATCATAAAGAGTGACCTTAGGCAATTATTTCAGTCCTATAATATCAACTACATAGTTCAGGTTATCTCACTCAAGCGGTCTACATTCCTGAACTCCCCCTCCCCTCTATCTCCCTATGATCTATTTTGTTAAGTCACAATTCCGATGTATCAAAAAAAAAAAAATCCTTACTGAAGGAGGAAATCCGGTGGATCCAAAAGACCGATAAACTATAGACATGAAGAAGGTATTTTGTACCAAAAAGAATATCATGGTACATCTCAATCTGTCATATATACACACCTATCTGGAATCCATGATATCACATGCACAAGGGTTTCTCTATTGCACGCCTTCCTTTCTTTTTTTTTTTTTTTTAAAAAAAGGTTTTCTCCTCGTTTATTTTCTAGGGATGGTGCCTGATACAGCGGGTAAGATTCTGATTCTGATTCTGCAAATTGAAATGGTCCCCCTATATATCTTTTTTTTCGCTACCATTATTACATATTAATTAATAATAATAATTTTGTATAAAAATTAATAGTATAATTTGGCAGCCAGAAACCCTCTGCAATATATGACTGACACAAATAATATATGACTGGCACAAATAAACGCAAGATGTGTGGCAGTATGCGGGTTGTGTTTGTTTACAAAGAAGACATAAGAGTGGGTCATGTTTAGGACTGTCCTTCCTATAAATCATTCCACTCGCAAAATTTTCACTTGTCTGATTTTGCTAAATAACAATACTGGGATTTCACATGAAATTTTTTTTACCACTAAAATTTAAAGTGTAATCGATTCATTTGATGTATTAGTCTCGCAGCACTCGCAGCAACAAATCTTTAATAGTCTAAATCAACTTTTATCTTTACACATGCCTTTTTAATTTTCCGACCTTGCAAAAAATCAATTTTGCCCTTATTATTTTAAAAAATCTTTGCTCTTGAATTTTGCTTATACATCCCAAGCTGATTGAAACTGTTTGCTTTTTATGTATTGCAAATCAAAGTGATAGGGACGGAAGTTTTATTGGGGTTTTTTCCAAGAGAACCCCTTTTAGTCCAGATGTCAGTGAAAGAAGGAATTCAGTTTGCTCATTCGAAATGTTTGCAGTAAGGGGGACTCAAAGATTACCATGGGTGTGGAATTAAGAATTAGGATATCACTTTTTTTTTAATTAAAATATCACATTCAAATTACACGTGATTTTTCTACGGCACTTATGTGAAGATGTGAAGAATTTTTGTCTTTTTTTTTTGTACAAGAATTTTTGTCTTTCAAGAAGAAATTTTACCACGTTATTTTTAAACATCATTAATAAATTAGTAAAAATTTACAAAGCTAACTGCAAAGCTAAACACTTTTGTTTCGGTCAATGAATATCTAATTCTTCAACGTAGCAAAAGACCACATGGGCTCTTGGTTGATTTGTAGCCACAGCCCCATCAAGACCTCTTATGAAAGGTCAACCCTTCTCTCTTTGTAAATAATATGTCAGATCAAGATCAAGGGGCATCTAGGCTTTAATTTTGGTAGATTATGACTATATCAAATATCAAATAGACAAAGTCAAGGAGAAGCAGCAGAATGGTTGTTATGTCTTTTGGCAAAGTTAGAAGATAAAATAACTTTCAAATAAATTATGTTAACTTTCTAGAAGTTTGATTCAATTTTAATTTATTATCTTTTATTTAAAAAATATCATTTGATGTTCTTAATATTTGATATATATTACAAAAATCTCTATTCCAATTTACTTTCTATCAATAAAATCAATCTTTTTATAAAAATGAGACAATAATTTTATGACATAGTATACAAATGTGTACTATGTTATGTACATAACAGAAATAATAAACAAACTCTAACTCTCTAAAGTAATTTAAGCTACACAAATGTATATTATGTCATTTTATTTTAATATGGCTGTAAAAATAACTAAATATTTTTATTTTTGATGTATATTACTCAAAAACTTAATTTTATTGATATAAAATGAATTGAATAAAAAATTTTATAATACATATCAAATATGAATAGAGCTAAAAGATATTTTTGAAAAAAAAAGTATTAAATATAATATAATCAAATTTTAAGTAATATAACAATATATGGAAATGGATCTTCTGAAGTGGGGCTACCCTCTGAAGTGTGCAGTATCTCACATAAGTTTTTTTTTTTATTTTGTTTAATATATATTTTTTATTTTTATTTATAATACCATGCTTTATTGTTCTTTACTTCAGGAAACTTTACAATGTGCTTACTTCAGAGGATCCCATCCTGTAGATGTAGAGCCTTTATCTGATCCAATCATTCGACGGAATTGCTGTTGAAGATATTGGTTTGAATAACAAATCAGTCTTCCGATGTGACCAATAATTTCTCAATCCTCGATGGGCAGCATCAAGAGAAAATTGAATGTATGTGACGCTATATATATATATATATATATATATATATATATATATAAAATATATATATGACAGATATATGTAGGGCCACCATGATAGTAGAGGCTAGTCTTGCTAGACTTGTATAGTGCTTTCCCAGTAATATATAGACCTTATAATTCGTACATATATATTTCCTCCTTTGTCCCCAAAATTGCAACGACTCCATAGTCCTCTAGGGGCACTTCTTCAAGTCAGCAACTACGAGAAATTTTGCACATATATATTCCTGGTTACCGTGCGTGCTTTTACTATCTACATATATATTGGTTCTTTCTGGTGTCCGTGAATCATAAAGCTATGCAAGAAACTAATTACACACACACGCACACAGAAATCACTGACTGTGAAATTATTTCTGAAGCATTATGAACTTGATGAAGCACAAATAATATCTGCTAAGTAACAAACTACATGTCAATGATCTGGTTATACCATTGAATCGCTCAAGCAACTTGTGGGACCTTTTTCCTATATAAAATTAAGTTACGTACTGCCCTCCGTGAGCATGTTATTACTTCTGATTTCTCAATAAATGTGGGAGCTGAAATTAACGTGAATATTTGGGGACGAGATGAATGGTGTTGTAAGAATTAAAAGTTGTGGAAGGAGAAGATAAGGGGAGAACAAGTCGAGTCCGTGATGAGTAGGCCAGATCTATGCATGGCCGAAAGCCTGAAACACGTACGACACATATATCTATATATATATATATTGCATCTGGGTATATATACTAGATTGGTCCCCTTTTATCAACAGTTTCAGTTATAATACTTGAATAGCCTGTAATGAGATCGTTGCGCAGAGAGAGAAGGTAGAATGATGATTATTTGCAGAAAATCAAGCTCTTGGTGCCCAGCTGGCTAGCACAAACCCGGGTTTTGCGGATGGCTTGCATGTTTCCCAACTGCACCATGCAAGTCACATCACTATGGAATTATTTCTAGACAAGCGATGTTAATCAATAATAAATATATAATTTTAAATATAAAAATTAAATTTTTTTGTTACAAAATTTGTTGATGAGTATTATTTATAAGAAATAGGTTTAAATATATTTTTTATATTTTATTATCAAATTTTTTAATTAAAATATAATATTATATAATTTTTAATTAAAATATAAAAATATATATAATTTAATTAAAAAATTATATATTTATCTATAAAAATTATACATATATCATCTTATTATTAAAAAAATTTATATGTATTATATTTTAATTAAAAATTTAATAATAAAAATATAAACAATTGTATGTAATTTCTTTTTCAATAAATAGCATGACCAACACTGGAGAGTAAAGATGGTTGCTTCAACTTCTGTGCACCGTCCCCCCTTATAGTACAAGTTCATCTACTGGTTTATCACCACCCCTTGATGTGATTTGCATTTGAATTTGAATTCTTTACAACATAATTTACGTACGATATGGTGAAAGGGAAATAAAAAGAGAGGAGGTGATTAGGATGCATTTATTGGTTAAAGGAATGGGAGAAGAAAAGAAAGAAAATGGTGAAAGGATTTTACCTTTCTTTTCTTTGATATGCCTAAATAAGAGAGAAAAGAAAGAGTTAGGAAGGAAAACCAATTCATGAGACCCACTAGTTTTGCATTCATCTCTTGCTAGATGGAAGAGGAGAGATAAGCTCTTTTACTTGTTTGATTATTGTATTGGCAATATAAACAATATGCATCCCACAGTTCAACCTTTTAGATTGGCAATGTATGTGTAGCAACGTTGTGACTTGGTAGAAGGAAATGCATGATATTACTTGGTTCATGACAAATATATTTAATTACATTAAGAATAATAAAATAATTAATATTTTATTTACACGTATTTTCTTTATTTTTTTATAAAACTAAATAAAAAAATAAAATTTATTTTTCTTCGCATTATATCAAAATAAATAAATAATAATTCATACATTTTCTATCCTCTTTCTTTTTCTTTCTTTTGTCCTCCCCCCTCCTTTTTTTTTTCTTTTTCTCTTTTTTCTCTCTCATTCTCTCTTTTCATACCAAATAATACTGAAACGAATCCACTTGAGTATGTTTCCCTCCCTTCGTTCCACTTGCTGTGGTGTAATGAGTGTGAGGTCTGATGTCCAAACATGTACGACGTTCCTTCCCATCCTATGGACGTTGATGGATCCCAATTCCCAATAATTGAACAGCCGCATGTCGCGCTTTTCCAATTTCTTGTTTGCATTAGGGGCTATGTTTAGTAATCGATTTGTAACGTAACGCGTGATGTAATATTTTTTTTAGCAATATTTATTACTTTTTAAATTTTAATAATATTTATTATTTATTATTTAATTAATTTGTTTTTTTAAAAAATAGGGTTAAAGTCATTCTTCTCTCACTTATCATTTTTACATCTTTCTTTTTACATATTTAACATTATATCAAACCAAATATAGGTAAGTGGATTCCAATATTGCATCTTTGCCAAGCCTACCACGGCATTAGCTATTAAAATTTGGATTCTCTCAAAGTGAATAAATAATAAAATATTTTGTAAAAAAAATTGGTAAAACAAATAAATTATATATACACTTTTACTTCATATATTACTCTTTCTCTAGAAAGAAAATTATTAACTTTCTAACTTAGCACAATCAAATTATATTTAATATCTTCTATTTTAAAAATATAATTTGGTTTTTTAATATTTCATATGCATATTATAACAATATTTTAAATTTATTTTATATCAATAAAATTAATCTTTAACACATAAAATTGTGATTCTTCATTTTTAATGTAATAATAAATACAATTAAATAATTTTAATTTTTAATGAATGCATATTATGCAATGATAATAATAATTTTGTAGATAACAAATAAATTAAACAAGATATTTTTATATAAATGTTAAGAGAGGCAAATGATGACTTTTAAATTAAAAAAATCAAATATAATTTAACTAAATATTTAATATAATTAATTCTTATATATATATATATATATATATATATATATATATGTATTTATGTATGTATGTATCCCATTAGGGTCCAAATCTCATCATCAATGTTTAGGAAGAATTAAACTTAGTAAGATATAATTTATTATATTTTTGTTATCAAATTCATTAATTAAAATATAAATAGTGTAGGATATTTTAATTAAAATATAACTAGTATATATAGTTTAATTAAAAAATAATACACTTATTTGCAAAAATTATATGCATATCATATTGTTATTAATATATGTATATAAGCATTTTGAGTAGGATCCCACAAATTGAAAGAAAAAGTTGCCAAAACCATTTTCATACAAAGTATTTTTTTTGGATCCCATAGAAATTGTGGAAGTTGGTTTCAACTTCCAAAATTTTTTTAAAAAAATAAATGAGTGAATGATTACGACTTTCACTTTATGCCATCCAAAGGCTTAATTAAATAATAATTTTTTTTTTATTTGGCCTGCAACACATGCGTTGCAAGCTGTGCAGGGTAACCTGCGTAGATGTGTAGATAAAAGGTCGAGTCTTTATCGACTTAGCCTTTCAAAGGTTGCAAGCTAGGCTTGCAGTGTTGTCAAATTAGGGACCTGTAGACCTTGACTTAATAACACGAGAAATTTTTTTTGCAGCTTCTTTCCCCTTATTTGCTCCTTCTTTTTAAATATACATCTCCTTTCTTTGCATCAATTAAAAAAATTCTTTTTCTTCATCCTCTTCAGCATCCCTTGCATCTTCTTCCTCTTCAGCATCTCACGCATTTTCATCTTTTTCAACCAAACTTGACCTTTAAAGTTTGCATATTATTTTTCTGCATATATTGATATTTTAATTTTCTTCCTTTGATCTATTTTAATTGTTGAAAGGACTCAACTCTTCTGTTTAATTTTCTTTCTCTAACTTAACAAGATTAGTAATTTTTTTATAAATTGTTAAATTACATATTTGTATTTAATATATTGTTATATTTATTTTAATTACAATTATTGTTGTGACTATATTTATTTTGTTGTTATGAGAAGTTTGTTGCATAAATTATTAATATTATATTTATTTTGGTTGCATTTTATTTATTATTATATTTATTTAGCTTGCATATAATGTTTGTATATTTATTGTAATAATGTTTGATTTTTGTTATTATATTTATTATGTTGGCATTAATTATATTTTATTTACTCAATCCAAATTTATTTTTGTGTTAAATTTCTTTAGTGACATTTAATTTTTGTGTATATATATTTTGTTTATATTTAATTTTTTATTATATTAATTATGTTTGCATTAATTTTTTTTGTTAAATTTATTTTTGTTGCATTATTTATTTAATTTGTTCAAATTAATGTTTTTGTTATACCTATTTAGTGGGCATTTAATTTTTTTAAAATTTATTTAATTTTTGTATTTATTTAGATAACATTTAATTTTTTTGGCTATGTTTGTTATGTTTTTATTTATTTATTTTATTTAAAGTTTGGTTACAATTTTTTAGGGTATAAATTTTTTTGTTTACATTTATTTTTTGCTTTTTATTTATTTTATTTATACTTATTTGTTGTTATATTTTGTTTACATTTTTTGTTATATTTATACTATTTGCATTTATCTTGTTGTTATATCTATTTTCTTTACCTTTTTTGTTATATTTATTTTGTGTCTATTAAATCTTGATATCATATTTATTTTTTTTTATTGCATTAATTTTTTTATGTATTTATTTTGGTAACATTATGTTTTGGTTACATTTGGCATGTTATTATTCATTTTTTAATACTTATTTTAGGTACATTTAAATTTTTGTCTAAATTTATTATGTTGGAATTTATTAATTGTGGTGTATTTAGTTTTGTCCATTTATTTTCATTGATTATATTAATTATGACTTTTTTAAATTTTATGGTTATATCTAGTTTGTTTATATTACTTTTATATGTATCTTGGTTATATCTATTTTGTTTACATTTCTTTAAATTTTTTTTCTATGTCTATTTTATAATATATTTATGTTCATTACAATTATTTTTATTATTATCTTAGTTTTGTTTGTTTTTATTGTCTTTGATATATTTTTTTTTGTGATTATAGTTATTCTGTTGAAATTCATTTTTTTATATTTTTTTTATTTGCAAACACTATTACAGGGAAAAATAATGATTAATAGAATTAAGATTGTATGTATATTTGCAAATGAACGAATTTTTGGTGGCTCAGACGATGTGACATTTGAGTGCAGCAGAGTGAAGATAATGACGGTTGATTCAAACATCACTTTGGAAAGATTAAAGCAAATAATTAGGCAAAAGTTATGACTTTATCCAAATCAATTTGTATCTGAGTTAATATATAAGTGTCTGGTGTCGTTAAATCCAACACGATACCAAGTATGTAACTTAGAAAATGATTCAAACATGCAAGAGATGTGAAAGGTAAATTCACATTTCTCCTCTCAGTTGACTAGTACAAAATGGTATGCATGTATCTCAAATAATAAAGTGGATTTAAACCTTAAATAGAAACTAAAGGAGGATCATGTTGCATTAACACTCCCATCTACTAGTAATGTGAATGAGGCAATAGAACAAGCATCCCTATTTAATGCATATCTTAAAGATGTTCACCCATTTGATCTACAAGCCAGCTATGGTGGACAGTATAACATTCCTTCTATAGACCACATTTCTCAATTGAGTTCATCCCATTAAGCATTACGCAATACTCTATCTCAATGTCCTATGATTGCAACAAAAGACCTAATGGATGAATTTGAAAATGAAGATAAATATAAATCTACCATCTTTGATGATTATGATGATAATGATGATGAAGATGACAAAGAGTCTAACACGGAGACTAATGAAACTGCAAGTGAATATACCCAGCATTTGCCTTCTTCATATGGTTTAATATAGAGACAGTAAGTGATCTTGATTTTCCTAGAAGAGGAGAGCTTATGAACCTGAATGACAATCGAGAGTTAAGTGTTGGCATGCAATATATAGATATAAAGGCATCATATCGTACAGTTAAGTTCTACTCTATATGAGTTTACCATACATTTTATGTGTACCATTTTTCTACAAAAAATAAAAAATATCGATGTATTAACTATAATCGTAGTTGCAATTCAAGAATTAGAGCATGTAAAAAGCAAAAAGAACATATTAGGAGATCACAAAATATAGGGGACCACATACATGTTTGTTTTTGACATTGTCTCAAGACCATCTAAAATTGGATTTTGATGTTATATCATCATGTATTGTGGCAATGGTGATGAACCAACCAGAGGTTAAAGTTTCCTAAATCATTGAGAGAATGTAAAATTTATTTGGTTATATTATGTCTTATAGAAAGGCATGGAAGGCAAAACATCGCGTTCTTGCCACTGCATTTGGAAATTGGGAAAGCTCATATGCAGTATTGCCTAGGTGGTTGGCTGTCATTTAGCATTTCATGCTTGGTTCAATAGTCTATTTTTCAAATAAACAATGTCAACAAGACACTCCTGATGGGCAACCTATGGAGATGTTTTGTCGAGTATTCTAGGTATTCAAACCATGCATTAATGCATTTCAATACCTCAAACCGATTGTCTAAGTTGATGGGACATTCTTATATGGAAAATATAAAGGCATGCTATGTATAGCTGCATCTCAAGATGGTGATAAAAAGGTCGTGCCTCTTGCATTTGCTATTGTGGAGGAAGTGACACGAGGAACTTAAGCATGGTTCCTTTTCAATTTTCGTAAGAGTGTCATCAAGAGTAAAAGGGCGATTTGCTTGATATCAGATAAATATCCTTCAATTTTATCCACCGTCTCTAATTCAAGGGTAGGATGGCAGCCACCATATGGGTATCGTGTCTTCTATCTTCGACATGTGGATTGCAACTTGCATAAAACACATGGGATGAGTTAGCTGAAGGAAAAATTCATAAATATTAGATATGCATATGAGCATCATGTTGTTGATGCACGTTTGGTTGAGTTAGCAATTTTACATGGCCCTGCAATTACTTGGATAGCTAATATTCCTAAGGAGCAATGATCATGAGCTTACAACATAAAGAGTCAACGCTATGGTCACATGATTTGGCCAACACAATAAACAGTATCTTTAAGGGAATCAAGCATTTGCCTATAACTAGTCTCGTGAAGACAACTATGTATAGGACAAATAGATATTTTGTTGAACAGGCTCAATAGGTGCATGCACAAATAACAACTAGTCAAGTATTTTATGAGAGGCTTATAAAGAAGTTGGCTCCAATTACTAAAACTGTCTCTACATGTGTTGTCTATGTATTTGATAGGAGACTGGGATCTTTTGAGGTTAAAAAGCAATATGATGTCTAAAATTATCAATTTAGTCGGTGTTACAAGGTGAATTTAGTGGAGTGAAAATGTGACTACGATAAATTTCAAATTGAAAAATACCCATATTAGTATATTATTGTGGCTTGTCGTAATGTTAGCCTTGACCATTTATAATTTGTTGACCATGTTTTTCCTTTGGAAACGATGTGCAATGCATATAGCAATGAGTTTCAACTTATTGGGGGTAAAGTTCATTGGCCACAAATAGATTTGTCAAAGTAGATTCTTAATCCATCGATGATTCAAGCAAAAATCTGCCCGCGTTCATGCAATGAGATGAATTGGATACAATTGGAACAACCAAATAAGTGTGAGTTATACAAAAAAAATTGGTCATAATCATTCCACTTGTCCGCACCACCATCCCACTAGACAATAGTAGAACCAAGCTTTTTTTATGTATATGTAAAAAATATTGGTTGCAATGTATGAGTTAGGACCTTGATTTTTGAATATATCTTATTATTCACGAACATGTCTATGTATAGAAACTTGGCCTTAATATATATAGGTTGGGACTTTGCTTTTGAATAGACCATATCTTTGTGTACAATAACCAATTACTATTGTCTTTGATGATTAAGACTTATCATATTTTGTATTGTCTATAATATAATGAGGCATGCAGGAAACTTGAAGTAATGGCACCTTTACAGTAGGTTATCCATTCAGGGTCAGAAGATGACTTCCTTCTGTACCTCCAGATGCGACACGTGACACAGGCCGTATGGCTTACCCACATAAGATAATCTCATACTTATAATGTTTTATACTTTATTTGATTCAATTGTAATACTGTACATATAATGTTTTCTATTTTCTTGTAGGATAACCAAGCGCTTCAGCCACAATGTATCATGTACAGTGATCGGCTACCCCTATCTCTTCTCATTTTTTTTTTAATTGTCTTCGACAGGGTGGATTCTATAGCGCTATCCAATTAGGTTAGTTTAAATATAATCCATCACTTGTGTCGACACTTGTGGAGAGATAGTGACCTGAGACCATACTTTTCCTACTACCTATAGAGAATGCACAATCACTTTGGAGGATATTGCTGTACTATTAGGCCTCCCGTGCATGGGAACGACTATCATTAGTCGCACAAACTTCATATAGGCGAAAACATATGAGTGGTTACTTGGAATTATACCACCAGATGACAAAATAATTAGACAAAAGATTATCATTAGTTGGTTGGCTGAACATTTCAATGAACTGCCAGATGATGCAGATGTGTAATGATTTGTGTGTGTATATATATTAAGGTTGATAGGTGATTTTCTTTTGCTGGATAGATCTAGTTACAAGGTGTACTTGATGTAACTCCTATTATTATAGGATTTCAAACAAGTAGGTGAATATAGTTGGGGATTTACACTATTAGCTCACTTGTACAGAGAGCTTTATAATGCAATAAATTCTAAGAAACAAGTTATTGTCTAACCTTACTTCATATATGGGCGTGGGATAGATTTCTAATATTAGCACCATAAAGACCTCCACATTCAGAACCCCAGATAGATATTTATCCACAACTACCTCCTTTAGGGTTCAGGTAAGACATGATAAATAATGTATGCATATTACATATATTTAAAAACATTATTTATTTCTTTATCAACATGTTGTAATATATTTACTTCGAATCACAGATGGAAAAACGTGGAATGACCTCCTCGTCCTAAGATCATAGCCTTACAACAATATTAGATTTTATTGAATGTAATGCAAGATAATGAGATTTATTCACTTTGCATGAATTGATCTTTACTAAATCAATTACTTTATATGATGTATTTATTATGCCATTTTCATGTTTTGTACAAAGATCATTTGGCAGCCATATGAATCAGACAATGTGCGAGAATTAATTTCACAATATTGCTTGGCATCTCGAGACATTTGGCTAGCTTCAGTATCTCTTCTTTGCTTTCATATCATCGAGTAGCACCACCCAAATTGTGTGCTCCTCCAGTTTTGTAGACAGCAACCAATCCCTACTACTTTAGTTAATTTATAGGCTTGCCATACATTATAATTACGAGAAAAAAATATCAACGAATTGGTAAGAAAAGCATATAGGCTTTGTTGAGGCATGGAATGCATGGCAAAATGGCTTATCACAAGTGCCCATAGCTTTAATACCCATGGATCGTACTTCTGAGTATATGTGATGGTATTGGACTCGCACTTGTCGATGGATCCATTTCGCTAGTGGTGTTGTTGGTTTTGTGGCATATTTTTTACTTGTCATTTTTACTATTTTTATTTTCTTAATATATCATATATCTTTGTTTTACCAGCGTAATTTTTTTTTCCAAGCCAATATTGCTAATGACCTCTATAGGTTAAGCATTCAGGACCCTTCGCAAATAGACTATCATAACTATCATGAGAGGATGAGTCTGGACCAAATGAATATTTTACTACCTCTTGGGGAACAACTCTTCATGATGGTCTCCCAACTTGCTCCACCTCTGCACCAGACTTACCAAGACCAAAAATTCCAAAAGGTAGGTTAGGCAAGAGATGTGAAGGTTACATGTCAACCCAATTGCCTATTATTGACCCCAATGAACAAAATCATTATAGTATTGGTGCTCCAATATCATCTACATTAGATAGAGGTATTATGACACAACAACACATTGGTATAGTCGATCTATCTTCTTCTATACTGACTAGCCAATATGCAGACTTTGGAAAAGCTGGTCCTTCCTATCATATGCCTCCTTCACTGTTATCTCAATTTGAATCTCCTGGTCCTTCTAAATCTAGGTCATTCATGTCATTATTTGATGACCTAATGATTTTCAATACTGAATACGGTAGTCAATTTTTTGAAATTAGGGAATCGTCACATTATGGGTTTGTAACCCCTCAGCATCTGATTCCCCTTGTGCATTCTCCCACATTTGATCTAAATTTTTCACCATCTACTCCTATTAACAATCCACCAGATCAACAGCATGAAAAACACGAAGAAGATGAAACACCTGTAGGTCAAGGGGCGACCCCAACGTGAAAGGCAAAAAGTTTGTTATGGTACCAACAATCATTACTTTTGATATATATATATATATGATTGAATAAATTATCTTTTTATATATTGTTAAAAAATAACATTAATGGTATTAATCCAATTTATCCCTTACTTAAAAGCATGTTATATTGTTATTAATTTTTAACACAATACTTTGTAATTTTATTTATATCTCCATGCAATTTTCTCCATTTTTTCTATTTTAATTTACTTAATTTATTTATTTCCTTAATAAATATTTTCTTATTACTACTTCTTTGATAATTATTAGTATTTACTATCTAAATAAATTTATTAATCAATTATTACATAACTAATATTAATTATTAATTTTAATTAATTAATCACTCATTTTAACCAACTAATCATATAATCATTATTACCTTTTTAATCATTTAACCTACTTATCAAATAAATTAGTACTAACTAATTTTAACTAATTAATCATTCAATAATCATTACTTACTACTTATATCATAACAAACAACCATAACTAATTTTAACTATTTTATTGTACAACAATTATTGCATAATTATATATTAATAATTCACTTATCATATATCAATTGTTGTCTTCTCATTACTTCTCATAGATCAAATTTCTTCCCTTAAAACCCCGTGCCACACCAAACTTGGCTTCATTAGATCCAACTTTGATCATTGGATTTGGGTGTAATATTTTTTACAAATATGGATTTCACTAAAAAATTAAATAAAAAATATATTCTAATAAAAAAGCCTATGTATACATATATACACATATCATATTTTAATTAAAAATTTTAATGACAAAAATTATAAGAAATTACATATAAAATTAACAAAATGTTTAATCAGCATGATTGAAATGAATGAGAGCTCTGAATATATCTACATCCACTGTGTCATAATTTTAAATATTAATTTATTATTTTTCATTCAAATGAAAATAAATTTAATATTTAAATTTAAAATATTTTAACCAATCAAACATATATTTAATATTTATCATATTATATAAGTAATATATATAGGTATTTTAATCAAAATAAATATAATTATAATTTATCTTTCTCTCTTTTTTTGGGATAAGAGAGAGTAATATAGAGCCTCTTTTGATCTTAAAATAAGCGAGTGTGTCAGATAAAAGCATATAGAATGAAAAAAAATCTATAATTAAAAGACTAATAATTGCAACAAAAATAGAAAACTTATATCCTATTACCTCTAGTCACTCTAACTCTGAGTTTAATGTTTTTTCAAGACTTTTAAAGTTTTACCCTAACTTCTTATTTATAGAACTCTTAAATAAAGTCTTAGTAAGATAGACTTCTTATTCAACTAATATATTCAATTTATAAGATATAATTCTCTATTTAAGAAATTCAAATATTACTTATCAAATGACTAATTTTCTCAGCTTCTTTTCAAATAATATCCAATTATCCTCATAATAATAATTTAATATTTTAATTTATGTAGTTGGATTAGGAATTATCAAGTGGATAAATCTACCAGTATAATTTTGCAAAATAAATGAAAGGTCATGTAATTTAAACATCTCTCAATACAAAAGAAAGTAATTACCTAAAAATTATAATAAAATTATGAAATTGTTATATTTTCAGCGAGAAACAACCAAGGTTTCCGTATTACATTATGACCTTACGCTGATTTCCCATGAGTATCCATTCTTTAAACATATCATTTTAGGATTGAGATGCTGTGGATTTCACAAAAAGACGACACAATACGTGAAATACAACATTTAATTAAAAAAACACATAAATCTAGTCCATATATATAAGGAACTGCAAGGGGTTATGATCTGAATGGCATATTATCATCTTGGACAGGCAACTAAAAAGATCACCCCCACAAGTTAAAGAAGACAAATAAAAACCCCAAAAAAACATGTCGGAGGGGCAGGAAGGGGTTAAGGTTTTGTTAGTTTGTTTTCCCACCTTTCATATTGGGATCTTTCAAGTACTTTTACCCAGCAAATAGGCATCATCAAAATATTCATATCCAATGAAAATTGGCAAAATTTACTCATTCGAGGTGTGAAGATTAAAAAAAAAAAAACAACAAAAGATTCGGTACTAGACGATTTTAAGTTATTTTGATTATATATTTGAATAATATTAATGATTGAGACTTTTTATTATGATTTTATATAAATAAATTTTATATAGATATGTATCGATTTGAGAAAATCTTGCTCATTTTGAAATTTTTTTGAGTAATAAATGAGTCTGGGTTCAGAAATTTCATGGTGAAGCATATGGGGATTAGGTTTGACACCCACGTATAGTTTGAGAATGGAAAAAACTATTTTTCTTTGAATCTGAAGATAAGATTGTAATACCGTACTTTTGATCATCCTTATTAGTAAAGTTGGAAAAACTTATAGAGATAAAGATGTGAAGTCCACTCAAATTAATCCCATCTGACACAACCTTTCTATCTTTATTTCTCTTCAATCTTAACCAATAGAATATTTTAGGGATTAATTTTCTCCCTCCCCCTTTTTTTAAGATCCTTCAACTGGAATGGGAATACCTTGAACATGTAGTTAGAGATACATAATATTTTGTACATATATATATATTGGTATGAAATTTTCTATTTAAAAATAATTTTAAAATAAACAAAAATCTATAATAATCCCAAACGGGCTCAATATCTTGGATAACCCCACATATCTCAGTCAAGTTGTCTCTAACCACAGCTCTTTAGCCACATGCCAATTCCATCTCTCTGTCACTCAAGTACCTATCATGCAGTTCTGTGTTTGCTAAAGTAATTACCACCGTCATCAAGAACTCATACCAGGAGTGCCCATAATCATTCCCACATTAATTACTTGGACTTCATGCATTACAGCAAATAAATCATTAAGTAGTCTTTTCAACTTTGCTTGACATGACAAATTATGAACACAATTAAAAGGCCCGGTTTCCAAACCTCAAAGCTATACTTCCACCACACTGAATGTATTAAAAGAAAATTCATGCCTGCACCCATAATGCAAGACACAATAGCAAAATAAATAAACCATTATTTGAAAGGTAGCTGGGGGACAGCATATGTTGCATGCAGATAATACAACTCATGTTTTAGTGGAAGGTAAAAGTTACAGGCTAGAGGTGGACCTACTTATGCAACTAGTTCTGCCCTAGTTGTCTCAAATGGACAATGATGGGTGATGGTAAGCTGGCTGTTGTATATATAGTGCTGAAGGGGTATGAGATGTAGTGAATCCTTCCAAGCCTTCCAAAATTTGAGTTGAACATGACTGTATATCACATTAACAGCAGATCAGGAAACACCTTCATCCAATATAGCTTGAAGAATCTCTAGCTAGTGGATGTTACTCGTCAATATTGAAAGCTTGATCAATCACTTTCAGTTTGACTAAGGGGGCATTTAATAATTTGAAGTATACCATCCACATCTTGAAAAAGAAGTTCAGGGTTTTAACCTTTTGGAAAAATAGAGACCGTTCCTACAGCATTACAGTATATGATAAATTTCATATTTTTCAGCACATAAAAAACTTATTTATTAACATGTTCCAATGTAATACATGTTGTATATGTCATAGATAATATAAAAACTCCAACAAGAAAAATAAATCAGATGAAAAGTAGTCTAATAATTAGACGTAGACGGAGACTAAAAAAAATTATAAAAAAAATTTAAATTTAAATAATTTGTTTAAAAATATAATTAATGATAAAATTTTATAGTATCATTTAATTGATGTAATTAACCTCATTTAGTGAAAAAAACTTTTTTGTTGTTGTTATGTTATGGATAATATAAGAATTCTATATGTATGTGTGAAGTTCAATATTTTTATGAATAGGTTTTTCGAGGTCGTAGGAAA
The DNA here is from genome assembly GCA_032878935.1 of Erythrophleum fordii. Taxonomy (NCBI): domain Eukaryota; kingdom Viridiplantae; phylum Streptophyta; class Magnoliopsida; order Fabales; family Fabaceae; genus Erythrophleum; species Erythrophleum fordii. Next base: position 43,124,530 of record JAVQMF010000053.1, on the reverse strand, counting down.
CTACCAAACGTCAATGTTTGGATGGGGACAATAAAGTAGAGATCTCACTGAAATCTCTATATTATTTGGGAGTTTGTTATAACGAAGAGAGAAGAATATATAGAAGATTTTCGACTAATTTTTCAAAATCCTCCATTCTTTATAATTTTAAATTATCCGAATTTAAAAGATTAAAAAAAAAGCCCCAAATAATGAAAGACAAAAAATTATTATTTAACTATTTCTTTGCCTTCCTTTTTTATTGAAATCGTTCTCTTTCCATTCTCACCCTACTCCCAAGGATAACCTTGGATTTTTGGATGGCTACTAAATATAGTTTTAAGGCACATCTTTTCTTAACCAGACTGTGACTAGCTAGCATCGCGCATGCTGCAATTTATAGGACCACTCATTTAGAGGCCTGAATATCATTATAAAACGTAAATGCATGCTGCTATATGCATTTATATAATTTCAGTTATTCAATCAAATATCTTTATTATGTGCCTTATCTTAACGCTCTACAGTTTGTGATCCATTAAAAGTCATGGCATCCAGCTCCATTCCTTCAATGGGGTGGCTTTCAACATTATGTTCACAGCTTTCCACCCGTATTTGTCGGCTGAAAGAACAAAAAATAAAGTGGGTATTCCATCACCTAACACCAAAATTATTTAAAATTGTAAGACTTTACAAAATGGAAAATGCTTACGTTGAATTAATTTTACATTTAACTATTGATTTTTTTTTAATCCCATCTTGTTTGCGAAGACTTTCATCTATTTTTCCCTTAGAAAGTTGTGTATATATTCATGTAAGCATGATATCCTATACTTTTTTAAAAAAACTTTTTTAAAGAAAAAAAGGTTAGTTTCTCAAGAATATTATAAGAGCAATAGTATATGCTTAATGTTATATAACCCACGAGAAGCCAGACAGAATGTCTTTGCAAACTTCACGACTCCTCAAGACAAATGAAACTCAAACTCTAGGGCCTTGACCATAATGCCACCGACAAACTTTGCAACCAAATAAATAATTACTAGGCAAAATCAATAACAGCGCGTTTGGTATTATTAAGGAAAACGAAAGGAGATTGGATAATTTTAGATAATATATATATTATATCTTTATAATTAGTATTTAATAGTATTTATCTTTTTAACTCTTTTTTAAAATAAGGGTATGAGAGTTACTTCTCATTTATAAAATTATTTTTTATTTTTATTTTTATTTCTAACTTTCTATGTACCAAAAGTCTCTCAAAAAAAAATTACCTAAGTCAATTTTATGGCCAAATATAATGTATATATCCTTTTTCTAACAAAGCCAAGTGAACTAATATTGTGTCTGCTTCTTTAGGACAAAGATGGAAACTAACCCTTACCATCATATATACCAAACAAAAAGAAAAAGAAAAAAAAAAAAAGCCACCAAATTAACATTTCAACACGATATCTACAGTTACAATATCTTCCTCCACTTTTTTTCACACCATAGTGTGAAATAATTAAGTGAGGTGCATTAGAAGATCTTTGCCTTGCCTAGAAGTTTGCATTTCTAGAGAATCTACGTTCATAAATTAAATGTATATAGTAATATATTTGAAAAAGGTTAAATAGAGAAAAAACAAATAAAGAAAAAAAGTATGTCTCATACGCATTTTTATTCTTTGATATTACTCTTTCTTTCTAAATCCATAAATTTTTTTTTAAAAAAATAGAGAATCCAATTTGTAAAGAAACTACATTTTATTGTCCCGTCATTTATTTGCATCCAAAGACGTACACGTTAAGGAAACCACACTTTCTCACTAAATGCATGAGTTTGGTTTCTTCCTTGTGCTAATTTCTGTCTTTATTTCTTTCTTTTGTTAATATATATATATATAGATATATATATCATATGGGTGGATGGGATGGCAAAGACTTCAGTCCCTTTAATTGAAGAACGGGATGAGGCATCATTCAACACCTAATTCCTTGACCAAGTTCTCTTGTGCCATTCTTAATTTCCTCCAATATTACTAACTTGTGTCTTCTAAATTTTAATTAAATTATTCATTGTGTTTTCTAAAAAGAGCAAAATAGCAATATATTATATCCACTACCACCAGCATTAGCTCCCTCCAATAAACTCAAAAGCGCAAACATCACCTTTTTCAGAGTCCGTCTAACTCTTTCTGCTCTGTCATGAATTATGTACAATTGAATCCATTCTCATCAAAATTATTCCATCTAAATTATTTTTTGAAAAAAAAAAGTCTCTAGAGCTCGAGTTTAGCCCTTAAATAATTTTGATATTCATAATAAATAATATTTTATTATTATGCATAAATCTTGATGCATAATTCAATGACTGATGGCACATTTAGCATCAAATTGAAAAAGGAAATAGAATTGAGAAATCTTGAACAATGTCAACTATATATTTATAATTATTACTTAACAATATTTATATTTTTTATTACTTTTTTTAAAAGAGTATTAAATTTATTTTCTAATCACAAAATCATCTTTCTTTTATTTTTTTTCTTATTATTAACTTTTTATGTAGTAAACAGCTTGAGATCCAAATCTCTATACTTTTACCCTTACTTTAATAACATCTCTCTCTCTCTCTCTCTCTCTCTCGTACAAACACAAACATATTACGGAATCGCAGAAAGACACAAAAGCATTGTACATTATGCAGGAGAAATCCGTATAGGAAATCATGGAGACATATAGCAATGTCTGTCATGCTGTGTGTGTGTGTATATATATATATATATATCAAGAATTGAAGATGGTAAATAGTGGGTTATTAATTAGGTAATCTGAGTCGTTAATATATATACATATATAGTTAGGAAATTTAATTAATTTGAGAAATGTATCTTGTTAATGGATGGTCAAAGGGAGGACCATAAAGGCCTGCCAAGGTTTTCTGGTGTGTCCGAGTAGGGAAATTAAGGTTATGAATTCTGATCATTTCAGTCACTATGAAACTTGGAGATTATGCAGAGATGGAGGTATATATATTGCAAATAGAAATAAAGGAGGTACCCATTATTGAGGGAGGGGAAGAGTGTGACTTGGCGGAATTCGAAATTCAAATTTATAGATGTTGTGTCTTTGAATTCTGTATTCTATATATACCATCATAATTTGATGGAAAATGCTCCCCGGCCAGCTGGGTGTGTGTCCATATATATCCATCCAATCAATTAGATTAAAAGTAATTATTACGATGATTTCTTACATCAAATTTTATAAAAATCAAATAATTATAAGTATATAATCATATACTTAATAGTTTGTTATTATATTAGAAATATATATTGTATGTGTTGATTTATTGAATGTACATAAAACAACTTAGGATAGTGCCTATGTAAAGATGATATATATTTATTATAAGAAGTTCTATTTTTCCCAACACTTTTTTTTTTTTTACTTTCTGTTTTCAAAATTGTTTCTAAAACAAAACTTTCAAATTTTTTTTTTGTTTTTCTATTTTAGAAAATTGTCTGGAAAACAATTTTTCCAAAACATAAAATTAAAAACAGAATTACACAAGGCCTATGTCACTCTTCGCAATACAGCTTTTGGGGTGGTCACAACTTCCCCTACCTAATAATCACCTATATAAAGTTCTTAACCATCTTCCTTCGGTCGCTCATACTCTCGCACCTTGTGGCATCAAGGGCACTAATAACTCTGACAGATGAAAGTATGAAACCAAAATACAGCAGTAAAGTAATAAATGTATTTTTTTTATTTTAAAAAAAGATTCTTGAGCAGTGTCTTTTTTTCTGGGCTATTCACTCAGTAATAATTATTACCTGCAACTGCAATAAAGCAGAATATCACACAGTTATCTAAGGTTGATATTTCGCTTTCATCTACTCTCTCATTCAGCAGATACATAAGGTAACAATAATTATATTAATAGTAATAGGAAGAAAGAAACAAAACATCTCAGATGTGAAGTTAAATATCCTCTGCGAAATTTATGACCCGTTGTGTTGATCTGGTTGAGTTGAATTTGATATATGGTTATGGTTTAGGAAGTTTTTCTGGGACTAGAGTCAGGAGCTACCTTAAACAGTGTCAGGAAATTACAGAACGCTAAGCGATATATAGAAAAATAACATAATATTATATAGTATATGAATAATGCTGGACAGCAAACAAACACGACTTGTAGGGCCAGAATAAACACATCCATTTCTGCAGATCAATGAATTTATGCAATTAATGCCTCGAATTAATACTGTGTAAAATGGTCTAATGTAAATATAATTGGCTTTTGCTTCTGACAGCTGTTCATGAATTTGGGTGAATATGGATTTCAAAGGAGGATGTTGAAAATTGAGGTCTTTTGGGAACTCAGAAGGAAAGAGAGTGGCGCAGTCTGAGAAAATATTTTGGGCAAATTGAAAACCATAAAATATATATTAATTTCAATTTTCACTCCCTATACCCCACCCGAAATGTAGTGTGAGAGAGATAGAGGTACAAATGTGAACTTTCTTTGTTGGTGGGCTTATATAAAGGAGGATAGTGAAAGTGAAAGTGAAGAAAAAATATCAGATAGCACCTGTAATTGGTTGTAACTAAAGGATATGGAAGAACATGTCAGTCCATTGGCTGCAACGCATCTTCTTCAACACACTCTGAGAAGCTTGTGCATCCATCAAAATTCCCAATGGGTCTATGCAGTCTTCTGGAGGATCTTGCCCAGAAACTACCCACCACCCAAGTAAGCATGGAAGAATACGCACGTCAATATCAATTCTAGCTACCTCACAAATATCATAGACACAAAATTTTGTCACTTAAATCACAAACATTAAAAAGATCATCACAGTATACTGTGCTGACGTTTCATGGTTGGATTGGTAATAGGTGGGACTGGGAAGGTCAAGGGGCTTATGATAGATCAAGAGGAAACAGAAGGAACTGGTAATTTTTTATTTTCTGAGTTAGCTTCGTTATAAGTATATTGTTTAACCTTGTAAGGCAGGGGATTGAAATGGGTTAACTAACACTTAATGCATGCAGGATATTGGCGTGGGAAGATGGTTTCTGCAACTTTGCTGCCTCGTCATCGGTTTATAACGGGAATTGTGAATTCCAGCAGCACTATCAAGGCTTGCAACCTGAGCTGTTCTTCAAGATGTCACATGAGATCTATAACTATGGAGAAGGGCAAGTATCTAAATATCAATTACTAACAAATTAATTACCCAATTGTTGCATTGCATTATTCCCCATTTCGTTTGTTGAAAAAGATGTTTCTTGGGAAATTTTCAAAGCAAAGTTAATTAGGTTTCATGGACCAGGTTGATAGGAAAAGTAGCTGCAGATCACAGTCACAAGTGGATATACAACGAACCTATCAATGATCAAGAAATCAACTTGGTCTCAGCATCTGCAGAGTCGGTGAGAAATCAAAAACCCCATCTTTCTTATTCTTACACAATGACCATAATTCAATCAAATTTTGCTACCTAAATACCTCTGCCAGAATTTTGCGACATAGTGCATAATTTCCCCTAGTCATGTTGTTTTACAGCATCCAAGGACTTGGGAAGCCCAGTTCCAATGTGGTATAAAGGTATGAAACTAAGATCACCATTTTCAGCTTTTTAGAGAGACCCTCCTTTATATGATTCAGTTAGATGCATATATATTTACAGACCATAGCCCTGATTGGTGTAAGAGAAGGAGTTATACAATTAGGAGCTGTTCAGAAGGTGATAGAAGACCTGAGCTACGTGGTCCTGTTGAGAAGAAAGTTGAGCTACATAGAGAGCATCCCAGGAGTGCTATTGCCACACCCATCATCAATGTCATCATCATCATCTTTTGCATGCCCCTATAACGTTATGGAAAGGTATGGAGTTTCAGAGCAACAATGGCCCCAAGCTCAATTTTTATATGACCCATACATGAAAATAAGTCCCTCAATGAGCAGCCTTGAGGCCTTACTGTCTAAACTACCTTCAGTGGTGCCGCCGCCGCCGCCACCAACTACAGCACGGCCAGAGTCTGTGTTTCTATCATCCCAAAGGTCCATAGAATTGATGGAAATGCAGAGAGTTGGAGTGAAGGAAGATGTTGAGGATGAGGAGGTATATAGGCCTCAGATGGAGGTGGGTGAGAGCAGCAGCTTCATGCACCAACAATGTAATTAGCTAGTAATGGAAACTTAATGATGGATTTTGAGTCATTAATAAACCCAGGGCATTAGCATAAGTTAGGCTAATCACACGCGGGAATCAAAATTAATTCTGAGTTCTAACGTTGTAGCAAGTAGTTAGACTGAGTATTATTGTAATTTATTATGGCGTCCTTTTGATGCTCTACTTGCTTCTTAATTATTCTTCCTAGTTAATGTAACATTTCTCTTCAAAGATTATGATATTTATACTGTATCATATCCCTAATAATACCAATTAATTAAATAAAGAGTATTTCTGTACATTTTAGATGCCAAGCCTGGAAGGGACTTGGATTCCCCAATGCTCCTCTATAGGAACAAGTTTGGACCATACACATTCTATTTTTTTTAATTTTTAATTTCAACTATTTATTTATTTTAATAAGTTTGAAAGAAGCAATACAAAATAAAAACCACCTTTCAACTTCCATCAAACACAAAATAAAAGTTGAAAGACTGTTTTTCCCTTGTATTTGCTTCTTTCAATATATATATATATATATATATAATTAAAAAAAATTAGAATTTTGATTGTCTATATCAAAGTTAGATGGCCTAAATCTACTCCAAGGAAATAGCAAGGAATTCAAGCCCTACTAGAAAAGAGTGTTTGGAATTGGGAAGAAAGAGAATCCAAAAAATAAAAAGAGAAAATATTAAAAGATTTTCTTTTCTTTTTTAAAATCTTTTAAATTAGAAGAACTCAATAATCACATAACTTTAAAGAATTTTGGAAGGTTGGTAAAAAAAAAAATCTTTTATTATTTTTCCTTAATGATTAATAATTTTCCAAACCCTAAATCATTCCTCTAAAAAGTCAAATCCGAACATGTGATGGATTTTCAATTAAGTTTTGTTACCCTCCGTTTTCAATTAAAAAATTGATTACCATTCCCCTTGTTTGTTTTTGGTTAATTGGTTAGCATTTTCCAAATTATTTTTGATTGGTGACCATTTTCTAAATATTTTGTTCGATTATTCCGTTTCCCAATTTCTTTTCCTTTTTTTTTGGGGGGGGGGGGGGGGGGTGGTGGTGGTGGGGTGCAGCTTCTTTTCCCAATCTAAATGACATATTTACAGAAGCAAGGTACGTTGTGGGTCCTGAACCATAATGTTTTTGGACATTTAGCGCGTTGAGACCGAGTAGCCTACTGAGTCATTATCGTGCCTAAGGCTAAACAGAGCGGGCCCTACATGGCCCACGGAAGCACGCATCCCGGGCTGCCTAGAGCTTTGTAGCAGTAACTCATCAGACAACGTAGTCTGTGGGCTTGTAGCCCAATCAGGGCACAAATTCCATAAGCCCAAAATATATACATAGAATGGTGGGAATTCCTTTGTTTTTTTGGAAAAAATATTGTTAGACCTCAAAAACTTGGCCAACACGATTCAATTCTACCAAATATTTTTTTAAAAAAAAGTTTCATAATTTTATTAATTTTTTACCTTATTTATATTAGGATCAAGGGGGCTTGACCCGTACTAAGGGTTATTGAGGGTAAAAAATAAGAAGAAAACAGAGGAACATGGGGAAGCACGTGCGTTCCGTTCCCACCACAAGGTCCAGCTAAGACGCAATATGCAAGTCCTTCACACGCAATCGTCACCTTCCTCCGATTCTGAATCTCTTATCCGTTTGGGGCATAGGATTATTTTTAATGAAATTAAAATGGGATAAGGAAGTAAATGAAAAGAATAATTATATTTAATATAATATATAAAAGGATGATCAATAATATTATTTTATTTATATGTTTAGTTAATATTAAAATAGAAAAGAATAATAGAGTAATGACAAAAATATATCTACTTAAAAAAATAATAATTAGAATATAATAGATTTTACATAAATTAAAAATAATAATTTGTTTTTGGATTTGCACACTTTTCTAAAAGAAATATATTCTACTTCCATTTTTTGCTACCAACAATATTTAACTACTAGGATGTAAAAAATGTATTATATCTCCATTTTTGTTTGCCAAAACCTACCAAGCGGAGTGCTAATTTCTCGACATATATCTTTATGCATATCTCTCATTTGATACGTCGGAATCCAAGCAAATGATCCTACAAATGCTTGACAAATATATAACTTTTCTGTTTAATCAATCTCTCACCTCTTCCACTTTCTTTCTCTCATCTTCACACCTCTCTCTCTCTCTCTCTCTCTCTCTCTCTCTCTCTCTCTCTCTATGTGCGCACGCACCCCTCTTTCTCCACCAACTTTTCTTGTAAAATGTGCTCTTTTCTCGTTTATATTAGATATTAATAAAATTATAACTAAATTATATTTATCTCTTATAAAATTTGATTAAATTATATTTGCTATTGCATTTGTTTCAAAATATCGCCTCACTCTATTGTCAATTGACATATATCACAAAACCTCCCTCATATTTATCTTTTATAAATAAAATCAACTTTCCAAATAATATACATTTTTTCAAAATTAAAATTATTTAATAATTTCTATTATCACATTGAAAATAAAATCACAGTTTCATATTTAACTTTAACATCAATTTACTTATTTTTACTATCATTAAAAATAAAATCACAATCTTATGTATTGTGCAAAAGCTTAAATTCATTGACAAAAAATAAAAGGTATAGGGAAGTTTTACAATAAATATCAAATGTTGGGGGACTCAAATAACATTTTTGAAATCAGAGGAATATCAAATGTAATTTAAACAAATTTCAAGGGAGGTTAATATAATTTACTCTAAAATTATTCAAATACTTTTAAGTAACATCTAAAACATTTCAATTGAAATCATCATTAATATAGTATTAAAATATTTATAATTCAATAATAAAACTTTGTATGAAAATACTTGTTTTAAAGATTATAATTAAATATTTAAAGCAAATTAATGAATTACTCTCTCAAATAACTCTTTTCCCAATTTAATCATCTAAAGATAAAGTCTTTTAATTTAGTTTTTAAATATAAAACCTTTTAATTTGATTTTTCTTTTCAATCAAATTGGTCCCTTTATTTGTCAAAAACAAGATTCAACATGATCATTAACTAATGATAGGGAGTTATCTAAGTGTTTTCAACACAAAAATCAATTAGATTTTAATGAACTAGAGAGCTACAAATGCTTTTTGGAGTGATTATTTTGACTGAAAAAAAAAATTAATGAATTAAATTGAAAGACTTTATCTTCAAAAGATCAAATTGAGAGAAGAGGAATAGAGATTGAAATAAGTATTCTTTTATTTAAGAATTCAAGTTTTTGGATAAATAGTCCTTTATAGTTTGCCTCTTCCATCCCTTTATTAGTTTGAGAAGATCTGTGTGATGAACTTATAATCAATATTCATTATAAAAGGGCAAAGTCCTTCTAATTAAATAGTAGTTTATAACTTAATTAATTAGCTGTTCCTCCTAATGAAAATAATATGAATGTATCCATTCAAGATATTAAGAAAATAGCTTGTGCTCATACTTGAAATCTGTCTGAAGCAATGTTTTTAAAACTAGACCGGCCATTGAACCGATGAAGGCACTGGTTCATAGTTCATTGGTCAAACCATGGTCGAACCGTTAATAATTAACTATATATTTTTAAAATTGTATATATTAAAATTTTAATATAACAAATAAATATTAGTGAATTTTAAATATCTAAGTAGTAATTCAATAATTTTTAAGATATTACAAAAATTATTTTATAATTTCTGAATTATATTAAGATTCTACTTATTATTAAAAAAATAAATAATAAATAATAATTTTGGTTAAATACATTGATATTAGAGAAAAATATTATTAGAAAATTGAACATAAATATAATAAAGAAGAAGTATTAAAAATAATCAAGTATATTCATTTTATTTTTTTATATTCTCCCTTTTTTAAAAAAAAATCTTTATATTTCAACTTTCTCATCTTTTTGTTGCTTTTTATTTTTAATTTATCAAATTTATTTGGGATGAATTATTCTATTATATAAGAAAAAATCTAAAAAAAAATTTTGGTATGGATTGGTTCAAACTGGTTTTGACCAATTCTTTGATTGGCTAGTTTTCTGGAGTACCCAAACCGAACTAGGGACTAATTCCCAATCGAACCGATTAGTCCAGTCCAGTTTTCTAAACCATGGTCTGAAGTTAAAATATCCATTATGTATACTCAACCAGTCAGGACTACTTTTATTATTGGATATATACCTATACATAAAAAATTAATATTGATATTAACAATGGATATATGAGAACATGTATTAACATAATATATAGAAAGAGAGATAAAGATAGAAAGGGAGTTTAATTTAGTCCCTTTCATTATAATTTTATTTATATTTTGTTAAATTTTGGTAATATAGTTAATTATGTATCATCTTGACACTCTAAATATATATAATTTAAATGAATTCATTCAAGTCACTTAATATAAGTTGCATCAATATGTCATATATGTAAATTAATTTTATTTCATTATATATCTACTATTACCTCTTTTATGTGCATAAGTCACACATATTCAAAATATCAAGTTAACACATAATAAATTATATCAGTAAAATTTAATAAACTGTTGACAAAAGTTTAATTGTAAATAGTAAATTCAAAAAATTTTAAACTATAAAGACCTAATGACAAATTTTTAAACTAAAGAGACTAAATTAAAAATTAAGTAAAATTATAAAAATTAAAATAATAATTTAACCTTTTTATTATTATATTCCCATATTCATAAGATTAAAAGTTACATAAAAATATAAACTTATTGTAATTGTAATTCTTAAACCTATATAGGAATATAAACTTAGTCCGCACATTGAAGCATATATAAGTATCAAGTGATAAGTTCTTGAGAGTTGTAGGTAGTATAAATAGTAAAAAAGGGCAAAACTATGAAAAGAGAGAAATGAAAAATAATGCGATTATAAAAGGAAAACATTTCAGCGCATGCTTCACTCTCTTGCTACGAAAAAATAAGTACTTAACCACAGTATCTCAACAATGATTACATTAATCATTGTTAAGGCACATCTTAACTATGATTATAATAACCTAATGATACTTACAATAACTATGGTTAGGATAAATTGAGTCTTAACCATGGTTTATTTTAAAGTGTTGTTAAGATATGTCTTAATGATTATTTTTGTTAACTATGGTTAGGAAAAAGTTGTTCTAACCATAGTTTAGATCTATTAACGCATGGTTAGGACAACTTTCTTCCTCACTTATTCCATTCTCACAAAATTTGCAACAGTCGTGAAGCTCTTCCCCTGTTTTGCAATATTCATAAATCCTGATTTGTTTATTGTGCCCATTGTCATTGTCCTCAACATTGATCAACCCCTCCATCATTGTCCCCACCACCAACCATCCCCAACTACTTCTTTCTCCTTCATCCTTCACTAGCTACATAATAATTCCAAGTGAGGAGAATTATTGTTGGCTTTGTTTTAGTGTAATCGGCATATAACAAATAGAAGATGAATTATTGTTCTATAAACTTTATTTAGCTATTTTATCTAGCTTTGTGAACTTACTTATCTTGAAAAATGAAGTGCAAATATGAAGTTTATAACTATAGGATGTTTTAGTCATTGTTTTAAGAATATAATTTTTATATTAAAGTTTTTTTTTAATAATAATGGCCAACAGCCAATTGAAAATAAAGTGCATGGTCATTAGTTGGTGTTCAACATAACATTTATGTAATTGGATAGGTTGACAATTAGTGTTGAACTTTTTTCTTTGGTGCAAAATAAGCGCTGAATTTTATGTTTGATGAAAATAAATGCTGGACCTTTTTTTTTAATAATTCTATGTAGGAAAATTTTTTAGTGTTGTTGTTAAAAGTATGCTATTTCGATGCATATTTATTGGCTCCTTTAGTTGGTCAAGTTGAGTGATAATTTTTTATAGGTAAACATAGATCTCTTTTTAGTTTTAGAAATGGACAAATCTTAGATCATTAAACCTCATGATATCAATGAATATTTAGATGGATTGAATGGATTCCTAAACTTTATATTTTCCAATAGAAGTGTTAAGGATAGAATAATATATGTCTATGTTCTAAATATCAGTTTAAGAAATGGCATATTAGAGAAGTAGTACATGACCACTTGATTTTTAAATCATTCTCACATAAGTATTAGGTAGAGGAAAGATCATAACAAGAAAACAAGAAAATTCCAAAAGAAATCCATAAAAACATTGTTCTCACAAAAAAAATTTATGATAACATCAAAAAAGTTCCATGAAAATATTTTTTTCAAAAGTTGTGATGAAATTTATGAATTTCTTATGGAATTCTCACTATAATTTATCATGAGAACAAAAAAAATTTATTTTTTTGTGCTCCTATGATATTTTACCATGAGAACTATAAAAAATTTTGCAAATCAAGACAATTGTTCTTATAATAAATTACTCTGAGAACACAAAAAAATTACCTCGTAGCAATTTGCTATGAGAATTTTTTTTTGTTCTCATAATAAATTACCATGAGAATCATTAAAATTTTTGCCAAAATTCGCAAATTTTTTTTTATGGTTATCATAGTAATTTCAAATTTATTGTGAGAATCTTAAAAAATTTATAAATTTTAACAAATTTTTCTAGCATTCTCACAATTTTTTATAACAAGAATACAAAAAGATACTAAAATTTTTTGTGTTCTCATAATATAATATCATAAAAACACAAAAAAAAAAACTTTAAATTTGGAGCAAATTTTTTGTTATTTATATTGCATTTAGCAATCAATCCACATTTAAACAAGTGGTTCTTGTTTAAACAATCAAGAAATACAAATTAAACATTTTGAAGTTCCAAAAATTAGACTTAAACCTAACCATTCCTTAAAGGTTTTAAGCTATGACTTTTTCCTCCTTCTTAGATGCCTAACTTCATTGTTAGAACACATAAGCCATACTAAAAATCAACCAAAATAGTCCTTACTAGGCATGATAGCAATGACAGTAATTTTAATAGCAAATGGGCATTTCAAGAGAACAAGAATGCAACTTAAAATTCATTTCATAAGTTTATAATCCCTTAAATCTTTTCCAACAAGTCCTAAATACCTAATTAAACATGTACTTACTTATGGTTCCACAAAACCATGATAAATATCAAGACTAAAACATAGCAAAGCAATACACATTACACAAAAACCATAAGAGCAAACGTATCTTAAAAACTAGAAATATTGGGATTTTCAACTTTCAAGTGACATGTCACAATTTCATTTTGCCACTCCAAGGTCTTTCTAAACCCTTAGAGCAACTTTGAAATGTCTAAAGCAAATTGTTAATGATAGCCACTATTTTTGCAAATAATTCCGCAAGTGTACGGATCGCTTTTGTAATATAGTGAATCAAGGTCGTCCCACAGAGAATTGAATTAAACTTAATTAAGCCTAAGGAAACTCGCTTTTGTTTAAGTCAAGATGCGCAACTACCAATGTAATGAATTAATATAAAATGAAAGTAAACAAATATCGAGCGTCAAGATAATTCTGATAGATAAACTACTTAAGAGTATCCTAGATTCTTATCCTCTGATTGCCACGAATTGAGGTGCCCGATTAATTGATTAATCAACAATCTGAAAGTTGGGGAGATTAATTGAGCCAAAATATCTCGCAAACCACTTAAACTTCTATTCTAATTAATTGCAAACTTCTCTCACAATTAATCAGATATAATATGTTCAGCCCATTTCACCACTTAGGATTCTTGTGTTGGAGATTGTGCCCTAGACCAATCATTGTATTGTGAACATTATTTTTATTACGAAATAAGAGTTTTCTTTTATTACATTATTATATTATTTGCATGTTTATATATAATAATAGCCATGGATAAATTATTTTTTTTAGATTATCCAAAATGTCCCTAGTCAATCATCCTTATGGGAACAACGATGAGCTAAGACTAGTATGATTTTGATTGATTAAGTGTTAAATGTATGATGATATGAATCAAAATCATAGGCGTGTTAGAAAACAGGACGTTGGATAAGCCCGTCATGAGATAAGCTACATGGATTAGGTTATAAGTTTATCTCATATATAACCATATCATTGATCTCTTGAACCTGAGATCACCATAGATTCCTACATGAAGGACACTATTCTTTGGCATAGTCTAATGTCACCTTTAACCAGGTGATTATAAAGGCTATGATCGGATATAGTGGAATCCACGCAGAGGAAGATGAGTGGTTAAGATAGAATTTGTCTCTTTGATTAATAGAGAGATATCTATGGGCCTCTCGATGAATATAACTGAGAAATACATGGCCATACTCAGATGAAAAGGGTTTCATCTTATATTACTCTGCTCGGAGATCGAGAAAGTTATGATTGAGCAAGTTAAGGATGATATTTCCGTGCCTCATGCTCGATTTAGATGTCATGTGACAAAAAGGATATGATAGGGTTGTAAGATAGGTTGCATCGAATCACCGATCCCGTATGATTTTAGTAGTCACAATGTTTTGCTAGAGGCCGCTTGTGACTTGTAGGTCAAACAGTACAGTTGGCCCACTGCCAACATCATATGGGCCTGTAGGGTCGCACACAAGAACAGACCAACTCGAGCTAAAATGTCCGCATTCATTGAATCAGAAATGTGTCTAGATTTAATGAATTTAAGTTTTAAATCTAGGATGGAGGAATTATTTATATCTATAAATAATTAAATTTGAAATATATATATATTATATATATTATATTTGATATTATATATATGTATATATATATGAATTAGTTTAAATTTGATTCTATTAGATAGATTTAAATTTAAACTAATTAGATAATTTAAATTTAAATTAAGCTCTAGATATTGTTAGTTTAAATTTAAACTATAGGATAGATTTAAATTTAAACTAATAAATATATTTAATAATATATTTAATTAATTTTGATTAATTAAATATATATGAAACCCTAGTCTATAAATAGGGTTTCCATATCAGAAAAGTAATTCTAGAGCTACCTCCAAAAACCCTAGAGAGAGGGACGTCGTACGGACGTTGTACGGAGCTATACGGATGCCTATGGACAGGTATTAGCACACCGTTTGAGTTGCTGAATCTCGTTCATGTGGATACTAGTAGAGGGAGCCGATATGCGATCAGTTCCTGTGATCCAGACGAAGAATAAATAGCAAACTCAATCGACAAAAAAGGTAATTCTTTGAACCTATTCGAATTAAGCGATTTTGACGGATCCTTAGTAGGAATCGGGATAAAAAATTTTAAATTTCGCTGTGTGCCTTCTATGATTCCCAATAGTGGTATCAGAGCCATGTCAATAATTGCTTAAATTGAGTACCTGTGTGTTCTAAGAATTTTATCTTGTGCTTAATTTTTTGCATATGCTGATATGAGATATGTATGCGATGTTGATTTTATCAAATTATTTTAAAGCATGAAACTTAAGCGTAGAGATCCTTTTAATGAATCCATTCATATATATGATATATGTATAGGGTAATAGTCATTGAAATCGATTCTGTTCATATATCTATATGAGATATATGTATGTGCGTTCATGTTTTGGATACTGAAATAGATTATGAATCTGTACATATATATGCGTTTAGGTTTGGATACTAAAATAGATTACTGAAATAGTTTCGGTTCAAATCGGTCTTTGAGTATGCTAATCATACATGTATAAAATTGATTATGAATCTGTACATGTATGTTAATCTGAATCTGTTTTAAATCTGAATCTGGATATGCATATGTATCGGCCTTGAATTTGGAAATTTAATTCGAACATGAATCTGTTTTCAATGTGATTGGGAACATGATTATTAATCTGTTACATATGTATATATATTTGATATATTTTGTACAGATTATATTCTGTTTCAATTCGAATTCATTTCGCTATGTATGTGACGCACTGAATGAATCCATGATTGATGAAATCATTTCAGAATCCATGGTTGATGAATCCATTTTTGTATGTTAATCCATGATTAATGAATTCTTTTGAATGACATGCGTTTCTTGAGTAAGCATGGTGGATGGATTTTTCAATGTGATTGATGAATCCTTAGGGTTCTCTTAAGGCACCATACCCCGCAAGAGGCGCTGCCCCTTGACCCCGTCCGCTAACCGGCTAGCAGGACCGCCATTGCTATCTAATCCTAACGTAATACAATCTAATTTAAAATAAATTCACTAAATTTACAGCCTTTCATATGAGATGAGATGTTTGTAACATGTGTGTTTGTGTTGTGATTTGTTTGGATGGGTATGGTGCATGATATGGCCCTAGGATGCTTATGATTTGTAATTTTTAAAATACTGCCTGCGTGTCGTGCCTTTCTCTATTCATTCTGAATGTATATTCTTTTCTCATCTCACACTCCCCTCGAATGTTCAAGCGAGGTTTCTCTTTGTATATATAGATTTTATCTTAGAGGAATCCTCTCATTGGCTTGGGAGGAGATAGGATAGATGGGCCATATTGTGTCATATTTATTTTAAGACTTATAATGAGATCATATGCATGTATGTTTGTATGCTATCATAATATATAATTATGTGATGACTAGTTTTATGAAATAATTAAATAAAATCCCTCGTGTAAAATTTTAAGTTACAATGCCACCCATTAATGAACATCTGTCAAGACTTTAATCACCTGACTGTAGGTTCCACCAAAGTAGGATACACTTAGGTTATCTTAGTAAGGTAGCTTGGGTAATGGTGATACTCATAAGTTTCATAGTGGTTTGACTTAATTGAAACTATCAAAACGATTTTGGGTCTCAAAACATTAGATGAGATTAAACATGCCAGATCATGTGATGAATGAATACCATAAAAGATCTAAGAGTTATATGTGATGTAATTGGTAAATGAGTTACCTACCTAAATAGCTTAATTTTAAGCATCTTGCCAAAGCGGACTTATAATTAAGTGAAATATGGGTCTTAGCCGGCTAAATTAAATTGAGGGTTATTTTAGTGGAAAGTTATTAATTTGATTTTTGCATATTTTGTTGTAAAAAATTGTCAACAAATAACTCTGCTGCATTATCATTGCGATCTATCCTTGAAAAGGACAAACTCAATGGGACTAACTTTCTTGACTGGTTTAGGAACTTGAGAATTGTTTTCAAGCAGGAAAGAAAGTTATATGTCCTAGATGAACCCATTCCTGAGGAGCCTGTAGCCAATGCTCCAAGAGCCCAGAGGGATGCCCACACTAAGCATCTCAATGACTTTGTAGATGTAGGATGCCTGATGCTAGCCACTATGGTCCCAGAACTTCATAGAGATCTGGAACACATGGAGGCTTATGAGATGATTGTGCATCTCAAGGAAATGTTCCAGCAACATGCAAGGCAAGAAAGGTATGAGACCACGAAGGCCTTACATTCTTGCAAGATGGCTGAAGGTGCATCAGTTAGCACTTATGTTTTGAAAATGAAAGGCTATATTAATTACCTTGAAAGGCTCGAATTTCCCATGAGTTAGGAGTTATCTACAAATTTGATCTTAAACTCACTCTCGGAGAGTTATAACTAATTCTTCATGAACTATAATATGAACAACATGGAGAAATCAATTTCTGAACTGCATTTGATGCTTAAAACTGCTAAGCAGAATATCAAGAAAAAGCCTAACACTGTTGTAATGGTTCAAAAAGGAAAAGGAATGAAAAAGAAAGGCAAAGGCAAAGGAAAGGGAAAGGGCCTGGACAAAAAGTCTAACGAACAAAATGAGCCCAAGCCCAATCCTAAGCCTGAAGCAAAGAAGGCGAAGCCTCCCAAGGAAGGATAGTGTTTCTTTTGTAATGAGCCCTGTCATTAGAAGAGAAACTACAAGCTCTACCTAAAAGATCTAAAGAAAAAGAAGAATAGTGAGGCTATTACTTTAGGTATCTATGTTATAGAAATTAATCTTTCTACTTCTCCTACGTGGGTATTAGATACTGCATGTGGAACTCACATTTGTACAAATGTGCAGGGTCTTAAAAGGAGTAAGAAGCTGAAAAAGGGCGAAATAGACTTACGAGTTAGAAACAGAGCAAGAATTGCTGCTTTAGCCGTAGGCACTTATGAATTAGTTTTACCCAGTGGGCTTTTGTTAATTTTGAACAATTGCTATTATGTTCCTGCTTTAAGTAGAAACATTGTTTCACTTTCTTATTTAGATAAGGAAAGTTTTACTTCAATAATTGGGAATAAAAAATGTTCTATTTATTTTAATAACATCTTTTATGCGGATGGTGATTTGCATGGTGGTCATTATTATTTAAATCTTGATGCTCCCAATAATCAAGATATCTATAACATAACTACCAAGAGGATCAAGACTAATGACTTGAATCCGATCTATCTCTGGCACTGTCGTCTATGCCACATAAATGAAAAATACATTTCAAAGCTCCATCAAGATGGACTTCTGAAATCATTTGATTTTGAATCATTTGACACATGCGAATCTTGTATATTGGGAAAGATGACTAAGGCACCTTTCACTAGGCATAGTGAGCAGGCCACTGACTTATTGGGCCTAGTACATACCGATGTATGTAGTCCACTAAGTACAATTACTAGAAGAGGTCACTTGTACTTCATTACTTTTATAGATGACTATAGTAGATATGGTTACATCTATTTAGTGAGACACAAATCTGAAGCTTTTGAAATGTTCAAAACATTCCAAAATGAGGTACAGAATTAGCTTGGCAAATCTATTAAAGCACTTCGATCCAATCGAGGTGATGAATATTTGAGCCAAGAGTTGATTGACCATTTAAGAAATTGTGGAATTGTCTCGCAATTGACCCTACCAGGAACTCCATAATGGAATGGTGTTTCTAAATGGAGGAATTAAACCTTATTAGATATGGTTCGATCCATGATGAGTCAAATGGATCTTCCACCATCCTTTTAGGGCTATGTATTAGAAACAGTTACGTTTACACTAAACTGTGTTCCATCTAAGGCGGTTGAAAAGACACCATATGAGATATGGATTGGGAAGAAGCCCAGTTTATCTTTTCTCAAGATTTGGGGATGCGAGGCATATGTTAAGCAATAAGCCTCAGATAAACTAGCACTTAAATCTATAAAATGCCTTTTTGTAGGTTATCCTAAGGAAACTAAAGGATACTACTTCTACAACCCCACTGAGAATAAATTATTTGTTGCTCGGAATTGTATCCTTTTAGAAAGAGAATTCATCTCTAAAAGAACCAGTGGGAGTAAGATACATCTCGAAGAAGTTCAAAAGCCAAAAAATCGCATTGAACCGAAGATGGAAAATTGAGAAGACTCACAACAAGTTGTTGAGCCTACTCAAGTAACACAAGGCCCACGAAGGTCTGATAGGACACGACATCAGCTTCAAAGATATGGATTTCTTTTAATTGAAAATCGTGATATGTTTCTCATTGATCAAGATGAGCCAATCACCTATCAAGAGGCTATAATGGGATCAGACTCTGAGAAATAGCTAGAAGCCATAAAGTCTGAGATGCAATTCATGTATGACAATCAGGTATGGACCTTGATTGACCCACTTGAAGGCATAAAAGCTATAGGGTGCAAGTGGGTTTTCAAGAAGAAAACTAACATGGATGGCCAAGTGCATACCTTCAAGGCACGATTGGTTGCAAAATGATTCAAACAAATACATGGTATAGACTATGATGAAACCTTTTCACCAGTCACTATGATCAAATCAATCAAGATCCTTCTCGCCATTGCTGCATACTATGATTATGAGATTTGACAAATAGACATAAAAACAACATTCCTTAATGGAAAGCTACTTGAGGATGTGTATATGACACAACCTGAAGGTTTAATGCTTCTAGAGGATTCTAAGAAGGTTTGCAAGCTTCAAAGATCCATTTATGGATTGAAGCAAGCATCTCGAAGTTGGAATCATCGCTTTGATAAAATAGTCAAAGATTTTGGTTTTATCCAAAATGTTGATGAACCTTATGTTTACAAGAAGGATAGTGGGAGCACAATTGTATTTTTAGTGCTTTATGTTAATGACATCCTACTCATTAGAAATGACATTCCTACCTTGCAGATTGTTAAGTCTTGGTTAGAAAAGTGTTTCTCAATGCAGGACTTAGGCGAGGCCATTACATCCTTGGAATTAGGATCTATAGAGATAGATCCAAAAGGCTAATCGGTCTAAGTCAATGCATCACATAGACAAGGTATTGCATAGATTTAGTATGCAAGATTCAAAAAGGGGTTTTGTACCTATGTCTCATGGCATCAATCTCAGCAAGATTTAGTGTCCTAGTACACATGATGAGCAAGAACGTATGAGTAAGATTCCATACGCCTCGCCTATTGGATCTATCATGTATGCCATATTGTGCACTCGACCAGATGTCTCATATGCCTTGAGTATGACTAGTAAATTTCAATCAGATCCAGGTGAGAATCACTAGACTGTTGTCAAGAATATCCTAAAGTACTTGAGAAGAACTAAGGATGTATTCTTGGTGTATAGAGGATTGGATGACGAGCTTGTTGTAAACGGTTATACAGATGTAAGTTTCCAATCTAACAAAGATGATTCTATATCGTAATCAGGATTTGTATTCTGTTTAAAGGGTGGAGCAGTAAGTTAGAAGAGCTCAAAGCAAAACACTGTGGCTGATTCTACAACAAAAGCTGAGTACCTAGCAGCATCAAATGCAGCTAAGGAAGCTGTTTGGATTAAAAAGTTCATTATTGAGTTAGGGGTGGTGCCTACCATCTCAAATATGATAGATTTATTCTGTGACAACAATGGTGCAATAGCACAGGCTAAAGAGCCTAGATCACATCAAAAGACCAAACACATACTCAGGCGATATCATCTTATCAGAGAAATCATTGATAGAGGTGATATAAAGATATGCAAAGTACCAACTGATGACAATGTTGTTGATCCTCTTACTAAGCCGCTTGCACAGGCTAAGTATGATCGTCATGTTAGGTCAATGGGTATTAGAAACATTAATGAGTGAACTTAGTGCAAGTGGGAGTTGTTGGAGATTATGCCTTAGGCCAATCATTGTATTGCAAACATTATTTTTATTACGAAATAAGAGTTTTCTTTTATTACATTATTATATTATTTGCATGTTTATATATAATAATATCCATGGATAAATTTTTTTTTTTGGATTATCCAAAATGTTTTTAATCAATTATCCTTGTAGGAACAACGATGAATTAAGACTAGTATGATTTTGATTGATTAAGTGTTAATCATATATGATGATATGAATCAAAATCATAGGCATGTGTTAGAGAACAGGATGCTGGGTAGACCCGTCATGAGATAAGCTACATGGATTAGGTCATAAGTTTATCTCATATATAACCGTGTCATTGATCCCTTGGACCTAAGATCACCATAGATTTTTACATGAAGGACACTGTACTTTGGCATAGTCTAATGTCACCTTTAACCGGGTGATTATAAAGGCTATGATCGAGTATGATTTTGATTGATTAAGTGTTAATCATATATGATGATATGAATCAAAATCATAGGCATGTGTTAGAGAACAGGATGCTGGGTAGACCCGTCATGAGATAAGCTACATGGATTAGATCATAAGTTTATCTCATATATAACCGTGTCATTGATCCCTTGGACCTAAGATCACCATAGATTTTTACATGAAGGACACTGTACTTTGGCATAGTCTAATGTCACCTTTAACCGGGTGATTATAAAGGCTATGATCGAGTATGGTGGAATCTATGCAGAGGAAGATGAGTGGTCAAGATGGAATTTATCCCTCTGATGAATAGAGAGATATCTCTGTGCCCTTCGATGAGTGTGACTGAGAAATGCATGGCCATGCTTAGATGGAAAGGGTTCTATCTTATATCAATCTGCTCGGAGATCAAGAAAGTTACGATCAAGCAAGTTGAGGATGACATTTTCATGCCCCATTTTTGATCTAGATGTCGTGTGACAAAAGGGATATGATAAGGTTATAAGATAGGTTGCATCGGATTACCAATCCCGTATGATTTGGGTAGTCATAATGTCTTGCTAAAAGCCGCTTGTGACTTGTGGGTCAAACAGTGCAGTTGGCCCACTACTAACATCATATGAGCCTGCAAGGTCGCACACAAGAACGAACCAACTCGAGCTAAAATGTCCATACATATTGAATTAGAAATGTGTTTAGATTCAATGAATTTAATTTTAAATCTAGGATGGAGGAATTATTTATATATATAAATAATTAAATTCGAAATATATTATATATATATATATATATTATATTTGATATTATATATATATATATATGTATAAATATATGAATTAGTTTAAATTTGATTCTATTAGATAGATTTAAATTTAAACCAATCAGATAATTTAAATTTAAATTAAGCTCTAGATATTGTTAGTTTAAATTTAAATTATAGGATAGATTTGAATTTAAACTAATAAATATATTTAATGATATATTTAATTAATTTTGATTAATTAAATATATCTGAAACTCTAGTCTATAAATAGGGTTTCCATATCAGAAAAGTAATTCTAGAGCTGCCTCCAAAAACCCTAGAGAAAGGAATGTCGTACGGATGCCTACGGACAAATGCTAGCACACCGTTTGTTGCTAAACCTCGTTCGTGTGGATACCAGTAGAGGGAGCCGATCTGCAGTCAGTTCCTGTGATCCAGACGATGAGTAAATAGCAAACTCAATTAACAGAAAATGTAATTCTCTAAACCTATTCGGTTTAAGCAATTTTGACAAATCTTTGGTGGGAATTGGAATTAAAAATTTTAAATTTCGTTGTGTGCCTCCCATGATTCCCAACATCTTGAGCATATTTCTATACCTAAGAACAAAACTAGTGTTACCTAATTTCAATCATAAGTTGCTTAATCAATTGGTCTATAGAGATTTTCCTTTTTCAAGCAAACCTTAAAACCCCCAATTCAACAAGAGATGGCTAAACTCTTCATAAAATAATAAGGACAGATCAAGCATTCAAATCATTAATCAACTAAAATTAACCTTGCAAAATCCTTAGTACATGGCAATAGGTTCAAGTAAACCTAGGATCAAAGAAATTTAGCTACACATAGCTCTACACATTGAAATCAGATTTATAAATTCAAAGAGACAAAGAATCACGAAGAAAATGGAGGATCAAAGGAAACTCAGTGCAATCGTGTTGATTCGACCTCTAATCTTCAACCTAAGCTTATCCTCCTCAAACCCTAGCTCTTTGGTATGTTTTCCCCTTCAGAGTTTCTCTTCCCTGCTCAGAATGATGAAGCCCTCGCTCTCTCTCTCATTTTAGCTCGCAAATCAAAGCTGTGCATTTCAATGGCCGATCTCGCTATGGCAAGGGGTGGCTTTCGCTATAGCTAGAGCTTATAAGCACCTAGATTTTTGCTGATCTCGCTACTACCTGCGTTATAGTTAAGAGCTCCCTAGAATTTGTATGCATCACGACTTTGTTATGGCGAGGTGACTTCCTCGCCACAGTGAACGTGCATCCTGGCTACAGCGAATTGTGTTCTCGCTGTAGCAAAAGGGCTTGTTAAGCTTGCCTTTTGACTTTCCAACTTCTCTCCCTTTTCTCATTTCTTTCTATAATATTTTACCTTTCTCCTGAGATAAAAATCAATCATCAAATGAGGCTTAAAACTGATAAAGATATCGCAATTGAGATAATTTCTTCATTTTGTTTGATTGAATAAAAAATTAAGCCATATTAGTCAAGAGAAAAATACTTTGACTCCTTAATATATCATAAAATATATCTCTTTCTCATCCAAAATTAGGGAGTCATCAGTTAGAGCTAAAAAAATCTTAGCCATGGGTTTTTAATCAAAATATGACTACCCTAAACTTTAATTTAGCACTTTTTACAAAACTAGCTTCTAAAGTAGCCTATAATTTTGGTTTCATATATCCAAATTTTGAAATTTAATTGTCATTTACTCTTACACCATTTCTACTCACTCTAGTATATAAATTAAACCCGCTCAATGTATAAAATCTCGAAAAACAACCTAAATGGTCATAGTATCCTTATCAAACCACTTTAATCCTCTTAATGAGACATCAATGTCTCAAATTAGGGAATTTCATCCTATCCCTTGCTAAATTTGTCTTAACATATTATGAATAACATATTTAATTTATTCAAACTATAAAAATTCCAAAAGAATGACAAATAATGAAAATGACCGTTCAAGACCCATTTTCAACCATATAAGGTTATGAACCTATAATGTATTACTTCATGCAACATTGTACCAAGATAAACTTCTTCAATATATATATTCAACTATTTACATCATTTAAAAGAGTTATAAGGTCAAACTTCTCTATTTACAAAACAACATACACATAGCTTTACCAAAAGTGTTCTAACTTATTATTCATCTAGGTACATGTCTAAATCCCCAAAAATAAGCCATATGGCCTTAACTTGAATATATGAATCATACATATACATTGTAAAAGTACTATTTACATAAAAATTTATTATGTACAAATAGAAAATAGTAAATGAAATTCATAATCACGTATAACACATACCAGTTCAAAGAAAATACACTAACAAAGGGAAACAACTACCTAAAAGGTAGTACTTAGTTAATCATTAACAAGGTAAGGCTCAAGTATGTTGCAAGGGAATATAAGTATCTAATCACAAAGCAAACTTTAATTAATTAATATACTTTTCATTATTCTTGTTGTACATAAGTCTAACATCTCCATTTCAACAAACTGAGCAAAATTAAATCAAAAGATACATGCCTAATTCAAATTTCCATATTTTCCACTCCATAAACTTGATCTCAACACCTTATAAGCTCCTTCTCACTTTTCCAAACCACAAACAAGCATCTCAATTAAAGCTCTTGACCAATAAATTAACAATTACTAATTCAAAATGTTGCACTTATATAAATGGTGAAATTTGAAAAATTCAAACTTGTAGTTAGGGATGGCAATAGGGTAGGGTGGGCAGGTTTTTCACTACCCATTTTACCTTATCCTACCCCATGCCTAGCCCATAACTCCAAGGGGTTTTTTTCCCATTACCCCATATCTGAACTTGCAGGTATTTTGTTGTCCTATACTCACCTTAAAAACTTAGTTTCACAAAATTTTAGTTGTTAAGATTCAAACTTGGGCTTTATTCAAAGCACTTCACCTTTTGTAACCTTGATATCATGTATGCAGCTTTAGTATAGTATACAAATTATTATATATAAATAGTTATGAAATAATGTAAAATTTTTATGTAATATATTATAGTATTACAAATATATATTAATTTACATTCTAAGAAAAAAATTTATTAATATATTTAGAAAATATATTTTAAATAAAATACACATAAATAAATTAGAGTTTTTTAATTTTTAAATCATGAAAAATATTAAAATGACTTATATTATCTTTTTTTTAATAATATTCTTTTATTTTTTATTACCGCATACCTTTTTCCGAATGACTTATACTATTGGTTGAGATATTACTATTTTTTTTATTTTTGATTATTTTGAAAATAAAATCTAACAATGAGTGCTGAGATTGTAATTAATTACTAATTAACTAGATTTTTTTGTCAAGTAAACTTTTATGTTAATAATTTTCTAAGTAATTGTTTAATCTTAAATCATCTACATTAAAAAAATGATTACTTTACTGATAATTTTACTACTTTACAAATATCCATTTATATTATAGTCAATAAAACTAATAGTCAAATAAAATAATGAAGTGGATGGTTCTCCTTTAGGGATATTGGTTGCTTCAATGCTCTTTTATGACTAGTTACTTAGGCAATAATAATGTTAATTTCGTGAAACATAGGAAATATTTGATACTCTATATCCTCATTTGGTCATTTTAAAAGTTTAGAGATGTTAAAGATACAATGAAAATGCCTAAAGACTTAGCATATATGCATTTTATGAATATCACTTTCTAATTCGCAAATATGGAGATTTTACAGATTATCAAGTTTTTTAAGTTTTAAAAATATTTAATTGTATATTTTTTTTCATAATTGTCAATTATTATGTTAAATTTAATAATTTTAAATATATAATTCCTAAAATGTAAAATATCAATGTATTAGTAGCTAATATAAAGTTTTCAATTAGGTACAATTCTATTATGAAATAATTTAGTAGTTCAAGTTGATTCATAACTGTAATAATAAAATTAGAAAAAGCCCTAACTTGTTTTAACTTATAACTTAATAGGAAATGTCTCCATGCCATTTCCCAACAAAGTTCAACAAAGAATAACCTATGACTTAATAGTATACGTAAAACACATTTTAGATCATTGGTGCCTCATTTTTGCCATACTGTGACACTTTTGTCATTATATTTCTCTTAGAATTCTCTCAAAACACTATCACAAAAAAATTACTAAAATTGTAAAAGATTTGTAAACTGTGACAAAGTCCACGAGAAATTATGTTAGAATTTTTTGTAAGAAAACCCTTGATTTCTTGTAATGAAGCTTAGATATGAACCTTTTGTAGAACCTCAATCAATGCTACAAATGAAACAAGAACATATTTATAAGGATGATTTTGTGCAAGACATGGTCCATAATGCATTTGAGATTCATGAAAAATAAAGTATAAATGAGATTAAGGGTCTAGTTCTACCATTAACCTAAAGGATGAACGACAATATGAAAATATTTTATGAGTTAATTAGATATGGATAACAAAACTTGTAAGAAAGTTATGTGAAAAGTACTAAAAATTATCTTTCTTAGTAAAGTTATATCATATCAAGTGTTTATATGGAATAAATGACAAGGCTTTATTAATGATATTGAAGTTATTGGCCAAGATGTCTTTGAACATGCAAATATTTCACCTTCTTTCTATAAAGCCAAAAAAACCATCAATAAATTGGGGTTTAATTACATAAAAATTCATATATGCCTGAATGATTACATACTATGTTGAAAGGAGGATAAAAATAGGAGTATGTGTTAAAAGTTCAAGACATCTAGATAAAAACCAAATATTAAATATGAAAAGCAAAAGAAACAGCATGCAAAAATCCTTAGATACTTTCCACTGAATCCATGATTGCAAAGGTTATTTATGTCCTCTAAGATTATTGAGTCATACATGTTGTTGATAAGAACAATGATGTCATGATGAGGCATTTCAGGGACTTTAAGGCTTAAATGAGATTTGACATAATAAATCCTTACTTCACTTTACATCCTTAAAATTTACATCTTGAGCTGGCCACTATTATATGGTTTCAATCTATTTGGCAATTTAAGTATAAGTTATAGCATATATTTAGTGGTTTATGCCTTACAACTTTCCTCTTAGATGTGTATAAACTAGAACTTATTTCTTCTTTCAATGATAATTCCAAAAAGGTGAGTATTGAGAAATGATATAGATGTTTATCTATAATCGTTAATAAAAAAGCTAATAGATTTGTGGGATGTAAAGGTTGAAACATTTGATTCTTACATTGATGAAGTCTTCAATATATGAACAACTGTGATGGGACTTGTACCAAGAGAAATTACTTCAAGATGTCCCATTGGTCATCAACAGGGATTAATGGACAACTTTTATGAACTATTAACAAGAGAACTAAGGCAAGCACACTTGTTGTTCTAGATATAATAATTCTTGGTTGATCTTATTAATATTTTTTTATTAGTCCCCTAGAAATTGTAGAGTAAAACAAACAAAATAGTAAAAAGTTAACTATAACGTCTGGTATTTCGTAAAAACATGGTAATGAGTCAGTTTGAAAAGCAAATCCCTTGAGATGAATGATTTAAGATGAAATAAAATTTAAATAAAATTTTGAATAATAAAAAATAAGGATTTAAGTCTTGAGTTGCCCAAAAATCATAGCCAGAGTGGTTCAAAAAATTTGCTAAAAGTCTAGTGGCATTTTCATAAACATTGGTCCATTTTAGAAAACTCACAAGAAGGCTTTTTAAATGAAAATTTTGAGCTTTCTAGGGTTTTCAGAGGTCTTGAGAATCATGAGAAACCTTGGGACAGTTAAAACCCTTCTAGTATTTGGTTTTAAACGTCAGTTACTCCGAACTTTGACTAGTTTATTCAAGAAGGTTTTAAATCCAAATTGAGTGCTTCTAAAGCCATTTTATAAAATTAAAGACCTAAATTTTATGATGGAAAATACAGTTCTTGAAAAGGAGTTAAAATGAGTGTAAAATGAAATTACCAAAAACATAGGACATAAATGTCATTTTTTTAGAACAATTTCTTCCCTATTCTTCTTTTGTTTAGGCATCCGACTCTTCTATCATTCTGACCAACATTTCATTTGCTTAAGACTAAGGGAGAGCTCATCTAAGAAGGGCACACAAAGGAGAAGGAAGGGAGAAGAAAGAAATCGAGGAAAAGGTGAGAAAAACTAAAGATTTTCATGGATTTCTGATGCTCACAAAATGTAACACCGCAAGTGTACGAGTCGAAAACAGAATATAACGATGCGTCAAGGTCGTTCCCACAAAGAATCAAGTAAATTGGTAATTAGGCATTAGATTTTTCATGTTCATTTTAGTTAAGCAAGTCAAAAGTAATTAAGTGAATGGAACCAAATTAAATTTAAAGAATTATAATAAGATTTTAAATTATAACAACCGCAGAAGTCGAAGACAACCTAGAGTGACTAATCCCTTATTAGCTTTTTAGATATTGCTTTTATCGAATTAATTGCTTTCAACATTAATTTTGTTAATCTAGAGTACTATTAATTACAAGTGTCTTTCGATCCACGTATAACTCTCTCTCAAGTTAATAATGTTATGTCTAACACAATTACTTAAAAGGCTAATTAATCCGAGCTCACTCTTCAACAATTATATGGGGCCTTTAGGTATATGTCTATCCTAATTACAAATTAGATTATAATCTAGGCCTATATTACTCAATCTTATGGTCTAATTAAGATCCCCTTTGTCAAGTGAAACCCTAATCCCCAAATTCATATTTCATGGTGGCCAATCACTAAATAGACAAAATAAAGTAAGATTGAATAACCAAAATTAACATTAAGTACAATTAAACAGTGAAAACAAACTCTAATCCACTAATAAGTTCATAGTACTCTAGGTTTAGAAAGATTTATCCACACATGGCTTTATACAAAGCAAAGTATATAGAAAAATGCATTAAACAAAAGAACAAGAGGAGAAGAACAGATTAATCTGTGTAATTTCCCACTCAAATCCTTGATCTCATGAATCTGATCTGTTCCCCTAGCTCTAAGTTGAAGTTTCTTGCATTTTTTAGCTCCCAAAATTAGTTCCTGCGTTTGTTGTTGCCTCTTCTCTCAAAACCTCATTTTTTCTGCTTTTTATCTTAAGTTTTAGTGATGCTATGCGTTTTGGTCATTGGCTGGTGAAATTTCACTACTGGGTGGGGAAATTTCACCAGAGAACATGCATTTTTTTTCTTTTCTTCAGACAATGGCACTTGATCTCCTCTTTAATTTCCATCTTTCTAATAAGCTTTTCTCTTACTCCCTTAGCTCCATTGATCCTATAAATAACACCCACATTAATGAGGAATTTAGATGTCAAACATGAATCAAAATTCACCTGATTTTCTTGACATTTTCTCAATAAATCTTCAAAGTATGCCAAGCCCAAATAATCTTTAATATTTCATTAATTCTTATGTAAAATGAAATGATGACTCCTTAAATAAATCCTAAAAGTAGATCAAATATTGCAAAATATGGGGAGTCACCACACCCCACACTTATCTCAAATCTTGTCCTCAAGATTCCTTTTTTTTTTTTTCCTTAAAAATCCACAAAACAAATAAAGAAGCCAAGAAAACAAAATTTCACTGCAAATATTGTAAGGTTGGATGTAATTTAAACTTTCAAGAATTTAGCCTTTAAAGAAATCTTTCCTACCTTTCAAAAAAATGTAAGTATCAAGGTAACTAACTAGGCAAAGATGAGTTTCAATAGGTTGTCCTTTACCAATTAAGTGTTTACACTCTACTCTCAAAGTGTTTATGGGTTCGTGTCGCAGTCAATTCCACCTATTGCACTCCACCTACCATAAGCTTGTTTCTCATCTCATTCTCCACTATAATATCCCATTGCATACACAAATCAAAAGGACTTGTTCAAAGGTTATAATATGATAAGGTAGGATAATGGAACGAAATTAAAAGAAAGGGAAACAACCACTTTAGTTAGTGCTTAGCATCTTATAATTCAAAGCATAAGAAATGAAGGAATATCTTCACTTGATAAACAAATTCACTCAAAACTAATAAAAAACCTAAGTATATGAACGAACTTTTATTCTTTTTCTTCTTCTTCTTCTTCTTTTTTTTAAATCCATCCATACTTCATTGAATTTCTCAACTAAATTAAACTCATTTACCAATTCCTTTAATTTCTTTCTAAGTTGTAACACTTAGCACTTTCTAAAGTGATGAAAAGAAAGATAATAGAATGATACGTTAACTTAAGCAAAAGGCTATTTACAACAATTTTTTTAAAGTAATAATAGGCAAGATTAAGGCTCAAATGGGTAAAGCAAAGGATTTATGAAAAATGGTGGCTATTTAGCCAAACTAGCTATAAAAATGAATGCCTAAATCCTCTTTGTGTATGCGAAAAGGCCATTTTAAGTCTCAAAAGAGATTCAAAACAAATTCTAGAGGTAAAATTACAATAAGTGTACTCCCTCATGGAAGAAATGAAAACTTAGGCTCAAATTCCTCACAAGCTTTTTAGACTATCTAATTCATTCATCTGAACCTAGTCCTTTGCCTTTTTACTAACATTTAAAGAAATGCAAGATCAAATCCATAATCAAGCTTAACCCATTCAAGTTTAAATCTACCTCTTCTTGACAAAATCCACTTGCAAAAAAAAATTCTAAGATATTTTAAAATTTTGAAGTTTTCTTTTCTTTTCTTTTTTTTTAAAAAAGAAAAAACACCAAAACTCTATAAACACTAACTATTTGCAAATATTTACAACTATGATCTACCACAAATTTTTTTAAAAAAACTTAAAGACAAGAAATGAGCATTCCATGGCATCCTCCCCCACACTTAGATGACACATTGTCTTCAATGTAAACATCTATAGAAAGTAAAAATAAATAAATAAATAAAAGAGGCATAGGAGAAAGAGATCAAGACTCCCCTGAAAAGATGGAGAAAAGAAAGTGAGAGGGAACTATTAGTCTTGCCAAACTTGCAGTCTGCAAAAGGGGTAACAGACATACAAAGAAAGAGGAAGCATAAGATCTGTAAAACAAGATTAAAAGTAGAAGCAACTAAATTTTAAAAATTCAAAATACAAACTACAACTCCAGTTATCCAAAAACAAAAAGAGAGAGAAAAATAAAATAAAATAAATAGCACTACAGTCATCCAAAAGAAATTAGGAAGTCAGAGAAGAAAATAAAATAGCTACAATATGCCAAAAGAAAAGGTTCTTGGTAGAGAACACTATACAGCACATTAACAGCCTATTACTCTGAAACAGCCCAAACTTGTAGGATTTTTTGAAGTAATCCTTTAATCTCAGTCAGCTCTTGAGTGACTCTTTCTTCAAACGATTCCTTAAAGGTAGAAGATTTTACTCCATGATCATGTACTTGAGAGGGACCAGCTTTTGCATCAGTAGGAATCTGTGCTCGCTTTGCAGGCAATAAGTATGCTCCCTTACCTTTTAATTTCTCCTCTGAGGAATGGTATGGCACACCAGCCTTAAGGCATAAGTGAGTCACTAAGTGAGGGTATGCCATACTTAGGGGTTCAGCTTCAATGATGGTCTTTAAATTATTGAAAATTGTAGAACCCAAATCAATTGCCCCCCTTCCACAATATAATAGGCTAACGCAGCAGCTTTGACACTCATATATGCTTCATGTGTAGTAGGCAATATATTATGCAGGATGAAATGATGCCAAAAATAGGCCTCATTTGTTAGCTGAGCTTGCTCTAGACCATGGCGTCCCCATATACCTTTACCTTCTTTAGTTAATCGTTGGGCAATGGCCTTGTATGGCAATGCTTTAGGATTCTTTATCATCTTGGTGTACTGACAATCTTCCATCTCAGGCAAGTTGTAATAATCTCTAATAACTGCCTTATTGATGACAACTTCAACTTCTCAAGCATAATAGACTCCCATGTCACAATATTTAGCATTGGCAAAGAATTGGTGAACTAGGGGCAGAATGGCGAAATGAGGTTTTCTACATATGCTTGACCATTTCCTATTGTTTATAATTTCATCAACACAATGTGGGGATTCAATAGGGAAGGTCTTCTCTTGCGCTATAGCTTTCTGCTCATTCAAAGTAGCAAAACATTTGGCAGCTTCAAAGTTTTTAAATTTCTTGTTAGTCCATGGAAAGATAAGCTACACTTGCACCACATCAGACGTGGTGGCTCTAGCTAGGGCAAAGAGATGCTTTGCTGAGGCATTTTTCTTTATAGCTGACTGCTTTATCTTGAGAGTCTTGACTATAAGAGATTTGCTTTGTGATGTCACTGAATTCTTGAATTGTTTAGAAGCCATCTGCATAAAAAAAATGAAATAGCTTCCTATAAAGTTATTGGAGATACTTTGACACATAGTTCTCACTTCACATGTTAACAATGAAATGCACTAATTAAAATGTACGAAGATTCCAATATGGTCAGAAAAATTCCAGAGCATTTCAGCAGGATCTCAAACAAAGCAATTTGAAAAGAGAAGTAAGCATCACATTTCCAGTAGAGTCAAAAGAAGTTTCCACATAGTCAAAGCAGTTAAGATTAAGTGGAAAAAATTTTTAGTGTCAACTTCCTAAAATTTTCGTCATCGTAAGCATAATCCTTAAACTATTTAAGAGCTTCCAGAATTAATTACCAACTCAAAAGATAGTCCACAAGATACTTAGTCATAAAATGCCAAAAGAACATGTTAACATCCACAATCCTAATTTCTAAATGCTCTTTGAACCACAGCATCGTACAATCAATCAAGCATGAAAAACAAAATCAAACTAGCGTAAAAAAGAATAAGGAAAAATAGCACCAAGCACAAGCAAAGACTCATGAATGAGTAGTTTCATTTTGTCCCTAAATGTATATGAACAGAGCACTAAAAGTGATGTAACAAAATCCATCACAAGTTAAAGCAAGCTTCATAATAGCAGAAAATTCCATAAAATAGTCCAAAGTAATTAAATCAATTAGGATTCAGGCAAAAACACTGCTCACAGTTGCAAAGGCATGAAAATACGTCCAAAGTCCTCAAGAATACCACTAAACTCATAAACAATGTTATTCCTAATAGCAGTCAAACCAGAAATAAAACTTTAAAACCAGCAATTAAACAAAAATCTTGGGCAAAACTAACCTGACTATGATGCAAAGAGGTTCAAAAGAAGTAAAGCTTGCACAAATCGCAAACCCAAACAACCCTAGCGCCACAATGGAAATGCAATTCGAAGAACAAAAGCAAAGAAGTAAATGACGAAAATGAAGAAAGTGGCTAAGAAGTGAACAACAAAGGAAAATAAAAGGGAAGGCGCGGTAACACTGAAATGAGAGAGATGACACGGAAGAAGAAATGGCAATGACGGTGAAAGAAAGAGAAAGAAGTGACGATTAAATGGAAAATACGGAAGAACTGGTGTAAGGATGGCAGTCCGAGCTTGGAGACACTGATCGGGGAGAGATGCAGAGACGGCGGTGGCAGAAGAAACAGTATGGGTTTCAATAATGAAAAGCAAGGATAAGCCGACGGCGTTGAAGGCAAAGAAAATGGGTGAAGAAAAGGGGATTAGGGTAACTGAAATTAAAGTGGAGGAGAAAAATAAAAAGAAAAAAAAAATTGGATAAGAATTATGAATTAGTGTAAAAAAAAAAGTTTTTCTTTCTTTTTTTTTTAAAATATATCCTATTATAATATATATATATATATATATCCATATTTACACACATTGTTTTTTATTTTGGTTTTGTTTTTGTTGTTTTTTTTTGTTATTATTATTTTTTTATATTTTTTCTTTACATTTTATTATTATTATTATTATTTATATAAATATAAATACCAAAAATGATGCAATTTTACCAAAAAAAAAAATATGCATTTCAGCAAGCATGGGTGCAATTTCACTTGTAAGTATGATTTCAAGGCACATTGGTGAAAATTCACCAAATTGGTGCAATTTCACCAGTAAGCATGAATTTAGCAAGCATTGGTGAAAATTCACCAAAAACAATGCAATTTTACTAGAGAACAAGGATTTCAGATCAGATCAGCACGTTTAATATCAGAAAGCTTGGATTTCCTTATAAGTGTCAAAATTCTCCAAAAACTTCCAGATCTAACCCAAAACATATCCATAATGCATGACAAGATCAAATGGCAGTCAAAACCAAAAAAATATTAAGTTGGAAACTCCCTGAATATTTGTGTTCCCACTGCTCTAAAATCCATTGCTGTCAAAATTTTAAGACCAAAGAATCCCATTGAATCTCTAAGATATCATTTGACTTGATTAATCTCACTCCAAGAAACCCTACAAAAGAGAGCAAACACATAAAAGAACATCTCAACAAGCTAAAACTAAAAGAAAAATAAGAAATAACAAAACCGATGGGTTGCCTCCCAACAAGCGCTTGGTTTATAGTCCTTCGCCGGACTATTGAGCAGCTCAAAGAGGTTGGGATAAGCTGTAAACTGTTGTTTGCCAATCTATCTGACCATCACAATAATATTTAACTCTTTGACCATTTACTTTAAATTGATCCCCCAACTTCTCATCTTCAACTTTTATAGCTCCATAAGGTGTCCCAAAGATCACTTTGAACGAACCAGACCACCTGGATTTCAATTTACCTGAAAACAATTCCAAACGAGAATTATAAAGCAACACTAAGTCTCCAGGTTTAAACTTTCATGGTAAGATATGTCTATCATGAATTCTTTTGGTCCTTTCCTTATAAATTCTAAAACTCTCAAAAGCTTGCAATCTAAACTCATATAACTCTTTTAGTTGCATCAGTCTTTTCTCGCCCACTTTATCTATATCAAAATTCAATTTCTTTATAACCCAAAATGCTTTATGCTCTAGCTCAATGGGTAAATAACAAGCTTTTCCAAAAATCAATTGATATGAAGACATACCTATTGGAGATTTAAAAGCTGTCCTATATGCCCATAAAGTATCATCGAGCTTATCCACTCAATCCTTTCTAGTAGGACTCACTTTTTTCTGAAATTCTTTTTATTTCTCTATTGGACACTTCACACAACCCATTGGTTTAAGGGTGATATGCCAATGCCATCTTATGGGTGACTCTATACTTTGCAAGCAAACCTTTGAACAACTTATTGTTAAAATGAGTCTCATCATATTGTTCAAATGAGTCTCATCATCACTAATAATTTCCTTAGGTGTGCCAAAACGAGTAAAAATATTCTTTTTCAAAAATCGTACTACCGTATTGGCATCATTAAAATGACAAGCTACGGCCTCAACCCACTTGCTCACATACTCAACATCAACCAATATATATTGATGGCTCTTAAATGAAACAAAAGGCCCTATAAAATCAATTCTCCACACATCAAATAATTCTACCACAAGAATACCAGACTGGGGCATTTCATGCCTTTGTGAGATGTTACCAGTTCTTTGACATGTATCATAATGAAAAACAAACAAGTGAGCATCTTTGAATAACGTAGGCCAATAATATCTAAATTGTAGTACTTTGTACGCCGTACAATGTCCACTAAAATGACCACCATAAAGAGCAGTATGACAAGCATAAAAAATAGCATTTTGTTCATTCTGAGGAACACACCTTCTCAAAATTTGATCAGCACACTTCTTATATACAAAAGGTTCATCCCACATAAACCATTCCACATCATGCAAAAAAAATTTCTTTTGATAAGATTTTAAATCATCAGGTACAATACCACAAACCAAGTAATTTGCATAATCAATATACCAAGGCATAAACACACTATTCACAGCAAATATAGACTCATTAGGAAAACTGTCATGAATCACTAATTCATCCACACAATCAGAATTGTTCACAAGCCTAGATAAGTTATCAGCAACTTAGTTTTCAACTCCTTTCCTATCAACAATCTGCACATCAAATTCTTGCAATAATAAAACCCATCTAATTAGCCTAGGCTTAGATTCCTTCTTACATAACAAATATCTTAGAGTAGTATGATCAGTGTGAACTATGACTCTAGCGCCCATCAAATACACTCTAAATTTCTCAAAAGCAAAGACAACAACAAGCATTTCTTTTTCAATAGTTAAGTAATTTACCTATACTCCAGCTAGAATTTTTGTAACGACTGGGAAAAAGAAAAGAAAAGGGAAAAGAAAGGAAATGAAATCTGGAAATTTTCAGAATCCAGAATTTCTGCTAAGTCCTCTCGCAATAGCGAGAAACGGTCTCGCTACAGCGAGAGAGCTAGTTCGCAATAGCGAAGGCGATTCTAGCTATAGCGAGTGCTGGCAGCAGCCTATACAAAAACCAGGGAGCAGCCCGTTGTAGCGGCGCCATAGCGAGAGTGAGGTATGGAACTGACACAATTTCGCCATACCGAATGGTAAATTTCGCCATAGCGAAGGGAACTGACCCGATCTCGCAGTAGCGAAGGCTACACCTCGCCATAGCAAAGCCAGATTACACGAGCTCGCTATAGCGAAGGTTAGTTTTCGCCGTAGCGAGAGTCGGTCCGAAAGAGAGTAAATAGCGAGAATCAGACTTCATTAAACGCCCAAACTCATTTCTTCTCTCATATCTGCCCTAAGCTTCGACCCAAAGAGAGACAAGAGGCGTGGAGAGTGTGAAAGATCAAGAGAAGGAGGAAGATTAAGGGAAAGGTAAGGTAACTTTTCCCATTTCTCTTCAGATTTCTGATCCCCTCCCTTTGCCCTCTTTTCCTGCGGTTTTATTTGTGTAAATGGACGGATTTTGGGTATGGGTCAAAAGAGGGAAAGTGGAAAACTCTTTTGAATCCTTGAGTTCTCTTTGGAAATGAGGTTTTCCACTACCATGGGAGCTTGAGAGAGAGAAAGGGGTAATGGCATTCTAGAGAGAGAACCCTAGGTTGTATGAGATAGAAGGGTTGCTCTAAATTAAATTATAAGAGAGTAATTGCATGCTTTTATGTGTCTAGGCTCAAGAGAAACACCTCCATCAAGGTGTGATTGTGGACCTAAGGAGGGAGAGGAGACATTGAAAGGAAAAGCTAGTGTTAGCTTTGGCTTCAAAGGTAGCTTTCTCTTTCACTCTTTCTTGTAGCATTCTTGGTTGTAATAGTCATTGTATGATGTATATGTTTGTTGTATGGAATATGTCATATGTTATTGCTGTGATGCATTGAATGCCAATATGCTTGTGTGTTGAAATGTGAGAATTGCTCGGGTGCGGTAGTGCCGAAAGTCCCTTGAGATGGGTGAGGTGAAGCCGAAAGTCCCTTGAGATAGGTGAGACAAGGCCAAAAGTCTCAAATGAGTGAGGCCAAGTCAAAAGTCCTTAAACTCGGGTGAGGCCATCCAAAAGTCCCTAGACTCGGGTGAGGCTAGACCAAAAGTTCCTGGAGCCCATTTTTGGCATTGTTGTGAATTCCATAGCATGTACATTATGTGTTGGATGTTTGAGAATAGCTAAATGCTTATTCACATGCTTTGACTTGTTATATGCCTTGATTGCTTGCTGGATTGAGTGCTTGAGCTACTGAGATTCTCCGAATCTCACCCCTTTCCCCTCCCAACTAATATGCTAGGTGGAGCTCAAGGAGAACCGAGCACACACCAAGGAGCCTAGGAGCATGTATAAGAAAATGTTAGTTTTATTGTGATATTTTGATGTAAATATGATGTAAAGTGGTGCCAAATGAAGATGTGCCCACTATTTTTGAGATGTAAAGATTGTAACAAGTATGAATGTATGAAAGGATATTGTATGACCTATGTTTATAGCCAAATGAATGGAAATGAGGGTTTAGCCCCTTTTTGTGGAATAAATGAAATAGTGTATATTTGGCCGTAGCATAGCGAGATTTGAATGTATGATGATTTGGATCATATAGACATGTTAGATATACTAGTCTTATGCTTTTAAACTTGTCCATGTGGAGTGAGAGTGTGTGAGAGGCTATCTAGACCCGTTTTGGACCTATGGGGTACCAAAACCGGTATTTTTGTGAGCTCCGTCAAAGTATGACGGGATGAGCTCTGTTTGCCATGAAATTTGGCATGCCTCTAGAGTTTGTAGAAATCTTCTTGAAAAGCTAAAGTGGGTAATATTCGGAGGATTATAGAATATTTGGGGAATTGTTGAATTTGGGAGAATGTAATGGATTGGTCATGTACTGTTCATCTAAACCAGAAAATAAAATCTGTGGCACTTTTAGACCAAATGGATTCCAAATGTGGTGAAATTTTATACACATAAACTAGAAAACCAAAGTGACTTGTAGGAACTAGAATCGCCCAAATCAGAGGTCTGTAGAGAGAGATTAAACCGTCTGAAGTTCTGTATCAGTATCAGGGAGCTTACCTGACCCCCATCACTATTCCATCGGTTTTCGGGGTGCAGGAGCTACTGAACTGATCTGGACTTATTTTTCTCCTCTAGTAGACATTCGTATCTTTCCGAATTGGTATAATGTGCTCATATTGGATTTTTGTGGATTTAGTTATGAATTTTCGAAAGTCATGACAGCAAGCTGCACCAGAAACAGTGACAGCTGGACCTTCCTCCCATTTTCGATGTCAAACTTGGTCCAAATGCTGATATTTTAATTGGGAATGATTTTTAGAGTAAATTTGACACTTAGAGCTTTCCATAAAGCTAAAGTTTTCTGCATTCCCATTTTTCTACAATTTCTTATGATTTTCCAAACTTAGAGCCAAAATATGACTTTTGGGCCCAAGTGAAAAAGTGAAATTTTTATGGTTTTCGGCTCTATACCCGTGGCCTATGGTTTGTTTTATGCTATGTATGAGTCATCTATATGGAGTTTGAGTTAAGGATGCTTGAGATGGGTTCACAGGACCCACGGGGTAAAAGATGAGTATATGAAACCCCGGTTCATAGCATGTAAATGCCACGGGAGAGTAGTGACTCTTGGGAAATCATATGGAACCGAGCCTATGGAGAGGCTAGGTAGTGGTAGGAGATTAAGGTGTCATAATTTTGCTAGCATAATAAATATGATGAAAGATTTTTTCATGTCTTTAACTAAACACAGCCCCAACCGCATAATTGCTTGCATCGCACAGACCTCAAAGGGTAGTAACCAATCAAAAGCTATTATAATTGGTGCTGTGATAAGTCTCTACTTAAGTTCTTCAAAAGTTTTCAAGCAATGTACATCAAATTTGAATGGGGTATCCTTCTCAAGCAGATGAGATAAAGGCTTCGTTATCTTGGAGAAATCCTTAATGAATCTTCGATAGAACCCAGTGTGCCCCAAGAAACTTCTAACAGCTTTCACATTGGTAGGTGGTGGTAATTGCTCAATAACTAAAACCTTAGCTCGATCCACCTCTAATCCTCTTTTTGACACCTTATGTCCAGGCGCTATACCTTCACAAACCATGGAGTGACACTTTTCCCAATTGAGAACCAAATTCGTATCCTCACATCTTCGTAAAACTCTTGTCAAATTATCCAAATATTCTTCAAAAGTGATGTCAAATACTGAGAAGTCATCCACAAAGACTTCCATGATATGCTCAATCATGTTAAAGAAAATTGACATCATACATTTTTGAAATGTGGTAGGGGCATTACACAATCCAAAAGGCATTCGTCTAAATGCGAAATTTCCATATGGACATGTAAAAGTAGTTTTTTCTTAATCCTTAGGAGCGATTGCAATTTGATTGTAACCAGAATCG
Source organism: Erythrophleum fordii (assembly GCA_032878935.1). NCBI lineage: Eukaryota > Viridiplantae > Streptophyta > Magnoliopsida > Fabales > Fabaceae > Erythrophleum > Erythrophleum fordii. The sequence goes on along the minus strand of JAVQMF010000053.1, from coordinate 43,084,409 downwards.
CCATCCAAGAAACAAAAGAATTCTTTTCTTGTTAGACAATTTAACATCTGATCAATGAATAAAAGCAGGAAATGATCATTTCTTGTAGTTGTGTTCAACTTCCTGTAATCTATACAAACTCTCCACCCCATAACTGTTCTTGTGGCAATCATTCCATCCTATAATGAAGGAAGTGGTCAAGAAAGAGATTATCAAGTGGCTTTATGCTTTGATTCTCCACTGATTTCTTATGGTCATCTTCTAAGAGAATTTTGTGTATGCAAATGGCTGGACTAATCTCTTTTATATCAACTATGGTCCAACCAATAGCCTTTTTATGCTCCTTTAACACTTTTAGTAGTTTTTTTTCTTGGAGAAGTGTTAATATAGATGAAACTATAACTGGTAAAGTCTTTCCTTTCCCTAAATAAGCATATTTAAGATGCGATGGAAGAGGTTTCAACTCCAAAATTGGAGGCTGCTCAATGGATGGTAGGAAAGCATAAGCTTTTCGTGAAGCCAGCTTCAACGATTCAAATTGCCTATTCTGCTTAGCAATAGGTTTAAATGCATTAAGTTTTTGTTCAACTTCCATTTTCATCACCTCTCCTATACTTGTTTTACCAACAAGTACTGCTTCAAGAGGATCGATGAAAACAAAAAAATTCAATTCTTCTTGAATTACCTTTTCAATAATAGACACCTTTGAGCATTCTTCTACACTACCCAAATGCTTCATAACTTTCTCCACACTAAAGGTGACTTGCTCATCTCTAAGCCTCATTATAATTTTCCCTTTTTCCATACCAACAAGCCCTCTACCAGTAGCTAGAAACGGCCTTCCCGCTATCAATGGGATATCTTTATCCTCTTCAATATTAAGCACAATAAAATCAGCAGAATAAATGAAAGAGCCAACCTTTATTAGCATGTCTTCAATGATCCCATGTGGATAAGAAAAGCTTCTATCAGCCAATTATAAAGTGACAGTCGTTGGATTGGCCTCACCCAATTGTAGCTTTCTAAAAACAGATAATGGCATGAGATTTACAGCAGATCCTAAATCACAACGTGCTCAACCCTCAAACTTGTCCCCAATCAAGCAAGGGATAGAAAAAGAACCAGGATCTTTATACTTAGTTGGAAGATTGGACTTGAGTATATTAGTGGTCTTTTTTGTCAAATCCACTATTGCAAATTCAATGAACTGCTTCTTCTTGCTAAGTATATCTTTGAGGAACTTAGCATATTTAGGCATTTGCTCTAAAGCCTCAGAGAAGGGGATATTGATGTAGAATTGCTTAAACATGTCTAAAAACTTCTTATACTGCTCATCAAGGACTTTCTTTTGTAATCTCTGTGGAAATGGAGGCAATGGCACCACTTTAGGATATACTACTATCTTTTCTTTAGTTGTATTCGACTTCTTCACTTTAGACTTCCCTTCCTTGTCCTCTTCTTTTGCATTCAAACTAACAGTCTTTTCCTCTTTTTCCTGTTGAGGTTCTTTATCTTCAATCTGAATAACATATGATGGACCCTTAGAATTTACATTGTTTGGCTCCTTTACTTGAGCTTGTATTTCAGGAAGCTCTTTACCACTTCTCAAAGTGATAGCTTTACATTCTTCCTTGCCATCTCTTCTTGGATTAGGAATTGTATCATTTGGAAAACCCCTTTGATGCAGTGCATTCACAGTGGAAGCTAATTGTCCCATTTGCACTTCTATATTGTTGAGAGAAGAGTCCACCCTTGCATTAATGCTAGCTTGCTCTTCATTATTCTTGATTTGAGTAGTCATGAACTTGGCCAAAACATCCTCTAAATTGGTTATGGGCTCTTGAATAGGAACATTTTGCCTTGTCACTTGAGAGAATCCAAGAGGTTGAGCTGGCCTTATTCCAAAAGATGATGGCTAATTGAGTGATGGACCATGCTTCCAAGAAAAATTTAGATGATTACGCCATGCAGGGTTGTAGGTGTTTGAGTAAGGGTTGTTCTGATTCCTTTGAAAATTCCCTACATAATTCATTGACTTTGATTGCAAAAACATCGAGCACTGGTCTGGCATATGTATCTCACCACACTGCTCACATGCAATATGAGTTACTTGTGTAGAACACACATTCAAAGTAGTCTTCTTTTGCACTTGCGATTCTAGCAAATCAAAACACTTATTCAATGCCAATAAAATAGCAGCCAGCTGAGCAAAAGAATCTTTTTAGTATTAGATGTTTGGGAAATGGCTAGTCTTTCATCCCTCCTATGAGAATAACTTTCAGATAGATTATCAAGTACCTTCATCACCTCATCTACTGTAAGTTGGTCATAACTACCATTAAGAATCGATGATAGCATAGTGTCTGACTATGCATTAAGTCTGGTGTAAAAGTTTTATACAATGGCCCATTCATCCATGCCATAACTTGGACATTGTCTCATCAAATGTTTATATCTTTCCCAAGCCACATAAAGGTGCTCATCCAGTAATTGCTTGAAGTTGATTAAATCACGTCTAGCATCAGCAATTTTGTTATTTGAAATAAAGCAAGCTCTGAACTTTGCTTCTAAGTTATCTCAATTGTTGATAGATCCCTCTGACAAATTGAGCAACCATTCTTTTGCATCATCCTTGACAAAGATAGGGAATAATCTAAGCCTTAAGACATCCTTGGGCACTCCATTCTATTTGAAAGAGTTATAGACTTCCAAGAAGGATAATATGTGTCTATTAGCATCGTCTATTGATTTACCACTAAACTGCCCATTCATTTGAAGCATTGAAATCATCACTGGCTTTAACTCAAAGTTGTTTGCTTGAAAATCTAGTACTACAATGCTAGGCTGAGTAGTTTTCATGGTTCTTCCCACAAAATCCTTAATAGTTCGATTTTGATTATCTTTATGTGCCATCTTTGTAACAGGAATGTTTACCCCACTTTTCAGGTTGAATTAGCATAGATCCCTCGCCAAAATATCTTTCAAACTCCTTGTCTTTCTAGGTATCCTCTTAGATCTAGATTTAGGTAGCATATACTAGTGTACCTACAAAAATAAAGAAGCACAGATCAATAATCTAACTAAACCAAAGAAACTAAAAGGTAATAAACTAAGAAATTAATAATAAAATTACTGCAACTAACAAATGAAAACACAAATAAACAAGAGAGTAAATTAAAAGAAACTAAGTGCTTAAGCTAAAATTACTCAAGGTCCTCTAATTCTATTCACCAATTGCCTTGATTCCCTTGCAACGATGCCAAAAACTTGATGCTCACAAAATGTAACATCGTAAGTGTACGGGTTGAAAACGGAATATAATGATGCATCAAGGTCGTTCCCACAGAGAATCAAGTAAATTGGTGATTAGGTATTAGATTTTCCATGTTCATTTTAGTTAAGCAAGTCAAAAGTAATTGAGTGAATGGAACCAAATTAAATTTAAAGAATTGTAGTAAGATTTTAAATTCTAACAGCCGCATAAGTCAAAAACAACCTAGAGTGACTAGTCCCTTATTAGCTTTTTAGATATTGCTTTCACCTAATTAATTGCTTTCAACATTAATTTTGTTAATCTAAAGTACTATTAGTTACAAGTGTCTTTTCATCCACTTATAACTCTCTCTCAAGTTAATAATGTTATGCCTAGTACAATTACTCAAAAGGCTAATTAATCCAAGCTCACTCTTTAACAATTATATGGGGCCCTTAGGTATATGTCTACCCTAATTATAAATTATATTATAATCTAATCCCGTATTACTCAATCTTATAGTCTAATTAAGATCCCCTTTGTCAAGAGAAACCCTAATCCCCAAATTCATATTTAATGGTGGCCAATCACTAAATAAACAAAATGAAGTAAGATTGAATAACCAAAATTAACATTAAGTACAATTAAATAGTGAAAACAAACTCTAATCCACCAATAAGTTCATAATACTCTAGGTTTAGAAAGATTTATCCACACATGGTTTTATACAAAGCAAAGTATATAGAAAAATGCATCAAACTAAAGAACAAGAGGAGAAGAACAGATTAATCTGTATAATTTCCCGCTCAAATCCTTGATCTCATGAATCTAATCTGTTCCCCTAGCTCTAAGTTGAAGTTTCTTGCATTTTTTAACTCCCAAAATCAGTTCCTACGTCTGCTACTGCCACTTCTCTCAAACCCTCATTTTTTCTATTTTTTATCTGAAGCTTTAGTGATGCTGTACGTTTTGGTCATTGGCTAGTGAAATTTCACCACTAGGTGGGGGAATTTCACCAAAGAAAATGCATTTTTTTTCTTTTCTTCAGACAATGGCACTTGATCTCCTTTTTAATTCCTATCTTTTTAAATAAGCTTTTCTCTTACTTCCTTAGCTCCATTGATCCTATAAACAACACCCACATTAATAAGGAATTTAGATGTCAAACATGAATCAAAATTCACTTAATTTTCTCGACATTTTCTCAATAAATCTTCAAAGTATGCTAAGCCCAAATAATTTTTAATATTTCATTAATTCTCATGTAAAATGAAATGATGACTCCCTAAATAAATCCTAAAAGTAGATCAAATATTGCAAAATATGGGGAGTCATCAATTTTCTTCTTGAAATCTTGTTCTTCTTTCTTACTCTCTCTTTCCATGGTTTTAGGGGATGATATGGATCTATTTTTGCCTTGATTAGAGGAGGAAGATTAGAGATTCAAAGAGAAGGCCAAAGCAAAGAAGGAGGCTCTTAGGATAAGCTTGGAATCAAGGTAATTCATCTACCCTTGTTGCTTTCTTCTTTCTTGCTTCTTGAGAGTGAGGTTCGGCCAATAGGAGAGCTTGTAGGGGAAAGGAAGTTCTGACCTAGAACAAGCAAGAAATCTATGAATTAGTGTGTGAGAACTTAGGAAATGCAAAGAAAATGAAAGAAAAGTAAGTGAAATTCAAGTTAAGGATTCTTGAATACCTTGTAAATTCTATTTTGATCTATGAATTTCTTAGCCTATGTGAGTGTTTGTTTGAGTTCCTAAAATCCCTAAAAAGCCTCCCAAATGCCTCTCCCATCAAGGAAAAATGTAAAACTCTATGGGCTCCAAACCACCCCTTAGGTTCAGCCAAGACAAGATAAAGGGGGTAAGAAGTGTTTTAATTTGTTCTAAGTTTGGTTTGAGACTTCATGTGATGGAAGAAGATGGGAGGAACCCTTGAGAAAAATTTAGAAGCCATAGATTGAGAGATGAGGCAATATGTTCCATAATGTAGCCTTAAGAAGCAACTTGTATCTAGACTCTTGGAAATGAGTTTATGATATCTTCAAGGAGTCTAAATAAAACCAAGAGGCCTAGATATGAGAAGAAAATGAAATCAATAACTTGAATTATGGTAGTTGCTTCATTAGGCCATTAATGGAGCTATTATGGAACCAATAGACCAAGTATATTTCTTAAGTGTGTGTCTAATGCTTTGGCTTGTTCCAAGAGAGTAATTAAATACTATTTGTTATGTCTAGGCCTAAGAAATCAAGCCCCAACTACTTGTGGGTTTATAGCCAAAAAAGGGAAGGAATAGCAAAAGGAAAGCTTGTGTTTGATTATAAGGTAGCTCTTGACTCCTTCTTGCTTGCATTTATGGTTATATGAATTTCTATGGATGCTTGTATGTGTGATTGTATCATGAGACATGCCTTGATGTTGTCTTGATTGCATTGATACCAATATGCTTTCTAAATGATTTTTTATTTATGAAAATTGCTCTTATGGGTGAGGTAAAGCCAAAAGTCCCTAGAAATGAGTGAAACAAGGCTAAAAGTCTCTTGGATTAGTGAGGCTAAGTCAAAAGTCCCAAGACCAAGGGTGAGGCTAATCCAAAAGTCCCAAAAATGAGGTGAGACTATACTAAAAGTCCCTAGAGCTTGTCTTTAGCCTTGACATGTTTTTATGGCATGAAAATTTGGTATTGAGAAATTCTTGTTTGTGTTGCATGCATACTTACCATTCTTGACATGTTTATATGCCATGATTGCCTTCTTGAATGAGTAGTTAAGCTATTGAGATTCCTTGACTCTCACCCCCTTCCCTCCTCCGTCTCACCATGTCTAGGTGGTGTTCAAAAAGTTAAAGATGAAAGTTAAGGAGCTTAAAGGCCTATCTCTTAATAATTGTATAATTTTGTGTGATTTTTTATGTAAAGAAATGTCGAAGTATACATGTATATATTATTTTGAGATGTAAATACTTGAGCAAATGTAAAATTATGTAAGAGTAGTGTATGAACCAAAGTGGTAACCTAATTGATGAGAAAATGCAATTTGACCACTTGGTAGTCTAATATGGAATATGTATTCTTACAAGTGGCATAGTGAAATTATGATGTATAATAGTTTAAACCATTTGAGAAGCTAATACATGCTATATTTGTGCTTTTAAACTTGCCCAAATTGTGGTAGAAGCAATGGGAGACCATTTGGACCAAATTGGACCCTTATATGATGCTAAAATGACCATATGTGTGAGTTATGACAAAATCTATCCAAATGAGCTCTTTTTAGTCTAAAATTTGGCATGCATATAAGCCTTGTCTAGATATTTTTAAAAAGCTAAAGTACATATTATTTGGAACTCTATAGAATTTTTGGTGAATTTTCAAATTTGGAAATTTGTGACAGATTTGGCTTGGGTATTATGCAAATGGTCAAACTTTTTGTCTCTATTACTCGTAGGCCAAATGGTGTCCAATGGCTATGAAATTTTACAAGGAGAAACTAGACATTCATAATGACCTATACCAGTAAAAGCACCTCAATTGGAGGTCTGTAGAGGAAGAACGAATTTTTTTAAGTTCCAAGTCATTATCAGGGATACAGTCAGACCTCAGTTTTTGTTCCACCAAGTTTTTGGGTCTGAAGGCTTCTGAATTGGTCTAGAATTATTTTTTCCCTCTAGTTAACATCTGTAAGTTTTCAAATTGGTATAGTTTGCCTAAATTGGATTTTGTAAAATTAGTTATAAATTTTTGAAATTTATATCAGTAAACTGTATCAAAAACACTAGATAGTTTGACCTATGTTACTTTCCTGATGTCAATCATGGTCTAGCTGGGTTTTCATCACCTGGAATGATTTTTAATCTATATTTGACATCCAATGCTAGAAAGCTATCATTTGTTTGATTTTGATTTTTCTAGAATTAATTATGATTTTTCAAAATTAATGCCAAAAATCTGAATTCTGGACTCGCAAGAAAATTTCAATTTCTCTAGTTGTTGGCTTCAAATCCGTGGTTCATGGATTGTTTTATAATATGTATGAATGTATGGATAGAGAATAAGTAAAGAATTCTATTGATGGGTCCATGGGGTGAAGTATGAATTTTTAAAACACTACGCAATGTGTAAAAATACTATTATTTTTATTCATTTTCCTTGGCACCATGTGAAATTGAGCTTAAATGTGTGTATACGGAGATAAAGGGAGCATGGTAGTACATTAACTATGCCACATACTAGTAGATCTAAAAGCCTTGCATAAAAGAAGGTTGAAATGATATGTTTACTTTGGTGAATAAGTCATTTGAATTTTAAATGTAATTTGAGATATGTCACATTTGTCTTTAAATTTGAAAAAAGCTAACCATAAAGGCCAAGTTACACGGGGAAATATGTCAATTGCAATGATGGATCATATGTCGATGACCAAGCTAAAGCTATTTGTGTAAGTGTTTGAATTATATGGGAATAAGGTGTTGACATCTATTTTTTTTAAAGGATTTATTTTTCAAATAATTTATTGCTTTCTATTTGAATTTGTAGGAAATGATTACTATGTATCAAGCTAAGGACTCCTCATTGCAAGAAATTTTGATTGCGAATTCATTGGCCAGGGCTTTAGAAACCTAAGAGCTTTGCAATTGAGTTAAGGAATGGGATTGAGTGCTTTCTTATCCCAAGTGTTTGGATATTGAGTTAGTGGGAGTTCATCATTTAGGTCTTCTTACATAAAGCTGTAACATGAGATTGCATAACTGAAAACACAAATTGTGGAAAGAGGCAAGTGACAATGACAAGCGAAAGTTAAAAATGTTTAAAGACACTGACAAATAAAAGTAGCTATAGCTTTCCTCCTCCAAAGTTTTTAAGGTCAATTGCCATCAGGCTTGCCACCAGACAAGCTTGAGAGGTAACTTTCTAAAATTTCTATTCTATATTGAATCATACGAATGAATGTTTTTATATTTTAGACTTTAATTTATTACTAATAATATTTCATTTTTAATTTTAGGCATTGAATGATCAGGATAATGGACACTCGCCCATTGATGATAGTAATTCCCTACATTTTAATAATATGAATAACTAGTTTGAATAAATTTTAATTATATTTGTACTATGATTTATTTGTAATTGTAATGGAATATGAATATCTTGTTATAATTTTCAATGGTATATTAGTTGTTGCTATAAGATGTTGGCTAGAAATTGTTTTACTACAAGTTTGTTGAAAAAAAAATAGACAAAAGGAAAAAAAAAAAAATATATATATATATATATATATATAATAGAAAGTAGTATATAACAATAGTGGTTAAACCATAAGTCTAACTATGGTTTTACCAATGGTTTGATGAAATCATGAATAAACCTTTCGCAATGGATAATTTGCCAACAAACCTTAAAATTGTCATTAAAATTCTCTCTCTTATGTGTATGTTTTCTTTTTTTTATTGGAGATTGCTTTTTAAAACATCTTTTGCTCGAATAAGTACTCCCCTCTCAGATTGAAGCTACTAACATAATCATTGTTATTGGAAAAGAGTTGCTAAAATGTCCCATTAACTTGAATATGTAATCTTTTATTTTTTGGGCCATTGCACACAACCCATAAATTTTCAACCACATATCTATTAAAGAATTTTTTTTATTCCACTAGTTGAAAACTTATTTTATTTTAATCCCAGACAATATTGAAGTAATTTTAAATAATTAAAATAATTTCTTGAAATGTAAATAAAATTTTGTAAGATAATTTCTCATGCAATAATTTTAAATTTTAGATAGAAATTTTTAGAAAAATAAGTTTGATGTGAAATTTTTTTGGAAATTTTAAAAATTAAATGGCTAAAGATTCGTATCACAATTTAATTTTTTTAAATGATCATAGTAATTAATTTTTCAAAAAAGAAAAAGTATTTGGGCATAATAGAAGAAGAAGTGATGATTGAAATTAAAAAAAAAAAAAGAGAACCAAAGAGAGAGAGAGAGAGGTGTAAGTATATATCAAATAAAATGAAAATAAAAAGGGAGCAAATGAAAAAAAAAAGGAAATAAAAGATAAGTGTAGTAAATGATTGATTGAGGAAAAATACAAAAGAGCTAGAAAGCAACATTTTTTAAGTGGGATAAGCACAATGCAAGTGTTATATATATATATAGAGAGAGAGAGAGAGAGAGAGAGAGAGAGAGAGAGAGAAAGGATAAGTAAGTAATAAATGCAATATAAACTTTAATGAAAAATTTAAAATTTTTACCTTAGATGTAATGATACTAAAACTTGTCTTCAAAATTGAAAGATTTGTTTCCAAATATATACAATAACATGTTTGGTATGCCATGGAGAAGGAAGAGAAAAGTTAGGAGAAATTTTAATTTTATCCTTATAATTATTATTCAATCATTATTTAATACTATTTATCAATCATTATTCAATTATTAAAAGTAAAGGTATTATAGGAATTTTCTATTTACAAAATTATCTTTTTTTTTCTCTATTTCCATTTCTATACTTAACTTTCTGTGTATCAAATAAGTATTAAGTAATCTTTTAAAAATTACTGTATTGTAAGTGTTTTGACGAAGGTGTTCTATAGAAAAGATAGAAATAATGTTTGGTACAAATTTTTTTTTTATAAATGTCACTTTTAAAAGCAAAATTAATTGATAAAATTTGGTAATAAATTTTTGAAAGTTAAAGTGAAAATAAAAATGGTGTACAATAATTTCAAAAGTTGTACTTGGTGTTTTTGTTAAAAAATAATGGCAATTTGTGTTTTTGCCATCAAACTAATGATAACATAAGAAGATATATATGGATAGCGTACATAATGAATGATGAGAAAATAAATATTTTAATTATTTTATTTTTAATGTGCTTTATTATTTGAGATAATTGTGAATTTGTAAGTAACTATATTTGAGGTAACTTATACACTACAAAAAAATATATTTTTAGTGGCGATTTTTAGTGGCGACCAATAAAAGGTTGACACTAAAAGAACACTTTTAGTGGCGACCATAAAACGTTGCAACTAAAAGTTATCACTATAATACTATTATTAATTTTGACATAATTTTTAGTGGCGACAAAAAAGTCGCCACTAATCCTCTTTAGTGGCAATAAAAAAGTTATCACAAAATAGTTATAGCGACAACACCAAAATAGTCACCATTAAAGATTAACTTTAGTGGCGACTCCCAAATTGCAACTAAAAGCTTTTATAAAAAAAATATTTAATAATGAAAAAAAACAAAACAAAACCTTTGGTGGCAACTTTATCGCCACTAAAAGCTCTTTTAGTGGTGACAAACCTTATCGCCACTAAAGTTAACAGGCACCACTAAACTTTATTATAAAACTTTTAGTGGCGATCATTATTGTTGCCACTAAAAGTCTTTGTGTAGAAAAATTTGGCTCAAAAAAGTTGTGGGTATGGATTTTTTGCGCCAAAACTTTTAGTGATAACCTTTATGTCGCCGCTAAAAGATTTGCTTTAATTAACAATTTCTAATTTGATTTTGTAAGGTTAAGATTTTTCACATGAAAGCTTTTAGTGGTGACATGTTTGTGTTGCCACTAAAAGCATCTTTCTGTGACAACATATCACCACTAAAAGTTTTGAAATAAAATTTTTAAATAATTTTATTTAAAAATTTTTATGCCAACATTTATTGGCAACAAACAATGAATGATGGAAAGAATTACTTTTGAAAGGAATAAATAATATAGAACTTCTACCAAAGAAAATAATATTTATATAAGGGAAAAATGACAAAAAAATCCTTAGGTCAAATTTGACACTAAAAAGTTGCAGTAAAAGTGCAAGATTATAAGAAAGAAAAAGAAAACTGGTTGTAGGTAATTAATACAAATCCAATAAGAAGAAATGCACTCCAAAATTGATTTTAAGAAAATTGGCTAAGATTATGACAAAAAATCATCATAATGAATTAATAATGATTATAAATTGTTATATGTGAACTCAAATTATTTTTTTGGCCCTAAGAAATATATCATTTTTTGATTGCGTAGCAATAGTATATTCTTGTAAACACTATATTTTTTTTTATTATAACACAATAATTATTAAATAACACTAAATATGTAACAATATTTTACTTGTTTTAGTAGATTTATTAATATGATCATGCTCATTATTTGTGTAACAACCAGAAAAAGAAAGAAGAAAGGTGAAAATTTTCGAAATCCTGAAATTTTTTTAAATCTGCTGGCTATAGCGAGAAATGGCCTAGCTATAGCGAATGTACCTGTTCGCTATAGCGAATGTACCTATTCGCTATAGTGAGAAATGGTCTAGCTATAGCGAGTGAGCCTGTTCGCTATAGCAAAAATGCTTCTAGCTATAACGAGTGTGGGCATCCCATACAAAAACCAGGGAGTTGCTCGCTGTAGCGCGCCATAGCGAAAACGGGGGTCTGGACCTAATACGTGCTCGCCGTAGTAAAAGTTAATTCTCCCTATAACGAGGGTTAGTCTGGAAAAGCGTAAAAAGCGAGAATTTGACTTCTTTAAACGTCCCAACTCATTCTTTCTCTTCTATCTGACCTAAGTTTCGACCAAAGGGGAGAAAAGAGGCGTGGAGAGAGAGAGAGACCAAGAGAAGGAAGAAAGAAGAAAAGAAAAGGTAAGCAAGTTTAAGATTTCCCTCTCCTTTCTTCTTAGCATCTTGTTCTTCTCTCTTTATCCTCTCTTTCTATGGTTTTGCTTGTGAAATTCGTTGGGATTTAGGCATGGGTCAGAAGAGGAAAAGTGGGAAACCACTCTTGCACTTCTTCGCTTTCCTTGAGTAGAGCTTGAGAGTGAAGAAGAGATGGTGAAATTCTAGAGAGAGGGAGGAAGTCTGACCTAGAATGAACAAGAAACCCTTGTGTTAAGTTGAGAAATGCAAAGAACTAGGAAAAGGGTTAGTAAAGTTTAAGAAGGGAAGAAGTAGGGCTTTAATCTCCTAGCCTTGTGAAGGTTTATTTGCATGAGAGTAATTCCATGCTCTTGATTGTGTCTAGGCTCAAATGAAGCACCTCCATCAAGGTGTGATTATGAAACCAAGGAGGGAGAAGAGAAATTGAAAGGAAAGGCTTATGTTGGCTCATAAGGTAGCTCTCTACTCTTTCTTGTGCATTCTTGGATGTAATAGTCATTGTATGCTTATGTATATGCTTGTTGTGTGAGACCTACCATATGGTATTACCTTGATGCATTGATACCAATATGCTTATGTGTTGGATTGTGAAAATTTCTCGGGTGAGGTAGTGCCAAAAGTCCCTTGAGATAGGTGAGGTAGAGCCGAAAGTCCTTGAGACTGGGTGAGACAAGGCCAAAAGTCTCATAACTGAGTGAGGCCAAGTCAAAAGTCCCTAAAATTGGGTGAGGCCATCCAAAAGTCCCTAAACTCGGGTGAGGCTAGACCGAAAGTCCCTAGAGCCCATTCTTGGCATTGATATAATTTTCATGGCATGTATAACATGTATTGTATGATTGTGAATGGTTAGATGTTTATTTATATGCTTTGACTTGTTATATGCCTTGATTGCTTCCTTAAATGAGTGCATGAGCTACTGAGATTCCATGAATCTCACCCCCTTCTCCCTCCCATCTTAACATGCTAGGTGGAGCTCAAAGAGAATCAAGTGCACACTAAGGAGCCTAGAAGTATGTTTAGCTAGATGTTAGCTTATTTTGGTTCTTTTGATGTAAAGTGGTGCCAAAATGAATATGCACCTACTATTTTTGAGATGTAAATATTATAGCAAGTGTAAATATATGAAAATATGATGTACAAACTATATAAAGAGGCAAAGTAATGAAAATGTAGGAATTGCCCTTTTGTGGCTTGTATGTGATAGTGTATTTTGGCACGTAGCATAATGAGTTTGAAATATATGATAATTTGGACCACTTGGACATGTTATATAGACTATTTCCATGCTTTAAAACTTGTCCATGAGGTGTGAGAACATGTGGGAGGCTACTTGGACCCACTTTGAACCATTTTGGGTGCCAAAACCGTCAATTTTGTGAGTTACGTCAAAGTATGACCAAACAAGCTCTTCTTGCTATGAAATTTGGCATGCCTCTAGAGTTTGTAGAGAGCTTCCTAGGAAGCTAAAGTGGATAATATTTGGAGGTTTAGAAAATATTTGGTGAATTTTTGAAATTGGAAAAATTTGATGGTTTGGTCATGGTACTGTGTCATTAGCCCGAAAAGAAATCCATGTCATTCATAGACCAAATGGAGTCCAAATGTCATGAAATTTTATAGGCATAAACTAGACAATTACAGTGACTTATACCAACTAGAATCACCTAAATTGAAGGTCTATAGAGAGAGAACAAATCATCTGAAGTTCTATATCAGCATCAGGGAAGCCATCTGACCTCGGTTACTATTCCATCATTTTTCGAGGTCTAAGGGCTACTGAACTGATCTAGACTTATTTTTTTTCTCTATTTAATATCTGTATATTTCCAAATTGGTATAGTTTGTCCAGATTGGATTTTTTTGGATTTAGTTCTGAATTTTCGAAGTTCATGACAGTAAGCTGCACCAGAAACAGGGATAGCCGGACCTCTGTCTCATTTTCGATGTCAAACATGGTCCAAACGCAGAGATTGTGGTTGGAAAGTATTTTTAGTATAAATTTAACACTTAGAGATTTCCAGAAAGCTATAGTTTGCTAGATTTCCAATTTTCTATAATTAGTTATGATTTTTTAAAGTTAGAGCCAAAAATCTGACTTTTGGGCCCATGTGAGAAATTGCACTTTCTTGGTTCTTGGCTTCATATCCGTGGTTTATGGCTTGTTTTATGATATGTATGAGTCGTATACATGGAGTTTGAGTAGAGAATGTGAATGATGGGTTCACAGGACCCACGGGGTAAAAGATGAGTGTTTGAAACCCCATTTTATAATATGAAAATGCCACGGATTGTACTGGTTCTTTGGAAATCATATGGAATTGAGCCCAGAGGGAGACTAGATGGAGTTAATATATTATGGTGTTACAATTTGCACAAAAATCAAATTAATTCTTTCAAGAATTGTTAATTAATAAATAACTTAATATTTTAAATTATTTTAGATAATTATTTAATAAAATATTATCTTATATTTAATAATTAATTGTATGATAACAAAAGAATATAGTGATCTCAAAAATATAAGATCATCATTTTTTTGAATTTGATCCCGTATATAAATTTAACTATCTAATTTTAATTCTAAAATATCATCTTCAAGATATTGATCATCCTCACATTAAGCATATTAATAAATATGGATAATGCGACGTAACATAAAATATAAATAATGTAACAATTCAATACTAATTAGCTATCACTACAAGATACTATAACAAAGAACTATACCGTTTGAATAACTAGCCACAGGATCATCATTTTGATATGCATTTATGATATATTTGAATAACAGGTTAGCACTTAATAGTTATGACAAATTCACCTTAAAACATGGCATTATATGCTAATAGGTTTAACAAGAAAGCAATATTGAAGATAGAATCCTCTTTAGATCCTATGCAGTTATAAATTAATTAAGCATTCAAAGCAAAGATAAAGAGAACAAAGGAAATAAGTGTAAGGAAAAGAGATAAGTTTCATATATATTTTCACATTTTTGTATCACTTTCTTTTTAATTGAAAAGCATCTTATTAGTCCATTATTTTGTTCCAAGTGCTTGAACCTTGTGCAATTCCATCAAAGATGAGGTGTTTTAATAAACAAGAATTTAAATGGCCTTCAATTTAGTTGATGGTCTAGAAAACATATTAGAAGAATGATGACAATTATTATTTTTTCCCAAGTGTGTATCATTGGTTAATTGAGTAATTACATACACCTTTTTTTAGACATGTTAAAATTATACTAACTTTCTTTCTATTTTTCATATATATGTATATATATATATAAAGTCTCTTAAAACAAAATATTATCTATGCTTTATATTAATTTTAAATTTTTTTCACTAAAATATTCTTTATTAATTTAAATATATTTTTTAGCTAAAAAATTTAAATAGAGAGTATTTTGATAAAAATTTTAAATTAAAATATAAAATAAATTTTTTTATTTTAAGTGATACTTGTATATATTTTAAAAATAAATAAAAAATTTATGTAATTTTAATTTGATAATTACTCTATTGAAATTCAATCAAAGAAACCTAAAAGATGCATTGAGAAGATCTTTAATTGCACCTCTAATGTGGTATTTCTATCACCTATCTAATTGTGTGGCTACCGAGCAATAATAAATTACCAAGAAAAGAAAAAAGTGAATGTCAGTTTGTATAATAGCAAATGGCCTTGGTTATATTGTTTTAAACCTGCTTCTATTTCTCTCTCTTTTTCTCTCTCTTAAATCACTTTATTATTATTATTATTATGAAAAGCTCAATTAGCATTTATCTCTCTCACTTTCTTTCATATTAGTTGCCAAATATTTATTTTATTCCAGAAAAATTATACTTAAAATTTTAAATTTTATAAATTTTATTATAATAAAAGGTAAAAATTAAAATTATTTCTAATAACCAAAATTAATATTACTTACTAATAGATTTTAAAAAAACTATAACCAAAAGTAATACTCAAATTATTATTGAGTCTTAGTGTGTCTATTTATTAAGTTAAGATATAAAAGTATTACTAAACTCTTCAGCATTGAATTCACCAATTTTTGAACCCCAATCATAAATTGTGGCATCATTGAGACTCGAAGGAAAATGCTTAAAGGAAGTTATTGACACTTTAGTTCATTGCGCCATAAGTTAGTTTTAAATATACTATGCATTGTTTAATATATGTATATAGTTCGAAAGAAAATAATATAACACAAAATTATATATCGTACATATATAATATAAGAAATAACAATGATAAATATATATTATTTATTATAATACATATTTTCAATTTGGTTAAGTTTATTTCATTCCAATATTAATTTTTCCTAATTTATTATATCTGAACCCTTTGTTTTTTATATTAATATAGTTTAAGAGTACTATAAGTTAAATATGAAAAATTCTTAAATTTTAATCATGGGTAATTTTCTTTTTTCAATTAAAAAATGATGTCTTAAACTTTTTAACGTGAATAACAATAAAATATTTAAAATTTACTAATATTTATTTGTTATATTATATTTTTGATAAATTTACTTGTTATATTAAAATTTAGTAATTTAATAATTAAAATTTATTAATAATTATTAGTAAATCTATTTTGTCTAATTGATGCAATAAAATGGATAAACAATTTCAATAATGTAAATCTAGGACTTTCTTTTTAATTATTCTCTATCTAGTTAAATACAAGTATAATATTAATGCTTTGATAAAAATCATTAAACAATAAAAATCGTTAACACTTTGTTAACAAATTTAATAATAAATATTACTATTAAATAATTAATAATTTTATTTCAAGCTAATAAGAAATTTAAATCAATTAAAATGTAATAAGTAATAATAAAATTACTTTTTAAATGATATATAATATAAACAATGAAATTAAAAATATTTGAAGATAAAACTATATATAAATCATTGAAGTCAAGAATTACGCTCTTCTTTCATTTAAAATTTTAGATGTAAGCAAATCAAGCAGAATGCTACTGTTTATATCATTAAAATAACTTTTTATAAATAATATTCAACTTGTGTAAGCAAATCAAGTAGAATTCAATTAATTTATACATCATGTTAAGTGTAACGTGTGATGAGTTGCAAATCCTATCACTTTATTTATATCAATTTATATATTCTTTTTCAATTTTAAAGTTTTTTTAATAATTCACCTGTATAATGAAAATATTAGTTAATCATTGATTGTATTTTCAAAATTTTAATAACCTATCAATTTGATGGTAGATTTTTTTATATATATAAAAACGTATAAAGATGCTGTTGTAGATTTGAGTATAATAACTTTTCTCTATAAAAAAAATAATATGGATAAAATGGTTTTGTTATATATCATTGTTCAAGTACTTGTGATTACTTTCACAAATGTTATTAACATTTTGAATTGTGGAGGGTGAAGTTAAAATTGAGAAAAGCAAAACGAAAAAAAAAAACCTTGTAAAAGTTATGGGTAAAAAATATTGAATCATAATATATGCGGCATGCTTGATAGTGTTGAGCATGTGGGTAGTTAAATATTGTGAACTGTTGTGAACTATCTAGTGGAGTGTGACTATGGAGGACACGATTTGGATTTCACATGAGGCTGCATTTAAATCCACAATTAAAAGAATAATTATTAGTCATTAATTTCATGGATGCCAATAACAAAATACAAAAAAGTACACAATAAGTTCACTAAGTGTCATCTAATAGAGTTACAAGATAAGACAATAGATATGATTATTTCTTCCATTCTTGAACTTGATCATAAAGAGTTCTTTTGCAGCAAATTAAAAATTGTAGTGTATAAAAAATGTCTTACCTTATTCATATTAATGCAGGTACTTGCGAACACTAAAAACGTATTTTCGCAACAAGACTCGTCCAAAAGGTTCAATCGCTGAAGGTTACTTAGCTGATAAATGCCTTACTTTTTGTTCGCGTTATCTAAAAAATGTCTCAACTAAGTTCAATAGACCTCTTAGGAATGATGATGGACATATAGAACATGATAAGATGTCTATCTTCAATCCAAGTGGACAGGTGAGGGGACATTATGAATCAATTTTTCTATCAGATATAGAATCTAATCAAGCTTGTATGTATGTGTTTCAAATTTGTGAAGACATCTGGCCATTTATTGAGTAAGTTTATAGGAATTAGCCATCACTTACCTAAAAAATTTTCTATTATCACCTTTAATTAAGTAGATCATACATTGCAAAAAGCATAAGATGGAGACTAAAACACAAGCTTCAATGGTTGCAGAGTTCCCAGAATGGTTTGGTGTACAGGTATATTTTGACCTCGTGTTTCTATTAGTTAGATTAAACGTTATGATATTCATACATGTTGTCCTTTATAGGTTTTAGAGTTAGGTGCACGAGGTGACGCAAGTGATGACCTTATGAGCCTTGGAGTTGGACTGCTAAAAATGGTCCATCGTTATTCCACATTTATGGTGAATGAATTTAGATTTCACACTCAAGATCAAGACCGAGCCTCTAGTAGAAGAACATAGAATAGTGGAGTTCTTATGAGGGGTGATGAATCAGATGAGACAAAAGAGTATTATGATATTTTAGAAGATATATATGAATTGTCATACATTGGGAATAAGAAAGTGTATCTCTTCAAGTGTCATTGGTGGGATGTGGGTCATTTAGGAAGAGGATACAAGGTGGACAAATATGGAATTACAAGTGTCAACACCCAATACTCATTGAACTCAAATGAACCATTTGTCTTTGCATCTCAAGCAGAACAGGTATTTTACCTAGAGGACAATTGTGACCCAAATTGGCTTGTTGTTGTAAAAACAAATCCTCGTGACTTCTTTAATATGCCAGAGATGACTGATGATGGCGTAGATGGGGACAATGAAGAATTATTAAGTGATGAGGCTTATTAGCATATTAAAATTGAAGTAGATTTGACTACTAGTGGTGATGTAGGCATTGACCTAGTGGTTTGCCTTTATAGGGATGACATTCAACTAGAAACAATAAACTACTCAAGTAAACGCCCTCGACCAAGTGGGCCAAATGTAATTGCTGAGGTGGATGAATTCATTGATGATAATGATGAGGATATATCCATTGATGAAGAAGATGGAGAAGACATACTTGATGAAGATATGTCCACTGATAAAGAAGATAAGGAGGACATACTTGATGATGATGATGCAAACGACACAAATGATACTACTTATAGCTTAGATTAAATATTTTCTGGTAGTGTACTTACAAACATATTGGCTTATGTTTATATATTCAAGTTAATATTTGAATTCAAACTACTATATCTCACATCTTATTTACAATTTTACAGAAAATGTCAAGTGGTGGACGTGGTAGGGTTGGAGGAAGGGGGGAAGAGGGAATGGGCGTGGCAATGGTCGGTTGAGACGTGACCACACAGGTGATGTGACATCATCACCACGACTTGTCATAGGAAATGTTTCTGAGAGTAGGGAATCTACTCCACCCACACTACCACCATCAGTGACACAACAAGAATATGAAGATTCTCCACCCATGCAGCCATCACTGAACCAGAGTAGTGTAGGTATAATCACCTTTAGATTTTGTTCAATTATGGTTATTTTTTTCTCCCCCCTCACATGCACACACACACACACACGCACATATATGTCTTTCTAAGTGTAATGATTTTTTATGACCTACATGTCTTATTCAGCTTCTTGTAGCACTATTAAAAAAGGTCGAGGGAAATACAAGTGTATATCTATTGATTTGAAGACAAAATATGGTAAAAAGATTATTATTGACATCCCTGAAGATTTCGAGCGGGCTGTTGAAGATGGCGCTCGAGAGTTCTCCAATTATTATGGCTTGGTGGTTCGGACCACTTGTTTATTTAGAGATGGTGACTGGCCTGCCCAACAAGAAAAATATAGGGATATTATGTGGTTAAAAGTTAAGGTAATATGTTTATGTATAGACAGTTATACAAACTAAATTGTTTTATTAATTTTAAACCCTTTATATATGTAACTATAACTATTTATGTTTGTGGTCTGTAGGATAAATTTGAACAACGAGAGGGTCAAGCGGAGTCATTGATGAAGCGCTTCACTCTTAGCACTTTATGGAGATTGTTTAGGAGTTGGAAGACAAAATTACATGATCTTATCAAATTTCTAGATACAGATGAAGATAGGCGTGCAGTTCAATCGGCTAATGTGCATCCTATAGATTGGGAGTCATTGCTCCAACATTGGACTACTGAAGATTTTAAGGTAATGTACTCTTGTTCTATAATATAGTTTGACCTTGTTTCCTTATATACAATTCTCATAAATATCTTTAAATAATAATAAATATTTTTATCCATTTGTAGGTGATGAGTAATAGAAATAAACTAAATAGAGGAAAACAAGTAACCAAGCATACATGTGGCACGCGGTCGTTTGTGGAGGTAGAGCATAGTCTGGTAAGGACGGACTCTTCATTTTTTATTTTCCAGTGTACTTCTATATAAGGATTATTTTTCTCTATTATAAGATGAAATAATGCTCTTTACAAAATATTTTAAAGGGATCTCATTACTGGTGAACCAGCGGGCCCTGATGTGGTATGGGAGGCGCAACACACTCGTCGTACAAAGGATGGGGAGATAGAGTGGGCTGATCCCAAGTCACAAGAGATTCATGTAACTTTTCAACATCCTTCAATTTTTTTATCTTTGCTTAATTACAATTTATTGTATGTGTTTTTAATTTGTTAATTAAACTGAAGGGTTGTTCGCATGAGCTTGTTGTTCAACAACAATCATCTGAAGTTGAATCTTGCATGACTGGAGATGAAATTTTATCTACTGTATTGGGTGAACGGTCAGGGTTTGTTCGTGGAAAGGGTTATGTAAAGAAACCCCTAAAAAAGAGACCCGTTGACCAAGTTGATGTGGACTATAGGGTATCATTTGCAATAGAACAAGTCCGGGAAGAAATGGAACGAAAACAGGAGGAGGACCGTGCCCAGATGACACAAGAGCGCAAAGAAATGGAGCAAAAAATGTAAGAATAATTAGTGGCGGCGACGAATTGCCACTAAAACAAGTTGAATTAGTGGCGACAATAGGTCCCCACTAAAACTAGAAGAATTAGTGGCAACCATGCGTTGCCACTAAAAACTTCGATATTTAGTGGCAACAAAAGGTCGCCACTACAACTCTAAGAATTAGTGGCATTAACGAGTTGCTACTAAAACTAGTAAAATTAGCGGCGACCATGCGTTGCCACTAAAAACTTTGATATTTAGTGGCAACAATAGGTCGCCACTAAAACTATAACAATTAGTGGTGACCTTTCATTATCACTAGAAATTAGTGGCGACAATAGGTCGCTACTAATTATGACATTTTTCATCATTAATTAACAAGTCTTTAGCGGCGATAGGTCGATGCAATTTTCATTTTGGCCTTTAGTGGCGACGCGGGTTGTCACTAATTGTCGTTTTTAGTGGCGACATTTTTTGTCACCACTAAAGCCTTTTTGCTATAGTTGTATTTATGACAACTTGGCGACAACCTTTTGTCGCCACTATAAAGTTTTAGTGGCGACTTTGATTATTTTTAGTGGCGACTTCTGTCGCCACTAAAGACCTTTTTTTTTTGTAATTAGTATTATACAGGAGTTATCAATTTTGGTGTTTAAGAAGTTTTATTTCGTCATATTATTTTATTAGGTTTAGAATTTATATTTTTGGTAGACTGGTACTACACCATAGGATATAAGAAGGATATATTTATAATTTAATTTAATTAAGAAAGACTTTCTAGACACAATAAATTCACAACAATGATGTATACTTTTAAAAGTATATCTCAAATAGTTTTCCAAAAGACGTTGTGACTTTTAAAAAACACTATAAAAAATTTAGCTAAATTTAAATTTATGATTTTTTTTGGTTAAAAAATATATTATTACTTAAAACAAAAGCCACAGTAATCTTAACAAATTAGAATATTTTTTTTATTATTCCACTACTTGAAAACTTATGTTGTTTTAATCCTAAATGATATTGAAGTAATTTTAAATAACTAAAAGTTTTATTGAAATGTAAATAAAATGTTGAAAGATAATTTCTCCTACAAAAAATTTTAAATTGAGATGGAAATTAGGAGAAAAAAGTTTGATATGAATTTTTTTTTTAAATTTGTAAACTTTAAAAGCTCTTCATTTTTATCTCAATTTAAATTTTTTTAAATGATCATAAATTTTAAATTATTTTTAAAAAAATAATTTGGGCACTGAAAAAGCAACAATTTATTTTAAAAAAAAGAGATAAAGAGATAAAAGAGGGCTTAGATTGTTAACCATAAAAGAAAAACGAGAAGTGTAAGTAGATATTAGATAGAACAAAAACAAAACGGGACACAAATGGGAAAAAGAAAGGAAAAAAAAAAAAAAGAGTGTATCATGCAAGCCGGTTTCTTGGAGAAGCTCCTCTACTATTAAATCTAAATTTTTTGAATTAAATTTAAACAGTTTAGATTTTAATTTTAATTTTTTTTAATTTCAGTCATCTTTTTTCTTTTGTGTTAATAGTTAGAAAACTGTTTTTAATATATATTTTGTTTTATTAAAAACAATAAACATAATGAAATAACAAAATTAAAAAAAATAAAATCTAAACTATTCATGAGAAAGTAACACACTGTGCTGTATATTACTGTGAAAAATCCGATTTCGTGTATATATGATTGATTTAGAAAATATCCAAGGGGAAAAAAAAAAAAAAGGAAAGCGACACTTTTGGGCGGGATTAGCACAGTAGAAGTGTTGGAGGTTTATATATATATCTATAGAGAGAGAGAGAGAGAGAGAGAGAGAGAGAGAGAGAGGGAGCCTACTGCATATATGTTGTACATACAATCACTTTATGTGTTCACCATTTTTGTACAATGAGAATCCGTGCGTTTGCGGTGTTTTCACCCTTGCATAATTATGATTGTACATATCATCTGTTTTTTGTAGGTGAGGAACTGACTAGAAATTACTCCAGACAGCTACAATAATTATTTATCCAATATCTCTAAAATTAGTTTCCACCACTGCTTCATGCATGGTTTCATTAATTCCTCACAAACATCGGTCGATGGGTTGATTTATCTTCGGATTCTCTGGCATCAGACAAATGTAATAATAAATCCTGGTCACAGCAATTCAGCCCTTCTGGCCCAGAAAATACCTTTCGAGTTCAGGCAATTAGTGCAAACCCCCCCGTAAGTAATGAATTCATTCACTGAACCCAGTCTCTCTGGTCAGATTCAGTAATTCCCCCATCTGCTATTTATATTAAGAATAATTTCATCTAAAAAACATGTATAAAGAACTATTAAAAGAAGGTACATACATAATTTAATTTATTTGTATTTAATTTGATAAATAAACAGGTAGAGTAGAGTCGTCAAAAAAGGGTCAATAATTTGATAGCCGCAAGGGAGACAAGGCGTAGAAGTCCCCTCAGCAGTTAGAAGCTCTTTTATGTAAAACGGACCCAAATGGACCGCACAGCCATATGAGCTTAGCCGTCATTCCGGTGAACACACTCCCAAATATCCAGCTTCACCCATATTCTCTTCTTTTTTGCTATTAAGGAAAACATCACCACCAACCATGAATCCCACTTTCTATAATATATATATATATATATATACACCACACCTTCTTTCATATATATATATATATAGAGTCATGGTGTTACTGTTAGTGTATTCCCGAATTGTGCCCTATAGATCAGTCACTTAGCCGCATGAAAGAGAAAGGCTCTGGCACACACTCTGACAATCAAATTATCGTCTTGCAATAAGAGATTAGGTGAAAGAATTACCAAGACTTGTGGAGCCAACTATACTTACAGGCGAGTAAGTCGGTTAGCCCAGAGGCTACTTTAGTCATTTTATGTGCCAGGTAGGTGCCAATATGGGAGAGTGGTTTTGTGATCACAATCAGCAATTAGGCAATTGGCATACGTGATAGATCTCCTGTGAATGAGCTATGCAAATGTATGGTTAACTAATGATCTAGGTTTGGTCGGATCAGAATGTGTGCATCATTCATGCACAAATCTTAATATTCTTTTTAAAGCGTATTCTTTCACATTAACATAATCCGTTTAGGATTTTACTCAAAGCATACCTCATTAACTCGAATTCTATTGTGTCTTCCAAGTTTTGAGGAAGTCATGAAACTTAACCTTGGGAAAAACAGTGGGACAAAGCACGTGAGGATTGCAAGAGATTGGCAAAGTGGGCTAACCCTCAATGTTGTGCAATGCATCAAGTGAAGCCCACGAGCAAGAACAATATCATCAGAGGCCGTGCAGGTACCTAGCTAGCTAGAGCTCACTAATAAGAAGATAATATATAGGTCATAAGTATGTGAACGTGCGTGAAAGAGTATGTACAGGGGTTATGTGTAATTCCTCAGATACGTGATTTACGCACCCCTTTTTCTGTCTAGAGAAGTCTCCATCAACTCCTCACATGGCATGGGTTTGAATAACTCTGCAACTTTCTGAATCCTCAAGTAGGGGACCCCCCTATAACAATGGTTATCTATCTCTCTGACCACCCATGCGTCAAGTACTTGCCTGCGGTCTTCTAGCTTGCTTCTTCATATATATCGGTCGACTCATTATTTGTATTTTCATTAATAGCTATCTATCATGTGTACTATATACAATTTATATAGCTATAGCTAGGGATTGACCCTCCCTTTGCACTACTACATTATACAGCTGCAGGGGTTTTTTTTTTGGGTTAACATATCAGAATTTTCACTAATAATCTATATCTAAAGACTTTGTTTGGATTTAGATTTGGATAGAGAGCTTTCCCTTGATTTTGATCAATGTTATTAGATTAACCCATTAATTAGAATTCATTAAAATGAAAATCCAAGGAACTGTAATAAATATTTATCATTTTCATAATATAAGTTAGAATGTAACAAAGATTGTACTGTATTTAAATAGTTAAAATTAATGTATCACTTTGTTTGAAAAATATAATACACTAATTTTTACTAGTTGATTTGCAAAACGCAACATCAAAATTGGTATAATGTTTTAAGAGCAGTGTTAATTAAACGATTGATTTCGTGAAAAGATAGTCAATAATCTAAAACTTAAGTTTGAGATTTAATTCGATCGCTTTCACACATCAACTAATACCAATGTAAAATCAAATCAAAGTTATATTCAATTTATTATCTAAAACTTATATATACATGACTTCTCATAGTTTATAATACATGTGATTAACTGCATAATAAAACTGATATTCATGAGATAATGAATAATTATGTCCAAATCGTAGTTCAAAATTTTGGCATATAAAAATGCACCGACAAAATCATGATTTACGTACAATATGGCCTTTATCATGCTCAATGTGGGATCTGGGAACATGTTTCTCTTATCCACAAAGTACATAACTTTGCCACCAATTTTTCGACAGCTAATAATGATTTTTTAAGTACATTATAGACTTACAAATATAAACACAAAAGAGTAAGAGGAGAAGAAGGGGGGGGGGGGGTGTAAAAAACTCGTGCATATGTTGATTGTTTTCGACTATACCAAGAGCCAAGATTTGACGAAAACATTCCCTTGGAGAGGCAATGTTGCTGTAAGTACCGTACTATAATTAGAAGTGTCGTCTCAAATATTGTTTTCTGGATTTTTTTTTCATTTTAATGCTAATAATTTGATATAAAACCTAATCAGTGGTTCATCGCAAAAAATGAACAATAAATATATGAACATTTTACCTAATCATAATCGCACTTATTGTCACAAAAATATAGCCAATTAATACCCGTTTGTAATTATATGAAGCCTTCTAGATAGGTGCCATTTAATTATTAGTTCCAGATACGCGACTAAAACAAATGTGGCCAATTAACTTTGATATATCACTAGTTTTAATTTTTAAAAGTGAGATATATTTGATATGTCAATAAAAAAGATAAAATTATATTGGAATGCGTGTGCCATATAAATTAAGAAATGCATTGTTAATTAACATATCAAATCATATAATTATTATACCCGTTTCTCAATATAGTTTTATGTATATATATATCTATGTTTCAATAATTGGCAAAAATCTTGCCCATGCTCTCACTCTTCTATATTTTAATCTAATCTCCATTATACATGATTTCAATCAACCTAGAGGGAAAGTGAAACATAAAAGAGGAGAGAGAGGAGTGAAGAAAGAGATGTCAATAATGGAAGCTATCAACCTTTCCATTTAAGATCCATCATTTTCTACATTTGCAAACTACAAAATATTATTAATTATAATTGAACAAATAGACTAAGGTTAGACGTCTATCCAATTTTACCAGCGAAACATAATTTAATTATGATCAATCAGTTTACCAAATCCAAGGGTCAAAAGTCTTCCCAACTTGTGTTGGTGGGCCATGGGTTTAAGATTTTGATCACATCAAGCACGGTGGATGCAGCTAAGCTCATTTCTGGAACTTGGTTGGACCTCACGGCTAGGACTTAGGAGACCGCGCATGTGACGCCGCACGTGCCTCCCCGTCTTTCACGTGTGGGGTCCCCAGCATTAAACTTGCGATTAACTAACTTGGATCTCGGGTTACCATGGAGCATCAAGCAACAGATCATACCTACCTTTTGACAAAAAGACGTGGAAAAATTATATTTTTTGTCTTTATAATTTGATTTAATTTTTAATTTAGTTTTTAAAATTTAAAAATTTATAATTAAATCTTTATAGTTTATAAATTTTATAATTTAGTCCTTACTGTTAAAATTATATTAATATTTTATTAAATTTTATCGATATAATTAATCATATAATGTTTTAAATTTTAAATATATACAATTTATACTTATAAAAAAAGATAAAAATATAGATAATAAAATAAGATTAACTTACGTATATAATAAAATATTAATGATAATATAATAATGGGAATTTAATTAAAAATAATTTAAGTTATAAAGATATAATTATAAATTTTTAAATTATAAAGACAAAAAATTTAATTTTTGTTAAAGATATTTAAGGCCCTAGAACTTAATATAATAGTTTTACATAAATTTGAAAAATATTAAGTAAAAGAACTTAACACGTGTGGGGAATAGCAACTGTCGGGATTCGAGGATTACTAGGACACGCACGAATGTAACAGGAAGGAGCTCGCAGTGGCTAGCTGGCAATGTGAGCGAGCTGTCTGACACGTGCGTGTGGGCCCTCCAAAGCCCAACATAATTGGACCCAAAACAAAACGACAAACAAACCAAGCGTGCGAGCGAGCGAAATCTCTACTTTCATGCTCTCGCAAGATTGCTTAATCAATTATTTATTTCTACCTCTTTGTATGGTTGGGAGGTTTATTAACTATTGAATTAAAATCATAAAAAAATTAATAAACTTATCTACCAAGCAATAATGATACGTTTTTTTTTAAAAAAAAAAATTGTCTCTGTTTTACTTATTATTTACATGTAATAAAATGTTTTATATGGAATTTTTATCTAAATTGATAAAATTAAATGTTTAAATAATTATTAAATTGCTTAAGTTTATAAAAATTAAATTATCAATTTGTGATCACTATGGTATATTTTATTTGATTTTTGTCCATACTAATCTAAATGGTGTATTGCCTAAGAAAAATGAAAAAAAAATTAAACTTAAGCATAATTTTTTATATATTTATTATCATAGTCTTTAATTAAAATATAATAAGTGTCTGATTTGTCAATAACAATATGATAAATATATGATTTAATTAGAGAATTATATAATTATCTGTAAAATATATATATTTATTATATTATTATTAAAAAAATTATATATTTATCATATTTTAATTAAAAATTTGATAATAAAAATGTAAATAACAGGATATAATTTTTTTCCAAATGAAAAATCCCACTGCCTTGTACAAGATATTCTGGTTTAGTGTAAGTCCAAAAGCCTAAGAAACATAGCAATGTGGCTCGGCTCACGTGGCCCCTCTCCAATAACCCAATAACTCCCAACTTCGTCGTTCACATTTCATTTATAGCCCTCTCATTTCTCATTTCCTCCTTACAACTCCAACAATTTTCACCTTCTTCTTCTCTTATTTCTTTGTTCTGTTTCTCTCATCACACACTCATCATCATAGATCATCACTCTCTCTTTGCAAGGCATTGCCTGTTTAGTCTTTCAGGTTATATTTCTTTTGGTTAGAACAATGGGTTGCAAAGATATGTCTAAGGTGAAGTGGAGGACAAGGAGGAGGCAGGAGGCGACCGGGAGTCATCGTGGCGTCGTGGACAGGAAGATGAAGAAGTTGCGGCGGCTGATTCCCGGAGGGAGCGGGTTGAAGCCGGATCGGCTGTTTCTCCGGACGGCAGAACATATCTTGCAGCTGAGGCTGAAGGTGAATGTGTTGCAGGCTCTTTCCAAGATATTCAAACCAAAATAAGTATATAAAGTTATTATGTATTTTTCTATATATTGTGGCATTCTAAGGCCTTTTTGTAATCGTTTTAGTGCAACTCGTCTCTTCTCTATATACATCTATCTCTATGTAAGCTCTCTATAGAGGAAACTCTTCGTTGTTAATGGATATATATATATATATATTCTATATTTATTTGCCTGTATCTATTAAAAATTAATATAATGGCATGAAAAGTTACAGGTTAGGACATATCAAACAAATTTTCCAGCAGGTTAATTAGAATGACATATAAAATAGCTATATTCCTTGATTCCTTCTATGAGTACTTGTTTTTCTCTCATAAGATATATGTAGTCACCCCCCCTTTTTTTTCCTGTCTATGTTAAATTTAAAGGTTACAATAATATTATTACTAGGGTTTTATAACTTTGAATCGTTTACTGAATAACACTTATTCGTGAGAGACCATGATTTCAAAACTAGAAGCTGACCTTTTTTCTATACGGGCATCGGAGAGCTTTATTTTAATATGTCTACGCATAATGTGTGTGTATCTGTTTGTCTATATATATATATATATATATATATAATTTCTTTGCCTTGTAAAAGCTGGTTTTTAATTTATTAGGCTAGAATAGAGAGTACAGATGGGGGATTAAAGGCTATAATGGGGAGGCTAGTGGATCGATCTTTGCTTACCAGTTAACACATGGGTAAGAAAGAGTAGATAAACTAAACCCCTGACAAATGTCTTGCATTAATTTCCAAGTTCCCCAACCCCTTTTTCTCTACCTCTTTTGGTCCTGTCTTTAGCTGCTACACCTACATTATTTTGCAGTTTACCCAAACAGAGCATCTAAATCACCTTACCTAGTAGGTTCCCAGTCCCCTCCCCGATAGTTTTGTCAAACCATATACGCCGTCATGTTTGTTTACCTTCCTTTTGGTGTCAAGTCAATTCATTGCAACTTAATCAATCCTTTGACTTTTACTTATAGTGATTAATATCCCTCTTATAGAAACTCATAATGTATAACTATGTATAATTACCAAAAAATTATTCCTAGTGCCCATAAACCAATTTTTACAACTAACCACTCACACAACCAGAAGCAAAAGTTACTAATTCAGTGTGGTCTAGTAATAGAGAGTAATTAGCAAAAAGATTTAAGCTCTATCATGTACCAAAAATTTTCTAAAGGTTATTAGGATTATCTGTTTGAAAGGGCATGTTACAAAACATCAAGACTTTTGGACCAAAATGGTTTAAGTTTTAGTCATTTTGTTTGAGAACAAGTGAGCTAGCAAAGTGATCCGAGAGAGAGGGAAATTTTGGGAGAGTGAAAGTGAGGACTTTGTATTGGAATTTCCAGGCTTGTAAGAGATGTTCAATCGTTGGGCTTTTATCATTGGACTTAGAAACTCATATAAGTAAGTTTGGCACCATATCTTAACCCAAATCTTAAAGTATTAGATCTAAGAGTTCTTTTCATTCATATACTAGTCACCACTCTATCCACTTGAGCCATCGTCCATGCTTGTAACCGTTATCAAACCATCAGTTCTGATGCCAAATGTTAGAATTTCCAAGGCCAGCCAAGAGAACTTGAGTTACTAAGGAGATTTTCAACTATTAAGCCTTTATCATTGGACAATTTTGAAGAACTCATATGTGAATTTAGCATTAAATTTTGATCCAAAGTCTTAAGGCATTAAGTTTATGTGCCTTCTCACTTATTAGGAGTGAACATAAGTTAGGTTGGGCCAAATTGGACTTTAACCTAAGTCGATATCTAATCCAATTTTAAGCAAACTTTAAAATCTCCAACCCAATTTTAAACAAGCTTTAAAATTGAAACCCGTTATCTAAGGTGAGTCTCTATCCGATTAAGAATCAAGTTGCTTGATTTTTTTTTTTCTATTTTTATTTTTAAAAATTTATTGTAACAATTATAAAATAACCCAAAAAAATTATATAAATTCTTATAAAATTATATTTTACACTTAAAAAAAATTCATATAAATCCTTATAATTTTTTTTAATTTTTTTATTTTAAGTTTAAGCCAGCTTTACCTGTTTTTTTTTTTTTGCACCTAGTCCAATTATACCCAATTTGATCGAGTAAGATTGGGCACACTGGGTCTCCAAACTTGATGTTCACCTTTTATCACTTGTATATTCCTTATCAAGTTTAGTTCTATTTAACGTGAGATTTTTCTATTCACATTTATACCCAACACACTTTTAAAGTCGGAGAGAGGGAATTGGGATTTTTGAATCAAAGGCGTGAACTTTTTAATCACAACTTTTACTCACAGTAATCATAAGGAGGGGAATTTTTTATTAAGACTTTTATGTAACCATTGGTTGAGGTGATTTTATATAAAAAATTATTCATACCCATAGTTTTTTAAATTCTGTAAGTATAAACTGTTTATACTTTTTTATCTACTGCTAAAAGTGATGGTGATTATATGGCATTTTTCTCGTAATGTTTCAAGTTCAATCATGCTAAGTTGTTGGCAAATAATGGAATATTAAGCATATTCAACAGTGACTCTTAATTAATTATAGACCTAGTAATTACCTGCTGCTAGTTAGGCTTCAAGCATATCATTAATTAAAGAATAACTTGATCATAGTACATTGCAGTATGTTACATCAGTTACAGAATATATGTCTACTTGTTTCTTAATTAATTGTGGTAATTAAATTGAAGCAAAAAGAAAACAGATAGTGCCAAATATGTTCCTTTTCACCAGTCAATTAAAAATGGGTATCTGACTATGGATAAAATTGATGAACTGAGACAAAAGAACAAGAGTTCAACCACCGCCAACCTTAAACCTGCAACGAGTCGAATCAAACATTAAATCGATCCACCTCCACGAAGGACAGAAGAGCAAACAGCCCCTAATTAATTTATCAGAGTGTTGAAAATTCTAGCGTCACCTTGAAAGTAAATGGGAACTAATTACATGTAACAAGAAGATTAACTCGTGAACTCAAAAGTTGTGAGTCATGTGATATTAAGACGAGTATAATTTATCGTTAAAATGCATTGAAAGAATATCTCTTTGCTATTCTAACACTGAGCAGGAAGAGATAAGAGAAAGCTCTTGGAGCCACAATTACTATTCCATGCTCTACACCAACAAGTATATTTTGGGTAAAGAGATCACATAGTAATGCCCGACCAACGAACGTGGAGTCCATGGCCTACCATCCTTGAAAGCCTCTATCAAACTTCTAAATTGAAACAATGTCGCTTCTGACTTCCTATAATGCTGCCATATCTTGCGTTTTGGGTTTTATCTGGTAATATCGAACCTAAAATCTCTGATCTGATCTACCCCGTACTGTTTGAGAAACTTCAAAAAAATACGTCTTCATCTTAAATTTGTCTAACGTAAAGAACAAGGGAAGAAAACTCATATCATCAAGCACGCCCGCTATGCCCATGTTTTGCTATATTTGCATCTTGGTTTCTCAAAATGGCAGGAAACTATTAAGTACTGTTGATTTTCCCCAACTTACTGTATATACAATTATATATATAGCTATTATTTTTCTCGTGCAGAACAGAAAATGCCAAGCGCATCACATAGTGGTCAGCCCCCAATCCTCTATTCCTTCCCCATTCAATCATATATTTTTATTGAGAAAATGATCTTTTTATTTTTGAAAGACATATGCTTTAATTATTTAATCTATAATTTTAAAAATACAGAAATCAATCCCTAAAAGATTCTTACTTGGTTATCAATTAGTCTCCGTATGTCAAAAGCACAACAAATTAATATTAACAAACTAAACGTGCATATACGCGTCAAAGACAATGACGACTGAGTCAAAAATTTTCAAAGACAAAATCATAGCAAGACAAAAAGTATGTTTCCTCTACCTTTATATATATTCTAATCACATTACATTCGATTAAAATCTCATCGAGACGACAAGGAATGCACTAGGCTAAGATTAACCCGTTATTACAAGAGCAAATCATGAACCTTTGGAGATCCCATGTAGACTATAACACATGAGCTCGCATATTTTGTAATCTCTATACTCAATGTGGTCATGCTAATTACTTTTTTTTTCTCCAGTCTAAACTAACTTTCAGCCATTCATCCTTTTATATCTTCAATATTTACGCTGAGATCAGAAACTAGCGCGAAGCTACTTTTTCAACCAAAATCTTGAGGTTTTAAACTAAGCATTGGCAGTCAATGAATTTATTTTTAGTTTTATGCCAACTACTATATCATCAATTTGACATTTACTCACACACAAAAAATACAACACGAATAGAAGAAGAGAATTTTATTCACTTGATTTTTTTTTTCTTCTCTTACATAGTTTATGAGCAGTAGCCTTTTGGGCTAATACTATAGATCAAAATAAAGAAAACATATGGATGAAGTAATAAATTAATAATTTCAAGTGGTGGCAGCAAAGTTTGAAGAAATCAAAGACTACAAATGGCAATTAATTTGCTATAAAAATTGTATGGCAGTGTAACATGATGGAGTCTTCCATTTTGGTTTTGCAAGATAAGCACCTACAATTTCTTTAGGCGGTGGAAGTGATGCATATAGCTTGATTTATAATTCTGACATTGCCTCCCTTAAATCAAGCTTGTAAATTTGTCATTCTAAGTAATTTTTACATCTTGTAAAATAATTCAACTTTTAATGACTATGTAAAAATATCTGTAACTTACTGTCCAGTATGACAATATTTAATCATTACTTCCTTCTCAGCTACCAGTTCTCGAATTTTGTGAAACTAAATATCTATGTGTTTGGACTTCCCATGAAAGACTGGATCTTTACATAGTGCAATTACAGACTTATTATCACAAAATATTTCAGTTAGAGCATTCTACTTTTGATGCATTACTTCAAGAATTCTTTTCAACCATACTGCATGTATAGTACAATTGGCTCTTGCAATATATTCTACTTCGGCTGTAGAGAGTGCAACAATTGGTTATTTCTTTGAAGACCAAGATATTGCTTCAGATCCAAGATGAAATATGTTCCTTGATGTGCTTTTTCTTGTTTTTATATCTCTTACCCAATCACTATCTATATAACTTACAAGTTTCACATCAATTTTATTAGCATAAAAAATTCCATCAGTTAAAGTACCTTTGATGTATCGAAGAATTCATTTTGCTCCTTGCAAATGACAAGCGTGTGATTTTTTCATGAATCTACTAAGCAATCCGACTCCAAAGATTATATCTGGTCTGGTTGCAATCAAATATCTCAAACTTCAAATTAAGTTTTTTTAATAGGTGAGATCCACAACTTTGTTTTTACTTTCTTTCATCAACTTTATATTTTCTTCAATTGGTGTGGAAATTGGCTTCAAATTTTCCATCTTGAATTTCTTCAAAATATCACCAGCATATTTTTTCTGAGAGATGAAAATTCCATCATATCGCTAATCTACTTCAATTCCTAGGAAATAAGATATTAGACCTAAATCTATCATTTCAAAGCAGCTTATCATGGCCTCCCTGAATTCTACAATCACCTTTAGATTGTTGCCTGTAAATATTAGATCATCAACATAAATGCATACAATAAGAATATCTCTAGGCTTGACAAATTTAATATATAAAGTGTGCTTAAATGGGCATCTTTGAAAACCATGCTACATAAGATAAGAATCAATCTTTATGTACCACACTCTTGGTGTCTGTTTCAATTCATGCAACATCTTATTCAGTCTGTATACCTTATCTTCTTTTCCTTCAATTACATATCCTGCAAGCTGCTTAACATATATTTCTTCTTCCAAAGTACCATTTAGAAAAGCAAACTTATAATCCATTTGATATATTTTCCAAATATTTTGAGCTGAGAGAGAAATAATCATGTCAATTGTATCTAATCTTGCAACAGGAGCAAATACCTCAAAGTAATCAATACTTGTCTTTTGTTTATATCCTTCTGCAACTGACCTTGCTTTAAAATGATCAATCTCACCATCTGGCTTGTACTTTGTTTTATAAATCCACTTTACTCTAATTGGCTTTTTATCTGCAAATCCAATAGCTCCCACGTTTTATTTTTCTCGATGGCATGAATTTCATCATTCATGGCTTTTCTCCAATTCTGATCATTTGAGACTTCTTCAAATGTCACTGGTTCATGATCTACAAATAAAACAAAGTTGATGATCTCTTCATCAGATAAATCATTATCATTACCAGCAATATAGTTGTCCAATCTGGCTGGTAATTGTCTTTGTCTCTATGGTTTGTTGGATGATTCTGGCTCATCAGGAGTTGAATTTGCTTGCCTGTCATCTTCTTCATAATTGTCAAAAATTACTACCAACTCCTTTTGGAATATTGGGGACCATTCCACACTCCTTTTTCATCCAACATCACATCTCGGCTAATAATTACCTTTTTCGTCTTTGGATTGTAAAGCTTATCAGCTTTTGAGTTCAAACTATACCCTATGAAGATACATTTTTCACCTTTATCATCTAGCTTTTTTCTAAGCTGATCTGGTACATGGGCAAATGCTATACACCCAAATACTTTGAAGTGCCGAATCGAGGACTTCCTTCCATTCTGAGCTTCTTGGGCGTGTTGTCACAAACACTTTTTGTTGAACACTTGTTTAAAATATATATTGCCATAACAACTACTTTTGCCCAAAATTCTTTAGACAATTGTTTGGCCTTTAGCATGCATTTCACCATGTCTATAATCGTTCTGTTCTTCCTCTCAGCAACTCCATTCTGTTGTGTGGTGTATCTAGTTGTCAGTTGATGATGGATTCTATGCCGCTCAATAAAATTTGTACAAGCAAGGTATTCTTGGCCTCTGTCTATTCTTAGTACTTTAATTCTACTGCCATTTTGCTTTTTTATAAACACCTTAAATGTCTTAAAGGCATCACAGGCTTCTAATTTTTGTTTAAGAAAATATACCTAAGTTTTTCTGCTAAAATCATCAATAAATGTAATGAAATATCTACTACCACCATATGTTGACACCTCAACAGTACATAAATCTAAGTGGACTATCTTCAAAAATTTTCTCACCCTCCAAGACTTTTCAATTTGAAATAATTCTCTGTGCTTCTTTCCCATTTCACAAGGCTCACATACAATATTAGGAATATTCACAACAAGCAAACCAGAAACATATTCTTTCCGTGACAGATAATTCAATCTAGAAAAATGATAATGCCCAAGACACATATGTCACAATCAATCATCATTTAGAATCATAGAACTTAAATAAGATAGTTTTTCTAGGTGGATTTTTAAAGGGAATAGGCAGTTTGGAGTCATTTTTACCTCAGGAATAAATCTCCCACTTTTGTCAATCAATTCACAATAGCCATGATGAATCTGCATGCTGTAACCTTTCTCTAAAAGTTGTCTCATACTTAATAAATTGTGATGAAGACCAGGAGCATAGAAAACATGAAAGATAAAATTTTGAGAACTATCTTTCATCCTTATAGTAACTTGACCTTTTCCCAAAATTGAAATATTTGCATTGTTTTCAAATTTTATGATAGATTTAACCATTTCATCCAAATAAGAAAATAACTCTTTTTTACCACATATGTGATTACTATATTTAGTATCTAAATACTAGATATTTTCATCTTCTAAAAAAATATTGCTTGCCAAAAATAAATATTGTGGGTTATCAAAACTCTCACTAATATTTTAGTATTGATTTTTTGTCATATTTGCCTAATGTCTGAATCTACAATCTGCAACTTTGTGCCTAAATTTTTCACAATGAAAACAATTAAAATTATTTCTTTCTTAATATTTGTTACCTCTTCCTCTTCCTTAGTGGACAGCACCAAAATTATTCCACCTCTTCCTTAACTAGGTGATATGAGATTGTAATCTCTTTCTTGGTTAAAATTACCACGTCCTCTACCTTTAAAACTTCCTTGACCTTTGCCTCTATAATTTCCTCTTCCTCCACCATTGAAATCATGACCTCTGCCTTCAGCATTTTGGCTAGATTCAACTACATTGTTGAGATTCACCTGACTTTTCAAAGCTTCTTCATTTACTCTTTTCATCTTCTCCAAGATTCTACTCACATGGCTTTCAATACTTCCCTGCAACTCTGCAACTTTATGGTATTTATATCGTGGGACTCTATTATTGTAGTCACCATATGATCAAACTTCATCGGCATGGTGCATAAAATTTTCTCCACCATCTTACAGTTTGGTATATCTTCTCCATACACTCTCATCTTATTGACAAGATCTGTGACACGTGAAAAATATTGTTCAATAGTTTTTGAGCTGGACATTTGATACCTTTCATATTCTCTACGTAAAGATTGCAGTTTTGATTTATGGGCTTTTTTACTCCTTTGTATGATAGCTTCAAGATGTCTCATGCTTCTTTGGCTATTTTGGTATTTACTATTTTGCCAAAAATTGAGTCATCTACACCTTGATGAATTTGTGATAGCGTCAACTGGTCCTTCCTACGAGCAGTTTCATCAGCTCCTTGTTGTAATCCTTGTTCAACAAAGCTCCAAATATTGTGAGCCTTTAAATATGTAGGCATTAAAATTTCTTAATAACTAAAATCAAGTTTCGCATTTGGTTTGGGACCAGACCAAACAATATTGTAATTGGTTATCATATCTCTCTCTTAAAAAATGCATTAACTCTAAAAAAAATTTCTAAGTGAGAAACTCTCTTATTCCTTACACACTTAAAATATTTTGGCACTCAGAATCTTAGGCTCTGATACCAATTTGATATCAATGGGACATTTACTCACACACAAAAAATACAACACAAATAGAAGAAGAAGAGAATTTTATTAACTTGATTTTTTTTTTCCTTTTCTTACATGGTTTATAGGTAATAGCCTTTTATAAGCTAATATTATGGATTAAAATAAAGGAAATATATAGATGAAATAATGAATTAATAACATCAAGTGGTGGCACCAACGTTTGAAGAAGTCAAAGGCTATAAATGATAATTAATTTGTTATAAAAATTGTATGACAGTGTAACATGATAGAGTCTTCCATTTCGATAAGTGCCTACAATTTCTTTAGGCAGGAGAAGTGTTGCATATGGCTTGATTTATAATTATGATATATCTACCCATTAATGCACCATTCCAATATTGTTTTTTTATTTTTATTTTAATTCTCTGGAGGGTTATTATTACCTTCTGTGTGTTGAATACGAAAATAAACAAATAGTGATACGTAGCTTATGATTAACCTTATACTGTTGGTCTATATGTAGGTGCAACTGTTACATCTTCTGGTTTGCTAATTTATGTACGTAATATGCTCAGTAAATAACTAATTAATCTTCTCTGTAGACTCTAGCTATTAATTATTTTATTCTTAATTGAAAGAAAATTAATCAGCCATATATAGTTGAATTGGCTTTTTGACTAATATATATAAAGAAAAAAATAAAAGAAGAACATGTGTAACAATTAAAAGTAATTTCGCGTATATATAAACAAATTATTTTTAAAAATTAAATTATTTTTTTAAAAAAAAATTGGAACGCGGAATCACATGTCCCGTGTTCTAAAATTTTAAAATAATTTTTTAAAAAAGTTTAAGGGACGGGGAGCTTGTCTTAAATTTTTTTTAAAAAAAATTAATTATGGGGGTCAGCGAGAATCACTTACCCAATTTTGGGTTAGTGATTCAGCAAGAATCACTAACCTAATTTTGGGTCAATGATTCCCACGTCGCTAACCTTTGTCAGTGACGTGACAGGAAAAAAATTTTAAAAAACTATCACTGACCCAACAGTCAATAATAAAAAAAAAATTCTATTTTGCTTATATAATCCGTCTCTTCTCCTTCCCTATGTTTATTGTGTTTCATTTTTTTGTATACTTCTTCTCTGTCTCCTCTTAGCTTATTCCTCTTCCCCTTCAGATATCTTGCATGTTTTTGTCTCTTTAATAAATTTTCTCTCGTTCTTCATCTACATTCTAAGGTTTGTATTTTCTTTTCAAAAATTTTTTGTTTCTCATGTGCTTAGCAAATACTCATATTTTTTTCTCCTGAGAAATTTAATTATT
Source organism: Erythrophleum fordii (assembly GCA_032878935.1). Taxonomy (NCBI): domain Eukaryota; kingdom Viridiplantae; phylum Streptophyta; class Magnoliopsida; order Fabales; family Fabaceae; genus Erythrophleum; species Erythrophleum fordii. The sequence goes on along the minus strand of JAVQMF010000053.1, from coordinate 43,045,962 downwards.
TATTTTTTGAAATTTTTAACAGGTTTTCAAGTATTGCGTTCTTTAAATTTGAGGTCATTTTTATATTATCTCTCATTTCAGATGTGTTGAAAATTTAAACTTTCTTATCAGCCTTTGTATTCTTGTTGAGGTTTGTAATTTATTTTAAAATATTTTTATTTCTTATTTTCTTCTCATATATTTCCATTATTTTGTAGAAAATGCTAATAAGTTTTTTTTTTCTATTTGTACAGATTCTCAAGAGCTTATATTCTACACGGAAACTTTTGTTTGTTTGAAGTTCTTTGTAATATCTTCAGTATCTCTTATCTTTGATCATTTTAATATATTGTGTTTAATTATTATTTACACAAAGGCATTGAGTAAAGATTGACAATGAGTAAAAGGAAGGAAATCATATGCATTCATACAAATGGAAGAATTTTTTACACCAACAAAGGAACAACATTTGTTTATGATAAGCCAAAATTATTAAGAGTTGACCCTAACATTAATCTCAAGCAATTGAAGGTTATGATTGGAGAAAAATTACGATTTCAGTCAAGACAGTATGTATCTGAGTTGGTGTACTGATACTCGCAATCACTTAATCTAACTTGGTACTTGCCGTACATATTAGAGGACGATTCATATATCCAAACCATGTAGGAAGCGAACTGACACTTTCCATCTCGACTGGAGGCACCTGAATTATATGCACACATCTCAACTAATGATGCCGGCCCAAGTGTTGAAGAGATTGATATAATTGAATCGTTGACAAATCCATGTGCAAGTCAGATTAATAGATAGGATGAATCGAATTCCTTGTTTATCTCTTATCTTGGAAATGTTCATCTATTTAAGACCCAACTTTCTAATACTCAACCAATGTCACTCATGAATGATATATCTCAACCAAGTTCATCGAGGGGTGAGATGTGTCATAACAATCCTTCCAATCCCCTAGATGCAACCGAAGATATAATGGATGAGTTTGAGGTGGAGGATGAATATGATATTCCACCAAATGCTAATGAATATGGGGAGGATGATATTGTTAGGACTAATACTGAAGGGAATCCTGTAACTCTATTGAATTTGCATTCTGAGCAGGCATTTGCTTTTTTGTCTCAGATCAGCAATGACAATGTCAGTGAATTTGAGATACCTGACATGGAGGGGTCATCGATTTGAATGATGACCAAGAGATGTATGTTGGCATGCAATTTTCTGATAAGCAATCATTGAGTCGTGCTACAGAGCTTTATTTAGTCCGCAAACACCACACATTCAAGGTGCATCAATCATCAATGAAGTACGTGAAGTATCACTGTCCAGAGCAGTGTTAGATTAATTGGTGGATAAGGGCATGTCAATTTGAGGGAAAAAATGATTGGCGAATAACAAAGTATGCGGGCCCACACACTTATGTCTCTTCCATATTATTACAAATTATCTGAAACTAGACTCTGATATAATAGCATCAAATATTGTATCGATGGTCACTGAAAATCCCTCTATTTCGGTCCGTGATATCATTAAAAGGATTTATAGCACCTTTGGATATACGGTGTTTTACAAAAAGGCAAGGTGGGGTAAGCAACGGGCCATTGCAATCACTTTTGGGAATTGGAAGTAATCATATGCAGTTATCCCAAGATGATTATCTGCTGTCCAACATTTCAATCCAGGCTCATACTTTGAATTTGTGACTAAGAAATGCCCACAAATAGTATCAGATACAGAGGTAACAATTATGTTTCATAGGGTATTTTGGACATTTAGGCCTTACATTGATGCCTTTGATCACTTGAAACCGATTATCCAAATAGATGGCACATTTCTGTATGGGAAATATAAGGGAATGTTGTTGATTGCCAGCTCACAAGATGGTACTAGAAATTTATCTCCCTTGCATTTGTCATCATTAAGGGTGAAACGTATGAGGCATGGGGGTGGTTTCTTAGTAACATTAGGCGATGAGTGGTACCGAATAAGTAAGATATTTGTTTGATATCTGATTGTCATTTGGGAATATTAGCAGCAATCAAAACTTAAAAAATGGGTGGCAACCACTCCATACACATCACATGTTTTGTTTACGTCATATTGCGAGTAATTTGAATACAACGTTCAACATTAAATAATTGAAGAAGAAATTTGTGAACATCGGCTATCTGAATGAGCGCCATTTGGTTAATGAACAATTGGCGTAGATTCGACAATTGCATTCAGAAGCGGCGAATTGGATAGAGGATATACCGAAAAATAGGTGGTCATGTGCATATGACGTGGATGGCGTCGTTGGGGGCACATGACAACAAATTTAGTCGAATGTATCAATAGTGTCTTCAAAGGTGTTAGATTCCTGCCCATTATTAGTTTGGTAAAGGTAACAATGTATCGGTTGAATAAATATTAGGTTAAGCGGGCACAAACCATATTTGCTCATATGTAAGCAGGCAGCTTATTCTCTAAGAATATCCACAAGAAGATTTCAGTCATAATTGTAAGAGCATCTACTTTATCAATCCATGCATTTGATAAAAGGGCTTTAGAATTTGAGGTCCAAGAACCCTACGATCCCTCCAATAAATAATATGGGCGAACTTGCAAGGTTAGCCTAACGAACAGAACATGTGACTGTGGCGAGTTTCAACTCCAAAAATATCCCTGTCAACATGTCTTTGCTGCATGTGCCAAGATTTGTTTTAATCTTCTACAATTTGTGCACGCTATTTTTCGGCTGGAGACAATTCTAAATACTTACAAGACAAAATTTCATCTAATGGGAGTAGACATTTATTGGCCTCACATAAGTGGGCATCGATTGGTCCCTGATCCTTCTATGATTCGAGATGAAGGTCGGCCAAAATCTTTGCGAATACACAATGAGATGGATTGGCAAGAAAACTCCAAAGACAACTAAAGATGTGGTTTATGTAGATAGATCAGACACAATCGTGCCACATGCCCTTCTCGTCAACCACAAGGATAGTTATAGTTATTGGAGTAAATTAAATATTCATTGTCGATGATCATTTGTATATGAATTGCATATAAATTGTCAATGATTATTTGAAAGTGTCTATTTTCTTATATCTTTCTTAAGTATGAATTGTTGTTCATTAGTTTGACATACTAAAGTTATATTATTAGCTTATGATTTGTTGTTTATCAGTTTGACATATTAGTGTTACTATTAATAGATATTTGAGTTCTTGGTTTCCATTATGAACCCTCACCAAAGTGTTGTTCATCCTAGACTAGAGGATGAGTCTTTACTATATTTACAGTTTCGCCACGTGTCCCAAGTTGTGTGGCAAGGACGAGTGAGTAAAAAATTTACTTTATTGTTTATTGTTGAGTTAACTAAATTTATGACAGTTTCTCTAATATAATTACACAGGATGATAGAATTCTAAGCATAAGATGAATAGCACAATAAGATCATATATTCGATCCCCCTCTGGCCATTATCTCACATCTCGTACAGGCTAGTTTTTACAGTATTTCATGACTCAATCATTTTGATTTCAATGCTGCCCTTGTGTCAGCCTTTATTGAGCCGTGGCACCTGGAAACGTATACATTTCACCTCACCAGAGGCAAGTGCACAATCACACTGTAAGACATCGCTATCCAACTGGGTTTACCTTGTATGGAAAATGCAGTATATGGATGGACAGACTTTAATTCGTCAATTGTTTGTAATGAGTTGCTTGATGTGATACCGCCTCCTAAGACATTGGATGGATAGAGGTTGAGCGTTCCCTGGTTGACTCAGACATTCAACAACTTGCTAGATGATACAGATGATGATATTATTCGCTAGTTTGCACAAGCATACATCCTGCGTTTGATTGGGGGGTACTTTATACCATATAGGATTGAACATAAAGTTATGTTAATGTATCTTCTGCTACTTGCTAATTTTATAGAAGCTGGTCAGTGCAGTTGGGGATCAGCAATGTTGGCCTATCTATATAGAGAAATTTGTAATGCCACCCACTATGACAAGATTAACATAGGTGGTTATCTGACTCTACTTCATTTATGGGCATGAAACCGATTTCCCCGTCTTGCTCCATGAAGACCCCTTCAACCTGCTCCTCAAATGGCTATTTATTCTACTCGACCTCCATTGGGTTTCAAGTATAGACATATATATTTTTCAGATGTGCGATTTTTCTATTATTGATAAGCTAATGTGCATTCTCCCTTTCCTCACAGGTGGTGGGATGTTCCATAATATCCTCGGTCGATAGCAGATGCGTTGCGACAGTGTAGAATATTATTAGATCAAATAAAGGACGATGAGGTTTATATTTATGTACTTACTTGTTTTTCGTTTTACAATTATACCACAGAGTAACTATTTTCTGTTGTGTAAGTCATTTAGATTTCATATGACTCACCCGAGGTTGTCCAATTGATTCCAGAGTATTACTTAGCGATGTCTGATGTATGACTTGCATCTGTGCCTATACTTTGCTTTTGGATAGTTGAGTGATATCATGCTGATTGTGTTCTCTATCAATTCGACAGGGTGCAGCATATTCTAGAAAAACCATTTAATATGGGATCGCTACATACTCTTCAATTAAGAGGAAAGATTCACAAAGACTGGCACAAATAGCATTTGGTTTTCATACAGCATGGAATTCATGGCCCTTGGTAGTGGCACAGAATGACCTTACTAATAGACCACTAGATCGCACATCAGACTATATGCGTTAGTATTTGCGACATACGCGAAGATGGATCCATCCTGCTAGTGGTTCTCAAGGTTTTGTGGTATAACTTTTACATAATTCTTATCTTCATATTACGTATCCTTAAATAAATATATATGTATTATTTTTAACAATTGATTTTCTCTTTCACAGATTGATGTGTTGGAGGACTTATACAGACTTGCATCACTGACCTGCCGACACTTAGTTATGGGGATTTTAGGCAAAAAGTAAGCGGTGATATTCGAAACATGTTGCATGCTTTAGGAGAACATCGAGATATATTCATTTCCCAACCAACTCCGCCAACACCTGATCTATCCAGACTCCAGAGCCAAAGGCAAGACCCGAAAAAAGAGGCTATGGGTTCCTCTCATCTAGCGAACTAATGTCTGATGGAGACTTTAGGGGATTTCATATGAATATGTCATCATCATCTTACACGACAGCCCCTATGTCTGGTGGTGACGTTGGTCCTTCTTCTATTTTACCACAGACTGTTGGTGGAGATGTTGGTTCTTCTTTCTTTCCACCATCCGTAGACATTAGCATTCTAGGTCCATCTTTCTTTGCACTTTACTATACCTTCATTGCCTTTGTCCACTTATATTAAGTCATTTTTCTCCATACTGCAACCGCAGTCAATGCAATCTGCTGGAGTACCATTTACATCATTATTTATGGATCCAGCTGCATTTAGTGTAAAATATAGCAATACTTCTTTCTCACAGTGGGCATCCTACCAACCTCAACAAGACTTTCTCACTCCAAATTCACCAATTTCGCCTGTTCAATCTCCTCAATGGAATTTTAGTTTCCAACAAATTCGCCATCAAGTGGAGAATGAATCGTCTAAAGAAGAAAATGAAGAAGTACTTGTCAATGACACTGAGGAAAACGAAGAGAAAGAACAGCCATAACAATGCCGGCCACAGCGAATGAGGAGAAGGCCTCGGTGTGGGACAGACAGTCATTATGGCTGATAACTATTATTCTTTTTGAAATTTAATGTTCATTTGTATTATTTAATGATAGATTTAAATATATTTTAAGAAAAATTTATTCCCTTCTTCAACAACATTAACTTATCAAAAAATTAATTAATACAATTATATACACATCTATATAATAAATATATATACATTACAATATTATTTTTTAATTTCAAAGCGTCAAATTTTTAAAATTGTTATATTTCATTTTATTTCATTTACAACAATTTCTTGTCATACATTAACAATAAAAAATATATCTCCAAATGTACGAAAATAATTTGATTAATATTTCTCAAAATATAAATATTTTACAATTACAACTTCAAATATATTTTATATATATAGACCATGTGTATATTATAAATAATTTTAAAAATACTTTTAGAAATTTCTTTTAAAAATTATTATCTGAACTTTTTTTGAAATAGTTACTTTAAATTTTATATCTACCTACTTAACAAAATTATTTAATATTCCTCAAAACATTAATATTTCACAATTAAAATATTTAAGAAACTCAGATAATATATTCATCATAGTGCAAATTAAAAATTTTTCCTTCATAGTTGAACTAATTTTACACAAATTTAAACAATAAATATATAAATAACAATTTCATTTTACAAATTATTTTACTAATTTTTTTCATTTTTTTAATTTGTTTAAATTAATTATTTTTAATTTTTTACCTTAAAATTTAAAAAAAATTAATTAATATTTCTCAAAATAATATAAAACAAATTAAGATGTTATGTTCTTCAAACTATAAATTAAAAGAAATTTTTTATAAAAAAAAATAGCAAATGAATTATATTATGGTTTTACAAATACTTGTACTAAATGTTTAAGAATTCTTATCTGAATTTTTTTAAAATTATTATTTATATTTTAATTTTTCAAAATTTAAACAAAATTAATCCTTATTCTTCAAAACATAAATTTCTTATAATTATAAAATTAAATAAATTATATATACAAATTAAGTCATTATATTTTTCAATATATAAATTAATATTTTTCCCCAGTTAAAAAAATTTCATATAAATATAATTTTAGAAATACTTTTACTAATTTATTTAAATTCTTGTTTACTTTTTTTTAATGATTATTTAAATTTCACCTTTTACAAATTTCAATGAAATTAATTAAATTTTCTTAAAATATAAAATTTTTAACAATTACAAAATTAATAAAAGTATATAGAGATTTCAAGATATTACATTTTTTAAAATACAAGAAAAAAATTAATATAAATTTAAATAATGCATAAATTAAAAAATATTTATTACAATAAATTTATAATTTTTTAAAATTTTTACTTTTTATTATTTTATAAATTTTAAATAAATTAATTAAAATATTAATTTTTTATATATTTTTAATTTTAAAAACTGACCCATAAATCAAACCAACCCATGGCTTAGTTTGACTGACCTAACAGGTTAGTCAGTTTAAAATTTTTGAAAAAAATTTTAAGACACGGAGCCTGTATCTCCACGTCCCATTATAACAAAAAAAAAAAATTAAACGTAGAGCCATAGGCTTCATGTTATAAAAAAAATTTTATATATTCTTGGAATATGTTTTTAAAGTTATATATTTCTTTTCTTTTATTTGTTTTTTGTATATTTACGTCAAAAATCCTAGTTGAATTTAAATTCTATCTGATCTGTCATTATGTATACAAGTTCTCACTAAATTTTTTCTGTAATTTTTAATTTTTAGCGTCATCTATAAATCTATTGAGCAATATGCAGATATATAAAAATAACCTAATCTCTAAAGGATTTAGTAATTTCATAAAAAATTGGTAGCTCAAGTATTTACATTTCTTATGACAAATTGACGATTTTATGGGGTACTATTTGTTGCTATCATACTATGAGAGGGTTGTGGAAGTTTAAGGAAACATAGTTGATCCTTGTAGACCTACGCACTATCCCAAAAAAAAAAAATTGTAGACCTATGGCTTAGAGAAAAGAGAAAAAACAATTATGTTAAGCAGCTCATTCTCATTTTTTTTTTTCGTTTTTCTCTTTTTTTTCCAATAAAATTTTACTAACATAAAAGTCACTGAGGAATATTACAAATACCAAAAATATTATTGGGCACAAGAATAACCATTATGCTAAAGAAGCCTGCATCTTTAAAAGAAACATAATACCAAACAAATCACAAACAATACACCCAAAAAGAAACAAGGGAAGTTCAATAGCAATCAACAGGGAGCCCTAATTATCCATCTTTTTTAAATAAATAAATAAATAACTGTAGTCGAAGAGTCTTCCATGAAAAAGAAAGAACTTACAAACAGGAATGGAGAAAAGACTTTTATTAAAAAAGGAAAAATATTTTTATGAAAGAAGAAAAGAAAGAACTCAAAAGAAAGGGAGAATAGGCTGTGGCTACCAAATTAGCAGTGGGCTTCTTCTAGATCCATCAACTTCCAAGAGAAGATAATGTTGAATATTTGGGCTTGTACTGATTAGCAATATGGGCTCAATGTTCCAACTTCGCTTTGGGCTTTAAATTGATCCAATATAGTTTGATGAGAATAAACACATCTTATGAAATGGAGAGGGAGAGAAAGAGAGAGATTTGAAATATGTACACTGTGTTTTTTACTATTAAACAACATACGGGTCTTTATTGTTAGTTTAGTTTTAAAAAAAGAAGGGGGTTAAATTGTGCTTTATAAAAGAAATTGACCTTCTAAAAATTTTCTTTTGAAATATATTACCTCTAAAACTGGATCTAAACTTCATGTTCCTTTTAAAGCATGTGATTTCAAGCTTATTTGAAAAACCTAGTTATAAGAGAAAACTTTCCAAAAAATCAAATTAAAAGTAAGGAGTAGTAAAAGATTACATAGCAAGATTTATTCTAATTTAGACTATGGGAGCCCTACATCTAATTCCCAGTGACAAAGTAAAGGATTTTCAATATAGGATAATCATATTATAATTAGGAAATTTTTTTTATAAGTTCAACCATTTAGCTTTTATTAGTACCAACAAATCTAAGAGGGGGTAAATTGAACGTTTAATAAATTATCCTTTTTTTGAAAATCTCTTTAATAAAAAATTTTAGTTCTTACAATACTATTTGGAAATCATTTTTTTAAAATACTATATGAATGTTGAAATAAGAATTTTCCGAAACCTAATTTGAAAACACTTGTATAAAATTGATTTTTCTTTTTAATCTTAATATGGATGATAAAAGTGCCAAGTAAGGAAAAAGTCACTACAAAAATTAGTTTCTTGAAACTTTTGTAAAAACAATAAAATTCAAGAAGCATTAGTTCATTCTAAGTATCAAAATCATTTTGAAAGTAATCATTAGTTGTGAAACAAAACTTAATCAAGGATTTGAAACAAATTTGCCAAATATCACAATATTATAAGGAACCTTAACCTTATCTCATGTTCTTAAAAAGTCATGTGAAAAACATTTGTTTTTAAACTATGTGATTTTTAAGATAGTAAATAAAATACTCTTTAGGAAACTTATGTAAAAACTCAGGATGTTTAGAAACTAAAAATGTGAAAAAGTAAGGCAGTAAGGAAATCACACACCAAGGTTTAGCTTTATTCAAACCAATGGTCCTACATCCAATTCCTAACCACATAGTAAGAGATTATCATAATCACTAAAGTAATTACCAAACTACAACCAAGTAACCCATTACCAAGGATTAGCTCCAAGGACTTTGACTTCCTAAATATCAAGGAAATCTTATGAGATCACACGTTTTGTTTTACTCTTTTGAAACTGAAACAACATACTTCCTTCGGGTCATTCCTTTAAGTTTTATTGCTTAATCACAAGTCAACCTATCAGTAGGATTAGCCATTTAGGCTTATCTCACACAAACCACCAAGTTTTACATAAGTTTCTGGCTACCTAGGTGAAGTATAAGAAGGGTATACAAGTAAAACCTAAACTCACACAGAGCACTCAATATAGCTAACACATTGCTAAGCTAGGACTTTTCATACATTGAGCATCATTGAACTAGGACAAACACAGCCAGCTAGCATCCAAACCAATGAAAAGAACAACTTAATGAATATTCAAGATTTTCCCCATTCTTTCCTTTATGATAGCTCACATATAGCACACATTTGATTGCTTGATAATTTACTCACTCAAAAGGTATCCATCATTGAAGCACAATAACCAAGTTGGTGAAAAATATATTCTTATGAATGTATTGTGTTTTCTTTTTTCATTTTTCCACACTTTATTCTTTAAAACTCTTCTCTTTAACTAGCCATTCAATTGCAAAGGGTTGTTACTCTTAAAGAGGTAGCTTTACTTTCAATTCAAAATGTCTGTCAACAACTAGTTAATGGAGAATATAAAGAAATTATTAATTATTTATAAATTAAAAATTAAAGATAAATATAGGAATTAATATTTAAATTACTTTGTTTTATTTTGAATAGTATTAGTTATCGATTTAGATATCTTTTTTTTATTAGGATTTGATCTTATTTTTAATTATCTTTTGTTAGGCTTTATTAATAATCTATTATTATAATTAAGCAAGTATCTTTCACTAAGATTAAGATTTAATATTATTTTTTATTATTAAGAGTTATCTTGTGGGCTCTATATGAAGCCTATAATAATTGTATTAGAATTAACTAAGTTTTGAATAATAATATAGTGTTTTCTAAATTTATATATCTCCTTATTTTCTACTACATCCCTTTTTTTTTCTATTGTTCTACATCAGTTTGGTATTAAAGCAATGTTCTCTTGTTCCATTCTTATTTCTATTGCTTAAGAATTATTAGAAACTCACCTAAAACTTGCCAAAAATTAAAGCAAACCTCTGTCGAAGACAAATCTCACACCACTAGTCTTTGAATTAAGTAAATGACCATTCCATCTGAAGCACAACATCCAGATTAACCCATCCCTAAAGACCCATTGCCAGAAAACTCTAGCATGCTCTAGAAAAGCTCCTTATGTGTAGGCCTCATGTGCCAGATGCTATAAACTTCATTTTTTTTATAGCTTTTTTTTTCTTCTCTTTGGCCCTTTCAACCTCAAATTGCAAAATTCATTATTTAAGAGTATTACGAAGGTAATACCATTAATTTTGGCTTTCTAAATTGTTATGGTAAAGTCTACCATGAAATAAAATACCCAAACTATCCAAGCAAGTTTTGGACAATTTTTAAAAAAATATAGACCATCATTTTAAAGAACTTAAGAATGCCATGTGTTAACTTTTTATATAAGTTACTAGCAAAAACTTAAAAGAATTGAAGGCAAAAGAAAATTGTCTTTAAAAGCTTAAAGCATTAGATGAAACTATCTCAAACAAGCCCAATATAATAATTGTGGAAACCCTTAATTGCTCATCAAACATTAATAATGATGGTTACATCATAGGGTTGAAGAACAGTTAGCACTAAATTTAGGATGTGAAGATATCAATTCTGACCAACAATCTGAAGTTTAACCACGTGTTATAGATGTTATGTTCAAATTCAACTGGCTCAACTACTACATCTAGTTAAGTTTGCTCTTCCCAATGTATGGGTGAATCTGATGTTATCTTGACTACCATACCTTAAAGTAGTAGTGTTTCTCCTACCTAAAGTTTTAAGATAAATTATTCTACTACTTTCCCACTTCAAAACTCAAGGTTAAGTTTTTTTCTAATCAGGGGAGAATAATGGAGAATAAGAAGAGAATAAGAAAGATATTATTAATTATTTATAAATTAGAAATTAAAGATAAATATAGAAATTAATATTTAAATTACTATATTTTATTCTGAATAGCATTAGTTCTTGACTTAGATATTTTTTTTGTTAGGATTTGATCTTATCTTTAGTTATATTTTGTGGATAATAGTTAAAATAAATTTCATATGTATGTTATTAATCTTGGTTTATATTTACATGTGATCGGACTTTCACCATTGGTTTCTGGGATTGTATGATCTCACCTCATTGTGGGACATTTTTTTTAGGTAAAGGATCAAGTAAAGGAAATTATAAGTTGGCCGAGAGCTAAACCAAACTTACCAAGCCTTTTCTTTTTTGTTTAGTTTAGGTTTAATTTTGGATATTTTTAAAATTATTGATGTAAAACTACGTAGGTTTTTTTTTTTATTTTGCTCGAGTGATACAAAACTATTAAATATAGGTCTTAGGTTAGGTATTGCAATTTATTTTGTCCTTTCGGAGGAACCTCATAAGCAATTATGATTGATACATGAAATAAATGACATTTATATTTGCACTTTTGAATAAATAAGAGATGTAAATTCATGATAGTCTTTAGGCTTAAATAAATGGCATTACTCAAGTTATCTTGTTGAAGTAATATTATATTTGAAGATAAAATAATGGTTTCTTATTACTAAGCCAAGATATTGTGAAATCCATTAAGAGAGTGATTGACTTAGGTTGCAATTGATACTTAGGGGTTGGAATTGATTTTAAATTAGACAAAGTTAACTCTAATTTGCAAGCTTAAAATTTCTCGCATTTTTTATGTCTTATTTTATTTTTTCCTTTTGTGCCTTCTTAAATTGATGTTAAACTTTATTTATTAAATTTAGACTATATAAAGTGTTTAAGTGTTACATTTTAGTATTCCAAGCAATGGTTTAAGAATACATACTCTAAATTTGGTTCATGATTAGTTTTCAATTCATTAGAAGGCCCTTATGGGTAAATTTAAGAAGAATAAGTGGTGACTTCCATGAATATGATTTGGTACATTGAGATATGGTGAATAGTTATGTTATGAAACATGTATAGGTTGTAAGATCGTGACTAAAATTTTAGTCTTGAATGGTGTTGTGGTTGAGTTTAAAGAATAATATAATGTTATGATATTGGTTAATTGATTGTTTAAGGATTAGTATTTAACACTATATGTGGTGCTATTGTGGAAAATAGTGTTGAATTTGAGATACTTGTAAATAAAAAGATATGGTTTAGCCTAGGATTAGGTTACAAAGGTTCCATAGGAGTATAAGAGACCCAACTAAGAAATAATTAAGATAGGATTAAGATTGATTGCTTAGTACTTTATTTGATGTTAGTGACTAAATTTAGGAAAAATTAGATAGTTTTTCTATGATTATATATTAGTGGTGGTGAGCAATCGATATTTAATCTAAAATTCATGTATATACAAGACTGAATGGTTTGACCTAGGAAAGCAAAAACAGAGAGATTAGGTGGAAGATGTAAACAAATCCTTTAGGATATGTGGTGTGTTTATGAATTAAGTTAATTCAATATGAATGTAAGCATGTAAAAATTTTGCTTAAATCTTAGTTTTGAATGGCTTTGTGGTTTGAGCTAAAAGGCAATAAATAGTTATAAGATAAATGATAATGTGAGTTTTAGTATTTATTACTACATACTATATGATATTGGAATGGACATTGTTTGATAATGTAATAGTAGATTATGATAGACTACTTTATGTGTGGAGAAAATTACATTGATTGAGAAGCTTAGAATTGAATTACCATGTTTGTGGAATTAAAGATATAGTGGGTAGAATGAATAGTTTTAAGTGTCTATGTATTTAGTATTGCCTTTGAAACCATAAAAGAATTAGCTCTCACCATGACACTAGGATTGCATGTGCATAATCAGATGGCTCAAATTAGAGGAACCTAGGAAGAGACACTGGACAAAATTTTAAGAAGTTTAAAGAATGTAGTAGCATTACTTCAAACTCAGGTTGCAACATAAGCCATAGCCATTAATACTATTTAGCAATAGCTTAAGGTCTAAATGAAAGGTAACCATCGTAAAATTAAGGAAATGACATAAGGCAAAGTTTAGCCCTTTCCAAGAAAAAAGAGTAATTAGTTTTTCAATTTGGTTTAAGGTATAAGGTTAATACTAAATTGCTTAGCAAATGCATTGACTGACTTTAGAATCTCCTACTTCTCTTAATTATGATTAGAGATTTAAAGATAAAGGTCAATGTTGTACCATTTGAATTGTTTGAGCTTATGCCTAGTGGAAAAAACTAGTTGTTTCAAGAAATTTGTTTGAATTATGGGATATAACCAAAGAATGGATTTACCATTTTAGACTTAATAGGTCTTTCTTTGACTAATATGACTGTTACAGTAGGTATGAATGGATTGTGAGCCTATAATACTATTATAGACTATTTTGAGAAACATATTTCTTTACCTACCCATACATCTAACCCTAAATGTAGATTAAGATACCTTATCTTGTCTCCACTGAAACTAAGAGAATTGTTAAAGGTAAGACCAATGATACAAAAGTAGTAGAGACATACCCTTAGGTTTTTTTTTTTTTTTGAAAGGAATAAAGTGATCTTTCCTTGATAAAGAAAGTTAGAGTTTACTGTGGATTGATTATCTAACAAATGTCTTAACTCTAAAGTTCTTTATTGGATGGCTCCAATTGAGTCAACAAGAGCTGAAGAAATAAATACAAGTGCACTTAAAAAGGAAATTATGAGATGGAAACAACTTTTAACCAAGTTTAAAAGTACGAGTTGCATAAATGGATTTATGCCTATAATATATACGGAATACAATTTATTAGTATTACATGTTAACTTGAATTTGATTAGTTAAGGAGACACTTTGATGTAAAAGGCACAACTATGTGAGATACAATGTACATGCTAGAAGAATTTTTTTAGAGTATCAAAATTTAGTACTAGTTAGTATGAGTATATCATGAGTTTTGCTTCAAGGAAAAAGTTGAATGCTTGATAGCATTATTGTTATGGACAAAAGAGAAACTTTAAGGATATAGATTGGATATGGAAAGGTGATTGTTAACATTTTTAATTTATGTAAATATTTAACATATTTTAAGTTAAAAAGTGATAAATATATTGGTAGATAGAACAAGCCTACTTGTTCTAATGGGGAAGCAAATAGCTTTACTTGTCTTACTACTATGAGTGATATAGTGACAATGAACATAAGGCTAGTCTCTTAGAATTGAAAGTTAAGCTAATGTTTACCTAGCCTTAATCACTTCTGACCCCAAAGAAAGTCTTGTAATTCATAATAATGCCTATGATAAAGGGTTAAAATGTGTTATCAAGTAGAGTAATAGTGCACACCTTTAGACAATTAAGATCATATAAAAAGAATCATTCTTCCCATGACTTAGAATTGATAGGCGTCAAAATCACTTTGGTAATTGTAGACCTTATCATCATAAGGTAACAACCATAAAAGTTGAAATGGTAACTTAATTAAAATAACAACAACAACAACAACAACAACAACAATAATAATAAAATGTGAAGATAGTATAGATGCATAGAATTCATAAAGATGATTTTAACTTGGAATATCATTTTAGAAAGGTTAGCATAATAATTGATATCTAGAGTAAAGAACTTATAATTAGTGGATGTGAAGATGATTAGAGAATACTAATTAATGGGAGATTCCAAGGGTCAAATCTTAAAATATTCCCATATCTTAGTAGCATGTGTGTAAATATGCTGAGATTTAATATGATTAAATGGATCAACTAATGAAGCACAACCTTTTAATGTTAATTTAAGTGAAAATAAAAAAAACAAGTATTACAAGCAAAAGGTAAGAAATTCAACATATCTGAAGATGAATTAGTGAAATAATAAAAAGAGATGTGTATACTAGACGGTGAAATCTAAGAGATTTTATCTTAATTAAAACTCATAAAAGAATAGTTATACTATTTATTGGGAATTTGAGGAATTGTTATAGCCTTTTAACATACTTGGCTAAAAATTTTGACAGCATTTCCAATGACTTTGTAATGAGTTTAATAAAAACTTCCCCAAGTTTTAGGTCATAAGGTCATAATAGATGGATTAACTAGCATAGACTACTTTTTACCAATTAAGGTTACATATATCTTAGATTAATTGGTCCATCTATACATTAGTAAAATTGAGAAACTTCATGGAATTTGTGTTGCATTATGGCAAACAGAGATCTAAAATTCACTTCTCAATTTTGATAGACTTATCATAAACCCTTAAGTATTAGGTTAAATTTTCAAATAGTTTATTATTCTTAAATTGATAGTCAAACTAAGAGAGTAGTTTAAGCTTAACAGTGAATAATTAAAAATTTTTGTGATGGAAATCTTGAGGAATTACGGGGCATATTTATTTTTAACTAAGTTGCCCAAAATACCAGTTATCATCCTAGTCTTTCAATGACATCTTATGAGGTCTCGTATGGCAAAGAATATAATGTCCAATTTCGTTAAATGACAGAAACGAGCGTGTTTTCAAAGTAAGTCTCCTGAAATGAATTAGTTAAAGTGTCAAAAAATTTGAGTAACATTCTAGACTCCTAAAAATGAGAATTTTAGGCTTAGAAAGAAAGAAAAATAGAGCTAGGACAGAGAAATAAATTATGACGGAAACTGACGAAACGTAATAGCATTTTCGTAAATAAGCACAACTTTTGGAAAACATATAAGAAGGCTTTTTAAATGAAATTTTTGAGTTGCCTAGGACTCTTAGAGGCCCCAAAAACCATGGGAAGTCCTGGGACTGGTAAAACCCTCCGATGTATGTTTTTCAACGTCGGTTGACCTGAACTTTGACCAATTCGTTCGGTAAGGTCTTAACTCCAAATTGAGTAATTCCAAAGGTATTTTATTAAATTGGGAATCTAAATTTTATAATAAAAAATATGGTTCTAAAAAATGAGGTAAAATAAAGCCGAAACAAAATTGCCATTACAGAAAGATGAAATTGAAAATTTTAAAAAAAAGTATATTTCTAGAAGCTCCCACACTTCTCCTTTCTTCTCCCATCTTCTTAAGCACGAAATTTTCTGCCCAAAAAAATATGATCTTCTCTCTTAGGCTCACAAGAAGGGGAAGAAAAGGAGGAGAAAAATCAAGAAAAAAGTATGGAATCCATGGATTTTCTTAATTCTTCCTTAAGCAATGTTTTTCTCCTCCTTCCCTCCTTTCCTCCTATGGTTTTCTTGATATATTTGGTGCTGTTTTGGGGGTAGAACAAAGAGAAAAAAATTTGTGTTTGGAGTGAGGCAGCCAAGGAAAGTGAAAAGCAACTAAGAGAAAGCAAGAAAACAAAATAAAACTTCCATTCTTTGGTAGCTTCTTCCTTCCCCTTCTCCTTGTGTGTTTTATCCACCATAAGCTCAACTCTTAGGGGCTATTTTCTATCTAAACCAAGGAGGGATTAGAGGTTTTAGAGTGCAAGGATTAAGAATCTATCATTGGAATCAAGTAAAAGGCATTAGAACACAAGATAGAATCATTAGGGATTCAAGTGCCCCTTTGAAAATCTGACTTGATATGATTGTTCCTAGGCTTAAATGAGTGCTTAGATGAATTCCTAAGATCCCCTAAAACCTCCCCATGTGCTTCCTCCATCAAGAAAGCAAAGTCCATGAAAGCCAAAATCCTCCATAAGTTCGACCAAGAGAGGTTTACATAGCTAGGGATAGTTTTAAATTTTTCTAAACTCATTTTTGAGTCATATATGATGAATGAATATGAGAGGAAGCCTTGGAAAAAATTTAGAAACCATAAAAAGTGAGATAGTGCTTTATGTTCCATAATATGACCTAAAGAAGCAGCATATAGTTAGGCTCTTTATTTTAATTGTGTAATGACTCTGAGAGGCTTAAAAGGAGTCAAGAACCATATTTGAAAGGAAAAAATGGAGCTTAGAATTTATTTGAAGGGTGTTACTTCATTAGGTGTATTTTGGAACCATAAAGGAGTTTATAGGTTAAGCTAGAGTCTAAGCAAGTTATGTGGCCTTAAAATTTATTTTATGAACCTAATTAGCTTCCAAGAAATCATCGCCACACATTTGTGTATGTGAGACCGAGAAAAGGAGCATTCTTCCTAAGAGAAAAGTGTATGGTTGCTTCCAAGGTAGCTCACTTCTCCTTCTCTCATGTATGATTGTATGCTTGACTTGTCTTTGAATGTGTGTGTGTGTGTTTTAAGTCATGAAAAGTATTTTATTATGATTTTAAATGCCAAGGTACCATGATGATACAATATGTTTCTAAATGATATTATGATTCTTGCTTGAGTTTGCTTGAGTGTGGAGAGGCTAAGAACTCTTAACCATAGTGAGGATGAGCCAAAAACTCTTAGAATTGGTTGAAGCAAAGTGGAGAGTCTCCCAAAAGTGAGATAGACTCCCAAGAGTAAGGTTGAGTCCAAAAATCTCTTAAAGAATGGGTGGGGCAAATCCAAAATTCATAAGGGAAAGGGTGAGGCCAATCCATTCACCTAGCAAACCTATGGATGCATTGTATGACTTATTCACATGTCAAGCTTGCTTCTTAAATGTTCTTGTCACCTATTATGTTCATGCATGCATGTTCAAAACTTGTTTTGTATATATTATGTGTGATTGAAAGAGAGATGAGCTACTGGGATTCTTTGAATCTCATTCCCTCCTCTCCAATGTTCTAACATGTTAGGTAAACTAAGAGACTAAGGGAATGGAAGCTAACTACATAAGAAATGAAAGCATAAGCGTTGGAATTTTGTTCTTTAAGACCATATTGATGTCAAATGATGTAACTTATTGTTGTATATGGTCTATGAAATTTTGAACATGTATAATTATGTTAATATGTGATGCATAAATAAGAGATTATATTATGTGAATGCTAGAATGAAATTTGAGTATGGAATGACAATTTTGGTTTCTTAAGGACTTGATGTATTAATGCATAAATGCAAGTAGGGTGGTCAAATGGAGATGCATGAGATTTGGAACCATTTGGGTAGCTCATATAAGTTTTATTTATCCTATTAGACTTGCCCAAGAGGTGCCAAACTCTAAGGAAAGCCATTTGGACATTTTGGTATCCTGTATGGACCAAGAATGAACCAATTTGAAACCCCATGTCACTTTTTGTCTAAATGAGCTCTTTTTAATCTAAGATTTGGTATAAAATTAGAGCTTGTTGAGAATTTTTTAGAAAAATAAAAAACATAATTTTTGGAGGTCTAGAGAATATTTGATGAATTTTTAAAGTTGGCAAAAATTCTGATTTTGGTCTGATGCACGGTTTACTTGGTCTAAAAATGATTTTTATCACACAGGGCTCAAATGATGTCCAATTGCCACAAAATTTTATATGAAGAAACTAGACATTTCTAGTGACTTGTGCCAACTAGAAGCACCACATTTAGATGTCTAGAGAGGGAGACATGAATTTTTGAAGTTCCTACCCAATATTAAATGTCCCAACTAACCTCAGGTACTGTTTGATTAGGTTTTGAGGTCTAAGCATGCCTGAATTGGTCTAACGTTATTTTTTCCCTCTAGCTAACATCTTTAACTTTCTAGATTGATATTATTTCCATGAATTGGATTTTTGTGAAATTAATTGGATATTTTTAAAATTTGCTGTAGAAACCTGTGACAGCACTAGTAGACAACCAGACCTCTGGACCTTTTCGGATGTCAAACACCTTTTTTGTTGTGTTTCATGGCCTAGAATTATTTTTAGCATAAATTAGACATGTGTATCTTTCCATAATTGCCAAGAATGAATGATTTTAATTTTTCTATAATTAGTTATGATTTTCCAAATTTTGTGACAGAAATGAGGAAATTCTGGCCGAAAATGCATATATGAATTTTATGCCTCCTTTTGGTTTCTATGAGTTGTAGGCCACTTTTAGTGATGCAAATAAGTTGTATCCATGTAATTAAATATGAGAATGTGATGTGTGAGCTCACATGGATCACGTGACACTGAATAAAATTTTTATATGCAATGCAACGCTAAAATAATCAATATTTTAATGCCATTTTTTTTGCCTCTCATAGGAATTACTTGATATGGAGCATAGAGATAACATGAATTGAGCTAAAAAATTATGGTGTTACAAAAAATGTAAGTTCTTTATTCGAGATGGAACTATAGGAAAGATTACTCATAATTTAAAACAAACAAAAGACCTTTGTAGATGAGATATCGTTATAATTAAGAGCAAAAGAATATGACTTCCTATGAGTAATTTTAGTTACTAGTAGGAATAGATCCTTTATAAATTATAGAGATGGAATCTGATTTCTTTATGAGAGAATTTGGCATATTACATAAATACTTAGTTTAGATAATTTAAAAGAAAGAGTATTCCCTTCATTAAAATGAGGAGTAAGAGACTAAAAAAGGATTAAAGAAGGTGTGACCAGCACCATTAGAACGAGGTAATTGTTTTAAGACAAAATTCTCTTAAGGGAGGAGAATTGTCACACCCCAATAAATTCTTAAACTAGGTTACTAATAAAATAATATTTATTAAGGCTTTGGTGAATCAAGATTTATTAAGGAATATATTTAGTTAAGATTGGGAAGAGAAAGCAAAAGTATAATTGAAAAAAATAAAGATATTAAATTATACTTTAGACAATTTAGTCTTACTATGACATGTTAAGTAAACTTAAAATTTATTTATAGGACATTTATAAGCTACTTAGGGGAAAAAATCCAAATATTAATGGAATAAATAATTATGGGTGAAGTTTTCTATTTAGATATCCCACTTGTCAAATTTCCTCAAGTGACAACCTTGTCCATCTAATAATTATATTATGTTAGAGATCTTACCAATTAGGCCTCTCCAAGTGGTGCCATTTACCCAATAAGCAATCATTACACAATTATGCAATATTAAATGGATGGTTGAGATCTTACTATAATTTAGATCAATCATATTACACCAAATGGATGATTTAGATGTTGCCACCAGATTAATGGAGATCTTGCTCTCAATTGGGCCAGTTACTTTACACTTTCTATCCTATAAATACCCCACAATTAACCCATTGTCATTCATTCTCCTTGCTTAAGCAAAACATAAAAAGATAGAGGTTATGAGGACGAACTATCTAGCATTGTTTCCATAGGGCATGTAAAATTTTGAGGACAAAATTCCTAAATGGAAGAAGAATGTAATATTCCAAAAATAATTAATTTGAATAATAAATATAATTAAGGATTTTTAATTTAATTAATCAAAATTATTAAGGACAAAAAGAATTTATTTAGGGATCTTAGACAAAAATCATTAAGGGCTTAATGAGATAAAATAAAAATAATAAGAGCCTATAAATATTTAATTTAGGTCATGAAAAGATAAATAAATTATTCATGGGCTTAGACTTATTTAATTAGCAATTTACTAGAATTATCCAAGAAAAATAAATTAAGGCCCAATTACTCATGGGATTACAATAAATTAAATTAAAAATAAATTTCATTCCCTAATAGCCTTTTTTTTTGTAATTTGACTAAAAAGGGCTAACTCATGAAGCCTAAATATGAGGAAATAAGCTAAGCCCCATAACTCATTGGAACCAAAACCCAAACTTAACTCACTAAACTATCTAATTTACTCTAATATTTAATTTCCTTTCATGCTAAAACACTTTATGTGGTAAAACACATTAAAACACTCCTTTTATCTAACACATGATACTAAAGAAGAGGTAAGCTATTTTAACATTCAAAGTTACAATTGAGGAAAGAGACATGACTTTGGCTCAAACCAATAGATTTGAAGTTCTTAGAAGGCTTTTGGTGGAAAAGGAAAGAAGGGAGTGAGCCCAATGTTTTGGTTTTCTTTTATGTGCAAAAATTATGAGTGTGTATTTAGTTAGAATTTGTGTCTTGTGCAAAATTAAGGAATTGAGAATCTATGAAGCTTAAGTAAAATAAATTGCTAAACTCTGAAGGATTTTATTTATTGGGATTAGGTGTTTTGTGGAATTAATGCAATCTGTTTTTTATTATATGGTTGTTAGGCTTGGGAGCACATGTGGAAGATGACGATAACTTAATAGTAAGTGGTTAACAACTATAAAAGGTAATTTAGGTTTTGTTCTCTTCACATGTATTTATGAAATTGTGTTAATGACTATCACATGATGATACTTAGATAAATTATATGAATGAATGAGTTAATTACTAGATTATTGAACTATCGTGGACCTAGTTATATTCTAATAATTGAGAAAATGTCAAAGGGGCCTTGTTATGCTTCTTTACAGGCCTTGCTATGCTTGTCACTCTTAAGTGGTTAGCCAATGACTGATATATGTTACATAGTTGAATTTTCTCATTCATGAAATTCATGGATAACATGTTAAAATGAATTTCATATGTATCGTATTAATATTCATTTTTATTTACATGTGATTGGACTTTCACCATTGGTTATTGTATGATCTCAACTCGTTGTAGGAAATATTTTTTAGGTGAAGGATCAAATAGAGGCAATGATAAGTTGGCCAAGAGTTAAATTGGACTTATTGAGCTACTTTTTTAGTTTAGGTTTATTTTTGGATATTTTTGGAATTATTGATCTAAAACTACTTAGATTTTCTTTTTTGTTATTTTGTTCAAGTGATATGGAGCTGCTAAGTATAGGCGTTATGTTAGGTATTGCAAGTTGTTTTGTCATTTTTAAGGAACTTTATAGGCAATTATGATTAATAAATGGAATAAATGATATTTATATTTGCTATTTTGAATAACTAAGATATGTGAATTCATGATAGTCTTTAGACTTGAATGAATGACATTACTTAAGTTATCTTGTAAAAGTAATATTATATTCAAAGATAGGATAATCGCTTCCTACTATTAGTCCATGATGTTAAAAATTCCATTAGAAAGGTGATGTACTTAGGTTGTAGTTGACATTTAGGTGTTAGAATCAATTCTAAGTGAGACAAGGTTAACTCTAACTTTGAAGGTTTAAAATTTCTTGCATTTTGTTATGTCTTAGTTTATTTTTATCTTTTGCACGCTCTTAAATTGATTTTAAACTTTATTTATTAAATTTAAATTGTATAGAATGTAAGGTGTTACACTTGCACCTCTATCAAGGGAACATAATTTGATTTTCCCAAAGATTCATTTGGCCCAAATTAATATTTCTGTCAAGAAAAGCTTTGGCTTGATCTCATGAATGTGATTTTTCTTATACTTTTAGCCCAAATCAAGAAAACCATTTTTTGCCTAGATGAATATTTTCCTTCACAAACTCCTTTGGCCAAGAGTGGAATTTGCATCAAGAAAATATGTCCCCAATTTTGATTTTCCGAAATATTCTTTTTCCAATCCATAGAATTTATTGTTTAACATAATTAAAACATATTTAAAATAACTTTTTGGGGAGTTTTTCATCAACAACTTTTACTCCTTAATCGCAATGTAACTTCCAAAGCTTACACAAATGTTTTACACCACAATTACAATGAATAACCTTGACTTAGGCTTAACTCCTTTGAGCTTTTTCGCTTATAACCAAGGTAACCCAATGCATAGTCTTAATCCAAGGACTTTTACAACTTAAATAACTACTAGGATTTAATAGGCTCTTAGTAAGCAAACATTGAAATCAAATACAAGAGAATAAATATCACACTATGTACATGCTCACTAAGAGATCTCAATGATGAAGTTAAAATCTCACTAAAAGTACTAAGAATGATATGAGCACATAGCAAGTAGGTGAAGAGACGAATTAAGTGTTTCAATAAATGCCCTTCTTTCTTTACACTTAGTTCTTTGTCTCTTTCTTCAACAACAACTTTCTTAAATAGCAATCATATAAAGCTAGGCATTTCTCATAGCTTCAACAATCTTTTTGCAATGCATCTTTAATGGCTAAGAGCATTTCCTCTATAAATGCTTTGCCAACCAATGACTATTTCAATGTTCTACTTCTTCTATTGTAGGAGTTTCCTTTCATATCTTAGAGCTTTTCTCTTTTTCCAACTAAAAGGCTTGAAATATACTTTAGAGCATTTCTCTCACTTCTTTATAAAACATGAAATTGTAACTATTATAGACACTAACAAAAAGATGCTTGTCATAAGCTTAGTCTACTTCTACACTAATCTTCAACCTTTCTGCTATTATTTTGACAACTTTGTTAAATCCTTATACTTGCTTTTATTATTAAGGAAGGATGGTCAGAACATTTTTTTAATGCTTTATACTTTTGTTTGTGTAATTCTTTTGACTTTAAAGTAAAACACTTTAGACTACTACATAAGACTTATTTTCAAAGTCAATAATAGTACTTCTTATGACTTGTTTGATACACAAAATGGAAAGAAATGTGAAGGAAAAAAAGAATGGAAAAAAATGATTTTTTGGATAGCAAATGACCTTCATTCCACTATTTAAAAAAAAGTAATGAAAAGATATAGAAAATGTTAAGTAATGATTACAATGATGTAATAGATATTATACGAAATAAAATGTAAAAAAGTTTCCTTTACAAAGTATACCAAATAGGGCCTTAGTGTTTGATGGGCTTAGTGTAACAACCGGGAAAAAGAAAAGAAAAGGGAAAAGAAAGAAAGATGAAATCTGAAAATTTTCGGAATCCAGAATTTCTGCCAAGTCCTCTCGCAATAGCGAGAAACGGTCTCGCTACAGCGAGAGAGCTAGTTCGCAATAGCGAAGGCGATTCTAGCTATAGCGAGTGCTGGCAGCAGCCCATACAAAAACCAGGGAATTGCCCGTTGTAGCGTGCGCCATAGCGAGAATGAGGTCTGGAACTAACGCGATTTCGCCATAGCGAGTGGTAAATCTCGTCATAGCGAAGAGAACTGACGCGATCTCGCCGTAGCGAAGGCTACACCTCGCCATAGCGAAGCCAGATTACACGAGCTCGCTATAGCGAAGGTTAGTTTTCGCCGTTGCGAGAGTCAGTCCGGAAGAGAGTAAATAGCGAGAATCAGACTTCATTAAACGCCCAAACTCATTTCTTCTCTCATATCTGCCCTAAGCTTCGACCCAAAGAGAGAAAAGAGGCGTGGAGAGTGTGAGAGATCAAGAGAAGGAGGAAGATCAAGCGAAAGGTAAGGTAACTTCTCCCATTTCTCTTTAGAACTCTGATCCCCTCCCTTTGCCCTCTCTTTCTGCGATTTTAATTATGAAAATGGACGGATTTTGGGCATGGGTCAGAAGAGGGAAAGTGGAAAACTCTTTTGAATCCTTGAGTTCTCTTTGAAAATGAGGTTTTCCACTACCATGGGAGCTTGAGAGAGAGAAAGGGGTAATGGCATTCTAGAGAGAGAACCCTAGGTTGCGTGTGATAGAGGGTTGCTCTAAATTAAATTACAAGAGAGTAATTTCATGCTTTTGGTGTGTCTAGGCTCAAGAGGAACACCTCCAACAAGGTGTGATTGTGAATCTAAGGAGGGAGAGGAGACATTGAAAGGAAAAGCTTATGTTGGCTTTGGTTCCAAAGGTAGCTCTCTCTTTCACTCTTTCTTGTAGCATTCTTGGTTGCAATAGTCATTGTATGATATGTATATGCTGAATGTGTGGAATATGCCATATGCTATTGCTTTGATGCATTGAATGTCAATATGCTTGTGTGATGAGTTGTGAGAATTGCTCGGGTGCGGTAGTGCCGAAAGTCCCTTGAGATGGGTAAGGTGAAGTCGAAAGTCCCTTGAGATAGGTGAGACAAGGCCAAAAGTCTCAAACGAGTGAGGCCAAGTCAAAAGTCCTTAAACTCGGGTGAGGCCATCCAAAAGTCCCTAAACTCGGGTGAGGCTAGACCAAAAGTCCCTAGAGCCCATTTTTGGCATTGTTGTGAATTCCATAGCATGTACATTATGTGTTGGATGATTGAGAATAGCTAAATGCTTATTCACATGCTTTGACTTGTTATATGCCTTGATTGCTTGCTGGATTGAGTGCCTGAGCTACTGAGATTCTCTGAATCTCACCCCTTTCCCCTCCTAACTAATATGCTAGGTGGAGCTCAAGGAGAACCGAGCACACACCAAGGAGCCTAAGAGCATGCTTAGTTAGCTAGTTGCTAGCTTTGCTTTGATGTTTTGATGTAAATATGATGTAAAGTGGTGCCAAATGAAGAAGTGCCCACTATTTTTGAGATGTAAAGTTTGTAACACATGTATAAATATGAAAGGATATTGTATGACCTATGTTTATAGCCAAAGTAATGGAAATGTGGGTTTTTACCCCTTTGATGCATGGATGTAGTAGTGTATTTTTTGCTGTAGCATAGTGAAAACAGAATGTATGATGATTTGGATCATATGGACATGTTAGATATACTATTCTTATGCTTTTAAACTTGTCCATGTGGAGTGAGAGTGTGTGAGAGGCTATCTAGACCCGTTGTGGACCTTTGGGGTGCCAAAATTGATATTTTTGTGAGCTCCGTCAAAGTATGACCGGATGAGCTCTGTTTGCCATGAAATTTGGCGTGTCTCTAGAGTTTGTAGAAAGCTTCTTGAGAAGCTAAAGTGGGTAATATTCGGAGGTCTAGAGAATATTTGGAGAATTGTTGAATTTGGGAGAATTTAATGGATTGGTCATGTACTGTTCATCTAAACCAGAAAGTGAAATCTGTGGCACTTTTAGACCAAACGGATTCCAAATGTGATGAAATTTTATACACATAAACTAGAAAACCAAAGTGACTTGTAGGAACTGGAATCACCCAAATCGGAGGTCTGTAGAGAGAGATTGAACCGACTGAAGTTCTATATCAGCATCAGTGAGCTTATCTGACCCCCATCACTGTTCCATCGGTTTTCAGGGTGTAGAAGATATTTAACTGATCTAGACTTATTTTTCTCCTCTAGTAGACATCCGTATCTTTCTGAATTGGTATAATGTGCCCAGATTGGATTTTTGTGGATTTAGTTATGAATTTTCGAAAGTCATGACAGAAAGCTGCACCAGAAACAGTGACAGCTGGACCTTCCTCCCATTTTTGATATCAAACTTAGTCCAAACGATGTGTTTGTGGTTGGGAATGATTTTTAGTGTAAAGTTGACACTTAGAGCTTTCCAAAAAGCTAAAGTTTGCTGCATTCCCATTTTTCTACAATTTCTTATGATTTTCCAAACTTAGAGCTAAAATATGACTTTTGGGCCCAAGTGAGAAAATGTAATTTTTATGGTTTTCGGCTCTATACCCATGGCTTATGGTTTGTTTCATGCTATGTATGAGTCGTATATATGGAGTATGAGTTGAGAAGTTGAATGATGGGTTCACAGGACCCACGGGGTGAAAGATGAGTATATGAAACCCCGGTTCATAGCATGTAAATGCCACGGGAGAGTAGTGACTCTTTGGAAATCATGTGGAACCGAGCCCAGAGAGAGGCTGGGTAGCGGTAGTAGTTTAAGGTGTCACATTTTTGGTATCAGAGCAATGGTTCAGGCACTTTTGCTCAAGTTTAGGCTCTTGAAGTATGTGAATTGCTTGTGTTTAGTGTGAATGGTCATGGAAGTTGTAGCATCCTTATGCATATGTGTTTGTGATAGTGTTGTGAACTGAGAATTGCTATTTCTTTCAGACATGGTTGAGACTAGACGGGGCAGGGGTAGAGGCAGAGGCAGAGGCAGACTACCCAGAGCTCAGAGAGATGAGCCAGAGGTTCCTACTGAGACTAGGGTTCCTCTGCAGGCCATCATGGATAGACTAGACCGGTATAAGGCTATGATGGGCCAACACCAAGAGATGCTGGAGCAACAGAGATACATTGCCCAGTAGCAGCATGATATGATCATGCATCTACAAAACACCCTGGCTAGGCAAGAAGAAGCCAGAAGGGATGCCCCTGGACCGCAACCATCTACCTCCAGCATTCCACCTGTACCTCCCCAGGAGCCTGCTGCTCCACAGACCCAGGCGCCTATCCAAAAAGTATTGAAGCAGTTCAGGCAGAACAATCCACCCTCGTTTGACGGGGAATTGGATGCGGATAAGGCGGAGGCTTGGGTGATGCAGTTTAAGAAAATCTTCTCAGTGATGAATTGTACCACTGAGCAGAAAGCCCAGTTAGCCACCTTCATGCTAAAGAAGGAAGCTGATAGATGGTGGGAGAGTGCGAAACCACTGATGGAGACCAAGAATTTACCGATCACTTGGGAGACGTTCTTGGTCGAATTTTATGAGAAGTATGTCCCAAGTTCAGTGAGGAAGAAGAAAGAGATGGAGTTCATGAGTTTGAGACAAACGGATGAGATGACTGTGGACCAGTATGTGGCCAAGTTTATAGAGCTGTCTCAGTATTCCTCTTACCTCCAGAGGTATGATGATGAACCCTGGAGATGTGAGCAGTTTGAGACTGGTTTGAGGCCCCTGATTAGCAATAGAGTCACTCCACAGCGGATCAGGAAGTTTAATACTCTGGTGGAGGTCAGTAGGGTGATTGAGACGAATCTGCAAGTTATCATGCCTACTGTGACGACGGCTAGTCAGAAGAGGGTTCCGGATTTGAAAAGGCCGAAACCAGAAGAGGGCTCTAGTTTGACCCCTAGTACAAAGAAAAGAGGCAAGGGGCCATGGAGTAGAAGGCCGCAGCGAGGTGTGCCACCTCCTCAGGGTCAATCATCCTTCCAGTAGTCTCCGGTGACATGTTATAAGTGTGGGAAGCTAGACACTGTCTTCAGATGGAGACAGCGCCTCCTCCTAGACCACAGACCCAGGGCCGAGTGTTCGCCCTTACTCAGCAGGAAGCCAGCGCATCTCCCAGTTTGATCCAAGGTACGCTGTTAGTGAATGGCTTTCCTGTAGTTGCTATGTTTGATTCGGGTGCTAGTCACTCGTTTATATCTTATGATTGTGTGAGGAAATTGGGTCTGGTTGTTAGTGTCTTGCCCTTTAACTTATCTGTCATTACACCCACTGGAGGCCACGTGGTCACTTCCCATACTTGCTTGAATGTCACTGTCCAATTTAATCATTGTCATACCACTCTTGATTTGGTTTGTATGCCTTTTCATGAAATTGATTTGATTATTGGTATGAACTGGTTGGCTGCGAATAATGCCATACTTGATTGTGAACACCGAACCATCTCCTTACCTGCTTGTGGGACCATACCTAGGGTAGGAGTTGAGTTATCCTTTATGACTACTACCCAGGCTGAGAGATATTTGGAGTGTGGATGTCAAGGGTTTCTAGTTTTTTTCTCTATTCGGGCTGAGGTAGAAGAAGGGATAGAGGAGATCCCAGTTGTTAGGGAATTCCCAGAGGTTTTCCCTAGAGAGTTTGATTTTAGTGGCCTACCTCCTGAGAGAGAATTAGAGTTCCCTATAGACATAGTGCCTGGTGCTAGACCGGTGTCTAAAGCTCCTTACAGGATGGCTCCCGCCGAGCTTGCTGAGTTGAAAGTGCAGGTAGAGGAATTGTTAGAGAAAGGGTTTATCCGCCCTAGTGTTTCACCTTGGGGTGCTCCGATGTTGTTTGTGAAAAAGAAAGATGGTAGCTTGCGGTTATGTATAGATTACCGAGAGCTGAATAAAGTTACCATCAAGAATAAATATCCTCTCCCTAGAATTGATGATCTGTTGATCATTTGGCTGGGGCATCTGTGTTTTCTAAGATAGATCTTAGATCTGGTTACCACCAGTTGAGAGTGAGAACTGAAGACGTCTCTAAGACGGCTTTCAGGACGAGATATGGGCACTATGAGTTCCTTGTGATGCCATTCGGGTTGACGAATGCGCCTGCTGTGTTCATGGATTATATGAACAGGGTATTCAGACCGTATCTAGATCAATTTGTGGTGGTCTTTATTGATGATATTTTAGTATACTCCCGATCTTTTGAGGAGCACGAGAGGCATTTGAGACTAGTCCTAGACACCTTGAGAGAGAAAAGGTTGTATGCCAAACTGAGTAAATGTGAGTTTTGGCTGACTGAGGTGCGATTCTTAGGTCATGTGATCTCACGAGATGGGGTTGCGGTGGATCCCCATAAAGTTGAGGCTGTGTTACAGTGGGATAGACCTAGAACGATCACCGAAGTCAGGAGTTTCCTAGGTTTGGCAGGGTATTACAGACGATTTATTCAGGACTTTTCTCGAATGGCCTTACCACTGACGAGGCTAACCAGGAAAGATACACCGTTTGTGTGGGATGAGAGATGTGAGAAGAGTTTCCAGGAGTTGAAACTCTGTTTGACCACTTCCCCTGTACTGATTATCCCAGACCCTAGTGAATTATTTGTGGTTTATTGTGATGCTTCGGGCAAAGGGTTAGGATGTGTGTTGATGCAGCAGGGTAGAGTAGTGGCATATGCCTCGAGGCAGTTGAGACCTCATGAGGAGAATTACCCCACACATAACCTGGAGTTAGCTGCCGTAGTGTTTGCTCTCAAAATTTGGAGACACTATCTGTATGGTGCGACCATAGAAATCTATAGTGACCACAAGAGTCTGAAATACCTATTTGATCAGAGAGAACTCAATATGAGACAGAGGAGATGGATGGAATTTTTGAAAGATTATGATTATGTGTTCAAATACCATCCGGGCAAGGCCAATGTGGTGGCAGACGCCTTGAGTAGAAAAACCATCCATGTAGCCCATATGATGATTAGAGAGCAGGAGCTCCTAGAGAAGTTCAGAGATTTGAACCTCTCTTGTCAGGTGGTATCGGGTAGGTTGTATCTGAGTGAAACCCGAATTGAGAATGTCTTGAGAACCCAGATCTTAGATGCCCAGAGAAAGGATGAGTTCCTGAAACGGATCAGGAATGAGATCACCCAAGGTAAGACCTCAGATTTCAAGTTGTCTGAGGATGGCATGATAGTATATCGAGAGAGAATCTGTGTGCCTAGTCAAAATGAGTTGAGAGAAAGCATTCTAGAAGAGGCGCATAAGAGTAAGTATACTATCCACCCAGGTGCCACCAAGATGTATCAGGATGTGAAAAGAATTTTCTGGTGGCCAGGGATGAAAAGTGATGTAACGGATTATGTGGCTAGATGCCTAGTGTGTCAGAGGATAAAGATAGAACATCAGAAACCGGCTGGGTTGTTGCAACCTCTAGATATCCCTGAGTGGAAGTGGGATAGTATAGCCATGGATTTTGTCATGGGGTTACCCAGGACATCCTCTGGACACGATGCTATATGGGTAGTTGTGGATAGACTGACGAAGTCTGCACACTTTTTAGCTATTAAGGCTACTTATACACTGGATAGATTGGCCCAGTTGTATATCAGAGAGATAGTGCGACTTCATGGAGTACCCAATAGCATAGTTTCGGATAGAGACCCCAGGTTCACGTCAAACTTTTGGAGGTCATTGCAACATGCCTTAGGGACCAGATTGCGGTTTAGTACTGCATATCACCCCCAGACAGATGGTCAGACTGAAAGGACCATCCAGACATTAGAAGATATGTTGCGGGCATGTGTGCTAGAGATGAAGGGGAATTGGGATGCGTATTTGCCATTAGCAGAGTTTGCTTATAACAACAGTTACCATTCCAGTATCCAGATGGCCCCTTATGAGGCTTTGTATGGGAGAAAGTGTAGATCCCCTCTGTGTTGGGTTGAGTTAGGTGAGAGGAGTATGATAGGACTTGAGATTGTGGACCAGACCACCCGACAGATAGAATTGATTAGAAAGAGGCTCCTCACGGCCCAGAGTAGACAGAAAAGCTATGCTTATAAGTGTAGGAGGCCGTTAGAGTTTGAGGTTGAAGACCATGTGTTCATTCGAATATCTCCAATGACGGGAGTAGGTCGGTCAATGAGGGTAAGGAAGCTCAGTCCTAGGTATATTGGTCCGTTTGAAATCCTTGAGAAAATTGGACCCGTGGCTTATCAAATAGCCTTACCTCCTAACCTAGCCCAAATACACAGTGTTTTTCATGTCTCCCAGTTGAAAAAGTATTTACCAGATTCCTCACATGTCATAGAATATGAGCATGTGCAATTGCAGGAAGATCTTTCCTATGTAGTGAAACCGGAGAGAATTGTGGATGCTAAGCTTAAACAGCTGAGAAGCAAGAGCATTCCTCTGGTGAAAGTGATCTGGAGAGGTCTGACATATGAGGAAGCAACCTGGGAATTGGCGGATGAGATGAGGCAGAAATATCCAGAATTATTCCCTTGAGGTAAGTTTTTAAATTTCGAGGATGAAATTTCTTTTAAGAGGGGTAGAAATGTAACAACCGGGAAAAAGAAAAGAAAAGGGAAAAGAAAGAAAGATGAAATCTGGAAATTTTCGGAATCTAGAATTTCTGCCAAGTCCTCTCGCAATAGCGAGAAACGGTCTCACTACAGCGAGAGAGCTAGTTCGCAATAGCGAAGGCGATTCTAGCTATAGCGAGTGCTGGCAGCAGCCCATACAAAAACCAGGGAGTTGCCCGCTGTAGCGTGCACCATAGCGAGAGTGAGGTATGGAACTAACGCGATTTCGCCATAACGAGTGGTAAATCTCGCCATAGCGAAGAGAACTGACGCGATCTCGCCGTAGCGAAGGCTACACCTCGCCATAGCGAAGCCAGATTACACGAGCTCGCTATAGCGAAGGTTAGTTTTCGCCGTAGCGAGAGTCAGTCTGGAAGAAAGTAAATAGCGAGAATCAGACTTCATTAAACGCCCAAACTCATTCCTTCTCTCATATCTGCCCTAAGCTTTGACCCAAAGAGAGAAAAGAGGCATGGAGAGTGTGAGAGATCAAGAGAAGGAGGAAGATCAAGGGAAAGGTAAGGTAACTTCTCCCATTTCTCTTTAGAACTCTGATCCCCTCCCTTTGCCATCTCTTTCTGCGGTTTTAATTGTGAAAATGGACGGATTTTGGGCATGGGTCAGAAGAGGGAAAGTGGAAAACTCTTTTGAATCCTTGAGTTCTCTTTGAAAATGAGGTTTTCCACTACCATGGGAGCTTGAGAGAGAGAAAGGGGTAATGGCATTCTAGAGAGAGAACCCTAGGTTGCGTGTGATAGAGGGTTGCTCTAAATTAAATTACAAGAGAGTAATTTCATGCTTTTGGTGTGTCTAAGCTCAAGAGGAACACCTCCAACAAGGTGTGATTGTGAATCTAAGGAGGGAGAGGAGACATTGAAAGGAAAAGCTTGTGTTGGCTTTGGTTCCAAAGGTAGCTCTCTCTTTCACTCTTTCTTGTAGCATTCTTGGTTGTAATAGTCATTGTATGATATGTATATGCTGAATGTGTGGAATATGCCATATGCTATTGCTTTGATGCATTGAATGTCAATATGCTTGTGTGATGAGTTGTGAGAATTGCTCGGGTGCGGTAGTGCCGAAAGTCCCTTGAGATGGGTGAGGTGAAGCCGAAAGTCCCTTGAGATAGGTGAAACAAGGCCAAAAGTCTCAAACGAGTGAGGCCAAGTCAAAAGTCCCTAGACTCGGGTGAGGCTAGACCAAAAGTCCCTAGAGCCCATTTTTGGCATTGTTGTGAATTCCATAGCATGTACATTATGTGTTGGATGATTGAGAATAGCTAAATGCTTATTCACATGCTTTGACTTGTTATATGCCTTGATTGCTTGCTGGATTGAGTGCCTGAGTTACTGAGATTCCCTGAATCTCACCCCTTTCCCCTCCTAACTAATATGCTAGGTGGAGCTCAAGGAGAACCGAGCACACACCAAGGAGCCTAGGAGCATGCTTAGTTAGCTAGTTGCTAGCTTTGTTTTGATGTAAATATGATGTAAAGTGGTGCCAAATGAAGAAGTGCCCACTATTTTTGAGATGTAAAGTTTGTAACACATGTATAAATATGAAAGGATATTGTATGACCTATGTTTATAGCCAAAGTAATAGAAATGTGGGTTTTTACCCCTTTGATGCATGGATGTAGTAGTGTATTTTTGGCCGTAGCATAGTGAAAACAGAATGTATGATGATTTGGATCATATGGACATGTTAGATATACTAGTCTTATGCTTTTAAACTTGTCCATGTGGAGTGAGAGTGTGTGAGAGGCTATCTAGACCCGTTGTGGACCTTTGGGGTGCCAAAATCGGTATTTTTGTGAGCTCCGTCAAAGTATGACCGGATGAGCTCTGTTTGCCATGAAATTTGGCGTGTCTCTAGAGTTTGTAGAAAGCTTCTTGAGAAGCTAAAGTGGGTAATATTCGGAGGTCTAGAAAATATTTGGGGAATTGTTGAATTTGGGAGAATTTAATGGATTGGTCATGTACTGTTCATCTAAACCAGAAAGTGAAATCTGTGGCACTTTTAGACCAAACGGATTCCAAATGTGATGAAATTTTATACACATAAACTAGAAAACCAAAGTGACTTGTAGGAACTGGAATCACCCAAATCGGAGGTCTGTAGAGAGAGATTGAACCAACTGAAGTTCTGTATCAGCATCAGTGAGCTTATCTGACCCCCATCACTGTTCCATCGGTTTTCGGGGTGCAGAAGCTACTGAACTGATCTGGACTTATTTTTCTCCTCTAGTAGACATCCGTATCTTTCCGAATTGGTATAATGTTCCCAGATTGGATTTTTGTGGATTTAGTTATGAATTTTCGAATGTCATGATAGAAAGCTGCACCAGAAACAGTGACAGCTGGACCTTCCTCCCATTTTCGATGTCAAACTTAGTCCAAACGATGTGTTTGTGGTTGGGAATGATTTTTAGTGTAAATTTGACACTTATAGCTTTCCAGAAAGCTAAAGTTTGTTGCATTCCCATTTTTTAACAATTTCTTATGATTTTCCAAACTTAGAGCTAAAATATGACTTTTGGGCCCAAGTGAGAAAATGTAATTTTTATGGTTTTCGGCTCTATACCCATGGCTTATGGTTTGTTTCATGCTATGTATGAGTCTTATATATGGAGTATGAGTTGAGAAGTTGAATGATGGGTTCACAGGACCCACAAGGTGAAAGATGAGTATATGAAACCCCGGTTCATAGCATGTAAATGCCACGGGAGAGTAGTGACTCTTTGGAAATCATGTGGAACCGAGCCCAGAGAGAGGCTGGGTAGTGGTAGTAGTTTAAGGTGTCACACTTAATGTCATAACATGCTTTAACTAGCTATTTAATATTGGTTCCATTTCACGGTGATAAAATTACAATCATAGCAAAACTTTTAGCAATAGTTTTTAGCCCATTCTTACATCAAATGAGTCTCTAGGGGTCCAAATTTGATTCTCTTGTCATTTCCACTCATAAACTCCATAGACACATGTATTTCAACTTACATAATCATATTCCAAGGCCCAAATGCTTAAAAGAGTTATATATCTCATTTTGACCTTATTGGATATAATATATGTTAAATTTCATAAATTCATATCTTTTACTATATAACTCCAAATTAGCAAATTAGGTGTCTACCAAAAACTTATGATGTGAATTTTATGCTGTAAAAATTTCAAATGAAAATGAATCAATTTGACTCTTAAAAAGACACAAAAATCGAGGTCATAACATCATGAACTATAATTGCATAATTCAAGTGTTTTGGACCATATTGAAAAATTTGGCAAATATTCTATAGAGTTCAAAATTATATCATCTTTAACTCATTGGAAAGTTCTACAAATTCTCTAAATACCTATCAAATTTTAGTTCTAAACTAGGTCATTTAGGTTGTCAAAAATAAAGGTGTAATTTATGACTCCTTTATACTAAAATTTGGTTCTAAAATGGTCCATTTAGCCTCTATATTGCAATCCTTTATTTTGAGCAAATTTTAATCTATTCATGCTTCATTTTCAGAGAAAACATTACATAAAATATGGGTGGCCACTTGTTATAGGTTACATACAACTACACACTTCTCACTTACCATAACATGTCAAAGATACATGATTCAATATCAAATGTTGCATACAATTGTCATCTCAAACTTGCATATAAATAGATATTACATATTATCAAAATATTCATCATATTTGTTCATTAACTTATCTTATAACATACATCAACCTTACATATACACTATGAATGTTCCATTTACTTTAAGAGCTTCTATTTATGCTTCCTAAGGCTTCTAGTTCATCTCGATTTCCTTCTCTCTTTGCTTGTGATACCTGTCATAGTCAGTGGGAGGTAAAAGGAATGAGATTCTTGGGAGAATCTCAATAGCCAATCTTAATTCTACATCAATGCACACAATTAATGTAATTAGGAAAATGCAAGCACGTGGTCATATGCATTAACATAGCTCAAACATAAAAGAATTGGCATGAACTTTACTTTTCATCCAGCCATGGCATCAAATCATATTAGTTAGGCTCAACTAGACTCAACCTTGGGTTAAAAAAGAACTACTGCGCTCAATTTCTCTCTATAAGAAGTTAGGAGCCAAACATAACATTATATATACATAAAACTCATGATAAAAGTCAATTCAAAGCATAACTCATAAAATCATCAAAAAACTAAATATATAAGCATCTCAACTCATTCATACACTTAAATATATGCAAAATAGGAAGAGATAGTTACCTTATGGAGTTAGAAGCCTCAAGTTATCTGTAACAACCAAAAATTGTGCTGAAATTTTTCAAGTCTTAAAAATTTTCTAAGTCTGCTGGCTATAGCGAAAAATGGTCTAGTTATAGCGAATGTGCCTGTTCGCTATAGCGAGAATGCTTCTAACTATAGCGAGTGCAGGCATCCTAAACAAAAACTAGGGGGTTTCTTGCAATAACGCATGCCGTAGTGAGAACAGGGGTCTGGGACTAATATGTGCTTGCCGTAGCGAGGGTTATTTTCTACTATAGCGAGGGTTAGTCCGAAAAAGCGTGAAAAAGGAGAATTTTGCTTCTTTAAGCATCCAGATCCTTTCCTTTTCTTCTAACCGACCTAAGCTTCATCCAAAACAGAGAAAAGGGCTAGAGAGAGAGAGAGAGACCAAAAGAAGGAAGAAAGAACAAGGAAAAGGTAAGCGAATTTAAGATTTTCATAGCTCTCCTTCTTACAATTTTGTTCTTTTCTCTTTGCCCTCTCTTTCTATAGTTTTGGTTGTTGAATTAGTTTTGTTTTGAGCTTGGTTCAGAAGAGGAAGAGTGAAGAATAAAAAAGAAGGTGAAGGCAAAAGAGAATCACTCTCAAAACTTCTTCTTCTTTGCTTTCCTTGAGTATGTTGGTTCTACGAACTCCAGAGCTTGAGAGAGGAAAGAAGTTTGACCTAGAGCAAACAAGAAATCCTTGAATAAGAGTGTGAGAAGTTAAGAAATATAAAAGACCTAGAAGAAGAGTTAGTGAAATTCTAGAGGAAGAACCCTTAGTTTCTTAAATACTTTATAGGGTTTGCCATGATGAAGAATCCCTTAGCTTTATGAGTAATTGTTGAGTTATGAGAGAGTAATTCCATATTATTTGTTGTGTCTAGGCTCAAAAGAAGCAGCTCAATCTAGTTGTAATTGTGAAACCAAGAAAGGAGAAGAGAAATTGAAAGGGAAGGCTTGTGTTGGCTTATAAGGTAGCTATCCACTCTTTCTTGTTGCATTCTTGAATGTGTAATAGTCATTGTATGCTTGTGTATGTGCTTATATTGTGAGACATGCCAGTTGATGTTGCCTTGATGCATTGGTACCAATATGCTTATGTTTTGGATTGTGAAAATTACTCAGGTGAAGTAGTGCCAAAAATCCCTTGTGATGGGTGAGGTAGAGCCGCAAGTCCCTGAGGATGGGTGAGACAAGGCTAAAAGTCTCATAACTGAGTGAGGCCAAGTCAAAAGTCCCTAAACCAAGGGTGAGGCCAATCCAAAAGTCCTAAAAATCAGGTGAGGCCAGACCAAAAGTCCCTAGAGCTTATTCTTGGCATTGATATGATATTCATGGTATGTAAATTATGTGTTGTATGATTGTGAATGGTTAGATGCCCATTTGTATGCTTTGACTTATTTATATGCCTTGACTGCTTCATTGAATAAGTGTATGAGCTATTGAGATTCCATGAATCTCACCCCTTTCCCTCTCCCATCTCATATGATTCAGGTGGAGCTCAAGAGCCTAAAAGTGGATGCCATGAGGTATAGAAGGCCTTTGTATTAACACTTTGGCACACTTTTGCATAGTTTAATGTATAGAAAAACCAAAGTGCTCATGTATACATATTCTTTTTTAGATGTAAATGCTTAAGTAAGTGTAAAAGTATGTATCAATAATGTATGATCCGTGTATGGAACCAAAATAATGAAATTATGAGATTTAGCTCCTTTGTGGCTTGTATGTAGTAATGTATTTTTGCCCGTAGCATAGTGATTTTGAGATATGTGTTAGTTTGGATCACTTGAAAATTTATATATGATGTGTTTATACTTTAAAACTTGCCCAAGAGGTGCTAGAGTATGTAGGGGACCATTTACTCCCATTTTGAACCATTTATGGTGTCAAAACTATCAAATTTGTGAGCTCTATCAAAGTATGACCAAATGAGCTCTTCTTGATATGAAATTTGGCATGACTCTAGAGCTTATTGAGAGATTCTTGGAAAGCTAAAGTAGGTAATATTTGGAAGTTTAGGGAATATTTGGCAAATTGTTGAAGTTAAAAAATTTTGATGGTTTTGGTTAGTGCACTGTTACCATAGGTCTAAAAATGAATCTGTGTCATTCATAGACCAAACGGTGTCCAATGGTCACAAAATTTTATGGACATAAACTAGATATCCACAGTGACCTATACCAATTAGAAGCACCTCAATCGGAGATCTGTAGAGGGAGAAATAACTTTCTGAAATTCTATGTCGGTATCAGGGAAGCCATCGACCTTCTTTACTGTTCCATTAGTTTCCGAGGTCTAAAGGCTACTAAAATGATCTGAACTTATTTTTTCCCTCTAGTTAACATCTGTAACTTTCCAAATTGATATAGTTCATCCAAATTGAATCTTTATGAAATTAGTTCTGAATTTTTGAAATTCATGACAACAAGCTGCATCAGTACCAGGGACAGCCAGACCTCTGTCTCTTTTTCGATGTCAACCATGGTCCAAATGCTAAGATTGTGATTTGAAATTATTTTTAGTATAGAGTTAACATCTAGAGATTTTCCAGAAAGCTATGGTTTCCTTGATTCCCATTTAGAATTAGTTATAATTTTTCAAAGTTAGAACAAAAAATATGACTTTTGGGCCCGTTTTGAGAAATTATATTTTGGGGTTTTTGGCTTCATATCCATAGTTCATGGGTTGTTTTATGCTATATAAGAGTTTTATAAATGGAGTTTGAGTAGAGTATATGATTGATGGGTTCATGAGACCCACAGGGCAAATTATGAGCATTTAAACCCCAATACATAGTAGGAAAATGGCACAGTTTGCTTTTTTTTTTTTTTTTGCAAATCATATGAAATCAAGCCTAAACAGAGATTAGTTGGGGTTAATATATTATAGTGTTACACTATCACTAACTTCCCTACTCCTTCTCTTTTCTTTAGTCCTTTGCCTTATCCTTATTGGGTCTATACACACCCAAAGTGAAATTGCATTAGTTCAACCTAAAATACATCAATTTAAATACAAGGCAATTCATTGGAACTTGGTTTAACTCATTTCATTATTATATAAACTTACTATAACTTATAAGGTAGTTTAAGAGTGCCTTATGAGGAAACTCTCATAATTCAACCTCTAAGTCTCAAAATCTCACTTGATATAAGTTATATGACTCTAATGGAACTCATTAGAGCCATCACATGTATAGTTAAACAAGTCTAATACCAAGTTACTTTGTTAGGCCCTTTATAAACCCTAAAATTTTATTTTCCAAAATAGAACTCTTGAATTTATTTTAATAATTTTATTAGTATTTATTGATCATTGATCACATTTAGACCTTTTAAAACCTTAAAACTCATGAAAATATTCCCTAGGTACTTGTTTTCTTCCTAGGCCAAGACTATGCCCATATTATAGCCTAATGGAATTTTGTCACTTTTTTTAGAGAATTTGATATATATGAAATATCCTTGGCTCTTCTCTAGTTTAAATTTGGTCTTAGATAGCGTAAAGTATCCTCTTGAGGTTCCATAACTTTCATAGTATAATTAAAACCCTAGGTGCCTTAATTTGAATTATATGGCTTCATATGGTTTCTTTTTTGCATAATCTTAGTCTACTTTCAAAACCCTTATTTTTATCTAATTTTTATCAAACATATGCTTGCTTCATACTCTCTCACTCTAGGCCAAATTGATGAAGGATTTAAGGTTCGAAGAAAAGCAATTTTTTTAACTTAATATATACATCATTTCGAAGCTCTCTTATTATAGTTTCTTGTGATACAATTGTCTTCCTTGAATCTCCTCTTTTCCTCATGAGATCAACCACAAATTTTATCTTTTTAAGAAGCTAAAACCACTATTAAAAAGAATATGAAGAGAGAAAAAGTTTTCATAACTAGCATAAAACAAAATTTTTCATATTTTCTTACATATTTTCCTTGATTCTTTTTCTCTCTCCTCCCTTCCATATCACACAATGGCTGGTCTAGTTTAGAGGTAAAGAGTGTTGGTTATGAGGAGAAGAAGTGGCTGGCATGCTTATTAAGAAGAAGGAAGATTTTTATAACAATTTTAAAAATACTAATTATATCCCTTTCGCAGAATTTTCTCTTTTTGAACTCATTTCATATCTTTTTCAAAAATCTTCTTTTTCATATGACAATGTAGGCTCTTTCCTTCATTAAAAATATTTATTTTGAAATATTTGAGATTTAAAATAATTTTAAAAAAATTAGTCAAAATTACAATCAACAGGAGCCCTAAATTGTATATTATCACAGATTTAATCATTCTAATAGTCTCTTCGATTTTAAGGCCTTCTGAAAACGACAATAATCTTAATTTTAGCATTTAAAACTCTTTATCTTAAATTTCTAAAATTAAGATTTTGTTTTTGGTATATTAATTTACTCTATTTAAAAACTTTGACTCTATTTTTATTTTTTTTATTTTTTCTTTTTATCTTATTCGATTTTTTAGTCTTTCATTATCACGGTTATTAATTTTTTTATATTTAAAAATTTTAAAAATATTGGATATAACACTTAGTCTATTCTTTATCTTTTCTTTTCACCTCGGCCCTTTAGCATTTCTTAGCGAGGGTAATGATAGTCGCTGCGCAAGTTTCAAAAGCATTTTTCAGATCTGCCTATTACATTTTCTTGATAAAAGAACGGTGCATTATCCAAACTTTTTCTTTTCCAAAATTATTATATAATTTGATTTTTTAAAATAATTTTTTATGAAAGTCATTTTTTAATTTTAACATAATTAAAACCTTTTCAATTAAAAATTTTTTTGGGGCCTGATTCAACGTTCTTCTCCTTCTTTATTTTTTAGAAATTCTTTTGAGGCTTGATCCAACATTTATGTTGGTTCATTTCAACAAAATTTAATTATTGGAACCATCAATTTACATGGCAATTATTATTTTGTAATTTAAATATAAGTTTTTAAGTAATAATATATATGTTAGCACGCAGAGGTCTCAATATTTTCATTATAGGAACGTATCTAATGAATTGATTTTTTTTTTTTAACAATAGCACAATCAACTGGTTCGGGCAGATTTTCCAAAGCAAGAGATTCTCAGATCTATCTATTATTACTTTGCCAGCAAAAGATAACTAAATGAACTCATCTTCTCTCTCTCTAAAGGTTCTTAGTTGGAACAGATTGACGGTGAAAGTTACAAGATTTTGTTTTTTAAGTTATTAATATCTTCTTAGTGAATTATCCGGATTTCTATTCAAATGACGTGACTTTTATTAATTGAGTTTGCCACCCAGATTCTTAGAAAAAGCCATCTATTTAATAATAATAAACTATCTGTACAATTTAACGAAAGGAAAAAAAAAAAAGACAGTTTTTCCATTTGAGGGGTACAGACAATCCAAATCAAAAAGAGAATGCTCTAAAAACTCTTAAGAAGGGGGGCAAAAAATCTAGATACAAATTTTTCAATCCAACACTACTCTTTTTAATTTATTTTTTTTCCAAAATCTGAAGTAAGTGAACCGCGGAAAAATCACAAAATTGAACTAAAATAACCCAACTTTTTTAAAAAAATAAAACAAAATCGACTTAGTTTGGTTGGATTATTTATATGATTCAACAACTCTAGTTGTTGATAATTGTTTAATGGCAAAAAATATAACGAAAGAAAAAGAACAACTTGGAAGGCCTCCTTAATTAACAAAAAGCAACACGTGTTAAAGTTTAGGGCAATCTTAACCTGTTCAAATGACAATTTTGCCATTAACTTTTTGCCTCTTCTGGGTCTATAGGGAACCAGAAGCTCGGATTTTGGAAGCTTTACGCCTTTACCTCCGGTTCCCTTCCTCACTTTTCAGTTCATTTTCAAGGAAAGTACTGGTGAAAAATCCATAGCTTATTGTTTAGGGTTTCTTTCACAGAAAAACGCTGTAACAGTGAGGACTATCGTATTCCCAGGTGGGTTCAACCAATACCTGAATGATACCCGAGGTTTCATCAGAGTGAGGTAGGTCAACCTCAACCTCGACGTTTCTGAAGGCCCCGCTTCCCTTAAATCCTATTTTTTCACTAAAATCTTGAGCTTCATCACACAGCAAGATAAGATTTTGACTCTAATTGGTCTTTTTTCTTTTCGTAAAATCATCCTTTAAGTTTCTGAGGTTCTAGATATAATGTGCCTATTGCTTGTTCCCCACAATGTGTAAGTTGGGGTGATTCCCAAACGAAGCAACATAATTGACACTCTCTGCTTTGGACTTCAAAAGTGGCAGATTGTAATTGGAATGCCATATTCTACAATGTCTTGGGTTCACTCTCAAATTCTGCAGAACAATGGTGATATGACTGGCCAGCCTACTCTTTCCCCTTCTTCTTCTTCTTCTCCATTGCCTTACATTTCTAACTACCAGAAACAAATAAGCCCACCTCCAGCTTCTTCATCTGGGAACAAAATAAGTCCTGCAGTTCTTTTTATCATAGTTGTTCTAGCTATTGTGTTTTTCATTTCGGGTCTCCTTCACTTGCTTGTTAGATTTCTCATAAAGCATAGGTCTTCATCAATTTCTCAATCCAATAGATACCCAGATATGTCTGAATCAGATGCTTACCAGAGGCAGTTACAGCAGCTTTTTCATCTTCATGATTCAGGACTGGATCAAGCTTTTATAGATGCTCTTCCTGTCTTCTTTTATAAGGAGATAATAGGCTTGAAAGAGCCATTTGATTGTGCCGTTTGCCTCTGTGAATTCTCAGAACATGACAAGCTGAGGTTGCTGCCCATGTGCAACCATGCTTTTCACATTGACTGTATAGACACATGGTTGTTGTCTAATTCAACTTGTCCTCTCTGTAGAGGGACTCTGTATGCACCAGGATTTCCCTTTGAAAACCCAGTTTTTGACTTTGAAGATCCAAGGGAAGAAGATGGGGTTTCAGCAGGCACTGTTGGAGGGGGGGCTGCTTCTGTTCACAAACCTGCAGAAAATCACATTATGAGCGGGAGAAGGGTGTTTTCTGTGAGACTTGGGAAATTTAGAAGCTCAAATACTAGTGAAGGAATAGAAAAAGGTGAAGGAGAGAGCAGTAGTAGTAGTAATTTGGATGCAAGGAGATGCTATTCAATGGGATCTTTCCAGTATGTGGTTGCTGATTCAGATTTAAGAGTAGCTTTATGCCCCAATAGAGGTGATGGTGGTAGTGGCAGTATGAGACAGTTGAAAGTGCGAGCGGCTCAAAATGGGAATAATCCTTCCACTGATGCAGACTTTGAGGGCAAAAAACTTAACATTGCAAGGAAAGGGGAAAGCTTTTCTGTTTCCAAGATCTGGCTATGGTCTAAGAAGGATAAATTACCAAGTTCTTCAGGAACCCATATGGGCAATTCTACTACTGTCACTGCGAATTTGCCTTGGATGAATAGAACTAGAGGTACATGAAGCTACTGCTCAATATTTTGTATTTTGACGACTTGTATATCAATAAATCTATTTGTTGAGCTCCTGCTTCTCCCATATTTTGATTATAGTTCTTTACTGGTATGATAAGACTTTGTTAATTATGATTAGTGCATAAAACATTGAGTGAGCTCTAACGTTTGAGTGAGAATTATTCTGAAGTGTCAGTTAGGCAAAGCATTTTTTTCAAACAAAATATAATATAGGTTGTAACTGGTACTATATAATTGCTGTTATTTGGCAATTTTCTTGCAATGTGACCAGAATCAAAACCTGTTCTGCTCTTATCATATGTATTTCTGGGGAAGATATATACTTTGCAGAAGTTATAAGCAAAAAAGAAAAAAGGCAAAAAAAAAAGAATAGAGTTTAGTACTTAGAGTTGCACCAGATTATTTTCAGCTTAAGAATTATTGGAGGAGGGGCTCGTGATGCCATGTGAATTTTGTTTTAGTGACAAAAGTGGTCTTTATTTGCAATTTCTCAGTAATGAGTACGAAGACTAAAGTAAAGTCAAATCAGGGGCTGCTTTTTGTTTTTAGATGCTTTGGAATTCTGGGGAGGTTGGCTTTTCCACTTTTAGGTTAAAAATAAGAAAAGTAAAAGAAACAATGAAGGATTCCATTCCTTCTCCTTTCTTACTTATGACCCTCTATTGAAGCTGTCTCTTCCTTTATTGGTGGCAAGAAAACGAGAAGGGTGAAAAGTGGGGTGTAGGAGTTTTCTGTGTGAGGACTTCTGTGCGTCTTGACATGATGATGATGAGCAGGTGGATAGTGGGGTCATGTGAGAGTGCTCCCAGTCTAATTATTATTCCATTACCACATTTCTCTTTGGAAAACTTTCTTTTACTTTCCATGACATGAAGTATTTCTGATGGGAAAATCAAAATAGTAAGGCTACCAAAAGAATTTTGGAAATGAAGTTCCTCAGGGTGAAATAGCACTGTTCTTGTACCCTTGAAAACCTGAAGTTCTTGCACTCGTACCTGCATCGTTCCAAAACTACAAAATATGCCAATATGGTACGAGCTGTATTGCTAGATTAAGTGAATTGTATTTCTCTCAGGAGGTGCAAACTTAGCCTCTACATTTGATGATTACTTGCTTAATAATTACCATGGCGGACAGGCACTTAAACATCTTATCTTCAATATTAATATATCAAATTCAAATATCTTAGTTGGCACTTCACGTGTCCAAAATATTATGGACAAAATAACAGTCTATTAAACACTTTTTAAATGTATTAAAATAAAGAAAGAGAAAATATCAAATTTAACTACTTGAGTTAAATGTTCGAACTTTAATACTAAGTTACCAACAGTTGAGTGCATATTGATGCCGATGCTGGGGCCTGGTGGAAAATGAGAAGGTTGTCCACCTTGTCATTATTGACCTATGATGGGCCACCTCACATCTCTGCTCGATGTTCACCGACTGCTCCTCTACAAAAAGACACACAAGGTGAGGATCCATGAATCCAAAAGAAAAACTTGGTTTAGTACAG
Organism: Erythrophleum fordii; assembly: GCA_032878935.1. Lineage (NCBI taxonomy): Eukaryota > Viridiplantae > Streptophyta > Magnoliopsida > Fabales > Fabaceae > Erythrophleum > Erythrophleum fordii. The sequence continues at coordinate 43,001,028 of JAVQMF010000053.1, read as the reverse complement.
GGTGGTTGGGTGCATCACATAAAAAGACACCATGCAATGTAAGACAGAGACTCCCAATTAGTTTTTAACAATGTATAATTTCTAAATGTTTATTGTCAACTTTTTAATAACATTGACTTGCAACAATTGTTTACTGTCCAGCACCATATATAATTAAATTTCTTTTAAAAAAAGTTCTCTTATGTATTATATCTTCTTTAAAAATTCTAATGCCCTCATCTGGAATATCAAATTGTTGAGTATCAAAATGAAAAGAAAATGAAGATATAAATTAAATGAAATAACTACGTTTTGTGTGATATAGAAAAAAAAAAAACATAAATATCATTTTATTTATATGTTTGATTAAATAAAAATAAGATAAAAATAAAAAAAATAATGAAAACTAACTCTCTTATCTCTACTTAAAAGTAATGTTGAAATGGAAATAATAATAATAAGATTACATAAACATAATAATTATTTTCGATTTATGTATTTATAAAATAAAAAATAGATTCTTTTTCTAGTATTGCAAAATTTGTTTCAAATGAGATTATGGATTTCTTTTTTTTTTTTTAATCTTCTTTTACCAAATAGAGCATAATAATAAATATTTAAAATTTTTGGTTTTAAGTTTTTTTCCCCCCTTCATTAGAGAGATTCGAACAAAGTCAAAATATAACCTAATGACGCCTGTCTCTCTCAGCTTTGATTCAATGATACAGAATAGTTTGAGGTGGGGACTACCGGACTAGGGTGGAGCCAAAGACCAACGAGGTGGTTGAGCATAAATTAAAGGGCAGTTGAGTGATTTAGCGTTGGATGACAGCACAAATTTGTAAAGTATTAACTGAAGATGGGACTATTCCAATATAATAATATTTGATGTGTCAGTAATCTTCCTGATAGCCTAACATACTAACAACCTCAATCCTCTTACTAGCTACCTGCCAGCTATTAGTTTATGCTATTCACCTTGGGCTCAATGGAATTTAATTTATAGGACCATGTGATAGTCTTAAATTGTATTTCTTATTATCAGTTCCAGAAAATAGAAATATAATATAGTACCAGACCCGCCGTACCAATCACCTTTCAGTTTGTTTCATTGAATGTTGATAATAAAGTAATTTCATGATGTTCAGTTTTTTATAATTAATTTATTTTGAAATTTTTATTTAAAATTTTTTATTAGTAAAATAAGATTCTCACAGTAAATCTAATATTTAAAGCATTTTTATCAAATTCTTTACAGAATTATCCTTTTATAATATTGCCATATGCCTCAAATATACACTTCTTGCAAATTTAGAATATATGGGATGGATTTCTTATACTTCAAATGCAAATTCCTCAAGTTTAGTTTAATAGTCAATTTTGAACCCAAAAAACCCCAAAAGAGAAAAAAAAAAAAAAAAAAGAAAGGACCGCCACAAATCGAACAAATAGGTGACATAATGATATTACATTTCTAATGACATTACATTTCACTAATCATGAGGGGAAAAATATTACATAAAATCGAATATAATATACCAATCGTCTAATTCCATATGGCATATCAATTAGCATTCAACAACGCTACAACCTCAAACAACATGACCATCGAGTTACTCCAGAAAAATAGCAGAAAGCACAAGTTCTCATCGGGACAGAAGACCTCTCCGTGCCTCAGAAGGCAAAATTTGATTTCCACGTTTTCATACAAGAATATATTGTACTAATGTACACAAACCACCTAACGAAGAAGGAAAGAAAAAAAAAAAAAAGGTAAAGCAAATATGTGAAGCCCGTGAAGCCACCAAACAGACTCCGAATTTGAGCCAAAAAATGGTCCCAGTTGCTCAAACCATACCGCCCTCATTGGGAGAAAAGAACATAAAACTGCACCAGCGAGAATAAAATGCGGAAAAAGCAAAGGATCTTGTGCATCGCCATAATCATCACTGACCATTTGGTCTCATAAACCACGAGGAAAATTACTGATTTGTCCTTCCTCCAGCTTATCCTTGCCATCTATCTTGTAGGCAATCCTTATGCGCATGACGAGAGATTTCTGGAAAGAGAGTAGTTTCTAGCTATCAATTCTTCTCTAAGTAGCATTTAAACACAATCAGGGGCATATGATATGAGAACATAATCTGAGGGGAAAATAAGTTTCAGAGCACTAGGGGGATTTTCTTTTTTTTTTTTTTGGGGGGGGGTATTAATTAAATAAGTAAAATAAAAAAACTGTTATGATGTCTAACAGAATTTCAAAGTCTCCAGGCATGCATTTATTTACACAAATAAATTGATGTTTAATTCTGTAATTGAACTGCCCAATCCTCGGAATTTTTATGCACCATCTACAAAGCAGTGACCACTTAATAGACTCCAACATAAATCAAAAGCCGTGTTTTACAGTAATGTGCCAGAAGGGTTTGCCCAAGATAGTACAGACATAACTGATAGCAAATTTCACTTCGTTGAACAAAAACACCATATAAAAAATAAAGTGAAACAGTGCAGAGCGACCAACTATTTTAGTATATGTTATTATGATACACAATCTTGAAAGTCAGTCTACGTGCCAGCCACTGATATATTCAACCAAATGCTTTTCAGATAAATGGTGTGGTAGTATTGTCTAAAATGTGCTTAATCTACAGGCGTGGAAAAAAATACAGATGCAGCATCCTCCACGGTCATGAGAATCATGACCTCAGAAAATATGCTGATCTCAAACTAAGACCATGGATGACAATAAAATATGCAGTGTGCAATAATCATTGTGATAGATAGCGGCTACATGAATTGGTCATGATGTGTAATATTGGTTGTTTTTGGAGGTTTTGTGATGGTCAAAATCATTGTGAACATATTGATGGATTTGAATATTGTAAACGATGTTGATGACAGCTGTATTAATGGGTATGTTTAGTTTTAAGAGGATACTGTTGGACTGTCGGTAGCCCCTGATTATGATACATGGAATAATTTTGTTATACTTGTCGGAAGCAAAGCTACGTTCCTCATAAATTACCAGTAAGCATCAATGGATCAACATTCCTTTTCAAATGTAAATCATAAGGCACATGATTGAATAAAAATATCTATATCAAAGCATGCTTAGCAAAGATAAAGGGAAAACCAAACCAGATGGCCAGACGATAATGTAGCAGAAAAGAACCAATAAATTGGATTTAACAACAGCTATGCATGATGGTCATGTACAAGGAAAAACACATTTCAGATACCTTTCCATGCTGGCTATTAGTAACTCTCAAATTTTGCGCGAGGAACCCATTACCACCAGCAGGGAGAGTATTGCTGGTAGCCGGTTCTAAGTGCAACTGAAGAAACTGAAAATCAAAGTATCAAAATACGTAAGTACTGCATGATGAAAAGTATTACCACAAAGAAATCAGAAAAATTTGAGTTTCCAACTTAGCAACTAGTAAAACTGTTAATGATTATCAAACACCAGAAATACATGTAACTATTTAACACTCAACTTGAGATACCAAAATAGACTGATATGTAGGAAATTTGTCAGAGCCATTGACAGCTACAAACACACTAATTACTCAAGTCCATCTAGAAGTAATGCCTTCAGGTTGTTGTTTCTCCATGTAGTTAAGTTTTATAATTACATTTTTTTATGTGAATCTCAAATTACAAGTTTAAAACTACAGTGATGACGTTAGCAATGCATACAACATATAGAATGCCCAACAACATACTGAATGGCATACCTTTGGAACTGCAGCCTGGAAAACAAAATCTGTATATGCATTAGATGACAAATTCGTAAAGGTAGCCTGGATAATTGTTGTTTGTGGATTTTCTGGTTCTTTTGAAAAATTGAATGTCATCCTCAAGGAGCTGCTCTCATGTGCAGTTATAGATGGATAAACTGGTCCATTTTCTTCTATTCAAAAGAAGAAAGGGACAAAGAAAATAAGTACCTTGACTTAATTACAATCAAGCAAAATGCCCAAATGTCAAACAGTTTACCATTTCTTGGTGGGCTGGGGGCAAAACCATCCAACAAATCCATCATAGGAGCAGCTCCAGCATTTGAAGTTGCTCTTGCAGAAAGTGAAAGAGATGAGAGATCATCCAATGGTGAAACTGGTGTTTTGTTATTAGTATTTGCGGATAAGATGTCTGTTGCAGATGAGCTGCTTTGAGCAGACGGTGATCCAATGGACAAAAGATCCAAAAGAACATCTGTGCCACTTTTTGGAGCTTGACCAGCACCTAAAATAAAAGAGGAGGGGAGGGGGAGTCAGACATAGTATGGATTGGTTGAATTAGGTTATTTATCGTCAAGAACCAATTCAATCCAAATGCTTAAGTTGTAGGATAAGGCCATTTACTAATATCTCTAAAATTAATCATTAAAGAAATGTACTTGCAAGCTTGCATATGTCTTTGTCTTCCTATCTCTCCATCCTTTCTACTTAAATACTCAACTTCAAGAGGAAGTGGGCTGATTCAAGTTGCATTCTTGTGGTCAATCTCCAGTGACACATAGAACAAACCTAAACCCATTCTATTACCATTAATTACAACAGAATTCTAAAGGTTTCCAAATTGTAATTAAGTGGCCAAGAATAGGCCAAGTGGTTTGAAACATGAAAAGACCTTCACAAATATCCTACTTGCTTTTTGTTGTTATGGAGATAATGTTTTTTTCTTTCTTGGTAAGTTGGCTCTAGCTGGGGAACTCGGAACTCTTAGCCTTGAAGACTCCAATGCCATGAGTCAAAGCTCATTGGTAGCATACTGCCAATTAGCGTTGTAGTCCATAAGAAATAACTAATAGATAAAAGATATTCACTTCCTCGTGTATTATGATTTAAATAATCTGTAAAATGCATCACTTAAACCAACCAGACTGTTGTGATGCTGGTGACAAATCAACACCAAGAAGGTCCTGAAGAATATCACTGCCTGAAGAGCTAGGAGCAGGAGCATCATCTGAACTTAGATCAAGCAGATCTACAAGAGGAGACACAGAAGGTTTGGAAACTCCATTTGGAAGATTAACTGAAGGTCCTGCCGGAGTTGATGCTGTGTCAGACAAAGACCCAGCTCTCCTGCCAATGAAAGTTGCCTCGTCCAAAACTGGCATCCTTTCGACAAGTGCAGAACTGCACAATGACAAATATTTTCTCATATGAAGAAATATTTTATGAGAGTGAGCTAGTGAAGTAAAAATTCAAGCTCTAGATAATATGATTAGCAAATAGTTAACCTTACCTAATATTTTGATGCTTTGCAATAATTGAATTGAACTCTATAGATCTTTGCTGCAATTCAAGCACAAGGTTGCCTTTGTACTGAACAATTATATCCCTGATCCTCCTACACATTATTTGAAGAGAATTATAGTTTCATCTCAAATTATACAAAAACAAGTGTAAATAAGATTGTAATAAGTCTTTGGGGTGTGTAAACTAAAGAGACAACAAAAGAGAATACTCCATAATTTGTTATAGAGCAACCACACTTGTAGCCAGTGTTTCAAACTATCTTGAACCTGGTTTTGTGGACTTTTACTATAATACTAATCATATTGTATTCCTATAAAACAAAGGCAGGAAATGTAAAAATAAATTCACTCAAAGCTATAATATAATAGATTCAAAAACATATAGAAAATCAGAGCATACTCCAAACAAGATGGGAAGCGTGAAGAGAGTTTCAAGAGAGCAACCAAAGTCATTGCTTTCGTGGTAAGATCTGATGAATGGCGTTTTATAGCAATTTCTACAACATCTACAGCATCTGACTCAGTCACCTGCTTGCATGAAATAAACATAAATTTTTCATTAAAAATAAAGATGAATTCAAAATAGATTCTTTTACAAAGTGTTATCCTTGTGCTACGATAGCAATATACAAGCAGATTGTATTAGAAGCAACAACAGTGATTAGTTTAGTTATTGTTACGCAAGGCAGAATCTCTATGATAACAAAAGCAAAACACATGATGGATTTTGGCTCATTATTTTATGAAACAATCAAAGTAAGCAAGAAGAAATAGAAAAGAAAGAGGCAAGCCAAGATCCTAAAAGTTTATGGTTGTGGCACCAAGTACACATTAGTCGAGATTGCAACAAGTTAGCTAATGGCTTGAACCAGTTTCTGACAGAGACTATGTTACAGATACTTGTCAATCAAGTAAAACAAATTCCAGTACTTGTCCCATTTCCTTCCTTAAGTTAAAGTATAATAAAAAAGAAACCAAAAAGAAAAAAATCAGATAAATTATGTCAGCTGCAACAAAGTACTGAGACACATGGGTTCCATTTCTTAATGACACTGTTATCCATCATCTAAGAAAGAATCACATAAAATAAGCCTCTTCAGAAAGGTTACTGTTAGAATCTCTCCTACAAGGAGCTTCTGAGACCAATATGTATATCAACTTGTTGCTCATCAAGTGATTGATCCTCTTCCGGCAACATGAAGCAATAGTAGATAGCTAACGTGTAAATTTTCAAGCAGATAGCAACTCACTGTTATTGGATCTTCTACGTCAAGCATTCCAATATTATTGACTAACATTTCACCATATTCTCCAATGCACCACACTGCAACTCGGACAAAACTTTCCTGATGAAAAATATCAAGCGATGTCATTATATTAATGATTAAAGAGAGAATCAACAGCATGCACAGATTTCATCAAGGTAGAAGCAAGCACCTGTTCGTTTGAGGTTTGAATTGCCTTGTATAATGCCCTTACTGTATATCCTTGAAGTTCAGAAGCATTGCTTATCACAACAATGAAGGCATGCCATATTTCATCTTTTACAAAATTTCCAGCCTACTAACATTGCATAAAGATCAATACTTGCACTCAATATAAAGTTCAATGAAAAAGCTCAAAATGAACACAAGCGTCAAAACAATGATCTCAATACCACAACAAATTAATTTAGTAATGATTTGTGATTGTGACTGATAAATAGAAACAGCAAACACAAAGTGATAAATATTCATGAAATCATATATATGCAGCAGTTTGTGCATCTATGCATTGACTACTGAATCAAGAAATCATAATATGATTAATGGTCTGTTTGGGATTGCTGTGGATTTCTGCTCATTTTGAAACAACCTTTTTTCAATTGAAGTTTCATAAGCCTTGTGAGAAAGAAACAGTTTGTATTTGGCAAAATCATTTGATAAGCACTTTTATCAATGTTATTGCATTCAGCAAATCTTTTGACAAAAGTGTTTTTTTACTGTCAAATTACTAAAAAGGACATGCATTTAAGAGGGTAGGTAGAAAAGGATTAGAGTTAATTATGATAATTAATGATTTTGAGTGGGGGTACCATTATCTTTTTTTGAAAAAAAAAGCTGCTTCTACTTATGCTTCAAAGAAGAAGTTCCAATTTTCTGCTTCCTTCTCGCAACAGAAAAAACTGCTTCTGCTACCACTTAGAAGCAGCCATCCCCCCCCCCCCCCTCTTCTTTTTTCAGAAGCTAGGCCAAACACCTCATTTGACCAACAGAAGCACTTCTTCCAAAAATAAACAGCTTCTTCTACTATGAAAGCTTGGCCAAACAAGCTATAATATAAATATATGTATTGGCAAAAGATAATAAGCCATGGTGGTAATCATATTTCCAAGGATGGATGGCAAATGAAGATAAATTGAAAAGCAATGCAACTATTACACACAAAAAAGCATGATTGAAATTATGTATACCCTGAAATAACTAACATGGGACCACAGGAAGGAATTTTCTCTAAAATGCTTAAATTTACCAAAAAACTTGTGTCCTAGATTTGTACCTGAGACAGAACCTTGAGCATCTGATCAATATACCATATCTTCTCTGGGGAAAACCTGAAGCACCAATTGACAAAAGGTCAATTGTATTGCATTGATCAAAGAAACATATTACACTAGTATATATACAGCAAAAAGAAGCTATAGTAGGACACTATCTAGTTAAAATAAATCAAAAAACTAACCCCTGAAAGTTAGGAATTACAATAACTACAGCCCAAAGTAAGAAGATTACAACAATCAATCCCTAAAGGCAGGGATTAAAATAACTACACAATACTAAATTGATTGCAGCTGCACTACAGACGGGATTTTCCCACACCAATAAGTTAATGCTAGTCAATAAAATACATGTTATACATGCAATTCATAGAATTTCTCAAGGTACTAATCGTAAATTGATACAGGAAGGATGAGGCCAATGTGAAATTTCCTTTTTTCATTCAACAAAAATAAAAAAGAAAGACTTTCAACCCCCCCCCCCCCCCCCCAAAAAAAAAAAAAAAAACAAAAAAAAGGGAGAAGAAAGACAGTAAAGAAAGGAGAAAGGACAGCAACATCCAAAATACCCAGATTGAAAATTATTGCAGACAAGACATCTTCCAACATGAAAAACAGTATATGAAGCTTCTTAAGGAATTAATGATGAAAAACAAATAAGAAATTAACTGGTTCCTGTGGGATACTGAACCATCTTAAATTAATGGAAATTCTCAAGTGCATTAACTATATACACTAGAAGGGAGCCCATGAATCCATTCAGAATCCTATGACTCACTTTGCAACTATAGAGCAAATTTTGGCAGTAAGTTCCCCCTTGAAATCTTGATCACTAACTTCCAGATAATCTATTAGCTCTTTTGTTAAGGGTTTTACATTACTTTCATTCACCAGCACGTAAACAAGTTCAAGGGCTCTTCTCCGAATTGAAGCATCTGCATCCTGAAGCAAAAATTCAAGTCACCAAGTTCTCAAGCTGTAAAACAAAACCTTTCAGCCTAATTGAACAACAAAAAGCCTAGTCGTTCAGGAAAGGAACAGGCCACGCAACTCATACCTTAACACATTCCAGAATTGTTGCCCGATGCCTCTGCACTGCCTGAGCATCAGCCATTACAGCCTTCATCAGCATGTTTAATGCCACATATCTAAAGGGAGAAAATAGGAAGCATTAAATTTTATATGATAGTGGAGAGCAATCCCAAAGCAAAAAATTACAAAAAACAAAGTAAGAAGGGAGAAAACAAAATATATGAAATGACCTATTGGGCCTGGACCCTGAAGCACACAAGAGATGAGACATTGATCTTTCAAGCTCCAAAATGTACTCAAAATTAAATAAATTGCATGGATTTCACTTATCCAGCCGTCAACTTAGAGTTAAATTCCAAGTTGACTCCAAATTTCAAGTTTTAAGAAAACGTCCAAAAAGACCTGATATTGTTATCACGGTTGGACAAGAATCTTCCCAGGATATTGATGGCAAGCACACGTAAGCCGCCATTATCTTCAATGCTCATTATTGTTTGAACACACTCATACAAAATGGCATTCCCTGCAACTTTATTTGACTCAGTCTTTGTAGCCACCTGAAAATAAGATCAGAAAGTTAAAAAATATTCAATGTCAATTTTCAAAGTAAATGGTCACTAATAATAAGAAATAGTTGATTAAAACACATCAATTCATTTATGAAAATGCTTATTTATGAATAAATATTAGTTACTGCACCACGTGGATAAATTTTTTAATGAAAATGCTTGGCTTCCTTCAGTAAAATACTGGAAGCTTTAACAGACACCTAATCATGCATTCATTACTAAAGCACAAATATTCTGCGGGTCCAAGCCTTAAAGACAAATCTCTTCTTTTAAAGAAGGAAAAATTTTATTAGAAAGAGAAATATTTACAAGATAAGATATCCTCAAACTAGGAAAAACATGAAAGGCTCAAAATAGAACACAGTAACAGAAACCCAATAATGATCTAATAGAGCTGCCCAATCTCTTTGCATATAAGATCAAGTGGTTCACTTTTTAAAAAAAAAAAAAAAAAGTCCTGAGCATCAAAGTGACACCATATACACAATTCAATCCCATAATACAATTAAAGTAGAAGATATGCCCTTGATGACATGTGCATTCCTCTCCAACCATACAAACCACAGAATTTGTTTCACAGTACTAGGGCACACCCAGCTCTCACCAAAAAATAGCAGAGTTTAATTCACAGGTAACTCCCCACTGGACAATGGAGAAATAAATGGGGCAAAGTTCCTGAACTACATCTGCTCATTACACGCATGCCTGAAGAAAAAGCCATATGGGCCCATCAAACCTGCAACATGTCATTTGTGTTTCCATAGTGTTGCCATCCAAACAAAGAATTTGACCTTTGAAGGAGCTTTAGAATTCAAATTGGCTTATCAAGAAGAAACCTTTCCCTTGTAGGGGAATGAGTTAGGGATTGAAAATAAAATCACCCAAAAAAAAAAAAGCAAAAAGAATCAAGATTCCAAACTCTCATATCTTGACTAAAAGAAAAGGGAACAATTTCAATTAATGTCAAAAGGTATTGAAGCTCACTACTTTCTCTATCAGTCAAGTTTAAGAAAAAATGGAAATTCCAAGAACAATTAGAATTGTGCACGGTAAAGAAATTTAGGACAGAAGAATCAAGAATTATGCAAAATAGAAAGACGATAAAAGCAAGGATATGCTTTAGAAAAGAGAACATTTCCTGCCCAAGTAACTTCCCAGAATCTCATTTATGAGTCATCACTCAATTTTGAAGAAACCAGTGGCATAAAAGATAACTATCCTTGTGAAATAAATTTCCAAGCATTCACATGAGTCACATTCGGCACTGTGTTGGCATTCCAATCATTTGCATTAAGCCATACTTGCTTCAAATTACCTTACGGGATAAAGCAGTCTGATAGGAAACTATGGAAAATATATTCTAGGCGCCAAAAACCCTAAAGTAACTCTATTTTAATGTCTTTTGAATTTTGACTTTATTTTATTACTAGTTTTAGTTATCAGCAGATTTGATATTCATTTTAATTATCTTTTGCTAGGTTTTATTAATTATCTATTAGTACAATTAAGCAATTATTTTTTATTAGGATTAGAATTAATATTATCATCTTTCATTAAGAAGTTATTTTACAGACTCTATATAAAACCCTTAATAGTTGTATTGGAAAACCTTTTCTTGAATAATAATAATAATAATACAGTATTTTGAATCTCTGATATCTCTCCCTTTCTTCTGCATATCGCTCCTTTCTTCTCCCCCCCCCCCCCCTTGTTCCCCAATTCACCCCATGTTGTCCTACATCAGAGTCACCTCAAAAGGAAAACACCATAACAATTTAGTTGACGAGGCAATGATTTTGGACATCAAATTTCCTAGACCCAAGCCCAAAAGCAGAGGCAGGACGGACCAGTGCGGTCCCCGCCATTCTAGAAAACTCATATATGCATATAAATGTTTTGGTGAAAATTAAGCATGGCCCCCCTACAAAAATAAAGTTTCCACATAACTACCCATAAAATTAAATGTGGCTCCCTCAATATTTTTGTTTGTTTCTTTTTCTTCCCCCATTCTTCCACTCCATATGATATTTACTCTTTGTTTTTATTAAGATAATTTTTTTCTCTTTTATTATTTAATGTTTTTCAACTTGCTTTTTATATTTGTCATGTAGTCTCTTTTAACAAACAGCATTGATAAATTGTTTTGCTTTATTATTTTAATCAAATTATCAATATTTTTTTTCTGACCTGAAAATGAATCCTATATTTCATAAAAAATTAGCTAATGAGATAGACTAGATGAAATGAGACATATTTAAGAAATATGTCCATTTTCTTATCATATGTAGCAATGTTGCTCACGATACCGAAGCAGTACGTGCTACAGAATACTATATTATGAATAATTTTGATACAATATATTCTTTTTTTTTTCATATCATACAAGTGCTAATTTAATTTCTTCCATATGGTATGTATGTATTATAAATAATTCAAATTTTTTCTTAAGATATTATGTATCATACCCTACAGTGTTGGCCTCCCAAAAATTTTTTCTACCTCCACCCTTGCCCAAGGCCCCATCCTTAGGTCTACAACAAACTGACCTACACCTGACCAAAGACAGTGTCTCATAATCCTCTCAATCTTATGGGCTACACCTGCTGGAATTTTAAAGAGATACGTAATAGATGAGTATGATGGATAAACATGAGCGAATTAGGTGATGCATCCCATAAGGTGGAAAAAGCCCCCTTCTAGTTATCCAAATGCTTTGAGATCTTTTGAACTACTGGTCCCAAAAAGAAATGGTTTGCAGATTGTGACCCAAAGGCACACCCAAATAAGAGAGGCCACTATAAAATCTAACACCCAGCAGCAAAAGAAGAAGGATCTTGGCTATCTACATTTATCTGCCACACTATTCTTAGCCAAATTAATCTTCAGACCTGGAACAGCCTCAAAGAATTGAAGGATTTAGGGTACATGTATGAAACTATGTCTATCATCCAGTAGAAATAAGATCATATCGCCTGCGAACAGCAAGTGGGAGACTATGATTTCCACAAAACTAGCTATTAGACATGACAGCACTCAACTCAAAAAAGTAAACAAAAAGGGAGAAAGGGGATCACCTTGCCTAACTTCTCTCTGACCTCAAAATCAAGATTTAGGTTGAGCAATGACAATCACTTGAAAAGTGGCAATAGAGAGACAACCAGATATCCATCTCCACCATCTATCACTAAAACCCAAATCTCGTTTACTAAATTAGCAAGGGTAAACGACGAAGAGTCCTCCTTCTCCCTTGCAAATCTGTTATTGCTAATCAACAAATTGAAAAGATATTTGGCTACAAATGCATTTGAAGACAAAAAAGAATTTGACTTCAACATAGGCACTATATTTTATAATATTCACAGATTAAGCACTAAATATATTACACCCCCTCCACAGGTCACACATAAAAGAGGAAGAAAAGAAAAGGAGAAAACTTAGGTCTGGTTTTTCTATCTTCGCTATTAGATTCTCTGATAAAAACATAATAAGTGGATTTTTTTTTCAACTCAACATCACATTATTAGATCTTTAAAAAGGAAAAAAAGAAAAGATTTAAACATGCCATATTTTTATTGGAAAATCCTATAACAAATATATAAAAAACTGTACCTAAATCTAGTCCAAAAGAAAAAAATATTTTTTATATAACAAAAATTTAATTTAAGAAAAGTCTGCAAACTACATTTTCATCATGAACTACACTTTACTTAGATTTTCTGATTTTTGACTTTAAACAGAACTGTACAACCACAATGAACACATCCAGTTAACCAACACCTTAAAAACACACCCAATTTGGTACATTCATTTAGCATCCATCCAGGCTAATGCAAACAAGTGAACAAACTCCCAAACAAACACTAAAAACTCTAGACCATAGCTAACCCAAGCCCACATAGCATTATTAAAATTGCCATTGCCTTCTAAAGGAATTCAAGCCTCTTCATCAGTGACTTAAAACAGAACAAAAATGAAATGTGCTAATGTAAATCATTTTTAATTGTCTTCAACTCTATGATATTTGTGCAAGTTCACTTCATAGATGCCTAACTCCAGCAAATGCTCTTACAAGTTTACATATTTTGTTCATCAAGCCAAGAACCTAAGCCCAATAGATATGTGCCATTGGTCTACAGCAAAGACGGTGATGTTATAACACGATTTTCCATAAGGCTAGACAATTGGCAGTTTGGCACGTGTGGTACCAAGCAATCAACATTGAGGGAATGGAAATTTTTCAAAAAATATTGAGAAATGTCTATTTTGTCCTTATAATTATTACTCAATAGTACCTATCTCACTTACCCACTTTTTTAAAGTAGGGGTATTTTCAATCCCACCTATCCACTTTTTTCACCATTTCCATTCCTTCAATTTTCTTTCTCACATACCAAACGTACCCTATATCAACTTTTTTTTTTTTTTCGGGGCATTTCATCATAAGAAACATAAGAAGGTTGTCCACTCATATTGCTACATCTATCAGACAATATGTTAATATCCAACATCCTGCCTTTCTCAAATCACATGTACTCATGTGGTAGGATGAAATACATTCTTTTCATTCTGTTGTTCACACCTAGAATGACTCTAAGTATGATCTTGGATTGGCTTTGCCCTCCTTTAGTTCAAAACCAACCCAACCCGCGATACATTACATAAACCCTTGCACACTCATCTTCTGACCAGTACCACCCAAACAGACTAGCATCCAAAAGCATAACAGTATCTTCAGCCATCCAGATTTTCCTGGAGATAAATCAATCAACCCTTCATCAAGTTTCCAGCATCAGTTTATATTGGTATACAAAGTCAAATGTTATGCTTTGATCAAAGGCATGGAAGTAGAAAGGAAGTAGAAACTATTGTTGTTAAACTAACAAGTTGACTTGCTGATTTAACCAAGTTTAAATTTCTATTTAAAAAAAAAATTGTATCAACTCATTTGTATATTCGAGTTCAGTACAAACTTAATTTAACTCGTCTTTGACTCAGATAAACTCAATGTTTTTTTAACCGAGTTTGACAAATTATCATATATCTGAGCCAAATTGAGTTTAAAAAATATAAAAATTCTTAAACCCAGGTCAATCTAGTGAAGAAGGACACAAAAATAGTATTTATATATGAATTTGATTGGAATTTCTATGTTGATTAATATGAATTATGAAATATAAATAAGTTTTTTAAATTAGTATAATTTAAATTGTATTTAAATGAATTTCTTTTTGTATATTGTATTTTATATATAATTATTTACAAATATAAAATTTTACGAATTTATGATATGAGTCTATATTACGACTTTACCTCCCTTTTGTGAGTTTACCTAAACTCATAAATTTAACAACCTTGGTAGAAACAGTTTTCAATGAAAAGGATCATCAGCAGATCCATGCAGAAATGACAAATAATCCAATCATTGCAGCACGAGCAATATAGCTAATTGATACTATAAGGCCTCGTTTAGTGCACATAATGAAAAGGAATAGAAAGGGAAAGAGAATTAAAAAAGTGATTTTGTGGATGGAAAATGACTCTCATACCCCTACTTAGAAAAAAGTAATAAAAAGAAACAGATACTCTTAAGTAATGATAACAATGGTATAATAGACATTGCAAACAACAAGACGGAAAGGGACCTAAAATTGACCATTTACACACAACTAACCTGAGCAAGTATGTCATTCATGGAATCGCTAGCATCAGCATCACCTTCACCCAACACACGCAAAAGCTTAAGCAATCTGATATGAAGAAAAGGGTCGGTGATGCCAGCAATGTCATACTCTGGTGCATAAGGACTGTTCGCTAGATCCTTTAGAATTCTGACCAAACCCTCTGTGCACTTCTACAATAATTGTTGACAGTAGTTTGTTACAACAAAAGCTTAACACAATCCAGGCATACTTTGCACAAGAGCTCTTCACATACAACAGTTACAGAAGTAGAGTATGAAATTTAAACAGTTGCAAATATGAGGCTTGTTAAATATGCCCTTAATTAAGTACAAGTCATTTATAGACACCAGACTAGCAAACAGTTACACGTGCCATGCCCAAAAAATTCGTAAGAAAGATTTTTAAAGAAAATATAGTTTACATAAACCATAATAATAGCCATGAATTAAAAATGAAATCAGTATTTCAAAAAACTAAAGCATATTTCAACTTTTGCTAGACATAATTTCAATCCTCAATTCAGGATCAATTACAAATCCCAGATTCCAGAAATCAAGTTCATGAAATTCTCACACAACTTATCAGAAAGTAAATTCAGGCATTCGTGATCACTCTTTAGTCACTAAGACTGAATACATATTCAGATGCTGTGGCATAGAATTATTTTATCATGTTGAGTCTGCAGTAGGTAAGTTTACTTCAATTAAATCAAAAGTGCGTGCTAAGAAAATACACAATGCTATAAGCAAAATAGTTATTAGAAAGATGCCCAATTACCTTTCTAAAATATTCAAGAGCTTCTGTGTCAACCTTACACAGATCTGTACAAAGCTGAACCCCAGAGATCAAAACTCCATGATGCTTCTCCTTAAGTAAGGCAGCAGCAGGATTTATAAAATTTTCCGCCAAGTCTGGAACTTTCTTTATGATTCTTATAGAGCATAATGCGGCCTATATAACAATAGGTATAGTGAATTCACCAGGATGAGCAATGACAGCTCAAGCAGTTCAACACAAAATGTTTTATTAGAAACTCAGACAACAAATTACAATAGTTACTATTTCTTAACAAATGGGAGAGGAAGGACCACTAACCACTAACAACGTAGGGTCAAGTGACCAATTTTTGGAGGTCAAGTACTTGAAAGGACGTTTAAAAAAAAATTTTAAGAAGAATACTTCAAGTCCCCCAAAAAAAAAGAAAAGGAAAAAATTATTGACTATGTAAGATTAAACATATTTCACTCATGGAAAATAGTGATATATCTAAAACCACCAAATCTTTAAGATTTACTCTCATAACTCTGAAATTATTTTTAGCATTCTTCAAAATGATCATAAGTCATTATAGGTCCCAAAAATTACTCTTCAGATGTCCAAAAATGGTTGCACAGGCCAAATAAGGTATGCCACTAAGTCTTATTAACATCACACAATAAAAGAGCATAGTCTTTCATAATTTTTTTTCAATAAAAAAAGAATTTATTGAAGATATGAGAAGAGCATTGCAAAGAAAATACAAAATACACGCCAAAAAAAAAAAAGTCATCAGCTCAAAAGAGCTTTCCAATCCCTTCTGTAAATCCACAAGGGAAAACCCCCTGAAATTTTTCCCAATAAAGGCTTCAAAAAAGATTCAATAGATACAAACTGTCTCTTAAGTATCTCTTTAGTGTCCTATGCAGGAAATTTAGCATCCACATAAGCATGTAGGCAAGCAACTTTAACATTATATAAGGACCAGAAGTATGTCCCAGATGAAATTTAATTTTTAATAAAATTATCAATTCTTTATTGGTCGCTGCCTTGCCAAGTTCATGTAAAAGACCTCTTAAAAATTCAGGAAGTAAACATCATTACAAGAAATTTTGAAACAACATAAACAAGTGACAAGTCATTTTCTTGGAGAAAAAAATAAAACAGACAAGTTTTAAAACTAATAACTTTGAGTAGATAACTATAAGATATTGCCATTAACTAAGGAACACCATGAAGCTATAAAAAGCAAACATGGCCTCTTCTCCTCCCCTTAGCATACATCAATATATATAAAAAAAATCCAATATATGCATCAAATTCAAATATTATTTAAGTGAGACACAAAAAACACTTTTAAAAGGAAATGAATAAGGCACCTTCTTCCGAATATTTGGATCCCGAAATTGCATCAATCTCTCAACCTCTGGTGCAAGATCACGAGCCATTTCTGCTGAACAAATGTTTCCTAAAGCACAAAGAGCAAGTCCAACTATATACTGATTTGTGTGATTAAGATCTCTGAGATTCAGTTAAGGTTGCTATTGCCCTTCATTGACCCCCCCCCCCCAACTAAACCCCAAAAAAAAAAGTTTCAGAAAGAAAATAATATTGATAGCACTTTTTAATATGAAATCCAGAATCAATACAGATATAAGAAAAAAAGACTTCAAACTGGATACTGTTTCAAAGAGTTCGTGACCAACATCAGAACTTCTTGTCTTTCATCAAGAAGCAACATAAGGCCGAGGTAACCTATCCTCTTCTCAGGAAATCCAGGAGATGCAATCAACTTGAGGCACTCCATTTGACCAAAATGTGTGGGGTAGCCAAGCATGTGGATGAACATTAGCTTAGCAATATTCCGATGCCTATAGTCTTGATCATTTTCATTGATTGCAGCACGAATGGAAGCACACTCTTTTCTTATGACGGCTCGTTCTTCCGCTGCAGTTTTGCAAGCACGTATGGCCCGAATCATGTCCCTACAAGTATGAATATGAACCAAATCATTAAAAAATAATAATAATTAAACCATAATATAAAAAGAATAAACTGACAATTTATCATCTATACAGGAAAAATTAGCAATAAATTTAACTGTTTTCTTGATTTTGCAATCATTGAGTACATTGGAATAAGGGTTCAAACACAAAAATGCAAAAACAAGCACTTACATGCCCAAAAACAAAAGAAAGAAAGGAAAATACTGCTTGAATAAGTGATAATATAGGAGGATGAAAATTGAAATTCCAAATTTTTTTGTATTAAACTAGCTTTATCACATAGTTGAAGTTGGAATAGAAGGGGAGAACAAAAGAATCTCTCACTGTAAATAAGAAAGTAAAGTAATACAAAAGTGCGTGCCAATCTCTCTACATATATCAAAATCAACCATTTGAAACATACTAAGAGCAGAAAGCCATAAGTAAGCCAAATATACAAATTCTATTCCACAAATGCGAAAAAGGCAACGCCTCTTTATCTTTACACTCCAACAGTCTAACCAAATACACAAAAGACCTCCAAAGATAGCATATTGGCAGAAGGCCTTCATTTCATTCCCCACTCCCAAAACCTAATAAGCATATAAGAAAACATGGCTCCAAAATCTTAGGATACTGAAGATTGAACCCCAGATTGCAATCTATACCAAAAGATGTTAATTTCCAATTTCATTTCCTCTTCTTGGAAGACAATGTAAATAACATATTTTCTAGGTATTCTTAACCATTTGTGTTCCAATTTCATGAAAAATTATATATACATGAACTCCCATGACAATATTCTAAGTATTGAGTCCATTGACACAAGATTCAAATCCATCTTGTTTGGGGTACTATATAAGGTGAACATCAGTGATCTTTTGCAGATGCAAAAGCCATATAAAACTCTCATAATATGAGAGTCATGTGCTCTAATAACCTTGAACCTTATGCTCACTTTTTCACAATGTTTAGTTGCTGCTTGGAATATTAGAACCAGATTTCTGTAAGTTTAACTTAAAGTAAGGATTTTGTCTTCAAAATATTGAGATATTTCCATTGCTTAAATAGTTTTAATCTTTTAAAAGTAATAGCAAAGGAAAGAATCTATGAAGGCGTACAATGTTTACTATAGGTTGAATCTTGGTGAGTTAGGCTAGAGCAGTATGCTAGAGTATGCAGAAGGCTAACATACACTAAATTCCCTTCGACTTATACTAACGTGCACGCTAACACCCCCCCCCCCCCCCCCCCTCCGTGGGGGGTGGGGAAGGTTCTGATTTTACCAATAAACTTACTAAACAAAGCAAATGGTGGCAATAGCAGTATAGAGCCATTCTTTGAGTAGGCTCGTATAGGCACAATTTCAAAGAGTAACCAAGCAGGCATAGACCCCATCTTATTTATTCTCTTTTAACCTGAATCTGTTGTGATTATATGAATAACCTTTCAAGGGCTTTTCTTTAATATATGATTATATCTGTCAGGCCATATCTGCAACAATTTCAATCTCAAGTTGCTTTTTCTTTTCTTTTTTTTCTTTTTAAAAGGAGGGGTTGCAGTGCCAATAAAAGGAGCACACACACAAGACAAAAAATGCACACAACCAAGTAGCATCTGGCCATAATTGCTTCTGCAGAAAGTAGACCATGGTGAATATTGGCATCAATCTTGGTGAAAATACCGCAATAAATCATGTAGTTTAATCCTTTACTAGTTGCACTGATCCTTGTGTGTAGAAATGTGGGCCTATCCGATCACTGTGACTGGTAGAAAAACCTCAAAGGGCAAGATGGCTGTCAACAATTCAAGAATTAAGCTTTATGGTGATCTCTTTTTTAAAAAAAAAAAAAACTTTTTCTTCCTGGAAATTTATTTTTCTTTTCTTTCAGGAAGATCTAAAGGAGGAAAATGATTGATCATCATTTTACAAGGATGAGACCGTCTTGTGAATTGTGATCCATACCAGCCTTACAAGAAAAGAAAAAAATGAAAATCATACACACTGTAGAATTAATTGGCAAATTCAACCTCTCATGCAGGCACTATAAGTAAATCTCACCCCAGCTCAGCACATTGAAGCATGACACTTAATGAATTCTGAACAAATATTACCAAGTTTAGCTAACCCCATTTTACCCGAGTCTCCAATTCCTATAAATTACAATCGCAGAACTAGAACTAAAAGACCAACCGACAAATGAAAAATTTAAAGATACACCAGTAATTTCCCCGACAACCACTCAAGGTAATACAAAATTGAACAGAAGGAGCAGTCAATCTGACCACAAAAGAAAAAAAACAAAACTGGGTAACCAAGAATTGGAACCTCTAAGTCCTAGATACAACTGAGCATGAAGAACAAATAAATACATATACATTACACACCTAGTGTGTACAAGCGAGCGTTACTTTCTGTGCACTTGATCCAACAAAATGGGAACAGCAGTATTCATTGCTTACCTCAAACTCGTCCCTGAAGAGAAGGGATTCATGACTGGGTTCGTGGTGAAGCTCCCTCAAAGCTCAATCGGATCCAAGCCAACTGAGAGGAAACAGAACAGAACACGAGATCAATCACGAACAGCCCGGGTCGACAACAGATAATTAACGGCTCGAATATTTAGACCGATATACGAATTGCTTAGGCGATGTAGAACAGAAAGAGGAGCAGAGGAGCAGAAAAGATTTGGATCTGAGACGCAGCGTGTATATTTACGACCTGTGAATTCCGGGGGAATGAAGCATTCCTTCCTCCCACTTGCAACGATATGTTTCTTCTTCTTTTTTCCGCTTGCTTCTGAATTTTCTGACAAAATAAAATGTTAAATTATTTTTTATCCCTGTAATTTCACTTCATTTTTCCATCTCTAAATTTTGAAAATTTTATAACTACATATTTATAATTTTAAAAAATTTAATTTACTTCTTCACATCAAACTTTTATTAGTGTTATATTAAATTTGGTTAACATAATTATTTATATACATTTTGATATTTTAAATATATATAATTTATATTAATATAAAAATAATTCACCTACATAATAAATAATTCAATTTTCATTAAGTGACTTAAATAAATTAATTTAAATTATGTATGTTTTTAAAAAAATATTTAATTGATCATATTATTTAATCTAATTACAAAATTAGATCAAATTGAAAAAATAGAAAAAATAATCTGCGTTTTGCTGGTATTCAAGTGTTTGTAGCTTCCCTTGCATCGAAAAAAGAAAAAACGAAAATTCGCACGGTCCTCTCACCTCTGTGACAAAAAGTTCATCGGTGAATTTGATTGGCTGTGATCACATTGAACAAAATGAAACGACGTAGTTTCGCCTGCTTGTTGCCGTTACAAATTCCCATTGGTCGGTGAAGAAATGGCCCTCACCTCTCTTGATGCGAAGGAAGTTTTTTCTTGTTTAATTATAAAAGGGCACCTTGCTAACTTATTGTTAAATATAAATTTATTCATTAATAGAAAATTAAACTCTCATCAAGAATTAGTTTATATGATGCACGGGGTGTTCAGGATTTAAAAAAGAAAAGAAAAGAAACCAAAAAATAGATTCTATGCATGAACACCAATGAGTTGCACTTGAGACTATAAATATATTAATTTTAACAAATTTATTATCTATTATATATATAAACTTTCAGTTTTTTGTTACCGTAGCTAAGTCAATTTTTTATCTAACTTGACTTTTGTTGGATTTTGTGATGTGTTTTATTACTTTTTCTTTTTAATATATTTTCACATCAATTTTTATTATTTTTATTTTTCTGTACATTTTTGTGCATAATACGGGTGCCGAGCTAATTATAAGTAAAAACTCAAGTGTAAAGTATTTATATTAAATAATATTAAAATTTAAAATTATTTTTAAGAATTCAAAAATAAACAAAAATTAAATTATGCAGTAAAATTACAATTTAAGATCTCAAATAAATATCTTTTATTTTCAAAACTTTTAAAATAATTTTAAATTTTAAAGTGTTTAATATTAGATTCTTAACTGTAATTTTTTTTAATTTTTTATTGTAAACTTTGTATATGATACAAACTATTTTTGGACAAATAGATACCTACTCTATAAAGCTTTTAGACACGCTAATTGAGTTCTTACAAAGTATCTTATTTCATCGCATATTGTTGATGTGAGGAAATATCTCAAATATAGTATATATAAAAATTAGTTTGCATCTATTTAAAATATATAAAATGATTTAATAAAAGTTACATATAACCTATTATTAAATTTGATATCTAGTTTTAATTAATGGAAAACTATATAATTCTCTTTAGCTATAACTTATTAAATTTGAAAGAGTATAAAGTAGCATTTCAATCATTAGTTTAAATGAAAAACTAGATAGAATGACTCAATCTTAGAAGGTAATAGCTTAGGAAGGCATTTTTCAATTTCAAAGATTCAAAGGATAGGAATTATTAGCATTTTTACTTTAAGACAGGTAAATGGTGTTAAAAGCACCATGATATCAAATAAGTTAATACTTATAGTTTAACTAACCTTTTTTTTTTTTCATCCCTTTCTTCTTTGTTGAAAATTTTTCTTCCATTCTTCACTAATAATCTAGTAACTTCAAGTTTTTTAGCAGTCCCAGCAAATTCAACCTTTGCTAGTGCCCATTAATTTTGATCATTCATTCTTTAAGAAGAATTGTTGCACAACAGTTCATCATGAAATGGCTTAACTACTAGTAACTGGGAAAAAGTGTTGCTGCCTTATCATTGACAAATTTAAAAGGCTTCTTCATAAAGCACGCTATTTTACTAGTTTTCTTGGTCTTCATGATTAGAGAGTACAATAAACCTTAAGATTGTGATGTTCTTGGTGGGATTGGCCTAGGAGTTACTTTGGATATAGTCTTGAAGCTTACAAGAAAGTTGTCTTTTTTCATTATTTTAGGTTTTTTATTTTTTGCTTTTGTATTTATTTATTTATTTTGTAAAGGAAATTGAAAACAGAAACAAAACAACTAAAGGTGGCATCTTGACTGTTCATAGAAGCCTAGCAAGTCTAGTAGAAAAGGCCTAAGAGATAGAAAGGTGAATTGAGGTGA
This sequence comes from Erythrophleum fordii, assembly GCA_032878935.1. Classification (NCBI taxonomy): domain Eukaryota; kingdom Viridiplantae; phylum Streptophyta; class Magnoliopsida; order Fabales; family Fabaceae; genus Erythrophleum; species Erythrophleum fordii. Next base: position 42,978,137 of record JAVQMF010000053.1, on the reverse strand, counting down.
AGTAAGTGAGGGGAGAGCTTTCACTCTGTCATATTTTACTGAAAGGTTGGCGTAATTGTTAGACTTTTTGAAGATATGCTTGATGGACCAATCTTCGAAAGCTCTTGGGAGACATTTATAGTTGATGATTAAGTTCCAATATAGGTGATGTTAAAAGGAGTCTTCTTTGTTTAGCAAGAGGATAGCCAAATTAGAGCCTGATTTGATTATCAACTTCTTAATACCAAGTAAAACCACAAGTTTCACTCCAAGTTAGATGGCTTAGAGTTCTAAAAGAATAATTTTACTTGTTTAAAAGAATTTGGTAAAGTCAGCAATCCAATTTTCTGAAGTGATCACAAATCATACCACTAGCATTAATGTGGCTTCTACAAGCAGATCTATCAACATAAAACTTGAACTAAGAGGGGTGAGGGAGTATTTCTAAGAAGTGTTAAGGAAAGAGCAAGGTTAAGGGTTTTGTTAGGAAGGTGAATTCAATTGTTTTGCTTTACTTTTGTTATAAATACTCCTTAGATTGTAAGGCTTATGGTTAACAATATGATAGTTTCTCTTAAGCTAAATGGTTTTACAAGTAGGAAATGACAAATTTTTAAGGGATATTTGAAAGAAAGAGATTACACTACAAAAAATTGTGGTTTAACTATGGTATTTTTATGGCTTTAGTGACCATTATAATCGTCGCCAAACATTTAGCAACAATTTCCATATTTGTTGTTGAATCATCTATCACAAAAGTTTTAATCATGATTTTAGTTAGCCATGGGAAAAATCATCTCTAAACCTTTGTTTAGCTAGAGTTAAGGAACTATGATTAAACCACAATTTAGCCATAGTTGATAAAATTGGCTAAAAATTTAATGTTAAAGATGCAGATTTGAATCATTGCTACAAATTTAAAAAAAAAAAATTGGCCCGCTAAACTGTTGTTTTATCTTTTTTTTTTTCCCTACATTCTATAATAACAATTATAAGAAGGTCCAAAGCTAATTTTTAGCCAAATAATTTTCAAAAAAAAAGAAACTAAAGAATTAATATGATACTTTTTTAACAACCAACAATCTTTAATACTAATTTTCAATAAATTTTTCTTCTTCTTCTTCTTAAGGTAACTATTATCTTAAGGCACATATTCTGAATAAAAGAATAAACATTTAACTTAAAAAAGCCATCCACATACTCAGTAGCATATCCTTTCTAAACTAACTACAATATAATTCACAATTACAAATTATACTAGTTGTAACGTAGTTACAACCAATAGTAACAAGAAAAATAAAATTCATTTCTATAAGAAAGAATTATCATTAACAGGTTACTATTTATTATCTCGATTACTCGGAGCCTAAAAATCAAAACAAAATATTATTAGTAATAAATTAAAAACCAAATATAAAACTCTTCCTTCATATAAGTTGTATGTAACTAGGTTTGGAAGGTGGAAGCAAAGTTTAGGGGAGACATTATGGAGTTTCCAAATGTGACAATTAAGGAGACAGTATCGAAAAGTATGGAGAATTGACTTGGAATAGGAGGAGAAAAGGGGGTGGCAATCATAGTGAGGGGTGATCACAGTGAAAACAAAGTTTTAAGATAGAAGTTTTGAGTTGTTGGAAGATTATTATTGGTGGATCTCGATAGGAAAAATTGTTCACAAGGATGGGAAGGAATTTTTCATATCTAGGGAGGGGAAGGGTGTCATTTCGAGGTGTAAAATGGTGATATCATGATTTGATGATGAAAATTCCATTAAAGGATGGTTTATAGGGAAATGTATCTAGGCTTTTTGACACTGTTATTATAGTTTCAAAAATTAAAAACTCTAACACTGAATCATAAAATCTATTGCATGATATATTTAATAATTTTTAAAATTTTCTTTAAAAAGGAAACGCAAACCCACATGGCCCGCATTTCCTCTAATAAACGCAAGCTATATAAGCCTGTGTTCAACATGCATCAGGCCCTGGGAGTAACATTTTGGAAGGGGACATGATAAAGGATTGGAAGAAAAATTAGGGAGGGAAAATATTAGATATAATATATATATATATATTATAAAAAATAATATAACATATTTTATATAATAAATATTATATTTTTTATACTATATAAAATAGATAAATTACATTATATTTGTTATATATAATATTATTTAATTTTTAATATAAAATATTAAAATATAATTATTATTAATAATTTTATAACTTATCATTTTATTGATAAGATTATATTTTTAATTATAATTTAATTCTTTTTAAGTGATTTGCATTAAAAAATATTCTGTCTCATTAAAAATTTTATAAAAAAATTCTTCTTAACATATCTAGAATAAAAGACTGATTTAGTTCAGTGACAAGTTCTTTATTTTGTTGAGTAAATAATATAATACATTATTAAAAAAAACTTACAATTTCATTTATTATTCTAAATAATACAATAAATTATAAAAAAATACTTGTAATATTCTCACCCATTGTTCAAAATAATATAATACATTATTAATAGATTAAGTGTTCCTATTTATTTTTAGCCACTGTTCAAAATAAATAAATAAAGAGTTTGGACTAAGCCAATCCTTTTATAAGATTTATTTATTTAATAAAAAAAACTTGAAATAAATAAATTAAAAAATACCTAGGGCTTAGGTATTTTTAGAAAAGCTCAGTATAGCATGATTTCCTAATTTATTTTGAACAATGGGTGAGATTACAAGTATGCTTTTCTATAATTTATTGTATTATTTAGTATAATAGATGGCATTACATGTTTTTTCTTTTATAATATATTGTATTATTTATTTGACAAAACAAAGAACTTGTTAATGAATTAAATCAGTCTTTTATTTTAAATAAGTTAAAAAGATTTTTTGTAACATTTTTAATGAGACAAAATATTTTTTTATGCAAATCACTTAAAAAGAATTGAATTATAATTAAAAATATAATTTTATCAATAAAATCATAATTTATAAATTTATTATTAATTATATTTTAATTTTTTATATTAAAAATTAAATAATATATTATACATAAAAAACATAATGTAGTTTATTTATTTTATATAGCATAAAAAATATAATATTTATTTTATAAAACATATTATATTTATTATATATAATATTCCTCCCTCCCTAATTTTTCTTCCAATCCTTTGTAACGCCCCTCCTTCCAAAATTTTATTTTTAGCCCCCGATACATGTTGAACGCGGACTCATAGCCTGTGTTTTGTAAAGGAGATGCGATCCACGAGTCCACGTTTCCTTTAACAATAATTAAAAAATATATATTAAGCACATCAAGCAATAGCTTTTACGATTTAGTGTCAGAGTTTTTAGTTTTTGAAACTATAATGACAATGTCAAAAAGTCAAGATATCTTTAATATTTGTGGCTAGAAGAATTAAGATTATTAGATTTCATGACGATTTTTTTTTATTGGACCATTTTATGAAAGATGCTTAGGGAAAGGATGAAAGGGTGGATTAGGGAAAGTTAGGGGAGAATAGGCCACAAACTTTTATGCTGTGTTTGGATGAGGGAGAAGAAAAGTGAAGGAAGAGAAAAGTGGGGAGAAATGCGAAAAAAGAGAAAATTGAAAAGAAAATATTTTCTCTTAGTATGTTTGGATGGAAGGAGGGAAGATAAAAAAGAAAAAGATATATTAATTTAATATAATAATAATATTATTATTATTTTAAATTTTACATATATATATTTTTAAAAAAGTAAGAATAATAAAAGAAATAAAAATTAATTTAAGAAAATGTTTAAATTATAAAAAATTATTAAAAATACATATTTAAAATTTAAAACATATTTTTTAAAAATATTTTTTAAATTAATTAAATTTTATTTTATAAAAAATTATTTATAAATGATTATTTTAATCTCATAAATATTAATATTTATTTTAAAATTTTATAAATATTATTTTAATATATATTAATTAATTTAAATATAATAAATATTATATATTTAAAATAATATAATATATATATTTATACACAATGCATTGCCTTGGCCAATGCATTGTTAGATATATATATATATATATATATGTTCGACTGAAGTTTGGCCGGACATATTATCTGACTCTATTGCAGTCAAATAGTATTATTTTAATAATTTTTTGTTTAAATTATATATAATTTATTAATTTTAATAAGATAAAAATATATTATTATTTTATACAATATATTAATCAATTTCATAATAAAATTAATCATAACATTAATTTTTTAATTAATTAATTAAAATATTAAAGAATTTTGTATATATATATTATAGTGTTAATTAATTAAATTTATATATAATATTTTTTAATTATATATATAATTTGTTCATTTTAATATTAAAAATTATTATTTTAAAAATATATTTATTATTAATTAATTTTATAATAAAATTAATAATTATAATATTAATTAATTAATTAAAATATTAAAAAAATTTGTTAAACTAATATATTTTTTTATTCAATCCTGCAACGCGCAGTGTTTTTTCCTCCAAATTTCTCCATCTTCAGGGAGAAAAAAATCGATGAGATCCACCGTACTTTTCTCTCTATTTTTTTTTTCCTCCCTATTTTTCTTTTCGAACCAATCAGGAGAAAATGTCGTTTTCTTCTCCCTCCTTTTTCTCCCGCTCAGTTTTCTCTCCATCCAAACGCACTATTAAGATATGTGTATGATTTCTCTGTTTCTTACCATCTAAATTAAATTTAGATGATCTAAATTTTTTTTATTTTTAAAATTTTCTAATTTTAAATAAAGTAATATATAAAATAAAAATAATTATATAATTATGGATTTTTAAAAAATAATATTTAATATTAAAAAATGTAATAAAATCTGAACAATCTAGATGTTTCTTTAAAATAGGAATACTACATAACAAGAACACCGAAACAAGAGCATGCGATGCTCCTGTTTTGAAGAAATAGATAAACCGCATACAATATAATGGAGGCTTAATAAGCCAAATATATGAGAATCTTAAGTTTTCTTGAAGGGAGCCAAAAGTCATCCCAAGCCTTAACAAAATAATTCAAGCCTTTATAATAAGCCAAGCCAAATTAATAGGTATTTTGTCTTTCGCAATGTTTTTGCTAATAAAGGAGGAGTTTCCTTCTTCTTCTTTTTTGTTTCAATGTTTAGGTCGTATTGATGTTTGAAAAATATACCCATATGTTGTTTGAGTTAGTTGCAAGCTTTCATATGAGTTTGGCTATGAAGCAAACATTTAGGAGGGAGCAATTTAAAATTCCAAGGCCACTAAGAGATTTGGGGTGGGTAATGTTTTTCCAAGAAATGAAATAGATTTTTTTCTAAGAGAGAGTGAACCTAAAGGAAATTTCTATTAGCCTGTCATTGTTGGAGAAAAGATACTTAGGGAGAGCAAAGGCTGGCATGCAATGCAGTGATTTTCAAATGATGTTTTCATTCAAAGAACTCTATCTTCTTCATGTGAAATAATAATTTACAAGGGATTTTTTTTAATAATAAAAAGAATTACATAAACTATTCTTTCATCTTAGGAGAGATGCCAAAATTATATAATATTTTTCTCTATATTGAAAATATTCACAAATTTTCCCTTAAGCTAAAAAATAAGCAAAATACACTCAAGAATAATATTAAGGTTAAAATAATCATTTTATTTCTTAATTTTAATTATTGTTTCAAAATAATCTCTTAAATTTAAAATATTACAGGATAATCTTTTAACTCGTTAAACTGTATTAAAAAAATCCTGGTAAATAAAATTTATTAAGATATTAATATCATTTTATTTTTATGTTGAATTTTTTGTATAATTTAACTGATAAAGTGACATTTAAAAAAAAGTAAAAAAAAAAGGTAAACGCATCCACGGGCTTTTTGACTCTCATACTCAAAGAAAAAAAACTAATGACTCATACGCTGCGCCGCCAAAACTATTTCCCCAAACACTTAAATTTTTTTTTTATTAATGGGTCGCGATATTTGAAATGCCATGACCTATTTTTTTATTATTATTTTTAATTGAGTCGCGGCATCTGGGATGTCGAGACTCAATATATTTTATTTAAAAAAAAATAAAAAAAAGGTAAACGCATCCACGGGCTTTTTGATTCTCATACTCAAAGAAAAAAAACTAATGACTCATACGCTACGCTGCCAAAACTATTTCTCCAAACACTTAAAATTTTATTTTTTATTTTTTTTATTAATGGGTCGCGATATTTGAAATGCGGTGACCTATTTTTTTTATTATTATTTTTAATTGAGTCGCGGCATCTGGGATGCCGAGACTCAATATATAATTTTTTATTTATATTTTATTTATTTTATATTTTTTAATTTATTTAAAAATAAAAATAAAAATAAAAATATTTTTTATTAAATTCAAAATTATCTACAAAAATATAAATTAAATTTTTTATTTTTTAGTTTTAATTATAATTGAAATTATTTTAACTAATTTTAAAATATATACTTTATTATTATGATTATTTATTTAATATTTTGAATTTTTTTAAATAAATTATTAGACTTATTATTTTTTAAAAAAATTGAATTGAATTATTTTTATTTTTATTTTTATTTATCATATAATTTTTAAATTTAAATTTTTTATATTTATTTCATCCAATTTTTTAATTTTCTCATTTAAATTAATTACAGAATTTAAATTTTTTTTACAAAATTTTGAGTTAAAAATTTCAATTCTTTGTAGTTATTATATATATTAATTCGTTAGCTTTTTTAAAATCTTTAATTTCTAATTCTTGAATGTTTATAACGTCACCAATATAAACATATTGTCTATTACTAGTTCTTATGATCCAAATACACTTTAATTCATTGGTTCTGCTGTTATCGACTACATGTAAATGGGTTTAAAATTGAATCATATTATTTTTTTTTTTTGTTCTTTCAATGCAAAGGTGAAGTAAAGAAAATGAAATATTGTGTATAAAAAAAAAAATAAACATGCAATTGCAGTGGTAAGTTTTTTTATCCTAAAAATATAAATATTCAATGACTGAAAATTAAAGATTTTGAAGAAATTTACGAATTAATATATATATATATATAATAACTACAAAGAATTAAAATTTTAAATTCAAAATTTTGTAAAAATTTAAATTCTATAATTGATTTAAATGAAGAAATTAAAAAATTGGATGAAATAAATATAAAAAATTTAAATTTAAAAATTAGATGATAAATAAAAATAAAAATAAAAATAATTCAATTCAATTTTTTAGAAAATAATAAGTCTAATAATTTATTTAAAATAAAAAAATTCAAAATGTTAAACAAATAATCATAATAATAAATTATATATTTTAAAATTAGTTAAAATAATTTTAATTATAATTAAAATTAAAAAAATAAAAAATTTAATTTATATTTTTGTAGATAATTTTGAATTTAATAATAAATATATTACATTTAAATTTATTTTTAAATAAATTAAAAAATATAAAATAAATAAAATATAAATAAAAAATTATATATTAAGTCGCAACATCTCAGATATTGCGACTCAATTAAAAAAAAATAAAAAAGACTCATTAATAAAAAAATAAAAAATAAAATTTTAAATGTTTAAAAAAATAATTTTAACGATATAGCATATAAGTCATTAAGTTTTTTTTTCTATTCAATACTCAAAACGTTGGAAAGGAGAAAAACAAATTTTTTTTTTGTTTTTTTCATTTTGGTTGGGTAAACAAGAAACTCATGTTGACTTTACAAGTATTCGGTCTTCCTTCTACAGTGCAAAGCACTGGTCCCTTTTTTTTTCTGGCCAACACGCATTGGCTTCTTTATTGGAAATAAGCAATATTATATACACAAGCCACCAGCCTTAACTTGCACTTTCAGTAAAGTGACTGGGCTAGTACGATCACTGCCTTCCATGGCTTCTTCTGCCTTGCTTACGCTTCCTCTATACCTTCTTTTCTGCATCTTCTCACTTCAAGGTAATTCAACCAAAATCATCATCACCTGCGGTTTATTTCTCTCATATGTATTTTTACGCCATTTCTAAAATTTTGGAACTTCTAATATTATTTCAAAACCCCATTGATCAGTAGTTTCGGCCAAGATCGTCCTTGAAGACGGCTATACGGTGGCCACCGTCATCGACGGTCACAAGCTCAAGATCAACCCTTATTCGGTGCTCCCGCTTCCCGGTTCGTCCAATGTTGTTATCCTCGATTCCATTAACAGTGTTTTCTACACCGTACAGTTTCCCATATCCCAAGGTACCATCTTTTTATGCTGGGGGTGTTAAAGCTTTCTACATTACCTTTTTTGAATGGCTATTTTTCGCTCGGTTATTGCAGATAGTGTTGTTAAAAGGTTTTCTGGTTCTGGAGATGGGTCTTCCGGATATTCAGACGGTGACGTGGGTTCTGCTCAATTTAACAAACCCAGAAGCTTCGCTGTTGATTTTAAAGGAAACGTGTATGTTGCTGATACGAACAACCACGTTATAAGAAAGATCAGCGGCTCTGGTATATTTACATGTGACTTTACATTAATCTATCGTTGTTTTTGTTACTTGATTATCCTATCTTACGGATTTAAGTTCCTTTTTTTCTTTTTCCTGTACTTGTATTGTTTGTTTTATCATCTGACGTACACAACAAATGAAAAGGGTGAGGAGGAGAAGGGGCATTGTTTTAGAGTGCTACTTGTCTTGAAACAGCAACTATTAAAAAAAATGATTAAATGGGGAAAAAAATAGAATTAAAGAGACTATGTGCTGAACTGCACTTGCATCAACTCTGCATCAAGAATAGGGACCAAACACTGAACTCTAATATTAGCTTTACATAAACTGGTAAAATACTTATTCTCAAATGCTTGCTTGGATCACTGAATCTAAAAACAACTTCTGATGCATGTGTTATTGGCAAATTATGGGCATTCCTTCAATATTTTTCTGTCCTGACTAGGTGTGACCACAATTGCTGGAGGTTTCTCACAGAAGTCTGGTAAGGATGGACCAGCACAAAATGCATCATTTGCAAATAATTTTGAGCTAGCTTTTGTTCCCGGCAAATGTGCTTTACTGGTGTCAGATCATAGTAGGCAATTAGTTCGGCAGATTAATTTGAAGGAGGAAGACTGTATCCTTGGATCTAAATCAGGTAAGACTTGGGTATTTGGAGCATATAAATTTCTCCTAGTGTATGATACAGCTTTTTATTTTTCACATTTTTATAATTTGGTTGCATTTCCTTTTCCTTTTGGGTTGAAAGCTTTAAGCATCTGAAGTTAAGGTTTAAATTTGGTAACTAGCAAAACTATACTGTGGTTAAAGTTAGCACCCTCCGCCTTTAGTCTTGAAAGGGAGATAGACAAATCTATCATGCCAATCTTGTACACTTATTTCTGTTGTGATATTTAACTGCATTCTATTATTATGGTATTGATAGTGTAAAGGTTTCGATTTCCTTTAAGGACGTGCTTCGTTGGGCTGAAAATAGGCAGGTGGAAAATGAATTTATGGTGAAATTCACTTTATGCATGCATGGTACAAGAAGAATATCCAATGGTTGAAAGTGGAATGCAGAATGCTGCTTATCTTCACTCTGGGTCTACAATTTGTGGCCTCTATTCTCATAGCTTGAAGTGAGGTCAAAATGTGGGAGGAACTGTTAAACATATTTTCCCATAAGCATTTTCGCCTTCTCTACTTTCCACTCTGTCTATGAAGCACCAAGGAGTGAAATTTAAAACCTTTCCATCTTCCCCATCGTTATTCCCCTCTATTTGTCATCTTTTCCACAAGTTCTATTTCTATACTTATATAGCATTGAGAACTCAGTATTACTTCCATTTATATTTTGTCACATCATCTAATTTAATTTTGGTAAAAGCCGCTAATCTAGTTTTGAATAATGGTTGAGTTAGATCCTAAATTTTAGCTAAAATTCACTTATTTGTCAACATATAAATAGTGGTAGTACTAAATTTTTTGATACTTCAGGAGTATAGTAGATATTTCCCTCTTCCAAGCATAGCTATATGTGAACCATCAGTTGTTATATTAACTGAGTTGTGCCAATGTAGAATGCTGTTTAAAAGACATGACCATTCTAAACTTTAATAATATCTCTGGGAGGAACATTACTTCTGACGTGGCATTTTTCTTCCTGTATTTGGGGGAACAAAAGGGGACCTCTGAACCTTATATTATGTTTTGTGCAACACCAAAATTACCCTTAACCTGAAACTGTTTTCTTCAACCTGTTAGGCAGTAGGTTACATGTTTGTAATTATGACGCTGTTGCAGTTTCTGCTGCTTTCCTTTATCTTTGAAATATCCAAACAAGTGGATGGTATTACCCTGTCCGTACTTCTTTTCCCCCATTTTTTACCTTAAACTTCAACCCTTCAGTGCTCATCTTTTCTATATTTTTTTTATGAGCTTATTCATTTGCATATATGTTGCTTTATTTTTATTTTGGCCTTTTCCCCATGATTATTGTTGATGAGTAATACAGAACAACTCAAATTTGAAATTGCCATTAGACTTCATCTCTACTTCTCTTGCTAGAGGGATCTTTTCTCTGTGCCAAACATGAGAATATTTTATGTGACTATTTCTTATTTAAATTTTTATTTGCCCTTTATATGGCTAGCAACTATGATTTAATACTTGAAATTATTTCTTTTGCCCAGGGCTTGGTGCGGTTATGATTTGGACTCTGGGATTAGGACTTTCCTGTTTACTGGGCATAATAATTGGGATTGCAGTCCGCCCTTTTATCATCCCTCACGTAAGTCCCTCCCCTATTGTGAAGTTCTTCAGAAAAATTCTGACAGGCTGAGTCTGCTAAATAAAGGTGGATTAAGTGAATCATAAATAAAATGTAAATATGTAAAGCATACTTTTAAGTGAGACCTGACGTGCTACATTTATATTCGTGGTTGGTTTGGTCCATGTATCTTTGGTAGACCAAGTTTACCCAAAAATCTTACAATTTTTTTCTTGATTGAAAAGGATAGCTTACTCTTGTCTTACTGAACTTTGTAGACAGCAGGAAGGCTCCAGGCCCCACTTATTCCTCGCAACATGGAAGGATTTCCCGATCAATCTGGGGAAGGAAGTAGTGACAATCTGCTTCGCCATCAAAAGCGCAGCTGTTAGCAGTAATAGCTCCTCTTTTTACATGCTCTTGAAGAAACTTTGGAGTTTGAGTCTCTCTCATCTTCTTCTTATGTTTAGATTAAATAAAGTAGCTTCTCCTAGACCATGCCAGGAATACAGGCCTTTGATAGATTTAGATTCCTACAGTTTTGAGATAACAGAGTCGAGTAAGTATGATGATCAATTGAAAGATTTGATTAGCTTTGATGGCATGAGTGGCGCGTTTTCAGATTGCAATGGAGCTGATAACTTAAAACACGCTGGCATGGGCTCTGCAGAGACACCAAAAGATAGAATTTTGCTGCAAGGGTCGTCTGTGTGTAACTATGGTTTGGTGAAGAGAAGATGAAGTTATTTGTAAGCCAACTTGAGTCCATATTCTGTAACTGGTATGCTCAAACTTACTATGCGGAGATGAAGTTATTTGTAAGCCAACTTTAGTCTATATTCTGTAACTAGTACACGCACAAACTTACTACCTAGTCACCATTTTCTCAGTTTCTTGTTAGTTAAATACGTTCACTTCTCTTGAATTTAGTCGTGTTAAATAAGTCTATAATTTTAACACCGTTAGAAATGTTCTTAAGAGTATACTTTTTATTAGTTAATGTATAATTTAATGATATTATTAATAGTAATGGTAAAACAGATAAAGTTGCAGCGTGTCTTTAAAATGTAAAAAAGTCTTGTTACTTTTTGGGTGTAAATAGTTGCACAAAAATTAAAATTGAAGATTTTTGGAAGATTATTTAAACTTTCTACTAATAGATTATGTTCTATTTTTATTTTTATAATTAAAAAAAGTCTGCATATTTAATACAATAAAAAAAATTGAAGTGTATTATTTTAATTTTTTATTTGTTAATCTAATGGAGATCATTCTAATTTAGTGGCTTATCATGTATGCATGTGAATTTTTTTAAATATATATTATTTAAAATTTTAATAAAAGGTTGACTAATTTTATAGAAAAAAATTACTTAATTATTCATTATTTTATGTAACTTTTTAATATTTAAAAATAATAAAAATAATAGTGAGAAATTAAATCATTTCTTCCTTCATTACACAATTTATTTTTAAAAAAATCATGTTTTTTTTGTTTTAATTGTGGAACCAACACACTATTGTAATGCGCAGGCATATCTATATATGAAAGAAAAAGATAAATGATAAGGAAAGATCCAAACATGTCCCACCGTAATTGATATTTCTTAGAAAATTGTAGCCACTTGCAGGTGGATAGACCTGGTCGGTGGTCACCCTTCGTATCACAATGCTCCATCAATTATTATCATTCTCACAATTCCCCAGTCCACATCCTTATAATCTGTGGTGGATATTATCTTCGATCACCCATAATTAGTTAAAAGAAAATAGTAATAATACAAGAAAATTAAGTATAATATAATCTTTTTTTCCATAGACTTTTGAACTTGACAAGATCATCACAGATGAAAAAGCATTCCAAAATTTCTTGATTCCACCCTAAAATATTACCAACTTGTCCACACCCCTCGAGTGACCTACTATTTGCATAACTCTAAACAAACAATTCATAGTATGAGGATGAGCTTGTCCTTACGAACATCCCAATATACTAACTGTACTTGATGTCCTCCACCCCCTATTTAATCAAGCTCGAACTGAGTTTTACAATACTCTTAAATTTCCTAATGTATATATACTCAATACTTGTGGGTATATCCCATGGAGCTGATTCGAGATCGAATATTGTGATGATCGTACAATGACTGGCCATAATCCACAGGCTTGATAACCACAGGCTCCTTCTTCCCATTTTGCTCCTGCACAGCCCCAAACACTATCTCATTGGTTGTCTCGTTGCTTTGCTCATAGTAGGTATGAGGGATCGACGAACGATACTCATGGCGATGATGATGTTTCTGTTGCTGCTGGTGTTGATGTTGTTGCTGTTGAATGTCTCCATCCCATCCGCTATAGAAGACTCGGCTTTGCCGAAGTTGTTGCATTTTTTCAGCATCCTTGGACATGAAAGGGTATGTTTTTCGAGGGGTCGGAGCTCTGGTGTCAATGGAAGGGGGCTCATCTTCATCTGGAATCACGTAACTTTCCTGCACAGGCCAAGCATTTGTGCGCTTTGCCGGTTGATGGAGCAGCGGTTGGCTCTGAAATTGATAGCTCACTGGTTTCTTTCTAAGACCAGGAAATAATCCTCCCATTATCTCCACCATTGATGCCCCAGCATTGGCAAGAAGCTTCCCGAGAGATCCAAAGAAACCTTCTTCTTGCTTCTCCGGTTCATTTTCTGTTGGAATTAAAGGAGGCCTGACAGATTTCAAGGGCTTCTGATATGGACTTGGAGAAATGTCGGACATTGTTGGACTTTGATCCTACAAAAGCAAAAATATAAATTCATTAATTGTAAAAATTTGTTTCGTCTTTGGGAAAATATTCAAGGAAGATTCAATTATGAAGTTTCTGAATATAAAAGACGAAGGTCGTGTAAATCTGCAGCACTATAATGCTATGTGGTTGCAATCACTGTAAAAGGTACCGCATGGTTAAGAAATGATCATTTGAGAGCTATAGAATCAAAACATGATTCTCCATGGAAGTAACAAATACAAATTCCTTTTACTGTAAGATTAAGCACAGCATCCTTTAAAACATTTCTGGACATCTAGTTCAGCATTTAAATTTAGTCAAGATGTTATTACCATGGAGAATCACACTTATTTAGCGTCAACTAGGTTATATTACATGAGCCGATATCTGCCTCATTTGGTATAATGCACCAAGAGTGAATGTCAAGAGCTAGAGCACTCACATCCTGGGATGCTACAATAGTTCCAAGTCTACGTTGCAGCAATGCCAACATATAACCAAAGAAGCCAGCCCCAACAAGCATTGCAATCCCTACAATATTGAAAGCAATCAATCTTAATTTGTGATTAGTAGAATTTCTAGAGACAGAACCTGAGCTGATTTAGTTTACCAAGTGGAAATCCACTTCCATATTGATAAGCACAATCATCAAAATGGAGCTGAATCTCCCTGATGGCTTGGTTTCCTCTGTCTATGACAAGTAGAGAACAACTACTTCCGACATAAACCACATCAAAGTCATTAGAAAATTTAGCTTCTTCACTTGGTCCATCAACATGGCCTCCTCCACGGCTCCATTTTCCTCCAGCAATTGTTGTGACACCTGCAAATATAAATGTTAATAGAAAGTTTTTACCTGACTCAACTCTGAGAAGTAGATACAATTTTAAAATCAAAGCATTATTTGGCTTAAAACTCGGAGAGGAGCATGCATATACACACAGCATGTTCTTATGTTGTCCAGAATTTCAAGAAAGGGAAACTTTGTTCATTATTATCTGGGTAGCCGTCATTGAATAGAAGGGTCCTCACATAGGTATCTCATGCATAGCCATACTTGAAAAGAGGCCCAACAGGGGAAAGAGACCAAACATTGTTCCAAGTATGACCAAATGTCTACCTGAATCGCTGATTTTCCTAATTGCCATATTCATAGTGTCTGCAATATAGATATTTCCCCGATCATCAACTGTTATTCCCTTGGGGTGGTTCATCCTGGCCTCCCTGAGCTTCCCATCAACATGTCCAGAATATCCTTCAGCAGATCCTGCCACCAGCTTCGGTCTACTATCTGCAGATTTGTGATGAACATGATATATTTGAAGTAAAGAAAATCTACACAAGCAACGAGCTCAGCTGAGGCAGAGCAATTTACCAATAAGGAGTTTAATTACATTACAATTATATGATACATCATCATAAAGCTCACAAACATAAACTAGAGAACACAGAAATAACTGGAGATGACATAATCTTATATGCACATTGCCTATTTTAATTGTTTGTTTTCTTTCCAAGATGAGGAATTGGGAGAAAACACAGCTGCCACATTTGCTTTCCTGTTGATCCATGAAACAATAATGCAAGAAGATCTTACAACAGTTGCAGCGTTTAGAGGTTTAAAACTGATGGAAGTATATACGAATTAGCTTACGCTAGCTTTTAATCAGATAACTTTATCAAGAAATTACGTGGCGCTTGTATGTAGCAGTCTCAGACAGTAGTAAACTCCTAATTACACAGAAAAGACTGCCGCCCGAGTTGACTAGTCCAGAAATATTGCAATTACACAATTGCAAAAAATACCGAGAGGAATGCTGTGGTAACATGCGGTAAAGAAAAACCGTACAACTTTGCCAAGGGTCTACTGACTGAAGGAACAGGTTCAGCGGCTCATAAACTCCAAATTCTGAGTAAGTTTAGTTCTATGTAAACATCAATCAATGGGATACAATGTAAGGAAGGGATCAGAAGGAGGAGAAGCTAGCTATGCCCAAATCTTGTTAATCAAACATCAAGGTTCTCAATCGGGCAAAAGAGGTCAGCTGAATGATATTACCTCTGACATAATAAATAATACTGACAAAAAAAGAGTGAATTTTGGCCCATTAGTCAGAATGATAAGCGATTACATTTGGCACACTTACACAAAGAAAGTGAGGAGGAAATCCTGTAAATGTTACTATTAGCTGAATCCAGAATCAGAAGCTCCCCATTGGGTAACAGCTCAACCGCATAAGGCTCGATTCCAAGCTTGCTTCCATCAAACACTGTCTCGACAGTGTATCCACCCTCGAACTTCATCATCGGCCGGCCAGAAATCGCTGCCGAGTTAATAAACAATGATATCGGCATTTCAGGTTACCATCAACAATCACCAGAAGAAGAAAAGGAGATAGAAAATATGGGAAAATGTGAGCAGCATTGCGCTAGATCTATACCTGTTTTGGTCGTAGTTTTGAGTGACCACAACCATTTCGTGAAAGCAGGCACAGCATTTGAGAGAAACCCACTAACAATCTCTGAAGAAAACAAAGATGCAAAGCTTAAGTTAAAGAAATTTAAGCTCAAAAGGAGCACTTGGTGAAATGTAAGAAGCTTATAAGCAGATACACAAACACATCCACAGACATACTTGCTGGGGAAGTAGTAGAGGCTGCTGATGAGAGGCCACCGAATAGAACCAGAAGCATAAGACCCAACACCAACAGATTCCTACCCATTGATTCAAAAGTGAAATGTAAGCACGGTGGAGTAGCTTTCAAGGTGGGAAATGCAGCTCTCAACAATGGCAGAAACCCTAATTCATAGCTGAGGAAGAGAAGCGAGAGGCTGAAGGTGGAAAAATAGGGTGATTCTCTGGGGTTTTGGGGTTCGTAAGCTGTGGGTCACTGGGTTGGAGTGGAGAGTGTGACGCGAATGCGGAGAGGGGAAAAGGCGAGAGAGACAAGAAAAAAGAAGCAAAAAAGATGCGAAAAAGCATGAGGGCACCAGTGGGCCAATGTTGAGGGCGAGAATCATATACCACGATTAATGTCTTAATTTAATTTCGTTGATTAAGGGCCTTCAATTCGCCACTTTAATAAATTCAATCTGCTCTCATATTACTACAAAAATTAAAAAACATATTTTAATATATTTTTTAAATTTTAATTCAACCATAATTATGTTATATGACTGTAAATAAAGTTAAATTGCATATAATTTCTTTAACTTTGAGTTATGTGTAGATAAATTTTTAATTGTGACCTATAAAATTTAATAATGAATTTCATAAATTTTTAAATTTGTGAACATGACTTACTAATGAAATATACTACGTTAAAGGAATTAGGTATACATAATATAAAGTTTGAGAGAGTTATTTGTATATAAGAATAAGTGTTTTTTAAAAGTTTTATTGTCACTAATAAGTTGCATTTTATTTGTAAAATAATATACTAACTAATGATATGAGTTATTTGCACAAATTTAAAAATTTAAAGAAATTTTTTGTTAAATTTTAAATTTTAAAAAATCATTTACATATAGCTTAAAATTTAACAAGATTCTGCATAATTTAATCTAAATAATCAATAGAACTATCAATGACTCAATATTACATGAAAAGAGAAAATAAATTTTAAACTTATAATTTATTTAAATATTTTTAGACATACAATTTTGAAATATAAAAAAAAATAAAAAGAGTTAATAATTCATTAATAAATATAAATATGAAAAGAAGGTATTAAAAAAATTATTTAATAATTAATAAACAATTGACAGATGTATCTCAAATTTAAGATTTGAAAACTAAGTTGTTATTCCCCCCCCCCCTCTCTCTCTCTCTCTCTCTCTCTCTCTCTCTCTAAATATGATAACAAATTGCTGCTAAATGGAAGTGTTTCTAAAATTTTTTGTTAATGTATGGTGATGTTGTCCAAATTCTCATTTGGAACAAACTAGTCTAAGAATATACATTACGAGTTTAGATTTCATCAAACACACACTTTCCCTGTGTGCCTGCTAACTGAGTAAACTCAAGCACTGGCTTGGCTTCCATTAAATCCTTTCAGAAAATGGTTTTGTGGTCCAGATTCCAGCAGTATTCAATGAATGAGGCTCTGTCATTGTCCCTCACTGCCTTTTCCTCTGTTTTTAGTTTTGACTAGTAGCAGTAACTAAAAACTCTATGAATCCTAAGTATTAAGATTAATTTGTAGAATCACCCATAATTACTATCAACATTGCTCGATTTTTGTGTATCACAAAGATCACGATATAACAAAATAGCTCATGTTCGAATATAATTTAAGGTAATCATTCATAATTAGACATGAATAAAAATATCCGGCCCCAAATAGGTCATGAGGTATAATATAGTGTAAAGATTTTTTAAAATTTTTTATTGATAAATTCTTGTAAAGTTAAAAAAAAACAGAGTGATACAAAAAATAATAATGTATATAGAATTTATTTTTTCTCATCACACTTGTTTTTTTCCTTTTTTCTTTTCAAACTCTACAAAAGTTTTATAATAATAATCTCTGAAAAATCCAGAGTCGCAGGACACGTGATGAAAAGGAGCGAACTGCAAGATAAACTTATTGGTGTGATAATGCATGATAGTATTGAAGGCTAGGCTGCATCTGACAATGGCAACACTATGCAGAGCAAGCTGGCAATTATGCCATGCCACGTGATGAGACTGTTGATGCTTAGATCAGATTCAACATTTTTATAATCCCTATAGGAAAAAACAAACGAACAACAGTGCAACACAAACAAACATGACCATTTTCTCTATTCCTTCCACTGTTCCATAAGCATTCTTAAAATAACAGAGGCATGTCCTGCTGAACTAGCTGGAACAAACAAATCACAATCATATTGCTAAATTGTTGCAGTGACTATCTATACTGACATTCCTTGCGCTCTGAGGCATACTGCTCCAAAGTATGGTCACATTTCCAAGTTTCAAAGCATGCACCATCTCCATATTCAACCTTCATATTAGTGGCATATAGAAATTTTTGTTTTTTTCCCAGATCTTTCTTGGTAAAAATAACACTATTTTTTTCATTTGCCTACTTTCCATATATACATGAAAGTGCATGAGTTAAAAATATCACCAGGGATGGCTTTTTATGAATGACTCTTGAGATATACATACAGCTGAGAGATCTAGTAAAGAGAGCAGGAGCCACTCAACTAGTTCAACATATTCGTCTTATTGCCTTCTGTCCTTTAGTGACTATTACAAAGAAACTTTAATACCAAGGGCCGTCTCAATCTATTTGACTATTGTTCTCTCTTTGTGATTCCCTCTGGCTCGCATGGATTTCAATTATTGGGGTAACAAGCTATTGATTTGAATAATGATTTTTTGACATTTTGGGTACCTTAGCTAAGTTGTATGGACACAGGAAATTCTTCTACCATATGCTCAATACCTGAAAATCCCTGCCTGTCAACCATAGTTTGTTAACTATCATGATATCATCTTCAAACTCAAAATTTCTCTCTCCATTAGTCTGAGAAAATTTATTTCACCAAAATATTTTCAAAGTTTCCCTTATCTTTATATAAAATTTCCTCCTCCATTTTTCCCATCATTTTATAGCCAACAGAATCGTACTGACATTATGATTCTTGAATAGGACTAGAATTACCCACCTTTCAAAGAAATACTTTAGAGTATTTATAGTGCATCACGTGTCTATACAATAGGTCAATGAGAAATTACTAAATTAGACGCATTAGCGGCTCTCACTCCATGGAATATCTACTTTAGTGGACCTTGCTGCGTGTTTATTGGTTCATTCTATATGAACGAAAATTTATATCAATAATGTACCATGTACCTAAACATTTCACCCCCCTTGCCAAAGGGTTCCGTTTTTTGGGCCACATACTACCCACCAGGTTTGAAGCAACAGATCTCAAACCCGACTGCCCGTTTGTATTGTAACAAAAATAGTGTGACTATACAAGTAATTGGTGCCGACAATTCTGTCCAAACAGAAATGTTGTCTAATCTAAACACAATTTCAACTCTGAGTGGCACCAACAAGTACAGTAACTGATGTTAACATATACAAAGGAAGAATTGTCGACTCATCCCTGAACAGTACTATTTTAACAAAAAACTTCGCTTCCAGAAGCCAAGTAAACCAATTCAGGAGACAAGGAAGAATTAGCTCTGCCACAGCAATGTCCCCCCATGCATTAAGTTAATGATAATCAAAGTATTTCTCTCAGTCACGGGTGAAGAATCCCTGAAGCAGGAAAGAAAAAGGAAAAACCAATTGTGCTTTCTTGCTCAGCCCATCTCAAACTGTGCTCTCAAAAGAAACCTGGAAATGGGCTAAATGCCTAGGCTTTGGATTGGATGCAGTACTAAGGCCCTGAAGCAATTTTACAACATCAGCAGCATCATCGAGAAAATACTTGGCCTTGCTAGGCTTCTGGCCAACGGTGCAGGCAAAGATCTCTGGTGCTACTGGCAATGGTGGAGAAGAGACTGTCCTTAGTATGCTCTCAAACATGTCTTCATCAGACCTATCATCTCCAATGCACATTACAAAATCTGGTGGATTCCCACCATTGACCATTGTCAAGAGAACCTTCTCAGCTACCAAACCCTTGCTTATTCCCTACACACAGCAAAACAAGACTTTGATAGCTTCTGAAATATAAATAGAGGAAGAAGACAAGGGTCGGGAAGGAATTAAAAAAATTGTACCTGGGGCTTAACTTCAACGATATGCTGGCCCCTCTTAACAACAGCTGGTTCATTAGCAAGCACACTTTCTAGATGATCCAACAATTCTTTGGCTTGGCAAGAACCAAAATCAGGGTCTGCATCTTGATGATGCCACACCAATGCACTTTCCTTAATTTCGATATTAGATCCGTCAGTTGTCTCTGTATATAACTTCATTACAGGTTCCACGATATTTTTCCAATCAAGGTCAGCAGAGAGGTGACTGCTTTCCCATTTGGAGGCTCTACTCCACCTGCAGACAAATAAAGAAAAAAAAAATCTTAGCAAAGATTTTTCTTTCTTTTTTTTTTTTTGGAGGGGGTGGAGAGGAAGATAAAAAGTATATAGCAATAATCTTCCCAGCACTCAAATTACACACCTTAAGAAGTACCCATGTTCAGCAGCAAGCCCCAGCTGTTTGCATGAAGCAAACCAATCGCTCAAAGAATCTCTTCCCCTCCCACTAACAATGAACACGGTGTTCTTGGGATCATTACACAAAGTATTCAGGACAGATATGACTTCGGGGCTGGGGATTTTATTTATGGAACATTGTGGTACAACAGTACCATCATAATCAAGAAATATGGCCCTTCTATTGGTTCTCTTGTATGCTGAAACAATGTGATCAATGGACAACTTCCTAAAACCAGGAGAAAGAGAAACAACTCTGAACCCTAGGCCCAGACCAATTCCCCAGCACCTTTTGGTGTAATGATCTTCGCATGCCCTCTCCAAATCCTGCATAAAACTACATGACCAATAAGCCACATCATGAGAGCTGACATAACGATAGTGCTTCTCATGTCGCAATTTCTTCTCTGAATCATGCATTGTAATTGCCAAATTCAAAGCTTCAGCAACAGCATCTATATCCCAGGGGTTAACCCTAATTGCTCCACTTAAGGAAGGTGAACAACCAATAAACTCCGACACAACAAGCATGCTTGTACAAGGAGAATCACTTTTTCTACCCAATGCTTCACCCAGTTGTGAAGTTCCTTGTCTGCAGACAACATATTTGTATGGCACTAAGTTCATACCATCCCTCACAGCATTGACGATGCAACATTCTGCTACAGCATAATAGGCACTCTTCTCAAAACGAGGAACAGGGCGGTCAATGAGAATAACTGGCTGATAATGATGTGAACCATAAGTATCATTGATCCTCTGGGCAATTAAATATGTTTCCTTCTTTGCTTCCTGAACATCCTTCCCAGAACCCCTTGCAGGATTTACAATTTGAACCAGTACAATTTTGCCCAGCAAATCTGGATGCTGGTGCAGCAGTTGCTCTACAGCTAGAAGTTTCAGGCTGATGCCCTTAAAAATATCCATATCATCAACACCAAGAATCACTTTTCTACCCTTAAACTCTTCCTGTATTTCTTTTATTTTAGCAGATGTAGAAGAAAGATTTAATACGGATTCAAGCCTACCCATGTGAATGCCTACAGGCAATATCTTGATAAATATAGTACGGCCAAAGTAATCAAGTCCTATATGTCCCCGCTTAGATTCATAGTCCAGACCCAGCATTCTACTGCAGCAAGAGAGGAAGTGGCGAGCATAATCAAATGTATGAAAACCAATTAGATCAGAATTCAACAATCCCCTGAGAATTTCATCTCGTACTGGCAAGGTTCGATAAATTTCAGACGATGGGAAAGGACTGTGAAGGAAGAAACCAAGTTTAACTCGATTATATCGCTTCCTCAGAAAAGTTGGTAACACCATCAAGTGATAGTCATGAACCCAGACAAAATCATCATCAGGATTAATTATTTCCATAACCTTATCTGCAAATATTTTGTTTGCAGAAACATAAGCCTGCCAAAGCAAGCGGTCAAAACGGTCACCATGATCTGGGCACATAGGTAGCATGTAATGAAAGAGAGGCCAAAGCTGCTGCTTACAAAAGCCAAGATAAAACTTTTTTTGGAGATCATGAGGTAGAAAAGTGGGCACGCAATTAAAGTCTTCCATTAATTTCTGTGCAACTTCGTCCTGCTCACTGGCTTCTATTTCAACCTTGAGGGATCCCACATAGATCACCTCAGTATCAGAAGAAAAACCATCTTTCAGTTGTAATAAAATTGAATCCTCATCCAAACTGAAGCACCATTTAGAAGTTTGTGGGTCCCTTTTAGCCTGCAATGGCAGCATGTTTGCCACTATAATTTTCCGCTCTCGACACTCAGAAGAGCTGACATCTGAATCCCTGTCATTACAACCATGTCGATCCAGTTTTGAAATAATTCCTGGGACTGTAGTAACCCTTGGAAGAGTTCTTGGGATGTGAGGAGTATCCAGTAAGTCTCCACTAGCTAAGTCTAGGAGATTAGCATATGATCTTGATGCCATGGCCAGTAGTGGGCAAACTTTTCTTTAATATCCTTCTTCTTTCTATCAACACACACCAAAAAACACAAATCTTATTAGTATCCTTCAGATAATGTACCTCCAACTAACAAATGACAAAGGCATCATGCATTGTGAATTGATTGAACAACTAAATATGCAGATATTGTCTACCATTAAGCTCGCTGTGACTGCACATCTGCCTAGCTTAGATCTCTACAGAGGCTTGAACAAATTACTCATAGATATTAACCAATGATAGTTTTTTTTTTTTTTTGTTTGTTTTGGGGGGGGGGGGGGGGGGGGTAGCAAGCAAACTACAGTTGATAAAACATAAGATTCTGGCCTTTAAGCATTTCTGCAAAATGTAGAAGGCATAGATGATACACCACAGATCCTATGAAGATCAAGGCAGTTCATACGATGGATGACTGAACAATAAGCACCAGAAGATGATGATAGTTTTGATAGATGAAATAGGCGAGGTCAGTGTTCGCCAGCTATTCAGGTAGGAATGCTACCTCTATGGCATATAGATTTATATGCAGAAACAATTTGGCTAGTGTTAACAAGGTTCATCATAATTGCTGTCAACAACATATTTGTTTTACAAGCTACTAGTGCCCTCTTAGCATTTATTTCCCCCTACCCTCCTAAAAGGGAAAAAGATAATGAAAAAATTAAGCAATTGTGAACTGCAGCAAGCTTGCATTACATATGAAGACAAGACATCACTTGATAATCCATCAAACTGAACTTTTTTTGCATGAGTCAAACAGGGTACCACATGGATGTCAGGTAAACATAGAACCTCTTCAATATTGACACTAACAAACAAAATTTTGACATTCTTGTCAAAGAAATTGGGTCAGGTAAATATCAGAGATATAACTTTGATAAAGACATTTAAACCCCCAAAGTCACAACGTGATATCACTAAAGCACTTCCAGGTTTACAGTATGCCAAACACTTTTTATTCTGTTCTTGAAATATCTCTTCCATCTTAATAGAAATCCCAAATCACAAATCGACACAGAAAAAAAAACGCATTGACTTTGATAACCAATTATGTCACCATATCACTTAAGTATGTATAAGTACAACCTATAACAGATTCTTCTCACAGATTGTTGACACTGTCACAAACACATACTCTACTCAACTTTGTGGTATTGATTCCACAATTCAAAGCCGGCTCAGTAGCTAAATGTTAGAAGTCTACATAGAGATCCCAAAAAAATTCAATTGATAATTACTACTTGTTAACAAGAAAATTCTGTAAAAATTGTAAAAGTCAAATCACATTGGTAAATATTGGATACCCTACTTTCTCATGACATTCTGTCTTCCATCACGCCTCCTGGGCGTGTTGAAATGACATGTTAAAACTCAAGGTATTAATTGAAATGACATGTTAACACTCAAGGTATTAAGGGCCAAAAGAAGGTTTAGAAATAGAAACAAAAGACAAAAGTGGAAGAGACGGATGGAATCACCGATAAGTGCTTGGATCCACATCTAGCCCGAGAAAATCATATGGCAAATCAGTTATGCATTTTCCTTTTTATAATTGTTCAAACGTGACAACATTGTGCCATTAAACTACAGTCATCTCTTCAAGAAGATTTTCCCAGCAAGTTTTTTGTTCTAAACAAAGCACTGAAAGTGGGGAAATTCAAGGCATGATCTTAACAGTATGACAAATGAGGAAGAAAAAAAAAAGAACAGAAATAACCGAAAAATTCAAAATCGTAGTATGCCAAGATGTAAATCTGCTCAACCAAACGAAAACAAAGAAGCACAAAAATCGGGTTTAACATATTAGTTCTCTACACTCGACTCAAACCTTCTATGCAAGGAAAAATATGAGTTAAGACTCGCACCTCCAGCAAATTCAAGCTATCATCACATTACCAAACTTCAACGACGCTTGATCACCAGCTCCCTGCCAAAACCTCAAAGTCAAGCCAGAATTGTCGAAAGAGGAAGAATACTACGAAACCACAAACTAAACAAATAAAAAAACGAGTTTCAAATCTTAAAAGATCACAAATAAAAAACTGCTTGGTTGCCAAGAAAACTATCAGAAAAAGAATGAAAAGCTCAACAACGAAAAACACGAATAAAGGATTAAAAAGGCAGCAGCACCAAATAAAACAGAATCAACCAAAACTTACAGAACCAACAATAATTCAATGACAGACCAGAGACCCAGAAAAGAAAAACAGGCACTTGAGAAATCACAAGCTGAAAGGCTAACCTTGCCGGCGATCGACGATGGGGTTCGGGATAGCTTCAATAGGAATATAGAAATTGATCGAGAGAGAGGAGGTAAAGAAAATGGAGGCCACTTTGGACATAGAAAGAGGAAGTTTAGGAGAATGAGAATGAAGAATAAGCAGAACGCCAAGAAGCGAGATTTTCAATATCTTGGGGTCACTGGGGCCTTGTGGATAGCGTTTTGCTTCTTGTTTTATTTAATTTTTTTTTCTCCCTCTTCCTTTTTCAAAATTTTTTCTTTCTGGTTGGCTAAGTTGGATAGTACAGATAGACTCAGATCTTTACTGCAGTATGCTTTTCTAACCAGGGTTTTATTTTGGGATCACTTTCCAATTCCATGTGCATTGACCATTGTACCCTCTTCTTTTATGTAAAACTTAAATGTGACCCAAAATTGATCCTATATAAAATTAATAATAAAAGATAAATTATACATAATTAATTTGAATCTTAAGTAAAATGTAGATAATTTTTTATTTTAAAAAATTGACAATAAATTTTTAAATTTATACAACTAATTTTATACTATTAGTTAATTTATTATTTTAGTAATCAAGCTTGACATATCAAGAGTTATTTGCAGCTAATATTATTAGTTATTTGCACACAATATAAATATTATGTAATTATTTTTACATAATCTAAAGTTTAAAGGAGTTTTTCTTATAAAAAATAATATTTAAAATATTCATTGGCACCAATATATCATACTCTATTAGTAAAGTAATAGATTAACTAAGCATATATTATCTGCACAAATTTAAAAATTAAAGAGGCTTATTGTTAAATTTTAAAGATTAAAAAAATTATCATAACTCTAAGTTTAGAAGAGTTTTGTGCAATCTAATCCACTAAAAAAGTAAAAAGATTACAAATTAATTTTTTATTTCTTTTATTGTAATAAATTACATTATTACACTGATACAGTAATAAACACTCTCTTTAATATATTAAATCACAAATAAAAGATAACTACAAAAAAGATAATTCTTATAAATATTAAAAAATTGAAATTATAAATTTTTAAATCTTGAATCAAATTTTAAATTTAGATTACAACAACTAAGAGTTAATTGACTGATTTATTTGTGAGATATTTAAATTTGGATCATTAAAAGTTTAATCTTAACACAACTTATTTATTCAATAATTATATTCAAATAAAATATCAAATTCATACAATTAAACTGATTAAGTAAAAAATATTTAATGTTTAATTTGCTAAAATTAGTTATCATTAAAATAAAGTTTTAATTACAACCTTAAAATGTTAGAATTTCTATTTTTTATTGATCGATGAGGAATGAATTCATGTTAATACAATATTATTTCAAGAAAGGCTAGTGTCTTACCAATCTTATCTTTTAATTGTGGCGAAATATCTTAAGAAATATTATAATTGAGCATCTAAATTAAAGATATTTATACTAAAAATCTTAAATTTTAAAAATTTTGGAAGAATCTAATAATAAAAAGTTTTAGTTTAAGATCTTCAACTATAATTTTTTTATATAATTAAATCTTTAATCTTTAAATTCTTACAACTAATTTTAAAGTTTAAAATTCTTTACTGTAAATGCTTTCATGTTAAAATTTTCAAATATAATTTTTCAATATCTTATTGCAAGTTGGTAAGCACAGTTCATTTTATCAAAACACCTACTCCTATAGCTGTATACAAATAGATTTTAATATCATATATAATATAAATAACGTTATCCATCATTAGTCTGCTTACTTATTTAACTAAACAGCTTGTGTTTCAAGATTATCCTTTTTAAATAATTGAAAAATTATAGTCAAATTCACAGAACCCGGAGAGTGGTCCTTCCAAGATTTTTATTTTATTTTTTAAATTTAATAGGTTTTTAAATATAGAACTCTTTGTCAACCAACTACCAAGTACCATTTTACCTTAAAGATAATAATAATTAAAAATAAACAATAACATATTTATTTCGATATATTATTAGTTAATTAGCATGTGAAGGGCCAGATTTAGATTTGGTTGCGCACACCATCAATGACCCGAAAAATTATGGATTCTTGAGGGCACGAAAAGCCTCATATCCGATCAATTAAACAATCTTTGTGTGCCCTTTCTAATTAGCTAAGCAATCTATTTTACATACCAATATTTTATATATATATCTATATATATAGTTGTTAATATTAGTTAACCACCTTAATTATTTACCTCTTTTGAGTTCCATTTTTTTGTGGAGAGAGGAAGTGATGCTTTAGATGGCTCTAACGACGCATGAAATGCATGTTTGATTTAACACTGCGACTATATATAAGATGATAAAGTTCACTTATATAAAACCAAAAAAAAAAATCTTTTATTCTCATAATAAGAATTTTCTAAAAAACTTTCGACATATTCAATGGCTGCTAGGATTAAATTGATATGTAGGACTTTTTCTTGGCCATACAGGAATTAATTGTATCCTTGGATTTAACCATTATTGCCTCGTAAAAATGAAAAAAAAATGGTGGTTGAAGTAAATAAAATTTATTGTTCTTTTTGGAAAAAAATAATATAAAATGAGTGTGTAGGTAATAAAGCATATTTTATGTTCATTTAATAAAATTAAGCGGATTTAAACGTGTTACTAGCTTGTTATGCATGAAAGTGTATGTCAATCTTTAAAAAAAATTGAAATATTTTTTTTAAAATTAAATTATAATAATTTGTATTTTTTTAAAATAATAAAAAAATAGTGGGAAGTTTTAACTTCCCAATCTCTCATATGCATTTTTATATTTTCTGATATTATTATTTATATTTTATTTTATTTTATGTATGTGCTAACATATAGTTTTTGGACCAATGACCAAAAGTCCTTAAAACCAGTATAGATATGTGAATATTTGTTAGTTATGGAATCCCTACAACTTTTTACATCTTTTGTTATTAATATTTTGAATAAAATTATGATATATGTAAAAAAAAATTAAAAAGTTCAATTACATGTTGAGTTGTGAAACTCATATATTTATTTAATAAAACTATACACTTTACATATTTTTATTATTGAATCTTATAATAAAAATATAAAAGTTATGTCTAATTTTTTTCCTCTTTGATACCGGATTAATTTTAATTTGTAATCTTGTCTAGAAGTAAACACAACTTTTAATACAAGAATATACTATAATTTTTCTAAATTACTCATCCAATCTAATTGTCGCATCAAAACCATTTTCTTTATAAACGCTATCACTTATTATTATTATTATTATTATTAGAGCATTTTCAAATTTTGTCTAAAGTCATTATTTTATTGGTCAATCTTAGAGGTGTATTCCTAAATTTAAGATTTTAGATCCAAAATACTTTACAGAGTAATGGAAGCTAAATTATTTGAAAAAAAAAATTGTCTCATTTTTACCGAACTAAGGTGACGATAAGTCCACTTTACAGATGTGACCTATGGAATGATTCTTTATTCCTATATAAGCTCTTCTTACTTTATGTATTTTTTAGAATTACCCAAAAAAATTATGCTAACGATAAATCTATACTGTTTTTAAAAATATTTTTAAAAATTTTTAAATCACGATTTGTAATCACAAAATGTAAAAGTTATGTTTTGTTATTTTGGCCAAAATTATAATTTAAAAAAAATAAAAGATAAACCAAACATACACCTAATTTGTTTATGATTGAAAGCCACAAGTCATAAGCAATAAAGTGTAGTCTAGTAGTTTCTCGGCTCCTGGCCTGCTTATTTTACCCCACAAAAAAAAAAGTGTAGTCTAGTAATGAAAGAAATACAATTTTTTTATGTAATATATATATATATTATTTCCTAGTTATGTTTGAAACTATAATTTATCATAATTATATAAGATGGTATTAATTATTTTTTATCTAAAAAATATATGTCTTAATTATTTGGTTTTCAAATCTTATAATTATATGATTCGGTCTTTAATAACTTTTCACTAATTACTTGTTAGTTCTGAAAACATATATCTACTTTATTTTTCACTAATAGAAGACTAACGAATAATAAATAAAAATTTGTTATAGATTAAATTGTATATTTTTAACATTTAAGAATCAAATAACTAAAATACATATTTAAAAATTTAAAAGGGTATATCTACTCTTATATAATTTGTGAACAATTAGTTAACAATTAATTAAATAAATTGTGGAATGAAAAAGGGTAGAAAGGTAAAAAGAAGAAGGGCGGCGAAAAAGGTCAAATGAGATGCGGTGGGAGGGAGTAGGAAGTGAATGCCAGCAAGGTAAGAGATATAAGACCCAAGGGAGGCGTTTGGATAATGAGAAATAGATATATAAAAGGAAATAAATTATATAAATTTGTTTAAATTTTATTAAAATTATACAAATATCTCATTTATTTAATAAGAAAAAAGATAGGGAAAGCTTGAGGCTCTTGGAACGAGGTAGGGGGCAGAAGGATAGGGGCTGACTCAGCTCCACGCACTACGCCATTGACCCATACGCACCACTTCCCACTTCGCATTTGGATAACCATGTGCCTACCCCACGCCCTTTAAATTGAATTAAATATAATCACTCAAACATTTTCCCACTTTTTTCATCCAACATGTCATTATCACCCTTCAATCGTCTATAATTAATTTTAAAATTTTTATAAATATTTTTTAATTATATTGCCATTTTTTATATTATTTTCTTTTGACTACAATTTTATTTTGATATTCTTTATAAATGAAATATTTTTTAATTCAATTTTTATAAAATTATTGTTTTAATTTAATCTTTTATAGATAATATATTTTTAATTTAATTTCTCATAAAATTATTATGAATAATATTTTTCTACCAATATATTATTAATAAAATTAACAATTAATTAATATAAAGATACTATTTGTAATCTCACAAAAAATATGTTATATGTCATCATATTTGTTATATTTGTTAATTTTAATTATAATAGATTAATAGAAGAATATTATTAATAATAATTTTATTCGTGAATAATCAAATTAAAAAGAATTTTTTAAAGAACATTATAATGAAATTTTACTCATTTCTTTTTCTCTTAAACTATTTGTAAAATTTTATTCATAATTACAAGATATTTTTATTATATAATATAATATTTATTCTTTCAACCAAAACAAAGGTATGATTTTTAAACTACTTGTCCTTTTCTCAATATACTTATCTATCGTTAAATTTGTTGACACATGCATATGTTTTATTTAATTTAAGTTATTTTGGTTCAAAACATTATAGGTTTACTTAATTTATTAAAAATTAATCAACTTAATTTAATTATAAATAAATATGTAAAGGGAAAATTTTATTGAAAATAATATCACATTTATACATTTGTTATAAATAATTTAATTTATTTGTTCTTAATGATTCGGATCTAATTAGGATTTATACCCGAACAAAAAAAAATTAATTAATTCTCTTGGTGAATGATAAAAGATCGCGTTTACCTACCACACTAATGGAGTTGGTTGTAATATAAACTATTCTTTGATTTATGTATCCTAGATAGAGAATGGCTAATAATGATGGGAAGTATAATATAGCTGTCGAACATTCGTATCTCAAACTTTTGGAGTTTTCTTTTTCAAATTAATGAGTGATTAGTTTGAGTCTGGGTAGTCTCTTACACGATATGAGTATAATATTATTTTATTAGAGAAAAATAATAAAATAAAATAAATGAAAAATAAATAAATTATATATTTTTAGTATTTATTTTATTTTTCCTTGTTTCTTTCTAATAAATTTTTTAAAATCCGTACAATGATTTTAAATATTTTTTAAAAAATTTGAAATGAAGCTAAATTCACTTGTGTAGATTTGTGGGCCAAAAAGTATGGTATACATTGATCGAACTTTAATGAAATAATATTAAAATATAGGAGGACAACTGTACTTGTTATAGAAAATTTTGTAAAACAGACAAGGGTAGCGTCAGAAAGAGTTGAGAATTCCGTTATGAATCGTAACGCGCAAGTTAATATATAGTAGAGAAACATAATTTAGAAAGAATAAATAATCATCTATTATATAAATTCTGTACCAACCACACTGTAAATAAAGTTGGGACATTGGGCGTATCTTTCTTTTTATTCTCTTTTATTATTATTATTATTATTTTTTCTGCTATCATCTTTTTTTTTTTCTGGCTTCCGTGGGGAGAAAAAAAGTTGAGTTAAAGAGATAAAGAGTTCAATTAAAAAAAATATATTTATTGGAGCGAATTTACGTGTAAGTCTTTGAAAAACATTTTAATTATATATAGTCTATATTTTGTGAGTCGACTTAGCTCGTAAATATAGTTTAAATTTTGATTTATCCTGAACCAAAAAAAAAAACCTTAAGCTAGTAATTAATTATTTAAAAAAGATTAAGTGACTTGGTTCACTTTGCTATCAAATTAAACCACAATATCCTACCATAAATAAATAAAAATGTAAAATAATACCATTAGTTTAAAAAAAAAGAGAAAAAAAGCGTGTGGGTCTTTAATAAAAAATAAGGGAAAATTTTGCCTAATGATTTTAAGTTGATAAAATTTTTATTGAAAGGATTTTAAAAATTAAAATTCTTTTATAAATTAAAAAATTATTATTAAAATTTTAAAAAATTACCACTCATGTTTTTTAAAATTATAATCTAATTTTTTTCATATTATAAATTTTTTTAATGATAATTTTAAAGAACATAAATAATAACTTTCAAAAACATATAACTGTAATTCTTTTAAATAAATTTTGATTTTAAAGGTTTTTTAATGTTATTTTTATCATGGTTTTTTATTTTTTTTAAACAATGGCATGCTCGTAATTCTGAACAATAAGGGACCTTATTTATCTGAAGGCAGTAGTCAGAATCGGATAAAACAGGACGGATACTCTTGCGGCCCTTGCATTTTCTTCGTCCCAGCAACTGCAGGGACGCGCCAATTGTCGCACGTGTTCAGTGGGACCCACTGACTGTTACGTTAGTCCACATCACCTAGGAAATCAGTCATAACGCGTGGCATCCACGTGACAGAGAAGGGGGGAATGCGAGGTTTATCCAGTTGCCGCGTTTCCCGGAAATGATAAAAGTCGGTTGGGAGTTGGAGGGGCCCACTTTCTCCTTCCCTATCCACAACCTGCAAAACCGTTTCGTAATTACGCTATGCCACTGAATGTCGGACCCATCCTCACAATGGAATGTTCCAAACGTATCTTTCACGCAATGATACCGTAACCCTGATTTCTTTTCCCGCCCCATTTCCAAGCCTCCTTTTTCTCTCAAATTATTCGGTGTGCATAATTCGTTAAATCCTTTTTAATCCGATTAAATTTGAATAAAAAAATGGAATTGATTGGGTTTGGTGGAGCAGGTTAGTGGATTAGAAAGTGAATGGTTTTTATAATTTAATATCATATATGAATTTTTTAAAACGAATTTTATACATTATAATATTATTAAAAAATTCAATAACCAAGATATAATAAATTATATATAAATTTTATCTTAAACATAAGTTTAAGTAATACTTTTATAAAATGACCTAATTAGAAATAGGATCAAATTAAGTGTAATTATTTACATTTTTATTATCATATTCAAGTATATATTTATCTAATAATAAGTATATGTTTTAATTAAAAATTTATATATTTATTTATAAAAAACATACATTTGTTATATTATTCTTAAAGAATCATAAATTTTTCATATTTTAATTCAACAACCTGATAATGAAGATATTAAAAATTTGTATATAAATTTTTTCTTTATATTTATGCCTAAATTTAATAATCCAAAAGACTGAAAATTTGGAAGTACTCTTTTATTATGCAGAAAAATTAATATACTAATTTTATGTTTTGTGAGATACTACATTACATTAGTTCTTAATCTATGATCGCCAAAAAAAATTACCAAAATTAGAGGATCAATCTCTCAAACTGTCAAACACCACCTTGATGGTATTTTCAATATTACACTTAAATTTATGTAAGAAAACATATATTTTTTTATTCTGATAAATAGCTTAAATAGACAGTTGTTCTATTTATTATAAAAATATAAATACATTTTTTCTAAAAAGAAAGCATTACAAAAGAGGAGAGAGTGTTCTACCTTCATCTAATTTCACTGCGCTCCTACTTTGTCAAACCTTTGTGTACACGTCAATACTTTACACCATTACACATGCTGTTAATTAAATGAATATAATAACAAGAGACTTAATTATAAATTTATGAGTACATATTACATTTTTTTAACATAAATATACAATTCATCCTAAAAATATATTTCTTTATGCTTTAGCTTCATACAAATTAGTTATTCAAAATTTATAACTCAATAATATATATATATACACATTAAGTTAATTTCTTAAAATACTATAAATATATAATGTAGCCCTTGAAATTATCGTGATTAGGTAACAAAGAGAATAATATATAAAGAGTTACAAACTTTAAAAAAAATTAATTCAGGTGAAATAATAAATCTAACAAGAAAGATATTGAGAGGTGTATTTTTTTAATGTCACGTTAAGTATTTAGGTTTTTTTTTTTAATACATGCCTTGGTAACTAGAGGGTGATATCCATATCTTTGTCTGCCATTGACTTTGATTTAAAATGAAGGAATTGAAAATCGAAATTGGAGAGAGGGACAGGAGGTGGCCTCAGCCACCAAGGGTACTGTATTGATAGCTCTATTATTTTGTCCACTTAATGTTTGGAAATTTCTTATTGGGCAAAGTGGATAACCTCCTCATATAGTTTATACTTCCTTTCACGTTATGGTGTTAATATTCTTCTGGTCTGCCTTACATGTCTGAAAACGACATTCCCCCAGAAGCCCCCAAAAAAAAAACAAAGAAATTCATAGGTTATTATTGGCCTCTCTCTTCCTTCTCTTTCTGAATCATACATTCGATTATGGATTTCTTATAGTATTCTACTATTTAAAATAAATAAATATTGGAGAGTTTTTAATATTAAAAATTTGTTTATTTAGCTTTTAATGTTAAAAGCTATTTTTAATATCTTTAATATATTTCTCTTTAATTGCATATTATATATTTATTTAGTAAATATAAAATTTTTAATATCTTTGATATATTTCTCTTTACAGTATGTTCGTGTGTCCAAAGATATGGTTGGTACAAGTCTAAAACCTCCAATAAGCCAGTACTGTGTATATATGTATATGTAATAGATGATGCTAGTCTAAAATGATGTTGAAGGGGTGAATTAGGCTGTCCCAAATAATTATAGATATTATTGAAAATAAAGTTCATCAGAAATTTTACTTCCTAAATCAATAGGTAAGTGGGTTTCCTTCTAAAGTGAATTTAGAATACTGTGCACAAGTGATAATGTGTCTGATTAGAATAATCAATATAATAGAGATAATTAAGAGATGGGAAAATGACGTAGCAAATTTATAGAAGTTCAAATGAATGGAATTACTTTTTTTTATGTGACATTGAAAGGAAAAGAAATGCCTTAACATTTATGTGTTCAGTTGAAAAAAAAAACATTATGTAAAGGATTGAAAGCAACAATAAGAAAATGATCAAAATGCCTTTGGCTTAAAAAAAAATTAAGTGTAAAAAAAATTTTAAAATTCTTGCTTGCATTTTGTCAAAGAAACAAAACGTAAGGGTTTTATGGGTGTCATGCATTGTCTTTCCTTTTCAGCAATGTCTTCATCATCATCCTCCACCCTTAAACTTTGAGATTTCCAAACTAGACCTGGCAAAGGAGCGTCAATTGTCCTATGTGAATATCTCCATAAATTTTGATTTTTTTATATTATCAATGGCATTATTACCATATTGGAAATTTATTTATCATTTAAGTTATACATAAAATATTATAAAATTTTATCAATTTTATAAATAGGTGAAGACCTAAGTCAAGTTATTTTGATACCTAACAAAAAGAGATTATAATTTCATACCTTGATGCTCTTTAGGACTTGGAAAAACCATTGTTGCCTTCAAGTTATATTAATATAAAGTTGATGAGAAGAAATAATTGAAGTTGTCTTTTTTTTTAGAAAATTTGTACACGTATCTCAGGGTCATCCCCATGAGGTATGATTTATTCCTAATGTGGGAGACAATGTATTAGATTAACTAGAGTCATAGGTAAACCCAAGTATATAGTAATAACTGATATTATCTATTTGTGAGGCATGTTAATTGGGAATGAAAGTCCTGTTTTGCCTAACTCCAGTTTTCAATCCACTTACCTAATGAGATATATTGACATTGTAACAAGAGGGAACATAAATAGCATGATTTGGAGTCAAATTTTAGAATATAATTGTGAATAAAATTGGATTATAATTTAAGAGTTACACTTGCAAGCTATACTAAGGACAAGAGCAATGAGTTTTGTTTATAGCAACCACCACACATTTTTCACACGAGTCACATAACAAAGTTCAAGGTGTTCACTATATTAATCTAACCACCTTTTTCTTTTTCAATTAAAATAAGTTTTTTTTTCCTTTAAGGTTTCAAATCAAATTAAGATTATACAAATGAGAAAAGTTATAAAAGTGATGTATTTTGCTTAACATCTTTTATTCAATGATATAGTCCTTAGTAAAACAATTCAAAGTAATTTAGAAAGCAAGGATTGATTCAAATAATCATAGTCAAGCTCAACTCTAGTGGTTCAAGGATAAGGTTTAAGCTACAAATTCAAGGAATGAGGGAAGCAGTTTTTGTGGGCTTTAAAGCATCGCAAGTCAAGGGAAGTTCAAAACAATGGGTGGAATTTATGAAACCTGCCTATTTTCGACCATAAAATCATGGTTGGACCTTCGATGGTGATGGGGCATAATAGATCTAATAAGGATAGGTCTTCGTAACGAGCAATAAATAGTAGATGAGGCTTACACTATTAGAGGATGCACAGTGGATAAGGCTCACGCTTTGAATGCCTTTCAATGCAAAAGTATTGAAATGAAGGGCAAAAATTGGCTCTAAATGCAATTCATCTTCATAGGCTACAATGGTAGGAAACACTTTTACATCAACTTTCCTAAAGTAATTATAGTATTGAACCAAATGCAATTTTGCATTATAAAACATCACAACCTCTGTTAGCATCTCTAAACCAAATGGGTTGTTACTTCTAACTCCATAAGGTAACCTCCAAAGATTATATACTTGTATTTTACAATTTAAACAATGATAACTTTTTGGGTTGATTTTATTGAGTTTTACCACCTATTCCATGATAACCCAAATATAGGCTCAACCACTAAGGCTTTTATAATCTTAATACAATCAAATTCTTACAGGCTCCTAGACACCTAGATGAAGTAATAGAAAGGGTATAATCAATGAAGTACTAGCTCATATAGAGCTCTTAACCATATGGTAAACTGCAATAACTTACTCGAAAGGTCAATAATAATAGCACACAAGCAAGTTGGTGAACAATAAAAGCTTGAAAGAATTTTGATTGACTTTCTTGATCTTCTTTTTCTTCTTCAATGCTTCTCTTAAATATCGTTTTGTGGGCATTTTTTTTTAGTTTTATTTGACCTAAAATAATTTTTATAAGCTTTTTGCATAAATTTATTTTGATTAGTTTTGACATAATTAAATTTCATATCCAAAGAAATATATACCTTTTTTTTTTTCAACAGATGATGTATGACATGGATCCACTAGAGTCTAATATAAGTTAGGGACTCTTGAAAAAACCTAAATGTCTTTAGAGGATGTTTAATTTTCTGCAAGGTAGAGATATTCCCTCTATATAGTTGTGTGCACTGTATATTATGTCTTTATAATCATTGTTCATTATTACTTAATAATATCTATCTCTTTTTTAATTGAAATTAAAGTAAGGGCATGAAAGTCTTTTTCCATCCATAAAATCACATTTTTTTCTTTACATTCCCCTTTCATTCCATATACCAAATGGGTTGTTAGTGTTTTAAAGTACTACTTTCTTAGGATTGTCTTAGAAGACAATTGATAGTTATCTAACAAAAGGAAATTAATAATTATTAGAAGTTTAAATAATTCTATGAAGTATATATAATAATTATACAAATCTTAACAATATTTTATTATAGCTAAGTGGAGGGTGGTTAAACATGGTGCTCTAAGTGAAAGCTATTAACCATAATTTTCAAGTGCTGCACTCGCTATGTATGAATGCTTAATTAACTTTAATTTGTCTTTTGTATCGATTCTAAATAATTAATTGTATTTGGAGTTGAAATTAGTTGTTTTATGTTTTTTTTTTTGGATTTATGTATTTTTTGAATTAATAAAGGGATGTATTCACCACTATATCCACTATGAGATTATTTTCAAAATATAGAAATGCCACCAAACTTGTGTGTGCGTGCACGTGGGTATGTGTGTGTGTGTGTGTGTGTGTGTGTGTGTGTGATCAAAGCTTTAATAGAATAGCTGAGTGGGATTCAACTCAAATTTATAAACAATGTGAGTAGCTCATGTATCACATAGTTTATTTATTATTGTATATCTAATTATGTTGTTTTGACTTAGAGGAAAAATTTTAATTTAATAGGTTTTAATATAGAATGTTTTTGCTATAATTCTTTTGTTTTCATCTTTCTTGTAGGATTTGAAGAATTTGAGAACACAATTATACTTTGCAACTTAGTATTTTGAACTCTCATATACCAATGATAACAAAAAACAAATGAGTCACTCACTTTGATATAGTTGTTGTGTGTTTATATTGGTATTATTATATACTTTGTATCTTTCTTAACTATTTGTTTTGTCTTTCTATTTTTTTTTTTGGGTAACATGGTAGAAACATTGAAGGATTATGCTATCAAAGCTCATGCTATCTTTATTCCCTTATTGTCTAACTTATTAAGACTTGGCCTTTGACAATAAAATGCTAAGAACATGTTTCAAGAATGAATATTGCTACCAACCAGATATTTATATTGTTTTGTCTCTTTTGGTCATATGTCTTCTTCCTTTTGATTCATCCTCTAACTATAGGCACTAATTATTACTTAGGCTGTAGCTTATGCCTATTTGAAAGAGCCATGCACTTTTATTGAGATTACAGAAGCCTTTTTATTAATTTTAGTTTTTAATTTACATCTTTGGCCAAAATTTTAATGGTGGATCTCATTCTCTAAAAATTCTGAACATCTTATTTTATGTGTAGCAAAATCTGAAATGAAGGAACTTAGAGAGGTAACTTCTTAAATGGGTACATTACGTGTACCCATTTGGTTATTAACACCTATTTGTGTGAAATATAACTAGAAAAAGAAGGTTTTATGATTTATGGTACCTTAAGGGTAGGCTTGAGTTTCAAACTATAACGCCCAGTATGTTGTGAAAACATCAAAACGGGCCAGTTTGAAAGGCAAGTCCCATGAGATGAGTGATTCAAAGTTAAATAAAATTTGGATAAAATATTAAATAATAAAAAATGAGGATTTTTGCCTTGAGTTATCCAAAAATTGGGAATAGAGTGATTCGAAAAATTTGCCAAAATGCCAATGGTATTTTTGTAAATACGTGTAATTTTGGAAAAACACATAGAAAGATTTTTTAAATAAAAATTTTGAGTTGCCCAAAGTTCTCAGATGGCCCAAAAATCATGGAAAGCCCCAAACTAGTAAAGCCCATTCGGTGTATTCTTTCTGATATCAGTTGACCCAAACAAAAAAATATATGGTATTACACAAACTTTTCTTTCCCTACCATTTTAGGGAAAAAATAAGCACTTCAGATGTTACATTTATTTTATATTCATTAATTTTGTACTTAAAATCAAGTCTTTGTAGATATTATGGTAGTATACCAGGTTTATTAGGTATTTTTTACTTCTATGATATCCTTGGTTTTGCAAATTTGAATACTTGACTGCTTAATCTATTTCCTTTTATTATCCTTTGTTACTTGGAGTTTCCACTATGTCATCTTGATCACATTCATTTTGAACTCGAAACTTGAGAGCACCATCTTTTGTGGGTTAGTTCATGAGTCATTGAAGCAAAAGTCAAGGGTTTACTATTATAATCCCGGATATGGTATGTAATTTAGTCCCTTTAAGTGATTGGGTAGTTTTCCTTGCCTCTATATTTTTTCATATACTAAAATTTAACTATAGGATGATACTAGTTGTTGGTAATTTGCTGTTACTAGATGTATTTAGTGATATTAGCATGTAATTTGTTATTATTAGCTGTAAATAAAGGATTTAAGATTTGGAGAATCTCTTTTTTTAAACCGTTATACTATTGCTTTTTCTTTAATATAAAACTTGCTTCAAAAATATTCTTTTGAAATTTGACCAAATTTCAATTATTTTACTTCAAATTGTTATTATTTCATTTTGCAATACTTCTCAGATGCATATGGTAAAAAATACTCTAATATTCAGATAAATGAACCCAAAGAAAAGTGGTTTCAATACATTTAATTGATTAATAAAGAAAATATGTGTTCTTTGATTGCTTTCTAATAATTTTTCTTAAATGACTGGCGAGTATTTTAAATTGGTGAATAATTAATGATTAGCAGATGTAAAACTAAGAATAAAAACGAACTAAAATTGCCAAAGGCACTCAAAATGCACAAAGATATCTTTGTTGGTGAGTATTTCCAATAACTGCCAACAAAAGTTTGATTTTTTTTTATTACTTAATTACAAATAAGTTTTTGTTATTGGTTTAAAATCGCTAACAAATGTGATCCCTTTTTATTAGCGGTTAGGATCCGCTAACAAAAGTGAAAAATAACTACCAAGCAAGCTAACGTAGCTCCACGCCTAATCCGTCGAGCTCTAGGGGTATAGC
Source organism: Erythrophleum fordii (assembly GCA_032878935.1). Lineage (NCBI taxonomy): Eukaryota > Viridiplantae > Streptophyta > Magnoliopsida > Fabales > Fabaceae > Erythrophleum > Erythrophleum fordii. Next base: position 42,938,396 of record JAVQMF010000053.1, on the reverse strand, counting down.
TCCACTACCTCTTAGTCGTTAACGTGGGGTGGTGATACATGGTACCTATGGAAGTGGCGTGACGGTAGTTTATTTGACAGTTCTTTCACAAGTTGCATTGACCCTGTTATGGTTGTGCTGAGTACTAGGGATCGTTACACTGCTGTGTTTAACAAAGCTAAGCATCGAATTACTAGTAGTAACAACTCGAGCATTGTTCATTGGCGCCTTCCTCCTTTGGGTTTCCATAAACTGAACAGCAATGGTTCTATATATCCATTCAGGCAATGGGAGCTGTGGCGGTTTGCTTAGAAATGACAAAGGAGAGTGTGTTCTTGGCCTTGGTCGAAGAGTTGGGTTCTATTCTTCTTTACTTGTAGAATTGTGGGGCATTAGATGCGGCCCTTCTATTGCTTGGGATTATGGCTGTCGAGCTCTTATTGTTGAGTCTGATTCTAAACAAGCTGTGGATTTGATTGTTAATTAGCATAGTCAGAAGAACCCAGGCAATCAGGTGTTGCATAATAGTTCATGTTTGGTGCAAAAGGATTGGTCTGTTTCTGTCCAGTTTACGCCTCGTGAAGCTAATAAGCCTGCTAATGCTTTAGCTCGTGCAGGTGTTTCACAAGAGGAAATTTTCAAGATTTGGCAGATGCTCCGGCCGGAGAATGTTTCTATTTTTGTTTAGGATGATGTCTTGGGAACCTTTGAGCCCCATCCTTTAGTTTCAATGTCTTTGTTTCCTGAGAAAAAAAAATGGAGATTTATGATCTGGCCGGTATTTCTGCGTGGTTCATTCTGTCTTCTAATAAATTAAAAATGTCTTATTATTAAATCTCTTTTAATTCTTGAGATTTTTATTATAATTCTTTACGATAAGAGGAAAACCCTAAAGCATATCTGAAATACTTACCCTTAAGAAATATCCTCAGAATTTTACTACGTCTCAATGTTAATCAATTTTTCTTGCATGGACTTAATTTAATTAGTGATGTAAAGTTTAGCAAAGTAAACAAACGAGAAACACACACCCACACACAGGTATAAAGAGATTTCTGTTAATAACAATAAGTACTATGTAATTAATACTTTCGTTATATTTAAAAATTACTCTATAGTTTAATTATTGATATGTTCATAAGTATTGAACAATGTTGGAATATTTATGTAAAATTTTATAAGTGTGGTCTTCATGATTAGAACTTTTAATGTAAAAGTGGATTTTATAAGAAATTCATCCTATAAAAAGTTATTCAAAGGTGTAAGGCTAATTTTGATTCACATCGGTGCAAGACACGTACATTTCTCAATATTTCATCTAGGAAACAATTTCATTGATATAACTAAAATTGAATTAGAAGTAATTATGTATTGATCATGTATATCAAATTTTAGAAAAAAATTAATAATAATAAGTATATAATCAAGTAATTAATAATTTCTTTATATTTGAAAAAGATATTGTACATTACTCTATTTATATGTTAATAAAGCATCAAATAATATTGGATTAATGTAAAATTTTATTGGTATGATTGTCATGAACTTTAATCCAACAATACATTTTGTAAGAAACTCATTTCATTCAAAAGTGTGGGATTAATTTTTTTATTTATGTCGTTGTAAAAATTAACACATTTACATCCTTAATGTCTTATCATAGGAAGTGATCTTCATTAATCTAACTATTGAATTAAAAGTAATTATTTTGCTGACAATATATATTAAATTTTAAAAAAATAAATAGTAATAAGTATGTATTCGAATAATTAATAATTTTTATATTTAAAAATATATTATATGTTAGTTTATTATTATGTTAATATAGTGTCAAAGAATGTAAGATGATATACATTTTAAGAATATAATTTTTATGATGAAAACTTTTAATACAGTAAATTTTGAAATATATATATAATTACCATATCCAGCCGATGGCCATGGACATGTTCTGTAAAGGGGGTGGAGAGCTAGCCAGGTGGACACGACCTAACTTCGAAAATTTTTTGAACGCCTAATAAGACATTTTTCTTCCCTGTTGTATCAAAATCAAATATTATTTTTGAACACTGCAAAGAAAAAAATGTCTCACGAGAAAGACAAAGAATAATTGTTGAGAAATTACATTTTATTTTATTAAATCAAAGTTCAAATATAAAATTTGTATATAAAGTATAAAGCATCACAAAACACTTTATGAATTTTAAAATGCAATGAAATATTTTTTTAAAATATCAAACTCCAAACGCTGATTTATAAAATATTCTGCTATATTTTAAAGTTTAAATATTATTTTATAATCAAAAATTAATTTGAGGAAAATAAATTTCTCATCATGTTCCCTTCCGAGAATAAATAATTTAAAAGGTTGACATGTGCAAACAAGACCTAGCAATAATGGAATATGGGGCCAAAGAGGTGACATCCAGAAAATTCCATGCCACGTGAAGGTCTCTGGTCGTAGCTACAGAACAATTGGAATATTCACATAATGTTCGTCCACTAATCATGTTTGGATGAATTTTTGAAAAGAACAAACCATGGTTTATAGGGAGCAAACCACGTTTATAGGGAGCAAACCACGTTTATAAGAAACAACAAATAACTGCTTCTATACAAACGTGATTTGCAACCGGATTTTCAAACACATCTTAAAAATTTAGTCAGAACTAAGCAATAAGGGATTGTTTGGCATTTAAGAATCTCCAACTGTGTATCAGTATTAAAAAAAAAAAAGATTATCTAGTGTATAGTTTTAAAAAGACTAAAGTTTTTTTTTTTTTTTAAATAACTCCCGCTTACAGGACATAACATCCCTTGTTGAGATCTAAGTTTATACATGCATCAGCATACATGTCCTCAGTTATCATCCCAAAACAGCAAGATACAGATATAAAAGGAATTTCTGTAAAACACAGTTGAAATTATTTAGTATTAGCACTTGTGGGGTTTTCTCGTTATTCCTTATCAATTTTAATTATCAGAAGGTGTGGTCAATTTCATATCACTTCTTTGGATTTGTTCATGTTCTGTTGATGGAAGTTATTATGTTGCTTTTCCATTGTGAAGGAAGAAATTCCAACCCTTATTATAATAGTAATTTGTCTTTTGGTCATTAAAAAATATATTTTGTTTCGATTTAGGTCTTTTAATTTTAAATTTTTCATATGAGTTACTCAAAGAGTATTTAATCTTTAATCTCATTTTTATGTTATACTTGTTAAGTGAGATAAATGACGTAATTTAATGTGAAATTGAAATAGCATTTAAATATTTAATTGTGGTCAGAATACGTAATGGCAAGTCACCAAAATGAGCGGTGCATTGGCTATTTCAAATGATATCTTGCTCATGCCATGTTTTAGTAGCAAAAGGATATGCGATAATCACATTTTCTTTATGTTAAATTACTCTTTAAAAGAATAAATTAGATAAATTACATAGATTTTGTATGTGTGTTATTAAACTTACATAGATTTCTTATCTAATTTTTAAAATATATATAGATCTCTCTTAAAATAAAAAGGTATACTAAATTTTAGTCTAATTTTAAATTTTTTGATCATATATGTAGATCTCTCTTAAAATACTTTTTATTAACTTAAAAACATATTTGTTGTTGTTAAATTTAATGAAAACAAAATTCACTCTTTTTATTTTTATTTGTACCTATTTGAAAACAAAATTTACATTTTTTAAATATTTCTTTGAGTATATTTGGATATATATTTAAGTTAATGAAGGGTATTTTAGTAAAAAATTAAAAATTAGACTAAAATATTTATTTTAAAAATAAAAGTAAAGTTTATGTGATTTTAACAAAATTTAAGAGAGATTTGTATAATTTACTTAATGAAACAATTAAATTTTAAAAGACCGAAAGTGTCATTATTGAGGACTAAAATATTAATCCACTCTATAATTACAATATTTTACAGTAAATAAAAAAAATAAGAGAATAAACTATATAGCATGATTATATACATGAAACTATGGATATTAGTTTTAAATATAAATGAGCATTTATGTAATAATATATTGTATAACTTGAACTAGATGAACGGTCTGACCATGAGTTGAAAAGTAGCTGGCTCAAAAAGCTTAATCCAAAAAAAAAATTAATATAAGCCTTAAAAAAAGCAATTAAAAAAGACTTATTTTTAAAAAATATGAATAAAATATGAGTCATGTAGGGTTTAAACTAGCTCGTCTATTTTTTTATTATTTTATATTATTAATATACATCTCACTTCCTCTTTTTTTTTTTTTTTGCAAGTATTAAAGTAGTAATATTTAATATAAAAGTAAAAAATAAATTTTAATATTATGTGATAAAAATTATTAATATTTGAACAAAAAGTAAATTGATGAAAAATAATATATTACATAATATAAAAAAATTATAATATCTTATAAGAAATAGACCTTAAATTAATATTACGTAATATCTTTTTTTTTTTTTTCAAAACACTAAGTTTAATTTTTTAAATTTTATTTTACAAGGTAGGTTGGACTTAGCCCCTTTTTAATCAAGTTTTGTAACGACAAATACCAAGCTTAGGCCCATTCTTTTGAGCCATTTTTTTAAGGCTAACCTTATGATCAAGTTTAATTATAACATTATAATTATATAATGACATTTCTTTTACTAAAAAAAAATTCTAACATGAAATTTGAATGAAATCTATAAAGTATCTTTAAAGTGAAAGAGAAAGAAGTAAAAGAAAAGAGACTAAGAGAGAGGGATTAAAAAAAAAAAAAAACCCTTATATTCACTTTCACTCTTTATATCACATTTTCTTACTTTGAAGATTTTTTACTACCTTACACTTTAAAGAATTCAGACTTTTTCCAAAAGCATTTTTGCAAGAAGATCTTTAACCTTCTTTTACCAAAAAAAAAAAAAAAAACCTTTTCTCATTCTAAATACTTTGCTTGTCACCTTCATTTTATTCCCATATCACTTTATTTTCCTAGACTATTTCAAAAGAGAGCTTTTTTTGCGGCATGACAAAGAAGCACATAAGAAAATATAAATATAATTAAGGAAAAATTATTTTATTAATAATAAAAAGATATAAATATAAGTTGATAGCATGTGTGTTAGAACATGTATTAAAGTTTAGAACAGCAAGTATTCTGTCCCGTGGACTTATAAGAGAGAGGATATTGATGCATGAACAGCTTTTGGGGCACGCGTGCTTGCTTTTTCCATATTTGTTTAAAAATAGGCAAGAGAGGTGCCAAATGTGAAGTCTATATGTTAGTCACGTGAAGTGCATTTTTTAAACTAGTCACACCATTGATAGTGCGACACAAGAAATACCTTTACGTATCTTGGGACTTATTTAATACATATATACCTAACATTTTCATATTTTTCATAACACAGGGGTTGGTATTGAGTTTTTGGTTGGCCCTGTTACAAAGTGGGCTACAAATTTTTGGCCCCATGGGCCAGCCACCAAGCTTGGGTCTGGTTCAATCTGAAACTGGGCAGGCGGCTGAGGCAGCAGCTAATTTTTTTTTTTAAACAAAAGATTTTAAAGCTTTGAATACTCACATTTTTGTAACTAATTCACTATTTTAGATCATAACTATTTGTTTTGATATATTTTTGTAAAATTTATACAGTGAAAATGAAAAAAATATAAATTCAAAAGAGGAATTGGAAGAAAATATAAATGTAGAGAGTGAAATTAAAAAAAAAAAACTTAGAGTCTCGTAATCTAATTGAGGTAATTTTTTTTAATTTTAGATAATTTTTTTAAATTAATATGATGCAAAATATTAAGAGCGCGTTGGCTCATTTATTTTTCTCAAAAACATATGTTTGTTATCACAATTGTGAGTTTTTTTTTTCACTTTTAACTTCAAATATATATGTTTTTTATCTTTTTTTTTTTTTAGGTTTGGCTATAATAATTATATTTAGGAGGGGTCTGATAGAAGCTTTGACATCTAAATTATTTATAATTTCAAATTTTTGTTTAAAAATTTTGACTAAAATTATAAAATGGTTCCTAAAAATTTTTGCCTTTTATTTTAGTTTTTTTTTTATTTTTAATATTTATATATCTCTTAACTAGTTAGCACGGCCAACTCAGGACCCACCAGCCCGATGTGTAGCCTTATTCCATACCATAATATTTACAATTTTTAAATTAGCTATGATTCTAAAAAAGTTATTTTAAAAAATAAAACAATAATTATTTTATAAAAATTAGCAAAATTAAGAAGTTGGGTATGTGATATCTTCATTTTTTAGGCGATATAAGACATTAATAATAAAATTCTATTAAACAAGATGTCTGCATAAAAATGACTCTATATCATTTGTCTCTTCTGTAACATTTACTACAATGCAAAAGTTTAATTTTCTCACACGTTATTACAAATCCAGCTAATTCTCATTTTCTTCCGATTTCTTTTCCGTGAAATTAGATAATTGGGCTAAACTTTTGAGTCCTTTTTCTTGAAGTAAGGTCATTGGGCCAAACTTTGATTTAAGAAGAGCTTATTTTAGGTTCAGCTTAGAATTTTTTTTTTTTTTCAAAAACTACAATTAAAAGTCGGGGATAGAACTTACGACAGATAAATATATTAATGATCAGCTTTTCACAATTCCTATGTTATCTCGTCTTCTATGGCAATTTTGGCATATTGAACTTGATACGTTAGATGTGAGACTCCTAACAATTTATTGTTTCTTTTGCAGGAGAAGCTTGTTCAGGATCCTCAAGATTATCCCTTTGTAATTTTTGTGTTTATTGCTTCTCATTATAACTCATTGCACTTATATACTCCACTATCACTAGCTTTACAGTATCTGCGAGAGGATATCCGGCGCTTGGGAATGCGGCTTGCTTCCGTCCAAATTCTTGATGAGTTGAAACTTTCTATTCACCGACAATGTACAGAAGAAATTAATTTGCTTAGTATAGGTTCATATAGTGTTGTTTTGTGGATTATTTTTCTTTTATCAGTATCCCAAAAAACAAAAAGATAAGCTTTTTCCTTTATTTAATTTTACCAAATGTTTATAAAAATGCAAATAGGATTTTAAGCAGTTGGTGACCCCAAAATTACCTGGGCTCAGATTCACAAGACAAAATGTCTCGGCCTAATTGCTTAGCTTTTTGTGACTGCAGGAGATGAAATGTAGAGGAAAGTGGGATAAATGGCTGATACTACTGGAAGGATTCCTCTTTGGATAATAGGTACTGTAACTGGTATTCCTGTGATCGGTTTAATTGGTATTTTCTTTTATGGTTCATATTCCGGATTGGGTTCATCCCTGTAGTAATCGGCTGAACTGAGTTTTCAAAATGAAAGCGTAAGAATTCAACAGGACCCCTCTTTCTATGGTCGTTAATTTGATCTTCAACTCCTAAGATACCCGATTGACCTGAGGGTTTGCTACTCAAATTTCGTACTCATTGTCTTTCTAGTCCTTTTAGTTTTAAAAGTTTTAGTTTAATTCTCCTCCTTTAAAAGAGACAATATTGCCTTTTTGGTATTTAAAAAGGTTCAGTATTATCCATCTATCATATCATTTGTTCAAAAATTTTAACACTAAACCTAACATTATTCATTTCACATCGTCAACAATCTGTTAAATTTGACATTACATTTGGATGATGTGTCAAAATGACAAAATTGAATCGCTTTAAAATTTGGGAAACAATATTGCTTGCTTTTAAACTAGGACCAAATTAAAATTTTTATATAATTGAAGGGACCAAGAGTGTAATGAAACCTAAAAGTCCAATTTAAAAAATAGGAAGTGAGAGGAGGGGGAGACAATCTAAGCCTGTGGAATAAAAATGACCAAAATTTGTACACTATCTTCATCCTCCACTTGATGGGGGTGGTGGCTTCAGGACTAAGCATAAAAGATTTACATGATACTCTGTAGTTTGTGTAAGCCAAAAATGAAAAATTTAAACTTGGTACATCATCCCTACTTCCAGAGATGATGCATGAGGTACACCAACTACATAGGAGGGTGCCCTACTATTCCTCCTCAAGAATTCATACGCAAAATTAATCACCAATTTCTTCATCATACTGGACCCTGGTTTTGCTCTCATATAGGACTGCCCTATAATGTAGGCTACCCCAGATTCCCTTGCTTCCATCAGCTCCCGCAATTCTTCCCTTGCACCATTATCAATCTTTGGGCTCTCCGGTAGAATAAACCTCACCCGTTTCTTTGGTTGGTTCGCTTTCGGTGACTTTATCTCCCTGACCTCCATCAGTGTGCCGGCTGACTCTAAACTATTACTACTATTATTATCAAATGTATCTTCTTCATTCATCAAAATGGGATGGGAAGAACATGTTCCAACAACTGTCATTTTGTCATCTTTCTCAGCCTCTTCATTCGCAGCATTCAATCCTTCACTATCAGTTCGTATAAGCTCCGCTATGCTGCACACAAGATCCTTCTCAAACTCAATGTCATCTTTATGGACATCACGGTATCCATATCGCACTATGCACCGGTATATTCTGAAATTTCTTGGGCCTATTCGACCCACTAGGAATCGTTCCTCAGGTTTAACATGCGGAACTGGGACATGTTTGATGCAGAGAAAGACCAGGACCTCGTGGAATGCTGGAAGATTGGTCACAAAGTGGGAGAAGATTGCAGGAATTCCAGATACTAGCTCAGTGTGTATAAGTCCAATCCCGCGCACTCGTACAATACCTATGCTGGGACCTAGGCTGAGTAGCCAGTTGATAGAGACCTTGTTTTGAACATCAAATTCATACTTTTTGAGAGTGCCATAGTGCCAAATATACATGACAGTTAGGAATACAAACGCCAAAGCAATTGGCACCCATGCTCCTTCCAAGAACTTGATAAAAGAAGCTGAGAAGAAGAGAGCCTCAATAGTCCCAAATACGAAAACAAATCCGAGTGCAAGGAAAACACTCTGGTGCCAACATAGTACAATCACCAGAGACATCAAACACGTGGTGACCAGCATCACTGAGATAACTGCTAAACCTGTTGTGCATAATAACAGTATGTCAGATTCTTGCCCAAATAAGTCAGAGACTAAAACTTCAGGAATTGCATCCATTTGATACAGTAGGCTACTTATTATATTACAGTCATAGTAATGCGTAAGAAAATTTCAATCATTGTGATACCTGATGCAGTGCCCAAGCGCTTTGTGTCTCGGAAACCAATTGTGACAGCCAAGCACAAGAACATCAATAGCCAGTTGATCTCAGGGATATATATTTGCCCATGAATTTTCGATGATGTGTGTATCACTTTGACTCTTGGGAAGCAACTTAGTGCAGAGCACTGCTTGATGATTGAGAAAGTTCCCGTGATGATGGCTTGGCTTCCGACAACTGCAGCAAGTATGGCTATCACCAGAACAGGCCATCTTAATTTCTCTGGAAGGCATAAGAGTGAAGATTACTAATCAGCTGAGAACTTGTCCATCATGTTCATTAAACCTCTCCCTCATAAAGAACAAGTAGGCCACCTACCTGGTACAGATACGTAAAACCCAAAGTGATACTCATGTGCAACATCATGATGTCTAGATAGATAAGCAGCTTGGCCCATATAGGCCAGAATTAAAGATGGATAAACCACAGCTGTGAAAGCAATCTGCAGAAATTTGAACATTCATCAGATAAAATAAGCATTTCCATTAGCTCTTTAACTAAAGGAAACTAAAACAACGCCTTTACTTCCAACTTTGGTATTTGAGGACATTAGTTTTGTTACTGAATATCCATCTATATGCAAAAGTATGTCTGGTCAATAACATTTGGAAAGTAGAATTCTCACCCAAATAATAAGAAAAATTACAATGAAATCATGAATACACAGAAGAAAAGTGCCACCTTTACTTCCAACTACTGTTAATATAAATATATATATATATTTCTATATATAAAACTACACTTGTAGAGCCCTACATATATCAGGAACATAACTATTGGTCATTCTCTTGCTTTCCACACGCCATCAACTTTACTATATTTCACCTTCCAATATGAAGGGATCTGCATAACGAGTCAGCCAGGGAGATTTTACCCAACTTTTAGACCTACATTCTTAATTCAGGAAGATTTATTCACACACAAATAAAATTTACCAACATCTGATGCCTATTAGATCCACAATCACATTGTAAAAATGAAATATTTATGGTGAATAGTAAAAGTAAATGGATATTTACTTCCTGAGGTTCCTAATAGCTCTGAGAATTTTAAGAACATACTGAACAACACAAGACCCCTGAAGAGAATACGAAGCTCAACCACTGTATACAAAACATCAACCATCACCAAAGGAATTCTAACAACAGTTGCTACCATTCACATCTTCAGTAATCAGACACAAGTACAACATATTTAAGTTTAGAGTAAACGATAAGGAGAAAATAAATGGGGGACTAAACAGAGAGGGTTTTACTTTGGAAGATCAAACTGAGATAAGGACAAAAAACAACAATTGACCTAATCAAGCGGAAAAATGTTATCAAGGTAGATTAGTTACAATTTTTGGACAGCCCCACAATAAAAACAAAACCTAATTGGAGTGAAATTTCAAATTGTCAAGTTAAAAATGATGCATTATGTACTAATGTATTGTGTCTTTAAAATCCAGTAGGAGGCTGATCCACTTAATCCTATATCAAATGAAACCCAAATATAAAGTCAAATACCTTGATTGATAATTGTGAAAAGTGCCCGAGATCAGCAAACATGGCTTCTGATCCTGTGCGATTGAAGACATGCATTAGAAGACCATGTGAATATGGGCATAAAAACAAAGTTGATTCATCAAGCAAACATACAAACCTGTTATGGACAACAAAATTCCACCAAGAGACATCCAACCTCCTTTTTGAGTTTTCCTTAAAAATTGGAAAACATAATAAGGAGAGAGTGCTTTATACACATGAGGATTCCAGTGAAATATATTATATATACCGATGGCACTGATGCAGAAAAGCCATATGATTACTATAGGAGCGAACAAGAAGCCAACCCTGTGCGTGCCAAAATGTTGAAGGGCAAACAGGCCTATCAGTATGATGCATGCAGCGGGGACTTCTACATCTGCAAAGTATCAACTTTAAAGAGTAAGTAATATAATAGAGGTTCAAGCAGCTTGTCTCAGACAAATGAAAAAAGCGGAATACAGGTATCAAAATTCAAAATGCAGATAAATGCACATCTTGATGGGTAAACAACATAAATCACAGGTACAGCAGAGAAACAACTTCTAATTTCTTTTACTTTCTCATAAGATCAATACTAAATAACTGAAACTTACTAACACTATTAAAAAATGAATCCCCAAAAAGAGAACAATAGAAATAGAAGGCTGGAATTATAAACTAACCAAATTCTGTGAAAATGGTATTGGAGGTATGTCAGTAAGGAAAGACCCATCTAACCAGCTATCACCCGTATCTGGTATGACATGGAGAATGACATTTACTTAGTCACCACCAATACCAATAAAATTATCAGAGATTCCCATGAAGCTTCTTGCAACATCAACTAAGCTACATCAGCGGCCATGTCAGAAGTCATCATCTTATGATCTACCCAAATTATGAAACCAATTGTTAACTTATATGCAATATGCACTGGCAAAATTGTTCTCTGCAAAGGATTACTGAGATGGCACGTTGCCCAGATTGCAAGAGGCTTCAAATGTGATTATTTATCTGGTTTATAACTTTCAATGCTACAAAGTACAAATTTAGGCCCTCAAATTGCACAGGCTAATGCAATAATATGATTCATTAGCATACACCGCCAGTATCTCTGGGGTTTTCATCACAGATCTTCCAAACTCTAGCAGTAAGGAACACCAGCAAGCTGGGCAAACGTGGGCATACACAAGAAAGGATTTAAGACGTAATAGCACGTTTAATAGTACCAATTGCAAAGTAGGAAACGTGAAGAAACCTAGGCAGGAGTTCTAACTTCAAAGCTTGAATTGGGAACAAGGAAATTGGAGGAAAACGGATTCAAGTCAAAATTAAACCCCTTATGACCATTAGTCAAGAAAACGAAACAATTCATGATTAAACCAAGAGAAAGTTTTGATGAACATACATCTGTGATGTTCCTTGGACATTGAAAGCTCAAGGCCTGAAACCGCAGAGAAAACTGCAGGCAATTATTCAAACAAACTCAGTGACTAAAGGATTTAGAAATTCCTACTTCAAACTAATTAACCACATATATTCATCAAAATCACCAGAAAGAGCAGGTGTGAGGACGCCATCACCAATCACCATGCAAGTTCCAATCAGAGCCAGAACAAGCAAAACCCTCTGCAAAACCTTGTGCTTCTCCAACGTGGCCTTCAATCTCGAGGCAAATTTCCTCTCTGGGGCCAAACCAAAACTATCCTTCCTATACTCCGAGAGCTCCTCGTCTGCTAACTGGCAATTGGGCATTGCGTTGACTCGAGCATGCCGACACAGCAAGGAATACAGAGCAAATGTACCCCCTTCGCCATTATCGTCAGCCTTGAGCACGATGAACACGTATTTGATCAGAGGGACCAAAGTGAAAGTCCAGAAAACCAAAGACAAAACGCCATAAATCTCTTCGTTGGTCTGTGTGTGTCCAATATCTTCAGCAAATGTGCTCCTGTACACGTACAGCGGTGAAGTGCTTAAATCTCCATAGACAACTCCGAGGCTCTGGTATGCCAAAGTCAGAACCGTCTTCCACGATTCTTTCTACAACAAAAAAACCGAACATTCTGATTAAAAATAAACAACCCAAGAAGTAATAGAAGTGGAAACTTCTCAGATTTACAGATATGCCCAACCCACCTTAGCAACAGAATTTTTGGGAATTCCAGTTTCCAGATCCATGGCATGTGCTCTTAAAAATCTAGAAGGAGCATTGTTACGGAAATCAAAAACACAATTGCAGAAGAAAGGGCCTTCCCAGATGGGGACTAGAGAGGAAAAACACTAAGATATATATAAATGAATTGATATATGACAGCTTAAGGAAAAATTACTATTTATTTATTTATAATTTTAGTATTGATTTTTCTCTAGGAGGCAGCTTTCCAGATCCATGATGGGGATTTAAACAAATTCAAGGAACCCAATTTTTTTCAGAGTAGAATATAAAGGGCATTCCACAATAAACGAGTTGTGAAAACACCTCCCCCCCGAAGATACAGACGAAATATCAGTGCAATATTTTAATCAAGAGAAGAAGGAAAAAAAAAAAGGGCTATCTGTCTTATTTGAGGAGTAATCTTATACACGGTTGAACAACCCATCAATGGCGATTAGAGGAGAGTAACAAACACGAAAAGTCACAAATAATGAGATAATGAAACTTGGAATCAAAATCTAAATACTTTAAGAATATTTTGCGTGTGATGTATAGAGAAGGAGAGGGAGAGAGAAAGGAAGGACGCAGAGAGTGAGACAGAGAGAGCAAAATTAGAGCTTGGGTGTGTGGTTGGTGGGCAAGGTATGATGGGGTTTGCGTCCTATTAAGAAGAGAATGAAGATTTCCACTTCCACATGGCCATAAGAAAAGGGAATATTGCTCTGAAATCCAGCCGGCAAAAATGGGGTCTGCAAGCTTATGCTGTGATGAGAGTGAATTGAGGATTTTACAAGAAACTCTTCAAAAACCCATCAACTGAGACCCATTATCCCCCAAAACTCTCACCCTTTTTTTTTTTTTCTTAAAAAGATGAAAATCTCAAATCGGAGAGAAAAAGCACTGAGCTTGATTTTAATTGCTAGCAGTTTGTTATCGTCTATAAGTAAACCGCGACTGTGAACTCTTTCAGAATTATACTTGAGTGTTAAGTAACGTTTTTCCTATTATTGACAAAATTAGGTTGCTTTCTCTGTAATTTGGTCCAGAAATATTCGGCGGCTTGGAACCAACATTTGTATTAAAAATATAGTCTTGTTCGCTTATAAACCACCTACCCTTTGAGATAACAGAATCGCCATTTTATTTTTCTAAAGGAATCATTTTGGAAGGCAAAAAAATTGATTTGAAAAACATTTTTTTGAAAAAATCCTTTTGTTATATCGTATTAAATATGCAAATTTTATAATATCGTTTAAAAGTTTTTTAATTTGCCAGTTTCCTCATTTCAAATGCTTCAAACTTTATTAGAAGTGCGTACTGTTGGGTATAGAAATTTTGTTTTAAAAAAATGACTACATATAAAAAGAATTAATGTGTGGCTCCAAACGATTAATAGGGTCAATAACCTCATACTATTAGAAGCTTTGAAAGGGCTAAAAAAGGGTCATATTCTTTTGATATTTTAAAAATTTGAAACTGTAAGAACTCCTGTCATCTTTGATCAGTGGTATTTCCCCGGTTAAGTTGGTCAGATCCAGTTTTTCAAAGAACGTTAAACTTGGAACCGCAAATGATACGGTAATCTATGCACCAGTAACAGCAAGAGAGAGAGAGAGAGAGAGAGAGAGTGAGGAAGAAATTGGAAAGGGACGCTTTTGAATTTTGATTTGAGGGAGTTGAATTTTTGTCAGTTTCTTAAAGGTGGAAAACATTTAATGAGGAGGCAGTCTTAGGCTTTCGCTTTGTTAAGTTATTAAAAAGGACAAATGATAATAATAAGTCTGCAATGAGTAAAGCAGTTTTCATGGCGATTATGGTTTTGAATCAGATGGTGTTGACCCAAATATTTTTGGCTTTTGATAGGCTATCACCAGTAATAGGAGCATTATCTTTCTTAATAAGCACACTCGCATATTTTTGTGTCTCTTGTTTACTTGCCGTAGTGGTAGTGGAATCTGAGAATGGGAGAAAAAGCATCATTACTCCTTTGATGGGGAAAAGTCTAGAATACATACCTCATCAAAAGGCCATTTTCTTGGCCTCTTTAATTATCACCCAAAATTATAAGCAAACATTTATCTTGTCAATAAATTTTCACCTTGAACAATTCAAAACGCTCCCCATTTCAAAATCTTAAGAAAAATTATTTTTTAAAAAATTAATTTCTATTATTCGAATTGATAAATTAAATAAAAATTATTTTTAAATTCAAAATTTTAAGTTCTAAATAAATATTTATGAACCGTTTTTTTTAATCGTAATCTTGAACAATTTCAAATCAAATTTCAGATAAATATGGTATGACACTGCTTCCAATACTTGAAAAAGTAAATTTCAATCGCCTCGCATAGAATAAGTATTACTATAAAAAACATGAAATTTAGCAAAATGCTAAAAGAAACTAGTGTCTGAGCTTCTTAATCATTGTGCAAGTTCTTATAACTTCATCATTTTGGTTTCAGTTAATTAATTATGTTAATTTAGTGGACAATCTAATAATTATAAAGTTTTAAGTGGCATTTTGAATCATTTTCCTATGATGGATAATAGTCAAATCACGTTAACTTAATTCTACTATAACTCTAGTGTCAATTTTTAAAAATAGGTTTTGATCCCTTACAAACACTTCAATGCTTTAAGTCAGAGGTGAGTTTTTGAAAGGGAACAATAACTGAAGAATCATGTACTCAGTATATGCAATTCTTATATAGTTTAGGTTATGGGTAAAAGAGTAACTTTTTGTAATATAAACCACAATAAAATGAGATCATACGATAGCCTTTAAACGATTTCTTTTACAAGGATTATTACAGCTAGTCATTAGTTTTATGGGTGGTGCTCTAGTGCTTTGCAAGCTTGTAAAAATCGCATAAAAATCCAGTTAGTTTATTCAACATTATCTTTTAAAAAATAAAAACATAAAAATTATTTTTTATTTTACTTCCTTAGTTTTTATATTTTCTTTTTTTTTTTTTTTACATCATTCAATCAAACGGGTCTTAAATGAATTTACATTGCACTCAATCTCCACTGAGTTGAGTTGGATTGTGTTAATTTTGTAAGAGTATAAATATTGTATAAATAAGGTACACAACTTCTAATGGATTGGCACTACACGCAACTTCTAATGGGATGAATTAGGTCACGTTGGTTTGGCCATTAGACTCGGTGGACATGATTAGCCTAATTTGATATTCGTCATCTTACAATTTTTAGCTCCATTTTGGGGGTCAAATGCCTAACAAAGTCAACAGTAATGTTTTGCCACAGCATTATATGTTTGAACGACACGAACTTTTTCACATGAAGAGCCTCTCACCACTCTATGTTCAACTTTCGCATCCACAAAAGAATGGAGAATTGAAATAAACATAAATAGAAAGTTAACAATTAAAATATATATATTTTTTGCTATCTTTTCTAAAAAATTTTAAAACCTATAGTACCAGCATAAATTCCTTACGATAAAATACTAAAAAGTAATTACTAATTGTTATTTTTTTATATTCTGATTGATATTTTTTGTACTGAAAAAAGACGATAAATACTAAAATTCTTCTCAAATCAGAGATAAAATAGTATCTAAACGAAATACGTAACTTTTGTGCGTTTAGTCAAGACAAGATCACCTTATCAAAGCAAATTAAACTCTTCAATGGCCGACCAAATTGCTTTTACAGATGGCCGTTTTGAGTGTTTTGTCACAAAAGTTTCATCAAATGTCACGTCCAGACTGGAAGAGAAAAGAAGAGAGGAAGACAAATGAATTCGCAATGTGATGTATGCTAATTTTTTTTTACAAATATAATAATAATAGGTTATTATAATTGGTTAGAATAATAGTGTCTTGCACATTATGATAATTATGTATAATATATTCTAAGGTAAAAATTAATCTAGAGACGAGACATGTTAAAAAAAACATAAAAGACAAAATATTAAAGAATTCTTATGAAAAAAATTAACTACTAATATAAGTTTGCATTATAGAAAAATTCGAACCAACATAACATAATTGCGAATCCTTTAACGCTAACTCATGTTGACATTTGCTTCCTTTACCTAACTAAAGAACCATTTGGAATGTTCCTATTCTTTTTCCTTTTATTTTTATTTTTTTAATCTACTTCCCTTGTGAGATACGATCACATCTCTATTAAATATATACTGTATATTTGAAAAAGGATCAATACGAAACTAGCTATATTCTAAAAGTATGTAGAAGCAATAAACAAAACCATTTATAATATTCTTTTGATTTTGATATTAATGGATATGTGTATATGCCAGTGGAAGCTTCTTGACAACTTTTAAGGATAGGGGGTCTCGAACACTCTTATCAATATCAAAATAAGTTATATTTGTTTTTATAAAAATTTCAAAATTTGTGCTCACACTTAATCTAATTTTAATTAAGTTATAATTTCTTTTAGGATTTATAAATTTACACTCACATTCTTTTTAATGAAAAGTACATGTAATTTTCATTAAAACATTGATTTTACTTTTGATAATTTGTACCACACTTGCTTAGACAATTAATAGTTTTTTGAAGGAGCAACATATCTAGTATAAATATAATTTAGAGAGAATAACAAACAAGGGCCTAAAGACTGAAAATATTATTTTATAAGATTTGTTATCATTTTTTTAAAATAGATTATCATTAAATTTAATTAAAACTAGTTATATCTAATAATAATAAGTTTTGTAAAATAATTTTTCTAACTCACAATCCTAATTTATAATTCTCTCTATTATTTATTCTACATTTTCGGTTTCTCAGCGACATTCCACATGCAGGCGATCCACGTGTAGTTAAATTATGCTAACACATGGTTGACATACATTATTTGTCAGTATATAAACATGGATATGCGGTTTTGTGATTCTCATGAAAATTTAATAACTAAATACGTGGCCAAAAAAAAAATGATATTATTAGTGTGTGATTTTAATTTTTTTTAACTTTAAAAAATAAATATAATGAGGAGGAAAGAATAATTTGGTGAAAGATGTTAAAAAAATTAAATTTATATATAATTTTTTATATTTTTATTATTAAATTTTTAATTAAAATATCGTGAATATATATTTCATCAATAATAATATAATAAGTATATAATTTAATAAAAGAATCATATGCTTGTTTATAAAAATTATATATTTATCATATTATTATTAAAAATTTATATATTCGTTATATTTTGACTGAGAAAATTGATAAAAAAAATATAAAAAATTAAATATAAATTTTCTTTTTCACGTTGGAAACTATTGGATTAGGTGGTTATTGTCACATCTTGGCTAATAATCTCTCTCTCACAGCATTTGTGCAATTGAATAGTTGATCCTTGCTTCTAATACCAGTTGTTAAATGGAACATTTATCATTAGACTAAATATTATAGTTGTTCGTTTTAATTTTTTTCACTTAATTGCACCTAGTCTCAGCACTATATTTCAATTATATCTTGACCCCATCCAAATTTCTGCTATAAGACAATTACTGCCACACTTTAACCAATTAAAAACAACCAATTCATGAAGAATACTCAATTTATTTTGAAGAGAAAAAAAAATATGACTCTTGCAAGAAATAAAGAGCCAATCCTTTATATGAGAATTGATAATCGGTAACTATAAATAAAATATTGAATTAGTTATTTGTTGATGAATGAAATGTTGATCCCTGAGCTCAATTTCATGAGACTAACTTCGATAACACCTGTGTCATCTATTTTATCTATTTGATTTTTTTAAAAAAAAAAAAAAGAGCACCTCACTGAATATTGGTTGAACACAAGACCGTACACCTTGAGGCTGATGATGCGATGTATCTGTTGTCTTGTGATTGTTTAGGATAGACCTTCATTTCATGAAATCTCAACGATCTGATCATGCACCCACGTATGCAAAGCTCCAATTTAATGAAGGCTTGGCATGTGTGGCTTGGCCATAACCAATTGGCTTGAGAAAAGACACTATATCGTCAAAGCTAAGAATTTGAATTTTTTAAAATTTTTTATTATAAAATTTTTGTGGAATTAAAAAAAAGTGATATTTTCTCTTTTCACTTTCTTTTTTTTTTTTTTTGAATGTTACAGAAACTTTACAATAAAAAACGTTAAATAACCCTAACACCGAAGGAAATATGTTTATGAATATTTCATACAGGATCAAGGTCCGACTTACACTCCCTTCGCATTACTAATTTAAGCATAAAAATTTATTCAAGCCTCCTTTAGATTGTCGTGAGAATCAGCGCCAAACATACTCAAAAGGATAACACGTGAATCTCTGTTAAGATAAATATTCAGTAATATGTGTTTAATTAATTTCAGCTAAGCAAATATTATACATTTAACTAATTCTATAGATAGATGAATTGGAAGGTAAAATTCAATTATTCAATATATTTTCTTAAGGAACAAATTACTTGCGCACTTTTTTTTCATATAAATAATACTAGCATGATAATTTATGATTACTTTATTGCCATATATATATGGTTATGGACGAATTTTAAAATCAATATATTTTTTTTCTTCAATAGAATGAAGTTCACCCAAATGTAATCTTATTTAAGGACTGCGGAGAACAATAATAGAGTATAAGGAGATGGAATAGATAGATGAAAATAAAGAAAATAAATGATAAAAAAAAAATCCAATTTTTATAGCTGAAATTTTTATATCAAATTACATTAATTATTTCTACGAAACTTCTTCCCATTAATTTATATTGGTTTTGTCTCCTCGAGGTTTGATTTATTTCATTTCAAAAAAATCCAACAAATTAAGAAGGGACACTTTTTCTGCCTCTATATATCTTCCAAAGAAATACTTTGCTTTATTTTTAATTGTTAATATATTTTCCTCATGTCATTCTTAAAAAGTTTTCCCGTATAAAAAAGGTACAAAAAAAGGACACACGAAGAAAATTCCATATCGCCCTAAAAAAAAAACATAGATTAGCTATTAAGCCTCAGCCAACTTGCATGAATGAGAAGTCAAGCATGTTATTTTCTTTCTTCTTGCAAATGCGTATACACAGAGAAGTGATAATTCTATTTTAATGGAGTTGCTTGAGTTTTGCTCATTCACTTCTTCCCTCTGCCCCTGGTTGTTATTAAAAGGGTAGGCCTTTTGCAGATTATCAAATATGGACATGATATATTAAGCAAAGAAAATGACACCCTCGTAGATGTTGAGATAGATGAGTATTAATTCTACTTGACAATGATAACCTATTAATATTAATATATAGAATAAATTAAAAATAGTGGCCCACTTCAATTAATATGAAAATAAACCCAACGCCTCATTGGGTGCTCGATTAGGTAAAGCAAGACACTGTAGCAATTAATTAATTAATTAACTTAGCTGGCTAAGCCATAATCCATATTGTTAGGTCACCAAGCAAAAAGCTATAAGCAAGTAATATACCAATTCATGCACCTAATAGTTATCAATATCGGAGAAGCATATGATGTGAATATATATATATATATATATATATAGAATAACACTTCGGCTAGTATAATATAAAAAAGAATGAGAATATTATTTTATTTATATATTTGGTTAGATAATAAAAATATTAGAATAAAAAATAATAATAAAAAGTTACCATCATACCTCAACTTAAAAAAATAATAAATAATAAGAGTATAATAAAGTATAATAGATTTTGCATAAATTAGACACAATAATTATTCTTGATTCATGTATTTATACGAAGAAAATAAAATCCATCTCCTTTTCCTATATTTGGATAAATTCTAGCTGCCAAATGAGATGTAAAAAATAATTCTTTTTCCATCTCATTTTACCTCATACTACCAAAGAGGATATAGGTAATTTATCTTGTACTTTGAGCACTTAGGTTAAGTATATATATACTTGGTAATTAAAATTTAAGAGTCAAACCTTGTTTTAGTCCTTTAGAGACTATGCTGGTATCAATTAGTTTCTTCAAATATTTTTTATATTGCATTATTTTGTTTTACAAAAAAAAAAATTGTATAGGGTCATATATATAACTACTTTTAAAAAAGTGAAATTAAAAAAAATTAAAATTTTGAGAACTAAAATAATTATACAAGCAAATTTTAAATAGACGAGTTGATCTTGGAGTTATCTTTTGATGCCTAGGGTCCCTCCTCTTTCCGATCCCAGAACTATTTTGAACTCAAAACTTTTCACTATGCAGTTGTGGATGAACATTGCTGCGCTGGCATCCAATTAGGTGTATGAAATTTGCTTGGATTCAGCTTCTTTTACGAATGACTTTTGAGAAAAGAGATTATTTCTTCATTAAGAAAACCAAATAAGAAAATATATTAATTAATGGAGTTTGTCATCTTGACTAAAATTCTTAATGAGGAATTTTCAAAGGGTGTGAAGAAGAGTGTGATCACAGAAACAAATTGAAAAAAAAGGTGCGTGAAATTGAAGTTTTCCCTTTTAAATTCCGTTTCAAAACACGAGGATTTTATATGAAGGAAGAGTCAACCAGTTATAGCCAGCGTTTATGTACAAGAGTACATTTAGATATAATTTTCTATATTTTTATTATTAATTTTTTAATTAAAATATAATAAGTATACATATTTTTTAATTAAAACATAATAAATACATACCTATAAAAACTATGCACATATTATATTATTATTATAAAATTATATATTTATTATATTTTAATTAAAGATCCCTTATGTTTAATTAATACCTTATTGTGTGGTCAGTGTTCCTCATAACAGGATCTTGGAAAGCTTACGCCAGTCTTCTGTTTCCTTTTGTTGTTGTTCAAGCCGACCTATATATATTATTAATAATCATAACAAATATTAAATGTTGGTCATATATAATAATATTATTATTTGTTCCTTTGTTCACGAGACAGATCATTACTTTATTTTTTTGAAGATTTGTTTGTATAAAATATTTTGATGTGCTATAGATAATATCAGAAAGTGGTCTAGATGCACAGCGATGACAAAATCAGCTGCCTAGCATTTAAATGCAATCTGGTAGACTCGACTTTTAATATAGTCTTGCTTTGTGTAAATCACAGTGGGATTTGAACTTAAATTTAAGAAATTTTCTTATATTAAATAGAATTAATTCATTTATGTTAATAGTCTATATTTATATCGATCTACCATACATGTACAAGTTTGTAATATTAATTTCGATATTTAAGAATATGGATCCAAGAATACTCTCGATGGCTAATCCAATTTCGAGATCTTCCAAATTCAAATTCTACGTATATAAGATTACACTATGAATAACATATAACTCATGAAGTATACACCATTAGAGTTTTTCATGTGTTCATTTTGTATATATATATATATATATATATATATATATATATATATATATATATATATATATATATATCTAATGTACATAAAAAAAATAAAAAAAATCCATATTTACTTGTTATTTATTTTGAGACCATTTTAAAAATTAGTGACTAAAAATACGCGGTTTTATTGGCTTGTGCCAAAAGGATTGTTCGAGAGTATCGTTGCACACAAATCATTATCCTTCTTCTATCAGATGTAAACATAAATTTGTCAGTATTAAACCTTATCAACAATATTGATAACGACACTGATTAAGAAAAGGAATAGAATCGTTCAGAGGATATTCTAGAACAATTTTAAGCATATACATACATATTTGGACTTATTGTAATCAAATTTCAAATTTTACTTTATATAAAAATATTAATTTTAAATAGAAATATTTTTAAAAAAATGAATGAGTACCAATGAATTGAAACCAAATCAAGTGCTTTAATAAAATCTCTAAAAATTAAAAAAAATAACGCATACCATACACTCACAAACACACAAAAACACAAATGTAAGAACCGAAAAAAAAAAGAGGGGGTTATTTATTAAATTAAGTATTTAATTCCTTTCCAGTTTTTTTTGTCTGACTCTCGCTCCCTTCTTTTCCGTAGATGCCTCCGTCTGCTGTTTCTTCTCTGTAGCTATTTTTCTCATTCCGTCGCAGCACCCTTCTCTCCGTGAGCTCGCGAGTCTCTTCTCCAGAAAGTTGCAGCGTCTCTCCCTCACCGGCAACATCTTCCTCGGCGTTACACAGAGCTTCTCTAGCTCCTTCTCCCGTCATTGTTCCTTCCTCCTCCCAGACGCATGCGAAGCTCCCTCCTCTGAGCTCTTACCGTCGTTCCTCCACCGAAGGACCTCGCCGGCGTCGCAGAGCTCCCCTCAGCTTCCTTGCTGCGCTGCGGGCACAGCAACGTGAAAACGAGAGCCAGAAGCGTCGTTGGTCCAGGTGAGCGACCTCCATCTCTCTTACGCCTTATCCCCATGGTTATACTGTTCGTCCTCCCTTAATTCCGGCCATATCCTCCATTTCCGACCTTTTCTGCTCCAAGGAATGAGAAGGATGGAGAGATTCTTTTTTTTTTTTGGTCTGGCCGAAGGAGGACAAGGAAAGAGGGTTTCAATTTTTGGGTACTCTTTTTCGTATGAGATATGCAGAACTTGTTAATTTGTTGCTTCCTTAGAATAATACAGAAATTTAAAATGATGGAATAGGATTTATATGGAAGGATTCAAGTTATAGGTTGTTGTTAGAGTATGAGTATGATTCAGTATAAAAAAAAAAGGGGGAAGAAGGAAGTTGTTTGATAGCTAATACGGAGTTAACTGAATGTAAGAGTAATCATCGTGAACCTATGTGGTGATTTGGTGGGTCTGTGTTGCCAGGAAGCTCCATGAGCATTGGCCGTGAAGGAAACCAACCTTTCAAGGAGAAACAAGTAGCGTGCTAGCGTTGGGCACCGTTAGTGAGTAAATAATAGATTTCAAAGCACTTACTGTCACCGTAAATCTTAATACTGTTACTTTCTGCTTGAGAATGGCTCTGAGTGGGATAAAATACTACTTAGCATGTATATATATGTGTGTGTATGTGTGGACTCATTTTCTTGGCAATAACTTAAATTTGAGGGAGAAGTTGTTGAGAAGTAAACCTTAGGTCTTTATTTATTTTTGTTCTATCCTTACTCATATTTGTATGTTTATTTTCTTTTCATTATCTTTATTATTGGTCCTAATAAGTTGTTAATATATATATATATACATATATATTATAACATTATGAGTTGATATTGATTGATTAATTGTTGTTAGTTGAACAAGTCTGGTCTCCTTCAATCCAACTTCTTTGTATAAGCAAAGCATTAACGAAAAGTACATATTAAATAATAGTAATTGGCTAATGACGTATATATATATATGTATAGGTATGTGAACTTAGAATTGTGGGTCTGTGTGTGTGTCTTGCCTATGAGTGTATGCTATGGTCCTTTATTAGACCAAGTCATGTGTTGTAAATGAATCTGGGTGGAGAAGGAGCTATCCGTTAGGTAGAGCCACCCGAGTGAGGCATGTAAGGACTGCCAACGAGGTGTAGCCACCCCCGAAACGGATGAACCATGACCTATAAATAAGAAAGGTAGATAAAAAGGGCTACCTGTTAGGTGTAGCCACCCGAGTGAGACGGGGAAGGAGCTGCCAACACGGTATAACCGCTGTTTTATTTAACCTAGTGGTAAACCATCATTAGGAGATCGCACCAAGAGACTCAGGTTTAAATGGGTCCTCTTCCATATGATGGGTTGTGGGATTTGTTAGATTGTGAAGCGTGATGGTTTAGTTATATGCACCTTAATTTATTGGATGTGACTCTTGAATTCATTTTTTTAAAATCTATTATGTGCTCACTGAGTTTTGACTCACCCTTTCAAATTTTAAATCTTTCAGATAGCGCCTCTAGACCTGATCCGCCTCCCTCATCTTAGGGCTGAGGCGTGTGGCGGTGAGCCTCCCTTTTGGAACTAGGGGCTCGACTAGCTTTTCTTTTGGTTTTGATATTTATTGTAATGAATTGAGGATTATTTGTAAAGTAGTTTAGGAGTAGGCCCAATGGTTATGGATGATGTTTTCCCCTCCCCTCTTTTTGGCTGTTGATATTTTGTTGATTGGTTAAAGAGAGCGGAGCTCTCTGCTGTTGTTTATACTGTATTTTGGCTGTTTGTAGAAATTTGGGATGTCCTATTTATAGGGGATACTCTGCCGAAATTTCTATAAAAAGCTAGTGTACAAAGAGGGGAGTAAATTTTATATATATCCAACAAAGCAGGGTACACTTAGGGTACTACTATTCGGTGTAAACCTCTGAAAAGCATCTGTTAAGATAGGATAGTAAATCAAACTGTAGGTATGAAGGATATGTGCTGGTCACCCCTATCTCTTTTAGAATGGGGCGTGACAACAAACGTGTGTAAATGATATGCGAGTATTCACCAGTCTTGGTCCATGTTCAAGTAAACATTGGAGAAACAAAACCTTCAATTAACACATAATTAAGTAACAAAAGCATCATAATGTAAATAAAAGGAAGCAAGCAGCAGAACGAGGTATATAATTTTTGCAGTTCAATTATCTTATATATATATGATTGGGTGTTTTTTTTTTTTAATTTTATACATATCATGTTCTTATTAGACACTTTGATAATAAAAAAATATGAGAAATTATGTTTAATTTTAATCTAAAAAAATAAGTTGATAATTCTGGTGTCACAAACTTGCTAATCTTTGCGAGGAAGGGTCTAATCGAAAAACGGTTTTAAAAGGGTTTGAACGTTGAAGAAGGGTTACCAAACGAAGGACTTAATCTTTTTGCCTTCCTTTAATAATTTAATTTTAATATAAACTTCTACTAATTTATTTGAGACTACTTGGGTTTTGATGATGCAAAGCTGTCCTCTCTGTAACTATCAACTCTTATTTGGTAATACACGCAACTATTATTGACGTCCTTGTGAGGCTTCTATTCTTGTCCGCTTCTACTCTTGCTTAATATATACATGTTGACGTGCTTTATCTTAAATTTCTGGTTAAATTATTATTTTTAATTCATATAGTTTTATGTAATTTTAATTTAATTCTTATAATTTATAAATTTCAAATTTTAAATTGTTATTAGTTTTTAGTCAAATTTTACTAACCTACCGAATCGGATGTTATATTGATATTCAAAATATGCGTAATTTATACCAGCAAAACTAATAAATAAATAATAAAATAAAATTAATTTACACATATAATATATGATATAACTTATGTCAAATGAATTCGATGAATTTTTAACTTGAGTCATGTATATTGAAAGTACCAAAATAGTACATGATTGATCATGCAAACAAAATTTAAAAGAATGTTAATGAAAGTTTAATAACAGATAATGTCAAATTTAAAACTTCTATTACAAGGACTCGATTATAAAATTTTAAATTATAAAAATTAAACTAAAATTATAAGTATTAAAAGATAATTAACTTAACCTAATTTTTTTCACTTTAGTCATTATAATATGTATTTTAGTTTATTAGTACAAGATATATGCGATTAAAAAATTTATAATATTTATAAATTATCATTAAACCGAAATATTCATACTCATGTGATACTTAGGAATGGTACCAACTAAATGATATAAAGATAAAAATTACATATAAGCACATTATCCCACAAATGAAAGGTAATTTTCTTTCTTTAAAAATATTTCTCATCTTCGAAAGACAAAACCAATAAATAAATAATGACATAAAATCAATTTACACATATAATATATAATATAACTTATGTTAAATGACTTTGATGAATTTTTGAGTCATGTATATTGAAAGTACCAAAATAGTACATGATTGATCACGCAAACAAAATTTAAAAAGAATATTAATGGAAGTTTAATGACAGATAATGCCAAATTTAGAACTATTAAAATTATAAGGACTCAATTATAAATATTTAAATTATAAAAATCAAATTAAAATTATAAGTACTAAAAAATAATTAACTTAATTTATTTTTTACTTTAGTCATTATAATATGTATTTTAGTTTATTAATACGATTTATATATGATTAAAAATTTTATAATATTTATAAATTATCATTAAACTGAAATATTCATACTCATGTGATAGTTAGAAATGGTACCAACTTAATGATATAAAGATAAAAATTACATGTGAGAACATTATCCCACAAACGAAAGGTAATTTTCTTTCTTTAAAAATATTTCTCATCTTCGTAAGACAAGAACACACACACACACACATATCCCGTGTTTAGTAACCTAAAATTTATGGATTAGACAAACTTATTTATTTAGTAGTAAATAAATGGAGTCAAGATATATATATATACACACACTAAAACTCATCGTAACAAAATAATATAACTACATATATTATTGTTATTTAATATATGTCTTATATATTTTTACATGGTTTTATTATAGATTAGAAATCTTTGTAGCCCTCTCTCCTGCCGACCATATATAGCTTATATGCACAAATAAACATTAATTTATATCAATTTTATTCTTTGTTATCTTTATATCGGTCTCGTCACTCATGCACGCCAGACCAAGAGACCAAATGCTCAGTGAGTCCTCTATCTTGTTCTCTCTGCTTTCACTCTTATTTATTTTTCTTCAATGCTGCGGTTTGTCATGATAAGAGCACAAAGTTCAAAAAAAATTCTTAAATTAATTTAATTTATGGGAAATAAATAAGTTAAAATAATTTTGAAAAATTAAAAGACATATCATACCTATTCTATTTAAAATAAAACTTATTTTAGATATATTTATATAATTTCTTAATCAAGTCTAGCTAAAAATTTTTTCACAAATATCACTCAATTTTATGGCACCTCTTGTGTAGATAAACGATGTTATCATGTCATCCTCATAGCTACTCAATATTGCATCATTCCTTGTATATTTGTTTTTGAAAATTAGTTAGTGCAACATGCAGCCCTCCTTAATTGCCATGTTCTTTGCTAATTATATTGAACCATCGTTAGCGTGATTCAGGCTTTTATTTCCATTTCAAACATTCAACAATTAATGCACAAAAAAGAGACCGAAATATATAGATTTGACGTATAGCACATTAAAAATGATGATCACGTGAGACATAAGTGTACAACTATTCTTATGGTATGAGATAGCCCTTCTCTCTTCACATACTTCAATGTGTTCAGTCATCTACCCTTTTGAATATACAACATATACATAGTCAATTGTGGCTGTGTGTGTGTGTTGCAATTGGTGGTTGAAAATTCCTCCTACCACCCTACTTTTGGTTAGATAAAGAAAGAAAAAAAAAAAAAAAGCAACTCTTTCTTGTTCTCTCCTTTTGATTGTGTAAAGAAAGAAAAAGAGAATTTTTTTTTTAAAGACTAAATCATTGTCTTGGGTCATGGTCATTAATTTTTGTTTTGGTTTTCTAAAACATAATCCTTTCAGTCTAGGTTTTTAATAATTTTTTTAAGAAATTCATCTTATTTGTTAGAGTTGCCAGAACTAACTTATTAAATTACTCCTTTAAAAGGATGAAAATAATTGAAAGAAAATTATTGTAATATTAAATCAAAAGAGTTATGTTCTGAAAGACTAAATTGAAATGTCAATCATCTTTTAAGGGTGAAAAATAATAATTTATCCTTTTTTTAGAGAGACAAAGCTTATCTTTAAATAAGCAAATTACATTAACACTGCTTAAAATTTGATTAGATTATACCTAATATCTTTTAAGTTTCAAAAATATTATTCCAAACTCCTTATATTTAATATGTATTGCCAAAACCTCTTATACTGTTTATTTTTAGTCAACGATATTAACTTTCTATACAAAAGGCATTCATTTCTAAAATAAAATTATTCAACTACATTTACTATCATATTAAAAATAAAATTTAATCTCATGTTAAAGCTTGATTCACATTTATGCACCAGTTTGGTCAGACATTTTAATAAACAAATAACATGTGTTGTATAGATAATGTAAACACAACTAAAAATGTGTGTGTGTGAGTACTTCATACTTTCAGAGGATTTTTGTTTTTGGTATAGAATATCAACTTCTTTCACATAGCAAGAAAGTAGTTAGAATGATTTTTGTACTATATATCAGATGTTAAAAGAGCTAGATAATATTTTTGAAATAAAAAGTATATCCAATATAATTTAACTAAACCACAAAAAAAAAAGTTAGTGTACATTTTTAGGGGGCATTGTAAGTTATTTTTAATAAATATATAAGTATGTGGCCAAAATGCAAAGAACCTTGTTCAATTTAGGGTGTTGTGCAATTTATCCACGTTAACTTTAAAAGTTGACACCAAGGCCCCTAAACTATAAATTTTATATAACATAATAACTTCATCAATCTTTTCTTCTAAAATCTAATACTACTTGTTCATGCAGGCCAAAAGAGGCCAAATCAACCCCAAAAAAAAAAAAAGCCATTCTACTTGTTATTTTAATGGACCTTTTTGTTCTAAAAAAAAGGTAAAAAAAATGACAAAAATTCCTTTGTTTGTTACTTGGTTCAACAAGTGAAATGGATTTTTGGTTTATTAAGTCACTCCTATATGGATAAGGTGCTAGGGCTTTAGATGAAAAAGTTAAGGATTGTGTTGTGCAAAATTAAAAACTTATGGTAATTTATAATCAACCATTAAAGTTGAGAAAATTAAATTGAATAACCTTTAAATTAAAAAGAATTCTTTGCATTTTAACGTTAAACATATCTTTTTAATTAAAACTCATGTCTTAAATATTACTTATTTATTTATTATTGACTTGAATTCCTATTTTTAGTTAAATCAATTTTATTGATTTATTTATTTTTAAAAGGGGAAGGGGACACCACCTTGTTAGTGGGGAACTTGACCTGGACATTTCTGATAGTGATGCAGATTTTATAAAAGGCTAATGCTTGTGACGAAGACTTTATACATGCTTTTAGCTATATATGGATATCCCAAAGCAAATGGCACTCTTTGAGTTGAGTTGAGTTGAGTTGAGATTGACATTTAATTTAGATTAATGACATGAATTTGAAAAGAACAAAAAGTAAAGGTGAAAGTTACCTCATTATAATTGAGAAATCAAGAATATGAAACAAATCTAAATAAGGATAATATTTAACTTATTTACCAATACAAAAATCTTCCCCAAAAGAAAAAATAAAACGAAGTGGGAAAAAAAAGTTTAAATACATTGCGAAAACGGTTCAGATTACATAATTATTCTCCTTATAAAAAGTGTTGCAACAGAAATTTATGGCTCAATTGATTGGCCCATCAACCTAGAAGACGGGGCCAACAGAGTATTCAGTGACTTAGCCCATGAATATGAAATGCAAGAGAGTGCCCAATTTTACAAATCCCGGCTGAAAGACGATAAACTAGTAGAAATCTAGGAATAATTTTTTTTGGGCATTGTGTGAGGAATATAAAAAGAGAAACAATTGCTCAAGCATCTCAGAATATGAAACAATTTTAAATATGTACTAAGTTGGCTCAACTCGGGTATCCACACACACAACAGGGTTTTAAAGACAAATTCAGAGCCAATTTAAGCAACATAAGTTTCATCCATCATTGTTAACTGAAAAAAAAAAACAACAACAAAAATCGAAGTTCTAGAAGAAATTCTTAGATAAACCTAATCTATAAAAAAAGAAAAAATCAAACTAATCATTAACAGACATATAAGTATGTTAAAAAATAATTTTCACTGAAATTCTCTTTTGAAACATGGTCATCTATAATTAGTTTGCTCACAAATTTTCTGTAGACCAAAAAACTACATAAGAATTTCCCCTGCTCCAGATTGACATCGAATTTCAGATATCAGAAAGAACTACATGGGTGAGTTAGACCATATATGTCATCCCCACTTGAATGATATTTGTGTGAGGTACTCTCATGCTTGCAGTACCTCGTCTGCAGTTCTTTCTCAAAAATGCATAGAAATAATTTATCAACAGTTTCTTGAGGAAAAAAGAGTTCTTCTTTGCCCTCACATCGCCATGTCCAAGCAAATAGGTGCATCCAGATTCCATTGCTTCTCTAAGGGCTGAAAGCTCATATTCAAGAGCAAGGTCTTCCTCTGATGGCATATAACTAGATGGTAACGCCAATGATGCAGCTCCAGGTGCAGTTGTAGTTCCTGTTTCTTCTGAATTTCGACCATGCACCAATGGAATCCTAAGCTCATCCTCAGCCCCATTACTAGCAGGAGGATCAGAAACACCCAATCTCACTGAGAAAATATCTCTGTCCTCAGATACGTTGCTTTCCAACTCTAAGGCAGTTTCCCGAGCCTCCATTCTCAAAAATTTCTCAAGACTTATGATAAGAAGTTGCTCAAATGCACGGTGATCTTCCTTTCTCACATCTTTGTAGCCATACCTGGCAACACAGCGGAACATATGATAATCCGTCGGGCAAATTCTTCGAAATAGGAATCTTTCCTCTTGAGGAACCACTGGGATTGGGACATATTTGATGCAAACGAAGACTATAGTAGAGTGGACAGCTGGGAGGCTCAGAAGGAACTGTGCAAAAATGGAAGGAATGCCTTGGACAAGCTCATTATATAGCAATCCTATTCCCGGCACTCGAACAGTTCCAAGATTGGAGCCAAGGTCAAGCATCAAGTCCAGCGAGATCTTCTCCCTGACTTCACCTTGGTACTTCAATACACTCCCATAGTTCCAAGTGTACATCACAGAGAGGAAAAAGGCAGAAAAGACAAGAGGAAGCCAGCCACCCTCAACGGTTTTTGATAGGACAGAAGACAAGTAAATGAGCTCCACTGATCCAAATATGAGTGGGAAACAACACACCAAAAATAAGTTGGTCTGCCAAATTAGAAGCATTACAAGTGTCACCAGGGTGGTGCTAACCATCATGACACCTACTTCAGCAATGCCTAACAGCGCAAATATAGATAGCTTTAGTAGATATACCACAAATGGTACCAAGTATTAGGTATGTGTGACGTATGGTTTCAGCATGATTTGTCCCCTTCGAGTTGTACATAAAAATTTAAAACCTCTGGATTCATGCCATCAACCAGTTATATTAATAGTGTTTTGACACATCAATTATATGAAAGTCAGCTGGTGATGTTATAATTATCAAGGTCAAGGTCAATACAATACATCTGGAATTATTTCAAAGCAAAAAACACACATTTGGGTGCAGGAATGGAAGATAAAAAGTTTTTAATCTGAATGAGAGAAATAATTACAAGCTAATCAATATACAAGGCATTCACTGTTTGAGTACTTCTGTTACACAATTTTTGACATGTTGCCAAAATTTTAATCATGGACAAGTTTAACCACAGGTGACGATACTAGAAAACTGAAATAAGTACCAACCGTGAACTGTCACCCTTGAACCAAAGAAGCAAAAACAGGAAGAAATACTTGCAGAAAATTGAGATGGGGATACGTTACCATATGCATTTGCTATATCAGTAGTGCTCTGGAAGATGGAAACGACGACTATGCACATGATCATAAGAAAATAATTCATTATAGGGATGTAAATTTGACCCATTTGCTTTTTGGAGGTGTGAATTATCTTGAGCCTTGGGAAGCAGCCCAAAGCCATAGATTGCTTTACGCATGAGAATGTAGCAGATATCATTGCTTGGCTGGCAATCATAGCAGCAAGTGTGGCTATCACAAACACTGGCCAGAAAAGGCTACCTGTTTCACACAAAACAGAAATAGATGGTACCAAAATGATTATAGTACAGAGTTTAAAGAACAATAAATAGTATGTACAGGCATAAACAGTCATCATATCAACAAATCACCTGGAACAGAGGCATAGAATATTTTTGAATAAGAATTCGGGTACTTCATCAAATAAGCAGCTTGGCCCATATAAGCAAAAAGGAGACAGGGAAATACCACACAAGTAAAAGCAATCTGTATAAGCGATTAAATGAAAGACTTCAGAAAGCAAATTCAGTATCTTACAAGCTTAGTAAAGCAAACTTGTGGGCTTACTACAAAGTACAAACCTGTATTGCTTTTACAGAAAAATGACCCAGATCAGCAAACATTGCCTCAGAACCTGAAGAGGAAATATACAAGCAAGTTATCTAAGTTTCTGGTTCCTTGTCTTTCTTTCAACTGAAAGGGCTGTTTTCAGGCATCACAAATTTCCCACTTTAATAAGAAAGCATACATTACGTATTTTCTAGAGGATTATAATAACTTCCAGATCATGTAAGATTTTATGATATTTTCCAGCATCCCTGGCTTGATGCTACTTAGTACAGCATGTGGCAAGAACCCAAATAATTGGCAAACTTGATATCAAGTAAATTAA
Source organism: Erythrophleum fordii (assembly GCA_032878935.1). Classification (NCBI taxonomy): domain Eukaryota; kingdom Viridiplantae; phylum Streptophyta; class Magnoliopsida; order Fabales; family Fabaceae; genus Erythrophleum; species Erythrophleum fordii. The sequence continues at coordinate 42,905,290 of JAVQMF010000053.1, read as the reverse complement.
CTTAAAAGAATAGAATCTTCATTATTGTGTCCTCTGAATGGCAAAATGATATAAATTAAGTCAAACCAACAACTATTAATTTCATGACTCTGTTGAACACTGAGAAAAAGATATACCTGTAATACACAGGACACAGCCACCAAGAGCAGACCATGCACTTATGGTATTCTTCTTGAAGAAATAATAGATATAAGCTGGATTGAATGCTTTCAGAACGGTAATATCATATGTAATTATATTGTATATTCCAATAGAACCCACAGAAAAGAACCATAAAGCAAGAGCAGGGGCAAACAGGAAAGCCACTTTACTGGTACCAAACTGTTGTATGCTGAACAAACCCACCAGGACTACAATTGAAATAATGACCACCACATCTGCAAGTAAGAAACACAGAAAAAAATCTAAGCCATTCACAATGTTAATGCTGTCCACTGCCCATGGTTCCACAAGATAGATAAAAGCCAGCATTCTTGCAGAATCCTAAACGTCAATATTAATAGTTCAAAAAGTCAGACTAATGGGGCGGCCAAAATTTGGCATCTCTCTACTTCTCTCACTCCTCCAAAACAATTAGTTAACTAAGTGTTTCTAAGGCAGAACAATTGCACCAGAAAACTTTGAAGAGATATTGATGAAACCTTCAATTCACTTGTATTATTTATGTATGTATATTAGTGTCTTCTTCCTCAAACAGCAATAAAGAAGAAAAATACACTAAATCAGTGCTGCAGATAAATGAAAGTGAAACAAGAAACAAAAGAAATTCCCTCTGCTTTTTGAGAGACCAGAGCTCTCTCCCATAGACTGCAATCTTGGCCCAGCTCCTCCTTCACTGATAATACCCTCCATGCACTCCTTCTCTCACTCCTCCTACAGCATGTGGGAAGTTAGTTACGCTAATAGCCTTTACAGGACACCTCAACAACGTTGGTCCCCTTCTCCTTCTTCCTTCTGCCATAAAACTTCCCATATTTGGGCCTGACTGCTGTGGGCCCATCAGATATCTGCAATTTTCTGACTCTAACTTTTACTAAAGGGTCACAAGTTCATTTCTTCTAAAATATGTAGCAACTTTGAGGTATATCTTGCTGAAAGAAAGGAAAAACCCAGCACAAGAATTTCCATCTAAAGTTAACGTGCATGTGAATTAAGTTACCGAGCATTACCCATCTATCAAAGAGAAAGTGACTTGGGATCTCTTCATAAACACTCCCACTCCCTATTTTATGAGTTTTCTCTTCTCTCTCATTATTTGTCCACTAGTTTTTTCAACTAGAAATAAATGTAAATTCTTGTATTAAAAAAAAAAAGGAAATTATACCCACTTGCACCAATTCCATTTATTTCATCTTGCAGACCACTTATGGCAGACATCACTGCAACAAAGAAGCATCATGATTATAATTAAATTGCAAAACAAACAAATTTCTTCTCTAACATAAGTTCCAATACAACTTAGAAAATTAAAAAAGTAAAACAAAATCCATTGAAAGAGATTACAAGAAAGAGTAGAAGTTTAATGTCAATTCAATCAATTCAACAAAGTCTAGTCCCAAGCCACGTGGACCACAGGTGCAAGCCCACTTAGACAAAACTATATGTATCTGGTTCACTCCTGGTCAATTAAAATCACTCTAAAAGCATTAAATCAATGATTCATGCCAACTGCATGGAGAAACGCCTGTTTCAATTGAGGGGGCATTTAAGTGTATTATCATAGCAATGCTTACCATATGGTGGTAATTGCTTATAGGTGAAAAAAGTTTCTTAGGTGTGTGTTATCAAGTTCTCTAATAGAAACACTACATGTGGAAGAACTTTTTTTAAAAGAATCAATCATGCAGTGTTGATCAGTGGAAAAAATTTACCTGTCATCTTTTTATTGGAGAGTAAGCCGCACCTAACTTTTCTCCTTGTTTATATGACTTGATTGACAGAGTTTTTATCCTCATAACTCTGGAGGTTAAATTTCAGGAGATTAATTCATTATGTCACATACTTAATAAACCTTTTTTTTTTTTTTCAGAAGAGAGTTTGTTTTTTTGGGAGGGGGAGCATTGGGTGATGACATGCGTATGTTAAATAATCTTTTCTTTACATAATTGCCTGAGTTTTCTTATTTTTGTACGTTGGAGCCCTATGGGAATACAATAGGTGGTAGTCCACTCCCTACATCATCTTATGTTAAAGTAAATACTTATATATGAAGAGACTGTATCACACACAATTTTAAATAGCCACTTGCCTGATATTACGGGGACTTCTATAGCATATTAACTCAGATTTAAAATGACTTCAAGAATCAGTATATACATTAGTTAAAAGTATTTTTACCTGATTAAACTGCCTGTGGCCTAACTTCATATAACAGAAATATTTATATGATACAAATCAATAATTTCCAGGCTATCCAATTCTAGATATATAGTGATGTTCATTTATAAAGAGATGATTTTTGAACATTCACTTGGCTTTAACATAGCAGCTTCAGCAGAATATGTTCCAGCAAATTTTCAAATTTTATTCTTATTTTTGGTTGTCAACAGGATTTCCCATTAAATAACGTATGCTTATGTACCTGACATTGCTGGGGTTAGAATGCCATCTCCAATAATCATAGAAGTTCCCAGCAGAACCAACAGCAACAAAAGAGTTTTCAAAGATGATCTCCTTTCCAAAGTCTCCTTTATGTTCAGAGCCCTTTCCAGCTCTGGAGTTGGCAGTTTGAGCTTAAAACTAGAGATATGTTCATCAGCTTGCTGACGATTTGGAAGCAGATTCACATTTGCATACCTGCAAATGAGCGAGTATAGTGCAAATGTTCCTCCTACAGGTGAATCCATTAATGAATTAAGACTCTGATTTACAATTAATGAACCAAAGTAAATAATTCACAGTAGAAATATTTATCTATTACCTTCTCCATTATCATTTGCCTTGAGGACTATAAAAACATACTTTGTTAATGGAATAAGTGCTATTGTGTACATAACTAATGACAATGCCCCTAACACATCGACCTCCGACTCAATTTGAACCTTACTGAAGACATCAGCAAAGACATATAGGGGACTTGTTCCCAAGTCACCATATACCACACCAAGAGTCTGGAATGCCATTGCAAGAGTGGACCAAAGGGGAAGATCCTGATTCACATAAGTTAAAAAGAATGAGATGACCTTATATGTGATCTATTGAATAAATCATGCGATAGAAGTTAATATTATTGATTGGCAGTCAAAAGTGATGAAGTGAGCTTGTGCAAATCTGTTCATTCAAATGTTCCACAACTACTATTTTATAACTGTAGTATGAGCTATGCTACTTTACAGATCTTCAATCTTAACTGAAATTGGCATGAAGGAACAACTTCATAAATGCTCAAAGCTGTTGCGTGAATGCATCATTGCTTTTGATTTTACTAATATATAAGAGTTTCAGATGCTGCACATTCATTATTTAACGTGTGTCATCTTCAACTGTTAAGTGTTCACTAACAAACCCTAACTCTAACGTTTAGGGTCCAAGTCCTAACACTTATACTCCTTTTTTCCTTTTACACGCACGGTTTTTTCCCGTTCTATTCATTCCTTCGGCGCAGGTGGCTTCTATAATCCTAGTGCAACATTTTGGGGTAACTAAATTCTCTGATTCTCCATTTCATTAGAACGGTAATGAATTAGCAATTAGGACATCACATGACTTCTTCTATTGAAATTAAACAAGCGAACTCAACAATAAATACAGAACAATTGGGCATCCCCAAAATGCTAAGTTAAAGCTTGGAAGAAAGGATAACGTGATCACTAAATTACCTTGGGGTGGTGGCCGCGACTACCTGCAATCTCCATAGCTTCGACATCGAATGAATCAACTCTCTTGGGTTTCTTTACTAGCCTCCTTCTGATTGAACCATATCCCTCTGTACCCTCGTTCTCATTATGCTTTGACCATGAAGGCGCCTCCCAGTATACTTCCCTGCCATCGACCCACCTAGATCCGCTACTTCCACCACTACTGCTACTACTCAGCAACCTCTCGCTGCTCTCTTCGATCCTATCAACATCCATTCTTCCACAACACAAACACCAATTTGGACTTCCAAAAAGGAAGTGCTAGCAGACGTTAGCTTTTAAAAGGGTGAAATATTACCAACAGATTTCGATCATCTTTGAGATAAAACTTCATGCTTCTGCGCTAATCCTGTACCAATCTCTCGGGCAGTGACTACAGCTTAATCAGTTGGTACGGTTGACACTCGAAGCATTCCAAGAGCCAGTTCAGCCACGTCGACGACCATCATTAAATGAAGAAAGGGACAACGACAGAGCTCCGATTTGCACGCTGCGCTGCCCAATAAATTTTTTTTAAATTAATATATAGGGAAATGAAAGAAAAACAAAATTGAAGACAAATTGTCGTTCTGTGAATTTAGATTCCTTACTCATCTTTTTTGAACTGCTCATCTCTTATTTATCTTAATTTAAATTATTAAAATTAAATTTAAATAATTTAAATTTAATATTTTTAATTTTTATTAATTTTAAAAAATGTATAATAAAATATAAAATTAATTTTTAATTATTATATTTTATAATAATAATAATTTAAATTAAAAATATTTTAAAAATAAAAAATTAAATTTAAAACATCCAAATTAAATTTGAATGATTCAAATTTAAAAAAACACTTACCCATCCTCAAAGGTTGAGCAGGGATCCGTATCCGTCGTTCTGTTCTGGGCTCTATCACTGTCCGCATCCGCAGTTGAGTAATAAAAAGATTTTTTGGAATATATAATGGGACAAAAAGTTTTCTTTTTATAAACAGATATTTAAAGTTGAGAATTTTTATTAATTATTGAAATTTTTACCGTTAGATCAGATTTAAAATCTGTTTAGTTGAATAACATAAAAAAAGAAAAAATATAAACGGGTGATATAAAAGAAGAAGAAATATAAAAAATAAATAAGTAAAATAAAAAATATTTTTTTTATTTTATTTTTAAAAAATTAATTTAATAATTTAATTAATAAATATTACATAAATTATATAAATATATTATGTCCATTTTGTTGTTAACCAAACGGCCTTGATGACCAGATAATATAATTTTGACGGATTGATAACCTGTCTTTTTATCGTTGAAAAGAGGTGCAAATGGAAGCTTTGTGTGTATTTGAATTAAAATTTGTAATTTTGATTTTTAAGTCACCTTAATTTATAAATCTAATTTTGGTTAAAAATGAATTTGCATGATACAATTAATATTTAAAAATTTTTATTTAAAAAGCAATTTTCTCTATTAATACAATTAATCTAATCCAAAAGTAGGTTTTTTCACTTCGATCTAAACAACAGTTTGGAGGACAATTTTTCATCTTCTTCTTCTTTACAAGGAAGGTCAAGGACCAATACAAAATCTTTCATGTGGGTACACAGTCCTAACAAGATCCGTCGCAAAGGCTATAGACATAAGAACTAGGAACTGAAGAAATTCAATAAAGTCCAACACCTTATGGATCACTTGCGTGGTTAGCCCATTCATGGAGGCACTCCATGATTGTGAGGACCAACTTTTACCAGTCGAAGTGAATAAAAGGTGAGAGATAGAAAGATCATCATTTTCAATCAAAGTTTTGCTAACCAGAGAATCTGACTCAATTGGTTGCAACTCATATTAATGGCCATATCCAGCTCGAATGCCAAGACCCAAACTCCAGCCAATAGATTATTACCAATCTCAATGAACTTAGGCCACGTTTGGTTTAAAGAATTAATTTTGATGGGAATGGGAATGGGAATGGGATGGAATGGAATCTTTGTTAGATATATTATATTTGGTATAATAAGGAAAGGAACAAAAATATTATGTTTGGTTATGTAAAAATAATATTAAAATTTAAAAAAAAACTTAAAAAAAAGACTAAAATATTTTTTAATAAAAAAATAATTTGTTAATTAAAAAATTGTAAATTGTTCTTACATTACAACACAAGTGAGTCAATTTGCTTAAGATCTCTGTTCTCGTATGAAGTTTCGATCATTATGAGGGACAAGATGGTAACCTATCATTTATTTCCTTTGAAGTCGTCCTCTTTCCGTCACTTTACTGAAGGAAAGATGTCACATTTATTTGTTGGAAATGCAAATGCTCCTGGAAACGCCAACCCCTATACCAAACATACAACTGTCGCAATCTGCTTTCATTTTCGTTGCTTTCTGTCACAACACCCTGATACCAAACGTGCCATTAGAGAAACCTTTCACCCATCGACCATGCTAATCTCTCGTGACACCGCTAGATGCAAGGGCACTAAGAGTTGCTGGTATTGAGCAATATCTTTAAAATTAGTCAAATTATCAAGCCTATACAAATATTAGTTTACAATTTATTAATCAAAGTTGATCTAATCGATAATCAACAAATATGTATTCTTAAAATTTTATATAGTAAATAAATATTAATAAATTTTAAATATTTGATTACTAATTTAATATTTTTTAAAATATTTTAAAAATTATTTTTTAATCAAAAAGTAAAAATTACCCATAATTAAAAATTAAGAGTATTTAATATTAAATTTTTAGACTTTACAAATTATATTAAGATTTCATTTATCATTAAAAATAAAAAAAATAGTAATTTTAATCAAACACTTTAATATTTAAAAAAAATGCTACAGAAAGATAGAGCATAATAGAGAGTAAGAACAAAAAATAGTCAAATACACCCTTTTATTTTTCTTATATTTTCTCTATTTTATTTTTAAAGTTTCTCTATATTTTAACTCCTTCTTTCTTCTAATATATTATATTTTCAATTTGTTAAAATTATTCAAGATGAACTATTATATTATATAAGAAAAAATATTAAAAAAATTCACTTACTACTTTAAAACCACTTCTTGACAAGTTTGATTTTGATTGGTTTAATTGATTTCTAATCGATTTGACCAATTTTTAATAGGTTCTTCAATTAACCAGTTTTATAGACTAATCAAATAAGATCAAGGATCGATTTTCAGTTCAAGTCAAAGTAGTTGGTCTAATCTAGTTTTGAAAATCATGGTATTAAATTTGATCCATCCTTGACTTGGTGGACCCCACTCAATGATTCTAATAGTATTTGAACCAATGTTTTAAAAACAAAGCAGACCATCTAGTTTGATTAAAAAACTAGTGAGTAGCCTAAGTTACTAGACCCTTTGATCTTCAAAGTCAAAAAACTTAAAGTCAACAAAGTATTGTCAATCCCAATGAACTTGAAGAAGCATGATCTCTCATGACACCACTAGTAACAATGTCACCAGTTATACCAATACAAGAGTTTATTACTGCTGAGTTTAAAATATCCTTGGTTTGATGTACCCTACTCAATGATAATTAATGTTTAAGAAAGCAAATTAAACCAACCAATTTGACCAAAAAATAAATAAAACTAGTGATATTACTAGTTCATTTGATTTTCAAAATTGGTCAAAATCCAATCAAATTAGTCAAAAACCCATAAGAACTAAACAAGAAAAAAGGTCACCTAGTTTTAAGTACTATAACTCTAAACCATGGGCTTTCTTAACCCAATTCACTTAGAAAACATTGGTCCTTTTCTTCCACTTTATGCGATGTAGGAGAAAAGTTTAAGCTTTACTTCCATAAACTCCTAAAGCAACACCTCAAACACTTCGGACACTTTTGGCATCAACCTTGCTTAGTTCTTTTGATACTTTCTCCATTGTCCCTTTCTCTTTAATGACTTCTTTTCTCTTTGCCTTCTTCCTGTAAAAATCAATCATAATTTTACTACTCTTGGTCCCAATGATGATGAAGAACTTTGTCCAAGAATATTCAATTTATTTAATATTATGCTCTTTCTCTTCAACCAAAAATTCAAGTTCTTTGACAAAGCATAAGAAGGACAAAGTATTAGGATGATCACTTCGAAGTCTACCATAAACAGCAAGAAAATTATCAATGAGGCGTTTATTATACAAACTAGACCCACCTGATGATAATGTTGAAACTAGATAATGATGCAGGACATAAAGCATTGTTGTTGATGGCAAGTGAATGATTAGAGAGGCCTTTGTACTAACTAGTAAGGACTATTGGACCCATAATCATAAAAAATTATTCCATGTGCATTATTTTCCATTTCAAAGATGAAGCTAACATTCTTAAAGAAAGATGAAGATCAAACCATGAATTTAAGGAAAAAATAGTTGCTTGAAGTTAAAGATAAGACACAAATTCTCTTAATTTCCAAAGGAAATGGGTAACATGCTCCTAAAAATGAAATATTATTCCATATGCATCATATTTCCATTAGTTGATTGAATTCCCATAATAGTCATTTAATTAAAAATTCTCTAATTAGAGATAGCTATTTTCTCAAGGCATTGGAAAAGGATTCCACTTTTGATTTTGATGCTTTGTCTCATGTAGTGTAACAATTTCCTTGTTAATATTATATTGTTAACTATAATTCACCAGTTGATAAAAAGCATTATGATATGGGAAAATAAAATCATCCATTATCTAAGAGTGCTTAACACTTTAGTAGGTGTTGTAATATATCCAAAATTTAGCTTTTTATTTTGTTAAATTTTTGGGATTTGTGTAATTATTTAGATACTTAATAATTTTTCTTTTTGCTAAGGGTTTTGGTGTGGCGAGGTATATATTTTAAAAAGTTGAGTTTATCTATTATTAGATTATTTTATCCTCAATATATATAATAATAAATAATTTTCTATAAATTAAAAAAACAATTCAACCTCTTAAGAAGTGGAATTTTCAGCCACATTTAGATTTTTCCAAATTTAAATATTTGTTACTTGTTGGCTCTCCTTGGTATTCCTTGTACTTTGTCATGTGACTTTTTGCTAAATTTAAAAGTTCATACTAACTAGACTTGGGTATTGGCCTGAGCTAATAAGTTTGACTTTAAAAAAAATAGATATGAGTTCAAAGAAAAAAAGAACTATTTAATGAAAGTCTAAATATAAAATAAGCTCTCAAATCCAATTCAAACATACAATAATTTATCTTTTATAAAATTATTAATAATATTAATAGTTTGCCCATTTGGAACATTGTTGATAATATGGTTTTCATATTATTTCTACATTATTTTATGAGGCTTGGTTACGTATACATTTGGATTAGTGTAAACCTACTCCAATTTCACTAAAATAATTGATTTTCCAAAGCATTGTAAGCTTTCTCAAGGATAATATGTCATTGGATTCTTGCCACTTTCTTGCATTTTTTTTTGGTTATAAAACTCTTTTTGTCTTACTTTTTTGTCATAAGTATTACTAGTTTTTTGTTGGCCAATAGTTGCCTTATTATATTTTTATTAATCTTCAAATAGTTAATTTGTGGTAATGCTTCAACTATTATTTGGTTAGTAATCTAGGGATATATGGAAAAATGGATATGAAAACAAAGATAAATTTAAAATTTGAAAATACAAGCATGCAAACGGTTGGCAAGAAAGATGCATATGCCCAAATTTAGTGCAAATATCGTCATTTGTGCATCTCTCTTTTTCTTGTTTATGTTGGTGGCTGGTTAGACTTGGCTTGCTTGTTTTTTAACTAAGTTGGATTAGGGTCGGTCCATTTTTTTAATAAACTTAATTTGTGATCAAATCTAATACCTACCAAGCATAGGAAGTATAACTTTTAAATTGAGACGAATATTTAGTTATACCTTTAATATTTGTTTTGTGGGATGATAATAATAAAACACAAGTTTTTTTCTCTTTTGTATGATTTGACATTATATAATTGAGTTTTCAAAAAAAAAAAAATATTATTTATCTAATAAAAAATCTAATAACAAATACTATAAAAACTTTATTTAAAATTTCCAAATAGTTGAGGAGTTGTCAACCTTAATCAATACAAGGAATTTACTTCTCACCACACTCTAATTTAGCTCATAGACATACGAAGAAAATAAATTTTTTTTAAAATAATTAATCACACAATAAATAGAAAAAGTCACAAATATTCACGTACCGCAAGGGTTATAAACCAAACAATAATTCTCAAAAATTAATTTGAAATGTAAATTTTTTTATTTTTATTTTTACAAATAAACGTGGATAAAGTTAAAACAAAAATTAAAAAAGAAATTATATTGGGGGCACTTAAATCCCCACAACATCGTCAAGCAAAGATCTAAGTATACTATGAGGAGCATTATCCCAAATCTTACAAATCTCTTCTTGCGGAGCCCCTATTCTTTTTTGGTCGCACATACAGGACAAAAAGCCCCGCTAGGTGTATAGATTTTATAGACTGGGTCGTCTCAACTCAAAAGTTTAAGAAAAATGGATCTGAGTCCGAGATCACCACAGCCCGCGGGTCCACAACACACAGTAGTTACAAAACAAAAGTGAGAGTGGGACCCAGACCATTGGTATACCATGGCGTGCTCTAGGGCTTTTACGTTATGCCTTTCCGGACTCCTTGAGATCTTCTTCGAGTTGATCTTTACTATCGCGCACCTGGGACAACTATTTATTTTTTTCGACGCAGAAAATTTCCAGTAAAGTTGCAGTCTTTCATCTTATTTTTCCCTTGTTTTAAGGATTTGTGTGTGAAGTTTGTATCTTTGTTCACTAGTTGCGTGAAGGTGTTGTTGCACATGTTTGTCTTTTCCTTTTTGAGGCAATCGGTGGCTTGATGCTTACTCTGTGATTTATTTACAGGTTTGGGACGATGTCTCGGGTTTATGTTGGGAATTTGGACCCTCGAGTCACCGAGAGGGACCTTGAAGATGAATTTCGTATCTACGGTGTTCTCCGGAGGTAATTTATTCAAAATTCTTATTTTCCTTCGCTATTTCCCGTAATTAATTTTGCTTCCGAATTTCGTTTTCTTTCGTTATGCTCGATTATATGTGATATCTGTGTGTTTGTGAAGGTCACTTGTGCTTTCTTTGGCATTTGGAATTTGAGACTGGGAGTGGAAACGCTTTTTTTTATCCTTTATTTTTATTTTTTTGTGATGTTACATACATGGAAAAAGGAATGGTTCTCTTCTTAATTCAGGATTTAGGATCACAATTTCATGCTGCCAAGGGTATATTTTTGAATTTGATATATTTTGTATCTATCAAGTTATTAATCGATGCTTCACTTGTATGATGCTCCTGTTTATGACAGATATTGGCCTCTTTTGTGGCCCATTTCAGCTCCTAGTGTCAGATATTTTAGTAAATGAAGACGCATTTGTAACTGATATTCAATGCTGTTGATATCTCTCTTTGATGAATCGTCTCTTGAAAAGAAGTTTCTTTCTTTTATGTATTGCAATTTGTTACATTATAAAAGTAGTATGTAAGGTGTGTCGATGCTGTTACCATCTAGGTTATATTATGTGATTTAAATTTAATTATATATAAGTTGGGGGAGAAGAATTTTGACATTTTGACTGTGGCAGCATGTTTCACACCTTGTTGCATTCCATGGACCATGTTTTGATAAAGGACCTATATTTTGAATGCTTGACTCTGATGAACATGTTCAATGCAGTGTCTGGGTTGCTCGAAGGCCACCAGGATATGCATTTCTGGAATTTGATGATAGGAGGGATGCACTTGACGCAATTCATGCTCTGGATGGTCAGTATATGTTCTTGGTCTGTGGATTTCTTGTTGAATGCCTGTTGGTACCTCTGTATGCTGTCTTTCTCTCTCTGATTTCTTTTTTCTTTTTTTAAATCCCAATACGAGACTCACTCGAATGATTGAATGTCATGCAGGAAAAAATGGCTGGCGTGTAGAGCTTTCTCATAATTCTAAGGGTGGTGGAGGACGTGGCGGACGTGGGCGTGGAGGTGAGGACTTGAAATGTTATGAGTGTGGTGAGCCTGGCCATTTTGCTAGGGAGTGTCGCTTGCGCATTGGTTCACGAGGCCTAGGAAGTGGACGGCGACGAAGCCCTAGTCCTTATCGACGCCGTAGAAGTCCAAGTTATGGCCGCAGGTGGGTTGTGTGCTTTGGGTGTATGACTTAAAGAATTATGCATCTCAAATGAGTTATCTTATATCTCAAGGCTTCTGCATAGGTAGCTGTGTCTTTCATATGTGGTTTAGATTGAACCCTGGAGTTTGGACATATCAAGATGCTTGATGCATCAATTAAGGAAAAATATTTACGTTATGATTTATTACGACTGTTTTTGCTAGGGAGCTAAGACCATTGGCATGTGGACAGATAGCTTTGTTTATTTAAGTTGTAAATATGATTTATTACAACTATTTTTTGCTAGGCAGCTAAAACCATTGCCATGGGGACAGATAACTTTGTCTATTAGTGTTTTCATGATTCATTACTATCATTATGTTGAGGCATTAAATGGCATGAATTTTATGTTAGGATATTTTGTTGCAAGTTTGATTTTCTTGAATTCACCATATACTTGGCATCTGTCTGTTGGGTTTTCCTTGGGCGGGGTACTTGTTTTGTTTATTTTGCAAATTATTCGTAGCACCAGTGCACCACTGTCTCTAGTCCTCAGTATTTGATATTTCTATTTCTTTTTTTTTTTCCCTCCCCCACTTTGATTACTTTGGTAGGCTTTGTTGTATTATTTATTCACTGCAGTCTCTGTTTGTAATGTGCTGTTGTTATGTCATATGGCTAACAGTGTGGTTAGATGTCTTATTTCATGTGTTTTTCATATTTTTCATTCCCTGGGCTTTTTTTAATGATAAACTCTCCACTTTGTATTATTAATCAATCTGGGCTATGTGTCTGGAAAGGAAATATACAAATTTGAAATAAATAGAAGCTAAGCTAGCCCCTTTTAGTGTCATGTTGAATTCTGAATCCAAATTTACAGGTGCAGCCAGTCAAATTAGGCCTCAGGGTATTTAAAATTTCATTCTCTACGTTTTCCTGTGTGTATTAGATGATGCTTCTGATGAAAATGTAACTCACCAAGTAGTAATCCTTTAAGCTACTAATCTTTTCGGAGTTCTCTTTGGTTTAGAAGATTCATGAGAGCTGATGCCCTAAATTAATGCATTGGATTTGCGTCATTTTGTCAGGAGCTATAGCCCTATTGGAAGAAGATCTCCCAGACGACGTAGCATAACACCTCCTCGGCGTGGACGCAGTTACAGCAGGTCCCCTCCTTACCGTCACTCTCGTCGTGACTCTCCTTATGCCAATGGGTAGGTTTAGCTGTCTTCAATGCAATTGTTGTCACTGATTTGACTTCATATTTTTCAGTTATTGGCATTCATGTAAAATATAATGATTTCTTCTTACAGAGATTGAGATCCGAATGTGAATGGAGCAAATGCTGGATGACCTTGAAGAATGACCTCTGCTGTAGTGTAGTTCCTGTAGGATTGCTTGAGCAAACAATACATGTTAGTTATGTTGATATTCTGACAATGGTTATTGTTAGATATTTGGGTTTTCCATGGCACCTGCAAAGTGTTTAAGCTGCAAAAGGATGCATTGGACACTGTTTTGCATCTTCTGTCTCTCTTCGGCTTGCTGAAACTTAAAGGTCTCTTCCTACTTTATATAGCAACTTATGATATTAGCACATTATTAGTTTTACTAATCTATTTATACCTATGGTAACTTAGTGTATTTGCATTTATGGATCCTAAAGGTTGTTTTTGTTTTCCTGTTGTTGTGAGGTGTGATTGTCGGCAAATCGTCACTTACTCCATCTTTTTGTCTGCTTCTCTGCGCCACAATCATCTCATCTTGTTCCTTCTGCGTACAAGTTGACTTAAAGTGCGATGTCAGCAATTTGGTTGTGTGCCTCGTTTTTTTTGTCTTCTGCAGTGAAGCTTCTGGTTGTTAACCTTTTTGTCGGCTGTTCATTAAAGGATTACTACAGTTGCATCCTCTTTATGAATTGGAGCAGTGTAAAGGTGGAAGGATATAAAATAGTAATTGACCTCTGCATCTTCATCATTTTGAGTCAAATGGGCCTTGTGGGTCAGTCGCTGCGTTTAGTGTCTGCTTCACAAAGCCAGAATCATACTTGGTTGCTTCTGTATAGTTTAATTGTTGGCTGCTTCTTCCAAATGTCTGCATATTCATTAGAATCATCTACTTCTTGTGTCTGCACGGTTCTTGAAGGTGAGTGCGATATTCAACTTGATTCTGTGGGACACCTTTGTCTGTATTCTTCTTCGGCATGGCATCTGTAGTTATCCAGCAATGGATATGCAAGAACTTGCATAATCCATAGGATGAGAAGGATATACTGTGTTAACATGCAGATGCCGAGTGTCTTTCATTCTCTACCTTAAGTTGGTATGTTCTTCCCTAGTCAGCTGATTATGACTGTTTGATCCTTCATGGACTCTAGTGAATCTGCCCTCTTCAGCAGTTGTAACGTTTTTGGGACACGCTAATCGCCTTCATCTGCGCCTAACTTTGACAAATGCTCTCCGTCCTTCAAAGCTTAAGAAAATGGATTCGCTACAGTTTATTGACAGCATTGGTTGCTTTTTGAAGATTGATTTTTCTGAGTTCAGTCCGTCTCGTTTATTTATTTATTATTTATTTTCTTGGGACGGGGTGGTGGTCATTCTTCTGGCCTCTGTTGCCTTGTTTTACTGCAATTCAATGACAATAAACGCGCAGTATGGCGCATTAATTTTGTCGGGTGCAAATTGATGTCTATAGTGATTTATATCAATAATCAAGATTTGTTGCTTCCCTTCCGGTAAATAATTGTCCTCAATTAGATGAATGGCATTTTTTTGAATTTACTAGCTAAGGTGTAACGGATGCTATGTGTTACTACTGTCATATTGACGGGAAGGGAGGAAATTCCTGAAGTAAAAGAACGCGGTGTAGAGACGCTGGACGTAGATTAATTAGCCTACTTACAGATTAGACGATAGGGTGAAGAGGTGATCCCATGTTTGATCAAAGGTAAGAAGGGGGAGAAGTAAATGTTTTAATTAATTTTTCGCTGGTACGTCCTTTACCGAGAAGCGTTCCTTGGTCGGATGAGTTAAAAACAGAATAAAAGCAGTAACTTCACTCCAACTAATGATTATCTGTGTGTCTACCTCCGAGATTGGATCCTCTGAAGTGATGAAATTTCTTGCATTTTTTTTTTCAACATACATCTATGTTTTTTTTATTTATTAGACTTTGCCTTGATTGCCTCTCACTTCATGAAACTGCACAGCCCACTTTAGAGGATTCTGATCCGTCAACCTCCTCCCAAACTGGCGGTCATCTCTTTGGCAGTGGATGCCAACTTTCCTGACACACTATTTCCTTTTTATTTTTGGGAGAGGGGGGAGGAGTCGACTACGCTTTAGAGGAAGACAACAAGGAGAGTTGATGAAGTAAAGGAATGTTTTAAATATTATTTGTGATAGAAGTGTATTGTTTAGATTTAAATGTTAATTTTATCGTATAATTATTAGATTTGTAATATTAGATGAAATTGAATATTTGAGTGATAAAAATTTAATAAGAGAATAAATTTAATATTAGAAAGATAAAAATATTATGTTGGATAATTGGACACATTTAGATAAGATAGAGTTAAAAATAAATGTATTAGAGAAAAAGTGAAAGTTATGATTATTGTGGAAAGACTTGTAGAATTATGCCTCAAATGATTTGGGTATATGTAAAGAAAACTTATAACAAGAGAATAAATTTAATATGATAAAGATGAAAATGTTGCGTTGAATAAGTAAATACATTAGATAAAGTGAAGTTAGAAATAAATGTATTAGAGACAAAATAAAAGTTATATCTATTATGAAAAGGATTGTAAAATCACGTATTAGATAATTTAAACATATGTAAAAAAGATTTATAAAAACTCTAACAAAAAAATTAATTAGATGGAGAGTAATCTAATAATTAAAAATAAAAAAATAAAAAATATAAGTGAATTTATTAAAAATGATTTAAATTTAAATAATTTATATAAAATATAATTTATGATAAAATTTTATAATATTATTTAATTCATGTAATCGATTTAAACAAAAATTTGTTGTTAATTGTTGGAAGTCAACTACAATGTCAGCATGAAGAGACAAACAATTCCTGGAGTAAAAAACTGCCACATTGTCCACACATAAATACGACCGCATTATCGACACCTAAATGCCCGCATCGCCAGTAGTCGTCTGCCTTGAAAGGACACAAACAATTTCGTAATAAATGATGCGCTAAGAAGTCAAGTCTTCTTTCTACCTCTCCTGTTCCTCCAGGAAATTAGAAACCCAAAGGCAAAAGAAAAATATCAGTTTGTATGGATCTGCAGTATGTACTAGGCTTCACCTGTTAGAATCAAGTCAGCTTATGTCTTGGAAGTGAAGGATCTGGAGAGCGAAAGCAGACAAGACAAGTCATGCGGAAGCAGAAGCTCGAGGTTTGGGATATTCTCAAGGAAGCTGTTATAATCGACCTCATAAACGTCAACTTCATCATCCACACCTTCCTCACTTCACTTCCTTTCTTTTGCCTCATGATTTACTTTGAAGCTTGCCTCCAAGAAAGCCTGATTGAAACCTCAAAATTTCTTAATCTACCCCCAGTTTCCTTCAGCTATTATGGCTCAATCCCAGATTTTACGATGACAAAATTCAGCAACAACTATACCCTTTAGTTGATTCAACTTGGAGCCATTTACTTGGTGCCCCTCCACCTCTTAGAGCTCTTCTCTGCAATTGTTACTATAGATTTGGCATCAAGGCTACGATCGGAGGAGACTAAATTGAGTCCCTCGGAGATGTTCGAAAACCCATTTACATATCGAACTTGAGAGGCATATTTCTCACTTCCATCTATGTGCTCCTCTTCTCAACCTCTTCCCTCTTTGGACTATAATGGGTAGTAATCAACTACCATGTTTTCTCGAAAAATTTCAGTTATTACTTGATTTTTACGGTAATTTGCAGCCTGGTTTTTGCAAAGATGTTAAGAGTCTACTTGGAATGGAGTGCTACGTGGAATGAGTATTGTAATTTTAGTATTGGAAGGGATAAATGGCGTTGAAGCATTGGTGCTTTCAGCTTACTTCAGCAGAGGATGTCAGAGGCGAGGACTCCTTTTGATGCTTATTTTCTTTGGCTGGGGTCATTTCTTGAGGCTTTCATGCCTCCATGTTCAAGGCTATAAAGGAAATGGAATCACTATACAAGTTGGCTTGTTCTGCTTGGCAAATCTGGTGAAATGGGCGGTCTGTATGATGTATTTCTATGATTGCAAGGAAAGGAGCTTAAAGAAGAAAGTGGCTGATGGATTAGGTGAAGACATTCACGTTGTTCATGAATGAAAACTAGTACTAGCGAACAGAAATAGAGGGGTTAGTTGGAGTTCAGAACTAGGACTATGTAACCTAGTCAGTGAAACCTCTTCAGATTATTAAAAGTAGTTTTCATTGAATGTACTGAGTGCATGATAAATCAACTTAATCTACCTTATTTTGCTAAATATTCTATTCTACTTACTTTAGAACACTTACATTTTGAATCTTTTGTGGGAGTCTCAATCAACCTTGCCTTATCATTAATGAAGTTTAAAAATTTATAGCTTAGGCTTACAAAAGAAGATAATACATAACAAATCAAGCCATACTTGATTGTGATATTTTCTTTCCTTTTACATGTGCAATTATAATATTGAAACTTGCTAATTTTGATTGTCACATGCAATGATGCTTAGAAAAGGCTGATGATGTTTTGATCTACAAATACTTGCGTATCATTTTCCTTAATTGGAAAAAATAAAATCAAGCACAGTATTAGATATCCTACCAAGAGAGGCTACATCCATGAATGGATACACATAACAAAACTAGAGCCTCTTATTTTGAGACATCAGGCTGATAATGAATAGCATTCAAACCTAATTGATCATGATAATGGCTTTGTCTGTAGGTCCTTGTCATGTGCGACCAAAAAGATGACTAGGCAACTTTTGTATAACGACTATAATTGTTATCATATTTAGACCACATATGGTAAACTGGACATCTATGACCACAGCAAATTTAAAAGCACCAGAGAAAAGTACACTCGGCCAGTTCTGAATACCTTCCACTTCTTATGATTTAATTTGTAACGCCAGTTGCATGCAAGGCAGATTGCAGAATGCATTTCAGAGCAGATAACAAGCAACTGTTTGCATCGAACACTTTTCTTTAACACCTAACTAAAATTCGACATTATAAATCAGGTCTATGAATAAAGTTAACTGACATCTGAATCCATCAACTGTTGCCTACAATTGATTTTTCTGATGTAAGATTCACCCTTCATGTCAAATTAAAGCTCTTACTTATCGTTCATGGATAGATGGGCCACTCCAGCCAGAATGAAAGCTGGCCTTCTACAACAGCCACAAATGGTCCTTCAAGCTCTTGAAAATCTTCTCACTCTGCTTTAGATTCAATCACCCTCTTGGCAAAAGATGGAAGACAGAAAGATGCTGTATGAATCTGGAATTGAATATGAGGATACACATAAGTTGAGATAAACTAGGAAATAGTATTCCAGCAGGATAGAGGGGAATATGGATAGGAAAGAAAATGGTTGGAGCCAAAACATACCTCGGAGTTGTAAAACTTCAGTGGTCTAACTGACTTCTGATTATCGTTTTCATCTATAGGATTCACAGGATGCTTGAAATCAACAGGAGGTCCCTCAGTTGAGCAAAGCATAAAACCAATCACCCCACTGAAATGAAACCGTGAAAGCAACGTCATCAATAATCATACTTACTCTAACCATCCCCACACAGACAGCACATTATATACAACAAAACAATGTCGCATACAAGTACAACCAACTTTCTGCCCATGAAGGGGGGAGATAAAGAGAAAAAGGGCTTCAGCAATGGCATAATATTTTAGGCCAGTGCAGTTTCAATTGACCATTTTTTGGCAGAATTAACATACCTATTATGACATGTAATCAATATCCAATAGATAAGGCATGCCTTGCAGACTGTATAAGATAGAAAATAAATATACAACAACAACAACAAGAAGCTTTTTCCCAGCATATTTAAGATAGAAAATAAATATAAAAAGGAAAAACCTTGGGTATGTAGGAACCGTAGTCCAAGCATAGTTGACGGAGCCTTTGAATATCTGGCGACAATTTGCAACTATGTCCTCAATGATATGCATATGAAGCCATATACTTTCTGCCTGAGTACACACAACTCCTCCAGGACGAAGAGCCTTTGCAACTGACTGAAAAAAGGGTTTTTCAAAAAGCTCTTGAGCAGGGCCTGAAATGTACCAAATTGAACCTTTCTTTTGAGGAAACAATTTGAATTACTGTACAAGATCAGGAAAATTATGAGGCATTACAGGTATAGCACACCTATAGGGTCAGATGAGTCCACTATAATTGCATCATAAGTTCCTTCTGGAACTGCCTTCAAAAATGCAACTCCTAGACCATTGAGAGACAAGCAAGCACGAGATAACTTCTCTTGAAATGGGAAACAGGCTGTTAAAAGAGCAAAATGAAAAAGCTGACCATACCATCACCAATATGAAGTGTCACACGTGGATCCTCATACCCTACTGCTACTTCAGGGAAAAACTGCTTGGAGACCTGAAAAGAATGAAGACTCAAGTTTGATATGATGCATATATTGCTACTAGTGGATTTTGAGGATAAAATCATGATCCATTTTATGCCAAGAGAAAAAGACCAGCAAGGTAATAACCAATGTTCCTTAAGTAGAAAACCCACTCAACTTAGAAAAAGTGCAGATGGAACTACTTATATGGAAGTAACATAGGAGTCTGCAACCGTAATAGTTCAGGTTTGTTCTGAGACAAAAAAGAAAGAGTAGAATTATCAGTGCAATTACTCACATCAACTACCATCTTGTCAATTTCACAAATGTCTATCTTCTCAACTGAAGAATAGCGTGACACTTCCCGTATGACCCCACCATCTCCTCCACCTATAACCAAAACCTAGAAAAGAACATAATGGTAAGAAAAAAGGAAAATTAAATTAATACAGTTAAAAATTGAGTGGAGGGAGAACAGACTAATATTCCCAAGTGTTTCTGTTGGTTATCACCCAACATTTCATTCCCAAAACCCAAAATTGGTTCAAGTCATATTCTAGATGTCTTGTCCCAACCCATTAGTATGATCCTTACTATTCTCCCCAGCAATTGCCATTCCTCAACCTTCTCAGAAAAGGTCAAAGAAAACTAAGGAAAAAATAAAATACAAATAAACTGTGTTGCGAGGCTGAAGACAAACAAATGGTGCAGCAAAAGACAACATGACGAAGGACAAATCAACATTCTGAGTAATTTAGACAAATTCATTCCTAGAGGGCTAGAATTTTAAAAAGACCTTCTTGGGATTCGGAATAGAGCAAAGAGGAAGATGAGTGATCATCTCCTGGTAGGCACATTCATCCCTTTCCGTGAGCTGAATTACTCCATCCAAAACGAGAACCTTACCATATGTTGATGACTACAAAAGGAAAAACATTGCACTGTTAATATAACAATGGAACACAAAAAGGGAATAAACAAATAATAACCTTTCTGGAGCATGCTGTACCTGGAAGACCATGACATTTTGGTATTCAGACTTCCCTTGAAACAAGATCTTTTCAACCTTCAAAGAGTGTGCTTCCCCTGCAAGATTACAGTCAAGTTCCAATTCATTAGTATCACAAAGACAAGTTCAAAAGGTCTAAGTTTCAATTACTCAATGCAGAAGCAAAAAGAACGGTGAACTAAAATCCTTTTTTTTTTTTGTTTCATTAACTAAAATCTATTTGTTACCTAAAACTATCTTCAATCAAATGTATAGACAACTAGACAAACAGACCAAAAGAAATGTTAATATATATCAATATATATTTATGAATACCAAAGGAACCTACAGAGCCCTTTGTCCATGCATTTTACAAAAATTTGTGAAAGCACAAAGCAGAACTTTCAAATTAGCCTATCTTTTAGTGTGGAAGAAAACAAAGAACGTTAGCAAGGAAGACCAAACCCCAGTCCTTCCTAAGTAACTATACTAAGCATCAACTCTTATGTTCTAGCATCCTTAAATCCATGCAAAGCGACCAATAGATTGAAACTAATAAAACTAGGATCTAGACGTAAAGCACATCAATGTTGACCTGAAAATTCAATTCCTTTTCCTCGTGAGTGTAATAATTACAAGTTTTAGAAAATTTGAAAGTGAGCCAAACAAGGACCATGACAATAAAAAGTTGGAGGACGGGTGCAAAGCATTCAATCAGATAGCACTTAAGCTCTTGGCTAAATGGTGCCTCTCCCCTTTAAGATAAAGATGGAACTAGAAATCAAAGGTTAAAAAACTATAAAAATGCTAAAATGGGTGATATATAATAAAGTAGTCAAGATAGACTTGATACCTCTAGTCAAAAGGAGGGAAGAACACGTTGAGGTGTGAAAAGGCAATTCAGCATCTAACTAAAATTCATTCCAACACATTGAAGGGGATTTTTCTTAGTACCATAAGTTACTCCAATTGAGACCGATGATAAGCTTTTGGCCTTAAATTAACAATGGAACATCAAGCAAAAATGTAACTCATCGGGACTAAGCATCATAATGAGCCAAACTACTGTATGTTCAGAATTCGATATAAAAACGAAGACAGCTAAAACCCACAAACATAATATCATAAATGACAACCATAACAAAACCAACCACTCCATGGCAGCAATTTGAAAAACGCAAACATATCAGGCATAAATCACAGGAAGTACCCAATCATCGTTACTTGAGGGACAACACATCCATAAGAAAAAGGAGATACAATTTGGACAAGCCAGAAATATTGAAAGAAACAGAGCGATAGTAAAACAGATTCAAAGCATACCCCTCAGAAAACAATACAAATATTCAAGAAGCATGAGTATAGAAACAAAAATAATTACTTGACCAAAGAATTCTGTGTCATGACAAGGAAAAAGCCAACAAGCAGGCTATGATGACAAAATTGACAAATCAAGAAAAACATATCAATCATGATACGGAAAACTACAGGCGAACCCGCATAAAATCATTTAAATCACCAAATCCACGTATATTGACAAAGGTAGGACCCCGAAAAAAGCTAAAACCTGTAAATTAATGCGGGTTTGGTTTTCTATTAATCACATGAAAAATAAATGTTACAGCTTCCTTTCTCGGGGACCAAACGCATTGAAAGGAAGCAACTTTGAAGGCATCAGAGAAAAGGGTTTTAAGAGGAAAGTAACCAGGCCACATTGGGCTAATTTCGGAGAACCACCCAGGAATCACAGCTGATACACCATTACCGTCCGCCTCCATAGAAACGGTCGAAGCAGAGACCCCATTTTCCTCATCTTCTCTCTGCCTCTTCACGGGCAAATCAGTGGACACAACAACGCCGTCTGAAGCCATATCTTTACAGCTCTGCCGAAAACTGTCTGCCTCTGCAGCCGCAGTCGCTGCGAGCACTTATTAGTACGGTAGGGAGGCCACACAAAAGTTGGTCTTCTGGGCCTTATATAGGGCTGAAAAATAGAAAAACTTGAAGTGGGGTGAGGCACATCGCAAATAAAAAGAATCTGCTTTCCCCAGGACGCGTTTGGGGGCGTGGTCGCTTGGGGACGAACCGCTAAGCGAAGAGAATGTCTGTCCAAACAATGCCCTATGGTTTGCATGTTATGCGTTATTTTGCTAATAAGTACAAGGGAAAATGATAGGGCTTTCAGTTGAAGTTTCTTTGGGATTAGGGTATGGCACGGGCGGTGGCGGGGTAGGGTAGTAGAGTACAGTCTCACAAAAGTCTCCCTAAAAATGAAAGTCCGTTTTTCTTATTCACAGATCGTACATAAAATGAACTCGAGAAGAATTAAAAAAAGAAATGTTTGATATATTGTCATTTTTATTTTATCTTGAATAGAAAGACACATGATATGTCCAAGATATTTAATGTGTTGACATATTGTTATTAAAAAAATGTTGATATATTAATAAATTTTAACATATTATGAATATTTGTAATAGTATCTATGATATTAGAATTTTTTTTGTTATTAGTGTTAAAATTATATATTTATATTAGTAAAAAAATATAAAATAAAATTATATATAGCACCAACTAATAAAAAATAATTATTGATATAAGCAAAGAGTGATAAGTTATTTAATTTTTAATATTTTGTTATTTTTTAAAAATATTGACAATTTTTTATTAACTTAACTTTTTATTTAAATAATTTATCTAAAAATTAAAATATATTGACATATATTTTATTGCAAGTCAAGCCACTACTTAAAATGAATAAAAGGGATAAATAATTATGTCCTACTTAAAAAAAGTAATAAAAAATAATAAATATAATTGAAGAATGATAATATAGATATAATTAAATATTATTTTTAAAAAAGATGAAAAGGAACCCCTTTCCATGGTGCAATCACATGGCACCTAAAAGCTTGTTTGTTAGGCTTGAAAGAAAGGTAAAGAAGGAAAGAAAGAAGGAGATAGAAATAACCAAAAATTGAAACTCAAAGAAGTAACCAAAAATCATGGTAAGATTGAATTGAATTCACTTATGGTTTTGGTTTTCCATATTAGGTTGCACTGTACATTCTAACAAATTATTAAAGGAAAGATATTGTTAAAGGAAAAAAGAGTAAGAAAAATACTATTTTGTCCCCTATAACAATTATGTTTATTTTCGTTCATGACAATTATAGTTTAAGATCTTAAGTCAAAGATTTTTATACTAAAGGATTTTAAATTTTGAAATTATTATGATGGACTCAAGATAAAAAATTTTAACTTGAAGTCTTCAACTATCATTTTTCTACGCACTTTAAATTTTTAGTCTTTGAGTTATTCAGAATAATTTCAAATTTAAGATCCTTTAGTATAAATATCTTTAACTTAATATCCTCAATTGTAATTTTTTTATTTTATCTTAATTAACAAAAATGAGTTTTTTAAAATATTTTTTTAGTTCCAAGAGTGTTTTAGTTATTTGCTCACCTTTCATTTCCATTCCTATATTATTTCCATTCTACTAAATATCTAAACAAAAAAGTATTCTTATTCATTTCTATGTCATACCAAACATGATTTTAGGTTACATGATTTCATCCCTTTCTCATTCATATTCTCTTTTCTATTCCCTTAAAGAATATTTCTACTCTATCAAATGTAACTTAATATTCTAAGAAAAAAATGTAAAAATTTCACACTTCATTTATCAAATATTAATGTATCTTTTGATGATAATTTTAAATTATAATGACATATCATAAAATTATGATTTGTGGATACTCTCATGTATCTTTGGAATCATTTTTATTATTACAACATAAATAAATGATATAATTTTCAATAAAAAGATAAATAAAAAGGAAATTAAAAAGTTGTTACAAATTATAGAGTTTTTAATAAACATAAATGTTATGATAGTCTTATAGGCATAAGAGTTTCATAGGCCTAGAATGAATGAATCCATTATAGGGAAATTAGTCATCTAGCACACAAAAAGTATGAGATTTTGGTATTGTGCAATAGAAATCCTAAGATTCATAGGTTTAGCGAAGTTAGCACATTTCATGAGCCTTAGTATGTAGCTAAAAACTAAAGGAATGTAAGACATCATAACTTTCCAAGTCCCTAAGCACTTGAAGATATGAATAACCTCATATTTATGATGGAAAATTGTATAACCTTGTGAGAGAATCCATACTTAAGGAATGCTAATAGGACCATAAAAGTTTAGGGGTTTATAGGATATATCCTTATTCAATATTGGATATTTTGAACGTTAACAATTACATAGTTAAAAAAATTATAAAACATGTTCTTATTCATCAGTTTGAATTTTGAAGATTGCATAGTTTGAGGATTGACACATGCTAAAACATATTTGATTAGAGGATATGCCCTTATTCAATAGTTCAAACATTAAATATTGCATAGGATTTGCATAGTTTGAAGATTTATATATGCTTAGACATATTCAACTTGTTTGAAACTTTATGAAATACCCAATTTAGTCACAAATTTTCTAGGAAACAAGCTCCCACTTTTTAATGTGCACTTTTTACAAAGTTCATCTCAAAAAATTACCAAGCACTAATTAGAAAAATAAGATAAATCCTAAAAGTCCTACCCATAGATTATAAGAAAGGCTTTTTTACTCTAATATGCCAAAAAAAAAGACTTAAAAACTCAACCGCAAAAACATTTTCTTCATATACTTAAATTTTTTTTAATGGATGCCGCAATTGTTTTTTTAAATTTATTAAATTTAAAGGGTCGCAGCATCTTTGATGTCAGGACTCTTTTAGTTTTAAATTTTTTTTTAAGAAATCATTTAAAGGTCACGGGTTATGGACCTGTGACCCTCAAAGCTGCAGTATACTCTATAGTAGCCTTAATTAAGGTTGTAGTATGCTGCAACTACCGCTTTCCCCTTCCTTCCCCATTGCTTTTCCACCCCTCCCTTTTCCTTCCTTTTGCATTATAAAAGAAGCGAGGCTTCCTTTCTTGTTCTTCACTTTCAGTTTTTGCCTCCATTATATTTTTCTTGCATTAACCAAGTGCACCCCACTCTAGTAGTTTACAAATTTTTCTTTTTACTTCTTTTTTGAAACACTCTCATTATATATATTATCAAGTGGAAGAGTAAATTTGAAACTATCAAAGTTTCCTATCATCACTCCTGTAGAATTCTTCAATATCTTCAGATATGAATATTAAGTTAAAGTATTATAAAATAAAAAATGTAAAGTTTCTTATAATGATTTTTTGTTTAATATATGATATTGAAAAAAAAGCATAAATTTATTTGTTTAAATTTTAATTAATATTTTAATATTTGTGAATATATTTAGACTTTCATATGTTTAGTTTATATTTTTTATATCTAATTTTTGTTATATATTTAAGGAAAAAATCATTTTATGATTCAACGAAAGAAAAAAAAAAGAATAAATTGCAAATCAACATTATTGGTTAATTAATAATTTTGTAAAGGTAAGAAACAAATTTTGGGATAATATATTATCTTCATATTTATATAGTTAATGTGTTGAGTTTATATTGTTTATTTGTTAGTATTTAGTTAAAAAAGAATAATATATATATGTGATTGTTTAGTATTTGGTTTATCATATTATTCTATTGTTTTGAGAATAAGTTGTGTTTATATTTCTATAAAATGGGAAATAAAACTTTTTATTAACTTGTTGACCATCAAACTTAATAAAAAAAATCATTATATATATATATATATAAAGTCTATATAATGTATAATATGTAATAAGCATAAGGAAAAATGCATAAGAATAAATAAATGTAAGTTGAAATATAAAAAAAAAAAATTATTTGTGAATAAATGACAAAAAAACTAGGTAAGCAAAAAAAAAAACATTTAGAAAAATATATATGATATGGAAGTTAATTTATATATAAATAAATATATTGTAATACATATATAAAAGAAGTAAATGAAAACATATTTACGTATATATTTTTATTGAGGAACTATGTAAAAATTCATATATATATATATAATGATATTTATAAAATGTATATAACATAAATTTTTATAAATATATATTATATAAAAATAAATATAGTTTATATATATATATTAAGCAAAATAAAAAAATAATTAAATGAGTTAAATAATTTTTAATTTAGACATGCATAAATATTGTTGTATGTAGTTTAATATATATATATATATATATTTGATATATGACTTGATATATATAACTAAATATTGTTGATGGATTTTTTTCACGTACCATTACACTAATTCTATGGTAGGAATCATAATGAATTTGAAAAAAAAAAATCTTATAAATCTATACAAATGAAAAAATTTATGATAGTGAGGAAAGTGCAACATTTGTATATGATAAACCAAAAATATTAAAAGTTAATGCGGACATTACTCTTAATAGGTTGAAAAAGGTAGTAGGCAAAAAGTTACGATTGGCTTCAAATTCAGTTTGTGTTTGAATTGGTATATAGGTACTTTTATTCTCGTAATCCCACAAGGTACTTAGCATGCACTCTGAAGTATAATTCTGATATCCAAACAATGTGGGAAGCTAACCAAAAATTTTGAAACTAATTAGGCGCACCAAATATATATGCATATCTATCAACTGTTAACATAAATTTGAATGTGACCTAAAGGTTCATGCACTGTTATCCCTCCCGTCCACTAGCCAATTCCAAAGTATGAATGACTATGCCTCACAATTTGACTTTTACATGGCAGATGTTTGCCATTTTGCTTCTTAACCTGCCGTCGACTTTACAAGCCAACCAAGTTTGTTGCCGTCGACTTTACATGCCAACCAAGTTTGTCGCATTAGTTTATTTTCAATATGAGTCCTTCGTCGCCCCTAAATGAGGCAGAGGATATTATGGACGACTTTGAAGAGAATAATGAATATGATGCTCTGCCTAATGTCAATAACCATGGAGACGATGATTCTAAGGGAGATCATGTTGATGGGGCAGAGGTCACTCTATTGGTTCAATACATGGACCCAACGTATGTCATGTTTTCATAGATTAGCCTGGATGATGGGATTCTATTAAGATCCTTTAGATTGCTGAGAACATTAATCTGAACAATAGTCAAGAGTTATATATTGGTATAAGATTCTAAGATAAACAATTTATGCATCGTGCAGCGAAGATATACTCTGTTTGCAAGTACCATACCTTTAAAGTGCATTACTCATCAGAAAAGTACGAAGAATATCATTGTTCAGAATATGATGGTCGATATAATTAGAAAGTTAGAACAAGCTGACGTGAGAAGGACAAGCATTAGAAAATAACAAGATATAATGGTCCACACACGTCTTTCTCCACCATTATTGTAGGATCATCTGAAGTTTGAATCTAACATGATCTCATCGCACATTGTGTCAATGATGGCTGAGAATTCATCAGTATCCATTAGGAAAATTATTAAAAGGGTGCATAGCATATTTGGCCACATTGTGACATACAAAAAAGCATGGACAGCAAAGCATTGAGCAATCAGTATTGCATTTGGAAATTTGGAATGATCATACATTTTCTTGTCGAAATGGTTGGCTACGATTGACCACTTTATGTCAGGGTCGTATTATAAGTTTGTTCATAGGGAGTGCCCATAGAGTAGCTTATCCAAAGATCCTTTAATGATATTTCATAAAGTTTTTTATACCCTTAAACCATGTATTGACGAGTTTGATCACTTGAAATCAATGGTCTAAGTTGATTGAACTTTTTTGTATGAAAAGTACAAAAGGACTGTACTCATTGTAAGTTCGCAAGATGGTACTGACAAAGTTGTACCTCTAGCATTTTCTATTATTGAAGGTGAAACGCATGAGTCATAGGCATGATTCCTTTCTTTATTCCAACGCTGAGTACTATCAAATAAATGGGGATCTGCTTGTTTTGTAATAGACATCTTGGACTTTTGGCTGCTATCTCTAATCCAAAAATTGGTTGAGTTGCATACTTATCATATGTTTTGTTTAAGATATATTGCAAGTAATTTGAATATAACATTTAAGAATAAGTGGTTAAAAAAAATGTTCATCAATATTGATATATTTTACTGATCTTATAAAATACCTTAATGAATGTTGTGTCAAAATATGTATTAATAGATAACTACTGATGCAGGTTACTTGCATGGGGAGTATCAAGTGGATGAACAATTGACTTAATTATGTCAACTCTATACAGAGGTTGCAAACTAGATTGAGGATATTCCCAAGAGCAAATGGTTTAGAGTGTATGATGTTGAAGGTCGACGTTGGGGGCACATGGCTACAAATCTGGTTGAATGTATCAATTGTGTATTAAAGGGAGTTAAGTTTTTACCCATCAACAGATGAGTAAAAGTAACTATGTATAGGCTGAATAAATATTAGGTGAACCATGTGTAAACGATCACCGCACAAATTGAGGCTGGTGTTATTTTTTCAAAAGATCTAATGAAAAAACTATCATCTTTGATATAGAGTGCATTTGTCTTAATTGTATACAGGTTGGACAAGTGAGTATCAGGATTTGAAGTTAAAGAATCGTACAATCTGATGAACAAGCAATATGGTCGGTGTTGTAAGGTGAGCTTGTCCCGTCGTACATATAATTGCGATGAGTTTCAAATTCAAAAGTATCCGTACTAACATGTATTTGCTACATGTGCCATGGTCTTCATTAATTTACTCTAATACATGGATCAACTTTTTCAGCTGTATACCATCATCAATGCATACAAGATGGAGTTTTAGCCAATAGAAAGAGAACTATATTGCCCACAAACTGTAAGTCTACAGCCAATATTTGATCTGCTTATGATTTGCCAATGAGGTAGGCAGAAATCTTCCAAAATTCAAAATGAGATGGATTAGCGTGGGGGGGTCAAGAGAACAATAACAATGTTGTCTATGTAGACAAACTGGCCACAACTAAGCAATCTATCCATCTTGGCGACCGAGTGAAAGTTGATATAGTTTATTTTATCATGTATTTTATTTGATTACCATCATTTCACTGTAACTTTATAGTTGTTTCTATCAATAAACTTATTTTGTAACATGATTCCATTTTTATCAAATTGGATCGATAGTTCCCTTAATTTGTTTGTAATAGTTGTCATTTCTTCCAAACTGGATTTATAATTCCTTTATATAACATTTGCAGTTCCCTTAATTTGTTTTGAAAGTGATTTTTTTAACTTTAACTCTAATACTGTAATAATATAATGGCTGGTCATCTAAGCGTTGTGGATCCAAAGCCTGAGAATGACTCACTTCTGTACTTACAAATTCATCACATTTCACAGGCCGTATGATAGAAATGGGTAAGATAACACAATTAAAGTTATTTTATTTGACTTATTATATATTATTATATATTAACAACATAAATGCACATTACAAGTTGATCACATTCTACATATACGACGGGTTACACATGAGGATCACATCTTTAATCCTCCACTTGCCATTGCTCCCTACTTGATCAGGGATGGTTTTTATAGAGTGTCCTAACTTGGCTACTTTAACTTTAATACAATATTAGTTTCAGCTATTGTGGAGAGATGGTGGCCCGAAACATGCACTTTCCACTCCATTAGAGGAAAGGCAACAATTACCCTACAAGATGTTACTATTCAGCTTAATTTTCCCTATGTGGGATAGGTTATTTCAAGCTAGACAAATTATAATTGGATGACTGAATGTTAGCAGTTACTTGGTGTGGTTCCACCTCTAAAGATAATGGATAGACAAGGACTCAATATCCCATGGCTTACTGAAACATTAACGATCCTTTTAAATGATGCCAACAATGTGACTACAAAACAATTTACTTAGGCATACATTATGAGATTGATTAAGGGATACTTGATGCCAGATTAGATTGGGCACAGGTTGATATTGATACTTGTCAGTAGTTTTGACACAATACAGAGAAATGTGCAGTACAATAAATTATGATAAGATAAATATTGACGGTTGTCTAACATTATTACACTTATAGGTATAGAATCGTTTCTAGTGACTGGCTTTACCATCACCCCCTTAACTAGACCCTCGGATAGAGATATATCCTTTGAATCCTCTACTAGGTTTTAGATGGAGAGGTGTCTTCCAACATATTCATCTGACCACAAAGGCCTTACAGACCTGTAAGATATTGTTAGATCATATGAAGGATGATAATGTTATTTGGCAACCATACGATGCTCCGAGTGTTCGACAGTTAATTCTTGATTATTGTTTAGCGTCTTCAAATATATGGCATGTATTTATTCCTATTGTTTGCCTTTGGCTCATTGAGTTTCACCATGTAGATTGTATCCTCTGCCAGTTCGATCGACAACAGTATATCCCCTAGATGCCATTCAACGTGAGGTATTTGTATACCCTGCAATTGAAAGGAAAAATACATAAAGATTGGTGTCATGAGTATACTGTATTTATTATTACATGAAATGTATGACAACATGTTGTTGCCTAAGCGGATATGGAGGTATCTTTCTTGGATCACTTCTTTGATTACATGCATTGGTATTGATGACATACACAATGGTAGATCCATCCAAAGAGTGGATCTCAAGGTTTCTTGATAAGATTTTTTATACTTGCAATTAATTTTCTTCTGTATACTTATGTACTTCATCCAACCACATAATTGTTAATCCTTTTTTTTTTTCACAGGCCGATATATTGAATGACTTATATAGACTTGCCATTACCGACCCTTTGACACTTGATTATGCAAGATTCTAAGAATCTCAATAGTTCTTAAGCCTTTCAATCATACATAATAGTCATGCTTTCAAGTTAAAGAATGCATATATGAACATTTTGTTACTAATAATCATACATAGAATCATTTTTATATGCAAGAAACTTATACACATCATATGTTGGCCTTCAAGAACATTGGTTTAGTCTCACCCCTTTTCCTTAGGACTTTTAGACTTACTTTACTCATTTTCAAGGGACTTTTAACTAAGTCTCACTTCTCTTGAGAATTTTGACTTTGTCTCACCTAATCCTAAGGATTTTTGGTTCATCTTCACCTTTATTAAGAGACTTTTGGTTTCACTTAGTTTATTCAAGCCAACCATTATTCATAAAACACATATTATGTACACAATGATATCATGACATGTAAAAAATCATTAAAAACATTTCTCATGATAAAATTATAAATACACACATCCAAATACAAGAAAATAACTAAGCATGCATGAGAGAAAAGTTAGAGAGCTACCTTAATGCAAACACACACACTTTTGCTTGATTTCTCTTCTCTTCCTTTAGCTATACCCTTGCAAGTGGGTGGTGTAGGATTCTTTTGGCCTAGACACATCAATTAGGAATCAATTATACTCTTGAAACAAACTCTATCACTGCACATACTCTAGAAAACTTGGGTTCTTATTTGCTTCAATTATGGTTCCCTAAAGCACCTAAGGACTTTGTTTTGTTTCTTTGATGTGAGATATATGTGGGAGGCTTCCTTGATATCTTAGAAACTCATACCAATTCTTAGACAATTGATAATACCACTAAGAAACTTCACACAAACCATAGTGCAACAAAATTCCTAGAAATTGTATCTTGAATTTCAATGGTTCTTTTTTGGATTTCTTTGCACCTTCTTGTTTCCTACACTCTAACTCCTAAATTTTACACTTGGTTTGGTTAAAAAACAACTCCCCCTTAGCTGTCCTATAGATGGCCAAACCACACACTAAAAGAAGTAAGGAGGATGAAGCAACAAAATAAGAAAAATTATCTTATTTTTCTTGCTTTTTTAAGAGCTTCTTTCTTTGCCTTAGCCTCTTATTCTAAGGACTAACTTTCTCCTTCTGAATCAAGGCCAAAACATATCCGTATCACTAACTAAAACTATAGAAAGAGAGAGTAAAGAGAGAAGAATAGAGTTCCAAGAGGAAAGCCATGAGAAACCTTTGAATTCCATAACTTTTCCTTGGTTCCTTCCTTCTCCTTTTCCCTTTCTCTTGGGCATCTCTCTCTTAGGTAAAAGTTTCCTCTATTTAGGGTAGAATAAGTCGGTTAGAAGAAGCTCCAAGTGGGACACCTCTTATGTGGAAGAATTGAGAAGAATATTTGTTCATTAAAATGTTGTTTACGTCTATTCTCTTGGCTAGTTTATTTTAGGCTCATTTTAGCTCCTTTTTAAGAACTGTATT
This sequence comes from Erythrophleum fordii, assembly GCA_032878935.1. Classification (NCBI taxonomy): domain Eukaryota; kingdom Viridiplantae; phylum Streptophyta; class Magnoliopsida; order Fabales; family Fabaceae; genus Erythrophleum; species Erythrophleum fordii. Next base: position 42,872,537 of record JAVQMF010000053.1, on the reverse strand, counting down.
TTCCACCATAACATATAGGTTTTCAATTTTATAAAATAGCTTTGGAATCACTCAATTTGGATTTAAAACCTTCTCGAATGAAGAGATCAAAGTTCGGGTCAATCGACATTAAAAATTGTATAGTAAAAGGGGCTTAAACCATTTTAGGAGTTCTTATCGCTTTTAGGGTATTTGAGAGGCTTGGGCAACTCAATCTTTCCATTTAAAAATCTCTTCTTGGTGTTTGTTTAACCAAGTCTCGCTATAGTGAGAGACACCTCTGGCTATTATAAGAGCTTCTTAGCTATTCTCGCCATAGTTAGTGCTATTGCGAGAAGTTTGCTGGATTTTTTATGGCCACAAACTCGGTATATCAAACTAGTACCCTTGCTATAGCAAACAGGTATCCTAGCTATAGCGAGGAGACTTACAAATTTCAGAAACCTTGAGTCCTTATTTCTATGAAAACTTGGATGTTACAGCTGGTCCTTCTTCTTTAGCTCCTGGTGAATCATTCACAAATTTTGCCAATATTAGTTTGTCTTTATTCACATTATCAGCTACTCAGTCGTTCTTTTCCACCCCGCAACCCCAAACCATGCAAGGTAATGGTGTCTCCTTTGCCACTCTATTCTTCGATCTATTTGTATTTCACGCAAAGTATATTGATACATCTTTTAACCAATGTGGATAATCTTTCCAACAAGGGTTTTTCACCCCTTATCAATCGATTTCACTTGCTCAATCCCCTCTGTCAACTCGTAATATCAATAATGTATCATCTAATAAAGATGAAGAAGAAGAAGAGGAGCCACTTCAACACCACTCCCAACTGCTGTGAAGAAGACCCCGATGTGGGATTAGATGACATATTAGTTAAAATGGTAAAAAGAAATTTTCATTTTAATATTTATACCTTATTTTTGTATACTTGTAAGTTTTATTTTATTTTCATTCTTTATAATTTTTTTCTTTACATTTGCTACTTGGCTTTTTGACACTATTACTTAAGTTTTAAAAATTAAAAACCTTAATATTGAGCTGCAAAAACTATTGCTTGATATACTTAATATTTTTAAATTTTTTTAAGTTATTTGCAACCAAAAAAAAATTTGTTTATCAATAAAATTAATGAGACAAAATATTTTTTTAATGCAAATCACTTGAAAAGAATTAAATTATAATTAAAAATATAATCTTATATTATTATAATTTATAATTTTATTATTATTAATTATATGTTAATATGTTATATTAAAAATTAAATAATATATTATATATAATAAATATAATGTAATTTATTTATTTTATGTAATGTAAAAATATAATATTTATTATATAAAATATGCTATATTATATTTTATTATAATATATAATCCTTTGTAATGTCCACCTTCAAAATTTTCAATCCTTTATAATATTATATATTATCATACTTTTATATTATTTTTAATTAATTTTCCTTTAATAAAAATATAAATTTTACAAAAAATTATTATATTTTTTAATTTTATATTACACATAATTTTATTAAAACCTTAAATTATATAAAAAAATATGTATTTTTTACAAAATTTAAATTTATTATCTTTCTAAATAAATTAAAAAAGTAAAATAAAACAAAATGTTTTATACAAAAATTAAAAAATAAACTAAATAAAAAAGTATATGGGTCATGGCATTTACCAAATTCCATGACCCATTTATAATTTATAAAAATAAAAAATAAAAAAACAATATGGGTCATAGCATTCCATATGTCGCGACCCATATGCCACAAACGTGGCTCATCTGACCCCCTTTAAGAATAAAAAAAAAATTAAGAGGTCGTTGCATCGTGGCAGCAGAAGAGATACCATGACCCATTAAAAAAAATTTATAGTATCTAGAGAAAAAATTTTGATAGCTAAGTTTTTAAGTCATTTATTTATTTGCATATTAAAGTTAAAAAGCCCTATAAGAGAGGGAGGGTTCACTTGATAAGGACCCTGAGAAAGATGTTGCCATAACACTAACATGAAAATACATTGGGAAGGAAAGGTGATGAGTTAGTGCATGGGAGATTCTTCTCTCTAAAGGACAGAAAAAAAAAATATCCAACATTCACAATAGTAGCTAGGTTAGTGTAAAACTACTCCATTTGGCCAAAAGCAAATTGAGCTAAATAAAGCAAAAAGTGCAAACCTACAATTGCTACTATAAGATTTCCCTTGGTAACACACTGATGGAAATCTTTCCTATAAAATTTTTTACTATAAATCCCAATGAAATGTAATGAAGTAGAACAAAAGCACATTGGGAAAAACTTTTCTTAAGGAAAAATATACCAATCTATGCCATAATGAACGAGGTATCCAAGTAGTTGGCAATATGCTACTTTACGGATTCTACCTATTCCCAATACAATAAGAATTCCACCAAGTGTTTGAAATCTCAATCCTTAAGTATTTACAAAAACTAGTTAGTTTGAACAACCCAACACTTCATATAATATCATTAAGGGCATAAAATAATATATGCCTAAAAAAATTCAAAGAAAGAACAAAATGGGCAAAAGTGTACAAACCTAGGGATAAGAGAAGGGTCTTTACATAAAACATATCACTGAAATGCCATGTATATCTTCTATACAAAATGAATGCATTTCAGCCATCACTAATCATCTTAAAAGTAGGAAAAGATTTGGCAACGGATACAAGTTCCCATATAATATCACTCAGCATAATTAATTAAAATGGGTGAGTCAGGATCAGAATTTAGTAAATACTTTAGATATCGAGGAAAAAAGAATAAGATTGATAAAGGTTCAAAACTAAAATGGAGAAGTCTAAGATAAAATAATCATAGGTTTGAAACTTACAGGAAACTAATAAATAGTTAAGCATAAAATCAAAAGCATAACGTTGAATCCAGTAGTCAAAGGTAGATAATAGAGTTAGACGCATTGAGTTGAATTTGGTGAGCATTCAAGGATAAAATTAGAAGCATAGAATTGAATTCAATGAGCACTAAAGGATAAAAGTAAAAACATATAGCTAAATCTTGCATTGGAGCATTTAACATCTAAGATAGAATTTGGCATTGGAAGCATAAGTATAAATCTAGTTAGTACTCTAGAATAACCTAGCATTTAAGTCAAATATGATCAATGAGCAAAGGAGAAATAGTACTTAGATCTTAGTAAAATTAGAGTTGAACACAATTAATGGACAAAGGAAAAATAGTTTCAGATCTTAGCAAAAATTAGAATTGGATAAGCCAAAGTTGAATTAAATATAATAAATGAATCTTAACAAAATTAGAGCTAAATGTGACCAGTGTATAAAGGAATTAAATACTATGCCTTACAGAGTTTTTAGATTCAAATGATGATCTTATTAAAGTTGAACAAAGCATAAGATGATTTTATAAAGTTTAGTACGAGGAAACTATATGTTGAAGATAGCATTAAGAATTCAATTCTCTAAAATAGAACTTATAACTCATAGTTAGCATTAATTACCAAGAGCTACCAAAAAACTTATGAATTCCAAAAAGGTTAATTAAGCCTATATGATGAAAGTTTATCCTTTCTACCCATATCTAAAAAACATATAGCTCCAAAGTAAAATGGAAGAAGACACTTATGAACTCCTAACCATAGCCTTAACTGTAAAAAATTCAAGGTATACACTCATTCTCTTTCTCTCTCTATCTCTCTCTGTCTCTTACACACACACATTCGAGATTCTAATGTGTAAAAGAAAAAGAAAATATCCTTAGCTAAAATGTATGCACCATGACTTAAGTGCGATTACTCCATTTGACATGTGCACCCAAAATAACTTTGATCTTTAAAACTTGAAAGATCTTGAAACAACAGGAAATAATTTAGCTAGTTTAAAATAATTCGAGTGGTTATAAGGCTCAACAAGAATAATATTCACATAGAGCAAATGGGAAAAAAAAGAGACTATAATACTTTATTTATTAGATTTCTTTTTTTGCATAACTAGTTACATGTTGTAGCACATCTTTGAAGTTTTGATGTAGGCTTAACTTTAAGTATGATTTAACAACTTTCATAACTCCTTCCATAAATCCTGTGGCATATACTACTCACTCATTAAAAGCCATACTATCTTTTACTCTAAGTAGATTGTTTAACTTAACCTTCTCATTTGCAAAATTTGGCATAACTCCTCCAACCTTAGGTATATACAAAGATACTTTTTTTTTTTACCAAGAACAACATCATTTGGCACATGGGACAAATTGCCCACTTCTAAATGACATTTATAAGTAGAAGGTTTTCTAGTAAAAGAAGATGAGCCACCCAACTTCAAGTGACACTCACAATTTGAAGGTTTTCAAACAATTGAAAAATCTACAAAGAAGCCAAAAGTTCCTTGCCAAAAGAAAAATCCACAAGCGAGGATGACAAAGGAGCTAGAAGGGCTTCAGATGAAGATAAAAACTTAGGAAAATCCTTAATAGCAAATCTTGTTAGATGCGTAAGAACTTCATTATCTTGTAGCAAAGCTATACAATAACCGGTAATCAAAAAACAATGTAAGGACTTCAAAACACAAGCACCAAAGAATGGAGCACACTCACCTTTATAAGTTCTTTAGAAATAAGATATTAATGTTAATGTATCTCAATACTAACTTTGAGCTTATAGACCATAATGAGGTCTCACCAAAATGGAACTTTTGGGAAAAACACATTAAATAAAAGATGTCATTACTAACAACATCCTTACTTTTCCTTCTCACTTCATTAGGATCACAATCGACCTTAAGTGATTGATGATGAATGAAAGGGAAAAGAGTAATGGTGCTTCGAGTGAAAAAAAAAAATGATAGGCCTACCTTTATGAACTCATAAAATTGCCTGTAAAAAAGTAATGATTAGCTCTCTTGTTATTTGTGAGCACACCTTGAATGTGTGTATATTCTACCACATCAAAAAAAGTGACAAAATAATGAAAATGATGGCTCTACCCTCACAAACTGTAAAGGGACACAAAGCCAAGAATATAACAAATTGCTAGTAGGGCCAACTGACTAAAAGTTACCCTTATATGTGCAACTATGTAACTAAAATGGCCATTCAAAGGAAATCTCCTTATAAAGAACTAAGGAAGTATCATTACCTTTCATATCAAAGATAATCTACTAAGTGAAAGGAATAGATAAAACAATATTAGAAGGTATGTGATAATCTTCTCTCAAACAGTGAAGATCATCTTTAGTTATAGAATTCCTCAAACTAGTAACAGAAGGCACTTCCATAATCAACAAAATGAGAAATACCTCAAGCAAATAAGATTTCAAGTAACAAAAATCAATAGAGAAACACAATGGCAAAAATAAAGTCCAAAAGACTTAAAAATAATCATCTATATCCTATGACAGCCAATTTGAAGGGCACAACATGCAAATATGAAGGATTATAGGAAACATAAAAATGCTTCTTTCAAATAGCAAGATGGCTAACCTTTTCCTTTCTTACAAACATCATATTAATTGTGGAACAAATTAAAAATCAATGAGTAGATATCTTTTGAAAGCAACATAAGAGATCACTCATAAAAGCATCATTCCCACCAAATAAAAATGTCAACTAATTAAAAGAAACTTGAAAGACATTTGTCTCTAAGTCCACTTAGCTCGTCACTTTGCCAGTGGGTTCAAAGGTAAACATTATAAGGGCTTTACAAGCATAAGAGTCTCCAAGACTCAAAATGACCCAATCCATCTACCAAGGCCTAAAGAACTTAGTAGCTACTATTCCTCAAAGTTATATGCAATGAACTAACGCAAGCTAATTACTTTGAACAATGTGGATCAAAATCAAAAGATAGTTTGGTCAAATGGCTTATGTGGTTCTATTAGGTCATTTGATTTGAGTGTCATTATTAACTTACTTCTTAAGATTATATAAATAAAAAAATCCTCCATATGATGAAGGGGATTAGAACTAGTATTAAGGTAGAAAGGCCTAAATAGACCTAAACCCCATTTTTTTAATTAACATATGATGGTTCCTTTATTCTCTATATTGTCATCTTGACCAAAAGAATAAGTAAAAAATTAAAGTGATAATATTATAAATTATTAAATTGTAAATATATAAAAAGATAAATGAAAAAAATTAAAGAGATTATTGAATATTAATAAAGAAATAATTGAAAATATATTGATTTATTAAAAACTATCCAATTATTAATCAAAATAAAAATATTAAAGAGATCATTAAAGATATATTAATTATTATAAATTATTTAATTATGATAAATAAAAAATAAAAAAGTATTATGTTTTAAATAGTTTCTACTTTTTTTTCTATATATATATATATATATATATATTAAATTTCTATTGATACATTTTCATTTACCTATAATTTTTTTATATATATAAGTCTAATTGATTTTTTAGAATATTGTGAATGTGATGCAAATAATTTTTAAAAAATTACACTTATCCACCCTAATATATGTCTCTAATTGTAATATGTCCAATAATTTACCAAAAATTACAATCAACCACCTACCTTATTGGCCATATAACAACAAACTCCATTAGTCTAAAGTTAACAAATTTCAATTATGTAAAATTGTTAAAGTAACTTTCTTATCATTTAGTTTTTTTACTAGATGTAAGAGCAATTCCTTATATCTTTGTTAATAGGTTTTCTAATAAAATTATAATATGTGTAAAAAAATTCTTTATAAAACTCAATCATGTATGTTAAGTTATAAAATTATACACTAATCACGTTTTAATTAAAAAATTATTTATATATATATATATATATATATATATATATATTACTTTCATGGATTATAACTTCTCAAATCATTCACACAACATTCAAATTGTTCCTTATTTAGGCTAAAGTGGCAACAATTGAATTACAAAAGAAATGAAATTTCAATCAACATACTAAGGAAAAACAATTCTTCTTATATTATTGGGTAGTTATTAATTATAACAATTTGCTTGCTCAACATATATATGTAACAATATAGTTCTACAATATTATAATTAAACTGAATTAAAAATAAGATGGATCTAGTGTATAATTTTAGAACACTAAATATAGTATTAATTAAAAGTGTACTTGATTTTTCCACAGATACAAGGTTAGATCTGGCATGGCTCGATCTTTCTTTCTATAACCCTTTGTTTCATTATGGCTTTCAATGAAATAGGTGTGCAAACTAAGGTTAGAGAGGGAACCTAAAGTAGTGTTTCCATGGGTTATCTTATCATGAGCTTTAGTAAAACTTAATAGCTTACACTTTTAATTGTTAACTAGACTTATTAAGATATATGTTGAGCCCAATAACCATATGATCCCTTAAACAATTTGAGCATATAATATTTCAATGGCCCATAAGTCAACTCGTATTTTAAAAAACAAAAAACAAGATAATTAATGTGAGCTCACAAAATAAAATTTTCTAGCATTCTCCCATTTGGACTACATTAATTGTGTTTTAAAGAAATTCATTTTGTTTTATAAAACAACTCTTAGGTATACAAAACAATAAAACCTTATGTGCGCACCTTTATGAAAAAATAGTCATAAGAATAGCCATCAATATGGGATAATAGCAATCACATGCCTTTTATTGACATACTCATAATTCATAATCATACATATTAATAATCATGCTAACATAAATCATAAGTCTAGAAATGTAGTAAGAAATAGCTTTCAAAAGTGATTAACAATGCATTATTTTTTATCAATCTTTGTATGATTTCTTAATATCTTTTATGCTTCATTAGCATAAGAAATCATTTGTCTTAAAATAAGTCTATATGTCTCCAATAGCATTACTTTGATCATGCTGTATAGTGCCACTAGAAACATACTATAACAAATATAATGGTTAAGCTTAAGATAGGAATTTTGTCTTAAGATATATGTTATATTCAATCTTTGCCCACGCAAAGTATTCAATATAATGATGATTATCAATTAACGTATCAAATAGATGCAACAACAAATTACATCAATTAGATGCAACAAAGGTGAGTGATATATATAGAATCATCCTTTAAATACCAAATGTGCGTATATGTATATATAACTTCCACAAACTTAAGAGATCAAAAGATTCTAAAAAACCCATGCATTTAATATGTTTTAAACTATATTGGTTTTAAACCTTTAGTTAAGAAATCAACCTTTGGTTGATGGAGTTACAAATTTAATCCAAAACTTTTAGCAACCTTACATATCATGAGGCATACCCATCCCATAAACGAGCAATAAATGCTATAGCTATAAAAACATTTAGTTAGTAAAGTTGTAAATATGTGTTTTATGAAGACAATTCAATATGATTCTAAAACTCAACAACTTCATCTCCCCATAAATGCTTCTGAGAGAAATATACATGTAATAATATAGTATTATACCATACTGAAGATTTCAAATTTTAGCCACAAATCAACTATACTCATAGTTTGAACAAAAATCACACTATATGTGAAAACCAATTATAAGTGTCAATTTGACAACTCTAACTACCAAGTGTAAATATTTATAAGTGAAATATTTTGTAGTCAAAATGAGCAAAATCTTTAGTAATTTTTAATGTTCTTAGTAATTCATAAGTACTGTGAGATTTCTTATGCAAATTTGAACAACTCACTCTAAGATCACTCACGTATCTAAAATTGTTGACTGTGTGGGTAAAATACTAACATATGTACCTACTATATCACAAAATAAGGCTATTAAAACAATGAACGCTATGCAGCCCATTTTAATCATAATTAAGAACCTTGAATGTTAGGTTTGATTGCCTTACACATGTGAAACAAGCTATATCCTTGTCCATAAAAATGAACTGCACTCCAACTCATTTTAGGTAACAAATATTCAACAATATATTAAACCATATATAAAGGTAGTGGGAAAATTTTGATTCTATCATAGTAGAGGATTTTAATAATTCCTAATAAGATTCACTAGTACACAAGATTTTAATAACACCATATCTTCTTTAGTCTCACAAGCCCTTAACATGTTTAATCAATTATCTCAAGGAGGTCATCAAACAAAATGGTCATTTAGAAACTCAACCTATATAGTTCCCATTATTAGGTCCAAGATATTGATGACAAAATAAAGAAATTAAGGACCTAACATTAACTTACTCAATGTACTAAAATAATTTTCTCATTATTTAATTTGTTCGGCTAATAATTAGATTTAGGCTTATAATTCATAAAGTTCATAAAACTTTGGTGCATAGTGACTCACACTAACTAAAAATGCCAAAATAATCTAAAATGCCTATAACTATCATAGCATGCTTATAACAAGTTATAGGCTTATAACCAATGGTTAGAAGTCTACAACCATTTGTTCAAAGATAATTTTAATGAATCTTTACAAGGGAGTCATTTTGATAATAAAAATTCATACTACCTCGTCAAATAATCTCATATTTCATATTGCCTAAATAAAATATTCTTTATATTGCTAAACCAAAATTATAGTTGCATTTAAGTGGTATAAATAACATTTTTATTTATAACAAACTTTTCTTAAATCGAGTAATCAGTTTTGGCCGTATATTATTTTAAGAATTTCTTAATATTATTATCCAAAATTTAGATAAAGTTTATACAACATTCCATTAAATCAAATTCATGACAAAATATCCACACTTGATTAGTAATTTTCTTTCACTGTATAGAAAATTAAGCAATAAGTGTTACACTTAAGTCATCAAGCAACACTTAAGTCTTCATATTCAATGTGTACATATCTACTCTTAATACAGAACTTCCTCTACTCACATTTGAATCATAACAGTGTCTTTTACTTAAGCATAAGTTTCTTATGCAAAACTACTCCCTTCAATTGAAGAGTTCAAGGAGCCTAAAAATATTAAGAGATCTTCCTTCATTATTTTTTATAGAGGAACCAATTAATAGTCATGACACCGTAACTTGACCCAAAAACTTAAAAGAGGTTTTATACCAAATTTATAACCACTTAATTCAATTCCACAAAGTAATATATTTATTTCTAAAAGATTTTATTTATTTATTTGCTTATTTCAATTAGAATCATATTTTTATTCTTAGTTTTGGTTAACATTTCAATGGAAAGTTAGTACATGTTCCTATATCCCAAAATCAAGAAACAAATATAGTTAACTCTTGTGCTTAAATATGATTTATATAATCCACCAAAAAATATATCTTTACAAAAGATAGCTTATGTGTCTTACAAAATTTCATAATTTCTTTGTGAAGTGAAATATTATGAGACAATTATTACAATTTATGGGAAAATTTACATAATTGCCATTCACAAATATATCCATGAAATCTTTAACAAAATGCACACAAATATTTTAACCAATTAAGTCAGAATTTTCCATATATTTTAAAAATCTACAACATGGAAAATATGTCCAAGGTACCTAATTGCATAATTCAAAATTTTACAAGCAATTCTACACTTATTTTCTTTTCACCCACTGTTAATAAGACTTTCCAATATATGGCTAATTTAATATCATATTAACACTAGAATGCCAATTACTCTTAAATAGGGAAAATTTTATTTATATATCATGTTTCACCAAGAAATAAATCACAACAATAATTTCCTCATATACAAAATACAAGTGTATAAATATCAAACTTTATGTCTTGCTTCTATTTCCAATCATTAATAAAAGATTATAACACTAGGTGCATCATCATAAATTCCCATTCAAGTAGAGATTATAACATGCTATTAATCTCTTTTTATATGAAGTTAACCAAAAATAGAAAAAATATATAGAATTAAAGGAATTTATTCTTTTTAGGTAGATAAATCCTTTAAACCATATACTTTAACTAATAAAAGAGCATGTACAATTTTTTTAAAAAATCCATCCCTTTTGAGTAGACAAATCATTCAAATTACATACTTCAGTCTAAGCAAGAAATATATGATCTTGAGGAATTTATTCCCTTTGTGCTAAAAGACACTTTTAACCTTATACCTCTACCTCAAGTTTAATGCAGAATCGAAATTAATACACATAATGATCCCTTTTGGAAGGTGAATGTATAATAATTCAAATAATTCCATTAACAAGGGAAGTAAATAGATTTGTAAATTTTGATAGGCAAATGACTATCGTGATAAACACATGTGACAATTCACAAAACAATATTCCCATATTAAAATAAAATAATTGCCTTACTTTTCATCAACTTGGGAACTAAATGATTTTGTTAAATTTCGATGAACAAATCGTTTTAGTAATAAACATTCACAACAATTGATAAAAAAAACTCCAAATTAAGAGAAAATGGGATCATGTTTTATTTTCCATCAATAAGGGAAGTGTTGATTTTGTAAAGTTTTAATAGATGAATCACTTTGGTAATAAACATCTACAATATTTTTATAGAATAAAATTCCTAAACCAAGAAAATTTATATATGATCAAAAGTAAGATACTTTGCCAAATGTATATTTGAAAATCATTGATCATCATTATTGCAATTACAACATGAACAACAACTTATTGCTACAAATTAAAATTTTAAGTAGCATGATCTTAGTCTTTTTAAATTTAGGAACTTAATCTTTTTTAAATTTAGGACTTATGGTATATAAACCATATGCCTAATGTTACAACACTCGGCTTATGATCAAATATGTTTCAATTTCATGTGTATGTAAATTTAGAATTGCCAAAAGCCTTAACTCATTCAAAATAAAGCAAAATGAACCATCTTATAAAGTAGAACATGTAATAGATTGTTAAAAATAGTAGGTAATATGCATTAATTAATGCAACAGCCAAATAACATTTTGATTCTCATAATTTTCATCTAGATTATTTTAAAAAAATCTACCAAATTACCTTAAGGCATGTAAAATACTCTCACAATGTAGTAAATTCCACAAAATTCCTAAAAATGTGCAATTCAATAAGGCAAAAAAAAATTTATTAGGATGTCATTTATATGTCAATTAAATTAATTTTCACTCCTAGATGTGCCAATAATGGAGTTAATGATTAGATAAATAGATTAAAGGCACAAGTGAAATGATTTATGTTGTAAATAGGTCAAAGAAAACTAAATTTAATCAATGAAATAAAAAACTACACTGAATGTACCTTAAACAATCAAATTATGAACTATAGTTGCACTTAAAACAAGAACAATAATTCCAATTATGAGTTAAATATTAAATAGTGTAATATTTAATTCTATTTACTTAGACTTGAGAATGTATATTCTATATGCCTATATAGGGAGTGTACAACCAAAATTTAGATTCATTATGCATAAAAATACTCTCTTAAAATTTTTTATAATTTTTTTATATCAATTAATGTCTCAAAAGCAATGGTATAAAAATCGGACCGGACCGGTCGGACCGGGAACCGGTCACAAGTCCGGTCCGGTTAGCCTTGAAAACCGGATTTATAGAGAACCGGTCAAAAACCGGTAGAACCGGTAATGAACTGGATAAAACCGGTGAAACCGGTGGGTTTAACGGGTCAACCGGTTTGGCAAATTTTTTTTTTTTAAATTTTGCTAATCCAAAACGACGTCGTTTTGCTCTCTCTTTTTTTTTTTTTAAATTTGCAGAAGCTACAAAACGTGCGTTTGCTAATCCAGACAGCCTTTGCTACAAAACGACGTCGATTTTCTGGTTCAGACAGCCTTTGCTTCATCTCCAAAATCGCAAATCCCCAATTCAGAATCAGTCAGATTTCCAGTTCCTCCCTTCTCTTCGCAGTGGCAGTCATGCGTCGCACCCAGAAATCGTCTTCCTCCGGTCGTCGTCTTCCTCTGGTCATCTTCTTCCTCCAGTCATCGTCTTCCTCCGGTCATCATCTTCCTCCGATCATCGTCTTCCATCCTGGCATCATTTTCCTCTGGTCATCGTCTTCCTCCAGTCATCCTTGCATCATCTTCCTCCCTTGCATCGTCCAAAAGGTAGATTTATTGATTTAGCTACAGACCATAGCATAGGGATAGGTACGAAGGTTACGTTACTGATCATTCTTTCTCATTTCCTTCAGCTCGTAAATAGGGAAGAAGCAAGGTGCAGAGCAGCTCGACGTAAGGAGAGGGCTTGAGAGCTTCACTGATTTGTTATCACTTGTCATATATATCGGGTTAGAGGCTTAGAGCAGAGGTAATAATCAGCTTTCCTTTTTCTGACACTGAACCTGTTGTCTGGTTGCTCTAAATGTTCCTTAAAAATAAGTAATCTCATATGTTTTGGAGCCATTTAATTTTCCCTTTGTGTATTTTGTGCTTGATTGCATGATTGTATCTAATACAGAGAATTTTCTGATTAGTAACACAGCTGCGTGATTACTTTTCCGGTCACTATACTTGTCAGAAAGTCAAAGAAGAATCCTGGTATTAATAAAATCTTGGCTTCCTTTGCCCCAGTCTGATGAAACTGATCCAACATTTCTTACCCTCCCATGTGGATTCTTGAAGGTTTATATTAATGTGAATTCACAAATATCTATTTTGCTTATATTTTTAGAATTTGACATTCTCAATTTGTTACTGGCTAGACATTCCACGTGAGAATAGTGCAGGGAACACAATCATACTTCCCATTGTGTGAGAATAGAATTTGAATTTTTCCTTTTTAAGCTGTTCTACTTTCTGACAAAAAGGGAGAAAAGAAAAATATTCTTTTCTAGATTTTGTGATTTTAGTGATTCAATTACTGGATAGGAACTAAGTTGTTATGATATATTGTTTCAGCTTAATTTATCATTTTAAATCACTAAAACTTTAGGCTAGATAGGGCATTAAATGGGGGATCCTATTTGTTACCAGTAAGCATAATTGTTGCAAAGGACAGCACTTTACAAAGCTGTTATTGATGTATAGATAGAAATACAGCATACTTGTTTGAAAGCCTAGTTCTAACATTGTTTTAAAATGTGAAGGTGCTTCTTCTATAGCGCGCTACATTTTGAAAGCATGGATGATCTGAATGCTTCGAATGCTAATACTAACAACCCGAATACAATTAGTAGTAGTAATGCACAATCATCAGACAAACAATCCACAGCTGCCTCTTCTGTGTCACTTCGTGTAAAGAGTGATCCTGCATGGGAGCATTTTGCTTTTAAGAAAGAAGGGGAAACCAATGTGTATACTTGCCTTCATTGTTCATCAGTATATAAAGGAGGAGGCATAAATAGAATGAAACAACATCTTGCTGGTATACCAGGTCAAATAAGCTCCTGCAAAAAAGTTCCACATGATGTTCGCCATAGAATGATAGAGTTCCTAAAACAAGTGCAACAAAGGAAGCAAACTGGGGATCTCAATGAATCATATGGTGATGAAATTGAAGGTGGACCAGAAGTTGAAGAAGTTCAACCACTTTCATCCAAAAGGCAATTACTTACTTTAGGAAAAAGAAAAAAAATTGTGGAGGTTGATAATTATTTCGCTCCAAGGACAATTCCTGGATCCCAACCAAGTCTCAAAAGTGTATTATCTAGTAATGAAGCACAACATAGAGCTAAGCTAGCAATTGTTAGATGGCTTTATGATTCTTGCATTCCATTTAATGCATTAAACTCTCCTTACTTTCAACCTGCTATGGATGCAATTGCTGCTATGGGACCTGGGTTTAGAGGCCCTTCTTTTCATGAAGCAAGGGTCAATTTGTTACAAGATTGTAAAAAAGAGTGTCAGCTGCTTGTTGAAAATCATCGTGCTAAATGGTCAAAAACTGGATGTACAATTATGGCTGATGGTTGGACTGACCAAAGACAAAGAACATTGATAAATTTTTTAGTTTATTCTCCTGCAGGTATAATATTTAATAAAGGATGATTGTTAAAATTTTTAGTTTGTTATTCTTACATTTGATTTAATGTATTACCTTATTTTCTTGTAGGTATAGTATTTGTGAAGTCTATTGATGCTTCAGATGTGGTGAAGGATGCAAAGTCATTATTTAAAATGTTTTCTGAAGTTATTGAGTGGGTTGGACCTACTAATGTTGTTCATGTAGTGACTGATAATGCAGCCAATTATGTAGCAGCTGGCAAGTTGATACATGAAAAATATGAACACATTTACTGGTCACCTTGTGCTGCTCATTGTTTGAATCTTCTTTTAAAAGACATTGGTAGTTTGCCTAATGTGACAAACCTTACAGCAAAAGCTTCAAAGGTAACAATCTTTGTGTACAACCATATGATTTTTTTATCATGGTTAAGAAAAAGAGATGGTTGGAAAGAGATTGTGCGCCCAGGAATCACTCGTTTTGCCACTAATTTTATCACATTGAGGAGTTTGTATGAGCATAAGCATGATTTGCAAGCTTTGGTTATAGATAAGCACTTTACTAGCCATAAATTAGCTAAGACTACAGCAGGAAAGGCTATTAGTGCTATCATACTAGATAATAAGTTTTGGAGTGATTGTTATTTCTATGTAAGACTTGTGGCTCCTATTATCAAATTATTAAGAATTGTAGATGCAGATGAAAAGCCTTCTTTGGGTTATGTTTATGAAGGCATGCAAAGGGCAAAGAATGCAATAAAGGAGATGTTTAGAAACAGAAAACAATTATACAAGCCTTACACAGATATTATTAAGGCTCGATGGGATAAGCACTTGAAGCTTAATCTTCATGCAGCAGCTTACTTCTTGAATCCTGCTTTTTTTTATGATGAAAAATTTTGTGAGAAGAATAGGGTCATTCAAAGCGTTCTTGATTTGTTTGATATAAAAAGCTTCTGTGGTAACATTACAAAAGCCATTGAAGAAGTTCAAATGTATCGTGATCGTGAAGGAAGTTTTGGTAGAGATCAAGCTTATAGTACAGCAAAGACAATACAACCTTGTAAGTATCAATTTATGAATTTTTTTTGTTTTAATATTTTAAAGGATTAACTATGATTTGTTATATAATATAATATATTTTATGTAGATATGTGGTGGACATATTATGGTGGTAGTGCTCCAACATTGAAAAATATAGCAACTCGTATTCTTGGCCAAACATCTTCTTCTTCAGGATGTGAGCGAAATTGGAGTTTTTTTGAACGCATTCATACAAAGAAAAGAAATAGACTTGAACATCAAAGGCTAAGTGATCTTGTTTATGTTAATTATAACTTGCATTTGAAGAATAGGTATATAATTATACTCAATAGATAATTGTCATTTATTCTTTTTGGCATAATTGAAACTCTATTTAATATTTTTATGTTTTATTTTAGGTTACAATACAAGAAGAAAAGTTACGATCCTATTGATTATGAATCCATTGACAATGTTGAATTTTGGATAGTTGAAGAAGAAGCAGCTTCTGAGTTTCATAGTGTTGATCTTGAGAATGAGAATTTTATTTATGAAGACAATGCAATTCCAATAGTCGGGGAATCATCAAGAGAACAAGGTTTATATAATTTTCTTTCATTATTTAGATGTTATATAAGTATTATTCTTATGTATAATTTTATTTTTAATTTATTATATAATTAGGTGTTGAAGAAGTGGATATTGCAGACCAACAAATTTTAGAATCACTTGATGATTTTGGAGTTGGACATGATGATGAGGATCGTGGTGATTGTTTTGTTTTAGATGATAATGAGTTGGCATCTGATGGATTTAATCTTAATGAATATTATGATAATTGATTGTTAGTTGTATACTTTAAGTTTAATTTGTGTTGTGGATATTGTAATGGATATTGATTTGTTTATGTTTAAATATTATGTATGTTGAACCTAAAAAAATCTATTTGTATTAGTTTCTAATTATTTATTATATAAGATTATATATATATATAATTAAAAAATATATATTTAATAATCACCGGTTCGACCACGGTCTGACCACGGTCAGACCAATAAACCGTAAACCAGTACCTCAACCGGTTCAATGACCGGTCCGGTTTTAAAAACCATGCTCAAAAGAATAAAATAGTTGACTTCTCCTTAAGAAAAGACAAATAATTGATAACTAATTTTTATAAGGGTTATAAAAATAAAGTAAAATTATAGAAAAATTCTATAAATTAAGAGGAGCAAAATGATGTGAAAACCACCCCAATCGAGGTTAGAGGTGGCCTACATGTGCCACTCCCTATTTTCTCCATGTGTTGGGGTAGTTTTTCCTTGTGAAACATTGTCTTCAACCTTTGATTGATTCAAACATGGGTCCAAAGAATCACCTTGAAGCTTAAAACTTCAATTTTTAGCCCTGTTTCACATCACACAGATCTAGAAGGATATGATTGTTTAGAATCAATCTAAAACATAAATTAGCCAAAAACAAACAAACCAAACCAAACTAAAAGGTGTGATTTTCATATCTAAAAAAGATGGATTTCGTGGTTTTTCTTCTTTATTTTTCATGGCTTTTAAAATTAATTTAATTCAATCAATCACATGATACAACCTTAAAAACATTTAAGGAAGCCTTTTTTTTTACAAAGAATCAAATTAAAAACCTTATTTAAATTGAGATCGGTAATTTCAAATCTTGAAAAACATGAAAAGGAAGAAAATGAAATTCCTTATACATAGACATTCAAATCATCCAAGCAATATATCAACAGAAAGCTGTTGATAAGAATATCAAAAGCCCTAAACTAATTTGCATGAATTAGATAATCGTTAGACATTTTCAATTACATATAATAATATAGTTATGAAATATTATAATTAAACAGAGTCAACAATAACACAAATTTAGTACATAATTTTAGAACACTGAATATAATATTAATTAAAAGCATAACTAATTTTTCCATAATTGCAAAGCTAGATTTGGCATGGTTAAATCTTCCTCTCTCTATAACCCTTTGCTTCATAGCAACTTTCAATGAGACAGGCACACAAACTAATGTTAGAGAAGGGGCTTAACCTTGATCTAAGTAGTGTTTCACAAAACCCTCCCATTGCAAGTCTCAATAAAATCTAATAACCCATATTTTTAACTGCTAATCAAACTTGATTAAGATATATGTTGGGCCTAATAACCAAATGATCATTTAAATGATTTAGGTTTATAATATTTTAATGGACCATAAGTTAACTCTTATTTTTAAAAAAAATACAACAAGTAATGTGAACTCATAAAATAAAATTTTCTAACAATAAGAAGTTGTTACATCTACTGATGCTATTAATGTAAAAAAAAAAACGTAGGGATAGTGTTATTGATTTAGGTGGTTTGTTTAAGGAAGATAAAGATGAAAATTAATAAAATATTAATGATAAAAAATATTTTTATAATTTTATATAATTAAAGTTTTAAATTTATATTGTTGAGAGTTTATTACAATAAGATTAATAAAATATGAGGTTTTAGAAGAAATCTTAAAATTATAGGTGTGAAACCAAGCAGATATATATATATATATATATTAATGGGTGCCAATAGGTTAAAGGAGTTCAAATTCTTTTAATTTAAAGGATAAATTAAGGTTGTCAATTATAAGAGAGAAGAGAAAGGGTGAGTAAGAAGAGAAAGAGTGGGCCTCATGCATATTTTCACCTTTTTATATCACACCCTTTCTTATTGCATATAATGCAGTACTAAAAAGGATCCGCTTTCATGTCCTATAGGCATAACAAATATGAATAACAATGCTAAGATGATTCCATTGATAAAAAAAACTAATGAAATCCCTTCATATAATATATTTTGCTGAAAAGATGTATGAGATGGACCAAAGAAGGTTGATCTTCTCTTTAATCCCTTTTGATAATTGTGGCTGAATGAAGGCTTATTGCACAAAAATCTCCCTTCATAAGGCATATACTAATGTATACACCAGCAAGCTAAACTTTTGGAAGAACAATGAATATGTCTTAAAGATTCCAACCATTCTTAATACATTTAGAACAATATTAATAAATTGTTGGTTGCCAATCAAAAAGCACACTTTAGAAGTACTACTTATATAGAGCAATTAACTAATTGTCACAACCCTAATACATACATTTTATATAAAATCTCTAGGGAAACCACAATAGTGTTGCTTGGAAAAGCTAGCAAGACTGACAATTTAGGTAAAATTGGAAATATGTAACAATAAGACAAGAATCCTTAGAGAGAATAAGCCTTAACAAAGACACAAGCCTTCCTTATAGGATGTGCACACAAGCTATATATAAGCTAGCTAAGCTTTTTATAAGATGTGAGTCATAATTGGTGCACACATAAAAGGCACTTTAACGTGTGCCAAGTTAGGATAAAGAGTAGCCTTGATATTCACTACAACCTCCATCAAAAGAACCTCTTCTGACATTTTCAACAAAATAATAAAAATCCTTTTGGTAGAAGTCCTCCATTAATAATTCACCTTCTTTAAAAGAAGAATGAACCATTAACCTCTCTATCGAAGCATTCTCACCATTTTGAACAAATTTAAACAAAACTAGAAAAACCCTTAGGTAAAAATCACATCTTAAAAATTAAACAAAAAACATCAAAATCTGAAAACCACATGGTTAGTTAATTTGAATTTAAAGTTGGACAAAAGAAAAATAGGGGCAGGATTTAGAAGTTAGGAACAAGAAACCATAGACAACAGCCCACCAAAAGAATAAAAAAGATTGCTAATCAATTAAAAGAATTTCAAGACTTAACCTATGACATATTAAGCTTGCAATTAATCAAGAAAATATTCTAGGCTTCTTAAAAAAGAAGAAACACTCTTATTAAAATCTAGCTTCGAAAGTTAATTATACATACTTTACGCTACCTAAATGCTTTTAATAATAAAAAGAAAACCAAAACCCATTCCCACACCTTCCACCTGTGGCTCCTCCACCAATAAAAAGCCAAAAAGCATGTGTCCATTATTTGAATATCATGTTTATTGGTTTATTAAGCCTTCCATGACCATGTAAAGTAGTATTTCCCATAGGAAAGAGTGTAAGATAAAAATAAAATGGCTCAAGAGTAAGCCAACCAAAGTATAAAAAAGCCCAAAATTTTCAAAGGATTATAATGGTAGGAAACACTGCACTACTCAAGTGGGCAAGGTGATCAAAGTAAGCTTAAGGAAACCGACACTACTCAAATCAATGGAGAATATTGGTATAGATTATGGGCATATAATTTAAGAGAGAAATCCACAAGGGTGAACTTGGCAGATAAAATATAACTAATCATTCATCTTAATTAATATAGTGTTGTAATGTGAACAATTAGTCACATGATAGTATGTTGTCGTAGTCTTAAAGGTGGAGATTGATACAATCAATATCACGTTGGTGCCTATAGTAAATTAGCCAATAGAATAGAATGTTCATATGATAAGAAAAGATAGCTTTGGTAACAAATTTACAACGTTGGAGAAATTAAACCTAACAAGAGTTTTCTCTTACAAGAAACTTCAACATATTTGAAGACATCGAATAGGATGAGTTTTGATACGATCTTAGAAGCAGATCAGCCATATTAATATGTTGTTATTTGAGGACGAGGTGAGACACCATATAAGTTTATCTTGTTATGGAAGGTAAGGCCACTGATGAGGGGAGGATGAAGTAAGAAGTAGTGAAGTTGCTTTTAGATGTTGGGAGTACTAGTTGAAAGAATTTTATTCCCCATGGATTCATGGTTTACTTTAAATTAACATCCTTAAGTGAAAACGAGGAATATTACAGTGAGTTTTATAATTGCACCATGAAGACATTGAAATTATATGGATGGAGTTAGAATTTTTTATTAAAGTATAATTTACAAAGAGTTTTATAATTGCACCATGAAGACATTAGAATTATAGGGATGAAGTTAGATTTATAATAACACAGAAGTATAATTTAGTTCTGGTATATAGTTGTAGTTCAAATCGTTACAGAGACGTCGAATAAACATAAACCATTATGGTTTTCCTCACATAGTTGGAAGGAAAAGCTCCTTTATCCACATTTCCAAAAGATTTTCTAGCAAGAAATCTTAAAAAAAAAAAAAATCCTATGAGTCCCAGCAAATTACAAACTTACCTATGGATTATAAGAACCATAAAAAAAAGAGGGGGTCCACACAGAGGATGCTTTCTGCGAAAAATGATTCTTTGATAATTCAGTCACCATGGAGAAAGAAAAGAGGTCAAATTTGCTCTCACTGATTGGCTAGACGGAAAAGTATTACACTTTACTTGCAATCAATCACTTTATTCCGATTTGATTCTTCTTTGTTCATTTTGCTGGAACAATAATTGAATCTTTTTGTCGAAAAGAAACCGAGGGCACCCTTATTATTTTCAGAGTCAGTCTTTTATCGTTAACATTATGTTTTTGCTCATATTTTCTTTTTGATTTTTATATTAAGTAGATTATAAATTCGTAAAAGAACAAATTTGTTGCACTGCGTCAACGTCAAACGGCTCATATTTTGGCATTTAAAATGTAACCATTTTCTTCTAATTTGATGTTGTTATTCTTAAGTATATAATTTAAATGTTTATTTTTATTGATTAATATTACTGTTAACTACCAGAAAAAAAAAATCAATACATTATTAGTGTCATGGAATTTTGGGGACATTTTCACCCACCTCATCATGCTCAAAAAGGAAAAGAAAGACTAAGTGAAGGAGATATTCCATGATAGTTTTGGTACGGAGGTTATCTAATTACTAAAGTTTTTGAAAAAGATTAGATTTACATTTAATTATTTATATTTTTATTATTAAATTTTTTAATTAAAATATAACAAGTGTATAATTTTTTTAATAATAATATAATAAATATATAATGTAATTAAGAAATCATACAATTATCTACAATAATTATATATTTGTCATATTATTATTGGAGACTCATATACTTATTATATTTTAATTAAAAATTTTAACAAGGATAAAAAAATTACAAAAAAAACTTTTTAAAATTTATTTTATAAAAAATTTAAGTTTAATATGTATAAAATTATTATTTAGAACATATACAATACATGAGTCTTAAAATTTTTGTATTTATTGTATTCAAATATCTTATAAACAAATTTTTCAGTTGTTTGAAAAATAAATTTTTTTATGTACCAATTGCAGAGAGCATCTACGTGTCAATAAATGCCAATTTTTATAAAGGGATGTACCTCTTAAAATAGTGAGCTCCCTCGTTATTTAATGTATATTAATCATTAGATATTGTGATATTTGATATTTTGATTAATTTGCATTGTATTAATTTAATTTACAAAATTTTTGTAAAATGAGTGTATATATATAATTCATTAATTGATAAAAATTTCATGTGAAAGGTTAAAATGATTATAAGTAATATATATATATATATATATATAGAAACAAATTTATATTAAAAAATAAAGAAAAAACATTTTTTCTTTTTTCTCTTTCTTAAATTAATAACTTCAATTTACCTTCTAAACTAAAAAGATTTGGACTCATGGGAAATGAGGCATGGCAGGAAATGTGGTGCATTTTCTTGGAAAGATAAGAAAATAAAAGCTTATTATGGAAGCAAGTATATATACATATGCATACATACATATATATATACATATATATATATATGTATATATATATTGCAAGTGAGGAATTTTTTGAAAACTTCAATACAAGTTATCTGTGTCACATAAGGAATTAAAAACATTGCATGTTTGGTGCTCAAGAATCTATAATAGTATAGTTGATGGGGAAAATTCTGATATTCTCAAGCAAAGGAAGAATAAAGACAATATTGGAAATGATAAGTTATTATTTGGGCATTAATCTCAGGACTCTTTGGTATGCCATCTCTAAGAGGAAGAAGCAATTAGGCTTAAATAAAGTTTCTTTTTCATATTTTTAATTAGATTCTTTTAATAAAATATATGATTCATCTGTGAAAAGTTTTTAAAGTAAATTATATAAACTTTTCTTGAATTTTTTGAATTTTGTTAAAATTATTTATATTTTTTTATTTTTGAAATATATATATACCTCCTTTAAAGGAAAAAGTTGCCTTGCGTTTTTTGTCAAATTTAATTTCTTTTTTGGGACTAAAATACATTTTTTAAGCATAAATACATTTTTTAAACATGAAAAATATTAAATAAAAGGTATTTTGGTAAAAAAAATAAATTAGATTAAAATATAAGATAACTTTCTGTTTTTGGAAAAGTCTATGTATAATTAAAAATAGAAAGAATATATGTGTAATTTACTTAATTTTTTAACTTGTTAGTTGTTAGTTGTTAGTTTTTCATTAATAAAAAACAAAACAAAAACAAAATAAATATAAATGTTTCAAGGACTAACAACAAACAAGCAGTGGGTAAAAAAAATTTAAGACTGCATTGTATATCTTTAAAATTTATGGACTAAATAGTTAAGATATATATTTTTTAAAGACAAAATATATATATATTTTAATATTTTATTATAAAAAAATTTACAAATATCTAAGGATTCATGAAGTAGAATTCACTAGAAACTTTGTTTGAATCACACTAAAAACATTTTTAACAGGCACATATGAAGTTTTGTTAATTTTTATTGATTTATTCATTTTAATGGACATAATCTATTTAACAATTTATAGAAAACAATTTAAACTTCTACTTTGAAATTTTGGATTTGTTTTCTTTTTTGGTTTGTCAATATGGGTCACGCCTACATGAAGCCCAAACCATCAAGGAGGTAAGCTCTCTTTTGTTAATGGGCCAAGTCGCTTTCAATAGCCTCATTGATTGGGCTACAGGCAAAGCCCATATGATTTGTTGGGCCGGCCTTTTTTCCACTTCATTCTCTCTTCTTTTTTTTAATATCTCTTGAAATTTGCTAAAATTACATAGATCCTTTTTTATTTTTAAAATATATGCAAATCTCCTCTAAAATAAAAAATTATCTTATACATTAGTCTAATTTTAAAATTTTTACTAAAATATTCTCTATTTAATTTGTTTAGTTTAAAAATATATATTTAAGATAATAAAAAGCATTTTAGTCAAAAAAATTTAAAATTAAACTAAAATTTAAGATAATTTTTTGTTTAAGGAAATGTTTGTGTATATTTTAAAAATAAAAATGAAGTTTGTATTTTTTTTTTCATTATCTTATCTTCCTTCTATAAGAGATATTTCTCGTCTTATAATAAATATTTCTGTCTTTTTGAAATTGTCCTCCTCCATCATAGTTAAAGGTTGAATTTTTTGGTTTTTCATTTAAAATATTGACAACTCGCTCTATCAAATTGTAACAATGTTCTTCATTTGTCTTCTTTTTTTATGACAGATATTTCTCCTTTCTTAAGAATGGCCCAAAAAAATTCATCTCTTACAGTTACTTTGTTGGTAGGAGGTGTACTGTATCTTGAATTTTGTCATCCGAATTTTTTTTTTCTTCACAAGTGTGGGGATGGTATGGGTAATGGATTTTTCTTTAATCCTCAACGACTGAAAAAATAGATATTAAAATAAATTTGAAAAAATGACTTATACTTTTGTCATTAAAAAATTGAATAGAATATTCAATCATATCATGCAGAATTATAAAAATTTTACTCATACTATGATTATTGAAAAACTTGACTACAAGAATTGTAATTAATTTTTTTTCAATTGAAAATATAGTCATTGATTATGTATTTGATCTAATATAATATCTTTCCAATACCCGTGATGATTTGAAATTTCACAAGATACAAAAATTTTGTCAAAAAGGACACTCATAGGAATTGAATCATTCAACAAAGATAAAGCTTCCTGCTACTACGATTATCACCAGAAAAATGAGAATGGCAATGCTTAAGATCGTGATTATAAATTTCCTTTTTAAAATGTTTGGTAGCTGTTGTTGGTATGACTCAACTATGCTAAAGGAGGAAAAAAATTTTCAGTTACATATAGGAGAAAATTTTTATTTAATAGAATTCTTTATATTTATTAATTATCTAAATAATAATCAAACAGAAAAAAAAAATTTGGTGAAGAGAGTGGCTGCACTAATTAAAATGGTGAAGTAGTCATCGAAATTGTCTAATTTTAACAATTATACTTTTTGTAATTGAACCATATTTATTTGATGGTTAAATTCGTGAACCAATAATTCAAGATAATTAAACTGATTGAACCATTATTTATTTATTTATTTATTTTGCAATAGTTAAGTCTTTTATGTTCCACACTTAAATACTTCTATAAAATACTTTAATATGCTAAATATTAACTTTTGCAATTTATCATATATAGGGAGAAGCAATGGACGCAATTGAGATTTGTCTTTCCAATTTAAGTATGGGATGCATCATTTGTTCTGGCGTTTCCAATAACAAAAAGGTTGCTCGCTTTTTAATTTCTTTTTATAAAAATTGGATACTTCCTCGCTGCATAGGAATTTTTTTTTTTTTCCTTTTACGTATGCACTCTTACTTTATTTTAACTCTAATTTAAATAAGAGAGAGTATGTTGCCATATAATTTTTATTGAAGTATGTATACAATAACAATCAAAGAGAATAAAAAATAAATAAATATAAATAAATTACAACACATTAAACTCATTTTAATATTAAAAATTAGGTAAAATACACTTTTAATTTTCTAAATTTACTTTAAATTTTACTTTCGTATTTTAATTTTAATTTACTTTTTTAACTTTATTTTAAATTTTATTTTTATTATTTAATTTCATTTTATTCTGATTTGGTTCCTTAACCTTAATTTTAACATTTTCCTTCATTTTTTGATTTCATTTTATTTGAATTTGATCCCTTAAATTTCAAAATCTTCTCAAATGTTTTACTTCATTTAATATTTTCAAAATGTTTAACAAAATAGTCTTATATAACTCTTTGTAGCTTAATTCTTATACCCTTTTTACCAACTTGAAGCTATCCATCATTACTCAAAAGTTGCAATGTTTAAAATATGACATGATGTTAGCATATTTTCGACTAATTATACAAATTTTCTCTAAACCATAAACTTTGCCAATTCTTTAAAGCATTAACGAGCTTATGTTAAGCTAGCCATATCCTCCATCCACTTTTCGAGTGAAGACTCTTTTATGAAGAAAATCATAAAGAATAAAATGTAGCATTTAGGTGGTAAGAAGGAAGGATATTATGATAAGTAGGATCCAAATTAGCAAGAAGTCATAGAACTAAGCCATCAAGGATACTTTTTTATTAAGCATCTTAATGATGTTAGAGGGAAGGAAACAAGTGAGTAATTTTTGTAATTTAAGAGACTAAATTAAAACAAATCCAAATTTAGGACAAAAAAAATGAAATCTAAAGTTAAGTTAAAAAAATAAAATAAAATAATACTTAAAATAAAATTAAAGAACCAAATAAAAAATATATGAGGCTTAGAAATTAAAGTTTTCGTTTTATGAATTTTCAATTTATTGACCTAACAATCAAAATTGGCTTAAGTATGGGATTTATCTTTTCAATTTAAGTATGGGGACATATCCTCTGTTATGACGCCCTCAAGAGCAAAGAGGTCGTGGCCTCTTGAACAAGAAGGTTATCCCTTTTTTAATTTTTTTAATAAAAATTTCATACATCCTCATTGCATAGGATTTTTTTTCCTTTATGTATAAACTTTTACTTTATTTTAAAATGAGAGAAAGCACGCTGTAGTATAAGTTTTATTGAAGTATACATACAATGACAGTTAGAGAGAATTAGAAAAAGGAAGAAATATGAATACAATATAACACATTAAAGTTATTTTAATATTAAAAATTAGGTAAAATATACTTTTTGTTTCTTAGGTTTATTTTAAATTTTACTTTCATACCTTTATTTTATTTTGACTCATTAGCTTTATTTTAAATTTTATTTTTGTTTTGGTTTTGTCTTTTAACCTTGATTCTAAATTTCTCTTTCATCTTTTAATTCAATTTTATTTAAATTTAGTCCCTTAACTTCCAAAATCTTCTCAAATGTTTCACTTCATTTAACATTGTCAAGATATTTAACAAAATAGTTTTATGTGATTTATTATTGACTTATCTCTTATAACCTTTTACTACTTGGATCCACCTTTTATAAATACTCTCCCTTATCATTAATCAAAAGTTGTGCTTTTAAAATATGATGTGATGTGCACATATTTTTGACTAATTTCATAGTTTTCTATCCACTTTTGAGTGAAGACATTAAGGCCAAATATTCATGGACCTCTTATAAGAAGAAAATCATAAATAATGAAATGTGGCATTGGAGTGGTAATAAGAAAGGAGATTATGATAAGTTGAATTCAGGTTAACAAGAAGTTATAGATCTAATCTATGAATGATACCTTTTTATTAAGCAGCTTAATAATGTCAGAGAGAAAGAAATAATTGAATAATTTTTATAATTTAAGAGACTAAATTGAAGCTAAAGGATGAAAATAAAATTTAAAATAAGGTTAAAAAAATTAAATTAAAATAGAATAAAATAATAAAAATAATACTTAAAATAAAATTATAGAACCAAATCAAAATATATTTTGCTTAGAAATTAAAGTTTATGTTTTATGAATTTTTAATTTATTGACCTAATGATCAACATTGGCTTAAGTTTTTTTTTAATATGATAGTTTTTTCCTTTAATTATTATTCAAGTTTGAGAAAATTATGATCATTTTTTCTGAGACTGCAATTAAGTTGTGGATGCCTTAATTAATCACATTTTATAATTTTGTCAAGGACTTATTATTTATTATGAAATTAAGAGTTTTTTTTTTTCCAGAAAAATACTACTTTTATAATAGTAAAATACACTAAATTTCTTTTAAGATTTGACTAAATTACATCTAATATCTCTCTTGTTTTAAAAATTATATTCAATTTCTTTTTAATTTATTTTTGTAAATAAAATTGATTTTTTGCATAACATATAATTTTTAAAAATAAAATTACTTAATCATCTTTATTGTAACATTAAGAATAAAATTATAATTTTATATTGTATAGAAATTTAACCTTTTTAATAAAAATAAATTGAAAGGAAATTTTGTATAATATGTATAAAATGGTTAAGTAAAATGACTGTATTTTTTAAATAAACAAAATATAAAAATAATTAAATTAAATTTTGAAAAATTAATATAGTTTAATCTATTATATAAAAGCTTAAATAATTACACATTCCTTAATCGCCATTACTCGAATAAAATATGTGCCTACAAAGGCTATACTATTTTGTCATTTATTTATTTTTTAAAAAAGTTTGTGACTAATGCACGTAGATTCAACTAATAATAAAAAATATAAGAAGAACCAAAATAAAGAAAATTTTTTTCAAGTACACTTGATACATGATGTATCAAATATAATTAATAATTAAAATTTAATTTATATAATTAGAGTTCATATATAATATAAGTGGGATCTATATATAAAATAAATTTTAATTATTATATTAAATGAATAAATAAAGAATTATTGATTGGTGGCAAAAGGAAACAGTTTAATTTCCTTTTCAATTTTTTCTGGCAGGGCTTGCGCAATTATTAGATCCCTATCATTATTATATCTCAGACATCTTGGGAAATGGAAATCTTATTCAATTTGAAAATTATTTCACTATTCATCTTGTGGTCCTCGAAGATTTAAATTGAATTATTTTATTTCTCAAAACAGCACGTCACATCAAAAGTTCCAAACAACTAGCGCACCATATTCCTTATCATATTCTTTTTTCGAAAGTAGATGTGTTAGTTTGAATTTTCCTTCAAGGGATATGAATCATTGATGCACCAATTGGTACGCAGCTTTCTTCATTATTTATTGCGAAATGGAAATAAAATTTTATTTAAAGTGTATGTTTCGTTGGCAACTTTTTATTTTTACTTTGTTTTATACAATAAATAATTTCATTTTGTACAATAATCTGAGTTCTTTCAGAATTTTGACTAAATAGTAAAGTAATTGAAAAGTTAGGATGAGAATTTATATTATTATTCTTTCAATTTTATTATTTCATGTATTATGTTTATTTTTTTAAAATATTAAAAATAAAAAATAATATTTTTTAAAATATTAAAATATTTAAAAATATTTTAATGTACTTTAAATTTTTTTTAAATAATAAAATAAAAATAAATATTTTAATATATTTTTTATTAAGCATATTATGATCATTTGTTTATCTTTTCATTCAAATTCCAATAAAACTTATTTTATAAATCCAACGGGACTTAAGTTATGCTTAATTTCTTGTGCAAATCCCACCAAATATCAGCCTTAAAAAATTAATAATAATAAAAACTTAGACTAGTTATAAAGATATTCTATTATAAAATTTTTAATAAAACTATGAGATATGAAAGGCATCTTTTTATATATATATATATATATATATATATTGAGAGAGAAAAAAGGGGGGAGCCTTGGGGTAATAAGAATCCTGTAAAGTCAGAATGAAGCAATATGGTGAGGAAAGATGGAACAATCCCAAATGTGCAGTATAGGTTAAGCGATAAGTTTTGGGTTGCAGAGAATCTACGTGTCTCTTAAGCTCTCGGAAGGTGTGAGATATTTCTTTAAAACAGAGTGAATAATATATGATTAAGTTAATATATATGCACATATGAAAAAGTTAATTTAGTCATTGATAGATAATTATATTTTTAATTTTATCTACTATAAATGATTTATTTATTTTTTAATTATTAAATTTTTTTAACAAAAATGCTTTTTATATTATCTTTTTATTTTACTTTCATAAAAAAAATTAACGTCAAGCCTAATAAAATGGCAGACTTCAATCTTTGTAGATTATCTATACTGTCAACTCATATATTATATTATTCATTAGAAATTACTAATATCTTAAATTTGGTGTTAATTTTTAGACAAAAATATGATAAAAAAATTACATTAAAAATATTTTAATGATTGAATAATTAAATTTAAAAATATTTATTTATTTATTAAAGATTTAAAATATATCTTTTCTCATTATATATTTATTATAAAAATCAAACAATGAAAGTCCCACGCAGACAAATGCAGCCGAGCTGATTATTTTAGACTGATTCCTTGACAGCTAAACAAGATCAGGCTCTTTATTAGAAGCATATTCTACAATCCATTGTAGAAAGAAAATATGGATTTGAAAACTATATACTAAGAAATATCATACAAACAATTCAGCATGATACTGATACAATAATGTCAATAGTGTTTTTTTCTTCTTTTTTTGGGTAGAATGTCAAAAGTTAGTGAGCGAATAGTCGTCGTCAATTATTAATTATTAATCTGATATTCACGCAAAGTCATTTGTCCCACTTTTGGAAAATGGCTGGAGCCGTAGCCGTCATCCACCATTTTTGGTGTAACTCAAATAAAAACTTGCCAACTAAGGCCTACACTCCCGATGATCAAGGACTCATCATTTCACGTCATTCATTAATTTATATTCACCTTTCAAATTTTAAAATTTTAATTCTAATATATATATATAAACAAAAAGAATAATCTTATTTGAGATGTTTAAAAAATGAAAACAATCATCTTTAAATTTCAAATCAATAACTGAGATTAAGACAAAAATTAACATGAATATATAATAAATATATTTTTTTGTCTTGTATTAATCTGGATGATTAATTTATAATTTATAATTAAAGATAATCATTCATCTTATCTAATATGCCTTATATATGAATTTTTTATTTTATTATTTTTTATTAGATTGTAAATAAAAAGAATTAGAATGTGAATTTGAAATATTTTGAAAATAATTCATCAATTTAAAGTGTTGATGAATATTGAAGAGGCTCCAAATCATGAGATATGACTGTCGGTCAGATTGTAACAATAATGAGTCTCATAATTCAAATTCATTAACTCTCTCCAGCGTATATGGCCATACATGATTTCCCTAAAGCGGTGATCGACAAAATCAACTTACTATACCCTCGACATGTCAATGGATATATTGGTTGGTTGGCCCAATTTAATAACCAAAGGACTCATTATTCAAAGTTTTATGTATCCAGAAAATTTAATTATATACTAAATATATATATATATATATCTATATATCTATATATGTCATGCTTACGTTTTCTTTAATTGATATAATGTATATAATTGCCTAATTGATTTCTTGAACTCAGCGTAGACTAATCTTAGTATATTTCCATTTTGCCAAATTACGTGCATTTAAGTATCACAAACAAGGTAGCGAATGGGCACGCCATGCTGCCATCAGCACCTTTGTAGTCATTCAACGCTCAAATTAGGTAGTAAAAACCCAAGTCAGCATTTCGTGTTAGTTGCTCAGCACATATCGGCTTGCTCATGCGTTTTCTCTCTCTTCGTTTTTTCTTTTTTTCTAGTTTTGCGTGTTCGCACTCGTGACATGGTCTGTGTGTATGGTTTAAATCGGCGTCAAAATTATGATATACATAGAATATTCAAATTAAAGGCATGGATAAGATATTAGGACTAGTATAAATATTATATTAAAGTATAATCCAACGTTGTTATATTATATTTAGTTCTATACTATTACTGAAGAACAACTGAAGGGGGAGACCATGGCTTCGTCGATGAGGATCGCAAGGCTGCTCTCTCGCTCTTTCTTTTCTGCTTCTTTGGTTTCTCGAGGTATTACTTGTTTACCACTTCCATCCATGTTCGTTTCATATCACACAACTCGGTGATCTGATCGTTTTGTTTGTGTGGTTTCTGAGAAAATGCCACAACAAAATGTTGATATGACTTCTTCGTAGCTTTTTTTTCAGTTCTCGTCTTTAATTACTTTTTTCTTTTGAGTTGATTTACTGGGGATTTGAAAGATTTGTTGATCCGTCGTCTAGTTCATACTTCAATTTCTTGTGGGATCGTATTGGATCAATGTCAAAGAAAATAGAGACAGACGTACAGAACAGGGGACGTTATGGGGAGGGTTGGATATTTAAGAGTAGAATATTGTACCAGTGGGTCTTAATTGCTGCACGGAAGTGATGCTCCGTTCCGTCAATTTATTGCTTCTTTGGTCCCCCTTCAATTACTTCTGTTTCTCGATCATTTTCCAATTGTTCGATTCATATGTTTCTGGACTAGAGTACATGTTCTCAGTACCCCAGAGTATACGTTATTTTCAGGTATAGAATCTGATGGTTACTTTCTGGTAAGAATTATATTAGTATCGGCGCACATGTTCGGATGAACAGTTATACTTAATTGATGTTTAGCGCGTGTTTTGGCTTTAAACCTTTTTAAGCCGTTAACCCTATTTTCTGACGCTCAATGCTTGGAAATAAACTCTTCAGGTGGGAATGGTTACCTGAGTAGAGGGCTGAGTAAATACAGTACTGCTGCTGCTCTTGAAGAACCAATTAAGCCAACGATTCAAGTAGATCACACCCAGCTCCTAATCGATGGGAAATTCGTGGATGCTGCTTCTGGTGATTTTCCCTTTTTTTTTTTTTGTTTGGTCAATCTTGTCTTGTCTTTCCCCATTATCCCCTTCAACATTTCCAAGAAACTAGGATCTACATTTTGCATTTTGACTTCGAAAGAAGAAAGAGAGATGGAAAAAAAAAAAAAAAAAGAGATAAGAAAAGCAAAAGCGAATTTTGAAGTTTTTAAGGTATCTTACTGAGTTACTGCTGGGATTCTTCCGGCGTCAGGCAAAACCTTTCCAACGTTGGACCCCAGGACAGGGGAAGTAATTGCACATGTTGCCGAGGGTGACTCTGAAGATGTAGATCGAGCAGTTGTAGCGGCGCGCAAGGCATTTGATGAAGGGCCTTGGCCAAGAATGACAGCCTATGTATTTACCCCTTACTCTAATTTCTAATTTCACTTTTACCATGTACAAAGCCATGGAATCTGAAGTTCTGAACTTTGTTCCATGTTTTTACCCCCCTACAATTGTAAATTTACAGGAAAGACAAAAGATATTGTTGCGTGCTGCTGATCTAATTGAGAAGCATAATGATGAGCTTGCGACACTTGAGACTTGGGATAACGGGAAGCCATATGCACAAGCTGCTCAAATTGAAGTTCCAATGCTGGTTCGTCTAATTCGATATTATGCTGGTATGAGGGACGAGGAATATACAACTTAACTTCTATGATAGATTCTATGCAACTTCCAAATTTCTAACACTTCTGTGTCTGAATTCTTCAGGTTGGGCAGATAAGATTCATGGTCTCACGGTTCCTGCTGATGGACCACATCATGTGCAAACGTTGCACGAACCAATCGGTGTTGCCGGTCAGATCATTCCATGGAACTTCCCTCTTCTGATGTTTGCATGGAAGGTTGGGCCCGCATTAGCATGTGGGAACACTATTGTTATGAAAACAGCTGAACAAACGCCATTATCTGCTTTATATGCATCAAAGCTATTCCACGAGGTGGGTGATAAACCGAGTGATACTCATTACGCCAACCTTTTGTTGAGAATGCTTTTAGTTTAATATTTACTCGTCGAATTTCAAAAGATGTTTATGTAGCTTGGGTTATGGAATTTTGACATTTAGTATACCTCATAATAGGTCACTTATTTTAAAGGACAATTTTTAGTCCCATTGCAAAACTTGCCTCATCTATTCATCGAGAACTATGCCTGTGGTTATGCAGCTATAGTTTCTTTCTCTTGCCTGCATATTTTTATTAGTCTAGTTTGTGGATACGTAATTACTTGAGCATTTATCATTATGAGAAGCTGGAATCAGTTGTTCATATCGTTGAGCTCATTTTTTTGTACGGAAGAAATGAAGAGATTGTTGAAGATATATTCAATCTTCATTCTGATTTTATAATCATTCTGGCAGGCTGGGCTTCCTCCTGGTGTTTTAAATATTGTATCTGGCTTTGGTCCAACTGCTGGTGCTGCTGTTGCTAGTCACATGAATATCGATAAGGTACTAAGATACTTGAGTTTTTAAGAGTATTCGTTTGAGTCATCCCCTCCTCCCTTATGGTATTTAGTTGTCCACTCTGTTTTGGAACTCAACATTTGCGAATCCTTTAACGGTTAAGTGGCGTATTTCATGGCAGCATGAATGAGTTTCTTGCTCAAGATAAGATGATTGTAGTTAGACTAGTTGCTTAGGAAAGAAACAATTTTTCATGATAATGGTTTTATTAATTTGACATTAATATTTCAGATTTCTAGTCTTGTAAAGAAGTTTCAATTCCTAATTTGATAATTGACTCTCATTCGATTGGATTATATGACCCGATGATGGCCGGAGAGCCTTAACTTTTTATACCTTTTGCAGGTTGCTTTTACTGGCTCAACTGATACTGGAAAAGTCGTCCTTGAACTGGCGGCAAAAAGTAATCTCAAGACTGTAACTTTGGAGCTCGGTGGGAAATCCCCCTTCATTGTATGTGAAGATGCTGATATAGATCTAGCTGTAGAGCAAGCACACTTTGCATTATTCTTTAATCAGGTTTGTAGAAACTTGGAGTTGCTCCTTAATCCACTCTCTCTCACACACGCACGCACACTTATCTATTTATGTATGTATGTAACATACATACTTACATTGTTGGTCTTGTTAAACAATGATGTCTTTCTTAGAATTATAATTAAAATTTGATTGATGAATATTCTTTTGACTTTAGGGACAATGCTGCTGTGCCGGGTCTCGTACATTTGTACATGAAAGTGTATACGATGAGTTTGTTGAAAAAGCAAAGGCGCGTGCTTTGAAACGCTCTGTTGGTGATCCATTCAAGGGGGGAATAGAGCAAGGTCCTCAGGTAATTTGCAATGAAGCTTTTACAGGGTAACTCATTTATGAACTCTGATTTCAAATTTGTTTTGAGGATCTGATATATTGGCAATTTCCCATTATTGTGCTTCACTAACTCAACAATGAAGTGATGACTGGATATATATAACTCGAAGTTTGACGCTTCTCAAAGTCAGAATGCATAGAAAGAATGATCGGATATTTCCTCCTGTTTTAATATATAATAATCTTACACATATACTGACAATTTCATGTATGATCCTAACAACCAGATTGATTCAGAACAATTCCAGAAGATACTGAAGTATATAAGATCCGGTGTTGAAAGTGGAGCCACCCTTGAAACTGGAGGAGAGAGACTTGGAGAGAAAGGTTTCTATATCAAGCCCACTGTGTTCACAAATGTTCAGGTATTCTTTTAGTTGCACAGTAATATTATCAAAGGTAGTTGAATTGAAAATATAATTTCAAGTGTTACTTATTGTTAAAACATTCAGGACAACATGCTGATTGCGAAGGATGAGATATTTGGCCCTGTGCAGTCCATATTGAAATTCAGGTGAGTGCAATGATTCCTCTTCTGCACACAATGCTTTTAGAGTAGTTTGATATTTTGGTCATCGAAAGATATCATTTTTCTTAATCCGGTTCTCCATTTTAAGGCATCTCATTGTTGTCTTTACTTCTTTCACAAATACTGTCCACACGTTGACACTAGGTTAACAAAAATGCTGACATGGCTTAACAATAAAACAAAATTCAGTTTCATTGTCGCATCATCCTTGTGGGAAGATGATTAACCATGTCATTATTTCCGTTAACTTCTTGTTAACTTAGTTAATGTGAGCACTGTATTGTTGACGGAAGTCACATTGAGGACTACAATGGAAGCTTTAAAAATGAAGAATTTGATTGAGAAAAGTGACATCTTTCAAGGATCAAGACATTAATTCACTCATTATCTCAGTTTGCTTCTTGCACTAATTTTTCGGTCGATTCCAGGGACATCGATGAAGTGATTCGAAGAGCAAACAACACACGCTATGGCCTTGCAGCTGGGGTCTTCACGAAGAACATAGCCACTGCGAACACTCTGACTCGAGCATTGCGAGCTGGGACAGTATGGATAAATTGCTTTGATACATTTGACGCTGCAATTCCTTTTGGTGGGTACAAGATGAGTGGGCAAGGCAGAGAAAAAGGGATTTACAGTCTTCACAACTACTTGCAAGTGAAGGCCGTAGTTACTCCCTTGCAGAACCCAGCATGGCTTTGAACATCAGTAGCTTCTTCTCCTTGCCTTTCTCTTGGCAAAGATCAATAAATAGGCTTCTTGATGATGATGAAATTCTTGTCTGCTACAAATCTCTCAGGGTTCTTTTTTTGTCAAATCTTTTGGTGGGATACTTGAATGAATTGTGTAGCATTTTTTTTTTATTCTGAAGTGTTCACTCTTTTCTCCTCTCCAGTCTGATTTTTCCTGCATTATATTTCTGAGAAGCAAAATATATTTTGTACCATTTTTATTGTGTTTTAATTTATATAAAGTTTGTGGAGTTTTTGGTTGAACTTTTTTAAAATTGAGAAAACCTGACCTACATCTGCCAAAGCGGTGGTACGTTGAATAGGTTTTGCAAATGAATGTTATAAAGCTTGCAGGTCATGAGTTTTCATTCATATTTATTTGTTTTAGGGTAAAACCATTAAAGTTAAAAGATTTCATGAGATGATTTTCAATCTAGTTAAATCTTGGTTCAATGGTTGAAACTTGAGAGGTTTGGCCACCTTGTTTATCAATCCAAGTGGAACTCTAATCATTTGTTAGCTGAATAAGGCATATCGCACTATTGAAGTACTAATGAAATGAAACCGTGGAACAAATTTGCACCCGCTAACTATAGAGCGCGCCCAAAGTGGATGATAAACACTTTTGCAGCTTCCATTAGACAAGAACCAGTGGAAAATCATAATCATGTTCATACCTTATCTAACCAGTCTGTCCTGATTTTTGCTTTCTTAAACTCCTGCTATTCTGATTTTCTTAAGTAGACTTACGTTATAAATAAATTAACAGACTAAGCTAATGAAAAAGAATGAAGCCCTGCAAAGGTATGTGATATGAACGGGGTTGGTTTGGTTTGAGTTATATTATAGCCCGTTCTAGCCCAAAAATTAAAGAAGAAAAGGAGAGCCCAGAGAATTAAAAGAGTAAATGAAAAATTAGGAAGAACTCAACTCATCCTAAACTTCCAATTTGAAAGGATTGAAAAAATAGGATATGGAATAAGTTGATTTGAGTTACAGGATGAATTCTAGCCCATCCTGACATCACTTTATAAATATCCAAAGACAATTTGAACACTTTAGCTAATTCCATCCGCTTCTGTTCTATTCTCAGCCTATCTCTTAAAAAACATGAATTCTTTGCTGCACAATTTTCGTACTACATAACATGAGAACTATATAAAAAGAAAAAAAAAATTAAAATAGGACAGCCCCTATTTGAAGGGGTGGAAGTTTTCAAAAAATTTGATCGCTATTTTAATCAAGACTTACTTTGTTAAAATCTACTGGATGACAAGTATGAATAGCTAACTGCAAGTTTTAATGATGCGTGTTGAAATCATTATTTGTTATTAATTTAGTCTATTTATTTAAACAAACTGGGTATGGTAGGCTCAAGAATCTTTCAATTGAAATAGTTTCGTCCAGGCACGAGGCATTGACGCCTGTGGACGGCTGCAGGGTTCGAGCCACACGGCATGTCCCTCAATTGATTGGTCGGTTTACGGATATTCTCTATCTTTTCTCTGTTTTATGTGTTACTGATAAGAACCAGAGACCCAAAGCTTATATTTTAAAAGACGCAACTTCTTCAACATCACTGAAACAAGAAACCTGGAGTAGTTTTTTGAAACGGAACCAAACAGGCAAAACTTTGATTGAAAATACGAGTACCCATCTAAACCTGCCAAACTCACTAAATTGAAATAATGTGATAAGATTTTGCATCAGTTATTTTTCATTCTTATCCAACGAAATGCCTACTTTCAGATGAGTCTAATTGACATTTTTGCTATTAGAATCTGCATTTTAGTGCACCAGTTTTGGTCATACCTTAAAAAGAATAAAGTTTAAGTATTTTCTGCTATGATTCAGTAGCTGCACAAGGAAGTTATTAGTATAAAATAAATCTGAGCCGTGCACAAGGACATTGTCCTTGAGAGATATTCCGCCACAAGACAGCACTCCCCAGGATTGAACGGATTCTTCTGCGATGTCGCAGGGAAGCAGAATAGCTTAAATAAGAACTCAAGAATGGAGAGAGGAGGAGAGAACAACTCGAGTGTTGTTCGGAGCTGTGATGTCTGGAACCCAAAGAGCAACGCAGTATTTATAGGCACAGAAAATAATAAGACGTTGGACTATATTGAATTATATTAATGAGGATGTTTCTGAACGTTGGACGGTTTTCGACATGAGAATTAATAAACATTATATCAGATAAAAAACGGATTAATAATTGTCGGTAAATGATGAGTAACGTTCAGAAACGTTCACATAATGAACTCATAACCGAAGCCTTAAATTTGTGAATTTTCTGGAAGGCTATTTGAAAATATTTAATTTTCAAAAATTAAATTCCGGCAATGGTAAAAAATGTCCAACACCGCGTATATTTTGCGCGCAGGGGGGCAAATCGCCGAATTTCAACTGAGCTCAGCTATGTTGGCCCAGCTTTTTGTGCGCACGAGCTCACTCTCCTCCTAGACCCATTTTGCTCTTCCATAATCACATGTTAATATTTATACCCTTTGACTTTTATTTGTTTGAGCAATGTGAGACTTCTCTTTTTCTCTTCACTTTTGACACACACACATACAATTCTCCAACATTTTCTATTAAAATTTTTAATAAAAGTATAAGAAATAGATAATCAAAAATATTTTTAACATATTATGTTATTATTAAAAAATTTTAATAACAAAAATTTTAAAAATTTTACAAATTTTACATAAATCTAATCTTAATATAAGAAAAAAAAAATAGAGAATTATTTTCTATTGATTTGACCTTTTACAGTACTAGTGATCTTTCTTCCAATCCTTAAGCCAAAGAATAAAACATACAATATTATTCCTTCCACTCCATTCTGGGGAGGTGAAAAATGTATATATTTTTTAAAAGTACATATATAAAAAGCCTTTTTTTTTTTTTTTTATAGAAAAAATAGCTGTGTATGATTCAGTGGCATTCTGGAGGTAGGACTTTAAACCTGGGTTTGTCATTACAGTAAGAGTAAAACATTAGTTTCCTTCTTGCCCAATCCATGGCTGCTATCTGCTGTTGAGATAGCTTAGTGAATTCTGGTCCATTCACAGGGTCCAAGCTTGAAGAACCAGAAGCCTTTGAACATGAAGAAGCTGATGTTTCTGTGGGATTAGATACTTTGCAGCCACTTAATTCCATTTCTGTAAATGAAACAATAAATGGAGCATACTTATAATTCACTGGGTATTTTCCTCCATGTGTTGCCCATTCTGACCCATCCCATATTGTGGCACACACTGACATTGGTTTTGATGGGTATACAGAAGGATATGCACTGCTATGGATGAACTCCCTCACTGGAATATTGTCCACTAAAAACCTGAAAAATTCATGTGATCCCTTTCAGAATTAGTAAAAGATTTTAGGTTTAATTATTTTGTTGGTTTTTAGAATTTTGTTCAATTTTTAGTAGCTTTAAAATTTTTTAATTTAGTATCTCATTAATTGACATTCATTAATATATGGTGAAATTCTATTGACTTTAAGCATGATTTATGCCAACAACATTGGTAAAAATAAATGATAGAAAAAAATTCACTCAATTTTCTGACATGTGATGCTATTTAAGTTAAGCGATTGGGATAAGTTGTCATAAATAATGTATATTTAGAATATTAAAATGGTATATAATTGGTAAAAAAAGTGGCCAAATTAAAAAAAAATAAATTAGAAGGATTTACAAATTTTTAAACTATAAGGATTAAATTAAAAATTGAAAAAAAAAAATTGATCCAAAATAATTTAAGCAAGATTCCTATTCTATCATTTTGCTGTCTTTAATACTGAAATATTATAATGTGGCTTACACTGTGTGATAGTTGTTCCATAAGATGCTGTAGTAATGGTACCGCTGTGTTGGGTCAAACCAGAGGTAGAACTTCTCTTCTCTTCCAGTGCTGACACTTCCATTGGCATACACATTCGTCTGAATAACCCAGTCGTTTCTCTTGTCATGCCCAAGAAGCTCAATATCTATCTCATCATGGTTGTTAGGGAACTTATCTGCATTAGACAACTGAGATTTCCTCTTGTTAAAGATTTCTTCTTCTTGAACAACAACAACAACAATAATAACTTCTTTTTGTAAACTTAAATAACACCATATTAGTAAGTTATATTGATGGAAGCACAAAAAACACAGATATTGACGAAGACATAGGATGAAACAATTCAGACACTGCATTTTGAAGCGACTTGGCTCTATTTTTCAACTGTTAATTTAAGAGAGTGAAAAACACACTAAAGCAGACCCATATTTAATAATACCACTAACCAAGTGCTAGACTATTAATATGTTATGTTTTTCCTTCTTCAAAGTTGACACCATTAATTTTTGAGTAAATTACACAGTTTTTTTTTTAATTTTGTTGAAATTATATAACTTTCTTTTTATTTTAAAAATATATACAAATTTTTCTTAAAATAAAGAGTAAATTACACAAACTTTTCATAAATTTTTCTAAAATTATACAAGTATCTCTTTTATTTTCAAAATATATATAAACCTCTTCAAAAACAAAAGTAAATTACATGGATCTCTTTTGAATCTTGCTAAAATTACTTAGATTTGTATAATTTTAGCAAAATTCAAGAAAAAAATTTACTTTTTGTTTTTAGGGAAGTTTATGTATATTTTAAAATAAAAAAGATGTTTGTATAATTTTTTAAAAAATCATGACAGATTTGTGTATGTTTGTTTAATTTTAGTAAAAGTCAATAAAGTTTTTGTGTAATCTATTCTTAATTTTTTTGAAAAATTTAGAAGATCTCAATCCTTAAAAGATTTTGATGAAAGCTTAAGAAGCACAGATACTGACAATGCAATTCAGACGTTGCAATTTGAATTGTCATGTTCATCAGCTAAGAATTGGTGCTTACATAGAAGGCTACTACAACACCAGATGAAAGACCCGCAGGTAGCTTGATAGCAGCACTGAAGAATCCGTAGTAGTATCTGCCTTGCGACACCAAACCAGAGCCTGGAAAAACAGAAAGAATCAAAAGGGTATCAGAAGAAATTTGTAAAGATTCGAACTTCATTAATACAAGAGCATTATCATATTCATATTCAAATTAACCTGAAGTTTTGTCAAGAGCCAGAGTGGCCATGGACCCATTACTGAGATATTGAATATTTGAGGCCCCAAAAGACGTGGAAAACCCACGATCAATTGGGACACGAGGAAAAGAATTAGTCAAAGGCGGGACACTTGGAGGTGTATAAAGCTTGTTGTGTGAAGAAACCTCAATGGCTAAGCAGAAGATTAAGAGAGCTGGAAATAGAAGCTTTTGTTGCCAAAATGCCATCTTTAGTATACAGATGAAGAGAACAAAAATGGCAGACTTCGGTATATATTGAGGGTGGTTTAGAGGTTCGGTATCTTCTGCTTAGTTGTTTAATAGCTGGCTATGCCTTTCTTAGTATCTCTTTTGATGTGTGTTGTGGATCTGCAAGGCAATGATGAAGAGAGTCATGTGCGCTGATTTCTTTGAGGTTTGGCTCGTGGGGTAGGCGCCCTATAGGAACAAGGAATGGACATTTAATGAGCACAGCATAAGGCTGTGACATCCATTGCATGTCTCATTTTCTAATAGTAGCTGTTGTCCGTTGTATCCCAAATGGCCTATTAAGCGCAGGCTTGTCAGTTAAAAACGCGGAGGTTTTGATTGAGATAGAGACTCCAATTTGCACAGAAAACAAAATAGAATAATTCTTACGTACACCTGATGCGTCACGTCATTTGTACATTTTACGGTTTAGATTTACTCTACACGCGGATTTCGCTTGTACTACACATGGACCCCACTTGTACAAATTCAATTTCATCCATTGATTTACTTAGGTGCACCATGCTCCAGGTGCACCTAAAAAAATTTCAACAAAATAAAAGAAGGATGAAGGTTGTAACAGATTACGAGTTACATCACATGTTTAAATTTGGTCAATACTAAAAAATTTAAATTCAAAGTCAGATAACTAAAACCCTAATAAAAGCTTTTTTTTTAATAAATTACATTTGTTTTTTTAATTTATTGAAATTATTTAAAACTTTCTTCTATTTTAAAAAATATATACAGACCTCTCTCGTGATAAAATATTACCTTACATCTTAGCATTATTTTAATTTTGTTAACCAAAATATCCTCTATTTAAACATTTTTTTAGTTAAAAAATATGTATTTAGGTTAATTAAAGGTATTTTAGTAAAAAAAATTAAAATTAGATTAAAGTATAAGATAACTTTTTGTTTAAGAAAAAATTATGTATATTTTAAAAATAAAAGAGATGTCTATATAATTTTAAAAAAGTTTATTTGTATAATTTATTCTTCTTTTTTGGTAGATAGAGAGATTTGAAGAGCATAGTCAAGAAAAGAGAGGATAGGATGAAAAATCGAACATAAACGTTTAGGTTGAGAAGAAGTGCCACTTAAGTCAGAATTTTAGATAATTTAATCAAAAGTTTAGACTATTAATAATTTTCTCATTTAAGGTTTGATTGTTTTATTTTCAGTCGGAGGAAGCAGGATTTGGGCTGATAATTACTAAAACGTCTCAGCAGTTGAACATTAGCCATATAGGCTGACTCAAAAGTTTTAAGTTCTGACGTTATTAAGAGTAAAGATGTAGTTTATACAGGAGTTTTTTATGCCTAGGTCATTTCACCAAAATTAATATGCAGAAAAGAGGTAAATCACAATTAAATAGATTAATCAAGAGAACCAAGAAAGTGGATCTGCAAGCTTTAATTTTGATTATTTGTTTATTAGGAAGTAATTAAAAAAGGCTTTAGCTTTGGTAATGACGAAGTGAAGTGGTATGTTTTTGCGTGACAAGGACCAAACCTGCCAGGAGCGACTTAGCTGGCATGCTGAGGTCTCTAATATGAAAATGATAGACAAAACAAAAGAGGCATCAGAATCAGATGCATCCAGCTTTTGCTAATATACCAGAAGTTGCATGCAACGCATTAACACAAAAAGGACGTGAAGGGCGCGGTGGTCGCAGGCAGATTTATGGCAATCACCTTTTTCCTCAGGTCACTATTCATACATAAAATATTGAGTATGGACAATTATACAATAATGAATATTGTAATATAATAAAATTTACATATTTATGTGTGTCGTTTAAAATAAGTATGGAACACATATCTTATTTCAGACTGAATAGCAGTACTTTTTTCTTGGAGAAAGAAAACAAGGAAGAGGTGGGGGCACACATACCCTTACCTATTCTGTTTTTGTTACGTGAGAAAGAGAATAACATAATAGATATGAAATACATATAAATGAGTTTCATGTTTATCAAAGAAAATATGTTGAAAAAAGAAAAATAAGAGTTTTATTATCTATGCGAATCTTATCTTCCCCTGCTCCTTCCTTATCCCATTTTCTCTTCAAGGAACTCGAATTCTCTGTGAATTTGAGATATGCGAATCCCAATTTATATTGTCCAGAATTAATGTAGATAGTCTAAATTTTATAATTTTTTTTCGATACAAAATATTATTTTTTTTAGTAGTTTTCAGTTATAAAAATGCTTTTATTCCAAATTTTATATCTTATAAAATAAAAAAAATTAAAATTTAAGAAAATAATATATATATATATATATATATATATATATATATATATATATATATATATATATATATATATATATATATATATATATATATAAAAATTTAAACTGTCCTGATCAAATCTAAACTATTTAGATAGGACATTGATTCACATCCAGGAGCCTCTTCAAGTTCAAATCTCGTTGAATCTCATTTATTATATTTTTCTCTGTTCCACATAACAAGAGAGGGAGAAAATGAGAGAATCTAGGTCGAGCTGGAGAGAGCATGGGTGGATATGCAAGTTGGGCGACGTTGCCGCATGGTTTTGGGTCATCCTTGGTTTTGGGAATGACAATAAATTTTGGGTCATCGCTTAATTGGGGTCCCATACGCCAGTTGGGCAAATTGGTTTGAAAGCTAAAGAAAGGATGCTAATTAAATTGAACTAAATAAATTAAATCAATTAAAATTGAATTAAATTGATTAAAACAAAATTAAAATCAATTTTGAATATTATAAAATCGATTAGTTTGGTTTGATTTTTGGTTCATTAAGTTTGGTTTGGTTTTAATCGAACCAAATTGAATCAATTTTTTTTTATTAATTAAGTTTAAATCATACATAAATCTTTTATTAATAAAAAAATAGTGATATTTTTTTTCTACTTTATTTATATTTAAATGAGTTTATCAAATAAGTTATCTTAAAAATATTATTATTTTATTATCTTTACATATGATATTCAATTACAATTATATAATATTAAATATAATTACGAGGGATACTTTTTTTAAAAAAGATATATAATAATTAATTATTTCAACACTATTATTGATTAAAATATTAAAAGATGTATTATATTAGAAGTCAAATTTTATATATTACAAGAAACAAAATCTCAAAAAAAAAATCAAATCACTTTTACTAAAAAAAAAAAAGCATGAACCAACCAAACCAAATCGAACCAAACCGATTAAAAGTTAAAACCGACAAGGTTCAAAAAAATACAAAACCGATGATCTCAGTTCGATTTGGTTTTGGTCAAAAATTGAACCAAACCGAACCTATAAACGCTCTTACTTATCTGCATGTGTTTCCCCTCGTAGTACTAGACGTAGCTCTCATTTTGACTTCAGATATATATATATATATATATATATATATATATATATATATATATATATATATATATATATATATATATATATATATATTTATACATTTAAATGCAAAAATTAATTCTTCTTTGGGCTTTAAGTTACTCATAAATATATTTTTTAAAACTTTTAAGAATGGAAAAATTGGCC
This sequence comes from Erythrophleum fordii, assembly GCA_032878935.1. Lineage (NCBI taxonomy): Eukaryota > Viridiplantae > Streptophyta > Magnoliopsida > Fabales > Fabaceae > Erythrophleum > Erythrophleum fordii. Next base: position 42,827,683 of record JAVQMF010000053.1, on the reverse strand, counting down.
TTCACCTTTTACACTCTATAAAATAAATTAGTGTCATTTTTATCTTTAATGTCTGTTATATCATTTCAAACTATCTTATAATAATATAAATTAGATATGCTGTCATTAAGGATAAATGAAAAGTTTTTACTTTAATTATGAAGGGATTTCAAGCTATATATAAAATAATGATATTATGGGTAAAATAAACCCAAAAAATAATAATAAAGTCCTGAAAGTTGGAGAGGTTATCTACCGGTTACCTAACTTTGAGGTTGATACATCAAAATTTGAACTAGGCCCACGGACAATTGGCCCACTAAAATCGAATTAACCCATGGAGTTGTCCGAGCAAGGAAACATCTTGTGACCTCCTCAGATTCACTTGCCCTTAGAGCCCGTTACACACAGCTGAGCAAGCATTACACGCTTACCAACTTGCCCTATTCCTCCTTGAATCGCTTTCTCACAAACAGCTGTCAAATGCCATGGACCTTCTTCATAAATATTGGGCACCCCTAACCTCTTTAGGCAGGGTTGGAGCTAGAAATTCTTTCTTAGGGGAGCCGACAGCATAAGTTATAATACTTAATTTTTTTTGTAAAATAATTTATAATTACTTTACAACACAAACACACACATATGTGAGACAATATATCATATTAAAATTAAAAAATTAATAATGCGTCATGGTGCATGTCACTGCAATTTTTTTGTGCAACATCACAATATAAAACATATATAAAAAATATATAAATTCTGAATAATTTCTATTTTATATGGTTTATCTTATTGATTAGCTTTTTATATACATTGATTTCAAATATTTATATATGAAAGATCTATTGATAATTTGGTAGGCAATTTATTAAACCTACATGAGAAGAGATTGGGAATTAGAAATAACGCAAATGGAAATAGTAAGTTAAAAAATATTCAAAAAATAAAAGATAAAAAAAATATATTTAAAAAATTATAAAGAGTGAATATCAAATATAGTGAAATAATAAGAAAATGAAAATAAATTAAATTAAAATTTGAGAGAAAATGGTGATCTGTACTTTTTCAAAATTTTGTCTAGCAACTTAAATATGTAAAAAGAAGCTTTTTTTACTTTTGATTCTTTAGATTTTAATAAGATATTATCCTAAAAGTTTGTCATTTCTAATTTTATTATTTTAAAATATTTATAGAATAATTAAAGTAACTTATTGCTTCTAAAAATTAAGTAACAATTAATAATATCTTATCATTTAAAGTATGGTATATATCACATTAATTTGTAAACTATGAATTATATTATCGTATTTTTTATATACATATAAATTTTATTTCTTGTCATGGCCCCTCCAATCCCCTCTCCTTTTCAATGCCTCTAGGTATGGTTATCACTAGTGTCATTCTCGCTCTGCTAAGATTGTCACTAACTTGACCATTAAAATCCATATCGAAGTGTAGCGCGCTCGTGTCCTTGCAGGTCCGACTATTGCTTGATTCCGTGAAGATCTCCTATGTTAGAGATAAAGACTTGTTTTACTTTTTTTTTCATTTAGTTGATTTGACTAAACATGTTCTACATATAATCAAGCTTCTAAAGAAAGAAAAATGAAATCACCTACGAATTTGTCTCGATTTACTAGCATAATATTCTTAAGTTAGAATACGTATATTGGGTATATTCTCAATTCTTTATTGGAGGAATTGGATTGATTTTTTTTTAATTATTAAGTCCATTTTCGTTTTGGTCAAGTGTCCGAGGGCTCGCAGGCAAATGGAAGAATCAGGCCGCATCGACCCAGCACCGTTGGGCGTGCATACATACTCAGGTCGGGTTAAAATTTTTTCAATGAAAGAAAAGAAAATGGGTGCATTTTATGCAACATTCATTCTCCAGAGTTTTCTTTCTTTTGGGTCCGGTCCACTTGGCTGAATAAAGGCCCATTGCTAAGTTAGACGCTATGGGTGAGTTGATGGGCGACGGTTCAATTCATGATTTCATGAGCAACTGCACAATCAACATTTTACCTTATAAATTATAATTTATTTGTAATATATCCTAGTAATTTATTAATTTAATTATTATAAATCACTATAAACATATATACAACATATTTTATTCCAAACTTAATTCAATTATTAAATCATAAATCACTTTTTTTTTTTCAATTCAATGATCAAGTTTGTGGGTCTTGCCTTGTTGTTTTCGAGTTAGCTAGAATCTGGGGTCTGTAGTTTGCATCTTTATCTACCATTTGCGTCTTCTTTATAGAGATACTGCAAAGTAACTCCAAACACCCATATAGGTTTCAACGGACCAATTAGAACTTATCTTACTTTAAAAGAAATTGTTTATAAAGTGGGCCAAGCCAACCCACCAATTTGATGACTAAATGGGCCGACTCCGTAAATTAAGCCTGTTTTGACAAGCCCAAAGACTTAAAATTATTTCTTAAAAAATTTGCCAATAAATAACGATAAAATTTGCGCCTGTTAGGGTTTTGGAGTTCGAACCCTGAACTGAAGTCCGTGTCTCTTCCTCAGCGCCGCTCCTCCCCATCTCTGACCTCCAACTCCGACGCTAGACAGATCCAACAAACTCGTAGCTCCAGTTTTTGGGCCTTTACAGAGCTTGAAATCTTTGTGGTTTGTCTTCTTCTAGGGTTTCTGCAATACTATTAATTTCATTTTAGACTTTGTTTAGTTCCAAGTACTATCGTGGTCATTGCCTTTTCTACTGATTCTGATTTTGTGGATTGTTATGCAATATATTTTTAAATTACAACAGCAGCATCGCGACACTCGCTGAAAATTATTTTTTCCAATTGCCAAAGTATTGAAAATTATGAATATTTCGATATGAAGCTTTTTTTTTAAATCAAAATTTTAAAACTGAATCACGGTAATTAATTTAGTTCTTGACTTCTCGTATTCACTACTGTGCATAAGTGGTTCTATTAAGTCCAGTTTAAATCGAGCCTCCTAAACAGTTGGGCACACTTGTGAATCTTCATAAGATACGAAAGGTTGTGTTGATCTTCAAGAAATTTCTTTCCAAGGATAATTGTATTCCTGAACAAATGAGCTCCGGTAGTACTTATGGTTCAAGATCTCTTGTGGAAAACTGTTGTTATCGGATGAGACCAATCTAATGGTAGTATCTATTTAATGCTGGTTTAATGTTTAGCCAACTCCTTTCTTTCTTCCTTAAAAATACTGTAGAAAATACAAAATGTTTGATAATCTTATATCAGAGACAAGGTTTGTGTTATGTATGGAGTATTTTAGCAAGATATGTATATTGCTAAAGTTTGCAGTGGCTTAGAGACATAAATTTGTACAGGTATTAGTTGACAGTGGTAGTCAATGACATGATTACATGATTAAGATCAAGTAACAACATCTGAATTCAAAATTGTTCGATATGCCCTTAAATGTGGTTGCTGAAGTAATTTTAATGGTAGTAGTGGATTTGGCGTCTTAACTTATGCTTTCTGTGTATTTTTGTAGATTCTAAATAAACTTTTATTGTGGGTAGCACTTGGAACAGTTGCACAATGCAGTCCAACGAGGCATCTTCTTCCATGGAAGTTGAAGCTGTCCCATCTGAACCCAAAGTTTTGCCACCAAAGCCAAAGTTTGAGCCTTTGAAACCTCATGAGATGTCTGATGGTAGAGTTCAATTCCGCAAGGTTTCTGTTCCACAGCATCGTTATACCCCTCTCAAGAAAGCTTGGATGGATATTTATACTCCAGTATATGAACAGATGAAAATTGACATTCGTATGAATTTAAAGGCTCGGAAGGTTGAGTTGAAGACCAGACCAGATACACCCGATATTAGTAACCTGCAAAAGTGTGCTGATTTTGTCCATGCTTTCACGCTGGGATTTGATGTCATAGACGCCATTGCCCTTCTGCGGTTAGATGAGCTCTATATTGAGTCCTTTGAGATAAAGGATGTTAAAACACTTAGAGGGGACCATTTGTCTCGTGCTATAGGAAGATTATCTGGTAAAGGTGGTAAAACGAAGTTTGCAATTGAGAATGCAACAAAGACAAGGATTGTGATTGCTGATACCAAAATTCACATATTAGGATCTTTCGCCAACATTAAGATTGCTAGGGATTCTCTTTGTAGCCTAATCTTGGGGTCACCAGCAGGCAAGGTATATTCAAAACTAAGAGCAGTTACTGCTAGACTGGCTGAAAGGTTTTGATCTTCTTTTAGTCCGGGCATTGTTGGAGCTTTTTTGTGTTCTATTGATAATTTATCATGATATCGACCATGGTGAGGATTAGTTATTGGAAGGAAGCTGTGCGTCAATATATGCTTCATTCATTTTTGGATGTCTCAGTTTTAGCTTATATGTCAAGTTTAAATTAAAATTGTAGATTTGACAGCATTGCTGGCTGATTTGCTTGTAAAAATTATTACAACGGCTTTGACAGAACTGGAGTTCTCCGTTTTTTTTTTTTTTTAACTGAATCTTACAGAATCGGCTGTTTCTTTCTCCTTTGGATTAGAATTATGCAAGTTAATAGAACAGGTGGCCTTCGGTCTTGAGAACGAGTCAACGTATAAATGTTATGATGTAAAATTATATTAAATTCTTTGGTGTGATGAGTTCTATTTTTTCTTTCTTTGTTGGCCAATAATCTGATGAGTGTTACTAACGTATTGAAGTTGTGATATCATCATCATTTTACTAAGATTTTATAAAAACATTGATGCATGTACTGAAGTGTGGTTCCTTCTCTTACCCTCATTGTCTGCAACATTCAAAGAGACCAAGAACCTGAAGAATAATGAGCATATTTGATTCTTTGAATTTTTACGGTCTAATTTGAAGCGGAAGCCAAAAGAGCTACTGCAATGAAACTCCATATGACATCTTTTCTCTCTGCTGTAAGCCTGTGTTGGAGTAGTTGCCAGTTGGCTTGTTGATGCTCAAAGCACGCAATATGATCAGTTAATTTGTATCGTGGTTAATGGTGAATATTTATAATTAGCTGACTGAGGTTTTTCGGGATAACAAATTACGTTTGCGAATTTAATTCCCACAAAAACTCTGATTGCCAGTGGCCTTTGGTCTTGACGATAAGCGAACATATAAATGTTAAGTTGGGATGTAATAATACATTAAATTCTTCAGTGTGATGATTTTTTTATTTTGGGCCAACAATTTGATGAGAACAAGAATGCCCGTGTTGACATATGGATTCATTCTTTTCCCGCGGAGAATTTAAATTTTGTTTCCGGAAATGTACATAAAGATCATCATCATTTATGGATATAGTGAAGTGTGGTTCCTTCTCTTGCCCCCAAACTCCAGCTTTCAAAGAGGCCATGAACTTGATGAAAAATGGGGAGCATCTTTGATTCTTTCTCATATTTTTTCTATGGACAGATAAGGAATAAAACTGCATGAAATATTTTCATAAACCTGCCTTTTGCAAGCCGGAAGCCATGACAATTCAAATTTCTATCTATCTCAAGTTTTATAAAATCTTTTGTGATAAAAATGAGCTCTATTTTCATTATGAGTAAAAATGTATTTATACAAGTGAAAAGAATACAACCTGTACAAACTAAATACAAACAGAATAACCAATTATACAACTAATTACAATTGCTTTAGAAAAATGTTTTAAACTAACTATTTTCTATAGCATCTATTACCCCTCACAAGTTGGAGCATATATATCCATCATGCCCAGCTTAGATAACAACAAATGAAAAGAAGCAGAACACAAGGGTTTGGTACAAAGATCAGCAACTTGGTCAGAAGATCTAAAGGGCATAAGATGCACTAAACCATATTGCACTTTGTCCCTCACCAAATGACAATCCAATTCAATGTGTTTTGTGCGTTCATGGAAGGTTAACTTGTGCGCAATGTGGATGGCAAATTGATTATCACAAAAAAAGGTAGTTGGGGCAGAATGAAGGACACAAAAATCATCAAGTAAGTACTGCAACCACTGAATTTCACATGTGGCAGTAGCAAGTGCCCGATACTCTGCCTCAGAAAAAGATCTTGAAACAGTATGTTGTTTCTTGGACTTTCAAGAAATGAGAGAGTGATCCAAGAAGATACAAAATCCTCTAATTGAACGTCTAGTATCTGGGCAACTTGCCCAATCAGAATCACTAAAGACTTTAATCTATAAATCAAATTCAGAGGGATAAAACAGACTTCTACCAAGAGAAGTCGTAATGTATCAAAGTACCCGATAAGCAGATTGAAGGTGGATGGAAGTTGGATGGTCCAAGAACTGACTTAACTACTGAATTGCAAAAGATAAGTCAAGTCGAGTGATAGTAAGTGTCACACCCGAAAATGCGACCGCGTGGCGCTTAAACAAAGAAATTATTTGAAAAGGAATTTTGATTCAATCTCCAAAAAAAATGAAAACTGAAATCAAAATCAAAATAAGTAGAGTCGCCACCAAAATTTTAAATCTTTTAAAAGGTAAAACTTTGGAAAAACTTTTTTATAAGAAAAACGAAATTAGTCTATAAACTAGAAAATAGATCCGGGAGTCAATTGTAAGTGGGGAAGGTGTTAGGCACCCCACAATATCCGTTGCTAAGAATGGTTACCCTAAGTAAGTTGTGCAAAATCAATATAGCCTTTAGTTTATTTTAATTCTCCTAACAATTCACAAACAAAATAAAAAATAAAAATAAAGGAAATAAAATTGAAAAAGAAAAAGAAGAAAGACATTAAAGAAACAAAATTAGAAAAGGCAACAAGAAAAGAAATTAAGGAAATGAAAATTGAACAGAAAATTTTATTTACAAGGATGGACTTGACCTAGGATGAAAGTCTAGGGTCTGCGTATCATTTGGAGGGATCAAAATCTACGTAGTTCGAACAGTTGAAAACTATGTTTTGCTTGGATTTTGTTTTTATTTTTTTTATTTGTTTTGTTGTTTTTTATTTGGCATTTGTTTGATTTTTTATTATTTTTATTTTTTAGAGAGAAAAAGAGTAAGAATTATTTAGACTTTTGCAAACAAAATGAATTTGAAGTTAGTTGAGGTATTTTTATTTGCATAAAGCAAAACCAATTTTACTTCATTCCTCTTCTTTTTTTGTCTTTGTTTTTTTTTTTGTTTTGTTTTATTTTTTGGCTTTGTGTTTTTGTCTTTATTTATTTTTTTTTGGAGAAAAGAGAAAGAAATAAAAACTATTTTATCTTTGACAAATAAAACAAAGTTAGCATTAGTTGATGTGTTTTAATCCATCAGAGATAGAATTAATTTCACTTCTTTAGCTTTTCCATTTTCAATTTCCCTTCTTGTATCCCTTTTTTTTTTAACTCTTCATTTATTTAAAGGATTTCTAATTGTTGTTTTGTTTGTTTTTTTTTTTTGTCTTTTGTCTTGTTGTTTTAAGATTGACTTTCAACTTTTTGCTTTTTCTTTTTTGTGATTTTAGTGGTGGATTTCTTTATTCCTTTAATTATTGAATTTTTTATTTTTTTAACTCTTTTATGATTTTTTTTTTTATTTTTGTTAACTCTTTATGATTTTTTTTTGTGGAACTTTAGTGTTTTTATAAAGTACGTTTAAACTTGCAACTTTACAAATGGAAGGTGGAGGAAAAATCCAAGCCTATAAGAAAAATTTAACTACCCGCTTTTTCTAAGAAAATTAGTTTTTGTTTACAATGTTTTTTTTTTTTTTTGAAATAGGGACTTTTACGAACTTAGTTATTTAAAATCAACTTTCAAAATTGAAAGGTTTATCACCTTTTTTTTTATTCCTTTTTTTGTTGTTTTCTTCTTTTTTGGCTCTTTTATCTAGTTTCCTTTTTGAAAATCTCTCTTTAAAGGAAACCAATTTGATGTTGATTATTGGTGCCCAAAACATATAAAAAATGCAAACTTAAAGCTCAATGAATATCGAGGAGGCCTATTGCCTCACATGGTCCATGGATTTATTCTCGAGGGGATACAAAATCCCACACAACCAACAATAAAAAGCAACTAAATGAAAATAATTTTGAAAGTAAAGTGAATGTAGGTGCATATAAAATCTGTGTGTGCTTGGTGCATTTCTTGTCATGCCATTGCACTATGTTTGAGTACATTTATATGAGAATGAAGAAACTGCTCAGCCCAACAGGAATTTAGTCCCATACAATAGTTCCCCAAGGCTCTATGGCTTGAGTTTTCCATACATCTTTCCACGTCGATGCCTGTGCCTATATCTCAGGTTAAATCAATGCCCAATTTTCATTTGTGGTTGCAGATCAGGTTCCTCACGTGTTACTTCTCCATAACGTTGGAGTAGCAAATCTTATACTTAATAACCACAACAAACCAGCAAAAGCATGGCAAAATGAAACAACGCAAGAAGGCACTTCAAAATTGAGCCTACCCTTAGATGTTACTTCCCTACGACGTTCGAGCAGTAAGCAGACACTACCACCACATCATTGAGCAAAAGTATTGCAAAATGGAACCATAAAAACAAAGCCTCACAGAAAATAAAAGCTATGACCCCCCTTATTCAATATTCCCGATTACCCACACAACAATTTCTGTTAATGAAATCTCAGTACTCTAATATCTAACCCACACATCAAGTTTCCTTCAAACATTCTATCAAACACCTAGAAAACGCTCTCTTAGAAATGCACAGACTGAGATAGGATTTCACGCCTCGCCATAACCTCCTAATACATAGTCACTAATAGTATATGATCTGGTATTCAATCTTGTATTTTAAATAAGGAGGATCTAAACTAATTTTATTTTCATATCATCAATACACGTAACTAAAAAAAAACTTCAGCACTGCTAATGAAATGGAGATGAGACAAACCAGTCATAGAGGCGAAGCCAGACAAGACATTATTCAGCAATCCAAAATTAAACAATCAAATCGAAATAGAATCAATACCTGGACAACCATGTTGTTCAACCTGGAATGCTTCGCTGTTGGTTCATTTGTTTTTCTTAAATCGTGTCAACTCCTTGCTCTACTCTCCTTTTCTGGTCTCAGTCCTTCCCTCGCTTTCGGCCTCTCTTCTCCTCGATCAAACCAGAATCCCCATGCTTCCCTTTGTTCTTCTCTCCCCTCAATCTCCTTTTTCTGTTACTCTCCCTTCAAATTTTCATCCCTCCTTCCACTCTCTGCCTCTCAATCTTTTTCGATCGCTCCCTCTGTTTTTCTCCTCTTCCTTTTGCTTCCTCAGACACTCCTCCTCCTCCACCCTTTGTCTCTCAGGTTTTTTGGTCTCTCTCCTCTGCTCCTCAATTTTTCGAATCCGGTCCCTCTTTCTGTGATTCTTGTCCCTCCTTCAATCCAAAGAAAACCCCTCTTTTATTCAAGAATCCTTGCTTCCCCAGTCTGAGTCTAGACCTCTTTTCCATTTTTTTTTCAAATCTCGATCGACGTCTCCTTCCATTTTGGCATTTCCTCCCCTCGGCCTTCAACGATAAAGGGGACAGGAGAAGAAGGTCAGCTCCTCGAGCCTCCTGTTGACTCTCTGCCCTAACGCTTTTTGAAACCTGTTGGGAGATCTTGCCATTCTCATGTTTCTCTGAGCGAAATTGCTGGTCTCTGCCCCTTTGTCCTATCCCTTTTTTGCACTCTCCTTTCTGCTGGAAGCAGAGGACGTGATACGCTAAAGGGGGCTAGGTCAAAATTGCCCTTTCCTAAATTTTTTTTTTAAAAAAAAGGTCCTTGCTTTTCCTTGTGGTCTTAAGGTTAATGGGCCAGATTTACAAAAGTTGTATTGTGGGCTTCTTTTTAAATTTGGGCTAGTTCTCTTTTAAACTTTAGATATTGCTTGCTTTTGTTTTGTTTTTTTTGTTTTTTTTGTTTGTTTTCCTTTTTGGTACCTGATGGGCTTAGGGTACTGAATTTTTCAGGCTGGGTTGGCCCAATTTTCTTTTTCAAAATTTTTGTATTTGTTCTTTTCGCTTTTTTTTTTCTTTCTTGATTTTTATTTTTCTTTTATATTTTATATTTTGATTTTTTTGATTTATATATATATATATTTTTTATTTTTAACAGAAAATTTTAATCGACTTTTTTTGTTAATTTTTTTTTTCTATGGCTTTGGGTTCTTTTTCCATATTTTTGCTATTTTGATTTTTGTTATACTTGGACAAAATATGGTATTTACAGTTGCCTCTCTTTATTTGTTTCTTGGGCAAGAAAATTAAAAAAATGTAATTTTTATATTTTGCATAAGGAACAAGTAAAGATAAGAACACATATTTTGTTTAGGATGATTTAACTACCTTTTGATAATAAACAAAGTGAGAAAACGACCCAAACAAAATATGGTATTTACAAGTTGCCCCTTTTTACTTATTCTTTACGTGAAGAGATTAAAAATGCAATTTTGGATATCCTCAACTTAAGAATAAGTAAAGATGGAAACACGTATTTTGTTTGGGGAGTTAACAGAGCAAATTGAGTTAATTTACACGGCCTATGCAAGGCGTGACAAAGGCGTCTAGCCTATGTAGGGCTTGAAGAAGGGTGCTTGGCCTATGCAGGGCTTGGGAGGGGTGCCTGGCCTGTGTAGGACTTTGAGAGTGTTTGGCCTATACAGGGCTTGAAAAAGGATGCCTAGCCTATGCAGGGCTTGAAGAAGGGTGCATAGCCTATGCAAAGCTTAAAAAGTACCTAGCCTATGCAGGGCTTGAAAAAGGGTGCCTGACCTATGCAGGGCTTTAAGGGTGCCTGGCCTATGTAGGGCTTGGAAGGGGAAGAAGGGTGCCTGGCTTATGCAAAACTTTAAGAGTGCCTAACCTATGCAGGGCTTAAAAAGGGTACCTGGCCTATGCAAGGCTTTAAGAGTGCTTAGCCTATGTAGGGCTTAGAAGGTGCTTAGCTTATGCAGGGCTTGAAAAGAGTACTTGACCTATGCAGGGCTTTGAAGAGATTGCCTGGCCATTGCAGGGCTTTAAGGGTGTGTCTGGCTTGTGCAAGGCTTTAAGAAGGGTGCCTGGCTTGTGCAGGACTTTGAAAAGAGTGCTTGGCCTATGCAGGACTTGAAAGGGGTGCCTGGCCTATGCAGGGCTTGAAAAAGGTACTTGGTCTGTGTAGGGTTTTAAAAGTGTCTGACATGTGTAGGGCTTGAAAAGGGCGGCTGGCCTATGCAGGGCTTGAAGAAGGGTGCCTGACCTATGCGGGACTTGAAGAAGGATGCCTGGCCTATGTAGGGCTTTAAGAGTGCCTGGCCTATGCAGGGCTTGAAAAAAGGTGCCTGACCTATGCAGGACTTTAAGGGTGCTTGGCCTATACAGGGCTTGGAAGGTGCCTAGCCTATGCAGGGCTTGAAAAAAGTACCTGGCCTATGCAGGGCTTTGAAGAGATTGCCTGGCCATTGCAGGGCTTTGAGGGTGTGCCTAGCCTATGCAGGACTTTAAGAGGGGTGCCTGGCCTGTGCAGGGCTTTAAGAGAGGTGCTTGGCCTATGTAGGATTTTGAAAAAAGTGCCTGGCCTATGCAGGACTTGAAAGAGGTGCTTGGCCTGTGTAGGGCTTGAAAAAGGGTACCTGGTCTGTGCAGAGCTTGAAAAGGATGCCTGGCCTGTACATGGCTTTAAAAGTGTTTGGCCTATGCAGAGCTTGAAAAAGGTGCCTTTTGTGAATTTTTCTAAAATTAAAAATTTTATTTTATTTATCTAAGTTTTACGCAAGGTAATGCACCTATATGAGAATGTGCAATGCATGCAACATGCTTGACTTTTGAACTTAACAACTCAATTTTGCTCCAATATAAATCAGGGTCATTATAGGTGTTAGAAGTATGAAGTATGTGGGATGCTACAATTTATGGAGTGCACATTTTTTTGTTTTTTCTTTGCCCCAATATGAATTTGAGGTCCACATAATGAAAGCATATATAGGATGTATGAAGCATATAAGATGCTTTATAACATGCAAAATGTTTATTTTGCTTGCCCCAATATGAGGTCAGGATTCACATACTGTATGCATGTATGAGATGCAAAAAGCATATGTGATATTTTGTTTCATAAAATGTGAATGTTTGCTTTTACCTTGCCCCAGCGTGAAGCAATATGGATGAAAGATGCTTTATTTAATGAAATGCCAAATTTTCTTCTTTTTCATTTTTACTTGCCCCACTGTAAACTGGGATTATGTGATGTATGCGAGTGTGAGATGCATGATGCATATGAGATATTGTAATTTATGGGATGTACACTTTTTAAATTTTTTTTTATTTTAAATTTTTTTTTTATTTTCAAGATATGCACAATTTATACAAGCAAAGTTAACTCCAAATGGAGAGAAAGATGGGGATATTATCTTTAAACATCCTTAAATTGATTTTAAGTTTTAAAAAACCCATTTCTTCATGCAAATAAGATCCCTTCAAAGGAAGGAGGAAGAGAAGAAGTATCATTTCTAAATGTTTTTAGATTGATTTTAAACTTTAAACCCATTATTTTTTTGTTCTGATTTATGCAAACAAAATCATCTCAAACGAAAAAGGAAAAAGAAGGGGCATTATTTCAGACTGTTCTTAAACTGATTTTGAATTTTGGACTTTTGTTTTTTTTTTTTTGGGAAAATGAATTGATGAGAAATAATGTGATCTTTTTTAGTTTTTTTTTAATGAATTGATGAGACTAAATGTGATCCCTTTTTTTTTAGTTTTTTTTTAATCAATTTGACTTAGAAGTAAAAAATACTTCATCTATGTAAAAATTTAATACAAGCATGTGTTGCATGAAAAATCTCAAAGTTTGTCAAAATATAGGATTTTTGGCCATTTATATTTGAAAAGATTTCTCACACTAGCTCTTCACTTGTCCTGGTGAGAAAATTTGGGCTTTTGATTGTCCTACCAAATTTGCCTTTTGTTGTTTGGATGAAGGAATTTATTAATGGCTTTTGGCTAACCAAAAATTCCCTTGAAGGAGTATCCTAAGCTAAGAAGATCCTAGACTCTTGCTTTGATTCATTTCTAAATAATTTTCTCTAAGTGGTTTGTTTGCCATCAACCTTGGACTATTAACTTGACAAGGCAATCTCCTCTCGTCAACTCTTCATCGTTAATGCTTGAAAGGTCAATAAGTTAAATCCACACTCACTTCATTTAACAATGTCAATGCAATCATGTGTTAAGGGATCCAAATACCTGAGCTTAACACAGAAAATAGCCCTTAACGTTAAAGGGATGCAAGGGTTAGTGAAGAATGAGGGTCATGTAAAATGTTTTAGAAGTGGAGAAATGGAATAGATAATGGCTTGGCATGATATACCAGATTGGGAAGATGCCACAGTTCTACACTTGAAGTATTCTCCTTTGGATAATAAAGAAGTGAGATGCTAAGGATATGGATATGATAGGATAAAGAGAAGCTTTACTTCTGGATTTAAACTTCTTTTGAAAGAAATAATGGATGTGGTTAAAAAAAATTTGCTTTGAATCAAACTTTTTGCCCTAATTTCAATTATTTTGATTTTTTTTAATTGTTTCCTTCAAGAAAATCTGCCCCATTATTTTTCAAACAAGTTAAACCTCAACAAGGACTTTTGATACTTGTAATGTGGCCTTGGTAAAAAGGTTTGTGAAATAAGAGATATTAGGCTCAAGAATTAACATCCTCCCGTCAAGTCTCCTATTAACCTCCTTCTCTTATTGCTTTAACAAAATTCTATACTTGAAATTCACTTAGCAAGAGAGGAAGTCTCAAGGTTGTAATGGGGTTTAATGGGTAAAAATGTAACTTAAGAAAGAAAGGTGACAAGATCCAAACATTCATGTAAGTTCACAATGAGAATTTTACCTAGTAATTGTACCATCTTGGCAGGACCAATTGGCTTATGATCGTTAACTCAACCTTTTCTTTTAAAAGATATTTTTGTTCAGCTCAACTCTCCTCTAGAGACTTCTCCTTCCTTTTTTTTTCGACATCTTATGCCACATAAGACTCTTCTTTGAGAATTTTGCCTTAGTAATTATACCATTTTGGTAGGACCAATTGGCTTATGACAATTAGCTCAACCTTTTCTTTTAAAGATATTTTTGTTCAACTCAACTCTCCTCTGGAGACTTCTCTCTCTTTTTTTTTTTTTGACCTCTTATGCCACATAAGACTCTTCTTTGAGAATTTTGCCCCTTGATTGCATGCTAAGGCAAAGCTCCCTCTTAAAAGCTTTTGCTTTTTTAAAATTTAATCTGTGGGAGCTTTCTTTTTGAGAATTTCCTTCCTCCTGTGGTTTTTTTTTTCTTCCTATAATTTGTTTCCTTTTTTCATTTAATCTTTTTTTCTAGAAGGAATCCACTATGGTGCCAAAATACTTTTTCTTTATGTCAAATTCTCATTGCTTCTCAGGTTCAATTCATGTTTGGTATTTGAAGAATTTTTTTTTTAGGGCCAAAGTGGTTAGCAACAGTTAAGAAGTGTTTGGATGATTGAAAGAACTTGACTCTCTCTTGATATTTGAATTACTAGCATAAAAATTGTTAAAGACTTCCCATCCCAAAGGTTATATGATTAGGGTGAAGGAAATAAATATCAGTCCTGACTCAATTGAGGTGACTAGGGGTGACTCCTCGTATTTAGGAAGGCCAAGAATGCCTGGTATCATAGGTATAACTTGCTTGTAGGACATGTATTCACTTTTAATTTGGTTTTTCCTCTTCTGTGTTTTTTTTTTTGGTAATTGAATTTGGGGCATATAATTAGTTCCAGATTTAACCTTTCTTCACATTGATTAAATCTTTTTATAAGGAGTTCTGGACATTGTATTTTGGGTTTTTGGTTATTGAAGAAAAACGTGCAAGGAAAGAAGTTGTGTCAACATAATTGATAGAATGGAAGGATGCATAAAAGGTGAGATGAAAGCATATGACCATTGTATTGACAAGGTTAAATCAAATAAGGTCCAATGAATCAACTTCTGTTAGCCTTGGATTATAGCTAGACAGAAGAATATCGAAGAAACAAGCATTAATTGATTATAATATGACAAGTAACTTCTTTGAGAGTTCAATCACTAAGAAATGCCCATGAAATCTCATGTCTTATGTCATTTTACACCTTGTTCATGGAGAGGTTGCAACTTTTTTTTTTAATGGAGTGTCTCGTTGCCTTAGGATCAAGTGTACGATTTTTTAGCAACGCCATTTTGGGTGTAAAGGTTAGAGGCTAGTGTAGGAAGCATCCTACTCTTATAAAAGCTACTCAAATAAAAGTTAGGCAAATGGCAAGGATCCCAAATGAGGTAAATGGCACATGTTTTGATTACAATGGTGTGTGGTTTTTTGCATGGTCAAGTTTGATAGGTGTTGATGAGTTTTAAGATGGATGGTTCGAATTCCTTTGGAATGGAGAGGATGATTGTGGGCAATAGTCATAAGTTGAAGGATATGATGGTATGGAAGGTTAGGAGGTGATAAACAACCTTATCAAGACCTTTGATAACTTTTCTTTTTCCTAATCAAGTGACACACATTTACCTTTTGTACTTGTACCTTAATTTCTCATCTTGGCTATTCATGAGTGTAGCTTTTTATTTGAATTTTTGGATGAAGCTAATCTTTCCATTACAAAGGGCCAAGAATCATGCATTTTATAAATTTCTAGATTTTCAACATGAAATGCCTTATCACAATACACGAATACAATTTTATTACTTGTTTAATTTATAAGCTGATAGACGTATTTAGTATGAAAGTTTTTCAGGGTAAGGGATCTTTATTTCCTTTAGGGGATTCATTGCCCCCCCAAAATAGGTTGGAAATAGCAATTGACTCAAAAACAAAACCTAAAACTTTTCCACTCAATATTATCCTTATGATAATCCTTATTTTATTGACCTTTATTTTCCTCAAATGCTTTATTACATACAGGGATAAATAAAGTTGACAAATCATCCTAAGGGAACAAGCTAAATTCCACATGGATGACATCTATGGGAAAGTTTAGCCAATTTGGATTTTCTTTGACAAAAGTTAAAATCATTTTTCATATCCTCCACTTTCCTCTAGGACCTTATTGTTTCACCATGAAGGGTAGAGTTAACAAAATCGACTTGCAAGGAATTTTAATTCTTTTACAAGCAACTCAAATTGAGTTTTTAACTAGCTTGACTCATGTAGTCAATTTGATCCTTATTTATTTTGAAAATTGACACATAAAATTGTGCCAAAACTTGTTATCCCTGTATAAGTTATCCAAAATTAGCTTTTTCAATTAATTAGTAGATTATCATCATTGGTTAATAATTTTTCACATTCTTTTGGGAACCAATTAACCCATAAGAAGTTATGGCTTATCACTCAATTTGAGAACAGGAAATTTCTACACAATTAACGCTTAGAACTTTGGCTTTGATGATGTTTAGTACAAACGAGCCAATTTAATGATCCACTGATGTATGATGGATTTGATGTTGTATACTCACTCATACAGCATTGAGAATTATGTCTTAGTATAAAAAAAGAAGAAAAACTTTGTACTTTTCTTAAGAAACTTATTGTCTCATTGGAGAAAAAACAGTTGACAATCAAACTGAGAGAAATATGCTTATCTACATGATTGATGCCTTAAAATAATTCTAATCCCTACCCAAGACATGACACTCACTTGATGATGCGACATACTTATTATAATTTCTCAGAATTTTAAAAATTCTTTCCTTTTCTATAAAGGAAAATTTTTTATTTTATAAGGTGGAAGTTTTAAAGAATGAAATTGGATTGTGTACTATTTATTATTTTATTTTATCTTTCTTTCTCTCTTTATTTGTATAGAGAAAATAAATGCATGCTGAAAGATTCCCCTTTTGAGGGACTATAAGGAATATGGTTATGACCTCTTCAGGGTCGAAGACCCGTCAGGCAGGGGTTAGTTTGACTAATGCGGACTTTCATCATAGTTAATGTCTGTCTAATTATGCTATGACAACCCATTAACTACTCCAGTAAATAGTGACAATGTGTCACTTTTCCTATGGATATCATGGGATGCATGGACGTGATGAACAAACAATTAAAAGTGCCCTCCTTTGTCCTAATATGGGTAGATCCTAGGTTATGGTCACAGGAGCTTGACTCTAACTATTTAGGAGGCATCTATAGCTTGACTATCAGTGCAGATTTCCATGACAGATCTATGACTCCTAAATACGGTCCCTAAACTGCCCCCACCATGAGGTGAAGATCTCATTATATGAATTTGACCTTGAGAGGAAAAAGATCCTACACATGTTAAACCCATATAATAAGGCACAATTTAAGTAAGGTCTTCATGGTAGCCTCAGGAAGCACAAGGCTTCACAGGGAAATCAGTATAAACCTCGACTAACCTAGGGAGCACTCAGACCCGGGTATAGGGTCCATAATGTGTGTGAGTTATTTATGTCTCAGTGATGTGTGTGAGGAGAGCATTCACTTTTTATCTTATAGACTACCAACCCTTATCTGCTAGGCCGATTAACAGAACAATTGGAGGAGGAATATATATACAGATACAAGTAAGAAAATAAGATGTATAGATATGGTCATCTACCTTAAGGTCTTATTCCGTATGTTATCTAACTCTAACACATGTCATACATATCATCAATGGAATAAAACAGATAAAGCAGGCACGTGAATGGCATATCATCTACCCTAAACATGTGAGGCAAACAATAAACAGAAGAGAGAACCAAAATAAAGGAAGGCCATAATGTATTGTACGACTAATTTAAATTGGGCTTGACTCTCAAACCATCCCCAGTGGAGTCGCCATACTGTCACACTCAAAAATGCGACCGCGTGGCGCTTAAACAAAGAAATTATTTGAAAAAGAATTTTGATTCAATCTCCAAAGAAAATGAAAACTGAAATCAAAATAAAAATAAGTAGAGTCGCCACCAAAATTTTAAATATTTTAAAAGGTAAAACTTTGAAAAAACCTTTTTATAAGAAAAATGAAATTGGTCTGTAAACCAGAAAATGGATCCGGGAGTCAATTGTAAGCGAGAAAAGTATTAGGTACCCCGCAACACCCGTTGCTAAGAATAGTTATCCTAAGTTAGTTGTGCAAAATCAATATAGCCTTTAGTCTATTTTAATTCTCCTAACAATTCACATACAAAATAAGAAATAAAAATAAAGGAAATAAAATTGAAAAATAAAAAGAAGAAAGACATTAAAGAAACAAAATTAGAAAAGGCAACAAGAAAAGAAATTAAGGAAATAAAAATTGAATAGAAAATTTTATTTATAAGAATGGACTTGATTTAGGATGAGAGCCTAGGGCCTACGTACCCTTCGAAGGGATCAAAGTCTATGTAGTTCGAATGATTGAAAACTATGTTTTGCTTAGATTTTATTTTTATTTATTTATTTATTTTGTTGTTTTTTATTTGGCTTTTGTTTAATTTTTGATTATTATTATTTTTTAGAGAGAAAAAGAGTAAGAATTATTTAGACTTTTGCAAATAAAACGAATTTGAAGTTAGTTGAGGTGTTTTTATTTACAAAAGACAAAACCAATTTTACTTCATTCCTCTTCTTTTTTTGTCTTTATTTTTTTTTTGTTTTATTTTTTGGCTTTGTGTTTTTGTTTTTATTTTATTTTTATTTATTTATTTTTTGAAGAAAAGAGAAAGAAATAAAAACTATTTTATCTTTGACAAATAAAAAAAAGTTAGCATTAGTTGATGTGTTTTAATCTACCGGAGATAGAATTAATTTCACTTCTTCCTCTTTTATTTTCAATTTCATTTCCTTTATTTCTATTTTTATTTTGCATGTGATTTGTTAGGGAGAATTAAAATAGACTAAAGGCCATATTGATTTTGCACTACTAATTTAGGGTAACCGTTCTTAGCAACAAGTGTTGCGGGGTGCCTAATACCTTCTCCGCCCACAATTAACTCCTGGATCTATTTTCTGGTTTACAGACCAATTTCGTTTTTCTTATAAAAAGGTTTTTCCAAAGTTTTACCTTTTAAAAGATTTAAAATTTTGGTGGCGACTCTACTTATTTGTATTTTGATTTCAATTTTTATTTTCTTTGGAGATTGAATCAAAATTCCTTTTCAAATAATTTCTTTGTTTAAGCACTACACGGTCGCATTTTCAGGTGTGACTGTAAAGTATAATAAACGACCCATCAACCTCTAATAGTGAGAAACATTTGTAAGGGGAATACCTCCTTCCTTGCTCAATTTGGTTGACCGATCCATAGGAGTGGATGTTAGTTTAGAGGCTAAGAAATCACAATCAGCAAGTATATCAAAGGCAAATTTGCATTGGCATATTGAGATACCCTTTTGTGATCTAGCCACTTTTAATCCAAGGAAAAACTTTAGAGAACCCAAATCCTTAATCTTGAAAGAATTATCAAGAAACATTTTAATGCAGTTGATTTCAGCCATATCATTTCCAGTCAATATAACATCATTAACATACACTAATAAGGCTGTGAATGAGGAACTAGAAGAGTGGACAAACAAAGAATAATCAAATTTAGATTGGGAATAACCAAAATTGATGAGAGCATGGGACAACTTAGCAAACCACTGCCTACTAGCCTGCTTGAGCCCATACAGTGACTTTTGCAATTTGCAGACAAGATGAGGATTAGGAGAAGAAAAACCAGGAGGTAAAATCATGTATACCTCTTCATTTAAATCACCATGCAAGAATGCGTTATTAACATCAAGCTATTTTAAAAACTAATTCTGTGTAAAAGCTAAAGTAAGAAGCAAACATACAATAGTCATTTTTGCTACTAGTGAGAAAGTATTTAAATAATCTATACCTTCAGTTTGTATGTAGCTTTTAGCTACCAATCACACCTTAAAGCACTCAATAGATCCATCAGCCTGGTGTTTGATCTTGTATACCCATTTACACCCAATAGGGATTTTACCGTGAGGAAGTTCACTGAGGATCCAAGTGTTATTGTCTTCCAAGGCCTTAATTTCAATAGCCATTACCTGTTGCCAGACATCATGCTTAACAGCCTCTTGGTAAGTATTGGCTTTAGAAGAAATAGAAACAAATAAATTGAAATGTTTATGAGATGAAGACAATTGATCATATGACAAAATAAAAGAAAGGGGATAGAGAGTACCTGAATCATTGGAAGGAGATTAAGCTAAAGTATGTAGAGAGCAGTGGTAATCATGCAAGTATGGAGGTGGACGACGAACTCTTTGAGATTGTCATGGAGGAGAAATTGAAATATGAGGTGTTATGACTTGTGGACCAGTGATAAGGGGTGAATTAGTGATAGATAAATCAAAATGTGTAGAAGAATGAATAGGTAGAGAATCAATGACAAAAAAATCAGGAAAATAAAAAAAATTTGGTTGTTGAGGTAAATAAATATTATCATAAGCAAATGATGAGTTAGAAATGTTACATAAGGGAAACATTTGTCCATGAAAAATGACATGGCATGAAATAAAAATTTCTTTATTGTTGATTTCAAGTAAAATATATCCTTTAGTTCTTGGTTTGAAACCCAAAAATATACACTTTCGAGCTCAGGGGTCAAATTTTGTTTGATGATTCACAGAAGTAGAAGCAAAGCAAAGAGAACCAAATACTTTTAGTGATGCAAAATCTGGTGGTTGATTATAAAGCAATTGATATGGTATTTCATTCTTAAGAATAGGAGAAGGTAATTGATTAATCAAAAAAACAACATGAGTGATAACAAAATTCCAATATAATTTTGGTAGATTGGATTGGAAAAGAAGTGCATGAGCTACATTTAAAATACGCTGGTATTTTCTTTCAACCACACTATTTTGTTCAGGAGTTTCTACACAGGAAGTTTGATGTATGATTCCCTTAGAAGAATAAAAGGATGGCATATCAAATTCAGTACCATCATCAAAATGAATTATTTTCACAGATGTGGAAAATTGATTTTCAATAAGTGTGACAAAACTTTGCAGATGACTCATAGTTTCAGATTTTACTTTCATTAAGAAAATCCAAGTAAATCGAGTATAGTCATCAACAACAATAAGAAAATACTTATAGCCATGTATAGAAGGTAAATGAAATGGTCCCTATATGTTAACATGCAGTAAATCAAAAGGATGTGATGTAGATGAGGAACTAATAAGAAAGGGCAAAAGCTTCTATTTTGCATAATGACAAACATCACATTGTTTATTGGGTGCAGTACAATATATGAGAGAAAATTTATGTGTCAATGTATGTAAAACTAATTGTGAAAGATGACCTAAGCGATAATGCCATAAATCAGAATTTGTATTACATTGAACAAAATTCAAAATTGCAAAATTGACTAGGGATGGATTACTTGCATGACTTTGTATTATATATAGCTCTTGTTGGATTTCAGCTGTACCAATCATCTTCCAATGCCTCAGATCCTGTATTAGGCACTAAGAAGAGTAGAAAATGAGTCTACAATCATTGTGAAGGGTAATTTTTCAAATAGAGATTAGATTAAAAGTAAATTCAGAAATACAAAGGGTATCAATCAAATAAAAGTCAGGGAAAATTTGAACAGTGCCAGAATAACGAGCATATACTATTGAACCATTAGGTAATTTGATATAGACAGGAGTGATGCATTTATAAAATGTAAAGGAAAACAAAGATGAACATATATGATCAGTCGCACCACTATCAATTATCTAAGAGGTAGGAGGAATATTAACTGAGACATACACAGACCTTCCTATGTTGTGAGTTGGAATGGTGATATTTGCAAGCTTACCTGAATCAAAGGTAGGAACTAGGGTGTTACTAGTAGAAGGCGAGGCAATAGATGAGATATGATTAAGCAGATGTACTGGACCAGATGATGGCTGCACTAAGGCTAAAAGTTTATTATATTGATCTTGAATGAACTGTAGTGGTGTAGGAAAAATTCCTTTGAATGCAACTGGTACAAGCAACTTCTCTTCAACAATTACTTGAGAAGCAACACTATTTGCTAAAGAATTGCAATTCCTGAACTTAAAGCTTGAAAGAAATCTATGCTTTTTGTAGTAGGTCTCGACAGTGTGCCCTGATTTACCACAATGTGTGCAAAATTTGTTTGAACCTCCTCCTTGATTATTAGGTATCTGATTAGATTCCTTTACTGCACATATCTTGATCTCACTTGCAAATTGGATTTCCCGTTCTTGTTATACCACTAAAGAAAACACACGATTGATAGGAGGCATCGGATCCATCATCATAATTTGAGACTTCGCACTAGAGAAATGCTCGTTAAGTCCTATGAGAAACCGTATGACATAATCTTATTCTTGATGCTATTTGACAAGTGACATCACACCATAGGAATAGGAAGGATCATATGAGTAAATCAGTAAAGGACGAAAGACTAGCAGTTCATCCCAAATGATCTTCAGCTGGGTGAAATATTCAGTGACGGAGAGATCACCTTGGCAAAAACTATAGAGCTCCTTTTGCAGATCTAAGATGCGAAACACATCGCCTTGACTGAATCGGTCTCGCAAGTTGTTCTAGACATCTGCCGCCTTATCAATCTAAAGAATGCTCCAAGCTATTGTCGGTGATAGGGACTTGGTGATCCACGACAGCATCATTGTGTTGCAGTGCTGCCATGCAGAGTACAGAGGATCAACGACCTTAGGTGGCAGAAGAGATCTGTCAACAAATTGAAATTTGTTCTTGGAGAGTAGTGACATTTTCATCGCCCTAACCTAATCATGGTCACTCGTACTGGTCAGTGGTGGAGAGACAAGGACGAGTGCAAGATTCTCGTTCGAGTGAAGATAGTAAGCATTGGATGGATCTTGCTAGGGAGATACCGCTAGCAAACCTGGGAGTTGCCTCTCACCAGAAGCAGCCATAGCCCTAGCAGAAGAAAGGAGTGGAGAGACTTAATGGGAGAAAGAAGTTTCGATGAGATTGTAGGGTCCAGATAGAATCAGGGAGGAGAGCAAATTCATGATTGCTCTGATACCATAAAATCTTTTATGGTAAAAATGAGTTCTATTTTCATTATGAGTAAAAATGTATTTATACAAGTGAAAAGAATACAATAAATACAAACAAAATAACCAATTATACAACTAATTATAATTGCTTTTGAAAAATATTCTAAACTAATCATTTTCCATAGCGTGTATTATTTTATGCAGAATTGCTCATCAATATAACTATATATACTTCTCAAGCATTTCTTTAAAAATAGATATTTGGATGTCTCCTATTAAATTGTATGGTAAGGCCCGTTGTTAGGGTAAATTCACATTAAAATAGTTTTTACATTCATTTTTTCGACGTAATTTCATATTGACTATTATTCCACAGGAAATGTTTAGCTTTTTGTCAATTGAGCATAGCTTTGGCTTGTGGCAATGCCACTTGAGTGAGTTTGGATTGTTTATTCATACCAAGGGATGAGCAAGTGTTTTTTCTAAATAAAACCATTTAAATTTAATTGAATGACCCAATTTTGATATTTATGTTTTTTGTCTTTTTATTTAAATTATCATTTTTTTTAAGTTGGTAGTTAGAAGATTGTTTCTATTTTACATTTTGTATCCTTTCAAATAAAAAAAATCAAAATATAAAAACTAAAAATATCAAATATGAATTAGGATAAGGTGGGAAAGAATGAGTAAGAGATCCAATTTTCACCTTCTTGGAATTTGAGTTTCTTCACCTTTTGGTTGTAGATATTTGTAGCTATTCTTATACTAAGCTTGTATTGTATTGTTGAATAACCTTCTTTTTCAATCCGTTAATAATGAAACCTACTCCCCCCTTCTCGCAAAAACAAAAAAACAAAAAAGAAAACACTTTTGGAAAACTTTTAGAGCATGTTTGATACAAAAGAAAAAAGATGAGAGGAAATTAAGAGAGAGATAGAACCATATAAAAAGATGATTGGTAGAGTTGAAAAGGAATGATGGAAGGATTTCTTATATTGTGCAAAGTAGTACTACTCATTTTTTTTAATTTTGCATTAGAACAATACTGTTAAAGATGGAAAGAGAAGAAAAATATATATTATTTTACCATAAATAATAATATTTTATACAAAAAGACTTTAAAATTTGAAATTATTTTAAAAAATTCAAAAAAAAAAATTTTACTCAAGATCTTTAATTATAATTTTATTGTATACTTAAAATTTTTTATATTTGGATATTTTAGAATAATTTCAAATTTTAAGGGTTTTTTTGTATAAATTTATAAATATTTTTAATTTAAAATCTTCAACTATAATTATTCTAATTTTATTTTGTGGTAATTAACAAAAATTAGTTTTTTATTTTTATTTTTTACTCTAAGAGTATTTTGGGTATTTGAACACCTTTTATTTCTATTTCTATACTATTTCTTATATTAAATATCAAAAATAAAAGATATTCTCATTATTTTCTATGTTATACCAAATATAATTTTAGATTATAAGATACTATTTCATTCTTATTTTTATTTTTCTTTCCATTTCCTTAAAAAAATTTCTACATTATCAAACATTACCGAGAAGTAGAAGTAAAAAGTAATACTTCTAAGTATCTTTGAATATACTTACTCTTTACCTTTTTTATTTTACATTTTTTAGGTGATTATGTCGTTATGATTGGAACACTAAGTATTTGCTTTAGTTTCATTATACAAAATACATAACATTTAGAAAAATAAGAATTTTTCAAAAGTGATACTTACTTAGATATTTCTCATTAATATTTTCACCAATTTTTTTAATTCTAAACCCCAAACCCTAAAAAAAAAAAGACAAAGTGAGGACTTATCACATATTCAATCCCAATTAACTATTTTTATCTCACTTTGTAAGATATATAGATCAAGCTATTTTGAATCAATTTTAGTTTGCATTTATATTAATTAAAATTTAATTTGAAAGATGGAATTGCTCTTCCCTTTTATTTATGAAAATTTAGAAATGGTACTTATTTATCTTTATTTTTTCTTTTATTTTAATTACAATAATCAACTTAAGAAGCATTGATACATGTATACATATTAGGTACGATACAATATATGATATGCATGATATGACATTTTTTAACATTTTATAATATAAATACAAGGTGTATATATATATATGTATGTGTGCACGTGCACACATGTACAATAAATTAACATATGAAAAAGTAAAAAAATTAAAAAAATGGAGTTTTACACAAGCATTTTAAATGTAAAATAAAATAAATACATACATACATATAATATAAGTTATAAATAAAAGTATAAAATAATTTAAAATTAGAGTTTCCCATTTAAATTAAATGTCAATCTTCATCCTCATTCAAATCACAAAGATGTCCTATAAGTCTTTGAACTATTTTTGGAGTCGTTTTGGCGCATTTCAAAACATATTGATGCATTTTGAAATGTTTTGAAACATATCAGAACAAAAGAAAAAAAGGTTAGATATGAATGTTAGAATACAGTACATGTATTGTATTGGATATGTATTCGATGCAAGTATGTCCTCCTTTTTTATGTATCAATGCTTCCCAGTAATCAACCTTCTAATTTATTAGACTCATTACAATGAGTCTTCTATAATCTAAGTTTAAAAATTTGAACTTTATAAAATTACTAAAATATCTTTTATTATTATTAAATATACCTTATACTTCTCTTTTATCCTCCAACAAATCTAGGTCTTTATTTCTTAAAAAGAAGTAATTGTAATAACTCAAAAATGTAAATACCACTTTCTATGAAAAGTTTTACATAGGGTGCATAATCATGCACTATCAACCCTTTTTTTTTTTTCAGTTTTCAATCCTCCTTATTTCTTTGACTGTGATTTTTTGGCTTTGAATTCCAAGTTTATGTCATAACCGATGGGTGGTTGTAGATCCAAATTGCCAAAAAGCTCTACTCATTAGGAGAGCTTCTCTTTTCTCTTGATGGATTCCACATGTAATGTAACTAGTCTTTGCTCATTTGATTGATTTTAGCTCGCTAATTTAGAAGCTTATTGAACAAGATTGAAGAGGAGCATTCAAATTTAATTTTTGATGAATATTTTTGAAGAAGTCCACACCACTTTAGAAATAATATATTTGTCAAAAGACCAAATTTCTACTTTATCCTCAATGATGGTTTTTTTTTTTTTTTGCCTAAAGCTATTAAAATCAATTGAACCTAATAAGTTAACTTACGCAAGCTCACTCGCTCATTTATTATTATTATTATTATTAACCTAACCTAGACTATATCTTTCTTTCCATGACTATTTAATTGAAGTTGAGAATAACTTGTACTTTCATTTTTTTCCTCATCTTCCACTTGTCAATGGCAACTGTAGTTGAATTGCGCAAAGGGCATCCCTTGCATTCATAAAATCAACCATTAAATCCAATGTTTGTGCTTCTTCTTTCTCTAGATCAGCTATTATTCCTTTTATTCCTACCAAATCAATCACTTCTACTATTTGCAAATCTTTCTCAACTAAGTTTTAACCTTATTATTATTATTATTATTATTATTATTATTATTATTATGTAAAATTCATTTTTTGAATAAATATAAGCCTTATATTTTTTGGGTTCTTTTTCCTTAATTTTTTTTTTCTGTAGCAAGATTGCATTATAATTAGGATACCTACAGCCAATTTTTACTTCAATTTTTTTCCTAGTGGGTTAAATGGGCATTTGGTTAGCTTATTTGATAGTTGTAGTTTTGTCCTTTTTGGGGTTAATGGTTGCATGAAAATATTTAGTATCATTGTCCCTCATGATTAATCATGATTGCCTTGCTTTTTGTGTTTATAAAATTTATATGTTCACAGTCAAGATAATATTTTAATTCTTTTCTTGCCTTTTAACTCTAATTTTTGAACATAAATTCTTTTAATTCAGTTTTAATAAGCCAATTGATGTTGTAGATTCAAGATACTAGATTGCACATTACCAAAAACACTCTTATTCCATTTACACAAATATTCCTCGACTTTTTTTTTTTGGTCTATGCATTACTTGAAAGCACACAATCCCATTGTTGTTGTTTTCCATGTAGATTCCACTACCTTAGAACAATTTAAGCTTTGCAATCACATTAGTTTAATTATAAATGGTTTATATCTTGTTTCAAAATCAGGTTTTGTATTTAAAAGGATACGGGCATGATCTGACCCACTTTATAAGCATAATTGTGACCATATTATTTTAAAAATTTTAAATCCACCGAATATTTTCAGACATCCTATGAAGTTGTTCCTAAAAGAATCCTTGTTGACAATATTATTTGCCCATGTATAATAATACCCTTTATAACTAGATAAAATTGTAGAGAAGTAAAACACTTAGTAAGAATGAAAGCTCAGCTTATTTTAAGTAGAAAAATATATTAGAGCAATATACAATAGTTTGTTACACAGAAGGATCTACATAATACCATATAGCATATAAAGAATAACAAATATATAAATATAGCTCACTTATTAGCTTAACAGATTAACAAACTAAATAACCAAACAAGACCTAATTCTACACAATAGACTTTATAATAGTGATGATGCAACTTATATCATTTCTCAACATCCCCCCTTAAATGAGAAGGTAAAGGAAGCAACTCGTGTTTGTCACAAAATGATTTTGACTGAGAATGAGAAAGTGGTGTGGTAAGATGGTCTGTGACTTGATCAACAAAAGGAACATAAGAAATGGAGAGTTCCTTGGCAAGAACCTAGTCTCTAATAAAATGAATATTAGTCTTTATGTGCTTAGTTATAGCATGAAATACAAGATTTGATATTAAGGCACTAGCAAAGAGATAAACATGCCAGATTACAAGAGGTTGTGAAATAGAGATTTAAATTTTATTAATAAGGACTTGATTCAAACCAATTAGTAGTAAGATCAGCAAGTGCCATGTATTCTAATTCTATGCTAGATTGTGAAAAAACATTTTGTTTTTTAAAAGACTAGGAAATCAAAGAATCTCTAAGAAACACATAATAGCTGGCCTTGGACCTGTAATCATCTAGATAAGGTGCCTAATCAGCATTTGCAAAGCTTGTAATAGTAAGATGACTTAGGATTTAGATGTAAAGACCAATTGGCAATTCCCTTTAGATATATTAATACTTTTTTTTATAGCTATTCGATGAGAAGTAGTGGGGCATTAAGAAACTGGCTAGTTTGTTGACCCAAAAAAAAAAGTATATCGAGCCTTATGTGAGTAAGATATTATAGAGCACTAATTGCACTCCTAAAAAGAATGGGATTAGATAATAATTCTCCATAAAAAAATAAACAAAGGATTTCTAACTATCATAAGATTAGCACATGGTATTGCATCTTTAGTGTTAAATTTTTTTAAAAGATCTGTTATATACTTGGTTTGACGTAAATAAAGCCCTATATCATCTTTGATAGCTTTAAGACCAAGGAAGTAATATAGTGATCCTAGGCTTTTAAGTGAAAATAGACTATTAAGTTTATGAACAAAGATATGCAAGGATTGAGAGTTGTCACTTGTGACAATAATGTTATCAACATAGATAGACAACATTAGAATTTTAGTTTCAGACTTCAATAGAAACAATGAGGTATCACCCTTTGTATTATTAAAACCTCAAGTCAACAATGTATCTTTGAGCTTATCATACTAAGCTCTAGGGGTTTATTTCAAGCCATAGAGAGCTTGCAAACATGATTAGGTTTGGTAACATTAACAAATCCTTTAGGCTGGCTTATGAAAATTGTCTTTTACAAATGCCCATTAAGAAATGTATTATTAAAGTCAAGCTGTTAGATCTTCTAATTATGAGTCACTGCCAGAGTAAGTACAATTCATTTTGTGGAGGGTTTAACTACAGGACTGAAGGTTTCATTAAAGTCCAATCTAAGAGCTTGTTAAAATCCCTTAGCAAAACGTCTTACTTTATACCTTTGAATGGTACCTTCTAAGTTGTATTTAGTTTTAAAGACCTACTTAAAGACAACAATGTTTTGTTGGCCCTTATAAGGAACTAAGGTTTAAGTTTTATTTTCAAAGAAAGCTTTATATTCAACAACCATGACTTTCTTTTAGTTAAGAATTGTAAGTGCCTTTTGAACTGTAATAGGATCAACTGAACTATCTATCTAAAACCATGATACAACTATAAAAGCATGTTTAGGTTTAATTATACCACTCTTACTCCTTATAATCATCTTATGACTCAATGGAGGCAAAATTGAACTATCAACAGGTTATAAATTCAAAGCACAAGCAAGGTCAAGTACTAAAGGATCATAATGAGTATCAAATAAGGCAACAATAGTTAGTGTGATGTCAATTCTAGATTTGGATCCTTGCAACTTAGTTTTTGAACTCTATATAGTAAGTGGAACCAACTAGTAACCTAAAAAACTCACTTTAGTGGCTAAGGTTGCTGCAGGGGAAGATATTGTAGAATAAGTGAAATAGTCTTGAGAATTTTTATGGCACTATAGTTGAGAAGGAAAGAAAGAAAAATTTGAACAATAAATTCAATGGATTGTTTTGTGTTTAAAAAACCATGTTTGAAAGGAAAATCATTCTTATTAAAAGTTACATGTCTTGAGTTGTAAAGCTTTTCAGTTAAACTTAGACATTTAAACACTTTATGAGAAGTACTACACCCCCAAAAAAACACATTTAATAGTATGAAACTATAACTTATGTTGAATGAAAAGGGTTTAAGACATGAGTAACAAGCATAATCAAATGGTTTTAAACTAGAGTAATCTCAATTTTTATGGATAAGTTGAAGAAATAGAGACTTTCCTTGCAAAATTAATGTGGGCAATTTGTTTATAAGATAGACAAAGGTTTAGAAAGCTTCTTACCAATAAACCAAGGGCGTGGCAACTTCAACTAAGAGCATAAGAACTAGTTCAACTATGTGTCTATGCTTATACTTAGCTTTACTATTTTGGGTAGGTGTGTAAAGACAAGAATGGCAAAAAATCACACTAAAATTTTATAGAAGTTTAGTATAGTTTATGAAGTCCCTACCCTAATTACTTTGTAAGATTTGATTTTTCTTTCAAATTGATTTTCAACAAGTTTTTTAAAAAAGAATGAAGGCATGAAAGGCTTTTCCCTTATTCTTGAGAGGATAAATCCAAATATACTTACTATAGTCATTAACAAAATGAAAATAATACTTGTGTCCCTCTTTTGAAACAATAGGTGAAAGTCCCTGTAAATCAATATGGATGGACTTTTGGGGACTTTTAACTTTAGATTTTGACAATTTAAAAGGAAGAGCAAGAGATTTGCCAAATTGGTATGCTTCATTAGAAAAAGGACTCTCATTAGGATTAACTTTAATATTACATTGTTGTAACACTTGCCATAAAACTTTATTTGATGGATGGCCTAACTTCTTATGTCATTCTTATTTAATAGTAAAAAAAGTTGAACTACTGGAGAGATTTAATGGTTATGACTATAGTATAGTTGGATTAGTGAGAAAAAGATAAAGATGAGCTTGTTAAATTTTGTATAAGCCTTTTCAAGCTTTCCTTGTAATAAAATTGTCCCTGTGATTTTGTCATCCACAAAATAGATTAAATTTAATAAACACATCATTATTAGATAATTTTAAAACACTTATAAGATTCTTTGTAATTTGAGGCACACTTAAAACATCTTTTAAAATTAACTTATGCTACTTTTGACAAAGAAGCATAATAGTGCCAACATTTCTAATTTCAATCTTATCACCATTACCCATAATTAATAGTGCCTTATTAAAATGCCTTACTGTAGTTTTGATATGAGTGGTATCACTTATGATATGGTGATTGGCTTCACTATCAACATACTACACTGGATCACTTATTATGTTTGGAGATGTAACGAGTACTAATATAGTTTATCCAATATTCTTGTTAGGCTAAGGTAAAGTTCTCATATAAGATCTATCATACTTGAAGAAGTAATGAGTTGCAATGTGTCCTATCCTTCCAAACACTTGATAGGTAGGCTTGCTAGCACTTTTACCAAATCTTCCTCTCCCTAGACTTCCTCTAAAGCTTCTTTGACTAGAATCTTTCCAATAACCTTTAATAATTTCTGATTTTATTAGCTTCAACTTTGGTAAAATTAGCAAAGGGTTGCCCTAGATTCATCAAACTAAAGGAATTGAATTGCTCTAATAGGCTCTCAAAGGTCATTTGTTATGCTAATTCCATAAGCACATGGATTACATAGTAGTAAACTACTGCTATAAAGCACTGGAATGTAGAATCCCCTACTCACTTCTTAAGCATCAATTGGAATGGACTCTTACAACAAAAATTAATTAAGTTAATGGTAATCCTGCTAATGTGAATGAAATTCCCTCTCAAAGTAAATCATCATGTTTATATCATGTTATGTCCATTCTGATGATTATAAATTTTGTAAAAACCCAATACATTCAAGGACTTACAAATTGCTTAAATGCAATTTATATTTATATAACAGGATTATTTAAGTTTATTACTCTAATGATCTATATTGCAATTAATCCCTTGATTCTCTTACAATATATTAGATAAACGATAACTAACCATTCATAAATAGTGAAACAACAATAAAATAAACAAATTTATAATCAAAAGTGATAAAGAAAAGAGTAAAAAGGAACAAATTATTAGAATCAACAATCCATTGATAAATGCTTTAGATTTCCTCTTTTGTCTAGTAGATCTCTTTGAGCTTATTGTAAGAATGTTGCTAGCCTCCATTGTCTATTCTATGTCTAATCTCTATTCCATTTTCCTAGATTTTACAGCTCCTTACAAAAACCTTCAATTTTAGTCGAACAAAAATAATTCATGTCAAAATCACCCAAACACACAGCCTGCCTATGTTGCCTTCCAAAGATCACTTTGATTTAAAGCTTTCACACATAATCGTGTAGATATGCATGGCCAACTTGTTTCACCCTTGGTTTGCTTAGTTCTTTTCTCTTTTACATATTCGTGTCCATCAATATGACTTGCTTATGTTACTTGCTGAAATTGCCTTATTTCTTATTAAATCTCTCATGCTTTTCTGCTTTTATCAATTTCTGATTAAATCATACACAAAGCACATAATATGGATTTAATTACTCAACTTATCTAAGGAAAAGCATGTATATATGACATTCATCATAAGTTATGAAGCTTACAAATTTATCTAAGTTAGATTATCTTTATCTGAAAGCTAAACCACTATATGATTATACTTTAAATCAAGTTTAATGAAGATTTGAGTAATGAGATCATTAAGAGGTGTAGGCTTCTAGTGAAAGCTAGATATCAGTTGTGGATTTCATCTTGTCTAGATAGTCCTTTGTTTTCATTGTCCCCTTTTTAATCTGTTGTACTTCTCCTTTATAGAGAGTAATTTTGGATATTATGTAAGCTTTAAAGAGATCCTTTGTTGCTTGCCATAATTCTTTTTACATTTGACAGTGAAGCATTTGGAAAGCTACTTCAAACGTCATGGTATTGTAAATTCAACCAAGTAGGAGTTAGTCAATGGTCACCTATTCTTCAAAAGCTACGATCAGCTTTTTCTTTGCCACATCAAAGAGAAATTCATCTGGACAAATTTTAGTGCCAATAATGAATCGATCAAGCTTACTCCTTTTGATGATAAAGAAGATTATTAACTGCCACAACAAGTAGTTTCCTCTATCCAGCTTAATAGAACACACTTGATTTGATGAAGTAAAAGAGGTTACCTAAGTTGCACTAACTAGAGGAAATGGCAAGGTTGAGTGCTCAGAACTTTGCTTATTGGTGGATTTGGTAACTACCATGGTTGTGCCTTGATTATCCATGGCATTTTGCTTCTTTGCTCTAATACTAAGATAAAATTGCAAAGAAGCAAAACACTTAAGTAAGAATGAAAGCTTGGTTTGTTTTGAGTAGAAAAATCTATTAGAAAGATATATATAGTAGTTTGTTACATATAAGGATCTATATAATGCCACATGACAGATAAAGAATAAACAAATATATAAATATAGCTCACCAATCAGGTTAACATACTAATAAACTAAATAACCAAATAAGATATGATTATATACGATGGACTTTACAGTAGTAATGGTGCAACTTATATCATCAATTAACATAACTTATCTCCATAAATCCGATATTATCAAGTACTTGCTTAAGAACTTATCTCTAGGATATAATAACTAATTAAAATCACTAAAACAAAAGCTATGGTTCGTTAACATACATTCTTGTTTGTAGTAAAAATGACTAGAAAATATGTCTATCATTAACTTTTTGAGTTCCATATAATGCCATTATGGAAAAGATATCTTTTGTGTTACTGATAAGTAAGTCATGAATCCAATAATGTAAAATGTCTTATTTTAATTGAAACATTATTTTTTTTTTTATATTGTAGCTATCCCACCTTTTCTACCCTTTACATTAAAACAAGTGGCTTCACGAAAGCCTTTTACATGATTGAATCTTAGTAGTTTACTACATTTACGTAAAGTTTCTTGTAGGAACAAAATGTTCAAATCATGAAGTGAATTGATAATTCTAATTTAAAAACTTTTGTGGTTGCCTTGAAGGCTAGTTTCCTCAACCCACAGTGATAGATTAAGAAACTATAGTTAAAGATTCATAGCTAAAACTTCTATAAGAATAGCACTGCCCATTATCACTAGGATTCTAGTTAAAATGATCAAAGTAATGCCTTTTTATATGTTAAGCATCTTCATTTTAAAAATTAAATAAGTATATCTTTCTTTTAAAAGCTTAAATAAAGTTGTCACAAACTGTAATCTATACATTATGATTGCTTGTATTATGCACATAGAGAAACCTCTTTTGCTTCTTTGGAAAAGGACTGATAAAGAATGGATTAAAACTAATTTTCCTTTTGAGACTTTAAAACACCCAACAAAATAATCCAAATTTGTCATGCAGATATATTTATGGCAATTTTAGATAATACTATCGAATTGAGTTAAACTGACCAGGTTGGTCAATTTAATTGATCATTCTAGTTAGTTGGGTTTAGTTTTCATCAATCAATATAATTTTGGGATTATATTGGCTCAACTCACTTAATCCATAGGTTAGGTGTAAGGGGTGCACATGGGATAGGCCAAGTTTGGTTTAGGCCAAGTTTAATGTTTAACCTGGTTTAAAATCAAGCCAAATTTTTAGGCTTGGTGTTTGGCTCAGCATAGCCTAAGGAGGCCTAATATATCATCAAGCCTTGGTAAGGGTAAGTTGGTTTAGCTTGACCACTTTTTTTAAATCAAAATTTTTAATAAAAATTATAAAATAGGCATATAAAAAGTAAAATTTTTATATAAATTCTTATAAAATTATCTTTTGCCACTGAAAAAATTAAAATTTTTATATAAATTCTTATAAAATAATTTTCTTAAATATATAAAACTAAGTTAGGTTAGGTAAAATTGGCCAACATGGTCAACCTAGTTTGATCTTCTTTTTTTTTTTTTTTAAAGCTTGGCTTAATATGGTTGGGATAGATCAAGCTGATTGGTTCACTAGGCCGAGTGTACACCTCTAGTTAGGTGGGATAACCACTTATCTTTGCCTTTTTTGAAAAAAAAGAAAAAGAAAAACTAATTTTAATGATTTTAAGAATTTGGATGATATTTCCATTTTTATTACATGAATTAACCTTTCAAAATGAGATTCAAATACTCTTAATGAAGAATTTTAAAGAATTTTGTTACTTATTTATTTTAGTTATTTCATAAGATTTAAGGTAATTGTTTAGATTTTGAAGGATATTTATTATTGTAATGAATGTTATTTATGTTATTTTTTATTTTTCTAATAGGTTAAATGGGTTAACCTATTTAATCCAATTAGTGGGTTGAACTGAAGTGTCTAGCCCATTTAAAATAGGTGAGTTAAATAGACTACGCTATTTAACCCATAAGTTGTAGTAGACTAGTCTATGTGAGCTAAGTTAACACACTTTAACAGCTTTAATTTTCAAGCAAGCCAATACTTAGGATCTAGGTGATCCAACTTATGTCCTTTGAAAATCCAAAATTGGTATTTCACAGTGAAGAACACATAATCAAAAGGGTTTTAACTACTTTGTTGTGTAAATCAACTTGTAATTTAAGAAAAGCTCGCTTGTCCAAAAAATATTTATTAGTTGGTGCAAACTATTTGCATTGATTACACATGCGCTAAGCAGTTTTAGGCTTATAGATATATGATAAACTTATTAAGCAAAATAATCCATTTCAAATTAACAAGTCTTGTTTTGTTAAGTATAACAATTATTTCAAGTAATATAATATCTTAAGTACAAGGTCAATCTGACGAAGAATACATATTTAAATGACAAATTTAACTAATTAATATTCTTATGTTAGGATTTGAGCAATCCAACTTATGTCTTGTGAATATCCAAAATTGGCCTTTCATAAGGAAAAGCACATGATCAAAATGGTTTTAACTAACTGCTTTGTTGTGTAAATCAACTTGTAATTTAAAAAAAGCCCAGCTTGTCCAAAAAGGACTTGTTAGTCGGTGTGAACTATCTACATTGATTACGCATGCACAGAGCAGTTTTAAGCTTATAGATATATAATAAACTTATTAAGTGAAATAAACCATTTTAAATTAACAAGTCTCATTCTATCAAGCATAATAATTGTTTCAAGTGATATAATGTCTTAAGTACAAGGTCAATCTCACATAGAATGCATATTTAAATGACAAATTTAACTAATTAATATTCCTATGTTAGTCAATGTTACATCTACCTAACCTAACTAGTTCCCTAAGTTAAGCCTAATCATTAAGGATTGAAAGAAGAGAAGGACTATCATTATTATAAATACAACTTAGTCTAATGTGCATGAGACTTAAAACTCTCTAGCCTACACTTTAGATACTAAAATATTGTATAAATCTTAATTAAGTATAGGGCTTATTCTTAATCATGTAGTGGCTATGATAGGCTAATTCATTTATCATCATTATTTGGCCTAATATAACAACCCTACACAATTCAATGCCATCTTCTTCTGAAAACTACATACATTAAGATTTGTGAACTACTAGATTGACTAATAAGGATTACTCATCTTGATGCATCCTGTACTAATTAACTAGACTTCAATTTATCAAACATCTTAAGTGCATGAAATGTATTTTACATAGATTAGTGTGCATTAACTAGTATTATTGTGTTTAGACTCCTTAATCCTTACTTAATCAATAATCAAACAATTTTGTTTGATTAATTAACTCCTAAACTCATGACCATAATATTTATGGGCTAATTAATAGACTAAATGCAAGGAAAATCAAATAGGAACAATAAGCATATACAATTACTTGATAAACCACACATTAATCTAGAGGAAATCATCACCATTAGTGATTTAATCAACATAAAACAAGATTTAATCAATGAAATTAATCAAAAACATCAAAAGACTAATAAAAACATGTAGGAAATTGAATTAGACCAGGTGGAACATAGAATTTATCATTACAAAGCATAATCTACCTATAATCTACCTATACAAGTCTCAATAATTACCTCATTGAGATGATCAATCCAAAATCCTCTTCTAGTGCTTTTAAATGCAAAGAAAATTAAAAGAACTACTATAAAGAAATCACAAAAATGAGATAAGGTCTTCCATTTTTGCACATTAGAAGCAATATCTAAAAAACTTAAATAGCGTCGCAAATTCTGAATTTGAAATCACTCGTTACAATGAGTAGGAAGCATGAACTTTGTGAAAGAATTTGCACTTCAGTCCTCGAGCTCTTTAAAATCACTTCCACAATATGTAAGACTTATTTATTTAGATATAGGTGCCTTCGACAAATAAAATCACAAAATATAAGTATTTAAACTATAACATCAAAATTAAAATAACAAGAAAACAATTATTTACAAGAATATACTATAAGCTTATAATGAAAATATAATTTGCCATAAAAACCTATTTTCAAGTAAAATCTAATTTTTAAAATTATTTTAACTTAATTTGATAAGTCCTATAAAATATAACTAAAGATTAATGCTTTTTGAGACTTATCAAACCCTTGAAACTTAGCTTTTTACTTGTCCTTAGTAAAAATCAATTATCAACCTATCAAAGGTCAATACTTCTCGGAAAGATAAGATAACTCGAAATTGCTCTAAGTAACATGCACGAGAGGAAAGACTATAGAATGTTCAAAAGCATCATAGTAAAAATATTAATATCAAATCTTCCAATACTCATGAATGTATGTATGTCTGTACCATGCCATAGTCAAAATATAAAGCTTAAAATAGAATATATCAACTAATCCATATGATTATTTCTTCTTATAACTTCCTATGCCCACTTTTCATTCTTCTCTCTATTAATATAGGTCTTAATACAATTCAAAAATCAATTGGTCTTTCAAACTTGTAATGTAGCCATAGGGTTTAAGTTAATCACAAACAAAATGATAAAAAAGAATTGATATTCAAAGTTCAAGAGAGCATCAATAAATACAAAAAAGGATAAGTATTCTTTTTAAAACTTTTATCTCAAATCCTTACTTTTAAAAACATCCCCATAATACTTTTATCTTTTCTCTTATACAAACTAACTAGAGAATACTTTGATAGGTTGCATATGCAACTTACAATACAAATAAATTTTCTCTTTTTTTCCCCTTTGCTACGCCAACTTAGATATTTGATCTACTACTTTTGCTCAAGGACAAATGCTTTGCACTTGGCTAATCTTTCTCTTTATGCTCTTTTCATATAGCGTGCTCAAGCATACACACATATATACACATATTTTCAAATAAAAAAAGATAGCATTTTGCTATTTCAACAAATATATCATGAATAACAAATAACAAAAACTCTCTCTTTCTTTTTTCACTTGTCACTTTACTTACATTCATGTAAATGCATTTCAAACGCATCACCTTATCCATTCTTAAAATCATCCTTTTCAAAGAAAATAAAACTAAAAGCACTTATGACTACTTTTTGAAAAGGGTGCACAAATGGTTTTAATAGTTAGGTGATTAATGTAGATGAATAGAAAAGATATATCAATTAAAAATGCATAATATATAATAAAAATTTAAATGGGATACTAGTGATTATTGAAGAACAAAAGTATGCTTATCTACAGCTTAGATCATAGAAATAATGCTAAAATCATATCTAAAAGAAGTACCAAATCTAGGATATCACCTTGAGAATAAATCAAAGAAAGCTTTAGAGTCTAGTTTAAAAATCTCAAATAGATCAATTAACATACTTTAAAGTAAAGAAAAATATCTATCCTCCATATGGTAGAAGTGCATAATAGATTTTATGAGTATAATAACATCTAGCTGTTAACCAAAAAACAAAAAAAACTATACCATTAAAAGAAAAAGTATTTGTATAGCTTTCCAGATAAGCATATACTAAATAGCAATTGACTCCAACAATAAAGTCCTACCAATTATAGAAAAATAACCTAAAATGATCACTATCCAATGAAATAAAAATTAAAAAACAAATCTAATAGATTTAAGAAAAATTTAAATTTTGAAAAAATTTAAATTTTAAAATTTAAATCCCTTACCCTTAAACTTAATTTGAACATTGTTCCAAATGTTCCAATACAAAATAGGGTAAAAAGAAATTTCTAAAATGTGACAATCAATCAAAGTAAAGCTATAATACATTTTTTAAATAATGTGTAACCTAGGCACAGGACCATTTATTTGAAAGGAATTGAAGTAAGTAAGAAAGAGAGTACCTTTTTTCTTATGTTTATTGACACTTTCTTGAACTTTAAACATTATTTTCTTCTTATCAATTTTAGTATAATTACCTTAATTTATATGGCCCTATTACAAGCTTCAAAGATTATTTGGTCTTTGAAATGTGTTGAAACCTACATTAGTGGATAGAATGATGGTAAATAAGCATATAAAGTTTTACGAATATATGATCATATAAATTAGTTAGCATATTCTATTTTAAAACTAGTATGTAGATTTTGGCATGGTATACACATATATTCATAAATATTAGAAGACTTGTTATTAATTCTCCTATTATGAAGCTTATGAATGTTTTTTTAATTTTTCCTCTCATAGTATCTAGAGCAAATGACAATAATGAGAAGTCCAATGACTATTCTTTAACCAGTGTATTATCTAATTTAATGTCTAAATGTCATCCTCTCTTTGATTGGATTAAGTCTAAATTACTTTTTTAGGATTAGATTTAGGATTAGTTAGGTTCATTCACTTACTTTTTGGATGCTAGTGACTAAGTAAGTTAGGACACTAGCTTAGGACTAATATACTAACTAATTCAATAAAACTCACTCTTTATGGATGTTAACCGATTGTTTATAGGAAGTACTTTCTTTAAGGAATTGATACTTGAACTCATGTCCATTATATTATTTGAATGACTAGTGCACTTATTAGTTTAATGTCCATGAGATAATCTCACATTAAATTTTGGCACCATTACTAAGATAGACTTTGAGTAATGTTAGTCAAATCCTA
Source organism: Erythrophleum fordii (assembly GCA_032878935.1). Lineage (NCBI taxonomy): Eukaryota > Viridiplantae > Streptophyta > Magnoliopsida > Fabales > Fabaceae > Erythrophleum > Erythrophleum fordii. The sequence continues at coordinate 42,788,240 of JAVQMF010000053.1, read as the reverse complement.
GCCATTATCATACATCATAAGCATAATCCTTCTTGCAAGTTTGTATGATATAATCCTTTTATCCATTTAAGGAAATTTGTACTTACTAATCATCTTATCATAAGCATAATTTGCCTTGCACCTTTACGTATTATAATAGCCCATTTGATATGTAGAATGGAAAGAGGAATGTAAAGGAAAAATGATAATCTTGTGGATGGAAAAAGACTTTTATACTTCTACTTTAATTTGAATTTACAAAGGGATATATATTATTGAGTAATGATGGGTAATAATTATAGTAACATAATAAATATTGCACACAACTAAATTAAAGAAATCTTTCTACCTTACATTGCCAACGTATGCCTAGTTCTACAACACATGTGACAAACTTTAACATTTCACTCGTAACAACACATCATCTAAGTCACATTTAAACTAATAATTTTGAAAGGATTTCAATTAAGAAGGATGATCAAATTGATAATGATGTTGACTCTTATAAAACGAATATTCCTTCGAATAATGGGACACCAATCAACATCTCTAATAAAGACATTATGTCTCAAAAAAGGATGATGAAGAATTTTCATTAGATCCATTATGATTTTTTATTTTATACTTTAACTTAGATGTTGACTTCAGGTTTCAATTCAAATATTTAAGATTAAGAATAGATCTTTTTAATGTGGACTAAAGCTTTAGGAAAAGAAGATAAACTCGAAAACCTCACCTTTCTCAGTCAAACTAATAGCATTAACAAGAATAATGCTTTCAACAAAGAGCTCTTACATTTCCCCTTGGATGTTTTCTTCCTTAAGCCTTTTGCTTCTTTGAATGGGCATTTTGCTTCCTTTCATATGCTACTTCCTTCAAGTGGACAGAGGCAAAATGGGCCTTATTGATAGAAAGAGGAAAATGGGTTTCTATCCTCTTTATTAGAAGAATGAAGGCTTTTTTTTTAGCTTATGGGAAATAGTTTTGTTTCATTTTTTTTATTCTTGATTGAAATTGGAGTATGAGCAGCGTGTAAAGTGTCTCTTCTCAAGAGGGAAAGGTTTCTATTTTTCAAAGGCAATAAAGGAAAAAAAAAATCCTCTTATTCTTCTCTTTTTCTTTTTAGAAAAGAAATAGGTCTCCTTCTTTCTTTATGTTTGGTGAATGGATGAAAAAAAGGACTTGGAAAAATTATATTTTTAGTTATCATATTTTTACTCAATTTTTAATTTAATCCTTATAGTTTAAAAATTTATAATTAAATCTTTATAATTTAAATAATTTGTAATTTAGTTCCAATCATTATATTTCTATCAATATTTTGTTATATATATGAGTTAATTTTACTTTGTTATCTATACTTTTATCTCTTTTATTAATATAAATAATATATATTTAGAATATTAAAATAATATTTAATTGGTTATATCAACAAAATTTAACAAATACTTAAAATTTTAATAGTAAGGAGTAAATTAAAAGAATTTGTAAACTGTAAAAACCTAATTACAAATTTTTTAACTATAAAGATTAAATTAAAAATTGAATGACATTGTATGGACTAAAAATATAATTTTTCCAAAGATCTCCTCTTTTTCTTGTTGCTTTAGTCAAGAGAAGGAAAAGATCGTGTGAGCACATGTGAATGAGTTTTATCCTTCCAATCATGAATATTGTGATTTCAACCCACTAATGGGGGACTATACAATTTCTTTCTTTTTTTTTTTTTTTCTAAAAACATTACTCTAAAGGAGAGTAGCACCTAGAGGATTTGCTTGTGTTTTTCTTTTACTTGTGAGTGAGTGTGAGAGTGGGTGAGTGTTTTTCTTTTACTTGTGAGTGAGTGTGAGAGTGGGTGAGTGCGTATTGACCAAAAACCCATGCCTTTAATTTTGTTAAAAAAAGAAGAAAGGGTGGTAAATGGATAAAATCATAGAAGGGAAAATGGGAATTAAGCAAAAGGTGATAGGTAACTTGGGAAAGTGAGCGTGCAAATGCACTTTTACCAAAAAGCCTTTATCTTGAATTTTGTGATAAAGAAACAAGAAGGGTAAAGAGGTAATAATACACAAGGAAAGAATGGGAATTGAAGTAAAAGGTGATGGGTAAAATGGGAAAGTATGGGCGTAAAATGTGCAAACCCTTGTCTAGAATTTCATGATAAAAAAACAAGAAAGATAGAATGGTAAAGCAAGTGTACCCATTATTTAATATTATCCTAATATTTTATTTTTTTATCTTTATTTGTTTTTGTCCACTCTTCTTCTTATTTTTTGCTTTGCTTTTTTATTAAAATTTTTTCAACTTACTTTTGTAATTTTTATTTAGCTTTTTTCACTTAAAATAAACCATAAATATCACAAATATTTGGATCCTTAAGATTGTCTATTTTGCTTTTATTATTTTTATCTTGTATATTTTTTAAAAATAATCCAAACAAAATACAGTGTTCACACACCATTTATATTTTCTTTCTAAAAAAAAAAAAGAGATTCTCTTGTTTGAAAAATTCTAATACTATTTTGCTTTTCATTTTATTTGTCATTATATGAAGAATTACTCATTTTTGCATTTTGAAGAACCCAAGCTTTCATCTTCCTTAACCACTTAACTTACCTCACAATAAAAAATCATTGATCTCCTTCCACATGAAAACATGATGCACTTTTTATTTATGAGTATTTTAGTCAATAAATAAGAGGTCAAAGAACACACATGAAAAGGCGAAAAAATGTCTATAAAACACATAATTTTGATTATATAGAATGAAGAGGGAAAAGTAGGTTGACCTTAGCATTTAAAGTTGACAAGTTATATTTAAAGGCCTACATCACACTTTTTGTTAAATTTTTAAATGGTTGGCATATAGAAGGGCTAACTTGATAATGATTTTATCTTTAAGAGATCAATTTGAGAATAATATATTTATGAGGGATGAACTAAGAAAATCCTATCCACGATGGACTAAAATGGGCTTCAATAGGCTAACATGGCAAGTCTTGTTACTATGTTAATGCTTAATAGTTCACATAACACATTTGGTTACTATGTTAATGCTTAATAGTTCACATAACACATTTGGTTAAGGTTTTAAATAGTTGGCATATAGCAGCACCAATTTGATAATAATTTTATTTGTGAGATATTATTTTAAAAACAAATGTTTATAAGGGATTAAATTATAAAAACTTTTATTTGTAAAAAATCAAAATGAAATTTAAAAAAAAAACTTATACACTGTGTTATGTGATAATGATACACAACTCACCAATGGCCTAACCAACTTGATCATATCAAACTGGGCCCAAAAAAGATTTATCTATATAAAAATTATATTCTATTTTATTTTTTAAGAGATAAATATAATTTTGTTTTATATCAAATTTTATTCTTTTAACAAACTATTTTTGAATTGGTACATAAAAATTTTGATAAAAAAATAATCCGATCAAATTAATTCACACATGAGGACATGTTGAATCAACTTAGATTAAGCTAAGCAGCCAAGCTAAAAAAAAAAATTTTGCCAAACTAGACATAATCTATATATATAAATTCCTGTGGAACCATACTGTAGATAAATCGTTTATTGTGTGACTTCCACGGGATTGTGTGCCTATTATTTATGTTTGTACCTATATGGTTTACATATTAGTTTTTTTTTCTTTTTCAAAATTTTGTTATGGGGCCCATGAAGACATTTTCTGAATTTCTGACAACTAGTTAGACAAAAATACGACTCATTTGCACCCGTTTTAAGTGTAAATATTCTAAAATGAGAATTTGGCTAAAGTTCATGAAGTGTCTATCATTTATTTTTATTTTATTTAATTTTAATTTAAGTTTATTATTTTTTTAAACAATAAAAGTTCGCACTTTCACGTCAGACGATCTGTTTCACACCCCTTCCGCATGGTGAAAGCGCGGGATAATTGGGCACGCCTGACACACCGTACACCAAAGAATACAACAAGACCACACAACTCGCATCCAACGCACTCAATCAACGCTTCCTCTCACCTCGTTCCTTCCTCGTTCTCCCTTCCCTCTCTTTCTCTTTTGCCCCCAAATTTAGAGGTGAAGCTAATAAGGCACTGTTTAGTCCTCTTCTGCGGCGGCTCAAAGGAGCAATTCAATGCATGGAGCACAACGATGGCAAGAAGTTTCCACTTGAACTCGACTGGAATCGACTCTTGCCCTCCCGAGACGATGAGCCCCCATCCATGCTCATCGTTAAGCCTTCCTCCGATTCTCTCTCTCAACCCCGAAAACCTTCTGATTTGGGCCTCGATCAGCCATTTCCGCTCGCCGATGACCTAGAACGGTTTAATGATCGTGGTCTTATGGAGTTGCTTCAGAGGAAAAAAAGCACCCTGGAGACCACTGGTCCGAGACTGCCTGACAAAGGTGAAAAACTTCGAGCCCTTATTAAGCACTATGAAGAGGAGCTGGCTCGCAGGAAAAGGAGACGTCTTGACAAGGTCTTGTTCTTGTTTTGTCTTATTAGCGCCTGTTGTTGTTAGAGATACTGTAAATGTATCATGTGCCTAGAGCAGGGGGAATAGAGTTAGAAATGCAGTCAGAGTAATGGGTATCCCGTTTTATGTTATATTAGTGTGTGGAATTCTGACATGGTGATAATTTGGCTGCATAGTGATATTGTGCTCAACCGAGGTAACTGTTCTGTTGTATTTTTGGATTTGGGTGGGTATAAAGCAACCGTCTTACAGTGCTTTAGCAAAGAAAAAAAAAACTGCTTCTTTATTTGCTTACATTTCAGTGCCTTGCCTTCTGTCCTTTTGTCCTATCAAGTAGATGATGCCTTGGATAATGCAATTGTCGTGTTCCTTGAAATGTCTGTGATTTTTCTAACCAACGGGGAGGCTTCAAAACATCAGCTCTGCTATTCAATTCAATGCTTATTTCTTACTCATAAAAGGGGTAAGAAGAAGAGGAGGAGGAATTTGTTAAATTTAGAAATACTTATGATTTGTATATTGTTAAAACAATTTCAAATTATTTGTATTTTTATCTATAATTGAAACTGATTGGTTTGTAATTGGTTTGCCTCATGATGTGCCCTTTACTTGTAGGCCAAGTAGCAGTGTTCCTGCCATATCTTCTGATCGAAACTTTCCTAATCAACTTTCTTTTTATTATTATTGATTTCCTTCACTGCCTTTCAATTTTTCCCCCTCTTTAGTGAATATTCATTCATTCCATTTTTTCTTTCCAATGAGCTAATAGCTCACATGATACCAGCCTTAGCCTTTATATTAGGTGAGCTTGATGTCCTAGGTTTTGATCCTTACCATTTCCCTTTCCTTGTTTCTTAGGTTGTGGATCATCCACCTGATATCCCAAAAGTCCTTACAGCTTTGTTGTCTATTTTCTAGCCTCAGGGTCTAATGAATGTTGTGACAGATCTTATTTATAATTAAATCCTAGGTCTCGTTAGTCAGTAATTATTCTTTGTGTAAATCATGTGCTCAGGCTTGAATAGATGTATCATATAATGAATACATCCATCTTCATTTTGTAAAAGGATGACTAGCATTACTTTAGTATTAAACGTAGTGGCATTTGAAACCATTCAATCTCAGATAAGTTATGGTTAGACACTTGGACACTCCAAGTATTTTGTATTATTATCTCATGTGATTACATGGTGGCTTGTCAAAGTCTCTGGTGTTAAATTTACTCCTAAAGATATGCTGTAAGACAATCCTCTGTTTGCATCTTTGCTGGCAATCCCTCTAAGAACATCAAAAAGTTGATTTAGTTATGGGTAAATACATATTGGACATGCATAAACTTTTACATAGGAAATGAATGTGTTAGGAAATTGCTTTAATCACTCTTAAGAAAGTTTGTTGTAATCTATTTTACATTGTTCTATATTACTCAATGTTTAAAATATTTATAAATTTCTAGGGGGTTTCTATCCATGTCATAAGGATTCGACAAAGTTTTATGTTAGCTGTTAACTGTTTAATACAACCCTTTTCTTTTTTCCGGACTTAAGACCATTTATGAAAAATGATTTACATCAAAGTATAGCATAGGCTATGAAAAATGATTTCTAGGGGGGTTTCTATCCAAAAAGGAAAAAAAAAATCTCTAAGGAGGCATTAATTTCTGTTATCTTTTAATTGTGCAGGTTTTATTATCTGTATAATTACTTACGTTTTATTTCTTTTTTCCTTTGTAAACAGGAAGTTGACGAGATTGAGAAGCCCAGACCAGATACAAGCTCAAGTACTGTTGGTGAGGTTCTGGTTCTGATTGAGTAGAATCATGTGGCAATGCCTATTATTGGTATTACTTACTGGCATGCCTAGTTAGTTGAAGGTGTTGGGGTATTTAGGTTATAATTTGAAGTTTAGATGTTTTAAATAAACAGAAAGCACAGAAATTGATGGGCTGAAAGTCAAGTTTGGTGCCAATAGGGAACCTGATGATTTGATGTCTTCTGGGAAGCGGCTAAAAGGTATCAAAGTTGACCCATATGTGTCTTTAAGTGCCAATGTCATTGTGGTACAGTGATGAAAGCAAGGTGTTTATGAGTTGGGCTGTGGATTCTATTGAATCAATGATTCTTTTTAAAAGAAAATGAAAAATGTCTTGGGTATGATTTACTCTTTTGCTCCGTTTGGTTGGGTGCATCGCGAAGGTAGTCACTTTATATAGTTTGTGTAATGTCTATTATATCTTTATACTTATTATTCTATCCATCAAATCACCTTTTTTAAAATAGGGGCAAAACTGTCATTTCTTATCTTACCTACCCTCACCTACTCACATTTTACATTCCTTCACTATTATATCCTCCAACCAAAAGGAGCATTTGTGTCTTATTCACTCTTTTTTGATTAAAGAGGTTAAAAATAATTATCAGGTTATGATTGTAAGCATTGGATACCTGATATTTGTAGCATGAATCATGATACATCTGTAAAGCAGGCTTCTGCACAAGATCAAATCATCTGTTTTTGGGATACCTATCTGAAGAAACTGAATGTTTTTTGTAGGCATATCTAATGGCTTGAGGCAAGAAAATACGTCATCTCAAGCACAGTCACCATCCTCATTTACTTCTTGTTTTAATAATAAAATGGAAGATGTAAGGTTGTTTGCATTGTTCAAAATTGTTTTTTAAATATTTCTTTCTAACTTGTCGGTTGTTTATTTTAATCTAACTTTAATTTGTTAAGCAGACTGACTGTCAGGTAACCAATGCATTTAATAAAGAGTTATCACTTTTCAAGCATTGCGACAATCATAAAATGAGACATAATGGAAACTTGTCGCAGAAGGAAGGAAAGAGAGATCAATCATCTTTAAGACAACTGCCATTTGAATGCCCTAGCAATATTTCCAGGTGTAAAACTCCCAGTGATGATAAAAGTTGCAGAGCAGCTTCCACATTGTCTTTGCAGAGTATTGGGAAAAAACTATCTGGCTGCTTTCGAAAATTGTAAGTCTAGCTTATGATTTTTTCAAACGCTTTAGAATGGTAACATTATTGTGTGATTTTGGCTCATTAGAGTATGTAGTATGCGCCTCATTTAGTCATTCCAGCATTGTTAGTTCACTTGATATCCATTTTTTGCTTGTTAAAACTGATGTACAGCATTTCTGTCTATATGTTGATTACAATTTAGTTTCATTTGTGGGTGTTGAAAATTACCATTAATTTTAATTAAGTTATTTTATTTGTTTTATTAAGGTTTATTTGTTTTTAGTTAGTTTTGGATAACATTTTTGAGCATTTAAAATTAGTTTGAATGTTTTGTTTTGATTAGGATAAGATTTGTTTACGTTTTTTATTATAATAGAATCATCCTATTTTGATTAGGATAAAATTATTTTTTTTAAGAGTTTATGTGTTTTAGTTGGAGTAGGAGTCTGCTTTTATAAATGTATTTCATTGCTATCCAATAAAACAAATTTAAAAGAAAATTAAACCCTGAATTTTTTCATGGTATTAGAGCTCCAAAAGGCTTGACATATTTTGAATGGCCAAGTTCAGCTAATATGTTGGTGGTTAACATTAAAAAAAAAAAAATCATATGTTGGTGGTTAATGTAAAGAACTATATGCTGGTGGTTAACGAAAATCTACATTGTTAGCGAAAACCATATGTTGATGGCTAAAAAAAACTAAGATCTCTACTGCACGAAAAGACTGAGGAGATAATGTACAAAATCAAGATCCTTGCTACAAAGTGAGGGAAAGAAGAAAACAAAGAGTCAAAAACCAAAATTAAAAACAAAATGACAAGAATGAAGAAAATTTTCCCAGATGAATGTTGAGAAAGAAGAAGATTGGTAATGCTAGAATATTAACTCCAAGCTGGAATTTTCAGCTTGAGGGGAAATGTTAGACATTACCATTAATCTTAATTAAGTTATTTTATTTATTTTATTAAGGCTTATTTGTTTTTAGTTGGGATAAAGTTATCTTTTTTAAGAGTTATATGTTTTAGTTGGAGTAGGTGTCTAATTTTATTTTCTATAAATATATTTCGATGCTATTCAATAAAATAAGTTTAGAGGAAAATTGACCTCTGAATTTTTACATTGGGGTTTCTTTAGTTCATACAATCTTCTAGTTTTTTCTTCTTTTAGGCTCCCTTGCCTCACGCCTCCTCCCCCCCCCCCCCCCCCCCCTCCAAAAAAAAAAGAGAAATCCCAGTCACCTGCTCACAATAAAATCTGAACCTCAGAGGTTTAAGATACCCAATGCCTAACTATTGAGGTGTACTCATGGGCCCTAAGGTTGCATATTTGTTCTTGGCTTGTTTGATTTAACATAATGCTATGTTGCTAGTTTAATTGCAGTTGTTGAAATTTGGGTCGGTTGATTAGAGAAAGAGTTACGAATGTTAATATTATTCTTCCTACTTTGCTATTTAAGCTATAATGGATTTGATATGTGACTAAGAAAGAAGAGCTTATATATGTTATAGTGCTGTCCGTTGTCATTGAACCCAGATTGGACTGATCAGTTCAATTGGTAACCTCATGACCCAGAGCCTTAATTAGGCCGGAACTACAAGTGGACCTGTCAAAACCCAGCCAAACCTGTACAGAATTTCTTTCAACCTGCATCACCCAGCTAAATAAACTAGTCAAGGTTAGGGACCCAGTCAGGCCCCTCTTAAGCATCTACTTACATGTGCTCATCAAAGCTTCATTGAAGGTCTCTATTTATAGATAAGAAAACAAATCAAGAAGCCAGGTTGGGCAATGTGGGACTTGGAGATATCCTATTTTTTTAGGTAAAGATTAAGAAAAGGCATGTTTTGTAATTGCACTGCAGTAGCCAGTACTGCATTCAGTACCATTACTCTCTTGGTGTGTATTACATGAGTAATTGATAACAATACTTTAAAATAAAATAAAATTTTTTGAAATTAAAAAATATGTATATTGGTACCTTATATTCATTTAATAACATATTTGTTGATAATTAATGCATTTTATATTAACTCGTCTCAAAAGCATAGTTATTTATGGTGCTTAGCACACTTGTAGCATCAAGGGCTCCAAAATATTATAGTGCATAGTAGACTCATAGCGCCAAGCTATTTAAAAATGTAGTGCATACCTTTGAATAATTCATAATGAGTAATATATATATAGAAAACCAAACTACGGAGACACCAATGTGGTGCACATAGTGCAGCTATAGCAGCATTATTGTGAACTCGCAATGCTGCACTCCTAGTGTTGACTGAAGCTTGGTAGCTCAGAGCTGCATGCTATAGTGTGCTATAGTAACTATGCTCAAAAGAAAATGTTTTTAAAGAAAATGTTATTAGAATTCAATTAAGAGTCACTACAGAGATATTTCATAATAATTTATTTATTAAAATAAAAGATAGAGTTAATGTTAATATTAATATACTAATATGTACTTATAAAAATGTATACATGATAATATTTACAATATACTTTATATATTTAAATTAATATATATTCCTAATTAAAAATAATTTGTAGAACTAGTTTAATTAGTGAACCAACTATTAAACCCATAACCAGGTGATCCAATGCCTTCACTAGGGTATTGTCTAGTCTAGTTTCAATAACTATGTTGCTATCTCATATAAAGAAATTGGTTTGCATTTTATTTTGTTGTTTTTGTTTTTGTTTTTTTCTAAATCTTATATCTTTTCTTATTTATATATATATATATATATATATATATATATTTTTTAATGTTGAAGGGCTAGGTGAATATGTACTGTCATTTATAATGTTTTATACTTATTTAAGTACCTCTATGATTTGTTACTATAAGAGTTGAAGGTTAATTATGTTTTTGCTATTATAGTCCCTCCAATTGTGCTGTGGCTATATTATCATTATCATCATTATCAAGAGAAATTAATTGACAAATGTTCCCCCTCTGCACTCCTTTGTACTTGAGCTAAAGATGGTAAAAGATATAATTTGTGATATTTGCTTTAACTGGATTTTGAATGAAAAAATTCATTATGTTGGACTTCTTTGTTTTGGTCCTAATTTAGTAGGAAGGATGCTTTTCAGGCAGTTCAATCTGATGGCTCAAGATCCAGGAAGGTATGTCTATAATATGTTCTTAATCTATTCATCTTTTGCTGGTAGCTTATAAACTTTGGTGGCTATAATTCTTTGTGATGTAAGTCACAATTTGATTACTAGTGTGTAGATGATCTGTCATTCTTTTAGCTTCACGGATTAATTATAAATGATAGCTGATATATAGCATGATTTAAACAGGGTCAGCCCATTGTTCTTGATGATGAGGACGAACTTTATATTTTGGAGAAAACAGATGAAGAAGACAAACTTGTTGAATGGTTGTGTGTGTTTAATCTAATTTACGAATATTTGAATATGCCTATGAAATGGTAACTCATCCTGTGCCTTTTTTCAGGAAAGAAGCTAAGATTTATTATCCATCAAGGTACAACAAAGGAGTAATGCCAGAACATTGTCCTTTACCCTTAATTTTCTAGATCAAGTATATGTTTGCCTGACCTTTCTACTATACTTTGTGATGGCTCAGTGATGATCCAGAAGCTGTTGAAATTTGTTACACAGATATAGATTGCCTTGGCCCTGGAGGCTATTTAACATCAACTATTATGAACTTCTACATACGGTAAGTGTAATTTAGTCTTTGTCCACCTTTCTCTGTCTCAAGGACCATTTCAACTCAAAGGCTTTAGATATTAAATGAAGGCCCATGAATAGTTTTATATTCTTATCTCTAGTATGCTTCCTCGCATAGAGGCCTTTTGGGCTTGAAGTGTTGATAAAGTATCAGCTCATCATACCTTGTGCCAAAACTTAATTTTACTTAAGAGAGTGTGAGGAAACAAGGATTGAACTCCTGACTTGGTCATAGAGGTTTTAATACTATGTCAAAACTACTTCAACTCAAAGGTTTAAGTAGTTAAATGAAGGCTCACGAATAGATTTGTTACGAACTAGCGCTTTGAATGTTTGTCTTTTTTGCTATAAAGAGGATCATACATTATTTTGACCCCTTATTTCACTTGTTAAGTGATTACTCATGTGGTGTGCTTGGTAGGGATGAGAAAGGAAAGAGTGAAAATCAGTACATGCTTGACTAATAGATGTAGAAATTCATGATTTAATTTTCCTTTGAATTTATTTTTAGATGAAAGGAACATCATATTTATAAACGATAAAAAGATACAGTAGATCCCTACACCAATTGCTTTTTTTTTTTTTTTTAAAAGATAACTTTATCTTAATCAAAATATGATAACTATATCCTGGAAAATTTAAACTAATCTTATTTTAATCGAACAAAACACTTAAGCTAAGCTTAAACACATGGAAGCGTCATCCAAAAATAACTAAAAGTAAATAAGCTTTAATTTAAAATAAGGCAAATAAAATAACTAATTAAAATTAATAGCAATTTCTAGCACTCTTCCTCAAGCTGGATATTCTATCTTGGAGCTAATTTTTTAACATTGCCAATATTCGTTTCTGACATTTAGACGTTGAAAAATTTTTTTCATTCTTGTCATTTAAAAAAATTCTTTTTTTTTGCTTTTTGACTCTCTGTCTTCTTCTTCACACTTTGTAGCAAGTCTTGATTTTGAGCATCTTCTCAGTTTTTTGTGAGATAGAGATCTTGGTTTCATCCTCTCCTCAGTGTGAGGTAGAGATCTTGGTTTTAACTAACCATCAATGTATGGTTTTTTCCATTAGCCACCAACGTATAGTTTTTTTTACACTAGCTACCAATGTATTTTGTCATTCAAGTTTTGTAAGTTTTGAAACCATGTAGAAATTCCGAGTTTAATTTTCCTTTGAACTTATTTTATTAGATAAAAGTTATATTACATTTATAGACAATAAAAGATATATTAGATTTCTACTTTAACTAAATGATGTAACTCTAAAAAAAATAAGATAAATTTATCCTAATCAAAATAGGATATCTCTATTCTAATTAAAATAGAAAATTTCAACTAATCTTATCCTCATCAAAACAAAATACTTAAGCTAATCCAAAATGCGTAGAAGTGTTATTCAAAAATAACTGAAAACAAATAAGCCTTAATTTTAAATAAAAAATAAAATAACTGAAAATAACTTAATTAAAATTAACGGTAATTTCCAACAATAGGACATTGAAGATGATTGAATTAAAAAGGAGAAGCCAGGATGGGCATGCCATGCCATATTTTATTAAAAGTAAATTTAAGATGTTTACGAGATAAATAAGTTGAAGGGTAAAAACAAGGTTGAGAATTTAGAAAGGAAAATAAGTTTCACTAGTTCCCACACCCTTTTTGGGTTAAAAGTATTGTCAGGGTAATACTATATTAGATATTTTCATTCTTTTCTACATTTGGTCCTAACAACAGAGAGAAATGTAAAATATTGACTTATTTTTATTTTTTTTAATTAAGTACCAATAAGTTGGCATGAAAATATATCTATTGCTTTCTATTTTTCACTTCCCTATCCAATTTCCTTCTCTCCTGTGAAGCACACCCTTATCATGGATTGAGCTTATTTGTTCTTCCTAAAATATCAAAATTAACATAATTGATATTCAAACTCTATTTTATTTTTGTTTAATCTTCTGATATAATTGCATTTATGCCCTCAAAGGGTTTGAAACTTGGGATGATGGACTATTTCTTGGTTGAATGTGTGTGAGTACAACAGCTGGTGTTTGATAATGCGCCATTCACATATCTAGTTGGAGTTGTATGCCTGTGACTTGTGTTCTTACTTTTGTTGCTACGACTGATTAACTGTTACTATATATACCAGTTATTATGTGAGTCACCTCTTTATTTTTCCTTTTAGGCTCTGTCTTATTGGAAACTTGAGTCTTACTGTTATACAGCAATTGACCTTTTGACATATTATGCTTGTTTAGTTTTTAAGCTCTGTACTTATGACTTGATTTCAATTGGCTAGATACTTACAGCAGCAAGCATCTCGGACAAACAAATCAGTAACTGACTATCTTTTTCTTAATACATATTTCTACAAGAAGCTTAAAGATGCTGTTTACTACAAGGTGGCTGATTTTTTTTCCTGCCTACATGCATAACTGTATTTATGTGCATGCAAACAGGTTATTTCCTTTCTTATGCTCTTAGGATATAATGTATTGATCCATTTCTAGTCTTGTAAGCCCTTTGCTGCTTGACTAGTTTGATTACTGGTTGATGAGTCTTTGGTGTTATTGCTTATTTTCTTTGAATAAATTCTTTTAGGTATGTTTTTTGGTTGCTAAATTTTTTGGGAAACTTTGAGACGGCGTAACTCAACACCATCATAAAATGTAAATTGCTGACCCCATAACTGCTCCCTGTGAACCAGAAAGATAGTAAATCATCACCATAAGTATCATTTTATAGTGTTATATCAGGGTTTTTTTTTTTGGTTTTTTGTTTTTTCGGTTTTGTAGTTTTTTAGGACTAAGTGCTAGTTATTGAGGACTAAGTGCTTTCTTCCTTACCCAATAGAATTGTGGCCAACATTGAATGTGTTTGAGGTGGGAAAGAGAGAAAAATAGAAAGTTGATAATTAGGTGTTAAGAAAAAGAAGCAGAGTGAAGGGATAAATAGGAGTTTTATTATTTAGAATTAACTGATTTTTAATTACATCCATATGCGTATTTCTTTTATTAATTTATTTAGCAAATAATCAAATAGATAATGGTGTTTTTAAAAATTTTGGGACATACATTGAAGATGGATTACTCTTAAGGACTGGTAGTAAAGATAATTGTCATTGAAGTTCGTTTCTCCTCCTGCCTCCTGTTACCTCTCTCTTTGTCCTTTATTCAGAATATGCTCTAACTAAAATTCCATTGCTACTTTGTAGCAAAGTGACACAGAGACATTCTTTGTGAAGTTCAGAAGGTGGTGGAAGGGTGTAAATATTTTTCAGAAGGCGTATGTTCTAATTCCAATACATGAGGAGTAAGTTTACTCATTAGTCTGGCAGTTCCGTTTTTAAATGATTATTTTTAAATGATTATTCTCTAAAGAGCTTTTACAAAATATGTACAAAGCAATATTTGAGCATACTTCTGCAGTGGCTATTTTATAAATACCTACAGCATGGCGGCTTCCAAAAAGCCACAACATTTCTAAACATTGTCTTAGTGTGATAATGAGAACCATTTAATTATTGGTGGTCATCTTAAGTTGCTAGTGATGGATAAACACAATAAAACATTTTCCATATTGTGCATTTGCCGCCAATACTCCCATCATGTGAATGCTATTTATCTAAGAACGTACTACACATTATTTTGTGTCATAGTTAATCTTCTGTCCCAGACATCTCACTCTTATTGAAATTTATTAGTCTAGTAAAGCATGCTTAATTTTGATTAGTATGTCTTCAGTTAACTTAAATCAGGTTGGTTTACCACTTTCAAAGCTGGTGTTTCAATGACTTCTTGAATGAATTGGAAATTGGCATGTATAATGTCATATACATCTGTCCCACTGAGCCATTTTAATACTGTATAGAAATAGAAACAGAAAATAAAGAATTAGAACGAGAATAAAGGAAAATTAATTTATGTTAAGGAATGCTAGAATTTAATGGAATCAGTGCTGAAATCAGTGCGTTCATCATGCTTCTGTGGTGTGATGCTGAAAGGAATTGGCATGCCCTATTCTGATTTTTTTTTTAAATACTTTTCTTGTCTCCTAGCAGCTTCTTTTGCTCTTAAAGAGTATTTTTTTCTCCTCTATGTAATTTTCTAAAGTTTTCATATGGAAAAAGAATATATTATTAGTTACACAGAGTTGGCATGTAGAGTTAATTAAGCTTGTTGGTATATTGAACATAAGATTTTTTGTAATTACGTTGTCTGTTTCTGAGAGTCTTGATGGCGGAGGAAGTTTGTTGGATGTATATGTGCTTTCTATTCAATATTTGTTTCAGTAAATAGGTGTACTAATAGTACGGTCATTGTTAATATATCTGTCCCAACAATTCCAGTCTTTTCTGGGTTTGTGACTTATTTATGATGTTTTATACATTCAGTCTTCATTGGAGCTTGGCCATCATATGTATCCCGGACAAGGAAGATGAATCGGGGCCAATCATACTACATTTGGATTCTTTGGGTCTTCACTCAAGTAGATCAGTTTTTGATAACGTAAGAAGGTGAGAGAGATGAAGCACTTGTACCCAATTAAATATGTGACATATCAAGCTTCTATAAGATCTGGTCATCAGCTTTGAATATATCTTCTGCTTTGTAGCGATTGTATTAGTTGTTGAACGTTGACAAAATTTATACCTGTTTTTGTGAGAAGTAAATATGATGGAGTCATTGCGTTTTAGAAGTGTGTTATGCCTGGGTCAAAAGTTTGTGTTGCAAGTAGTGGGAAACATTTGAATAAATTTGTGCCAATGGCAATTAAGTGGGATAAGTTAATATATCATGTTAATCTCCAATGTTCAAGACCCTAGCTGAATGACATAGTACAAATCACTTAATCTTGTATATTTATGAGCATACTTGTGACCTTGGTGTATATCATTTTGCTCATCAACAAAACAACTTGGTCAAATCTGAGTGACTTCTGAAATATAACCGTAATTGTTTTGGTATTTTATCCTTTTTCTAAATATCTTATAGAAAACCCTGCATACTTTGAGGTGAGTTTTTCACTTCATTTTCTAAGTCCTATTGCAACTTTCTGTTCGTGCAACTTGATAATATAACATGTATTCTATGGAAAGTAATTGACTAATTTCCAATTGTTTAGTCTCTATTAGTCCATTTCTCCTATTATCATCTTCTGATTGCTGTGTTTGGCACTTGTCTTTAATCTGCATATCAAGCTTTAAGATTATGTGAAATTATGCTTTGCAGGTATTTGATAGAAGAATGGAGATATTTGGACCGAGAATCTGTGTATTCAGACATTCCGATTGCAGATGGAATATGGAAGAATCTTGATTGTAAAATTGAAGATAGAATCATTACGGTAAGTTTTCCAATGGTACAAATTTAGGACCTTGTCTTGATACTATCTATGACGGTAATGTTTGAAGTCATTGAAGGTTATATATATTATCTTAAATCTTCTCTCTCCTCCCCCCCCCCCCTTCTCTTCCAAAAAAAACAAAAAAAAAAGGAGGAGAGAAAAATCTGGCTTCTATTATATGCAACAAATGCCTGCTCTTTTGTAAAGATCCTTATTGTGCCTAAAGAAATAGATTGTTAATAGTAATAGAATTCTCGAGATTTTCTGTGAGTGAATCACATTTGAAGGAATAACATTCTTTGGAACCTTGTTTGGCAAACATCCAGAAAACTCTGCATACAACTTCAATTAAAAGCCCTTTTAACCTTAGACTCGTAAAATAAGCCCCATTATCCATGAAAATTTTGTTGACTGTGGGTCCAGCTCATTGTAGTTCTTAAATTTTGATGCTGGAAACTAAAGAAGCAAGACTATTATGTGGTTGCGTTGGTTATTTCGATACTTTCTTTGAAACTCAGTATATTATAGGATCTTAACAAATATTTACACACGTTTTGCACCAGGTCCCTCAACAGAAGAACGACTATGATTGTGGTCTCTTCGTGCTGTACTTCATTAAGCGTTTCATTGAAGAGGCTCCTAAAAGATTGAAGAAGAAAGATTTAGCCATGGTAATATATATATATATATATATATATATATATTCAGTATATTTTCGTTTTCAAGCAATGAATTTTATTGGTTGATTCATTTCAATCCGCAGTTTGGGAAGCAGTGGTTCAAACCTGAAGAGGCATCCAATTTGAGAGTGAGAATCCGTACTTTGCTTAAAATCGAATTTCGTAATTCACGCAAGCAAAACGCAATCCCAACAGAATGTGTTGTGACCATCGGCGATGCTTGACCTAGTTTTGGAGCTTGCAATGCAATCCTCAGTTCATTGGTTGAGCAATTTTCAGCCTCCTGGTGTACAGACCGGACAGCAATTATTTGGCAGTTTTTTTTGTTTTTGGGGGAATCGATAGTATACCGTGGCCTGTTTGTTAGTCCGACAGTCTTCCATACCACAAAAAAAAAGGTGACTGACATTTTGCTATGCACAAGGATACCATCAATTTGTCCAGTTTCTGACCATGTCTTTGGGGTTGAGTTCCTGCAAAAATCTGAATGCTTCAAACGTATGGAGGAAACAGCTGAGCTGACAACTAGAAAAGGCAGGCTTGTAGTGTAGATATTATTTTGTACTCAAATGTTGAGGATGGATCTTCCGCTGTGCTGCTTTGCACAGCTCACAGCATTTTGGCCCTCCATTTTTAATCCAACATTAAGCTATTTTCAATTTTAATTCTTTTTTAATTTATTTTTTATTTTAAAAGAAACAAAACACAAGAAAAAAATAATTTTTCAACTCATCATAGCCAAATGTTGGATCAAGAGTCGTCTAACTATCACCATATATATATATATAATATATATCTCTTTTGAATTATAGTTTTTTTTCCTTTGCTCTTTGGTGGAAGTTTAACTGTTTTCAGCTTGTATTTAATTTTTTTAAAAGAATATGTTGTGTAAAGTAGTCCATCAGAGGATCTATCTACCTCAAATTTTACTTATAATATGAACATACAGATAAACAGGTTCTTAGCATTCGTCTTGTTCCCCAATTTTCTGCATTGAACGCTGGCTGCTATTATCAACACATGCGCCGTTGAAATCAAGATGACTCCGTAATGCTCTACAAATGTGACCTAGATATGTCCTCCATAGACATTTCGCTATGAATATTCTTGCTGAGATCAGGAGTGTCATTCATTTCCTAGCAACGTATTTGCTCTTCTACATTACAACAAGGCTAATAAAGATAATATATGAAAGAATATTTTTGAAAAATCCAATGTGAAAGAACTCTTAGTTTTTATAAAGCAGACACGTAAATTATAAACTTGCCTTTTTTCATTATTATAAAATCCATTCCCATGCGAACCATGACCTTGTGCCTTTGCGGAAAGGTTTCCATGTAAACAAAGTTTTTAATATATATTCCTATTTTACAAAATAAGAAAGAAAATAAGGTCCATATGGAATTCTTACGTATGTCATCAAGTCTAGATATATGAAGGTGTATACATTATCTATACCAAGTGGCATTTAGCATACGAATCTAAGGAGCTTCTAGTGAGAATTCGTTGAGACTAGTGAATCAATATTTACAAGCTCAACTTGGATGTCAGATATGCGCAACGTAGTAATTATCTTCGGCGTTTCTTCTTCTCGGGAGTTTCATGTACTTGTGCCTTCCTTCCGAATGTCTTGAGCTGATAATTTTCGAAGGCAGCAGAAACAACTCCCACCTACGAGTAGGGTTGAAAAATCAATCAACCGACTTAAATTATACATCGAAAATGAAATTCCATTCGAAAGGGACATCGTTTTCTTTATTGCCACTAACCAGTTCAGGTCTCTTACTATAAACCCTCACTATCATGTCTTCGTAAAATGCTGGCAACAAGTGACTGATGCGGTCTTCCGGGATGGGAAATTTTTCTTGACTCTCGCCGTAGTCCTGATACAATAACTAACTGTAAAGCTCTCCAGCATGCAAGTACACTAATTATCAATCAAGAACTGGAATTTTTGCAAGGGTTAGCCAAGAAGTGTAATTGATAATCACTGTTCATTAATCAAGAACTTCAAGAAGAAAAAGGGTAGAGGGAAACCCTGCTGAATGCAGGTGAACTCAGTACCTTGAAAAACTTTATTCTGGATCAGCAAATGCATGAACAAAAAGAAAGATCATTTGTCATAGCACGTCAGCAGTTGGCATATGTTCAAAAAGTAATGGACTGTAACTGAATCTGGCCAAAAAAAAAATGGCTGTAATTAACTAATTATTGTTTTTGTCAAGTACCTTTCAAGAGGGTTTTCTTTTCCACGTGTCAAATCAATTTTAACATTGCATACAGCGACATCTTCTTCTTTCAAAGTGATGCCATTTGCTTCCTGTTTGGAAAATGTTGGAATGAGATACCAAAGCGTATAAGCCTCCCAAAAAAGAAAAGCACAAAAACGTAAGTATACAGTGAGTGAAAATGAATATGTATTGTTAATATAGAGTTGTGAACCTGTGAACAAACAATATCTTTGGGTGTGATCCCTCTAAAGTGCTCAAGTCTTTCCTTTGGAACAGAAAATTCATTACAGAACTGCAAAATTGGAATAAGATCATATGGTTTAACCACCTTGCATATGTATTTAAGCAAGAACATTAAATTTTTTTTTTTCGCCAATTAAAAAGACTAAAGGGGAAAAGGTGTCAAAGACCTCTCCCTTCGCTTACAAAAGCGATAGTTAGAATACCTGGTATATATCCCTTCTGCGAATGCGAAGAATGAGGTCTTTAGATTCCTTGAGTTCTTTTAGAGGAGAAGTTTCAATTGTTTTAAGGATTGAGTCATCTAACTGCAATTAAAGATAGATTTTCGATACATAAAATGAATTTAGAAACCCCGAGCCCAAAAATTTGCGGAGTATTTAAGACCTTCCAAAACTCAGATGGTTGATGAATTGAGGACGTCAAACCAAGATGTGGATTAGCTTTTACCAGTGCATCTGTGACCATTAATTCTATTGCCTGACAAAGGAAACAGTGCCAAATCAGATAGGTTTTCTCTTGATACAATTTAAGTTTTCAATCGCTCAATTTGGTGTAATAACTCACCTTCACTTTTGCATGTGTATAGACTGTCCGATGCAGGTCAGCACGGGTCGCAAATAACTTGTGAATTGTCAGATCTGACCAAAATGTCAATCAGGGATAATTTTTATAACTTTTCACAGCTTCACTGTAACAATCATATCAAAATTTTCAGTATGTACTAACAATCTTTAGCAGGATAACATATTTCGTCACCCACAACTTGCATTGTCTCCATCAACCTGCACGTTCGATATTTAATTAGGCTTCAGTTATCAACGCCATATTGATAAGTCATGAAATGGAAAATGGCATCTGCATATTTTGAGAATAAACCCAACAGATAAGTCGGAAATAAGTGCAAATGTTGTCAAACGGAAATATCCACACCAACAAAAAAGCCCGCTGCAGAATAAAAATGAACACCTGTCGAGCTGAAAGTTGCATCCTAGGCCACAAGCACGGGTATCACGAACAATATAGTCAAACCTGCAAATGCATAAATTATTTATTGTTTTACCATCAAGGGCAGGAGTGTTAACAATCGCATAAGCAAATTGAGAAAAACATGACTTACTTGTCAACATCAATTCCGTTGCGACCGTTTGCAACAATATCATACAAGAATTGGTTTTCCTTCGCCCAACATACATAAAAGAAATTTATGTGAGTACAAAGATAGCGAGAGGCGCCGCCCCCCCCCCCCCCACCAAAAAAACAACAAAAAACCCTTTTTTCTTTTTCCAAGGTGGCCTACTCTTTGTGAAGGACGGTTAGGACTAGCAGTGATCATTTCCTGTCAAAAGAACAGAAGGATATTAAAGCGCCTCATGTAGGAATTGAATTTTATATATTTTAGTATGAAAATAAAGAGAAAAATCAAAACTTTCAGAAGTTAAATAATGTCAATGGTCAACACAAGTAGAGTGAAAATAAAAATGTCATACAATCTAAGCATAAGCATTAGAGCAATGGTGACTGCATCAAGGTGAATTGTATATAAAGAAAATGGCATTTCTCACACATTGTGGAATTTCTGTCTTGAAAAACATACACAAAGACAAGAATAAGAAAAAATTGACCATTATAGTCCAGAGGCATTCTTGGGTAGGCAGCCTACCTGTCATTGGTGAACCACACTCAAATGAGTTTGCCACACAACATTCAAGAGGGCTCCACCATATTGAAGTTGTATATTTTATTGTTAACTTCTACTAATTTGTGAGTGTATGTCTATAGATGATATGGTGGACAGTGCCTGCCCAAGAAAAGTCCTATAGTCTAACCTTTGCTTTCTTGAGGAGTTCAGGATCTATATCAATATTGTGTTCGTCAACAATGTAATCTATCATCTTCACAGACATTTCTTCATGAGACCTGAAAAGATTTTAACACTAGGATGAATCCTCTAGCTAGAAATGATTGCAATTTATAAACATAAATTTAGTGCCAAAACAGCAAAAAACTGCTGAAGAAGCATAAAACATAATATTTTGCTCGCACAATCAAGACCGCAGAAGTAATATGTTGCTCTGGAAGATTCATGATGTACATATCCATGTTGAAAATATGTGAAAAAATACTCCAATGTAAGAGCTACAAATCAAGGAGACAGACAGATTTATGCTGTCATATTGTATTCGTTATGTGATACTGAAAAGGGTAAAAGCAGGCAGAATAAAGTATCTTTAAAGTTATTAAAAGAATGGTTTGACCCAAAATAAATTTTGCGAACCAGTTATTACAAGCTCACAATCGATATACATATATAATTATCCTTCTCGTTATAATATAATAAGCTTTAATATGTGCTAATTGATTCAAGAGATGGAAGTTTACTGGTTTTTGTTGACAGCTTAACGCCTTAAACTATTTTTAATATGAGACACGTTATGCTATCCATCGGTCTTCAAACACAACGGACCATCTTTTTTCCACTCTTTTAAGTACTTTATGCAGTCAGCCAAAAAAGTCAAACAGAATTGTTTGTAGATTTTCTTGGTTGGGTTATAGTGTAATCAATAAAAACAAATAGATTATTGAGTTAAATTCATCGTCCACTGGTTCATGGGGAGAAGTTTGCCACCAGAGCACTTGAACAACATCCAATATATAAACCCAGTAATACAGTAGAATGGAGTAGTGATGTAATGCTTTAAAACCGTATACACAGTCAATTATGCAGTTGGCATGCTTCTATAAAGAGTAAATTAAACTGTTAGAATTGGCACGAAGATAAGATCTGTGCACATATGCATGATAGTAGTACTATTCCCCATGAAAGCTATTGTTCCTCAGTTTAATAGATAATAGATGATTGGACAAGCTAGAAATCAAGCTGAGAACAACATCGTGAGCACCGTTCTGATAAAACAGGTCTATGCCTGTTTTTTTCTTTTTTTGTTAGTACTTAATACAGTCCAAGGGAAAGAATAAGAAAATAATTCATAGGAATCAATGAAATGGACAAAAGGATAAATGTGTGAAACCTATTTTCTAAGGGAACAAAACATAAAACTTTATTTAACCAAAAACTGTTAGAATTACCATGGCGAGCCATTAAGGAACTGGGGAAGGAACCCACGCTCAAACATGTGGCTGAACGGCCCGTGGCCAATATCATGCAGTAGTCCTAGAAACATAGATGACTAACAATAAAAAAGTGGAATACGATCAGTCAAGAATGAACAATTTTAGTAGAGTTGTCATTACCAGCAAGTTTTACTGTCAGTACATCAGAATGCTCGATACCAAGCTCTGGGCCCTGAAAGTATGGGTATGTTTGTAAGCAGTATAATCTCATAAGCAGTATCTACATAATACACTTAAGATATATTGTTACTTGGTATCTTTTAATGATATCGACAGCTTTGCCGGCTAACCAATAAACGCCCAGTGAATGCTCAAAACGAGAGTGTACAGCACCAGGGTAAACCATGTGAGTTAAACCTGGAAACATGTAAAATCATAAGTTAGTGATGACTGATAAAGTTAAATCCATTTAAAATAGAATTTTTCTTGGTTGAAGATTTGAAAAATTTTGCAATCAATACGCTACTAATTGCTTTTCTGGTAATTAACTGAAGGAATTCACACTCTTAGCAAATAGTTGTAGCCATTTAATGCATTTCCTTTTATAGAAAACACTTCCTTGATTGGAAATTATTCACCAGGGGAGAAGTAGTACACA
The DNA here is from genome assembly GCA_032878935.1 of Erythrophleum fordii. NCBI lineage: Eukaryota > Viridiplantae > Streptophyta > Magnoliopsida > Fabales > Fabaceae > Erythrophleum > Erythrophleum fordii. The sequence continues at coordinate 42,764,864 of JAVQMF010000053.1, read as the reverse complement.
CACCCTGGTAACACTTATTTTATTGCCATCCAAGCAGCTTAAAAAAAAAAACAAAAACAGAAACACTAGATTTGATAAAAGTTAGGGGCTGAGGGGAGATAGGAAGTCAAATGTAAACTAGGGGTGTTATTTCTGTATAATTAAAATTATAAATTTTACAGGTAGGACTCCAAAGAAGCTAGTTGCAAGTTTACACGATAGAAATACTCCTATAGAATTATATTTAATGCATATCCAGCCAATAATTTAACCGGTAAAAGTTGACTCACCAAGTTGCTTCAAATCACGAAGTCTGCATTAAAAAAAGATTTTGTACAAAACAATAAAGTTAGAGCAGTGCACGAAATGTAAATGCAACTATTTGACTAATTTCGGTGACACACACTTGCCTCTGAAATTGTTCTGTGTCAACAAACTTCAAGAAGGTCTGCACCAGATTAGATAAGTACAAGTTGGCAACTACTAATATATCCACCAAATGCAATGGAAATAGTAGTAGGGAAGAAAAATAAAAAACTTCATCCATTTTATGCATTAAAATAAAGAGCAAACTTCTTTTAATTTTTGAAAACAAACCGGCAGCTTCAAGCCTGTAAAATATATATTCAACAATTTAACTATGTTACAGAAAAAATTAGTGAATATAGTTCTTCCAAATAATTTAGTATCCCTAGCTGATTCAAGTAGTCCATATCAAAGTCGGAAGTTTATATTATATCTCTATTTTCTTTGGCTGCCTTCAGGTACACTATTTCAATACAATGACGTGAACGGCTCAAATTCTAAATTCTTTTCGTATAAACTGATATTAGTGTAGTTCATTAAAATCTCGGCTAGGAATCCAAGTTTTTCTTTCAGCGATGAGTTTACTCCACCTGAATCCATCTCTGGAACACATAATTCTAAATCTCACATAACGATTCTATATTACAAAATCTGCGCACAAAAACGTATACGAAAACAACAAGAAAAACAAAAGACTCAAGGTAGAAACGCATTATATTGGAGAAATACACGGGAGAAAATTTCAGTGAAAGCTAGCGAAACATCGAATAGTGATTACCGGCTCAAGGAAGATGTTGCCATGAACGTTATCACGAATGTGCTTCAGCAATTTCCTTTCCAGATAAACTTCGTCCATCGTACGAGCCGGAGTAGTCGTTCTTTGCTCAGTGATCATCGAGGTGCAGGAGAAGAAAGAGAGACAGAGACAGAGACAGAGACGGAGACAGAACAATGTAGCTCGGAAGCTGAAATAACCTATTGAAATTTACTCTCTCTAGTAGGATTTTCTCCAGAGTAAGGGAGAGCAAGATTGAAGAATGTCACAGCAAGAAATGGAAAACGAGTAAGGGAAGGCACTTATATATCATAAGCATGAGAAGCGTTTGGAGCGGTGGTGGTACTATTGAACAGATGAAATGATGCCGCCAAAAAAAAAAAACTCATTCATCACCTGAAAAATAGGCGCGTGTGCTCACGATCCAATAATAGTTCAGGAATCTGATTTTCTTTTTTAAATACTTTGGACTGCTTAATACGGAATGTTTTTGTTTTGGTCAAAATTAATAAAAAATATGAAGCGTCCCCTTAAACACTTCCAACCCTTTCGAGCTCGCTTGCGTTCCACAAATAAGAAACCTTGCACGATCAAAATTCAATTTTGCAAAATTACATTTAAGGGTTTAGATTTTAAAAAATTTATAATAAAAACTTTAAAAATTAAAATTAACTAAAGACTAAAGTTATTGAAATTTATTACTAGAGTTTAAGAAAATAACTATCATTACCTCTAAGAGTTAAAATTATTATAACTTCGTATTAGCATTAAGGTTTAAAAAATTATTATTAAATTTTAAAAAAGTTATATTTTAAATCATTTGGATAATAAATTTCTCAAATCTTGATAATAAATTTTCGAAATTTTAATAGAAAGTCCCTTTAACACCTTCATAAAAAAAAAATCCCTTAAAACCTATGACTAACTTTAGTCTTTGGAATAATTTTAATTTTTATAAATTTTTAAATTCAAATATTAGATGAATTTGAACAACAAGAAAAGAAAAAATATCTCTTATTTAATCACTCTAGTAACTCAGAATCAGAAAAAAACATCACTAATATAATTGAAGAAAATGAAATTGATATGATGCAAGAAGAAAGTAATAGTAATATTAACAATAATATTCAAGAAAGTAGTAGTATTAACAATAATATTCAACAACAAGACTTCGAAGAATTTGAAGAAATTAGAAATTCAAAAGAAGGAATAGTAGAAAAAAGAATGAAGTTTAATTTAAAACAATATAATAATATTTGTGACAAAGAATTAAATTTAACACCTCAAGATCTTACTCAAACCAGTATTATTAAACAATTTAAAAAATTGCTAAACTCGAAGAAAAAAGAAAAATCTGCTTGTGTAGTAATAGAAAAGAAATTTCCTATCGAATCAACATTAACTGAAGGAGTTCTTAGAATTCCAATTATAAGTAAATCATTAATTAAAAATGAAATTCAAAAATTAGATATTAAAGATGAAATAACAGAAATATATATCCCAGAAATCCAATTATTAATAAAAGCATATTTTAAAGCTGGAATTGATACACCTATTGAATTATTAATTACAGATAATCAAATTATAGATAATGTCTCAAATAGTATATTAGGAGCTTTAAATGGAAATCTAATTTATCAAAAATTAAAATTAACTGTTAATACAAATTTTACTATATCTAGAGCCGAAACTAATATGAATCGAACTTTAGTAATTTATCACAAATTAAAAGGAATTAAAATGCCACCAGGAAGTCGAATAATAAGTATAACCGGAATGGTAGGATTAGTATTTTTCAACGAACATAAAATCTATAAAAGAAACATTAGAAATATCACTATTGATAAACACTTTATGCCTGTCTTAGAAGAATTACCTTTAGATCAAAATAGAATTACTATACCTAGACAATTAAAACTAGAATTAGATCAAACAAGAGAATTAGGAGAAGAAATTACTCTTAGAATTTCCTTTAACAATCAATTAGGAAATCGAAGTATTAGAATTAATACACCCTCAGATATAAACATTAATATCAATCCTTGAAGAAGTGTACAAGAACTAAGACCTCTAGAACTACCTTTAGAAAGACCTTTATTAAGATCTAGAAGTCAAAGTAACTATAAAGCTAATAGATTAGCCGAAATACCTATAAGATCAAATTTAGCCGAAATTCAACCAAATATATCTGAAATAGATTTAACCCAATCATTAGATAACTTAATCCTCTTAGAAATAACCAAAGAAGGGAAATGGATAAAAATAATTGCTTTAATAAAACCCGAGAAAATACAAAGTACTATAAATATTGAATATACAGATAATAATATTGAAATTAATGAAACAGAAACTAGTGCACAAACAATATTAAGATTTAATAAAAGAGACACTATAAGAGTCAAATTATATGTTGAAAATGAAATTGTAATTATCCTTATAATATTATGTTAGGAAAAGACTTTCTTGAATATGTAAAACCCTATAGAATTCAAAATGATAGAATTCTAATCAACATAGATCATCAAATAGTTATTCTCAAAAAAATTAAACTGATTAAATGAAATTTTATTATATTTTAGTTAGATTCAATTATGTAAAATATCAATCATGAAAGTATCATGCTATGATTGATACAGGAGCCAATATTACCACCGCCAAATATAATATTTTACCTTCAAAATTATGGAAAAAAGAAAAACCAATTAGAATGAGTAGTGCTGGAAAAGAAATCCATTTTATAGAATTATCTGCTAAAGAAGTACCAATACAAATAGGAGAATATGAATTAAAAATCCCAATTCTATATCAATATAATGAAACAACTCCAGATATAATCATAGGAATAGATTTTTTAGGACAATATATGCCTTTAATAATTATTGAAAAAACTTTAATATTAACAACACCTTATAAACATCAAGCATGGGCAATTAGAATTCAACAACCATATAATAGAACAGATACAATGTTTAAAAGAAAGAAATTAGAAAATGAAATTCAATTTATCCCTAATAAAAAACCAATAGAAGTTGAAGCTAAAAGAGCTTTAAATCAAATAAAAGGACAAAAACCAATTGAAAAAAGACTAATTGATAATTACAGTGAAAACCCTCTAATTCACTGGGAAAAATCAAAACCTTATGCAAAAATAGAATTACTTAATTATAGTAAAGAGATATGTAGTAAACCATACCCATGGACACCTAATGATAAATAAGAATTTATTATGCATATAAATGAAATGAAACAATATAATCTAATTAGGGAAAGTAGATCAAATTATTGTTCACCAGCTATGATTGTTATGAGTCATGCTGAAATCCGAAGAAATAAATCTAGAATGGTTATTAATTACAAAAAATTAAATGATTTAGCTATTAGAAACCGATATCCAATTCCAAAAATTGAACTATTATTTAATTTAATAAAGGAAAAACAAATCTTTAGTAAATTTGATTGTAAATCAGGATTTTTCCAAATTAAGTTAGAAGAATCTAATAAAAAATATACTGTCTTCTTAACTTCCGAAAGATTATACGAATGGAATGTATTACCTATGGGATTTCATAATAGTCCAAGTATATTTCAAGAATATGTACAGAAACTTTTATCTCCAATAAAAAACTTTGCAATAATCTATATAGATGATATTCTAATATTCTCAGAAAACAAAGACCAACATGAAAAACATTTAGATCAATTTATGACTTTAGTTGAAGAAAAAGGAATTAATATCTCACCGAAAAAAGCCGAACTTAGAAAAGAGAGAATTGCTTTTTTAGGACACTATATTACTTCAAATGGAATAGAATTACAAGAACACATTAGTCAAAAAGTAAAAGATTTTAAGAAAATTACAACTAAGAAAGAATTACAATCATTTTTAGGACTAGTAAACCAAGCTAGGAATTTTATTCTAAATTTATCTAAATATACTGCACAAATTTCTAAATAAGCTGGCAAAAAATCTCTATGGCAATGGAATGAACAAATTGAACAAATTGTTCAAAAAATTAAAAATCTATGTAGTAATTTACCAAAATTAACTATTCCTACTCAAGAACATCTAACATGGATAATTTATACGGATGCTTCAGAAAACTATTGGGGCGCTGCCCTTTATAATAAAAATCAAGAAGGAAAAGAAATAATTACTCGATATGCTAGTGGAAAATTTAATGAAAGTCAAACTAAATATCATTCAACCTAGAAGGAATTTTTAGCAATTGTAAAAGCTGTAGAAAAATTTGAACTCTTCATTGTTAATACTCAATTTATTATTCGAACAGATAATACTCAAGTAAAATTTTAGTTATCTCGTGGACTTCGAACTACCAAACTCGCAAATAAGATGTTATATAAATGGCAAGCTGATTTATCTTATTATAATTATTCTGTTGAATATGTTCAAAAAAAAATAACTTGATTGCTGATTTTCTTAGTAGAGATGGAGCAATCATCTCAAACAAATAAAGCTACCTCGAATCAGCAAGAAGAGGAACATCCTCACCCTCATTTAATATTACGACTAAATAGTCTCGAAGCCAATTATAATATTTTGGCATCACAAACCACAAACCGTTTAAGCAATATGAATAATTCCATTAATTACTTAACTCAGACGCTTGGGAATCTTAATTCCTATGTCAACGAGTTAAAATCACGATTAATTCAAGTAGAATCATGATTAATGGGTATGAATATATGACTTAAACTAAATTCAAAGATTAAGCTTCGTATTTCTATTCTTATCTTTCCATCCATGCTCTGATACCATTTCATGTACAGCCCGGCAGCGCTGGTAGGCGGAAGCAAACCGTAATGGGCCATGAAAGGCACCTGGGATCGAGTTTTACGCACAGCATCACTACTAATGCAACCTGTAGCGGTCAGACCAGCTGACGTGCAGGACCTGTTGGGGTAAGAGTCCATACTTCGCCCAGACATTACTGATCATAAGGCGAGAACCCCCAATCAGAGTGAGCGGGAATCTCGTTTTAGGGCCCCAGCCATCAGCTTGATACCATTTTATGACAGCCTGGAATAAGCGAGATCAGCTACCCATTCAAGGAGTAAATTAGACTTAGGAATAGGGTTTGACCGAAACTAAATCGGGTCATGGAAGGAACTCTGCTCTCTTTCATGCAGAGGTCTTTTCTATGGCTACTCTCAAACGATGAGCGCTATGGTAGGCTGCTCATTAAAGCCAAGACCTTCCCCCTTCAGCTTAGTTCAACACAGCCTTCCTTCGTTTTCTACCGGAGGTGTAACTATTCCTATTTCTAAGTTACTGTTCAAAGGATCTCTAATCCTTATTCCAGTATTGACACAGCGGTGGATCAATTCATTTATGGACAGATAAGAGTTGAAATACTATACTTAATCTCTGAGCAAAGAGTTTAGCTAGTCATACCTTAGATGCCAAAATAAATTCTTTATTTGATGAAGGCGGGTGAGTACAAGAGAGAGAGGGTACTTAGAATTCTCAGAGAGAATCAAAGTATATTTGAGTTGTGAATTTGGTGCGTGCTTACAAATAAAACTTACAGGGCTTTTTATAGGCGAGAGGCATTCCTCTGCCTTTTACAAGTAGAGCTAAAGTTTTTTACAAGTAGAGCTAAAGTTTTTTGATGCTCTAATGTCTTCTTCGGTGGCTAGTTATTTCGAGTCTTCTTCATCTTTTCTTTTTGTCATTCGGTTGTCACTTTTTTGTCATATCATTTCTTCTTTTTGACTTTTTAAGGAATCTTATCCGTTTACTTTTTCTTTTTGTCAAATCCTTTCTTTTTTTGGTCACTTCGATGCTTTTTGTCAATTCTTCTTTTTCTTTAGTCATTTCTTTGTCTCCTTTCAGTCAGATCATTTCTTCATCCTTCGAGGACATTGATGGATGTCGGTGGATTATTCTGATCTTCTGCTGATCTTTCTTTGTCCTTACAGTAGATGCATATGTGGACAGGATAATCAAATAATTGTTGGCAGATTCTTCTTTTCGTTTCTTCAGTATTGCCCAATTTATTTGTTTTAATTCTATCATAAAATTGATTAAATAAATTTAGACTTTTAATTGTTCTTCCAACGGAATAAATACATGAAGTTGGGCCTGTGAAATAAGTCCATTGGACCTCATCACTGGTTAAAGTTCTATTCATTTCTGAGAAGATTATTTCATATTCTTGGGCTCTGGTTTTTGAGATGATGAGACTGAATTCTTCTTGGTCAATAGAGGATTTTTTGGATTGCTCAAAGGCGAAAGGTTGCCTTGTAGTTCTGAATTTAATGAGGTTAATGGGGGAATAAAAATTTTCAGGAGTTATTTCTGCAACTGTAGAATAACAGCGCATATACATGGTGTATTAGGTAATAATTTTATGGTAGTGTTTGGCAGCAGGTTTGATGGCAGTTGGGAGTAGACTTAGTTCTACAAGATCTTTTGAGGGATAAATACAATGAATTAATCCATAGCTGAATAAAGTGTGAACTAATTGTGGATTTGTGCCAGCATAGACGACAGCTTTGTTTAGAGAATAATGGGAAATATATTTAATAGTCTTGGCAGATATTTGGAGATGATTGAGTTTATCAATAATTAATTGAAAATATTCAAACTGTTCATGGAGGCGATTTTGGGCTGATGTCTGTGGGTTTGGAGTAGAGGATGATGAAGCTATTTGAGTATTTGGGCTTGGTTGTTGGGCTTGTTCTTGGGCTTGTTTAACTTCTTGTTCTAAGATGGCTGTAAATGAGGGAGTTTATGGAATATGAGTGGATTGGCTTTGAGGAGTCTGAGGTGGTGATTGGATAGGGGATATATTCATACCCATTAATCGTGATTCTACTTGAATTAATCGTGATTCTAACTCGTTGACATAGGAATTAAGATTCCCAAGCGTCTGAGTTAAGTAATTAATGGAATTATTCATATTGCTTAAACGGTTTGTGGTTTGTGATGCCAAAATATTATAATTGGCTTCGAGATTATTTAGTCGTAATATTAAATGAGGGTGAGGATGTTCCTCTTCTTGTTGATTCGAGGTAGTTTTATTTGTTTGAGATGATTGCTCCATCTCTGCTAAAAAAATTAGCAATCAAGTTATTCAACAGAATAATTAGATAAAATAGAATCATTCATTTTTATATCGTTTTCCTTTCTTATTTTTTGGTTTGAAGAGTTTTAATTCCTTTAATTCCTTTTTTAATCTTTTTAGTTTTTTATGATATGATTTCTTTAGCCATTTTATCTTTCTATGAATAGAATTATTTCTGGTTTGATAGTGATAGAATTCACAATGTTTGCTTTGAGGATATAGGGATTTTAAAGGGCATCTCCATGCTTTTTTATCTGTCTTTTTATTTGATAATTTCGAACATCTATATTCTCCTCCTGTTATTAAGTCATTGGTTTCATATTCGGCTTCCTTATATTTTTGAATTATATTTCGTCTTTTTCTTTTAGGTTTATTTTCTGAGTTTGAACTTTCATTTTTGTTTAGCTCCAGCTCTTCTAACTCTTGTTGGTTTATTTGAAATTCTTCAAATTTGTCAAAGTCAAAATAAGTTTCAGTTTCCATTGGTTGTAATTCTAATAGGTTCCAATCTGTAAATGGTTCTTGATATTCATCAAAATCTATTATATCTTCAAAGTCAATTATTTGTAATGGGTCATTTAAATTTATACTTTCTTCTTTATTTTTATTTTTGCAACTACTTTCTCTTACTTCATTTTGACAATTTTCTGGACTACTTGGACTGCTTGTTTCATACATCATATTAATTTCATTTTCTTCAATTATATAGCTATTATTAGAGTCACTAGTAGAATTTTTACTTGAGTCTATATCTGATTCTGATGATAATGTTAATTTTTTTAATTTATATATTTCAATATCAGAATAATCAAATTCTTCATGTATGTATTTATTTAATTCAATGGGTTCTAAGTTATAGTCTTCAGCTAATTCTATTAAATTCATAATTCTTTGTTTTCTTGGTTTTTTACAGTCTGTTGCTATATGTCCTAATTCTCCACAATTATAACATTGACATTTTGTAGGATATTTATTGTAATTAATTTTTCTTGGTCCTTTTTTATAATATGTTCTGGGTTTAAAGGGTTTTCTAAATTTTGATTGTCTTTGAAATTTTGTTTTAGGATATTTCTTGAATTTATATTGATAACGTTTATAAGGTGATTGATAATTTTTATTTATCCTTTTTTGATATTTTTGAGATTTTCTTTCGGGTTTACATCCCTATTTATGAGGTGTTTCGTAATTATTACATTGTAAAATTAATTTATTTGTTTTGTAATATTTATTATTTTTCCAAGCTTCTTTACATTTATTTGATAAATATTCTCGAAGAAAATCTTCTCTTCTTCCCATAGTATCTATATATGGTATTAGATCTATTCTATCATTAAAGGCTTTTCTGTAGTCTGTTATAAGACTTTCTGATAGTAATTTGGGTAATTTATAATAGAATAAATTTAAATAAAATCTTTTTTGTTCATAATCGTTGAATCTTGCTTCATAATAATATTTTTGATATTCACATATATATATATATATATATATATATATATATATATATATATATATATATATATATATATATATATATATATATATATATATATATATATAACTCTAATGAAAATTAGTGTAGTTAAACGTGTAAAATTTTTTTAGAATTCTTTGATATAAATTTGTTATAAAACTTGAAGAAAAAGTAATATAAAATGTAAAAATATATATCAGAGATTTTTTTTAACTTTTTTAATTCTCTAACTGTTGATTGTCCGTACACATTTAATGATTGTAAATAAGCCCCTAATGGGTTATGACAATCATTATTAATATAAACCTTTGTAACAACTATACACTTTGTAATATCCAACCGTTGTAACCGACAGGATTAGGTTCATTTGTTCAATTTATTGTTATTCATTTGAAGTAAGAGAATTTATTTGCTATTTGAGTACAGAATTTCTTCACCAAAAAAAAAAAGTACAGAATTTCTTTACGCGAATTTTGATTAAAAATTTTTACTCTCTCTTCCATTTAAAAAAGAAAATACCCTTACTTGTCTCTATTACATGTACAACTGATATAATCCGATAAAATTGGAACGATTTACGATACTACTAGTATAACTGTGCATTTTATATTTAAATTCTAAATATATATGTAAGTTCTTTTAACAAATTTAAATTACATAAATAAATTAGTAAAAGGGAAGTCATTCATTATCTTGACTTCATCTTTCTTCTATATTTATCACTGGCTGAAATTTCAAGTGTTTATTACGTATGTATCATGCCCTTGAACTAATAAATTTTACTTCAATAGAATGCCTCAATTATTTGGTCTTTAAATAATAAAAATATATAATTAATTTTTTAAAAAATTATATGCTCAGATTATTTAGTTTTAAATTTTATAAATACATAATTTAGTCTTTAGAAGTATTTTTGCTTGCCACTCATAAGTCTTTAACAATGCATATTTCAAGTAAACTTAATTATAGGTTAGATTTTACAAAAACAATTTGTTTAGCAGGCCCGAATATTTTACTTCTTAAGGCCAAGGCTTACCTCAATAAAAGTGAAAAAAACCCTGACCCAACCTGAATGGTTAATTGAGAAAAACAAATCTTGTAACGCCATCATGTGAGACTTAAAAAAAAAAAAAACTATCCTTATATAAAATTATTTATAAAATAATAAAATTATTTTGGATAATTAAACATTTTTAAATAGCCATAGTCAATACTATAATATCTTGTTTTTAATCAAATAGCTAATGAAACAATTTTTATAAATAAAACAACGTAAAGACAAAAAGTTAATTGATAATATTTAAAATTCCTTTCAATACCAAGGATAAAAAAAATAGAAATGAATAAATTAATATTAATTAATAAAAGATGAATATAATTTGGGCCTAAATCAGCCTTGGCTAAGCTTTAAAAAAATGTTCAAGTCTGGCCTTTTTATATTTTGAGTTCTTTTTAAATAGATCCTTTGTGGTTTGGTTTTTTTTCCTGAACTCATATTCAATTTTTTTAGACTAAATAAACCTTTTAACTAATAATAAAGTGTAGTTCCAAATGTAACATCTTATTTTAATTAAGATATATATATATATATATATATATATATATATATTATGTTCTATCTAGTTAATTATAATTCTGTGAAATAAATTATAGGATAAGTTGCATGATATATTTATTCGAATTTAAATACTTATACAGTTAGAATACATTACATGTTGAATTATGTGTTTCATATAATTATCGTTATAAATTATTTGAATTGTGTGATGTATGATATTATGTTTGCATCAAAATTTTAATAAATATATTTATTTGATTTTATAATATTTTATGCTTTATATAATTATTCTTATGTTTATTTCAAATTTAAATAAATAAATTTATAAAAAAATTCACTAAATAATTGTGTAATCATATTTAGTGAAATTAAATTTTATTTAAATGCTTTGCTAATAATCAATAGGTTTGAGTGAAATTTACATGAAAAAGATATTCCACTTAATAATTTTTTAATATACTTTAGGAGATCTTATAAATTTTTGCTACAAATAATCAAAATTACCTTAGCCTAATTATTTAATTAGAATGGATCTAAAGAAAAGCACGTCTTAATTTAAGCAATATTATGTGTCCAAAATGTAATGTAAGACGCCACATTTAATTTACAAAAAGTGATATACGAAGCAAATCAATAACGTAGTGGAAGACTCCATGAAGTAATATCTCAATTTACTTGTAGATGAAGGACGCCACATGTTAAAGCATAAAGGCAGCAAAATTATGTCATGCAAGTGATGTAATGAACTTAGGAACCAAGTAAACTATTAAGCAAAATGATATAAAAAAGCTATTTATATACTTTAGAAAAAGCGCGCACTATAAACAATCATGCTTTATCTATTATAACAAGTAAAATATTAATAAAATTTAAAGAATATTACAAATACACTTTATTTTTTAACTGATTATATGTTTTATGATACTACCATGATGACTACAAATGGTTAATTGCTACCATATGTTTACATTGTTAATATAGGGGCGTTATGATCATGACATAATACTTTGTAACATTATACAATTACAATTGTTATTATCTATCATGAATTTTAATTTCTCATTATTTTTTATGATGCATTGAGTTTATCATAACTACACTAAGGCCCACATAAGATTTACAGCTTGTTGCTTGGCAAGTTCTAGATTAGAACTTATCTGCACCTAGATGTAGCAACAAGTAGTAGATATAAGGAAATTTTTGTATATTTGGTAAAAGTTTTCTCTTTTTTTTTTTTGTATGTACATACTTGTGGTTATAGTAGTCTAAAGTCCCTGCAAATCAGATTATAAAAGTAGAAGTTTATATGACCACTGCAACTTGTAGTTTGTTTCTTAAATTTTATTTCCCTCCTAGAAGATGATAATATAAGAAGTTAAGTAACTACCTCTAACTTATAAAGTAAGACCCTATAATTTCAAATTAATAATAATAATAATAATAATAATAATAATAATAATAATCAATATCATAAGAGACTTAGCTAAGAGTGTCACACCTAGGGCTAATGAGTAGCATATTTATAACTATCATAGACTAAATTGGTATCTTTACTATTTGTGAACCAAATAATTAAAGCATATATTTTTCAAAGGCTAAATCATATATTTCTAAAATTTAGAAATTAAATAGTTAAAGTATGTATTTTCTAAGAATCAAAAAATATATTTACTAAAAAAAATTTAATTAGATTACATCGCAAAATATAAATAATACTAATATTAAGTGCTCAATATTACGTGAGTATTGCAAATAAGCTCAAAAAATTTGAAGGTTTCAATTCGAATTTTAATCAAAGTACCATTACTATGAAACAAGCGGCTAATGATTTTTTTTTTTCTCAACAATTTTGAGGCTTAAAATGAAAATAAAATGTGATGAGTCTGAATGTCTTTACCACTCGTTATAAGCAATGACGGTGAGTGGTGTGACTTCTAGTTCATTCATCATTCACATTCACTTTGCATAAAATACCCTTTGTTCTTTTTATCAGTTCTTTTTTTTTTTGTGTCAACCACGCTTTAGCAGGATATTAAAGATTCAAGCCAAATATAAAAGGTCATGATAGTCCTCCATCAATGTTTGATGACCATGGGATGATTATATTCATGGGTTTTTTTGGAGACAGATTATAACATTCTCTTTTAATTAAGATATGTATATAAATAGATATATAAATAATATATTTTATCTAATTTATTGTGTAAAAGAAATTATGCAAATTACGATACTATGTTGAATTAAAATTTCTGTACAGATAGTTACTAGATTTTGTGATATTTGTGCCCAATATAATTGTTATTAATTTAAATATGTATACTTAAAAAATAAATAATATGGTATGTTTAGCTCAAATATACCTATTGAATTTTGTAATTATGTGTCCTATATGATTTTCATTAATTTAAATATGTAAATTTCAAAAATAAATATACTTTGTTAATTTTAAAGACATTTTTGTACTTTATATAATTATTATTTTAAAATCACGTAATGTATAATATGCTTAGTTCAAATTTAAATAGATATATTTATTAAAAAAAGTGTTAAATAAAGATGTAATCAAATACTAATTGTTTAGTGAAATTAGAGTTAATTTAATATCTTGTTGGCAATAAATAGGCTTAAGTGAAATTTACATAAGAAAAAAATTTATTTAGGAATTTTTGGCACTACATCAAATACGCTAAATTTATTAATGGGAAAAATTATATAAATAAATTTTGCTATAAGAAGTTATTTATAAAATTAATTTAGTCTAAATACCTAATTAGAAAAGAATTAATGGGAATTAATTCAATTAAAAATTTAGTTATAAATTAATTACATAGTTATAATTTAACATAGAGAATTGAAGTTCAACTAAAAAGAGATAAATAAATTAAAATGCCATATGTAATATCCGGAGGAAGCTACAGGGGAAAAAGGGGGTTTCTTTTTTTTTTTTTTTTTTATTTTCTTCATTGGTTCATTTACCTTTTTCTCTCCTGAGTCTCATCCTTCCCGTATTTCCTCTTCTCCGGCTACTGTTTGTTCTCCCCCTGGTGTGTGCGTGCGAAGCTTCTCCCCTCAAGCTGCCGGCGTTTCTCCTCCAGCAAAGGACGATCGCCAGCGTCGCGTAAGCTTTGCCAGCTCCCTCGCTGCTGATTCGACCACAGCGACGCGAGGAAGAGAGCTGCAGCGCCGTTGGTCCAGTAAGTATTTCCGTCTCCCACACTCCCCATCTCCATTGATGTGTTATGTTCTCCCTTAATCTCGTAGATTCTGGCTATTTCTCTCCATTTTCGGTCCTTCCCTGCTCCAAGGAACGAGAAGGATGGGGAGACCCTTCCATCCTTGGTTTGGCCGGCGATGGAGAACAGAAAAAGGGGGGTTTTTATTTTTGGGTTTCCTAACTTTATGGGATATATAGAAATCTTTAAAATTTTACTCCCTTAGAATGATATATAAACTTGAAGGATGAAGTAGGATCTATATGGAAATATTAGGTTAAAGGTTGTTGCACATGAGTATGGTTCTGTGAATAACAGGTTGTTTGATAGCTAATAGGGAATTATATAAATGTAAGTGTGATCATTGTGAACCTATGTGGTGATTTGGTGAGTTGGGTGTTATCAGGAAATCTTATGAGCATTGGCAGTGAAGGAAATTGGCATTTCAAGGAGGAACCAGTAACGTGCTAACTTTGAGTAGTGTCTGTGAGTAAATAATGGATTTTGAAGCATTTGACATTATTATAAAACTTGAACTTATTACTTTCTATTTGAAATCATTTTCAATGAGATAAAATGATATATATATATAATTATATGTATACCTGCTTGGTGGCAACAACTTATTCCGAGAGAGGATCTATTTGGAGAAGTAACTTTTAGTTATCCTTATTTGTGTACTCCCTCCGGTCCTTTTTATAAGATCCTTTCAACTGTATCACATAAATTAAGAAAAGATGTTAAAATTAGTTGATATATTGGTTTTGAAAAAAATTATCACAACATTCCAACTTTACCCCTAATTAAAGTTAATTTCTACTATTATATTAATTGTGTCACTTTGAAGTCATTAAACCCTCTTTTGTAATCTCAATGCTGAAATTTTAATTTTGAAATTGAAATTTTCAATTTAAAAATTTGGTTCCCACCAAATTAAATTTTGAAAAAATAAAAGTCTTGGCGCTTCCAAACTCTTTAAATAGAAGCAAATCTTAAACAAGCAAGGACACCAAATGCCACTGGAAGTAGATTTAAATGTTACAGTAACACCTTCAGACAATGATGAAGAATGCATTCAATTGCCACAACCAATTGACTTAAACAAGCTACCATGCTCAGAAGACTTCGAAGTAGAACCAATAGTACAGTGTTTGAATGTTCACGAGATAGAGGAAGAGATGGAGAGAGACACAGATGACACAGAAGCAACGTTGCATTTTGTACAAATAGATGCAGAAGAAAATATCGAAGTACAAGGTACTCCATTTGCTAACGTTGTTCGTTTTCCTTCACTTTTTTTACAATGTATTACACACTTTTTAATGTTTATTTCTCTCAAGCATATAGTCCTGAACACGTATTGAACAGGTGATACAAGTGAAGCACCAACTCATGGAAGACACAGCCAACGTACATTCCTTAACAATGAGCAACGCACATCAATATCTCGTCTCTTGTTGCAATCTACCCATAATGGAAAACTGAAGAAAGGTACCAAAACAATGTTGGCTTCATTATATTCAGTTTCTCCTAGCGTCATTAAACGCATTTGGCGGCAAACAAGGGAAATGGGTGATGCATCTCACAGAAAGACCAAAAAGTGTGGACGCAAGAGAGTTGAGTTGGACCATGCTCGATTTTGTGAGGTTCCATTATCAAAGCGAACTTCTTTTCGATCTTTAGCCTGTGCGTTGAATATTAACAAGACATCACTAATTAGACTTCAAAAGGATGGAGCCATACGACGCCACTTAAATGCCATCAAGCCATTTTTGAAAGAAGAAAACAAGGTAGCTCGATTGAAGTTTTGTTTGTCAATGCTGGAAAGAGGAAGCATACCACATGATCCAACTTTCAAAAGCATGCATAACATCGTTCATATCGACGAGAAATGGTTTTATATGACAAAAAAGACTGTTAAATATTATTTGCTACCAGATGAGGAGGAGCCATTGCGCACTTGTAAGAATAAAAATTTTATTGGGAAAGTAATGTTTTTAGTTGCTGTGGCTCGTCCAAGATTTGATGCACAAGGGAATGAACTCTTCTCTGGGAAAATTGGTGTATTCCTGTTTGTGACAAATGAGGCAGCGAAAAGAAGCAGCATAAATAGAGCTGCAGGGACACTAGAAACGAAACCTATAACTTCAGTGACCAAGGAAGTTAGCAGAATGTTTCTCATTGAAAAAGTTCTGCCTGCCATCAAAGCAAAGTGGCCAAGAGATGAGGTACAGGAACCAATTTACATTCAGCAAGATAATGCAAGAAGTCACATTGATCACAATGACGTCGAATTTTGTCGAGTGGCTAAGGAAGATGGGTTTGACATTCGTTTGATGTGTCAGCCAGCAAATTCTCCAGATTTTAACGTATTAGACCTTGGTTTCTTCAGCGCCATTCAATCACTACAACACAAAGAAGCACCTAATACTATTGATGACCTTGTTGGTGCTGTGGTGAAAGCGTTTGAAACCTTTTCCTCGGTTGAATCCAACAAGATTTTCTTAACACTACAAACATGCATGATAGAAGTCTTAAAGGTAAAAGGTTCAAACAAGTATAAAATCCCCCATATTAAAAAAGCAGTGATGCAACACGAAGGTCAGTTGCCTAGTCAAATGAAATGTGATCCCTCATTAGTAGAAGACGTGACGGAGTACTTGAGAAATGATCATGGTTCATGTCCATTTTAAGATTCCAATTGTAGAGTTGTTTTATGTTTTACCGTTCCTTATATCTTAACTTTGCTTAAATGGTTTGTGATGAAGGAAAACGCTTCACCATTCTTTGTCATGCTTAACTTTGCTAGTGTCTCAGTTTATGTGCTTCTATTTTTGCCAAACACTAAATACGGAAGTGGCCTCTGTTTTTGCAAGCTCAAAACAGAGCCATTTGAGTGAGAAGGAAAAAAAAGCTAACACTGGTCATGAATGCCATTTTATGCAAATGAAGCTTCTTACTACATTATCCAAAACACATTGCTTAAACGGTTGGTGATGAAGGAAAATGTTTCACCATTCTCTGTCGTGCTTAACTTTGCTAATGTCTCAATTTATGAGGCTAGTGAGTTACGGGAGGGAAGCTAGCCTTTCCAAGAGGGACTGATTCATGCCTCGCTCCTTGGTCCATGTTCAATTTTCTATTTTGTCTACCAGTGGATGTGAGTTGGAGGGGCTGCCCCGCTGGATAGGACATCTAACCAGACTGCCCCGCTGGATAAGCTAAAGGGAGTCAGAGGGGCTGTACGCTCTTTGGAGTCGAAGTCAGCCACAGATAGGTGGCGTCTTCTTCTCCTGTTTGAGTTTATGCAGTCTCTCTTCGATCGGAAGTACTCGTTTGTGTCGGCGGTAGTTAATTCTGCCCTCGACACTAACGTCTTTGACGTGGCATTCGTTAAGAAAGAAGAAAGGTTTGCTTTGTCACCAGTCATCACACGTAATTTCCTCCTTCTTTTCCTTGCTTCGAGCTCTAAAACTTCCTCCCCCTACTGGGGGAGCTCTCGCCTTACCAACGAGCCAACAGCTGATGGCTATTGGTCACGACTACCACCAAAAAACTCCAATGAAAATGAATATTTCACATGGAAGAGTGTGCATTTGTATGTTGGGTGTTCTTCTGTGGTGCGACCCGGCGGCTTATGTACGACCTGTGGCCCACCCCTCCTATTTGTTCAAGGCGGGTGACGTGAACTCTAATTCGATTCGGGTATTCAATCCCGCCGCTTCAGAGTTTTTATCTTCGCTGCACGTGATTCGACAAGCTCTTTTTTAAGATATTGGAAGGTCTTAAGGGCTCGTATTCTTTTCCTTGTTCAGTCTTTGGATTAGGTATACTGTAACGGGACACTTCCCCAAGAGCAGTAGAAAAAGAGAAGGGAAACTTCCTCGTAGCAATAGAATATGATTGATTAATTAATCCCTAGGGAGAGATGACTGATTTACTATAATGGGAAGAACTGTATCAACCCCGAAAGGTGAAGCCTAAGTGAAGAATTCATCCCTCTCCTTTCGTCGAGCGACTCCGTCCCTTTTGTGTTTCTGTTTTTACCAAACACTAAATACAAAAGTGGCCTCTGGTTTTGCAAGCTCAGAACAGGGCCATTCGAGTGAGAAGGAAAAAAAGATAACACTAGTCATGAATGCCATTTTATACAAATAAAGCTTCCTACTACATTATCCAAAACACGATGTACACAAACATGCCATTTTTCAAACTACTGTAAGTTTTAATAAAAACTCTGAAGATAAATTTTCAACATACTCCTGACAACTTCCTTAAGTTTTTTGGCCTCATCATCGTCAACTGTACCGTCATTAGTAGGGAACTTGTTCAAATCGAAGTCTGCAACTATGTTTGTCTCTAACACCGTATCAGGAGCCTTTACACTTTGGTCTTTAAAAGGGTCAGATTGCACTTCGTCATCCTCAGGCACTCTATTTAAATCTATCCCTGTGACTGCTTCAGCACCATCTACTGAATCTTCAACAATCTCTATCTCCATTGATTGTGAAACGAGGACAATGTTGCACAAAAATGGAAGAGTTGAGTTTTGTGATTGAGTTGCGCACCATTGAAGACTCTAAACGCTAGAGTCTTCGAAGAGGTTTGGCTCAGCACATGTGGAAGAATGTTTTAATTCTCCACGTTAATCAAAACGTAGGAATCAGAGAAGGTCAATAGTCATGCAGGGCAAATATGGAAAAAAAACAATAAATGCTTCTGAAACTTTGTAAAAGGTCTTATAAAAAGGACCAACAAACGTTTATGGAAGGGGTCGTATAAAACGGACCGGAGGGAGTATTTGTTTATTTACTAGTCCTAATTAGTTGCTGATACATATTTATAAGGTCATGCATTTATATTGATTGATTTAATTATTTGATATTGAGTTAATTATTATCCCTTGTAAATCCCAAATTTCCTTGCACAAGACAGATATATATATATAATAGTAATATTAATAAATGGGCTGAGGTTATACATATATAAATATGAATTTAAGGATTATGGGTTGGTGTATGTGCCTTAAATACAAGGGCGTGCTACCATCCTTAATGGGACCTAGTCAGGTGTGATAAAGGGAATTGGGAGGAGAAGGAGCTATCCGTTAGGCGTAGCCACCCGAATGAAACGGGTAAGGAGCTGTCAACGAGATGTAGTTGCCCCCGGAAAGTGTGAATTTGGACATGTAAGTAAGAGGGGTAGAGAAGGAGCTGCCCGTTAGGCATAGCCACCCAAGAGAAATGGGGAAAGGAGCTGCCAACGAGGCGTAACCGCTACCTTATCTAACCTAGTGATAAACCTCCACTAAGTAATCACATTGAGAGACCCAGGTCTAAATGGGTATTCGTGAGTACAACAGGTGGGGATTTGCCAAATTGTAATGTGTGATGGTTAATTTATACTCCCTTAATTCATTGTTATGATTCTTGACATAATTGTGGGAATCTATTATTTGCTCACTGAATTTTAACTTACCCTTTCAAATTTTAACTTTTTCAGATAGTGTAATGCCCAATTTTCGTTAACGCCTCTGGACCTAATCCACCTCCCTCATCTTAGGTGCTGAGACGTGTGGCGGCGAGCCTCCTTTTTAGAACTGGGAGCTCGATTTACTTTTCTTTTGGGTTTTGATATTTATTGTAATGAATTGAGATTTATATTGTAAAGTATTTTAGGAGTAGGACCAGTGGTTATGGGTGTTGTTTCCCCCTTCCCTATTGTGGATCCTTGATGTTTTGGATGATTGATTGGGGAGAGCGGAGCTCTCCGTTATTGTTTCTGTTGAATTCTGGCTGTTTGTAGAAATTTGGGATGTCATATTTATAGAGGGCACTCTGCCGAACTTTCTATAAAAAGCTAGTGCACGAAAGAAAGTAAATTTTATATATCCAACAAGGTAGGGTTACACTTAGTGTACTGTTATTTGGTGTAGGACCTCCTAAAGGTTATCTACTAAGATAGTGCAGTAAACCAAGTTGTAGGTCAGAATTTCGTATAGACTCCCCGTGTTGGTCACCCCTTTCTCTTGGAGAATGGGGCGTGACAAAGTGGTATCAGAGCATAAGTTCCTGTGTCCTGTGAAATAAGTGCTTCCTAATGACGCCTTAGTTATCTGTATGAACCCAGGTATAATTATAACTAAGATATCATTAGAGGCCTTATAGGGTATTAAGGGTTCCTTCTTTATGTGTAAGACTTCAGGAAGCATGGGTTTTTGTAAATTTTCATGTCTATGAATGATTGGTTTTTCTTTGTTTTGTTCTAAACCTGTGCTTTAGTTTTTATAGAGCAATGATGCTGGTTGGATCTAGCGCAACTGTAGGGGCAGTTGCAGAAGAGAATGCAGATGAGCCTTCTGTTGAGGCTCCTATCCCACCGATGGCCCCAGCCCCTAGGGGTCGTGGTAGAGGAGTTGGTAGAGGTCGAGGTAGACATGGAGGGCGTAGTGGGCAAGGCAGGGCCGCCCCGCCCCCGGTAGAGAATGTAACGGGAGGAGGACTTATGCCTCCCCAGTCGCAATCAGGATCATTGGATGCTTTGGTAGCTAGGTTACAAGGGACTGTGGAGGCACTAGCAAATGTAGTGCAAGCACAGGGAGCTAGAATTGAGCAATTAGTAAGTGTTGTAACTCCACAATCTCAAGCACAGGTTCAGCCTACTCCAGTGACGCAGCCAGTACAGAGTGAACGGAGGAATGCTGATGATTTAATATCAAAATTCTTGAAGTTGAAACCGTCAACATTTTTCAGGTCTGATAACCGAGAAGATCCTCAGCTCTTCATAGATGGTGTTGAGAAGGCGTGCCGAGCCCTTAAATGCTCAGGTGAAGAAAAGATAGAACTAGCCACCTATCAAATGCAGGATGTGGCTTATACCTGGTGTGAGACCCTGTTCCAAAGAAGACTTGCAGGATTACCTCCAATGACTTGGGAGGAATTTAAGGAAGCTTTTATGGCCAGATTTTTACCCAAGAGCACCAAAGATGCAAGACGCCGAGAGTTTGAGGTCTTGAGGCAAGTTCCAAGCATGAGTGTCTCTGAATATGATATCCAGTATACCCAGCTCTCACGTTATGCACCTCATTTGGTCTCTATAGAGAGAGATCGGATTGAGCGATTTGTGGATGGATTGTTACGCTCGCTGTTTAATGCAGTAGCGGCTCAAGTTGAGCAGTTTTCCTCCTATGCTGCGGCAGTTGATTGTGCAAGGAAGATTGAGTTGCGGGGGATGAAAGATAATGCCCTCTTTTCAAAGAAGAGGAAGAGGTTTGAGGGTAAGCACCAGGGTGTGGGGTACTTGACGAGTGGGTCAAGACTCCAAGACCACGGCCAGACATTGTCTCTAGTCTCGAAGAAACCCGCGCAGTCTTCTGGTATTGCAATTAGTCAGCGAACAGATCAGAGTGCTGTTGGATGTCAGGCCCAGCATGGTCCAGTCCAAATGGAGCGTAATAGCAACCGTTGCCTTATTTGTGGGAAACTCCACTCTGGGCCATGTTATAAGGCAACAGGTGCATGTTATCTCTGTGGGTAAGTAGGACATTTAAAGAAGAATTGCCTACTCCAGCAACATGGATCTAGTTATGGATCGGTTTCATCATCTCATCAGACGGCTCCTATAGCAGTTACACCTATTCAATCGATTCCCACCCAACCGACTAGGAGTGGTGTTGGGAGAGGTGCAGGAAGCTGGGGATCATCCTCTGCAGGGAGAGGACAGGCTCGGGTGTTTGCCTTAACAAGACAAGATGCGCAGGCCTCCAATGCAGTAGTGACAGGTACTCTCTGAGTTTGTTCTTACGATGCTCGTGTATTATTTGATCCTGGTTCCACTCATTCGTATGTATCTCTTCACTTTGCTAAGCGGATTGGTAGAGATCTAATTAGATTAGATGATCCTTTTATGGTTGTGACTCCGATCGGTGAATCGTTGTCAGTGGACTATATATGCCGGTCTTGTGAGGTTCTTACGGAGGATAGAGAAACCTTAGGAGATCTGGCGATACTAGCTATGACTGATTTTGATGTAATTTTAGGTATGGACTGGTTAGCTTCTTGTCACGCCACATTAAATTATTATTCAAAGGTGGTAAGGTTTCATATTCTGGGTGAATCGCCCTTTTTGATACAGGGTGATCGTAGTAAGGTACCATCTAATCTCATCTCGTCACTGAGAGCATAGAGGTTACTAAGAAGGGGGTGCCAAGGATATTTGGCTGTCATTAAGGATGTTGATCTACGAACGGTAGACCTGCAACAAGTTCCTATAGTTAAGGAGTTTGTGGATGTGTTCCTAGAAGAGTTACCTGGATTGCCACCAGATAGAGAGACTGAATTTCATATTGAGGTAGTTGCGGGCACGCAACCAATTTCTATACTCCCTTATCGTATGGCACTGTTGGAGTTGAAGGAGTTGAAGGTGCAGTTGCAGGACTTATTGGATAAGGGTTTTTATTAGCCCGAGTATCTCTCCTTGAGGTGCTCCAGTACTTTTTGTGAAGAAGAAGGATGGGTCTTTTCGATTGTGTATTGATTACAGGTAACTTAATAAAGTAACAATACACTAAGTATCCGTTACCTCGTATTGACGACCTTTTTGATCAGTTACAAGGTGCGCAGTATTTTTCCAAGATAGATTTATGTTCCGGGTACCAGCAATTGAAAATAAGGAAGGAAGATATCCCCAAGACGGCTTTTAGAACCTGCTATGGTCATTATGAGTTCTTAGTAATGTCCTTCGGGTTAACTAATGCGTCGGCGGCATTCATGGATTTGATGAATGGGATATTTAGACCATTTTTAGATAGATTCATCATAATATTCAATGATGACATTCTAGTTTATTCAAAAAGCCAGGCGGAGCATGAACAGCATTTATGCTTAGTGTAGCAATGATTAAGAGAAGAGCAATTATATGCAAAGTTCTCTAAGTGTGAATTTTGGCTAGATCAGGTGGCATTCTTAGGCCATGTTGTTTCAAAGGATGGTATCCAAGTGAATCCAAGCAAGGTGGAAGCTGTCCAAAAGTGGCCTAAACTTACTACAGTCACGGAGATTCGCAGCTTTTTGGGCTTCGCTAGGTACTATTGTCGCTTCGTAAAGGATTTTTCAAAAATAGCTGCCCCTTTGACCAGATTGACGTAAAAGCAAGTTAAATTTCAGTGGTCAGACGCTTGTGAAGAAAGCTTCCAAAAGCTGAAGAGGTGTTTGACTTCAGCCCCTGTCTTAACGTTACCATCAGGGATAGGAGGCTATGCAGTGTATTGTAATGCCTCAAGAGTAGGGTTGGGATATGTTCTTATGCAGCATGGACACATGATAGCCTATGCCTCTAGGCAACTCAAAAGACATGAGCAGAATTACCCTACTCATGATTTAGAAATGGCAACTGTGGTATTTGCCCTTAAACTTTGGCGACATTACCTTTACGGCGAGACCTGCGAGATTTATACCGATCATAAAAGTCTTAAGTACATCTTCCAGCAAAAAGATCTCAGCCTTAGACAACGCAGGTGGATGGAGTTACTCAAGGACTATGATTGCAATATTCTCTATCATCCTAGGAAGGCCAATGTAGTCGCAGACGCCTTAAGTAAGAAGTCAATGGGCAGTTTGGCTCACATTGCAAAGGATAGAAGGCAGTTAGTGGAAGAAGTTCATAACTTGGAGAGGGTAGGAATGAAGTTTGAGGTTGCTGAATCTGGAGCATTATTGGCTCATGTGCAAGCTTGTTCATCCCTTATTGAAAGGGTAAAAGCGACTCAGAGGTTAGATCCCAAGCTGAACTGGGCGATAGAAGGGGTAAGTAGTGGCAAAAATAGTGAATTCATGGTAAACTCAGAAGGGGTGCTTAGATTGGGAGACCGATTGTGTGTGCCTAGCGTGGGGGATATTAAGAGAGAAATTTTAGAGGAGGCTCATCATTCAGCATATACCATTCATCCGGGATCAACAAAAATGTACCAGGATTTAAAGCAATCTTATTGGTGGGATGGTATGAAGGGAGATATAGCCGACTTTATCTCTCGTTGCCTAGTGTGTCAACAAGTGAAGGCTGAACATCAAAAACTAGCAGGGTTACATCAGCGACTAGAAATACCTGAGTGGAAGTGGGAGAGAATCATGATGGATTTCGTAACTGGTTTACCCGTACTCTAAAAGGGTATGATTCTATATGGGTAATTGTGGATAGATTAACTAAGGCAGCACATTTCCTTTCTGTCAAGACTACTTATGGTGTGGCTAAGTATGCACAACTTTACCTAGGTGAAATAGTGAGATTACATGGAGTACCTGTATCTATAATTTCTGATAGAGGTCTTCAGTTTACCTCTCGTTTCTGGAAGGCTTTTCAAGAGGCCTTAGGTATGAGAATAGACCTTAGTACTACCTTTCATCCTCAAACCGATGGGCAGTCTGAGAGAACGATACAGATTCTGGAGGATATGTTGAGAGCATGTATCTTAGACTTTGATGGTAGTTGGGAGAGTCATCTGCCTTTGGCAGAATTTGCATATAATAATAGTTATCAAGCTAGCATTCAAATGGCACCATTCGAAGCATTATATGGAAGGCGGTGCAAGTCTCCAATAGGATGGTTTGAAGTTGGTAAAGCCAAATTGTTAGGTCCCGACTTGGTACAAGATGCACAGGACAAAGTACGGGTGATAAGAGAAAGACTGTTGACGGCCCAGAGTCGACAAAAGTCATATGTAGACCATAGACGTTGAGACTTGGAATTCACCGTAGGTGATTTGGTGTTCTTGAAGGTGTCACCTATGAAAGGCGTGATGAGATTTGGCAGGAAGGGAAAGTTGAGTTTGAGATATGTGGGACCATATGAAGTGCTGGAAAGGTCGACAATGTGGCTTATCGTTTAGATCTACCCCAGGAGTTAGCAGGAGTCCATCCAGTGTTCCATGTATCTATGTTGAGAAAGTACTTGTCCGACCCTTCTCACATAATTAAATCTCAGGAAATTGTGCTAGATAAGGGGTTGATGTATAGGGAAGAACCTCTTAAAATTGTAGATAAATAGGTAAGGAAGCTTCGCTCAAGAAAAGTAGCAATGGTTAAGGTAGCTTGGTGTAACCATTCACAGGAAGAGGCCACTTGGGAGCTAGAGAGTGAAATGCGAACCAAATACCCTCACTTATTTGAACTTTGAGGTAAGAACTCGAAATTTAAATTCGGGGACCGAGTTTTTTTAGAGGGAAAGAATGTAATATCCGGAGGAAGCTACAGGGGAAAAGGGGGTTTCTTTTTTTTTTTTTATTTTATTTTCTTCATTGGTTCATTTACCTTTTTCTCTTCTGAGTCTCATCCTTCCCGTATTTCCTCTTCTCCGGCTACTGTTTGTTCTCCCCCTGGTGTGTGTGTGCGAAGCTTCTCCCCTCAAGCTGCAGGTGTTTCTCCTCCAGCGAAGGACGATCGCCGGCGTCGGGTAAGCTTCGCCAGCTCCCTCGCTGCTGATTCGACCACAACAACGCAAGGAAAAGAGCTGCAGCGCCGTCAGTCCAGTAAGTATTTCTGTCTCCCACACTCCCCATCTCTATCGATGTGCTGTGTTCTCCCTTAATCCCGTAGATTCTGGCTATTTCTCTCCATTTTCGGTCCTTCCCTGCTCCAAGGAACGAGAAGGATAGGGAGATCCTTCCATCCTTGGTTTGGCCGGCGATGGAGAACAGAAAAAGGGGGTTTTATTTTTGGGCTTCCTAACTTTATGGGGTGTATAGAAATCCTTAAAATTTTACTCCCTTAGAATGATATATGAACTTAAAGGATGAAGTATGATCTATATAGAAAGATTAGGTTAAAGGTTGCTGTACATGAGTATGGTTCTATGAATAACAGGTTGCTTGATAGCTATTAGGGAATTATATAAATGTAAGTGTGATCATTGTGAACCTATGTGGTGATTTGGTGAGTTGGGTGTTATCAGGAAATCCTATGAGCATTGGCAGTGAAGGAAATTGGCATTTCAAGGAGGAACCAGTAACGTGCTAACTTTAAGTAATGTCTGTGAGTAAATAATGGATTTTGAAGCATTTGCCATTATTATAAAACTTGAACTTATTACTTTCTATTTGAAATCATTTTCAATGAGATAAAATGATGATATATATATATATATATATATATATATATATATATATATATATATATATATATATATATATATATATATATATATATATAATTATATGTATACCTGCTTGGTGGCAACAACTTATTCCGAGAGAGGATCTATTTGGAAAAGTAACTTTTAGTTATCCTTATTTGTGTATTTGTTTATTTACTAGTCCTAATTAGTTGTTGATACATATTTACAAGGTCATGCATTTATATTGATTGATTTAATTATTTGATATTGAGTTAATTCTTATCCCTTGTAAATCCCAAATTTCCTTGCACAAGACAGATATATATATATAATAGTAATATTAATAAATGGGCTGAGGTTATACATATATAAATATGAATTTAAGGATTATGGGTTGGTGTATGTGCCTTATATACAAGGGCGTGCTACCATCCTTAATGGGACCTAGTCAGGTGTGATAAAGGGAATTGAGAAGAGAAGGAGCTATCCGTTAGGCGTAGCCACCCAAATGAAACAGGTAAGGAGCTGCCAACGAGATGTAGCCGCCCCTAGAAAGTGTGAATTTGGACATGTAAGTAAGAGGGATAGAGAAGGAGCTGCCCGTTAGGAGTAACCACCCAAGAGAAATGGGGAAAGAAGCTGCCAACGAGGCGTAGCCGCTACTTTATCTAACCTAGTGATAAACCTCCACTAAGTAATCATATTGAGAGACCCAGGTCTAAATGGGTATTCATGCATACAATAGGTGGGGATTTGCCAAATTGTAATGTGTGATGGTTAATTTATACTCCCTTAATTCATTGTTATGATTCTTGACATAATTGTGGGAATCTATTATTTGCTCACTGAGTTTTAACTCACCATTTCAAATTTTAACTTTTTCAGATAGCACCTTTGGACCTAATCCACCTCCCTCATCTTAGGTGCTGAGGCTTGTGGCAGTGAGCCTCCCTTCTGGAACTGGGAGCTCGATTTACTTTTCTTTTGGGTTTTGATATTTATTGTAATGAATTAAGATTTATATTGTAAAGTATTTTAGGAGTAGGACCAGTGGTTATGGGTATTGTTTCCCCCTTCCCTATTGTGGATCCTTGATGTTTTGGATGATTGATTGGGGAGAGCGGAGCTCTCCGTTGTTTTTTTCTGCTGAATTCTGGCTATTTGTAGAAATTTGAGATGTCCTATTTATAGGGGGCACTCTGTCGAAATTTCTATAAAAAGCTAGTGCATGAAAGAAAGTAAATTTTATATATCCAACAAGGCAGGGTTACACTTAGTGTACTGCTATTCGGTGTAGGACCTCCTAAAGGTTATCTACTAAGATAGTGCTGTAAACCAAGTTGTAGGTCAGAATTTCGTATAGACTCCTCATGTTGGTCACCCCCTTCTCTTGGAGAATGGGGCGTGACACCATATGCCTAAAATATTAGGTTCAATTTGTGTCAAAAGAAGAAATATTGTTATAGGAATGAAGTCAGAAAGTATAATATGCGTGCGGTTTCTCTGTTCCTTCAAAACAGGAGCACCGCATGCTCCTATTTTAAAAGAGCATCTGAACCGTCCAGATCTTATTATATATATTTTTTATTTTTTTAATATCAAACATTAATTTTTTAAAAAATTATAATTATAAAATTATTTTTATTTTATATATTACTTTATTTAAAATTAAAAAAAATTCAAAATTTAAAAAAAGAGTAATAAAATCTGAACTATCCCGGTTTAATCTAGACCGTCCAGATATCCTTTCAAAACAAGAGCAAAGAAATCGCACGCGTATAATACAACTCTCATGGTTTCACTCCTCACACTGGACGTTGCTAAGCATATTAATGCAAGAGAAAGTAGGACTTAACACCATTTCATCTCCAAAACGCCTGCAATTTCCAAAATGCATTGATTTAATGAGTGGTGAGATCATCCCATGGAGCTTTAGGCCTTTAATGCAAACCATCGTTTCATGATAACTTAGCAAGGAAGGATATACACATGGCGTCATTTTGAAGCTCAATTCTCACTTTATATATAGCAAATCCACTCCATTCATTCCAGCAACAAGCAAAGAAGGCAAAAAGAGAGAAAGTGAGGTAGGGAGATAGAGACAGAAAGAAGGAAAAGCAAGCTAAGAAAACCTTTAGTTAAAGTAGAAGTAACAACTTTTCTTTTAAAATTTTGTTATTAGCAAAAATTTTTAACATTTTTTATTAAGTTATGGTTATAGTGAAAATTCATGTAAATTTAAATAATGACATTTGCATTCAAATAGCTTAATCATGGGATTATTTTGAAATATTGTCTTTTTTTATATCATTTATATCACTTAATATATTATTAATCATATATGGTAATTTCTCATGGAACCATGAAATTAAAACTTTGAAATGAATTTGCTTTATCTAATAACTTTCAAAACTTGAAGCATAAAATACAAATTTTACATGCACTTATATTAGAAAAAATTATTCACAACTACCCTATGCTTGGAAATGTCTTATACTTGGAAAAGGATTTTCGATGGACTTTGATAAAAAAGAAATTGTTATCTATACATGACAATGGGCATAGAATGTGGATTGCGGACTTTGGACTAAGACATTTAAAATAATTTTGGAATAATACTAAATATAACATATTATTTTTGGTTTTATGAGAAAGCATTATTTTACAATTTAGTATTATCTTAGGATTTTGAATTATCTAGGACAATGCACTAAGTTGATTATGATCCATTTGTTATTTAGTCTCTTGTATTCCAATTGATAGTTGGATTGTTTTTCAAATCTTTATAAATAACTATCAATAAGGTTTAGAGAAATGAATCTTAACAAGGGAGATGATCTCACAAAAAGAAAGATAAAGAGAAATGATTCTTTAAAAAAAAATGTATAAAAGGAGGTGATTTTGAGAGAAATTATTCTCAATAAAGAAAGTGATCTCAATAAAACAAGATAGAATCTTCAATAAGAGAAGTAACTTATAATTGCATAATTCTCCAATTACAGATACATTTTGTGAGATGTTCTATTTAGAGAAAGTATTTGTTATGAGCAATCATATTTCTCCTATAATGAAACCTCAAACAGGTTAAATAATCATAAAAGCAAGAAGTATTCTTAAAGTTTATATGTCTTACTCTTCTACTATATGACCATAAAATTGTAAAGTTTGTAGCTTTGTACACTTGGAAGCATAATATGGTATTTTTATTGTTGTTATTATCTACCAATAAGTCCAAATTCTCACCATTTCTATGATGCATGTAGACACTAACTTGCAAGTTGCCCTTGGTCTGAGTTATGATGACAGTTGAATTGGTCTAGATGGATGTCCCAAGAATAGGATATGTGTAAGTGCTTCCAAATATTAAGATCATTGCTTGGGATGAAAGCTGGAGAAAACTTCCAAACTAGGCATCACATGTATCTAGTTATAAAAATAAATGTTTGTGGGTATATATGTGTGTGTGTGTGTGTGTGTGTGTGTGTGTGTGTGTGTGTATTAAAAGTAGAAGACCTTTGTCAACTTTTGAAAAATTTACCCACAACTCTTCTATTCAAAAAATGATCTGTGCATCATGTGCATGATATATGAATCCAACTATTGGTTTATCATATTCTAAAAAGTTAGAAATTTAAATGAGTATTCCTAGTTATTGTTCAACTTTCAAATAAATTATTTTTTTATTCACATTAACCTTCTATTATAAATTAAAAGAACATCAACAATCATAATAATAAAATTAGGAATCTCACACAGATTAAGCGGTATTGTTGTATTTTTTGAGATTGATTATGAGTACATAACTTTTGCAAATATTAAACAGCTCCAAGATTATCTTGCATGTCTGCAACTAAAATAGAAAAAGTAATAATAAGTCAAATATTTTAGGTAGTTATAGGTGGTTTCTTTAATTGAAAAAAAAAAATGTGAGAAGACTCCCTTGCTCAAGCACGCGCGCAGCTAGGGAAAATCAGTAAATGACAGATCACCATCCCAAGCGATACAGTACTAATTGTACATGGTAAGCGCAGAAGAATATGGTGGGGAGTCCGAATATTTCTTTTCCTTCTGCAATCCGTCCATTGCTTCTGATTTAGTGATTTTCATCTACAGGCAACGTGTCTGTCAGTCACATAGAGACACACACAGCTGCACCCAGCCACGGAATGCCGGAAGCCAAAGAACAAAGTGCCAATGCACGACGAATAATTACATATCACTCGTTTTCCATGTAAGTGTAAGGATGTATCGACAAGTTTTATCATCCGTAAATATTTAACATTTTATGAAGTCCTTACAATTATGTAAAGTCAAAGAGCGTAGAATTTTTGGTTCATACAATACTCGATAAGGTGCTAGTCATAATTCATATATAGCTGTACTGTCGTTTTCTATTCTTCAACTCTAGCGTCCCTTGTTCTTGACTTCTTCATTGTAACGACGAATTTGTAACAGTTGGAAGCAGTGATTCTTTTGTCTATTAGTCCTCGAAAAGGGCAAGTGTAAGACTGGTAGATAACAGGTTTCACTAGATACGCGGTACAATGATCTCGGAAAGACGATTAGCAAAAGTTATCCCGGCTCAAATACATTATGGAAAAAGACCAAACTAGCGTAAATGAACCAAAACATGTTCTATTGTGTAGACCAGTGAAAATCCGGGAATGTAAGCTATTTAGGACCAGAGATCCATGTTGTCAAGTAATGTAATTTATTAACATTTTCATTTTAACGAATTCTTCTTTCTAATCTTGAATTCAAGCAGTGCATCTACGAATCTCTGTTGTTGCCAGTGGAAGATGTCACTCTTAAAAAATTTGTCATAATTGTCCAGGAAAAAATCTCCCAAAATGCAGGGCTGCCCATAGGAAAAAGGCCGATCTTTCTAAATGCTCAAGCAGCAAAAATATCTTGTAAATGTTACCGGAGCACACTTTGAAAGCCTCGGTAACAAAGGAAGAACTAATCAAGTTACATTATTAAGTACATTACCTAGTAGAAGTAAGGATTGAAAACAAAAGCTGCACCTAATGGTATCCGGGTGGCATATAAGCAAGATATCATTGGTATAGTGGTATGTTATAGAGGTGTTGCAAAACCTGTTACAACAACAACAGTAAAAGTTAGGATTGCCAAGTATTAAACGAAAGAAATGTCCAGCACAAACAAGACAAAGCAAGCTGTATAATGATAAACTCGATAATGAAGGTACTCAAAAATTCCCCCAAAAAGAATGAGAATGAAGGTATTCATTATTCAACGTGGCAATGTTTTTCACATGATTCCTGTGGAGGGCTTGAGAATGCAAAAACCCTATCAACTCAATGTCCATGATCTGAAGCCAGGAAAATTCTCTTGATGATAGTATGAATCAACAGAAACTTCAGGTCACAAAGCCACAACTTATGATATTGCTACCTCCTAAAGGGAAATCATTCCTCCAAACAGAAAGAAATAGACAAAAAACCTGTGATATTCCCTTTAGACTCAACAGAATCAATCACTCATGTTTTTTCCCCACTTTAGTATTCTCTCACATTAACTACTCCAAACAATTGTCCAAAAGTATCAAATAGTAGAGTCAATTATACTGCCCTCCCTTCAAGTTTGTGGAAATGACAGGAAAGTCAATACATGAAGATATTGACACTCTTGACTCCCCTTACTAAAATCAAACCAGACATGCACACTTCAACTAAACTTAGGTGCGTGAGGTAATCCATTCAGAACATCAAATAGCCATTGGAGCAGGATTAAGTTGAAATCCACAGCAGTGAAACATCTGTTCAGCTTAAAGGCAGAGGGCACTGACATCAGCTATTAAAGGAGGATTTAAGAAGGTTGAGAGGGTCCGGCTTTAGGATGAAAAGGTCTTAACCAAGAAAATTGTAATGAATTAATTATGGTAAAAAGGAAAAAGATCCATTAAAGTTCCAAAAATCAAAACAAAAGTCACTACAACACAACAAAGTACAATAGAGAGCATCAAAAGTTCTGAAAAACAAGCATAGGCAAAACTAAAAGTCCCTAGCTGGGCTCGCAGGCCTTGACATTGTACTAAAAGACAAATCCTGTTTAGGTAGCACAGAACAGGGGACCCAAAAAACACAGGAACAGAGGAGAAGAGAACCACTTCTTCCTGCAACCCAAGTGCATATTTCAGCCAATCTATTCACACAAGTCTCCTCCATAGATGTGACCGATGCTACAATGAGGATAGTCTTCATGAGGTGTCTGCAAGAAGTTGTCGAGGTACCATAATGATGAGAATATAGGTTAGCACATGTATTAAAAAGTAAAGCGCATTCTTAGAGTCAGCCTAAATGGTATTTCCTATTTGCTGCTAATTTAAGTCCATGCCAGACAGCCCATAGCCTAGCTAGACTGTACCATAGCCAATCCTACTGGTTACAAGCTCTTAAGTTCAAGGGTTGGGGAGAGGGGCTCCAGTGCAAAAGAATAACAGTATGTAAGCTCCATATCAGACAATAATAATACAATCACCAACCACTACTAATTTAGCAAGGAATAAAGTTTTCTGCTTCCAAACTTTTTTCTGTTAAGCAAACCCAACCTTGACTTCATTTGGTCTAGCTGTAAAATTCATGGAGAAAGAAAACAAAAGATCAACCCTGCCTGTCTTCGGCCAAATCTTAAATTAGTTGAGTAGAATGATGAAGAAATATTACACTTCACAAGATTATTCTCAATCCATTTTAATACCCAAGGTCCAAGTAGATTATGACCACTAAGCCACAGGTGTAATGAAGGCCGTCCTCCCCAGTGCCAACATGAGCTATCTAACAGGGCAAGTCATCAAAATTGATTTCATCTTCTCCCTTGTCATTTTATTACAAGGGAACATAATCAAATAGGTGAAGTGTTCTTCTGTTTCCATAAATTTTGGGTTTTCTGTCATTTCCACATACTTGAAGGAAGGAGGTATAGTTTACCCGAGGTAATAAAAAGATAGAGACTTCCAATAGGTAAAATCATTTAGACAAAATTGATCTTCTGCAATTTCTATTGTGCTTAGTTTAGCCATGCCTTTATATTTCACAAGGAGAACACCCGTACAATCCTTGAGCAATTTCCCAACATCAGCCAATGTTATCTCTTAATACAAAAAATTCAGATAAACACAGAATAAGATGGAAGAAATATGGCAAAGAAGGCTTTACATTCACTCCAAACCACCAACTCTAAAGCCAGAAAAAGTTGTGTTACTTTGCAGGTAATAGAAATATACTTTATCAACTAGAATCATTGTAGTGGCAATGCATCAAGTTGAAGGGGGGGTTGTTTGCTCACAATTACTCATATGGTAAGACTAGGAGTAGTCCTAAAAGCATACTGGTCCCTGTATTGGCAATCACTTTCAAATTTACTACTTATAAATCATATTAGTACTAGAGTCCATCATTTCATATTTATCATCCCTCAACTTAAATCTAGCCTATGAATCAGAATCAAATACCTTCTCTTAAATTCTTAAACTTCAAGTTTACTGTGAAGGAACTAGCAGTTCAAAACTGCCTATGCATTCATATTCTTGTTTTAGATTCCTATGAGTCATATGCCCTCCGCTTGAATCAAATAGACACTTGGAAGTTGTTCTTAACATTCCAAGTCCACATGAAGCTATGTAGAAACTCTTGTAGATCCTTCCCCTGTCCAGACTCGAGACTTTAGTCATGTATTATAGATTATTACTACTTTTCTACAACAAGAACTGTAAATCTTGTAGCAAATTATGAAATGTATAAAACAATATGGGATTTGAAGGAAAATTAGTGATGCATAGTTTGAAGGGTCACAATAACATGTTAAAGTCACCAAGCATCATCACCCCCATTATTACAATTATATTGAGGCAACAATCAAATTTCCAAATAACCAAAGTATCAACTCTGTAATATTGCCCATTTTCCCCCCAAAAAAAAAACAAAAGTAGAAATGAGATTGTGAGTCATAGGATTGATAATTAAATATGACAAATTTGAAAGGAAATGCACAAAGGATACCTTCTGACAGACACCCCCACTTGTTATTGTGTAGAGACAGCAGAGAAGTGAACAAGGCAGAGGAAGTAACACTATGCAATGGCATCAAAGACACCTGTGCGCCAGCCAACTGCTTAGGAAGCCTAAAGAGCAACAACATAAATAGACTGTTGCATAATGCACAACCTTAAAAAAAATACCAATTCTAATACGTTAAGGAGGCCTTTCAAATAACAGTATAGTAAAACACAGACTCTTGTATAATGCACAACCAAACAGATCTTTCTCCCAGTAAATGATAAGAAATGTTGAGACTAATGCACCAAAAAAAAAAAAAAAAACAATGTCACTTGATTTTCATCAAGAATACAAAGTGATCTTAATAGACTGTAAACAACAACCATTATGTTCCAGTAACCTAGTAAGATAGTCAACGAAAATTGCATACAATATCGGCACTCCACATTGTGTTCCCTAAATTCCAGAAACACCAAATGAATGATACTGATTGAGCAAGAAAATGATAATAGTACGAAAAAGCAGAGAAATTCACCAGGAAAACGGGAGCGGGCACTTCTGCGTACCAACTCGAGAAGCAGAGGTGGGTCTGCATGAACCTAACCCACTAAGTTTAGTGGCATCCGAAGCAAAAGCAGATGAAGAACGACGAGAAAGTTGGGTTCTCGCAGAAGCCGAAGCGATTTGAAGGGATTTTCTTGCACAAGTAGCCGCCATTTCTTCTGCTGTGCCCGAAGACAGTCCCTTCTTGCTCACAATTCACAATCCAGCACCGGGAGGGAATCACCAAAGGGTTGTTTCTGGGCTGGGTCTATTTGACTGGATCTCTCTGTCCACAATGGGCCTATAATGGGCCTCACTACCAGCTCACAATAATTTTGTTGGAAAGTTTTTTTCTCATAAAAAATAATTTGTGTGTTGTATGACTATGATCATTCTAAAATTTACTTCTAAATTATTTTTTTTTAAATAAAGGAATTTTTTTTTTATTTGAAGTTACTACTAGTGCTACCTTCTTATCTTATGATTGTCATTGTCATTTTTGGTGAGCTCAATATTGTCAACACAACCTGCGTCTGGATCAAATAAAAATTTTAAAATGAAACTAATTGAGGCTCGAGTCCAAACCCAAATACTTCTATTTGGGCTTAACTAGAAATAGGGAGTAAGATGAGCTTAGACTCATACAAACTTTTCTATTTAAATCCAAATAGAGAATTTTGAAAATATGACAAACTTGAGCCTAAGCTTAGGTCCAAAATTTTTAATTTTGGCCAAGCAATCTCATGTTTAAAATTTAAAATTGAAAAAAAGCTTAAGTTTATAATTGGGCTCATATTTAAACATTTTATTCAAACACAACTCAACCACAAGAAGAAATTTTAAATGCAAGCTGTGATTAAGCTTCAATCTATTTTTTTTTTTTTTCACATAGCTAATCTTTAGGTTATGTTTGATAAAATAAAAAATTCTTTAAAGGAGTAAAAAGGAGGATAAAAATAAGAATTGAATGGAATATTGTGATATAAAGTTATATTTGATATGAAATGAAATAGAACGAATTTTATTTTATTTTGATACTTGGTTGAGTGAAAATAGTATAAAAATAGGAATAAAAAGTGAGCAAATGATCAAAATAACTTTAGAGCTAAAAAATAATTAAAAATTAATTTTTGTTAATTTTCATTAAAAAAAGAAAAATTATAATTAAAAATATCAATTTAAAAATATTTATAATTTTATATTAAAAAACATTAAATTTTGAAATTATTTTAAAAGACTCCAAAAAAAATTTTAATTATGCATTGAAATTACAATTTAAAACTTCAAATTAAAATTGTTTGTTATTAAATTTTTTAGAATAATTTCAAAATTCAAAATCATGAAACATAACTATCATTTAAGAAAAAATAATTCTTTTTTCTTCTCTTCTTATCTTCAACAATAATTTTCTTTACCAATTTAGATTGATGAACAGTGCAACAAAATAATAGTTTTAAAAACCTATAAAATTTTTCATCTCCAACGTATCAAACAATATTTTTTCACTATGTTCCCCTCCCTTTCCTTTCAATCCTCTTCCAACATACCTCCTTAATTGGTCAAATCTATTTATCATGGTCATTACCACAACTTGGGAGTCGCTACCAACGATTGCCTCATCATCATTGCCTGCACTTTTTTTTTTCTTCTTCAATGTAATTCAAATAAAATAAAAAATTTCATGAAACATATTTTAAATGAAACAAACAACATACAATTTTATAATGAAATTACTATTCTTTTAAAAGAAATGCAAAAAAAAATTTATTTTCTGATCAAACAAACCGAGCCACAAAGAAAATAAGAAAGCATTTCAGGAAAGAAAGAAGAGAATAAGAAAGTAGTTTCAATCTTCAATTTTATTCTCAAACATAAATTAATCTTTATCTTGGCATTTGAAAAGAAATTATTTTTGTTCAATATTCTGTTGATGCAACAGTTGCAATAATTCAGGTTTTATCCAAAAAACAATTATTTTTAATACAAAATATTATTTTTATTCTATATTTTACATCATATAAAATAAAAAAATAAAATTAAAAACAGATATATATATATATATATATATATATATATATATATATATATATATATATATATATATATATATATATATAAAAATCTAAACTATTCATATTAAATTTGGACCATATATATATATATATATATATATATATATAAAATCTAAACTATTCATATTAAATTTGGACCACCGAAAAGAAATGCATATGCCGTGAATTCGCATAGGGTGCAAGGACTACTACTGAGACAGTGATTCCCAATATATCATCAGCTAGGGAATTAATAAACAATATCGTTGCAGTTTCGATCAATTTGTTGATAAGATTTGGATTAGGACTTTCATTTCCATGTACCAAGTTTGAATCTCCATTCAGCCATTAGCTTATCGCCTATCAGTTATTTGATGATACCCTTGACCACTTTTCTTATTCGAAGTGCATTCAAAGTTCGACGCTTTGCTTGCTTGCTTGCTGCTTTTCTTCCGGTCCTTAGTTTTTGGGAGGCCAAAAAACAAAACAAAAAATTATTATATCTTTTTTTAAAAAAAATTATATTTTTATAATATATTATTTAAATAAATTTTTTTTTTGAATTAAATTAAATGAGATTAGCTCATTAACAATATTTTAAATTTCTCATTTATAAATCTAAAAATAAATAAAAAAATACCAAAAATTACTCTTTATATCAATATTAATAATTTTATTACTTACGTAGGAGGATATAATTTTATATCTATTTAGTATTCGTGTAATGTACAGTAAATATATATCAAAAAAAATTATTATTAATAACATCATAATAATTTTATAAATAGCTCATAATCATATTTTAAAGGAAAAAAGTTTATTTAACAATGATAAAAATTTATAACTTTCAACTTATAAAAACATATATATTTATATAGTACATCAAAAACTATTTTATCTAATAATATTTTAAAAAAGTGTACTATTTTTAAAGATAATTATTTGTGAAAAAAATATATTGATATTTGAATTTGATTATATTTTATTCAATTACTGTAGAACTAATAATTACAAAATGTATAAAAAAATTATGCATGGCTTAAATATAAATTAAAAAATAAAAGGAATATTAAGCAAGGATAATATGGGGAGAGAGAGAGAGAGAGAGAGAGAGAGAACAGTGAGAAAATGGAAAAAAAAAAAAAGAGAAAAAGATGAAAAAATAAAAAATAAATGAAATAAAATAAAAAATACATATTCTAATTTAAAATTTCAAATAATATATATATGTATTTAAAGAATTTAAAATTTTTAAAAATATAGAGATATAATATCAATATCTAATACTGTATACATATATTTTACAAAATTAAAGAAACATTCGTGCCCGAACATATGAAGGTGTGGTGTGGAAGCTCTGGTGCCGTAGGTGTGGAAGCTCTGTTCCACCAGATTGCCGTCAGAGCCGTAGCCAGAAAAAGTCTCTTGGTGGCCAGTGGAGTCCAGGCTGTATCGCCGAAATTCGTTCACTTCCCCAAACGCATCCTCATCGTCGATGTAGTGCTTAAACTCCGATCCACCGGATCGGCGCCTTCCGTAATTGGTGAAGTTTGCGTCCTTATCGTGACTCTCTAAACTGGGTGCAACCTCGGGGAAACAGAGGAGGTGGGCAGAGGAGCAGAATTCGGGGAGGCGCGTGAAGAGCGCGTTGCTGGCGGCGAGTTTGGCAAATGCCGCCGATTCTGCAGCCGACAATGGAGAAGCCTTTGAGAGAAGAAATGACGATTTTGGTGCATTGTTGCGAATTACTTTGCCCCAATACCGAAACAGAAAAGCCTTTGGGGTGAATGGGTTTTTCTCGCCAGCCACGGCGTAGCCGGAGCTACCAGCTGCGGCGAAACCAACCTGCATTGATGAATACGCATTGCATCACTAAAAATGCCAAACGCAGAACAACCAAAAAGGCTGAGTATTTACACAA
This sequence comes from Erythrophleum fordii, assembly GCA_032878935.1. Taxonomy (NCBI): domain Eukaryota; kingdom Viridiplantae; phylum Streptophyta; class Magnoliopsida; order Fabales; family Fabaceae; genus Erythrophleum; species Erythrophleum fordii. The sequence continues at coordinate 42,725,834 of JAVQMF010000053.1, read as the reverse complement.
TGAGAGGAGAGAAAACAGAGCTTACACTGAAAGACGAGTAGAGGATAAAGAGGAAAAAAATCATCAGCCTGAGGTAGTGTTTATGCATTTTATTGCAGAGTGAGAAAAGAGAGATAATGTTGGTGGATTTGTTGGGTTCTTAGCAGAAATTCCAAATTTATGCTAGTGTGTGAGTAGTAGTGAGTGTGTGACTGCGTTTGAAAAATATGATCTAATGGGATTTGGCCTTCATATATTGACCAGAGGCTTGTCTTCCTGCGAAGTACAGTTAACAAAGAGAATGGCGTTAATATGAGTTTTGAGTTATGTATAATGCATGGATTCGAAGAGAGAATGAACAGAAATCACGTGAGTGGATATAAACATGTGTGTGTGTGTGTAGAAAAGCAACAAAAGCTACAACAATAATGATAAAGGAAGGTGGAAAGATGAGAAGAGGGCATTGGATTTATGAGCTTAAAGGAAGCAACTTTGATGGGGTGCTGCATCTGCACTGCTTGCATGAACAAGACGGAGGAAGAGGGAGCATTTATAGACCATGAAAACACTAATGGCGCGAATACAAATATGGTAAAATAAAAATAAAAAAATAATGAAAAAACGGTAAGAAATTAATATTGTAATTTTTTTGGGTAAAAAATTGAATTATTATTTTTTCTATTACAAAGAAGGGCTAGGTCTTGCTTTTTTTTTTGGGCTAAAGGTCTTGCAATTAAACCCACTGTGGAATGGAGAAAAGAAAATGAGTAGGGATAAAACCTTTGACATTAAATTATTCTCAATTTTAAAGACTAACATTATTAACACAATTAATTTTATAGATTAAAAGAGAACTTTTTTCAATATTATAGTTAAATGCGTCATCATATTTTATTTGATAATAATTTTTTTGTGTTTAAAAGATTTCAAAGACACATTCTTATATATTAATGTGATGTACTTAACTTTTTTTAAAATGTCAAATTGTCTTAATAGAAATAATAACTTTTGTTACATTAAGTGAACTTTTTTTTTTGGGCCAATATTGAGTGAACTAACTCTCCAGCTAAAACTTAAAAGGTTCGTTTTTTTTAGTATTATAGTTAAATGCGTTATCACAATTTATCTGAAAATAATTTTTTTTTATTTAAACAATCTTAAAGACACTTTTATTTATTAATGTGATGTACTCAATTTTTTTAAAGAAAATAAATCAAATTTTCTCAATCAAGATCATTATCAAGCAAACTAACTCTCGAGTTAAAACTTAAAAGATGCATCGTTTTAGGATTTTTTTTTTTATATTTTAACCAAAACTAAAAATCTTTTCATAAAGAATAACCATTTTGAAAGATTTGGTCTTCACAATTAAATGACTCATGATTTTTGCATGAGATGCACTCTATTGTTTTTGCATGAGCATGACTGCCAATCAGTTCAATCCTGATCTCCTTTTTAGTTGTTCAAAAGTTAAAATATAAAAATAAGAAACACAAAACCTTTAATTAACGCTTCATTTTTATTTTTTGATATAATTAGAAACAATTTCTTGTACATAATCTTATATAATACTTTATTTATGGAATGGTAACTCGTGTACTCTATTATTTTTGTTTTGTTTCTTTCTTTTTCTCCCATCTAAATAAAATCCCAGATTTCTGTCTTTCCGTTTTGAATTTTATGTCTCCATATTGGTAAAAAGAAAATTACAAAATAGGAGCTTATTCGTACTTAAAGAACAGATTAATAGGGGATCACTATAATTCTAGATTCAATTTTTGTTGATTAAAATGGCGCTTGAGATTTATAAAACTAACCTACAACGTTTGTTTTATCTTTTGGCCAAACATTTCTGTTTATGCTTAAAGAATGTTTAAGTTGTACTAAAAAATGATTGTTCAGTCAGTAAAAAAATTTATAAACTTAAATTTAATTATTAAAAAATTATTTTAAAAATAAAACTATAAATGTAACATACCCATAAAAGAATATGTTTAAGAAAAAAAATTTAATTTCAAACAAAATTTGGGGAAATTCCTATCTATAATACATTTAAAAGGTGATTAGTTACCTTCTCACTTTCATTTGTTCAATCAAATACTCCGATTTTTTTCTTTTGGGTCATCTAATTTGACTAACACCTTCTATACCTTTTTTTTTCTTTTTGGGGTCAAATTGATACTTCTTCTCAATGGACCATTGGATGCACTAGTGCGCTCCGAAAGAAAATTTAATTTTGAATTATTTTTTAGAAGAAAACCGTATTTGTAATAATTTAAAAAATGAGGAGTTACACTCTCACTTTCGTTTGTTGAATCAAATACACTGATTTCTCCTTTTGGTTGGATCAAATCGATATCTTTTCATTTTCTTGGATCAAATCGATACAGTTAATCGGTGGGCTATTGAACGGACCATACTTGTAAGAGTGCGTTAGAAAAGTAAACTTAATTTCAAACAAAATTTGAAAAGACGCCCCTATCTGTAATCCTTTTAAAAACAGAGTAGTTATTCTCTCGCTTTCATTTGTTCAATCAAATACTCTGATTTTTATTTTTTTGGGTCATCTAATTGAACTGACATTCAATAATTGTTTTTTTTTTTGAAGGCCAAATCGTTGCTCCTAATCAGTGGACTATTAGTTGGAAATGATCTAAATAGTCCTCCTAAAAGGAGCATTTGACAGTGGAAAATTCATCTGCTTGGCTTAGAATATTTTTTTTATTATATTTAGTATACAGAATTATTATATAAAAAAATAAAAATATGAATAGAATAGAATAATTATATTTGCTATAAATAAAAAAATGAAAATATTATGTTTAGTTGGATGAAAATAATATTAGAATAAAAAAATGATATACTATTACTTTAAAAGTGATTAAAAAAACAACAATAGCAATGATATAATAAATTTTGCACAAATTAGACACAATAATTATTTTTAATTTATGTGTTTATTTAAAAAATAAATTTTAACTCTTTCTCTGCCATTTAGATGATATTTGATTATTAAAATAACATCTGATTATTAAATAGAATGTAAAAAATGATTAATTCTCTCTCTCCTTCAAACCAAGTGTTTAATTCACTCTGTCATTTGTATAATCATTAATAACATCAATCAAACACATTATGTGAATTAGTAGTTGATTTGGTAGAATTATTTGTTTTCTTTTTAAATTCACATAATATGTTAGCTTGATATCATTAATTATTATATAAATAAAATGACACTGCATATGATAATTAATAACTTTTCCAATTTTAATGGCAATGGATTTCGATTATATGCATTTAGCTTGTGACATATTGAGAAACTCTTAGGTTTGAAAAAAGAAAAAGAAAAAGAATAACAACTAATAATTGAAATTTAGAAAGATTAATGCGTATAGACTAGATGAGATCCTCTAAAATAATTTATTTTATTGCATCATATGCAACAATACCTTTTTGGTCTTTTCTTTTATTGAAAAATGATATAAAATATTTAAAAATTATAATAGGGAAAATATAATATTAACTATTAAAAAATTATATTTAAAATTTTTTAATTGTATTTCATTCCCTTAAAAAAGAACATCTAAAAATGTTATTGCTTATGATGCAAAAGAATTGGTTGACGTGAAAGATGTTGTTAGTATGAATTAATCAAAATTTAATAGTCAAAACAAAATAAAAGAAATTGCATACCTCATAAAGAATCCATAGATATAGATATTAGATTGATGAGTAAGGGGAGGAGAGATAGGTACATCATACAACTTATTTTATTTCTTATGATTTTTTTAAAATAGAGAAAAAGAGAAAGAGTATTAACAGTTTTTAATATGATATTAGTATTTATAAATTGACTACCTCTTTTATCTTTTTTTTAAATTATAAAAAAAAATTAAATTTTGCCTATCTTCTCTCAAACTTATAATAAGAGACTATTAGCTATTAAAGAATTATAGGTCAGAGCTTCTACTCAATAGATTTATATATAATCTAATTTATTATGGATTACACATACTTAAAAAAAAACCAATTTATTTAAGATTTAATACCAAATACAAAATTGATTGTTTAAAATATAATATATAATTATCTTATGATTAATTAATATCAATCCATATTTAAACATTAATTTATAAATTAATCTGACAAAGGATACCTCTTAATGGACAGGGCCAGATAACATCTTGGTTGGCTTTTTTTATCTTTTAATTTTTTAATATAGTGTTGGTTTTGTCAATTCCCATTTCCTTCACGGGATATTAAAAAAGGCATACAAGCAGGATTGAAAAAAAATTAATGTGTAATTTTTATATATTTATTAATTTTTTAAAAAATATAATCAATGTATAATTTTTTAATAATATTATGACAAATACATAATTTTTATAAATAATTATATAATATTTTAATTAAATTATATATTTATTATAATATTATTAAATAATTATACACTTTTTATATTTAATTAAAAATTTTAATAATAAAGATATAATATAATAAATCATACCTAAATGTAATCCTATGAAAAATAGATATAATGATTCTTGTCTATCTCTTTCTTTATTTTTTGTTTATATGATAAAGCAGGAGCAGTACAACTTTATTTTATCCAAAGTGTAATTTAATCATTACTTTTTTAATATACAAATAATTCTGCACCCAAATAGAAAAAGACAATTGGCATAACAATTAAATGCTTCTAAAAACTTAGGAGGTTTCACTTGGCGGATTCAACCTTTGAACATAATTATATGTGTCCCCTAAATGATGTATCAAAAAAATTATCTTCCATTGCTAAAGTGAAACGAAATTATTTATACGTACTTACATTTATGAAATTACACAATTGAGTTTCAAAGAAAAATACATTGATTAGAGAAATTCAATTTAAAAAAGAAAAAGTAGAGATGATTGGTTTTTGGATTTAATTTCTTGGCATCTTCTCTCTCTTGTTATTTTACTTACTCAATGCATGTCAAATATAAAAAACTGCACAAAATCAGTTCTACGCAAGAAAAAAAAAATGCTAAAACTTTATGCAGTAAAAACAAGGGGAAAAAATCATATATACTCTACAGATAATGTGTATTACTCTGTGTTTTTTTTTTTCCCTTTTCTTTTTGGAATCACAAATAATTGCTACAGAAAGAAAAAGAAAGGAAAAAGGTCCAATGCATAGATTCATGCATTATAATTACTATAATGTCGGATGGCTTATACCAAAAGTAAAATGAGAATTCTAAAACCAGCTGGGGTATACATCAATTAAGTATAATTAACTAGTTAAATGAAGTGAATTATAACAAGTTAATATTTTAGAAAGAATTAAATTCAACTTATTTATATAACTACATTGAAACTAAATTTAAATGAATTTCGATGCGATACTCAAATAAATCTACTTGATAATTAAATAAAGGTTCTTCATTCGAATTACAAGGATCTCGATTCTCAGACCTTAATGCTAAGACGAAATGAGGTACGAAAGGGAGGATGAGACACTAGCGTTTAAAGTTATGCTGCACTCCAAACTGTGCAGATCCCAAATCTGTCTTCACATCACGTGTCATTCAGTGATTGGCCAGAATTTTTTTAATAACAAATTTTAACACGTTATAATCATTTTTCAATTAATGCATTATCCTGGCCACCTAATATTAATTTAGGTAATTGGAAAAGATATATCTTACGTACATAATTTCGATACTCTTTGTAATAAAACTATGCATCATCTTGAAGTGAAGGCTAATGACATAGACCCGTGGGAACGGCACAATTTGCAATTGGTGTTACACCTAAGACTTTAGTTTATCAATTTTTTTTTGTTTGGCTCTAACTAAAATTTCAACCCAAAATCTTTCATTTTAAACTCGAAATCCATCAGTTTTTCTTTTATTAATATGTTTTGTTTTGAGGCATGCTCATTAGCGGTTTTGTGACCAAAATTTGATCCTCACTAATTAAATGTTGATATATATATATATATATATATATATTTACCTTCTATAAAATACTTTTTCTTTAGGCATATTATGTCTTGACACTAAAAAAATCTCTTTACATATCTATCTCTGAGCTTGAGTGACATTTTTTTTTTTTGATACAAGTGTTACGAAATTTTAATATACATAATTCAATATCTTTCTTGGCTTGTTTCCTTTGTCTATCTTCTCTTAAAATCTTATGTATTCTTTGGAACCCAAAAAAAAAAAAAAAAAATCAGTTTCATACGTTGACATTGGACAACACTATATTTTCAAACAAAACAAAAGATGGTGAAATATATTACGCTTTAATGCAAGAGTTTCAAGTATCGAATATAAATAACTGCTTGCGTTTGCTGCCATTGTCCTTCCCGTTCGTAATCATCTTCCTCAACCCTCGACGCGTCTTCCATTGCCATGGATCCATCCTCACTATAAGAAAGGCAGGCTTTAGCGGAGGTTAAAAGAACCCTTGCTCAAGCCAACATTAACAACAATTAACAATACTTATATCTAATTACCTTAGATTTTTTACAGTCATGCATTGGAAGAGAGAGATACAAAATAATAAAAATATGTATAAGGTATACTTTTTATTTTTACACTTAATTTCTCTTTTTTTTTTTAATCTTTTTTTTTTACTATATTATATATAGTTAATTCACAATTACATAAGATCTAAACTCATATCTAACCATAGCAAAATAACGATTATTAAAAGTAATCGTCATTAAAAACACATTTAATTGCCTAATCAAATTGACCATAACACATAAATAGCTGGCCCTCGCCTATAGTTCCCAAAACCAATCTCTGCCCTTTTCTCCATTGTAATTGACCTACCTTTACTTGACCATTGCATTGTGGATGATCAACTTGTTGCTACCCAAATGAGAACGCCTCGTCAATAGTCATCGAACCCCAAATTTTTTTTTGGGGGGTCTTTCTGGATTGGAAGGCTGTGTTTTCTATTGAAATGTAAGATTATTATTGAGATTTCCAAGTTTTAAGCGAGGTGATTTCCGAGATTTTGAGTGGATTGTTGGTTTTGAAATCTTTTGGGCGTTCATTTTTCATGGGTATTGGGGACTTGCATTGTTTTTGTTGATAAAATCATATTGGAAGGTTGGCATAAACAAAATCCAAATGCTAAAGAAGCCACGAAGAAAGTTTGAAACATTCATCGGTGTATTAAGGTAGTTAGATTATGCAATAAAAAATTTGAAGCTGCACACTTGAAAAGCCAAATATGCCAAGATGGTAATGTTTTCATCTTTTTATTCCTTGTGGTATTTTAATTGATAACAAAAAATGGTTCAATGTTATGAGATATTAATATTAATGATTCTTAAGTTATACTTGTTAAAAATATATAATTATATACTGTTCAATATTTTATTATGATTGCAATTTGAGCGCATTCGGTTTCCATCATATTCTTAAGCTGTCAATCATTTTTTTTTTCGGAGATTCAATGACCCCGTCTATCTTTAAAAATACAAAGATTATTACAAGCACAAATAGTTCTGTATTAATCAGCGATAGTCCAGGTCATATCATTTTGGAAGATCCAATGGCAAACTTCAATCTGACCTGGACCCGATCCGAGAGCCAGGAAGGCTCCGTGAGTTGGACTCCAAGCTGTTGTGTCCAAGTGACAGATGGCAACCCCATGATTGATCTTGGCCTTGGTATTGGGATCAAATAGATCCGCTTCGTAAACCCGAACCTTTGGAACAGAGTGACAGTAATAGAGCAAGTATGGGTACAAGCTCTGGTGGCATGAAACAGATTCAGTGACGTTACCCCCGTTGATCTGTTTGATCGAACCCACCATCACTTTCTTCTTTGAACCTTTTACGTTCTCAGTGGTCCGAACCGTCACGTTGCGACCCAGTACCGACGTGGCGAAGTCGATCAAGTCCTCGATCGAGCCCACGCACCGCTTGGTCTCACCCTGGCTTGGTGCCCTCTCGCACTCACTCAACGAGTTCATTAGAATCTTGTCCATCCATGAATTATCAGCCACCTTGAATATTTGCTTTAGCTGAGAGACTTTCGAAGTCGAGAATGGTAATTTGGATAGAATCGATCGGGGCAAAAACGACCTTTCGGGCATTTTATCTCTTATATCCGGCATAGGCATCACCGTCCCTTCCTTCAGCATCGACTCACGAAAGAACTTGCCTGGCTCAACCCACTTATTTACCAAACTACCACTGACAGAATTAGCTTCCATGGAAGCATTTAGTGAGGAGCTCGCATTGGTGTATTCTGCAAAAGTGACACCCTCTTTTGCGTAATCCTTAAAGGTGTTGTTTACACCATAGCCCTTGAACCCAACCTTGTGCCCCTGTGCTTCCTTACCATACCCAGTGAATCTATCTGTGCCTTCATTGAATGATTTCCCATAATTTGTGAAATCAATTTGTGCAGCGTTTGAATTCTTCGCATAGGACTTGAACGAATCGTCGCCTATATTGGATTTATCCTTGTAATTTGCGAAGCTATCTACGGCCGCATTCCCACCAGCTCCATAATTCTTGAAGGTATTGATGGGATTGTTCACGTCAAGTCCGTAATTCGTGAATGTATCATTCGCGCCATTGCCGCTCTTGCCGTAATTCGAGAATCCAGACCCAACCACGTTCGAACCCGTCCCATAGCCTTTAAACTCATTCTGAGCCCCATTCCCATTTTTGCCATAGCTTGTGAATGACTCGTCCCCTGAATTTCCGTTCTCGGAGTAGCTTGAGAACGATTGGGTCCTCCCCGTTGCGGCGTCAGAGTACGTGGTGAATCGGAGGTCGGGGACGTTGGTTTGATCAGTGTACTGCTTGAAGTCGCCGGCTCCCCCGACGGCTCTGGTGCCGTAGGTGTGGAAGCTCTGTTCCACTACATTGCCGTCAGTACCATAGCCGGAAAAAGTCTCTTGGTGGTCGGCGGAGTCTCTGCTGTATCGCCGGAAATCGTTCACCTCCCCAAACGCATCCTCATTGTCGACGTAGTGGTTAAACAAGTCCAATCCACCGGCTCGGCGTGTTCCGTAATTGGTGAAGTTTGTGTCCTCCTGGTACGATGCGAAGTTCTCGTCGTCCTTATCGTGACTCTCTAAACTAGGTGCAACCTCGGGGAAACAGAGGAGGTGGGCAGAGGAGCAGAATTCAGGGAGACGGGTGGAAAGTGCATTGCTGGCGGCGAGTTTGGCAAACGCCGCCGATTCTGCAGCCGTCAATGGAGAAGCCTTTGAGAGAAGAAACGACGGTTTCGGTGAATTGTTGCTAATTGCTTTGTCCCAATACCGAATCAGAAAAGCCTTTGGGGTGAATGGGTTTTTCTCGCCAGCGGCGGCGAAACCAACCTGCATTGATGAATACGCATTACATCACTAAAAATGTCAAATGCAGAACAACCAGAAAGGCTGAGTATTTACACAATGAGAGGAAAGAAAACAGAGCTTACACTGAAAGGCGAGCAGAGGATAAAGAGGAAAAAAATCATAAGCTTGAGGTAGTGTTTGTGCATTTTGTTGCAGAGAGTGAAAAAAGAGAGAGAATGTTGGTGGATTTGTTGGGTTCCTAGCAGAAATTTTAAATTTATGGTAGTAAGTGAGTAGTAGTGAGCGTGTGACTGCGTTTGAGAAATATGCTCTAATGGGATTTGGCCTTCAAATATTGACCAGAGGCCTGTCTTCCTGCAAAGTACAGTTGAGGGAATGGCATTAATATATGTAATGCATGGATTTGCAGAGAATGAATAGAAATCACGTAACGGAATATATATGTGTGTGTGTGTGGGTGTGTGTAGTGGAAAAGCAACAGAAGCTACAACAATAATGATAAAGGAATGAGGAAAGATAAGAAGTGGTGGGCATTGGATTTATGAGCTTAAAGGAAGCACCTTTGATGGGGTGCTGCACCTGCACTGCTTGCATGAACAAGAAGACAGAGGAAGTGGGAGCATTTATAGGCCATGAAAACACTAATGACGAGAATACAAATGTGGTAAAATAAAAATAAAAAATAATGAAAATAGAGTCAGAAATTAAGATTATGATTTTTGTTTTTGTTTTTGTTGTAAAAAATTGAATTTTTATTTTTTCTATTACAAAGAAGGTCTAGGTCTTGCAATCAAACCTACTAAAGAATGGAGAAAATGAGTGGGGATAAAACCTTTGACATTAAATTAAATTATTCTCAATTTTAAAGACTAACATTATTACCACAATTAATTTTTTAGATTAAAAGAGAGAATTTTTTCAATATTATAGTGAAATGCTTCATCATCTTTTAATTTAAAATAAATGTTTGTATTTAAACAATTTCAACGTCGCACTCTTATATATTAATGTGATGTACTTAACATTTTTTTAAGTACATAAATATTGTCATTTTTTTTATTATCACATAAATATTTAAAAATTAAATATAAGTTAAATCACTTTAAAAAAAGTGAAGATAAAGAATTAAACTCAAATCAAACTAAATCAAAACTGATAATAACTTAGAATTAAACAGATTTTCTATTTCGTAAAACCAACTTATTTGATTCAATTTGATTGTGGTTTTAAAAGTGAACTAAACCAGACTTTTAAATACTCATAATTGTTGGAGGAGCGACCAGAACTTTGCTCTCTCCTGTGTTACTTGCAGGTGTGACCGCCACACTTCGCCCTCACCGAATCTAGGAAGTAAAAGATCAATATATTTTTTGGCCAAAAAATATATTGATCTTTTACTTCCTAGATTCGGTGAGGGCGAAGTGTGGCGGTCACACCTGCAAGTAACACAGACATGATTTACCTAAATCTCTCCCAGAACCTAAAATGGAAGTAGTTTATTAGTAAATAGCAATATTACACGGAGCAGCACTATTTCTTTTAACTCTAAAGCCATTGTTATAAAGTAATTTTCTCTCCCATATCATTATCAATAAGACTCAAATATGTGATCATGACGTTATTACTGGTTTGTTTGGCCTATTTTTTAAGGAGTTAAAAGCTTTTTTTTCCCCAAAGAAAGTACTTATTTTGGGAAAAAATGAAGTATTTTGTCCAAATTTTTGTAAAATATAATAATAAAAAATTACTTTTAAGTGATAGTAAAAATAGTTGCTTTGTTATAGAAAGGATAAAGAAAATTATAACTTCTCTTTTAAAACAAAGGTATAAGTAAAAAAATATTTTTAAAGACAAATCAAAATTATTAATTGCCATAATTTTTTCTTACTTTTTTAACTTACCCTCTCTAATATATGCCATTTTAAATAATATGATAGTAAAAAACACTTCTCTTTAAAGATTTGTTAAACATAATAATATTAATAAAAATATTTATCAAATAATTTTGCTAAACACCAAAAAAAAAATTTCTCACAATACTTATAAAACTTCTTTTGAAAATAAGAAAAATCCACAACGGATTTCAAGAGCACCATCACAACCATTTTCATGGAATTCATCGATGAGCTTCAGTAGTGCTGCACATGGAAAATAAACCAAGACAGATTTAGAGCTGGAAAATAAATTATCCATCTCTGAAGGTACGTACATTTCTGATAGATAATCAATCAATATAGTCTTCTAAACATCTTTGACTGGTCTTTCTTTAAATCAACTAAACTTGAAATTCATTAAAGCCCTTATAAACTCACGGTACCCTCCCCTTTTCTTTTAATTGTACTTAGGCTCTTAGTTTAATAGGTTTAATGCAACCTCAAGGGTTGTTCGTAGGGGCTTGATGCAACGAAGTTCAGGTCTCTGTTTATAGCTGGAAATGTATCTTTGGCTGTTTCTATCTGCTTTTGACTTTTTTCTCAAAAAAAAAAAAAAGAGAGATACTGAAGCAAAAAGTTGACGTGGCATCTGTGATTTTAAAATTGTATCAAACATAAACATGTTTACTTTTTGGGAGTATCGACCTTTCGGAGCTTTTTGTTGAACAATTTCAGCAGCATGCAGAAGGTTGTTCTACCTCCTCATCTGATGGGGTCTACTTCTCTATGTTGTTATTTCCTACTATCTCTCTACATCTATGTTAGTTTCATACATGGACATATTCTGAAAAAGAACAGACGGTACGTAGTTTAACAAAAATCACTCAGTAAACAATGAAAGTATGAAGCCCCTTGTCTAACAAAAACGAATAGATCAAAGTTGCTGTACTTACACCACGTTTGGTAACGTGAATAAAAAAGGAATGAAACAAAAAAGTATATATATATATATATATAAAGAATGCAAAAATAAATAAAATGAATAAAATATAACACTTCTACCCTTATTTTAATAAAAATAATAAAAAAATGTAGACTGAATAAAACAAAATTATAATATAGTGCTTACATAACTTTTCCTCCAAGCTCTATCATTGATGCGTTACTTTCCAAAACTCTCTTGTGTGGGTTACAGATTGCTCCAAGTGCAAAACTTGAAATTATTTCTGGGGCCAGCATCTGCAGTTTCTGCCATACTGATTCCCACGTTTTCCATAAATATGACCCTTTTCCCCTCCATTATTCAGAAGCGCTAACTTTTTTTTTTTTTTTTTTGGTTTTGGTTTCCACGTTAAAAACAAAAAAAAAAAAGGAGATTTGATGAACGTTTATGTATATCAGTACCCTACATGCAGAATTGGAATGTTTTTGTTTTGGCTCTCCATAATAGCAGTCTCTCTCTCCCAGCTCCAATTTATATCAAAAGAGAATTTCATTCTTTCTTGCATTCACCTGTGCATTTTTTCAGAGAATCAAGTCGTAAAATGTTTCGGAGATGCAGGCGAAGGCATCTTCTTTTTACCATTGGACCAAATACAATTACAGATTATAACAAACTTTTTATTGATTTAGTCATGTCAAATATTAGAGATTCTATAGCTAACTAATAATCGTGCTGGAAATACAACTACAGCTTCATTTATTTGTAATACAGAAACCTTAGAGGCTTTAAGGATTCATTGAGACACATACTATTAGCTTAGAAATCCAAAAAAAAAAAAAAAAATCTCATCATTGCGCAAAAAGAAGCGGTTTTGTCAGCAGCCCCTGCTATACTATAGTAAGACCACTTTCTGTAGAACCCACATGCTATGATTGATTGTACAAAATGAAAGAAGAAATCAACATTGAAGGCAGTATATCAATCATGAATGCACATTATACCAGTCAACAATAATTGAGTAGTCATTCGTAGGGAAGATTGCCTACAATTACTGCTGAATTAACGCTTATCTGATTTTTTCTTAAAAAAGAAAAATATGTGAATTTTACACGTGCTTATTTTTAGATGAATATAAACAATAATAATGTTCAAAGCAAACTATTCAGCGCAGAAAGTAATAGAAAATTTCTGTATAAATTAACCTGTGCAGTTAGTTCAAATTAGGAGAATTCTCCATGTGACACCACATGCCTGCATGTGGTTAAGAGACAATTCACCAAGACATATCTTAGTTTCTTTTGGTTATAAAGGGAAAGATATTGCGACAATAATATATTCCTCCATGTATTCTTCTGCTGCAGCGTATCTCACTTCGTCTTAATTTAATTAGCTGTATCAACAGTACTCTTATTTTTAGATTGAGATTTTATCTGCAATTTTTTTTCAAAGAAATTTCGCGTTATAGATGCACAAACCTAGAATGCACTTAATTTGAATGAACTCAGATTATTCAAGGGCCAGGATAAATTAGGATTGGCATCTAAATGAATCCTTTGCAATATTAAACCCGTGAATGAGAGAGAAACAGGCAATGGGTCTCATTTTGTATGAGTCCCACACCCCTATTTTTCTCTCCCTCTAATTATACAGGTGGAGTTGTAAAGAATTCAAACTAGTTGTGATCTACTCACTTAGTAAGCTTCATTAAGAAAATAGACGTAGAGGATAGTGACGGGGCCTAACTCTCTTTATATAGTTATTGGATTTGCTCCATGGCTGAGGAAATATAGAGATTGGTTTTAGAATTAAACCTCCCAACTGTGGTGGGTATGAAAGGTATATCGGCTAATACTAAATTGGGTCTAGACCATCTTTGGTGGAAAGTTGATAACGGGGCAAGATATCAATTTAGATAGTAAATATTGGCGGTCTAAATGCTGCTACATATTTGCATGCCTCCTATGTATGTGATCTTCATGATCATTCTTCTTTGAGTTGAGATAAATCTAAAGTGTGGATCAACTTTATTTAGATCAGATTGCGAGGCAAATTTTGACTATCTCTTATTCATTGACTAGGGCAAAAGATTGTTAAAAATGGAAATTGTCTCCCATTGATAAATACACGGTGGCTGAAAGCTATAAGGCTTTATATGACTAATGAGTCCCTCAATAATTGTTCTGCTTTTTCTTGGCCAGTGCTATGGAGAATTAAGGTACCACAAAGATTGATCTTAATTTTTTGGTAATTGCATCATGATGCATTTCCACTATCCAGTGTTCTTGTCAAGCATCATTTTCAGCAGCCAGTACAATGTCACTTTTGTGGTGAAATGGAAGAAATTATTGATAATTTGCTTAATTTGCGTAGGCTGTTTCGTTTGCAAAGAACAAGCATTGATAGAAGGTTTAACCTTATCTCTTATGGAACTCTTAATGCGAATCAACTGTCAATAGGAGAAATATTCTACTGTTGACAAAAGATCAAGGATGGAGAATTCCAAATGGAAGGTTGCTCATAGGTCTGATCCTTATAATTGTCAGTTGGCTGTGAATCGAGATATTATCTTTATTTCTTTATACAAAAGTTGAGGGGGAGAAATATGGCTTTTGCTTTGATTTGTTTTTTACTCGTTTAGGTGAGCTAGGAGATAAGAAGAACTTGCTTCTTTTCAAGGCTATCAAATCGGTACTATTGGACACTAATATGAGATGAGATTCTGAAATTTGTATCAGTCTTCTTCAACCGGGCTACCTGAAGCAAACTCACAGGTCCACTGAAGGTTGAGCTGCAACTACGTATTATGCTTCATGACTTACAAAAGTTACTAGCTAAAAAGATTTTAAGAAAGGGGATTGAATTGGGATTTTAGTTTAGAATACCTGAGGTTGATTTTAAAAGATTTTTACAGTAACACAAATTAAGATGAGTCGCGCTTTACAAGTGAGAAAGTGATTATTTAAAGAGTATCAGATTTTGTAAAACACTTTTGATAAATTTTAAATTCAGAACTTAGTGCTTTTCTATGAAGTACTAATGTAATTTGGAAATATGAATAAGATCCAGAGAGTAGAAAAATCACATAGCAAATATATAATGGTTCGGATTAAGATGATTGTATGTCCATTTCCCTAAGTATGAAGGAAGGAAATTTTCACTATCTTGGGTAATAAGAATACAACAGTCACAATGCAAGCAACTCTTTCCAAAGACTTAAGGTATGTTTTGGAGTTTGTTTTAGGAGGGAATAGAATGGAATGAAATAGATTTAAGATTTAAATTATTATTTAAAAATTTTTTTAAAGGTGAGTGGAATGGCAAGAGATAGCTTCCCAAGCCATCCTATTTAAAACTCTTTTTTTTTTTTGTCTCTTCAATTTGGAGGGTCAATGATGAAATAATTAAATTTAAATATTTAAATTACAAAATTATCTCTTAACCTTATTTAACTGATGCAAAATTATGAAAATCTTAATATAAATATATTAAAATTATTAGTTTTAGAAAACATTAATTCTAGAAAAGCAAATAAAATATTTTTTTTTTATTTTTTTGTTAATTTTTAATTATTTTAAGATTAGGTATTGACTTTCAATAAGATTAGGATTTTATATATTTATCTTTTACTATTAGAAGTTATCTTTTATTAGAATTAGAATTAAAATTCTATAAATATAAATATCTACATTTGTACTAATTCAAAATAATACAAATAAACATCATTATTATTGAAATATGTTTTTACCTAGTTATTGTATAGTATGAGAAAAGTCTTTAGAATTTATTCACACTTTTTATCTAAAATAATTTATAAGGGTGAAACACATTAAAACTCAAAGAATGATCCTAATGTTACTTACAAAAAATACAATAGTAAGTGCAATTCACAAATAACACTCAAACAACTAACCTCACAAAAAAGAATAATAGTAATATAAGAACAAAGTTGCATACAACAATAAAAGAGAAACACTTAATAGTCATTCAAAGCTCTAATTTCTTCATCAATGCTTCCTTTTAAATACTAATCATCTGGAGATAAAGTCGTTACTCTCTTTTGTTCTTGAGATCTTCATCTTTTAGATCATGAAAATAACTAAAAGGCTTTATTTAATGCACTTGACTACTCCAACATTCAATATTTCTATTGAGGCATAATGAGAGCTTCATCTTTTTTCATTGAATGCACCAACCTCTTCGCTTAAGCAAATGATCTTCTCTCTTTGTTTAGTTGTGGTTGGAGAAGGTGAGAGACAAGTCTCGAGAGAAATGAGGTAAAAAGAATATATTAAATATTTTGCATGCGCTTCCACTTTCTCTGCCAACATTGATCCATGGAAGAAGTTTCGTTTTTCATACATCTTCAATTAATACTAGTTTGTCTTTGCTTTAGTGAATGTTCCATCACACTTTTTGACTTCTAAACAATGGTCTCTGCGCATAAAAACTTGAGTGAACTGGCGACATTCTGACTTGTGGGCCTTGATTACACATGGTTCAGCATTTTAGGCCTAAACAACTCTTGCCGTCACTTTTGGGTTGGATCTTTTAAAACAATTGTGAACCATAACCACAAAGTCCACTTTAGAAATTTTAGCCCAAATGACTTTTCATTAATTATTTTTGCAATTAATATTTAATTACTATATTTTAACATAATTAAAACATGATTAATGCATATTAGGGCCTTTGATTCAACAAAAGGCCCTATTCAGTTTCCTTAGATGCCATGGAAAAGTTAATGGATTAGCTAGTTTGTGGAGTAGATCTATTATTAGATCTTTAATTCCTAGACATATATTAAAGTCCAATAAATTTGTTCTTTTTACGTAATTCTCTGTTATGAAACAGTACTTTTAGTTTCTTTATGATTTTAATTAGAACATATAGAAAACAAATAAAAAAGTCAAAATTTCAACATTTTTTGTAATAGAGAGAAATGTTCAAAATGCGCTAGAATATTGAGAAAGTGATTGTCTACATATCTTTATATATATTATGCCCTCTGGAGAGATATTTTGGCGATTTTGCATGGTACGCCTTGTCACTAAATTGTTTCACACTTCAAAATGGGGGGAGCTATCTAAAATTAATATAGTGCATAATTTTTTTTCTTTATTTAACTATTAAGTCCCCATTTTTTGTCAATGGTATATATATATATATATATATTTATATATTTATATATTTATATATATATATATATATATATATATATATATATATATATATCCCTTCTTTTTAGAGGATATTACTGAATTTTGTTCAAATGTTTTCTTAAAAAATTAAAGAGATAATTTTAAAGATACGTTCCTCTTAAAGAAAATTTGAATCCATTTTGAATGAGTATACACAAAGGGATGGCAATTTAGACCTGGCTAGTAAGTACCTTATCTAATCCGCCCCTTGCCCCATTTGAGTCAGGTAAGTCAATGGTTGATGAGGCATTGGGATAAATTTGAGCAAAACCCAAATTTTGTAATTCAAGTTTGGATTCAAGGCAAGGTCGAAGCACGGTGGCCCCCATCCATTACTTGCCTATAATCTCATAGAATGTAAATATGTAAAATTAATGTTAGTAAAATTTGAACCTGTGCAATGTGCCTGCTTGCTTATCTCTCTAAGATTACACCTTTGTTATATAAATGCAAATTATTGTATATAAAAACATATAAATAATACACAAACACACCCAAAAATTTTAATCATTTATAAATATATTCTTAACATTTATTATTTTACTTTTCTTAAGAATTATATTTAATATATCTAATATATATATATATATATTTGTATGAATTTTCAGCTATACCCACATTAATTCAATCATAGAAAAATTAATAATCATCTTATTTGTTTTTTTATCACTTAAAAGAATTTATATAATCCAAATAAATAAATGTATGAATGTTATCTACAAAACATTGAAAAATTATATTGAATTTATTAAAATAAGATAATTAAATAATAATAATAATAATAATAATAATAATTTTAAAATGCATTTCACATATGCTATTCAATTATAAGTTGTTCTTTGTTTAATTCTATTAAGAAATGACAAGGGGACGTATACTATTAAGTTACAAGTCAAAAAATATTAGAGTCTTCCCTAGTTTTATTATTGTAGTCATGAGTAAATTTGAATCACTAAACTACTATCTAATATAATTATATCTATTTGAGAATTTTATATTAGTTACTGATATATTGATATTTTACATTCTACTAATTATATATTTAAGATTGTTAAATTTAATATAATAATTAATAATTATAAAAAAAAAAAGTATACAATCAAATATTTTTAAAACTTAACAAACTTAATAACCCAGTCATAAGATCTCCATATTTACAAAATAGATAGTGATGTTCTCAAAATGTATACATTTTAAGTCTTTAGACTTTTTTATTATATCTTCAACATATCTAAACTTCTAAAATGATTGAATGATTATATAAATTATCAAATAATTCTTACATTTCATAAAATTAATATTATTATTACCTAAGTAACTAGTCATTAAAAAGCATTGAAGTAACCAATATACCTAAATAAAAACTATCCACTTCGTCATTTTATTTGACTACTAGTTTTATTGACTAAAATGGAAATGTACATTTGTAAAGTTGTAAAATTATCAATAAATTTATCATCTTTTTTAATAAAGATGATTTAAGACTCAACAATTACTTAAAAAATTATTAATAAAAATGTAATAAAAAATTGCTTGACAAAAAAATCTAATTAATTAATAATTAGTCATAGTCTTGGCACTAATTATTAGATTTCTTTTCAAAGATAATTAAAAGTAAAAAAATTAATGATTTCTCAACCAATAATATAAGTCACTTAAAAAAGATGTGTTAATAAAAAAGAAAAAATATTTTAAAAAATGATAGTATACATCATTTTAATATTTATATTAATTTAAAAATTAAAAATTCTAATTTATTTATATATATACTATTTAAAATATATTTTTTACATATATTAATAATTTTTTCATAAAAATAAAAATAAAAATAAAAATAATATATATTTATAAATAGTATAATGTAGTACATAAAAATATTATTTTATTTTAGATTTGCTTATGTATAATAGTTTGTTATACTTTACTAAAAGTGCATATATGATATTATAGTCATAAAGTTGGAATGCTTTCAATGGAGTCTAAATTTGAATCTCAACAATTAAAATCATGTGGAATTAAGGTTTTTTGGGTACAACACGTGATGGGTATAAAGCCACAAAACTCCTGTGGATTCAGGTATAGGACGAAAGCAAAAAAAAAAAAAATTTACAAAATTATAAGACAAATATAAGGTAAGACAAAATAAAGTCAGAATGGATAGTGAAAAATTGGTTCTGCCATGTACATCAATAAGTGAAGTAGAAGGAGAGAAGTGGCAAGCATGCATTAGATATAAAAACAAAAAAAGGAAATCAAATAGTTTATAGATTTCAGAAGCAAGGGAAACTTATGATGATGTAATGGAAGGAATCTCCGTGCCTAATTAGAGCATGCTTGCAATGAGTAAGAGACATATCAAATCAAACTTCCATATGAAGCGAAACTCCAAGCCTTGTACTACGTGGTTTCAGAAGTAGCCTTTTCATGTGTTTTGCCACAACATAATCTTCCAGTTGAAGTTGCAATTGCACATGGATCTGATGGATATGGACCAAGATATATAGGTTGTTTCCTTTTCTTTTTCCTTTTTACTTATGTGAAATTGCTTGACAGGCATAGTGTAAGATAGAAGACATTATAAATGAAAATGCCAAAAAGTCTCTTGCACAGGGTGGGTGGATGGAATGGTGGAAAGTAATAGCCTGTTTGGTTATATTGATGAACAGGCAATTTTTTTGTAATAATTATGTGCAATGTTTATAATGTTTTTGGAATTATTATTTAATAAGTTTGATCTCTTTTTATTATTTTTTTTAAAATAAGGATATGATAATTATGTTTTATTTTTAAAATTAATTTTTTATTCTATTTTTTATTCTATTTCTTTTTATTTTATGTATTAAACGAGCCATAATCTTACTTTTAATAAATCATGGGAGTATAAGTTTGAGGGATTATAATAAAATTATTTTAAGTTTTTATTTAAAAATTTAAGAGGCCTTTGGTACACTAAATTTATGGTATATTAGATTTCATGGAATAAAATGCATCAAGATATAAAATATTTTGGTATTTAAAATGCTTATATTTGATATTATAATTAAAAATTGCCACAGAAAAGCCACAAGTAATATTTTATTAAAATTTAACGAAACTCACATAGATGCAATATGAGATCTCTATAGTTTTTAGTTGGTAGATAAGATATCACTTGAAATAATATCATTCTATGACACACTAATATATAAAATGATAATTCTTAGATGACAACTGATATCTTGCATATATCAGTGTACCAATACAAGCACTTTGGATTCTAACTCGTAAATGTTAGGATCAAGATGATAATATACTAATGCCCTCCTCAGTGTTTTGGATTAGAGTGATCCTTACTTGGTACTGAAGTTTTTATATATGAGTACCATTTTTTTTAAGAGAGTTTATTAGAGATTATAATAAAATTATTCATTATTCATAAATTTGTATTCAAAAGTATAACTTCTATAGAAATGAAAGATTTATGTTATGCAGTGCAACATATCATATTTTATATAATAAAAGTTTATATGTGTATAAAATTGCAACAAATAGATAGTTTCATGACATTTCATTTTAGCTAACTCTTCATATCACATTATTTATATTTATTTGTGTTCTTACATTGGTTAAAAAGTAATCATAAAAGTAAAAACTTAAAAAAGAGCAATGACGGTGAAAAGATATGGGTTAAAAGAGGCAGGAAAAGGCAAATATAGGAAATGGGGAGTAATATTTGTCAACTTCTTTTAATTTTTAAATAACTATGTTTTAACTCTTTCTTTTTTTTTGTGAAATTTTTACTTCTCTTTTATTTATTTTAGTTACATTTAGCTTTTTTAATCTTTTATTTATCCCTTTATATACTTTTTTTTTAAAAAAATTACTACTATTTAATAAAATAGCAAATAAAATTTGATTTTACAAATGAATAAATTATACACACATATTTCATTTATAAAAGTTTTAACATTATGCCATGCATCGTATGGGTTTGCAATTTACATAATGATTAAATAGAAAGTGTTATGTATCACCCCAAAAAAATTTATAAAGTTAATTATTTGAAAAAGGAGCAGGTTTTTGTTACTTTCAAAGTGAGGATTAGAGAAACTACTTAGGAGTGGATTATTCCGAGAAATGCTTCAGCATTAGATGATTATAAAGGTAATTAATTTAAAATTATAGTTTGCTCTCGCATGACATGAAAAGGCTTTGCACTATAATATGATCTTAGTTCGGCAAGTTTATCCAATGACATGGAAAGAAGGATTTGTTCAGAAGAGTTTGATCTCTTCTTATGGTTAGATTATTTTAAGATTTGTATATATAATAGTAACAAATTATTTTATATAAATATTAAAAAATCAATTAAAAAAAATTGTCTACATCATTGCCCTGGAAAGAAAGCCCACCAACGCAAGTAAAATAGTGATTTTTAACAATGGGAGCAAAAGAATTTTCATCCACCGTATAAAGTACGTGCAGGTGTAAGTAATCCCACCAATTCAATTCGTGCACGAGGAGCCAAGCCTCATTGATGAGTGATCATTTAGTACGGCACATGATAGAAGAAGCTCCTCAATATAAAAATGCTAATTTTTTATGGTTCTATCATACTCATTCATGAGTGAGATACAATAAAAACGCGATTGATTAAAACTACCCAAAAAACATTCCATAATTTACACTGTTGATAAAAGTTTACCCTGAATTCGAACCAAGAAATGGGAACCTGTACTTCTGAAATTCATCTGCAGGAACTCCGCTAGTTCCTCATGAAAATCCATTTGGTACTGGCAACCAGAATCATGATGAGACAAACACATCGGGTAATTATTGGGTCAACCCAGAAGATTATATTAAGTATAATTGCTCACCTTTTATATATCACATTCTGATACATACGACCTAAGAGAGAGACAGTCAAAAAAATGTAGCGAAACAAAAAGCAAGATCTGGAAGCTGATTCCCCCATCTTTCCACCACTCACTGTCATCACGGGTCCAGTGGTTCAACCTAATGGGTCCACTGAGTCTATCTTGAACTGTAAGAAGCAACTTCGGATACCACTAGCTTCCCAAATATCTATTCCTAAGGTGAATTCCAATCAGCATGTTCAGATGTCCCATTTCCTTTCTGGGATTTATTTTTATTCTCATTAGAACAGAGTAGAAATTGCAAAAGGTCCCAATAAGTCACTCCACAACAACATTCACCAATTCGAACTCAATCAAAGACAAGTTATTAACTTCCTTAACAGTGAAACTAGCAGGTTCTGTAACTTCAACACGGCCCCACTTGTCCACAGCAAGCCTCATCGATCCTTTAAACATGTCAATTTTTGCATTGCACAGGATGACCGTAGAACCTTCTTCCATCAAATCCACTGAACAGAAGCAAGATTGGAATCAAAGAAAAATGTTTAACATGTCAGTATATCAGCAATACTGAACATTGAATGTACCGGTTTAAGGATTTCAATTTATTCATGGAAAGTAGGACAAACGAGTACATTAATGAACATAAATGAATGTTTTCTCATTTTCAAATCAAAACTTGTAATTATTGGACACCAAAAAAAAATCAAAACTTTTAACCAAATTTGAAAATTTTAACGAGACATAAGTTCATTGAATGAAAGATCCCTCTAATAAGAACATAGAACTTCATCAAAACTTTTGTTAAGTACAACTAATTTAGAACTATTATCTATGAACACTATACTATCATATGAAAACCTTGAAATTCATTCATTAGACATGCACATACAGTCCAGCTTGACATTAATTGTTAAAGGAAGAAGAAGTGCCAATAGATCATTGATTACGAACTTAACCATCATGAAGTCAGATCAATGTAAACTACTAGAAGGACAATATCTAAGATAAACAAAGTAGAGAACATTGAATTGCACCACAAAAACATCATAAGGCACCATTGTAAATTATGGCAAATACTAATTTGGAATTTGAACATTACAAGCCCATGAAATTTCAGTATAAGAAAGCTGCAACTAGCAAGATGAATACATTTTGCGTGAAATGTAAATTAATGCTACGTACTCAACTGTTAAAGTCACTATTGAACACAGTTGCACCCCTGGCTCCATCTGAGGATACCTAGCCCCACTTAAACTTTACCCTAATATATTCAGATGGAGCCATGTGTGAAGTCTGCAGCTATAACTGCAGCAATGTGCAAAGATTTATTCTTGTGTCATAGGTGTCATATACAGTGCATAGAACTTATTCACCCTTCAACTTTTGTTTTAACACCCAACAAAATACACATCAATAGAAAAAGAGAATCAAACGTAACAATCAGAAACTGAAATATGAAAAGAGAATAAATCCATCTCAGAAATCCACCAGTAAAAATATAAATAAATAAATCCATCATTAGAGAAATTAATCTAAAATTTTAATATTGGTGATGTAAAAACATAATATAGGAGAATTACAGTTACAAAATTCTTATAATATGAGCTATTACCATTTGTGATTAATAAACTGATAAAGACATATATATATATATATATATATATATATTCATGATTTGATAATTATTACAATAGGTTTCATGTTGAGTGATACTCACAAATTGGGTCAACTTGGAAAGTGGACTCAATTTTACGACATTTGGCCCTCCATGTCAGTCCAGTTTGATTTCTAAATCACTGCTTTCAATTGGATTTGGATAAAACTAACTGCCTCAATCTTTATATGTTAAACATCAAGACTTTTTCCTTTTTTTTCCGTGTTTACCAAGACCTTACTTCTTTGCAATAATAATTTACAATATTTTATAACCATAGAAAAAACCATATCAAAGAATTAAGCAATAAAATTTCTTTTCTCGCAATCAGGAAAAAAAAAAAGAATTCTAATGAATCATGGCATTTGGCTTCCATAGTTACTTCCATTATGATCAGATAGTGAAGCATCAAACTCAAAGAAGTGACAGAGTGAAAAGCAGAAACTCAAATTATTGGGTATCTGCAAAGTTGTTGAGTCAACTGACAACTAGAGAAGCACCTGAACAGTGTCATCTATATCTAAATTCAGGCCAATGACATAGTAGTGCATCCTGCAATTGACCTCACTAGGTTTTTTCTTTTAGTCATAAAACTCTAAAATTAGTCTGAAGTTCTGAGTCAAAATTTTAGTTTGTTCTTGGCTATCATGCCTTCTATATTATTTAGAATCCAATTTTATCCTCCATGATTTCCTAAATCGCCTCTGGGCACTTAAACTGTTCTAAATCAAAGTTAAAGAAAAAAAATAATGAATAAATAATGATAATTCAGCATCAGACTGCAGAGAATACAAGGTCAAATAGGCAGAGAAGACAAATATATGTTGCAAACTTTTAGTCTTCTAACTAATATTTTTGTCACATCAACCAATCATCCTCAGCCACGGATAACTAGCACTTGATAATTCAATTTTTGGTTGCAAGGGACGAGGGGAAACTTATAACATATTCATGAGGTGTAATGTTCACTCTGCATATGCTCTAATGCAAAGCTAGCAAACCGCCAAAACATTTCAGAGAATGTCCTTTCTTGCTTGTCATTATATTAGATCCTCCAAATCATGCACCAAATTTAACTTGACTCAAGTGCAACTGATTGTTAAGGTAATATTTACTGTTGAGCTCTACTTGAAAAAGAGAAAAAAGAAAAAGAAGAAAAAAAAAAACTATTTTACTTGCAATAAGCAGCAGCAAGCTGCCAACCTATTAATCTAGATAATAAGTACAAAGAATTTTTATTGTCCAGCAGCGATGTTTTCTAATGTTCATCTCAAGTCAATTCTAACTATGACATCTGCTTAAATTCTATCTATTCCTAAAAGTAGAAATTAAATGACCATTGATCACTTCTATCAGCATCAAATACATAACAAACACAATCATAAGGTACTTAAACCAGCTAGACTATTTTTTCTGTGCCTAACAATAGTTAAAAATTTCATTACAAGTCATAAAGACAATTCATTTCAGATTTTCTGTAGCACACGCTCTTGATTGCATGAATTCAAAGAAATAAATCCTAAGCACAATACTCTACAAATCCCAATCATGACCTTCTAGACAAGAATTTAACATTAAACAGTAGATAGATCAGTGCGCTCAATTGCCAGAATCTCATTACCAGCTTAGGCATAATAGTCTTTTTTTTTTCCTCTTGTTGGGCTAACATGAAATCACACTCCTGAATAAATAACAAGACAATTTACTACTATGTGTACTTGGCTGCAAGTGATCCTTCAATAGTTTGTTTTGAAGCAAGATGAAATTCTACAAAATTAAATCCCCTTAAGCCAGATGAGTTATGCATTGGACCTCATTCTAATGTTTTACAGTTATGAGTTAACTGTGCACTTCTCATTTGAATAATGTGAAACATTTATTTTTATAGGGGCAGCTCTGCAAAACCAAAGCAACATACCTTGATCGTTTCTGGCAGTGAATATGATCATTCCCGTCTCATCACCCACCAAACACTCAGCAATTCGCATTTGACGAGGTTGAGGAGCATCAGGACGACCCTTCTGCAATACCATCTTAGTACTAACCACCTTCACAGTTAGAGTGTGCCCACTGGTACCCGGGCGAAGCTCGTCAACCTTGGTGAATACTGGCTTCCTCAATCCTGATTTTGATTCCGCCATTTTAAATATCCTGCAAAACCCAGGGTCAAAAAATTGCCTCACTACCAGGGACCGTCGGCGAAAGTATATACATTCATAATTTACTTGTAGATGAATATTGACCACAGAAAAACGTGAGGGGAACAAAAGCAGCCTATAAAACTCTTCACTCTTAGTTTTCTTCATCCAATTTTTTCAGTCACCAGAAAACCCCAACAATATGAACTAAAATGCAAGTAAGCAAACTCAGCTAACATCAATTGCAACGGAGCGGAGCCTATAGTCAAACTTCACAGTTTAACGGGCTAAAAGTTTTCAACTTTTCATATCTCCAATATCCAACTAGGAAAACAACAATACTTATCGCAACAAGAATAACCATAAATCATGAGATACAAGCTTACATACTGAACAAATTTGGCTAATTTAGCCCATGACTTCAAAACGATTTCACGCATGTTAACAATGGCCATCTAAATCCATCAATCAAATACAGGGAAAGAAAACAAAAATTGAGAAGTTTGAAAATTGGAAATTGAATGTTCTTGTACCCGAAACAAGGGCTCCGAATTTGGAATCTCACCTGGAATTGCCAAGCCAGATAAACTTTTGGGAAATTTTTAGAGGAGATTTGACCGCGGAAATAAGCCGTCGAGATCGAGGCTCTGAGCAGAGGTATGTCCCCTTGCACTATCGATGGCTAATTTGGCTAACCCGCTCCCATTCGACAACCTCTGTATTATTGAACAAAATATTATTATTATAAGAATTTTATACAAATTAAAAATTGCTCTTTTAATGAAATTCTCTTTAAAGTGAAATTGTTGCGTAATATTATCGGTTTCATATATAAGGAATTTTTTAAAATTTAATTTAGTCTAAAATAAAAAAAATAAATTACTAATGTATAATATATCAATTTTAGCATTTCAATTATATTTTTTATTAAATGATTCTTTTAAATTGTAAATAGTTGTTATTATTAATTTTAAAGAGAAAATACATGTAAAATAATTTTTATTTGATACAAAATTAAAAAATTTAATTATTTTTAACTCACTTTCTTAATCTTTGTAAGTTAACTATTTGTATTTTATATATAAAAAGGTAATATAACATTTAGGTTTAAGTTAGTATTTTAATACCTTAATTTTATTTAAAATTTTAAATGAGTATTTTAAATTTAAAACATTTTAAAATATCGTCAACTTATATTTTCTCTCATTAAAGATCTTTCTATGATGCCGAAGCTGTTTTGTGTTGACATGTTGTCCGTTGTTTTTTTTAGGCAAATACAATCCAATCAGCATTGTTGATTTTTTTTGTAATTCTTCCACACTTATTATTGTTATTATTTTCTTTCTCTCATCTCCCTTTTTCTGTTTCTCTTTTTTCTCTTTCTCTCATTTTGTAAGAGACTCAAAACTAAAACCGACCAGAAACTATGAAAATGACAGATGAGTTCAGGCTTCGCACATGGTCAATGGTATCCATTACTTTCGAGAGTGTGATGTTTGTTTTTTAGAGATGGATGCAAAATGCCATCACAGAAGTGGGAAAGATGGGTACATTACTACTTAGTAGTGAAGGTTAGGAAGAGAATTAGAGAAAGAGAGTGAATAAGAGGAGAGAGACAGAAGAAGAGAGAGATCGAGGTGCAGAAACAAAGAGAGAAATAAGAACCTCAATCTCCCCTCATCCAAGAAGAATATTTTATAAGAAAGATAAATGAAGTGTGGGACTTATTATTGAAGTCCATGTCATATTTTTCTCCTAGAGGATCCTCTAGGATCGGAAGAAATCTTACTTGCAAGAAATAAAAGAGGTTGAAAAAAGAAAAAAAAATTAATATATATATATATATAAAGGAAAAATTGAAAAAAAAATTATAAAGACTTATTAAATTGTGTACAGAAAAAGAAAAAAGAAAGACACATTGGATTATATATCAGCTAATATATAAACTAATTAGCATGAAAGGACTTTTTTATGGAATAAAATGTAAATTAAAAAACCATTTAAAAATATCTCAAACTTAATGGATTAATTTAACATAACATTTATCTAATATTCTTTTAGAAGAATACAAGGAATAACTTTCGTAAAAAGAAAAAAAAATTGAAAAGAGATATGAAGTGCAACTAGAATGCTTAAGCAATAAAATTGAAAAAAAAAACTTTTATTTTTTAGTATAAAAATAAAAAAAGTTCAATTAGATTGAAATAATTCATAATATTATAAGAAATTATAGCGTTGACAAATTACTAAATGTTGTATACAATAAATTTTAAATGAATTAGACTCTTATATATTAATAACATTGTAACATAAATTTTGTACAATAATTCATCTATGGATGAAATAATTTGTGACCAAGTAATGGGAGCTTCACTAGAAGTTCTTCTTTTAGTCCCAATAGGTGTGCCAAAATTATTTTTTGCAAATTTGGATTAATTAGTTTAATGAACCAGCTAATTTATATCTTTAATTCCCCTATTCATGCAATAGGTTAACGAAAGGATTTTGTTTCTTAACTTTGCATTCCTAAACCATTAAAAGAAGCATCTAGCTTGAAAAATAATTAACACCTACAGTTGGAAATAGTCGTAAAGGAAAGTAAAAACAAAAATGCAATAAAGAAAGTTATACATACATAATAATTTTTGAAATTGAAAAGCATTAAAGTAGAAGATAAAATTGAAAGGCTTATATTGGGTTAATTAGTTATGTTTATATTTTTAATAAGAATATACAATGAGTATTTATAAGTTTGAAACTAACCATTAAGCCCACTAAAAGTGTTTGTGACTTCTTCTTAATTTTTGTTATGTTAGCAATAATGTAGGGTTATAACTAACAATCTAAGTAGTGATTTATATCATGTCAACAAAGTTAAAGATTTAAAATTTATTTTCTGGTTACTAAGTAATTGCTTTATTAGTTGGCCATATCATCTATATCCTTAAAATTTAGGAGAGTGCATCTTTAAACATATTTTGCACTTCTCTTAACTTGATCAACTCATGAACTTCCTTTATTTCTAATTGATCTGATTAACTTTCTTCAAAAAATTCTGCATGCTTGATCCCTAAATTGCAGGGAGGTGGTTAAATGGTTGAGAATGGCCTAGAAACACATAAATATTCTCTTATATTCTAATTGCATGTTATTAGGCCATTTTTGTTAAATATTTTAGAAAATCCAATAGATTAAATACATAGTCCAAAGACATTATAACCCATTTTCAACCTTAAAAGTCCAATTAAGCCTTAAGCCCAATTCAGCTCTCTTGTCAGCAAATATAACCTAGTTAGCTAATGTCCTCCAATGGTTTAGCTTAAATCATAAGTCCAAAAATTAGTCTAACATTTTTTTTTTGTGCTAACACTTTGCCTCCTATATCTTTTTAGTTAATGATAATAACAATAAAGAGAAAATGAAATGATGTAAATATGAAAATTGAATTACCCATGCAGTAATCTTTAGAGGTAAAACAACATCTTGACTATAAATTAGCCAAAATGGAGTAAGTGTACTGTAGTACACTTAGCTTTCCTTTATGCCCAAAATACTTCAAATAAAACTTCGTGCAACCTTCTAGGCTTGTCCTCCAAAACTTTTTTAATTGTGTCAATTAGGATTTTGTTAGTAGCCTCTGCTTAGCCATTAGCCTAAACGAATTATTTTGATTCCATATTTTTTAGCAAAGGCCACCATTTTATCTCCTATGAACAATGTACCCTATTCTACTATTATGGTTTGAGGAATGCCAAGTTTATGGATGGTTTGTTGCTAAATAAATCTAATCACATAAGCTTGTGTAACATTTATCATTGGCTACACCTCCACCCACTTTGTAAAGTAATATGTTGCTATGGTAATAAAAGCATGTCACTTAGATAAAGGAGGATAAGTTTTATCTATTAGATCGATAGTGTAGCCTTTAAATGACTATGATTTGATAACTAAATGTAATTCATCAGCTGACAATCTTTGAATAAGACCATGCAATTGACAAGATTCATACCTTATAGCATATATGAAATAATTAGTTGTTATTGCTAGCTAATAGTAACTATGTCTGTAAATCAACCATCTCATCTTAGGTCTAGATATATAGGAACCATAAATTTCCTCATAAACTTCCCCCATAACTCTTATGGTTTACATTCTATCCAAACAAACCTTCATGCCATTTTTCGTATAACACAACATCTATTAGAACATACCTCATGGCCCTTTGTTTAAGTTTGAAATCTTTTATAGATGAGGGATTCTTTAGGTAGTTGATTAGTTGCATTATCTAATGGTCAACAATTGGTTATTGATCAATAGCTGTAACTTCATGTGTCTAAAGGATTTCTTGATCATTCTCAAAATGTATAGATTTGAAACCAAAAGCTTATTGGGTTATGTCATTAGCTTCTATATTTTTTTTCCTTCAGGGGTATACATAATTATCACATAGGCAAATTGCTGAAGGAGAGAGTTAGCCATTTTATAAGTAATGTGATAAGTTTATATTGTTGCAATTATATTTTCTAGTAAATTATTTAATGACAAGTTGAGAATCTCTCATTATTTGAATGAATTAATCTTTCATAGATATTGACAATCTTAGCCCAATAATTAAGCCTTCATATTCAACTTGAGTGTTTAAACAACTTGATTTCAACTGGAACATAAATTTCTCAATCTAACTGGCTAGGCTAGTGATAGTAACTCTTGTCCCAATAACTTTTCAAGTTCTAGATCCATAAAGGACGAATATCCACTATTTGAGTTGTATATAATTGTTGGCTTTTACTAAAGTGTCTTTAATATTAATATATAGATGCTAAACTAAGAATAAGTTAAGGCCTATCCTTTGATAATGTTAAGTGAAACATATTTTTAAGCAAAAGTATTTAATTTAATGACCCACTTTAATAATAGCAAATATTTTACTTTGTCAACTATGTACATAGCTAAAAGTCTTTATGCAGAGACAATATTTAAGTTTTATACATATATGATACAAAGAATGACATAATTTTTCCACTAGAATATATCTAATCTCAGCATCATTCAACAATCAACTAAGATAAGTAAATAGCTTTTTCAATTTCATCATCGACATGCTCTGCAAGAAAAATTGATGGATTCCTTAACAATTGAGGTGTAAAGCTTTAATGGTTTATGTGGCATGGAAGATACCAAGACTGGTGGATTAACTAGGCTTTATTTGATCTATTCAAAAGCTACTTGTTGTTCTTTTCCCAAAATTAATCCATCAGCATCTTCCAATTTTGGTAAAGGTGAGAAAGCTTTCAAATTTCTAACTGAGTTAGGAATGAATCTTATTAGAAAATTTATCTTACTAATTAAGCTATGCCACTCTTTCTTATTTTGTGGTAATCTTGCCTCTAATACTATCATGGCCTTGTTTTTGTCCATCTTAATTCCCTGTTGATGTATAAGAAAATCAAGGAAGTTTCTAATTGAAACTCTAAATGTATATATACCTAGATTTATCTTCAGATTATGAAATCTCATCTTCTTAAATAATTGTTCCATGTCAGCTAAAAGTTGATCAAAATCTTTAGATTTTACCATCATATTATCTATATAAACTTATATACTTGTACCAATTAAGTGATGGAAAATAGCACACATTGCTTATTGGTGTGTGGTGCCTAGATTTTTAAGTCAAATCACATAATAAGCCATTCATAAATGCCCAACGCACCATGGCAATAGAAAGGCATCTTATGAATGCTTTCTTTAGCTATATAAATTTGATTATAGCCTGAATATTCGTCCATAAAAATAAGAATATCATGATTGGTTATTATATTAATCAATATATCGGCTATTGACATGACATATTTATCTTTAGGAGTAGCTAGGTTCAAGTTTTGAAAGTGTATATAAATCCTGACTTGCCCAATCTTCTTTATAACATGAACTATATTCAAAAGCCACTCCACTTATCTAGTTGCACATATAAATCATGCCTTCAGCAACTTATTTATTTCTTTCTTAGTTTTCTACAATAGTTCTATATTGAATCTCCTAACTAGTTACTTGTATGATTTAAACGCTTCCTTAATTAGCAATTAATACTCAACTAATTGCCTAGATAATCTAGACTTTTCATAGTACTCCTAGGTAAAACAATTTTTGTATTATTTTATGATAGTGACTAGACGATTTTGATTTTCCTTATTTAACAAGCCATTAATTTGAGCCAACCAAAGTTCTTTATCAATACCTAGCTAACATCAATCAAAGAATCTTGAGCCTCAAAGTTAAGGACTTGTCTCTTGATTGGGACTCTAATTTTTCTTTTGACAATTAGATTGTTGATAAGTTAAGATAGTCTTCTTGCCCCGCACACATATCAAAGGTTGATTGTTCAATCCAATCCTTGGCTATGAACAAAGCTAGTTTATGCATATTATCTTTGACCACTTTATATTGTTGATCCATAAATTACTTATGTAAAAGGCCATGGGTCAATCTTATTAGCTTAGATCATTATCTTAAAACCTTAAGAAATGAGGTTACATGACTTTAAGTTTGATAGGCCCCATATGTGTGAAATAAAATAGAGGTTTTGCCATTTTCACATTAACTGTAAAAGGATTTTTATCAACCAATATTATTTCAACTCCATCACCTTCCTAAAACTCAAACTGTTGATGAAATGTAAAAAGAACCATTATTATGTCAATTATTAACACTTCTACAATAGTTGTTGCTTTCCTAGTAAAGTTGTTCATCTTCATGCTAGTGTGAATTAGATATGCTTTGGTTTTTCTCAATTTATTCAATGTGTTAAATGGCATCACATTTAACACAACTTTTCCATTTACGAATACTTTGGTAACTGACCTGACATTGATGTGAGTTTTAATATAAAGAGGCTTTATATAAGCATTTGATCATAATCGCTAAAGGTTTTTCAAACTACATCATAGCTGGCTCAGAAATTTCATTAGCTATTAAGGTTACCCACTCTGCTTTCTCAAAGAATACATCTCCTTCCAAACCTTTTAGTTATCTTGCATCTACCTAGAATTCACTTTAGATAATGCCTGTAACATTAATATCTGCTGGAGATGTCTTAGCATTATCTTTATCTAAGAGATCATCTTCTTCTAAGGTATCTTTTTGCTCTAGCAATTTAAGACTAAATACTATTTCAAGCATATCAATGTTTTTAGGTCTCTACACCTCTTTTCTGATCATATATTTAGTCTCTCCCAACATTTAGAGCATCTATCTTAGCTCTAGATACATCTCTACTTAGCTCTAGATACATCTTTACTTTTGTCTCATCCTTTTCTAAGTCTAAGTTAAAGCAGTTTGTTAAAATGATTGTTGTGACTTCTTCTCAACATATGTGGTGGGAAATCATTGTCATTTTTATACACCTACTTTTGGCTTCATCATTTTTATGGCTTTTTTGCAAAAGGTTATTCTCAAGGTAGATATTCCTTTTTCAAGTTAAACTCTACTACTTACCTTTGGCCTTCTGGAATTGGCTTTTCGTCCAATCTTGGAATTTGTAACCTGTCAAACACCCTGTAGTTCTTCTTCCAGGTTGGTTTTTATAGTTTGTCAAAAAGAAAGGCTTATGAATGGTATATTTTTGTTACCTAGATTATGCAACTAATTGTTCGCCATTCTTATTGGTTTGGCATTATTTGCTTTACTTTCTATTGTTTCTGCATCAGCTATTTCATTTATATTTTGATGAATGAAATAGTGATCTTAATACTAAAATCATGCTTGTAAATAGTGTTGGAAAGGGATCCATATCTACAATTATCTCGGCTATGCCCTTATTAGCAACTTGGTAATAGGAAAGTTATAGCTACCGAATTGACTAAGATTAGTAAAATTAACTAATTTGCAATATAGTACTCATCATATCGTCTTTCAAGGAGCTTTTGGTTAAACTAATCAGATTAAAAAATCACAAAATAAGAATTAATTAAAATAAGGGTTTTATGCAAAACTAAAAGATTAATAAAAAAGAGAATTAGTTATTAAAACATGTAATTACTCAAATAATATAAAATAAACCGAAGGTTATCAAATTAGTTTTATTGAATTATTATAAAACTAAGTATAAGGAGTAGAAAATATGTAATTACTCATATTATCACTGGATTGAATCTCCAATCCTTCAAAGCCTTTTGAATAACATTCTTGAAAAAAAATACAATTAACAGTAGTATGACTATCTAAGTGATACCGCTTGCAATATTTTTTTGGTTCTTCAATTCCTCAGCAAGTGAAATTTTATGTCTATCAAGGATCTTCATCTATTAGTCTTTAAGCAAATAGTCAAAAATTTGATTAGTTTTGAAAATGTTAAACAGGTACTCCTCCTTACTCTTTGGTTTCATGATTTCTTTTTCGTTTGAAGACCTTAAAGCTGGATATGAATATGTCTTCTCTATCAAGACTTTTTGCTGCCAAAGTGTTTGCTGACTATTATTCCCAATATTTAACTACTCCCCCTAGATCATTTGTATAGTTTGTAATAGAAACTATGTGCGAGCTCCTTCCTCTTCGACTGGCTCTCCTTTGCATTTTTTTCTATAATGAATTGCTCAATTCAAGTGGCATTAGACTAATGTTTTTAAAACTGAACCGGTTATTAAACTAGTAAAAACACTAATTTCATTGGTTCAACCATGATTAAACCGGTAATAATTATACATACATACATACATATATATATATATATATTAAAATTATAATATAACAAATAAATGCTAATAAATTTTAAATATTTACTTACTAATTTTATGTTTCTTAAAATATTTGAAAAGTTATTTTTTAATTGAAAAGTAAAAAATTACTAATGATTAAAATTTAAGAGCATTTAATTTTGAATTTTTAGGATTTTCAAATTATATTAAGATTCCATTTATCATTAAAAAGTAAAAAATTTAAAAATCATAAATTAAAAAAATAATTTATCAAACGAAAAAAATTTAACCAAATTAAAAATATAGTTATAAATAGTATATGGATTAGTTTAAATGTTTTTATATATTATATATATGATATATATATTAAAAAATATTTAATATTGTTGAAGAAAACTTGTGGTTTAGATGGCAAAAAGGCATGACACTGATGCTACTCTTGCAAATAATTTCCCAAACTGGTTCAACCACTAAATTGAACAATTTTTTTGGTTCTTACCAGTTCTTAATCAGATTTATTGGTTTTGATGCTACCCAATTTCTAGGGCTAACCAGATTTGATCAGGGACTAGTTTTTGATTGAACTAGTCAAGCTGATTGGTCTGATCCAGTCTGATTTTCTAAACATGGCATTAAACACTAATTAAATCAAGTTTGAATGTTAGTGGATTATTAGTGTTTCTCTTAACTGAGCATGCGTGTTACTTATGGCTATGGTAGCATATCTAGCCTTTGAAAATTGCACATGACACTTACTTCTTATCTTTTTAAATCTTTGTAAGAAATCAGTTATAAGTTCATCTACTTGCTATTTTAAATTCACGAGATTGACTATAGTAACTTCTGGTTGTGGCTTATAAAACTTACCATGGAAAAGTCTTTTCATATCTATCTAATTCTACATAATTATACTAAGTGAAAGTAGCTTCAGTTAATGATAAAAGACATGGTTGAAGTTTATAATACTTATTGTCACACCCGAAAATGCGACCGCGCAGTGCCTTCAAAAATCAAATATCAAAAGTAAAAAACTCAAGAAATAAATAGGGTTCAGGAGTCGCCACCAAAATTTTATTTTTTAAAAGGCAAAACTTTGGAAAAACCTTTTCTATTTGAAAAATGGTCTATGAATCAGAAAATTGATTCGAGAGTCGATTGTGAGAGAGGAAGGTGTTAGGCACCCCACTATACCCGTTCTTAAGAACGGTTACCCTAAGTTAATTGTGCAAAATTAATATGGCCTCTACTCTATTTTAATTCTCCCTAACCAACCACATACAAATAACAGAGAAAAAATTAAGGGAATAAAACTTAAGAGAATAAAGAAAACTAAAAGCAAAACAAAAAGGAATTCAAATAAAATAAAGAAAAGGGAATAAAATAAAAAAAAAATTAAGGAAAAAAATAAAATTAAGAGAAAATATTTATTTACAAGGGCGGACTTGACAAAGGATAAAAGCCTAGGGCTTACGTACCCTTCGAAAGGGATCAAAGTCCACGTAGTTCGGATAGGGATTGTATTTGTTGGTTTTTTTTCTTCGTTTTATGTTTTGTTTTTGTCTTTTCTCTTTTTTTATGGGTTTTTTGTGTTCTTTATTTTTTATTTTTTAATTAATTTTTTTATTTAATTTTTTTGGTTTAGGTATTATATATATATATTTTTTTTTTGCGAAAAGACAAAGAAAATAAATTATTTTTTTTCTTTAACAAATAAAACAAGTTTTGAAATTGGTTGATGTATTTTGATTTGTTAAAGGAAAATTTAATTTAATTTTTCTTGTATTTTCAATTTTTTCTCTTACTTATCATTTTTTTTTGTTTTTTATTATTTTCATTTCATTTTTATTTGTTTTTTTTATTACCCTTTTTTTTCGTCTTATCCTTTTTTTTCCGTCTTATTTTGTTTTTGTTTGTTTCTTTTTGTTGTTACTTTTTTTTTTGTGTTTTCCATTTTTGTTTTCTATTTTTATTTCTTTTTGGTTTTGTTATTGTTTTCTTTTTTTTTTTATTTGTTTCTCTTTTTTTTTGTTAATTTTATTTTTGCGTTCTATTTTTTCTTCTCTTTGTTTTAAATTCGATTTTTTTTAATTTTTTTTATATTTTTGTTTTTGTGTTTTTTTTTCTATTTTTTGGTTTTTGATTTTTGTTTGGTCTTTGGTCTCTTTTTTTTTGTTTCATTATTATTATTATTATTTTTTTTATAAGAGAGAAAAAATAAAAATCATTTTAGAATTTCACCAAGAAAACAAGTTAAAGATTGATTTGTATGTCTTACTATGTGAGAGCTAAAATAACCTCATTTTCTTTACCACCTTCTCTTTTTTTCTTTCTATTATTTATTTATTTATTTTTTGGTTGATTTTTCCTTGTTTTGAAACACTTTTTTTTTCAATTTTTGCAAAGCATATATTTAATCCTAATTTTATTAAACGAAAATTAGAGAAAAGCTTTAAAGTTTATAAAAAAGAATTTAATTAATTTTTGCTTATCATTTTTTATTTTTTCATTTTCCTCTTTCTTTGTCTTCTTTTTTTTTTTTTTATGAAATATAGTCTTGTTGAAAGAAACCTTGAGAAAGTTCGTATGTTTCAAAAAATTCAAATCTTACTTACTTTTTTTTTATTTTTATTTTTATTTGTTGGGTTTTGTCCTTTTTTTTTTTTTGAAAATTTTTTATTTTGCCAAATTTAAAGAAAACCAATTTAACTTTGACAATTGAAACCCAACATTTATTAAAATATGAATTTGAGACCCAAATAGGTACCAAGGAGGCTTATTGCTTCACATGGTCCATTTGGTTTAATTCCTATGCGTCTGAGGGGATAAAATATCCCACACGGCTATTCTAAGAAGAACGTGTAATATATATATATATATATATAACAGTATGCGCAAGTGTAAGACATTTGTGTCAGTGTGTGCTCTTGTGGTCAACCAAACCAATATCATAATTCCAGACAAAATTTACAAAAATGATAAAATAAAAATATGGAAGAATTAAACCACAATTAGCTGTTTGTCTCTGAGTTCCTCGATTTTCTTAATGCCTTCCTTGATGACCCATAGAATATCTCTTCTAACCACCTCCTCGGGTAGCTTCTTGCCTTCTTGTTTTCATCAGATCATGAGCCTCCAATTCATGGGCCTCGCACAGAGAGAGAAAGCATAAGGGAGGAGTTTCCATGAAAAGCATAAAACAGCATATCAGCATATTTGCCCACATGTTAAATGAGACCAGGGATAAGTCCAAAACAAGGAAAACCAAGTAAGCAAGGGGGCACTTGTCAGATTTCATGTCCCATTCAAAACATTTCAAGACCTAAATGAAGTCAAATCCCAACAGAATCAATAGACCACAATGAAAAACACAAAGTTCCTGTTCAACATGTATCCAAAAATTCCAGCCCATGACAAATGCATCTTATGGAAGTGACTATACTACAATTATTGACAACATTATCAAATCTCTCAAATAAAGGAAAGTCTCAGTCCTAAGAGGATTTATATTCACCATTTCAAGCAGAATTAATTGCTAGATAAAACCCACATATACTTCATGAACTGGAGCCCGCATCTTATTCGAGTGCAAAAATGTTTTGCGAACGTCCCATCATGAGATTAAGATCCTTCATTTAACAAAGCAGACAAAGCAGCACATACAGAAGATAGGTACCACGAGTTTATACCAATATGACCTCTCAGACTTCATGTCATAACTACAGAACTAGGACAAGGGATAAAAACTCCTTTTAATCTCGTTAGTTCATATTAGTAGGAAATTTCTAGGTCATCAGATGAAAATTGAAATGGATCTCCCGAATGAACCACATATGTTATCAACGACAAGCATTATCCAAGCAAGAGGAAAAACAAAAGCAGAACAACACAGGCAATATATGGAAAGCTTGGAGAGCTTCTTTTAACTACATCCATTCGGTAGATTGATTCCCAATCCAGATCATACAACCAGAAGTAAAACCAAAACCAGGACAGAGTAGAACCAAGATTAAAATCGGAATCGAGCATATATAGAAAGACAAAACCAGAGCCATTACTTTTCATTCCATTAGGTCCAACTAGACAAATGAAGCAAAGCCATAAGAACTTACGTTCTTCTCTTGGAGATTCCAGGATTTCCTTTCTCCGTCTTAGCTGCTCGTTATCTCTGAGCTAATCTCCTCTGATTCCTCTTCTTTTTCTGTCGATGGCAATTTCTCCGAGCACTGCCAACTTCCCTTGCCTCTCAACTCACTCTTTTCTCTTGGTCACTGTCCTTCGAAGCCAATCAAAGCCTCCTCTCCCTCTGTCTCCTGACCTCTTCTCTGAAACCAACTCTCTCGGTTGTTGTTGGCTCAGACTCCTCTCCTTCACGCCTGACTCCCCTTCGGTCTATCTGCTCTTTCGTTCAATCCGAAAAACCCTCAAGCCTCTCACGCGTTGAGCATCGCTTCCTTCCATCCTCTCTTGCCCCTTCTCCGTTTCAGGTCCCCCTCAGATCGAAAAATGGAACCAGAGCCCCTCAAATATTTTTCGCCTTCTTCTCCATTCCCAGTGCTCTCAGCTTCCTCCCTCAGAATCCCCCTCAATCTCCTCTTCCTCCCTTTTTTGTTTCTGCTCTCCTCCCCTTTATTCTCGTCAGCCTCTCTTTTCTGCGTTTTTCGTCTCCTCTGTCCTTTCTGTCCTCTCGTCTCTTTTTCTCCGTCGCTCTCTCTCTCCCCTGCCTCTGAAAAGGCTCGCGTTTTCACGCCCCCTTCCTTTCCAGATGACCCCCCTTGGCGATGAAGGGAACCCCCAAGTAGGGTTTCTGAATGTGGGCTTCAGACTCGAGTTAAAGGGCCGGAGAGGTGACTGGGTTGAAGGGATGGGCTCCGCCATTTTTCCTTTGTTTGTTTGTTTTTTTTTTTTTTTTTCTTTTTCATATTTGGGCCTTTAGACCTAAAAGAATTGGACTGAAATTATTTTTATTTGCTTCAATTTTTTTTTGGATCAATTTTATTTTTATTTTTATTTTTTGGTATTGGACTTTCATTGAGAGAAAAAGGAAGCAAAGTTATGGTTTATATATATATATATTAATTGATTTTTCTTTTGTTTGTCTCTTTTTGGTATTTTGTTATTTTATTTTATTTTATTTTTTGTGTTGAGTCATCTTGATTTGGTGGATTCTATGGGCTTAAAATCATGGGCCTTGAAATTTGAAGGAAAAATATATACCCTTTTTTTTTTTACTTTTTCTCCTTTTCTAGTTTTTTCTTCATTTTTTCCATATCTATTTTCCTCTTTTTTTTTCTTTATTGTTTTGATTTTTATTATGTCTGGACAAAATACGGTGTTCACAGTTGCCCCTCTTTACTTGTTTCTTGGGCAAAGAATTTGAAAATGTAATTTTTGATATTTTTACATAAGAAACAAGTAAAGATAAAAACACGTATTTTGTTTGAATTGATGTGATTGCCTTCTGACAATTAAACAAAGAAAAAAAAGGTAAGAGCGACCCAAACAAAATATGGTGTTTACAGGTTGCCCCTCTTTACTTGTTCTTTAAGTAAATAAATCGAAAATGCAATTTTTGATATCTTTAGCTTAAGAATAAGTAAAGATGAAAACGCATATTTTGTTTGGGGAGCTAATGGACTAGAAGGAATTACCTTACCTGGAAGTGCAATTTTGCTCTAGTACAGGACTTTGAGTTGCCTATTCTGGTGAGACTTTAGGTGCCTATTTTGCATAGGACTTTTATTATGCCTGTTCTGTGCAGGACTTTGAGTGCGCCTATTCTGGTAGGACTTTTATTGGTGCCTGTTCTGGCAGAACTTTGAGTGTGCCTGTTCTGGCAGGACTTTGGTTTACCTATTCTGGTAGGACTTTGAGTGCCTGTACTGGCAGGACTTTGGTTGCCTATTCTGGTAGGACTTTTATTGGTGCCTGTTCTGGCAGGACTTTAGTTTGCCTATTCTGGTAGGACTTTAAGTGCCTGTTCTAGCAGGACTTTGAGTGTGCCTGTTCTGGCAAGACTTTGGTTTGCCTATTCTGGTAGGACTTTGAGTGCCTGCTCTAGCAGGACTTTGGTGTCTATTCTGCGTAGGACTTTTATTTGTGCCTGTTCTGTGCAGGACTTTGGGTGCCTATTCTGGTAGGACTTAAAGGTGCCTGTTCTGTGCAGGACTTTGGTGCCTATTCTGCGTAGGACTTAAAGGTGCCTGTTCTGTGCAGGACTTTGAGTGTGCCTGTTCTGGCAGGACTTTGGTTTGCCTATTCTGGTAGGACTTTGAGTGCCTGCTCTAGCAGGACTTTGGTGTCTATTCTGCGTAGGACTTTTATTTGTGCCTGTTCTGTGCAGGACTTTGGGTGCCTATTCTGGTAGGACTTAAAGGTGCCTGTTCTGTGCAGGACTTTGGTGCCTATTCTGCGTAGGACTTAAAGGTGCCTGTTCTGTGCAGGACTTTGAGTGTGCCTGTTCTGGCAGGACTTTGGTTTGCTTATTCTGGTAGGACTTTGAGTACCTGTTCTGGCAGGACTTTGGTGCCTATTCTGCGTAGGACTTTTATTTGTGCCTGTTCTGTGCAGGACTTTGGTGCCTATTCTGCGTAGGACTTAAAGGTGCTTATTCTGCGTAGGACTTAAAGGTGCCTGTTCTGTGCAGGCTTTGAGTGTGCCTGTTCTGGCAGGACTTTGGTTTGCCTATTCTGGTAGGACTTTGAGTGCCTGTTCTGGCAAGACTTTAGTGCCTATTCTGCGTAGGAGTTTTATTTGTACCTGCTCTGTGCAGGACTTTAGGTGCCTATTCTGGTAGGACTTAAAGGTACCTGTTCTGTGCAGGACTTTGGTGCCTATTCTGCGTAGGACTTAAAGGTGCCTGTTCTGTGCAGGACTTTGAGTGTGCCTGTTCTGTGCAGGACTTTGGGTGCCTATTCTGGTAGGACTTACGGGTGCTTGTTCTGTGCAGGACTTTGGTTTGTGCCTGTTCTTCGCAGGACTTTGGGTGCCTATTCTCCACAGGACTTAAAGGTGCCTACTCTTCGTAGGACTTAAAGGTGCCTGTTCTGTGCAGGACTTTGGGTGCCTATTCTGTGCAGGACTTAAATGTGCCTACTCTTTATAGGACTTAAAGGTGCCTGTTCTGTGCAGGACTTAAAGGTGCATATTCTTCGTAGGACTTAAAGGTGCCTGTTCTGTGCAGGACTTAAAGGTGCCTACTCTTCGTAGGACTTAAAGGTGCCTATTCTTCGTAGGACTTAAAAGTGCCTGTTCTGTGCAGGACTTTGGGTGCCTGTTCTGTGCAGGACTTAAAGGTGCCTATTCTTCGTAG
Organism: Erythrophleum fordii; assembly: GCA_032878935.1. Lineage (NCBI taxonomy): Eukaryota > Viridiplantae > Streptophyta > Magnoliopsida > Fabales > Fabaceae > Erythrophleum > Erythrophleum fordii. The sequence continues at coordinate 42,683,866 of JAVQMF010000053.1, read as the reverse complement.
GACTTAAAGATGTCTGTTCTCCGCAGGACTTAAAGGTGCCTGTTCTCCGCAGGACTTTGGGTGCCTATTCTTCGTAAGACTTTTATTTGTGCCTGTTCTTCGCAGGACTTTGGGTGCCTGTTCTCCGCAGGACTTAAAGGTGCCTATTCTTCGTAGGACTTAAAGGTGCCTTTTTTTGGTGAATTTTTTTTTTTTAAGTTTAAAAATTTTACTTCATTCATCTAAGTTTTATGCAGGGTAATACACCTATATGGAATGTGCAATGCATGCAAAATGCTTGACTTTTTAGCTTAACAACTCAATTTTGTCCCAATATGAATCAAGGTCATTGTAAGTGTTAGAAGTATGAGGTATGTAGGACGCTACAATTTATGGAATGCACATTTTTTGTTTTTGTTTTTTTTGTTTTTTTTGTTTTTGTTTTTGCCCCAGTATGCACTTGAGGTCTGCACAAGATATGCCCAGGTGAAACATAAGAAGCATATAAGATACTTTATAAAATGCAAAATGTTTGTTTTAACTTGCCCCATCATGAACTATGGTCTATGTAATGTATGCAAGTATGGAATGTATGAAACATGTGATGCTTTATGTTATGAAATGCAAATTTCCTTTTTGTTTGCCCCAGTGTGAACTAGAGGCCATGTGATGTATGCAAATGTGGGGCGCCTGAAACATGTGATGCTTTATTTTATGAAATGCAAATTTTCTTTTTGCTTGCACCAGTGTAGACTACAGACTATGAGATGTATACAAGTATGGAATGCCTGATGCATATGAGAGGCAAGTTATGTTATTTTGTTTTTTTTTTTTTTTTTTTTTTTTTTTTTTTTTTTTTGGACTTTTTAAGCTTGAAAATTTTTTATTTCTAGAATATGCACAATTTATACGAGTGAACCTAACTCCAAATAGAGACAAAAAGGATGAGGACATTATCTTTAAACATCTTTAAATGAATTTTGAGTTTTGGACTCCTTTTTTTTTCAAGATCACTTCAAAAGAAGGAGGAAGAAAGGGAGCATTATTTCTAAATGCTTTTAGATTGATTGTGAACCTGGAGCTCCTTTTTTTTTTGGTAAACAGAATCATCTTGAAGGAGAATAGGAAAAGAATGAGCATTATTTTTTAATGTCCTTGAACTGGTTTTGAATTTTTAACTCTTTTTTTTTTTGGAAAATGAATTGATAAGAAAAATGTGATCCCTTTTTTTTTTAGTGAATTGATGAGAATAAATGTGATCTTATTATTATATTTAATTAAATTTTTTTTTATTTGACTTGAAAAGGAAAAATATGCTTTGTCTATGTACAAATTCAATGCACGCATATGATACATAAGAAATCTCAAAATTTATAAAACATAGGATTTTTAGCCCTTTGCTTTTGAAAAATTTTACACTCTTCATCTACCACAATGAGAAAGGTTGAACTTTTGATTATCCTACCAAATTTGTCTTTTATTATTTGGATGAGGAAATTTACTGATGGCTTTTGGGCTAGTCAAAAATGCCCCTGAGGGAGTATCCCAAGCTAAAAAGACCTAAGACTCTTGCTTTGACTTACTTCTAAATGATTTTTTTTTCAAGTGATTTGTTTGCCATCAACCTTGAACTATTAACTTGATACAATAATCTCCCCTTGTCAAGTCTTCATTATTAATGCTTGAAAGGTCAATAAGTTAAATCCACACTTACCCTATTTAACAATGTCAATACAATCATGCATTAAAGGATACAAACACGTGACTTTAGGTAGGAAAAAGGTTCGTAACATTAGAGGGACGCAAGGGCTGATAAAAAAAATGTGGTCATGTAAAATGTTTTGGGAGAGGAGAAATGGAATAGACAATGGCTTGGCATAATGTAACAGAACGGGAGGATGCCCCAATTCTACACTTGAAGTATTCTCCTTTGAATAATAGAGAAGTGAGATGCTGAGAATATGGATATGATAGGATAGAGAGGAGCTTTACTTCTGGACTTGAACTTCTTTTGAAAGAAACAATGGATGTAGTGAAAAGAATTTGCTTTGAACTAAACTTTTTGCCCCAATTTCAATTATTTTGATTTTTTTTATCATTCCCTTCAAAAAAATCTGCCCCATTATTTTGCAAACAAGTTAAACCTCAATAAGGACTTTCGAGGCTTGTAATGTGGCCTTGGTAAAAGGGTTTATGAAACAAGAGATATTAGGCTCAAGAATTAACATGCCCCCCCTCAAGTCTCCTGTTAATCTCCTTCTTCTATTGCTTTAACAAAATTCTATGCTCGAAATTCACTTAACAAGAGAGGAAGTCTCAAGGTTGTAATAGGGTTTAATGGGTAAAATGTAGCTTAAGAAAGAAAGGTGACAAGGCCTAAACATTCATGTAAGTTCACAATGAGAATTTTGCTATAGTAATTGTATCATTTTGGCAGAACCAATTGGCTTATGACAATTAACTCAACCCTTTTTTTTTTGTAAGATATTTTTTGTTCAGGTCAACTCTCCTCCAGCGACCTTTCCTTCTTTTTTTTTTTTTTTGACCTCTTATGCCACATAAGACTCTTCTTTGGGAATTTTGCCCCTTGATTGCATGCTAAGGTGAAGCTCCCTTTTAAAAGCTTTTGCTTTTTTCAAAATTTAATCTGTAGGAGCTTTCTTTTTGAGAATTTCCTTCCTCCTATGATTTTTTTTTCTTCTTCCAATTTGTCTCCTTTTTTCATTAAATCTATTTTTTTTTTCTAAAGGGAATTCACTATGGTGCCAAAATTGCTTTTTCTTTATATAGAATTCTCATTGCTTCTCGGGTTCAATTCATGTTTGGTATTTGAAGAATTTTTTTTTTTTTTAGGCCCAAAGTGGTTAGCAATGGTTAAGAAGTGTTTAGACGATTGAAGGAACTTGACCCTCTCTTGATATTTGAATTACTAGCATAAAAATTTGTTAAAGACCTCCCATCCCAAAGATTGCATGATTAAGGTGAAGAAAAGGAACATCACTCCTGGCTCAAATGGGGTGATTAGAAGTTACTTCTTTGTATTTGGGAAGACAAAGAATGCCTTATTTCATAGGCATAGCTTGCTTGTGAGACATGTATTCACTTTTAATTTGGTTTTTCCTCTTCCATTTTTTGGTAATTGAATTTGGGGCCTATAATTAGTTCTAGATTTAACCCTTCTTCACATCGATTAAATCTTTTCATAACGAGTTTTGGACATCATATTTTTAGGTTTTTGGTTATTTAGAAATAACACGCAAGGAAAGAAATGGTGTCAACATAATGGATGGAATGGAAGGACACGTAAAAGGTGAGATAGAAGCATATGACTATTGTATTGACAAGGTTAAATCAAATAAGGTCCAATGAATCAACTTTTGTTAACCTTGGATTTTAGCTAGACAGAAGAATATCGAACAAACAAGCATTAACTGATTAAGATATGACAATAACTTCTTTGAGAGTTTAATCACTAAAAAATCCACATGAAATCTTATTTCTTATGTCATTTTATCCCTTGTTCATGAAAAGGTTGCAACTTTCTTTTTTTTTTTTTTTAATGGGGTGTCTCATTGCCTTAGGATCAAGTATACAATCTTTTGACCAATGCCATTTTGGGTGTGAAGGTTAGAGGCTAGTGTAGGAAGCATCCTACTCTTGTGAAAAAGCTATTCAAATGAAGATTAGGCAAATAGCAAGGATCCCAAATGAGGTATATGGCAAATGTTTTAATTATGATGGTGTGTGGTCTTTTGCATGGTCAAGTTTGATAGGTGTTGATGAGCTTTGAGATGGATGGTTCGAATTCCTTTGGAATGGAAAGGATGATGGTGGGTAAGAGTCACAAGTTGAAGGATATGGTGGTATGAAAGATTAGAAGGTGATAAGCAACCTTGTCAAGACCTTTGACAACTTTTCTTTTCCTAATCAAGTGACACACATTTACCTTTTGCACTTGTACCTCAATTTCTCATCTTGGCTATTCATGAGTGTAGCTTTTTATTTGATTTTTTTTAAATGAAGCTAATCTCTCCATCACAAAGGGCCAAGAATCATGTATTTTATAAATTTTCAGATTTTCAACATAAAATGCCTTATGACAATGCACGAATGCAATTTTATTACTTGTGTGATTTATGAACTGATGGGTATATTTAGTGTGAGAGCCTTTCAAGGTATAGAACTTTTATTTCCTTTGGGGAATTCGCTGCCCCTAATTGACATAAGAATAGAGTTTAGAATTTTCTCACTCAATATTACCCCAATGAAACTCCCTTCTTTTTAAAGTTATTTAACCTCTATTTTCCTCAGATGCTTTATTGCATACAGGGGTAAATGAAGTTGACAAATCATCCTAAGAGAATATACCAAATTCTACATAGATGATGTCTATGAAAAAGCACAACCAATCTAGTTTTCTTCTGACAATTTGTAGAGTTATTTTCATATCCTCCACTTTCTTTTAGGACCTTATTGTTTCATCATGAAGGGTATGGTTGACAGAATTGACTTGCAAGGAATTTCAATTTTTTTTTTTTGCAAGCAATTCAAATTGAGTTTTTAACTGGCTCGACTCATGTGTCAACTTAATCCTTATTTATCTTAAAAATAGCCACCGATACAGTGCTAAAACTTACTCACTCATACAGCATTGAGAATTATGTCTTGGTAAAAGAAAAGAAGAAAAACTTTGTACTTTTTCTCGAGAAGCTTATTGCTTCATTAGAGAAAAAACCGTTGACAATCAAATCGAGAGAAATATGCTTATCTACACGATTGATGCCTTAAAATAATTCTAATCCCTACCCAAGACATGACACTCACTTGATGACGTGACATACTTATTATAATTTCTTAGAATTTTAAAAATTCTTTTTTTTACTATAAAGAAAAATTTTTATTTTATGGGGTGGAGGTTTTAAAGAATAAAAACGGGTTGTGTACTATTTATTATTTTATTTTATCTCCCCTTCTCTGTTTGTTTGTTTTTTTTTTGTTTTTGCATGTATATGAAGAAATGAATGCATGTTTAAGTTTTTTTCGTGAGATTATGACAAATGTGATTATAACCTTTTCAGAGTTAAAAACCCACTAAGTAATGATTAGTTGCACTAATGTATACTTTCATGTTAACGTATGTCCAACTGTACAATGGCATCCCGTTAACTATTCCAGTGAGTAGTGACAATATGTCACTTCTTCTATGAGGTTTTAATGGATGCATGAATGTGATGAAAGAATAAAAAAAATGCCCTCCTTTGTCCTACTATGGGTAGACCCTAGGTTGAGATCACTGGTTTACAGAAGTCTGACTCTAACTGTTCAGGAGGTGTCTAGAGCTTTACTATTAGTGCATTTTTAGGGTAAATCTATGACCCCTAGAACATTGGTTCCCAAATTGCCCTCACCATGAAGTGAGGATCTCGTTATATAAACTTGACTTTGAGAGAATAAAATATCCTACATAAGTCCAACCCATATAACAAGGCACAATTTAGGTGAGGTCTTCGTGATAGCCTCAGGAAGCCCAAGGCTTCATAGGGAAATCACTATAAACCTCTGCTTACCTAAGGAGCACTCAGACCCGGGTATAGGGCCCATAATATGTGTGGTATATTTGTGTATTAGTGATGTGTGTGAGGAGAGCGTTTACCTTCCATCCTATAGATTACTCAATCCTCATCTGCTAAGCAGATTGGCATAACAAAAGGCATAAAACTGTATATATAGATATAAGCCAAAAGAAATAAAATATATAAATATGATCATCTACCTTAAGATTTTATTCCTCATGTTATCTATCCTAACACATGTTATATATATAATCAATGAAATAAAACAATGAGGCAAGCATGTGAATGGGATGTTATCTATCCTAATCATGTGAGACAAACAACAACCAAACGGGAGAACCAAAATAAAAGGAAGGCCATAACATTTTGCGCAACAAACTTAACTTGGGCTTGACTCTCTAACTCTCCCCAGTGGAGTCGCCAAACTGTCACACTCGAAAATGCGACCGCGTAGTGCCTTCAAAAATCAAATATCAAAAGTAAAAAGCTCAAGAAATAAATAGGGTTCAGGAGTCGCCACCAAAATTTTATTTTTTAAAAGGCAAAACTTTGGAAAAACCTTTTTTATTTGAAAAATGGTCTACGAATCAGAAAATGGATTCGGGAGTCGATTGTGAGTGAGGAAGGTGTTAGGCACCCCACTACACCCGTTCTTAAGAACGGTTACCCTAAGTTAGTTGTGCAAAATTAATATGGCCTCTATTCTATTTTAATTCTCCCTAACCAACCACATGCAAATAACAGAGAAAAAATTAAGGGAATAAAACTTAAGAGAAGAAAGAAAACTAAAAGCAAAACAAAAAGGAATTCAAATAAAATAAAGAAAAGAGAATAAAATAAAAAAAATTAAGGAAAAAAAATAAAATTAAGAGAAAATATTTATTTACAAGAGCGGACTTGACCTAGGCTAAAAGCCTAGGGCCTACGTACTCTTCGAAAGGGATCAAAGTACACGTAGTTCGGATAGGGATTGTATTTGTTGGTTTTTTTTCTTCGTTTTATGTTTTGTTTTTGTCTTTTCTCTTTTTTTATGGGTTTTTTGTGTTCTTTATTTTTTATTTTTTAATTAATTTTTTTATTCAATTTTTTTGGTTTAGGTATTATATATATATATATATATATATTTTTTTTTGCGAAAAGACAAAGAAAATAAATTATTTTTTTCTTTAACAAATAAAACAAGTTTTGAAATTGGTTGATGTATTTTGATTTGTTAAAGGAAAATTTAATTTAATTTTTCTTGTATTTTTAATTTTTTCTCTTACTTATCATTTTTTTTTGTTTTTTATCATTTTCATTTCATTTTTATTTGTTTTTTTTATTACCCTTTTTTTTCGTCTTACCCTTTTTTTTTCCGTCTTATTTTGTTTTTGTTTGTTTCTTTTTGTTGTTACTTTTTTTTTTGTGTTTTCCGTTTTTGTTTTCTATTTTTATTTTTTTTTTTTTTGTTTTGTTATTGTTTTCTTTTTTTTTCTATTTCTTTCTCTTTTTTTTTTGTTAATTTTATTTTTGCGTTCTATTTTTTCTTCTCTTTGTTTTAAATTCGATTTTTTTTTTTAATTTTTTTTTTTATATTTTTGTTTTTTTTTTCTATTTTTTGCTTTTTGATTTTTGTTTGGTCTTTGGTCTCTTTTTTTTGTTTCATTATTATTATTATTTTTTTTTAGAAGAGAAAAAAAATAAAAATCATTTTAGACTTTCACCAAGAAAACAAGTTAAAGATTGATTTGTATGTCTTACTATGTGAGAGCTAAAATAACCTCATTTTCTTTACCATCTTCTCTTTTTTTCTTTCTATTATTTATTTATTTATTTATTTTTTGGTTGATTTTTCCTTGTTTTGAAACACCTTTTTTTTCAATTTTTGCAAAGCATATATTTAATCCTAATTTTATTAAACGAAAATTAGAGAAAAGCTTTAAAGTTTATAAAAAAGAATTTAATTAATTTTTGCTTATCATTTTTTATTTTTTCATTTTCCTCTTTCTTTGTCTTCTTTTTTTTTTTTTAATGAAATATAGTCTTGTTGAAAGAAACCTTGAGAAAGTTCGTATGTTTCAAAAAAATTCAAATCTTACTTACTTTTTTTTTTTATTATTTGTTGGGTTTTGTCCTTTTTTTTTTTGAAAATTTTTTATTTTGCCAAATTTAAAGAAAACCAATTTAACTTTGACAATTGAAACCCAACATTTATTAAAATATGAATTTGAGACCCAAATAGGTACCAAGGAGGCTTATTGCTTCACATGGTCCATTTGGTTTAATTCCTATGCGTCTGAGGGGATAAAATATCCCACACGGCTATTCTAAGAAGAACGTGTAATATATATATATAACAGTATGCGCAAGTGTAAGACATTTGTGTCAGTGTGTGCTCTTGTGGTCAACCAAACCAATATCATAATTCCAGACAAAATTTACAAAAATGATAAAATAAAAATATGGAAGAATTAAACCACAATTAACTGTTTGTCTCTGAGTTCCTCGATTTTCTTAATGCCTTCCTTGATGACCCATAGAATATCTCTTCTAACCACCTCCTCGGGTAGCTTCTTGCCTTCTTGTTTTCATCAGATCATGAGCCTCCAATTCATGGGCCTTGCACAGAGAGAGAAAGCATAAGGGAGGAGTTTCCATGAAAAGCATAAAACAGCATATCAACATATTTGCCCACATGTTAAATGAGACCAGGGATAAGTCCAAAACAAGGAAAACCAAGTAAGCAAGGGGGCACTTGTCAGATTTCATGTCCCATTCAAAACATTTCAAGACCTAAATGAAGTCAAATCCCAACAGAATCAATAGACCACAATGAAAAACACAAAGTTCCTGTTCAACATGTATCCAAAAATTCCAGCCCATGACAAATGCATCTTATGGAAGTGACTATACTACAATTATTGACAACATTATCAAATCTCTCAAATAAAGGAAAGTCTCAGTCCTAAGAGGATTTATATTCACCATTTCAAGCAGAATTAATTGCTAGATAAAACCCACATATACTTCATGAACTGGAGCCCGCATCTTATTCGAGTGCAAAAATGTTTTGCGAACGTCCCATCATGAGATTAAGATCCTTCATTTAACAAAGCAGACAAAGCAGCACATACAGAAGATAGGTACCACGAGTTTATACCAATATGACCTCTCAGACTTCATGTCATAACTACAGAACTAGGACAAGGGATAAAAACTCCTTTTAATCTCGTTAGTTCATATTAGTAGGAAATTTCTAGGTCATCAGATGAAAATTGAAATGGATCTCCCGAATGAACCACATATGTTATCAACGACAAGCATTATCCAAGCAAGAGGAAAAACAAAAGCAGAACAACACAGGCAATATATGGAAAGCTTGGAGAGCTTCTTTTAACTACATCCATTCGGTAGATTGATTCCCAATCCAGATCATACAACCAGAAGTAAAACCAAAACCAGGACAGAGTAGAACCAAGATTAAAATCAGAATCGAGCATATATAGAAAGACAAAACTAGAGCCATTACTTTTCATTCCATTAGGTCCAACTAGACAAATGAAGCAAAGCCATAAGAACTTACGCTCTTCTCTTGGAGATTCCAGGATTTCCTTTCTCCGTCTTAGCTGCTCGTCATCTCTGAGCTAATCTCCTCTGATTCCCCTTCTTTTTCTGTCGATGGCAATTTCTCCGAGCACTGCCAACTTCCCTTGCCTCTCAACTCACTATTTTCTCTTGGTCACTGTCCTTCGAAGCCAATCAAAGCCTCCTCTCCCTCTGTCTCCTGACCTCTTCTCTGAAACCAACTCTCTCGATTGTTGTTGGCTCAGACTCCTCTCCTTCACGCTTGACTCCTCTTCGGTCTATCTGCTCTTTCGTTCAATCCGAAAAACCCTCAAGCCTGTCACGCATTCAACATCGCTTCCTTCCATCCTCTCTTGCCCCTTCTCCGTTTCAGGTCCCCCTCAGATCGAAAAATGGAACCAGAGCCCCTCAAATATTTTTCGCCTTCTTCTCCATTCCCAGTGCTCTTAGCTTCCTCCCTCCGAATCCCCCTCAATCTCCTCTTCCTCCCTTTTTTGTTTCTGCTCTCCTCCCCTTTATTCTCGTCAGCCTCTCTTTTCTGCGTTTTCCGTCTCCTCTGTCCTTTCTGTCCTCTCGTCTCTTTTTCTCCGTCGCTCTCTCTCTCCCCTGCCTCTGAAAAGGCTCGCGTTTTCACGCCCCCTTCCTTGCCAAATGACCCCCCCTTGGCGATGAAGGGAACCCCCAAGTAGGGTTTCTGAATGTGGGCTTCAAACTCGAGTTAAAGGGCCGGAGAGGTGACTGGGTTGAAGGGATGGGCTCCGCCTTTTTTCCTTTGTTTATTTTTTGTTTTGTTTTGTTTTTTTTTCTTTTTCATATTTGGGCCTTTAGACCTAAAAGAATTGGACTAAAATTATTTTTATTTGTTTCAATTTTTTTTTGGATCAATTTTATTTTTATTTTTATTTTTTGGTATTGGACTTTCATTGAGAGAAAAAGGAAGCAAAGTTATGGTTTATATATATATATATATATTAATTGATTTTTCTTTTGTTTGTCTCTTTTGGTATTTTGTTATTTTATTTTATTTTATTTTTTGTGTTGAGTCATCTTGATTTGGTGGATTCTATGGGCTTAAAATCATGGGCCTTGAAATTTAAAGGAAAAATATATACCCTTTTTTTTTTTTTACTTTTTCTCCTTTTCTAGTTTTTTCTTCATTTTTTCCATATCTCTTTTCCTCTTTTTTTTCTTTATTTTTTCTATATATTTTGCTGTTTTGATTTTTATTATGTCTGGACAAAATACGGTGTTCACACTTATTTTAATTTGCCTCACCATATTAGGCTATAAACCTATCTAGCTCTATGTTCCATGGTAAATTTACTATTCTCACATGAGAAAGTAGTAAAATCAGGAGTTTTAAAACCTCTTAGTAAAGGCATCATTCTATTTATCCAATTAAGATATGGTTTTCTTTACACAGGCTTGTCAAGAGCCTTAATTGCAAGCCAAAATGCCTTCTTATTGTCTTAGCAATCATACTAGGTCAATTAGTTGGTTTATAGTAAATTTGGGTTTAGTAATCACCAATGGGTTAGTATTCGACAATTGTTTTAAAATTGGATTAGCCTGTCTTGGTTGGGCAAAAGGAAATTTAATCAACTAATGACCAATTTGTTGGTTTGACATGTGTGGCTATGCAAGTTGGTTAGCTACAAGAGGTGAAACTAAAATCCATGGTTGCTTCTTAACTAATTCTCCAGATATGCTATATATTGTCCCTTGTAATAGAGGAACTAGATTTGCTTAATGAAAGTTTGGTTGCTCTGGGGTTCTAGGTAGATTATTTGATTAGTTGTTTAAGGTGGAAATGAATTCTATTACTCTTTTCCAACAAAATCTCCTGATCTCCTAGTTTGAACTACCCTAAACTAATGGTGGGATAAGTTATAGTGGCTTGCACATTTGCCTATGGGATAGTACTAACAATCACGGGATTAGGCAAAGTATAAGATAAACCAAGATTATCTAACCTGTTTGGTGGTCTTTTAACTATATGAACTTGCTCATACTACAAAACAGGCTCTAGTATTAGCTCATTCAATATTTACCCAAAAAGATTTACTGGATTTATGATCATAGGAACAATCAAAATTCAATTCGACTACTGAATGGACTGACCAATATTAAAGGATAAAGTAGAATGTTCCTTGCTTTGGATTTGCCTGTGCTCTTGTCCATAAACATTATACGCCTCATTATATACCATTGGCTTAACAATTTCAACAAGTTGACAAGACATTTGATATATGAGATTGTTAAATCCCATGTCAAGTTGCTAACGAATGAAAGATATTGTTGTCATTATTGGTTGGCCTAGTTCAATTACTTTCTCAATGGTTAAAGCTGCTCATCTCATAAGTGATGGTAGGGTTGTCATAATACGTTGTCTCACAGCTATTGGCATTGATTTAAAAAAGATGGCTGGCCTAAACTTTGACATAACTACAAGTTAAGAAGCTTAAGGAGCTAAATGTTTTTCAACCACTAATATTATTTGCTATTGATCATTGAATATCCATGTTACTTACGTAACATTCTCCTCTAATTAAGATATATATAAATATGATATGTTGTGTGATTTAATTAGGATATTTTATATAATTTTGAAATGAATTATGTGAATTATGTGTGATGATATTTTAATAAATATACTTATAATACTTAGTTCAAATTTAAGTTAGGAATACACTAAATGAAGAAATAGTTTTATGCTTAATTATTTAGTGATATAGAATTGAGGAAATATTTTATTTAAAAATATTAAAAATAAAAAATTTTATACAAGAATTTATTACCTAAATAAAATAGGATTGTAATATAGAAATATATCATAATTTGAGTCACAATATCATACAAGATTAACGCCACATGTATAGAAGGCTCAGAAAACTATGCATGTGTGTCTTGTGATAAATATATATAATATTATAATGCATAAAAAGAAATATATCTAGAGATATAAAAAGGTGCAGATGTGGAAAAATATATTAAAGAGTCATGTGATATGTATAGATGTGGAAAAATATTATAATAATAATAATAATAATAATAATATAAGAGTATAATATATCGTGAAATCATAAAGTTGAAACAAGTGACACGTACAGATGTGGAAAAATATACTAAAGAGTCATGTGATACGTACAAATAAATATGAAAATAAAAAATAATTTTAATATTTTTTAATAATTAATAGATAATATTAAATAATAATTTAATAATTATTATTAAGATAAAATAGATATTACATATATATATATATATATATATATATTTTAATGTTCTCAACCATATCAAATGAGGCTCAATAGCATTGGAAAGGTACTTAGAATAAATAAAAAATCTTAGTTAATATTTAAACAGATATACATACACCTATATTATGCCTATATTATAGCTACGGAACTCATGCAAGGAAGCAACAATAACGGTAATATACTATAATGCGAAGCGGGATATGAATGGAATGACAAAACAGGAGCTTTGCGTCATCTAATTTCTATTTAGAGAGCGATCTGACTGATTCCTAGCCATATACTCCACGCTATGCTTTCCCTCCTCATTCTACCTGCACAACATGCAACCATTACGGGTGGCAAATGACGAAACCTAATTGGCTGAAACTTTCTATAAAGAGTAGCGAACCTTTCTCCTCGTTCTGAAAAAAATAAATATAAGCCAAAACAAAATTTAATAAAAAACGAGTCCATTTAAAAAAATAAGAATATAAAACTAGTTAAATTTAAACTTTTTTTTAAACTTGACTCAAGTTCAATCTCACCTGTATTATAATTATTGTTTATATGTTATTAATAAATAATATTATTAAAAAATTTATTTATAACTATAAATATAAATAAAAAATTATATAATATATATGATTATTATATTGTTTACTCTTAAGAAATAAATTATAATTCTAATAAATAATTTATTAATTAGTAATATTATTAAAAAAATTATTTTTGAGAGGTTTTACTATTATATATAGATATATATACTCTTTTCGAGAAACAAATAACTAATTCACGAGTATTAAAAAAGTTAATTAAAACTAATTAATTTTTTTAGTTTTGTCTCAAATAAAAATTATTTTTAAAAAATACTCCTATTTAATATGTGCACTTTTTACTTAAAAATAATGATAGCTACTACTTATAATTTGAATGACTTATATATAAGACCAAATTAAATCTCAGAAAAGTTTTTTATATATAAGATAAGAGATAATATATGTATATAAAGTTATTTAAATTTCTTACAATATTTTTTTGAGTTATTTAATATTTAAAATAAAAAAGTAAGCCTAACAAATAATAAAATAAATATATTTAATATGTAAAATTAAAAAAAAAAAAGAAGATAACAAATTTTTTAAAAATTATTTTTTGAAAAACAGGTTAGATTTGGCTTAGGCCTAGGCTAAAAAAAATTATAAATCTTCTTATAAGTCTAACCCATACTTAACTCTAATAAAAAAAAATAAAAAATTGTAACTTCTCTATTGAGATAGAGGTATTTGAAAACTATTATTATTTTTTAAGACAACCAACTCCTCACTGCATATCATCAATTGCTATAATTATATCTTACCTTTTTTTTTGTCTACCCTTTAAATAATGCCTTTCTAGTAATTTGATATCAAAAACAATGTTTTTGAATATTTACCAAACACAATAATATTGAAAAAAAGCATATCAATTGATTTGATTAAACACAAACCACTATTTTCTCATAGTACTTCTTTTGAAACTCTATATTAAAAACATATTTTTTTTCAAAATAAATAAAAGTTCATAACAATCCCAAAGAGCTTCTAAGGCTAGATTAGCACTGTTTAACGCCTCTACCAATAATCAATGTTAGTTCCGTCCATGGCATACATGGCTTGTTTTAATTTATTGGGTTTAATTATAACTTGTGATTTTAGTCAACGAGGATAGATCTTTTTGTTTTGGATAAATTACACTTTTCATTTTTGGAGAAATATCTAAATTACACAACTCTTTCTTTTATTTTATAAACTTACATTTTTCTCCTTTGAAATTAAGATATGAACTACAGTGGCTTCCCTTAAAATAAAATATAAACTTACTCTTAAAAATGTTCATCTTCGTATACTTGCTAATTTTCAACTCAGCAACCTACGACACTCTAGTAGTTGAATCCCAAGGGCTGATCCTCCTTGCCATGTGCAGCCATTTTAACCATACTGAAACTTCAATCATGCATGGAAAAGCTGAAACGAAGAGAATCAGTTCAGTTAATTTTCTTGAAAGGGTTTGAAAAAAAAAATAAAAATCAAGAAAAGAGAGTAAATAGTAAGAAGAATAAGAGGAAAAAAACAGAAATGGTCGAATGGACAAAAAAAGAGTGAATGCGTATGCGCCAGAAAGTATGAAAGCAACCATTCGTACCCGTACCCTCAAGATAAATGTACACCAATGCACACAGACAGACTCGTACAATTATTACACCTATTTTGGCTTTATTTTACTGTCCTCTTCATTACGTGCTAACTAATTGTAAACCACCTACATCGATATCTATATATAGAAGGAGGGATTTGCTTTGGAATAAAAAAAATTAAAAATCAAAATCCAGACCTTCTTGTCTTTGTTTTCAAAGATTAAAATTTTATTTTAATCTCTTAAAAATAATTTTTAATTTGATTCTTCAATAAATAAAAGCATATTTTATGTTTTTTAAGGTTAGAGTTAGTTTTAATTTTGTCTTAAATATTTTTTATTAATTTTATTTTATATGTTTATAAAAGTTATCAATATTTTTTTAATTGTTAACATTATCTAGATTATTATACAAAATTAGCTAACTAATTGAACACGCGATTTTAGAGGATACAAACATAGACATTATACTGTTAACATGGAGTTCTTATTTAATACCTCATCCAATAAATCTGAAGAAGGAAGAGGATGGTTAAGGTTAGAAAATACAGAACAATATCATTTGGATTTACTAGGTATATATTCACTTTGGTTTGGTGGTTGAATATCCATGTTTGCATCTTTTAATGGTTACGTGTGCTCAATAGGTTAGCTAATTTTATTAACAATTTGCATGGTGTTAACAAGTTGAAAATTTTTATAAACATTGAGAATGAAATGACAAAATATTTAAGACAAAATTGAAATTGACTCCAAATTTAAAAGACAAAATATGTACTTTTGTAAAAATAATTTTGAAATAGTCCTTTATACGTCAAATAGTACCACTCAATTTAGCTCCTCTATTAACATCTTGGTTCGAAAATTAATAAAACAGGTGACCTGCAAAATTAATGTGTAATCATTAAGTGTACATGAGAAATTATTTTCACTCATAAATTTACTCAAATTTAATGTCATTAAGTATTAATTATCATGTTATTAAGAACAAAAACAAGGTGTTTTGAATTAATTATGTTGATTTTAAGTGATATTTTACTCTATATGTGCACTTAACGATTACACTTAATCATTGATAGTTCAAATCACTCATTTCCACAATTGGGAGGGGACAGTTGATACAGAAATTAGATTGAGTAACAGTACCCAGTCTAAAATATAAAAAACCAATTTAGTTTTTTCTTTCTTTATGAGCCCAGATTGAAATGAATCTTTTTGATGATGATCAAAATAGAGTTTGTCTTTTTTAAAATGATCAAGTTTGTAAAATTATATTGCATCACTTCTAGATCTAAATGCAAAAAATCTTAGTGATAAAATTGATGGGCATTTAGATAAGTTCATGAGCTTAAATTTGAGTATACATAAATGTGCAGTAGATGTGTGTACATTAATTTTGAAAGAATGGCCATCGTTGACCAAGAGTAAAACTAGCAATGAATGAGTTGGCAAATTGGAGTTATTGTGATGGATTCATCTCAGTATATCAGTTATGGCTCCCAACTTGTACAGCCACTTTTGTTTTGCTAAGTTTATCTATTCATTTATTTTCTGAAACTTGATATATATATGGCATGAAACTTTTCCAGTAAGTTGAACAAACGTGTAAAAAAGTTAGTCCTTAAATGTAACTTGTTAAATGTTCAAACACTGATCTTTTGCAGATATACTAGTGATTATAAGGGATGTAATCAAGTATTTGCTTGATATGTATATCTTTTTATTTTTTAAAGAGATTAAAAATTTTAATTGTTAAGAAAAAAAATTTTGACTCAGAAAACAAAAATTTTAACTTTAAAAAAAATTACATTTTAAAAATTTTAACTGTGAGAGACAATACTTATTATCCTTACAGTTAAAATTTTAAAATTATTTTAAAGATCTAATAAATAAAAAAATTTATTCTTATAATTAAATTTGTTGTCTTTATAGTTAAAATTTTTAGAATTTAATTTTTTTTATAATTAAAATTTTTATTTTTACAGTTAAATTTTTTTTTTTTAAAAAGAGACATATGTCAAAACAAATGTTTGACTACATACCCTCTAATCACCAGCGTAATTGCAGAGGATTCGGACCCTAAATATTCATTATTATGTGTATATATATATATATCCATGTATATAAAAGTGAGTTTATATATATATATATATATATAAGTAAGTTAATGTGATTTATATTTTTTCAAGTGCGATGGCCCTCTCGTGACAGTACAGGAATTGTGCTAGCAAAATTACTATATCAACAACTGTCACATCATCGATGAATCGTCTAGAAATATCATTTTATAATAATAACAAAATATTCTTTTTATATATATAATTGATAAATTAAAATATGATAAATGAATAATTTTTTATAATTCAATATTATGTAATTAAATTTTTTTAAAAAAGAATTATCTAAATTATATATTTTTATTAAAAAAGTGATAACAAATACTTAAAGAATTTCATTCTTTTTATAGTCATACCTTATTTAATTGAATTATATGCAAAGCATTTAATTATTTAAATTTAATGATGACTAAAATTGTGAGACGTAATATTAATTTTTTATATATCAAATAGACTGGTACTATATTTATTTCATATTATTATTAGATTTTAAAAAATTTCTCATTCAATAATCAATATCACCACTGATTAAATTAAGACTAAAAACGGTACGTGAGTATATAAATGAAAATTTGAGCGAATATCACATAAGTGTCTCCGGCATTATTTTATACTAGAATAGTCTCTCATGAAATTTATTTTTTATCATTAGTATCTCAAATAATCTTGCAACAATACTTTAGAATGACATCAAAGAATAAACTAAAATTTCATAAAAAACCAATTTGAAATACGATAGCTCTAGAAATTTCAAAAAGTAATTACTCACCAACAAACATATGATAATTATCTTACCCAAACAATAAACATATGGCAACTACAATGTATCAAAACTCAAAAGGATCAACCCAATTAGTTAGTGGAGATAATATTCCTTTATAACTTTGATATCTTCGGCCTGTGTATAGAGGAATAAATTTTATGAGAACTAAAATTGAAAAGGATTATGTGATTTAAAATTATGTTTGATATATTTGAAAAGAAATGAAAATGCATTATATTTTTATATTTGGTTAAATAAAAATAATGTAAAAATAAAAAAAAAAGATGAAAAAAAAAATCCTAATGAACAAAAAATAAAATAAGTTTTGCTAATGAGAATGAAAGTTAAAATACTAACTTTTAACTTAATTTCAAAGCAGAAGATTGAAATTCCATAAATAGAACTTTTCATTGAAGCATTAAAGTATTGGTTTCGTGAGAGAAAACAATTGTAGCATAATAAGCAAGTTTTTTTTTTATTCTATATCCTTTTTCTTTACTCAACCTTTTCAATTTAGCAAAGAGGACCTTTAATTACACTCTAAAACTATAATTCAAAAATGCACTCCATTAATGTGAAATAGTTAGCCGTTAAAATAATGAAATCACTTAAAAATATTTTAACATTTTTTCTTATATTTAAAAAATACATACTAATAAAAATTAAATCGAACTGGCCGATTCAACCAATAAATTAGTAAATTAGACCATGGTCTAATCCAAAATAACTTAAAAATAGAAGATTCTCAAAATTGGTCAACGTTAGTCAAAAACTAAGTTTGATCAACCAATTTGGATGAAAACTGATGCTTCTTGTTAATTTTCATTGAAATTCCATAAATATTGCGAGGCAAAGAACTTTTCATTGAAGCATTAAAATATTGATGTCTTGAGAGAAAACAATTGTAGCATAATAAGCAAGTTTTTTTTTTCTTTTTAATTCTATATCATTTTCCTTACTCAACCTTTTCAATTTAGCAAAGAGGACCTTTGATTACACTCTAAAACTAAAATTCAAAAATACACTCCATTAATGTGAAATAGTTAACTGTTGAAATAATGAAATCACATAAAAAATATTTAAATAATTTTTTCTTATATTTAAAAAATGCATACTAATGAAAACTGAATCGAGTTGGCCGATTCAATCAGTAAACTAATGAATTGGACCATAGTTTAATTCAAAGTAACTTAAAAATCAAAGATTCTCAAAACTGGTCAATGCCAATCAAAAATTGAGTTTGACCAACCAATTTAGATGAAAACCGGTGCACTTCATTAATTTGGACAATAGTTTTTCCCATGATGAACCTCTATCTCTCAATATTCAAAAGTAGGTGGTGCCACTTCACCTACAAGAATCCATTTGATACTTGTGTGCAAAGTTATATATATTAATCCTTTCAAAATTTATAAATGCTACCAAAGAATTCAAGGCCAAACCATAAAAAGTGTAAAAAAGGTTATGGGTAGGTCTCCTACACAAAGTATTTGGAAACAAATATAAACTTTTATACAAATATACTTATACAATAATATTAAAATTATATTATATATATATTTATCATCATTGACTCAATTACGTTTTAATTGTGATTAAATCAATAAATTTTAAATTAATATTTTTACTGATTTAATATCTGATTAGATTTTAGAAATATTAAAAAAACTATAAGAGTTTATTTGGTAGGTAAAAAGTTATAATGAAAATAAAAATAAAAAATAATTTTGTAGATAGAAAATATATATAATATTTTTTTATTTTTAATAATTAAATAATAATTATTAAAAAATATGAAATAATAATTAAATAATGATTATAAAGATAAATTTGTAATCTTTTCCCCGTTTTTTTCGTCATTTTCTTTTCCTCCGTTGTTTCCACCTAAACCGAACGGGCGAACGATAACAACCAAAAAAAAAATTACAGTGTGCCAATTAAGAAGCATGTTTATTCATGTACAATTGTCGTAACTTCAAAGCAAGACACGGATAAAAATGTGGGCCCGGAATGCCAGCCTGCCAATATTTAATTTGATAGCCACAGTGTTGTCAGGCCGTCCTACATGTTAGGAAGGAGCAGCTCGAGCATTAATGACAATTGCTTCATCAATTTTGGGTCCAATTATTTAATACCCCAAGTTTCTTCCACAATATCCTCTTTCCAGGTTCTCGTTTTTTCCTCCATATACTATAATGGAAGATAATTTAATTTAACAATGCACAGAGAGAAATTGTTAAGGATATACCTATTTAGATGACGATAAATAGATTAATATTTTTGCATTTTCTTCCTGTGTTTTGTTTGTAAGTAAAGTTGTAGTTTGACTTTCTTATAATTGTCTTCATTAGGGGTATCATCCTATGTTTATTTTGTTGTTGTCTTTTGGTTAAAAAATATACCTATTTAAATTTTAATTATTTTAATATATATGATAATTTGTTTAAATAAAGAAACTTCTATTAAGTGTTGTTGGTGTCTTAGAAGCTTAATATTTTCATAAGTTCACAATAATTTAATTCATATTGTTAAGGTCTATAAGAACAATCTCATGTAACTTTACAAGAACTAACAACAATTGACACAAATCTTTAAATATTAACAAAAAATGAGGCTCAAAGATCTATCATGCTTCAAAATTAATTACTTTGCTAAAACTATGATTGTACATTAACATCTAGAGATCACCTTTTTTTTTTTAGCTCATTAAACGTTCTAAGTAATATATTAATTTTTTAATTCAACTAAACTTCTCCATTTCTATTTAGCCATAACTCCTTTGAAAAATTAGGTTATTAACTCCTAAATGCCAACCAAAATATTTTCATGTATAGCATAGTTGGAACTTGGAAACATCAATATATATATATATATATATCATACTGAAAAATACTGATTTTAATTTTTGTTATTTCAAAACGACTATGAATGCTGAAAAGTCAGGACTTGCATGTAATGTACGGAATGGAGTGAATGAACTGTGACAAAGCGAGAAGGAGTAGTCACCGTTGAATCTTTAATTTTAAATTTTATGAAAAACAATATTTTATTTTATATATCCAAAAATTTCAAGATAATCCAACATATTCTTACCCATATATTTATCAATAGACAAATCCTTTCAAGAGTGGAAGCTCAGTTTCAGAATTCTCTCCCTCTCTCTCTCTCTCTCTCTCTCTCTCTCTAAAAGGAAAATGTCGACGAAAGCAGGCATCGACGAGTACAAGAAGGGGCTATGGACGGAGGAGGAAGACAGGATTTTGATAGAATACATCAGGGTTCATGGAAGAAGGCACTGGAACCGCATTTCCAAAGTCACTGGTAATAATCCGGCAGGATTTCATTCTCACGTATTTTAATTGCTATTTTAATAATTTCTGTATGATTATATATGAATTATTGATATTTGGTAGGTAGGTTTCATGAGTTTCTTAAATAAATAATTAATTAGTATTTGTTAATTTGTAGGGTTAATGAGGAGTGGGAAGAGCTGCAGGTTAAGATGGCTGAACTACCTCAGCCCAAACGTCAAACATGGCAGTTTCTCAGAGGAAGAAGACGATCTCATCATCAGACTTCATAATCTCCTTGGAAACAGGTTTTCTTCTCTATTATTATTATTATTAGTTCTCCATCTTCGCAGAAGAAATTTCTTAATTAATTTTCTATGAAGTGGGTTTTAATTAGAGGGTTTGTCTCGAACCATTTGAGAAAGAATTAGTATTGACTTCAACCAATTAATTAAACTTCTCTTTTCCTGTTCTCTTTACTCATTTTTCCTGATGGTTTTGTATTTACAGTAAAAGATTATTTTTTTAAAACTTTAATTTTAGTTAGTACGACGTATGATATGACAAAATTTCCGTATGAAATGTCTTTATTTCTTGGATTTATTTAAAAAAAAAAGCTCCTCCCATCAGATACTAACATAAATTATATTCTTATTGCGCATTATAATAATCATATTATTAAGTTTTAGTTTCTGATGGAATTCTTCAGGGAATATGAAACTCATAATCTAGTCAATGTTAGTAAGCGGGTGCGACATGCTTTCATTGCATTAATAATATGGTAGAAAAATTTTTGTCTACGTCAAATATATTTTTTCTGGTAAATTTTATTGTTTACATATATAATTACTTATGCATTTATAATTCATTTGAAAGTAAGTCTACGTTAAACTCTCTCGAATATTATCATGAAGACCACTAACTTCCAAGCTTGAACACAACACATTTTGGATTTAAAAAGATTTTGTTGTGGAAATTTTCTATCTTTTATAAGGATTATTTTTTTTTTAAATCATTGAATCACTTTGTAATCTGTACATATACAATACTTTACGCAAGTCTTAAAAAAAAAAAATTTAAAAGTGACGTCTGGAGTTCTAAGTAATATTACCCAATTTAAAATTGTCTGTGACAGTGAAATGGCCCCTTCATCAATTTTGTAAGAAAAGGAGTGGTAAAAGACAGCCTGTAGCATGTGGTCCAAGATGATCAGAAAAGGTTGTTTGTTCAGAAACCAATAAGCAAATGGACAAAAATATTGAAAAAAGTTGCAATTTTGAGGTTAAATCAGTGGGATTTTTTTAAAAATTGTATTTCAGAATTTCAAATTAAAAATATTGATATTAAGGACTTTAAATTTTAAAAAATTTAATTTAAAATCCTGAATTATAATTTTTTATGTAATTTAAAATTTTGATTTTAATATCTTTTAAATTTCAAAATCTTTTAATATAAATATTGTTAATTTAAAATCTTAAATTTTATTTTTTTCTTTTGTTTTTATATGTTTTTCACCATATACCATTTTTTTCATTTTCTTTTGTTATTATTTGGGCTAAATTCGCAGCAAAGATCCTGCTAAGCATCTTTCAGATTCTTCGTACGGCATGAACCTAAGATATATGAAAAGTTAGATCGTGTTTTGACTGAATGAACGTTTCAAAGTTTGCCTCTTCTTACTTGATATTTTTCTCCAGCAGGAAAAAATTTGAAAAATATAGTATATAGTTCTTGTAGTACTATATTTACTATTTTGATCGAGTTACGTACTTCCATCCTTAAAAAAGCAAACACACATGGCACAATCAAAAGCCCGCAATAATTGGCTCCCTCAGCCAGAAGCTGATAATTTTGATACCAATATATATATATATATAAATAATTCTCTGAATTAAATTTTAATAAAAAATTTAATATATTAGCTTTAAAATGTAACAAAAATGTCACCAGTTCTTTAAAAGAAGCACAAAATACATCACGCCGGCTGAGATTGAGATTTACTTTTTTATTTCTTTTTCAAAGATCATATGGAATGCTTTATTATATTTTGAAAATGATGCGTTAAAGTTTTAATTTGAGAATTTAAGATGTATCTTCTCCTAAAAAAAAGCAAACCAAGATTAGATATATATAGCATGTCAGAAATATTTTTTCATAAAATTTATTTATGATTGTATTTACATATTTTTTTATATACATGATTGACTTGATTTACTTAATATATATATATATATATATATATAATCTCAACTTATTATTATTATTTTAAAATTGGAACCTTTGGTACTAGGTGGTCTTTAATAGCAGGGAGGGTACCAGGAAGAACAGACAACCAAGTAAAGAACCACTGGAACACTCATTTGTGCAAGAAGCTTGGTATCAATAAGCAAAGTAAAAAAGTTAAGGACAAGATACCCTCAAAGCCAAGAGCTCCTGAGGTGGAAGAGACTCAAAATGTGCATATGAATTTGAATTCTATGCCTGTTAATCCTCTCACTCTCAACAGTGAAGAGAAAGAAACTGAAATACAAGGGCAAGGAAGCTGTTTGAATAATTCTATCGCAGCCATTGATGGAGCACAACATTGGCCAGGAACAGAAAAAGAACACTTTGACCAAACTTTCCTATTTGATGATGGTCACAATTTTGTTCTAGATAGTCCTCCAAGGTTAATGGAATTCTTTGATGGATTTGACATAATATAGTATGTACCAGGATGGTTGGCTTTGACAATTATTTAATAAAATATGTTGATTTTGATGTTTTTGTCGAAGATATATAGATTGGTTTTGCCTATATATATAGCCATATTTTAAGATAATTATTACGAGAAACATAAAATGTAGATAAATATATTGATCACAATAAGTAGAACTGAATTAGTTTCCTTTGAACTGGTGGGAATATTATAACTAATGACCTGATATATAGATTGGTTTTGCCTATATATATAGCCATATTTAAGATAATTATTACGAGAAACATAAAATGTAGATAAATATATTGATCACAATAAGTAGAACTGAATTAGTTTCCTTTGAACTGGTGGGAATATTATAACTAATGACCTGAAGAAAACTAATTTTCTCTGACCATTCCAAATTTAGGGTTGTAAAAGAGCCAAATTTTAGTATAATCAAGTTCAATCATTAAAAATAGAGTGAGCTCGAAATGAGAGCCTAAGTTTCAAAAAGCAAAAAATAATGATCAAGCCCTGTTCGTTTAGTTTAGTAAATGAGCTGAACTCGAACATTTGATGAATATTATTACAAATATAGTATAAATTTAGATGCATATAAAAATTAAACTAAAAAATAACAGTAGGAATTTTTATATTGTATATGTGTATATCTGTGATAAAATTTTATAAAATATATTACAATGTTTTAAGATGCACAAATTTTTGTATTTGCTATAATGTTCAATAAATTTACATATAAATACAATATATATTATATAAAATAATAGTTTATTACTAACTAAGCTGTTTGCCAGCATAACCCGTCAAGTATCATTTTAAAGCTTGATTTGTTCAATTAAACAAATATAATATATTAATCAAGTTTATTCATTTAATAAATAAGTTAAATCCAATTTGAATTTTTAACAAGCCGAATTTGAATAATTTACAAACTGATTGATTCATTTATACCCTTAATTAAGTCCAATATTGAACTATTGAATATGAATTTAAACTTAATTTTGATTTTTCTTCCCTTTATGCTTTCAATGCATTAATGGAAATGGAGTATAATTAAAAAAAATCTTTAAATAGTAGATGGGGCACATTGAGGCTTTTACCCCAAAACTGGGAAAGTGACCAACACAACTTATAAGGAACTCTTTGTATTCTTAAGCCTACATAACAAAAATGAGAGATTAGACATAATAAAAAAGAGATTCCTATTCACAAAACATTCGGGAGGATTCCACCCAAATTTTGGTAAAACCTCCCCAAAAATTTGAACTACTCTAGTACAACATCTCAAAGCCAGCATAATCATTCTTCTTGAGGGCTCCACTCTCAGCATCTATAACATGATTATATTAACACAATTACATAGGGATGGCTAGAACCTGCTTGTAGGACTAAGGAGCTACTCTAGATTGCAACAAACAAAAATACAAGTTCACAAAAATATTGCCCACATGAAGAAAGGTGGACTCACCCGCAATACTAACCTGTCCTTTATATTGCAAAGTAAATCCTAATTGCCCTTCAAACCAATAAAATATTAGAAAGGTGAGTTGTGACAATTATTGAGCAAATAATACTAACGATATTAAGAAGGGACAAGCCAATAATAATAGAGTTTTTGTAGAATAAAACTTATAGTTATATGCAAAATAATAGAAAAATCCATGTCTTTTGTTCACTAAAGAAAAGAATAGAATCATCACTTATGATCAAATCAATATCTATATACCAAATAAACTTGTAGTGTGAATAAAAAATTAGTGTATATCATTTAATAGTATGGTAGAGAGTGTCTAAACAAAACCAAATTGGATAGCAGCACAAAAAGCTCATAACATATCATATTAAATCATGTTATCTCATATTATATCAAATTAAGACATTTAATGTCATATCATGTCATATCCAATTATTTTATATCTGGTCAGATGATGTCATATCGTATTATATCTAGTTATATCATATAATATTGTGTTATATCATATCGCATTATATCCAATAACGTTATATCATATCATATTATATTCAATCATGGCATATCGTACCGTATCATATCATATCTAAATATATTATATCATATTGTGTCATATTTGATCATGTCATGTCATATCATATTATGTTATATGATGATGTATCATGGCTAACAATTATTGTTATTAGTTACAAGATTTTGTGCTAAAAAGCTTCTTAAAATTTCACTTTGGCAAAAAATATATTAAAATTTGAAAGAATCAAAATTCACCTTTATCAATGTTCAAATTAATAATAACCATACAAATATTCATCAGAATGTCCATTTGAATCTTTGTGCATCATTCAAACAAATTAAAAGTTAGAAGAGTTTCAACATAATTTCAAAATGCCAAAAACATTTTAATCAAGAAGATTGTCACAAAATGCAGGAGGGAAATTAAATTATTTATTTAAAATAACCAAAATGAGGCAAAGTATAAAAACACGCATAATCAATATTATCTACCTATAGTACAAGGGCTTTGATGTAAAACTTCACACTACTTCACCTAATTAGATACTAGATGTGGGATTGACCCTGGAACCTTCTAAAATACCCACAATACAATTACCATCAATAAATGACATATTTATTTGCATTAAATTAACCCCATTTTACTCAACATCTTAGGCCATGTGATTAATATTGAATTCCTAACTTTAGAATTAAATCAATTGCTTTTCCATCAACTTTTTAATAGAAACTATACTACACTATATTAGCTTATCTCACTTTGTAGCCTTTTCCTACCCTTAACTCTAACCCCAATCCATAAAATCTTGTTATATTTCAAAGTTTCCAACTTTAGAGTTAATTCAAATACTCCTCCATCATTTTCTAAGAATATATAGTTATATTACAATACAATTGTACTATACTACTAGGTCAATATGCATTGTAATTACCCCGTCTCTTAACTATACTCAAACCCATGATGTTCTCCAATTTAAGTAGCAACATAATAAGAAAGTCTATAATTTTCTATAGGGAGCTTTAATTATATATATATATATATTGATTTAGTAGTAGCAAAGATTAATTATTGTAATATAATCAGTCAGATTTGACTCTGCTTTTAAAGCCTATCTGAAAATGTTGAACTTGGAGAACAAGATCTCAAATCCCACCTGAGCAATTGGTTTTTCCTTTTTTAAATTATGATTTGATTCTCTTTTATAATAAGAATGGAAGGCTGGCCTTTCCACATGAGTAGATCTTGTTATCATAACAAGATTGAAAAGAGAAATCCTTACATACACTTGATGCGCCACGTCATTTATACACTCTACGGTTCAGATTTACTCTGCACATAGACCTTACCTGTACTGCACATGGACCCCACCTGTACAAATTCAATCTTACCCATTGATTTCTTTAGGTGCACCATGCTCCAGGTGCACCTAAAAAAATTTCGATTAAAAAAGGAGAGAGTGTCACAATATTCCAAACTTGATGCGACTTCTCATTATGTAGGGACTTGTTTGGTACATGTATAGATTTTTGTTTATTAATATTTATTATATTCTCATAATTAGTCTCTCTCTAAATTTTCTCTCCTTTCTAAATTCTTCTCTAATTTACAAAGAAATTACAATATAGTTTATAAGGGCTTGTTTGATTTTTGGAATGACCTTTCTTTTATTTTTTTAATAATATCTATTATGTTTTTATAATTATTATTCAATAATTTTTATCTTTTTTATTATTTTTTAATATAGAAACGAAAAAGTAATTTTTCATCCTCAAAATCATTTCCGTTCTATTTTTTTACTCTATTTTTTTTATCATTTTGTATATTAAACGAGTTGCAAGAGAATTACAAAAGTTCGTTGACCATTAATGGGACTTATCATAGTTTATATATAGGACAGATCAATGATATTTATTTAAGATTTGATATTTTTATATTTCTTAATTGTATATATTAATTTTTCAATTAATTAACGAGACATTGGATAATTTTAAACATATTAAGAATCAAGACTATGCATCGCACTACACGCCGCATGCTTCGCAACAAATCTACCAACTTTGGCACATGAAATGTCTGAAACATTTTTGGAAGACTTGCTGTCTTTCTTCTCTATTAATCAGACCGTCCTCAACCTATCCAACTACACTTTCTTACATGCACATGCTACTCTGATTTTGCTTTTGCTTTGATTCATACTGACTTTCATTTGTCGACAGCCCTTCACCACATCATTTGACACTAAACATGTGCTGGTTAAGAACTTAAGATTTTGAAGGGTCAAAGTTTGATTCTCACACTCTCCAACTGAAAAAGAAGAAAAAACTCAATTTAGAATAATCATTTGTATGAAAAGTTCAAAAATGTTTTCTCACTATTTAAAACCAAACGAACAAAGAAACATACAAACAAACATGTCTCGTACGTAGCTTTTATTACGGAACTGTAAATGGTAAGATGCAGTGGAGGAGGCGCAGGGAAAGGCATGGATTGGAGCCGCTTGTTTGGCGAGGTCCGTACGCCGCGTACGTAGCCTCTGGGTTCTTCACGTGATTGGCTGCATGTGAACGCGACAAGCAGGATATCATGCACCTTTCTTAATTAGATCTAACCATTGCATGCTGTTTCCATTAATTTCTCGTCCTTTGTCTT
This sequence comes from Erythrophleum fordii, assembly GCA_032878935.1. Lineage (NCBI taxonomy): Eukaryota > Viridiplantae > Streptophyta > Magnoliopsida > Fabales > Fabaceae > Erythrophleum > Erythrophleum fordii. Next base: position 42,655,834 of record JAVQMF010000053.1, on the reverse strand, counting down.
GTCTTTTCTTTTAAATCTTCTTCACAGAATTTGTTGCCAGCTGTGCTCTAAATGAGTAATACTATTGGCTTAATTTTTCATACCTTTTTTTTATAAATAAACTATACGTTTATATATATATATATATATATCCCAAATTATCTCATCTTATGATTAATTAACTGATAACGCGCAAATTAGGCATGCAGGGAGAGAAATACTATTTTTAAGAGTAAATTATATTCATCCTTTTTTCTTTAAATTTTGCTAAAATTACATAATTTTTTAATTTTTAAACTATATATTTATTTTTTTAAGTTAAAAATTATACTATATTTCAATCCAATTTTAAAATTTTAAGCAAAGTATTCTTCAATAATGTAAATATAATTTTTTAACAAAAATACCTTCGTTTAAATCTAACAACTTAGGCGAATAGATCTAGTGATAAAAAAAAATTTATATTCAGAGCTAAAATTATACTTATAAAACTAAATTTAAGGAAATGATTTACTGATAAATTAAGTAGGAACAAATACACTAAAAAATCATGTAAAGTTAAAAATTTTAATTTACAATAATTAACCATTAACTAGTCAATTCGCATAAAAGAGAAAAGAGCAAAATTTTAAAACTATCATTTTTTTTTTTTATATGAAAGACATATGTTACACTAACTATTGGTTTGATAAATAACAATCACTTAAAGGCTTTGTCAAACTTAATGAAAATGAAATATACTCTTTGATTTTAATTTGTGCATATTTTGATATAATATGACAAAGAACAACATAAAGGTGATGGTATTTAGGTTACCAAATAATATGGCCTCTAATATTTTTTTAAAATTATTGTACAATAAAAGATATTTTAGTTAAAAAATTTAAAATTTTAATTAAAGTGTATATTTTAAAAATATATAAAAGGTCCATGTAATTTTAGGGAAAAAAGTGCAATTTACTCTATTTTTAATTATCATTTTCAAATTTATTTTTTATTACTTTTAATATAGAATAATAAATACGATCAATTTGTGTATTCTATAATAACATATTATTTATGAGAAAAAATATATAAAATGTGCTATATATCAAATATTGTAATAATTATACCATTGTTGCAAAAAATTCTTCAATTCCCAGACCCTGCGGCTATAGGATGCCCCAAAGATGCGCGAGAAAGTAGCAGGTAAAAATAAAAGGACAATAACACACAATAATATTTACATTTCAGTACGTACAGGACAAGTATCTTAATTCTCCAACTAGCTTTTTCTTCTCTTTGGGAAGAAGGAATAAATAAATAAATTATACAATATTTGATTAAATTGTATTTCATATCTTTTTTAAAAACTTACATCTAATTTCTTCATTTATTTTTAAAAAAGTTGACTTTTTTATAATATATATATATATATATTAAAGAACAAAATTAATTAGCTATTTTATTGTTATATTAAAAACAAAATCACATTTCATATCATGTAAAAAGGTAACTTTTGGGACAAAAAAATTAAAGAAAAGATTTATATATTGTTTCTTATATCCTTATTGTTAATTTTTTTTATTACAACATGATAAATATATAATTCTTCAATTAAAACATTTTAAGTGTATGATTTTTATAGATAATTATATGATTTTTTAATTAAATTATAAATTTTTTCATATTTTTATTAAAAAATTATATATTTATTATATTTTGATTGAAAAATCTAATAATCAATCTAATAATATTAAAGATATGAAGGAATGTATCTAATTGTAATACAAAATATAAATTGAAGAGAAAGTTTTTATAATATATATTAAAATGTTAATTGGATCAGATGTAATTTTTAAAATAAAAATATTTTATGTAATTTTGCTAAATCTCGAAGAAAATTAGCATAATTTACTAAATTAATAATGAATGACTCAATGTTAATTAGATTGTTTAGTTTCTTTAGGGATTAATTTTCGTTTCATACTTGTTCCTATTTTATTGATAACGGATAGAGGGAGAGATGCTTAAAATGAAAATGCAGAGTGATGTCATTCATCATTTTTTATAATCCATGGGAGGTTTGCACAATAATGGGGAGTCCGTTGCCACCCCATAATCTCACTCTATGTACAGTCATTCTCAGTAAGTATTGAATTTGAGATTTCAAAAATGAAATATTAAACCATCAATAATTTGTTTTAATTTAATCTCACCAAGAGAATAACTTATTTTTAAAAGCCAATTTTCTACTTGTAATTTTAACAAATAGTAATTGCACTAATTAACTAGCTAGTGTTTCAAAATCTATGCATCCACCTCCTCTCATTTAAAAACTGCTATAAACTTTCCTGATTTAAATTTTTATCGATCATCCATAAATCTTTCCTATTTAAGTCTTTTTGTAACACATATATAGCTTGTCTAATTTTTTTTTCTTTTTTAAAAAATCAACTACAGGTAAAGTCTTAACTTTTATAACTTAGAATTTGGGCAAATATTTTAAGTAAGTTTCATAACTTCCGTAGAAATAATTGAAAATTACTCTTTAAGAAAACTCTTATTATCGGCCCAAAAAAAAAGTCCTATAAAACATGTGAAGTGCCCCATATTGTCCTGTACAAAAAGGTAAATCAATGTTGTCAAGGCATGGGCTTATTAACCGCATGTCAAACTGGACTTGGGATTTTACTATAGACCCAAGCCCTGCCAGTGTCCAAGCAAACACAATCGTGCATGGGTTGTAAGAATTAAGAGTTGAAAAGCTAATTTTTGACCAAAGAAAAGCCAAAAAAATACCTTTGTATTTTGGAAAACCAGCTCAATATCACGACTTACAAATTGGGATGATAATTATTCTTGTTCATATTGTGAGAATCCCTACCAGAATTTCCTTGAATAGGGTGGAGATGGAAAGAATTTCTTTCTCGTAAGAATGGATTGGGGATGAATTTTCTCTCGTAAAAAATATGAAGATGGAGATGAAAACCATGCTTCTCGGTGGAGAAGTGCCATATTAAAATTACTTATTAGATTTGATTGGTTTAGGTTCCTTTTTTTTTGGGTGAAAAGAGGAGCTCTACTGCCAAGAAAAAAAACTAGGAAATATTCAGTCGAGGGCAGCTTAAAACCTTTCATCAATAGAGGTGTTAAAGAGTTTTAAGAGAATTTTTAAGAATTTGGATACTTTGAGACAGAGTTACACTATGATTAGTAAGTCAGTCTGCATAATGATTTTCTTTCCTTAAAACGGAAGAGAAAACGACTTTCTCATTAAGCTTTATCTAATTCTAAATTCTTTTTAGTAGGTAATTATAGTCAAAATTCGTACACTTTTCTTTATAAATAATATCCAAGATACCTTTATAAACTGTTTCCATAAGTACCGTCTTATAGCGGTCTTTCCAAGTAATCTTCAACCACAAAAGAATTCTCTAAAGTTTAGCGATTGAAAAAGTTCGTAACTACTATATTAAATGCACATACTTTAATTTATCTATTTGTGCAATTACAAAAAATTCTCTCAAGTCTCTTGCAACTAGTTGGGGTATTCAATCCCTTAGTTGCACAGTTGGTGTTGATTTTAGTTTTTAATGAATGTGTACGTGGGACAACAATAAAATTTAGTTTATGTTTTTTTTTCGTTAAGGTTGTCATTAAATATAAAATTTTATTATTTTAAATTTGTAAAATTTTTATTAAGCATACAGGTCCTCATATCATCATAATGAATAAAGATTTCAAAAAAAAAAAAAAATCTACCGCAATAAAAAATTAAACGAAAGTAGGAGAAGGCTTCTATGGCCCCACTCCAGCCTTACCCTATTGCCATCCTGATTTACAACTCCGGTTTCTTTTTTTTTTTTTTTTGGCCAATTACAAAGTTTCGTAATCTTCAGCGTACTAAAGTGAAAAGAAAAATCAGCAATTCGTGAATGTCAGCAGTTCCTGAATCAATTCAATTGCTCAAATTTCATTGACACTCCAAAGTTTGGCAGAAGAACAACATTTTATATCAAGAAATCAAAATGCTAGTTAAGAGTAAAAGGAGAGACAAAAAGATTCTTCTGCCTTTACAGTTCACTAGCTCACAGATCATTATTTTTACTGACATGGGATTTTTTTCCCCCTTTCTTTTCTTTTCTTTGGGTGGCATACAAGCAAAATAGCTTTGAAAAGGAGTCATGTACAGCATACAACTGGGTTAAAAAATAGGGAATCATATTGATGGTGGATAGAGTTCAAAGTTTAAATGGATAGAAAGGGTGAAATTTTGAAGTCTAGATCCCAGAGCTCAAAGGTGCCATTAACAAAATCGTAATGTGCACCTTTTAATGCAAGCGTTTTCTTCACAACCCCATCTCTCACAAATGGATAAGTCAGCAGATTACCAAGCGATACATTCACAGCTTCCTGCGTATATATGAGTAATTAAGGAAGCAATTAAAACCTTTATAAATTAAGCTAATTATATTAAGTTACCAAATATAAAATTTGCAGTGGGACATTAAGTCCCATAAATTAAAAAGGGTGGAGTTTTGTTTTATACTTCGATTCCATTTTGGTCATCTGCGAAAATGATTTCAATATCAATCGGCACCCTCAAGTATCTTTATTTATCACTTTAATACCTAAGAAGTTTATTTATTTATTTATTTTTTCAACTTTAAAACATTATATAATATCATCCTAGTATTTTTAAGAAGACGAAATTAGCACAAAATTATATTTGTGCATATCAAATCAACATGATACAAATTATTTTGAGAAAACCAATTGATACTGTTTCATTTTAAAGAATTAAAATGGTGTTATAGTCTTTTATTTACTTAATTACCTTCTCGCAGTGAGTACACTGCTCCGAGAAACTCAAGCTTTTTGTTTCTTCTTTAATCTTGGACTTTGCTGGATTACAGATTTGAACCCAATGCTCGATGAATTCACTGCAATTTCACACAGGAAGGATTGCAACCGACATTTAAAAAAAAAATTGGAAAAAAAAAAGCTGCTTGATACTCTATTCTTGTATACGATAGACATGTGAGTAAAGAGACTCTTCTTAAAGTCTGTGAAAAAGGAGAAGCACCCATTTACTTGGAAGTTCTGAAAAGCTACCATAATAGTTTATATACTTCTCATCATAAGTACTTTAAAACTGGCTATTCTTTCGACAAAATTCTTAAAAGATAAGGAGCCAATGATAATATAGATCACTTACCTTGCAGTTGTCCCATCATCTGGGATAGACATTAGCCCCTTTATACCTCCACAACAGCTATGTCCAATGACCACTATATTCTCCACCTATAAGATATTCCCTTAATTAGAATTCAGTGCGTGTCTATATGTATATATGTATGTATCTTGGCACAGAGATTATGACCCAAAAAAAGAAAAAAAAAAGAACAAGAAAGTTTAACTGAATTAAAATGTATTGTATGGTTTAATAGAAATGAAATATAAGAATTTTGTCCTTTTATCTTACAGAAAAAATCTGGCCTGTCAATAACCGCTAATAAACAGTAATAGTTTTTTATAAGGTAAACAAGAATGAGCTCCTCTTACAGTTTATTCTTCCTTTATAGTTAGAGATTCGTATTAATTGTTATTTGGCTTCAAATATTATATGAGATTTTCCTAATAACATGAGTTGAATTGTTTTAGACATATAAATATATGATATCTATAAGACTCCCATAACTGTATATATTCAAGGAAAAATATGCTTTTTATCTATACATGGATGCACCACTCATCTTTTCACTTTTTTCTTTTGTTCTTATTTTCATGGGTCAATCATTCTAAACCAAAAAGAATATTATGCCTATAAGACTCTCGTATATATAACAGTACATATTCAAGGAAACATATGTTTTTATCCATCCATGGATGCACCACTCATTTTTTCACTTTTTCCTTTTGTTTTTATTTTTGTAAACTAGATCGTTTTGAACCTTTAAAAATATTTTGCCTATAAAACTCTCATATTCATATATGTTCAAGGAAAGATATGCTTTTTATCCATCCATGGATGCAAACCACTCATCTTTTCACTTTTTTTTTTTTTAATATTTCCCTTCTCCTTTCTTGGAGATTCTAAAGAGAAGGTGGGGTGGCTTTGGTAGGTATTGAATCATGAATTCCCCTGACCTAACTTAATGTTGACCAAATATTGTATATATAATAGTGTGGTAGTTGAGCATTTTTTTCATTTTCTTAAGATAATCATTCACACTGCATTATGCGCTTTATTAAATAGGGATTTATGAAAATAGAATATTACATGCATGACATGCGTGTGGATCCCAACAAATAATTGAGGCAACACCGCAAATTGTTAATTTTACCAAACGTTCTTTCTTTATTTAACACGACCAACCCCACCATTAAAGGAGAGAAGAAGAATATCAGAATTAATGGCATTTTACCTTTAAATACAAGACTGCATATTCAATGGCTGCCCCTGTTCCTGAATATTTTGTCTGCAATAACAAAGGCTAGTCAAACATATGTATCTGAAATGCCAGAGGAAAGGCCAAAAGGAAGATAGATTATTAAACTTCGAAGTTCAAACATTAAATGAAGCTCCTAGGTGTGCTTTAGTAGTAAAATTTGTGGGCAGTTTATATGAGATTTTAGTTCAAACTTCATGTAAAAAGGAAAAGAGAAACCCAGAGAGATCTTCTCTTCTGTAAAGAAAAAAAAGAAGTAGGTTTTTGCTATTATGAAATATATTACTATACATGTCTAATTGCGGTTTGGTGCTTTCAAGTGTAGCATATTCAAACGTTTGAGAAATCAAACCTTGTCATAAGGTGGAATCATGTTGGCGATGTTTCGTACCACAAAAGCCTCACCCGGTTGGAAATTCAGAATATGCGATGGGCAAACTCTAGAGTCCGAGCATGCAAATACCAAAAACTGCATAAATGAAATTTTGCCATTAGTTAAAGAAAAAAATTTGTGTCAATTAGTAACTAGCAGGTCCAAACAAAAAATATTGACAATCTATCGTTTATGCATCCAAAGGTAGACTTTTTGCTTTATGAAAAGCTTTCATATGAGTTCAAAGTTTAGTGAAGTATACAATGGGTTCAAATAATATAAAATTGCAATAATATATATATACATATGCAACTATGTTCCTTTTTTTTAATTTTTGGCCACTACAATTGTGTTTCTTGAACATGAAGCTAATCAGACAGATAATAATAATTAAAAATTATGAATAAGACCATTATGAGCTAAAATGGACAGGAATGCACGTCACATGTCATGTGTACATATATAGAATTTTAAAAAATTATAATATAATCATCTTGAACATCTGGACAGTGATTATCTCTATTAATTGCAAATTTAGCCCACAATTATAGCCGACATAAGTGCTCAAAAGTGCAATTTAGAAAACAAAATTACTGGTCACTGTATCGTCTCTGACCTTTGGGCTCTGGCCTTTGGCAAGTTCCCCATACAAATCTGGATTCTTCCTGCGAGTAGACAAAGCATACCCACAATTACCTCAGTGAGAACTGTAATTTGCAGCTTACAATTTACATGCAAGTTTAGAAAATAAATTCCGAGAGTGAAAATAAATTATCCAATTAAAAAAAATTTTCCAGCGCGCGAAAGATAGATCAAAACGAAAAGTAAAGTCTCCTTTCTGTATTAAAAAGACCAAAATGGCAAAATGTCATGATCATGCCCATATATTTGTGGTTAAAGATCTACTTATGGTGTCGCTTATCAGGCTTTAGTGTCTGTCTTTCTGATTAGTACCACTATGACGAGTCACTTTGTATTGGGGCCCACTATTAAATATGATAGCCATGGGCACTGATAAATAAGTGAGCAGACATATAATCCTTTTTATCATCCTACGGCCCAAACAGGGACATTTTAGCAAAAATACAGCATTTGGAAGGGCAGTAACGGTATTTCACTAGGAGAAACAGCAAAAGAGCATAGCATATTCCCACGAGGTAGAAGGGAAGGTTCTAGTCCGGTTTCAAGATTCCAAAACCAAACAAAAAGACGGGTAGACCTACTCGAATTTCTCTTTCTTGAAGTGAGTGAACCCGGTTCGGATCCTCTCGTCCGGGTTAGACGGCTTCGAACCGGCGGCGTTCAACTCCGCGGTCAGCTGCTTGACCTTTGCGGCGGCGACGCCCCCGAGTTCAGCTTTTTCACTGCAAGAAAAAGTTCAAACAAATAAAGACCGTTAGATATGCGATGAAAACGCGTCAGGCGGTGTGGGCCCCGCAACCAGTGCTAGTCTGGGGTCATGGGGCCCACGTGCCGAACAGTAAGCACCCCCTCGAACGCGGTCTGCTTACGTAGGGATTTGTTTGTTGTGGCGGAGGTGGTCGTAAAGCCGATAACAGTTGGAAATGACAGAAAAGGCAACAGGTGTGAACAACCGAAAAGGAAGTGGTAGTGTTCACATTTAGGTCTGAGAAATTAAGGACAGAAGATGAGAAAATATATGGCACTTTACCTGAGAAGCTTCGTCAGCCCTGCAATGGCCTCCTCGTATGACTCTCCTGCCATGTCTTCCTTCTGCTTGCTCCAGAGACAACCAAAAAATAATCCAAACAGAAATCAATAACACAAAACTTTCAGAGAATCTCGAACAGATTGATTTGCAGAGATTAGAGAAACCAAAGAACTGTAAGAATTCATGATCACAAAATCAATTTCATCTGAGACGACAACGATCATATATACATGCAGTAGCAGAATTGAATAGCGGCTAGCTATGAATATGAAAAAAAACTTGAATTATTCGGAAGATTCAGGGGGAAAAAACAGTAAGTGATGATTAATATTGAAGGTGAATAATTGGGGCATGATCTGAATCTAGAGCAGGAAGAGGATCTTCTACGAACCTTTCTTTCTGCAGGAAGGGATCGAGTGTTTGTGGATCGGGACAATTCGAAACGGTGTAGCTTTGAGAGATTGTGAAGGGTAAGAGGACCCAAAAGGGAACAGGTAATCACGCATTGTGTGCCACGGAAAGCGGGTGTGTATTTATATTGACACGAGGTACAGCATTTAAATTTTAAACAAATGGCCTTGATTGAACCCTTTTTTTTCCCCATTTTTAACAAGGATTGGGTTATGACGTTGAAACCTATCCTGCGTTTTTGTATTGTTTGTGATATTATTATAACGCCCTGTGCATTATGTGTATGGTAGACTAGAACTAGGCATCTTGGCTCAGAAAATTAAATATGGAACACTAACAGTGAGATCAAGTAAATATTAAATTATATTGTTAGTGTGTATATATATAATTTGGACTGAGTCAATAAAACTGTGGGTTGAAAAGGAAGGAATACGAAATGGGATAAGGTTGGCGTGCATTGCGGTGAACCGAGTGAACTAATTAAAGAGGAAGGGTGGTGGGGAGGGGGAATTGCGATGGCCAACAGTGGGACTCCCAACATTATTGAGATTAAGAAAGGTGTAGAACCAGTTGGGCCTAAAACCAAAAAAAGAGAAAGAAAGAAAAAGCAAGGTGTGGAACCAGCTGATTGACTTTTTGAATTTCTGCCTTTTCTTTTTTATATATATTTTCGCTGAAGAATGAAAAGGGGTGGAAAAATGTATGGAGAGAGTTGACTTAATTGAGATGAAAGATACATAAGGGGAAAAAATGATTGGACTCTATATATATATATATATATATATCTCATGGTAATAGATAGGGAGATTCATGGACAAATGGATATTAACTCAAGGTAAGAAACCAAAGTTTAATGGTTTAATTAGTATTGGGGATTGTAATCCTGATCTAGACGGCATTGGGTATGACCCTCCCTAGATAGCACATAAGAAAACACAAGTCCAATCATATTTTAATGTTAACCAGGAACGGAGTTCAACTTTACATGGAGTTGGCACCTCTAATATTTCTAAAAGTTTTCATCAAATGTATTGTGATAATTATAACTGAGAATCTTAAATTAAAATATTTTAAATTTTAAAATAATTTAAAATGATTTTAAAATTTACGATTATTTAATATAAATATCTTTAACTTAAAATTCTTAAATATAATTTTTCTTTCTATTTTCTCGTGTTGGCGTAATACATCAGCGTTTGTGTTCAAGAAATTAAATATCATACCGACACAGTTTTGCTGATACAACATAGCATCATGCACTTCTTTATTGTCCCAGCCATCTCTCTCCCTCTCTCTTTGCAAGACTCCCTTCACCTGCAGCCAAGCACACATAATAAATTAATTTTAAAAATTTTTAAATGCTCATGGTGATTAGTTATCTAATAATTGAAATAAATCAACAAGTTTAAATTGTTTTAAAACCCTATAATTGCACCTCTAAAAATAAATTTAATATCAATATGTTCATTTAACCACTTTTAGTATGATTTTGATGGGCATTTTAATTTTATTTTAACCTATAAAATTTTTACTCATTAAAAGATTATATGATATTATTTTAATACTTTTGAGATGACAAAATTAAGAACAAATTATATAGATATTCTTTAAATTTTACTAAAATTACATGAACATCTTTTATATTTTTTAAAAATATATCTAGACCTGTTCTAAAATGAAAAATTAACTTATATCATGTAATACCTCCATTCATTTAAATACATTTTTTTAAGTTAAATTTAATGAAAATAATTTTTTAATTATTTTTATTTGTATATATTTTAAAAAAAATCTAATTTTTTTATTTTTATTTACGTATACTTGAATATAATATATATTTGTATATTTAGGTTAATTAAAAATATTTTAGCCAAAAGAATTTAAAATTAGACTAAAGTTTATATTTTGAAAATACATGAGAGTTATATGATTTACTTTGAAATTAACAATAAAATTAGTCTTTTGAATAAAAAAAGTGATATTAAAAGTTATTGAGGGAGTCAATAATACTGATGTAATTTGAAGGAATAAAATAGAATTGCGCTCTTTTATCTTACATTTTAAAAATATATTTTGTTAAATTTCAAACCCGAATTTTATCAAGTTTGAAAATTGTTGTACGGGTGACTTGATCCATTATAAAATGGCAAAGTCAGGATGAACCACAGAACCTGAAATATTAGAAAAGAACAAATATGTGCTGTCCATAGTCATCACACGACACTAATTATTCTGTGAGAAACCGTGGGAGATGAAAAATAATTCATACAAAAGATTGAAGAAAGGAAGAGAAAGAGAAAGTACCAAAAAGGTAGCTGCTTTGACTGCCAAATTGAACTTCTTTCCACTTTGCCCTGTGTGAACGATAATGGAAGAACAAGAGCTAAACCAGTAGGTGTTGTTTTTGCAGTATTTGAACCTAAAGGTAAGAGTCCGAGTGAGTAATACACTAAACAAAAAGGTGAGGAAACTCAAAATGCCATGGTAGAGTGAGAATATGGAGAATGAAATTGAAAACAAAGTGTCAGATAATGCAGGCGCTGTGTGTTAGTAATGGACACTACTTCCTTATCTCCATTCTCAAGCCAGTGATGGATGAGAGTGAACATTTGGTTTATTATATGTTATTAAACAGAGATAAGGACAATTTGTCCTATGCGAATGTTGTACAAAATGCTTTGTTTCTTCCAGCAAGATTCTGTGAATATGATTTTGCGTGAGTTCCGATGTGTGGGGTTTTATTTGTTTACGTATTACTAGTATCCTTTCAGAAATTTTCAAGGATGCCAAATCTTGTTGCCCCACCTTTGTAACATTATTCTTTTATTACGGTGAGGGAGTACTTTTGAAATGGTTCGAGTTGATTCCCCTTAAACATTTTAAAGGGTGCAATCTTTTGTCTTACGATTGGTATATTTAAAATTTTATTTTTAAAATATTTTTTAAAATTAACATATGCCAATAAAGAGAGATTTTTTTTTTAATTCAATCAGCTTCCTTTTTTTTTTTTTTTGGTCTGTGGAAATTACTTGGAATTGAGTTAGTGTCTTATTTCCTCTGTGAGGCCAATGTTGTATTTGCATTTTCTGTTTAATATGGAAGAAAAAATAATGGTTTTTTCCCCGAGGGTGAAATTAATCTGGTTATAACCACGACATACAACGAAAGAGACTCAATCAGTTATAGTAAAAGATCACTAGGTCACGCTCATAGAAGAAAAATAAACCACAAAAAGCCATTATATATACAGTTGAATAATGATACATAGTTTCTCATATTTGTGGTATCAAAATTTTCATTTAAAATATAATAAATGTATAATTCTTCAAATATAATAAGATAAGCATATAACTTTTCTAAATAAATTTATAATCTTTTAATTAAATTATATGCTTATTATATTGTTATTAAAAATTTATATACCTATTATATTTTAATTGATAAATCTAATAATAAAAATATAAAAACTTGTCCGCAAGTCTTATCCAATAAAAAAAAAACGCCATTTGGATGTTGAGAACCACTTGCGAAGAAGACTACAAGCAAAAGCATGCTTGGGCATATCTAAAATCTCAACTCAACTATCTCCTATCTCATAGGTGAAAGCCCAACCTGCCCCTGCTTTGGATCACAAGCCCACAACCCAATGCTGTCTTTCAACACATTAACAGGCCTTTCTTAGGCACATTTACTTTTTTTAATTATAGAAAGGCCTACACATTATGGGTGGGCTGCCCTTCCTTAGTCATATACACTATTGGTTTTTTTATTATTATTGTTTATCATTGCCACTTTTTTTTAGTAAAGGAACATGTACAAAAATATATCTTCAAATCCTAAAGAATAAAAGGAAATTTTCTATTGAAATTGTCGCTGCAACTAGAGCATGAACTATCAAAATCAATAAAATATGAGAAGATAGAAAGTAGAAAAGTAAATTTTAAATATGTGTAAAAAAAAAAAACCTACAAATTTACTGAGATTTTTTCTTTTGGATAACATTATTAATAAATAAAAATAATTAATAATAAAAATTTTATAAAAATAGAACTTCTTTATAATAAATCTCGTTAAATTGTAGTTATATTAGCATCTAGACACGTGTGAATTCATGCATGCTTTATTTTATTTATAAGTTAAAAACACAGATGACAAAAAAAAAAAAAAAAGAAACTAACAAAGAAAGAGAAAGGGGCATCCTTGTCTTTTTCCCAGAAGAATCGGCATTGTCGTCGGTTAGAAATGGAGCTTAAGTTAAATCAATATTATTAAAATTAAGCTGGTGATTGAATCAATACATTAGTTCATTGGCTAATAATTCATCTATGGTTATACTGTGGTGAAATTATTAATAATTAAATATATTTTTTAATTTATATTTTAAAAAATAATATAATAAATAATAATTTATATGAATTTTTGTTAAAATAAAGTTCTTATTCAAATTATAGGCAAATATCACTTGCTGGTTTAATAGATGAGCAGTTAGCATGGAGAATAAAATGCTAGGTTCGTCTCTTGCAAGAGGTGCTGGTTTAAGCATGTATTTGATCGGTTAGACTCGATTTTTGACTTAGACCAGTTCAACCATTCAAGCAAACACTGGTTTAAGCATATATTCAGTCAATTAAACTTAACTTTTAACCAGTTTATCTTATATAAAGTTAGAATTTTTATATTATTATATAAAACATTGCATATCATAATTAAACATTACTTGTAGGTGAAATGGTTGAGGTTTTGGGTTTGAACTTTGACGTTGGAAATTTTGCCAAGATTAAAGTTTGGATCGATTCAACCATTCAAGAAGGCATCAGTTTAAGCATGTATTTGGTTGATTGGACTCAATTTTTGACAAGATTTGATCAATTTTGAGCTTGACTAATTTATCTTCTATAAAACATTGTATATTAATTAAACATTACATGTAGGTAAAACAATTAAGGCGTTCGAGGGAGCACAAAGTCTCTGAGTTTAAACCCTGACATTAAAAAATTTGCCAAAATAAAAGCTTGAACCAATTCAACCATTCAAGAGGCATAAGTATCGATTCAAGCATATAACTGGTCAATTAAACCTGATTTTTGTCAAATTTAAACAATTTTGAGCTTAACCAATTTATAGGTTCAATCTAATTTACTAATTTTCTAATCAAACCTAATTTAATTTTAACTACACAAAGTTAAATAGAGAAAGACATGCTCTTTTTATTTTTTTTCTTTAATTTTATTCTTATATTTAAAAATTAAATGTAAAGTATCACTTTTTTTTCCCCAAGTTATCTCCATTTTGTACCCTCTTTCAACCAAATTAAAAAAGAAAAACAAAGTAAATTACAGAAACAGATTTTTTCTTCATTTGATTTATAATTAATTACATACTTAGCAAGTAAAGTACGTTTAATAATTGACATAATTATTCTAGGGAATTAGGATCTCTGGTTCTCACAAAAAAGGAACAATTATCTAATTTTGGCTAAAGCAAAAGTCAAAAACCCAACACAAAATTAGCTTCCTGTACCATCTTAACAACATTTACATAAGAGTTAATGAATAATTTTAATTTTAATGAATAAGATAAACGCGAGAAAGATAATTTAAGCGCTGATGAGAAACTCAGAAAGGATGTACATTCCTGCTTAGTCCATTCGTATTTGCAAAGATCCCAAACAGATCTTGTCTGTACGGCAAATACGACTTCTTTTTATCACTTTCCTTCTTCGCTCTGTTCATCATATAATGCTTTTCATGAGCCAACGACGTCGTTTTAATCTTCGCTCCGTTGTCTTTCTTTACGACGACTTTCTTTGCCTCGCCGGAGCTTCTCTTCCCTGTCACGGCCTTCTCGGAGTTCGTACCGGAGCTTATCGGCTTAGCCGTTCTTCTAGCATCCGACGTGTTCAAGAAGACGAAAGCGTCCTTTCCGTCGCTATTGCTCCGGAGCTTCGATTCTCGGAACCTCCATAGCTTCGAGAAGCCCGTGGAATTGCTCTTCTTGCATTTCGCACTCGAGGCCTCCACGGCCATTTTCTCTGACCATTCACAGTACGGCCCCGCCGGTGCTCGGTCCGTTTCGTCCGATTCAGAAGCCGACGACGACAAAGACGAAAAATGACCGCGTTGTTCCAGGAATAACTTCCTCAACGGCCGCCGGAGAGGCGAGGAGCCGTCGTATGCGTCGTTGAAGAGAAGATCTTTATTAAAAATAGGGAACATGGGTCGGATCCGGCCGTTGTCAAACACATCGTCGGCCGAAATCGGCGATCCATCAGGGTTCGTGCAAGCAAAGCTAAATTCCTCATCCTCCTCCTCCTCCTCCTCTCCCTCCTCTCCCTCCTCCTCTTCTCTCCCTTCCACCACTTCTTTCCCGAAACCCCCATCGTCAATCTTCAACTTCAACCTCATATTCTCAGCAAAATCTCCTGAAATCTCATCATGGCTCGTTGAAGAACGCGAATCACCAAACGTGCGAGATGAAGGTAAAATCGAAACCGCTTGCATAATTTTTTCTTTCCTCAAATATCTCGAAGCCTGTATGTGTGTGTGTGTTTGTTTGATGAAGAGAAGAGTGAGCGATGTAGAATTGATTTAAAATGGTTGAGGATTAATGTGGCCGTTGTTGAGGATTTAAGTAGGGAGATATTTGATGTGACTAAGGTGGGAATTGGTGTGTTTATACGAAGCTAATAGTAAGTGCTGGCGGGCGACCCCTAACCTCGGGCTTTCCAACATTTTTTAGCCTACCATATTTGGATGGTCGTTGCGAAAAATGGTTTTGTTAAATTAATATTATTTATTATTGTTTTGGCTTTTCTCACTTTCTGGATTCGTTCACACGCTACACGTGTTTAACTCGAACTTTTCACGCGCAGGTAGCTTTCTTCAGGTAATTGCGTGTTAGCTTCTTGGTTGGTTCTGGAAAGTTGAGTCGTTCATACCAGATTCTAGAACTACAAAAAAAAAAAAAGTTGAATATATATATTATGAAAAATCTCCTCTTTGATATAAAAATCATAATTTTGCTTTCTACAATATTTTTTTAATTTGATTCTTCATTTCTTAAATGATTAAATTTATTATATTCTTGTTACCACATTCTTCAATCAATAATATTGTAACGTATGTATAATTTTTTTTAAATAATCAATCATGATATGCTAAATTACAAATACTCAATTTTTATTAGCAAAAGTTACATACTTATTAGATTTTGATTAGAAAAATTGATAATAAAGATAGAATCTGCACATAAATTTTTTTCTTTCTTAAGTTATTTTAAATATTGTCGAAGCTAATAAATTGTTGAAATTGTCCTACTGTAGCTGTGGACTAGTCCTTAAGGAGAAAAATTCGTTTTACAGAATTTGGACAACTTGACAATTGTGATTTGACATTTTAAAAATAAAATCTTAGATAAAATTAATGAATCAAGAAATCGTTGGATTTTTTTATCAAAAGACTTTTTATATATATGATACTAGTTAATTTGATAATCCAAACTATAGAATTCAATATCAGTAGATAAATCTTAAAGGGGAAAAACTTTAAGTTTTCTGAAATTAAGGTTTTTAATTAAGACATATTATTTTATCTGAACTAAACACGTGTCGGGTGTAAATTAAAAAGGATATACTGTTAGTTACGTTTTTAATAAAAATATTTTACAAAATGAGAGTTTAAATTAAACAATATATATTTGTGAAGGACTGAATTAAAAATACACTTATTTTGTTAGGAAGGAAAATAGAATCTTTCATTGACTAATCATGATCAAATGTTAGAATTACATCTATGTTTATTTGAATCAATTTAATGGATTAAACGTATTTAAAAATATCAGATAAACAAGATAAGGTGGATAGTCAAATATAGGGCGTGAGCTCAGGGGTGAGCTAATGTGGGAAGGCTAATATGAATATCATGAGCAGACTTGGTTGCTAAGGTGTTTCTGTATTCTTAAATGACAAGGTTTTGAACTGTTCAATTATGGGAACATCACGGAGAATATAAATATGTGTGTGTGTATATATATATATATATATATATATATATGAAAGTCTTGGATATGGATTTTTTTCATTTTCAAGTGTTAATACAATGTTATTATATTCGAAAGAAATAAATTAAAGAATATAGGTCTCGTACACTTTTATTCTATTTATTTGAATATTAAACCCTATATTTTTTGTTTATTTTTTTAACATAATAATATTGTGTTGATACTTAAAATATAAAGTTATTTATTTTGGAAGATTCTTCCTCTCAATTTTTTTACTATAATTGACTGTTCTGGGTGTCCTAGTCTATATGATTCATTTCAACTAAACTAGATGGTGTTGGCTCGGTTTTCTCTTGGTTTGGATTAATTAGTTTATTAATTGCATGCTGGGGCTTACAATAGTCTATGGATAGAGCCTACCGTTTTCCCCCCACTTGTGAAAGTACTTAATTCAAAGTTGAATTTATAAATGTTGATTTTAATTTAGAATTAAATATAATTTACCTTGAAATTAGCTTTTGAAAAAACAAACCTTAGAGTATGACATTCAATTTGTTGAGAATGGATATAACTTAGAGAGTGAGAAAGAGTTATATTGTTTCAAGATAATAACTATTACATCGGTAAGAGTGTCACAATTTGTGTTATTAGTAGATGATCTTCGTCATGTGTAACAATGACAGGCTTTATTTATAATTATAATTTTGATCAATTTAATATGTTCTTCTTAACAAAGTCGCAATGCTTTTGTCAAATCCAAAGTAATTTACCATCTTAAGCCATAATTTTTTTAACAACTTGCTATTTTAGTATACTATATGTGAGTTGAAGGAATTTGTTGCCATATGATAGTATGATCTTTGGACCTTGAATATGGACTAAATTATTTTAGATTTATCAAGACTTTAGTCTTGTAAGACACTCATAATATGATTCATTGTGATTCGTCATATTGTCATTTAAAAATTTATTTAATATTTTTTATGAAAAAGAATTTATATATTATTTTTCTACAAATTTTGATATAAACAATTAGGTGAATATTAAAATCATAACTAACTTATTATTAAAGATATGTTTAATTTATGTTTTGAACAATTTTACATTATTTTAAAACTATCATTAGAACAAAAGCGATAATTATAAATTAGCAACATTATAATTTTTGCCAATTAATTTGTTCGGAGGTTAAATCTAGAGTTTCAATTCTTTTAAATATAAACTCTAACTCAACACATAATTTCATAACAGTATGAAACTATTTTCAGAATTGTAATACTTCCCCAAAATGTATAAATGAAACCCATAAACCTTGGCACCCATCACATTCCCATAGGACATGTGTTTCAACATAGCCTGTAGCAGCATGATGTTGGCATATTCTCTTGGTAATTGGCAAAAGAAAAATTAAGAAGCAAAATCTTAATAGGTGAAGTATGGTTGGTTCGAGTGGATATCCCACTGAAGTAGAAGACTTGAATTGACTCATTAATTCAATCTTAATGGGAAGTCACGAGGGGCCTTGTTGACTAATCAAACCTAGAGAATAGAAGCATGGCTTAATTAGTGACGATGTTGATTTTGTAAGTTAAGCTTTACTAGAATTTTTATTATTTTGTTGGTGTTAGGAATGTGGTAAAATAGAGGTAAAGAAATTTAATTAAAAATAATGATATGTTGTTTAGAGTATAAATTTAAAATTTCTATATTTAATAAGTAAATACATTACATTAAATTAGAGAAAAATAGAGAGAAAAAAAAAGGCGTGAAATGAGAAGAAGTGAATTTTATATATATATATATATATATATTCACTTTTTTTATATAACTTTATCTTCTATTACATACAGTACATTACAACAAATGATCTATATATATATATATATATTCACTTTTTTTATATAACTTTCTCTTCTATTACATACAGTACATTACAACAAATGATCCAAAAATCTAAAGTATTAGGATTACAAGTAGTGTTATTTTCCTTTTATACTTGGACTTGGTTGTTAGTCTTTTTAAGATTACATGAAGTTGCCTTAATAATGATTAGTTTTGACAATATGAATTGGATCATTTTAAATCTATGAGAACATTAAATTTGTAAAATACCCAAAACGAGTATTCTCAAATAAATAGGACAAAATTGTTTTTAACAATCTTAAAAACACATTATTTTACATTCTTGTTTTAAAAATGCTTTTTAAAGCAATCAAATTCAAATTATTTAAGAAATTGCTATATGTTTTTATTAGTTAAAATAATTTTTAAAATTTGTAATTCCAATTTCCATTGCTTGGCAAGCAATCTCCATGCTGACCATTGAAAAATGAACCACAATGTCCCTTGATTCATATACTCGGCGACGTTGTGCCGCTTTCATTGACCATGAAATTTATGAACCACGAAGAAGAAGCTTCTACGGCCTAACATCCATATGCGGAATTGAAAGTTAAAACCCACTCGCATGCCTTTCACAATACACAACTTTTTAATTAATGTTTTAAAATACTCAACTGACGATGAATTAAAACAATTATAAGGTCACGAATTATATATTAAAGTATTTAAATTAATTACTAACTTATATCACAATTATATAAAATGAATCAATATGTGAAAGTTATACTAATTTAATTTATTAATTTTATTGAATTTTATTATATGCATATATCAAATAACATTTTAATAAACGCTGTTTGTAACTGTATATAAATAATGGACTTCGCTATTTTCATGCCATTATGTGTGTGGAGGAGGGAGGTTTATCAGTTTATGTAAAAGATTAACTATAGAAAAAAATGGTTTTATTAATTTTAACTACGATGAAAATTTGAAGTTGGAAATTTTTATTTTTAAAGATAATTTTAATATCATGAAGTTAAAATAATTTATTTTCTTTTGGGTATAAATCAGGATAAAAAAAAATTAATAAAGTTCAATAACTAGTATTAACTGGACATTTTATGAAGCCAATTATTCATAAAATAGATATAAAGGAAGAACTTGTGGAACACAACCGGTTACACTAATATACCCTTTTTGATTTGCCTTTGAGCTCCAAACACTATAATTAATGGCAAAAGGGAAACACGTTGAACTTCAAACCTTTGAAACTTCGTAGTCAAAGAGTTGACATTATATTTTTCAAGCCTATGGTGTGGTCCTAAAACGTCACTCAAGACCGATTATGTAAATAATAGTATTTAGATTTAATTACGTAGTGGGTCTCTATAATTTTAGCTAATTTTTAAATGGTTTGTTATAATTTAAAACTTTAAAATTAAATTATTATAGTTTCAAACTTTTTAATTAAGTTTTTGCCTTTAATTCACTATGCAATCACCATAAATTATTATCAAGAGATACTGACTTGATTAATTAAATACAAATGCACACATGAGGACACACATCAGATCACGCCTCATGACACATCTCAACCCACCCCACGTAAGCTGCACCTCTTTCTCCTCTTCCCTCGTCTCGCTCTTCCTCTTTACAACATGCGGGAAAGATAGAGCGAGTAATGAAAAAAAAAACCATATTCAAATTGCAAATTTATGTCGCTTTCTTTCGCTTCTTGCTAATAACAGGGAATATGGTACTTTCCATTACTGCCTTCATTATTCTTGTATGTTGTGAAGAGGAAAAGGCGGAAGAAGGGATAAGAGGAAAGGCAACGTGTGCAATTTGGTAGTTTTAAGGTTTTATGTTATAAATTTTAATGATGAAAAATGTATTATAAATATATTGCTTATATATGTTTGTTTATTACTATAAATCATTAACTTAGTAATATCTTATATTTAAATCATGTTTTATGCCTTGACAATGATCATATAGCCTAATAGATATCGTGAAATGTTACCTATTATTTAATTGGATATATGATTATAAAAATCTCACATGCATGATAAGATAATTTGTAATAGATTAAAGATTATTGAATCATGCATATTCTTAAATTACATTTATTATAAATTAAACTAATTATTTGTTTTGCAAATTAAATATTTTTATGCATGATAGTCTAAAGTAAGAAGACTTAGCATTGAAGTAAAGATAATAAAAGATTAATATCATGCTTAACTCAAAAAGGAAAAAAAAAAACAAGAAAGAAAGGTGCTCCAAAAATTTAACACATGAAGATTTGAACACTTAGAAGCTTAGGTACATCAAAATAGGTGTATTTATTATGAGCTAAGAGCTTTTATATTAAATTTAATGATTTAAATTAGCATTTATTAACTTAAAACAATGTGGTTTTCAAAATATATGTTTGAACTTAAAAGATATGGAGATATGAATTTTATTTAAAATCTAATTTTGATCTTTGGTCATTATTTTGATTACCTCTAAAAAAACAATGAGGAATTTTGGAATGAAAATTGTTACATTTAAAAACAAACTCATATATCTTTCTAACGATAAGCCATTCATCCAAAATAGAATTCAAATGAAATTTTTTTGAAAAATAACATGGGAATGTTGGCTCAAAACTTGCAAGTTTATTGGTAAGCCTTTGGAAGGTTCAAAAAACTTAAGCCAAAGCTACAAGTTGATTGGAAAGACTGGACTAGTCAACTACTAGCTTGAATTTTCAAATGAAATACATTCTAACAATCATAAAACGATTAGATTTCATAGAGCCTTATATAAATGACCTTTCAAATACATTTCTAAGTAGAACCAAATACTACAATATGATTTTCAATTGGGTTTATGGTTTTTGAGGGAGAAACGAACATGATTGAGCCAAAACTCCCACAACCTTTATCATTTGAGTTATTAGAGTTTCATTTCATATATTTACTTTTTGAAAGAGTTTATTTGAATAACCTTTTTCTTTTACAAGCTTTATAAGAAAGTGGCCATGTATCTCTTGAGACAGAAAACAAACATAAGAAAACTCTTAGAGTATTTTTGTAACTTCCTTAGCGATGTGTCTAAATAATTATCCTATGGGTGAATTATTCATGGTAGAAGTCATTTAATTTACATTAATGAAGTTGTAACATGGAAAAAAGGATTACATAACTTATAATATGCTAACTTGGTCATCAACCAACTTAAAGTTTAGCTAATTGGCTGAACAACCTCACATAGGGTTTTCACTATTAACACATTATAAAAAAAATTAGCAAGTAATAAGTACTCAAGACTCGTATATTTACATATACACATAAAAAGTATCCTGATCAATCACTAAGTTAGGTGGGAGAGTATATATATACAATGAAAAGGCTCCATGTTAGCTTCATCCTAAACCATCAGGGATCTAATTATTGAGGTCCAACATAACCGAGGAGGGATGGACAAGTTGTGTCTCCTTAGTCACTATGGTAGTCTTCATATCAAGGATCACCTTCATTGGTTTGATGCTTATTAACTCTCTTACCATCTACTCAATTTTGACCATATATCTAGTAGTGGGTATCTTGATTAACTGAACACATTATTACACAAATATGAAAATCATAATAATTCCCAATAAGGCAATCATAAGTTTTAAGACAAATAATGATTTAGTTATCATGTGTGTAAAAAGACATTTTTATTGTTCTTGTCTATTTGAGATATGTTGGCATCATACAAACAAAAATATAAATTATATGGCAAACTTATACATAGGACATAGTTAGTATATCTAATGGCAATAATAATAACGATAATCCTATATGAATAATCATGCATATAGGTCATTATTAAAAATTCTCGTCATCATGTGTCTCAACATACTAAGGCATCAATCATAAAGTCATTTGGTAGAAACATGACTCCATCCCATGTAGTGACATGGTCGTGACAAATTAAAAGATGCGTATACTCTATACCTAATGAGTTATACTACCAAGTATAAGCCTAAGTTTTCACAAATGTCGCATAACTAAAGGTAAATGAGCACTTTTCTTAGTTTCAGCCAAAGTGCACATGAAGATAACCATTAGAGTATTCATAATAAGTATAAATACAGAAACCAATCATAAAACATGCTATTTAAGGTGTCCTATAGAATCCATATTACATGTAAAAGAAAAAAAATAGTTTCCTAATCCATCTTTAAAGAAAAGCTCCATTTCTAAAAGGAAGCCAATGGGGAGATATTCTTTAGAGAATCATCTCTCCTAGATGTTAATGGTATCTAGCATTTTAATATAAAAAAATATGCCCAAAAAATAATCATGATGCAATACAATGCAATGTTGAACTTCTATTTAAAAAAAAACAACTCATTAATTCATATAGATTCATCAAAGATTTCATATTTATATGTCAACACAAATATTAGCATATACGATTAACACCTAGCTCATAAATCAAAAGTGTTCTTAATTTCAATTGGAGCTCGTTCTTACAATATCTTTTAAATCCTTAGTGTACATCTGGTATTTTGAGCATTGGTCATCCATACAAAAGTAGCATTTGGGGTTTAATCTTCCATGTATAAGAACATTGGTCTACATATAAGGATATGGTCATCCATATAAAGGCATAATTTAAAGTTCAATCTTTTGTGTATAGGAGGCATAGTCCATAAGGAAGTAAGTTCATTCATGCATAGGTACCATCTATAGTGAAGTCATCTATGAATGGGGTCTATCATATGTTTCCTGCTTAAGGGTTTAACATTTATGATTTAATAATTAAGAGCTCATAAGGTTCCAAAGAAATTAGTGAAAGCAATTTATATACATGTCACATCATTATCGTAAGGTTATAAGTCATAGAAAACATGAATCTCATAACCATACCAAAAGTGAAATGCAAAAACTCCTAAAAAGAATTAAAAAGTACCTAAATTTTTCATGATTTCAAGATGACTGTTCAACTATTTCCTAGTAACGGTCAACTCGTCTATGGACATTAGCTATTGTTACTTTAGAAATAGTCAATTATTGAGGCTATGGGAGGTTTCACTTTTCAAACAAACCTTGGTAAACTAGTAGGACACTTAGTCGATTGGTGCATTATAGAATCGCAATCCCTTGCCCAAACATCAAGCCAGTTGATTGGGATGCTTGGACTAATCAACTTCTGCAACTCCAATTCACTGTTCCTCATTTATAGCTTCCATTTTTTTGACCTTAATGAGCCTATAATCATTTTTAGACATTTCACAAGCATTAAATGACAACACAACATCTGTAATATCTAGTTCTCTAAAAATGAGAGAAAATGCAAGAAACGTAACGTACAATTTCTCCGTAACCACAAAAAATTCACTAGATACAAAAGAAGTCCCCTAAATAGAGTAATTTGAGATCCAATAAAATTAAAATAATATTCTAGACCTCAATTAGTGATGAGTCAAGGCCAGAGGTACCCTGAAATTGGAGCCAGAATAGTCAGATAGATTTTAACAAAAATGCAATGAAACGTAATGGTATTTTTGTAATTTCAAAAAATTTTTAGAAAATTCATAGATGGGCTTTTTAAATGATAAATCTAAGCTTTTTGGGGTCCTCAAATGCCCTCAAAATTATAGAAACTCTCAGAACAGTTTAAACCCCTTCAATGAGTAATTTTGGCCATCGATTAATCGAAACTTTGACCGAACAATTCGGAATGATTTTAAATCTGATTTGGATGAAACCAAAGTCATTTTATGAATTAGAGAACCCAAATTTTATTATGGAGAAGACAGTTCTCAAACAAGAGTTAAAATGAGCCTAAATGGACAAAACTAAGAAGATGGACTAAATTACAAATTTTAAAAGTTGCTTAAATGAACCCCTAGGCTTATAAAAATGTCCCTACTTCTGCCCCACTTCTTATGAACGAATTTTTTGGACTAAAATAGAACCAAGGGCAAAGGAGAATGGTGCACAAGATGGAGGGAAGAAGGAAGAGAGAAACCTAGCAAAAAGTATAAGAATTTCATAGTTTTTCATGCTTTCTCCTTCACCAATCTCCTTCTTCTCTTTCCTCTCTTTCTTTTTATAGTTTTGTTGAAGTTTTAGGGTCTGTATGGAGGGTAGAACAGAGGTGAAAAATTCGAATTTAAGGAGAAGAGGCCAAACGAAGTGAGAAATAAGCAAGAAAAGCCAAGAAAACTAAGGCATTTTGCCATTTTCTAACTTAATCTTCCTTGCTCTTCTTCTCTCCATTTCGCCCTTTATGAGACCAGCCAAGAAGGGTTAGATTTCTAGCTAAACGAAGGGTGAATCTTAGAAAAATGAAGGAAGAGAACAAGAATATGCAAAGGAAACAATCAAATAGCCATTAGATTTCAAAATAGCAAAGTTAGGGTTTCATGGGTTCCCTTGAAAATCTAATTTGATACAATAACTTTTAGTCTTAAATGAGTATTTAGGTGAGCTCCTAAGATCCCTAGAAGGCTCCTCAGATGGATTTTTTATCAAGAAAACAAAGCAAACTCACTTGGTGCTCACATGCTCCATAGCCACGGCCTAGAGAGGTTGGAGTACCTAAGGGTAGTTTTAATTTGTTCCAAACTTATTTTTGAGTCATATATGATGGAAAAGGATGAGAGGAGTCTTGAAAAAATTTTAGAAGCCATGGATAGTGAGATGGTACCATATGTTTCATATTATAGCTTAAAGAAGCAACACCTAGTTAGACTCCTTGTTTAATTGTGTAATGCCTCCAAGAGGTTTAAATAGAGTTAAGAATCATAAATGGATAGAGAGAATGAATCCAAGATGATGTTTTCTTAAAGTTTTTTCATTAAGTGCATTATGAACCATAAAAGAGTCATATGAACTACCTAACTTTTCTAGTGAATGTATGGTTTTAGAGTTTACTTCAAGAGTATAATTGGCTTTCATATGATGTATCTACGCCAAGAGAAACAAGTCCCACCTTCTTGTGTGTCTGGCTGGGGAAGAGAAGTCCAATCTAAAAGGAAAAGTTTGCATTTGTAACAAATGTAGCTCTCTCTTCTTCCTCTCATGCATGGATAAATATTATCTTGTCTTTAAATGTGTGTATGTATGTGTTAAGCCATGAAAATGTGTTTTAACATGATTTTATATGCCATGGTACCATAATATTATTTTATGCATTCAAATGATGTCTTGTTACTTTGCTTTGGTTTACTTGAGTATGGTGAAGCCAAGAACCTTCTAGCCATGGTGAAGATGAGCTAAGAACCCTTAAGAATGATTGAGACAAAGCTAAGAGTCTCCCAAAAGCAAGGCCTAGTTCAAAATCTTAAAGAAAAAAGGTGAGGTAAATCCAAGATCCTTGAAGAGAATGGGTGAGGCCAAACCATTTGCTTAGCAAACCTATATATGGTTAATGTGACTATTTGAATGCTAAGAATACTCCTTGAATGATCATATACCCTATGATAGTCATGCATGCATTTCTAAATTTGGTTTTGCATTCTTTATGTGTGATTGAAAGGAAAAAGAGCTATTAGAATTTTGAGAATCTCATTCCTTCCTCCCCACATGTTTAACATGTTTAGGTGGACCAAGGGAACCAAAAAGGGAGAGCCATCAAGCTAGAAGAAGAAAGTGTGACAATTAAGTGTATAGAAATGCAAATTTGTAGTCATATCAATGGTACATGATGTAATCTCTTATCATATACGTTGTATGACCTTATGAACATATGTAAATATATAAATGTATTATGTGTGAATGGGATTTGATGTAATATGCATGATATAGCATAATTAGGGTATGGAATGGCAAGACTTGACATATGCATTCTTATGTATAGCTTGTGGTGGATGAGTGAGTTTGAGAAATCTGGATATGTGCACCTTTAAAACAAGTTTAGTAAACCATTTTGATTCTTTCTCATGTATTCAAGTGGTCATGGTTGTCTTAGAAGTAATTTTGGACCATTTAAGACCCTTATATGACATAAATTGAGCCATTTTGCAACCCAATATCAAGATCTGACCAAATGAACGAGTTTGTCCATGAAATTTGGTATGTATATAGATCTTATCCAAAACTTTTTGCAAAGCTAAAGATTAGATTATTTAGAACTTTGTGGAATTAATTATGAATTTTCAAAGTTGACATTTTTTTGTTAAATTGATGTAGACACTATTCATATGGTCAGTAACTTGGACTATGTCATTAGAGGACCAAATAGTGTCCAATGTTCATGAAATTTAATAGACATAAACTAGACATGATAAAATTTCCATAACCACTAAGATCACCCTAATTGGACATCTGAGCAAGGAGATATGAATTTTTGAAATTGGAGGATAGTATTAGTAGCAACAAGCAACCTCTGGTACTGTTCCATCAATTACTGGTGGCTAGTAGTCTTTATTTGGCCTGTATTTATTTTTAACATAAAGTAGACATCTTTAACTTTTCAAAATGATATAGTGTGCATGATTTCAATTTTTTTAAAATTAGTTATGATTTTTCAAAATTTATGTCAGAATTCTAGAATTCCAACCCAAGGCTGCACATTATATTTTCATGTGTACCATCCACTTGCATGAGTTCTAAGCCATTTCTTAAGCTTGTTATGAGTTGTAGTTATGTATTTAAATGTGAGAATGAAATGGATGAGTCCATATGGTCCACGGAACACCGAATAAAAATTTTATTTATGACGTAACGCAATCCAATTGATTATTTGTAATGGTTTTCCTTCTTCCTCTTATATTGTTCATGTAAGAAAGCCTAGAATTTATATGAGATAAGTTCTATAAACATGGTGTTACAACATCAATTGAAACATAATTCCAAGATCAACAATGAAATCCACCATTTATACCATTAAAATTATTCTTAAAGAGAGAAACATGGTGAGAAAGAAGAAGGAGGCATGGATATAAAACTATATAATGTTCTAAGCATGTTTCAAGCATCCAAACACAGGAAGAATATCACCAAAGGCATAACACAGTAAAACAAAAGCATAATCTAAGTTTCACCATATTTATTCTAGAGCAAGAAAATGAATGCAAGTAGGGATGCTATGGTTTCTAAGACACCTTAAGCATACCATTAACAATTAATCACAACAAGAACATCATCCTATCCATTGCACAACATCAAGTGAGCAAATGTAAGGAATGGCCATGGAAGATCTTAAACTTTTAGAGAGAGAAAATAAAGGAAAGTTGAAGAAGATAAGCATAGAGAAGACCAAAGATGTAGCAGATTATGTAATAAGCCAAAGAAGATGTCTTACATTAGGTGTAGATTTGAACTTTTCTCCTTCCTCTTTGTTCTTCTCCTCTCTTGCCTTCACTGTAACTCCTTCCTCTCTTTCTCTCTCTTCCTCTACTTCTCAAGCCCCTTTAATTTCTTTCTCTGAATAAAACAAAATGGATGCGAATGATAAAATGAGACATGAAATAAATAAATGATACAATTAAATCTTGGCATATTGCCCTTTCTTTCATCATTTGCACCTTTTTTGTTCATTGACTTTATGAAGAAGTCAATGACTTGACCTATTAATAGATAAACTTTATCTGAATTTTATTAGTGTTAAGTATAATATTTATTTTTATTTATGGAAAGATGTATATTAAAATTTTGGTTAAATTAGCATTTTAGTCTCTTAATTTTATTTAATATTTCAAATCAGTCCCTCAATTTTTAAGTGTTTCAAAATGGTCACTTAATTTTATTGAATATTTCAAATGAGTCCTTTAACTTTTAAAATTTTATTTTATTTAATATTTCAAATTAGTCCTTTAATTTTAAAAATTAAAGGACCAATTTAAAACATTTCAAAAAATCTTTCAATTTGAAATATTTATTTTAATATGAAATATTTAACACAAGCAATTTGAAAATATATAAAATTTTTTTTAATAAATAAAATTATTGAAGATGTCTTACAAAAGCACTTTCTAGTTTAATCACTTGAACCAAAAAAAAAACACTTATTATAAAATTTTAAAAATTAGAAAATATTTAAAAATTTTACTAAAATAAAATAATTTAAATTTGATATTTATTTTAATATGAAATATTTATAAAAATGGTATTAGCAATGAATTTTCATATTAAAATAAATATTATTTCTAGGGTATTTTACTTTAGTGGACTTTTAAAGCATTTTCTAGTTTTTGAAATTTTATAATAAGTACTTTTTTATTCAAGTGATAAAATTAAGAAAGTGTTTTTGCATAACTTTTTCCATAGTTTTATCTATAAAAAGAAATTTGATATATTTTTAAATTACTTGTTTTCAATATTTCGTATTAAAAGAAATATTTCAAATTGAAAGTGTTTTTGCATGACTTTTTCCATAATTTTATCTATAACATTTTAATCATTTTCTAGTGGACCTTTTAAGTATTTTCTAGCTTTTGAAATTTTCTAATAAGTACTTTTTTATTCAAGTTATTAAATTAAGAAAGTATTTTTGCACGACTTTTTCTATAATTTTATCTATAAAAATAAATTTTTATATATTTTTAAATTAATTGTTTTAAATATTTTGTATTCAAACAAATATTTCAAATTGAAAGGTTCTTTGAAATGTTTCAAATTAGTCCCTTAACTTTTAAAATTAAAGGACTAATTTTAAACATTGAATAAAATGACATTTTAAAAGTTAAGGGACTAATTTAAACTATTAAATAAAGTTAAGGGACCATTTTGAAATACTTTAAAATTAAGAAGCCAATTTGAAACATTAAATAACATTAGAGAACTATTTTAAAACACTTTATAGTTAAGTGACCAATTTGAAACATTAAATAAAATAAAGAGATCAAAATAATAATTTAACCTAAAATTTTTAACTTACCATGCTTGTAATTTTGATAGCATTAATTTTGTGAGGAAAATTACTTTTTGGCCTAAGCGAAGATTGCATTTTAGTCTTGTAAAAATTACAAGTCCCATGAAAATTACATGTTATTCCCTTAAATT
Organism: Erythrophleum fordii; assembly: GCA_032878935.1. Taxonomy (NCBI): domain Eukaryota; kingdom Viridiplantae; phylum Streptophyta; class Magnoliopsida; order Fabales; family Fabaceae; genus Erythrophleum; species Erythrophleum fordii. The sequence continues at coordinate 42,626,131 of JAVQMF010000053.1, read as the reverse complement.
TTTACTAATGATATTTTGACTCTAAAATTTCATCTAAAATCTTTAATTTTTCAAATATTTTTCTTTTATTTTCAGGGCATTTCTGGCTTTGAAAGTTTTTAGAAATTAACTTTCCAAGTGTTTATCTCATAATTTCTTCTTATTTCCCAATTATAATTAATTCCAAATAATTCAAGAAAATTTCTATTAAATCCCAAAAAATTTAAAAAAATCTACTTTACGTTTTAAATTATAAAACTAACTAAACCTCTATTATTTTCCCATATATTAGATTCTAATTATTTTCTTAACATTATTTAATTTACTTTAAGTTATTAAATAAATCCTATTTGGAAGGAGGATATTATAATTTTTCTCTAAGAAAATAGATGTGATCTATTTTAGAGTGCGAGATAACTTAAGTTGAGTTAAAAGTTATAAAAGCTTTTAAGTGATTCTTGCATTTGTAGAATTAGTAGAGAAATCTCAAGTGAAAGTTTAAGAATTGGATGTAAGTTTGAATTGGGCCGAACTAAACTTACTTTTTACATTTCAAGTTGCCTCATTATTAATCTATTTTTATTTTGATATTTTGCATGCAATATTAATTATTTATTATTTGATATGCTTTCTTGCATTTATTTTACGTAGACCAACTATCAAAGAAATTGTAAGCTAATTCTTTTTTTTTATTTCCAAATTGTAAGATAATTCTAATTTATTTGAAAACAAACATATGTATCAAATTAAATTATATATTGTAAAGTGTTCTATTTTTAAAATAAAAATTGTGCTTTTTATATTAAGCATCAATGTAAAGTTTTCTTTGATTGAAATAATTGCTTGCTCACTCTATATTTTTTAAAGTAACTTTAATAATAAATGTTTTGAAAGTAAACTACTTTAAAAAATGTTCAATTTGCCTTTATGGATGTTGATTATCTTGTCTAACAGAACATACATGGGGTGGGCTGAAGTGGAATATAACATCATTTGACATGTCACTATGTGTGCCCTTAAGTGGCCACATTAGCATCTTTTAATGATGATCGGATGATATGTTAACAGTAAAGACTTAATTAAATAAATTTTAAATTATGAGGACTCAATTCCTAACTTTTAAACCATTAGAATTTATTTAAAAATTGGTTGAAACAGGGACCACATGAGTAATTAAACCTAATATATATATAAATGATAAGATGAAAAAATTTATTAAAATTATCTACCCCTTAAATTTATATTTATATCTAATTCAATTATATCTATGACCATATTAATACAACTGAAGCTTTTCATATCTTATATATAATATTAAAAGATTAAAAAAATCAATTTTTAATATATAATGGCATAAAATATTAAATTTAAAGCTTCTTATGAATTACTCTCAATTCTCCTTACTCCCGATTGGTGCTATTTATAAATATTATGATGGAGTTCAATGAGCTAAATGAAAACCATATTAGCATGATAACTAAAAAAAATGGGTGGATATTAAGAAGAGGCCTCCAAGTGGGGAGGGGATTAATATTAATATTGAAGGAGCTAGTAAAGGGAATCTGGGAAGTTCAAGCTGGGGTGGTGTGACTATAAATTTTGATGGCATTTGGTTAAAGAAGTTTGCATATCTATAATATAGGTTGGGGTGAAACCTTTAATGCTGAATTTTGGGTTGTTCTTACTAATGTCGAGCTTGGATGGAGCATGGGATACGAGGTAATTATTGAAAGTGAGTTGCAAGCTTCATTTACCCCCTTAATAGCATTGATACCAGAAAAGCTAGATAAAACCACTTGATCAACAACATTCATAGATATAAACATCAACCATGGAGTTTGTCCATCATTTGCATTTTCAAAGAAGCAAATCAATGTGAACTCAGGTTATTTTGTGGTTAACCAGGTTGGTGAGGTTAAGCCTTATTTGGGTCCTAGCTATTCTCTTAGTCCTGCTAATGAGTTGTAAGGAAGAATTTGGAAGTTGAAGGTGCCTCCTATAGTGAAACGTTTCATGTGAAGAGAGGCATTAGGTATCTTAGCAACTAAGGAGGCCTTGTTTAAAATAAAGTATGCAGTAAATCCCTTATAGCCAGTATGCAAAGAAGAACTTGAAACAATTGAGCATCTGCTTCTTTTGTGTCCCTGGACCGTGAAGTGTTGGTTGGACCGTCCTCTATCATGAACTATTCATAAGGAAAAGGTGATTAGATTTGATTATTGACGTAGTTACATTATTTTAAATGAGGATGGCTTAGATGAATATGGTAAAGCAGTAATGACTTGCTTATGTTGGAAAATTTGGAAAGATCAGAGGTGTGGATTAGTGTTCCAAGACTGTCAAGGGAACTTGGTGTAAGGGAAGATCTGAATGAGGATGTGAAAAATAAGAATAGGGAAGGTGTTTAGTGTTTTCCATTTAGAAATAAGATCAAGATTAATTGTGATGGTTTCTTTAATGCCAGATTGAGCTCAGTTGGAATTGGTGTGGTTTGTAGAGATCACAATGGTTAGGTAGTACAAGGTTATGCAAGCCCTGTGTATGCTAAGTCTACTTTCAAGGTTGAGGCCCTAGCATTTTGGAAAGCTTTGTCTATAGCTGTTGAATTTGAAGGAAAACTAGCTTGCATTGAAACTGGTTATGGAGAACCTTTTTGCTTATTTTCAAAAGGGGAGTTTTGTTGGATGTGGATGGGCCTTTTCTTCAATTATATAAGATGTATTTTGCCACAAGGAGTCCTTTATTAAGTATTTTTTTTTTTGGTTTGCTTGCCAACATAACAAAGTTGCTGACCAGGTTACAGTGAGTGTTGCAAAGATGTGCCCTTTGAGGTGGGTTGCAATCCACCATCCACTTTATCTAACATCTTGTTTGGGGATTCTTTATTGGCAAGCTCTGCTGCTACTATAAGAGAAGGAGCAGGTTGATTGTTTCCACTTATGTTTTTCTGTGCTTAAGTTTTAAGAAAATTATAATTCAAAATCTTAAGTTAAAAATGTTTATACAAAAAAATCTTAAATTTTAAAATTATCTTAAACAATTTAAAGATATAAAATTTAAACTGCATCATAAAATTATAGTTGAGTATTCTAAATTAAAATCAAGAGTTTTTCCATTACAAGATGAAGGGGGATTCAAAAAATGTTCCCATGGGCCCTACAAAAAAATTTTGAAAAAAAAATGTATAAACATTATATGTACATACATGTACAATACATACCTGTCACGTAGCCCTATAGAAGCCGCACAGTGAACGACTTAGCTATAATATATCTTTACATAAATTTTTATATATAAAGATTTTTGGTCTTTAAGTCTTCTAAAATAATTTCAAAATTTTAGATTTATGAATATAAATATTTTTAATTTAAAGTTTTCAACTGTAATTTTTCCTTGAATTTTTTGCTTCTATTTTGTTTACTTTAGTGTTTGTTGGTGTGTTCTGTTTATTTTGTTGTACTTGTTGGCTGTTCCTTTTGAATGATATCTAATGTGTTCGATTGAATAATATAAAAGAGAAAAAAATGTAAAAAATAAATAACTGGGATAAAAGATAACTTTTATGTCCTTAATTTAAAAAATTTGATTTGATAATTAAAATAATAATTTAATAAATAGAATAATGATTATAAAAATATAATAAATATTACACAAATTTAAAAAAATATTCCCAAGTCATTGAACCAAACAAAACATGAGTATTAATTAGATAAACAACAAAAAAGATAAGATAAGAATCTCATCCTTTCAGCTGGCCTGCAAATTTTTGAACAACTCTTGATTCTTTTTATTTTTTTGGGCTTTTTTTGGTTTCTAGACTTTTTTGCCCGTTCTTCCCAGAAAAAAAAAACTGCAACTAATTATTTAAATATTAACAAAATTCTAACGCCAATTTCCCACGTATGTCGGGTAATCTCTGTGAATGTAAAAAGGTCATCCCATGTTTTGTTAACGAAAAGAATAAAAAAAACTACATGCAATAAGCTTTCATGATGTGTTGCAATCAATAAAAGGAGCTCATGAAAGAGATGCATGAAAAGTGAAAACCTATCCTCTTTTTTTTTTTTTGGTGTTTAAAAAGCTATCCTCTTTATTCAATTAGTTTGCGTCAATCCTAAAAAATTTCTGTTTATGCTTTCAAAATATTAAAATAAAAAAATGACAGCTGTATTTAAAATCACTGTTATTTTTTATTTTTAAATAAGAAATCTAACAGTTTCATAAAGTCTTTATTTAGATACGTTATTTTACTCTAACTTTAAATTTCGAAATAAATTTGCTCCATTAGATATAAATAATACATTTAAATATGCTTTTACGTGAATGCTTATATTTAATTTATTGACTTAAGTTATTTATCTTAAATATATCAAATTTATTTTTTTTTTTAATTTAAAAAAAAAACTCTATACAACCCAAGTGACATTATGCAAGTTCTTGGTAAACTTATCAATCGAAAGATGAAAAAGGAGGCCGTTCTCAAACTACGGGATGCTCTTTCCTTACTTACTAGGATTGATTAATAATTTATCAATTCTGAGAAAAACATAAAAACTCGTGTTCTATGAGCAACATAGAAGTTGAGATAAATTATTCCAATTTGAATATTTAAATGAAATTCAAACCAAATATTAACAATTTCCATTAAAACTTGCCTTGTTAAAATTATATGAATATGGGCTTCTTTAATATATATATATAAATAAAAACTTGTAGCGAGTTGGTTCTATTTCAAAATCGTAAATAGTATTGGTTTGTCCTGGTCTTCGTACTAATATATTTTTCTCTTTCTGTATTTTTTTGGGGGTGAAATTCCCCGGAATTTTTAAAAACTGCTCGTAAAAATACATCGACAACTCAATGGTTATGTAAAATACTCAATGTGTTAAAAGGCTTAAGCTTCAATTTTCATTTTATATGCAAAACAATTTCGAAAATTATAAACACGAAGACTTCACTCACAACAATTATTCATCCAAAAGATTCTCCATTTTATTAGTGACGTACTTTTTTTTTTCCATTTTAAAAGACATGAAAATAATAATAAGACAATTTGCATGTATTGACTGACTTCTGACATGATAATTTGTACTTTATGGCCCTTGCTCGTGAACCAAAAGAAAACATATAGTTTTGCCTAAATTATTAATTAAGCCAATAGTTAATTTTTCTCAAACTTACTTACTTAATTATTTAATAAACGTAGAACAAGTTTAAATACAGCTAGTTCACCGATTGTTCCATTAGTATAATTTTTTTTTAATTAGAGGGATGGAAATTAGTATACCATTAAAAATTTGAACAAATTATATACATTTTGTATTGATAAAATTACATAGACATTTCAATTTTTAAATTAAAATACTCTTAATTAACTTAAATACATATATTTTAACAAAAATACCCTTTTATATGTTTTTTATGGATAGAATTTTAATAAAAAATCTAAAATTAAACTAAAGTATATATTTTGAAAATAGATAAAAAGTTTATGTATTTTTAATGAAATTCATAAAAAATCTGTGCAATTTATTTTAAAACTTTTTATCTAATATGGAACAATATATATATATATATATATAAGCTGAATATTTGAGCATTGTAACAAACTTGAGGCTTTTTTTTTTTCAAATCTCTTCCATTTATATTTTCGTTAAACTAGAATCTACGTGAGGCAAACAAAAAATTTTAAAATTAAAAAAAAATATATCACATTATAAATAGTTTAAGAACAATAATTCTACAATAAATAACAACCTTCTTTTATTATATATATTGATTCTCCCTATTTTTCTCGATCTTTGTACACCTACCCGGCTCCCTTTAGTTAGTGTTGCAATCCTACATACATCCAATACAAGATGAAAGTCCCCTTCAAAGTTGCAAATTGAAACTAAATCAAACCCCACAAGAGCAAAAACAAAATACGATAAACTAGGGAAGATGCAAATTAATTTCTAAAAATCTAAGCCTACTAGCCTCTCTCCTATTATCTTCCGCAGTTCCATGGACCATTCTCCTTTAGTAATCCTTTTTTCCTGCAACCAAACATAATTGTAAATAATGACATAAGTAACAATTTTTTAGGTAAAAACTAATCGCTAAGAAATTTATAAACTAAGTTATAAATAAATATAGAAGTATGTCAAAGTAAATCTCATTAAAATATATATAAAATATGATTGTAAATTTATTCATGATTAACTTAATTTGCTAATCTTTAATACAATGAACTCAAAAAAATTTCTCACACATAACAAAGTTGTTCACTTACTTGGTATCGACGGTATCCCTTGGCCAACGAAGCCATTTTGGACGGTCCCAAATGTTCAGAAAGTTTTGCCATTAACAAAGGAAAGGAAGGATTTTGTTTGAATCGACCATCTGAAGAAAAACCCAAAAAACGTATCATTAGTTTGAACACTTGATACTCAGAACCAATATATCTCGAATAATTCTTCTAGACATAACATCACATTTGAAATAATGATCTGAATACATGGACCTATATGAAAGAATTTTAAGTGCATTTTTTGAAGGTGTGAGAAGGTTGGAAAAATATACTTGAAATTTCAAAATAAATCGTTCCCGTTGTCCTATGTGTCATGTCCCCTATCTGTTCTATGTTAATGTCATGCTTCTTATCTGACCTAATTATTGAAAAGAAAGAATGCAGAAGATAATATAATATGGTTAACCACATACCTTCTGGGAAAGTAAACTTGAAACTTATAATGTAATCAGGATGAATGTGTAAATTCATAAAAGAAGTCCAAATGATGTATTTTCTGGGATCTGAAATATTGTCCACCCCCGAATTGTAATGCACTGAGCTTGGCTGTCTTTGTTTTGAACCCTCAGGAACAACTTCTACCCTCCCTAATATCACCCTGCATAACAGCATATGCCTTGACCCATCCGCATTTGCCACAGTAGACATTGCACTGTGAAATCAAGGCAAAACAAAAATCTTAGCTCTGTTTCTTAGAATTTGAGACTTCGACATTGATATGATGCCTCTTTACAAAAATTCATTTTTGTTGCTATTCTTATGCATGTTTCATTACTGTGCTTTACGTGCTAAGAAGCATATATAGTGGCATGAATGCAAGACACAAACAAAGATTGCAACATAACAACATACAAGATATTATGTTACAATTTGAAGTATCATCTCAAGTTTGATACAAGTGTCTTAACACATATTAGACACCAAAATGCTACCAAGTTGGATCCTAAAAATTTGAACCTATCAATTTCTCTAAATTCCTACTATTCAACTTAACAAGCTTTCCTTCCATGTAAGGGTGAACATTGGGCTTGGAGGTTTAGTATGCCCGATCTTACTCAACCAAATTGGGCCAGGAGCCAAAAAAAAGAGAAGACCTCATCGGGCCTACTTAGGATGGCTTTAAGGGCAACATTGATCCAACCTAATCTTAAACTTAAATTTGAAAAAATTAAAAAAAAAATTTACAAGATTTATAGAAAATTAATTTTTTTAGAGGCAAAATATAATTTTACAAGAATTTATATAAAATTTTTTTAATATTGTTTTATAATTTTTATAATAATTTTTTTTGTAAAAAAATTAGATGTCATGATATTAAACTGGGCCATCCGATTCTTAATTGACTCAGGCATAAGTCAGGGTAACAAACTTCGATTTTAAAGATTGTTTAAAATTAGACTGGGTATCAAATGAGGCCAAAATTTGGCCTATGTTTACCCCTACTTTTATAGTAAATAACATGTCATGTCAGCATATGAGATAATAAAAACTCACCTTTTTATTTATCCTTACTTATGCTTTTATTTCTCAGCAATTCGCTACAATTGTGACTACATAAGTATCCACTCCTATTTATCTTCCCTATTTGCTTTTCAAAAGATTCTCTTTCATTACAATTGAATTCTTATTTGGCATTATCTTAATGAGTCATAAACTCTTTCATTTTTAGTCTTTTCATGCTCCTTTGAAGTTGATTGAACTTTCAAAACTTTAATGTTTCTTGCGAAACTTTCTTTTTAGATTTTTTCTTTTCTTACACTTAGAGATCCTTTCAATGTAAGTGAATAACAGACATGATCAGTGGCTCCACTGTCCACTATCCAAGAATTACCTAGAAGAGGAGAGGGCAGTTCATCACCATTACTATTACCTACAGATGCATTGTTAATTCTAGCAAACTGATGTACATAGTGAGTATTTGTGGACTTATCCTTTGGCAACAGAGAGAGCGGCTTAAAATACTATTCTTGTGTGAGCTGAGGAAAAACTTTAGGCTCAACAGAAAAAGTATTGGATGATGACTCTGGACCAAAATCTTGGGTGCTGATATTGTTAATTGAGTTTAAGTTGTTTATAAAATTGAAGCCAGGTGGAAAACCATGTTTTCAATAACATGTTTCCACAGTGTGCCTTGGTTTACCACAGAAAGTACAAAATTTTTTTGCTCTAGACCTTTGAGACTTAGTGCCCAAGAATCTACTAGAGAGAGCTTTATTCAATAATACTTTTCGCACTAATCTTGCACCAACTTCCCATTCTTGTTGAATAACAAGGGAAAAAACCTTATTTATAGACAACAAAGGCTCTAGAAACATGATTTGAGACTTAACAGTGTTGTATTGATCATTCAACCCTTTAAAGAATCGGATCACATAATCTTGATCCATATAAATCTTGACGGGCTCTAGAAGCATGATTTGAGACTTAACAGTGTTGTATTGATCATTCAACTCTTTCAAGAATTGGATCACATAATCTTGATCTATATAAATCTTGATCCCTTGACTTCCTTCACAAGAACAAGTGGGTTAACAAATGCAATTCTTTAATGGCCTTAAATTGACATACTCATCCCACAAAATTTTCAACTTTGTAAAATAGTTATTGACGGATAGCTCACCTTGTTTGATTGTAAATATTTCTTCTTGGAGCTTTGCAATACGAAATACATCACTTTGGAAAAATATGTCCTTCAAATCACTCCATATATCATACATAATATGCATGGTCCAACCATAAGATGCTGTACGCTATATTAGACTCCAGTGTCTTGGTTAGCCAAGACTGAATAATGGTGTTACAACATTCCAATGCCAAGAATAGAGGATCGCTAGTCATTTGATTGTGCTGTTGATGAATTTGAGTTTATTCTTATAAAGGTGAGCCATTCTCATTGCTTGTGACCAAGAAGCATAGTTAGATCCATTGAGAGGTGGTGACATAAGTATGATTGTTGGGTTTTCATTTAGGTGAAGGTAATAGGTCGACAAAGAATCCAAGGTAGGATCATATCGCTGAGGTGGATTTGATGCTGTTGGAGATTAGCCAACATAAAAAATGTCATCGAAGGTGCTTATCATGTGAAACGATGAAGATGCTCAGGTGAAAGAAGGAAATTTTTACTTTGATACCATCATACTTTTTAGACCAGAGATGAAGAGAGAGAGAGGGAGAAGAAAAAAGAGAACAACAGAAAATTTCTTAATAGTAGAGCAATTGTTCATGTATGTTATTCACTTGCTTGGTTCATATCTTACAAGGTTATTAACCCTATTAGAGTTAAACTACTAGATAGTTCTTACATCACCGCTTGTCATTTGGGTACAGTGGTATTATTTGAATCTTTAATTCTTACCAATATTCTTTACATACTCAATTTTTCTTTGAATATTATTTCTCTAACCAAATTGACTAGATCCCTTGATTGTTGTCTAATCTTTCAACATTTTTATTGTTTCATTTAGGCTATACACTCGTGAAGGATGATTGGCATAACTGAAGTTTTTGAAGAATTATACATATATCATGCGGATCTTCCTCAACTGTCTACAGTTCTAGTCAATAATGTCACAATAGCCTATACTTCTTGTACACTCACTTTTTATAGTGATGAATCAACACTTTGGCACATGCGATTAGGTCATACCTCTAGTTCCATTTTACAAATTTTGCACAAACACTTTCCTTATATTCAATGTAAGCCCCTTATTTCCCCTTATGATACTTGTCATTTTGGTAAGCATAAATGATTACCTAAAATTTATAAGTCACATGTTGTTGTTCATGTTATTTACTCAATCAATTATTTACCATCTCCAATCATCCAAAATAAAACTCTTTTTAAACTGTTGCATAATATACCTTTTACTTATTCTCATCTGAAGGTTTTTGGATCTCTCTGTTTTGTTGCCACTTCTTCTCAAAATAGGTCTAAGTTAGAGCCTAGAGCTAGAAAATGTGCTTTTATCGATTATAAACCTGGTACCAAAGGTTACTTATGCTTAGACTTACTTACACGACATATTTTCATGTCAAGAGATGTCATTTTCTATGAAAATGTTTTTCCTTTCAATATGACAAATACTAACAATGACATTCCTCAGCCTTCTATCCTACCAACAATACAAGATCAGTCCTATCCTGATTTTTCAGACCCTATCCCTATTTTCTATTCACCTTCTACACCATTAAGCTTTGACTCTCATTCTTCTGAAATTCCTTCTCTTGCACAAGTTTCTAAATCAATTTCTCATTCTTCTGCATCATCAGACAATTCTTCTTCTTCTTCCTTTTCTTCTTCTTCTTCTGCCCCTACTAATGAATTACCCATTATAAGAAATCTACACGACCACACAAGTTACCTTCTTATCTACATGATTATCATCTCACACATTAAACTTCAGCATCACTAATCACCACAGGTATTAATTACCCTTTATCTTATATTCTTTCATATTCTAATCTTTCACCTTTTTATATATCTTATATTCTATCTACTTCCCTTATTCAAGAGCCTGAAACTTTTAACCAAGTAGTGAAACATGTAGAATGGAGGGATGCAATGGCAGTTAAAATTAAGCCTCTTGAACAGAACAATTCTTGGGTTTTAACCCTTTTACCAGATGGCATACAACCTATTGGATGTAAATGAGTTTACAAGGTTAAATACAAATTTGATGGCAGCATTGAGAGGTATAAGGCAAGACTTGTTGCCTAAGGTTTCACAGAAATTAAAGGTATATTTTACTTTGATACCTTCTCTCTAGTGGCTAAGATGATTACCATTTGCTTGCATCTTTCTTTAATAGTTGCAAAAGGTTGGCATCTACATCAATTACATGTTAACAATGCCTTTTTACATGGTAACCTACATGAAGAGATTTATATGGAACTTCCACAGGAATTTCCTTCTCTATCCCCTAACATGGTTTGCAAATTGCAGAAATCATTATATGGCCTTAAACAAGCTAGTTGCCAATGGTTTGCTAAACTATCTAGTGCATTATTTTCCTCTGTTTATGTACAATGTCAATTTGATCACTCCCTTTTTGTCAAAGTTTTTAGTGATTCTTTTACTGCCTTCCTAATTTATGTAGATGATGTCATTTTGGCTGGCAATAATTTGTTTAAGATTATTCACATGAAGCAATACTTGAATTTTACTTTTAAGATTAAGGATCTTGGTGAACTCAAATACTTCCTTGGTCTAGAAGATGCACGATCTTCTAAAGGTATTCTCATTTCTCAGCGTAAGTTTTCCTTGAAACTCCTTGAAGATTCTGGTTTTCTGGCATCAAAACTAGCAAAAACAATTATGGATAAATTTCTCAAATTATCCAAAGACAATGGCATATCACTTTTTGATCCCTCTACATATAGGCGCTTGATTAGTCGTCTACTCTATCTCACCACAACACGGCCTAATCTTAGTTTCGTTGTTCAACAACTCATTTAGTTTCTTTCTAATCCCAAAGACATCCACTTATAGGCAACTCATCGCATCTTGAGATATGTTAAAAGCTCACCAAGAAAAGGCCTTTTCTTCTCTTTTGTCTCTAATCTACAACTCAAACTAATTTTGATTGGGCTAATTGCCATGAGACTAGGAGATTAGTGATTGGTTTTTCAGTTTTTCTTAGATCAGCTCTTATCTCCTGGAAATCTAAAAAGCAGTCTATTGTTTCTTGTTCTTCCTCAGAGGCAGAGTATCGTGCCTTAGCTGCCGTCACTTGTGAACTTGTGAACTCCAATGGTTGTTATATCTTCTTACTGATCTTCACCTTCCTCATCCACAGCCTGCTCTCATCTACTATGATAATCGTTCAACATTACAGATAGTAGCCAACCCTACCTTTCATGAAAGACCTAAGCATATTGAACTTGATTGCCATCTGGTATGTGAAAAAGCACATAAAAAGATTGTTCATCTTCTTCCAATTCGGTCCTCTGATCAGTTAGCTAATGTCTTCATCAAACCCCTTGCCCCTGGTTCATTTCACGCAATTATTTTCAAGCTGAGCATGTTAGACATCCATGCTCTAACTTGCCAGAGAGTAACAAACGTAACAAAATAGTTTTTTTGTTTAACTAATTTAAGTTAGAGTTAGTTAAATAAACTAATAGGCTTAGTTTAGATCTACTATTATAAATGTACTTAACCTCTATATTTGTTACGCCAGACTCAATAAAGCAATTTTTTATTGTTCTCTTTTTTTTTCTCCCTATCTCTCTCTCTTCGTCTCTGGTCCAGAAAGTATGAATGTACTCCAGTTTTTCGGTGGCAATGGTAACTAAATCCAATAGGGAGCGCTCTATTGAGAAGACGCAAAGTGAAGATGAATAAAAGAGTGGATTTTTACTATCCCCGTATGCTGACGTGGTGCAACATTTATTATCTAAGGTCCATACGGCGGAAATTTAGAGGAAATTGACACGGCCAATTCCTGCCAAAATTGAGAGGATTTAATTCCATAAAGTTACCTTTTTTTTTTTTTAAATATCAATGCTTCACAGCTTGTGATATTAGTATTCTTTTGTGATATAAAGCACTGGACAGAAATTTAAATCTCATGAGATATCATTGTGCAATTATTTGAAGCATCAGACAGGAATTTAAATCAAAAGAACAAATTTTCTAATTTTCTCAAAATACAGCTAATGGGGATTGCATAGATGATAGACACTTACCCATCAACAGAAAACTTCGGAGGGAACAACTGAATCCCCACACCATAAGAATCATCTGTAATACTGTTGCTGCATATGCAAAACCCAGAAGATACAATCTCCAACAGTTCATTTAAGGAGCCACCATACCAAGCATACCTCACGTTAGCATTGCCACCGCAATGATTGGCCACAGCCTGCGAAAAGATCCGAAACGAATCCGAACGAATCTGTCGTTCCAAATTCCAAGAGACATTGTTCTTATGTACAGCCATGAGAACAGTAACTTGCCCCATATATTCCAGGCCCTTTAAGAAGCTCTTCTTTATTAATTGGTATTCGGTGCTATCTTCTTCCACACGAACCATCCCTTTGCTCAACAAAACTTGCTTTTCTTCAGAATTCAAATCCAGTTGAGGTCTTGATGCATCAGTTCTTTCTGACCCATTGACCCAAATTTCGTCATAATCAACTATAATTTCGTCATGATTGTTACTCGCCGCCAATTGTGCTTCCATCCCAACTTGCTGCGTCTGTTTTCACAGAAACTGCATGCAACAAGCTAAACCGAAATCAGAAAAACTCGAGTAAAAAGAGCAAAACCGAGCAGAATATATCTTTTGCAGAGCCAGACTTTATTGATTTGATTGAAGAAATTATAATTTTCAGTAAGACAAGGAAGCAAAAGATTAATGTGATTAACAAATTGTAACACTAAAATTGAACGTGTGCATCAGAGGCTAAGACTAATCAGAACAGAGAAGATTAAGAAGAAGCAGATAAGATAGCATAGGTTATGTACGCTGGCTATGTTTGCTGCACAAGCAAGAGAGGAAGAAGTTGATGATTTCAGTTTTGCCTCTTTGCAGTTTATGTAATTAATTTCTAAAATCCCCTCATAGACCTTTTTATCCGAATAAAAAACATAGGTAAAGTCTTTTTCTTTTATACCTAGAGTGTTTATAAATAATTTTATTGGTTATAATAATATATTAAGTTAATTACCAGACTTGCAGTTTGTAAATTTTTTTTATAAAATTTCTTAATTAAATATATGATTTAATTAAACAATTATATACTTATCTATAAAAATTATATATTTACAATATGATGATTAAAAAATTATACACTTATTATATTATAATTAAAAATTTTGATAATAAAAATATAAAAAATTATTTATAAGTTATTTTCTTGAGTTAATATTCTAGTTTTGTCATGACTTGTACTGTAATATTATTTTTATTATATATTTTTCCATCTTATTTTTTAATATTTTTAAAGATAAAATAAAATTTTAAAATTTTTATATGGAAAGAGAATTTTTAATGTCTCATTATGTTTATGGGTTAAATATTAATGAGTATAAATCACTATAATAGTATCACAGCTTTCAAATAAACATTTTTAAAATAATTATTCTCTTTTTTAAATAAATATTTTTAATTAAATACTAAAAAAATAAAACACTCAGTATAAATGTTAAAATATGTGCAAATTTCTATGACCTAGTTGAAATGCACAATGGGATTTGCATGAATGCTAGAAAGGTATTATGGACAATTCGCCCCGGATGAACGTGCATTGTACGCAAATAAAAACTATTTAGAATTTCTTTGGAAGCAAGCAAGGAGCGGTTAAGGCACAGATGGGTGGCATGCCGCACATCATTCGCTGCCTTCCACGAGGAGCTTGTGCCGCCTGCCATATTTTAATGTGAATTATGCGTCTCCGGCCCCAGTCATCAATGACGACGGGAAAGTTTTGGTGTCCAATTTAAGAAAGGATTTACTTGAGATGCCTTTTTTTTTTTCATATTTTTATTATTAGATTTGTTAATTGAAAGATAATAAATGTATAATTATTTAATAATAATATAAAAATTATATAATTTAATTAAAAAATTATAAATTTATTTACAAAAATTACATACTTATCATATTATTATTAAAGAATCAAATACTGATTATATATTAATTAAAAAATTTAATAACAAAATATAAGGAATTATATATAAGTTTTATCTTTTATGAAAACTAATAATAATAATAATAATATTGATATTTAACTAAATTTTATTAGTATTTTTCATTAAATTATACCTGGTTTTTTTTTACTTTAGCAATATTATTTGATTTTTCTGGTTATATATATATATATATATATATGTTAAAAACTTCCTATATAATGTTTCTGCAAGATGAGATTGTAATTTTATTTTAATATACTAGTAAAATAAATAAAATTAATTTTAAATTCCGTCATAAAACTATGATTTTATCATTGATGGTACATTTGAGAATGTTGAGACTTTTCAAAACTTGCTTTAATGTAGGTATTGGGAAAAAACTAATATTTGGAAGGCTTAAAAACAACATTAAGTGCAATTCTTATTAAAAGAAAAAAAAAAGGTGCTTTTATATGCAAAACCGATTGATAGAATGTTTTTATCATAACTTTTAAAAATAGTTATGATTGAGTAGAATAACAATAATGAGTATATGTTTATTTTTTTCCCTAAATTTTTGCAATACCAAAATTCCATATAACAAATTCCAAATAGTTCATTTGACTTATGGTCCTACAACATAGGAATGATTTTTGAAGTTTGGATTTGGTACTTATCATTGATGCTGCGCAGCTTCCAGGTCGTCTAGATCAAGTCTAAACGCTCATAAATTTTTTTTTGGGGTTTTTTAATCATAATCATCATTTTTAAGTTGATAATTAAAAATTATTTTTATTTTGCATTCTAAATCTAGAAAAATAGAAAAGCTAAAAAAAAATGAATTCTGGAATCATAATTTTTCACATAACAAATCATCATTGTAGTGCATTAAGCTTGGCTATTTCTGGTTTGAACCCTCAGGAATAGATTCCACCCTCCTTAATATCACCCTGCATATTAACATGCCTTGACCCATCTGCATGGGCACTATGAAATCAAATATCGACTCTATTTCTTAGAACCAGAAACTTTAACATAGATATGATGCCTCTGTGCAAGTACTCTTTTTTGGTGCTATTCTTACGCATACTTCATAATTGTGCTTTTTGTGCTACGAAACATACATAGTGGCATGAATGCAAGACACAAACATTGCAACACAATGACATACAAAATGTTTTGACAATTTGAAGTACAGTCTTTTTTTGTTAAATACAAGTTCTGAATACATATTAGGCATTATAATGCTACAGAATTGGATCTTTTCAATTTTGGAAAATTTTGACCTTCTCAATTTCTTTAAATCTTCGTTGTTCATGCTAATGAACTTTTCATTCATGTAAATGTTGTGCCGTATCTGCATAAGAGGATAATAAAAACTCGCCCTTTTATTCATCTTTACTTTTGTTCCTTGTTCTCATCGGGTCATTGAAATTACAACTACGTAAGTATCCATTCGTATTTTTCTTCCATAATTTCTTTTAAAAACCTTCTCTTTCATTAGAATTGAACTCTTGTGCGGGTTTACCTTGACAAGTCATATACTCTCGCCTTTTTAGTCTTTTCATGCTATCTTGACTTGAAGTTAATTGAACTTTCAAGACTTTAATGGTTTCTTGCTTAGTGCAATTTTCTTTTCAGATTTTCCATTTTCACATTTACAGTGTTTTTAGATTGAGGGAAAAATGGAGAGAAGAGAAAAGAAAAAAGAAAAAACGGAACTTTCTCTCGTATAGGAGGAGAATACTAAAAAGAAAAAAAAAATGAGAGAAAAAGTACAATGGGCCTTATATAAAATTTTTCTCTACATATTTGAAAAGATTGCTAAAAAAACTCGGCAAAACATATATATATATATATATATAAAATTTTAAAATAAATAATTATATTTATTTTATTAAAATAATAATTTATAAATAATATTTAATAAATATTCTTTATAAATTAATAATATGTTTTTAATATTGAAATTAATAAATCATACATATTTTAAAAAAAATAAACAAAAAGCCGTCAAACTACTTTAAACATATGTCAGACTAGCCTTGAGTTGGATATGTGCATATGTATATATATATATATATATATATATATGCATTGCTTTTTGGCAAAAAAGCATATATATTTATATATATTATATTTAAATTAATTAATATATATTAAAATAATATTTATAAAATTTTAAAATATATGTTAATATTTATGGTATTAAAATAATAATTTATAAATAATTTTATATAAATTATAATTTAATTAATTATTATATATTTTAATATATTTTAATTTTAAATGGGTACTTTTTAATAAGAATTTTTTTATTTTATTCAAAAATAATTTTTTATCATTTGAATATTATTTAAATTGGCTTTTTTTATTATTTTTATATTTTTAAAAAATATATGTAAAAATTTAAAATAATAACAATATTATTATCATATGTAAAATGATTAATTTTTTTTCTTTTATATTTTTTTCTCCTCAATTTTCTCTTCTTTCACCCAAACACATAAAGAGATAATATTTTTTTCTCACTTTTTTTTTCTTTCCCTTTTTTCCCCACTTTTCTCTCCGCCTACTTTTCCCCTCCTCCATCCAAAAGAAGCGTTAGAGTTCCTCTCAATGTATTCTATTTTTTTAATGGCAATGGTAACTAAGTCCAGCAGGGAGTCGTTAGTCATAGCAACTTTATGGAGACAAAGGAAAAGTGAAGATGAATGAAAAGGTGAATATTTTGTTATCTAACCTGGTGCGACATTTACCATCCAAGGTTTGTACGGAGGAGATTTAGAGAGATTGATAGGGCCAATTCCTACCAAAATTGAAAGGATTCGGTAAGGCTACTTTTTTTCTAATATCAATGCTTAATAACTGGTGACATTAGTATTCTTTCTGGATGCTAAGCACAAGAGAGAAATATAAATCTCTTGAGATATCATTGAGCAATTATGTGAAGCATTAGACAGAATTTGAATATAAAGGAACAAATTTTCTAATTGTCTCAAAATAGAGCTAACGAGGATTGCATAGATGATACACACTTATCCATCAAAGGAAAACTTTATCGGGAATGATTGAATCCCCAAATCGTGAGAATCATCATCTTAAGTACTATTACTGTTTTTGCATTTGGAAAACCCAAAAAATACAATCTCCAATAGTTCATTTAAGGAGCCACCATACTAAGCATACCTCACGTTAACATTGCCACTGCAATGATTCACCACATCATGCGAAAAAAAATTCGAAATGAATTTGAGCGAACCTATTGTTATATAATTTACAACTTTAAAAGTTATAATAATTTATGAATAAAGAGCAGGATGCATGTCCATTGATTCATCCCATGAACAATTTAAAGGTTATAATAGTTTATAAATGAAAAGTGGAATACATGTCTATTGATTCATCCAATAATCCAATAAATAACTTTAAAAGTTGTGATGATTCACATTGTGATAATTCATGAATAGATAGCGAGATATGCATATTCATTAGTTCATTTAATGAACAAAGAGTTGAATGCTCCTCTCTATGTCTAATAAATAAAGGATGAATGCAATTCTTTATAATATAGACTTCTCATATAAGAGGTTGTAATATCGAAGGTTAAAGACACAAGAATTATAAGTATAAAGAGATCATTAGATGAATTTGTAAAGCATAGATGAGAAATCAATGGTGGAGCTATTGGAATATTTAGCTTAATATATTTGTTAAGATATTATTTTAATTAAATATTTACTTAAAAAATTCTATATCAATTATTGGGATATTTTGAATCAAAATTAATTTAATAATATTTTAATTTTAAATTAAATTATTTTGATTGGTGATTCTTAATTTTTAAATTTTAAACTACTAAATATTTTGATTAGTGGGTTAATAAATATTTACACGTTGTTAACTTACCTCTTTGTAGGAAAGTGACCAGTTTCTAAAAGTGTTAAAAAAAAAAAGCCATGAATATCATCCCTGTTATTATGCTTTCATGAATCTAGAATTTTTTTGCTTTGTTTTGTACTCTGATGCCTTAAAATTATTCTTTTAATGATTTTGATGCTAATCAATGAAAGAAATGTCAGAAAAAGAGCTTAAAAACACTAAAAAAAATGTTAGGTTTTCCAATGAGTTTGATGTCGAGTTAGGTCGGTTGAGTTGAACAAATTTGACAAAAACTCAATGGTGACATATACTACAAGTCATTTTGACCTTAATCACAATGACATATCGTTTATCAATTTGGTTGAGCTGCGTTTTGGGTGTATCATAAATGACATATTATTTAACTTCTTTTAATGAAACATGCATTTCATCAAAAAGCTTTGGGCCAAGGCTAATTTTTTGTTTTAGTCCATTTGTTTGTTTAAATTTTGGGCCAAATAGTTTTAAGCTTATAGATCTATGTCTTTGGTCCTTTTTTCTTTTGTTTATCGACTCCTATTTGTTTTAATTTATGGGCCATAAAATATTAAAAAAATTAAAATAGTACCAAGTCGTGAATGATGGGCCATTTATTGGGTAAGAAAAATCCCCTATTTGGATAAAAGGATTTTGGTCCACTTTTTGGTATTTTTTGGGTTGTTTTTCTTCAAAATCTATTTTGAGCCTATTTGAGCTCTAGTCCAAAATTTAATTTCAGATTCATAGAGATATTTTATTTCTATTTTAACACATGTTTATTTTAGACCAAAATTAAATTATGAAAAAAATATAATATATGTCAATTAATTTATCTAAAATTAAAGCAAATTATTTTGAAAATTTTTTTACTCATTTAAAAATTTTGTAAGACTATTATTAAGTGTTATTTAATTTGTCTTAATTTACAAAAAAAAATTTTTTAGACAATTTTGGCACATTTAGGACTTTAGAAAATTATTTTAGTCACATTTAATTTTGTCTAAATAATGTGGAGTTATTTTAGACAAATTATTTAACACATTTATGGAATAATAATAAAGGGAGAATTTTTTAATTATTATTCACATAGCGTTTAGTTGATTATTTAATTAAAATAAATTCACATTAAGATAAAATTAACTAGTGTATTTATATAGAGATTTTTAATGCATATAATAAACTTAGATATGTTTGTAATTAGCATGTATAATTTAAGGAGTAACCACAACATTCTTTATATATGTGGGCATGCATTATGAAATTAAAATTATGTATGGATTTGAAAATATTAATTATAATTAAGCATGTAACTAAAATATATTTTAACCTACAAATAGATAATTATAACTATATGCTTAATTAGGGTAGAATAAAAGTTATTTTATATTTTTTAAGTAGCTTACAAATATTAGTGTCATACATGTAATGTGATTGCAAGGCATCAAAAAAACTTAAAAATTTTTTATTTTTGAAAAATGAAAACCAAATAAAATAGAATTACCACAAAAATTTTAATTTTTTAAAAGGTAAAACTTTGAAAAATATTTTTACAAAAAAAAAAGATTTGCAAACTAGAAATAAATTTTGGTGTCAGTTGTGTGAGGAGAAAGTGTTAGACATTTTACAACATCCGTTCCTAAAAATAGTTATTCTAAGTTAATTATGAAAAATAAATATGACCTTAATCTTATCTTAATTTTCCTAACAATCATATGCAAGAATAAAAAAAAGAAAAGAAACTAGAAAACGAAAATAAAAGGAAAAGAAATAGTTTCTTAAGACGAGAGTCTAAAGCCCACGTATCTTATGAAAGGAATCAAAGTTTACGTAGTTCAACTAAATAAAAAATATTGTCAATTGGTTGGTATTTTTTAAATTTTTGTGAAAAAAAAGTAGAAATTATTTAGGCTTTTGAAAACAAACTAATTTTGAAGTTAGTTTGTATATTTTAATTTGCAGAAAACCAAATTAACTTCACTTCTTTAATCTTTTTCCCTTTTTTATTTTTTGATTTTTTAATATTTTTTCACTTTTTTATTTTTTGTATTTTTGATTTTTAAATATTTTTTGTATTTTTGATTTTTTATTATTTTTTATGTATGTAAAAAGGATTTTTATCTCTCTTCTTTTTTTTTCTAATTTTTGATTTTGATTTTTGGAATGACATTTTTTCTTAAATGAAATGGATTTTTTAAAAAACTTTTGTCTTTTAATTCTTTTCCTTTTAAAATTTTCTTTTTTCTTTCTTTATATATATGTATTTTTTGCTAATTTGATTTTTTTTAATTATTTTTTGAAAATGTTTGAACAAAATACAGTATTCATAGTTATTCCTCTTTATTTGTTTCTTATGTAAAGAAATTAAAAATAGAGTTTTGATATTTTTGCCCATGGATCAAGTAAAAATAAAAACATGTATTTTGTTAAGGGTAATGTAATTGCCACTTAACACAACTAGACAATTAACAAAAAGGAAAAAATGACCCAAATAAAATATGATATTGATAATTAAGAAATATACATCCACTTTAATTTCATCAATTATAATATACAAATATTTAGTGTACTATTATTTTTGCTCATGGGTAAATTTTAGTGATACAATTTTGTGTAAGTATGACTTGCATTAACAAGTATATATTTATGATAAATGTGATAGTTAATTTGCCCTATATTTTTCTACTAAGCATTATCAATGTTTGAAATTACTTTATAGCATAGTCTACATATTAATTGTTGGCAGATAATAGCAATAATATTATTCTAGATGCAAGCAACTATCAAACTTGGAAGGATGATACTCTCATCTAATTGGGATGCCTTGACCATGACTTTACCCTCTATGTAAAGAAGCCTATGAGATCTATGAACCATAAAAAAAAAAAAAGATACAAAAGTGTTGTATAATTATTGGAAGTGCTCAAACTATTTCAATATGATAATAATCAAACAACACGTAAAGAGCGTGGGTCTATATAGAATGCAAGATAATCAAGAAATATCTTAAGGCCATTGATGCTTAATTTACTTTATCAGACAAGTCACTTGAAAGTGCACTTATGACTTAATTATACACAATGAAACTCACTAATATAAAAAAAGGGTTAGACAGTATATAATATAAATGAAGGACCTACCTTCTTAATTGAAAATTCTTAGAATGAAGCTAAATAAACCATTTTTTGTTCAACTAATTTTCAACTCACTTTTTTCTTATTGTGTTATATTTAAAATTTTCTATTATTTAAATTTTATTAGTACTAAGTATAATATTTATTTTTATTTATGGAAAGATGTATATTAAAATTTTGGTTAAATTATTATTTTAGTTTCTTAATTTTACTTAATATTTCAAATCAGTCCCTTAATTTTGAAGTATTTCAAAATAGTTGTCACACCTAAAAATGTGACCGCGTGTCATTTTTTTTTAAAAAAAGAAATTGTTTTTTTTTTAAAAAATTTGATTCAATCTCCAAAGAAAAGGAAAACTGAAATCAAAATTAAAATAAATAGTAGAGTCGTAACCAAAATTTTAATTTTTGAAAAGGTAAAATTTTGGAAAAGCCTTTTTATTTAGAAAATAAGAAAAATGGTTTACGAACCAGAAAATAGATTCGGGAGTCGATTGTGAATGGGGAAGGTATTAGGCACCCCACTACACCCATTACTAAGAACAGTTACCCTAAGTTAGTCGTGCAAAATTGCTATGGCCTTTAGTCTATTTTGATTCTCCTAACAAGTCACCTACAAAATAAGAAATAAAAATAAAGGAAATAAAATTGAAAGTAAAAAAGAAAGAAAGAAATTAAAGAAATAAAATTAAAAAAATAAAATAAGAAAATGAAAAGAAAAATTTATTTACAAAGGCGGACTTGACCTAGGATGAGAGCCTAGGGCCTACGTACCCTTCGAGAGGGATCAAAGCACACGTAGTTCGAACAGAGAATGGGTTTGTTTGTTTTTTTAGGTCTTTTAGGTTTCGAATTTTTTTGTTTTTATCTATGTTTTTTTTTTGTTATTATTATTATTATTATTTTGTTTAATTCATTGTTTTTATTTTTGTTTTTACTATTTTTTTTTGAAGGAGTAAAGAAAAGTAAAATTAAATTTACCTTTAGCAAATTAAAATATATCAACCAATTTCAAAATTAAAAATAGATAAAAATTTTTAAAATAAATTTTTAAAATCTTCTTTTATATGTATTGATTCTCCCTATTTTTCTCGATCTTTGTACATCTATACGGCCCCCTTTAGTTAGTGTTGCAATCCTATATACATCCAATACAAGATGAAAGTCCCCTTCAAAGTTGCAAATTGAAACTAAATCAAACCCCACAAGAGCAAAAACGAAATACGATAAACTAGGGAAGATGCAAATTAATTTCTAAAAATCAAAGCCAGTAGCCTCTCTCCTATTATCTTCCGCAGTTCGATGGACCATTCTCCTTTAGTAATCTTTTTTTCCTGCAACCAAACACAATTGTAAATAATGACATAAGTAACAGTTTTTTAGGTAAAAACTAATCGCTAAGAAATTTATAAACTAAGTTATAAATAAATATAGAAGTATGTCAAAGTAAATCTCATTAAAATATGTATATAATATGATTGTAAATTTATTCATGATTAACTTAATTTGCTAATCTTTAATACAATGAACTCATAAAAATATTTGTCACACATAACAAAAGTTGTTCACTTACTTGGTATTGACGGTATCCCTTGGCCAACGAAGCCATTTTTTACGGTCCCAAATGTTCAGAAAGTTTCGCCATTAACAAAGGAAAGGAAGGATTTTGTTTGAATCGACCATCTGAAGAAAAACCCAGAAAACGTATAATTAGTTTGAACACTTGATACTCAGATCCAATATATCTCGAATAATTGTTCTAGACAAAACATCACATTTCAAATAATAATCTGAACACATGGACCTATATGAGAGAATTTTAGGTCCATTTTTTGAAGGTGTGAGAAGGTTGGAAAAATATACTTAAAATTTCAAAATAACTCGTGCCCGTTTTCCTATGTGTCATGTCCCCCATCAGGTCTGTGCTAATGTCACGCTTCTTATCTGAACTAATTATTGAAAAGAAAGAATGCAGAAGATAATATAATATGGTTAACCACATACCGTCTGGAAAAGTAAACTTGAAACTTATAATGTAATCAGGATGAATGTGTAAATTCATAAAAGAAGGCCAAAAAATGTATTTTCTGGGATCTGAAATATTGTCCACCCCTGAATTGTAATGCACTGAGTTTGGCTGTCTCTGTTTTGAACCCTCAGGAACAACTTCTACGCTCCCTAATATCACCCTGCATAACAGCATATGCCTTGACCCATCCGCATTTGCCACAGTAGACATTGCACTGTGAAATTAACGCAAAAAAAAAAAAAAAAAAATCTTAGCTCCGTTTCTTAGGTAGACTTTAACATTGACATGATGCCTCTTTAAAAGAATTCATTTTTGTTGCTATTCTTATGCATGTTTCATAATTCTGCTTTATGTGCTAAGAAGCATATATAGTGGCATGATTGCAAGAACAAACAAAGATTGCAACGTAGCAACATACAAGATATTATGTTACAATTTGAAGTATCATCTCACGTTTGATACAAGTGTCTAACACATATTAGACATCACAATGCTACGAAGTCGGATCCCGAAAATTTGAACCCGTCAATTTCTCTAAATCCCTACTATTCAACTTAACAAACTTTCCTTCTTCCATGTAAGGGTGAACATTGGGTTTGGAGGCTTAGTGTGTCCAATCCTACTTAGCTAAATTGGGCTAAGAGACAAAGATAAAAAATAAAAAGCTTTGTCGGGCTTATTCAAGATTGCTTTAAGAGTTATATTGACTCAACCTAACTTTAAATTTAAAAAAAAATTTAAAAATTTTTTATAAAATTTATATAAAATTTTATTTTTTTAAAGACAAAATATAATTTTATATAAATTTATATAAATTTTTTTATAATCATTTTATAATTTTTATAATAAATTTAAAAATAAAATAGACGATTTAATATTAAACTAGGTCACTCAATTCTTAACTAATTTGGGTCTGAGTCAAGATAACAAACTCCAATTTTAAATGTTGTTTAGAATTAATTTGGGGATCAAACGAGGCCAAAATTTGGCCGATATTTATCTTTATTTCTATAATAAATATCATGCCATATCAGAATATGAGATAATAAAAACTCACCTTTTTATTTATCTTTACTTATGCTTCTCTTTCTCGGCAATTCGCTACAATTGCAACTACATAAGTATCCACTCCTATTTATCTTCCCTATTTGCTTTTTTAAAGCTTCTCTTTCATTACAATTGAATTCTTATTTGGCATTATCTTAACAAGTCATAAACTCTCTCATTTCTAGTCTTTTCATGCTGCTTTGAAGTTGATTGAACTTTCAAGACTTTAATGTTTCTTGTGAAATTTTCTTTTTAGATTTTTTTTTTGTTACACTTAGAGATCCTCTCAATGGACTCCCGTTTTTTGGTGGCAATGGTAACTAAATCCAATAGGTAGCGCTCTATTGAGAAGAAGCAAAAGCGCATATGAATAAAGGAGCGAATTTTTGTTATCCCCGTATGCTGACGTGGTGCAACATTTATTATCCAAGATCTATACGGTGGAGATTTGGTGAAATTGACACAGCCAATTCCTGCCAAAATTGAGAGGATTTGATTCCATAAAGTTACTTTTTTTTTTTTAATATCAATGCTTCATAGCTTGTGATATTAGTATTCTTTTGTGACATCAAGCGCTGGACAGAAATCTAAATCTCATGAGATATCGTCATGCAATTATTTAAAGCATCAGACAGGAATTTTAAATCAAAAGAACAAATTTTCTAATTTTCTCAAAATAGAGCTAATGGGATTGCATAGATGATAGACGCTTACCCATCAAGAGAAAACTTTGGAGGGAACAACTGAATCCCCAGAGCATACGAATCATCTGTAATACTGTTATTGCATATGCAAAACCCAGAAGATACAATCTCCAACAGTTCATCTAAGGATCCACCATACCAAGCATACCTCACGTTAGCATTGCCACCGCAAAGATTCGCCACAGCCTGCGAAAAAGTCCGAAACGAATCTGAACGAATCTGTCGTTCCAAATTCCAAGAGACATTGTTCTTATGTACAGCCATGAGAACAGTAACTTGCCCCATATATTCCAGGCCCTTTAAGAAGCTCTTCTTTATTAATTTGTATTCGGTGCTATCTTCTTCTACACGAACCATCCCTTTGCTCAACAAAACTTGCTTTTCTTCAGAATTCAAATCCAGTTGAGGTCTTGATGAATCAGTTCTTTCTGACCCATTGACCCAAATTTTGTCATAATCGACTATAATTTCGTCATGATTGTTATTCGCCGCCAATTGTGCTTCCATCCCAACTTGCTGCGTCTGTTTTCACGGAAACTGCATGCAACAAGCTAAACCGAAATCAGAAAAACTCGAGTTACAAGAGCAAAACTATAATCGAGCAGAATATACCTTTTGCAGAGCCAGACTTTATTGATTTGATTGAAGCAATTATAATTTTCAGTAAGACAAGGAAGCAAAAGATTAATATGATTAACAAATTGTAACGCTAAAATTGAACGTTTGCATCAGAGGCTAAGACTAATCAGAACAGAGAAGATTAAGAAGAAGAAGCTCTGCTTGGCACGGTGACAAGCACAGCGTCCTTTGCATGCAAAACGCATAGCTTCATATTCGCGAAACAGTGCGCTTCATGAAGGCTGAAATACTGCCAAATTATAGAAGATCGGGGCGTTCATCTACAAACATATATAGCCATCCATCAAAGCCGCATGAACCCACCGTTGCCTGCACCAGTTACTGCAAATGAAAAAGAAGGAACTTATAGAAACAAATCAATTCTTTCGTCCCCACATAACAACAATAAAATTTGGAAAGCCAAACCATTGCATATTTGTAGTGTAATATCTTTTCATCTAATGCAACGTCATCTTACTGTCGTGACCATATCATGATAGCATATCCCATACATAAAGATTTCACATAAGGTTACACACACAGATTTTGTGTAGTGTTTTTCATCTCACCATCCGAGACCCAATTTATTAACCAAATTCTGCAGCACATTTAAAACAATGTTCATGTCCAAGAAAAGAAGTTTAAAACTTATGGTACTCAAATAAAGAATACACAGGCAGCCATTGGTTTGCTAATCAAGATCAAACTGAAGTAAATCTTTGTTTTTGTGGTTTCATTTTTTGGAATTCTCCTTGCTTAAACATAGCAGAGGAAAGAACTATTACAGATTGAATGCAGATTACCTTCTTTGAGGGTGATAGGTCGTTTGTGCGAGTTACCTTGAGGGTGAGAGGAAAGTGAGTGACAAGGTGATTAAGCTAAGCTGCGATGAATGGAGGGACATTATCTGCAGCCATGGCTATTTCCTGGGAGGAGAGGTCGTTTCGATTGGAACTTGAAAGAAAGCAATCAATTTATCTTGCAGTGAAAGTAAAAAGAATGGTCACGACGGTGAAGGCGCCCTTGGAAAGATGAAGACTCGGATTGAGAACCGTATGGACCATACCCTTTGAGTCGGCGAGAAGGAGAGGACGGCGTTCAAGATGCAGTTCTTGGAGAAGAAGGAGCAGGGCCGATGCGGACGCGTGAAGATGGTGAAAAGGAATGGACGGCTAGATTGTGTTTGAAATAGACGGTTAAGATCTCTTCACCAATGTCCACAACGACGTCGTTTCTCGGCAAAATACAGTCTGCTTGTCGCCCGATCCGGTCGCGATTTGAGTTTTGCCTCTTTGCAGTTTATGTAATTAATTTCTAAAATCCCCTCATAGACCTTTTTATCCGAATAAAAAACTAGGTAAAGTCTTTTTCTTTTATACCTAGAGTGTTTATAAATAATTTTATTAGTTATAATAATATATTAAGTTAATTATTAGACTTGCAGTTTGTATATTTTTATTATAAAATTTCTCAATTAAATATACGATTTAATTAAACAATTATATACTTATCTATAAAAATTATATATTTACTATATTATGATTAAAAAATTATATACTTATTATATTATAATTAAAAATTTTGATAATAAAAATATAAGAAATTATTTATAAGTTATTTTCTTAAGTTAATATTTTAGTTTTGTCATGACTTGTATTATAATATTATTTTTTAATAATTTTAAAGATAAAATAAAATTTAAAAATTTATATATGGAAAGGGAATTGTTAATGTCTCATTATGTTTATGGGTTAAATATTAATGAGTATAAATTATTATAATATTATGACAGCTTTTCAAATAAAAATTTTTTTATTATAAATTATGTTAATAATTTTGAAGATAATTATTCTTTTTTAAATAAATATTTTTAATTAAATACTAAAAAAATAAAACACATAGTATAAATGTTAAAATATATGCAAATTTCTATGACCTAGTTGAAATGAACAAAGATTGGTATGGATTCCAGAAAGGGCATTATAAACAATTCGCCCAGAGGAACGTGCATTGTACGCAAATAAAAACTACTTAGAATTTCTTTGGAAGCAAGCAAGGAGCAGTTAAGGTACAGATGGCTGGCATGCCACAGATCATTCGCTGCCTTCCACGAGGAGCTTGTGCCGCTTGCCATATTTTAATGTGAATTATGCGTCTCCAGCCCCAGTCATCAATGACAACAGGAAAGTTTTGGTATCCAATTTAAGAAAGGATTTGCTTGAGATGCCATTTTTTTATATTTTTATTATTAGATTTGTTAATTGAAATATAATAAATGTATAATTATTTAATAATAATATAAAAATTATATAATTTAATTAAAAAATTATAAATTTATTTGCAAAAATTACATACTTATCATATTATTATTAAAGAACCAAATACTGATTATTCTTAATTAAAAATTTTAATAGCAAAAATATAAGGTATTATATATAAATTTTATCTTTTATGAAAAAAAATAATAATAATATAGATATTTAACTAAATTTTATTAGTATTTTTCATTAAATTATACCTGTTTTTTTTTACTTTAGCAATATTATTTGATTTTTCTGGTTATATATATATATATATTTTTTAAAAACTTCCTATATAATGTTTTTGCAAAATGAGATTGTAATTTTATTTTTAATATATTAGTAAAAGAAATAAAATTAATTTTAAATTCCGTCATAAAACTATGATTTTATCATTGATGGTCCATTTGAGAATGTTGAGGCTTTTCAAAACTTGCTTTAATGTACCACTGGGAAAAAACTAATATTTGGAAGGCTTAAAAACAAGATTAAGTGCAATCTTATTAAAAAAAGAAAAAAGGTGCTTTTATATGTAAAACTGATTGATAGAATGTTTTTATCATAATTTTTAAAAATAGTTATGATTGAGTAAAATAACAATAATGAGTATGTGTTAATTTTTTCCCTAAATTTTTGCAATACCAAAATTCCATATAAGAAATTCCAAATAGTTCATTTGACTTATGGTCTTATAATATAGGACTGATTTTTGAAGTTTGGATTTGGTACTTATCATTGATGCTGCGCAGCTTCCAGGTCGTCTAGATCAAGTCTGAACGCTGATAATTTTTTTTTTTTGGTTTTTTAATCATAATCATCATTTTTAAGTTGATAATTAAAAATTATTTTTATTTTACATTCTAAATCTAGAAAAATAAAAAAGCTAAAAAAAATAAATTGAATCATGATTTGCCACATAACAAATCATCATTGTGGTACATTAAGCTTGGCTATTTCTGGTTTGAACCCTCAGGAACAGATTCCACCCTCCCTAATATCACCCTGCATATTAACATGCCTTGACCCATCTGCATGGGCACTATGAAATCAAATATCGACTCTATTTCTTAGAACCAGAAACTTTAACATAGATATGATGCCTCTGTGCAAGTACTCTTTTTTGGTGCTATTCTTACGCATACTTCATAATTGTGCTTTTTGTGCTACGAAACATACATAGTGGCATGAATGCAAGACACAAACATTGCAACACACTGACATACAAAATGTTTTGACAATTTGAAGGACAGTCTTTTTTTTAATACAAGTTCTGAATACATATTAGGCATTATAATGCTACAAAATTGGATCTTCTCAATTTTGGAAAATTTTGACCTTTTCAATTTCTTTAAGTCTTTGTCGTTCATGCTAACAAACTTTCCATTCATGTAAATGTTGTGCCATATCTGCATATGAGGATAATAAAAGCTCTCCCTTTTATTCATCTTTACTTTTGCTTCTTCTTCTTCTCATCGGGTCATTGAAATTGTAACTACATAAGTTTCCATCCGTATTTTTCTTCCATAATTGCTTTTAAAAACCTTCTCTTTCATTAGAATTGAACTCTTATGCGGGTTTACCTTGACAAGACATATACTCTCGCCCTTTTAGTCTTTTCATGCTATCTTGACTTGAAGTTAATTGAACTTTCAAGACTTTAATGGTTTCTTGCTTATTGCAATTTTCTTTTCAGATTTTTCATTTTCACATTTAGAGTTCCTCTCAATGTAATCTATTTTTTTTTATGACAATGGTCACTAAATCCAGCAGGGAGTCGTTAGTCGTAGCGACTCTATGGAGACAAAGGAAAAGTAAAGATGAATGAAAGGGCGAATTTTTTGTTATCTGACATGGTGTGACATTTACCAACCAAGGTTTGTACGGAA
This sequence comes from Erythrophleum fordii, assembly GCA_032878935.1. Classification (NCBI taxonomy): domain Eukaryota; kingdom Viridiplantae; phylum Streptophyta; class Magnoliopsida; order Fabales; family Fabaceae; genus Erythrophleum; species Erythrophleum fordii. Next base: position 42,595,631 of record JAVQMF010000053.1, on the reverse strand, counting down.
GAGATTTAGAGAAATTGAAAGGATTCGATTTCGTAAGGCTACCTTTTTTTCTAATATCAATGCTTAATAACTAGTGACATTAGTATTCTTTTTGGATGCTAAGCACAGGAGAGAAATGTAAATCTCTTGAGATATCATTAAGCAATTATTTGAAGCATTAGACGTGAATTTGAATATAGAGGAACAACTTTTCTGATTTTCTCAAAATAGAGCTAATGAGGATTGCATAGATGATACACACTTATCCATCAAAGGAAAACTTTGTGGGGAACAATTGAGTCCCCAAATCATGAGAATCATCATCTTCAGTACTTTTACTGTTTTTGCATTTGGAGAACCCAAAAAATACAATCTCCAATAGTTAATTTAAGGAGCCATCATACTAAGCGTACCACACATTAGCATTGCCACTGCAATGATTCACCACATCTTGTGAAAAAATTCAAAACAAATTTGAGCGAACCTATTGTTATATAATTTACAACTTAGTTATGATGATTCATGAATAAAATGTGGAAATGCATGTATTGGTTTGTTTGATGAACAACTTTAAAAATTATAATATTGCAGAAATGAAAAGTGAGATATATGTCCATTGATTCACCAAATGAACAACTTTAAAAGTTGCGGTGGTTCATGACTAGGTAGTGGCATATGTATGTCCACTAGTTCATCTAATGAACAAAGAGTTGAATGTTCCCCCCAGAGTCGTTTGGTTGTAAGAAAAGCCGAAACATTTCTTTTCCATTGGTGTGTATAATATTTATTATATTGTTGTAATCACTATTTATTATTACTCAATAATATATATTTTATTTCAAATTCAAATTAAAATAAGGATATAAAATCTTTTTCTATCTATCAAATTATCTTTTTTTCTTTTAACTCCTTCTTATATTCTGCATACCAAATAGCCCATATGTCTAATGAACAAAAAATGAATGCACCACTTTATAATATAGACCTTTCATATAAAAAGTTGTAATATTGAAGGTCAAAGACATAAGAATTATAAGTACAACTAGATCACTATATGAATTTGTAAAGCATGGATGAAAAACTAGGGGCGGAGCTATTGGAATATTTAACTTGATATATTTGTTAAGATATTGCTTTAATTAAATATTTTTTTTAAGATATTTCATATCAATTGTTGAGATATTTTGAATTAAAATTAATTAAATAATATCTCATTTTTAAATTACATTATTTTGATTGGTGGTCTTTGATCTTTGAATTTTAAATCGCCAAATATTTTGGTTACTGAATTAGTGGATATTTACAAGTTGTTGACTAACCTCTTTTTATGAGAAAGTGGCCAATTTTTACATTAGGACTTTTTAGGAACTTTTGATAAGTGGAGTTAGCCTAACAAACCACCACTAAGACTCATACATTTATCAAAAAAGCCCTCTCTCTCTTTCACTCCTCTCTCTGCTTCTTTTGGATTTTACAATTTTCCTATCTACAAACTACTATAGAAAATTAATTACTGCATTGGGCTTTTCATCAAAATTTGAATAGCATAGGTATTTAGATCCTTATATTTGCTTTTGCTATTATATGTAATATGAATTTTAATTTATTTTTGTATGTTAAAATTGCATTTAAATTAACATATAGCATCAAAGCCTAACTGTAATAGTTGTTGCCTGCTATAACTTTATGAACCTTAATTTAGGATCCAAATTCTCTGCATTTACTAAATGGTGCATTTAGGAGAGATATACAGATGTAGAGGTGAGACCCACAAAAGTGTGTCCACACTTTTCCCACTCCATCTCTCTTTTAAATGCACTACAAATTTATTTCAAAGGATTTTTATCTCCTTAATTTATGAGAGTGGAAATTTTTAAAATTTCAATTCATATATATAAATGAATATGATTTTTAATTCAAATAAAAAAATCATATTGAATAATTTTTTATACTTGGAGCCATGGACTCAAAAAACTTTCATTATTATGCAAATTTTTTATTTAATTTGTTTGCACATTTTTATCCATTTTTTATACATGAAATTCATCCTCATGCATTTCCAAGAGTTTTGGCGTTTGAATCATTAGAAACAAAGAAAGTAACCATCTGAAAAAAAAAAAAAAACCATGAAAATCATTTTCATTATTATGCTTTCATGGATCTAGAATTTTCTTGTTTAATTTTGTACTTTGATGTCTCAAAATTTGTCCTTTAATAATTTTCATTTTGAGGCTACTCCATGGAAAAAAAAATGTCATAAAAGGAATCTAAAAACACCAAATAAATGTTGGGTTTTCTAGTGAGTCTAACGTTAATTTAGGTCAAGCTGAGTCAAATGGACTTGACAAAAGCTCAGTTTGACCTTAGTCAAAATGAAATGTTGTTCATTAGTTTGGTTGAACTGTGCTTTTTAGTGTGTCATAAATGACACGTTATTTAGCTTCTTTTTAATGAAATATGCATTTTATTAAAAAAGCTCTAGGCAAGGTTTTTTTTTTTTTGTTTTAGACCATTTATTTGTTTAAATTTTAGGCCAAATAATTTTGAGCTTTATAGGCTTCTATCCATTTTAATTTCTAGGCTATAAAACATTAAAAAAAAAAAGTGTTGGGCCATGACTAATAGGCTATTTATTGGGCAAGCAAAATGCCTTGTTTAAATAAAAGGATTTTGGGCCATTTTTTGGTATTTTTTGGGGCTATTATTTCTTCAAAATCTATTTTGAGTCTATTTGAACGCCAGTCTAGAATTTAATTTTAAATCCACAGGAATATTTTTATTTCTGTTTTAACCCATGTTTATTTTGAACCAAAATTAAATTATGAAAAAAATAATATGTATCAATTAATTTATCTAAAATTAAAGAAAATTTTTTTGAAAATTTTTTTACACATTTAAAAATTTTGCAAAATTATTATTAAGTGTTATTTAATTTGTATAAATTTATAAAAAAGTTTATTTTGACAATTTTGGCACATTTATGACTTTAGAAAATTATTTTAGAATCATTTAATTTTGTTTAAATAATATAAAGTTATATTAGACAAATAATTTAACAAATTATTAGACTATCTGAAGATTTTTAATGCACATAATAGATTTAAATATTTTTGTGATTAACATATATAATTTAAGAAATAGTCACAACATCCTTTATATATGTGTACATATATTATGAAATTAAAATTGTATATGAATTTGAAAATATTAATTGTAATTAAGAATGTAACTATAATATATTTTAACCCATAATAGATAATTAAAATCATGTGCTTAATTAGAATAGAACAAAAGTTATTTTATGTTTTCTAAGTAACCTACATGTATGAAAAAATATAAATGCACTCTAATTTCATAAATTATGATATACAATTATTTAGTATCTTAATATTTTTGCTCACAAAGAGATTTTAATGATATAATTTTGGGTAAGTATAACTTGCATTGATAAGCATATATTTATGATAAATATGATAGTTGATTTGCTTTATAATTTTCTAATAAGCATTATCAATGTTTGAAATTACTTTACAGCATCTTTTACATTTCAATTATTGGTAGATAATAGCAACAATATCATTCTAGATGGAAGCAACTATAGGACTTAGAAGGAGAATATTCTCCTCAAATTGGAATGACTTGACTATGACTTTACCCTTTGTGTAAACGAGCCTTTGAGACCTATAAACGACAAAGAAAAAGATGCTAAAGTGTTGTAGAATCACTGGAAGTGATCATATCATTTCAATTTGATGATAATCAAATAATAGATACAAAGCGTGGGTCTATACTAAAATATAGGACAATCAAAGAGTATCTTAAAGCCATTGATGCTTAGTTTACTTTATTTAACAAGTCACTTGGAGGTGTACTTATGGCTTAACTATGCACAATAAAATTTACTAGTATAAAAAAAAAAGGTTAGATAGTATATAATACAAATGAAGGACCTAACTTCTTAATTAAAAGCCCTTAGAATAAAGCCAAATGAACTATTTTTTGGTCAACTGATCCTCAATTAACTTTTTTCTCATTATGCCTCATTCAAGATTTCCTATTACACACATAGGGAGAAATGAGTTAATGATGAACGATTGTCCATGTGTGTACAGGAAGATTATAATATAATAACCTTAACTTCGAATCAAGCTATTAAGCATACTTGTACTCCTAATCATTAGTGCTTAGGATCTAGTGCAAATAGTAGTTTAGATTATTAATAATCATCATCAAGATATACATGAGGGTTGGTTTTCATAAGGAATTAAAATCTTCATTTAACACCTTCATCTCACACAATAATGATTCCAAAAAGAAGCAAATTCATATATGATAGTTTACAAGTCATTATTTATCATTAATATAGTGAAAATTAGGAATTTAGTAGCTAAACTAAGGATTTTAGAACTTAAGTCACACCTTGGAAGGGGTTGGTCGCGACCAAGTTAGCCTTTGAAACTTCTAAGAGTATAAATATACATCAATATCACGACTTAGGTACTTCTCGCTATGGCTAAGATCGAATCTAGGACTTAGGAACTAAAATTTTAAACCCACGCTGCAACTTAAGATACTCATGCTGTGGCTAAACTTGAGACTACCTAAACCTTACAAAAACCCTGATTCTCATCGCAGCCATAATACTCACACCATAGTGAGATGCAACAATGGATCTCACTATGCACACAAACCCAAGTCTCACCACAGTGAGCTTACCTGGCGCCACGACATGTTTACTCTCTAGAACACTTCTAGCCCTAGTTCCCTAATTTATGTCACAGCGAAGCCTATTGTGTCACGATGTGTTTTGGTTCTGTAACTCTTAAGGGGAATTTGGCCATGACTCAAGGATGGTTTGGCTATGACTTGGATTTTTTTTTTATCCTAAACTCTCTAATATGCAAACCAAGGTATATGCACTACCTTAACCTCCAACTTAAGGCTATTCTAATGCTAATTTATAAGACTTTTGGGACATATATTCTCGCAAAATCTTCAGTTAATGGATTTATATAATCCAAGAATTCATAGATTAATTATACCAACCAAACTTCATATCATATCAACATATACTCTTTCATGACAATAAAAGGATAGGATGTAAGCTCCAATGGCAACCGAAAACACTTAATACACTACCTAATATCCCCAAAAACCACTTAAAGCAAGTTTCAATAGACTAATTAAACATATTATTATCCACAACACTCTAAAAGAACCTCAAATATAAAATATGGCTATGGCATTTCCCAAATCCACACATAAGGCATATATAATAGTAGAAATTATATGACAAAACCAAAGCTAAGAATACCATTAATGTCATAACCATAACCTTTAATTGACAAACAATTCTTTATACATTTCATATCTGTTTATATTTATTCTAAAAATGTATTACATCAAGATCATTGTAAATTAAAACTTAGTCTTAGAGAATTCATCCCAAATTACAAAATATCAAAATACCTACACTTGGTAATATTAATGCATCATGATGCTATGCAAAATAAGTTACAAAAAGAATAGTATCTATATTAAATTAATACCCAAGTGCAAAGCCCCTACACAAGTTCTTAAAATAGGGATGGTCATCCACTAGCTTCCTCTTTTCCTTAATCAAAGAACTTTCACTTGAAATTATTAGCCTATGAAATAAGAAGAGATATGAATCTCAGTAACCAAAGAAAATTCCATTTATATATGCAAATTAATAAGCATAAATGCATTTTATATAAAGAAATACCAAAAGTATCAATATAGTTAACAAATGAATTAGTTAAATTACCAGTGACTATTATCTTATACTAACAATCACATAACATATTAATGGTTAAAAATAGAAGGAAAAGCATGTCCATAACATCAACTTCCTATTTAGCATGCTCACAGCTCAATACATTTCATTAAGTATAATCATAACTCATTGTACGATTATGGCGCAATACACAGGTGGCAATATGATCATGACTTCACCAAGGACACGTTCACAGTCCAAAATACTAAGTAATTGACCAATTATTTAACATAAAAAACATATATGTGTAGTAAATATAAGATTAAAATTAATATATACAAGGAATTGAAATCTTTAGTTATCTCACTTAGTTGTGACAATTTCCTCAAGAGTTAAGGGCAAGTGCCAGCACTTTAAAAGTCTTACATTAATCGAAATATAACTCTTAGTCATTATTCACAACAAGAATCATACACACATTTAATTTAATTATTAAGAGTTACTTAGAAAGCACTTACCCAGCCTCCAATGACTTCTAAAATTTGGATCTAAGCCCTCCAACACTAAAAATTGCAATAGTTCACTCCAATATCTAGCAAATTCGCATATTAACAGAACCCAACATAGAAATCAATCATTGGGGTCAATTTTTAGCATAATAACACATTAAAATAGAGGAAAACACTCACCCAATAGTCCTTTTAACCTCAAGTTTCAAAAATTATACAAGAAATCATTAAAATATTAACTTTTAGATTTGGGGATGAGATGAAAATCTACCAAATGAAAAACTAATCAAACCAAAATAAAAAAAAAGAAGAGAAAATCAACTTTTGTATAGCTTACCTTAATTAAATTTACCTCTAAGTGAGCAAATCAAAACTAAGATGGTGGTCAAACCTTAGCCCCTTCTCAAATGTTTGAATTTCTCTTGTGTGTTCTACAGCCAAGTGTGTTTCAGCACCAAAAATGAATGAGCAATTAAGCTTCTTAGGGTTTTAAAGGAAATGGGTTGATCCAATGGGCCTCTTATTTAAGTGAGCTTATTTTTTAAGTGTTAGGCTATAGTCAAGTAAGTTTAATTGAGTTGGGTCTCTAAAAAAATTGAAATTGGGTCTCTACAATTTATTATGGGCATATTAAATTGATCATGAAGCTTCAATTAAATTTTGACCCAACAAAACTTTAAATCCACGATAACATTTTATGTTCACCAAAATTGCTAAATAATAGTTATTTATCTGAAAATGCCTAAAATAATCATTTTCCTTAAAATTCCTATTTTTATAATTTTTTTTTAAATTTCTCATAATAATTCCTTAATTCTTCATAATTCCTTTTAATTAATTTTGGAATGTTACATATAGGCTAGTAATTGATGGATGAGGTGTTCCAAATGAGACTTATTTAGCTGCCATTAGTGGCTCCAAGACAAAGGTCGTAAGAAGAATGGCAAAAAGAAGCATATACCTTTTGTTCATGTGATAGACAAAGGAATTACAAGATGCTTTTTTGCAAAAAGAAGGGGCACATTCTAAAGGAGTGCATCAAGAGAAAAGCCTGATTTACTAAGAAGGGTATACCTCTATCTAGTATGTGTTTTGAATCCCATTTAGTTGATATTTCTCATGATATATGGTGGATTTATATTAAATCAACAATTCACATTTCGAATACCATGTAAGGATTTCTCAACATAAGGAGTCCACATCCCAATAAGTATAAAGTGTTTCTTAAGAATAGAATAAACTCAAATGTGGGAGTTATTGGAACTTATCAAATAACTTCTTTTTAGCTATGTAATAGACCTTGAACAGACATTTTATATTCCTATTTTTTTTAGGAATTTGATTTCAATTTCTAAATTGATTCCTTTAGGTATTTCTATGAATTTTTCAAAACAAGTTTAATTTATTAAAGGACTCAATTTCTATTGGAAAAATTTCTTTATCTAATGGTTTGTTTGAACTTCATACTATTGTTGATATTGCTAGTTTTTATATTACTATGCATGGTAGAGTTCAGAGATATACCATAAATGAGAACTCTATTGGCCTATGGCATAAGAGATTGGGGCATATTTCTATAAAAAGGATCAAAAGATTGGTAAAAGATGGAGTTCTCCAACCTTTAGACTTTATTAATCTTAATTTATATGTTAACTGCATTAAGGATAAGCAGACTAATAAGTTACATAAGGGAACTAAAAGGAGTTTAGAGTTGTTAGATATCTAGCACACTAATATATTTTGTCTTGTTCAAATGGTCAGAAATATTTTATCTCCTTTATTGATGATTTCTCACGACACATGTATATTTATCTGCTTTATAATAAAAGTGAAGCATTTGATGCATTTAAAAAATATAAAGCAAAGATAGAGAAATAGATAGGGAAAAAAATTAAAATTGTAAGATCTGATAAAATATGTAAATATTATGATAGATACAATAGTGGTAGACAAACACCTGATTCGTTTGCTAAAAGCATGGTATTGTAGCATAATACACCATGCTTAGCTCACTAATATGAATAGTTTTATTGAAAGAAGAAATGGAATGCTGTTAGATATGGAAAGGAGTATGCTTAACAATTCCAAGCTTCCTTTTTCTTTGTGGAGAGAAGCATTTAAGATAATAGTATATATTCTAAATAGGATTCCAATAAAAGTGCTATCTAATAACTCATGCAAATCATTTTTATCTTAATTAATAGATGATTCCTTATTTTATGTATAATTCCCTTTCAAGATAAAACTGGTGTATTTATGCTAGTCTTGCATTTACTTTCATGATCATAAGCATTAACACAAATCCCTTAAGCTTTATGAAATTTAGTGTATCCTCGCATGTAGTAGCTTAACATGCATGTAAATTACCATCTGTCTAGGCAAGATCTTTATCTTTAAAAAATATAAACCCAAGTATATTATTAAGGTGATCCACTATAGTAGTAATTCACCTTTCAATTCATTTCACCATTAATCTGAATTCATAAAAAGTGGCAAGTAATTTGTAAAGATAAATAAATTGAATAATAAATTAATAAAAGTAAAATTTGATTACATGAGTATTCCAAATTCAAACACTATCTATAAACATCTTTATCTAGACTCTATATCTATGGGGTTTAGCTACTCATAACGAAAAACAAACTCCTAAGAACAAAAGAAAATGAATCCATAACAGAAGAAAAGTATAAGGAAAAGGAAAGATAAAACTATTTAAGCAGCAAAGTAATCTTTAAGCAAAGCTCCTGATCTCCAAGGCATCCTTTAAGTTCTCCAGAGCTTTTCTTAATCACAGTATAGCCATCTTTTAACCTTTTATCTTCTAACCTCTCTTAATGTTTTTTATCATTCTCTAACGTAGGGTTACAAAATGTTCTTCCAAAATTGCCCTTGAACTTTCCAAAAATGCACTTAGTTTGTCACACACAACTAAGCTGCGTATAAAATGCCCAATTACATGACCTAGCCATGCTTATGTTAACTCAACTTTGCTTTCGTGTAAGGCCATGCAATGATACATGGGGTACCCATGTTGTGCTCTAGCCCTTCTATTAACTCCTATCAAGTACATGGTCTGTGTTGCTTTACATGGGGAGGCTATGTATAATGCAAAATTTCTCTTCTTTTTACTTTTGAAGCTGTATTAACCTCATGCAAGTGATTCATAATCAAAACACACAATAATATCATAAGATCCATCTAATTTAGGCTCCAAAATTCCAATCTTAAAGCCAATTAACAAGTTTAATTTACACCCATGACTATTCAATCTTCCTTATAAGGTATAAGTTTTTATTGAATTACAGAATATCTCCAAAAGTTAAAGAGGTACAAGTGATTAACTTTTTAGTCAAAGTATACAAAGACAAAAGGCTAAAAGTTAGACACTATATATGTTTATTAAATTATTAAAATTTTCTTTTCAATTTAATTCATTTTTTTAATGTTGCACCATTAAATATTAATGCTACAAATTTTAATTCATTCTTTATGTTGCATTTATTTAATGTCTAATTATGAATTTGTGATAGTCTTGGCTATTTTTAGTTATAGTCCTTGTTATATTAAAACATAATTTATAATAAGTAAGTTTGCAAATTTTTTAGATTTTGAATTAGGAATGGAAAATTTTCTAAAGAGAAAATTGTCTTATGAATCTAATCTTCAACAATAATAAACCAAAATTCATTTAGAGAATTTGCCATCAAACCAAGAAAAATGAATTAAAATTTTGTCTTAATCCTAATATGAAGAGCATATTGATAAAGAAGATTGGCGGACCATCCCCTAACCTAAGCCCCTAAGTTCACCACTATAAGAAACCATATGACTTTGTGAAATATAGTTGAGAAGACTGTTTTACAAACTTAAAAATATTATTTTCAAGTTATAAAAGTGATAAAGAATTTCTTGATATTGCTAATCAAGTAATTCACAAAGGTTTCATTATATCAAGAGAGGATATCGTCATCACCCCTTTATAAATTACACATGAGGCAAATATCTCTTTAAAGAAAGTGAACCGTTTGTGCCTTGAAGTAACCTATTGTGTAATGATCTTAGTTATCTTTAGCATTATTTTCTAACATCCATCTTTCCAAGTTCCAATAGACATGAGACCAATAACTTACCTTACTGTCATCTAAAAACTTTGATTGATTAGTTGAATTGGTTAACTAACTTGCGCATTTAATCCTCATGTTCAAGTGATACATAAGGAAAAGATTCTATTTCTTAACTTTAGATCCCTAAGCTACTAAAATAAGTGCCTAGTTGAAAAATAATTAACACCTATATCTAGAAAGAGCAACAAAAGAAAGTAAAGACATAAGTGCAATAAAGAAAACAGTAAATAAAGTGATAAATTCTGGAAATTAAAGGAAAAAATATAAAGAATTAAATGTAAAGACTTGTATTTAATTGATTGAAGATGTATGTGTTCAAAAATGAATGTATATATAAATTTAAAACTAACCATTAATTCAATTAAAAATGTCTATCACTTCTTCTTAGTTTTTCTATTCATGTTAGCAATAATGTAAGATCATGGTCAATAATTTAAGTATTGGTTTATGCCACATCAGCTGTTTTTAAGGATTAAAACAATATTTTATTTGCTAACTAACTTATTTGTTAGCTTATCATACCACCCATGTTTTTAGAGAAGGTCTTTAAGTATTTTCTGCCTTTTCCTTGACTTAGTCAACTGATAAATTTCTCATTTCTAGCTAATCTGATTGATTACCTATAAAATATTCTTTAAGCTTTATTCTTAAATTGTAAAGAGATGGTTAAATGGGTGAAAGTTGCCTTGAATCAACAAAATATTCTCTTCTTTTTCCAGCTGCATCTTATTGAGCCATTTTTTTCATTATTTAAAAGAAACCAATAAATTAAATACATGGCTTGCAACCATTATATTCCATTTGAACTTTCAAAGCTCAATTTAGATCTTTAATGAGACAAATATCTTCTAGTAGTTTAACCCAAATTATAGGTCCAAATTTAGTTCAACCCATTTACTTTTTAATGCTGACATCGATATATTTCATATCATTTAGGAAGCTCTTCTTCATTAATTTGTATTCGTTGCTATCTTCTTTCTACATGAACCATCCCATTGCTGAACAAGACATGCTTTTCTTCATAAGCCAAATCCAACCGAGTTCTTGATGCATCAGTTCCTTTTGACCCATCAACCTAAATGTCGTCGTAATTAACCGTAATTTCGTCATGATTGTTACTTACCACCAATTGTGCTTCCATCTCAACTTGCTACGTTTGTTTTCATCAAAACTGTACGCAACAATTTAAACCAAAGTTAGAAAAACTTGAGCTACAAGAACAAAACTATAATCAAGTAGAGTATACTTTTGTAGAACAAGATTTTGATCTGCAAAACTGTATTGGATTGATTGAAGAAGTTATAATTTAAAGTAAGACAAAGAAGCAAAACAGTAATATAATTAACAAATTATGATACTAAAATTGAATGTGTGCATTAAGGGCTAGGACTAATTAGAATAGAGAAGATTAAGAAGAATAAGCAAATAAGATAGTTTAGATTATGTAAGTGGCCTATGTTGTTGGAGAATATGTGTGTGTGTGTCAAAAGGGAAAGAGAAAAAGAAGAGTCCCACATTGCTCAAACAAATGAAGGCCAAAGAGTATAAATATTAACATGTTCTTATGGAAGAGCAAAATGGGCCCAGGAGGAGAATTGGCTCGCGCGCACAAAAAGCTGGGCCAACATAGTTTAGCACAGTTGAAATTTGGCGATTTACCCCCCCTGCGAGCAAAAATATACGCGGTGTTGGACAATTTTTACCGTTACCAGAATTTATTTTTTTGAAAATTAAATATTTTTAAATACTCTTCTAGAAAGTCCACGATTTTAAGGCTTCGGTTATGAGTTCATTATGTGAACGTTTCTGAACGTTAGTCATCATTTACCGGCAATTACTAATCCGTTTTTGGTTTTTATTATCTGATTAAATGTTTATTAATCCTCATGTCGGAAACTGCACAACGTTCAGAAACGTCCTCATTAATATAATTAAACGTGGTCCAACGTCTCGCTGCCTTTGTGTGCCTATAAATACCGCGTTGCTCATTGGGTTTGATACACCACAGCTCCGGACAACACTCGAGCTATTCTCTCCTCTTCTCTTCGTCCCTGAGTTTTTAGTTTATGCTGTTCTGCTTCCCTGCGACATCGCAGAAGAATTCGTTCAATCCTGGGGAGTGCCGTCTTATGGCAGAATATTTCTCAAGGACAGTGTCCTTATGCACAGCTCGGATTTATTTTATGCTAACAAATTCCTTGTGCAGCTATTAATTTACAACAATCTTGAGAGATATGGAGTCACAAAATAATGCTCTTGCTTCCGATGGCCTTACCGGTGCTAGTCTTGGTCCTACATCCTGTGTTCTGTTCACACTACCTCCGATGCCACTGTCTAGGCCACCACCAGATATTTCAAAAATTGAAATGTTTGATGGCAAAAACTTTCGAAGGTGGCAAGAACGTGTTTACTCTATCCTTGACCTATATGGAGTTGCTACTGCACTCACACAATCTGAACCTTCGCTAGATGTTGACCAAAATCAAAGGATTACTTGGGAATATGCCAACAAGGTATGCAGAAATACCATCATTAACACTTTGTCTAATGATCTATTCATGTTTACTATGTGTACAAGGAAGCAAGCAAAATTTGGGAATTGTTAATTGCCAAATATATTGCTGAGGGCGTTGGGAAGTAAAAGTTTGTTGTTAGAAATTACTATAGATGGGAGATGACCGAGGACAAAGATATTAAGCTGCAAATTAATGAGTACCATAAGCTGCTAGAAGAGTTGAGGGCAGAAAAAATCAACCTACCTAACGAGTTTGTTGCTGGAATTCTAATTGAAAAGCTGCTTGAATCATGGAAGGACTACAAACAACAACTGAAACATAAACAAAAACAATTGCCACTGTCAGACCTAATCACTCACATCATAATCGAGGACATAAATGGAAAAGAGATGCAAGCTGTAAAAGGCAAAGAAATGACCTCAAAAGCAAATTTGATAGAGACAAAGCAGTATGCCAAGAGGTATGACTCTAAAACAAAACCTGACTACAAGCCCAAGAGTTCTAACCCCAAATTTAAAAAGAAAGGGAGTTGCTTTGTTTGTGGAAAACCAGGCCACCATGCAGCTCAATGTAAAAAGAGTGCTAGAAATGACAATCCTCCTAGAGCCAATTTGGTTCAAGGAGATGAAGAAAATGAAATCATTGTAGCGGTCATTTCTCAAGCTCTCTTAGTATCTAATGTGAAAAAATGGGTGGTAGACTCTAGGGCTACTAGGCACATTTGTGCAAATCGTGAGATGTTTGCCTCCTATAATCCTACCAAGGAAGGAGAAGACCGTGTTTACCTTGCTGATTCCCGAACTGCAAAAGTTCTAGGAAAAGGAAAGGTTGAACTAAAACTCACATCTGCAAAAACCTTGTCACTCAGTGATGTTCTTCATATGCCTAATGTTAGAGTCAATTTAATTTCTGTAGCTCTATTAAGCAAAGCTAGGGTTAATGTGTCATTTGAATCTGATAAGATCGTAATGATAAAGAATAATGTATTTGTAGGGAAGGGCTATTGTACTCAGGGGCTGTTTATTCTCAACATTGCTGATATGAATGAAAATGCATCATCTTCTGCTTACTTGCCTATCTTTATAGTTGATACTTTTGATATATGGCATGCTCGATTAGGACATGTTAGTAAGTCATATTTAAAGAAAATGCAAAAACTTGGTTTAATTTCTGAAATTAAAAATGATTTTCTAAACAAATGCGAAATTTGTGTAAAAGCTAAGTTAACCAAAAAGTCTCATTTTTCTGTACAAAGAGAAACTGAATTGCTTAGCTTGATACATACTGATTTAGATAATTTAAAACAAACTATGACAAGAGGTGGCAAAAAGTATTTTGTAACTTTTATCGATGATTTTTCTAGATATACTAAAATTTATTTATTGAGAAATAAAGATGAAGCTTTTGATAAATTTCTTTTATATAAAGCTGAGGTAGAAAATTAATTAAATAAAAAGATTAAAAGGGTTAGGTCAGATAGAGGAGGAGAATTTGTTTTATTTAATGACTTTTGTGAAAAAGAAGGAATCATTCATGAAGTAACTCCTCCATATTCACCCGAATCAAATGGAATAGCAGAAAGGAAAAATAGAACTTTAAAAGAAATGATGAATGCTATGTTTGTAAGTTCTTCTGCACCAGATACTTTATGGGGTGAAGCTTTGTTATCTGCATGTTTTTTACAAAATAGGATACCTTATAAGAAAATAAATAAGACACCTTATGAATTATGGAAAGGATACACTCCAAATTTAAAATATTTGAAAGTGTGGGAGTGTCTTGCAAAAGTTCTATTACCTGATCCTAAAAAGAGAAAAATTGGTTCTAATACTTCTGATTTATGTTGAACATAGTGCATCATATAGATTTCTAGTTTTGAAAAGTGATGCTCTTGATCATAACATTATTATTGAAACCAAAGATGCAGAATTTTTTGAACATATTTTTCCATTGAAAATTCAGCATATGTCTCAAACAGCTGAAAATTTGCCTTCTTCATCTAAAGCAAATGAAATTGAAAATTTTGTTGAAAATTTAAGGAGAAGTAAAAGACAAAGAAAAGAAACTTCTTTTGGAAATGATTTTTATATTTTTATGTTACAAGATGAGCCATCAAATTTTTCTGAAGCAGTTTCATCTTCTGATGCTCATCTTTGGAAAGAAGCAATTAAAGTTGAAATAGATTCACTAAATCAAAACAAAACTTGGGTTTTGGCAGACTTGCCTCTGGGAGCAAGACCTATTAGTTGCAAATGGGTTTTAAAAAAAAAATATAATCCTGATGGATCCATTAATAAATATAAAGCGAGGCTAGTAGTTAAAGGATTTACTCAAAAACAAAATATTGATTATTTTGATACTTTTTCTCTAGTAACAAGAATTTTCTCTATTAGAATTTTGATTGTTTTAGCTTCAGTTTACAAGCTTTTTATTCATCAAATGGATGTTAAAACTGCTTTTTTAAATGGTGATTTAGAAAAAGAAATTTACATAGTACAACCTGAAGGGTGTGTTGCTCCTGGACAAGAAAATAAAGTTTGTAAACTTGTTAAATCATTATATGAATTGAAACAAGCACCGAAACAATGGCATGAAAAACTTAATCAAGTCTTAACAAGTGATGGATTTTCCACTGTTGAAGTAGAAAGATGTGTTTATACAAAAATTGTGAATGATGGTTGTGTGATTATCTGTTTATATATTGATGATATGCTTATTTTTGGTACAAGTATAAATGTTGTGATAGAAACTAAAAGGTTTCTTTCTTCTAAATTTGATATGAAGGATATGGGTGAAGCAAAGGTGATATTAGGTGTTAAGATCATAAGGAGTGAAAATGGTATTTTATTATCTCAAGAACATTATGTTGAAAAAATTTTTAAAAAATTTGGATTCTTTGAAAAAATACCTGTAAGCACTCCTTATGATGCTAGCACCAAATTAATTAAAAATAAGGATGATCTGGTAGCTCAATCTACATATGCACAGATTATTGGGAGTCTGTTGCATTTAATGAATTACACCCGACCTGATATAGCATATGCTATGTGTAGATTGAGTAGATATGCTCACTGTCCAAATAGTGAACATTGATTAGCTTTGGACAGATTAATGAGTTATCTAAAAGGTACCATGAATTATGGTATATGTTATAATGGATTTCCCGCTATATTAGAAGGATACAGTGATGCTAACTGGATCTCAGATTCAGAAGATACCAAATCCACGGGTGGCTATGTATTCACTCTTGGTGGTGGTGCAGTAACCTGAAAATTAGCTCAACAAAATATTATAGCGAGATCTACTATGGATTCAGAGTTCATTGCTCTAGAGTTGGCTAGTAATGAGGCTGAGTGGTTGAAAAACTTCTTGGCAAATATTCCATTAGGTGAAAAACCAACACCATCAGTGTCATTACATTGTGATAGTCAATCGGCGATAGCCGTTATTAAAAATAAGACCTACAATGGCAAAAGTAGGCACATTCGTTTAAGACATAATATTATAAGATAGCTGTTGAAAAATGGAGTTATATTGATCGATTTTGTAAGGTCAGAATTAAATCTGGCAGACCCCCTAACTAAACCTTTAGGGAAGAAACAAATTTTAGAAACATCGAGGGGAATGGGACTTAAGCCAGTTTAAAAATTAACAGTGATAGTAACCCAACCTCTGTGATTGGTGATCCCATGAAAGAGGTTCATATGGGTAAAAACAAGTCATTTGTTAATTCTGCTAGCACTTTATTATTATTTTTTATCTCTTCCTATGATATGAGAAAAAGTGTTAGGATGCATTGTTGGCGAGGCTGAGCAAAAGCTCTTAATGATTTCATATTCCTTATGGATGGTGTGAACATTGCAGTCACACTTGATGAAATCACCTATATGAATGTGGAGTGGGGCCGCTCCTATGAGATCATGGCAAAAATCTCTAAAGCATTCATTAAAACCAGGCACGCTTAAGGCCGTAGTTTAAAGTGCAAAATTGCGATAACAGCAAAAATTATGGAGGTATAAATTGACTCTTAAGGCCTCTAGTATACAACGAAAAATTGTTGGTTCATAGAAGCTATAAGCTTCACCTACAACTTTGTATACTAAGCTTTATTAGTCTAGGAATGGTTCATAGTCCATAAGACACCATATTCGAAATGTTTATACTCATATGTATAACTCAGATGATAGTGATCTTTTGACACACATGTGGGGGATTGTTGGAGAATATGTGTGTGTGTGTCAAAAGGGAAAGAGAAAAAGAGGAGTCCCACATTGCTCAAACAAATAAAGGCCAAAGGGTATAAATATTAACATGTTCTTATGGAAGAGCAAAATGGGCCTAGGAGGAGAATGGGCTCGCGCGCACAAAAATCTAGGCCAACATAGTTTAGCACAGTTGAAATTCGGCGATTTGCCCCCCCTGCGCGCAAAAATATAAGTAGTGTTGGACAATTTTTACCGTTACCAGAATTTATTTTTTTGAAAATTAAATATTTTCAAATACCTTTCCAGAAAGTCCACGATTTTAAGGCTTCGGTTATGAGTTCATTATGTGAACGTTTCTGAACGTTAGTCATCATTTACCGGCAATTACTAATCCTTTTTTAGTTTTTATTATCTGATTAAATGTTTATTAATCCTCATGTCGGAAACTGCACAACATTCAAAAATATCCTCATTAATATAATTAAACGTGGTCCAACGTCTCGCTGCCTTTGTGTGCCTATAAATACCGCGTTGCTCATTGGGTTTGATACACCATAGCTCCGGACAACACTCGAGCTATTCTCTCCTCTTCTCTTCGTCCCTGAGTTTTTAGTTTCTGCTGTTCTGCTTCCCTGCGATATTGCAGAAGAATCCGTTCAATCCTGGGGAGTGCCGTCTTGTGGCGGAATATTTCTCAAGGACAGTGTCCTTGTGCACGGTTCGGATTTATTTTATGTTAACAAATTCCTTATGCAGCTATTAATTTACAACAATGTTGCTGCACAAGCTAGAGAGAAGGAAGTTGTTTAATTGACGATTTTAGTTTTGCCTCTTTGCGATGTATATAATTACTTAATTTCTAAAATCCCCACCACTATTTATCTGAATAAAAAAATGGGTAAAGTCTATTTTCTCCTGTACCTAGAGTGTTTATAAATAATTTTATTAGTTATAATAATACATTAAGTTAAGAACTAGACTTACAGTTTTTTTATATTTTTATTATCAAAATTTTTAATTAAAATATAATAAAATCATATACTTAAAAATAATATATTTATTTACAAAAAATTATACATTTATCATATTATTATCAAAAAATTATATATTTGTTATATTATGATTAGAGAGCTCAATAATAAAGATATAAGGAATTATATAAAAAAATTCTTTTAAGTTAATATTTTGGTCTTTTCACGATTTGTACTATAATATTATTTTTATTATGTTTTTTAAATCCTATTTTTATTATATTTCAAAGATAAAATATACTTATTTTAAATTTAAAAATCTATATATGAAAAGAAAAGTTTTAATTGTCTCATTTTGTTTATGGCTAAATATTAATGAGTATAAATTATTATAGTATTATAACAACTTTTTAAATAAAAATTTTTTATAAGAAACTTTGCTAGTAATTATTCTCCTGTTTTTGAATTTGATAATTTTTTTTTTTTGGGATCAAATATTCAAGTACAAACACTTCATGTAAGAATATGTACAAATTTTTAGGACCTAGGTGAAATGTACAATGGGATTTGTTTGAATGCTTGAAAGGGTACTTTAGGAAAAAAAAGAAAAAAAAAAAAAAACTGGTTACAATTCGCACAGATGAACGTGCACTGTATGCCAAAAAAAAAAAGAAAAGAATTTCTTTGGAAGCAAGCCGGGCCCGTCAAGGTAAGAATGGCTTGCATGCCATGAGCCATTCGTTGCCTTCCACGAGGAGCTTGTGCCGGTTGTCATATTTTAAATGTAAATTATGCATTTCAAGCCTCGTCGATCCTCAAAGACACCCAAAAAAAAAAACAACAGTTGTGGTATCCAATTTGTGAAAACGTAATAAATAATAGTATTAATAATAATGATATATAAATATTAGATTAAATTATATAAATATTTTTATTAATTATAACTAATATTTTTTATTTTAATAATATTATTTAATTTTTCTGGTTATATATATTTTAAAAAATTTCTTCTTATTTACTTTTTAAACAACATGTTAATTAAATTAATTTTAAGCTTTAACAAAAATTTATGGTTTTATTCTCAGGGTCTATTTGAGAATATTGTGACTTTTCAAAAGTTGTTTTGTTATAAGTATCGTAGAAAAACTACTATGTGGAAGGCTTAAAAATAATGTTTAGAACAATTCTAATAAAAAAAAAGTGCTTTTATAAGCAAAATTGATTGATAAAATGTTTTAATAATTTTCAAAAGTGGTTTTGATTGAGTAGAATAACAATAATGGGTTTTTTTTTTAATTTTTGCAATACAAAAAACTCCATATAACAAATTCTAAATAGTTCATTTGACTCGTGGTTTATAATATAGGAATGATGTTTCACACGGCAAATCATCATTTTCAATTTCATCTTCCTCAAATTTGACACCTATATGAAAATATTTGTTGAGAAACTAATATATATATATATAGATAGATAGATAACAATATAAACCTAATAATAACATTATGTAGGATGAGAAGATAAATATTTTAATTTGCTTTATTATTTGAAATAATTATGAATTTGTAATTTGAGGAGCTATCAATTTGTGTTTGCCTAGAGAACTATTATCCTTAGTATTATTTTATTAGTTTAAGAATTTATATTTCTTTTGTTTTTCCTTTTTGTAGCCAGGGAGGCCATTATAGTTGGATTAGGTTTTTATAACTAACATACAGTTGGAATTTAATTAAAATAGGTTGGTCCTCTTAAACATTTTAAATTTATAATAGATACAGTTGTTAATAAAAAAACATCATCTAACGTGCTTCTCAAATATCGAGGTAGCTTTTAGAAAAGTATAAAAAAAACACCATTACAAATATTTAACCAAACATAAGTTTATAGTCTTTGCTCTCCGCAAAAATCATAGTAATTTTAAATAAGTTATTAATATGATAATTCAAATAATTAAATAATATTATCAAAAAACACATTATACATAAAATTATCTACATTGACAAAAAATAAATTGAAGAGAATTTTTGTAAGATATATAATTTTACCCTAAGTTTAATTCGTTAAAAAAAAAGAGTGTTATCAAATGGCAGTATAGTATCTTTAAAAAAACATTTTATTTTGGATGTTATTCATTATCTACTATCTAAAATACTAAGATTAAAACAATAGTACTAATGCATATTATAGTTTTAAAAATTGAACCATATTAATTGATTGGACTAAAAAAGTGATAAATCAGTTATGATTTTAGTCCATTCGACCTTTTAAATCAACTTGTGAAAAAAAAAAAAGGCCAAATCAGTCAAAATCCAGTAAAATTCATAAAAGCAAACAAATCAATGAATTAACTAGTTTTAAATAGGGATGTGCAAGGCTTATCTGGCCTAGTTGGCCTAGCTTGGCCTAAGCATTATTAGGATGGGAAGGGATACATCGAAAAAAAATTTTTTAAAAAAATTGAAACAAGGTTAGATCGGGATAGCACCTTAGGTCAGAATGGATTTCGGGACAACCTTTTAACCATATCAAGCCTGGCCCAACTCGAGGTATATATATATATAATATGGACTAAATTGAAAAAAAAATCTTTTTTAAAGGTTTTTTTTATAATTTTAGCAAATAATTTTTAAACATATTTTATAAATTATAAATAACTAAAGGGGTCAAGATCTATACTAAGGCTCTCCTAAGTATAATTATCACATTTATATAAGAAAAATAAAATTAGAAAATACATTTTTTAAGTTTTAACTACTATATTTGTATTTTCTTTTTATTTTCTTTCTTGAATTCATGTTTTTTCATGTCTATTATATAAATTTTGAAAAAATATATAAAAAAGTGGTTATATGTCCAAAATAATTGAGCAAATATATAAATTAAATTTTTTAAAATTTCAAAATTTTTTCTTTAAAAAAAAAAGCCCGTTAGCCTAGTTAGCCCATCTCTGGGTCAATCTGGCCCGATAATAACTAGGGCATGTTCGAGTTGGGCCAGGCCCTAGACAAAAAGTTTGTTCTGAGGTTGAAATCAGACCGAGCCTTGGGTTAAAGCGATTCCTAACCTATCCTTGCCCGTGCACACCCCTAGTTTTAAATCTCAAGTAGAAGAATTTAAAGCTTAAGAAAACTGGAAAAAAAGAAGCATCAAGAGATAAGGGAAAAAGAAAACCAATAAAAGAAAAATAAACAAGAATCAATTTAAGAAAGAGTGAGAATGAACAAAGGAAATCAAAGTAGAGGTTTGGTCATTGGTATTTCTATCATTCTTCATTAAGCCTTCTTCATCAATTTATTAGTCATCATTCATTGACAAAGGGAAGCTCCACCACTATCTTTGTTTAATTTGATGGAGATGGGAAATAAGAAATAGGGAATGATACATCATTTATGCTTTATGGAGTTCTCATTTTGCCTTTTGGAGTCTATGTATTGATGGAGATGGAAGAAAGACAAATTTAACTTGCTTAGATTGCTTCCTTCTTTTAAAATTGTGGTCTACCATTGTTGCATGGAAAATATCAAAATTAAAAGTAATATGGGCAACCATGCAATAGAAGTAAATGAACCAGTATATATGTATATATATTAGTTAATTATATTATTTAAATATTTAAAATTTATTAGTATTTATTATTAGAATTTTAATATATAAAATTTTAAAAACATGTATTTATTTATCACAATTTGATCATAATTCAACTATAGTTACACCAATAAACCATAAATCCCTACCTCCATTGGTTTAATAATCAGTTTGACTTTTAAAATATTGTATATTAGAACACATATAAGGCTGTATCTGAATTATGAAAAAGTGCCCCCAAAAAAAAATATTAAAGGGGACTTTATGTCTAATATAAAGAATGTACCTACAGAGAGTGCATAGGTAATTTTGCATAAATGTATAGAATTAAAGAAAATTAAACCAATAAAATATTAACACAGAAATCAATGAAGAATAACTTAAGAAATTATGCTTGTGTGAAAAAATTTTAGGCACAAGAAGATCTTGTTGATAAGATGTTATAAAAGACATTGTATATTTTAAAGATCAAACAGACTTTAAAAGATCTTATCGATAAGATAGTCTATCAAAATGTAATGACAGAAATAAAGAGAGAGGAGAAAAAGTATATCGTATATTATCCTAGTTTGAACTTTCATGTCCCCTTGAACCTCAATGGATTTTCCTCAGCTCAATCAAATTATAAATTATAATAGGATGGTTTTACACGTGCTCACCACCAACAAAGGTTTAAGCTTACCTCAATCTTTATAATACTTAAGTTTTTCACAAGCTTAACTAAAACTTTTCTTGTTAAGAACTTTTCACTAAACTCACCATAAACTCACTTTTCTTACACTTAGGAAAAATTTACAAAATGATATGAAAATAAATTTAAAAACTTTATAAAAAAGAGATATAATAAGCTCACTTGTTAAAGGTCTAACAAGTTAGATTTAACTAAAAACTAAGTTTAGACAATTTAGATGAATAGGACAAAGAGAATTATAATATAATTTAACTCTTCTTGCTTTTCTTCTATGTGTATGTATTCTTATGTTCTTAATCTTATTGTTATATAAAGACAGCCCAAAATATTATCATTGAGAGTTGTCTTCACAAATATTGCTATTGCAAGAGAGAGAGTTTTGTCAACATAAAGTATGGATATAGAGACAACTATGGTTGATAAGAGGTTAAACTCTTGACTACACATGCTATTCTTTTCTTCTTTCTTATTTTCAAAACCTTTTGTTTTGCTTTGCTTCTTCTTTGTTTTCTACTGCTTTTCTTGATTAGTTTTTGACTTGATGAGATTTACTCGTATCAAAACTCATTTTAATTGACCTTGCCTTTTTCTGCCATGCAACTTTCATTTTTGGTTGACCTTACTGTCACACCCGAAAATGCGACCGCGTGGCGATTCAAATTGATTCAAATTAAAAATAAAAATTCCTTTTAGATAAATAGAGTACAAATAGATAGGGTTCAGGAGTCGCCACCAAAATTTATTTTTGAAAAGGCAAAACTTTGAAAAAGCCTTTTTTTTAAAAAAAATTGTCTGCGAAACAGAAAATGGATTCGGGAGTCAATTGTGAGTGGGGAAGGTGTTAGGCATCCCACTATACCCGTTCTTAAGAACGGTTACCCTAAGTCAGTTGTGCAAAATCAATATGGCCTCGATTCTATTTTAATTCTCCCTAACCAACCACATGCAAGGAACAAAAGGAAAAATTTAAGGGAATAAAATTTAAGAGAAAAAAGAAAACTAAAAGCAAAACAAAAAGGAATTCAAAGAATAAAATAAAGAAAAAAGGAAATAAAATAGAAGAAATTAAGGAAATAAAATCAATAAAAAAATGAAATAAAATTAAAAGAAAATGTTTATTTACAAGGGCGGACTTGACCTAGAGTGAGAACCTAGGGCCTACGTACCCTTCGAAAGGGATCAAAGTCCACGTAGTTTGCTTGGGAAATTGTATTTGGTTGAAGTTTCTTTTTTGTTTCTGTTTTTTCCTTGTTTTGTTTTTTTCATTTTATTTTTGTTTTTGTTTTTATTAATTTTCTTTTGTATGTTCTTTATTTTTAATTTTTTTTAATTTAATTTTTTTTCTTTAGGTGTTGTTTTTTTTTTCCGTGAAAAGATGAAGAAAATAAATTACTTTTTTCTTTAACAAACAAAATAATTTTTGAAATTGTTTGATGTGTTTTGATTTGTTAAAGGCAAATTTAATTTTACTTTTTTTTCACTTTCGCTTTTTTTCTCCTATTTTCTTTATCATTTTTTTTGTTTTTTCATTTTTTCATTTTTGTCTTTTTTTTTGTTTTGTTTAATTTATTGTTTTTATTACTCTTTTTTTTTGTTTTTATTGTATTTTGTCTTTGTTTTGTTTTGTTTTTCTTTTTCTTTCTTTTATTTCATTTTTGCTTTTGTTCTTGTTTTTATTTTTGTTTTTGTTTTTGTTTTTGTTTTTGTTCTTTTTTGTTGTTACTTTTTTTTGTTTTCTGTTTTTTCCTATTTTTATATCTTTTTGATTTTGTTATTGTTATTTTTTTTTGTTTTTCTATTTGTTTCTTTTTTGGTAAATTTTTTTTTGTGTTCTATTTTTTTTCTTTCTTTCTTTTTTGTTTTTAGTTCTATTTTTGTTTTGTTCATATTTTATTTTTATCTCTTTTCTTTTTTTTTAATTTTGTTTTTATCTTTGTTTTTGTTTCGTCTTTGATTTTTTTTTGTTCTTTTTTATTTTGTTTTTGTTTTTGTTTTTGTTTTTGTTGCTTTGATGAAAAGATAGAGAAAACAAAAATCATTTTTCCCTTTTGCAAATAAAATAAATTTAAAATTAGTTGATGTATTTTAATTTACCAAAGGTAAGATAGAGACAACAAAAATCATTTTTCCCTTTTGCATTTTTAATTTTTCTCTTTTTTATCATTTTTTCTTGTTTTCAATTTTTCTCTTTTTTTTCTTTTTTGTTTTGTTTTCTTTTGGTTTTGGCAAACTTTCAAGAAAAAGGAAAAGCTGAATTTTAAATTTGAAAACATTTTGTTATTTATAAAGAAAGACTCCCTTTTTTTCTTCTTCTTATTATTTTTTGTTTTAAAGAATTTACACTTAATTCATAAATAAATTATTATTATTATTATTTTAATTTCGTTGATTACCCTTTTCAAGGATTTGAAAAAACATTGTATCATTTCCTCTCTTTTTTTAATGCGAGTCAAACAATTATTTAAATTTCTTTTTTTCCTCTTTCTTTTTTTTAATATTCTTTTGAAAAACAAAATTATACGCGGGCCATTGAAACCCAAGACTTATTAAAACGCAAATTTAATACCTAATGAATATCAAGGAAACTTATTGCCACACATGATCATTAGGTTCGCTCCTATATGCCTGAGGAGACACAAGGTCTCACACGACTATTCTAAACAAATAAGACGAAATGAAATGAAGCCACAGTATGTGCAAGTATGAGATGATTGGTGATGGTGTGTGTTTTGTGTACAGCCAAACAAATAATACATATTCCAAACAATAATTACAAGAGTGGAAAGAAAAAAAAAAGGAATCTGAAAGACATCACTCTGTTTGCATTTTTGCTTTTCTCTAGGATGTTGCCTTTCCATTTCTCAGCTTTTGATCATTGCTACCTCCCTTTAAGCGTCTCTTTGAGTCTTTGCTTTTCCTCAACTCTTCGCGGTCCTCACACGGGGCTCATGTAGAAGAACAAAGGAAGGGGGGGTTAAATTCAAGCCAACCATTCGTTTTCCAGGAATAACCAAATCAATGCATCAATATACACTGACATGGAACAAAGAAGTTTTTACAAGCATGTTTGAGATTCGCAAATAATTCAAAGTACTGTCCAACGAATGAAGTTAAATAGGAAATTGCATCAAGATTTCAAACCAAGGCATCCATAATATGAATATAATGTTTTAGGCAGCAAAAACTTCTGCCACAAACATAATGAATATAACGAAATACACAAATAATGTGACAAAACCAAATTCCTAAATAACATCACGCAAAATCAGTATTTGATGAAATTCTGCCACAAAAGGTTAACTGGTTTGAACTTTTCATATTAACGTCAGGATACAACAAGGACAAATAGAAGGCTGACTTTGGGCAGACACATTTTCAAAAAACAACCCTTAGCTTAATTCTGTGTAAGACACCTTGGACCCAAACATTATTCACTTAATTACAAGGCCAGAAGGTTAAATCTAAATATCCCTACTAGTAATGAGACAACATAACAAGAGAGAGTGCACGCAAAATTAGAACCCAGACCTCAAGTTAGCTGAAGATAATAAGAATCTTAACCCATTCACAAATTAGAACCCAGACCTCAATTTAGCTGGAGATAATAAGAATCTTAACCCATTTATGACATGTCTAGAGCTGCATACTTTTCAAACCCCATACAATAACCGAAATGTCACGGTAAACCAAACCTTAACTTAAACTTTATATTACGATAGCAGCTCATGGTGAGTGAGAATTAGCCGATTTAATCTCAATTCTCATGCCAGCAGTAGGCCAGTGCAACAAGAATCATCAGCCCAATCAAAAAGACACCAAACTGAATAAAATGCCCATTCCAGTTTCGAGAATCAGAGCAATATAGCAATAAACATCAAAACGTAAATATAAAACAGGCCAACGAATACAAAATCTAAAAACAGTCTACAAAATTTTATCAGGGCCAGATGCATTCGACTTAGGCAAATATATAACAGACCAAGGATAATAGCGTGAGTCTTTGCCTTAACCAAGCCTCAAAATCAGATCCATTCTACATCCCACGACCTAAAGGAACTCACATTTCAGTAGTCCAAGCAAACGAATCAAACCATTCTAAAACAAAGGAGGCTCAGATTTCAATACCCAGAAGAAAAATAATGGAATCAGATCCTTCTCGAGCCTCAGCACCCACAAACAGCACACGTATGTGGTTCTATGGTTTCAGAATTAAAAATGGGAGAAGAATACAAAACACACACCCCTCGGTTCTTATTCCAGCGTTCGAAAGATTGAACGGCCTTCTCTCTGCTCAAATCCCGTTGAGGCCGATACCAGTGATAGCCATTAAAAGCATAAGATTTCCATGCTTCTGTCTCTCTCGATTCTCCTCTTATCCTCTTGGTCTGATCTCTCGTTGGCTCAGTTCCCTTCTCCTCTCTCGGTTGTTGTTGGCTCAGACTTCTTCTCTCTTTCACGCCTGACTCCCCTTCTTCCCGATTTTTCTCCACTCGAAAACCAGAACCCCCTTGTCTCTCAGTTTCTCCAGTCCCCTCTTCGTTTATGCCTCCCTCTCCTCCATTCTCACCCTTCTCTGTTTCTTTTCAGACTGCTCGTACTCTTTTTCTGCCTCCCCCCCTTTTTGCGTTTTTCCTCTGCCTCCCTTTTTCTCTATTTCTCCATCCGCAACTCTCTGCTCTCGAAATCTCAGCTTCGAAACGAATCTCTCAAATCTCTCCCTGTTCTTCCCTCTCACACTCAGTCTCCTTCTCTCGATTTCCCCTTCAATATGAAAATCCCTAATCTCCTTTCACCCTTCATCCTCTGTCTCTCTCCTTCATCTCCTCTTTCTTCTGTGCTCAGAGTCCCTTCTTCTTTTGTGCGTCCTTCTCTCCCCCCTTTTTGCGTGTCTCCCCTGTGCCCTCTTTCTGCGTTTTGTCCGTCTGCCTCCTTTTTCTTTTTGTGTGTCTGCCCGAGGATAGAATCAAGGGGGGACCCTCGGGTAGGGTTTGTTTTGGATCTGGGTTGGGCTTCAAGCTGGGTTGCAGAGGTCCGAAAGGCTGCTGAAGGAATGGGCCTTTATTTTTTTCTTTTTACTCTCTCTTTTCAGCCTTTTTTTTTTTTTGGGCTTTTGATTTTTAGATATTGGGCCAAAAGGATTGGTTTTAGGTTAAGGCTTTGGACTTAAATTTTATTTTGATTTTATTTTATTGCTCTCTTTTTTTATTTTTGTTTTTAATAATTTTTTTTTAATGATTGGGATTTTTATCTTTTTTTTTTGTTTCATTTTTCATTTTTTTTTAATGGACTTTTGACAACTAAATTCAAAATTCGGGCCAAATCGTTTTAGTTGATGGGCTTGGGGCAACTAAATTCAAAATTTGGGCCAAATATAAACAGATCTTTTTTTTTTTTTTATTTGTTCATCTTGGGTTAATATTTTATTTTATTTTATTTTATTACATTGGGTCATTCATTGTTGTTGGGCTAAGGTTAGAATTTTCTTAACTTTTAATCTTTTAAAAATTTTGTTTGCCTTTGCCTTCTTTTCTTTCTCTTTTTTTTTTTTTATTTCTGATTTTCCCTTTTTGATTTGTTTGTTTTCTAAAGCTTTGTTTTTTTCTTTTATTTTTTTCATTTTCTCTTAATCTTTGTCTTCTTTCTTTTCTTCTCTTTTATTTTATTTTTTTAATCTTTTAAAAATTTTGTTTGCCTTTGCCTTCTTTTCTTTCTCTCTTTTTTTTTTTATATTTCTGATTTTCCCTTTTTGATTTGTTTGTTTTCTAAAGCTTTGTTTTTTTCTTTTACTTTTTTCATTTTCTCTTAATCTTTGTCTTCTTTCTTTTCTTTTCTTTTATTTTATTTTTTTTTTCTAATTTAATTTTTTTGTTATTGTTTTCATATTTTTTCCTTTTTTTTGTGATTTGGGTTTTAGGGTTTTTTTTTTTTAATGACTTTTCTTTATTATTTTATTTTTCATATCTTTTTTTTTTTTGCTAATTTGCTTTTATTATCATTTTTTAGTTTATCTGGACAAAATACAATGTTCACACTTACCTTGCTTTAATCAATAATGAGACAAGATGTATGCACAGTTGCTTTACTTTCACTTAATGAACTTAGTGAATAAGGTACTTGGTTGTATTTATAAGGAAGAATTACTCTAATATCCTTCTATATACACACACCTTTTCTTTGTGCCTTATCTGTGAGCTTGTGCAATCTTTTCTTATTCAATGTCTTTATTGCTTTGAAGATAGTTAAAGCAAAATGCAATGATCATTAAGGCAAAACACATTAATTTCCCTTTTTTCACACTTTGTTCTTTTCTTTTGTTTTTTTCTAATTAAAGTCTCTTTAAAAAAACTTTTGTACAATCTGCACCAAATTTAACTTGAACAAAAAGATTAGAATATTATAATAAGATAAAAAGTAGTTTATTTTCCTCCTAAGCCACATTTTCACTATAACATGTAATTGACTTTTATAAATCAAAAAATTGAAATACATATATATACATATTATATTATATTTTCTTTGGTTTGTTTTAGACAATCGTATCACACTTGCTTTTGTAAAAGAAAAAGCATTAGATATTGCAAGATTAAAACAATTTAATACTTTCATTTATTATTTTAGCTTTATGTGTTTTTTAAAATATTTCATTTTCTTATTACTGCAAAGTGTATCAACCAATGGAGTTAGTAAGATAATGTAAATAATGTAAAGCTCAACAAATGGTCTAATCAAATTTATAAACCCAATCAAAATATTATTAACACAATGCTCTAACTAATTTAATTTTTATTGTTTCCTAAATAAATTTAATGATATAAATCAATACAATTAGCACTAACCAAATTTTAATTATTTTTAACTAATATTTTTATAGAGTTAACTTAAGAATGTTGTCATCCTAATATTTTTATAGAGTTAACTTAAGAATGTTATCATCCTAATATTTTTATAGAGTTAACTTAAGAATGTTGTTATCAGAATAATTTAAAATCATGTCAAAACCTTAGAACTAACATAATATGCAACTAGCAAAAGCATCATAAAGTCTCTTCGATTAGCTGTAAGTTGCTATTGGAAAATGAGAAATGAATTATGTATTGAAATAGGGTTGGATAGATAAAAAGAATTATTAAATGAATGTATCCATTTTTAAGTTAATTATATGTTTAGTCTCATTTTGATTTTTCGGTAACTAAAATGAAAAGGGATTAAACAACTCACAATTGTTTTTTCAAAAAAGACAATAACAATTCTACAAAAGACAAATTGGTGTTAGCCAATAACTAGACTTAATTTATAAAAATATTAAGTTAAAAATTGATAAATATTATTTATTGTCTTATTATATTGAAAGACTTTACATTTATTTTTTATTAGATAGTATCAATTATTTGTGTACAAAAAAATTGCAAAAAATTTCTCATTAGGCTTTACATGCTTTGCAAACTCTTATTTGGGCCTCATTTACTTTCTTTCTCTCAATATGCCTTATTATACTCTTGAAATAAGGCAAAGGAATTGCTTTAACTATGCAACATGGAAATACAACAAAAAGGAACCAAGTAATTTTGTCCTTCTTTTTTTTTTGGTAAAAAAGGCAACTACAATAATATTAATAATGTAAATTTTAATATGGATAAGGAAAAGGATGGTTAAAGGTTTCCAGCCAATTCCTTGTAAGAAGTGGATTAGCACAAGATATTTTAAAAGATTTGAAAGCTAGACCAAGGTGTAAAAAATCCTTTTTCAAAATATCCCACTCCAACCTTCCTCTATTGCATAGATTCAAAAGCGAAGTTTGCCTCTTATCAGTGAAAATTATCTAGATTTCCTATCCTTTTAAATCTGATCCAATGTGAGCATGAATCCACCACATTGCTTCTCTAATCTCTTTCAGGTAGGTTATCTTCCTTTTGGGGGAGTTGGACAATTTCCACTGAATTTTTCGAACTGAAAGGCCATTAAGAAAGATTTCTACATTGAATTTGCTCACCCTAATTCTTTTAATGTTATTGATTTGAAACATGATTGTATCCTTTACTAGGAATGCCCTTTTCTACATTGACTTGGAAATGGTTACTTGTGCCTTATTCATATAATCTCTTTCTTGGTTCAAAAAGTCAACATGCGAGAGAGGAATAGCATAACTGTTTGTCACATTTTCATGGAGGAGAAAACATTGTAATATTTGTTTTCGCTTCTATTCTCCCTAGCATTTAATGAAGTATTCATTACACACTTTATAATATGAGATAGGAAAAGCTTGAGAAAAGAAAATGAAAAACCTTCAACCTTTACCCACGTTCGGATCACCTACGAATCCAAAGGATTCGCAAACCATGTGCATCCAGGAAATGACGTCACTTCAGTATCTTCTAGTGAATCCTAACTGTTAATCTCGCTCCATCCGGAGTGTCCATTAAAAGCCATAAAAATAGACCTAATATGCAACATTTTATTTGTTTCTTCTTCAAGCTTTGTTTTATGCATCTTAAATGTGGGAAAAGTGACATTTGGATTGCCTGTGCCATGTGATCTAAGGATCATCCCCAGGGCAAGTTTTTTTGAATACTTAAACACATTGTATCGACAAGAAGAAAAGAGGAAAACATAAAGTTCATTCTCTCAGTTTTTAGGGTTCTCATTTTATTCTCATTTTATAGCAACCCAAATGTATCTAATGCAAGGAAGCTTGAATCTATACACTATTTAAGGAGAGTTATTGGAGCATTTAAGCATCAAGGATAAAAAAAGATTAGGACGTCTATGAATATTATGGGAAACAATAAGACTACAATTGGATTTTTAAGAAATTATGCTACCATATAGTTTTGGTCTTGAAGAAATTGTGCTATCATTCATTTGTGTTTAGATTCATGCTTGAATGTGTCAGGGAATTATGTTTTGGCTGTTTCAGGGATTTATACTTGAATATTTTGGTTGTGTTAGGGATTTAAAGCCTGCAAAAAATGATTTATGCTTGAATGTGTCAGGGATTTGTATCACCTTTTAGTTGATTTGCTTACTTTGAAGGTTGCAAGAATGGTTTACCTGTATAGCTCAAATTTATGCCAATATACTAAGACAACAAATAGGCACAATAAAAAAAAAATGTCTATGAAGATGAAGATCTTAAATCTTAAAGATAGAAAATTGGATATAGCAATGAAATAACATATATAGTCAAGGAAAAAGACAAATTTCAAATAAATAAAGTCCTACAAATCAGAATCACAGCAGAAGACTATATAAATACCTCTCACCATGCTTGAAGATCTGTAGCAGATATCTATAATTCACACGATTTAGATAGTAGTATTGAAATCAAAGAGCACTGTTAGAAGGAAAATGTCAGGGAATCTTCTAACTAGTATATTAGCACGGTGATGGGAACTGGAGAGTATCTGTCACTAGTTAGGGAACCCTCAAAGAGTAATTGCAAAATTTATTTTTGGAACGTGCTGTACTCCACTCAGTCTATAACTATTTATTAAAAATTCCACCATCAAAATATTCCTCAATCTAATAGATAATTAATAGTTGAGTAAACTCTAAACCTGACTCAGTCAATAATTGACTAGCAAGCCACACTTAGAAAATATTTTATTTTAAATAAGATAATTAGGTAACTGAATATCTAGAAAAGATAATCTGTTATAATTTGAATTTAAAAATTTTAAATTCAAAATAATATAATATAATAATGATAAAATATCTAACATTCTCCCACTTGGCCCGTACACTCTATGTCAGTTGGCATGTCAAGGTTCATTAAAGGCCATACTACTTGAATCATGGCGATAAGTCCCCTTAAGCGGGTATTACCTTCCATGTATTACAAGAAGCACCCTTACTTAATGGGTATACCTTTATAAATAAATTAAAATATTTATTCAGTTCTTGTCTCAATATTTATTAATCTCTTCATCACAAATGTATACGAATTGCAAATAGAGATAATAAACCATAAATTGTAATTTTATTGCTTCTCATACCTCAAATAGACTAATAAAGGTTTGATCCCCATTTGAGGCACGTGTAAAACAAAATTCTTTGGTTGCATCCCTTTAGTTAAAGGATTAGCTAGCATATCCTTTGTATTGATGTATTCAACCAAGACTTGGCCATCTTTAACTTTTTCTTTCAAGGATAGGAATTTTAATTCAATGTGTTTGCTTTTACTTCCACTCCTCTTATTGTTAGCTATGGCCATTATAGCTGCGTTATCACAGTACATTCTAATCGACCTAGAGATCGAATCCATGACCTTAAGCCCAACAATGAAATTTTTTATCCAAATTGCTTGTGTGCTTGCCTCGAAACATGAAACATGCTCAGCTTCATAAGTAGAAGAAGTTATAAGTGTTTGTTTCGCACTTCTCCATGATATAGCTCCTTCTGCTAATAGAAATATGTAACCAAATGTAGATTTATTTGTGTCTTCACATCCTCCTAGATCATAATTTGAGTATCCAACCACTTAAAGACTGTCTGTCTTTCTATATGTGAGCATATAGTGTTCAGTACCTTGTAGGTACCTTATGAACTTCTTTGTAGCTGTCCAATGTGCTTCTCCTGGATTACTCTAGTACCTTCCTAATATACCCACAGCTGTCCAATGTGCAAACTTGTGCATACATCAAATTCCTTGTTGCTGAGGCACATAGGACTTTCTTCATTTTCGTTCTCTTAAGCTCATTTTTGGGATATTGGTCTAAACTAAATTTGTTTCCTTTCTCAATAGGAGTCACATTGGACGAACAATTTTTCATCCTGAATCGTTCAAGAATCTTATTGATGTAGGTTTTTTGAGATAGATTCAAAACTCTTTGAGCTCTGTCTCTATGGATCCTTATGCCAATGACATAAGAAGCCTCACCCATATCCTTCATTTCAAAACTCTTGAACAAAAATTGTTTCACTTCAAGCAATAGTTCCAAATCATTAGTTGCAAGTAATATATCATCCACATATAAAATCAAGAATATGATCTTGTTCCCACTGACCTTGTGATATATACATTCATCCATAATGTTCTCAACAAATCCAAAGGATGTAATTACTTCATGGAACTTTAAGTACCACTGTTGTGAAGCTTGCTTGAGACCATAGATTGACTTTTTTAACTTGCAAACCATATGCTCTTTTCCTTTTGCAATGAATCCCTCAGGCTATTTCATGTAGACTTTTTCCTCGAGTTCACCATTAAGGAATGCAATCTTTACATCCATTTAGTGTAACTCTAGATTAAAGTGTGCAACCAATGCTATAATAATGCGAAATGAATCTTTCTTGGATACAGGAGAAAAAGTTTTTCTGTAGTCAATTCCTTCCACTTATGTGAAACCTTTGGCAACCAATCTAACCTTGTAGCGATTAATGTTACCTTGTAAGTCTTTTTTGGTTTTGAAAACCCACTTATAGCTAATGGCTTTAGCCCCACTAGGTAACTCTACAAGTTTCCAAACAAAATTATTTGCCATAGATTCCATCTCATCAGTCATAACATCATACCAAAATTTAGAGTTTGCACTTTCATGCCTTGAGCAAACGTTAATGGATCATCTTCAACACTTACATCACAGTCAAACTTTGTAAAATACACCACGTAGTCACTAGGTAATGCTGCTCTTCTTTCTCTAGTTGACCTCCTTAATCCAACCTCTTGAGTTGGTTCAAGTTGCTCATTAGGAAAATTTTCCATCACTTCTTGCAGTTAATCCACATGTGTGATAGGTTCATTAGCCTGCACATGTTCCTGATGTCTAGCATTGTCAATTTAAGTTATTGGAACCATATTGTGATATATAACAACTCTAATTAGAGGAGAGTCATTAATCATTGATGTTCCTTCATCATGAGTGGTAATGGTTTGCTCTATTTGATCATCATATGAATGATCACTCCCACTAATCACATCATTTTCAAGAAATTTAGCATTCTTAGATTCCACAAACCTTGTTGAAGGCAGAGGACAATAGAACTTATAACCTTTAGACCTTTTAGTATAACCAAAAAAATATGCTTTAATGGTATTAGGGTCCAATTTCCTTTCTTGTGGGTTATACACTCTTACTTCTACAGGACAGCCCTATACCTTAAAGTGATTAAAACTAGGTTTCCAACCCTTCCAGATTTCAAAGGGTGTTTTTGACACTGTCTTTGTTGGAACCCTGTTTAATATGTATATAGTTGTCTTGAGTGCTTCCTTCCATAAGGAAACTGGTAGTTTAGAACTATTCAACATGCTCCTAACCATGTTCAATAAAGTCATATTTCTTTTTTCAATTGCACCATTCATATTAGGTGACCCAGGCATAATGTATTGAGCAACTATACCATGCTCTCGAAGAAATTCTACAAATGGACTTGGTGCTTGTCCTTCATTGGTGTATCTACCATAATATTCACTACCTCTATTTGACCTTACAATCTTAATTGGTTTCCCAATTTGTTTTTCTACTTCTGCTTTATATTCCTTAAAGATATCTAGTGCCTCACTTTTATTATAAAGCAAATAGACATACATGTATTGTAAGTAATCATCAATAAAGGTAATGAAATACTTTTGATTGTGTGTAGTTAAATTAGGGCAACAAATATCTATGTGTATAATTTCAAGTAACTCAAAACTTCTCTTAGCTCCTTTATGTGATTTACTTGTCTGCTTTCCCCTAATGCAGTCTACAAAAGAATTAAGTTCCAAATGGTCTAAGGAAGGAAGAATTCCATCCTTAGTTAACCTCTTAATTCTATTAACGGAGATATGTCCTAATCTCTTATGCCACAAGTTAAGAAAATTCTCATCAATGACACTTTATTTAATACCACGTGTAACAACATAAGATTGAGGTGAATCATAAGTAATTTTAAATAAACCGGCAATTAAAACAACATTTGCAATTGGAACGGAATCTTTATTAAAACTCATAAAATCCTTTGCAAGATTCAAACCATAACCATAAGGAATTAACTTGGACATAAAAATCAAATTTCTCTTATACGTAGGAACATAAAAAGTTTCGAAAAGATCTAAAACAACATTATTTGGTAAAATGATGCGAAAAGTTCCAACTGCTTCCATACAGTCCCAAATCCCATTGCCCGAATAGACTCTTTCCTTATTGGGATATAGACTCCTGCTGGTTAGAAAACCCTGCATGGTATTCGAAATGTGGATCATAGTACTAGTATCAATCCACCAAGTGTCATTGTTTATGCTAGTTAAATGAGATTCAAAAGTAACACAACAAATAAACATACCTTTCTTCTCCCACCAAGCTTTCCTCTTGACGCACTCATTCTTCATGTGCCCCTTCTCCTTGCAAAAAAAGCACCTGGCTTCCTTTTTGTTATTGGCTGAAGTGGGAGGAATTTTATTCTTCCTTTTCTTTTTCCTTTTTCCCCTTCTTAGCAACAGCCTTGCAACTCTTAACTAGATGAGCTTCCTTAAGTGCAGCTCTCCCATTCATCAGCAGTCTTGTTTCCCCCTGAACATACATAGCTAGCAGTTCATCCACCATCCATTTTTCCTTATGTGTTATAGGAAACCTTAAAAGCGTCATATTGAGTTAGGAGAGAGTTCAGTATGAGCTGCACTAAGAACTGCTTAGTTAATTCCATTTCAAAAGGTTTTAGCTATGAGGAAAGGTCCCTCATTTTCATAATATGTTGTCCTATTCTGCCAACACCTGCAAGCCTCATGTTGCATAGCTCAGACATAATGGTCCCACCTAACTATTTGTCAGATGGCTTAAATTGCTTGTCTAAGACCTGCAAGTATTCTTTGGCAGTATGGCATTTGGGGATGGCACCCCGAATGCTCCTTGCGATCCGTGTTTGAATGAGCATAAGACATAAGCGATTGGAGCCTTCCCAATGATCATAATAGTTTTTAGCATCTTGATCATCAAAATTATCTGCAGGCTTTGGGGGTTCGTCAACCCTTAAAGCAAAGTCTATATCCATACAACTAAACTGCAAAAGAATATCATCTTTCCAATCCAGGTAATTAGTATCGTCCAGAATTATTTTGTTGCCAACATCAATAACAATTCTAGGAGTAGTTACTAGAATTGCAAGATAATAAATTTAAACACACTCACATATTAGTTTTGAGGCAATCACAATTATTGTGCCATGCATCATGCTCAATACCGTAAAGCATACAATTATAAATATGTATCACTAATATCTACTTGTGGGCAAAGACACTAGCATTGCATGTATTTATCTATTAATTGATGAAACTAGAAAGCTTTTATATTCCCTAATACCTGTAGGCTACTTAGAAAATACAAAGCCAATTCTATTCCATCCTAGTTAAAAATATATAATTATAATTATCTACCTGTGGACAAAGATCAATTACAATTACCCATTTAACTATAATTAATATTTGAAAAAAAATCCATATGTGATTAATTGTGCACGCAACAAATATAAGGATGCTGTGGCTACTCCTTAATGAAAATTCATGCTAATCACAAATATTAAGCATGTGCATTTAAATTCCATATATACACATAAAAACTTTAATGAGAAATTAATTAATTAATTCAATCAGCTAAACTATAGGTGACTAGATAATTAAATAAATTCTCCCACTATTTTATGCACAAAATAATTGTTTAAAAATTAATTTTAAGAAAATAATAATTTAACATAATTTTGCAAAATTCAAATAGTCATTTAATTGCCTAAAACAAATTTTTCCAAATTTTTAGACAATTGAACAACACATAAAACAAATTTTCCAGAATTTTAAACAATTAAAATTGGCACATAAAATAGAATTTCACACAAACATAATGCTAAATAAATATATATTTGAGAAATAGAATCAAAAATACACTTTATTTAGCCCAAAATTAATTTTCTGGAGTTAACAATTTGCCTCAAAAAATTCAAAATCTAAAATAGAGCCAAAATAATATTTCCAGAAATTAAAATAAGTCAAAATAAAAATTTGAGCCCAAAAAACGCCACTTTCTGGAATTAACAATTTGCCTCAAAAATTCAAGATCTAAAATAGAGCCAAATAATATTTCCAAAAATTAAAATAAGTCAAAATAAAAATCTGAGCCCAAAAAAAATGCCACTTCCTGGAATTAACAATTTGCCTAAAAAATTCAAGATCTAAAATAGAGCCAAATAGCATTTCTAGAAATTAAAATAAGTCCAAAAAAAATATGAGCCCAAAAACGCACTTAAAAACATACTATTATAAACAGCAAATTTTATTTTAGAAAAGAAGCATCGATGCTTAGGGCATGCTCATCGTTGGCATTCACAGAGGATCTGAACACACCTTTACCCACATTCATCTGAATGCGCTTCAAAAGATAAATATGATTCCAATATCTATAAACATTAAAAATAAATAAATAAAAACTTAGATTTAACTATGTAAAAAGTTATCCTTTAAATGTAGTACTTTTTCTGGCTTGTGCCACTGAGTTTGAATTTTTTAAAAAAAATTTGGTGGCAATCAAAATTTTAAATTTTAAATTTAATTTTATAAGATTATTTTATTTGTCCAAGATAAATAATCTAAAAAATATATGGTATTTAGTGCCTCATCATTCAAATGGAATTGCATTTAAAGGACTAACTTTTTATATTATTGTATCTGAGTTTTTGTTTTTTTTATTCTATATAGCTCTATATTTGAGATAAATACGGCTTTTTATCCATTCCCATTGTCCAAGAAAAATATTTTATCAAATCCTTGTGATCAAAAAGTTTTTGCTCCAAATCTTATAGATTTGGGAAAGCTAGATTAATAGGATCTGACTTTTCTATTTGTTTTCTTTTTTTAAAATTACGATTAAAATTATATTTTTTTAATTTAAAATTTTTAAAAAGTTAAAAAAATTATATTTTTGTATTTTTTGTTTAATTAGCCGTAAAAGTAATGAAAAAACTTAGAAAAAATTTTCAACTTTGTAAGTTTTGTTTACTAGATATATAATATGTAACAAAATAAAAAAATAAATTTTTAATATAATACAATAAAAGAAAATCCAACACAATAAATATAAATACAATATTAATTGGCAACATAATTATTTTGTTTGGTAAATAACTATTTAGAAGAAATATGTAATTTTAAAAATTGTTAAAATTTTTAAATTAAAAAATTATAGGTTTAAATGCACAAAAAATTAAAAATCTAAAATTTCTCAACAAATAATAATAGAAAATATTGGAATTAAAAAATAATTATGTGAAAAAAATTAAAAAGAGAAAATAAAAAATATTTTTAATTAAAAATATTTAATTATTTTTAAAATTATTTTAATAAAAATAAAAATAAAGCCTTTAAAAGTAAAAGTAATAGAAGAAAATATGCTAGCCAATTTCTAATCATTTTGTGAAGGTTGTAAATCCACAACAAAATAAGGAATTGGCTAGCATATTTTCATCTATTATTTTTATCTTTTTTGAAAGCATTATTTTTATTTAATTAAAATAATTTAAAAAATTCTTAGCTATTTTTTTTTTAAAATATGTAATTATTTTCTCCTTTTTTTCTCACATAATTATTTTTTAATTCAAACATCTTCTGTTATTATTTTTGAAAAATTTTAAAATTTTAAATTCTTGTACATTTACACCAATAAGTATTTTAATGTCACAAAACTTTAACAATTCTTTAAATTACATTTTTGTTTTAAATAGTTATTTTTCAAACAAAATAACTATATTACAAATTAGTTGTGCATTTATATTTATTGTGTTACATTCTTTTTCTATTGTATTATATTAAAATTTTATTTTTTATTTTTCTACACATTATATATTTAGTACGTAAACTTTACGAAGTAAGAAAATTTTTTAAAGTTTTTTTTCGCTACTTTTAGGGCCAATTATGTAAAGGGCACAAAAATATAATTTTTTCACTTTTTAATAATTTTACAGTACAAAAATACAATTTTATTAAAAAAAGTAAAAAAAATGAAAAAGTCAAATTATATGAATCTCACTTTCTCAAATCTATAGTATTTGGAGAAAAAAATTTTACTCACAAAAATTTGATAGAATACTTTTTATGAAAAATGGGAATGGATCAAAAAGCAGAAAAAAAGTTCTTGAACCCTGAAACAAAAGAAAAGTTTATAAAAGAAAGCCAAGTTAATATATTTTATTCAAACTCCTCTTGGCTCATCTTTACAAAATTCAAATTTCTTACAAAACCTTCAAGAAGCAAATGTATTGTGCAGGACAGACTTCTTCTGTATAAAAGCCAAAATAAAGAAAGAGACAAATAATGACTGAAGCCATCTTAATCCCAAATGCCTATTCAAGCATTTAATGAAAAGTGATAGGTTAAGAAGGTTGCCACCTTTTTATTTCTAAGCTTTCTATCGTGGGAAAATAACATTGAACAAGAAGTGAACGTTGCAAAGAAGATGAAAAGGGGTGGAGCATTAAACGAAGAACATATAACTATTAGGATCAACCCAAAAAAATGAAGGAAAAGCTCCCTTGTGAGTAAGGACTCTCTCGTTATCATTTGGTATTTAAGGCAGTACATTGAAGAAGAAAAAGGGTGTGTGAAAAATTAAGAGGAGAAAAATAGAGTATAACATTTACTTTATTTTTATTCCTTAAATTTTTTTATCTTAAGTTTATGAGTATATCTTTATAGGAGAATATTTATTAAGCTTTACTTAAATTCTCTTCATTTATAAGGGTTCTTAACTTATTTTCTCTTTTTCTGTAAATCCCTCTTAGATATGTGGAGAGTAAATTTAATGAAAAATTTTTATATACAAAAAGTTATGGATAAACTTGCGTAAAGCCTAAATGTTGTATAATTTGAGGTGATATAAAACTCTATATTAATATTAAATATGTATAAAATCATTCCTATTGTAGATTGATATTGGATAAAGTTCATGAAATTTTTTTGAAGTTTAAAAGAGCTGGATGTAAAACAAGGAGGCTTAAATTAGGATAATTTTCTATACCTTTTTCTTTATCTTTTTTCTTTATTTCTATTTTTGGCTTTATTTAAGTTTTAATAAACTGAAACCAATTTTAATTAATTAAAAATTGTTTATTACATTGAAATTTAGTTTGGAATTTCTGGTCATACCCAAATTAGTGTCTCATTTATTTACTCATTCAAAAGCATTGATTTGCTTAGTTTTAAAAATTTGATTGCATTAAAATTATTTTCCAGTATAATCATCTATTTACCTCTTCTCCAAATGCCTTCTACAATTGGAATTTACATAAAACATAACTCAAAGTCAAATTTCAAAGAAATACTGGAGGAGGGTGAGACAGCTCACTATAACCCATATTTTTCCATAACGGGCGAGACATAATTGCTATAATTGAGAATCTTAATTAAATTTATTTATTTATAGTAAATTAAAGATATTAAGAGTATAATATATATATATATATATAAGTTATGTTTATATCTACATTTCCAAACCTTGGGACCCATTTCTTTTTTTCTTTTTTTTTTATAAATCTCCATGTTGTTTTTCAAATTCTTTTTGCTTTTCTCGATTCCCATGCATGGACGTGCGATTCACCCACTTGTTACTTATAATATTAAGCATTGTTTAAATTTTAAAGCAATCGGGTCAAGCAGGACAGACCGAATCCGATATAGTGACGTGGCCCGTTCTGAAGCTCGACCCGGTGCTCGTCGCGCGGTAACCCGAAATTCAAGGAGGAGCAACAGAATCGATTGAGCGACACAATGCTCCCTCGTAGACCCAAAATTAAAACCAGAATCTCTGTCGAAACTACCTTCTTCTTCCCAAAAAATCGGATACAGATTTTTTAGGGTTTATGGATTTTTTTTTTTGCAGAGGCTAATAATTTTTGTTAATTGGTTTTTTTTTTTTTTTTCAAAAAACTTCATTTCACTTCAAACACGATCACACACGCTGTCTCTCTTCCATCTCAACGCGTTGTATCGTGCTGGCAATTCCAGCTGCATTTTCCTAACAACCCAAGTTCGTTCTCGTTGTTCCTTTTGTTTCTGTTTTGATTTGCAGAACGGAAGTTTGGTTTACAGAAACAGTTTTCGTTTCAATACCTCTCGCTCTTTTTGTCCTTCATCACCCTCGCATTTCCTCTGTTTGATTCTGAGGAAACAAAGGGGCATTTCTATTTTCTTCTTATTCTGAGAATCGCCCTGAGATTGAATTTTCTGATAGAATCAGAAATGGCTTCTAGCAATAATACGGACAAGGATTCATCCTCTCCAAAAGGTTCGCTCCCTTCTAAGTCAGACATTGATTCGGAGAAGGATTTTTTGCTCAAAGATAAAAAGTCGCCACCGGCACTGCCGCCTCCAATGTCGGAAAAGGGTTCGGTTAAGGGCGAGGCTCCACCACCAAAGTCTAATGATTCAAACTCTTCATCGAAGACACCGCCATCGCCGTCACAGTCTCCCCCGCCTCTGTCAAGTGCACCGTCGCCTAAAGAATCACCCTCCAAGAAATCACCGCCAGCACCGCCACCGCCTTCTCCACCGGTAGCGCCACCGCCTCATCCATCGGTAACGCCACCGCATCATCCATCTGTAACGCCACAGCCTCATCCACCGGTAACGCCACCACCTCCTCCACCGGTAACGCCACCACCTCCTACACCGGTAACGCCGCCGCCTCCTCCACCGGTAAAGCTGCCGCCTCCTGCACCGCTATTGCCTCCACCATCATCCTCACCGTCACCGTCACCGTCACCGTCACCCCCACCACCCTCTTCGCCACCGCCGTCGCCATCATCGAGTAAGGGTGAAAATCCCTCTTCTAGTGCCCCTAAACAGTCACCATCATCATCAGATTCAAAATACCCGTCTTCTTCTAAAAACTCTTCTAATAATTCACCACCACCACCACCTTTTCTTGGTGGTAGTTTCCCGCCGCAGACACACAAAGCCCCGCCGCCACTAACACGGGTTGAGCAAGGTATTGAATCTGGGTCAAATCATCCTTCTCCCCACTCACCAGGTCTTCCCGCTGGCTCACATACAACGCCAAGGAATTCTTATAATGACTCCTTGCCATCAACGTCAGGAGGTGGAGGTGGCGGTGGCGGTGGCGGTGACGGTGATGGTGACGGTAATCCAGGAAAGTACGTTGGTATTGCATTAGCCGGAGTCTGCATCGTTGTCTTAGTTGTTATATGTCTTTTGGTTGCGGTAATAAGGAAGAGAAAACGTGGGGTCGTCCATGATGTATCTTATACGCCGCCAAATAAGAAATCAGGTATAATATTTGTGACTATTTTCTGCATACTTAGTTGCTCTGTGCATCGGACTTAATTTCTAATGATTTTGGTTTTGGCCATCAGGTGAAGATGGGCGTTACTACGGGCAGCAGCCTCTACAAGATGACAACTACAAAAATGGGAGTCAAAGAGGAAGTGGGCAACCTTTGGGAACTTCAGAGTCAGCACAGCCGAAGAGTGCTCAGACAGCTTTTAGCTATGAAAGTGTTATGGAGATAACAAATGGCTTTTCTAGTCAAAACATTATAGGAGAGGGGGGATTTGGATGCGTTTACAAGGGTTGGCTCACAGATGGAAGAGCAGTAGCAGTTAAGAAGCTGAAGGCTGGCAGCGGGCAAGGCGATCGGGAATTCAGGGCAGAAGTGGAAATTATCAGCCGTGTTCATCATC
This sequence comes from Erythrophleum fordii, assembly GCA_032878935.1. NCBI lineage: Eukaryota > Viridiplantae > Streptophyta > Magnoliopsida > Fabales > Fabaceae > Erythrophleum > Erythrophleum fordii. The sequence continues at coordinate 42,552,662 of JAVQMF010000053.1, read as the reverse complement.
GACATTTGGTATCGTTAGTTGGTTATTGCATATCTGAGCAACAGAAGATTCTTATGTATGAGTTTGTTCCCAATGGAACTCTCGATCATCACTTGCATGGTAATGTGAGTTTTCTGTTTCCTTTTTTCTTTTTCTTTTTTTAATAACTCAAATCAAATGTTTTTATATTTTCCCTACTTAATATTGATGATTCTAATGTGTGGATCGTTTGTATGTTCTGACAGGAAAAGGAATGCCAGTGTTGGATTGGACCAAGAGGGTGAAGATAGCAATTGGTGCCGCAAAAGGCCTGGCATATTTGCATGAGGACTGTAAGTGTATCTTGCATTTGTGTTATTGGTTTATATATTCCTACAGTAAAACAGAATTGTATTTTTAAAACGTTTGTGTTATTGCCATTTTATCAGAGCTATTGGTTCCTGATATCCTTGCCAACCCAGAGTCATGATTTTCTGTCATCTGGGCCAACGACATTAGTTTTTTATATTGTTATTCTCCCATCTCATCTCTTAATTGTGCTTGATATTTGATGAACCACTAGATATCTGTACGAATGGACAAAAATGCCCATAGGGCCACAGCCTAGGAGATCTTACATTTTGCCTTAATTCTTAACGTTATTCTGAAGTTCATATAATGCTTTTAACAGTTCTGTGTTACTTTGAGCCACCTTATGTTGTCTCTCTGTGGTTCCTAGATTCCAATATTACCCTAATACATGTTGGTCTAGTTTTTGACAAACAAGAGGTCACAGATATTGACTGTGCTATGAGTATGTATTTTTTTTCCAAGCACAAGTGATAATTAATCTTGTACGGTATTTTTCTATTTCATATTTCATCTCAGTATTTTCTTATATCATTGCAAACTTTAAATTTCTTTTTAAAAGCTAACTATAGGATTTTATCTTTTTCTAGGCAACCCAAAGATTATCCACAGAGATATTAAGTCAGCAAACATACTTTTGGATGATGCTTATGTGGCACAGGTATGATATACTGCTCTTTCTTCTTTAACATGTGTTTCCTTTCAGAAAGCCTTGTGTAATCAAGAAATTAGGTCTCTAAATGCATTTTCCTTGAATATAATTTGACGCTGTTTTATCGTAGGTTTCAGACTTTGGACTTGCCAGGTTAACAGATGATGCTAATACGCATGTATCAACTCGGGTCATGGGGACCTTCGGGTAGGTTTCATTTCTCTGAACATAGGGGCATAGATTCTAATGCATCTGGATTTTATCTGAGTTGCAACTTGCTTTGAATGGGAAATAGCTTCTGGGATAAAAAAAAAAAAGAAAGAAAATACACCTCTATGTGATGATATGGAATAGATTGGTGGTTTCTAGAACTTTGTAGTCTGGAAATACCTTGAATACACACCTCTTATGATATTATTTTGGTTAATAACTGAAACATTATAACTGCAACATTATAATTTATCACTATCAATTTAAATGTAAGGTAGTTTTAAACTTCACACGAATTGGCCAAGCTTTTATGGCTTGATTTTACACAAAACTTATGTGAGATACATTGTATGGAAGTGCAATAATGAAAACATTTGCCAGAAAACCTACTTTAGTAATGCCCGATTTTAGATTTGAATATTGTCTAACTAATTCCAGCTTCACTTTGCAGGTACATGGCTCCAGAGTATGCAACAAGTGGAAAATTAACAGATAGATCGGATGTTTTCTCCTTTGGAGTTGTCCTCCTAGAGCTTCTGACTGGAAGGAAACCAGTTGATCAAACTCAGCCCTTGGGAGAAGAGAGTTTGGTTGAGTGGGTATGAATGAACCTTTTTCTTAATTTTTGCAACTAAATATAGTTGGAAATCTGAAATTTTTTGTTCCTTTGTTTTCCCCATAGCCCTACTACCATGTTATAATAATGAAATTATGCTCAGAAAACCGCTGTCCTGGCATTCTTATTGTTTCTAACTTTTAAGGCATAATATGCCATTTTTCAGAAGCATATGTCATGTTAGTACCTCCATTCCCCTTTTGATATGTGTAATAACTGCAGCAAACCAAGGTTTTTCTTTTAGTGGTTTGTGTGTATTTTCTGTGAAGCAGTTGCACGTTTTCTAGGTCTGTTTATGGTAATCCCTTCAGGTCCATTAGCCCATCAGAGTGTGTAAATTGGTCAAAGAAAAATATTCTTTTAATACAGCTTGAAATATTAGTAAAATATCTGAGCAAATTTTACCCTATTGAGAGACTTCATATACGGGTAGACCAACTGAAATTCTGTTGGACTACTACTCAATTGAGTATAGCTTACAGTAATCATGTTAAAGATACATGTCTATGTCAAATAATATTCTAGATTTCCTTTTTAAAAGCACTAGAAAAGGTCCAGCAAATCATAGACGTACCCATCATCTGAGCTACAGGTTAAAATTACAATTCATTAAAACCCATTAAATTAGCATTTAGCCAATCTCTCATTTATTGCGAATCTTATGTTAAATCAATCATTGCAAGTTTTTCTTTTCCCTTATCTAGGAAGAATATCACACATGCTTCACATCATCAACTGGTTCTTATGATACAAGTAACATACACTTTGACATTGATATTTATTTGCAGGCTAGACCCCATCTCATTCGTGCCTTTGAGACTGGTGACTTTAGCAAACTAATAGACCCAAGGCTTGAGCATCATTTTGTGGAGAGTGAAGTGCTTAGAATGATTGAAGCGGCTACAGCATGTATTCGCCATTCTGCTCCAAAACGCCCCCGGATGCTTCAGGTATTAGAAAAACTAAGAAACAGTTATTATGGTTCACTGAAGTTACATTTTACCTGTTGAGCTTGCGACTGTCATCTTTTGACACAATTTTGTCTGTTCTTAACATTTACAATCTTACCTCCTTTAAGAGAAAGAACCATTAACTAATATATCTCTTGGTTCTCATCAGGTCGTAAGAGCCTTAGATAGCGAATGTGAACTAATTGACCTGTCCAATGGAGTGAAATATGGTCAGAGCACCGTTTATAATTCTGGACAGTATGATGAAGAAATTATGAGATTTAGGATGATGAATGGTATAAGCTTTGGCAGTTCTGAATTTGATATGTATAGTGGAGAATACAATTCAAGAGAGTTGTCTGGATTCCAACGTTTATGGGCGCACGACAGTTTAGGTGGCGAGTCGGGGTCTCGAGCTTTCAGCAAGCGTGGCAGCTGTAAGCATACGAAGGAATACTTATAGAAGGAGCAGAAATGATCATTGGCATATTGGAGTTCAAGGTTGCCAACTAATTTTACCTAACTCCCTCATTGGATTTGCGGCATCATGGCTCTACATCATCTTACAGCGCAAAATAAAAGTTCAAATTCATTTAGATTGCCTTTGCTGGACCTTTACTAACTACTGACTTAGTGTACAAATGTAATGCTGAATTCTCTTCTCTCTTTCTCCGAGTTTTATTCTATTTTCTTTCCCCAATTTTTTTTTTTTAAATATTGGGGATGTGGAAAGTTGTAAAAAGATACCTCTCTCAACTTTACCATTAATTGACTTACTCTTCTATTATTATTATATTTTATTTAATCTATCAAGTGATCTTTTTTTTTTTTTTGTTAAAGAATTAGATTCAGTTGAAGTTTTTCAATCTCCTTCATAATAATATGACATATGAAGAAATTTTTTTAATGCTGAATTATAAAAAAAAATTATTTATCATATTTTCATTAAAAGTTGATGTCAAACATTAAAAATTGTATTTAATTTTTTTTTTCAATTTTAAATCACCCCTAGTCAAATTTCCCTTAGAATAGTGGATTCCTTGTCTGATTTTACAATCATACATTTGCCCTTCAAAAGTGATACTGACAGTGTATGGACAAGGAGTCCCGGACCAATATAACCGCAAATTAGTGGGGATTTCTTTTGGGTGCTTCATATCATTAAGGACTCTAAGGGTGTAACTAATAATTATAATTACACAGACCAAGCTCCGATGTCAGAAGTAGTTGCTGGTGCATTCACTAGCATTAATTAAATGACAAACCATTTCTGTTATCAAATGCGCACTATCATGCTCTCATGGCGAGAAAGCCAGTGACCAACCATAAATCCATATTAGAAGCTTTAATATTTTATAAATAACAGGTAAAAATATAAGAAAAAGCTCTCACAAGTTGCCTACCACTTGGGTCAAGAATTACGGAGTCTGGACATTTAAAAAGAAAAAAAGAGTTGTGTTTGAGTCTAATATCAAACACAATGTAAATTTTTAAATTATATGTGGAGACTTTATATTTCATTACATCGTATATTATATTATATCTGTGTTAGTATCTATATATTTTTAAGTCAAAAATCTAACTTCAAAGTCACCTTCTCCTTGCAAAAATAAGAGTGCAAGACACTATGATTACTGGCCCATCTTGAACTTGTTTTGTTGTTTTAACGTTATATAAGGAAGCAAAAATATGGAGAGTGGCTACTCAAGTGACTAAAATCATCATTCATTTCCTTTCTTGAATGAATAAGATTTCCACATCTTTCGCATGAAAGACAAAGCCAGGCTCAGGGAACTAGAAGGTTCTCCCTTCCTTTAAAGGACTTGGTTTCGGATGTTAGGGAAGTAGATCCGATATACTTATACGGTACAGCATGTTACAACACCATGTATAATTATACATTTCAACTTGCAGATGCAAATCTAAGAGACTAAAAAGCAGAGAAGATAAAAATAGTAACACAATGCTATAACAATGCCATAATTTGGCATAAGTGTACATATTCCCTTCTTCAATACCATCATGCACCTGCTTTCAGCTCCCCATCATCACCAAGCTTCATTTCAAAACCCTTCATGTCACCATTAAAAGGTGGCTTTGGCCCTCCTCTGCCTCCTCCCCCATGCCCATGCTTATACCCTTGCCCATGTCCATGCCCATGCCCAAGCCCAATGGGCTTTGAACTAGCGATTCTCTTGTCAAACCCAATTTCAAGATCCCCTTCTTTGGGCCGGAAGTTGTGGTGGCTTTGCTTTTGGTGCTTAGGAGGTTTCTGGTTGTGGATGTGGCTGCGACTATAGCGGCGGTTGCAGAGTCGCCCCAGAAAGCAAGCTATAGCAGAAATGACTACTATTACAGCCAGAACAATAAAAACTGTCCCAAAAGACCCACTTGAATGATAAGGAGGCGGGTTTGAGACAGTGTTCGGGTAAAGTTGAACAGGTTGCTGAGGTTGAACTTGAGAAGACATCTTGGACAAGGTTGTATTAGAGAAGGGTTGAGGGCTTGGTTTAATTCTGAAACTGTTTGTTCTTTGAGTGCAAATAAAGGCAGATTTGGGTTAATTCATGAAGCAATCAAGTAGATTGATTACCTGCGGGAGGAGAAGGTGGTGTATAATGGGTTTCAGGTAAGTAGGATTTTTGAATTCAAAAAAGAGAAAAGAGAGGAACTTTCTTTAATAAAGAGACACAACTAAAGATATTCTGTGTGTTCTTTACAGCAGAAGAAGAGTTATTGGCTCTTGTAATTGCTTTGTAAGGAGAGAAAGTAGGATTTTGGAGCTTTTAAACACTATAATCTCATGGCCCCATAAAAGTGCAGCCTTTGATAACTGGGGGTGCTCCCATTTAATCATTGGAATAAGATAGTCTCCAGTTTGTGTGTATATATATATATATATATATATATAATAGAGGAAAAGTAAAGGATAAAATATTTGGAGTAAATTAGGTGTCTGTCACTTTGATTTTGCTGCTTATTGGGTACGTTATGAAGGATCAAGGGCTAAAATATTTGGTTCATTAGCGCCTTATTTTTGTTGCAGCAAATATGAATAGCAGTAGGTGATCAATAAATGTTCACTTCATGTTCAAATTAATTTGTTTAGCATTACAAGTTTGGAACCAATAATAGTTCTACTTAACTGTTTCCACTAATAAAGCTTTTTGTGCTTTTTTTGGGGTAACTATATCAACGAGTCTAAGTATGAAGACAGTCAAAAGCAGCCATGAAAATGTGATTGTTTTAGTGGCTGATGGGGCTATAATGCATGTTAGTAATGCCTTAGTCAAGCTTTTCTCCGAAATTTGTGAAAGAGAGAATTGAGAGATCATGGTTTAATATGGGGATTTGTGCATAAATATCAAGCACCACTACTTCCAAGAACAATCTTATCACCTTAATGGGGTCACCGTGTCTGATTGCCTGCTTTATTCCTTTATTCTTTTGAAAGGAAGAATCTGCTGGATAGAGTTGAGTTGGGATTGATTTTAAAACCGTTGATGATTACAAAAGAAAATTATATCTTTATCACGAGAGTAATAGTGCATTTAGAATAATATGATAGATACATCTTTTTAAGTACCAGTATGACCAAGGATACCAATGCAAGAGCTGGAAGAACATCGTTAAAGCTGCTGAAAGCTTGTGTTATCTGTGGAATTGCTTGAATTTTTCCAGTTTCCTAGAAAATCTAAGGTAGCCAACAGTAGCTTACGTCAAAATTTTGTCTCGTTTGATGTAGGGAGAAATAGAGAAATTTTTTTTAATATTTTATTTGATAGTTAAATATTGTCCAAACATTAAGAAAAAAAAATGAAATCTATTTCCATTAGATAAATACGTAAATGAAGAATAATTATTGTATTAAATTTATACAAAATTTATTATATTCTTGTTATTATTACTTTTTTTCATATAAAAATATGTTAATAATTTTTTTAATTCTTTTTTATTCTAATATTATTTTTATCTAACTAAATATATAAATATAATAGCAATCATATTTCTTTTTATATTATATCAAATATAATTATTTTATTTTATTTAAATTTTTACTTTTTTCTATTATTATAATTAATAATTTTGTATACCAAATAGGTAAGAGCATTCTCATTTACTCATTTTTTGGACAACCTAACTCAACCTAATTTTGTTTTGAAAAGTATGTTCAATCAAATTCCTACTTTTGATATGAATCTCAGCTCTAAAGTCTAAACAACAAATCTTAGCTACCATTGAGATTAATCTAAGTATATAGTGAAGATTGCACCTAGAGGAGGGTGAATAGGTACTTTTGTAGAAAAGTAGAATTAAAAACAATTAAATCAATTATATATTAATATCAAATGATTTCAATAAAAAAAAAATTTGATAAAGAGTACTGGTGCAAAAACCTTATAGCCAAACTAAAATATTGTCGGTAGGATCTTCTAAAAGATAACTGAAAAATAAAGATCAAGGAGATAAAACAGGACTTTGTTGACAAGGTTTTAATATAGAGACTGAAACAGAATAAAAAGCGAAGTAAAAAAAGGAAAACATCTGATATATCCTGGTTCGGTTCTTAAAACTTACGTCCAGTCCCCTTGATACACAACAAGGGATTTCCACTATAAAATTAGAGATACACCCACAAAACTTAAATTTTCAACCTCACATAGAACGTTTACAACACTTGGGTTTTACACAATCTTACCCAAAATTTATTTTCCCTACACTTAGAAAAGATTTACTGAAAAATGATATGAAGATATATTTTAAATCCTTATCAATAAAGGATTACAATAAACTTACTTTCAAAAACTCTGACAAGTTAGATTTACCCAAAAACTAAGCTCAAAAAATTTAAGATGAAGAAAACAATGAATACTATAATATAACTTAACTTTTCTTTCTTTGCTTCAGTTCTCTATCTGCTTCAGTTCTTCATCTTACTATTATATAGTGGCTTCCAAAAGAAATATATCATTTGAAGAGTTCAACTTCACAAATATAGCCATTGCAAGAGGTATGAAGGTAGATATGGCTAAAAGAGTTATACTTTTGGCTGCATAGGCTATTTTCTTCTTTTTGATTTTAAATCCTTAACCTTACTTTGCTTCTTCTATCTCTCTTCTACTACTTTTCTTTCACTTTTGCTGAACGAAGTACTTGGTTTTGTTGATAAAGAAGAATTGTACTAACACTCTTTCATATATACATACTCTTTCTTCGTGTCTTTTCCTTGAGTCTGTGCAGTGTATTTCTTTGTTCAACTTCTGTATTGTTTTGAAGATCAGAAGATTAAAGCAAAACACAATGACCGTTAAGGCAAAATGCTTTAGCTTCCTTCTTTCCTACTCTTTGTTTTTATCTTTTGTTTTTCCTCATTAAAGCTTTTAAAAGAAAGCTTTTGAATAGTCCTTTATCTTCTTACTCTTTTCACAAATTTTCCTTTGTAACTTTACTCAAATGAAGAGAAAAGATTTTGGATAGAGAGCTTCTGAAAGGATCTAAATAAGTTGACTTTGGAGAATCTCTAATATTCTTCTTTGATTATTGAATATGGAACTTATGATGTTGCTACTGGTTTGATGAATCAGAAATTGCAAAAAAAGAATTTGTATTATTTTTCTTTCCCATATTCCTTCATCTCCAACAATGGTCTTTGCTTCTTTATCTCTTTGACTCTTTTCTTTTTATTTAATGTGCTTTTCTGATTGGTGTGGGATAGAGACTTGCTTTGTAACAGCCGAAAAAAAAGGGGGGAGTTTCATTTTTTATTTTATTTTATTTTATACCTTCTTTCTTCTTTTCTTTTTTCTTTTTTTTTACTATTCCTTTCTCCCTCATCTCATTTCGTCAATAGCTTCTTCCTCTATTACGTTCAGCTCCCTCTCCTGTTTGAAGCTCACGTTCTCCCTCTCCAGCGCAGCTGCCATATTCCTCCTCTTCTGCAAAGCTTCTTCGGCACTGTGCTAGTCTCCTTGAGCTCCATCTTCACTGGTTCGTGGGTCTAGATCTACGAGCAAATCCGGAATGCTGCAGCTTGCGGTGAGCTCCCATTCCTGTTCTTTCTTCGTTCCAATTACTAAGTCCATTGGTTTATGCTCTTCCCTTCCATTTTTCGACATATTCTAGCTTGGTGGGGTGATAAAGAGAGTTGGAGTTCTTGCCTTGCTTGGTTAGCTGAAAATAGAAGGAAAAATTGGGGATTTTGGAATGAGGCTTCCTCAGTATATTAATCATGCATAAATCTTCTATTTCTATTCCTTAGGAATGATTTTGAAACTCAAATTATGAATTTGAAATATTATATAAGGGTTAAGTTAAGAGGTAATTTTGTGAGCAGTGGATAAATCATAAAATGGAAGAAATTGGTTAGGGAATTATTATTGAATTAGATAAATGCTAAAAATTGTTGTTTTGAGTGTACATAATGATTTGGCAAGTTTAGTGTTAGTAAGAAGCTCTATGGACATTAATTGTAAAGGAGTTAAATTTTGAGGAAGAGCAAGTACTTGTTAGCTCTTGATATCACTGTTAGTAGATAATGATTGCAATAAATTTATGTGTCTTTTCTATTACTATATATACGTACACATATACAATGGATGATTTGAAGGTTATTTGGTGCAGTGGAATAGAGGTGTAATTTATGATTTGTGGGAGGTAAATGCTATGTTCTTGTCTGACTTTGTCCTATACCCTTCATTCTATAGAGGACATTCCATGTGGAAATCTAATTATTCTGGATTGATAAATTAAGAAGTGAGATACGTTATGGGAATTTACCAAGCATAGTTATTGACTGATTATTGGCAAGATCTGAATGGTGTTATGGATTAGATGGCTTGAAATCTCTATATTCTTCTGAGAAAAGTATATATATATATACATATTTTCATAGCAATACTCCATAATACTAGTTTATACATATATATATATATATATACGAGTGACTCTTTTGATTATTTACTAAAGGTGTTTTTTTTTATGTATAGCGTCATCCTAGCTTATTCGGATCTAATAGTAGGTACTTAATTAATTATGCATACAGACATTTATGTAAATATTTAATTAACCAATTAGTCCTTTTTTTTCTTTTCTTTCTTTCCTTTACCCTCAAATTATAATACTCTATTTATTTATTTATTGGGTAATCCTCCACTTGCCCATAAATTTTATGTTCTATGCATTAATAATCTCTTGTTCAATTGCAAAGACAAATGAGTATTGCTTATATTGTTTTAGCCTATTGTGTGTGGGCTACTAGCCCCGATATATGACCTAGTGTAATTTGTAAGATCTGGATAGAGAAGGAGTTGTCCGTTAGGTGTAGCCACCTGTGAAAAGGTAAAGAGCTGCCAACGAAATGAAACCGCCCTAGAGGCTTAATTATACATGTATTGGTAAGTGGAAAAAAAACTACCTGTTAGGTGTAGCCACTCATGAAAGGTAAGGAGCTGCCAATGAAGTGTAACCGCCACCAACAATGGTTAAATCTTGAAATTTAAATGACTTTTATGCTGAAAATTAACTTGTGTAGATGATCCCTCGCCTAAGCTTTAGTATTAAATTAACTTTACCTAGTCAACCTAGCTATTTTAATTATTGTAATTATTTTCCTAATCACTAAGTATAACTCATTCTTTTAAATTTTAATTTTTCAGATAGTGTTATTAGATCTGACCCGCCTCCTTCATCCGAGTAGATAGAGGCGTCGTATTGGTGAGCCCCATCTTCAGATCTCGAGGGCGAGGAAATTTTGTTGTGATAGATTTTGTTTGGTTAATTGTAATACACATTGAAATAAGCTTTGCTTAAAACGAGTGGGATCCCCCTCCCTTGATAATTCTTTTGTTTTATAATATGTTGATTCTAGGGGAGAGCTTAGAGCTCCCTTTATTGTTTTGCTGGAATTATAGTTGTTGTAAAAATTTGGAGATATTCAAATTTAAGGAGAAACTCTGTTGAAATTTTTGTGACAACTATGAATATTTTTGAAGTGTTATTGGTTAGGCTTACGAACTTGGGCATTTCTTGCCTTCCGTGCCGGTCACCCCTTCCATTTTGGGTCATGACATGCTTTTACTTTATGGCATCAGATTTTTTTTATTGTTTCTTGAACTTTTGTTTTTACATTATCCAATATGTTCCATTAAAATTTGTAAAAGGATGTGATAACTCATTTCACTTTTCAATATTTCATGTAATGTTCTACAAAAGCAAAAAGTGATCTTCCAATATAATATATAAATAACACAACTTTTCCCAAAACCTTCACATAGTCAAATGCTAAGCACTTGAATTGCTATCTTCTTTAACATTTTCTTAATTAATTATCATTGCTTGTAAAATTAAATTAATAACAAGGATTAATGCGATAAGTAATATTTAATTATTTTTAACTTAATGCTTGTATAAATTTTAACTTAATAATTTTGTTATCATCAAAATAATTAAATCAAAATCTTGGAGCTAACATATAGACCATGGAGAACTTTCAAGAAGAAGCTGCTTTAAAAGAAATGTGTGAAAAGGAATATAGTATGAATCGGGAAGGTTTCTCTTCATTAAAAGAAAGTAAAAGGAATTAATTAAAAAAAAGGCTTTAGATGCTTTAAGTTGCTTAATAGAGTAAACAATTTGACTTAATTTTCCAACAAAATCTTACTTACACATTGTGAATTATATCATTTATATATTATAAAATAAAATTATATAATTGAATCTTATATAACATTTTATTATGTGATAGTATTATGATAAATAATAAACCATAATATTTAATTTAATTTAATTTAATTTAATTTAATAATATATAAATGACGTAGTAAATTAGTAAATTAGGGGTTTAAGAAAATATTAAAACTTAATGCGATTCATATAAAAATTTAAAATTTTTTATTTTTCTTTTTTTGGGTGGAGACGGAGTTCTTTTTCCTTGGTTTAACCTTATTTAAATAACCATAGCCAAAACAGAGTCTATTTCATTTTTCTTTTACTAAGCAATAATAACCACGGCAACCATTCTTGACCAAATTCAAACCAACATCTACAAAATAAATAAATAAAAGAAGTGACAGAATCTCTGTCAGCTAATAAAAAATGAAGAAGAAGAAGAAGAAGAAGAAAAATAACCTCTGCCTTCTCTTGTTTTTCTCGGCTAGGTTATGAAATCAGTACTCACAAACATTTCATCCCTGCAAGTGCAGTTCATCTTCTTGTCGCATAATTTGTCTATATTTAACAGGTTTCTCACTTTCTCTTTCCATTTATGTATACCTTTGATTCAAAACTCCAAATCAGTGAGTACTGTTTGTTTGTTATGAGCAGATTCTATTATGATCTATTAAAGCTAAGTGAATTTTTAATTTGGTTTTTTTTATAAATTTTTTAATTTAATTTTTCAACGGTTAAAATGTTTAAAATATTACTATTTTATCTTATTTTTGCTTAAAATTTAACAAACTTAAGTTGATTCAAACTTATATATATGCATTCTACATCTGATATGCAAGTTAAGGCATTTAAATTTAAAGTTGAATTTTGAATAAAGATAAGATAAATTTTATAATAAATTATTCTCTCTTTTTCTTAAAAATATTAAATTACACCATTTTTCTTTCTATTTTAAAAATATATATTCCCTTTTTCTAAAATTAAAAAATACGCTATATTTACTTTCTCACAAAAAAAATAAAGTTATAATTATATTTAGTTTAATCAAAATATCTTCATATCTATTATTTATATAATATAACAAATGTTAAATATGTATTTAAATCATATAAAATAATTAATTTTTTAAATTAAAAAATTAAAAAATTATTTGGTAAAAAATAATTATTAAAAACAATTAACATATTCATAAAATCATTTTTAAGATTTAACTCATCTATAAATAATAATGTAATTTCAAAAATTTCATTTACATTAAATTTATATTAATAAAAAAATGGTGTCATAAATTTAATAAAATTTTAATTATTATTTTGAACTCAATAAATAATATTAAAATAAAATTTTAAAAATATATTTTTTAATAATTCATATTTTAATTAAAATAATCTTATTCTTAAAAATATTTTGTTCATATTTTAATTTTAGAAGATAAATATATATTTTTAAATCAAATAATAGAAATATATAAATTGAGCAGAAAAATAATGAAAATCTTATATAATACAACATCCTATACCCTGGACAAAACAGTGGATCCCAAGTCCAAATTTCAAGCGCTTGCGTTGTTCACCCTATTACCTCTGAAACTGAAACTCTTGTACAGATCCATTATCGATGTTTGGATGCGTCGTCTTATAGCATTCCCATTCAAAGTATGTGCATTGTACATACATATAATAAGGACAAGTTGTTGGCCCAAAAAAAAAAAAAAAACGAGGACAGGTCTTTCAAGTCTCGTTTGCTTTGGTCGTTTCTCCTTCTTCCTTCAAAATTTCAATTTGACAAATGATATGAACCAGTACAATGAAATTTATTTTCTACCACAACTTCCCAACCAACAGTCTACTGACATATCTATACTATCAGGAACCAATTTATTGTTTTTCTTCTTCTAGGGTCCTGCTTCAGTTTGTTATATTATACTTTGTACCATTTTATGAACTTTTGCCGTTTGGAAAATTATAGGATTGTGTGGCAATATTTATTTGGGTCAAGACAAGGCAGTGTTTATTTGGAAGAAGACAAGGCCAACGCTATTGTTCTTATCCCTTGCTCCTCTTGACCAAGATAATAATGCAACCCCTGAGCTTTCAAAATAGGGAAAAAAAATTATCCTTCTAAAATGAATTATTAAAAACCAAAATAAATTAAATTCCAATCTTGCCTTAAAGTACACTTAGATTTTTATTCCTTGAATTGATTCATTCATTTAGCATATATAAATTATGAGGAAGATATACATTTTAGTCCCTAAAAAGTACATGTTTTTACTATTTATTTTTTTCTTAATTTTAAAGATACATAATTCAGTCTTTGAAAATTTTAGATTCACTATTTGTTAATCTATGAAACAAATACTAATAGGGATTGATAAGTAATGAGTTAAAAACTTTAAAAAATTAAATCATATATTTTAAAGATTCAAGAAATGAATAATTAATGTATATATTTTTAAAAAATTGATTTTATTTTTAAAATTTAAGAACTAAATAATAAAAGCATATATTTTTCAAAGACCGAATACCATAATTCCTCTAAATAATAAAGGTGTTAAGTTCACTAGTGCAGTGAACGTAGATCCCATTATATATACTATAAAAGACAAATTTCATCATTAAGAAGCTGCCTAAAGCATGCATTATTAGACTAGTTAGGCTGTTTGAGATATTAATATTAATGTTGCTTGTGATTATATTTGAGAGGTCGGTGCCTTCTTATGCATCCATCCCATAAGAACATAAGAATTATATCAATAATAATAATAATAATATGCAAAATTATACTAAACTTTATATTGATTGCCAAACAAATGTACGTCCATATATGTCTCATCTGTTACCCCCCCCCCTCTTTTTTTTTTTCTTTTCTCCCCAACAAAACACGCACATGCATTTACCACCTACAATAATTTATTATAAGCTATATAATAAAGAACAAAAAGTAATTTGTGCATGATTGGATGGTAACTATATCGTATTGGTGATTTAATATATATTAACTTGTATTTCAATTCATTTTACAAATAAAAATTTAAACCAACTGATAATGAACCAAAAGATAAATTTTTTTAAGTAAAACAACCATTTATGATGATCAAGTTATTTTGTTAGCTTAAGTTTTTGGTCTTTTTTTTCCTTTAAATAATTTTGAGAGTGCAATTTCCTAGATAAGTCTAGCACGTTTAAAATTTTACTTTTATATTGTTCTATAAAAAATCAATCTTAAATTATTAAACAAAATACTATTTTTCCTTATCAACCTTGAACGCTTTAAGTAACCTCCCATGGACTACGGTGAAAATGTGTTGGATTAAGGTCAACTTTGACAGATTAAGTAAAAGAAATACTCGGCAAGTTGGGTGTGGTGGCATTTTTTTTTTATTACATGGGAAGATGTATTAAGATATATGCCTTTAATATGGGAGATATGAATTCTTTTATTGCAAAACTTTGAATGTCCTTGTTGGCCATAAAATTGTTTAGAGAGATGTATATAAGAATATTATCATTAAAACTAATTGTAGAAAAATTCTTGATATCATTAATAAAAAAAAAGCACTCCAATTGCAGTTTCAACCACTTTCTCAAACAGAAATAAATTAATATTACGTAAGAGATTAGTTTTATACATGTGTTAAGGCAATCACTGCATGTATTGGATTGCCAATTACAGCTTGTCCCTCCTTCTAGGTAACCATGAGTTCAATAGGCCTTCTCAAGGCTTGCATACTTTCATTAATAATGAGTTTAAGAGTCTCTTTATCATCACTACAAAAAAATTTGCTTTTAATGACGACATTTGATTATGGCTAAAGCTTTCATAGCAAATAATTTTTTGATGATAATAATTGATCATTGCTAAAAGTTTATTGTGGTGGCATTTAAAGGCCCCTGTTACACCCTTGAAAAGATAAATAACTGGCATGGTCTACAAGTCAAAACTCATACCTATAAACCTTTTTAACAACTAGGATCACATACATGAAAGGTGCATTGATAAAGTAGAGCAAATATTTGGATACTTAAGAAGGCTTTCCTTTATTAAACGATTTATACAATGTTACAAAAAATTAATTGCAAAAGAGTTCATTTAACTTTTTGTAAAAAGTTCGGCAAAGTTTCCCTTATATATATGACTACCCGAAATTCTTACAAACAGCCAAACAACCAGCCAAAAGTAACAAGAGAGCTCTGCTCTCAATCTGAAGCACTAACAATAACAAAAAGGAATGGGGGACCCTACCTGTGTATAAGTAGAGCTACAAAAAAAAAAAAAAAGGAGGCAATATACTTAGATACAATTTCAAAAGTTCACAAAAAAAAGGTCCTAGCAAAACCACACTGGCCTCAATATTTTGAAGCAGTCATTCCTATGTCGGTTATAGACCCACCTCACTATCTGTAATGAAAAGAGATTAAAGGAATGAGTTTGAAACTCAGTGAGCAGATAATACTAACTATGACCAAGATATAAATCATAATGAATGGTCTACCTTAAATCTCCAATTTATATCAAAAGTGAAAGCAATAATATAGTATCTAAAAAAAATTCATTTCTTTACATTCATTATAGATAAATCTGATAATGTACATAAATTAAACATTTAAAAAGCTCATGTGTAGTAATAATTGATATGTCTAAACAAAACTAAATCGGGTGAATGCCAACCATATCACTTATGAGGAAATAATAATAATACCAAGATAACTTATGCTTAACCATTTCAACAGATCCATGTGTGGTGGCCGACACACGAGGCTAGCAACACCCTTGCTAACTGGGGTTTAGATCAAGGTGCACCAAGGCTAACAACTACTGCTATTAGCTGTAGGGTTCTGTATTAGACCAATCTCTCCTTTTTTTGTTTTATAAGAAATCCAAGTATATTGAATTAATTAATTAATCAACAATCAAGATTTTTCGATCAATTAATACTTCCATTTGTATTCACACATAATGAAATGAAGTTTAGCATCCCACTATTTTACAATGAACAAGTAATCTAAGTTTCCATAGCAAGTATTATCTACTCACTGCACACAATGACACTAAGAATTTCTTTAAGCTTTGATTTGACGAAGCACCTGATATGGGGTTATCTCCAGAACCTCCTAAATTTCTCATAAACAATTTTGGTTACTAACTAACACATAAATTTATATAAGTTCAAGATATTCTTATTAGTTATTATTTTAATCAGGGTCATAAGTCAACATACAAGCTAGGAAAATTTTCAAATTTTCAATTAGCACTTTAAGTTACCATCCAAAGAGAACATCTTCATCCCAAGCCTTTCTTATATAGCCACCGGAATAACATAGAACACTTCCATATTATTTGAAGCAAATAAAAAAAACAAGGAAATGGAACTAATACTAATATAAGAAGGATAATTTTTTTTTCAAAGCTTAGCTGAACCTATTCCCTGATTAGCCATAAAATTAGGCAAATATCAAGATTAAATTCCCTTGAATCAGATTCTGGACTTTAGCTACCAAATATGAGAAAAAGAAGTGATTCTTACCAAGAAATCAAGGGAGGAATGAAGTGGGTAGAAAGCAATTTCTTGAAGCTTAAAACCTTACCCTAATACCACTCCAAAACTGCTGCTGCGTTGATGAAAAGAGCACACGCTGTAGCAGGAGGAAGGGCCGATTTCACAGTGGATATAACGGCTAAAAGAAAGAACAATGGGTAGGGAGAGAAGAAGGAACAAAAAGAATGGAGATTGAAAGAACAACAAGACGGAAAAAAGAAGCAAAACACAAAATGAAGAAAGGAAAAAGACGAAAAAAGGAAAGGACGAAGCATTTGGACCTAGGTGGAGAAGAAAGAAAAAGTGGAGAAAGTGAGGAGGTTTATATTTTGGATAAAATTAGATTTTGGCCCCTAAAAATTTCAAAATGCCTTAAAGCAGTCCCTATGTCACTTTTTTTTTTTAAGTTGTTATAAGACTTTTTAGCAATGACTTATCTTAAGTTGCTACTAAAAGCAATTTTGTAACAATATTTTTGTCACTATTAAAAGTTTTTTGTGATGATAAAAATATCACTACAAAAGACTTTTTGTGATAATTTTTTTTGTGTCACTGTTAAAAAGTTTAAACAAAATGAATATTACCATTTTAGTAACAACTTGTAGGTCACTGCTAAAATTTTTTTTTTTGGGTAATTCACATATGATATCTATATAGTTTTTTTTTTTCTCTTTAACCTCTTCCTTCAATTAAATTCTAGTGCACAACGTTATGAAGTGAGCATTTTTGTGTGTATTAAGACTTATTTAATGCATAGAAAATTAAGGATAAAAGCAAAAATAGAAAAAAAAATTTGTGATTTATAAATGAAAAATTATTCTTGTACATTTACTTTAAAAATTTTATTTAAAAAAGATACTATTTAGTAATGATTATAATGATATAATGAACAATTATGTAGAATGACCAATCTTTGGTTGTACGTACAAATATAATAATTTGTATTAATTTTTTTAAAAAAATACCAATAAATCAATATTTGATACAAAACTAATAAAAATGTAAAAATTATTATTAAAAAAATAAAAATAAAAGATTGAAAAAAAAATCCTAATTCACTTGAATTTTTTATATTTAGTATATAACCTTTAAACTCAATATAATATTGATATTAACATTATCTATTATTAAATAAAAAATAATTTTTATTTTTAAATACTATCTATTAAATATATATTTTTAGTATGAATTTTGTGTCCAACCATAAAATGAAAAATACCTATATTAATTATTCAAGAAGTAAACCATATTTGATTATATGTAATTATTCAAAAACTAATATACATTATATATATATTATCACCGTACAATTTTTATTATTTGTCAATGATATAATATTGATTACTTCAATATTGTTAGTGCATAAAGTATATTCAAAGTATAAAACAAAAATTAATTAAGTCTTTTTGCACTTATAACGTATATTATTCTTTCAAATTATTCTAAAAACTGCAAGTCTATATCTAGAATATTTTTTATTCAATTCTTCATAAAATTAGTTAGAAATAAAAATTTTACACATTTCACAAGAATGTTTGATTTTATTTTAAAATATTTTTTTAGATTGGTAACAATAAAATAAATTCAATATCATTTTCTTAATTTAAATGTCATATGTATATAAAATTTTATTTAAATTGATACATATAAAGAATTTAATTATTAAAAAAAATTAAAATTAAAATATAAAAAAAAATATTTTTTTGCTATGTTCCATAGTACTACATGGAAGAGGAAAGTGAGTGAAGGGCAAAGGAAAGCATGATTTCCCCGCTTTTGGCAAGGTGGTGACGCCGCCCATTCTAGAATTTATCAGCACCATACAATACTTTGGTGCTTTCCATTATAGAAGGGATAGAAAACAACAGTTGAGGAGGGAGAGACGATGAAAAGACACATTTGCCTATTAACACTCCTCCACGGCTCTCATAGATAGTGGGTGGATGGGTAATTATATATAGCACGTAAACACCATCTGCATGCATTTTAGTGTATATTATTTTTTAATATTTAATTGTAATATCTAATCATTTTAAAATACATTATTTTAAAAATTAGTATATTTTTTAAATTATAATTAAGGGTGTTTTAATTATTTATTTATCTTTTATCTTTATTTATACATTATTTTTTATTTTACTAAATATTCAAATAAAAAATTATTCTCATTCCTTCCTATGTCATATCAAAGATGACCTTTTAAGTGACATGATTCAACTTTATTTTCATTTCTATTCTTCTTGCCATTTTCTTAAAAATTATTCTACTCTATCAGACATTGCCTTTGTTTTTGTTTTTAATCATAATAAAGATTACCAACCATATATATATATATATATATAAAATAAGAAATCACAATTGATCTTAGAATCTTAAAATTTGCATATAAATTGTCACAATATAGCACATTATTATCATTATATGATTATCCAACATTTTATAGTCTTCTAATTTTCATTGTCACTTTTGGCATTTTCAAATTTAAAGAATTTATATCCATTTATTTTTATGATGTTCAACCATTTGTGATAACTTTATATCATTTCAATAATCACCACGAGTCATCATTGATATTTAACAATTAATTTGTATATATGTCACAAGTGGTTATCAACTTGTGCATAGGTTATAACACTTTTTGATAACATATAGTACATAAATTATTAGCTTTTAAAGTTATAGTAAAAAAAAAAAAATTTAACGGCTATTAATTCATCAAAATATGTCACAATTTTTTATATATATATGTGCACTATTTATTTAAATAATAAAATAATTAGTTATAATATAATCAAAATTAAAAGTGATGTAGGTGCTAGTTTATCTTTTTAGTTTTTAAGATATTTACCAATATCAAATTGATAATTATATTATAAATATAAATAAGTTTTGAATTTATAAATAATATAAAGTATTAAATTTTGGATATTATGAAGTATGAAAAAAAGTTTTTATACCTTTATATGATAAACAACAAGTTTGAATGATTGATGACTTATACTAATTTACTAAATACCCGTGTTGATAATATATTATAAAACTAATAAAAATATCAAAAATATAATCATAACAAGAAAAAAAATTGGGAGTAGAAAGTAGAATATAATTCTCATTTACTTAAATATTTTATGTTTAGTACATAACATTTATTAACCTTAAACTATAAACATGTTAATAATATAAACAAAAAAATTAATTTATATAATTATATAATATAAATCTTTTAAAAATTATAAAAATATATATAATTAAACATGTAAAGAAATCTTAAAAAATTTATTCTTTAAAAATTATAAACATTTAGGCTATTATATCATTTACAACCCACATATATATAAATCATTGAATATTGCGCAGAATACTCATGAGTGCATTGTCTTTTGTATCAATCAATCTAATGAACAAGATAATTGCTATCGGCGACAAAAAAGAACATGAGAAAAGAAAAATCTAATTTCCTGGCATTTATGCTCTAATTCTTCCGAGCACCTGTCATTATTTCATGATAATTTTTGTCATTCGATCCCTAATAGCTTTGACATAAAGTAACAACTTCAGATCTTAACGCGATATGGCATTATGCGAATATTCTTTATGAAATTATTATTATTATTAAACATTTTGAGAGCAACGTTTCACGAATCCTATGAATTCAACTGCTTCGTATCTAATCATAAAATGGAAATTTGTGAAGCCTCCAGGGAGCAGGTGTGGAAAGAATTATGAATTCTTTTTTTTTTTTTTAATGAACAAGCCTAGTCACCTTGTCTTTCTCTTTAAGCCAATATACGTACCACACATGTTCACTACGAAACTCGTTAATTTTGCCTTTTTTCTCGTATACAACACACATGGCTTTTTCACGCTAACCCCAAGGGTCAAGGGATTAAATCCATTGATCCCCCATAATTAAAAAAAAATTAAAAGAAATTTAAGAGGGACGCTTGGCTCTGCCTCCCTTAAATTTTTTAAAAAATTTATTTTAAATTTTTAGAACGTGAAACATGTGATTCTGTGTTCTAAATTTTTATAAAAAAAAATTTTTAATTTTTAAAAATAATTTATTTATATATACACAAAATTAATTTTTATTGTTACACATGTTTTTCTTTTATTTTTTTTCCTTATATATATATAGCTCTCATGTCAGGGCCATTTATTTAAGCCAGTGGCCCATCGCAAGATGTTTCTTTTCGAAGAGTAGTAATAGTCACGCACACCGGTTTGTCAGAAATAAGTCACACTCATTAAAAGAGACATTTAAAACATTTTAAATGTTCACTACTTTTATATATTGTCAGATTAATAATTTTGAATAAAAGTATAAATTTTTGGTTTGAAAGCATCAATCCAATTTTTGTAATAGTCTCAACTTCGACCAGGGGAAAAAGGTGGCCCATTGCCGGCTTTCATTTTATTTCTTTTTCTCTCTTTATGAATTACCAATGCCATTTTTTTGACCCAAACAGGAACTTAAAACAGTATGCAGTATATCAATCAACTAGCTATGCTCTTTTGCGGCACTTTTTTTCTCCTCATTATATCTTGCCCTCACCTGATTTTACTAGCATTTTTAAAGTCGAAACGGTAATTAAATTGATGAAAGTATTAGTATATGATTTATTGATTTAATCAAAATTAAATTATGATTAAATTGATGATAATTTTAAAATTTTATTTATCATTATAAAACAAAAAAGTAAAAAGTAAATGGTATTTTTAGCCAAATATTTTAATATTTTAAAAAATATTACTATAAGATGAGACATGATGGTGAGTAAACACAAAAAATAACTAAATATATACTTTTTATTTTTTCTTATATTTTTCTATTTCTTTTTGTTTCACCTTTTTTTGCTGTTAGTATTTTTTTTATTTTTTATTTTTTAAATCTATGAAAAATAAATTATTTTATTTTCTAAAAAGCTTTAAAGAAATTCAATGATTGAGTTAATTGATTTTTGATCAGCTCAATTGATTCTTTGGTTAATTAATTTTTTGGGTTAACAAAATCAAACCAACATCAAATTCTCAATTCAATTGGTCAAATCGGTCAATCCCATCTAATTTTTGTTGTAATGGATTCTAGATCCCACTTTATTCTTAACATATTGTTATTAGGTTTATTAATATTATCATTTGCATTTATCTTTTTTTTTTTAATTTTTGACCAAAATACATAGTATTATGATGTTTTTATAAATATCAACGCAAAACACTTTCAAGTTTACGTATCTAAAAAATTTATTCAATTTTATCATGAAAACATATCTTCATCTCTTATTTTTATTTCAATTTTTGTATCAAATAATTATTATCTATAAATAATAAAATTTCTCTAAATTATTTAATAGTATAGACTATTTTTTTTTCAAGTATAGAAGATAAAAAAATCTATTATTATCATGTTATATGTTTACTTTGATAATTTCTAAAAATTAATATAATTAAATATTCTATCAATCGATTCTATTTCAAAAAATCATTTTTATAAGATTTTTACAATAATAACTTGAAGCACGGATATGGGTTTAAGGCCAATAGCAAACAAATGGAATTTTTTTTTTTTTTGTCTTTTTCTTTCCTTTTGCTGTCACTTTTTTGCTATACCAAATATACCCCCATTTGCTTAATTAAAGTTTGGGTTTTTGAGTCATTTCCTCTCTCCATCTTCTGTAGCACGTTTTCTTCCACCTAATGCCATCTTTTCAGTCAGAGAGCAAGGGCAGGAGACGAACAAAAATAGCTGGAACCCATCATCCATTTTTCCACTGTAACTTGCTTCTTCTTGCTTCAGTTTCTACACGCTACTTCTGGATACAACTCCCACTACATTGAGCTATTTTTAGGCATCATATTTTCGTCTTAAATGGTCTCTATTTTGGGTAGAATTTTCAACGTTGGGGTGGCTAGAAAGACATGTTTATCTCCCCCTTCAAGCTTTCCTACATAATGGCTTATTGGGTCCTCTAATGTTGCTCACAAAAAGCCACCCTTCATGCCTTTCTTTTCTCCCTAACTCTCGGCTATTTTGATGCAGAAGGAATGGTGTATGGAGTTGCTTGGAAAGTGTGGACTTGGGGAGCCAAGGGAGTGAGAGGGCTACGTTTATTTTGAGCTCTAAAATTCAAGCTTGCATTGTGTAGGTATTCTTCTCTCTTGTGGTGTTAATTCTTCCCATTTGATAACTCCCATCTGTGGTGTCTGTTGCCATGAACTCTGTATGTGTGGGTATGTGATTAATGTAGCTAAAAGTGGAGGGGATTGAGTAGCTGTGTAATTTGGGGTATGTACACATATATAGGAAACATAGCTTAAAAAAAAATGAAGGAAGAAAATGGGTTTTTGGTATTATGACCCCATATTATTTTGAGCTATTATTGGTCAACAGAATTCAAAAAATTAGAGGCTTAAAAATTTTGAATATAAGAATTTTGGAAATTTTGTAAGGGAGAATTAGTTAAGACGAGTAATTAGAAAAGTGTATTGTATATTTGGTACTAGAAATGTCATGAGAAGCATAATTAGAAAAGTGTATTGTATATTTGGTACTAGAAATGTCATGAGAAGCATACATAAAGGGGTCTGATTAGTCACTATGACTTAAGAGAAACTTTTTCTTTTTATCATTATTATGAAACAAACAGGTAGTATTCCAATACTAAGACTCTGTGAACTGGTGTTGTAAGACTTTCAGGAAGAAATAAGAACACTAAGAATTTATCAAAAGATACGATAAGAAATTTGTTTTGATGTCATCTTAAGGGGTGAGTAAATAATGCCGGTTATACCTTTTACTTCAAGAATTGTGGTTACATACTTCTCAATTATTGTATTTACTTTATTAAATATGTTTTTGATTAATCACGTTAATGAATTTACTTTCTTAAATATGTTTTTTGGATTATTTACGCGTTTGAATGCTTGTTGAGTATTTTTAGACTATGGGAATTATTACTTATCTACTTTGTCAGATGTTGGGACTATAAGTACATAGGAGTTAGAATTTGATTCACTTTGAGTATGTATTTTTGAGATTATTTTTGGTGAGAACTATCTATTTTGGAATCTTGCAGCTAACCGCAGTAGAGGTTAACCATAGTGCACTGTGATGAGTACCCCAGCTAGCAGGGGTGTTGCTAGCCCTGCGTGGTTAGCCACCATGCGTGGATCTGATTTCATTTTTGAGAACAAGTTGCTCAGCGTCTGTGTTACTTACCCTCGCAGGTTGTGTACTCTGCATTTGGCTAAATTTGGTATTGATTAGATGTTTCCCATTGCAGTAAGACTTGATTTACCTAGAAATTTCATATATATATATATAGTTACTTTTATGGTTTTCCTCGTAAATTAACGTTTGAATAAGATCTTATTGTTTTTACACTGTATAGTTAACCTTGTTTACTCACTGAGTTTCGTCTCACTTCCTTCATTTTCTATTTGTCTCAGATAGTAGGTTGGAGCCCGATTCTCCCTCAGTAACTTAGCGTTGGCACTTTCCTACATTTTGTTGCCCGCATTTGTTCATGTGGGCATCTTTTGTTATTGTTTTAGAATTCATTTTATATTGTAGACTATGGTTTGGAGCCCCACTGAGTCACAGATAGGAATTTCCCCCACCCCTAGAAATTGATGTAACTTGGTCTAAATTGATAGCTGAATTTTCTTATGATATTTTGGATCTAACTGATTGATTTGTAGAAATTTTAAAAGGTCCAATTTACAAGGGAGACTTTGCCAAAATTTTTACAAGAGTCTTTAGAACTATACTTACATAATGCTTATATGATTTGTAATTGTTGTATTTGATTATGATCTTTGGTGTTAAATCTTAGGGATATTATTTAGTGACTGATAGAATTTGGCTTAGTGCTGGCTTACAAAAGAAAGTTTGGCTATCTTCTATGCTAGTCACACCTTCGGTCACGGGATGTGACATTTACTAAACATGAATTTTATCTTATTTAGTCTATAATTTTTTCACACCATATACTTATTACAGTATTACAACATTTCGGTACATATTACACCGTTACATTATGTTTGGGTTCAAGAAAGGAATAGGAGAGGGTGGGGGAGTGAGAGGTAAAATAGTTATTATGTTCATATAATTATTATTTAATAATAGTCTAAGGATACAAATATTATTTTTTTATTTATTCTATTTACTTTTTTTTTTAAATTCTTTTTCATTTGTTTCCTTCCTATTCTCACCACCCAAGCAGAACTAGTTTTAGAAGGTAGGGTAAATTGGAGCTGCCTAACTGAGTTATACATGACCTCTCATGAGACATCATCAATTTCGACCAATCCATTTAGTATGATTGTGCTCCATATGGTAAAACTATATTTTAATTGATTTTCAGTTTAATGTGATCTCCTTCAACTGACATATAGATATAGAAATTAAGTAATACCCATAAAGTTCATTATCATTATCAATTTTGTTTACTTTGAATAAATGTAATTCATAATATTATGAATTCAAAAAAAAAAAAAAGAATAACTCAAATGGTAGAATAACTAAAACTTTTTTACAGTATTATATTAAATATAAAGATATTGAATTGTTTCGGATTAAAGTGTTATTACAGTTGATGAAAAAAAAAAAGATTTTCACACATATCCATATATAAGTTATTATTCAATTATGTGTATTAAGTAAATTATGTGTGTGTGTGTGTGGCGTGCGTACAAACACAGGCTTTCATTTTGTTTTTAAAATATATAATTTTAGGTGAAGTTGTGCTATATGTGTATATGTACATAGACTCTTTTTTCCTTTTAACTTTTAAATTATACAGTTTTAGGTGAAGTTGTATTATACTTTAACGCAATTAATTATAACTTCCCATAAGTTTATTGAAATTATATGGCACTTTCTTTTATTTTTAAAATATATACTTTCTTCCTCTAAAATAAAAAATTTTATTATATTTTAGTCCAATTAATTAAAATACCTTCATTAATATAAATATTCCCCCCCCCCCCCCCCCAAAATATACTTTCTTTTAAATCCAACAAATTAAGAAAATAGATTTAATGATAAAGGAAATCTATTACTCAAAGCCAAAATTAAACTTCAAACTAATCGTAAGGAATTAGTTCATTGATAAATAGAATTTAGATAAGTACATCAAAAGGCCCTGTTGTTGAAAATTCTAATTTGTAACAATTAACCATGAACTGATCAATTTACATATATAAAAGAAAAAGAGAAGAACTTTAAAACTATCATCTTTTCATATAAAAGGTATATATTACACTACCTATTAGTTAATAAATGAAAATTGATTTAAAGCTTTGTTAAATTTAGTAAAAACAAAATCTACTCTTTTTTCATTTGTATATATTTAGATATAATTCAATAAAAAATAATGATAAAGGTGAAAGCAATTAGGTTACCAAACAACATGACCTATTACTCTAAAATATATATACATATATATTTAAGTTTATTGAGGCTATTTTTGTAAAAAAAAATTAAAATTAAAATTAGACTAAAACATAACAGAACTTTTGGTTTTAGGAAAGAGAAGTGTATATTTTTGAAAATAGAATGGGGGGCTATGTAATTTCAACAAAACCTAAAGGAAGTTTATATAATTTCCTCTATACAATTAGTTAAATTAAAGATATTAAATTCATCACTCTTAGAACAAAAAAATCTGAGACTGTTGATAATAGTGAGAGGTTATATTGTCCAATAAACTTAGTCAAGAAACTCTAACCAAAAGACATTAGTCAATAAATGTTAGTTGAAAGCCACAACTGAAAACCCATATTCTATGTAGCATAACACCAAGAAAATAGGAGAGCATGGTTCAGCAAGCTAGCAACCTTGGAGGACAATCAAACTCTATGATCCTCGGTACCAAGCCACCATGCATATACAAACATAATAAATAAAGACATGGCCAAGTGGAGAACATGTACAAGCATTGAGAAAGCTATAAATGGCAATAAGAAATATCATGCAACAAACAAAAAATCCTCTCAAAACACTTGTTTTATAACTTCTTTTATTTTTTTACTCATTTTTTCATTTTATTTACAACTTTTTTTAATGTCTTATTTATCGCTTCCAATCCAAACTTTCAATCAAGTTATAGTAAGTTATTTTTGCATTTTTTTTTGGTTGTCAATCTATTTTAATTCAAAATTTGTATAATTTTTTATTATTGAATTCAACAGTAAATTCTATTTATAAACCTTTTAGCTTTATTATTTATGCATCTTTAAAACTTTAACTACGTTTATAATGTAAAGGGATTTTTTGTAAAGATGGTTAAGTCATATCAATAATCACAAATCTTACAATTTAAAACCGATGTCAAACAAATTATTAGTTCATTAACATTTTTTTCCTAATCATTTTGCATCTATCATCCCACCAAATATTTAAATATTGTAGAGATGCATCCAACTCTTTTTTATATTAATAAACTTATCAAGTAATGCATGTGACAGTAGCAATCAAGCAACAACCAAATCTTGGAATTATTGAAACTAATAATAGTCATAAAATAACAAAAATGTTATTTTCTGCTCATGAAAATACTTCTCCTTATTATATCCTCAAAATCCAAACAAGCATAATAAATAGAAGAGACTAGGCCTAGCAAGACAAGCTGACTTCATGTAGAGGCTATGTGGCCCTCTTTGATTTGCTAATCCATAACGCTACTAAGTGTAAACAACTTGCGTTGAACTTTCCAGATTATTCAGCAATTGTGTGTGGCTCATTTTCATTCTAAGCGCCTTTGTTTTATTTAGCATTTGCGTGAAGCTCATTTAACATGAGGAGCCTCTAGCGAAGGCGGAATGTTGCGGACATAAATTTGATAGTTCTTGTAACGCTAGTATTAATTAGCTTTCAAATATATATACATATACAGAGAGAGAGACACACACACACACACACACAAAAAAGATATTAAAAGTGAAAAATATGAGAAAGAATAAGGTTTGAATTGCTTAGCATTAAGCTTTCCTCAATATTAACTGAAACTGGTACATGTTGATTATGAATTCATTGACAAAATTTAAAATATGATTTTTTGAGTTTGATTTCTGTCCCTTTTTCATATCTTTCAGTCCTGGTCTTTTTATATTGTGTGTGTGTGTGTGTGTGTTAAATGTCGAAACTTAAAGTGGGCAACTCTTTCTTCAAAATATACTAGTATTATATAAATGTCTGAAAAGGAACTATTTTTTGTTTCTGGTAAACAAAAGGAACTGCTGCGTTGACTACCTTTGGATGCTTCTCATTTGGTGGAAGTGGAACAACTATTTGATCTTTCTCATTGGCCAATAAGAACTAGAACCTAGCTAAGAAAGATGGATTAAACCAATGTTTAAGTTCGGATCCTCTAAATTTTTTTATTGTTTTAGGGAAAAAAAAGAAAAAAGAATAAAAAAAATATAAACCTTAACTGCACTCTTATTATTTTGTGTCATTTTCTTTAAAGTTTCTAAAAAACTTATAAAAAGAAGTTTAACAGATCCATAAACCCAACGTTTTTTAAAACTGGACCACTCATAAATTCAATTATTGGACAGTTACAAATTTCTTTTCTTTCACTTCTGCAGTTTGAAATGAATTTGAAAGTTTTCAGACTCAACAAGTATGATATTGTATGTCACTTATCTAAATGTGACTGAATAGTAAATTGCAGATAAGTATGTTCGAATACTTTAATTGGTTGTTAATGCAGAGTAGAATAATTTTTAAAGAAAGTACTATGTTATCCCATTAGATGAAATTGTACAAACAGCCCAGCTCAATGTTCTGAGTACGTCCTTAATCTCCTCAAACCTTAAATGGGAAAAATCCCCCATTGTGAATTTTTCATAGTTTCCTTTCAATTCTACAAGACTATAGCCTGTCTCTTTCCTTAATCCACTATCCTTCAACATCTTTCTTGCATTCGCAACGTCATTCCACTTCTCATCTGAGGCATATAAGCTTGACAATAAGACAAAAGGTGAAGAAGTAACAGGTTGAACTTGAAGAAGTTGTCTAGCTAGTCGTTCCCCGATGGCTACATTTCTATGCAGCCGACATGCTGAAAGCAAGCTCCCTAAAACAACAGGATCATTCCAATGATGGAATTCCTTTATGTACTCTTCTGCCTCAGATAACCTTCCAGCCCGTCCAAGCATATCAATAAGACATGAGAAATGTTCAATATTGGGAGTTATCCCATGAATTTCTTTCATAAAATCAAAGTAAAGTTTGCCCTTGTCCACCAATCCTGAATGGTCACATGCAATTAATAGTGCTACAAATGTAATTGAATCTGCTTTTATCCCTGCTGCTTTCATCTGCTCAAAAATTTCAATCGCCCTGTCACCAAGCCCATGATTTCCAAACGCAACAATCATAGTATTCCATGAGATGAGATTATGACAGGACATCTTATTGAATACATTATGAGCATATTCAATGGAACCACTTTTAGCATACATACTCACTAGGGCATTACTAACTCCTATATCATGATATTCTCTTGCTCTAATTAGATAAGCATGAATTTGCTTTCCTAGGAGAATAGAAGCATTCGAAGCACAGGCAGCAAGGATACTAGTAAATGTGAAGTCATCCGGCCTTGTGCTACATTCATTCCTCATCTCTTTGAAAAAGTTCAAACATTTTGTTTGATCATCAGAATGAGAATAGGCAGAAATTATAGTGTTCCAGGAAATGACATCTCTGTTTTTGATCAATCTAAAAGCCTTCTCCACTTCTTCTATACAATTAGACTTCGCATACATTGCCATTATCACATTGCCAATGAGAGGGGTGGAGTCCAATTTAAGTTTAATTGTTTGGCAGTGCAATAACATCCCTGTCCTAAAATCATTTAAGTCGGTGCAACACCCCAACAATCCCATAAATGTAAAAGAATCAGGAACAAGACCCTGTTTACGCATATCTTTGAACACCTCAAACCCTTTTTCAGGTTCTTGGTTCTCGATATACCCAGTAATCAAAGCATTATAGGAAACAGAATTTGGATCTACCGCATTGTCATAAATTGATAAAGCATATCTACACTGACCGCATTTCATATACATGGAGATAAGTGAGTTAGAAACGAAGGAGATGCATTCAAAACCAGACTTAAGTGTTTGAGCATGAATCTGCAGCCCCAGCTCCAGTGCCGCAAGACTTGCACAAGCACTGACAGCACTAGCAAAAATGTATTCACTGCGTGCAAGCTGCATTTTAGAAAACAGATCAAGTGCTAGCCAGTGCTCCCCACATTGGTTATATCCAGATATCATAGCCGACCAAGATACAAGATTACGTTCAAACATCTCATCAAACACTTGGCGTGCAAGAGAGATGTAGCTGCACTTGGCATACATATTGAGAACATGGTTGGAGATGAAAACATTAGATTGCAAGCCTATTTTCAAAACAGCAGCGTGAAGGGAAAGACCTTGCCAAAAAGCCTTCGTTTTGGAGCAGTGGTGCAAAAGTGATGCAATGGCTTCTGGTATCATCAAAAAGTCTATCTGCGTTGAAGTATAGACATCAAGGACCCCAATGAATATAACTATAAGAAGCTTGACAATATGGCTTTATCAAAAATAGCGACATGCAGAACTCTGTATTCAAGTATAAGGAATATGAAGTTGAGTGAATAATATTACATGGGCAACTATTGCTTTATATACTACTTTATGCTATTTTTCACTTTAACACGAAGCCTCAAATCCCTTGCATCATAGCAATCCAAACTTCCGAAAACATAGGATGTGGGATGGCGTTTATGATTGTAGACTTACAATATCTTGGCATGCGTATCACACTCAAATCCTATTTTTTGAAACTCCCCATTCGGTAAGCCTCTTCCAAAGAAAAACACAAGGCATTATCCTAATGTGTGTGTGCTTCACATATGGCCTCTATTCCAAATTTAGCTATCGAAAATTTCCTTTCTTTTAACTATAAGTTTTCGATAGTAGAGATGAAATTAATTTTAATTTTGTGCTATTTAAAAGGAATATTTCATGGATTGTAATTTTAATGTTGAACGTTGTGAGGAAAGATATATCATAGAGAAATTTGAAGATTTTGCTAGTAACTAATCCTCTTTACTTTGCATCTTGACAGAACAACTTAAAACCATGGACCATCAAATTATTCCGAAGATATTTGACCTGCAGATATCCCTCCCACAGCAAATGGGAGTGTGATACTGCACATATAACGGGCCTTAATCAAGAAGCTTTTTAGTTGCTAACCACATATTGCATCATGATATTGTATTATCATAGAATCTAAACTTAATCAGCACTAAGCAATATAACGAAAGTTGAACAAATTTAGAAGAAAAAAAAAAACAAAACTAAGTTACACCTAAACACCAGAAACAATATTCGATAAAAGTTAAACAAATTAAAACATAAGATCAAACAAGGGGCTCAGAATTTGTAACCATGCGAAACACAGTCACTGCTCACTACTCACTTACCGTATCCTTTCTTTCAGGCATTTTATCAAGCAGATCACAGAAAAGCATAAAGTTTAAAAGAAAGAAGTCAGTCAAAAAGTTGTCAAGCAAATCATAGAAGGAAGAATTAGTGAGACAAATTCTAGGTAAATTGCAGCACGAAAAAACGCTCACAATTTTCCTAGCTAATCAATTTTCACCCACTTGATTTTTGAACATTCCGATAGAGAAAAATAAAAAAAGAAAAACTAGCATGAATTAAGGAAAGAGTGAAGGATAGAGGAAGAACAGTAAATCACAACATATTGCCCAAGGTGAAAGAGTGAAAAAAGCTAAGATTTCTATGAATCAGTGGAATGGGGGAGACACCATGAAGGAAATCATCATAGCCAACCCATGGAAGTAAGAAATATTAAATAAATAAAAAAAGCATATCAACAGATTGAACCAGCCTGAAAGATTGATAAGAACGTCATGAACTAGCAGCAATAGTCAAGGAACCAGCAATGTTCATAAGCAGATGAGTTTGGCCGTCCTCAATTTCTCTACTGCCCTGGCTTTTGAAAATTTGGCCGCCCTTCTTCTTCCAATCTTCTCTCAGTTTATAGCCAAACACGAGAGTTCCAGAATTGCTTATCCAAATCTTTTCCCCAAATTTGTCGTAGCAGCAGCTTGTGAGTTTGCACAACTTTCCTTTCCTCGGCTTCTTCACGCGCACGTTTTGGTATTGCAAGAAAAAGGGCCGGAAGAAACGTAGCACGTTCTGCCTTTCGTTTTTTGGCATGATCCTCTCCAGTCGCGAGGGCCAGTTAAAATTGGAGTTACTTTTTAAGTTCTAAATTACGAGATAAAAATTAAAATTAAATAATTATAATTATAATTATAAAAAATTTATATTTTAAAATATTTTAATTGCGTTACATTTTTGTACTTTATTTTTTTTCCAAAAATTTTAGAAAGAAGCTCAATTTTTGTTTTCACTACATCTCTCCAATTGTTACGTTTTTTTGCGATTGACGTGAACGTAGAGATCAGATTCTCTCCTTCTTGTTTTTGCTTTTGTTTTTGTTTTAATCATTATTATTATTATTATATTTTGAGACCTTTGGATTTGGGCTTTTCAAAACTAGATGTAGTTTTGGGGTCATTTCAATTTGGGTCTCTTTCTTAAAATTTGGATCTCTTTTCTTTTTTTTTTTTTTGAAAATTTTTTATTAATAACTCAAAATTATAATTGACTAAAAAGTAAATATGACCTAAATAACAAAAATGATAAAAAAAATTTAACTGAAACTGACTTAGAATTAATTATAACTAAAAGAGGTGAAAATGCCCAAAAAATTAAATTAGAGTACACTCAAAATTAAACCATGACTTTAAATATGGAAAAAAACATAAAGCTCAAATAAAATCTAAAATAAAGAATTCTTAATTTAATATGTGTGTTTTTATTTTTGAAACATTCATATAAAATATGGAATTCAAAATTACAATCTTAAAAAGCAATCCTATTATCATAAGCAACTCATTTTACTCTCATTAAACTAAGGTTAATTTGACTGTCATATATCCACTCATAATTTGAATTACCTAAAAAATATTGTTATAAAATTAATTCTATGTTCTTAATTTTTGTTAAGGGCATAAACAAAATAAACTAGGAGTTTATTTGTTAAAATGAAAAAGCTTTGTTAATTGTGATAAATAAGTAAATCAGGGATCCAACAAGTTTATGAAATGAATTTGGCGTTATTAGCAAAGCATATCTAAAAAACTGATGAACTTTAGACATAAATCCTTATTTCACAGGGTATTGCGATCAAAATGTTACAAGGGTGTATGTCTATTACAATTAACATTATATTCTAACACAGTTTATATGTGGCAAGATATAAACAATGTTAGATCACTAATTTGCACCAAGTTGTGATGGCAGATGGGTAATGGTAAGCACATTCATCTCAATCTCCCTTTATGGTGGGAAATGTAATCAGGTCCATCAAATAGGTTAGGGATAGTTAAGGACCATATTTTGTATGATAAAAGGACTTGGAATAAGGATAAATTGTCCACCTATTACACAGCAAATGTGATTCAACAAATTATATGACAACCTATATCCATTATAGGGATTGAGAACAAACATTAGTGGACAGGTAATGTCTTTGGACAATACACTATGGCAAGAGGATATAAGAGATTGACTCAATTAGTATCTAATTCAATGTGATATTACTTTACAAAATGGAAAACTTTATGAAAATTGCAAGTACCGTATAGAGTTATTTTTTATTCAACTAGAAACTTTTGTCTAATGCATTGATGGTAATTGATGTTTTGGCATGACATCATCTAAGGTTGGATAACTATTGTCCTTTTTGTCACAATAGTGAGGAAACAATCACTGTGTTCTAATCTAATATACTTTTGCTAGAGTTGTGTGGTTTACATCATTATTAACAACTAGAACTGAACGTTTGCAACCACTATAACATTATGGCTGCAAGATTGGTTTCTTAAGTTTTGGATGCTCTTGAGGGGTATAATGAATATATTAATTTTTTTATTTATACTAATAATATTTGGTACTTTTACAATAGGGTGGTTTTGCATAATTATCATTTACTTTATTGGAAGTTATTCATTATTCTCAACATTTGATATCATAAAATGCTATGGGTTAGACATCTAGGATAGAAGAGCTTGTACAAGTGAATGGTAACAGGTTGCCTAGTGATATGACTCTAAGTGATGAGGTGGTCTATTCTACTATGGATAGGTTAGGGCGAATCACAAAGACAATTATTACATAAGAATTATTTGATCCAAACATGGGGATGGAAAAGAGGAAGCTTCGGTAAGCAAAAAGTAATCTTGTCTCATTATTGCAAGAAAAGGCATTTTATTCTTATTTTAACATAATGTGATTAATTCACCATCCTTTTTCATTCTATAGTTTTTTATTCTTTCTAAAACTCATTACATGTTGATTACAAGGATCATGCCAAGGATTGTGCATTACAAATATTGGGACAAGACCTACACAATTTGTTAGTAGGATTTATAACAACTTGGATAATGTTGCTTTAAGAACAATTGTGAGATAAAATGATTATACAATGCATTAAGGATGTGTTGATGATATCATGGCATAATTATAATATTATATTTTAGTACTTTTATCCATGGATGGTAATCTTTTACTTGTATTATTAGAAAAAAAAAATTCCTTAACTTCTTAAATTATTACAAAGGATTTATCTACTTTTTGTTAACTATTTGTTGTGAATTGCTTCCATAACATTTTATGTATTTTATTTTTTATTTTTAGCTAAGTGATTAATTTTCTTTACTTTTTTTTCCTCTCTATCCCCCCTCTTTTATTCTTCTTCCTCTTTTTTTGAATCCCTTATCTCTCTTTCTCTCTCTCTTATATGTAGCACATAAAATCTCTCTTCCTATTTCTCTTTTTCTAAAGAAAATGAACACAACTCTCCAAGTATTGCAAAGTGAGTTTTTGAAGAGACTTTTGGGTTTAAAACCCAATCCTTCAATCTAATATTGTATGCAAGAAAATCTTCTATTTTAATTCATGGTAACAAAATTAACCCTTTGCTTATATGGCTTCACTTTCTTTGCCATGTCATTGAGGATTCTAGCAATCTAGTAACTATCCAAAAAAGAAGCAAAGTCTTGCATGTTAGCTAATAAAAATATCCATAATTCCCTTTTCATTTTACTTGTTCAAGAATCATATCTCTAGGTTCAAAAACCTCTATTTTCCAACATTAAAACCAAATATATTTTGAAATATATATATATATAATTTAAATTAATGAAAGATTAATATTATTCTTAAAAAGTATTTTAGTCATCTTTTTAAGGAATAAGTGTATATGTTGAGACTGTTTCTTTTATTGAATTTCTAAAATAAAACTACTCAGACAGTGACAACAAAGTGGTTGGTTGGCTAAGGAAATGAAATCAAGTCTCTGGCTTTTGAGAGCTAGAGTCTCTCCACAACTTCTTAATATTCTCCTTGTCTTAAATTCACTACAACAAATACTACATCCTCTTAATAAACCAATGTCTATCTTATGTTAAATATTCTCTCACTCCTCTAGCTCACCCATTCAACTCTTATGTTGATAGTTAGTTATTTCTCTTTAGACACCTCACTAAAGACCACTCTTTCATTTCTTTTTATATTTTCTTTTGTCTTCCTATTATAGGTTCAAATATTCAAAGGCCTATTATGATTAGGCCCATCAATACCCTCACCCTCACCTCTTAGTTTCACCTTGTCCTCAAGGTAGAAATCAAGGAATTATTGTGGAATAGCATCACAGGCTTTCCACGTATTTTTAAACTCAAGTAGCCTAACCTATTTAATCAAAATTTTCACTCTTCTATTGGTTAATTTCCTTGCCTTTCAAACAACTTCAAGTTGAGTTTGCAATTCCATCTCATTAGTTAAGAAGGTAGGAATTTCTTAAGATAATTCAATAGAGTGAAGGGACTTTTTTAACTATGATATATGGAATACGAGGTGAATTTTAGTAATGAAAGGAAGCTTTAGCCAACAAACCACTAGTCTTGACTTTTTAAGGGCTTTGTATGATCTATAAAACTTAGGACTCAACTTCTCATTGGCTTTTTTTTAATAAAGATTTTAGCTTATAAGACTTAAGCTTAAGATATACCATGTCCCCCACATTAAATATCACATCTTTCTTATTTTTATTGGCCTA
This sequence comes from Erythrophleum fordii, assembly GCA_032878935.1. Taxonomy (NCBI): domain Eukaryota; kingdom Viridiplantae; phylum Streptophyta; class Magnoliopsida; order Fabales; family Fabaceae; genus Erythrophleum; species Erythrophleum fordii. The sequence goes on along the minus strand of JAVQMF010000053.1, from coordinate 42,516,485 downwards.
CAACTTCATATACTCTTTCACCTTGTCCAAGTTATCTTTTAATTAAGTCATAATCTACTTTTCAGGCCTTAATGGTCTTGTTAACCTTTTCCATAACAGAGTAGACGTCTTTTAGCTTGAATGAAGTGGAAGGATCTTGACCACAAAGTGCTTTAAATGTTGTCATCTCTATTAATCGATTATAAGAGGTATTAAACTAATATTCTATCTAAGGTAACCACTTAGCCTATTGTTTCAATTTGTCCCCTGTAAAGCAACAAAAAATGTGTTTTTAAGCTTTTATTTACAACCTTTGTTTACTTCTCACTCTTTGGTTGATATCCACAGCTGTGTTTCAACACTATACCAGCCAATCTTGAATAGTTCTTGTCAAAATTCACTTATAAAAACTTAGTCACGATTGGACATAATTGATTTGGAAAATCATGCAACTTAACTATTTCTTTCACAAAGATTTCAGTTGCTTCTTTAGTTAGAAAAGGGTGAAAATGTCCAATAAAATTCCCATATTTAGTGGATCAGTCTACAACCACTAGTATAGTATCATACTTCCTTTACTTAGGCAAACAAATTATAAAGTCTATACAAATATCCTCCTAAATATGTTTTGGTATGGGTAAAAGTTGAAGGAGGCCTGCTGGATGCATGGATTGATATTTGTTTTTAGGCACACTTTAGCAACAAAGTCTTACACATCTTTTTTCATTCCTTTCTAATAAAAGAATTGTAAATAGATGCATATAAGTGTGTAAATATGCCAAATGCCCACCAATGAGGAATGCATGAAATTCTTCTAGCAAGTTTAATCAATGGTGAGTTTCTCGGAATTATTATTTGGTCATTGTAGAAGAGACAGCCTCACCTCAAGCTATAACCCACATGTACTTCTTGCCTAATTATCAATTGTTGCACAATATAGTTTAACTTCTCATCTTTCTTTATTTTAGCATTTAAGGCTTCCATTTCCTCATAATTCCATAAAAAATAAGCCTTATATTCCATTGTTTCCTCCTTATATGATAGTGTATCAGCCACCCTATTTTCAGGATCAAGCTTGTAGTGGATCTTAAACTTGTATCCCATTAATTTGGAAACCTATTTTTGTTGATCTAGATAAACTATTCACTAGTTTAACAAAAACCTGAAAGCTTTTTAGTCTATTCTGCTAATAAAAGGATGACCCAAGAGATAATGAGTTCACATTTTAACTATATAAAATAAATAATTACTATCAACCCTCACTTATAAAAAAAATTTTGTTGAGCCTTATTAAATAAAACTTGGCTAAAATATGCTACAGATTTTCCTTATTGCAAAAGTGTAGCACCTATGCCATGGCTTGAAACATTTGTTTCAATTTCAAATGGTTAAGAAAAATTAGGCATATCTAGCATAGGAATAGAGGTCATAACTTTCTTTAAGGTCTCAAAAGCTCTTCTTGCTTCCTCAATCCATTTAAAGGTGCTTTTCTTAAGCAACCTAATGAAAAAGGGCATCTATCTTTTTTTGATTCTTAACAAACTTTTTATAATATCTGCTTAATCTAAAAAATTCTTGCACTACCTTGATATCTTTAGGTATAAGGCAAGAAATCATAGTTTTTATTTTAGCCGTATCTATTTCTATCTTTTTTACTAAAATTATATATCCCAGTTATTCTAGCTTTGGCTGCCTAAATATGCATTTATTCCTATTAATCATTAATTGCTAATTCAAGAATAGTTCTCAAGTGTATCAAGTGAGTTGAAAAATTAGAATTATAAACCAATATGTTATCAAAGAAAACTAAGATGAACTTCATCAAATATGGTTTTAAAATGTCATGTATTTGTTAAATTAAATGACATGGATTCATAGTGTCCTTCATGGATCTTGAAAGCTATATTTTCTTCAACTTTAGGTTTGACCTGAATCTGATGGTATCCAGACTTCAAATCCAATATAAAAATAATAATAGCTCCATCTAACTCATCTAACAACTCATCAATAATCGAAATGAGGAATTTATTTAGGATAGCAAAATTTTTTGAAGCCCTACACTTGACATAAAATCTCTAGCTTTCATTATTCTTTTTGACTAACAACACCAAGCTAGAGTAAGGACTACTACTAGGGTGAATAATGCCAACTACCAACATTTTTTTGACTAGCCTTTCAATTTTTATCTTTTGTGAATAGGCATATTTATGAGGTCAAACATTAGGAATAGTCTCTTTAAGTTTAACCAAAATGGCATAGACCTTAAAGTGATTGGGAGGTAAGCTTTTTGCTACTCACATATACTAGCAAATTCTTGCAACAATTCTAGAATTTTAAGGGCTTTATCTTGCTATTTTTCTTATGTTGATAACTCACAATATTCTAGCAAGTACCCTTGCCTTTCCCTTTTGATGATTTTAATTATAGAGTTTAAAGACAATAAGGCCCTGATCAATGATACGTCTCCTTTCAAACATATACATTTTTCGTTTACCTTAAATTTCATTGTAAGTTGCCTCCAATTCACCCTTCCTTCCTTGAGTGATTTTAGCCACTTTTAAGTACTAGTTCTACCCTTTCTAGCTTAAAAGGATAAAAATCATGTTGAATCTTCAAACCTTGAAGCTCTAATTTTAAATTTTTACATACTTTTCTTTCAAAAATATTATATCCATTATTTATTATAATTGCATATTTTCTTGTGTTCTAAATAATAAATTACATTTGATTTAATAGCTTGGAAGAGAAGAAGTTATAAATGGCACCACTATTTATGAGGACCAAAATAGATTCATCATTAATTATCCTTATAAGCTTTATGGTTTAGTGCCCATTAGTTCCTACAATAGAATTTGTAGATAACTCTATGATTTGTAAATTTTTATCCCTTTTATTCACATCTTCTCCACCTATTAACTCGTCATTTTCCTCATTTTCTTCAGTAGAAACAATTAACAACTATAAAGCCTTTATTCTTTTCTCCTAGTAATCTTTGTGTATGGAAGTCTGTGTGAATTAGTATTCCTCCCTTAATGGTTATAAGAATGTTGATGGTGGACCCACTTCCTCCTTTACTCTCATTACCCCCTTGGTATCAAGACTTCGAGAATTGACAAAAGGTAACACACTATTTTGTATTTTCATGAGATTTGGAAACTTTTAGAAATTTTACCTAAACCCTTACTACTTTGGCTCCATGTTGGTCTTAATTACCTTAGAAATCTTCTTCTCCATGGCTTGTTCCAACACTATCTTATGTTCTTCCACCTGAAAAGGCCAAGTCTCTAAGATGCTTTATTGAATTAGGTTGCATCATTCTAATCTTAGCTTAAACCACTTCCTTAAGTCTATTATTGAAAACTCTAACTAACACTTCCTCTAGTACATTTTTCATTAGTATAAATAGCATTTAAAAACTTTTTTTATAATCTGACACTGATCCATCTAGTTTCAATGCCATAAGCATTTCATACCCATAACCCAATTGCCTACAATGAAACTTTGTTATGAACTCCTTTTTAAATTCAACTCAATTCTTCACTGGATTAGGAGTTTTCATCTATTGAATGCATTTTAGGGCCTTACCTTCTACGCACATTACTATAGCTTCAAATTTCTCATCCTCGCTCGTGCTATTCACACAAAAGTAACATTTCACCCAAAATAGCCATTCAATTATGTTATCTCCGGCGAATAACTATAGTTCTACCTTTTGAATCAAGATATCTCCTTCAAACCAATTGTGATAGTGATTCCTTTAACTAAATTTGATTGCGATGCTTGCTGGCCAAATGCATTGTCCTTTCCTTTCTTAAGGTTTCATGTTAGGCTTTGTAATTCCATCGCTTTGTCCTTCAAATCCATTAACACTTTTGTTACTATCCTCACCTAAGCTCATACTTCCTCCACCTTTTTCTCCACCAAATCCGTTCTCTACTCTATTTGTGTGTTTACCATTCCTTAAAAAGAATGACTCTAATACCAAATTGTTAAGACTCTATTTCTCTTATTGAATTTTTGAAATAAAATTACTTAGATAGTGACAATAAAGTAGTTGGAGGGTTATAAGATAAGAAAATTGAAAGCAAATAGTTAAGAAAATGAAATCAACTCTTTGGCTTTGGAGAAGTGGAGTCTTTCCACAACTTCTTGATATTCTCCTTGCCTTCTACTCACCACAACAAAAACTATATCCTCCTAATAGACCAATACCCATCTTATATTCTCTCTCCTCCATTCTTTCATTTCTTTGGTCCATCAGTATAATTTCAAAATACAAGAAAGTAATGTGTAATTTGAATATTTTTCAAAGAATGAGAGAGTTATTTACTTTTTTTATTTAAAAAAATTAATAAGATGAGAATGTTTTCTCTTTCCTCTAATTTCTCCTAATTGGTCTTTTATGTCTTTTTAGTACATGTTTTCTTGTCTCCTTTTCAAATCCCACTTTTAGGGATAGCAAAAATTCTCTAAATTTAAAAATCTTATAAGCATTACTCCATTTAAGATTCTATATTCAGAGTTCTTTTTTTTACAAAAATAAAAATTTTCTATGAGTTCAAGAACAAAGACAAAGATCAAATTTCTCTTAATTCAAGAATAAGAACAAAGATCAAACTCCTCGGCACTCAGAGTCATGTTCCCATCAATCTTCTTTATATATAAAAACTCATGTGGGGTATTTTACTGTTCATTCACTATTTTTAGTATTATTTAAAATGTTCCATCTTTATATTGTTTATTTGTATTGTTGTTTCTCTTTTATTTTTATTTTTTCTCTATGAAACCCACATCAAAATTTTAAATCATTTGTACGATTGCATTTTGATAAAATTAATTTCTAAAATTTTTTTTCGTGCATTCACGGGTAGTACTACTAGTTTTATATAAATGTTTTAGAAGTAATATATATATACACACATTATTAACATTTTGTTATTTTTAATTATTTTAATCTTATTTATAATTTTATTTAAAATTAAAAAATCAACTCATCATTTGTAAGGCCTAGCCCATCTTCCATTGCCCAGTAGCATCAGAAAAAAAAAAAAAAGCCCTAAAAATCAATTTGGGCAGGGCTCTACCTGTACTTTCAGAAACACTAATAGTGTGTTTGGCGAAGGGTTGAAGAAAACCAAAATCACGTTTGCAAACTCCTTTTACACAGAAGCAAAGATTTGTCGCTTCTTTACAAACTACGTTTCCCCTCTTTCCGCAGCGTAACCAAACACACACTAAGGCTTGCATACACCCACACATCTTCTCCCTTAAGGTATGTTTGATTAGGAATTTTTTGAAGAGAGAAGAGGAGAAAGAGGGATAAAATATTTGGTTGAATAAAATTGAAAGAGAAGGGAAGGGAGAGAAATGAGACAAATTTCTCTCTCTTCCAAATTAGGAGATTTTGAAAAAAAAGAAAGGAAAGAAATATTTTTTAAATTATAATTTATTTTATTATCTCTTAATTTTTAATATTTTAATATATTAATATTTAATAAAAATTAAGATAATTTTTTATTAAAAATTAAAAATTAAAAATTAAAAATCATATTTTTTTAAAAATATTAATATAAATAATTTTTTTATAAAAATAAAAATAAAATAATATAAAAAATAAATTTATTTAAATATAATTAAATCTCCCAACCTCCATCCCTGAACTAAGGCTCCGTTTGGTTCAACGGAGGGGAGGGGAGGGGAGGGGATTTAATGAGTTATGTTTGGTTAGAAGGGAGGGGAGGGGAGGGAATGAGAGATTATTGTTTGGTTCAGGAGGGGAGGGGAGGTAATTATATTTAGACAAATTTACCCTTTATATTATTTTAATTTTATTTTTTATAAAAAAGTTATAAATTTCAATCTCTTTTTTTTATTTTTAATTTCTGATAAAAAAATTATCTTAATTTTTAATAAATATTAATATATTAAAATATTAAAAAATTAAAAAGAACAAAAAAATAAATTAACATTTAAAAAATACCCTACCTCTCCTTCCCCTCCAAAACCCCCAAATTTGGAGGGGAGGCAAATTTGCCTCATTCCCCCTCCCTTCTCCTTCCCTCCAATTTTATCCAATCAAACACCTTATCCCCCTCTCCTCCCCTTCAAAAACCCCCAACCAAACACTCCCTAAAAACTCTCTGACCCAAACAATAATCCCCACCCCTCCCTTCTAACCAAACAAACTCGTTAATCCCGTCCCCTCCGATTAACCAAACGGAGCCTCACGCACACGGGGAACGCCAAGCAAAAGTCGAAGAGAGGGAAAATACCTATTTTTCAGAGCAGAAGGAGGTTACGAGATCCTTTTATCTAAGTTCTCCGAGGCCGCGACCTCGACGCCAGAAGGAGCTTTGCCGGAGAAGACGATCCGGCGCTGCATCCTCGCCGTTTTCGGCTGCTTGGCCTCCGTGTCTCTTGGGCAAGTTGGAGCTTTCGGCCTACACCGAGAGGTAATCTTCGAACCCTTTTCTGCCATTTTTGAAACTCAACTCCCCATTTTGAGTTCTCTGTTTAAGTGTGAAATCTTCTCCCCATTTTTTGGTCCTGACCATGGGTGGTGTTAGGTTGGCCGGGTTTTCTGTTTAGAGTGAATATAGCTTCCAATTTGTTCATAAACCATTGATGGTTCTAGTTTCTAGTTGCATGGCTTGAGTTCTCTGTTTAGTGTGAATATTAGCTTCATATTTTGTTCCATAAGCCATTGACGGTGTTATTCTGGTGTTATGAAATTCCGTTTTTTCAAACCTTGATTTTAGTTTGTTGTAGAACTTGAATAAGATGTTTGAACATTAAATTTAAGGTTTTTTTTTTCAACTATATTATTTTTTATTTTATTGAATATTATGTTTTTGGTTATTTTTATTAAAATTTCAGGGTCCCCGCTCATCCGCGGGGACTCGGGGAACGAGGATGGTGGAAAATTCTCCCATGTTGCAATCGGGGATAATAAAAAAAAAGGGATGGCAAATCCAGCACCGGCCTGCGGGGTTGCCATCCCTACTCACCGTCTTTTTCCACCAACCCACACAAATACCTTCCTTCAATTTGCATGAAAGAGTGACATTTCTCTCTCACTCTGCGTCTCCGTAAGAATCTCAAAAGACAAAGTACAGATCTGCCCGCAGAAGGTAATGCGACAGCGTTGTGTTTGTTATTTTCTCTCGCTTCTATAGTTTCAAATTCAACTCAGTTTACCTTGAAATCCGCCTTTATAGCTTTGGTTGTCTTCTCAGATCACTAGATGGAAAACCCCTGATGGTAACTGTTATCTTTCCAATTTCTGCAGTTTTTTTGTCCTAGTCTGTAGAATCCTGTAAGCTTGCTGTCATTAAAATTCTTTTTTTCCCCTCTTTTCCTTTTCTTGATTTACTACCTTTGTTTTACAAAAGCAATGTGTTGTGACTTCTTAGGGTAGCAATCAATTCAAAGGGCCCAAAAAATTAGATAAATTATATGCAGCTGGTTGATTGCATATCTTTCTTTTGTAATGCCTTTGAGTCAGTGGAACGGGAATTAAAGGACTTTCCCATATTACTGATGCTTTCCTCCTGTGCCACATTATAATGTTGGCTTTTTGAAGGATCACTTGATTGCATCGCTTCAGATTCCTCATGTTAGATGATCTTGATTGTCTATGTCATATAAAAATATAGGATTTGGTAGCAGGCATGGCAACTATTGATATTAGTGTATGAAATTTGTGTTTCTAAACTTCTAAATGTTGATGGCAATATGTTGAAAAGGCTTTATATATATGTACCTGTGTGTGCGCTCGGGCATACACACAATCTTTTTTGTTTTTGGGTTCAGAATGCATCAGTGAATTCAGTTCTGATTTTGAAACTTTTCTTAAAAGCTTGAATTGCTTGATGAGGACATTTGGCTTTAATTGGACATTATCCAATTATAGGAGATTATTTATTATTTATTATATTAGATTTGTTTATACGTGATTGTTATTATTTATTATATTAGATTTTTAATATATAAATATATATAATCATCATTAGTTCAATCACGGTTAGATCAGTAAACTATGGACCAATGCATCGATTCAGTGACTGATATGGTTTTAAAAATATTAATGAGAAAGATTACTTTGTGTTTTTCATCATTAGTTTAAAAATAATTTTTATCAATATTTTTTAAAAAATAAGAGATTACAAATTAAGAATCAAAATGAAATATTTAATAAAGTTAAGGGATGAAAGTGGCAATTTGGCCTAATACTTTGTTTGGTTATCTATTTTAATTCATTTATATTTCTTTCACGGGAGATTGGGAGTTGGGAGGTTTTAAGGGTTTAATCTATTCAACCCAGCCTCATTGTTTTGCAGTGCAGCTGAAAGCCTGAAACATCTTGAGTCATCTTTTATTCTCAGTCAATGGACTCAGATGCTGAAGACACAAAATCCCAAGTTGAAAACACAGAGCATCCACAGGGTTTAGAGCCACTAACCAAGAAGGCAAAGAAAAAGAAGAAAAAGGAGCGTCCACCAGTACAGGCTAAGGTACAAATCCTCCATGACCACCCAGAAAAAATCCCTCCCATAGTTGGTTATTTTCCTTCTGGGTTCAATCCTCAGAAGAACTTAGAAAACGATTCCAAATCTGGGTTGGATTCTATGAGTATTAAGGTTTACCGAAACAAGAAAATGTCCAAAAGGTTGCAGCTTATGGTGAGCCCTAATGGGTCTTCGGTGGATTTCGTTGGCACTAGTTACTCTGGTGAGGCCACAGCTGGACAGAGGTGCATGCATGTGCTTGGAGTTTTTGATAAAGAAACCCAGACCCTGAAGGTTGTGCCTATTGCTGCTAACAAGGTAATCATGAAAATACATGCTTTTTTATTTGGAAAGTAATAATTTATCCAGCTAAGTAGTAGTTTAGGAAGTAAATGTATAACTTGGGAACTGCGTGTTCAGATATTCAGATTGGATAGTGAGAGGCTTAGAATATTCTGATAAAGAACCTGCAAACACCGTTGGAGAGCTTACATCAAAGCAGAAGGCAGAGAAAGCTAGAGAGGCTACTATTATGTGGGGATCAAAGAAGTCAATAAAAGAGGTAGATTCTGACTTATTGATAATAGTTATCCATTTGGCTTCTTTCGCTAACAAAAGCGTCCTAAATTCATTAGGAAAATCGATATAAGTGAGTGTAGTAGTTATTACTAACATCCAAGAACACAATGTGAATGAGATGGAACAAAATGGCCATTCCTATTCCCATGTTTGTTTCATTTGTTTGATTTTTTTTTTAAAATTAAATTTGGTACATGGGATCATCATAGCATGGAATCATAATATATCTAAATAAATATTAGTAAAGATAGAAAATAAGAGGGTAATTCATTTCCGGTTGCCAGGACTGCCGTTCCAACTTGAGGGTGGAGTCAACTTGAGGGTGGAATGGTGACTCATGCCTATGCAGAATTAAGTGTTGGAATGGAGTCAGCTTTTCTTGTTCTTCCTTGTGTACCAAACTTTTGAAATCCTCATTTATATGGAATGAAGGTAGGAATGGAATTATCATTCTTGTGTGCCATACGTGCACTTATATGAGTGTCTGTCTGTGTGTGTATTGAGACACTGACTTGCAATGGTATTAGTTTATAAATGAGGACAGATGTGGTGGCTCATGAGCCTAGTAGAAGAGCTACTTTATCACCTTTTGTGGTTAACTGGATATCAATTAATTCTGCTTGGAAAAAAGTGTTATTGTCTTGATATATTTTTATTTATTTACTTCACCTTGTTAGAGATATTAGCAATGTCGTATGAATAAATAATGTGGTGCTTGTGCTTATGGGAACTCTAAAATGCCACCATTAAGCCCATTTATATCAATGAAATTGCTCTTTCTGGTGAAGAATATTTCTTGTGATAACTAATAAGTTCATGGCGTGAGACATAACTTAATCTAAGGAAATATGAATGAGTGAGCTCGATATTAGGTCTCTGATAGTAATACTTAAACTGCATTTTACTGCAGGCTAAAAGGTTGCAAGCTCTCAAACGAGAAGATGATCCTGAATCTCAAAAGGATCTGAATGTAAAAATGAAAAGTGTTGTTGTAAACAAACAGGCTCTTGAAAGTACTGATGCTAATGTTTCCCGCAATATACCACCATATGATGTTTCTGCCGCTGAACCTGAGCAGGCATATCCTCTGGAAAAGATTATACCTAAGGTAGAGTGGGATTACCTTGAAGATATTTATAATCTCTTGCAACAGGATGGGGCAGACTTCAAAGGTTACCCGACATTTATCTGCAATAGGATAGAGAGGCTAAAGGAGATTCAGGTATTAATACTGTAAATCCTAATTTCACAACAAATTAAATTGAGTGTCAGTTGTTTCTTCGTCATTTTGGATAAATAATTGTTTTGCTGTTCTAGTTAATATTGTCTACCTGCTTATGTTATTGAAGGGCAGAAAATGTTGGCTATATTAATTATTACACAATATATCTACAGCCAGATTTTCAAATTCTTCTTCTTGGGGAAGTGGGGATGCTGTGAAAAAATTTATATTGAACCCTACTGTAACTGTTGAAGGGGGCAGGAAAGCCTGTGTCAAATTTTGTTTAGTTCATATGAGTACCCCACAACATTTCTGAGATACTGAACTCTGAATTTTTTAAACTCCAGTTCTAAATCCATATTCTGAATTTTTTTTTTCATTTTTTCCCTTCTTCAGCTGATATTTTGTCTGATGTCTATTTCTATAGGATGAGTCCGAAAAGAGGAAAATTTCTTGCATATTCTCATATATCAATCATCTTATAAAGTTCAAAGATCAGCACTCTATTGATGGTGCTTCCTCTGCAAAGGGCCACAAAATCCCAAGCATTCTGCGTCATAAGTTTTCGACAATGTTTGCTGTTTCTGAATCAAAAAGGCTGCCTCCGGAGAAGATTAATCTTCTCATTAGTTATATCTTGGTGCTCACTCTGTTCTCTGATCAATTCCAAACAGACTACACAGATATAACAAAGGACCTGAGGATGGGTTCATTGCCTGTTAGGCAACGCTATGAGAACCTGGGTTACAAGATTTTGCGCCAGAATAGTTTGTGGTATGCCACGCTTCCCGTCCCTCTTCAATTTCCTGAGTTGAGACAGAAGAAGCGAAGAAGATAGATGGCTCAAATTTTGGGTCCTTGTTATTGCCATTTATGATAGCTAAGTTGTCATTTTGTTTGTCATGGTGCAGTGATTATGCTAAATTTTGTTCCCTAACTTTTCTGAGGGTTCTAATGTTGTTATGCAGTGCACCACTCCATCTGTGGTGGTGCGTGTTTAAAGGAGTGAAAATGGAAGAGTGCCTGGGTTGTTTGGAAGGATGGGAGGTGAGAGGACGGTGTGGTGCAGAAGAGAAAAGAGGAAAGGTATGTGGTTTTTCTCTGAGCCAGGGATTTTTCTTTTTTTAAGGATAGGAAAAATTACCTTTTGGGACTGTGTTGATAATATTTATTATGAATAACTTTAAATCTCAATTATTTTAACGATAGAGGAAATTATTTTTATTTAATGATGTAAAATTGTTATCACTCAGATTTTTTAGATTACAAGTGGTTTTTATCATTTTCATTACTTTATTTTGTGCTTGTTATAATCTTCCTTAACATTTTTATCTTATTTGCTTTTATTTGTTACAGTATGAATTTGTTATCAGTTTTTTAAAGTTATAAGTGATTTTTCTATTAATTTTTACTATTAAAATTTGTATTTGTTATTACCTTTGTCACACTCTAAAACCAGATGTGTGACTGGTATGGATTGTGAGATGCATCTTACGTTCGTAAGTCTCACATTACTTGAACTTGTGTACCATTAGACTTCACATAAAGCAAAAAGAGTACCTCCCGAGATTAGGGTATTTTGAAGTTTCTATAACAGTTCACATTCAACAATAGAGCACGGGAGCTCCATTCTTAAGTACTACTAATTAAACTAACTAAATCGACATACACTAAGGATGGGGAATCCTCCCTGCCATTGTTGAAGGAAAACATCTAGATATACAATTTGCTCCTGTAAAGACAATAGAATGTGTAATACTCACATAGAACAATGTGGGCTCATCCAAGAGAGGCTAGTTTCAAATAAATAAAATGGTGAGTATATAAATAAATGATAAAATGAAACAAATGGGTATCCTGTAATAATTTTTTAAAATTGTAAATTTATGCTTCTTAATAAATGAATAAATTCTAAATGTCCAAACATGAAAATATATATTAAACACGTAATGATACAATAATTATGAAAATATGATAAAAATAAAATAAATATGTAACCTTCAAAAAATATATTAAAGAATTTTAAAACTATACTTCCTAAAAAATCTTTAGGTTCAGAGGACTTTTTCTGTAATGAAATAATAGTGGTGGTCATAGAGCTAACATAGATAAATAACCAATAGTCATGGATACACAACCTATATGAATAAATAATTAATAATCATGAGCCATCAACATATATAATCTCATCCGCTTCTTTCACGTGTGATAATCATCATATAGGGCTAACATTTCTTGCCTTCTCTACTAACTCGCATATCTTCCCATGATGCACTAAAGGCCAGTAGAATTAATGTTAACAACTAGTGTTTTGTAGACGGACCTTCACAACATCATCATCATATATGAAATCACATTAATTCAATTGATATTTAAACATTTATCAAACATAACTCACATAATAATTATAGAATATTTCTTAGAATTATTCCCATTAATTTCGTACATACGCCAACAATTTATAAATCAATAATTTTAATATAATTAAAATATTTTTTTATTGAACATTGATGAAATTGAAAATTAAAAATTTAAGAAATCATGCTATTTCACAAAAATAATAAAAATACAAGGTAGAAAAATATCTAAAACTTAGAATTATACAATAGAATGTCATCTACGCACAAAGCAACAACACGAATGATATTGCCCACCACTCTTTTAAAAATTCACTGATTGAAACTTGCCTAAGAAATTCCTTAAAATATGAATAACGTATAATTATGAATCGATTGAGAGAACCTTATACTTCACAACAGTTATGCATTTCTCGATCAAAATTTTTCAAAAACGTACACGGATAATTTTTTTTTTTTGTAAGATTTTAGTAAGAAAAAAAAATTAGAAAGTGATGTGATTGGCCTTGTGAAGATGAATTTAATGCCATAAATTTCTTTCTTCTGTTTACACCTGCGATGTGTGTAGTGAAATAACTCCATTACAATTATAATGTTATCATCCTAAATGAGTATTTTTGAATGGGATGATGATCTTACTCATTATGTATTTTAGTCTGCTAGCAAGTAGATTCGATATAAATTTATATATAGTATTACGTAGACTAATTAAATGAAAACCTTTAAATTTGTAGGGGATTCCAATTTAATTAGATGTCCCTTAATTACTTAGAAAAGATAGCTAACATACCATATGGACCTAAAGCTTTTGAACCCTCATTTGAAATGCAGCCAATTCAATCTCAAGCTTAGTAAAGCGTTTTGATGAGTGATCAATATGGACATCTGTTTGAGATTGATCTAAAAAATTAGAGTTGTTGCTCGTGTTTTGATGAGTGATCAATATGGACATTTGTTTAAGATTGATATAAAAAATCAGAATTGTTGCTCGTTTATGTCCTCTTACCGTTAGTTTGAATGTGTCTATTCAAAACATTATAATCCAAAATGTTCTATATTGTCCACTGATCTAGGTCCAAGGACCCATATGTATTTGTAAGTCTAATTAACCAAAAAAAAAAAAAATAGAACCCAAGAAAAGGTGTGGCAAAACACAATAAATATTGAAAAGGGGTTAGTTCAATTAACAACAATAAATGTTTTCTTTTATTAATTTGAATTGGATACTTCGCATCTAGAAGCACTTTGAAAATAAAATTTTAAAGGCATTAAATTGATGTAAGAGGATACTCTATTAAAATTGTTTAGAAAAAAATTTTAATATTGAACTAAGTAAAAAAAAATTCTGAACATAAAAAATAATAAGATAAATTTGGTTTTTTTAAGTAAAAATAGCAATAAAGATAAATTATTTTAAAACTATCAATGTTTAAATCAAAAAATTATTTTCCAGAACTTTTAATTTTTAAAGTGGATTATGGGATTAGTCGTTAAATGTTAAAGAATTGTTTTTTTTAAAATAATGATTCATGCATTGTTTACTATCGTTTAGGAAATGCCTATTTTATTTTGAAATTTTTTTGGTTTAATTTTCCTTAATTTAAGATTATTGTATATAGTAAATGGAATGAATGGGTATAAGGTTCTTATGCATATATGTTGTTAGTAAATTATGTAATCTCAAAAAGGCTCTTATTTTTTTGGAATAAGTCACAAGTTCATAATATTCAACACCATATTAGAGACATAGAGGGGTAGTTATTGCATATGCAAGAGAAACTTCCCAATGAGGATTTGGAAATGAGTGAGAAAGAATGTCATTATAACTTGGAATTTTGGTATGATTGTGAAAAATTTTTATGGGCTCAAAAAGTTAGGCAAGAGTGGTTGGTACAGGGGGATTGTAACATTAAGCGCTTTTATAGCTTAGTTAAAAAGCGACATACTAATAATTATATTACATGGCTTAAGGATAATAATGGCACTTGGGTTTAGGATTCGAGGTAGATAGAGCATGTTACGTAGTCATATTTTTAGCAGGTGTTTAACTCTCATTTTGTTGTCATTGATGATATTTTGCAAGCATTATACTAGGTTGCTATTCTTACCCTTTCTGAAGTTCACATACGAACTTTACAAGCCAATGTTACTCTTATTGAGCAAGCTATGTTTTCAGTTAAAGGTTGATAGTACCCTTGGTTCTAATGATTTTCATGCTAAATTTTATCAAAGCCATTAGGAAGTGGTTAAAGGAAACTTGATATAAATGGTCATGGTTTTTTTTTGGCTGTGGTTATTTATTGAAGGCTTTGAATCGATCATATATTATACTCCTCAATCTCTTAAAGACTATAGTCTTATTAGTTTGTGTAATATGGTCTATAAGTTGATTTCTAAGATTATTTGTAATTATTGGAAGGAGGTCTTGGTTGATGTTGTTGCCTTTAATTATAATGCTTTTTGACCTGGTAGTTGATTTCTGATAACATCATTTTGGTGTTTGAGTTGTCACATAAATTACATCAAAGGTTGTTTAGACTAGTTGGTATGCATATAAATTGGATATTGTCAAAGCTTATGACAAAGTGTTGTGAAGTTTTCTGGAAGTAGTATTAAGGAAAGTGAAATTCCATCACATTGGATATAGCTTATTTTGTAGTGTATTTATACTGCTTCTTATCAAGTGATTGTCAATGGGCATCTTACAAAGATGTTTTTCCCTCAACATAGCCTTGGACAAGGTGATCCATTTTCCATTAACATTTTATCATGTATGATTCATAAAGAAAAGTAGGCTAAATCCTAGCATAGAATTCGAGCCTCTCGTTCCTCTTTGCAAGTGTTTTATTTAATATATGCAAATGATACATTACTATTTTTTCAAGCTATGAAGCCTATGTGTGATAAAGCTAATGATATTTTGTTTCAGTATAGTTGATTGTCAAGTCAATGTGTTAATCTAAGTAAATATGAGATTGTTTTTAGTCCATATGTGTTTCATAGATTGAAGAAACAAATGTTTGTGATGTTTGGTGTAAAGTCTATGGCTATACTAGGGAAATATTTGGGTATATAAGTTGATATAAGGTGAGTCAAAACTCAATTACATCTAGATGTGGAAGATAAAATTGATTGTAAATTGCAAGCCTAGAAGTCAGTTTTATTACCTTAGGCAGGGAGAGTTACTTCAATCAAGTCAATTCTTAGTTTTGCTTTAATTTATTCGTTATCTTGTTTTGAATTTCCCCAAAAATATTGTCTTAAAATTGACATGAAATTGTCTAATTTTTTTTTGGGATTTTCTGAATCTAAGCTGAAGTTGCATTTCCTTGAATTAGGCTTTACTAGTAAAACATGTATGACATTTAGTTCTAAAGGTTTAGTGTCTTTTTTTTCCAAGTTTTGAGGCCTAAATATTATAAGGGTTGTTATGAAGGTTGTTTGAATACTCATTTGACAATAGGTTGGAGGTGGAAAGGAATTAGGAAATCCTCTTTGTTTATTTGTGATAATTTAAAGTGGAAAGTTAAGAATGGAACCAATATCTTGTCAATTACCCATTATTGGTAGCCTATGCAATCAGGTGCTCTAGTTTTACGTTAGATTGTAACAAACCTTATTTTGCATGATCAGGATAAATGGAATACGTAACTTTTATCACAATTATACTTTTCGGACCAATTCATTAGATAGTTTAGATATCTTTTTCTATTATTGGCCAAGTAGATTCTTTTGTTTCGATGGGTAATTCTTCTAGTATTTATAAAGTCTCATATGGGTATTGGTTACTACTTAGAGGATTATCTTCTAACAATTCAATCAATTTTATTGCTTGGAATATTTTATGGAAGTTTTGTCTTCCATTTAGAGTTGTTGTCTTTCTTTGGCATTTATTGCAAAATATTCTTTCTCTAACGTTAACTTTTCAATTGCATCATCATTTACCTATTGCGATATGTTTGTTCATTTTGTCATAGATTAGATGAGTTAGTTAATCATATGTTCTTATTATGTCCTTTTGCTTGAGCGGTATGATTTGGTTCTCCTTTGGATTTACGGGTTAATAAACTTTTTTCGTCAGATCTCAAGGTTTGGTTGTAATGATGGTTCATGCAAGGGTTGTTAGATAATTATGATGATGCTAAGTGTACTATGCTTTTTAGTTCAGTACTTATGTCATTTGGTTCTGTCGTAATAAGAGAATCTTTAAGGACTCTTTTTTGTGGCCTTGACTGGCGTTATGTATGATTCACTAGCTTAGTCAAACGGATAGTATTCCATGCCTTAACAACAAGGCCAGCGTTAGCATGTTTCTATTGTTCTTGTTGATCTATGGGATGGTGCACGATCAATGATTTTTCTCGGTAGTTTTTCTTCTTTTGGGTGGCTAAACAACAGTTGTCAAACGAAGCATCAAATTGATCTCAATATGGTTTGGTCACAGTCTTTTCATCAATGGATTTAGGTGGATAGGAATCATCAAGCTCGAATGACAGTGTTGTTGGAGGCTACTAGGCATGCGTTGCAGTTTGTTCTTCGACAAGAAGTGCTTGCTACTCCTCAACATATTTGATACCTATTTGTTTATTTTCCAGATCTCAATTTCAACTTTTATTGGCTCATCATAAACTTTCTGTAAATTTAATAGTACTTAGATAGAATATTTAGTATTTCCTTTCCTGTTTTTCCATCTCATAGGATTTTAATGATTCCTCATAATTTTGGCATCAGGTAAAAACAACATTTTTAGGAGTCAATTTCTTTTTGCCCCTTAGTTTGTTAAACTTTGGATTGTATTTGATTCTCCATGTTATTTAAAAAAATATATATATCCTTACACCAAAATAACCTCCCACCATCCTCTTCTGTCGTCGACATCGTCATATCCAACTCTATCATCTATCTTAGGTTTCCAAGTCATTGAAGGAAAAGCAGATAAAAAAGCACCACCAACCAATGCATCAGCCATGGTGTGTTTATTTTTGGTAGGGATGGAATCAAAAAGAGGAAATGATTACAAAAGCAAAAGAGCTGTTGATGTTATAATGGTGAAAGTATTGCCAACAGTCTTGCTTTGGTAGGTATGGCTTGGAGATATATGCTTCGTCGTAAGTAGTGGTCTCGCAAGTATTCACATGATGACAAAGACCTCGTTCCAAAGTTTGTTAATTTGATTATTTTATTGCTTTTAATCCTTTATTTGAGTTCTTTCCCATCATTGGTTCCTTCTCCCCACGTGAATCATTTGGATAAAAGCAAAAAAACAGGGAAAGATGTTTAACTGATATAGAACCTTTTTGTTTATCGATCTTTTTTAGGGTCATGTTTATTAGACATTATCTTATACGATGATTTGTGTTTAGCTGCAGATACATCAAATCAGAATTTAAAATATATAATGCTAATCTTTCAGAGCCATATTCTTTGTTCTTACCTATCTCTTCATCCTCTATCACTTTCTCACCATGAATTAGATCTAGATGCCGCATTGTTAATTGAAATCTCTTCCTTATGTAGAATATCCTACAATACTTGCTCACTAATGACTAGCTTAATCCTTACCACATTACTCTATTTGCAATTTGCAATTTGCAATCCACGCCTTCTTTTTACCGGCTTTCAGTGGCAGCCAGACGAGGTATAGTACTGGCCACCGAGCAATTTAGTGTTGGGTTGAAGATGGTGGAGGACAGGTATGGAGTCTGAAAGCCATAAATTCTGTCAAAACTTGATTCACTTTAATGCGTGCCTTGTATTCACGAATTTTCCCATCGGATTTCATGATTTGCTAGTCTTCTTGCAGAAATAGTAATTCCCAATGGCTTTTCTTTAGTTGAGCCCAACTTTTTCAAGGATATGGTGAGAATTGATTGGAATTGGGATGGTTGAGTGCGAAGCTGACAATACCAATGCCAGGTAAGTAACAGTTATTTCACTGTGGGGATCTAATTAACAATTTTTAAATCTGTAGGGACTTTTTCGGGAAAAGATTAACTAGTGGAACTAAATTAAAAATTCAAAGAAATTATATGGACTAAACGATTAATTTAACATAAAACATTTGTAAAAGGACAATGTATACTATTATTAATTTTATAGAAAAAAAATGTATACTATTATCCATATTAATAAGGTTTGAATTCTTGGGTCTCAAATTAATTAAAAAAATAATATTTAAAAAATACAAATATAAATTATGATTCAAAAGAGAGAAGTTAGAATGTACAAAGTAATATTCTAACTTTTTTTGTTAATTTCATAGATATAAATATATTATAATTTAATTTTTATTCAAAAAATATTTAAAAATTAAAAAAATGGGATATACTTTAAGTGTATGTTAAGCAAATAGTAAAAATAATTCTCCTATGATTTTTTATTTCCACATTATTTATGATTGAATTATATACATATCTAACTCTAAAGTTATGTTTGATATACAGAATATTATGTATGAAAATAAAAAGAGAATAAAAAAAAGAAATAGAATGAATACAAAATGAAACTCAAACCACTATTTAAAAAAAAATTAAAAAGAGACAAATATTATTAAATAATAATAATAACATAATAAACATTATGAAAAAAAAAAAGCTTTCATTCTCTTTCTTTTTTTCCATCACCATACTAAACACAGCAGCGTAGAGAATTAGCTTAATGCTCAAGAAAGCTAGGCAAATACCTAGGTATACCACTCCAACATAATCGGGTCAATAAAGTTACCTTTAGGCACCTCTTTGAGAAGATTAATACAAGACTCTCATCTTGGAAGGACAAATTCTTAAACCTAGCAGGCAGGAATACCCTTATCCAAGCAATAGTAGCAGCTCTTCCCTGCTATATGATGCAAATTATGTACTTACCTGTCTCTGTGTGTAAGGATATGAAAAAAACAAATAGGAATTTCCTCAGGGTTCCTTGGGGGATGAAAGAAGAATGCATTTGGTGGCTTAGGATTATGTGTGTAAACCAAAGCTCAAGGGAGGTATGGGTATTAAAATCCTAAAGATGCAGAATAAAGCTTTCCTCGTGAGAATCTGCTAGGACTTGGTGAAGCACATAGATGTTCTATGGGTGTGCATTTTAAGATCCAAATACAGATGTGGGGACACTCCCATCCCCAAAGTGCAAAAACGTTGCAACTCTTCAAATGTGTGGCAAGGTATCTCGAAAGTGTGGAAGGAATTCTAGCAAAGACTTGGATGGAACCTAAGAGAAGGTAATTAGGTAAAGTTCTGGCTTGATAGATGGACAACCATGGAAAAACCCATTATAGAGTATACTACTAAGGATATCCCAGAGGAACTCAGACAGGCTAGGGTGAAAGACTTTGTGACCCCCGATGGAGATTGGGACATCAGAACCATTCAAGAGCTAGTCCCGAATTGTATTTTACAATCTATAATCAATGTTGTTCCCTGAGACCTAATGGAAGGAATGATTCTGTCAAATGGATGACTTTGCAGGATGGAGCTTTTTCTACGAAGTCAGCTTATGAGAGTCTCTTACAGGAGGAGAAAGATTCCAAGAATACCGTGTGGAACAAGATTTGGAGGTGGCCTGTCCTCGAAAAGAATAAAAGCTTCTTATGGCTCTTAGCCTATGACCGATTACATACTAGAAGTTCGAGGGCTTAGTGGGTCTGCGGAGTGCCCCTTTGAAGACGAGGAAACAGAAACAACTATTCATTGCATAAGAGATTATGCTAGAGCATCCAACATTCGGTGTAAAGTGGTTCATCCTAAATGGTGGAACAACTTCTTCTCCTTACAGTTGCAAGATTGGATTAAATGGAATTATTGCAATATGCCAGGTAACAAGACAGTTGAATCCTTGCCATGGCAAAAGGTTTTCGGCTACCTTTGTTGGCTCCTATGGACCTCACAGTATGAGATGTTATTAAGAGGTTATACGATAGGCAATGAAGAACTCATCTTCAAATGCTTAAACTAGGTTTCTCGGGATACCAACATAGAGAGAATTCAAGGGAAGAAGATTGATCAGCACAAGGAACTCTTGATTAAGTGGAAATTACTAGTGGAAGGATGGGCCAAAGTTAATGTCGATGGGTCTGTTAAGGCGAATAGTTTAGCCGCTTGCGGTGGCATCATCAAAGATGGGCTTAGTGAGTGGATTACTAGCTTTGGAGGTAATCTTAGGCGATGCTCTATCACCACAGTAGAGCTATGCATCCTGGAGGGCCTTAAGCTTGTGAGAAAGTGCAACCTAAAGAAGGTGGTAATCCATACTGACTCTATGGCTGCCCTTGGTCTAGTGTAGAACAACTGTGACGAGGTGCATTCATGCTTTAGTCTAGTTGCTGAGATTCAGAGTCTCTTGTACTGTAGCTAGTGGTGCACTAGGATTGAACACACCTTCCGTGAAGCAAATCGCTGTGCTAATTGGATGGCCAATTACACCCACGCTCTTCCACTTGCGTTCCATGAGATCATGAGGCCCCCTCCTGGTGTAGGGCAGATCATGTTAGATGATATTGCTGGAGTTTCCTTAACTCGCTCTGTGATAATGGAGTGATTTTTCTTGTTTCTTGCTTTGGGCCTTGCCCCCTGTGTATCTAAAAAAAAGAAGATATGCTTCTTACATTTAATTATTTGAGTCACAAGCCAATCCAAAGATATTCTCATTGGACAACCAAATTTCACAAGAATTTTTTTTTACGTAATTTCTTATATTTTTATAGTTAAATTTTCAATTAAAATATGACAAATGTATAATTTTTTAATTAAAATATAAAAAATATATAATTTTTGTAAATAATTATATAAATTTTTAATTAAACAGTACATTTAGTATATTTTTATTAGACAATTATATACTTGTTAAGTTTTGATTGAAAGTGTAAGGATATAAGAAATTACTTTAAAGTTAATCCTTGAAGTATTTATATTTCATTAGTAATTAGCTTATTTAATTAAATTATATTTGCTAAAAGATACTGCAATTTAATGAACTAAAAAACACTGAAGCTATTACCACTGTTTTAGATTCCGGTAGGAGGGCTAAATTGCAGTACTGCAATTGCTCAAAAGAACAGGTAGAGATGCGTAAATAAAAGACAATGAATGCTCAGAATCAAATCCTCATTAAAGGATCACAGACCAAACCATCCATGCAAAGATTTCATATTCAAGCGTATCAAGGTAGTTCTTGTATATTCATACAATCCCAAAAAATTTACCCAAAAAAAAAAATCATTAGCCGTTATACAACGCAGCAGGAGAGACAACAGCATTCACTTATGAGCCTTCATTCTCAATCATTCGTCATACAATTGCCTACTGCTTTTGATCATTTTACAGAATGGCAAGACTTCGATGCGGTTTCATGAACATTTGTAATGAGATTCTTCTATAAAAACATAACAAGTGGATGTTTTTTCTAACTCATTAATACATGTTATAGTTAAATTAATGAACCTGATAAGGACCATTCAAAAACTTAGATATTTTCTTACGGAATACAGATTATAGAAGTTGCAAATGCAAGTCATTTGAAAGGCCAGGCAATGAAGAATTGCCTTATCTAAGCTGCATCGACACAGCACTCTATACTTTCATCTCCATGCAATTCCCCAGCAACAGCACAGGATACACTGCTGGGAGCTTGCTGCACCACTTTATTTACCAATAATTTCTTGAGGTCATGCTTATCAGAACTCATGAAAGCACCCACAGCTCCAAGAAACCCTTCATGCCGCAAAAACATTGCTTTTGCCTCACCTTTAGACCTGTAAAGGTCAGAAGAGTAATCTTGCATTCCTTTTTTCATATATTTATGCCAGAGGGACAGACAAGAGATCAACAAAATTGGCTTAAAATTCGTATTGAAACTTTCCTTACATGTTTGTAGGTGGCCAGGGTGAGCAAAATAGAAAGGAGTTACTTATTGCTTACCAGAAATTAACAGCAACAGATATTGTGTCCATTGTAAAAGGATGACTCCGGATGAAAAATCCACCGAAAAAAATCCTCTTCAGGCCAAATCGAAGAGCATTTAAGTAAGAAATCTGAGAAGAAGAGGAGAAAAAAAAGAGACAAAATCCATTTCAAAGCCTGAGATAAACATAGCAAGTAGACTTATAGAAGGCCATAAATAAAAGAAAATTTTGATAGAAAAGAATAAGCACATTAATGTATAAACAGAAAATATCAGTCATGAAGATAGAAATATGGACTCGTTATAGGATCAGAACTTTTATTTTCCTCTTTAGTTTATTTTTCATAAAAAACCAAGGTGAAAACAAAATTTTATTTATCTGAAAAAGTGATCTATTTAGATCTTTGCTGAGATGAGAATAGAAATGCGCCACTAACAGAATGTGACAAAGATAAAGAAGCGCATTGCATAAAATGAACAGAAAAGACAGGTTTAATGTTCTACCAAAACATTTTCATTACTAGGCACATACATATATATATGAATATGATGTATCGTTACTTAAGTTGATAATAACTAACATATACAAGTTACAACTGACCTGTCCAATATTATTTGAGATCATTCTTAGAAGAGATCGAGCAATATCTTCAGGTTTGTAATCTCCACGCTCCTTATTATCAGAAATTGCCTTCCCAAAGCTAGAAGCTATTGTTGTTGATGAAAGACCTATCTGTCATCAATCAAAGGAAAAGAGTATAGTTAACAAACACTACAGAAGATTATTCTCCATTGAAAGAAGTTCTTGGTTTACAATAACTTATCAAAGAATGGTAACACAAGAATGCTAGTTTTATCATCTTAAACAGGAAAAAGGACTTACACTTTCATCATACCTTTGAATAGTCCATTCCACCATAAATATCTCCAACAAGCATATCTATCACTTTGTTGTTCCCTCGATAACTTAATTCCAGCAATTCATCAAAACTGAATAAGAAAAGCCTATTATTGGCTATCCAATAAATCTGTATGGACCGATAATGAATTAGAAAGGAAGATACCTCTTGCACTTGGTTAAAAGCTTTCCCAAACCGCAGAAAGTTCCTCCACCAATACTTGTTCCACTAACTCGCTCAAATTTACCATCTCCTTCCACCTAAATGAAAACAATAAAATAATTTGAAGAGCTTAAAAGAGTGTATTTTGTAACCATAGAGCAATTAATATAATCTGTACGGCATCTACCTTAATCATGCTAACACCTGACCCAATATTAACAAGAAGATAGGGATACAGATCGTTGTGGTCCACCTTCATGAATTGCTTTTGACCATCCATGTAGGTAAATGCTTCCTGATGGACAACCTGTAGCAAGAAGTACCACAACAGAGATGAGATATTCTGTTGACCTACGTTCAAGGTGCATGAGAGAAAATATCCAGCAGCTAACCTGTATAGCACATTGAACAGTATATTGTAACAACAACACCCCTACTAAAGCTAAAGAAAGAGGTAAAGCAAATTCTAGTGGTAATTTCCTACAAGCACCAATAAAGAAAGAACATAACTTTTGAAGGAAAAAGATCATAAAGTGCAAGGTTTCTGTAAATATGGCTTAAAGGGTAGTAGGAATCAATAATGAGTTTGAGTGACCAACATCAGTCCTCAACAAAAAAGAAAGGCTTATTGTCAGAAAGGATGGTCATTCATTCCTGATAAATGTTTTACTTTATACACTAGCATGGAAAGGAAAAAGACATGTTTTAAAATCCAATATTATAGAGGCTGGAATTATGTTTGATAACAAAGGATACACAAAAAATATTAAGAATTTTAAATTACCACTTACAGTACTAAAATATGCACTACTACAATCTTGCAACCACATGGATGAATGTTTTACTTTATACACTAGCATGGAAAGGAAAAAGACATGTTTTAAAATCCAATATTATAGAGGCTGGAATTATGTTTGATAACAAAGGATACACAATATATTAAGACTTTTAAATTACCACTTACAGTACTAAAATATGCACTACTACGATCTTGCAACCACATGGATGAACTAGTTTACAGGTGCTACCAACTACATCCTAACCTTGTACCATGAAAATTTCCCATTTGCATGCTGACAAGGAAAAGAGAGAATAGAAGATAAAAGAGTAGAGAAATTGAGAGAATTAGGAAACTGAGATTTCATTAACTGTTATAACAGCCTTCTCCTTCTGTTTACCTGACTATTTAATGAGTTCATTAATTAGGACTTTAACTAACTAACTCTCTTAACAACTATTCTGTTAATAATATAACAACTACTTCTCTTTACATCTGTTATATGCTAACAATACTCCCCTCCCAAAGAAATCCTTGACCTCAAAGATGAGTGCTAGAAAAATTAGGATACAACCTTTCCAAATCATAGAGTTGAACCAATGAAACTTCTTCATAAGGAAAATCCTTCCATTGCACCTCAATGACTGGTTTGCCCCTCTTCTGAACTACCCTTCTTTGCAACATAGTTTCGGGAATAAGTTGGTCAGGTTGAGCTGGCCAATCTGTGGGTGCCTCTAAGACATGGTTGGATCAGGACATGATTTCAATAGAAAAATGTGATGAAAATAGAGTCTCGTGGTAAGTCCTGCCTATATGCCATTTTTCCTATCTTTCATAAAATCTTACAAGGACCAAAATACCTTAAAGCAAGCTTTCAGAAACTTTTTATAGCTACTGAAATTTTCCTGCAAGGCTGTAGTTTCAAAAACACCCAATTTCCCTCATTAAAATGCATGTCAATTCTCTTTTTATCAGCGTGTTGTTTCATCCTATTAGCAGCCCTTGCTGAATGATGCTCAATAATAGCCACCATCTCTCCCTTGCTGCAAAAGAGCGATCCACAGCTTCTACATCCTTAGACATATAGGGGATATGAACAAGAGGCTTCTGACCATATACAATCTCATAGAGTGTGGCTTGAACAACTCAGCTAAGGATACCACTTAAACCCCTCCTTAGGCTTTTCCCATGCCATGCGCATCAAAAAGGTTTCTAAGCAATGATTTAATACTTTAGCTTCACCATCAGATTGGAGATGATATGCTTAAGTTGAATTTTTTTTTGAATTCCCAGCTGTTTTATGAATTCCTTCCAAAAATTATTAACAAAAATTGGGTCTTTATCACTAATAACTTCAGCAGGAGCCTTATGTAGTCTATAAATGTGGTCTGCAAACTGCTGGGCTACATTTGCTGCTGTATATGGGTGTGAGAGCCCAATAAAATGAGCATACTTGCTCATTCTGTCAATAACTACCATAATAGTATCCTTACCCCATGATCTTGGCAATCCCTCTATGAAATCCATAGAAATACTTGACTAAATACCTTGAGGAATAAGTAATGATAGAAGTAATCCCGAATTAGGAATGTTTCCATGCTTACAACAGGCACATGTATCAAACTGCTTGATAAAAACCTTGATGTCAACCTCCATTTTACTCCACCAAAATAAAGGTTTCATCCTTTGATAAGTTGCCCATACCCTGAATGTCCTCCTTGAGAAGAGTGCATCCAAGTGAGTAATCTTTGCTTAAGTTGGCTATCATTTCCAATCACCACTTTGCCTCTTCTTCGTAATACTTGACCATCCTAGGCATACTCAATTTGGTGGCGGGGATTTTGAGCTAAATGTGCAATGATAGCTCTAAAATTATCATCTTGCTGCCATAAGTCTTTAATTTATTGCCACAATTCAGTAGAGATGGAGGATACTGCCATTTGCAATAGTTGAGCTCCTTGAACCCTAGAAAGGGCATTTACTACCCTATTATCATTGCCCTTTTTATATCGAATCTCATAATCATACCCAACTAATTTAGCAAGCCAAAGAAGTTGGAATGATGTCTCAAGCTTTTGATCCAATACATACTTTAGACTCTGATGAAGTGCCTTCCATCCAAATATTGATGCCACTGGTCCATGGCTTGCATCACAGCCAAAAGTTCTTTCTCATACATAGAAAGTGCCGCATGTCTAGGTTAAAGAGCCCTACTATAGAAAGCCAATGGCTGACCTTCTTGCATAAGAACAGCCCCTATACCATAGCTGTAAGCATCAGTCTCCACAGTGAAAGTTTTAGAAAAATCTGGCAAGGCAATAACTGGGGTTGTACTTAATGCCTCTTTTAAGGCCTAAAAAGCTGTATTCACTTCCTCTGTCCATAAGAACTTATTTTGCTGTAATAGTTTAGTTAATGGCCATGCTATTTCCCCATAACTTCTGATGAACTTGCAATAATATCCTGCCAAACCTAAAAATAATCAAAGTTGCTTCACTGTAGAATGTGTTGGCCACTGTTTGACTACTTGAATTTTTTGTGAATCTGTAGTAACCCTTCCAATTGTGATAATATGCCTCAAATACTCCATTGTCCTTGATGCAAATGAGGATTTGCCTAATTTGACAAAGTATTAAGGTTTCTTCAATACATCTAATACCAATTTTAAGTGTTTCACATGATTCTTCAATGTGGGGTTGTATATAAAAATGTCATTAAAGAAAACAAGTACAAATGTCCTCAAAAGCTCCTTATTAATACCATTCATGGCTGTTTAAGATGTGATTAGAGCATTTGTTAGGCCAAATGGCATGATGTTAGGAGACCGTTGATTACTTACTCAAGGAAGAGAAGAACTAGTAGGAAGTTGGATGAGGTGGCAGAAGCTGATGTACATGTAGATAGTAGTTGAAGGAATTTCGAGTCTAGATAACAATTTGACTTAGTCTAATAAGTTGTTTCATAATGTTAGAGTCTGTTTAGATATTATTCCTTATTTCTGTTATTTCATTTAATTATTTTAATATTTATTTATGCATTATAAATAAGATAGAAGTCACAGAAGTCGGCAGGGAGAAATTTAGAATTATTATTGTATTCTTTGGGAGATTCTCCATTTGGCTATTTAGAATAATTTGAGTGAGATTCTTGCTCTTAATTTCTTAATAGAATTCTCTTTCATCCATCATCTAATTTTTCTGACACTTACCAATTTGGTATCAGAACCGTGATTCCATTATGGTTACCACTCACGCTTCTAATAACCCTCTTGACTCTTCTAATGTTCAACAAGACCCTCCATCTGACCCATTGGCTACTATAGCTTCAAAACTTGAAGCTCTAGATGTTTTATCTACTAAAGTGGCTGCCCTTAAAGCTGCCTCAACCAGCACTGTGCAGTCTAAAGGGAAAGCACCAGTTGGTAGTTCTGGGAGGCTCTCTCATTGGGATGATGATAGTGAGAAAGATTATGAGAATACATGGGGGTATAGGTGCAATAACTGTTTACCACACATCAAAATTGAATTTCCTAAATTCAATGGAGGTGATCCACGTGGTCGGATGCTCAAGGCAAAAAACTATTTTAGGTATTATCAAACACAGAAAGATTTGAAGGTTGACGTAGTAGCCATGTACCTAGAAGGTGATGCCTTGGATTTATTCTCTTGGATAAATTCGGAACGCACAGTGCTATATTGGGATGAGCTGGTGAAGGCATTGCAGGAACATTATGGGCCTCTAGAGTATCAAAATCCTGATGAATACCTTAGTAGTATCAAGCAAACACGTACCATGCAAGAATATAGGCAGGAATTTGCAAAACATGTTGCCAGGGTGACCAATTGGCCAGAGCATGGCCTCATTGGAGTTTTTCTCAATGGCCTTAAAGAAGAATTGAAGGCTGACATTCGCATATAGAAGCCGCCAACGGTGTATAGGCTGTAAGCCTTTCCCTAGAATATGAGAATAAGTCTCAAATGCGTGGGTCGAAGCCCAATACCACTAATCCTCAAAGGCGCATGAGCCTGCCTTTCTTCTCACAAACACATGACGCACGAGAAGGCAAGCTAAGTTCTTTAAAATTTTTAAATCCTACCAGATCAACGATATTGTCATCGAATCTTCCTAAATCCTCAACGACATCTTTGGCGAAGCCAAACCAGTGGGATCCTGTGCGACAACAGAGGCAAGATAAGGGGCTCTGTTTTCGTTGCGGTGAAACGTTCAAGCTTGATCACCGTTGTAAGCCAAGCTCGTTTTTTCTTATGGAGATAGATGAAGAAGGTAATCCTGTAGTAGACTCCCTAGATATTGCCGATGAAGAAGAAGAAGGACTAGAGGATGTCGAAATCTCCTTTAATGTGGGCAAATTGGCGACGGCAACTATGAAGCTTCACAGCACCCTCCAATTGCGTGATGTCCTGCTTCTTGTAGATAGTGGGTCTACTCACAATTTCATCTCTGACTCATTGGTACAAGAATTGAATTTTTCAGCTTGGTTTGTTCCCACTTTCGGTGTCCAATCAACGGAAGTATAGTGCACTGCAACAAAATTTGTAAGGATGTTGAAGTTAAGCTTCCAGATTTGACCTTATGAGAGGACTTCTACCCATTTTCTCTTGGTGGAGCCAATCTAGTCTTAGGCATTAAATGGCTTGCTTCACTCAACACTGTTCAAGCCAACTAGAATAAGAAGTTTATGGTATTTTGGCTTAATGGTAAGCGCTATAAGCTTCAGGGAATTCCTTATGAAGGAAATCATACTGCTCAACTTCATTCTCTAGAAACCACAGTAAGTAACACAATTTTTGGACTTCCTTCTCCTTTGAATTTGGAGCAAATATGTTGTGATTTCGCTGTTGTATTCGCTGAGCCCACAACACTACCTCCATTCAGAAAACACTACCATGCTGTTCCATTACTACCTGATACTATGCCTCCAAATATTCGACCATATCATTATCCATACTATTAGAAAACAGAGATAGAGAGGCAAGTGGATGAACTGTTGCAACAGGGATTTATTAGACCTAGTTCAAGTCTTTTTGCAAGCCTAGTTTTGTTGGTGAAAAAGAAGGATGATTCATGGCACCTCTTTGTTGATTATAGGAAACTTAGCAGCATCACAGTTCCTGACAAGTATCTTATTCCTAATGTAGATGAACTTTTGGATGAGTTACATAGAGTTGTTTATTTTTCTAAGATTGATCTTTGGTTAGATTACCATCAAATTCATGTCTTGCCGATTGATATTCAGAAGACTGCTTTTTGAACACATTCAGGGCACTACGAGTTCGTGGTTATGCCATTCGACTTAACTAACACTCTTGCCACTTTTCAGGAAGCTATGAACGATCTCTTTTGACCTTATTTGCGGCAATTTGTTCTTGTTTTTTTTTGACGATATTCTAATTTATAGTTTTACAGTTGAGCAACATGAAGATCATCTGTGTACAGTGCTATGCACAAAGTAGGAAAATTCTTATTATGCTAACTCTAAGAATGGCTCATTGGGAAAAACACGAATACAATTTTTGGGGCATATAGTATCTTCCAAGGGCATTGAAGTAGATTCAAAAAAGATAGTGGCTGTCATTGATTGGCTGATTCCACAAAATGTTAAAGAACTTTGGGGATTTCTTGGACTCACTGGCTACTATCAACTCTTTGTTAAAAATTATGGCATTATTGCAAGGCCTTTAATTGAGTTAATTAAGAAAAATGCCTTTATGTGGTTTTCTAAGGCACAACAAACTTTTGAACAACTCAAGCTAGCTTTAACTATTGTTCCTGTTCTACAGCTTCTAGATTTCAATTCTGAATTTACCATAGAGTGTGATGCTTCTATAGAGGGCATTGGAGCTATTCTCATGCAGCATAATCATCCTATAGCATACTATAGTAAGGGGTTCTTCCTTTTTAATTGTTTTAAATCTGCTTATAATAGAGAGCTTCTTGCTTTAGTACTAGCATTGCAAAAGTGGAGACATTACCCCTTGGGACGACATTTTTATGTGAAAACAGATCATTCTAGCCTTAAACATCTACTGCAGCAGCGCATTATCACTAATTCGTAGTAGCGTCTAATTATGAAGCTTCGTCCCTATGACTTTACTATAATTTATAAGGCAAGAAAAGAAAATAAAGGAGTAGATGCACTTTTTAGGCACCCACAATATGCAGATTTTTTCCAACTTTTTATGCCCCTTTCTACTGAACTGTTGGATCTTTCAGAAGCTTTAACACTAGATCCTTTCACAAATAGTATTCTTATTGATTTGCAACAGGACCCTTTATCTCGCCCAGGCATTCAGTTGGCAGACAAGAAATTATTTTACAACAATCACTTAGTCATACCTCAAAATTCTCATCTTTGCTCCAAACTGTTGGCAGAAGCACATTCTTCCCCAGTTGGAGGATATGGTGGTTTTTTAAAGACCTTGAAGCGACTAATTGAAAATTTTTACTAGCCCTCTATAAAGTCGGATGTGAAAACTTATGTGCAGAATTGTTCCACTTATCAACAAAATAAGTACCAAACACTAGCTCCAATAGGCCTATTACAACCATTGCCCATCCCTTCTCAAATTTGGGAAGACATTTCCCTTGATTTTATCATTGGTCTTCCAAAATCTGGAGGTTACGATGTTATCTTAGTGGTTGTTGATCGTTTAAGTAAGTATGCTCACTTCATTGCTCTCACTCATCCATATCCAGCAAAGATAGTACCTAAAAAATTTTGTCAAGAAATTGTACGCTTACATGGTATGCTTTGCTCTATTGTTTTTGACTAAAATTATTTATTTTTAAGTATTTTTTGACAAGAATTATTCAAATTAAGCCAAACTCAATTAAAGATGAGTACGACTTACCATCCACAAATGGATGGCCAAACAGAAGTGGTGAATCGTTGCCTTGAAGCCTATTTGCGTTGTTTTGCACATGACCAACCCAGACTTTGGAGTAAATTTCTATGTTGGGCTGAATATTCCTATAATACAAGGTATCATGTCTCTATTAGTTCTACTCCTTTCAAGATAGTCTATGGTAGAAACCCACCACCTTTACATCCTTTTGTAAAAGGCAAGACCCTTATTGCAGATTTAGAAGATCAGCTAGAAACCAGGGATGCTATACTCAAACTACTCAATTAAAATTTGAGCAAAGCGCAAGCTCGTATGAAGTTTTATGTAGATCATCACCGAAGAGAATTACAATTTCAAGTAGGTCATGTTGTTTGGCTACGTGTGCAACCTTTTCGTCAAAAATCCCTCACTAAAAGAAAGTATGAGAAGCTGTATCCAAGGTTTTTTGGGCCCTACAAAATTCTGCGTAAGGTTGGACAGGTTACCTATGAATTAGAATTACCTTATGATTCTAAAATTCATCCAGTGTTTCATGTCTCTCTCTTACGCCCAGCATATGGTCAGCAGCCATCATCTCCTCCTACTACTCTACCACTCATAGCAGAATTAGAATTAAAGTTAGACCCTGCTCAAGTCTTAGATCATCACTAGACAGGCCATAACACACTAGAACTTTTAATTCAATGGATCAACCGACCCCCTAAAGAAGCAAGTTGGGAAGACTATGACCTGCTTGCTATGCAATTTCCTTCTTTTCGACTTGAGGACAAGTCTTTTTTCCAGGGGAGGGATAATGTTAAGAGACCGCTGATTACTTACTCAAGGAAGAGAAGAACTAGTAGGAAGTTGGATGAGGTGGCAGAAGCTAATGTACATGTAGATAGTAGTTGAAGGAATTTCGAGTCTAGATAACAATTTGACTTAGTCTAATAAGTTGTTTAATAACGTTAGAGTCTGTTTAGATATTATTCCTTATTTTTCTGATTTCATTTAATTATTTTAATATTTATTTATGCATTATAAATAAGATAGAAGCCACAGAGGTCAGCAAGGAGAAATTCAGAATTATTATTGTATTCTTTGGGAGATTCTCCATTTGGCTATTAAGAATAATTTGAGTGAGATTCTTGGTCTTAATTTCTTAATAGAATTCTCTTCCATCCATCATCTAATTTTTTTGGCACTTACCACTTGACAACAAACTCATAGCAGCCTGAATGCATTTTAAAGGCTGTCTCTCAATGTCCCTTGGCTCCATTCTTATTTGGAATTGGAAATTTGTTTTTAATTGTCTTATTATTCAACTCCCTATAATCAATGCACATTCTCCACAACCCATCCTTCTTCTTTACAAGAACTACAGGGATTGCAAATGGAGATGAACTATCTTGAATGACCCTTATTTGAAGCAACTCATCCACCATCTTTTCAATAACATCCTTTTGGGCTGTTGGGTATTTATAAGGTCTAACATTGGTAGGATTAGTCCTGTCTTAAAGGTTGATAACATGATTGTGACCTTCTCTAAAAGGTGGTAAGGACTTGGGAGTTTCAAAAACAGACTTGTAGTCAACTAGAAGTTCTTGTATAAGTACTGAAACTTCACTTCCTTCTTCTAATTCAATGGCCCCACAAATCACTACTTCTTCTTGCTTTTGTACTGACTGAATGAGGAAGAATTGAGCCTCCTTTCTTTTGATTTCTTGAATCTGTTTATGTCACCATCTTCTATTTATTAGGAGTATTTGCAATCAACGTCACCAACTTCCCCTTATACCAAAATACCATATTCAAATCAAAAGAATTCCATTTGACACAACCTATGGATTTCAACTATTTCATACCAACAACCCTGCCACGGCCATTCAAGGGAATAACCAATGCATCTATATTGAACTCCTCTCCCTGCATTGTCCACTCAAGTTGCTTCCAAATTCCCTGAATAGCCAATTTTCTCCCTCCTGCTACTCTAACTTCTGCTTCATCTAGTTTCTCCATTGGCCCCCAAATTTTTTTGACCATTTGAAGATCTAGAAAATCATGTGTGTTCCCACTATATATTAAAATCTGTATAACCCTTCTGCCCACATGCCCTTGCACCCTTATCATTATGCTCCAATCCACACCTTCTATGACATCAGGTGATACCGTTGGTACTAGTTGTAACACTTCCTCCTTTTCACCTTCTTCTATATCATCTTCTTCTGTTGGACAACAATTTTCTTCAATTTCTATCAACTGCAATTGTAATTTCTTCATTTGTGGACACTAATGGCCTTGGACATATTTCTCATGGCAAAAGTAGCACAAATTATTAGTTCTGTGCTTCTCAATTTCTTCATGTGTTAGAATCTTGCCCAACTTGAACCCTCCTTTATCCCCTTGTTTCTCTGCTTTGTTATTCACAGTGCTCATAATGCTCTTCACAATCTCTGACTTATCTTGATTTCCGATGGTTTGCCTTCCCCAAGACCCTGTTCTTGTAGCCATCTTTCCTCCTTCTCCCTAATCTGAACAATTCGATTCTTGAAGTTTAGCAATTCTCATAGTGTCTAGCAGTGTTCTGGGCCTAAACAATCTTACTCCTTCAGCTATATCCTTCTTGAGCCCAGCTATATAACAACTAAAGAGATAAGGTGCAAGTAGTTTCAGCTTACAACCCAAGTCATCAAAGGCATCTTGATAGCTACTGACAGTGCCAATTTGCCTTAATTGCATCAGTTTCTCCATAGGGTCTTCATACACAGGCCTAAACCTTTTCTTGATAGCTTCTAAATATATATCCCATAGTATACATCTGTCTTTTTGCAATCTTTCGCAAGATTGATGCCATCAGAAAGCCTTCTCATCCAAATGCAGACTTGCCACTGTAACTTTCATCTCTTCAGGTGTTTCATCTAGCTAGAAATATGTCTCACACTTCAAAATCCAGCCAAGAACATCATTTCAATTGAATTTGGGGAACTCCATCTTCGTGAATCTAGTGGGAACTGATAATCTTTATTCCCCTGTTGTTGTCAGCCCATTCTGTTTTGATCCTCCTTACTTTTGCTTCTCTCATCGTCGCCTCTGTTCCTTTCACTGTAACTCCTTTCTGTTGACTCCATTGTCCTCATCACTTGGGTCATTTGCACCAATAACCCCTACAGCAATTCTAGAATACCCAACATGCATTGCTCCATAGTAGACATCCTCTGGTTGACTTCGCTCGCCATCAACGATTGCATCCTTTCCTCCAGCCTGTGCAATAGAGTCTATGATTGTGTTGCCTCCGCTATAGGTCCAAAGAAGGGTGGTTCTAATACCACTTGATAGGAAAAAAGAGAATAGAAGATACAAGAGTTGAGAAATTAAGAGAATTAGGAAACTGAGATTTCATTAACTCTCATAACAGCCTTCCTCTTCTGTTTACATGACTATCTAATGAGTTAGTTAAGACTCCAACTAACTCACTCTGTTAACAACTATTCTGTTGATTATAGAATAACTACTTCTCTTTACATTTGTTATACGCCTAACACATGCCTACTTACATTAATCTTTAGTAACATCAGAGACTGGTTCTTGACTGAATAGAGGAAAACGAGTATAAATTATGTGATAACTTAATTATAAAATATGAGAAAATATTAGCGTTAAACCAGCAAGATTGAAGAATTAGTATGTAACATTAGAAGTATGTAGTATTATAATCCCACCTTAAGCAGAAAATTTGCTCCTGCTACTAGACAATCCATTTCATCTTCCTTGTCAAGATTGATTCCAAGTCTTTCCTTGAAGAGATCTGCATATTTGTATGCTCCACCACCTGTGGCCTTCTCACCAGTAGACTTCAATCTTAGGAAGTACATAACATAAATCCAAGAAACATGCTTTATTTATTCTCTTTAAGCTTATGTGTGCACACTTACACACACAAACAATATATTTATATGTGTGTGTGTGTGTGTGTGTGTACATTTGTGTACATAGAATGTATACCTTTTGGATACTAATGATATTCTTTTTATTTCAAAACACATTGTGGGAATAGTATAACTGACCATGGCATGAAAAAAAGGTAAAGAAGTTAGAAACTGAGCATGGAGGTTACAGAAGAGATCAACTTGAATTTAATTACTAGCCAAAGAAGAAGGCATAGAATTTTCTTAATCTTATAAATGGACAAAGGCCTAATACCAATCTGCCAAATCAAAGAGGGAAGCAGTAAGGAAACTTGATTACCTTAATAGCTGTAGTTTGACTTCCAGGATTCTCTTGCTGCTGACTACCTGAATATGTCATCAGTTGCAATCAATTGACCAGATGTTTAGAAGGACCTCAAAAGTGGATTGGACATATAAAAATGCATGATGACAATTCTGATAAAAAATATGTTAAATATGTTCTAAAGTTTATTAATCAACTGGAAACTCCCTGCTGTAGTTTGGCTTTGGAATCAAATAAGCTTATCCATCACCTAAGTAAACTAAAATCAAGCTTTGTAGCCAAGGTCAAAGGCTAGCCTTGCCCAGCTAGAGTTTCTTTATATTCAATCAGGTCTGAGTGATGAACGGTTAAGACACCTTCAAATGGGTATGTATATATATAGATCAAGTAAAGGACAATTTGGAAATGATGGAGGAAAAAGGGAATCAGGTTTACTTTGCATTGAGCAAATAGGAAGGAGAATCTCTATTCAGTCAGGCTGGGATAGTTAAAAAATTGAGACCAAATTAAAAGGCTTCCAGTGGCTAGTTATATTTATTATGCTCTCAGGTCAAGTCTGAGAAAGATTCAAATATTACTAACCTGCAGGTCAATTGCAAGCATCACAAAATTTAGTTCAATTGAAATAAACACCATCAAGAGTTTCAAAAGAAAAGAAACAGTTCTGTACATACCTCCAAGATGAAGTTTCATGGACTCTATGAACTCTAAACAGTCATTTATCTTGCTTGTTTCAAACTTTTTAAAATTGAGCTTTCCTCTAAGAACAGTACAGCTCTTACTGCCTTTGGATTTTGCCAAAGCCTTTTCAGGAGATATCCCATCCTCACCATCAATAATAGAATCATCGTCATTTGTAAAGTATACTAGCTTGGCAAGAGAGCCTGAAACGACACATGACATTATTGTAAGGAAGTGCCAACTGAGGGAGAAGCAGAACCGTTCTATCCATGACAAATGGGTGGAAGTCTTAACAAAATTAATGAATATTGGACATCATAATAATAATCATCCAATTTTTCTCAACACTGGAAAAATGTTAAGAAAAGCCAATGACCTCCTCATCTTGATGAGCAAGTTAAATGAACAATTGGCGGCAACAATAACCTAGAGCCAAAATGGGTTTCCATTGATCAACTTGAGAAGCTAAATGCATAGAGCTGGACTGTGACACAAAAAACAAACCTCCAAAGACTGAATCTCGTACTTCTTACAATGCAACAAGGCTCAATAAACAGTCAGAGGCAACCAATTTGCCAAGCATAATATCATATGCATTAACTCTAAACGAGAGATACAACAAGAGAGAAGCATTAAATACTTAAATTTTCAGTATACAAGAGCATAACCCAGAAATATAAGAGAAGAAAAAATTGTAACTTTATAAGCGAACATATAATATGAAAAGATATAATATTCAACTCCAGAACAATTACAAAAGAGCTTAGCTAAATGTTTGCAACAGAACAGATAACTGATATATAAAATTTATCCTCTGGTTTCAACCTTCATGAGATCCATGATTGATTTCTGGTAGTTGTAGCATCAGTTGTAAAGCCTTCTTAAAAAGCAAGCAATTTTGATTTACTGCTATTAACGGCCAGGACAATATTAATTGCTCCAAAGGATCCCTGGGGAGAAGGTGACTAACTTGTGACAGTTTTCAGGTGCATCTGATTCTCAACAGACTGCTGTATAGTAGCTGTAGCTCTGATTGAAAATACACCTTGAGCATCGAATAGGGAATTTATTTTAAGTCTGCAACTCCTCTTCTTTGAGTGCAGACGAAAGTAGAATTAAGTTTAACCACCAGTTGATTAAGTATGTCACCCACGATTTTATGATTCAAAAAGAGAAGACAGGCACTTTTTAATAAAGAGACAACTAATGGTACTTTATGTGTTTAATACTGAAGAAGAGATATTGGCTCGAGTTTACTTTGCAAAGATTGAATGTGAAAAGTTGGAGCTTTTTGACACAGCACTCTCAGGTTCCCATCCAATAATTGGAAAAAGATGTACATATGATATATATAACAAATGTGAAGCAAAAGTATATGTATAATTTTGTGCTGCTTAGTGTGAATATTTTTGTTCACCAATAGAAGCAGTAGAGACAATGGTAATCCTGCTTGACACAATGGCTTTCTAGTCCTAGAAGTCCATGGTTCAAGCAGACATAACAATACTTTATTCTTATGATGCATCCCAAGTGTTATTCTAACTTCGTATATAGCAGCGGGTCTTGGAACCATGCATGTTTAGCAGCAGTTGGTGATATAAAGCAGCTTAATTAGCAGTCCCCCAATCAAGCATATTTCTAAAATTCGTGACAGACAGGACTTTATTTTCAGAATCCTTACAAAATTATGATAGTGGGGTTGTGGAAATGCAATAGAAATAACAAGATCTCCAAATTTTCTCAAATTTAGGAATATGTTAGTAAATAGTAAATACCAGAGTCGTCATCATTCCCGGTATCAAGCTAGATACGCAAAAGTTATAGCAATGCAACTACATAAACATAATCCCTGCAGATTTTATCTAAGGAAAATGTTATCGAGTGCCTCTCACTCTCCATGGCAAGGTAGATAATTAAAAGCCAAAACGGATTCCATTCAACCAACTTGATGCATACAGTTAAAAAGTAATTTGAACTGCAAAGCAAAATTCCGACCTCCTAGAAACTCATGATAACCTTCTATTCATGTTATCCATGATTAGAATGTGAACGAGGCTCAGTAAGCGGCCATAGAAAGATAATGAATCGAACATTATTATTATAGTCATCAGAAGCGACCCAGAAGGAGAAAGAAAACAAGAGAGGAATTTCAATACAGCTTTATTTTTTTCAACGTATAAAAAGTCTAACACGGAAAATTGCACAATGGAGATATGGCAAATTGAGCACAAATAATGAAAACTAATAAATTAAACGTTCAACTGTGGAAACTATTACAGCAGAACAGAGTTTAGCTTTAGCCAAGAGGAACTTTGAAGATTACCTCCAATATCCAAAGCCATATGATATATATGCCCGGATTGGTTTGGATCCAAATTTCCTTCATTTTCAACTTTTCTGAGATCCATGAATTTTGTTGTCTACTCTATATTTAGCTGTATCTGCTACAAATGAGTCTATTATGGTTCTCTATGTTTGACCCAGGATTTAATATGGTAATGGCTCTACGTGACTGCACCTAACCCTCTCTCATCATAAAGCAGATGAAGAAATAACTCACAGTAGTGTCCGTTATCCAAAGAAAAAATTGATTTCTGTCCATCAAGGGATACAATTACTGCTGATATTGGAAAGTGATGAAGCTGCTTTGCCAATGTTTCAAAGATGGAAAATGCGTGTATGTTTATCTGACCAAGCTATTTGATTCATTTTACTTGTGTCTGAAAATGATTGATTTCCCAATTCTGTTGAAAGGAAAGGGCAGGAAAAAAGATAAATAAATAAACAGGAGAGACCGAGGTAGATTGCTGGTGGCAGTTTGGTGGAGGGCGGGTGTGGAGTAACTGCGGAAAATGGATATGATTGACCCTTTGGCATGGGCTTTTGTGCCATTTCGGCCCATGGCTTGACGAGATGAAATTATCCGCCAAATCAATAGGAAAGAAATACTTTAAGTTATATTTGATATTTTTTTAAAAAAATTATACTCAATTCTTTAAATTTATTTTTTATAAAAATTAAATTTTTATATAATATATTTTTTCAAAAAATATTTAACTGTCTTGACTATGAATAAAATTACCATTTTATGT
Source organism: Erythrophleum fordii (assembly GCA_032878935.1). Classification (NCBI taxonomy): domain Eukaryota; kingdom Viridiplantae; phylum Streptophyta; class Magnoliopsida; order Fabales; family Fabaceae; genus Erythrophleum; species Erythrophleum fordii. The sequence continues at coordinate 42,477,257 of JAVQMF010000053.1, read as the reverse complement.
TAGAACCTAACATTAAGTTAACTACTTATATAATTGTATTAATAATAAAATTACAATCATATAATGCATAAAAAATTAACTTTTTAATAGAAAATAAATTAGAGAAAATATTTTTTCAATATATGTGAAAATGTAAAAGATCCAAATGTAATTTTTAAAATAAGAGGAATATCATGGATAATTTAACAAAACTTTAAAAAAGAGATTAGTATAATTTATTTTAGAAGATATGACAAATAGTGCTAAGAATCAATACAAACCAGTTTTGGTCCTTAAAAATATATATGCTTTAATTATTTGATCTTTAAATCTTACAAATATACAATTCAATTCCTTTTTTTTTTTGGCTAAACAATTAAATTTTTGAAAAATACATGATTTAACTATTTAGTCCATCAATATTAGAAATAAACTATTTAATACCTTAAAATTTTAGACTCGCTATTTATTAGTTCTTGAAGCTTGTATTGATAAAGATTAATAAGTAGTGACTAAAATTTTTTTTTAAAATTGAATCATGTGTAACTTAAGATCCAAAAATAATTGAGATATATATCTCTCAAGAACTAAATAGTAAAAGCATATAGGCCAAAAACTCTATTTCCTTCAATGCACACTCATTCAAAAGGAGGGCATCAATATAGAACTCGTCACTCAAAGCTTCACAGTTAACAAATGCAGAGTACATGTTTCTAAGAAATTTTTCTTACATCTCTAGTATCTTAATAACTTCTTCTAGATCATTTATCAAATAATTATTACTTAATTTAAAAAAACTAGTAATTTAATTAACATAAACTTACATATAAATTGAGTTAATTTCTTTAGTAAAGGAAAATACAAAACATGTGCTAATCAATTTAAAATTTTAACCAAATCGATTAGCTTATATTAAAAAAGTAATTATTATAATACACTATATACAATTAGAAAGTTTATAATAGATATACTAATTTCATGATCAAAGAACAATTATCTGCCAAAAAAATTATATTAACAAATTTAAGAATAAATAAATTATCTTGATTTTAAGACAAAATATATGTGTAAAGCATGGTATAACTTCTTATTGAAAAGGACACGGGAAAATTTTATGAATAATGTTCATACATATCATGGGATGCACAGGTATAAATGCCTTTGCTAGAATCCAAGTGATCTTCCCAAAAATTATAAGAAATGTAGGTGATGTAACTCGAGGTTCACAAAAATGAATTAAAAATTGAGCACTTGTATTTAACGTCAATGAATAACGTTGGTTTGACTTTGTGTTATATATTTGTTACTTATCATTTATATAATTTGATAATTTTAATTATCAAATCATTTTTTTTAAATAAAAAAAATTTATTCCTTATTTTATTTACCTTTATCTATTCATCTTCTATATTTTCTTTATTTTTTCATTCTCCAACCAAACGGCCAACAACTAATATAGCAAACGATAATCTCACTAGATCCTTAGGTTTTGTTTGGTTCAAAAAAAAGGAGGAGAGATATATTGTTTGATTCAGGATGGGAGGGGAAGAAAAATACTAATATGTAGACCATTTTACCCTTATATATTTTAAAAGTAATAATAATACTGTTAATTATTTTTTTATTTTTAAAAATTTAATATTGTCACCGCCAAATTAAATAAATGTCAGAAATTATCTATAATTATAATTATTTTTAAAAAATTTGTAAACAAATAAAATTAACTAAATAATTATTTTAACAAATATATAATTTAACATGTTTTATTTTATAAAATTAAAATGCATTTGAGTTGAAAATATTGACATGTTTACTTTTTTCTCAATATGGTAATATAACCGTATTAATTGGTACATTGAAATTTCTCTTCAACCATATCTATAAAAATTTTATGAAATATAAAATTAATAATTAAGATAAAGAGCATTTTAGTCATTTTTCTAACTTTCCCTCCCAATCCCCCTAAATTGGAGGGATAAGAGAGGAGGGGAGGGAAAAAAAAAATTTATTAAATTTTTCCTCCCCTCCCCTCCAAAATTACAAACCAAACAAGGAGAGGGAGAAGAATCTCTCCCTCCCTCCCCTCCCTTCAAACCAAACAAGGGGTTAGAGACGCACCTTTAGCATGTGTCTGATTAGGTGTGTCTGTTTGACCGGGGATGCTAGGCAAGTAGATAGAGACGTGCGAGATTTTTTTTTTTTAAATTTAAATTTAATTTTTTTGAACACTTTGAATCCTCGCACGACATAGACATCGCACGCGAGAAGATTCAAAGTGCGTCTAATCATATCTGAACCGGTTGACTCAAAGTGAACGTAATCGGATCCAAACTGGGTCGACTTTGATTGTTTTGAGTCCAAGCCCCATAAACTTGGGCCAAGTTGGATAACTGTTTTAATTTGTAAATGATTTTTTTTAAAAAAGTTTGAATAAATTATATTTAATATTTTTTAAATATTTAACTCTCTTAATATTAAATATATATTTGTAATTTTTTTAATTTATTTAATATTCATAAAACCATTTTTTGGCACAATATACATTTCTTCACAAAATAAAATAATTGTCTTTGTTATCATATTAGAAATAAACTCATAATCTCATATTGCAACCTATAACGTTAATTTATTTTCTTTTATTATTATATTAAGAGTGATATAATAAGAGTGAAAAGAAGTTTTATATTGGATAAAATTAAATTAGATTAGATGAGAGATATACAAATAGAAATTACTTATAGACGATATCTCAAGGTTTTAGATCAAAGAGTAATATCAAATTCACTTAGATACAGTTTTTCTCAAAATCTAAAAGCTCAATAAATCTCCCCAAGCATGCAAATTACCTAAATTTTTATTAGCTCAAGAAAAAAGTATTAGTCTAGTTTCTTTTAATAGATTACCTTACTTTGCAGTGGTTTCATTTCAAAGCCTGGAAACTTTACTGGCTGACATTCATGGCCTTTTGCAACAGTTCAGTTCAATTTCTTGTGCCATTTCATTAATTCTTCTATGGCATAATGTTGGAAAACTATTTGGATATATTCAACTTTGGACAAAGTGATATTTCAATCTATTCATTTGCTCAGTAGCTTATTTATCACTATGTGATGGGACAAGCAATGGCAATAATACATTTATCTTTATGGAAAATTTAGGTGGCACCAAAAAACATTAATGTTCATTAGCCCACATTTTTTGCTGGAAGTACAGTGACCAAATTTGGTTAAATGCCACTAGAAAGTAATTGCCTACTTGGTTCTGCAGTATGAAAAGGTCACAATCTTAGAAACAAAAGTAAACTTCATTGGCCTAGGCTTTACAAGTTCTTTTATTTAAAGTAATTTGGTATATTAAACATAGCTTAATTGTGAAAGCAAAGAGTATTTGTGCTGAGATGGAGCAAGACCAGACACCAAATATTTCTGGGAAGAATCTTCATTAAAAATATAGAGATTAACAGGTCAGTTTTTCTAGTCCATCGATGCATATAGATTTGAAACTATTTTGTTCCAAAGCATTTTGAATTATTTGTTGAATTTCTGATGTCACTTTGTTTCTTTGCAAATCATTCTGCTGTTTCTGGTTATGTATTAACATTACATTTCTCTTTCTACTAATTAATTTGTTGATTTTGCAGATGTTTATTCTAAGGATTCCTGTGATTTAAACTGACATAAGTGTTCTCATATTCTTTCAAGTATTAATTACATGCACTCTATTGATGTCTTGACGATGCTGCTGTAAAGCTTTTTTTTTTTTTTTTCTCTCTCTCTCGATCTTGCTCTCAATAATTATCAATTCTCCCAAATTAAATTGCTAAGCTGCTCTTCCACATCATTGATGTACTTCGAAGTACTAAAGTGATCCTAGATATCCTTCAAAGTACTTAGTGATCCTATAATCTGATGCAGAACCCTGTATCAAGACTTTGGCACTGATCTAGCGATTAGCTTTACTTTGTATTCCAGAATATTGCAAAAAGCATGGAAATAGTTTAAATAACAGGTGTAATTCTTGCTCCCCTAAGTTGGTAAATCACAAACTCATGATCATCTCCCTATTTATTTTTTAGAATCAATGATTTTGTTTTAAAGTTAGTAGATTGATTTATGTGCTACAGTTTAATCATGTCACTCAATAGGAGATATTCTTTACTCTGCTTACTTTACATAGGGTTACATGTTGTACCATCTCATCATTTATGGCATTTGTTGATTATCACTTGAACACTAAAACTTCTCCTCACTCTTTGTTAATAGAAATAGAATTCTCTGCTGCACAGCTCCTGTACTGCGTAGTATAAGAATCATAAAATAATAATAATAATAATTAAAGAGGATAGTTCTTTGTTTGGGAGTTGCGGGACTACTGCAGAGCAGCACAAAAACCGGACGCTTATTGATAGGCAATGTAATGCATTATGGTTTTTTATTGTTTTCATGGAGAGAAAATTTCTGTTTCATATATTCATGTTCCCATCTCCTGATACTTCAAATCGGTTAAATTCCTGCAGAAGCAATGCTGTTTTAATGTTTTTTCCACTTAAATTAAGAAGGGGTTGTGTTGTTTTCAGTCCATTATGAAGTGGAACACTAAATATGTGATATGATCAAAGGAGTTTATATGGGACGTTGCAGACGCATACATACAGGACATGAGTTATGCGACAGTTCATGGCAGCAATCTACAATTGCATGATAGAACCCACGTTGCACATCTGAACGTGGCTTGCAACTTTTCCATTATGGTTCGAAAACTAAGGGCTTCGTGAGGTGATTTCCCACGCCTCAGAACGTGTCAATTTTTTCGGCAAAATGATGTAGTTGTCGTTGAAAGAGTTTGCCTATAAATACAGGGTCCCTGAGCTCGGTTTTACATTGCTACACACCATCATTTAGTAGAATAAGAGCTTAGAAGCATCCCTGAGACTTTTATGTTACAAAATTGTCATCAGAAAACAGAGGAAGAAGCGATGGCGAGAGGTAATATTCGGATCCATTTCTCTTGCATTGGATATTATAAATGTGTTTCTATATATCCATGAAATCTTTCAGTTGGTATCAGAGCCAAAAATACCTCTGTCGTGCTACGTTTTTTAAACTCAAAAACGTCAAATTTTTGGTGAATTTGGGTTGATTTATAGAGCCATTTTTTCATCATTTTGATATAAAAAATGAAATTTACACGAAATTTTGATGAAAATGGACTTCTAGATCATCCAAAACGGAGCTCAGAAACTCAAAAAACGATCGAGTTTTCATTTGGGTCCGAAACGAGTCGTAACCGGACGACAAGTCGTTTTGAGCCTTCAATAAACAACATGTAGTTTTGTCGTTGTTATATGTGGGTGTAAACGACATGTCGTTTTGGGTTTATTGATAAAGTGGCCTCCGTGGGATTAGAACCCCTGACCCTGAATATGAAGTCACGAGTTTTAACCACTGAAGCCATGCGTTGTTGTTAACATATGTCCGCAACATCTAATATATATATACATTTTCGATTTTGTGATATTTTATTAATTTCCCTTCTATGATTTATATATATATATGTTTATATATATTATCTTCTGATATTAAATATATATATATATAAATAATTTTTTTTTGAACAAAATATTTTACTGGCCAATATTTAATTAAAAATTAAAAGTAATTTATTTTGTTGGCTATTTATTTTGTTTAAAATTATAAAGTACATTTTAATTTTGTCCAAGTTTTGGCAAAAATATTATGGACAAAATTAAATTAATTTTTGACAATATTTAGTTATTTATTTGTCAAAACCATTGTAAAATTAATTTTATACCTTTAAAATTTGCCTAAATCTTAAAAATTTAATTAATTTTAGGCAATTTTGGCATATTTAATTATAATAATTAATTTATGGTGTCATTTAATTTATGCCTAATTTTTTTTAATAATTAATTTTTATTTTTAGGCAATATTTATGGCACATTTAGATTAATTTGAAGAGATAATATTAATTAAATTAATTAGTCATATTTTGTTGATTAATTAATTAATTATTGAAATTCTCATTGTGTATGCTTGTTTATGCATTATGTTAAATTATATTCAAGCATGTAATTTCATTTAGATGTCAAGTGAATTGTGTCTTTTTAATTTAATTAAAGCTTAGTCACAATACCTTTAATTATTTTAAAATTATACATTAAGTGTTATAATCACATAAAGTAAAATGACATCAAATTGTAATTAATTATATTTAATATGATACTTATTATCCTACAGGAATATTATCATATTTCATATGATTAATTAGGATGAAATAATAAGTTTTTCTTTTATTGATTTACCCGCAGGAATTAAAAAAAGAATATAATTTACTAGTTTTATTATTAGTATATGAGTCTAATTAAATAAAATTTAACCCACAGGTAATTTTATTTGTTACTAGACTCATAATTTGAATTGATATGCATTGCATTGGCATGACATATCATTTAAGAATATTTATTTGTCTCAAATATTAACATAGCATGTAAATTGTGCAGCTTTTCAACCTTTAAATATTTCTGATTTTCAAGTTCCTGAATTAACTGGAGATAACTATAATGTTTGGAAGGAGAAAATACTTCTCCAATTAGGGTGGATGGACGTTGATGATGCAATCAGAAAAGATGAACCTCCTAAACCTACGAATATTAGTAGTACATCAGAAGTAAATGTTTATAAACGTTGGGAGCGATCTAATCGCCTAAGTATGATGTACATTAAGACTAAAATATCAGCTAGTATTCGTGAGTCTATTGGAGAGCATCAAAACGTTCGAAGTTTGCTTAAGGCTATTGATGAACAATTCGAATCTTCAAATAAGGCCTTAGCAAGCACCTTAGGCTTCGTTTAGTTCAACGGAGGGGAGGGGAGGGGAGGTGAATGGAGGGGAGGGAGGGGAGGGGAGGGGATTTAATGAGTTATGTTTGGTTGGAAGGGAGGGGAGGGGAAGGAATGGGAGATTATTGTTTGGTTCAGGAGGGGAGGGGAGGTTATTATATTTGGACAAATTTACCCTTTATATTATTTTAAATTTATTTTTTATAAAAAATTTATTTATATCAATAATTTTTTAAAAAAATTATAAATTTCAATCTTTTTTTATTTTTAATTTCTGATAAAAAAAATTATCTTAATTTTTATTAAATATTAATATATTAAAATATTAAAAGGGGTAAAAAAGTAAATTACACTTTAAAAATATCCCACCCTTCCCCCTCCCCTCCCCTCCAAAACCCCCCAATTTGGAGGGGAGCCAAATTTGCCTCTCCCCCCTCCCCTCCCCTCCCTTCCCCTCTAATTTTACCCAACCAAACACTTTATCCTCCTCCCGTCCCCTCCCCTCCCCTCCAAAACCCCCCAACCAAACATAGCTTTAATGACAAAGTTATCATCCATGAAACTTACTGGCATAAGAGGTGTACGAGAACACATCATGAAAATGAGGGATATAGCAGCTCAATTGAAAACACTTGAGGTTGAGATGTCAGATTCTTTTCTTGTACACTACATCCTGAATTCTCTGCCACAACAATATGGGCATTTCAAAATCTCCTACAACACTCATAAAGAGAAGTGGTCAATCAATGAACTTCTAACTATGTGTGTACAAGAAGAAGGAAGGCTCATAGCAAAGATGGGTGAAAGTGTACATACAGTGACACAAAGAAGGAAGAAAAGAAAAGCCAAGACAAAAGGGAAGGGCAAGGTTCCTATCCCTGAGGACATTAAGAAAGAGTCTAAGTGTTTTTTTTTTGTAAAAAGAAAGGATACATAAAGACGGACTGTGTCAAATTTAAGGCTTGGCTTCAAAAGAAAGGTAACTCAATCTCATATTTTTGTTATGAATCTAATATGGTAGACGCTAGTAGTAACACATGGTGGATTGATTCTGGCTCAACAATTCACATCTCTAATACCTTGCAGGGCTTTCTAAGCCAAAGGAAGCTGGTGGGCAGTGAGCAATACATCTATTCAGGAAATAAGATGGGCTCAACTGTTGAAGCTATAGGAACATGCAGATTAGTTCTTAATTCTGGTTTTATTTTGAATTTGGAGAAGACATTTTATGTACCAAGTTTCTCTAGGAACTTGATTTCAGTTTCCAAACTTGTACCATTGGGATATTGTTTTGAATTTTCAATTAATGAATTTAAATTATTTTATAAATCTAATTTTATTGGCAATGGTACACTTTGTGATGGTCTATTCCAAATTCAATTACGAAATAGTAACTTTTATGATTCAATGTATGTTTCTAACAATATAAGTATTAAGAGAAATATTACTAATAAGGATTCCTCTACGTTATGGCACCGTAGGCTTAGTCATATCTCAATAGAAAGAGTGAAAAGATTAGTAAAAGATGGAGTACTCAATACTCTTGACTTTACTGATTTCAACACTTGTATAGACTGCATTAAGGGAAAGCAGACTAACAAGAGTAAGAGAAGTGCTAAGAGGAGTTTTAGCATATTAGAAATCACACATACGGATATTTGTAGTCCAGATTTGGACTCTAGGAGTCAGAAATACTTTATCACCTTTATTGATGATTACTCACGATACATGTATCTCTATCTGCTCAATAATAAGAATGAAGCACTGGATGCCTTTAAGATATTTATGGCAGAAGTAGAGAAACAATGTGGTAAATAAATTAAAATAGTGAGATCTGATAGAGGTGGTGAGTATTATGGTAGATACATTGAAGATGGACAAACACCAAGTCCATTTGCTAGGTTTCTTTAAGAGCATGGGATTGTTGCCCAATACATCATGCTTGGGTCACCTGACCAGGATGGTGACCCAGGCATGGTGTAGCTGAAAGGAGAAACCGAATATTGTTAGACATGGTGAAGAGCATGTTGATTAGCTCTAAACTTCCTAAATTCTTATGGACTGAAACCCTTAAAACAGCAGTGTGTATTCTTAATCGAGTTCCTACCAAGGCTATTGAAAAGACGCCATTTGAGTTATTCAAGGGTTGGAAACCAAGTTTAAGATATATGCGCATTTGGGGATGCCCATCTGAGGTTAGGGTTTACAATCCACAAGAGAAGAAGTTGAACCCTAGGACTATTAGTGGTTACTTTATTGGGTATACTGAAAAGTCTAAGGGCTATAGATTTTATTGTTCATCTCACAGTATTAGGATTGTGGAATCAAGGAATGCAAAATTTCTTGAGAATAACTTGATCAGTGGGAGTGATCAAACTCAAAACTTAAGTCCTGAAAATGATCAGTTTAATATTCAATTTCCTACATCAAGTAATAGATTGATTGTAATTCATGCCCCTCAAGTCCAAACAGGCATTGAACAACCAATCATTCAGGATCCACAACCTGTTGACATTGACCAAGTTGATCCAGTTAATGAACTGCCTTTAAGGACTATTGAACAAATAGTTGAACAACATGCTTCCCAAGAGAATGTTAAGTCAACATTAAGAAGATCAACTAAGATGAGGAAGTCAGCAATTCCTAGTGATTATACTGTGTATCTACAAGAATCTAATTACAATATAGCAGCTGAGAATGACCCTGAAACGTTTTCACAAGCAATCAGTTGCAGAGAATCAAAATTGTGGCACAATGCCATGAAATAAGAGATGGATTCTATGGCATCTAATGGGGTCTGGGATCTCGTTGAGTTGTCTAATGGCTCTAAGTCTATTGGATGCAAATGGGTTTATAAAACGAAAAGAGACTCATTAGGCAACATCGAGAGATATAAAGCACGACTCGTGGTCAAGGGATTTACTCAAATGGAAGGAATTGATTACACGGAGACTTTTTCTCCTATATCTAAGAAAAATTCCCTCTGCATAATAATAATATTAGTTGCTCATTTTGACTTGGAGTTGCTTCAAATGGACATGAAGACAGCATTCCTCAATGGGGAATTAGATGAGGAAGTATATATGAAACAACCTGAAGGATTCCCCTCTAATGCCGGTGAACATTTATTGTGTAAGTTAAAGAAATCCATATATGGATTGAAACAGGCCTCCTGCCAGTGGTACTTAAAATTTCATGATGTTATTTCCTCATATGGATTTGTGAAAAATGTCATGGACCAATGTATATACCAGAAGGTCAGTGGGAGTAAAATCTGTTTCCTTGTATTGTATGTGGATGACATATTACTTGCAACCAATAATAAGGGGTTGTTATATGAGGTGAAACAATTTCTCTCTAAGAATTTTGATATGAAGGATATGGGTGAGGCATCTTATGTCATTGGCATTAAGATCTATCGAAATAGAACTCAATATATTTTGGGTCTGTTACAAGAAACTTATATCAATAAGTCTTAGAGAGATTTCGGATGAAAAATTATTCACCAAGTGTAGCACCTATTGTGAAGGGTGACAAGTTTAATTTGAACCAATGCCCAAAGAATGATTTAGAAAAAAAACAGATGCATAACATTCTATATGCTTCTGCTGTAGGAAGCCTTATGTATGCTCAGGTTTGCACAAGACCTGCCATTGCATTTGTAGTTGGAATGTTAGGCAGATATCAAAGTAATCCAGGTATAGATCATTGGAGAGCTGCAAAGAAAGTAATGAGGTATTTTAAAGGTACTAAGAACTACATGTTGATGTATAGACGGACTGAAAACCTTGAGGTAGTTGGCTACTCAGATTCGGATTTCGCTGGATGCGTTGATTCACGGAAATTAACATCAGGCTACATTTTCATGCTAGCCAGTGGAGCCGTATCTTGGAGAAGTGTGAAGCAGACTTTGACTGCTACTTCTACTATGGAGGCAGAGTTTGTTTCTTGTTTTGAGGCAACTTCGCATGGTGTTTGGCTTAAAGGCTTTATATCTGGGTTTAGAATTGTCGACACTATCTCTAGGCCATTGAAGATATATTGTGACAACTCAGCTGTTGTCTTTCTAGCTAAGAACAACAAAAGTGGAAGTCGAAGTAAGCATATCAACATTAAGTACTTAGCCATTCGTGAACGTGTCAAGGAAAATAAAATTATTATTGAACACATTAGTACTGAGTTGATGATTGCTGATCCTTTAACAAAAGGCATGCCACCAGTAATGTTTAGGGATCATGTATCTAGAATGAGACTTAGTTCCACTTTGTGTTATTGATGTATATACTATATATATATATATATAATTTGTAATAAAGCCTTTATTCATTTTAAGTTGTTTTTTCATTTATGCGTATACATTAAGTTTGAGAATAACATTAAGAGGACCCAGAATAAGCATATGGCTTATTCATAAAGTTGTTATATAGTGGGTAAAAAAACAAAATGTATTGTGATACATGGAAGGTATTACTCATTTATAGAGGAACTACTGCTATGATTCATGCATTTTGTTAAATATTTGATTCTTAAGGAGCCATTATGTATAATGATTTTCGAACCAAGTGGGAGAATATAGGACGTTGCAGACGCATACATACAGGACGTGAGTTATGCGACAGTTCATGGCAGCAATCTACAATTGCCTGATAGAACCCACGTTGCACATCTGAACGTGGCTTGCAACTTCTCCATTATGGTCCGAAAATTAAGGGCTTCGTGAGGTGATTTCTCACGTCTCAGAACGTGTCAATTTCTTCGGCAAAATGATGGAGTTGCCGTTGAAAGAGTTCGCCTATAAATACAGGGTCCCTGAGCTCGGTTTTATATTGCTACACACCATCATTCAGTAGAACAAGAGTTTAGAAGCATCATTGGGACTTTTATGTTACAAAACTGTCATCAGAAAATAGAGGAAGAAGCAATGGCGGGAGGTAATATTTCGATCTATTTCTCTTGCATTGGATATTATAAATATGTTTCTATATATCCATGAAGTCTTTCAATTTATTGTACGTAAAATTGTTGTATTTCAACCTGTGTTGCATGTGAAATGTAACTTGTGGTAACCAGTACTTGGATGCATTTAAATGTTATTGATATGTAATATTACATACAACATGTGGAGATAAAATATTTATCAATAGTTTATCCCAAAAAAAAAGGGTCTCACATTAAAGAAAAGTGGAAGTGAAAAGGTGATGTTCGTGGTTAGTCCAAGCCATTATTGTATGAACTGCTATGGAATCTTCACTTTCTTGGTAGATACTACATGCTTGATCAATTGAGACTCTAGATTATTAAGTTATGCACTAATAGGTTTGGAATTATTAACTTTGTGTGCCTCTTTGTGAGGGAGCAGCTCAAAGTTGGAAGCAGTTGTAGCAGTAAGTAATGTAACCAAGGACAATAGTACATGCTTCAGGGAAAGTGGTGATAAAACGGAGGTTCTTGATGTTATTTATTTAGATGTTTCAGTTCTGCTGCCAGTTATTAACTGTACAATTCCAAGCTAGTAGTTACATTAAGATGAAGCTTTGAAGAAATTGTGCTGAATTTATCCCCTGGCCGATCTTTTAAGAGATATATGTTTGTAGTTAAAAAATATTAAAAATTAATTTTTATTAATTATTATAAAACAAAAAAATAAAAATAAAAAACCTCAAGTTGAAAATGGTTACAATTTAATAATGAATAATTCTAAAATTTGAAATTATTTTAAAATAAAAAAATTTAATTATATAGTAAAATATCAGTTTAGGATTTCAAATTAGAATATTTTAGTTTTAATTTTTTAAAAATAATTTTAAAATTTAAATTTTTTACTATAAAATATTATTGTCATTTAAAGCAAAAAAAAATTTTTTTCTATAAATAAAAGTATCATTCCTTGAAAAATTTAAACGAATGAATAGAATAGTATCTTAAAACAGCAAAAAAAGAAACCCATCCATGATCCTATTCATTGCTACTAAATGTGTTTAAACAGTATTTTCCTTCCTCTTTCATTCTCCTATCTCACACATTGCTTGTTATCAAACACGTCAAAAAATCACCTGGACATTCTCTTCCTCTTCGGTAAAACAACTTACTCACCCAAGTCTCATCCCAACCTCCAAAATCGGTGCAAAAAGAGTCACAAAAACACTGTCATAACAGTAGAGGATTTATTTTTACCCACTTTAGTAGGTAATCCCAACTTTTTTTTTGTCCTTTCATCGAATGCAACACAACGAATATTAGGGAACAGATAGGTATCTGCTTTAAATCATCCTTACAGTTGTGACTAACGTTTCGTTTGGATGGGGAGAAAAGTGGGGGGAGAGAAAATCAGAGGGGAGGGATCGTGTTTTCCCTCGTTTGGATGGAGAGAATGCGCGGGAGGGAGGTGAAAACGGAGAGAAAATAAATGTGGGGCCCACATTTATTTTTTCTCTCAGAATTCGGAGAGATTTTGAGAAGAAAAGGAGGTACGCATGATATATTATTTTGTATTTCCGAAATTACCCTTTAAGTATATATATATTTTTTAATCGGTCAGCTTGAAAAATATAAACGCAACCCTAATTTCTGTTGCCTCAACTATATTCGCTCGACCTTTTTGTGAACTTCTCGCGGCGCTCGCTAACCTAGTTTTGTCGATCAAGCTTTGCAACTTCGTAATCAAGTCTGTTTATCTTTTTTGTTTATATATTTTAGTTTATATCTTCCGTAGGCGAAGATTTACAATTATTTTTCATATAATAAATTTTTGTTACAGCATAAATTAGGATTTTTGCATCAATTTTTACTGCAATATGTATATGATGGATTGCGTTTATCTTGAGATTTCAAATTATGACTTGTGAGTTTTGCTTCCGACCACAAAACTATGCGGGTGATTCCACGAAAACGTTCTTTATGTGTATATTTAGGCATTTATTTTATACATTAATCATTTTTTTTTTCAGAAAGATTGAAAAGAAGGAATTCTGTTGATTGTTGATTAGTCTGTGAGAGTTTTGATTTTTTTTGCATTGAAAACTGGCCAAATAGTTATGTTACTTTTCGTATTGTAACATAATATGCAACTTGTTTTTGATTCATAACATTTGCTACATAATATACCTTCTGATAAACATATTAAAATATTTTATATTGCATTGAAATGAAGATAAAGTTCACGTGCAATTTTTTTTCCTATATTTTTTTCTTAGCTTATCCCGAGCCAGTTAACACTTTTCCTCCTTATCTTGGCATAAGTTGAAACTTTCACGTGAAGGTGACATTGTCTTCGCATGACACAAGTTAAAGCGCCCTTGTCTTCGCATGCCTTGTTTTATTGCCAGCCATTCAACCTCTTTCGTCTTTTCTTGGCCCCTTTCGTCTTTTCTTGGTAGATGGATGAAGCTTTCACGTGAAGGTGTGTCCTTTATCTTTTGGCATAGCATCTTGTCATTACTTTTCCTTGTCTTGGCTTGCTATGGTGATTTACGTCATTTACAACTAATTATTAAAATTAAGTTTACTTAATATAAAATTATTTCAACTAATATAAAATTAATAATCTATGTTAATTAATATGAAACTAAGTAATATATTTCTTTAACTAATTAATTGTACATTTTTTTTGTGTTAATTTAAATTTATAAAAATATAACTATAATTATTCTCTAATTTATACGTGTATTGTTTGTATTTTATATGTAATATAAATAATCCCTGCAAATTATCACGTAACATGTATCTTGCGGCGCACAGGAAGGGTAGAATTGTAAAAAGAAAACTAACCACTTTTCTTTCCCCCATATTTTCTTTCGTCGCATCCAAACGAGGGAGGGAGAGAAATTTTCTTCTCAATTTTCTCCTCCTCCATTTTCACCCCGCTTTTCTCTCCCCTCCACTTTTCTCCTCCCTATCCAAACAGAGCGTAAAGAAAATAGCAGATTTGTCAATATCTAGTTTTTCTGACCAGAACAGATCTTATAAACAGTTCAGCACCGTCCTCGATTTTTGCTCACATAAAAATTAAACTATCATCCGCAAAAAGTAAACGATTCATACTTGAGATTAATTCAGAGCTGGGCAACAAGAAAACCATTAAAAAATAAAGAGGACCACTTCTCTATTGGGAGGTATAAACAGTTGCTCAAAGGTATTCTTCAACTTGGGCACCAGGAAATCTAAATTCCTAATTTATATACCTTAATGGCTTGACTTTTGGAAGTGTATTATGAAAGTCACCTCTAAGAAGCAGAAATTAGATTGAAATTTCGTGATAATGGATCTCACCTGCTTGTAATCCCCTCTCCGGAGAAAAATAATTATGATCCTCCCCCCTTACAACAACTGTGAATGAAACTGACTTCACACAAGTAGTTATACATTGAGTCCATTTGGTGTGGAATCCCAATTTGACGACCATCATAGCTTCGTGAAAAAGATCCAATTTTACTGCCATGTTCTACAGCATGGATAAGCTCATGAGCATGCACTACCTTGTTAGTGATCTGGTGGCGAGCTCTCTGGTTAGACAATAAAGCTTTGGGTAAATTATTTTTCTTTTAAGAGATATTCAAATTTTTCTTCCTCTTCTAAAAATTTGGAGAAACCTCTTTTGCACAGAGAAAATGATTAAAATGTTTTCAAAAATAATATTTATTTCTTTTATTAAAAATGTAATTTATTAAAAAGAATATTTTTAAAACTTTCATTTTAAAAATATTTATTTTATGTTATAAATCATAAATTTAATTAATTCTAAATTTAACCAAATACATATATAACACGTTTTAAATATATATTTTATATGAAGTAAAAATTTTATACCCGTCCGTGTGCAAATTTTTGTTAAGTGTACTAGTGCACCAAATATAATTAATAGTTAAAATTTAATTTGTACATGTGTCCACGTGTAGAATAAATAACCGTCACATTCATGGTGCGGTAAGAATTGGTCCACACACGCGCGCGTATATATATATATATATATATATATATAAACACGGGGACCTCGTTAAGCGGATTCGCGCGCATCCCCCCGATTGGTCTAAAATGAAGATTTTAAACCCCATACCCATCTTACGCGTAAGAAACTAAGAAACTGCAAATTCATTTGCGAATTACTGGTTGGATAGAGAGGAAGGAGTTCCCGATGGAGTTTTCTTCTGTTAATACGCTGTGTCTTCATGTGAGTTTAATCTTCTCAGCATAATGTGTAGACTTCTCAACGAACATCTTAATTATCATCCAAATTACTTTCTCTGATATTCTCATTCTCCCTGATTCTTCGGTTTATTCGGATATATGGATTTATGATTGCAGTTAATTTCTTCAGCATTTCAAAGATGCCGATTATCTGAGGAGATTTGCAGATTATCGGTCATCCTCAATCGCTCTTCCTCTCTGCATCATCGCTCTGTTCAAATTTCAAGTAAGCCTCTCTCACTGTACTGAGAGCATGGAACTGCATTTACATCTTTGGTATTAATATCACTCTGAGATTTGGTCCTTTTAGCGATATAAATGTATTTTTTTAATTTCAGGGACTTTGAATTTCCAGGCAATTTAGTTAATAAACAATTTGATAAAAGATAAATAAATTAGATAATGAGTCAAAACGACGTCCCTTGGGGTTTTTGCGTTATCTGATTTTTAAATTAACACTCCTAAGGTTGGAGATATAAAATCTATTTTTATGCTTTAACATACAACTTCAACACTTCGGGAAAGTGGTGTCTCTAATGTGGTCTCAGGACAGTTTGACCAAGTGTTCCTGGTTCAAATCTCACCCAGAGCTTGGTCAACCTGCTCTGATACCATGTTAGAGAAAAATTTTTTTTAATTAAATTTAGTCTATTAAGAATCATAGATGCCTCGATTAATATTATGACTGATGACGGTATCGTCCACGAAACTTTGAGAAGATTGAGTGGTATCTTGTTGTAGCAGTTTCTGATACTGGTATTGGAAGCTGCTTAAAGGAATTTCAAGACTTGAAGTTTTCTTTGGGTGGTCTTACTGAGAATTGGGGTATGTGAAAAATTCATGGTTAACACAATAAATTTGTATTCGTTCTTTAACTTACATTATTTATTTATTTGTTGTTTTTTATGCTCCTTGTGACAGATGGACTGCTTCGTGTTAACACCACCAGTAAGTTTAATGCTCTCTTAATTGTGCTTTGATCTGATTGAACTTATAGGAGGTGTTTAGTACACGGTATGTTTTATTCTCATGTATCTTGGATTCACGGGCACAAGATACATGGGTATCTAAGATCCCCGTGTTTGTTACAAAAATTATAGTAATTGAAGAAAGGACGCAATTGGCAATTTATGAAAGTTGGTCAATCCTCTTAATCAATAATGTTAGATTACTACATATTATGGGAGGTGTGAGATAACTAGTTATTGCTGAGAATCATATGCCTACAAGATGCCAATATTGTAATTTTGTACTTGGGAATCTAACATGTGCATCTAACTCAAGTATCGAAGATACTTGGGAATCTTAAATGCCCAGATGAAGATATACCATTCACATCCTTAGATATTCCACTCGCACATACTCAAAACAGAGAAAACTATTTTTTTTTCTTTGCATCAAGTATATTGTTCGTAATGCAGGAGATAATATGCCAGCTTTTTAGTTTGAGGATAATGGACCAAACCTTTCTTTCATATTTTGTGTTAGGTATTTGTCATATGAACTTGGTTATCATCAATTATATGGAGACTTGTCAAATGTTTTGGTCACTATTTTGGTTGCTTGTTATCCTAAGTCATAATTTAAGAGTGCTTGGAGTTTAACCATTCATTTAATTAAATTGTAGAACATATTACTGTGTTTAGTTTCATGATTGTTTTCAGAATTGTTGATATAGTCCAAGGACATTGCAGGCATAAGTGATACTGAGGTTTATAGTTATCAGCTAAGTTTGAAAGAGAATGGTTCATCCAGAATAATAAACAGGCTACCTTCATACACAAAAAATGGTGCGAAATTCAGGCATGCAAGTTACCTAGACTACTATTATTTTAAGACCTGATATATTTGTCTAGTTTCTTATAATTGTGCAATTACTTACTTTGCAGTGGTACTGAAGTTTTCCTGTCTTTATCTCAAAGCCTTGATATTTTACTGGCTGATGTTCATAGCTTTTTGCAGAAGGTCAGTTGAATTTCTTGTGCCACTTCATTAATTCTTCTATAGCACAATGTTGGAAAATTATCTAGATATATATAACTTTTGGCTAACTGATATTTTAATCTATTCATTTGATTAATAGCTTATTTTTCACTACTATCATGTGATGGTATAAACAACCGCAATTAGACAATTATGGAAAATTTAAGTGGCACAAACTAAGATCAAAGTCTATTTGCCCATATGTTTTTGCTGTTGGAAGTACACAGACTTAATCTAGTTAAATTTCACCATATAGAATAAGTGCCTAATAGGTGCTGCAGGAAGTAAGATATCTGCTTTCTCTTAATGTTGGTCAGCAGTATAAAATGGTCTTAATCTCAGAAATAGAAGTCAACTTCAGGGATCTTGGCTGTACAAATTCTTGCATCTAAGCTGCACTTCCCCCCCAGTGCAGTGTCTAAATCAATTTTTGGCATTTAAACCGTAGCTTAATTGAGAAAGCAAAGAGTATGTGTGCTTATATGGGGTGAAACAACACACCAAATATTTATAGGAAGAATTTCACCGAAAAGAAAGAGATATCAGTACCAACCAGATAAATGAAGGTAGCTTTGGCAAGCATGAATTTGCTACAGTTCTCTGGTCCATCACTGCTTATCAAATGGAACTACTTTATTTCAAAGCATTTTAAATTATTGCATTGAATTTCTGATGTCTCTTTGCTTCTTTGCAACACACTGTTCTGTTTTTGATTATTTATTAAAATTATACTTCTCTTTCTACTTATCAATGTTTTTTGTTTTGCAGATGCTTATTCTAAGGATTCCTGTAAGTTAAACTGAACAAAATGCAGAATGCTGTAGTATTCTTATATTCTTTCAAACACTAATTAGACGCAGTCTATTGATGCCTTGATGATGCTGCTTGAGAGCATTTATTCTTGATCTCAGCTATCAATAATTATCAATTCTGCCAAATTATTGCTAATCTGCTCTTCCACGTCATTAATATACCATGAAGCAATCCTATAATCTGCTGCAGAACCCTTGATCAAGACTTTGGCGCTGATCTAGTGTTTAGTTTAATTTTTCATTCAGAATATTGCAATACAATTGGTGGCAGAAGATTGTGATGTTCCAGGATCAAGATATGAAAAGGTTTTTCTTGCAAATGAGGGCATGCAATCACCTATTTTGGCATCAAATCTTGAACGTCTGAAGTCAGGCTTTGAAGAATATGTCTTAAAGCATGGAAATAGTTTAAATAACAAGTGTAATTCTTGCTTTCCAATTCGGTAAATTCACAATCTCATGATAGATGCCCATTTATTATTTAGAATCAATGATTTTGTTCTAAACTTGGTAGTAGATTGATTAATGTGCTGTGGTTTAGTCATTCAGCAGGAGACCTTTTCTGCTCTGCTGTACATTACATAAGGTTATATGTTGTATCATTCCATCATTTGTGTTATATGTTGATTACACTTGAACACTAAAACATCCTTTATATACCACTCTTTGTATATAGACAATGTAATCATTGTAGTTTTTAATTGTTTTTATGGAAAGAAAAATCCAGTTTCATATATTTATATTCCCATCACCTGGTACAGCAAATCAGTTAACTCCTGCGGCCGAAGTACTGCTGTTTAAGGTTCTTTCCACTGAATTTTCTAAGGTGTTGTAGTCCATTATGTAGCAGAACCCAAAATAGGTGATATGATCAAAGTAGTCTATCTTTATTGTGTCTGACATTATTGTATATCAACCTGGTTCACATATGAAATGCACCCTATTGTAATCATTAATTGGATCTGCTTAAAACAATGTTGATATGTAATATAGCAACATGTGGAGGTAAAATATCTCACATTATTTTACAAAAACATAAAAGTCTCACATTAAGTAAAAGTGAAAGTCAGAAATTTATATGTTGCTCGGCCATAATTATTTGAGCTGCTCAAAACCTTCACTTTCTTGGTATTCAGAAAAGAATCTCGTGTACTAATAGTTTTGGAATGATTTACTTTGTGAGCCTTTGTTAGGGAACATCTCAAGGTTGGGAGTGGACTAGCATGCTGCACAGAAACTGAACTGGTGATGGAAGCAGTGATCATAATAAGTGATATATCAAAGGACAACGGTCCATGCTTCAGGGAAAGTGGTGATAAAACAGGGGTTTGTCATTATATTCCCTGAGTTAGATGTTTCAGTTCTGTTTTGTATTGAATAATGAATAATCAATGGTATTTGCATATAAGCGAGTCTACCAATGAGTAAATATATACACAAATAAGGATATCTAGCATTAGTCTTTGTATGCTCATTATCTTTGATAGTTCCAGAAGGCAGCTTAGTTCCATGGTAATTTTTGTAAAGTTAATACTAGATCATGGATTTTACTTTCAAAATTTATATATCTAGCATCAGATCAAGATTGTGATGGACATATCTGGTACAGAGTTACTTACTAAAAAAATTGCATTGTCACATTGGAGAATTTGACCTAGGAGTAATTATTTGTATAAAATGATCTTACATGGTGTGGCAAATTTTTTAACCTTCTTAGATTTAACATTTGCTATAAATAAATCTAGAAAAGGATCTATACCTACAGAACCATAAACAGCAGGCATGCAGCTAGATTTGAAAGTACTGTTACTGTAAACTTTTTATTACCCAGGCTGCCTATGCTAGCTTTTCTGATATTATACTAATCAATCTGCAACTACATATATGCACAAGATATATAATGAATAATGGCTTGGACTGCTTCGTTGACTTGGAAAACCTTACCATGTCCTGCTCTGGTAAAGTTCAAATGTTGGACATTTTAGAGATATCCGATCGTGTGGTCATATTGCTAGGACCTTTTCGTGTATAGTTGTTGAATGATTAGTTGACTATTACCAAGCCAACAGTGAGATGATTGTGTTGGAAAACTGCCTGATGTTGTTGGACATGTTGGCATATGAGCAAACAATAAGGTGCTTCACTGTTTTGGATATGCCTAAACATACGTATGCATTTGTCCTACTCCCTGCAGCCAATGGTTAACCGTACGGCCTTAGTTACATTAATATAAATTTATGAAGAAATGTGTGCCGAATTTGTCACTTGATCAATCTTTGAAGAGACACATCTTCTCTTGACTGGTTTATGTCATGGTAATAATCTTGAGATTAACTATCTATCCAAATTCCGGAGACTTCTAAGATATACTGAAACTCATCTAAGGAGAAGACAATATTTCCTTAGTTGACTTGAAGCGACCTCTGGTGAGAAGAGATTGATCATTTTTACTTTTAAGTTTTAAATCAAAGACCATTCCGGAGATTTGTCTTTCTTTATTTATTCTCCTTTTTTTTCCACCCTATGTTATTTCTTTTAGATTCTATTTATCTTCCAATTAATGATAACCTTGTTTAATATCAGGTTTTGTATTTCAAGGATTTCTCACCTTGTACAATCTCTCAATCATCTATGAAGGCGTTAAAAAGCGTTGACTGGAGAAGATATGGTTTGAACTTAGCGGGCATAGCACAGCAAGATGGCTATGCATTCCTAGAATGGGAAAACTTGCCAACAGATACTCACATTGATATTGTGCTCCACTCATATTATAAACAATATCCAGCTTCGGCCACATGCTCTTTCTTTATCTGAGAAAGTATTTGATGCTTTGCCATAAGATTGAACAGACACATTATTGCTCAGAAAACAGCGCACATTTCAGTATTGAAATTGCACTTCATATCTTGCCTATATTAGATACGTATGCTAGATGAAGTGTCGTACATATTTCTCTATATGCATCTAAGAATGAGTATTTTTATCGTGCAACTGTTGGGGGGGGGGGGGGGGAGGGGTTGTATAATTTCTTAATCTGTATTTGATAGACTTCCTTGACATTTTGGTAAGACCATGAGACGAGCACCGAGGAAAGAGTCTCAAATTGATAGAAATCTTGTTAAAAGAGCCGTTAAACTTTCATTGGATGACTTGAAGGAAAAGCATGCAGGGGTTCTTTTAAGTGCCCGTGCTGTTAAGGTGAATCCCTCTGCCTCCTTTCCTCCATCTCTCTCTCTTACCCACACCCACACCCACACACACACACATTCACATACATAGGTTCATATGTCGTGGGCCCTAATTGCTCCTAATGTCGAGTGTTTTTCCTCTCACACTGAAACAGATCAAAGTGGCGTTACCATATCAAGGTTGCAATTCTTTTAGATTTGCATGGGCTTGTGGCTTGTTTCTCTAGTTTTGCTACTGTGGATTTAGATTCAGCAGCTAAAACTTCCAAACTTTAACGGTGATTGGTGAATGACTCATCAACTCCTCTAAGAAAATTAAAATGGAGAAAAGTAGATCCCTAGTCAGATTATTCATATTGCCTCTTGCTTTAGCGTAAGGTTCCTCAACATGTACTGTTATATAAGTTCAGAACTATTATCTAACCTTACGTCTATATAAATTATACGAGTCTCAGTTGTACTGAACTGATCCAGCAACTTTTTCACTATTGGTTATTGGGTTTCAAGTTTGTTTTGCATTTTCTATTATCTCTGGCCTTTTTATCTTAATTTGGCTTCTTTCGTTTCCAGATTTGCAGTTATGCCCCTGATCTCGCAAAAACAATTGCTGGTTTGATCTTGTCCTCCAATGACTTGGAATTCCAAGGAGAATGCTTATCACTTCTTGGATTGCAGTCCCAAGGAGTTGGAGCTGAAATTGTGGAAAACCATATCAAGGAAAGGATTGTTTCAGTGATAGAGATGAACGACAAAAAGGACCAGAAAACTAAAGAAGCTGCACCTTTCCTTTTTGAGGATGAACGTCTCCGGGAAGTAGAGCTTCAAGAAAGTGATTACGAAGGTGATTATAATTTCAGCCCCTGAACTCATAAATGATTTCCTGCGTCAGCTGTCTATGTAAGTGGTACTTTAAATGTTTTCCTAACATGTTGACTGTGTGGCATGCTGAATTTCTTGCGTTTATGTTTGAGTAATCTAACAATTGTTACTTGAACTATTAGAGCCTATATTTTGTTATAAAAAATTGTTAAATGTATGAGTTAGTTTTTGAAAATGA
The DNA here is from genome assembly GCA_032878935.1 of Erythrophleum fordii. Lineage (NCBI taxonomy): Eukaryota > Viridiplantae > Streptophyta > Magnoliopsida > Fabales > Fabaceae > Erythrophleum > Erythrophleum fordii. The sequence goes on along the minus strand of JAVQMF010000053.1, from coordinate 42,454,195 downwards.
AAAATTTATTGCACATTAATATTTTTGTCAACTGATACAAATATGCTGGAAGCATTTGCAAAGAATTTATTTTGAGGACCAATTTATATCTTCACTAATTTTTTGAAACCAAAGCTGAATTGGGGAACTGGCTTAAAAATTCTAAAACCAAATTATTAATTTACTCTTTTTTTTTGGCATATATACATATTATATATAAGTATAGGAATGTAAAATTTTTTCTATGTTGCCAATAGAAATGTAATTGATGCTCGAAGAAATTGAAATTTCTACATCCATTTTTATAATATAATGACACAAGAAGATTAAAATTCAAGATCTTTTACAAATTAGCCAAACTCTTCATTACTGAACCTTCTTTCTCTTAAATGAAGTACGCTAAACCATTGAGGCATCCTTTTTACTCAAATGTATATTGTTGGTTCTAGTAACATTGAAGAACATTGCAGCTTTTCGAACTCCCCTTCTCAATTTATCGAATTTGTTGACCTTGTTAAAATATAAGAATTTTGCCCGTTTTATTCCCGTAATCTTGTACATTTTTCAATACCAAAAAGCATCTTCATGGTTAGTCAAGAAATTGTATTAAGTATAGCCATGAAATTGAAATAATTAACAAGAGGCTAATATGAGTGGGCGCCGGGTCTGACAAGAAGATATGTAATGGGAATGGATCAGATATGATCAGTCTTTTTGGTACATTCCAGCATTCGTAGTTATACACGTATTCCGTGCGAAATTTTTTAGATATATTACCAAAGTATGTTAAATAATATGATCTATTAATTCACCAATTTTAATAAATGTGAATGAACTTTTTATACCTTTCTTAAGTGCGAAGACTATATATAAGAATTGCTATGTTAGGCAACATGTTAACAATCCAAAATGTTGTACAACATCCTTTTGCTGTAGGGATTACACAATAACAATTACATTCAACCACCTTCAAACCTCTATATTTCTATTTTGTCAAAGCCCACAACAGTTTAAGGACGGCATATTAGAGCATCAAAACGCAGCTATCTGTGAAAGCCAAAAGGGTTTTAAACAAAGAAAAGATAGTAATGGTACTAAAACAACAACTTCAAGTACAGTCACTTTAAATATGGTCTCTTCTCAAGCAGCAGGAGGAGCAGGAATGAAGGAAATTCTGGGCTCAGGAATAGAAGCCATAATTGATGACCTTGAGAAAGTCTCCTCCTCAGCCACAACCTGCTGGTCTTCGGCCTTAAAATCAAGGGATTTATCATTGTAAATGTCCCACCATTTTGCTACTAACATCTTTATGTCTTCCCTCTCCATGTTAGCTTCCTTGCCAGTATACCTCCATGGTTTTGAGCCCTATTTACATTGCAAAAATGGGAATTTATAAGGTTTTTGGTCAATGTTCATGTTTATGGCAGTTTAAGGGGTATCAGAATCACTTACAGTTGCACAGTAGTGGACAACCCTAACCTTTTCGAGCTCCACATTCTCTGGGTGGCGCCATAACATAGCCAAAACCAGGTTGTATTCCAAAGGCATGGGCTTGCACAGCTTTTGGAAGAACATATTCAGGAAATCCTATCATGCCATCGTTCAAGAAAATTTCAGTTTAGAATTTTGGTCTCCTTCATTTGTTTCAGTTAGAAAATTCCACTTTGGAGAATTAAATATTATAATAAAATTAGTCATGATCTTTATTGTAAGTACCTTTTTGTTTACTAGATAATAGAGCATATATAACTAAATAGCCTGGATAAGATATAGTAGATAAATGCTTTGTCCACATTTCAAGCACAATGAATTTTCGTGTAATATGTTGTATATCAAACAATTATTAAAACTTAAACTAATATTTAAATCTTTAGATTCTACTGTTTGCAAGACCAATTTTTTCAGTGAAAAAACTCATAATTTAACTAATTTTTTCAGTATTAATAGTTATCTAATATGATCTATCGTTATATATCTTTTTAAAAGTTGGTATATTTGACAATTTATTCTAGGTTAATTTTCACCCTCGTGATCCTCAACTCATTTAAGCATCAGGTAGCCCTAACCCATCTCAAGGTGGGCCATTTTCTACAGAGAAAAAGCTAATGAATCGAAGGAAGTAATAGACTTACTTGCTCTGCAAAAGAAGTGGGGGGAGTGACTTGGAGAGTGTGAAGAAGGTTGTGATAGGTAAGAGGGCTAGGCTCAAACACAAACATGCCAGCGTTGAAATACAAGGGAGGAGGAGAACCCATATCAGCAGGCCAAGTAACCTTATCAGGGCGCTGCTGGCAATATCCAATCTTGTACTGTGGTGAGTGGCTCCATGTTTTCTCACAGAAGCAATCCATCACTGCATACAAATATCCATCTTCTGTGTCGAACAAATGGTCTATGTCGTCGTATACTTGAATGTCTGCATCCAAATATATCATCTTGCTGTACTCCTCGAACTGCATATTCAATCAATTCAATGTAAAACACATAATTAAGAGCATCGTTAGCCCTTCGTTCATCACAACTTTGCTAAAAATCTTGCAATTGGCTATGCTGATAATCAGGTTAACTGAGCCCAACTGTTTTTCATCATGAGCAAAGGCTTTTGGCTCATTATCTCAGAATGCGTTATGATCTACTGTATCATTTTTTCTTTTTTCTTTTTTTTTTTTTTTTATGGTAAGCTAAGACAGTTGATACTTTGCTGTCTCTGATCAAGAAACTGTGATACTCGTGGATCTCTTTTCATCCTTATATCTACATATGTTTTACACATTAGAATGGTGGACCCCATATTTCAGGACCTGTCTGACTGTTAACGTTCAAAATTTGAAAAAATAACCAAAAATATAAATAAATGAAACAAAAAGTTGATACACATCTAACCTAACACTATTTACGACTTTAGAATAGTACAACTTTCTATAAGCTTTTAAATATATTGAAAACATAGATAATATCTATGTTTAGCAATTTTACGTAAGGATTAATGTAAGGATAGAGCTTAACAAGAGACAAGTAGAATTTACCCAAAAATTTGATCTCCAAAAAGAATCAGATAGGGTTGATTTGCCTGAACTCCTTATGTTATTGGATAACTCATACCGTGCACAACTCAACACAACAAAACAGAAAGCTTAGAAGTTTAGTAAGTGGGGTCATGCACTATAAATACCATTGACGATCACCATTTTAGAGGAAACATTTATCAATAGCGCACATATAGGTCGAATAACATAGTGTCAGAGATAAGCAACTGTGTTTAAATCTTTAGCTTAACAAATATAAGTTTGTAGGGAAAAAGATTGATCATATCTCGAGCACAGGAAAAGCAAAATGTCAGATCAACTAATTCTGTCATACACAAAAAGAAGGTCTAGGTCTTTATTACTCACGTTCCATATACGGAGCTTGGAATAGTTGATGACATAGTAAGCCATAGCGAACTGAGTTTGGTTGGGAGGAGGATAGATTGGCTCAATCTCACGAACAATGCAACCCTGAGACCTCAAAACCTGAAGGTGCTCCTCAGGAACGTCTGGTAAAGTAGCAACTACTAAAGGGTATGCGCTTTTCACCCTGCGTAAACCCTTAGCCAAACCCACTACCCCCTTCACATAATCACCATTTCCAGCCAAAAATGTTACATATGCCCTCCGTAAGTCCCCTCTGTTTGGCTTTATCACCTCCTCCGGCACTTCACGGGCCATATAAGAAGCACTAATACCGATTTAAATATAGGACAGGATATAATATGAATACTCTGACACGATAAAATGTATTGTTCTTGAAAGCAAATTGTAAGTGTTGTATTATATATGATTCAATAAGGCTTTGCTTTTGAAGTATCGGTGCTTCTTGGTGGCGTAATTAATTCCTAGCTTTGTTGAACGTTTTGGGGTGGCAGGAGAAGTCTGTAGCAGGAGAGAATTTGAGAAAATAGGAAAGTGAATTAGCAAATACGAAAGGAAGCTAAGCTTAATTAGTATGATTGCTACAATGGTGGTCTTGTCCTTGTTTATCCTTGTTTATATAGACCTCAAATGACGAGCAAATGCATGTTAAATTCACCCCAAATGCACTCTGTCATGTTTTTACGTCATTTTGCTTTGATAAAAAATAAAGTTTAATAATGTTGACGCTAATTTATTTGCTATGGATAAATTTGAATGTTATAAATAATTCATAGCAAGAAAAGTGGGAAATAGAAAGAGTAAAAGAAAAATTATAATAATGGTGAACCAGGTTTGATGTTCAAACCCAATGTAGCAGGCTAGCCTTATCATGAAAATGGACGGCTGAGATCCATTGACTTGGGATTAGAAGATGGTCGATTTTGGAGATTGAAGGGTTTTGGTAGAAACTTGAAGATATATATTATGGGAAATAGTCATTTTCCTCTGTCACGTAGTGACGTGCATCCACTCATAAGGAAATTTTTTTTAATTTTTAATTACTCTTGTAACTAGATATCGAAAATTTCTTTATTGCTTAAATAAATCTGGATTATCTAATTTTTTAATCTTAATTATTATTATTTTTTATTTTGAGTATCTTTAGTAAAAGTTAAAAGATTATTTTCATCTTTTATTTTATTTTTTAAAATAAAAAATAAAAAATAAAAAATACACTAGTACGATTGAGTGAAAATCCACTCTCCAAGAGCCAGCCCACTTGCCCCAAAGTAATATTGGGTCAATTAATTACTTTATTTCACTCAATCGTACAAAACATCGAAAATGTAATCGTATATGTCTTTGCCAAATAAAAATGAAAAAAAAAAGCATAAAAAAAGCTACTATGATCAAATTAAAGTTAGCAATTAAAGAAAGAGGATATGTAGCAGCATATAAAAGAATATTGAAAGGTAAAACAGACTTAAAGGAGAAATAAAGACTAAAGAAAAGAACAAGACAGTTTCTTTAAGTATTTATTATTAATTTTTTTATAAATAATATATATTATATCATTGATTTTGTTTTCCAAAAAGTACATAGTAATTTAATTAAAAAATTACATTTAAAGTTCTAAAATCCAGAAAAAGAAAGGTTGTAAGATATTATCAATGGTTAAGGTGATAGAAAACAATCCCCTGTTAAAGGATCCGTTTGGTTAAAGGAAGGAATTGGGAAGGAAATATAAAATATAGATAAATGAGGATAGGTAAAATAGGAAATAATATTTTTGCCCTCATTTTAAAAATGTGATTTAATAGTTAAAATGATAATTTGATAGATAAAACAAAAAATATAAAGATATAATAGACATTGTACAGCCTATATAAAGAAAATGCGATCGCGTTGCGACAAACCAAAAGAAGCAAAAGTATTGTTACAAATCTAAGTTATTTAAATTTGATTTGAATTTAAATAGTTCAAATTTGATATTTTTTATTATAATTTTAAACGATACAAAATATAAAATAAAAATAAACTTTTTAACAATCAACTTAAAAAAATAATTGATATTAAAAAAATAATATATATATATATATATATATATATATCAAATCTAAGCCGTTTAAAGTTAATATGGATGACTCATATTTGAGGCAGTCACAAGCTCATCCTTTAAAATAAATAGAAAATCCAGATCGAAGATGAGATAAGATAATTCAAGAATTCTAACCTTCTAACTTAAGTTACATTTTCTCTTAACATAAAAATAATACAAGACAATGGATCGTTGGATCATACTGGCAAATAACAACGGTCTTTAAATTTAAACGAGATGTATACTTATGAGAATAGCCTTGTCCAATTTTCGGTTTATCTATATAGTGCATATGAACTAACTTCTTTGTCAACATTGAAAGCACTTTTCGATAATATTTTCACTAAAATTAATGTCATTATTAATCTTTCATGTCCCATTCTCTGTAAATTTTAAATTTTGCGACAGAAATGCAAGCAAGCGATTTCAAAAGTAAAAAGAGGAGATAATTATCCTTATATCGTAAATTAACAATCTAAATTAATAAAAAAATTATTAATACAAAAATAAAAAAGATATTGATAACATATTTATAATAATTTTTTATTAATCTTAACATTTTGTGTGATCTAAGTTATATATATAATTAGAATGGGTCTCCTGTGCCATTAACATAGGAGACTGTGCTTTTAAATTAAAATTTAAATTAGAAAAAGATTTAAAAAAATGCACACAGCCTAATACATAATTTATAATTTATGAATAAGATAACTTCTAGCAAAATTAATAATAAAAAATAAATTGTGAGTTGTGAACAAGCGTCACCTCAAAGAATTACGTATGATTTTGATGCTCATCTTTAATTTATACTTTAACCTTCATAACATTTCTATAGAAGATTGGCTACACATCCACATCATCTCCATTGTATATATTTATCAATTTTTTTTAGTTAAAAGCGTCACCTAAAAGAATTACATATGATTTTGATATTTTTCTTTAATTTTCACTTTCACCATAACCTTCATTACATTTCTTTAGAAGGTTGGCCCCACATCCACAACATCTTCTTTATATATATATATATATATATATATATATATATATATATATATATATATATATATATATATATATATCAATTTTTTTTAATTAAAAGTCTCTTTTCCTTTCACTATTTTGTATTCCTCTATGAAACGAAAAGCAAAACTAATCGATTACGCAAAGAATATCCTACAATAAATTGGTGATAGCAAAAGAGAAGATATTGTCGATGAACATTCTCGAAGGAATTAAACCTTAAATAACTATCGTTTCAATATTTCCTTGCGCTTAAAGGCAACTTGATGTGTATTTTATTGTCATAACCAACAGTTCAATGATATTGATATGCTTTGAGGTCAATGTTAATAACTTTTTGTTTCGTTTTTTATTTTTCTGAGTAAATTAGACCTTATCAAGGTTTTGAAACTCGTCTGATTTAATAAACCTAACTCAATATATATATATATATACAAGCAAAAAAAATTAATATAAAATAAGTCTATTTTAAAAAAGACTAAATGAAAAATAGATTGGATTCAAATTTTTTTTTCAAATTGAGTTCGGACCCAAATCCAAATCCAAATCCAGCCCATATTATATATATATATATAATATTATTTTACCAAATTATCATAACGTTACCCTAGCTATCCAATTGCCCGAATGCTAAGATATGCAAAAGTGTTGCCTGCTGTAATGCTTATTGCGGTTTAATAACAAGTAGGGCAGGGTAAGGGATACAATGTGAGTTGTTGACGTCAATGCAAAAATAGTTGTGCACGTTGGGTGAAAAAAGAAAAACATCAAACAACCTATATCATATAAAATTTATAATAAAAAATTTTAAAAATTAAAATTATTATTAAAGATTATTATTATTATAAGATTTTAGAAGATTTACTATTAATTTTTTTTAAAAAAATTAGATACAAAAAAGTGTTAAACTTTTTTACATTTAATAATAAATTTTTTAAAATTAATAATAAATCTCTTAAAATCTTATAATAATAATGGTCCTTAAAAATAATTTTAATTTTTAAGGTCTTTTATCATAAATTTTATAAAATATAAGTTATTGGATACAATTTTTCTGAAAAATTACATAATATGTCATCTCTCCCTGTAACGAGGAAGTTTAGAGGTATATTATAAATTGCCTCACATAATTTTTCTCTTGCATCTCCCCAATAAACTTTCATCATCATCTATTCCCAGAAATGTTTATTGAAGTTTTTTAAATAACTTTTTATTGTTAAAAACGGTTGAGTCAAGCTTAATCAATTTTTAACTAAGCCAAACCTAAACTTGAATTATATAAACAATATTAGGCATAGACTCATATCCAATATTTTTCATTTTTTTATGAGCTTATTATTTTTAAATGAGTCCAACCCCTACTTCAATCTATTATAAGTCAAGGAGGCCAAAATTCTAAGAAAAAAGATTATAAAGCAATAGAACTCAAAAAGATATAACACTACTTAAATCTCTAAATGAAAAATCAACTAACCTTGTAAGAGAATGGAAAAGGAGTGTAAAACCAAACTTATGAGAAAGGCCAATATTAGCTAATCAATTTGCATAAAAGTTTCCTTTAGAGTATACAAAGATGCCAACCCTGGTCTTTCTGAAATACCCCAACCGAACATATATATATATATATATATATATATATATATATATATATATATATATTTTTTTTTCTTTTTATTTGTTTATTTATTTCTCTTTCTTCTTCGTGCCTTTCTTCTTTCCTGTCATTCTTCATTTTCTTCTGTCTACTATTCAGCTTCTCCCTCTCCCGTGCGTATCTTCACTTCCTTATGTTGTTGTCGCCTTTCCTCCACTATTAAGCCAGCAGTGGCCCCCCTAGAAGGTAACCCAACTATCTTTTTACCGTGAGGAGGTCCGTGGAAGTGGCTACCTCATGTTGTCGGCTACAATAAGCTTTCTCCACCATTTCACATCAATCCTTCTTCATTTTTGCTGGTAAATTCTGGACTCTTGCTTTCCTCCTCCTAATTTCAGTTCATCCCATCCCTAATGAGGTTTGAAACATTGCTTTTTCTCCCCCTCTTTGTGTAGGTCATGTATAGCTCTTAATATTTGGGGTTTTCAGCAGGGGAGTTTCTAGTTGTGTTACCTGTGCATCAACCTTCAATTCTCAGTCCTTTGAGGTAAAAACTTAAGTTCCATTTTGAATTAATAGCTAAATGAGAAAAACTTAAGTCATGGGTGTATCATAAAGACGAAGAAATGAGACTTGGAAGCAGGATTCTTAATTAGTGGGTTATTAACGAATGACATAGATGTTAAATATTGCTAATATGAGCTTAAGTGTTGAGTCAGTGAACTTTGAATGTTGATAAGAAGCTTAGCAAATATCTATATTGAAGGGCGTTAGTCTCGAGAAAAGGAACAAGTGCCATGGTAATATTAATGCCATCGGTGAGTAGTTAACAGATTGTAAATTATTTATTGGGTTCTTGTGTCGTCCGAAGCCTATGATTATAGTAGTTAAAATTTTATTCAAATGATTTATGCGTAGTTTTAATGAAATAGACCCTTAGATTATTTGTTTCATGTGTGCTTGATATGATAATATGGTGATACAGCAAAAATAGATTGATCGGCATCCGGTGCTATTATGGGTAAGATAAACACCTCTGACGAGGGTGGTTGCATTACTCGATATGTTAAAATAGAATTTTATAATTTTTGTAGCCATAATTTTTAGACTTGGTGTATAAATAAACATAATAAATATATATACATGAATATAATTACATGTACATATGGAAATACTAATAAATAACTATAAATATAAATATATGTATATCTATCTAAATATAGGTAGTACATTTTATTTTGTTATATATTCTAATATTTTGGATTGGTCATTGGAGCATTTGGATTCATTGGTTTTTGATCTGTTTATTTATTTAAGTGGCATCCTATTATTCCTACTCAAATCAAATCCTTAACTAATTAAGGTATAAGTACTTGGCTAATACCAACACCCTCTGCGTAACTCATTTGAGGTACAAGTCACTTAGAACTAGTAGTGAAATAGAAGCGTTTGACTGGAATTTATAGATAGGTGCACTTTTAAATGGTCTAAATGCACTTGGATAAGAGAGAGGAAACTTGGGTGGGAAAAGGAGCTGCCCGTTAGGCATAACCATCCTTAAAAGAGGTAAAGAGCTGCTAACGAGGTGTAGCTACTTTTAGAATTTTAGATAAATCGTAATATAAAGAGATAGGTGGAAAAGGAGTTGTCCATTAAGTGTAGTCACCCTAAGAAGGTAAGGAGCTGCCAACAAGATGTAGCCGTCACCATAATGAAAGATAACCAGTGCTCCCTATATTGTAACTATCATTTTAGGCATTCATCATCTTTGGAATTACCTATATACAGGCTTGTCTATAGGGAACTTTTGCTACTTGGTATGATGACCAGATTTATGTATTTCTGGGCTCCTGTTGTGTTATGATTTTGCTGCTCTTATTTATTTTGGTGATTTGTTATATGCTCATTGAGTTTTTAACTCATTCCTTAAATTTTAATTTTTCAGATAGTGTTGTTGGATCTGACTCACCTCTCTCATCTTAGGTTCAGAGGCGTAGTAGTGGTGAGCATCGTTTTGAACTGTGAGGGCATGATTGTTTACTGTAACCAATTTTTGAAAGATATTTGTAAAGTACTCTACGTGTAGCTTCAATGGACATAGGTAAGATCCCCCCTTCCTTGACTTCCTTTTGTTCTTTTGTTATTTCTGAATATTGGTGGTTGAGAATGGAGCTCTCTCGTGTTGTATTGTTAAATTTTACTTGTAGAAATTTTGGAATGTCTAAATTTGAGGGAAAACTTTGTCGAATTTTTTACAAAAGATATGGATACTTATATTGATGCAGAGAGACAATATAATAGGTTGGATGAAGAAATATTATTTGTGTTACATTATAAAAAGGTCTCTTCATTTATAATGGTGTCTGTTAGATTTATGGACTTGAGCATTATTTTGCTCTTCGTGCCAATCACTCCCTCTTGTTATAGGTTGTGACACTTTTCGAGAGCGGAATCTCTCCATTCCAATTTTTGTCAATTCCATCAATTTAGTGTTGAATTAGAAGTAAAGAGAGAGGAGAGAAAACAAGTGATGATGAGAGGAGTTGGAAAGAAAAAATAAAAATAACTGAATTGATGGAATAGAGAGGAATTGAAATTGAGAGAAGCCAAACTCGGTCTTTCCTCAATTTGATTTGATGTAAGATGTGGCTATGTCTCTCCTGTATCAAACAAAATTTTTAAATATGGAAACCAATGCTTGAGAGCCATTTTCAATTATAAAACTTAAGAATCCCAATTTCTTCACTAGAATTAAACTACGATCTATTTCGCCATTGTCAAAGGAACTAGCAAGTAACTCATTTCTAACTACAAGTAATTTTAATTCTTAAAAATATGCAGATAAATAGTTGGTGAAGTATAGCCTAATTGAAAATCAATATAATAAGAAGCCAAGCAAAGGGGGTCAAGTGAAAGTTTCTAAGTTTATTTCTGTTGGCCTTATTTTTGTTATTATATTTTTTTTGTTTAAATATTGGAGTTTTTTTTTTTTGGGTAATTTTTCTTTTGTATAGTTTGGGAATTTTATACGATTGTGAAAATGATAAAACCCAATAGACATTGAGTCGATAGAAGCGCTTAACTTGTGCGTATAATTAATATGAAGGTGGCAATTCATTCTAAAAATTTAGAACAAGAAATTAATAAAATTTTTATTCATCTTTTAGTTTAAATAAAAAAATTATAATTCATTTTTTGCCGTTAGGTTTAAACTTTTTCCAATCGTAGATGCTGAATCCAAGGCTTTGTATTTGAATGAATTTTTTATCGTTCAAAAAAAAAAAAAGAAAAAGAAAATCAAGTTCTATTTTTTAGCCAAATTAAGATCCTTGGCGGTAATAATAATACATTATATATTTAAGAGATTGTGATACGAAAAAATAAAAATAGATATGAAGTCTATTTCCTTTTTTTTTTTACCCATTTCATATTTTGTCTCATCTCCCTATATATAAACACTATATATTTATTTATTAAATATAAAGGATCTAGATAAACACTAGAGGTGGTGTCTAGTGGAAGCTGGGCCAAGGGTTAATTATCATGGCTAAAGTAATTAGTTCTTAATTAATGACATGCATAAATCTTTAAGTTATAGAAAGCAACTCACTAATCACGTGTATGGAAAGATATTAAAACGCAATTAATGCGATTCTTTTTATAGGAATGGAAATACTAATACATCACAAGACATGATTATTATTTACATTCACACATCTAACTAAATTATATGCAAGTGTTTGGGAGAGTCCTGAGACCATAATTAAAAAAAAAATTATTATGAAAGTATTTGTTAATACTCTCGTATTATTAAAAAATAAAATGTTGTCGTTATTCATATTTTAATAAATAAATACTTTAGTATAAAATTTAAAATTTAACTTAACTATAATTTAAAATTAAATTATATTCATTTGTAAAAAAAATCATATGGCAATATATAAACTAAATAATACCAGTACATCGAAAAACCCTTTTACCAAAAAGCATGCATATGATCATTTAAGTAAAAGATTACAATCAGTGTAATTATAGCATTGGGAGTGTTCCTCGGCAATACTTAAAGACAATATTCATATCCCGGTGTCATCGAGTTATTAAACTTTCTTGGTTTGGGAGAATTGAACTAAGTGATGTCAACATTTGTTAGGTTGTTATGTTTTTTTAATCAAGAGTTTAAGATTTTTTTTTTGAATGATTTTACTATTATTTCTAAATTATTGAATGAGTGATATTATCTTAATAAAAAAAATTATTTTGCTCTTGTTTAAAAAATATGTAAGAAGTTTAGATACATTTTGGTTCACTAATACTAGTAATTTTTCTTTCCAATCTATAAGTAAACATACAATATTGGGTGAATGAAATAATTGTGTACTGTAAATCAATCTAATTCTGTGCCAAAATTTTTTAACTAAACATACAATCAAAATTTATAAAAAGTCGATACTAACACAATGCTTTTTCTTTTTCGCTAAGATTAACATGATATAAATATGGTGCAACATAAGATAATCAAATGTCTTTTTTGTTTAAAAACAAGGAGAAAATAAAATAGGAAAAACAATTCAGATGTAATCTTTATTATTATTTTTTTAATCATGAGAAAATATTGTAGGCTTAAAAAGCTAAACAATCCTTTATGGTTCAAGGAGATTATAGTACCAAATATTTTCATGCTCTAATAAATTCTAAGATCCCAATTTTTTTTTAATTAAAAACGAAGAGGGGGCCTAGGTAGAGAAGATAGGGCAAATTGAATCCATGGCTATTGATTATTTTGTTAGAGTTTTTTATGCAAGTGATCTCATTGCTCAAAAGAAGGTTCTTTGTTGAAGAAAGACCTTTTCAAAGAGGAAATTAAATATATTGTACTTCAATTAAGCCCAAACAATGCCCTGAGACCTAGTAGTTTTAATAGCAAATTCTAGCAATCCTTCTAGAATTCTTTTGGAAAAGATATAGTCAATGCAATTTGCTCCTTTAAAGAGAGAGGATTTCTACTTAAAAGTTTTAATAAAATATAGATTTTTTTTTCCTTAAATTTGATAATTCTCAATTTTTTAAAGACTTTAGACATATAAGTCTTTGCAATATCATTTACAAAAAAATTTTCAAAAATCCTTTGTAATAGACTAAAAAAATTTTCAATTAATTACATTGCATCTAATAAATGTACTTTCCATAAAGGGGGGTTGATTATTGATAACATTATAAGTATTACCAGAGTTAATCAATCAAATTTATAAAGCCAAGGGTCCAACTGTGCTCTTAAACTTTACATATCAAAAGCCTATGACATATTTTCTTGAAATTTTCTCAAAGTCATCCTTATGAGAATGAATTTTCCTTCTGCACAAATTACAATGATCATGCAATATATTTCAAATAATTCTTACCAAGTTTTGTTGAATGGTAATCCCATATAACACTTTTGGCTGGCTAGAGGTTTGAGGCAAGGTAATCCCCTTTCCTCATATCTGTTTATTCTGTACTTTGACATCTTTTTTTGTTTGATTTGGAAAGAAGAGAAAAATAAGTCTTAAAATTTTATCAAAGTTAGCAGAAAATCTAATCTTATTTTTCACTTAATGTATGCAGGTGATACTATTCTCTTTTTTGAAGGATTAGTAGATTCATGTAACAAGATTAGAGAAATCTTGAATTTTATGGTTGATTATTGAGGTAGGATTTCAACAAAGCCAAATCTCTCTATATTTAGCCCCAACACACCTCACAATTTTAAAAAATTCTTTTCAGACATCTTTTAAATTGAGTACTCATTTAGGCTAGAGAAGTATCTTGGTACATGGGTGATTTAAGTAGGAATAAAAATCATATTTATTAGGATATAATGGTTAGATTGGACTCCCATCTTTTGGCTTAGAAGGCCAAACTTCTTTCTCAAATTAGTCGGCTAATGCTTATCAGATCAGTTTTGAATTCTTCCTCAATTTTTTAACTTTCTTGCATTCTCTTGCCTTTAAAAACTACAAGATTTTGAACTCTAAGATGGATTTTTTTTTTTTTGGTGAGAAAGAAGAAAAGAAAAACATTCATATGCTAAAATAAGATCATCTTTATTAGCCCATCATTAATGATGGCCTAGGATTCAAGTCGATAGAACTTGTCAATAGGGTGCTAATGGCTAAATAGGTTAGGAGAATAATGGATAGAAACCAATATGTTATGGTAACTAAGACTTTGAGACTAAAATATTGTAATAAAAAGTTTGAAGTGATCTTCTACAACCATTCCAATGCTTTTTAGATATGGAAAGGCATAGCCAAATTGAGCTCATTAATCACCTCCAAATTATAATAGAGAGGTGATATTGGTCACCCTTTGTGGTGGCAAATGCAGTTGGATTAGAATATAGATGTTTCTAAAGTTTTTTTATTTTAATCTACATAACGACTTGGGATGGGATCTTCTAAAGCTTCGGCATCTTTATCCATTCCATGATTTTAATCAAATTAGACAAATTCCTTGTTCCCTAATGAGTAAATTTCATGTTCTTTGCTAGAATGGCAACAATTTAGGATCTTATTAGGTTAGGGGTGGCTTTAAGATTTTTCTCAATGAAGGCATAAATCTACCTCCTTTGGAATTCAACAGTTGGAAGAATATTTGGAAAAATTAATCCACCTTAAAAGATGTTCATCTTCATTTAGAACTTGATTAATAAAGTTCTTCCTAGCTCGAATATTTTAATTCCCCACCATTTAAATGTAGATATTCTTTGTCCTTTTTAAGAAGGAGAGAATCACTCAGTTATATTTTCTTAACTTGCAATTTTGCTAAAGCCTCGTGGTTTGCTTCCTTTTTGTGTTTGAGGATTGATATGTTGTATCACCAAAATATTTCAAAGTGGCTTAACAATTGGTTCAATTAGAGCATTATAGACTAGGAAAGAATGAAGGATTTTACTAATCACATTGTTGCATTATTATATAATATTTGGATGCTTCATAAAAAAATAATTCATGAAGGAAGGGTAGTTGATCCTTCCTTAACCATTACAAAATAAATGTCATGCTTCATTCTTCCTCTCTCTCTCTCATATGGAAGAACCATCTCACCAAAGTCAATCTCCAAGTTCTTTCATCCTTTATCTTAACATTAGTTATAAAAGGTGGTATGTTATGCTTTAATTACAAAAGAATAGAAGGAGGATGATGGAAGAACACTTGGATTATATTATTTATCAAATTATAGATATGTATTTCTACTACCAAAAGGTTAAAAATGATGTAGAAAAAAAGCATAGCCAATGAAGAAAAATAAAAAGATAAACTCCTCTAGCTTTTAAGAAGTTAGAGTCTCTCCCACAACTAGCCTAATTCTTAGGGGTGTTCATGGGCAGGGTCGGGCTGGACATCTAGTATGCCCGATGCCCGGCCCGATTAAGATATCAAGTTTGTTTTTATGCCCGTGGCCTGGCTTAGCCCGAACAAGCCTGATTTTAGGGCAGGTTAGGGTCGCCCGAAATTTTTTTTTTTTATGAATTGATACTTAATATAAAAATATTTTTTTGTAGACTCATAGGCATATACTTTAAAACAATAGGCTTTTGTAACCTTTATGTTTTTATCAATAATAAAAAAATAGCTTAGTATTATCAAGCAAAATATAAGATATACTAACATAATTAGCTTTAGGTAAATATGTGTATTTTCATTATTCAATAAAAGAAATGCCAGTAAGCATGCACATCAATAATGAAAACAATTAAAAAATAAGGAGAGTTTAAGTAGATAATAAAAGTTACAGCATATAAAGAGAATCAGATAAAATAAATATAAAATATATATATATATATATATATATATGTATGTATATATATATAAGATGACAAGACATTAATAACTAAAAAAAATAACTATTAGGGCAAGTTGGGCAGAATGTCTTTACCCGTAACCCGGTCCGACCGGATATAATTTTGTTTAAAGTTCTACCCATTTATATTTCTAACCCGACCCGACCCGATTATGCCCGATTAGGGCGGGCCCCTAGGGCCTACCGGATCAATGAACACTCCTACTAATTCTTGCTTCCCCCTTCTTTGGATACCTTTATTTCCTTTATAACCAACTTGATGGAGGTGAGCTAGGAGACTTTAAAGAGCTTGAACAAAATCAAGAACTTGAAAACAAAAGGGCTGGACGTAACTCTAAAAGATGGCCAACTAAAGATCCATTGCAAGGTATGGGAGGCCCATGCACAAGATCAAGAGCCAAAGCTATGAAGGAGGCCTTGAATGGAGTGATCCAAAAACTAATGGACTTAGAGCCCATAGTCTTAGCTGAATATGAAGCCCAAAAGGAACAAAATGGCATGAAAATTATTTCATATCTACAAGATGCTAGCCCAAGCCCGAAAGGAGCCTAATTGAAGAAGCCCAGCCATTTTCCACAAAATTCTCTTCGTTTTATTTCATTTTAATTTGATTGTTTCTGTTTCAGATTTTTTTTAGCTTTGTTAGGCGCCATTCTTGGTGAATTTGTTTAGATTTAAATTTCTTTTATTTTCCCACCAGACCTAAGAGTTATTTTGTATTTAGGGTTTTATTTTTCAAATGCTTATATAAGGCCCACTTGTACTCTAAGAAAAGACAGATTGAATGAATTCTATTTTCAGAATCTCTTCTGACTTGTGAGGTTTCTCTTGTAGCCTTTGTGTGCTGGAGAAAATCTTTGACTTATCAAAAGAGTGGTTTCCTTTGTGGCGTCCCGGATTAGGGTTCTAAGAGACGGGTTCTCTTAGGGTTCAATTCCATTGACCAACATCTCTTCTTCTTTTTGTTTCTTTCTTTGTTCTTTCTTGCTTGTTGTCCAGATCTGCCTATTTTCTTGTTCTTGTGTTGCTTGCCAAATTTCGATCACTGATCCGTGTAATTTGGGGTTCCTAGAACGGGTTTCTACGGAGTCTCATATCACAACTCCTATACACCAGCATCCTTTTTCTCTCTCATTACTATCACTAAATGACAAAGTTAGTTACCTTTAGATGTCACCTCATCCAACGGGCCTATATCCCTTTTTCTTTCTAACGTAGACCATATAGGCCCTTTTAATTCTATTTCTCCTCTCATAAATTTAGCATTTAAAGCTGTAGGTTCATCATTTCCCTTCTATCAAGTTTCATCTTGTTCTTATGGTGGAAATTAGATAGTTGGATTATAGCAATGCTAGGCTTTATCCCTCACTTAAGACCATTAGAATTACCTTCTTCATATGCTATCACAAAATTATAGGATAACTTAAAGTAAAGTATTTCTTATAATAGAGTTAAAATATAGTATTGTAGCATCTTTTCTAGATTCTTTTTGTACTTCACAGCAATCTTTGAATCCAATTTTCACTAGTAAGCAGGCCTTTGGGACCACTAAATTCACCACCAATTCTCTTTGATTTACAAAGTTCCTCTAACATAAGAAGAACGAGAACAAAGGAAACATACTTTTGGTGCTCTTGAGGAGTTGGACTAGGTGAAACTTTGTTCGTACTTATCATACCCAAAAATATGACTGCGTGGCGCTTTAAAAAGAAATTTTTTTTTAAAACAGATTTGATTCAATTTTCAAAGAAAACGAAAATTGAAATCAAAATAAAAAAGTAGTAGAGTCGCCACCAAAATTTTAATTTTTTTGAAAAGGCAAAACTTTGGAAAAACCTTTTTATTTGAAAAATAAGAAAAAATGGTCTACAAACCAGAAAATAGGTTCGGGAGTCGATTGTGAGTAGGGAAGATGTTAGGCACCCCACTACACCCGTTACTAAAAACGGTTACCCTAAATTAGTTGTGCAAAATCAATATGACCTCTATTCTATTTTAATTTTCCATAACAAATCACATGCAAAATAGAAATGGACATAAAGGAAATGAAATTGAAAGTGAAAGAGGAAGAAAGAAATTAAAGAAACAAAATTAGAAAAATAAAATAAAAGAAAGGAAATCAAGAAAATAAAAATTGAAAAGAAAATTTTATTTATAAAGGCGGACTTGACTTAGGTTGAAAGCCTAGGGCCTACGTACCCCTAAATAGGGATCAAAGTTCACGTAGTTTGACCAGAGATTGAATTTGCTTGTTTGTTTTTTTGGTTTTGTTTTAGGTTTATGATTTTTTTTGTTTTTATCTATATTTTTTCACTTTTCATTTTTCCTTTTTTTGAATTTTTTGTTTGTTTAATTTATTTATTTTTTACTTACTTTTTTTTTATGAAAAGATAAGAAAATAAAAACTATTTTTCCCTTTAACAAATAAAACGAATTTAGAATTAGTTAATATGTTTTGATTTGTTAAAAGTAAAGTTAGTTTTACTTCTTTCCTTTTCTTGCATTTTTAATTTTTCCTCTCTTTTCCTTCTTCTTCTTCTTTTTTTTCATTTTTTCCTTTTTTCTTTTCTTTTTTTAATTTATATATTTCTTTGTTTTTGTTTTTTTTTGGGTGAAAAGGCTAATTAATTTTTCCTTTAACAAATAAAACAAGTTTCGAAATTAGTGGATGTATTTTGATTTGTTAAAGATAAAAAGAATCTTACTTTTCTTGCATTTTCAATGTTTCCTTTTTCATCATTTTTTCTCTTCCTTTTTTCTTTTTGATTTTCTATTCTTTTTATTTTAATTCTGTTGTTTTTGGGCTGTTTCCTCCCTTTCTTCTTCTTTTTTTTAGATGAAAAGATAAAGAAAATAAACATTACTTTTATCTTTAGCAAATAAAATAAAATTAACATTGATTGATATGTTTTAATTTGCAGAAGATAGAATTAATGTCATTTCTTTATCTTATTGTTTATTAGTATTTTTTTTCCATTTTTATTCATTTAAATGATGCTTTTTTTTATTTTTATTTTTTTTGTTTTGATCCTTTTATTCTTTTAAAAAATTGTTTACTTAAAATTTAACTCCTAAATTCAAAAAGTTCGTTTAATCAATTTTTTCTTCCATTTGAATACCCTCTTTGCCTTTTTCATTTTATTTTTATTTTTTGTTTTTCTCTTTGAAGAAACACTTGATAAAGGCCTTTGAAACCCAAATGTGTAAATTTATTCTAACAGGCACCAAGGAGGCTTATTGTCTCACATGATCCTTAAATCCACTCCTATGTGCCTGAGGAGACACAAGGTCTCACATGGCTACTCTAAAGAAATGAAATAAGATGACATGAATAAAGGTGAAGAGCAATTTACAATCTTGCACTAGCAAGTGATTGTGTGTGCATTTGTGTAGCCAATCAAATATCATATTCATAAACATTTCAGGTATAGAGAAAAATAAAATAAAATAAAAATAAGGCATCCATAAAGTAAAACACAAAACCACTTTCGTCTTCATTGAATGTGCCTTCATCCTTTAGCTTCTTCATGCTTCCCCCAAGTCTTCAGTGACTGGATATTTTGCCATGTTATTTTGTCCTCCTATCCAAACATCCCAAGGTGATTTGCACTACCACGGAATACTCCCCATAATGTCAACAAACCAAGAAAGGAAATTGTGTCAGTATTTAAACAATCATGATCAGATTAATTCTTTGACAATTCCATAGGTATGCATCAAATGAAAGTCTAAAGTAGCATCAAGGTGCAACTAAACTTTGGAAGAATTCAAAAATTCACAGCATAATGATTTTGCTTAATAGAAAGCATAGCAATACATGACTTCGAACAGCTAAGCCAGAACAAAAAAAGGAAAGGGTAAAACTCAACAGTAGTAAGATGAGAGGATGAGAGGCCAAATTCGTCTTTACCCTTTAACAATGTCAATTCCAAATAGAACAATACATATAAAGGTTCAGGTGCCTGGTATCATTGTCATTTTCAATGAGTAATCCCAAAATAGAAAAGATATGAAGCGCTAGCGAATCAATACCAGTCCACAAATCAATTCAGAATTGCCATTCCTATTTTGGTCTTCTATCAAACACATGATAAACATTTCCTTCCCCTCTTGAATCTCTAAATATCTCAAACTTTGAAGCTGGAAAGCAGCGTTCAAAATCTTATACAACTCTACAACAATTATTTCAAGCTTCCAGAGATACAAAAAATGCAAAGTGCTGGCAAAAGGGGTTGGTTATGGATGAAAGGATCATTTAAGTAATGAACAGCAAAAACACTAACCAAAATGAACTCAAATCTCAACATTCTAGAACAAAACACATCCATCCAAGTTCCTGGAGTTGCTAACAAATCATCATTTTCATCATCACAAGATACAAATTAGCTAAACTTAAGAACCAGAGACATTTATGCTAACATTAGTTCCAACACATACGCCCGTTCATCATAAAATCATAGCAGAGAATAAAATCTAGATTAATGTATTGTTGTCCAGCAGATTTAGCAACAACAATCAAACACTACAACTCTATTTATCCTTCTTTTAAGCATTTCCTCGAACACCTACCATGCATATCTTCAAATGAAAAGGAAACATAGTATTTCAAATTCCAACCTTCCATTTCAATTTCGCATCATCAGCAATCATAAGCAGAAACCCATTGGCAGATAAAGAATGCAAATAATACTCGTGGCTTACCTGTAGGGATGACGGCAGAAGGATGGATTCTTCCTTTGCGTTCCCCTTCTCCGTCTCTGCCTCCATTTCTTTTCGGTCACTCCCTTTTACTCTGTCTTTCCTCGACTTGAATCCGAAAAATAGTCCTCCCTCCCTTTCTTTCTGCTTCGATTTCTCTTAAATCGCTCGAACCTCCCTTTGTTCCCTCTCTGCCTTCCCTTTTACGCCTTCGTCCTCTCCTGCTAACGCCTTCGTTCTCTCCCCTCTCCAATCCCGAAAGCTCTCTCCCCCCTCCTTTTTCAGTCTCTCTTATCCGAAAATCTCCTCTACCCCAAAAATCCTCCCTCGATCTTTTGCTTCTCGTTCGTCCTCCCCTCTTTCAGAAAAATCTCCTCCAGCTCTCCTTCTGATGCATCCTTTTCAGTCCTTTGTCATCTCCTCTCCTTCCTTGATTCGTGTCCCTCTTTTTCCATTTTTATTTCTCTGCCTCTGGTCGTGGAACAGACGTGAAGGAAGGTCAATATTGGATGCCTCCTTCGATTCCCTACTGCTTTTCCTTTTTTGTGTTTCTCTGTGTCTCCCTGCCTCTCTGCTTCCTACTAGCGATGGCCAAATGCCCGATGGTCCTGGGGTCAAAATGCAGATGCTCTGCATTTCGACCTCAACCTACAATTTTTTTTTGTTATATTTTAGTTAGGGCGACAAGTTTGAATTTGGGCTGACATTCCTTCTTTCCTTAATATTCCCCTTCTTCTCTTTTTTATTTGTTTGAGTTGGGCTTATTATTATTTTTTTAGCCCGGTGGGTCTAAAGAAGATAAGTTGAGTCATTTGAGTTTATTTCATTTTTTTTTACTGTTTATTCATTTCATTTTTTTTATTGTTTAAGTTGAAAATTTCCTTGTTTTTTCATTTCTTGAAATTTTATTTTTATTTTTCTTGTTTGGTTTTTATGTTTTTTTTTCAATTTTTGGTTTTCTTCTCTCTTTTATTTTATTTTATTTTTCTTTTGATTTTTTGTTTTGATTTTACTTTTTACTTACCTTTTTTTTCTTTTTTTTAATTAAATGTCTAGACAAAATACAGTATTCATAGTACTATCCATTATCCATACCACCCTATTATGTGGTGTCAAATGCAATCATTTTTATCCTCTTATCTAATTTTTTTAATCATTTTGTTATACTGACAAAATTTAAAATAGTAATCCACATTACTTTTTCTCCACCATCTTTTTGTATTAGGGTTTCTCCACCATCTTTTTTTTTTCTCTACATTACTTTTTTCACCACCAATCCCTATCTTATTATTATGAGAACGTTAAGCATTATTAGCATGAGATTGTTAAGCATTATTAGCATCTTATGTCAATAAAATGGTTAGGAACTCTCAATGCTCATGATGGACCTTCCTTCTTTGCTCATTTTGTATTTTCATGAGCATTGACAACAACTACTCCTATTTTAAAAATAAGGATATGCACATCTTAAATTCATTAGCCACAATGTGAATAGCCAAATACTTATAAAAGTTTTCCAATAGCTAATTTTGCCTCATGAATTCTTCTCTAGGGTTATCAACATATGAAAACCATAATATACCTTGAACTCTATTTCTGTTATATATTGCTAAATACAGAGACTAAAAAAATACTTCAAGCAATCCATTTACTCTTATAGCAGTTCTGATTTCTTCATCATTATCATCAGTAAGTATAATTAAAAAATATCATTTTATTAAGTTTCTTGAATAAGGGGTATCACTTTCCTTTTGCTTAGTTAATACTATCTCTTTACCGTAAAAACATTCAATGTATTCAACAAACAAAACTTCTTTCCAAAATGGATAAAGAATGGGTAAAGGCCATGTGTTTAGCATCATACTCAATAAAATGTCTTTGCCCAATTCCCTATGTCTCTGAACTCAAGCACTACAGGAGAAACATCAAGAGACAATGAAAAACCAGCCAATAATTGCCCATAGGGTGTAAGATCATAAGGGCTCATTAAAGGTGACTCTCCTAGTGTTTGCCTTATAGTAAGCAATTCCAAATCATCTTCATCAATTATCTTTCCATCACCCTTATATTCACTCTTCTTTAGGATTACCTCTCTCATTGCACTAGTTCTTATTTTCATCCCTTCCTTTTTAAAAATATTTGTAAGTCTCCTTTAAAATGCGCTCTTTTCACTTTTATCAAGGGATATTCTCTATATTTTTGGTAGCTACTCCTAACATACAATCTTCCATCTCATTATCATCAATTGCTTGTTCATGTAAACTTATTTGGTTAAAATCAACATTGTCCATATCTAAGTCATGCATTAATAACTAAGGAGATTCATAATATTTTCTACATGCCCCGTTTTTAAGCCATTTTAACATAAGCATGTACTTTGTGGCCAAGATTGGTGGATTGCTGAAACTTAACCTTTTAAAATCAATGATTCTCTGCTTAAAAATCTTATATTAATTTAGTTAAATAATAATGCCTCTCCATCCCTCCATAGCTTTGGCCTTCGTACAACATACCACTTGAAGGATAGAGTGTAAGAATTTCCAAATAATACCCTATGAATAGCAAAAGAACCAATAGCTGATGGTTGAATACCCTCTGCCTCATTATATCTAGATACCATACTTTGAAGATGAACAAGAAGAATGTGAGCATTACTTAGATATGAAGACACAAGCCACATATGATTAATTGCCTCTAAGTTCATAAAATTAAGCACATTTTCATATAGAAAATCAACAAAATGGGACCAAATTTCACATAAGCTTGGCAAAGAATCTTCCCTGAAGCATCTCTTTTTAATGGTAATCTTGCCAATCTTTCTTGGATGAGTAATGCACCTTGATCATCTTCAATTGCACTTCCACTTTGTCTTTTATTGTGTCAAAATTTCCCTAAAGCCTAAAATAAAGCATATGCACATAGTTTCCTATCAATTACATAACAAACTCTATCTTTGACATTTACTAATACTAGTGTTTCCACAATGGGTTTCATATGACAATTTTGCTCGACAAACACTAGCCCACCATCAATAGTTGAATCATTGGCCCTTCTTTGCCTTGCCGTTGTGAGTAGTCACACATGCTCCTTAAATTTTGCGGCCTTTATACTAAATGAGAATAGTTGCACATTCTATTCCATTAAGTTCACTGCCTTTGTGCTAAATGATAGTTGTCCATCATTCTAGAATGCATAGATGAAGAATATGGGTACATGGAATTGAGTGGACATGAAACTAGATTGGATTGTTGAGTTTGGTTAAGAATTTTGGCCCAACTATAACCACTAATGTTTGACTTAAATCTCTCCTTCCAAAACTCTTTAGGCCTTCTTCCCCACTTAATTTTTCTAATCTAATCAAGAGCCCAACTTTTTTACAGCCTTTTTGGACTGGGTTCCTTAATATCTTCTATAACATGGGTCAAATAAAACCCATATGCTCTCAAATATACGTCTACCACATTGTCTTTTTCTTTTGCTAACAAAGACTGATGTTGCTTGCCTTCTCAATGATCTTTTTCCCTTATGCTTCCTCTCTAATCTCTTGTGCTTCTTTGTGCATTAAAAAGGTAGAAATCGGCCGAATCTTCAAAGGCTCAAATTCAACAATGGTGGCTAGATTAACTTCTTCTTTTAATTTTTTGTCATAAGCCATAGTAGTAAAAGATTCGACAACTAGACTCTCTTCTTCAAAATTTTCTTTTCTGATTCCCTTCACCTGAGGTTGCTACTCTCTCTTGGTTTCCAACTTAATCAAGACTTCTCTAGAAAATAATGAAAATTTTGATTAATGATTTTCGATAAATTCCCCTTTAGTTTCTTCCTTAGCATACACTTTCTTCTAAACATGTTTCAACATATCATTCATTATTTCTTTCATATCTTGCATTGCTTCTTTCATCTCTTTCACATCTCTTTTCCATTTTTTCTCCTATATGTCCCTCATTCATTTGTGCAATGCATCTTTAGTTGTTTCCTTCTTCTCTCCCCTATCTTTCTTATCCTATATTTGCCTTTTCCATCTAACTAACAATTCTTTAGTTGTTTCTCTCATTTTTCCCCTTTCTTTCTTTTCTTGTATTTTCTTCCTCCATTTGGCAATCAGCCTTTCACTTTTTTCATTGACTATCTCAAACCTCTCTCTGATTGTCACTATTTTGATACCAAATTGATCGTATTATATTATTTACCAACACTTTAAATATGTATTTCTACCACCAAAAGACTAAAAATGGAGTAGAAAGAAGTACATTATAAAGGAATTACCAAAACAAAGAAATAGAAAATTAAGGAAAATAGAAAAGATAGACTCCTTTAGCTTTCGAAAGATTAGAGTTTCTTCGACAACTAACCTAATTCTTACTTCCCCCCTTTCTAGACACCCCTCTTTCCTGTATAACCAACCTCCATACCCTAGCGTCCTCTTTTTCTCTAACTATTATTACTAAATGACAGAGTTAGTACCCTCAGATGCCACCTTACCAACGCGTCTATATCCCTTTTTCTTTTTGACATAGACCTTATTGGGCCTCTTCAATTCTATTCCTCCTCTTATAAAGTTGGCCTTTAAAGCTATGGGTTCATCAGAAGGGTAATGGTATTCTTATTATCTCAAAAATCTTCTTTAAAGGGAAATCAATTACTTCTTGTGATTGGAATGACTATAGTTTGAGGAAGAAAAATATTACTTTGTTAAGAAGTGTGCATCACATTATGTCCTTATTGAAAGAAAATCAAATCATTAATTAGATCCCTTCCTAGTTTTTACCCTTCTTTTCCTTGATTCTAACCCCTATAAATACCTTAATGGGACATAGGCACATTGGAGCCACAAAGTCCTACTAGAAGACATTAAAGTTCTCTCCTTAGATTTCGCTTCCTTCTTTTCAAGTGTTTTGGTGGCGTGTGAAGCAGATTTTTGGAGATCAGCTTTTAAGAAGAAAACTTTGCAGTTTCACCATTTTTATTATAATTTATCTTACCTGTTTCTATTTTGGTAGTTATTCCCAAAAAAAAAAAATGTTACTGTGAAGTGTAAACCCGCATCCATCAATCCCATGTTGATTGCCACCCCTAACTTTATATTTTAGAAATGTGTAATTGGATCTTTATAATTTTAAAATTTTTAAGTTAATTTATGTTGTTAAATTTTTATTTGTGCACAGTTAAATTTTATTTATATAGTCAATTATTTATTATTTTATCACTATAAATATGTATAATTTATAGTAGTAAAAGGAGTAACTTAAATAATGAAATAAAAATAATTCACATGTCATAACTTATAGTAACTTCTTAGGCAAATTGGATTCGCATATTTAAAGTGCACCGGTTGTTATATGATTAGCCACGTCAACAAAATTTAAAGGTAAGTAAAATTATAAAGACCCATAAATATAATTAAATATATAATAAATTAATATTTAAATAGATAATAACTAGATAAATGTGTTATATTAAATGAAATATTTAATTTCTTAATTTTAATTTCAGAAATAAATTATAAAATATATTTATTTTAAACTTTTAATTTACTTTATATTTGGCTTAAGAACAGAAGAAAAGAAAAAGATAAAAATTGTTATTAACAAAATATAAAAACTTTAACAAAAATTAATTGCTTTTTAAGTACAAACTTGTGCGATTATATTAATAACTGAATATTTATAATAATTATACAATTGTTTCTTAAAATATGTTTTTGGATTGATGAGAATAAATAGAAGGAAATAAAAAAATATTTAACTAAATGCAAATAAAAATTTTACAATAAAGAATTTTTTTCACTTCCCTCTACTGCTTTTTCATTCTCTTCAATCCAATCATATTTTTTTGTATTTAAAAATTAGAATTTTACAATCAAATAATATTGAGAATTATTTAAGATATAAACTTTAATTTAGACATTTATTTAATTCCAAGGAAAGAGATATAATCCTGGCTAAATGACTTTGGAGGGATTTTTTCCTCTATTCCCGTCCCAAATTTAAAAAAGAAAAACTTCAAATTTGAATCCCTGATTCGGGAATCCCTGCGGAGATCGCCGGCCCCGGGCAGCTTACGCCATCCCTAGGCTCCACAAGCAAGCCATTTCAATTCACAACCACCGCAAGACACGTTAATATATTCCACATAAACTGGTTTATATAAGTATTACCACAGCAGACAGTGTGTTGTGCAATATAGGCAGGACCTGACCTTTTTGGGGCTCTGCAAGTTATAACGTTGTGTTTTAATTTTTTGGCTTGTCAAGTCCTGTCTTGTCCATCAAAGATTATTAAAGGTAAAAACTCAAAGGTATTGTTTGGTTCAGGATTTTTGGAGGGGAGGGGAGGGGAAGGGGTTACCTTGTTTGGTTTGAAAAAGTTGGAGGGGAAGGGAGGCAAAATACCCCCTCCCCTCCCCTCCAAACCCTCCCCTCCAAAAGTGGGGGTTTTTGGAGGGGAGAGAAAATTTTATCTTCATTTGACAAAATTACCCCTACTTTTTATTTTTATTTTAAATATAATATAAATCTTATTTTTTAAATTAGATTTAAGATAATTTTTTATAAAAATAAAAAATATTTTTTGAATAAAAATAAAAAATTATTTTTAATAATAAAAAGCAAAAAAATTTTTTTTTTTATAAAAATTAAAAAATTAAAAATTCTAATATCATAAGGATATAATTGTCCATTTAATTTTATCTCCCCTCCTCTCCCCTCCCCTTCAAATCAACCAAACAACATATCATTAAAACCCCTCCCCTCCCCTCCCCTTCATTAAAATCCCTCCCCTCCCCTCCCCTCCATTGAACCAAACACTCCCAAAGACAACAGACCAGCGAATCAGATCACCCCTCGAGTGCAGAAATTGCAGCATTTTGGTTACTAATATAGTACAGTAAATGCGGGACTTATTAAAGAGTTACTTTGTCTTTTGGTAATTTTTCAAAATTAAAGTCACCGACCGCCCCTCCAACATATCTACCGATTCGCCCCAAGGTCAGTAGATTAGCATACATAGCCCCACCTTCATAAATCATACAGTAACAATTGCAGAAGCAGCAGTTATAAGAAAAGTTTCAGAATGGGATGGCGCATTGAATTAGTTTCCATTAGAGTTATAAACATTGCACCCAAACCCAATAGAAAACTCAGGCATTACATATCCCCATAAAACAAATTTCTACAACAGCTTTAGCCACCAACAAGTCCTACACCACAGAAGATAAACAGAAATCCAATTTGTCTCAAAACAGATTTTTAAAAAAAAAAAAACTAGATAATATTCACCCCTGCATCCAGAATTACCGCCCACAAGAAGACTCCAAAAGAGCATTAAGCCTGTAATGATAGAAAAATCAGAAAAGAATTGCCTCATAATTTTGGAATATATGAAAACTAGAAGAACCCAAAAATAAGAGTAATTTAAATGTTATTGAATTTTTTAAAAAAAATCCCTGTTAAGACACAGCAAGATGAAGCTCACATGCAAGCATAGAGGCATACAGCATGAACTTTTGCTACCATTCAAAATTAACGAAATATCCAAAATTTCCATGTATCACTATGCATTGTTTTTAGTCAATAATCCAAAGGGAAGAAACCAATAGCTACCTTGTTGGCTATGTTGTTGGAAAGCCAATCCAAACCCTCATAAAGGCCTTCCCCAGAGGTTGCGCAGGTGCTCTGGATATACCTGGAAGGACCATAAAAATATTTAGACCTCATTAGGATGGCTAATCCTATCAATACTAAAAGAAAACAAGGCTATCAAATTATTTACCAGTGGCGCTGCCTGAGAGAGTGGAGACCCAGCTTGTCAGTGATCTCAGCAGCATTCATTGCGTTGGGAAGATCTTGTTTGTTAGCAAATACAAGCAATACTGCATCTCTGAGTTCATCCTGAAAAGATAATTAAAGAAAATAAAGCATTTTCACCATTCTGAGGTTACAATACAAGTTATATAAAACAGAAAGCAAAAGAACAGGTTTCACACAAGCTTGACAGGTAAGAACCATTTTTCAACGTCCAAATCATACTCATAGTGACATCACATACAATAGTTAATAAGAAAATTATTATCCACGCATGCTTGTGCAGTTCAACAGAAGTTTCCCCATCGTCAACAGGAAACCACCCATTGAGGAAGTGAACATCATTTGCCAGACTAGTGTATTAAATCATAGTTAGACTCATAGTAGATAAAGCAAAATGCTGACTACTACTCATATTCATGCAAGTCAATATGATTATTAGACCTCTCTAAATATCTTCACATAATTCAAAAGTCCTTGTGGCCTCTGTGAACCCAAACCTTGTCTAAACTAAAGAGAGGATATTTCTCCAAAAAGGACAAGGATTCTGGCATTTAACATGTACAAATATAAATTTATTACTAACACAATATAACACAAACAGGCAATCTAATTCTGTCAGAAGTACCTCATTCAACATTCTATGCAACTCGTCTCTGGCCTCAACAACTCTGTCCCTATCATTGCTGTCTACAACAAATATAAGGCCCTGTGTATTCTGGAAGTAGTGCCTCCACAAGGGACGAATCTGCAGAACATAAAATAAAAAAATAGATATCCAACCATCAGCCTCCACAAGAATATCCAAAAGAATGAGAATAGGTTTATCAAAAAGATTGTTTAGTAGTGAGATAGAAGCAGCCTATGTATTATATACATCTAGCAACATAAAAGAATGCACGAGGATTAAAGTTTATACCTTGTCCTGACCACCAACATCCCAAACAGTGAAGCTAATATTCTTGTATTCAACGGTCTCAACATTAAACCCTGAAATAGAAGGTAAAAATGCCCATTAAAAAACAGTGCTACTTAACACCCCCCCCCCCGGCCCCCAAACAAAAGAAAAAAAAAAGACCATAAAAGCATCATAAATGTTCAGACTGATACAATAGGATATAAAATAAAAACTTCACAAACATAAAGGGAAGGAAAAAAAGGAAAGAGCCATCAGGAAGATCATATGCCTTTAGCTTTTACTCCACTCTTTGAAAGGGATTAGAAATGTTCATATTCAATTAAAAGAACAAGAATCGCACATACACGGTCTAGAAATCTTATTAGATTATGTTAATATTGCTACCTCAACAGTAATACAACTAGTGTTGACAAAGATGCCGAGGGGAGGTGTTAAAAGGCCTCAACACCTCTTGAAAGTTGAGGAGATGTGCCACCCAGGGCTCACCTGGCAGCACCTTTGGCACTTTTTCAGTTGATGCAAGGCGTCTGCTAAGGGCATGTTGCAGACAGCAGTTTATTTTTATCCCTAAAGGCCCAATGCCAAGAATTTTAAAAGAATACAACTACTTTAAGGATAGGAAAAACCATAAAACCCAGCCCAATAACTCATGAGCAATAGGGTAAAGAGGTCATTCTCATTTTAAAATATTAATATCCAGGATTTTATTTATTTAGGGTTTTGTAAACAAAAAATAAAAAATAAAAAGGGGGCAGTTGACAGCCTTTGAGAACACCTCTTGCAGGTGGCAGCAAGGCACCACTAGAGAGACAGCAGGATGGAGTCAAGGTAACACTATCATTTTTTCATTGCTTCTCCTTCAAGCTACTGCTATCACTGCAGCCTAGCATCTCCTTCTCTTTGGAAAACTTAGTCTTCTTCTACTCTTTTTTGCCTCTAGGCCATTCTTTGCTATCTTCATTTACTCTATAATTTGTTAATGTGTTCTGCTTCAAGTAATTCAGCTAACACCCTTCTCTCTCAAACTGTTCAACCTTCTAAACCTCTCTTTCTAATTCTAAATATAGAAAGAGAGTACAACCAATTCACTCGAAATTTCATACTTTCTTGAATACAAACTTCTTTATTTCAACTTCTAAACTTTTCTTTTCATGATCTGAAATCTGAAACCGTATTCTTATATCTATATATATACACACACACACACACACACACACGTGTGTGTGACTTCCTTAGTGCACTTAACAATTATAATGAGTTGTGACTTATGACTTGATGATTATTATACTTCAATAGTTAAGCTATATTTCAAATGTTACTACAACAGTTCATATTTATATAGCATATTTTTAGCTTGTTTCCTATTTTAGTGCCTTTCTTCGCATGAGCATGCACTTTTCTAGTGCCTCTCACCTTAAGCCGTTGTAGGGGTCTAGCACCTTTCATATTTGACTACCTTGAATAAAACATGCCAATGATGCCACCCATATATTCAATTATGAAGTATCAGGTTGGGAATTGGACAATTCATTGTTAAACTTCTACATGGATAGGTAACTTATATGTGTGTGTGTGTAATTACACTATGGTAAAACAAGTATTTAAAAATTCAACTCAATGACCTGTCAAAATTTATAAGGATAAGTTTGTCACGAGGAATACTATAATCAATAATGAATATTTACTTAATGGTGATCTCACATCAAGTATTCAATGTTAGATGACATCTAAAATAGCCAAATCATCTGGGAGCTTAGAATTCAATTTTAAAGGTTTGTTGACGGCTTTGGCATCTATATTCTATATATTGACAATGTGTAATACATCTTGATTTCAAGAAAGCTCATTAACATATCAACAATTAAAATCGGCTATCCCAAGTCTTATATGATTAAGATAGGCCTATAAGATATTATAAACAATCAATAGTGAATATGTACTTACCCCTCGATGTAGGATCACTATTAAGGACTAACAAGTTCCAATCAGATATAAAAGGAGAAGGTTTATAGTGCATCTGTTAAATGCGCTTTTGGGTAGGAATTCAAACCCGTCCAAATGGGGATTTACCAACTCCCTCCCCCCTCTTCTAATTTTTCTCCCCAAAAAATAAAAGGTCAGGGTTGTCCAAATATTAAAAACATACAGTTAGTCAGAACAAAACTCTAACTGAACAGCTAGTAGAGTTCAGAGACTTACCAATGGTAGGAATTGTAGTTACGATCTCTCCAAGCTTGAGCTTGTACAAGATAGTGGTCTTACCAGCAGCATCAAGACCAACCATGAGGATTCGCATTTCCTTCTTGGCAAAAAGCCGACTGAAAAGCTTCGTGAACGTCAGCCCCATTTCTCCTTCCAACCGCGGACCCCTACATATTCACATTTCAATAAACATAAACCGGCTACATTATTTTAGAAGCAAAATTCCAAGTATTAAATTTTATCTTACCAAAGAAAAATCTGTCTAAACCTTATAAAATATCCAAATTATTCCCGGGGATATAACCAACCCAAATGGTTGAAGGAGAATCAAGTTAATGCTACTGGATTTGGCCAGATCTCATGCTAATAAGAAATAAGAACACAGCGTCATGCAAATTGGTTCACTATTCGCATCACACAGTCATTTCATGACAACGGAAATGGATCGCGCCGATCAAGATTATGATTTTAACGTGACATTTCAAATATATCTTACCGGAATCAACACATGTCCGCGAAAACAAAAAGATCAGAACAGTTTGATCCCGAAATCATCAGATCAACATATGTAGAGAGCAATAGCCAACTACTGGAAATACCAAGAAAAACCCTAATTGAAACTTCATTCCGTCGGAAAATCCAATAGAAATCTCACGAATGAACTTAAAACTCTCATTACTAAAGAAATCTCGAAACGCGAGAAACTCTTCTCGAATGCAGAAATCCAAAGGAAAAAGGGAAACTTCAAAAATGATATTCACAGGGATTGAGAAAATTGATGAAACAGAACCAGTTATCTTCGATTTAAAATTTACCTTGTGAGATGTGCGCTTGATGAATCTAGTAATAAATCGGGGAGAGAGAGAGAGAGTGCAAGAGGCGAACAATGCTTTCAAGCAACGCGAATACGGGGGGATTTTATAGCGCAGGGACCGGGTACCGGAATTGTCCGTTTGATATGGTTAAAATAACGAAAATACCCTGGATCGGACTAGCGGGATGGATCAGAAGCTTCCAATTGCGCCAACCGATATAAATCTGGCGTGCCACTTGTGTTGATTTTTCAACGTGTACATTTCAATTTGAATAACATACATTTCTAGAGAGAAAGGAGATTATCAGAATTTAAAAATTTAGAGTAAAATATACAAATTAACTTTAAGTTGTATTGAAATGATGTATTTTTTTTTATTTTTAAGACTTAACTTTTTTTTTAATTTTATTCAAATTATACGATCCTTTTTTTTATTTTTTAAAACCAATACAATCCTCTTGTAAGTATTGTTAAAATTATATAATTTTTTTTAAATTTTTTTGAAATTACATAAATTTTATTTTTATTTTTAAAAAATATATACAAAACTTTTTTAAAAAGATAGAGAAAGTTTATATAATTTCAACAAAATTAAAAAAAAAATCTGTATAACTTATCCCTTATTTCAAAAGAGAGACGTTGTTTTAACAAAATTGAAAAGGAATTCATGTAATTTTAATAAAATTTAAGAGAAATTTTTATAGTTTTAAAATAAAAAAATTTATATAATTTTAACAAAATTTAAGAAAGTTCATATATTTTAATCTAAAATTTATTATGTAAAAGAAAATATGTATATGTAATTCTTTATATCTTATTATTATTTTTTAATTAAATTATAATAAATATATAAATCTCCAGGAATGACATAACAAATGTATAATTTTTACAAACATCAGTATAGTTCTTCGATTAAATTATACACTTATTATATTATTTTCAAAAACTAGATATTTATTATATTTTAATTAAAAAATTTAATAATAAAAATATAAACAGTTACATCTATTTTCAATTGTTATGCAAATATCTAAGAGTTTTTTTATGAACAGAGGACAAATGATGCATGAGATTAATAATCAACCTATTGTAATATTTAAAAACAGTTTCATCTCTGCCCTTGATTGATATGTGAAACTCCAAAAAATTTTCTTTCAATTTAATAATTATAAACGTTACAAAAATATCTTATAAATATAAAAGCTTCATTTGAAAATATGTTCAAATTTTAAGTTTGTAAAGTTGTGTTTTGCATTTTATTTAAATTTGGCTTCCCTGCTTTTTCGCAAGACACAAAATCAATCTTACGTAGGGGCAGTTTGGCAATTGTGTCCCAACATCAATGATCCCATGACTACACTTCCCATTTTGCCCTCATTTCTTCTATCTGTTTTTTTTTTTTTTTTAAATTAGAGCCATTACGTTAAAATTAAAATGACTTGATAGGGGCAGAATTAGTCTCTTCACATTCAAATTCTTACCTACTGACTCTTTCTTCTTATCTTTCAGATCCTTCCTTCATTCCATTTCTATTCATTCTTAAACTAATGCTTTTTCTACTTGCTGCCATGTTATTCTTATTTCTACTATTGCAATATTTCTTTTGGCAGTGCAGTTTACAGAAATAACAGCAGGCTTCGTGAGGAAGCACGATATATAACTTTAAAGTATTAGATTTATGGTCAATCTATTTAATATAACTTTTATTTAATTCATTTCTTTTTTATATGAGGTTTTCTACTCACACTTCTGCTCAATAAAATAGGTTAAAATGTTGTCTTTCAAATAGTTTTGTTTCTTCTTGTACTGTAATGTTTATAAAAGCTCAAATAGCCTTTAGATGATGCTGACCTTAACTAAAGTCTTCTTAGAAACATTTGTTACGATCGTGCAAATCTGGGATCTTAACTTTGGCTTTTCTATTGCTGCAGCTGATGTCATCTAAAGACATTAACTTAGGTATGCTTACAAGAACTTTGAAATTGTGAATGATCATCAACTACCGAAAATTGGTACTTACGTCTTCAATTATGCATGAATTGATTGTTATTGTCCTTTTTTTTTTTTAATCTAAGCTTTGATTTATAGCCTATGCTGTCTTTCTATTGCATTTGTTGCTATGCATAGATACTTATGTGAGAGACTAATATTAACAATTAATTTTAATTTTATATGACTTTATATGTTGCTAAACATCATTCTATTGAAAGAACAATTCTTAACGGTTTGTACTGACCATTGAGTTTATTATTATTTTGTTTTTCAATTAATTATTGTTTTACATGTAATGATTCATTGTTTTACTTTCACAAATCTTCTAAGTAATAACGGTTTGCGCTACCTTAGCAGTTGAATTGAAGAAGAAAAGCACAAAAACTAAGATACTCTATTAAGACCCTGTTGTGTTTCAGGGTTGTGTCATTAAAAATTAAAATACTAAAGAGATGAGTCAGATGACAATTCCGTACCATACATTATATAGTGTGGTTTCCCTCTTCATTATCGTTGTATTTCTTTATTCATTGCAGTCTGTGTATAAATTGTTTATGAATCTGTAGAATTTGACTCTTTTTTTCCCCCTCTAATATATCTTTGTTCACGCGGTTTTCAGTTAATTAATCTGCTTCATTTAGGTAAATGGCAACCATGACACCATGAATGTGGAAAGGGATTTCAGATACGTTGAATCTGGAGGGGGTTTGATGAGTGTAATATTTTTATTTTTTGAATACATGAATAATTTTGAAGATGATTGGGAGGAGACCTATGCTGTTTGGATTGACGTCTATGAAAGATGGAAAGGTGATTGGAGAATGTCAAGTAGTAACTGGGGTGCTTGGAGTGTAGGGAAGGTATTATAATTGGAGGTCTACCTTTTAATTTGTTTATATTTTTTGTGATTCAAAATAGTGAAAAAATTGTGAAGAAGCTACAAAGAGAAAGTTCATCAATGAGTTTTTTTTTTAATTATCTCTGATACAAGTAAATATATTATTTTTGCGATAATATTGGATTTGCAATCCTAACAAATTTTGGTATAGTACACCAAAATCTACTACCATGAAACCTCTTTTCTTCTAATCACATTGAATCAATTATTAAACTTACTAACTCTAATTTACGCTGCATGTTTTTGTTACGATTATGTATCTGTAGAAATATTCTGTAAAAAAATAGTATATCTCATAATCTAAACATATTTATTAAAGAATATTTTGTGCATCACACAAGTAAAATACTGTTATATTTTAAATTGAATAATAACCAAAGATTTAATAGATTTTATCAAGAATTTAATGTCTTATATTTTGTTAATAGATCTTTGATTTCGTGAGTGACATGTTAGATTTTATTTAGTCAAGTTCGCATTGAACTAGAATTTTTTAAATTTTCATTAAATTGAGTTTATTTGAGCTACCTCTATTGAGACACAACATCAGTTAAAAGGTTTCATTTATTATTAATTTAAATAAGTATTTGAATACTTGTAAGTTCTCCTTAGTTCTTTTCCTTTACATTCCAATAAAAAAATGAGTATTTTTTTTTTTTACAACTCAACATTATATTATTAAGTCTTTCATAGAATTTTACCTACATATTATATTTTTATTGAATTACCTGGTAACAAAAACTAAAGAAACCTTACTAAATATAGTCCTTGATATAATCGGCTAGTAAATAACCAAGTAATGAGATTCATAAAGCATACTAAGGGATCCATATGCAAATTAAGAGCGAAAAATATGCATAAAGGCAATCAGACCTATCAATTTCTCAGAACAAGAAACTAACCATTTCCTTTGGCACGTGTTTTTTAAGCATGCAAAGTTTTTAGTTTTCTTTATATTAAAACAATTATGTCAAATGAAGATTACAGACTTTTGTTGTACCATTTTTAACTTTTTCAAATCGAATAAAAACAGTATTACAGGAAAAGGACCTATCTACTAGAGTCCAGAAAAATATAGTGGGAACAAGCGATTTAATAAAATATATCAAATTTTTTGCTTGATTATCACTAACATAGTTGCAATAATGATTCGAGAATCCTGCACTAAATTGCAGAAGTTATGAGGAGGGGGGGGATTCCTACTATCTTACTATTTACCTTGCTTCCATTTGAGCAGCTCTAAATCATCCCATAATTGGGCTGCATAAAGAGTGCATGGGGTAGAAGATTATAACTGACTAAGCAAAGGGATTACTTCACAAATGAAAAATTCAATTCAACCTACGCGGCCTTAAGTTAGAGGATGATACAGAAATTAAGTAAAGCTGCCGTCTTGATATAAATTTAGCCAGGAGAATGAAACATAACTATATTATTTACAATGGCAGACAAACTCACAGCCTTTCCGGATGATGAAGTTCCAAGAATATACAGAATTTCAGAAGCCTCCGGACAACATCTGAAGCTGCAAACAAGGGAGAAAATGTGAGGAAGATGTTGAAAGAAAAAACTCTGTTTGAATTTGTTTTGGTAAGACGAGACTTTATCAGAAGAAAACAAGAACCAAAAGCATAGGCACCACAAATCACCAGAAAAGAAAACCAAGAAAAATGCCTTATTACGTTTCATGCAGTTACCAACAATAATTTGTCATAATATTAATCTTTCAATCAGAGAGCTTTCGTGATGATGGAACTCACCAGTTCAATTTGAACTTCAAAGCTAGTAATAATAATGGGGTTAGCGCCAATACTGAGCCCAGCGATGAATGGTCTCAACCATCTGAGGAAACAATGCACTAACACTCTCATTGATAAGATCCTGGAAGAAATGTATGCTAGCTTCATCGTCCAAGTCTAACCGAAACTTCTCCTGAAGCTGTATAGCAAAAGAATCCTAATTAGAGTAAGGAACCAAAGAGCACGTTTTGACTGAGCAATGTTTAAGCATGCATGAGCTCACCTTAAGAATACCTTTTTCAGGATCAGAAGCAATGTCAGGAATATTGGAACCCGCCATTAAATAAAATAAATTTAAAATTAGGTTACTAGATTTGCGAAGAATGTTGTATGCTTCACAACAATATGACTTGAACCTTGTATAATATTGGCTGCAGGGAGACAAAGTAATCAACAATACACAATTTAAGCCTTGGCACATGATGCAATCACCATCTTGAATCTAAAATCCAAATGAGAACTTAACCTTTCAGCTCCACCCATGGCCTCAACCATTTCCTTGCAAAGCTTCATTGGTGGTGGAAATGGCTTAGGATCTCGCCCAAGAATGAAACCAAAATCAACATGGAAAAGACGTCCATCGTCTCTAAGGAGCAGGTTGTCTAAGTGCCTACCAATCGAAATAGACTCAAAATAATTCACTTCAAGTAGGGAAGCAAATATACCCACTTCAAAATTATATAGATAGAATAACACTCGAGAATCTACCTGAGCCTTCTTAACTAAAAATTGGGAAAGTAATCTTAAATGCCATGTTTGCAAGTTAAATGCAGTGTGAATTAAACAGTTCGTTGAGCAACATACATGGCAATAGCACTTGATAACCAAATAAAAGATAACTCTGTCCAGAAATTGGTTCAAACCTCTTTCAATGTCATCACTAGCCTTCAATCCTATAACCATCTCTGACAATATCTTGCTTACATTTTTGTGCAATTGTAACACTACCAATTAT
The DNA here is from genome assembly GCA_032878935.1 of Erythrophleum fordii. Lineage (NCBI taxonomy): Eukaryota > Viridiplantae > Streptophyta > Magnoliopsida > Fabales > Fabaceae > Erythrophleum > Erythrophleum fordii. The sequence continues at coordinate 42,416,195 of JAVQMF010000053.1, read as the reverse complement.
ATGAAACACATTTATTTTTTGGAGAACCTACATATAACCCCTCTAAACTATAACCTAATTACAACTTCAACGTTGGTTTCATGGGGCCAGCATCTCCCTTAAGATTATTGGGCTTAACATCCTTGCTAGTGGTGCCTATAATGAGTATAGCCCCTCATACCAGACACGACTTTGAGAAGTTATAAGGAAATAAAATTGTATCCTTACTAATAGCTCAAGCGTTTGGTGCAATGGTAAGCACTTAATCATAACAAGTGGTATTAGAGTAAGGTCAGAAGTCCGAATCCCCCAAGTGACATTTTTCTAAAAGAAAAAGAGAAAAAAAAGAGAGGAGATGGGGGGGGGGGGGGGGGATTGTTAGCTTTATTGGGTTAGCATCTCCCTTAGGATACTTGGGCTTAACATCCCTACCGATAGCACCTATAATGGATGCAGCCTCTCGTACCAGATGCGGCTTTGAAAAATTATAAGGAAATAAGGTTGTGCCCTTACTAATAGCTTAAGCTTTTGCCGCAGTGGTAGATACGTGATCCTAACACTTAGCACACGAATTTGAAAATATAATACTTCATTGTTCACCCCCCAAATTATCATAAAAAGTGAGAACGTCACATATATGTTAAAACTAACATTTAAACATGCCGCATGATTATCACATAATACCTTCTGTCTCCATCACCTTTTTTAATTTCCCCCTTGTACAATTTTCAACCTGAATTTGAAAAAAAAAAAAACCTTATATGCAATCCCTTATATCTTTGTTGTTAGGCTCTTCAATCAAATCATAACAAATATATAAATTCTCCAATAAAACTATGACAAGTGTATGGTTTTTACAAATAGGTATATGGTTTCTCAATTAAATTATACACTTGTTATGTTTTAATTAAAAAATCATACATTTGTTATATTTTAATAAAGAAACCAGATAACAAAGATATAAAAAAACTGCATCTAAATCTAATTCCTTGCATTTTTCCCAAATTCCCAATTTTTGAGACATTTGTTTTCACTTTTTGTGTAAGTTTAAGAAGCTAAACAAAGCATTATGTTTTAAAGTTTGTGTACCAAAATTGTACTTAAGTTATTGTTCAAGGGGTTATATGTAGTTTCTCTATTTGTTTTAATCTGTTGTAATTAGTTAAAATGGTGGGGGTCAGGTTGTAATACCTTACAAGTCGCTGTGTGATGGAGTGGGGCTAGTACGAACTCCCAATATAATAAATGTTCTCTCCTGTAGACTCTTGACACCGTCAAAGACAAGAGAGAATACAAAAACGGTTATCTGGAAATAACCATGTGCAGAAATACCAAAGAGAGGTCAAGAAGACAATCCTATTCAAATCAAGGGCTTATCTGATACATGGCAGGGGAGTATAAATACTTGTTTCTTAGCCTTATTAGTTCTGTTACTGTTGCTATTTGCTTCTGCTTGTTTCTGTTATTACCATTGCTGGCCATTAGTGAGTAGGCCTCCTCCTATAGTCTATAAATAGGAGCTAGCTAAGTGTATCTGGTGATTTTTGGACTTCGAATAATAATTCTCTGGTATTGAGTGCCAATTTCGAACAACTCTGTACCAACCTAGTATCAGAGCTACTTCGATCCTTGGCCATAGAGCAAATTGGAGAGCTCGAGTAGGAGGTCTCACAAACACCCAACAATTTGAGTAAGCTGCATGCTTCTTAAGTGCGCATTGATGCATTGACGTCATGCATGGAGAAACTGATGATGGAAAAGGCAACGAAGCTCACATCACTAATCAAACATGGCAGAGAAAGTGAGTGACTGGCAATACGCACAATTTGGGAGGTCGTGCGAACAGTTTTTATCCTTATTTTGGCTCGTACAAGGAACAACAAGTGGAGGATATCAGTTTCCAACAAAATTCCTACAACAAAATTTACATGCATCAGATTTCCAAAATTCGATGGCTCTGACTTCAAGGCCTGGTTCTTTTGCTGTAAACAGTTTTTCAAGATTGATCAAACTCCTCTAGATTAAAGAGTTTATTTAATCAGCTTACATCTGGAAGGACATGCCTTGCAATGGCACCAAAATTTCATGAAGAGAAAAAAAAAATGGATAGAGGTAGGGTGGCTAGAATATATTGAAGCAGTTAGAGAGATTCAAAGATATTTTTAAGGTTGATCCCATGGCTGAGTTAAAGAATTTGAGACAACAAGATTTAGTTAGCCAATACGAGGAGAAGTTTGAGGATCCATTGGCTGAAGTGGAGATAGTTGAGGAACATGCTATCAGTTGCTTCTTTGGAGGCTCAAATTTGAGATTAAGGCACTAATACGTATGTTCAAACCAAATCCTTTGGCTAATACAATGTACATAGTGAGATTACAAGAAGCTTCTATCCAAACTTTTCAAAATAAGGTGCACTATCTGTGAAGATTCAACCTTAGTCATGGTTTTAAATTGCAATCCGCATCATGTAATGCGGCCACAATATTGTTGTTGCGGCGTGGACTGCATCCACATCAATCAGCCGCAACGCCCGCAACGGCAATCGCAACCACAATGTAACCGCAACCGCAACCACAACCGCAATTTAAAACCGTAAGTCTTCCATCTATACTACCTTTCAGTCATCTAAGCCTTACAGTACCTCAATTCCATCTTCTTATAAGAACCAAACCTCATACACGTCCACAAAAAATAGCTTGTCATCAGAAAATAGAATCATCTGCCTTTTCTCTGTCATAAAAACCAAGAATCTCAGCCACTTATAAACCTGTCCAACAACTGTCAAAGCGAGAGATGGATGAAAGGAGGAGAAAAGGCTTGTGCTATTGGTGTCCTAAGAAGTTTACTTTTAATCATAAGTGCAAAAATTCTCAACTCTTCATGATTATGGTAGATGAAAAGGAGAAAAAAGATCACATAAAGATTGATACAAACTTGAGAGAGGCTGAGGAGACTACTATTTCTTTGCATGCTATCAATGGATCCTTTGTGGACTCCAAAACCTGTTCCACAAAGAAGGTACAGGGAATGATCAAGAAACATCCAGTAACGACGCTGTTAGACACAGGAAGCAGCCATAATTTTGTGGATTTAAGTTTGGCAAAAAAATTGAAGCTCAAAACTGACTTCTCCAAGGCAAGAAAGGTCTCAATAGCCAATGGAGAACAACTATTGGTTAACACTCACTGTATTCAACTTCCTGAGTATGAATGGTGAAGCTTTTCAGGCTGATCTTCTGGTGATGGCATTGGGCAAATATGATATGATACTTGGCATGCAGTGGCTGTCTACGCTTGCTCAGGTTCTATGGGATTTTAAGCAACAATTCTTTTGCTTCAAATTGAATGATAAATTGTATTCAATTTATAAAGTGGATCCACCAGTGTCAGTGATGAAAGATGACAAAGTCAATGAGAAACATTTGCTGTACGCCAAACAAGTTTATGTGGTACAGCTGCCTAATGCTTCGGCAGAAGGGAAAGTGTTGGCAGGCACTTAGGATAGTGGTGACAGTAGCCTATCAACATCAGAGAAGGAAGCTTTAGCAAAGCTCTTACAAGAGTTTGACAATGTAATTCAAGAGCCAAAGAAATTACCTCCCTCAAGGGACTTTGATCATGTTATCAACTTGAAGAAGGATAAACCTATTAGCATACGACATTATAGGTATGGGCCTGTGCAAAAAGATGCTATGGAGGGGTTAGTACAAGAGATGTTAGCCAATGCAATTATTCAACCGAGTCTAAGCGCCTTTGCATCTCCAGCAGTTCTAGTGAAGAAGAAAGAAAACACATGGTGTTTCTGCGTTGATTAAAAAAAATTAAATACCCAAACCATAAAAAATAAATTTTCCATCCCTATAATAGAGGAGCTTATTATCTCGGTTCCAACTACCTTTCCAAGTTAGACTTGCAAGCGAGCTACCATCAAATACTTATGCATCCTCTGGATATACCTGGTGATTTTTGGACTTTGAATAATATCTGGTATTAAGTACCAATTTCGCACATATCTATACCATTACCAAGACCTCCCTTTAAAGATGTTAAAATCATTGAACCAAGTGATGCAGAGAAATTTATTTATTATGCCCAACAACAACACTTTCCAACCCTGATTGATGAAACTTCTGACTGACTGACAATCCACAGGATATATATTAAAAATCTACTAACTATCCTCAGTCCATAACCACCCAACCTCACCTTCTCCCCTCTTTTTTTTTCATGCAAGGGGTTATTGTGGTGGTGAGCTCAGCAGCACATCTGATGCAGAATAGAAGAGGAGCCAAGGAAAATAAAATACTCAAATATCCTTTATGCATATTCAAGTGGGAAGGGAAAAATCCTATAACTGACACTACCTTAACATAGGCTGCAGAAACAAGTCTAAAACAGTGAAAGCACAGCTAAAACAAAAACATTATCCAAGGATAAGATATCCAACAAACCAATTACCTCATTTTAAAAATTCTCAAATGAATTGTAATAGCAGTAAACCCTAACGTAGTGTTTAGTAGCATGGTTTAAACATTCCATGCAATGTTACTATACCAAAAAAAATAATGAATCATCATTACTCAATAATACCTATCTCTTCTTATTACCTTTTTCAAAATAGGGAAAACAAATGTCATTTTCTATCTCACCTACCCACTTTTTTCTCTCCTTTCCATTCCTTCAATCTTCTTTTCCGCATACCAAGCACTACTTAAATCCTAAATTGAAACCCTAATCAAAAGTGTCTGCATCGCTAAGAAAAACAAGATTGGAGTATTTAAAAGATTAAGATAAACTATTCTAGATGGAAAATAATATGGCGGGAGTAAAACTAACAATTACCTGTCACCAATCCCAAGTATATATGTGATAACAGAGTAGCCAGCACAGCTTTTTATAAATGTTTCAAGACAGGTAGCTGTAATGCCAAAAGGACCATGGTCATCGGGATGAAACTTCTGCAAATAGCCTATAATGCTACGATGCTCCGACAGGATCTAGATATGAAAGGATTATATATTAGTTTAGGAATAGAAAGATTGTATATCCTACAACCAATGGAACCAGTTACTGGACACCAAAATCATTGTTTTATAAATTACAATAAAGGGAATAGAATAAAACTAGAGTAGACAATAATAAAATCCAGGAGCCAATACTATCAAAGGATCCACATAAAGTGGTTATCAACGTCGTGGGAATTCAAGTATTGAATTCCAATTCCAATTGTGAAGCACTTTGGATTTGGAAACAGTATTTAGAAAAGAAAAAGATGAAAGTAAAATCTTTCACGGCAATATCAGCAATCAAACATATTATCAACTTGCTTGGACAAACTCAGGACTGGACATGATTCATGTGCTCGGGCAGCTAAGCTGACAGACAACCATCCATATAATGTTACATATTGAATATTTTCACGCAAGTAGAAAGATCATGTCCAACCCCACAACTGATTTTCTTTCAAAGTAACAAGAAGCAGAAATTACCTGCAGAAGAACAGCAAAGTGTGCTGTTTGCATCCTTGGAAATGAATACTTATCTAAAAACATTTTAATTTGATACATTCTTTGTGCAAGATATGGTAATACTAGTTAACACACTATTTCTTGGAGAAAAAAAAAATTAAAGAGAATGAATTATTTTCAGATTCCTTTTACTGAAAGTATCAAACTATTTGCAATGTACAAGCATCTGAAGGCTAAACAAAACAAGATTAGTACATCATTCAGACCAAACCACTAGCTTAACAAGCCTCTATCTGCAACAAACGTAAATATGCTTGTTAACTATATTTCTCTATATATTAAAAAATATTAGTAAATGATCATTGTTGAGGCAATTTAAAAAAAAAAAAAAAAAGAAAGGGGGGGGGGGGGGGAGGACACTATTTAAGATGGTAAAACATAAAATAATTCTGGATCAAGACAGAATGCAATTTCCAGTTATAGATATTACATATAACTAAATATCAACATAAAAAAAGAACAAATCCTTCAAATATTCAGTCACAGAAAAGTGAAGGCAGCTTCTATATGCTAATACAAGAATTTAAAGGACATCATACCTGTGCCAGTGAACGGGATGGAATAAATTCCAACATGCCTTCATCTTGCCCAGTTGCTAGCACCTTATATGGTGTTAAGTGCAGATCAAGATTTTCTAACTTAAGCAATCTATCCATGAGTGACACCATTTGAACAACCTACAAAAACAATATGTTAAACTAAACTTCTGCTTTCTATGTCCGTCTCCATACTCTGGAATAGAGTTTGTGCATATGTGTACACACATAGTGAGAAAAAGGAAGTGTCTGTACACTTACCAACTGGTCCTGCCGAATATCATCGCCCTTTTTAAATATGATTTTACAAGTTCCACCATTTGCTGTTCTAAGAGTAAGTCGCAGAGGATGCAATGCACTCTTAAATATTGATGACTCTGATGGTACAATCCCAGAGATGAGGACATTTGGTGCCAAGGGTGAACGTATAGGCTAGAATCGAAACATTGCATCAATTTTTGTTTGATAACATACACTTGAGAAACTGTCTAACAAATTCAAGAGATTTAATATGGATATAAATCAAGACGCTGAGATTACATGATTTTCTTGGAGACATATATCATTCAATGAAGTTTTAAAAAAGAAAAAAGAAATTGTTTAAAAAAATGATAATAATAAAAAGCATCGGTTAGGGTTATACCTCATTAAAATTGGTAAGTTCACTAAGAAGCCCAGAAAGTAGTTGTCTAAGCTTTTCAATCTTCTTCTGGGTATTGCCACGGACATTCCTTACATCTCTTGAGATTGAACACAACTGAGCAGTCAATTCTGTCTGAAGTACCAAACTCTGCCACAATTTAAACCCATCCTCCTCTCCATTCGCACCAGTACCCATCTATAACAAAGACAATGTCATCAATGAATTCCAGAATGAACTATTCTAATTCAGACCAGCATTTTTCATAACCTTTAATCAATTATAAATATCACCAAGAAGCTTGATACGTTGCAAGAAAAGTGTCAATTGGACTCCTTTACCAAAAAAATTTGTTCAGTGATGTCTAGCTAACTTCCTTTTTTATGCAACACAAATTAAACCATGATGTACAATTAAATTAGCCAACTTAAGCATGTCCTTAGGCTGATTTCATAATAAAATCATTTTACATTTTTAAGTAAAATTATATCTGCTGGTGATCTCCAAACTTTATACTTTGAAAACAATTTATTAAAGAAAATTCACTTATTCAGGGAGGAAGACAGAGTTTTAAATACACTGAAACAACAAAAGATTTCTCATAATCCTAGGCCCTCAGTGACTCAGTCGATATAGGAAGAGTGATGAAGCAGAAATGGTTTAGCTATTATGCCAAAATTGAAAATGAAAAGAGAGAGGGCACTGACTAGGTAAGTGAAAATTATTATAGCAAATGCCAAGGTATTAAGAATTCATACAAGCTCGCACCTTCATCATATTCTCCTCCAGAATCTCATGTGTGCAATAAAATCGTTTGGCATATGCAGGGTCATAAAGTTCAACAGCTACATACCAGCGAAGAAAGCTGGCAAATGCAATATTGCGTAATGCTGTTTAAGTTAAAAAAAAGTTCCCTTCAGACAAGAGCTATAAACAAAATAAACACTTGAACTTGCTCTAAAGCCCTCACGCACATACCACGCTCAACAAGAAAATGAGAAAGGCGAGATTTATCAGAGCGCTCAAACCGAAGAGCCTGAACCAGTTGAAGCAAGTAACACTGAAGCTCTTCATCATCAGCTCTTTCAAGAATGCTAACTGCATAAGCACGGACCTGAAAAGAAGTAGAAGAGTAAGGCCTAACATGGTTCAATAAAGTTGCATATTATTTCTCTTAACTGATAGAGCAAAAGTTGTGATATGGAGTAATACATCTATACTAGCACCCAAAGCAGCCAGTGTAGTCGCATTTCGAGTTTAACAACCTCTTGATTTGGTAACAACATTACAAATGCATCCTTCAATTAACAAGAATTCCACCAATGTTGAGGATAAAACAGCAGAAGTTGAGATATGTCAAGGAACAATATCAAAATAAGGCCCATGAAGGGTTTGACATATATTTCTCATGTGAAAGCCCTCTAGACTTGAAGCATGGACATAGCACAAACTCATCTTACTGGTGTAAAAAGTTAATTAGAAAATTAGGGGTAGCAAGAATCAAACTCTTGACTGATTGTTTAAGGAGACTTCATTATCATGTCAAGGACCAAGCACATGGATGAATTGATCTCTTACATGTCCGTTTACATACCAAATTGAGCTGTAGGGGTCATATTTGGGATTTTTCTTTTCCTTCACTCATATTCATCATAAACAAACTTGTTTTAGTCCATTAGGTCAGAAAATATACATCAATTCTAATGGTTCATCCATTCCACAGGGGCACGTGATCATGTGCTATAGTTGACCTTTTGGTTTGTGTCTAATTTAGTGAAGATAACCATTCAAAGATGTTATGCCTCTTTCTTTAGAGGCAATTATGGGTGAACAGATGTCAGAAAAATTGAAAGAATAAGACTTTGGAAGCCCAAGCAAGCGCCAACAAATTCAAATGTGTAGAAAGCACAATCCTGCTGCTTCAAAAATTGTGTAGTCTAAAAGGTCAATCATGTTTGTGAACTACCTTTGACAAGTGAAAATCATCTACAATCATCTGCCACAGTGGAGATCCTATTTCCAGTAGCACATTTTTAAGAAACTACATTATGTAAATGCAAAATACCTGAGATTACCGTCAACCCAACTGCCAGAGTCACAAGCCTTAGTAGCACATTTTTTATGAAACTATGTTAAACAAGCGTAAAATACCTGAGATTACCATCAACCCAATTGACAGAGTCCCAAGCCTTGCTCTGGGCAGAATTCAGACTACCCCAGCCAAAACCCTTGTATTGCAATAGTTCATAATTTTGATTATTAGCTATTGGAAGTTTAAACACAGATGATGGATCAAGGAGACGTAATATGGAAGTACCAACCATAGCATATGTACAGATTCATTCTAGGTTTGAGATGGTATCCCTTAAAACTTATAATTACATCAGAAGAGACTTTTCACATGTAACACAGTAAATGAGAGAGAACAAGCCACTTAATATTTTTAACAACATTTAGGAAAGTGAAAAGGCCACTGCTCTGAGCTAAGATATGTGTCCAAATTACCTCTTCACTTTCAAAAACAGGAGATAAAAGTTCCAGCGCATCACAGACATCAATCATTTCCCATTTGCCCATCAGTTCCAGAGCTTGTTTTGCTTCCTGAAGTCAGATGAACATCATAAAATAATACAATTCTATCACTATCTTCCTAACACTAAGAACTAAAGACAAAAAGTAAGAACAAGGAGAGATAACAAGGAAACCATTGAACTAACAAAAATCAATCAAAATAGAAATTCAAAGCATATGATTTGTTGGTTGTTATACTTACACCCAAATTTTGATAATTAAGACACAGCTATATGTACAATAACTAGAAACTGGAAAACAGTTAATATCTGAATGGAGACAAGAGCATGGTAGGCCTCAAAACTCTGACAGACAGTGCCCCAGATTCGTGTTTCTAAGTAAATGGCCAGGGTTAGCTCCATCCTCATATATACACCTTCAGCAAAAATGCTTCTACACAAGCATTCAGTAGTTCTCACATTCTCCCCAAGAGAAAAGTTCCATGCTGGGTATCCTTTGGAATTGATATTTGACTCTTGAAAAAGGGTGCACCAGACTTGCAATTCATTAATGGAGAAATAGGGTAGTACACATTCCATTTTACTAAATTAAAAAAATTATCCCATTTATATTTTTTATTTACTTTTTTGCCATTGAAGAACCTAAGCTAGATGGGGGATGCTACAACTTCAAGTTACAGTAACTTTTCATGATAACTCATTATGCATAGGCATTATTTCGATAATTCACCTAAATAACATCTATTGCTTAACTTCCAAGACTATATTAGGCTAACCTGGACATCACTCCATTCAACACATCGAAGGAACTTTGTGAGAGCCCTCTTTTCAGACATCAAAGAGAAACGAAATTTCCATAAGAGCTGCCTCTCATCTCCACTCAAAGTCCTTGTTGGAGGGTATTTTAGTATTCTCTGTATGGACCTTGACATAAAGGAGAAACGAAAGTAGGGAAATATTCAGACAATGCAGCAATATGCCAGAAATATTTAATAAGTATAATAGTGAGAAAGGGAAGAAGAAAGTTATTTAAATTATATCCAAAAGAGGAAAACATAAAAATAAATAAATAAATAAGATTTATCACATATGAGCTACACATGACATTGATGCTATCACTTCTTTTCTAGTTTTTCCATTGCAACAAAGACATATTAACATCCCATATGTGTTTCTTTGACTGGCGTTTGGAAGGCGTACTAAATTTTCACTTATCTGACAGAACATGATTCTAAGTCATTTGAACAGTATTGACCAAAGGCTCCTGGCTGCAGGTGCATTATGCCATTTCTTTTACCTTAAAAAATTATCATCTTCAGGATTTGAAAAACTCCCAAGATATATTTTGATCATATTTTACTAAAATTATAATGTTCTCCAACAAAACATCCCTTGTTAAGTACAAAGCCATTATTTATGTTAAACATGTGGCACAAAACACACGTTAGTGAAACATCACTAACATTTTAATTGCTTTTTCTTCCTCATTTGATACACATTGCAGAACAATGTATCCACTTAAGTCCCTAAAGGGGTAATGCCTCCACAAGTACAAGTCAAAAGCATATGCAGTCCCAGGGACGATGCAATTGACACCAAAAAGAGCAAGAGAGAGTAACAACAAGCCTTGATCCCATAAGATAGGGATCACTTCTGTAGGTCCAGAAATTAATTCAACATGAGATCCAAATGAGACAATATGCAGGTCTACGGACTAATAATGTCTGAACCTGAATCTCAAACATGGTTGAGAAATCCATATCCTTTTCCACAATTAACAAAATTCATGTGGTGGAAGCTCTGTAGGCCCTATAAAACAATGCTCATCAATTAAAGAGATCCACAAAGTAACAAGAATGAACTTATGATTTGCACATGATAAAATCATTAAAGCACTTAACCAAGAGCTAACAATCCTTTTTAAAGAAGAAAAGCAACATAGTCTGATCATAGTTATCACTGGTATATCATATGCAAAAGTCAAAACATACTTTCTCTCATTCGAGCTTGGCTTCAGATCTCTGTCTATAACACCACGAGTCAAACCCCTTGCCAGCTTTAATTGCTTGTGCTCAGAGGGATTTATCTTACCCACTTCTGGGTCCCAGACAATAACAATATCATTGGTTGAAGCTATAGGGGATGGTAATAAAAAATTTGCACCCGATTCCTACATTTTCCAACACAAAGAGTTACCACATGTAGAATCTGAATCAAAATTTATTATATTACTTGAAAATAAAATAAAATAAAATAAAAACTGTATTGGTAACTTTAAGGGGTTGTTTGTTACACCAATATCTATGCACCATTATGTAGGATATCCCAGTAACTTAGATGTCTATGTTAGAGCTAATTACTTAAACACTTGCATACCAACACATGAAATATGAGAAAAACATGGATACCTGAAAAACAACTCGATGTTCAAAACTACAGAAATCTACAACCAGGTACAAATGAGAACTTCCATTTTTTGAGCTTTCACGTTCCTTAATTTTTTCCATACTTTTGAATGTGAGGCGATCCAGCCAGTCAGCAAGTTGTATCTGACCTCGCTCATACTTATTCACTAGCTTTTCCAACCGCTCCAACTCCCCACGCTCGTGCCTAGGGACCTAATGAGGACAACAGTATATTTACCGGGCCTGAAAATAATCACAAAATACCAAAAGAAAGGAAAATGAATTATTGAGAACAGCTTATTGTAAACCTTTCCAGGAGTGCTAGTAGGATATGTTCCATCTGCCTCTCTCCCTGCCCAAAGCCTAAGCTTTTGCTTCCCAGTTTTGAGTTGCTTTTTGCTGTTAAAGAGAAGAATTGTGGCTCCTCCAATCAATCCTTCATCTGTGCCACGTGAAACATCCCAAACCTGTTCGTGCAAGATGATTACCAAAGTAAGTTTATGACCAACAAATTTGACAGTCAATTTTGTACATATTTTATTCTATTACAAAATAACTATTTAAAAATATAAGCAAAAAATTTGGACAACAGCCAGTAGGTGAAGCGATAAACAAGTACAGCAAATTGTAATTATTAAAAAAAAAATGGAAGGCAACAGTGATCATGGAAAGGAAATCCAAAATAATCATCAGAACAAGAATTAAAAATTTCAATTTAATATCTTTTTTTTTTGGTAGGTACAGATTTTCAATTTAATTTTTGCAATTTACTTTTCACTCTTAGATAATTTTTCCCCAAGGATTTGCCATTATTAAGGTTTTTAAGCGAGTTTTCAGGCTTCCACTTGATTAGAATTTTGTTTGATTCAGGACAAATATAAATTTATGAAGTATGAGAATTAGGTGTCAGAATTTTATTTACAATAGGTCCACGATTCTTCTGACATCTCCTATATGAACAGACTATCCATCCTTTGCATTGTTAAAAAAATTGAAGGATATAGCATTTCCCCAAAAGTCCTCTTATTTTGTCTTTCTTATTTTATCTCTCCCCCTTACTTGCTCCCCTCATCTGTCCTTCATTTTCCCTCCTGCATCAATTAGCAGAAAGAGCTAATAAAATTAAGGAGTTATTTCAGGACGCCAGGAAAAACTCAACCAGCATCCATTTCTTGCTCCAACTCAAGGGGGGACACAAAAAATACAATAGATGTACCACAACTAGATTGTTACAAATCCAAAATTCTGCATAGAGGCTTGAAGACGCACAAAATAAGCATATAAACTGAAATTGCAAACTTACAGTAAAAGCAAGTTGTGACTGAACAGTTAAGTCTCGGTATTTAGCTGTCAATGTGATGAGCTCATTCCAACAATATGATGGTCCTGTAGATTCCAACCTTCACCATATGATTAAAATATATTAAATTCCATGGAAACAGTATAAAGTCAACATAAAACTATCATATGGCTGTTAAGCAAGAATCGTTCTTAATCAAAGAAAGAGAAACATGGCAATAAGCTGGTTGTTCACATGGCACCAGACTCGGTCATCATGATTGAAGTGAACTTAACGTCAAGGGTTCAATCCCTACCCATGGCCCTTTCCCTAATCCCAAGGCCTTGAGCCTCCTTTGTAAGCAAAGAAAAAAGGAACCAACGGAAAACATCACAAAAACAATAAACATGAGCTATCTTTCAAGAGACAAAGCTTTTGCATTCCTACCAGTTTTTAACCCATAGGCATTATCAATAAATTAGAGTAATAAGTAAAGAAAACAAAAGGTCCAAGAAAGAGAAAACAACAGCAACAAAGCCTTTTCCCACTAAGTGGGGTCGACTACGTAGATCAATTGATGTTATAAAGTCCTATCGTAAATCACATTTTTAGACAAATCATTTAACTTTAAATTTTTCTTAATAATTTCTCTTATAATTTTTTTTTATCTTCCTCTACCTCCGACTATTGGATTACTCTCCATCTGATCTATTCCCCTAATTGGGACTTTTATAGGTCTCCTCTACACATGCCCAAACCATCTAAGTCGTAATTCTACAATCTTTTTCACAATAAGTGCGACCTCCATTTTTTCTCTAATACATTCATTTTTAATTCTATCTTATCTAGTATATCCACTCATCTAATATAACATTCTCATCTCTATAACATTTAGCTTATTTTCTTATTGACTTTTTATTACCCAATACTCTGTTTCATACAAAATTGCACGCCTAATAGTTGTGAGGTAGAATTTACCCTTAAGTTTGAGTGATATTCTTCTATCACAAATAACGCCCGAAACATTCATCCATTTCATTCATCCCACTTGAATTCTATGTTTTACATCTTCATCTATTTCCCCGTCATGCTGTATGACTGACCCAAGATATTTAAATCGTGTAACTAGTGATATGTTATGCTCTCTAATTTTCACTTTTGCACTAGAATTAGTATGTCTCTTACTAAACTTACATTTCATATACTCCGTTTTACTTCTACTTAAATGAAATCCATGAGCTTCCAAAGCTAGTCTCCACATTTCTAACTTCTCATTTATTTCCTTCCTCGATTCTCCAATTAAGACTATATCATTCGCAAAAAGCATACATTGTGGTACCGACTCTTGAATATATTCAATAAGCACTTCTAAGACTAAAATAAAAAGATAAGGACTCAAAGTTAACCCCTGATATAGACCAATAATTATCGAAAAATCTTTTGTAAGTCCACCTTTTTTTATAACATTAGTTGTAACCCCATCATACATATCCTAAATTGCTTGAATATAAGCCATATGAATTCTTTTTTTTTCTTCTTAGCTTTCCATAAAACCTCTCTTAGCACCCTATCATATACCTTCTCCAAATCGATGAACACCATATGTAAATCTTTCTGATTCCTTTGATATCTCTCCATCAATCTTTGCAACAAATATATCGCTTCAATGGTTAACCTTCCTAGTATAAAACCAAATTGATTCTCAGTAATTTGAATCCCTTGCCTTAATCTTCGCTCAACTACCATCTTACATAATTTTACAGTGAGGATCATGAGCTTAATTCTTCTATAATTTGCACAATTTTGTATATCCTCTTTGTTCTTATAAATAAAGAGTAAAGTACTTCTCCTCCACTCATCCAATATTTTCTTAAACCTCATAATTTCATTAAATAATTTTGTGACCCAACTTATACCTTTCATACCTAAACTTTTCCATACTTTAATGGGTATATTATCCGATCCAACTGCTCTGTCATTCTCCATTCATTTTAATGCTTCTTTTACTTCTGACTTTCGAATCCTACAGTAAAAAATATAATTTTGATTATCTGTTTTAGTGTCTAGCCTGTTCGAATGCAATAAAATCCTATGTCCTTCATTAAATAATCTATAAAAATAACCCTTCTACCCTTCCCTGATATCTTATTCTGTGATCAAGACTTTCCCTTCTTCATCCTTAATGTATTTCACTTTATTTACGTCTCTTGTCTTTCTTTCCCTACTTTTAGCTAGCTTGTAGATACATCTCTCTCCAACTTTAATACCTAAGGATTGGTATAATCCATCAAATGCTCTAACTCTCGCTTTGCTCATTGCCTTCTTAATATCTTTCTTAGCTATCTTATATTTTTTCCAATTTTCATTCCATGAAATTTGTATTTACATCTTTTTTTTTCAAGCAGTAACTATTAAGACTAGAGTGCACGGAACTGCTAACTAAAAGAAAAAGAAAGAAAGAAAAAAGGTAATAGCAGAAATATATAAGCAAAAGATATCCAAAATAATTATTCAATCAGTATATCAGTTCTTTAAGGTCAAGTACCATGGACCACAATTTAATATCTGTCCTTAAGTTCCCTAAAATTAATATATATTTGCACAAAATTATTTCAAATTTCAATTATATATAAACCTTGTTCTTGTAGGAAGGCCAAACTGTGCACCATCGATGTACAATGCACACTCAACATATAACTCCGCCCTTTTATCCTCTGCTGGGGTGTCATTCTCTGCACAGAAAAAATTTTGGATAAAAGAAGAAATTTTAATAGAAATTTCTGCACAGGAAAATGAACCTGGCTCTAAGCTAATAATGAGTACTTGAGCATAATCAAAGAAAAACACTTTTCCATACCGATCATATATAATATCCTATTATATCATCACGGTTACAGTCATCAAGTTTAAGAAGTAGGTCACTAATTGGTTAGAGGTAGGTTGAACTCTCTATGTTTGCATTGCCAAAATCCTTACAACCATATTAGTGAACGGATTAGGATCCATGGGAGCTCAAACTGAACTTAAGATAGACTTAGACTAACACTTCACTTTTGTTAAAATAGAAATTGTGCATAAATACGCAAAAAAGAATACACCAATACTAGTGCCTCCTATTGACATCCTAAACTAGAAAGTTAGTCAAATTTAAAATATCAATTCTGGCTAATCCACAAACATTCAAATCTTAAAACGCAACAGAGTGCAGACATTAAAATTAAATTTTCCAATGCCCGTGATTCAAAGACGTTCCGCACTTCCTGTCCTCCAATTTGGACTACGAAGTTAAAGCGCCAGAAATCGAAATAATACAAACTCAACTATTTGCGTGACAGCAAAACAGCAAATGGATAGGCATATGATTTTAAAGGGAAAACCTACCTGAATTGGAGGACTTTCGAGGGCGCAAATTGCCTTCAAGCCGCTCAACCCGGAAGGTTACCGGAAGATTGATATCGCACGACAAGAAGAAGCGAAACTCGTTGCCCGTCATGTGCACTTTCTTCTTCTTCTCCTTCTCCTAGGGTTTAGAAACTGTAAATATTCACAGTTAGGATTCAGGGAGACTTCGTGATCGTCAAAACAAATTCTTCGACTCAAGTGCAACGGAAACAACAGGTACCGTACCAACGAGGACTGTTTATCTTTGCGGGACGACAGCGCATCGGAGGGAACAACGAGGACACATGACAATGCACACAGTTTTTTTTCTTTTTTAGGAAAACTCCACAGTGTACACAATCAGATATTAAAATTTAAAATAATTTTTTAAAATTTAATTTAATTTAATTTTTTATTTTTTATTTAAAAAAATTACACGTTTTCTTAATATTTTGATGCATATATGTTACAGATTTTTTTAATTTATTTTTTATCAAAGAAATGAACTTCCTATATAAAATAAAATTATATTTTTATTTTTAATATAAGAATAAATATAAATAAGTTAATATTAAGTTCTAACAAGAGATTTTAATTTTAATAGAATAATAAAAATATTTAAATAATTTAATTTAAAAAACATATTGTGTAAAAGTTATATCTATTGATAAAAAATAAATTAAAAGAGAACCAAGTATAATTTTTAAAATGATAGAGGTTTTAGATATAATTGAGTCAAATTTCAAGAAAGGTTGGTATAATTTATGACATTAAAAAAATTCATGTGATATTAATATAATATTAAAATATAATATAGTATTGTTATGTTAACCAAAAAAGAGATATTAAGATTTAAAATTATTTATATTCAATAGCTAAACAAATTGTAGAGTAAATTACCTTAACTTTTTCAGAAGTTTGGCTAAATTACATATAATACACATTTGATTCTACAAATTACATTTGGCTCCCAAACATTTGATATATTCTGCAAATTTTCGCTTTTAATTTACTTTAGTCAAGGAAGTTAAATTTTTACACAATGTAAGATTATGATTTTATTTTTAATATGATAATAAAAGTAATTAAATTGAAAGTAATGTGAGGAAAAAAAACAATGCACATATAAAAATATAAAAGTCATAATTTATTAGATAATTCTAAGTGTCCGTTACAATAAGTCACTATTATGATAAATCAACAAGTATTAATGTTATGGCACAAAAGCTTACAAATGTTATGGTAGCAGTAACTTTTAATATTGTTCAATGTATTTGATTTTTTGGATGGAAGAAAATCACTAAAGTAATTAATTAAGGGTCCCTAGCTTAGCCTATATATAATGCCAGTGTGACTGGGACACTCACAAAATTATTACAAAAATAAGCTATAGGTTAGAGGCTCTCTTACACTTTATAGTTCATACTTAAAAAAGTTAGGTCTTTAATCTAGTAATATGGTTGAACGTATATTCCATCCTATTATAATTTATTGTTTTATTTTACATTTGACATTAGAGTTAGATTCACCTCTATCTAGCATATATATATATATATATTTCTGGAATTATTGTGTAACATTGTCATGTTTTTGCATGAGATAAAATAATTTTGCAATCGAGCATGATTGAAGAGCATGAAGCAGCTTATGAATATAGTGGCAAGTAAGGGATTGGAAATGGACTCTTCTAAATTTATGACTAGTAAAAGGATATGGCATGGCAAGTATAAGAAAGCTAAAATACGGAGGCACAACCATGAAGACAAATTGGTTTTGTGTTTCATTTTACACATGCTTTATTATTATTTTTTACTTGAGATATATTTGAACATGATGTTTAGCTAACTGGACACAAGACACATTATCACAAGTTATCATATGTTAGTAAATATTTTGATTTTATTTTCATTTCATTTTGTTTCATTTCTTAGAATAGCCATATAGGATTTTTTGTCCCCTTAGGCACATAGGAACGAATTTATAAGTCATGTATGGCAACAAAGCTTTTTTGGTGCCTATTTGGGTCTCAAATTTATATTTTAATAAATTTTAGGTTTTAATTGTCAAAATCAAATTGATTTTCTTTAAAGAAAGATTTTCAAAAAGGAAACAAGATAAAAATGAGAAACTAAAAAATAAAAGAAAAGAAAAAAAAAAAGAAGAAGAGTAAAGCAACAATAAATAAAATTTGCAAATTTAAAATTTAACTTTAGGTAACCAAGTTTTTAAAGTTCTCATTAAAAAAAACTAAACAAAACAAAAAAAAATCAAACAAAATCTAACAAAAAATGAAAAACAAAAGAAAAATAAAATCAACAAAAATTCACAATAAACAACAGGCAAAACCAAACAAATAAAAAAGAAAACATGAAAACAAAGGGAGAAAATTAAATGTTTTTAAAGACTTATGAACTATTCTCAAAATTTCTTTCAATAAAGATATATTTTGTAAAAATGAAAAAATCAAAAAATAAAAATCTAAAAAAAAAGAGAAAAATTTTTTATTAAACAATACCAAAACCAAAAAAATATTAAAATAAAAAATCAATCATAAAAAGTCAAAATCTAATGAGATTAAAACCAAGAAATACAAAAAAAAATCAAAGAAAAATTAAGAAAATCATAAATGAAGAAGTAAAAATTGACAAAATTAAAAAGAAAATAAAAGAAATTAAAAATCAAAATAAAAGAAATTTTCAAAAATAATCATTAATCATTGACAAAAAAAAAAAGAAGCGTTAATCAAAAACCTAAGGAGGAATAAAAAAAGAGAAAAAGAAAAAACTAAAAATGTGAAATGAGTAAAGAGATAAAATTAACTTTGACTTTAGCAAATTAAAATACATCAACTAATTCTAAATCTGTTTTATTTGCTAAGGATAAAAGTAATTCTTATTTTCTTTCCCTTTTCAAAAAAAAAAAAAAAAGAAAGAAAGAAAAAGTTATAACAAAAATAAATAAAACAAAAAACAAAAAAACACAAACAAAATAAAGATAAAAAAAATTAACCAAAAAAAAAAGAAGAGAAACAAAGATAAACACAAAAATAAACAAAAAACAAAAATAAACAAGCAAAATTAAAAACAAAAACAACCAAACAAAACAAAACAAATAAAACAAACGAAAAATCTAATAATAAAAAGGAATCAAATATTAAAATAAAAAAAGAAAATCAAATAATCAAAATTTAGAAAAAAAAAAATTAAAACAGAAGTTTAACAAAACAAAAAATAAAGAAATTGAACAAAAAAAGTCAATCAAAAAAGTAAACAAAGAATGAGAAACAAAAGCTAAAAAATAATAATAAATAGAATAAGAAAAAATAAAACATAAAATAATAATCTTAAAAAAATGTCATTTCAAAAATCAAAATCTAAAAATAAAAATATAACAAAAAAATAATATAAGGAAAAATCACAAAATAAAACAAATCGATCATAATAAAACAAGAAAAAAATCAATAAAAAAAATCAAAAACAAAAAAAAGAAGATGATAAAAAAAATAAGATTATTTTAGTTTTCACAAATTAAAATATATAAATCAATCTCAAACATGTTTTTTTGTAAAAGTCTAAAATGATTTTTATTTTCATTCTCTCTTCTCAAAAACAAAAAATTAAAAACAAAACAAACAAACAAAAACAAAAAAATAAAAACAAAACAAAACAAGATAAATAAATAAAAACACATAAATAAACAAAAAACCAAAAAACATCAACCAATATAGTTCTTTTGTCGAACTATGTAGACTTTTATTCCTCTCGAAGGGTACGTAGGCCCTAAGCTCTCATCTTAGGTCAAGTCCGCCCTTATAAATAAATATTTTCTTTTAGTTTTATATTTTTAATTTCTTTTCATCTTATTTTACTTTTAATTTTATTTCCTTAAATTTTTTCTTCTGCTTTGCATGGAATTTATTAGGAAGAATAAAAATAAAATAAAGGCCGTATTAATTTTGCACAACTAACTTAAAATAAACGTTCTCAGTAACGGGTGTAGTGGGGTGTCTAACACTTTCTTCACTCACAACCGACTCCCAAATCCAAATCTGGTTCGTAGACTATTTTTCAAACTAAAATTTTTTTTTTTAAAGTTTTGCTTTTTCAAAAATTAAAATTTTAGTTGCAATTCCTGAACCTACTCTTCTACTTTAATTTCAATTTCGATTTTCGCTTAATTTGAAAATCAAAATTTCTTTTAAAATTATTTTTTTTAAATGTGCACACGGCCACATTTTCAAGTGTGACAAGTATAGAAATATATGGAGATAGGTCCAAAAGGATATTAGGATTGTCTTAAAAACCTACATTGATAAGATTTCATAGAGATTTAGGATGAATAAATGTTCACCTACAGTAACACCGATCATTAAAAGGGACAAATTCAATTTAAATCAATGTCTATAAAATGACTTGGGATGACAATAAATGTAAAAGATACCATATGCATCGGCTGTAGGAAGCATAATGCATGCACAGGTATGTCTAAGGTTTGATATTGCTTCGTGACTGAGATATCGGTAGATACCAAGGCAACCTAGGATTTGACCATTGGAAAGTTGCTAAGAAGATTATGAAAAATTTTAAGAAACAAAAGATTATATGCTTGCATATAAACACGTTGGTGTTCTTGAAATGGTGGGGTTTTCATATTCGGACTTTGCTAGATATTTAGATAGTTGCAAATTCATTTCAGGATATGTGTTTTTGCTTGCTAGAAGGAGTTATATCATAGAAAAGCAATAAACAAAGTATTATTGCTCCTTTCACCATGGAAGATGAATTCATAATTCATCATGAAGCCACATCTCAAGCAAATTGGTTAAAGAATTTTATCATAAGGCTTTATATTGTCGACTCTATTTCAAGGTTATCAAGAGTTTACTGTGATAGTGTTGCAATAGCATTTTTTTTTTTCAAATAATAACGAAAATGGGAGCAAGAACAAACACATTGATATAAGATATCTTGATGTTGGAGATCACATTAGAGCACATAGAGTCATCATTAATCATATTAGTATTGTGCTCATTGTTGTAGATCCTATGGCTAGAAGTTTACTAGCTAAGTCATATAACGATCATGTAGAGAATATGGGGTTAATCAAATTTGCAATGTGAAGTTTTAAGTTTATTTTCTGACTTATATTATTTGTTATTTGAAAATTTTATGAAATAATACAGTTCTTTTATGCATATAAAATCTTTACTTATATTTAATCCATGGGGACATTAAAGTATGGACCTTAAATGAATTATCATCCATAAAATCAATTATAAAGGATTTTATTACAAATAGTTTGGTCATGTGATATAAGAAAGAAAATGTTTTTAGTAAACAAAAAAACAAGACCATCATGATCCATGGTTAGAAATTTCTAAAAGGATTAACTACATATTTGTGACTAATTAATTGGACAATAAAATTGGCCATAAAGAGTTCGAATTATCTAATAAAGTGTTATCCAAGTGAGAAAATGTGTAAAAAAAATCAATTGGCTCATATAAGGGAAGGCAAAAGTTATAATTTATTAGATCGGCAAAAGTTATAATTTATTAGATCATATTTAGTGCCCATTACACTAAGTTACTATTATAAGTGAACAATTATTAATGTTATGGTGCAAAAGTTTAAAATTGTTATGGTGCCATAAATTCGTATGACTTTTGATATTGTTTAATGTATTTGATTTTCTTGATGAAAAAAAAAAAGTCATTAAAGTAATTAATTAGTAAAGGTCCCTAGCCTCGCCTATATATAATGCCTATGCGACCCTCAATTGGGGCACTCAAAAACAGTACTACAGACATAAGCTATAGGTTGGGAGCGCTCTTACACTTTATAATTCATACTCAAAGGGGTTATGTTTTTAATATAGTGCGATAATCAGATGTAGATTTGATCTTCACATATTTTATTGTTTTGTTTCACAAGCGATTGATTATTTTCTCAATTTGGATATTTTTTATATGGACGTATATTATATTTAGATCTCTTTTCTTAATAGTTTATCTTTAGCTTAATTTGAAGCTGCGTAAGATTTTGATTTAGTTTTTTTAATTTGTTTGGGCTTTAGGGCCTATTTCTTCACCAAAAAATAAATTAATTAATGTTAAACTCCAATGTGATATTGTAATTTTGCTCTTAATATGATAATACAAATAGTTAAATATTTTTATTTTTGAAAAAAATAAATTAGGTAAAAAATTAACTTCATTGATTAAAAATAAATTAAAAAAGAACAGGATATAATATTTAAAACAAAAGGATATGAGTATAAATTAATTTAATGTCATGTAATGTTAGATAAATTAGTAAAGCTAAAAGTATTTATTAAATAAAAAGCATATGAAGCTTACATGCATCTTGTTTGATACAAAGAGCTAATTATCTGTTTCTAATTGTATCTATCAAAGAAGCCACCTTCCTCTCTCCTCAACTCAACTAGGCGAACTCTACTTTCAAACCATTTAGGCATTGTTTGGTTGGAGGGTTTTAAAGGGGAGAGCCTCTCCCCTCCCCTCCCCTCATATTCTTCCCTTCCAAGAGTGAGAGTTTTTGGAAAGGAGAAAAATTTTTTAGCTTCATTTAACTAAATTATCTTCACTTTTTATTTTTATTTAAAATATAATATAAATCTTATTTTTTTAATGAGATTTAAGATAATTTTTTTATGAAAATAAAAAATATTTTTTGAATAAAAATAAAAAATTATTTTTTATAATAAAAAGTAAGAAAAAGTCTTTTTTTTATAAAAATATCTTAAAAATAAAAAAAAAATTAAAAATTCTAATATCATAAGGGTATAATTGTCCATTTAATTTTATCTCCCTTCTCTTTCTTAATCAAATAAGATTTCATTAAAACTCCTTCCCTCCCCTTTCTCTTGATTGAGCCAAACACTCCCTCAGTATTTCCATCGTGCATTTTCTTGTCAGCTTGTGAGGAAAACAGCTCAAAGTAGTTGGCGGAGCAAGGCATCAATATTGATGTTGCCCTCTTTTGTTGGGAGCCTTCCAACTCCGTATGGCATTTATAATTTTGGTCTTGTAAAGTCTATCTTAGATCAAATTTTACCCATCCGAAATAATATAGTAGCCATATGCATATTTTTTAATTAATTAAATTGTGTTGAGAATAATTATGGAATTATTCAAAAATTTGAATTTGAAAGTGGAAATTTTATCCATATGCATTTTTATTTTTTTAAAGTTAAATCTATTTTTTTTAATTTCAAATTTACAGTTGATGTTATCTTTTGATTCAATTCACAAAAAACTAATATAAAGACAACTTTAAATCTATGATCAATAAGTGCTTATAAACTGTATGAGTAATTTGACAAAATGAATCTCTAGTTGTCAAACTTCTATTTAGATTAAAGAAAATATCGCAATTAAGAGAGGAAAAAAAAATTAAAGTGAATAAATGCAACTAAAAAAAAGTAAAAGGTTGCAACTCGGTAGCCATAGAAGATGCTTATATGACGCCTGGGTTTAGCCCAAGTTGGCCCTAACAACAAAATTTATTAATTTTTACATTCTTTAAAACTGCGTACTAACAGGCATATATGGGGCCATTTATAATGTAAAGAAAAATATCAACGCCGCTTTAAAATATTTTTATAAAATTGTCTTGTTAAACTATAATAAGTAAAGAATTTTTTAAGCAATCAATAATTTATGAATAGTTACATTTTCTCATATATATTATATTTTTATTCGATAATCTTGCAAAAAAATTTAAAAATATTCATTTAATCTCATCCTTATAATATTTAGGTAAACCAAAGACACGAGGCAAAACAATTGCGGGGTTTATTACATCTATGGAACAAGATTGAATATCTAATGATGAAAGTTGAGAAGCTAAGACCAATTAGAATATTTGATATGTCATCTAGGGGACCAATAACAACATAAAACTGATGAATTTGGGAGACCATGGTATTCCACACCATTGGTGAAGGATCATAAATTGGAAAGGGGGTTTATTTCTGGTCCAGCTTCTCTCCCGTCTTTGGTGGGGAACAGGATGTCTAGTTCAAAGTAGAAAAATTGGTATTTTCTATTTTTTTTAATAATAAAAAAATTTAAAATAACAGAGAAATCCCAAAATAGTAGGACTGAATGTCCCGTTCCCACCAAGGACTCGAGAGAAGCTGGAATAGTTTATTTCAAGCAATAACTTGAGGACAAAACCAAATGTAAGGATTAGGGAAAGGACTTGTAGGACTAATGGGTACTAGTTATGAACGAGGAATGTTCAAAAATGTTGGAGAGGTTAGAGATAAATGGACGTGGAATTAAGGTCGCCTAGGAAACTTGGAAAAATCGGGGGCTTTACGTTGCATAAATGCTGTCTTTCCCTCGTTAGCTTCCTCAGTGCCATAAAATATGAGTGTTGCGTTTCCACCAAGTTCCTGCAATTTCGCATTAACACAAATTAAAGTTTACGCAAAGGGATAGCTGCTAAAATTACTAGCAACAACGAATTGAGTTCAATTTTTTTTATATCTAAGAGACTTTCATGTGAAAAAATAAATGATACAATAAATATGAAGTCTACAGAAGTGGTGCTTTTTTGCTATAGTTTGTTTAGAAATGGTGCACTATTTTTCACCCAATTCCTACCCCAAAAAATTAAAAAAAATCCTAAATACAGATTAGATTTTTTTTATTTTTTAAAAAATTTAAGTTCAAGTCCAATCTTATCCTAATAAAATCTTTCAAATCTGAAGTCTAAGTGAACGTCCTGAAATAATATTTATTTATTTGAAATAATTCTAAACTTTAAAAGGAGACGAATAATTAAAATTTTTATAAAAATATTTTTATAAAGTGCTGCACACTTTTAAACATCAAAACTACTTAAAATTTATCAGATTATATAATTTTTAAAACAAAAAAATAAATTAAACTAATATATGATTAATATATTTTTTTAAAATACATTTTGCAACAAAGCCCAAGCAGCCTAAACTTAAATTGGGCCCAAATTTAATCTGGTTCTCAAATTAAAAGCCCATATTCAATTCTTTTGGGCCGAGCAGTTACTCGACCCATAATCAAATTTGGATAATTTGGTGTCTATCTAAATCCTGAGTTCACAATGTTTTATGTTCAAGAGCCCTTTATGCTTGGGAAAAAACATGACACAATTGAGTGTGGAATCTACGCAAATGGATCTCACCAAACACTAGCCCCTTATCACTCTCTCTTACATGAGAGCTTCTTGGACATGAAAAAATTGAACTAATAAATCCCCTCTACCATGCATTCTCTCACGTTGACCTAGTAGGAGACTCCCACATAAATCGAATCCCAACTTAAAAAAGAAAAAAGAGAAGAGAGATGTCACCCGTTTTACTAATTGAAATATCTCCTTTGAGTATTAGAGCATAGAATATTGTAAGTTGAAATCGTGAATCATAATATACCTGAAGTCCAGCATGGCCATCATCCACTGCATTAAGAGCTGACTTGAGAACCCGGATCGCTGTTGGGCTGTTCCTCAGAATCTCCCGACACCATTTTACTGTTTCTTTCTCTAAGTTCTCTAGCTAGACCAAATTGAAACATTACATTCACTATGAGTGCCAGGTTCGTGTCAGAGCAATCTGCATTGCAGTGTCAAGAACTCATTAAACAGAAAATTAACTTACAGGTACAACAGTGTTGACAAGTCCCATTTTCTCTGCTTCAACAGCAGTATAAAACCTTGTGAGAAACCACATTTCACGTGCTTTTTTGGGTCCTACCTGTATAAAAGGTTTAATTTTTATATTTTGAATTCAAAATATCGAAAACGATACCGCAAACAAATTCCACCATCTATGAACATGATAGTCGTGGGCTGAGCAGATAGAAGTGATTCTTTTAGCAAAATATCTAGTATTTAATGCTTACCAAACGTGACATGATGGAACTTCCATAACCAGCATCAAAGCTTCCTACCTGCCTCATGCACAGACACACAAGACATTATAAAATTTTGATGTAGTGTCTATTAAAAAGCAACAAATTTTTGTATTCTAGTTATATTAGACCATATCCTATGATATACATGCTTGATCACTTCTAGATATCCGGTACAAACTGTGTCTTAAAGGAAGAGGAGAAAAATACAAGCACCTTAGGACCAGTTTGCCCAAATATAGCATTATCTGCTGCTATAGTTAGATCACAGACCATATGTAATACATGTCCTCCTCCAACAGCATAACCTGCTACCTGTTTTAATGTCAGGAGAATAATATCTATCTAATAAGAACTTCAAAGAAATGAAAAGAAGAAATTATTTCGTTAGCATAAGTTTGAGGGGGTTTAAGGATCAAGTTCATCTCAAAAAAAAAAAAAAAGCGTAAATGCACGAGAGATATTAACCATAGCAATTACTGGTTTTGGAAGACGACGGATCTGCACCTGCAAGAGAAGAAAGAATAAAGCAGAAGAAGAATGAGGAAAGGGAAAACTGTTTTTCCCATAACATAATAAATACAGCTATGCAAGCAGTCAACTAATTTACCTGCAAGTCTAACACATTAAGGCGGGCAATATTTTCAAAGTCAGCATAACCATCTTTAGTTCTCAAATCTTGGTCACCACCGCTACAGAATGCTTTGGTTCCCTATAACATATATATGCCATCAAGATAAAGACCACAATAGTCTGCATATAAGTTGTGCACATGAACAGGCACTTAGGATTCAGCCATGTCAAGATGGAACTGACGGGAGGTATAGAGACAAGATAGTTTCATCAACAATAGTGGATAGCTAATTAGCAGTAGACATCTGGTATACCGTCATTTTGACCTAGATATCTTGGACGTTAGATAGAATCCAAGATGCCTCCCTGTCCTTGGTACAATAGTATCCGAGATACTTGATAGTTGATGTCATCCAAAATTTTAGATGGTATAGGATGATACCATTTTTGGGTTGTATCCTGTACCATCCAAAAACTATAGAAATTTCACATGCTCCTGGATTGTCTGCCGTGGAGCTCATGTGCTGCGCAGCAGATCAACCACAAAAAATATAAAATATAAAAAGTGCCGGCCAAAACTGGGGGTTTGGCAATGCAGCATAACATTTAACTTTGATAACATTTTATAAAATACCATTTGTACTTTTCTTTTTTTAGAAAACAACTTTCAATTGTCACATCAAATATGAAAATATTTGATATATGATGTCTTATAATCCTATAACATCATATCTAAGATATCAATGCCTTTAATATACTAGACCTCAGTTTGGCTTTTTGCCGATAATATGGTATGATATAATATGATAGCCATTTATGAGTCCATAAACAGACACAAAAAGCATTGCAGTAAATGAAAAAGGGACAGCGTAAAGATATCCGTGTCTGACGGAGACTACCGGTGGGTACCTTCCCAGTGAGAATGATGACCCCTACAGAGCTATCATCCCTGGCATGATTGAAGGCACGAATAAGCTCCTTAATGGTATGGGGTCGGAAAGCATTCCTTCTCTCTGGCCTATTAATGGTGATCTACAAGAGTTGCCAGAAACAATCAAAACGATATCGCTTCAGCAATAAAATAAATGCAAAAAGGAGAAAGATTTTTAGTGTCAGAAACCCACCTTTGCTATGGCTTCTCCTTCAGCCTTCTCGTATACAATGTCAGTAAATTCCTTGTCAGAGTCATCAGAAGCGACCCTCCATACCACCTCGTGAGGGGGAACTTCACCGTGAACCCTATGGTAGCTATCTTTCATGGAAGTATTACACAACCCCACTGCCCCATTTTGCGGCGAGTGAAAGGGAACGAGATGGTTGGCAACAGAGGCCACCCTCCTTCTCATAGTGTCAAGGTCCTTCTCTGCCATTGTAACTCTGGCTCAAGCCCTTGACCAATAACTACTTGATTTGAGTCTTTAAGGAGCTTTCGGGGGTGAAAATGGGAGGTTTTGAATATTTTGAGGTGTATCATTGAAATATGGAACTTGGGGAGGAGATGGCGACCCATTTGATTTTAATATTATAGAGAGGCTGAAAATGGCAGCCAAGGAATTTCGTTTCTCGTCTCAACTTGTGGCGATTCGGATAAGATAAGGTACCAAAGGGTTCACCTGACCTCCAAATTTTATTTTATTTAGTTTTTTTCTTAATTTTATTTTTTTATTTAAAGAGAATAAAATGTAAAATAAAAATAATACCTTAATTATTAATTTTAAAAAATTGATAATTGAGACAAAAAAATTAAGAAGAAAATTTAAATTTAAACTATGTAAATTTAATTAGGCTAATCCAAGGCCTATTTTGCTGGCCTGGTGCCGGGGAGCGGCAAAGAAACCGAGCAGAAACTGTAACAACGGTTTGTTGGCAGTTGGGAAAGACCGCGTTTTGAAAGTGAAGCGAAACGGTGCGTTTCATTGCCCATCTGCGCGTTAGCGTCGCGTTGCAGAAGCTGCGTTCTTTCACTTCGCCGATCGCTTCCTACGGCTAAATGAAGAATTTCCGGAATTGCGGGAGTAAACTCATGAGCTCGAAGCTGAACGATATGTGAAAGCTTGCTCTTTTCTCTTCGATGGAAGCTATCGGATTATGAATTGTGGTTCGTTTCAGTGCTTATAGCTGTCGTGATGAATTTTGTGCGTAGGTTCTTTTTTATTGTTTGAGTATTCAATCATTTTCAGGTCCAGCAAAGTCTTCATTAGTTATGTAATTCTTGAATCTTTATATGGCGCGGATCACCTACTGCCACTGGCTATATCATCCAGGAATTCATGAATTGGATTTGAGTGCCTACACCTTGAAATTCGTCTTATGCATTAATCCATAGTGAAAGTAATGTTATTAAAATATGCACTTCTGAACTTTTGAGCTTTGAAAGTTCAATGCAGTCTATGTAATCTCATCTCCTAAAATCTAGCAAGTTTTATTGCCCAGTAAATAGATGGCCAGCTGATGCCTTACGGCTTGTGAATGAACTGACGCTAATTACTCTATGTATCTTGGCCTCCTTTTCTTCTCAGAACTTTCACCCCCTAGTTTTTCATCCTTTTGATGATGTTTTTAAATTTTCTTAAACACTTCCAATACATTAATCAGCAAAGACTACGCATCATGCATTCACTTCCTACATGCCCATTAACATAGATTTGTGTCTGGCTGCTGTCATGGATTTTCTGGATCAAGTGCCCTATGTTCAAAATGTTACTCTGATGTTAAATTTCCATGAAACAGTGAAAGCCTGCTCATTCTCATAATT
Organism: Erythrophleum fordii; assembly: GCA_032878935.1. Classification (NCBI taxonomy): domain Eukaryota; kingdom Viridiplantae; phylum Streptophyta; class Magnoliopsida; order Fabales; family Fabaceae; genus Erythrophleum; species Erythrophleum fordii. The sequence goes on along the minus strand of JAVQMF010000053.1, from coordinate 42,386,673 downwards.
CCAATTGCTTCTGTTCTTTCCTTTTGCTTGTCTTTTCTATGAACAAAGCACATTTGATTTTTACTTGTTTAACTAAAACTTAACTGGGCTAGTCAGATAATAAAGGCATACAAATTAGTTTTTGAGGCCTAATTCTGAAATCGTGAAGAGACATCTATCATTGTTTGTCCCCCTTTCTCCTCCTTATCATGAAAGGGACAAATAATTTGTTCGTGGCTGGTAAAACTTAACCATACCTAAACGCAATCAACACATGAGATATTCTTTCCTGGTTAAGCATTTGCCATGTTTGATGTCAACTGTGTTTCTCTTTTATGCATGGCCGGATTTGCTTACTGTTAAGTTGTAAATGGGTTAGGAAACTGATGTGTACATTTTTCTGATATACAACACCGTATTATATTCTTTTAACTTTTCTTTGATTAAAACCCCATAACTCTGAATATGTCTAGATGATGATGATGATGATATTTTTATTTCATAAACAGATGCAAGCACACGTATAATATCTCACACTCAGGCAATATGCCATAGATTCAAGGCTACCTTTCACACTATTCTTAGCCTCTAGCCAAAAGCAGGGCCAGTAAACTCTCATAATGGAAAATCAATATTTCCCTAATGAAGAAAATTTCCTATAGATTTGGACTTTTAGAATATACATGCTTTATCCAACTGGCTATCGGTGTAGAGGAAATTTTAGATCTTGTTATCAACACAAATCATGATCAATCTGAATCCGATTGCTTGATGGCTTCCCAATCTCTAGACAAGCAATTGGTGGAACTGTCGGAGTTCTTAATTCACCAAAGGTCTGCCAGCAGAATGGATCATATAGGCGGTATTGTTCTTGAAGTGGTTTTAGCTCAATGGAGGTTAAAGAAACATCTACACATGGCAGGCTATCACTACAGGCAAAGTGTACTGGCTTAACTGTGTATGTTCCCCTTATTCTTTCATAGTTGATTCCTGCAAGAGCCACAGCTGATGTATGGTTTGTGCATGTTCTTTTATCACAGTAGAATTGGTCAATCACAATCGGGAGTTGAACTTCAGAAACTTGTATATTTGAGAAGAGGACCCCTTGTACAGAGCCTGATCCACCCTGGAAAAATGTTATATAATTTATAGATGATCGAACATATTAACAAAGCTCTAGTCTTGAAAGTGATGGGAGTGCTTTGAATGAATGAGACCTTTGCAAAATTTGATTGACCAATATCTAGCATTAATAAAAACACTGCGGAGATCACTAATTGGATAATAGCTTACAAGAAGAGTTCAATTTCTACTGCTTATTAAATCTACATCTTTAAATAGTCTTTTGTTAATTTTTCTCATTAACCCAAAATTCTATGTGAAAAGTGGTGACAGGTTTCAAATTGAATTTTTGTGAAGTGATTTTCACTCCAAAAGTTCCACATTCAATCCAATTAGCAGACCACCAATGCCTTTGTAATAGCTAAAATATTATTTCTTTTAATTTTTCACTTAGTGGTAGAAAAAATATTTTGTAGAAGTCAATTTATTGCTTGTGGATCGTGTTATTTTGTCTTCAATCTTATAACCTTCAATTATATGGGGTTGCATATATTTTACCTGCCATGTTTTGATTCTGACACCATTCATTGTGTTGTGCATGATGACATCTCTGACAGTAATGTTTGAGACACAGGCTCTTGTGTTATCCTTCCCTAAACCTCCAATGCTGATTCCATGCCCTGGCCCGCAGTTGACATTGTGTACATATACATTTGAACATCCAGTTTGTATGGAAACACAGTCATCTCCTGCAAAACAGTTGAAATTCAAAGCTTCACTTAGCCAACTTGAACTAAATATGTCAATGTCTACATTATATGTTGTGATTTTGGTCTTCGCCAGATGCAATCCTTTTTCTCTCTCTCAAGTGTTAAGAACTTGGTTCAGCTTGTAATGGATTTTCTGATGTGCTATATTATCCCATGCTCTACTAGACTGATAAGTAGGGCCTCCATTAAATAGTGGGCAAGGAGGAATGAGAAGCACAATGCACTAATTTTGTTTGCTAATGTAAGAAATGACAGTAATAGAAGCAACACATAAGAAGAGTTTCTGTTTGTGGATTCAAAGAGTAATATAGCATTGGATGATGCAGTGAGGATTTTGGACTTGACACGTACCATACATAGATTATGGCTATAATCTATGAAGTGCTGGGAGATTGTTAGTTGCCATGTGTCCAACTGTTTTGGACAATGGATAGGATAAGATAATGCCATGTTCTTTTGAGGTCCATATACCAAACATCTAAGCTTTGTTTTTCTGTTTCCTTCTTTTGTCTTTATGTACTACACTACCATCATAAGTAGCTTATATTTTAAAATAAACATGAAAATGTGCAATTACTGATCAGTAATTAAAGTATTACCACAAGCTAATTTGCTGCTATAAATCAACACATCTTTGGAATTCTGAAGGTGAATTCCATCTGTATTGGGACTGTCACCAGGAGATGAAATGCGAACGTCATGGACCAGGACGCCATTGCAATTGTCAAACTTGAGGTGGCACTGTTGGCTATTTTGAATTGTTATGCCTGTGACCGTTGGATTAAAACTCCCATAGAACCGTAGTGCCTGTGCAAAAACAATACAATCACTATGTTACGAGATTTGCTAGACATGAATCCAACTAGTTGTTTGAAACTTTCATGAGAGCTCTCACAGTTGGCTTGATGATTGGCATTTTCCCTCCCAGCTCACTTTGAACCTAGTACAGTTGCAGAAGTGTGATTTATTAGCTTTAGATTATGAGCATGAAATTGCTATGTAGGGTGCAAATGCAAAGCTAAAAAGATTATTACCGGCATTGGAGGCCTCTTCACTGAGTTGTTTAATGGGACTATGAGCTTTTCTTCATCATCAATGGGATCATCAAATGGGTGGTCTTGCCACCAGACTGAGCCTCTTCCGTCGATGACACCCTTTCCTTGAATGGTAATTCCGACCAGCTTTGTGAAATCCAGCCATTGTAACAATCCTCTGCCCCAAACATTGGGGTTTGTTGGGGCAATAATTGTTCCATCAAGCTGACAAAATCTCATCTTATTAGCCTTACAACAAAGGTGTCAGGGGCTACTGTGGGCATTAGCAAAAGGACAGTAACTGTATGTAGGTAAATTTTAAAAATTATCGAGTTAATCATCAATTGACATGAAATTAATCGTGGCAATCACATATGACAGATTTACATGTATATTCATAATTATTCATGATCAACTGGTTTTATTTATCTTTGTAGATCGAAACTGAGAATCTCTTGGTGAATATATTTTGAAAAATGAAAGGATAAAGAAAAAGAAGAGTTGGTGGGTAATGCAAGTTTTTCTTTTGGCCCGAATGACTGTTTCTTATTATGCAATTTTCTGAATTTGCAATATGACAGAGGCATGTTGTTGTCGTCGTCTGGTAAATATATTTTACATGTATTCTCTTTTCTAAGTCACTGTGTTACCTGGAAAACTATGTTGTGTTTGCAGTACGGACCCGAGAATGAAATGGGTCCCACGAAGAAGACGTAATCTGCTGGAATGAGCATGGTTGATGCCTCTACCTTACATGCAGCTGCCCATGCACCTTGAAATGCCTGCATTGCATCGAAGCTACTTCAATCCACGTAATATTTACACTACAGTAAACCATAATATATGGCCAAAGCAAAAAGGTTTGGTGTTAGTTTGTATGCATATTCAACTATTTTTCTAGGAGTTGCGACTTAACTCCTAACTGCCGTAACGAGAATCATTTTGAGTGGGTCCCGGGTCCCACCTTTCTTGGCTGTCCCTGTGTCTTCTTTACCTTATTTGTATTTCTCACTGTTCAACTTTCGTCTATAAATTATAATCAACTCTATATTCATAGTGAACTTTCTTTGATAACTATTATTAACTCCATTGTCACACCCTGAACATAAAAAAGGACAAGGAAAAGACTTATTTTGCTCTCAATCTATCTCTTCTTCTATCCCCTAGTGGCATATATTATTCGCCCCACTACCACCAAATTGGTTGGATGAAAGAACCCATATCATTAGAGGTTAGAGAAGGAAAAAAGATTCTGTTTTTCTGGTTTTGAACACCCTCTGTTCCAAACAAAAGAAGAGGCAATCGCTCTGGGTCAAAGAACTGGTTGCAATTACCAAAAACCAAACTTTTTCTAAATTTCGTTTTAGAGTAAATTAATAATTTAGTCTTTGAAATTAAGTTCATTTAATTTTAATATTAAAAAATTAGTGAGTGTATGAGTTAGGTCATGAAAATAATATATTAATCTTTTTGTCAAGTAATTTAAGGATACAAAATACTTAGCTTATAACGAGTTTATTATTTTTAAAGACTAATTCATATTTTCAGTAATTTTTTAGGCTAAAGCTAAATAGGGTAAAGTATGATCAAAATTTCAAGTTCACTGAATTCTATTGGGAATGCTGAATAACTTAATGTTAAATAAATTCTACGCATAAGCAACATGAGATCTTTTCCTTTCTTCTCACACAATTTCCCCTAAATTCCATGATATAATCAGAAGATTCCCCTGCATTCCCCTGAATTCTCATAGGAACACAGAATTCTGCGATAGAATGAAAAATCCTAGTCTTTGGTGTCAACTTGTCAGCAAAAACTACTCAAAAACCAATTTCTGACTCTAAGTGGGATTGAAAGAGTTTACCGTTGTATCATCAGTACTTCCATCTCCCTTAGCTCCAAAATCTAGGACATTGAAGATGGTAGAATGGCCCCCATTGTAAGCTTTTGGTGGCGAAGTTGAAGGGGTACCTTTTTTTGGCTTAGGAATTGGTGGGGGTGATGCTGATGGAGTCCTTTTATATGGTGGAGGAGCCTTTGGTGATGATGATGGAGAGCTTTTGTGTGATGGAGGCTTTGGTTTTGAAGACGATCCTCCACGATGGTGGTTGTTATGACTACTGCCATAATTGTTTCCTTTCTTCTTGAACAGAGAAGCCGACACATCTCTGCTTTGTCTCCAATGCTTGCCTCTTCTTGCAATGCAGGCTTCAAAATTGGAAGACCACACAAGAAATGCAATGAGAACCATAAATTTGAAGTTTCTCAAACTAAATTCTCTCATTTTTACTAGTTATATGGGAATGTGAGTAGGGAAGAGAGAGAGAGAGAGAGAGAGAGAGAGAGAGAGGCAGGGAAAAAAAACAGAGAGCTTCTTCTTTGCATTGCCAAAAAAACTAGTGACAGTTATGTTTATATAAGGAGTTGGACTTGAAAGCTTAATATAACTGTGGAGGCAGATAAAGCTATAAATTATTCTTGATAATGGCAGGCATTTATGCTTCATTCTCCCTTTTTTTCTTTTCTTTTTTCCCCTCTCTTTCATTAATCAGCCTGTACTGCTTTTTCTAAATTTTGGTTAGAATTGAGGACTGCTCTTGCCACCTAATCCAAAAGTCATTGCATGTGACTAATCCAATTATGGTGGTGAGGTTACTGCCTTTTCACCATCCATGCATGCCCAGCATAACTATATTATTGGTGAGGGCAGAGGCCAAATCTACCACTTGTCTTGTCCATCAACTTCCTCTTCATTTTCCTAGCTTAATCCATTATTAGCATTATTGGTTCTTTGCTTAAAACCAATCATAAACAACTTATTATCAGCGAAGATTGACAATGCACATAATGATTTCTTCAAGAGCTAGCATGTTTTAGTGTTATATAATGGATTGGAAATAGATGCCATTGAACTTGAGAACCTTCTCATATATATTTAACCAAGGCAAATTTTAGAACAGAAAGTGTTAGAATAAGTTGTTCCAATTCCAAAACATGTTACGTTGTAAGTAAGAATTGAACTGAACCTTTTTTAATTGATGCAGTTTGATTGTACTCATTGAGTCAATCATTGCAGGTGAAAGCAAATTTTAGTTTTACTGAGAACTAGTGCACATTTTCCCCATGCCCTTCTTCCCCATTTTTGTCTAGGTTTTAGAAATACGGATCACATTTTTTGCTGCTTGCTTCCTTGATACATTTTGTGTATATAAAAAATTGAGGTTCCATTAACATTGCAATAAACTAAGATTTGATGGAAAACCAAAATGATACACGTGAATGGGTCTATAAGGTGTCAAGGGCACTGATTATAACAGCTCTTTATGATCACATGCAGCCTTCACGGGCGAACACTTTGTGTGCTTTGTCTTCTTAAGCCACTCCCTCTCCCACTCTCACTCCCATATGCTCAGAAACTCACTTGTTAGCCTCTTTCCTCCAATTTCGCCTTTCTTGGTTTTTCTTTTTGGATTACTCACAGGGATTGAGTAGTATGAGATGTCAAAGTGAATGATATGGGATGTTTAGTTTAGTGTCGTATCAAAAAAGAGTGGTTTTTCCCCTTAATAATTTGCTTCTAAGTGTAGATTCCTCACACTTCTTTGAATCCTATCATTTGATATTAGAATTGGTTGGCCAACAGCTTTCTTGGACCCTAGCAGTTACTCTTTTGCTTATTATGAAGAGCATATTTGCTAGTGGCCCAAAGAGATTTTTCATGTTAAAAGTGAAAAAAGTGCGTTAATTTAAAATAAAGCTATAAGATTACAAAAGGAGTACGATCTGAGTACACAGTCGCTGAATAGAGAAATTTGAAACGAAGGGTTTGAGGGAAAATCAAAACCTCCATACGCCCACAGATTTGAAGCGTTGTTTATGTTTTTTGCAGGATATCTTTTTCCGTGCCTACGAATAGAAACAAAAGCAAAAGTACGATATTTTATGTTTTTTTCTGGACAAGTGGGCAATGTTACAAGGAAGAAAGTTCACAGAAATTAAACAAAGGAACAAGAAAGTTTGCCCTTTTTTTTTTTCTTCTTTCTCTTTAGATCAATGTCAAATTCTTTTATGCAAAAGTAGTTTAAGAGTTGGATTTGGGTAATGATTGTGAATTCGCTACTCTTGCTTGAATGAATTGAATGACCATTCGAGAAAATAATGATCCTAATTAATTAGTTTATTTACCTTGATTTTGATTTATTTGTTTTGTGATGAGTATTAGCTTATCTTGAAATGTTGTAAGATCTATAATTGCATATATATATATATATATATAAATGAAAAACTTCTTTCATATTTTTATTTTTTCTAAGCCGTCAACAAACATCGATTCAAATGACACTATCAAATCATGTCCATTCAAAGATTTTCAATTTGATTTTTGTTGGTATCTTTTGTTTTTTGTTTTCTAAAGCTGAAATAACTTATGTCTCTTAAATTTGTCTTTGATAAAAAATTCATACAGTAATTATTATTATTTGTTGAAAATTAAGGATGGGCATGCGGGTGACGTATCATATGCAATGATCAAAGATGGGTTTGTGTCGTTTTTTATTTGCTCTATTGAATAATGTCGGATGTCAGCCACATATTTACCTAAATGCCACTACTTGGAAGCCACACTTCACTCTAATCGGCATCTCCTGAACTGTTCATATATCCTCATGTCCCTTTCCTTTCAGATTTTGCTTCCAACAATGATCTTCTTCTCATAAATATATTACTTAATTATGTCAAAATTCTCAAAATGACTATATAATATAAACATCCAATCCATGAACATTCATCCAAAATTTTGACCATTATTCTTTCCAAGTTTGTTGTTACTAATGCCACTATTATGATTAGAAGAATTTTAAGCTTAAAATAGAGATATTTTTATATAAAATAAAGCTTAGCCCACAATTAATTAATGACAAATTAACTGTAAATCAAATTAGTAGCTTAACCTCTGGGATCAGTACTGTCTAGAGAATTCGATCCTAGATGACAGCAAAAATCTTATAAAATTATCTTTAATTTGTCAACTGTTGATAAATAACTATGGGGTTGTGACCAAACATGTTCTAAAAGAACCATTATGATAATTGTCAGTTTCAGAAACAAGTACTATTTCTTTTTAGGCGAAGGCAGACATGTTAATGACGAATTCACATATTCTAATTTATCAATTCCAACATGCTAAAAAGAACATAAATTAATTTTGCCTCTTTCATCATAGAAATATTATATAAATATACTGCATGCACAACTTGGTGATGCACACAGATATATACATTATTTATGGCATGTCTCCTTTATCTGAGGACATGAAAAACCGACATATGGCCTTTTTTATTCTTTATATTATTTCTTTTCGTCTATTTGACTCCAATAATTCGCTTGAATCGTCAGTTCTTTGGTGACAACTATGAGATAATATGTTATAATTTATAGAGAGAGAGAAAGAGAGAGATGGGCTCATATTTCAGTGCGAAACGACCTTCATAGGCGTCCTTTTGTGTGTTATGTGCTCGTGAACTTTAAGCCTCCTCGTGAACTCCATGCACGCACAGAGATGATTAGGGTTGCTTCTTCTTCTTCTGCTCCATTATTGTTAGTGATTATGTTTCAGTGACCAACTAGGGCATTAAACGTTTCATACTTTCCAAAGTTAGGCACCACTTGTTATGGTATTAATTATTATATGTGGCCCATACAAGTAATTATATATGTAGAACCTAGTATAATATTAATCCTTTCTTTATTAGTCATGTTATTGAATATCTCACTTAGATAAATAATAAATTGCATATAAAATCTAATCCTTCTCCTTGTAACATCAAATTGGCTTATTCATCACTCTCACTGAGAATATATAGAACAAAATTTAATGTTTTAAATTATCACCCTTAACCAAAAAGGAGACAGCATAACTTTTTATTAAATTTGAATTTGATTCTTTTAATACAACAGCTTGGATCTAATATATATATCCTTATTGCAACTCGCAATATAATAGAGTGTATCCTTAAAAGTATTTTTTTTTTAAAAAAATTAATTCTTACAATAATACCAGATAATAATGAATAAATTGTACTCTTTATACTTAAAATATTAAAAAGTTTTTAAATTGGTCATTTAAAATGTAAGTTTCTCAATTTATTGTCTAATATTTCCTTTGAATCAATTTAATTTAACTGATATGAATCTAACATGATCATACTAATGTATTTCTCCCCGTTAATATAATATTTATTACAGCAGGTTTCTACAACTACATGAGTCCTGTTATTGCAGCTTTCAACAAATGTATTTCTCCACAATATATTGTGTTCTATTATTAATTTCAATTTAATTAAAATTTTGAAAAATAAAGCAAGAAAAGAATATGCATTACATATATAGCAACTTTCTTTTCTTCTCTTTTCTTTTTGGGCGAAGTAACCAAGACAAATAATTATGTGATGGAAAAGGCTTAACATGACACACTGCCTGGCGGCTTTGACTTTAATAAGAGCTTCTGGTTTTTGTTATTTGCAGTCTTTTTTTTTTGGGCCAAAATTTTATTTGCAATCATTTTGAAATCACTATTATGAATATTTCTACCCAATAACAAGATCTATAATTATTTTCCCCAATTTTCAAATGCTTGGCCACGTTTAATTCAAAGTACATCATCCATGAGTAATCTGCTTTTGGACCCATTCGAAGTCTAGTTAAAACAGAAAAATGAAAGAAGATGGAAATTATGCTACTCTTGATAAATAGTTCTAGCAAGTCACCCCTTGGTTCAAAGATCATTCTGGAACTTTAATTAAAGATGAGAATGTGTCTAAAATTTTTTCATTTTCTAATATGCGATCTTCAGTTTTTTACTCTTAAATTTATTCAGAGAAACAAAAAGATAAAACTGAAGTTGTCTCCATCACTTTGTAGGTATCCCATATTGCCCTTCCTTCCTCCGTGTTACAAAAAGAAAAACAAAAAAGTCAAATTAGCAATAAACATTCACGGATCTGAGGATCGCGTTCAGCCCCAAAAGCTTCTGCTTTGTCAATAACTTTGCTTGAAGGAGATCTCAGAGACTCTTTTATCTTTTCCTTCTTGGCCTATATTGCAGGCTGATGGCCCTAAGGTCACGCGCAAATAACAAGGTGACACATTCACAAACAGACAACAACCTCATTTTGTTTATGATTTGTGTGCACTGCGCTAACCCATGTGCCTCCTTTTGGTTTTTGCCCCTATGGAATGTTCATTGTGTCCTTGCAAACAAAGCTGCCATCATAATACGATTTGAAGATGCACCATATTTATGCAGCAGATGGAGATATCGTACGTTTTCAAGATGCTGCACACTCAAAAAAAAAAAATTTTTTTTTTCTCCTTCCTAAAAAGTTTTATCTTTAAAGGATATTTCATTATTTTATATGATACTTGATAGTTATAAATCAATTCAATGCTTGTTTCTTTATAGGAATGAGACAGATAAAGCATCCTATGATGATCTCCGTGTTTTCTTGTTAATTGAGTCTTCTCGTTCGTCCTGTCTTGGAACTGGAATGATTTATCTGCCTGATAAACTGGACAATCCTATGCCCTAGATTAGTATTATAAGAAAAACAGAATGAGAGATGCAGAAAACTGAAGATGACCTGTACCCTGGAACCTTACATCCACATCTGGAATATTGATTTGCTGTCTTTATAGCATGTCAATACAAGATGATCCCAAGAGAAGATGCTAAGATTCCATCTACAACAGCACCTGTTGAACCACATGTGACTCATGGAGCGGGATTAAGTAAAGTTCCTAAATAGAGATTGAAAAAAAGACAACAATCAAACTCTTAGCCGCTTAGTAACAGGAGACTCTCATATAATAATAATTTATTACTATGTCAAAAATTACTTTCACTCGAGAGCTTAAACTATTAAGTGAAGTGTAAATAATGTTATTATAATTTTTCTCTAACGCCCTGTTTGGTATCCAAAGTAAGAGGGAGTAAAAAATTTTGGTATAATTACTATTTTACCCTTTTAATCATTATTTAAGTTTATTTATTAATCATTATTCAATTATTAAAAATAAAAATTTAAAAGTTAATTATTAAAAATCATTATTCAATTATTCATACCTAATTTTTTGTATATCAAACAAGTCGTAAATGCTTTTAAATTTATGAGTTTACAAGTTAAACTTAAAAGAACTCTAGGGTTTTAAACCATACGACCAATATTTGTTGGTATCAGTTGGTTGATATAAAATTGCTTAATGAATTTTTAAATGGTTTTAATTATATCAAATAGAGTATTATGTGGAAACTTAATATTTGGACAAAGAATATTTTGGAAAATGAAATTGAGCCACAATGCTTTGTCTAATACTTGAGTTCTATAGTTTGAGCCAAAAAAGTGTCTTATCAATTTGGGTAAATTGTGAATGGGCTAATGAAGTAAAAAATTGAGCTCTCCCATAATGTGCTTCAAATGAACTAACTGAATGATTTTATGCCTTTCATATAGAAAACATTTTATCTAGAATAAAACGACTACAAGGCAAAAGAGAAAAAAGTAAAGCATTATTCAAGACCTCCTAATACCACCTCTAACAATGTTCAGCAATCATTGACCCTAAAGCAAAATAAAAATAGGCTAGATATGAGTGTATACAAAAAGGTTATCAGACTATTCTATGCAGACGGGATACTTACAAGGACTTGGTTTCTAATGCCAGTCAATGTATTACAGAATGGCATATAAATTCCCTGTCTCTTGCTGGTAGACAAACTCTTATTACCTCTATTTTATCCGCCCTCCCTAACTATTCTATGTAGACGACTCTTCTTTCAGCTGCCACTTGTGAGGAGTTAGACAAGTTGAACCGTTCCTTCCTTTGGGCCTCTAATAAGGAAAAGGGCAGAGTTTACCTGGTCCCTTAGAAGATGGTCTACTAGCCTAAGTGTAATGGTGGCTTGGGCATAAGGCATTCTCGTACTCAAAATAGAGCGTTTATAATGAAACTAGGGTAGGGTCTTGTGCAAGACTGCAACTCCTTATGGGCGAACATGGTGCGAAGTAAATACAATTGTGGTAGTGACATGATCCTAAAAGTCGAGATGAAAAGGAAAGGGTCTGGAAGTTAGAAAGGTATTAAATCTGTTTGGCAGGATGTTTTGAAGGGTATGGAATGGAAGCTGGGCAATGGTAAGAGTATTAACTTCTGGCATGGCCACTAGATTCCTAGATGCAACCCTTTGGAGGAGCTTGCCATTAAGAAAATTCCCTGTGAAATTCCCAAAGCAAAGGTGGCAAATTTTACCATTGAGAATGGGTATTAGGATTGGCCGATGCTAGCGAAGATGCTACCTAAAGACGTTCTTCACAGTTTAAATAATGTGAGGGTTAGCACTAGAAAAGATGATCCAGATGAGATCAGGTGGCGTTGGAACAATACGGAAGGTTTTCTACCCAGTCTGTGTATTTGTCCTTGCATGCTAACGTTCCGGTGCATGATGATCCTCTGTGGAGATATTTGGAAGTTGAGGTGCCTTATTGCTGCCAACCTTTTGTGGTTAGCTACTCGGGATCGACTTCTTACAAATCTTGCCAGGTTTAAATAGGGATGCATGGTAATATGAGCTACTCTGTTTGTGGTGGTCCTAGAGAGGACGTTTCTCATGTGCTGCGGGATTGTAGGTTTTCCAAGGATTTATGGCTCTCCCTGATCCCCAAAAAGTTTGAAAGGAAATTCTTTAAGCTTCCCTTTAGTAAATGGCTTCGGGTCAGCTTGAATAGCTCCATCATGGTGGAGGGCTTTGAATGGAAGGTTACCTTTGCCATCTCTTGTTAAAACCTTTGAAAAAGAAGAAATAAGTTTATCTTCGGAAATGCTAGGCCCTCCGTCGTAGATCTACTGGCGAAAGTTAGAGCTGCCCTTCATTCTATCTCTAGAGCCATGCAGCAGCGTGCTCTGAATATCCAAGGGTATCGTGAATCTGCTCAAATGCAAGGCTGGTCCCTCCCCATGCGTGACGTTGTGAAGCTTAACATTGATGGTGCTTGCAGTCGCCTTTTGGGTGCTTCGGGTTGCGGGGGAGTTATTAGGGATCACGACGAGAAGTTCTTATGGAGTTTTTGTTGCAAGTTGGTTTTAAGCAATGGCCTTAATGCTGAACTCTGGGGTGCCCTTATCGACTTAAAGTTGCTTGGGATACTGGGTTAAGGAATGTGGTCCTAGAGTTGGATGCCCTTGAAGTGATGGACTTAATCCTAAGTCCTCTTGACCATCTTCATCTTGATTGTGATATCATTACGGAGATCCATTCCTTAATGGCCAGAGACTGGGTGGTTGAAGTGACACATATCTTTTGTAAGAGTAACAAAGTGGTAGATAGGGCTGCTCGTTTCGCACTTTCAGGTTCGTCAAGTATTCTTTGCTTCTCCATTCCTCCTGGTTGGATGAAGACGCTTTTGGATGAGGATCTTGTTAGTTTGAGTAGACCTCCTCCTTTGTTAGAAGGTGCTTAGTCCTCTTTGGGTGTTTCTATCATAAAAAAAAAGGCTATCAAACTAAACACTTTTTTATTAAAGTAAAGGTACATTTTTAAGCAAAAGAAAAGGAAAGTTAGAAAAAATGGCAATGCTTATTGTTCTATCTCAATAAATGCTCAAGAGACAAATTTCAAATGGTGCAAAGGCTGAAGAAACAAAATTCTACTCTCTCCTCCAAGTTGTACCCAAAAAGTGAGAAACAAAGAGCCATGAAATTTGAAACTTCAACATTTAAAACCAAATGAACTTTGAAAAAGAAGGTAACAATCCAGACGAAGGTTAAAGAAGTAGAAAATGGTTCAATGCTTCTAATAAAGACTTACTAGCTATTGGAATAGGTTGAAAGTTGAAGAAGAACGAAAAGTAGTTTCTCTCTAGTCCAAAGCTCTTCCAGTTTGTCCAATCTCAAGCATGCAACCTCTTTCCATTTTTTTTTTTAAAAAGCAAAAAAATATGTATATAAAAAGTCAGACTACACCGACTGGACAGACAAAGACGATATGAGAGAAGCCTTGGGTGGAAGAATGTCTCTAAAGCTGCAATGGTCATATGTAACTGATAATGAGCATTTGAAGTGAAGAACATTGATAAAAAAAGAAGAAAAAGGGGGGGGGGGAAGAGAAAAGGGAAAGCATTGCATACTTATTGGGAGAGAATGCTTGCTTGCTATCAATGACGGATACACTCTTAATGAGTAAAATTTTTAAGCCAGCATTTTCATGTTCTAAGTGAGCTAAAGGAATAGATGCAAGAAAAAAGAAAGAGTATACAATGAAATCATTCACTTTTCTCATCTACTTGTTGAACTGATTGAGCTTTTATTAGATTACAAATAGTTTGAATGGGAGAATTCAGTCTGACTGATCCAAGTTCTCTAAAAGTGAACAAGAGGAGTCAAGTAAAAGTTCTTTCAAACTTTTATTGTTCACCAACTTTTGTGTGTGTTATCATTTATTAATATTCTGTGTGAGTTATTGTAGCTGAGTGCTTTGTGTAAGCAATTATTTAGACCTTTTTATAAGCCAGTGCTTTATCAATTAAATTCCTTCCTAATACTTTTATGTAGGTGTTTAAGAGTCTATAGAAATCCTAATGAATATTGGGCAAATACTAGTGGTTGTATAGAAATTATAAAAGTCCTAATGGCCGATCCTAATTTTGGGTTGTTATGTGATTCAAGTATAAAACTCAAGTGAGTAATCCTAAGGTTATAGGTTGTCTTGATTTTAGATGGTAAAAGACAAATATGCAATCCCATAAGGTTTTCTTGTGAAGTAGGAAGTAAAAATCTAAAAACTGATCCTTAGTGACAGGTTATTTAGTTGTAATTCCTAGTAATAATAAAATCTTTTATTGTGTGTTTACAAACTGGATGTAGGATTATATTTGTCTAAACCAAAATAAATTCTATTGTGTGATTCTTCTCTTCTTTTAATCACTTCCATTTTCACTTTTTTAAAAAATATGTGTTTTTATATGATATCTATATTTGCAAAGTCATCATATCTTTCAAGATGTTGTTTCATATATTTGCATAAGAAACTGATTTTACATTTGAACTGAATCCAGAGCTTTCATAGGACAAGTTGTTTTCAAACTTGAGCTTCTAATACTAAAATCCAAACTTTCTAATATGTATTACTCAAAGGTTTATTTAAGAAAAATGATTTGTCCTAAATACTTATTTTCTTTTTGGCATCAAGTCTTACTTCTTGTCATTTAGAAAAGATTATAAATAGAAAATCATACAGGTGCTTTAATTCATATTTGTGTCACTGAATAATACTTTAAGTATTGACATTGCTTTTTTAAAGAGCTAATCTTTAAACTGTCATATAGGAAGAAACTTTCACTCACACACGTAAAGTAATTTTTTGAGAATTTAAATCAGTAAAACAATTTTTTCAAAGTCAGATTCACCCCTATTGGACTCTTCTAACACTAACAAATTTGCTTTCGAGAAAAATCCTCTACAATGATAGCATCATACTGTAGCAACAACAGATGTTTTGAAAAAAAAAAACTAAAAACGGGATAGCCCTGTTTGTTTTAATGGATATGTTGTCTTATAAGAACCAACAGAAGAAACAATCTCTTGAGGGATCTTACCAGCTTCAACACTTGGCCTATTGTTTGTCGAAAACACTGAGCAAACCAAGAAGCCAAAGAAGAGAGATTAATGAAGAAACAATTTCTCTTCGTTCTTTTCCTTCTATAATGTAGGTTAGCGGAGTTTTTTATTTTTTATTTTTGCATTAAATTAATCAATCAAAAGTGGTCCCAGTTTATTATATGGTACTCTGGACCACAATGTATTTTGCAGGCATATAAATTGTTCTGCAGAATTCATGTGTTTGTCGCTTAGCCACATGAGGCTAAATAAGAACATTAATAGTAACGTTAGGGATCGTATAGCTTCTAATTTATTTATACTTTGTTGCCACTAAGTGACAGGTTTAGTGCTAATTAAGGACTGGACTGGAGAATCTCACTGGTCCTTTCCTGTCTCTGTCTCTAACTGATATCCTAACCCTGTCGAAGCCGTTCAAACAATTGCTGAAAAGCAGACAACTTAAAAAAAAAAAAAACTGATTTTTGAATCTTTTTCTACTAGAAGGGACAGAGTTTGGCACTTGGACCTAGATCTCAATGCATGATATTGGGATACTTTGGAGACCCAGCTTAATCCAGTCAAATTTGACCAAACCGAAAGAAAGAAGAGAGTGTTAGCAGATTAATTTCCCATAGCTTGGTAAAAAGTTTAAAATTTAACAAACAAAAGTGCACTCTTGTGAAGACTCCATATGATGCATTTGGAATACGGTTATCTTGATTTTAATATTTTGGTTTTGGGTACAATTAAGATGGTTGTATTTGGTATTCTAATATTTAAGATAAGAATGCCATCTAAAATAAGGATGGACCTTTTTAGTAGGAAATAGGGGCAGTTGCATTCCTACCTAAGGTCCTTAATCACATGTGAAATATATATGAATATAACTTAATAGTCACCCCCTCCAAGAAAAAAATAAATAAATTCATAGATATTACATATGTATATAATATTATTGTCCTAGCGAAATATTTAATCTGTTCTTTTTAATTTTGAAAGTCTCCAACACATGCTTTAATCTACCTCTTCAAACTTTGTCCGCCTGTCATTTCTTCTAATTCCGTCCCTGATCTTAAATATGAAAGTGTCAAAGAATAACACAATTTTGGATGGTATATCATATTCATATAACTTAAAAACTATGGAAATCTTTTCATATCACATTCCTTTTAACTTTTTTCAACTTTTATAAAATACTACTTGTATTCTTTCTTTGTCAATGTTTAATTGACATGCTGAATATGAGCATCTTGAATATCATGATATCTTATACCTCAGTATTATATATCATCGTATACAAGATACAATGAAATATAACATAATAGTATACCAAAGGTCTTCGTAGACTCACCAATTAATATTTGCCATACATGATATAGGTGGACTTTATTAAAGTTGTAATTTTTAAATTATCTACTCTTATTTGCAAATGAAATCTATAAACAATATGATGGACTTAGCCTACATTTAGCAAAATACCATTTTAGTAACCAGTCAATTCCTTGCTTGTTTCGGATTCATCAACCTAGGATGCTGCTCCAGTGTTCGGCATCCATTGTACGTTAAGTAATGACACAAATCTCATACATGAGTCGATAAAAAATCAATAAACACCAAGCAATCATAATGCTAAGATTTAGATATATCTCAAACAATATCATAAAATGGTACATATATCTTGTTTTCTTTCTTCAATCCTGCTGTCATCAGCCAATGCACTCTCTTTTTCTGGAACAAATTGTAGTGTATTTTCTGCTTTTAGTTAACTAAATGATAAGCCATATCCCTTGTACTGTCTCTCCCCTCAAACCTTCAACAAATCCTTGCTACTACTCCATAAAGGGCTATTATATATGTATAGAGAGTCAACTTTATAGTTCAGTGTGACGAATATCCTTAGTAATTGGTTCCGAAACCGCAGCAATTTTGTCATCGGATCTAAGGCAATCTGCAGAAGGATGCACGACTCCATATCCAAAGCCTTGAGCAGAGTGGCAGTATGTCTCCACCGTGCCATCCTCTTTCTCCAAGTCAACGTTGCTGAGTACTAGGCTGCTACATGGAACAGTGTCACTGCAGTCAAATTTAATAGCTTTTGCGCTCTTCGTAGTCCCACTTATGTTCTGGTAGATGATCTCACTTATCTTCACAGCTGATACCTGACAAAAATCGCATGTACAAGAATTTGTAACATCATAACATGTTTTGACTAATGTCTAAAGAGGCGTTTGGGACATTGTCATCTAGTATTTTGGATATCTGGTGCATTTAAAATGCTTGTATTTAGTAGACTGGTATCCCAGAATGTGAGGTGCCATCAAAAGACATAGGATGATATCATTATATGAATCTCACTTCACATCACTTTTAACTTTATTAATTTTTTATAAAATACTAGTTATATCCTTTTTATGACAATTTAAAGTTGACTTAATAAACATAGGAATCTTGGACACCATGATATCTTATACCTTGGTATCCGAGATATCAAGGAATATAAGATAACAGTATACCATACTGTGATGGGTTTCTCCAGACTAACATTGCACGTAGTAACCTGATGACAAGGGAGATTAGATATAGAGGCAGGAAACTTGAAGACCACACGTCTTTACCTGGGTTGGACAAGTCGTTGGTGAGTCACAGTAGAACTGATCTATAATTATGGGGTTTGATACATTTTCCATCCTCACATTCTGAAAGCGCACCCCACGAACATGCCCAGAACCTCCCTGTATGACACCGGAATAGGACAGAAAGCAATCCTAGTTGTTCTCAAATACATCAATTTACAACAGAATTTTTGACATGTAATTTACAAGTAAATCTCAAGTTCTCAATGCTCCATGGAAGAAGATCTTTGCATACTATAAAATTATGGTAGCATACAACGCTGAAAATTACTTTGAAGCTTTCTTTTGAGAACACAATCAAAACAAGTAATATTCTTAATGATTTCAACATAAATTGAGATCCATATCTTCTCCCTCCCCCTACCTTGGGTTTCTCCACAAGCAGTTAAGCGGTAATGATATCTGTTATTACAGCAAATTATTCCCAAATAATTTTTTGAAAATTGAGAAAACTTACCTGCCAAGTTTTAATCCTGACACCGTTGGAAGTCTCCCTAAGAACTGCTGTATCCAAAATCACCTTAGTGACTATGCCAGTGGAGTTGTCCTTCCCAAGGCTTCCAATGCTGAGAGCATAGTGTTCAGAGAAAAGAAAGAAACCATGGCATTAATAACTTTTGGCAAGGGACCAACTTATTTGTTCAATTAGCTACTAATTTTGAATTAGATTTTTGGTAGGAGGAAGATAGGGAAGGAGAAATGAAGATTAAATGTTACCTGATTCCATGTCCTGGTCCACAATAAATCCTCTTCATTTTAATATTAGAGCTAGCATTGACAATTGATATGCAATCATCCCCTGAATATAACACACAAAATCATCATGAGACACAACTGGCTGGTGTACTTCCCTATTAATCTCATTCTCAATATTCTGGAGCACACCACTCATTTATAGAAACATTGTAATGCAAGCAGTATTTGCAGTTAACCTTTGCACACTCGTGTTCTATTTCCTTTTCTGTGTTTTCTGTTTTGTGTCTCTTTGTTGTTCAGAAGTGTAGGTGTTATGTAAGTTACCTTAAAAGGGTTTTACCTCAGTATCTATGTATGCAATTTTTATATTCTGTTTCCTGAGTCCTGTAAAATGAAAATTAAGTAAAAGCACACACAAATTTTTCCAACAAGACAAGAACCTGTTCCAATTTTGCAGTTTTGGAGTACGACATTTGTTGATTCACTTATGTGAATTCCATCAGTGTTTGGGCTATCCCTTGGTGCTGACACTTTCACACCATAAATTCGAACAGAATCACATCGTGATATGACAAAATTCATTTGCTGGCTATTCTGGATAGTTAGTCCTGTCACCTTTACAACTGAGCTTGAATCAATGGTTAATGCCTGCAGAAACATCTCGAGTTAAATTTTACTATGTAATTATGATTACACTTCTTGCAAACCTTTCTACTAGAAAATACTCAAATATAGCAGAGGTTAAGATTTAAGAAAATGGTTCTTACTGTTGGGGCAACTCTGCAGGGCTGCAAAAAAGAAAGGGAGGAAACACGAGAAGTTATTACATTCAGGTAAAGATTTGTATAAAACAACAAGACAACTAAGGTCCAGTTCTGAGATATTACATTTGACTTGTTCTTTTTGCAAGATGCTGCCCACCATTTACTTCCTGAGCCATCAATAACTCCAGCACCTTGGAAAACAGCTTTATCCAACTTAGAAAAATCAAGCCAAACCCGTGAAAAATTTGGATCCCAGTTCCTTGGCTCATCTGGTGCTATAATTGTTCCATCAATCTGGAAATGGTAATATCGTGTCAATGACCATATCAAGATTGCATCTCATAGTTAAATCTGACCGTACTAAATCAGAACATCTGGGCGTACAAATACCTGGATAATTAGCTTGTCTGCACAAGGCCCTTTGAATCTTGTTGCATTAACTAGGTAACGGCGTCCTTGAGGAACTAAGAAAACAGATTTTGGTGTAGAGCAAGCAACATCCCATGCTTTTTTGAAAGCCTGTTAATCACAGCACCAGAAAAGAGGAAGGGTAAGAAAACAGATTTTGGTGTAGAGCAAGCAACATCCCATGCTTTTTTGAAAGCCTGTTAATCACAACATCAGAAAAGAGAAAGGATAAAATACTATGAGTCGTTAGCAAGGTCAATCAATGATGCAAGACCCACATAGCTAGTGCTGAAAAAATATTTGGCCATGTTTAACAAAGTGTGGAGTGCATGTGTAGAAAAATCATGGAGTTCAAGCAATGATATCTATTTACTATTATTACATCTCAGTATTAAAACAAAAAAAAAAACCTGAGTATCATCAAATTCTCCATTTCCAACCGCATCAAAGCTATCTACATTCACAAGAACCTTGCCACCGCGTTCACTATTCCATGAAGGGATCTCAGAAAGTTCTACCTCATTTTCTTCTTCTTCTATGTCCAGGCTTTCAAGTTCTTCAAGCATGCCTATGTTGTCACATAACATGTTTCCTGCAATTCCATGAGCTGCTATCAGCAAATCAAGTAAAAAAACAAGGAAGAATTTATTCATATTTTGACTTTGTTGGCTGTATTGCAAGGATTGGTTGATATGATTAATTTCAATGAATACTTCGGTTATAATTTATATGTGCAGATTATCTCTAGAAATGAAGGATTTGGAGGGCTTTATGGCTTGGCTTGAAAGTGGATGAAGGTGTTAGATTTTCCACATGCCCACACTTAAAGTACAAGGGAAATTTTTTGTAGTATTTTGCTTTACTCATCAACCAATAATAAAACTCACCAGTAGCAGTATACGGTTGTACTTTTTCTACCCTTTGCCCCTTTGAAAGAGAAGTGGATATTTGTATCATGTAATCTACGAGACATTTTTATATTTTCTAAGCTATTTCAAAATGCAAGTGTGTCATGGCTGTACATAAAGGGAAAAAGAACTAATTTTCTATTTCAAGAAGACGTCACGGTTAGTTACACCAAACAGGGAATGCAAATGCCGACCCTCATTTTCTTGGCATGCCCACCCAAAACCCCCCTTCTAAAGAAACCTCTTTTCCCATTAGACTGTAAGATTTGAGGACTGCACAAAGCAAACAAGACCTTACCATCAGTGCTTTATCTCAATCAAACTATGACCAATTTCCCATATCATCTTCCTTGCAAGGGCCACCTCTCTGATTTGCATAGATGTATCAAAATCCCCTATATCAGAATAAAATTTTGAAGTCTGCAACCAAACCGCAGGATCATTTGGGCCTAGCTCCACGACAGTTTTTGCCACTCTTCTTCCAACCACTTCATTCTTGTGGACCCTGCAACTTCTTAGCAATGAGCACCACATAGCACAGTCCCCTTCTCCAGGTGCCTTTTGCAGCAACTCTTCAGCTTCGTATAGCAATCCTGCGCGGCATAAAAGATCCACCATACATGAAAAATGCTGGCGATCTGGGTGAACCCCATGAAGCGATTTTATAGAGTCAAAAACTAATCTTCCTTCATCAACCAGTCCCGAATGGTTACACCCTACTAATACACACAAGAAGGTAACTTTATCCGGTTTTAGACCTTTCTCAACCATGGCTTGAAGCAATTCAAGGCCTTCTCTCCCCATCCCATTTCGGGCAAACCCGTTTATCATCGATGTAAAACAAATCGCATTTGGAGAATGAAGGGTTTCAAAAATACGAAGAGAAAGTTCCACATGCCCACATCTTGAATAGGCATCGATTACGGAACAGGCAACAGCAATATCATTTTCCAATCCTGATTTTAATGCTAAACAATGCAGTAACTGGCAGCTAGTAAAGTTTGCTGAAGCAGATAGTGACAATGCTTTTAGTGTAGCGGAGAAAGTCACTTCATCTGGTCTAATACCTTCATCGACCATCAAGCCAAACAACTGCACTGCATCTTCTGTGGCATTACAATGAGACAAAGAGGTCATTAACGAGTTGCAACATTGCAAAGTTTTCTCAGGAAGGCATTCAAATATGGCTATTGAACTATCAATGTCACAGCATTTTCCATACATATCAATCAAAGAAGATTGAACATGAACGCTTTCTGTATCAAAACCCAGTTTTAGAACATAACAGTGAATATGTTTCCCCAGAATAATATTTTTGGTCCTACTTGAGAAATTTAGAAACCCCACTAATGAACGGATAGATGGCCTCTGACCCCATAGTTGCATAGTAGTAAATAATTCCAGAGCATCAAACAACAGATTGTTGTCTACATACACAGAAACCAATGAGTTCCATGAAATAACATCCTCAATTGGAATAGCTTCGAACGATTTCCTCGCATCAAATAAGCACCCACAGGCAGAGTAAAAATCCACCAAAGCATTAGCAACGTAAATGTTCGATTCCCCCAACCCAAGCTTCAGAATACGGCTTTGAAGCTGCTTCCCTTTATATAACAATCTCAAATTACTACATCCCCTAAGTAGATAACAAAATGTAAGCCCATTTGGCTCAACACCTTCCGATTCCATCTGGATTTGAAATCCAAGCAATTCTTCTTCTTCCACTCGACCCAGCTCAGATAACCCACGTAATACTATATTCCATATGGCCAAATTTCGCTGAGGCAACTCATCAAACACTTTCATTGCGACCCCACGAAGTCCCATACACATGTAAAAATCAACGATGGCACCACCAACGAAAACATTCAAATTGAATCCAAGCTTAACCACCCTACAATGTATCTGAACGCCTTCTGTATAAAACCCAGCATCGCTACAAAGTCCTATCACACAAGAGAACGTCGAAGCACTCTCTCTCATTCCGAGTAAACCCATTTCAGCATAGAGATGAAGAGCCTGATTCGATAGCCCACATCGGCTATGCCCGGAAATTAGCAAGTTGTAGGTAACAACGTCACGTACTGGCATGTTATTGAACACTGTAACGGCTTTGTGTAGATTCTTCGATATGATCATATTATCAATTTCGCGGTTCTTCGTATAAATATAGCCATTGCTAATGTTACCACCACATAGCAAACGATTATTTGAAGCCGGGTGTCTATAATATGCGAAATTGGATGTTGCTATGGCACGGATTAAGCACAGGACTTTTGCCTTTTGCATGGCCCACGAGATTTTCATTTTCGCACTTACAATGGGCATCTAGGATTGGGACTCGGAAGAAATTTGTCAAAGCAGCGAACTTTATGGTCAAATTAAAGCGAGCCTTTGAACACAAAGGCTCAGTTCCTTAAAACGTATTCTCTCATTTCCTGGAGGTTTAAGAAACTTGTACGTTCAAGCGATCCAGCCTTCTTTGCATGGCCACGTTTTGTCCCTTTTTTTGTTCATATTTAGAACGATTAAAAATTTCAACAGATAAAGACTTATAATTATGAACATACAAAATTTTAAATATGAAAATAAAAACTTTAATTGTAAAAACAAATTTTTTATCCATTGAATCCTTAAAATGATTTTAAAATTTAAGGTATTTTGCAATAAATATTTTTTTATAGTTAAAACCTTTATCTTTATAGTTAAAATTTTTTAAATATATTTTTTATAAAATTAACAATTTTTTTTATAATTAAAATTTTCTCTCGTCAACAAAATTGATACTTAAGACAATGTTCAATTATGATTTGAGAAAAGAAGAGACAAAATGCACCATAATATAACAATACAAGAATAACTGAATCTCTATAACAATATAACAATACAAGAATAACTGAATCTCTTTAACAATATAAGGAATAACTGAATCTCCTTAACAGTGTAAACTTTTTGAGCATGACTATCATGTTCGATTAAAAAAAAAAAACAAAGCAAAGAGAGAATTCGTTTCCTCACTTCTTAGGCACTTGTACAATCAAACTTTTCTCGCAAGTTTATTATACTCTAAGATAAAAATATTAAAGAAGTGGAAGTGTTCATTAATAAATTTACAAAAACTTGAGTTGCTAAAAGACAGTATAAAATTTTTTAAATAATATTATTTACCATTGGATTATAGTTTTTTATTTTTATCAAGTTTTAATAGACTTTCAATTCACAATCAAATCTATTACTGAATGCCACTTATTGCATGTATTGTTGTTTATATGTTAAAATTCTGTTCATTAAATGAATAAATAATACAATTTAAATATCATTAACTTATTAGGCTAAGAGACAAAATTTGGGCATATTTGTAATACTATAGAATGGCCTTAAATATAATTATTTTTGTCAACCAATAATTAATAGTTTACGTAACATTAGAGTATAAGAGTTCAATTGTTTTCCTTTTTGAATAAAAAAGTTATTTATCTATTTTAGCCTTCATGTGAATTAATTTCATCCTGAATCCACGTTACTCTATTCAGTTGGAAGAACTATCTGGAAGATTATAAACTAACTGAAATTTTTAATTTTGGAAGTTGCATTCCTCAAGTTGCTAAAGTATATAAATAAATTAGAGTAAATTACATAAGTATAATTGTATTAATATCTTTTAAAGTTTGATTAAAGTACACTTGATATTTGTTGTACAAGTTACATTTGATTTTTCTTTAATTCATTTTTTGGTCAATAAAATTAATTTTTTATACAACATATGTTTCTTGTAAAAAATAAAATTGCAGTCTTATATCATGCAAAAACATTAAATTTTTCAAAAAAATTAAATTTAGTAAAAAAATATATATCAAAATATCAAAAAAATTGAACATATTTTGAAAAAAGAAATATCAAGTATAATTTAGTAACCTTAAAAAAAAATTTGCATAAGTTACTCAAAAAATTGCCTAATTTACTCAACAAACCCTTCTAAAAGAAGAATCATCCTTGTTGACAAAAAAAAAAAAAGATTCATCCTTTATCATGCTTGTAAGATATATGGTTACTTTAATCACCGGTATTGTAACGGGTATACTTATCTTGATTTTCTTCTTTCATCCTTGTTATAGAAATTACATTTAATTCTCCTTTAATTTATTTTTTATCAATAACATTAATTTTTTATACAACATATATTTTTTCTTAAAAATAAATTTATTTAACTATTTTTATTGACATATTAAGAGTAAAGTTGTAAAGTTACATTCTCATATTATGTAAAAAAATTGACTTTTTTGAAAAAAAATAAATTTAATAAAAAATATTTAGAATATATATCAAAATGTCAAAAAAAATTAAACATATTTTGAAAAAAAAGGAATATCAAGTATAATTTAGTAAAATCTTTAAAAAAATTGCATAATTTACTCAAAAAATTGCCTAATTTACCCAATAAACCCTTCTAACAGAAGAATCATCCTTGTTGACTTTGGGAAAAAAAAAAAAGGAAGAAGAAGAACCATCCTTTGCCATGCTTGGAAGATATATGCTTACTTTATCACCGGCATTCCAAAGGGCACACTCAACTTGCTTGTCTTCCTTCAAATATAAGAAATAATCCAATAGTGGTGAAATCACTACCTACAAGTTTCATTACTAAGATTTTAATTGTGGTGTTGGGAGATACTTCTCTTATTAAAATCAAAAGTGAAAAAATTAAGTGAATTGCAACTTTTTTAAAATAATGATTCGTTCCGGATTTTTTTTAATTTAATCTTTCAAAGTTAATTATCTTACTTTTAGTTCAACAGCATTTTGTCTCTAGTATCATTTATACATTAATGGATGAAGTAACTTCAACATCAAATTGATGTGATCCTTATTACGCTGTTATTAAAATATATGGCCATAGAATATTATATCTTTCGAACTAATTATAACATTATATTATTTTCATACTTTTGTCATGCATATTTTCATAATAATTGAATACTAAACGATTGTTTTTATTAATTAACTAAATTAACTTGAGAATGATACATTGTCTTTAAAAGATTGAAATTAATCTAGTTTTGGAGCATCTTTGTTTAACTTCTATAAACAACTGTTTTTTTTTTAAAAAAGGCAATGCTAAAAGAACATATAATTATTTTGTGGTGCACCAACTGTAATTAAAAAAAAAAAAGAACTTATATACACTTTCTTATATTTGTGCAATTATTCTTAATATATATATATATATATATATATATATATATATATATATATATATATGTGTCTATGTGTGTGTATTACTTTTAGATGTCATTATTTTACTTTTTTTTAAATAAAATGCTAATGTAGATAGATTACTCTAATATTACTAATTAAAGAGTCAGTGGCAAGGGACCTCCTATGTTCAACACTCTAATGTTGGGATCAGCATAAGGGACAAACAAAGACCTACCAAAAGGGATGTCAAAGAATTTTTCTAAGTATAGACTACTATTAACATATGTTCTTAATGCCAAAAAAAAAAAATTAAATTCACACGATACGAGTGACTAGGGATGGTGAAAATCTTCCAAATTTGAGGATCCTTGTGGGGACTGTCCTATTTGAAGATCTATCTTCAACTTTCTTT
Source organism: Erythrophleum fordii (assembly GCA_032878935.1). Taxonomy (NCBI): domain Eukaryota; kingdom Viridiplantae; phylum Streptophyta; class Magnoliopsida; order Fabales; family Fabaceae; genus Erythrophleum; species Erythrophleum fordii. The sequence continues at coordinate 42,360,160 of JAVQMF010000053.1, read as the reverse complement.
CATTATTGAGATATGACTTTGCCTCATTGTTGCTTTAGACATTTGACGACATATTGCCTTGCAGGTTCTTATGGGGATCTATAGGGACACGAGAATTAGGGATGGGGAAAAATTCCTCTCATGATAGGGATTAGAGAATAGGGACAAGAGAAACAATTAACGGTGGAGATGAGAATTAGGAATGGGAAAAAATTCCTCACCCTCACTTCATGAGGTTGCCATCCTTATGAGCGACTAAGAAACTTTATCATTTTTTTTTACCATTTAAGCCAATTCTTCTTCATCAATTATGTGATTACTAACTCTCATAAATAGCTAAACTTAAACAATTGTACATGTTGTTATTGATTAAAGAAAATGTACTTAGTGTTTATTGGTCGTGCTAACATTACCTCATACTTTCTTTTTTCTTAACATATGGGTTTCAATTAATTGAATCCAAATCAAGTTAATTGAATTTTATTAGAAGACTTCACTATTGTTACCTTGAGTTTCAATTAATTAAGTTTTGTTTTAGTGAACTGAATCTTATCTATTATTAATTATTTTTAATTTGTGAGTTCCAGTCAATTGATATTAGTTTTAATTAACTGAATTTTAATTTTTAGGTTCCAATCAACTGACATCAAATATAATTACCTAGACCAAGTCAAGAAGACAATAATGGAGCGGGGGTTAGAGATTGTTATGTGAGCATGCTTTGAAAAAAGATATGAAAATATTTTGTTACAGACAGGTGTAAAAAGATTCTCATTCCTAGACAAACATTTTTTATTTTTAGGACATTTCATTTGAGCATAATACTTGAAGGCCTTTTATTTTCTTTTAAATTATGTTATATACATATATATGTATATTTATGTTGTAAGAAAGCTAAAATATATTATTGATTTCTTAACTTTATTTTATATTTTATTTTTGTTTCTTGTTTTATTCTAACTTTATTTTAAGTTTTATTTTCATTCTTTATTTTTTTTTATCTCAATATAATTTTTTAACTTAATTTTAAATTTTACTTTCATCCCATAATTTTATTTTATTTTAATTTAGTCTTTTAACTTATAAAAAATAATTTTTTTCTTTTTTTAACACTATCAAGCTATTTGATAAAAAATTTATTAGAATTAAATCACCAAAGAATCATAGGAGTCTTTAGTTTTCATTTTAGATTTTCTCTAATTTAGACCTATTGGAGAATGAGATTTTTCTCAAAAATAAGAGGATTTTTGAAAATTTGAGAGTTTCTCTTGGATTACACAAAGTAAGTATAGATTCTCTTTACTTTAATATGATTATTTTTTGAAGAATTCCATTCTACTCTCTCTCTCTCTCTCTCTCTCTCTCCCTCTCTGAGATTCCTTTGTTACTTGTATCTTAAACTTGCTTTGCTTAGTTTTATATTGTGTTGGTTTGAATATAATTTTTACCTTAATTTTGATAGTGAATTATTGTTGTTGATGATTGTTTAGAATAATTACATTTATTTATTTTTGCTTAATCTTCCTTCTATTGGTGTAATTTTATTATCACTTGGATTCTTAGCCTACTTAACTAAGGATTTGGATGATTAATTCAAAAAAGAACACTAATAGAAATAAGCAAATTAGTAATTAGTTTGGATCTAATTAGGTTAGATTAATTATTAATTACATTAACATCGTAATTATTGATTAACCATAGGCAAAATGTTGAATAAAAATGTTGAAAAGAATATTTATAATAATGAATTTTAATATAAAGCTAACTTATAAATATATTTTAAGGACGTTGTAAGAAACCTACGAGAAATAAACTTACACTAGAAAACAACTAGGTGCACAAAAGATATAAACCTCAGCCAAAGTTAATTGTGATGATATATATTCTTAGAAAGCCAAGCCGCATAAGACATTCCTATTAATTATTTTAATTTGATGATATTTAAAAGAAGGAAACATTATTATAGTTTTTGAAAGTTAAAATACTAAATTAAAATTAAATGAAATATTCAATATAAATAACAATTTTTTCAACAAAATATAATTACAACATGATTTCAGGTTTAAAAATATTTAATATCAAAGTATGAAGGATAAGAAAAGCTGCAAGTTTGGCCAGTGGGAGAATATCAGTTTGGCCACTACACATTGAGTTAAAGTTGAACTTAGACAATTTCTCAAGAGAGTTTGGATACCCCAATGGGTTGTGAGAGCATTCTTCATGACCATATAGAAAGATGCATTAAAGTTTATGTTCCATTATGGAGGGTATTTTTCATGACCATGTACAAAGATGCATTAAAAATTATGCTTCAACGTAGGAACTGCAAATTCTTTCAATGCAGAACTGTAGGGCGTTCTTTTGGGCTTAGAAATAGCTTGGAGAAATGGTCATAAGACGTCGGTGGTGGAGACAGATTATAATAAAAGCATATTGAATATTATCCACAAAAGAAAGTGTAATTACTATGGTTACAATCACTTGCTTAGTAGAATGAAGAGTTGGATAAAACTCTCTTTGGATATTACTCTCACTCATATGTTAAGAGAAAGTAATTGATAGACTAGTTAGAATGCTAATCACAACCTCACTCTTTCTCCATGTCTATGAAATGAAACATCCTCCTCAGGATTTGCCTTGCCTTCTCTTATTACTGATGATTTTAGTAGGTGAGTTTCATTAACGTGTCATTCTTTGTAGCTTTCCTTTGGGAAAGTTAGACTTAATTTATAAAATTTATAGTAAAAAATTTTAAAAATTAAAATTATTTTCAAAAACTAAAACTAATAACAATTTAAAAAAATTATTATTATATTTTAAAATAATTATTATTTAAATTATAACTTTCTTAAAATTTAATAATAATTTTTCTAAATCTAATAATAAGTTTTTTAAAATTTGATAATGATTTTAGTTTTTAAAAATAATTTGAATTTTTAAAAATTTTATTATAAGTTTTATAAAATCTGAGTCAATTTTTTCTTTCTTATCTGTGAAGGGCCCTCTCATTAAAAAAAAAAAACAGAAAAAGAGGGTATTTAAGTATTTTGATTTTTAAATATATAGATTAAGTAAAAATTTTAATTGATAACGAGGAAGCAGAAGACGGCAGCCACCCTGAAAAAAAAATATATATATATCTTCCCTTCCCCAGTTCGAACGAACCCACGGCCAGGCAGAAAGTCGATTGCCCTTTTCCCTTTTCTGGTTTTTCGAAACAAAGAAATTGCCCCTGTTTCGGTCCAGAGGAAATCCGAGCATCTCTCCCTCTCTTGCTCGAAGAGACAGTAAAAGGGAGAAAAGGAATCCGAAGAAAGAATTTGAGGTATATTCCTTTTTCTTTTCTTTTTTTTTTTAAATAAATCTACTGAAGTTGCAGTCTGTTCTTCGAATGCTTTGCACCCAAAGCTCCATTTTTATGCTATATTGACTTGGTAAGATGAGGAGACGAAGAAACTCTGAATTGAAATTATGGAAAGGGTGTATGCTAGTTTTGAATTCGAATAAATGCTCATTTTCTGTCCTATTCCTTTCTGATTTATTTGCCCTTTTTGCACGATGACGGATTTCTGGTGTAACTACAACTACAATTATGTGGGTTTAAAATTTTCCATTGACGGCATTTGGTGTGTTACCCTGTCAGTTTTGATGCTATTAAAATTGGAGATACTGGTTTACATCACCCCTTCACAATCGCTACTTGTTGGTTTCAGTTCAGGATTTGCCCCGGTACTTGAAAAGAAAAAAATTAGTAACTAATATTGTCATAGTGATATTATATAGAATTTATAATAGAAGAAAAATGATCGTACATTTGATCTTTTTAAGCTACTGCAAATTACGCCAGAGTTATTGAGGAGCATAAGTAGGTTGTGAATGTAAAAAATATGATCTTTCTCCGTTTCTGGCTGGGAAGCCTAAACTAGGAAGGTCATGCCTCGATATAAGGACGAACCCCTTGCAGTTCGCGTCTACACTGTCTGTGACGAATCCAGGTCAGTTTGTGTTTGCACCTCATCTTTCCCTCCTCCTAATTCTCTCTTCTTTATCTCAATTTTTTTTTAATCTTTAACCATCAAATTAATTCTGTTATTATCCTTGGAATTCAAGCAATTATCTTTTTATGAAAGACAATCACATGACATGCTCTTTATATCAATTTTCCATTGCATAGATTATTTTAGTTTGACTGGGACAAGTTGTTATATGGATTCGGGGCTGCAGATATTTGATTGTGAAGAATGTTCCAGCATTGGGCTGCGGGGATGATCTGTCGAAACTGTTTTCAACCTATGGAGAAGTTGAGGAGTAAGTTTATTACCTTCTCAACTGCTTCGTCATTGATTTGTTCTTGTTCTCAGTCTTCTCTACTCTAGTAGTCTGCTTGATTTTCTTTCTATTCAGGTGTAAACCAATGGACGCAGAAGACTGTGAGCCATTCACTGATGTTTATTGGATAAAATTCCGCCTTTTCAGCAATGCCAGGTTCCTGAAGCTGAATACTTTATGTCAATCTCTAGTCAATATCTATCTTGCTAGAAGTATTAGTTATAAATTTAAGGGTAAGTACAGGATGTTTGAGAAGATTGAATACCCATCTTAATTTTTCAGGTTTGCAAAAAGAAAATTGGATGATTTTGTTTTCCTCGGGAATCGACTGCACGTTTCATATGCTCCCCATTTTGAGAGCTTCTTGGACACAAAGGAGAAATTAGAAGGAAGAAGAAGGGAGGTTTTAGCACGATTAAATCGTAAGTTAAAGCCTGGAATTGAGACAATTTCAAACCTAACTTTTTTTGTGAGGGTTATAGTATACAAACAAACAAAAGTCACTCAACAGATTGGGATCACAAATTTTCTAAGGAAATTGGTAGTGTTAATTTCAGAGGAAGATAGACATAGCATGTGGGGTCTGACACTTGATTAGTAGACCCTACTTGTGTTAGTAATTTTTGTTCCACATAATTGTCTTTTTTTTCTCTTGAATTTATATCTTAAGAAATTTAGAGGATCCAGATCCCTATCTAATGAAGTGCTGTAATATTGTTTTTATGAACTTATGCATGTATTTACCATGATAGCAGCTAGAAGATCCAAAGAATCAACAGATTTGAGCACTGGGTCTCTCATGAAGAGCGAAGCTGTTATGAATTCCTCATGGACCAGCTGCCTGCCACAACGTTTAGATTCTAATAAAAGGTGATTTGTCGATGATTTGTAGTGTCAAACTTCAATTTAAACTAAGGCAACATTTAATTGCCTCTGTTTCCTTACTGTAGGGACTCTACAGAACTAGGAGGAAGACCACAGAACAGTAATCCTCATTTGAAAATGGTTTCCTCGAATGAGGTTTGTTGCTGTCGTTATACATGCATGGCTTGATCTTACCTTTCAAATTGAAACTTTTAAAGTGAGGGAAATTTCTTGAGTGGGGAAACTGACAAAGTTCTCCCTATGCTGTGAACATTATTTGTTACGGCATTCTGAAAATTTTCAAACTCTTTAGCTTTATTAACCTTATACCCGGTAAAGGTAGAAGTCATTTTTTCAGCTTGATGGGTAAAAATCTGTGTCTACTGTTAGAACTTGTATTTGGAACTACTAGTTAATTTTTCAGCTATCCCCATTTCACATATGAAAGTCATTTTTTCATAATTGTATCTTCTGTTGTGCTGCACCTTTCTTTCCTATGTCATCATCCCATCAATCTGTTAAGCCTCGTATTTGAGGATCTGATATTATGCTTTTACATGTTACTAGACTACTAATTATGCATTAACCAGCATGTTATATGCAAGATACAGAGAAGCTACTTACCATTTATTACCTCGGACTAACCTTTTATGTACTCAGGATTATTTTACTTCTCATTCGATGAATCAAACTGTAAGGTTGGTGAGGGAGAAGCTTGATAAGGTAACAAATCTTACTGCATAATTTGTTTTGGAGTCTTTTGCTTAGTATTGAATGATAAAGCGATATCTTCTTCTCATCCAGATTCGATCCAGTGGTGAGCATATGCAAGCTGAGCCTGCATCAAAGAAAACAAGAGTTGACAATAGAAGGAGAATTTGAATTTGGAATTTCGTTTGTTATTGGTCTCAGCTGGTTTTGCCTTGCATCAATGACCTGTGCTTACACAAATTAACTTTAGGCAGTGGTGCCTGAGAACATAGCTTTCAGCTCTGCCTCATTCATTTATATAGAGTATTTGAGCTTGGGATCGCAGAATCTGCTCACGATAAACTTGTTATTTATCTTTTTACCGACTTGAGGGATTTGAGTGCTTGAGCTTTCTCTCCTCATCATTTGAGTGAAAACTTCTTTCCTACATATAATGCACCAGTTGTACGTGTAAAATGTCATTGAAAACTTATTGAAGAGAGTATTCCAGGAATTGACATGCTTATTTTGTTAAGTTTTCATTATTATTATTATTATTATTATTATTATTTGCAGAGTCAGTTAGTGCAAGGAGTATATAAAATTGTCTTCTTTTGCATTCCCTATTATATTTATAAGACTGGCGCATCTCATCAGCAATAATTGGTTATGGCTACATCTCCCCAGAAAAGGTTAAAACCAAAAACAAAGGAGGGAGAAAGAGGGAAGGGATATAAACAAAGGCACACCACGAATAGAAGTATCTTCTTCATGGTGACAAGCACTGACTTAGGTAGGCAGGTTAGACTATGTTCGGATGTTTTAAATACTTACTATTCACCATGTGTAATATAAAGTTAATATAACATTTATTACATGATGGTCAGAAAGTTTAACATTAAAATTTCTGTTCAAGTTTGTTACTCCTAATCAGTAAACCATGGACGGATCCAAACAACCGTTGAATATTAATGCTAAGAAGAAGAAACAAAGTGTTGGGGCTGTGATACCGTGTAGGGAGTAGAATGGCTCATTAAGTATGTGTTTGGATTGATGATAAATAAAATTGATTTTGGTGAATTTGATTCTCCAGAATTGATTTTGTATAAAAGTGGATTTATATGAATGTGATTTATATTTGGAAATTTTAGTTGAAAAATGATTATGATAGAATTGATTTTGTTTAGATATTATATACTAAAATTACTTTTAAGTATAAAATTTTCAGAAAAGATAGTCATATTACTTTCTTTGATTTATTCCTATAACATTACTTCCCTTTTTTTTAATAGCATTTAACAAATGATATAACATAATATATATATTTTATTTCTGTTGATGCTAGAATTAAAATATAAATTAAAAATAAACAATTTAGTTAAATCTACAAATATGCATAACATAGAAATAGAGCATTACAATTGATTGAAAATACTAGTTATTTTGTGCATGTAGTACAATTTGATCCCAAATGGTGTTCCAAAGTTGATCCATTTCAGATGAAGAGATAATGTTTAGACTTGGTAATTGATCTAGGCTAATGTGCTCATAAGTTTCTCCTTCAAATTGGATTTCATCTTCAAGACAGTTGAACTCAATTTCTAATAAAATTATGTATAGCCATTGTCACACTAACTATTTACACTTTTATTTCAATTTTGAATTTTGTCATGCACTGTAAAATTTTAAATCTATTTTATCATACCCTAAAAGTTTTTTTTATAGTACACCTCAAACTTGAATGGTAATAGTTGAATGCCTCATTATCATTTTTAAATCTGAAAGAACTTCTCAAGTTAGGGAGATGATAACACTCGCATTTATACGGACCAATGTATTCAACTGGGGTTGGATAGCCAATATCCACCAAATAAAATTTACCTAATAAATAATCAAGGTATTACACACTAATTATTTTTTAAAAAAAATTATAACCATAGTAGTAAGGGCATGAATATACCTAGAGGAGGATGGGGGAAGTTCATGTTCAGAGTTGTGAGAACATGAGAAAATACACAAGCATCATAGGCAGTGCCTTCCCATCCAGACAAGGTAAACATGAAACACATGTCCTAGTCACATACAACCATGATATTTTGTGTTGGATGCCCTTTTCTACCAATAAATCTTGGTTGTTCACTAGGGCTAACCACGCACGTTACATGAGTTCTATCAATTGCTCCAATGGCATTTTTGAAAAATAACCAGTATCGTGGGTTGTTTTGAATCTTCGAATGGGCTAAACGAAATGCACAATCTCGTGGCTTAATGTATTTGAAGGCCAATCTCATGCAAGCAAGTAATATTGCATACAAATACCTACTTACAATCTCTTCTGAGCGCTAAAACCTTTCTTGTAGCATTCTATTACATACTCCATGGCTAACCATGTTTAAAAACATTGCAACCATTTCTTCAATTCCCATGTGCGTAGTGGGGTTCAACTCATATTCAACTAATTCAATGCAAAATTTATGAAACATAACGAGTGGGTTGTTCTTGCAATATTTCTTGAACCTAAAAATGAACAGTTTGTTCACTTGTTCTACATGATTGTTTACATAAATATGTTACTGTGTAGTTAACAATTAGTGCCACCACATGGCTTGTTGCTCTTGAGAAACAACTTATGTCATTTCAACTTTCATTTATGTCTTGTACTTCCTTAAATTCCATTTATACCTAAAAAAAAGTATTATGGGATGAATATAAACTAATAAAGCATAGTCTAAATATAACGACACACTAAAATCACAAATTCATAAAAGCACAAACCGAGTACAAAAGCACAATACCATCAAACCCGTAAAGCATAGTCCGAAGATAAAAGCATAGTCCGAATACCATCATAAAACATAAAAGCATAGTCTGCCGAAGCCAAATCGACCTCCAATCCTTATAACCACGAAAGGTGGCAAACATCTCCTAATTTTGTTTATATATCATCATCTGATAACAATTTGCATATCATATTGGATCATTGACAATCTCATTGATTAAGTTTAGCTCGGCCATCACTTCCTTCATTGATGTGATCAGAGCAACATGTATCTGCAATGACACTTATAGTATCAGTAATTTTTTATGTTGCAGGGACTTTGGCCTTAATTGTCCGTTCACCAGGGTCAACTCTCTTTCTCTTCCCACCACTTATCTGGCCACTAATTCTCTAGGATGGGCATAGATTGATATTTGCAACTGCTTTAGTTGTCCTAATACTGTTATCTTCACTGTCACTAGATCCTTCCTCTATATCTAGCCTACTATTGTTTAGGTTCGGGCAGTACCCATTCTCACTTTCAAGTGGGCCATTAGGGAATGTCATTGATGATGGTGCCCATGCAAATTGTCTAGTTATAACTACATCTTTAAAAAATATAGTTACCTTTTGGGCAAATGAAAGTCCCTTATACCTAAATTTCTCATATTGTGGATTTTCTGCATGTATAGGACAACTCATCACTTTCACAAATAGTTAAGTAAAAATATTGCAATTAACTCACAAATACATGTTGATGCATAACATACCAATTCCTTCTTCTCCCACCACTCACTAGGTGCATCAACAGTCATCTTCACACTATCCCACCCTAGGCCTGTTTTTTTAACAAACAATTTATGCCATATTGACCATTCTTTTTTTAAGCTATCTCATTTGTTTTTTAGTTGAACTTTGTCATAATTTCGTCCAATCAATTCATTGAATTGCTCAATAGTAGCTTTCCACCCTTTTTTCGTTAGGGTTATTCCATTGCGTTCTCCCTTTTGGACTTAGTCCAAGTATGCTTTAATAAAATGCTCAGTTGTTCTTGGATTCCACACAGCCTTTTTTTGAGAACTCATTTTTCTATATAGCCAAACAAATTATAAACAACTAAGGCCAGCATACACAAATTTTCAACAGGCCCACATACATTAATAAGTAGCAAAATCATTAATATTATTAACAAAACTATTGAGTCTCAACAATTTAAGAGAACAAACTTAAAGAATGGGAACCTAGAAAATGCATGGTTCTTAATTGTGAAAAAAAAGAAACAAATATGTAATAGAGCACATCCATAAAGGTATTAACAAGAGTATTAAAAAAACTTAGATTAAGTAAGTATAATTGTGTGAAATAGGAATTTAAACATCTTCAATTGCTAGCTACTCATTCCATATGTTTTCAAGCTTTCTTTTCAATATGTTATAAAACTCAAATTAAATAAGTATAATTCTTGATATTTTTATTATCAAATTTTTTAATAAAAATATTTTATGAAAATATAATTTAGTAATAATGAGTGATAAAATTATACACTTATCTAGATATATACAACAATATATATATTATACTTACAAATTATACTTACACACTTATTATACTTACAGATTATACACTTATTAAAAAAATTAATAGTAGATATATATAGATTATGTGCTTTACACACATGCAATGGGATTAGTTTACTATGAGCAACATATATAAAGGTTATTCGTAAAATGTCTACAAGTAAACTAACAAGATCTCAAGTTCCCAAACATGATTCTAGAATTCCCGAACCATTGAAAGGGATGTATTTTACATAGCAACACATCATGTCTATCCTATGTTCAAACAAAACCAGAGAAATAATGTGGACCAAAGCACACATCTAAGGCATAGAAGCTTAATGGAAGCATTACGTAGCAGCTCAAATGAGACATAGAACCAAAGCACACGTCTAAGACACAGAAGCACATGTTTGGACCAAAGCATTACATAGTAGCTTAAATGATCCAATTCGACTTTTGTGTGGAAGCTTAACAGAATAGCACAAGTAGAGAAATAAAATGTTACTTGAAACAAATCAGAGGAAGAAGATGAATGAGCAGCACATCTGAGATACAGAAGCCTAAAACTTCGACCTGGGATGTCTGAAATGTTCACCTCTGTAATGTATCTGCAAAACAGAGTCAAACAAAAGAGCAGATTCCCATGCGTGCAATGAGGTTGGTAGAGATGAGATACGAACACGGGTGAAGGACCACATGATGAACGAACTCTACATCTACTGTATCCTTAGACTGATTTGAACTTTGGGTATAAAAGACATTGGAGGTTGGAAATGTTAATGCGCTTTCAATGCAACTACGTCTATATTAGCAGAAAGTAAGTATGAATTGCTTCAACCTAATGTGATTTTTAGACATCCTAGAACCATGGTGCAACATGATGAATGCGAATTCAAACATGGTGTAAATGTTGCATTGCAAACATGAAGAGTAGAACTCATAAATCTTAACAACTTTTTGAAGTTGATGAAGCCATCGCTATCAGTGGAGCTCTATAGAGTTGTCGTCAAGATCTATTTTTCTTTTCGCTTCTACATTACCGTCCATTTTTGTTTTTCTTTCCTTGAATTGTTGCTCTTGAAAACTTGGTGGAGCTTGAAGACAAATATTTGAGAGAAAAGATCCTTAAACTTCTTTTTTTTTTTTTTCAGAGAAAAGAGAGAAAGAAGTAATCCCAAGAAGATTTGGACATTGTTAATAGAGTTGGAGTGGCTGAAGACTCTTTCTAATTTTTTGATTTATGAATTAGTTTGTTAATGGATGTGCCATTGTTGCCGCTTAGTCATGATGTGTTATTGCTGTTGTTAGTTATTTTGTTTGTTTTTTATTAAGATATTTTAATCATTTTATTATTATACATTTTCATTCTCATATTACTTTTATCTAACCAAATATAAAAAATATAATGATATTTTCATTTTTATATAATAAAATATACTTAAAAGTGATATGATTCTTTTCATTTATTTTTATTTATTTTTCTTTTTTTTCATAAATCTCATTTCTAAGAACCAAACGAGGTTTAAGTATTTTCTTTTTCTCTGTCTCCCTATTATGATGTCTCTACATCTTTGCATCCAAGTAAAATAGTGTGTTTACAACATACTATTTTGCAAATTCAACCTTGACTAGTTGTGTTGGGATTGCACTATAGATATTTAGTCATAGTCAATGATACTCTATTATATTTTTTGATAAAAAAAAATTACTCAATTATATTGTACTTTCGAAAAAAGATAAATAGTTTATTTTGAAGATACAATTACAATAATAAACATCAAATTTTCATAATTAACTTCACAAAATTATATCAATTTAATGTGCTAATCAAGAATTTCATTGTAATTTTTAGTCTTGTTGTGCTCAATAGGCTTTAAAGAATTTTTTACTTTTTAATCTAAAATTTTTATATATATAAGCATTTTTTTTTAAATTTTTACTCCCCTAATAATTTTAGATCTATCCTTACTATATATTCTATGATATATTTGGACCAAGAGTTTATCGATTGCCAGATAGAACAAATTCTGATAAATTCATCTCGATCCTTCTATAATTGTAAATTACAAATTCGTACATGCTAAACAGCCAATTATAATGGTCTTGTCTACTAACACTTAAAGAAAAAACTTATATGATATTTTTTCTATTTTTATTATTTAGTTCTATAATTAAATTAAAATATAAGAAATGTATAAATCTCAAATAATAATATGATAAGTATTTTTTTCAGATAATCATATAATTTTTAATTAAATTATATATTTATCATATTATTAGTAAAAAATTATATATATGTTATTTTTTAATTAAAAAACTTGACAATAATAATATAACGATATGCATTTAAGTATTGTCCTTTAATAAAAACAAAAAAAGGGCGGGAAATCAATCCTCTGGGGCTAACCCTGAAACGGGGCGGGTGGTCAAATAACTGCCCGCATCCAAATGCAAATCCGATGCCTCCTTTGGTCCATCCACTCCAACTCCATAAACTAAGAAGGGTTTGTGATAAAAGGCGGAGTCATAGACAACGCATTGAGCCACTTGAGCGTGGAGAAAGATGATCATTCCTGTTCGTTGTTTCACCTGCGGAAAGGTAATAATTACACTACGAGCTCCATGTGCGAACAAAAACACTTCTTTTCACTGGAAGTAGAAAAAAGGCTGTACCTTTTATGGTTTCTAGGTGCAGGATTTAGGGTTTCGGTTAACTGATATTCAATTTGTTTTTGTCCATTTAGGTGATTGGAAACAAGTGGGATACGTATCTGGATCTTCTGCAGGCGGATTACAGTGAAGGGTTGGTATCTCCTCCTATTTATTTTTCCAGTTTCTGTGTCTTTGTTTTTTCAGTTTGAGATATTGATCAGAGTTCCAAAATTTAATTTTTCTTTTCTCCCTTTCTTTTTGGAGCAATGTATTTTTTCTTTATTGTTAGACTCGTATTACATAACTGTCATTGATTCTGACTAGCATTCATGATTGTTGAAATTGATTTTGGAATCACAGAGATTGAATAATTGAACAAAATATATCCGACTATTCGTTTATGTTTTTGGTTTAACATCGTGTGTTTTAAATTATACTGTGGTAGGTAGGCATGCTTTGATCTAGGAAAATAAAACCAGTTTCGTTACCCTGTAGGAAGGTTGCAGTTGTCAAACATATAATTGGGTGATTATTTTCCTTAAATTGTAGAAACTAGAAACATGTCTTGTCTTGCATTGTCAGAGTTCAAAGAGAGATTCAGGAGTTATTAACTTGTTATAATTGTGTTGTTGTTGTGCATCAGTGGTCATAACTTGAATTGCTAACTGCTGTTTACATGACTTGAGCGAGGGAGTATGCATTCATTCCCCTTTCAGATTTCAATTTTTCCTCAACCTGCATCTACGTGAGTGCAAACTGTCTGCTGTACCGCAAATGAACTTGGTGGGGCTTGTAATTTTAAGCATGGACATAGGCCTTGCTTATTGCTGTTTCTTTTAGGGTTGAAAAGTGATTTCTGATGTCAAGATCATCTTTTGGGAACTTGCCAACTTTTCTTTAAGCAATTACCTCATACAAAATTTCATTTCTACAGCTACAATAAACCCTTGATGAATATTAGATAACGTTACAACAATACTTTGTTCCTTGACCACATTTTAATATTATCTAGCTTCTACTGGGTATTAGTTTTGATATACTAGTATCTGATTATGAAATGCAGAGATGCGCTAGATGCTTTGGGATTGGTTCGTTATTGCTGTAGACGAATGCTGATGACCCATGTTGACCTCATTGAGAAGCTTCTGAACTACAATGGTTATTCATATTTCTCTGTTATTCTGTTTGCGTGTGTGTCATTTTTTAATATTGTTTAGTTTGAACTGATGGTACATTCGGTTGCAGCTCTGGACAAGTCTGAACCCAGCTAAGAAGGCCTATGGAATTACAGATGACCCAGAAGTCAGTTTTGCCGCTGGTCACGTGTCAATGATTTTGCCATCTTTTCCTTCTTCAAATTGTCTATCATCAAGCATGTCTAGTTTGTGTATGCTTGTTCGGGTCAATTGAATTGTATGCAGTATTACAAGGAGACTCTCATATGATGCTGCATATGTTAAATACTTGGTTACTGTCAGTCAGTGTGATGTAAAATTCTGTCTGTGATATCAATATAACATACTGACTTGAAAGGCTAAATTTACAACCTTGTCTAATTATTTATGAATATAAAAATTGATACTATCATATGGATTTAGATATAGGAATGCAGCCTCTTGGGCGTATTACAGTCTAAACTATATGTTTATACAAGAATGGCTTCTGCTTAGGAGTTGGATTTTAGTTTTGATCATTCGATAAGTGACTGGTGAACGTCTGTCTTAAGAGTTGGAGCCATAATGATGTTGAGGTGATGATTTATCACAATGACTAAAGGCCTCTACCCTCTGGCTTAAATTTCCTTCTGATTCATTTGTGTACCTGTTTGTGGTATATTAGCTGACCAAACTGCGAAACTGTTTGAGGCTTTATGAAGGGATTATTGGAAAATTTTTCATTAATTATTCAGTTGCAGAGCAGGTTAAATTTGACAACCCTCTAGGAGAGTTGTGGAGGTTAAGCTTTTATAGGTGGTTCTCTCTGTTGAAGGTTGTATTTGCTTTCAAGGAGGCTTTTGAACTTTAATATTGGGAGGATTGCTCTTGGTATTGTCTCCATAACATGAGAATCTCAATTTCTACTCTTAAATTGTGGTTTGCTGATAAGAGACTGATACTGAAGAGGGAAAGAGGGTGAAGAGTTTTTATTAGATATTCAAGCGCAAGGATCTTAAACACATAACTCCAATAAAGTGGTGTAAATAAACATGACATACAGCAGATGATTCTTTTACTAATCCCAGGTCTGATATATATACTAAACATCCTACTTATCAAATACGAATAAAACAGAAATACAGAAGAAACAGTAATAGTAATTACTAAAAATAAGGAGATCATGCATTTGCTGTCAACTACTTCCCCAATGGTTATATTAGGATTGGTCAGCCATTTCTTCATTAGCTCCCACTCTCCTCCCGCTTTTCTTCCCTCTTGGGTATGTGCGGACTGGAGGTCTATCATTTGCCTGTAGCAGCAGAGGAGGGTTTTGAAGTGAGGTCCCACTACTCTTCTGCTTGTGAACATTCATAATTCCTTTGCTTGTGAACGAGTACTGGAGAAAAAATGCTTTAATGTCGTAACATATACACATGCCATATGAGGAAAAAACTAGTGTCGGACAAGATGTAAATATAATAAAGGCATTGAACTTGTACGGTAATTGGAATACAAATGCGAACTAATGCGTTTTATAGTGAAAATGGAAGCATCCATGATTGTCATTGACAGGCTTATAGATGAAACCTAGTCAATTTTCAGATATCAAATGTAATTTAACCCGTATTTTCGGTTGTCCTGAACCTCACTGGCTTCACTAATATGATGAACTTGAACTCGTGGGCTACCCATCAGTGGACCAATTAAGTGGCTTCCCTGCATTTGAGGGACCACGCGACATTCATGGCATATAAAGAATGTAGGACCCATATAAAATAGGTAGTAGTAGTGGTTCGAGTGGCTATAGGCTTGTCCACATTATACTCTTCAGCAGCACAGAAAATTCACTCACAATAAAAGAAAAGAAAAGAAGATGGAGAGGGTAACATAACTTTTCTTATCTCTTTGAAGATGAGGTGAATCAATCGTTTGGATTTCTTGAGCTATTTTGGCCCTTCACTAAGGATATGAGTGGATTGCATTCCACATGCGGCTCTTATTTTTTAGCTGTCTCTGCTGTATATAAAGACCCTCAAAATATCTGCCATATTCCATGCACTTTTCTTTACATTTGTTTGCTTTCTTCTTCTATTCCTCTTTTGTTCTCTTTCTTTTTGTCCACTGCTACAATGCATCACACTCACCAACCCCTCCTTCCTTGTTTCTATTGCCACCCGCAAAGATATATTAGGATGGTAATCTCTATATCTGATCTTCTCTTCCGCTACAATATTCATGTACTTTTTGACTATGTCATATATAACTTCCCCTTCATGCATGGAAATTAAATACAGGTTCAAAATCTTATAGAGAGATGCTTACTCTTTCACATGAGCCAAGACCAATGCGTTAAGGCACTAGCAGAGCATGCCAGGATTACCCCACTTGTTACACTTACAGGTATATTTTAGGGAAAAAAAGAAAAATAATATGGTGTATTTTACAAGTTTATAATGTATTTTACAAGTTTTTCTGAATTAATTCTCCTTGTGCAGTGTGGAAAGAGCTACAAAAGGAGAATAAGGACTTCTTTAGAGCATATTTCCAGGTTATCTCACCCAGGCCTTTTATGAGTAAGACTCCTGTGTCTCCATATCTTTTTAGCCTCTATGCACTTGAATTATATATATGTATGTATATATAAAAACTGGTTCTAAGGATTTTTATACAGGCTAAGTGAAGTTTATGAGCATTTAGATGCATTAGTTATCGAAAAGTACAAAAAAAGATCTCATATCGGGACTTATTTTACTTTTCAGGTAGATATTTTCAAAGGGGGCCGAGATTAGCAAGAAGGAAACAGTGGAAATAAAGGATTTGTTAGTAGTTGATGAATAATCCAGTGTGGGAAAAGCTAATGAGTTTGAGGAACTCTATTACCTCCTGCAAGTCAAGGACATATCATGGGTTTTGAGATAATCAAGTGTTAACTACTGTTTTATTTATTATCAGCTAGAATTAATGATGATTATTACATCTATTGTAATTAGAAAAGTGATTTTATTAATCTTCTGCATCTAGCTCTGCGTAGATTTGTGATCACCTGGCTTGTGTGTGTGTGTTTGTGTTTTACGTGACCAAAAATCAAAATCTTTACCATAGATTGGATCACATTCTGAGTAGGAAACAAAAGGAAAGAAAAAGATGAACTGTAGTCTGGAAATTAGATTCAAGCAATTTCTAAGCATAAACTTATTGTGAAGACTAATGGAGCTGGTGCACTTGAAAAAAGGAAAAAGGAATCACAGAAAATTCACAAAAATATCAATTATTGGTCACTCTCTGAAAGCTAATCTCTCATAATAATAATGTCAGCTTGTTTCTATTTAGTTCTCCATTCCCAAGAGCATCTTTCTGCAGAAGGCAAATGATTTAGAGACAACTTTAATGTTAAGACAGAAATAGCGTTTTCTCGTTATGTTGAGTTTTCATCGTTCAAAAGGGGTCCTTGCCAAGATGGAATTCCTTGTTGGTATCTTTCTTCCTCAGAGGCCTTATCCTCCTTCATTGACCTGAAGTTTTACATATGAAGTCATCCACTAGCAACAATGGCGTAAAGTAATAAACCAGAAAGTGGGTAGTTTCATAATTTTCTAAAACTACACTAGAAGTAGACCTGATTATGTAATGGGCCGGTCTGAGCTTGGGCCCAAACCATCTTAATTGTAGCCCATTGGAAAGACGATAGCACAAAAGGATTCGCTATTACATGGAAAGATTATGATTTATATCAGTATTTTTCATCATGTCTTATCTTGAAGTGTTCCTTCTCCTTTGAAATTAAGTTCCCCACTTCAAATTTCTTGGTGAACTATAACTTCATGTGCCTGATCGAGGGTGGGGATGAACCAAAGAAACAAATATCCGAAAAGGGTACTGAGAAGCGTAATGCATGAAATAGATGGTAAGAGTATCACATTTGGAGAAGGACACGTAAATCATTGGCATATATCATTTGTTGCCACTATTGATGAGGATAAGCCTCTTCTATCGATTGGACGAAGAAAAGATATTGCACAAAGTGAAAGACCAAAGAAGCTCCTATACTGATGATAAGCTTTAATTTGATTTCAAAATAACTATGCTTTTACCTCAGCATCCTCATGTGGGTCTACGTGTGAGTCCATATGAACAACTTGCTCTGTTTGGCTACAGTTCCCTTCATGTCCTGTAAATTGAGCTTGGGGGAAATTGGCCCACTGAATATGACCATAAAATGTTCAGGATTAGGCTTATGATAGTACCCTTCTTCACCAAATACTCCTAGTTCACCAATCTTACATAAATATTTTTTCAAAAAGTTGATTCTTTACATTTTTTGCTGCTGTACCGAAAGCTTCCTTGTGGGCCATGTCAGGGTTTTCAACCTTTAGCCTTCTGATCTCTTCTCTGCGTCAAACCAATATCCTGAATTAGAATCTTCACATTCTGATGTTAATGGTTTATATAATTTTGTACATTGAAACATTACTTGATGAAGCGATTATAAGCTGATAGTGTTCTTTGTCTCTTCTCCGGGCCTATGTAGAATCAATAAAAGAGGAAATGGGGATTAGCAAAACTTGCTTCAAACTCAATATCATATCAAGGATTAGTTTAACTCGAAAATTTAAGCTCTTTATACGCTCACATGAAAGGCCATTAAACTTAAAGGGTGGATAGAACACATGCGGATAGGCTCACTCATTATACTTATGATTGAACTTTTTATCATTTAATCATAGAGATTTTAATTATATGTCAATGACTAATTTAACTCAAAAGCTTATGAATGCCTTATTATCATGTATAGCTTATCAAAGTTAGTCATACTTACGTTTATTAATGACATAGCTCGTTGGAATTGCATCATCTTCCTTACAATCAGAACGAGTCTTGTCTGCATTTTTTTCTGTACTACCTTCTTTCGGCTAATGATACTCACAAAAGCATTTGAAATTAGAAGTCACTATGTAATGAACTTAAAAATTGAAAAGGGTGATTAACCAAATACCTCAAGATGAGCAAGGGAAGCTAAAAGGTGGGAAGGGACAAAAGAAGCTTTCATCATATTAACAGAGAGGAGGCATGTGCAGTGTCCGCACCTCACTGTCGCCACCGGTGATAAACTGCTGCATGGGACACTGACCTATTGGAAACAAAAGAGAAATTAAAATAAAATGAAGTGCACAAGAAGATAAACTAGGAGTTCAGGAATCACTACCATTAAAATGGTGGTGCAGAATCCACATTGCACGTGACATATCTGTTCTGGAAGATCAAGATTATGGTTGGGTGTTGACATGGGTGGGTGTGTGTGAGAGAGTGAAGATGTAGCTGAAATGACGCAAGGAAGCATTTATAGTTGAAGGTGGACACTCAAGGAGGTGTATAAAACGTATCTAAACCGACTGAATTAACAAAACTGGCAAAATACTGCTCAAAACCAAATAAAATTAGTTTAGTTTGATTTTCTTCCATTTGTTTTGTGGGAAAATAATTTTTTTTTGAATTTTCTTTTGAAATAAATTTCTTTAAAAATATTTTTCATAACAAAGTTTTATGTTGTTTGTTTCGTAAGAAAATTATTTTATGATTTTTTTTATTTGCATTACATAGAAAAGAAATAAACAAGTGGGAAATTATAGAGTATACGCACAGTGGCAAGACAGGGGTTAGTGATGTGACAGAAACAAAACAATGGTGAAATGTTGGATGATATTGGTGATAACAATAGTTGGTGAGTTATATCACTAGACAGGTGTTGTAGGAGTTGGGTTTCTAAAAGAAGAAAATTTTGAGATTTCAAACTTAAGCACAACTCACTTTTAAATTTTACTTCTTTTTGAGGGGTTCCAGCTGAAATCAAACAAAAATGTATGAGATAGAGCTTGAATTCAAGCAATGCTTATCTCAAACTTCTTAATTTGATTCAAATTTATCTCAAATAAAAATATTTAGTTTTAAATATAGACCAAAATTTAAACACTTCAATTTTTAAAATTTATACTTGAGTCCACTCAATCCAAATTAAAGTTTTGGGATTAGGACTTGGTATATCTCAATTTTAAAATTTTTATTTGAATATGAATAGAATAGTCAATACCAAGGCTAAGCTTACCTTACTTTCCAAATTCTTATTTAAGTTCAAATAAAAATATTTAAGTTTGAACATAGATTTGAACTAAAGCTTGGCCTAAAACACTTTAGACTCAACTGCAACTGATGATTGACTTTGATAACAATGTTAACTCACTAGAAGTATCAATAATGGTTCTCAGTTAAAGAAGAAATCAAATTGAAGTAACCAACAATTATACACATTTTCATATTTTGTAATTTTATATCTATGTTAATAATATTTGTTATTTTTATTTGGTAAACATTAAGTTTAGCATTTAATTAAAAATTTATAGGATTGATTTTAGAAAAATAAACTAAACTTCCATTTTATTTAGTTGGGTGTAAATTAAAAAAATTAAAGAGAATGAATTTAATTAAATTGAATCAAACCAAACCAAATTATGATATTTCAATTTAGTTTGATTGAGCCATTTTTTCTTAAAAAAAAGTTTTTCAATAAACCAGTCAATTCATTTCAATTTGATTAACGTGTAAAAATTCACCGAACCAAACCAATGAGGGACTCAATCAATCATCATCTTCCTTTAATGATTTGTGGTATGGAGTGCCTGTGGTGATTTTCATTGCCTGAAATTGCTCCAACATTGATGCTAAGGATGGGTATACTTTAATTATTCTAAGCCTCTCAAATCACAGTCACACCCTTGAGAACTGAAAAATAGAGTTTTAGGGCCTGTTTAATTTTTTTATTTTTAAAATAATTTTTTGTTTTTAAGAACAAAAAAAATTATTTGATAATGTATTTTTAATAAAATATTTTGTAAAATATAAAAATAGAATTGTATTTTCAAAAACAAAAAAATCAGAACATCTTTTAACTAATTTATTAATTTTTATTTTGTAGAATTAGAGAAAAGACAGAAAACAATAATTTTTTTAAAATAATAATTCAAATAGATTTTTTAATTTTTTAATTTTTAAAATTTGTTTAAAAATATATCTATTTTAAAAATATTAAAATCAAAACAAAATCATACGTACCTTTGATTTCACTTATTTGCTTTGCTTGGGATTGTAGTGACCCAAAATTCTATGCTACTTTGCAGAATGAGTTAACTACTTGTTTGTTTCACTTCTTGTTTTCTCTTGCATGGCCATTGTTTTTCTCTCCAAGCACTTTCTGTATCTTAGATGAAAGTGAAAGAGGAAGGGGAAGTTTCCACAAGGGTACATTTATGGAGAAGGAAAAGAGGCATCATAGGATTTGTCTTTCCTTACATTGACCCTTGAAATAGAATCTGTGCTCTCTTGGTTTGTGTCACTTACAATCTCATTTTTGCTTCACATTCAGCTAGGATGTTGTATTAAATTGTTTCTTCTCTTCCTTAATTCCCTCCCATGTCTTGGATTAGAGATTCCGAGAGTCATAGGTCAATATTCGAATGAAAGAAAATTAATGCAAATGTAATATTGCCATCAAAATCATTAGGTTATGTAGCGACAAATAATTTGCAACAAGTTTTAATTTCCATTTTTGAATCATCATGTATTGAAAGAAATTATAACATCTAAATATTTTATTCCAGTGCAAGATTGATAACTTATTATCTAGTACCATCGTATTCAATTCAATATCTATTAATTTAAGTTTTATTGTATTGCTATGTTGGATTTAATATTATATTGTGTGTTAATATCTTAAAAAAAATTACACATATTTTTTTTTGTTTTGATAAAATTATACAAAACTTTTATTCATTTTTAAAATATACATAAATTTCTCCTAAAATAAAAAATTACTTTAAATTTTAGTTTAATTCTAAATTTTTTTGATTAAAAAATATGTATTTAGGTAATAAAGAGTATTTTAGTTAAAAAATTTAAAATTTGACTAAAGTATAGGATTTTTTTTATTTCAAGAAATATATATATATATATATTTAAATAGAAGAGAAGTTTGTATAATTTTAATAAAATTTAGGGAAGTTCATAATTTACTCTAATATCTAATGTCTAAATTTCTTGGCTAGAATAGAAAGAGTAGTTAGCACCAAGAATAATTTTGTGAAGATCTTTTATTATATGTATAATGAGATCATGTTCTCTAGACAAAATGAATGAAAGCTGCGTGGTTGGTAGGAATCAAGAACCGAAGATATGGCTGTCTTAATGTCAATTTTGTAAAATATAAAGATGCCCTCTAAATTATAATCTCTTCATTTATTATATGCACTTGTACGAGTGTTTTCAATCCTTTGAGGGCCAAAGACAAGTCTCCCTTTACTTCCATTATCATTTAGGGTTGTGACCAATTCGTTAAGAGTGTGCTTGAAAGTTGGAACACCTCTTTTCATGAAAATGAAATGTCTAGAATTCTGACAAAGAAGAAGCAATATTTCATATTTGGCTGATGTACACAACCAAGAATGCTCCTTGTTTATATTTCATTAGAGAAGTAACACAAGTGACTCTTTGGGGGTCTAAATTGTTTTAATTTATGGAAAAATGAGTCATTTTAAATAAATTCAAACTATTTAAATCATATGAAAAACAAATAAATTACAATTAAATAAATAAATAAATCTTTATATTTATAAAGAGGGTAAGAAATTATACTCTTTCAAAGTCATAAACAGTGCAGTGCTTACATTTAATTTTTTTTTATTTTTTTATGTTGTATGAATTTTCGTGCAACTAGTCTTTCTAATTTTCTTAAATAATTTGAATTGTTAGAATTTGTTTAAAATAATATTTTTTTAACAAATTGAGATAATTTAAACTTGATTATTTGACTTACGAAGCTTTGATATTATAATTAGATGATCTATGAATTGGCTCTTATGTACCTCAATTAATTTATCATTTTTTTCCTAGTTAAAAATAAATTACACCCACCAAAAAAAAAATCCTTGCAATTTGACTGATCATAACTTTTCCTCACTAATTACTAATAAAATATTAATGCTAACCAGGGATCACTAATTTTTACATGTGACAGAATGTGTTTTTTTTTTTTTTTTTCCTTCTCCAGTCAGTTAGTCTTTTGATCAAACAGCAATAAGAGCCTTCCTTTTTCCCCATAACATCTATAACTGAAGAATGAAGATAGAAAAAGATTAGACCCTAGCCCCTCACTCTGAAAGAGAAACTCTATCTTGTTATGGTAGGTAACCATATAGAAAACTCCACTCAAAAGCTGTCTCTGGACATAAGAAAAGGCCTTGGAGTATTTGACTCACAAACTTTTGCAGCTATGCACACATTTCATGGCATAAATTGCTATAAAGAAACAGAGTAAATTGAGTTCATAAACACAGATCAGAACCCCAAGAGGTTGGCTCATAATTGTGAGATGTAGTAGCTCAACATCAAAAAAAGGACTATCATTTTGGAGTGGGTGAGAGTGATTCAGATATTAGCTCATTAGTAAGCCTTGTAGTGACACACTTAGGTGTCACTATTGTCAATTTAAGCCAGATCAAAAGTTTCCACTTGCTCTCTTAGCATTTATTGTGACTTTTGGTGTTTGATCACAAAGGGGTTCAGTTTCAGCACAGTATTATAATGACATTGACAATGCTACATTATTTCTAGTTTTATCCTTTTTGGCTTTTTGAGACATGGACAAAGCATAAACTGTCCCCATAAGGCATTGTAATAATGGAGTATCAAATTATAAGAATAATGTTTCATTCAACCCCTCTGTTGATTTTGCTCGACTTGCAGCAATGACCTTTAAATTTGTTGTAGTTCTTTTATTTAACTCTTGTGGAGGAAAAAGTGGAGAGATACCATTTTCAGAAGCTTCATGAACTCCACGTCAATCCCATCAAAAATAGTCGCGTAAATTCCCATCTACACTCAAATTTTGTCCCTAGGAGATGTTGGAATTATTAATCAATCTTAGCAAAATACTGAACCAAATGCAGTATGTATGACAATTCCCCAGGAAAGCTTGGGGAATCAGTCTAATACCTTAAAAAATTATAATTTATAAGTTGATCTCTAATAGTTTAAGTATGGAATTAAAATAATATTTATTAATACAAAATAAATCACTACTAATCTTTATTTTTGTTGAAAATAGACTCATAAGTCAGCAAGAGATTATTATCATAATCTCGAGTTGTCAGGATCCCCTTTTCTGTTTTTAAAATTTTTAACAATCCAGTCATTTATGTCATATTCAACATATGGGTCTTGAGATGATCTACCATTCTGGCCTCCCCTATTCCCCTGGTAATGGTTCGAGAGATGTATAGAAGATGTAATTAACTAGGTCAAGGTAGTTATTCACTTCACAGATAAGCATTTTTAAATGTTTTAAGGTATTAGTTCTTTGGTTAGGCCAATCTACAAAGGTATTGCAAAGATAAATTTAGTTCTAAGTTTATAGAAGATTATCATTGCCAATATGATAAAACTTATAAAGGTTGAAGATATTGATTGTTGTTTATTCTTTAAGAGATTTTTGCACTAAGTGGTAAGTAGTGATGACCTTTTGAAGTTCTTCATGCCACCATGCTAATAGGAAAAACTATTTAAGGAAATTTCAAAGGCAGAAATTCTTATTCATGAGCTAAGAGAGAAAATTGAAAGTAGGTAAATAATGGATCTTAATAGCATCTAAATAAAGAGATGTTAAAGATCAAAGGTATCAAAATGCTTTATCAAGGAGATCAAAATAACTATCAAAGAGGATGAAATAGGTAAATCTCCTATTGAAATAATAAAAGTATTTATGAATTTTTGTATTTTGGAGAGTGAAGATAGTAAAACAGATATTTGCCTACTAATACTCTAACTTTAGTAGAGTAATTTGGGTTTTTGCACAAGGAAAAATATATTTCTTTTAGGTGGTAGCTAAGGCTAAAGGAGGGACATGAATACATCCTGGGACTATATGAGCCCTGAGGAATAACGTGACTTGTTTATTAGAGGTGATGAGATCAATAGTGGTGGTTTTGAGAGAAAATCTATAAGGGTGTTTTGGGTTTTTTTGGTATATTATATTAAGAATTTATGACAAAAAAAACTATTCTTTTTATCTAAACAATTATTTATCTAAAAGAATTTTCTTGCTAGAGTCTAACACCTTATGGAGTGAGAAGTTATCTTTTTATACAATAAAGTAATAAAGGTTGAAATAAAAACTAAACTTTTCAATATCTCTTTTGATAACATAAATCTTTTTAAAAATCTATGATAATGTTTTTTAAATTCTTTCAATTATATGTTAGTATAACCATAATAATAATACTTTCTATCAAATTATTCAATGAGTACTACTTCTTAATAATCCTCACTAGTATCTGGCTGCAAAATTCTTGTCCCAAAATTTGATATTTCTAATAACATTAGATTTTGAATGATTTTCTTGAAATGTTAAAATGCTATATCTAGTTCTTTCTCCAAAAGTAAGAGTTTTTTTTTTCTAATCGCAATTAATACCATCTTGTCATATTAGAATATTGTATTTTCTCATAAATATTAAAATATTATATGAGAATCTTTAATATTTATGATTATTATATAAAAAATCACTTTTGCAGATTTTATAGAAATTCCAAATTTGATATTTAAGGAAATTAATTTAAATTATTGGTAACCTTTATTTTTATTGGAAATAAGATATTACACGAGAATGGAATGGAATGACTTTAGTCAGAGAAATTTTTTTAGGTGCATTTAAGAAAATTAATGAATAGGATTGAATTTGTATAAGTAGAGCCCATGTGTAGTATAAGTAGAGTTTACATGCAAAATAAATCTAAATCGTAGAGTATACAAATGACGTGGCGCATCGGGTATACGTAAGAATTACTCTTAATTAGAGGGTTCACAAACGTGTACGTCCATCCGACCAACAAATCGAAGCGAGCTTAAAAACTTTCTGCTTTGGGTCAACCAGTATGCCCCCCTTACTGTGATCACCACGTGTACCACTTGCCCCCTCTTGTTTCCAACTCCATTTTAAGGCCTTCTAACCACCCACCACATATATTCTTTAAAAAAAAAAAAAAACATTTTACTTTATTTATTAAAATAAAAAAAATAAATATTTTTAAAAAATTCTGAGATTAAATTTGCAAACAAAGTAATTAATACAGTGAAGTACACTTTTGAAAACGCCTAAAAAAATATCCGAACAAAATTCAACAATAATTCTGATCGTGATAACCAAAAAAATTACCACCAAACCTAAATTTGTCCTTTTCAATTTCATTTTTATTTTTTTGTTTACACTGAGGTGTCAAATAGTTGGCAAAATAGAGGCTTTTAGTTAAGTTGTTTATAAATTAAATTTATCTATTTAAGTTTTTTATTAAAAATTTAAAAATTGTTAAATAAAAAATGTCTAATAATGATGGAGATATTTTTGGGCAGCCATCATATAGCCTAAATAAATGTTAAGTTTTATGAAAATATGACAATAAATTCATGTTATTATGCAATTTTATGTGAATGGTATGTATCCTGATTTATCTTATTTTAAGCATTTATGCATCTAAAGCAAAATAAATAAATAAAATAAAGAGTACATAACCTACGAAATCATAAGAAAGATTAACGCCAGCCTCGCGCTCATTTATAAATTCTTTCTTTATTATTATTATTATTATTATTATTATTATTATTATTATTATTATTATTAAAGCCTCGTGCTCATTACGAAATTACATTTTAGCGTTAAAACTTTAAAAGAATATAGATCTTTTTTTTGGGTCAAATTAGAAGGCGCAGTTTGTGCCCGCACATGTACAGGGTGGCCTAGGAACTGCACAATATGAACAACTTATGGTTATTTTGATTTGAGACTCAGCTATTTTTTTAAAAAAATTTAAATATATAATAATCATAAATTATTTTATATAAAATTTTAAATAAAAATGTTTCACCTCTGAAAACATTGAATTCTGTATAATAGTAGGGTACGTTTGATGATCAGGAAAAGAGAGAAAATTTTTTAAAAAAATTATATGTAATATCTATTATATTTTTGTAATTATTATTTGATAATATTTAATTTTTTATTTTTTGTTAGTTATTCTTTTACCTTTTATTATTTGAATTTTTTTATTTTTGTTAATTTTTGTATGGTTATTTTGATTTGAGATACATAACTCTCTTATTAAAATAAAAAAACTATTTAGGGACTTTTGTATTTTGGAGGGTGAAAGTAGTAAAACACAAATTTGTCAGTTGATACTCTAACTTTAGTAGAGTAGTTTAGGTTTTTGCGCAAGGAAAAAAATGTTTCTTTTGGGTAGTGGCTAAGGCGAAAAGAGAGACATGAATACATCCTTGGAATATGTGAGCCTTGAGGATTAATGTGACTTGTTTATTAGAGATGATGAGATCAATGGTGGTGGCTTTGAGAGAAAATCTGTGAGGTGTTTTGGATTCTTTTGATATGTTATATTAAGAATTTATAACAAAAAAATTATTATTTTTTACCTAAGCAACTATTTATTTAAATGAATTTTCTTGTTGAAATCTAGCACCTTATGGAATAAGAAGTTATCTATTTACACGATAAAATAATAAAGGCTAAAATGAAGTTGAACTTTTTAATTTCTCCTTTGATAACATAAATCTTTTTGTAAATCTATGATAATACTTTTTAAATTTTTTGAATTATATGTTAGTATAATCATAATAATAATACCTTTTTATCAAAATTTTCAATGAGTATTACTTCTTAATAATCCTCACTAGTATCTGGCTGCAAAATTTTTGTATCGAAATTTGATATTTCTAATAATATTAGATTTTGAATGATATTTTTGAAATACTGAAATGCTATATCTAGTTCTTTTTCCAAAAGTAGGAGTTTCTATTCTGACCGCAATTAATACTATCTTGTCATATTAGAATATTGTATCAAGTAAAATATCATGCCCCTTTGTCATAAATATTATATAACAAATCACTTTTGAAGATTTTATAGAAATTCCAAATTTGATATTTAAGGAAATTAATTCAAATTATTGGTAACCTTTATTTTTATTGGAAATAAGATAATCTAAATTATTTTTATATCAAGTAAATTATTTTTAAATCATGAGTGTGCAATTAAATTGTTTTATGTTTCTTAAGAGGAAGTTTGAATGTGTATTGTCTGTTTTTAGATTATTTATAAGAAAAATAAGACAAGATAAAGAAAGTTATGTGAAATTAGAAGTAATTCTCAAAAGAGAAAAGTATAAAAAGGATGTGATCTTGAAAAACGACGATGGATGATTGTTTAAGAGAAAAAATGTAAAAGAAAGTAACCTTTGACGGGGGCATTCTCCAATTAAGAATCTATGATATGGATGTGCTAATAAGGAGAAAATACTCAATAATTTGGTTTCAGTTAAAGTTGACAGATATATTTAAACAAGAATAATATAGATAAAAATATCTTTTTACCATTATTATACATACATTTTTTATCCAAACCATTATTATACATACGTTATGAGATAATATGTATTTTATTACCATAAATGCAGTGTAACCATAAAAATAGTTTCTGTTTCTGTAGTTTGATATAACTGGTGTCGTCACAAATTTTTACATATTATTATTTATTGAAAATTTTGTGTTGTCACTATTTTTCATAGTGTATGCAAATTAAAATGATTACTCTATAGTTGACATTTAGAATCCCAATTATTTGGCTAGATATATTTTTTATTGGTCTAACGTCGGTCATACAGGACCTTCAAATGAAAGATTGGCCAATCATGGATTAGGTCGAATAATAGATACAGGGATGCTTTTTGTATTTTTGTAAAAACCTCCCACGATATTATTTTGGAATATATATATATATATATATATATGGCTATTATACTTAAAATCCCTCCAGCTAAATGATATAAAAGTTATCGCAAACGTGTTTTATTTCTTTTGTTCCTAAATAGATGATAATATAAGTAGTTACAAGACTACACTTAGTCTAACTCAGATTGTCAAATTTTTAATTAAAATAAACAGCATAAGAGTGAAAAAAGAAATTCTTATACTATCTTTCAAACACTCCGATTTTAACGTGACACCCCTTAACTTTATTATCACTTAAATTTCTAAAATCAGAACGCTTGAAAGATAGTCGTAAATGAACCACTTTGAATGTGAAACTTGAACACAAACTTTGGGCCCGCCGAGAGGCTTAGGCGGGTAGTCTCCAACACTATCCATCCACTCTTGGTAACTTTTCTTCTTAGCGTGAAAGCCTTAAAAAAAAAAAAGGTTTTCAGAAAACATCAAAGGGTGCAAAAAAACTTTGGCCCAAAAAAAAAAAACATAAAAACGACCGAGGATAGGAGGAATCGCGAGTCGTGGGTCGTAGCTGACGGTAGGCGACATAAAAGCATTAGAAGATAAACAAAACGACATAGAAGATGTTGGGGGACGAAAAAGAAAATATCAATGCATCCATCCTCTTGCTCCACCACCACTATCATCATCAGCAACTGAAAAACCAAAAATCTATCTTCCCTCCCTTCACCTAAATTCGTATCCATTTCATTGACAGCATCGATATTCACAAGTAGCTGAACACCTATCACTCCAAAACTTCCATGGTTATAGTAGCATCACTACCCGGACGTAACCTCTTCTCCTCCTTACCTTCAACACCACCACCCACCGACCCCACTGTCACCACCGCTACTCCTTCCCCTCCAATCCCAATTCCCAAATACCCACCTCCTCGCAGATCCCGCAAGTCCCAACAACACCCTCCTGAACCCTTAGAACCCACTTCGAATCCTGCCCTGAAGTTCCATCGGAACTCCAAGTACTACAAACCCGTCAAAGATGGCGTTATTGCATCGGAGGACGATCGCTCCGTTGTCATCGGCGAGTCCGGGGTGTCCTACCTCCTTCCTGGAGCCCCTTTCGAATTCCAGTATAGCTATTCCGAGACTCCGAGGGTGAAGCCGCTGGCGATTCGGGAGCCGGCGTTCTTGCCGTTCGCGCCGCCCACAATGCCGAGGCCGTGGACTGGTAAAGCGCCATTGAAGAGCTCGAAGAAGAAGATTCCACTCTTTGATTCTTTCAATCCTCCCCCGCCGGGTACGAAAGGAGTGAAGCAAGTTCAAATGCCAGGGCCGTTTCCACCTGGGAAGTATCCGCAGGAGGGGAAGACGAGGGAGGAGATACTTGGGGAGCCTTTGAAGAAGTGGGAGATAAGAATGCTTGTGAAACCTATGTTGGGTGATAATCGCCAGGTTAATCTCGGTGAGTTCTAGATGCTATTAAGTTTTGGTTGTTTCTCTTACATTTCTCCTACGCTATTGAATAATCTATTGCCTATACTGCATCAAGTGCTGTTTTCAAATACTAATATGAGTTATTTCCATCATGTGTCAAGTATTATGTTGAGCTAGTGCTTCCCCATACGGTTTTTGTGATGATGAAG
Organism: Erythrophleum fordii; assembly: GCA_032878935.1. NCBI lineage: Eukaryota > Viridiplantae > Streptophyta > Magnoliopsida > Fabales > Fabaceae > Erythrophleum > Erythrophleum fordii. The sequence continues at coordinate 42,329,695 of JAVQMF010000053.1, read as the reverse complement.
TATTTAATACCATGATCTCTTAATGGGATTATCTAGGAAGGGATGGTTTAACGCATAACATGTTGGAGTTAATACATTCGCATTGGAAGCGATGCCGTGTCTGTAAAGTTCGTTGCAAAGGTGTCCCAACCGTAGATATGGAGAACGTTTGCCATCATCTTGAGGTATCCTATTTTATTTATGTTTTCTAAGGTCTAATCTGGTCAGGTGGTCAGCATAGATAGCTTGCCTGGAAATTTCTTTTCTTTTAACTCATGAACAGATTATCAGTGGCTCTGGCACGATATCATTCCCAGGCACAGATTGTTTAGAACAGAACATAACCTGGAATTGGCAAAGCATATGTTCAGACTTCAGAACAATTAAGCTGAAATTGGTTCCTATGAATTTTTCAAGTTGTAATCTTAGTTAATGAATCAAAATCATTTTATATCTTGGTTTTGTTTTCACAACTGAGTCTTCAATGGTTTGGCCATACTTATTGAATTTTACTTTCGACAAATCTCATTTATTAGCTAATAAGTCAAATCTTTTTTCCATTTTATTATAGGAGAAAACAGGGGGGAAAATAATTCATCGAGTTGGTGGCGTAGTCTATCTTTTCCGTGGCAGAAATTACAACTATCAAACTCGTCCGCAGTATCCAGTGATGCTCTGGAAGCCAGCTGCTCCAGTTTACCCAAAACTTATCCAAGAAGCTCCAGAAGGATTAACAAAAGCTGAAGCTGATGAATTCCGTAAGAAAGGAAAAAAGCTATTGCCAATATGTAAATTAGGTAAGCCATCCACTTGGACCATCAGATCGCACTCTCTCATCCATGTTCACCCTTACACCCTAGAACTACCTCTCCTTCGGTTACACCACCTCTCAGTTGGATGGAGAAATTTGCCCCATTAACATCACTTGTTTCCTTTATTGTGTTTTGCCAAAAGTGGCAGAATCATAGAATGTGAGTCAAAACTGTGCTTAAACTCAAAGTCTTTGGGTTTAGGTATATTTCAAAAGGGTAGCTGAATAATAAACATTTCAATTCTAGTAGAATCAGCTACTTCAAAATTTTAATGTATATTTAAATTAGAATTTTCATGCCATGTTGCGGTTTGATACCTTCATCATAGGAGGCAGCTGGTGTTGATTCTAGTCAGTTTTCAGCAGTGTTAAATATCTGTGACATGCTTATGCTTGGTAGAAACGAGAAGAATGGGATCTTATACAATTTCATTACAAGATTTTACATCGTAATTCAAATTATAAATGTTATATTATGTGTTAAAATATTTTAAAACATATTATCATTAGATTTGGTGTTTAATTCTGTATTAAACCTTTTTATAATCTTTCGATGTTAGTACGTATAATGGGATATGTTGTTTGAAGTTTAAATAAAATTAAATACATAACTCTAACCATTCAAATACATTATATAAATTATGTAATTATTAGACTTTTTATTTAACTTTATAATATAAAAATTATTTTAAAATTAAATTTTTACATCATCATGTATGACATGGGTGTAGGATTGTCATGTATAACACAGGTACAGGACTAGTTAATATAAGAAGCTGTTTGATACACAAAATGTTGGGTATGGAGATGAAAATGAAAAGAAAAAAAAAATGAAATGTATGAAAAATGACCATCATGCAATTACTTTAAAAAAGTAATAACAAGATATAGATATTAATAAATAATGATGAGAATGGCATAATAAATATTGCAAAAAACAGGGAATCTGCTACCAACACAGTCTAATATGTTCATCCTTCTAAGCATTCTTTTCTGTTGAAAGTGATTGTAATTACATTCCTCCTCGGCACAAACTACATATATCTGGGCACAAGATTTGTGATTCTGACTGTTAAATTTAAACTACTTTTTACTTTTATCATATTGCAGCTAAAAATGGAGTCTACATTTCCCTTGTGAAAGATGTAAGACATGCTTTTGAAGGAAGTCCTTTGGTGAAGATTGACTGCAAGGGGATGGAACCCAGTGATTACAAGAAAATAGGAGCCAAGCTTAAGGTAGCTAGATTAATTTTCTCTTCAACCCTGTTTATGCATGACCCAGCTAAGTTTACTCGTACTACCTAATAATTCTGTAATCATTCCCTCTGGGCCTGTTTATTTATGTGTTCCCCAAGTAATAACACAATAATTGAGAATATTAGGCTGTGTTTTGATCTTCTTGTGTTTGCAGGAATTGGTTCCTTGTGTGCTGTTATCTTTTGATGATGAACAGATATTGATATGGAGGGGGAAAGATTGGAAATCAATGTACCCTCAAGCTCCTCCAGTTTTAAGTCTTCCTGAAGTTGGCATTGCAAGGAACTTGGACAATTCAGGTATGTTAAAGAGAAAAACATTTGGCTGAAACATTCTATACTTGCAAATCCTGTCCCAATTTTAAAAAATCGATGCTGAGTCCTTGCATCATGAATGTGCATATATCTGTGTGTACATTTATTTATAAGAAATTTTTATTGATAAGGAAGGAAGAATTGGCAAGAGTGAGAATTCCGAAGATGTCATAATTCTAACATGTCATTGATCCATGTCATAAGTGAAATAAAGAGAAGGGGGAGGGGGGACCTGAAAATTGAAAAGTGAAATTTAGAAGTGCAATAATTCAATATTTTATATCCACTGTGAGGTGATGTTAAGCAAACTCAGGTCTAGAATCTAGATAAGAATTGGTTTGTTCTTTGAACAGACATTGGGCATAATTATTTAATGCAATATAAGAATTTCGAAGGTGGAGTAATTGCTGCATATTTAAGGAATGAACGTGAACAAAAAGCTATATTCTAGAAATACATTATTGCATCAATTGAAATTTTGTGAAGCTTCACTTTACTTCATTGAAAATTTGGGAATAATAGCTCATTGGTCTCAAAATTAATAAACTTCAATAGGTATCATTTGGATGAGCTAGTCAAAAGTACAATTATTTGGGCACCCCTTTGAAATGATTTTGGTAGAGAAATGTCAGGAAGAATGTACTATTGTGCTTTATTCATGAGATGAAGACAACTTCAGGTCGACATAGAGTGCTGCAACACAGCGGTTTCCTTGGCTTTTGTTTGACAACTCCCTTATGTTGACTTTTTGAGAAAAAGCGGCTCCTTTTGCGTTTACATATATGATGACTGCGTGAAATCATGATGACAAGATTACTAGAGATGCCTTAATTATTACAAACTATGATTTGGTGGTGATTACACACACACACACACACACATATATGATTGTTCCTATATTCTCACCATATTTTACCCCCCCCCCCCTTCCCAAAAAAAATGGTGAAACGTGAAAGTATCATTGGGTAATAGTATTTAAGGATTTGCTTTGATATGTTATGTTGACTATGTTAATCAGGTGAGCATGATAGCAACATGAGGCGATCAAGCCCTAAAATGATGTCTCTGTGGAAGCGTGCAATAGAGTCAAGCAAAGCTCTGTTGCTGGATGAGATTAATTTTGATCCTGATGCTCTCTTGGAGAAGGTAGAGAAATTTGAGGGTGTTTCACAGGCCACAGAACACTCCTACCCGGCATTTATATTGTCAAGTGAAGATGCTGCTACTAAAGGTTCAATTGCAGACTTCGAAGACACCCAAGAAGACACTTATTCTAGTGATGGCTTTGCTACTATGGATGATGATGATGAGTATGACGACTATGATGAATATGATGAGGATAAATCGAATGATGTGGTGGATTCATCAGCCCCACCTGGATCACTACCAATTGATTTAATTGCTGAAAAGCTCAGAATAAGACAGGACAGGTAAAATTTGGTAGGGTCACATATCTCACTGGATGTAATTTCAAAGGGCTTGTGTATTTAGAATGGTTGGACTGTATTTGGAAGGAGAGGAAGATGTTAAGAAAAGTAGCAATCATGAAATGTACACAATTACAGTTAATAACAAAATAAAAAGTTTATATGTTGTTATCAGGCCTTTTTTTTTTAAATGCTCTGGTTTCATGCACAATTAGTGGGCCACAACTACGTGCGTTTCATACCATGTGGTGATCACTCAACCTGGGGAGCTAAGAGAAAATTACTTTCTCTGGATTTTATCCCCTTTTATTGAAATTAGCTCTAAAATTTAATTTTTGATAAATTTTGGGCTTTTCTCTGTTCGCTGTTGCTTGTAATTTCTAAACCAACAAAGCAGTTGTAGGGGCAGCCCAGTGTCCAAATTAGATTACGAAAAGCCGAGAGTCAACATTTTGCAGCTTCTGTTGGTGGTTTTCTCTTCTTCTACGGTTAGCGAGAAAGCACGAAGTGAGGAAAATTATTAGGTACGTCTATTAATTGGTATATAATAAATTATCAAAAATTCAATAAAATATATATTTATAAATATAATTAAGCTTTTTTATTTTGTTATACAATCAGAGCAACCTCAAACTAATTTGTACATCAACGAATCTCTACTGAACATTTAAAATAAATAAATAAAATTTTTAAATGTTATTCTTGAAATTAGTATTCAAATAATTAAAAAAGAAATATATATCTTTAATCTTTATATCAAATCTTAAAATTTTATAATAAAATATATTTTAATAAATTTTTATTTCCTCTTTAGCACATCGGAGATCAAATTTTAAAATTTTATACTAAAATATATTTTATTAATTTTTATTAATTCTTTACACAATTTTTATGCCCCGCTTTGTTGTAAAAAAAAAATTTGAGAAAAATAGAAATAAGATTGGAAAAAGGAATAAACTTTGATGAAATATAATTATGTAGCTCATAATCATGTATAGTATAATATATAAAAGAATGGAAATATATTTTCATTCTTATATTTGATTAAATAAAAATAATACAGTAATAAAAAAATTAAATAACTAACTATATTATCCTTGGTGAAAAAAATATTAAATTATTCATTTTTATTATTTTAATATGTAAAAAATATTTTAAAAATACTTGTACTAAAAAGTTCAAAATATTTGTTTTTATTTTTTTATTTGTACAAAATATTTTTAAATATTCTTAATAGATTTATTATAATATTATTTTTTATATGTCAAATTTACACAATATTTTTAAGCATCTTAATAAAATATTAAAATATTTTGCTTGCCTCCCCGGCACAAGCAGCTAAGGCAAACCAGTTTGGATGACACATGAACACTGACTTTTGGAAACAGAAGGCACAAAGGATATTGTTTGAAAGGGATTTATATCTTTTGCATCCTCATTCTTAAAATCCTAACACATCCCATCTAATTTCAAATGAAATGTTCATTACCACATTCGGGGTAATAAGATTCCAAAAAAATAAGAATAAAAATAGTAATACCCCAACCAAATGTCAATTCCATAAAATCTCTTTACGTCTCCCTTGCCGTTTGGCCTTTATTCCTACGTAGTACATACCAAACGTAGCCAAGGTGAGTAAAAGTGCGTTTGTTTCTACGTTTTTAAGAACTGAAATCACATTTTTTTAAAAGTAACAATTTATTATTTTTATACAAATATAATTTTAAAACGGGATTCCAAATACGCTAAATTTTGTACACGAAGGTAAGTCGCCACAACGTGATTCGGCGGCTCTTAATGGTGGTCTAGAAACTGCATGCTTTGCTCCGCTCCTATTCGTTGCTCCTAACCCAACCCAACACGTCATAATAAAGTAATAATGAGCTCAACCTACCAACTAGCGCCAAAATAAGTAATAATAACAATCATAATAATAAAATAATAACTTACTTTTGGAAAAAAAAAGAATGAAGAATCAACTCCTTTGTGAACACGCAACGAGGAATGACACGCAAATGGAAACCAAATTAGAAAGTGTAGAAAATAATAATATTTCGGGGGAAAAGTGAATTCTGTCTTCACTAGGATACTGAATCTTCTCTGATTTCAGGGAACGAAGCATATGCTCCTCCTTTCCCCAAAGCAAATTCGTTACGGGTTAAACTGTACACACAACTCGGCCTTCTCTCTCTCATTCGTACCCAAAGAAAAGGGAGAAGCAAAGCATCTTCCTTTAACATCGACGCCTCTACCCTCTGAGTTTTACTTGTCAACAGTAAGTGCTTCACCATCCTTCCTTCCGCCTTTTTTTTTTTTTCCCAATTAGGAATCATTTTACGGTGGTAATGAACTTTTGGGACTTTGGGTGAAACCCACCGGAAGTAAGGAATCTGAGTTTGGATAGATTGATAAATGAGCAAGCTTTTTTTTTTTTATCTGAGCTCTCTGTTTTGTCCCTTGTCTCAATTGTGTTTTAGTTTTGTAGAGGGAGGATTATAACAAAATTGTGTTTTAATTCTAGTTGTTTGATTGCATTTATGATGTGGGATATACAAGCTTGAACTTGTACTCCCTATTTGGCATCTGCTAGTTGGGAAACTGTCATACGTTTCTTTCTCACAATCCTCCATTTCTTTAGTTTGGATTTTCTAAATGCTTAGTTTTGTTCCCGATGTAATTCCTACCATGCTTCAAGCATCTTTGATCTTGATTAAGTTTGTGATGTTTCTTTAAAATAATTGAGGTTAATTGACGATTCCTTGGTGGTTTTTGGAGCTGAGTTAATTGAGAATTTGAGATGCTCATGACTAGTTCTTAGTTTTTGCCCAAAATATATCCGGACTACTAGCTGTCTATTAACTCCTTTCTCCGTTATCAATTAAATGTATTAAAGTACCTAAATTATTGCTTTTGTCTTTTTGGTGGGAAGAACATTTTTCTTTCTGCTGTTATTATAGCCATCTTTCTCTCCCTAGTTTTCCACTTGAATGATATCTGTAAAATTTTCCTTCACCTCGATTGCTTTTCCTAAACTTTGTGACTTTATCACTCATGCATACTTGGGAGGTTTCTAGGCTTAATTGAGTACATAGAGCATTAAAAAGCACACCAGGAAGACATTTTTCTGAAGCATTTATAAGTGACTCATGAGTTTCTTATCAGGATCCCCAGGCCATACTTGGCAACCCACCATGACTGCAGATACTACTACCCCAAGTTATTGGTTAAATTGGAGGTTCTTCCTCTGTGCACTATGGATTTTCATCTCTATGTCTCTCGCAGCACTTTTAATTTGGAGGCATGAAGGATTCAATAAATCAAGACATGAGAGGAGAGAAAATCAGAGAGAAGCAGCTGGGTTGTTATATGAGGATGAGGCATGGAAGACATGTCTTAAAGGAATTCATCCTGCTTGGCTGCTTGCTTTTAGAATAATTGCTTTTCTTGTACTTTTGGCGTTGGTCATTGCCAATGTGGCTGCTGATGGGGGAGGCATATTTTACTTCTACACTCAGTAAGCTACATTAATCTCACATATCTGTATACTTCAGTCTTGTTTGCATCTGTTGAATGATAAGCTGGACACAAATTATGACAATGCTTGCTTGGAATAATAAACCCTGCTCAAGTCTTCCATATGCCCTGCTCTTTAATATTGGAAAAAGAAAATTATACTTTACTGCTCCATATGCTAAAATTGAACTTTTCTTGTTTTATTGCCACCTCAAGTGGCAAATTAGGAACTTCTTATATTTATTTGTCTATTTTTGCATATTATTTATGGATCAAGTTTCAGAATTTTTGAACAAGAGCTTCTTTATACTATACAGAGACAGGGTTATTATGTTAACAATAGAGAGCCTTTGTTAGCTACGGAAATGCTTAATGTGATATAATCGTGTTTTTTTTTTTTCTCAACAGGTGGACATTTACTTTGGTCACTATTTACTTTGGGGTAAGTTTTTCACACATTGCCTCTTCTAAAATTCATTCTTATATTATAGCGAAAGTTCATAGAATGAAACTTTCATAGAACTATATTTCTTCAGCCCATTTTGAGGGGGAAGTTAGGACTACTTAGATTGTGATTTGTAAGATATTCAATGCAACTTGCTGATTCGGATCCTTTGTAAATCAATAAAATCTATCTGTGAACTTTCCTTTTTCATGTATTTAGTTCATATATCCTCTAATTGACTTTTGTTCTCAATTTCACCTACAGATTGGATCATGTTTGTCCGTATTTGGATGTTTCATCTACCCAAACAAATTTGAGGGTGACACGATCAATATTTCTTATTTAGATACAGAGCAAGGCACTTATGTGGCTCCTACGCTTGGGAGGGGTGAAGATATGTCTAACCTTCCCAAGAGTTCGGATTCCCATCAGGAACCTCATGCTCCAAAAACAGCTGGTTTATGGGGTTATATTTTTCAAATAATTTTTCAGGTAACTTTTTCTTTTTTTAATTGTATTGGTGTAGATTACATGATAATTTTATTTTTTAAATTTAATTAATGCAATGTTCTATTTTATTTTCTAATCTTTGACTTAGCTATTAACCATTCTTTTGTAGAGTCAAGACATGCAATTCTGAGTATTTTTTTAATATTTCGTTTATAAAAGAAATTGGATATGGTTGAAGAGGGCAGTCTTGAAGCAGAGACAGATATGTGAATTCAGAAGTGTTTTAGGGTCCCTATGGTTGTCATCAAATGGTTGACTTATAAAAGTTTGACTTTTTGAGATGGATGGCTTGCCAAATTGCATAACTTTTGGATGGGTCTTACAATCTGCCACAGACATGTTTTTATGTCCACAACTAATCAAAACAATACTGGCGGACATCAGTTCATTGTCAGAAAACTAAATTCCTTTATGATATTTTAAATAGTCGGAATCCTTAACTGTTATTGTCTTTGCTTTAGACTAAGCAAGAAAGCTTCTTCCATAATATTATTGTTCCATGGCTGGAAAGGCAGGTTCCTTCACAAAATATGCAATTCAGCTATATGGTCATGTTGAGTAGCTTTTGTATCCTTACCAGGAAAGCATTACCTTCTTGTTTGATTAATCTTCGGGTAACTACTAGTTTTATAAAGAGCCAAAGGGTTCGGTTTACATCTCAGATTACTATGTTTTGAACTGGGGCCTGGTGAGTGGTGACAAAGTATCCACAACTATCAGAAGTTTGCAAAATGCTGAGAATCTGTGATACAGTCTCTGTTACAGTTGTGTTCCCACAATGTCTTCCTATGCATCTTGAATGCAGTCCAATTATTAATTAAAAGCTGAAGTATTTGTAATACATTTTGGTGTTTGTTGTATTATTAAATGTTTTTAAGAGTCTATTTTACATTGAACTCGAGGAAATTAATTGAAGTTTCTTTCTTTTATTTTTTCTTTCAAATGATCAGACTTGTGCAGGTGCTGTCTTGCTCACTGACTGTGTGTTCTGGCTCATAATTTATCCATTTTTGACGTCCAAAGATTACAGTCTGGATTTTGTAAGTATGATCTATATTGTCCCTTTCTTATCATTTATCCTTTTGGATGGAAAGTTTTATACTTAATACACAGATATAATCGACAATAGAAAGTATGGTACAGAGGAAAACGTAACACAATGCTATTCAAATCGATCTATTCCTTATTTATACTAATAGGGATACAACTTAGGCTTCCTAACAGAACAGCCTAATTACTAACTAACTAATTCCAACTAACTGAACCCATGTAAAAATACTCTCTCCCTGAAAATGATCCTTCTCCTCAAGGATCTGTACAAATCAGAGATTCAAAAGTTCAGAAATTCAGAATTTTATTGGTACAATCCAAAAAATAAGTATTATTCTTCAATAGTTAATAGGAGTTCCCAATCTGCAGAACCCTTGGGCCAGTTGCCCCGTTCAACAATGGCCATATGAGTTAGGCCTTCTAATGGAAAGTGGATTAATTGAAGGATGCAATAGCTGAAAGGGTTCCCTTGCAATGGTCCCGTGGCCCAATTGCCTAGTTGGGCCTACAAGACCTCCAATGGCCTTTTCACCGTAAAACATAACATGCCTCTGGCATAACATGGTCTATTCTTGTACTGCCCATCCCCTCTAAATCTCCGCCGTCCACGAGTTCAACCCCAATCTTGTCCATCACAAAGAAGAGAGCCCTTTGTAACGCAAATTTAGAGTGTGTTTATTTCTACGTTTCTAAAACTCAAAACCACATCTTTTAAGCAATAATTTATTGTCTCTACACAAACATAATTTTAAAACAAAATTTTAAACATACACTTAACCTTTACGTTATCACAGCTTTTCTCCATCGTAGCCACCTCAAGGTAAAGCGGTGATGATTGTGTTTTGATAAACAGAGTTAGGTCTCCTACTTATCTTTTTTTTACTTATTTTTTACTTATTTTGATTTAAATCATTTAGATTAAATTTGAACAGTTCAAATTTAATATATTTAATTTATATTTTTTTTATATTTTTTTATTTCAAAAAATACAAAATGTATAATAAAAATAATAATCTTTTAATTATCAATTTTCAAAATAATAATTTAAATTAAAAAAATTAAAAATATGAAACATTAAATTTAAACTATCCAAATGAAATATGGACGGTCATCCAGTCCCTTGATAAACACCGAGTGAGCAAAAGTGAAGGCAAAGGAATTGACACCATAGAAGCTGGCACGATGGTGCTACTTCTGCGAAGAATGCGTCCCCGAGCATTGGGGACGCCCTCTTTGGAGCCGATGATGACACCTGTAGTACCAGGAAACTCCGGTGATATTGGTTCCAACATAACATTGGCTGAAACAAAAAGGCGTTGTCTTCTGTCGGTACGTTGTTCTTCGCTGGTCCTCCATCTTTGAACTCCTCGGCTTCTGTAATTCCCTGTTCGTTCAGCTTGGCAAAGAAAACCCCATCGAGAACTTCATCAGTGTCTGTAAAGATCTCCATTGGCCTACCGCATCGTTCGGAATTATCGTCACCTTTCAAGAACAATTTCAAGTTTCCATCCTACTCGCCTCTTGATTCTCTTCGTCCTCGTCAACCTCTTCAACTTTGTAATTGGTACCTTCTTCCTCTTCTTCGTCGCCACTTGAGTCATCTTCCTTTTCTTGCATCTTATTGATTCTACACTTCCAGGGATCCATCCTTTCCCTTGGTATTGGATTCAACTTCAGTTGAATTCACTTCTTCTTGGCTTTTCATGGCCAGAGAATCTTGATGCAGGGTGGTCAGTGCACGGCTCTTAGGCTTCACCTCTGATTCGAAAAAGGTTGTTACAAGTTTCTCCAGTTGCTTCTCCATTTGCGCCAATGAGCTTCGCAATTCGGTAACATCTGTTTCCACCATCTTGATGTTGTGCTTAAGCTTGCTGAGCTTGTCTTCAACCCACATCTCTCATGCCTTCCCATGGAACGAAACTGCTCTTATACCAGGGGAAAATGTAACACAGTACTATTCATTTCAATCACAACTCTTTACATTGATCTATCACTTATTTATACTAATAGAGATACTAATAAGGCTTTGACAAAACTAACAATTTAACATATTACTAACTAGCTAACTAACTAATTCCAACTAACTAAACCCACGTAACAAAGTGTGTGCCCTTTCTTTCAATTTTTATATTTATAGAAAAAATTAAAATTAAGTTGTACATTTTCATTGAATATTAAAATGACTGCTGAGTCTGTTCACCACATTGCAACTTACATCCATGAAAGCAAATGGATATTTTTCTTAAATTTGAGAGAGCAGTACTCAAAACTTTTCTTTCAAATCATATTTTTTGTGCTTTTCAGCATCTGCCCAACGTCGAGTACCACATGAAATATGTGTTCAAGTTTTGTTTGACATTCTTTGATAATGATCAAGCAAATCAGTCTGAAGACAGAGTAAATATGCTACAAAATATAAATATTAACCGATTGTCACCCTTAATGTATTGCTTTCTTCTTTTGCTATCTATAGGATATTTTTCTTTCAGCTGAATGTAGTTGCACTTCTCAATTGCAGTTGATTGTTTGTATGCACTCCATTAACGCTGTTTTTCTTCTTGGGGACACATCATTGAATTGCTTGGTGAGTTTGGTTTTAACTTTTTAGTGGCTTATATTTTCCCCGGATTATCAAGTTCAAATTTACATCCATTTTCTGTTGATATTTGCAGAGATTTCCAATGTTTCGGTTTGCATATTTTGTCTTCTGGACGGCTATATTTGTTGTTTTTCAGTGGATCATCCATGCTTGTGTTTCAATTTGGTAAAAACGTCTATCCCTTCTTTTGATCATACCTTTTCCATAAAGAAGATTGATTTTCATGTTTATAATATGCTAACCTTTGTTATAGGTGGCCTTATCCTTTCCTTGACTTGGCATCCCCATATGCACCTCTGTGGTATGTTGTTGACTCTTTCAGTTTCTTGATTCAAATGATTGTCTCCTCTTGATTCAAATGAACATAGTCCTATAGATGAGCTTTAAGAACATAGACTCAACAAATATTTTCACTAAATAGATGTTATTGCCCATCGGTGCATGCTTATCCTTCAAGATATGAAGATAGAAAAATTCTTAGGTAAATCAAACTAAACCAATCATAAAGAAACATGCAAGTAGGCACATTTTTTGTAGGACTGCACTTAACATGTTTATATGTCTTTTCATAATTAACTTGGTTTATGTAGTTTTTGAAAATTAAATCTAGTTAAAGAATTTAAGCATAATGTTATTTATGCACGATGTTGACATATGGGCTTGATATTTGAATTTCCTTACTGTTAGAAGACAGACAAATATTAAGCTGTAATATTCAGTGAAACTGGAATTTTTGGTTATTTAGTTTTGGTCAAGGCCTTCAAACATGACAGACTTCAAATAAAATGTTGGAATCAATCTTGTAGTTTTTAGTTATAAAATTTTGGTTCAATTGAGCTTACTTTTTTGCCCTGTTGGACTTAGGTACTTTGCTGTGGGTTTGCTGCATATTCCATGCTATGGCGTCTTTGTTCTAATAATAAGGTTGAAGCACTTGTGGTTGTCAAAATCATTTCCTGAGTCCTGCCAGTTTGTACGGTGATAACACATTCCACAAGATTAATAATTCTAGCAAGAGCCATTTTAAAGATTAGATTTGATAATACTAGATAGCTATTATTTACCGGCAAAAAAGTGTTTAGAAGAGCATTCTTTTTCTTCGAAGGGCATTTATGGGGAGGGAGATTTGTACGTTTGTAGGTGTGATGTTTGAATTCGTTTACGAGAAATATCCTTGCTTTTTTTTTTTTTCTTAAAGCTCGTGAATAAAGTGTCTCGTTCTTTTATTGTGTGCATTTTCAAATATCTTTTGTAAGAATGGATTAGGATTACTTTTTGTGAGGACAAATATAGTTGAATTTTTCGTTTACATCCAAGTCTTCCACAATTCTCTGGCAAACATTACCCCAAGTGACATTGGAGGAAAAAATAGGTTTAAAAAAAATAAAAATAAACTCTATAATTTTATGTTGAATTTGTAAAAGACAAAAAAATAAAAAAATTTTAAAAATCAAATAGTAAATGACCAAATGGTGCAACGAACGAACAATTCGTTAAAATATTAAAATAGTAGGATCTATTGGCAAATTCACTTCATGGAATTGCCAATGGCATTGCACCAGCAATGAATATGTTAAAGAATTTCTTAAATTTGTACGTGTATCTAATTTATATTGCTTGAGTTGATTGCTTTACTTATGTAAAGCAACATGTCTTAGCATAGCTTCGTCAATATAAGATCATATGTTCTTACTCCCGAATGAGATTTACTTTCCTATGCAAAATGAAATCAGCATGGTTCATAAACTCGAAAAGAATAATCCTGCAATAATTATGTGCCAAACAACCATAGTCAAACTGAAGAATCATCTTCGGAGGTTCCTAGGTAACTTCAGAAAATTCAAAAGAGGCGGTAACGCACATTAGTGGGTTCCTTTCAAATCGGGCAGGAGGGCCTATACAAGAATCATTTTCCAATTTTCAAATCTAACTCTTGCTAGTGGGCATCCGGAATTTTACATCATGTCCAAAGAAGCCCAAAATCAACAAATGTGAAAATAAAATTGAATACAAGAGACAGAAGTGCCAAAAAAATCAGTAAGCAAACAAGTTGAGGACAATCAACGGATCAAAATGCCACTCAGGCAGAGTTTCAGGACAAATGATCCAAATCCAAATTATGATGCAATTAGTTGAAATCATGGCCAATCATACAGCAGGAGTTCCCATCATCTGGATCCTCGTTGATCCCAACATATCTCTCCCAACTTTCCCTCCTATTTTAACCTCCTCTACTTTACCCCTTCTCTTCCCTGTCGCCAATCATAAGAAAAAACGACAGGCTTCCCGAAGTTCTAAGACCAGGCAGAACAACCGAGGCCGGCTTCCATACAAGTAGAAAGAAATCAAGGAAATTAAATATAATATCCAGCTATGGCTTTACATATTTTCTGATAAACTGTTCCAACAGAGATATCTCCCCATTTAAACCGGAAGCTTCTGCAGTCGTAACTTCGTTAGTGCACTGGGAAAAAGAAAATGGTTCTCCAACAACCCCAAGGGTGAACTCGTTTGCAATGTCAGCTGATGATATTGCACTTCTTGATGCCCGCAATTTATCACTGTATAAGGATAATAAAAGTCAAATAAAGTTGACAGATTAAAAAAATTAATGCTGTCACATGGATTAAACAAGTATCACATATATTTCTTAGATCAAAATAAACCAATCATTTGATTCTGAGTGTAAAGATAAATTATTTTGAAAAAGAAGCTACAAAGATTAACAATAGAAAGTACTAAGTGAATCTGAAAAGAAGCACCAGATTCCCCTCTAAAATCTCCATCTAGTTAGGGGGTATGAATTCAATGTGAAGGAAAACGATAGCATAGCCATGTGAATGTACATCCAAAACTGCAAAGTTTTAAACACACTTTTGGTCCCTCTAATTTTATAAAAGTTTTAATTTGGTCCCTCTAGTTTAAAAATAGACAATGTTGTCCCAGTTTTTAAAATGATCCAATTCTGCATCTGGGTCTCATAATGCATACAAAATTTAGTGTTAAACTTAATAATTTGTGGACTTAAATATCATTTATTTACTCGATATCATTAACTTATGTTCAGATATGACATTTGGTATTAAATTCCAGATGAATTATAAGACAAAGGGGCAAAATTAGACCATTTTAAAAAATAGGAGGACATCATTGTCTAATTTCCAATTAGCGAACTAAATTGAAGCTTTCATAAAACTAGAGAGACCAAAAGTTTATTTAAGTCAATTCTAAATCATTTGGGGAAAAAATAAAGTGCATAGATTAGCTGCATTATTTATAAACTGCTTGAAAAAATTGCAATAATAACGCAACTGATGAAAGATCAAATGAGTAGCATTTAGGAATTGGGACTTGAAGTCATACATTTCCTTCTCCATCTGTCTGCGGATAAATTCCTTGGAATGAGCAGTAACTTTGTCTGCTTTGTTGCAGAGAATAAGCAGTGGAATCTTCTTCCTCACAACACTTCCCTTAGTCAAAATATCATACAGATACCTTTCAAAATGTATAGTAAGAAAGTGTTAGAATCCTTATGGGTACTAAAATCCTCTCTTTCCCGGGAGCTTGTGGGAGGTGGAAGGTTAATTGTTTAAAACTTTAAATCTTGCTGCCAATTGCTTACTACAGACTCACCACTACTATTGACATAAAGGATGAAAAACTTTTTGTAAAGATGATAATCTAGCAAGCAGCAACAACTAAAAGGATATAAAAAAATATGCACACAATGTACTGTTACACTATAGGGACAGAGGGAATTACTCTGAAGCAGCACGGCAGTTTGGTAAGAATTCCAAAGCATCAACCACAAAAACTATGCCAGCTGCTTTAGGCAAGTACTCATCCAGTTTGGGTCGAAGACGAGAATGCCCAGGCACATCAACAATATGAACAGGTTTTATCTTACCTTTCTGTTAAAGAAACAGGAACAAGGTTTGCTCTAGTGTTATAATTCCACAATCAACAAACAAATTTAGACATACAAGAGATAACTTCCACCATTTTAACATGGCAATCTAAAAGCAAAGTTTCTTCTATTTATAAGGAAAAAGTATATGTCCTCTAATAATTATAGGGAATAAGGTGCACAAAATTTTTGCACATCAAAGCATAATTAAATGTGCAAACTCATGAATGCATTTGAGTGCAAAAGGCTAACATTGTACCTTTGTTGTTTCAGAATGAAGAACAAACGTGCCCTCATTAGGTTCCATTGATGTAACAGTGCCCTGATGAGTAGAGCCATCCCTAAGCTGACACAGGCATAAAAAATACATCAGAAACATTGCGTTTGCAATGGAAATGCAGATCATTGCCTGTATACTGTATACAAATGTACCTTTTATGAAAGGTGCAAGGTAATCAAATAACTCAACAACTCATAACAAGATGATAACTAAACAGTGAAAAGGAGAAAATAATAGTATACTTCTCTAGAAGGAAGATTATATCCAATCACTTAACGGTATGAGCTAATGTAAAAAGATGTTTTCAGTTTTTTCACCATCCACCTCATCATGACCCTCATTTTGTCTCGGATTATGCTCAATTGCACATAATATTTGGCCTTGGCAGAGTTACAACTAACAATCAAGGTTATGCATTTTAAAAACTAAAAAGAAACAACCTAGCTCTCCACCTCTTGTTTTCCGATTATAGAAAACAAAGGGATTTTGCAAAAGTCTTTATGTCCTTCTAAAATTGCAGACCATATTTATCTTTAGGTTTAAACTATAAGACATCATAACATCCATTTGGGCCTTTAATAAAGTTTTATCTTTTGTTAGAAGGGATACTAATACAGCATTGTCGGCGTGGAGGTGGGGGTGGGGGGTTCCTAACAATCACTCTTTCTAACAGCTCAATCTTAGCTGAAGATTAACGAAGGAAAGGAATTGACACAGTTAGCACATTTTGGCACATAGGTTGTAGACTCAATATAACATCCCTTCATCAGGTTGTACAGTAATTGTTAAGGGAATATGGCTGCCCCCATTGGGCACCAATCACGAGTAAGCATGAAATCAAAGATAGACTCATATGATGAATGTGTCTAGTCCGTACCCATAAAAAAGAAATGGAAATAAAATATTATTGTGAAGTATTCAAAGCAAATGTATTCAAATGTCAGTCAACTAAAATAACTAGAGGAGTCAATATGATGAGTATTATTCAAGAATGTCATTTGGGTCTTACTTGATAGAATAGAACAGTTTTCCCACTCCCATTAAGGCCGGTCAGGACAATGGTATTAGACTTCGCACGTTTAAACAAGCGAACTACAACATAAAACATAACGATAGTAAAATCAATAATCATTATGAATTAATCAAAATGAGCAATATCCTACATAAACAATAGAACATACGAAACAAAACTGTACTGTCTATAGAAAAAATAAATAATTGTAAGGAAAAAAGGGCAACAATATAACAATCTAACCACTTACTCAACAGAAGTAGTATGGTTGTAAAGGCCAATACAGCAGCGGCAGCATACAACTGAGTCGGCGGAATCTGACGAAGATATTCCAAACCCAGGTGCCACCAGTGAGCAACTTGTTCCTTCCACTGTTCGAATTCTTCCATTGGCCCTAGAGAATTTCAATTTCAAATAATAAAATTGAAGAGAACCTAATTTATTGTCTGGTTCGAATATAAACATTGGCCTTCCAAGTTTGAGGCGCTTTATGGTTGCGCTAGGCACAGATTTTTCTCAGTTCAGAAAGTGAGAAACGAAGAGAGTAGTCAAAGAAATTATGGCTTATGGTTGCGCTTACCGGCCAATTATCGACGGCGGCCGACGAGAGAGGCAGCGAGAGAGTGGACGAAATGACTGTACCTCCGACACCGAGAGAGACCAAGGTTGCCGATCTGCAGATCTGGAGTGTCGACGATCACTTGGCCTTTTGAGATCAAATCCGAAACGGCAAGAAAGGGGTGTCGTTTGGCATCTTTCCTCCACTTCTGACCAAAGCGAACTTGTTCTCCACTTCTCTTCGAAACTTCCATTAAAAATAAATTAATCAATTTATAAATAACTATTTTGCTTATTTTCACTACGAGGGAATAGATTTTTGTGGGATATATTTTGTCTTCATTTAATTTTTTTTTAAATTTAACTTTTTAATATTCTCTTTGAGACTTTGGTAAATTCATCAATTTCCAACGAACTAGTTTTCTAATAATTTTTAAATATTATTGATCTCATTTTATATGTATTAATCAATAATTAAGTGTGGCTAAAAAAGTCGATTATTAAGTTCTGAAAATTGGAGTTAATTTAATGTTCCTCTTTAGAAGAATATTTTGGATTGGGCATCTTCCCAACATTATCAGACTGGGCTTACGCTTGAAAGGAAAGCCTCGGTCAACTTTGGGGCTCAAAATTAGGCCCAACATAGTGACCACAACAAGGTAGGCCCAATACTGTCCATGCGGCGTCTAAATTCTCTGCAGTTCAAGGAGAAACTAAAGTCATATAGTTAAATAGAGAAAGATTGAGAATATAGGCCAAAAATGGAAAACAACTTTCAACAGTAAAAATTTCCCATTTTTCTCTCTCCAAGAGCAAGTGCAAAGTATCTGTGTTTACTTAGGGTGACAAATTATGAATTGAAAAAATTAGAGTTAAAAATATTTATTTTAAAGAATTTATATCATTAAATTTAAAAATTTTTATTTAAAATAATTGATAATTTATCGTAAAACAATGATAATAAATTTTTTAAAATAAATATTTTTAATTTTGAATTCTTAACTCTAATTCTCCTTTGTGAATTATTTCAACATAATTCATAATTAAAAAATTTACAAATATATATATATATATATATATCAAAATACAAGTAATTCTTTTCAACTCAGAGATTGTACAATTAGTTTCCCTCAACATTAACAATTAGTTATAAACTCTGTATACATTCAATTTTGGACAACATGATCCTCTATTTCACTCAAAAATTGAATATCACTTATGTATACAGACTAAAAGAAGCCACCCAAATATACATCAAACCTGTCATGTTAAGTTGCAGACAAAGTTTTTTCTGTCATTTCCTTCAGAAAAAAAAAAAAGAAAAAAACTCTTAATCTACATGTCAAATATATATATATATATATATATATTGTTGATTTGATCTCATTTTAACCTATATGATTAAGTGATGTTAGAATTTTATACGAAAAAGTTAATATACGGAGTATGTTACATAAAATTAAATTTTGATGAGGATAAATTACATAATTCCTTTAATTAAGAAAGTTATTTTCATTTTGATCCCAAAAAAAACTATAATATAAAACGGTAAGTGTGCCATTAATTTTATTGATAAATTAATTGACGCTATCTCAAATGGTTACATAGGTAAAATTTTGAATAAAAGGTTTTCTTTTTGTACTAAAAGAAATTTAATTGATGATTTTTTTTTATGTAAGTTTCTATTAATTTTTAAAAAAGTTTAATTGAAAATGAAATTTTTAATTGGAAAAATAATTTTCAAAGCGTAAAGAAAAATGAAGCCATGCAGGGGCCTTCATTGCACGAGTTTTTCTAATAAGCAATTATTATAACCATTATCTAACTTAGTCATTCTCTAAAATTTAATGAGCAATTTGCTAAACCAAATCGGTGAGAGAGAAGGCGGCTGTAGTTGGCCAATTGCTTATATGCCTTGGTAGCGAGCAAACTCCCTCAGCCTGGGGTAGGTGGGGTAAGCTATTTCCTTAAAAGGATATAAAATAATAAAATAATGATAAATTACATTATTTTTTGTTTGTTTTGAAAATTTACGCATATTTTTAAATTAAAAAAATACATTATTGTAACTTTCTATATAAAAATCACACGAGTCAAATTGAGTTTTTGCCTGATCCAATTATCAACCTGTTTTAGCACCAGCAAAATTTTATTAGCATAGTGCCTCGTCTACCTTGATATGTCATTGGGTTATAACTTTTTTTTAATCAAAATTTTTGGTAAAAATTTAAAAATAGCCTTTCAAAAAATCAAAAGTTTTATATAAATCTCATTATTTTTTTAAATATATATATTTGGGCTAAGCCGAGCAAAACTAGCCAATATGATTGCCCTAACTTGGATCAATCAATTTTTTTTTTGGTCTTAATCTAACCAATCCTAAAATGACTAATTGGGACTAGGCTGTCAAGTTAATCGAGCAATCCTACTCTTTTATGATTATATTTATTTTAACCAAAATATATAAATATTTATTATCTATATAATATAACGAATATTAAATACATATTTGATGCAAGTAAAATAGTTGTTTTAATTTAAAATAAATAAAAATTATAGTTTCTATCACAAAATAAAATTTTGAAACTATATTTTTTTAATAAGTTATATTTTTAATAAAAAAATTTAATTTTTTTTTTAATATTTTGATCATAATTGACATTCAAAAGAGAGAATTTGTGTATATTTTTACAATAAAAAATAATATTGTATAATTTAAGTATTTCTTAAAAAATAATAAAAAAAAAAACTCAAATGCCACTAGTCAATCCTCTTCTAAGTTTTAACACATTGACCTCAAAGTTGTTGGACTAACCATCTTTCAATTCGTTTTTGCCTTCAACACACACCAGATTGATCATAAAATAATACAATTCTATTTATTTATTTGTTTTATTTCTCACAACCATGGCATGATGAAACTACAGTAAAATTGAATCTAATGGTGTCTTCTCTTATAGCTACGCTACATGGAAATTATATGTATTAAACTGATTGTGATACTACCTAGCGTCATATTCAACGTGTGCATTTTATTAATTTCTTCTTCTTTCATGTTCCAATTTTGCAGGTTGACAAATAATTAGAAAAAGACCAGAATTCTCTCCACAAGGAATGGTTTAGTCTTAATCGTGAGATGCACTTCAATTTTAATATAAATTAAATTTATATTCTATACCAATCAATAAAAATCAAATCTGTTACTTAAACCATGATCATGGCTATAAATTACATGATACCATGTATCGAATTTTGAACAATTTATAACGGAAAAATAATTAAAAAAAAAAAGAGTCAGTTGTTACATTCCAAAAAATTATTCTCCACATCTTATACTTTGTTTGAATTAAATGACACTACTACCAAATTCTGTGCCTGTTTATCAAGAAATTACAAAACTTAGTGGTACTATCACAAATGTGTGTGGCACATTTATTGTGCGTCCTAAAACATTTAGGAAAAAAGGAAAGGAAAAAAAAAAAGTGGGGAGGGGGGGGGGGGGGGGAGCTTTCCCGTTTGCAATTTCAAAGTGAAACCTTTGAGTTTGGAGGAAATTTTTCTCAAATTCAATGGCTTTTTTTATCAATTTTGAAGAAAGTATAACATTTGAAAGAATAACTTTTTGTATTATAGCATATGGACAATTAATTTTTGGTCTTATAACATCTCAACTAAAAAGCCTGGCATATTATTATCTCATCTCTTTTTTATTATCTCAACAGACACGTTATAAAAGAAATAACTAATAGATCAAAGTGATATAGTTAATCATAGAAGAATTTAGATTCTTTATTTTTTTGTCAGTACCAATTTAATATTATTTTGTTAGAAAGAGATAAATTAAGAGGTGTAGATTCTATATATTCTTACTGTCTTTCTTGTAGTGTTAAAAATATATTAGAGCCACACTCCTTAATCTATTTGTCTCCCACATGTATTATGTTAATGCTAAGAAGTAAATGGATTCAGATTCATTGTACGGGCTCTTAGCCCCTGATTTTTTTGGTTGCATGATTTGTTCTAGTCCTAATTATACATTTTTGGAAATAAAATGTCTAATAATTAGTTACTGGATTGTCTAAAGATGAAAAATCATATAAAAAATAAAGACAGGTTTGGGAAGTTTAATATATATATATATATATAGAGAGAGAGAGAGAGAGAGAGGAAATCCAAGAAACTTCAATAAAAAAAGATTTTTTTAATTTACTCACACATTTGTAGAAGTGTGTTTTTTGCTTTAATTACTTGAGTTCAAACTTTAGGCCAACATCTAGGCTAATTTATTTTTTTAAATGCACTAAGATAATGTAAAAAATATGTCATTAAAATTATCTAAAACAAGGCTTAATTTCGATTAACATATAAGCTGGTTCAAGAATACTTTAATCATATAATATATATATATATATATATATATATGTGTGTGTGTGTGTGTGTGTGTGTGTGTGTGTGTGTGTGTGTGTGTGTGTGTGTAATTGTTAGATTAACAAGAAAAAGCACCATTCACTAATTCCTACCAAAAAAAATTATTTTATGATGCTATTAATCAAACTTATTTTATTAGATTAACAAGAAAAAGCACCATTCACTAATTCCTACCAAAAAAAATTATTTTATGATGCTATTAATCAAACTTATTTTATGGAACTCACAAGGAAAACTAAATTACCCAACTGTTTATATTCTCCCATATACTTAAGAAAAAATTTAGACACATTCATTTTTTTTTAACAAATGAATTATGGATTAATCATTCATTTAAGATAGAAAGACAAATGGTGGCTTAATTATAATTTTAGTAAATTATACAAACATTTCTTAAATTTTGTTAAAATTATACAAACCTATCATATATTTATAAAATATATATAAGTTTATCATAAACCAAAATACCCCTTATTTATAAGATAGATAAAGAACAACATTACAACTTCAAGATGTCATATCAGTCATTTGCAAATTTTTTAGCCTTGAACAATAGTACAACAAGATCCAAAATTCAACTGCAAATTATCCAAACACAAATGAAGAGGAGCCAAGAGCTACCATGCCTAGGAATGACCTGTTCTACAGTGGGCATGTTTAAGAGTAACTGTTAAGTCAAGTTGCGTCAAGATACATGATTAAGTTAGACCAATTATGTTAGCCAATATGACTTGATCCAGTGTCTTTAATTGAAAGAAAATGATTTAATAGGAATTTATATAAAGATTTTTTTTTAAAGATAAAATATAATTTTATAAGAATTTATATAAAAATATTTTTTAAAGTTTATTTTTTAAGATTTATTAAAAAAACTAGAGATACTTGTTCAGGGTAAAGCTGAATATTGGGCTTAAAATTTGAAACTTGGTATAAAATTAAGCTAAACATTGAGATAAGTCAATGCCTAGGTTTAGAATTTGTGCAGCTTTGCTGTCCAACCAATTTAGAAGGTTTAAAAAAACAAAACAAAACGTATTGAGCATTTTGTCTGCCAAGCCACTAGAGGCTGTTGTGGCAACTCCAAACGTTTTTAATTAGAACAACAGTTAGGCTTGAGAGAGAGTACGTTTTTCACTAAACCACCACGACAATTAAATTTTAAGAGTACAATTTTTATTTATTTGCCTATAAAATCTTTAATTAAAAATAGCTACGAATTTTTCTTTTAACAATTCAATAACATATGATTCTTTATTTTTTTTACTTATGTTTATTAAAAATCCCAATAAGAAATACTTATTTAAGTTCTTTTTTTTCCCACTTTTTAACTACTTTTCTTTATACCTCAACTTAGCTTCTCCAATATTGGAGCTGAGGGTGCAAATGTAATCAGAAAGAGTCACCATGATCAACAGTAATCAAACCCCCACGTCATTTACGTACACAGGTTCAACGTATCGAACACGCACAAACGTAACAGAAACCGTTGTCGATGTGGTTGAAACGTTGGTCCAAGTTGAATTAGGTAGGTGCCGCATGTGTTCTGTGTATTCCTCTAATTCCCCTCTAAACAATCACTATAATTCTCATTTCTTCTGCGCTGAACCCAACCTACCCCTCATTTTTTAATTATTTTTTCTTCTCCAAAAATCAATCCTTTCAGCTATAAATACAGCCCGCAAAACACACATCGGTCAGTGGTTTGTTGGATCTACCCATCTGTCTACCCACCTGCTCCACCTAGCTTCTTCTCCCCTCAATTCACTTCTCTCTCCAACGGTAATTGCATTCTTCTACCTCCCTCCAGATCTCCAATCTGTTCCATTTTCACATTAAATTTTGTTGTATCGTGTTTGGGCTGCTATTATTTTCTATTTCGTTTCTCTTCGTACAATCTGCTGAATCTTGAAGCTCAAATTTTGATTGGAATTTTGAGGTTAATGGGGCTATTTTTAGTGTTTTTTTTTTTTTGTGGTTCTTGTTCTGACATTTGGTAATGGTAAGGTTGGATCGATATTAATGAATTACTGACTAGTTTTTTTTTTTTCTTGTGGAATGAACAGATTAAGAAGAAATGGCACGCAAGAAGATCAGAGAGTACGACTCCAAGAGATTGTTGAAGGAGCACTATAAGAGAATCTCTGGCAAGGAGTTGCCTATCAAGTCTGCACAAGTACGTACTCTTGCCATGGGTTGTAGTTTATTTCATTGCTTTGGGTAGCACAGTGTTGTGCATCTTGCACTCCAACTCTGTTGGACTAAGATCATGTCCAAATTAAGTTTGAGATTGATTGTTTCTGTTTGATAATGTGGACCGAAACTTATTTAGATTCAATACAAATTCGAGATACCATGTAAATTTGTCTTAGATCAAGATAGCACTTGAAGTTGTCAGGTAACAAAATTCACGGCTAGCAGATGGATCCATTTTCCTGGATTTTCAAGCTTATTATAAACAATATAGTCAATTTTGGTTTGTTTGCTGGATGAGTCAGTTTGAAGTCTTCGCATGGCTGTTGTTATAGATGTACATATTAATTATAACTCTAAGTTGGCACGTGTATAGATCTTTCTGAATTTCTGTTAATTAAATTTCTTTATTTAGTCAATATAGTTCTTGAAAGTCTTACGTTCAGTGTGGAATCTTTTTCTTTTCAAAGCTAAGTTTCTCCACAATGGATATAACATTGATGAAGTCCTATTTTTGTGAATCAATAATATGTACAGTCTTAAAGATGACTGTAGCTTGCATATTGAATTTGAATAATGATTTTGTTCTTCATTCTATGCCCCAGGTTACAGAGTCAACTGATTTCAATGAACTTTTGGAGAAGGAACCTTGGCTTTCATCTTCAAAATTGGTTGTGAAACCTGACATGTTATTTGGAAAGCGAGGCAAAAGTGGTTTGGTTGCCTTGAACTTGGATTTGGCACAAGTTGCTTCTTTTGTGAAGGAGCGTCTAGGCAAAGAGGTGCTTTTTAGCCTCTGTTCCTCCAGATGTTTCTTGCACAATTTTCCATTTTTCCAGTTCCAATACATACTTTTCTTTGTTCCCTTGAAGTAGTTGATAATATTTTTCTCTAAAATTACAGGTTGAGATGGGTGGATGCAAAGGACCCATAACCACTTTCATTGTTGAACCCTTCATTCCACACAATGAAGAGTTTTACCTCAACATTGTCTCAGAGAGACTTGGGAACAGCATAAGCTTTTCAGAATGCGGAGGAATTGAAATTGAGGAGAACTGGGATAAGGTACCAAAACGTGGATTTTATACCTCACAAATTAACTACTCAATGTAAGTTCAGCTCATATAACCCTCCCTTGTAAATAAAAAGTGGTTTGATCATATTTCAGGTTAAGGCTATATTTGTTCCAACAGGAGTTTCTCTTACTTCAGAAATTATTGCCCCCCTTGTGGCAACCCTTCCCTTGGAGGTAAACTACTTTACCTGTATTTTTGTTTATTACCATCGTTCTTGATGTTATCCAATGGGACCATTTGATTGATATCATGCATGGTTATTTTCATGGGCACTTTATTTCAGTTACTGACGAGCAATTTGATCTTGTTTACAGATCAAGGGAGAAATTGAGGAGTTTCTCAAGTCGATTTTCACTTTATTTCTAGGTATATTTATGAGCCACTAGATAGGCCAGTACAATGAGTTTATTGACAGTAACGTTTAAGTCTTAACCTTTCCCCTTTTTTTGTGTGTGCGCTTGTACCAGACTTGGATTTTACTTTTCTAGAAATGAATCCTTTCACATTAGTTGATGGAAAGCCTTATCCGTTGGATATGAGAGGTGAGCTAGATGACACTGCTGCTTTCAAGAACTTCAAGAAGTGAGTTCCTTCCTTTCAAATAAATGTCTGCTCTTATTTTCAAACATAAATATTATGAACTCCAATTCATCTTGTAAACCAGAATAATATTTTGCATTCAAATTTCTTTTCTTACAATTTTTTTGTTAGGTGGGGAGACCTTGAATTTCCATTGCCATTTGGAAGGGTTATGAGCCCCACAGAGAGTTTCATTCATGGATTAGATGAAAAGGTGCAGAAATCTAACTTTGACCTGTACTTGCAAATCTTATTTAATTCAGTTTTAACTTTGTCCATTAGAAGACTATATATATATATATATATATATATATGGATGCATATATATATGTTTGTGTGTGTGTGTGTGTGTGAAAATTTAATTTTTCTTCTTAATACAAATAATGAATTAACTCCAAGAATGATATGGTGCTCGTTCTAAACTACCTGTGTTTTAATTTTCCATCAATTATACTATCACTTTTAGGTATACAGCAACTTTCGTCTGTGAAGAGTTCATGATTTTTGTTTGCATATTTAATACTTGCAGACTAGTGCATCTTTGAAATTCACAGTGTTGAACCCAAAGGGCCGGATTTGGACAATGGTAGCAGGAGGAGGCGCTAGTGTCATCTATGCTGATACGGTGTGTTTTTCTTAGTTGATAACCAGACTCAAAAGTTAATCTCTATTCACTGATACCATTAATCCACCAACTTCTTATATACTAAAACATAATGATTTAAAACAGGTAGGAGATCTTGGCTATGCATCTGAGCTTGGAAATTATGCAGAATATAGTGGGGCACCAAATGAAGAGGAAGTCTTGCAGTATGCTAGAGTTGTAATTGATGTAAGTAATTCTTGTCTCCCCCTTATCTTATTTTGAAACGGGTAACTACTTCATTCCTGCTCTATGACTATCTCATTGTTTGTTTCCTTACAGTGTGCAACTGCAAACCCTGATGGCCAAAAAAGAGCCCTTGTGATTGGAGGAGGAATAGCTAACTTTACCGATGTTGCTGCTACATTTAGTGGCATAATTCGAGCACTGAAGGAGAAGGTAAGCCTATCATCCATTTTTATCATGTTAATTTGTGTCAAGGACCACTTCACCCAAAAAAGTGCAAAATTTATTTTAATTAAGAAAAATGGGGAGTCAGAATTGAACTTTAAGCCATTTGGTCATTGAGGTTCTGATACCAACTTGAGTTGTTAAGTGAAACCCCACAAATAGTTCTATTGCAATCCTTAACAATATGCTTATAATAGAGTTAATTGGCTGTTGTGCTATTGCAAACCAGGAATCAAAGCTAAAAGCAGCAAGGATGCACATCTATGTGAGGAGAGGAGGCCCCAACTACCAGAAGGGTCTCACTAAAATGAGAGCACTTGGACAGGAGCTTGGAATCCCCATTGAGGTTATAGAACAGATTCCTTAGCTGATAGTATTCAGTATTTTCAATTAACTTCTGATCCTTAGCAGAAAAAGTATTTGAGTTTTGAGGAACCTTTTCTGATATTTTTGAGGTTTCTTTACAGGTTTATGGACCAGAAGCAACAATGACCGGTATATGCAAACAGGCAATCCAGTACATCACTGCTGCTGCTTAATCATCCTAGTTTTCAATCATTTCCTTAATTTATGTGTATTTTCATGGCAAGTCTTAAAGTGATTGTTGATTCTTAGTCTCCATTTGAATTCCTAGAACTCAGAAATTTAGTGAGTTAGAGCATAGGTTTACACAAATCCAGCCATCCAAAAATGTGGCCTAGAATGTTTTGTATCTTATTCTGAATGATTATGGGCACTGTCTTGGCAAAATAAAGAGTTCAGTGTCATTCATTTATGTTGGAAGTCTGGGTGCATTGTCATCTCATATTTGCTTCTTCTTTTTTTTTTTTTCCCCTTAACATTAAGTTGATTTTTTTAATCATCATGTGGTGTTGGATTAGTATGCATAATGGAACTTTTGATACAAGAATGCCATCATGACAAAGGTGAGTTTTGGGATTCAGGGTTTTAGGTCAATATTCTAATTTCTTAAATAGTTGAAAATTCATTTATAAAAGATTTGAGCTTGACATATATATATATATATATATATGAAGAAAAAAGAAAAAAAAATTAACACCCCTATATTATTTAGGTCATATAAAATGCATACACTTTAAAATTCTCATATTTATTATAGTCAGACATCTTATAAATAATCTTTCAAGTATTTGAAAAAATAAACTGGCAAGTACTAAACACCACCTGAAAAAATAAGGACTAGTCCATGTGTTTTTTGGGCTAAAAGCCCATTCGTTAGAAGTATATGGACTCAAGATTAGCTCATGTAGCCTCTTCGTGGGCTGAGGAACCAGGTCATTTCCAACCAATAGCCCATTGATTAAGAGCATTGATTTCTTCTCCCAACCACCCCCCCCCCCCAAAAGAAAACCAAAAAAAGAACAATTGGATGTTAGTTCAATTAAATGACCCAAAAGGTAAAGTTTTTTTAAAAAAAAAATAGACTATTTCATTGAACAAATAAAGGTGAGAGGTAGTAGGACCCTCTGCAATAAAGGATCCTTTTGCATGCTATGCAATAGCGAGACTTTTTATGTTTTTAATTTTGTTTTTTGCTTTTTAAAATTTAATGTTTAAGATAAAAGGTAAAAATTATAATTGTGAGAATAAAAAATTTAACTATAAAAAATTATAATTTAAAAATTTTAACTATATTACTGAAATTAAACTCTAAAGAGCAAAAAATAAAAATATATAAAACATTGCAACCCTTGCAGTAGGATCTCTTATTGCAAGGGATCTAGATTTATGAGACAGTATTACTCATTTTTTTAAGTATTATAGATAAAGGGTCTTTTCAAATTTTGTTTGAAATTAAATTTTCTTCTTAAATGCACTCTTTTACAAAAATGGTGCATTCAATAGCTCATTAACTAAACATATGGATTTGACTCCAAAAACTATAGAGACTCAAAAAAAGAAAATTAGAGTATTTGATTGAACAAATGAAAGTGAGAGACTATCCAAATTCACGAGAAAGTAACTACTCATTTTTTTTGAAGTATTAGATCTGTTTGATTCACAATAATATGAACGTAATCCCTTTATATAGTTTATGTAATGTCTATTATATTTTTATACTTATTATTTCATCTATCAAATTATCTTTCTAAAATTAAAAATAAAATAATCATTTCTTATCTCACTTACCTTTACTTATCTATATTTTACATTCTCTTCGCTATTATATTATTCAACCAAATAGAGCATAAATTTTCTTTTGGAAAGCATCATTTTACAATAATAGTGCAATTGGCAGCCCATTGATTAAACGTATCAATTTGATCCAATAAAAAAATGTATCAATTTGACCCAAAAACATAGTTGACTCAAAAGAAAAAATTAGGTATTCGACTGAACAACTGAAAGTGAGAGAGTAACTACTCATTTTGAAAATTAATACAGATATGGTTTTTCTTTAAAAAAAAATTGTTCAAAATTAAATTTTCTTACAAACACATTCTTTTACAAATATGGTGCATCCAGTAATCCATTGATTAGAAGAATCAATTGGACCCCCAAAAAAGGTATAGAAGGTGTCTATAAAATTAGATGACCCAAAAGAAAAAATCGGAATATTTAATTGAACAAATGAAAGTGAAAAAGTAACCAATCACTTTTAAAAGTATTATAGATAGGGATTTCTTCATATTTTGTTTGAAATTAAATATTTTTTTCTTAAACGTACTCTTTTATAAGCATGGTATAATTATAATTTTATTTTTAAATAATTAAATTTAAGTTAATAATTTTTTTCTTTTTTACCAACCGAACTATCATCTTTTAGTACAACCTAAACATTCCTTAAACATAAGCAGTAATGTTTGGGCCCCAAAAACAAAAAAAAGGGCAATGTTGTGTGCCGGTTTTATGAACCTGCAGCGCCAGTTTTCTCAACAAAAATTGAATCCAGAATTATGGTGATCCACTATTAATCTGTTATTTAAATCCGGATAATCTTCTATTTTGTAATCTCTTTTTTTTTTTTTAAGTATAAAGACATAAAAATCAAAACCGAAAGGCAGAAATCTGGAATTTTATTTAGGTGGGATAAAAAGAAAAAAACAAAACAAAAATAGTAGAATATACGACCTACTAGGCTGCTACAATATCATTATACAAATAAAATATTGTGTAAATTCTAATTATATGATTTTACTTTATTTTATTAAACAGTATATAGATAACATAATATATTAAATAAATGTAAGAATTTCTCTACACAACAGTGTGATTGGAGAAAGAGTCACATAGCTTGGACTTTTTTTTTTTCCCAACATTCCAATACTTTTTGAATGTAGGATTAATTTTGATCAAAATATGTAATTATTTCTCCTCGTGAATTTTTTTTTTACAAACTCAATTTTTTAACATTATAAAAATTGGTAAATTCTTGTATACATTGCTAAAGTTGTTGCACCGAAATAATTACTATTAGGCATATCAAGAGGAACACACGTGATGATAATATATTAGAATATGTTAATTGGATGCTAACTTGAAATAATTTGTTATATGGCAAAGATGCACGTTTGGTCCTTTTACTTTATTTTAAATTTTATTTTTTTCTTATCTTTATTTAATTTTAATTAATTTTTTTAATGTTATTGTAAGTTCAATGTTTATCCCTTAATTTCATCTAGTTTCAATTTGATTATTTAATTTTACATTAAGTTTTATTTTCATTCATTAATTTCATTTGTCTCCAATTTGAGCCTTTAATTATACATCAATTTTCACTTTTATCTTTTAATTTTATTTAGTTCCAATTTAATCCTTAATTTTCAAAAGTTATTCAAATATTTTTTTAATTTTTTAATTTTTTAATTTTTTTTATTAATATGAGTAATTCCCATGAAGCGTAATAATTTTTATTTGAAGGTTTAATTCCACATCTTATTTTTTCACAAACTAAATTAATTGGTACTTGATAACTAAACTTATTTTTATTTTTGTTTTCCTCATTTTGATGTTATTAACTCAATTGTTTCTTTCGATGATCTTAACCCTTAATTCATATGAAGCCTAAGTATGTACTTCAATTTGATGGTATTAAAGAAGGGAGAAAAAATATTTGAATAGTTTTTAAAAATTTAAAACTAAATTAGAATTAAATAACATTAAAAGATAAAAATGAAACCTAATATAAAGTTAATGAGATAAATTAAAACCAAAAGAAATTAAATGATAAAATTAAAATTTAAGATGAAGTTAAAGTACTAAATTAAAACCAAGTTAAAAGACAAAAAATAAAACATCAAATAAAGTTAAATAATAAAAAACAAAACTTCAAGTAAAATTATAAAACTACAAATATATTTTTATCTCGTTGTATTTACATTTTAACTTCAATATTTTTTAGATTTTTTTTTTTATGAAAATGAAATACAACAAATTATTTCAAGTTAACATTCAGTCATTGTCAAGTATCTAAAATACCATGTAATAATTATACCAATACAATCATTTTTGAAGTATATATGCATGGTGATAAACTACACTATTTATAAGTTATCAACAACGCACTCCACTTTAGGTTTACATGAAAATGTAGATTTTTTTTTTGTTTTTTAATTTTGACTCTGTTTTTTAAATTTAAAATGGAGAGTATAAGTCCATTTGCTACTAGCACGGGGCCCACCCTAGTTTACCACATAAAGTTTCTTAATTATTGGATTGCAACAACTGTATCACTTGCCATATCATTATAGGTGTAACTTGGACGTTAAAAGAAGGAAAAATTATAACATAAAATTATAAGTTAAAATATTTATATTAAAAAATTTTAAAAGACCTTAAAATTAAAAATTTTAATTTTGAGTTTTGAGTTATGATTTTTAAATATAACTTAAATTTTTAGTCCTATGATTTTTGAAAATAATTTTAAAATTTAAAATCTTTTCATATAAATATTTTTAATTTAAAATCCTAAAATATAATTTTTCCCTTAAAAGAACGTGGTGGATGAGTTAGAAGTTGAAATCATCAAATATGATTCGCGTTACCAATTTTGTGTTTTAGCGAAGACTTAGTGCCTGTTTGGAACAACGTTGATCCACCTGCGTTTTGGCCCAAACTTGGGTTTGCTTTGAAAAAGCTCGTTTCATCATGTTTGGATTCACGTTTCTCAGGCCGCACCATGGTTCAAGAGCATCCAAAAATCACGTTGGGTCGAAGCTATTCATACTCGCTTTCTGCCAACCGCGATTGTCTTGCATTGAAGACGCGTTAACATCCTCAACAGTTAATTCCCTTTATACCCAAGGTTCAAATCAGTCCGAGGAATCGGCAAAGAACAGCAGCATTGAGCACAACACTGAGCACCCAAGCTCCAATTCCATTACACCCTCCTCTCAAGAAATGCAGTGCAAGCATCGCAATATGACCTACTAAATTAGAACCCAACAACAGCATCTGGCAATTCAGAGTGAAGGAAAAGCACTTCGAGGGCAATCCGATTTCCGTCCAGAATTTGTACCCATAGACTAAAGAGTAAACGAAAGTGGTCATCAATATGGCCGATACCTGAAATGACTGCGAAAATTCGAGCCAAAGGAATGACGTGAGTAGGAGAATGGAATGGTTAAATAGCCTGAAAAAGGATAGCTTCCGGTGATGAAGAATGGCAAAGAATGCTCGAAACAGGTGGATGAAGCGAGAGAGATAGAACACGTAGCACCAAAAGAAGACAGGCCCAGATGGACGAATACCAAGTGGGAAACAGAGGACCCACTCGAAAGGTGTAGTTCTGGTTCGCCGCCATAACCATCGAGTGTCTCGAATTTCAATATCAACGGATAAGAGCATGCCCATGAATATGAGGACGGAGATAAAGGCCATGGCTAGGCCGTGGACGGCGGGGATGGGCCCCAGTGGAACAGGACAGTGGCGACGGCAGATTGTGAGGATGACATGAAGGGTAATAGCAGCGGCGATGTAGGTGGAGATGGCGTTGATGAGGAAGGACCATGTGGAGCCCTATGATTGGGTGGGGCTCCATCTAAATGATGCGGTTAGAGGGTGCTTTGTTAGCCAATATTTCAGGCCTTTTGTTATAGCACCTACCATTACATAGATAGCTTGTGATGAATGGGGAAACTAGGATTATGATCACCGAGTCTCTTGCAAAAGCTTAATTGGGCTTTTTGGTAATTTCACCCATAAAAGTGATTTTGATATATAATATCCAAACATCATCAATTTTACTAGAATCACTTTTCAACTAAAATTTTCAAACATAAATCAGTTCAGATAAATTCACTTTTACACAAATCAATTTTGCATAATCAAGTTTACTAAAATCAATTTTACCCACCATCAATCAAAACACACACTTAAACGAAAGTCGGAGACGGAGAATGAGGTCTTAAAGACGCAGAGTTGAAATCTTTCATACCATTCTGTGGCCATTGTTGGAGCTTACGTGGTTTCTCGGAACTTGGATCCCTACTCATCCTCAGGGTTGAGGATGAACACGTATTTTTTGAAATTTGAACCGTTGGATTTAATGTTTTATGTTTTTAAATTTTTAAATTTAAATTTTTACTTTTTTAAAATTAATAATTAAAAAATCATTTTTATTCTGTATTTTATATCTTTTGAGATAAATAAAATATTAAAAATTAAAAGTTTAAAAATATCAAATATAAACTATTTAAATTTAATCAAAACGATTTAGATCAACATAAATAAAAGATAAGTAAAAAAAAAAAAGCAAAGGATCTGGATCCAGTTTCTCGGGCCTTTCCCTCACTCCTTACTTTCTTATCTTCTTTTGCCCAAGGACCACCACCAAAACCCTACTCGTCTTTCCAATCATGCTACAACAAACGAGTTAGGCATCCTTGAATTGAAAAATATTAAAATTTTAATTTGAATCTCTTTTATTTATATTTAAACAAGTATGTTTTTTATTCCAAATTCAACCATGTTCTAAGAAAAAATATAGATATTAACTTTATTTCTATATTAAAAAAATTTAAGTTGAATTTTGTTAATCTAACATACCATTAATGGATGTTTGATATGCACATTTTTCTTTTTATTGTTGAAAATATAAGGTGTAGAATGTTAGATTGTCGTGTTTGGCATGCAAGTAGAAAAAAAAAAAAATTCTCGGCATTCTCACAAATTTTCATTCCAACTTAGAGGGTCCACGACATGGAATACTTCTGGTTAAGTGAAAAGATCAAACTTCTTATCTTTCATTACTTTGAATATCTTAACCTCAATCCATCTCTTCTTATACTCTATCGCTTTCGCCACCATTTTTATTGTCGTCTCCACCAACTTGCCATCACCATTGTTATTATTTGTTTTTTATTTAAAAAATTATTGTCATAAGTAATTATTAATTTTTTTAATGATAAATAACCAAGGTTATGTTTGAAAAATGGTTTATGATTCAATATCATGACTAAACCAAACTCATTAATATAGTATTCTCAAGAATGTCATGAAATATTATAAATGTTCAAATCAGTTTATGCGTACTAATTGGATAAAAGCCAACTAATTTATACTAAAATTAAAAAATTATTAAACATGTGATAACACTCAATCACATCTTGTCTATTGGAAAAATTATAATTCAGAATCTAAAATTGAAAATATTTACATTGAAAAACTTCAAATTTTAAAATTATTCTAAAGGATTATAAGATACAAAATTTAAATTGCCCAAAAAACTTTTTAATTTAAAATGATAAGTTAAAAATTTTTATCTTAAAATCTTTTAAAATAATTTTAAAATTTAATATTATTCAATATAAATATCTTTTAATTAAAATTTCTTAACTGTAATTTTTTCTTATATATTTGCCATCACTATTAAACTGATAATCTCTCTCTCTTCCCCTCACCTAAAGTTTGGTCATCAACATTAAATCTGTATGTTTTACCAAGAAAAAAAAAAAGTCTGTAACTTGATTATAACAATATTAGAAAAAAAAAAACACCACACCTAATCATATTTACTTTTTTATTATTTGGTGAACCGAACTCCTTGGAATTATATATGTACATCATCTTTCTCTTGAGAATGGAATATTAACAGAGGGACTGGAAGAATATTGCATGTGTGGGTTTCTAACCAATGTGTTTGAACTTCCTTACAAGAAAGAAATTGCTTATTCCATATTAGTGTACTACATGAATCAGTAATAATTATATCATATTATATTATATATGGTCATATTTAGAAGATTTTTACTGGACTTATTTTTAATATGTGTATAAAGTAATTTCTTTAGTAATTTAATATGTTTATCTTTATTAAACATAATTTACTTGAAAGTTTGGAGGTTGCAAATCACCTCGATGGTCATTGAATATTATTGGGAATTTCAGGGTTTCCTCGTTTTTTTTTTAGCACGTGCTGATGAAAAGCATGGAACGAAAGGGAAGAATTGATTCTTGTATTTGGATCTCTTTATTTATTTTCATTTTTTATTAATTTTAAAAAATAGATATAAAATATGTAATATATATATATATATAAGATTCATTATTCAAGTGGATTTAAATAGATATCACATATTAGGTTTATTTCTCTTTAAAGTTGACAAAAAAATTAAAAAATATATATGAAAAGAATCCAGAAGTATTGATCCTTTCATTCTTGGCGAAAAGGATAAAAATATATGATTAGGCATTTTAATTGACCCATATATAGACCCCTCTAGAAGGAGTCGCCTTTTTGGTATTTCATGGCTGAATAGTGAGAACAATTTGTGTGTGTGTGTGTGTGTGTGTGTGTGTGTGTATATATATATATATTTCGTATAATTAAGCATGCAAAAAGTCAATAAATTTTATAATTAAAATATTGACTTTGATAAATTTTTATGAATGATAAAACCTTTTTATTATTTTTAAGCTTTTATTATTAAATTTTTAACTTAAAATATGGCAAATAATTTTTTTAATTATTCAATACTATAAAATTAAATGTTTTCAACAGATAATTTTATATTATACTTTATTAAAAAAAGTAATAATACTACTAATTTTTTTAAAAAAAATGATCTTTATGATTTTTTTAAAGGTAAATGCCTCAATTTTTTAATCCTTAAACCTTTTATCCCTACATAATTTGGTTCCTAAAATTTTAACTCGTTACTCTTCAATTCTTTATCAGTTAAAATAAAAAACAAATGTACATATTTTAGGGATTAATAAATAATAAAATTAAAATTTTTATAAATTTTTTTTATAAAGATAAACCTTAGGAATTAAATAATTAAAACATGTATTCTTTTTTATAAAAATAAATTTCCTCAAAATTTTACCAACTCGTCATTTTCCAGCCCATAGAGTAAGATAGGTGTTGGCGACTAGTCAAAACGCGTATATGAAAATGATAGATATAGAAAGTCACTGGTGGATTTCGCTGTGAATACTGGTGGGGATAGGTATGTGTGATGCTTCCCAAACATTCATTCGAAGGGTAAATTATTGATTTCCTTAAAATTAAATTATTTATTTTAAAATACTTTATATTTTATAATTATTTTAGTGGATTAAATAATTTAATATTTTAAACTTCAAAATATATTAAGAATTAATAAAACTACTATTAACAATTAGTGTTTTATATAATTTTTTCAACTAATCCTATTATTAATTATAATATAAAATTTTTACTATTAAAATTTTTGGGAGTTATTGGTTATTATTAACTGCCGTTTACCATACAGAATTATAAATATAAAAATGAAAAAAAAACAAAGGCATGAATGAAAATAGAAATAACTTTGTACTCCAATTTAATAAAAAATAATATAAAGTCACAAACATTGTCATATAATAATAAAAACAAAAAATATTTTAAAATATTTTTGAAATATAAAATTTTTAAAATAAATATTTTAATTTCATATTTGAGATTTGTTATTTTCCTTTCTTGCCACATCATAAGAAAACCTTCAAACGAGGTGACATTTCAATGTAAAATGAAGATAACTCGTTCAATTAATTATTCCAACATATGTACCTCCATACTTCAATAAAATATGGTCATGTAAAATGTAATCTTACATGACCATATTTTATATCATTGTATCTTATTTTCGTATATATTTGAATTATTAGTTACCTTAAATAAAATAAGATTTAGACTTAGATATAATTCTTTCTTGTATTTTTGTATGAAAATTTTTAACAAAATTATAGTATATATAAATTTTAAAAAAACACTTAATCATATAATTTTAAATTATAAAAGCAATACATTTATTTGTAAAACTTATAAATTTATTATACTTTAATTAAAAAATTAATAACAAACATATATAAATTATATATAAATTTTTTAAAAATAAATAGCGACCCCTCTTTAGGGATATGCATTGGGGTAATAATTCAAACACATATTTATACTTTTTTCTTTTTTCAATTAAAAGTGGTCAAAAGCCCAAACAAACACGGAAAAAACCTTAAAGGACACGAATCGAAGCTAAGCCACTCGTGTCAGCTTCTAAGGCCTCGTTTGTTATAAGGGACTGATTTTTGATATAATGGGAATGAAAAATAGAATGAAAATAAAAAAGAATCTTATATCCTATAATTATATTTGGTATGATAAAAGAAAAAATGTGAATATTTTTATTTTTTTATATTTGAAATGGAATGAAAGAGAGATAAAAGATCAAAATACTCTTATTTATTTTTTATTTTTAATAATTATAAAATATAATAAAATAATTATTTTTAATTATCAATAAAATAAAAAATAAGAAAAATATTTTTTTTTATTTTTGATAATAAAATTTTAATTTAAAAAAATTAATTTTAATTATCTCTACCACCATAAATTCAAACACACAAAAGTAAGATGGTCCAAAAATTTGCTTTCCCTCAAGGTAAACTACTTTGTATCAAATATATGAAGGTTTGCACTCTCCCATATTTAAAGGTTTTAACTTTTCCAAGAAAAAAATTATCCTGCATACCAAACATGTCTTTTCTGCTCTCCCATTTCCTTTCCCATTCCATAAATGTTCTCTCCCATCTATCAAACGAGGCCTAAGGGTCTATTTGGTTAGATAATGGAATAAGGGAGGAAATGTAAAATGTAGATAAAGAGGAGTAGGTAAGATAGGAAAAGTTTTGTTTGCTTCTATTTTTAAAAAGATGATTTGATAGTTAAAATAGTGATTTAATAGATAAAAAAAATATTTATGAGAGTATAATAAACATTGCATAATTTATGTAAAGGGAATGCGGTCGCATTATCGCGAACCAAACAAAACATAAGGGTATTTATGGTATTCTCATTGTTACGTAAAAGATATATATATATATATATATATTGCAAATATTTATTATATCTTATTAATTATTATTCAATATTATTTTATTTTATTTTTTTAAGTAAACACATAAATATCATTTTTTATATTATTATTATTATTATTATTATTATTACATATTTAACATCATGTTAAATCAAACAGACTCTATGAGTTGGTTAGAGCCAAAAGGAGGGACATAAAAAACACTGGGACCAAAAGACTTGCCTTCAAGTCTTGTTAATTTGTTTGTATATGAATTTTTTCAAATACGTGGGCGAGAAAATTACCCAAACAGAGATTTGTGGTCTATATGTATTTCCATATATAAAATTATTATTTTGTGGATATTTACAAAAATTTAAATTGAAACTTTTCTGATTTTAATAAGTCTTAAAATTATAAAAAGATAATTTTATATTATACTTTATACAAAATTAATAATAATACTAAAAAAAATTTAAAAGGTAAATACCTCAATTTTTTAATCCTTAAACTTTGTATCCCTACATAGTTTGGTTCCTAAAATTTTAACTCGTTACTCTTTAATTCTTTCTCAGTTAAAATAAAAAAAAAAAATTGTACATATTTTAGGGATTAATAAATAATAAAATTAAAATCTTTACCTTAGGAATTAAATAATAAAAACATTTATTCTTTTTTATTAAAATAAATTTCCTCAAAATTCTACCAACTCTTGTCATTTTTCCAGCCTAAAGAGTAAGATAGGTGTTGACGACGAGTCAAAACGCGTATATGAAAATGATAGATATAGAAAGTCACCGGTGGATTTCACTGTGAATTCTGGTGGGGATAGGGATCTGTGATGCTTCCCAAACATTCATTCAAAGGGTAAATTATTGATTTCCTTAAAATTAAATTATTTATTTTAAAATATTTTATATTTCATACTTATTTTAAAGGATTAAATAATTTAATATTTTAAAATTTAAATTATATTAAAAATTAATAGAACTACTATTAACAACTAGTGCTTTATATAATTTTTTTTTTCAATTAATGCTATTATTAATTATAATATAAAATTGTTACTGTTAAGACTTTAAGAGTTATTAGATATTATTAACTGCCGTTTACCAAACAGAATCATAAATCTAAAAATGAAAAAAAAAAAACTAAGGCATGAATGAAAATAGAAATAACTTTGTACTCCAATTTAATAAAAAATAATATAAAGGCACAAACATTGTCATATAATAATAAAAACAAAATAAACATTTCATAATGTAAAAGATTTTAATTTTTTATATATTTATCGATTTTCTATCACTTTTTTTTCGAATATGCTACCAAATGACCCCTTTCCTTTAATCTTTTAAAATATTTTTGAAATATACAATTTTTTTAAAATGAATATTTTAATTTCATTTTCGAGAATTGTAATTTTCCTTTCTTTTAATCCTTGCCACATCATAAGAAAACTTTCAAACGAGGTGGCTTTTCAATGTAAAATGAAGATAACTCGTTCAATTAATTATTCCAACATATGTTCCTCCATACTTTAATAAAATATGATCATGTAAAATTTGATCTTACATGACCATATTTTATATCATTGTATCTTATTTTCGTATATATTTGAATTATTAGTTACCTTAAATAAAATAAGGTTTAGACTTACATATAATTCTTTCTTATATTTTTGTTATGAAAATTTTTAACAAAATTATAGTATATATAAATAAAAAAACACTTAATCATATAATGTTAAATTATAAAAGCAACACATTTATTTGTAAAACTTATACATTTATTATACTTTAATTAAAAAAATTAATAACAAACATATAAAATTACATATAAATTTTTTAAAAAACTAAATAGCGACCCCTCTTTAGTGATATGCATTGGAGCAATAATTCAAACACACATTCAGAAAAGGCTTACTTTTCTTCCTCAAAAACCCAAACAAACACGGAAAAAAACCTTAAAGGACACAAAGCGAAGCTAAGCCACTCATGTCAGCTTCTAAGGGTATCTCTGGTATTTTCGTTGTAACGTAAAAGATATATATATATATATATATATATATTTGCAAATATTTATTATATCTTATTAATTATTATTCAATGTTTTTTTATTTTTTAAGTAAAGACATAAATATCATTTTTATATTATTATTATATATATATATATTTGCAAATATTTATTATATCTTATTAATTATTATTAAATATTTTTTAATTTTTTAAGTAAAGACATAAATATCATTTTTATATTATTATCATTATTATTATTATTATTACATATTTAACATCATGTTAAATCAAACATACTCTATGAGTTGGTGAGAGCCAAGAGGAGGGACATAAAAAAACACAGGGACCAAAAGACTTGCTTTCAAGTCTTGTTAATTTGTTTTTATATGAATTTTTCAAACACGTGGGTGAGAAAATTATCCAAACAAATATTTGTGGTCTATATGTTTTTCTATATATAAAATTATTATTTTGTGAATATTTACAAAATTTAAATTGAATTTTTTCTGATTTTAATAAGTCTTAAAATTTTGCACAACCTCAACCTTTAGATTTAACTTCTAAGTTAAATCTTTTCTTTCTTTTTTTTTAAATCAAACTTAATTCGGTCAGCTAAAGATAGTAGCACAAGTGCTGTTGGTATATGAAAAGTTTAATTTTTGAACATTTAAAAATTATTTATAAGATATTTAGATATGAAAGTATATAAAAATTTAAATTTTTTGTATTGTTTATGCCTATATAATATAGGGAGATAACATATATATATATATATATACAGATGTATATATACATATACATATATATTAAGCTCAAATATTTTATAAATTATTTTGTAAGATTTAAAAAAAATTAAAATATTCATTTACTAAATGCCATTGTAAGATTTAACAACAATAATGTATCCAAATAAGGATGATCAAAATATCCATATCTAGTCAGAACTAATATAATTAATCCATTTGAGTCCAGATATGGGGATAGAAAAATGAAGCCAAATATGAAGAGGATGGTAATCACCCTGCCCAAGACCTGCACAATATATATATACACACATACATATGCGGCTGTGTGTGTTACATTTGAGACATGTGCTTGTTGAAATTAGATAAATTTATATTAATTCTGTGTTTAAATAATACTAACAGTTTAAACTTCTTTTTACGGATTTTATATGAATCAATTTGATGTAAATAAGTATCAATTTAAAAAAATATATTCATTTTGAAATTTCTACTTATTAGTGAGTCTGAGTCTGTGGATTTGGAGATTCTATAGGGAAGAGGATAAGCATTAAGTTTAGTACTCACTCACGTATGAAAGAATTCGAGGATGAAAAAAATATTTTTCTTCAAACGCAAAAATAAAAATTATAGTATCCTACCTATATCTTCTTACCTGTTATGTTCTCTATATCCAACTAATTGAAATTTATTGAAACAAGATTTTTTATCAGATGTTTGTTTGGGCCTTCCAAGCAAGTGCCATTCATTCCTGTTGTGTTGACTCAGAAATATCAGTTTCTCCGCTGTTTGGCCCACGTCCTTATCTCAATGGTTTAATATCCCCTGCGCACCGTAATAAGCACACCATCTAGTTTATGGAGTTTTGTCAACAAAATTTAATTCTAGTCTTCGGAGGATCCTAAGTTATTAATTAATTAGTTTGAAAATTTTTCGTACCATTTTTGCTGGTGTTTGTGATAATAGATAAAGAAAAAAAAAGAAAAGAAAGTCTAGTTCGATAAAAATGTATTACAAAATTTATAAGAATAAGGTTTTACAATTTTTTTTAAATGAGCCAAAAGCTAGAAGAGAACAATATGTGATATGTTTGTCTTGTGTATAACTAGATATTTGTGTTAATTATTGTCAAACTCTTTAAGGTTGCAAGAGTTATCTTAATATTATTCTAATGATATGGATTAGATCATTTTTGGCCTATGAGCATATTTAGCTTGTAAGACCTCCATAACATTTGTTTTTAAGTTCACTAGCGATCTTTGCAAACTTAATAGGTTTTGAGGAGTCTGATGCGCTTTGACTCTTATGCCATGTTTGGTACATGGCTTTAAAGATTCTATTGAATCTTAACTTAAGAAAGATAAATAAAGATATATTTATAAATTATTATTTAATAATATCTATTTTTTAAATAAAAACATGAGTATTATTTCTTATTCCTTAATCTTCTTTCTCATATATCATATATAACCCTTTTCGTAACTCAGATTCTTGGACATGTTGACGTCGCAAATGTGTAATGGTTGCTATAAGAGCAATTATTTAGTAGTTGAGGGTTAGTTGTCGAATAGGTATGGTCCCCTAAGGGAATGGCCGAGAAATTCAGAAAGGGCCCCATACAAGAAATTAATGACTGAAAATGGGAATTTGGATCTTTTGTTGTTGAAACTTGTATGCTATTGTGTTGTTGGGGAGAATTAGAATGCGTTTTGATTTTTTTCTATTTATTTTAAATTAAATTTACTCATCTCATCTTATTTTAAATTAAATTCACTCACCAGCAAAACAGGAGACAATTTGGTTCCTTGATAATGGTAGTCATGGAATGTCCCTGAGGGCATGATATACTCATACACACAAACACACAAATAAAATATTTGATATATTGCTAATTTTACATTGAATAACTAGTAAGATTTATGATTTAATGAACTAGTACCTCATTTGCTATTAGTGAATTTCTCTTTAGTAGTACTGAGGCTGGCCAAGTTGAGTTAATTAATAGTATTCTTTATGATTTCTGTGAGAGCTCAGGACATAAGGTGAGCAATTCTAAAACACAAATTTTCTTTTCTTTCTAACAACGTCTCGGCTTAACAAGTTGAGTCTATTAGTGAGGAGATGGGCTTCAATGCTTGCAATGATCTTGAAAAACACTTGGGTGTTCCTCTTCTACATAATAGAGTGACACAAGGTACCTACAGTTATATCAAAGAAAAAGTGAAGCAAAAATTGTTTGGATGGGCAGCTAAAACGCTTTCGTTGGCTGGTCGCATCACTTTGGCCAATGCAGTTCTTTCGGCAATCCCAACCTATACTATGCAAACTTCGAGGCTTTCTACAGGTCTATGTAATCGTATAGAATGATCTATTAGAAAATTTGTGTGGAGAAGTTCTGAGGATCATAAAAAGGTTAATTTGCTTAAATGGGAGGACACTTGTCAACCGTGTAGTAATGAAGGGTGTGGGATTAAACGGGTGGAAAGTCAAAATATAGTTTTTTTAATGAAGTTGGGCTTTCAGCTGCTTACCCAACCTAACCTCCTTTGGGTTCAAATGCTAAGACAAAAATACAATTGGGATGGAGGATTGCATACTTTGACTAGACATAAGGGTGGTTCTCATCTCTGGCATAATATAAAGAAGATTTGGATGGATTTGACTCTAGGTATTAAATGGGACATTGGAGATGGCAAATGCGTTCGTTTTTTTTAGCGACAATTGGCTTGGAGAACTTGGGCCGTTAAAGCTCCTTGCTTTTAGACAAATCAGTAATAAGGAGTCTAAAAGGCCTATTGCAGAGTTTATTAGAATTGACGGAAATTGGAACTAGAATCTCTTCTATAGGGATTTACCAGACCATATTATTTCTCTTATTGCAAGTGTTATGCCGCCAAAAGAGGATGATGGTGCAGCTTCGTATTTCTGGGACAAATCAAGTGATGGTGCTTTCTCTGTTAGCTCGACTTATTCTCTGTTGGAGAATGGGAATTGGCATGATAGAGAGAGTAGGTGAGATGCTATTTGGAAATGGAAAAGGGCCCACCGTGTTCGTGTGTTTTTACGGCTGGCAATTAAAAAGGCCTTTCTGACCAACATTGAAAGATACAGACGCCATATGAGCGAGAATGATGTGTGTGCTCTTTGTGGGAAACATGGAGAAGATGTTGATCATGTTTTGAGACATTATGTGGCAGCAACAAAAGTATGGTAGTTGATGATTCCTCATTGTCAACATGCCATGTTTTTTAGGGAAAATTTCAAAGATT
Organism: Erythrophleum fordii; assembly: GCA_032878935.1. Taxonomy (NCBI): domain Eukaryota; kingdom Viridiplantae; phylum Streptophyta; class Magnoliopsida; order Fabales; family Fabaceae; genus Erythrophleum; species Erythrophleum fordii. The sequence continues at coordinate 42,285,401 of JAVQMF010000053.1, read as the reverse complement.
GGATGATTAATAATCTCACTAAAAACCACTTTGGTAATGGATAGTTCAAGTGGGAGACCCTTTTCGAAATCACTTGTTGGAAGCTGTGGGAGGCAAGGAATAAGTATCTCTTTCAAAATGAAAGACGTAATACTGAACGGATCTTGTTGGAGGCAAAGATGTTAGCAACTTTCAGTAATGAAGCATAACAGAGGCTTCATCTCACCTATGGCCTATACGCTACTATGGTGGAGAAGAATATTGTGTGGAAGAGACCTCCTAAAGGTTGGGTCACTTTAAACTATGATGGAGCAATGAAAGGAGAGAACAGCGTGGCAGGTGCAGGAGGTTTGATTAGAAATCGGAATGGTCATTGGATCATAGGATTTTGCAGGAACATTGATCGATGCTCTGCTTTGCAAGTGGAGCTTTGGGGGATTATTGATGGCCTTGAGTTGGCTTGGAATTGGAACTTCAAAAAAGTGAGACTAGATGTGGATTGCTTCCTAGCGACTCAGCTCGTTAGCTGAGGGATTGCTCAAAGTAATGGCCATGCGAGAATGATCAAGAGAATCCATTAGTTGATTCAAAAAGAGTGGGATGTGAAAATTGCTCATGTGTTTCATGAAGGAAATCATTCTGCGGACTATCTAACTACTTATGCTCTCACTATGAGTCTTGAACTACATGTGATGGAGGATGAATCTACTGCTGACCTTATGCAAATTATTCATGAAGATGTTATAGGCATGGGAGTGACGAGACTGTGCTCTAACTCTTAGCTAGTTGTGTTCTTTGATTTTCTTTCCCTTGTTAACGAAAAAAAAAATTATGGTGTATTTCATGTTAATGGTTTAATTCTTACTTAAAAAATAACAATTGCTCTCATAGCACTTCATGGGTTGGATCGGTTAGGCATATTAGGGTTAGGCTAATATGTTCCTTTTGCTTACACAACTGCAACTTAATTAGCTAAATCACCTGCACCCTTAGTTGGTAATGTTATTGACATTTGCTTTGTTAATTTGTTGTTAGAATAATATGTTGTTAAAATGCTCAAAATGTTAACGGTATAGACTTGCATTAATTGTGTGTATGGATTTTATTTTATTATCATCATTAGGTGTTTCTGTGAAATAGGATTTATAACTTTTGAGCTTTGCAAATTTAAAACATGTTCATATTGCTAAGTTTAAATACGTTTTGTAAATTTATGTAACTTTTGATTGGTTTCAAATATTAAGATACTTTAATATTGAATTATTTTGTCAATCATGATGACTAGTTATTTTTTGCTCTAAAACCTTGCCATCTTGAGGCATAATTTAAACTATACCGAATTATTTTACAAATCATAATGAATAGTTTTGTTAACCAACTAAAAGCTATTTTTATGATGATGTGAACCGCAAATTAAAGAGAAGGATAATGGGGAAATTAAAAATTTCTCTATCAAGCACAGATCCTGTAGTAGGAAATCCGTGTAGTAATGGTGTAGTAATGAATTTTTTGTCTTTTTCAATTTGGGTTTAGTAATGAAAATAGAAGGTAAAATTATAACTTTGAGAATAAAAATTTTATATGTGAAAAATTATATTTTAATACTTTAAAACATAATTTTTTCTTACAATTAAAAATTTTATTTTTAAAATTATAATTTTTACCTTTTGATATTTATCGTTAAACTTAAAAAACAAAAACAAAAAAAAGACAAAAAATCCATTACCGCACGGTGTGCAGTAATTCTCTTTATTGCAAAGGATCTGCACGCAACTATATCTATTGTATCTTATCTTTTTGCACTGCTAATTATATGTCACAATACACTATTAATGTTGCAAACAAAAATGTTTTTTAAGTAACATATTGATTTAAGTAACATATTATTACTCAGATTAATAAATTATGTTTGTAATTTACTGTGCCCTGTACCATTATTCTATTCAATATTATATAGCCTTCATTAGTCTTATATATTTATTATATTTATAAGTTGGGCGTATAAAATTGTCATATTATTTAATAAATAAAATAAATACAAATAAATAATTTGCTAGAACATCTCTTATATCACAAGAGTTTGGTTATTATTTAAAAGGTTTGTTTTCTAAGTAATTAAGCTCAGAAATAGAACTAGGATTATACTGTTTTTTTGTGGGGGGGTAAAAAAATTTACATGCTCATATATATAAAAAAATTTGGATAAAATATATAGGTTTAATATACATTTTTATAATTTACCAAAGTTGAACATGATGTTTTGCATGTCATAAATTTTATAGTGCAAGATAATGCAACTATAATTCTAATCTTGTTATTTGCACAAGTATTAAAATAATTAGTTGTTTATCAATCATATTTTTTAAAATAATAATAAGCATTTTATTGATTTAATTATAATTATTTATTGTTTGAAAAAAAAAAGTATAATGAGAGGCAAATAATGGAATAATGTGGGTTTGAGAGAATTGAAAATAGAAATTAAAGAGGTGGAAGTGAACAATTATAACTTGAGAAATGTTTTTTTTTAGGGGAGAGGGGGGAAGGGAAGTGCTCCCCTCGCCCGGCCCTGGTTGCCCTCTTCATTCTTGCAACTTTCATTTTAACTCAAGTCACAGTAGTAACTCAAGGATTATATAAATATGAAATTATCAATCAAACGCAATAATAAAAGATTATTTAAGAGAGGTAAAAAGTAAGAAATTACTAAGAAGTTTAAAAGAACATAATTGGAAAAGTTTAGATATTTTAGTTTGAATAATTAATAATTTGATTCTTAAAAAATTGCTTTTATCTCAATTTATTTTTTTTAAAATAAATTCTTTTAATTTAGTTTTCTAGACATTTTTTTCTATCAAAATCTCTATCCATTAAGTATAAGAAGAATTTCATGTGGCTATTAATAAATGATATAGATTTGTCCAAATATCTTTAATACAAAACTGATTTAGATTGCAAAGTACCAAAGTGTCATAAATGCCTTTTGAAAGAACTATTTTAATTAAAAAATATTTAAAGACTAAATTGAAAAAAAATATTTTTAGATAGATGAAATTAACAGAAAAGTTATTTTTTATGCATAAATTAGAGACTTTCTTAATGAATTAAAGTAAAAATAATAAAAATTATTTAAAAGGTTGATCAATATTTTACTCTAATAATTTTTGTTTTCAATTTAAAATAATTAAGTACACTCCTTCTAGAAAAAAAATAGGTGTGATAACTAATACTAATAAAATATTTTACGCTGTATTTGAACGGGGGAGGAGAAACATAAAGGAAGAGAAAAGCACAGAGGAAAGGGAGGGAAGAGAAGAATGAAAAAAAAATATTTTTCTTCAATGTGTTTAGATGGATAGAAAGAAAATGAAGAAAAAAAAAATTTATAATGATAATAATTTTTATATTTTTAAAAAATTATTTTTTAAATATAAATTAATTATTTTAAATTTAGACACAGAGTTTTTAAAAAGAAATAAGAATAATAAAATTTATGAAAACCATATTTTAATTTTTTTAAAAGTTTAGTTAAATAATAAAAAAATAATTGTAAAAATATTAAAATAATAAAATAAAAAATTATTTAAAAATATAATCAAAATAATTTATTATAAAAATAAGCTTAAATTTAAAAAATACATAGTTTAAATTAATTAATTTTTTTAAAAATTATTTATTCATATTTATTTTAATATAATAAATATAATTTTTTATTTAAAAAATTTATAAATATTATTTTAATATATTAATTAATTTAAATATAATATATATTACATTAAAATATAAATTATATAAATATATATAAGCATTGGCGTGGCAATGCATATATATATATATATATATATATCGGATGAGATGATACAATTTATCCCATCCGACCAAAGCGTAATCAGACATTAGTTCAATTGCGTTGTTGTTTTTTTGTTTTGTAAAAATATAATTTATTAATATTATTTTTTAAAAAATATATTTATTATTAATTAATTTTATAATAAAATTTCAAATAAATAATTATAATATTAATTAATTAAAATATTAAAAAAATTTCTTAAATTAAATTTTTTTGTTTGCGACTGCTTTTTTTTCTTTTTGATATATAATTTATTGATTTTAAATTAAAAAATATTTTAAAAATGTATTTTTTAAATTAATTAATTTTTTTTAAAAAAATATTTGTAAATTATTATTTTAATAAAATAAATATAATTATTTATTTTAAAATTATATATATATGTTTTGGCAATGACAAAGACATGGAAAAGAAATTTGTCATTTTTTCCTTATAATCTCTCTAAATATAAAGAAAAAAATTTTGTATAAAGTTTACTATACATTTTTTCATATTTTTTTTTCAAATCAAGTAAAAGAAATTTTTTTTTTTTTTTTTTCCTTTCTCTTCTCTCCACGTCTCTCTTCGTCCAAAAAGGTCATAAGCTACAAAGAAATCGTCCAAAACGTGTCACGTGGGTATTGGCGAACCGTGAGCAATAGAGCCTCCAACCTATCGATGAGGACAAATATGCTGCATGATGTGTATTTGTCACTTGATTCTTTTAGATGTTGTTTGGTAGCTGTTTTGTTTTGTACAATATATATTATGTTATTATTATTAATAAATAAAATTTATTTATTATTTTTAAAAAGAAGAATACAATAATAATTTTTATTTATTTTATCTATTTTTTATTTTTATACTTAATATTTATATGTCTAATGACCTTTTATAGTTCTGAAGTTATTAATTTTAAGACTACATTTAATTCATGGGGAAAGAAGGAAATGAAAAAAAAAAGATAAATAAGATAAAAAATGATATTATTTTTAATTTAAAAATAAATTAAATAATTATTATTATTAAAAAATAATTATAAATATATAATAGATATTTCTCAAAATTTTAAAATATTTTTACATTTCCATAGATCTTGAATCTATAAACCAAACAGGGGCTAAAAGAATCCACAGGGCCAACTCAATATACTGTTAAAAAATATATATATATATATATATAGTTGTTTATATTTTTATTTTTTAGATTAAAATATAAAAAATATAATTTTTTAATAATAACATAATAATTGTATAATTTTTAAGTAAATATACAATTTTTATGAGTTAATATTTTATGATTAAATTCTTAAAAAATACTTATTTACATATATTATAATTTTTTAACAAAATTCAAGAACAAAAATAAATGATTATATCTAAATCTAATCTTAAAATTATATCACTCAATCCCTCCAACTCAACGTTCACGCTGTACCTTAGTTGGATGAAATAAATTTTTTATTATGAACTAGGAATAAATAATATATAAAAATAAATAAATCGGATCTGGTCATTCTATTCATGTTTAACGTGATTAACAATCAAATTATAAGTCTACTTTTAATTATTTGTGTATGGAATATTAGAATAATTAACTGAAAATAAAATAGTTTTATTATTAAAATAATCATGTTCAACAATAGTGATAATGCTAGTAACATGACTAAATAATATTTTAAACTATTATGATAGGTAACAATTAATGGTGAATTGGTGATGTATTTGATATTTAAAAAACTTTGGAGAATTCTATTTTTGGGGTTAAAAGAATATAAGATACTAATCATTTTTGTTCCTTAAATATAAATTTATTAAAAATTGAACTTTTTATAATCATATAATTAGAGAGAGATATACAAATATGGGAGTGTGTATGAAAATTTTCTTTTACATTATTTTTTATTTCTACTCAACTTTACTATATATGCACTCAATTTGTAATTGCAAATAATCTGACTTAAATGTTACTAAAGAGTATGTCCTAACCATGTTAGAAGCAACAACTATTTTTTTCTTTGAATGGGTAACTATGTGGCGTTGGCCATTTTCAAAATTTGTGAAATAGAAATGAAAGTCAAGAAATTTGAAACGGTATCTTTAATTTCTATCATTAACTAAATATTCATATTAGTCCAGTATTATACATTTTATTTTATTTTATTTGTTCATCTCATTGGATTATCATTCTTAGAGGAATGTATATTTTTTACGTAAAGGCTTGCATACATATGTATGGAAAAGAAAAGGTTAGTTATCAGAAAATTAAAATGTCGGCTATGCAGGTTCTCATATGGAAATATTTATTATAATACCGAAGAATGTAATAATAATAATAATAATAATAATAATTTATTATAATACCGAAGAATTTAATAATAATAATAATAATATTGTTATTATTATTTTGATATATAGTACTTTTTGCTTAAAATTAAAAATTTTAATTTCATTATAATATAAAATAAAATTATGTGATTTTTACCAAGATCAAGTTAGATTACTAGTCAAAATATAAATAACAAAGTGTCAAGTAAGATAAAGAAAGGAAGAGAAAGTATTTTATTTAATTGGCTAACTAAAAAAATTGTATTAGTTTGTTATCCAAATAATACTAAGATAATCAGTTTTGTATTAATACATGTTTTATTTTATATAAGTAAAATGGATCCCCTTCTTTGCAATGTCTATGTTGTGCAAGAAAACCATTTTAATTAAAAAAAAATTAATTTAATTTTCTTTTTTAAATATTGGCCCCCATATTTAAGGGCGTAGCATCCCTTGCTGTACACCCTTTACAGAGCAAGGGATCTGAATCCATAAGTAATGGTCTGAGGTGATATTTTATTTAATGAAAACACTCAAAAAAAATTTTAATATTAATTTATTATTTCAAATAACACTGATATAATGTTTAAAATATTAAATGGATTTTATAGTAATGTATATTTTTATTTAAAATTTAGTTCAATTCACTTAAATTATTTTTATTAGTTTAAATAACACTAGTTTAATCTTTAAAATATTAAATAAAAATTAAAAAAATCAATTAATGTCTCAGACTCACTTTAAGTGGAGACATAAAAAAAATTAAAAAAGCGCCAATTCTTTAAAAAAATTAAAAATTTAAAAAACGCTAAAACATTTAAAAAAATTTTTAAAAATTAACATAACGTATAGTGCAAAATATAATATGACAACATATAATTAAAAAATTATTTTTTTTAATAATATTCATGTCAGAGAAACCCGGCCTTCATGTTCAACTGTTCAGATTCATTCATGAGCTGCAGGACAAATGAATACACGTGTAACCTACGGATTGGATAACATGCAGCCCCTCATTTTAAGTTGTCTTCCCCCTCTATATAAACTCCTCTAAACTTCTCTTCCCTCAGTCCACTCTGATGAACCCCACATACATAACACACAATTCTATCCCAATGGCCCAAGTGAAGATTTTTGAAGAAGGAGCAAAAGCTCCCTTCCATGGAGACACATTAGAGGCCATACTCTCTCACGTGCCACTCATCCACCTCGTGCCTGCTTCCCACGTGTCAAAGTCCTGGAAGCGTGCGGTTTCCTCCTCCCTCGCTCGTATCAACCCCATCAAGCCCTGGCTCATGGTACACACACAGAGCACAAGGGCTCCGCACGTGACTACCATGCACGCCTACGACCCTCGCTCCCAGGTGTGGCTCGAGATACGCCAGCCGTCGATCAAACACGCCTGCGTCCTCCGATCATCGCACTCCACGCTGCTTTACGTTCTGGCTCCCACCAAGTTCGCCTTCTCGTTCGACCCGCTCCATCTCACGTGGCACCACGCCGACGCCCCGCGCGTGTGGCGAACCGATCCGGTTGTCGCGAGTGTCGGCCAGCGCATCATCGTCGCCGGTGGCGCGTGCGACTTCGAGGAGGACCCCCTGGCGGTGGAGATGTACGATCTAGAGACCCGCGCTTGGAGCACGTGCCGGTCCATGCCGGCGATCCTCAAAGACTCCACGGCCCGCACCTGGCTGTCCGTCGCCGTCGACGAGCACAGGATGCACGTGACGGAGAAAAACTCCGGCGTCACATTCTCCTTTGATCCGAACACCGAGATCTGGCATGGGCCGTACAATCTGCGACCTGATCAGAGTGTGCACTCATGCGTCATCGGAACTCTCCACAACAATCTAGTCATGGCGGGGCTAGTGGGGTACATGGAGAATGTGAAGAGCGTGAAGTTGTGGGAAGTGAGGGGCGAATTGGGGAAAGAATACTGGTGGAAGGAAATAGGTGAGATGCCGAGGGAGATGGTGGAGAAGCTGAAGGGAGAGAGAGACTGTGTGACGTCAATTGCGATGGATACAATGGGAGATTTTGTGTATATTCACAATCCAGGGGAGGCAGGGGAGATGATCGTTGGTGAGATTGTGAATGGGATCTGCAAATGGGGGAATGTTCGAAACGTGGCTATGAACGACGAAGCTCGAATACAGAGAATGGTGGTTGGCTGTAGTGATGTGGGTATGGAGGACTTGCAGAAGGCGGTTTCTGAGAATCGGAGTTTCGCCGTGAAACTGCTCGTTTGAAAGCCTATACTGATATACTCGAACTCTCAAAAAAAAAAAAAAAGAGGGATTAATTTTTGAGTGATGAATTCAACATCGTAAGAGGGCAAAGGATTGCCCTATTCTGGAGGGCACAGCTACCCAAAATCAATTTCACACGATTAGAAAAGTGCAGGCCAGTAAGAGTATAGATTTAGATGGATCAAAATCCTATTTTAGTTGCGCTTATTTTTTTTTTTAATTTGATGTTTTATAAGACTGTCTTTTTAATTTATTTTCTTATAAATGGGATATTTTTGAAGTTAAACTCTTAGAGAATTATTTTTTTAATTTGCCTCAGATATTTTATAGTTTAGTGTTTTTAATAGAATCATTATCAATAATATCTTTTTATTAAGATATAATGGTATTTAACACATTTTTATAGGCTTTATTATATAAATAAAATGTAGACTGACAGTTAGTTTAATTAATAATAAGCTGATAGAAGGATATTATGAATAAGAATTTAATTTGTGAAAAATTAAATTAAAAAAATACTTAGATGTGAGGAATTAAATTAAAATTATTGACAGAGATCAAATTCAAAAAGTGATTCTATAAGAGACCAAGTTGAAAAATAACCCATTTGTAAATGCAAAATAGGATTTTAGTTGATTTGGATACTTAAGTAAAGTAAAATCTTATTTTGATTCTTCACATATGGGATGTTTTTCAATTTAATTCCTCAAAAAATTGTTCTTCAATTTGGTCCCTCATAAATAAAGTATTTCTTAATTTGGTCCCTTGCAAAGTTGCTTTTATAACTTGGTCCCTCGCATATAAGTATTTCTCAATTTAATCTATCATAAATAAAAAGTTATCAATAATGTTTTTATATCAATTTACTATAAACAAAATTAATAGATGTAATGACATATAACTTTCTTCTTTATAAGTTATAGATAATGTTCTTTTATCAATTTACTATTAATTTCATGTGTAATAAATTGATAAAAAGATATTATTGATAATTGTTTTATTTGTGAGGAATTAAATTAAAAAATATCTATATGTAAAGAACTAAATTAAGAAGACAATTTTATGAAAAACTAAATTGAGAAATACTTTATATGTGAATGAATAAATTGAAAAGACAATTTTATGAAAAATTAAATTGAGAAATATCTTATTTGGGATAGACCAAAATAGGATTTTAGTGTACTTAGGTTAGCATAGAGTAAGAAAGAATTGAGTAAATTATATATTTTTATTTCAAAAATTTACAGTCTTTTCTACTAAAAAAAAAGCGCTATACAACAAAATATAATTTACAATTATACATATTTTGACTAAAATATTTTTATATCATTTATATAATATAATAAATATTAAATATGTATTTGACCAACATGAAAAGAGTCAAATTTTTAAATTTAGAATAAATTAGATTTGTAATTTTCAACACACAAAAAATTAAAAATATTTTTAATAAATTAATTCAATATTATTTTGGTTATATTTTAGTTTCAAAAAAATGTGTGTATATTTTTATAATAAAAGAGGGAATTATATAATTTTAGTATATTTCAATAGAGAGAAAGTATTTCACTCAAAAGAATAATTAAAAGAAAATAGCTTAGAAAGAGTTAGAAAAATGAAGATTTAATGTTTATATATATATATATATATATATATATATATATATATATATATATATATTAAGTAGCGGAGTTAAGACCTTGGACTAGTGGGATTGAAATTTGCATAAAAAATATATATTCTATTTAAAAAATTATATATTTATAGTATATTATTTAAATAAAATATTTTGCCTTGAATTTTTAGATTAAGTTAAATGAAATTTAATTTATTAACAATATTCTGACTTTCTTTTAAATTTTGAAAAAGGTTCAAATGTAAATAAGCAATGTACAAAAATTATTTTTCATATTAATGTCAACAATTTCATTACCTATATAATCCTGTGGACATAATTATATTTACTCAATATTCATATAATATATAACAAGAATACATTAGAAAAATGCATTATCACTCAACAATATCAAAATAATCCAATAAACAACTCATAATATTTTGAAGGAAAAATATTAATTTGATAAAATATAAAAAATTATGAATTTCAATTTGTAAAAAAAATATTTATAAAAAATTACAAATACTATTGTATCAAACAACATATCAAAAAGTTTTATAGTATTTTCAAATAATTATATTTACAGAGCAATATGACATAAAGAAATAGAATGAGATAGGAAGTAGAAGAAACATGGCATAAATTTTGATTAAAGCTAAGGACAAATTTGGGGGAAAAACAAAGGGGGAGGAGAGAGAATGTGAAAAGAGTATAAAGGTTGGGAGAAAAAAAGAAAAAGAAAAAAAATGAAGAATATATATATATATATCCATATATGTGTGTGTGTGTTTAAATTAAAATGTTAAATAATAAAAAATGTTTGTATAAATTCAATAAATTCAAAATTAAAAGAAATATGAGAGCATAATTTTAAAATTCTTTTTTACATACATACAAATTTTAAAAATTTGATGCCCCTTGTGACCATGCAGCTCCAACTTTTCATTTCCAACTTGGGTCATATAGGTTGGCCCAGTGTGCTGGGTATATCCAAATACTGATTTATAAACACAAAAGACGATATTTTGAAGAAAAAACGAGGTGGGGAGTATGTTAATGTTAATGGTACAGGTGAGAATGGCGAGATTGTGATATTTTAATCATGGTGATTTCTCGTTCGCTACTTGCTATGGAATAAATTGTATAGTGGCTTGACATGTTGTTTACCTCATGTTAAATCTGTAAAATAAAACAGTCACATATGTGAGGATGGAATATTAGAATTTACCTTTAGTCTTAGTACTAGATTAAAGATGATGTAACTCTTTTTCAGTATGAATTATAAAGTGTAAGAGAGTTTTTAACTTATAATCTATTTTTGTGGTAATTTTTTTAAGTGTGCCAATTGATGATTATGTAGGCATTATATGTAAGTTAGCCCCGGGACCCTAGCTTAATTAATTACCTTAATGATTTTTTTTTTTTACATTAAGAAAATCAAATACAGTGAACAATATCAGAAGTCCCATGAATTTATGGCAATGTAACCATCTTAAATTTTGGTGCTATAACTTTAATAATTGTTGACTTATCATAATAATAATTTATTGTAATGGGCATTTAGTGTCAGCTAATAAATGATGACTTTTATATTTTTATACATGAGTCACTTTATAACTCTTTTTTCTGACAAAATCTTTATTTATTTTTATTTTTATTTTAGAACAGTTGAACTCTTTTTATTTTTTAAAATTATTTTATATAATTTCCATTTTCATATGAAGTAAATAAATAGTTATGTAAAACAAATAACTATTTTAAACTGGATGCGGCAAATATTTGATGAATAAAGTTCATCACATTAACCAAAATATAAATGCTTCAGCTTAAAAGAAATATTTGAAGAATTATAAAAGGACTTACCTCTTTCAAATGCAACCTAAAATCTTAGCAGTTGAGAGATTTAAAAAATAAATAAAATGAAGTTGTGCATGTGCAATTGATGAATTAGTTGGATTACGAAAGCATCAACTTGTAAAATTTATTGATAAATTATATATATATATATATATATATATATATATATATATATATATATATATATATATATATATATATATATATATATATATATATATATATATATATATATATATATATATATATATATATATATATATATATATATTTAATTTTATCAAAATTATGTAAAATTTTTATTTATTTTTAAAACATACACAAATTTTTTAAATAAAAAATTATCTTATATTTTAGTTTAATTTTAAAAATTTTTAACTAAAATATCTTTTATTAATCTAAATACATATTTAAATTATTTAAATGAAAGGTATTATAAGATTAAATGTACTATAACTTTTTGTTTTATAAAAAATTTATGTATATTTTAAAAATAAAGAAGAGATTTGTATAATTTTATCAAAACTTGACAAAAATTTACTTAAATTTATTACATTAAACAAAATGTAAATCACTCAATATAAAGAAAATGTTTGATATGGTAATGTATTTCTTAGGTTCAATATAGTTGGCTAAGGGGTAATGGAAAGGCAGAACTAGCTTGGCCTTCTAAATAATGGACGGTTTAGATCGCTTGCAAGATTAAAATTATTACAATGTATCACAATTATATATATTAGTATGGATAAATGTAAAATAAATATATTAAATTAATAAAAATAATTTGTTTAATTTGAAAATTTTATGATATCCTACAAAAGATGAATTTAAATTCATAATTCAATGATGATAAATGATACAACAAAAGGATAAAAATAATAATTCCACTAAAAAGGGCATGCATACTAAAAGGTTTTGTTATATCACACTAGCGCGTTATTCTGTCATCTAACCATACGCTATATTCTAAAACATAATTTATATTTGGTTCATTTATATAATTTTAAGATCATATTGATAGGTTGTTTAAATCCACAAGTTATATGAGTTGACTCCTTTAATTCATTAATTCGTTTATTTATATATTTATTTTATTTTTATTAATCTTATCTTTTAAGAATCAAATGATCTCTAATTAAGAAATTTGAAAATTTTCATATTATTTATTGTTTATATTTATTTTATTTATTATGCATTTTACTTTGTTTTAGTTATTTGATAAAATTCGAACAGGTTAAGCAATTATTCATTGTTTGATTGCTAAAATTTACAGAAGTTGTTTTCATGTTTAAAGTTTAAATTTAATTATTTAATATAGTTATTTAGATTCTGGATGACACTTATAGCAATGAATGATATATATATATATATATATATGTGAGTTATAAAAATCAGCTCATTTAACTCACCTAACAATCGAGTTGACATTTTTTGCTCCCTTAAATAAATGGGCTAGCATGACTTGGATCGTTAACCCACAATCCTATGATAGCTCTTTTAAGCTAAGTTAGTCTACTTTGACAGTTCTAATTCCTCATTTTTCAATACCCTTAAAATGGCATATTTTTTCTGTTAAAAAATATTTATTATGGCATTTATAGATCACATTCACATATAAATTAGAGTCAATAATAAAATATATAACCTTAACCTAATAAAACTTCGTAAATTAAGTGTGATAAATGCTAGTCAAATATGAACTGGGTACCCATAAAGTTATTAAGCTAGTCTGCCTTTGCTTTGAAAGGATCAAACAATAAATAGCTGAAGATAGTGAGTAATTACAAAAACATATGACAAGACCCTCGAACTAATTCACTACAATTGGTGGAACATTGAAAAGGCCCAAAGAAGCTAGAGGCTTTGGCCCAAAAAGGTGGGCCTATCAACTCAGGTATGGGCTTTTATATGCTAAGAAATAGAAAAAGAGAAAGTCCGACTAAGGCTTGCCCTAGCAAAGGACGTTGACCCTCCATCCATGCGTTTGACACTCATAGCTACACTCCCTTTTGCCTTCTTATCATCTCATTAGGTTTAGAGTTTAGAGTTTAATTCTTCTTGAAATTTTAATACTTCTTGTTGAGTTTAGGTTGTAAAATTTTTTAGGTTTTCCAAAAGTGCATAAAGGATTTGTTGTCTCTTATCTTAATCCTTGCACTTGAGATTACAAGAGAGGATGTAGATTGATTTGTTATAAGCTCCGTTCTGTTATGTCTTCTGTCTATAAGGCCTTTTGGTGTTTATTCTTTTTTTTTTTTTTTGGGTTATAATGGAGGCATAAGGCCTTTGAAGGAGTTGGGAGAGGAGAAAGGAGCAAAGTAGGAATCAAATTTAAGTATAACACTTCAAAACTTAAGTTTAGAAAAAGTGTTACTTGAATTAAAACTCTTAGGCTTTTGATGCTCATTCTGTGATGAATGAAGTATCTCTCTTGACTGAAAAAAGAGACGTTGATTCCATGAGATTTAAACCTCAATTTATGCTTAAAAATGGTAGTGAATGTTTGAAAGTCAAATATAAAAAACCTCGAACTTATTTTCAGTGATCAAGATCATTATAAATATTAATAAAAAAATTTGAACTTTTGAGCTCAAGGTTAGGATCCTTGCAAGTTATCTAGAAGAAAAAAAACATCTAATTTCATTTATTTTTTCAATTAAAGATTAGAATATTTATGATATGCATGGGGATATACGGGCTTTCTATTTAAGCTTTTAATAGAATAAATGATTTAGAATTTGAATTTGAGTTATGCAAGATAAAATTCCAAGAAAAAAAAGAAAGAAGGAAAGTATAAGAATGTGAATTGGGAGGTAGAAGAGTAGATTTGGAGAGTGGATGTAGTGGTGGAATTGAAGAAAGTGAGAAGGTCAAACACTAAATGGGTGAGCACCACCGTCAAAGTCATGAGGTAGTTGTAGTTGCAAGAATCGAACCTAACTCAGAATGAAAGAATGAATGAGATTTAGTTGAATTGTTTTATACTTACAGAAAGCGAATGAAAGGTAAACCAAATACCTTTGGTTTGATTGGACCACTTTCCATCAATAATGTTCTATGACTTCACTCCTAAGGCCCACCACTCTACACTAACTCAGGTCTCTTGCTCAGTGTGACCACAGAATGAAATGGAATTTAGAAGGGGACCCATCACATAATTTAGCTTTAGGAATAGAGGGAATTCCAGAAATGCTGTTTAGCATTTACACACAGTTAAATGTTTAATTCTGAAAGTTACTCCTAAAAGCTTCTTAAAAGTTACTATAAAAGCCAGTGAGAAGGAGCAAGATCTCATACAGTAACTACAAAAGCATTAAGGAGAGAGATAGAAACAAGGGCAAGTGGGTCCTACCTCCCTTCGCTCTCTCATCCTAATTGGACCTCCTACAGTACTGCAGGGGTTCCTTAACCTAGTCAAAGATATGGCCATTGCAGATTTACTCGAAGGGGAAATCATGAGAGGTAAGACTACAAGTATCTGTTGGGTGCAATATTTTTAAAGTCTAATAAGTCAGTGAATTGATGTAAGTACTGGCTTACCCAATTTATTAGTTTTTTTTGTCGTTAAACAATGGATGAACTAATTATAATTAAATATATATTTTAAAATTTTAATATATATTAAATAAATGTTAATTAATTTTTATTATTAATAATTATTAATTTTAAATATTGATGAAGAGGATAGAATAATTTTGGCTAAATATCTTGATATTTGAAATAGATACTACTAAGAGATAGAGTATGATGAAAAATAAATAATAACAATTTAATGATTAAATACATATTTTTTGTTTTTATTTTTGTTTTATATTCTTTTTTATTTAAAGTTTTCTCTATTTCAAACTCTTCTTTTTCTTACTATTTTCCATTTTTAATTGTTTAGATTAGATTTGTCCAATATGAATATATATATATATATATATATATATAATTGATTGAAGCTTGAATCAATCAAGTTTTAATTGATTTAGTCAATTTTTGACTAGTTTAATTAATTTTTTGGTAGATTAATTTTACAGGTTAATCAAACCAATTCAGTAACTAATTCATCGATTTTTGACTAGTTCAACCAGTTTCAGTCTAATTATTAGTAACAATAATTGGGTATATTTACATAATAGTCAAATATTGGTTTATACATGTGGTTATATGCAAATTAAATTTTGATTGCTAAGCATACCTATATCTATTGTACTTCAAAGTTTTTTAAGCTTACAAAGAGTTTAAATTTTTATAGTTTGGTTATTTTTAATAAATATAATTATTTTATGAAATATAATATTTTATAATTATACATAAATTTTCACACAGGATAAAACTGTGTAGGTGTGGAGAATGAAAGGGAGGGAGAGAATGAGTTTGAATGAGAAAAAGTGAGTGAAGGATTAGGATCTTTTGAAGTGAGGATTTTGTGAAGTTTCTTGAAGTAAGAGATAGCAACGCATAATCTTATACATACAAATAATATATATATATATATATATATATATGTTGAGAAAAAGGAAAAAAAAACACCTATGAGACACTTCACCACTTCAGAAGCAAACACACTTCAAAAGATCTATTTTTGTGAGTGAATAAGTTACTCTATACCAATTTAACCAACACCAAAGATGCGAATGGGAGGGAAGGAGAGAATGAATTATTAGATGCCTTTGGGGCCACAAAAATCTAAAATTAGTTTTTTTCTCTCTTTTTTTTTAACAAAAAAGTGAATGAAAATATGTTAAATCTAGTTTAAAACAATTTTTTGAAATTATTTTTTAAAATAGGCTAAAAACATAAAATATCTAATACAAATTTTTAATGTTTTCCCTACATAAATGGTAGTATTATTATACTATAAAAAACATAATTTTTATTATGTTTTGACCATATGAAAATTTTCATTTATCAATTATCAAACTTAGAAAAATATATAATTAATTAATTTAACTTAATTCAAAAATAAAATTGAACAAAATTTTAATTTCACAAAATGAGTTTATTTTTTAGATTAAAAAACTTACAAATAAAAATAAATTTTAAGCAAAAAATTCAAAAAATAATTAAAAAAATGAAATTTTATTGTTTCCTTGTTGCACTTTAGAATTTATATGATTTTAGATCAATAGAGATATTATAAATAAGTTCATTAGAAAATATTTGAAATTATTTAATATTTCTTTGTGTGTCTGTGCGCGCGCGCGCATATTTAGTTGCAAAGGAAAAATAAAATCTTAGAAGTATGAATGCATAGCCAGCCCTATTGGCCCTAACATGGCTAAACAAACAATAGAAAGGGCACTGTAGGCATGATTAAATGGTAGGTCAAGTGTTCTAACTAATAAACTTCACCAAGCTTGGTGGTGAATCTAAAATGTTTAAAAATTTTAAGAACTTAAATGAAAGATGTTTTCTTTTTTTCAAGAGCCATTATATAATTTTAGTACAAACATTTAAACATATTTTATAAATTATAAATAGTTAGGAAGATCAAGACTCATTGCAAGATTTATTTTTAATATGATTATCACATTCATACAAGAGAAAACAAGATAAAAAAATGTATATTTTTTTGACTTTGAAAGCAAAAAACTCCAATGTGAGATAGTAAACAATCTTTTTCATGAAAAAAATAGCTAAGGAACTTTCATCGACAGTTTTATTATATCCATTTAAAAAAACCCAAAATTAAAAAAAAACCTAAAACAAAACACCAAGTTTCAAATTATTATATTTTAAAGTTTTAATTTCTATGTCCACATTTTCTTCTTGTATCCTTCTCCAAACCCTTTTTTTTCCATATCTATTGTATAAATCTTAAAAAAATATATCAAAACAAATTGTCATAGGTTTAAAATGATCGAATACATAAACAAATATGAGTTTTTAAAGTTTAAGCCTAACTTTTAGCATGTAAACCTATTTGTACTAATCCGACCTAGTCTATGACTAGGCCATGCTTGAGTTAAGTCTTGTTTCAAGTATAAAAAAAGCTTGCTTAGCCTTAATTAGGCTAGTCATGGGACAAGGTGATGCGTAGCTAGTGCACATCCCTACTTAGTATGGAGTTGAATGAAGAAGAAAAATGTGTAAGATAAGAATTGAATTCAAGTACATAAGATCCCTCTAAATCTTAATTCTAAAAAGGTATCACTTGAATCAAAATTTATATATATATATATATATATATAGGCGATCAATAAATATATATTTGTAAACGACATGTCAAATATTTCCCTACAAAAAAAAAAAGAAAACAAAAAGAAGAACATGATAAACAAGTATTTTCGGATCAAAAGAAATATTACTGAAACAAAAGCAAATCTTGATAATGTAAAAATAAAGAAAAAATTGAACAATTTGGTATAGCAAAAAGGCTTATAAACACAGCATGACATATACAATGATTGATGCGAAGTGTGAGTTTGACCTATAATCATGAAAGGGATAACCCAAAGGAAGCGACACAAAAGCAGTGTTGTCCTCAATTTCCCACCCTGTCGTTTTTGGCTTTCCTTTCCTTGTTTACCACACAATTTGACTCAACTTTCTTGGAGGCTTCATGTTATGCTCACAATATGAAAAGTGCATAATTAATTTGTAGGAAAAATTACGATCAAGGAAGTTAAGTTAAAAATAATTATATTAAATATTTTAAAATTTGAAATTATTCTGAATAACACAAGAATTAAAAATTTTAATTTGAAGTTATTTTAAATAATTCAAAAATAAAAAATTTAAATTATACAAAGAAATTATAATTTAAAACTTTAAAATTAATTTTTTTTTATATAAATAGCTTTAATTTATAATTAATTTTCTCTAATTTATAGTGGGGTAGGTGAAAGAGCAAAAGTGAGTCAGAGAATGAGAGGAGAAAGGAGGGAATAAAGTAATTATTTCAATGGATAATGCCATCTTACACACCTCATTTCAAATTACCTGGTTACTTCACTTATTTATCTTTTATTATTTATTTTGTCAACTTTCAAAAAATTATATATTTTGTGAAAAATTTATGAAAATTGTTTACAAAAACTATATTTATAAAAATAAATAAATAAATAATTATATATATATATATATATATTAGTAAGATTGATATTTAACTTATTTATGTGTTTATCTATTATTGACTTTATTTATTTATTTTTTATAAATTAAATTTATTTGAAAATTTCACAGTTTATGACTATTAATTGTTTCCTTTAGCGAGTATGTACTAATTAAATTTATGCATGAGTTTACTTTTGCTTTTAAATAAATTTGTTTGCAATAAGTATGTAATTGCATCTATAATGAAAGATTCTAAACATGTAAAGATGTACAGTGATTTACCACACTAATCATAAGTAATCATCATTTTTCTCAATGGATAAATCTGTTAATAGGCCAATAAATAGTCATACAACACTAGTTAAAAAGATTAATTTGTATTTTATGTCAGACTTTAATTTTTTTTTATTTTTAAATCTATTAAGACATAATTGTTTTGTAATTTTTTAAAATGAAAACTTGAATTGATAAAATTAAGAGTGCATATCTAACCCTAATGGCCTCACCAACCTGATTGAGTTTGGTTATATTGAGTAAGATTAGATTGAGCCAAAAAATAAAAAAGCCCATTGGATTAGGCAAGGCATTGGGTAGATTATGTTGGCCAATTTAACTTTATCTAACCTTGTTCTTTTTTTAAAACTATTTTATAAGGGCTTGTATAGAAATTTTATTTTTTTAAAGAATCATTTTATAATTTTTATCAAAAATAAAAAAGTGATTTAATTAGCTCAAAGAACTAACTCGACTCAACTTGATACTAACTCCACTTTGGTAAAGCTTGAGTTAGGGCAATGCTTGGCGTAGGGCTTAACTCAGCCTATATACACCCTTATATAGAATTAATTTTTAAGCTAAAATATACTTTTGATTCTTTAACTTTATCTTATATTTTACTTTCATCTTTTAACTTCATTTTGTTTCAATTTTATTATTTAACTTTATTTTAGATTTCATTTTTATTCTTTAATTTAATTTTGTTTTAATATAGTCTATTAACTTTATTTTAAATTTCACTTTTGCCTTTTAATTTCATTTTATTCTAACATAGTATTTTAACTTATAAAAATAACTCAAATATTTCCTTTTCTTTAACACTACCAAATTGTTTATTAGAAAGGTTATTAGACTTAAATCATCAAGGGCCACTCATGACTTCTCTATTAAGCAACTTCATATGACAATGTCTAATAGAAGGAAATATTTGAGTAGTTTTTGAAAGTTAGTGATTAAATTAAAACAAAATAAAATTAAAGAATGAAAGTAAAATATAAGATAAAGTTACATAACCAAATTAAAATTAGTCAAAGTTAAACAATAAAAGTGAAATTTAAAATAAATTAATAGATTAAATTAAAATTAAATACAGTTAAAAAATAAAAACAAAATCTCATATAAAATTAAGGAATTAAAAAAAATATGTTTGCTTACTTTTAATTAATAAAAATCAAGATAAATTTGAGGAGAAAATATTAAAAGTTAAAAAAGATTATATGATTTTTTGAAAAAAAAAAACTCTTGATACTCATTGATAGGAATAATATTATAGTAGTATAAAGGCCTTTTTTTTTTTTTTTTTAATTGGGAGGGGGGTGTTTCAACATTTCAATTCCCAAAGTGATGAATGAACCCTTGAGTTGGTGTTTCATAGTCATTGAAATTCCATTCCATTTGTTTATAAATAGTGGGGGGAATATTCAGCTTTTTCCAATGCGACAAAAATACCCTTGGGCTTGGGTTTATAAACTATTGCTCCTTTTCAAGCAGTGTGCTTTTGTTAATTAGTAGGATTAATTAATCCCTTCAATGTTATTAAACCAATTTTTGTACCTAATAGCTACTGTATCACTATTCTCTTTAAGACTCTTGTTTTGGCATTTTCACGTTAACTTTAGTTTTTCAATTTAATAAATTTTAATGGTTTGAATTTCTTTTTTTTTTCTCTCGCATGAAAAAAGAGATAAAAATAATCATAGAATATTTTTTAAAATCTCGATATGAATAATTGGAAATGTTTTAAATTCAATAGTTAACTTCAACCAAAAAAAAAGATGATTTTTAAAAAGAGTAATGATATTATATTTTCAAAAATACATGTTTTTAATAATGACACTATTAATAATAACAAATATAAAATAGAATTTTATTCAATAATTATTTGAAATATTAACTTATTTAATAATTAAAAGTTTTTTTAAAAATTAATTTTTATGTAATTAATGAGTATGATTATTATAATAAGTCTATCAAAATAGACAAAATATTATTCTATATCTCATAATATTTAATAATTATTATGTCATAACTGGTACATATGCCTTCTTAAAAATACAAAATCATCACTTTCTTAAAAAAGAAGAGAATTTTATGTTTTTTCCTTTGTGAAAATACTAAAGGGATTTAGAATTAGATAAAAAGAAAAAAAAATATTTCAATGCCAGAAATTTTATATCTTTCTGTACATATATATTGCAAAAACTGAAAATAAATTACTTAAAAATATTTTCAGAAGATTAGGGTTCATAGGAAGATGAAATGCTTTGAATCGATTTTTTTATTTTTGTATTCTTTTGATCAATAAAGAAAAAAATAATGCAAACTTGATATTGATTTATAACATTGTAACCAAATTATGTACATTAAAAAGTTATCAGGTAGGTGAAATAATTTTTTACAGTGGAATTCCAGAAAAGGCCACGTAGGACAAGGCATGAGGCCAGAGATTCTATTTCGCGGTATCCAACGAAGAATAACAATGACACAAACCAAGCGCGCACCCCCATGGCGGCGTATTTTAGCACTTCCCCATATAATTTAATTTCTTTTCTAAAAAATTTTATTTTTATTTTTATATTAATTTAAAAGATCTAAGAGACCAAAAGTCTCAAACACATATAATACTAGCGGCTTATTTTTTTTTTTTAAATTTATGGTTATATAAATTATTTAAATAAAAAATTATATTAATAATTTAATATTTTTAAAAATAAAAAATAAAAGAAAGTTGAATTATTTCTCCCTCTCTTCTTATATTGATAGCTACCTCTTTATTAATTGGTATTATATTTAAATTTATTTCATTTTTTCGTATTACTGATACATATAATTGGAGGTCCAATGACTAGAAAACCTCAAGCCATATTTATTAGTGCAGATATTTGACATCCATTGCAAAGTTTTTAAAATTTAATTTTTATAAATAAAATTAGAATTTTATACAAAATATTTTTTTCTAAATATAAAATTATTTAACTATCTTTATTATCACGTTAAGAATATTGTAATCTCATATTTAGGTTTAATATCAATTTAATTATTTTCATTGTCATAATAGAATAAAATTATAATTTTGTACAAAATATTAAATTCATTTACAACGAAATAATTGACTAATATAAAATAATCAATTTTTTAAACTTAGCAAATTATAAAATCACTAGACAAAAAACTAAGTTATTAAAAAAATAATATTTTCACAAAATAATATTTAATTTAAATAATCTATAAATAATAATTTAATTTCAAAAATAAAATTATTTTACAAAAAACATATTAATAAAAATAAGAATGACCATAAATATAATAAAATTTTAAAATAAATTAAACTTATTGTTCTTAACACAGAACAAATAACATTGAAAAAAAATTAAAAATTATATTTTAATAAAAAAAATTAATACATGTATATTTTCAATGTTTTTAATCTATGAGTATCTTATTGAAGATAAATGTTTTACTGAATACTGATAGCTCTAACAACATCGCTGCCAATCAAAGTAAATCACTCATTGTGATGCTGGGAAGAGAGCTTGGAATAATGAGGCCAAAGACATGAGTTGAAGTCACATATTGAATTGAACAAAGAAAAGCTCATATAAGCAAAGATGGAAGCGAACCAATTTAATCTATAAATCAAAATGAGTTTGTAAGAAATAGACGATTTATAGCATGCAACATCCCACCTAATATTCTGTTCCTATTGGTTTTATTCACTCATCAATCTACATTGTCAACAATCAATTAAGTGGCCTAGCATCATAAAACAATCTCTTCCATTAGAGGAAACCATACATGGTTTGTGTTCCTATTGGTTTTAATGTAGTAGAAGGGTTTGAACAGAAAAATAATAAAAGAGAGTCATAAGTAGATTATTATTTAAAAAAATTATATTTTATGGTCTTAATTAAAAATATTGCTATTAAAAGATTTTAAGTTTTGAAATAAAAATTTTAACTTAAGTTTTTAAAGTATAATTTTTTATATAGTTTGAATTTTTAATATTAAAAATTTTTAAGATAATTTTAAGGTTTTTAAATGTTATTTTTCCTTATAATATTCTTAAATGTGCGGCGCATGTTAGCATGTGGGGCCACCTCTGGCTCTTACAGAATGTGACTGTTGGAATTTTCTTTCTTTCTTTAATTCTGAAAAAGTTTCTTTTTTTAACCCTTCCCTCCATTTGAAGCCAAAAGCAAACAAGGGCCGAGACAATCCAACCACGTGACCTGTCGAAAAAACTTTCCTGCAATTTTCTTTCGCATTAGACATCGCCCATTGTTCTCTCTGATCAATCCCACACATCCCTTCAGTCCAATCACTACATTTAAAAAAGGAAAAAGAGAAACTACTTTTTATAATTATTTGTACTGTTTTTTTAATTTATTTTTAAAGAATTTCGCTACTGGTTTTTCATCTGTATCCGTGTCGACTTTGGCATTTTGTTTTGGCCTTTGTGTGTTTGGTTCTCACTTCTTTGGGCGTGAGGGCGTGAGTTTCATGCTCTTTTTATTCTGCAAAAGAAAGAAGATAATGGTGGTGGTGGAATCACTGGCAACTAACAGAGCAGAGCTAGAAACCAACAACAAACTCACATGGAATTTGTGGGGATTGTCCAAAACTTGCAGAAATGAAATCCGGAAATCTCAGATCTCAAGGATCTCAGAATATCAGGCTTGAAATAGTTTGGTTCTTTCTCAAGAAAGTTTTGCTCACTTGCTCATTCCTCTCGCTGCGATTCAAATTCTCCATTTTCCGAGCTGGTTTGGCGGTCATTGAGTGAGGTTCTTGTTTTGGTAACAGTGGGCTTTGCTTTATGGGAATCTGATTCCAAGAGCGGCTTTTTGTTAGGATAAGGCAATATACACACTTGCCTTCTTGTTAGAATGGCTTGTCCAATTGCTAATTATGGTGGCTTTGAGCTGTAGCTACTGGTTGCGTAAAGGAGATAAAAGTAAGAGTTTCTAAACTGAGAACATAGAGTTATGGAAATTACTAGTTCAGTTTTCTGGCTTCTGGGTTTGCTGCTTCTGGCGTTGATGGAGATTTCTTCTGCTGCGCTTTCTCCATCCGGGATAAATTATGAAGGTTATTTTCTCTTGGAACTTTCCTATTTTGTTCATCGTTATATTTAGTAGAACTTACAAATAGAAAGATTGTAATCTGATATTTTAAGGTAGATAATTGAACACCTTTATCTATGCTACAAATTACGAGTCACAGTAGCAAGAAGATTAAAGTTAATATCGTCTTGTAACTAGTTTTTGGTTTTTGTTTTCCTTGAGAATTTAGACTCACCTATACCATAGCAATATAGACCTTAAATCTGGTATTTCGTTCATTGTTTTATTTTATTTCTTATGTACGCTGAAAAAAGAAGAGAAATTCCACATAAAACCTCTAACCGTTTAGTTTTTGTTCCCTGAACAGTTGTAGCTCTGATGGCCATAAAAAATGAATTGCATGATCCCTACATTGTCCTGGAGAGTTGGGATATTAATTCTGTCGATCCTTGTAGCTGGAGGATGATTACTTGTTCCCCAGATGGCTACGTCTCTGCTTTGTAAGTTTCTTAAACTTCAACATGTTTTCGAAGTGGCAAACTCGTTCCTGGAGATTTTGATCAGGGAAAATGAACCAAGCTTGTTCCTCATTTTCCAGTTTGGTTTTCACTTAAAAGATGTTCTTTTTGTTTTTCTTATCAGAGGATTGCCCAGTCAGAACTTGTCTGGTAAGCTATCTCCTGGGATTGGAAACCTGACTAACTTGCAATCTGTGTAAGTTACTATCTACTTTCACAAGGGCTTTGATATCTTGGTTCTGCTTTCAATGTTGGTTGGGTTTGGCATTAATGCATAGTTGTTTATCAGTTGCCTCCATAGTTTCTCAAACTTATCCTCGCTTGGACTCCTGCAGGTTGCTTCAGATTCTCAAAACACATAATTAACTTTGAAACTTCTTTGCAAAATGCGCAGGTTGCTTCAGAACAATGCCATTTCTGGTCCAATTCCTGCTGCTATAGGAAAGCTGGAAAAGCTTCAGACACTTGATCTTTCCAATAATGCATTTAATGGTGACATACCTAGTTCTCTGGGAAGCCTCAAGAACCTGAATTATCTGTAAGTTTCAAAAGCATTTCTATCTTACAGATGCTAATGTGATGCGGAGATTATGGGTTTGATTCTTTTTTAAATTCTTCCTTTTGAAATTCTCTTTCTTACATTTAATTGTCTTTTGAGCATTCTAGGCGGTTGAATAATAACAGCCTTTCAGGAACCTGCCCTCAATCTCTTGGCAACATTGAAGGTCTAACCCTTGTGTAGGTCCTTGTTACCATATTAACCCGATAAATTTTTGTATGTTTTATCCTATTTTTCTTTGTTTATATGATCAGACCTTCGGGGCAAATATAAAACATCGATTTCTCCAAGAAACCTGGTACTTTAACTAATATCACTTAAAATTCCATATAGGGATCTCTCTTATAACAATCTGAGTGGTTCGTTGCCAAGAATATCAGCAAGAACATTCAAGTATGCTCATTTATTTTTTTTTCAGTCTCTAGTGCTGCCTACAAGTTCACAACAAAGGGGTTTAGTAAATCTCTTGCTTAATTTTGCACTTCCAGGGTTGTGGGAAACTCTCTAATTTGTGGTCCAAATGCTAATAACTGCTCTAATGTTCTGCCCGAGCCACTTTCCTTCCCACCAGATTCTTTAAGAGGTAATGATGGTATCTATCTTTGTCTTCTACCATTAAATAACTTCTCTTTGGCAATTCCGTGACATGTTTGGATGTTGGGATTTTGGTTGTCTAGCCCAATCAGCCTCTGGAACAAAAAGTCATCATGTGGCAGTTGCTTTTGGAGCAAGTTTTGGAGCTGCTTTTGTCATTGTGATTATCACCGTGTTTATTGTTTGGTTGCGGTATAGACACAACAAACAGATATTCTTTGATGTTAATGGTTAGTCTTTGCCCTCCTTTTCCATTTGTATGTTTATTGGTAAAAGTTGTAAATTTGTAATGCACCTGATGATATTCATCTAGTAGCGAGCAATCCTACACTCTTTATAACTTTTGGTCTGGAGGAAGATGTAATCACTAATTACTGTAATTGAATGTAGAGTGTGAGAGTTGACATTGCTATTCGTGTTATGTGTAATGCTTATCATTATGAGAAAAGTGTATCCTCGGTTGTAGGAAGGTTGAGCACAGCATAAGATTATAAATTTACAATAACTCTCCCTTACATGCTACTAATAGCATGTCTTCCCACATCAAGCATTGTAGGGTTCTCATTTCTCTAATATCTCTGTTTGTGATGCTTGCTATAAACTTATTGCAATTCAAATATATACATTTTTTATTTTCTGGTTCTTCTGTTTATGATGCATAATCAGTAAATGCTTATTACTTGGCAGAGCAATATGATCCAGAGGTGCGCCTTGGCCATTTGAGAAGGTATACATTCAAAGAGCTTCGAGCTGCAACGGATCATTTCGATTCAAAGAACATTCTAGGAAGGGGTGGCTTTGGAATAGTCTACAAAGGGTGCTTCGATGATGGCTCTGTTGTAGCAGTTAAAAGGTTGAAGGACTATAATGCTGGTGGTGGTGAGATCCAATTTCAGACAGAAGTTGAGACCATAAGTTTGGCTGTCCACCGGAACCTCTTGAGACTTTGTGGTTTTTGCAGTACTCAAAATGAAAGGCTCCTCGTTTATCCATATATGCCCAATGGCAGTGTAGCCTCCCGACTAAAAGGTTAGCTTATTGGACATTCTATCATCAGAGATGGGATTGATTACCTTGGGGAGAACCATAATAGAATTCCATAGTTCCAAAGAGGGACTCAAGTCCCATACTTTATTTACAATTGGTTTATAACATCATGTTACCCCAAAACTTCCTTGGTGCTGCTTGGCCTGCTGGACACTTCCTTGTTTCCTATTGTTACCAGACCAAGCAGTGGGATGACCAGTTATCTGTTCTAGTGCTACTTGTGTACAATGCCCTATCCAAATTGCCTTGTTTCTATTTTCCATATTCCTAATATTCTAATGTGATCCTTATTAGCATGGATAAAATCACACGAGTTATCTTCACAAGCTAAAACATATCAAAAGAAATATTATGACAGGCTTCCTTGTAGCTACCTGTTTTTGGTGATTTACTATTTAGCCAGAGCTATGGCAATCTTTCTCTTTTGGCAATCTTTCTCTTTTTGGTAAACTACCATTTTTTAAGCAGCATGGAATCTTACCATTGAGTATGAAAATCCTAGTCTCACCTAAGAGTCAAGACCATTGAAATTTTACTTAATAGTTACCCTCCTTGGCTGTGATTTTTGATTTTTAAACCAGATCATATTCATGGTCGACCAGCCTTGGACTGGGCGAGGAGGAAGAGAGTAGCATTAGGTACAGCAAGAGGGTTGGTTTACTTGCACGAGCAATGTGACCCTAAAATCATTCATCGTGATGTGAAAGCAGCCAACATATTGCTGGATGAAGACTTTGAAGCAGTTGTCGGTGATTTTGGTTTGGCAAAGCTTCTGGATCACAGAGAGTCACATGTGACTACAGCCGTGCGTGGCACTGTTGGTCATATTGCTCCAGAATACTTATCTACAGGTCAGTCATCAGAAAAGACCGATGTGTTTGGATTTGGAATCTTGCTGCTCGAGCTGATTACAGGTCATAAGGCTTTGGATTTTGGACGAGCAGCAAATCAGAAAGGTGTAATGCTTGATTGGGTACTCTCCTTCTCCATAATTCTCTCTCTTTTTAGCACATAGAACTGTTATGAATTCTAGAAAAATATCTATTTCCGGCAACAGATAGGGATAATTCGTTGACATTATGAACACTATCTCTCTTCCATATGACATAGCCCAAGTATTTTCTGTTCTTTAAGTATTTACATATAAATATGGATAAATTACAGTTTACTCCTGATGTGGTTGGAGATTAATTTACCCCTTGGTTTAAAATGTGTCATTTAACCCTATGTTTGTTTCAATACTATTTTAATGGAACAAACATTAGGGGTTGGATGACACTTTAAACCATATTTTGACAAACTAATTTCAGGTCAAATCAGAGGATTAAATTGTAATTTACCCTATAGATAAGAAGTTTCTTACAATGCAAATAATTTATTTTCCCTATAGTTGGGTCTAGAAGATAAGTTTTCTTTCTATTTGACATGTTCTTTAATCACGTCCTTGTGTTTAATGTGAAGCATTTAACTTTCAGGTTAAGAAGCTCCATCAAGATGGAAGATTAAGTCAAATGGTTGATAAAGATTTGAAGGGCAACTTCAATGCAGATGAACTGGAAGAAATGGTTCAGGTTGCACTATTGTGTACACAATTTAATCCTTTGCACCGGCCTAAGATGTCAGAAGTATTGAAGATGTTGGAAGGCGATGGCTTAGCTGAGAGGTGGGAGGAGGCCTCACAGAAGACAGAGACGCCAAGGTTCAGGTCTTGTGAGAACCCTCCTCAAAGATATTCAGATTTTATAGAAGAATCTTCACTCATAGTAGAAGCTATGGAGCTTTCTGGCCCTAGGTGACAACAAAGATCTTGGCTTTCCACTATAGCTCTCTGTTAAAAAAATGATGTTGTAAGTCATTGTTGCCTGTGGAATATGCTTGAATTCATGTGTAAAAAGAAAAGGGAAAGTCATATGTAATTATTTTTCTTCTTTCTTGGAAGGTCCATTTAATCGGATCAGAAAAATTTTCCAGTCACTGTTTGAAAAATTGTACATAGCTGCTCTTGGCCCCTTTTTTGTTGTCTTGGTGCCTAAGCATTCTCATAGGCCCAGATAGTTTGTGAACATAAACCAAATGATGAGTGTTGCTATCATTATTTGGAGTAAGTTCAGTTCAAATCCGTCCAGGCCGGGATTTGGTCACGTCATTTTTTTGCACCCTCAGGCTCCGTCTGGTATCCACTCAAAAAGGTAAGAGAAAAGAAAAACTGTGATATCTGTTATGATTTTGTAATGACTCTTTAATAATATTTATTATTTATTATTATTTTTTTAAAGTAACAACAAGAAAAATTATTTTTCATTAAAATTATTTTTTTTCATGTTTAACTTTTTGTATATGAAATGGCTCGTCAATAATATATTACTATTATTTTT
The DNA here is from genome assembly GCA_032878935.1 of Erythrophleum fordii. Lineage (NCBI taxonomy): Eukaryota > Viridiplantae > Streptophyta > Magnoliopsida > Fabales > Fabaceae > Erythrophleum > Erythrophleum fordii. Next base: position 42,256,066 of record JAVQMF010000053.1, on the reverse strand, counting down.
ATGATATCATATAATTTTTTTGCTCAAAATTATATTATTTAATTTTAAATTATAATTGAGTTGAATTTTAAATTTTATGAAATTATTAATTATGCGTCAAATTATAAATAATAATATTTAATTTTTCAAAACTATAAAAGTCCAATATATAATCTTCTCTAATAGGTCTTTTGTGGTAAGTGAAAAAATTGTGAAGTTTTGTTCTTATAATTATAATTTTTAAAAAAAGTTAAGTACCATTATTAAGATTAGTTTGTCTTGACCTATTTTATTTTTGTTTAAAAAATAAAGAGAATGACAAAATATAAATTTTCAAATAACCATTCAGTAGTAATGAACTATGACTTTTTTATTTTTTAAGTTCCAAAGTTATATAACATGACTAGCTACATGTAACATGAGGGATAGCCACATCTATAAAATTTTCGCGCAAATGGCCTTTACACACCGCGTGGGGGTTCCCTAACTCATGGTAGCCTAAAGGCAAGCTATGACTATAGTTAGTGGGCCAATCTGCATTAGCATTGGATAGGGTGTTCATGGCCGGGCCAGTCTGGGCCAGACTTTGGCCTAGCCTGATATTCAATTTAATTTTAAATAAGCTTTAATTTTGAAATTTGTTGTCTAAGTTTGTCTAAGCCTGGCATAGTTTAATATCAAGTAGGGCATTAATATCAAGTAGCTTGATATTTTTGTAAAAATTTTATTATTAAAATTATAAAATAATTAAAAAGAGATTATTATATAAATTTTTATAAGAAAATTAAAATTTTGATTAATTTTTTTAACTTTTTTTTGGATTTAGTCACACCAATATGTCCTTTAAGGTCAACCTAGATTTATTATTAAAATTATAAAATAACTTTTGAAAAGAAAGTTTTCATATAAGTTTTTATAAAATTACAATACATTCTTAAAATATTAAAATTTTGATATAAATCTTTATAAAAAATATTTTTTAAAAATATTTTCTATTTTTTTAGGTTGGGCTAGTTCAGGTCGAGCTAATATGGCTTTTAAGGTGAGGCCGATTTTGTGGCTTGACCTGGCTCTAAGTTTCTATTTTATTTTATTTTTTGTCTAGCCTAACTCAACCTGATTTAGTTGGGTTGGGTCGGACCCACTGGACCTTTTAGTCTAGTGAATATCCCTCTTCTTTCTAAGAGTGAAGTAGTAGCACCTCCATTCTTGATTAAGAAGCCTTCAAATGTTGGATACAATGCTAAAACAATGGTGATTGATTCCTGCAATCCTTTTGCATTAGGTTGATGGTTGCAAGATAGTTAGCATTGAGTATAGCCTTCTTGAATCCAAGTTTTCAGACAAGCTCTATCCCAAGAAGGATGCTCTGTGGTTTAGCTACTGTAATTAAGTAAGACCCAAGATTGCACCCACAAGTTGTCATGGTTTAAGCAATCCATGACAAGTTGCAATTCTATTATCTTTTACGAAACCATCTACATTCACTTTTGTCCACTCCACTTCTGGGAAAAGCTAGTGTATGAGCTTTTCCTTCTTTTAATAGCTCAACTTGTCATGCCTTTCACTTGGTTTCACATTTTGTTAGCTCCATGCAAGCATTGACAAATACATTATTTTATATTTTTGTTTTTCTCATAATTAGTTTATTTAGTATAATTTATGTTTTATTATGCTTATTAATATTTATGTTTATGTTTAGGACATAAATTAAAAATTAGAAGTAATTGAGTTTAAAATTAGAGAATTCTAGTATTTTATGTTTCTAACATTTGTTACTTGTTTTAGGTTTTTCATTGGGTTAGAAGTTTATAACGTGAATGAAGCGTTTAGAGAAGCCATAGAGGATATCTCAAACTTTCTGAAATGGCATTATAAACCAAAATCAACATCTGTTTAATCCTTCAAACATGGTCCTAAACCTTGATATGAAAAGTTATCCTAATCTTAGTAGGAGTGGGATTTCTGCTTGACCTCTTATTATTTAAAAGATCATATTTGAAGCTTCTAATATTGGAATCAGATGATTCAAAAGCCTAATACTATCTATACATCCAGGACTAAAACTTTTATAAAGAGTCCAACTCAAAATAAGGCTGTTCTGGAAGAGTAGATAAGTTGGGAAGTTGAGATTTTGTGTCTAAGCAAATCGGTCAAGGTAATGTCAGCTTTTAGCTAATAACTTGAACTATGGGCTTTTTTCTAATGCGAGATCTCATATGTTGGAAAGCTAACATCCATAGTTATATCTTTCATAAAGGAAGTAACTTCTAAATAGGCTTTTATCTGGTCTGAAATAAGGGACAATTGAGACAAAAAAATAAGGAAATTAAATCCTAATTGAATTAAGATAACTTTTTATTATTAGGAGATGATTAAGGGTATTTTTGGAAAGTAATTTGAAACCCTAGGTAACCTTATATCAAAGGTGTTTAAATAGAAACTTGGGAATGGAAGAACACTTAAGCTATAGTTGAGGAAAGGCTTTAAAGAACGCCATAACACTAAGATCTAGAGTTTCACCCGAAGATTGTTCCTATCATAGCTTTCTCTTTTCTTATACTTTTATATTTCTTTGTTATAGATTGTTGTCTTTTTTATTTTAGAATTTTAGGTTTGATTATGAGTAGTTAATTTTCCTATTATAGGGTTTAGATGAATTAATTAACTGAATAGGCTTAATTAGAGATTTTCTTATAATGTTTTATTCAGAATTAATCTATTACCTTGCATTACTTCTTATGAATGGTTAAACACTATTTATTATTTGATTTATTGTGAGAAGATTGAGAGATCAATTGGAATAATAGGTCATTAGAGCAATAAACTTAGGTAATAGTCTTATAAAGATATAAATAGTGCTTGAATAATACGTGGTCTGTCAAAATAAAACTAGGTTGAAAAATATATAACTAGTAATACAATCTAGATTATTCCCCTAGAAAATGAAATTCAATGTTTAATTAGATTTTCTAAATGTTAAAGAACTTTAAAAATTATCTAACTAAAAAGGGGTTTGATCTAATTAGATTAACAAAAATTTAATTGAAATAAATTCCTAATTGCTACCTAATTACATGAATTAAAGAGTGAATGATAGACATGTGACTACCTTCGGATTCGTCCCTTGGCGTCCATTATCCTTATCTTAATCCAATTGTTATTGATTCTAGTCTAAGAGTCCCTAATTATGTTCATAACAATGTATCTTAAGTTACCACTCAAGAATCAAGAGATTAACAATCTAATGTTGAATTGAAACTTCAATCCTGCACCAAATTGTTAATTCTTACCATTAGGATCAATGAACACTAAATTTGATTGATTAATGGATTAATTAGCCTCTGAATTATCACTTTAAGATGTTTAATTAAGCAATTAAACTCTAAGAAATTCTCAAATCAAATAATTAAGCATACAATTTCACTTATGCATTTCATCGAACATCTTAATAGCATACATGAAAAATTAGAGGAGAAATAAAAATTCAATACTTAATTCAATCTAATAATCATTCAAATAATCTCATAATCAATGTCTAACTAGCCATTAATTATAAACTACATCAATATCAATCATTTACAAGCTTAACCAAGTAAATAAAATAACAAAAATTGATGTAGAAAGAGAAAATAAAAATAGGAAGTTTAGCCAAAATCCCTTGCTATTTTATGGACTCAAGCTTCAACCAATGACCTTCTTTCAAGCTAATCACAAGATGGAGAATTAATGTTTCATTTGAGGTGGAAGAATGGAGGAAAATAGAATGGGAAATGGAAGAGGTAGCTACGGTGTGGATGGGGGGTGAATGGAGCCTCTGGATGGAGTGAATTATTCGATGGATTGATGGATTCACCTCCTAATGTGTTGCCTCCGTCTTCTTTAATAAATCACATGCCTTCCATGCTTTTATTCTCAGCCGCTCCCTCATATATTCTGGATTTGCTGATACGTGTATATGGAATGTGCTGCATTAATGAATGGATCAAATGGATGGATCCCTCACAGGTTGAAGCCTATTTTGTTCTGCTTTTTTGGTTCTACTCAAGTAATGATCACATGCTGCCTCTCACATGGGTTTCTTATTCTCCTTGTCAGCCTAAGCCTGCTCAAGTGTTTAGATGAAGCGTGGATGGGTGATTTGGATGATTGGATGATGGATTGGCAGAGGGTTCTTTTGCATTAATGAATCACTTGTTCAGCCCATTCCTTTATTAAAAGCTTTAGTCTTGTCTTTTATTAAACCACGTGCCTATGCTTTCTTCAGCCCACATCATCTTCCACGTTCTACCCACGCGTTCTCTTCATAATCAGATTCTACCTATGAATGAATTACCGCATGCTTTAACCCGTGCCTTCATCTATTTCTACATGAATGAGTTTGAAGCTTCCCACGGCTGCTTTCTTTCTCTATTTCTACTCCTCCACACTCTCAACCTAAGGCTGCTTCATGCATAACTCTGGACCTCTCATCCACCTAAGCTTCAGCTTCTTCCACGTGCAGCTTTCAGCTTCAGTGTTCCTCTAATCACATGGCTCTTTTAATCCTTCCCTCGTCAACTTCCCACGTGGCTACTCCACACATACACTGCTTCATTTAATCTCTAGCCTCTTTATCAAAACCTGTAGCTCTTCCTTTATGCTCAAAAGCTCTTTCAGCTATTGGTCTCATACAACCCGTATGTGTATCATGCAGAATAGACTTGATGACTCGAATAAAATGAGCTACGTGAAGCTGCTGCCTTCTTGAGTGTAAACCCGTGGCCAGTGTGATGTGGATGCATGTATCATATGGTGAATGGAAGTGGGTGGTTGCTTAATGCAATGTGTGTATATCTTGGAGCTACTTATGTCTCGAACAGGGCAGCCACGTGGAATGAAGCTCATGCATGGAATACGAGAGTGAACTGTATGTGGTGTGAGTATATATATATATATATATAACTTGTGTGTGTGCTGGTGGATGTGAGTGCCGTGGGTAAAGAGTGAATTAAAGAAAGATATGTGCATGAGAGTGAACTGCAAGGCTGACCTATGGGTGTGTAATCATGTGGAGAAGCTACCTACATGGGATGTGTGTGCTGGGTTGGTGTAGCAACGTGAGCTTCCATTTCTCTCCAACATTTAAATTCAAATTGCCCAAATTCTGAACAAAAAGAATAGAAAAGATAAAGTATGAATATTCACAAAATTCATTTAAAAAGATTTGTGTATTAAAATTCTAAAATTTTGCAAATTAACTCCTAAAATATAGAAATGGCTACTAAAGTAAAATTTTATCTAATTAAAGTCTTAAAGCTATAATTCATTATTAAAATGCCCAAATTAAGGAAAATAAAATACATAAAAAACGTGTTTATCAGACTATACGTATGTTAAGCTACTACACACAGGTTTACTTTAATTCTTATGCTTAATAAGTTCATGTTAGGCATATGATCACGATAGTAAACTTAGGTTTAGCCCTTTCCATGTGATGATCCTCATTCGATAGTGAACTACAACAAGAAGTTTAGATGAGCTAGTGAAAGATCCATTGTAAAAAGCCATAAGAAACACTTGATTTTTTTTTGAGAATAGGCCATTTTTAGATAGTGCCCTAAATGCTATTATGGTTCTGCACCTTCTCTCCAAAAAATATCAAGTAGAATGTTTTAATAGGAAACATCCTGTTATGGCCTCCCTTCTAACAAATGGTATTTGCAATTATGTTTAGTAAAAGAGGAAGCACGTTCATGATCATGCCATGGTCCTTATCCATGATAAAGTGATTGAATTTGCTCTAGTTTGAGGTGCCCCAAGTAGTAGTATATTTATAGGTCTTCCTTTTAAATAGATCATTACGAATGATCTTTAATTACAATATAGTCACCTATGGGAAGAAGAAGTGTGGTCCACTTATCTTGCTAAAATTGCACTCTAAAGACGTCACCCAAGTTTCACTTAATTCCTTGTAGGAAGTCATTCCAAATAATAATAATTCCTTGCCAAGTATTATAAGATATCTCTTTTTTATTGACCTTAAGAAGATAATCCTCCTCATATTAGTATTTAGCCTTAAGGATATGAACCAATAAAGTATAAGGATTGTAGACTAAATTCCAACATAATTTCATGAGAAAGGTGTTATTCTCACATCTTCTTTAAACAAAGGCCCCCTTGAGATTTTGGTTTACATATGTTAACCCAAGCCACAAGGTGCATTTTTTTTCTAATCCTTATTAGACACCCAAAGTAAGTAATGGCAAGCCTTTTCAATTTCATTACAAACACCATTATGAAGGTACATGGTTTGCATGGAGTAACTAGGAATTGTAGAAAGTACAACTTGAATGAGGTTATGTTTACCTACAAAGAAGAGCGATTTTCCTTTCTATGAAGCAAGGCATTTCCTTACTTTGTCTAGTATATGATTGTAACTTCTTTTTATGGCATAGGTACATAAGATGAGATTGCCAAGACATTTGTCAAGATCGCATGCAAAAGAAACATTAAGGATCTTATTCAAATCAAAAGCTCTAGACAAGTGAACATTATGGGGGCAACAAATTTTTGTTTTACCAAGATTCATCTTTTAGCCCGAAACCTTGCAGAAATATTCTAAATAGTCCTTCATGATCTTAATCAAACTTGTGCTAGCATTTGAGAATAAGATTAGATTATTTGAAAAAAAAAAAAGTGAGTCATAAAGGGTCTTTTTTGGATAGATGTATATGCTTCTAAAGGTTATTTTTTACTACCTACTAGATGCAACGGCCTAAGCGCTGCATACAAAGAACAAATAGGTATAAGGATAATGGGTCACACTTATAAACATCTTTTAAAAGAGGAAAAATTTTAAGGGTTTCATAGTATTTGCATCTAACAATTGGAAATACAAAACATAACAAGTTTGATAAAAGGTGCTTTTAAACCAATAATTTGTAGGATCTCTTAAAGGAAGTCTTAATTAAAGTGGTGATAACCTTTCTCAAAGTCCACTTTTGTTGTCACAAATCTTTTTTACATTTTTTTAAACTCTTATGGAGTGAATCACTTCCTAAGCTACGATAATATTATCACTATTGTGTTGACTTGGAATAAAACTATACTAGTTAGGGGCAAATAGCTTCCCTAGCAAATCTTTTAAATGATTAGAATTAATTTTAGTGACACTTTTAAAAATCACATTACAAAGTGATATAGGTCTAATATCCTTGAAAGATTTTAAGTTCTCTATCTTGGGGATGTGAACGATATGAGTATGGTTGACTTGTTTGATAAGTTTTGGATTTAAGAAGACCTCTTTAAGATATTTGTAAATAGAATTGCTGATAGCATTCCATTGACTATGAAAGAAAATCGCTTGGAAACCATTTAGGCCTACTACTTTAAAGGCCTCTATGCTAAAAGCTGTGTTTTTAATTTCAACATTTGAAATTTTTGTATGAATTATATTAATATCATTTTGGCAAAGTTGAGGAAATATATTTGGAATGGAAAGATTGAAATTATTCACCTTATTGTTTGTGTATAGATGTTGAAAAAATTCAACAATCTTATTCCTTAAAATCTTTTGGTCAGAAATCCAAATACCTGACTCATATTTTATAGCACCAATAAAGTTCTTTTGTTAGCAAATTATGGTAAAAGTAAGGAAGATTTGGTATTTCAATCCCCCTAATTAAGTCAGCTGCATATGGATTTTTGGTACCAAATAAATTCTTCCAGTAACAAGATTCATCATATTCTTCCTACAATTATTGTTCAAGTTGAAAAAGAAAGAGATTATTATCAAAAATTTTGTTGACAACATAATAACCTTTTTATATATTAACAGAAATGTTGTCAACCTTATTTTTATTCTAAAAGGTCACATTGCCATAAAAATTAATAGCCTCTTTTATCTAAATCTTTCTCTGCTAAGCTTTTTCCATTATTTTAGCAAATAAATTTTCTAACGCTTTAGCTTTTGATATGCTTTTCGAGCACGAGGGTCATATTCAAAAGGCTATCAATTATAAAGGTTTGCCTTTTTTCCTTTTTACTTTCTTGCGAAATTTACTTATCATAGGTTGCCCTTTCTACCCCACAACCCCTTGGTTCATGATCCAGGAAAGCAAGAATTGAAGTGATCCAAGTACATTAGGGTTCTTGTTTAGGCTGATTAATATGTTTTGTGTAACACCCTAAATTTTTATCTCATTTCATACTATATCTATGCTTCATATCAAGCAATTCATACAAGAGGCAAAAAAATGACATTATTTTAAAGTATTTTCTAGCGTTGCATGGTGTATAAAATTTTCTTTTAAAGTCATGTGAGTCATATGGACTCATACATCACATTCTTATATTTAATTACATGAATATAACTCATTTGTGTCATCAAAAGTGGCCTACAGCTCGTGAAACTCAAAGGGAAGCATAAAATACATGTGTATATTTTCGGCCAGAATGTGTTCATTTCTGTCACAGATTTTGGAAAATCATAAGTAATTCTAAAAAAAATCTAAATCATACATTCTTAGCCATTATGAAAAGCTACACATGTCTACTTCATGTTAAAAATATTTTTAGACCATAACATCCAACACAGAGGATGTTTGATATTCGAGAAAGTCCAAAGGTTAGGCTGTCCACTGGTGCTATCACAGAATTCTGTAGTAAATTTAAAAAAAGTCCAATTAATTTCACAAAAATCCAGTCTATACAAATGATACCAATCTTGAAAGTTATGGATGTTAGCTAGAGGGAAAAAATAACTCCATACCAGTTCAAGCACACTAGATCTCAAAACTCAATCAAACAATAACTGAGGTCAGGTAGAGTTCTTAATACTGAACAGATTTTTTGAAAATTCATATGTCCTTCTTTAGACATGAAAATGAGGTGCTTCTAGTTGGCACAAGTTACTGGGAATGTTTAGTTTCTCTGTATAAAATTTCGTAGCAATTGAACATCATTTAAGCCCTATGTGATAGATTTCATTTTCGGACTAGTATGAACAGTGATATGACCAAAACCAAAAAATTTCTCAACTTTGAAAATTCATCAAATATTCTCTAGACCTCTAAAAATTCTATTCTTTAGCTTCCCAAAAATCTCTCAACAAACTCTCATTCTATACCAAATCTTAGATCAAGAAGAGCTTATTTGGACAAAAAGTGATATAGGATCCCATTATGGTCAATTTTGACTCCATATAGGATAACCAAATGTCCAAATGGCTTTCTTTGAGGTTTGAAACCTCTTGGGAAAGTTTAAAAGTATAATTAGGAATTGTGTGAACTACCCAAATGATCTTAAATCTCATGCATCTCATTTTGGCTATTCCACTTCCATTCATACATGAAATTTCATAATGCAAAATTGCCAATACATGACCAAAATGAGTATTTTCATACATATAACCCTAGCTCTCATTTATACACAATATATTAATATAATTATACATGCTCATAACATCATAGGTCATATACAACTAGGAATTTCATCAATTGTTATCCATAAGACCCTAAAGTAGTAATTTCAAGACACTTTGATGTCATGCTCTCATCTTCAAAATGGTTGGCTTCTATTACTTTGCTCTCTTGGTCCACTTAATATGTTAGAATATTGGAAAGGAGGGGATGAGATTCAAAGAATCTCAATAACTCATTTCCCATTCAATCACACATAATAGATGCAAAACAAGTCTCATAAATGCATGTATGATCATGTTGACATGTGTAAACATTCAAGAGGCATTTTCATCATTTGGGAAAGTCATACATAGCATACAAAGGCTTGCCAACTAAGTGGATTAACCTTACCTAATTTCTTGTGGATATTGGACTTGCCTCACCCATGCTATAAGAGATTCTTGGACTCAACCATGTTCTTGGGAGCCCATTTCACTTTTGGGGTACCCTTTACTTTATCTCAACTAATCTTAAAGGTTCTTGACTCATCCTCACCACGGCTAAAGATTCTTGGTCTCACCACACTCAAGCAAACCCAAGCACACATCATAAACATCATATGAAAGCGTATTATAACATCATGGCACCATAGAATAAAAGTCATGCTAGGATACTTTTTATGGCTTAAAAATACATATACACACATTCAAAGACAAGTAAAGCAAACAATCATGCATGAGAGAAGGTGGAGAGAGCTAACTTGTACACACTTACATACTTTTTCTCTTGAATCCAAGCTCTCTTTCGGCCACACACACATAAAAGTGTGGGGATGATTTCTCTCAACCTAAACATAATTTATGAAAGCCAATTAGGTTCATGGAATTAATTCTAAGGCCACACAACTTGCTTAAATAGTAGCTTGACCTATAAACCTCATTATGGTTCCATAATTGTACTAATGAAGTAACACCCCTTAAATAAATTCTAAACTCCAATCTTTCCTTTCAAATATGATTCTTGACTTTTTTAAACCTCTTGGAGTCATCACACAATCAAAACCAAGAACCTAACTACATGTTACTTCTTTAGGTCATATTATGGAACATATAAGGCCAACTCACTTTTTATGATTTCTAAATTTTTTTCAAGGCTTTCCTTCATATTAATTCATTATATATGACTCAAAAATGGGTTTAGAAGAATTTAAAACTCTCCCTAGCTACCCTAACCTATCTAGGCCGAGACTATGTATGATTTTAGCCTCCTTAGACTTTGCTTGATTTTTTTGAAGGAGGAAGCACATAGGGAGACTTCTAGGGATATTAAGAACTTATTTAAGTTTAGGAATCATTGTACAAAATTAGATTTTACAAGGTACACTTGAAACTCTAGAATTTGTATCTTAAAATCTAATGGCTTTTTGTTAATTTCCTTTGCATATTCTTAATCTCCACATCCTTTTTTCTTAGATTCACCCTTAGTCTTGCCTAAAAATCAAATCCTTCTAGGGTTTCTTAGACGAGGCGAAATGGCGAAGGAGGGGAACTAAAGGTAGCAACCATGGGAAGAGAAATTATTTTGTTTTCTTACTTTTTTTTCATTTGAATCTTGTATTCTTTGAGCTCCTCTCTTCAAATTTGAAATTTTCCCTCAATTTCTCCCTTAAAATAGATTTATAAACTTTATTATAATCATAGGAAGAAAACTCAAGAGGAGAGGAACAAGTTTGGAAGAAGAAAGAGCATGAAAATCCATAAAAATTCTTACCTTTTCCTTACTTTTTTCTCCTCCTTTCTTCTCCTCCATGGTGCGCGTAAGAGAGCTGGTGTTTTCTCTGATTTTTAGGCAGAATGGGTCGTGCAAATGAAAGGGGGAAGAAATAAGAAACTTAAAGTGTATTTAAGGAGCTTCCACTTTCTCAAGAATTTCAATTTTGTCCTTCTTTTTTGGCATTTTCATTTCTAACTTGTTTTAACTCCTTTTTTAGAACCATCTCTTCCATTGTAAAATTTAGGTTCCCAATTTAGTAAAATACTTTTGGAATTATTCGAATCGGAGCTAAAATCTTTCTGAATGGATCCGTTATAGTTCGGGTACACCGACATTGGAAAACGTCCATCGGAGGGGATTTAAATGTCCCGGGGCTTTCCATGATTTTTAAGGCATCTAAGAATCCTGAAAAACTCAAAACTTTCATTTGAAATGCCCTCCTATGTGAATCAAAATTTGCTCAAAATTATGAAAATGCCATTACATTTTGTAAGTTTTCCGTCAAATTTCGTTTCTTCATTCTAGGAGTCTGAGTTTAAATGCCATTACATTACGAAAATGCCATTGTTAGAGCTTAAAATTCTTATTTTTAGGAGTCTAGAATGCTTTCTAAATTTTTTGAAACCTTAACTACATCATTTCTTAAAGGAGAAAGCATATGGAGAGAATTCTAGGGATCTTAAGAACTTATTTAAACTCTTATTTAGGCCTAGGAATCATTGTACAAAATCAGATTTTACAAGATGTATTTGAAACCCTATAATTTGTATCTTGAAATTTAATAGCTTTTTGTTAATTTTCTTTACATATTCTTAATCTCTACATCCTTTTTCCTTAGATTCACCTTTGGTCCTGTCTAAAAATCAAATCTTCCTTGGGTTTTTTAGATTAGGGAAATTAGAGGAGGGGAACCAAAGGTAGCAATCATATGAGGAGAAATTACCTTATTTTCTTACTTTTTCTCACTTGAATCTTATGTTCCTTGAGCTCTTCTCTTCAAATTTGAATTTTTCCCTCAATTTCTCCCTTAAAATAGATTTATAAACTACATTATAATCATAGGAAGAAAACTCAAGAGGAAAGGAACAAGTTTGGAAAAAGAAAGAGCATGAAAATCTATGAAATTCCTTACCATTTCCTTACCCTTTCTCCTCCTTTCTTCTCCTCCATAGTGCACCTAAGAGAGCTGGTGTTTTCTCTGATTTTTGGACAAAATGGGTCGTGCAAATGAAGGGGAGAAGAAATAAGAAACTTAAAGTGTGTTCAAGAAGCTTTCACTTTTTCAAAAATTTTAATTTTGTCCTTTATTTTTGATATTTTCGTTTCTAACTCATTTTAGCTCCTTTTTGAAAACCGTATTTTCCATTATAAAATTTAGGTTCCAAATTTAGTAAAATGCCTTTGTAATCACTCGAATCGGAGCTAAATCCTGAACGGATACATCAAAGTTCGAGTACACTGATATTAGAAACCATCCACCGAAGGGAATTTAACTGTTCTGGGGCTTTCCATAGTTTTCAAGACCTCTGAGAACCCCGGAGAACTCAAAACTTTTATTTAAAATGCCCTCCTTTGTGAATTCTAAAATTTGCTCAAAATTATGAAAATACCATTATGTTTTGTAAGTTTTTCGTCAAATTTCGTTTCTTCATTCTAGCTCCATTTTTCTTTCTATCTGAGCATAAAATTCTCATTTTTAGGAGCCTAGAATACTTTTCAAATTTTTTGAGATCTTAATTATGTCATTTCGGGGGATTTCCTTTTGTATCTGATGAAATTCGTTTGTTTACGGAGAAATCGTACATTACGTTTCTCACGTTTTCAAAAAACTGGATGTTACACTTCGTTTTCAAAGAAAATAAGAATAAGTATATAATTAAAATAGTTCATCAAGTGATAGTGGATTTGAGTGTGAGGAAAGGCAAAATGCTATTAAAGGTTGCCAAAGGCCTAATCAATTCTTTCCTTCAAGTTACCTTTATCCAAAGTGAATTTAGGCCCATTAAACTCAAGCGTAACTAAATGAGAAAAGGAGATACAATTAGAGAAGTGGTTCATTGAATGCCAATTTAGGTCAACTCCTTCACTTCTATTAGGAGAGAGGTATGCAATTAAATCACCAAAGATAAGTTAAGACTAGCCAATAGTGTTTGACATATTTAAAAGAGACTTTTAAAGTGCCATGTGATGATAAGGCATTTGATTTGCATAGATGTTAGTCAAGAAGAAGGTTAGGCTTGAGTCTTTTATCTTAACTTCATAGTAGAGAAATCAAACCTAAGAGTGAAGATAGGTTACTTCCACTAGATTATCATTCCATAAGAGCCAAACCACAGAAGCTAAATGCCTTTTGTGAAACTGTTGGCTTCAACTCTAATCCAATTAGTGAATGTTAATTTATGAACCACAAGATCTAATCCTAGATTTCAAAAGGACAAAAAGAGAAATATTATTTCAATCTCCCAAGTCTCAAACATGGAATGGGAATATTTTAGATCTAGCCCTTTTGCAAATCTAATAAAAAAAATTCATAACAAAGATTGAGTTAGAAGAAAGAAGGCCAAATAGCTTTATAGAGAATTATAAAAGGTCCTGAAGGTGCCATAGGCTTCCAAAATCTTGTCTTAATCATTCCCTAACATTGATTGTTGTGTAAACTCAAGGTGCTTAAGTGATTCACTATGATTTGGTGGTTTAAAAGGTTTATGAAGATTTTCCATCACATGTCTAAAGTCACTGGAGGTTGCATTTGTGTCCTTTAGGCTTGTTTTTTAACCTGAACTTATTAGGCTGGCCCATTATTGCAATTAAAGATTTTCTTTTTTGGCTAGGTTTATTAATATTTCCTTGTACTACATGATAAAGTCATATGTTTGTTTCTCCTCATAGGCTTCTTTGGTCCTTCCATAAAATTGTACCTTGAATGGTCTATGGCTTTGGAAGGTGGGCCTTCCAAAGGAGATAATCCTATGTTATCCTCATCTTGAAGCCCAATAGAGTTCTTTACAAATCGATAATGGCATATTTTTCTTATGCATTATTGTCTTTGCTTTATGACCTGACTGACTTGAGGTCTTCATAGCTATCACATAGTTCATTGCATGATCAACATATCCATATGATGTGTTAATAGCAAAATGAGATTCAAGTTAGAGAGAATCATCTTGAGATCCTTAGGAACATCAGTTTATTTGTTTATTTTGTTTTCTGGCACTTACTTGTTGTTAAGAATGTGCCTTGATTTTAGGAGATTTCCCTTACAAGAGTCTCTATCTACTTTGTTTCTTTGCCAACATCCAGGGACTATAAACCTTCTTGGTTGCAACATTCTTAGTGGTAAGAGATCGTCGTTGTTTTATCAGAGCTTATTTCAGCCTTCTACTATAACCCTATCTACAACACTAGTAGGTTTAGTATTCAAAGAACATTCCTCCTTTTGATGCTCGTATTATCCACAAGAGAAACAAATCTAATTCAGTCCTTCATACTCCACAATGAAGACAACATTCTATATAATGAACTTTGAGATAAGCTTTTTTCTTATATTGGTCTCCATGTTAATAGACTTGAAGCATTTCCATAATATGATATTTATAGCTATTTCCAATTGACAAGGTGTTTGAATTTATTCTAAAAGTACGACTAATATAATTACAAGTTTCTATAGGAAGTGGTGATTGTAATACTGGATTGGGAGATTCAGTATCCTAACTTAGATAGCAATTTTGCTAAGACGATTCATAGTGGGGTTAAATCTAGGTGTCCATCTTTATATCACCTGACAATGTTCCATGAACACCCATAGACCTCCATTTAGCAAGTATTGATAGTCTTTGAGGTTTATGAATATGACAATAAAATAGTTATTCTCTAGATTGATCAATTCAAACTTTGGTATATTTTAGGGTTTCATTAATCGAGCTTTTAAAAACCTATAACTTAGTCTTTCACCTAAAAGGATAATCACCAATGATCTTTTCTAGGGGCAACAATATCTTTTCCATTCCTCTGTGTTTATGGGTATCACTA
This sequence comes from Erythrophleum fordii, assembly GCA_032878935.1. Classification (NCBI taxonomy): domain Eukaryota; kingdom Viridiplantae; phylum Streptophyta; class Magnoliopsida; order Fabales; family Fabaceae; genus Erythrophleum; species Erythrophleum fordii. The sequence continues at coordinate 42,240,902 of JAVQMF010000053.1, read as the reverse complement.
GATGCAAATTCATAAGTTCTTTCATGTCATCAAATATCTCCTCTTTGAATTAGCCAACTTATCTAGTTTTATCTTATGGTGATTGTAGTTATCCACACCATTGCAACCATTCAACGAGTTCTTATATGAGATCATCTTCATCCATTTTGAGGATTGAACACTTGTTCCTCGAGAATTATCAGATGAAGCATTAATTTTTGTATAAAGGGCATTAAAATTTTGGTTACCCATCTTAAATGCCTTTATCCTTCCCATCGTTCCATCCTCTTCCATATTAGTAGATTGCATGGAGCTTTCCATATCATCCAGATGTAATTTTTTAAGGCTCTGTTTGGTTCAACGGAATGGAGGGGAGGGGAGGTTAATGTAGGGGAGAGAAAGGGAGGGGAGGGGATTTAATGGGTTATATTTGGTTGGAAGGGAGGGGAGAGGAGGGGAGGGGAGATTATTGTTTGGTTCAAGAGGGGAAGGGAGGGGAGGGGAAGTAATTATATTTAGACAAATTTATCTTTTATATTATTTTAAATTTATTTTTTATAAAAAATTTATTTCTATCAATAATTTTTTTAAAAAAATTATAAATTTCAATCTTTTTTTTTATTTTTAATTTCTGATAAAAAAATTATTTTAAATTTTTATTAAATATTAATATATTAAAATATTAAAATATTAGAAGGGGCAAAAAAGTAAATTAAAACTTTAAAAATATCCTACCTCTCCCCCTCCCCTCCCCTCCAAAACCCCCCAATTTGGAGGGGAGCCAAATTTGCCTCCCCTCCCCTCTAATTTTACCCAACCAAACACTTTATCCTCCTTCCCTCCCCTCCAAAAACCTCCAACCAAACATAGCCTAACATTCCTCTCTCTCATGTTTTAAGAGAATAAAAATGAGAATAGGAATGAGAATGAGTTTTGATGAAATGGTATTTTGCAATCCACATTCATGTTTAACATGACATGGAAAAGAATGGAAATATTATTTCATTTCTATCTTTAGTTGGACTAAAATAATGCAATAATGGAAAAGAAAAGCTAGATAAATGACTATAATATCCTTAATGTAAGAAATTAAAGTATTTTTTCATTTTAATTTGTTAAAAATATTCATTTTTTGTTTTTTTAATATGACAAATACTGTTAATTATTAAATTATTTTTGTCATTTATATTATTAATTCTTTTTTTTTTTGTTTTTATTTTTTAAATTTATGTGTAATTTTTGAACATCATTGTCTAAATTTCAAACCTTTCTCACTCTTATTGTCCTGATTGATTAAAGGTGGTAATGTAATATTCAAACCTCATTCTAGGAATTTTGTTCATTCCAATCTCGCTTTTAATGGAATGTTGATTCTTGAATTTGAGGGAATAGATCCATTCCAAGAATGCGGATTGAAAAAACAAATTCCAACCAAATAAAAAATGATGGCAAAAATGTTTTCATTCCCAAATTAATAATGAAAAATTTCTTATACCAAACAATGCATTCAATCATCCTTCTCCTTAGAATGTTCACTACTGTGCTCACCTCTCTTTCCATTCATCACCAGATATTAAAATTTTTAAGAGTATTACTTCAATGGCAGGATATTTAGGTTTGTTCTCAGTGCTTTGGATAATTGATTATTAAACATTCTTATTTGCTATTTAAAATTATAACTAGTAAAAACTAAATTGAGTTTGATATATATATACAAAATTTTAAAGCTATATCTATCATCTATTATAATTAAATAGTTTAAAGAAAAAAGTTAACAAACATCTTATAATTAAAGACAAGATTAATGAAGAATTCTTTTTTCATTAAAAAATTCTCAATCTAATTCCTTTAGGGCTTAAGGTTTAGTATGCAACTCTTTGTCTAAATTCGATTTCTTTCGTGGTATTTGCTAGTCCATGGCCTTTATGGCTCTTTTTACTTATTAGTACTCTAGCATGTTGAAATAGTGAACACATCTATTGTTGTTCTTTATTTTTATTTTCAAAGACAAAATAAGTGTCCTATCTTGAAATCCAACAGTATTGATGTCACATTAAGAAGGTTGATAACTAAAATTTCTAGTTTACCAAACTTGTGTTCTTTACTAATGCTTAAAAAGAGAACTAAAGAGGCGAAAAAAAAAAAGCCTAAAAGAGCTAGCTGGAAGGAAACCTCTCATGCATAGGAAATACACAAGCAATTTGATGATTGAAGATATTCCCTTGTAGAAAGAAGAAACATCTAGGAGAAGACATTCCCTAAAATAAAATTAGAGACTAATTTTTAAAATTTCTTTGACTAGTAAAATTATGGTTTTGTTTGATTTTTGTTATCTTTACTCTTTGAACTTTTGATACTTGCTCCTTTTAAGTGAGGATATAGTTTGGGTTTTGATTTGCCCCAAAATGGGTCCTTTTTAATATTCAACCATGTATAAAAGGAAACAAGTGACTTAAAATAGTAGAAGTGTACATGGACATGGACCCTATACCTTTTTTTTTTTTTTTCCATTCACATCTTTTTTTCTTCCTTCTCTCTCTTAAAATGAGAGTCATATTTTATCCTTTAAATTGAAAGATTTGGACTTGATAACCCTCAACTTGGTTGTTATTTAAGGAATTTATCCATAAAAAAAAACATAGATAATGATAAATTGACACTAATTCAATAGTTAAATTAACAAGCATTTTATGTTAAGGGTTTAAATCCTTACTCTTATTTATTGGAGGAAAAAAAACATAAATAATGATAACATTTTAAATCAATATAATAGAATAAATAACTTTTACTTAGGGACATTGAATACAACAAAAAATGTTGATGTGTCATCTTTGCATGCTTTCACAAAGTCTAGTTACAATGATGGCTTAGCTCCTTGATTTGTGTGTGAGAATTGTCTTGTCAAAAGACCTCAAAAGATACTAAGTTGTAATAAATATTTGTAATTAGTGGTACAACTTAAATCAATTTTTAAGGAATTTGCTTCTAATTATCTATGAAAGAGTTCTCCTAGTGTGATTAAATCAGAGGTATTTGAGGGGATTTTGATTTACTAAAATTTAAATGAATTAAAAAAAATAACAAGAACAAAAAAAAACTTAAAACTAAGTGTTGACAACAACTAAGCAAAAGTGGTAACGAATTTTTAAATAAATTTTCTAGAATTTAATTATCCTTGCTCCCTTTTAATCAAAACTTAGATTTAACTTCTTGTTTCTTGGTATATTCTTTATAAAAATTCTTGAATTATTATCCAAGACTCAAATTATTAATTATCAAGGAATTTTGCAACCACAAAAAATAATAAAAAACTAGCCACTTGAATTAGAAATAAGAACACACCAAAATAGTACCTAAATGTTCATTAAAGTCTTTGAACAATTCACTTAAACATACTAATCAACCAATTAGATTAAATATTTCCTTAAGTATAAACATCACACAAAATTCTAGCCACTTAATACAATGATTATTGCATTAAATAGTCTAAAAATAAGAGGAAATAACTAGCAAATTGGATAACCATTAAGTTTGGAATTTCTACAAACACTTAGGCATCAAAATAAGTCTCCAAATGTGAGATTTAAATCAAAATTATAGAGCAAATAAATCCAATACAATTGGCCTCCTTTTAACAAGCTAAATCTAACTAAATTAAATAAGAAAATTAATGCTAAAAATAAGAGATAAGGAGAAGAGAAGTTAGACAAAATTGGGGATGAATCTTGGAGCTCAAATCTTCATCCATGGAAATCACATTCTCAGCCAGTTACCAAGGTAGATTCAAGCTTCCATTGGAGGAAATGGATGGAGGAATTGAAGGGAAGAAGCCACGGTTCTGGAGCTTGATGGAAGAATGGATAATGATGTCTCGTGCTATCTCGTTCTTCCCCTCTGCTCGAGCCTCTTCATCGTTTTTCTTTTTTCCTCACGTTTTGCCCGTGTCTCCTTCAACTAGAAGTCATGTGATTTTTCATTCCTCCCATCAGCATTAGTAATCTTACGTGTCAATCAATTTGCTCCTTCTGTACTCGAGAATCCTTCCAACCTGTAGCTTTGCACCTCTAAAAACCCCTACGTTCTGCTCGTCCCTTTTTTCCAAACCCCCGAGTGTAATCTCTTTCACATTCTCCGCATGATTCTTCACCTCTTTCTAACACATGCCTCTCTTGTGTGACATGGACCAGTTGTGAATGTGTGTCAACCCATGCCTATGCAAGCAAATAAGCGGATTTTCAACTGTGAAGTATGTGTATGTGTATGTGTAACTGGAATATATGCACGTGCCTTCGTGCACGAGAGGATCGTGTATGATGATTCATCAAGATTCGTGCCTTCGTGTTTAATTTCCACATGAACCCATGTGTGTAGATGTGAGTGATTGGCCGTGGAGTGTAATGACATGAACCGGAATAGAGTGCTGATTCTGTCAACTCGAGGAAGACCCGTGGAGCATTATTGTACATGTGTTTCCATGCGAAGTGTGTGACCTAGTGAGAGAGAAATGCCATGCTTCATTCTTCACGTGTTTCTTTTTCTTAATTTGTGAATGTGTGTATTAAGGAGTGGGCTGTGGATTGTATGCTGCTGCATGGAATGTGTAACCCTGGAGTGCATCTACGTGATTGTGTGTGTGATTTACAGAATGGAGTGCATGCCATTAACATGCAGCATGTCCAATGAATAAAGAAGCTGTGCTTTCAAATGTGCCTTGTGTGGAATGAAGTAATTGATGCTTGCTTCATGAACCCCATTCTTTTTTTTCTTTTTTTTTTTCTAAAATTCCATTAAAAAAATATACACCGTTATTCCCTCCTTGAAATTACACACTTGAAGCTTTATCTCTTCTCTAAATCAATTTCTCCATTTAAATTCTAATTACCTATTAAAATCTACAAATAATAATAATAAAAATATTAAGTAGAAAAATTTACAAAATTATTTAAAAGAATTTATACATTAAAAACCAATAACTTTGTAAATTAATTTATCGAATGCAAAAATAACTAATAAAATCAAATATCACCTAATTAAATTCATTAAGCCTTAATTCATTATTAAAATACCCAAATAAAAAGGAAAGAATATATGAAAAATAACATTTAACAGTGCTTTTTTTTTTTTGGTTAAATCTACTAAAAAATAATTAACAATTATGGTTGGTTATATATATGACCAATAAACATCTTATCCTTCTTATGTGAGCCATCTTTCACCTTTTTAAATTTAAATTGTCCATCTATCATAACTGTACCAATCAAATTTAAATCGTATGAAGTGACACTACAAAAAAAAGGATACTTAGCGTCGGTTATCTAACGTCAATTGTTGCAACTGACCTTAAATCTGTTGAGAGAGAAAAATTTAACGTCGCTTATTCAATGTCAGTTGAAACTGACATTAATTTTTTTTAATCATTTCAAATAAAAAAAATAAAAAGATGACCACTGGGGGAACTAAAAAATCTGGCGCCTTGTTATCAGACAAAACAAAAAAAAAAGGGGAAATCTTATGGAATGAGATAAAGCCCTAAATCCCTTAGCTCATCATTCTCCACTGCATCACTAGTTACCCAACTCTGAATCCAATTTCAGAGATTGTTCCTTCCTCTCCGTATCAGTCGAGCATCCTTGATCCCCTCCCGCCCTTCGATGAACCAATTCCTTCTGAAGCAAGACCAAGCCCACCATCGAATGACTTGAAGTGTAGAAGTGTGCTTTAGGTTTGTTCGGAGACGCTAGAGCGTTAGCGAGAGGATGGAAGACTTGTTTATCCTTAGTTTCTTACTAAGATCTTCAAACCTTTCCAAAGCTCAGACTATACTCCAATAATCACTTACTTTTTGTATTCTTTTCAAGGAAGGCAGGCGGCACCTCTTTCCGTGGGACGAGCAACAGATGGGGAACTCCAAGCCATCAACATTTGGGAAAACGTACCTTGATGCAAACCTTCAACGTGCTTTTTGCCAGTTGCTTCTCTTCTCCTTTCGTTTTATTCACAGTGGTTTTGGTCATTTTGTTTTGTTTGGTCATGATAAATCTTACTATTATATATGGAATCCCATAATTTCTATTATCCTTCATTGAGCGGGTATATGAAATAAAAAAAGAAGTCTTAGAAGGGGTGTTTTCTCTATCCCCGCTAAAGCTTTATAGTTCCCCCAGTGAGAGCTGCGATAATGGATTCTCTCTTAATCTTCCTCTCCCACTAGGTTATCATTTTGCTCTGCTTTAGGTTAATCTCCACTGCTCACCATTTTTTCTTCTTTTTCCATTGCACAAAATTTACTGTATCGTAGTTTATGAATGCATAAGTGTCTGTTGTATATAAAAAGAAAAGATCACTCCACTCCAGACTCAAGACTCAATGAAGCACTCTCTCCTCTGCCCTCTACTAATTAATTTTGCACAACAATCATGATTACCCGTAAATGAAAATTTTACAAAGGATATAGATCAATTTGCCCTATTTCTGTTGATTTTTCTGCTGAACCTTGACTTCATGAATTTACTGCAAGCAACACAGACATGATCTTAATCTGAAATTTAAGCATAATGTTATTGTATATGTGTAGTCTAATATATAATATTTTCATGAATTTTGGAACTCATTTCGATGTACAAATTTACTGATTTTTGGATGTTGTTCACATTTTCAGTTTCTGTTCGTTTTTTAGCTTAAGAGTCAACTTTGTGGATTTTTCTAGAGCTACACAAAACTGATCTTGCTCTAACTTTTTGTCACATTGTTTTTATATATGTTTATTATATTCTGCAAAATTTTTGTGAATTTTTGGGTTCATTTTCTTAGGTTAAAGTAGATAATTCAGAAGGTTATGCAGATGTTCTGTTTTGCTGTCTTTCTGATTTTGTTAGGTACTCTGTTGATTTTTCTATACTAATCCATGTGGAATTTTGAGCTAAATTTTAGTTATAGATGTTCTTTGATATGTCTTTGATGTTGAGAAAAATTGATGTGAGGTTTCAATTTCATTAGCTATGACTTTTTGATTGAGGACTATACATGGTTTAGCATTGTTTCAAAATTGAGCAACCTGATTTACTGGGAATTTTGGGAGTGGAATTTTGCTGTGATTTTTGGATTATATGTTCATCTGTGTGTCTATTTTGTTGATGACTTTTGTGCTTATTTTTAGAAGCACCTTGGATGATCAAATTCTCTGATTTTCAAGTTAAGCTCAATTTGCCCTATTTCTGTTGATTTTTCTGCTGAACCTTGACTTCATGAATTTATTGCAAGCAACACAGACATGATCTTGATCTAAAATTTGAGCACAATGTTATTGTATATGTTTAGTCTAATATACAATATTTTCATGAATTTTGGAACTCATTTAGATGTGCAAATTTAATGATTTTTGGATGTTGTTCACATTTACAGTTTTTGTTCGTTTTTTACCTTAAGAGTCAATTTTGTGGATTTTTCTAGAGCTGCACAGAACTGATCTTGCTCTAAATTTTTGTTACATTGTTTGTATATATGTTAAGTATGTTCTGAAAATTTTTTGTGAATTTTGGAGTTCATTTTCTTAGGTTAAAGTATATAATTCAAAAGGTTGTGCAGCTGTTCTGTTTTGCTGCTTTTCTGATTTTGTTGGGTACTTTGTTGATTTTTCTGTACTAATCCATGTGGAATTTTGAGCTAAATTTTAGTTATAGATGTTCTTTGATATGTCTTTGATGTTGAGAAAAATTGATTTGAGGTTTCAATTTCATTAGCTATGACTTTTTGATTAAGGACTATACATGGTTTAGCATTGTTTCAAAATTCAGCAACTTGATTTACTGGGAATTTTAGGGGTTGAATTTTGCTGTGATCTTTGGAGTATATGTTCATCTCTGTGTCTATTTTGTAGAGGATTATTTGTGCTTATTTTTAGAGGCAACTTGGATGATCAAATTCTCTGATTTTCAAGTTAAGTTCAATTTGCCCTATTTTTGTTGATTTTTCTGCTGATCCTTGACTTCATGAATTTATTGCAAGCAACACAGACACGATCTTGATCTAAAATTTGAGCACAATGTTATTGTATATGTTTAGTCTAATATACAAGATTTTCATGAATTTTGGAACTCATTTAGATTACAAATTTAATGATTTTTGGATGTTGTTCACATTTACAGTTTTTGTTCGTTTTTTACCTTAAGAGTCAATTTTGTGGATTTTTCTAGAGCTGCACAGAACTGATCTTGATCTAAATTTTTGTCACATTGTTTGTATATATGTTAAGTATGTTCTGCAAATGTTTTGTGAATTTTTGAGTTCATTTTCTTAGGTTAAAGTAGAAAATTCAGAAGGTTGTGCAGATGTTCTGTTTTGCTTTTTTTCTGATTTTGTTAGGTATTTTGTTGATTTTTCTGTACTGATCCATGTGTAATTTTAAGCTGACTTTTAGTTATACATGTTCTTTGATATATCTTTGATGTTGAGAAAAATTGGTTTGAGGTTTCAATTTCATTAGCTATGACTTTTTGACTGAGGACTATACATTGTTGAGCACTGTCTCAAAACTAAGCAACTTTATTTTTTCCTAACTTTTTAAACATGTTCGATATATACATACACATAGCCATCTGGATACTATGTTACAATACTTTTTTATCACTCCTTATTCTAAACTTCTTCATTTTTTTTATAGACAACACTAGAGAATCCTCTAGGTTGCAGCACACCAAGAAATTTTACTTATAAGCTGATCTTAATCTCTTATGTAAATTCTCAAGGTATGATTTACCATTTGTATACACTTTTAATATTGCTTCTTCTTGTGTAATCTGTTCTTCATATATATATACATGTCCCTTTTTAGTCTTTCTTATTTTTTTTAATGCTAATTTGCATCTTTGTGTTTTTTTTTTTTGAAATGCTAATGACTAGTTTTCTGCTAGAAGACATCCATATATGTATGGCTAACTATTCACATTAGTTAGTAAGTTTGTGTCAGTAGAAGTTAGTTGACTTGAATTTTCTATTTGTACAAGGTTAACCATACCCATAGTAGGACCAAAGTGATATATTTTCAAAAGGTTTAGACTGATCTGATGCTCATTATTTCTTCAGGACTAAAAAGATTAACTATTGGTTTCATGCATATTGTTTTACCTATCTTTGACTTGAAGATGCATTACACATGATTTTTTTTATTTGTTGCATTTTCCCATATCTTGTAATGAATATTCTTATTGTTTGTTTTTTTCCCTTTAATTGTCACATATGTGTGTCCTTTTTATGTTTGAAATTGTCACACATTTTTTAAAAACATGCCTCTTCATTAATTTACATAAAAATTAGATAATAAAATGAGTTAATATGCATTGTTATTGATTTAATTGTGTTTATAAATATCATTTATATAGCTGGTACAATAATCATTTATATAAAAATGTATGGTATATTTAAGGTAGCAGCAATTTGAAATATACTTTTTATTTTGATTATGTATATGGAATCCTAGAATTTTATAGATGTTTTAATGTTATTTTCTCATTACTTATGGCACGTATGTTGACAGCAAAGAAAGTGAAACAATTTTCAAATCCATCACAAAATCATGTTTGGTAGTCAGCATAGCAACAGAAAAGGAAATAGCTTCAGATTCATACTTTCTTTCAAAGAAATATGGGGTCACAATAATTATGACTGCAACTTTATATAAACTCAAATCTGCCCTTGTCATCATAAAAAAACTATTGCCTTTTTTAAATAGAGATAATTTTTACATTTCTCTATCATTCTTTTTTATTCTTATATTATTTTTATTTGACCAAATATACAAATAGAATAATATATCTATTCATTTGTATATCATATTAAACGTAATTATTTTATTTCAATCACATTCTCATTCCTTTTTTAATTCTATAACAAATAATCTTGTATAGCAAACAAGGCATTATTTTTAATGCAAATGCCTTGTAGGTTTCTACTTTGTTTGGAGAATGGTAAAGCATTTAAAGAATAAGTTGGAGACGATGGAGGAACGACTAAAAACCATAGAGGAAGAGTATGCTATGGAATAAGCTCAATTTGCTCATGAGCAAGCATGAATGAATAACTTATTCAAATATTTAGTGAAAAAATTTGGAATGGAATTACCTCCAGACGTTTCTCGTGTAGTTGAGGCGTTCCCTTCATAGGTAATATAAATGTTAACTTGTATAGTTATTGAATTACTATTTTAAGAAGGTTTTGAATAAATGTAACTTGTGTACTTTTTTATGTAGCCACCTGATATTGGCAGTACAGAGGCATCACCTGCACCTGGTCGACGATCATCTGGTGCAAGTCATGATCCATGAGACATTTTGGAGTTTATTAAGCCTATTTTGTTTTATGGCATGTTAAAAGTCTTTTTGGATAACAATTTATAAGGCTTAGCTTATTTTGTTAATGTTCATTTGGTTCAAGCCTCTTTTGGAGTTTGTTGAACTTATTTTATTTTATGTAGTTAATGTTTTACATTACTTTTGTATAGTGAAACTTTTATGAAGATAATATAAATAGATGTTTATTAAATTTAAATTTTCATGTTGTAGATTGATTTAAAATTTAATTTGATGTGAATGTTCAATTTTTTAGTGTATGTCAAAGTCTAGCAAAATAAAAGAAAAATGACAGGATAACAAAATATAAAAAGTAAAATAAATAAAAATATAAAAATATATTTTTTTATACTTAACGTCAGTTATGACCGATGTTAGTAGCTTGACTCTCATTTGATTTTAGCGTCAGTTATAACCGACGCTAGATTTTCTATCTAACGTCGGTTATAACAGACATTAAAATAAGGTCATTAGTAAATATTCTAATGTCGAGTAAAACCGACGTTAGATTTTTCATCTAACGTCGGTTATAACCAATGTTAAAAGATTTACCTCTCATTTGATTTTAACGTCAGTTACAACCAACGTTAGATTCATATCTAACGTTGGTTATAACAGACTAACATCAGTTATAATAAACATTAAAATAAGTACTTAGTAAATATACTAACGCCTGTTTTACATGACGTTAGATTTTGAATCTAACGTCTGTTATGACCGACGTTAAGTATAAAAAAACTAATGTCGGTCATAATCGACATTATTTGACTAAATATGATATCTCGAATTGTAATCATTAATGTCAGTTTTAACCGACGTTAGTTTTTTTAGTGTCGGTTGTTCCAACGGTTTTAATAACCGTCGGTAGAAGGAGTCTCCACGCTGCCTCTAATGTCGATTTTTGTGACCGTCGTTAGAGTACCTAACGTCAGTCATAACTAACGTTAGATGTCTTTTTTGACCGACGCTAGATGGCATTTTTTTTGTAGTGTGATTAAAAAGATGAACGAAATTCAAGAGTGCATGTAGGTTCTAATTAACAATTAATAATCTATTTTTCAAATCTACATAAGATGCAAGAGCATTTAATCGAAATCAATACTCAGTACATAAACATGGTCTAAGTTTGGCACATATTTATTTGGTCAAAATGCATAAAACTCTTGTGAATTTAGAGTCAAGGGTAAATAACTCATTGACCTTCAAAAGCTTAAAATAGTATAAATTTCTAATATGAATAACCCTTGTTGTTAACGAGTCCATTCATTTACTAATAAAGTTCCTATACGTCATAAGGCTTTAGTCCACATGGCATTTAACCTGACCATGAGTCATCTTTTTCTCTCTTTTTTTTTTCTCTCTCCCCTGAACCAAGATTAGAAAACCTCCTAAAAAAGTATGTAAGGACTTTTTAGAGTTCTTTATTATAAAGTTTTTGTAAAGTTAAGATAGAAAGTGACAGAAAGAATGAAAGTACATATGAAGCCCACTTCTTGTTTTTCCCCCTTCCTACTCCTTCTTTTCTTTCTTATTTATCTGAACTCTATAAAAACTTTACAATAAAGAATTCCAAATATCCAAAGTCAAAGAAAGCAAACCCTAACTAACCATATTCTCCCAAGCCTTTTCTTTCTCCTATTCAAATTAGTATGATAGCCTCCTTTAATACTAAAAATTTACTTCTATATATCTTATTAAATACTTAACATTTGATCATAAATGATTTAATTATATAAAATTATATATAATATTTACATCAAATTTGTGAAATTCTTTAACATTAATGTTTTTTAAATCAAATCATTCATTAAATCAGTATAGGCACTGATTCATAATTTATTGATTTGATCATAATTGAATTGTAGTTAAACTGATAATATATATATATATATAAAGTATAATATAATATAGTATATAATATCTAACAAATACTATAAATTTTAAACATTCTATCACTTATACAAATTCAAACCATAATAGATATGACAAAATATTCAAATTTTGTAAAAATTCTTTTTTAATGAAAGAATATATATATATATGAATTATGAAAAAGAATTTAAATATATTGCATTCAAACATCATTCCCACACTTTTTTGTTAAATTTACATCCTAATGTAACAGTTGTCTTCCACTTTTTTTGTTTTTTTATGTCTTAATATAATAACTGTCTTCCAATAACATCTAAGATGTTTGTCAAAAACAAATTTTGAAACTTGAAAGTCACAGCCTCTGTGAGTGCTTTTCTTTTATTGAGAACATATTAGTCAACTCCTCTTTCGATTGTTCTTCTTCTTCTTTTCAATTTCTAGCCATATCTTTTTCTTTCCTAATGTCCCAGCTGGTGTTGGCACCACCTAATTCGATTGTGCATCTTTATCATTCTTCTTTCTTCTTCTTTGGATTTTCTTAACTTTAGATCTTATCCTTTTCTTTTTGGACTTTCTTATTTCTTCAGGCCTCATCTTCTATTTCTCTTTTTTTTTTTAAAAAAAATAAAACTATTCATACTATTAGGTGGCTCGATTTTGATTGATTTTATTGGTTTTTAATCGATTCTTTGGCTAAATGATTTTATAGGTTGATTGAACGAAATCATGGACTGGTTCATTGGTTTTAGAATCAAGTTGACTAGTCCGATATATTTTTGTTAACTATGATTAATATAAAAAAAATTAAAATTAATTCAAATAGTTGATGAATAATTTTTGTTATAATATTGTGATTACTATCATTAAGATGATCATGTATAGTTTATAATAACTAGAAACTCATTAAGTTGGATAATAAAAACAAAATCTATATCTTGATTTAAGGAGATAAAACAATATATAATTAATTTGATATAAAATTATGAGTTTTTCCTTAATGGTATAATTGAAATTAAAAGTTAAGAGTTTACTGTAATAATTAATATTCATAACATAAGTAGAATGTTGCAAACTAATTTTAAAAAAGATTTTACATTTTAAAAGTTTAAATATTTATCATAAAATTATTATTTACTTTGAGACTTAATTTTGTTTAATGTGTTGTGTGTTGCAGAGGCAAGGGTGACAACAAAATCTTTACATGTTTGAAAATAAGATAAGGATAAAAATTTTGTACGAAAAATGAGATAGAAATAAGCATAAAAGAACTGTTGGAATATTTATTATTTTGTAGATTATCATTAATTAATTGTTATACTAAATAATATATTATATTTTAATGATATCAAATAATTAATTTTGTATTTAGCATTGTCTAAATGAATTAAGTTTATTTGTTATGAATAACTTGTAATAAGTTGAGCTATTTATAGGCTTATATGGGAAATATGCCTTAACTCAACTCATATAGAGGTAGTTATCTTATTTATACTACTAGCTAAGGTTTGTCATTTTTATATCCTTAGTCTATTGACAAGCTTTTTTTTGCCTCCTTCAAGTATTATGAGTTGTAATATTTCCCTTTCTTTTCTTTCATGTTCTCTACTTTGATATTCAGGTGGATCAAGGATCTAGAAATTGTTAGGTATATTTAAAACTATACTCCTAATTGTTTTAGCAATTGGCATTGTTTGCTTTATACATAGCTCTATGTCAATTATTTTTTTCACTTTTGATTCATTCATTATATTTGAATGAATGATCTATATTTGGTTCTTTTTGTTACAAGCTATAATATGTGTGTTTGCTTGCTTCTTGTTGCGGCTATATACTAAGAACAAGTTCAAAAAGAAAAATAAATTTCAAACCTTAGAAACCCTTGAATTTATGTTGTGTATTATGGGAGTCTTTAAATTCAATTTTTGTGGGGAAATTGTTACACTCATGTATGTAACGCCATTATATTCTTTTATTCACATGAAACTTGTTATATTTGCAACAAATCGAAGAGAGCAAATTTTTTGGGCATGGTTTTAGGTTTTCAAATTTCCTAACCAAATTAAGCTTTTTGAACTTTGGTTAGTTGATTTTTGGGTCTTGGATGCTTCTTATGTGTTTTTGGTGTTGCTAAATCGTGTTAAAATGTGAGCTTTGAAGCTTGCATTATGCCTGAATGGTGGATTTCTACCATTGAAGGGGGCTTAAGCTAGAGCTTAAAGAAACATCTTCAAGCTCACATCTACATGCATCCCTTGGTGTATGTGGGGTGTGGGCCTGTCTTGCCCAATTTTTAAGCTCCATGCACTTCATTTTCCCTCCTTTATTTAATGGCGACTTTTTCCAATTTTTTAGATTACTTGAAATGTGAGTTTCTTAACTTCTATAATATTTCACACTTGTTTTGAGTTATGTACTTTCCAAATTTTGGATTGTAAATTTTTGTGCATAATCTACATGCATCTTTATACAATATATTTTTCATACTCTAAGTGGTGATACATTTTGATACGTCAAATAATTTCTTAATGATTTATGCACTTTATATTCTTTAGTATGTTGAAATTGATTTTTTGAGCTCAAGTTTTGGTATGGATTTTGAGAATTTGATCATGGTAATTATGACAATAGACTTTTGATGCTTTGTAATTGTGTACTCACCTTTCATGGAGCAATCAAAGGATGAGAGTGTTGCCTGGTTGTAATTGGGATACTTGTTTTGCCTGGTATATATTAAAATTATGCCTCTGTTATCCCTATTATATATAAATCACTAGGAAAATTACATTAGTAGTGAATATACCCTTTCTAAGCAATGTTAATGTAATATATTGTCACTTCGAGACATATAATGATGTCTTGATATTTCTTATACCCTATTGGTGTGTAATATTATAGGAATTCATTTTCTATTGGCCATTTTGATGTGCAATTGAGTTTTTTTAGTTTATTGCGATCTGTGACAATAGATTTGTGTGTAATTATATTAGTTGGATTTTAAAGGAAACTCTTGTTTCTAAATGTGTTGCACATGATTCATGTATTCTTAAGTTGTTTCTATTTTGGCTTATATGTTTATGCAACCAACATATGTGAAAACTCTATATGAGACTAATCAAGACAACTAGAAAGAGTCCTTAGATATGTATTTTGGCAATCGCGTTATCAGTCTTGGTCCTAAAGGTGAATGCACCTGTGACACTTAATAGTTGTTCCATTACTGGTGATAAAACCTTTCATATATAGTGGCATATCTTTGATAGAGTGTGCTTAGGCAATGGATTCCTGAGATAAAAATCATAGTGGGATTCTCAAGGGAAGTTAGGGAAAAGGTTTATGTAATATGGTATTTACAAGGTACTTAGGGTTATGTGTTGGCTCAGAGTATATCTGATTCACTTGTAATTATTGGTTGTTTTTTTTAGATTCTAATTTTGCAATTTGTGTAAATGACTCGAAATCTACATTTGTGTAAATTTTATGATGTTTAAAGGAGAATTTTCATGGAAAATTGTGATGTAGACATTTATAACTACCTCGACTTACGTGTACATCTTATAATGTCTAGAGAGCTATTTCGTTGAAAAGGGCCAAATGGACACTTGTTGTTGCTTCAATTTTGATTGTAGAATATGTTACTTGTTGTAAGGCTATTTTTAGCCTATATCGTTAAGGGAACTAATTTCTATTATGCGTATTAAATGCATATCTTAGGTCTTAATCATTTTGTTGAGATGATAATTCCATTATATACTTATCTAAAAGTAAGAGGAATTCTAGTTGTATTAAAATTTGATATTAAGTTCATGTTCGTTGGAGAGAAGGCTCATGAATCTTATACCCGAGTGATATATGTTTTACAAATAATATGCTAGTTGGTATGTTAATCAAAGGCGTACTTGTTACATTTTTTTAGAAATATGTAATTCTTAGGTGTTGTGCAATTTTTTATGATGCCTTAATTTAGTAGGAATTTGAGTTGTGTTTTTCAAAGATATTTTGGTGTATTTTGACATTTGATTTAGTTAAGTGTTTTGGGTATATTTTATTTGTTGTTCTATTTAATTTAGTTATGGAACTTTGTTGATATTTTAATATTATTTTTCCTATCAAATTTGATGGTCTTGATTTGCTAGTTCATTTCTAAATTTACATATTAAATATTTGATATTCTTGTACTTGGTCTGTTGTTGTTTTTGTCTAAAGATATTCATAGGCTGGGTAGGGCTTTGGCCTAACCCGATGTCGGCCCAATTTTAAAAAAGCTTTAAAAATGAAGCTTATTGTTTGAGCCCGGCCCAGTTCAACTTACCTAATTTAATACCGAGTAGTATTTTTTTAATTTATTATTAAAATTATAAACTAATATTAAAAAATTTCTATATAAATTCTTATAAAAAATTAAAATTTTGATACAAATTTTTATTAAAAAAATATTTTTAAATATTTTAAATATTTTTTTATATGAACAAACTAATACATCTCTTTGGACAATCTCAAGTTTATTATTAAAATTATAAAATAACCCTTAAAAAGAATTAAAATTTTTACATAAATCTTTATAAAAATATTTTTTAAAAAAATTATTTTTATTTTTTCGAATTGGGTTGAGCCAATATGGCCCTTAGAGTTGGCCTAATGTCTACCTTAACCAAGTTTTATAGTTTAATCCGGCCCTAAATTTCTCTTGAATTTTTTTTTTCGCTCTGCCTAGCTTAGTTCGATATGACTTAGCACAGTTAGGCTCACTGGGCCTTTGAATCCAATGAACACTTTTAATTTTTTCTAATAATTAATTAACGTTATCCAAGTAAGATATTGTTAAAATATTTATTAATTTATAGATTAGCATTAATTAATTTTATATTTTAATAATAATTAATTTTGTATTTAATATTATCTATATAGATTATGTTTATGTATTATATATAACCTGTACTACTAGGTTAAATATCTATAAATCTATATAAGGAATAGACCCTAACTTATTGCCCTTTTAAAGTTAATTATCTTATCTTGTTTATCATTTTTTATATTCTTAATTTATTAACAAATTCTCTTGCCTTTTTGAGATATCGTCAAGCGTAACAGCACATTCTAAATTTATCTTCCAACTGTTTTAGCAAGAACTTGCCCATTGCCAACCCTATGCAATATTAGTAAGTGAATAAAAAGTATATTTAATATTTATAAAATTCAAAATGGGGACAATCAACCCTAGACTTGTCTAATTTTTGGTTGATGGTCAAGCAATGGTGAGTCTAGGAGATTATGTTACGTGAAGACAAATTATACGTTGGAATAATAGATTTCCTTCCAAACACAATTTTTTTAAAATAACAATCAACAAGCGTTAAAGAAAATTACATTCAAGCGTCAGTTTATATTTAGAGAGCCGAATCCCAAACAATTATACGTGACAATTTCTGAAGTTCAAAACTGGAGTGAAATAAAGATACTTATACCATACGATAACTGCAATCCATCAGGAAGTACTCCAAATGTCATATAAATTTATTTCACCGTATCCATGCATCGCACATGTACAATACTGTTGTGCTATACAACTCATTCAAGAAAGGTAATGGCAATGAAGTTTTGAAGGCGATATTCTCATTAATTAAATTGGATCAAGGTATAAATTATTGATAAAATTTCAATTATCGTATATAAGTCTTTCATAAAAATATACATAGCATGATTGCAAAATTTTAAATTATTAAAATTCAATTTTGTTATTAAATTTTCTCTGAATTGTCTACTTTCATTAGTTTTTGGGAAAACAATTTTAATTTTTTTAAAGAGATATTCAAATTATATGGCTTTTCCCTTATATTTTAAAAATATATATTTACCTTCTAAAATTAAAATATGACTAAAATGCTCTCAAGAATAATATTAATTTTTTATTAAAATTTAACTTAATAATTTTTTAATTTCTATTTTAATTTGAGAAATATAAGAGTAATTTACTCTAAAATTTTGTGAAATTTATGACAATAGTTATGTTCGTTATAATGTATTTACTGAAAATTTTAATATTAAAATTAAATTATTATCTATAAAATTAGTTAAAATTAAAAATTATTTTATGAGTATATTTTTAATAATTTTTATCAAATGATTTTATAATTTATTAAATTTTAAAATCGACTATTTTATATTGAGTAAATATATATTTAATATTTATTAAATCATATAAATAATAAATATAAGAGTTTCTTGGTCAAAAATAAGTATATATATATATATATATATATAAAAGAACCATATATTTCAAGCATGTTTTTAAAGAGTGATTTATATAGAGACAATAACATGTCAGGACTAAAAATTAAAAATATTTATTAGAGAAACTTAAATTTTAAAATTAATTTAAACGTTCAAAAAATAAAAATTTTTGAATGTGAGGAATGATTTTTTAAATAATAACATGGATGAATGGTAAAAAATTTATGAGATTTATGGTATAAAATATTCTTTACAGTTAAAACTTTTGATATATTAGATTTTTAAAATAATTTTAAAATTTAAAATTTTTTATAATAAATATTTTCAATTCATGATTTAAATAAATGAAAAAATATATTTTAGAGATTCTGATTTAACATATTACCTAATGTTATGGACAATCTGTGACGAATTCCAACGGTAAACACCTGTACGCGTGGCATTCCGACATAGCCTGGTGGCTACGTATGCTTACGACGTCGTGTTGCCTCTTCCAACCGCATTACTGCAACACTCGCAAACAAATAAAAAAATAAAAAATCACTGCGTTGGGCCCACGCGCCATTCGAATGCAAAAGCCTAGAAATGATGGGGAAAGTTTGCATGTGTGCTCAGACCAGCGTGCTCCCGTGAACTGGAATCAATCATGACGCCAGTTCTTTTAAGGAGGCCACGTGTCACCATCAGGTGATATAAGAGTGATGGCGCCAACACCGTCTAACGGCGACGGGGAATTCCACCACGTCGCCCATGCCTTTCCGACATCACCATCAAGATTTGTGCTCTTCTGCGTGCGCCACGTGTCACAACTTGGATATCTGTCTCTGCCCTTCTTTTTGCTTTTTCCTCTAGAAAATTATATATTTGTGTTTGTCAACCCAAAAAAAAGAAAATTATAATTAAGAATCATAAATTAAAGATATTTTTGTTAAAAAATTTTAAATTCTAAATATTTTTAAAATATTAATCACAAAAAATTTTAATTTAAAATCTTAAATTATATTTTTTTAACACACTTTAAATTTTTTATCAATAAGTTTAAAATCTTATAATATAAATAATTTTAATTTTAATCCAAAATTTTTCTTTTTCCTTATTTAGTTTGTTGGTGACAGTTAATTGAGTGGACTTGGGCCATCCCTGGAATTACAAAACTACCCCTCTCAGTTTCTCAAGGCTAATAATGCTTGCGTCACTATTATTCATTTATTCCTATTTAGGCAAGGGCATCAATAATTGTGAAACTTATCGTCCTAACAACGGCCAATAAATCCAGTACATACTCCCTTTGGATAAGATTCTAATTTCGTCTCCTAGTATAATCCCAAATTTATATATATATATATATATATATATATATATAGAATATTAGTTTGATTCATTGTTTTTGAAAAAATATATACAAAGTAAATGTTATTTGACATCTCGGTTTTTTTTTCCCAAACGCTATCTGACATTTAATTCCCTAAAAATTTTTAGTTATTTTTTTAATAATATTATGCATGAATAAGATATATTATGACCCTCTATTTAAGAAAATATCATAACACGATTGAATTTGATAAAAAAATATCTTTGAAACAAAAATTTGAATTTGAAGAAATCATAATTCTTTTAATAAACAGCGTTGAGTAATTTTTTTTTATTGGGTTTATTCTTCACAAAGTTTATCATTAGATAAAAATTTTTTATCTTAAATACTATTCTCATAGAATTTGACATCAATTCAAAGTAATCTGATACCAATCAATACATTCAAAAATTAACGTATAATATATTTTAAATATGAGAAACTATTAACTATTTGGTTCAATGATTTTATTAAATTTGGCATGTACCTTTTGATTCAACGACTGGATTAATAAATTTTAATTTTGATAAATATTTAGAGACGTAAATATGTTAAATGCCAATTGATTCTTTATATATATATATATATATATATCATAACAACCATTAAAATTTGAATTTTAAAACAAACTTCCTCGTAGCTATCCATTGAAAAAAAAGGGCAAATCCTAATGGATGAAGGATTATATAAAAGTTACAAAGAAATTGTTCAATATCTACTATAAGTCAAATGCTCAAATCCTTTTTTGGCCAAAAACAAAATTCAAATTCTTTCTACAGTCGCCTATACCAAATCTTCACAACCATAGCTTTTCTTATTTTTCCCCCTCTCATATTTTATTTCATTTTATTAGAAAACATCATTTTCCTAGCTTATCATTTACCAGTAATGGAGGTTTTACTCACCCAATTATAGAATCCTTATCTAGATAAGTTTCATCATCACAAAAACATAAACAATAGCAAGGAAGTTACAATTTTCTTTTATTTGGATTATTTTTTTGCCTTAACAGTTTATAATTAGATCTTATAGCATTTTAAAAAAATTCATATCATTGAATTTTTGTTCATGTACTATTAAAATTTGGTAACAGAATTATGAAAATTTAATGATAAACATAAATTTAAAATTTCTTAATAAAAATTCGATTGAAAGTACATGAATATGGTTTAGGAGTTAGTGTAAAACAGAAAGAGGGCATACTGTAAAGGTGCAGTTCCCTCTCTTTTCTGTCTTTCTCTATCTCTCTCAGTGTCGCTGAACGGAAGAAACATATTACCAAAACCATAGCCTCTGCCTTTCCTTCAAAACGACACCGCATTACTCTGTTTCTCCTCACTTTGTTCTTCTTCCTCGGAGAAGCATGCATGTGGTGTGCTAGTTTTCCGTGATGATGGAGTTGAAGAGACTAGCATTACCAGAGCCGTTTTTCACACCCAGAAAGAAGCTGATTTCGTTTTGTTTAATAGTTGCTGCTTATCTTGTGATTTTTACTCTACTCTTACAGAATAATTCTGTCTCTGTTTCTAAACTTAAGGTTTTTCGGTATCCTTCTTGTTCTTCTTGGCCCTCTTCTTCTTCTGCTTCTTCTTCGTCCTCTGTGAACAAAACTCGGGAAGTAAATGTGTCAGGAATACAAGATACGACCCCTTTGAGGAATTTCACTGAGACTTTTAAAAATGCAAGCTTGCATGTTGGAGAACAGAGTTTTTCTTTGGATTCTAATGGTGTGGGAAATTCCTCTGAGATGATCAAAGATGAATCCTTGTCGGGTGAAGAAGACAGAAGCACTGCGAATATAACCCACGGAACCTTGAAAGTAGAGTTACTGAAGAATTCCAGTTTTAGTACTGAAACTCACAATGTGGCTAATTTTTCACAGGAAAAGCGTGACGGAGATTCGATTGAGAAGAGTAATGTGAGTTTGACTAATCATGATTATTCCCAACCAAAAAAAACGAAGAATATTGGTTTGTATGAAGACTGTGACATCTTTGATGGTAAGTGGGTGAGAGATGATTCAAAACCATACTATCCCTTGGGTTCTTGTCCATACATCGATGGGGCTTTTAATTGTCATTTTAATGGAAGGCTAGATAGAGAATATGTGAAGTGGAGATGGCAACCAAATGGGTGCGACATTCCAAGGTTATATTATATCTTACAGTCAATTTAATTATAAGTACATCATGGGAAACTATGATCATTTTCTAGAGTGTTCTTTTTTTTTTAATGATAATCATGTTTCAGTTTGAATGCTACTGATTTTCTGGAGAGGCTGCGGGGCCAGAGGCTGGTTTTTGTGGGGGATTCACTGAACAGGAACATGTGGGAGTCATTGGTGTGTATCTTCCGACAAAGCATAAGGGACAAGAAACGAGTTTATGAAATCTCAGGAAGGACTGAATTTAAGAAGAAAGGCATCTATGCCTTTAGATTTGAGGTAAGTTTCTGTTACACCTAAGACATTTTCCAAAGTATAAATATCGTAATTGTTATCTCACGTTTGCTGCATTGATAGGATTATAATTGTTCAGTGGACTTTGTTGTGTCACCATTCATCGTTCGAGAATCAAATTTCAAAGGCAAAAATGGAACCTTTGAGACATTAAGGTTGGATTTGATGGACAAGACAACTAGTATGTACCGTGATGCTAATATCATAGTCTTCAACACAGGCCATTGGTGGACCCATGAGAAAACATCTCGAGGGTGAGTTGATTCAGTCCCTTAATTTGTTCCGTAGAGCTTGCCTCTTAACAGTAAAATTTTGCGCTCATGAACATTTGGAATTAAGGCTTGTTTGGCTTTTTGCTATCACAGAGAAGAGTATTATCAAGAAGGCAACCATGTATACCCGAAACTGGAGGTTCTGGATGCATATAGGAGGGCTTTGAACACATGGGCTAGGTGGGTTGACAGAAATATCGATGCCAATCGAGCTCAGGTTTTTTTCAGAGGTTATTCAGTTACCCATTTCAGGTATTTCTGCTACTTAACCTCCCAAACACCAGAAAGTTCAATTACACCTGATTTGACTGCCCCTTACACCAAATCTGTTTGTGTTAATGAACATTCATAGGTTTGTTGGAAGATGGAGATCATAGAACAATCTGGTTGAATACCCTTAATTATACAACCAAAACTCTATTTTGATCGTCCAAATTCCCACGTTGGTCCCTATCATAATTTCATTCTCTTGAACCATAATTTTGCTAATGGACCTAGTGACATGGCACATTTTCTATGACATGGCATTATTAAATTCCTACTAGATCCATTAGCAAAGTTGCCATGATTTTAAATCATGAGGTGCCAACCAGAAAATGGTCCATCTGGGGAGGACCAAATAGGTTTTAGTCCTTAACAATAATACCACACAAGTTCTTTTTGTACACAGCAAAAATCTGGAGATAAAGAGAATTTTTGGGCATCTGAATCTAAATTACCTCAATGCTTGATTCACTGATCACTAGTCATCATAATCCTCTACAGCTACTTCAACTATTATATTTGTGATTGGTTTCATTCCTCAGCAGGATTGCTTTCAAATTTGACATGATATAAACTTCTATATTGCATATTGGTGATGGTTCAGTAGAAGCTTATCCTTGTGAAAATTTTCTCTTTAATACTGTCGGGCATGGTTAATTTGCAGTGGCGGGCGATGGAATTCAGGAGGACAGTGTCACAAAGAAACCGAGCCGATATTCAACGAAACATACTTGCAAGATTATCCCTCAAAAATGAGAGTGGTGGAGCAAGTGATCCAAAATATGAGAAGCCCAGTGATGTATATGAACATAAGTAGGCTTACAGATTATAGAAAAGATGGGCATCCTTCTATATACAGAAAGAAGTATAACTCAGCAGAAGAAAGGAACTCTGCTGAGAGATATCAAGATTGCAGCCATTGGTGCTTGCCTGGAGTACCAGATGCTTGGAATGAATTGCTCTATGCTTCTCTCTTACAACATGGAAAAGGAACTTGGAAAAGCTGAGATAAATTCCTCAAACTAGGTTCACACCCTTTTTTTTAATTCTTTCACGAAATATAGGTAAAGTTTCTGGGTTGCGGTGTTGAGGTATAAAAAATTTCTATTTGTCATATATTTATTGAAAAACTTGATAACAAATGCTTAAAAATCGCACCTAAATTTTATATTTGTATTATTATTTACTTTAGTTTCAACACTCGTTCATTCATCAGTTCTTTTGTTTGGGGTATCCTATTCACAAAGGATCTCTTTACATGGAAGTAAGAATTGAATGTCTACATTTGATTTTTCATACATACTCGGAATGAGGGAAGTAAATGGCAGAAAACAAATTCAATTTAGAACAGTAAGAATCTCTAATTGGCTGTTTGCTTGGGGGAAATTGGTGAAGTTAGATTTCCTCTTCCAATTTCTAAACATCCGATATGCTTTATGGCATTGGGATTAAAGTTCAAACATGCATCTTATCACCTTGACTATATGGTGATGATATGTGTTAGGATCAGGAATATCTTATTTATTGAACTTTAAAAAGAAACTATATATGCAAGGTCAACATTATATCTTAGGCTAAAATCTTATGGCATAAGATTTATTGATCAATCCATTTATATGATTCTCTCTTTCAAACCATTTTCAACGCGTGACTTTAGCTTAGACGGTTTTCCATTGGACTAGAAAAACTTTCTGGCTTAACTCCAACATTGAAACAATACTGTTCAATGGAAAGGGGATTTGATCTCAGACAACTCAAAGATATTTCTAACTGTAATACTACTTTTGCAGTGCAAAAGGTTATTTCTGTGTGGATTATGAAGAGAAAAAGGGGAGGGGAAGGGCTCTGAATCTTTTGCTAATCATGTTAGATGGAACAAAACCCTTAAATAGGAAGGATTTAGAGAAGTACTACATTACAACTCTTTTATTGCCCATAAAACCATAACACAGACAAACATACCAAAAGGACACAGAGACAGACACAAAGAAAGAGAAAGAGATGACTGATCGCAATAACCTACCTCACTCATCTGCAGAAGAAACTAGAAGAAAAACCAAATTTCTAGTCTCACCTGCAAATGGTGGTGATTTGGGACCATTTTTTTTCTTTATTACATTCTACTTAAAAACAAGAACTAGAACAACAATATAGAGCGAGCATAGCCATAAGGACTCCATAAAAATGGAACCCATTGATGCCTTACTGTGACTTGCCGGTTCGCTAGGCTTTAGCCATAGCCTCTCTAAAAATATAAGCCTCTGGAGAATGCTTTCTCTCTGTTTCTTCTGATCATAGTGAAGCCAATAGCTAAGCCCAGGCAAACTGTAAGAAGTGGAGGAGCGTGACTCACACGCGCCTCCTCCATGCTTTTATTTTCTAGGAGCCATGGACGGATTTTTGCCAGCACAGCTTCATACCTATCAGATTCTTGGATTTGATAGATTTGAGAGATGTAAGATTTCTAAAGGTTTTTTTTTTTTTAATCTTTTTTCTTTTTCCTTTAGAAATCTAGTGAAGTAATGTTGTGACCCCATTGCTTTAAATAGCTGAATACTCATGAGAGAGATTTTGAGGAGTCGGAATTTGGAAAGTGGTATCATCTATTCATTATCCAAATGCCTCTTCCTTTTGCTTTAAAGACGGAGGAAAGAAATAAAGTTGCAATAGTATAAAAAGATTAGAGAGATTGCTACTAGTGTCCATTAACATATATTAGAATTAAAATATTCATTTTAACTTGGGCAAAAAAATGCTTTTAGCCCATTGATTTTACTATAAGTTGTATGATATTCTTTTAATTTATTTTGTCTCAATTTACTTCTTTAATTTATTTTAAATTTAATTTTTATCACATTTCTATTTTATTCTAATTTAACATTTTAACATTTAAATTATTTAAATGTTTTTTTTAACATTATCTAAAATTTTTATACAAAAGTCTTGTATGACACTTTAATTGCTTAATTCTAATAACTTCTTACCACCTACGAGTCGTAATATCCTTGTCAACTATGGCTTTTCTTACTATTATTCTCCAAGTGTAATGCCTTCACTAGAAATTGAATCCCCCATAGGCTCTTGTGAATTCAACGAAAGCCCATTGATATGTAATAGTATTGAAGTGGTATAGGGTTGAGAGAGAAATTATGGGATTGATCGAAAATATGCACACATTACATTGAATTTACTAAACGCATAGTTTGGATAATGATAAGAAACAATATTAGATTTAAGTTATCAAAGGATTATCAGACTTAAGCATGAAGGAGCCACGTAAGAGTAACTGCTAAGTATCTTGGCAGCGTTAGATGCCAATATATATATATTTGAATGATTTTTATAAGTTAAGAGAATAAAATAAATAAAATAATGAAAATAAAATTCAAGACAAAATTAATGGACCACAGGCTAACTTTTCCCTTTTAGTTTATATGGGAATGGCAATCCAATCACCCACCCATTTCTTGAAATCTAATTACCCACCCTAAAGTTTACACAAGAAAATAAAATTTTAAGACTTCTTCCTTCATTATATAATCCCCCTCTTCCCTTATGCTTTAAGCTTTATACAAACCCATATGCCTGAAAATTTATTTTAAAACCTCTATCTTGCCCTTGCCCACGAACTTCAGCGTGCCACTTGTCCAATTATAGAAACAAGGTGATGAGAGAATTTTATATGAAATAGTGATCATGTCTGATTTCATGGAAGAGATATCCATTGACAAATGTGTACAATTGAAAGACATGACTATATATGCCTATAAAATCATAAATCATAAAACATGGGCACCCACCTTTTGTTTTTTCTTTCAATTGGTGCTTGGCTTTTGATTAGAGATTTTTTTAAACAAACCTGGTTTATTAAATGTAAATAAACAGAATTAATTTAAATAAATATGTAAATATATTTAGTTATACCTTTTTTTTTAATAATACTCATTTTTTATATGTTTATATTTTTATTTATAATTTATTCATCTTTGAGAATTTGGTTTATTAAACTATGATCTAGTTAAAAAATTGATACATAAATTTTAAAAACAAAATATTTAATTAATTTTAAACAAAACACCCCATGAAAGTAGTATTTAGTGTCTAATATTTAAGAGGTTCATGAGAGTATTTTACTTCTGTATTAATTTTAGATTCGACCTTGATATTAAACTCCATAGTGAATCCACTAAAGTGACACTAATCCCCACCTTTTTTCAAAGATGTATGATCGTAATTGTCCACTAATTCTCCTCTTTGTGACAAGCATGCAAGCCAGCGAAGCTATGCTATCATACCTCATTTTAATTTCTTTTCTTTTTTCATATTGTGTAAACGTGTCGTAACGCCATGCTTATGATTTGAGAACTCAAGAGTCAAAACCTTACCTCTATTTGTTGCTAAACTGGTTTAACCCCTATCATAATTAAGCTATCCTTTAATCTTTTCTAGGGGCCTTTTCTAACTTTCTTTTGTAAAAGAAGGATTCCATTATCACCCAAGCAGTGAAGCTATCAGTTTTATAGTCAATAAAAATAGTAGTCAATGGCTAAAACTAACAGTGGAGAGTTACTTCTCTTTTTCACTGTCTGGCTTTAAAGATAACCCTAACTCCCTTCTCTTTAATATCCCTTATGAGTTTTTAGGGAGAAAAAAGCCATCGGTTGGTGGTCTCCTTCTCAGAAGTGCACACAATAATAGTAGCTACACTATCCACTCAAAACCTTTTGGCTTTGCCTCTTCTTTAAGCTATCAGACAAACAAAGTTATGGCCATTATTACGAAACAACAAACCCTAAATAACTTGATAAAAAATTTAAATTAAATTATTTGAAGAACAAGATTTGGAAATTAACCAACCAGCTGAAAATTGAGTTTTCATTTACCATGAGATAATTATAGAATAAATTTTTGATAAACCCATCTACAGACGTGGAAAAACTTAACCACAATTTTTAGAATTTTTTTTCATTAAATAAAATCCATATTGTGATGCTAACCTGTTAACAAAAAAAAAAAAAAAAAACACACACACACACACACACATATTATATTATAATGGGAGATTTTGAGAACAAATCATTAGTTTTTGACATGCTTATATATTTGTTTATAATTAATTTAATCTATTTATTTTTTATTTTAATTATGTTAAAATAACTAAAACCTCATTTTGGTATCTGAGAAATAGAATATTTTTTAATTTAGTTTATCATATCACCAATTTGGTCCCTTATAAGGTGTTTTTAATTTGGTTTCCAAGGAATTTTCTTGTCAATTTGATTTTCCATAAATATATATTTCTTAATTTAGTCTATCATAAATAAAATTATTATCAATAATATTTTTTTATCAACCAATTAAAAATTAAATTGATAATAAATTAATATAAAAACATTATTTATAACTTATTATAAAATATGTTAGATGTCATTATATTTATTAATTTTATTATTGATAGAAGGATATTATTGATAATAATTTTATTTGTAAGAGACGAAATTAAAAATATTCATTGATGAGGGACTGCATTAAAAAAATAATTTCATAAAAAGACTAAATTAAAAAATATCAATCCATCAATAACGAAAAACTCTATGCTAAATAACCTATTATCTTCATAATAGTAAGTATTATTATTGTCCACCACTTGCCATTGGACGCAACATATAACTAGGGATTGCTAGACTCTCTGAGTTGGTTCCAAATTGCAATCAAATTTTTTGGGTCCCCATGCTCCAAAAATTTCCAAGTTTACTGTGAGTTTTAGTTTAATTTACGTTTTCAATTATGGATGATTGCATCCATTAATTGTGGTCATGATCGTAGTAATTTAAATGTTGCCATTCACTTTCCACACGTCATAGGAAGGCGTAGAACATTTGACATCTCTATGATGTGATTTCAATTTGGAATCAAACTCTTGGGACCCCTTAATTAATTTATTTCCATTATTTTCAGTCCAAGATCAATCAAGATCACCTTTTTTTTTTTCCCTGTGCATGTAATCTTATAATAATCCTTCTAAATAATCTTCTCTGATTCTCATATGGCCACCTTAACGACCCGATCTTGGTCCAAAAATACGCTACTAGGAGGGCTTCTATATTCTTCACACCATGTTTACTTTAATAATG
This sequence comes from Erythrophleum fordii, assembly GCA_032878935.1. Taxonomy (NCBI): domain Eukaryota; kingdom Viridiplantae; phylum Streptophyta; class Magnoliopsida; order Fabales; family Fabaceae; genus Erythrophleum; species Erythrophleum fordii. Next base: position 42,212,001 of record JAVQMF010000053.1, on the reverse strand, counting down.
GCCATACCATTCCAACAGTGTAAGAAATATTATCATAATCTTAATTTTCTCTTTTTTATTACTCATAGGTGGCTCTTGGCGACACCTAAAAATGATCGGTTTGCCCACCTTGATCATGTACAAAAAGGCCAAAATATTTTAGAATGTGAATAATATTAAAATAGATTATTTAATTCATTGTACTTTTAATTTCTTTAATTTAATAGAAAAAGTAATTTAGGAATTTTAATTTTAAGTAGAACAATGTGGCTCTGAACTTTATTCCTCAGAGCAATTAAGTGTTAAATTTTAATTATGTTAATCTTTCTCTTTTAATTATTTGAAAAAAAAAATTAAAGACAATTTTCACTATTTACTTTGTTGTGACTTGCGGAAATTTACCTATATTTTTGTTCTATATAATTATTATTTTACTTGTTTTAATTTAATAATTAAAGTGATAATATTGATTAAATTAACACTGGAAGGACCGATAATTTGATATATAAATATAAGGAGTAACATTGTTTTGATTAAAACTAAAAAGAATAAATTGTTTTCTTGAATATATTAGACCAAAAGTGTAATATACTATATATTATTTTAACAAGAGTTTATTTTTTTTTTTTTAAGACGTTACCACTAGGTGTACATCAAAATCGTACCTTTAGTAATTTATCGATTGAATTATAAATTAATAAATTAATGTAAAAGATTCAAAATATATTTAATAATAATCCATTTTTTTAAAAATTGATTTAATATAAAAATAAAATATTTAATAAAAATAATCATATAAACATATCCAAGACAAAATCTACTAAAAAGGATAATTGACTGCTTGATATGTCTGTATAATTATATTTTTCTTAATCTAATCTATCTATTTATATTAATTGAATTTACCTGTAATTAACTTGTAGGAGGAAATTTGATTTTTGAATGTGGAGAGTCCTCTAAGCATCTTTAGAACGGCTAACCCTCAATACCTATCAACGACTCAAGCTTTCTTCTTCGCCTACGAATGATCGAAATATATATCTTCTACAGCTATTTCGAAAATTTACTGGTTTGGGTTTAAGTATAATAAAATAGGTTTGGGTTTGAGTTTGACCGAAACTCGCAATCGATTTGCGTGTGTTGCTGACCTCCTCATTAATGTATTATTAGTGTTTTGCACCAATAGGTTCCTTCTTTTTCACTCAAAGACAAAAGTAAAAGAGTATTTAAGTCTTTTTTTTTTTATATATAATTATGCTTTTAGTTGTCATAGAGAAATGATTTAAATACCCATTCAATAATTATGTTTTTATAAGGGAATAACTTGAGTATCATGTATTTTGCTTTTTAATGACAATAAAGATATTTTAGTCCACAACGCAAATATAAAGATTGTTAATCTTGATAACAAAATTACAATTCAATATATAGAAAAGGGATCAATTAACATCGATATTAATCAGAATTAATCTTATAACACTGAATAACTCTTTTTAGGATACATTTTTTACGAAGTCCGTCATTTGGTTCTTTTTATATACATCATCTTCACAAAATTTGATATCAATCCAAAGTTGTTTGATGATCCATAAGTGCATTAAAAAATTAATGTACAATAAACATTTCAAGTATAACAAACTATTAACTATTTAATCACCTGCTTAAACTTGTTCAATTTTTATAAAATTTGACATGAAAAATCAATGTAGTTATTGCTTATAGTCGAACAATAAGATTAATGAGAATAAATTTTTATAATGAAATATTGAGGGGTGTAAGAGTGTAAAATTTTGCACCTGTATCAATTGATCCTCCACACACACACACACACACACGTGATCTTGGAATCTACTTACAGACACACATCTCAAAAACTGCAACTTGGAATCTACTTGAGAATGTTGAGGCAATCTTAGAATCTACTTGAGAATGTTGGAGGCTAGAATCAAGTTATGTTGATAGTATATTTGAAAATATTAATTACTATGAAACTTTTTGTGATTTTATATAAATCAATTTCATGTAGATAAAGTTCAGCTTAGAAAAAAAATTGTTGATTTTAAAAATTTTCTAAATAAATGAATCTAGACATGAGAATTTAAGGATTTAATAAAAATAAGAATGGAGATTAAATTTATTACTCTCTGAGATATGGGTCAAAAAATAAAGATAACATCTATTTTTCTTTTCCGAGTCTCAAAATAAGAACTATAGTATTTTACCAATAACCATTCATAAAGCAGAGAAAAGTCCAACAGGGCACAGTTGGTGACCTCTACGACTTCTTTACAGTAGACTGACGAGCTGGGTCTTAGAACTTTATAAAAGTTCACCATAACTCTGCACTTCCGATTCAGAAGGCATCAAAGCAAAAGTAGGTTATTTTATATTGCAGCGTCCTTAAATTGAGTTTATGATAACTACTATTTTCTTACTCATTCACCAACTATGAACTTAGTAAGCTTAAATACAATAGTTTATCATATCACTTTTTAAAGATACATTTAAGGTGAGCAATAACTAATGAGACAGGAATAAAAATGGAGAATCGAAAGTGTGGAATGTAGTTAACCTTGCATTATGTCTACATACTTTATCATATTTTAATTCCAACCAAATATTAGTCTTATTCGTTACACTTTATGCAATAAGTTTATTAAATTAGTTGACAAATAAATATAATCAATTGATCCAATTAAAATGACCACAATCTAATCATTCAATTCATCTTTGATCAGTTTGAATTTGATTGAATGGTCATTTAAAAAAAGAAGATAACTTCTTATAATATATTTTGAAATTTAAAATTTTACATATATAATATTAATATGAAAAAAAACATTTTTTTAAAATATGATCAACTTGGTTCAACTGTATTTCATTCAACAAAGTGGACATCCAACAACCAAATTGTTTGTTGGAATTAGATGAAATCAGATTTGAATACTTATAAAAATAAACCTCCCAAATCTTTTTTTTTTTTTTCCTTTTTCTGCGGATCTTTATTTCTATTTTTTCCGATGGTGGGCTTAAATTGAAGTTATCATTTGTGCCTAATATATAATCTACAAGAATTTCTCAGGTTAAGGAATTATCACTACACAATTTAAATGCACATTTAACGTGAACAAGCACTAGCAATGTTCCTTTTTCTTGAAAAAAAAAAGTAAGAGTAGACATTAAACTCTTAACATATAACTGATGCTATATGAATTATCAATTTATTCGCCACTCAGTGTGCCCTTGATAATAGTGATTAATATGAGAAGAATAAAAAAGAAGAACCGATAATAAGGGATGTAACTATTCGTACATTGTAAAGGAGCAATAATTCATTTCTTGTTCTGTCAAGAGGGTTGGTATTGCTCCTTTACTTCTTTTTTTAGTAGTCTTTTTCTTCATACAAGTTTTCTTTTGAGGATTTCTTTTAGGGAAAATTACATACAATTAAAAAGATCATAAGTTGGCAAAATTTACAATGAAAAATCTTAAAAAATCAAATTATTTAGAAGACTTAAGAAAACAATTTTTTTTTTAATTGGATGGATATAAATGTCTTTCTTTTATTATCTCCCTCCTTGAACGTCTATATTTCCCTCCTAGCATTTTTTCCTCCTACCATTTTTAACTGTTAGTATTTCTTGAGGAAGAGAAGAGTAGCGAAGATGGTGTGGGTAGCAAAGATTATTTTGGTTATTTTCTCTCTAAGGTAATGTGGAATTTAGTGAGTAGAAAGCTTCTAATCTTATCAATGTATCCCTTTCCTTTTCCTTCACAATTAAAGCCTTATGCCTTACAGTAAATATCTCCAACTTGAGCCTCAAAACCCCACCACCACTATGTTTTCTTCTTCTTCTTTTCTAGATTTTTTTCCATAAAATCATCCAACCTATAATCATCAATGTCTCCAAACTATTTAATGTATTTCTAGTGGTAAAATTTTATAGAGAGCATAGCAAGATGGATGACTTATTCTTTTGTAACACATGCATTAGCTTTTTTGTATCACTTATATCTACTAGTTGTTGGCCCAATGGTCTCTCAATCCTCTTATGTTTGATAATTTCAAAAGTCCAAGTCAGATAAAAGTCCACCCAAACAAATCTTTTGGTTGTTGTTTTTTATACAATCTGCAGAAAACATAACTCTGATTCTGCTTTTCTGAAAAGCTGAAAGCTGTCTCTATACTGTGACTATGTTTCTGCCTTATTCCAAAGTCAACTCCTCCCTTTTGTTTATTCATCGAAAACATAAAATCTACCTACTCTCCTAGACATGCTGACCAAAAGAAGAAATTGTGAAAGAAATTCTGAGCTAATTGATTAAAGCGCCTTTGTTTTTCTGGTAAGCATGCAAAACGCTCGGCTACCTATTGGCTACTCAAGCTCTACTGTATTCAAACGGTCAAGAATGGAGGAGATAGATTAACGGCTAGTTTTCTGTGTTTATATATATATGTGTAAAAGCTCTACTTGAACAGACACTAGAAAATAAAAAAGAGAATCTGCTTCATTTTCATAGTATTTTCTGTAGTGATAAGTGTCTGGTCTATTTAAAAGTCTCTCTGTAAGACTTGTGCTAATTTGTTGATCTCTGTAAGAGTCTTGAATGGTATAGCACCTGTGAGAAAGAAAAGAAGGCTGTGTATAAGCTGTTGAGTCTGTAAAAGTTCTAGGTAAGTTTAGAAACTTAGTATACTAGCTGTGAACTCTGATTTAACTTAGTGAAAATCCCTTATTGTGCATCAAAAGGACTGGACGTAGGTCTTGAGGACCGAACCAGGATATATCAGGTGTTCCTCTTCCTTTACCTTGCTTTTTAATCTTTTAGCCTCTGTATTAAAACCTTGTCGATAAGATCTCAGTTTGTCTCCTTGATCTTTACTTTTTAGTTACATTTTAGAAGATCCTGTCGATAAGATCTTAGTCTATCTACAAGGTTTTCGATTTTATAGTTTTAATTGAATTTGTTGGCTTTAATTGTGAAAACACATATTCACTTCCCTCTAAGTGCATTCTTCAATTGGTATTAGAGTAGGTCTCACTAATTTTAGTGCTTAACCACCTAGAGAAAAGATCTTTTGTTTTGCAGAACAATGAGCCACAACCACTTGAAAGATCTTACTTTCTTGAAGGGTTCTCAACTGTCAAACCTTCATACTTCAATGGAAATCACTACACTTACTGGAAAGCAAGAATGAAAATCTACATTCAATCAACAGACTACCAGGTGTGGAAAATCATGGAAAAGGGTCTAAAATTCCCTTTAAAGAAAGATGAAGAAGGAGAGGTCATCGACAAACCTAAAGATGAATGGTTAGATGATGATATCAAGATGGTAGAAAGCAATGCCAGAGCAATCATCATTCTATACTCTGCTGTGAGCGGCCAAGAATATAATAAAATTTCCAATTGCGACATAGCAAAAGAAATGTGGAAGAAGCTTGAAATGATGCACGAAGGGACATCGAAAGTCAAGGAAAGCAAGATGAACATGCTGGTTTATGAATATGAACTGTTTCACATGAAGGAGAACGAGAACATTGAAGAAATGTTCAACAGATTTGCTAAAATTGTAGGAGATCTAAAGGCTCTCGAAAAAACATATTCGAATATAGAAAAAAATTCAAAAGTTCTAAGATGTCTTCCTCCTATATGGCAATCAAAGGTAGATAACCTAGAAAGTCAGAATATTGATGCAATGCCTCCTGATGAATTACGTGGCCATTTCAATACCTATGAAAGAAATCATTTAAAAAGGCATGAATTAAAGCAAAAATGAAAAGCTCTTGCTTTGCAAGCTATGACAAAAGAAGAACAAGTTATGGAAGAAGAAGGAGAAATTGATGCACAAGATATAGCATTCTTCTAAAAAAAATTAGAGAATTATGTTAAGAGAAAAAGGTTGATGGGAAAACTCAAAGGTGCTTCCTTAAACAACACTATATGATGCGACGAGGCTGCCAAAAATATGATTACTTGCTATGAATGTGGTAGAAATGGTCATATCATATCAGAATGTCCATTCATAAAAAGAAAATCAGTCAAACTACATATCAGAAAAAAAGCTATGGCTGCTTGGAGCGATAACAACGAAGAAGAAAGAGCTGAGATAGAGCAAGAACTTGCAAATATGTGCTTCATGGTTGCTGAAGAAACTGAGGTAATACCAGAAACAAAAACTTCTGATTTACAAAATGATTTTAATGATCTTCTGATAGATTTTGAAAAATTATTTGCAAAATATGAGAACCTTATTCAAATCAACTCTAGCTTAGAAAAGAACTTAAGTAACTTAGAAGCAAAGTTAGCTACCGCTGTAAAAGAAATAGATGGGTTAAAAACTCAGATAAAATCCTTAGAAAAGGATTTAGCTAATTTTGTAAAAGGGGAAGAAAATCTAAAACTATTATTAGGACATCAGAAGTGCATGTTTGATAGAACTGGTTTCGGTTATAATAAAAGAAATAGTGTTAAGCTATATAAGAATTTCTTTGTCAAAGAAAGTAACAACTTGCAATCTATTATCACATGCTTTTACTGTAATAAATTCAATCATGCTTGTCATAAGTGTAAAAACAAATCTGAAAGACTAGTTTGGGTCCCAAAGAGCATTGACTCTACAAAAGAAACTCTCACTAACCATAAAGGACCCAAAAAGATTTAGATACTTAAGAAAAATTGATTTAACATGCAAATATATCTCAAAGGAAAAATATCAAGGAATGACTGGTTCCTGGACAGCGGCTGTTCGTGCCACATGACAGGGGATCATTCTAAATTCCTATCATTTACTTACAAAGATGGCGATTCTGTTACCTTTGGAGATGGAGGTAAAAGCAAGATTATAGGATTTGGAAAAATAAGTCTGAATTAGAATTACTGCATCGATAATGTGTGTCTTGTTGTAGGTCTCAAACATAATCTGTTTAGTATTAGCCAACTGTGTGACAAAGGTTATAAAGTTAAATTTAAATCATTGCATTGCATCATGTCTGATAATGATAACAAAGCTCTGTTTGTTGGACAAAGGTTTGGAAACATTTATGTTCTTACCTCTAAATATGCTATCTCCAAGAATATAACTTGTCTTTCCTCCATCTACAATGATCCTTAGACTTGGCATAAGAAACTTAGACATGCAAGCATGCATGTGATTTCTAAACTATCAAAACTTGATCTTGTGAGGGGACTTCTTAAACTAGATTTTGAAAAAGATCATGTATGCGATGCATGCCAATTGGGCAAACAAACCAAATCCTTTTTCAAAACTAAGGAATTTGTTTCTACATCAAGATCACTTCAAATATTGCACATGGATCTCTTTGACCCCATACAAACTCGAAGCTTTGGAGGTAAAAGTTATGCATTTGTTATCATTGATGATTACTCTAGATTTACCTGGGTTTTGTTTCTAGCTAATAAGGATGAAGCTTTTAAGAACTTTGAGGTCTTTTGTAAACAGTTCAAAGAGAGCAATGATATTTAATCTTTAGTATTAGAAGTGATCATGGTGGAGAATTTGAAAATAAACTTTTTGAAAATTTCTGCAATGAACATAGTTTTGCTCATAATTTTTCTACTCCAAGAACCCCACAACAAAATGGAGTTGTTGAAAGAAAAAATTATACTTTACAAGATATGGCTAGAACCATGTTGATTGACAATGATTTTCTTAAATACTTTTAGGCTGAAGCCATAAACACTGCTTGTTATATCTTGAATCGATGTTTCATTAGACCCATTCTCAAGAAAACTCCATATGAGCTGTGGAAAAGAAGAAAACCCAACATAGGCAATTTTCATATATTTGGATGTAAATGCTTCATACATAATAACGGTAAAGATATGTTAGGATAATTTGATGCTAAAAGTGATGAAGGAATCTTCTTAGGATATTCAACAACTAACAAAGTATATAGGGTATACAACAAAAGAACCTTAGTAGTTGAAGAATCTATCCACATAGTGTTTGATGATTCTAACCACTCTTTAAAGAAAAACTTGAATTTGGATGATGAGGAAAATGCAGATTGTCTAAACAAATATCATAATATAAGATAGAAAGAAAAGACTGATAAAAATGAAGAAAAAAAGAAACACAAAGAAGTTGAAGAGGCGCCCAGTCAAAGATTTATCAACAAGATCCTGTACCTTGTCAACAAGATGTATGTAGGGAAGGAGAAACTTCAAATTATCTTGAAGCCATAAACACTAAACTACCCATAACAGATTTGAAGCTTCCACGAGAATGGAGACACTCCTCCTCATATCCTATGCAATTCATAATTGGAAATCTTAATGAAGGATTAAGAACAAAAGTTTCGTTCAAACAAAATAACCTTACTCTTCTCTCACAAATTAAGCCCAGAATTACAGAAGAAGCCTTGAAGGATGAAGATTAGATAGCTGCAATGGAAGAAGAACTCAACCAGTTCAAGAGAAATGAAGTATGTAATTTGGTGGAACCTTCTGAAAATGCCTCAGTAATAGGGACAAGATGGGTATTTCGAAATAAATTTGATGGGCAAGGAAATGTTATAAGAAACAAAGCTAAACTTGTGGCCCAAGGGATGGAAGGTATTGATTTTGATGAAACCTATGTTCCAGTTGCAAGACTTGAATCCATATGCATGTTACTTGCCTATGCCTCATTTATGAATTTCAAATTATTCCAAATGGATATTAAAAGTGCTTTCTTGAATGGATTTATTCACAAAGAAGTATATGTCAAACAACCTCTTGGTTTTGAGGATAAAAATTTGCCCAATCATGTTTACAAACTTTCAAAAGCTCTTTATAGATTAAAACAAGCTCCTAGAGCTTGGTATGAAAGATTGAGCAATTTTTTACTTCAAAATGGGTTTATCAAAGGAAAAATTGACACCACAATCTTTATCAAAAAACATGATAATACTTCATTACTTGTTCAAATTTATGTGGATGATATTATATTCGGTAGTCCTAATGAACTTCTCTGTCAAGAATTCTCTAAGCTTATGCAAGGAGAATTTGACATGAGTATGATGGGAGAAATGAACTTCTTTCTTGGTATGCAAATCAAGAAAACAAAGAAAGGAAACTTTATCAATCAAGCTAAATACACAAAGGAGCTGCTTAAGAAATACGATTTTGATAATGCAAAACCTATGGGTACTCTAATATGTCCATCATCAAACCTCGACAAAGATAAAAAAAGGTAAAGATATTGATCAAAAATTATATAGAGGTATGATTAAATCTTTACTTTATCTCACTGCTAGTAGACTAGGCATCATTTTTAGTGTATACAAATGTGCTAGATTTCAATTCAATCCTAAAGAATCCCACTACATTACTGTAAAAAGAATTTTCGAATACTTGACAACAACACAAGACCTTAACTTGTGGTATCGAAAATCTAATAGATTTGAACTAATGGGATATGCAGATGCTGACTTTACACGTGATAAACTTGACAGAAAAAGTACTATTGGTACTTGTCAATTTCTAGGAACTGCTTTGGTATCCTGGTTCAGCAAGAAACAGAGCTCAATTGCTTTATCAACCGGTGAGGATGAATATAGGCAGTAGGAAGCTGTTGCACTTAGCTCTTATGGATGAAGCAACAACTAGAAGATTTTTCACTTACATACAAGCAAATTCTGATATTCTGTGATAATATCAGTGCCATCTGCCTAACCAAAAATCTAGTACATCACTCTCGAACTAAGCATATTGAAGTTAAACATCACTTCATTCGAGATCATGTACAACAAGGAGATATAGAGGTAAAATACATCCAAACTGACTTGCAACTAGTTGATATTTTTACAAAATCTCTACTAGAAAATAGGTTTTTTATATTAAAAACTAGTTTGGACATGGTTAGCAATGATTAATCTCTATATAACTGCTTATCTTGTATGTTTGCTATGATTTTGAAAACCTTGTTGACTGGTTCAAAAACCTTGTCGACAAGATCTCTAAGGCTATGAAAAGTCAAATGAACATTGACTATGAAGTTACGCGCCAAAAATACTGTACCACCTTCTTCTCCAATCAAACAGTGGTGTATGGTCTGTGCGTTTAAATCAATAGTCTCTCTCTTCTGCAACTTTATGAAAAGCAGCGCGTAAGGTACAAGTGTTAGAAAAATCTTGACTTCTCTCTCCCTAAATTAATAACTGAGTGATGGAATAGCCTCTTTAGCACCCGCCTCCTCCACTTCCTTTTGACATAACGCTCTCTCTTCTCTGAACCTCCTCGAACCCTAGCAGAGTAAACTATTGCCTCCTTCATCCATTGCTTCAAAATGCCTTGCACAAAGATGGTAGCCTACAAATCCCCAGTGACACAGAGTATTCTTATCTCTGACTCTGAATCCAGTCAATCTCTGGTGGAAACTGCTCTCCAGCACCCACCCTCGTCTTCTGTATCCACTTATTCCCACCGCTCCAAAAGGGCTATTCACTCCACACCTTTAGCCTCTGAACCCATAAAACAACCTTCTTATCAGCCTTCACCACCTCGTACACCTACGGAGAACCCTCTAATCTCGTTGAACCTACCACTATTCTGAAATCACAACCCCTGTCGTCATCTGAGACCTCGGGTGCTCGTTCCCTCAAATGTTCCTTGCAACCTTCCTCTTAAACGACAGGCAAGAAATTAAAACATGTCTCTGCAGTACAGCCGTCGAGTGAGTCCTCTAAAAACATTCCTTCTGACTCAGGCGACTCCACCGAGGCCGAAGATTTTCTGTCTCTTAAAGAAAAGGAACGTTATGAATCCAACTTTCATTGATGCTCCGTTGCCTGCAGTAGAATCGTCTCCTTGCACAAACTCCAATCCATCCACTGTGACATCAAGCAGCCTTTTAAGGAAATGAGGTGGCACAAACTGCTCAAACTCCAAGAAAAAGTGTATGAAGATCTTGTTTGGCTCTTCTATGCCAATTTGTCAATAATGAATTATGGTCTGTCTCTCGTGTCCTTCATCAAGGGTCCCCAGATATTACTCACAAAGAAGAAACTAGGCAAGCTTTTGCGTCTCTCATTCTCGGGCAATTCCTATTTTTTCTAGAAAACTTGGGGAAAGAACTTTCTTGTTACATATGAAGAGACTCGGGATTATTTAGTCGAGCGCTTAGATCTTCTTTCTCTGGGCTAAGTAAATGGACTTGCACTAAGTTTTGAGCGACGTATCATGGCGCACATCATCAGTACCTATCTTCTACCTCACTTCCGTTCCTTAGAGTCTATCAACAAAAGGGATGTCTACCTTCTTGACTACCTAGTCACTAGAACGCCCATTGATATTGACACTTGGATTTTACGATTCATGGCAGAATCCACCACTATCTCCAACCCTTCTGCAAGTCTTCCCTATAGCATGCTACTTACCCGAGTCTTCAAAGATCACAAGGTCAGTTTGAAGCACTACCCCTCTCTCCTTGTCGATACCACATATACTGAAGTTACCTTTCAATTAATGCACTATAGTCTTGTCAACAATTGTTGGATCCATACCTCTGATGCCACTCCCTCCACTGACCAAAAGATGCCTCCTACCTCCCTAGCTCACTCTGATCACCACCCTGTCTCCCTTCCACCACTACACCCCCATGGCAAAGCTCCTACTTCCACCTCTACTCCATCATCCCCTCGTCATGTTCCTCCCTTATCTTCTGCCCCACCCCCTCTTCCTCCCTGGCTTCCCTTGATATGTTGCACTGTATCCTTAAAGCTCAAACCTCGCTTAATCAAATGTTTGCCACCTCTCTCCACGCCATTCAAGGCCAGTTTCATCAAATCTCTGATCAGATGGGCGACCTCACAGCCAATCTTGGGACTATGCGAAGCCTCCTGGAAGATTACGGCCCTCTTCCTCAACATTTTCAGGCTGTTCATAAGGAAGTCTAAGCTGCTAAAACCAGTGTCAATCTTCTCTTGATCATCGATTCTAGGATATTGACACTACTATCGTGGACTCTCTCAAAGTGTTAAAAGCCCTCTGCCAGTGCCATTAATTTCTTGTGTCTTGATCATTTGACTGGCCTATGATGGTGTATTTATGCCCCTCTCCCTCCTTGTTAAGATAACTATTGCATACTACTGTAATTATTACTTTGATCAAGCATTTCTAACTGTCTTTTTGCTTACTGGATTTATACTCTAATGGTCTACTTCATCTCCCTTTTGCTGCTGACAAATAGTGGGAGAACAAGGTTTAAATTTGATTCTGATTATATCTACTGCTGATTTGGTTAATGAATCTGATTATATCTGCTATTTTATATCTGTTACTAATCTAGTCAATAAATTTAGTTAGATTACATCTGTTACTTGATTCTTACTGCTATTTGAAAAATGAATCAGCAGTTAAATTATAAGTGCGGGATTAATGACAACAGACGATATATTTTGATAATTTAAAGGTATTTCATGTCTCTGCTTTTTGCCTTTGTGCTTTGGTCTCTATAACCAGTTTTCCTATTAAGGGGGAGCACATATTTAGGGGGAGTTTTATCTGTTTTGATTATCCGTGTAGACTTTTATCACTTGGCTTTTGTCATCATCAAAAGGGGGAGATTGTTGGCCTAATGGTCTCTCAATCCTCTTATGTTTGATAAATTCAAAAGCCCAAGTCAGATAAAAGTCCACTCAAGCAAATCTTTTAATTGTTGCTTTTTATACAGTCTACAGAAAGCATAACTCTGATTCTGCTTTTCTAAAAAGCTGAAAGCTGTCTTTATACTATGACTATACTTTTGCCTTATTCCAAAGTCAACTCTTCCCTTTTGTTTATTCATCGAAAGCATAAAATCTGCCCACTCTCCTGAACATGCTGACCGAAAGAAGAAATGGTGAAAGAAATTCTGAGCTAATTGATTAAAGCGCCTCTGTTTTTCTGGTAAGCATGCAAAATGCTCAGCTACCTATTGGCTACTCAAGCGCTACTATATTCAAACGGTCAAGAATGAAGGAGATAGATTAACGGCTAGTTTTCTGTGTTTATATATATATGTGTAAAAGCTCCACTTAAACAGACACCAGAAAATAAAAAAGAGAATCTGCTTCATCTTCATAATATTTTCTGTAGTGATAAGTGTCTGGTCTATTTAAAAATCTCTCTGTAAGACTTGTGCTGATTTGTTGATCTCTGTAAGAGTCTTGAATGGTATAGCACCTGTGAGAAAGAAAAGAAGGCTGTGTATAAGCTGTTGAGTCTATAAAAGTTTTAGGTAAGTTTGGAAACCTAATATGCTGGCTGTGAACTCTGATTTAACTTAGTGAAAATCCCTTGTTGTGCATCAAAGGGACTGGACGTAGGTCTTGAGGACCAAACCAGGATATATCAGGTGTTCCTTTTCCTTTACCTTGTTTTTTAATTTTTCAGCCTCTGTACTAAAACTTTTTCAACAAGATCTCAGTTTGTCTCCTTAATCTTTACTTTTTACTTACATTTTAGAAGATCCTGTCGACAAGATCTTAGTCAATCTATAAGGTTTTCGGTATTATAGTTTTAATTAAATTTGTTGGCTTTAATTATGAAAGCACATATTCACCCCCTTCTAGGTGCATTCTTCACTAATAACAATGTAACTTTATTAATGCTGAAACTTCATAGAATTATAAGTTATTTTTACTCGTATTGATATCAAGTTTTATGTCTATCACCACGTAGATTCAAATTTTTTGTATTAGTTACAATGTGAATTTGTTACTACTGAAACGTCTTGAATTTATAAGTTATTTTGTCTTTTACTATTACTAAGTTACTTTGACTTAATAAAGTTTGTAATGTAATATTGCCATGGTTCAAAAAATGCTAGCATGCTTTAACCTTTTTGGTGTAGAGAAGTTAATAAGAGTTTGCTTAACATGGAGCTTGCTTAACAAATAATTGATACTTAGTCATCAATAGATATATTTTACTACTTTCATATGGGTGGAGAAATTGTAAGGGATTCAAGTGAGAGGCTTCATTATGATGAGAGTCAAACAGTTAGTAGAATTATTAAGGAAGGAATTTCACTGAGAGAACTAATCACACTCACATGATCATGCATAAAAGATGATGTCCATGCAATGTAGTTGAAGTATACTTTGAAGTTTGATGCCTTTGAGCATATAAACTATAAGATGATATTCATGTTGATGCAAAGGAAGATACTTGTTAGTTTTGTTTACTGCTAATGTAAAGAAAGTGATATTTTGTATTTTGTTGACATAAAAGTAATAATTTTTTTGTATATGGACAAGTAACAGCTCTTTTTGTACATGCAACACTTATAACTTTTTATAAATGGAAAAGTTATAGTTTTTTTGTATACAAAAAAGTTATAGGTTTTTTGTATAACCATATTGCCTTAGCAATGTTAACTTTTATATATGTAATAGTTACAAGCATATTTGTTACTATTGAAACTTCCTAATATTACAAGTTATTTTTTGTCATATTACTACACATGTTTTCATTTCTTACTGCATTGATTCAATATTCTTATATAGCTTACATCAATAGCACAACAATGTTTGTTACATCTCTAATTAGTTATCACTTAGGCTTTTTAAAGTTATAATAAATTTTTAGGGCTATTACTATCAAGTTTTAGGTTTCTTACCATTTTAGGTTCCAATTCTAAGGTCACTTGCATGGAGAAGTCACAGTATTAGTAAGTTACTACCTATACTTCCTTGACTTATAAGAAACTTTCAAAAATATTATTATTAGGTTTTAAATTTTTTATCACCTTACTTCTTAACTCTGAGGTCACTTTTATGGGCAATTTACAACATTAATAAGTTACTCCTAAGCTTTCTTGAGTTAGAAGAAACTTTTAACATTATTACTACATAGTTATAGTTTCTTATTATCTTACTTTCTAATTCTTATGTCACTTTCAGTATTACTATTGAAGCTTCTTAGAGATAAGAGGGACTTTTAGTATAATTGTTATTCAATTTTATATTTGTTACCACTTTGTCTCATCTATCTTGGCCTTTTCCTGCACATTGTAACTACTCAACAATCGTTTGTTTGATACAACGTCAATTAGTTACTATTAAGACTTTCAAAAATTAAAAATGACTTATAATTTTAATACTATTAGTTTAGGTTTATTACTATATTATCCTTAAATATGATTTAAAGACTTTCTTTCTTCCAAAGGTAAAACCTTGACATATGATCAAATTAGAAAATGTTAACCAGTTTTGTTGGGGGCATACTTTATGTAAACAAGTTTTGGTGTATAAGTTTTCAAAAGTAAAACCTTTCTATACTATTAATATTAAATGCTTATATATTATTTACATCACTTTACAATCTCCACACTCAATGGGAGAGTACAAATCATATCATCATATCCTACATAAATTGCATCATTTAGCTTTTACTTTCTTTCCTTGTTTAGTTGCAAACAATGAGGCCTTTATCCAGTTCTAACATTTGTAACTAAGTCCCACAAAAATTCCACTCGAAACTCCTCTAATTGGTCTTCAAAGCAACAACTTTTGACATGTGACAACTTGCATTCTATTAGTTAGTATATGAATTGCTTTAGAAAATAAACTACTATATATTATCACAAACAATGAAGAGCTATTGGTAAGTTGTTTTAATTGCAAAGACAAACAATATAAATTGAATTGAAAAAGGTCAAGCTAACTTTGTGCACAAATTTGTACTTGTTAAACTTTATTAGCCAACTTAGTGCACTATTAAGCGAATGCATCCATTTTGATGTATTTAACATAACCTAAATTGGTTTTCTTTTATTAATTAACTTGTTGAAAATCGTTAATGTATAGTATATTTTAGTTTTTTCTGTGAAATTGGCTTCCAATAGGCAATATAATAATGTACAAAAAATCAAATCCAGATAATGGAAAGGAAATTTGTGAGAAGGTAATTGTGGTGGCTTAGTTTTATCAATCATTTAAATGAAGGGAAACCCTACTGCACCCCCTTTCCTATATAAAAGGATACAATCCAATCCATATATTCAAGTGCCAGAGTAATACAAAAGTAAAAGTCTTAGTAAGCTTATAGGAAGCTAAGCTTAACCATATGAGATAAGTTAAAATTGCGTAGGCTATGATATAAATTAGCTCTTGCTACCTTCCTCCTGGTAGCTTTAAAAGATCTATTTATAATCTTCTTTAAAGTCAAGATAGTGATGATAAGTTTAGAATTACTGGTCATGGTTAGTTATTCCAAGTTGTATTGTTTAGAACAACTTGTTGTATCTATTCATTATATATTTGTCTTATTGGATTGTAGCCTTAAAGTTCTTTAGGCTTTTGGTGGTACAGATTGGATTGTCTAAGGCATGTAAGGCACCCATTACATTAATATTATTATGTTTGGCAAATCTTTCAAAAATAATTGCTTTTTATTGTCAAATTACTTAAAAGGGCAAGTATTTAATATGATAGAAAAAAATGAAGAGGTAATTACTGTAATTTATGATTTAAAGTGGGGATGCTTTTGTCTTAAAAAGTAATTTTATACTTTTGCTTCCAACTAAAAAAAAAAACTACTTTCTTACAAAAATTTAACAAAACACCTCATTTTTATTAAAATAAGAATTATTTAAAAAAAAAGAAAAGAAAAGGCAGTTCCTACCCTCTTAGCAGCACAATCTTGCATCCCAACTATGTCTGCATTAAAAGATATTTTGTTTAAATACATGTTTTTGAATTTTATTTTAAGATATGCTTTATTTATTTATTTTTGTTTCCTGTTACTTTTAGCAATTGCGTGGTGAAGGTTTCTACCGCCCAAAGCATCGGGTGTCAATGTGCTAGGGCTGAGTCGATAAGGCCCAAAGCATTTCAAATTAATGTAGCTTACTGGATCAGAGGCCCAAGTATAATTTCGTTACATCCAAGTTATAATCACAATTGATTGTTACTGCGACTTTCCCTTCTTCAGGGCCCAATCCCCCTTGGACCCCTAGCGAACTATTGGGAAAAATTGTGTAATTCGTTGAACCCATTTTACGTTTTTGCAGGATATAAAAATCCTCGTTGATGATTGAAAGGTTTGTTCCCTCTCTAAGAAATCTTCAATTATTAATATTGTAGTCTAGTATGTGTGCAAAGTGGTTTGTTGCCTTTTGGTTTTTGATATTTCTGATCTCTTTTCCCAAAAATGCATGCTTGTCACGTTTGGTTAGACATCTTGTGTTTGCAAAACTTTTTGTAACCCAAATCTATGTACCTTTTTATTCAAGTGATACTAATATTTTACCCAAGAAAAAAAACCTATACATTTACTTTTTTAGTACATAGTAAAACAAAGGTTTAAACAACGTTAATTAGTTATATTTTACATTATTAGATCACACTTATAACTTTTATTTAGTTAAAAAAAGGGCTAATTTATTAGTAAGATGTACATTGACTATACTTCTCACCATCCTATCACACTTACATGTATATATATATAGACACACACATACACATTTGAGAAAGAATTGCACTATTTATAAATCAATTCTTTTTGAGATTGTATGTCCATCAATCCTTTATTTTATTGTTTTTTTTTCAAATGCGCACAGGTGTTTACACAATTGTGTACAGAATTCACCCTAATTTACTTGTAACTTTGTTAATATTTGATAAAAAAAAATTGTTAATAAAATATACATTAAGGCTTGCCACCCTATTATTATTTACTTTAATATAGATTTAGAGAGTTGCAAATACTTTCAAATAGTAAATTAATTACTTATGATATTCATTAAGGAGTGGTTATAATGTTATATTCATGCACTTACAATTATGGTTTTTCCCTTAATTTATTTTAAAAATATTTTATATATTTAAAAAGTAATGTACTAATTAATTATTATTTGACTCTTCAATTAATGCCAAAATTGTATTTAGGTTGGCAACCGTGCAATTGGTTAACGAGATCCAAATTTGATAACCATATTCAACCGCTCAATATATGCTTCATTCAGCAATAGTAATACGCCTTTCCATTTCAACCCTAGCCACCGGCATTGAAGACAGAATTGGCTTTGGGATTGCCACTATCAAGCGACGGTTCTCCATTTCTCTTCTTTTAGGTCCTTTTCCTTTCTTTCTTTTTTTCGTTCTCTTCTTTCATTGCCTTGAGTATTATTCACTTCTTATAGCTATCAGTCTTTTGGGTTTGTTCTTGTCCATCATCTTTGAACTCGATCCGTTCCCTACTTCGTCCACCATTAATCCCCCTTGATGAATACACTTGGAAAGAGGTGAATAAATGTGTGTAGAAATTTGAAAACATTTCAGCTAGCTTTTCAGTAAAACAGGCATTCAAAGTATTTATGCAATAATTAGAAAATTAGAGCAACACAGAATTTTCACAGAATAGTTCAGTGAATAAGTTTGATAGTCATGGCGATAAACGTCAAAACACTAGTCCACTATAACAAAATGTTAACAAATATGAAAAGCAGTCAAATGTTCAATAACTGTAAATATAACAGTGTAGATAAGTTTTATATGTCCACTTCACAGATAGACTTCGCATACTGGTCAATTTACTGAGACGGAATGTTAACATAAATTTAAGTACAGTTAAGCAGCAGTTCGAAAACTCAAGACACTGAGACAGTTAACTATACCTAAAGATTAACAAACATTCAAACACTGAGTTAATGAAATCCAATAGTGTGCAGTGCAGCAAAATTAAAGAGAGCGAGAGAGAAAAACACTAGTAGTTTATTCTGATTCAGACAACTTGTCCTACATCAAGGGATTTTTCAACTCAGTATGAACTTTTACAATTGGCTTTCTACACTCACCACCAACGCTTCAAGATGAGTTTTTCCATGCTCATCACCAGTGCCTTCGGTTTCAACCACTTATAACTCTTATAACAACTAAGGTTTTCCTTTAACTTATCCCAAACTAGCTCTTATTAAATTTCACCTTCTATGAAGGATTTAAAGAGAATATGAAGAAGTTTAGAAACCCTTAAGAACAAGGGAATACAAGTAAGAACACATAGTTATTCTCACAACAAATATACTCAGCTATTAGGCTCAAATCTCAGTTGAAAGGAGTGAACATAGAAGCACAACTCAATGAAACATGTTTTTCTCTTATTCCTTTCACTTTGCTTTTGTTTTGGAGTGCTTTATATAAAGGATTCAGCAACCAGGCCGTTTGAAAATTCCGTCATAACCTTTTGCAACTCCCTTTATACTTTTCTAGTTGACAAACATGTTAGAAAATTTTATTTTATGGACTTACATTAATTGTATTTATTTTATTTTGTAAAATGTGGGTAGATTTATGGTCTATTATAAGTCAAATTGTTTAAGTAATCACATAATTATAAGATTCAGTATACTTTTAAATTAAATCTGATTAGCAATTGAAAGTGTAGACTATTAAATTTTATTAAAACTTGTGATGGAAAGGTCTAATAAAACATTATTTAAGTTAGATTTAATTTTTTTCTCTAACCCTAATTTGCGCACCTACCCCATTAAAAGTTTCTATTTAACAAAGAGTCATAGTAAAAAAGAATTAGGTAGATCATACAACTTTGTGGGGATCAAATATATTTTGCTGTGAAAACTCAATCAAATATTTGTTATTCATCTCATTTATTTAATTTGATGTTGTAAATATCATATGAGTAATCCAAAGATTGTTTATACATATTTGGATTTGAGAATTATATAAATTACAACAATAAAGTCACAGTGGGTCATATATGATTTTAGAACCCAATTTTTTTTCTTTCTACATTAATTTTCCAGAAATCCTTCTTAATAGACAAAAAAGAAATTTCATCATACCAAAAACGAATTGAATATTAGGAATATTTCTATTATGTCAATGCCAATTGAATCAATAAGAGGTGTGAATTCCTTTTGGTATGTTTTGTATCTTCGGATAATATGGTGGGTTCAATCTCCAATCTCATCAAAATGATTCTACATTTACATTCTTTTTCTTCAAAATGCTTAATAAAAGGCAATTAAGTTTTCCTTATAGTTAACCTGAGATGTTACAGAATTTTAATTCTTATATGCATGATGAGAATGGATGGTTTTTTTTTTTTTAAATGTATTGAATTAAGGTAGAAATGATGGAAAGAATCAGGATCCTTAAATTTTTTTTGAGGGTTAAATAATCATTTTTTCCCCATATACATTGATGGTAGAACTATGAACATTAGATTGACTCACCTTTTAAAAATGATGTTTTATTTTCATAAGTCATTATAAACACTACAATAAATTAGTATTTTTCTCATGGTAAATTCTTGTTGAATGTTTGTAGTGAGAAATTCTTACGAGCTTAATTACAATTTACAATTTTTCACAATTTTAATAATAAATTCTCACAAAATTTGTTTTCGAAAGAATGTTTTAAAAGAATTCCAAAAGAAATACCATGACAAATATGTCGTGGAATGGCAAAAATGAAGCGTTAATGATTTTTGCAAAATTTTTTGTTGAGAAAAAAAATATAACAAATTTTTTTATTCTTATAGTAAATTACCACGAGAAATGAGAAAGAATATTTTTTTTTCAGTTTTTAAATTATCATGAAAAAATTTTGTAAGAATGAAAAATTACAAAAAAATTTTATTCTTATTTTCAAGGACAAATTTTGTGAAAATAAAAATATTGCAAAAACATTTTTACCCTTATTATCACAACGAAATTTTGTGTGAATAAAGAAAAAGAATTGGAAAAATGGAATCATAAGCAAAAATTTTTTGGTTCTAGCATAAATTTATTGTAAGAATTTTAAAAATTTTTGGAAAATTTAAAATGGGAACTGTGTTTTAATTCTCATGAAGTTTTTTCATGAGAAAAAAATTTGAAAATTTTTAAATTCTCACAAAATTTTTTTTCAAAAATTTAAAAATTACAAAATTTTTGTCTATCTCAATTCTTTTATCATAGTATTATATTTCTACACATTTTCTCTCCTTAGAAATTAATACCAATTTTTCTAAATGTTTTCCCCTCCCTCTCAATTATTTTCCCTTCAATTTTTGTTTCATTAACTTCTAAAAACAAGCTTTAAAATTTTGAAGGCTCATATATATTTATATGTATTCAATCATTTGGGGCATATGACCAATTGTTTTAATAAATTTTTTTGAGATCAACACATAGAATATGAAAAAAAATATAGATTTAGAGAAGGATATAAAAAGAAAATACATATATAGAGGTTAAAATTTTAAAATGTGACAACTTAAATGCAAGTGGGCTAATTAGGGCAAATTTTTTTTTATTTTGGGTTTTTTTTAAAACAAATGTGAAGGAACTGCCAAAAGCGAGTTCCCTAACTATTTTCTCCTGAAAGGTTGCTTACTATATTAAATTTGAGTTTTTTGCTTTCAAATTTAAAAAATACATATTTTAAATCTTTTTTTTTTATTTGAATGTAATAATCATACTCACAAGACATTTGGGAGGGGTCTTAAATCTCTTGGCTATATACAATAGCCCTTAATACAAGATTTTCTTTCATTTAAATATCTTTTTTTTTTTTACTTTTATATTCTCCCCTACTAATATTTCTCTCCTTTCAATTTTTTTTCTTCATTCTAATTTTTGTCTCATTAACTTTTCCCTTCCTTCCCATTCATTCTTCACCTCCAACATCTTTTCCTATACTATCCATAAAGTTTAAAAAACAAAAAATAAAATAACTTGATGCTTAAAACCCGCCCTTACCTTTCTCTTTCATTTAGCTACCAAAAACTCTACCTACCTTTTGTGTAATGTCATGACCCAACCTTTTCCCTCTATATTCCACCCTTTCATCATGCACCACCACTTTCTCACCTCTTTCGACCATATTCTGACACCCATCATCATTTCCTTTAACCCTCTACTTAGCTTCATTTGCCATTGTCTCTATTTTAGCCAACCACTCCCCTTTGAGGTAGACTTAAAATCCCTTTTCCTTCATAGTTTCACACGCACAATTGGCTCTTTTTTTGGCTAAACCTCTACCTCTTCCAAATCCCTCAATTTCTCCCACTTTTGTCTAAGCCACTGAGTCTACCATTATGAGTTATCAAGATCACTTAGTTTTGTGGTTCACTTGGGTTTGCATTAGGTCATTGATAGGTCTATTATTCTTAGTTTTTAAGGTAAGGTTCCTATTTCTTCTCTTGAAATGTTGATGAAGAGAGCTTGATAACCACACTAAAACTATGAGGTTGAATTGTTTGATTTCTATAATTTTGAATGCTAATTTATTGTTAAACTATACATATTGCTTGAGTTACTACTTGCTATATTTGGAAATATGTGTTGTTATATTGCTGAATTGGTTGCTATAGTGTTACCTTGATATGTGCTTACCAATTGTTGCATTTATGGTCTTATGAATCTAAGGGAGATGTAGATGGATTTATTCTGATGTTCTGAGTTTGTGCGATGTGGGAAGCTTGAGTTAATCAAATGGCTCTACATTTTCATCCTTTGGTTTATGTTTACGTAGTTTAGATTTATTTGGTTTAGATGGAAGATTTCTATTGTTGGTTTTGGGTTTTGACTTCATTGCATAAGGGAGAAGTTGGATTGAATCTATTTGTTTACTTGAAGTTGGATTTAAAATTTTGCCTTAATGTAACTATTGTTATTTTGGTTTGGCATTTGTAATGGTTTTTAGTGGTAGTGTTAGTTCAATGTGAAGATCTGATTTAATAATGTTGAAGCTTATTGATGTGAAAATGATGTTTCTAATTTAACAATGTAATGGCTTCATAAAAATATGATATCAATATTCTTTGTTTCCTCTTAATGTGTTCATTTAATCTTTTTGTGTGTTTATGAAGCTATGAGAATTGTTTAGTAGTAATGGTTTTCTTTAGTTAAAGGTGAAATTTGGATTTTTATTTTGTTCTTTTATGTTTTATCATTGATCCTATTTGCTTACTTTTGGCATTTTCTTTGCTTTTGCTTTGGTCATTGATCAACATAGCATTAAGATTGCTCTAAATATACATTGTCATCAACTTCCAATTATGCTAGCTTGTCATCTAGGTACATTTAACACATCTTAAGTGTTGGTTTAACTTGCCCAGTGGCAAAGAAAAAATAAACAATAATGGTTATTCATTCATTTATCTTCAATCCTATTGTGTGCTCTTCCATGGTTAATTGGTTAAAATCATTATTATTTATTAATGGGTTTGGGTTCTTTTAGCTTCCCTTGTTTTTGGCCATAAGTGTCTTTCTAAAGCAAATCTTTTGAATGTTATAGTTTTTTTAAGGAATATCATAAGGAATGTCGCCACTAGTAAAACTTAATAAAATTCTCAAAAAAGGAATTATATTGCTTATCTTCCATTTTCAATTTTGACGCTAAGTTTAGGTAGTTTTGGATAGTAAGCTTAGGTAGGATTTTTTTTAAAAAAATATTTTTTCCTAATAGGTTTAGTTTTCTCACAATTAGATGCATTTTGAGATTTCTATTATGATATTTTAATTAGCAAGATGAGAATCCAAAAATGCATAAAATGATAAAAAAAAGTTTAACCTTTCAAAAAATAGAGCTTCCTAAAAGATCACTTGAAGCAATGCTTAAATACTCAAAACAATGTATTGGAACATAAAAATCCTAACTTTAGGCCATTTAGGCTTGTGCCTTGGGTTTTTATACCCAAATTCCACTTTTTGTATTTTCTTTGATCCCAAACCAATTATAACCAACTTAGTTCACTACATGAAGCTTGCCTAAGATGAACAATTCCTTGTAAACTACTTGTGATAGCCATGATAGCAAACCAGAAGAATTACACTTTTCAAAGCTACACCTTAGGCTTAAACTTGCCCATACCTTAATGGTTTGAAGCTGAAACTTTTTCCTACATTCTCCTTTACCCATATACACTATTTAAACCTAAAAACCACAATTAAACTTAGCCAAACTAGCCCCTAATAGCCACAACAATAGTGATAGCACCAATAGTAGAAAAACCAAAAAATAAAGGGACTTTTTGGACTAACAAGACCTATGTCTAAAATGTACTCCATCCCTCCAATCACTGCCAAACCTTTTGAAACAACTTTTAAACACCAAATGCAACTTGTTAAGATCCAAAAGTCTTAACCATGGGTCAACAATCAAAATTTAGCACCTAAACTTTAATAGTACATTTTGGTGTGGTTAAACTTCTAAATTAACCTATAACTTAAATGTTGTCAATCCAAAATTTGCAAATTAATTATAATTAAGCCTAATCCACTTCAAATCATATCAATTTGCTAAATTGATCCTACCCAAGGTCAAAAATCCCTATGAACCATTTAAATGACTATGGTGACCATACTTATATTTGGGCTTATATGTTCCAATGAGAAAATTCTAACCTCCTTCCTTACTAAATCTATATAAACATACTATAATTAATATAGTTAACCTATTCAAATCAAATCTTTATAAACATATTTTAATTAACATATTTAAAGTGAGCTAATTCCATAACTCTTTAGGTATTATGATATCCATAGTTAATATGTTACTATTATTTTTTAGCTAATTAGCTTTTTTATTTTTAATGTAAAAAAGGCATGTTTGGGATATGTGTATTGAGTGGCAAATTTATAAAATATAGAGGAAGAAATGTAACACTGTAATGCTTGCATCCTTTACAAACATTCACAATAGGAAAATCAAAGGTGAATGATTATTTAAAATAGCTCAAGCTAAACTAGATAAGTATCAGCAAAGCAATGAGTTCATGACCATGTCTATATGTAATAAAGCAAATAGGGCTACAGATACTAGATGATGTCTACATAGAAGTGGTCGTATACCATTCTCAGAGAGAAAGATGTAAAGCATTTTTTGAATACGTTGGTTTCATTGGATTAATGTTATATTGTTCTAATTGATGTAATTCTAACATATTTTACTTAAGTGTTATAGGAAGGCTCAGATCTTTGAGGTATTTAAGAGGATCCAATATATGAAAAGAAAATGGGCTAAGTTTGTAAAAAAGCCTTCAACACATGCATAAGTCGCTTAACTGGTTCATAAATAAGATTGCTATTATAAAATGAGTATATGGTTATTTCTTTTTATTTATTTGATATGTTAACTTTCAAGATGGCATGTTTACTTTGGTGATTATATGTTTACCTTATGTATTTAATATTTGCCTACTTTTGGTTTATGTAGAGCCAATATGAGCAAATGAGGTATAATTAAGAGTTAGGGTTGAATGACACTGACTCTTCCATATAGCTCAAGGTTGTCAATGAAAAGAACAAGAGATTCTGTGGATATGGGTTTGGGTCAAAGGCTTGTCTCTTTTGTTCTAATAGCACATAAAACTTTAGATACGACTTTGGTGAGTTTTCTTAGAAGAAAGCACTTAGAGTTCTCTTTTGAGAAGAAATTGGAGGAGAAACTTTCATAAAAACTTATTGAACAAGTCTAAGGTTATAAGGCAAGTCTTGCTAAGGTTGTTGCTTAGATTTAGAAGACCCAAGAAGCCAAAATGGATGACATTTTGAAAAAGATTATGTCACACAAATAGGCACTGAGAGAGGTAGCACTTCCCAACCTCAACTCACTCATGATGATGATGATAATAATGATAAGGATGAAGATAAGAATGATGACGAATGATTTTAGAGCTATTATTTATATGACATTATTATGGCTTCATAATTTGTAATTTCATAATTTTGAGCATATAATTATCTTATGTTTAATTTACTTTATGACATTCTTATCTATTCATTTTTTCCTTACATATAACGCTTTGTTATTAGTTTATTGTGTCCAAAATTTGTGTTTCTTTATTGTTTAAACAAGAGCCACTTGTTTTAAATGAAGATTGATGGTTAAATGCATTATAAATAAAAAAAATTACAACATGCTCACAAAATTTTTTTGGTGAGAAATTGCAATTTTGATTTTTTTCAGTGTTCTCATGGTATTTTATTGTGAGAACACAAAAAATTTCATTTTTTTTTGTTCTCACAATAACAAACTATGAGAATGCTAGAAAAATTCACAACATTTTCATAGAATTTCTCTTGGAGAATGCTACAAAGTTGATTTCTTTTGTGGTTGTTCTCACCATAAAAAAAGGGAGAAAGCTAAAAAAAAATTTAGTATTTTCATGGAATTTTCTCATAAAATTTTTCTATGAGAATTATGCAAATTGGATTTTTTTCTTTGTTCTAACGGTATTTTCTCATAGTAAAATACCATGAGAAAAATTTTTGAAAATTTTTTGTTCTCATAGTAAAATATCATGAGAATTATGTAAGAAAATCACA
Organism: Erythrophleum fordii; assembly: GCA_032878935.1. NCBI lineage: Eukaryota > Viridiplantae > Streptophyta > Magnoliopsida > Fabales > Fabaceae > Erythrophleum > Erythrophleum fordii. The sequence continues at coordinate 42,185,757 of JAVQMF010000053.1, read as the reverse complement.
AATTTTATCATAACTTTTGAAAAATTATTCTCATGGAAATTTTTTTGCCATTCTCATGAAATTTTTTTAAAATTTTATGAGAATTATGAATTCCTATAGCTATTTTTTCACGACCTACAATTTGTGAAAATTTATGTGAGAATAGCAATTCTCATGGAATTTTGGTGTTTTTCTAGAAAAATTTTATGAGAATTTTGCTTTTTTTTTATTAGGTAATGAAACCTTTTCATAAGATTGAAAGCTAAAAACCTTAAAGCCACATGTCTTATCTCTTTTTGAATTGTGGAGTTATTGGTCTAAATTTCCTATTACATTATCATGACTTTCCCTTTTTGAAAGCAAGAAGGTTGATCTTGCTATTTGTTGATTGATTCTTAGTGAATGGAATACTAAGATGGTTTCATCTACATTATTATGTTTCGAGTTTATACTAAGGAATAGAGGGCAATTTTGAAGGTACCTTGCTATCCTGCCTATTTTATATATGATGGTGCTTTATATTCAATTAGAAATTGTTATTTTGGATTCTTTGGAAATTGAATTAATATGATTGGTTGATATTTGCTTACCATATCCCACCTTTTTCTTTGGGTTAACAAGAATGAGCTTTGAGATGTTTATGATTATGGGTCCTTTTGATTAAATTTAATTGAAGATATACATAAAAATCCCAATGTAATTGAATTTTTATATATCTTAAGCATAAAATGGATTGTACTATCTTTGTACATGTATGTGATTTATATACTCTCACCTTAACTTTAAAGGATTAAAGGCTATGTTATTTAAAATAATAAAATAATAATAATAATAAAATTTCTCTATGTTATGGCTATTATAATGATTTAGATTTTTCTCTTTTTGTTTCATAAGTTAAGACTTTTGCATAGTCTAAATTTTTAGATGGATGAAATTTAAAGTTTTTGTTAATATTGATCTTCAACCCTCAATTTTAGTATTGTGATGCTAGGTCAAATATTTGTAATTAAATTGGAAGTCACTCATGGTGTCATTATTTAAGCATCACTTGGATAGGTATATAGCTTATATACTATAAATCCTAAATTTAAAAGGACTAGTGCTATGCTACTTAAATTTTAATTTGTAGCAATAAGTTGTTGTTCATGTTCTAATTGCAACAATGGTAATAAATGATCTTCTAAGATATATTTTGTGAAGTATCTTATTTATTTAATCATATGAAAATTTTCCTAGTTTGGAAATTTTTATGTTGTAAAATTATTATGAATGTTCATCACCAAAGTGATTCATCTATCAAAATTTTACAAATATGATTAGTTTACTTGTTAATAAGAAATAAAGCATGATCGCATTTTGTCTTAGTTTGAGAATTTTATTTTGCAACCTATTGCAAATGTTTATCACTAAAGTGATTCATTTATTAAAGTTTAACAAAATTGTTTAATTTTTTTGTTGATGGGAGATAAGGCAATTATTTTATACGAATATGGGAATATTATTGAGTGAATTGTTACAAGTATCTATCACCAAAGTAACTCACCCATCAAATTTTACAAAATTATTTACTTCTCTTGTTAATGGAATTATTTAAAATATTATACATAATCACCTACCTAAAAGGAGTTATTATGTGTATTAATTCTAGTGTTGCATGAAACTTGGGATAGAGGTATATAGTTTAAAAGATCCATCTATTTAAAGGATATAGATTTTTTTGAGAGCATATATTTTTTTATTTAATTGAGGTATATAATTTGAATAATTTATTTATCCAAAAGGGATGAATTCATCAATATTGTGTATTCTCTTTTATTAGTTAAGACATATAGTTTAGAGGTTTTATTTACCCAGATGAAATAAATTCCTCTAACATTTTATATCTTTTTTTTTTTGTTATGGTTGTCTTCATGTGAAAGGGACTAATAGCATATTGTAATCTTTGCCTAAATAGGAGTTTATAATAATGTACTTAATACTCTTTTAAATACTAGTAATAATGTTGCAATCTTACATGTGAGTCCCCTTTTCTATGAACAATAATAATGTTACAATAGAGATCTTGATAAGTTCCAATTATTGGATATAGAAGTAAGACATAAAGTTTTTGTTTTTTATTCATACATTCATATTTTGTATATATATAAGAAAATTATTTCCATAACTTGTTTAGTAGTGAAATAGGATAAGGGATAATAGAATTAATTTTGTATTAATATTATCCTTATTTAAGAATAATTGATATTCTAGTTTTAATATAACAAAAATGTCAAAGTATTTATATATATGAAAGTATTATTGATAGTAGGTGTAATGAAAATAAAAATAGAATGGTTTGTACAATTTTGAATTCTATAACACCTTGGTGATAATTTTCACGTTATAGACTTTTAAAATATGTGAAAAAATATTATAACTTAATTAGTTAAAATACTGATATACATTTTGTGAAATATTTTATGGATATATTTATAAGTGACAATTATGTAAATTTTCACATAAATATAATAAGTGTCTCATAATGTTTTTTTCATAAAAAAAATCTAAAATTTTGTAAGAAACATGTTATTATCATTAGTGAAGATACATTTTTATGAATTATACCTTATTTGACATATTATATAAATTATATTTAAGTGAATGAGTTAATTATATCCAATTATTGATTTTAGGATATAGGAAAATATACTAACTTTTTAAAGAAAAGTGAACCAAAACTAAAAAAAATAAAAAATAAAAATACAACTCCAAATAAAATAAGTAAATAGATAAATAAAAATCTTTTGAAAATAACATATATAGATATTAATGGATCTTGTTTATCTATATTGTGTGGGTCAAGAAGATCTCCTAATGCTTTTAGACTCCTTAGACTCATAAATTGAGGGGAGTAATTTTGTATGATAGATTCACACTTAATGGAAGGATTGTTGAGATTCAAGTGTAAATGAAGGTAGTTTCATATTGACAATAGATATGTATACATTGAATGTGACGACCTAAATTGTTGTTTTATGACTTAATTGTTGCATCTATTACTTAATTTTTGTATATAGTGAACAAGAACTACTAATCAAGTGGAGACATTTTTGTCATGAATTTAATTTATTAGTATGTCATATAAACTTCTAAAGTTAAATATCCAAAATTTGGATAATAATATTAAGAAATTATTAAAATAATATTTGGCTAAAATTGACTACTTAATTAAGGAAAAATTGTTGTACATGAAAAATGTTATTTATATCAATTGAATGCAATTATATGTTTGGGTTTAGCAATTTGAATAATGTTATAACATTTTGGTTTGAGATTCCTTGATGGGTTAATTTGAATTTTAACTACCAAATTGATTTTTTTTTTCATAAAGATTCATAATTTTTTTGAACTAATTATTGTAGGTTCTTGACTATTGGTTGTAAGCTTATAAATTGTTCTAAAGATTTTGTGATAATTATAGACATTTCCAATTCTTTTGATATCTTTAGTTAGTGGGAGTCATTATCCATTAGGTCTTATAATATGAATTAAAGGTTTAAATCTAATCAATAGCTAAACAAATTGAATGATGAGAAAATTGTTTTGTGTATTGAGTAAGTCAATATTAGTTTATTAATTTTCTTATTCTTTGTTATCAATATCTTAGGCCTAGTAGTGAAAACTATATAAGTTAAATTTTTAAATAAACATCTTATTTGATGACCTTCTTGAGACAATTAATTAAAGCATGCTAATGGCTTGAGAGTCTTAAAAAAAAGATATTATTGAAATTCTATATACTAGTGAATCTTATTTAAAAATTATTAAGGTCTATTAGCATGATAAAATAAGATTTTCTTACTACATTTACATATATCAACATTGCTTGATAAATATTATTGAATATTTGTTACCTATATGAGTGGTAGTATAGTTTAATTTGTATGAATAAGGATATAAAAGTTTGTTGCAACTAAACTTGGCATGTTTTAGCTTGTCTCATGTGTGTAAGTACAAAACCCAACATATTCAAGATTCTTAATTATGAGTAAAAGAGGTCATATTGTTTCTATTGTTTTAGTAGCCTTATTTTGTGATCAAGTAGACATATATGTTAAGATTTTACTCAGACTGTCAACAAGTTTAGATACTCGAGTAATCTTAAAGTGAGTTATTAAAATTTGTAGAGGAAATCTTGTAGTGCTTGTAAATTACTAAGACACTAAAGATTTTGTTTGGTTGGTTGCAAAATAATTTGTTTATAAAAGTTGGCTTATGATAGTCAGAGTTGTCAAATTGACACTCATAATTGATTTTCACATAGAATATAATATTTGATAAAGCAATGAATTTAGCTTATCTATGGCTAAAAATATTTGTTTTAAAAAAAATCAATGTGGTTGTTATTAATAATTCTCTACTATTACTTATATATTTCTCTCATAAATGTTTGTTATATAGAGATAAAGTTGTTGAGTTTTAAAATCATATCGGATTATTCTCATAGAATACATATTTGTAACTTCACTGACTAATTGTTTTTATTGCTATAGCATTTATAACTTGTTTATAGGGATGGCTATGTCTCATGATATGTTAGGTTGGTGAGAGTTTTGGAATAATTTTGTGACTTTACCAACTAAAAGTTAATTCCTTAACTAAAAATTTAAAACCCATATATTTCAAGACATGCTAAATGCATGAATATTTTAGGATTTTTTTTATCTTTTGAGTTAGTGAGAGTTACATACATTTTGTATTTATAAGATAATTTTAAGGATATCACTTACTTTTGTTATATCTAATAGATGTAATTTGTTATTGCATCTTTTGATATCGTTATTGATAATTATCATTATGTTGATACTTTACATGTGCAAAGATTAAATATAATATGTATCTTAAAATATAATATCTATTTTAAGTATGACCATTGTATTTATTATGATGTGTTTTAAGTCAAAAGGATTTCTCACGTCAATTAAGCATAAAGGATATTGAGAAACTATATGAAAAATTGATAAGAAATAGTTCATTGTTAATCTCTTTTAAGAGTTATTTCTTGCCATACTTCCAAACTTATTATTCTTGTCAGTATGATTGTTGATATATATGACTATGGATTGAGAGTATATCAATAAATAGCATACGATTGCCATTGTCTCATATTGATGGTTGTGTTAAATCAGATTATATTTATTATGTTATCTTAGAACCATTTCTTTTATCAAAGTATTCATATAATATTTTGTTGTTTCATCAATCCGAAAGTCGTTTTACAAAATTAAATAAATTTCTTAAAAAAAACACATACATACACAATTAATGCAGCTTAAGTGGGAAAATGTTAGAAAATTTTATTTTGTAGGCTAATATTAATGATGTTAATTTTGTTTTCTAAAATATGGTTTAACTTATGATCTATTGAGATATTATAAACTCAAATTGTTTAAGTGATCATGTGGTTATTGAGATGAGCACCTTTTTAATTAAGTTTAATTAGTAGTTAAAAGTGTAGGCTATTAAATTTTACTAAAACCTACAATGAGAGGGCCCAATGAAACACTACTTAAGTCAATGTTAGGTTCCTTCTCTTAACCTAATCTGTATGCTTGCTTTATTGAAAGTCATTATTCAATAAAGGGTCATAGAGAAAAAGGCCCAATGAGATCACACTATATTGTGGAATCAAAGATATTTTGCTGTGAAGGCTCAATCAAGTATTTTCTATTTATTTCACTTATTTAATTTAGTGCTCTAAGTGTCATACATATAATCCAAAGTTTTTCATACATATTTAGTTATGAGAACTACATGAATTACAACATGGCAACGCTTTCTACAAGTTTGCAGTTTCATTTTCTCTTTTTTGCTTAACTAATAATGCTTTTTTGTATGTTTACAACTTTATGTTTGGTAGTGAGAATTTTATATGAAATTGTCTAATAGTCATTCCATCTAGACTAGTTTGCCTATTGGATAAAAGTACCAATGTCCAATTACTCCAAAATTTGAATTTATGCTGATATAAAAAACTAATAATTTAGGCTACTATAGTTTTGACATTTCAGCTAAAGTTCTACAACTAGATAGTTTAAGAGCTTTGTGCATTTTTTATCTTTCCTACTCTTTATCTATCTTTGAATTAGCTATTAAACCCAAGCAAAGCTTTCAAAAAGTTTCTACTAACAAGTCTACCTTTAACTTCAATTGATGCGTTCAGATTGTCTACTTGTCATGTTCCTATTCATCACCTCTTTTTTCTCTAAAACGCATTGTTTTGGTTCATGGATCCTAGCCCTTCACATCATCTTACGGTGACGCACGTGACACATAGCCTTGAAAAGCAAAATGGGGTGTTTGACGCAAGTAAAAATCCCTTAAACAGTGCACAAGGTCCTCATTTTCTTTAGCCCATTCCTAAATCTGCAACATAAAGTTTTGATGCTTTGATCTCCGGAGGCTAGCTCTATGAGTTTGGCCTTTTTTGTTAGGCATGATAATTGCATATGTTTTCTTGCCATATCCATTCTTTGCATATACATGTATAGTTAGTAATCTTGTGAATAAGGACTCATGACCAGGATGTAGATCATTTAGAGTTGCATATTTTTTTTTTTGTTTTCTTACCATACTTTTTTTTTAACTTATGGATTAAAATGAATTGTTCTCAAACTCTCAAAGTAAGAAGATAAGTCACTTAGAGTGTATTAGATAGTCAACTGAGATTAATTACATTATAAGTACAGATGTGGTGGCTCATGAGCCTAGTAGAAGAGTTATTTTTTTACCCCTTATGGTCAACTATATATCAATTAATTCTACTTAGAAAAAAATGTTATTGTCTTATTAATATGCTTTTATTAATTTACTTCATGTTGTTAGAGATATTAGCAGTGTTATATGAATAAACAATGTAGTGCCTATGCTTTTGGGAACTCTAAAGTGCCACTATGGCAAAGATATTAATGAAATTGCTTTTTATGGTGAAGATTATTTCTTATGACAAATAATAAGTTTATGTCATAAGATATAACTTATTTTAAGAAAATATGAATGAGTGAGCAAGGGATTAGGTCTCTAGTAGTTTACTTAAATTGTATTTAAAATTTGGATTTTACGACAAGCTAAAAAGTTGTAATGTGACGACCCTAAGTTCTAACATCGGTAATTATAGTTAAATACATGATTAATAAACAATGATCAAGGTTTGGAGTCGTTGCAACTAATCACATTAATAAAATATAGAAAAATTTAAATCTTGATACTATTAGGATCATCAACTAACAACCATAACAGGAACATGCGTAAAAGAGTTTTATATCATCAATAAAGGTTTATGATTCATCCATTAATCAATTTCAACCCACGACAACCTCCCACCAATGTACTCCTACGATTCCCTAACATTAGCTTTAATGAAATTAGGGTTTTTAGGTCAAATATGGGAGTTTGGGGACCTGCGCCGCGACCTGAAACTTTTCCGTCGCGGCTAAGTTAGGTTCTGGAGCTCGAAAACTAAGTTTTTAAACTTGCGCCGCGGCCCAGACCTTTTGCGGCGTGGCCAAGTTGCTCTCGGGAATTTTCCTGACTTTCGCCGCAGCTATCGGATCTGTGCCGCGGCCAACCTATGTGGCGCCACGGCGAGTTTTGCTACTGTAACCTCCCTAATTAATTTCCTCGACTCGCGCCGCGGCAGGACTTCTTGCGCCGCAGCGAGGTTACATTTTGTCACCCTCCTGGGTGATTTTTTTCACTTTGCGCCGCAGCGAGAGTTATCAAGCCGCGGTGTCCCTCGCCACTATCACTCCCTAGGCCGCGGCGAAGCCTCCCTGGCAGCGGCGTGACTCCCTTATGTTGCTGTTTTCCCTATATTTCGCCCCCTACACTCCATTTCTCTTCTTAGGGACACTCTAAGGTCACTTCCCCTCATTGTATATGGCTTTAATGGCATTTATCTACCTTATTTACTTAGCTATGCTTCCATTACCAATTCAAAACTTATATGCCCATTTCCGTTTTCTAATTACCCTCTATCAGCAAGTTTATAAAGTAGCAACAACAGAATATACATGAATTACCAGCAGCTATCCTTTAATACTCAATAAATGGGGGTTCCATACATTAGGGGTTCATATCAATATCTCAAAGGTTACATTTCCATTGATAAGCAATATTATAGGTCAGCATCATTTACAGCAGATATCATGAGTCCATACAACAATTACTAAATTAAGATAAGGTCTAACCCCTCAATACATACATCCTCAATAAATCAAATGTGCAAGCCTACACTTAGCAATACAGATACATGATGATGCTATAGAAGACTTAACAAAATTAGCATCTACCCTATTACACTCAGACCAAGTGTAGCCTCCCCACACTAGGCATCAGCTCATAGATATTCATCCACTTACTTGCCCTTATCCTTACCCGAGGAACCTTCACTTAAAATTGTAATCCCATAAAACGGGGTGAGATACACATCTCAGTAACCAAGGCAATTCCATCATATAATCCAGTTTAATCAACATATATGCATGAATCAAAATCCATATCAGAATCATATCAGTCATTTCAGCAAATGAAACAATTAGGCTATCATGATTACTATCCCATACTAGCAATCATATATTTAACATGTTAAAGGCCATTAACACCGGGAGAGGCCCGTCTACGGCACCCACTCCCCGTTGAGCACAACCAGGGCTCAGTGCATCTGGGGTTTGATCATAACCCGGTGCCCGATCGAAGCACATGCACGGGTGGCAGCCGCACCACAGCTCCACCATGGACTCACAAGGTCCAATCATCATACAACAGATTGCTAACCAATTCATTCAACATTTCAAATCATTCATATATATAGCAAATATGAAATTAAAATAGATACATGCATGGAATTAATGTAAACCCCGGTTACCTCATTTGTAGACAAATTTGCAATAGCCACCAATGGTATAAAATTCTTATAACTGTAGCATCAGAAAATTACCACTCTAATTCATCATTAATAGTAGCAATAAGTACCCAAGGAATTTAAATGCTAATAACTACCTAAATAACACTTACCCAGTCACTACAAGTCTCAAATTCGGATTCAAGTATCTCCCACCAGAAATCTCAATGTTTCACCTAAAATCCTAAGTAAATTCGTACAAAATTAATACCCACATTATAAATTAGCTTTGGGGTTCTCAAATTAGCAAGGATAACATCAAAATAGAGGGTTTAAACTCACCTAATGTCAGCCCTAACCTCAACCTACGAATTTCATCAAGAAAACCCCAAATAACTACATTTCAGATTTTTGGATAGGGTGAAAATCCTCCAAATGAAAAACTAATCAGACCAAATTAAAGAGAAAGATGAGGGGATTAAGTTGTATAACTATTACCTTGGCTGAATCTTGCTTTAAGTGTGAGAAAATATGAGATTCTTGCCCCCAACCCTAGCCTCCTTTTCAACCTCCGAATTTGCTTCTTTGAGTTTCAGCAAATGAGAGAGTGGCTGAAGCATTAGGGTTTTAGGTGGGTTTAAGTTGGGTCAAAGATGGGTTATGAGTTGCTCCAAGGTCCAAGTTTAAATAGGCTTCAGACTTTAGCTTATTGGGCCAGTTTTGAAGTGTTGGGCTGCAGAATTTCTTTGGGCCAGTTCTTATGCATTGGGTTGCTGAAGTTTAATTGGGTTTGGGCCAAGTTTGAAGGGTTCAAGGGTTTGGGTCTACACCTAATTCATTGGGCCTCCATTAGCCTCTTATCATAGTTTATTAATTTGGGCCTAGATGTAATTTTCATCCTAATTAATTCTCAAATCCATGTTAATAATTTATCTCTCTAAAAATCCCTATTCACTTAACTTGCCCAATCATCCTATATTAATTATTCTTAATTAATCTTAATCCATGATTAACACCTTAATAAATTTCGGGGTGTTACATGTAAGCTCTCAAACAAGAAGATGATCCTGAATCTCAAAAGGATATGTGTAAGTGAAAAATGTTATTGTAAACAAATAGGCTCTTGAAAGTACTGATGCTCATGTTTCTTGCAATATACCACCATGTGATGTTTCTTGGTCATTAATACAATAAAATCATAATTATATAATAAATTAAATTAGGTGTCGGTTGTTTCCTAGTCATTAGAAACCAGGGTTGGATAAATAATTATTTTGCTATTCTACTTAATATTATTCACCTTCTTATGTTATTGAAGGGCAAAAAATGTTGGCTACATTAATTATTATAGAATATATCTACAATCTGATTTTCAAATTCTTATTCATGGGCATGCTATGAAAAAAATTATATTAAACCCTTTAATGTGCTAAAAGACTCTTTTACTGTGCTAAATCAATTAATATTGAACCCTTTAGCATGTTAAAAATTTACCAAGGGAAAAAAAATTTTCCTATAGAGCAATTTAATGAAAGATTCCTTTAGTGAGCTGAACTAGCCAAAGTTCAAGTGAAACTGGCATTAAAGATGTATAATTATAGATATTCTAAGCAATTTTATTATCAACCTACCACTATCTCATTTTTTTAATTGTCTATGGATATAAAAAAAAGCAAATAATTACAATAATTACTAAGTTAAGGTGCTTCTCTTTGGTGCATATTATTAGGAAAAATCTTTATTTGAGTTTTATCACATGAAGTACATTGCTCAAATTTCCCTCTTTCCCACTAATTAGAGTAACTATTTCTTAATTATAGTTAATGCTTGAATATATCCTTATTTTTTAATGGATTTGTTGTCTAGTTACTTATTCAAGTTATGTTATACAAATGGCTATGATTCAAGTGATTTTATATAGATATGGCTATGTACAATTTTTGGCGATGTATATTTTGTTTTGTTAAGGCAATTTTCATGAAAGTTTAAATTTCTTTTCAAGAAATATGGATTGTGCCTTTTATACTGCATGTAAGTTTCTTGATTATTGTAGGTTGGTCTTTTTCAAAGGTAGAAAGTTGCAACTATATGATTCAATAAAAAGATTGTACAAAGCTATATTATATTAAACAATTTGAGTTGTATGGAGCACCAAACAAGTGACAAGGAGAGCATCTTGCAAAAAAGAAAAAAAAAAGGAAAAAGATTAAGCAAAAGATAAGAGACACTCATTAACAAAGTAATTGCTTAGGATGTAATTGTGCTTTTACCAAAAAACAAAAGCATAAAAAAAGCAACTGCCTTTTTCTTGAACTGTTGCATCAACCACTTCACAAAAGCTTGTCATATCATTGATTGTATCCTATCAAGCGAGGCAAGAAATATAATTTAGTGCTAGTGAATAGGGACTTATACATTGACCAAATAGACTTGTTAACTTGTACTGTAGTTTCAGTGTAACGAACAAGCACTTGTATTTAATTTAAGTTTACTAAAGAGTCAAGTGTATATAGATATATTGACTTCAAAAAAATTCCATAATTCATTGCCATTTTTTAAAACTATTTATTGTATACTTAGATGTACTTGCTTATTTATACTCCATATGAAATATATTGATTAAACTTTAATATTTCAAATGATGGCATGGGAGTACCCAATAGTGCTTATATTACACAATAACACTAATCATAATATAATAACTTATTAACAAGAATGAAACTTTAAGTATTAAAGACCCATCTTTTCTTACCAATAATATTTTAGTAAAAATAAGATCACTTTCAACTATTTAAGAGTATGCATATGGTGCTGGAGGTCCAAACAGTGGCTGAGGTTCAAATAGAGGTGCATATGGTAATTGAAGTGTGATGTTGAAGGTGCTTGCTTGCCTCTGATTGACCTAAAAGAGAAGGGCAACATTATGATTTTGTGAACTCTAATCATGGAAGAGAGACATACATGTGTGATCATATCATAAATTGGTTGCTTTGTCAATTTTGATATGGTGAAGTAGTTCATCTTCTTCTCTTCATTAGACACTCTACCTAATTTGTGCATCATTTCTTCTTTTGTAGGCCATCTCTTTTCTTGAATCCTTTTGTTGTTAGAGATGTTGTGCTCACACTGCCATCGGTGGTTAGACTCTTTTGCCTTAAACAAATCTCAGTTGCTTACTTGCTCAGTTCTACAATGCCTTTATGTACAAATGGGAATGCTTCTAGATAGTAAACCACCTCGATTCCTAGTTTTATCATCATATGATAAAGTTGCCTATTCTGCTATGTACTTTCTTGTTTAGAATCTATTTGAGCCTCATTCCCCCTAGTATCATAAATGACACCACTTTTCACTTCTTTTTTCTACTTTTTTTTATAATATATTGCTCAAAAAATTTTTTACATCCCTCACGTCATATACTTTCAAACTATGGCAACACAATATTCCATGAGTTTCAAACTTTTGACAGTTATATGAAATTGACCATAGTAACAACATAGTTAGACAACAAATTTCTCTCATTTTTGTATTTGATACAAGTAGCTACACATAAGTCCTACTATTTTTAAAACAAGTCAAAGATAGGGGCTATGTAAACCTTAGAAAGTAATCATGACATAAGGGAAGTCTACACAATCAATTAAGGCTTTTTTCTCATGAATCAAACTCAGGTTTCAACTCATTATACCTTATGCCCTCTGCTACCTATTCGAAATGTTTGAAAAGTTAATTGATATTCAAGTGTGGTCTCATCACACTCTTAATATCTGCATTCAAATTTTTACTTAACTGTGTGATCTGAATAACAAGTGTAAAAGTTTTTCTTTTATATGAAACTATGCCCACTTCTCTTTTATTCTATAAACCAAGGTCAACTAGGTGTTGTCATGTACATTGTAAGTGGAAAGCAACTAGCTCCATATGTCTTCAAACTAACTCTCCTTTTTGCAATGGAACATGCACTTCTTAAAATTAGTAAAAAAATTTGATCCACCCTTCATCAAGTTTTCTATATATTTAATGCCATTTTACATCAAATATTATGTACATAAGCTATGCTTTGTCTTTGGAAGTACATCATGCAATACTCTTACCATTACTTGATCTTAATTGATAAAAACAGCAAGAGGCCTTTTTTGTTTATAAGCTTTCAAAAAAGTCTCTAATAACCACTTGAATGACTTTGTCATTTTATCATATGGCAATGCTGCCTAAAAAATGGCTACTCCCTTATGGTGATGAAAGCCTAAAAATATATCTAGCGATTTGTGATAATAGTTTGCACTATATGTCGTATCCATTAACACTACCTCCCTAAAATAGGCATAAGCAAGTAACATTTTAGCATTAGGCTAGAAAACATTTGTAATTTGTTCTTCCATATCTATTTAATAAGCATAATAAAAATGATGTATTTTTTGCTAACTGTTATTATAAGTAGCACAAGAGACATCTAGTAATTAGCCTAGACAAGCATGTTTCTTTGCCTTTTGGTTTTCAAGTAATTTTTAGGATACAATCGAGTGTAGCCAAGATTAACTCTGCCTTTGGCATGCATTGTCATAAGCTCAAAAGGTGATTTCTATGGAAGCCCATAATCCTCAGCTAAATTGATCTTGTAGACTTGAATTTCAGTTAATTTGCATTGCAACGCCAACATGTGGATTATTTCTAGAAAATGAAGTGGATGATTATGCTCTTCACCAAATGCATTGATTCTATATTTTCCACCCCTCCCCCGTGTAATAAATATATTTGCATGCTATTATTTCCCCTTTTTTTTACACTCTTAGTGAAAGTATATTTCCTTGCCTTAAATTCGACTTAACCTATATAAGCAACCAAAAACTTTCATACTTCTTTTAGATTGTCAAATTCTAAACCTAGTTTAGGAGTCAATTTACTCTTTATATAATGCTCCCTGAAAAAGAAAGGTTGAAAAAGTTACTCGAGATTGTTGTTTAAAAAGATTGCAAAATGAAGCCCAAAAAAAGAATTTAACATATACTTGATCATGCACTGAGACAAACATCATGAGAGGTGTTAATGTACTGAGAATTATTATTATTTCAATAAAGCAAAGAGCTGAGGTACTAAAATAAAATACAAAGTTTTGCATTTTACAAGATACAAAGCCTTAAAATTTGCAAAATACAAATTTTGAATCTGTTCACTATAGCTTTTCTATATTATTTACACATAAATAACATAGAGCTTTACAAACTACAAAATTGATGATACAATTTACATTTTGCAAACTACATATATATATATATCATTAAATTTCATATAGTTATATATATATATATATATATATATATATATATATATATATATATAGCTTCAACTTTGCAAATGGCAACACTTTTTTAAACAAATGGCAAACCAAGGATTCTCAATCATGAACAAGCTTCAACCTTTGATAAAGGGCAACAGATATTTGCAGTAATGTAATACCACCCAATAGCAACGAAAAAAACAAAGTTTTTCCATAAGGTGCAAATGGCAACAGAAGCCTGCTTATCAAAATGCCTAGGCCTTTCCTGCATTTGTTCCCCTTTAACTTCAATCAATTTAAAAGCAACAAAAACCAGTCTTGCTTATCGAAAGTTAAAGTCTAGTCATTTAAAGTAGAACGAAATATATAAATATTCATGTGAGTGACCCGATGTATAGGCCTTTTTCCATTATAGAAGAAATGGTATCATTTTATTATAAAGATATACATCAGTGAAAGTTTTGCTACATTAGCAGATAAAGTTATAGGAAATCTGGATATTGAGATCCACACACATGATCTCTAAATGCTTATCTGAGTCTGATGTGAAAGTGAAGCTTCCCCTAGTGTAGAACACTGATTTCCTGCCCTAATGGAATTGGGGAATTGGTTGAAAAAGATGAAGAAAATCATACACGGCATTTGCCCCTATTCTACCACCATTAAATGACTGTGCGTTTTGCTTATGAGGACATCCTGCGTGCATCACCATAGGATGATGCGGAGGGCTAGGATCCATGCACCAAAACGGTGCATTTTAGAGAAAAGGAGGTGATTTGGAAGCTCAATTGACTTGTTTTAAAGGATGTGACAGTTGATAGTTTTATGACCAATTCTACCTTAGTAGGTTTCTTGCTGCACCTCTTAGCTACCATGTTTCGGAATTTGTGGCGAAGATATCTTTTGAACCAATTTATTGCTTATTTGGTTCTAATCCAACCAGATTATCTTTTCCATTTACTATTTGATTATGTTTCCTCATCAAAGATAATGTTTCAAGGTGTTAAATGTGATTAAGGCAATGTTCCATTTTTTATAAATAATTAATTAAGAGGTCATTTGGTATATAAAATATTAGATATAAAAAAATAAAAAATGAATGACAAATGATATTCATGTCTATGAGTAGTAGTAGTAATAATAATAATAATAATATTATTATTATTATTATTGTTAGGTAATAATAACATAGATATAATAAATATTGTATATTTCATTTTTTGTACATTAGACAAAGAATCTGTTTCCCTTTACATACTAATTAGGTTAGTTTTTGAAATTAATCGTAAAAATTTTGTTATTATCTAAATATTAATTTTAAGTCAATTGTAAAACCTTGTGGCCAACATTCTAACCGTGCAATGACAAGGTCTCTCTGTCAAGTAAATTGATCAAATGGAGATGATATCATGACCTTGGAGGAGAAAGAGGTCCAAAAAGATCTGCAAATATCTACCCGAGAGACTACTCTAGCTAAATCGTTCTCTTGATTTGGGCCGGGAGGAAGGGTAAAAAGCGTATGTCTAGCTAAACGCCAACATATGTACCAAGAGATTCTCTTCTATCCTTTTTTACTCAATTTTCTTTATCTTAAGTGAAAAAAAAAAAAAAAACAAATTAAATAATCACCCAACATAGTTGGATTTTAAAAAACCAAAAAAAAAAGTATGACATTGTACACTTGAAAATTATGAAGAATTATACTAATTAACACAAAGAAATATGTAAAGATGTTATCAATGGCATAAAATTAAAATCAACTAAAGTTAAGCCACTTTGTGTGATTTAATAGTGAGGGGTCTAGGTGGTTAAGAAAAATCTTAAGTTCAAACCTTTGCTTATCATGTATTTAAAAAAAAATCAACTTAAGTTTCGAAAGCCGGTTTGATTTATATCATTCATAATTTCATATTACTTTTTCTATCGGTCTTAATTAAAAGCTCAATTGATCATATTCTATGGTCCAAAATTGGAGAAAAAAAAGGTATATAGAAAATGTGTTATTCCTTGAGACAGTGGCCTGCTATGAGTGAGGCAGTTATGTTGCTTTCAATAACTTTTCCTCCTCATTACAAAGGCATCTTAGGAGCATGCATAATATCATATGGAATATATGGACGGTTAAAATTAGTAATCTTCTTAGAAGTGGACAAATCCCATATTTAGTATAATTGGAACACTATAAGCAACACAAATGGTACTACATCAAATGATACCCTTTTAAACAAGAGATTTTATTCTCTTACCAAATTGTGTAAAATTATAATATGATAGTGTTAGATGAAAATGATAATATATATAGTGGCCAATTTCTTCTGTGAATATGATAGTGATGAGGCCTTGCGTTGAAGCCCTCTATTTTGGATGTACTATCTATTTTTGTCTCCCAGATTGCATTATTATAAGATTACTTTGTCCCACACAACAATCGCTAAGAGAACTTGCTAACTTTTTGACCAGAAACAGCGCCTTTCTTCGATAAGCTAAGCTAAATTATGCATTCCATTGCTCTCGGTGGGGAGAAAGAAAGTTAAAAATAATTATAAGATGGCCTTCCCTAGCACATTTTCCCTAATTATTCTCTCTTTCTTTTTCTTTTGTTTTCTTTTTACATTTTGAAATTATCTAACTCGTTTTTATTGAATCTGCTAATGTTAACTATTGAAGCAAAGCCAAATAATCAACTAAAAATCTGAAATTTAAGGAAATGAATAATTGCACAGAAGTGAAAAGAATTAAATAATTGATTCATGAGTAACATGTGAGATCAAATAACAATATCATCAATCAATATTCGATCTATACATATAAATTAAATATATAAAAGGATGAACCTTTAGACCTTTATATTCTCATTATTTGAGTTGCATCCAGGTTGTTCCATTGCATAAATATGAAAATCTGAAATGCCTTTTTGCTTTACAGTTATTCAAATCAGAAAAGCACCATTTCTCAAACTACAAATCAAATTGATGTCAAACCAGTTCATCCAATAAGTCTCGAACTCATCATCCACCTAATTAAGTTATACTATACCTCTTTTTGAGCTTTCCCAGTGCCCCCTATATAAAATCTAAAGAAGAGAATGACAAAGTGCATAAAATCAGCATGCATCTTCTTTTTGTCGTGCTTTCGTTTGACAAAATTCTCTCAACATATTAATCGGCACAAATATTGGGGTGCAGAAGTTCAAAGCTCCATATCAATGAAGGAAGCTTGAATGCAATTTATTAACGTACGTTTAGGTGGGGAGTAATAGAGGCTGAAAGAAGGTTTTTTGAGGCTTTTACTTTATTTAAAAATTATTAATAAGGAGGAGAGGTCCGAGAAGATGAAGATTAATTTGCAACTAAAATCTTCTCAAATTCTTTAAAATCATCTTTTCTTCATATTTTTAATTTTTCACAATTAGAAAAATTTTGAAAGAAAAAGTTTCTTTAAGGAAAAGAAAGATTTAACCATTTCTTCCCATCCCTATTCTCTCATTGCTTTTTTGAAATTTCTTCACCTCTCCTCTCGAGCATATCTCAAGTGTTTATTTCTCAGTTTTTCAATTTTAATTATGATCTGTACATTTAAAAGAAAATTAATAACATGATGCTAAATTATAAATCCTAAACCCTAAACCTAAAGATTTAGACATAGCTAACTTTTTTCCTGTAAGAATATCATTTTTCAAAAGTCAAGCGGACAGCTTTTGTGTCTGGAAT
This sequence comes from Erythrophleum fordii, assembly GCA_032878935.1. Taxonomy (NCBI): domain Eukaryota; kingdom Viridiplantae; phylum Streptophyta; class Magnoliopsida; order Fabales; family Fabaceae; genus Erythrophleum; species Erythrophleum fordii. The sequence continues at coordinate 42,167,909 of JAVQMF010000053.1, read as the reverse complement.
TTGCATAATATTGAACCAAACAACCAAAAGAGCCAAATTTCCCAATCCATTAGTGGATGACGCAGCCAACCAAAGCTTAACATATCAAGCTATGCTAAGCCAATTAGGGCATAGAGCACAAGCACCTTGTCGGCCAGCTTAGTTATGGACATTATCTTGACAGCACACTGAAATTTTAACGAATACACACTGTTATATGAACTCTTTCTAAATGGTAATTGTGGTATATTATGAGCTTTAAAGTGAATCAGTATCAAATAGAACAAAATTTGCTAAAGCAGCTAATAAATTAGAAGAGATCATGACCCTAATTTCTTCACTTATTGGTATCTCTTCAAAAGACATTGATCATGAAAGTTTTGGGATGTGGGATTAAAAGCTAAGTTTTGTGTTTGACTTTGCATTGTTCAAAAAGATGATGATATCTTTGTTTAATCAGAGTTCACTGTTTCCTGTTGTGGTTGAAGAGGACGTTTGGCCAACTACCCCAACTTTTCATTAATGCCTTTTTAATTAATCAGTAGCTAGCTACAAAGATCATGATAAAAGTTTATAATAACGAATGAACTTAATTTGACCACTTATTGGGTTAATATTATGAATACGTGTCCTCCATTTGTCCTCAAAAGGCAAATCACTCTTTTAATCGCATATTGACTTTCATTAGTAATTTATGTCATTGTAATTAGTAAAGATATATATCCTTGATAGCAACATAATTAAGAAAAGAAAAAAAAAAAGAGTGAAATTCAAATGATAAAGGAATATGGATTTTTTTTTTAATTTTTCTATCATTCTTGTTCTCACCCTTGTTAAGAGCAAGTATTGAACTAACTAACTTGCATATTATTGTTATTAAATTCACTCTACAAGAAAAGATAGCAAAAGGTGGATACATTAGAAAGTACGTAGAAAGAGCAAATTAATCCATGCATGGAAAGGAGGCCTTGAAAAGGAGCCTAATTAGAGTAATTAAATAAAATAGGTCAAAAGAATTTCTCAAAATTGACCACTTACTTAAACGCTTAAATTATCAGGACCGTGGAGTTTGGACCAAAGATACTTATATTTATTAAACGTGCATGAAGTCCAAAGATACCTTTCTTCATCACTAATTAGTTTGAAACATTTATATTTCTAATGATTGGAAGGGGAAAAAAAACCAGCAGGATTAAGGATTGGATTTAGATCCTCTAAATAAATATACTTAAATTCATTATCTCTCTAGTTCACTGTATCATGAACAAAAACAACCTGCAGAATCAAATATAGACATTAAGTGATGATTAATGGCATTTTAATCATGGGTTAGTTAGCTATAAGTTTAATTTTTATTTATGCATTAAAAAACATTTTAAAATTTAACAAATTTGTATATAAAATAAAGTTTAAATTACAAAAGCTACAATTGGGTTGAGCACTCGTATATATAAGATCAATAAAAAGTGAGAAATAAAATGCACATGCACACTTGAAAGATGTGTGTATGTGTGTGTGTCTGTATTTTCTAAAATATCTCTTTCTTTTAAAAATCTTATGACGTGAGAATCAGAAAGAAGGGAAAATGGAGATTAAAGTTCATAAAGATGCAAGTGATAATTCTACAAAAAAGCACCTTGAGAAAAGTTGTCGCTGGAAAACAAGTGAGTTATATATGCATAATATAGATTTGATTCTCCAATCTACATGATAATCTATTTTAAAATGGATCCTCAGTTTTTGGCATTTGACATCAAAAGCACAGCTATATTCCACTGCCCAAAACCTTTTCCACAGACAAAGACTCATCAATCAAGAGTTAGACGGTTTGATTTTCTAGTTCAAATCTTAGTGATGAATTAAAACTATATAAAGAACATATAGATCTCATTCTCTTCTCAAGCAGTTGCAAAAAACTCTCATTTCTACATGCCTTTCTATTCTCAACTTCTCTCACTCATTGCTTCAAAGAAACCTTCCCCAAGTCCCAATTAAGCGTTTGATCAATAGCACATTCTGAATAGAATACTAGTAGAGGCAGCAATTCAACTATAGCCAGTATAAGTGGAACCATACAAGCTCAAGTTCAAACTCAGAACACACAAACCCCATTGGGTATGCAGCCTCTAGCCTCCTAGCAGGTATGTTTGCGTGGTTAGCTAGGGTTTGATTGCCTCTTTGTGTTTTTTATTAATTTGTTGGTTAATTATTGATTTGTCTATATAGCTAATAAAATTTAAGTTACTTTTTTATTTTTGGGACAAAAAAAAAAGAAGTTAAATAGGTTGTTGCAAACTGCAATTCACTAATCATGCAACTGCATAAATAATCTCCAATTAATTAGGAATATGGTATTTATAATCAAATTCCTTTTTAAAAACAATTTGTTAAGGAGAACTTGACTTTTTGAGAGGTAAAATTTTTCTACTATTAAATTATTTTAAAATCTATGTGTATAATAATAAAAAGTTATTTTGTAAAAATTTTGAAAAGATCTAATAATGAAAAACTCAACCTTAGGTTAACGGTTCCATGGGAAAACCCGGAAACACTTAAACATAATTAAACAAAACGAAGGGATTTCTTTCAAAAAAAATGTTAGGATTATTAAAAGTATAAATTATTTAAGAAATTAGTATAGTTTCTTAAAAATTAAATGATACAATTAAGTTTTAATTTTAATAATTAGTAAATATTTCATCATCATATTTATTATACTAGAGTGAGGCTTCGAGTAGATATATGGAAATTCATGTCAATCAATCAAATTTTAAAAAAATGAATAAAAAAAAATATAAACAATACTTATAAACGTTGCTTATAAACAGTATTTCAATTCAGAAAAAAAAATATATATTTAATTAAAATATAATTTCGCAATGCAAGCTAAATCAAAATTCATAAACATATAAACTCAATTGATTTAGTGACAGAAAAGTGAGCGTGTAAAGTGTAATTAGATATGATATTATCATGTTAAATTTTAAAAGTTAGGTGACAAAAATATTTTATTAACATATAATTAAAAAAAACTAGGAGTGTGGATAACTTGTTCTCCTAACAAAGAAATAGGGATCAGGACTTTAAAAAATAATTATTTGAAGTAAATTTTTTATACAATAAAAGTTTAAAATAGGAGGGTATCCAATAGATTGGTTTCTGAGAAATTTTATGTAAGTTGTATCACCTCAAATACTTTAGGTGAAATAAGAAAAGAAAAAAAAGAATAAATAAATAAAATTCACTTGTGTAGAAGTCATATGATAAACATGTATTTTATTTTATTTTCTTATCTTTACTTTACACCTTAAAATATTTTAAAGATTCTGGGTTCAACTTTCCTCGCCATTCCATTTTCCATGGCCCATAAGAGAAAGCAGATGAATTGAGCAATTAATCAATCAATCAAGAGCACGTGGGAGAAAGAAAAAAAAAACCTAGTAGTTGAAATTTCGAAATTTTACGACGTGTGAATTAAAAAATAACAAGGAAAAAAATTATATTTTATTCTTTTAAATAATTTTAATATATCAACTTGATACAATATCTTTTAAATTAGAGTTTAATTATATCAGTACATCAACTTTAAAATATAAAAAATTACTTCGTTGAACTATTCGTTAAACGAGATGTCCGGTCACTTAACGAGGTCTACGGGTAATGAATAGTAAGTAGCAACTGGACGCTTGCCAAAAATTAAAAAAAAAAAAGGGTTTAGATGCAGATGATACAAAATTAAAATTGTCTTAATAAAATATTTTAGAGAGAATGTAGATCCTCAAAAATATATTTTCTTACCATTTGCGTTATGAAATTATGTGTCAGATGAATTAGCGTCTACAAGTTACCTATTTAATACATATTCGTTCATTAAATTTTACATTTATTATATTTAAAAGTAATTTAATAAAAACATGTAGCAGATTATAAGTTCTAAACAGCCAATTCATTTTACACTTAGTTTCAGGATCAAACAATAAGATTGATTACCTCAATATTATATAAACAGATTTTATTGAAAAAATTATTCATGAAACTGTTCAAAATATTACCTATATATATGTATTTTTATTAAAAAAAGAAGTAACAAACATTTTAAAATGTTTAACAAAAAATGCTCTTTTATATATTTAGAAAGTAGTATCGAAATATTTGTTGATTACTAATGAGTTAAAATTTTAAGAACGAGAGGATGTTGACGATCATTTAAAATTCGTGGTAACATTTTTTATCATAAAAGCCATTAACCAATATGATTAAAAAAGTTATTTGATATATATTTGTCTATGTTCTTCAATAATAAAATCTTGAAAAATGAATCTAGTTCTCCTTGTGTAATTAATCTTTGAAATAACATGGGTTTTATTTAAAAAAATCAAAATTTCAATTCCCAATATATTTTTTAAAAGAATTAGATTTAGCAAGGTAAATTTTTAATGTACTTTTTATTAAGGCCTTTAATAAAATATAACACGTGAAAAATTTTTAAAAAAATTAATCACATGATATTAACATATAAAATTTTTTTATCTATGTGTTTTATCTTTATTAGGAATATTTTAAAATTTTATATAAGTATTGTCTAATCTAAAATCCAGTGGATGTAAAGTAAAACGGGCACAAGGTGTACAATTCTTGTTTAATTAATGAACCTCTTAATCAGCATCTGTTTGGATGAATGATTAATGGAATCCAGAACTGTGTCAGTTACACCTAGAAAAGGCATAGAAGTTTTGCACAATCTTTGATCACCCTGTTTGGATAAATGGGAATCCATGGAATGAATTGGAAAATAATGAATTTTTTTAAGTTTAAAAAATGAAAAATAAAATAAAATAAAAAGAAAATAACTCCTCCCATCCCTTATTCTTTGTACCAGTAATTTTTGTTTCTTCTCAGATGATGGGAAAAATATCAAATTTTAATTGTGAGTCAATATTTTTATTTTTAAAATTTTATAACCTAATTTATTATTATCCTTCACCATAATTCAATTTTTTATGCAAGTCTATTGCCCTGTTGAATATGTTGGATCTTCAAGTAGACAATTACCACTTTATTTCTTTCCACAAACTTGATTATAAATGTAGAATTATCATCTCCATATTTAAAGATTCATATGAACATGAAGCTCTTTGGTTTCTTTTGTCTCTTCTACTGAAACAGTATTCATATACTAATATACTACCTCTAATCTTATATATATAAAAAAAATAACTAATTTATAAGAATTAAAAAAATTAGTTAAAAGTAATTAATTTTTTTAATTTTGTCTCAAATAAAAATTATTTTTTAAAAATATCCAAATTTAATGTATATACGTTCTCTTTGAAATTAATGACAGACACTACTAATAATTTAAAAGATTTATTTAATGAAAGGTATAACTAAAATACGATAATTAATATACTAAATATTAGTATTTTTTTTATATTTTAGATTAAATTAAATTTTATAAAAGTTTCTTATATATGGAACGGAGGTAGTATTATTAACTAAAAAAAAATAACAATAACAATAACAATAAAAAAATCAGAAACATGAAACATGAATTATGTCCGTATTTGGATATATGGTTAAATTTCTCAAATCACGTTTCGAATAAAATAATAAATTATTACTTTGACATATTATGGATAAACAAATGTAATTTTTAACTTTTCTATCGTCAAACTAAACAAGTTATATGTCGACTTATATAGCTTGGGTAATTTCATGTGTGTTTTTTAGGACAATCTACCCATTTCAATATATCAATATAAAAGTAATTTACTGTAATTTAGTATCTATAATAGTTGTCCTTTTGTTCACTTTTAATATAATTTTAATGACAAGGAATTTTTGTTTATTTTCATATTAAATTTTTAAATAGAGATAATTCAATGTATTTCATTTCATTCTATTTTGTTCTTTTCTTTTCTTTTATTGTTTGTTACATTGCGTAAAACTTTCAAACATATGCAGTTAAAACATTTTTACTTTAATACAAAAGAATTAATATTCTCCATCCAAAATTTAGTCAAAATTAAAAACATAAAAAATTATTAATGGGATTCACTAACTATGATCAAATTTCCTCATTTTATACTTAGAAATCAAAATTAAAAATTTCCTCTGCTTTGAGATAATGGAAGTGCTTTATTAAAGCGAGGGAATATAAATGATTCTAAAACATTTAGTGTAAATTATGCAAAAGTCTTTCAATTTTGTTAGAATTATACCAATTTCCTTTTTATGTTTAGAATATATATAAATATCTCTTAAAATAAAAAATTATTTTATGCTCTAGTCTAATTTTCTATTTTTTGACTAGAATACTTTTTATTTAAAGTTTTTTAGTTAAAAAAATATAGTTAAATTAATGGATGATATTTTAGTCGAAAAAATTAAAAGTTAGATTAAAATATAAAATAACTTTTTATTTTATAAAAAATTTATATATATTTAAAAAAATGTGCATAATTTTAATAAAACTAATAAGAAATCTATATATAATTTATTCAATTGCACTCAGATGTGAGGCAAAACATGATCTTGAAAATGCATTTGAGCGCCAAAAAAAAAATCTCCATTATAATAGCACTATATTATCATAGTAAAAAAAATAAAAAGAAAAAAAGAAAAAGAGACCAGGCCCCCGACAGAGGATGTGCCCCGTTTAAGCCTTTGTACCCCAATTTCTTTATTTTAAAGTATATTTAGGACTTTGAATGAATCGAATCATATTGGAAACGGCTGTGTGAAGATTCCTTCTTATTTATATAATCACAAAAGAAAAGAACAAAGGAATCTTAGATTCGACAAATTTAGTAAACACGCGGATTTGAAATTCAGTTTATGGTAACTTACTTAAATGAGTAAACTATAAGGTTTAGAGTGTTTGCTGATACTATAATAACGCTCCTAAATTTTCAAATTTCTATCTTTATACATAATATGTTTATGTATTAATAACACTTTATTTGTGAACACAAGGTAGGTCAACATAAAAACTAACACCGGTATAAATAATTATATTAAATAAAACACAACACAATTGTTCATCCCCATGTTATTATTAGAAGCGAAGAAGGTTTCTCGCCCCAGAAATTAAATAAATGAATAAAGTGGAGATATATACAACGAATTATTCTAGGAAAGCGGTATTTTTTTTTAAAAAAAAAAAGTTTAGTTCCATGTATATATATATATATATATATATATATATATGTCTCCTTTGCCTCTATTGACTTTATTAGAATGACCTAAAATGTTAGAAAAATCTTATTTATACCATTGATAAGTTAGTAGTATATATTTAATATAATATTTTTATTTCATATCATAGTTTTTACTTTTTAAATATTATTTTATTTATATTAATTATATGACTAAGACACCAAAATATCATAAAGATTTATTAATATAGATATTAACATTATCTTAGCTGGCGTTTAGGTTTGATATGACTCATGGAATATGAAACCCAAAAAAAAAAAAAATGCATATATGCCTGGTTTCTTTCACAATCTACCTTACCTGGCTAGCCATTCGTAGTACCTCATTTGTAAAAGTACAGTAGCTTACGCCTAGCTCACTTATTTAAATACATGCGTGCGAATGGAATAAGACATAAAAGTGGTTTATTGATTATGAAATGTGATACGAGCTTACCATATTCTTTAATATTCTAATGATAAAATGGCTTAGAATATTTTGAGAGAACTTTTTTAATGTATTAAAAAGCTAATATAGCCTGAGTTTAAGATTTTTACGCAAAGACATGATGAAATAATGAACATGAAGATGTAGTAACCTCTCGTCGGTCAAGTTTTAAAATGTATTTTATCTAAAAAGTTATTTAACCTGAAAGCAGTCAATCAAAAATTACAGCGTAATCTACTTAAAGATCATGTGAATTCCTAATTTTTCAAGTGTTGGCGGGTAAAAAATATAACATCATTTAATAACTCTTAACTTTGTTGGTTTGTAAGATGTATCTTTAAAATTCTTTGATGTAATGAGGTAAAATTTTCATATTTTTATTATCATATTTTTTAATAAAAATATATACAGCTTTTAATCACATAATTAGATTTTTTAAAATTTTTTTATACATATCATATTTCTATTAAATAATTTGATAGCATATAAAAAATTGAATATATATTTAGTTCATTGACTAATCCATGATTAAATAGTGTAAATTCTGTCTATGGCTTAGAGGAGGTTGGCACACCTAAACTTTAATCCTTATATCTTAAATATCCAAACACTTAAATAATGTTTATGTTTTCAACACTGGTATATAAGATATTTACCATTATTCAAAAGACACTAGATAATATCATTTTTATTAGTGTTTCACATTTTAATAAAATTATGTAAATTATATATATATATATATATGAGTTTTAATTCATTTTATATAAATAATTATTTATATGAGTTTTTAATTCTTATATTAAATATAATAATTTTAAATATTATTTACTATCTAAAATAATTAAGAAAAGAGAAAATATACCTTCAATCTTTAAAAGATACACACTTTAATTATTTGGTCATTTAATTTTAAAAATAGATAATTTAGTTCTTAAAAATTATTTGCTATCGTGTATGTTTATTTATTTTTATTGAGAAAAATTAACAAATTAAAATTTTTTGAAAATTAAATACTTTTTTTAAAAATTTAAACATCAAATAATATTTGTGTGTATTTAGAGAAGAAAAAGTTGATCTCTTGAGAGAAATTTGAAAAAGTTGATCTCTTGAGGGAAATTTAAGACAATGGTGCATAGTGTATTAGTTACTAGGTCTAATTTGCTAAACATCCCAAGCTTTTGTCTTTTTTTTCTCCTTTGATTAAACATCCCTAAGCTTTTATCAGTTTATCCTTTCGTGAAATCGGGAAATGTCGCAAGCCCTCACGCACCTCATTTTTTCAATACGAGTATATATATATATATATAATTTTGTTAAAATTTTATAAATTTTATTCTTATTTTTAAATTATACATAAATTTCTGTTTAAGTAAAAAGTTATTTTATACTTTAATTTAATTTCAAGTTTTTAACCCAAATATTTTTCATTAACTTAAATATATATTTTTTAAACTAAAAAAAATTTTAATAAAAGATATTTTGAAAAGAAATTTAAAATATTTTGATAAAATGTAAAATAAATTTTTATTTTAAAAAAGATTTATATATATTTTAAAAATGGAAAAATTGTATAATTTTAACAAGGTTTTTTTAAAAAAATTGTATAATTTATTCTAAAATTATTAAAATAAAATTAAAAGAAAAATAGGGATAACAGAAAGGAAAGGTGTGGACTCTTGTCCGTTCGCTGCTCTTCTTCCCACTCCAGTTCAAACTCTCACTCGCTGCCTGTTTTGCTCAATGTTTCAGTTGCTCCTCGAGAATGTTCCAGCTTCAATATCTATTTAATTTAATTAGTATTATCATTATCATTAGTAGTGTAAAAACCGACATTAAATGACTATTAAGATAAGATAATTATTAATTTTTTTAATTTATAAATTATAAAATGGATAATCTTCTTGTACAGTAGAAATAAGCAAGTAACGGTAGGAAGTGTGTGAGTGTGGCGAGATGTTCAATATATCATAAGAGCTTGTATTACAAGTACTGTTTCTTCTTCTAGAAGTCTGGTTCTGCGCAGCACAAGCTAGTGGCTACTAAAGAAAGATAAGCAGCGCAACGTTTGTGTTGGATCGGTGATGGAGGAAATCCACGGAGTGCCGTTGACGGCGGAGTACTCCGACAAGGCCTTGATGACGCCGGAGAACCTGATATTCCCCGCCGATTACCAGAGCTTTCTCATGTCCTCCGGTGGCTTCCGTGATCGGTATCCGATGTTCGGATCCGACGACCTGCTCTCCGCCATTACAGGAGCCGAGCCGCCGTCCGTCGCTACCGAAATTCAGCCACAAGACGACGCCTCCGCTCTCATCAAAGCCAAAATCGCTTCTCACCCTCACTACCCTCGCCTCCTCCGAGCTTTCATCGATTGCCAGAAGGTGATTTCCTTATTCTACTGCGCTTGAGATCATAAGTAAGCATAAGAAAGAGCCAAGTCACTGAGATTCACTGTTTTTCCTTCGTATCCAATTCTGATTGTACTACTACTTGCTGCTTTAATTTTTGAGGTTTTTTTTTTGTTTTTGTTTTTTTGCTTCAAGCTTCAAAACTTGTCACTGTCAGTTTCTTTTGTTTTCTTTTTTTTTTTGGTAACTAGTTTTTCAGTTCTAGGGATCTTAAAGTCGTCGTCAAGGCACGCAAGAACATAACTATATCAAGTTTGAAACCAGCCCTTTTGGTTCTAGTTTCTCGTGAACCCCGTGCAGTTTGGCTCTTGAATTGTTGAGTAGAGACGTTCTTCAGAAGTTGTTTTAACGAACTACCTATGCTATAATTCGTTGCGACGTTGTGAAACGTTTTTCGCATGTGTGTGTTAGGTAGGAGCGCCTCCAGAAATTGCGTGTTTGTTAGACGAAATCCGACGAGAAAACGATGCTTGTAAGCGAGACGTTCATTCCACGTGCTTCGGTGCCGATCCCGAGCTCGACGAGTTCATGGTCCCCCCCCTTTCCTTCCTTGTTTTTTATTTTTTGTTTACTCTCTCTCCTATGCACCCGCACACGCTCTATATATAGCTCGACGATTTCATTGTGAGTCTGATTTTCATTCACTCTTTGTGTGTGTCTGTGGTTACAGGAAACCTATTGCGACCTGCTGGTGAAGTATAAATCTGATCTTGCACGGCCTTTTGACGAAGCAACTACTTTCCTCAACGAGATCGAAATGCAGCTCAGCCATCTCTGCTCCGGTGCTTCCATTCCAACCCTTTCTGGTCAGTCTCCTCCTCCCTTGTTAACAACTCGATGTTCTTTGGCATCTGTGCGCTAGCCTCCCTCATAGGGTGAATTATTTCTGGAGAAACATATACCAGGGACTACTTTGAAAACCTTTGGCCATTTTTGGATTACAAAGAACCCACGCGGAGCATCATCTGTGCTTGCTTTCTTGTTGAGGACATAGATAGTGCCCCCGCAGAATAATTAATCTAACTTGCTGACAGCAAATATATGGTTGCAATAATGGAGGCTCAATGCTACAAACAGCTGTAAAAGCATAGAAAAGGAAAAGAAAACCCTAAAAACTACTGTCTTTCTTGCTCCACTGCCTTCTTCAGTTAACATGCGACTTTAATAATTCCTTGTTTTTGTATGCTTTCACTATTAGCCCGTGTTCCATATGTTTCTTTCTTACGCCGTTGGAGAAAGTATGTATTGCTTGGTCACTTATGGGTCAACAGTGTTTAAATCTTTCACTTATCAGCTTCTTCGTTATACGAGTCTTGAATCAGTCGTCTTGTTTGATTTATTCGTAGTGGTTTTCTTCCCTCTTTTTCCCTCTTTTTCTTTTCTGCTTCCGGCCACTGAAATTGTTTTTTAACAATTGATACATTTTTGTGCTTAGCTTTCTAATTTGGACATTGCAGACAGAGACGTCATTGATGACATCTTGAAAAGTAATCTGATCACAGTTGGAACAAACCAATCAAAAAAAAAAAAATTGTTGTGTTTTTGAAAGGCGAAGAAGTCTTTAAGGGGCCTTCTTGCATCTCACTTCTGCCACCCTTCAATTGTTTTTTTTCCTGTGTTCCTTTAGTTTTTGTCTTTTGATGTTGTTCTCTTTTAGTTCATTGCCTTAAATCTGATAATATGAGACTCCCAAAGCAGGCTAGCATGTAGCATCCTTAATTTCCATGCTCATCAATAAGCTTTACAACGCATGTTTATTCAGAATAAGTTTCATTTTGGAAGTCTTTCTCTGTTACTTTATTGTATGCTTGTAATATATTCGCAGTCTTCAACTAAATGATGCATGACTTACCTTTGATCATGCATATTGTTTGGGAGCATTTTGTAGTTTCATAACAGCGTATAAATAATATATAGTTATCTTTATTCCTGGTGACTCATCATTTTGAAGTTCTGGTTTTCCCATCTTATGCAGTAGTATAAACTAAGAAATAAAAATGCTAGTTGTTAAATTAATATTTCGAAGAGGATTACATAGTTTTCTTGCTTTCATTAGGAGCCTGATAAATTCAAATTGTTATGTGAAAGTCATATGTGTCAGACTTGAAGCTTTAACATGAGAGAGGGTAAAGGATGTCAGGAACAAAATTATTGTATGGTTGTGGGAGAATGCAGAAGAAATATATACAATGTAAAAGTTTTTTGTCGAACATTTATGACTCCTTATGGTAATAACTACTTAATCATTTAACTCTTCAATCTACCCGTTTTGGATTAGATGAACATAACATGATCTCACAGTAATGTCTTGTAATGATGTTTTCTTCCATACTTTATTAGCGTACCGAGTTCCAATAGAGCACAAGTAATGCCGGTTGTTGTGACATGTAAAATGCCCCGTTGGAAATTGTACGCTTAAGGGGCTTATATAGTCTGTCTGCAACTAAAGTAATGTCTTTTTTTTTTCTTGTGAACAAAATCTATACTAATAACTGTAGTTCGGTTTTCCTGTTTGGCACTTTTATGTTCAAGAGTCAAGATATTTCAATTTGTGAATGCGTCAATTATATAAGTGCTTGATGCATTGCCCATTCAAAGGATTCAGGTTGGAATTGATGGTTTGCCTCTTTAACACTTTGCTAGTTCTTTCTCATTTTCTAAGAAATCCTTGCTGATGTCTGTTGCATATCAATTAGATGTGGTATGATTTGCTTTTGTTGGCAATCCCTTGTATTTTTATCAGGTTTTGTTTTTGCTTTACATTGTCTATGCTTGGAAACTTGTTGTAGTTTGGTAAGGGTTGGCAACTATTATTGTTTATTTGGAAGTACAGATTACCTTTTCGGTGGTGATGTTTTAATTTTTAAACGGCCTTTGTATTGCATGCTTTGATGGATTCTCCTTAATCTTCCTTTTTGTAAACCTACATATTCGTTGAACGCGTGATTGAAAAGCAACGGGAACAGGATGTGGGTTTCTTTCCCCCCCCCCCCCCCCCCCCCCTTTTTCTTATGTGTTCATCTTTTTCTTTGTAGTTTTCGTTGTTTTCGTACTGCAACCATTGCAGGCATCAAATTGGGTCTCGTATTTATAATCAGCATATTTTCATCTGCTTGGATTCGGTAATTAATTAAGCTGCCTATGTTTAAACTATGGTTGATTTTTTGTCTTAAGTAGTGGTCTATCGGTGTGCAAGGGAATTGAACATTGTATGATATGCCGCTTGTTAATCAACGTTTTTGAATTGCTTATGTTATTCTGATCTTACTGTCAAGTTTTAATTTGCAAGACACCTAGAATTCCTTCAATTTGAAACAATGATATAATCTTTGGCTATCTGGCTGAAGACATCAGTGCTTGAAGTGTTGCAAAAATTTCGCTACACGGAGGCTATATGAAGTCATTGTTTGATATCATGTCAAATTGCTTGGTTTTGAAGAACATTTTAGGATTGAAGTGAAAGTGAGATGAAAATAATAAATTTTTGTTAGGTACCATATCTGGACCTAGATCTTTTTATCTTTTGCAATGGGTCACATTCACACCTTGCTGATGGATGTGACATGAAAATGGAAATTGAATGCAAATTCTTTTTTTTGGGCATTATTGTTTTTGCTTTGCACCTCCCTGGCCTTTTCAGTTGATGAGTAAAAATAATATTTCTTATCCGAATTAGTTGTGGTTATTACTATTATTGTCATTATCGTTGGAGTCGTTTCAGGTTAGAAATAAATCGAAATTTAGTTGGACTTGGTGGTTAATTTGTTTGTCTTTAAACTTCATTTTAGATGCATTTAATGTTATATTTTATTTATTTATATATTTAATAAATGCATAGGTATTTGGCCCCCATAAAAAACAAGAATGCATGGGTTTGAATTATTATTTTTTCTTTTGAAAAGAATAATATCGAAAGGAGTGAGGAGATTATGAAAATAAATTATTCTATATCGATATGTTTCTTTTCCAAAGCTTGGATTTTGGATATCGTAGTAAGTAGGAAAGTTTGGAATTTGGGAAGGAGAAACTCACGAGGAACTTTATGGGGCAGTTAGATAATAAATATATTGCTGATTATACGAGTGGAAAATCCCGTGCAGAGCGGGTGGTCTAAGAGTTATTACCATTATTACCACTTTCACATGCAGTCCCCGCTGTTTTCGCTGTGATGAGAAGCAGCTTTTTGGTGAGAGAGATCAATGCAGCTTTCTTTTTGTAAGAGAACCTTCAATACCGCATCTCACACCCTCTCTGCCACTTCTGCTCAGCTTAGTGCTTCTCGTTTGTTCTTTTGTGCTTTATTATGATGGGTCTCTTTCATTGACCGCCTGCATAACTGGTTACTCTCCCATACGATTTCGTCTTAATATATTAAGTACCATGCGAAGGTAACTTCATTCTTTTGCGTTGGCTTTTGTGTCTCCGCTAAGTGTAGGCAATAATTTTTAAATAAACCGTATTTATAAAAAAATATATAGGCTAAATTAATGATGAACAAGTATATAACTTTGTTGGTGTCAAATTTTATTAAAGATATTTTATTTTTAATAGACTCAGTTCTTTCATTGAAAGAATAAACTAGGAGTACTTTGAGATTTTATTTTGCAATGATACTTGTATTGGTGGGCGAGATGATACCCTTTTTTGGGTGGGGTTATGATGCTCTTTGGCCACTGATAAATTAAAAGGTCTTAGTTATTCTTATTTAACGTAACATAATTATTGGATGCCCGGGGACTGAAGTGAGGAGAATTCTTTGGAATCAGATGTTAAGCCCTCTGGCTGCTGGGGCATAGTAGTAGGAGGATCTACGAGTTCTCCTGGGATGCCAGGGTTAGGACCGAGCTTGAGCTTCTCCTCGTTGCCCTACTGGGTTTCCATGGCCGCACCATCTCGTTCGCTGTTTTGAGTCTCTCTTTCCAGGTGGATCTGACTTGACAATCGATGGAACCAGGCACTGACATTGTTTTTTTCTTTTTTCCGCTTTTTCTTTCCTTTCCAACACAGGTCTGCACTGTTCAGTGTACTCTCATGCGATGGTCAAATCCTTGTCGGATATAGTGGGTGTCAGAAGCAACATTTAAGTGTGCTGGTGGGCTGCTAATAGGAGCCCAGCGCCACCCATTTTGGGCCCTTTATTTGATGGAGCGGGTCAGAAGCAAAAAGTTTTTGTCGTCGTCCAAAGATAGAATATTTTATATTTTTTTAATATTCAGTCTTCCACATAAATATGCTTAGTTGGATTTAAACTACTCAATGATATTGATTATTTAGTCTACAACGTGCGATATATGGAAGAATTAGCGACGATCATTACAATATTCAAAAGAGGACTACTTTATTTTTCGATGTGTGAACCATTAGTCTAATCAGACCGAATTTAAAGTGAGGTTGATTCAGTTTACCTCATCATAGTGTTATTTTCGCATCTTTTGTGAGAGCAATTGAAAGTGACATTTTAATGACCTTGGCTTTGGTACTATTGGCCAGATGGTGGGGGTGTGTCTTCAGAAGAAGATCTAAGTGTAGGAGATTGTGATGCACATGATGGTCGATTGCGGGCCGAAGATCGAGAGCTTAAGGATAGGCTTTTAAATAAGTTTGGGAGTCGTATTAGTACTTTGAAATTAGAGTTCTCGAAGAAGAAAAGGAAGGGCAAGCTACCCAAAGAAGCCAGGCAAACACTTCTTGAGTGGTGGAATGTTCACTACAAGTGGCCTTACCCAACGGTAAATGTTTCATGGTTCATACTTCATTTACTGGTATATTTCAGTAAATTAAAAGATGTTGATGCGAGATTTTTAAATTACATGGTACTTATTTTGGAACACGTGTGGAATGATTCTTAGGTTGGACAACTTAAGTATAACTTTTTAAGTAGATTAGATTTAGATGCAATTGTTTATATTATTATTGGGTTTGGCAAGTATATGATTTTTTGAATAATACCATGATAAGTATATAGGTTAATTGAGAACTATACAATTGCTTGTAAAAACTATACATTTGTTATAATATTATTGGAAAAATATATACTTGTTATGTTTAATTGGAAAATTGACAGTAAAAATATAAGAAATTGTATATAAATTATTTTCTTTTTAAAGTGTTTGTCATCATATTCTCATTAATTACATGATTTTTTTTTACAACCCAATATTACAGAATTTTAATTTTTTTAAAAATGTTATCTATATGTCATGTTTTTAAGTAGGAAATTTTACCAAAGTCTAATTCTTTCATAAATTGATAGAATTGATAGATTTTGGTGTTACGTTAGGCTAAGGCTAACTAAATATAAAGTTGCATAGCCCCAGTTGATGATGGGCTTGAATTTAAGCCTATTAGTCCAATTGTTAAGCTAGGGTTGTATCTAGACCTTCTACATTTGGCTAGTAAATGCAGAGTGTACATTTAAAGAGATATAGAGAAAAAATATGGAGTTGGTGAAAAGAGAGGAAGATGATTCTATATATATTTTTATTTTTTTATGTCACTCTTTCTTCTAAATACATGGTGTATTAATGCAGAAGATGGCAATCTGTCGGGGTGGGTTGTATAGGTAAAACCTGGCTAACCAAAAGCTCTACTTCTGGGGTGGGTTTTGGCTTTTCTGAAAATTATTTTTTTCTCATTAAGATGTTAGAGTGTTAGCTTACATGCATGGTAACATGACAAGGTTGCCTTTGAATTACTGAACGTCAGATTAATGTTTTCAAATCAAGATGTTTTTTATTCCCCCAATCATCCAGGAAGCTGATAAGATTGCACTGGCCAAGTCAACGGGGCTAGATCAGAAGCAAATTAACAATTGGTTTATTAATCAAAGAAAGCGTCACTGGAAGCCCTCCGAGACCATGCAGTTTTCTGTTATGGATAGTCTGACTGGAAGGTTCTTCACTGATGAATGAGGAACAACCAAGTGCTCATGTAACTGTATATCCTAATTGGTTAAATGTTGCCTTTATTTTATTCTGTAAATTCTAAAAGCAGAAGCATTACTGGCATTGAAAAGCTTAAATTTCCCATAAAGAATGGGAAATGCATGATTGTAAATTGCTTCAACTGTATTCTTGATAAATAGCCACTGATATTGTCAATTGAAATGGTTATACTTCAATTCATAGTCTGGCTTAGCTAGTCTCGTCAGCAGTGGCGAGTGATCCTGCATTTTCAATGTATAATATCATGTAGGCAAAGAAGAATGTTAACGCAGGCCAATTCCAAGTAAAATGGATAGCTTTTAAATAAATATGTACTCGGAAATTTTTGCATGCATTGAATATATGTACATTTAACAGATTTGCTTTGCTCCATGAGTCTTACATGTATGAATTAAATTTGAGTAAATTATACATTATACATTTCTTTAAATTTTGTTGAAATTATATAGATTTTATATTTATTTTTTAAAAATATATAAATTTTATCAAAAATAAAAATTGTGTTATATTTTAGTTTAATTTTAATTTTTATTAAAATATTTTAATTGCAAAATTTAAAATTGAATTAAAGTATATTTTATAAAATAAAATAAAAATTTTATAATTTTATCAAAATTTAAAGAAAATATGTATAATTTATTTATTAAGTTTTGGTCGTTGGTATGTGCATATGATGCACCCAAAATTTTTCATATACTCATCAGTCATGGTCAACATGGTGACACGTTAAAATGCTTAAGTAAATTTTTTCCATCCACTATATCTCACCCTTTCTAATTGAATTCTAGAATTAGCCATCTTCATAAGATGAAATTAATAAAGAGTAATTATAAAAATGACTTCACATGACTGCCTTTTTAATTTAATTACTTGGATTAGATTTAATTGTGAGTGAAATTTTATGACTTATTTTATAAAAAATTATGCATTTTTTAATTCAGATTTTGATTTGTAGAATTCAATTTTTAAATTTTTTTTTTATTTTGGTTTGAATTTTTTTAAAAGACTTAAAAAATAAAAAAAAGTTTAATATAACTGTTTGAATTATAATATTGATATACAGATTTTAAAATTTAATACTTTAAACTGTCACAAACAAGTAAAAAGGTTATATATCAGTTTATATTATTGTCTAAAAAAATTAAAAAATTTGGAAAAAAAATACAGGTAAAAAAATTGCACACGTAAAAATTGGAAAAGATTGATCACATGAATATAAATTACTACGTGCTAAACATATAACTTTTTTAAATATTAATTTTAACTATTATATAATATTTTTTTTTATAATAATTTAAAGAGTTAAATATTATATTTTAAATTTTGTGTATTAAAATTGTAGTTAAATTATAGTAGATGATGGTTACATGTACCTTTCCCAAATAATAATTTGGTTGATCAGTTCACAATAAACCATTAATTTATATAAGGGAAAATTATGCATTTCAAGATTATAAGTTAAAAATATTTATTATAAAGAATCCTAAATTTTAAAATTATTTTAAAAGCTTCAATGATTTCATTTTTTCTAGTAGTAGAACAAAACTATTTTTACTTAATTATGCAAATTTATTACTATTAAGGCCCTCATAATTATACTTTTGTATTTATTATCACCTTATTATAACATCTGTATCTTACTTGGTAATATATGAATTTAACATTAGATTGATAAATTAAAATAATAATAAACACAACTTCTGATAATAAAGGCAGAAAATATCACTTATAATTTCAAAATTTTAAGTAATAAAAAATTCATATAATTATATAAAAATACTTTTATCTTACTATTGAAAATATAAGGTATAATTTACAGATTTAAAATATTTTTTAAGTATCTTCAAATTATGAATTTGAAGGGCAATTTTTCCTCAAGGTTTAAGCCCATTCTTGGGATCGGAACTGGGTACCGGGGGTTTGGGGATAAGGTGGATGCATCATAACCAGCGAATCCGTTCTCGAAAAAGTTACGGAGATGGCGTCCTCGCACCTAACTCTTCTTCCTTCTTCCAGTTTCAGATGCAGGCCAGTTCGATGTGCCACCGAACGGCAGGCGTTGTTTAGCCGCATTGCTCCTGTCTATGATAACGTACGCGTTCTTCCTGTTCTTCTTTCGTTTCTGCTGTGTATCATAACACACTTTCTCTTTTTGGGTTGTTTCTTCAGCTCAATGATTTGCTGAGCCTGGGTCAGCATCGCATTTGGAAGCGAATGGCAGTGTCGTGGAGTGGGTATGCAGTTTCTCGATTTCTAAATCAATGCATTCCCTTCGAAGGATTGGGTTTTTTTTTAATGTGGTATTTGTTTGAACTTTGGAACAGAGCGAAAATGGGAGACTGTGTATTGGATGTGTGCTGTGGGAGTGGGGATTTAGCGTTTCTATTGTCTGAGAAAGTTGGGTCCAATGGCAAGGTTACTTTATTTTCTTGTTTCTTTATGTTTAGTTTAATTATGAAAATGTGAACCGTTCTGTATATCATCTAAGAAATTATTACTTCTGTCTCTGTTTGGGAATTTGGCCGTAAAATTGAGTAGTATGGAGACATGAGCCTAAATGTTTTAGTCTTCTGTGCCACACTGCACGCCCGACTTTGCTAAGGTGGTTCCATATACTTTGGACGGTTTCTTATGTGAATATCGAAAACTCTCTCTCTCTCTCTCTCTGATGAGTGATACTAAATTTTGTGATACTTTGAGGTGGTCTTTATGTAATTATTGTCTTTTGGGGTCATGGAGTCTGTAGGTGACTGGTCTTGACTTCTCGAAGGAGCAACTGTTGATTGCTTCACGTCGGCAGAACTTGCTTTCAAGGAACTACTTCAGGAATATTGAGTGAGCATGGGTAATCCTAACAGTATGGAAACATTAGATAATAGCTTGGAGCATATGGTTGATTCTTTGGCTACATTGATCCTTAACAAATTTTCCATGTTGCTATGTTACTAAGCTGCAAAATTGTGTTGTAAGTTGTAATTTGGCATCACATGTGGCCAAAATGTGACGGCAGTAACCATTCATTGCGTGACAGGTGGGTTGAAGGTGATGCTCTTCACTTGCCATTCGCTGATGGTTGGTTTGATGCTGTAACCATGGGCTATGGTCTACGAAATGTGGTTGATAAGCACAAAGCCATGCAAGAAATTTTACGAGTCCTAAAAGCTGGTAGCTTTCTCAACCCCATTAATTTTATAATTGGTGATATATTAAATTTGGCGTCCTTTTATGCTTTCTTTTGTTTTCCAGGCTCTAGAGTGTCTATCCTTGACTTTAATAAGAGCAATCAGTTTCTGACTGCTTCAGTTATGGTAGGCATAATTTTTACGAGTTATTGCTTTACAATATTTAACTTTGGATGATGGGGCTAGTTATCTTTAATCTGCATAAAAGTGTTATTTCACTATGTGGAACTCTAGTTGGAAGTTGCCCTGCCCTTAGGAAAGGAGAAGGCTTAGCTGTGTGGGTGAAGAAATGCAAAAGAGAAAGATATTTGTTAATTTCATTTTTCAGCCCATCATGTTTACAGGACTGATGCTTCTTACAACATTTGTGTTTGACACTGCTTAAATTTAAAGAAATTTTTCACTGTCCGTGTATATGGATTGAAATTGTTCTGCCAAAAATTCTACAATTTTGATAAATTTGCTTTTCCCTTTTTGACTATTTGTTGCAAAATGATGGCTTTACACCATATATCGACTTCTGCTAGGAATGGATGATTGACAACGTTGTTATCCCAGCGGCCTCTGGTTATGGCCTCTCAGAGGAGTATAGATATCTAAAAAGCTCAATCAGAGAGTTTTTAACAGGTTAGTTTTCAATTTATGCTCATCATGGCTTGCCCTCTGCCTTTACTGCACTTGAATCATGTAGAGAGAGATTTTTTTCTTAATAGAGAATTCATTTTGACTGCTATAGAATGAGAGGCTTGTGGCTACATATTTTGCCCAAGATGCCTCGTTCTTTGGAGGAGTTTCCTGCCTTCATTTAGTTTCCATCAATCTTCTTTTGAAGGATGAGCAACTGAAACATACTTAGTTCATAGTCGCAGTAAATAGAAGGGGAAATTAAACATTGTGACCATTAGATGGCCTGTCATATTGACTGTGCAATTAACGAACCCTCCTTTGATGCAGGGAAGGAATTGGAGAAGCTTGCTTTAGAAGTCGGATTTTCTACTGCACGGCATTATGAGATTAGTGGAGGCCTTATGGGGTGCTTGGTAGCGATGCGATAGATGGGATTTATGGATTATTATTCCAATGGATATATTTTTGTTTATTATTCTGGTTTGGTTTGTGTTTGGGTTGTAATTACATAGACTCTGCTCTTCATTTAAGTGCTCTACTATTTAGTTAATCATAAATCCCATGCTGGCTGACATTTTAAAGTTTACTGAATGAACAATGGGGACTTTGTGCTTATTCTATTTGCCAAAATAAATGTTCCTAGGCAATGCACCAGTTATGGTCGGCATTTTCTTGTTTATTATTATGTTTTGTCTCTCAGATAAGTTCAGCCAAAGCTGTTAAATTGCAAACCTGCGGTATTAATTTCAGCTTGCACTTTATTTTTCCTTTTGTTTTTCATTGAAAGCTAGTTTTGTAACCAATAGGAGCTCTATCCAGATGTAGCAAAGATCAGTTGTTACATATGATTGATCCAAAATTCTATGTCAAGTCGATCATGATTCAAGTTATACACCATTTACTTCCCACAACTCCCCTAGAATGGCTTAACTACTCCCCTTGCATGCAAATAAGTACATCATCAAATGGCAATTAATACAATGAACTGTTAGCGACTTCCAGTTTCTGCAAGTTCGAGCCAAGCCAAGCCATCTGCTGAGCAAAAGTGAAGCCAGGCGGCAGAATTGATGTATGAAGTGATTTTTCTCTGCATTTTCATGGTCACCTGGGATAAAAAGAGCTATGGGACATAGTAGCGATCGAATCTGCTGCATTGAGAGGGTAGAATGGGTCATCATATATGTCTTGGAGTTCCATGGTGCTTTCATCTATGAAGGGTGGATTAGAGGGAGCCGGAAGGTGCTCCTCCTTAGTTAGTATCTGTAATGCCTTTGACATTGTTGGTCGTAATGAAGGGTTCTCTTGGGTGCATAGAAGTCCTATGTGCACCGCTCTTAAAATCGCATCTTTAACATTGCTATTGTGGTTTTCCTGCGACACTAGATTTGGATCGAGTAGTTGTTCTGCTGTCCCTGACTGGAAATGCCTCCATGTCTGGTCTTACCAGAAGATACGAGTCAAAGAAAGAAAAGGCTAAGTTAGTTCAGTTCCTAATCTAATCAGAATTACGAGAAATGTACAGTTGAAAACAAGTAGAACTCATTAACTAATGGAATAATATGCAACTGACCACTGTAACTAGGCTGTCTGAATATTCTGATGCTTTACTTCTGTTGTTCTGTCTCCCAGTAACTACTTCTAGCAGTAGCACCCCAAAACTATATACATCTGCTTTCTCTGTCAACTGACCATGAGCTAGGTACTCTGGAGCCATATACCCTCTGCAGGTCCGGCAAAAATAGTAAAAACTATTTCAAATATAGCATAGTGGTTTTGTAATGACACTTCAGTAGTAGTCTAACTTGCTCAAAACTCTTTTTGTCAAAAATGCAATATGGTTAGAGATGCTTACAAAGTTCCTGCAATAGCTGTACTGATGTGGCTCTTATCTTCTTGGAAGGACCTAGCCAAACCAAAATCTGCAATTTTAGCGCGAAGCTTTGTGTCCAATAAGATATTGCTGGCTTTTATATCTCTGTGAATTATCCTAATCTTGGACTTCTCATGCAGGTAGACTAATGCTTCAGCAGTCCCGACTATAATTTCATATCTCTTATCCCAGTTCAGTTCCTTGCCCCTGTTTTTATCTGTCATGTGTTGAAATAATTCAGAAATATTATATTAAACTCACACAGTGAAAGTCAATGAGGTACAATAGAACTAAATAGCTTTAACAGGCATTCAGTTGTCTGAAATTACTGCCCATGAAATGGAATTATTTCAAGAGTTGAGTAATTACCGAAAATGAAGTGATCAAGACTCTTGTTAGGCAGAAACTCATATACAAGGAGGCTTTCAGGTCCTGAACAACTGCATCCCAACAATCTGACTAGATTCTTATGTTCCACACTGCTGATTATGTTGACTTCATTATAGAAATCTTCTGCTCTATGTCTATTGTTAAAATATAACCTCTTGACAGCAATCTCTCTTCCATCAGGCAAAATTCCCTGCAATTGCAAATGGTAAGAGTGGTTTTAATTTGTTAAATGCTGGACATATAGTTCTGCAGAGGAGGGAAATACTTTATAGACTGTTCCAAATCCTCCTTGTCCAAGCTTGTTAGTGTCATCAAAAGAGCCGGTAGCCTTCTCGAGGGCAGAGTACTTGAAGTTCAAGCTATTGTCGTGAAGTGTCTTTGCTAACTTTTCCGCATCATTTGAACCTGCAACGCAGAATGACTATTGGGATCAGTAAACATCTTGAATATGATTTGAAATAAGTGATGATTCCTAACTATGTTTCCCTACCATATCAAGAACAGGAAAAGGCGAGAAGCTCCTTGAAGAAAAAGATTGGAGTTTACTAAGTTGAAGGGACTGATTACATTTTTCTGAGATTGGGAATGGCATGATTTTCTGTGTTTGACATGCCTTAGTTATGTGTTGGATAGGTTTTAATATTGTGAGGCATAAAAGTGGCACATTAGAAGGGTAACAGGATATTTAAATGATCTACACTTGGATATAGGCCTTTAACTTCAAAAGGGTATAACATTTCAAACAGTTATGTTCTCTAAAAGGAAGTAATTTGAATAAGTCGCATACCTCTTCGTTTCATTTGAATATATCTCTGTTTCCAGACATAAACCCCAATAGCTATTGCAACCACGAAAACGATCGCTGAACTGACAACTGCAACTACTATCTGTACTAAATTACCTGCAAAAGTCAGCAATGTGAAGTTACTCTGGATCTATCACTAGTAGATGTACATTTCTCTTAATGCTTGAAGCTGGATCAGAACACAATTACCTACTGAACTACTTTCAAGTTCCTTGTTCAGAAAATCTGTATCTGAATACCTCACGAAGCAGCCAGTGTTCAGTGCTCTTCCTTCTGACCAGGGCAAGCATCCTAATATAGAAGAAGATGCATCTTCAAGACATGCTTTACAAGAGCTTATGTTCAAACTCCTCCAACAATCAGCCAGAACATAAGCTGACTCATTTGCTGTTCCTGATACAGCAACCTTCTCCCTGGCATACCCTTTATTGTTAGGTGCAACTTCAACTGCGCTCAGAATTGCCTGCTTCGCTGCTGCTTGGAAACTCGAGCTTTTTCTGGTTGTATTCCCACATACAGCCCTGTCTCCTGCTCCTCTGTACTCATCAAAGAAGCTATAGTTCTCAGCCCTCATGAAGCAGCCATCAAGGTAGATGCGACCGCCATTGCTGGGGAAGCACTGAGGAAGAACTGTACGTGCCTCGGCGTAACATAGTACACAGTCAAGTAAGGAAAGATCTCCATAGCACTGAGCAAGGCCATAGTTGGTATCAGGACCTGTCCCTATAACTACTGTGCCATACCCAGAATTGCGCATCTGATCGCTGATCATCTCCATGGTCGTAACAAAATTTCGAACGAAGATTGTGGTATTGTGCTCTGGTTGATGGCTACATATTATTTTGACCGTCTTGATTCTTGGATCTCCCTCTACTGTTTCTGGTAGTAGTAGGAGCAGTGACTTGAAGAGAAGGAAAAAGAGGGATTGAAAAGAGATAAACCGGACTGCGTTCTTCATTTTCTCTGGTACCGATTGATGGGCTGTTCAACAGGAAACTGCAGGGAAAGGAGGGTTTAGAACTTCTGTTTGTGGCTATGTCTGATATAAGATCATTCAGGGTTTATGATTACATCGTTTACTCTCAAAGAAAATTCAAGATATTGTTTGGTCCATGAAATGCATCATTAGCACAGGGTGAAATTTCATAAACCATTCATCTTAAGACTGTCGTTTTCTTCCTTCCCTGAATACAAAGGCCACACCAAGACAAAAGTAGCTGCAGGTAGAAGGACAGTTGGTGTGTGAAAGAAGGAAAAGAATCGAAGTTGGCACTGACTTTTTGGTAGGGGCTCTTGAGGTTCCAAGCAAAGAGTGATAATTTCTCCATCAATATATAAAAGGCAAATCTTGTTTTCTTCATGGCTTGTACTTATATCAGTATAAAATTCTAGTTTCACACTTCAATAACAGACACAATAGAATTGATGAGCTGTTACCCAGACCCCAGTTGGAATAACCCATCAACGCGTTGGACACGATTGTAATGATGGTAGGAGGTTGGGTTTTAGTGGAAATTACATAGATATTCTATAAATCTTATTAAAATTATATAAATCCTATTTATATTTTTTAAAAATATATAATTTTTTTCGAAATAAAAAATTATTTTACATTTTAATTTAATTTTAAATGTTTTGAACAAAATATCTTTAATTTAAAATTTTTTTAGTTTAAAAAATATATATTTTTAGATTAATAAAAAAATTGTCTAAAGTATAAAATAATTATTTGTTTTAAAGAAAATATATATTTCAAAAATAAATAAATAATTTGTACAATTTCATCAAAGTTAAAAAAAAAAACTTATATAATTTACTCATTGATTTTTTTGGCAACCTTAATTCAGTCATTGGAGCTATGCCAAAAGGTTATTGAATTGATAAAAGAGACATATTGAAAACTTGAATTTAATTTTTAAAAAAATATTTTAAAAATAAAATTTTAAATGCACTAGATTAATGATAGAAAATATGTTAAATTAAAAAAAAAAAAACTTTGGTGAGCTTTCTTAACAAGCAGTCGGTGCCAAAGATGAAAATGAATTCCTATTTTTGTCGGGATATTAAAAATTAAAACTCAAAAGCTTCCAGAGAAAAAGTCGGTGTTGGATTAAAAGCCTTTGCGCACGGGAAAACCTACCCAATTTATTATTCTAAGAGATTAGGCCCTACAAAGTCCCCCCATCCCCATGGAAACCTGTAATCTGCTATTGTTCTAAGAGATCATGTTACAACCCCCATGAGGAAGAGGGAGATCAACAAGAAATCTTTGCTTACATCCTATTTGATAATTATATCTTGTTTCATTGCCTTTGGAGAAATGATAGAATAAAAAATAATTATTATGTCTAATTTATACAAAATTTATTATATTTATGATTATTATTATTTATTTTTTAAGTAAGAATATAAAATTTATTTTTTATTTTAATATTATTTTTATCTAGTTAAACATATAAACAAAATAATATTTTTATTTTCTTTTATATTATATTGTAGATAATTATTCTACTCCGTTCATATCCTTATTTTTTTTAATTTTTATATTTAACAATTCTGTTTTAAAAAGAAAAAGGAAAAACCCAAAAAAAAAAGCAAGAACAAAGGCCATGCCTGCATAGCAACCTGAAATAGATGGGGTGAGTGAATTTTCTAACATCATGCAAGAGTGTAACTAATGAGCAATGAATAATTCAGTACATACAATGACAACATGATAGTTAACAGGCTTGGATAAAGAAGTTGAAATCAAAAGAGAAGTTAGAAGAATGGTTTAGAACAAGCAAGCATTTCAAAGTGTGCTGTGAAGTGGACTCAGCAAATCAGAAAAGAGAAGTAAACGAGGCTGTGACCAAGACTAATTTGTATGTAGAAGTTCTTACCTGGGCTCTCCATTGAAACCCAGAACTGAGCTCAAGTTCTCTCTGCAAGATCTGAATTCTATTTGAGAAAAGGAAGGTGAGATCTTGATTTAGGAAAGTGAAGAAGAAGGGTTTAAAGCTTGCTCAGCAAGTCAAACAAAGCGTTTCTCGTTGAAAAAACACAGCATGACGGGCAGTGTGTTTTGCTGTCTTCTAGAGGGTGTGGGGAGAGAGAGAGAGAGAGAGAGAGAGAGAAAGAGAGACACGTTTACGTAATTTAATCTGAATTTATCATTTTGCGTTTTCCACCATTTTTTTTAAAGATAAAATAACCACACTGAGTAAAGACTTTCAATAAATTATTTGTCAGACTTCATATTGTAATGGCTGACTCGGATTGTCTCAATTATTTAAAAAAATTTTAAACAAGTTTAAAGTAATATATTATTTATATTTTTATAAAAAAATTTAAATAAAATAAAATGTGACTTACTACTTACTAATAAAATAATGACAAATTAGATAAGGAAGTTATACATTCAATTATCTATTATTACATTATTATATAAAAAAATATTGTATAACTTTATACATTATTATCGACTAGATAATATTATTATTATATAAGTATTGTATGGGATTTATGATTTGGTTTTATTTTATTATTTAATATATAAATAATATGGTACATTGAATGTTTGTAAGAGTTTTTTTTTTAAATAGTTTTAAAAAAATAGATACAAGATATATGAGATTCATCGTTCAAATAAGTTTTACACATGTAAATAACACTTTTAATTTAAGTAAGTTTTATATATTTTATATTTATTTTTTCCTGAAATTAATAAGAAAAATAAAAAATATCCGAACTCCACATAAACTAAGCTTACATAAAATTTTTTAAAAAAATCTAAAATGATTTTTGACTTTGTCCATTGTAGTGTGGACATTCAGTGAAAAGCAAAGGCGTTAACATGAATACGAAATACAGTTTAAATCAGACGCGAACACGACAAAATCTAAAATATACTTTTATATATAGGAGTATCAATTTGTAATAGTTTGAGTGTGTGATTATTATTTTTATACATTAACACCATTTTGTTCTTTTTAGAGCGTCTTTTGTTGATATATTGTTATGTTGCAAATATTTTATATTAATTTTAAATGTATTTTTTAAAAATAAATTAATGTTTTAAAAAACATTTCAAATAAACCTTAGAAGTTGACGTCATTAGCCCCTCACCGTTAAATCTGACATGATATACAGACTAGGAAGTTTCTATTTTAGTTGGCAACCTCCATTACATTTTTTTTTCTTTCTGATTTTTTTCATTCCTCCTTTTTCTTTCACTATCTCTAATATTCAAAAATAATTTTTATAAAAATAAAAATAAAATAAAATTTCAGAATCTAAAATTATATTTGATATAATATAGAAATGAATAAAAATATTATTTTATTTGTATATTTGGTCAAATAAAAATAATATAAAAAATAAAAAATTTGATAAAAAAATCAGAATATCTTTAAAATAAAAAATTATTTAAATATTCATGTTGCCATTATTTAAAAGGCAAATTGGACATCCCCCACGTCATTCCATTGACAAGCTATCTTTCCCATCAGCCCTGCCAAAGAAGACCACTCCTACTAAACGCTGGAATTGTCTTTTTGTGGGGATTCTATTTCATGTGTAGCAAGCACCTCCCTCCCTCTGCTGGGACCACCACCCAAACCCAAAAAGTAAGACTTTTTGAAACCTATAAATTTATTTAATATAAAAAATTATTTTTATAACATATAAAATATTATATTTATTTTTAGGAGCAAATGGAGTTTTGCCCCTATATATTTTTATATACAAATGTGTTGTCAATTGGCTTTGCTTGCATGATTTTCTTTGCTTTCCAATAATATTAATTTAAACAACATAGCCGTGTTTAGGCCAACAAGCAACAACAAAATAGGTGCGTCCGCTGAATCTGCTCCGTTTGACTTTGTTTGTCGGTGGAGTTGAGCTTTCACGCTCAAAGTGGCATATATTTACATGGGAAACAACGAGGGTGCGATTTCTCTAAATGAAAAACAATTTCAAATTGTTAGAATGCCAACGTCCATGAGAATCAGAAATGAAATAAAAGCATGGTACATATTTTGGCATGAATCAGCTTAATGATTAATCCCTCTCTATTAACAATATGACCTGTGACAATATATAAATCTCCTGTGCAAACTCAAACGAGTCATCTTATACAGCAAGACTGCTATATGCTAAGCAGCTTTGCTCTATACAAGGCATTTGGCTCTAAGTTTTGGCAGATAGTACAAAAGACAGTACTACCTCATCTTTTCTCCCTCTTATGACCTTGCCTATACTGAATAAGATCAAGCGCCTCCCATTGCATCAACAGCTCGAGTTATTGGGTAAGGCTGCAACTATAGCTTTTTGTAGTTTCTTGAAATTATATTAAACATGAAGAGTTGCGCTCGGTATAGACGCTATAGCTATAGACAAGAATATTAGAGTCCCAAAATCCTAAGGGAGGCATGGCCCAACAAAGCCAACGTAATGTTACAGGAGAAAGACTGTAACTCATCAAGGAGGAATAAGGCTTTCAGTCATGCTGTCCTCTGAAGAATGCGTATAGGACGCAGCCTGAAAATTATATTCAGATTTGCTGCATTCTGCACTACTTGAAACAAGAAATGGTGGTTGTGTTGGCTGTGGAATTTCCTGATTGGTGGTGATCATTCTCACAACTAGCGACATTGATGGTCGCAGCTTTGCTGAGGCTTGTGCACAAAGCAACCCTATCTGAAGTAGCCGACATGCTTCCTCAACTGGGTAATTACCCTCAAGGCTCGGATCAACCATGTTACATAGCCTGCCTGACCTATGAAGATTCCAAACCTTAAACAAAAGATAATGGATCAGCAACCTTATATAAGTGTTCTTTTTAAACCTTAGAACTGTGAGAACAACTGTCTTGCTAAAAATGAACTAAATAAAAAGAATTACCACTTGTAGGATGGAGGATGAATTTAGAACAAAAGAACTGCTCCTTCTTCCAGATACAATTTCAATCAACAGAACCCCAAAACTGTAAACATCAGCTTTCTCAGTCAATGTCCCACGAACTACATACTCTGGAGCCATATAACCCCTGCATATCCACATTAGAAAAAGACTATTATAGACTTATGCAGGTAGAATATGTCAACTATATGTATTACTAAGGTATGAGAGCAAAATTTCACTAGAAGATTTGAATTTGCAGTTTCAAACAAAGGTTCAAATAACAATGATTCAAAAAGTATAAAAGTGCAAAGGGGGAAGAAGAAACCTTTTTATCCACTGAGGAATTATCATAATGAAATGTAGAATAGATAAAATTAGTTGAAACAATTTCTAACAGAAGGTATACAATATTGGATTAACTGTGTCCTTTTACATGGATAGACAACAAGAATTCACCTTCCAATTACCAAGTGCTAATACAGGATGTTTCCCATAATGGAAAATTCATCAAAACAGATGGATGTTGAGAACTTAAGATAACTGAAGAAGGTCATGAACTTACAGTGTGCCAGCAACTGTAGTGCTAATGTGAGTCTTATCTTCCGGAAATAATCTAGCAAGTCCAAAATCAGCTATCTTGGGTGTGAAGTCCTTGTCAAGCAGAATGTTGCTTAGTTTTATATCTCTATGAATGATTCTCACTTGTGATTCCTCATGAAGATAGGCCAATCCCTCCGCGGTTCCCAATATGATTTTACGCCTGGCTTCCCATGTCAAGGGTTGAGATTTTTGCTTAACTGGAGCAGATCAAAATGATGTAACGTAAGTAACTAAACAAAATTATGAGGAAATGTCTCAAAGACTAGATAGATATCAACCAGAAAAGTGGTCGTGGAGGCTTTGGTTTGGCACATATTCGTAAACAAGGAGGCTTTCGGGTCCAGTAATGCTGCACCCCAGAAGCTTTACAAGATTTTTATGACGAATACCGCTTATCAAATTGACCTCATTGAAGAAATGGTCTGCCCATTGTGTTGTGTGAAAGCTAAGCCTTTTTATGGCTACAGTATTCCCATCAGGCAGAACTCCCTACATATGTCATAGAAAAAATAAT
This sequence comes from Erythrophleum fordii, assembly GCA_032878935.1. Classification (NCBI taxonomy): domain Eukaryota; kingdom Viridiplantae; phylum Streptophyta; class Magnoliopsida; order Fabales; family Fabaceae; genus Erythrophleum; species Erythrophleum fordii. The sequence continues at coordinate 42,137,063 of JAVQMF010000053.1, read as the reverse complement.
AGTCAACCAATCTGTGAGTGAAAATTTGGTTACTACAAAGATGGTAATTATAGGCAAGACCAGTACTTACTTTATAAACAGAACCTGAACCTCCTTGTCCGAGCTTATTAGAAGCATTGAAGTAATTTGTGGCCCTTTCAAGAACTTCATATGGCGTATTGAGCTTGGACTTGTACACTGTGTCCAAAAGTGCACCAAACTGTCTTTTTCCTGGGGAAAAAAAAATCATCACAATCCACAATAATGATTCAGTACTTCAAGTTCAAAACAATCTATCAAAGTCCCAAATATCAAACATTGATACCTCTCTTCCTCCTCAGCACACTCTTCCTTACATAGAAAGCAACTGTTGCAACAACCAGCAGAAGAGCCAACCCAGCACTTGATGCAGCCAGCAGCGCTATAGCTGAATGGCTGTACCCTGAGAAATGACAACACATAGATTTATTGCTATAATCTCTCATTATATGGTAATCAAATTTGGAAGGATTTTACACAATATTGCTGTTCCAAGAGAATATGTATAATGCAGAATTAAAGGGGGAAAATTGATAGATTTTGTTGTCAGGCTAGCCTAGCCAGATCCAATTTGGAAATAAAGTACATAGGCATAGGCTAACTATGTCAAGCCATATATACTCATGTGCCGACCCAATCCACAAACATCTCATTGCATTCTGCACTGTTAACATTTGAATAGATAAGCAGAGAAGCAGATGACAAAACAAAGAAAGAAGAAAATTTTTCTAAGAAAGTACTAATCTCACCATGGTTTCGTGTAGGGAAATTATTGGTTGAATTGCCATAGAACTTTTGGATTGAATATCTCAAATAACATCCAGCATTTAACACCCTCCCTTCTTCTCTTGGAGTACAAGAACCAATCCTATTAACAGTTTCTGCGAAACATCTCTCACAAGCACTCCCATTAACAAATTCCCAGCACTGAGCCAACCCATAAACAGTCACATTATTTCTTCTCACAAAACTCACAAAGAACCCATCATTCTTCGATGCTTCCACACTCAAATTCCTCACTAACTCCATAACATTAGCTCCATAAACACTCTGATTCCCACCAAACTCTCTGTTTCCACACACAGTTCTGTCTTGATCACTGAGACTTTCATTGAAGAAGTTGTAATCATCGTACCGGAGATAACACCCATCAAAGAATAGCCTACCCCCACGAATTCCTCTCTGAAATGGTAAACATCTAAGGACTTGGGTCTTGATCTGCGCGAAGCAGACATTGCAATCCCATTCAGAAAGATCTTTCATGCACTCTGCGAAAGCATAAACAGTGGAATTTCCAGTCCCATTAATAACAGATGCGTATCTTCTTCTGGCAATTGAAGGGGTCAAAGCGTCTAAGGCATCTAAGAAATTTGTTATGAAGATTTTGCGCTCGGGCATTGATGCAGTTCTGTTAGTGCACATTATAGCTGCTTCTGTAGCTCTTGGGTCAGAAAGAGAAGGAATGGCGAAGTGAAAAAGGAAGAGAAGCAGAAGGGGTGCACTAGACATTGAAGACGGAAATAAAACTTTACTGCTCTTTTGCTGGGTATCGACAGAATTGGGTGTTTGGAAAGTGGGAAAAAAACAGAGTTGACAAGAAAGAGAAGGAGAGGGAGGAAGATAGAGTTTTGGGGATATATATTTCTTTTCATGCCAATGAAGTGACGCACTTTCAAACAAGAAACCGAGTTCCCAATCGAAAGTCCCTTAGAGGCTATGTGTCTGCCTAGGCCATTAACAAATATATTTAAGAACCACTGCGTCGTTCGTGATAGGAAGACAGGTTGGTGAGACACTGGTTCGGGCAAGGTTGTGGGACCGCTTGCATAGGTGTCGCACTGTCGGGGGATGAGTTGTGGGGTATAAGGTTGGGATTTGTGAATATTATTGCCCTGAAAGTCAATGTACCACACAGGCACAGGTGGTAAAACTGACGAAGACAGTCGGAACGCGTAGAAAATCATATGGAATGGAGAGAGAAAGGATAACTACAACAAAAGTTAACTATTATTTATTTAAAGTTTATTTAGAATGAATATCACCTTTAAAATTAAGAAAAAATTAATACTCCTTTCGAATTAATATATAAAAATTTTTTTTAAAAATTTATTTTATCTAAAATATAAAGTATAATATAATTTTGTATGTTGACTTTTAAAAATTTTTTTTTAATATTAATTTAATTTTTTTTCTCTTTCTTTCATAAATAAAAATAAAAAAAAAAATAATAATAAATTTTAAAATTTTAAAATAATTAAATAATTTTATTAAATTATATAAGATAGTTAAAAATACCTTATAATATAAATCGGAGAGGGTACCATTATTCTTTCTAAATTTATTACCTTCATCGGCAATGACAGATTCTTTAAAACAAAACAAAAAATCACTAACAAAAATGTTTGATGTGATTCATGAGTAACTTAACAAGCTCAATGGATTTAGCCAAACAAAAAAAAAAAGGTTCAATGAATAATAATGTAATAGATTTTTGACTATTGATATCAAAATCGGATCGGATCGGCCGGTTCGACCGGGAACCGGTCCCTGGTCTAGTTCGGATTAAGTTGAAAAATCGGTCACTCAAAGAACCGATTAAGAACTGGTCAAAACTGGTGAAAATCAGGCTGAAAAAACCGGTTGAACTGATCTGAAGCAATTTTTTTTTCTTATATAATAGAATAATTCATTTTAAATAAATTTGATAAATTAAAAATAGAAGGTAATAAAAAAGATAAAGGAGTTGAAATATGAATTTTTTTTTTAAAAAGAAAGAGAATATAAGAGAAATAAAATATGCATAATTAATTATTTTTTATACTTTTTTTTATTATGTTCAATTTCCTAATAACATTTCTCTCAAATATCAAGATACTTAGCTAAAATTATTATTTATTATTTTATTTTTTAATAATAAGTAGAATCTTAATATAATTTAGAAATTCTAAAAATTTAATATTAAATATTCTTAACTTTTAATCATAGATAATTTTTATTTTAAACTAAATATTAATTTTTGTAATATCTTAAGAAATATTGAATTAGTAATCAAATATTTAAAATTTACTAATATTTATTTGTTATATTAAAATTTTAATGTATAAAAGTTTTTTAAATAATATATTTAATTATTACCGGTTCGACTACGATTCGACCAATGAACCGTGAACCAGTGCCTCCACCGGTTCAATGACCGGTCCGGTTTTTAAAACATTGCTTTTGACAGTTAGACATGGATCTAAAGAACAGTACAAAAGGGCATTCCGCCCCCGGGGGTATTTTCAAATGAAAATTTAAAATGTATTTAAAATATATTTTGTTATTAGAAGTAATTGAGGAGCTTGTTCGAACTAAATTTACTGTCCAAGCAATTTTTAGGCCTAATATATTTATTTTTACTATCAAAATGCTTTATAAAAAATTATAATTTTTTAATATTGGACTTACGCATACAAAATTATTTCACACAAAAATAAATTATAGTTGATGAAATATATCTTGAAATTTATTCCCATACTAGATAACTTTATGTAAATTAATTTCATTAAAAATACCCTACTATTTTTTTCCACAATCTAAATTAGGCTTTTTGACCCAAATAATCCCAAAAAAAACTCACTCACAAATACGTAGCCAATTATATTTTTTTCAAACATCCCATCACTTTTTCTTTCTTTTTTTTAATAAGTGATAAATGATTGGTGATATTCGTTACATCTTGTCACGAATCAAATATTATTTTTTTTAAAAAAAAATTTGGTTTTTTTTTTAAGTTTCCTGATGTAGTATTGAGAGGATTAAAAATCGGTTTGCTAAGCATGAAAAGCAGCCAAAAAAATATTTTTAAAAAAGTTTATTTTTATTTTTATAATTATTATTTAATACTTTTTGATAATAATTATTTAATTATTAAAAAATAAAAATATTATTAATATTTTCTATTTATAAAATCATTATTATTTTCTTTTCTCTTTTTATTGTCACCTTTTGGCGTACCAAACAAATCCAAAATTAATAGTAACAATTGTCAATAAATAATAATTAAATTTTTTCGTACACACACACACACACATATATAATTCTTATATCTACACCTAAACAAATAAATGTTGTTAGTATCTATCTACCTACATGGTTTGGATATGAAGATTTTTATAAATATTTAAAGAGCCCATATATAAGGCTTAAAAGGATAAAATATATATTCACCTCAGCCTAAGCCCATTGTGTGTGTTAATCAATTTAATATATTAAAAGGAAAAAAATCCAAGTTTGTTTTTTATGGATTTTGAATTATATTAATAGTTGTTTGAGATATATATTATTTGTTGTGATTTTATATGAGTAAATTTTATTTAAATTAAACTCAATCTGAAAAAATTATTAATTTTATATTTTTTATGTAAATAGATCCGAATCCAGAAATTTAAGGATATAATGAAAAGAACATGGGATTTGAATTTTTTACCAGCTATGAGTCTGAAGATGAATATTATAGTACCTTACTTGTAATCATCTTTATATTTGAGGAATTTTACTTCAAGCTATTTGGGTTGAATTTTATGTGTCTACCTGTAGAATGATGTGGCAAATATGATGTTAATTATATTACAATTAAAAAAATAAACCATTTCTCTCAAATTGCTCCGACCAGCACACACAAATACAATACAACCATTCCCTACCAGAGTGCCAGTTTATTACTATTTATGCAATTGTTCCCATTGACCTTGGTCATCTAAACACTGTTTCAAGAAATTTAAAAAAGAAAAAAATAATGTTTGATTTGTCATACCATGTGATGAATTAAACATTTAAAAAACCAAAAAGAGACATTTGATTTATATTAGGATTCCACAAATTCAAGTGTGATTCATCACTAACTATAGCAAATTACTTATTAAAAAAAAAAAGTATTGGTATGGCATCTGGAGAAATAAAATTGGTGGCAAAATTTGTAAGTAAATATATATAACACTACCAAAGTTATTAGGCTTATTACCTGAAAAAAAAAAAAATTATGATAACCGAAAAAGTTTATAAAAGTTTAAATCAGTAAAATAGGTCCACAAACTTAATTTTTTTTATACTTTTTTTTTTTATAATTTTCATAAACTTTTTGGCCCTTTCTATTCCATCCTCTCTCTTCATTAAAGATTGTGGATCTCATTTTATCAATTTGAACTTTTATTAGTGTAGAAAATATGAATAATGTAGTACTTTAAGAGTACTTACGGATTTTTCTATTCACTCATTTAACTCACTTATTTTAAACAAGTCAATATTTTAAACCAATTCACTAAAAAATAAATAAAAATAAATAAATGATATTTATTATAATAATAAGTATCTTTTAAAATTTAAATAATTATATTAAAAAAATTAAGGTCAAAACATATATAATTTCTTTAAATTTTGTGTTATATATAAAAAATCACTATCATCTTTTAATTTGACAATAAATTTTTTAAAATTTTTATTTTTAAACAATAAACTCCCCCGTGATTATATTAAATCACTAACATAAATATGTCACGTCGTATTTAACTTGAGCACGAGTTGCCGATGTAACATTTCACGAAGGTTCCAAAATACACAGCTCAAATCATAGGGACAAAATGGAAAATGTCATCATGGGTACGAAAAGAAAGCAGAATGTCAAACATGTTAATCCCAAAACGTACAGCTCGCATTCCCCTTCTTTCTCCCCCGTTCTGCACTTCTGCACAAATCTCACAAATGTGAACTACTCCTCCTTTCCCAGATGATTTTGATTGAGCACTCATGCACTGTTTATCACAGGCCTCTGTACGCCACTTATATCCAATACCTTAATGGATTTCTGCTGCCGCTCTCACTGCATCGTGATACAAAGATCTCCTTATCTGCAGCCACAAGTAAACTACAATTTCAATCATTCTCAAATATATATAATCATCCCCATCAAAGAACAATGCTCTATAATTATAATTCAGAAAAAAAAGAAAAGAAAAGATGGGACCTGAATAGCGGCAGTAAAAGCAAAATGGGTCGCGATTGCAGTCGAGGCAATCCATGTTCCACTCGCTCCCGGAGGCGTCTCCGCGACTCTGACACATGCTGAGAAACGATGTGTTTAGGAGTGGTTCAAGCCAAGGAGGCACCAACATTATGTCTTGCCCAAACACCCATCAATGGAATCATAAAACTAAAGCAAATTTTAGAGAGAGGATTTATGAAACTAGCATATATACCAGTTTAAGAGCTGCATGTGCGTCAACGGGTTATGGAAGAATTAATGCGATGATATGCCGAACGGTGTTGGGATTAACTTGAACGACAATGGCGGAGTCAGGGAGGGACTTGTAGAACGATGGAGATTGAAGGGGAATGCAAGCTGTGTGTTTTGGGTTAACATGATTTACACTCTGCTTTTTACCCCTCTGATCTGAGTTACGTATTTTGGGTGCTTAGTAAAATGCCGCGCCAACTGCTGCATGTTAAATATGATATGGCGTATTTTTGTCAGTGAAGGAGCTGTTTACATAAAAGTGGAAACTTAAGGGGATTTATTATAAGTTTAAAAGATTAAAAAAAAATTTATAGGACTCAAAGTTCAAAAAAATTACATATTTCTTAATTAAAATTTTAATTTAATTTTTAAATGTTCAAATAATTTTTTAAAACTTTAACAATTAAAAATAAATAAATATTTTAACTAGTTCAAGTCTTATCAAATAAATAAAATAAAATAAGTAATACAATTTTTAACTTTTTTTTATTATGAGCATTTAAATATTGTCTTAACTGGTCAGTTATTGTAATGAAAATTAAAATCTATTTCAATTTTTAAAATTATTAAAATTAATTAAAAAAAAGCCAAGTTGAATAGGTTAGTCCACTTAATTTGGATTAAATAAGCCAAGCCAATAATCTAAATTTAACTCACCAAAATAGTGGGTTAAACAAGTCAATTCAATAAATTTAACCCATTTTAATAATCTTAATAAACATTATTCTACATTTTTAAAATTAAAAAAAGCTTGATATTTTGAGCTTGACTTTAAAAAAAATTAAATCCTTTTCTTACTCCCTCATTTAAGTCAATGTTAATCAATGATTTGGGCGATGTTTCTATTACTTCCCCTTCATTGGGGGAAGAAATACAAGTAGTCCTATATAAGATCTGCATTGAATAGGACTGAAAGCGTGTTTAGAAAAATAAATAAATAAATAAAACAAAAGAAAACGAAAGAGTTGTTCAGCGATCTCTTTCAGATTTCTTGTTGAAGGGTGAGAATCGTAAATTACAGAGCTATTGACGTCGAAGAGTAAGAGAAGAGATACCCCATCCCATTGTATTGATTATGACAGCGTAACAGCTTCTCCTCGAAGCATAGTCTGGCATTTACTATGTTTATGCCACCTTCGATATATATCATCACCAAACGATTCTTCAACACGTTCACATGTGATTTTTATTTCTCATTTATTTGATGTTACTGTTTGCTTATTCTGCAAAGTGAAAAAAATAGATAAATTTCCTTGAATGTCAGGCGTGTCTGAAATTTAGTAAAACTGGTAATCAAACTAAGCTTTTCAGAAAAAAGAAAAAAGAAAAAATGTTTACGTGAAAACTTTGAGAATTTTGTTAACTAGTGTCTTTGGGACAGTTAACCAACAAGGGTTTAAAAAAGGATTTATTAATTTTAGGTTTATAAAAAATTACATAAATGGTATAAAAAAATAATTTTATTATTGAAAACTACAAATAAATATAATTAATGTTTATTATAAATTATTTTAATTTTTTTTATCAAAATAATTTTAAATTTATAAATATAAAATCAATAAATATTTTTATAAACAATTAGTAAAAAGCCCGTGCGATGCACATGATATAAAACTATATTAGAATTATTATGGCAATAGAAGTTAACACATTACAACCATTAACCAATTTTTGACCAATCCAAATTATGTAGTTTTCAATTTGAAAGTAGGACAAACAAAATCATATGATAAGGAATAGTAATATATTCACTGAACAATGAAGTCAGCCATGAAGAATAACTAATCAGAATAACTAGTCGTGAAGAACAATGTATCAAATAATAGAAGATTCAAATGACTGATTTGATTTCAAACAAATGCGTATTAAATTTCCATTAGTTCCCAACACAATGTTAAAACCTACATAAGAAAACCTTTTGTCAATTAGATTTAATATGGAGCGACAATTACTAAGGATTCAATGGTTTCAATATTGAAAATACATGATTAGAATGAAAAAGAGAAAAAGTAAACTGATTGGGAAATGTTGAAAAGCAATTACAAATATGCAATGGAATGAGAAAACCTTTTGGCAATTAGATTTAACAAGGAGCAGCAATTACATAAGCAATTAATAAGAGTCAACAGTTTCAATATTGAAGAGCATTAAATATGTGGTCAGAATGAAAAAGAGAAAGTATACTAATTGAAACATACTGAAGACCAGTTACAAATATCCGTTAGAATGAGAAAACCTTCACAATTATATTTAATAAGGAGCGTCAAATTACAGTGGCAATTAATATGAAGTCAATGGTTTCAATATATATTGAAGAACATTAACTCACAACTTAGACATTTCGTGGCATGAGCTGAACTTGTTAGATACTCTTTGGGATCTCCAATATAAGTCATCAATATTTATTTTATAGATATTAATAAAATTAATTAAAAGTAATTTAATTAATTAAATTTGTATCTAAACACAATTTTTTTTTATATTTATCCATAATTAAAGAGCTTACCCCATCCTTAATAAATTACATTAATTTTAATGATTCTATTTAATTAAGAGTATTTAAAAAATTTATTTAATAATCAAAACAATTTAAAAAAATGACTTATATTTTAAACTAAAACAATCTTTTAATAAGTGACTTATATTGGTCACAAGAGTAAATAATATTTAACAACCATGTCATTTTGAGAGGCTCCATATGCGTATTCTGAAGTGGAGGCTAACATGAGCAACACATCAACCTCATTAATTGCACCAAATAAAATTGCTTTAGTCTATTATATAAATAGATTTAGTTTAAGGTTTTTACATATTTGTTATTAACTTTTTAATAAAAATATAACATGCAATTTTTTTAAATGACTCAATTATAATTTGATTAGAGAATTTGATAGTAAATATTTCAAAAACCTTACTTAAATTTTATTTTAACATAATATTGAAATATAAAAAGTCTTTTTTGTGTAATATATTTATGCAAAAATCTAATAATAAATATCTAGAATCTCAATTAAGTAGTGTTGTCCTCTCTAAATTAGCACCACAATGACCTGGTCCTGGTTGTCCATTAGCCAATATCTTGGGTTAGTTGTCTATGTGTTACTGTCATTGGCAACCAATTGAATGAATATGTTTTAGTTTGTGCTAAAATGGTTGTGGCACAATCATTAATTATATCATTATATAATTAGATGAACAGAGGATGGGGTTAAGGTAATGGCAGCCTATTGTGATCAATAAAGTTAGACAATAGATTAATAAGCTATCCAAAGTTGAGTATCATATTTTAGATAAGTCAGATTTTTTTTTTTTTTATATGTATACATCCACTGGCCATTAAACCAAATAAAGGGTAACATTTTAAGTTGAAACTAAAAGTGATTAAACCTGCAATAACTAATAGCAGAAAATGGTAGCAACATTATTGGGATTATTATGGACTCACTGCCAGCATACGTAGAGTATTTGTTTCGATGCGTTGATGACACAAGAGTCCTACGTACTTTATTGCAGATTAAACTACGCATAAGATAAGTTATGGATCAGCAATCTTTGACATGGAAATTATATTTCAGTTCATCATCTTGGAGAGTTCTTCTTTCCTTCTATTTTGTTTTGCCTAGTTTCTGTCATATAAATTCCAAGGTCTTACTGACTGTTCTTTTCTCCATCACATCACAAGCAGCCGGGATATTCACCTGAGAAGGATAACCATGAAAGATGGATATTTTGGTTTAGTAAAACCTAGAAAAGAAGCAAAAAAGAAAGCATAAGATAGGGGCATCTACGGACGTCCCAATAGATGGGCCTACGCTTTAAACTTGTAATCTCACAACTTGCTTAAAAAAGAGCATGCTTGATAATTATAAGAAGACCAAGACCCTTTCTGCAATAATCTTCCACTATATACAAACTGTCTGTGACTATATCATGCTATTTCCCTCCAAGAGGCACAAGTACCACCTTAAAGTTCCTAGAACTTCTCTTTTTCTAAGTATTGTTTGTAATAGTGGCCAAAGAAATGAAGATAAACAGAAGGCCTTTACTAGTACTCTTGTACTTGTTGATCTCGTCTTTGTCACCACTTCTTCTAGTCCTAATCCAGCTGATTCTCTTCCTCATTATATGACAACTTTTGATGTTTTGTCTTTTGGAATTTCTGATGATTCTAAGGTAAGCTAAAGAAAAGACTCAGAAGATAAGAGTTATAATTTTCTCTGATTGAACAGGCATTTTTAGTAGCATGGAAAGCTGCCTGGAAAGTTGGTAATGCTTCAGTTAAATTTCCAGCCAACCCCATGTCACTTTACAAGGCCGTTGTGTGTATGCCTCACCTTACTCCTTCAGGTTTCAATATATTTCCTGTAATAAGAAGTCGAGTGTTCTAACATAGAATTATATATGAAATGAAGCATAGCTAATTAACAAAAATTGAATTTCCAACAGATAGATGGAACACTGTTAGCACCTCCTGAAGCTTCTTCTCGGCCAAAATCAAGTTTGTTGGAGTGGATTAATTTCAAAGGGGTTCACAACTTCACCATCAGAGGCTCTGCAATTGTTGATGGCCAAGGCTTTAACTGGTGGACTTCCTCCCCACAAATGTATCATATGCAGATAAATAAAATTTTAGTAAATGCAAGTATATTCGACAAAGTTAATGCAAGATTCAAAAAAGCAAAGACTTTTAAAGATAGAAGAAACCCAGAGTTGGAAAGAGAAAGTTTCTCCGTTTTCTCTCCCTAAAAAGAGAAGCTCTTACCCAATGTGGCCTTATGGGACACATGGACCGAGACTGCAACTGGGATTATCAGACGATTAAGCAAGCTCTACGTGTGCATTAAGGACAGAATTTTTCAGAAGTTTAGAGTTAGTTTCATAAAGGATTTTTGTTATCCCATGGTAGCGAAATTTAACATCGCATTCTATATTAAGGCCGAAACGATCGAGGAAAACAACCCGTGTTCATTGGTGTAATACTTATCATGGTGGTTTATATTGCGTTAAGGATTTTTCACCTATCACATTTTCTGAGCCTCAGCAGTCGTGTATTCCACCTACTGGTTTCTTTTTCTTTTTTTTTGGTCTTAGAGGAATCAGCAAGTAAGTAATTCAACGGATTCATCATATGATACGGACCCAAAGGAAGATGAAGTGAATGGGTCACCAATGGAAGTGGAAGGAGAGGAAAATGACAAGTCTTCTTCAAGCGAAGCTCCTGAGACTGATCCTGTCAACTTCGATAACGTCGTTGAAGGTGAATTAACGGAAACTCAACAATAGGATATCGAGACTGAGAACATTCAGATTCCAGGACTTCAAATAGAGTCGGAACAGAATATGATGGCTTCTAACACGCCGAAAATGGAGATCGAAGACTACTTAATCCCACTGGAATGCTCGGAACAACATCTGGGGAACATCGGAGACTACTTAATCCCACTGGAATGCTCGGAACAACATCTGGGGAACATCGGAGTTGAACAGCTATGGCGAACGCAGGCCAGTCGGTGAACATGAAGACAGAGTCGAACGCGCCGCACAGTTTGACCGAGAGGACCTACTTGACTCGTCCCCTTCATTTCACATCACCGATATTGATCTGCAGGAGTTTGACAATGACGCAGCGGCGTCCCACCTCCGACACCCGGTGAGGGTGACGAAGAGGTTATTTCAAATTTTCCACGTTAGCAGAACAAGAGACAGAGACGACACCTGGCATGCATAAAGAGGGGAGAATTATGTTCGACGACCAGAGTTACAAATATTTGTTCTGAAAGGCTTCTTATTATTATTATTTTAGGATTGGTTAACATTGATTTTAATAATACATAATTAAATCTAACGATAACAAGTCTTTTTAGAATAAATTTTTTTTATTTCTGATCCTTCTTTGTAATTTTTCTCATAAAAAAAAATGTAAAAATCCAGGAGGCTATGGGCTGCATCAATGCCGAACAAGGCCAATTTAATTAGGCTAAATTTGAAGAATGGCTTTAATGATTTTGGGCCTAAATAAACGAAATACACAGTTTAAATTGCGATGGCCTGCAATGGTTCTTAAAAATAGAACCATTCCAATTTTAATCCAATGGGCCCAGAAACCATGGAATCTGGTATGAAAGAAAGTATTATATCTAGTAATGTGCAGGGTCACTAACATGGAATTTTGCTTTGCGCCAAGTAGCTCATTAACATCACTAATCTTGGGCCCAGGAAGTATGCCAATTTCATCGTTCTATGCGAAACTTAGATGCCTGTTGTGTGGATATTAAACCTAGTGGTGGATGAAACACGTGGTCCAATAATAGGTGGGAAGAGGGTGCTGTTTGGGATTGGTTAGATAGAGTGCTGTGTAATTCCCGATGATTTGATTTGTTTCCACAGGTTACAGACACTCATTGTAACAGTATCTGATCATGCCCTTTTGGTCTTCTCCATCAAAGTTCTTTTGCTATTTCAGAAACAAGTATTTCGTTTTGAAAATTTTCTGTTCAACTTTCCTCAATGCCAACATATTGTAAAATAACGTATGAAATGAGCGGGTTTTCGGATCTTTTGCTTATAAAGTTGCCTACAAACTATTCACCTTGCACAATGCTCTGCATACTTGGAACAAGTCTCAAGTGGGTAATATTAAGCAACATATTAGAGAATTAGAGAAGCAATTAGAAGAGATACAAAATAATCTATCAAATGCAGAATCAGGATTCCATTGAGAATGTCGACAGTCTTTAGAATTCTAAAGAGGCATTGTGGGCTCAAAAGGCAAGGTAGGCATGGCTAGTGCAAAGTGACCCTAATACAACTTACTTTCAAAAGTTGGTCAAGAAATGTCGGATTAATCACTTCATGGCAAGACTTCAAGATAATTAGGCAATGGGATTTATGATTTGGAACAAATTGAAACTATGACAAAGGATTATTTTTAATAAGTTTTTGTCTTTGCAGTCAACTATCTTTAATCTTACTATTTATTATTGAAAATAGAATCATTAAACTACATAGATAGAGTTAGATCTGCTTAGCTATTCTAGCCAAGAAAAGATGTCCAATTCCATGTATTACGCAGAGTAACATGTTTCAATCCCTTAAAGAGAGCATAAATATTGATAAAAGAGAGAGAGCACATGCCATCTCTTGCTTATTCATTTTAGCATTCTCATTTTCATGAATATGCCCTTTATAAAGAACGTTTGCATAGGCTTTCAAAGTGGAGATAAAGAAAGGGATAAATGTTGAACCTCAACCACCAAACATTTCTTTGAGAGAGACCGTGCTTTCACTACCTTTGGGATGTTAGTTCAATCTACCATGCAAAACTTCCTATTATTTCCAATGATCATATTCAACATTTAATTCAAATGGTTATAATAAAGGAAATTGAATAAGTAATTTTTTCAATTAAAAGCATGTAGTGCATCAGGGCCAAATGGTTTTCAAGCTAAGTTTTATCAAACTTATTGGAATGTGGTTAAAAACGATATAATTCAAATAGTGTTGAGTATTTTTCCATCATAGGTATTTTATTGAAAAGTTTGAACAAATCATATATTGTTTTGATTCCTAAATGTGAGCATCTGCAATTCCTCAAGGGCTATTAACTGATTAGCTTATGTAATGTCATTTACAAATTAATCTCAAAGTTTCGATATAATTGATGAAAGATTATTCCAAAGGATGTCATTTTGCCAAATTAGAATGTCTTTCTCCTTGGTATGATAACATCATTTTTGTATTTGAATTGCTCTTGAAATTGCATAGAGCAAAATCACATAAAAACAAGGTGGTGTGCTTATAAGCTAGATGTAGCCAAAGCGTATGATAAAGTTTGGTGGTCTTTTCTTGAAGCAATGTTAAGGAAAATGCACTTGCCAAAACAATGGATACATACGGTAATACAATGTGTTTGTATTGCTTTTTAGCAAGTCTTAGTAATTGGTCATCTAACAGGAGTAATTTTTTCTCAAGAGGGGCTTTAACAAGGTGATCTTTTTTCTCTATATCTGTATTTACTTTTGTCGAATGTTTTATCTTGCATGATACATAAAGCATCAATGGTCAGACATTTAAATATCTCATTTTGTTGAGTTAGTTCCACATTTGAGGTATGATAATATTTTTAAAATTAGATTAGTTATTAAATTAATGAAAATACTCTAATTCGCGAGTCAATAATTTAACCATGTTTTAACTATGATTAAAACGATGATAATTAAATATTTTTTTTAAATTTTATATATTAAAATTCTAATATAACAAATAAATATTAATAAATTTTAGATATTTAATTTGATATCATATTTTTTTAAGATGTTTGAGAAATCATTTTTGAATTAAAAAATAAAAATTATCTAAGATTAAAATTTCTTAATATTTAATTTTGAACTTTTGGTGTTCCTAAATTATTTTAAAATCCCACTTGCACTAAAAAATAAAAAAGCAAAGGGTTTAAAAATTATAAGTTAGAAAATATAATTTATCAAATGAAAAAAAATTAACCAAATTAAAAATATAATTATAAATAGTATATATATTAGTTTAAATGTTACATATAATTATTTATTATTTTATTTTATTAATATATATATATATATTAAATAATTTATAACATTGTTGAAAGAGACTTATAACTTAGATGAAAAAAAGCTTAGCGCTTGATGAAAAATCGTATGTTTTATGCTAATAATTATTTTATGCTAACTTTGCAACCCATGGGCACGCTGCCCAATTAAAATCGGATTAAAATAATGATACCTTGCTCTTTTGGGCTAACAGAAGATAATTGTGTATCAATTTATTCAAAAAAAAAAATAGAATTAAAGACTCAAAATTAAAAATATTTACTTTAAAAAAATTATTATTATTATTTTAAAATAAATTATTATTAACTTTAAATAAATTTTTTTAATTTAATGATAATAAATTCTTTAAAATAAATATTTTTTATTTTAAATTTTGAATTTTAATTTTTCCTTATTCAAATGTTCATGTTCAACTCATTAACTGTGGCCCTTGACATGGTACAAGGTAACCAGATAAAAATTCTCTACTGTTTAACTTAAATAACTATATGTATATATATTTTAAATTTTAACTATTTATTTTTATTTATTTTAAAAAAAGTGAAATGTAAAATAGAGACAACCTAATTTTTCAACTTCTCTTCTGGACCGTTTATATTCTTTTTTTACTTTTAATCTCAATCATCTATTTTTTAATCTTGATTTTTTTAATTTAAAAGAAATAAAATACAAAATAAAGATAATCTTTTATTTTTCACAAAATAGACAAAAATTAAAAGATCTTGTTTATCTTGCATTTTGTTTTCTTCAAAATAAAAAATATATATATCAAGATTGAAAAATAGTTTGAATTTAGAAAAAAATATGGAGGGTGAGAGGAGGTACGTCAGTGATCATAATAGTTTCATTTTAATTCAACGCCGTTGTTGTTTCGCTAACTTATAAGAAAGTGAAGTGCTGTTTCTGACTTTCTGTTCACTTAATACTGCTTTAGGCGCATGTAATTTCAGAATAGACATGGTTGTGTTTCTACTGAAAATTTGCTGTTTTCATTTTTTTTTTTTTTTACCTATTTTCACTTTTTTAATTTAATCCTACCGAGCAATTTCCTTCGATTTATATTTGGTGTTAATTTGTTTGGAATGATATCTATAGTGGTATATACAACTTTTTTTTTTTTTGGTCGATTGGAGGGGAAACCCTACTTCACATGTAGCTTCGCTGTTTGTGATTATGACTGAGTACTTGCTTTGGTTTTCTCTTTCAGAGCTGGATTACATCTTTAGTTGAAGTTAAATAAAGTTTGAACGTTTGATAAACATAAAAAAGCAATATCTTAATAATAAGAAGATATTTCCAATGAAAAAGGAAGAATTAGTGCAATGTATTGGGGCATTTTGGTTAACACAGTATTGTTTCAAATTATTTTGGTTAGAACATTGCATCGATTCGAGGAGAATTGCTTTGGATAGCATAGAAAATTAAAGGAAAAGAAACCTAGGCATTACACCTAGATTTGCATCAAACAAACAACGAGAGGGCAATTAGGTGGCATCATTAATAAAACTGATTATTCTATTCATAGAAAGTGTTACAACTGTACTGGAAGATGCAAAAAATATAAATTGATAGAATCTTATATTGAGTAGCTATAAATAATTGTTGTAGCACTTAAATGGCATGATTTTTTTTTTTTCTTACAGGCTAGTTTTTAAAGATGGGTTTTCTATGCTTATTTGTTTAGGTCTCTATCATAAACATAATACCATATACAATACAAGACCAAGAGATATAAAAATTATTACTAGACCCCCAGCCTCGAGACTGAAATTATAAAATGCTCTAAAGAAACATCTTTTTCCTCATCTTGATAACCCTTGGGTTTGGTATGAAAATTTTCCCAAGTACATGGAAAACTATTTATGAAAAATCTTGATCATGAGATATGTGAAAAAATCGATATCACTATGTTATTTATAACATGTACAACACATAAATCTTGAGTTTTTCATATATCTTATGCCCAAATATTATATAAATCAGTTTTCAAGTACTTGGAAAGTAAAATGCCAATGTGCCAAACAATACGTAAATGATTGTGACCTAGTATGATCTTTGAAATACTATAGTCACCCTCATATTTGTCAGCAAATCAGGATATTGAGACAACTTGATTCTTGAATTTTGGCTTTTTTCATGCTAGTGTGTTTTGTGCCAGCTGAGGAACAATCAAGCACTTGGTGGCGTGGCTCTGTCAGAAGGCCTGGTTGAAGAGTGAACTCTTTTGCCTCTTTCACTTCTGCTGTTATCTGCAAATTTCAAGCTTGCATGATGAGAGCCTTTCTCCTGCTCCTTTGAGCTCCACTCAGACAAGTAGTAATCTTCTTCTGCAACCTTTTTAGATGATGGACCGCAAAACATCCCACCCCATTGGGGGAAGTAGATCAAACATTGTGGGAGGGTGCAGATTATGATCATGACACCCATCAGGGTTATACCTCTTTCTTTTGAATATTTGGATCCTTTGAAGAAAATTAGCTGGGTCAAAACTGCACCCACATTTCCTCCACCTCCCGTCATTCCAGATACGACCCCCAATGATCTGAAATATTAATGCAAATTATGAGATTCAACCATAAAGACTTGTACACTTTGTCAATATAACTCTGTTCATTTGAAGAAACTTGACCTGCCTTTGTATTTGTATGTATGTCTTTTGGTGTGTGCATGTGTATGTACTTTTACATACTTGTTGACAGAGGAAATCTGTATGAGAAGATCCTTTTAGGCTTAGGGATTATTGAAATATTTTATCCGCTCTGGAAATTAGCCATTGCCAGTGCTGAAGCCACGAATCAATTATCTTTATGGTTGTGAAAAATATGATGCATAAAGCATGAAATATATGCCAGAAAACCATATTCCTTGGTTCAAACTGTTAACATTTCAACAAACGTGAGGATGAATTTGCCTAATATATTATATATCTTCCATTTTTGTTCAATTTATTATGTCTGATCTGAGGGTTCCTACTTCCTAACAAATTAAATTCTACTAAATTAAAAGTTTCATAGCTTTTTTCTTTTAGGTGAAAATGTGGAATTTGCAAAATTAGTTGACCCTTCAAAGTTTGAAAATGTGGAATTTGCAAAATTTTCTATAGAATGCTTTGAATAGAAAGTTAGAAATTAATTGGATGTTACTGGAAAAACTCATGTCACACCTGATAAAATTGAAGAAAAGGGAAACTTGTTGTATATAGGACTAAATGTTTTAACTGATAAGAAACAGTGGGGGAAAAAGAAAGCGTACCTTCTTGAGACAAAAGGAACCACCCCAAATGTCAGCCCGCAGGCAGCTTGAACAAATATAGAGAATATGATCATGACAATGATGGATACACTTAGAGATCCCACCTTGCCAAGGATTATGCAGAATACACCTCCTAAGGTTTGACACAGCCATAAGGCCCATAGCCTACCTCTCATTCCAAACCTCTTTGCCATTACATCTGATATATAGCCCCCTGCAGGTCGAGAAACCACATTAGCTAATCCAAAGGTTGCGGCAATTATTCCTGCCGTGTGGAGTTTTAGATCAAATCTGTCATAGAAGTATTCAGCTATGATATTGTCTATTGTTAGCTCTACCCCAAAGCAATAGCCATAAGTCAATGCCAGAATCCACCCTCTGTAATTTGTAATCCCGTAAAACAGCACTCGTGAGAAGTCGTCTTTTGGCTTTTCCCCTGATTTCTTCAAGCCGTGGAAGTTCCCATCTGGCAAATCCTGGCCAAATATTAATACGGCAAATGCTGTTAACATTTGAAACATTGCAGGAATGAAGAATGCAATTCGCCATGCTGTGAATTGGACAGCGCCAATATCACGGATTAGCCCAAATACAAGGGGCATAAGGAGTTGTGTGGCTCCTCCTCCAAGGTTGCCCCATCCAGCTGCAACTCCATTGACTAAACCAACTATTGGAGCAGAAAACATAGAGCTCATCCAGAATTGGGTTGAGACAAAGGTGGCTAAGGAGAAACCTGTGAAAAAGCGCACAAGAAGGAAGGAGGTAGGAGATGAGATAATGGAAGTGAAGTAGACTGCTGGTGCTGTGAGGAGAATGATAAAAGCAGAGGCAAGACGGGGGCCAAATAAGTCACAGGCAGTCCCCATTGCAATTCGAGCAAAAACTGCTCCAGAAACTGACGCAATCCCAGCATTTCCAACGTCCGTGGCTGTAAGGTTGAGGCTATCGCGAATGATTGGAAGAAGAGGAGGCGCAGCAAAACTAGACACAAAGCATGAGAAGAAGGAAATCCAAGATAGATGGAATGCCCGCATGTGGGGCTTAGCCACTGAGAATAATTTGAATTCAGTGGCCTTGTGTTCAGAATCCACAGGAAGAGCGAATTTGGTTTGCTGAGATTCAATTGCAGAATCTGGGACATCCATACTTGGCCCCTTGATTGGAGGATTGGACTAAAGATGAAGGATATCCCTTGGAATAATAACTAAGATGCGATACCTAGTGTCCGAGGATAACAAGGATATAAAGGCAGCAGTTCTTGTCTTTTCTGGATGTCAGACTATGAAGAGGTCAAAAATTTATTGGTTGGAAAAATGAGACTTGGAGAATTGTAAGCGGGAAAGATGACCTTTCATGAGTAAGAAACGCATAGTTGGGTGCTCATAACTTCCTTTATGACGCCGAGTCTCATTGTCTTTTCATAATTTCAGATTCGGAAGAGTGAACCAGCTTGGAAATTAAAGGCAAGAGAGAAAGTCGTTGGCATGACTAGAGCTTGCTTGAAACATGCAGCATCAAGCGTTTCTTACCGTAGAAAGAGATCATTACAGACATGTTGGGCCATGCATTGACTTTGGAGAGTTCGACAAGTAGAGAATGAAACCCAAAAAAAAAATATATATATATATATATATATATAAACACACATTGATTAGGTTGGAGATTTCTTTGTCTAAAACTTCACTCATAAAATGGCCAAATTATCCTTGCACTTTTCTACACTAGCATATTTAGAAGCTCTCAAATTTCCATGGCAGCAAAACCTACAGCATCGTATTCACACAAGAAGTAGTAGTAATTATTATAGGAACTTATGCCCTAGTAGGTACATGGGAACAGTTTTGGAAGACCTTAGTTATATTTCCTCTTATCCAAAGATAAAAACAAAAGAAAACAAGAGGGACAAGACAGACCACAATAAAACAGAACAAAATGGAAGAAACTCGGTAGTGCCCAGCTTACCCCTTTGCTGAGGAGTTCTTACAACTGGGGGGTATGGATTTAGGATTAAATTATTAGGGAGTTTAAAATTTAAAAAGTTAACGTGTTTATATATATATATATATATATATATATATATATAATTTGTTATTTTAGATCTTTTAATATTTATTACTCAAAATTATTTTTTTCTATAATATTACAATACGAAAAAGAGAGGTCTTATTTATCACTATTATTGGTATCCATCATACCCCCCCTTCTCTTGGCGATGTATATGAGTTACAAATATAGCATCCTCTCTAGACCCCTAGTTTGGTCATATCTTCGCAAGGGTATGTATATATATATATATATATGTGTGACAATTTGTCTGCTTTTTTCCTTTGAAGTTACCGAGAATAAATCATTTAAAATTTGTTACGTTTGAAATTGGGGAAGAATCCCACATTTTTTTAGAGAAGAATTACATTTAAGAACTTAAAGTTGATAATATTTAATTTAAAAGATTTGTTATCACTGATTATAATTTATTTTATTCAAAGTTAATGATAATTTTACTTAAAATAATAATAATAGATCTTTTAAAATAAACATTTTAACCTTCAAGTCTTTAAATGTATTTTTTTTAAAATGTAATTTGTAACTGTCTTTTTCAATATGAAGGAATAGCTTTTGTAAAAGATTCTACCAAACTCCAAAGGTAATAAATTTTGGAAGACCTGATTTATGCTGTTACCTGCTCAGCTTGCTATTAAATTCAGATAAACAAAAGAAAACTCTAGGATTGCAATATGTTTGGTTGGAGGGATGTGAGTAAATAAATGTTCGTTGCTTGATGTGCTTGCTCCATAAAATTGGTTAAGTTGCGTAGGTAGTTTAGAAAATGCTGACCGATTCTCGTACTAGGATGAATGAGTGTTAGTAATAGAATATTCAAAGGAATCTTCATTCGCAATATTAAATTATTTTGATGAATCTGCTAATTACTGGTTGCCACCTGCCATTTTAAAAAAAAAAATCTTGTATAATTTATAGTATTTATATAGTTAAAGGTTCAGATTGAATCTTCGTATATGAAGGTTCACTGCAGATTCCATCTAAGCCTTTAACTATACAAACATGATTGGATATTGCTTTGCATCGGGGGACTTCCTTGTCAATCCTGCCACGTAATACTAAAAAAATTATATATAAATCTTTTTGGCCGACAACTCTATCTGTGAATTTACATCCCGCACGGGCATAAAAAATTAATATAATTTTATTAAAATAAATGTGCAAATAATTCTTGTTGTTTGACATATCATTTAATTTTTTTAATATTTATTTTGAACGTAAACAATAAGTCATTTTTTACATTTGTGGCATCAGTTGGACTGCTACATCTGTGATGTGAAATTGAAAAAAAAGAAAAAAAAGAAATCGCAATATTTTGTGGTACTAATTTATTCTAATTTGTGCTGTAATTTAAAGCAACATAGCTGGAGTGCCCAAATGGAGCACTATAAGTATCTCATAGAGAGAGAATATCATGCTGAAGCAGTCAAATATGCGCGATCGGAGAACGGGATTAACGGACACATAGAATTTCACATATTATTGGGAGAAATCACAATAACATGTGAAATTCTATGGAGAGAGGAATCACAAGGTGTCTGGTCAGTCTGGTCAATTTGGTGCTGTCCAATTTTATTGGATTAGAGTAAATCGTGTTAAAAGAATTTTTAGACAAAACGTCAACCTCGTCCAATTTTATGTATTATTTTTTAAAGCAATTATTTTATAAAAATTTATATAAAAATATTTTTTAAAAAATTAAAATATAATTTTATATAAATTTTTTTTAAAGTTATTTTATAATTTTTATCAAAAATTTTAAAAAAATAACTTGCCTACCCAAAAAAATCATCTTGCCCAAATTGGTACTGAACTAAACCAAACCCTGGTTCAATATGAACCTTGAGTTTTAAAAAGGTCGTCTAATACAAAATTAGATGGGACATTAGACAAAACCAAAGTTTAGCCTGGCCTAACTTATAAATACCCTTAAATCCATCTATTTATGCAAATAAATTTAAAATATATTAATTATTTTTAATAAAAAAATTCACTTCGATTATAGTATATATATGTATATACCTCCCTATTTTTTTTATTAATTTAGTTTATTTCATATTAAAAACTAAATTTAATTTTTATCTCAATTAATTTGATAAAAATATAATATATGTTTTTTTATACAATCTAATGTTAAATAATTAAATTTGTTAGAAAAATTTATATGTTACGTCTTGTTGAAAAATCTAATAATAAACATCTAAATTTTTTTTATCTAGATTCTATTTTTTTATAAGAAAAATTTATTTAATTTTTTAAAAATTTTTAAGATACCTCACACATTTTAAATATAAATCATTCCCAAGAGTGAAAAAGTCGTGAGTGTGCGTTTGTTTGTTTGGCTCCGTTGAATTTTGAAAGTGGCATTCGCGTATAGAATGGTGCATTATTAATATTGGTGGAAGGTGGGAAGTGCTTGGTAGAAAGACTGAAATGTGAGATGATGTCATCCATAAAAGAGTGACTCAAATAATAAGATATGTTTAAATTCAACGGGTCAAAGAAGAGTTACATTTTAAAATTAAATTAATTTTATACTCCAAAAATGTGAAAATATTCACAAGAAAACCAAAGAAATGAGAAATTATGTGAGGAGTGTACTTTTGGAATTATATCGCAGGCTTAGTGCTGGGAATCTATTTCATCTTTCACCATCCTCCAATTATTTCACTTCTAACTCTTAACTCTAGTCAAGGTTAATCATGCTGCTTTTAACATTGTCCATTTCCATGCCTTTGCTTGGTCATCCTCACTCGGATTCCATGTATGAGGGCAAATTGAAGCTTACACACTTTAAAAATTTAGAAAATTATTGTTTAATATGTTAGGTGGAAGAAGACTTTTAAAATAAAAAATTTTAATTTTTTATATATTTTTTTATATAATTTAAATTTTTAATCCTAAAATCATTTAAAATAATTTTAAAATTAATGTTATTAAATATAAATATCTTTAATTTAATATCTTAAACTATAATTTTTTTCATAAAAAATTAATTGGATTGTTTTGCATAATGATTTATTAAAACTTAGCCAGCTCCAACTGTGGAGTGTGGTTTTAGGCTAAAAATGTTGATGAGCTTTTTAATTTAAAATCTAGATTATTAAATAAAAATTCATAATCAATTTTTAACACATTTTTTTATATAAAACTTTTTTAATTTTTAATATTTAAATAGATAAGTCTACTATATTTTATATTAAAAATAAACTTTTAATGAAAAACTAAAAGATGACAGTGCATTAACCAAAAAAATTATCGGTTATCAATAACAGTTAGGAACTAGACCATTCAAGAAAATTAATTGAAGGATATTAGTTGAGAGGAAACAACCACCGGATATACTAGTTCAAGGCTAACTGATAGGCAAAGACCTATGTCCCACGTAATAGAATGTTGAAAAAAATAAGAGAGAATGAATCTGTCTAATATGCATTTTTGGATGATAGTTGAATGCCACGATTTTTAGGATTAAGCCATCACACATACATGAACGTGATGAACAGGGACATGGTAAAGTGGAGAATGTGTATAGCCGCTAATAAAGCTATAAATGAAAGTCGGGAGTACTAAGTAACACATACACATAAAATTTTCTTAAGAAACTTGTATTACAACTTATTTATCTTCTAGTTATTTATTTACTTTTTAAAATTTTATTAATAACTTTTTTTTACAGATTTATTTGTTGCTTTCAACCAAATTTTTAGCTAAGTTATAGTTAGTTTTTTTGGTAGTTCTTTCTTTTGTCAACTTATTTCAATAAGAGGTTGTATAATTTGTTATTATTGAATTCAGTAATCATTTCATTCGTAAACTCTTTGGCTCTGTCATATATGCGCATTCGAAAACTTTGATCCTCGGCTTAGTGACACTTAAGACCTAAGAAAACTCTTCTTTTAAGAGAGTTGAGAGTTGTGTCTCTTTCTTTTTTGACTCATACAACAAGGATTAAGAGTTGGTTTTCAAAAACAATCATATGGCTAAGTCATATTGACTAATCAACCAATCCTCTTTCAAAAAAATATAACAACACAATAATTGATTTTTTTAATTAAATGTTAAATAAAAATTTATGAATAATTAAAGTATGAATTTTAACCAAAAAATAATTATGTATGGATAATTTTGTCCTCATGCATTACCTCGAATTATTCAAAAAGAAAAATTGAAAATATATACTATTTAATTTAAAATGATTATATTAATTTTTATGGGATTTGGCTAAATTATACCTAATACTCCTTTTGTTTTTAAAAATTACATTTGGCTCCCTTCAAAGTTATTTTCTATCAATGAATTTAACTTTCTACACAATACACATTTCTTTCAAAAATAAAATTCCTTAGTTTTTAGTATTACCAAATTAAGGATAAAATCACGGTCTCATATTGAAAACTCAATGTCAACTTAGCTACTTTTACTGTCCTATAAAGAATAAAGCACATACAAGTCTTGTGTGTAAGTTAATTCTTTGATAAAAAATAAATTAGAAAGGAGGGTTTTTGAAATATATATATATAAATATATGCTAGGGGAGTTAATATGTAATTTTTTAAATAAGAAGAGTATTAGTTGTACTTTCAAAGGATGCTAATGTAATTTACTCTTTAATTTATGCATTAGACTATTTGGAATGACTTAGTTTTAGATGGAGGGTCAATTTTTTGTTTTAAACAAATTAAAATTTTCTCAAGGGAAAGACCTTGAGTTTCAAAAACTTTAGATGAAAGTTAAAAACCAAGAGACTAAAGAAATTTTGATGCAAGTCAAAGAACAACAAAAACAAAGCACAAGATGAATATTACTTAAAATGAAATAGAGAGATAAGAAAACTCAATTTAAAGTGCAGCAAACAAAAAAGAAAGGGAGTGGAAGATTTAACACAATGAATTTATTGTATTTTAGCTTTAAATCAGGCATACATTTAGTCCCCAAACTTTAATTTGAAATTTTCCTCTATAATTACAAGTTTATTAAGGCACTTGTAAGCCATTACAATTTTAATGAGAGTTTCTTAAATGAGGGTCATTCCCTCTTACAATAGAATTTGTTCCCAATTTTATCTCAATGAATCCTTATCCTTGATATTTTAATCTCATAAAGAAGAAAGGATATACACATATGTAAAATACTCTCAAAGAGTGATTTTACGATTGAAAGTACATTTAGAGAAAGAAAAAAATCTCATTAAGCTTAAAAGTAATCACATATGGGTTAGAAGCAAATTTTTAAAGTTTTGGATTCATATGTATTTGATCATATTTATAGCATTTCCCTCAAGAAATAAGTTAAAAGTCAAATAATATACTAAACTAGTTGTTATTTGCTTTTTAGACACTTTTTGGCATTGTAATAGTCGATTGATAGCCTTAGATAGTTTATTAGTACGCTAGTTTCTTTGCAAAATTTTGAATTTTAAAAAAGTGAGAGAATACTATAGCAAAAACAAGGGCTATTAGTCAACTTGCAAGTCCTACCAATTAATTAGTAACTTTGGTGTTGAATTTTCTAGTAGTCTACCAATTACCAAGTCTTCCAATCTATTAGTAGAATTTTTGGAGTTGTTAGTCGACTTGTAGTTTAAAATATTTTAAAAATTTCAAAAAATCCACCCAAAAGAGCCAATAAGTTGTCAATTTTAAAAACATTATGCTCTAACTAAGAAGTTTTAAAAAGATTTTGAAACCTTTAAAAAAATTCTGGTTCTTTTACAAAAGATTCTAAGTCCTAGAGGATTAAATGCATATATAATCTTAAAAATTTTTGTGAGTATAAACTTGAATTAATTTATTGAATTGAATTAATATATTGAAAATTCATTCAAATTATTTGTTATCATCAAAACTTAGCTGAACATATCTTTGGGATCAACATAAACACAAAAGTTTTTTTTTTTTACTAAAGTTATTAGAAGACAAAAATGGGATTCCTTTTAGAATAAGATTTAGGTAGAATTTTTTAAATGTATGTTGTAAGATTTTTCAATCAAAATAAAATGTGCGGATAAACTTAAAAAAATATGCCTGTTATGTAAAGTTAAAAATTTGTTCATTTTGTTTTCAAATCAAATTGACTAAAAGATCATAATTTTTTTTTTTAGACTTTTGTAGTTTGAACATCATTTAGTGTTTTTATATGTCATATGTTATTAAGGAGAAACATTGAAAATATCTTTCCTATTTTTAACTTATCTTTATATTTTTTAAAAAAATCTACCAAACATATTTTTATTCATATTTTCTGTTTTCAATTAAATTGAAAATAGAAAACAAAAAAACCATATCCGACCTAAGTTTTCTCCTACTCTCTCAGTAGGCTAATAGATTCCATCAAAGAGCAAAACAACTCTCCCCTGATTTTGTGTTAACTAATGACTATTGCTCCTTAATCTTGATTATAGGTGGAAAAACTCATTTGATTTGATAGGTTAAGTTGAAAAAAAAAGAGTTTAAAAAATAAAGTACAGTTAAAAAAATAACTTCTCTTTTACTGAGGTTTCTTTTATAAAATAGATTAAGTTCAAATTTTTTTTTTTATACTCTGATTTAACATGGGATAGTATCAAATTAATTTTTTTATTATTATCATTAATTTTTAAACCCTATTACCCTAGATGGAGATGCCTTATTTTTTGAGTTTGGATCTTTTTTACTTTCCTTCTCTTCATTGTTTGCCAATTTCGAAAATAAGACAAATATAAAGTATATAAAATTCATTACTTAAGTGGATCTCACGTATTTAAATAGAACTCATTATTTGAGTAAGTTTTATATATTTTGTATTTATTTCTTTTTAAAATTGATAAAATATAAAAAGTAGAAAATAAAAAAAAATTCAACCTCATTTTTTCTCTCGAACAGCACAGTAGCCGATCACTAATCTGATGGTGTCATTACCTTTTGTATAGCAGGAAAGAAGGTTACAGAATGTCAATATTGTGGAGTTTAGCATAGCTTGTGATTGGCAAGTGGGCATCTCGATCTATTTAAAAAAAAATTATTCTCTCATTTACATAAATTATTACGAGCATGACTCCCCATACTTTTATTAAGTTAATCATATTAATTAAGAGTTTGAAAAAGGAATATAGTTTTAGCTGCAATTTTTTATATTTTTGTTATCAAATTTGTTAATTAAAAAATAATAAATATATAATTCTTCAAATATATGGTTAAATTAAGAATATATATTTATCATATTTTAATTGAAGAATATGAAAAAATATATATATAAAAAATTATATATGAACTTTTTTCTTTGAAAAATGTGTAATATTTTGATCTTCTCTATATTGAGCAAGGGGTTTGAATCCTCTCCACGCATTAAGCAAAACGTATTGTTTTACTTAAACAGTGCGTTTTGCCCACCTAAAATGACGCAGAATAAGGTCGTGACGTGGCGTGTTCCGAAGCGTCGATAAAAAGGAACGGCTGGATGCATCTTCCTTCCCTTCCTGTGGCAAAATTGGGCATTGCGCAAGGGTCAAAACGAAGCTGCGTCAGAACTCAGAAGCGCCATGCTGCATTTCTGGGGGCTTGTTCTACTTAGCTTTTTTCTCAACATATATACACACACACACACACACACACACACGTAAGTGCAATGTATATCTTGTGTTTCTATTTCTACTCTTGTAAAGAGGCTTTACAAGGCGACCTTTCCTTTTTTTTTTTTGGCAGCAAGTTAACACTAGGAAGTCTTAAACGGTCATATTAAACCTGGTTGGAAGAAGTGCAAAAAAATAACTTTTCCCTAGAAAAGCCGCCAAGAACTAGGAACTGCACCAACTGATCTAATCTTTGTGGTGGATGAGAAACCTGATGCCTTTTTCAAGAGGGAAGGAAATGATTTGGTGATTACCCAGAAGATATTACTTCTTGAGGCTCTCATTGGAAAGACTCTCAACTTGACAAGATTGGATAGAAGAGACGACCTCGCAGTTCAAGTGAGGAATATTGTGGAACCAGGCTAGGAGCTGGTGGTCCCAAATGAAGGGATGCCCATTTCGAAAGAACCTGGCAACAAAGGGAACCTCAGAATTAAGTTTGATGTCCTGTTTCCTTCAAGGCTGACCACACAACAAAAGTATAATCTGAAAAGGATTCTGAGTGACGCTGATAGCTTATTTCAGTCTGTTTTTCTAATGGCTTTATCTCTCAAATCTCCATTAACACTGAGTGGCATGAAAGTTCAGTTTAACACCCTGAATATTTAATTCCACGGATATGAAACCCGTGCATAGAACCAATGAACATGCTTATATATCGATCTATCCATATTGGTTTAATCTATTAACTTTTTATAGACTAGGTTTGCTGGCGTTATATATATCATATATTATAATGAAAGAAAAATATTATGTGATCTTTTTACATTAAGTAGCATCAATTGTATTGAAAGGGAACGGGTGGTAGGTACCATTAACTTATCCACATCAATCTTGATAAACTCGACATCTGTGTATTTTGCAGCATACTCTTGGATTACTGAGTCCATGTATTTGCATGGTCCCCACCATGTAGCGTTGAAATCAATCACCATCTTTAGCAAAGAACAAATGCCTGATCAAAATCAAACATAGTTAATAATGTTATTCATTTAAGATTATACCAGCCTGTTTTTGACACTCGCGCGACGCACCATTTTGTTACCGCCAAGAAGACGCATCCAGCCTGTCCTTTTATTGGTGCTTCAGAAAGTACCACGTCGCCTACCTTGTTTTGCATTTAGTTTTAGGCAAGCAAATTGCATCAAATATCCTCTCCCATGGCATCTTAAGTACTCTTTTCAATAAAAAATTTTAAATTATTTAGATTAATTTAAACAATTTAAATCAATTATTTTTTTTATTTAAAAAAATAGCACATACCCCTACAAGATATGTGGGAATTCAAAAAAATTTTTGTGGGTCTCAGAAGAAAAAAGGAAAATAAAAAAAAATGCGAGTCTCACAAAAAGGTTAAAAAAAAAAAAACATAAAGAGTGCATGAATAATATTATTGATGTAACGTGTTATTAAATAGTATAGAATGAACAGTAAAAAGTAACAGGATTTTATATATATAAATGATTTGTTTTCAAAAGAATCAAGACATAAAATAAAAACATTTTTTCAATTACAAATTTTAGAAAAAATAATTCTTGAGGTCAAAAAAATTTTAAAAAAAATCTGAGCAATTTGGATCCTAACTTGGAGAGTTCGAATTTTATGGAAGAAGCCATGGAAAGGGAACTTACGAGAGAGAATCTGGATTGTTTGCTTAATAGAGACACACTACATGAGATTCAGAATGAAGATTCAAAGCATCAAACAACACTTAAACCAAAATATGAGATTCTCAACGGAGAAGATTCAAACGCATCAAGTAAGACTTGAACCAAAATAAAGTGGCCTTACTCTTCAAGCAAAGTGAATGTGGAGAATAATTAATGCGCAAACAAGTCCTGAACACTTTTCATGCCATACTTATTTTAGAAAAAGATAACCAAAAAATATGTGGGAGATGTCTGTACGACAAAGCCAAAGTTAGTTGAAGAAGCATTTTCTCAATAAAACATATATACTAACTTGCATCATATTGCGGATTTCAGTTAATCTCTTTAGCAAAACGGAAAGTAGTATATATTAAAGCAATGTGTTCTAGTGTTGTCCAATCACGATCAATGCCCTTTTCTTTTTAAAATTCGACGTATGTGCATTTGAATGAATGGTTGGGAGGAAATTTTAGGGGAGTCGAGAAATGCTGCACTTGCCTCATTTGAAAAATATTCCAATGCTTACCCCTCTCTCTCTCTCTCTCTCTCTCTCTCTCTCTCTCTATCTATATCTATATCTATATATATAATTACATGAATATAGAGAGACATCTCCATGTGCATGAATTGAATGCTTTGGAATATATGACCGCTGGTGGGACCTTAGCAGGCTCACTCTCAGCTAGCTGATCACAAGCATCAGTCGGTGGTGTTTCTTGAAGTAGCTAGGTTTTGAACTTGCTAGTGTTTTAATTCAAGAAGCCATCTGTTTCTTTTCCTTCAGGTGAAAACCCCTCATCATTCATCTTTCGTAAGCTAATGTTCTGATTCATGGCTGATAACGCAATCTTGTTAACCTGTCTTCTCTTCCTTCTTCTGCAACTTAGGTTTAGTGGCAGCATCAAGGAAGCTACACATTCGCCCTCCAAAATTCGGACTGGCCAAGCTTCTATTGTTTCTTAATCAAGCAAGATTCAAGCCAACAAAGTAGGACTACAATTGGGCCAGGCTCGGGTTCAGGCCTAGTCCTGAAAATTACTTGCATGTGAAGGCCCGACCCGTAACAAGATCTCATACCTGAGGTGCTATAACAGTATTTCTTTAAGAAGAGAGCTCCATATCCTTTGTCTTTTTCTTTTGGTTCCACATCCCCCTACACTCTAAAAGTAACGCCCAAAGGACCCACAATTCCTGGCCCATTATACAACTCCATTTCACAAGGCCTCGCAATGTGACCCACAAAAATGAAGGCCTTTCTTGAGTTTGGGCCTCTGGATTTGACGCCGGAGATATATGTCTTCTAATTATCGGAGTCTCTGGACTTGAAGATCAAAAACTCAAAGTTTAAATGTTAATACCAAATAATAATAATAACAACGAACAACTCAAAGTTTTCTTTTTTTCAGTGCATGACAGAGTAAAAATTTAAATTTATCATCTCTTGCTAATTACCTAAACTTTTAATTACTAGATCATAGCTTAATAATCAAATTTTAATACCAAGAAATTGGATATTGAAGATTTAAAATTTTTGTTTCAAAGGTTTTTTAAAAAAGTTGGGTATAGTTTTTAAGTGTTTCATATTACTTTCTTTAATAAAAACAGAGGAAATGAATTTTTTTATAGTTCAAAACATTCGATATATTTTAAAAATTTTTATTACAAGTTTTGATTTTATTAAAAGAATCTAATAGCATATATTTATGTGATATATAGTATGTAGATGTCCTAATTTCTCAAATATATAAAAATTTACTTTTAAAAATTTTGAACTTAATATACAAAAGGGAATGAACATTATTATATTATTTTAAATAAAAGTATATAAAATATAGGCGCACATGAGTTGGGCTTCGGCCGAACTCAGCATTATGCTATTTTTAACTAAGCTTTAGGTGTTCAGACTTGACCTAGTATTCTTAGGTAGTTGGTTGAATTTTTTTTCTTTTAAAATAAAAGTTATAAAATAATCTTTAAAAACGTAAAATTTTTATATAAATCCTAACAAACTTACATTCTACCTCTGAAAAAGATTAAAATTTATATATAAATCTTTATAATTTTTTTATTAAAAGATTGGGCTAAGTTGGGCCTTATTGGCCTCGAGTTAGTTTTGTGCTGAATTAAATGATCAAAATTAATCTTGATTTTTTTTATTTTGTATAATCCAATTTGATTTGATTATAGTTGAGTTAAATCGGGCTTATTAGTCTAATCAGATTATTAATATCCGTAATATAAAACATAAATTTTACATTTTTTATATTTACTATATTCAATTATCTTGTAAATAAATGTTCAAACAAGTAAAAAATAAAATAGAATTTCTATGTATTAAATAGTACTTAAAGAAAGTTGAACCTAAATCTTGTCATTTATATAGAAGTGAAGAGATCGAATTTTTTAAGTTGAGCATATTAGATCAATGTGCAGACAAACTTTATTCCTACACTTTAACTTGGTCATAAAATTATTTCCCCTCTTTTTTTTTTTCTTTTTCCTTCCTTTCTTACTACATTGTGTCTTATTACAACATTTTTTTTTTCTTTCTATGGACTTTATCCAGGTCCTCAAGAAAGAACCAAAAAAAGAGTGCTGGCCGCATGGCAACCCAACCTCGCAAGCAAAGAAACCCCTTCATTGCTTTTCGTTTGTTCAAGCATATATAGCTGTGTAAGCTCTGTGATTTGCACATATGCTTTTGCTTTGAATCGTATCACACATGGTTTTAATTTGAACAAAGACATGTTGTGACGGAAAAAGGAAAAGAAAAAGTACGTGGAAAAAAATAGTTGTAATAAGACACAATGTTATAAGAAAGGAAAAACAAGTTAAAAAAAAAGAAAAGAAAAGAGGAGGAATAATTTTATGGCCAAGTTTGTCTCTGCATCAATCGAATATGCTGATGTGGACCTGGACCTGGGACAAAGCGTATTGTGCTATGCAGAGTAGAGATCTATCTATTTTTGTGCAATCCTTCATCCAATCATTTATTATTATTATCATTATTGGTTAACTTCAGAGTTTTCCGTCTAGAGATGCGCACAACGTGTGTATTCATCTGGACCGTCTAATGTGATCCGAATGGTTCAGATTTTATATATGTATATTTTAAAATTTTAAAACATTTTAATTTTATAAGATAAAAAATATAAAATAAAACTAATTTATAACTGAAAAGTATCAAAAAAATAATTTTTTACATAAAAAGATATATATATTTTTAAATATGGACCGTCCAAATTTAATTTAAACACTTCTTACTACCTATGCGCTTAGGATCCAGGTTCCAGAGTTTCGCTGTGCAGCATTAACGTTCAATAGGAGAGGATTCCTTCACTTCTCTTTAACCTATTTTTGTTCTGTTTCTTATCTGAGCGGTACAAGTGGTGAATTTTCAGTAGATGTGCATCCTCTAAATTTAATTGGGTAATAACATGGACGGCTCGAATTAATTATACATAAACTATTTTTAACTTTACCTTATTGATATTGTTTATGTATTGTTTATTTATTATTTATATATTTTTTGCAAGACTTTTTTTTATAGATTTTTTGAATTTCTTGCACTTATAAACTCTACCATGATTTTAAATTTAATAATAATAATAATATTTTTTTAATTTTATATACAGTCACTAAAATTTTGAGTTCTGTTTTCATATTCAATTTCAATTTGTCAAGATGTTTAAAAAAAATTAATATTTATGAATCTCAAATTTAATAAATAAGTAGAATTTACTAATCATGTGTGAAACATTATATTGTTGTTTTCTTTTAATCAAAAGAAACTTTATAGTGTTAGATCCCATATATTATATATATATTTTAAAATTGATGTATTTAATTTCTCAAAAAAAATATCCTAATTCATTTTCAACACCACATTTGGTTGTTATAATTTTTTTTTTTAATCCGAACTCAATGAGTTCAAAAGTCTAAAAATATAAAATTAAAAATACTTTCAGCCTCTAAACGAAAAATGTCACGTCTATCCAGCTCAACTTTAAAATACTGTATGGGCGTGATGGTACTTCATACTCATTTTATCTTCTTGAAAGAAACGCTGTAACCAAAAATGAAAAAGGCCAAAAAAGAAAAAAAGATTTCTCTTAGATACAATTGGATATCTCTTTCTAGTTTTTGTTTATTTTAGTGTGAACTTTAGGATCCTGTTTCGTCACCAAAAAAATAAAAAAATCTGCAGAATAGCACTTTTTAAGAGGCCTTACGTCACTTTAAACTGTGTGTGTTATAATTAAAAACTATTTAATACAAATTTTAAAAAAATTTAATGATAAAAAAATTAAACTTCCTTAAAAATCAAACTCTTCGTAAAAAAGTTAAAAATAAAAGAAAAGAAATAATTTTTTGTTTGATTCTATTCTAATTTTAATGTTTTTAAAATAAATATTTTTTAGGATAAATTCTAAAAATAAAAAAATTTAAAATTTCGTTTGAATTATTATTATAAAAAAATTACTGTTTTTTTATCTTATTTTATTCTACAGAAAAAAAAATTACAAAATATTTAAAAATTATTTTAATTTTCAGTATTTTTGAAAACATTATTCTATTTTTTATTATAAAAAATTTAATTAAAAATACATTATTAAACAATTTTTTTTTATTTTTTAAAATAAAAATTTGTTCTAAAAATAAAAAATGAAACAAATCCTTTGGGACAAAATTGTCTCTGCAATAATCTAATATGCTGATCTGGACCTGGACCTGGGATATTGTGCTATGCAGAGTGGAGATCTATCTATTTTTGTGCAATACTTTATCCAATCATTTATTACTATTATTGTTATTATTATTATTATTATTATTATTATTATTTTAACTTGAGAGTTTCGCTGTGCAGCACTAACGTTCAATAGGAGAGGATCCCTTTACTTTTCTTTAACCTATTTTTGTTTTGTTTCTTATCTGAGTGGTACAAGTGGTGAATTTTCAATTGATGTGCATCATCTAAATTTAATTGGGTAATAACATGGACGGCTCGAATTAATTATATATAAACTATTTTTAACTTTACCTTATTAATATTGTTTATGTATTGTTTATTTATTATTTTTAGATTTTTTTTGTAAGACTTTTTTTTTATAGAGTCCATGGGATATTTTTAAAATTTTTTGCACTTGTAAACTCTACGATGATTTTAAATTTTATAATAATAATAATAATTTTTAATTTTATATACAGTCACTAAAATTTTGAGCTCTGGCTTCACATTCAATTTCAATTTGTCAGGAAGTTAAAAAAAATTAATATTTATGAATATCAAATTTAATAAATAAGTAGAATTTACTAATTAAGTGTGAAACATTATATTGTTGTTTTTTTTAATCAAAAGAAACTTTATAGTGTTAGAACCCATATATTATATCTATTTTTTCTAAATTGATGTATTTAATTTCTCAAAAAAATTATCCTAATTCATTTTCAACACCACATTTGGTTGTTATAACTTTTTTTTTTTTTAAATCTGAACTCAATGAGTTCAAAAATTTAAAAATATAAAATTAAAAATACTCTTAGCATGTAGCTCAACTTTAAACGTTATATCTATCCAACTCAACTTTACAATACGTTTGGATGGAAAGAAAAGTGAAGAGAAAAAAAGGAAAAGAAGAGAAAACAAAATTTACTCTCGTTTAACAGGAAGAGAAAATGGAAGGGGAGAAAAAACTTGAGGGAAAAAGTATCGTGAGGCCTATGTAAAAATTTTCTCTCTATATTTGGAGAGATTATGAGAGAAAATTGAATGTAAAACATATGTATATATTAAATATTTTTAATATGTAATATTTTATAAAATTTTAAAATAAATAATTATATTTATTTTATTAAAATAATAATTTATAAATAATATTTAATACATATTTTTTTATAAAATTAATAATATATTTTTAATATTAAAATCAATAAATCATACATGTTAAAAAAAAAAGACGTCTGACCTACACAATCTTACAACCAAAGGTTAGTCGGATGTAATGTCTGACTAACCTTTAGTCGGATATGTATTTTTAGCATGCATTGCTTTTTGGCAACGTATATATATATAATAATATAATAATAATATAATAAAATATTATATATAATATTTATATTATTAAAAAAAATTATTATATATATATTATATTTAAATTAATTAATATACATTAAAATAATATATAATATTAATTTTAAAATATATACTAACATTTATGGTATTAAAATATATACTAAGATTTATGGTATTAAAATAATAATTCATAAATAATTTTATATAAATTATAATTTAATCAATTATATATATATTTAAAATATTTTTAATTTTAAATATGTTCTTTTTAATAAGAATTTTTTTTATTTTATTCAAAAATAATTTTTTTATCATTTGAATATTGTTTAAATTAATTTTAATTTTTATATTTTTAAAAAATATAAATGTAAATAATTAAAAATATAACAATATTATTGTCATATTTAAAATAATTAATTTTTTTTATATTTTTTTCTTCCATTTTTTCTTTCTCTCTATATTTTCTCTTCCTTCATCCAAATACAATAGGAAATAATATTTTCTTTCCACTATTTTCTTCTCACCCTTTTCTCCTCACTTTTCTCTCGCCCCACTTTTTCTTTCCTCCGTCCAAACGAAGTGTTAAAATACTGCATGGGCGTGATGATACTTCATACTCATTTTATCTTCTTGAAAGAAACGCCGTAACCAAAAATGAAAAAGGCCAAAAAAACAAAAAAGATTTCTCTTAGATACATTTGGATATCTCTTTCTAGTTTTTGTTTATTTTAGTGTGAGCTTTAGGATCCTGTTTCGTCACCAAAAAAAAAAAAATCTGCAGAATATCACTTTTTAAGAGGTCTAATTTATATACCGTTACATGACTTTAAACTATGTGTGTTATAATTAAAAATTATTTAATAAAAATTTTAAAAAAATTTAATAATTAAAAAAAACTCCTCATAAAATATCTGAGATAAATAAAGAAAGTATTCTGCCTTGCCGTAAAGTCCAAAAGCGAACAGATTAAAAAAAAAACAAGTAGCTTCGTGAAGGATAAGATATTTAAATACTGACTCTGCTTCAAGGCCGTAGATGAGTTAATCATGTACAGAATACGTGAAATTACAAAAAGCTACATCATAAGATACCGTCACGGACCCCACCGGCTTGTCTCCATTCTATATTTTCATATTGAGCGAGAAGCTTCTATTTTTCGACTTTGAAAAATTTTTAAGTATATTAGTTTAAAAAAATTTAAAATATTGATTTAAATCTATGACTCCCATATATATATATATATAAAAAGTTGGAGAGATATTAGTACCGTTCAATTAACATTTTTTATTACTATGTATTTTGTTAAACATTTTTTTAAAGAATTAGAATTAAAGATTTCAAATTAAAAAAATTTATTTTTAAAGACTTGTTATTATTAGATTTAAGATAGATTACTACTGATTTTAAATAAAATCTCCTAAATTTATTAATAATAGGTCCTTGAACATAAATTTTCTTATTTTTAGGTTATCAACTCTAATTTTCTCTCTCGCTTTTTTTTTTAATAGTAGGGCCCATTAAAATTTTGAGCGGTCTATATATCTACACAAGCAACTCTCTAATTAATTATAAATAAATATATAAATCCTATAAAGAAATTTAAATATTCTAAATATTTTTTGTATAATTTTTTATTATAAGAAACAACTTTAAAAGTTAAAAAAAAGAATAAACAAAGCTCTAAGAATCTATTTGATATACAAGGTGAAAAGAAATATAATAGAAACTAAAATAAAAAAAATAATTTTAAAAATAAAAAATCACTTTTATATTTTTATTTTAAAAATAATAAAAATAAATAAAAATTATTAACAATAATTATAAAATTATAATAAATATCATACAAAATAAAAGAAAATAGAACCCAACACCAAATGGGGGGTAACACTTTCTTATTTTTTTTATAAAAATAGAAGTGTTACTTAAATAACTTGATTCATATATTTAATTATAAGTAATTTGATTTATTCATTTTTTTTTATGAAGAGTTATTAAAATTGTGAATTTGTGATTACACAATTGAGTAATTACACAGAGCACGGTGTTGCTAAATGGCTATATTACCAACGTTGTAGGACATTCGTGATCACGCAGTTCAGTGAACCAAGCCAAATAGCAGTGTTTTCAAAAGTCCAGGCGCGGATCTCCGGGCTCTCTCATTGATTTTCTCTCTTGTTATTCATTCTCATTCTACCCAAAGTTTCGATCCTATCCTCATTCTTCTGGAGCTCTAACTAGAGGTAGTTTCAAACACTTGGAAGTTTCTTGTTCTGTTCAAATCAATCCACGACCAAGTTCGTTTGCTTTTGATTGTATTTTGGTTGAAAATTGCTGATTTCGCCCACTTTTGAAACTCCATGGTTTTTCTTCAAACTGCGGATGGATTTTGAAGATGAATGCGTATGTTATACACCGTTTTCGTGTCGTAATCCGTTTGAGTGTCGTCAGGAAAATGGCCCAAGAAGATATTTTGTGTACATTTTTTTTTCTTTTTTGGAAATTTGGAATGATTTTGTACTTTTTAATTAGGTCGTCGATACGGAGCATGCTACTAGGAAATGAGCGGAATAAGACTATTGTTGACGATCGTGAATTTGAGCAAGTTATGACTAGCAATTAATTGGTAGTCCAAGAGTGCGCAATTCCGTTTCGTGTCACAAATTTGAAAAGAATTGTGTTGCATTACATGCCTCAACTTTCTGCTCATCTTTTTGCAGAAATTTCTATTAATTGCCACGTGCTGATGCTTGGATTTCTTTAGAATAAGGAGTAGATTCACCAATGAGTAATATTGTCACGCATGGTATCTTCCACCAGACTTTGCTATGTCCAACGGTTGCCAAATATCAAAGTAAAGTTGATTCTTCCTTCATATCTACAAACACTTTATACCAAGACGTAAGTGAGAACCAAGCGCAAGCACAAGCACAGAAGTTTCTGCTTGCTAAAAAATTTTGGGGGAACAATTTGTGTGTAAGAAAACGAAAACTAGCGATGGAAAGGCATCAACAAGCTGCAGTTATTCCACATGCTGTGTCTTCAACCACAAGTCAAGCTTCTGAGGTGAGCTCCAAATATTGAAAAATTATGGATGTGGTTTATTTAATGAATTTAAATTTTCATGCCACTTAGAAAGTTCTATAAGTATCCATTGAGTAGGGATGAAACTGAGTTGAGCTTTGGACGAACCAACGTTCAATTCAACTAAGCCCAAGAAAGAGAGCAGGCTTGGCTTGTATCTTCTATAAAATGTGAAAATGAACTGAGCTTAATTAAGCAAGGTAAATTAGAAATTTCATTATATATATATATATATTAATTTAATATAATAACACATTAAGTATTATTTCATTGTAAATTGAGTCATTTGTGTACTAAACAGGCCGATCATTAAATTTTTAAGCTTGACTGAGGTAACTAAATGAGTGCGATGTTATGTTCTAGTTTTTCCATTTGATAAATGAACTAAGCTCATACTAGCCTAAATATGACACGAGTTGCTTCTTAGTAGCTGAGTTCATTTACAACCCTACGAGTATATTGTTGAGTATAATTATGAACATGTGTATGAGATGTCCAGTTCAATCTGTTCTGTGAGGTATTACAGTAGAAATGTATAGTTTTAAGTTTAATGTAAATGCTACGGCATCCCCCTCCCCCT
Source organism: Erythrophleum fordii (assembly GCA_032878935.1). NCBI lineage: Eukaryota > Viridiplantae > Streptophyta > Magnoliopsida > Fabales > Fabaceae > Erythrophleum > Erythrophleum fordii. The sequence continues at coordinate 42,097,884 of JAVQMF010000053.1, read as the reverse complement.
CAAAAATAGGAGAAATAAAGAGCAACAGCATTATGTTATACGTGTGTGTGTGTGTGTGTGTGTATGCCATTTTTTTAGATACATACTACCTCGTCACCATGGTTCAATCAATAGCTTCTATAATACAGGTTATGGACAAAAGTTTCCTTGCTAGACTGCTTTTTATATTATGAATAGTTAATCAGCACTAATTTGCATCATCTGAAACAATTAGCCAGAATTGAACATAGTCTCAAATTGCTGAATATTTGAACTATTCACTTGAACTTGAATTCTCTGTTGACTGCCTTTGTCCCTGAAGCAGCTTTCAGGAAATTTCCTCCTCGACGGGAATATTGAATTGCAGGTATACAGCTGGCATGAAATATTGAATGGTTTAAGGCATTTATATGGTATAGTGGTGATCTATGAATTAATGGATGCTTGTATTGATGACGGACTAGGTTGGCGTTACGTCTTTAGCACCAGGGCATACACAAGTAGATATTCAAGTCTCTAGTAGTAGTGATTCTTTGCTTTTGCACTGGGGAGTTATTTGTGATAGACAAGGGTATATTCAGCACCAACTGTTTTCAGTGATTGATATTTACCCCAAGCTTTTTAGAAGTTTGAATTAATTACTAATGTCCTGTACGCTTATATTTGTTTTCTGTTTCTAGGAAGTGGGTACTTCCTTCTCGTCGCCCAGATGGAACAAAAGTATATAAGAGCAGAGCTCTTAGAACCCCATTTGTGAAAGTAAGTTTCCAATGATAACTGCAAAAGAAGAAAATTCCAGGAAAATTGATAGATTATCATTACCTATTTTAATAAATTTATTTTATTAGTCTGGCTCAGGATCCATCCTTAAAATAGAAATAGATGATCCTGCGGCACAAGCTATTGAGTTCCTTATACTTGATGAAGCTCAGAATAAGTGGTGAGTCTTTGTACGTGTTGTTTCTTTTCATTAAATTCATATTTATATCGTAAGATCAAACTTCTATTTACAGGTTTAAAAACAATGGTGGGAACTTTCACATTAAGTTACCTTTGAAAGTCAAGTCAGATAAAAATTTTTCAGTTCCCGAAGACCTTGTACAGATTCAAGCATATATTAGGTGGGAAAGAAAGGGTAAGCAGATATACACTCCAGAGCAAGAAAAGGTCAGTGATCAAGTCATGTTCATGTATAGCGTTTAGTCTTCATCATTATTATTATTATTATTTTTAACTAGCTTCCTATTCTTAACTTGCTACATTATTATTCTGCTTTGTCTTTTGAGATTATGAAAGCTGATATTTTGAATTATATTGAGCTTAAATACTTGCTTATGCCAGCAAGAAGGAAAAAACAAAAGGGGGGGGGGGGGGCTTAGTCATATTCAATCTCCTATTAATGCTATGCTTTTGTAAGCTCATGTATTCTTCAACTTTACTAGGATAACACATTTGGTCCTCTTTGTTTTACCACACCCTCGGTTCTATCTTTTATCATGACTTCCACTCTAAGAAGCATGGATACTAATACAGATTCACAACACAACATGTCACCACAATGCAATTGAAAGTTTATTGTCGTGTCTGATATGAAAGTCAAACTTGATATAGCTCTATTTTTAAGTATCAATGCTTCATAGCTTGTAATTGTGGATCAAAGGGGGAAAAAAACTAATAAGAGCTGTACTTTTTCATCCCTAACATGATATAATTTATCATTTTCAAATTAGTTGTATAACTTCAATGTGTTCCCTGCTCTTTTCGTTGATTTCACTGAGATACCTAGTAATCCTCTAAGTGACATGGATTTGGAAACTTGAAAGTTAAAGAAGAAGCCTCTTTATTGTATTTTGTTTTTTAGTGATGATAGAAACTCTGCTGATATTATATTGATTTTCACTCTAGAGTTCTGGTTTACCTTCTCCTTACACTGAAATAGGGACAAAGGTGTACTGGTAATTGGGTTTACAGCAACTTAAGTAAGGAAAATGGAAGCAAAGATGAACAAAGAACAACAGAAATGATAGTCCCCGGAAGTTAGTTATCCCTAGTCCCCATCCACGCACACAGCTACCTCATGCTCCTGATCCTTTTTTCCTCTTTTCCTCTTTTTTGTCTCTTGTAAGTTTTAAGTGTCTGTGGGTCGAGGGTATTAGCCCCATAAGGCCTATCAAGTGATAAGAAGATACCACATGTTCATGTTATCCTTAGAAATTTGATTATCACAATATGACAATGCCATTCCTTTTGTTGTCCTGTTTACAATTGCAACCTGAATGGCACATGTGTAGATGCTTTAAGGTGATCCAGAAAATAGCTTTCATTAAAATGCTGTATCTGTTTTCAACTTGTGAGGTTGCTTTGCAGCTTTGGGGTAGGCCTTTTGACTATGTTCGATGAGAAGTGGGTTTGCCTTAGACCATTTTTAAGCTATTCATTTTAGAGGCTGTGGTAAAAGGAAAGTGTTTAAAATCCTTAGGCAGTGTGTGCGTTTGCCTTAGACCATTTTTAAGCTATTCATTTTAGAGGCTTTGGTAAAAAGACTGTTTAAAATCCTTAGGCAGTGTGCTGTTTTTGTGGTCCTCTGGTGATTATGTCTTGAGCAAATGTTAGAGCGTTAATCATATCCATTTTTAGCTTAAGTAGTTACTTGTCTTTTTTGTTTTTGAACTTCTTATCCTCCTCCGTTGATCTTTTACTTCATAAATTCCTTTCTCATCTCCCACTCCCAAAACCCCCCCAAAAAAAAAGGAGAAGAAGAAGAAGAAGAAGCTGTCATCTTTTTGTAGTTTGCTGTTTGCTTAATATGTTTCACGGCATGGCAAGGGATTTTTATAATTTCTACTTATATGTGATGTATAAATGATTCCCCCCTCGCCCCTTGTGTTTTGGTAGGAGGAATATGAAGCAGCTAGAATAGAACTATTGGAGGAACTGGCTAGGGGTACTTCAATACAAGACCTTTATGTGAGGTTAACAAACAAAACTAATGCCACTGAAGTCAAGGAGCCTTCTACTTCTGAAACAAAGATAATACCTGATGAACTTGTACAAGTACAAGCCTATATACGTTGGGAAAAAGCTGGGAAGCCTAACTATTCTCCAGATCAACAACTTGTAATTTCAGAACATACTTTCTGATTTCCATTTTCTGTTGGGTATTACTTAGATTGTCAAAGTTATATTGCTTATTTAACTTCTTTATTTATCTATTGAGACTTTTCTGCTGTGAGTGCTTATTGACTTCTGTGATCTATATAACAGAGGGAATTTGAGGAAGCAAGAAAAGAATTGCTAGCTGAGCTTGAGAAAGGCACTACTATAGGTGAGATACAGAAGAAGATTTTTAAAGGAGAGATACAGACAAAGGTTGCCAAGCAATTGAAAACCAAAAAATATTTTCGTGCCGAAAGAATCCAGCGGAAAAAGAGAGATTTGGTGCAACTTATCAGCAGACATGTCGCTGAAAACATTTTTGAACAAGATATAGCTGCACCAAAAGCCTTGACAGTGATTGAACGATATTCCAAGGCAAGGGAGGAACAGAATAGGGGTCTTGTTTTGATTAAGGAAATCTACAAACTCACTGATAATGATCTTTTGGTGGGACAATATCTTATTCATGTTTACTTCTCATCTGTTTCTGCTGGTATTTATTTTTTCTAGTATAAATTTGAATATTGACAGTGTTTCATATCTTTAAGGTTCTTGTTACTAAAGATGCTGGCAAGACAAAGGTCCACCTGGCTACAGATCTTAAATCGCCTGTTACTCTTCACTGGGCCTTATCTAGAACAACACCAGGCGAGTGGTTGGTGAGTGTATTAGTTTGTTAAGGAAAAAATGTGTCAAAATTCCTAAACTTTAGAACATTGGCATAACTTGGAGTGGCTTACTTTTGGATATTTCGGTCTCTAAGCATGAACTTTTCCACTAAGAAATCAAGATATTTAAGCATGAGACTGGTAGTAAAGAAAATTTTACAAGCAAAATATGGAAGAAAATGGTTATTGAAATTTTTTTCATAGTTCTATGAGGTTAATTGCCAGAATTGGAAGTTGAGAAGTCAATTTTTTTAAACTTTAAAAGGGCTTGATTGAGTGTTTTGAAGAGAGTGGGGTGAGGGAACAACCCACTCTATTGATTAAAAGTTTAATGAAAAAATGGGTGGTATCTCACTCCCCACTGATTGGATGTTCACTGTCATTAATGGGTGGGTTGGGTTTGGAGGATGAAATTTCCAATATTATCTTTATGGTATTAGTAGCCTTTTAAAATAACAGGCAAGTGGAGAGGGTTAAAAAAGGAAATTAATAATTAAAAAGAACCCAAACCACCCAATTTGGAGTGGTTTGAAATTTGGGGTGTGGGATGGGTTATCCCACCCCTACTCCACATCACTCCCAAACCATTCCCCCAAGCAAGCCCTAAAGTTGAGGGGGGTCTATGAATTTTTCCAATTTGTTAATGGTTAAGACTGAAACTGACGCACTATGGATATTGAAATTCATGTCACTGTCTGTCTGCTTTAATGGGCAGGTACCTAATCCAAGTGTTCTGCCCCCTGGTTCAGTTGCTGTGAATGGGGCTGCTGAAACACAATTTAAAACTAGTTTTTCATCTGATCCTTTTTATGAGGTATCATGCAAAATATATCTGAAGTTGTATTCTTCATTATCTGAGGTCATTTAGGTTTGCAGTTGAAAGTATTAATAGTCAATAAAATTTTCAGGTCCAATCCTTAGATATAGAAGTTGAAGATGATACTTTTAAAGGAATGCCTTTTGTCCTTCTGTCCGGTGGAAAATGGATAAAGAACAATGGGTCAAACTTCTATGTTGCATTTGGTAGTGGAAAGAAGCAAATACAAAAGGTTACAATCCTTGATACTGCAATAGAGATTGCTTATAATCAATTTTCTTTACTTATGTCACCTTGCTATATCTAATTGAAAGATTTTTTTCTTTGAAAGGATCATGCTGATGGCAAAGGTACTGCCAAGTTTTTGTTGGATAAAATAGCAAAAATGGAAGACGAGGCACAAAGGTCCTTTATGCATCGGTCAGTAATCTCCTAAAACCTTTTGACTTCTTCATTACATGAATTTAATCTATCCTCTAATGTGATTGTAATCTTCTATGTATAAGGTTTTTTCCTATGGGATCTTGAGTTAACTGATTTCCCAATACTTTTTAGTAAAGCATTTGGCTTAGGGACTGGTCCATGGTTTCTGACTGAGTTAGAGACATGGAGGAAGGGACATTGAAGGGTTCTACATGTTATGTGTTTTTGTTATGTGCATTTATATGTCACAAGACTTAGTTCAGTTGCCTTTATTTTTGTCCCCTGTTCCAGAGTTGCTTTTGTCTTATTGAGGTTATTCATCACTAATGCACTGGAAATCAGCATTTTATTTGATTTTGGAGCTCATTAAAAATTGCCTTAGATCCCTCTTATTGGGAATCATAATGGAATTACAGTGGTGGAAATTGGAGACAACTATCAAACTGTGATATGGCAAAGCTGATGAAGCTTCAGTTAGAAGTGAAATTACTTGATTTTTAATTGAATATTTCAGTTATATTCATTCCTTAAAATAATGTCAACTGATAGATGCTCTTGCAAATTGAGTCAACCTTTTGACTACTATATTATATGTAACACAAGTCTCTTGTGATATCAAGGCTTTCTAAAACATTCTCTCTCTTTCTTTTATTCTTTACATGGTATTAGGGCTTAGAACCAGAGAAGAGTGAGCCTTGAGAGTTTCTAGGGCTGGAGCTGTGCACACATCTCTAGTGGAGCTTCAGCTCCCCTTCTCTAGTCGATGTTCGATCACCTTCTACGGCCGTCCACTGGCCACTTTCTCTAGTAGTCCTTCATCCACCTTTTTCAGTGTTCCTCCGGTCACCTTCTCCAATCAGCCATGTTAAAGCAGATCATTGTCTGGCGTCAACTCCATCTGTCACTTAGAGTTAACTCTAAGTTCTATAGTGTAGGGTGCAGAGTATAGAATGAGGTGCAGTGTATAGAATCTTTTTGTATTGTATTCTGTTGTAACTGTTGTCTTGTTTCTCTTTGTAATTTAGTGTGGTTATTTTATTCTTTTCAATTAGCCATATGGCACAAGGAGAGTAGTGAGCTTGTAACTAATTCATTCTTTATATTGAATTCACTCAGCCACAAGTGGGATTGAGCCTTCCATTCATTTCTCTCTCTACTCTGTTTTCTTAACTTGGTATTAGAGCAACAAAGGCTTGCCCCATGACAACCCAAAATCTTTCACTGCATCCAACATCGCTTCTACTGGAGGCCAAGTTACAGAGCTTATCTCTTCTACAGTGACAAACACCCTTGACAGAGGCAATTCAATCTTCAATTCATTTAACCCGTTTTGCTTTGTCAAGTTAGACAGAACAAATTACCTTCTCTGGCAGTTGATGATCCTTCCAATCATTAGGGGCAACAAGTTAGATGGGTTCATCTTTGGGACTAGATCATGTCCATTGAAACTTGTTTCTAAAGATGTAGAAGAAAAGTTAAATCTAGCCTACGAGGAATGGATTTCCATAGACCAACTTCTACTTGGATGGCTCTTAAACACCATGACTCTGGATATTGTGTTGTAGATGATCCTTCCAATCATTAGGGGCAACAAGTTAGATGGGTTCATCTTTGGGACTAGATCATGTCCATTGAAACTTGTTTCTAAAGATGTAGAAGAAAAGTTAAATCTAGCCTACGAGGAATGGATTTCCATAGACCAACTTCTACTTGGATGGCTCTTAAACACCATGACTCTGGATATTGTGTTGTAGATGATCCATTGTTCCACTTCTGAAGAGCTTTGGGCTGCTACTAAAGATTTTTCAGGAGCACATACCAAGTTGAGAGTCACTCTATATAAGAGTGAATTTCAATGAACCAAGAAAGGAAGCATGAAGATGGAAGAATACCTTGCCAAAATGAAGAACATCTCTGACAATTTAACACTTGCTAGAAGCCTCATATCCTTAAGCAATTTGATTACACATACCATAGTTGGACTTAATTCTAATTATACCCCTATTGTTGTACAACTCTTTGATAAAGATGGATTATCTTAGATTGATTTGCAGGCAACTCTACTTACCTATGAGAGTAGACTTGAAATTGAGTAGTTTCTCCAATTTAACTATGGGAAATTCAAATTCCTTTGCTAATGTAGCTATGGTAGACAATTGTCCTCAGAACTAGGAAGCTAGCAGAGGACGTTGGTGTGGATCATCTAAGAGAAACTATCGAGGATCAAGGTGTTGTGGAAGAAGCTTTAGAAGCCAAAAACCCATTTGTCAAATCTGCAACAAAATGGGCTAGATTGCTGCAACCTGTTCCTTTCGATTTGATAGAAACTACCAAGGATCCTCAATGGCAACAAGAGGAATGACTCAGGATATTTTGCTCTCTTGGACACACCTTGCACAATTAGTGACAACTTCTGGTATTTAGACAGTGGGGCCAACAACTATATAACAAGTGACATTAGTCAAGTTGAGAATCCAGCAAGCAACAATGGTAAGATGAAAATTACAGTAGGTAATGGGGAACAAATTAAAGTACTAAGTGTTGGAAATTCTAAAGTAAAATCTAGTTTGGGACAGTCACTTTTGATGAAAAATGTGTTATAGGCTCCCAAAATTGCTAAAAATATCGAGTATATTTAAACTCACCATTGACAATGATGTTGTTGAATTTGACTCCAGCAAATGTTCTGTGAAAGACAGGGATATTTGGGTTGTTCTGATGCAAGGAAAAGTAGAAGAGGGACTATATAAAGCTGATGACTTTAGTTCGTCTCATATCAGAAGTGCATCCTTACAAAGGCCTCAAGACTTTCATAATTCTAATGCTTTTATTATTTCTATTAATTCAAGTTTTGAGTGATTGTAATGTGAAAGTTAATGCTAATGAAAAGTTTGAGTTCTCTAAATCTTGTTAATATGGCAAGTCCCATTCTCTACCATTCAAATTATCTCATTTACATGCCTCCAGGCCTCTAGAACTTATTCACACAATCCTATGGGGACTCTCACCAATGGTGTCCATAAATGGTTTCAAATTTTATATTCTGTTCCTTGATGATTATAGTAGGCACTCTTGGGTTTATCCTTTAAAGTCCAAGGATGAAGCCTTGAATGCCTTCATTCAAGTTTAAGCAATTTGATGAAAATCAATTTGACTACAAGATTAAAACATTGCAGAGTGACTAGGATGGTGAGTTTCAAAGTTTTACAAGCTTGATACAAGAGTCTGGAATATTGTTTTGACACTCCTGTCTTTATGCTTACTCATAGAATGGCATTGCAGAAAGAAAACACAGACATTTGGTGGAAGTTGAACTTATTCTCTTAACTTAGGCTAAGATGCCACTTCATTTTTGATGGGAAGCCTTTCATAGAGCCTCATACTTAATAATCAATAGACTTCCTTCTGCTATGTTAGGTGGGTTTCACCCTTCTTCAAACTATATGGAAGTCATCCTGACTACAAAGGACTAAAAATGTTTGGCTGTGCATGTTTTCCCTTGCTTGAGGCCTTATAATCAATACAAACTTCAATTCCACACAACTAAATATGTTTTCCTTGGTTACAAAAATTCTCATAAAGGATTCAAATGCTTGAGTCCCATTAAAAGAGTTTATTTGTCTAGACATGTTTTTTATGATTTGGATTTTCCGTTTGTCTCAGGATTTCTCAATGCAAGGCAAGCATCTTAAGATGAAATTCATCCTGTTGCTTTCTTTAAATTGCCTTCACCTTACTGCAGATCATTGTTCGGAAGCCTCACATATGCATCAGCGTTCAATAGCTACAGTTGAGTCATCATCTTCAATTGCAGGATCTATTGGATTTAGCTCAATTTTTTTTGGGATTAACTTAGGCTCTGTTGGAGTTAATGCATCATCTTTAGTAGAAGGATTTGTTGGAGTTGACTCAGATTCTGTTAGAGTTAACTCAAGCTCTTCTAGAGTTAACTCAGGTTCTAAAGGGGTTAACTTTGACAAGTCAGATAATCTCAAAAATTCTAATGTCTCAGAACACGTTACAAAACAAGGCCATAATGTTCCCTCAGGGAAAGTAGTGCTTGGAACAACAAAAAAGCCTTTTGGCACAAAATGATCATTGGAAGCAAACATGGAATTTATAAACCTGAGCTTCCATTCATTGATCTTACCCTAGTTGAAGAAAATAGTAAGCTTGAGCCAACCAAAGTTACTTATGCAATTTAGTCATCACAATGGAAGAAAGCAATGGAGTTAGAATATGATGCTTTGGTCAACAATAACACTTGGACTTTAGCTCCGTATACTGGTCAAGAAAATCTTGTAGACTGCAAGTGGATGTTCAAGCTAAAGTACGATCCAAATGGCATAACACAGAGGCATAAAGCTTGGTTAGTTGCAAAAGGTTTTCAACTAGATCTTGGAGTGGATTGTGGTTGGACCTTCAACCTTGTGATTAGAGCTTCAAACATTAGACTAACACTTATTGTTGCAGTCGCTCTTGAATGGGAAATCAGGTAACTTGATGTGAACAATGTCTTTTTGAATGGCTTTTGAAGGATTTCACTTTGAAATTCCATGTTTTATTTCAAAATAGTAGCAACAATTTATAGAGGAAATAGGTCACAGAATTTTAGCCAATCAACTTCAATATAAAAGGAAATAATAGCCACATAATATAAGCCAATTATCCTCAAAATAAAAGGAAATAAACATAAATAAAAAATAAAGCCTTAATAGGAATCAAATAAGGAAATAAAACATTTGACTTCACCCCATTAATAGAAAATATCCTATATGATTCTTCCCAAGAATCGTAGGATTCCAACAACTTTCTTAATGAAACAGTATACATGGCTCAACTAAAGGGTTTCAAGGATCCAAATAAACCGACACATGTATGCAAGCTAATGAAGGTAATTTATGGTTTTAAACAAGCACCAAGGGCATGATTTAAGAGATTGACAGACATGTTACTCAATTGGGACTTTTGTAACTCCAAGGCAAACAACTCTCTTGTCTTTCTCAAAGACAAGTCACAAATATTATTTGTCTTGATCTGTGTAGATGACTTCAGAGTCACTGGAAATCACTTGGGCAGCTTGAGATGCTTCACCCAAAAGTTGAATAGCTTGTTTACTTTTAAAGATTTTGGCAACCTTCATTACTTTTTGGGCATTAAGGCTTATCAAGATGATATTGGCTTGTATTTAAGTCAAGGAAAGTATGTTGTTGGTCTTCTTAGGAAGTTCAACATGAATAATGCAGCACCTTGCCCAACTCTCAGGGTGGCTGGTAAAAGTCTTTTGATCAATGATGGGGACCCACTAAAGGATTCTTCAAGCTACAGAAGTGTTGTCGGGGCTTTATGATATCTTACTAAATCGAGACTAGACATTTGTTTTGCAATAAACAAGCTTAACCAATTTCTGAGTTCCCTAACAAATGTTCATTGGCAAGCTATTAAAAAGGTTCCTCAATACCTTAAAGGAACATTGGATTTTGGTCTTCACGTTAAGCCTTTTGAAATGTTGTTTCTGTCATGCTTTGCAAATGTAAGGTGCAGAATATAGAATAAGGTGCAGTGTATAGGATCTTTTTCTATTGTATTCTGTTGTAACTTCCATTAATCTAGTGTAGTTATTTTATTCTTTTCGGTTAGCCACCTAGCATAAGGAGAGTGGTGAGACTAGAACTAATTTATTCTTTATATTGAATTCTCTTAGCCACAAGTGGGATTGAGCCTTTCATTCATTTCCCTCTCTGCTCTGTTTTCTTAACTGGCCACTTTTTCTGCAAAACTCGGACAACTTTTCTGGTAATTCTTGGGCCATTTCTTTTGGCTCTTCTTTGCTATTGTGCTTTATTCTAGTGGCCCTTTTCTATAGTTTTGTGCCACTCGAGCTACTCTTCTCGCTGTACCTTATTTTGGTGGCCTTTTTCATTAGTTACATATCACTCTGATCACTCTTCCCGTTGTGCTTTATTCTAATGGAGCTTTTCTTCGGCTGCTTGTCACTTCCATCACTCTTTTTGTAGTGCATTATACCAGTGTGTTTACCTGCTTTCAGCAGTGCTATTTCTCTATGGCTGAGCATCATTCCAGTTGCATGTTACTCTAGATGCTCTTCTGCCTGTCCTTTATCCTGGCAGAGCTTTTCTCTAGCTGCATGTCACTTCAACTGTTTTCTGCTTTGCATTTTACCTGCATGTTTACTTTCTTTTAGCAAAAGTGTTGCTTTTCAACCTCCTTGGTGATGTTCCATTGTGGTACATAGTGACTTGCTTGAGTGTTCCAACTATTTTCAGATATGAGTTCCTTATTCTGGGTTATCTATTGGCTGCCTTTTGTTTGAAAAGTCAACACGATGCTCATAAAGTTTATCATCAAGGAGTTTTATTAGCTGATTTCTATTATTGAGTTTTTTTAATTGTTGTTTGAATTTTTTTTCCTCGTCAATTAGGTTTTATTAGTGTTCTTTCAATATTGTAAAACTAGAGGAGAAGTTTTGAGTAAATGTGTAAGAGATGATCTATCTCCTTCGCACATAAGTTTTATTTATATAGAAAATAAGTAAAGAGAAGTACAATAAATCGTATAATGAACCTAGATACTAGTATGTAAATTATGAATCTAGACACAATTTTAATACTATATACATCCTTACTCTAGCACTCCACTTCAAGCTAGAATATATGTATTATAAGCACCAAGCTTGTTACATATGTAGTTGATCTGAGGACCCCTAAGAGACTTAGTGAACATATTTGTTAGTTGGTCATTTGAACTGATGAATTTGGTAGCAAGATATCCAAATTGAATCTTCTCGCATATAAAGTGACAATCAATTTCAATATGTTTGGTCTTCTCATGAAAGACTGGATTGGAAGCAATATGCATTGTTGCTTGATTGTCACAAATCAACTCCATTTGATTAATATTTCCGAACCTCAAGTCCTGAACAAGTTGCTTTAGCCATATAAGTTCATATGTTGCAAAAGCCATGGCATGATATTTAGCTTTTGTGTTAGACCTTGTAATGCAATCGTATTTTGTTTCTTGCTTTTATAGGAGACTAAATTACCACTAATGAAGTGACAATCAATTTCAATATGTTTGGTCTTCTCATGAAAGACTGGATGGGAAGCAATATGCATTGTCGCTTGATTGTCACAAATCAACTCCATTTGATTAATATTTCCGAACCTCAATTCCTGAACAAGTTGCTTTAGCCATATAAGTTCATACGTTGGAAAAGCCATGGCATGATATTTAGCTTTTGTGTTAGACCTTGTAATGCAATCGTATTTTGTTTCTTGCTTTTACAGGAGACTAAATTACCACTAATGCAAACACAATATCCTAGAGTAGATCATATATCAATAAGAGAGCCAGCCTAGTCTACATCACTATAACCACTTATCTAAGAGTTACCCTTATCTTCATTTAATAATCCTTGCCTCGGACCTCCTTTGATGTATCTGAGAATGGGAATCACATCAACTTAGGGTATGTTTGGTACACCGTATAAGACATGATAGTATAAGCTAATACAATACATTATGAACTTATAACTTGTTTGGTGCATGTAATGTATTGTATAAGGTTATACATCATAGCTTTCTTATACATCAAAATGACGTATAATCTAATCATGCCTTGGGGGGTGGGATTAGGCCTGATTAGATTTTAATGTATAAATACTTATCAATACTTTTCATTTTTAATCCCTCACCTATGGAATATTCCTTAGCTAGATTGGATCAGTTTTAATTAATACTAGTTGAGAGCGGGTTAGTTGGGTCATTTTTAAATTTTTGATAAAAATTATAAAATTATAAAGTAACCTTAAAAAAATAAAATTTTTATATAAGTTCTTATAAAATAATTTTTGATAAAAATTATAAAATGACCCTAAAAAATAAAATTTTTATATAAGCCTCTATAAAATTGTATTTTATTATTAAAATTTTTTTATATAAGTCTCTATAAAATCATTTTTTTAAAAAAATTAATAGAATTAGGATAAGCTCTGCAAAAACTAATTTAAAATTAAACTTAGTCTAATTAGTTTAGTATGAGATTAGGTTAAATTGATTTCTTAAACTAGTTAAGTCACTTTTTTTTTTTAATATTTGGTAAAAATTATAAATTGACTCTTAAAAAATAAAAAAATTTATATAAGTCCTTATAAAATTATATTTTGTCCCTAAAAAAAATAAAAATTTCATATAAGTCTTTATAAAATTATATTTTAACTATTTAGCTTGATGTAACTAAACGAAATCAGGTCACTCAAGTCACTAGGTTAGTCTAATTGGTTTAGTATGAGACTGGATTAGATTAGTCTCTTAAACTAGTTAAGCCACTTTTTTTTTTAATATTTGGTAAAAAAATTATAAATTGACTCTAAAAAAATAAAAATTTCTTATGAGTCCTTATAAAATTATATTTTAACTATTTAGCCTAATGTAACCAGACGAGATCAGATCACTTAAGTCATTAGGTTATCATGCATTATATGCAACCCTATTCACCCATACTTTTTTTTAAAAAAAGTAATATAACATAGAAAGATATAGTATATTTTTTAAGTAAAGGTTATTTTTGTTAAAAGAGTTAATTTTTATCCTATCTAGTGTTATATAGTGCATCATCAAATAAATGATAATATTATCTTATACAATATATTATCTTATACAGTATCATACCAAACACTGCATAGTCTTAAAATTTTATCAGGCTTTATCCTATCAGGCCTTATCCTATCAGGTCTTATACTATCAGGCCTTATCCTATACATCATACCAAACAGGCCCTTAATGATTATCACATGGAGATTGTAAGAATTGACTAACTACACTTATAGCAAATGATATATCTAGACGAGTAATGGTGAGGTAGTTAAGTTTTCCAACCAATCTCCGGTATCATTCTGGATCTACAATAGGCTTCCCCTGTTCTAGTAGTAGTTTGACATTCAGATCTATGAATTGGTTTACAATTTGACATTCCTATTTCACTCAGTATGTCTAAGGCATATTTCCTTTGTGATATAGCAACCCTAGTGCAAGATTGGGCCACCTCAATCCCCAGAAAATATTTAAATTTTTCTAAATCTTTAGTTTGAAAAAAAAAAGAGTAGATGTTACTTCAGTTGAATGATACCACCTTGATCATTGCCCATGATAACAATGTCATCCACATAAACAACTAGGTAAATGCATTGATCAGATGATGTGTGGTGATAAAACACAGAATGATTTGCCTCACTTTGAACCATCCCAAAGAGCTAAATTTGCCAAATCGAGCTCGAGGAGATTGTTTTAAGCCATGAAGAGATTAATGTAGACGGCAAACCTTTTCAAACTCCACCTGAGCAACAATACTCGGCGGTTGCTGCATATGGTCTTCATCAAGTTTATCGTGAAGAAAGGCATTTTTTATGTTAAGTTGATAGAGAGGCCAGTGGCGCATAGCAACTATAGAGAGGAGCAAGCGGACAGAAGTAATTTTTGCAACAAGAGAAAAGATGTCGCCATAATCAAGGCAAAAAAGCTGAGTATATCCCTTGGCAACTAGATGAGCTTTCAGATGATCAATGGTCCCATCGGGGCCAACCTTAACAACATATACCTATTGACAGCCAATTTAGGTTTTGCTTGGAGGTAAAAAGACTAAATTTTAAGTCTTATTAGAGTGCAAGGCAGCCATTTCATCAATTATTGCTTGTTGCCATCTAGGATGGGAGAGTGCCTCACAAACATTCCTTGGAATAGACACAGGATCCAAGGAAGACACAAAAGCATAATAAGGTGGAGACGAATGATGATAACTCAAAAAATTATAAAGAGGATGAGGATTACGAGTGGAGTGAGTACCTTTGCGAAGGAATAAGAGAACTCTCAGGGGGAGGGAGGGTTGAGGTAGGGCTAGTGCTGGAGTGGGGGCTGAGTGAACAGCCTCATCAATAGAGTCTGTAGGAATGGCTGGACGATGATGCCAATGATATGTTTGAAGAGGAGTGATTGTTAGAGGATCAATGCAGAGAAGAGGAAGAACTTTAGATATAAAGTGACGTCCTACTGTGAGAAAAGAAGAGAATGGAGATGTTTCAAAGAAAATTACATCAGTTGAGATAAAACAATTTTTAGTCTCTAGAAAGTAACATCGATATCCCTTCTAAAAAAGTGAATATTCAAGGAAGATATATTTGATGGATTTGGGCGTAAGTTTATCTTTCTCAGGGATTAGATCCTGAACAAAACAAATGCAACAAAAAATATGAAGGGACAGAGGATAAAGAAATTCAGTGGGAAATAAAATAGAGTAGGGAACTTGGTTTTGTAACACAGAAGAAGGCCTGCGATTAAAGAACTGTATCGCCCTAAAACGAAGGGGCATATTAGAATTTAGGAATAAAGTATGAGTGGTCTCAATGAGATGTTGATTTTTATGCTCAACCACTCCATTTTGTTGGGGGTATGTGCACATGCAAACTAGTGAAGAATTCCTTGTGAAGATAAAAAGGTTTGGAACGGGGCAAAAAAATATTCACTTCTATTATCACTTCATAAAATAGATATAGAGACCCTAAATTGATTTTTAACCTTAGCACAAAATGATTGAAAAATTAAAAGAACCTTAGAATGATTTTTCATTAAATATAACTGAGTGTAACACAAATAATCATCAATAAAGGTTATAAGATATTGGAAATCAAAAATAGATAAAACATGACATGGACCCTAAGCATTAGAATGAACTAATTTAAAAAGGGACGTAGCCTAATTATTGATACGTTTAGGAAATGAAGCATGAGTTTGTTTACCAAGTTGACATGATTCACATTCAATTGACTTCAAAGTAGAACAAGAAGGAAACATTTTTTGAAGTTTAAAGAGACTGGAATGATATATCTCCCTTACATAAAGGTCTTATTTATATAGAAAATAAGTAAAAAGAAGTACAATGTAGTACAATGAACCTAGACATTAGTATGTACATTACGAATCTAGACACAATTTTAATACTATGTACATCCCCATTCTATCAAAATGAATCTAGACATTAGTATGTACATTACGAATTTAGACACAATTCTAATACTATGTACATCCCTATTCTATCAAATACCAATGGTTGCATGCTTTGCAACAAGCTTGATGCATATGGTTTACATGCTCTAGCATGAAGAGGGGGGGTTGTTAAAATATAGCATTAGTTTGTCTTTCTTCTTTGTCTAGTTAAACTATAGAAGTCCTATATTAGTTGTATCTCAACCTATGCAACCTTTGAACTATTAGGGCCTATTTAGTATATTGTATAAGATAAGGTTTAATAAAATTTTAAAACTATGTAGTGTTTGGTATGATATTGTATAAGATAATATATAATATAAGGTAATACAATCCTATGTTTGGTAAAGTATTGTATAATACTAAATAGGATAAAAATTTAACTTGTTTGACAAAAATATCTTTAAAAATATATTATATTTATTCAAATTTATTATGTTATATTAATTTTTAGAGAAATTAAAGTCCTTCTATCATTAAAAAAAATAAAAAAGAAATTAAAACAAAAAATAAAAGAAGAATTATTTTTTGGGGGGGGGGGGGGGGGAGAGAGAGAGAGCACAGGTGAGTAGGGCTGCACATGATATTCGACTACCTGACTAACTTGATCACATTGGGTTGGATTGGGCCAAGCTGACCCCAACAACAACAACAATAAAGCCTTCTCTCACTAAATAGGGTCAGCTACATAAAAAGTTGACTTAAAAAAAAAAGATATCATGCCAGGCCACATGATTAGGCTAGACTGGTTATGTTGGCCTGTTTAGCTTAACTCAACTTGGTCTTGCTAATTTCTTTAAACAATTTATTTTATAAAAGTTTATGTGAAATTTTTTTTAAATGACAAAATGTAATTTTATAGGGATTTATATGAAAATTTTATTTTTTAAAGAGGTATTTTATAATTTTTACCAAATATTTAAAAAAAAGATAAAGTGATTTGGACAACCTATGAAAACAGCTTTATATTAAATTGAATTGGGTCGGGCCAAGCTGAAGAATTAGTCTTAGAAAAAGAAGCATGGCCTATGAAAACTACTAGTGCTTAGCGGCTTGGTCCTACACAAGTTAGGTTGGGCCAAAAAAATTTAGGTAGATTGGGCCAAACTAGCCATGTTAGCCAATTTGGCTCTACTCGAGCGATCCTTATGATCTTTTTTTTTTTTTTTAAATTTCATACTGACTTGTATTTTTTTTAGAGGTCATTTTATACTTTTTATTAAAAAAATTGGAAAACAAAAGGATGGCCTAACCACTGACATCACTTAGTACTAAATCAAATTAGGTTATGTTCGGGCACCGGGTTTTAAAAAAGTAGCGTAGTACAAAATCGGGCCAAGCATCAAACTAGGCCAAAACTTGGCATAGGAACACCCTTACAGTTGAGGGTTGAAATGAGAAAATATTGATAAATTCTTATACATCAAAACTTAATCAGACTTAATTCCACCCCCTAAGGCTTGATTAGGCCATTACATTATTTTGATATACAAGAGGGGTTTGATATGTAAGCTTATATAATACATTATTTGCACCAAACAAGTAATAACTTTATAATTTTTTGTACTAGCTTATTCTATCATATGTAATACAGTGGATTAAACGGGCCTTAAATATATGTAACACAAGCCTCCCTTGATATCAAGGCTTTCCAAAGTATTCTTTCTCTTTCTGTTATTGCTTATACTATTGTGACAAAATAGTAAACCTCTTGTAGGGACAGAACTAGGGCAAGAGTTTTGAGGAGCAGGGCAAAATGAAAAATGTTGAGGATCTTTGAGGGAAATTTAAATTTTGAGGGGATCATACTTATAATATTATATAGATAAAATATATAGGCAATTTTTTGAAAATATAAAAATATGGGGGCATTCTATAAGGTAAGTCAACTCTCTTGGATTTGTTTTAAAGCTAAATTGCAGTTATGGATTTTTTTAATATGTATACCTGTTACATTTAATGAACCTTCTCTTAGTGTTTTGTTTCTGCTTTATCACCATCCCTGATGCGTTTGGTTGAAGAAAGTATCAAATGCATGGGGATTTCTCAAGGCCTTGTTATTTGCCTCTTATCAATCCATCATGTGAAAGTTGAAAATTTACTCTTCTCCAATATCTTATAAATGCTCACCAATATGGTTTGTATGGTTATACTTTGTTCAGAGGGATCTGATTAAACTACTCAAACTTTTTCTCAGATTTAACATTGCAGCAGATCTGATAGATCAAGCGAAGGATGCTGGCCAGTTGGGTCTTGCAGGTATTTTGGTGTGGATGAGGTTCATGGCAACAAGGCAGCTCATATGGAACAAAAATTACAATGTGAAGCCACGGTAGACTTCTTATAAAAAATTTAGTTATATAAAAATGATTTTTTTTCCCAATAAATAATCACCATTGTGAATCGTGCATAATTTAAATTTCTGCCTTAAATTTGGCTAGTTTCATCATTTGTCTCTAGGAACAAGCTATTCATTTGCTATATGTTCTGTGATAGTCTTTCTGTCCCCGCTTGACCATCTTCTGATCACAAGTTTTGATTCTACGTACCTATTGGAACAGTGAGATCAGTAGAGCTCAGGATAGGCTTACAGATTTACTTCAGAAAGTGTATACAAGTTATCCACAGTACAGGGAACTTGTACGAATGATCTTGTCTACAGTTGGTCGTGGAGCTGAAGGTGATGTAGGACAGCGGATTCGGGATGAGATTCTTGTTATCCAGGTGGATGTAACTTGTTATTTGATTTTCCTTGGTGTCTGAGCATTTCCTTTTAATCACATGGAAAAATGTTATTTGATTTGCAGAGAAATAATGATTGCAAGGGTGGAATGATGGAGGAATGGCACCAGAAGTTGCACAATAATACTAGTCCTGATGATGTTGTAATCTGTCAGGTAATGTAGTTGTTAATCTTTAATTATGGAATTCCTAATGATTTGCCTCATTAGCCTTGCATTTGACTTTCTGGTATGTTCTCCAGGCACTGATTGATTATATAAATAGTGACTTTGACATTGGTGTTTACTGGAAAACATTGAATGCCAATGGAATAACAAAAGATCGTCTTCTGAGCTATGACCGTGCTATCCATTCTGAACCAAATTTCCGGAGAGATCAGAAGGAAGGTCTTTTGCGTGATCTAGGAAGCTACTTGAGGACTTTGAAGGTTAAACTGATATATCTTTGTGGCCTTAATTCTGTGATCTATCTATGTTTTTCCCATAAGTAAAATACATTAGTTGGGAAAGCTTCTGGCCTCTATTAAATAATTTTCTTTCTTGTAAACTTGCTGTGCTGCTAATTATGTGCCATATATTAGTGAGATATGCATATAGCTTTATGTATGTCTGATGGCAAAGAAAATCAACATTTTGGAGCTCACTTAGTTTCAGATAAAGATTCTTGTTACCAATTAAAAGCAGAGGGGGTCAATATTATTCTATTTTACGTTCTATAAGGCACCTGCTCCTGCTACAATTTATTTGAATGTGTTGCATCTGTCACCCCCTCATTGGTGGTGTTGTCAAAATAATTTGTCCAATTCTGTGTAGCCTAGCCTTGATTCACCTACAGATTATATTCTGCTTGGTCATAATTTTGGCTTGTTTGCATTTCAATGCAGGCCGTTCATTCAGGTGCAGATCTTGAGTCTGCTATTTCACATTGTATGGGATACAAATCGGAGGTAACAAGCATAGCTGCTTCTGTTGTCCAAGGGACCATCTTGTTCTTAAGATTTGATAAATCTTATAGATCTTTACATTTTTCATTTTTCTATTCCATTATTCCTTAGGGTCAAGGCTTCATGGTTGGCGTGCAGATAAATCCAGTATCTGGTTTGCCATCTGGTTTTCCAGTAATGTTATTCAACTTTTTTTCTTTAAACAGTTGTTTATGATGTTATTAAGGGTTTTGAATTATAAATTGAGTATATTGTGTCTCTTAAGCAGGAATTACTTGAGTTTATTATGGAACACATTGAAGTTAAGGATGTAGAACTGCTTCTTGAGGTTTATGCTGCTTTAGTGCAATCAATAATAATTCATTTCTGCATTTATTCCCTAGCTTTTCTTATACTGATATATATATATATATTCATATTTTTGCATTAGGGTTTGCTTGAGGCTCGTCAAGAACTCCGTCCATTGCTCTATATACCTCAGGATCGTTTGAAAGATCTTTTATTTTTGGATATTGCCCTAGATTCCACTGTCAGGACAGCACTGGAAAGAGGATATGAGGAATTAAATAATGCTGGACCAGAGGTAAACCCTGTTCTGAGCATCTGATAGTACGTAAATTATCTCACTTAGTTTATCTATGTTGTTATAAGTAAATTTTTAATATTTTATTGAAATAATATATAAAATTTTCAAAAACATGTTGATTTATGGCTTCTGCAGAAAATAATGTACTTCATCTGCATGGTTCTTGAAAATGTTGCACTTTCATCAGATGACAATGAAGATCTCATCTACTGCTTGAAGGTATAGTGATCTTGTAAATACATGGCCATTTTTGTTTCTTGGTTATTAGATTTGTCATCTGAAAATAAAGAAAGAATTGTGCACTGCCTAGCTGTTTTATATGTTTTAAATGAAAACTGAGCTTAATTGCCAGTGATGAAGTTGCTATGAGTTTGTAAGTGGATAGAAACAAAATTCATAATGTGTTGTGACATCTGAGGTTGTTTTCAAACAATCACTGTCATGATCTTTGTAATGCAGGATGAGAAGATGTAGTTGTCGTTGTTATTATTATTATTATTATTATTATTATTATTGTAGAAGATGAAGTTTAATTTATTTTATTAGTTAATGATTTAATTATTATTTGGGGATTAGGGTTTGTAATTAGAAATTAGGTAATTTAATATTTAATTAGGGATTTGAATAAGGCATTTAGGTCTAGGGATATGTTATCCCATATTATGGCATTTAGTAGGTATCATTAGGATTTCTTATGTAGGTTGCTTATAAATAGGCCTTTAGTCATTTAGGAATATTACCTGATTATTATTGATATTTGATATGCAGTGCTTCTGTGTTTTTCCTTTTCTGTTTCTTCGTTATAGTCCTACACCACTTTGTTTTTGTTATTTACAACAATTCATTATGTAAAGTATTGTCTTTTGGTTAGTTTCATATTTTATAATATTTAAACTAATGTAGCTATTAGAGATTATCATAAAGCTATGGGTAGATTACTTTTCCCTTCCTTGAGAAATAGTTTAATTACACAACCCTCCCTTTTATTATAACAATCCATACTGTCCTCTTTTGAAACCAAAAAATACTCTACACCAAAATCTATTTTAGCCAAAATACCTTCAATTTTATAAAATAGTCATTGTTTTAATTTAGTAAAATTTAAAATCACTTAATAACAAATAATTAATTGTTAAAAACAAAGACATATTCACAAAATAATTTTGCAAAAGAAATCTAACCAATTCATAATAAATATTTAATTTTGACTGCAATAAGTGTTTTAAATGTATATTTAATCAGCGTAAGCATTGTTATAAACATAATGACATTTTAGAATCAATTAAGCTTATTGTTTTAAACACAAAATAAAGAACTTTGAAATATAATTTTGTAAGAAATTTAACTTTTAATAAATTGTATTTTTAATTAAAAAAATATTATCCTTGAGGATAAATTTTGGTCAAAATGGGTTTAGTTGTTGGGTATTTTTTTTGGTTTTAGGTAAGGGTAGTATAGATTTTCATAATAAAGGGGCGAGTCATATAATTAAGCCATCTCTTAAGGGAGGAAAGAGTAATTTATTCTAAAATATTCATAGCCTTTCACTTCACAACTTAAGCTTTTAAGTTAAAATGATCCTTAACATAGTATCAAAGCCAATGATTTGAAAAGATAGAGTACAGAAATAGTGAAGGGAAGATTGTAACAACCCTAATTCTTAATTATAGTGATTAAGCTTAGTTATATGATTAATGATCATAAATCAAAGTCTAAAGTTATTATAATTAATTAAATTAAGAAAAAGTGAGAATTTGAATGTTGATTTTATTGAAGTTATTAGCTAAATAATCAAAACCATTTGAATCCACAAATAATTCCAATTATTAATTAAAAGCCTTTGATTCATTTAACCACTGATTCCACCTTACAAAATCCTTTTATAAGTGTTTCCAAGTCATCACATAACATTATCATGAGGAAATCTCAGGTTTCTCAATTAAAATAAGAGTTTGGGAATTTTTGTCGCGACTTAAACTTTCCTCACCACGGCTAAGTTGGTTATTGGAATTTAAAAATCAAGTTTGGAGACTCCCACCGCGACTTAGTATACCCACATTGCGACATAAATGGTTACTAGAATTCAAAACTAAAATTTCGCACCTTGTGTGTGACTCAGGTTTTTTACGCTGCGACGTAGGTGCTTTTGGGAACCTACTATTCAAATTCTCACAATTGCCACAGCGAGAGAGCCTCCTAGAACTCTCCAAGTCTGTCTCTTGATGCTCGCTGTAGTGAGCTTCCTTTACACTACGGTGAGTTTGCTCTCTGTTACCTTTTTGGGTGAAAATCATGGACTTGATGCCTCGCCGTGGCACCACTAGCTTCTGTAACTCTTTTAGCCGCGACTTAAGTGGTTTTGGCCGTGGCTCTACCCTCTTTTATACCTAAACTCTTTAAATTTCGTCTACCTCATACCAGACCTTTTTCTAGTAACATCATAGAGTCATTTTATCTTAATTTGTAAAGTTCTAATAATATCCTACTATTTAAATTACTCAGTATACCAATTCTAATCAAATTCAAAATTTAGGGATTTTCTCTACCCATTCATCTACTATATATCAACAAATTATGAATTTTGACATTAAGGGATGTAAAAGCCATTATTATTATCATTCAAATATAAATTCTCATAGAAGTTCCATACATTACTAGTTTAAATCAGCATTTAAGGCAACACATGATTACAATATCAAATAATAAGTCATATCTCAGGATCAGCAAGGTTCCATATTAGATATAAATGAGTGTATACATCAGATTCCAAATTTGTATAAGGTCTAGCTCTCTATTAGTTACATCGTTGTTTACCAAATACCAAAATACCTATACTTGGCAATATGATTACATGATGATACTATACCAAAAAAAAAAAAAAAAAATAGCATCTACTCTAAGTTAGATTAACCCAAGTGTAACATTCCTCCCACAAGGTCTCACCTTATGAATATTCATTAACTTGCTTATCTTTATCCTTACCCGTAGAGCCTTCACTTGAAATAGTCAACTCATGAAATGGGGTGATATTGCAAATCTCAGTAACTAAAGGTAAATTTCATATATATGTATCAAATTAATCAACATATATGCATTAAATCAGATAAGCATAAGAAACATCAATCGTATCAGCAAATGAAATAGTTGAACTACCAGTGACCATCGTTTCGTAGCAGTAATCACATACAACATGTTAAAGGGCAATAACACCAGGAAAGGCCTCCCTACGCCGCCACTTTCTTACTGAGCATAACTAGGGCTTAGTTCATTCAGGAGTCTAATCACATTCTTGTGCCTGATCGAAGCATGATGCACGGTGGGCAGTTACATCACAGCTCTACCATGGACTCATAAGGTCCAATTACAACATATCAGATAGCCAACCATTTATTTAGCATTCAAAATCATACATGTGCAACAGATATAAGATTAAATTGAACATATGTATGGAATAAAAAATTAACCTTGGTTGCCTCACTTTGTGGACACTTTTTTGAAGGCTATTAGTAGTATCAAGATCACCCTATGATCATAACATCAAACAATTATTACTCTAAATTATCATTTATAACAACAAACCAAATACTCATAAAATTAAACTACTAATGACTATTTAGAGGACACTTACCTAGTTACCATACAACTCCAAATTCAGGTTTGGTTATCACCATACTAAAAACTTCAAAATACCACTCCACATTCTGGGCAAATTCGTACAAAATAAGGGCTCATATTATAAGGTAGCCATAGGGGTCTCAAACTAGCAGAAAATGCATCAAATGGGAAAAGGATACTTACCTAACCACCCTTCTAGCCTCAACCTCTGAAATTCCACCATGAAATCACCAAACAACAAGTTTTAATTTTGAGTGGAAGATGAAAATGCTCTAAACAAAAAACTAATTTGGTCAAATTGAAGAGGAAGAAGAGAAGGTTGTGTTTCATGAAGGTTATCTTGACTGATTTTGACTCTAGAAGGAATAAATGGAGCCAAGTTAGTGATGGAAGCCCTAGCCTCTCCTTAAGGGGTGAAAATGAGTTTTGCCTCTGCATAATCAAGTGTTTTGCTCTCAACAAATGGATGAAGTTGCTGAACCCTTAGGGTTTTTAGTGAGAAATGGGCTGATCCATCAGCCCAAGATCCATTTGGGTTCACTCCTAGTTGTTGGGCCAAAACTAAGTGAGGTGGGTTGCAGAAGCTCTTAGGGTTGGGAAGAAATATGCTAACCCAAAGGGCCAAAATCTGTTTGGGTTTTGATTTTTTATTTGTTGGGCTAACTATAAGAGTCTATTAACATTAGGTCTATACATGATTAAGGTTGGGCTTTTAAGAAATGGATTTAGGTTAGTCATATGGCCAAAATTAAATATCCATCTCCCTTTCCATTTAATTAACTTTATTAATTAATGAGATTAATTCCCTAACTCATCATGATTATTCTAAATTAATTTCGGAGTGTTCCAGAGATCATTGTGAAATCAAATGTGAGTAGAAGTCCAACATTGAAAGTGAACAGATTAAGTAAGAACTATATAAGTGGATTGACCTATAGACTTAATGCTTTAAGATTTTGGGTTAAAATGTGGTGTTAAGCCCACAAGTATGGTTCCTTGCTCAATCTCTCCCACACAACCTCCATACTTGTTCATGTTGAATAATAGGTTCTGACACCATGTCAAAGACCTTATGAACTCACTATAGGCCCAAGTTATGGTGAACATGGGCTTTGTCCAAGCTTTAAGTCCAATAGGCCTTCTTGTGAGGAGGCACGTTAGAGATTATAATAAACTATTTGTGGGCTTTCACTTAACGGCTTAAGCATTAGATTTGAAATGATAATTGACAATAATCAACAATGTGGGAAGTTCCTTTGTGATTAGACAATAGACGCTATAGATCAAACAATAATTTGATATTGCTTTATCGGAAATTAAGTATTCCAAAACTGATTACATAGGCCCTTGAAAATACTTGAAAATCACATATGCTGTTGTTGTATTGATACTAATCAAAGTATAAGTCTAAGATGTTATAGATGTTGATGCAATTTTAGTCTAGAATCTAGATAAAGATATTTACCGTAGTTTGATATTTCATTTCATTTCATTGCTCTTAAAGGGATGGAATCTTGCCTTAAGCATGTGCAAGAGTAAAGATACTCATTGGGCATTGTATGCAAAATCAGTCCTTGATAGAACACGCCTTGCACTTGCACACAAGGCAGAGTGGTACCAGAAAATTTTGCAACCATCAGCAGAATACCTTGGATCACTGCTTGGGTTGGACA
The DNA here is from genome assembly GCA_032878935.1 of Erythrophleum fordii. Lineage (NCBI taxonomy): Eukaryota > Viridiplantae > Streptophyta > Magnoliopsida > Fabales > Fabaceae > Erythrophleum > Erythrophleum fordii. The sequence continues at coordinate 42,072,225 of JAVQMF010000053.1, read as the reverse complement.
GATGGGCAGTATGTTCTTGTTTGATATTGACTTTTCTTCTTTACTTTTCTACCTTTTTACTCTCTTGATAATCTCCTCTTGTAGGTGGAAATCTTTACTGAGGAAATTATCCGTTCTGGATCTGCTGCTTCTTTGTCTTCTCTTCTTAATCGACTGGATCCAATCCTCCGAAAAACAGCTAATCTTGGAAGGTGAATTGATAATATTTTTTGAACTTAAATAATAAGTTGTTGATGTCATCTTTAATGTAGTTAATGTTAGAATTAAGTGTAAATAGTAGGCTAGGCTGTATATTTGTTAGTCCCGCATTGCTTACTTAAACTATTGTATAGTGATACGTGTAAAAGTTAGTAAAGAGATAGTAATAATGGTTGTTAGTAGTTGTTAATAGAAGAAACAGAATAAGGAAGGAACTTAGTTAGTTAGTAGTGGTTAAGAGAGTTAACTAACCTGAACACCTCTATGAATTATAGATAGAGGGAAGGAGGGCATATAATGGCTGTGAATAATAATGCAAAGTTTCTGGCAGTGGATTACCAGTTTTTACTTCTCTTTCTCTCTCTTTCTCTCTGTGCGTACCATATACTCTGTTGTTCATTATAAATATAATATAATATAGCATAGGCCTATGTCTTAAGGCTTTTCGAAGCATTCTCTCTCTTTCTTTAGTTTCTCCAAGTTAACAGCTAGACTGTCATACTATTATGCAATTGATATGATATTTTCTAACACAACTTTGATTGCCTGGAACAGTTGGCAAGTTATTAGCCCAGTTGAAACTGTTGGATATGTTGAGACTGTGGATGAGTTGCTTGCTGTTCAGAACAAATCATATGAGCGGCCTACAATTTTGGTCGTAAAAAATGTAAAAGGAGAGGAAGAAATTCCAAATGGCACAGTTGCTGTCCTAACACCTGATATGCCAGATGTCCTATCTCATGTTTCTGTGCGAGCAAGAAATAGCAAGGTATAACAACCTAGAAATCTAGTCTTTTTCCATGAATTTAAGGCAACTATTATTAAATGTTGAAACTATTTATGTCTTTACTTTGGTCTGTGATCTTTGTATGCTTAAACAAAAAACTGGCATGCTTCATCAGCTACATATTAAAGAAAAATATACAAAAACCATATATTAGAAACTATATAGATACGTTTCCACTTGAACCAGGGCTTGGTTGTCATAGGTTAAACTATTTAGAAATCCACAAAGTGGAGAAACTCCAATTTCCTACTTCTCTCACAGCAGAAAAATAGATATTGTTGTCATATAAAAGCAGTTTTGTGTCTTGGCAAGACACATATAAAAAATAAAAAAATGCCTTTAAAATGTAAGTAGCTTTATTCTCTTTCACAGCTAGGCCAAACAGGCTCTCAATTATGTTGTCTTCCTTGATGGTGTTCCTCTTTTTGGCCTTCTGCTGTAACTTTTTGGGCATTTTCTTTACGCTGTAAAATTCTTAGTGCATTCTTTTTATTTCTTCCTAATTATGGTAAATAAAAGTCAATGTTCAGTGGTTATATTCCCTCTTCTACCTCTGTGCCCCTCCTCTCTTTATTTATACATTTCTTTCATATTCTTTACTTTTTGGTGTTACCTTATATATGAATATGAACTAGACAAAAGATTGAAGTCAACTTATTAAGAAAGCCAATTAAAAAAAAATTGAAATTAAATTGGCAAACAAGAAGTTTGATGATTCCCAATGATTTTCTATTTTATCCTTTACTACTCTTCAGTAGTTGAAAATTTTAACGGTCAATAAATATATGATGCCAACCTGGTCACTATAATACAATACGCCAAAGCCTCGTTGTGCCTATGTTTGTCTTTAAACAAAAGCAAGATGGTCAATGCTTTTACAATAAAGGAGTACTGTTTGTCTGAGACTGAGTTGTGGGGTTACAGTGTTGCCTCTCAATTGTATACACATTTTATGGTTTATAACAATTTATTTGCTAATATATATATATAGAGAGAGAGAGAGAGAGAGAGAGAGAATGGGGAAGGGGAAATTCAGTTTGTTTTGATATAACAATAACAACAACAACAACAAGCCTTTCTTACTAGGTAGGGTTGACCACATAGATCAAACGCTATAAAGTTCTATCATAAATCATGTCTTTAGTTAAACCATTTAAATCTAAATCTTTTTTAATAATTTTGCCTATAGTTTTTTGTGATCTTCCTCTACTGCTAATTATTGGACTACTCTCCGTTTGATCTACTCTTCTTACTAGAACTTCTGTAAGTCTTCTCTATACTTGGCCAAACCATCTAAGACGCGATTTTACCATCTTTTTCACAATAGGTGTGACTCCAACTTTTTCTCTAGTGTATTCATTTTTTATTCTATTTTGTTTGATATATCCACTCATCTAATTCAACATTCTCATTTTTGCAGCATTGATCTTATTCTCTTATTTGCTTTTTAATACCTAACATTCAGTCCCATACAACATTGTCGATCTTATAACTGTGTGGTAAAATTTACCCTTAAGTTTGAGCGGTACTCTTCTATTTGTTATAACATCCAAAGTATTCTTCCATTTCATCTACCCCGTTTGAATCTTATGATTTACATTTTCTTTTATTTTCTCATCTTATTGTATAATGGATCTAAGATACCTAAATCGAGTGACTTGTGGTATGGTATATTCTTCTATTTTCATTTCTACTCTAGAATTACTACGCTTCTTGATAAATTTATATTTCATATATTCTATTTTACTTTTATTTAAACGAAATTCATATGTTTCCAAAGCTAGTCTTTACATCTCTAATTTCTCATTTATATCCTCTCTCGACTCTCCAAGTAAGACTATATCTTTTGCAAAAAGCATGCACTGTGGTACTGGTTTTTGGATATGTTTAGTAAGCACATGTAAGACTAAAATAAAAAGATATGAGCTCAGAGTTGACCCCTGATGTAAGCCAATAGTGATCGGAAAATATTCAGTGAGCCCACTTTGTGTTCTCACACTGGTTGTAATTCATTATACATATCTTGAATTATTCGAATATAAGCAATACAAGCCTTTTTTTTTTCTCTAAAACCTTCCACAAAACATCTCTTGGCATCCTATCATATGCTTTTTTTAAATCAATGAATACCATATGCAAGTCTGTTTGGTTTGTTTAATATTTTTTTATCAAGTTTCGCAACAAGTATATCGCTTTTATAGTCGACTTATTAAGCATAAAACCAAATTGATTTTCTATAACTTGAGTTTCTTATTTTAATTTTCGTTAAGTAACCCTCTCCCATAACTTTATAGTGTGGTTTATGAGTTTAATTCCTCTATAATTTGCACAATTTTGTATGTCCTTCTTATTTTTATAAATAGGAATTAAAGTAATTCTCTTCTACTCGTATGAGATTCTCTTAAATCTCATAATCTTATTAAATAACTTTGTAAGCCAACTTATGCCTTTTACTCCTAAGCCCTTCCACACTTCAATAGGTATATTATTTGGTCCTATGGCTTTGCCATGAATCATCTTCTTTAAAACTTCTTTTATCTCTGATCCTCGAATCCTACGAGAAAAGGTATAATTTTGATATTTCTTTATGGTATCTAGCCTATCTGAGTGCCATGAGATCCCGCATCTTTAATTAAATAGCTTATGAAAATAGCACTTCCACCTTTTCTTAATATCCTACTATGTGGTTAGAACTTTCCCTTCTTCATCTTGAATGCATTTTACTTTATCCATATCTCTTGTCTTTTTATTTCTACTTTTAGCAAGCTTATAAATATTTATTTCTTTATCTTTAGTACCTAAAGATTAATATAACCCATCAAATGTCCTAGCTCTCGCTTCGCTCACTACCTTCTTAGTGCTTTTCTTAGCTACTTTATATTTTTTTCAATTTTCTTTACTTTTACATAAAGATCACGTTTTATAATATTTCCTCTTAATTTTAACCTTATCTTGTATGCTTGCATCCCACCATCAAAATTCTTTATCCCTAGGTCCAAAATCTTTTGTTTCCCTAGGTATTTCTTTTGTAATCTTCCTAATCACTTTAGCCATCTCGTCCCACATATCATTAGCACTTTTTTGAGTCTCTGATTAACCTTCCTCCAAAATCATTTTCTGTAAATTCTTTTCTTTTTCACCTTTCAATTGTCACCACTTTATCCTTGACACCTTCTCTTGGCCTTTGCTCTTTACTCACCTCTTAATTCGAATATCTATCACTAAGACCCTATGTTATGTAGTCAAACTTTCTCCAAGTATAATTTTGCAATCCATAGAAAGCTTTCTATCCACTTTCTTTATTAGAAAGATCAATTTAAGAGAATGTTCTCCCGCTTTTGTATGTGATTAGATACTCTTCACGTTTCTTAAAATAAGCATTAGTTATAGTAAAATCAAACGCTAATGAAAAGTTTAGAATAGTTTTATCCTCTGCATTTGTTTTTCCTAAACCATATCCCTTATGCAAACCCTCATAACCTGTAAATGCATTCCGTATATAACTATTAAGATCCCCTCCTATAAGAATCTTTTCCCCTAAAGGTATTCGCTGAACTAAATCTTCTAGGTCCTCCAAAAACTTTATCTTATAATGCTCTTCTAACCCTACTTGTGATGCATAAACATTAATAATATTAAAAGTTTTTCTTTCTAATACAAATTTTAATATTATAATTGTCTCCTAATCTTTTTACATCTACCACAACATTTTTTCAATACTTATCCACAATTATACTTACCTATTTCTACATTTAGTTTTACCTATGTACCAAAATTTAAAACCTGATGTGTCTAATTCCTTTGTTTTTTCTCCTACCCATTTAGTTTCTTGTAAATACATAAAATTAATTCTCCTTCTAATCATGGTATCCACTATTTTCATTAATTTACCTGTAAACGTACCTATATTTCAAGTTCCAAAATAAATCCTATTTTCGTGAACTAACTTCTTTATCTATATTTGTTCACGAAAATATGGGAACCCTTACTTTTTTTTCACTACACCCAAGCGTCGATGCAGAGGCTCTTGCTCATTTGACACTGTACTCGGGTTATATAGCGTGTTACTTTCAGATAGTGACCTAGCATTAACGTTTTTATATCGTTGATCTATGTCATAAAAATTCAACAAAATTTTATGTTAGTTGCCGACTGTCTAACACAACCCTCTTCTTTTTTCCAAGCTTGAAACCAGCTATGAAAAATGATTTACATTAAAACCCAACATAGGCAGAGTTTTTGATATAAGTTTTAATAAAATGCCTTCAATGCCTATAATGTTTAATTACTTTTAGTGAAAAAATTTGTGTTTTTGTCTAACTGAAATGTGGGATGCTGGTCTCCCCACACACACATACCAGTGTACTGATACAAACTTGATGAGTATTAATATGCTTTATATATATATATATATATATTTATAAAGTATAATAAGAAACTAGTGAGTTGTAAATTTTTAATTAACTACTGAATATTGAGATAATATATTATTTTTATTTATAATATGACAAGATAAAATAATGGGGAGATTCAGATTTTAAAATAACTTGCCAGTACTTTTTTTTTTCTCTTTTAAAATGTTAAGATTATGTGATAGGAACACATCTAGACACTAGAACCTCTCAAAGTGATATATATTATTACAAATTATATATGTATAGATAGAGAGAATGGATTAATTGACCATAGTGATTATAGTTAGTTTCACTATTGAATTACTGTTGATCTTGTATTAAAATAGTTGATATTTTCATATTCTTCAAAAATATATATTCAATAAAGTGAAAAGCAATTTTTAATTAATGTATAATGTCATGAGCATTATTATATGCAATGATGTTCGTTATTTTGATTTACATTAGTGTCAATATATTCCTCCTCACATACAAAAGCTGATAAGACGTTTATCTACATTGACATATCAAACACTAACTTCCAATTTTCAAGCCTTCCAGGTCTGTTTTGCCACATGCTTTGATCCCAATATCTTGGCTAGCCTCCAAGCAAGTAAAGGAAAGTTTTTGCATGTAAAACCTTCGTCAGCTGATGTGATTTATAGGTAACATTTCAGTATTACTTTGATGTCTTTAAGATGTCTAAATCGTTTATACTGATATGAAATGACCTTTTAAAAATGTTTCTTTTCTCTCCTGCTGCATGACCCAAATTGCTGAGTTTAATTTCCTTTTTTCTACTATTTTTCTTATTGCTTGGGAAATTCTCTCAGTGAGGTGAAGGAGGGAGAGTTAGTTGATGCCAAATCAACTAAGCTGAAAGAAGTTGGCTCTTTGTCACCTATAACTTTGACCAGAAAGCATTTTAGTGGTAAATTTGCCATATTGTCTGAGGAATTCACAAATGAAATGGTATGATTTGTCAAAAGTAGCATTAAACTTGAGGAGTTATAGTTTCTGTTATGCCTAAATCATTTTTGAGTTTGGCCAAATACCAGATATGTGCAAATACAGATCCCTTATATTCCGGGTCTCATCTCCATAACTTACTAAAAGATTATGTTTTCCCAGGTTGGAGCGAAGTCACGCAATATCTCTTATTTAAAAGGAAAAGTGCCATCTTGGATTGGAATTCCTACTTCAGTTGCCATACCATTTGGAGTATTTGAACACGTTCTTTCTGATAAATCAAATAAGGTTTTATATCATATCCTATTTTCCTATATTTTCATGTTTACATAATGAACTGTGCAGCTTATATTCTCTGGTCATCTTTTGTTTAGATCTACCTTGCATGTCTACTAGTTAGAGATTTTTTTTTTCCTCCCTTTTCGCAATGAGAACACGGATTTGGTTCTCGCTGCTTAGCCTATATCAATATTTAGTTTAGTGGAAGTTGTCAACTTGTGAACAAAAAGATGAGAGTTACTTTGTCATTGAAATGAAAACTGAACTCAAAGGTGCTAAATTTAACTTCCATAGCAAAGTTTGGATAGAAAAGAATCTTTTCCTTGTTTTATTGTAAGTACACTTCTGAAAAGTGGAACTTTCCCTGCCTCTTGTTTGTTCTAGGGACATAGTCAAGGAGTATTAAGATAATGCACTAGAAGTGGTAAAACTTCCATTAAAGATGTAGTTGGCCTTATAGTTCGATATCTAAAACTGTGCAAAATGCATGCATAACATCTAATATTTTATTTCTTTATCTATTGAAAAGTTTCAATTATGCAAGTCTTTCTTGTGTTATGGTGGAATTTTTTATTTGAATGTTAACAGGCAATGGCTGAGAAGGTTAAAATTCTGAAAAAGAAGCTAGATGAGGGAGAGTTCAATGCCCTCAGGGAGATTCGTGAAACAGTGTTGCAGTTGAATGCTCCATCCCAGTTGGTATGTTCTTTCTAGTGGTTGGCTTAAGATTGACATAAAATGACACATTCCTTCCTTTAGATTCTTATGCAGCTGCGTATAAAATTTTAGTTCACTTTAGAGTTGATTTAGATCTTTAAGATATTCTCTTATTGGTGATGAACCTCTGAAGTTCTTTCATCCTTGGGTGGTTATAACTTATAATAGAACTCAGAAAGGTGATATCTTCAATGTTAGGTCGGAACTAGCTGGTTCAAATAATTATATTTCAATTATGCACGCTTCCGACATTATTTCTTGTTGTTCAAAGAAGAAGCTACCCTTTAGCCTACTCTCTCACATGATGCAGTGCATTTTGCTGCTATCTTTAATGGAATGTTTAAACAACTTCATTTAAAATGATGTAAAAACTAGAATCCTATAGATGAAAGGTAGTGGGTTACCTTATTTTCAGGTAGAGGAGCTAAGGAGTAAGATGAAAAGTTCTGGGATGCCTTGGCCTGGTGATGAAGGTCAAAAACGATGGGAGCAAGCATGGAAGGCTATAAAAAAGGTAATATTCCCTGTGTAAAGTACAGAGCACAAATTAGAACTTGATGTCAATATGAAAGTTGACATCTTCTATGAAAAGAGTTTCCTATTGTATATTTGGGCCACACTACATTGCCCTACTTTTGCCATAGGGTCAACAGAAATTTCTTACACTGACATTATATATTCGGAATTCCTACGCTCTTCAGATGCTGTTGTCCAAAATTATATATACTTTTCCAGGGTCAAGTGTGTTTTTCACTTAATGAATTGCTGATTGGCTTGCCTACAAGCAATGACAAGGTCAACAATCCCTAGTCGTATTCCTACATATAAATAGGTTTAAAAAAATCTAAAAATTTAAACTGAATGGATTTCGCAGTATTTATTTCTTTTGCTATTCAGTTGTATACAAGATTCAGTCTGTGACTTTTCCATAACTCTTCTACTTATGGGCCTTCCTTTTTTCTTTCATTTTCATGCTGGCTTTTTTCCCCTCTATTGTTGTGCTAGGACATTCTATCAATGTGATTAAAATAGACAGGTCTAGCAAAATGGCCTGTTTGAGATGTGTGGTTTATATACCTTGCTTCAAATTATAGTTTGAAATCTGCGGTACTCAGTACAATTTTATTTTATAGCTCAGGAATATTTTTGGAAAATTTATCTCTTCTTGTTCAATGTCATTGACTATATTATGTGGATTTGCAAAAGGTTTGGGGTTCGAAGTGGAACGAGAGAGCATACTTCAGCACAAGAAAAGTAAACCTGAACCATGATTGTCTTTCCATGGCTGTCCTTGTTCAGGAAGTTATTAACGCTGACTATGCTTTTGTCATCCACACAACTAATCCATCCTCAGGAGACTCATTGGAAATATATGCTGAGGTATAATTGTTAATGGATGCATGGTTTTTGTGTGTCTGCTTAGTTGCTTACACACAAGAATTGTATTCACCATTTAAAAAAGAGTGAAAAGAAGCCAAGACATTGAATGCAATACCCTTTTTGACATAGGTGGTGAAGGGACTCGGAGAAACTCTGGTTGGAGCTTATCCTGGTCGGGCTTTAAGTTTTATATGCAAAAAACATGATCTGACCTCCCCTCAGGTAAGTACATTTTGTTAAGTCATTTTTATTTTCATGATGTGAATTGATAAATCTGAAACTAGGTCTTCATTTTTTTCATAGTATTGTGTATGCTTAATCGTCAATTTTATGATTATATGAATATAAGGACTTGATAGCAGCCGTATGAAATTACTTTTACCAGCACTGCATCTATTCCATACGTTCTCCATTTTTCTGCCAATGGGTTTGACCCTTTGAGCTTCTTCAGGTCCTGGGTTATCCTAGCAAACCTGTTGGCCTATTTATAAGACGATCAATTATTTTCCGATCTGACTCCAACGGTGAAGATCTAGAAGGTTATGCTGGTGCTGGCCTTTATGACAGGTAAACTTATTCGTATCTGTTCTAAAATGAGCATATTCAAATTATAGATGCCAACAGTGTCATGAAAGGTTATGGCCTTCCTGGTAGCAAGTCTATTTATGGTACAGAAAATTGCTTATAAATTCAGTTTGTCTGTAACATATCCATTGCCCCCGAGGGCTTAATTTTTCCGGTGAATAATTTAAATGATATGTTCTTACATTTCTTTATGCGTATTGATATTGATTAATTGAAGTTCGCATTCTACACAGTGTGCCAATGGACGAGGAAGAGAGAGTTGTGCTTGATTACTCATCTGATCCGCTTATAGTTGATAGCGGTTTTCGCCAGTCAATCCTCTCTAGCATTGCTCGTGCAGGAAGCGCTATTGAACAATTGTATGGCTCTTCTCAAGACATTGAAGGTGTGATCAGGGATGGAAAAGTCTATGTTGTCCAAACCAGACCACAAATGTAAGCCTCCAAACCCACGTCACCTAATTCATCTACCCCACCTATGTTCATCCCTGCCTAGTTTGGAGTTTCGAATATGGGAAATTAAGAGTTTGAACTTGCAGACCAAATTTCGCTCATACATTGATATTCAATATGAATGGTATTGATAATATAAAATAAGGAATACTTTCTACGTGTAATCATGTAAATTAAGAAAGCTCTATTTGCGCTATTCTTTAATCATTCTTTTTTACTTTTTTTTTTTCTTTGCTGATATAGAAAATTTACATTTATTTTTTGCTTACTGCAGTCTGTCTATGATTATGTGAATGCATTTGTTAATTTTATTACGTTCTTATTCTAGTTACCTTTTGGAATTATACGTAGCACTATTTTATAAGATGAAAATATGTACCGCTATGTTTGAGGGTTTCATGAATTAAATTTTCTTACGTTTTTTCATAATTATCCGAGCGCCCCCCCCCCCCAAAAACCAAAAAAAAAAAAACCCAACAACTCCTTTTTCTTTTCTGGTAATTCCTGCCCAATTTTGCTATTATATGATTACAATTATCAGTTGGAGTACCTTGCTTGCCTAATATTCCCTTGTATTTTTCTGTTATTCACCAAGGGAAGCGGAATGTGGATAAAGTGGAATTTTTCCTATGAACAAGTTGCAAAAGGTGGCCTGGTTCAGTTTATGACTTAAATCTTGTTATGTATTTCCACTTAGCAGAACTGCCAAATTTGTCCCTGGAACTCTGATTAAGCTGGTTAAGAACTTTTCTCAGAAAACTAGATACACATAATGTAATGATCAATATATTAATAATGCAGCCGAGTGCACAATGGAAGTTTAAAGGTGCTGCTCTAGATCAGAATTCCACCCACATGCTGCCACTCCAATTTTAACACCCCAATTTATTAGCGAACCATATTAACCGTACGAACATGATTAAAATCACACAGTATGACACAATGAAGCAAGGCACCCTACAGAGAAGGTGGACAATCCAAGACACTGGATCCTGAAATACTTATCCAAACTTCGTTTAATCTCCCAGAAGGTACATTGGAAGCATTGTACTGGGCAATAGTATAGGAACCCTTGTCTTGTATAGCTGCTGAACTCCCACCTAATTGTTTGTTTATGCTGCTTACAAGAGCTTCAACTTCTTTATCAATGTTATCATCTCTGGCAAACCCACTGAACTTTCTAACTGCGACGCAATGAGAGTTCCACTTGTCTAAATGCAATTTCAGTTCTGGATTGGGTTGTGGAGGTTTTCCTTGATACGTTGTGGAGATATAAAACCTCACAGTATAGTCAATGTTCCCACGAGATGATGATGATGATGATGAGGCAATGCTTGTTAAGACGGGAGCAGTGAAAGCAAGTTTAGAAGAATTCAGATTCGCCCCATGAATATATTGATACAACCTGGTCCACAATGAAGAACGATATGTTAAATAACCAAAATATCAAGATTATAAACTTCAAAAACCTTATCTGCTATTTCATCATCTTTCACCTATGTAAGTATGTCAAAAATAGTTTTTAATAAAACTTGTTTCTGACATGTTTATATAAGTCTATTTGTGATTGATTTAACAGACAGCTAGATTCACCTGAAGATAATCACAAGATAATCTTACTTTGCCATACATTACTTTTGTAAGCCACCCCTTATGTCCCACTCTTTCACAGGCATACTAACGCTGGGTCTGGGAAAAAAGGAAGAGCAAAAGAGTAGCTAATGCAGACATAAATTTATATCTATTTCTTTTACTCGTAGCAACGGCTTCTCATTAATTTGCTTAGCTTGCTATCTTTGTGCTTTATCTTCTTAATTATCCTTTCAATCCCGTATAGCCTTGTGCATGACCTATTATTATTATATGCATAGCAAAAACAGAATATTGTGTTAGTGTGTGCTTTCTCAGTCACCAAACAAAATGAGAAGAAACAGAACCTGTGAAAACCGATTTCGGTGGACAGATTAAAAGAAGTTTCTCCTACAGAAGCTGACATCCATGAGGATTCACTGTAAAGTCTGATCTCGAAATCTGAATCAGGCCGTACAACTTTGTAATTTGGCAATTCGATGGCATGCACAAGTTGAGTAGTCTTGCCACTGAAGTGACACGCTGCTATAGAAAAGTAGCAGAGCAGGTATATGAATGCTATTTCCATCTCCTTGCCTAGTCTTTCCCACTATCGAGTATTTGAAAAACTTGCTTGAAGCCTTGAACTGTGTGAACCACATTCAGGCTTTAAGTAGATGGAGCTAGCTTTGAGCCCTTCACGGTGTAGTAAGTGGGGGGTTTTTTTGGCTCCATCCTTTTTTCTTAAAAAAAAATGGTCCATCTATGAAACTCAAAACATTTAAAATTTTTGGATCCACTTCATATTCAATGCATGTCATAGGTTCGTTGAAGTATAACATAACACTTCAAATTATGCATGGTGTTTGCGGTGTATCAATATCACACACACACACACACAAAAGAAGAATGAATTGCATTATAGAATTTGTTCTTAAACTAATCGTGAATCTTACTTTTTTTTTTTTTTCCAAATTTTCTCTATTTTGTTTTTTTTTTCAAATTTTTATGCTATTTTTTTAATTTGAATTAGGCCATATAATTGACATAGGTTTCATATAATTGCATGAGGATCACATCTAGTTATATTAAATTTACAAAATAGTGTGTTTATACAAGTCATTAGATTTTTTTTTTTTTGTGTGAGCAAAATAATAATAATAATAATTAATATTATAATACTATTTATTAAGATATTAGTGACATGCACAAGATCTTTCTTTTAGCTCGACACCCATATAGGGTAAAACTTATCAAAAAACAAATAGAGTTTTACCTTAAAAAATTAATACTAGCGGATTACTTAAGATGGATTGACTACCAACACAAATTTTAAACATCAAGAAAATTTGAACCAGCGAAGTATAAGTAACTGCAAAACTCTTATGGAATCCCTTTTGTCAAGTAAGCCAATTGTCTAACACAAACAGTTTCCTTAACATTTACTTTTGTCTAATGTCATTGTTCCCCTTCATGATGCTATTAAAAAGTGCTGAAATTGGTAGGTGACAAAATGAAACAAACCGTTTGATTTTCTGCAGAATCACAATGACTAGGGTTAGGTCTCGCAGAATTCTATACTTCGAATTGGTTTTATTCCCATCACACTTTGATTTTGCTGTCTCCCACTTCTTCTTATTTAAGGTAACACACCCATAAATGCTTTCCTATTTCAGAAATAGAATAAAAGATTGTAGTTGAATCAGCAATCATCGTACCATCAAAACGAAAGAGGGGAATCTTAAAGTGGCCAATACCTCGGCTAGATTGGTTTTGATGGATCACCACGGGCAATCGTCCAAAGATCAATCATGCCACATTATGAAAGATTCTTCCATTATCTTCTCAAGCAAAAGACAAAAGAATTTAGACTTGTCATCCAATATACACTATAACATGGGTGAGAGAATTAACTAATATTACAAATTTTTCAAGTGCTTTGGGCATCTTATAAAGCAGAGGGTAAAATAATGCAAAGTGATTGAGGAAAGAAATGTGGGAGGTCAGGTTTTGTTAGCTTATGCTAATAAATAGGAAAACTATTTATTTCGTTCTTTGTAAAGAGTCTTGAAACGTGTGAAATTTCAATTTGTTCTTATTTCATACACTATTAACGATTGAAAAGATATTACCCATTACTCAAAACACTATCTCTGTTTCTTCTTAGTCTTTTTTTAAAACTTGGGCTAAGTTGGGCTCTGATCAATAACATCTTCAGAAAAGAGAAGGTCTATTTGCATAAATAGTTATGGGCTCATTCTCATGGCCTGCAGCTATTATATTGGGCGATGGAGCAAAACCTTACAGAAAGTCCATAACCTTTCTCAAGGCTCTTACAGGTTATAGCATTCTGAATGACAACCAATTAGCTTGGAGTGCTATGAACTACATGAATTTAGTTCATTCAATTCTAATTGCGGCTGCTTTTATGAATCTTGAAACATCAGGCTATGAGAAAAAAAAATTTAAGAATTGCACTAATCATATTAATATGTTAAGAAATAACTATCAATTAAATTGCTGCTGTTGTTATTATTATTTTGGTTCCAGACATTGGATACGTTGGGTAAAACCTCAAATATTCCTATGTCAAAGTCTAGGTTATTCTAACTCAAAAGGGTCAGATAAGTAGGTCAACTTGGATTCGATCCTTTTAGAGAGCGAGTAAAATCTTAAATATACCAACTTAATATAAAAGAGTGAATTCTTAGAGTTGTTCAGAGAGAATTTAGTTTCGGGCTAAGCTGGAAAACGTTCTAACAGTAAGACCTGGAAAAAAATTATAAAATATTCTAATAGAAAGTTAATTTTTGTATCTATCCCAATCTAAAGCTTTTCATCTCCGCCATCACAGTACAGCTTTTTGCAAGGACCAGTTCTAAACATACCACGCACATGTGCAGGGATGGACGAAGAACATGATTAATCATCATTATTTGTCCCCATAACTAGCAATCTTAAACCTAAGTCATTCAAATTATGTATAGGGCTGGAGCAACATCATCATGTATTAGAGAGGTATGGCCCATATAAGATGATGCTAGCATGCAGTACACCACAAACTAAAGAAAAAACAAAATTTGCACAAACATCAACCTTTATTCCAACAGTCCCACTCTCCCAAATTATGGTTCATGCAAACACTCTTTTGAACCTATGTGGTTGTTGGCAACATCTTTCAATGGCTAGCTGTGTCATTTTTCAAAACCTTTTAGGGTTTTCTTGTATTCCATTTTGAATTTGGAAAGGACGTCATGCCCCTTGAGCTCTTTAGACAAAATCATTGCTTAGCATCACTGTTCCATGCTTGCCAGCCTTTTAATGTATATCTCTATTTGGCCTCTTTTTAAGAACTTTTGGCCCTTATATATTATACACACATCTAAAGGATATATACGGTATCAAAGTAGCCCTATTTTAAAGTAGCTTTGTTTATTAGATCAGAGTTTGGATGCATCGAATCTATTAATTTCTCGTTTTTGAATCGTGACATTCGATGTGTGTTTTTTCATGAATTTTACAAAAATAAAACGATATTTGATCTAATAGCTATATCTTTTGATGTATTGATAATTAAGCACTTGATGCGCACCAATTTAAATGAGTATTATTTCTCATGGACAATTGCTTCAATTTATAATAAATGAGTAAAATTAGAGGAAGGGTACTCTTGTTCTATGTTCATGATTTAAACTCAAGCTACTACCATTCTTTCTCATGATTCTATTCTCTTCTTTTTATGAGGCCACTTTTCTAATATCCCACTTTTAAAAATAGATGCAATTCTAAAGTTAGATGCCGTGATGCTATGCTATCATGGAATATATAATCTCTGGGAAAGAGGAGAGGGGACATGGAATAGAATTTAGGGTCACTTCTATATAAGATATATTATGCCTTAGATTTTTCTTCGTGATCTGCTTTCTAAGCTTATAACATGAAACAAATATTGAATTTGGAATTTTTATGATACTATTTTTTGGTTAAAAAATAATAATATAAATAAATTACTTGACACTATTGGTTAAAACACCAGTAGTATGCATAAAATCTACTATCAATTTAAAAAAGCTAAACTGCTGATTATGGTAACGATGGAAGAAGAAACTTTTTTTTATTTTATTCTATATATGTACCTAATTAGTTTGTGAATCTTATATTCTCTTAACCTATATTGTATATTGTGAAGTCGTTCTCTATTCTTAGTGGGATCAGATCATAATTATGCAGAAGAAGTGGAAGTTCTTTTCAGGCTTTGATTGAAGCCCCACCATATATTTAGCTGACCAGAGTAAGAAGCATAAAAAGACTTTTTCTTGGTAAATAGCAGGTTGTATATTAAGGACCAATAAGTCAAAGATTAATCACTCTACGGAATGAAGAAGTGATTAAGTCAAGGAATATAAAGCCATACATATGTCATAATGGCAGACTACTGCTAAACTTGTTTAGGAAGATATGAATGAAAACTCAGCAAGTGGGTGAGAAAATGATATTCCCCTTTCACTTTATTTGTCACTCCTATTTCGAGGTTTCTAAGAATTGAACCCTGAAAAGTTCATCCAAACTTTCTTTTTCTTTCCTTGTAATATTGATATATTAGCACAAAATTTTTCAACTTATTTTTTCTTTTAGTGGTATTAAAAGAAGGTAAAATTTCATTTTAATCTTTGAACTAGGGTTTAATACACAAATTTTTAAATATAAAAAAATACCTCACTAAATTTTGGATTAAAATTAAAAAGAGTTAAATCCTAATTAAAATTAACTTTAAGAGCCTACATGATCCTCTTGTAACCCCTTACAGCATTTTCATCTCAGTCGGATACAAGTTTCTATAATTATCGAAGCAAAGAAGCAATTTTTTATAGTTAATTTTAACTAAAACTTAACATGTTTATTTTAGTATTAAATACAGAAAAGTGATTTATTATATTTTAAATTCATGAATTAATTTTATAATAAATCTTAGTCTTTTTAATATATATATATATATATATAATGTAATTTTCCCTTAAAATAAATTCGATAAAGCATTAAAGCAAACGGGAGTAAAAACACTAAATTAAATCATTATGATATGGGCACAGAGATTATTATTAATATGATTTTAGTTGATGACCCATAAGAACAAATAGGTGTTAGTCAAAGTATTGCGTGAAGGGCATTGTAAGTGCAAATTTTGGTCAAATGGATTATGGGTATAAAGGAGAGTGATGGGTCATTGCTGACCTTGAATTCAACTTTTTTTCTGATACGGAAATTAATAGCATGCGTAAATGACCCCTAAATGTAAATAAATATAAATGTAAATGTAAACGTCAAAGGCAATGGAGTCAGCAATTAGACAAAATGGTCTCACCGCTTCACTCTCTGCCGACAACAATTTCTATTATATCTCTTTTCTGCTTTGCCCTTTTCCCTCCCCCTCCCCTTTTCCCACCTGTTCAAAATATTACACTATATATTATGTTCTTTGTTGTGTATAAAAATAAAATTACTTTTAACAACCTAATAATTCGCAGTGGTAACCATCACATGAAGTGATCTTCATGCATTGCTTTGATTGGTTGCCTAATATTAGCCTTCAACTCCATCACACTCTCCATCTTTTTAAGCACGAGCATCCTACTCTCTCCCCCTTATACTTCTCGTGGGGAGTTGAGTTTCTTTCTTTTGTGTTTTCCTGGGTCTTTTGGCCCTTTTTTTATCCACCCAAAAGAAAATCATTTTATAGATTATCCAAATATAACATTTGATTTGGTCCATTTGCATATCTTGTGGTATAAAACCCACAAATATTAAAATCAATCTCTTCAATCCGCAATGGGCATTCAATTTCATGGATTGAAGGGATTGATTTTAATATTTGTGGGTTATCCATGCATTGTTTTCTGGCGCCATTAGTGGATTATCATGGACTGACAGAGATGGTCAAGAAGAGGAGTGGTAGGATATTTTAATTATATATATATATATATATATATTTATAGTTAAATTTAACATCTATTTTAAATAATACGTAGGATGGTCATTGTAATAAACTTAAAGATCAGTGGGTTAGTTACCTTTTTTAATTAAAAAAATGTTGTAATTAGAGGTAAAGATCAAAATGAAAAAGTGTAACTTAAAAAAATAAATACCCACCCAAGAATGAATTATAGAAATCATATGCATCTCTTTTCTTTCCTTTCACTGAGGGAAAGGGAGGGTTTGGGTAAATAAGATAAATACAACGGAGAGCTTCAACTCTCATATATTATAAATTTTTTCAAAATTTATATAAAATAATTTTTTATTATTATACATACAAATTTTAAAATGATAAAAATTCAATTTTTACCAAACTTTGAGTTCTCCATAACAAAATTTAACAGTATATGCAGATGAACTCATCAATGAACACTTGTCAAAAACTGAAGGACTCATAGATCCATATCTGCAGCCTTCGAATTCTAGGTTCCCTCAGTAGTTTATGGCTGTTGGGGGTATTGTGGCTGCAGTCCTTGTGGTCTCTCAAGATGAGGAAACATCAATTAACCAATATATATGTATATAGTGGAGCTCAATTATATGAGGAAACATCAATTAACCAATATATATGTGTATAGTGAAGCTTAATTATCAATTATAAACTTCGCTATACACGTTCTTCTCTGACAAAATGTGTGTGACTGTTCATTCTTATAGAATCATATTTAGCTCTCCTCATATCCTATAGATTTATTTCTATAAACCACAAACGGTCACACCCAAAAAAAAAAATTCTGCAACGCAACGTACGTGCCTTAAGAATATCTCATGCATGCAATTGCAATTCCAATTTTCCCCTATACACTCTGGAGCGACTGATCTTATTATTTCATCGCTGCTTAACGTAATATTATATATGTGTGTGTGTGTGTGTGTGTGAGTGTGTGTAAAATTTAGAATTTAGGTACGGTTTTGATGCATGTGCTCGTCTAATTATGAACCTCATCTTCTGTTTTCAGCTTGTTTTGCCTTTATTACGCCCTCAGAAATGCAGATATATGGTAGCCTTTTAGCCAGCACTTTTCTATATTATTAAGTAACAAAAATTAATTTACCATGGTTTGTTTAATCACAAATCTTTTTTTGCTCCACGGACACGCAATCACAAATTGCCAGGCAAAAACATATACAGCGGTAACACTGCTTTGTAGTATCATATTTTTGTCTCCATTTCAATACATAATGGCCAACCCTTTTATGTAAAGGATTATTCGTTTCTTTGTGCATGAAACCCTCATAATTTATAGTGGCACAGCTTAAAATTTAAGCACCCATCGGAGTTAGTCGATAAGGACAGATGACATTTTTTCATCTAACTGCGAAATTATAAATACATCAAACCGATATAAAAAAGTCAATCCTTCAATTAGTTTTGAGATAAACCCGAAGACAGCCCTAAATTGAAAAAAATTAGTTACCTTTGAGATTATGTCTCTCTTATTTGGTTGTAGATATCTCAAAAAACAACAGATAATTTTCTTTTCTTTTTTTTATTATTTTGACTGCAAGCTTATAACAGATGGTGAAACAAGAAACAATTCACTTGTAGAACAAAAAGTATAGGGCCTACAATTAATTGCGTGTGTAACTTAATTACATATATTGGGTGCAGGTTTCTGGATGTAAGAAACATGAGTTTCTGGATTCACTGAGATTATATAAATTTATTTATGCCAACTAATAGTAATGAGAGTGACTGTGGTAGTAGTGGACCACCAGATTCCATGGATGCTTTTCCAACTTTTATGCTTCAAAAGTTGGTGAGCATAAATTAGGGTTTTTCTGAGAATCGGGAATTAAAAATTCAGAGGTAGAATATAAAGAGACTGCTGGCAAAGTGGTAGGTATCATTGCCAGAGACCTAAAAAGGAGCAGGGAATACTGTGAAACCCAAACTCCACCTTTAATTTGGTGCTCTCTCATACTATGATCCGACCCTTCACAAAAAGAAGTTTAATTTCCATATACACTTTACATGCATTCTTTTTTCTCTTTTCCAGTATGAAACGAGTATGCAATATATGTGCACGAAAATTTAAGCAAAGAGTGAATTTCCTGAAATAGAAAATTGTCATATATATACTTGATCTAATATTAAGAGTTCATATTGTTTGTAATAAGTAAATGACAACACATAATGAAATAAGAACGAGATAAACAGAAAAAAAAAAGAAGGAATACATCTAAAAAGAGAAAGCAAATTCCTTACATACTTTTATCCTTTTGTACTACTCTTTCTTACTAAATAATTGTATTATTGTAGAGAATCCAAAGTACAAATATTAAGTGCCACTTAAGAAAAGAAGTATGTACAATAAATCAAATACTATTCTGTCCAAAAACCTCACTTCAAGCGATATTTTTTTTCTAAATGCATGTCAAAAAATTTTAATGTTTGCTCTTTTTTATACTTTTTATTTGCAAGATCTTTTACCTTAAAAAAAATTATAACGCTATACACGTGTATTTATTAGTGTTGTTTGTACAAAAATTATAAATAGAGATACACCAAGCTATTTTGTTCAACTCAATTTAAGTTGGACAAAATTTTTGTTGGGCCAAGCTATTTATAAATAGAGCTATTATTCTATCCAAAAACTTCACTTCAAGTTAGATATTTGTTCAACTCAATTTAAGTTGGACAAAATTTTTTAAGTTCAGGACCGAACCTAGTTTAGGTTATCCCGTTTGACACCAAGCTAGGTTGGACAATGTTGAGTTGATCAAAGCTAATTTTTATAAAAATTATAAAATAATTTTAAAAAAATTTTATATAAATCTCTAACACACACACACTCACACACACACACACACACATATATATATATATATGAGTGTATATACATATATATATATATATATATATATATATATGTATATGTAACCTAGTTGAATTGCACAAAATGGTTGGTCCGATGCCCAGCAAATTTCGATCCGATTTAGTTAGTTTTAGTTTTTTCTTTTTAACTCAACCTGTCAAATTGAGTTAACCGCGCTACCATATGTGGAGCCCTAATTACAAAGAATACGTGGGTCAAAGCTTTCTCAAATTGCAACATCCGGGATTTCCAAACTTCAAGGTTCAAGTCTAACAATGTGCCCCAGAATTTTAAATAATTAATATTTCCTTATACACATTCGAGGTTATTAATTGAAGTTAAATATTTGGGGAGCCTTCTAGTTGAAGATCTCAAGAGGAAACAACACATTATAAATATATTTGGTGATAACAAAAAATAAATAAATAAATAAATACAGAAATATAAATTGATAATATTAATAACAGACGCAATGTATATGTGTTTTGTATGCTTTATGACTGTTATTTCTTCCGTTTTACTCTTTTCTCGTTAATTGGACTACTAACTACCAAATATATAAGTTAAGAGAAAAAATGTGGTAAAATTGTACATCAAGGCATGAGTATTATATAATATTATTCTTGTAAAATGAAATTACTTGAATATTCTGTACTTATTTTATTTCTGACCTAAAAAGTAAAAAAAAAATTATTCAAAACACAAATTACTTAGGTAAACTTGCTATTAATTACTCAATTACAGGAAATAGTTAGTGTTAATTAAAATAATTTAGGAAAATAACATGTTAATAAAGAAGATATAATAATAGGAGCTTTAAGGAATGTGGTGGACGTTGGCGTGGTTGGGCAACGACAAAATAAAAGATTGAGCCCCCAAACCTTAGGACAACACCATGATGCGCATGGAGGCTGCATAAATACCCATGCCATCCCCAACAACAATTATCATCGTTCCATTCTATCAAATCTCCAAAAAATCAATTTTATACTTTCTTTTAACCTATATATTCTTTGTTATCTAAATTATATCCAAATTCTTGTTGGATTACAAATATAAGTAAGAAGTCTCTTAAAAATTAAACTTTTTAAAATATATATATATATGTGTGTGTGTGTGTGTAGAGAGAGAGAGAGAGAGCACTGACCTATACAACTAATGTTTTTTATAAGGGCTTATCCAAACCCCAAAATTTTGGGTATAGAAAATAGTTGAAGAGATGAAAGTGGATTACCTTTAGTTGTTAAATTATGATGGTGATGCATAAATATATAAAATTGATTAATATGAAAATAAAAATGGAGTAGCTGACAAATAGAACATCTAGGGAAGTGGGAAAGAAGGGGGCCTTAAAGAAGAAAAAAGAATTGTAATTTCTAATTCCCATCTGTCATGAGACCCCAAAGTAAAGAATAACAGGAAATCACAGGTACCATTTTGCCCTATAATATTAACACCACAATAGCTAGAGTTTCAGTCTTTGTATTGCAGACTGGAAACACACCCTCTCTCTCTCTCCCTATCTCTCTCTATCTCTCTCTTCTCCTTCTGCTTCACAATTTTTAAAACTCAGTATGATTTCATCACTATTCTGGCATATATAATTCCAACCCACATGGCCAACTCTTTTTTATGTGTATTTTTAATTAGCTAGAAGCCTGCGAGTTCAAGTCGTTTGTGATATAACCAAGGTTTAGAAGTTTTCAGCACTAGACTTGAGAGAGAGAATCAGAGAATAGGAGGACGTTATTCTGGGCCTTCAAGGAATTGGAAATGGTGAAAGAGTAATTTAAGGTGCTTAGAATACTGGTTCTGTGTTGGATGGAACTCCATGTTTTGTTTTGTTTTGTTTTTTTAATTTCATGGAAGAAGACAACCACAATGCTAACAAACAAGCACAGACATGTTTTGGAATAGAAACAAGGGAAAGAAATTTCTCAACCATGGATTTTAGCTGGTGTTTGAGCTCTCCAATCATTTCCTTTCTTGTACATTTCCTCCTTGTTGCTTCTCTGGCTTGTCCTGTTCTTTCCTCACAAATTTTCAATCAGACTTTTCATCCTCAGAAAGAGCTTCTGAAACTCAAGATCATAAGAACTCGTCTCCAGCAGATTAACAAGCCTTATGTTAAAACAATTCAGGTACATAACATTTTCTGACCCATGATTTCCCCCTTTTTTTCCCCCCTGTTGTCGCCCCTCCTTGATTTTTTCTTTTTGCAGAGTCCTGATGGCGATATAATAGACTGTGTTGTATCTCATCAGCAACCAGCTTTTGATCATCCTCTATTGAAAGGACAGAAACCATTGGTATAATAATTCGATTTACTTTAATGGGTTCTCAGAATGTATATTATTTAACCATGAATTTGGACTAAAATCATTGAAATTTTGCAAATTCAGGATCCTCCAGAAAGGCCTAGAAGCCATAACCAAATGGGTTGGTTAAGTGAGAATTTTCAGACATGGACTTTATCTGGGGAATCATGTCCTGAAGGAACGATTCCAATCAGAAGAACAAGAGAAGAAGATATGTTAAGAGCCAGTTCTGTTAGCAGATTCGGAAGAAAAATAAGAGGGCATATTAGGAGGGACACAAATAGTAATGGCCATGAGGTATTCATTATTCTATCACAAACCCAGAATTTTCTTTTCTTTTCACACATAGTGGAAGAACAGAGAAAAGCGTGACAGAAAACTGCCATTTTTCTTTTCCCATTCTTATTGCAATGAAAACATAACAAATTTGAGTAAATCATGAAACACCATCTTTTAATTCCTTTTCTTATTTATTATAGTGATCACAGGGTTTCAGGATTCCACTGCTAAATATAGTTTCACTTACTCCAAAGTCCATTCATGACTGTTCAGCAACTGTCTTTTTCTTGTAGGATTTAACGGAACAATCTTATTTTCTTTTATATACCATACCAACAACTGCACTACCAACCTTCTGAAGGATCTTTTAAAATCTTCTGTACATAAAAATCTGTGATTGTATAAACTTGTTCTTCTTGTTGTTGTGCTGTGTTTTGTGCAGCATGCAGTTGGGTATGTGAGTGGTGAACAATATTATGGAGCAAAGGCAAGCATAAGCGTGTGGGCACCACGTGTGGCAAATCAATATGAATTCAGCTTGTCCCAAATGTGGGTCATATCTGGTTCATTTGGGGATGATCTTAACACTATTGAAGCTGGTTGGCAGGCATGTTCACTCATTCATTAATCAAAATTTCAATTCTTGATTCATTTACACAAAGAGTACTCTGTTTTTCTCTCTACCATAGATTTTCTTAAATGCATCATATTTAGATATGCATTTAAAAGGCAGGTCTGAAGCCCAACCACCTACCTCTCATATTTCTTCAGTGTATTTAATATTGGATTGTAGCCAAATCCAGTGAAGCTAATGTCCATCAATTTTGATGCAGGTCAGCCCTGAGCTCTATGGGGACAGCTACCCGAGATTCTTTACTTATTGGACGGTAAGTAAATTTATTACAACATCATATTATATGCTGTCTTAATCTTTTGCTTCAAGTGTAAGATATCTGGCATTTTAAAATTATAATTATTACATGCAGAGTGATGCTTATCAAGCAACTGGATGCTACAATTTACTATGCTCTGGCTTTGTTCAAACTAATAATAGAATTGCCATTGGGGCTGCAATTTCACCAATTTCTTCTTATGGTGCTGGACAATTTGATATTAGCTTACTCATTTGGAAGGTAATTTTCTTTATTTCTTTTAGGTGGGTATTTTTTTACTGTGGATTAGAAAAGTCAAGTTTTGTCACATTAACTCATGAAATAGATTAAGAGTTCAATCTTCTTCTTTTTTTCTAGTCAAACAAGACTCAAAGGGACCTCCAAGGGAAAAGAAAAGAAATGAGAATGATGGTCAATGTCGGGCTCTCCACTACTTTGGAAGTCTCCCATTGCCATCGAATTTTGTGTTTTATACTAGAGAGAAAGCAGAGACAGGACTCTTTTAACAGCATGCATACAAATTAAAAAAAAAAAAAAGGTAAAATTGGAGGAATGAAAAAAAAGAGTAAAATAAAATCACAATGACAATGCAGAAATTTGTGTACTAGTTTCCTCTCGGTTAGGACGCCCTACTTTAATCTACTTTGGGAGATTACACGTATTCACTATTGAATTCCGGTAATCAACTGTACCTTCATTGTGCTTCTTTTCCTTTTCCCTCTTCTTCTAAACCTAAGTGTTTAACATCATTTTATTTTTGAAAAAGTTTTTTTTTTCCCTAAATTTTTAATTTATTTTTTCATAAATTACTTTTTAAATTTAATTATTTAATCATTAAAATACTTACAATATTATTCTTTTATATTATTTTAAGTAAATTATATAACCTTTCTTTAAATTTTGTTAAAATTACATAAATTTATTTTAAAACAAAAAGTTATCTTATAGTTTAAAGAGAGGTTTGAGTAGGGTAACCTTTTATTTTAAGAAAAATTTATATATTTTTTAAAAATAAATAAACGATTCATGTAATTTCAACAAAATTTAAAAAAAAAAAGGTAATTTATTGTATTATTTTCTTCTTAAATTTAACGTCAAACCTAATACTATATTAATTTAAATGTTATTTGCAGGAATAGGATCTAGATTTGGCATCCAATGATTTGTTTGTCCTGTTTTGTTTGAGTTGTTCAGGATCCGAAGCACGGGAATTGGTGGCTTGAATTCGGGTCGGGCATTCTAGTCGGGTACTGGCCATCGATGCTGTTCACGCACCTGAGGGAGCACGCAAGTATGGTTCAATTTGGAGGAGAAATAGTGAACTCGAGAGGATGGGGCTCTCACACATCCACCCAAATGGGAAGTGGCCATTTTGCAGAAGAAGGCTTTGCAAAAGCTTCTTACTTTCGAAACATGCAAGTTGTGGATTGGGACAATAACTTGATTCCTTTATCCAATCTTCGGGTCTTAGCGGATCACCCGAATTGCTATGACATTCAAGGAGGGATAAATCGAGTGTGGGGGAACTACTTTTACTATGGTGGACCTGGCAGAAATGTGAAGTGTCCCTAATAAGTCTAGATTTTCTGATATTCAAAAGTCTCTCACGTAGAAGAAAAAGTAATATAGGAAGTATGGGATTTATATAAGAAAGTTTTATTAAGCCCCATCTATTATATTACTTTTTTTTTTTTAAAGTGAGAAATCCCTAAATATGAGAAGATCTTTTCACTTCTCTGATGAGTTCAGATTTTTTTCGTTTATAAAAATCTTTTATATAAGAGAAAGGGTAATACAATATAAAAAACTTTCAAACATGAAAAGATCTCCTCATGTCTCTTATACATTTGTCCTTTTTTGGGTGTGGGGTCATATGGACTTAGGATCATATATTAATTCTTATAATATTTGTATTTGATTTCTTTTTCAGGTTTTTGTATTTTGACTAACTAGTCATCCATTGATTATACCACCGGGACTCTTGTGTAAATCTCAAAAGATGAATAGTAAATATAATATCCTCATTGATATCTTTGTTTTATATACTAGGTCTTTTTCTTTTCTTTTCTTGTTTTTGATATTACTTTTTTATGTAGTTCTAACTGACTTATATTCTTCTCCAAGTATTTGAAATGTCTTCAAATGGTTTGTAAAAAAAAATGTTATATTAAAAAAATTTATGATTAACATATAATGTTTATTAATAAGAATTGCAACCAGGTCATTATATTTTGGCTTAAATATATTTTTTATCCTTTTAGTTTCATAAATATTTTAATTTGGTTCTTTTAATTTAAAGGTAGGCATTGTTGCCTTTCTATGTTCTAAGCAATCCAATCTTGTCTGTCTCTAATATCTCTATCCAAAATTCAACTTCAAATGTATAGTCTGCTAAATTTGACTTAATAACACATGATAAATGAATGACAACAAACTCGACATATTATAAATTTGACCTTAAATTTTAGATAAATTATGTGATAAAAAAAAAAAAGCAAAATTAGATCATTTTGTAAAGGAGAGAGTAACATTGTCCCTCTTTTTAATTAAGAAGACTAAATTTGAATTTTTATGAAATTAGAAGACCAAAACTCCTTTTAAGCCTAATATTTTTCTTTTTCCCAACGTCTGGCTTCTATGAGCACATTTTTGAAATTTCATTTTAAATAAAATGTTAATTATGAACAAAACGATTTTACATTAAAAATATTATGCACATTTAACTTAAAGAATGCTAAAACATTCAGCATATGAGATTTATGATGAATTCACAATTCACTTACAACCCTTTTCTTAAATAATAACTAAATAACAATAGTTGATTCCTAGCAGTGAGTTTCTTTTAATATACCATCAGCTCTTAAATTGAACATATTTTTAAACTTTCATCATTGAGATTTCAGTATTCCTGAATTTTCAATGTTAGAGTGATAAGAGTTTTATTAACCTCTTTTAAAGAAATCTTGCCATTAAAATCATCAAAGATAAAATCAATAACGTTAGGTTCCAGCACTTCCCACTATGACCGATAAAAAAGGGGAAAAAAATCATTAGTACCTGGGACTTTGAACTCTCACATAGAGAAAATAGCATTATTAATTTATCCACGAGTGAGGTTGCAAGCCATAACATTAAATAGGGCCTAATCCAATAGTAATAAGGAATAAGAAATAATTTAAGCCATCATTCTCTTCACTCAACAGTTGCTTGAAATAACTGACTATATGAGAGGTAAGTTATGTACCTCATATCTTTTTTATATGTAAAAATTATTGTATTGTATTATATAAAACGTGACTTTTCATCTAATTTGTTTGAAATATTTACTGTACTTTCATTGAAGAAAAATAAAACAAAACAAAGTATTATTCTCTTTTTCTCTACAAAAAAAAAGAAAATTGAAGCTTGTACAAGTCGAAAGCTACGTTCATACTCACTTTATACTTTATGATAAGTAAGACCAAAAAAGACATTAGATATTTTGTAAATATCTCTCTCTTACAATGGTTATTTTTAATAGAGTTAAATTTTAATAGATATATTTTTGAAACTTCTATATAAATAAAACAAAATGAATAAAAGAAAAGAGAAATGAAGCATAAAACAAAAAGAAATATTATATTATAATTCTCATTTGATCTCTTCATTTTATATAAGTTGAGTTTCTAATATCATTTAACTTAATAGAATTTCAGAAAATGTAAGTTTATTATAATCCCTTTCTTAATAAAAATTCCATATTTATCCTTATATCATTTTGTAAATTTTTTTTAATATGAAAAAAATGGCGAATGAATTTAGTAAAAAAATCTTTGAATAAGAAAATTTTGGATAAACTTGTGTAAAATCCAAGTGCTTGATTAATTTGAGATAAGTTAAAAAGCTTTATATTAGTGGTTAATACATATAAAACCATCATGACTACAATTTGAAAATTGATTTTAAAAACTCCTTAAAATTTAAAGGAATTAAACGTATACTAAATGTTAAACCAAGATAACTTTGGTAATGTTTCTTTCTTTTCTTAACTCTCTCTCTTTTATTGTTTTATTTTTAAAGTTATTCCAAATTTGGAAACTACTCTACTTTCATATTTGGAGGATGCTTCAAATTTATATTAGCTCACTTCACTATTTGCGTCTTTTTTAGTTGTTGTTATTTAGTTAACTCTATTTTTGAAAAATCCTCCACTTTATGCCTATCTCACTTCATCTCAACCTTGTCCAATTTTGTATATGCCAAAATTTTATAGTATTTAATTTTTTTTATACATTACACTTATTCACTTCTCTTTAGATATGATTATCCGTAAAAATCTTGAGTCTCTAGTCTAAACAACAATATCATTTCTAAGAAAAAGGATTATATATATTGCAGTGTCTCTTAGTAGTGGTCTTCATATGATAATATTTAGTGTTGTGATCACTATATTCAACTCACGTGGTCCTCCCTTAGTACCACAAAACTTTTCCTAAAATAGTTCTTCATCTAAATTGTCTTGGAGCATTTTATCTAACTCTTTGAGGAAGCACTCTTCTGAAGACCTTGAAGACAAGCTTCTTCCTCTTTCTAATATGGCAAAAATAGTTTTCAATGCCAAACTCTAATATTTTCTTTGAACAAATTCAAGGCATCATTAAGATTAAAGTCTCTTCACACTGACATGAATAAGGGCTCATATTGGTACTTTCTTTCGGATATTAGCTAGTGCAGCTATGTTGTCATGCTCGAATTAATTCAACATAATGGATTAGGATCTTTTGTAGTAAAATAGATCTAATAATTGATTTTTCTTGTTAAGCAGATCTAATTGCTCATTTTCTAATTTTATTTTATTTTTATTTTGAAAGGAAGTAAAATGCAGTAGGATAAAAATAATTTTTTAAGTTGATATTTGTCTAGTGAAAATTAGAAAATTGTTTTCACTTTGCTGCATTTACTTCCTTTAGAATTAAAAAAAGAATCAAAATAAAAAAAATAAATGGTTGGGTCTATTTAAACAAAAAAAAAAAATCAATGGTTAGATCTGTTGGGATCACATTCAAAGAATCTTAACCGCAACCTAAGAGTCTGAAAGGTGAAAAGAACCAAATTAGTTGTTGCACCATATGCAGTTGGCCATAATTTTTCAATTTTACAATTTTGTATATAAAATATCAAATAAATTATTCTCTCTTCTGGTGAGAGATACTTAAATTACACAATTCTTTCCTATATAATAAAAACATACACAAATTTTATTTAAAATTAAAATATGACCAAAATATTATAAAAATAATGTTAATTATTTTATTAAAATTTTATTTTAATGTTCTATTTCAATATTTTTTTGTGTTGAAAACTGTAATTTTAATTTTTTATAAATTTAAAAAATTGATAATTTTTATATTAGTCAAATATATTGTTAATACTTATTACAATATATAAATAATAGATATAAGGATATTTTGATTAAATATATATATAATTCTAACTTATCTTTTATTGTAAAAAAAATCAGTATATCATATCTGTAAATTTAAGAAATAATATAATTTTTTTAAATAGAAGAAATGGTCATCTAATTTAGATATCTCTTTTAAAAAAAAAAGGTGTAATTTACTCTAAAATATTGTTGCTTCCTTTTCCTTTTCGAGATGTGGACTGTTCTATGAATTAAACTTTGCAAAACTAATATTTTAACTTCCTTTATATGTATATATCAGCCTCTCGATGTTAAAATACTCAAATTTTGTATACAGTGAGAAAATCAAAAGGAAAATCAGAAAGGAGAGTAAACACCAACCTATAGAAGAACTAAAACCTGGACCTAGTAGAAAATTATTATCTTTATGCTCTATTAAAAAACTGCCAGAGCTTTATTAACTTGCTAAATCCTTAGTATCAGTAAAAATGGCTCGACGATCTTCTTCGAGTCCGCGAAGCAAAGAATATTACAATTGGTAAAAAAACGTAGTTTCTATATGCATCTTTATATAGTTTTTACCAATAGGAAGCTTTCAAAAAAGTGTTTTCCTTATTTATAGCTTTTCCTTTTGTCCTGACCGTGTATATTTTATTGACTCTCTGTAAACAAACAGTGATCTAATGTCAACATTATCCAGCTTTAGCGATATTTTTTTTTCAAAGTGATCTTTAATAAGGAGAAAAACATATACAAAATTTCTTTCAATTTCTGAGTCCCACAATAATCTAATTTACAATTTTAGGTCTTACAAAATATCTAAATAGCCATTATGTTAAGTCTCACATCGGCCAAAATTTGGGTTAGAGTACTCCTTATAACACATGTGGCAACCCTCCTCCTACAAGTTAGATTTTGACATTGAATTAGGCTCAGGCTTGGTTGTATTATGGTATCAGAGTCTCTGTTCAATGTTGGGGCCACCTGCAGATGTCTGGTCCTACAAATTTCACGCTTCAGATGTTCAGTCCTGGGCGTGAGGGGGGTGTGTTAAGTCCCACATCAGCCAGGATTTGGGTCAGAGTACTCTTTATAACACCTGTGGCAATCCTCCTCCTACGAGCTAGCTTTTGGGATTAAGTTAGGCCCAGGTTTAGTTGTATTATAGTATCAAAGCTTCGGTTTAATGTTGGGGCCACCCGCAGATGTCCAGTTCTGCAAACTTCACGCTTCAGATGTCCAGTCCGAGGTATGAGGGGGGTGTATTAAATCTCACATCAGCCAGGATTTGGGTCAGAATACTCCTTATAACACCTGTGGCAACCCTTCTCCTATGAGCTAACTTTTGGGATTGAATTAAGCCTAGGCTGAAGTTTACAGGACTAGACATCTGCGAGTGGCTCCAACATCGAACCGAGGCTCTGATACCATAATACAATCAAGCCTGAGCCTGACTCAATCCCAAAAACTAGTTTATAGGAGGAGGGTTGCCACAAATGTTATAAGGAGTACTCTAACCCAAATCCTGGCCGATGTGGGACTTAACACACCCCCTCACGTCCAAGACTGGACATTTGGAGCATGAAGTTTGCAGGACTGAACATTTGCGGGTGGCCCTAACATCGAACCGAGGCCCTGATACTATAATATAACCAAGCTTGGGCCTAACTCAATTCCAAAAACTAACTCGTAGGAGAAGGGTTGTCACAGGTGTTATAAGGAATACTCTGACTCAAATCTTAACCGATGTAAAACTTAACACATTATGAATTAGTAATTTAGGGTTTTGACCCTTGTAATCATTGAACATCCACGATACTCTTTGTTTAAAGATTTCAAATTCATCATACTCTTTTTATAAAATAATAATAAATAATAATAGAAATAAGTTATTTTAACATTACTTGTCAAGATGTTAGTGACTCAAAATCCTTTGTCAGCTTCACACACGAGTTCAAATTCATTATTAAAACAAGTGGTCTTATAGGGTTTATCAATTATCAAGTGTTTATGGGAGACATGAATTATTATTCCCAATATAGTGTAATAAACACAAATTATAGAAGATAATTAACGTAGCACAAAGGAAAGTCATTTAAAAATAAAACTATCATTGATTACGACGCACATTCATATTTGCTTGTAGAACTCCATGTGAATATTTCCAAGTTTTCATTAAGTTAGGTTTCTCTGCATCAAGAATATTAGTGGATTGATACTTATTATTTCGTAAAGTTTACGTTATTATTGAGCAGTTATATATGGTCAATGCAGATCGGTGGAAAAGGCCTTATTGATGCCTTCCCACAACTGGGATTTCGCTTATAATAAATAATGATGCTTGCTTCTGATAAGGCTGTATTTGCAATCATGTTTCTGCACAAGTAGCATACACCGATATATATCAGACTAAAACGATCGAGATGCTGCGCCATTAATTATTATTTTTAATATAATAATCATAGAGCGGGGTGCATGGTTGATTTGTCAACTACGATCTTCATTAGTATGTAATTAAAATACATAAATTATTATTTACAAATAGCGAAAGAATTGACTTGCAAGCCAAGTCGGTGACCCAGAAAGTCAAGATTGGGTATTAATGGCGCACTTGCTTTTGCAGTTTAATTAACTTGAACCGCAAGCGACTGCGTAGGAGATGGATCCAACACTCAAGCTGAAGACGTGTGCTATTGTGCATGTTATACTTCGGTGTCATTTTACTGGCTTTAATTTTTGCAGCTTATTACCTTTCAAAAAAAATTGAATTCTGGTTTTAAATCTATGGTAGCTTCTCTTCTACACCCTTTTAATTGAGCACACTAACCTCTATATACATGGTCACTGACATGTGAAAACGACCATTAGGTTCAGACGTGTGCATGGCATCAGGTAAATCCGATCTTGATAAAAAAACAAAGGAAACCGAATTAATCATTAAAGAACGATATGAGTGTGTTAGGTAGATTAAAATAATATATTTGTAATTGATATATTGGTTTAATTACTTTTTATATAAGATAATATTATAAATTTGAGTTTATTAATAAACTCTAGTTATGTATATAACACAATCATGGTTTAAAAACTAGAAGTTTTCATGGGTTGAGCTAAATTAGATTGAATTTTCTATCTAACTCCATATTTTATCTAGTTTAGTACTTGCCTGTTACTTGGTTCAATTTATTCAAATATTTTTCTTCCAAACCAATGTAACCTAGGCTGACTAGGCCCGCCAAGCCACTTTTTTATTCTTACCAAAAACAGAAGATTTGCAACCATGACTTGTCAAAGGTTAAGTAAATATTGTAAAACCTCATTCTAATGATGGTTATTACAATTGTTATTAGAAAAATTTCCAAATAATAGTTTGATTAACTTGTCCTTAAGACGTGAATCTTGATGATGGTTTCAAAACAAAAAATTGAAAAAAATTAAAAGTATTTACTGGTAGTTAATAAATCACAGTTAAACCATATCATCATCAAACCTAATTTAGTAATAGTAGTCTTTGCAGTTGATGAAAACTATAGTTGAACTTTTTCGTAAAGAATGGTTTAATTGTAGTTCTAACAACTATGATTAAACCTTTTAGTTATGACTTTAACTATTGCTAAAAATCCAAAAATAATCGCTAAAATATTTTTTTTGGGTAATGAATAACTGTTAAACATATAATAATTTTTATTTATTCTATTAAAGATTTAATGTTTAATTATTTAAAATATTAATTTATTTGAGAACAAATTAATAATTTAGTTCTTCAAATATTATTTGACATTCTAAAAATAAATTCTTTCAATTTAATCCTCCAAAAAAAATTTTCTCAATCAAAATAGCAAAAACAAAATCCCATATGCTTGCAAAGAGTAATCTTTCCATTTTTTATCTAATAATTAATAATTTTTAATTGAAAAAATTTAGCTTTTGTATAATTAATAAATACATTATAATAAGTATTATTCAAAAAAATAAGCAATTTCTTCTCTCAAGTAACACGGTCAATTAGGCTGCTGTACCAAGTAGGATTAAGGGATGAATGATAGCCAATCACGAAACTCAACAACACACAACTATGATATCTGAATTTGAGAGGGTAACAAAAATTCCAAATCTATCTATTACTCAATTTATGATAGCTTGCTTCTTTTTCTTTACTTAATTTTGGACAGAAAGTGAGAAAGTGAAGTTTCTTTCTTTCTTTCTTTTCTAAATAGGAGGGAAGGGGTTGGTGAACGACCTTTTGCAAGTAGATTTAATTTTTTGGTCAAATTTTCAGCCAAAAAAAGTTTGTTTAATCTTTTAAAAAATATTTATTTTAATTAAATATAGTACCGTCAGGAATACGTGACAAAAGAACAAATGGCACCTTCCCATTAGGAGGCCGTCATTTCTATATCACACAAACTACGATATCTATATGTAGGGCTCGTAAACCTTTTTCTGTTAAGGATAATTAAAATCCAGGCCCGTCTTGACTGGGCCCAAATTTAATAAAAAGAAATTAGGCCATGGGCTTATCCTATATTCTCAAAAGCCTACCCTCAACTTGGCCCATTTATGGGGTTCCTCAGATCTAATTTGTTATTTTGTGATAATAATTTTCTTTTCTTTTCTTTTTCAAAATTTTCACCCTTAAGAATAAAAGCTTCATGTCCGGGTTAAGTTTTTAAAGATTTTCAACTTATTTCATTAGATTCGCATCATGAGTATCACATCTTAAGAGAAAATGACTTTAGAAAACTTGACTTTCAAAGATGATTGATAAGTGTGTTGTATTATTATTGTCTCTCAATGTATTCTTGTACTACTTTCCATAATATTTTCCTCTTAAATTTGAGTTATACAATTTTTTAGTAGTGCTTAAAAGATGTCTGTCTCTAATTCTTTTTTTTTCTGGAGTGAAAACTATGATTCTTATTTTTGTTCTTTGCTAATCTTAGAAGCATAATATTATTTTATTTGTTATTTATTTAGTGTGACTGCATTTGTCTTCTAATAATTCGGGCATTTAATACCTATATATTCTAATTCTTCAAGTTATGGTGAACGAATTTCTCAAAGTAAAAACACCTGTTTTCTTTTCAAATTTCCGTTGTCCTTATGCTTTTTACCTTTCAAAAAGAATCTTACGAAACGACGAAACGTTATTAAAAATGACCATTTGATAATGACATATAACGTAAAAAAATTGACCCACTGATTACAATAAGCCATGACTAATTACTTCAAGATTGATGATTTTATATTTTTAAGAATACTATATTTTTTAAATTATGATATAATAATTCTTAAATATTATTAAATATAAAATAATATTTTTATTTATTTTAATATATTTATTTTCTATAATTATAATTATTAATTACATAAAAATTAAATTAAATTTTTTAAAAAATTATTAATTATTAAATACTTACAAAAAAATTAATTATATTATAATAAAAAATATGATACTTTAAAAACATAACATCGTCGCTTTTTTTTTAAATAATTAATTTCAATTTTGGTGTCCTTTTCGGTACTTTTCTTGATAGAAAAATGTCACATAAGGAGAATGAATTTCATGAGGTGACCCTCCAAATTAGATTAACATTTGTTAATTGGTCATTGACACTTTCTATAATCATGTTCAATTGTTTTTATCTAAGTTAGGTTACCCTACTTAGATGTTGAGTTAAACTCAAATGGAGTGAGTGGAAAATTTTTGCATAATTGTAAATACGGAAATTAAATAAATTTTGGATTCCAATAAGAGTTTAATTCAAGTTTATTATCAATTTTGTGTTTTGTATAACTAACTATGATTATGAAATAGCTTATGAATTTAAAAAATTTTAAAAGGGCTTCTTCAGTATTTTGATTTTTAATTAATTTATTTGTTTTAATTTAATCTCTTAAATTTTTTTATCCTAATTTAATTCTTTAACTTCTAATATATGCTACATTCATCATTTTATGTCATATTTGTTAAAACCCTCAACCCTTTTAACAATAGTTACATAATATTTGAAGTAGACAAATATTATTGTTAAGATGTCATTTGCCTTTAAAATGCTTTCTAACATTCTTTATAGTATTTTAAAATGACTCCTTGATTTTATTCAGTTCATGCAAATGAATTAATTATTTTATGAATTTAAAAAAGTCATAAAAAGGGGAAAAATACAAATGTTCTCTTAATCTTTGAGTTACTTGCAAAAAGCCTCTAAATTTTCAAATTTGAAAAATAAGTCCCCCAACTTTCATACTCTAAAAGAAAAAGTTTTAATCTCTATTTTTCATAAAATTGAAAAAGTGAAAGTCACCATTAAAGTCGTGCCTTCGTGCCCTAACATACGTCCAAGCCTCCATCGGAGATAACAAAGAAGCACGCTGAATAACCCCTCAATACCCGCATTTCTTTTTTTTGAATATAAAGTTTATATATATATATATATAACTTACTGGATGCCACTTCATCATTTACAATATAGGACGCATTTGCTCAGTAGAAGTAGACATAATATATTTATATAATTTATGTAATATTTATTATATTTTTTATTTATTATTTTATTTATTAAATTATTTTTTAAAAGTAAAAGTATAAAAATTATTGTTTATTTTATCCTCCTATTTTTTATTTTTTTTTCTTTTTTTTAATCATCCAACTAAACAAGTTTATTAAAAAAAAGAAAGACACATGGCTTCAACGTCAGCATGGAAATAGATGGGATGTCAAGGGACTTACCAGGGGTTCACTTAAGGAGTCTTTATGAAATGAATTTGAATAATGAGCAGCGACTTCTGACAGAGATGTGGCATTTTAGATACGAATACGTGTCCAGGGTGCAACAGGAATGATATAACTGGACGGTAATGGACTGTGAAATGATCAAAAAAGGCATATGGCTGTCTTGTGATGATACTAAATGGCCGTCCTTCTTTAGCTTGTCTCTTGAGGAATGGATATCATTATAAAATATAAGGGTTATTGTGATGAAGGTTTAACCATAGTCGTTAAAATCATAGTTAAATGATGGTTTAGCAATGATTTCAAAAACCATAGTTAAGCTAAAAATTTAATCACGGTTCAAGTTAAATTATAGTTTAGTCCCCATTCATTATAAACATGATTAAGTTATCATATGATTTAACCACCATTATCTAGTATGTATGACTAAGCTAAAGGTTTAGCTACAATCAGTAGATAGCTATGGCTAAACCATATAATGGCATAGTCACAGTTATCTACTAATTATGGCTAAATCAAGGTTTACCACAATTTAACTCTAATTGTGGTTTAGAAATTGTGGCTAAACCATAAATGGTCCTTGCCACCGTTGTAATAAACTAACACCACTTCAATAACCTAACTCCACTCTCTTCACACAGAACACAATAGCACCTTCGTCTTATTGAATGCCGCAGCAGTGAAGAAGTGAGTACCCCCCTATTCACAAAAGCTGCAACATTGAAGACGCACGAGCCCAGATGCGGTGAGTAGCCTTCCCCACCGTTCACGAAGCCCAGACGCCGACCAACGTAGATTTTGGCCACCCATCTCACGACCTAACATTTTGTGACCTATCTCCCTTCCTTTGTTTTTCGGTAGTAAATCCTAAATGTAGGACAGAACTATACAAATGAGTTGAATGAGCAACAAACTATTGAAAAAGCCAAGCAAATCACATCTGCTGAACCTCCTCTATTTTTTTTTCTTGCTTTCCCTTTTTTTTTTTCTCTCTCTCTGTTGTTATATGTTGATTCACACACATCCCCCTCTAAGTAGTGAGTGTTGAATTGATAATTGTAATTATTATGTTAAACTGAAAACAATACTTAATGCATTTTAAAATTATGACTATTATTATATAGGAATATGCTTCTCTCCAATCAAACGTAGACCACATTGGCAATCTCAAATTTATTGTATTCATAATAATGCAAAAACAATTTAAAGAAATATGGGTACAAGTATCCAAGCTATGCGTTCAGCTCTTGAATATGTTTATCACAAAAGAAGAAAGTTCATATATGTTTGTTATCTTATGTGTACCTGTAATAGTATCGTATCAACTTTTCTTTGCCCATATCAAGAGTTCCTCATGAATTGAAGCATTTACTCATTGTTTTACTTGGTAATGATCACGTCAAAAAATTGATATGACTATTGATTATAATACAACATTTTTTAAATTATATTTTTAGTGCTTCTAGGGTACCATTTTTGTATGGTTAAAGAGGAAGATATCATGCAACATTTTCCCCTTTTGTTACTTTTTTGTAACCAAAGAATGAAAGAAAGCAAGAGGACGAAAGGAAGAAAATTATGATAAATTCTCTTTTTCTTTCCTCTCCTTCGGAGAATAGTCATTGTTACTATATATATATATATATATATCTATCTATATACAAAGTTTCCTACAGAGTTACTTGCGTGAAAATATAAAGTCACGTGATATAGAACCTTTTAATGGAAGTAAACTTTATAGTTGTGCAAAATGACAAGCCAACAAAAAGTACAATTACTACTAACAAAAGCATTTTTCTCTGATAAATGCATTAAGCAGAGCTTATATGTTAACACCCTCCCTCAAATGAGTAGGTGAAGTAGTCACTCTAAATTTGCCCTTTAGTGACTAAAACTTTGAATGAGAAAGAGACTTAGTGAACTAATCAACTATCTAATCATCGGAAGGGACATAGTAAATCAAAAGTTGCTTGGATAAGACATGATCACAAACAAAATGTATGTCAATTTCTATATGTTTAGTTCGAGCATGATGAATTGGATTGGCAGCAAGTGCATTTGCACTTAAATTATCACACCACAAAACATGAATGCATTTAAGACTTAAACCAATCTCACTTAATAATGATTTTAACCATATAACTTCAACAGCTAAGTGAGCAAGTGATTGATTGATATTCTAGTTTAGTAGTTGACTATGCAACAAATTTTTGTCTCTGTGATGATGAGGACACCAGAGTATGACCAAAGTAACACAATTTCTTGCCATAAACTTCCTGTCAACGAGGCATGCAACCCAATTTGCATCCACAAAGCCATTAAGATTCAAATCAGTAGATAGTTTGATGTAGATACCAAAATTCATTATTCCTTTCAAGTAATGAAGCATCCATTTTGCTGCTTGTCAATAAACGGTAGTGGATGTCTGCAAAAACTGACTAAATTTATTGACTGCATAAGAGATATCTGGCCTCTTGTTAGTTAGGTACCACAATGCACCCATGATTCTTCAGTATTCAAAAGGATTTTCTAAAATACTACCCTCAAAAGCTGATATAGTCTTTCCAGCTGTCATAGGTGTTAGAAAAGGTGAAGCGTTGATCATATCATACCTTTTTAATAAATCTGAAACATACTTGGATTGATATAAATGCATGCCACTAGAGTCACGTGAAACTTCTATACCTAAAAAGTAGTGTAGAAAAACCCAAATCTTTGAGGGAAAACTAATCATGCAGCCTTTATATAAATCTTTTTAGCCCAATTTGATCATTTCCTATATCAAGGATGTCATCCACATATATGAAAATGAACTATACTTGAGTTTTGTTCTTATACATGAATAAAGAGCTATCACTTTTGATGTTTATAAAATCCCAACTCAATAAAGAAATTCGAAGTCTCTCAAACCAAGCTTTTAAAACTTGTTTGAGACCATATAAGGCCTTTGTTAGTTTGCATACATGGTTCAACTTATTTGAGTCCACAAATCCTTCTGCTTGCCTCATAAACACTTTCTCTTGCAAGTAGCCATTGAGAAAAGCATTATTTATGTCAAGCTGCCTGACTTCCCAATTTAGTGAGACTGCAATGATAAGAACCACCCAAATAATTAAGGCCTTGATTACTAGACTTTAGGTTTCATTAAAGTCAACTCTAGGATCTTATTGAAAGCTTTTAGC
Source organism: Erythrophleum fordii (assembly GCA_032878935.1). NCBI lineage: Eukaryota > Viridiplantae > Streptophyta > Magnoliopsida > Fabales > Fabaceae > Erythrophleum > Erythrophleum fordii. Next base: position 42,033,231 of record JAVQMF010000053.1, on the reverse strand, counting down.
TACAAGCCTTGCCTTATACCTTTAAACTAAGCATCTACATTGAATTTAGTTCTAAAGACCCATTTGCAATCAACTAAGTTTTGGCTATCATACAGAACCAAAGACTAGGTTTTGTTTTTATGGAGAGCATTGAACTCTTATGTCGTGACTTCTTTCCAGTGAGGCATTATAAGGACAACACTAAGGCTCTATTTGGTTCACGAAATCACGAATGTATTTCTTTTACATAACTTATGTAATGTCTATTATACCCTTATACTTATTATTATACCTATCAAATCACCTTTTAAAAAGTAAGGGTAAAACCATTATTTTTTATCTCACCTAACCCCTACCTACTCACATTTTACATTTCCTTCACAATTACATCTTCCAACCAAACATATCCTAACAGAAGTAGGTTCTACATTATTATCAATTTGGAACTTTGTTATTCCATTGAAAGAAACTTTAGGTTTAAAAATGCCTTTTTTACTTCTAGTAACCATGTGATGAACTTTTTCCCTTTATTGTGAAGCTATAGTATTAGATTCATATTGAGAAGGTGACTGATTCAAAGGAGAAGTAGCAATAGGCAAAATAAAAGTTTTTAAATTAAAATTGATATACTCATCAGTATCAAGATCAATCTCTTGTTCTGTTAAATTATCATTACAACAAGCAGATGTCTTAGAGTCAATTTCTTGAAAGCTAGAAATAGAAATCCCATTAGTCCCTTTTGAGATATCAGAATTTAATTTCTTCTAATAAGATAAAGAAAAACCTATTGAAGGAAAGAATGAAGCAACTGCCACTTCTGTGACGACCCTAACTTCTAATATCGGTAACTATAGTTAAATACACGTTTAATAATTAAAGATCAAGGTTTGGAGTCATTACAATCAATTACATTAAGAAAATATAAGGAAATTTGAACTATGATGTTATTAGGGCCATCAATTAAACAACCATAAATGGGAACATGTAGAAAAAAAAGTTTGTACCATCATTAAAGGTTTGTGATTCATCTATGCATCGATTTCTACACACAAGAACCTCCCACAAGTGTTCCTATATCATTTCCTAGCATTAGTATTAAAGAAATTAGGATTTCTAGGTCAAAGGTGGGAGTTTGGGGACCTCCGTCGCGGCTAAGTTAGGTCCTAGAGTTCAAAAACTAAGTTTTTAACCTTGCGCCGCAGCTCAAACTTTTTGCACCGTGGCTAAGTTGCTCTCGGGAATCACTGGGTAACTTTCTTGACTTTCACCACGGCGAATTGGATCTGCGCCGCGGCCAATCTATGTGGTGCCGCAGCGAGTTTTGCTACTGTACCCCCTTAATTAATTTTCTCGACTCGCGCCGCAGCAGAACTTATTGAGCCGCGGCTAGGTTTCATTCTGTCACCCTCCTAGGCGATTTTTTTCGCTCTGCGCCGCGGCGAGATCTGTCAAGCCGCGGCGCCTCTCGCCATTGTCACTATTCATGCCACGGCGAGGCCTTCCTAGCCGCGGCGTGACTCCCTCCTGTAGCTATATCTCCTACATTTCACCCCCTACATTCTAATTCTCTTCTTATGACCACTTTCCCTCATTGTATATGGCTCTAATGGTATTTACCCAATTATTCCACCATTATCAACCCAACACTCAAGTACTAATTCTCACTTACCTAACCACCACATGTCACCCTTTTCATGGGTTAATGACAGCAAGGATTCATATACTATCACCAATTAACATCTCATACACATTTTGCTAGAGGTTTCATGCATTAATAATCCACCTCAATATCTCAAGGGTTACATTTCAAATGATAAGCCATATTATAGTTCAACAGAGTTTACAGTAGATATTATAAATTCATACATCAAATACCAAATTAAGGGGGGTCTAACCCCTCAATACATACATTCTCAGTGATCAAAATATAAAACCCTACACTTGGCAATACAGATACATGATGATGCTATACAAGACTTAATAAAAATTAACATCTATCCTATTACACCCAGACCAAGTGTAGCTTCCCACACTAGGCCTCAGTTCATGAATGTTCATCCACTTGCTTGCCCTTATCCTTACCCGAGGAACCTTCACCTGAAATATTAATCCCATAAAATGGGGTGAGATACAAATCTCAGTAACCAAGGCAATTCCATCATATAATCCAATTTAATAAATATATATGCATGAATCAAAATCAACATTAGTATCATATCAATCATATTCGTAAATGAAACAATTGGGCTATCATGATTACTATCCCATAGTAGCAATCATATTATCACATGTTAAAGGCCATTAACACCGGGAGAGGCCCGTCCACAGCACCTACTCCCCATTGAGTACAACCAGGGCTCAGTGCATATGGGGTTTGATCATAACCCGATGCTCGATCGAAGCACATGCACCGGTGGCAGCCGCAACACAGCTCCACCATGGACTCACAAGGTCTAATCATAATACAATAGATAGCCAACCAATTCATTCAGTATTTCAAATCATTCATATACAGCAAATATGAAATTAAAATAGATATATGCATGGAATTAATGTAAACCCCAGTTACCTCACTTGTGGACAACTTGCAACAGCCACCAATGGTATAAAAATTCCTATAACCATAGCATCAGAAAATTACCACTCTAATTCATCATTAACAGTAGCAATAAGTACCCAAGGAATTTAAATGCTAATAACTACCTAAATAACACTTACCCAATCACCACAGATCCCTAAATTCGGATTGAGTATGTTCTTTACTAGAATTTCGCTATATCACTCAAATTTCTAAGCAAATTCGTACATAATTAATACCCATTTTATAAATCGACTATGGGGGTCTCAAATTAACAAAGAAAGCATCAAAATGGAGGGTTTATGCTTACCTAATGTCAGCCCTAATCTCAACCTACGAATTTCACCAAGAAAATCCTAAATAATCACATTTCAGATTTTGGGTAGGGTGAAAATTCTCCAAATAAAAAACTAATCAAACCAAATTAAAGAGAAAGATGAGAGGATTAAGTTGTATAACTATTACATTGGCTGAATCTTGCTCTAAATATGAGAAAATGCATAATCCTTGCCCCCGACCCTAGCCTCCTTCTCAACCTCCGAATTTTGCTTCTTGAGTTTCAGCAAATGAGAAAGTGGCTGAAGCATTAGGGTTTTAGGTAGGTTTAAGTTGGGTCAAATATGGGTCATGGGTTGCTCCAAGGTCCAACTCCAAATGGGCTTCACACTTTAACTTGTTGGGCCAGTTTTAAAGTGTTGGGCTACAGAATTTTATTGGGCCAGTTCTTATACATTGGATTGCTGAAGTTTAATTAAGTTTGGGCCAAGTTTGAAGAACTAAAGGGTTTGGGTCTGCACCTAACTCATTGGGTCTCCATTAGCCTCTTATAAGGATTTATTAAATTAGGCCTAGATGAGGTTTCTATCCTAATTAATTCTCAAACCCATATTAATAATTTATCTCTTTAAAATTTCTATTCACTAACTTGCCCAATTATCCTCTATTAATTATTCTTAATTACTCTAAATCTATGATTAACACCTTAATTAATTTTAGGGTGTTACAACTTCTGCCTTGGGAGAGTTTCTAGTATTTATGAATCTTGATGCAAAAGGTAAATTTGACTCATTAAAGACTACATGCCTCGAAATGTAAATCCTACCTATAGAGCTAAGACATTTGTAACTTATGTGAGATCCATTTGGTCCTAAGTAAACATACTTTTCTGTGTGAAACTAAAATTTATGTTGATTGAAAGGTTTGAGACATGAAAAACATTCACAACCAAAAACCTTTAAGGCCTTGTAGTTGGGTTTGACTTGATGAAGCTTAAAATAAAGAGAGTTGCCTTGTAAAACACATGTAGGCAATCTATTTATCGGGTGAACAACTACTTGAAATGATTCCCACCAATAATGAAATGGCATTTTAGCTTATGCAAAGAGAGTTAAACTAGGCTCTAAAATATTACAATGCATCCTCTTAGCTCTTCCATTTTGAGTTGACATGTAAAAACATGACTGTCTTAAAACTATACCAGATACCAAAGGTTTGAGCAATGTCATTGAAACTTCCATATTTGACCCTACCATCAATTTGTAAGACTTTAATTTTTTGTTCATGTTGCTCCTTCACCATGTTTTTGAAATGAATAGACGCACTAATAGCTTCATATTTGGTTTTTAAAGGATACACCCAGTGAAGCAATTAAAATTATCAAGAAAGTGACTATAGTATCTATAACTAGTTAAATCTAAAAGGTTCTTGGTATGATTTTATGAGGAATTGAAAGGAAGATAATGAGCTTTTCCATATTAATAGGCATCACAGAAATCAATACTTGTATTAGAATTGATTTTGACATTACAATCATGTAAAACTTTGGACAAAACTTGATGAGAAGGTGCTAGTCTCTTATGCCAATCATGAAGAGTAGTAAGTAAGCAAACAGACTCATTTGTATTTGAATCAAAAGAGAAATAATAGCTAGATGATGCATTTGGTTTATCCATTCTGTAAAGCCCCTCTTCAAGTTTCCCTTATAACAATGTCTTGCTTAAGGCCTTGTCCTTCACAAAACAAGCTTGTGAGTGAAACTCATCAAAAATAGGATTATTAGCAGTGAGTTTTGAAATGCTCAGAAGATTTTTAGCTATACTAGGCACTAATATAACATCATTCATAAAAAAAATTTGCTAATTTCTACAAGGTAAAGCTAAATGACCAGTTATAACATCAATTTTGTCATTGTTTCCAATTACTAACTTACCCTTGTTAGCATTAACATTGATTGTTTCTAGTTGTATGGCATCATGAGTTATGTGGTTACTGCTTCCATCATCAAAATACCATGAGGAGTCATTAACTGAGTTTGGAGAAGCTACATATGTAGAATAGCCTTACTTAGAACCTTTGCTTTACTTAGAAGAAGAAGTATCCATGTACTTCTTGTCATATTTGTAAAAGTAGATTATAATAGTATGTCTCAACTTGCCACAAACTTGGCAACTAGGCTTATTGTTTCTACTATATTGACCACATCCTCTTCTACCTCTAAGACCTCTGAAGCTAGAACCTCTCCAATTACCTCTTGCACTACTTTCATTTTGAAAGGTTTTAGCATAGTTGGCCACTGATTGACTAAGATTCAGATTGATGAAATTGTTGATTTATTCCAATTTGCTCTCATAGGTAAAGCGATTAGCTTGAAATCAATCTATGGTAAATCTTCTTTTTCAAATAGTTGAACAACTATAGGATTATATTTATAGTCCAAACCAGCAAGTACTTGTGAAACAAAGTTAGAAGCATTTAAAGGGTTACCAGCAAGTGGAAGATTATTAGTTATTACTTTAATTTTGTTGAGATATTCCTCTATTTTCATAGAGCCTTTCCTTGTTCTTTGTAGTTCATTTTTATACAGAGTAATTCTTAAATGAGTATGTGTGCTAGACAATTCCTATGCTGCATACCAAAGATCCTTTGAAGTTGAGCAGTTGATCATTTAAGAAGCTATCTCTATGGTTATTGAATTGTATAACCAACTAGGGGGAAGTTGATCATATGTGATCCATTTTTTGTATTCAAGATTTAACTGACCTTTTACATCTTCAGAAAGGTAAGCTGATAGACAAACTTTGGTGCCTAAGATATATTCTTTTAACTGGTGTCCATAGATCACTGGAAGGACCATCGATCACCATAAGAAATAGTTACTCTTATCCAACTTGACAGAGCATGGCTGATTCAATGCTGAAGCTAAAGAAGTGCTATTGCTGCACAACTCTGATAGAAGAGAACTTTGGGTGTTAGATATATGATTGTTGGGATTTGTGTTTGGGACTTGAGTTGAAGTTGACTGGGAATTCATAGTGATGAGCTAGGCTCTAATACCAAGAACAAAAGAAAGCAAGAGAACGAAAGAAAGAAAGTTGTGATAAATTCTCTCTTTCTTTTCTCTCCTTTAGAAAGTAGTCATTATTACTATAGAGTTTGTTATAGAACTACTTGTGTGAAAATATAAAGCCACGTGATATATAACCTCTTAACAGAAACAAACTTTATAGCTGTGCAAAATGATAAGCTAACAGAAAGCACAATTACTACTAATAAAAGCATTTAGCTCGAATAAATGCATTAAGTAGAGTTTATATGCTAACAAACCAACACCTGAAATCATAACTTAAAAGAATTAATGAGCAGTTATGTAGCCCTAGTTTTCCTCTTTGGTAAAATTGTTGAGGAAAGAATTCACTTATATATATAAATTTAGGCCTTACTGTTAATAAAAAATAGGTAACTAACGAAGAGAGGCTCTTGTGTAAGTCTTAGATTGACTCTCATTCATGAAATTTAACTTTCACTACATTCTGATATAAAACTTATGAAAACAAGTTATCATATATCTAATTATTTATATAAGGGAAAAGAGATAGAGTTACTTTAGTAGTCTCCTCCTTAGTAATGATCATACCAAAACATTGATATAACCGTTATTGTAATACAACATTTTTTAAACTATATTTTCAATGATTTTAAAGGCTCATCTTTGTATGGTTTGTGACGACCCTAACTTCTAATCATTGTAATTAAAGTTAAATATGTTATTAATAATCATAAATTGGGGTTACTAGACATTACGACTAATTACATTCAGAAAATATAGAGAAATTTGAATTTTAATGTTATTAGAATCATCAACCATATAATTACAAATACTCATATACGTCAGGAAAACAAACATTCATTTATAAGCCTTTAATTCTATTACCCATTAATTCCAACTCACAAAAATCTTTTATCAATGTTTCTAAGTCATCCCTTAGGGTTACCATATGAAAAACTAAGATTTCTAAGTTAGAATGAAAGTTTAGGATCATTAGCCGTGGCTAAATGCCCTCGCGCCGTGGCCAATTACTCTCGGGTTCACTCTTTAACTTCTCAAGTTTTGCTACGGCTAACCTACATGGTGCTGCGACGAGGAAGCCTCCTGGAACCTACATCGCTCGCCTCTTGCTATTGGCCACGGCCAATTCTCCTTTTCGCTGCGGCTAATTCCTCTTTGGAACGCTTGACAAATTCTCACAAAAGTTTACTACGGCCAATTCCCATTTAGCTGCGGCGTATTACCCTCTGGACAACTCTCAATTTCGCCTGTCACATTTCGCCGTGGTGAATTTCTCTCTGGTACTCTCCCTGGGCAACTTTACCTCTATTGGCCACTACAAAATGCTTTTTGATCTTACAACGCCTAAAATCTTATCTCATACTCTCCATTCTCTATTTAAGGACTCTCTAAGGCCACTCTTGCACTTGTTATGAGATTCTAATAGTATTTATCTAGTTGACTTACCCCAGCCATTGTATCATTACCCATCTAACATTTAAATGTGGATTTTCCTATTCATCAATTGGTTTTATATCAGCAAATTTATAAATTTCCCACAATGGTCATTCAATCATATTTTCATTGGATATTTTATGCATCACTAATTCAAGTCTATATTCAATATATCATATGATTTCATTACTCAAATAGTCAGTTATATCATGGGTTCACAAGCCATAAATAATGTCAAAACTCATACATCCATCAACAACTAATATGAAGTCTATTTCTCAATGGTTATATTCTATGCTATCAAAATACAAACTCTTACACTTGGCAATACAGATACATGATGATGCTATACAAAGATTAACAAAATTTTCATATACTCTATTCCACTCAAACCAAGTGTAGCTCCCCACACCAGGCCTTAGCTCATGAATATTCATCCATTTGCTTACCCTTATCCTTACCCGTAGAACCTTCACTTGAAATATTTAGCCTATGAAACGGGGTGAAATGCAAATCTCAATAACCAAGGAAATTTTCATTCATGTAATCCAATTTAATTAACATATATGCATGAATCACAATCAACATCAAAATCATATTAGTCATATCAGCAAAGGAAATGGTTAGGCTATCATGATTACCATCCCATACTAGCAATCATATTTCCACATGTTAAAGGCCAATAACACCAGGAGAGGCCCCTCCAAGACACCTACTCCCTATTGAGTACAACCAGGGCTCAGTGCATCTAGGGTTTGATCATAACCCGGTGCCCGATCGAAGCACATGCACGGGTGGCAGCTGCACCACAGCTCCATCATGGACTCACAAGGTCTAATCATACATAACAGATAGCCAACCAATTTATTTAGCATTTCAAATTATTTATGTATAGCAAATATGAAATTAAAACAAATATATGCATTGAATTAATATAGTCCCGATTACGTCACTTGTAGATAAATTTACAAAAGCCACCAGTGGTACAAAAATCTCCCCAGTAACTACTAATTCCTAAAATTCAGAATGGAGGTCTCTTCTACCAGAAACTTTAATATATCACCCTAAATCCTAAATAAATTTATGAAAAATTAATACCCATATTATAATCCAATCATTAAGGTCTCAAACCAGTAGAAATACCTCAAAAAGAAGAGTTTATATTTACCTAATGTTAGCTCTAATCTCAACCTACGAAATTTCACCATGGAAACATCAAATGGCAAGTTTCAGATTTTTAGGTGTGGGTGAAAGTGCTCCAATTGAAACATTAATTTGGTCAAATTAAAGAGAAAAATGAGAGGATTAAGTTATATAACTATTACATTGGTTGAATCATGTTTTAGAAGTGGGAAATGGCAGATTCCTTGCCCCAAACCTTAGCCTCCCTTCAAACCTTAGAATTTTTCTTTTGTGTTTTTGTGTTCTGCAAAATGGGAAGTGGTTAGGTTAATTTTTAGGGTTTAAGTTGGGTTTTCTATGGGTTATGGGCTGCTCCAAAGATCCAACTCCAAATGGGTTTCAGATTTAAACTTGTTGGGCCAGATTTCATGTGTTGGGCTGTTAGGTTTTAATTGAGTTATGCCAAGTTTTAAAAGCTCAAAGGATTTGGGTCTACACAAAAGTTGTTGGGCCAATTATAAGAGCTTATAAAAGGTAGATCTTGGACCTCTATTACATTAAATCAGATTGGGTCTGCACCTAACTTATTGGGCCTCCATTAACCTTATATCATGATCTCCTACATTAATTTGGGTCTAGGTGAAGTTTCTATCCCAATTAAATCTCAAACTCATATTAATAATTTATCTCTCTAAAATTTTCATTCACTTAACTTACCCAATTATTTCATATTAATTATTTTTAATTAACCCAAATCTATGATTAACATTTTAATTAATTTTGGGGTGTTACATGGTTAAAAAGAAAGATATAATGCAACATTTTCCCCTTTTGTTATTTTTTTGTAGCCAACACTTGAAATCACAACTTAAGGGAATTAAAAGGCATTTATGCAGTCCTGAGTTTCCACTTTGGTAAATTTATTAAGGAAAGAATTCACTTATATATAAGTTTAAATCTTACTGCTAAGCAAAAATAGGCAACTAAAGAAAAAAAGTTCTTGTGTGAATTATAAATCAAATCTCATTTATGAAATTTAACTTTCACTACATTCTCATACTGAACTCATGAAAACAAGTTATCATGTGTTTGATTATTTATATAAGGGAAAGGAGATAACATTACTTCAGTAGTCCCCTCCCTTCCAATATGTTTTATGTCTATAAAAAAAAACTCTTCCATTAGTGGAGCATTACAAATATACAATCTTATTCAGCATAAAATGTATTAGTATGTAAACTTATTGGAAATTCTAACATTTTGTTTTATCTTGTCATACTTATTAATATTCTTATTATGCTTCTAAGTCTTAAAAGATTTCTCATGTTAGACTATTTGTAGTTTATATCTAAGTAAAAAGAGGTAGCCTCCAGTCCAGTAGAAGTTTATTTGATAATCATTCAATGAGAATAGATGGTTCATAATATTTATTGATTTTTTTTGCTTTTCAAATTTTAGATGTGTGTAACATTTTCTGTTGTAATATTAGTGGTTGATCATGTTTTAGAAACAATAACAAAATCTGAATGCATAGTATTGATGGTTCTTGATGCCTCCAAAGTAAGTGCTATTTTCTACTACATTATTTCATTTTTCTTTATGGTCCTCTAATAACTTGATTCTAAAAATTTGTCAAAGTGAGGGTCATAGGCAAATATTGATGCCTCCAAAGTAGGTGTTATTTTCTACTATATTATTTCATTTTTCTTTATAATCCTCTAATCACTTGATCCTAAAAATCTATTAGTGTGAGGGTCATAGGCAAATATTGATGAGAGAAGTCCCAAAAACAATCAAGATGGAAAAGGAGGAGGATAACTGGGGTCTTCCTAAAGAAGACACTCCATACTAACCTCATTCCCCTACATTTTATTTCAATTTTGATGTCCTAAGAAGATATTATTTTTCAAAAAAAACAAAATCCATTCCTAGATTGAAGAATTCCTTTCTATGACAAGGAAGCTCAATATAGCACACGTTTGATATGGGCAAAAGCTATTTCTCATGGTTCATTTAGTATGCAAGAAGTTATGTATGAAAATAGAAATAAAAAGAAAAGAGGATAATTTTTTAGATAGAAAATGATTTGGTGTCCTTATTTTTAATAATTAAATAATGATTAAATAATGATTGGTAAATAGTATTGAGTAATAATTAAATGATGATTATAAGAGCAAAATAGACATTTTATTTAATTTTTCATTTACCTTTCATTTTGCCATCCCTTACCAAACATGACGTTGATGAAATAATTGCTTAAAAAGGCTAGAAAAATTGCAGAAGTCAGGACAATTAGCACCACCTTCTTTGAAAATGCTAATTAACTTTGTTGTGTGGCATTTGTAAAATGGAGTAAAGAAGTTGTGTTCTTTATAAAAGATGATTGGAAGCTTAGTCTTTGGATGTGCTCTTTTCTCATTGATCTTTTAGAGAACCTTTTTTTTTTTTAATTTCTTATGATCACTGTATTTGGACTATTACACATTATTCGCATGCATTCTTTAAGAGAATTTTGAGGGTAAATCTTGTATTTGAGAAGATTTATTCTATATGTTATTATTGTTCATTTCTATCTCTCCTTCAATATTTTCCACCCACATTAATTATTGTTGTTAGAGTGATACTATCCCAAGCCTATACAATTTTTTGTTAGGTATTATAAGAGTAAAACTTGTATTTGAGAGAATTAATTTTATGATAAAATAAAAAGGATCTAGCAACAGTCAAAATTGTCACCTAAAAAACTAACATATTTTAGTTATGATTTTTTAACTGTGACTAGACTATAGTTTAACTATAGTTTTATTCACGTTTTGTAAAAATTATGATTAAATTCTTTGTGATCGATAGTTCAATGACAAAAATAAAAATAGTCTTTATTGTATCCCTGAACTTACATATGAAGATTGGCAAGGAGCAAGGCCTGAACTAGAAGACGCTTTCAATCTTTGCATTTGGAACATTTGACTTCATAGGAACCAATAAGTATTTAAAGCAAAAGCAAGAAGAAATGGGGCATTTTCTTATCAAAGTCTTGATAACAACTAAGGAATTCATTGATTCCAGCAATCGTCACTCTACTCTTATACCTCAAAGAAGAGAAATGGATGACGTAGTAAACAGAGGTGGCACTTACTGCGAATGCAGTGGCATTTTAAGAGACTTATCCAGGAACTGGATATGTGGTTTAACTTGAAACATAGGTATAAGAAGGGTCTTATGCGCATAATTTGGGTGTCTTCTTTTTAAGAGTTTAGTTGGCTTGGCAACTTGGGTTCAGGAAGTTTTGGATTGAGTAGGATTCCAAGGTTGCTATGGAACTCAAAGGTTGTGGAGTTTCACACTTATTGAAGCAAATGATCTCGCGTATTAGATATTTCATGTAGAGAGATTGGACGAATAAAATTAGTCACACTTATCATGAACGTAATAAGCTTACTGACTGGTTTGCCAACTAAACTCACCAATGATATGGGTCTCAAGGTTCTAAATCAACCACGTAGGAGTTGTTATTTTTGGTGTTTTTTTTTTTTTTCTATATGATTAGTGTTTAGGCTATTTTAAGGTCATTTGTATAAAAAAAAAAAATTAAGGAATAATTTTAAAACGATTTAAGTTTAGAAGATTAAGTTAAAATAATAAATAAAATTAAAAAGTCATATAAATATTTTAACTTTTTTATAATGATAAAAATTGAGGAACTTAATTTTTATTTAAAAAAATATAAGAACTTAAATTTAAAAAAATAGAAAAAGTAAGGAACAGTTGGCACCATAATATGGCGATGCAAAAAAGGCGGGTAAAGTTACAAACCCAACTTCGATGCTGATTGTCGTTTTAGAAGCCTCTAGACTCATACACGTAGGCCATGACTCATCACGTTTCTCTCTCCTGCTTTCACGTGCTCCTCTACCTGTCTTTTTATTCATTTTTTAATTTTACGTTTTAATCACATCACCTATCTCATTGAATCATTTTTTTTAAAAATATTAATTTCATTATTTAATTATTATGTTATCTGAAGCCGTCTGACTTGACATGTTCCATGATTTGACCCAATACAGAAAGAATTAAAAAAAGAAGAACGAGCAAACGGAGGGGTTTTCACTTCTCATTGCTTGAGAAGACGTTGGGTTAATCGAAGGAGATAAAAACAAGAAAGCAAATAATAATAATAAAGAAATCTAATTTATATGATATTTATTCTATTATTATTTCATAATATTTATTTTTTATTCTTTTTAAGTAAAAGTACAAATATTATTTATATTTATATTTTCTTTATTTCTATACGTATCAAATATGGTGCAAGTTGATAAAAGAAAAAGTTGAGTGTGATTTCCAAGTTCAAATGAAGTGAAGAAAGGTTAAAATATATATTTATATAATTTTTTTTCTTAGTGCATGTGAAAAGAAAGCAAAAGTACCGTAGAGGGAGATAAAGGAAAAAACTTTGATACACTTGAATATAAAAGTAAAAATAATAATTTTATAAATAAAAATATTTATAATATCCTTAATTTTTTAATAATTAAATAATTACTAAAAATATAAAATAATTATAATTATAAAAATAAAATAAAAATTTTGTCAAATTTTTTCTTACCCTCTCCCTTCCCTTTCTAACACCAAACGGGCCCTTCGAGTGGAATTCTGTATTGAAGGGGACTCGAGAAATCTGACGATTGAATTCTTAGATCTTCTTGAATCTTCATTTACTTCAATGGTCAATACGCGGAAAACCTTTCGTCCAGTCAAATAAACAATTCTATCAAATTTAAATTTTGATTAATATACATGATATTTTTGTTGTTTAAAATATATGATTCAATTTTCTTGACATTATATATATAAATAAATTTTTTCTGTAATTAACTTTTTTCTCAATCAGAGAATAAAGGTAATTAAATTAATATTAAATTTTAATTAATATAAATTTATAATTTTATTCTTAATATGATAATAAAAATAAATAAATTTATTTATTTTTGAAAAGATGCATATTATGCAAAAAAATAATTTTATTAAAAAAAAATAAATTATATTAAAGTGAGCTAAATCAAGAGGCAGAGAGGCTTGGCGTAAATGACAAAATGAAAAATGGTTCACCAAACTTTTATTCTTTTTAAAATAAAAAATGAAAAAGAAAAACAAAAGGAAAAGAAAAAGGAAAAAGGGAGAGGTGGGAGGGTGAGCAGGGCAGAGGGGACAGGGTACGCGCAGCTCCACATGTTTGAATTGTAATCTCAAAGGAAAAGGGCCAAAAAAACGTGTTCTGAAAAAAAGAAATTATATTAACCTTTCTCAAATTAGCATCAACCTTTGGCAATTCAGGAGTTTTTTGAAAAATGTGAGTCTCACCATAAAATTTTTTAAAAAAATGTGGGTCTTATAAGATTTTTTTAAAATAGTATGGATTAACAGTATTAAATATAATAAAAAGTACATGAACTCTAGTAAAATAATACATAATAGTATAAGAACAATATACTATGATATAAGGTTATAAATAGTACAAATAAACAGTGTCAAGTTACAAACTTTTTATATATATAAATAAAAATAATTTTGTTATTTAAAAAAATATATGAATTTTTTTAAATAATTTTTTTTCACATTAATATGATTATTTTTTTGACTAAAAATTTTTAAATTAATCTAATTGTATTTTTTAAAATAAAAATAAATAAATAAAAAGTATTTTGTTTAAAAAATTTAAAATTAAACGAAAGTGTATAATGATTTTTTTTATATTTTAAAAATAGAAAAGAATTATATATTTTTAATAAAATTTAAGATAATTTTGTGTAATTTATTAAAAGAAGAATAAACTATATCAGTTTTATTTAAATTTTATTAAAATTTTATAGGCATTTTTATTTTTAAAAAATACACAAATATTTTGTAAAATAAAAATTTATATTATATTTTATTTAATTTTATAAATTTTTAATTAAAATATGTTTTTATTAATTAAATATATAGTATAAAAAATTAAAAAATATTTTTATATATTTTTTATGAAGAACATTTTAGTTAAAATATTTAAAATTAAACTAATATATAAATATTTAAAATAAATAAATATTTGTATAATTATAATAAAATTCAGACAAATCAATCTAATTTATTAACAAAAAAGTATATCGTTTTTTCAAAAGATAGTAAACGCGGAATTTGCGTGTGCCACGCCACATGGCGTTGCAGATTCCCGATCACAAACTTTTCAGTTTCCATTATTGTCCATCATTGTTATTTGGACAATATTTAACTAACTAGGAATGTTTATATTTTAATTATATTATTTTTTAAAAAGAATTTATACCTTATAATTTGTTAAAGAATATTTTCTCACCTTGCCTGTAGTTTATATATACATTTGAATTTTGAAAGAATGCTTTTTTTTTTTGGAAGAGGTTGGAATTTTTTATTTTTTATTTATTAATTAAATTTTTTCCACAAAAATAAATTTTTTGACAGAAAATATTTCAGAAATTAATATTATTTTATTTATTTGTGATCATGTATATATATAGATATTCGCATATGCACACACATATTTAGTATGTTATATTATATACATATAAATGTATTTTTAAATATTTAATTTTGTTTACATATGATTTTTTTCATAATAGTTAAACCTATTTATATTTCAAAAGTAAGAAAAACAGACAAACTTTTCTTAAGTAAAAACAAAATATTCAACCTAAAAAAACATAAATTACATCAAAATAATTAAGCTGCATGTGACCGATCAACATGAAAATGGAGGAGAAACTCTTTGTTCAAAAGTGAAGAAAATTTTAAATCAATACAATATCTATACTAATATAGTTGTGAGAATTTTTGGTATTTTTTTATCTCAAATAACATAAATTAAAGACAATATTAAAATATAATTTAATACATGTCATTTTCAAATAGCTCGAATAAAATAATGTTGTAATGAATCATATTTTAAATATATTGAATTGGATCACATGACTATTAACTATATGTAGTGTACTTATTTTAGACAAACATAAACCAGACAAGTCTCTAAATATTAAATGTAACTCATTTACAAATCTATAACATAAAACAGGTCATTATATGAAAAATATTTGATTTTATGTAATATTAGATATGTAAACAGAAAATAAATGAATAAAATGAATAAAAAATATTTATATCTATATTTTAAAAAAGTATATTATTAAATAATAATAATTATAAAGATATAATAAATATTATAAAAAATATTACAATATTTTTCACATTACATAATTGATACTAAACATACCCTTATTCATCAAGCTCCGTTCATCTTAAGGAATTAATAAATTAAATTAATTATGATTATATAATTATTAATAATTAATTATACAAAACTTCAAGATGTTGGGAGAAGCATGTTCTACTCATCCAAATGTGCTATTCACATCCGCCAAGGCGCGTTGGATCACAATTTGCAAAAGTGAATATCGAATTAACAATTGTTAATTAAACAAAACAAAAGATTAAATAGATAAGGGAAATTGACCAAAAGGCCAAAAAAAACAAGAGGTTAGTCTAATAATTAATAGCGTGTTTGAATTTTCGTTTGCAGCCCCCCAAACCACGTTTGTAACTGGCATCCAAACACGCTATAAGGTGGTGCTTTTTGCTTTGAATCAATGTCCCAAATTAATGTAAGAAATCGTTAAAATAATATATATATATATATATATTATATCAATTAAGGTGCAAACATACCCAAAATTACTCGAAATGGACAAGAGAAATACAGCACGCTGCACAGCACACTAGATCGGCAAAGAAACCCCCAGAATCGCATTCCTATCTTAATCTGTTTTATTTGTTCTTTCGCTAATTCTTTTTTTTTTTTTCCCTGATATTGTTTTCTTCAGTTTAGTGGTGCCCACAAACATCACGGTTATGTGATTTGACACGTGTCATTAGCCCCAAACTGAGTTTTTTATTAAATTTTAGATAAGTTTATGGCCTTCTTCTCAACCAAACAAAATAATGATAAACAATGTCTGAATTCTGATTGGTGGTTGGCTTGTCTTTCGATGAGGCTGGCAAACAACGAAAATGTGCGAAATAACCATTTTCAAAGTCTGAACTTTGAAGCATAGCACGAGTACAATTAATAGGCGTTTCCCACCCGCAGGGGCTGCCTTATTGGCATTGCTTTACCTTATATAGCTACGTTTGAGCTTTCGCACTTCAAGGGGTAGTCGATTAACCTGAGCTCCTGAAGGATTTGAAACGTTTCTTGCCTTGGAGCCTTCTTTGTGGGGGTTTTTTATTTCTTCTGGTTTCAAAGAAGGCTCTTGTTTTGAAACTTCTTCGTTGTTCTTCATCTGGGAACTGGTTCTGCAAAATGATTAGATTATGGGTAGCTTACCTGCAATTAGCGGAGCTGTTTGTGAGCTCTATTATCCATTTGCTTTATGGGTTTTACATTTTCAGCACAGGCGTTGCTGGAGATCTCTCACAAGCTCTCAGTGATTACTTTCATAAGTCTAGGATGAATATTGTGGTCAAAGAGGAAATGCGCAGAGAACAAACCGATGATCTGCCTCCTATTGTGTTGGTTCATGGAATTTTTGGGTTTGGCAAGGGGGTAAATAAACGCTTGATTCCCTTTGTCTATGCGATGGATTTTACTTGTTTTCTCCGTTTAAATGATCTCATTCCGTTTTTAATTCTCAGAGATTGGGTGGTTTATCGTATTTTGCGGGGGCAGAGAAGAAAGATGAAAGGGTTCTCGTCCCTGATTTGGGATCTTTAACCAGTATATACGATAGGTGAGTGATTGCGGTGTCGAAACTACCAATTTTGTTTTTCCCTGGGTTTTATGTGTGGATTTTGCTCTTAGATTCGGTTGCTCTTGATATTTGGCGTGTTTGGAAAAGGTCTGAAAGGGTTTTGTCTCAGGGCTCGCGAATTGTTCTACTATCTAAAAGGTGGTCAAGTTGATTACGGTGAAGAGCACAGCATTGCTTGCGGACACTCGCAGTTTGGACGAATCTATGAACAAGGTTCGAAGATCTGCTTGTTCTGTAATCTGTTATGTTCTTTCTTTTAGCTTCATTGCTACCTTCCCTTTGTATTTTATTTGTTTTGCTTAATGAAAATGTCTTAACAATTGGGATACAGGTCACTACCCCGAGTGGGACGAGGATCACCCTATTCACTTTGTTGGTCACTCAGCTGGAGCACAGGTTGCTCGTGTCTTGCAACAAATGCTTGCTGATAAGGTTAGTCCCAATGGCTTATGCACTGTATGCTGCTGCTAGCCTATAATTTGGAAAATGGGTAATTGAAGATTATTTGGCATGTTGTCTTTAGGCATTTAAGGGGTATGAAAACACTTCGGAGAACTGGGTGTTAAGCATAACGGCCTTATCAGGAGCATTTAATGGCACTACAAGAACATACTTAGATGGCATGCAGTAAGTTCGTACCTGTAGACTTATTCTTATGCTTCCGACTTTGAGAGTCATTACTTTCTAATTTCATTTCATTTTTGGAAAACTTGAAGTCCTGCTCAATGTGATGCATAAATTATAGCTCGGAGTTGACATTGAGCGAGTGATATCATACATAGCAACCTATGACTTTGATTTTTTGTAATGATTCGATCTTACTGGCTAGATATGCGATGATTGGGACTGCACGGGACAGTTTCTGTCGACATAAATGGAATAGAAAAAAGATAATAACTTGGAACTAATATGGTCCATGGGGACATATACAATGAATAAACGGTCATGCTGCCATTGGCAGCAAACTGGCAAATGTGATCTGTTGTCTCAGTTATGGGTTCTGCACCCAAATAGACCATATGCTTGCTTGCTTCAACTGAATGTTATGAGTGTTTTCATTAACATGGTGATAGTTTATGTCACTTTTTCATTGTTCCTGTACTGTTGCTAATCTCTAGAATTGAGTTCCACGTTGAACAAACTGTGATAGCTAAAACTAGTCATCTTCAATTTGAGCTTGTTTTAGGCCAGAAGATGGGGGAACATTGAAACCTATTTGTCTGCTACAGTTTTGCCGTATTGGATCGATAATTTATGATTGGTTGGACATTTCCTGGCTGAAGACCTATTACAATTTTGGGTTCGATCACTTTAACATGTCATGGAGAAAGATGGGCATTTGGGGTCTTGTTGACTGCCTTCTGGGGAATGCTGGTCCATTTGCTTCAGGGGATTGGATCCTCCCTGATCTTACAATTCAAGGGTCTATAAGACTCAACTATTATTTAAACACATTTCCAAATACATACTACTTCAGCTATGCTACCAAGCGTACTAGGAAGATCATGGGTGTCACTGTTCCTTCAAGCATAACTGGAATCCACCCATTACTTTTTATAAGAGTCTTGCAGATGACCCAGTGGCGACATCCTCCAGATGTTTCTCCCCCTTACAAAGGGTACAGGTATGTTTTTTTTTTTTGTTGGAAGCATTAGATATTGTTTCACCTTCCTTTGAGCAGTACTACGTTGTAACTTGAGTCAAGCTTGACCAATTAAGTATTTCGTAATTGGTGTTGCAGGGATGAGGACTGGCAGGACAATGATGGAGCACTAAACACAATATCTATGACCCATCCTCGCTTCCCAGTTGAACACCCCAACCGTTTTGTTGAAAAGGACTCAGATTGCGAACCCTTGCAACCTGGCATCTGGTATGTGATACACAACCATCTTATTCTTTTGGCCTGATGGTGCATACTGATAGAACCAAACCTGTTGTCTTTTAGAGGTTGACTTTGCTTTATCTGCTTATGTCTGGAATCATAAGGTCAAAACACTGAATAGGTTAATCAACTTGTTATGAGCCTCTATATGCGATCTTAACTAGCTGTGAATATAGTTATCGTCAGACTAAATTGGTTAGAAATCATTATAATACAGTGCCCATATTTCATAAGCTCCACAAGGTTCTAAAGGAGGAATATATTGCTGACAAATAATTAGATCATCATATAATGGTGCTTACAACCTGTTTTCCACTATTTTGGGCATTTTAGTATGTATTTATCGGAAGATTCCCTTCCATTGCTAAATTTCGAAGTCAGAAATGCTGGGGGCAATAAATCCGGAAAATTTTCTTGACTAAATGCATTCTAAATATTAATGAAATAGGTAAGACAAGGTAGGTGCTCAGGTTGCAGGTTGCTCCTGCTGAGTGTGTTTTAAACTTGTTAAAGGAAAATTTTTTATTGACCACTTTCCACCCATGCATTTTTCATATTAGAAATTATTCTATGGAACTGACTGAATTATGGTATTCGATCAAACAGGAACTACAAGTTTGTGGAAGGTGATCACATTCTATTCATTATTAATCGGGAGAGAGCAGGAGTGCAATTTGATATAATATATGATGATATTTTTGGACGCTGCAGAAAGCACGTTTTTAGGAAGAAACCTCCAACACTACCTAACGAAATTCATCATTAGCTTAGCATATGAACTTTTATTCTCACCCCTATACAATTAAACGAGAAATATGAAAGAAAAAGGCCATTCTTTGCCAGGATTACCTTCACCTTTGTAAATGTGAGTTTTCTTTTTCAATTTATGATCTTTTTCACTTTTCTGCTACCGAATTCTGTAATTTTATAGCTCTATGGGAAGAATCAGAGGCTTATTAATAGTGGATGGGTTGTCACAATACAGAAAAATCTCAAGTTCTTTCTTCAGGTGTTATGTAAGGTTTTGGCTAAATGCGAAATTGAGCATACCAAACATGTTCTCTAATTTACAATGGATTCAAAGAAAAGAAATAAAAAGATAAATAAAAAAGCATCGGTTCCAATAGGGGCTCCTCCTTCATTTGCTTGTGGAAGTTGCATATCAAGATTTCCTTGATGACGCTTGTATGAAGGCTAATGCGATTATCTTTCTGGGACCCAGATAGTAATCTGATTCTTATAGCAAAATGTTGTTGTGGGCCTTTCCTCAGTGTTTTCTTTATGACCTAATGTTTCATATATCAGAATCTGATGCGATGACCAAACTACTACTAAAGGGAAATTTTCTAAAGACGTAGCGAGAAAAGATAAGCTGTATATATACCTTTTACATGTATTATTTTATTAATTTAATGTAAAATAAGTTGGAATGTAAATAATTTTTATAACAACATATTTATAGGAAAAAATGTGCAGAAATAATATCTATTAATGTACAATTTACGGACTCATTGGAAAAAATGAGGCCAGTATACGAACATTTCTGCAGTCGTTCTGCTTTTTCTCTTTTTTTTTTTAAATTAAAAAAAAAAAAGCATTTTCTTTTCATTCTTAATGAGGATCCCGAAATTACTAAACATTGTCTAGTGATAAAGGATTATCTACCAGAAAAATCAGATGAATACCGTATAGAGAATGATTTGCAGCCAATGGAAACCAGAGATGGGCACCACAATTCATGAATTCTGTGTGTTTCGTTAACATCCAAATGGTAATTACATCAGGCCCAAAAACAAAGTGGCAATTACGTTACGTGCAATCTACGAAACTAACCCTTCAAAATGGATTTCGCCAATTCTTGGACGTCTTGCCTTGGCAGCCAAAAATAATAGCAAATCTTATCGAAGGGGAAATTTTGTATGGTCTGGATTCACTAGCGCATAGTATATATTGAGTTCTTCATTTTACTATTTTCATTGTTTAAATTCTAGATACTGGGAATTTTTTGGGAACTCAAATTTTAAATAGAACCACCTTTTACTCAATAGTCTCTAGCGGCCATTAGGGTGAACAAAGATTTAAGGATTTTCTATTTTGTTTATACTAAAGTAATAATCTGGCTGCCTAAATCTAGATCTTCATTTATTTATTTATTTCTAGCAATCTTCTCTTTTTTAATTTTTAAAAAATAATACATAAAATCAATTTTCTAATTTTCTCCAAACAATTTGAAAATTGTTTGTGAAAGTTGTAAAACTTTCAAAATAAAAAAAATAAATAGTCAAAATTAAAAAAAATGACGGGTCCATATTGCTGATCAAAGAATCCTTATTCCATTCTTGGTAAGAAAAAAAGCAAAAAATTCTCTTACATAAATCAAATTACATTATGAAGGCAATAGAAAAAGATAGACAAACTGTGAATACAAAAACCAAAAGTTAAAAAAAGGAGCATTTTCCCATCCAGTACGGATATGAACAAAAGCACTTACAGGAGTTTTGACTAACAAATTGTGAATTCATCGTTTGACAAAAACTTCCTAGACAGCTGAGTAACTTACAAACTGCTGGCAAAACATAACTACCATGCAGAGAGAGATGGTAGGTCAAATAAATTCTTCATTTTAGCCGCGTCTCAAATAACTAATTTCTTGAGACTCTCCCCATCCACCAGTTCCAAGTCAATGACCATAGAAGATGGCACGATTATTTGGTGGATTTCAAAATAAAAATTCAAGATAAAAGATCTCAAATAAGCCTCAGTTCATACTCTCCAGCCATTGTAATGTATCTCACCCACGGAAGTGCCTGATACCCACTTTTCTCAATTATCTTCAGATATCTTACCTGCAAGCATTTAAATAGTTATCACCATTTTGATCAAACAGTTCAATGCTTCAGTTATATTTTAAACACCATTACATTAAGACATAAACGGTTCCGAGATAACAATAATATATCACGCGGCTGCCAATGTTTTGTTTAGATAGCCTAGTCCACGCATTTCACGTGATTCTAATAAAAGTCATTCCAAAAACTACATCATGGAAAAAATATAGAATAAATGTATGTGTATTAGCTTCTATTCATTTTCTGAAGTCAGGCTCTTTTTCCCTCTAGTAATTCTTTTCCAAATCCTTGCAAATTTCTCACAATCAACTTAACTGTGGGAAACCAACCGAACGATAACAGGGTTATCCAGTTCACTACTTCACTCAAGTCTGTTGTGATAATCAAAATATAGTTGGAGAAAAATTTCTCACATCACACCAATAGGCAAGTAATAAAGCGGCAGAAAATGATGGAAATTAAAAAGTGCTCTAATTGACTTTACATATCAACTCAAACATTCTAGCATGTATGAAATATTGGAATCAAAATGTAATCAGACAAAATATACGGAAGCATATAAGAAAGCACACACAATTTAGAGTATGAAAAAAATGTAGCAGCAATATTATGAATATAAGAAAATTCATGTCCATGTAGAAATACCTGTATCCCAGAAACGGTAAAATATGGTATCTCAAATTTCACACGTATGGGAGCTTTTCTCTCGGGAGTTGCTTCCTCAGCTGTTATACTGGGAAGACGAAACTCTGCTCTTAACATGTACTCCTGAAAGTATGAAAGATGAAAATTTTAAATCCAATAATTCACAATCAAATCAAGGTATTAATATGGGGTTTAGAAAAGGGTAAAATGCCACTTCCAAGTCAACACATACCTTGCCTCCAGGGAAGGATCTTATTTTCCAGATTAATGCATCTTTTTCAGGGGCATATGATGCAGATCCCATTGAAGTTCGAACATTTGGATTGGTTGCATCAGCAGGTACAGGCAACTCAATCTCAACATTTGTGGCAGTGCTGTATAATTAGATTCCACGAACTAAAAAATTTAGGCTGATCTAGAATCTAGAGCAAACAGCTCTCAGTGCATAAATTGAAAAGGAGCAATTCTCCCATCTTCCTACAAAAACAGAAGGGGAAAAAAGGAACAGAGCACAAATAAATCTCAGTACCTACGCTCCTTAAATTGACTCCTGGCTTTTACCATAATCTCAATCCGGCTTTTTGAATGCCTTTCAACTTGAGCTTCCACCCAAATTAAAGGCTTAACCTGAAACAAGGGGATAAAATCAAAACTAAGAATTAAAATTTCTTTTTTCTCTCTTAGGCGACCTCTCTCTCTATACATGCCTATGTTATGTGCAAACAAATAATACCCCTCAAATGGAAAAGAATATATTTCATTTACAGAAGATGAACCTGTGTGCTGAGCCTATATGTCATCAAATCAAATGATCCATCAGGTGGTATGAAGGAAATTGTTCGATCATTTTCAAATCGGGCCAAACGAACACACCTGCATCAAATGCCAGCACATATTTTGAGAACTAACGTTAAGATTAGAGATACATTCTTGTAGAAAGAAATTAATATTTTGCACCCTAAATAATCAACGTGGACTGCTTTACATAGACAAGAGACTCAAGCATACATACTGATGAAATTTGATGTCTTCTAAGTCAATTGCCTTTCCCTTGGTTGCCCTTCCTTGTGCCTCTAATAATACTCTATCGTTTAGGCCAAGTTTACACTCAGGCATGCCACTGCATTGTATAAGCCAAAAATGTCACCTTTGAGTTTTCAGATACTCTGTTGCAAGAATGTTGAATGGATTAAGAGAAACATCACAGTGAACATAATCAAATCATTCTCAACTGTAACTGTTGAGAGCCATATGAGTCCAAAGATTGGACCTGTCTGCAGTATATATAATGGGTGGCCAGTAGAGACACATAACAGCACCAGATCCTAAAGAACACCTCAGGAGTGCCAATTGAATAAAGCAAATTTGTAAGCATGTGTAATCAGTACACAAACAAAGCCAAATAGCCAATTGCAATTTCATTCCTCACAATTAAGTTAGACACAATAAAACAACAGTTTACCAGATAAATAAAAAAGTAGGCAAAACAATAAAAACACCCCAAACAAAAACCAAAAACCTGATGTCAGCAACAGGCACTGGCTTGTAAACCAACATGATTAGGTGAAGCAATCAATTTGAAGAAACAAACACCATGTTACTACCACACAACACCCAGAAGAATCCATATTTAGCAATTGGAACACAGAGCAACAAATTATGACCTCTGTTACAGTCCATCAATAGATAAGATTTGCATAAAATAAACATTCTTTTAGTTCTACCAAAGCATATAACATAATTTTTTAATGCTCTCCATGTAAACAAACTATTAGGAAAAAGGAAACAAGTCCTTCTACTCTGAAAATGAATATTGAAATTTCAGTAGTGACTTGCACGCAAATTACACGATAATACCAATTACCTAGGGAAAATATTCCACACATTACGGTAGTTTAAACTTCTTTTTGGAAGGTTAACAGTACCTCTAAAGTTAAAAATTATTTGTGTGGACGGCAATCAATCTGTAGCAGGTGCATTGAATTGAATACACAATGTCTTATCTCCAAGTATTTGAGTTATCTGTTATAAGAGTTTTGTTACTGCTAATCATCTCTGCATTGTAAGGTTGCCAGGCAGTTATAGGGTATGTTTCAAATTTTTTATGAACACTAGATCTCCCACTCTTGAGATTTCTTCTCTGTCTCTTATTGGGATTTTGGGAGTAAAAAGGAGGCATGTAGTGCATTGCATTAGATCAAAATGTTAAAATTTCAGCCAGCGATTTCTACCAGTGAACCTTCTTTGGAATAGGATAGTTTACTTTCCTTCTACGCAGACTTATATACTCATGGTTAAGGCATTTTCTTTTGTCAAATAGGAATCTAAGATCTCTATTGAGCTACTGTCATTTATTTCTCTTTTTTCTTTGTTTATTTTGTTGTCAGGAGGATTCCTGACCCTCCTATTCTGTATCCTTCTTCTCTCTTAATCAATTCTTCTTTACCCATGAAGCTAAGTAAATCATCAAACTGTAAAGCTAATTGCTAACCTAGTTTGCTAGCAGCTCATCTCAAGAGCTTGAAACTAAATAAATATGAAGGAAAAGTAGAAAACAAACCTCAAATATGTTCTCATCTTCAGTGCTCCAACAACATCAGACCTAATTATTTGCCCATTGCTATTGACAAGTATGTTAACACTCTCCACCACATCCAAGAAAACCTGAAAATGAAAAAGGGAAGATATCAACTGGTGGACAAGACCATCATATTACAAATCAAAATGAGATTTTAAAAGGAAAATAAAAATAAAAATAATAGACACCTCATTCTTCTTGTAATTTATTCCTTCACTACGCCAAGACACAGCATTAGTTACAGCCATGGGAGGTCTCTGTGTAACTTCCATTCTATAAGCATCAGTCTTGATAAATTCTGTTAGAATCTTTGCCTCAGTATATTGGGGGTAGCCAAAGTCCATAATTTCATCAAGGAGTTCATACTGCCAATGATAAAAAATTAAAAGTGATTGTTCATCTGCTTTTGAGTAAATGATAGAACTAAATATATCAATGTAATTACTAAAGAATTAAATTAGAAGGTCCCTAGGCATTTTACCACAACAACAAAGTTATCCCTAAGTGATTCCTCTTCCAATTCTTCAAAATAATGCTTAAACACCTGCCATTAAAAAAAAAAAAAAAGGATCATCTGATGGTATCATAGTAATAATTTGTATACATTCTCAATACAGAATGTTTTCAGAACCATAATCACCAATGACGCTTACATCAACTACACGATGTAGGAAGAAAAGAAGGCTAGCGGCATTGCAGTTTTGTCTGGTTGCTATCATGAGGTAGACATTGCTATGCTGTATAAACATATAGGTCACACCATTATCACATACAACTGGATCTTGAGACTGTGGATCTCCCTGGAGCATTACAGAACACAAAAGGGAACTGAACTTAGCCCTTCCTCGTAATATAGAAAGCCATAGAAATTTGTAGCACAGCGAGTAAGGAAAATTCACAAAAATCCACATATTCTCCAATTCCTCCTCTAGGAACTCAAAATTCAACCACGCTATCGACCAATTTAAAATTAAAAAACAAGATAAAATTCTTCCAAACAGCATTTAAACCAACCACACATAAATCGAGCGTTACTTCTACTAAGTTAAATTTATCTAAGTGTATATATACATTATGTTCACTTCGTTTCCTGTAGTTTCTGTGCAACCAACCACTGGACTAAGAACTGAAAGAAAAACAAATGAATCGATCTATTGGAACACAGAAGCGAACCTCTTTCTCGATGAGCTTGGTGAAGAAGCGCTCGGCCTCGACGGCAGAGACATCGCCACGGTAGTCGCGCCAAATGAGAACGCGGCCTTTGATGTCAAGAAGGAACAGAGCAGAGGCTGCCCCTGCCATTGGTGCTTGGTTCGTATGGATCCCGAGAATCGGATCCTATCGAATCGGATTGGAATCAGATCGGATCGGCGTTGTAGAGACGGAAACGGAATCAACCAGAGATAGATCTAGATTACAGAGATGGAAAAGGAAATGGAAACTCTAGGGCTTAGCCCGCCATGTAAGTGGCTGACCCATTATTTTAAAGGTTTCCGTTTGCGTTTCTGCAGTTACGGGATGGGAAATTGTAAAGCTTCGTGTTTTATCCGAGATTCCTAATGTTACAATGAAGCTGCCGATTGTTCGCGGTGTGGATGGGGGTTGGGGAAATTTTCGTTTAGCTAGAAAGAAACTGCAACGACG
The DNA here is from genome assembly GCA_032878935.1 of Erythrophleum fordii. Lineage (NCBI taxonomy): Eukaryota > Viridiplantae > Streptophyta > Magnoliopsida > Fabales > Fabaceae > Erythrophleum > Erythrophleum fordii. The sequence goes on along the minus strand of JAVQMF010000053.1, from coordinate 42,006,352 downwards.
ACGTTGCAACACCCAAGTTTTGGGAAACCAAAAAAAAAAGGGGATTCCTATACTTATTTTAGGGTTGAAAAAACATGGAGCACCTCGTGTAGTCAACTATTGATTTCGGTCATGACATCACATTCGCATCGGAGCAACAAGGCTTAAGGCCCATGGAAGAAAAAGAAAGTCTAAACATTGTAAGGATTGTTATTTTAGGTGCAAACTATCTAGAATACAAAATAGTTTTGATTGGTATTGCTTTTATTACCTTGAATGTTGGAAGTGGTATTTTAGCTAGATTTCAACATTTCTCTTAAAGATTTCAATCTTCTCAGTAGGCTCAAAGTTCAAGTTCAAAGGTGCTGATTAAATGCTTATTGCTGCAGCAACAATCATCCATCATCAAATGATTTATAAGTTTTAAGATTATGCCTTATATATCTACTTTCCAAATTCCATTGAAAATGCACTATTCATCAAAATCGGCCTACCATTATCCAAATTCCAAAGTAGATTTCAAGAGCAAACTTGTTAGAACTCATGCCACTAGAATGAGCAACTAATTATGAAAGATTCCATGTTGACAGCAAGTCAATCCATACTATAACCTCTCCAATCTTCTTTTAATGAATGATGGTATAATTAAAATAAAGTTCAAGAAGTTCAAAACAGAAAATAGCAGCTCATTGCCTCTTGCCTTGAAACATGCCATGACCATCATGCCTGTTGCAAAATTAAAGCAAAATGATTATGCAATACCTATTCATTAGGTTAATGTTGATAAGACTTACAATTATGTAGCCAAAGTTGATGGCCACTTATTCTAAAAGAATGTGATTTTGATTGTGATTATTAGATGTATGTTGAAGGACCAGATGAGAGACATGGAACATAAGTAGAGATACAAAGAAAGAAGAAGCTACAACAATAGCCCAATACACCTTTTCATGATTTGACTAGGCAAAGAAAAGATGATAATCCTAATTATAAACCCTAAGTTAGAATTATAAATTCTTAACCAAAACCATTCATAGGAGAAACACTACTAAAAAAATGAAAGAATTAGGCCATGATAGGCCTTCATCCAAACCTACAATTGTATTAATTAGAAAGCTTTGGATTGGAATTAGGAATCTTCAAACATCATATTCTTAGGAAGACGTCATTAAGGAAGTTGGTTATGACAAGTTCTTACCAAAGCCCATTCCCTACATGATGTTTTTCTGAGTCTCTCAATTTTATGATGCCAACTTTACACTTATGGGAAAGAAGATAGATAATAATACAAGAATGCTAGCAAGACCTTTGCTCTTCCAACAAAAGCAAGTTCCATTAAAAATCTATTTCCCAAGCTAAAGAAGTTTCAAAATGGCATGGTTAAAATATAACCAAAAAAATAAAGTCTTAAGTAGGATTAATTCACAATTTGAAAACATGGTTGCTTAAACTAACCAAGTAAATGCCAAATTTAATGGTCTCTTTGCCTAAATACAAAGACTTTATACCTATTGAAAGCTAAAACTGCTATGTTAGATGCAGGCCTCTATTTATATATAAATGACAAGTATTTTAGGCTAGAATTTTGTAAAAAAGAGCAAGAAATTAGATCCTTAAAAGCACAATTACAACAACCTATGGCTAACATAGTAAAACAAACTTAGACACATGCAATCTATGAAACTTACCTATCTTACTTATATTTTCACTTTCCTTCATATGCTACCCCCTCATTCTCCTCATATCCCTTTAAATTAGATTACTTTTAATGTTTCAAGATGACAGATGAAATATTTAAAGCAGTTAAAATCCATTATCAGTCTTCGCCTAAGAAATTCACTTAACCACAAAGACATTCACCTTCCACTAAACCTTCTCAATCTTATACCAAACCAACTGATCCTCTTTCTTTTCTTTTTAGATCTCGTAAAATTCAAACTCCTTCGTCATCTTTAAAATATAATCCCTCGTTCAAAGACTTAAAAGACACATAAGCCATATACCTACAAGACCTACAGCCCATTACTAGTATCCAACATATTATGCCTCAATATAATTCCAATGATGCATTATCTGATGACTACACTGAAGTAAAAAGCATTTTTATTGAATCAAAAGATTCTATTGATGGAATTATTAAGATATAAGCTCTTTACATGGTAATTTCTTACCCTACAGCTCCGAAAGAATACATGGAAAATCTTCCTTCACCAATTATAGAAGGTCTCTCTAATGATCTACTAAAGTAGCAAAATACTTAGTTTAAACCCCCTTCTGTCCTTAATTTACATTCAATGATATTCCACTTGAGCAGTAGAGATCAAAACTTCATGCGTTCGAAGGATGGATTGACTTACAAATGACAAACCCTAAACTACATTACAAATAATTCTCAAAGAATTTTCCTTAAGGATGAATAATACTCCTCAAGAATGTTTCCAAAACCTATGAGAATATAAGCATATTCAAATTACTTAGTTAACAAATGCCTCAATGTTGCTTGAAATGATACATATAGAATTCTTTAGAGATTTTCATCTTGTAGATAAATGAAACAAGTAGGAAGGGAAAGATTTGAAACTTCATTACTAAAGAATGTCTTCAAGGTATTACATGCTTAATGGCTTTAGTGATCTAATTTTGAGACATACCCTCATTGCTTGCCTTTTAGAAGAATTACGACTAGAGTTACAAAGACCAATACTTTCCTTGAGAAGAGAAATGTTAGAAATATCTCTCAAGAAAATATACTTATTGGCACTAACCATACTTGATAAGCTTTGAGGCCAACAAAAATTCTTCTAGTCAATTATAAAAGGAAAGTCAAAACTTTAAAAAGTTTGTTTAGTACTTTAAGAGAAGATTCTCTAAGAAAAAAAAGATTGATCAATACTATTTATGCAATTAAAAAAGACATATTGCTAAACAATGTCCTAATAAGAAAAAAAATGTTATAAACTTAGTCCAACAACTCCAAGCAAGTATTCCTTTCAAAGAAAAAGATTATATAGGGTCTTTATTCTCAAAATATAGAGTTTCCAAGATATGATTATAAAAGTTTAGAAATAAAACAAGTATAAATGAAAAATACTTAGCCAATCTAACTTATTTGGCACAACTATGCCTTCCACGGGAAAACCTTAAACTGCTCTTGCATATGTGAAAAATGACCATTCTATCATTCAAGTATGATAAACCAATACCAGTAATTTTCTACATGGATATTGGCATATCCAAAAGCCTAAAGAAGCATGGGAATCTCATACATAATATTTTAGAGCTACTAATGACAAAGTCTTCAAAACTACTCTCATTCTTAGAAGAAAGATTAGCATTAAATTCATCTTGAGTTATATTGTTTGAATATAAGTTTGGCTAAGTAATTTTTTGAACAAATATCTTCTTGTTAGAATGGACGTATATTGTGCAACTAAAAGTTTCCAAATTCTACCTATAGGATATTATGTTCAAAAACAACTTTAATCCTTATAATGGTGTGCCAAAGCTATTTGAAATGAAATAAGTTCCTTTGGGTATAAAGAAATCAAAGATTAACTTTTATAATATTGTCTAGAGAGTTATAATCAATTCATTTATTCCTCACTGTTATGGAAAAAATGAGGAACTCTTCATCTATCTTCCTTTCAAAAATAATGAAGACATTAATCCAACTAAGGCAACTCGTTGAAGAATGCATCTTATTGATCTCATTCTAGCTAAAGAAGAATGTGCAAGACTATTAAAGTAAGGTCTTATTGAACCTACCAAGTCGAATTAGACATGTCAAGTATTTTATGTTGAAAAAAGGTTAGAGAAGAAAAGGGAGGAAAATGCTTGTTATTGATTATAAACCTCTCAACAATTTCCTTTAAGATGACATATTTCTTCTACCCAAAATCAACACCATATTACATCCTTAAAATATGCCTAAGTATTTTCCAAGTTTAATCTCAAATCTAGATTTTGGCAATTAAGGATAAATCCAACATACAGATATATAAGATGAACATTTGTATTTTTAATGCCTAATACTAACAGATGATTATGCCATTTGGTCTCAAGGTTACCCCATCATTGTTCGAAAAAGCTATAGCAAATATCTATGAACCCATTTTTCATAATGCCTTAATATACATTGATGGTATCCTATTTTTTTTCAAATTATATATATTAAAATATTAATATAACAAAATAAATATCAATATGAAATAAAGAAGCCTACCAACTTTTTGCTCTTGTGCTAAAGATCTTTTATTAGAGGATGTAAGAGAACTCATGATTGAGTAGAACTTGTTCACTAAAGGAAACTATTCATGTTAAATAATTGGTTTATTGACCTTTTCCAGCAAGAGTCAAAGAAGGAATGACACTAGGGGTAGGCACCAAATGGTATAATTTAAACTCTATCAAGCATTTCTTTACAACCAGCATTACCTTAATAAAGTGTTGATTAAAGCTCAAGACTTAGCTATAAGTTTTGTTAGTGATCTTAGAAATAAAAGGAAAAGTTGAAAAAGCTTGAAGCAAACCAAACTACCTAATGCAATAGTTAGCATTGTATAGTTCAAGTTTGGGTTTATCATTCTAAGATGAGAAGGATGTTCCTATTATCAAGTCTATCAACAAGGGACAGGCAAGCTCATTAGGGTCAAAAGAAAGAGTAGCCTAAAACCAATCAAAGCTATAGAGTCTAATTGAGAATGGATTATAATCAAAGTTGTCAAACTCATAAGTTTAAGCAAACTCATAAAAGGGATATAAACTCGTAACATAAACTTATATCATAAACTTGTCATAAGAGTTTACCTTTGTTAATAAATATTTATTGAAATATTTAATCATGTAGTTAAAATACAATATACAATAAGAAATTTATTTAAATGTAATTCAAATTATATTAATTCATAAGAAATCTATCCATATTCCATAATCTATAATACTTAGCATAAAAAATTCAACTAAATTCATACATAAATAGTCATCCAATACAACTCATTCTCTAAATTAGAACTCAACCATAATTACGAATTTAAATCTCATCTAATACATTAAAAATTATCTTGTCAAACTCAAACTTTTATTTCACCAAAAGTATAAAAATATAAAAATTTCATGTTAAGCCTCAAGAATAGGAACAAGAAAAATGATGATACCTTAAAAAATAAGAGAGTAGAGAAAAGGCAATGTGGACCACAATCCAATCAAATCCAATGGTTCAAGTGTTCAATAGCTATTATATAATAAAGAAACTAGATTCTCACTCTTTTGTAAAATTCTTTTCATTCCAAATAACATGTAGCTGATAAAAAAGGAATTAAAAAAACCATAAGTCCTCAAAAAATAGGAGATTTATATAGAAGAAAATCTCTAACGATTGGAATAATCTATACATTGCTCTAACTCTTTCTCTCTCTTTCTTTTCCTCTTTCCTCACATTAATCGAATTAAAAAAAATAGCATGTAGCTAGCAAACCTTCTAATTCCCTTTTCCTCACTCTTTATTCATATTCTCTCTCTCTTTCTCTCACTTACTCACTCGGGTCTGCAAATTTATATTCTTTTACTTACTCACTTAGGTCTACACTTTGCAATATGAATGCTCTCTTTCTTGAGTACTCTCTCTTGGGTGCAAGTTATAGCATTAAATAAAGGTGTGGAGTGAAGTCAAAATTGCATGACAACATGAGTGCTCTCCCTTTCTTCTCACTTTGGTTTACAATAAGAGTGCTCTTTCTCTGTCTCTCTTGAGTGCTCTCTTTCATGTGTAGGCTATATCGTTAAATAAAGGCACAAGTTTGAGAAAGGAGAAGAGGAAGACGAAATCATATTTCAAAAGTGTTAAAGAAGTGTAGGTTACAAAGGCGTAGATGAAATCAAATTTCAAGGGGAAAAGAAAAAAGAAGACTCTAAGATAGATTCTCACTTTTTTTTAGCTTGATTTCTAATTTTTTATTGTAATTTTTTCTTTTTTTATTCTTCTTTGCTAAAGATATGCTACTAGATAGGGCTTCTTTAAGCTTTGATTTTTTCTTTCTTTAAAGTTAGGTTTGTTATATAATTGAGATAACTTGCTTAACTCATTTTAGAAATGCCAATTTCAATAAGTTTATCTAAGTCAAAAGTGAGTTCACTCAAGGTTGCACTGAGTTTAAGTTTAAAGCGAGTTAATACATTTTTTTAAGGTTAAAACATAGACTTAGTAAAATTGACAAGTCAACTTGCAAGTTTGACAATAATGATTATAATCATGTAATAATTAGAGTCGATTGATATAAAGATTGCTAAGAATTGTATGGCTTAAAAAGTTAGTAACTTGAACACAATATTAGAGTTCCCTATAGTAAGAAAGAGTTAAAGAAGAAGCATTATTTAAAAGTAGGTATTGACTATATGCTTCTAACCAAAATTGGAGGAATCACATGGAACTTGCGATAGTATCCACAACTACACTATGACCTAACTTATCTTGAAGAATTCAAAGACCCATATACAAGGAACCTAAAAAGTAAGACTCTAAATTTAGTAGTTCGCTTTAATTAAAGCAATGGCAAATGGTTGGAATTCGTTGGAATTCATTTAAAACTTAGACAAAGTCAGTATAATAGAAATGTTGGCAAACCCAAAGGAAGAGAAAAGTTATGTGTTTAACTCAAAAAAAGTCATGTCTTCAAGTTGGATTTTTGTAGACAAGAAAGGGAGATCAATTCATCCTTGACAAGAGGCAAGTTAGTTAAAGCCATTACATATAGCAAAGTAGGGGAAAAGATCCCACTTTGGAAAAGAAAGGCATTACAAGTTGAAGACCAAAAATAAATGATGGTAGCAAGTAAGTTGGCATATCTAAGGGTGTCAATAACAAAGAGGCACAAGATGTTAGTTAATCCCTAGGTAATTTGATAATTTCTATATGTCAAGAGTAATATATAGCTTCTACCATCTGTACATTAATTGTAAAAGAAGTCTTGTTAGCCAACATTACTTTAATTTTGTCACATTCTTAAAATATAAGCTTTTAATGTAATATAGAAGGAATGCACTAATTAGAATGCATCCAATTCTTGCCTAACAATATCGAATAAGTAGGTATTGCATCCACAAGAAAAATGTTACACTAATTGTTTTAAACCCTAATGTTATGTTTAGCTAACAATACTCTTATAGTAGCTATTATTTTTCCTATGAAGTTAGTCATCTTCATGTTTATGGTGATTAGATCTACCTTAATTTTGCCTAGTTTCTTTAATATAATGATTGGTTTCATGTTAAGTACAACACCTCCATCTCTAAATACTTTGTTATAGCCTGTTATTGATATGAGCTTTATTATATAGAAACTTTAAATGTTTGTTCATGCCTTCAAATAGTTTTTCAAATTGCACCATAGTCAGCATAACTATTCTTTCATTTGCAACGTTGCTCATTCTACTTCTTTTATGAACACATTACCTTTCAAATCTTTTGGTTGCCCTGGATCTACCCAGAATTTACTTAAGATAATGCCAATGACATCATTTCTATTGGAAATGTCTTAGCATCATATTCATCTAAGAGGTCATATTCTTTTAGGATGTCTTTATCAACTGATGATTTAGGGTTAATCATTGGTCCAAGTGTATTAATCTTTTTTAGTATTTGCATCTCTTTTTTAATCACATTTTTAACCTCCCTTACCTTTTCTCCCTCTCTTTTAAGCATAAGTTAAAACAATTAGTTAGAATGATTGTTGTGACTTTTTTTTAAAATATTTGTTGAAGAACCATTATCCTTTTTATACATTAGTTTAAGGCTTAAGCATCTTTTGTGGCTTTAGTTGTTCATCATTAGTACAGATGGTTATCTTAAAGATAGACACTCCTTTTTTAATTTTGAACTCTGCTACTTGCCTTTTTTCTTCTAGAATTGGCTTTTCATCTATCCTTGAAACCTATAATTTGTCAAACACACTACTATTCTTTTCCTTGTTACGACTTAGTATAACCTCCTTCACAATTATTAACTTATTCCCAATTATTATTACTAATTCACAATCAATTAGCATAGTAGAAACTAATTTCATTATCTAATTAGATAATGCCAAATAAGGTTACATAACCTTTTTTGAATAATTTGATATATCCTTATCAAATAAGGCTTATTAGCCTACTTATTTAAAAATGCTAGTCATATATTAAATATTTAAAGCAAGTAACATAAGTTGGTCAATATTTAGGGCAAATAAAGATAATACAAAGAGAAGGATCCCTAAATCACAATATTACTATAGTAATCAATAAAGCCACGACACATAACAAGAAGCTCATATCACTATTTCTTAACATGTAAAAAATTTAAGAATTCAAATCTAGCACTCTTAAGTAGAGAGGTATTTATGGGTTGAGAGGTATTCCCAAGGAAAAAGGCATCCTTATACCAGGTGAAACTATCTGTGAATCCTCTATTATTATTATATGGATTTGTCTAATTCCTTATAACTTATGGGTACCCACTCAACCTCCATAACAAAATAACTAACAAGCATGGTCATTTATCTGAACATATTACCACACAAGTAAGAATCATAAAAATTCTTCATAAGACTTACATATGTTTTAAAAATAGATAATGGTTCAATTATCACACTTGTAAAAAATGTTTTTATTTCCTTATGTCTATCTAAATCATAATATCATCTTATATAAGTAATCAAGACATGGTGTACCAATGATTAATACTATTTCATAATAATAGAAACAATCTCATATCAATAGTCATGCATATCAGTTAATACTAAAATTTTTCATGTCATATTATAAGTCATAAAGACATATGATCGTTCACTTGCATCTCATGATACCTATTAGTACTCCATAAAATAAAACATAACATATAGATTGTATGTTAGTGCATCCCTTATGGTGTATCCATAATCATAAAGCAATCTAAAACCATGTCCTTCTAAAAACCTTATACTATCTCCTTTTAAAAACTCTGTCTCTACCTTCTAAGAACCCTAGCTCCCTAGCACTAATAATTGTAATATTCCCATGACATTGAACCCATGTTAATATTCCATCAATAACCTTGAATTGATCAAGACATATAAGCATATACATGTATATATTGGTATAGAAATTGGCATACAACATATGATTCCTAAAAAACTACTAAATCTTATTGGGATCCATTTCTCTTACAATTTTTTTAGTGTCTTTTATGTCTTTCGTATTTTAATGTCCTTGATCCATCTTTGGGTCCTTTTTAAGGTTATAATTCAAAGTTATCCATGTTAGTCTTATTATGGTCACCAATATTCCAAGCACTAGTCATCTATACATGAGTATGGTTTCAAGTTCTATCCTTTGTGTATAGGAATTAAGGCCATAAGGTAGAAACATGGTCATCTATACATAGGTATAGTTTGGGTTTCATTTTTTATCTATCACGTCTAAATGTATATGTAATATTATGAGATTAATAGTAAAGGTTTAGCTCTTTAAATTTCTTGGGGTTCCATAGATATTTATATAGACCACTTAATAAGTACCATACAAACTTTCCTTTTATTCATGCATGAAGTTCATATCATTTAATCAGTCCAATTCTCATGCAAATTAGTGTCTAACAAGTAAGACCTAATATCTTAATGCACAGGCATTCAATCATTTAAAGCTTATTTAGTCATGACAACCTTCTATAAATTCACCTTAAAGATCATCTTATGTTGTAAGAAGTCATTGTAACTTAAAAAAGGATCAATCCTAGTTCTTCAAGGGAAAGATCGAGATTTGCCATAACCTGGGGTGGCCAACATATGCCTATGCCAAAAGGGGTAAGTGTAGGGTTAGCATGGTCAAGTTGTATTTGATAGTCTTCGTTCATGATTTTTACTTTTTTGCATAGTTTTTCCACCTTTTCTTCATTTATCTTATTCTTAAAAATATGGTCATCATTCGAAAAGGCTAAATACCTAGTCTGCATCATCAAACAACATCTAAAAGCATGGGAACATGGATTCATAGGTTAAGTGAAAACTTTGCCATAAAAATAACTTATAAAGAGAAAGTGAGTGATATGGAAAATGCGATTTTATTAAGTTTTTAGTACACCATCAATATGAACACCATTCCAAGCATTAAACCATATTAAAAGAGCAAGGTCAAACTTACACTATTTTTAAGCTCAAAAACTCATCAAAGAATAAGAGAAAATGGAAGGAATGAAGAAGGTGAAGTGTTTGGGTGTTTATGAGCATGAGTAGCTAGCAAGCATTTATACTCCACAAGAACTTTATCTAACCATACAACAATCATTAATAAACAACATATAGAATTTCACCATGGATGAGCATCACACTTTGTGCGAGAAAATAGAAGAGATGATGAAGAATAAAAGAGTACATAACTATAGAAATCTTAGTAAGACAAGGGTCTTATTTGGTTGCTGAGTTGCTCGGCTTTGAGAGGCCTTATACACCCTTTTTTTCTTTCCTTATTATTTTCCACTTCGCTTTCTCCTTTCTATTGCTATTCTATTTACCTTTTCTTTCTCTTTCTATTTGCTTCATATGGTGTTAAATGAAGGAAGTGAATAGGAGGAATTAAATGCCTTCATCATTCCATGTTCTCATACCTTAAACATGTGTCGACTTCTTTGGGTTGGAGCCAACATCTAATAGGCACTTTTTACAAACAAAATGGTATCTATCCAACTAATACTTGATATAAAAATTATCTATGTCTAAAGAAAGATATATATGAAAAATTTCACCTCATTATCCTTATTAATTTTGATGGTACTCTTTTTTGGTAATATTAATTTTGCCAAAATTGTAATTTGGTCTTAATTAAAATTACAAGTAACTCTAAATTTTTTATATTTATATTTTGACACCAAAATTTTGGCCATAAAAACTTTTATCTTCTAAATATTTTTCTTATGTTTTTAGGATATGTTTTGTCTTGGTAATTTTTTGAAATTACTTTTTCAAGTATTCATTTCATAATTTCTTGTAATTTCTTAATTACCAACAATACCATTCTATTCTTGAAAAATCTTAAAAATTATTGTTAATTCTTAGAAAATTCTAGAAAATTTTCTTAAAATTTTATAAATATAAACTCACTAAATCTTCATTATTTTACCATAACTTAATTCATAATTATTTTCTTAATATTATTCAATTTATTTTAAATTACTTAAATATTATTAAATAATTTCTAATTGAGTGAGGATGTTACACTTAAAGCCTATAAAAAATGCTAAGCTTATAAATAGTAAATTTTAGTTATTTGGGCTTAATTTTCACCATCTTTGTTAGGTTTTGGTATTATTCCTTTCATTTTTTACTATTTTTGAATCAACTATTTCAATTTAAAGTTTGGCAAATGAAATGATAAGCTAATGTTAGAACCATGTTGGTAGGCACAAATAGGACAGGATCAGTATCAACTATCATCTTGACTATCTTTATTAGCTAGATTGAATCTCTCATCCTTTAAAGCCTTATAGATTGCATTCTTGAAAATAATACAATTAACAATGACATGGCTAAATGAGTGATACTACTGAAAATATTTTTTATTCTTCAACTTCTCATCATATGGAATTTTATGTCCATCAAGTAACCTGATATGTTGGTCATTAAGCAATTAGTCAAAGATTTGATCAACTTTAAAGATATCGAATATGTACTCCCTCTTGCTTTCCAGTTTTATGACTTCTTTTTCTTTTGAGGGCTTTAAGGTTAGGTAGGAATATAGTTTCCCTTTCAAAATTTTAATTGCTAAAATATTAACTAACTGCCCTTCTTGATATTCACCAATTCTTTTTTAATCATCAACGTAGTTTATAATAGAAATTACATGTGAATCTTGTCCTTTTCAATTGGCTCTCCATTGCTCTTTTTCTTAAATACATTGCTTAATTTGAGTCACTCTCATGCTAGCTAAGTCAAGTCTAAGCATTCTTAGACTATTAGCTTTTCTCTCAACTAAGGTTGAATGTTATCCACAACTATCGTATCATATTTGACTTTTAAAAATTACACATAACATCTCATTATCAACTTTCTAAATCTTTCCAAGAAGTCAACTATTCCTATTTTATATTCATAAGATTAGTTATGATAACCTTTAGCTATGGCCTATAAAACCTATCATGGAAAATTTTTTTCATACCTACCTAATTCTACATAGAGTTAAGTGGCAATGACAAATATTGAGTAAAAAAAATTTCAGTTAATGATAAAGAAAAATAGTTAAAGTTCATAAAACTCATTTTGATTTGCTTCACCACAATGGACAATAAACCTACTTATATGTTCCATCGTAGACCCACCATTCCCACATGATAAAGTAGTAAAATCAGAAGTTTTAAGACTTCTTAACAAGGGCATCATTATGTCTACCTAATCAAGATATGGTTTCCTACACACAAGCCTATCAAAAGGTCTTAATTGTATGTCAAAATGTCTTCTTATCATTTCAACAATCATATTAGGGTTAATCAGTTAGTTTGCAATAGGTTTTGGTTCAGTTGTCATCAATTAGCATTCGACAATTATGTTGGAACTAGACTAATCTATCTTAGTGGTACAAAAGGAACGTGAATTGGTTAATGACCAATCTGTTGTTGTAGCATGTGTGGATATACAGATTGATTAGTTACTGGTGGTGGAACTAGGTTCCATGGCCACTCCTTAGCTAATTCTCTTAATACCTTATATGTAGTCTCTTATAGTGGAGGAACTAGATTCACTTGATAAAAGACTAGTTGCTTTGAAGTTGCTAAGTAAGTAACTTAATTAGCTATTTAAGGTGGAAATGAATTATTTTGTTATTCTCTAGCAAAATCTCTTGATCTCCTAATTTGAACTGCCCTATAATTGGTGGTAGGATAAACTTTAGTGCCTTGCACATTTGCTTATGGGATAGTACAATCATAAGATTATGCAAAACATAAGGCAAACTAAGATTACTTAGTGTATTTAAATGTTTTCTGGCCATATAAACTTGCCCATACTACAAAACAGGTTGTAATATGAGTGTTTGCCCCCCCAAGATTAATTAGATTTGTAGTTATAAGGACATTTTGAACTAGATTTGGTTGTTGAATGAGCTAACCAATATAAAAGGATAATTTAGAATATTCCTTGGTTTGGGCTTCTTTTTGCTCTTACCCATAAAAATTATACACCATGTTATATACCATTGGCTTGACAATCTCAACAAGTTGGTAAGACTTTTGATATATAAGATCATTCAACCCCATGTCAATATGTGAATGGATGAAAGACATTGTCATCACTAGTTGGCCTAGTTCAACTACTTCCTCCATGATTGGAGCCACTTGTTCTACAATTGATGGTGGGGTTATCATAACAAGTTGTCCTAAGCTACTTGTGTCGTATTTGGCAAAGATGAGAAGCCTGAACTTAACATAACTACATGTTGAGATAAGTGCATACGCCACTTATAGTTATAATTAGGTGATGAAAGCTTTACTAAAAGCTTTTCTTTTGGTCTTGGCGGGTATGCCAAAAATTGTTATTTGGAAATTTGGATTGATTAGTTAAATAGATCAACTAACTCACATATTTGATTCTATCATTCAAGCAATACATTAAGAAAAAGAATCTATTCCTTAACTTTAGGTTCCTAGGCTACTAAAGGAAATGCCTAGTTTGAAGAAGTGATGAGTGGCTAAAACCTACCACTAAAAAGAGTGATTAAGGACATGAATGTAATAAAGAAAATTATAAAGAAAGTGATAACTGTTGGAAATTAAAGGCATGAATATAAAAGATAAATTGTAAAGATTTGGGTTTGATTGATTAGATGTGTATACAAAAATTTGCAATGAGCATTTAAATACTACACTTAACACTAACCACTAACCTCATCAAACTTGTTAACTACTCCTCCTAAGTTTTCTCCTTATATTTCCATTCATGTAGAATCCTAGCCATTAGTCTTAATGTTATTCCATGCCACATCAGCTTTTTCTGAAAATAAAATAAATACTTTGCTTACTAAATACTTGTCTTATTAGTTGACTAGATTAACCATACTCTTAAAATTTAGAGAGCAGGTTTTAAGCATTCATTATATTCTCCCTATCATGGCTAGCCTATGATTCCTACCTATTTTTTAGATGATCATAGATCACAACATATTTCATGGATTCTTATCTTTAAATTATAGGGATGTGGGTAACTGGTTGGAAACTAAATTAGACCCACAAAAAAACTCTTCTTTTTAATAACTATAAAATTAAATGGCCATAATCCTTCAATAGTCTATCAAGCCTAGTAAGCCTAACATATAGCTTATTGTCAAGATGTCTTTTTTTTATATTAAGGCTTTGTTTAGCTTTTCTATCTAGTAATCATCTTTGATAAGCCCAAAATTGTTGGCCTAAAACATAGGCTCAACATTTTGGCCTAGTTCTTTTATTTTTAGTGCTAACACTTACCTTTTATTCCTTATAACTAATTTGGTGATTATTAGGAGATTCTTTTTTCTTGTTTTTGGCTTACTTTTTAAGTTTCATTCAAACTTCTTGACCTTGAATGATTCTCTTGACTCTTTGGCTTTCCTTTCTTCAGAACAAGCATGCTAGCTAATTCAACTATATTCACTTATCCTTAGTAGTGTCATAGTTGATCTAAAAATGCTTATACTTAAGAGGTAGTGAGTTCAAAATGAACTATATTAAGAATGAGTCATCCACCGTCATCCTTAACGATTTTAGCTTTGTTGCTCTTACATGCTTCACAACTCATTAAACTTCTTGATTGTAAGTTGTGCCATTAATATACTGGCAAGTGACTTAATAGCAAAATGAAAACTTTCTTCCACAAACTTTAGGTATTTAGTTATATTATCTGTTTGTGGAATAGTAGACTTCATGTTGTTGGCAATTATTATTATCACAAATATTAGGCTTAATCTATTAAATTGTTCCCGTGTCTTAAAGATAAGGTTTATATTTTAATGTCAATAATATATACTGTTTGTAAAAAAAATTATCTTTTTAATTTTATTCCTAAACATAAAAAAATTATTTCTTATTTTATTTCTAAACATACCTTTTATGATAATTATAATTGAAAATAACTAATTACTTATAACGCTTGAAACTAGAAAACATGGAGAGGGAAGAGAAATAACTTAAAAAGTGATAAAACTATGTGAGTAGGAATATCATATTCCATAATTATGACATAGTAATTATTAAATATAGAATAATATTTTATTAAATAATTACTTAATATATTAGCTTATTTGATGATTGATAACTATTAAAAGAATTAATTTAATTTTTGTGTAATTAAATAATACAATTATAATAATAAATCTATTGAAATAGGTAAAATATTATTTTGTATTTAGTGATATTTAATAATTATTGTATTATAATTATGGAATATGGTTAAAATACAGTATATTTACTTATAATTTAAATTATAAGGAAAAAAAAATTAGTTTATTTCCTTTTTCTATGCAACCACTAAACTACTACAAAATCTAACACATGAATTTGAATTCATACGAAGAGATGATGAAAAGTCAAATGGTTATCTCATAATGAAAGTAAATACTTGTGTTTCTTTGTAAAGCATGCATAGCCTCCATGTATGCAATCACAAATAAAAAAGTTCAAAAAATTTCTACAATGGATGGCAAGCATCCCACTCTCCCTTTCCAAGTTATATCCGTCTGCGTGTGTGGAGGGTGTGGGTGGGGGTCTTTAAGGAGGGGGGTTTCAATAGTGGGGGGAGGCATCCCCCTAGATCTGTCTTTGCATGACAATGTTATGAGAGAAGAAAGAAAGAAGTGAAATATGTGGATTTGTGAAACCTTCCATTTAAGTGAAACACACCACTTAAATGGAGGCAACTGACCCAACATCTAATATCTATGTAACATCTAATATCTTTCTATCTTTTTACATGACATGATACTATCATATAAGTCCTTCATATGAAAGGATTCAAATCCGTTGAAGATAGTGAATAATTTTAATATATATTCGTAGAGGCAACTGTATGATTATATGAACACATTTGGTTCAAAAGTGATTTGAAATAGCAATTAGAAAGGGAAGTTTTCATCTTCCAGTGTAGATGCCGCTGAAGACCTGGCTGTTTCCACCTAGTGATACTTCCCACTCTGTGGAGGACATCACAATCTGTGACAATATCCCCACGATCTCTCTCATTTCTGGCCTCTCGATTGCTTCTTCACGTAAGCACCTTTCAGCTATTTCTGCCATCTGCAACATTCACTTTCAAGTTAGAGGCAACCATATTAACGAAATAAGAAAGGCAGCAAAATAGGGAAGAGGCATTCAATCTCAGAATTTCATGGACTCCATTCGTAATAAAATAATTATAATTTTAATATGATAGAGACAAGAACAAAAACTTAGAAGCCTCCATTTTCCTTTTCTGCATTATTGATTATTTGTCATATTTCCAATTAGAATCAAAGAGGCACACAGTAAATTGGGTATGGGAATCATTAATGTTTTCTTCAAACAAAAGATAACGCAACCTAATTGCTTGCTTGACTCTGTCTAAAGCAGCTTGATTGCTTGCACTTTTTCCATGAAGTTTCAGTGAAAGCAAATATAATATGAACGATTATACTCTTAGGGAAAAAACTACATTTTAACCATTAAGGTCTAGTTACTAAATTGGTTCATGCACTTTAAGACGAAATTAGGTGGGATTAAAAAAAATAGAAAGAGGGAGAAAATACAATAAAAAGGCAGATAAAGAGGGGAAAAAAAGGAGGGGAGGGCATGAAGCCCAAAGCAAAGTCGCAGCTTAGGTAGCATGTAAATTGTGATAAATAGTAAGATTTCCTTCCAAGGTTTATATGTAAATATAGAAATACATATATAGATGTACAAAAACTCACAGCATTATCCTTTGTAATCATATACCAAATTATTACTCCCTCCAGTCCTTTTTATTAAAAACAAAAAATTATTTTACTGGTATTAAAAAAAATAGTTAATATTAGTTTAACTCATTGATTAGGTTTAAATTTGATAATTCTTTCCTATTTTACCTATCTTTATTTTGCATGAAAAAATGTTATGCATTGTTAAGTGTATTGGATGTAATAATAAATGAAAGGTAAAAAAAATTTATTATTTAATGAAATAAAAAAATATACTATGTTTCTTATATTTTAAAATCAAAAAAATATTTTTAAATTTTCTTATAAAAAGGACCGGAGGTAGTATAATGTTTTTCCCCTCTTTTTATGCTGACTCTGCATAAAGAAATCAAACTGAAGGTGAGCATTATACATATGAATCTAACCTTGAAGACATCCTCCATAGGATAGCTTTCTCTAAGGTTTTTGTCTATGATATCCTCTAGAGCACTCTCTGGGGCATCATCTTGGAATACTTTATTAATCTGAATGTGAAAAAAAGAAACAAATAAAAAAAGGCTAAGCTTTCTTTCTGAAGTCAATTGGGAAATGGATGCGTCAGAGTATGAGTCACAACTCTGAAGTTAAATTTGTGTGGAATGAAGGTAATTTTACACAAATATCATGCGAATATGTATGAACCCAAATGAATTAGTGCTTAGGAGTAGCACTATTGGATTTGACTTGATATAAACTTCATTTTGAGTAAAAAATTTTGAATTTACATTTTTCCTAAAATAGAGTCTGACTTACAACTGAAATAAGCGATCCCATTCTGCCGTTCTCTTGGCTGTCACGAAATAGGGCAGGTTTCCCAGTTACCAGCTCTGCTAGAACCACTCCAAATGCAAAAACATCAGTTTTCGAGGTCACCTGAAGCTCCTTCACAGATCTTAAAGAATATAGAAATGAATCAAGAATGTCAAAAGCAAAATTAACCAAGAGTCTAATTATAATTATTATATAGGATAATAGCATAAAACGTACTCTGGTGGAAGGTATCCTGGTGTTCCAACAAGCCTTGTTGCTATAAGATCATCATCATTTGTTCGTTCTAACAGCTTTACTAGTCCAAAATCTGCTATCTATGTATCAAGTTAATGAACTGAACTATGAAGTACACATAATTGATTCAATGTTAGTGTCACCACTTAATTTTGCAAACAAATGAAATAATTAACAATTTCTCTAGCAACGAGTTACTTCTGACACTCTTATCTAGCTTCATTACTAATCAGAAGAAGCAATGGTAGATTAAAAAAGACTAGTGCTTGATATGTGCTATCTTGCAAAAACTAATTACACATGTAATTCGGCTTATCATGCCTCAAATAAATTTATTGACACAATGTACATAAAATAAAATAAAACTAAGAAAGGGACATCTCAGGGGAGAACTGAGAGTAAAAGAACTCAAGTGATGAGTACCTTTGCTCTGAGCTTTTGATCCAGAAGAATATTGCTAGTCTTTATATCTCGGTGCACGTGTCTTGCTTTTGTGTAATCATGTATATATTCAAGACCTTTTGCGGCATCTAGAGCAATCTGTGCTCTAGCAGTCCATGAAAGAGGTTGATGACCTGTTCCATTACCATTCTTAAAATTTCTTGATATAAATATTAAAAAAAATTGACTTCTTTTCTGTATTTGCAATAATAAAGTGCACCTGAACTAGCAGTTAAGTTAGCAATGTGGCCTTTCTGGTGTTACTAGTCATGCACCTTTATCAATTTTGACAGTAAAATTCCCCTTGGCCTATTTTATTGTTTCCAAAGAGGTCTCTTATGTTTCTTTTTCCAGGCAAAGAAATCTTGAACCCAATTAATATACCTTTTAGAAATGGATCGTGAAGATGGTCACTGAGAGATCCTTTTGAAACATACTCATACACCAAATAGAGGTTGTCTTCTCCACTGGCATATCCCAATAGCTCCACCTGCAACAGTAATTACATCTGTAAATCAATTAAAATCAAATCTTAGAAACTACATCAAAGCTCCTTTCATCAGAGACATTACTGACAATGTTGATATGATGGATCCTACATAAGACCTTGAGTTCTGCATAGAACTCTTTGGATTTATTAGACTTCATCTCTTTTATAGCAACCTCCTGAAAGTTAAATTTATCATTAGATATGCTTGCATGACGATCAGGATCATTATAATTTTGATGGGATTGTACATACCTTTTCCGCTAAAATTCCAAAGTACACAGTCCCATATCCTCCCTTTCCTATTATCTTACTCTCTTTATTTATGGCCTCTCCAATCTCCTCAAGATAAAATGTTACTGGTCTTTCTGATTCCAATGATGTTACTTCTGCACCAATATTAATTACCATGATGTAGTCTCTCCCAAGAGTGTAAATGTAAATTTGTATGTTAATAAATTATAAGTTGCTTTTGGTTTACCTTCTATAGTTTCATTATGAAAGTTATGATTCTTTAAGGAAAGAGTTCTCTTGGAAATTGATCTTTTAGATAATGCTTTCGGATTTAATCTTTTTGATGTGGCTTTTGGATCTTCTTTGCTGGTTTCACCGGCTCTTTTTCTCCAGAGAATGAGAATGATCATTGTGACAATAGAAAGTAATGCCACACCCACTAAGATGCCAATGATAATATCATGCTTGAGTTTGTTTCCTGTCAAGAACGGGAAAAAACCAAAGAAGAAAGACAAATATTAACATCTGAAGTGCCTGCAAACATAGTAATCAACATCGTATAACTTACAATTTGGATTTTACTATTCATAATAAGTCACAAAGTAATGATATAAATAGGTATTTGAATAAGTAATAGTCCTAAATCATATGATTCACAATTTAAATCTTATGATTTATAAGAAGTTACAAAATTAACAATCTAAATTGATGACTAAATAAATTATAAATTGTGCGATTCGAGCTATTATAACAAAATAATATAACTTTGTTACTTAGAAATATGTGAAAACAATGAGTTAGTATGACAATATTATAGTGTTAAATATTATCTATGTCTTTTATAAAGAATGCAAAGGAGATATTAGTTGAGATTATTTTAAAAATTAAATACTCACAAATTATATGACTAATAAACTTATCAATTACTTATATATATATATATATATATATATAATTTTTAGGATAAATTTACTATTTTGAGTATTTTATGCATATTATAAGGATATATATATATATGTCCTATTTTATATTTCATATTATTTTTTACTTGTTAATATATCTTATGATTCAATACATTTTACAATTTATAATTTAAAAATATGTTCTCCGATTTGTTATATGTATCATGATTTGACAACTATGCCTGCAAATACAAATGCATTTCTAGGATTTAAGCAAGAGAAATTCATTATCTGATAAAGTTGAAAACTTGAAATGGATCATTGAAATTCCTTTCATTTATATCCTATTATAAGGGGTAGGATCTGATATATTCAGTCTGCAAAAGTGTTCTCCTCATGGTATTATTAGACCTTAAAAACAATTTTTGAAGTTTTTTTCCTAAATATAGAAGAACTATAGCTCCACTTAATTTTTGAATAGTTCAAAACATTTTATCAAACATAATCACACAGCTAAAAGAAAACTTGTGAAACTCGAGAACTTACCACTTCCTTTTGAAGATGGAATCCCTTTCAACTCCTTAGGAACATATAACACCCAACCCAAATCTATGAATGAAGGGTTCTCAGCTAAATTTTCATTCATGCTCTGCATGCCAGTAACCGTAGCTGATAGCAGAGTAGCGATTGCTGTTGTTGTATCATTCTGCTGGACTGTGTATGTCACAACGATTTGAGAGTCACTTTCTGTACACCCACAGGGAAGATGTATTGTTAAGTTTTCATCTGGGAACAAATCATCCTTAACAGGAGACCAGGCTTGTCCACTGTAATAGAAGTTTGAAATATTCATAAATGTGTCATTTAGCTTCACTGTGTAGGTTGTGTCAAAGAAATATCCCCTAAGGTCACTGACGATTTTACAAGAACAGGTTACAGTTATGAGGTAATCTTGGTTGGTGCCACGTGTTATTGGTTTGATTTGGGATGAATTAACAGAGTAATAAGAGGCTATTTCTTCTATGTGAAGGTCATGGTTTATGTGGTAGAGTGAGGCATTACATGCGTCGATTTTTGCAGAGCATTTAAAAGGGACCATATAAGATGTTTTAGTGGAAGTTTGCAAGGAAAAAACTGTAACAAATGAAGTAGCCAGCAAAGGGAGAAGAATTAAAGAATGAAGCAGATTAAAGGAAGCCATGGTTGTGGTGGTCATGAAACTTTCCTGGTGAAGAAAAGAGGGAAGAGGAAGAAGAAGAAGAAGGCAAGCAATGAACAGTCTTTGAAGAGCACCTTTTGTGCTTGTCATCACTTGGTTGTTGCTTCTTTGAAGAAACAGAAACACTTTAACTTATGAAGATTGACATTATCTGTGATCCTCTTTCTCATATGTTCTCATATAGCAATTCAAACATATAATTGATGTATAAATGAATAAATTAATAATTTTATATGAAGTCAACCTGTTGTTTTCCCTGAACTGTACGTTGTTAAGATGTTACTGTGGTTCCGCAGTCGATTATCGCTCGATGTTTGCCTATTATCCATAAATCAAAACAGGTGTGGTGGCATCTTTTGTGGGATCTCCTAAGGCACTACACGCCAAATCAGGTAAAGTTGCGAGTGAAAGTTAAATGGCGCAATCACTGGTCGGTCATTACATATATTTTCCCATATAACTTGTTTTTGTTTAGTGCCACTTTCTTTTTTCTGGGTGCGACCCTGAAAATAACGTGTAAAACTCTAATATTAGAAAAAAGAGACAGAAGGAAACCCAATTTTGTCTACATTTGAACCCAGGATGGTTTTATGAAGAAGCAGATGCTTTATTAAGTTTAATATATCGAGAGAGATTTATGGAAAGCTTGATTTCCTTTTCTTTAATACATTGGCATGCTTGTTTTCTTTTAAATACAAAATAAAATCTTTTTAAGAGAGACCATATTTAGCATCAGTTAGCTTGATAGCCATGTACAAGCCAAACAATTTTATCGGACGTTATAGTTTTTTAAATGTGTTTGAGATCATTTATGGTGGCTTCTCACAATTCAGTGCCAAGTGCCAACGTGTGGTGCTATTTAACATAAACATTGTATTTGTTTACTATTCTGCTTTGTTGTGATCCTTTGCTTGGCTACCTTAACTCATCACAGCAAGTTTGAATTTGACTCTAACATAACACGCCACCTATCAAAAAGAGACAAGTTTTTATGTATGAAGAAGCATCAAAGGTTAAACTCAGCAAGAAGCCTATCCCACACCAAACCAAGTGCGAGGTGAAACCCTCTAAAATAAACAAAAACAAGCCCAACCCAACCATATGAAAGATATACTATGAAATGAGAAGGAGAGAAACTGATGACGTTTGTATGTCACGATATTTGATGCCGGCTAAGGTTTAGACCCACAATGACAATGACTGCAGCCGGCTGCTCATGAGCTACATAACCGTCAACTTCTATCTGAAAACGAAGGGTAAGAAAATGGCGTCTTTAAAATTCGCATCCACATGTGTATGACTATGCTAATGCTCATAAAACATATATAAGCTGCCATAAGCATGTTCTCTGTCCCTTTTTTTTTTTTTCTAATCGTTTTGCCAACTTTTTATCAGTAACTGTCTCTTGTAAAACATCTTAATGACTATGCAGACACTGTTCTGTATTAAAATAATTCTAAGCTTAACTAGAGCGCACATTTCTTTCTTTCTCAGAGAGGAACAGAAATTTTTCCATGAAGCAGAAAAGAACAGGAGCACAACAAAACTACAATCTTGGAAAAGAAGGTACATTTTATTTAAGGCTATGGCCCTGTTTGGTTATTAGAGGAAAAAGAAAATAAAATTGTAAATTGTAAAATAATATTTATTATAACTTTTTAATTATTATTTAACAATATCTATCTTTTTTTATAACTTTTTTAAAGTAAAATTAAAGAATCATTTTCTATTCAAAAAATTATATTTGTTATTTTTGTTTCTATTTTCACTTTTTTTTTTGGGGCATCAAACGGGGTGTAAACTTACATAAATAGTTCTTCAGTTTTGAAAAAGTCAAATTATGGCTCATAAACTTCAAATTTTGAGGATCACATCTTTCTAAGCAGAGTTCTTACTCCCAAAAAGGCCACTAAGGTGGATGGGAGGAGGAGAAATTAAGAATACACGAATTTTGACAGTATTTTATTCCCTTGCAAATATCTTTAACTAAAAGCCGCAAACTAAAATAGCTCAACTTAAACCGTCACTACCAGGAGGGGGAAGGGGGGGGGGGGTCTCTTCTCTTGCCCATTTTATTACTGATAGGGGGATGTCGCCATGATGTTGTGTTGGAATCTTATTAGATTTGAAGACTGGCTGCTATTGAGCCTGCAAGGCTGAGAACCTCAAAGGGTGGCTTATTCATGACATCCTTCACTGTCAAGGGGCATGAATCTGTGATCCAGAAGTAAGTGAATGCTGTCTCAGGATGCCCTGTATCGAATAGAAAAATAAGAAATGAAACAACAACGGCGAAGGAAGGTGTAGTCTGGAAGCCATTTAAATAACTAACATCACATTCAACAGCCATCACTGAAAGCATGAAAACTCTAGATTAAGAAAATTGACTGGATATCAGCCCCCTTGTGATTTACTGCGTTTGGCACGTTTGCGTCAAATAAGGTAGTAGGTACAAAGCTGGTAGTATATAAGAAAAGTGACACCTAGCCAAGGCATATTTACAGAAGTCAATTATAACCCAGTAAAAGGACAAACTCAAGAAAGTTACACGAAATTAGAGTAAGGCAAACTAATGAAGAAAGCAGGTTGAGTCTGTTGACATACATGCACCTAGTCAAAGTCGGCATAAGTTGATAAATTAGTATTAAATTTATAAATATTTCGAAATGTATTGAAGAGACAATGAACAAGGCTTGAAGAGTTAATAATAGAACCAAGTAAAGCAAGCACTACCTCCATCATCATGTTGAAAGCGTGCCCATGATTTATTTGGAAAAATGCCATGTGTCACATAAGCACTGATCTTTGTTGCTCCATGAGCTGCCAAGACTTTCTGAAAGATAACAAATTTTGTTAAATTCATATCATGCAATTTAAGCTGTAAATTCATATCATGCAATTCAGTCTCTATGAAATGGCCCTAACCAAAAGGATGATGCAGCAATAGATAAAATCTAAGAACATGTGATTGAATTTTCCATGCAACCAATTAGTGCTTCAGCAGGAAATTTTTACTTCTTCACGCCACTCGGAGCAAGTTTACTTAGAAATATTTACATAGAAATATTACATATATCAACTTCTGTTCCTTTATTTTTCAGAGATCCAAATAAGTAAAACAGGAACAGTGAGAATTATTCATTTACTTTAATTTCTGTTTCACAAAAATCAATTTTTCTTGCCTTAGGGGAAGTAATCAGTGAATGTATATGTGCTTTTTTACATCAGTGCAGGAATGAGCATCTTTGGAGCGATAAATTAAACAGCATAAGATTACTGCCTTCTGTGACATGAAGAACCAACATATTATGTCTATACCTGGCATTCAATCAGAGTGCCACCTGATTGAACCAAGTCATCTACAATTATGATGTGCCGACCCTTAGGGTCTCCTTCCTTGATACGAACCATCCGCTGATCTCCCTCCCGAACTTTTGCACAAACTATCTGCATATGCATTGTTAAAGGAGGTTATGGAGCAATCTGTGTGAACAAGAGACGGATGCAAAACAGATGGAAGCATCACTGCACGTTCTGTGTGTTTACACCAGCAGCTGCTGTGAGTGCTGGCATAATATTTATGACTTTGCCTATATTTGAGCAACACTGTTACATGAACTATATTCAATACCGTTGGAAAATGCTGCAGTTGCTTATGAAATCGTTTCCAGGCACCATCGTCAGGAAAAGCAATTGAAATCTGAAAAAGAAAAAGAAAATCAAACCAAATACTAGTGAATAAGATATATGTGAAAATAATTATGATCCACATTTTTATCAATTTCTGTAGAACACAAGCCTGTTTCGTTTTCCACACAAGTCATAGATGATTATTCTAGAATCAGACTGATGTGTCAAATGTAATAAGTATGAGCTTTAATATGAAAGGACATCTATTACCTTTGAGATGCCAGTGGACAGAGATAAGTACTTTCCAGTAGAAGAGTACACAGGGAAAAGCTAGAACAGTACAGGAAAGACAACATAGAAAACAAAGAAAACAAACTGAATAAAAGGTGAAGCCTCACATTGTCAGAATCAGGGAGCTCCTGGAGCCTTCTTTTAAGTAATGGTATGCCACTCTCAAAGCATGGTAAGATGTTATCACCAAAGTAGAACCTCTCCTGGATTGCAACAAATAAGCAAATAATTATGGCCAGGATTTTGGTGAGAGAAAAAAATACAAAGACAAGGTAAAATATAGATATATAGTATTGCCCATCCAACAATAACTGTAAAATGCATATCTACAAATAATAGACATGAACCTGCAAAGCATGAATGTCAAAAGTCACTAAACTAGTGGGTCCTCCTCTTGAAATCGGTATGTTTGACAAAAGCCTGGCCAAAGTAAAAGCTGTAGCAACATCTCCTTCATCCTCCATACGCTCTGAAGTGCCCGTGGGGAAAAATGGAAGGACAAGGGTAAATGATGCAATAAACAGTTTTGGTAATGCATATATGACAGGGATTTGCTCAAAAATTACTGCTGGTGAACTGAATGAAGCCAGAAAAGCCACATGCTGTCCACGAATGCCTTGAGCATTAGGTATGAATATGTTGGGGAACCCATCAGGAAATTTCCTAAAATGTTTAGTCAGAAGAGTATTTCAGTGACAAAATATACTATGAACTCACAAAGCACAATGTAAACAAGCTAGAACAAGGACAATAAATATTTCAGTGACAGTTTTAGAGACCCATATATCATGGTTCATGACAGCGCATTGTTAAGTGAAAAAATATAATTTCTAATGTTTTCTCCGTAATGATAACAGTCGAAGTGCCAAATAGAAGAAATCGAGAGGAATTAAACATCTCTGAGATGCACCTTGTATTCCATAGGAAAAAAGAACATAACTTTCGTGAATAAGCGAAATTTTGACAATGGTACACTACACTCTTCAATGCACCAATGTACTCCTGAATTCTCCTTGGGGACCGTGGTAACCAGAGGAAGCATTAGCAAGTGGCGTTCAACCGTCACTAGACGAATCTATGATATTCTCCTAATGATTCTTTCAAGTACCCAAACAGATTAATACTAAATCCAGCACAAAAATGTAACTTGCAAGCAGGTTTATAGGAAGTACCCTCAGAGCCATTTTTGGCCTATGGGGACGCAAATTGGCCCAACTGGTTCCCTCAAATTTCATTAAAAACTAAAACAGATTACCACATTGATCAAAATAAACCAAATAAGCAGGTGTATCGTAAATGAATCAAAATAGAGAAGAAAAGCCAACCCCCAGCTGATGTTACGAAGTTCAATAGCGTCAGACTCGGCCGCGATTTTCTGCGCCAGCGTCTTCGTCTCATCGCAGTAAAACAAAGACACCTTCTTGGAATTCTTGGTGGGGTATTGTGAAGCGGCATTAGCAGCAGAGACTGAGACCGTCGAAGAAGCAGAAGAGTTACTCTGAACCGAATCCTTCATTTCCGACACGTGCTCAATTGTCCAGCTATGATGGGGTTCGAAGCATCTGATCTCGCACCTGCAAATGCAATTGTTCTTGAAGGCTTTGACTGGTTTAGGAAGGACCAAAGAGTAAAAGGGTTTGAGGGATTTGGAAACGTTGGTTAAGCTTGGATACGAGGATACCAAGAAAGGTGAGGGTGGAGTGGCCGCCATTTCAGGCGATCACAGGCTCACTCGTGGCTCTACAGTATTTGCTATTTACACGTCCATTACACTGCAATATTGTTCCTCAATCCTCACAAAGATCGCTCTTTTGGGGTGGGTGGCAGCCTGGTAGGCCCTGGCACGGTTTCATTTGAAAACTGCAACTGCGACTTCAGCCATCGCTGCCATGGGCGAAACGCATTTCCCTGATTTGGCATTTCCGAAACGACCTAACTTTGGCATACAGATGGTATTAAAATTTGTCACGTAATACTACATATTTAAAAAATAAAATAATAATTTTCTTATAGAAGTATTATAAAATTAAATTTTTAAATGCATTCTTAATATATCTAAAATAAAAATAGTTTGGACAAAATTTTAAAAGAATCTGATCATAATAATAGTAATAATTTAAGAATATTTTAATAATATTAAATATGCTGTATTAAATAAGTTTCTATATAAAAATATATATATGTCATAAAAAGTGGATCCAAAATTTTAAGACAAGAAATCCGGTAGAATCTTAACTAGGGTAATTAGAGGATGTCCACAAGCTCAGGTCAGTTCAGTTGGATTTGTTACCCAAATTAAATCTAATCAAACTTGTCGGTTTAACATTTTATTAAACTTTGTAAGTTTTAACTTTTAATCAATTTAATTTAATTTTCATTAAGTTTAGTCTAATTTAACTTATATTTATTTATTTATTTTAATTTCTAATATTATGCATTACTCAATTTTTTTATCAATAATAATGTTAAAATAAAGCAATAGGTGAATATATATATTTTTTAGAAATAATCTTTCAAGAAAAAAGAAAGTAAAGAAAGAGAAAAAACCATAAGTTATTATTATTTTTCTCATGAAACATGACTAACAGATATTTTAATTCTTCAAAGTGTGACTATTAATTTAGTACTCAATAATTTTTTATAATTATTTTTGTCTCGTTGAATGAGCTGCCAATTTAATTATCTTTCAATAACGAAAATAATAATTTACTCAACACAAAAATGTAAAGTTTAACATGATTTCTCTAATTCAATGTTGATTTCCTTCCATCTCATTGTTACGCCCAATTAGAGTTCACCGCAAATTGATACAAATGTTATTTTATTTGAACAAAATAGGCGAAACAAAAAAGTATACCTGCAACAACAATGGAAACCACAACAACCACAATCATCCGTGGGGATTGGCCTCTTTCTTTTATTTTCCATGTACCACTCACATGTCATACTAATTGAGGAGGAGTATAGTATACAATTTTTATACATGAAGCAACAACCTTGATTCACATTAAGATATTCAACTATGTAAAACATAAATTTCTACGTATAACTATTATTTCATTTTTTTAGAAAATATGATGTATAAAAGTATTCAATCACTAAATATATTATCATTATTTTATCTTCCAAAAAATGTGAATCCCCTAGATAAAAAGAAAACAAATTATGTTAACATATCAACTAAATAAATTCAATGATGGTGCATAAAACAAAATAAAATTCATGATACTTATATATACACATCATGAGAAACTACAAACAAAATATTTCAAAATCCTTAATACTCATCCTCGTTGGTTGTTGAGGCTATGCCAAGATCTAATAATTTAATAGAGGCAAAACAAAATAGGAAAAAAGAAAAGAAATATAAATTAGTAATATAATTTATAATCAATGATATCAAATTGGTTTATATCATAATAATAAAAAATATTACTAAGCTCAAGTCTTTTAATATCTTCAACTAACTTTTTAATATCACTTGACAATGGGCTAGATTGAAATCAATTTTGTGCACAAACAAAGGCTTTAACTATCTTTGGACTCAAAGAATTTCTATATTGATTAAGTACATGACTCCCAATGCTAAAAGTATATTCAAAGGCTATAATAGATACAGACATAGCCAATACATCCCTAGCAATTTGTCTAATAATTGGCTATTTAGAGCAATTCACTTTCCACTAATTGAGAATGTCAAACTTAGATGTCATTTTCTCTCTACTCTCCATCAAGTAAAGTTTCACTTCTAATTGATTATCCATACTATCACCTTTATTTATAATTTTTTCAAACTCCATTGCATATAAATCCTTTTCATCCTCTTCATAGTGAACAACTTCCATATCTTAGATTTAAGCAGTGACTTAACTCTTACCATGACTATGAAAGAACTTATAGTTTTTATACACCTTGTTAAATGTTTCCTTTACCCTTTAAGCCATCAATTCAGCCAATTCTTCATTAGAGTTTTTTAAAGCTTTATTCCACAAACTTTAACTTATATCTTAGATCAAGAATCACAGTTTTAAAAATCATCATGTTAATATTTTTAACATCTCCCCAACATTTGTTATGCCTCATTCTCATTTTTTCAGCCATATGACTAAGTAATAGATCATCACTTTTGCACAAATTGTTCAAGGTATTCAACACTAAGCAAATTTCATAAAAATATTGAGATGATGTGACAAATAATAAACCAAATACATTTTTAGTGACATCATAAGATATTCTCAAGGATTTCACGAAAGCATACATATTATCCCAATCTTCCTTTATTAAAGCACATACTCTATCCAAGACAAACTAGACATCCTTTTCTTTTAACCTCTTAAACGTCTCTTGAAATTTTAAAACACTCTTAAGCACAAGATATGTAGAGTTCCATCTAGTAGGAATATATAATTGTATAATATCTTTCTCTTGAATTCTCACTTGTTCAACATAACTTTTAAATTTTTGCAAACAAGCAAGTGAAGCATGAATATATTTAACTGCATTTCTTATCTTAACTATAGATTCATGCATATCTTTCAAATCATCATTGACCACTAAATTTATAATATGAGCACAACATCTTACATGTAGGTATTCTCCCTTTATTATATGTCTATTCTAATCAAGTATTCTACTTTTTATATAAGTTACAGTAATCTCATTAGAGCTAGCATTATCAATTGTAATGGTAAAAACTCTATTAATCCCTCAACTTAACAACTAATACTCTATCTTAGAGCTTATTATCTCACCCCTATGATCAAAGATTTGACAAAAATTTAAAATTCTCTTATGCAATTTTCACTCACTACTAATAAAATGTGCTATAAGACAAATAATTCAAGTTTTGTACATAAAGGCAACAATCAGTGGTTAGACAAACACTTTAATATGTCTTACATAATGCACTTCTCAACTTAGCTTTTTCAGATAAGAAAATGTTCCAACAATCTCTAACAACTGTAATGCGTGATGGAATAGGAAATAAAGGTTGCACAACACTTATAAAATAACATAACCCTTCTCCCTCTACATGTTTAAATGGCAACTCATCCACAATTATCATTCTTCAAGAACTTCCCTACATGTAGTAACTCAAAAGTAACTATCTTCATCTTAGTTCTAACCCTTTTCCCATCTTCTTTTTTGTTTGGTTGCAAAGAAAATATGGATTGTTCTAGATCATAATTTCTGTTAAAATTTTTTTACATTTATACTTTAAGTGATATGTCATGTTAGAAGTTTCATTTCTTTTTTTAATGGCATGCATAGTCTACACCACACCAATTACATGAAGTCCTAAGGTATTTTAGATCACAATTTTCAATATGTGTAAAATGAGTCGACACCTAAGACTTAAGTCTTGTAGACTTTCTTTTACCTATTTTTTTATTATACTTTCCTTCCTTCTCTTGTTCTTTCTCTTTTTCTATTCACTTTTGTCCTTTTGGAAGGCTTCCCCACAACAGAAGGTGTAAAGTCATTAGAGACAACAACATCATTAGTTATAGAATGCTCCTGAATTGATTTCAAGTTGTTAGTACTAGATTGCTCATCATGAACAACATCCATTAACTCTATATATCTTTCTCGTTGCAATTTATTTGCAAATGAAAATAATCACCATATTAAATATATATATATATATATATATATATATATATATATCACAATTAAACTAAAACAGAAAAAATCATATAATTGAAAAAAAAATATCTCAAATTCATTCATATTTACTAGACTAATAAAAGTGTTACAAGTTTTTCTTTCTTTGAAACTTGTCTCTTGCCATAAATAGTATGTGTGCAAGAAAATATGCAAATCATTAGTAAATTTTAATTATAAAAATAAAAATAAATTCTTTCATTGTCACATGAATCCACCTTTTTTCTATCAATTTTTTAATAGATTCAATGCAACAATAAAGTAATCAATGTGATCACTCTTCATAAACAACAAAGCATTATCAAAAAATTTTAACATTCCATTATGAATGTGGTCCCTCTTCATAAAGAATTATCATAATCCCAAGTCTCAAATCCCAACTTTATTTTTTCTCTACACATTACACCACTGTGAACATCGTATTTTGTCCAGACAAATTAAAAAATGATAATAAAAGCAAATTAGCAAAAAAATATGAAAAATAAAATAATAAAGAAAAGTCATTAAAAAAAGTATTAGCCTTCTTTCCTCTCAAATTCCTAAAGCTCGAATAACAAAAAAAGAAAAAATATGAAAAGTTTGAAGAAAAATAGAAAAAAAAAACAAGCATAAAACAATAACAAAAAAAAAATTAAATTAGAAAAAACATAAAATAAAAATAAAAATAAAAGAGAAGAAAAGAAAGAAGACAAAAATTAAGAGAAAATGAAAAAAAAAAAACCAAAGCTTTAGAAAACAAACAAATCAAAAAGGAAAAATCAGAAATCAAAAAAGAAGGCAAAGGCAAACAAAAATTTTAAAAGATCAAAAGTTAAGAAAATTCTAACCTTAGCCCAACAACAATGAATGACCCAATGTAATAAAATAAAAAATAAAAAATATTAACCTAAGATGAATAAATCAAACAAAAAAAATCTATTTATATTTAGCCTAAAATTTGAATTTAGTTGCCCCAAGCCCATCAATTAAAACGATTTGGCCCGATTTTTGAATTTAGTTGCCACAAGTCCAAAAAAAAATGAAAAAATAATAATAATAAAAGATAAAAATCCCAATCATATAAAAATTTTTTTTTTTAAAAAAAAGAGAGCAACAAAATAAAGCAAAAATAAAACCAAAATAAATTTAAGTCCACATCCCTAACCTAAAACCCATCCCTTTGCCCCAATATCTAAATATCAAAAGCTTAAGTATTTTTAAAAAGAAAAAAAAGGCTGAAAAAGAAAGGGTTAAAGAGCATAGGCCCATTCCTTCAGTCCAGCAACTTTTCGGACCTTTGCAACCCAAGTCTGAGGCCCAAAACCACTACCCTAGCCCATCTCTCTTAAAAAGAAAACCCTACCTGTTTCTTTTTCCCACGCTTCTGAAGGAGGCGAACAAACAAAGCAGGTAGCAGGACCACACACACAAAAAACAGACAGAGGCGTCAGAGTGGTGGACGGACGTACAAAATGCACAGAAGGGAGACAGACACAAATGGAGAGGCAGAGAGGGACTGGAAAAAATAAATGACGCTTTTTGGGGGAGAAAAGAGACGCGAGACGAGAAGGAGCAAAGAGGGAGGAGATCCCATGGGGTGCATCAGAAACGCGTGAGGAAGATTGAGAGAGAAAGACAAAGAAGGGGATTCTCGAGTGGAAGAGAAGAAGACACAGAGAGAGAGTGAGAAGGAGGCTATCGGAGCGAATAGGGGAAGGTTGATTTTGGGTTTAGGGCTCTCAGTCTTGGGTAACTCAGATCAGAGAAAGGACTGGGAACTGAGAAGCAGAGAGGCGCCTAAAAGGTTTGAAGGAAAAGGAGATATCAGAGAAGAAGGGTTTGGTTTCGGGTTAGAGAGGAACAGAAGCATGGAGAACGAATGGAAAAATCACACGAAGAGGTGAGAGAAGGGGCTTCGGAGAGAGGAAGGCATGCGAAGCAGAGGGGCTGAGGAGAGAAATCGAAAGAGGGAAGAAATTCGAAAAAAAGGAGAGAGTCAACTTCAAAGAAGAGGTCAAGAGAGAACTAGGGGAGAGGAGGAGGCTCTGGTTGGGTTCGAGAGTGAGACGAAGAACAGAGAAGGCGAAGGGCATTTCTCTGATTCGGAGTGAAAGGAAAGAAAGCTTGAGAGGGGTTGAGATTGGAGAGTGAAGGGGGATTCTGTTCGGATAGAGGAGAGAATCGGGTTTAAGGAAGCTGATCAGAGAAGGATAGCAAGAACCATCAAAGGCTATCTGGAAGCCATCCGAAGAAGCTATCCTCGAAGGGTATGGTTGTTCATCGTTTGTTTATTTTCTTTCTTTTTTATATTAGAAGAGCCCTGAATCTGTAATAACGGCTTAACTTTTGGATTTTCGAATTGTTGTTTCAATAAGTACTGTCAATCTGAGGCTGCTTATGTGATGTAAATTGGTCTGGTATGATTGTTATTTGCTAGTATTCTCATAGGATCCTATTTTCAATGCTACGGTTTTGGGTTTGAAACCATTTCTGTGATTAATTTGAAGCTTCTGGTATGTTCCTTTTAGATTCTGGTATGATAGACAGGTCATGAATCAGGGAAGTCATAAATGCTAGTATATGTTGATTATGAATGTTTTGTTTCAGTGGGAAGTTTGGTTCTGTTCGGGAAATATGAAAGTTGTTTCAGGGAATGCTTTCTCCATTTGAAATCTGGGAATTATGTACTCTGTTTAAGGCCATTTGACTCGAATGCTAGGGACACTGTTTATGACTAGATTATAGTTGGCTCTCTTGTTGATATGACCTATATTTGCTTCGCTGCTGTCGTGATAATTCCAGTTTAACTTCTTGTTGATGAATCTCGGTTTGATCTGTGATGGCATTGGAATTGGGCTAACATAATGGGGTTTGAGTTCATGTTCGTGCCACTGATATAAGTTTGAATCCAGATGCTTGATTCCCAATCATACTTGATTTGTGAAAAATAGATTGATTAAGACTGAAATAATAACTGTATGTGTATTTTAGATAATGCCATGAAAATGCTTTTAGTTTCTTTAAATGTTGGATTGATTTCCGACACCCCTCGAAATTGTTTCATTGCATTTGTATATGGCTGCATGAGTTGATGGAGACAAGTTAAATCGGTGGAAAGAATAGTTGGGAGCTTCTCCAATACAGGCAAAGAAGACTGAGAACAGGGAAGAAAAGGTTCATTGACTCTATGTCACTTCTTTTTTTTATTTCCTGTTTGTAATGAAAGTTGTATATAAAATATAATGAATCATGAATGTACACAAATCACACACATTCACAAGTTGGTGTTTTTGTAAATTTTTTTTATCTCATTTTTTCTTTATCAGTCATTTCTTAGAATTGCCGTGTGAGCTTTTTGTCTCTTTGGGCGCATAGGAATCTAAGGATCATGTGAGGCAATAAGCCTCCGTGGTACCTATTAGGTTTTGAATTTATATTTTAATATATTTCGGGTTCCAATGGACCTTATAAGATGGTTCTTTAGAGAAAATTTTCAATCAAAAAAAGAAAAGAAGATTAAAAATCCTTTTACAAAAAAATCAAGTTGGGTCTTAAAGTTTTAACTTTTTCTTACTAAAGGTTCTTTTGCGAAAATTAAAATAGTGAAAATTTAATTAAAAAAAATGAAATGAAATTAATCATTCTTTCTTAAGTGTCTCTTAGAAAAAAGGTAAGAACGAAAAAATGAGTTTTATAAATAAAAACAAAAATCATAACCAAAAAATAAAAATGGAAAAATCAATCATAAGAAATAAAAAATCAAAATCCAATAAAATTAAATCAAAAAAATTTTGGTAAAAAAAGAGAAAGGAAAAATTCCTCTGAAACAAAAAGCAAGAAACAATTAAAAATTAAAAATGTTGAAAATATTAAAAATCAAAAACAAATAAATAAAAGTGAAAAATTATAAAAATCACTCAAAAAAAAGAGTCCAAAAACATGCAAATCAATCACTAAAAAAATTTAAAGACTAAAAGATCAAAGATTAAATTAAAAAAAAAAACATTAAAAAGAGGAGAAAAGAAAAAGAATAAAGAAGTAGGATCAATTTAGTTTTCACAAATTAAGACATATGAACTAATCTTAAACTTGTTTTCTTTGTAAAAATCTAAAATGGTTTATTTTCTTTTCTCTTCTAAAATAATAATAATAATAAAACAAAAACAAAAAAGAACCAAACAAAAAAAACACAAAAACACAAAAATATACAAAAAATTAAAAATAACAAAAAAAAAATAACACAAACAAAACAAAGATAAAAGGAAATAAAAACAAAATAGAACACAAAAATAAAAATTAACCAAAAAAAGAACAAATAGAAAAACAAAAAAACAACAATAACAAAACCAAAAAGAAATAAAAATAGAAAAAAAAAAAAGTAATAACAAGAAGAAGAAAAAAACAAAACAAAAACAAAAACAAAATAAGACAAAAAAAAAGGTAATAAAAAACAACGAAAAATGAAATGAAAATGAATGAAAGGCGAAAAAATGATTACTAAATTTTCCTTTATCAAATTAAAACACATCAACTTATTTCAAGACTCGTTTTATTTGTTAAATGAAAAAGTAATTTACTTTTTCACAAAAAACAACACCCAAAATAAAAAATTAAATATAAAATAAAAATTAATTTAAAATTAAAATTAAAGAATAAATAAAAGACAAACAAAAAATAAAAACAAAGACAAAAACAAAAACACAAACAAAAACAAAACATAAAATAAAGAAGAAAAACAACCGACAAATATAATCTCCACAGAACGACGTAGATTTTGATCCTTTTCAGAGGATACGTAGGCCCCTAGGTTTTGATTCTAAGTCAAGTCTGCCCTTGTAAATAATTATTTTCTTTTAGTTTTATTTTATTTTATTTTTTAATTTCTTTCCTCTTATTTTAAATCTCACTTCTTTGATTTCTTTTTCCTTTTTACTCTTAATTCTATTTTATTTAATCTCTTTACTTTTTATTTTGCATGTGATTTGTTAGAGAGAATTAAAATAGACTAAAGGCCATAATAATTTTGCACAACTAAGTTAGGGTAACCATTCTTAAGAACGGGTGTAGTAGGGTGCCTAACACTTTTCCCACTCACAATCGACTCTCGAATTCGAATTTAGTTTGTAGACCATTTTTCAAATAAAAAAGGTTTTTTCAAAGTTTTGCCTTCTAAAAAATAAAATTTTGGTGGCGACTCCTGAACCCTATTTAGTTGAACCCTATCTATTTACTATCTATTTATAATACTCTTTTTACTTTAATATTTGATTTCGTTTTAAAGACGCCACGCGGTCGCATTTTCGGGTGTGACAACCACAAATCACACAAATTAGTATTTAAATATGAACTTACATAAACTAATTTAAAAGCAATCATCTAATTGGTGAGGCAATGAGGCACACTTGGAGAATCCAATGCAAAAGCTAGGCAAACCGAGAGTATGATGCTATATATTATATATGCTAACCTTTTAGGCGTTACTTATTGGATTACCACCTTGTATCTCTATTTTCATCCCATTTCACTTGCTTTCCAACTTATCTTCATGGATCATAAGCTTTATTAAATCTTTACTCCCTTTTAGAGTTTATCCTTTAAATTTAATGCTTGTGATTTTTAGTTTTACTATTGTTTAGGCCTAATGTGCATGTTTTCATCAAACAAAAAATGGTCTACCATCTTTATGTGGCTGAAAATTCAAAATATAACATTAAATTATGATTATAAAATATGTAATAATTACAAAAATAATTTTCTTTTTTTTTTTAACTTTTATCCCTCTTATTGTGTTTCTTCTTTTCAACATTTAAGGTGTTACCACACAAATCAAGGATAGAGAGATGCAAAAATAATAGCTTGAATAAAATACTTAACTGTAAGCAATAGAGGCAAATAAATAGGAAGCTCTTTACCGGGTTATCTCCTCTGCATCTCTTTCCTTTAATGCTTGCTTGCCATCAATAGATTCTCATCCACTATTTCTACAAAGGAATGCCAATATATAAACTTAAAGCCTAGTTCTATGAAAATGCCATAACTTGTCTACTAATGCTAGTCCTTTATAGGCCATTTGCATTGATTTCTTTGATCTACACTACACAGGGGGTTTTGGGGGTAAATCACATTGTAGCTAGTAGTAATGCATAGCATTGATTACTTTGATTCGAATGCAAGATTCAATCCTAATTCACAAGCCCTAGTAGGTAGCACCGTAGTAGCAACAATGCATATCTGTGAACTATGATGTGTGATTGAAGTGAAGGCACTTGTGGCTATGAGAAGAGGCATGGGCTCTACATGACAGAAGGCAACTAATGTTTCAAGCCAATAAATCATGTTTTAGGCGTCATGTGGGAGAATCACATTTTAGGCCAAGGATAGTAGGAGCCAAGAAGCATATCTAGGGTGTGGTGGAAGAAACAAGAAGCATGTTTAAGCCAAGAAGCACATTTTTTGTTTAACCGAACCAAGTATGGAAACATCGATAACCAAACCAATTTAATCTGTTTTGAAATGACAAAAACCTATTTTAGCCTATTTTTAATAGGTTTTATTCATTTTTTAGCAGTTCAATTCAATTTTGTTCACCCTTAATGCTAATGTCTTTACTAAGAGCAAGAAGAGATGCATCTCAAGCTCATCAATTGAGGTAACTAGGTATAAAAGGCTTGCTATTAGTTTTTCAAGGTTGAGTGACAGATTTGTGTAAAACTATTAAATATTTAAAATAATTTTTTTGGTCAAAAGTAACAGCAATTCAACTAAGTAGAAAACCATGTATTAGTATTTTACTATTGTTGGAACTTAAGACTTGTTTGGTATGTTGTATAGAATAAGGTTTAATAGTATAAGATTTGATAGGATAAAACCTAAAAAAATTTTAAGGTTATATAGCATTTGATATAATATTGTATAAAACAATATATCGTATAAGATAATATTATCATTTATTTGGTGATACACTATATAATATTAGATAAAATAAAATTTAATTTTTTTGACAAAAATATCCTTTATTTTAAAAATGTACTATATTCATCTAAATTTATTATGTTATATTAATTTTTAGATAAGGAAAATACAGGTGAGTGAGGCTACACATAATGCATGGTAGCTCGAGCGTAGTAGCCAAAAAGTAATTTGGATAGACTTGGTCAAGTTAGCCATGTTAGTCAATTTCTGCTAGTCTAAGGCGATTTTATGAATTTTTTAAAAAATATTTATCTTATAGGGATTTTATATAAATTTTTTCATAGGCAAAATATAATTTTATAAGAATTTATATAAAATATTTATTTTTTAAGAGTTAATTTATAATTTTTACTAAACATTAGAAAAAAAAAAAGTATATTTGCCAATTTGGAAGACCAATCTAGCCCAGTTTGATACTAAAATCATTGGGTCGAGTTAGATACTAAATTAATTTAAGTGTAGCTTATCCCAAACCTATTAATTTTTAAAAAAATTATTTTATAGACACTTAAATGAAATTTGTTAGTAACAAATATAATTTTATAGGTACTTATATAAAAAATTTATTTTTTTAAGGTTATTTTATAATTTTTACTAAAAAAAGGCCCGACCAACCCGATATCAACAAATACTAATTGAACTAGATCATGCCCAAGTATCAGGCCTAGAGAAAGAAGTCTAGTGTAAAACCAAGCCAAATATTATGTTACATCAGTACCTAACCCATGATCATCGCCATTGAACTAGGCTAAAACTTGACCAAGCTTGGCTAATAAACACCCTTATGGGTAAGGGTTAGAATTCAAAAGTGTTGATAAAATTTTACACATCAAAACCTAATCAAATCTAATCCTACCCTTAAGGTTTGATTAGATTATACATCATTTTGATGTATAAAAAAATTTTAATGTATAAGCTTATACAATATATTACTTACATCAAATAAGTAATAAGTTCATAATATATTATATTAACTTATACTATCAAACCTTATATGATATACCAAACAGGCCCTTAAAAGCTATAAGTCCAGAGGCCTTAGTCACTTGTTCACAAGAGACAAGCCCATGATTCTGTAACTATATAACCCATTACCAAAGCTTATGTACCAAAATTATCCACATGTTACTCATTTTTACACAGGGTAAAATTCTATTGTGATCCTTAAAGTATGATTAATATTTTAAGTTAGTTTAAAAAAAAATTTAATAAATTT
The DNA here is from genome assembly GCA_032878935.1 of Erythrophleum fordii. Classification (NCBI taxonomy): domain Eukaryota; kingdom Viridiplantae; phylum Streptophyta; class Magnoliopsida; order Fabales; family Fabaceae; genus Erythrophleum; species Erythrophleum fordii. The sequence goes on along the minus strand of JAVQMF010000053.1, from coordinate 41,967,405 downwards.
GTAAGTTTTGAAAAATTTTTAATTAAATTCCATAGATTAACATTATTACCATTGTACTGTTAAATCTAATGCGTGAGGTTAAGATAGTTTTATGTAGTCTCATATAAAAGGAGAAGTCATTATCTCATCTTTCTCTTTCTTATTCCTCCCTACATGGTTTCTCTCTTTTTTACTCTCTCTCTCTCTCTTTCTCTCTCTTTTAACTCTCTCATGTAATCTTTTTCTCTTCAAACAGAGCTTTCATGAAGTAAAAAATTACCATAGTGAGAAAATAAAAATCTCACATTAATGAAAATTTTCAAATCAAGCACATCAGATGTACAAAACTAACAAATAATCATTAATAAAAAAAAGAACCAAATAGAAGGCTAAGAAGGATCCATAAATAATCTCCATAAATGTGAACCCTAACTTTATCCAAAAAAAAAAAAAAGAAATCCAATGAATAATAGAAACTGATCTACCATAATCTAGTGAAGAATAGAAATTAATTTTCTAATTCAAAATTCTTGAATCTTGATAATATTGGAAAATCTTGAATCTTAATCCAATGAAGAATAAATAGTACAATCATCCTTGTTTACATTGTCTATATCCTCTGATAGCAATATTGGAGCCCTTGAAAACAAATGCAAAAGAGAGAGAGAGAGAGAGAGAGAGAGAGAGAGAGAGAGTAGAGGAAGGATGGAGAAAGAGGGAAAGAAAATGAAAGAAGAAAAAGATGACAAGAATGCTACCTAATGCAAACTTTATATAATAAGTCTCATGTAAGATGCCATATTCCTTATTTGCATGATCTCTAACATGCATTTTTCCTAAAATCATGTGATTTTTTAAACATTAATTTAAACTAATTTAAGAATTAAATTGCCACAATAAAAAGGTGTTTTATGTAGTTTCCCTTAAGACTAGCAACCTTACTCATCTCGTCTAATATAACATAATTAGGGCATGACTCATGAGATGCTTAGAATATTTTTATTTTTTATGAATATTATATTAATATAAAATATATAATACAAACTATATATCTGACAAAATGTCTAAAATTTTAAAGTTATCCTCTTTTTGTAATATAATTCAAATATTAGAATAATCAAAATTCATAGAGTATCAAATATTTTTCAATAAAAATTAAAATCTAAAATGTTTTCATTTGTTTAAAATATTATTCAAAATTTTAAAATAAATATTTAAATATTACCATATATATGTATAATAGGATAATATTTGGAAGTTATCGACTTTATTTGAGTTTAATGAAAAGTTCAGAATAATTAAAATTTAAGCAAAATTAAATGGCTACAACATATTCAAAATTTAAAAGTTACCCACTTCTCTTTAAATGTAAAACAAAATTATAAACCAATCATAATTTAAATATTTATTTAATATTATTTACATTAAAATTTAGAATTTAAAAGCTAAGTTACTACCCAAAAAAAAATGCCTACCTTCATGATAGAAGTTTAGCAACAGTTAAAAAAATTAGTTCTAAATATTATCCCAACAACAATTCACATAACATTGTTAAGACATAAGCCTAACTATGGTTAACCCATAATCATAGTTACACCATTAGCTTAACAATGATTTTAGGGTAATTGTGACTAGGCCTAAACATAGGCTAATAACAATTTACCCTAACTATTGTTATGTTGAACAACAATTTTAGGCCAATTATGGTTAGGCCCAAACATCGCCTAATAGTAAATCATTATTAAGCCTATGACATAATTACGATTTTGAACCAATGGTGATTAGCCCACAACATGGCTTAACCACAATTGCCCCTAGAACTATTATTAAGCTTATAACCTAATCACAGTTCTAGGCCAACTGTGGTTAGACTCATTAAATGTTCCTTTATCTCTTTTTTTAGAATCATAATCATCCCCTTTGAAATCATGTAATGCCAACAAAACACCATCTACCATTTTTTCAACCACTTTTTAGCCATTTTACAACCTATTCTTCCACTATTTTTTCAACTAGCCATTGCTGGAAAACTAAGGCCATCCATGTCGCTAGTTGCTAAAGAGAAGCAACAGTGAAACTCTCTTTTTTGCCTATAAAACTTACCCTAACCAAACCTTCAACCACCAAATCTGCTCCCTTTAACAGCTACCATCCATCCACCTTTAGCCAAGCACTCTAAATAGGTAATTTCTATATACTGTTATTAATATTTTTTTCATTCCTTTTAAATTTTATAATACTTTTTTTATAAAACTATAATAATCAAATTAAAATAGTTAATTTACCACTCCTAAATCCTTACCTATTATATAAAGGAATGGTTAAACAAAAATCACTTTTAATATGTGTTAAGATTTTTGTTTTGTGAAAATAAATATTGAAATTTTTGTTTAGTGAAAATAAGTGATGAAATTTCTTTTTTTTTTTGGGTAAAATTAAGTACTAAAATTTGTTAAATAAATGAAATAGTTAATTTACCACTTTAAAATCCTTACCTGTTATATACATGAATGGTTAAACAAAAATCACTTTTAATATGTGTTGAGATTTTTGTTGATGAAAATAAGTGCTAAACTTTTTTAGGTGAAAATAAATGCTGATTTTTTTTTGGGTGAAATTAAGTGTTTAAATTTGTTCAATGAATGAATATGTAATTGGATGATGAATTTTTTTGCACTTTCTAAAACTAAGGTTGGAATGTTAAATGAATATGTAACTGAATATTAGAAGCATGTAATGTTTTATAATTTGAAATAAAAAAATTTAGTATTTTTCTTGATATATATGCTATCTAGTTGCATTTATGGGCTCATTTACTAAGTTAAGTTAATGTTAGAAGGTGATGTGAATGTTAAGTGTTATGTTACAGTTCTGCAATACGAGTGGCACAAGTAATAAACTGACCAATACATATCATTTCCATGAGAAAGAAATTCAATTACTAATAACTATTAATCATATTATCTAAATTATCTAATTGAAATTAAAATTGATAAAAATGAATTGAAAGCAATAATTTCACTTAACAAACAATAACTATATATAAATGTAAAAAGGCTTTGAAATATTAAATCCCCTATTTACTTTCCTAAACGTCATTTAGAATAAACTCTTTTAACTTAATTGAATTAAATTAATGTCAATCCTACCAATGTGAGTGAAATTCCCTCTTGAGATAAGTCACCATACTCATACCAAGCCTATGTCTATGATCATGATCATAAACTCAATATAAACCCATTATGTATAAAGGATTCAAAGTAAATATTCCCAAGCTACTTAAATGTAACTTATATCTCTATAAAATTATTATATGAGTTTATTATTTTAGTGATCTACATTATAATTGATCTCTTGTTCCTCTCACAATACATCAAATGAATAGTAGCTAGGCATTTGTGAACAATATAAAAAATAAATAGATTAATTTAATAAAAATTGTCACAAGAGTATTCTGAAATCTGCATAATTGGTAAATAGATTCATCTAAACTTAAGATAAAAGAATATGGCTATATATAATGACAATCAATAAAGCAACAATGAAAGCAAACAAATCTATATTCGGAAGCTAAAGAAAAAAATGAAAAGAAAACAAATATGCTAAAATGACAATCTATTAGTGAGAACTTCAAATCTCTTTCTGCATCTAATGAATCTCTAAAGCACTCATTCAAGATATTCTTGAGCTTCAATCTATGTATTTAGGTCTTTTTTGGGATTTTTTTTTTTCTTTAGAAATTTGAAGTAACATCATAAAAAAGCTCTAAATTTAAGTGAACATAGACAACCTATGTCAAAACCACTCAATTACACAGTTTACCTATATTCATCTTTGGTGATTCATTTAGTGTGAGGCTTGCCAAATGGCTGTGTAGATATACATAGCTTGTCTATATTCAGCACTAGTTTACTAAAAACTTCTCTATTTTACATGACTATACTCACCAACACAATTAACTTGTGTTCGTTGCTGAATATGCTTGATTTCTCACTAATTCACTCATACTTTTCCATTTCTGACTATTCTTGATTAAATCCAACATATGATACATAAAAACTTAGAAATTGAACTTAATTACTCAATTTAATCCAAAAAAAGCATGACTATTTTACACTTATCATTGGGTGATACTTTTTTGTAAGGTGTAGTAAAGCCTGGGTAGTTGACAGTGCATGATGCTTAAATCTTCGTAGAAAGCAGAGGGTTATAGTACCCTTCAACAACACCATCCAGTAAATTAGAGATAAAGGTAGATTATTTAATTTTTTTTCTAGGTATGCTTGCAATTGACTTCAATATATTTTTTATTAGTTACAAGGATTAGAGCCATGTTTAACTTAAGTACAATGATGAGATATATAAGACCACTATATAGGTGATAGCATGTTGATTATTCATTTCTCTTAGCACCTCGAGTTCGTATCTTTACTAACTATTATATTTTGTCTTGTAATCTAAGTTTGCAATTGATGACATGCACAAAAGGGTTATTTTACAATCACTTAAATCCAAGTGGAAATAGGCAAGTTGTGAGTTATACAAAAATTGCACCAAAGAGCATTTAATTCAAGATGTCCCACTGGCATTAACAGGGACCAATGGATAAATTTTATAAACTATTGTATTGATGAGAAGACTAAGGTGATCACACTTATTTTCTAAGATATACCAACTCTTGGTTGATCTTATTAATATGTTTTTATCAATCATTAAGAGATTATAGAGAAAAACAAACAAGATAAAAGGAAGTTAACTATGCCACATACTTATGGATCTAAAAGCGTTGCACAAAAAAAAAAATTGAGATGGTAAGTTCAATTTGGTAAATAAGCCATTTAAATTTTAAATATAATTTGAGATGCATCACATGTGTCTTCAAATTTGTAAGAAGTTGAGCTTAAAGGCCTAGTTGCATAAGGAGATGTATGGGCTACAACCTATAAACATAGTAATGGATCATATGTCAATGACTAAGCTAGATCTATTTGTGTAAATGTTTGAATTTTATAGGAATAAGTTGTTGAATTTTAATTTTGTTAAAAGGATTTATTCTTTAAATAATTTATTGGTTTCTATTTGAATTTGTAAGAAAAGATTGCTATGTAACAGGCCAAGGGCTATTTATCACAAGAAATTTTGAGTGACGATTCATTGGCTAAAGCTTTAAGACTTAAAGAGCACTACAATTAAGCTTGAGGAACCAGATTAAGTGCTTACCTATCCTAAGTGTTCAAATGTCAAGCTAATAAGAGTTTGTCGTTTTGGCCTTCTTACATAAAGTTGTAAAATGAGGTCATACAACTTGAAGCACAAATAGCCAAAAAAAGATAAGTGACAATGACAAGTAAAGGCTAAAAATACTAAGAGACACTAACAAATGGAAGTTGCTATGGCTTTCCTCCTCTAAAGTTTGCAAGGTCAATTGTCATTAAAGCTTGCCATCATACAAGTTCGATAGGTAATTTTTTAAACTTTCTAATCTAATCAAATCATACAAATGAATATTTTTATATTTTGGTCTTTAATTTATCATTAATAATATTTTGTTTTAAATTTTAGTAGACAGCCTGCCCACTAATGATAGTCCTTTCCCACATTTTAGTAATATGAATAGTTTATATAGATTTTAATTACAATTTTACTTTGATTTATATATAATTGGAGTAGAATATAAATATCTATTTGTAATTCAATGTCATATTGGTTGTTGCTACTGGAAATTGGTTGTTGCTACTATATGTTAACTGAAAATTGTTTTGTTATAGGTTTGCTAAAAAAATAGACAAGAACATATAAGAAGAAGTTAAAAAAATGATTTAGCTGCATTAAAATGGATACCTTAAAATCAATAATTGTTTAGCGATGGTTTGCAACAATCCTGGTTAGACCTTGGTCTAACCATAATTATTGCAAATTATGGTATAACTATGATTAGTACAAATTATAGTTAAGTCTAACCACAATTTTACCAATAGTTAAGATAAACTATGGTTAAACCTTTCATGATGGACAATTCGCCAATGAATTTCAAAACCATCTAATCATTGCTAAAAACAATAAAAAACCATTGCTAAAATTGCATTTTTTGGGTAATAAGTGCTTTGTTTGATTCTAATCATAATTTATAATGTAGAACAACTATAACAAGAAAATTCAAATTCTAACAACTATCCACTTTATATTCTAAATTAATATAATTATCAATGTTTAAAAGCTATGAATTTTTTTGGCTAAAAAGAGAAAGTTATTAATTTTTCTTTGAATCTAATAAAAGCCATCAAGATAATATAAATATTATTTTTGACGTGGATGCCCTCGAAAACTAAAGGTATCAAAAGGACAAGATTATTTAGAAGTCAAAAGTCTAAAAAGGAGAGAGAGGTTATAAAAATACAATAACTTGTATTAATGAATCTAAAGAGATAGTGATACAATGACTAAATAGAATAAATACTGTAACTCTAAGGCTTAATAGGGTTTAGGCTAATTACTCTTAAAGTAATTAGGATGTGAGCACTATTGATGATAGAGCTGCTCAAAGCTTTCCCTCTAATTTGGTTGTGAAGGTCTCAATTTATAAGCTTTAGAGACAATGAGATAATAGTAATAGTTAAGCTAAATTGTCTAGTGGAGCTAAAGAAGTTATTTAACAAAGTGTTATATTAGGAGTGTTATGTCTAGAACAACTTAGGCAACTTGCTATATCAATTCCTTGAATGAAGCTTGATGAATAGTAGCCATTGAATGCTCTAAGCCTTTTATGATTAGGCTAGACTCGAATAAGCTAGTTCGAACTTTTATAGTTAGGCGACACTCATAATACTTACTCCTAAGTCCATTAATAAGGTGTCAAGCTATGCAAACTTTAACATCATATATTTTTAGCTTATTTCTATTACCTTTATATGCTCATATAGTATATTCCATGAAGGGAGTAAGAAAATCCATTGCAAATAATACATTTTTTTGGATTACGTTGTATATAAAAATTTTATTTTGTGTCACGTGGGCCATGCGAACTCAGACAACACATTTCTATATTTAATCACATGAATAGAACTCATTTGTACCATAAAATATGGCCTACATTTCAAGAATCATAAAAGGGAGCTTAAAATATACCTATTACATTTCGACTAGATTTTGCTCAATTCTTCCACTAATTTTGAAAAAATCATAACTAATTCTAAAAAAATCAAAATTACACATTCTTGGCTATTTTAGAAAGCTAAAGATGTCTACTTCACACTAAAAATATGCCTATACCATAACATCTATCACAGAGGGCTTTTGAAATCCAAAAAGATCCAGAGATCAAACTGCCTCTTAATGCTGTCACAGATTCTGTAACAAAATTTGAAAATATCCAATTAATTTCAAAAAATTCCAATTCATACAAATGATACCAATCTAGAAAGTTGTGGATGTTAAATAGAGAAAAAAAATATTTTCAAATCAATTCAAATAACTCAAACCTCAAAATCTAATAGAACAGTAACTCAGGTCGGATAAGGGTCCTAATACTGGATAGAATGTTCAAAAATTCATATCTTCCTCTTTAGACCTCCAAATGAGATTCTTCTAGTTGCTACAAGTCACTGTGAATGTTTAATTTCTCTGTATAAAATTTCGTGGCAATTAGACATCATTTGGGCCCTGTGTGATAAATTTCATTTTCAGACCAAATGAATAGTGCAACAGACCAAAATAAGAAAAATTGCCAACTTTGAAAATTTATCAAATATTCTGTAAACCTCCAAAAATTTTGATATTTAGCTTTCCAAAAATTTCTCAACAAACTTTAAAAGCATGCCAAATCTTGGATCAAGAAGATGTCATTTGGCCAAAAAGTGATATAGAGTTCTACTATGGTTAATTTTGACTCTATATAAAGTACCAAAGTTGCCAAATGATTTTTCCTTGATCTTGGTATCTTTTGGGCAAGTCTAAAAGTATATTTAGGACTTGTGTGAGCTACCCAAATGGTCCTAAATCTCATGTATCTCATTTTGGCCTTTTCATCCACACTTATGCATATTTTCATAAAGTCATTCATGAAGCTATATTGCCATAACATACTCAATTTACATTCCATCATTCACATAACATATTCTTTCATTCCTACATCACATAATATCATAACTATACATATCTTAAGGGTCATAGATCATTTACAACAATAATATACATCATGAAACATCATTATAGTTTCAAAAAGGTAAAATCTAGGCATATAGTTGTCAATCTTCTTTCTTCAATGTTGTTAGCTCCCATTACCATATCCACTTGGTCCACCTAACATATTAGATCATTGGAAAGGAGGAAATGAGATTTAAAGAATCCCAATAACTCATCTCTCATTCAATCATACATAATGGATATAAACAAGTCTCATAGATGCATGTATGGTCATGTTGACATGTGTAAATATCCAATAAGCATTTTCATAATTTGAAAATGTCATATATAGCATACAAAGGCTTGTCAAGCAAGTGGATTGGCCTCACCTAATTTCTTGTGGATATTAGATTTGCCTCACCCATTCTTTAATGCATTCTTGGACTCAACCATGCTCTTGGGAGCCCACTTTGCTTTTGGGAGACTCTTTGCTTTGTTTCAACTAATTTTAAGGGTTCTTGGCTCATCCTCACCATGGCTAAGGATTCTTGGCCTCACCACACTCAAGCAAACCTAAGCACACATCATAACATCATCTAGAAACATAATATATCATCATGAAATCATGACATATAAAATCATGCCAGCATACTTTTCATGGCTTGAAAATACTCATACACATTCTAAGACAAGTTAAACACACATCCATGTATGAGAGAAGGTGGAGAGAGTTACCTTGCACACAATCACACACTTTTTCTCTTGGAATTCCCTCCTTTGCTTTAGCCACACACCCACAAACTTGTGGAGATGGTTTCTCTTGGCCTAGATACAATTTATATGAACCAATTAGGTTCATAAAACAATTTCTAAGGCCATACAACTTGCTTAGATACTAGATTGCTTTATAAGTTCTATTATGGTCCATAAATGCACCTGATGAAGCAACACCCTTCAAATAATTTCTAGGCCCCATTGTTTCTTTTCAAATATGATTCTTGACTCCTTTTAAGCCTCTTGGAGTTATCACACAATTAAAACAAATGGCCTAACCTCATGTTGCTTCTCTAGGTTATAATATGGAACCTAAGATATTAAATCGCTTTCTGTGAGTTCTAAATTTTTTCTAAGGCATCCCCTCACTTTCATTCATCAAATATGACTCAAATATGGTCTTAGAAAAATTTAAAACTCTCCCCAACTACAAGAACCCCCTTTGGCCGAGACATAGGGCATCTTTAGTCTACATGGAGATTTCTTTGTTTTCTTGAAGGAGGAAGCTTGTGGGGAGCATCCTAGGTGTCTCAAGAACTCATTTAAACTCTTAATTAAATCTAGGAATCATCACACAAAATCAGAATTTAGAAAGAACACTTGAAACCCTAGAATTTGCATATTGGAATCTAATAGTTATTTTGTTATTTTCTTTGCATATTCTTGTTCTTTTCTATCAAATACCTAAGATTCATACTTGGTTGGGCTTGGAAATTAGATCCTCATATGTCTCTTAGGGTTAGGCAAAATGGAGAAGAAGGGTGGGTGGAAGCATCAACCATAGGATGAAATTTTACCTAGTTTCCTTACTTATTTTGGCTTGAATCTTGCTTTCTCTAAGCTCCTCTCTTTAAATCCAAAATTTTCCTTGAATTTATCCCTTGAATTAGATTTATAAACTTTATTTTAGTCAAAGAAAACAAAGGAGAAGGGAGGAGAGGAGGTGTGGATGAAGAAAAGCATAAAAAATAACCATGAAAATATACCTTCAAGCTTGAATTTTGTCCTTCTTTTTCTTCCTTTCTTGTGCGCCCAAACCCTAGCTCCCTTCTCTAAAATTATGCAGAAAATTCTGATTCCAAATGAGGGAGAAAGTGGGGCGCCACCTATATATAGGTATAGCAAAGTGACTTTTTCAAAAATTTCAATTTTGCCCTTCATATTTTGTATTTTCGTTTCTCTTTCGTTTTAACTCCTTTTTTAGAACCATCTTTTCCATTATAAAATTTAGATTTCCAATTAAATAAAATTATTTTGAAATCACTCAAATTGGAGCTAAAACCTTCTCGAATGAATCTGTCAAAGTTTAGGCATATTGACCTTGAAAAACATCTACCGGAAGAGTTTTAACTGTCTCGAGGCTTTCCATGGTTTTCAGGGCCTTTAAAAACCCTGAAGACATTAAAAATTTCATCTAAAAAGCCCTCCTATATGAATTCCAAAATTTACTCAAAATTATGAAAATGCCATTACGTTTCATAAACTTTTCGTAAGAAATTATTTTTTCATTCTAGCTCTATTTTTCTTTTCGTTTGAGCTTGGGATTCTCATTTTTATGAGTCTAAAATACTTTCCAAATTTTTTGGGACCTTAACTATCTTATTTCGGGGGACTTTCTTTTGTATCCAGTGAATTTCATTCTTTTACGGAGAAACCGTATGTTATGTTTCTTACATTTTCTCTCGTTTTCAGAAAACTAGATGTTACACAAACTTAAAATAATATATATTCCTAAGTTTTCAAATGATTAATACTGGTAGTGTTGTTGCTTCACATTCGAATAGAGTGCTCCGTGGAATACGAGAAGTCATGGGATATGGAAAGCCATTTACTAGCTCTTTTAAGTCTCATTTACTGTAATTTCATTCATCTTCATATTGTTTCTTTGCTTTATCTACTTTGTCTTCTATTTGCCTACGTGCTGCCTCATCTTCTATCTACTTGTGTATTGCTAAATTTGCTTCATTTGCATTTGCATAGTTGATTTCAAGTGCAATAGCTACTTCTTTCCTTAATGACTTTAAGAGTAATACATCTAAGGATGATATTTGTTGGTCTAATAAGGATTATAGTTTTTCATTGAATGTTGTTTTATTATTGCAAGAAGTGTTTGATGTGGAGGATGGAGCTTCTTTGATGCTATATAAGGATGTTCTTTAAAGAAGAGACCGATTTCCATTAGATGGGTGTTTCTATTCCATAATAGTTTCAATTAGGGTAGTTTTTTGTTTGTTGACCCCACAAGTTATTCAATAAGTATTATGTTAATGGTCCATGCTATTATGTGAGGGTAAAGTAATTTTTTATTTCATTTTGCTTTTTTATTTTTTTGGTGATGAAAATGAGTATGCCAACATACTTAGCATGTCACTATCATTAGTAAACCCAATCATTGTCATGTCTCTATTGGAGGTTTTATAAATTCAAGTTTATTGTGGGTTTATTATTTTTTGCACATATGGTGTAATGTTGTTGTTCCTTTTCCCTTCACTCATCAATACATGGACGAAATCAATTATAATATTAATGAGGTAAAGAGGCAAAGCGAAGGTTCTATTAAAGATAATGCTACTATCTTTTTTTTTTTAGTTTTACTAATAAGTTTCATTTGGGTGAGTTCCCTTGAGTGCAATAACCTTAAAGCTAGTGTTAAGGGATGTCGAGGTGAATTATTGGTTTACTCATGATCACCTAACATTACATCAGCATCATAATATGTGGATATAGCTCCAAAGATTTACCAATCAAGGTATTCTTAATGTTCTTCTTATTGCTCCTTCAAGTTCTACTCCTGTAGCTTGTATTCCTTTAGATTATACTCTTTTAACTTCTATTCCTTCAAGTTTTACTCCTTCAGCTTCTATTTTGTTATGTTTTGCTCCTTCAACAAGTCCTCCATCTGTTGTCTCTTTATTTCCCTATTAGAGAAGTCACTTCACAAAAGCACCATCGTAATGCAAAGGAGTGATCTCATAATTCTAAGGATAATTTTGAAGGAGATGGCATTTGTGCCTTTTTTCAAAGAAAACCTAACTGAACTTAAGTGTTCCTTGGAAGAGAAAATAGATAATGCTATATTAGGTCAAGTAACATATGTTAATGGGTTTGTGTTAAGAGAGCTATTAAAGTATGCTCAAGCTTAGGCCTTCATGATAATATAAAAGATATAAAATTATATGTAATTGATCATGTCAATAATCAATAATAATGTTCAATAAGTATTCACTTATTGGAGCACTATTTATTTGCTTTTAGGGCATTGCATCTAAGATTTTTAGAATAATTTGTTAGATGCACATACCCAGTAGGCTTCTTAAGCTCAAGTTGTGGTGTTAGATCACATAAACCATTTTCATAGTATACATACCTAACTTGATTACTAAATCTTGGGTCGTATCATAAAGTTATAGGTTTGGCATAGATTCCTACAAATGAAATTATATTTAAGCAATAACATTGTCTTAACTTTGTTTCCCTTATTCGTAGTGCAAGTTAACTTACCCTTAACTAATCTAGTGCTAGCTAGCTATACTATTTATTGAGTTTTTTTTTTAATATTCGTGCTAAACTTAATCATTACTAATTCACTAAGTCCTAAACTATGCCATTTCTGTTACATTGCTAACTAAATCTTTAAGCTTGTATTTTATCACTAAGTAGCTAATTCTTCAAATCAACAATGTTTAATCGCTAAGCAATTAACATCTCAAATTAATATTGTTAAATAGCTAATCCTCAAATTAACACAATTCAAGCACTAAGTTCTTAGTAGCTAGCTTCATTATTCTAAATTAATTTCTTATCCAACCTTATAACTTTTTCATCGCTAAAATTCTATGCCTTTTCATCTTGATATTATAGCTATTCCTTATGTGTCCTTATAACTTTTTAACACTAAATCTTACTAATTCTTCTCATTAAAGACTAGACCTATTTCTCATTCATCCTTATAACTTTTCAATGTTAATGTTTTATTCACCCTCTTTACTTGATGTTATGTCTATTCCTCATATATCCTTATAACTTTTCAAAGCTAATATCTTATTCACCTTTTTTGCTTGGTATCATATTTATTTCTTATTCATCCTTATAACTTTTCAATGCTAAAGCTTACCCACTTTTAACGTGTTTCATGTTGGAATCATTGTCTTTGTCTATGTATTTGTACCATTTTGCCCTATCATGAATGTCTCTATTTATAATAGCAAGCTAACTAAGTATATAAAGCTAACTATAGTCCTATAATTCTTAATAGATATGTTTAAGAATATGGGCCTTGTGTACTTATAAAAGAGTTGAAGGTGGGTTTCTTATTGCACTAAGAATGGACAAAATCAAAAAGAAAATGTTTTTCCTTTTTTTGGATACCTCATATGTCACAACATAAGTTGGAGTATCTAGCATTGAGAATGAGGTTTTGCTTGACAAGCCTCCATGCTATTGCTTATAAGGGAAGATAGGCAATGAGAGATCAATGGTCTTCCTTATAGTTCGCTTACCATTGTAGCAATTTGCTTCAAATGTAGTTAGGCATTCTTTTTTCCATTTTAAGGAGCAAGTTCACACATTTGTTGCTGTTGTGGTGGTTGTTTGGCTAGTTTTCCTCTAGAGTTAAGGTGGAAATTAACTTTTTTAGGGAGGCATCTTTTTTTTTTTCCATGGCTTCCCATTGTTGAGGTAAAACCTTTAAGCAAAAGCAAAAAGCCTTCCTTATTTGTTCATTTGGGAGGATGTTTGTGATCATCCTAAAAGAAATGTCACATTTTATATAATACTTTACTATCTTGTCTTTATATTTCGAAAACTTTATACAGAACACATGAATAATAAGATCGAAGTCCTATTTTTTAGATAAGATATTTTTCCTATTTTGTGGGCTTGTTGTAAGTAATCTTAATAAGCCTAGTTTAATTTAAGGCCCACCAAACTTAACTTGATATCATGCTAACTCCTAATGTGTAAAAGTAACTTCTAAGTGCCTTAATAGTTACACTTGCAAACTTTTAGGATCTTGCAATTTTTCTAAGGATTCTTTACATGTTCTAATTAAACACTTTTCCTCTTGACATGTTTTTCACACACCTCACCTTATCCTTTTTATCCTATTTCCCCATTATATAAGGAGGATTTCTAAAAAAAAAAAATCCTTATAAAGTTTAAAGAGAATTAGTTTAATAAGGCTAAAATAGTTGACCATTAATGTCTTCATTTCTTCATATCAAAAGAGGAAGGTTGGTTGAGCAAAAGCACACTTTGTGCAATGTTTGGAAGGAAGGAAACATTGTCAATTAATATTTATAGCAAAGGTTAATCTCTCGATCTATGTGACATTCTCTACTCGTGTTTGAAGCATTTTAAGTGTAGGAAAAACACTATATACTATGCTTCCTTCTACTCCTTAGTGATTTACAAGGTTCTTGTAGCTTGAAATTTGTTTATGACTGTTCTTTGAGGTTGTCTTAATAAGATTTAAACTTGTACTATGTAATTTGTGTTTTTTCTTTTTCATCCAATATCTTGTTTCCTTTCAAGATGATCACTTGGAAACATAAAGTGATATATAAAATGTCCAAATTTTTTAATATCCTCTTTCTTTTGGAGGTAATCCTTTGAAGTTGGTTATAGCATATTTGAGAAGTTTCTTATAACCCAAGGTAATACTTGGGGCTTTCCTTAACAACCTCTTTTTGTATGTTATTAATCATATGGAATCCTCACAAAAATTGTAAAAGATGTATTTTGTAAATTATGTTTTGAAAGTTTGAACCTTTGTAAATTAGCCAAAGATTTATAAAATATGATTTGTAAAAATTTCCTATAAGATATGTATCTAAATATTTTTTTGTAAGATATGTTAAAGATATATAAATCATCTTCTAGAAGATGCATTTTGCAAATAAGTAGAACTAAAATGTACCTTTGAAAAGATGAATTTTGTAACTTTGAAATGTTCTTTTAGCAAAACAAGCTATGCCTTTTGAAAAGAGGTATTTTATATGAAACAAATCTTATAGAGGGGCATGCTCTTTTTTAAAATCTTTTTCAAAAGTTTTGGCGAGTTGTCATGAAACTTTTTTTCCTATATTTTTGGCATTCTAGTTGAGGTACCTTGAATATGCTTCATAATACTTGCTTAAAGTTTCTGGTCTCACCAGGGTCATAACGTAGATGATGGCATATACCCAAGGTCGTGGCCTCGTTGGGGTTGTAATACAAATGGTGTCATGTACTCAGGGTCATAGCCTTTACCAAGTTGTAGCATAGCTTATTGATAAGAAATACTTCTTTATGGTAGATGCTCGAATTCTTAACTCTTTAGTGTAAGCTATTTTCTAAGGATGGTTGTAAAATTTTTGAAAGCCATCCTAATTGAAATCTATGTTTCCTTAGCAAAAAATATCTTTTTCAAAATTGTTTTAAAAAATGATCGTTGCAACCATAGAATAGTTTAAAAAATATTTTCGAAATCAATTTGAAATATGGCTTGTATAAGAATTTTTTGAAATGAGTTTCTCCTCAAATAAGAAAGTAATTGTTATTGAAATCAAAACTTGAAATCTAAAAAAAGATTACTTTTTTGAAAAAAAAAGTTTTTATTTTGAGGCCATAAGCAATTTAGATAGTAAGTAATAGCATAGATTTTTCATATGATGAGTGAGGTTATCATTCTTATTCTTCATAAGTGAGGTCTCTTGCATAAGGGGTGAGGTGATCCTTCTTGTTTACCCTAAGCAAGACTTTCCAAGAAACAAGCAAGATTGTCTATGTTATTTGCCTTGAATTAGATTCTCCAAATGAGGTCATCCATCTTGCTTGTGACACTTGTGTGAATCTTATGATTTTCCTACTATTTATGCTACCTAAATCTATAACTAAATAGTTCTAACTTCCCTTTTAACAAGTGAGATTGTCCATCTTGCCTATAGTATAATATAACTACTAATAACCAGCAAGATTATCTATCCTGCTTGAGGTATAAACCCAATTTAACTTATAACTTGAGGGGTTATCCATTTTGATCATGGTGATTTATGTAATAACATATACCAGTCTACTATAACATATAATATTCTATTAGTAATGTGAACTAAAAACCAAAAAAGATCTAAAAGTGAGATAAACGAGATAAGCAATATATCATTATGAACTAAAAGCAGGCATCTATATGAATTCATAATTTAAAACCAAGATAAGATAATTTCAAGACAATTATGAAGTGATTACAATATAGTTGAAGATTTTAAAACTTATTTAGACTTTCTTACGTAAATGACTTGAAGGAAATAATCCTATTTTCTAGTTATGGTGTTCCAAGACCAAATGATGAAAGAAAGCCAAGATGCCCCTTATTTGGCACTCCAAAATGTTTTCGATATAAATACCTTCAAAAACTAAAGATACCAAAAAGACAAGATAATGTGGAAACCAAGAGTTGGAGAAAAAGGTGATAAAACTTATATTAAGGGGTATAAAAAGTTAATGATACAATGGCTAGACAGAGTAAAAATTATAACTCTTGGCTTAATAGTATCTAGGTTGATTACTCCTAAAGTAATAAGGATGTGAGCATTACTATTGATGGAGCCATTTGAAGCACTTTCCTTAATGTGATTGTGAGGATTTCTATTTATAAACTTTAGGGGCAATGAGATGATTATGATGGTCAGGCCGAGTTACATAGTAGAGCTATAAAAGTCATCTAAGCAGGTGGTTTACAGTGTTTAAGCCATTTTATTTAGAGTAATTTAAATAATTTATTATATCAATTTCTTAAATGAGATTTGATAAATAATAGTGTTGAATATTTTAGGCTTTTTAGAATTGAGCTAGATTGTGGTGGGCTAATAGGAACTGTTATAACCTATTTACACCCATATCTAAATTGAACTTTGAGAATGGAATAAAAGTAGATAAAAAAATTGGTTTAAAACTTAAATAATATTAAATAACTACAAACTATACAAAATTTAAAAAAAAAAAGTTCTCTTTTCTCTTACTATAATCCCAAGTTTTAAAGTAATAATTATAATTTTTACTACAAAATTTAAACATATCCACTTTTCTCTGCAATTTAGTATAAGATTTTAAAATAACCCTAATTTGGTGGAACTTAATCTAATCTAATTTTGGGCTACATAACCCCTCCTCATGCAATCTAATCCAATTGTGGTTATACGTGCGAACAAAAGCAGCTATTCTAAACTTATTACATGTTTTTGTGTTGGTTTCTAATAACGTTTTCCTCCGCTGTCCATTCTGTTTGGACTTAAACGTAGTCAATTGAATCATAAATTAATTATTATTATCTGATCAACCAAGCCCAATAATCGTCTTAAGCATTGGACCCCACATTGAAACAATGTACAACATAATATACATTATCTTTTTCATCTTTTTAGCTACCATAATAATTTTACATCGAAAGAAAGTGACATAATTTACATTATCTAATTTCTGTCTTTGTTGCAACCATCACTGTGATAAAAGAAGGTCGAAGAAGAGAAAAAGAAATATAAGGTAAATTTTAATAAACAATAGGGTAAATTAATTATGTTAGGTCTATTTATTTTATTCTTTTAAAATAAATAAATATATGAGTTAGTTTTTAAAATAATAAATTTATTGTAATTAACAATTTATCAAGTAATTCAAAATACGAAAAAGACTAAAGGATAAAGAGTTTGTTTGTTTTTAAAGACTAATTTATATAATCACTAATGTTCAAGGAATAAAATGAAATATACTATCAATTTATGAACCAAATTATTAATTTATTTAAACAAATTAAATAATCTAACAAAAATCAAATCATTGAATTTTTTTTCTAAATATCAACACAAGTTGACTTAACAAAACAACAGAACCACCAATGAAATTCTCCACTATTTTTGCATGGCTTTTATTCACCTTTAAGTAAACTTTACACCCACTTTATCCTAAGAATGTTGAACATACTGGGAGCTTTACCCGTCATTTTTTTTTACCAAAAGAATATATGCATATATATATATATATGTATATATATATATCATATAATCTCACTAGGCCATCAGGACGAAATGACATTTGTGTAATTGTCAAGCAGCAACAGTACCCGAGAGCCTAGAGTCCGAAGCCTGGCCACACTTTCTCGCATGGACAATATCGCCTTGGGTAATATCGGAAGTTCAATGTTGGAAGAATTCATTTACTGACGCTTTCGGGGCCTCCAGTGCAGCCATTGTGTTCATGAACGACCGCTGCCACATATGTACACATAAAGACAAAAAAGCTTCAGACACGGATTATAACATTCCAAAAACTATTGCGTGTTTCCTATTGCAGACTTCAAGTGCGATTCTCTTGACCCACTGCTTCCAGGTACGCATTCTCTAACACACTCGATCTACAGAAGGCAATAGTGAAGCAAAAAGATTAAATCTCATCCGTTTTATATGATCTGAGTTTGTTATTGCGGGCGGAGACTTTCGCTGCGAGGATACCCGTTTCTATTTTGTTCTTGTTCCAGTATGTTTCTCTACAAGCTTGAAGGGTTTTCTCAGAAGTTCGGATTGGTTTGGGAACTCTGTTACGATTGGACCGTGATTTTCTTGGTTGCACATCATTTTCATTGCCCTTTCTAGCTTCTTATAGTCATGAAATTATCTTCTACCGTAAATTTTGCCTCGTTCTGTGATATGGGCAGTCTGTAAACGACGATTTGTCGCGGATGTAGATAACTCTGTTTTGTTATTTCTGAAATTTGGCTTGGGAGTACGTGTTTGTGTGCTCAGTCTGTTCGATAACATTCATGTGTAGAAAACTATGTTTTTTTTTAATTGTGATTGTACGTTCTTCTGCTTCTCTATTAATATGGTTTAGTTCTGTTATCTCTATATTGTTGCAAATTTGTTGCTGCTGCATTTCTTCCTACATATTGATTATGCTATTTGCCTTCAAATACCACGATATGTGATCTTTGATAATAGCATGATTCAGAAAGAGGATGGAAATCAATGAAGTCTAATTGTGGGTAGTGTTTAATTCACTAATTAGCTTGATTCCAATATTCAAGAATCAATAAGACTGCCGGGGCATTCCTATGATCCTACTTCACGACATTTTGCATGTGAAAAAATATGTGAAGAACATTTTATTTTTCATGAGTCAATACCATACCGGTTTCATTTCTTCTTCTCTTTGAATTATTCAGGTTGGCAACTGGCTTAAATTGTTTCTTAATTTTTGGCTCTTTCGAATTTGTTGACATCTGCACTAAGTCTTCTGCTTCACCATGCCATCAAGACCCTTAGACTATGAGTCAATAAATGAAAATGTGAAGAAGGTTCAATATGCTGTTAGAGGTGAATTGTACCTTCGAGCTTCTGAGCTTCAGAGGGAAGGGAAGAAGGTAGAGTATTATCTCTTCTCCAGGATTTACACAGGAATTACATTTGACTTACACCTGTTGGCTATAGGAATAAATGGTCCCTGATCACTAAAAGCCTTTGACTGATCTTTTTCAACTTACCATTTATTAAAGACCAAATTTTCAGAGGAAAGATGCAGGCTATGACGTAACTGGACGGTTGTAATTGCAAATTATTCTTAGATTCTTATTTTTATTAGAGGCTTCTGGGAACCTTCTTGAACAAGTTGTAATTGTTGCATTCATAACTAGAATCATCAACCTCTACGCCATGGCTACATGCTTACATTTTTTTTTTTTTGAAACCTTATAATAAGGACTTCAGAATACCCAGTCCTTGTTTTTAGATGCCCTAAATGTCAAATTGGTAGAATTAGAGTCCTAATTCTTACTTATTAAAAGTATCATATAAGTCAAATCAATTGTGCCTGTCAGACTTCTTATCTGCTTTAGATTAAATCTGGTCATATTTTCTATATTTTCAATTTTTCATGTACCTAAAGTGGAGTTGTAAAAAGAATTTGTATCTTTACCTATATGCTTGTATATAAATAGAGTCTTATTGTCTGTATTGTCAGCTTGCAAATCCTATGTATGTAGACACAAACACAACAACAACAACAACAACAGGTTTTTTCCCACTAGGTGTGGTCGGCCATGTGGATCAAACAATGTCATAAAATTCTATTAAGAATCATGTCAATATAGACACAGACACATATATTTGTTTTCATGTTATTGGTATATCTATATTTCTGCTCTCAGCTATATTCCACAAACTCATTTTTTATTTCTGGCAGATTATATTCACAAATGTTGGTAATCCACATGCTCTGGGACAGAAACCACTGACTTTCCCTCGCCAGGTTTACCATTGCTACCTAGAAACTTCTATTGGCTCCCTCTTTTAGCATATTTAAATTCAAGATCTAAACAACCTCCTTGTGTAATTTAATTGTTGGAGTGTGAAACTATTGTATATGTTGATAATGCCGAACCACACCAATTTTTCTGCTGCAGGTTGTTTCTTTGTGCCAGGCTCCATTTCTACTAGATGATCCTAATGTGGGCCTGCTGTTCCCTGCTGATGCAGTTGCAAGAGCTAAACATTATATTTCAATGACCTCGGGTGGTCTAGGTATTGTTTCTTAAACTATATTTAATGCTTTATACCAAATCATAGATCCAAGATAGTGTGGCTGAGTTTTACACATTTTGATTCTCCTTCAAAGTATCACACTGCATTTCTTTTTTTTCAATCTATCCTTGTCTAAGTCTCTAGTGAGTTTCACAATATAAACTACTACGTAATCCTGATTCTGATAATGTAAGCTGGCCCTTGCAATGATAAGTTGCATTTTCTGTATGAATTAATTAGAGTAAAGCTGTCAATTGCTTTATGTTTAGTTTGCTGAAAGTAGTTTTCCAAGTAGGAAGCGGTAAAATGTTGTTTCCAAAGAAAATGAAAGATTAAAATTGTACTGAATATAATGTTAAAAACTCTACTCACTCTTTAAGTTTTTGGTATTTTTAATTTGAATTTCAGACTTCTTAATAGAGTCTTAAGATAGGATTTATTTCTGTTTGCTGGGTTTATCTTTTTTATTCTCCTTTAAATTTCTTGCCCAAGATCCTATATCAAAGCAAACCAAAAAATGAAATTGCTCCAGAAAGCAGGTTGCACTAACTAATTTTAGTAGATATATTGGTTGAGCAAGTTTTAAACATATAATTAGTGGTCATCCATTTGAAATCTATTACATTGAAAATATACCTGCAAGTGAAGACTTAATTACTGATACAACAACACCACTAGCACAAAAATCCCTTCCATCCCAAATGACCTTCTACCATTGCGGAACTGCTTCGTAAGTTAGAACTGAAAAGCTTTTAGGTCTAGTAGCATCTTTTTTAACTTGCAAATCTTTCTTGCTGCTACCATATTAAATTTACATCTTACAAGTGCACCATTGTGTGTTTCCCAGTTCTTCTTAAAAACAGATCAAGGAGTTCAGACTTGTCTTTGATCTTGGGACTCTCCACTAATGAACTGCAGAACTAATGATATCTTGTAGGTGCTTACAGTGATTCTCGAGGCATTACAGGAATAAGGAAGGAAGTGGCAGAGTTCATACAAATACGTGATGGTTATCCAAGGTATTTATCCTTCATTGTGTGTCATTTCTTTTCTTACTATATCTTTGTAAAAACTTTTTAAAAAAAAAAAAACAGATGTTGTTAAGTTTAGTTTACAAGTTGTTGGGTAAGAGGTTAATTGATTCTTGCTCCGTTAACAGTGATCCAGAGCTCATATATCTCACTGATGGTGCCAGCAAGGGTGTTATGCAAATCTTACAAACTATCATCCGAGGTCAAGGGGATGGGGTAATTTAGCCTCTTTCTTCTTAGTACCTCAGTTTTCTGTATTCACAGTTCCATTTTGAAGTATTTTCCGGCACTTTATTATTTCCAGGTTTTGGTTCCTGTCCCACAATATCCACTTTACTCAGCAACAATTGCTCTCTATGGTGGTACTCTGGTACCATACTATCTTGAAGAGACAGCAAATTGGGGCCTTGATATTAATGAACTTCGCCAGTCAGTTTTTCAGGCTCGTTATAAAGGAATAACGGTATGTCTTAGGCTTGGCTAACTTGATGTAAACCATTCTGTTTCCAGATTGAAATCTACAAAACTAGATGCTTTAAGCTTGGATGAAGTGGACACGAGTTTCATGTGAAAAGCATTACCTTCTCAATTCTCGTAGTGAAACAAATTATTGTTAATACTTTTCTTCTGGTTCCTTCTTAAGGTGACAACAGAAATGACTTGGCTGGTTGCTTCACACACCAGAGGAGGGAAAAAGAGAAACTAAAAAAATTAGATGGTTGATTATGATTGATGAACGATATGGCCAAATATAAGTATAAAGATCTGGGCTGTTTCATGGAACATTATTTTCTTAAGCGGCCAAATCACCCATTATGATTTTTTTTTTTTTGGGGTGATGTAATTATGAGTTTCAAAACTTAATCCTCTTCTGATTTGTCATTTTCATTTTTCTAAATCACTTATTGTCTTTTTATGTTATGTCTTTATCTAAAGGACGCTATCCAGTTTCTTATAAACTGAAATATGATCAGGTAAGAGCAATGGTGATCATAAATCCCGGAAATCCTACTGGCCAATGCCTTAGTGAAGCAAATTTAAGAGAGGTTTTGCATGTTTGTTATCAAGAAAATCTAGTATTACTTGGAGATGAGGTTTACCAACAGAACATATATCAAGATGAACGACCCTTCATTAGTGCTAAAAAGGTATACTTTGTTGTGCCACTAATCCACTGTTTTGCCTCTGACCTTAACAGCTAATACTATATATTTCTCTACACAAATAGGTTTTGATGGATTTGGGGCCACCTATAAGCAAGGAACTCCAGCTTGTTTCTTTTCACACTGTGTCAAAAGGATATTGGGGTGAATGTGGACAGCGGGGTGGATATTTTGAAATGATTAACATTCCTCCACAGGTATGTCTTTTAATTACTTGCCTTGCTGAATTTTCATGCATTTATTTATTCTGTTACAAGCTGGGATTTCTTGCAACTTTTGTATTGTTATAACTTTCTTGCTCCTAATGCTTGGCAAGTTCTTCAAGTCACTGAGGAATTGGAGTTGGAACATGGAGTGATAGAAAAATGGAATTGAGAAAGGCATGAATATTAAGATTTCATATTTTCAGTGACTGTAATTTCCCCAAAGTTTATATTGTTAACTAATGTTGTTGGTGCCACGTGTAATGTGGTAAACCAAATTAAGTTGCTGTGGTATTTTATTTCTTTACTCTTATTTACCTTTTGTTTGATGCTTTTCTTTGACTCTCACTTTCCTTTGCAGACAGTTGATGAGATCTATAAGGTTGCATCAATTTCCCTCAGTCCAAATGTTCCAGCACAGATATTTGTGAGTTGGAGCTGAATGTTTTCTGTGATGATATTTCCTGTATGGACTCATTATTTGTTGAAATTATAATCTCAGTGAGTACCTCCCACCTCTCTTCCCCCATTTTCGTCCTTGTTCTACAGATGGGGCTGATGGTGAATCCACCCAAACCTGGAGATATTTCTTATGACCAATTTGTTAGGGAAAGGTAATATTAATAAGACCAGGCTAAGTGTCAAATTTCCATCTAGTTAGCTGTGGTTTTCTATACAGGTCATATATGAACATGAGAGATACTACATCCCATACCATCCGAATTGACAATTCTTCTGTAATATGCAGCAAAGGAATACTCCAATCACTGAGGAGAAGAGCGAGATTAATGACTGATGGATTCAACAGCTGCAGGAACGTTGTATGTAATTTCACCGAAGGTAATACACCATACTAGAGTTTTCCAATTGAATGTGATACTTTCTTGTGCTTCTGCAATTTTTGAACATCGTGTGCTGGGTAATTCATTGATCATCAATTAAGTCGTGTTTCAGGTGCTATGTATTCATTCCCTCAAATACGATTGCCTCCAAGAGCAATAGAGGCTGCTAAACAAGCTGGAAAGGTCCCAGATGTTTTCTATTGTCTCAAGCTTTTGGAAGCCACTGGCATATCCACTGTTCCTGGTTCAGGATTTGGGCAGAAAGAAGGGTAATGACTTAGTGATTTATTTTTTCTATTTTATCCTTTATTTAATATTCATATTTCTTCTTTGATGCCTTTCTTTAGAGCAATCTCACTTGTCTACTCGGTTATTTTTTCACCATCATGTGTAATGAAATATCATGCAACAAAATTCTATGTAGGTCTGTCACTGGGTTTCATATTTCTGAAATGTTAGCTTCCAAGAAATAGGATTGAGTTGAATATGAAAACAGATATCCCAGTGTTATTCAGCTTTTAATGCTTAAACTTTCCGCTTGTAGGGTATTCCATTTGAGGACAACTATTTTACCAGCTGAGGAAGACATGCCTGCTATTATGGATAGTTTCAAAAAATTCAATGATGAGTTCATGGAGCAATATGAAGACCATAGAGGTTATTCTAGGATGTAACCAATTCACCTTAAGTTACACTGTATTCATAGTAATGCGCTTCTGTAAGCTGATCAATCCATACCCTTAAAAATGTGACATCCTCTGCACAGAGCATCTACTTTTCCTTTACTGGAGATAAGAAATTCATTATAGAAAGAGAGAAGAGTGTATTCATCATTAATGTGAAGTCTTATTATTACAAATTGTCGACAAAACCGTGTCTAGAAATTTATGTTAAAGAAATATGAATTCATAGTGATAACTCCCAATCATTATAACTCTGCGTTAAAATAATAGATGGATAAACTCCAGAGGGAGTTTACAAACAGCTCTAACTTTTCCAAGTTGTAAAGATGTGGGAATCAAGATAAAAAGCTATGGAATATAGGACATTTAAAAGTAGCTTTGAAGCCTACAGCTGTTGTTTGTTTTTGCCTCCTTTCTTATCCACACAGTTGAATTGTCTGATATTACAATACTTATTCATTCATTTTTCAAGAAAGAACTTTTATTTCTTTAAATAATAGAAAAAGAAAAATGCCACAAAAATTAATGAACAGTTATGTTAAGTGGTACCTTAACCAATTTGGATTACCCGCACAAACTGTTTAAAAAAAATGTACCTTGGTACAGCATCCCCTGTTGTGTAGAGAATATAATAGAGGACTCAGATCAGTTCTTTAATCACTTTAGATCTCCTGATGGTTATGTTCTAGTGGAGATTCGAAGTATTTTGAAAAAATTAAAGTGGGAAAAAATTATCTCACCTCCTATTTAAAGGCACTGCATCCCGTCTATGCAGGAGCTTAGGCAGACGATCCGGATGCTTCCTTACGTGGGTCCAAGCTGTAAATGATGGCCTTCCTGAATTGCTCGTTATGGAATGTCATTCTGAAATAGTACGTCATTTTGAAAAAAAAAATTGTGTAAAAGACCACACTCTGGATATTATTCTGATGTCGATGTGTAATTTATCACATCAACGAGATTAAAGAGGTCAACTAAATCAGCTATTTCAATAATTTCCCCACAACTGTGGCCAAATATTGCTTTCATATATACTGTTGATAGTGATATCAATTTTCACAAGTTGAAAATGATATTATTATCAACAAATTAAAAAATCAACCATGCCATTATAACTTAAACCTTTGATGCCTGTATTGCAATTATAGCAGCAGGAGAAGTAACAGTTAAGAGAATTCAAATGCGTTAAGATTCAGGCTAAAAAAATAGCTTTAAGATGATCATTTCAAAATTTCACTTAAAATATATTTTTGAGTTTCGATTATCAATTTCGATGGATTGTTCTCTATAAAACCCATTTATCAATTATATTCAAACCCTCCAGCTAATCCAATATATTACGATATCCCATTAAATTAAAAAATAGCTTCGTGCATGTATAAGGATAACAGACAGATACACGATAAGATATGGATGCAGAAACTAAAATAATCCACTAAAAGTGAGTGGATAAAGGAAAACAAAAGGCACACAATTAAGAGCAATTTTAATAGCATGTGGAAATGTAAAGTTTGAAGAATTTTGAATAAATGCAATTTATTTATAAAGAAGCAAAAACAACGAAAGGATACCACTCTATCAGAAGAACTAAGAGAATACTAAAATTAGTTAATTGGACATGTTGGTCTAATGGTTATATTGGTGTGTTTTTTATTTTGATCGTTTGGATTCAAATTCTAGAATTATTGTTTAAAAGAATTTATTCTCTTAAATACCTTAAATCGATATTTAGACTAAAAATAAAATTAGTGAGTATACTAATTAATTTATAAAAATAATAAAATTGTTATACATAAACTTATTGTTAAGTGACTAAAAATGTTAAAATAAACAACATAAATTTATTATTTTTAAGAAGAAAAATATTTAAGTATAATTTTTATATTTTTATTATCAAATTTTTTTATAATAACATAATAAATATATAAATTTTACACTTAAAACATTTTTTATTAAAAATTTTTTGATAATAAAAATATAAAGAATCTAATCTTTTCAAAATTAAGTTGTCCACCCAATAATTGTAAAAAATTGTCACTTTATCATTTTGAAAGTTTCTTGAAAAAGCATGAGCAGTTTAAAAAGCAAAAGACAGTGCACTATGATGTAAAAGACTTTAGCCTATAGCTTAGGACTGTTGGGGATCCCAAACACCCTATGAACTTGGCGCCAAAATTCATGTCTCACTCTCTCTCTTGCCCGACGGTCAGTTATTTTCTCGGGCACCCTCTTCCACCACCACCTCTCTGGTTTTCCATATCTCTCTTTCATTGGTGTTATCTATGTCAGCGACTCACGAGTTTCCTCGGGTTCTCTTTTTCTCTCTCTCTCTCTCTCTCTTTTCCCAATTGGCTTATAACAAGCGACATTTCAACTTCACCATTCTCACATTCCACATTTATAACCGTATCTTACGCTTCTCTCCAATCCCTCTCTCTCTTTTTCACTGTTCCCTCTGCTTCAACAATCTTCATATAAACTCTTCAGCTCCTTTTTCTTCAACACTTTCCTACTGGTTTCATCTTATTCTTATTCCCTCCACACCCAAAAGCATAAGGGAACAAAGCTTTTTCCTCCGAAAAAAAAAAAGCCATCTTTATTCCCTTATTCCCCTGCTATATATATATATATCTATATATATGTTCACACTACCCTGAAACAGTCTTTTTTTCCTGGTTTATAAATATGGGGTTCTCTGAGAAACCACAAGTTGTGGACGGAGGGTTTGAGTCAACGTCAGATAATAATAAGAAATGGGTCATCGCCGGAATCGCTTTACGAGCTCCGTTGAAGCCAGTTTACACGATTCCAGTGGAGAAAGCACGAGACCGAGACGACGACAACGACGTTGAAACAGAGGAGTGTTTGACGACGCCGACAGGGGAAGAATCTAGAATCCCAACGCCTTCCACGTGTCCACCTGCTCCTAGGAAGCCAAAGCCTTCTTCTTTCAAGTGCAATTATCGCCGCGCCGTTAACAAGTTCTTCACTCCACCAGATTTGGAAACTGTGTTTATACGCCATGTCGAAAGGGCTAGCTAACTTATGTACCCTTTTCTCTAGTTGGAACGTTTTCTGTGATTTGCTAGCAAGAGCTTCAGTAGTTTAGAGATTGAGACGTACTATTTGTACAAACTAGTCTGAATGAATAAAATGACATCTTAATTAGGTTGCGTTATTGATTTTCTGTGTTCATTCTTGATCTTATGGGAGGAAGATCCTACTTTGATTCTTTAGATAGATCAATTATTAAGTTAGTTTCTCATAGATTTTCCTTCCTATATTGGTTTTTTACCACTTAAAAATCATTCAATATAGTTAGTGTTAGTAAACTGCTAGGTTAAATGGTTTACTGACATCACATATGACATCATTAAATGTCACTAAATCTGTTTGGTAAAATTAGGATAAAGATAAAACTAGCATGAAAAAACAACGTTAAATGAATTTTAAAATGCGAGGGATTAGAATAATGATAAAAGACAAACTTAAAAACTAATTCATAGCTGGAGGACTAGGGTAAGTTTTAATCAACTGAGAAGAGACTACACAAGCTCAAGCTTTGCACTCTTTGATATATGCTGATTAAAAAGACTGTCTTGTCCATATCTGCCAGTGAATTTCTTGACGTTATGTGGTAGTGAGTCACTGTTAATGACCACGCGCAGGAATGAAAATTTCCAATTCAAAATCTAAGGGTATAAGCAGCCAATAGTAAGGTCCTTCTCACAAGGGCTATGCCCTATGCAGATGCTGCACTCGCTGCTTCTCATTGTTCAATTGATTGACTCGCTCAGAGAATTTTAGTGGAAGCCCCCACATAGCCCTTGGACACGTACAGGCCCACTCACATACATGCACACCTTTATCCTCTATTATATATCTTCTTCTTCTTCTTCTCTTTTGACCTTAGGGTTTAGGGTCTTACAGTGTCCCACATCTCCAACCCCACCCACACCCCCCTGGGACGACTCGGATTGATGGTGGGAAGGTTCTCTGTAACGGCTTTTTTGTGAGTTAGCTCATGAATTCATAGGTCATTAGGTAAAGCGACAAAGACAAAAACCACATGTGGAAAGTGAAGATTAAGAATCCTATGCTCACTTGAATGGCCCTCTTTATTGCACTTCTAAAGTTTTAAGACACTTGAGGGCCAATAATTGGCAGATAGAACAGCAAGAAGTTCTTATATGGAATGTTTAGACATCGCAAAACCTCGTCAGTTACTAAGTGGCAATAGTAATACAAGAGATTAAATGACTGAGCAGGGGAGGTTCACCTAATGGCGTGAATTGAATAATGGTTTTCTTGGGATTTGAGCCTGTGATTTGAGGAATAGCATTCAGACACGTCTATATAAGACTGCAGATTTTGCTGGGGTTGTTGTGGGTCATAATGGATTAGATTACCTGTAAGATTCCTTAGTTTGAGTCCCATTATTGGACCCCTTATAAATATTAGCAAGGTTGATATTGGCATATACCTACATATGATGTGCATTAGTTTAGCAAATTATATATTTGTTTTTCTTTGTTCTTACATTGTGGGAGGGAGACAAGGGACAAAACATCTATAGGATAACGTGTTTATTTAATACATTGATTATCTAACATAATTTTGACAGTGTTCCAGATGTTAAAAATCATATAAGATTGTTTGGTATGCTGTTATTTTATATACTACGGTGTTTTGTACATTTATTATTATGTGAGATAGTATGTTATTAGACAGGATGATATTCATGATCCTTATGTTTGGTATAACAATCAATAACGTTACTTATTTTTTGAATTTTCAAATATTCTCTTTTAAGTTTAATTACATTTTAGAAATATACTATTTTTACTATTTGTGAATTAAAATAAAATTTAAAAATTGTTTAACTTTTGAAACTTCATGTGTAATTTATTCTCTATTATTCATATAAAAAATAAAATCCATTGTAATTTGCTTTTAATAATTTATGAATCATACCTTATATGCTTATAATTTGTTATAAATAAATTCTGTTGTAGAGTTCATTGGATTTACACCTTTTAAATTATTAAATTTGTAAAGTGTCTCTAAAGTGATAAAAATAAAGTGAAAAAAGAAAGTGGTTGAAAAGAGAAGAAATAAGCTTCAAGTACATTGTCACTTCTTGTGTCATTATATCTTTCTTAGATGGACTTTACAGGATTCACACTCTAAAGGATTTAAATTTAAAGTTAATTATCATTGAAACACAAGGGCAAATTAGCAACAACACAAAAATTTATTTCACTCAACCCTTTGATGTGAGATGACAAAATATTTTGGCTATCATCGAATAACACCTTTTTGCCTGTAATATAGTATCAGGATGTTATCTTATATGCTAGCTTGTTATTACATAACAACATACCAAACATTGTCATCTAATCTTGACATCTAAAATACCATGATATGTGAGACGATAGAGTTAAAATCGTAATATACCAAAGGCCCCTATAATAAAACTATCATACCATTTAAAAGTTATGAGAATTTTATATTTTAAAATCTAAATTTTATCATTTTTTATAAAATATCAATTGTCATATTAAATATAAAAATTATAATATTTAGAGAAAATTTTATTTATCCATGACAAGTACAATTTTAATTTTGTCTTTCATTATTTTTTTAATTTAATCCCTTAATCATTAACATATTTGTGGCATTGCTCTTTCATTAAAAAAAAAAATTAACAGCAAGCCAAATAGATTGCTAATTTGGACATTTATAATTTACTTAGCATTGTTAACTAACATATCACATTACTTGCTCCAAGTTAGCAATTTATTAGGTTTGACCTTGATAGAGATAAGATGAAAAACAACATTAAATGCATTTTAATTATTAATTGAGGGACTAAATTCATATAAATGATTTATGGAGGGTGTGAACACCGTATTTTGTCCAGATATATTTTAAAATAATATAAAAATCAAACTAATAAAAGTAAAAAAAAATAGAAAAAAGAAAATTGTAATAATAAATAAATGAAGAATTCGAGTTACATTGGTCCAAAAGAAAATAAAAAAATATATAATAATAAAAAACTAAAACTAAAATTAATACAAAAAAAAAATCAAAGCAAAATAAAACAATAAAAGTAAAAACAAAACAAAAAAAAAAGAGGCCCATTAATCCTAAGATGGGAACCAAAAAAAATATCAATGAAGGAATAATAGAGATAAAAAGGGCTAACAAAAGAAAAAAGAAAGATCCAACCCAACTCAAAATTGGGCCAGACAAGAAAAAAAGAAGAAAACTAAAATGAAAAAAAAACCCAACTCAGAACTGGGCCAGAAAAGGAAACAGCAGAAGCCCATTCCTTTAGGCCAACAGCTTTTCGGACTTTTTACAACCCAACTTGAAGCCCATAACCCGCCACCTTAGACCCATTTTCTCAGATCCATCTGGAGCCCTACCCGGTCCCTTTGGTCCCCCCCTTCATTCTCTCTTGGGGCAGACGCGGACAGGAGAAAAAGACAGAAAAAAACGGAGACACGAGGAGACAGAGGAAGAAAAAAGGCACTGAGGGAGAGAGAGGACGGAAAAAGGGGAGAAGGTGGAGCAAGAGAAGATGGAGCAGGGGGGTACGTTTTGGTAAAAAAAAAAAAGCAAAGGAGAGACAGAGGGAGAGAAAGAGGAGAAGGGGATTCGGAAGGGAAGGGAGAAACACTCGGAGGCAGAAGGGGGACCGAAGGAGTTTCTCCCTCCTCGTCGTGCCTCTTCCTGAATCCATGGGGAAACCAGGCCGAGGGGGGAGGCTGAGAGTAAAAGCACGCGAGGTTGAGAGAGACTCAGGAGCGAGGGAGTTCCTGTTGGGATTTGAGGGGAGGAAGCTGAGAAGTGTTTCGAAAAAGGGCGATAAAAAATAGAAGCAGAGAGAGGAGGGAGACGCGAGACACACAGAGGGAGCGACGGAGGGACGCACAGAGGTGAGAGGGAGAAACAGACAGAAAAGAGGCAGCAGGAGGGGACCACGACAGACGGGGACGAGAAGGAACAAAAGAGCAGAGGAGATGAAGGAGAGAGACGGAGGATGAAGGGTGAAAGGAGATTGGAGATTTTCGGATTGATAGAGAGAGAGTGATGCGAGGAATTTAGGGCTGAAGGAAAATCGAGGAGAAGGGGATTCAGAATCAAAAGAAGAGATTCAGGAGGGAGAAAGGGGTTTTCGAGGAGAAACTGAGAGCCACAGAAATTGAGAAAAAAGCGGAAAGGAGATTCAGCGAGGGAGTATCGAGGGTCTTTCACAGTCTTCCTCTCAAGAACCTCATATCGTCAATGCCAAACGCAGAGCTCTGTGCGAGATCCATGACCCGGAGGCTCATAATCTGATGAAAACTAAGAGGGCAAGAAGCTGTACAGAGGAGTAACAGGGAGCTACAACAGCAGAAAATAGAAAATCAAAAGGAGTTGAAAAAAAAAGCTAAGTTAAATTTATTTGCAAATTTAATTTGGATTAGAAATGAAAAGCTGATGATTATATGGTCCCTGTCTCGTTCTCCTTTCTGTTTTGTGGCATGTGAAATTCTGTTCAAATGGCTGAACTTATTGGCAGAATTATAGGCATAGTTTTATCTTGTGTTGTGAAGGTGTGCTGGATGTCCGAATATGGACCTTATTTTCTTTCCATCTTCTGTTAGACATTGCTGGTTTTGTGAGATGCTGCCGAAACTAGAGAGAAGGTGTAATGGTGTCGTTCTTTTTGTACTGTGAATGTATGCCTGGTAGGTTGTATTTAGGATGCTCTTACGTAGCTTAGCTTTTCCTACCCTTTGTGGAGAATGCAAGTTTGCATAAGCTAGGGAATGATTTGCAGAACTGAGGGATTCGTTAGTGGGGTCATTTCATTTACATTGTCTCATACATCTCACCAGCATGACACCTTTTGATAAAAAAATTTTACTGCAACTTCTCCCTCCTAATGTTTGCTACATTCTGATATAGCTGTGAACTCCCATTTGTTGCACCCAAACCTGATTTCATGACTGGTATAGATACTGCCCTGTCGAGAACATGTTTAACTACTATCAGTATCTGAACATGACCCCTTGATTATGTCTTTCAAGTTGCTTGCCATGTAAATGAATTGTGTATGCTGATTTCCAAAATTTATTCGTCCATACATTGACCTTCGCTTAAGTAAATGATTACATTGAAAAATCATTGAAATTACTGTGCCTGTTGTTTACACCACATGAGAGGACTATAAATTGGGAATCCTTAACTTGACGAGAGCAATTGATCGAGAGACTGTCTCAAGAGATTAGGAAAATACTTTTACATGGGTTTATTTGCTTCTGCTATTCATAGGCAAAATAAAATAAAATAAAGACGGTAAATATGCCTAGAATAATATAATTAGTGTACCTTGTGCATAATGAATGTTGCCCAGTGTCTATATATATATATATATATATGCATATCTTTCCCTTTCCAACTATGCTTATCGCATTCTTTCTCCTTCGTGTCTGTTGCATGTGCGAGGTTGGTGATCTAAGGGAATGACAACGCGTGAGAAGCGGGGCAAGGAGAATAGACAAATGGTCGGGAAGGACAGCACTGGCTATGGCTTGGTGGCTCATGAGTTGGTGATATGCCAAGGAAAATGTGATAAGAGGTTCAACTAATAATCAGGGAATAAGCATCATCTTTTGTTTTGTTCATGAAGTTTTGGATGATCTGTAAACACAAAGACACACACGATCACCAAATTTTATATGCCTGTGAATATTGTCATTTTAGCTTCTTTATATTTACTTTATTTTTCTTTTAGAATTTGTCGTGTGGGATTGTTTGTCCCCTCAGACGCATAGGAATTAAACCAAATGAATCATGTGAGGCAATGGCCTCCTTGGTATTCATTAGGTTACCAATCTGCATTTTTATATGTTTTGGGCTGCATCAATTAATAGCAAATTGATTTTTTTTTCTTTAAAAAAAAAAAGATTTTCAAAAAAAAGGAAACCAGATAAAAAAAAACTAAAAACAAAAAAAAACAAAACAAAAAGAAAGGAAGAAAGCAACAAAAAAGGAATAAAAAGAAAATGATGATAAACTTTTCATTTTCGAAAGTTGATTTTAAATAACTAAGTTTTTAAAGTCCCCATTTCAAAAATTGTAAAAAAAAAAAAAACTTAATTTTCAAACAAAAAATCAAGAGGAAAATGAAATCAACAAAATTTACCAAAAAATAAATAAAACAAAACAAAACAAGGATTAAAAAAAAATCTTTGAATGAATAAAGAGTTTAGAAAAAAAGAGGAAGGTGAAAGAAAAGAAATCCAAAAATAGAAAAAAATAAATAAATAAAAAATAATAACAAAAATTTTTTTTAAAAAAAGAAAAATTAATTAAAAATTAAAAATTAAAAAATATATCAATGAAAAAAAACAACAACAAAACAACAACAAAAAGCATAGGAAAGAGAAAAAAAATGATAAAACAAAAATGATAAAAAAAATTAAATTAAAAAAAATATAACAAAAACAAAGAATACAGAAAAAAAACAAAAAAACAAGAATAAAACAAAAAAAAAGCAAAAAAAAATTTAATAATGACAAAACAAAACAAAAATTAAACAAAACAATGATAAAAAGAGATAAAGAAGAGAAAAATGAAAAAAAAAAACATAAAATGATGAAGAAAAAGAGAGAAAAAATTGAAAGTGCAAGGAAAGCAAAATTAAATTTACCTTTAACAAATCAAAATACATCAATCAATTTCAAAATTCGTTTTATTTGTTAAAGGAAAAAGTAATTTTTATTTCCTTTGTCTTTTTGCAAAAAAAAAAGGAGAAAAAAAACAAGACAAAAACAACAAAAAGAGAGGAAAAAGACAAGAATAAAAAACAAAGTAACAAAATAAAAAGCAAAAAAAATTAATTAAGAATTACAAAAACAAAAAATTAAAAAACATAGATAAGAAATATAAAGAACACATAAACAAACAAAAAAATAATTAAAAAAAAAATACATCAATCAAATACAATTTTTAACCGAACTACGTGGACTTTGATCCCTTTTGAAGGGTACGTAGGCCCTAGGCTTTTATCCTAGGTCAAGTCCGCCTTTGTAAATAAACATTTTCCCTGAATTTTATTTCGTTAATTTCTTTTAATTTCATTTTATTCCCTTTTCTTTATTTTAATTTTATTTCCTTAAATTTAAAATTTTGATCTATGCATGTGATTGTTTAAGGAGAATTAAAATAAATTAAAGGTCATATTGATTTCGCACAACTAACTTAGGATAACCGTTCTTAAGAACGGGTGTAGTGGGGTGCCTAACACCTTCCCCACTCACAATCGACTCCCAAATCCATTTTTTGATTCGTAGACCATTTTTCAAATTAAAAAGGTTTTTTTCAAAGTTTTGCCTTTTCAAAAATAAAATTTTGGTGGCGACTCCTAAACCCTATTTATTTGTACTCTATTTATCTATTTCTTTTTAATTTTAATTGCAATCTTGATTTCTTTTAAAAGGCGCCACGCGGTCGCATTTTCGAGTGTGACAGTTTGGCGACTCCACTGGGGATAGTTAGAGAGTCAAGCCCAAGTTAAGTTTGTTGTGCAAAATGTTATGACCTTCCTTTTATTTTGGTTCTCCCGTTTGGTTGTTGTTTGTCTCACATGATTAGGATAGATAACATCCCATTCACATGCTTGCCTCATTGCTTTATTTCATTGATTATATATATAACATGTGTTAGGATAGATAACATGAGGAATAAAATCTTAGGATAGATGACCATATTTGTATATTTTATTTCTTTTGGCTTATAACTGTATATACAGTTCTCTGTCTTTTGTTCTGTCAATCTGCTTAGCAGATGAGGGTTGGGTAATCTATGGGATGGAAGGTAAATGCTCCCCTCACACACATCACTAATACACAAATATATCACACACATTATGGGCCCTATACCCGGGTCTGAGTGTTCTCTAGGTTAGTGGAGGTTTATATTGATTTCCCTGTGAAGCCTCGTGCTTCCTGAGGCTATCATGAAGAGTTCACCTAAATTGTGCCTTGTTATATGGGTTTGACTTGTGTAGGATATTTTATTCTCTCAAAGTCAAGTTTATATAGCGAGATCCTCACCTCATGGCGAGGGCAATTTGGGAACCAATGTTCTAGGGGTCATAGATCTACCCTAAAAAATGCACTGATAGTCAAGCTCTAGACGCCTCCTGAATAGTTAGAGTCAGAGTTCTGTAAACCATTGATCTCAACCTAAGAACTACCCATGTTAGGACAAAGGGGAGCATTTTGATCTTTTTCTTCTCACTGTATTCATGCATCCAATAAAAGCCATAAGAGAGGTGACATATTGTCACTATTCACTGGAGTAGTTAACAAGATGTCATTGCACAGTTGGATATACATTAACTATGATGAAAATATAAATTAGTGCAACTAACCATTAGTTAGTGGATTTCCAACCCTAAAAAGGTTAATAATCACATTTGTTATGATCTCACAGAAGAAAAACCTTAAACATGCATTCATTTCTTCATATACATGCCTAAAACATAAAAAATTAAAAAATT
Organism: Erythrophleum fordii; assembly: GCA_032878935.1. Classification (NCBI taxonomy): domain Eukaryota; kingdom Viridiplantae; phylum Streptophyta; class Magnoliopsida; order Fabales; family Fabaceae; genus Erythrophleum; species Erythrophleum fordii. The sequence continues at coordinate 41,931,500 of JAVQMF010000053.1, read as the reverse complement.
AAAAAAAAAACAAATAGAGAAAGAGAGATAAACTAAAATAATAAATAGTACACAACCCATTTTGATTCTTTAAAACCTCCACCCCATAAAATAAGAGTTTTCCTTCATAGAAAAGGAGGGAATTTTTAAAATTCTAAGAAATTATAATAAGTATGTCACATCATCGAGTGAGTGTCATGTCTTAGGTAGGGATTAGAATTATTTTAAGGCATCAATCGTGTAGATAAATATATTTCTCTCGATTTGATTGTCAACTTTTTTTTTCTCCAATGAGGCAATAAGTTTCTCGAGAAAAAGCACAAAGTTTTTCTTCTTTTCTTCTACCAAGACATAATTCTCAATGCTGTATGAGTGAGTATGCAACATTAAATCCATCATACAATAGATCATTAAATTGGCTTGTTTGTACTAAACATCATCAAAGCCAGAGTTTAAACACTAATGGTGTAGAAATTATCCCTTCTTAAAATAAGTGATAAGCCATGACTCCCAATGGGTTAATAAGCTCTTAGAGGAATGTGGGAAAATATTAACTAATACTAGTAATTCCCTGATTAATCAAAATAAGCTGATCCCGGGTAACTTACATAGGGATAGTAAGTTTTGGCCCCATATCGATGGCTATTTTCAAGATAAGGATCAAGTTGACACATGAGTCGAGCCAGTTAAGTGCTCAATTTGAATTGCTTGCAAAAAAAATTGATTGAAATTCCTTGCAAATTGATTCTGTCAACCCTACCCTTCATGGTGAAGCAATAAAGCCCTAGAGGAAAGTAGAGGATATGAAATAACTCTACAAATTGTCAAAAGGAAACCAGTTTGGTTGTGTTTTTTTTTCATAGACATCATCCATGTAGAATTTGGTATATTCTCTTAGGATGATTTGTCAACTTTATTTATCCCTGTATGCAGTAAAGCATCTGAGGAAAATAGAGGTTAAATAACTTTAAAAAGAAGGGAGTTTCATTGAGGTAATATTGAGTGAGAAATTCTAAACTCTATTCTTAGGTCAATTGGGGGCAGCGAATTCCCCAAAGGAAATAAAGGTCCTATACATTGAAAGGCTCCCACACTAAATATACCCATCGGTTCATAAATCAAACAAGTAATAAAATTGCGTTCGTGCATTGTCATAAGGCATTCCATGTTGAAAATCTGAAAATTTATAAAATGCATGATTCTTGGCCCTTTGTAATGGAGAGATTAGCTTCATCTAAAAAAAAATCAAGTAAAAAGCTACACTCATGAATAGCCAAGATGAGAAAATGAAGTATAAGTGCAAAAAGTAAAGGTGTGTCACTTGATTAGGAAAAAGAAAAGTTGTCAAGGGTATTGATAAGGTTGCTTATCACTTCCTAACCTTCCATACTACCATATCCTTCAGCTTATGACTATTGCCCACCACCATCCTCTCCATTCCAAAGGAATTATAACCATCCATCTCAAAACTCATCAACACCTATCAAACTTGACCATGCAAAAAAAATTATAAATAAAAAAAAACACACCATCATAATTAAAACATTTGCCATATGCCTCATTTGGGATCCTTGTCATTTGCTTAATCTTCATTTGAATAGCTTTTTCACAAGAGTAGGATGCTTCCTACACTAGCTTCTAACCTTCACACTCAAAATGGCATTGGTCAAAAGATTGTATGCTTGATCCTATGGCAATGAGACACCCCATATAAAAAAAAAGTTGCAACCTCTTCATGAACAAGGTACAAAATGACATAAGAAATAAGATTTCATGGGGATTTCTTGGTGATTGAACTCTCAATAAAGTTGCTTGTCATATCATAATCAGTTAATGCTTGTTTGTTTGATATTCTTCTGTCTAGCTGAAATCCAAGGCTAACAGAAGTTGATTCCTTGGACATTATTTGATTTAACCTTGTCAATACAATGGTCATATGCTTCCACTTCACCCTTTATATGTCCTTCCATTCCATCCATTATGTTGACACCACTTCTTTCCTTGCGTGTTATTTCCAAATAACCAAAAACCCAAAAATATGATGTCCAGAACTCCTTATGAAAAGATTTAATTGATGTGAAGAAAGGGTAAATTTGGAACTAATTATATGCCCCAAATTCAATTACAAAAAACAGAAGAGGAAAAAACCAAATTAAAAGCCAATGCGTGTCCCACAAGCAAGTTATGTCTAGGATACAAGGCATTCTTTGTCTTCCCAAATACAAGGAAGTAACTTCTAGTCACCTCATTTGAGCCTGGAGTTATGTTCATTTCCTTCACCTTAATCATGCAACCTTTGGGATGGGAAGTCTTTAACAAGTATTTATGCTAGTAATTCAAATATCAAGAGAGGGTCAAGTTCTTTCAATTATCCAAACACTTCTTAACCATTGTTAACCACTTTGGGCCTAAAAAAAATTCTTCAAATACCGAACATGAATTGAACCCGAGAAGCAATGAGAATTCTGCATAAAGAAAAAGCAATTTTGGCACCATATTGGATTCCCTCTAGAAAAAAAAAAGCAGATTTAATGAAAAAGGAGACGAATTGGAAGAAGAAAAGAAAAATCATAGGAGGAAGGAAATTCTCAAAAAGAAAGCTCCTACAGATTAAATTTTGAAAAAGCAAAAGCTTTTAAAAGGGAGCTTCACCTTAGCATGCAATCAAGGGGCAGAATTCCCAAAGAAGAGTCTTATGTGGCACAAAAGGTCAAAAAGGGGAAAAGTCTCCAGAGGAGAGTTGAGCAGAACGAAAAATATCTTTTAAAAGAAAAGATTGAGTTAACTGTCATAAACTAATTAGTCCTGCCAAAATGGTACAATTATTAGAGCAAAATTCTCATTGTGAACTTATATGAATATTTGGGCCTTGTCACCTTTCTTTCTTAAGTTACATTTTACCTATTAAACCCCATTACAACCTTGAGACTTCCTCTCTTGCTAAGTGAATTTCGAGTATAAAATTTTGTTAAAGCAATAGGAGAGGGAGATTAATAGGAGACTTGACGGGGGTATGTTAATTCTTGAGCCTAATATCTCTTATTTTCATAAACCTATTTACCAAGGCCACATTACAAGCATTGAAAGTCCTTGTTGAGGTTTAGCTTGTTTGCAAATAATGGGGCAGATTTTGTTTAAAGGGAATAAAAGAAAAATTCAAAATAATTAAAACTGGGGTAAAAAGTTTAGTTCAAAGCAGATTCTTTTCACTACATCCATTGTTTCTTTTAAAAGGAGTTCAAGTCCAGAAGTAAAGCTCCTTTCTATCCTATCATATCCATATTCTCAGCATCTCACTTCTCTATTATTCAAAGGAGAATACTTCAAGTGTAGAATTGAGGCATTTTCCCATTCTGTCACATTATACCAAGCCATTGTCTATTCCATTTCTCCATTCCCAAACCATTTTTATACTCACCTTCTTCATCAGCCCTTGCATCCCTTTAATGTTGAGGATTTTTTTTTCCCAAGCTTATGTGTTTGTATCCCTTAGTGCATGATTGTATTGACATTGTTACCTAAAGTAAGAGTGAATTCCACTTATTGACCTTTCAAGCATTAACGATGAAGAGTTGACAATAGGAGAGTGCCTTGAAAGTTAATAGCCCAAGGTTGATGGCAAACAAATTACTTGGAGAAAAATCATTTAAACATAAGTCAAAGCAAGAACCTTGGGTCTTCTTAGCTTAGGATATTCTCTCAGGGGCATCTTTGGCTAGCCAAAAGCCATCAATAAATCCCCTCATACAAATAACAAAGGGCAAATTTGGTAGGATAATCAAAAGTTCAACCTTTCTCATTGTGGCAGGGGAAGAGTGTAAAATCTTTCTAAAAGCAAAAGGCTAAAAATCCTACGTTTTATAAATTTTGAGATCTCTTATGCATCATATACTTGCATTGAGTTTGTACATGGACAAAGCATATTTCTCCTTTTCAAGTCAAATTAAAAAAAAAATTAAAAAAAATAAGATCACATTTATTCTCATCAATTCACTAAAAAAAAAAAAAGGATCACATTTTTCTCATCAATTCATTTTCCAAAAAAAAAAAGAGTCTAAAATTCAAAATCAGTTTAAAGACATTAAAAAAATAATGCTCATTCTTTTTCCATTTTCCTTCAAGATGATTCTGTTTACCAAAGAAAAAGGGGCTCCAAGTTCAAAATCAATCTAAAAGCATTTAGAAATAATGCTCCCTTTCTTCCTCCTTCTTTCGAAGTGATCTTGAAAAAAAAAAAAAAGAAAAAAGTCCAAAACTCAAAATCCATTTAAGGGTGCTTAAAGATAATGTCCTCATCCTTTTTGTCTCCATTTGGAGTTAAGTTCACTTGCATAAATTGTTCATATTCTAGAAATAAAAAATTTCAGCTTAAAAAAAAAAGTCAAAAGAAAAAAATAACTTGCATCTCATCTGCATTGCATATTGCTAGATCCATAAAGAAGCAAAGAAAAGCATACATTTGAGGGAAGTAGAATAACTTGCATCTCATACGCATCATGCATTCCATATTTGCATACATCACATGGCCTCTAGTTTATACTGGGGCAGGCAAAAGAAAAATTTGTATTTCATGAAAGGAAGCATCACCTGTTTTATGCATTCCACATTTGCATATGCCACATGGTCTCGAGTTCACACTGGGGCAAACAAAAAGAAAATTTACATTTCATAAAAATAAAGCATCACATGTTTCATGCGGCCCACATTGGCATACATCACATGGCCTCTAGTTCACACTGGGGCAAGCAAAAAGGAAATTTGCATTTCATGACATCAATCCTCACATGTTTCATACATTCCATACTTGCATACATTACATAGACCATAGTTCATGCTGGGGCAAGTGAAAACAAACATTTTGCGTTTTATAAAGCGTCTTATATGCTTCTTGCGTTTCACATAGGCATATCTTGTGTAGACCTCAAGGGCATACTGGGGCAAAAAAAAAAAAATGTGCATTCCATAAATTGTAGCATCCTACATACCTCATACTTTTAACACTTACAATGACCTTAATTCATATTAGGGCAAAATTGAGTTGTTAAGTTAAAAGTCAAGCATTTTGCATGCATTGCACATAGGTGCATTACCCTGCATAAAACTTAGATGAATGAAGTAAAGTTTTTAAACTTAGAAAAATTCACCAAAGTCCTGCGGAGAACAGGCACCTTTAAGTCCTACGAAGAATAGGCACCCAAAGTCCTGCGGAGAACAGGCACCTTTAAGTCCTACGAAGAATAGGCACAAATAAAAGTCCTACGAAGAATAGGCATCCAAAGTCCTGCAGAGAACAGGCACATTTAAGTCCTACGAAGAATAGGCACCCAAAGTCCTGCGAAGAACAGGCACAAATAAAAGTCCTACGAAGAATAGGCACCCAAAGTCCTGCGGAGACCAGGCACCTTTAAGTCTTGCGGAGAACAGGCACCTTTAAGTCCTACGAAGAATAGGCACCCAAAGTCCTGCGGAGAATAGGCACATTTAAGTCTTACGAAGAATAGGCACCCAAAGTCCTGCGGAGAATAGGCACCTTTAAGTCCTACGAAGAATAGGCACCCAAAGTCCTGCGGAGACCAGGCACCTTTAAGTCCTGCGGAGAACAGGCACCTTTAAGTCCTGCGGAGAACAGGCACCTTTAAGTCCTGCGGAGAATAGGCACCTTTAAGTCCTGCGGAGAACAGGCACCCAAAGTCCTGCGGAGAACAGGCACAAATAAAAGTCCTACGCAGAATAGGCACAAAAGTCCTACCAGAATAGGCAACCAAAGTCCTGCACAGAACAGGCACTCAAAATCCTACCAGAATAGGCAAACCAAAGTCCTACCAGAATAGGTACCCAAGTCCTACCAGAATAGGCACTCAAAAGTCCTGCCAGAATAGGCACCAAAGTCCTACCAAAATAGGCATTTAAAAGTCCTGCCAGAACAGGCACCCAAGTCCTACCAGAATAGGCACCCAAGTACTACCAGAATAGGCACTCAAAAGTCCTGCCAGAACAGGCACCTAAAGTCCTACCAGAATAGGCACAAATAAAAGTCCTACCAGAATAGGCACTCAAAAGTCCTGCCAGAACAGGCACCAAAGTCCTACCAGAATAGGCACAAATAAAAGTCCTACCAGAATAGGCAACTCAAAGTTCTGCACCAGAGCAGCATTGCATTTCCAGGTAAGTTAAATCCCCTTGATCTATTAGCTCCCCAAACAAAATATATGTTTCCATCTTTACTTATTCATAAGCTAAAGATATCAAAAATTGTATTTTCGATTTCTTTACTTAAAGAATAAGTAAAGAGGGGCAACCTGTAAACACTATATTTTGTTCAGGTCGCTCTTACCTTTTCTCTATTGTTTAATTGTCAGAAGGTAATCAAATCAGGTCAAACAAAATACGTGTTCTTATCTTTACTTGTTTCTTATGCAAAAAATATCAAAATTACATTTTCAATTTCTTTGCCCAAGAAACAAGTAAAGAGGGGCAACTGTGAACACCGTATTTTGTCCAGATATATTTTAAAATAATATAAAAATCAAACTAATAAAAGTAAAAAAAAAATAGAAAAAAGAAAATTGTAATAATAAATAAATGAAGAATTCGAGTTACATTGGTCCAAAAGAAAATAAAAATATATATAATAATAAAAAACTAAAACTAAAATTAATACAAAAAAAAATCAAAGCAAAATAAAACAATAAAAGTAAAAACAAAAAAAAAAAGAGGCCCATTAATCCTAAGATGGGAACAAAAAAAAAATCAATGAAGGAATAATAGAGATAAAAAGGGCTAACAAAAGAAAAAAGAAAGATCCAACCCAACTCAAAATTGGGCCAGACAAGAAAAAAAAGAAGAAAACTAAAATGAAAAAAAAACCCAACTCAGAACTGGGCCAGAAAAGGAAACAGCAGAAGCCCATTCCTTTGGGCCAACAGCTTTTCGGACTTTTTACAACCCAACTTGAAGCCCATAACCCGCCACCTTAGACCCATTTTCTCAGATCCATCTGGAGCCCTACCCGGTCCCTTTGGTCCCCCCCTTTCATTCTCTCTTGGGGCAGACGCGGACAGGAGAAAAAAACAGAAAAAAATGGAGACACGAGGAGACAGAGGAAGAAAAAAGGCACTGAGGGAGAGAGAGGACGGAAAAAGGGGAGAAGGTGGAGCAGGAGAAGATGGAGCAGGGGGTACGTTTTGGTAAAAAAAAAAGCAAAGGAGAGACAGAGGGAGAGGAAGAGGAGAAGGGGATTCGGAAGGGAAGAGAGAAACACTCGGAGGCAGAAGGGGGACCGAAGGAGTTTCTCCCTCCCCGTCGTGCCTCTTCCCGAATCCATGGGGAAACCAGGCCGAGGGGGGAGGCTGAGAGTAAAAGCACGCGAGGTTGAGAGAGACTCAGGAGCGAGGGAGTTCCTGTTGGGATTTGAGGGGAGGAAGCTGAGAAGTGTTTCGAAAAAGGGCGATCGAAAATAAAAGCAGAGAGAGAAAGGAGACGCGAGACACACAGAAGGAGCGACGGAGGGACGCACAGAGGTGAGAGGGAGAAACAAACAGAAAAGAGGCAGCAGGAGGGGACCACGACAGACGGGGACAAGAAGGAACAAAAGAGCAGAGGAGTTTAGAAACAAAACAAAAAATAAATAAATAAATAAAAATAAATAAAACAAAACAAAACAAGGATTAAAAAAAAATCTTTGAATGAATAAAGAGTTTAGAAAAAAAGAGGAAGGTGAAAGAAAAGAAATCCAAAAATAGAAAAAAATAAATAAATAAAAAATAATAACAAATTTTTTTTTAAAAAGAAAAATTAATTAAAAATTAAAAAATAAAAAATATATCAATGAAAAAAAAAAAAACAAAACAACAACAAAAAGCATAGGAAAGAGAAAAAAATGATAAAACAAAAATGATAAAAAAAATTAAATTAAAAAAATATAACAAAAACAAAGAACACAGAAAAAAAGAAACAAAAAAACAAGAATAAAACAAAAAAAAAAGCAAAAAAAAACTTAATAATGACAAAACAAAACAAAAATTAAACAAAACAATGATAAAAAGAGATAAAGAAGAGAAAAATGAAAAAAAAAAAAACATAAAATGATGAAGAAAAAGAGAGAGAAAATTGAAAGTGCAAGGAAAGCAAAATTAAATTTACCTTTAACAAATCAAAACACATCAATCAATTTCAAAATTCGTTTTATTTGTAAAGGAAAAAGTAATTTTTATTTCCTTTGTCTTTTTGCAAAAAAAAAGGAGAAAAAAAACAAGACAAAAACAACAAAAAGAAAGGAAAAAGACAAGAATAAAAAACAAAGTAACAAAATAAAAAGCAAAAAAAATTAATTAAGAATTACAAAAACAAAAAATTAAAAAACGTAGATAAGAAATATAAAGAACACATAAACAAACAAAAAAATAATTAAAAAAAAATACATCAATCAAATACAATTTTCAACGTAACTACGTGGACTTTGATCCATTTTGAAGGATACGTAGGCCCTAGGCTTTTATCCTAAGTCAAGTCCGCCTTTGTAAATAAACATTTTTCCTGAATTTTATTTCGTTAATTTCTTTTAATTTCATTTTATTCCATTTTCTTTATTTTAATTTTATTTCCTTAAATTTAAAATTTTGATCTATGCATGTGATTGTTTAAGGAGAATTAAAATAAATTAAAGGTCATATTGATTTCGCACAACTAACTTAGGGTAACCGTTCTTAAGAACGGGTGTAGTGGGGTGCCTAACACCTTCCCCACTCATAATCGATTCCCGAATCCATTTTCTGATTCGCAGACCATTTTTCAAATTAAAAAGGTTTTTTTCAAAGTTTTGCCTTTTCAAAAATAAAATTTTGGTGGCGACTCCTAAACCCTATTTATTTGTACTCTATTTATTTATTTCTTTTTAATTTTAATTGCAATCTTGATTTCTTTTAAAAGGCGCCACGCGGTCGCATTTTCGAGTGTGACAGAGGGTAAAATGAAAAATACATCAACTAATCAGGAGCTAAACTAAAATTTGCCTCTATTATATTTTAATATCATCATATATCGAAGTATCTATGATATGACAAATATAAGATACTAATGTATTAAAATACTAAGTTTTTTTTTTTTAAATATCTGCCAGAAGGCTTGGATTGGGTATAAGTTCTTGGTTCATTATAGAATTGAAAGTTAGACATTATTGTGGAACAAATTGTCACATCCATACTATAAGAGATTTCATTTAAACAACCAACAGTAATCGTAAAAAAGCATTCAATTTTAAATTGACCAAAAGAAAAATTGAAACTTGAAACTTGATGTCAGCCCATTGATGATTGCGTGAAGGAAAAAGAAAAATACGAAAATTTTGTGAATTTTTTATGAAGTATTTTGTTTTTTTTGGGGGGTAAACAAGCGAGGCCAAAATCCAAATAAAGAAACTAAGAACAAACAACAGAGAGAGGCTTGCAGGCCCTTAAAACATCAGCATGTAAAAAGGTAGCTAAGTCTGCAAGAGCTTCAACCCAAATATCAGAAATAACCACTTGAGTAACCCCACGTTTAGCCAAAGCATCAACAACCTTAGTGGCCTTACGATTAATATGCGTAAAACAAACCTTCCATTCATGATTCAGAAGGCAAGAGATAAAATAAAGAACTTGGTTACCACCACCATAGTACATAGCACGATTCTTGATTAAATCCGTGGCTAAAATAGAATCAATCTCTACCAAAATCTGGCAAAGCCTTCTACCCCAAGCCAACTGAAAAGCCATTCTAATGCCCCATAGCTCAGTAATAAGTACAGGACAAGGACTCAATTGTCTACTAAACCCAAAAATCCAATGGCCCTTTTCATTCCTTAAGAGACCACCACACCCAGTAGTACCTTTAGTAGAGCTCATAAAACCATCACAATTAAGTTTGAACCATCCATGGGACTCAAACTCCATTTACGAGTAACAATGGGACATTGGGGAATAGTTTTTAGCAAGCTCTTCTTCTTAAAACCAAAGAGGGAATCATGTATGTTGGCCCCAAGGTTTTGATATAATTTTGAATTATTTTGATGATAACAAAACTTTTAAGTTAAATTTATAAAAGTATTAAGTTAAAAATTGTCAAATATTATTTATTGTCTTATGTCATTTAATTTATTTTTGATAGGCAATAATAATTATTGAAAGAGAAATAAAATAAATCAAAATGGAGTATTGTGTTTTGTTGGGCTATTTTATCTAAATCAATTGATTAAAATTCATTTTATTTATTTTATCTTATTGAGTTTTTTTTTAATCTAATTGTGCTTATAATTTGTTTGGATCATAATATTTGAAATTATTGTTTAACTTTCATTTGGTCTTGTTGATCTATGCTTTAATATAAAAGAAAAAATTATAAAGTGCATTTAAATAAAAATATGAAAAGCTAAAAAGAAGTAACAAAATGAATATAATATATATTGTTACAAAAATTAAGTGTACAATTGCGTTGAGCCTTAAAAGCAATATATATATATATATGTATTACACTTCCTTGCAAAAATGTGATTTAATTGAAATACTTTCAAATATGTTACTACACCTTTATTCCCTTATTTCAATAAGCATTGAAATATATTTTTGAAAAGTCAAAAGCTTCTAAACACATATTAAAGTTTTACACATTATGTCATTTTCATATGTAAAAAGTATTATATTATATTATATTATGTGAAAAGTGACTTTTCAGCTACTTTGTTCAGAGCATTTATTGTGTTTTTTATTGAAGAAAAGTAGAACAAAGTAAAGCATCATTTCTCCTTTCTTTGCAACTATAGGAACAGTAAAAAGAAAGAAGAAAAGCAAAGTCCGTGCAAGTCGAAAGTTGTCTTTCTACTCATCGATATTTTATGATAAGCAAGATACAAAAAGGACAATAGATATTCTACAAATTTCTCTTTCTTCCACAACGGCTATTTTCAGTAAAGTTGTACTTCAACAGATATATTTTTAAAGCTTCTATATAAAAGGAAGAAGATGAACATAAGAGATAACAAGACGGGGGAAACATAGAAGGAAAAGAAAAATTATATTATAGTTCTCCTTTAATCTCTTCATCCTATCTGAGCTAAGTTTCTGGTTTTATCTAGTTTCAAAGAGCTTTAAAGAAAGAGTATACTTATTGTAATCCCTTTTCTTACAAGGGTTTCAAATTATTCTTATATCATTCTGTAAATTGAGTTTAGGGTGAGCTTAGTAGAAAACCCTTGAGGAGAACAATTTTTTGGTGAGCTTGTATGAAACTCAAATGTTGTATTAGTTTGAAGTGAGCTAAAAAACCTTGTGTTGTTGGTGAGCACGCTAAAACCATCACTGCTGTAATATTGTTTTGAAAATTGAAGAAAAATCCCTTAAGTATTTTAAGGGGACTAGATGTAGGTTGAGGTAGGCTAAATCAAGATAAATCTCTATGTGCAAACTTTCTACTGTGCTGTCCTTTGGTCCTCTACTTTTGGAAGACTTTACATTGATTTTATTTGCATCATTAATTGTATTCATAAAAGTAATTTTACTATATCACTTTCACCTCGACATCAGCATAATTGTTTTACTTATTACAAATTGTTCCGTACATAAGCCCTCCACTTTTTTGCATACTAAAATAGAGGACCATTGATCCTCCCCTTTTAAAAAAACTATTAAAATTGCATATTCTGCACATCACACCTATTCACCCCCTCTTTAGGTGTGATTATCAATGTACACGGGTAGTAGTGGAAACAAGATCGTAAGGACATTGGAAACCTTCTTCAAAGCAGCAACAATTCCTACATCTCCATAAAAGCCAAAAACCCACACCCTAAGTTAGACTTTAGCTCACACCAAGATCAATAGTCAACTCCTTCAAAAGATTAATATTGCTAAGATTTTAAATTGTGATTACGGTTGCAATTGCATTGCATTATGATTACTATAGTTGCGAGCATTACAAGTACCAAAGTTTCAAATTGTAAATCGTATTGTGAAATGTAGTTGCAATATTACAAATGTGGTTTAACCCACAACCGTAATATTGGGGTAGCATTCCGCAATTTAAAACTTTGAATATTTCACTAATCTTGTAATAGGCTTGCAAAGAACATGGCTTTATAAGATGGTTTAATGAGATACCTCCACATTGCTTAAGCCAATATGCAATCACGCAACACGTGGAGAGTATCCACGAAAACTCCTAAACAAGAAGGACCCCAAGGATCCATGAGGCTCCAAGAACTCCTTCGAAGGTTAGTAAGCAAGCAGTCATTGGTGGCTAACCTTTAAAAAATAGCATATTCGTTCAAACCCATGCCAATGCCAAATCTAATTCCAAATTGTCATAGCTAAACAACTCAGAATACCCATAATAAGGTTATAAGCACTATTAACATAGAACTATTCAAAAGAAGATCCATTCTAAGAGCGACGATCATCACCATTACCACAAATAGGAGGGATGATAGGAAGAAAAGTTAAGAAGGCACTAGGATGTAGAACATTGCGTATCTTATTAAAGTCCCACTCACCAGAAACTGTGACCTAATCACTAACTTTACTACCAAATAGAGAATCATCAATATCCTAACAGGTGGCATCGATAAGTGTAAAGTTAAGTTTCACCTAAGCATCATTGAAAAAATTAATATGATTATCATCCCTAACTTGCCAAAAAGACCCATTAATAATAATCTCCTTTTGTTTGCAAATGTATTTCCAAAGAGGGAAATCATACGTTTTGATAACAACGAAATTATCACCCCTATTATGAATATACTTATTATAAAGAACATTAAACTAGAGGCTAGGAATTTTCAGTGAAACCTTCCAAGTCACTTGAGCATAAATTCTTAGCCTCTAAATTACAAAACCCCAAACCATTTAACCATTTTGGTTGATAGATATTATCCTAGCTAATAAGATGAACTTTCCTCTCATTACTATTGTGACCCCAGATAAAATCACGTTAAAGCCTATTGGTCTAATGACACACCTCGTGGGAAGTCTAGCATTATGCATTGGGTAAATAAGAATGGAGCTCAAGACCAACCTTACCAAAGTGATCCTACCAACCATAGACAAGCATTTAACTTTCCACCCAGCTTGCTTCTGATGAATTTTATCAACCGTATAAGAAAAGGCATTATAAATACTGTATTTTGTCTAGATATAACAAAAATCAAAATAACAAAAAATGTGAAAAAATGAAGAGAAAAAAAAAAGAAATATGGAAAAAATGAAAAAAAAAACTAGAGAGAAAAGAAATAAAAAAATAAAAAATGAAAACAAAAAAGAAACCTAAAACTAAAGTCCAATTACTTTGTTTGTCAGTCTAAGTCCATCAACCCTATGTTTAAAAAAAAAAGAAGAGAAAAAACTTTCAGCCTCAAATTAAAAAAAAAAAAAAGAAAGAAAGAAAAAAATTAAGACTAGCTAAAAAAAAAGTTACCAATTATAGCCCAATTCGTTTAAGCCCATCAGCACCACCCCTTTCTGGAGCTCATTAATCTCAATGAAAAACAACAACAACAAAAAACACACATGCAATCCAAAAACACCTCCAACCTAAATAACAAAGAAAAGAAAGACCTAGACTAATTAAAACAGACCGGCCCACTTCCTCCGAACCCATTGACCCAGATCACAAAATGCTAAAGGGAGTGTCAAAACCCAGAGCCTCCCATAGTCTTTCATTCACTTGGTCTCTACCATCAGTAAAGTGTGAAATCGAGGCAGAAAATAAAGCATAGAAACGGACGGTGGCATCCAGTGTCTCAGGGGGTCTAAGTGGAGCGGATTCGCAGCGAAAGGCTTAAGGAGTTAACCTTTCCCTCCGGTCCCTTTCACCATCAGAGACAGAGAAGGACTAATGCAAAAATGGAAGGGGAGAAGGGAGGCACAGATCAATGAAGAAAAAGGAAGCATCAGAGAAGGAAAAGGAGGAGAGCGTTAGAGGGAAGAATAAATTGGACGGATGATTGGAGAGCGAGAACAATATATATGAGCAGAGAAGCAACAATTGAGAGGGGGGATTTTTCGGATTCAAAAAAGTAAGGGATCTTGAGACTGAAGGGGGACTCGAGAGGCAAAGAGCGCGATGAGAGACTAAAAAATCAAGGCAAAGAACGCAAGAGAAAGATGGTGAGAGTGAGAAAACCGGAAAGGGATTTTTTTTATTCAAAAAAAGGGGGAATTCTGAGATGGGAAGACAGAGAGTGAGAGATTAGGAATAAGCTTGAGGGGAGAAGAGAATCGAATGAACCAGGAGTGAAGGCAGAGACTGAAAAGGAAGTGCAGAAGGGGAGCTGGTCCTTCTCTGTGAAATCCCTGTACGTAAGTCACGATTTCTAGTCACTTTCTTTACCAATGAAATTTCTTTGTAATTGTTGATGGTCTGAGATGGGAAGAGGAGACCGAACAACACCCTCATATATTGTTCTGTGCATGTCCTAAGATACGCATAGTGGGTGCTCGATGAAATGCCTGATAAAGGGTTAGGTTGAATTTTGGTGTTTAGATCATGGCTGCTAAATCTGTGAAGTCCGATAGAGTCATATGCATTTACTTTAACCTTCCCTTGCTAATGTTTTTGTGGAGGATAAATGTATGTTTCAGAATTAAGCTTTGCATGAATATATCTGTTTCTCAAGGTCACTTAGTGTGTGCCTCAAACTGATTGGAGTCATATCATTGTTTGCAACATTTTGACTGGGATGAATCTAGCTTGCTGTAAGCAGTATCTTTTGAGTTGAAGTTTATTTTGTTTCATGCTACTCGTCTGAACAATTGAGTCACAAGCCGTGTAAATTATTGTAATGCACATTTAAGGGAATTTCAAATGAGAGGCAAAGAGGGAAGAGGAAGACAGATGAGAGAAATTAAAAGAGGCTGAGGGCGCAAAGAAGGGACACAAGGTTCAAAAAGACATCAGGAGCAAGGGATTCTGTTCCGAATTAAAAAGAGAAAGTCGAGGGTGCAGAAAGGAGGAGGAACCAAGAGTCTATCTGTCCATGTTAGCATAAGAAGTTCCGACTGGTGAGTAAGGGATCTTGGGGTCCTCTGTTCGAAGAAAGGATGGTGACAAAGAGGAGTGACCCAAGCACCGTAGAGAGACAGTGAAAGAAAAAAGGAAAATAAAACTAAGAAAGAGGAACCCTTTCTAATAGCTGTGATTCCGGCAGGTAAGTCATGAATCCTGCTCCTTCTATGTTTGTCGGCATTGATATTCATTTAAAATTTTCTAGTGGTTGTTGATAATGCTTAATAGGAGTAAAGGATAGTGTAACCCAGTAATTAAAACTAGGAGTTTTCTTTGTTAAATAGCATTAGATATTTAGTGTTGAATCATACTGGTTTGGATGTGTCTTCTGTATGCATTTTAAAATATGACCAGCAGGTGTTCGATGAAAGGCTTGAGAGAAATGTCCAGGTTTGAATTAAGCATTTGGCCTTTGCAATTACTATGTTAATGGTTTAATCCGTCGAATCTAATGGGGCCAATGACTAGGGAAATCATTTAGCTAGTCTAGACATGTAGGAAATGGTTTCGTTAGGGATCTTGAGCTGCTATTTTGTTTTATCATGATAAATCAGCATGAAGTTATCTATATTGATTGGGTACTACTCTAGATTGACTATTTTTCATAACTATTATTAACTTGGCCCGAGTAAGGAAATTGCTAAATTGTGATCTAATTTATCGAGGTACTAACTATTATTAGTATTATTATCTTCTGTTACTTTATGAAAAGTAAGTTCTTGTGTCTGTTCCTTTCTTTTTGCTGTGTGTGAGGCCTACACCTAAGAAGCCCATAATTTGCTTAATGAAGGATTGATCTTGTGAATAACGTGAAATTTTATATTAGCTTAGGGTGTTCTGTTTGTATGAGGTTGATTTCGCTGTGGTTGTTGCCACTGGAAAGTATGATTATGTCAGGATGTTCTTTTTTGTTGCCTCTCCCTAGCCGTTATGATATATGAGTCTGGTGAACTGTGAGTGTGCCTGCTACCTAGTTGGGAATTTAGATTACCTTTTGTAATTCTCTTTGAAATGGATCGCGATTGATGGATAATTTTTATCTAAATTCTGGGGAGGTAGGCTTGTGTGGTGACCCTAACTTCTAATTATTATAATTAAGGTTAAATACGTTATTAATAATAAATTTTCGTGTGGGATTTCTTGTCCCCTCAGACGCATATGAATCAATTTAAGGGTATGTGTGACAATAAGCTTCCCTAATCCTTATTAAGTTTTATAATTATGTTTTAATAAATTTTAAATTTCAATGGCTTACAACAAATAGGGTTTGATTTCGAATAAAAGAATATAACAAAATTGAGAGTTTAAAAAAAATTCTTAAAGAAGATTCCAAGAAAAAAAAACAATAAAATGATATGCAAAAATAAAAGGATTTTCTTTTCAAATAAAATAAAGAGAGTTTTCAAAATAAGGAAACAAGAAGAAAATAAACAAGCAAAAGATATCAAGAAGTTTTTTTTCCTTCCAACTCAATCTTATTTCAAATATCAAAACTAACACCAAAAAAAAGGAAGAAAAGAAAGAAGTGGAAAACTTGTTTTTACTTAAATTAAAAGAAAAGAAAAAAAAATAATAACTAAAAGATTCAAGAACTAAAAAATGATAAAAAATACAAAAACCAAAGTCAAAAAAATTGAGAAAATATAAAGAAAATTTAAATTAAGTTAATTAAAAATAAAAAATAAAAAGGAAAGGAAAAAAGAAGAAAAGAAAAGCCTCTCAACTAAGAAACAATTTAAAGAACATATCCAAAAATCAAATCAACAATCAAGATTAATCAAAAAAATTTAAAAAGAAAATCTAAGACAACTAATTCAAAATTAGTCAAAAGTAAAAAAAATTAAAAAAAAAATTAAAAAGCATAAAAAAAACTCTAAAAAAACAAAAAAATCAAACCAAAGAAATTAAAAAAAAATCATAATTAGCAAAAATTAAGACAAAAAAAAACAAGAATCATTAATAATTTTTTTTTAAAAAAAATGAAAAAGCTAAAAATGAAGGAGGAGTAAAAAAATAAAATTAACTTTATTTTCAGCAAACTAAAACATATCAACTAATTCTAAATACGTTTTATTTACTAAAGGTAAAAATAATTTTTATTTTTTTTCTCTTTTCACATAAAAAATATAAAATAATAATAATAATAATAGTAATAATAAACAAAAATTCAAAATCAAAAGCATAAATATAAAACAAAGAAGATAAAACAAAACATCAATCAAACATAGTTTTTGCTTCGAACTACGTAAACTTTAATTCCTCCTAAAGGGTACGTAAACCCTAGGTTCTGATCCTAAGTCAAGTCTGCCTTTGTAAATAATTATTTTCTTTTAATTTTATTTTCTTAATTTTCTTTTATCCTATTTTACTTCTAATTTTATTCCTTCTTATTTTACTTTTTAAATTTCTTTCTGCTCTATTTTACTCTTAATTTTTTTCCTTTTTTATTTTTATTTTATATATTTAAGTTCTTCTCCATGTGATTTATTAGAAAAAATTAAAATAGAATAGAAACCATATTAATTTTGTACAACTAATTTAGGGTAACCATTCTTAGTAACGGGTGTAGTAAGATGCCTAACACTTTTCCCACTCATAATTGACTCCCGAATCCATTTTCTGGTTCATAGATCGTTTTTTGTTTTTCAAATAAAAAGGTTTTTCCAAAATTTTGCCTTTTCAAAAATTAAGATTTTGGTGGCAACTCCTACTACTTTAATTTTGATTTCGATTTGGCGTTATGCGATCGCATTTTTGGGTATAACAGGCATTATTGGAACCTCTATCACCACTCAATGGTATCTACCAAAGTTAGAAGAATTCTTAAAAGCAGAGGCCAATGTCAAAGACAAACACAAAGGGTGAGGGATGTTTCTGGAGAAAAAAATGGAAGACTTACCCTTATTTACTTTTTGGCCAGAGAGATTGCAAAAAAGATCCAACACACAATTAATGGACAAAATTTGTTCTAAAGAAGCTTCACCAAATAACAAAAGGTCATCAAGTGAGAAATTTTGTGGCCTTCTCTACCAACTTTAAAAAGCTTCCAATTTCTCTTATTAACTTTCTCACAAATCAAATAAGATAGTTTTTCCATACACAGAATGAAAATATAAGGTGAGATAAAGTCACCCTAACAGATACCTCAAGAGGGATTGAAAAATTTAGTCTGATCACATTCCAAAGGGTATTAAGAGATGAAGAAGTGATACAATTCATAATGACATGAATAAATTAAGGGCCAAAACCAATTTCTTGAAGAATATTGACAATAAAGCTCCATCAAAGCTTATTATAAGCTTTTTTAAGATCAATCTTAATAGTAAAGAATTCATTTCTACCTATCATACATTTCATAGAATAAATGATCTCTTAACCCACAATAATATTACCCTAAATACAATGCCCACGAATGAAGAGTTTGAAAATGAGAAATAAGCACATCAAGAGTATACTTGAGATGATTAGCTAGAACGTTAGTTAGACACTTATAGTAGACATTGCAAAAAGAGATGGGACAAAATTGAGAGATGAATTCAAGAGCTTCAACCTTAGGGATAAAGGTGATAATTATTTTATTATCCTCCATCAAAGAAATCTCAACTACGAAAGCCTTAAAGACAAAATCATTCATGCTTGGGGCTAATAAATCTCATCTAGATTGATAAAATATAAGAGAAAAACTATTCGGGCAAGGTCCTTTGTATGCCCTCGCAGAGAAAATAACAAGCCTAATCCTCTCAATAGAGATATCTTAACCAAACAATCTAATTTGCCTTTGTTATTAGGAGTAGAAAAAGTAATTGGAGTTAAAAAGAACTCCACACCATTATGTTCTTTGAGAAAACAAAGATTTAAAATAATTAACTATATAGGCTTTCAAAGACTAAAAGTCCTATGTCCAATTGCCATCAGTATCTTTGAGGATGAGAATTTAATTTCTATGTCATTTAGGGGTGGCTTTAATATGAAAGTATCTAGTATTATGGTCACCCTAATCAATCTACTTGGTTTTAGCCTTTTGAAACCCCTTTTGAAACTATAACACTTATTCTTGAAGAAGAACTTCGTCAAGCTCTTCTTAGAAGGAAAATTCAAAAGTACTAAGATAATCAAACTAGTGATAAGAAGGGCTATTTTTGGATGCCCTGACAACAAGCAAGAAATGGTTTTTTTTTTTTCCTTTTATGGATATACCCAAAACCTCTTTATTTAGGATGAGGATATCTTTTGTGAAGAGACGCAAAACCTCTTAAAGGCTTAAATCATGTCTTTACACAAACTTCAAAAACACCTCATAATCCTTATGGAGCAAGAATTATACTGTGTACGAGCAATTGTAACAACTAGTTTAGTTCAAGGATACGTACCAACATTGGGAATTTTATTTAAAAAAATCATATAATAAAAAAAATTAAAAGTATGTTTGATACAATGGAAGAGGAAGATGAGAAAATGGAGAGAGAGAGATAGGAAAAATTGAAAGTGTGTTCGGTAAGTTGGAAAAGAAATATTTGATAGATTGGGTCCTATGTCTTATGACATTGTTTATTTCATCTAAATTGATAAGAAAAGTTACTATTGAAGATGGAAAAAGAATTTTAAAAAAAAATTATTTTGTCTCAAATGACAGTAATATTTTAAATTGCAAGATTTTAAATTTTCAAAGTATTTTGAAAAACTCAAGAATAAATAATTTTAACTTGAAGTTTTGAATTATAATTTTTTGCGTAGTTAAAATTATGGTTTTTGGATCACTTAAAATAATTTCAAAATGTAAGATCCTTTAATATTAAATTATAAATATCATTAATTTAAAGTTATCAACTATATCTTTTTGTTTTACAATAATTAAAAAGAATTAGTTTTTTAAATTTTTTTTATTCTAGAGGTGTTTTAGTCATTTTTTGACATTTCATTTCCATTCCTACCCTATTTCCATTCTACTAAACATCAAAATAGAAAAGTATTTTCATTTCTTTTCATGTTATACTAAAAATGATTTTAAATTATAGAATTTTATTCCATTTTTAATTCTATTTTCCTTTCTATTCTCTTAAAAAAAATTTTACTCTACTAAACATAACCTAAATACCTATATTTTCTTACAGTAACTTTAAACTAACCAAAATTAATATAACAATAAATAAATCAAATTTTAAATATTTATTATCAAATTCTATAATAAAATTATATGTTAATAGTAGAATGTTAAATTATAAAAAGCAACACATCTTATGTTTTTTTAATGTAAAATTTTAATAGTAAATATTAAGAAAATGTCACTTAAAGATTGACCCAATTAAGATAAATATTTTGCAAGTAAGGCTTCTCATTGATTGTTCTCTTGGAATATTTAAAGAAATTAAATATTATTTTTATTTATATTTTAATATATAAATAATATTGATTTAAAACTTAAATTCAAATTAATCATAATTTAAATTTAAATTATAAGATTTTAACCAAAAAAAAACTTATGTGATACTAATATTAATTGCTCAATACTACAATATTACCAAAAAGAACTCTAATACCAAAGTTGCATCAAAGGCAAGTGTTAAACTGGGTAGAACAATAAAAGCTTGCAGATATTTTAGGATATAGCAGTGTTCCCAAAACCAAATTGGACCTGATCGGCCCATTTGACTAGTTAGTTACGGAACTGGTTCCTAGTTTAGTTTAATTAATTCAAAAAATTGATCAATTTAAAAAATAATCAAATACTAATTGAACTGATTAAAAATTAGTTGAACCAATTAAAAATTGATTTGATTTAGTCTAAATTTTTTCTAAAGAACTTTTTTCTTATATAATAGAAGAGTTTATTTTAAATAAATTTAAAAAATAAAAAATAAAAAACAATAGAAGAAAGAGAGAGTTGAAATATAGAGAAATTAAATATATATATATAAAAGAAACAAAAAGTATGTATTTAGCTATTCTTTATATTTACTTTTATTACACCCCATCTCATAATAGTATCTCTCTTAAATATTAAAGTATTTGACTAAAATTATTATTATTATTATTTTAATTTTTTAATAATAAGTGAAATTTTCATATAATATGATAATTTTAAAAGTTTAATATTAAATGTTCTTAACTTTTAATCATGGATAATTTTTATTTTTTAATTAAAAATAATTTTTTAAACCTTTTTAAAAATATTAAATTAATAATAAAATATTTAAAATTTATTATTGATTTATTTATATTATAATTTTAATATATAAAATTTTAAAAAATATATTTAATTATTATTAATTTAACCACAATTTGATTAATAAATTATGAATTAGTGCCTCTATTTGTGTAATTACTAATTCGATTTTAAAAATATTGACATATAGCATTAGTTTGATTAAGGGGGCAATTTAGTAGTCCAACGCAATAACATTTAAAGTGGAAGCTAATTAATTATTTATTCTAAAAATCTCTTTAGCCTAATTGAAGTGTAAATCTTTAAAAGGAGGAAATTACTAGTAATTGTATATATTATTTTAAATATTAAAAAATTTTGCTTGAAATCTTGTACGATCTTTTTCTTGTCCACTTTTATGTCTATGTTCTAAAGAACGAAACAGGAAACTAATTTTTGACTTTATTGTATCATCATTTGAGGATTTTCACCACCTTGCAGAAGAAACAAAGGCCACTTATAAATAATAAATAATTAAAATAACTGGTGGTGAACACATTGAATATAACGATATTATCTAGGTCACCAGAAACTCCTTAGTATATTTGATTTATTTGAAAACCAAAATACAGAGAGAGAGAGAGAGAGAGAGAGAGAAGTTTAATTATATATATACACACACTCTGTGCATTTACCTCTTTATAAGGATCTGTGTTTTAGAAAGTTATAATTCAGCAATATGTTATGAACCAGTCTTGTGTTTGGATTTGATTTGTTTAGGGATAGCAGTAATTATTTCGACTGTGAAACCAAGTAAAATCTTCCATAACGGAGGGAATATATACATTATATGCAAAGAGTTTTCGATACAATATTCGCAATAACTTCTGTGAATCACAGAACTTCATTAAATTAAAAAAAAAAAAATCAAATTGAAATATTATTTTTAATTTAAAAATATATATTAAATTTTCTTTTTACTACAATATGTTTAATGTATTACACTAATTAATTTAAGTTGAAAGGATAAAACGGTGCTAGAAAAATTATGCTCCATTTAGTTAGAAGATGTAATGATAAAGGGAATATAAAATAGGGATAGGTAGAGATAAATAAGATAAAAAATAATTATTTTATTTTTATTTTAAAAAAATTTAATAAATAAAATAATAAATATAAAAATATAATAAATATTACACAAGTTATATAAAAAAAATATTTTTACTTTACATCCAATCAAACATAGCATTGAAATTTAAGCCGAGTACAAATTCCCTATTATAAAAGAGTTGCATTTTTTTATTTATTTAATATATAAGTTGCTAGATGCAACTTTTATCATATGGATGTTCTACAATAAAATATTTCTAAGCCTTTAGGCCAATGCTCTCAATGGAGTTATCCAACTTAATATGAAGAGCCTTTTAGCTAAAAAAAATAAAAAAGGTGTATACGTTTGCTCAACTAATTCAATTTAGCTCCACCAAATCAAGTGAGGTCAGGTTGATCCAAAAAATTAAAAAATAAAAAATAAATCGAACAAAGTTGGGTTATATGCCTGAGCTGGGACACTAAGCCACTTCTATTAATTAATTTTGTCAACTCAACCTAATCATATATATTCAACAAGAAAAATATTTTACAAAAATTTTTATAAAAAAGTAAATTTATTTTTTCAAAAATAAAATATAATTTTACAAAAATTTATATAAAGTTTTTATTTTTTCAAAAGATCATTTTTAAATCAAAAAACTTAATTTAATCAAATCAACTTAAACCAACTTGACCTTATGATAAAAGATTGGCCCCGTACTAATCTAGGCCGAATATCTATTTTCTATATACCCTTGTTGGCTTTGCGCAGTCCATCAGATCATATAAATATCCCTTCAACACAACATAGGTTACCGAAAAAAATCTTGAAGATCTATCAAAGAACGAAAGCTTGAGATGTTTGAAAAAATAGATTTCTATTGGAAGAGTGCATAATCGTGTGAATAAGCTCCCATTAACCCATCAATTTAGAATCCAATTCGAGATTTTGTATCAAACTCGATCTTGAAAGTTGAAATGGGTGCCATATAAATTATATTTTAATAAGTAAGAAAGTAATACATTCATATCTCGATTTAATAGTTTGTTCTAACTAACTTCAGACTTAGGATTTTTTTATTAGATTACAATTTAGTTAGTACTAACTTCAGACTTGAATTTGAATTATGTTATGGAACAGCCTCAATATACTCATAGGTTTAAAGGGGAATTTGACTAAAATACATGTGATTGTATTTTATAAAAATATTAATATAATATATCTTTTGATTTAATAAAAAAAATATAAATCTTTGAAATAAGAAAAAAATGTAATTTAGATATTTCTTTAAAAAATTTCTGTAGTCTGGTAAAAACGAAAACATATGTACAGCATGTGAATGCGTGACTTGAAAGCAACCACCGACGCCGTTTCGTCCATTCCCAAATCTGTTCTAGCTCACGAACCAGTTGCTTCTTGTCTTGGAAACGAAGATGAAGCAGAGAACATGGCCTCCTCGAATCGGGACCTCTCGTTTCTCATCTCTTCCATTCTCTAAAAACACTAGCTTGAAAACCCCTTTGAAAGCATCGGCTTATCCAGGTCGCTCGATTCGGCTTTGCTCAAGGGCATCATCGGAGTCCACACCTTCAGGATCTTCATCAGATGGTGCCGATTTCTCTGCTCTTCCGTACGACATTCTTGCGAAAATCGCAGCATCCTTCACCCTCCCGAACCTTCAAGCGGCGTCATTGGTTTGTCGGTCGTGGTCGGAGGCGCTTAAACCGTTGAGGGAGGCGATGCTTCTTTTGAGCTGGGGTAAGCGATTCAAGCATGGAAGGCGAAGCGTTCGTCCCAATATAGGCAAGGCCCTGGATTCTTTCATGAAAGCTGCGGCTCGTGGCTCTGCTTTGGCTATGGTTGATGCGGGTCTGATTTACTGGGAGATGGGCGAGAAAGAGAAGGCAGTTGTTTTGTATCAGAGAGCTGCCGAACTCGGAGACCCAGCTGGGCAGTGCAATTTGGGGATTTCCTATTTGCAGGGTATTTCCAGAATTTAAACTATGTAGTTATCGTTTTTCACATAATTTCTTCTAAAATGTCAGTAGAGGCTTCAATCTTAACAGCCTTTTTTTCCCCGGTTTTGAGAACAAGCACTTTTGCACAATTCTAATCTCACGCTACATATTGCATATTTCTAAATTCTGATCATATGGACTTCTGAATTTAGATTGTGCATAGAAGCAATGAAATCGGGAAGGTGGAAAATGACGATGTATCCAGACACTAGACTTATATCGTGCCTTCATATTCCAATAGCTCATTTTCACTTCTACTAAGCACACCATTTACATATTAGCTAATAGCTATTCTTAGTTGTGTATTGTGTAATTTCTGATATCTATGCTCCTGAATCTTCATATACAAATGCTGTCTTAAGATGTGAGTTTATATTCCACTGAAGATAAAATCAAAATCAGTAAAAAACGTTAAGCATAAAGTGGAGGATTATGTACATAATTTGGGTCGTAGCAGAAGCTCATTGCAATGAAACCATTTAGTCCTTCGCGTTGAGTGCAATATTATGGCCTTTATGGGTACTGAAGAGGAATTTCACTTGCCAGATGTAATGCGAGACTGCAAGTGTTAAAAACTGGCTCTTCTATAATGTAATTGAGGTTTTGGTTTTATCTGTATCTCTGCTTTGCCTTATTAGGTATTCAATGGCATTCAACATGTTGATCACCTTATCGATCCCTAGAGAATGTGGCAAGTTGGTGTGAGACTTTGTATACATAGGATGGCTGCCACAGATCAACAATAAACTTTATGAATGTACAAAAGATTCCTTTCCAAAATAAAACTTCACTTGGTTCAAGATAGTCATGCAAGTAAGCTAATATTTTATTTTTTTCCTTTAACTTTAGCTTGAACTTGGGTAGCTTTTGAGACTGCTTCATATTGTTTAACAGTTGTCATGCATTAGAATTCAGTTATGTGGTGCATGTCAATGAAACTTAACTGTTCTCAACTTTTACTCAAACTTGTTGCAGTTTGTCTTTGCTGTAATAATTACCCAACATATATATGAACTCTGCATCCAAACAAATGAATTCTTGCATTTCTTCAGGACAGCTCTTCCCTTCATTTAGATGGTAACGAGAAAATGAAATCTAATTTAAATATTTGCTTTTTCCATATTTGCATATGCATTCCTTTATAAATGAGTGTTTGAGATGTATTTTACCCTAAAAAATGTTTAATATATACATAGCTTGATGGGAAAAATTTTATGATGATAAAAAATGCCTTATGAAGGTATACATTTGCTCTGCAGCTGAACCTCCCAATACTAAGGAAGCATTAAAATGGTTATATAAAGCTTCTATTGGTGGGAACGTCCGTGCCCAATACCAACTAGCACTTTGCCTTCATCAAGGTCACAGGGTCAATTGCAATATAAAAGAGGCTGTAGGTGTTCATTTGTTTGACATCATTATAAAGCATCCCTTGATATTTGTACCTACACTTTTATTCCTTCTTTATATTAATTATTAAGTTAGTGAATGACCTATGCGATGGCACTAGCAAGCCTTTGATTGTGAATTGGCTTTTTAATGTCAGAAGAGCTTATAATATTGGGCAATTATGTTCCTTTAATAACACGCTGTATTCTGATCTTTGCTTCTTACAAGGTTTCTGTGGAACAGGCCAAATGGTATCTGAAAGCTGCAGGAGGAGGGTATGCACGTGCGATGTACAATGTCTCTTTATGCTACTCCTCTGGGGAAGGTCTGACACATAATCATCAGCTTGCAAGAAAATGGATGAAGCGGGCTGCAGATCATGGTCACAGTAAAGCTCAATTCGAGCATGGACTTTCTCTCTTTTCTGTAAGCAATTAACCTTCTTATTTTGAATGATAACCGGGTTTGTTTGTTTTTTGTTGGTTTTGTTTTTTTTTTTTTTTTTTTTGGGGGGGGGGGGGGGGAGAGGGGAGGGGAGGGAGAAGAAACATATAACTTGTCTGTGTAATTGTTTCTCACTTATATTAAACTAAAATTCATGGTTTTGGGTTTTGAATTTACAGTCTTACCATCCACTGTTTTCAAAGCTTGTCAATTAGTAGTTAAACCATGATCTTCTGCCAGGGCGTAAGTATATGACATTCTTCTCACATCTACCATAGTTCTACTCAGGTTTACTTGGTTACGGATCTTTAGTTACAGACGTCAGTTCCACTAGATTACTAATGTGATATGATAGAGAGAGTGGGACATAACATTCACTCACGCACAGAATTTGACTTAACCTGAACTTTCTGCGTATTCCTCTTCTGTTTTAGGTTCTATTACAAACGGGCACTCTTACATTTATGCTTGTAGTGGGAGTTCCAATGTCTGTTTCAGGATCAATTGCCCTAATTTTGGGGTTTGTCGATTTCGTTTTTGTATGACATCTACACATGAGATTGGAATAGTTGTCAGCAATGACTGAAAGTGTTCTTAGGCATATGGTAACGGTAATTGATGACTAGAGGGAGACAAGATTTTGGGTTTTTGTCTTATTATATGTCTGTTTCTGATAGAGATATTGTATCTGTACAGGAGGGTGACATGATGAAAGCCGTGGTATACCTAGAACTTGCTACTCGTGCTGGTGAAAGAGCTGCCGCTCATGTCAAGAATGTAGTTCTACAACGGCTTTCAGCACCTTCACGTGATCATGCCATGGTTCTTGCTGACAGGTGGCGTGCTTTGCCTTCATGTTGATTTGTCATACCTTGCACGCATGGTAAAGAGGAGTTGCGTTACCTTGAATGCTGATGTTGCATCTTCTTGACGGAAAAGTCAACGAAGAAAGCCAGAAACACCCCTTCCCCCCCCCCCCCCCCCTTCTTCTCCTTCCTCTCAATTACCAAAAAAAAAAAATGCCTACAAATTTTGAAAATAGTACTCTCCCTTTGTAATATAAATACCATCCTTGTCTGTACTTTGTAGCTCTTAGACACGTAAACAGCATATAACAGGTATTAACATTATACAGTGCTACCCTCCAGACTAGTTTCGGTGGTCCCTAGAACTGTGTTCTTGAATGCCTCCAATTCCCTAGCTATTTTCCTTTTGAAGCATTACACCCATATGGACTTTTGAAGAAAATAACCTTCTGAACAGGCCATACACTTTCATGTCAGGGATGGCGTTTCTAACGAGTACTCTAGTGTGATAAAACTAAGAGCAAGGACGCTGGTATATGTAATTTTTGGGTCATCTGGTTGTAATATATACTGATTTTCCTGACTTTTGTTCCTATACCGTTCCCTCACTCTTCCTCCCTAAAAAAGGCTTGTGGTAAATTATATAATGCCAATTGCTCTATGGATGGACGAATTGGTAGAATGTAATGTGTATTCTTATAAATGATTTTCTGGAAGAACACAAGTTTGTCTCCCACTGTATCATGTCTTTAGAGACGTATAAGAGATTCCTTAAGCTGAAGTTCTATAGCCAGAGGTTTGAATGATGAGAATTCCGGCTTTAAGTGCATCAGTGGGCCGGTAATGCGAATAAAGAGAATTCAATTTACTTTATCCAGCTGACCTCTTCATTACTGTACATAATGAACCAATAATCTGCATCTATCGAATTTTTAGCATAAAATGGGTCCCGGGCATTTTATTATATGAATGTTGAATTAGGCTATAAGATAGAAGGGACCAGAATAAACTAGCGAAAGCACACGATTACAAGTTAATAAACATTCAGAAAGACAGATCAAGCCCTCGGCTCAAAAGTACTTCCTTGATAGTCACAGCCCACTTTTTGCTGGAATAAGTTCAAGAATTTCCAGGATCACAAGTTTGGTGTTTTCAGAACTTGGGGACAACCTAATATGGAGAATTTTCAAACCCAAAAAAACCTACATTAATTGTTGATAACTGGGAACGAACTGTTCCAACATAAATATATTGAAAACCATCAATAGGCAGCAAAATTTGAAAATATTCCTTCATTACAATTTCATTGAAGGAATAAACCCACAGGATGCCCCAGTCCTACCTATATAACTAACTCATGATTATATCTGGCCTTCACGATGTTGAGTTTGTTCTGCATATAACGCATCAGCAGATATAGAACCATACTATAGGTAGACATAGTGTACAATGAGTGATATAACCTGTCACCTTATATCTGGCATATAAACAAGCTCCTAGATTAACATTTTCAATGGTCTTATTGCAAAAAGGACGTTCCCGCAGTCCAAGAAAAAACAGAAAGAGAGTCAAGAAGACAAAACCCCAAAAAAAAAAAATGAACAAAGCATATTTCAGTTCACAGAATATTAGAACTCTAGTGTCCAGGATTGATCAAGACTTGAAGTCCGAGGTAAAAAAGATATCAACAGTACATTCTATGGATGAATCAAACCTCAGACAATCCTATTCCACTACAAGATAATGCAACATCGAAAGGGATGGTAGAGAATCAATTTAATTAACAAAATGGGTACACAAATAATAAATCCAAATGGCTAAAAGGAGTTGATTATCCAAAATAAATTAATCTATGCACAACCGTCACCCCATTCCCTGGTTCATGGGGAAAAAAAGATAAGACAACCTAAGTTGAAAAACTAAAGTATATTCTTCCAGGAAGTATTGTTTGTTCCTATAAACCCCCCTTTTTCCCCAAAGGGTTAGCCAGATGCAACCTAAGAAGCATAGAGACCGATACAAAATACATACACAAATCATGACACGACAAAATACGTAGTGTTCGAGTGCAATTTGAAGGGTCATTTCATATCTGATATGAGTGCCTAATGCATATCTGACACAATACAACTCTGTTTTTAAAGTATTAGTGCTTCATAGGATGCAACTAACTCAACAGTATAATGATGAACCTATAAAAACAGAGCCCACCAACTTGCTGAATAAGTAATCAAGGATAATATGACATCCTCTGAGAATGGATTCCAGCATGGTACAGATTGAGGTGAACTAATGCCCTGGATAGTAATTCTTTTATCTCCGGATGCTGGGAAATAACTGTTCGATCAACACCTTCTAAGATTGTCAATACCCTTTCTTGTTCCAAGGACTCGCTGTTGCCGGCATGCAGTGCAAGGTAGCAGAGAAGAATTAGTCCATGCAACTGAGTATCTTCATTACGCCGTAGGAATCTCATTAGAGCAGGGACGCCCTTGAACTCAATTATCGCCTTAGAGTGCTCCACACATAGGAAATTCTCTGGACAAGCAAACTTACAAAGTGCAATGACTGCTTCAGTTGCTACATCTGGCATTCTATGACTTATTTGTGTTACTAGAGGACCAATTACCCGGGTCTCTCGAGCAGGAAATGTCCTAGCTAATGAACCAATTGACTTTATGGCTGGAATTTGCAATGTTGGGCTGTCCAACTCCTTAATCACCCTCAAGAGCTGTTCCACTACAGCTTTAGCAGCAGGTGAATTGGTCTTAAATGCTGCCCGGCGAAGATCGGCATTGGATTCAGCCGCAGCAGTTATCTCCATTATTGTCATCAAGCAATTGTACTGAAGCTCTCCTTGTTCCTTGTCAACCAGCTTAGCCAAGCAAAGCATCCCTTTCGTCTCAGTGATTTTCCTGCTATTTGACACACTTCCTTTGGCAAGCATCCACAAAGCCTCAGCACAACTAATTTTCAGCTCAAGCTTCACTTCAGGCTCCTCATTTTCCCTCTCTTTCCTATTATTCCCCGCCCGGCTACTTCCTTCCATATGCAAATACGAATTCGAATATGAATTCATAATCGGGCGATTACTCAAGCCAACCAATGACTTTTTCTCCAATTCCTTGTTAATTTGCATAATAGAATGAATACTCTGCTTACCCAATTGACCTGTATGATCATCGTCAAAAGTTTCGAAAGACAACAGTGTTACAAGCGGCCTAATCGTATTCTCCCTTGCGAAATCCTCCTGGGCAACAGGGTCATGATCTGCCATTCTGGCCACCAAATTCGCGGCCCGAATCTGAACCCTCATCGGCGAATCCCCAAGAACCTGTACAACAATTGGAACTCCTAGCTCGTTCACAATCGTCCTAACTCTCTCCAGATCGTTTGCCAAGTTACATAACGCATTGGCAGCTGCAATTAGAGCACTTGGCGATGTAGTTTCCTTAAAAAGCTTCAACAACGGAGGAACGCCACCTTCTTCAACTATAATCTTTTTATTCCTATCATTATCTTGCGCAAGCGCAGCTAGTTCATTCGCAGCTTCAATTCGATCGTTCAATTGACCCATTTGAATGGAAGCGATGAAAGACCAAACCCACGAGAGAATTGGGTCGTTGCTGGCAATTGGGGCAAGAGACAGCACAATCCCGCCGCCACTGATGCCGTCGGTGTCGAAGATACTGAGAAGCCATTTCATGTCACCCACAGAAGCTTCTAGGTAACTCAGAACCTTGCGGAAATCGGCGGCGCTAACAATATTAACGACCCGTCGAAGGATGCTCTTTCGCTTGCACTTTCGGACTAGGTTAAGGGCGCGTTCGAGGTTATTAGACAGCTCAGCAGCCACGCGCCGAATCGGTCGCTCGTAAAGCGAGGGGGTTGTGGAGGCGAAGCGAACCAGGGTTCGAAGCATTTGAAGGAGGCGATCCACTTGCTTCCACACTTCGGAACACTCAATTCTGAAGGATTCGGCCTCGTCGACCGTCGCGCGGACTCGCTCCGCTAGCAGAATTGGGTAGGAGAGCTCGTCTTCGATTCGCTTTTCCTCCGATGCCATATCCGCCGAGTCAATAACTCAGCCACTGAGTCAATTCAATCGTTTACTGGGTAGTCTTTCTGAGTTTGAGTTCTCTTAGGGATTGTGGTTCGTGATCTTGGAAGAGGAAAGGGAAGGGATAGTGTCTCCGGAAGGCGAGTCTGGGCTGAGTCAGAGTGGTTTTTCATACGAGTTTGGAAATGGGTGTCTGGTGTTTCTGGTTCGAGTCGAGTAAACAAATCCTTGTTCTTCTGGTTCGCATGTTTTTTTGTCACAACGCCTGTCGTGCGCTAACATAACAACATCTCAACATGTGCGTTTCAGAAACGTAGTTTGAAGGAATAACACTCCGAAGCGCGTGGGTTTGCTTTAAAGGAGTTAACGGAGGGGGAAGAGTCAGTTTGACTCCTACGTAGGACTATCTTACAGAGATTGCCAGGAAGGAGCGTGCTATTAAGAGCTCTTCTAATCTTTCTTTTTTTTTAAAAAAAAAAAAAGAGATCACATTATATTAATTTTCTTCAAAATTTTATTAAATCAAACATTTTTAAAAAAATCATTGGATTATTTTAATATTTATATTCAAATTACGTAGCTCTTTTGTCTATTTTAAAAATAATAAAAATATATAATTTTTTAAAGTTAAAATTTGAACAATATACTTATAAAAATTAATTTGTATTATTAAAAATATTTCTTTATTTTTAATATTATTTTTTTTGTGCTAAAAAATAAATTTATTTTATTTTAAATTTAAAATATTATTATTTTATATTCATTAAAGATATAATTTACTACTTGTTATATTATATAAGTAATAAATATAAAAATATTTTTTAAATATAATTATAACTTATATTTTTTTGTAAACAAAATTGATGTATTGTATGTTTTTATTTTAAAGAAGGAAGGTGTAATTTTTTAAAACATATGAAAGAAAAAAGTTATATAATTTAAGCATATCTTAAGATATGATAGAGTAATCTATCTTCATATATATTTTGAAAATATTTTTTTATTATTTTTTTGTTAATAAAGTTAATTTTTTTACACAAAATATATATGTACAATGTGAAAATACTCTTCTTCTCAATCACTTTTTAAAGAATTAATTTTTTTCCCCTCACTGATTGCTTTGTTTATGTTTATGTGATACATGCTATTTGTTTGTTAAAATTTCAAGCCAAAGTATTATATAATTGTAATATCAAGCTCCATAATTTTGTTCTTAATATAATAGAAGAAATAGCTAAATTATTTCATGCTTTAGAAGAAATATGTTTTGTGCATCAAGCTAACTTTGTTAACAAATAATAAATAAAAAAGAAGTTTTTGTGACATATATCAAATATTAAAGAAATCAGATAATATTTTTAAATTGATTATATACAAAACTCATTTGTTGATAAACTTTTTCAATGAATTGAAGTTCTTTTATTATGATAATAATAAATGATTATTTACTAAAAGTAATTTTATAATATAAATATTTTTTTTTTGTATTATATTAAAACAAAGAATTTCACATTTAAAATTATAATCAATTCTAAATAATTTTGATATTAAAAAACTACAAAAAAATATATATGTAGTAGGTGACATGTTAACCAAAAAATGGCAACTGTTAAGTAAACATTTAAAAAAAAAAAAAAATATTAACACATTGTTAATTGGGTTCCCAAAAAAGAAAGTGAGTAAAATGGAAGTTAAAATTCACACCAATAAATTTAAAATTTCACTTACCAATAGAATTTCAAACCTTGAATTTTAGCATTGTTTCGGGGCTGAGTAGTTGTCATTTATCCATTCACTGTAATGTCGTGAATTTAAAGGTACGGTCTCTAAAAAAGAAAAAGGGAACATTTGTTAGGTTCAATTGTCTCCTTCTGTGTTTAAAGACAATATGGTATATATATATATATATATATATATGCAAATATAATAAATGCATCATAGTGGCTACATAATATCACAGATCATATGTAGTCATGCATTTGTATGGATGGAAAGAAAGTAAGACAAAAGAATAAAATCTTTTATTACACCTTGTGCAGTTGGTCATCTTATGTTCTTTTTTTTTTTCAGATTTTAAAAATAATGTAAGATATTTATAAATAATAATTGAGGAGATAAAAATTTTAACTTTTAAAAAATAACATTTCAAAAATTTTAACTGTGTAAGGTGATTAAAATTTCTGAAATATTTTTTTTTATAATTAAAATTTTTATTCTTTTAATTACTATTTTTAAATATCTTAATTATTTTTTAAAATCTTAAAAAAAATACGTAAAAGGCTATCTGTGCTATCTATAATAAATTACATTATTACAAAAAGTTCAAATTCGTATAGAATTGACTTTGTTCTCTTGATATTTACTTCTTTTCTTTTTTTTTTTTTCTTTTTCAAATCTCTTTTCAATTACATCTTTATATAGTAAGTTATTGACAGTCAAACATTTTGATAATACAAGGCTGTGGAAAATACCAAATGATAAGTACATTCTGGGAAATTTCAAAGACGGTGACTGGCCGGCGTTCTTAAGACGGAGAAGCCATGAAGTCTTCATTCTATGTCATCAAGTCACTTATCGCGTAATAGTCAGTCAACTCAAAGCCCCAAAGCCACGTTTATCCCATTCAAACTTAAAATTTTAGTTGAAATTAAAATAAAATAACTTGAAAAATTTATTTTTTAAAAATGAGTAATGCTAGACAAAATATCTGTCATTACAGAGGTTTAAGACATTTGCATGTGTTTACATCATTTAGTAGTCATGTGAATTTATATTTATTATTATCTTTGATCTCATATATAAGATATTTTTTTAGAATTTAGTTTGGTCTAAAATATAAAAAATAAATTATTAATATTTAGTATTCTAATTATATTTTTTATAAATGAGTTTTTTAAATTATAAATAATAACTATTATTAATTTCAAAAAGAAAGTACATACATTAAATAAGGATATTCTAAAAAAATGAATTTTATTTGGGATAAAATTAAAAAAAATTAATTACTTTTAACCAATTTTTTTTAATTCTCATGAGTTAATTATTTATTTTTATATATGAAATCGGAGGTAATATATGCTAGCTGGTTTATTAAGTAAATATAAATTTGACTCATGTAAAAATTATTTTGATTGAAAAAAATTATTTAAAAGATGAGATTGAGATATTATATATTTGAATAATTGAATTGAGATAAGAGTGATGTTTCAAAAATTGAATCATCAATTTACTGTAAATTTTAACGAATCTCATCAATTGATATGTAATTGTATTTAAATTCTTTATAAATAAATTTTAAAAAAAAATCCATTCAGCTCAAATATGATTATTTATACCATTTGTAAAATGATGTAAAAATTGTATAAAAAATATAATGGATCATTTCTTTACAATTAAGACAAGTTAAAAAGAGAAGTATTAAAATTCATTAAAATATATTTTTGTGAAATTTTATAACTGTTGAGTGCAAGTAATGTGGCATACACCATTGCCTTCTCATTCTTGTATAAGTTGAACGATCTCTCTGGAAGACTAGAAAGGCCTCCTTCCACAACTGGAACTTTCCAATCTCAGAATGCCAGTCTGCAAGTTGCAAAAAAGACAAACCAAATCACATGAACGACAATTTTAATGTATGACGGCTACTTAGTTGGGACCTTTGAGACAACATTTAATTCCCATGATTATGTTTATGACGGCTAACTAACAGAGCTAATATAATCTAATCTAATCAGATCTACAAACTAATTATGAGACGATATCAACCTTAAATTCATGTTTGTTTGCTAATGGGATAAGCCTCGAATCATCATAATCAAACCCAACTCATAATGAGTAGGATAACATAATAAATAGATGGAAGAAAATTTTAGTTTATCAAAAGATATATGAATTAACTTAATTATCAACATACATGTTTGGTTTTACAACAATTATGAGCAAATATATGGTCAATCAATTTGCGATTATATATATGTATATATATATTGGGGCCAAAATTTTCATAAACCATTTAGTTGAGAGACATTAGTCGAAATGAGATATTAAAAAAAATTTTGCAATTCCCGTTCTTTTAGATTTTAAACAAAATTAATTTTAAAAAGAAGAAGTCCTAAAAATGTAATAAGAGATGTAAGAATATAAAGTAATAATGAAATAACTCGATTATAACAATAATTATAAGTTCAGATTGAATTGATGACAAAAATTAAAAAATTGATTACAACTCAAATAAAAGATTAATGAAAAATGAAAATAAGCCATAAAAAGCTGTAAACAATGTGATTAATCAAACAATAAAAACAAGTAAAAAAATTATAAATCAAATTTTTTGGTATTGATCTTTGTGTGTGCTCTTTTTTTTTTTTTTTTCCTTGGTTCTAATCACATTGTTTGTGGCTTTTTATGGCTTATTTTCAATTTTCACTAATCTTTTATTTGAGTTGTAATCAATTTTTTAATTTTTGTCATTAATTCAATCTAAACTTACAATTATCGTTATGATCAAGCTATTTCATTATTACTTTATATGCTTACATCTCCTGTTACATTTTTAGAGGTTCTTGGATGGAAAAAAAAAAATTAATTATAACCGAAACGTAATAACAAAAAAAAATAATTGCTTGAAAGGTAATAAAAATGCCAAACTTGGAGAGGTGGAGTCTGAATAATAATATAACGAAACTCAGATTGTTCCGAGTTTCGTTTTATGTAAATTGAACTCAGATTGAACATTTTTTTTTTTCAAAAAATTGAACTTGGATTAAATCAATCCAAGTTCAATTTACATTTTTTTTTAAAAAAAATTGAACTTAGATTAATTCAATCCGAGTTCAATTGTTTGGCACTTTTGAAAATATAATTTTTTTCAATCTGAAATATTTGTTTAATTGTTTAATTTATATATTTGTTTAATTTGTAAAAAAAATATAAATTTTTTCAATCCAAAAGAGTTCAATTTATATATTTGTTTAATTTTTTTTACCAAAAAAATTTGGAAATATAAATTTTTAAAAAATTGTGACTAAAATTAATTTTTAGATATAAATAATTGTAAAAATAAATAATAAAATAATTATATATTTAATAAATATATTTTTGAAAGAAGAAAATTATAAAATAATAATAATAAAGATAAAAGAAAGAATTAAAAATAAATAAAGATAAAAGAAATAAAACAATATATAATAATTTTAAGAAATTTATGAAAAATGTGATAATAAATTATGTAAATATTAAAAAATAAGAAATAAATACTTATAATTAAAAAACTAAATTATTAGTAAATATTAGACAAAATGGATAAAGATTAAAGAAATAAAATGACAAACAATATTACTAAGAAATTTATAAAATATGTAATAGTAAATTACATAAATATTTTTTAAAAAATACTATAAGAGATGACTTTCAGCGCCACGACGAGGTCTTCTTCTTTGACATTGTGGTTGCTGTTGTCTTATTTCTTTGGATTGTTATTGCTCAGATACAGTGGGTGAAGAATTTAAATTAACACATGGAGAATCAGCTGAAAGAATCAACTTAGGTGGTGTCACAAATCTTGTTAGCGATAATCCCCCAAGGTCAAAGGAACTACTGATGTATGCAGCACTAAATGTAGATGTATCAAATAAAAAGTCAACAAACAATCCTCCTAATTGCTGCTCAGGTGTTCCAAACTGAGATATAGGCGATGGAGGTGGATAATATGAAGGGTCGAGTCCTACAAAGTCACCAAATTGGCCGGTTGGGATGGAAGAAAATGAACCAGCTACACCAATATCTTGAGACATTGGAGTTGGAATATACGAAGAAGGACTGGCCATACTACTGCCAATATCCTATTGTATTAGCTCTTCCATTTGCTGCTCGTGTCTTGTAACTGCAGGCTGCTGGAATAACAAGTAGCCCTGACGTCGTGTACCCGATTGACCCATTGGAATTTATGGTCAAGGAAAATCGGGTGTCGATTCAGCAAGTTAGGAGAACAGCGAGAAGCGTTGTTGTGAACACCGTATTTTGTCCGGACCAATTATAAAAATAATAAAATTAACAAAATCAAATTAGCAAAAATACAAATCAAAAAGAGAGAACAAAAGAAAGAAAATAGAAAATTAAGAGAAAATGAAAGAAAAACAAAAAAGAAACAAAAAAATAAAATTAAAAGCTTCAGAAAATAATAAAAAAATAAAAGAAAAAGCCTAAATAAAAAAAAAAGAGATTAAAAATTAACGATAAGAAAAAGAGAGAGAAAAATTTTGAAAAAGGGAGACAAAAGAAATTTAAAAGAAAAAAGAAAAAAAATCTCTAATTTAAGCAATTAAAAAAATATAGACCAAGATAACTCAACCCATGTTCTTTAAACCCACAAGGTCAAACAATGCACAAAAAAGGGGGGTTTCAGCCCAAGTCAGCTTAATTCAAGCCCATCAGCCCAATCAAAATCAAAATGTGAGAGATAAACAAATTTTGTTTTAGTTGAGGTCAAAATGCAGGAGCCTTGCGTTTTGACCCGAAGACCATTTCTGTGCATCTGCCCATGCCTAGTGGGGAGAACTGAGAGGCAAGGAGAGACAGAGAAACACAAAAAAGGGAAGGCAGCAGGTGAGGGCATCGGACGAAGGGCTCGAGGCTGCGACTTCCCCTCAGGTCCCTTTCACCACAAGAAATCGAGAGAAGAGGGAGGCGTGATTTGGGGATTTCGAATAAGAGAGGCCGAAAATTGAAAGAAAGGGAGGGAGATTTTCAGAGATAGGGGGGAGAGAAACGAAAAAAAAAAAGGGAGAGAGGGACTGGATTCGAAAAATGGAAGAGCAGAGGAGAGAGAAATAAAAAAACTGAGAGACAGAGGGGGGAGAGACGGGATCAGAGAGCGCGAGAGGGAATGGGGATTCGAATAAAAAGGGAAACCGAAGGAGAGACTGGGGATTTCTGATTCGAGTGGAAGCAAGACGGAACCGGGGCAGATGGTTAGAGGAAGATAACGATATATACAGGCCGCGAGACGAAAGGAAGGGGAGAGCTTTGGAGATTCGAAGAGGTCAGAACAATGAATGCATCAGAGGGAGAAAGCAAAGGAGAGAATGGAACCGAAAAAAAAATTGAGAGGAAGAAGGGATTCGAAAAAAACAAAGGAGGCGAAGGGTGCGAAGAACAAAACCAGTGAGGGAGAAGGTGAGATCGATGGCGAATTGAGGCCGCGAGACGAAAGGAAGGAGGGGGAGACTGGGAAGCGATTGAGATCGAAAGAGGGTGCGAAGGAGGAACCCATTCTTCCACCGTGGTTCCTGTAGGTAAGTTATAAATGTTCTCTTCTTTCCTTGTCTGGTAATGAAATTTCCTGGTGACTGCTAATGACACGAAATGGGAGTGGAGGATTAAATAGACTCCCTGCACTGAGCAATCAGGATTGGAGTTTGAATGGCTATGTTCTGTACAGGTCTGTGAGTTGAATACGCACTGTAGGTGCTCGATGAAATGCCTAATAGAAGGCTGGATTGAGTTTCGGTGTTTGGTCATGTTTACTGATTATGTGGAAGCTGCTTTCTTTTGGTTGGGATATTGGCTGTGTTAATCATAGAATCTGTCTGTTGGCTACTGGAAATTTACAATTACTATGCATCCTATTCCCTGGTTATTCTAACCATCCATGAATACGCTGCGTTAATTTGTGGAAGCTGCTTTCTTTTGACTGAGATATTGGCTGTGTTAATTGTAGAATTTGTCTATTGGTCGCTGGAAATTATAATTTGAATTTAGTCTGTTCCCTGTGTGTTTTAAAATGTTCTGTGTTCTAATCTGATCAGGCTTAAGGCAAGTCCTACGCTGCGTCTGAGTCACTTCCTGATTTAGTTTAAGATACCTCCGAATGCGTTGTCATGTTACTTGGTTCCGTATTCTCTGGCGTTATTTCTCTGATTACATGCCTGTTTAATGTATTCGAACAAATGTTTTCATGGAAACTGCACCCTGAATTGTGAAAGTGCAGATTGGTAATTTCTATAGATGCATTTGTTGGGTTATGTTACTATGATACTGAGCAGTAATGAATTTCAGTTGGAAAGAGCGTCTTTAGAACCCCACAGTGTTTGATGTATTAAGGTCTAAATAATGGAATCGCTCATGCCTTGCACGAATATATAGAGGCATGGAAATGTAGATTTGAGTGTTCATTTTTAGAGATTGCATATCTATTGAATTGTCAAAGAATTAATCTGATTATGATTGTTTAGAAACTGACACAATTTCCTTTCTTGGCTTGTTAACATTGTGGGGAGTACCCCGTGGTAGTGCAAATCACCTTGGGATGTTTGGATAGAAGGACAAAACAGCATGGCAGAATATCCAGATACTAAAGGCTTAGGGGAAGCATGAAGAAGCTAAAGGATGAAAGCACATTCAATGAAAATGAAAGTGGTTTTGTGTTTTACTCTATGGACGTCTTATTGTTATTTTATTTTTCTTTGTACTTGAAATGTATATGAATATGATATTTGATTGGCTAGACAAGGACACACACAATCACTTGCTTGTGCACGATTGTAAACTGCTCTCCACCTTTATTCATATCATCTTATTTTGTTTTATTTTTTTAGAGTAGCCGTGTGGGATCTTGTGTCTCCTCAGGCACATAGGAGTGGATTTAAAGATCATGTGAAGCAATAAGTCTTCTTGGCGTCCGTTAGAATAAATTTACACATTTGGGTTTCAAAGGGCCCTATCAAGTGCTTCTTCAAAGAGAAAAAAATAAAAAAATAATAACAAAAAAGTAAAAAGGCAAAGAGAGTATTCAGATAGAAAGGAAAAAAATTAATTAAACAAACTTTTTGAATTTAAAAGTTAAATTAAGTAAACAATTTTTCTAAAAAAAAAGAATAGAAGGATCGAGATAAAAAAATTAAAAATCAGAAAAATCATCATTTAAATAAGTAAAATCAAGAAAAAATATTGATAAAAAAATAAGATAAAGAAATAAAATTAATTTTATCTTTTGTAAATTAAAACACATCAATTAATGCTAATTTTGTTTTATTTGCTAAAGGAAAAAGTAATTCTTATTTTCTTTATCTTTTCACCTAAAAAAAGAAAAAGAGAAGAAGGGGAAGACAAAGCCCGAAAACAACAAAATTAAAATAAAATAATAGAAAATCAAAAGGAGAAAAGAAGGACAAAAAAAAATTAAAAATAAAAAGAGGAAAAATTAAAAAAAATTGCAAAGAAAGTAAAGATATAAAACTAACTTTACTTTTAGCAAATCAAAACATATCAACAAATTCTAAATTTGTTTTATTTGTTAAAAGGGAAAAGTAATTTTTATTTTCTTTATCTTTTCACCAAAAAGTTAGTAAAAATAAATAAATAAAATAAAATAAAACAACAGAAAATAAAAAATAAAAATAAAAACAAATAAAAGACACAAAAAAATCCTCAAAAAAATAAAAAATAAAAAAAGCCAAATAAAAGAAAAACAAAACAAAACAAAACAAAAACAAAAACAAAAACAAAACCCAACCAAAACATATTTTTCAACCAGTCGAATTACGTGGACTTTGATCCCTTTGAGAGGGTACGTAAGCTCTAGGCTTTCATCCTAGGTCAAGTCCGTCCATGTAAATAAATATTTTCTCTTAATTTTATTTCTTTTATTTCTTCTAATTTTATTTTATTTCCTTTTCTTTATTTATTCTTTGAATTTCTTTTTGTTTTGCTTCTTTTTTTTCTCTTTAATTTTATTTCCTTAAATTTTTCCTTCTGTTCTTTGCATGTGATTGGTTAGGGAGAATTAAAATAGAATAGAGGCCATATTGATTTTGCACAACTGACTTAGGGTAACCGTTCTTAGGAATGGGTGTAGTGGGGTGCCTAACACCTTCCTCACTCACAATCAACTCTCGAATCTGAATTTGATTCGCAGACTATTTTTTAAATCAAAAAAGGTTTTTCCAAAATTTTGCCTTTTCAAAAATTAAAATTTTGGTGGCGACTCTACTACTTATCTATATCTTGATTTCAGTTTTCATTTTCTTTGGAAATTGAACCGAGATGTCTTTTTAAAAGCGCCATGCGGTCGCATTTTCGGGTGTGACAGTTGTTCACCAAAAGCCGGTAATATATTTCTACTGTCTCAGCTAACAATTTTGCAAAAATTCAAAAGTAGAAAGTCTTGCAAGTGTATCTGATAAAGGCATTCTGTTAAGTCAGCCTATATAAGAGAAATGAGCATTTGAATGTCAGTATAATAATAAAGTAAAATAAATAAATAAATAAATATACACACTAATATATATAAAAAAAGCAAGAGACCAAAGGTAGTAGTAGCTAAAAAATTTACTGCATAGCCAGTCGCAGTGCTAAGGAGGTGTATCCATCGCCAGTATCATCTCATGTACTCAGATGTACGATCAAATGACTCATTAATAATAGGAGACTACACTCTATCATTTTGCCAGTTATACCATTGTAAAATAAAAGGTATTATGCCTCGTTCTCCAATTAGTTTAAGTTCTTCTGCAAATTTGTAGAGCATGAAGAGAATCCAATCTGATAGCCGCTTAAAGGATTGGTTATTACCGACCAAACTAGCGAAAAATGCGATCTAGATGATGTCATTCTATGAACACCTTATTTTGTCCGGACATACTTCAAAATAATAGTAAAACTAGACTAACAAAAAAGTTAGAATTAAAAGAATTAATCAAAAATCAAGAGAATAAAAAATAGGAGGAATCATGAAAAAAATCAAAAATAGAAAAGATCACCAAAATCAAAATCATTAAGAAAATAAAAAAAAATCTTGAAAGAATAAAAAATTATCTTTTCAAAACAAAAATCAAAAAAGAGAAGGAAAGAAAAATAATTAAAAAAATATGTAAGAAACAGAAAAATATAAAAAGGGTAAATGGAAAATAAAATAATAAAATGTCAACGAAAAAAAACAATATAAAAGGAAAAAGCCCATCAACAAATCATGGGTTTTCACAAGTTGAAAATCATATTAGTAGGAGCCTAATATAATAACAAAAAAAAAAAAAAGAGAAATGAGAGAAGGAGAGGAAAATAAATACAATCCACATTTACTTGGTCCAATTCTTTGAAAAAAAGAAAGGGACCAATTGAAAGAAAGATTAACTAAAATGAAAAATAGAAAGATGAAACAAAAAATAGAGGCCTATTTTGTTCAGCCCATAAATCTCAGACCTTCTACCTTTTTAACCCAAAATCCTCTTCCCCATTTCTTGGATTGGGCCATCGAGCTAGTGGGTAATACGCTAAACCCTACCTGGTTTTCCCTTTTCTGACTTCCCAAATGACACACATTCTTGCACGGCAGAGGGAGGGGGACCACTCACTCACGCACAGCAGGAGCAAGACGTTGCATACACAAATGCACAAAAAGCAGGCTAGGCAAAAGGGGTAGTGGCACGCACAAACAAAGAGGATGCGCAGGGGGTAGCTAGAGCAGAGAAGAGAGAGGCATAAAGAGGGGACCACAAGGGGAAACCTATAAAAGCAAGGAGAAACAGAATAGGGAGGTGGTTTTATTTGCCAGGGACTGAGAGTAGGAAAGAAGTAGAAAGGGGAGAATTTCTGGAATTGAAAATATGGGTTTCAGGTTTAAGGGATTGAGGGATTGAGAAGGGGATTCTCGAGTGGGAGAGTGGAAAGCTTGAGAGAAATCTGAAACTAAGAGACAGAAGAGGGTGAGAACCGACAAAGAGGGGGAGCGAATGAGAAGCAGGGGGGTCGGATAAGAGATGAACGAGAGAAGCAGAGAGACAGAGAATAGAGTAGAGCAGAGAAGGGGGCTTCGGATTAAAAAGAGAAATGGAAGGAGAGACAGAGAGAGTTGACTTTGGAAGGAGGGGGGACTCGAATAAAAAAAGAAAAAAAGAGGAGGAAGGGATCGAAAATAGAAATAGAGAAGAAGGAGCTTTGCTGCAACGGGATTGGAAGAGAGAAATTGAGAGAAGAGAAACTTTTAGACTAAAGGATTAAGAGAGGCGAGAACGCAAGAGAGGGAGCCTCGTGTCAGAGTTAGTTACAGGATTGCTGGGGTTTAAGAGAAACAAAGAGATGCAGATAAGCAGACATTGAAAGCGAGATGGAAGAGGTGTGGAAACAAATAGAGGCTAGCAGGAAAGAGGTCCAGTACTATATTTCCAAGATGGAAAGGAGCTACAGAGGTGCGAGATAGGTTTATTTGAATGTAGAATGTCTTGCTCCAATTAATTTTGCACGTATGAGTTGGTATCATCCTCCTAATTTGGTTTTTTTGAATAAGGTAATATGGTGTTCTCTACCATTTCCTAGGTCGAATTCATGTTGAAGTTTTTTTCACTGCGAGTTTTAGCTGGAAATTTCCATTAATTCTCTGATTGGTGTTGTTCTGTGGGTTGTTGCTGATAATTTGAACATGTTAATTGAACTTCTTGTTGCTGTTATATAGATTGCTACTCATAATTTGAACATGTTAATTGAACTTGTTGTTGCTATTCTATGGATTGCTGCTGATAATTTGAACATGTTAATTGAACTTGTTGTTGTTGTTCTATGGATTACTAGGAATATT
The DNA here is from genome assembly GCA_032878935.1 of Erythrophleum fordii. NCBI lineage: Eukaryota > Viridiplantae > Streptophyta > Magnoliopsida > Fabales > Fabaceae > Erythrophleum > Erythrophleum fordii. Next base: position 41,887,971 of record JAVQMF010000053.1, on the reverse strand, counting down.
AATCAAACTTGTTGAATGCCCCTCATAAACCTTTGCCCAGTGTCTAAACGGGGGTTCGGGCTTCTGTCTGAGAGTGATGATTAATTTAGGAGAAGTAGGCAGGTTGGCTCGAAGTATTAAAGGTTTTGTATGGAAGTTGCTAGGGATCTGGGCTAATATGCTCAAACTTGAGTTAATGTTTATGGTAGAAAGCTATGTCTCTTATATGAATTTGATCCCTATCTCTGTTTATGATCTTGCTTGCTACATTACGCCATTAGTTAGGAAATTTCAATCCCATGCGCTTTGCTGTTGTGTTCTTTGGGAATTCTGTCTCTTCCACGAAAATTTGAGTTTGAACTTCCACGAATGAGTCACGGATATCTTACCCTATTGTTTGCCTACTGAGGTCTTGGTTGGTTCACTAGAAAGTTGGCTAAGATTACTTGATTAGTTGATTTGTATCTTGTCAGCCCTGCTTTTTGTTTGTTAAGTTCCTTTTGTTGGTTATAAATTGATCTCATTTTGGCATATATAATAGCTTTGAGGCCTGTACACAAATTTGATTAGAATTGGTTTTTTTTTCATTTTTTTTGAACTAGTGTGCTGCCCTTTTTATATCATTTATGTCAGGGAGTTCTGGCATACTACCAAGAATCGTGGTTGCTACCTTTTCGGCCTCACCTTTTAATGGCAATTTCACTGAGAAATCTTGTTAAGTATGATGATGGATGTCCTATGGTTTTTAATGTGCATTTTATCCTATTCTGCTAAGTCTCATCTTGTGCTAAAAGTCTGCAAATGCTCCTTTGAGTAAACAGAAATTTGGTCCCTTCCTTTTTACATTGATAACCATGCACGCACCTCTAAATTGAATAGGACTCCTTTTGATTTTGCATCTCACTTGCCTCTAGATGGGCTTCATTTATGCTTAGTGGCTTTCAGGATTCCCTGTTAACTTGTTGATTTGGCTCAAGTAATAGTGATATTTGTTGCTTAACCATTTGTGAAAATAATGTATAGAAACTAACATGTTTCTTTGCTTCTATCACGTGTGAGGTTTGCAAATTGGCCGAGTAAGGAGAGAGTAGCTGTACATAAGGATTACGGAAAGGCAAGACAAGATACTTGGTTTGTTTTATTTTCTTTCTTTTCTTCTTAATGCAGCACCTTGTGTAAAATGTAACATGTGATTAGAATATTGTAACCCTTGATTATACACAAAGCACACACATTCACAAGTTAATGCGTTTGTAAATATTCTTTTATTTTATTTTTATCGCTTGATCTTTTAGAACTGTTGTGTGAGATCTAATATCTTCTCATGTACATAAGAACAAACCCAAGGGTCATGTATAGCAATAAAGCCTCCTTGGTATCTATTAAGTCTCAAAGTTTTATTTTAATCAAATTTGGACTTTAATGGTCCACATCAAATTAATTTTCTTTAGAGAAAAATTTAAAGAAAAACAAAGAAAAACAAAAAAGGGATAATAAATAAATAAATTAGTTTTTCTTATAAAAGTTAATTTTTAATAACTAAGTTTTTCTAACTTCCCATTTCAAAAAATAAAAAAACTATAAACAAAAATTAATTAAACTCCCTTTTTTGTAAACTTTAGAGTTTCCTCTAACTTTCATTCAATAAAATTAGAAATGAAAATATGTTTTATAAAAATATCAAAAAAATATGTTTCTAAAAATAAAAAAATCATTAATTTTTTTTAATTAATCAATCATTAAACAAAGTAATAATGAAAAAAATCATAAAAAATGAAGGGTAAAGAAGTAAAATAGATTTTGTCTTTTACAAATTAAAACTTGACTTGTTTGTAAAAGTTAAAAGTAAGTTTTTACTCTCTTAAAATATAAAGTTTAATTTTAGAAAATTAAAAAATCAAATAAAACAAAAAATAAAACAAAAAAATTAAAAATTAAAAAAGAAAAGATATTTGAAAATTTTCTACTTAAGTAAAAATATCATGCTAAGAACCAAAATCAAAAAGAAAAAAAAAATCTTTTGTTTGCTTAAATAAAAATAATAAAAGTATCAAAAACATCCCAAAGAAAACACAGAAAATTAAAAACAAAAACAAAAACTAATAATACAAAAATACAATATATATATATATATAATCAAAAAACCAAAACTAAAAAAAATCAAAAAAAATAAATATAAAAAATGAGAGAAAGAGTAAAGAAGTGGAATTGATTCAATTTTTGCAAATTAAAACATACAAACCAATTTTAAAATCCTTTTACTTACAAAAGACTAAATGATTTCAATATTCTTTCTCTTTTCACCACCAAAAAAAATGAAAATAAACAAGAACAAAAAAAAACATAACCAAAAATAATAATTAAAAAAAACAAAAACAAAACAAAACAAAAGGAAAAATATAAAAAACAAAACAAAACAAAAGGAAAAAGACAAAAAACCAAAAAAACAAAACAAAACACCAACCCAAATACAATATCTGTTTGAACTACGTAAACTTTGATCCCTCTCAGAGGGTACATAGGTCTTAAGCTTTCATTTTAGGTCAAGTCTGCTATTATAAATAAACATCTTCTTTTAATTTTTATGTCTTTCCTTTTATTTCGTTCCTAATTTTATTTCCTACTTTTATTTCTTTAAATTCTTTCCTTGTTACTTTACATGTGATTTATTAGGGAAAATTAAAATAAAATTGATGTCATATTGATTTTGCATAATGACTTAGGGTAACCGTTCTTAGGAATGGGTGTAATGGGGTGCTTAATACCTTCCACGCTCACCATCAACTCCCGAATCCATTTTCTAGTTCATAAACTATTTTTTCCGTTTTTCAAATAAAAAGGCTTTTCCAAAATTTTTCCTTTTCAAAAATAAAATTTTGGTGGCAACTCTAACTTACAACTTTTATTTTTGATTTCAATTTTTGAAAATTGAAATTGAAATTGAAATCGAATTTTTATTTTTATGGTGCTATGCGGTCACATTTTTAGGTGTGACACATTCTATGATATGAAAACATATCAGGGGCACCGAAGCAATCTAAATATCTACCAAAGCTAAGCAGTATACCGGGATTAAGTCAAGCACATCTTAAGGTTGATATGGGCGCCAAACAATCTGTAGATAACACAGATAAACAAATAAAGTGTGAAATATAAAAAAGAAGTTAAAATTATGATGAAGAAACGGTAACATAAAAGAAAAAAAGAACAACTAACCTCATTGTCCCTTATAGCATCTAGTAAAGCTCAGTATTGAGTAAGGGCTCGCATACCTGAACGAGGAGGTCATCCAACATTCTTTCATCTATAAAAATTTTCAAGCACATTGGAAAAATAAAAATAAATATAGAGACTTGTGTAAGACGCATTTACATATATAAGTGTGATACATTTATACTTGAAACCTAACAAGAGAAGTATAAGATACTCCTCTATCTGAGAATCAAGGGTCCACAGCTTCTCTGGTGTGAGCATTGGAAATTGATCCCATGCCTATAAATGTAATAATGTCAAGCAACCACATATCCCCTTCTCATCTTTATATGTCACATTGCATAGCTGGCGGTATAAGTATGCCAACATTGCTGAACCCCAACTAAACTTACTTGCTTGTTCAAAGTCCTCAAGTAATGAGGGATACATTAAATATATTTTATGGCTAGATCTATCTGGCAATAAAAAGCCTCCAATCAATCTAAGTATGTAGGCTCGTGCAAATTGATGGACGACCTCTTCATCAACATCATCTGGTAGGTGAGCAAAGTTCTCAGCTAACCAAGCAATAGTGAGCTATTGACCATCAATCTTCTCAACTAGTGGTCGAATACTAAGAAGCCACTCACATATATCTGCCCATAGCCAATTTGTTACTCCAAAAATAGAGTCTCAATCGCATGGTAAACCTAATTGTATAGCCATATCCTCAAGAGTGATCGTGCACTCACCCTGAGTAGTATGGAATATATGTGTCTCTGGGCGCCATCGCTTTACAAGTGCATTGACAAGCGAAGGATTGTACTCAAAGTGGCCAAGTCGAGCTACGCTGTAAAAATCAGCTTGTCCCAAATAGTCAACTATAACTAGAGGTGGATCACTCAAATGATTCTCGTACTAAACACATCGTGAGCAAAAAATACGATCATCTTGCAAAGATATACAAAAAAGAGAAAGCCTATTAGTTAACATAGTCAATCATCAATAAACATATTGATGCAAATAACAAAGGTAATGAAATTATCTAACCTAATCATTCCAAATAGCTTCAGATACATGCAATTTCTATAGGTATAATAGTGAATCATGCTCAGGCCTTAGATGCACAACATGCTGTGGAACGGCCATGATATCAACAAAATGCAATTTATGGCTAAGTTCAAATGTACAAATTTAATTGAATATAGGAAAACACACACAATACATCAAACTGATCCCATTTGATTTCTTTATAAATGTTAAGTGACATTCCATTTATTACACATTGATTTCTAGACATACAACTTAAATTATAAATATTTAGTATAATTTAATTATAAATATTTGGTACAATATTAGTTTTCTCCTAACCATCACATTGGCGATATGGATAGATCGCTTGATTATGTCTTGGTTGTTGTCATAAACCACACTGAACTGGTTGTCCCGATACCCTAAAGTCTATTTCATTTTGGTAGCGAAAGGCTCATGGTCGACTTCTCTCACGAAGCATCAATGGATCAAGAACCAATTTCAGATTATCAGGATTTGGACAATATTCTTGTCCTTCGATTGGCTGAAAAACATTATTATAAGCACAACACATGGTATCTAAGCAAAAAACAATATCCATATATTGGAATGGATCTAGGGAAACGGCAGCACAGGTGGTAAGAACATGTTGACAGGGATACATCTCTACCTAAAATTCACTGCAATCACAAAAATAATCGATCAAGTTAACCTTGCAGCACTGACCGTATTGCCAATTCATCTGATCATATGGCTCCTCCACCGCAAATGATTGAGCATTTCTATCAATTGTTCTCATAGAACATGCAAGGGCGTGTTGCACATTTGTCGCCGTCCTTTTAATCATGGTTTAAGAGTAGATATTGCCTACAGACATTTGAGCATTAACTTGTTTAGCACGTTGTACGAAGTATTGGTTAGCCCTATAATATGTTGCCTTAACTATGCTTGATATAGGTAAGGATCTGACTCATTTCAAAATACTATTCAAGCATTTAGCTATGTTTGTTATCATGTAGCCAAAGTGACGTCCTTTCATATCATACGCCCGAGTCTATTGTTCTTTTGGGATGTCTACAAGCCATTTAGCTGCTTCTCCATGTATGGTTACTAACTCAGCTAACTTCTCATCAACATAACGATGCTCGTAAGCATAACATATTAAGCACAAACATTGTTATTGCATAAGACACTAAAACAATGAGGTTGTATTTGATTACTTAGAAAGAAAAAACATACCAATATTTTTTAATATTTTCTTTAAATTCGATGATCTAAAGTGAGTGTGTAAGTTGCTATCCACATGACGAAGACAAAACACATGATAACCATATAGTGGTTGCCAACTAATCTGGGGATTAGCAACAACAACTAAAATTGACAGATGTCTTTCAAAGATTAAACAAAGTCCATGCCTCCCTCGTACCACTCATCTATGTAAGGTCAAAATGAACAATGACCATGCTGCTTGTGTCTCTCCCTCAACTATTACAAATGCAATTGGTACAATTTGTTGATCACCATCTTGTATTATTGCTATCAAGAGAGTTCTTTTGTATTTGTCATATAGAAATGTTCCATCAATTTGAATTATTGGTTTCAAATTATCAAATGTACTTATACAAGGTTTGAACACCCAAAAGACACGCTTAAACATAGCAACTAACTTATTAGCAGAACTGCTAACTTGTCATTGTTCGGTTGCAAACTTAACATATGACTCAGGTATGAAACGTTGAATTGCAACCATCCATCTAGGTAATATAATGTATGAGCTCTCCCAGCTACCAAAGGTAATTGCAGTGACTTTGTGCTTTACTTTCCATGCTTTCCTGTATGATATTGTATATCCAAATAAGTTCTTCAACCGCTCAATAATAGTTTTAATTGAACTATCAGGTGTCTCAATTACCATGCTAACAATATATGATGACATAACATCATAATCCAATTTCAGGTGGTCTTGTGATAAGGTCACAGATAAATATGTATAGGGGCTATCATATTTTGTTATTTGCCAGTACAAACTTTTTCTTTTACCTTTTTTGCATGCCCTTACCTGCTAGCTATAACCTTTCTCATGACTAACACATCAGAATTCTTTATACTTTTCAAATGTCAAATATTTCTTAAAAGAGTTATGTGCTTTCACAAAGTACAATTTAATAGCATGACGTAATGCTTTCTGGCTTGAATATTGCAATCCAATATACAAGTCTTGCATACTCAAGTTTGTGCTATCCCAAACCTCCTTAAATCCATCCCCCTAGCTAAGGCCATATTAACCTGGGAAAAGAAAGTAGCAGCAAGGTCTACATATTGGCCTTCTAATCCAACATTATTTTTCAATTCATCAGTCTCATCATCATCGACATCACCATCATCCTCCTCATCATCATTATAGTCGGGGTCGAGTTCAACATTATATTCATTTTCATTTTCAAAATCCTCTAACAAATTGTCTTCAAAGCCATTTGGAGAAAGCAGTTCAGTAAAGCAAAGAGTTAAATGGGAGGAACTTGGTTGAGAATTGGTCTCCATTGGTATGATCTGATATTGTTGCGAAAAGGTTGGCTGCATTTCTAAGTTCATCTGTAAGCTTGTAAGTGAGGTCTTCGCATATAATTCGATTGCATTCAATTACATTCAATTGCTCTAGGAAACGTGAATGAGCTTGCCACATCTTCTGAACATCAAAATATCCTCTAAAACAACCAATCAGTACTATATAGGATTTAGTGATGCTGAAAGTCTATATATCAATTCAATCACAACTTGATTAGGGAAAAGGCGTAGTTTCTAACTCATTGCATCCAATATGATTTCAGTGTTAACTGTTATATATTTTGATATAAGGCATTGAAATGTTGCACCTTGAACACTATCAAAGATTCTCCCTTTTGCATAAATGCAAACAAGTTCATTTCTTATTGCCATTTGATTTCCTACATTCACAACTTCATTTAATAATCCCCACATTTAATTTATAATATATATTTCATTACTTCTTTATGTATCATAATTTTTTAAATATAATTATCTTTTCTTACACTTTTTTTCCTTTTTAATATTCCTTTACCTCTAACATATTTTCATAAATTTCCTAAAATCGTACCAATATACAAACAATAACAAATAAATAACCTAATGTAAAAAAATTAACACAAATAAATAATAAATAGTAATAACTACTTTTTTCAAATAAATAAGAAACAGTAATAACTTAATTTTTCAAATAAATAATAAAAAAATTCTCTCTCTTTACTATAAGGTAATTTTCAATATGCATTACTTATTTATTTCTCCTAATTTGTTTAATATGATTATTATTTCCCACCAATTCTTAATCATTATGGATATTTTATTATAAATCTATATAGTCATTATTTGATCTATTCTCTTTTTTTAATTTTGATTATTATTACACACTTTTTTATTTACTTTTTTATTTTTACCATTTCACTCATTTTTTTTAAAATATCTTTCCTCTCTAAGCTACAATTTTTTGTTGATTCTCTTTTCTTTTCCTTAATAATTTTCCTTTCCTTTATTTTTTTATCCTTGTCTCCTTTTATTTTTTTTTTATTTCTGCCTATACGTAGTTTTCATTTTCCACATCTATTAGAAAAATGGAAACTACGTATATAATTAGTATATTTTCATCCATTTTGGAAAATCAAGACTACCTATCTTATTTCTTAAAATTTTCTCTCTTCACTATAATGTAATTTTTAATATGTATTATTTATTTATTTTTTCTAATATTTTTAATTTAATTATTTTTTCATTACCTATTTATTTCTCCTAATTTTTTAATATAATTATTTTTTCTTATAATTTCTTCTTTCTTTTTAAATATTTTATTATAAATATATACAATAATTATTTGATCTACTCTACTTTTTAAAATTTACTTATTATTTCACACTTTCTTATTTACTTTTTTTTTCATTTCACTAATTATTTATAAAATATCCTCCTTCTCTAAACTATTTTTTTTTCATTCTTTCTTCTTTCCCTAAATCATTTTTCATTTCTTTATTTCTTCATCTTTTTCTCTTTTTATTTTTTTCTCTATGTAGTTTTCATTTTCCACATATTTTTGAAAATTTTCATCATAATTACTTCTTTACTTTTTCTACAAAATTTTGTTTAAACTCCCATTCTTTCAGATTTCCATCTTTCTTCTTAAATTTTTGGGAATTTTTTCTTCTTATACTTGTTTATCATTTTCAAATAATCCTTATTTACTTTTTTTTTTCTATTTTTTTAATATATTAACCTTTACATTATCATACATTTTTTTTTCACATCTCTTTTTTTCCTTTTCCTAAATTTTTCTTCTTTTCTTTTCTTTTACTTTATCTCCAAAATATTTTCATGCCTCTCCTAAGATCATCACAATATATAAACAATACCAAATAGACCATTTATTCTAATACAAATAATAGAAGTAAATATTAAACAATAAAAATAAAATCACTTAAATGATCTAAAATGGTTTTCCATATTTTTCCTCCATATAAGTATCTAGGTTTGCATTATATATCCGTCCGTCGAAATCACCAATCATGAGAATCCATGCTTCTTAATTTTTTACTTCTTTTATTATGATCCTTGATTGGTAATTCTCAACTAGTGTCTCAGTTGATATCATAAACTTATGATTTTCAAATACTAACAACAGGTATATAATTAATTTCGTTTGTACATGTTTTTATAAACCTTAAACTAAATTTACTTAATTTTTTTATACATATAAATAAATAGTTAGCGTTATCCAACTCGCAAGGTATGATATCCCAATTCTCTTACGATACAAATATTTTAGATCAGAAATACCTATTTATTAAATTATTATTATCCGCTAACCCAAAAAAAAAAGTATTATTATCCAAATGAATACGTTGAACCGACCATTATTCTTCAAAATCTCATGGGCCAGAGGAATAATTGTCAACTCCAAAAGCAATGCAATTTTTTAAATTGACCCACTCACTTTTTTACCCCATAATATGATTTGATTCACTCAATTTAGCCCAATGTAGTTTTGATCCTTCCAGAGCATGGCGATCAGCCCAAATATATTTTGTCACACAAATTGCTTGTCTTCTCCTTGTGCACATCATGAAATGCACGACTTGACGTGTATGTGTGTGTGTGTGTGTGTGTGTATATATATATATATAGACACACAATTTTATCCTTAATTTTTTTAATTCCTGAAATTTTGGCATTATACTAAATTAGTTTTTATAAAATCTAAACTGCATGCTTGTTTCTCTCCCCATCATATCAACCTTAAAATTTAATAGCTAGGATGACCTAATATGTTAAAAGCATACTTAAAAATATCTTTGTTAAGTCATTTTTAGGTTGAAACCCATTTTTTAAATATTTTTTAGGTGGGTTTTCAAATTCTGTGCCCAATGCATGGCTGAACAGAGAATGCCCAACACATTTAGATTGTATAGATGCGATATGGACAATCTTTTTTTTTTTTTTATGAAAATTTGTTTGTTTCAAACACTCCAAAATGTAAAATAAAAACAATCTTTCAACTATCTTAAAAAAAAATAATGATTCAACGAACGTATTTGTTAAATTTTAACATTAACATATGTCAAAGGAAGGATTTATAACTTATAGGAACTAACTAATATAATGCTAATTTTTCAAAAGAACTGAGGATTCACTTGATGCCAAGATAATGCTTAATAGGATAAGATTTGGCAGAATAATACCTGTTTGGATAAAATAATGTATCATATAAAATAATATTATCCTATTATTTGGTAATCCATTATATAACACATGATAGAATAAAAATTAATTATTTTCACAAAATATTATTTATTTAAAAATATATTATATTTATCTACATTTATTATGTTATGTTAAGTTCTAAAGAAATAAAAGTCCTTTTAAAAAAAATAAAAAAGAGAAATTAAAACAAAAAATAAAAAAGAAATAAAGAAGTATGGACATATCAAGATAGGTCATATGACCAAAGTTTGGCCCGACTTAACTTGGACCCATGAATTTCTTTTTATTTAAATAATTTACAAAAATTTATATAAATATTTTTCAGAAGCAAAAAATAATTTTTTTTGAGACTTATATGATTTTTTTTTCAAATGATCATTTTAAAATTTTATTTAAAAAAAGAAGAAAAAATAGCCCAGCCAACCTGGTCTTGCTCGAGTTGGGCTAGGCCCAAAAAAACTTGGTAAATAGAATGAGGCTAGCTATATTGATTAATTTGACTTAATTCTATGAATTTTTAATTTTTATTTTATAGTGATTTATATGAAAAATTTATTTTTTTAAGGGTAAAATGTAATTTTATAAAATTTTATTTTTTCAATAGTCATTTTATAACTTTTATCCAAATATTTAAAAAATAAAAAATAATTCAATCATCCTAATTCAATACTAAATTAAATTAGGTTAGCTCATATTGAGCTCAGCTACCAAGCTCAAAAAAGATAACTTGATACAAAGTTGAGTTTGGCATCATATTATGTCAAAACTCAACTCGACCCATGAACACTTGTATGAGTAAGGGTTGGAATCAAAAGTAATAATAAGGCTTTATACATCAAAATCTAATTAGGTCTAATTTTATATTTAATATTTGATTAAATGATATATCATTTTAAAGTATGAGAAGAATTTAATTTATAAGCTTCTACAATATAGTACTTATATAAAAATAATAATAAGTTTATAATATATTGTGTTAATTTATATTATCATATCTAATATAATGTAGTAAATGGGTACCATAATTTAAAAAAAAAATCTTTAAGGAACCAAATTGTATATGTAGTGAATAAAGACAGTAATTAATCATCATTATATTATAAATTAATATTTAAGACTATTATAAAAAAAAGGTTTGATAAATTTTTTTAATGATTTTGACTTTAATTATATTTCATAATCTTAATTATTAAATTGTGATATAACTATTAAATCCTCATTCCACTTGTTCTTGTCCAGGGCTCAAGTCATCCCTTGAGGGACACACTATCAGCTACTTGTGATCATGCACCCACCATGTCAACAGTGGATCATAATTGCCAATGTAAGTTGGCACAAGTGGCAGAGGGTCTTTGCAATCTTTGAGTTGTGGGTTCGATTTCTCTTTTTGTCACTCAAGTCTTATTTGGTGGCAACCAATTGTGGAGAGATCTCCCAACTACTAGTGGGGTACTCCCATGTGATTTATCCGACTTGCTGACCTCTGTTAATAATTTGGTGGCTGGCCCATCTCCAAAACCTTAGGTGACTAAACCCTTAGTAGCGACTAAAGGTACAGAATAAGACTCTAACTATTGGAATTTTGAACCCTGTCGAGAATTGAGAGTATCATCCCTCCCTCCCTCCCTCCCTCCCATTTTTTTTTACCCAAAAAAAGAAATAGTTGATGGCAACTGACTATCTCCATCATTTTCAGATAACCAAAGCCAACATTGTGACAAAAACATTCACCCATAAAGTATTGCTTCCAATTCTGATTTAAACATTATCGTTGTGAACATCTATATTAAGCGCTATAAAATGTAGAAGTTCAACTGTTCAACGTGGAAGGTAAGGATAAATAAATAAATAATACAAATAAATTATATGAATTTCTCTAAAATTTTATTGTGATTATATAAATTTTATCTCTATTTTTAAAATATATATTGATTTCGCTTAAAATAAAAGATTAAGCTATACTTTAACTTAATTTTAAATTTTTTCTTTACTAAAATACCCTTCATTCATTTAAACATTTTCTTTTAATTTAATGAAAACAAAATCTACTTTTTTTTTCTATTTGTGCAGATTTAAAAATAAAAACTATTTTTTTTTCTTTATTTGTGCATATTTAGATATGATATGCATTTGTACATTTAGGCCAATGAATAGTATCTTACTCCAAAAATATAAGATCAGACTAAATAATATGTGGTTTTTCAAAAATAAATTATTTAATTGTTTTTATTATCATATGAAAAATAAAATCATAATCTTATATTAAAACTTAACATTAATTTAATTGTTTCAACTTTCATATTAAGAAAAAAAAAAATAGTAATGTGTTGTACAAAAAGTTAACTTTATTTATCAAAAGTAAATTGAAAAAGAGGTATGTGTATATATATATATATATATATATTAAATATTGAAGGAGCTTAATGATACTTTTCAAATAAGAATAGTATCAAGTGTAATTCAACCAAAAAATTTGTATAATTTAATTTTAATAAAAATTACTTTGCCTTTTTGGTATTAGACATGGAAGATAGAGTTAGTTACTCTTGTAAAAAATTTTTTACAATGAAAATATGATTAAAATACTTTCAAGAGTAATATTGATTCTTTTATTAAAAATATAAAATTTTCAAATTTTTATTTAAGCTTTGTATTTTATTTTCGAAATTATTAATTTAATCTTTTTTAAATTTAAAAAATTAACTATTTTAATATTGATCAAAAACAATTTTTGGCCAATTGTTCAAATATATATTTAATATTTGCTGTATAACATAAATAAAGATATAAAGACATTTGGTTAAAATATATGTAATTATATATATATATTGTTAAAAGGAAGGTACATCTTTTGATTTTATAGGATGATAATGTAAATTTTTAAATTAAAAAATAATTATATAATTTAGACATATCTTAAACAAAATAGTAGAATTTATCCAAGAAAATAATGCAAAAAAGGAAAACAAAATCATAACTGTGACATGAGAAGAACGTATAGGAACGAAGAAAACAACAGACAACACGTTGCAAAATAAGCAAAGTAATGGGAAAATTACTGTATATATAAATGGAATCAAATTTGACGCTTCTTCCGTTGAATTTTTATTAAATAATAAACATTGAGATAAACCAAGTAAAACATTATAAATAAAATATGTCACTCTCTAAATCTTTTGGGCAGATTTTTTTTTTCAAATTTGGATTAATAAAAATTTTGGAAATTTGGATGCAACAAGTCACCAATACGTCACTCATTGTCAACTTTATTACGCCCGGTTGATTTTTAAATTCTACTACATGCATTTCATGGAAGCCCTCACGATATTTGAAAGTAATTTTTGAAAGGCTGAAAAATATTTTTGCTCTTTTAATTTTATTTTCATTTTTTTTGTAAATTTTATTTAATTTTAATTTAATTTATGATATTTTTTAATTTTTACTTTTGTCATTTAATTTAATTTAATTTCAATTTAATCACTTAACTTTATCTTAAATTTTATTTTCATCTCTTAATTTCATTTGGTACTAATTTAATTGTTTAAATTTATTATAAGTTTTACTTTTATCCTTTAATTTTATTTTTTTGATTTAGTATAATCTAACTAATAATTTCATTTTATTTAACTAATAAACCATATAGAGTTTTTTTGTTAAATATTTTAATTTAATAGTGTTAAAAAATATTTGAGTAGTTTTCAAAAATTAATGGTCAAATTAGAACAAATAAAATTAAGAGATGAAAGTGAAAGATGAGGTAAAGTTAAACAATTAATTGAAACTAAATAAAATTAAGGGATAAAATTTAAATCTAAAACAAAGTTAAGGGACACTATTAAAACCAAATGAAATTAAAGAATGAAAATGAAATTTAAGGTCAAGTTAAGGGATTAAAATAAAATTAAGAGACCAAACTAAAATATCAAATAAAATCAAAGGGATCAAAAATTCATTTTTACCTTAATATATTGTTGAAAAGAAATATATATAGAATGCGTTAGATTTATTTAAATAATAAAATTTATTTAAATGCATAAAACTTTCTTAAATAATAAATTTTATGCATTTTATATTTATCTCTATTAAAAATTGATATTATTAATTTTAGAGAAATTGAAAGAATTTATTTTCTATTTAAAGGTCCTACTTTTCTAATTATCAACGGCTTAATTAGTCCCACAATAATTGAGGTCCCATCATGGCACCATACACGTTTTTAGTTTCCTAAAAGGGTGAATCGTACATTATGTCATTGCATATATCACACACTTGCCCAAAAACTATAAAAAAGCAGCAACCACTCTTCTTTTTGTATGAAAAATATTACTATATTTTCTGCATATAATTTTTTTTTTCACTTGAATGCTTTCTATTTCTTACCTGCTCTTTAATATATAAATATTAAATTAGGATAATGTTGTACAAAGTGCACAAACAACTATAAAAGCTGTAAATCCCATAGCCAAAAAGGATAAAAAAATAGTATTGATTTTATAAAGAATAATAAACAATTAAAAAATTATAATTATCTTACGATTTTTATTATATATATATATATATATACACACACACATATTAGATTAGATTAAATGGATAGGTATTCACTATCTACGTATGACAGTAAGCTTTTTCATAATTATATACATCATATGCAATAATGGAGGAATATAATTTTGGGATATGGTGTTTGGGAGCTTGAGCGATTAACTGTCCATTTCAAAATTTGGGTATTAATTATTAAAGAATATTTTATATAGACCTTATGATACATTCAACAAGTAAGAGTTTGAACTACTGGGTAACATAATCTTCTACTCTATAAAAAGATTGTGGAATATAATTAACAACGATTAGTTTCTTTTTCAAAACGAAAAGAGTACATTATTCATATAATATATATATATGGTTGGGTAAATTATATTTGATATATTTTTTCATTTTAAAAATATCATTGGACTCTTATGATATTTAAAGTATTTTATGTTTGATATATTTGACTTTAATCAATACAAATAACTTTTTGTAAAACATAATTTTTAATATAGTAATAAAAACATGCAAGTTGATATCAAACTCTAACTTGATGTGCTAATTTTATTTTTAGAGAAAATATATATTGTACAAAAAATTAACTTCATTGGCATAAAATAATTTAGAGAAAAAATTTCTACAAAATATATCAAATGTCAAGATAATTGGATGTATTTTGAATCAAAAAGCATCTCATGTATACTTTAATTAAACTTACAAAAATTAGTATAATTTACTCTAATGATAATTACACAATTTTTCATGAATATTTTTTGAGTAAATTCAAGAATACCATCCAATTTGTCTGAAGTTTAATATATATTACAAAAATTTCATTTAGTGATTGAATGTTGTCAACAAAGTTTTTTTTTTGGCATAACATATGTCCTCCCCCCCCCCCCCCCCAAAAAGTATTAAAGCATTCTTCTCCCCTTTTTAATTCAAAATCATTATAAACTTTTTTTTCCCATTTGTAAAGCATAACTGTGACAATATATTCCAACATCGTTTTGTACTTTTATTCTTAGTATGATAATAAAAATAAGGCTAATATATATTATGCCATATAAACATAATTTAATATATTGTCATTGAAATCTCTTTTTGATATAGTTACTCCCAAAGCAAAACCTCCTCCAATTTATTAACATGTTAGACTCTCAAGGTTAGTTTGGTCTTATGAATGGGCTTTGTAGACCGACGTCTAGCTCGCTTAAAATATAGGCTAGAATGGACTGAGCCACATAGCACTAAAGGAACAACTTAATAAGGAGAGAAGACAATGGGAAGATGGGAGAGTGTAAAGAAAACATGGAATTAAAGATAGGGGCATCCTTACCAATGATTACTCATTTCAAGGCCGATATTTGCTCTCTTTCTCTCTTGGTGTATTCATGACCAATTATCATATGCCTTATTTTATTGATATTGAATTTGCAGCATGAATATATTAAGGTAGACCATAATCGTATCCATGGGAATGAACACAGCCATAAGGTTTGTTTTAGACACACCATTTAAAAATGAATATTTTATGACTAGTAGTTGATTTACCAAGTCATGGAAAAGAGTACATTTTATTAAATCTGAATCCTAAAACTATGATGTAATGTGAAAGTGTTAAATGAACTGGGGGTAGGTCACCCAAGAATAGCAAAATTTTCACTAGTGGTTGCTACACTCACCTCGTCCTTGATAGGTCTCTTGTTGTCCCTCATTCTAATCATCTTCCAAAAACAATACCCTTACTTGTTTTCAAACAACATAGAAGTGAATGAACTAGTTATGGAACTGACACCAATGTTGGCCTTTGGCATTATCATCAACAACATTCAACATGTACTTTAAAGGGTTGTTATTGGGGTAGGTTGGAAGGCTCTTGTAGGCTATATAAACATTGCTTGTTACTATCTTTTTAGGATCCCTTTGGGCTTTATATTAGGTTACAAGTTTAAGTTAAGAGTCATGGTGAGTCATTCTCTTATCTTCTTCACTATCTCATTTTGCTTCTATAACTATTCATGAGAAAAAGGAAAATAGTAAAGTGATGACTGAAAGGTTACTTTTGATAAATGATTTGCAGGGGATATGGTTTGGAATGGTGTCAGGGACCATACTACAAACTTGCCTTCTTTTCTTTATGGTTTACAAAACCAATTGGAATAAAGAGGTAATCGATTGTATAAATTATATAGTAATAGACTGCATTTAAAGCAAAGCCAAAAACATAGAAAAGTAAGGTCTTATGAATAATGAATCTAGTTCAAATATTGATGGCTAAATATGTTGTAAATTGTAGGCATCCTTTTCTAAAGACAGGATTAAAAAGTGGGGTGGGCATAAGGATCAATCTAGAAGTGAAGGATATTGAAAAGATTTATCAATAAGCATGTAAGTAAAGCCATTTTAGCTATAGGTTTGATGCCCTTCTATTTTCAATTGAAGAAGACAATGTCTTCCATCATAAAGGTTTATTTTTGTTCCTCAAATGTATATTAGTTACATAAACAATTTCTAACACAAAATTCCACACAATTTATTGTGTAACCAAATACGAATCTAATGGATCCCTTGCTCGCCTTTGTCCTTATCATCTTTGTGCTTGCTATTTCATGAGTCATTTTTTTAATGAAATAGTGAAATTGAAGAAAATAGACACCCAAAAAAAAGTTTATATAATTTTTTCTTTGAATTTAATATTTCTTTCTTAAATTATAATTGAATTGAAGAGAATAAATAAAAAATAAATATAAATTTGAAGAAAAATTAAAATCAAAATTTTCTTTTTTCATTTTTATCTCCATTCTATTCAATCCAAATTACTGGGGCAATTAGGAGCAAGAGAAAAAGGTCATACCATGAAAGAGTTGACATTCAAAGAAGCATTTCTAATCCATCTCCCAAAATTGGAAAATAAATTAGCAGTATTGTTCCTTTAGAAATCTAGATGTAATACCTTGGGTGTTCTATAATACCAAAATGACTTGATTTTAAGTAATCTCACATGAAATGCATTTAGAGACAATTCTAAAGACTTGTTTTCTTTTGTGGATGGTATAAAAATCATATGGGACAAAGCTGATAATCTTGTGACATTAAACTTCCACAGACAGCAATCAATAAGATAAAACTCATGTTTTGAAAAATCAGACTAGACTACCCAATTCGACTAGCTAGACTGGCAATATATCCCTGGAATGAGTCAAACCGGTCATGAATAAATGAGAACTGGTTGAATCAGTGGTTAAATCTATTTGAAAAATTATTTCGTAAAAATAATATTTAAAACTCAAACATGCGACTTTTCATCAAGTGCTGAGCCTTTTTTGCCATTCACAAATTTCTTTCAATAATATTACACATTTTTTAATGTATATAAATATTTCATTGAAATAATATAATAAATAATTATAGATATCATATATATAATGTAGAAAAATATCTAAACTAATATATATACTATTTATAATTATATTTTTAAATTGATTAATTTTTTTATTTGATAAATTATTTTTTCTAATTTATGATTCCCAAACATTTTCCTTTAGCCTAAAAATTCAAAATTAAATGCTTTTAAATTTTAATTATGAGTAATTTTTATTTTTAATTAAAAATAATTTGTCAAACATTTTAATAAAATTGAATTTTCATACAACATAATTTTTAATATGATAATAAAAAAATGCAAGTTAATATTAAACTCTAACTTAATATGCTCATTTTATTTTTAATATGGCAAAACAGTAATTTTGTTTTTAGAAAAAAATATATGTTGTACAAAAATTTAACTTTACTAACATCAAATAATTTAGAGAAAATTTTTTATAAAATATATTGAATGTTAAGATAATTGGAGGTATTTTGAAACAACAAGCATCTCATGTATAATTTAATTAAACTTAAAAAAAATAGTACAATTTACTCTAATGATAATTACACAACTTTTCATGAATATTTTTTCAATAAATTACATAGCCTTCTCCAAAACAAAAAATTAATTTACATTTTAGTCTAATTTTAAATTTTCTAACTAAAAAGGATAAAATTCTCCTAACACTTGTTTTTATACTTACAAGGTTCAAACTCAAGGCACTGCTTAAGAGGAACTAAACTCTCTTAGTCACTCAGAGGCGTCTGTAATTTTAGCAATAACTTTAGTAATAAAAATCATGATAATACAAAAATTTTTATGTAAATAATTTTCTTAAGGGAGATTTGATTTGAATTTCAACCTATATTCTTATAAAATTCTTTCCCGTCAAAGAATAAAGAATTTGAATTTCTCTCCAGCAAGAACCATAAAGCAAGGTGATAGGGTCTAATTAATTATATGCTTCTTCGTACCGACAACTGAGGTTTCTAACGGAAGCGGGTATGCCCTTGCTGCTGATAAAAGCAAAATCTGAACCGTTAATTTTAAAGCAATATGGACCGTCCTTTAAAGACCCCAAAACACATCGTTTTATCAAACTTCTCAGCCCAGTTGCCCGCAATGCTCGACGCCTCTTTCCCTGTTCGCTCTGTCGCTGTTCATTTGGCGGGGGAAAACGAAATCTTCTCCCAAGATCACGTCAGAGGCAAGGCTGGGTTTAGGGTTCAGATGAAGCATAATACCTCTTTTGCCCTTGTCTCTCATCTTGTTGTCTGAGTGTGGCTGCCATTAACGCCATATCTGAAATGGTTTTTCTTTGCAGCTTGTGGGTGATTGAAGGACGGAGGGGCTATCTCTACCGATTCATCTGATATTTGCAAAGTGTGTGAGAGGTTGATTTTTTTTTTTTCTTTTGTTAATAAAAGCTGATATTTAAAAGAAGATTGTTACACCTGACATTTAAAGAAGATGAGTTTTGGAAGTTGGAAGTACCTTTGTTCTAGAAAGATAAAAGTTTTGGAAGAACCACTATTCTAGAAAGATGAGAGTTATGCCCAGGCTTTTTAACACAAATATATGAAAGAAAAAAAGAAAAAAAAGATACATATAAAGTTAAAAACTTATTCTGAGAATATATAATTAATTTTTTTAAAAAAAAATAAAAATATGAGATGTGGAGCCTGTAACTCTGCGTCTCAATTAAAATTTTTTTTTATTATTTTGAGGGATGTGGAACCTGTGGTTCCGCGTTCTTAATTTTTTAAAAAATTTTTAAGCAAATTATGACCTAAAGGGTCAGAAAAAACTGAGTTGACCCACGTAGGGTTAGTCCACTGACCCTTTGAGGGTCAGTATCAGTATCAACTAACCCAACGGGTCAGTTTGACTGACCCGTGGGTTAAATTTTAAAAAAATATATATTTTAAAAATATATATTTTAATTAATTTATTTAAAATTTATAAAAATAATAAAAAATTTAAAATTTAAAAAATATAAATTTATTATAATAAATATTTTTTAATTTATATTAATTTTTTTTGTATATTAAAAAATGTAATATCTTTAAATCTCTTTATAATTTTATTAATTCTATAAGTGATAAAAAATTATATTTTGAGAAAATTTAATTAATTTTATTGAAATTTGTAAATGGTGAAATTTAAAAAATAAACAAAAATTTAAATAAATTAGTAAAAATATTTATAAAATTACATTTATATGGGAATTTTTTAATTGGAAAAAAATATTAATATATATATTGAAAAATATAATAACTTAATATATATATGTATATATACCTTGTTTAATTTTATAATTATAAGAAATTTATGTGTTGAAGAATAGTAATTAATTTTATTTAGATTTTAAACAAGTAAAATATAAATAATAATTTTTTAACAATTCAGATAAGAATTATTAAACATATAGTAAAGGAAAAGTATTTGAAAAATCATGATACAATTCATTTACAGGTGAAATGTTCATAAAATTTTTTTGCTTATAAAAAAATTCTCTTCTTTATAATTTGAAAAACATAACGTCTTAATTTGTTTATATTGTTTTGAGAAATATTAATTAATTTTGTTTAAATTGTAAGGAAGAAAATTAATTAAAAATGAAAAAATTAGTAATGTTTTGTGGAATATTAATTTTGTTTAACAAGAATTTAAATAAGTTAGTAAAAGTATTTCTAAAATTACATATATATGGAATTTTTTTAATTGGGAAAAATATTAATTCATGTATTGAAAAATATAATGACCTAATTTATATATATAATTTGTTTAATTTTATAAGTATAAGAAATTTATGTCTTGAAGAATAGGAATTAATTTTGTTTAAATTTTGAGAAATTAAAATATAAATAATAAGTTTAAAAAAATTCAGATTATATTTTAAGAAAATTTAATTAATTTCATTGAAATTTGTAAAAGGTGAAATCTAAATAATAGTTAAAAAAAGTAAACAAGAATTTAAGTAAATTAGTAAAAGTATTTGTAAAATTTCATTTGAATGGATAATTTTTTATTGGGAAAAAAATATTAATTTATATATTAAAAAATATAATGACCTAATTTGTATATATAATTTTTTTAATTTGATAAATATAAGACATTTATGTCTTGAAGAATAGGAATTAATTTTGTTTAAATTTTGAAATTGTAATTTTAAAATATTTATGTTCTAAGAAATATTAATTAAATTATTTTCGTACATCTGGACATATATTTTTTATTGTTAATATATGAGGATAAATTTTTGTAAATGAAATATGACAATTTTAAAAATATGACGCTTGAAAATTAAAAAATAATATTGTAATGTATATATAGTGATTATATAGATGTGTATATAATTGCATTAATTAATTTTTTGATAAGTTACTGTTGTTGAAGAAGAGAATAAAGTTTTCTTAAAATATATTTAAATCTATCATTAAATAATACAAATGAACATTAAATTTGAAAAACAGCAATAATAATTATCAACTGTAATGACTGTCTGTCCCACACCGAGGCCTTCTCCTCATTCGCTGTGGTTGGCATTGTTGTAGCTGTTCTTCCTCTTCTTCCTCTTGGTCTTTCTCGGTGTCATTGACAAGTTCTTCTTCATTTTCTTCTTCAGACGGTTCATTCTCCACTTGATGGCGAATTTGTTGGGAACTGAAATTTCATTGAGGAGATTAAACAGGCGGAATTGGTTGATTTGGAGTGAGAAAGCCTTGTTGAGGTTGGTAGGATGCCCACTGTGAGAACAAAAAGTATTGCAATATTCTGCACTAAATGCAGTTGGATCCATAAATAATGATGCAAATAGAACGCCAGCAGATTGCATTGACTGCGGTAGCGGTGTGGAGAAAGATGACTCAATATAAATGGAGGCAGGCAATAAAGGGGTATAGTAAGGTGCACAAGAAGATGGCCCTGGAATGTCAACGTCTATAGCTGATGGAAAGGAAGAAGAACTAACATTTCCACCGATAGTTTGTGGTAAAACAGAAGAAGGACTAACGTCCCCACTAGACATAGGAGCTGTCATGTAAGATGACGATGGCATGTTCGTATGCAATCCTCTAAAGTCTCCACTAGACATTAGTTCTCTAGATGAGAGGAACCCATGACCTCTTTTTTCTGGTCTCGCCTCTGGCTCTGGAGGTCTAGATAGATCACGTGCTGGCAGAGCTGGTTGAGAAACGAACACATCTCGATATTCTCCTAAAGCATGTAACATATTTTGAATATCACTGCTTGCTTTTTGCCTAAAATCCCTATAACTAAGCGTTGGGGGGTCAGTGATAGTAAGTCTGTATAATCCTCCAATACATCAATCTGTTGAAGAAAAAATCAATTATTAAAAATTATATGTATATATATTTATTTAAGGATACGTAATATGAAGATAAGAATTATATAAAAGTCATACCACAAAACCTTGAGAACCACTAGCAGGATGGATCCATGTTCGCGTATGTCGCCAATACCAACGCATATAGTCTGATGCGCGATCTAGTGGTGTATCAGTAAGGTCATTCTGTGCCACTACCAAGGGCCACAAATTCCATGCTGTAATGAAAACTACATGTTCTTCGCGCCAATCTTTATAAATATTTCCTCTTAATTGGAGAGTATGTAGTGATCCTATATTAAATAGTTTTTCTGGAATATGTTGCACCCTACCGAATTGACGGAGAACGCGATCAGCATGATGCCACTAAACTATCCAAAAGCAAAGTCTAGGCACAGATGCACGCCATACATCAAATATCGCTAAGCAATACTCCGGAATCAATTGGACAACCTTGGGTGAGTCATATGGAAGCCAAATGACTTACACAATAAAAGATAGTTACTCTGTGGTATAATTGTAAAACGAAAAATAAGTAAGTATCATAATACAAACCTCATCGTCTTTCATTTAGTCTAACAATATTCTACATTGACGTAAGGCATCTGCCGTTGGCCGAGGATATTGTGGTACATCTCGTCACCTGTGAGGAAAGGGAGAACGTACGTTAGCTTATCAATTATCAAAAAATAGCATATCTGAAAATTATATATGGCTATACCTGAAACCCAGTGGGGGTCGAGTAGGATAAATAGTCATCCGAGGATCGGGTTAGAGAGGTCTGCATAGAGCAAGATGGGGAAATCGGTCCCATACTCATAAATGAAGTAGAGTCAGACAACCACCTATGTTAATCTCGTCATAGTGGGTGGCATTACACATTTCTTTATATAGATGGGGCAACATTGCTGATCCTCAACTGTACTGATCAGCTTCTACAAAATCAACAAGTAACGGAAGATACATTAACATAACTTTATATCCAGTTCTATCTAGCATCAAATACCCCCTAATCAAACGCAGAATGTATGCTCGTATAAACTGGCGAATAGTATCATCATCTGCGTCATCCGGCAAGTTGTTAAATGTCTAAGTCAACCAGGGAACGCTCAATCTCTAGCCATCAATGTCTCAGGAGGCGGTATGATACCAAGCAACCCATTACAAACAATTGACCAATTAAAGTCTGTCCGTCCACATACTGCAGTTCCTGTGCAAGGTAAACCCAACTAGATAGCGACGTCTTGCAGTGTGATTGTGCACTCGCCTTTAGTGAGGTGAAAGTATGTGTCTCCGGGCGCCGCCGCTCAATCAAGGCTGACACGAGGGCGGCATTGAAGTCAAAATGATCGAGTCGTGAAACACTGTAAAAATCAACCTGTACGAGATATGGGACAAAAGCCGGAGGGGAATCGAATATATTATCTTATTGCGCTATTCACCTTATGCGTAGAATTCTATCATCCTGTGCAATTATATTAGACAAACTATCATAAATTTAGTTAACTCAATAAATAATAAAGTACATTTTCTACTCACTCGTCCTTGCCACACAGCTTGAGACACATGACGGGATTGTAAATATAGTAAAAACTCATCCTCTGGTCCAGGATGAACAACACTCTGGTGAGGGTTCATAATGGAAACCAATAACTCAAATATCTGTTAATAGTAACACTAATATGTCAAACTGATGAACAAAATATCATAAGCCAATAATATAATCTTAGTACGACAAACTAATGAACAACAATGAATACATAAGAAAGATATAAGCAAATAAGTACTTTCAAATTAATCATTGACAATTCATATAGCACTCATATGTAAATGATCATCGACAATGAATATCTATCCTCGTGGTTGACGAGAGGGGCATGTGGCACGATTGTGTCTGATCTGTCTACATAATCCACATCTTTGGTTGTCCCTGGAGCTTTCTTGCCAATCCATCTCATTGCATATTCGCGAGGCTTTCGGCCGACCTTTATCTAGAATCATAGAAGGATTAGGGACCAATCGAGGCCCACTTGTGTAAGGCCAATAAATGTCTCCTCCCATTGGACGAAATTCTATCTTGTAAGCATTTAAAATTGTCTCCAACCGAAAAATAGCATGCACAAATTGTAGAGGATCAAGACAGACCTTGGCACATGCAGCAAAGACATGTTGACAGGGATACTTTTGGAATTGAAACTCGTCACAGTCACATGTTCTATTCGTCAAGCTAACCTTGCAAGTTTGCCCATACTGTTTATTAGATGGATCGTAAGGTTCTTCGACTTCAAATTCTGAAACCCTTCTATCAAACGCACGAACTGATAAAGCAGATGCTCTTGCAATTCTAACTGAAATCTTCTTGTGGATATCCTCAGAGAATAAGCTGCCTGTTTGCATGTGAGCAAATGTGGTTTGTGACCGCTCAACCCAATATTTATTCAACCGATACATTGTTGCCTTAACCAAGCCAATAATGGGCAAGAATCTAACACATTTGAAGACACTATTAATACACTCGGCTAAATTTGTTATCATGTGCTCCCAACGACGGCCATCCACATTATATGCACGCGACCACTTACTTTTCGGTATATCCTCTATCCAATTCGCCGCTTCTGAATGCAACTGTCGAATCTGAGGCCAATTGTTCATCAACCAAATGACGCTCATTCAGATAGTCAATGTTCACAAACTTCTTCTTCAACCATTTAATCCTAAACGTCATATTCAAATTACTCGCAATATGACGTAAGCAAAACATGTGATGTGCATGGGGTGGTTGCCACCCATTTTCTGGGTTGGCGATTGCTGCTAATATTTCAGGATAACGATCAGATATCAAACAAATATCTTGCTTGTTCATAAATGTCTTATATTTATCAAATTAAACAAATTATATATACAAATTAGGTCATTATATTTTTCAATATATAAATTAATATTTTTTCTCAATTAAAAAAAATCCATTCAAATGAAATTTTAGAAATACTTTTACTAATTTACTTAAATTCTTGTTTACTTTTTTTCACGATTATTTAAATTTCACTTTTTACAAATTTCAATGAAATTAATTAAATTTTCTTAAAATATAATCTGAATTTTTTTTAAACTTATTATTAATATTTTAATTTCTCAAACTTTAAACAATACATAAATTAATATTTTAATTTCTCATTATATTTTTCAATACATAAATTAATATTTTTCCCCAATTAAAAAAAATCATTCAAATATGATTTTAGAAATACTTTTACTAACTTATTTAAATTCTTGTTAAACAATATTAATATTCCTCAAAACATTAATATTTTACAATTACAATATTTAAGAAACTCAGATATTATATTTATCATGGTGCAAACTAAAAATTTTTTCTTCACCGTTGAACTAATTTTATACAAATTTAAACAAGAAATACATAAATAACTATTTTGTTTTACAATTTATTTTACTAATTTTTACATTTTTTTTAATTTTTTTCCTTACAATTTAAACAAAATTAATTAATATTTCTCAAAACAATATAAAGAAATAAAGACGTTATGTTTTCCAAATTATAGATAAGAGAATTTTTTTGGTAGGCAAAAAGATTTTATGAACATTTCAACTGTAAATGAATTGTATTATGATTTTCTAAATACTTTTCATTTTCCAAATTCCTCAAAAGAAAAAAATATGAATATTTGTTAAGCACATGAAAAATAAATATTTTTAAAAAATAAAATATACACCTTAAAATATAAATGAAGAAGAGGAGTAAACTTACTGAAAAGATACAAATATTCAGAACGATTCATAGGCAAGGAGGAATGAGCTAGAATCACATTGAGTTGAGTAGAAGAAAATTTGAAGGCGAGGAGGAATGCGTAGGAGAAGGCAAACAAATGAACTGGTTATATAAATTTTTTTTTTTTGACCCCCATTTTGGGGGTCAGATTCTTTACTGACCCTCAGTAATAAATTGAACCTCAACGGGTCAGTGATACTGACCCTACGTGGGTAAGCTTTTTCTGACTCACGTAGGGTCAGTTTTTTCTGACCCTTTGGGTCATAATTTGTTTAAAAAATTTTAAAAAAAATTAGAGACGCGGAGCCACAAAATTAAAAAAAAAGATTTAATTGAGACGCGAAGCTATAGGCTCCGCGTCTCATATTTTTATTTTTATTTTTAAAAATTAGTTATATATTTTTAGAATAAGTTTTTAACTTTATATGTATCTTTTTTTTTTATATATATATTTATGTTAAAAAGCCGTTATGCTCATGTGAAGGAAAATGCAGAAGGAAAGTTAGGGAGAATTACGAGTTTATTTTTATAATTATTATTTAATATTATTATTTAATTATTAATAATAAAAATATTATAAATATTTTTTATTAATAAAATTATTATTTTTATATATTTAACTTTTTATGTATCAAACGAATCAATCCTTTAAATTTTTAAATGATGTAAGATGTAATATGTATTAACATTTTTTGTTAGGATTCATTTATTTATTTATTGGTAAGCCCAGAACTCATTTCATGCAGTAGTATATATTGGCGGTATATTATCGTCAAAGCTGTAGGGACTGCCAATAATATGAAATATCTTGAAAAAAAAAAAGTTCAATTTCTTATGAATCTTAATTACTATCTTTTTTTCACTATTAGGCTCTGTTTGGTTCAACAGAGGGGAGGGGAAGGAAGATTAATAGAGGGGAGGGGAGGGGGTTTAATGAATTTTGTTTGGTTGGAAGGGAGGGAAGGGGAGAGAAGGAGAGATTATTGTTTGGTTCAGAAGGGGAGAAGAGGGGAAGTAATTATATTTAGACAAATTTACTCTTTATATTATTTTAATTTTATTTTTTATCAAAAAATTTATTTATATCAATAATTTTTTAAAAAAATTATAAATTCTAATCTTTTTTATTTTTAATTTTTAATAAAAAATTATTTTAATTTTTATTAAATATTAAAATATTAAAATATTAAAAAAAACAAAAAAATAAATTAAAATTTAAAAATACCCTCCTCCTCCCCTCCAAAACCCCCCAATTTGGAGGGGAGGCAAATTTGACCCCCTCCCCTTCTCTCTCATTTTATTTAACCAAACACCTTATTCCTCCTCCCCTCCACTCCAAAACCCTCCAACCAAACGCTCCCTTACACCCTTGCTGAGTTTAAGTTTTCTTCATGCATGGCTTACTAGTCGCCAAAATGGAAAGGTTACAGTTCACAATTTCACAATTTCAGCAACAATTTCACGAACTTATGGTAGAAGAACAAATTAGGGACGAATGGTAAAAGAATGGCTTTTCAAGAAAAAACGAAAAATGAGTTCTGGGTTTCTTTAGAAAGAAGTTCTAACAAAGGGCGATCTAGATTCTAGAATTAAACATCAAATTCACGCTAGAGTGAGATCTGGGTTCTGGGTTTCACAATCAAATTCCAAAATCACCGAGATCTGAGTTCGCTTGACGGAATAACATACTGGAAGTGTGAGTTTGAATTCACATAGGCTGAGGAACGAATTCGCAGAGTGAGGGAGGAAGAAGATGCGTTTCGGCTGAGGGTGGATGAAGGGGGTCGAACGCTGATCTGGGGTTCACAATCAAATCCCAAAATCACAGATTGCCGTTTTTGGGTTGGGGTTTCTTTTTTGCCGTTAGCCTTTGTCCCGCTAGTTTCAGCTGTGAAGGATGCATATGAGGACGGGAGCCCGTGTCAGTCGGACAAAGTTGAGAACAAAAGGTTATAGCATCAGTTGTGGCTGATGATAATTTCCAAAACCCTAGACCCTTCAACGGTTGCCTGAAAGGGAGAGGGTTAATGGGTGCGCTTTGAGGTCTTTGAAGAACGGTCCAGATTGTTTTATAATGAACGGCCTAGATTCTGTTTTTTGGAGTACAACGCTGCGTTTTATCAATAGCAGGAAGACGCTGCTTTTTAAACGGATGCAGAGACGCTGCTTCGAATATCTGACACTGTTTCGCTAACAATGGAAGAGCACCGTCATTGCAGTCACCCTCTTTTAACTCCCGTTGACAAACACCATCAACACCGCTCACACGCCGCCGTTTTCGCCGCGGATTCCGATGACATTCCTCCAATCAATGGCGTCAGTGATTTCTTCAGAGAGATCTCCATCGAGTTCAAGAAGCTCTGGTACCTCGCCGGGCCCGCCATTTTCTCCTTCATTGCCCAGTACTCCCTCGGCGCCATCACTCAGGTCTTCTCCGGCCATGTCGGCACCATCGACCTCGCCGCCTTCTCCATCGAAAACTCCGTCATCGCCGGCTTCTGCTTCGGCGTCATGGTAGTTACTAAATCTCTAGTTCTTTATTCTAAATCTAGAAATTAGTCACGAACGATATGTTTTCCCCAAACTGTAACGGCTAATGAAATTGAAGCGATTCTGAAATTCGAATTCATAATAATACAGCTTGGAATGGGAAGCGCGCTGGAAACGCTGTGCGGTCAAGCGTACGGAGCAGGGCAGCTTGACATGTTAGGGATTTACATGCAAAGATCATGGGTGATCCAGATTTCGACGGCTCTGCTTTTGAGCCTATTGTACGTCTTCGCGGAGCAGATTCTAAAAGCGATAGGGCAAACGGTGGCGATTTCGGAGGCGGCGGGAGTATTGGCGCGTTGGATGATTCCGCAGCTCTTCGCTTACGCCGTGAACTTCCCGATCCAGGCATTTTTGCAGGCTCAGAGCAAGTTAATGGTGATGGCGTGGATATCGGCAGGAGTGATGGTGGCGCACACGGTGCTGAGCTGGTGGCTGATGCTGAAGGCGGGGACGGGCCTGGTGGGTGGGGCGGTGGTGCTGAACGCGTCGTGGTGGCTGGTGGTGTTGGGTCAGTTGGTGTATATACTGAGTGGCACCTGCGGTAGAGCTTGGAGCGGCTTCTCCATCAAAGCATTTCAGAACCTCTCTGGATTCGTTCGCCTCTCCCTAGCTTCTGCCGTCATGCTCTGGTTCGTCTCTACTTTTGTCATCATTTGAATTGAATTCTTTTTACTATTATTATTTATACTGAGTATTTTATCTATGATTCACTGAATGAATGTGATGAAAATGTTGTGCAGCTTGGAAATGTGGTATTTCATGGCGTTGATTCTTTTCGCTGGGTATTTGAAGAATGCAGAAGTTTCTGTTGATGCATTGTCAATCTGGTGAGACATTTGGTTTGTTTCTAAATTCAAATCCAGTTTGCCGTAGTACTAACTGTCTATAGTCTTACACTAACATGTACCAAAACCATGTCAATTATTAGCTAGCCGACAACGCCAATTCATCCACATCCCTTTTGGATTGAGATTAAAAAAAGAAAAGTCTGAGTGCATCTATTGCATGCTTAAATAAAGGTTCTTCTTTTTTTTCGGCCCCCGTGTCGTACAATCACTGTATCCTTTTTTTATTGATTTTTTTTTCCTAAATTTTCTCCCAACCTATTATTTTTATATCATCACCATGTGTCTTAAGATACGAGTAAATTATTCTAATATTTTTTAAGAATTAAAAAAATTATTCATAATTTTTAATATTAAAATTTTTTTTTCATACTATTTATTTTATATCAATAAAATTAATTTTTTACACAAAATATTTTTTTAAAAAAATTATTTAGTTATTTTTCAATTAAAATGTACAAATTTTTTAAAAATTTAAATTATATACAAATAACTCTTTAATCTTTAAAAATTGACAATAAATCCCTCAAATTTCTAAATTTATGCATTTAACTCCTACCATTAATAAGGCTATTAATTTACTAACAAAAGAGTAATATATCTATTACTTTTTTGGGTTGATAATTTTTTTTAACTTTGAGTCATGTATAGATAATCTCCTGGAACTTAGAGAGTTATGTATAGATAATTCTCTTGAATTTTGAATCATATGTAGATAATCATCTCATGTGTCACACTTTTATTAGTAAAATAACAAACTTATTAATGATAAGGATTACTCACACATAATCTTAAATTTGGAAGCATCCATTGTTAAGTTTTGAAGTCAAGAGCATTATTTGTACATGATCTAAAGTACAATAGGATTTTGCACATTTTAGTTTTATCTTTATTATTACATTAATAATAAAAGTACAATTTAATGTTGGAATATAATGTCACAGTTATGCTCTACAAGTTTTTTTTTTTGAAAAAAAAAAAGTTAACAATGATTTGGAAGAAAAGAGGAGAAGAATGCTTTCATACTTTGATAAAAAAATGGACACATTCTATGCAAAAAATGGGAGTGTAAAGAGAACATAGAGTAATAAAAGATAAGGGTAGCCTTACCAATGATTACTCATTTTATAGTCAAAATTCTCTCTCTCTCTCTCTCTCTGTATATGGCCAATTATCATATGTCTTATTTTATTAATATTGAATTTGCAGCATGAATATACTGGGGTGGACCGTTATGGTATCCATGGGAATGAATGTAGCCATAAGGTTTGTTTCAGACACACTATTTAAAAATGAATATTCTATGACTGGTAGTTGATTTACCAAGTCATAAAAAATGGTGCATTTTATTAAATTTGAATCCTGAAACTATGATGCAGTGTGAGAGTATCAAATGAATTGGGGGCAGGTCACCCAAGAACAGCAAAATTTTCACTAGTGGTTGCTGTAATCACCTCCTTCTTGATAGGTCTCTTGTTGTCCCTCATTCTAATCATCTTCCAGAAACAATACCCTTACTTGTTTTCGAACAACACAGAAGTGAATGAATTAGTTACGGAGCTAACACCAATGTTGGCCTTCAGCATTATCATCAACAATATTCAGCCTGTTCTTTCAGGGGTTGCTATTGGGGCAGGCTGGCAGGCTCTTGTAGGCTATATAAACATTGCTTGTTACTACTGTTTTGGGATCCCTCTAGGCCTTATATTAGGCTACAAGCTTAAGTTAGGAGTCATGGTGAGTCATTCTCTTATCCTCTTCACTATATCATTTTGCTTCTATAACTATTCCTAATAAAAAGGAGAAACTAAAGTAATGATTGAAGGGTTACTTTCAATGAATGATTTGCAGGGAATATGGTCTGGAATGGTGTTAGGGACCATCCTACAAACCTGTGTTCTTTTCTTCATGGTTTACAAAACCAATTGGAATAGAGAGGTAATCGAGATTTTATATAAATTATACGGTAATAGATTGCATTCGAAGCAAAGCCAATACATATAAAAGGTAAGGTTTTATGAATAATGAATCTAGTTCAAGTATTGATTGCTAAATTTATTGTAAATCGCAGGCATCCCTTGCTGAAGATAGGATTAAGAAGTGGGGTGGGCATAAGGATGAATCCAAAAGTGAAGGACATTGAAGATCTATCAATAAGCATGTAAGTGGAGCTATTTCCAATTGCAAGTTTTGCACCATTTTAGTTTCAATTGAAGAAGATGGATTTCGCCTTTAGTGATATGTTTGTAGACATAATTTGGTGTTGTTTGATCTATATAGTTGATCCCATGTAGTAGGAAAAAATGTATTGTTGTTGTTATTGTTATGATTTTGAAGAAGACAATGTCTTCCATCACAAAGGTTTATTTTTGTTCTTCAAATAAATGCCTTTTCCAATTTGGCTAATATTATTAGTTACATAAACTATTTCTAAGGCAAAATCCCAGGCAATTTATTGTGTAACCAAGTATGAATTTAATGGATTCCTTGTTTGCCTTTGTTCTCATCATTCTTGTGCTTGTTACTCCACGGGTCATTTTTTTTAGAAAATAGTGGAATTGAAGAAAATAAACATAAAGTAAATTGTATAATTTTTTTTCAATTTAATATTTTTTCCTCAGATTATAATTGAATTGAAGAGAATAAATTTTAAAAAAATCTAAATCTGAAAAAATTAAAATTTTCCTCCATTTTTTTCTCATTCTCTTCAATCCAAATTATTGGGGCTGTTAGGTGTAAGAGGCTGTTAGGTGTAAGAGAAAGAGGTCAAACTAAGAAAGAGTTGACATTCAAAGAAGTGTTTTTAAACCATCACCCAAAAGTGGAAAATAAATCAACAGTGTTGGTCCTTTGGAAATTTAGATGCCGTAGCTTGTAATGTTCTACAATACCAAAATGACCTGGTTTCAAGTAACTTCACGTGAACTGCATTTAGAGACAATTCTATAGATTTGTTCTCTTTTTTGGATGGTCTAAAAATTTGTATGGCGCAAAGCCGACAGGGTTGTGACATAACCTTCAGCAGACAGCAATCAGACAGATACAACTACCCGGACAACCACTGACACCAAAAGCTAAGGCACTGTAAACTTTCATTCACATGAGATGAAGTTATTCATTTACACGAGATTTTATAACTCGGACAGAGGCTGAGATAGATACCCCTGCATCAAGACCAAGCAGGCGGTGTGGCAAAATATTGGATTTTAAGGCAAAAGACCATCAACACAGAATTATTCTTCATCCAGGCACAAAACAAATATCTGAAGCATGATTAATGCCTTCAAGGGCTAGTTGATTAATTAGAGGAAATTTTCTGAGGACAAAGAAACCTCAACATAATCCATTCCCTCAAGTGAAATATTCATCTTCCTGCAAACTCATCAGCAAACTGATCCAGTTTACCTCAATTCCTTCAATGATATAGAATGAACACAACAAACCAGTGTAATTCTTCACTAGACTTAATGTGTACATGAAGCAATCTGACAATTATTGAACAATTCCAATTGTAATTATTCTCCTTTCTTTACTTCAAATAATCAACCATTGATTAAAACTACTATAGACATGCGTCGGGGAACCCCAAAAAAAAGAAACTGCATTACATGGAAAATACAATCCAATCAAACGTATCTTACGAGCTTTGGGTAAGCTCACAACTTCACAACAACGAAGACAAGGCAGAATAATGAAGGATTCCATGATTGGTTGAATCCGCAGAGGAAAAAAACTCATCCATGTCATGAATCAAGATGATATTAAAAATGTGATTAACCTTTGGAAATCCAAAATCATAACTATGACATGAGAAGAACATATAGGAACGAAGAAAATAACAGGCAACACGTTGTAAAAAAAATGTGCAAGTTAATCTAAAAATAAACAAAGTAATGTGAAAATTACAGTATATATAAATGGAATCAAATTTGACACTCCACTTTTTAAAAGTTAACCGCATTTTATTCAGTTGAATTTTTATTAAATAATAAACATTAAGATAAACAAAGTAAAATATTATAAATAAAAGACGTTACTCTCCAAATCTTTTGGGCAGATTGTTTTTAAATTTTGGAAGTTTCTCTTAATAAATTTTTTGGAAATTTGGTTGCACAAGTCACCATATCAGCTTTATTACAACCACGCATTGCTGGTTGATCTCTAAATCCGATTACTTGCATCTCATGGAAGCCCCCATGATACTTGAAAGTAATTTTTGAAAGGCTAAAATATATTTTTGCTCTTTTAATTTAATTTTAATTTTAATTTTTGTTTTTAAATTTTATTTTATTTTAATTTTTCATCTTTAATTTTATTTTAGATTTCACTTTTGTCATTTAATTTCATTTGATTTTAATTTAGTCTCTTAACTTTATTTTAAATTTTATTTTCATTTTTTTATTTCATTTATTACTAATTTAGTTCTTTAACATTATTATAAGTTTCACTTTTGTTCTTCAATTTTATTTTTGTTTAATTTGTTCTAATCTAACTAATAATTCCATTTTATTTAACTAATGAACCATATAGAACCTTTCTATCAAATACTTTAATTTAAGAGTGTTAAAAGAAAAAAAAATATTCGAGTAATTTTTAAAAATTAATGGTCAAATTAAAACAAAATGATATTAAAAAATGAAAATGAAATATAAAGTAAAGTTAAGGAGCTAAATTAAAACTCAATAAAATTAAAGAATGAAATTTAAATTTAAAGCAAAATTGAGGGATTAAATTAATATCAAATGAAATTAAAGAATGAAAGTAAAAACTAAAGTTAAGTTAATAGACTCAATTGGAGCTAAATAAAATTTTAAATAAAATTAATGAAACCAAAAATGTACTTTTGTCTTAATATATTGTTGAAAAGAAATATACATAGAATAGAATGTATTAGATTTATTTAAATAAAAAATTTTACTTAAATGCATAAAACTTATTTGAATAATAAATTATATATATTTTATATTTATCTTTGTTAAAAATTGATATTATTAATTTTAGAGAAATTAAAAAAATTTATTTTCTATTTAAATGTCCTATTATTTTAATTATCAATGGCTTAATTAGTCCCACAATAATTGAGGTCCCATGATGGCACCATGCACGTTTTTAGTTTCCTAAAAAACTCAATCATTACATTATGTCATTACATACATCAAACACTTGCCCAAAAGCCATAAAAAAGCAGCAGCTACTCCTCTTTTTGTATGAAAAATATTACAATATTTTCTGCGCATAATTTGTTTTTTAACTTAAATGCTTTCCATGTATTACCTGCTTTTTAATATATAAAGATTAAATTATAATAATGTTGTACAAAATGCACTAACAACTATAAAAGCTGCAAGTCCCCCAACCCAAAAGAAAAAGCTGCGAGTCTCACGACAAGAAAAAAAGTAGTGTTGATTTTATAAATGATAATAAACAATAAAAAATTATGATTATCTTACAATTTTTATTAGAGAGAGAGAGAGAGAGAGAGAGAGAGAGATATATATATATATATATATATATATATAGATTAAATGGATAGGTGTTCGCTATCCACGTACGCAGAAGCTTTTTCATAATTATATACATGATATGCAATAATGGGTAACATAATCATATACTTTTATATAAAAGAAAATTAGTGGAATATAATTAACAACGATTAGAATCTTTTTCATAATGAAAAGAATGCATTATTTATATAATATATATATATGTTAGGGTAAATTATATTTGATATATTTTTATTTTAAAATATTACTAAAATTCAATTTGATCAATTTAATCTATATGATTTTGGAGCAATTAGAAAATTACAAAAATAAATCATTTATTTTGAACAATAAAGAGTGATTAATCAAATCCCACAACAGGTTTTAAGTCAATAGGAAATCCTAGGAATTTTGGATAGTTGTTTTATGACTAAATTATATTTGGTATATTTTTTTATATTAAAAATATTATTTGACTCATATGATATTTAAAGTATATTATATTTGGTATATTTGACCCTTATCAATAAAACTAACTTTTTGTGCAACATAATTTTTAATATGATGGTAAAAACATGCAAGTTGGTATTAAACTCTAACTTAATATGCTAATTTTATTTTTTTAGAAAAATATATATTGTACAAAAAGTTAATTTCACTAACACCAAATAATTTAGGGAAAAAGCTTCTACAAAATATATCAAATGTCAAGATAGTTGGATGTGTTTTGAGACAAAAAGCATCTCATGTATAATTTAATTAAACTTAAATCACACAACTTTTTATGAATATTTTCTGAATAAATTACATAATCTCCTCCAAAATAAAAGGTTAACTTATATTTTATTCTAATTTTATTTTTTTTTACTAAAATATTTTTCATTTAAAATTTTTAATTAGAAAACATATGTATTTAGGTTTACTGTAGTATAGTTTGGTCAAAAAATTTTAAATCGGATCAAAATGTAAAATAATTTTTTGTTTGAAGGGATGTATGTGTATATTTTAAAAATAGATAAAAAGTTTATATAATTTTAACAACATTAAAAAAATTTACATAACTTACTCATATTTTTTTTAAATAACAGTTTTGAACTACTTGTACTTTGTATAATTCATTGAGTTTTTATTTGTCTAGTTTGTCTAAAATTAGTTTGCTAAATCTATCATTCAATAGTTAATTTGTTTAGTCGTCAGTTAATTATTGTATGATATTTTGCATTCAGAATTTATCATAAATAATCATATGAATATTAAGATAATGAATAATTTTATTACTAAATATTGTTTTCATTTATAGTTTGGATATTTTTAAATTACCTATAGCTATTATTGGTATTAATGGAGACTTTTAGATTTTAAAATATTTACTTAATTTTAGTAATAATTTTTTTTTGCTCTGAAACTCTTGATATTTTTAAAGCATTTGAACCCCAACTAATTAAAGTGAAGTCGAGTTGGGTGAATCTACTAAAGAAGACAAAACTCTCCCAACACTTATTTTTACATTTACAAAGCTCAAATTCGAGACATTGTTTAAGGGGAACCAAGTTTCTAATCATTCGGACCGACAAGCTGTTTATAATTTTAGTAATAACTTTAGTAATAAAGATTATGACAATACAGATGTAAATAATTTTCTCAAGGAGATTTGATTTGAATTTCAACCTAAATTCTTATAAAATCCTTTCATGTCAAAGAATAAGAATTTGAATTTCTCTCCAGCAAGAACCTTGACAGAGTCCAACCAACTATATCTCCGTACTGACAACTGAGGTATATGATACAGTAACACTAACAATGGAGGAGGAGTGTCATTACAGTCACCCTCTTATGACTCCCGTTGACGAAACCCATCAACACCGCCCACACGCCGCCGTGTTCGTTGCCAATTTCGATGACATTCCTCCGATCAACGGCGTCAGTGATTTCTTCAGAGAGTTCTCCATCGAGTTCAAGAAACTCTGATACCTCGCAAACGGGGGTGATGGTGGCGCACACGGTGCTGAGCTGGTGGCTGATGCTGAAGGCGGTGACGGGTCTGGTGGGTGGGGCGGCGGTGCTGAACGCGTTGTGGTGGCTGGTGGTGTTGGGTCAGTTGGTGTATATACTGAGTGGGACGTGTGGTCGAGCTTGGAGCGGCTTCTCCATCAAAGCATTTCAGAACCTCTGGATTCGTTCGCCTCTCCCTGCCCTCTGCCGTCATGCTCTGGTTCGTCTCTACTTTTGTCATCATTTGAATTGAATTCTTTTTACTATTATTATTTATACTGAGTATTTTATCTATGATTCACTGAATGAATGTGATAAAAATGTTGTGTAGCTTGGAAACGTGGTATTTCATGCCGTTGATTCTTTTCGCTGGGTATTTGAAGAATGCAGAAGTTTCTGTGGATACATTGTCAATCTGGAGTGTGGCTTCTCTCAATTCGGTAGCGCCAACATGATATGTATTCAGTTCATTTTGTCATTTTTCAACCGTCTTTCTTTTTTAAAAAAGAAAAAACTAAAAGAATATAAAAGATTTTATAAGAATTTGGCTTGAAATACAAATCAAATCTCCCTTAAGAAAAGTAAATATTTGTATTGTTATAATCGTTGTTATTAAAGTTATTACTAAAATTATAAACACCTATTAATCTGAGTGACTACGAGTTTAGTTCCTCTTAAGCAATGTCTTGAGTTTGAACCCTTTGAATGTAAAAACAAGTGTCAAGAGAGTTTTATTCCTTTTAGTGGGTTCACATGACTCAACTCGACACTGATTAGCTAGGGTTCAAGCAGCTTTTAAATACTAGAGTTTTAGATCCAAAAAAAGTTATTACTAACATTAAGCAAATATCTTAAAATTTAAATGTCTCCATTAATTCCAATAATCGCTTTAGGTCATTTTAAAAATATCCAAACTATAAATAAAAACAACATTTAGTAATAAAATTATTCATTATATTAATATTCATAAGATTATTTATGATAAATTATGAATGCAAATTATCATAAAATAATTAACTGATGACTAAACAAATTAACTATTTGTGCATTGAATGATAAACTCTAGCAAACTAATTTTAAGTTAGACTAGACAGATAAAAACCCAATAAATTATACAAAGTGCAAGTAGTTCAATCTTCTTATTTAAAGAAAACATGAGTAAATTATGCAGTTCTTTTTTAATTTTGTTAAAATTACACAAGCATCTTATTTATTTTACATAGACATCCTTTCAAACAAAAAATTATCATATACTTTGGTCCAATTTAAAATTTTTTTTACCAAAGTACCCTCCATTAAACCTAAATATATATGTTTTTTAACTTAAAAAATTTTAAATGGAATGTATTTTGTTTAAAAAATTTAAAATTAGACTAAAGTGTAAATTAGCTTTTTATTTTAGAGAAAGTTATGTAATTTGCTCAGAAAATACTCATTAAGAGTTATGTGATTATCATTAGAGTAAATTATACTATTTTTTTAAAAGTTTACTTAAATTATACATGAGATGCTTTTTGTTTCAAACTACATTCGATTTTCTTAACATTTGATATATTTGGTAGAAACTTTTATTCTAAATAATTTGATGTCAGTAAGGTTAACTTTTTATATAATATATATTTTTTCTAAAAACAAAATTACTTTTTTTTGCCATATTAAAAATAAAATGAGCATATTAAGTTAGAGTTTAATATTAACATGAGTGTTTTTATTATGATATTAAAAATTATGTTGTACAAAAAGTTAGTTTTATTAAAATATTTGAGAAGTTTTTTTTTAATTAAAAAATAAAAATTACTCATGATTAAAATTTAAAAGTATTTAATTTTGAGTTTTTAAGGTTTTCAAATTATATTAAGATTCTACTTATCATTACAAAGTAAAAGGTTTAGAAATTATAAATTAGAAAAAATAATTTATCAAATGAAACAAAAATTTTATCAAATGAAAAATAAAGTTACGAATAGTATATATATTAGTTTAAATGTTTATATATATAATTATTTATTATATTATTTCACTGATATGTTTATATATATTAAAAAATGTGTAATATTATTAGAGGAGATTTGTGCTTGAGATGGTAAAAAAGTTAGCACTTAATAGAGGGTCACATGTT
Organism: Erythrophleum fordii; assembly: GCA_032878935.1. Lineage (NCBI taxonomy): Eukaryota > Viridiplantae > Streptophyta > Magnoliopsida > Fabales > Fabaceae > Erythrophleum > Erythrophleum fordii. Next base: position 41,848,975 of record JAVQMF010000053.1, on the reverse strand, counting down.
CGAGTTTTGAATATTACTTTTGTAAAATAATTTCTTAAATCAGTTTTATCATTGACCTAACCAATTCTCGTCCAACTAGTCAAATCTACCAGTCTGATCTAGGTTTCAAAACATGGGCTATATTTTATTGATTGCTGTCTATTGAAGTTTAACGTCCCCACACTTTTGGCTTTATCCCATATAATTTTTAAGCGATCTAGAAAAGAGAACAAGTTTATAGAATTGTCTCTAAATGCATTCCATGCAAAATTACTTGAAAACATGTCATTTTGGCATTATAGAACACCCCAACATCTAAATTTTTGAAAAAATAATACTGTTGATTTGTTTTCCAATTTTGGGACATGGGTTAAAAATGCTTCTTTAAATGTCAACTCTTTCATGGTATGACCTTTTTTTTTATTGCACCTAACTGTCCAAATAATTTGCATTGAATAAAATAGGGGAAAATATGAAGAAGGAAAATTTTAATTATGATTTTTTTAGTTCTATATTCATTTTTTATTTATTCTCTTCAATACAATCATAAGTTGAGAAAAAAATATTAAATTGAAAGAAAAAGTTATACGATCTTTTTTAGTGTCTATTTTCTTTAATTCCACTATTTCTTAAAAAAATGACCTGTGAAAAAACAAGCATGAAGATGATAAGAACAAGGGCAAGCAAGTGATCCATTAAATTCACACTTGGTTACAGAATAAATTGTGTGGAATCTTGTGTTAGAAATAGTTTATGTAACTAATATTAACCAAATTAGAAAAAACATTTATTTGAGGAATAGAAATAAACCTTTGTAATGGAAGACACAATCTTCTTCAATTGAAAATAAAAGGGTATAGAACTTGTAGCTAGAAATGGCTTTGCTTACAAGCTTATTGATAGATTTTTTTGGTATCCTTCACTTCTAGCTTCATCTTTGTGCTTGCCCCACTTCTTAATCTTGTCTTTGGCAAGGGATGCCCGCAACTTACTATAAATTTAGCCATTAATATTTGAACTGGATTCATTATTCATAAGAATTTACTTTTTTATGTTTTGGCTTTGCTTTGGATGCAATCTATTATTATATAATTTGTACAAAATCTCGATTACCTCTCCATTCCAATTGGTTTTATAGACCATGAAGAAAAGAATGCAAGTTTGTAGGATGGTCTTAAACACCATTCCATACCATTTCCCTTGCAAATCATTCATCGAAAGTGACCCTTCAGTCATCACTTTACTTTTTTCCTTTTTCTCATAAACTGCTACAAAAGCAAAGAAAAATGAGATAGTGAAGAGGATAAGAGAATGGCTCACTATGACTCCTAACTTAAGCTTGTAACCTAATATAAGGCCCATAAGGATCCTAAAAGGTAGCAACAAGCAATGTTTATGTAGCCAACAAGAGCCTACTAGCTTGCCTAATAGCAACCCCTAAAAGAATGGATTGAATGTTTACTAGTTCATTCACTTCTATTTCTTTTGAAAACAAGTAAGGGTACTACTTCTAGAAGATGGTCAAAATGAGGGATAACAAAAAACCTATCAAGAATGAGGTGATTATAGCAACCGCTAGTAAAAATTTTGTTGTTCTTGGGTGACCTACCCTTAGTTCATTTGGCACTGTTACACTACATTATTTTAGGATTCAAATTTAATAAAATATACTCTTCTCCATGACTTGGTAAATCAACTATTAGTGATAGAATATTCAATTTTAAATGGTGTGTTTGAAACAAACCTTCTGGCTGCATTTATTCTCATGGATATCATAATGGCCTACCTTAGTATATGCTACAAATTCAATATCAGTAAAATAAGGCATATGATAATTGGTCATATACACATTGTGAGAGAGAGAGAGAAAGAGAGAGAGAGAGAAAATTTTGGCCTTGAAATAAGTAATTATTGGTAAGCCTACTCTTATATTTTATTACACACTCTCCAATCTTCCTATTGTCTCCTTTTCTTATTAAGTTGTTCCTTTAGTCTTGCTATGTGGCTTAACCTACACTGGCCCATATTTTAAGCAAGTTAGAATTTAGGTTGCAAAGCTCGTTCAGATGACCAAACTAACCTCAATCAAAGTGAGATTCTAATAATAATGGAAGATTCGTATTGCAATACACAAGCCTAAGGCCTTTATTATGAGTTTTTTAATAAAATTATAATGTTTAATATTTTTATCATTCAGCATTATATTACTCAAGAAAAATGCATAATAATCTAACTAATTATTTAGGGTAAATTACACTAATATCTCTTTAGATTGGTTATATTACACACCCAATGTCACTTGTGTTTTAAAAATACCATCCAATTTGTCTAAAGTTTAATATATATTACAAAAATTTTATTTACTAATTAAATTTCGTCAATAAAGTTTTTTTGTGTGCATAAAATATGTCTTTTTTCTCCCAAAATATGAAAGCATTCTTCTCCTCTTTTCTTCCAAATCATTGTTAACTTTTGCTTTACTTGTAGAGTATAATTGCAATATTATACTCCAATATTAAATTGTACTTTTATGATTAATATAATAATAAAATTAAGACTAAACGATACAAAACCCTATTGAACTTTAAATCAAATGCAAATAATGCCCTTGACTTTAAAACTTAACAATGAATGCCTCCAAATTTAAGATTATGTGTGAATAATCCCTTATCATTAATAAGTTTGTTATTTTACTAACAAAAGTGTGACACATTAGAGAGTTATTTATGTAGGATTTAAAATTCAAGAAAATTATCTGTATATAATTTAAAGTTTCAAAAGATTATTTACACATGACTCAAAGTTCAAATGGATTTTCTATCCAAAAAATTAAAAAGATATTACCCTTCTATTAGTCAAATAATAGCTTTATTAATGACAAAGTTGTACGCATTAAATTAGAAGTTCGGATGGTTTATTGTCAATTTTTAAAGATTAAGAGATTATTTGTATATAATTTAAAATATAAAAAGTTTTGTGCATTTTAGTCTAAAAATAACTAAGTGATTTCTTTTTAAAAAAAACATACACATGTCTTGTGCAAAAAGTTAATTTTATTGATAAAAAATAAATAGCATGAAATTTTTTTTTAACATATATCAAATTTCTAACAGTGAAATGATATTTTTCTAAAGTATGTATTATTTTTTCAATTCTTGAAAAATATAAGAATAATTTACTCATATCTTTAAGATGCTTTGAACCATAAAATTGGTTACGTTCCTATAGCAAGTTATGTGATCCCTTCTAATCCACATGGAAAGTGTTCATATTAAAAAAAAAAAAAAGGTTGAGCAAAAATTTAGAAAAAAAAAAAATCAATCAAGAAAGAATGCAATGATTGTAAGGTATGGGCACTAAGGAAAGATCCGACATTTACTCTATGTTTGGACGGGCAAGGAAAAAAGTGAAAAAAAAAAAGTAAGAAAAAATATTTTCTCTCTATATGTTTGGATAAATAGAGGGAAAACGCAAAGGAAGGAAAACTCATTAATTTATAAAGACAATAATATTTTTATTGTATAATATTAATAACTTTTATCAATAAATGAGATATTTTAAAGAAAAGAAGTTATACTTTAAATATAAATTAATTGTTTTGAATTTATACATATATATATATGTATATATATTTAAAAACAAATAAGAATAATGAATTAAAAAATAAATTTATAAAAATAACATTTCAATTTTTTTAAAAAAATTTAGCCAAATAATGAAATAAGAAAAATAGAAATAAATTTAAAAATTATCATTTTAATAAAATAACTATGGTTATTTATTTTAAAATTTTATAAATATTATTTTAATATATATTTATAGATTTAAAGACAATATATATAAATATAATAGATATTTTTAATTATTTTTATATTTTATATCTAATGTATTATTATATATTATAATATTATATATATTAATATACAATATTATGTATTTAAAAAATATTATATATATATATATATGATGATGATGATGTATTGCCATATTATTTGTGGTAATGCATACTAACTATTATTTAGTCACAGGGCGCTTGAAATTTAGTTGATGGTTTTTTAATTTATTTTTAATACATATAATTTATTAATTTTAATATTAAAAAATATGCTATTATTTTATAAAATATTTTTATTATTAATTGGTTTTGTAATAAAATTCTAAATGAATAATTATAATATTAATTAATTAAAATATTTAAAAATTTTGACTAAATTAATAATTTTAGATTTGTTACTAAAATTTAGTCAGAAAACCTTGATTTCCAACTAAATTTCAATAAAATTTTGACTAAAATTTTGTTGAAAAACATTTTTTCGATTGTAATGTAATCAAGAAATTTTCAACCAAATTGCAGTTGAAACAGTTTCTGATTGTAATATAGTCAAAATTTGTATGACTAAACCGCAGTCAGAAATATTTTTTAAAAAATTATTTAAATTATTTTGTTTAATTTTAAGCATGTATTTTAATAAGTTTTTTATGACCTTATTCAAGAACAATTTTTTTTTCTGTTACTTGAATGTATTTTTAAATTGTTTTTTTTTTCATTATTTGGCAAATTTTTTTTTAAAAAAATTGAAATGTGATTTTTATAAATTTATTTTTTTTTGAAAAGTCATTGTTATTTTTTTATATATATGTAGTTGAAAAATGAAAGAATGAGAATTAAGTTAATAGAAATTAGTATCCGTTTATCGGGTCAAAATGAAAATAGAGAGATAAGAGGGGTCAATTTGAGAAGGTGCAATATGAATCATGTTAAGTAGGGTTTTCTTTTCAAAAATTTTTTATATTTAACCAAAATTTTTTTGATGGAACTCACCCTTATTTTCTCTTCAATTTTTTCTCTGATCCGAACAGAAGAAAAAATTTTCTTTCCCATTTTTTTCTCTAAATTTTTTTCCCGTCAAACGAAGCGTTAATCATCTGTTAAATGCACCTGGACTTCTTTTTTTTTATTTTTTTTGTTTTGCTTCTCTCTAATCCGGATAGGATGGGGATGAATCGGCGTTGGCGGCTAGCCAATAATTGACATGGTTTTGGTTCGTGTTAGTGCTGGCTACAGACAACTGGTACTGGAAGCGCAAAATTGATTTGCATCGGGAAACAGACCATGTATCTCGGAGACCTGATGGACGAGAAAGGCTTCTGTATTGCTTTGGCGGGGAACAGTCGTGGTGCAGTCAAATTATTTTGAGAATTTTATATTTTTAAAATTACAAAATAAAAAGTTGAAAAATGACAAAATGAATTGGTTGGATATCGTGTTGGCGCAAGCAATTGAAAGTAGTCGCACTCACCAAAAGCAATAAGCTGACAGAGTCCAACCAATCAGGGACCAGTTACTCTGCTATCCAGTCAAGCCATTTGATTTTCCTGATTCTCCTCCTTTTTTATTTATTTATATTTGTGACAAAACGGGAAAGATGAGAGCAAGTGGCTTTATTAGATCATGATTGGACACCATACGAATACGAATGCATTGAAGCTAAAACCAAACAGTTATATATCTTCTCCATACTGACAACTGAGAACACTGTAACACCAATAATGGAGGAGGACCGTCATCATAGGAACCCTGTTATTACTCCCGTCGACGAACCCCACCAACACCGCTCAGACGCCGCCGTTTTCGCCTCCCACTCAGATGACATTCCTCCGATCAACGGCCTCAGTGATTTCTTTAGAGAGTTCTTCATCGAGTTCAAGAAGCTCTTGTACCTCGCCGGGCCCGCCATTTTCACCTTCATTGCTCAGTACTCCCTCAACGCCATCACTCAGGCCTTCTCCGGCCACGTCGGCACCATCGACCTCGCCGCCTTCTCCATCGAAAACTCCGTTATCGCCGGCCTCTGCTACGGCGTCCTGGTAGTTAATCAATCTCTAGTTCTTTATTCTAAACCTAGAACTTAGTCACGAACGATATGTTTTCCCCAAACTGTAGTGGCTAATGAAATTGAAGCGATTCTGAAATTCGAATTCATAATGATACAGCTTGGAATGGGAAGCGCGCTGGAAACGCTTTGCGGTCAAGCGTACGGAGCAGGGCAGCTTGACATGTTAGGGATTTACTTGCAAAGATCATGGTTGATCCTGATTTCAACGGCTCTGCTTTTGACCCTACTGTACGTCTTCGCGGAGCAGATTCTAAAAGGGATACGGCAAACGGTGGCGATTTCGGAGGCGGCGGGAGTATTGGCGCTTTGGATGATTCCGCAGCTGTTCGCTTACGCCATGAACTTCCCGATTCAGACGTTTTTGCAGGCTCAGAGCAAGATAATGGTGATGGCGTGGATATCGGCGGGAGTGATGGCGGTGCACACGGTGCTGAGCTGGTGGCTGATGCTGAAGGCAGGGACGGGTCTGAAGGGTGGGGCGGCGGTGCTGAACGCGTCGTGGTGGCTGGTGGTGTTGGGTCAGTTGGTCTATATAATGAGTGGGAAGTGTGGTAGAGCTTGGAGCGGTTTCTCCATTAAAGCATTTAAGAATCTCTGGGGATTCGTTCGCCTCTCCCTAGCTTCTGCCGTCATGCTCTGGTTCCTCTCTATTTTTGTCATCATTTGAATTGAATTCTTTTTGCTATTATTATTTATACTGAGTATTTTATCCATGATTCACTGAATGAATGTGGTAAAAATGTTGTGTAGCCTGGAAATGTGGTATTTCATGGCGTTGATTCTTTTCGCTGGGTATTTGAAGAATGCAGAAGTTTCTGTAGATGCGTTTTCAATCTGGTGAGATATTTGGTTTGTTTTTAAATGCAAGACCGGTGTTAATTAACTGTCTATGGCCCACGTACTCTCTCCGGTCTCCGCTACAAATTATTTATTGAAAAATTATTTTAGTTTAAAATATAAGTTACTTTTTTAAATTATTTTAATTATTAAATAATTTTTTTAAATATTACTAATTAAATAAAAAATTATTAAAACTAATACAATTTATTAAGGATAGAGATAAATTTTTTAATTAGGGATAAATATAAAAAAAAATTTTAATACAAATTCAATTAGTTAAATTACCTTTAATTAATTTTTTTAATATTTGTGAGATAGATATTGGTGACTTATATTGGAGATCGGATGAAGTATTAATTAACTGTTATAGCCTACACTAACGTGTACCAGAACAAGAAGAAGCCAAATGTTAGTGAAATAAAAAATTTATTAAAGACAAATGATTACTCACACATAAATTTAAATTTAAAGTATTTATTGTTAAAATTTGATACCAATGGTATTATTTGTATATAATTTGAATTTCAATTGAACCTTGTACATTTTAGCTTTTTTTATTATCATTCGTGCCATCTAATATTGGAATGTAATGTCTCAGTTATGCTCTACAAGTGAAAAAAAAGTTAGCAATGATTTAGAAGAAAAGAGGAGAAGGATGTGCTCATACTATGGAAAAAAAAGGATATATTTTATTCCCAAAAAAATTTTATTGGCAAAAAATTAATTAGTAAATGAAATTTTTGTAATATATATTAAGTATTAGATAAATTGGATGATATTCTTAAAACAAGAGTGATGCTGGTTGTAATATAACCAACCCAAAGAGATATGAGTGTAATTTATCCTAAGTAATTAGTGAGAATATTATAAATTTTTCTTGAAATAATATAATGTTGAATTATAAAATTATTAAAGATTATAATTTAATTAAAAACACTCATAATAAAGACTTCAGGCTTGTCTGATTGCAATATGAATCTTCTAACATCAATGGAATTTCATTTTGATCTAGTTCTTCCCAAATCAAAACCTTCTTTAATTTATTAATATCTTGGACTTTTAAAGTCAGTTTGGTCATTTGAACGAGCTTTGTATCCCCATTTCTAGCTCGCTTAAAATATAAGCTAGAGTAGGCTAAGCCACATAGCAAGATTGAAGGAACAACTTAATAAGGAGAGGAGACAGTGGGAAGATGGGAGAGTGTAAAGAGAACATGGAGTAGTAAAAGATGGGGGAAGCCTTACCAATGATTACTTATTTCAAGGCTGAAATTCTCTCTCTCTCTCTCTCTCTCTCTCAGAGTGTTTTGATGGCCAATTATCATATGCCTTATTCTATTGATGTTGAATTTGCAGCATGAATATACTAGGGTGGACCGTTATGATGTCTATGGGAATGAGCGCGGCTATAAGGTTTGTTTTAGACACACCATTTAAAAATGAATATTCTATGAGTAGTAGTTGATTTACCAAGTCATGGAAAAGAGTATATTTTATTAAATTTGAATCCTAAAACTATGATGCAGTGTAAGAGTGTCGAATGAACTAGGGGCAAGTCACCCAAGAACAGCAAAATTTTCACTAGTGGTTGCTGTAATCACCTCGTTCTTGATAGGTCTCTTGTTGTCCCTCATTCTAATCATATTCCGAAAAGAGTACCCTTACTTGTTTTCGAATAACACAAAAGTGACAGAACTAGTGACGGAACTAACACCAATGTTGGCCTTCACCATTATCACCAATAACATTCAGCCTGTTCTTTCGGGGGTTGCTATCGGAGCTGGCTGGCAAGCTCGTGTGAGCTATATAAACATAGCTTGTTACTACCTTTTTGGAATCCCTTTAGGCCTTATATTGTGTTACAAGCTTAAGTTAGGAGTTAAGGTGAGTCATTCTCTTGTCCTTTTCACTAGCTCATTTTGCTTCTAAAGCTATTCATGAGAAAAAAGAAAAAGTAAAGTGATGACTAAAGAGTTATTTTCGATGAATGATATGCAGGGGATATGGTCTGGAATGGTGTCAGGTACCATCTTACAAACTTGCGTTCTTCTCTTCATGGTTTACAAAACCAATTGGAATAAAGAGGTAATCATGATTTTATATAATAGATTGCATTTAAAGCAAAGCTAAAACATAAAAAAAAAAGGCCTTATGAATAATGAATCTAGTTCAAATATTGATGGCTAAATTTATTGTAAATCATAGGCATCACTTGCCGAAGACAGGATTCAGAAGTGGGGTGGGCATGAGGATCAATCTAGAAGTGAAGAATATTGAAAAGATCTATCAATAAGCTTGTAAGCGGAGCCATTTCTAGCTATAGCTTTTATACCCTTTTATTTTCAATTGAAGAAGACAATGTTTTGTCTTTTCCAATTGCATAAACTATTTGTAACATAAAATTCCACACAATTTATTATGTAATCAAGTATGAATTTAATGGATCCCTTGCTCGCCTTGTTCTTATCATCTTTGTACTTGTTATTTCACGAGTCCCTTTTTTTAGCAAATAGTGGAATTGATGAAAATGGACACAAAAAAAGATTTGTATAATTTTTTTTTCAATTTTTATCAAATTATAATTGAATTTAAGAGAATAAATAAAAAATCTAAATCTAAATATAAATTAAAATTTTTCTTTTTCATTTGTTTCTAATTTTACTCAATCGAGCCATATTTGTCCTTCGGAAGCTTAGATGCAGTTGCTTAAGGTGTTCTACAATACCAAAATGACTTGATTTCAAGTAATCTCGCATGAAATGTATTTAGAGACAACTCTATCGATTCATTCTCTTTTTTGGATGGTCTAAAAAATCATATGGGACAAAGTTGATAAGGTTGTGACATTGACCTTCAAAAGACAACAATCAATAAGATACATCTACTAGTACAACCACTAATGCTAAAAGCTAAGGCACTAGGAACTTTCATTCACATAAGATGAAGTTACTCATTGACATGAGAAATTATAACTTGAATAAAAGCATAGATAGATAAACCTACATGAATGACTAAGAATGTGGTATAGTAAAATATTGAATTTTAAGGCAATAGAACATCAAATGAGAATTATTCTTTATCTAGGCATAAAACAAGTATCTGGACCATGATTAATGCCTTCATGAGCTAGTTGATTAATTAAAGGAAAGTTTGTGAGGACAAAGAAACCTTAGCATAATCCCTCCCCTTAAGTGAAATATCCATCCTCTACTAAACTCATCAGAAAAATGATCCAATTTACCTCAATTCCTTCAATGATATAGAATGACACAACATACCAGTATAATTCTTCATTAGACTTAAAGTGCACATGAAGCAATATAACAATATTGAATGAGTCCAATAGTAATTATTCTCCTTTCTTTACTTAAAATAATCAACCTTTGACTAAAACTACTATGGACATGCAGTGGGGAAAAAATACTGCATTACATGGAAAATATAATCCAATCAAATATATCTTATGAGCTTTAGGTAAGCTCACAACTTCAAAACAACAAAGCTAAGGTAGAATAATAAAGGATTCCATGATTGGTTTAATATGCAAAAGAGAAAACTCATCAATTTCATGAATCAACAAGATATTAAAAATGTGATTAACCATTGGAAACCCAAAAAGAAATGGGCAAGCATAGGATAAAAAAATTAACCAAAAGCATTAATACCTCACTTTATAGAAGATACAAAGGATGGGTCTTATCTTAACTCGAGTTCAAATAGATCAAAGATTTAATTTCAAACAATTCAAGAGGGGCTAACCACAGAGAAACAAAATTCTTTTTATATTCAAATATTATTTTTTTAATATGATTTTTTGAAAATGAAGTACATTAATTTAGTTCTCTAATTAAAAAAGTATTTCTTTTTATAATCATTTAACAAATTATTTGACATGTTATCAATGGAAACTCACATAATCAATGATCTAAACTTATTTGGATTTTATTTAAAAATAAAATGGGTTTGGTTTTTTATCAAAGTCACTTTGTTTCATAATCAAGACGCGAAACAGTTTGTCAATAGATTTGGTAAATAGTATACATGTTTATATAGATATAAAAACTAACCTAAATAAAAAAAAAATCAACTTTTATATTCTATATAAGTATGAGAAAATTGTATGAACTTATAATATTTGAGTGATGCATAATTTTTACATTTTCTTATAATTTATTACAAATATATATATATATATATATATATATATATATATATATATATATATATATATATATATGATTATAATATCTATTATATAAACTAATATTTTATTATTAATAGAGTTGATTGCAAGTTTAATGAGCCGAACATTTAATTTTCAAGTTTAGCTTGTTTAAGTAAACGACCTTAATGTGTTAGTCAAGCTCAAGCTTAATTCATGTAACATCATTCTTTAATTAAAATATATGACATGTTATATTATACGTTTTATGTAATTATCACTATTAAAATGAATTATGTGAAATGTATGATGTATGATAATATGTTTGCATTAAAATTTTAGCAAATATATTTATTTGATTTTTTTATATTTTGGTGTTTAGTTAAAATTTAAATAGATCTATGTATTAAAAAATGTACTAAATAATGATTAATCAAAAACTAATTATTTAGTGAAATTGGAGTTAATTTAATATCCTGTTAAACAATAAATAAACTTTAAGAACGTTTATCTAAGGAAAAATATTTTAATAAGGAATATTAAAAATATATTATAAAAAATTATTATCCTAAGATGAAATAAAATACAGACAGACACAGACACAGACACAGACACGTAGATTTGCATATATAAAAGAAGTAATGTGCAGACACACACGTACGCATGATCTCATGTTTACTAAAATAATGGAAATATGGCCAATGATTGTGTGGTCCAGCGGGACGTTCCATAGTTTTAACTTTCAAGTGCCATCAGGCAATTTTAAGTTGGGGCTTTGGTCCCCCACAACTCCCCTTTCCCGTTCCTGACCCACATGAGGTAGCAATTCGTAAGTGTGTAACTTGGGAATTAGGGAAAGGCATTATCACCACACACACCCACACTTGCGGAAATCAAACGACTCTCCTCCTCCTCATATCCATAGAATCTGATTGTCTCCTACCACATATATTTTTCATGTTAAATCAACCTTGTGAATCCGATGATGAAATTTTGGGTCCCAAAAATGAGCAGTGCTTCTATAGTATATTGATTGAAACGACAAATAATTAAAATGATAATCTCAAAGCATGGCGGGGCATGATAACTTCTTTAAAAGGCATAAAAAATTTCCCTTTTCTTAAATATGTGGAAGGTGATCATAATAGATTTTATCCATTGGGAGAAAAATGGAATCAAGATATCATTTTTTAATACTCTCATAATAATGAATGAACAGTAGGTATTATTCCTACTCTTCAAATATTCCTACCATTCATATGTTGATGAGGATGATGTTATTATGACCATCTGACGTTTTTTCAGTGCTTGCTAATACTGTCATGATTGGTACTTATATGGCTAAGCTTTTTTCAGTTGTTCAGGTCATCATTTACGAACAATATCTTTCTTCTCTTAACTTAAAGTATAAAAATAAAATTAAAAAAATAATTTTAATATTTTTATTTTTAATAATTTAATAATAATAAAATAAATATTATGCATGAATTTTTATTTTCTTTTCTATTTTTCTTAATCATACAAACCGAACCTAGATGTCACAGATAGAAGGATCGGGTGAGAGCAAGGTGTGGGCACTGTACTAGATGAAGAGATTGGATCCGTCATGCATTCGAATCTTCCCTCATGCGTAGACCAAGCAATATTGAGTCTCAATTGCTGGCAGTTGTGTGTCCCATCATGATTTCTTGTCTGCTCACGTCAGTATCACATCATGATGTAGGCTTCGCTTTTGCTAATCCTAATAGGATTTGATCGATGATGTGACAAATTTAGGTATAGTTTTAATAATATAATAATTATTATATGTGAAATAATATTTTGTGTGATGATTAAAATTTATTTATTTATTTTAATCTCCAAAAACCAAGATTAACCTAATTTAGATTTGAGAGATAATTATTTAAGTTTATCATAAATTTGAATAATGACATAATTACTATTACATATAAAATAATATTTTTCTCTATAATTTTATATGCAATTCCTTAACATTTTTAAATATTTAATAATAATAATAATTTTTAATGAAATTGATTTAATTTTTGTATAATTGATAAATATAATTGTAATAATACAAATTATTATAATTAATTATACTTTATGATAAAAAATTCATTTGCAACTTATTAAATTAACGGCACAAATACAAATAATAATTATTCAATGTAATATGTGATTTTAAATTAGTCTCTAGTTGCGTGAAATTATATTTGAAAATTGTTAATACTCATATATATTCAAATTTCACACAGGAAATTCACAATCTATCATGTAAGCTATTGGTTTAACCAATTATTAGAGACATGTAACAACAACATAGTAAAAAAAATCTAAAAACTGATCATTTTATAGATTTTACTTTAGCATGAGTCTTAGTAATGACAGAATGATTATTAAATATAAAATACTATTTTTTATCTATGTTATTAAAGTCAAAAAAGGTAAAGGTCTTCATTAAGTCTTGTCAAGGAGAGAAAATGGTCAAACAATTTGCACATCTCGCGTCTCCTTTGCATCATAATCAAATGAAACTGACTCCCTCACCTCGATCTTCGAAATTAACTCTAATTAGATCACGATTTAAGTCCGAACTAGTTGATTTTTCTTAACATGTTGATTGGTTTGGGCAAGTGAAGGGAATATAGGTTCAAGTCTAAGCCAGATCAGTTTTTTCGTTATAGAAGGCAGGATCATACACGAGATCTCCTATATTTTAAAAGCTTCAGATTACCCATCTTTTTCTTTTTCTTTTTCTTTTTTTTTTTAGTTGTAAGGTCTTGTCCTCCTTAGAATATAATTATTTATGTAAGGTCTACTTTATTCTTCTTAACATGTTGACAGGTTAGGGCAAGTGAAGGGAATATAGGCTCATGTCTAAACCAGATCAGTTTTTCTGTTACAGAAGACATGATCATAATACAGGAGATCTCCCATATTTTAAAAGCTTCAGATTACCCATCTTTTTGTTTTGTTTTGTTTTTGTCTTTTCTTTTTCGTTTTGATTTTTAGTTGTAAGGTCTTGTCTGTCCGCCTTAGAATATAATTATTTATGTAAGGTCTAGTTTATTCTTCTTAACATGTTGATAGGATAGGGCAAGTGATGGGAATATAGATTCAAGTCTAAACCAGATCAGCTTTTCCGTTATACAAGACAGGATCATACAGGAGATCTCCGATATTTTAAAAGCTTCAGATTTCCCACCTTGTTTTGTTTTTGTTTTTTAATTTTTAGTTGTAAGGTCTTGTCCGCCTTAGAATATAATTATTTAACATGTAAAATTAATGGGATGCCCATATTGCTGTTGGTCTGGCATAAAAATTTTATAAGATGACTCCAAGTAAATGTTTTTTCATTAATTAAACTAACATTGTCAAATGTGAAAAAAAAAAAAAAGAAAATTCATTGAATTTTGAAAGTTAATAAATCAACGTATAACTATAATAGACATTAGAGACAAAATTAAAATTTAAGACCGAATTAATGGACCAAAATTATATTATTGTTAATCTTAAAATGGTTACACATATGGTTTAGGATCCTATTTCTAATTGATTGTAAAGACATGTTCTTTATTTTAAACTATTACAAGACACTATAGTTAGTTCAAATGTCAATATTGTACATGAACTCCATTTTTGTGACATAGAAGGTCTATCACTTGTAAAGGGTAGAGATCCAATTCAAAATATCAAAATCACCTAACTTTAAAAATTGATGTCACGGCGCAGCCCCAATCCAAGTGTACAGCAAGAGTACATTATATTATACATTCAATAATAAAAGGAATGTAGGATCTAACTCGAAACCTTGTAAGGAGTCTCCTATAACGTAACGACAAGCGAAAATAATTGAGCTCACCATAAGAGCCGCAAAAGCTGCCAAAAATATAGCGACAAAGACAGCCACGTGCCCCACTAGTGGACTTCCAGATCCCAATGCATTTGAAACTCTAGTACTAAAACCTAACGACCTAACCCCAATGCATTTGAAACTCTAGTACTAAAACCTAACGACCTAACCCCTAGAAAAATTACTTTATACATTATTGGAGACCACTGTAAATGAATATCTATCGGCGCATTGATGAATGTTACGGGAAGCAAATCATGCTGCTGAGCCAACCGCTTCTGGTATCGCATGGATTGCAGTGATAATTGATAAACTGGTCATAAAAATTACGAAAAAGTAACCGTTTGGGCCTATGGTTCGGCTTTTTAACGTAAATATATAAAAATAAGTAATAAAATAAAAAGATATATAATCTTACAAATAAATTTCTCATATATATATAACTAATTTGTTTAAAATTTTTTTTTGAAAATACAGTATCATAAAAATAAAAATTTTTAAATTTGAAACAAGTTTTAAACATTGACCCACAGGATAATTGAGCTCACCATAAGAGCCTCACAAGCTGCCAAAAATATAGCGACAAAGACAGCCACATGCCCCACTAGTGGACTTCCAGCTCCCAATGAAGCCCTAGTACTAAAACCTGAGAACCTAACCCCTAGAAACGCTAATGAAAAGAAATTATTTTATATATTATTGAAGACCACTGTAAATGAATATCTATCGACGCATTGACGAATGTTATGTGAAGCAAATCATGCTGCTGAGCCAACTGCTTCTGCTATTGCATGGATTGCAGTGATAGTTGATAAACGGGTCATAATAATTACGAAAAATTAACCGTTTGGGCCTATGGTTCGACTTTTTAATGTAAATATATAAAAATAAAAATAAAAATAAAAAAATATTTATAATCTTACAAATAAATTTTTCATATATATAACTAATTTTTTTAATAAAAATTTTGATAATACAATGTCATAAAAATTAAATTTAAAAAAATTTTAAATTTAAAATTAATCTTGACAAGTCAGTTTTAAATATTGACACAGGTTAGTATGGTCTATGGGTAAGAATTAATTTTTTTATTTTTTAATTAATTATTTAAAATTTATAAATTTATTTTAATAATTATTTCTTAATTTATTTATTACTTAAATTTATATTAAATTCTTAACTATAAAAAAATTTTATTTGTATTTTAAAAAACATAATATCTTAACATGTATATCATCTTTTTTATAATTCTGTAGTTGTGAGAAATTTATATTTTGAGAAATATTAATCAATTTTGTTGAAATTTATAAAAATTTAAATTTAAATATCATTAAAAAATTTTAGATAAGAATTTAAAAATATTAATAAAAGTGTTTTTAAAATCATATTTTTAACAATACTTTTACTCATCCTTTTATTGTGGGACAAGCCATTATTATGATTGATGACTGCTATTAGTTTTTCAAATTCAATGTTCATTTGTATTATTAAATTATACTTTTAAATCTATTTTTCATAGTACTTTATTTTCTTTACCATCCTTAATTTACTGAACAATCAATTAATACAAAAATTATATTTTATACACTAACAATAAAAAATATATTTACAAATTAAAAAAAAATTCATATTTTTCAAAATACAAATATTTTATAACTACAAGATTAAAAAATTATATTTTATATATTAATTCAGATTTTTCAAAAATTTTCTTTATAGTTTAAAAAATTTTGTATCACTTTAAACAACAAGTAAACTAAAAAAGTATTTTAAAAATAATTTTACAAATTTTTTCAAAAAAAATCTTATCATTACTTTTTAAACCTAATTACTTAAAATATTTACAAATTTAAAAAAAATTCAATAACTTTTCTCAAAATATAAATATTTCATGAATATAGCATTAAAAAAAATTATATATGCAAATTAAGAATTGTATTCTTCAAAATACAAATAAATAAATTTTCCTTTATAGATGAAAAAAGTATAATATATATTTAAATAATAAATATATTATAAATAAATTTAAAAAAACTTTTACAAATTTCTTTTAAAAATTATTATCTAAACTTTTCTTTAAATAATTACTTAAAATTTAACATCTACAAATTTAACAAAAATTAATTAATGTTCATCAAAACATTAATATTTCAAAATTATAATATTAAAAAAAGTAAGACATTATATTCTTCATAATGTAAATAAAACATTTTTCTTTATAGTTGAACAAATTTTATACAAATTTAAACAATAAATAAATAAATGATTTTAAAAATTATTTTACCATTCTTTTAAAATTCTTATCTGAATCTTTTTAAAACAATTATTTAAATTTAAATTTCTAAAAATTTAAACAAAATTAATTAATATTCTTCAAAACATAAATTTCTCACAATTATAAAATTAAATAAATTATATATACAAATTAAGACATTATACTCTTCAATAAATAAATAAATATTTTTTCTTTATAGTTGAACAAATTTTATATAAATGTAAACAATAAATAAATTAAAATATGATTTTAAAAATACTTTTACTAATCTTTTTAAATTCTTATCTAATTTTTTTTAATGATAATTTAAATTTTAATTTTTACAACTTTCAACAAAATTAATTAATATTTCTCAAAATATAAATTTCTCACAACTAAAATTAAAAAAAATTCTATAGACATGTTAAGATATTATATTTTTTAAAATACAAATAAAAAATTTTTATATTTAAAAATTTTAATATAAATTAAAAAATTTATTAAAAGAAATATATAATTTTTTTAAATTTTAATTTTAAAAATTTTAAATAAAAAATATAAAAAATGTTTTTAATTCGGACTCAAGGGTCACACTAATGTGTGGGTCACTATTTAAAATAGACTCATCAAGGTCAATTTTCATTGACATTGACAGGTTAGTTTTAAATTTAATTTTTTTTGTAAGTCCCTCAAAATTTTAAAAAAATTAAATATTAAAATGAGATGCAAAGCCACAAGCTCTGCATTACTTAAAAAAAAAAATAGCTATATATATGAGGAATTTTTTTTTAAGATTATATATATTTTTCTTTTATTTTTTCTTTTTATATATTTACGTTAAAAAGTCCTTATGGTTCACCTGAATTTTTAATTAATTCTTATATCTTTTCTTAAATCAATTTCTATACTTTCTAAATCTTAAAAATTTGGTTTCCACCGTCTTGTTTAATCATAACTTCGTGAATTTATACTCACTTGGTTAACTAGAGTACATTTGTTGCTGTTAATGTATTGATTTGTAATAATTATGATTTATTTTTTTATTTATATTCTTTCTTAATTATTTATATTGATCCTTAATTCTATCCTAATCCTTTGATTTTAAGTTGATTAAGTAAAGTTATTTTCTTTTTCATTTTTTAGTCACATATATATTTTTATATATTTAATCCTATAAAAATTCAATGGAATAAATAACAAGAAATTTATTCAGCAAAATCTTTCTCTTTTTGTTTTCTCTAAAATTAACATGGTATCAAAGCTTCCTTTCTTTTATCTTTTCACTGTTTAATTATTCATTCTTTGAGAACAACTTAGACTCGAAGATTTGCCTCCACAATAGAAGTTTTCCTTGACGTACCAGCCTCTATTTATTCTTCGATTTGTGTTTCTATTACCATCAAACCACCACGCGCGATGTTTGGTTGTTTAGTTCTCCAAGAACAATTTAGACATAAGAATTCTCTTTCGTGACAGAAATCTTTCTCCATTATTCCAACTTCTGTTTGATGTAGATACATGATTCTAGTGACTTCTGTTTCGTACACGCACCAGACCATTGCCTTCCTTATTGTTTTTTGACATCCCCTGTGAAATTTCACGACCCATGGCAACTCCGATGGCTGTGAAATCACTCCGATATTTGATACTTCATCTCTTTGAGAATCACTCCGATCAAACAATCCTCATTCCTGACCTTACAATTCTATTCCCGCTATAGTACTTGCTTCCACTTTGCTTTTGTTCATCATCAGCCTAATTGCCGTGCTTGAGTTCCAATCACCTTGTTGTCGTGCTCCTGAAGCCATTTGTTTGCCACTGCCTATTCTGTTCTTTGCCATGCTTTGGTTCCATTCAAGTCTCTCTATTCTCCATTGCATTGGGTCTGTTGCTTTGCATTCCACTTTCATTGCTCTACTTCTGTTCTATCCTTCTTCAAATTGTTGCTCAAATGAAATCCTGTTTATAAAGGATCATCTTAGAGGTCCTTTTCAGTGCCACGCACCATGTCATCATCTCCTACTACCTCTTAAGATGTTGTAGTTCAAATTTCAACCTTGTCTGCCACTGCACACACCATCATGTGTTGCCATAGTACCAATTGCCAGAAACACATCCTGCAAACTAGTAGATTCTTTGGTTGTCCAATTCACCCTCTTCCAAATCAATTCCTAATTGAGTTAGATTGATTCTTAAGGTTTTGGGGTGAGATCTTTTCATTTCTACTATCCATTTTTACAAAATCCATCTTTGTCATCATATTTCTATTGTTGCAACAATATAGAAAATCAATCTTGTACTGGATAACTACCTAATTCAACTTTCTCCATCATGACTATTGCTACTAATGAAATGCTTACTTTATCCTCCACTCAACCATCTCTCTTTGGTGATCTTAAAAACTTTGTTAAACAACTTTTCAATACCTCTAATACACCTATTGCTTTACCTACCCCGTCAATGACCCAAGTATCGAGTCTTTTGGTGAACTTCCTAACACTTCTGAGGTTACGCCCCCTTCCGATGGTGTTGCTACCCTTATTGACCCTACCTTCGACATGCCTCCCTCCTTCGATCAACCCACCCGATTCCTTTCTTGCTCTATGTGTCTACTTTGACGTTGATTGGAGTGGTGATCTTATTGATCATCCTTCTACCAATGGTTACTGCATTTTTCTTAGTCACTTTCTTGTCTCTTAGTGTAGCAAGAAACAAATACTATGAGCTCATTTTAGTATTAAAGTTGAATATCATGCCTTTGCCGATACTACTTTCAAAATTCTTTGGCTTCGGTGGTTGCTTATTGATTTGAGATTTTTACAAACCTCTTTTACTAATTTTTATTGTGACCATCGCAGTGCCATTTAGATTGCTCACAATGATATTTTCCATGAGCGCACCTACCATAATGAGATAAATTGTCATTTCATTCGATAGCATGTTACTAGTAGGGCTTTCTGTTTGCTTCCTATTAGTACCTTAAACAAACTTGTTGACTTATGTACCAAATCACATAATCCTAGCCGATTTCAAACTTTAGTGGACAAATTCAAGTTGGTTTCCTATCTCTCATCTTGAGTTTGAGGGAAGGTGTTAATGTATTGATTTGTAATAATTGTGATTTATTTTCTTTATTTATATATTTTTTTAACTGTTTAGGTTAAACCTTGATTCTAGTATAATCTTTTAATCTTAAATTGATTACGTTAAGTTATTTCTGTTTTGGTTAAATTTTTTTTTTGTGTGCTTTTAGTTACATATATATTTTTATATATTTAATCTTATGAGAATTTAATGTAATAAACAACAAAAAATTCATTCAATAAAATCTTTTTCTTATCTTACTTTCTCTAAACTAACAGAGTTGTTAAGTAGGAAATTACTTGGAACTTGGCACTCTACTGGACTTTGGGGGTTGCACGTGGGTGTTTAACTGGTGAGCGGATCCTTTATTCAGAACCAAGCTGGGCACGCTGTACCCATCC
Source organism: Erythrophleum fordii (assembly GCA_032878935.1). Lineage (NCBI taxonomy): Eukaryota > Viridiplantae > Streptophyta > Magnoliopsida > Fabales > Fabaceae > Erythrophleum > Erythrophleum fordii. The sequence continues at coordinate 41,828,506 of JAVQMF010000053.1, read as the reverse complement.
TCAAATCTTAGCCGTTCGTTCAATCGAACAAACACCCATGCGCCACATCCCCCTTTTAAGATGGTTGAATCTCCCCTGTTCGTAATTGAGCAGTCGCAATCGTCCCTTTTCCAGCCTTAATCTCACCGTTTCGAGCATCATCTTCCTCTGCCCTCCTCACTATTCCTCATCATTTGTACTCAAAAGCACGATTCCGGGGCGATGGAGAATGGGAGGGCAGTAGCGTTAAAGAGGGCGATGGTGGCGGTGGACAATGCTGAAAATTACAAAACCCACAATGTCGAGATTCAACATCCACGGCGTTAAAGGATTCTGTATCTCATCATTTGTACCTAGTCCTTTCATTGACATGATAGAATACCAAATTTGCTATATTCTCTTGCTGTTTCGATGTGTTCCACATTATGAAGAATGGAACTGTGTTAAGTGGTGTTTCTATAAATGATAAGGAATAAAGGATACATTTTTGACCTTTTTTTCTTCCACTTTTTGTCCAATTTTATTCATCATTTGAAAGTATTGATGTCTTATTTACATTGTTTTGGGAGATGTAGATATTGTATTCTGCAAGATGTGTGCCAATTTCTGCTCTCTGTAAACTTTCTTAGCGTTCTGTTGATCGATGGTTTTTAGCTCGAAGCATAGTAATACTGCTTAAGTGACGCTTGTCAGTAAGTTATATTTTTGTCCTTCTTTGCTACAGACACAATATTCAATTAGTACTATTTGAATTTTTAATCAACGAGGAAATCACTTTAAAGCTGTTAATGTTTTCTGAATTTATAAGAGTTTGGATCAAATATTCATGTATTGTTCAAGCATTTAGTGGGGTCCGTTATTTGAATTTATTGGAGATCACGTGGCGCATGAGTGTTCGTTTGATCAAACAGACAGCTGAGATTTCAGGATGGGTCAGCATGCCCAGTTAAACTCTGGGTAGAGGATCCGTTCGCATTTAACCGTCACAAGTCACATTTGAATATTTAGAAGCCATAAAACTCATGTTCACAGGTCGCATTCCATTCTTGCTCAAAATAGATTGAAATTGGCTGCCCTTGTCCTTGCAAATACGAAGTATCCTCCAACAAGCCCAACCTCAAAGGTGAAATCCTACTGTCCAACACGCACAAGTTTATGCATTGAGTTTGCAAAGGCTTCTATTTTTTAAGCATGGAAGCAAACCCTACCGTCCGTAAATGCTGAGGTTCTCAACCTTTTCGAACATTTCTTGTTTTATAAATTTTATGGAATTAGTGTTTTACAGGGGAGCAGCTTCTCTCCTGTTTACGCGCAAACATGAGCCTCCAGTCTCGAGAGAGAAGTTGTTTTATTTTATTGTTTATTCACTTTCTTCTTCTTTTTTTTGTTGAACTTATGATTTCGCTCACTCACAACTGGACTCTCATGTTGGCGCGCAAACTGGAGACAATCCGCTAGTGTAGGATATGTTTACTGTTGCAATTGACCTTTGTGTTGGGTGTTTTCGACTTAATCCGTTGGTTAGAAAGTCCCTAATTTTTTCCACTTTAGGATTCATGTTGTTTACTGTCACTATAATATAGAGAATAGAGCTTCTTATTTGTGATGCCATTGTCTTTTACACACCACGAGGAATGAAGAAGCCAGATGTTTTTTTGTTTGGGCTAAAAGTCCGAGTGTATCTTTACTGTTGCAATTAAGGCCTCTGTTTTGACTTTTGATCAATAATGTAAAAGTTAAAAAGAGCGTAATAAAATCACATACTACTTAAGAAATGGCATACCATATGGATAAGACTGGAGTTTCAAGCTCTGGATTTGGTAGAGGATCAGAAAACAAGGTAAGTAGCTCAACCATTATTTAAGGCTAAAATGATCTCTCGTCAATGTTCATAAAGTATACAAAGTCATAAAAACAAAAACAGATGATTGGCTACGGTGGGAAGGAAGTTACCAAATTATTCCAGCTGGAGGAATAGCAGAGCAAAAGAACTCTCCAGTCCCTTAGAAATTCTCCATGGAAATTGGAATCCCAGGTGTTTTCACAGGAAGTAGAGAATCTCATATGTAATCCAAGTAACATAACATTATCAATATGAAGAACCAATAGCAAACGCTGCTCCTAGGTTACATATACCAGATTTAAAAACTAATAAACAGAGAGCTATGTGGAAGCAAAGGGTCATGGAAGAACTCATGATAAGCGGAATGATCCAACTTTGCATAAGTTGGGTCTTTCCTATCAGGTTCTGTAATACCAAAACGACCTGATTTCACGTAATCTCCCGCTAAATGCATTTAGAGACAACTCTACAGATTTGTTCTCCTTTCTGGATGGTCTGAAAAACCGCATAGGACAATGCCAATAGTGTTGTCACATTAAGACAGCAATCAACAACATACAACTACCAGTACAACGATTGACATGAAAAGCTAAGGCACTCGCAAATTTCATTCACATAAGATGAAGTTTATTCATTTACATGAAAAATAATAACTAGGACCGAGGCTGGGATAGATGCTCCCGCACCAAAGCCAAGAATGGGTATGGCAGAATATTGGTTTTTAAGACGAAAGACCATCAACATAGTATTATTCTTCATCCTGGCACAAAACAAATATCTGGAACATAATTAATGCCTTCAAGAGGTAGTTGATTAATTAGAGGAAAATTTGTGAGGAGAAAGAAACTACCCCATAATCACTCCCCCAAGTGAAATATTCAACCTCGAGCAGACTCATCAGAAAAATGACCAAGTTTGCCTCTATCCTTTGATGATCCATAATGAACACGCCAAACCAAGTATAATTTTTCACTAAACTTGATGTGCAACTGAAGCAATCTAACATTATTGAACGATTCTAATAGTAATTATTCTCCTTTCTTTACTAAAAATAACAAACCATGGACTAAATCTACTTTAGCCATAGGTTGGGGGAAAAGATACTGCATTACATGGAAAATACAATCGAATCAAATATATCTTGGTTAAGTACGAGCTTCGGTAAGCTCACAACTTAAGAACAAGGGAGAATTATGTTTAAGGACTCAGAAATAGAAAAATTTATTTTCAAAGACCTGTTACTATTAGGTTATTGCTAAAGTAAGTGGTAATCGTCCTAAAACAACAAGTAGTAATCGATCTTCTTGGTCATTTGTTATAATTTTCCATAAGAACAACGAAGGCACGGCAGAATAAGAAAGTATTGCATGATTAGTTCAAGCCGAATAACCTAAGTTCGATACAATTTATTGAGAATAACACACTAACTTCTGAATCAAATGATGAAACTCATCCATTTACTAAATCAACAAGATACTGAAACTGGGATTATCCGTTGAAAACTCAAAAAGAAATGGACAATCATAGGTTAAAAAAAATTTATCCAAAGCATTAATACCTCAAGTTTAAAGAAGATATAATTGAAGGGTCTCAACCCACAGAGTTCGAATAGATCAAAGCTTCAATTCCAGACAATTCAGAATGGACTGCCAACAGAGAAACAAAATCCTAATAAACTGAAAAGTATCCAGAGCCTACGCAGTAAGAACCACGGCCCCACCGGCCTCCTTGATCTTCTTCTCCGCAATCTTGGAAACGAGCTTAGCCTTCACCACAACAGGCTGGTTCTCCGGCAAAACTCCCTTACCCAAAACCTTGAAGTATCCATATTGAGTCACATCAATCAAGGGAACACTGTCCTTGGAGGCCTTCTTTCTGACCTCGTTAGGAATCAAGGACCAGAGCTTGTCGATATTGACAATGGGGCAGTAGAACTTGTTGCGAAGCTTATGGAAATAGCGCATACCCACTTTCCCAAAATACCCAGGGTGATACTTGTCGAAGAGGATTCTATGGTGGTGCATACCACCTGCATTACCACGACCACCGGGGTGCTTCCTGTGCTTGCCGATACGACCATGACCGGCGCTTACGTGGCCGCGCTTCTTTCGGTTCTTCTTGAAGCGGGTCGTCATCTCAATCCCTCTGCAAAAGCTTCTCTTCTCTCAAGTATCGGCGGCCGAAGGAAAGGGCAGGTTAGGGTTTCGGGGATTTGTCAGAGAGAGGAAAATGGTAACGATCGGGTTCAGTTTACATTTCTGCCACTAGGGTTCCGTAACTAGGACTTGGGAGGCAGGGGCACAAGTGGAAAGTAACGGGGTTGGACCGCATTTTGTATGTAAGTAAACTAAGTTAATTTTTGAAATATTATTTTTTAATTTAATTTTTTTAACAAAATATATATTAATTATATGATCATCTGGACTTATTTAGATAATATTTTAAAATAAAATGAGCTTGGATTATGAAGTTTGACTCATTTAATCAAGGTTCGAACAATCTGCCAATAGGAATGGTAAATATAACAATATTTATATTGACATAAAAAATAAACTATGAACTTTTATACTCTGTATGTATGAGAAAATTGTATAAACTTACATGTTATAATATTTTAACATGCATACACTTTTATATATATTTATAATTATAATTATAATTTTTCTAAAAATATATACAATTACAATATTTATTATATAAAATAATATTATTAATCATATTATTTCTGAGTTTAATGAGCCAAACATCAAAATTTCAAACTCCGCATATTTAATTAGACGATTTTAATGTGTTAATCAATATGCAAGCCCTCAGCTAATTACATATTAATTTATTATCAATTAACCACTTTATCTATAGCCAAAGCTATATGTTGACTAAAATCTAATGTAAAATAGTAAATGAGTCACAACATACATAAGCACATAATCTAATTTATAATATTGTTTAAAGGGTTAAGAATATTGATGATAAGGACATTACAGTACATACATCAACAACAAAAAAATCACATATTACTAGTTAATACTCAAGATATACATATGAATAATATCATACAATCAAAAAATGCTTTTTAGTAAATATCACTAAGTCAGCCGGTGGAACAATTATATACAATCAAAAGACTCCACAATGCTATACCTTCAATCCAACATCTCTGAGTTAGAAGGAATTGGCTAAGTCTCTTCAGTTACTACAAAAGGTCTTCATTCCTATGATTATCTAAACTTGCCGAACCTAGGTATCTTGACATGTATCCACTCAATCTCAATGATGAGTTGTAGGTATTCTTACTATTTGAACATATTATTATGCACATGAGAATTATAAAAATTCTCAGTAGGACAATAATGAATTAAAAATTAATAATGATTTAGTTGTCACATATTTAAAATTTTTTTTTTTATCTATTTGAGGTATCATTATATCATACAAAAAGAAAAATACATGGCAATCACATAATTAACAATAAACATCACATCTTATAACAATAATAGAAAATATCACATAATAAAAGCTATGCATATGAACAATCAATTTAAATTTCTTATAATCATCATAAATCCCAGCAAATTTAGGCATTTAATGTATTCTCATGTGATGGAAACATGACTCCACCATCCTTAGTCATACGATTCAATTAAATTAAAATACACTTAGGTGTTATATCTAGTGTTTCATGCCACTAAATACAGACTTAAGTCTTCAAAAGTCACAACATATCTAGGGATGAAGGATTGCTTCCCTTAACTTTTATATATCTACAAAAGATAATCTTTAGAGTATCCATACATATAAAGAAACCAAGTTGTAAAACAAACTATCTAGGTCATCCCTTAGGGTAGATCCACATCACATACATAAATAAAGTTTCCTTATACATGCCAAAGAATCATCCATACATATAAAGAGAAGTCAGTATGAAACTCATCCCTAAAGAATCATCTCTTTTGAATACTAATGGCATCTAATTGTCTCAAACTCTTATACATGCCAAAAATAAAATTATGATACTTTGCATGCTAAAATTCTATTTTCAAAGGAATAACTCATCAAATTAGACAAATGCATCAAAGTATACACATATATAGTAGTACAATTATCAGCATATAGCATATCGATAATAAAAATACTCTTAGTCACTCATAATGATTTCCATGGAACCCATTCTTCTTATGATATCTTTTAGTATCTTAAATATTTTAATAGTTTATATTTCATATTCGGTATTCCTTGCGCATTAGCCATCCATATATAGGTATCATTCCGAGTTTAGTCCTCCGTGTATAGGTACTAGGGCATGTGAAGGAAAGTGGTCCTTTATACATAGGCATCATTTGGTGTTTAGTCTTTTGTGTATAGGAATTATAATCCATGCTGGGATTCTAGTTATTTATGCATAGGTATCGTATGGGGGAGAGTCATCTATGCATAAGGCCCACACACATATTTAATATAGGGATTAATTATGGAAAGTTTAATCTTAACTATTCTTAAGGTTCTAATGGAATCTTTTTTTGGCTTTTTAATTTTTATATGAAAAGGTTCCAAGCCCTATAAGATTTATAAAAGCCTCATATTACTTAACAAATGCTTATTTAAATGTAGGCTATACATTAGATATATGAACCATAGGAATAAATAAAGAAAAATAGCTTTTTTTAGAAAATTTTCTTGTGGCATCATGGCACCCTATGTCTTTCTTCCCTATGAATAAAACCAATGACATCACGACACCATGTCTTCTTCTTCCTCTAAAACTTGTGTTTGTACTGTTCATCCAAAGAGTTTCCTATTATCTAACCTTAGTGACCCCAAATGGTTATTTTAAAAGTCTAATAATCATTATACAACAACAACACATCCACCATAACCAAGAACAACCATTCAAATCAAGATTTGTCATTTAAGCTCTTCTAGAGAGAAAAAGAAGGAAAGATGAAGAGAATAGAGTATTTTGCTTTTTGGAATTAACTTTTAACCTCTATAAAACCATTATTTAAAACATAAGACATAATCAAAATAAAGATTAGAGTTTTCATCATGCAAGCCCTTTTAAAGAGAGAAAATGAAAGTTATTAAAGATAGTGGGAGGATGGAAAATTTTTAAGGGGTTCTAAGCTCATTAAAAGTACTTATTCTCATTAAAATCATCATTCAAGGTGTCAAATAGCCATAAACAAGTGTTGTCCAAACTTCACCATGGAAAACTTCAAGCTTTCTAGAGAGAGATACTATGAAGAAGATGAAGACATGGTGAATGATTTCCTTCGTAAAACAAGAGAGTCTTACTTTAAATTTGGCTTGAATTTCCTTTCTCCTTCCTTGCCTCTTTGTTCTCCTTCTTTTGTGAGCTTCTTCTCTTCCTTTCTGTGTCTCAGTTCTTTCTTTCCTTCTGATGATAATGAGTCCAGTGAAATGGGATGAACTAAAAGAGAATTATATAGAGGGTATAATGCTTCTGTGTGTCTTCCCTCAAATCTCCCACAAATCCAATCTCTTTAGCACTTTTTAATTTGATGACTTCTTAAGCAAGTTAGTCTAACATGTATAATTGGCAGATGAAATTATACCTTATGTGGTTAGAACTAAGTATAAAAATTACTTCTAATTATGGAAAAATGCATATTAAAATTCTTAACTTTTTTCTCCTCGTTAGTTTTGTAGCTTTAGTTTGTTCATGAAAATTATATTTTGGCACAAGCTAAAATTACACTTTGTTCTTGCCAAAATTACAGTTTAATCCTAGTTAAATTTATGATTTTATACCATACACTTTTAATAATTACATTTTAACCCTAAAATTTGACCTAAATATTTTTATTTTTAAAATATTTTTCTTATATTTTTGGGGTATTTTTGGCCTTGGAAGTTACTCAAAATTAATTTTTTAGGTATTTATTTCATAATTACTTCTTATTTTTGTAATTATGAAAAAACCAAATAGTCTTCTAAAATTTTTAAAAATTCCAAAATATTTTCTTTATCTTTTATAAATGTATGTTTTTACTAAACCTTCATTATTTGACCATTATTTAGCTTTTGATTTTTAATATGAGCTAATTTATTTTAAAATTGCAAGATTATTATTTAATAATTCCTATTGAGAGGAGGATGTTACATTAATCAAGCTTGTTCATTTAATAAATGAGCCAAGCTTAACTCAAGCTTTTGAAGAGCTAAACTCAAGTAGTTCTTAAACAACTCAATTCATTTACGCCTCTTGGATGTATTGTTGTTTTGACATTGATATTTAGGATGTTACTTGGCATTTAAAATTTTTATGTTTCTAACTAAGATGATGAATGTCATACAAGATATCAAAGTGTCATTAGATGACATTTTTTTCTGTTAAAAAACTATAGGGATCTCACATAATATCCTCTTTTAACGTTGTTAACTTTTTATAAAATACCACTTTTTTTAAAAAAAATGAGTCATATCAAAACATAAATATCTTAAATATCATGCTATTTTATGACTTGGTATGTATTCAAAATAGAATGGAATATGAAATAACAAAATATCAAAGGCTTTTTTTTAATCTATATTAATATCTTTAGAGTTTTCTTGTTTGTTGCTCAAAAAACCTATATATTAGTAAATAAAATGAAATAAATTTGAATATAACATGAATTGAAAAAAGAAGGGTTGTTATTGATATAAAGAGAGAGTGGAAATAGAGCTGTCAAAATAGGTCAACTCTACATACATGAGTAGACATATCACAAGTCATAGGTCAAATAGGTTAGACTAAGGTGGCATATTTATTAAACAAGTCAAGAAATGGCTAGCTTAGCTTACTAGCAAGGTTAAATAGGTTGGCCTATTTAACCCATTAGAATTTATTTAATTTAATATTAATAGCAAATGGCAATTAAGTATCTAAAGTTTAAACACTTATATCTAAATTTTAAACATTTAAGCAACTATTTCAACAATGAATATCATGTCATCATTGTTAAATGAAAACAACTAACTCAAATATCATCAAACAAAAACAATAAAACAAGTAATGAAATTTGAAAATATGAAAATTTTTAAATTTCTTTGTCAAGAGTATTTGAATCTTATCTTGAAGAATCAACTCTTATAACAAGAATTGATCTTGAAAAAGCTTGCCCTAGTATTAGGATATCTATTTAAAAAAAAGGCCAACTCGTATGTTATATGTAATATCCGGTTTTATGAAAACGAGAGAAAACGCGAGAAACGTAACGTATGGTTTCTCCGTAACCGTACGAAATTTACTGGATACAAAAGGAAGTCCCCCGAAATGACTTAGTTAAGGTCCCAAAAAATTTGAGAAGTATTATAGACTCCTAAAAATGAGAATCCTAAGCTTAGACAAAAAGAAAAATGGAGTTAGAATAAAGAAACAAAATATAACAAAAAGTGGACGAAACCTAAGGGTATTTTTGTCATTTTGAACAAATTTTGGAGTTCTTATAGGAGGGCTTTTTAAATGAAAATTTTGAGTTTTTTAGGGTTTTCAAAAGGCCCTGAAAACTATGGAAAGCCCTGAGACAGTTGACCCAAACTTTGACTGATGCGTTTGGGAAGGTTTTAGCTCCGATTTGAGTGATTCCAAAAGCATTTTACTAAATTGGAAACTTAAATTTCATAATGGTAAAGGTAGTTCTTAAGAAAGAGCTAAATCGAATTAGAAACGAAAAATACCAAAAACGAAGGGTAAAATAAGAATTTTTAAAAAAATCTTCCTTCCTTTACTTATATATATAGGGCGCCTTACTCTCCCATTCATTCAGCTACATATGTTTCTGCCCTAAACTAGGAGAAAACCCTAAGAGAGTGGCGCACAAGAGGAAGAAGAAGAGGAGGAGAAATCAAAGCTTGAAGGTATGAAATTTTGATAGTTTTTCATGCTTCTTCTCTTGCAAACCTCTTCTCCTCCATTTCCCTTTCTTTCCTATGATTATATTGAAGTATATGAATCTTTTTTAAGGTAAAAATTAAGGAAAAAATTCGGATTTGAAGAGAGAAGGTCAAAGAAGACAAGATTCAAGTGAGAAAATAAGGAAAAATAAAGTAATTTCTTCTTCTATGGTTGCTATCCCTTGCTCTTCTTCTCTACACATTTCACCCTACACAAGAAGCCATAGGAGGGCTGGAATTTTGAGGAGAACCAAGGGTGAATTCTATAAACTTTATGGAGGAGACTAAGAGTATGCAAAGAAATCCAAATAAAAATCATGAATTTGCAAGATAGAAAAGTTAGGATTTTGATTATACCTTAAACTCTATCATGAACCCTAGCCATATTTTATAATGTTTAAGTGTTCAAATGAGTTTCTAAGACATCAAGAGAGTTTCCTACATAATTCTCCTATCAAAGGAAGTAAAGAAACTTCATTGGTGCCTTATGAAAGCATAACTTTGGCCAAGGAGAGTTAGGGGGAGTTTTAAATTATTCTAAACTTGGTTTTGCATCATGTATGATGGGAGAGTATGAGAAAAAGTCTTGAAAAAATTTTAGAAAATATAGATAGTGAGATGGCCTTATACGTTCTATATTATGGTTTAAAAAAGTAACAACTAGCTAGGCTCCTTGAATGGATTATATGATCATTCCAAGAGGTTTAAATGGAGTCAAGAATCATAAATGAATAGATAGAATGGAGCCAAGATGATGTTTTCTTAAGGTTACTTCATTAAGTGTATTAGGAACTATAAAAGAGCCTTATGAGTCACCTAGTTTTTCTAGTGATTGTGTGGCCTTAGAATTTAATTCAAGAGTATAATTAACTTTTATATAATGTGTCTAGGCCAAGAGAAGTGATCTCCACCTTCTTGAGTATGTGAGGTCAAGGGAGAGGACTAAAAGCTTAAGGAAAAAGTATGCAAATGCAAGTAAGATAACTCTCTCCACCTTCTCTTATGCATAAATGTATGCTTGACTTATCCTTGAATGTGTGTGTGTATGTTTTAAAGTTATGCAAAATGTTTTAGCATGAGCTCTTATTCCATGATATCATGATGGTACATTATATTTTTAAATGATATTTATAATGTTTGCTTGGGTTTGCTTAAGTATAGTGAAGCCAAGAACCCTTAACCGTGATGAAGATGAGCCCAGAATCCTTAAAATTAGTTAAGATAAAGTAAAGAGTCTCCTAAAAGTGACGTTGACTCTCAAGAGTAAGGTTGAGTCTAAAAACCTCATAAAGAATGGGTGAGGCAAGTCCAGAATCCACAAGTGAATGGGTGAGACTAATTCACATACTTGGCAAGCCTATGTATGCTTTGTATAACTTTTAAAATGCCAAGAATATTTTTTGAATGATTGCACATATCAATATGTCTATGCATATATTTGTAAGACTTATTTTGTATCCTTTATATATGATTGAATGGAAGATGAGCTATTAGGATTCTTTTAATCTCATTCCCTCCTCTCCAATCTTCTAACATGCTAAGTGGATTAAGAGAATAAAGAAATGGGAGCCAACCACTTGAGATATGAAAGTATGACATTGAAATACATAGAATTTACTTCTTTAAAGCCATCAAAATGGCAAATGTTGTAATCTATAGTTGTATATGACCTACGACCTTATGAGCATGTATAATTATACTAATGTATCATGTATAAATGAGATTTAAAATTATATGTATGGAAATGTGTATTTTGATCATATAATGGCAAATTTGGCTCTTGAATGGTTTGATGTATTAGTGTATATATAGAAGTGGAATGACTAAATCGAGATACATAAGATTTGAGATCACTTGGACAGTTCATACAAATTATATTCATGCTTTTAAACTTGTCCAAGAGGTGTCAAACACCAAGAAAGATCATTTGGGCATACTTGGTATCTAATATAGAGTAAAATTGACCATATTGAAAACTTATATAACTTTTTATCCAAATGAGCTCTTCTTGATCTGAGATTTGGCATGCATCTAGAACTTATTAAGAGTTTTTTGGGAAGCTAAAGTGCAGAATTTTTGGAGGTCCATAGAACATTTAATGAATTTTCAAAGTTGGAAAATTTTCTGATTTTGGTCAAGGATACTGTTCATATTGATCCAAAATTAAATTTTATCACTCATGGGGCAAATGATGTTCAATTGGCATAAAATTTTTTAGGGAAAAACTAGACACTTTCAATGACTTGTGTCAACTGGAAGCACCTCATTTGGATGTCTAGAGATGAAGATATAAATTTTTGTAGTTTTTGTCCAGTATTAGGCATCCAGACTGACTCAGGTTATTGTTTGACTTGTTTTTTAGGCCTGTATGTGCCTAAATTGGTCTGGAGTTATCTTTCCCTCTACCTAACACCCGTAGCTTTCTAGATTGGTATCATTTACATGGATTGGATTTTCGTAGAATTAATTGGACATTTTTTAATTTTCTAGTAGAAACCTGTGATAGTACTAGTAGCCCGCTAGACCTCTGCCCCTTTTCAAATGTCAAACGTTTTCTGTATGATGATTCATGGCCTGCTCATATTTTTAGTATGAAGTAGATATGTGTAACTTTTTAGAATGATAAAGAATGCATGTTTTTTATTTCTCAAAAAATTAGTTATGATTTTTCAAAATTTGTGATAGAAAAGGCAAAATTCTGGCCGAAGCTACAAGGATGAATTTCATTTGTTCTCTTGCCTTGCACGACCTCTAGGCCAATTTTGATGATGAAAATGAGTTGTATCTATGTATTTAAATGTGAGAATGTGATACATGAATTCATATGGCCCACAAGATGCCAAGTGAAAGATTTTACCCGTAGGGAATTACATATTGACTCATGACTTCCTATGCTATTACATTGCTTCCCATAGAATTTGCATAAGATAAGGCATGAGGAGTGTATGAATTGAGTCTTAAAAGTATGATGTTACATTATACAAGTTAACTATTAAGTAAGTAAGGCCAAAACAACTTTGGAATTATACAAGTTAGTAAAATCTTTACCTAGCTGACCATTTTTATGAGTTAAATAGGTTAATCCAATGGATTTAACCTATTTTCATGACTTTGTGAAAAATTATTTTTATTTTTACATTAAAAAATTAATTATATTAATTTAATTTTTAAAAATAATTTATTTAAGAATTAATTAAACAATTTTGATATCACTTTTATGCATATGAAGCAACTAATATTTACTATTTAAGTAGGGATTACCATGTTCAAACACCAAAAGGAAAATATTGGCCAAAACAATATGAAAAAGAAAAAGAGTATGAAGAAGAAAACATAATTTATTGAGACTTCGTTACTTAAGAATTTTAATTATACATTATTAAGTGTTAACTTTCACAACTTTAATAAAAAAGGATTTGAGGAGAAACCTTATCATTTGTTCAAGTGATCCACATTTGTTTCCTTGGTTCTTCATCAGTTTGTTTTGTAAAACTTCCATTCCTTGATGAAATTGACACTTGATCCCTTGTTTCCACTTGATCCCTTGTTTCTAAAGGAAGCTTTATCAATACCAACCAAACAAGTTCACACCTTTAAGTAATATACTCTCATTACTCAAATTAATACAAGGTTAAATTAGTATTTTAATCGCTTAACTTTATTTAATATTTCAAATTAGTATCTTAATTTTGAATTATTTCAAAATGATCTTCTAATTTTATTTAACGTTTCAAATTAGTTCCTTAATTTTAAAGTGTTTTAAAATAGTCCATTAACTTCATTTAATATTTCAAATTAGTTTCTTAACTTTTAAAATTTTATTTTATTTAATATTTCAAATTAGACCATTAATTTTAAAAGTTAAGAGACTAATTTGAAATATTTTAAAAAAAATTTCAATTTAAAATATTTATTTTAATATGAAATATTTAAGACAAGTAATTTGAAAATATATAAAAGTTCTTTTTCCAGATAACATTATTGAAAAGGTCTTGTAGAAACACTTTCTTAGTTTAATTACTTAAATAAAAGAACATTTGTTATAAAATTTTAAAAACTAGAAAATACTTAAAAAATTCACTAAAATAAAATTCTTTAAAAAATAATATTTATTTTAATATAAAAATTAATTACTAATACTATTTTTATGAATATTTTATATTAAAATAAATATTATTTTTTAAAGCATTTTATTTTAGTGAATTTCTTAAGAATTTTTTAATTTTTAAAATTATATAATAAGTATTTTTTTATTCAAGTGATTAAACTAAGGGTTTTTTATAATAAGTTAACTTTTTAAGGGATTATTTTGAAACACTTCAAAATTAAGGAATTAATTTGAAATGTTAAATAAAATTAAAGGATAATTTCAAAATATTAAATAAAGTTAAGGGGTCAAAATACTAATTTAACCTTAATACAATTTTTAAAGGCAATCTTCTCTAACACATCATATCCCTTGCACTTCTTGCCTGCAAATTTAAATTCTCAAGTAATGAGAACATTTCAAAATTAACAATGCATGTTCAAAGCTACTTCAAAATCTTAATAAAGTTACACAGATTTTAGGATTTTATTTCTAATTAATTGTAAAGATAGACTCCATCTATTTCAACATGTTACAAGACATTATAGTTTGTTTAAATTCTAGTTTTATAACTCCTTTTCTATTATATAAGGACGTCTATGACTTATGGAGGGAAACAAGTAAAAGACAAAAGATAGAGTTCTAACTAGATATGGTTCTTATGCATTTAACTAGTAAATGCATGGTGTGTACTTGGAGAGGGATAGAAAGAAAATAAAGAGTAGATAAAAAGAGAGAAAGTAGACTTCATACACATTTTCACTCTTTTGTGTCATTCTCTCTCTTAAATTCATGGTACACATTTTTTTGTTATTCTCTTTCCTAAATACATGATACATTACCGTAGAAGATTACAATCTAGTCCAACTTAAGATATCAAAATCACTTCAATTCAAAGACAGGTGCCATGTGAATTATCATTTTATTAGTGTTTTATATGAACTTTCAATTAAAAATTATGCATTAAACATCAAAATATATTGAAATGGTATTCTTGGAATTGGAGGACAAACTTGTTTTTTCTTGTCTATATATGATAAATAACATAACTATTTGATAGAATGAACTAATTGTTCTTCTAATTCATAGGCATTTTGCTTTCAACTTAACTTAGAACCAACGTGAATAAAATAGTAAGCTCCAAGATTCACATATGCCCCTAGGTGTTGCCAGATACATCCTTTAACAATGCTTATTTTGTAAAAGAATTAGATTTCTTAGCATAACTTCAATCTAAAGTGTATGACAAAGTACATTGTCCATTGAATAATAAAGGAAAGTAGAAGCTATCCTTAAGCCTTCTATTTTTTTTTTGTGCTGCATTTTATAAGAGGAAATGAATTTTATATGATTGTGAATAGAAATGAGACTAAGAATAGAATAAAATAATGTAGCCTTAATTATATTTGTCACACCCGAAATGTGACTATGTGGCATCAGAAAATTTTTTAAACATTTTATTTTCAAAAATGAAAACCAAATCAAGTAGTAAAGCTGCCACCAAAATTTTAATTTTAAAAGACAAAATTTTGAAAAAGCTTTTTTATCAGAAAAACAGCTTGCGAACTAGAAATGGATTTATAAGTCAATTGTGTAAGGGAATGTATTATACATCCCACAATACTTGTTCTAGAAATGGTTACCCTAAGTTAATTGTATAAAATTAATATGTTTTTCATTCTATTTTAATTCCCATAGCAATCACATGCAAAAGTAAATAAATGAAATGAAATTAGGAAAAGGAAATGAAAAAAAATATTTATTTACAAAGGTAAACTTAATCTAAGATGAGAATTTAGAATCTACGTACTCTCTGAAAAAGATCAAAATCTTCATAGTTCAATTAGATAGAAAACAGTGACAATTAGTTTTTTTTCCTTCTTTTTTTGTGAAAAGAGAAAGAAAGTAAAAATTTAGACTTTTGCAAACAAAATGATATTGAAATTAATTTTTATGTTCTAATTTGCAAAGATTGAATTAATTTTTCTTCTTTACCCTTTTTGTTTTTTGATTTTTTTAATTTTTTTGGTTTTTTTATTTTTTATTCTGATTTTTTAATATCTTCCTTGTATTTTGATTTTTGATTTTTTTTTTGTATTTTAGTTTTTGAATTTTTTCATATTTTTGGTATCTTATCATTTATTTTTTCGTTTGTTTACCTACTTATTTATTTTAATGATTTTTATTATTTTTATTTCTCTTCTTTTTCTCTTCAAGAAATAACATCTCTTTTGAGTAAAAAAGATTTTTTTTGTTCTTCCCTTTTTTAATTAGTTTTAATTTTAATTTTTTCTTAGAGGAAAGGGTTTTATATTTCTAATTTTATTAGAAGAAAATTTGAGAAAAATGCATAAGTTTAGAAAAAGAAATTAATTTGGTACTTTTGTCTTTTTGGTTTTGTTGTTGTTTGTTTGTTTGTTTGTTTGACAATTTTCATGAATTTTTGAAGAGCGCTCTTATGAAAATATAAATTTTCTTGTTTTTTATCTTTATGTCTCTTTTTATTATTGTTATTTATTATTATTTTTATTTGGTTAAAAGTCTTCATGAGCACATTTTAAGTATCTTATTATATTTATTTTAAAGAGAATTCATTTGACTTCATAAAAAGAATTATTTTGAGCCTTTCTTTCAGTTATTTTTGTAGGGAAGCATATTCATAAAAAAGTACTGTGAGTGGTTTTAGAAATTTCCTTTGGTGTGTATTATTCTTTGAACATTTTTTTTTTGAAGTCAGAATTCATTAAACATAGGGCATTGGAGCACATGACTTGTTCAAGAGTGATTACACAGCCTAAAAAGCCTCATAGAAACCTATTGTCACATATGATACTTTGGTTGCTCCTTATGTGCCTAAGAAAATAAAGTATTCCATACAACAATTTTATCAAAGAACAAGGGAATAAAATAAAAATGAAAATGTTTTACAGACACATAGTAAATCGCGATGTGCATTATAACAATGAATCAAGTAGGACACAGACCATTCATTTATTGGATTCAAACGGTAGCTTAGCACCATAGATAAATCATGTGGTGCAGATTTGGAAGTGGTTCATGTAGCACATACAACATGGATACATCATGATACATGGACACTCACAGGCAACGCATATCCTTCATGCTTGCTGAGCCATGACTAAGGTGTACAATCCCTACAAATCAAAGTAAACCCAAAACCTCAAGCTTAGATCAAAGTACAATTCAGAAGCAAAACAATACCCTAATGTGATTGGGAGTAAAGGTATGCAAGGCAGCAAAATGCATGTGAGTAAAATAAATTTTTCTTCAATACACAACAATAAAAATTATAAGGAACCAATCTTGCATCAGAGATGGAGTCCTATGTCAAAGCAAGTTAGCCACATTCGATGTGCTAATCTATAGTTGAGTCAAGACACGCCAAATGCATTGGTCCTGATAGTTGCACATTTGAGAAACAAAATTCATCCCAACAGTAAACGATTGATGCACATTTGATCCCTAACTTCGCACCACTACTCAAAAATACACGGATATCACCCCATGGTCTAGACTACACGGCAAACAATCTTTTCACACAATAATGGGAAATCATAACGAAAGGTGCTCTCTGAAAATTTCACTGGCCCAGTCGCATACTGATTGATTTTAAGTGAAACAAACCATCAATATCAGAAATTCTTGACAACCAATTACCAGCAAATAGGCAGTTAGACAGTCCTGTCAAAGCAATCAAAGAAAAATACATATATATATAATAAGACATGGTTCACCTCAACCTCTGCAGAGCTTCGAAGGCTCCTTTATCAGGGAGAAGGAAACCAGATCTACCACTCGTGTTTATTGCAGCTTCAATATACTTCCAAGAAATTTCTCCATTTAAGAATAGCCTCTAATTTTAATCTCTGTCTCTCCTTCGATTCTTTCCCTGTCAATCTCTCTGTTTCCTTCTCGAACACTCGCACGTCTTCTTGCGCTTTCTCTTCTCAATCTCTGTTTCAATCTCTTTTCTCGCTATTGATCTCCTATTTTTCGTTCTCCCTTGAATCTCTCTCTCAGCTCTCTCCTCTCCCAATCCATTCGTCTCTCGGCCTCTCACCCCGAATAGAATAAAGCAAGCTCTCCCTCTCACTTTTGGTCCTCCTCTCGTTTTTTCTTACCATTTTCGCGTCACTGCTTCTTGTCTCTGATGGTGAAAGGGACCAGAAAGGAGGTCAACTCCTCGGGCTCGTCGTCGTCGTCTGTTCCCTTGGCACGCTGAGACTTTAACCTACCACCTTCCATTTTCACGTTCTGCTCCATGCTTTCTTCTTACTCCCCGTTAGCAGCAGTGCCCGAATGGATGAAAGGGGGAAGGAATGAGTCTCGAGTCCTGCGTTTTGACCTTTTTTTAATTTCTTTTACTTATCTATTATTATTATTATTATTATTTTTTTTTTTTTGTGTTATGTTAAGCATTGAGGTTAGTGGGCCGAGAAGAAGTATTGTTGGTAGGCTTTGTTTAGCTTCTGTTCTTTTGCTCTTTTGTTTTTTTGTTTTGTTTTGGATTACCAAGGTTTGAGAAGAATGGGTTAAAAGGATCCACCAGGCCATGGGGACTTGACTTTCGGTTTTTTTTTGGCTTGGACTTAAAAGTTTTATTTTATTTGTTTTCATCATTTTTTTTATTTACCTTCAAAGATTTTTTTAAATTTGGCCTTTTTAAATATTTATTATTATTTTCTCTTATATTTAAATTTTCTTTTAATATTTATTTTTTAAATTAATTTATCATTATATTTTTCTTAGAGAAGTGTCTGAACACAATGCGATATTTACAGTTGTTCCTTTTCACTTGTTTTTTATATGGAGAAATAAAAATAAAATTTTGAATCAAATTTTTGATATTTTTGCATAAGGAACGAGTAAAAATAAGAACACATATTTTGTCTTAAACAATTTGATTGCCTCTGGCACAACTAGACAACAACAAATTGAAGAGGAAAGCGATTTAAACAAAATATGATTTTGACAGGTTGCTTTTCTTTACTTATTCCTTAAGTGAGGGGATTGAATTTAATATCCTTAACTCAAGAATAAGTAAAAATGAAAATATATATATTTTGTTTGGGGAGCTAGGAGGTTAAGAAATGGTGGATCAAAATGAGTGAACTTACCTAAAAATGTAAGAATTTGACAGAAGGTAAAGGTGTCAAGAAGCGTACTTCATTACAAGACTTTTGGATGGGTATTTGACCTATAAAGATTTTTTGAAAGGTGCCTAATCTGTGTAGGGTTTTAAAGGTTATCTGGTCTGTAAAGGGTTTTAAAGGCGCTTGGTCTGTATAGAGCTTTGAAGGGTGTCTGGTCTATGCAAAGCTTCAAGGTGCTTGGTCTGTGCAGGGTTTAAGAGGTGCTTGGTTTATGCAGAGCTATAGGGTACGTGTAGGGTTTTGAAGGGGTTCTTGGTCTGTATAGGGCTTTAAGGGTACTTAGTCTGTACAGGGCTTAAAGGTGCATAGTTTGTGTAGGGCTTTGAAAGATGTCTGGTTTGTGCAGGGCTTTTAAGGGTATCTGATCTGTGTAAGACTTGAAGGGTATCTAGTTTGTGCAGGACTTTGAAAGATGTCTGTTCTGATGTAGGACTTTGAAAGGTGCCTGATCTATACAGAACTTTAGAATGCCTGATCTACACAAGGCTTTAGGGTGTCTAATTTGTGTAAGGATTTAAAGTGCCTATTTTGGTGAAGGACTTTGAAAGATGCCTAGTTTGTACAGAGTTTTAAGGGCACCTGGTATATACAGGACTTTTAGGGGTGCTTGGTTTGTGTAAGATTGTGAAAGGTGGCTGGTTTGTGTAGGGTTTTTAGGGGTGTTTAGTTTGTGCAGGGCTTTAGAGTACCTAGTCTGTGTAGAGCTTTAAGGTGGTTGGTATGTGCAGGGTTTTAAGGGTTTAATTTTTATGCGAATTTTTCAGGTTTAGAAACTCTATTTTATTTGCCAAAATTTTATGTAAGGTATGCACCTATATGAAATGCGTGGTGTGTGTAGAATGCTTGACTTTCAAGATTAGCGAATCAGTTTTGCCCTAATATAAATTAGAATCTATGTATGTAGACATGGGAAGTATGAAGTATGTGAGATGCTATAGTTTATGAAATGCATCTTTGTGTTTCCTTTAACCCACTATGGACTTGGGCTCCACATAACGTATGCACATGTGGGACGCAAGAAGCGTAAGCGATGCTTTATTTTGTGAAATGCAAAATTTACATTTTCACTTGCCTCAGTATGATCGGGGTCCATATGAGGTATGCATATGCAAGATGTGTGAAGCATATGAGATGCTTTGTTGTATGAAATATAAAATTTTTGCTTTTAGTTGGCCTGGCATGAACTAGGGTATATGTAATGTATGCAAGTGTAGGATACATGAAACCTATGATGCTTTATTTCATAAAATGCAAATTTTTACTTTTATTTGCCCCAGTGCGAGTTTAGTTTAATGTAATATATGCACATATGAGATGCATGATGCATATGAGATATTGCAATTTATGAAATGCACAATTTTGTGTTTTCTTTGCCTCAATACAAACTTGTGATCCACATAATGTATGCACATGTAGGACGTGAGAAGCATATGAAATGCTTTATTTTGTGAAATGCAAAATTTACATATTTACTTGCCCTAGTATAAACTAGGGCCCACATAACACACACATATGCGAGATGCAAAAAGCATATGAGATGCCTTGTTTTATGATATGTAAATTTGTGATTTTTACTTATCTCAACATGAACCTGGTTCAGTGTAATATATGTATGTGTGAAATGTGAAACATTTGAGATGCAAGTTTTTTTTCCTTTTTTTTTAAGAGATGTAAATTATGTGTTTTTCCTTATCCTTGTATGAATCTGATAATATACAATGCATGTGGGATGCAAGTTTTTGTTTTTTCTTCTATTTTTGTAAATGGAAGTTTTTTTTCCTTATTTGTAAAGTATGCACAACAAATGCAAGTAGAGTTAACTCTAAAGAGAGGACTTCAAAGGGAGGAAAAGATGGGGATGTCATTTTGATTAAACAAATTTTGAATTTTGAACACTTCCTTTTTTTTATTTTATGAAACAAGTATCTCTCAATGGAAAGAGGGAAAAACGAGCCATTACTTTTAGATGTCCTTAAACTAATATTAAATTTTGAACCTTTGTTTTAAAAAATGAATTGATAAGGAAAAAATGTGATTTGTTTTTAAGCTTTTAAAACTAATTTGACTTAAAATGAAAAAACATATTTTTCTATGTACAAGTTTCATATAAGCACATGATGCATGACAAGGATTTTAGGTTATTTGTATTTGGAAAAATTTCTCATGTAAGCTATTCACTAACCTTGGTGAGAAAATTGGATTTTTGGCTGTCTTGCCAAATTTACCCTTTGTCAGTTAGATGAAGGATTTTATTGATGGTTTTTGGTTAGCTAAAAATGCCCCTAAGGCAATATTCAGAGCTAAGAAGATTCAAGATTTTTAATCTAACTTATTTTTAAATGACTTTTCTTAAGGATTTGTTTGCCATCAACTTAGGACTATAAACTTGATAAGACAGTCTCCTCTTAGCAACTTTTCATTGTTAATGTGTAAAAGGTTAATAGGTAAAATCTACTCTTAATTTAGTTAACAATATCAATACAGTCATGCATTAAGGGACACAAGCTCATGAGCTTGGAAAGAAAAGAAACCTTAAAATTGGAGGAGCGTAAGGAATGGTGTAGCATGTGACCAAATAAGATGATTTTGAATGGAGAAATGGAATAGACAAGAACTAGATATAATGTAACAGAATTAGAAGATGTCCTAATTTTAGACTTGAAGTATTCTCCTTTGAATAATGAAAAAGTAAAATGCCAAGAAAATGGATATGAAGGGAGAAAGAAAAGCTTATTTTTAGATTTGAACTCTTTTTGAAAGAAACAATTGATGTAAGTAAAAGAACTTACTTTGAATCAAACTTTTTGTCTCAATTTTAATTATTCTAGTTTTAAAATCATTCTTTTCAATCAAATTTTGTTGTAATTATTTTCAAACAAACTAAACCTCCATACGGGCTTTTGATGTTTGTAATGTAGCCTTAGTAAATGAGTTCATGAAATCAAAGATATTAGGCTAAAAAATTAGCATGCTCGTGTCAAGTCTCCCACCAGTTTTCTTTTCATATTGCTTTAACAAGATCTTATACTCGAAATTCACTTAACAAGAGAAGATGTCCCAAGGTTGTAATGTGGTCTAATAGGTGAAATTTTGTTGGGCATGCAATCTTGATAGGATTTATTGGCTCTTAGCATGAGCTTTCCTTTTAAAAGATCATTTCGTTTTTCAATTCTCATTCAACATAATTCTTCTTTAGAGGACTTTTCTCTTTTGACTTCTTATGCAACATAAAACTTCCTTTTAAGAATTTTGCACTTTGATTACGTGCTCAGGTGGAGCTCCTTTTTGGAAGTTTTTGCTTTATTCCATAAGAGATTCTTTTTTAGGAATTTCTATTCTCCTACAACTTTTCTTTTCTTCCTCCAATTTATTTCTTTTTTCATTTTTGTCTTTAAAAGAATCCATTATAGTGCCAAGATTAATTTTCTTTATATGAAATTCTCATTGTTTCACAGGTTTGATCTATATTAGGTATTTTAAAAAATTTTGAAGGCTCAAAGTGGCTACCAATGGTTAAGTAGTATTTAGATAATTGAAAAAGCTTGATCCTCTCTTGATACTTGAATTATTGGTATAAAAATCTATTAAAAAATTCTCATCCTAAATATTCAATCATTAGGAGTGTAAGAAATAAACATTACCCATAGTTTAATTAAGGTGACTAGAGGTATCTCTTTTATATTTAGGAAGATGAAGAATGTCTCGTATTTTGGGCATAGCTTGCTTATAATACATGTATTTATAGCTTTGATTTGATTTTTTTAATTGAATTTAGGATATATAATTAGCTTTAGATTTGACCTTTCTTCTCATTAATTGAATCATTTCATAAGGAGTTCTAGATATTTTTATTTTTATGGATTTTTGGTTATTTAGGAAAATCATGCAAGGAAAGAAATTGTGTAACATAATTGATGGAATGAAAAGATATTCAGAGGGGGTGAAATGGAAAACACATGATGATTGTTTTGACAAAGTTAAATAAAATAAAGTCTAAAGATAGAATCAACTTCTGCTAGCCTTGAATTTTTGCTAGATAAAATGATATCAACCAAATAAGCATTAACTAATCATGATATAACAAGTAATTTTTTTAAGAGTTCAATCATCTTGAAGTCT
The DNA here is from genome assembly GCA_032878935.1 of Erythrophleum fordii. Classification (NCBI taxonomy): domain Eukaryota; kingdom Viridiplantae; phylum Streptophyta; class Magnoliopsida; order Fabales; family Fabaceae; genus Erythrophleum; species Erythrophleum fordii. The sequence goes on along the minus strand of JAVQMF010000053.1, from coordinate 41,805,408 downwards.
TTATAAGATTTCCTTTCTTATGTCCTTCTACACCTTCTTTATGAAGAAGTTGCAACTTTCTATTGAGTGCACTGTTGCCTTAGGATTAAGCTCACCACTTTGATTTGGTCAATACCATTTTAGAAATAGAGATTGACTAGTGAAGCAAGCATCCTAGTCTTGTTAAAGCTATCATGTGAAAGTTAGGCTCATGGATACCTGAGGCAAATGACAAGTGTCTTAATTGAGATGGTTTGTAGTGCATAGTATGGTCAAGTTTGATAGGTGTTGATGAGTTTTAAGATGGATGGTTTAAATTTCTTTGAAGTGGAGAGGATAGTGGTGGGCAATAGTCATAAGCTGAATGATATAGTGGTATGAAAGGTTATAAGGTGATAAGAACTTTGACAGCTTTCTTTTCAATTAGCACACCTTTACCTCTACCCCCTAAACGTTAGTCTTTCATCTTAGCCACTTATAAGTGTAAATTTTGGTTTAAGTTAATTTTTTCATTACGAATGACCAAGAATCTTATATTTTATAAATTTTAAAATTTTTAATGATAAATGTATTATGACACTGTATAAATTCAATTTTATTATATTGTTCAACTTAAGAACTAATTGATGCTTTGATTTTTGCATATAAGTCTTCCTAAATAAGAGATCTTTGTTTCTACAAGGTAGATTAGAATTAACAACTGACTTAAAAGGGAAATTAGATCCTTCCCACTTAATATCACATTTGCGATAGCAATTTTTTCATTATTTAACCTTTGTTTTCCTTAGATGCTTATTGCACATAGGGGTAAACAAAGTTAACAAATCATTATAAGAGAATATGCTAAATCCTACATGGAGGATGTCTGTGGGAAAGTCTAACAGATTTAAATGTCTTCTGACGATTTGTAGAATTATTTCTAAATCCTCCAATTTTCTCTAGAATCCAATTATTTCACAGTGAGTGATGAAGTTAACAGAAATGACTTGTAAGGAAATTCTAGTTCACTTGCAAGCAACTCAAATTAAACTTTTAACTGGCTTGACTTATACAATCAACTTGATCCTTTATGATATTATGTCAAAAACTTACTTTTCTTGTAGAAGTTACCCAATATTGGCTTTTCCTATTAATCAGTGGATTATTAGTATTGACTTATATTTTTCCACATTCCTCTAGGAGCTTATTGGTTTATAGGAAATTGGGGCTTATCAATCAACTTGAAAAGGGATAGTCTTTGCATAAGTGATGCTTAGAATTTAGGCTTTCATGTTATTTGATAAAAATAAACCAATCTAATGATATACTACTACATGATAGATTTAACATTACGTACTTGCTCATATATTATTGAGAAAAATGTTTTGGTATAAGAAAAGAAGAAAAGTTTTGTACTTTTTTTCGAGAAACTTATTGCTTTATGGAAGAAAAAGCAATTGACAATCAATTTGAGAGAAATATGTCTTTCTACATAATTGATACCCTAAAAAATATGATTTAGATCTCTAACTAAGACATGATACTCACTTGATGATACATTAATAAGTATGGATTTTATACAAATTTTGTGATATTATAATTCCCCAAAACTTTGAAAATACTACTTTTTTAAGGGTGATTTATTACCTTGCAGGGGTGAAAATTTTAAAGAAAGGAATTCTCAAGTTTGATGTTAATAAAACTAGATTGCGCACCATTTATTTTATCTTTCCTTCTCTTTCTCCTTTTTTTTTGGCATATGTATAAAGAAAATGAATGTATGTTAAGGGTTTCCCTTTTGAGGGATTATGATGAATGTGGTTATAGCCTTTCGGGGTTGGAAACCTATTAAGTAAGGCTTGGTTTAGTTGATGTATGTCTAATTGTACAATGACATCTCATTGACTATTCTAGTAAATAGTGATGATGTGTCACTTCCCCTATGGGCTTTATTGAATGCATGAATGTGACAAGGAAAAAGTTAAAAAGATGCTCTCCCTTGTCATAACATGGGTAAAGCCTAGGTTGAGGTCACTGCGCTATGAAAGTTTAGCTTTAAGGATTTAGAAAGCATCTATAGTTTGACTATTAGTACAAGTTTCTAAGGTAGATCCATGACTCCTAACATATTGGTTCCCAAATTGCCTCCACTATGAGATGAGGATATTACTATATAAACTTGACCTTGAGAGGACAAAGATCTTACATAGGTCAAACTCATATAATAGGGTATAATTTAGACAAAGTTTTCATGATAGCTTCAGGAAGTATAAGACTTTATAAGGAAATCAATATAAACTTCTACTATCTTAGGGTGCACTCAGACCTGGGTATAGATCCCATAATATGTGTGGGATATTTATGTCTCAGTGATATGTGTGCAAAAAGCATTCATACATTCAATCCTATGAACTATCAAACCCTCATTTGCTAAGTAGATTAGTAGAGCAAAGAGAGCTAAAACATATATAAAAGTATAAGCAAAAGCATATAGATATAGTCATTTATCCTAAAGTTTTACTTCACATGTTATCTACTCCTAACATATGCTATATACATAATTAGGGAAATAAAATATATAAAATAAGTATGTGAATAACATGTTATCTACCCTAATCCTGTGAGGCAAATGACAAACAACAGGAGAATCAAAATAAAAGAAAAGTCACAATATTTTGCATAATTAACTTAAAATTGGGTTTGACTCTCAAATTGTCCCCAGTGGAGTTGCCAAGTTGTCACACTCGAAATGTGACTGCGTGGTGCTAGAAAAATGTTTAAACATTCGATTTTCGAAAAATAAAAATCGAATCAAGTAGTAGAATCACCACCAAAATTTTAATTATAAAAGACAAAACTTTGAAAATTCTTTTTTATCATAAGAACAACTTGTGAACCAGAAATAGATTTAGAAGTTGATTGTGTGTAAAGAAGGTGTTAGGTATCTCACAACACCCATCCTATAAATAGTTACCCTAAGTTAATTGTGCAAAATTAATATGATCTTCAGTCTATTTTAATTCCTCTAACAATCACATGCAAAATATATAAATGAAATAAAATTAGGAAAAGGAAATGAAAAAAATGTTTAGCCAATACCCTAAACCTTTTGAAAGGGATCAAAGTCCTTGTAATTTGACTAAATAAAGAACAGTGACAGTTGTTTTTTTTTTTTTATGAAAAGAGGAAGAAAGTAAAAATCATTTAGACTTTTGCAAACAAAATAACATTGAAATTGATCTGTATGTTTTAATTTGTAAAAACTTAATTAATTCTACTTTTTTATTCTTTTTATTTTTTATTTTATTTTATTTTATTCAATTTTTTGGTTTTTTATTTTTTATTCTGATTTTTTAATATCTTCCTTGTATTTTGATTTTTTTTTTAATTTTGGTTTTTGCTTTTTCTTAATTTTTTTTGTATTTTATTATTTATTTTGTTTGTTGTTTATCTACTTATTCATTTTAAAGATTTTTTTTTTTATTTCTCTTTTGTTTCTCTTTAAGAAATAACATATCTTTTAAGTAAAAAAGATTTTTTTTATTCTCCTTTTTTTTAATTAGTTTCAATTTTAATTTTTTCTTAAAGGAAAGGGTTTTATATTTCTAATTTTGTTAAAAGAAAATTTGAGAAAAATGCATAACTTTAGAAAAGGAAATTAATTTTGTACTTTTTCTTTCCCTCTTTATTGTTTTATTGTTTTCTTTTTTGACAATTTCCATGAATTTTTGAGGAGCACTCTTATGGAAATATAATTTTTCTTATCTTTTGTCTTTGTGTCTCTTTTTATTATTGTTATTTATAATTCTATTTTTTTTTTGATTTGGTCAAAAGTCTTCATGAGCACATTTTTTGTATCTTATTATATTTATTTTAAAGAAAATTCATTTAACTTCATAAAAGGAGTTATTTTGAGCCTTTCTTTCATTTATGTTTTGTTTGGGATGCATATTCATATAAAAAAAATTGTGAGTGGTTTTAGAAATTTCCTTTTGATGTATTATTGTTTGAACCTTTTTTTGAAGTTAAAATTAATTAAACATGGGTCATGGGAACACAAAACTTGTTCAAGAGTGATTACACAACCTAGAAAGCATCATAGAGGCCTATTGTCATATATGGTACTTTGGTTACCCTTTCGTACTTGAGGGGATAAAGTATTCTTGCAATTTTATCAAGGAAAAAATAAATAAAATAAAAATAAAAATATTTTCCAAACACATAGTAAATCACGATGTGCATTATAACATTGAACTAAGTAGGATATAGACCATTCATTTATTGGATTTAAATGGTAGCTTGGCATTATAGATAAATTGTGTGGTGCAGATTTGGAAGTGGTTCATGCAGCACATACAACATGGATACATCACGTTAAATGGACAGTCATAGGCAATACATATCCCTTATGCTTGCTGAGCCATGACTAAGGTGTATAATCCCTTCAAATGAAGGTAACCTAAAACCTCAAGCGCAGCTAGATCAAAGTACAATTCATAAGCAAAATAGTACCCTAATTTGATTGGGAGTAAAGGTATGCAAGGTAGCAAAATGCATATAAGTAAAATAAATTTTTCATCGATACACAACAATAAAAATTATAAGCAAAATATGGAACCGGTCTTGCATCAGAGATGGAGTCCTTTGTTAAGCAAGCATTAGCTATTGGTGAAGGGAAAGTAATAAAACATAATAATGAGGAATAGTAGGATATGGTGGAATGACTTTTAGTATATTAAAGAAATCATCACAAGAGACTATTATATAGCCTTTACATAATAATTAAAAAAAGCCAAAAAATAGCAACAGATGGGATAGTGGGAATCGTGGCCCACCATTTGACTTATTCAACAAAATAACAGCATAGCTAAATTAAATCAAAAAACCATTAATCCTAAGATCAAGGAACCAATAAACATATGACACTAAACATGGCTTTAGTTTTAAAGCATTACTCAACACTCTCCCTTACTTTAAAGCTACACACTCCCATTTCCAATATGAAATCTTCAACTTTTCTAGTAGAGAGAGATTTGGTCATAACATCTGTAATTTGTTGATTAGTTCCATAATACTTCAAGGCAATTTTTCCATCTTTTACAAGGTCACAGATGAAGTGTTGACGGATATTAATGTGCTTCGTTCTACCATGAAAAGCTGCATTTTTTGTCATAGCAATGGTTGATTTGTTATCACAACAAATCTCTATTGCACCTCTTTGTGGTTGAAGAAAATCTGCTAATAATCTTATAAGCCAAACAACTTGATAGGCTGCTGTAGTTATTGCTGCATACTCTGCTTTAGATGAGGATAAAGCCACAGTATCTTATTTCTTTGTGCTCCATGTGATAGCACCTAAACCGAGAGTAAAAAGATACCTTGTAGTGCTTCTTCTATCATTAACACAACCTGCTCAATCATTGTCAGAAAAACCAAATAATTTGAAATTTGATACCTTTGAGTACCAAATTCTAAAATCAACAGTGCCTGCAACATAACGCATAATCCTTTTAACAGTTCCAAGATGATGCTTAGTGGGATTATGCATAAACCTGGAAACTAAACTCACAGAATGTGCAATATCAGGCCTTGTATTAGATAAATAGTTTAAGTCACCTACCATGCTCCTATACCACCTTGCATTTGCAGCTTTAGTACTATCTTTAACTCTCAATTTTTCATTCACATTCATAGGAGAACATGCTGTTTTGCAACCCAACATTCTAAACCTTTTGAGAAGGTCTTTTGCATACTTTTGTTGAGAAATAAAAATTCCATCATGAACTTGCTTCACTTCTAAATCAAGAAAATAATGTAATGATCCCAAATCTAATATCTCAAACTTTTGTATCATACTTGACTTAAAATTAGCAATAATTTTTTTAGAAGATTCCATATATATCATATCATCAACATAGAGACATACCACTAAAAAATCAGAATCACCATGCTGTTTCAGATAAAGAGTGAGCTCATTATCATTCCTTTTAAAACCATTTTCATGAAAATAGGAGTCAATTTTATGATGCCATGCACGTGGAGCTTGTTTAAGGCCATACAAAGCCTTTTTTAGCCTATAAACTTTGCTATCCTTACCATTAACAACAAAACCTTCAAGTTGAGAAATAAATGCTTTTTCTTTTAATTTACCATTCAAAAAAGCAGATTTAATATCAAATTGAAACACAAGCCACTAAACTTGAGTAGCTAAAGCTAAAAAAGTTCTCACCATTTCAAAGCAGGCTATGGGAGAGAATGTTTTATCAAAATCAATACCTTCTTGTTGAGTATAGCCTTTTGCTACTAACCATGCCTTATGCTTTTGTACACTACTATCAGCATTATACTTTGTCCTGTACACCTACTTGAGCCCAACTGCATTCTTGCCTTGAGGAAGATCAATTAACTCCTATGTGTCATTTTTCTTAATGCAATTCATCTCTTCAATCATTGTATTTTGCCATATTAGCTCTTTTTCAACATCTGCATAAGACATAGGATCTGTAATAGAGAGAGTAAAATTACAAGATTCATAAATTTCTCTCAAAGATCGAAACTTTTGAGAAGGAGTTTCACTTAAAGAGCTAAAGGGTGAACTTATTGGTGAGGATGAAATTTTGTCCGCACTAGAAGGTGATGAATGAGGAGTTTGTGAGTTGTTGCCACCAGGTGAAGGCAACTTCAAATTTGCTGGTTTTGGGTCAGAATTATCTACTTTAACACCTCTTGGAAAAGGAATAGATTTTCTATCTACCTTGTTACTCCAATTCCAACTAGCTTCTTCATTAAATATAACATCCATATTAATAATTATCTTGCCACTAATTGGATTATATAGCCTATAGGCTTTGGATTGTAGGTTGTAACCAATGAAAATTCATTTTTCAAAATTTTCATCAAGTTTTTGATGAGATGATTTTACCAAAGCATAGGCTATACAACAAAAAACTTTTAAGTGGCTTACCTGAGGCTTTACAACTCTCTATGCTTTATAAAGTGTCATGTTAGGGACTACTTTTGTGGGAGAAAGATTGAGGAGATACAATGCTATAGTTACTGCTTCTGCCTAAAATTGATTAGGAAGCTTTCTTGCCTTCATCATGCTTCTAGCTATTTCTACCACAGTTTGGTTCTTTTGTTCAGCAATATCATTTTGCTTAGGTGTATGTGGTGAAGTGAGCTTCCTGTGAATACCATTTTCCTCACAAAAAGTGGCAAATTCATTAGAACAAAATTCTCCTCCTCTATCTGTACGTAATACCTTTATGCAACAATCACTTTGCTTATTTATTAAAGTTTTAATTTTCTTGAAATTTTCAAACACTTCATATTTAATTTCAAGAAATAAACCCAACTCATTCTTCTATAATAATCAGTAAACAACAAAAAATAATGACTGCCATTTAAAGACTTAGTGTCCGTTGGCTCATATAAATTTGCATGCACTAACTTAAGACATTGTGAGGCTCTCTAAGACTTCCTTATGAGAAATGATTTTTTACTTTGTTTTCCCAAGACACAACTTTCATAAAAATCAATAGCATTAATATTTGGTAATCTATGAGCCATATCCTTTTAACTCAATAATTGCAACCCCTTAAGATGCAAATGACCATACTGTAAATGCCAAAGATCAGAATTACAATTTTCTTAAGCAATCAAAGCCTTTTTTTCAATAGAAGAAATGTCAAGTGGGAACATTCTATTTTTGGTCATAGCAATTTCAGTAACTGTTTGACCAGACTGCTTATCATAAATAACACACTGATTATCATCAAATATGACTCTAAAGCCATTTTCCATCATTTGTCCCACACTCAACAAATTATGAGCCAAACTAGACACTAACAAAACATCATTCAAAAATTTCTTTTTACCATGGTCATTGTGGGCAGCAATTGTACCTCTACCTTTAACTTGAACTTGCTTATCATCTCCAAGTCAAACATCATATTTATGTGTTGCATCTAGTTCTTCAAACAATGAATGTGAACTGGTCATATGATTGGAACATCTACTATCAATGAACTAAATATTATTAGAAGGTTGAGTGTCATGTTTCTGCTTCTTCTGCCTTTGTAAAACTAGTATGCTTTTGCTCATCTCTTTGCTTTAACCAACAATCTGCTTCTTTATGGCCAAATTTTTTGCAAAAATTTCTTTGAAAATTGGATTGCTTTTGCTCATTAGATTGACCATAACCTCTGCCACCACCATGGCCTCTACCTCTGCCTTTTCCACAAAATCTACCTCTACCATTACCTTTACTTATGGAGTTTGTCATTTTAGAAGACTCCCCTTTCACTTGAAAAGCTTGTTCTTCATGCCGTTCTTGTGATTGATTCATCCTGTCCTCATGAACTTATAGAGAACTCATTAGTTCATCAAAAGAATATTTAGACATATCATGAGCCTCCTCAATTGCAGTAACAACAAAATTAAATCGAGGAGTAAGAGTTCTCAGAATTTTTGCAACAATTGTCTTATTAGTAATTTGCTCCCCATAAGACCTCATTTTATTAACTATAAAACTAACTTTAGACAAGTAATCTTATATAGACTCACACTTTTGCATACAGAGATTCTCAAATTCTCGACGAAGAGATTGAAGTTTCATAAAAATTACCTTATCAGAGCCTTGAAACTCAGTCTTCAAAATTTGCCATGCCTCCTTAGAAGTCACTGTTGATGCGATTTTGGTGAAGAGATTATCGTGCATTACTTGTTGGAGGAAAAACAAAGCTTTTACGTCATGCTTCTTGTTTTCCTTTAATCATTGTGCGTTGGGTCAAGTATGCAAATCCATTCTCAACCAAATCCCATAGGTCTTGAGATCAGAAGAGGGTCTTCATTTTGATGGACCAAAACTCATATTTATCCCCATTAAAAATGAAAATCAAAAGCTGTGATGTCCTTGAGACGCCGGTGGTTACCGATGAAGTTCCATTAGCTACCATTGAGTGCCATCACGAAGCATTGATTTCACACAATTGGAAGTTTATCCTATTCACAATCAAACCTAGAAAAGATTGGGAGAGAAAGCAAAACACTGCTATAAGAGGAACTGAGACACTGTTGCGATGCAAGAACGGAGAAGTGACTATTGTGCAACGATGATATATGCTGCTACTTAGTGCTTCTATGCTTAGGAAGAACTGTTTCTCTCTTCCTCAAGTTTGCTCTGATACCAAGATTGTTGGTAAAGGGAAAGTAATAAAATATAATAATAAAGAATAGTAGGATATGATGGAATGACTTTTACTACATTAAAGAAATCATTACAAGATACTGTTATATAGCTTTTACATAATAATAGAAAAAAGCCAAAAAATAGCAACAGACGGGATAGTAGGAATTGTGGCCCACCATTTGACTTATTCAACAAAATAACATTATAACTAAATTAAATAAAAAAACCACTAATCCTAAGATCAAGGAACCAGTAAACATGTGATGCTAAATGTGACTTTAGTTTTGAAACATTACTTAACATTAGCCATATTCGATATGCTGATCTATAGTCAAGTCAGGACAAGCCAAATGCATTAGTCCTGGTAGTTGCACATTTAAGAAACAAAATTTATCCTAACAGTAAACGATTGACACACGTTTGATCCCCTAACTTTGCACCACTAGTAAAAAATACATGAATATGACCATATGGTCTAGACTACATGACAAACAATCTTTTCACACAACAATGAGAAATCACAACGAAAGGAGCTCTCTGAAAATTTCACAAGCCCAGTCACATACTAATTGGTTTAAGTGAAATAAACCATCAATATAAAAAATTCTTGACAACCAATTACTAGCATATAGGTAGTTAGATAGTCTTGTCAAAGCAATCAAAGAAACACACACACACACACACACACACACACACACACACACACACATATATAATGAGACATGGTTCACCTCAACCTCTGTACAGCTTCGAAGGCTTCTTTATCAGGGAAAGGGAAACCAGATCTGCTGCTCATGTTTACTATAGCTTCGATATACTTCCAAGAAATTTCTCCATTTAAGAATAGCTTCTAATTTTAATCTTTATCTCTCCTTCGATTCTTTCCCTGTCAATCTCTCTGTTTCCTTCTTGGACACTCGCACGTTCTTCTTGCACTATCTCTTCTCTTGATATTAGTCTCTTATCCTTTGTTCTCCCTAAAATCTCACTCTTGGCTCTCTTCTTGTCTAAACTATTTGTCTCTCGGCCTCTCTACATATTGCCGAAGGCCTTTCACCAAAAACAGAATGAAGCAAGCTCTCCCGCTCACTTTCAACCCTCCCTCTCATTTTTTCTTACCATTTTCGCATCACTGCTTTTTGACTCTGATGGTGAAAGGGACCAGAAAGGAGGTCGACTCCTTGGGCTCGTCGTCGCAATCTATTCCCTTGGTACGCTGAGACGTTGACTTGCCACATTTCATTTTCGCATTCTGTTCTATGCCTTCTTATGAGTTCGAGTTCTCTGCACAGTGGCTTCTTGCATCTCGCCTTGCACATAGACAAAACGACACCATTTCTGGTTTAATGAAACGCTGCGTCTTGAGTTCAGAATTCTAGAATGAAGCTACGAGATCTCGTTCGTTCGTTGCCTAAAAATCTTAGCCGTCCGTGCAATTTCATTTTCAATGCCCTGCGCTGTCTCCCTCCGGCCAACCACCCTTGCTGCATTAAGTCGCCAAAACAAGAAAAATTCTAAGGTATTTGGTGGCAATGTGATAGTGAAGCTCATGGGTGAAAACTCATGTTTTTTCTCTCATTCTTTCTTTAGCAATCTCCTGCAGCCATCCTACTGCTCAACCTATTTCTCTTGACATTCTTCTATTCATTCTTTGAAGTTGAAGCGCTTAGGTCATATTGAGAGACAAGGGGCCATTGATAGTATTTAGGCTTCCTGTTTTGTAGGTTGTGAGATTATTGTTTTTCCAGGTTGTGAGATTATTGTAAATCAATTAATAAGATGTAGAAAATTTATATATTCAATCTTTTTCATAAAGAGAAGCAAGAAAGGATTGATTTTTTCCTTGTGTAAACTCTTGTATAAATCAAGTAGTAGTATGCTTAAAGGTTTTATTTAAAGCATTATTTTCCCCATTTAGTCTATTTTATTATCAATTTTGAAATAAGTAAGAATAACAAAGAGTTTAACTCTTATTTGATCCATAGAAAAATAATGCAATACTTTATGTTTTGAATGTTGAAGCAAGTATATGCAAGGTGTTAAGAATGCAATCCTTTGAGTTGAACATGGAAGAATTAAAAAAGTGTGAAGTATGCAAACTTTTTATTTGATGACTCATTCTTGCAAAAATTTAAGAATAAAAAGGAATGTGTTTAAGGTTGTGGGGTAGTTGTAGATCAAGATTTGAGAAGGCTAACTTTCATTGGATCTATGAAAAAATGAATTCATAAAGTAATGGAACAAGTGTTAAGTATGCAATATATTTAGCTTTCATGATCAAAGTGTGTGCTAAAGTATTGTTATTTCTTTCAGGGACTATTCGATGGAGGGTGACTTGACCCCTAAGTTGGGTAAGAATGTGATAGTTTAGATAAAGCTTGGAAGTTTTGGGTTGCATATACTGGAAGAATTGGATTTGGTGTGAGAAAATATAATTTCACAAAAAGTAAGAAAGATGGATCCATACTTTCCTATAAATATGTTTGCTGCAAAGAAGGTTTACGAAAACAAGATAAAAGAGATGGTATGACCATCAATCCTCATCCAGATACTAGAACCAATTGCAAAGCAAGAATAGGTATTGCACTTATAAATGGAAAATATAAGATTAATGTATTTATTGAAGAGCATAATCACCCATTTTAACTCCCAGAGACAGTTCACATGTTAGCATCCTAACGCAGATTGACTACAGTCCAAGCCTATGAGATACAGTTAGCAGAAGAATCTAGGCTTCAACAAAAAGTCTCTTTTCAGTGGATGAGTAGGCACACAGGAGGTAGAGCCAATCTTGGCTACACACGGGAGGATGCAAATAATTATCTAAGGTCTAGAAGGTAGAGGAGCATGGAGTATGGAGAAGCTGGATGTTTATTGCGGTATTTTTAAGAACAGTTGGCAGAAAACTCATCATTTTATCATGCGTGTCAAATGGATATAGAAGAACAGATTACAAATGTTTTTTGGGCAGATGCACGAAAGCTAATTGATTACGCTTATTTTGGCGAGGTGGTAATCTTAGACACAACATATAATACAAACCGTGATCATAAATCACTTGCAACTTTTTCTGGATTGAATCACTATAGAGGATCAGTGATTTTTGGGGTAGCATTATTATATGATGAAACCATCGAGTCTTTTAAGTGGCTGTTAGAAAGATTTTTAAAGGCATATAAGAAAAAAAAGCCTCTCACTATTTTTACAGACCAAGATCAAGCAATGGCAAGAGCATTATGTGATGTGCTTCCAGATACAAAGCATGCATTATACACATGGCATTTGAGATAAAATAGGATTAAGTATCTTAGAAATATGATAAAGTGTGGATCATGTTTTTTAACTGATTTTACAAAATGCATGTATGAGTATGAAGAAGAAGCCCAATTTGAGGAAGCATGGAGTCAGTTGTTATCAACATATGATGTGCATGAAAATACATGGTTGACCTCAATTTATAAAATAAAAGAGAAATAGGCATAGTGCCATATGAAAAAAGCTTTCACTTTAGGCATGCGGAGCACGCAACTAAGTGAAAGTGAAAGTGTCAATGTCAATGTCAAAAGTTGCACAAGAGCAGTATGAACATTAATCAATTTTTTAGAAATTCTGAACGAGTTGTGGAAGATAAGAGATATAATAAATTGAAGCGTGAATTTAAGTCACAACAGAAAATGCCTCGACTAATTGTTCAGAGCTCGCCTATACTTAGATAAGTTTCCCAGATTTACACAACCCCTATTTTTAGCTTATTATAAGAACAATGGGATCTATTTGCCGCTGCTTGTATAAAGCACAAAAATGAGATTGGTCAGGTTTATAATTATGTTGTTTGTATAGTTGTTGAAGAGGGAGAATAGAAGGTTCGATTTGACCCAAGCAATGAATCAATTTCATGTAGTTGCCGAAGGCTTGAAACTGTTAGAATATTATGCTGTCCTACTTTGAAGATATATGATGTTCAAGACGTGGAAAAACTCCCTGAGCAATACATATTAAAGAGGTGGACAAAAAATGCGAGAAGTTGTGTAATACATGATGTTGGAGGAAATGAGGTTGAAGCAGATCCTAGGCGTGAAATGACGCAGCAGTATAGACAACTTTGTCCTATACTTATAAAACTAGCAACTAAGGCGTTTGATTGTCTCGAAACATACTCGTTAGTTCATAAAGGGGTGTTAGAATTAAGCAAGCAAGTGACAAATCTTCCCTCTAATAGATCACATACACACAAGGATGGCGATACAAGCATGGCACCCCAAACAGAGTCTATTACGCAACCTAAAGGATTTAAGAAAAGAGATGGCACTAGGAAGAATAAAAGATTAAAAGTTGAGTAGAGAAACTATGTAAAAAAAGAAGAAAAGTTTCACCAGATAGAGATTCACAAACTTATAGGGTATGGATATGCTCTCGTGTCTCAATTCTTTTTATAGAAGTTCAATAAATTTTTACATTACCTCTGTCTTTTAGGACACTCAAATGCAAGTGAGTTCTTCCACCACTGCACTTCAAGCAACAACTGCATTTACAGCTCCAACATATGCCACATTCCCTCATACACATGAGATTGAATTAACTTATACAGAATTATTACTGGTTAGAGCAGTTAATTTCTTTTAACTTCTGTGGTATTATTGGACATTTAATGCATATGATGTGATCAATATTCATTTATAATTTAGGCACCAATGGATTCTTCCATGTCATCTCTAGAAGCATTGGAGTTCAGTAGAGATTTCTCACAAGGTACATAATACGAAAGTAATCACAATTTAGTAAAATAATCAAATTTTATTAATTTCAATATGTTCGGTACAACAAACACTTTAATATTATACTCTCTTTTGGTTCATCGAGTACATGCTATATTTGACTTTGTATATTGTAAAACTATCACTTTTTGTCATTTATATTACATCCTACACTCTAACATTTCATTTGGATTCATACAGAACTTCTTGGTTCTTCTTTGGCTTTTGTAGATGCATTTCTTGCATAACTAACACTTCTCCCCAGTGTCAACAAAAGTTCCTCACAAAAATCTTTTACTCCTTTCATATGCAGAACCAGTAAGCTAACCAACCTTCTCTACAGATGTAGCTTCCTCAAGTAGGCCTACAAAAGAGACAAGCACATATATTCAGCACTATAAGGGTGGGTACATGTGTTGAGCCAATTATTTTGTAACAATCAAGTGTTCAGCTTTATTTGGCAATATCATATCTTGTTCATATGTGTTAAGCCAATTATTTTGTAACAATCAAGTGTTCAGCTTTGTTTTGATAATATCATATCTTGTTCACATGTGTTGAGCCAATTATTTTGTAACAACCAAGTGTTCAGCTTTGTTTTGACAATATCATATCTTGTTCACATGCACTTAAACAAGCCACTATCATAGTAATTCACATGTAATTTGACTCCAAAATATAACTTTGATCATATCTTGTGATTATACATAGTTTAGATCATATTCTCTTTTAGTTCATAGGTTACAACAAACACTTTAATTCAAACCAATCACAGTATCACACAATTCAATAAAAAACGAGCATCACCTATTTTCTTTTCCACTATTCTTTTATATCAATAGCTAGTTAAATCCCATAATGCACCAAAGGGCTAGAGGAAAAAGTTGTAAACTAGGGACAACTTCATTACATCTTACCCACCTTATTTCCAAAACCTTGGAATGACTGTGCAGAAGCTCTTCTAAGCAAACTAACTCCCATTAAAATATCAAATAATGAATACAGCTTATCATTAGTTTTAATGTGTCTATAGCAAACACATCTAAGGAGAGAAAGCCTAATTCACTCATAGAAAGCCTAATTCAGGGATATAGCAACCAGTAACTAACAAAATAGAGAAAACAAAGAGTTTTTGTCTAATATTTACTCTCCAAAGAGTTTGCTTTTTGTGTATGTTTATACTCCTGATAGCTAAAGGGTAACTTGTCTTTCAAAGTAATAGTTACCCTCCTTCAATAAGACCTATTTATACTACCAGTTATGCTAGTATTCTAGGGCTCAACCTTTTTAGATATCATCCACCAGACTATAAGAAACCATAAGCTCAAAGTTGCAGGAGACACCAACAATCAAATTTCTTAAAATAATATATGATACTAGGTTGTTAATACAACCATAAAAGTTTGATAAAGATTATAATTAATTAATTATTAATCAATAAGAGATGGACGAAAAATTTGCAATTGCCAATTACATAATCTCCTAAAAATTGCTAAAACTACCCATCACCCTAAGCCAGTTCCAATAAATGACATGATACCAATTTTCGCACCACTTCACAAGATAATATCAAGAGGTCTCTTAAAATATTTCATTCTCAAGAAAGCCCATTGCAAGCATGTAAAATGATTTTAAAGTAGTAACCTCTTTCAAGTGGCACCAAACTGATTAATCAAATTCAATGAGCAGAAGAAAGCAATATAAGAACTTGCAAATCTGCAGATGTTTGTTTATCAAAAAGTAAGTTCATGGACAAGAGGTCTCATTCAATCTAGTCCCTCTCAGTTATGTATCTCTCAAATTAACTAAACTAAAATCAAGCTTAGAGTATGCTATCAAGAACTCAGGCTATTTACACAAAGAAGAAAAACTAAACTGATAACATTACCAAGTTCCCTAGGATCCCTTAGAAAATTAATTGAACAAGTCTACATTTCAAGTTATAAGATATATGTTGCTTGTATCAAGTTTTTGAAAAGGAAAAAGCATTTCTGAGTTCAACAAGTATAAAAACAATGAGTAAAATTATACCATATATCTTTTAAATATTCTATAGAATTTTCATCAATATACGTCAACTACAGAGAAAGAGGGGTTTTTAAAAGCTTTAAGCAATTGGGGACCACATAATTACTTGCACTTCATTAATAATTGACAACCCCCTAAAAAAAAACCTCCTTTATATGAAATTATAAGAACTAAGAACAAAATTTTGGGACATGTTTATAAAGCTATAAGCAGTTCACTCCTGGTCATTGGCAAACAAATGAAACCAAACCAATAAACAAACACCACAATGGGCAATTCATAAAAAATGCACATATAAATTAGAATCCAAATTAACTATCACGGACCTCTGATTCTTGAACTTCCTGGATCCCAGTCTCAGTGGTCTCAGTCTCCCCGTTGTAAGCAAAGGGCGCACTTTAGGAACCGAAGCGATTTTAAGTTAGGCAAGTGCAGAGCGGTGACAGGAGAAGGTATGAAGCTACTGCTCTGTTTGAAAGAAATACACAAGGGTTTCGGGGACTTGGAAGATAAGAGGGTGGAGGGAGATGGCGGAGGTCAGAAGATCGGAGTTCTGAGGACAGTGGCCATCGAGAGGTAGGACTCACGAGAGAGGGATAGGGGGAGGAAAATGAAATTGCACAGATGACCGAGATTTTCGGGCAACGAACGGACAAGATCTTGTGGCTTCATTCTAGAATTCTGAACTTAAGACGCAGCATTTCATTAAACTAAAAACGGCGTCATTTTGTCGATGTGCAGGGCGAGATGCAGGAAGTCGCTGTGCAGAGAACTCAATCTCTCTTCTTACTCCCTGTTAGTAGTAGTGCCTGGACGGATAAAAGGGGGTAGGAATGAGTCTCAGGTTTGACCCCCTTTTTTTCACTTATTATTATTATTATTATTTTGAGTTTAGTTTAGTTTCTTTTTTGGGTTACGTTAAGCATTGAGGTTAACGGGTCGAGAAGAAGTAATGTTAGTAGGCTTTGTTTGGCTTATGTTCTTCACTCTTTTTTTTTCCTCCCACTCTTTATCATTTCTTTTTTGTTTTGAATTACCAAAGTTTGAGATGATTGGGTTACAAGGATCCGCTTGGCTATATGAACTTGAACTTACAAATGGCTTTGGGTTTTTTTTTTTTTTGGCTTGGACTTACAAATTTTATTTGATTTGTTTTCATCATTTTTTATTTTACCTTCAAAGATTTTTTAAAATTGGGTGTTTTTTAATATTTATTATTATTTTCTTTAATATTTAAATTATCTTTA
Source organism: Erythrophleum fordii (assembly GCA_032878935.1). Taxonomy (NCBI): domain Eukaryota; kingdom Viridiplantae; phylum Streptophyta; class Magnoliopsida; order Fabales; family Fabaceae; genus Erythrophleum; species Erythrophleum fordii. Next base: position 41,788,231 of record JAVQMF010000053.1, on the reverse strand, counting down.
CTTTTTCTTTTAATCTTTGATTTTTTAAATTAATTTATTATTATATTTTTTTAGAAGAGTGTTCAGACAAAATGCGGTATTTACAATGTTTAATATGACATAAAGAGAAATAGAAATGTTATTTTATTAGTATGTTTAATTGAATGAAAACAATGTATGAATGAGCAAGGAAAATGAACAAATAACTATAATATCTTCGATGAAAAATATTAAAATATAATCTTGGTTTAATTTGTAAAAAAATATTGTTTTACATATCTTTAATAAAAATACTAAAATGTTTTTTTTATTTTTAAATTTGTGAACAAATATTTCTTAAATATCTGAAAAAAGTTAAAATATTTATTTTTAATTTCTAAAATAAATGTTCTTTTAATTACCTTTGATTGAAAAAATTAATGTATTTGGATTTTTTTTATTTTTAAACAAATTATTTTCAAATGTTGGCATAATTTAAGATGATGAGGGCAACAACATCTTTTCCATTTTGATTGCCAGTAATGGCTTAAATTCCATCAACATATTGCGGGAAACTAAGAATTCTATTTCCTCAAAATGAGTTAATCCTAACACCCATAGAATTTTGGTAGAGGAGTATTGAGATTATGGAATGGGAATGAGAATTGATTTACCATGGAAATTGTGTTTGGTAGGAGGCAATGAGGGACCGGAATGGAGGGAGTGAAAGCTAGGAGCTAATAAATCTTGTTTGGAAGAGGTTGTCCGCTTGTTCCATCCCAAAATGATAGAATAATACTGTTCACTGCAGAGAGCAAAGAGAAAAGACAGAACCGCCTTCGTCCTTTTCATCTTTCATCATCACCACGCCTCCTTCAGCTCAACCTGTGGACTTGATGCAGCAGCAATGCTGAGAAGAAATCTAGAAACTTTTCAATTAAAGCTTTTATTTTACTGGGATGTTAAAGAACAACCGTGGGAAAAGACAAAGAAGAAATGGGAGGGATGACACTCACCAAGACTGTGCCACCACTCATCAAGATCGTGCAACAGATGTTTTGTGATTTCTTTTTTGGTTATTAACAATTTTTTTTTAATTTTTTTTTAGATCCAGGGGTATTTTGGTTATTTAATCTCCTTTAATTTCCATTTATTTAATATTTTTATTTTATCAAACATCCAAATAAAAATTTTTTACATTTATTTCTTTTTTTTTTTGGATGAACTTTTTACATTTATTTTTATGTTATACTAAACGTAATTTTATATGATAGGATTCTATTCCATTTTAATTTTTATTTTTCTTTCTATTTCTTTAAAATTCATTCCATTCTATCAAACGTGCCATGTGTTGTGAAGATTTTACGAAGAGTGAAAAGGTCTCATGAAAAAGAGAATTTTTTTTATATTAAATTTTTTGTATATAAAATTGAAACAATAAACAATTAAAATGATAATCTTAATAGGCACGGCAAGAAATGATAACTTGAAAGGTGAACAAAATTTTTCTTTTTTTAAAACTATGTTTGTGAGGATGTAATGTTAAGTATAGAAAAAGAAATTGAATGAAAAAAAAGAATGAAATAGATAAAAAATGATTTATATTACCTTGCCTTAAAAAAAGCAATAAAAAAGAATAAATACTGAACAATAATTATAAAGATATAATAAATATTGTAATTAATTTTACATTACATTTTACATTGCAATCCCATAACCAAGCATATCTTAAATATGTCGAAGGGGTAGAACAATGGATTTTATACATTGGAGTAAAATAAAAAAAAAATCAAAAGATCATTTTTAATGCTCTTATTATAATGAACAATTAATAGGTAACATTTATATGTTGTGATGTAATATAACTTTTTTAAAATCAAAATCAGTAATTTAATTTTAAATGATGATTAGATTCAATTTTAAATTTCAGAAAATAATTAATTATTTGTCAAATATTAACGTAAATTGTAAATACTATAATAAATATTTTCACAAAAGAAATATAATACTTATGGTTCACAAAAAAAAAAAAAGATTATCTATGATTGTCTATTTTGAGACTCCATTTTGCTTTGTCTAATGTAGAGATTATTGTTTGATCTAAAATTATTTTTTCTAAGTATGGCCGGACCCGATCAAAGATTAGGCTGAGATAACTAGACTTCATTGAGCTTCTTCTATTTTCTTTTAAACTTCGAAAAACTTAAAAACTTTGGATGCTTAGATTTTTATAACCATTAAAAAATTGTACGTTTAGAACAAGAAATAGGAATAAAACACTGTAGAGGATAAAACTTAAAAAAAATTATAACTAAAACTTGATGGTTTGTTTGGGATACTTTTTTTTAGATGATTTTTTTGATATGGAAGTAATGTAACCTGCCACATATATTTTTTTCTAAAATTGCATGTTTACAATCTCAATTTAAAAATTTTTGCCTATAATTCCAAACATATATATTTTTTTTTATGACAATAACCTTAATTCTTTTGAATTTTTATAATTTATAAATATATCTAAAATTTTTTTTACCAAAATTACAAAATAACTCTAAAAAAATAAAATTTTTATTTAAATTCTTATAAAATTATATATTAACCTCTAAAAAAGTTAACCTTTCATATAAATTTTTTTTTAATTATTATACATAACTAAACCTGGTCAAGCCATACTAACTAATACAATTAGCTTGATGCTTGGGCTTGTCTCAACCTCACAACCTGACTTGCTTTGCCTTCTTCTTCTTCTTCTTCTTCTTGGGGAGGGGGGCCAAGGACTAGTCTAACCTAACTTAATTTAATTAGTAAGGTTGATGTGCACCCTATCTACTCGGGCACGGGAAATTATAGTCTATGAACAATTCACAAATTTATGGGTTAAACATTATAAGAAAGAACCTAAAGAATAAATGGGAAAATTTTAATAAAATATATACTTGATGCTACATCTACATACAATAGTTTTACAACATGGGCTTAACAATGTATGAAAGATCCTAAACAAAATATTTGAATAAATACATCACAAGTTGCGGAATTCAAACTGTATATGTACTTGTACTTCATCTATGAAGAAAGAGAGCAGCTCCAACTAATCCCAACCATACTGTCAGACCAACCCAGAAAGCTCGACTTTTCTCCAACCCAATGGGAGGTCGCCATACAAGAAAGTCCGCAAGATAGTCTTTCGTTGATGGAAGCTGATTGGTCACTGTCCCACTTCTTCGATCCTTGTCCTTGTATTTATCACTCCACGTTCCAGCATAGCTACAGTTATGGCATAACCCCCCCCCCCCCCCCCCCCCCCCCAAAAAAAAAATTTCTTGAAGCTCTGGTTTACTCAAAGTCACAAAAGATAGATGAAGGACATGAACCGTATCTATATATCTGGATATATAAGTCCTTAGACAGCAATGCCCTCCTACTATTGATAACGTACAAGAGTTCTTAAAAGATTCTGATGTTCAGGAACAGAAATTAAATTGAAAAGAAAAAGCATGAATAGAATACGATGCTAACATACAAATTCAGCAAATTGAAGATATTCCATTCCTCAAACTCTCCACAACCAAATGGTAAAGAATTTGATAATTCCCCTCCTTCATTCTTTTCATTATATGTTAAGTTTCAGCATAAGATATAGTAATCCTACACTTTTTCTAAAACCAAATTATTTTCCTATGGGAAGGTATGTTAAGATATTAGGATGCAAAATTATTTATGGGCATTTACTCAACTATCTAAGCTTTGATTTTAAGTTATTTTTTACACAACCTGCAATAAGTAAGAATAATAGCAATAACAACAACAATGCTTTTGAGTTACGGTGGTTCTTAACACGGACAGAAAAAATCAACAATGAACAATGCGTAAGAATACTAGCAAAACCAGCAATCAAGCAAGAATAATAGGGTGGATGATAGGATCAAATTACCTGTCATAACTAGAACCAATCAAAGGTATAGTCACCATCTCCTCTTGGGATATCTTGAGCTTTGGTGCTTGCAGAATGTAGCGAAGATCTGCAGCTTGGCGTCGGATGCTGATACTTGGGTGTTTCTTCTCCAATTGCTGGTACAGAGCAATGCAATCCGAATGGCGGTTATTAGCCTCATAAGCCATAGCAAGCCATATCTGTATCTGAAATTTACCCACCAAAAATATAACTCACTTCATTTTCCTCATTAAATAAAGAACATCACAGCCAGTAGGTGTAGAGAATGGTAATAAGCAACAATCAACCAACCTCACCACCAAATAATGTAGGTCTGGGAATAATCGTAAGTGCACCTTCAAGAAACTCTATGGCACGTCCATACATACCCTTCCCATAAGCTTTCTGACCCAATTCAAACATCAACTGAGCCGTGGCCCTCCTCTCTGCCTGCTCCTTAGCCACCTAAATCATCAAACCCAAGAACAACGAGTAAGAGTTAATTCTATCAATGTTTTGTAAAGAAATATGATTCCTGGTTTAACTAAATTTTTTCCACACTCTAATAAGCCCAACATTAAAAAATAAAGAAAGTTCGAACCTTTTCGAGCTCTTTTCTGACTCTCATCCTCTTCTCTTCCTCTGTCTCTTCCCTTCCTTCCCCTTCAGCATCGTCCGCCCGACTCTGCAATTCCTCGGCCTTCTTCTCCAGCTCTCTTCTCTCCTCAAGCTCTCTCAATCTCCTTCGCATTCGCGTCTCCCAATCATAAAACTCGTCGTCATACCCGTTATCGTTGCTCTCTTCATCACTGGACTCCGCATCAAAATCAACACCGTTAACCTCTGAATTTGACTTACCGCGAGCCACGACTCTGTTCCGAACCTCTCCATCGAAGTCAAAACCCTTCCATGTAACAGAAGCGTTGTAGGCGTGAGTTTCTCTCTTGGGCAAGCTCAAAACGACGTCCACCGCCACCGTCCGAGCCTTCCGTTCCAGTATTACACTCCGTGGCGAGGCCACGTCTAGTAACAGCGACAAGTTTCCCAGATTGACTGCCATAGAATCGAAGAAGAGAAGAGAGAAGAGGAGGAGAAGGACTGAGAATCGGAGATGATTGGTTCCCGCTGAAAAGACTGAAGAAGATATTTTGGAGGTTCAAAACGTAAGGACCAAAATGCCCATGAATCTATCTCTAGCGATTCCAGAAGCTTGTGAATTGTGGAAGGGCGTTGGTGTCTTTGAAAGGGAAAACGTGGCACTGTGGAGACGAGAGCCGTGTGGCGACTGTTGCAGCCGAAGGGTTTTTCTCTCACGAAATAGGAAACTCGAGCTCGTCAAACCAAATACGGATCTACGAATGAAGCGCTGTCGTTTTATCCTGTGTGGTCGTGCATGGCTATGGGGACCAGGCCCCGCAAAACGCGCAAGCTCGTAGCTTTATCCAAAACCCATATGATATCTTCTATATGGTCTGTAATACTCCATTCCATCGTCCATGGCTCTGCTTCTTGGTGGTACTCAACCTCAGATACTATCTTTCATTCGTCATGATCATAGAAAACCTTGTACCAGCGTTTATCAAAGACGCTTACATTTCGCCGTTAGTACTAGAATTCAGATTGCACTGTCCACTCCTCCCTTTAATCCGAGACATATTCTTGTGAGTCCTCCAAAATCAGCGTCCATAGATGGGGTTTCTGTCCAGAACAATCCAGAAGCTTTAAGTGAAGAAAAAGAAGAAGAAGAAGAAGAGTTTTTAAAGAGGCTTAGGAGATGGTTCAGTTTCCTTCCTTCAATTTTGCCTGGCGGAAGCTGGTGGGGCTTCTCCGAAGACTTTGAAGTTCAAGATTCGGCTAAACCCGTTACCGTGTGGCGCGCGCTTGCCAAAATGTGGCAACTTGTTGCTCAAGACCGATGGGTTATTTTCACTGCATTCTCTGCTCTGATTCTTGCGGCGGTGCGTGCGGTCTAATTTTATTCTTTTATTTACTAATTTCTGCAGTTTAGTTTGACGATGAGGTAAAAATTGATTTACTTCATCGAAAGTGTTTCAGGTTTCGGAGATTTCCTTACCGCATTTCTTAACAGCATCCATCTTCTCCGCACAGGGTGCGGAGATTACAGTTTTCCGTCGGAATGTGCTTCTCTTGGTTCTGTTCTGTATAACTTCGGGAATATGCAGGTCAAAATCTTGTATGGTCAAATCTCCCTTCTATCCGCTGACAGTCATATGATTCTTTTCCATGCCACTCGCTGCTCTTACTAAAATCCTTCAATAAAGAACGGAATGAAATTGTTCTTCCTCTACTCTACTTTAACATAAGTGTGTCATTCTCTATACCTTTTTCTCTTCTCCTAGATTAGTTGTTCTCTTTGAAAATGCTAATTAACCGCTGAATAAGCGGATATTCTAAAGATTCTGAAGACAGCTGAAATGAAGCACTTGCAAATAGCAGCACATGAGAAATTGAACGCATTTTTTGGTTGTTTTTAGTTATTCGTTTGAAACTTTTCATCTTGCATGTGGGATATCAGGATTCATCACAAGCCTTTTCTTGTGCTTCAGTGGGATACGAGGCTGCTGTTTTGGAATTGCAAACATGATTCTGGTGAGTTTCTCTGTCAAGAAGAAGAAGAAACAAAAAGGCAGTGGTTGCATACTTCAGCAATAAGTTTCATTTAAGAGTCTTGATCATAATAAAAGGAAATACATTTTCAAAATTAAGACTGCTGCACTTAAGCAATGCCCTCTCTAGCCCTTAGTTCTTCATTAGATTTTACTGAAGAACTCATTTTGAGTTTTCTTTAACTTGTTATTCTAGGTTCTGGAGTGCGTACATATTATGCAATGTGTATGACTTTACTGCTGAATAGGTTTTTTTTTTTTTTTTCAAATTATATGTGCAGGTAAAGAGAATGAGAGAAACATTATACTCCGCCCTTCTTCTTCAGGTTCTTCTTCCCTTAAATAATTGATCTCTTAGCCTTTCTGTGTTTAATCTTTTTTTTTTTTCCTTTGCTGTATAGTTTGATTCATTTGGAAGTGCCTTTATTGTAGGATATATCATTTTTTGACACTGCAACAGTTGGTGATCTGACAAGTAGGCTTGGGGCTGATTGCCAACAAGTGTCTCGCGTTATTGGAAGTGATATTAACTTGATATTGCGCAATGTTCTTCAGGTTGGTTTACTTATGAAAAATTCATTGCTCTTGAAGTTTATCCCACTTGTTGGGCTTTCAATTTGTTTTTTCATCTCTACAGGGAACAGGTGCATTAATCTACTTGTTAGTTTTGTCTTGGCCACTTGGTTTATTTACATTGACGATATGCTCTATATTATCAGCAGTTTTGCTACTTTATGGAAGGTAAATTTTGAGTCTCTTCAGATTTTCCTTTAGAATCTCGGCATTGCCTTCTTAACTGCCTTCCCTGGCTCTTCCTTCTTCTTTGTCTCCTGTATATCATTGGTGTTATTTGGTTGTGTCTTTCTGCATAGGTACCAGAAAAAGGCTGCAAAGTTGATCCAGGAAGTCACTGCTTCTGCAAATGAAGTAGAATAAGATTCCTTACACTATTATCTTTGTTATGTTTCCGGAGTAGCATTTAATCATTTTTTCATTATTGAATCATAGGTAGCTCAAGAGACATTCTCTCTTATTAGAACTGTTCGTGTTTATGGAACAGAAGAGGAAGAACTTGGAAGGTGATCATACTAGAATTATAATGTATTAACGCAAACATTCATTTCTATAGTTCATCAAATTTGACATGCATATTGTCCATCTCTCTCTATAGGTACAAATGGTGGCTAGGGAAGTTAGCTGATATAAGCTTGCGACAAAGTGCTGCATATGGATTTTGGAATTTCAGCTTCAACAATCTTTATCATTCAACTCAGGCATACCCAACGAATCCTTAAATTATGAGAATTCTCTGTTCACATATATACATACATACAATCTTTACATAGTCTTTTGACCAAAAAATGCCTTCAGTTTTTCATATAAAGACACAATAGATACAAGGGTATTTAGGTCATTTCTTGTTGAAGGCACAATTAATGTAGGGATCTTTAGGTAATTTTTCCACAACAAAATAAATGCAAGGTTATGAAGAAATGATCTAAAATTCTAACTACACTTGCATTTATTGTATCTATGTGAAAGAGTGAGGGTTTTTAGTCAATAGACACCAAGTATAGATTGCTAACCTCCACATAACTAGTGTGGGGGTTGGCATCCTCCACATTTTTAATGGACCGAAAAATCATCTTTCTATCCTGTGGAGCTTGCTCAGTTAGTAAGGAGAGATAGTATCTCTTTAACAATTTGGGTTCAATTCTTTTGGGAAGAACTTGGGAAGTAAAGGCCTAAATTCTCAGGTTGATATAGGGAAATGCACCTTAAGATCTCTTGGGGAGTAAATTTAGCCTGGGCAAAGTCCGATGATACCCTTGACCATTATAACAACAAAAGATCTTTCTCTCATTAAAAGGCACTATAAGTGTAAGGTCAAGGCAATTTAATTCCATTTTTAGAAATTTGTGCTTTTAGAAAATGACCTAAATGACCATGCATGTACTGTGTTTTTAAAGAAAGATGGATTTATAGTCCATCATATATTTCTTCACTTTGGTGTGGAGTTTATTAGGTTAACATCCTCCACATTTTAAATGGACAATAAAAATCTCTTTCTTTGGGGGGGAAAAAATGAATGCAGTCATTTAGGTCATTTTATCAAAACAAGAATTCTAGAAACTTAAATTAAATGCCCTTCAAATATTGTGTTTAGAGATAATGACCTAAATGCCCTTGCCTTTATTGTATTTTTTCAAATAAAGATAATTGATTTTTGGTCCAACACCAAATGTGGAGAATGCTAACTCTGTGTATGTGTATTTTGTTTTTTTTCCCTATTAAGCATATTATCTCACCATTGTAAGAAAGTTTGCTTGGATCAATGATTAATACTTTGTGATCAAAGTCTAGTTAAACCTCTGTACATGACTTCTGCTTTTAATGGAACATTTAATCTTTTAGGTTATCGCCGTGCTGTTTGGAGGAATGTCTATTCTAGCAGGTCATATTACAGCAGAGAAACTTACTAAGTTTATACTATACAGTGAATGGCTTATTTATTCAACCTGGTGGGTGGGAGACAGTATATCCTCTTTGATGCAATCTGTTGGGGCTAGTGAAAAAGTATTCCATTTGATGGATCTCTCACCTAGCAGTCAATTCAAAACAAAAGGCAAGTGTTTTTATGTGCTATGTCAACTATTTCACATGTTTAAATAACTTTGAATTAGTCTTTTGCATGTTTGCTTTTATCTGCTTAGCCACCATCAATAAGAAGACTACCTTTCGCTGCACATGTAATAAATAGGAGAAGCAAAAACTCATATGGTAGAAATTACAAATTTCTGCAGAAGTTTTCATAGTTCTTCAAAATTTATATTGAAATTTGGTTGTGGCTTTGTTACAGGAGTGAAGTTGCAGAGGTTAATTGGGAATATTGAATTTATAAATGTATCTTTTCACTATCCTTCAAGGCCAACGGTAGTTTTCCTTTTTCTGATATCTTCATTTGGCTCCTTGAATATGTTTGATACTCTTTGTGATCGCAATTACTTAAGTGAAGAATAGTGGTGGAATAATTAAAATTTGGACGCTGACCTTTTTACTCCCCCTCCAAACAAAATCAAAAAGTGAATGCAGACAGGTATGATTTGTGCATGGATAATCAATGCAGTTGTATATTATTTTATTGTCCTCAAAGACTTGAACATGCATTTGTAATATAAACGGTGAACGCTTGTGGAAATAGAAAAATTAGGTTCTTTCTTTGGGATGGGGAAGAGAGAGAGAGAGAGGGGGGGGGGGAGGGGGAGTGGGGGTTTCCTGAAAGTATAGTACTTGTATCTAACTCTTATCTTTATATTCACTTTCTTACACGTATCTTGGATGAAAATGCAATTTCTGATGTGAGTGGCATGCTTTACTGTGATGGATATTAATCTCTTGACTTCACAATTTTTCTGGCACCTTGTTTCTTACAATGTGCTAAATTTAATTTTGTTGTGCATCTACATAGGGTTACAATTCCTTGTGTCACTAATACGTTGACAACTAATGAGCAGTCATTGTAACAGGTATCTGTAGTGCAGCGTGTAAGTTTTGCCGTGCGTCCTAGTGAGGTGGTTGCAATTGTAAGAAACTACTTCTGATTTCTTCAATTGTTCCTCAACTGTACAATAACTAAGATATTAACTTGTCATTTCTTTGATTTTATATAGGTTGGTCTTAGTGGCAGTGGAAAAAGCACACTGGTGAACCTTTTGCTCCACCTATATGAGCCAACAAATGGTCAGGTAGCATTTGTCTAACTTCATATATAAAATTAATATTGGAATTGGATAGTTTGATGCTTATAACATTGAATTAGAAAGAAATGGCCAAGAGAGAAAAGAATTATTTATTTATTTTGCGTCCCCCCCTTCTCTTTCCCCTTGGGGGGGCCTTGAGAGAGGAGGGGGCTAGGTTGCTTTTACAAAATCTATTGAGTCATTAAACAGTTAGTGGCTAAGAGGTATTGTCTTCTACCGTAATAAAATGACCATCTGCTCTTCACTTGACAAAATTGGATTAAACTATTAAAAAAGAGTAAGAAAAAGAAGTTCAATAAAAAGAGCAGGAATAAAGTATATTGATATCTGAGTCATTCAACATTTCCTGCTATTGAAGAATGAGGTGAAGGGTACATGATCTAGTCACCGTTTCTGTCAATCCAATAATAGATATTGGTTTGACGTTTCTGTCTCAGAGAACTCGGTATGTAGTACTGGTACCTGCAGCCCGTTATGCTTTATGGTAGTGTTATCAGAATAGATGCCTTTTAGTTGAATTTTTATTTTAATATGCACTTTGATTGCAGATTTTGATTGATGGCATCCCACTCAAAGAGTTGGACATCATGTGGTGGAGAGAAAGAATTGGATTTGTGGGACAGGTTATTGATTTGACAACATGCTGGAATTTCAGTGACTTTATGGTAGTTTCTCCTGACCCTAAAAATTTGTCTGTACAGGAACCGAAGCTCTTCAGAATGGATATTAGTTCAAACATAAGATATGGATGCACTCGAGAGATAAAGCAAGAGGATGTTGAATGGGCTGCAAAGCAGGCCTATGCCCATGACTTCATCTCAGCACTTCCTAATGGCTATGAAACACTTGTGGACGATGATTTGTTAAGTGGAGGACAAAAGCAGCGAATTGCTATTGCTAGAGCCATTCTTAGGGATCCAAAAATATTGATCCTTGATGAAGCCACCAGTGCGCTGGATGCTGAGAGTGAACATAATGTCAAGGTCTGCTTCCAAAAACTACTCAAAGCCAGTTGACAGTTTAGACTATAGACACGCTAGATTTTGGGGAGAGAGAGGGAGAGAAAGAGATACTGATGATTGAGTTTCCATTATATGTAGGGTGTTCTTCGTTCTGTTAGAAGTGACTCAATGACAATGAGAAGTGTCATAGTAATTGCACACAGGTGAGTCATCTTTTATTGTAATCATCCATTAAATTCTATCTTGATTCTAAGTCTATGACCTGCTTTGTAGGCTTTCTACCATACAAGCAGCAGACAGGATTGTGGTAATGGATGGTGGTCAAATTGTTGAGGTTGGTAAATTTTCAGTTCATTTTCAACGTCTTTGATACTCTATTGTCATCCCTTAATGTCCATTTTCTAAGCTTATTATACTTGATTTTCTCATCAGCTGTTTTCTGGGTTAGAAGGTCATTAATGTTCCATGTATGACCTTTTTTTTTTTCCTTTTTAAATTGAATTTAACTCCACAAATTCTTCTCCATCGGACTAAGAAGCCAGTAGTTTTTTCCATATTAATTTGATTGGTATCTAATTTTTAATTCTTGTGGGGAAAATAGTCATAAAACTCACATGCAGACTAGGAATTCTTTAATCTCCCACGCATTACTGAAACTCTATGCATTTCATATGTGAAGAATGAAAAGCTATAACATGTGTAAGTTCTGCTTCCTTTAGCCTAACTGTCAATAACTTCTGTCCACACAGATTGGAAGTCACAGGGAACTTCTCTTAAAAGATGGTTTGTATGCACGATTGACTAGAAAACAGGCTGACTCTGTGGCGTGATTTTGGGTTACCAAAGCAGATTTTTCTTCTATTTTTTTCTCTTGCTTCTTCTTTCTCATCAAATGCAGTGCAGTGGGGCAAGCAATTTTTTCGACTGCTGACCCCTGTATCCATAGTATTAAACAAGAGAAACTGAGTAGTTTTATCAAAGACAGATTTCCATATCGCTGCTGCTGCCATTTTGAATCGAAGAATTTGACAGAAGCAAGTTCTTAGGCATAAGCAAACTCATGAAGAAGGGATATAGCACTATAAGAGCCAACAACCAAGCTTGATTGATAGCCTGGCGGCTGATAAATGTTTACTTGCACTCTACCTTGAAGCTTATGTTTATAATCAATTAAGATTTGTGTATGAGTTATATTGAGTCTATGTAAATAATGCAGTCTATTGGTATTACGAGGCAAGTGCCCAAGATGTTTTTTTCTGACAGCCTTCCAATTCGATAACCTTGGTTTCAATTTCTTCACACTTTTTTGTGAACTGTATTAACTTTTTTCAGATCTTTTGAGGATTTGATAGTCTTAAGTTTACAAAATTTCTTGCATTTTGCACAAACTCCGGTATAGCGAGCCTTAGTAAATTGTTTGAGCGTCAATTTCTAAAGTAGTCGTTTCAATTCACACGGTCTCGCAGGCTCGATTAATTTACTCTTGGCATTGATATTATATTGTCTGAATTAAGAAGAATAAAAGGCAAGAGCGATTGGCTCAATTAATACAATTTGATCTTTGGAATTACACATGGCCAGTGTCCCCTAATGGTGTCTCAGCATTACAGAGGGACTTGGATGAATTTTGTTTTTCTGACTGATTCGTTGTCTTCCGAAAATGGATGAGCACATGTAGGATTATTAAGGTATAGTGGAGGCATATATATAATTTCTGGGATGGTGGTACTGAGAAGAAAAGTTCTTTAATTATTAGATCATACTTCAAAACTTTTATATAGCAATAAAAAATATTATTTATTATAAACTTTAAAATCATTTAAAAATTAACAGCTCGAGCTTTTCATAACCATTTTTGTCCCCTAAATTGACAGAGTTATAAATTAAAAAATATTTAAAAAATCTTAACAGAGGTCAAAATTAAACAAATGTTTTTAAATTGAGCAAATTATTTATATTTTTTATGAGTTTTGTTAAAATTATATAAATTTTTTTATTTTTAAAATTATATAAACTTTTTTTAAAATAAAAAATAAATTACATAGATATTTATTGATTTTTTTTTGAAATTATACAGATTTTTCAGTTATTTTTAAAAAAAATATATGAGTTTTTTTTAAAGATAACTGATTAACTATATATATATATTTTGAAATTATAAATATTTTTCTTTTATTTTTAGAAAAAATTGTACATATTTGAAAAACAAAAAATGTTTAAATAATTTCAGCAAAAGTTAAAAAATTTATGTAACTTATTTTTTTCAAATTATATATATTTTAAAATTTTAAAAATAAAAAAATGTGTAATTAGTTTTAAAAAAAATACTTTACCCTTTATGCAGTGGGAAAATGCTTTTGATCCCAAGCGCTAGGCCCCACCGTGATTCCCTGAGCCCTCGTCTTCCTCAAATGCCTTTTCCAACATTCGTTCCTTTCATTTGCTGCAGCTCTCCTGCCGTGCGAGCTCTTCCTTGCGATCCAAATCAACACCCACAAAATCTCAAGGTCGAATTCCACCAGCTGTAGAGCTATTAGGGAAGGCCCTACATGGACTCGTTCCAACAGCCTCACGGCTACATGAGGCCACCGCCACCTCCGCCCCACACGGCAGATCCACATCACTCTCAGTTTCATCAACATCATCCTCTGAGGCAACCGGCCCCTCCCCAAGTGCCCTGGTTCTCCAGCCAATTTCAGTACCACCCGTCTCAGACTCCTTCACCTCCGCCACAGTGGGTCCCACCACCACCACCTCCTCCTCCTCCTCCTCACTCTGACCATTTTCCTCCAACGGCGTCGTATATTCCACACTCTAATCCTTATGCTCCGCCCCAATCCTACCATCAGAGCCAGTTCCCTCCACCTCCGCCCCCTCCTCGTTCCCATGTGCCTCCTCAGTTCCCTCCTCACTCCCACATTCCCCAGCCTTATCCTCAGGTAAGTCTGGTGCCTATGGATAGTCTTTCTTGTCCTTTCTTGACTGTGGTCATGTGGTGCTTTTATATCTCGCATCGTTGGTTATCTAGGGTTTTTTTTTTTCTTGGATTGATTAGTTATTAACTATTTTATGAGTTCAATAATTTCATGTATATGTACTTTGAGTGTGATCTTCCGTTGGTTTACACTTTATTTATTGACTAATCTCCAAAATCGCATAAACTAATCTAGGAATGGAGCACTCCAAAGTGGCCTCCCAGCCAAAGCTGGGATTATCCAGGTTAGTTATGTTTATATGACAATCATTGTTTTTATTTATAACTTATTGTGTTTTATCTTGCCCTTCCGTTTTCTGTAGATTTTCTTTTTAATCTTTATTTTGTCAATATGCAAGCAGCCAAGCGCACCTATTTATAGTTTTGAGTGGAATGTAGAACAAGCTTTGACCTGACTCTTGCTCAATGACAGTCATCGAAAGAAGAGGCATTGTTACATTTTACAAAAGCAACTCCTAGAACCCAGAAACAGAAGAAAGTATATTATGGCTCCAAAAATAGGGTGTTGATCCGGTCATTTGAACCCAGAAATCCACATGTTTATCGAGAACATAGTATTTTTTAATGCACCCAGCTTTTTGCAACCATTAATCCAGAAGAAAAAAAACACGATAGAACCACCACTCTTTTCCTCATGTTACATCTTGCTTCTTTTTCCAACAGGAAAATAAATACAATTAAATAACACTGGCACGCAACCTTGAAACCTGGAGATTTCCGATGACAGTCAGTCCAATCTTGAATCTGATCATTATGTGGATACATCACAGCTTGTGGCTTACTTTTCACAGAACTGTTACCTCCATGACTACTATTGATGTGACAGTTGTAAACATATGGTTTTGATGTTTATTATTGGATTTATTGAAAAAGTTGGGAACTAAGTTTATCAACTTGGAATAGCAAGCATTTGCATGAGAAAAAGAAAAAAGAAGGGCATGCAGTATTTTGTTTTGTTGCTAGTTGATTTATTATTTATTACCATCTTATCTGACCATGTAAATGTTTTGTCATTTTGAACCTGATTGTCGTGTGTTTCATTTGATTATATTCATGAAGTAACTTGGAAATAGAAATGACACTGAATAATAACCTAGATGGATACTTGTGTGCATTTGTCACTTCAACTGTTGCTTGTAATAGTTACTAATAATAAGTGGCTTGGCATGCAATCAGTGGAGGGATAATAATATAACAGATTGTTTTTGTGATTCCTCATGTGTGTGCCTCTGCATGCTTTAAGTCCTCTTCTGCTTCTTGGGAACTTACTAAAAGTTATTTCCCATCTTATATCTCCTTTCTTAATGCTGTGAGTTTGTAATTATAGGTCATAAGAATGAAGAAGATTGGGCTGCCAGGGCCAGAGCATGGGCAGATGCTAAGGCTGCAATGGAAAGTCAGCATCCACAATCGCAATTTTCACCTGCTGGAAGATTGCAGGAACAAAGCCATTATCATGATCAGTATCAACAATCTGTCGACTTACGTTATCCTGATCTTCAAAACCAGTCTCATCCATCATCTAGCTATCCACAATATTCTGCTTGGGATGCATCTATGCAATGCCTTCCAGGACATCAGCAGGAGCCTGCATCTGTCAGTTCAGAGACATCCTATGCATCAGATGGACATTTATCTTATGGTGCTAGAGATGGAACCACTACTGGAGATCTTGCATTTCAACACCAAGGAAACCTACCTTCAAATCCATCAGTTCATCAGCAGGAGGTACCTTCTAGTTATAGTTCTGTTACAGGTAATTATTTACTCAGTATGCTGAATTTACAAGTGAAACTTTGCTCAAGAATTCTGTAGAAATGGCTCATAAATTAATTTTCTAAATTTTCGTGTAGTATTAATGATGAGGACCTGTTGCAAGGAAATAATTTCTATTTGCTAAATATCATAACTTCATAAATTTTTAGTTGATTGCTGCAATTGCAGTTTAAGTATCTTGAGCCCATCATACAACATGACGGGGAAATAGAGGAAAATGTAAAACATGGGATTCAAGTGGGGTGAATAAAATGGAAGAATACTTCAGGCATTATTTGTGATAGAAGAGTGCAACTTAGATTTAAGGGTAAATTTTACCGCACAACTATAAGACTTGCAATATTGTATGGAACTAAATATTAGGTAATAAAAAATTAACAAGAGAATAAGTTCAATATTGCAAAGATAAGAATGTTGCGTTGAATGGGTGAACACATCAGATAAGATAGAATTAGAAATGAATGTATTAGATAAAAAGTAGAGATTGCACTTATTGTGAAAAAATTTGTAGAATCGCGATTTAGATGGTTTGAACATATGTGGAGGAGACCTATAGAAGTTCCTGTTAGGAGAATAGTTCAATAGTAAGAGGTAGAGGGAGACAAAAAAATATTATAGAAGAAACTATTAAAAAAGATTTAGATTTAAATAATTTGTCTAAAAATATGATTTACAATAGGACTTTATAGCATTGATTGATCCATGTACCCGACCTCACCTAGTGGGAGAAGGCTTTGTTGTTGCTGCTGCTGCTGCTGCAATTGCCCTTTAAGTTTGGTCCAAAATGAGATCCCTTCCAATCTGGTCTTGTTGTTCCTGCTATCTTTTCTTTGAACAAAATATACTATTACAATCCTTGTCTTTTAGACATTTTTAGATCAATGAACTAGATCACATTAATATGCTTGTGCAGTTCTGCTGGTCTAGGTGCCACCTGGACTCACTTTTGTGATATAAAAGAATATTTTGGTGAAAGCACTACTTTTTTTTTTTTTTATTGGGGGGGGGGGGTATAAAAATAGGAAACTATCCATTAAATTGCTTGTTTCATACCTTGTTAGAGTTGTATGAGTTATATTTATATATTTAGTCAAAAGTCTCAGCAAAATACCTGTGCTACAAGATGATAGAGCAATATCCAATATCCACTTCATCATGCATCATTCCTTACCTAAATGTTACACTTGTTTTTTATGAGGGGTGCCGGCTCAGGTATTGCCAGTCATGTTTCTGCATGCTTGACATTGTTGCTACTAATATAGCATATGGGTGTTGTGGAAACTCGGTTTTTTTTTTTTTAAGCATCTCAGTGCCTCACCTACAGGAACTGCCTTACATTGACACATTTGATAGACTACCATTTGGCTAGTGAATTGCATAACCCTATGGCACTTCGTCATTTTAATGTGATTGAGGGTTGTTGAAAGGAGATGAAATGGTTTGGGTAGAATCACGGAGAGAATTCTTTTTGAGAGATGTACATGGTACTCTGATTGAAAATCTTAGCATTCAATTAGGATATATAAAATGGGCAGGCTATACTATTGGATGTGTAGATAAGTTATTTCCCTATTATAGTTTATGGGACAAGAAACTGTTTATATTGAATAGTAGATACCTTTAAGAAACATCTCTTAAAGAGTTAAACTGACTGCAGGAATAACTCAAAATTAGTGACAAGCTGTTATACACATTATAAGGAGAACAAACTTAGCAGCTTTTTCTTGACATTATTGGGGGATTATTGTAAGTCTGGGATTTGCAAATGTATCTTTTCCTTTTTTTTTAATTCAGTGATTTATAATCAATTAAAGCAGTTCTTGTTCTTTTTGGTTTAGGTGTAGTTTGAGTACCTAAATGTTGATTATCTAAATTAAAGAGTTAGAGAAACTGCTTTTAAATGGACTTGTACAGTGGTCAAGGATTTCCTAGATATATTCATTTTACTAGAGCTTTGATGAATTAGATATTTCTATAGCAATTTTCCCAATTGTCATATGATATTTGAAGTTTGGTTATCATACGAAAAAGGAGTGAAAAAGCAACTGCACGACCTTGAGGAGGAGGATTCTAGGCCTTTGGGGCCTACTTTGAACTTAAAGCATTCCGTACTTCCCTTGGTTATTTCCTACTTTTTACTCTGACTAATGACTGAAATGACAGGTAAAGACACTGTTGATCAGAATCAGCAATCATACACATTGCTGCATTTGTCAAGTTCGTCATCTCAGGAACAGCAGCATGTGCAACCATCAATGCAAGCACCCTTTGCATCTGGCAGCCATTCGGTGGACCCAGCTATCAGTGTTGCTGATCAGCCTCTTGATTTTGCACCTAGGTTTAATCGTGATGGTGACCTGCAAATGCAACCAACTTATGGTCATCATGATCCAGCTACTTCCATCAGAGGCATTGATCCTGTGAGTGGAGTGCCTTCAATAAATAATTGGGCTCCCCCAGTGGCACCGGGTGTTGCTTATCCACCCATCCCTCCAGTTCTTGCCTCGGGACCACAGGTCTTGATTTTGATTGTCTATTTTCTCCCCAATTTATGGGTTTTGTGTGAATATGCTGACATTTAGTTCATCTCACAGCACGACCCTTCTATTACCACACCTTCTCCTGTTCCTGGGCATGTGGCTCCGCCGTTTGGAAGGTTTCCTGGATCTGGGATCCCTCCTGCAATTCCACCCGGTGCTGCATCTTTTGCCCTTAATGCAGGAACTACAATTCATACCACTACGGCTTTCTCTGCTGATGCATATGGGGTTTCTGGTGTCCCTGAACGTCCCAAGAAGGTACCTGTATTGTGAAGTCTGTGCTTGGTTGGATATATACCATTAAATCTCATTTTGCAATTATTTTTCAGGCTTCAGTCCCTAATTGGCTTAGAGAGGAAATAAAGAAAGCCGTTATTGCTGCTCCTTCTGTTGAGCATCCTAAGGAGGAAACAAGATTTATGAATGATGGTGTTGATAAGTCATACGTGAAGGTTGACGAGCCAGATAGCAAAAGCATTGATTCTTCTAGATCAGCTGAGGAGGAGGAAGATGAAGAGGTTTATTCTTTACTTTGAAGTTTCTTTTTGCGAAATGAGTCCTCTTCTATATTAACATTATTGTCTCCTGTAAAGTTAGTTATTTAAATGTTCTATATCTGCTCTAGTATTTGAAATTTGATCTGCCATATTTTTTGTGTAGGATTATGTTGAAACTGCTAGGACGGCTGCAATTAACCAAGAAATAAAACGTGTGCTAACTGAAGTTCTTTTGAAGGTTAGCTTTGTTAGAAATATAATTTACCTTATTTCACATCTATCTGCCATCAAAAAGAAAAGAAAAAAAATAGAGGAAGAGAAAATCAGTCTACCTGAAGTTCTAACTACAGTTTATTAGCAGGTCACTGATGAGCTGTTTGATGAAATTGCAACTAAAGTTCTTAGCGAAGATGATCTTACTTCTGAAGGTAATATTCTGATGCTAGCTAGTTTTTGCTTTTAAACTTAAGTCTCAATGGACAATTGCATTCTTAAGTTTCTGGCCTCTTGAACATTGTAAGTTCAGTCAATTTGTTTTTTTACAGTGTTTTCAAACCATAAGGCATCAACATCTCCACCCTCAGCTCCAGCTCCAAAGGCATCTGCAAAGGTTCTAGTTCCAGTTAAAGTCAAGGAACCCGAACATGATGCTGTCAGTGAAAAATCTAATTCTAGCTCTCCTGGAGATGTTTTAGGTCTTGGAAATTATGCTTCTGATGCTGAGGATGAAGATGATGAAATGGACAGTTCCAGTGTGCCACCTTTGAAAGATGCTGCTCATCAGTCAGGCATTAAGAAGTCTTTGGAAGATATGCATGATGTATCTAATAATAGCAGTTCACAATTAAAACTTGAAGAAAATGGTAGAACTCAAACAAATTTGGTGAATAATTTGGGCAAAATCAGCACATCACTATCCAAAACTAGCAATGGTGCAGCTATTGGGCGGTTGCATGATGATAAGGTGACCAAAAAATTAGATCACTCCCATCCTTCCAAGGTGGTTTCTGAAGATAGGGACAATGAGCTTAATGCTTTTGAAAGAAGGCATGATAGATCTAATGGAAAGACCGCTGGTGTTGAAAAAACAACAGAAGCTCCTCAAGTTAGGGAAAGCCGAATAAGAACAGAAAAAGCCGATAGACGTGACAGGAATTCTTCAGATGACTTTGCTAAGGATATACAAAGTAGTAAAACTAAGGCAGATGAGAAAGGTATTGAGAATCATAAAAGGAAGGATGAAAGACATCAGAAAAAGGAAAAAGCAGATGATAGCATTGAGGCAAAAGAAAGGGTGAAAGATTACCATGTAAGGCATGGGGAGAAGGCAAGGGAGTCTGAGTCAAGGAAAAAGTCCTCCCTTGTAGATGTCAAGGTTGAGAATAAGGAAGCAGAAAAAGGCCATAGAAGTAGTGCCATGGAAGACACTAGCCGAAGAAAGGAACATACAAGGGATAAGGGGGAACATAAATTGAGGCACAAAGATGCAAGTAAGTCTGACAGGCAGAAAAGGAAACGTTCATCTTCAGTAAGCAGTAGAGGTAGAAGCAGCAGGGACCAAGCAGTTAATCATACCAGTGAGTCAAGTGATGAAGGCTCAGATGGCTCAAAAAGGTTTAGAACAGAGTTCATTTAACCTTCTTCATCTCATTGTCATATATGATTCATCATTAAATTTTTGTACTGCAGGAAGCTGCATTCCAGAAAGCATGACTTATCGCCATCTCCAGTCAGGTCTAGAAGAAGGTATTGTTTCTTAAGAGATTCATTACTCTATATTCAGATTTGCAGTTTGCACTATCATTTTTTAGGTGTTTCAGAGCTTCTTGCAGATAGAGAGAGGAGCTGTTTGTGCTTAAAGCAATTTCTTTTTTCCTGCTCAGATATAAAATAGATTAACAATCATATTATTTTTCATTCAGTTCATGTTTACTTATATATACTTCTATATAGTATCCTTTTTTTTTCTGGTTTTTTTAGGAGAATCTTGGTGATTTTAGTAAATAACTTTTGTTTGTTTATTATCGGTGCTAGCTGTTGAATTGAGTCTTTATTTGGTACTGTATTCATAATTAGGATGTATGTTCTATTAGTCATATAGCCAATCCTTTTTCTATCTTGTTTGTGTGTATGCGTGTGTTTGAGCTGCTATTATGCTATCTTCTTTTCTGCATTTTCCTTTCCTGGTTTCAGCTTTAGATCAACTTTCTTATGCTGTTAGACTTGATCGCTTCCCTAAATTCTCGTGACGGAAGTAACTTAGCTCACTTTTTGAAGACCAGAGAGTTATATACTTAATTCAGCATTATTTTCTGACTTTAATCCATGACCCTAGTTTAGCCTGCCATTTATGTATTTATTCAATTATTTTATTTTATTTTATTTTATTGGGTCATCAGAAATATATATTTAAGCTTTGGATTCTTGCCACTCTTTACATGCATGTATCATCACTAATCAGTGTGCCTCTGCATGGTTGACTTCCATGATTTAAGAGATTACTATTGTAACTGAGTGCAAATTTTGTATCAAACTTGCAGAGACATTAAAGTGGAACCAAGAGTTATAGATATTACTAATGGCTACTAATGGCCTGACATGCACTCTGTTAATTCTCACTTTAATTTATTTTTAAATAAATCTTTTAAAATTAAAAAAAATATAATAACTTATAAAAGTAATAAAAAGTAGTGGAAAGTTAAATAACTTCATACTCTCTCACATCACAAATTATATTTATCTTTATTATGATATTTTATTTTTTTGTATTATGAGGCCAAGCCACAAAAGGTCCCAAAGGCATATTAATATAGATAAATTGTTGTCTTTAGTGATAGTTAATTTATCAAATACCTAGTTTCTGTTGACACATATTGAGCCAAAGACTTTAGCAATTTAAGTATTCTATAGCTGAAATCACATTCAATCTTTTTTTTAGTCATCTTAGTAAAATTTAGCTGTTATCATGCATCTACGAAGAAGTCTACTGTTTGGGTGTTTCTCCCTCCCCAATAAGACACAGACACACACACACACACACACACACACACATATACATCTGATAAGGCTATATGATGTTTCTTCTATTTACCAGTGATTTATAGCAAGAACTCATTGTTTGATGTGCAAATGTTTGGTATTTAATTGCTGTCCCCTGAGCTAGCTCTATCTAATTGAAATAGGGAAGGATCTCATTAGTTAGTTTCTAGCCTTTATTGAGGTTTTAGTAGCTGGTAAACTTTGATTATGTCTTCTATTCTATTAATTGAAAACGAAAAAAGATTTACAGTAACAGGCTGCTTCCTATGGAGTTTTGACTCTGTACAAGGTTGAGTTTTTGTCCTAAACTTTATATACCTTTAACTCACCAAGTCAGTACGGTGGTTTCATTTTTAGACAAGTTTCGCGGTCTCCTCATAGCAAGCATTCTCAGCGCAGGCATTCTCCCTATTCTTCTCTTGATACTTCCAGGTTTGTTGCCATAAAGTTTTACATGATTATGATTTAAGTTTTTGAGACAAACTCCCATCATCATCATATAAGAATAAGCTACTCAGGTGAATTTGTCAGGCTTCTTAATATATGGCTTCCGGTGCTGCCTTGTTTATCTACTGTTTTTGCTTTTATGCAGAGGTAGGAGATCAAGATCCAGATCACCTGTTCGGCGGCATAGATGATTAGCGGGAAATACCTTGAATGACTAGGACAGAGATGGTTGCAACTACAAGATTCAGATAACATAACAGAGAATTGGAGGGTGGGGGTGGGAAGCTTGTGAAGGTCGCACTTCATAAAGAATACCGGTGAGGATTCATGAGACACATGATTTTTGTAGGTTTTAACATATCCATACCGTTATTTTCCTGTTTCCTGCCATTCTCAAGGGAGAGGTATATAGTAGAGGCGGTGCTAGAGTTGGATTTTTGTTGTAACTTGTTTTGATGTAAAGAAAGAAAAATCTATAGCCTCTGGCGTCCCCATCCTCTCCATTAAAAGTATTTGTATTTAATCATATTAGTATCCTGATTCCTAGTAACATATTCAATAGATGGGAATGAAATTCGATTTTTAATGTGTTAGCTGAATAATTCGGTTTTGCAAATCGCTTATTCATTCCGATTACCTTGTAATTGGGTCTGCATTGAAACCACTCCCCGCATATTTAAAGTATGCCTATTTGGGAGATTTTGACACGTGGCTTATAATTCTGTTTGCATCACTTGTCGAAGAGCAAGAGATAAAACTTCTTCGAGTAGTGAGAACACGCAAAAAGGCCAAAAAGTTAATTGGTTAGTCAGTAGTTGATAGTAAGAGAATTAGTCCCTTTATTTGTGTGCACAAGATTTTCTTAGAAGAGGGTTATAAAAATTCTATTGCACACTAGTAGAGATTAAATCTCATCATAAAAGGAGGCAATGAAAAAGGAGGAATTACGGTAATTTGATTCTGAAATTATCTATTCTATCTCAAACAATTCATGGGCCAGTCTTAGTCTTGTGCAATGTACCCCAAAGAAGGGGGGATATGAGGGTAGTGACTAATGTTCAGAATAATTTAATGCCTATTGGAACTGTTAATGATTGGAGGATATGTATGGATTATTAACACCATTTATTGATGAAATGTTAGAAGAGTTGTTATTAGGGAATTTTACTATTTTTTAGATGGTTATTTTGGTTATAAGCATATTGTTATTGTTTTTGAAGATCAAGAAAAGATCATATTTATTTGTCTCACTAGTATTTTTGCATTTTGAAAATGCCATTTGGGTTATGTAATGTATTAGCCACTTTTTAACAGTGTATGATGGCTATCTTCTTAGATATGATTGAGTGTTATATGGAGGCATTTACAAATGATATTTTTGTTTTTGGAAATTCTTATAACAAATGTCTTGATGACTTGGCTAATGTTTTGAAACGATTTGAAGAAATTAACCTTGTTTTGAATTGGGAGAAATACTATTTCATGGTGCAAGAAGGTACTGTTCTTGGCCACTTGGTATCTAAGAAGGGTATAGAGGTTGATAGAACTAAAATCACCACACTTAGCTACTCCCTCCTTTTACTTTAGTTAAATATGTTTTTAGTTTTTTAGGCTATGTAAGTTTTTACATAAGATTTATAAAAGATTCTAAAATTTTTAAACCATTATACAATTTATAAGACCTGCAATGTTGTATGGAACTGAGTGTTGGACAATAAAAAGTCAACAAGAAAATAAATTTAATGTTGTAGAGATAAGAATGTTGCGGTGGATTAGTGGACATACTAGACGAGATAGGATTAGAAATGAATGCATTAGAGAGAAAGTGAAAGTCGCACATATTGTAGAAAAGATTGTAGAATCGAGACTTAGGTGGTTTGGTCATGTAAGAAGGAGACCTATAGAAGCCCCCGTTAGGAGAGTAGATGTGATGGAGAATAGTCCAATAAGTAGAGGTAGAGGAAGACCAAGAAAAACTATAGGAGAAATTATTAAGAGAGATTTAGATTTAAATGGTTTGTCTAGAAATATGATTTATGATAAGGATTTATGGCGTCGATTGATCCATGTAGCCGACCCCACTTAGTGGGAAAAGGCTTTGTTGTTGTTGTTGTTGTTGTATACAATTTGTTGGAGAAGGAGGTGCCATTTAATTGTGATGAAACCTATTTATCAGCATTTAATGAGTTGAAGAAAAAGTTGATTTCTACACCTATTATTGTAGCTTTTAATTGGAACTTGTCATTTGAGTTAATATATGATGTAAGAGGCTATGCTGTGGGAGCTATGTTATGCTAGAGAAATGGGAAAATCTTCCATCCTATTGATTATGTTAATAGGACATCAACCAATGCTTAGGTAAATTACATTACAACTGAACAAGAGTTGCTGGCTATAGTCTTTACTTTTGATAAGTTCAAACCTTATTTGATTGGCACAAAGGTAATGGTTTTCATTGAACACTTTGCAATTAAATACTTAATTGATAAAAAAGATTTAAAACCTAAGTCAATCAGGTGGATACTTTTATTGTAAAAGTTTAACCTTGAAATTGTGGATAAGAAAGGTACTGAAAATCAAGTAGCCAATCATTTGTTAAGATTGAATGCTAAAGCTCAAGTTGAACATAAGCCTATAATCAATGAGAATTTTTTTAATGAACAACCTTTTGCCATTAATGATGTGTAGGTATCTTGTTATATGTTGATTTTATTAATTATTTCGTATGTAGTATTTTGCCACCTATTTTAAATTTTTACCAAAAGAAAAAGTTTTTGCCTAATGTTAACTTTTATATTTAGGATGAGGCTTTTTTATTTAATTATTATGCAAATAAAATTATTAGGCAGTGTGTTCCTTAACAAGAATAGAAGGAGAATCTTCATAAATACCACTCTTCGAAATATGGTGGACATTTTAGAAGTGATAGGATAATAGCAAAAATCTTATAATCAGGTTCATTTTGGCTTACTTTGTTTAAAGACACTTATATATTTGTGGCTAAGTGTGATTCAAACCAAAGGGTAGATAACATACCAAAAAAGCATGAAATGCCACTAACCAACATTTTTTAGGTAGAATTATTTTATGTTTGAGAAATAAACTTCATAGTTCACGATTTAGCACTTATAATAATTGGCATATTTTGGTAATAATTTTAAGTGGGTTGAAGCAATTGCAAGCTCCACTAATGATGTGAAGGTTATAACCATATTATTAAATAAAAAAATTTTCTTTCATTTTAATATGCCATGAGCAATTAAACCGTAAGCTCCCAAGCAGTGGGAGGAGCCCGGGGCTCTGACCGCGTGCCTGTTGAAGAATGAGCCGGCGACTCATAGGCAGTGGCTTGGTTAAGGGAACCCACCGGAGCCGTAGCGAAAGCGAGTCTTCATAGGGCAATTGTCACTGCTTATGGACCCGAACCTGGGTGATCTATCCATGACCAGGGTGAAGCTTGGGTGAAACTAAGTGGAGGTCCGAACTGACTGATGTTGAAGAATCAGCGGATGAGTTATGGTTAGGTGTGAAATGCCACTCGAACCCAGAGCTAACTGGTTCTCCCCGAAATGCGTTGAGGTGCAGCAGTTGACTGGACATCTAGGGGTAAAGCACTGTTTCGGTGCGGGTTGCGAGAGCGGTACCAAATCGAGGCAAACTCTGAATACTAGATATGACCTCAAAATAACAGGGGTCAAGGTCGGCCAGTGAGACAATGGGGGATAAGCTTCATTGTTGAGAGGGAAATAGTCAGGATCACTAACTAAGGCCCCTAAATGACCACTCAATGATAAAGGAGGTAGGGGTGCAGAGATAGCCAGGAGGTTTGCCTAGAAGTAGCCACCCTTGAAAGAGTGCGTAATAGCTCATTGATCAAGCGCTCTTGTGCCGAAGATGAATGGGGCTAAGCGATCTGCCGAAGTTGTGGGATGTAAAAATGCATGCTAGACGTTTGGTAATTTCTCCTCCTGCGAGAATAAAAGATCCCATTGAAGCGGCTAATCCCATGCATACTGTCTGTACATCTGGTTGCACAAATTGCATAGTATCATAAATAGCTATTCCGGGTATTACCCATCCGCCCGGAGAATTTATAAACAAATACAAATCTTTGGTATCATCCTCTATACTGAGATATACCATAAGGCTAATAAGTTGATTCGATATCGCACTATCAACCCCTTGGCCTAAAAAAAGTAGTCTTTCTCAATAAAGTCAATTGATTAGGATAAAATTTTATACTTTTGATCGAAAATCAATCTTATTTATTTCGTACCTTTCGCTCAATGAGAAAATGGGTCAGATTCTACAGGATCAAACCTGTGGGACTTAAGGGATGATGGAAGGAAATAAAAAAGAAATAAAAAAAAGTAAATAAAAATGAAGTAGAAGAGTCCAGATTCCAAACGAACAAATTCAAACTTGATTGAAAAGTCCACAAGGGATCGTGATGTCTTTCTATGGAATCGCTGGTCTCTTTATTAGCTCCTATTTGTGGTGTACAATTTCGTGGAATGTAGGTAGTGGTTATGATCGATTCGATAGAAAAGAGGGAATAGTGTGTATTTTTCGTTGGGGATTTCCTGGAAAAAATCGTCGTATCTTTCTCCGATTTCTTATGAAAGACATTTAGTCCCCCCGCCCAGTTAAGGAAAGTAGAAATGGAAGCAGATCGGTTTCGAGTGAATGGCTATTCTGAGATAGAACGAGAAAAATTGAATTTGATTAATTCAATTTATACGACTTTGGAACAATTAGAAAATTACAAAAATGAAACCATTCATTTTGAACAACAAAGGGTGATTAATCAAGTCCGACAGCGGGTTTTCCAACAAGCCTTACAGGGAGCTCTAGGAACTCTGAATAGTTGCTTGAACAACGAGTTACATTTACGTACCATCAGTGCTAATATTGGCATGTTTGGGGCGATGAAAGAAATAAAATAACAGATTAGTCCTTCTTATTGTAGGCATTATTTTTTTTCTTCTAAAAAAGAATTAAAAAATACTCATGGTAACCATTCGTGCAGATGAAATTAGTAAAATTATCCGTGAACGTATTGAGCAATATAATACCGAAGTAAAGATTGTAAATACTGGTACCGTACTTCAAGTAGGCGATGGCATTGCTCGTATTTATGGTCTTGATGAAGTAATGGCAGGTGAATTAGTAGAATTTGAAGAGGGTACAATAGGCATTGCTTTGAATTTGGAATCAAATAATGTTGGTGTTGTATTAGATGTTGAAGCATTATTGGGTAGAAAAGGTAGACTGTTAAAAGTCTATGGTAGATTTGCAGGATCCTAGTTGAAGACTAATAAGAAGTCTTGTTAAAGATTGTAAACTTAACACTTCTTGGGAGGTAACCCAAGCAAATGTAATTAAGTGTCTTCCTTTGCTTCAATTGTGCACATAAGAAAGAAAATGAAAAGTTCAGGAGCACTTCAATTCCTTTACTAATTCTAAGAACAAGAGTATAAAGAGTCTTTCTTTTTTATTTTTTTTTATTTTTTAATTTTTACGAACTTTAGGGGCAATATTTATTCCAAGTTTGGGGAATTTTTTTTCTTATATTGATAGGTTGCAAGATAATTTAAAATATTCCTTTTCTTTTTTGCTTGAGCTTTTACTTTGGTCGATTTATTTTAAAAGATGTTTGAGCTAGCTACCTAAATGTCTACTCAGTTTCATGTCTGACTTTAAAAAATGTTGCCATCAAGGTATGTTTAGTAGGAAGTTGATGATAAGTTATGCTTGTTCTTAGTTCAAAATTATAATGTTAAACTTTTTCATATTTTTCAAACATATCTTGTGCACTCAATAGCTAGCATAATTTGATTGTATGTGTTATGAGAACATTTTGTATAAATCAATTTGTATAGGCTATCTCAATCCTAAGGCTCTAAACATATTTCATACTTGTAACATCCTCTTCTTAGAATATATTATATAATTATGATAATTATGATAATTTTTGTGACATTTATGTTCAAATTTAATTTTTGATACATGCTATATTTTATCACTATTAAAATCAATTATATAAATTGATGGTGTACAGTTTCTCATTAAAGCGTTTTATGAACTTTTCTAAGGTTTCATCCCCTATTTGATGCATCCCTAAGAGTACAAACATATTTAAGGTTTGAATTTTGCCCATAGCAAGTTGAGCTTGAAATTGCTCAGCAAATTGATCGAAACTATTAATAGAGTTATGGGGCAAATGTTTAACTACATTCTAGCTTTATGTTTCAAAGTTATTGGGAAAAACTTACATTAATATTTTAGGGCTACTCGAGCTAAGTCTATCTATATGGCATAGTTTTGCAAATGGTGAATGAGGTTAGCTTTCACATTGTATAGCTCATTTGTGATTAGGTTTATATCTCTTCAAACGTCGTGCCCTCCAAATATCATCTATAAACAAAGAGTTGTTGAATCCTAAGAAACTCACATCTCTAAAGTAGCCTACTTGAGGGGTTTTGCTTGAGAATAGCTTCTATCGCAACATGTTTTTCTCTGAGTTCGTTGCTCCTCCATTATCTTTCTCAGCTATTGCAGAACTTTGTTATTTCCTTCCATGTACTCATTAACCTCGCTCACCATTTGGCAAATGTTAATCTAACGAGGGTTTCTAATCTTGCTCACCTTTAGGTAAGCAATTTCTTAAAAGGGGTTTCTAGTTCTCTCATTTTTACAATTTTTGTAAGGGGCATCTTTTACACTTTCTTCCCTCAATAACCCATAATCTATTTTGTCCTCTTTAGAGAGAACTCAGTCTTTGTCTATAGAGGTGTTATGTGCTTGCCTCCTTTCCTTGCTTACTTGAACTTAGCTAGCTCAGGATTTGTTTTCCACCATTGGTGTAACTCATCCATTGTTGATTGTCTTGTCTTTCCAAGCTCGTTTAACTTCATTGTTGTGATGTCTATTTTTAGCTACTACTAGCTATTTTTTTTTATTTCTATCATGTACTACTATTGCGAGTAAAGTTTCTTAAGGATTTTAGTATTGTTAGTTTAGGGTTGAGTTGAAGTACTTGTTACATTTGGATTGAATAGGTTTGCACTGAAAGCATTTTCTCCTATTGAGTTGGCGAGGTCAGCTACTTTAATAAGGTTAGGAGTGCCATTTCCTTATGTTGGGCTAGTAGTATCACTAATAGGTCTATCTTCAATGAGAATATATAGATTTGGTAGGTTATGCACGTCTAGGTAGCTCTAGATGCCATAACATTCGTCCCTACATTCTAGGGGGGAAGATATAGCTTGGCAACAAATTTTAGACTCAAGTGCTTTGGTCATCATTTTGCTAGTTAGAAGGATTCTTCTTTATCTAGGTTATAGGTCTCGAATGACCAATGAGTTTGGGTTTTAAAATAAAGAACTTTTTTTTAGCATGCCTGATGTTGACATCAAGAGTATAGCAAAGAAAGAATGGAGAAGTTTAACCTAGTTCAAGGGTTTTTTATTGTTTAGTTTTAGAATGAGATACAATATGACCATTCCCTAATTTGTTGAAGATTAATTACTTCCTTTTCTTACAAATAGTCCATCCCATTTTTGAAAGAACTAAAATGACAAGAAAAATTTTAATGAGCAATTTATATCATAAAATTTTCAATGTCAAAATTAATTTGATAATTTTCTACTATATATAAATTTTCACGAAGCATGTATAATTTTAGAGCTTAATGCTTAAGACACCAATAATTATCTTCTCTTATTTTTAATAAATAAAACCTCACTTAATATGCATATAAATGTGAAATTTCTACCCTAACTTATCCTGAGCTAGCGTACTAAAATTATAAAATGTGGTGTCTCAGAAATTATAATCGATGGAATCACTCCCATAACAACAACCAAGCCCTAAAATAATAAAAAGTTTAACATCTTAAGCATATATGCAAAAACAAAAATCAGTCCACTAAATCTAATTAGAAACGAAATTGATACATAGTAATTATAATCATGTCAATACTATCAAATATGAAAATTTTAAACCTCTATAAAGCTGATCAATATTGAACACGGGACATGAAAAATAGAGTGCTATTAATATTTCTTGTTTATTAATTAACTCTGATTTTTTTTTTATTATATTTCAAGCCAACAATTGAGCTACTAGTTAAGTTGCTATTTTTTCACATTCTGGATAAAATAAGATCTCTTCTTCTAATCAATAACAGATGAAGTACTTTGTAAATGATTTCCAATGAAGGTAATATAACAAACAATAATCAAGCTCCATAATTCTTAAAGAAATCTTTACTCAAACGTCATATAATATCTTGCAACAAAGAATATATACAAATCCACAAAATCACAGAGTGACTTTTCCCCAACTTTACATCGATCCTTGTGCTGATGATTTTTTACAGCATGAGTGCGAACTAAACTGTTCAAGAACCCAAGCTTTAGTAAAGAAGTTTTGATAATAAAATGCCATAAATTACATCATAATTGATTTTTATCATCATCCTATTTGATTCAGGCTGCATGTATTCAACCTTTTAAGTTTATCAAACTTCGTCAGAGTATAACTAGGTTTAAAATGGTCGCAGATGAAAACATCACTTAAAAGCCGAATCTTTAGCGAGATAAAAATTTGATATATGAAGCTAAGGATCCATCAATCAAAATTTAATGGGTTACATTGCCAGAAATAGAGACTTTATAACACGTCCAAATTTATTTTGCTACTCTTATTAATAATATATAATAAAAATTCAGAAAATAGAATATCTAAAGTAACGACGTCAATGCAAATATTAAATTCTATAATATTATAGCTCTGTAAAATCGTAATGTGCTTACTATCATGCATAAGGCTTGGCTCTTTTATGGGCTAAATGCCTTCATTTCATGTACTTGAACAGATAAAGTCTACGTAAAACTTGCACTTGCACCAAAGTCTACTACTCTTTTGTCATCCCCATCTTGGACTAAATTTTTTCCCAATTGCCAAAAACAATAAGAAAGGAAAGTAAAGTGGCAAATCATTTTTAGATAGGCTTACATGGCTCTCCTAGGTAATTCGTTAACCAAGAATAGTTCTTCGTCTATTAGACTTATCTTCCTTTAAGTGGCAAATCATTCTTTTCAAATCCTGCCTTATTCCATTTATCACTATTGACTTTCATCAAGAAACGAGAGCCAAAACTTTATGATATAATAATAATTTCCTTTGGAGGTTTGTCTCTGCTTCCATATTTGTCATCTGTAGCAAGTCAAAATGTTTTGTAATTTTAATAACAATTCGAAACGTTTTTTTTTAACCTATCATTGTATTTATATCCCTTTTGTAGATAGTGATGATGTTATGTTTTTGAGAACACTAAATTTTTTTATTATAACACAGTAATTATTGAATGTTACTAAATATAAAATAATATTATATCTATTTTAATAGATTTGTTATTACAATAATATTTATTAATTACATAAAAATTAAACTAATTTATAAAAATCATTAATTATTAAATTTGTTAATATTTTACATAATTATTTAATAAAATATTATTTTATATTTAGTAATTAATATGTTATAACCAAAAAATATGGTGTTTTTAAAAATATAAAATCACCACTATGTCTATATCTCCTCTGTAAGTGGGGTTTCTTAGGATACTTTTTAATAATGAATCTCAAAACTTCCCATGAAGAAATTAATGCTTCTGATGTGCAAGGGTAACAGATGTAATATTATTGTTGCAGAGAAGGGTAATATATTTTCACCCTAACCAGTAGATTAACACAAATATTAGCCGTCCTAGATCAACAAAATAAAAATTTAAATGTTTACTATTTATTATTAAACCAGAATTTCCTGCAGCTGTGACAAGTGATGTTGGGCTTTCAATGAAATGTCTGAATAAGCATTAGGCTTTCCTATAAAATAAAAAAATAAAAAATATATATTTTTGATTTTTTAATTTTATTTTTGTCTCTTAACTTTATTTAATTTTAATTTAATCTTTAATATTTCTTAAATTTAACTTTTGTCCTTTAAATTTATTTAATTTTAATTTAGTCCATTAATTTTACTTTAGATTTCACATTTATTATTTAATTTCATTTGATTCAAAATTTGATCATTTAACTTTATTCTAAGTTTTACTTTTTCTTTTTAATTTACACTCTAATCTAACTAATAATTTTAACTGATAAGTCACATAAAAATTTTTTGTTAAAGTAATTTAATTTAATGGTGTTTGAGAAAAAAATATTTAATTGGTAGTTTTTGATAATTAATGGTCAAATTAAAATAAAATAAAAATAATGGATAAAAGTGAAATATGAGATAAAATTAAGAAATCAAATTAAAATCAAATAAAATTAATAAATAAAATTTAAAATTTAAAATAAAATTAAGAGACTAGATTACCGTTAAATAAAATTAAGGGAAGAAAATAAAATTTAAAATAAAGTTGAAAAGTCAAATTAAAAAATTAAATAGAGTTTAGAGATAAAAATAAAATTTTAAATAAAAATAAGCGACCGCCTAAAATGGACGTCGGAGTTTTGACCTTTGACTTTGTGTGATCTTCACGTCGCCTTTGCTATAGCTCAGTTCTCCCTCCACCAAAGAGAATTCCATTATTCAAGTCAAAATCTTCCATAGAAGAACTTGATGGAAGCTGACGTGCTTGTGACGCCAAACCTCACATGTGCCATGGCCTTCCCTTCTTGTTGCTCCTGATTCTTGATTATAGTGGCTTGGTGGGTTTGTTACTTTTGCATTTCTTTCCTTCTTTCAGTTAAAACCTCACTTTTTCTCTCTCCCTCTCAAATACCCTACTCACACTTTACAATGCGATGGTGTAAACCAAAATCTTGATCCAGTTTCCTCAACAACATAACAATGAAGGTCCTTTCTCTCTCAATTTTACTGAATTTTGTTTGAACACCTGTGAATTGAATTTTTCTTCATCTTTTAAATGCGCTGTTTCTTATTGCGTTTACGTTCGATCTGATTGACAGACATTTCAGTTGGAGCTATGGTCGATTTGGCTATCTGGATTTATCTTGATTGGCCTCTCTCTCTATGCCACTCAGAGGTTACCTTCGCTGAAGGATCAGGGCAAAACTCTCAAGATAAACCCAAACGCTATATTGGATTCGAGAACTCTCAATATTACCATATTTACAGCTCCTAAACCTTTCACCGGTTCTACTGGCACCAGGCAGGCTCTAGCTGTTCGATCATGGCTCGCCCTATCTCCACACGTTACAGTTGTTCTATATAGCCAAGAATCATCCGTTGCCTCTTTCGCCGACGCTTTTGGTTCCCGTGTTCTAGTTAATACCGACATTGATTTCACGTAAGTAATGCTATAACTCTGTATATTCCAATGTGGAATAGAATTGGGGTATATACTGATGGAATTGCTAAACTGGAGGTCTTCAAGTTAGGGGATGTACTACATTACTTAGGGACATTCATAAAACAGATTATGAAAAGAGATAATGGATGTTAATTTGTTTGCTCTGTCTGAGAACGAAGACTAACTTATTTTTTACAAGAAAAAAAAAATGAAGACCAAATTTATGTTCCTTACTTATTTATATATTTATTATTATTATTATTGAACCAAAGAAAAATGTTTGTAAGTTTAAACCTGAGCCTAGTTATGAGTTATCTATGCAAGTAGTAAAGTATATTGATGACATCTTAAGGCACGGTAACTTGTAATTACTAAGGCCAAATTCTTAAGGGGTTGTTGACACTTGACAAAGTGAGAGGCGGCTGCAGTATTGAGAGGCAGGGTCAGAAATATCTTTTCTAAAATTCAGACAGGTTCGCCTGTCTTTTGACATGTTTATTGATTTAACAAGAAAACAACTAGGGTCATATCTCATATGAGCTTTAAAATAAGATACAAAGGTTCATGGCGAAGTTTTTGGTATCGAAACCTGTGAAATTAAGGTAAAACACTGTGGCCTAATGTGCAGGGAAAGCCCTAAGTTACTGCCTTCTAATATATGCTTTTTATGTATCCAGCTTCCTTGGTACTCCGTTTTTCCATTCCATGATTGCCAAATCACGCTCGTTCACTTCAGACATACATGTTATAGTTGATCCTGAAACCATTATCGTTTCTGGATTCATCTCCACCCTAAATTATGCATATGAACTTGACCATGATTGGCTTCTTGTTGCTTCATCTCGAAATGTTTCTTACTTTCCATTTCACTTGGATAAGTCTGGGAAACATTGGCGGACAGATAATGGGAAACGGGTGCAGATCCAGGAGGTATGAAAGAATTTCCAGAACAAAGCCTGAAGGACTGTTCTTTTTTTTTTTTTTTCCTTTTTTAAATAATGGCAGATTAATAAATTTATTCAAAGCTCCCATAGAAAGTAGAAAATCTGGTACAACTACTAATACACACTGATATTTACAATCAACATAATTAATCAAATATACCCTGTTTCTTCAGCTGCAGGAAATACTTCAAAAAAATTGGCAGTGGAATCATTGTGATATGAAAATGCTCATAGCATGGAACAGCAGGAATGTGCCCCTACATAATGGAGTTCTTCCTCCTTTCCTGTTTGGGAAGGGTATACATAACGGTTGGATAATCCATGAGGCCCTATCATCTGAGTTCAGATTTTTGTTTGATGCTAGTTGGACCATCACAAGTTTTCATCTGAATGCTCAGGATGATTTTCATCCTACAGTTGGGGATTCTGCTGCTCTAGATATTGAAAACAGAAAATGGGAGTACATGGGCAATTCCCATCTAGGGGCACACTACGGCTCATTCTTTTATAATGAAGCTAATTACTCTAGCCTGCTTAAACTTTTCAGGTGTGGTGATCAATATATTATAATTGACAAAAGGGAAAACAGCGTTTATCCAATTGGACATCAAGGTGCAGTGAAACTATGGAAGGGGAATATCTTTCATTCTTGGTTACGGAAAAACACAATATCTTGCAGTGCTGACCTGAGATCACTGGTCAGAATATTAGATTGCTCTCTGAAAGATAAGATGTTACTTTCAGCACCTTTGGAGCTTCCATTCTCCTTAGAATCACTCCTGTCTGTCACTGCAGACAAAAACAAGACGGTTGTAGTTACAGTTGCTGGATATAGTTACAAGGACATGCTCATGAGTTGGGTTTGTAGATTGCGTCATCTCTCCATTGCAAATTTTATTGTTTGTGCTCTTGACCAGGAAACCTATCAATTCTCGATCTTGCAGGTATAGTGGAGTTTCTTTGGAAGAATAAAATTTGCGCATGTAATTAAGGAATTTCTTAAACATGTTATATTGGCGTTTGACACAAACCAGAGATCTAGTCAACTGATCATATTGGCTGGAATTGGCATTATGAACCTTGAATCTAAGTTAATAGCCCTCTGAAATCCTGTATTAATTTTGTAGTAGGTCTTGACTTTAAACTACCTCAATTTTTTCCTTTCAAGTTTCAAGAATTGAGTCATACCCTACATAAACTACTAGCCTAATCCATAAATAGCTCTTAATGCTAATTGCTAATTCCTTTTTATATGCCTTCTTCACACACTTGAACTTAGTTTGGAAAACTCTCAAAATGCACAAGAAATGAAAGCGATAAAATTCAGCATCTTGGATGCTTTGGTGGATACACGTTTTATTTTCTTTGGATATAAAAGGATAATTTCAGACGGGAAGCCCCTTGCTAACTAATTTGTGCCTTTTGAAATTTATTGAACAGTATGCACTATTCTTACTGCCTTACGAATATTCATACTACTAGAGATTTATGATTTTTTTTTTTGGTTGCCAATAGAGATTTATGAGTTGTTCCTAGTGTTTTGAGGTGCAATCACCATTTATATGTTCTTAAAAGCTTATTTAACTATTTAAAAGCAGTCAGATTTATGCATCTGAATTTGATTTTCCTCTTTTCCTCTTCACTTTTATGGTAGGGAATTCCTGTTTTCAGGGATCCTTTAGCTCCAAGTGATATTAGCTTTAATGATTGCCACTTTGGAACAAGGTGCTTCCAGAGGGTGACGAAAGTGAAGTCCAGAGTTGTTTTGAAGATACTCAAGCTAGGTTACAATGTACTTCTCAGTGATGTAGATATATATTGGTTTAAAAATCCAGTTCCATTGCTTCACTCTTTTGGCCCTGCAGTTCTTGCTGCACAGTCTGATGAATTCAATAAACAAGGTATATTGCAGTATCCCTCGTTAAAATTCACATTTTCCTTCTCATAATTCAGAGCATAAATTACACATATAACAATGAATGGAGCAAGAAACAGTGGATTACAAAGTTTTACTGTAATGAAATCTCCATTTTCATCTATGTACACAAAGATTGAGAGAAGTTAGATTTTTATTCTTCTTGCCCCTTTTATGAAGACAATGAACTTCTCATCAGTTTTTTTTCCTTGAAAAAATTATCGTGTGGGCAGGACCAATAAACCTACCCAGACGCTTGAACTCTGGCTTCTATTATGCTCATTCCGATGGTCAAACAATTGCTGCTATGGAGAAAGTAGTGAAGCATGCAGCAACTTCAGGCTTATCTGAGCAACCGAGCTTCTATGACATGTTATGTGGGGAAGGTGGAATCAACAGAGCTGGTGATAATAGATGTGTGGAACCTGAAACAAACCTGACGGTATATTTCTTAGACAGAGACCTTTTTCCAAATGGTGCTTACCTAGATCTGTGGCAGGACAAAGATGTCAAAGCAGCATGTTTGAAGAAGGGATGTTTAATTATCCATAATAATTGGATCAGTGGGAGGCTAAAGAAGCTGGAGCGTCAGGTCTTGTCAGGTTTATGGGAGTATGATCCCAGCACAAGGACGTGTCTGCGTAGCTGACATAGTATCAAAACGGTGAAGTTAATTTTGAGGAAGGATGGATGCTTTCTTATCCTCTCTAGGCAAACATTTTGTTCTCACTCTAGAAAGGATGACAAAAAGAAACCATTTCCTTCCTTCATATTTGTTTAAGAATGTGCTGAGCCTTGGTTTTATCACTGGTTCCTGTGGTGGAAATATTAAATTAGTGGCAGCCGGCCATTGGAAACAAGAAGCATCGAGGGTAGCTAACGTTCAAATATTATAGACTTTCCTCATGCTCAAACCCTTGCCAACATTATCCACCAGCAACTAGACGAGAATGAAAGATTGGGTCACACTACTTTCAGTTGCAGGCTATGCTGAAGCGCGTTGCTTACTCGTTAGGCCTAGTGGAAAAAGCTGATAAAGATCCCAGAGGAAAGAATCAACTGAGAGGAAATAAGGCATCCCTAGACTACAGCTTTCAAGGATCGAATAATATTTTTGTGAGGATAGTTCATGCAGGCGGAAAACAAGAGTTGTATCAACATGCAATCCTTGCATCTAAGTTGATGGAAAAATATCCTGGCATGTGTGTTGCCCGGCCAGAAGTCTTCAAAAATCCTCACCAGTCAGTATTATGGCCAGAAGAGCGTTTGCTTCCTGGTCAGAAATATATTATAATCTCGTATCGAAATGTGGAGAAGCTGAAACGAAGACATTCAGGGGAAGGCAAAACCAGAGAGCCTAAAGGGGTCGCTCAAGAGCTACTACTGAAAACCACCAAGTCTCCTAATGGACATGAAGTCAGAGAAAATGGTACAACCGAAGTTGCAAATGGGGTAGGCCCAGAGAAGTTCGAGGCGAAGACTTCAAGGTCTCCTGGTGGACGCAAAATAGAAGAGAACGGCAAAGTCAAAGAGGTGTTGGACGCAAACGCAAATCAGTCTCTTGATGCAGGAACTGAAAATGAATCTTTTAGTTCTGCGAAGGACTTATATGGGTCCAAGGAGAAGCCTACAACAAGATATCCAAAACGAAAAGGAATAAAAGGGAAGAAGCCTTTTGTGCCACCTCTTCCAAAAGTAAGATCATATTGGGGTTTGGGATGGCAGCCCAGCCTCCCAACCGTGCTAGAGCTCTCTCCATGATTCTGTTATGGTTTTGCTTGTACAACTTAGTATTCTGGTATAGTTCTATCCATATACTATCACTGAGTTACTAGTTTCTTTTGCATGGTTCTCAAAAATAGCGATTATATCCTGTAATTGTGATAGAAACATCAACCTTCTTTTAATCTTCTTGATGTTTTGTATACATATGGACCTTTCTTAGATTTGAAAAATTAATATCTGCATGACTTTTCAATGCTGATGGTCCCGTCTGTCCAGGTTTCTGTTGGTACGGGTGGTATTGATTTCTTAGAATATTAATTGATACTTCACAGCGTTTAAAATAGATGCTCTACGTAAGGCCCTTTTGTAGATTTGTGAAACCAGATGAACTACCTTCATATGAATATTTTCTTGAAACACGGTCTATGATGGGAAAAGTAAGAATTGTCACAAAAGCACTGTTGTTACTGCTGATCCCCAAAGCTCTGGTCTAGACGTCAAGAAACCTTAATGGTTAACAGGGCTGCTTTCTATTACTGAAGAGTTTTTCAACGTTAACCAGAGATTTGGAATAAAGAAAAAGGAAAAAAGAGGGAACACAACTGATTACAAACGGCTGCGCCACGCGAAGCATGGGTTTTTCCCAATAAACAGGCTGAATATGTAAACTTCTGCAGTTTGTTACAATTCATGAACTTGGCACAAATAGAGTTATAAAAAATTCTTCAATCCGGGAGGATATGGACTAGCCAATTTTAGGTATCGACTACTGATTTGAAACATAAAGATGTACCCCTTCCGAACAAATGAGCTATAAAGAGCCTCCTCGCTCAGAATACATCTGCTGCCACACCATCCTCTTCTCCAATTTGTACCACAGGAAATCTGTACTTCAAGTCGTCACATACATAAGCTGTTCTTCATATCTTGGGACGTACTCTCACAAAATATAAGACAAAAGCTTCGTCAAGATCCAGGTATAGAGTACGGATAGCAAAGCACCAACGGGAATAGTGACGGCCCATGAAGCCACAATCTCCTTCACAGTTTCTGATCTAACACTGTTAAGTCCCCTTGCAAATCCCACTCCCATTACTGCACCAACTAGAGTATGGGTTGCTGAGATGGGCAGCCCTAGCTTTGAAGCAAACAGAACCACAGAGGCAGCAGCAAACTCAGCAGCAAATCCTCTTGTTGGTGTGAGTTCTGTTATTTTCTTGCCAATTGTGGCTATAACTCTATAACCCCACATCATAAGCCCTGCAAGAATTCCAAATCCTCCCCACGCTAGAACATCAGTTGGAATAACAATCTCAGTTCCTGTAACATTACCTTGAAGAATAGCTAATGCAGCTGCCAAAGGACCGATGGCATTGGAGACATCATTCCCACCATGAGCAAATGACATGAAGCATGCAGAGAGGACCTGCATGTACCCAAAGACCCCATAAACTATTTCCAGCTGGGTACCCTTTGGACCTGCAACATCAGAGAGAAACCCTATGTTTTTGTGGGCAGTGTCCTCTTTTGGCTCAGGCTGTGGGGTAGTAGGCTTGACCAGAAGATGACCAAGTTGCTTTCTGATGATTCTGTCGACTAGAAAAGCACCAGCAGTTCCACAGGCTAAAGCCTGAGCCAGAGCCAAAGGAAAGCTCTTGCTAAGAGGGAAGGCAGCAAAAGAAATCCCAGTTACACCCAGAAATACAGCAATGGGTGCTGCAGCAGCTGCTGCTTGTCCTGGATTTGGGGCACTGTACACAAACTGGATGGGAGAAAACTTAGGGGTTGTAACAGCAAGAATTTAGCATGTGATATTGTCAACAACATCAAGTTTTGAGAAATTAACATGGAGAGTCAAAAAGAAAAGGATTTAATAAATTCAATGAATAAAAAGAAAAGGATAACATTTTTTTTGGAGTCAAAAAGTTACATGTGAAAACCAACTCAGCGAAATGTAAAACCTTTATAAATGTAATGTATTACGGTTAACAAGCTCGATTAAACCCTAAATATCAAGAGCATACCCTTCGTATGCATTTGTAGACAAGAAATGACACAGCTGCTCCCACTAGCGGTGAGATAATCCATGAAGAAGTCACCTTTGCTAGGGATCCCCAGAAAATGGCTCCAGATCCTCCATAGGCTAGACCAAATCCCACCATCGCTCCTACTATACAATGAGTAGTAGATACTGGCCAACCAAAATATGATGCAACCTGCATAACACAAGATAATAAAGCGCTAATAATATTATTGGGTTGTTTGCATATCCCAATAAAAAGTAGTTCCTTTTTTTGGTATGTCAGGGGGCTAAGCCCGAACTATAAATAAATATTTTTGGTTCCTTAGTGCTCAATAAAGAGGTGCATCTTGCAAAAAGGGGAGGTATAGAGTAATATTCATGCTGCTTCAAAGTGGAATTTGTAAAGACACAATGTCTTCACCCAATAGAAAACTGAGTTCCATGTCTTCATTCTTATCGATAAATTAAAAGAGATACAGAGTCATCAGAAGCAAATATGAAGGAAATCTAGTTTTCGAAGTACATTTTTGGCATTTGGCTGCTCCTTTAATATCCTTAGTATCTAATATCAGGGACACAGCTGAGACAAAATGATAGGCAAAGAGAAGGCTCGGAGAAATTCCTGATCAAACATGGAAGATTTTCATAGCATACATGGCACGTCTAATATATACCCTCCCCTGGAAAAAGAAAAGTCTCAATTCTTTCTTATTTTTAACTCGTCTAGGATTCAACACAGAATAATTACTGGGCAGTTGTTCACACTTATGTTTCCAGTTTCATACTTAACAATTGTACACTAAGAAAGAGACAAATGTCTTAAGATGCTATCATGTGTTTATTTGAACTTGCAAACTTAGTGTAGGAAAACTTCTCATAGAAAATAAGAGATGCAACATTCTTTCAAAACCTAACTTACAGTAAACCTCACGAAAAAATAGATACCTACAGAATTTTGTAAATACTATTCTCTTGACATGCTCGAAAGAATTATTCCAATTAACGAAGACCTCTTGTTCTTAGCTCCCCTTTTGTCTTCTCTAAGGATGTTACTTACTCAAAATAACAAAAGTATAACGACAATAAATTCAAAATCAATGCACTGCCTCAGGCATAATTCATCAGATCAAGTCATCAAAGGTGTTTGATCATCAAACACCAAAATAAGCATCCAATAGTGAACACTACAAAATTTTTTCCTCGCATAATATCTTGCGCATTGCTTACGTCCTCTCCTTCACCATGCCCATAATAAACAAAGTGATAACGTATAAGATTAAAGGGGAAAATACATTATACTCTTTTGAACTAATTACAACTTTAGTACGTCCACTTCTTAAAACATAGAAAAACATCTCTTGATAGCCCTTAGGGAGCACGTGCCACCCTCTTCCCCCTTTATCTGCTCCAAAATTCAGTTAAAGAATCAAAGGATGTGGGATTTAGATCTTTTTAAGTGAGTAAATAATAGAGTATTTCTCAAATGAAAAGAGATAGATAGAAAAGAAAGAGTAGGTGAAAAGAGAAAAAATAAATCCCATTCACACTCTCCACTTTATTATCTGCTCAATGAGAGGATCCAAATTCATGTGAAATTGTGGTTGAGATTGAAACTGTTCAAAGACCAGAGGGTGGTTGACATGTTCTTCGAGGAAAGAAGGACATTAAAAGCTCAGGGTTGAATCGTGTTGTTAGGTCACTCTGTTATTTTCAATATTTTAACTTGATTGAACTCAAGATTCACGGAATTAGGAATTTAGCTCTTCTCAATATTTTGGCTTGATTGAGCTTAGGATTTAGAGAATTAGGAATATAACTCCTCTTTCATAAGCCAACCCAGGGGAATATGGGAGAAATTACATAACTAACAGGTTGCATGGTCCTCACGCGGTCTTTTAACATTTAGTAAGATTAGAGTTTAACATTTTAAAATTTTATTTTAAAGAACAAAGCATGTCTTGTTACATTTTAAATTGATATACTAAAATTCGACCTTAGTTCAAGGTAAAAAGACATTAAGGGAGCGTTTGGTTGGGGGTTTTTGGAGGGGAGGGGAGGGGAGGGGATGGGGATAGAGTGTTTGGTTGGATAAAATTGGAAGGGAGAGGAGGGGAGGGGAATGAGGCCAATTTTGCCTCCTCTCCAAATTGGGAGGTTTTGGAGGGGAGGGGGAAGGGGAGGGGTGGGGTATTTCTTAAATATTAATTTACTTTTTTATCCCTTTTAGTTTTTTAATATTTTAATATATTAATATTTAATAAAAATTAAGATAAATTTTTTTATCAGAAATTAAAAATAAAAAAAGATTAAAATTTATAATTTTTTTAAAAAATTATTGATATAAATAATTTTTTATTAAAAATAAAATTAAAATAATATAAAAGGTAAATTTGTCCAAATATAATTACCTCCCCTCCTTCCCTCCTGAACCAAACAATAATCCCTCCCTCCCTCCCTTCCTCGCCTTACAACCAAACATAACTCATTAAATCCCCTTCTCTTCCCTCCGTTTAACCAAACAGAA
This sequence comes from Erythrophleum fordii, assembly GCA_032878935.1. Classification (NCBI taxonomy): domain Eukaryota; kingdom Viridiplantae; phylum Streptophyta; class Magnoliopsida; order Fabales; family Fabaceae; genus Erythrophleum; species Erythrophleum fordii. Next base: position 41,745,235 of record JAVQMF010000053.1, on the reverse strand, counting down.
CCTAAATTACCAAATGTCCCCTCCAAGTCCAACCCCAACCCCTAAAATAGTTAGTTACCTGCAACCAAGAACCAGCAGCAGCAAGTGAAGAGAGCAATCCAGCGAGGAGAAGAGTATCCTTCCCTTGAAACACATTAGCCACTAGGATCCCTTTCTGCATTGTGCTGGTCACGTGAGTCCCCATCAACAACGCCCCTGAAAACTCCAGCACTCCCGCCGTCAACACCGCCTGCCGAAGCGTCAACGCACCCGACCCCACCGAAGTTCCCATCGCATTCGCAACGTCATTGGCGCCAATATTCCAAGCCATGTAAAACCCAAATAAAAGCGCACCATAAGATAGCAATTTAGTCTTCAAAGCCAATCCTTGCCCTAAAGATTTCATGAAGAAAGGAGAAGTAAGAGCAGCAAATGCTATGCATATTGAAATCGCAGAAGCCGTGCTTGAAGATATGTGGAAGGCTTGGGCCATTCCTGGCAAGTGATCGTCCTCCTCCCCCCCAGTAGTCGTCCTTGCATGCTGATGGTGCCCATTGAACTGGATTTCCCGTTTCTGTTTCTCTTCGCCTTCGGCTTCGGCGAAAGACGATAAAGTGGCAAATGGGTGTGTGAGTTTGGAGTTGTTAATCCTAAGAACGGCAAATGAAGGCTTTTGTGGTGATAGTACAGGTTTGAAAAGATACTGGGAACTGTTGTTGGGGAGGTGGGGATGGGAATTTCGTAGAAGAAAGCCTTGTGGAGAAGTTGTGTGTTTGGAGGAAGGGAAGCGGCAAGTGGGATTCATGTCTCAGAGAGGAAAACAGGGCAAGATGAAATGAAAAGGAGAGACAAAGAGGGATTTGGAATTGGAGTATGAATGAGATTATTCAAGATTGGTCCACATGGGATGTAAATCAAGAAGAGAAGGTAGGAATGGAGTAGCAGTTGCAGCGGTTGGTGGAGAACGAAGTCGATGAATGAGGGAGAGAGCATTTTGATATGGTTGATTTGGCTTGAGGGTGTTGGGAAATGGAAGTGAGGTGAGGGAGGATTTGGCTTCTTGCTTTGGTTAATGGAAATGAGTGGTGCTTATAGAGTGATTGCGGGACCCTTGGTTAAGATAGCCCACATATCCACGTATCAGAACGAATCTTGCTGATCCAAGGAAAAAAATCTTACAGGTGGATGATATAGAACCTGAATTCTGCGCTCGTCCGACTCTTTGAAAGATTCAGTTTTGATTTGGATAATTTAGGTTTTAATTTCTTTTTTTTTAATTTTATTTTTTAAAAATAGAATGTAGAATAAAAATAATTTTTTAATTATTAATTTTAAAAAATAATGATTTATTTTAAAAAATAAAAATAAAAATAAAATATTTAAAATCTAAATTATTCAAATTAAACTTGAAGAGTTTAAAAATAATAAACACAGAATCCAAATTTAGATTTTATAATGTGATATCTCTCTCTCACATTTGTATGATTCTTTTTTATTTTAAAAATCAATACTTTTTTCTTTCTTAAAATCACAGGATATGCTCTATTGATTTTTTCCCAACAAAAGATAAATTATAAATATATTTATTTTGATCAAAATATTATTATATCTATTATTTATATAATATAAAAAATATTAAATATTTTTTTAGTTAATATAAAAATAATCAATTTCTAAATTTTAAATAAATTAAATTTATTATTTTCAACCCAAAATAAATATTATTGAAATAAAAATTTTTAAAATATATTTTTTTATTATTAATATTATCTTTAAAAGTATTTTAATCCTATTCTAGTTTTTAAAAAATTTATATAGTTTTTACAATAAAATAAAAGATTCCATTTAAAAATTTTATATATATTTTTTGGTTAGAATAACTAATAAATTTGTATTTAAAAAGAACACGTTACACACGTGTATCTCTTTTATCCACTAAAGTATTCTCGGCAATCAGCATGGATGACATGCGGCTTCTCTCCGAGGAACACGTGCACTTTTTTTTCATTTTAGCAACGAAATATGGGCTTCCTTTTTACTGTTGGTCTGGTATCTTGGGCTTATCATGTGACGGATAGGGTTTCCTCTTGTAGAGAGCGAAGAAGAACAGCGTTGGGTATTATATTTGTAAACTTGGCCCAACTTGGATTCTTTTGAACCATTAACTAAGAAACTTGAAGTAGTTCACGTCTTTCATGTAAAATCTTGACCATCTTCAATAAATTTCGAACTGAAAGTTGAACTCTCCTATTATCTCTTTAGTTAAAAAGCCCCGGAAGATAGTCATGAAACAATAATGGTACAGCTTTATGGGTTACTTTTTAACTCCTTTTCTGTTTTCGGATTTACTTAGAATGTTGTAAAATTAAATGAAATAAAGAAGGCAAAGGAGGGTTATGCATGAAAGGTTCACTATTGACAATAACTCAATCTTGCAGTTCCCAAATAACATTCAATTACTTTGAGGGGGAATATATATATATATATATATATATATACACACGTATGTAAACTTTTTATATCATTACTCTCATATTCTTTAATAAAAATATAATAAATAAATTTTTCCCTTTTTTTTACAACTTAACATTACATAAACTGATTCCAAATTAGCTTCATAAGCAAAGGGAACAAATCCTGATCTAATTACTATTTAAACTGTGCATGATCAGAAACCTTATAAAAATTACAAACTTCCTAAAAACAAAGTTTGAAAGATAACATTAAGGAAAATAAACAACTCACACTTCCATATTTTAAAATACTTCTAGAGATATCATACAAAGAAAAGTTAAAAGATCTTTAAAGGAAGGCAACACAACTTCTAACTCTCCTTGAGAGTTGTCTCCCACTAGCTTCCTTCAGGGTATATAGTCAAGATTAGTTTCTAAGAGTTGTGAATCTTCAAGAATGATATCTGGATAGAAGAAAAACTCTTACATGGAAAAATAAAGGTATTCATGAAGAGAAGAATTTCCATAAAAACAGAAAATTACTTATGTGAAAGACGAGAAGAAAAACATATAGAAATGAAGGAGAAGACAAACCGAAATGGAGGAGGCAAAAGGAAGGGCTGCCGTCTTACAAAAACAATCTCTACTTTTGAACGGCAGTTAGGGTTTCGAGAGGAGGCAAAAGATAGTAAAAAAACATGATAACAAACGCCTAAAAAATTTTTATCCAATTCTGCTTCTTATAATTTATATTTGATGTAAATTTAACTGACGCCCAAGATTCAAAGAGAGTATAAAGTTTATATTAGAGAAAGTTGGATTAAAAGAAAAATATATAAATAGAAATTAAGGATTCATAAATTTAATATCTCAATAAAATTTTTAAGTTAAAAGGTAAAGCCAAATTCATAAATATATTTTTTTCTAAACTCCAATAAAAAATAAATTCAATGAATCACGCCAGTATCCAATGAAGTGAGCTTTGATACAATGAATAGTGTTGAGGAATGAATAGGAATGAGTGTTGGTGCAAGGAGAATGACATGATCCAAATTAAAGTTCAATAAAAAAAAAAAAAAAAAGCAAGCGCTGCATGTAATACATTGAATATTTGCATTGAATTGAATTGAATTCAGCATCTCATTGGAATGTGAAAATGCAATCCACATGTGAGAGAAGAAGCAAGGTGGTGCCATGGGGCAAGATTTCCTCAGCCATGCCCTGTGTAACTCATGATTTTGAGGCACTGGGGGGACACAACACGCGTCAAAACTTACTAAAGAATATCCCACGAATTTCCATCGATGTGGACTGACACAAGTGGATGTCGTGGTAGCCCCGCATGAGTCCAATCCAACGCAGATACCTTCCCATCACTCCGGACCCCATTCTCACTCAGCTAAGCTTTCTAGAGGTTGTGTGTATCAAATGCATATACATTCATGACTAAGAAATCTTGATCATTAAATATTTATGTATTCAGGATAGTCAAAAATTTTCTCTATATAATCATTACCATTCGATCTGCACCATAATTGGAGGCACACAACATTAATACCCATCACAAGTTTGTCTCACTTTTCAATTTCTTGCCACGTTGAGTGTCATGCCTTCGAAATCCCTCCAAAACAACAGCCGACCCGTCCTATCCCTCACCGCCACCACCCCCTCCCAATGACCAATTTGCAATTGGATTTTGTTAATAATATAGTAAGTTTTTAAATTATTTTAAAAATTATTTCCCTAATAATATAAGAAAACAACGTTTTCTTCTTTTAAAAAATATTTAAATTATATAGATTGTTTACTATTATAAAAATATATACAAAATTTGAAACTAAATATGATCAAAATATTTTTGAAAATAATATTATTTTATTTTATCAAAAATATAAATTTTATTAAAAATTTTATTTTAATATTATTTATTTTGTGTTAAAATTTATAAATTTAATATTTTAATTTGAGAAAATAAATATTTTTATTAGTCAAATATATATTTAATACTTATTATATTTTATAGATAATATATATATATATATATAAATAGTTTGATCAAAATAAGTATAATTATATTTTATTTTTTAGTATAATATATTTTTTAATTTTAAGAGATGAGAAGGTAGATTTTTAAAATAAATAAAAGATATATGTAATTTAAAATCTATTAGAAAAGAAAGTATAATTTACTTTAACAAAAAAAAATTTCATAAATTTTAAATAAAACAACTTAACTTTTTACAATATATATATATATATATATAAGATTTTAAATTATTATTATTATTAAATTAAGGTTGATGTGAGTTTTTTATGTTATCTTTTAAACAGTGGGACCCACCAAAATTTGGTGGGTCCAGCACTAGTTTGAGATGAATGAGATAGTCATGCTAGGAGGGGGATGCATCAGCATGCAGCGTGGTGGGTCCAGCACTAGTTTGAGATGAATGAGATAGTCATGCTAGGAGGGGGATGCATCAGCATGCAGCGCCCATTCGTAGTACGAGTGTGCAAGTGGGTCCCGTCCCTCGTGTAAAAACACATTTATGAGGTCCCAAATTTCTAATCCGGAGCCTAACCCAAGACTGCCTGTTTTCTTACGCTAAAAAGAAGGAAAAAGAAAGAGCATCACGCACACCCACGTATAACCTATCAATATTATTATTTATTCAATAAAAGAACGCGAAAATAATAAAATTACAAAAACAGTTATAACTTATAGGTACTCCACTTGAAGCTTCTCTCGTGGGATGTGGCTCAGAACTCAAGTGAGATGATGTCAAATTAAATTCTTTATATTTATGCATTTATATAGTTAGAAAGAGAGAGTTAAATTAAAAAAAATGAAAAAATATATAAATTTTATTTTTTCTTTTTATAAATATTATTTTATTTTTTAAATACATTATATATATATTCAATTTATAAATATAAAACATATTACGCCAAATGTATAGGGATGATGATTCTGATGTCATGTCAATAGGATAAGAAGATAAAGGAGGATATGCGCATGGTTAGCACCATCCTAGAATTACACAACGTAGGACCCCATTCCATGTTTAGAAATCAGAGAAGCAGGGTTTGTCGGATAATTGCGTCACGCAATGGGCCAACGTGTGTAGGATTAGAACTCCAATTTTATTTTACTCTTTTAATCTAATTATGTTACCTTTTTAATTATACCATAATCAGATTATTTTTGTTTGTTTTTTCCCTGTTAATATGTTGTTCAACAGTAACTAATAAAACTATGTAAAATAAGTTTCTTAAAGGGGTATTGTTATAAAAAGTTTGAAATCTTCTTCTATTATTAGATTTTCTGGAAATATATATATATAATATGTTTTATTACTATATACAAATTTTAAAATAATCTAATAATAAAAATTCAACTTTTTATCATAAAATCCTTCTTAGAGCTGAAATTTATTAAGGGGTATTTCCAAAAGAACATCACTCTGGCGAGATTCATCAATTTTGATGATCCAAAATCGCATACTTTTGGATTTAATGCCACAGAGATCGATTTGACAAACATGCACCTTGTGCCCAAAAGAATCTGAATATTTTAGATGATAAAAGTAATTTTTAAATAAAGAGAAATAGAAAAATAATAAAAAATAAATTCTATACACATTTTTATTTTTTATATTATTTTTTATTTAAAAGACACTTTATTATTTATTTATTTATTTAAAAGGATCCAAATTAGGGTTGAAATGCGATCCAACTATTAAATCCCTGTCTGGCTGTATACAAAATTAACGCGACAAACTCTTTTTCTTTATTTTTTGGTTCTTGTCTATTCGTCTATTATGCGATTGTTAGGTAGCAACCTTATGTAACAAACGCTGCCAAGCTAAGGAAGAGTTTTTTAAAATGAAGATTTATTTTATATATATACATTAATCTTCGGATATAATCTTTAAATAATACGATGACCTAAGAGTTTAGTTAAATGGAAACCATGTTGAGAATTCAAAAGGGATTTGCTTGTTAGCTAGGTGCCAAAATTTCACATTGATAAGCAAAGGAATATTAATGGCTGCCGCCTACTCGATTTGACGGGGAATCAATGATTGCAGAGCCTACTAGAACATGCGTAATAAGCAAAGTGATCAATTATTAAATATTATCTTAAAATGAAGTTATCATTATGCATCATCAGCCATACAACCTTATATACAATTTTATATCTAACCCCAGAAATAAAATTATGCACTGTGCGTAAATGTGCTTCTTTAACACGATGTCGTTCCATTGCCTCAATGCACAGATGAGGGTGTGACATGGCAATCTTCTCTTGTCCAGAAAAAAAAAAAAAAAAAAAAAAAAGAGGGGGCATTATTGTTCTAAAGAATTTTGATTGGCTAGTGGGATCAGATATTGCGTAGGAGTGAAATGACAGTGGCTTTCGCAGGACCACAAAACTATATAGTCAAACATCAAACAATCCAACGTCATTTTCATTGGAGTAAATTATACTATTTTTTATTTAATTAAAATTATATAAAATAAAAAAATATTTTTTTATTTTAGTTCAATTTAATTTTTTCACTAAAATAATCTTCATTAAATCTAAATACATATTTTTTTAAGGATTATACTTATATATAATTGCTTTTATTTTTATTGTTAGATTCTTAAATCAAAACATGATAAATATATGATTTTATTAGGAAACTATAGATTTGTATACAAAAATCATACGTAAATATGTCATGTTATATTGGAAAATTATATGTTTGTTATATTTTAATTTTAGAATTTAACAATAAAAATATAAGGAATTAAATATATTTTTTCTTTTTTAATTTAAAAAATTTAAATAAAAGGTATTTTGGTCAAAAATTTAAAATTGAACTAAAATATAAGATAATTTTTTTTAGACGAAGTCTGTATAATTTTAACAAAATTTTTAAAAGAAAATTTGTAATTTACTCTTTTTATTATTGCTGTTAAAAATAATACTAGAAATTGAATTTTAAAAAATGTGAGTAATATATGTTTGGATCTTATTCAATAAAAAAATCAATTTTTTCATTTAACTACTTTGCGTTTAGAATAAATTTATAATTTTATGAAATTCAATTAAGCTTTAACGTTTAGATTACATATTTAGATGATAGAATTTGATAAAATTTTTAGTTCGAATAAATGACATAGAATAAGTTTGTTTGGATGCAAAATGAATTCTTAAAAAAGAAATACTAAAAATTTTGATAAAATTTGAAAGTATAAAAAACATCACATTTTTCCCAAAAAAAAATGAAATCATATATTTTGAATCATAATTTAATTAATTGAAAATAAAAAATACAACTATTTAGGTTTTCTCTCTTTTTTTATATCTTTATTATTAGATTCTCTAATAAAAATATGACATATTTAAAAAAAAATTAAAGGACTCAATTATGTAATGCTAAACTATAAAAATTGTATATTTGTCTATAAAATCTATACACTTGCCATTTTATTATTTGAGAAGTTGATAATAAGAATATATAAATTATACCTAATTTTTTTCTTTAAAAAAAATAAATTATGCATATTTTCTTAAAATTTTATTGAAATTATACCGACACCTCTTATATTTTTTATTGAAATAAAATTTAATATATATTTTAGTTAAATTTTAAAATATTTTACTAAAATATTCTTAATTAATCTAAAAACATATTTTTAAAAAAATTAAAAAAAAATTAACAGATGATATCTTAATTAAAAAATTTAAAATTTAGTCCGGTTGGATGGGAAATGTTTTTGTACAATGCTTTAACTTTTTTAGAATAAATTATATAAATTTTTAAAAATTTTAGAAATCTCTTTTTTCATTCATAAAATATATAAAAACTTTTTTAAACAAAAATTTATTTTATATTCATAATTTCTCCAACTCCATTCTCAAAGTAGAATTCCGAAGAGTTGAGGCATCCAATTATAATGTGACATGTGTGTGGGGCAGGTCGGGTGTAGGGTCCACATGGAGCATCTCCGATACGGACAAAATGGAAGTGGACCCCATACCTTGGAATCGGATGTGATATAGATGACAAAGGATGAGTAGGACCTGAGTATAACTAGAAAGCACGGATACACTTGCACCATATAAAACTCTTGTGATGGGATATATTTACAGTTAAATGGCCGTTTCAAGATAATCTATTATCCTCCATTTACACATCGCTTGGCTTTCAGTCCACAAGCATTCCGTGGCCTTTGAAACTCCCAATCGAATTTCCTTGCCAAAATTATTTTTGGATTCAATTTTGTTGGTTCAATATTATTTCTCAACTAAAAAACATAAAAAACACAAGCAGACAGGCACACACACATTCTTTTTACTCGTTTATTCCTTTTATTTTATTACTTGTGTAGTTGTGTATATATGTATAGGGTGAAAAAAAAAATGCAAGGATAACAGAAGAAGAACATGAAATTTATATCTATTACTTTGTCAAATAATTTTATATCTTAATTAGTAGGAAGAGATAATATTTTTGAGTAAATTAATAACTTAGTATTTGAAATATTGCTTTTTTAATTTAGTTGTCTAAAGATAACATTTCTTAATTTAATATCTAAAAACATCTCAATTTTCAATTTATTACTTTAAATATAAAGCATTTCAATTTAGTATTTCAAATATATTCTTTATCAATCAAAGTGGTCCTTTTAGTAAATTTTGTGGCTCTTTAACTGAAATATATCTCTAATACAAAATAGGTAAACTCATATCATTAGTCATAGGATGCCATTTTTGCCTAATAAAGGAATAATTTTGATTAGGATTTTTTTTGAAGGTCTAAATTGAGAAATTTAAACTTTAAAAGATTAAATTAAGAGAAAAATAATTTATTAAGGAATAAATCATTAACTTATTTTATTTCTTTTTGATAAATGAAATTTGATTGCTTTAAACTCTAATATATATATATATATCTAAATATCTATATATATAGTTAAAATATCTTCTTATATATTTTTTTATGAAAGATATTTTAGTTAAAAATTTTAAAATTAAATGAAAGTATAATATAATTTTTATTTTAAAAAATTATATATATTTTAAAAATAAAAAGGAAGTTTATATAATTTTAATAAAATTTATAAAAAAATGTAATTTATTTTTAATTTAATGACATTCAAAAAAAAAATTTGGCCCACTTTGTCATTGTTTGAAAAATATTTAAAATCTGAAAAACAAATTTCTACAATCCAGTATATTACATTCCTATATATATTACTTTACTATTAACACCAAAATTTGAAACGATTTTCTTACCAAAAAAATCCAACGACGCAAAGTAAACTCTTTTACCACGGCACTATTTTTTTTAGGATGCCCTGATTGAAATTTTTTTAAGTGTATCTATATCTAAATAAATTAATAGATGAGATTGAATTTATACAAATAAAATTTATACATAATATAAATAAGATTGACATATAAAATAAATTTAAATTATAGAGTGTACAAATGACGTGATACCGATTATGTAAAAATTGCTCGCACTGGTTACCTGCGAATAATCTGACGTAAGTCCCCTAAATCTCTATAAATAAGCGGCAAATGGTACCGCAGATAGGCTTGCAGACGCCATTTCATAAAGCATCTTCTCTCTCCCTTCTCTTCTCAATCCAAAATTGGACTCACTTTCTCTCTTATCCGAACCCGAATCAGCCATGGTCGGAGTCGGACCTGACACTCCCAACTCCACCGTTAAATTCCTCTGTAGTTATGGCGGCAAAATCCTCCCCCGCTACCCCGACGGCAAGCTCCGTTACATCGGCGGCCACACCCGTGTCATGTCCGTCCCCCGCTCCATTCCTTTCTCGGGTCAGTTCTCTTTCTTCCATAACGCTGTCTATTGCTTTACTTCCATTTTCAGTGAGTGAGTTTTATCTGTTTGGAATATGAACTGAGAATGAGATTGGGTTGGTGTTTCGCGTGTTGCAGAGCTGTTGTTGAAGATGGGAGAGTTGTGTGGCTCACCTGTTAGCCTCCGTTGCCAATTGCCCACCGAAGATCTTGATGCTTTGGTTTCTATCACCTCAGACGAAGATCTAGCGAATCTCATCGAGGAATATGATCGTGTTGCGTCGCCATCCTCCTCTTTAAAGATCAGAGCCTTCCTTTCGCGGCCGAAATCATTCAACAAAGTTTCTCCCTCTTCCTCCTCGTCGTCGTCGCCGTCTTTGTCAAAATCATCCTCGTCTACGTCATCGTCGTCGTCGTCGTCTTCAACTCGCAGTCCTACTGCTGCTTGTGGTTGTTCTGGTTTTGGTTCAAGCCGGAGGTATCCGGTGATGCAGGCCGTCTTCGACCGTTGCGTCCGTCCGGTGTCTGCGCCCATGGCGTATCCAATTTGCATGAAGAACTCTGCTGGGAGGAATATTCCTCTTCCTCACTACGCTTATCGTGCTCAGGGAAACCCTGGCTTCATTTACCTTATCCACAACGGGAACCATTGGCAATAGTGCTGCAGTAATTTTATCCGCGGATACTATGAATGTGAGAAGCAGATCTCATAAAAAGAAAGGAAGAAAAGAAAAAAAAGGCAAAAGGAGTTTAAAAATTATACATATTAAAATGAAAAACATTCCGAGATATATAATGATGTGTATGAAACTGTAAATCGTTAAGAAGGATTGCCGTTCTGGCTTAGTGATCCTTGGCCATAAATGAATTTTCAGTCTAATTCCGCTCTGGGTCCAAATCAGTGATAGTGAGTTCTTTTTTTGGGTGATTTATTTTGGTTTTTTTTCGTCCTTCTGGAAAATTAATTCCATAGCCAAACTGTTTCCATGAAGGTTTGGTTCTCCTTTTCCCAGATCCAAAAATCCTATCTGTGTTCCCTTCGACGGCCATCCTTTTGTTCCCACCATGCGTTCCAATGTTTCGGTATCCCAACTGCTTTTGCTTCAGCGATGCCCTTATCCTCTTCTCCGGTCATCACTTTATGTTATCTTTCTTCTTTTCATGCGTTTCTTGAGAACAAAAATATTCTTTCAATATTTGATTGATGAAGAGTTTGCATTTCTGTTTAGTGTTTACAGGTTCAAACATATTAATCGGGAAGATACAACGAGAATCTCACTCAAACAAGATGGATTTGGAAGGCTGCCATTGTAAGTTCCTACATAACTAAATTTCTTTCCCAGAAAGTACTGACCAGGTAGTAGCATTATAGATATCATTACTCTTGCAGTCTTACTAATTTATATTTTCAATACATTGGATGACTGCTTGCATCATTTTCTCCATGCAGAAAGAAAAATACATGTTCCATATACGATAACAGTTCGTAATCTATGAAGAAAGAATGATATTTTACTCCCTTTTTTTAAAAAAGAAAAACTGCAGAAGATTTCTGATACTTTATATTTGTTGCTTTATGGTGTCAGTTTTCCATCCCTATTGAACAGCTAATGATGATCAAGTTTAGATTTGGATATGGGGCAGATTAAATTCAACTGTGAAGTAACATCAAATAGGGATATGGATCAAGTTGAGAACCATGACATGGGGACCAGAACCTATCTTGAAGCACCTTTCTAATGGATATTTATAGAACATCCAAGAGGTACTTGAACTGATTATGAAAAACTATTACAGCATTACTGGCACACTAAGTTCACCAAAGTAAGCAACATGAAAAGAAAAAGTGAAAGGACTTTAACAAGGGGGATGTGGCTTCTTCAAACAGAGACGAGAAAAAAGACCTCCACTTATGTAATATTCAAAGCGAAGATTCCCCTCGCTGGCTGAGTTTTGGAAAGATGGAAATCTTCACACACCAAAGTCCCAAATGACCCGGAATTAATTTATTAATTAAAATGAAAGGCGAACAAATTATGAAAGTGAGCTGATTTTTGTTATCTTACGGAAGATGATTTTGAGGTTGCCCTGCCCCGCCATGTGCGATCTATTATAGTTGTAGTCTTTAATAACGCATTCAACAGCACGCTAATGGTCTACCAGATAAAGAAAAAACACACATTGCATAGTCATGGATGTTATGGGGATAGGCCTTGTCTATTACTGTGGAGGGTTCAACTGGGTGTGAAGTCGCTGTTGGATGACCAGGAAACATTAATGGATGATGAGGTGAGAGGGAAAGTGACGCAGAAGATTGAAGGATGAGATGGGGGGTATGAATTGCAAAGTGCCACAATTTTGCTCATGGAGAAGATGAATAACAACAAATTAGAGAATGACATTACAAGATTAAATTAACTGATATTTAAGAATAATAAATATATGGTCCTAACAATAGAAATATCTTCGGCAGATAACATTTAAAAGGACAAAATTAAAGAATTATCTTCTTCTGCCCAAATGAACTTCTAAAATATCAAGGTGGTAGACAACGATATGCCAATCTAATGTGTTGTTGAAACTAATTTTATAATGATTTTAAGAAAACATGGATTGCAAGTGCAAAGAACTATTTTACAGATAAATTGAAGAAAATAGCAAAAAATAACTATTGACTATTTGTAATATTTAGTATAACCATAGGCAATATGCATATTCTCTTGTACATTATTTCACTGTTTTATTGTTGTCTCTTTTATATAAAAAACAATTTTTATGTTTTTTTATTAACAATAATTTTCATTTGTTTGACAAAATAATGTTAAACTAGTGCTTCAACCATATGTAAAAATTGCATTTTAGAGAAAAAAAAAACACATATAAGGAAAATTGTCAATGCATATCGTTAATTTGTTGGTGACTTAAGCATTATCAATATATATATATATATATATATATACACACACAAGTGAAGTTTTATGTCACTGTTTTTAAACGACTCATGATGTGATTTTTTTTTGGGTAACTTATGCATTGTTTTTTCCTCTTTTTTTTTTTTTTCAAATACTGTGGATCCCACTGGTTTACAAATGAGGACTACCTAGACGTTATAGGAAAAAAAGCTTACATGGTGCAGAAAATGCGTGCAACTTCTCTTCAATTCTGGCGGCAATTGGGTCATTTTCATTCAATTATCTCTATTCATTTCTTCTTGTGGAACGAGAGAGAGAGAGAAATGTAGATCTATTTCATCTATTCATGTCAAATTCAACTTAAAAAAGTTATACTTCAAAAATTTTAATTATAAAATAAAATTTTTAGTTGTAAGAGTAAATTTTAACTAAAAGAACAAAAAATTTTAAGGTGAGGAAATTTGTTTTATTTTTTATACTTTTAAAATAATTTTAAAATTTAACATATTTTATAATAAATATTTTCTCTTATAGTTAAATTTTTTAGAGCATAATTTTTTTATAATTAAAATTGAATCCATATAATTAAAATTTGTAGTCCTTATAAGTAAATTTTTTTCACAATTAAAATTTATATCTTCGCAATTTAAATTTTCAGAATATAAGTTTTTTTAAAAGATAAAATTGATACTAATAGATAAAATAGATCTCTCTCTCTCTCTCTCTCTCTAGCGTTCCAAAAGACAAAATGAATGAAGATGATTTAATGAAAATAATTGTCCAGTTAGCTGCCTAAAACGGAAAGAAGCCGCACTCACAGAAAATGCTAATGTAAAATAAATGGGTTAGATCCACTTTGATATATACTAGACAGGGTAGTAGATATAATTAGAGACGGATGAGCCCGAGAAATGTGACTCATAAACTAACTTGGCATCTACTTTTGTCTTTAGTCAACTTTGGATAGGTCTAGAACTGAAGAAAATCTTAATCTAATAATAATTAAAGTTGTTAAATAAATTCATGAAGAGAAGATAAATTCATATTATAAATTCGTAAAAATTTATATTTATTGAAATTACCTATAAAATACCCTATATAAAAAAAATTATTTAAATATAATTTAAATTATACTAATTTAAAAAAATTATATTCTATAATTTATATTTCTCAATATATAAATATTATTTTTGTATTCTTCTTTACTAGATTGTATTAAATTTTAGAATTTGTATATTTTTTTAAACTTTTTTTGACTTAATTATATAGTAACTCATTAAATTCAACTTAAAAAATATTAAGTTAATTGAGTTTATCTGAGTCATAAGCGAATTAAACCGAATTTGTATTGGATCTGAATTTATAAGTGAATTAACATAATTTTTTAAATAAAAATTTAAACTCATTAAATTCGAAGAGTCAACTTGTGAGTTTAACAATAATAGTAGTAATTATAGTTTTTAAAATATTTATTTAATAATAGCATAACAGTTGTTTTTTTAATATATTTCAATATTATGTAATTAAATCTTAAAAAAATTATTTATGTTATGGATATTCTACGGATCTTAAATTTTCACATGTCTAAAACAGCTTAATCCACATTATCAAAATTCAAAAATTTACAATCATATAGTTTTAAATCTTATCAAACGAATATACAATGTACTAAAATAACAAATTGCTTTGAACATGGAGCTTTGTCAATGACAAATTGTTTTGAATAATATGGCAAGTTCCCTAAAAATAATATGACTCAATTTAAAAAAAATATGTCAATTTAGTTAAAATCATAACTAGCTTACTTTCCCCTAAGGTTCAAATAAAACCCCCATCGCTTTGTTCCAGAAATGGCTGATATAGCTTACAATTCCTACAACTCTTATGGTATTTTGCTTTTTGTTATGTCACTTTTATCACTGTAACACTCTTATATCTTAAAGCAATATAACTCTCTTTTCCTATGCCTTCTCCTTTTCGTTATTGTCATTCCCCATTCTAAACAGTTTAGTTGTTATGTTTTCAATAAAAATTTAATAATAAATATTTGAGTAAATTATAATAGCTTCCTTTGAGATTTAGTTAAATTATATTCGGGACTTGTTACACTCTAACATTGACACAAAAAATGAGATAATTTTGTATTTATAAGTCTAATCAAGCATATAACTTTTTGTTCCTACTTAAGGTTTTTTTTCACATAAATAACATTATAAAATACTTAATCTTAATTTATTTATAAAAAATCCAACAGAGTGTTCTCTATAAAAAAGACATTTTAAATTTCCTACAACAATTTACAATTAAATCTCATAAAGAGAGCTCTACTTCGAAATCTCAATTAATAACAAAATATAATTAATAAAACAAAGATCCTATATGTAATCTGGGAACCTAATTCTAGAGTACAATCATGTACTTATATAAAAGACAATTAAGCTTTTATATTAAACACCTTACTATCAACTTATTACCGATTTCACTATGGACCTTAATTAAAAGGAACGATTCAAATACTATTCAACTATTTGCAATAATAAATAAAAGAATAAATTATAATATTCAGTAAGTAAAAGATAAAACATAATAATGGAAGGGAAAAGCGGGCATAGAATTTTTTTTTTATTAAAAATAATTTCAATGAAATATTATATAATAAAAGATTAAATAAATTTAAAAATGACATACTTAAATAAAATAAGGTCTCAACATTTAAGGTAAAAAATTTCATAAACTCATTGCTATAAAATTTATTAGTATTACCAAAATAAGAATAAATAAAAATACATAAAATATATTTAATAACAAGTTTAAACATATTATATTTTAATTGATTAATTTGTAAAGCCTGTATTAAAAAAATTATCATTCAATAAGAAGCAATTAAAAGTAAAAAAAAAAAAGAAGTTTCTTATTGAGATAGAATAATAATTATAATAAAACACAATTAAATGGTATGAGAATACTTGCATCTATGAATAATTTAATCACGTTATAAATTAATAAACATAGTGTAAAAAATAATAAAAGTTAATTATTATATTTGAATAAAATATTATATAATAAATAAAAAACTATTAATTATTATTTGAAGCACAGAAAACTGAAGGGAGAATAAGGAAGACACGGAAGCTTCGGGACACCTAGCTGGAAGAGAAACACGTGTTTTGATGCCAAAATATCAAAAGGACAGGTTGACAATTTCAGAAAATGCAAGGGTTAGAGAAAATTTTCAAAAATTGCGGATAGGTCCCTTGAGCCACACTTACAGCATGTACAGAAGAAGAAAAGAAAAGAGTAATGTTTTTAAAACTAAATCAATCATTGAACTGGTAAAAATACTGATTTACAGTTTATTGGTTCAATTGTGATCGAATTAGTAGTAATTAATTATATTTTTTAAAATTTTATATATTAAAAATTTAATGTAAAAAATAAATTTTAAATATTTGATTATTAATTTAATATTTCTTAAAATATTACAAAAATTATTTTAGAGTTTTTAAATTATATTAAGATTCTACTTATTATTAAAAAATAAAAACTAAATAGTAATTTTAACTAAATACATTTATATTTGAAAGAAATGTTATTAAAAACTTGAATATAAATATAATAGAGACCAAGTATAAAAAATAACAAAGTATACATATTTTACTTCTTTTATATTCTCTATTTTTTAATATATATATATATATATATATATATATATATATATATATATATATATATATATTTTCAACTCTCTCCTTTTTTATTGCCTTTTTATTTTTAATTTGTTAAATTTATTTAGGATAAATTATTTTGTTATATGAGAAAAAATTAAAAAAAAAAGAAAAGAAAATGGGTACGGACCTGTTCAAACCGGTTTTGACTGATTCTTTAGCCAGCCAATTTTCTAGCCCAACTGAACTGAATCAGGGACTGGTTCTTAGTCTAATCGACTGGTCAGAATCACTAGAAAAGAGAGTAGAAGAAAAACGAAGAAGAACAGCTAAAGTGGTCCTCTCCCTTTTATAAATTCTAACCTATGTTAATTGAATCGTATTTTACTTAAATTTTTGTTATCTTTTATTATTGTTGTTGTTATTGTTGAATTTTCAATTTTAATGAGCATTATACTATTTTTCGTTTCTAAAACGTTATATTTAACTCTTTTAATATTTTAGTATATATTATAGAAACTTTATGTATTTTAACTACTATAAAAAATTAATTATTTGCACAACGTAAGAGGATTTTTTTTCTTAATATGCAAGTAAAGTCAACTAAATTGATGTTAAATTTTAAGATGAGATTGTAATTTTATTCTTAGTATAAAAATAAAGATAATTAAATAATTTTATCTTTGAAAAATAATGCATATTGTGTAAAATTTTAATTTCATTTATAAAAAATAAATTAAATAGAAGCCAAAAGCAATTTTTAAAATAAGAGAGTTTTATATACAATTTAGCTAAATCTCAAGAAAAATAATATAATTTACACAATATATTCATATACTTTTATTTTAAAAAAGTTTTGAGCCCTATAATTTACTTAAATTTCCATCTCGGTCCTTATACTTTTGTTTCCTTTCTCAATGATTGCTTACATTTTTATTTTGTTTTAAAATAAATCTCTTATATCAAAATTGGTTATAACATCATCAAATCAAAGATGACTTGACTAACAGAATATTCATTTACCAATACCATAAAGCATCACGATTATTAGCGTGTTTGGTTTAGTGATGAAAAAAAATAAAAAATTCCATTTATTTGTCGTGGGTAAATAGAAGCAATTATTTGTTACTTTGTTTTAAACACAATTTAGGTTCTCCAGTCGCAAATCCAAAAACACACTATGAACTGGTTTTTTAAGATCAAGAATTGGCACCTTGTCTTGTGGGCCAAAAGAAAAAAGCTTTATCTTTGTCGCCTACAACCAAGTTTGGATTTTTAATTTTTTTTTTTATAGTTTTTATCAATTTTAAAGAAAATTGGAATACAAAATATGTGAAATTTAATTAAATAATCAAGTTTATTTAAATGTGAAGGACTTACTTATGCGATGAATCTCATATATTTTACTTTTTTTAAATCTAAAATTGACAAAAAATAATAAAATAATCCAAATTTCTCGGCAATCCAACCAATTGTCCTAGTTGAACCATGAAGTTCCCTTTCTTCAATATTGCGTTCGTGAATTATTCTAAATGAATCAATTTTTTTTAAATCAAATCAATTATTAAATTAGTATGGTTCACAATTGATTGAACCATTACTCTACCATTAGTAATTAAATATAATTTTATATAATTTTATATATTAAAATAGCATATAATAAATAACAAAAAATAAATACAAATAAATTTTACAAAGTCAAACATAATTAAAATTAACTTTTAAATGATTTATAAGGTTTACATTTGAACTTTAATTTACCCAGCGCTCTTTATAGTACATAAAATAATTGTTTCTTGATAGTTGCTTCGGGGAATATTCCAATTTGGCACACATATACTAACACAAAAGGAAAAAGAAAGTTTGACCAAATCTATTACAACCGATATATTATATGTGTGTGTGTAACGGAACCCGATTGGATAAAGGGGAGAAAATTTACGAGGTGTTTCCAATCACCCGTGTTATCTGAAGCTAAGAAGAGTTCCATCAACCACCCATGCCAAAATCTTCTGTGTTGCTTAGGGTGGCAACAACGAAGTCGTTGGGGAACTGGGAGGGTGAATTTGGTGAAGACCATAAGCTGGACTTCTTCACAGGAAATGAAACCATCGAAGGACTGGACTTCTTCTTCAAGAAGTGAGCATCGAACTGCATCAAGAGATGAAATTTATGCTCTTTGTCGTTCACTTTCTCATTGATGGAAGGTAGGCGTTATTTCTTTTTCCACTTCACATCAAAATCCTTTTTCAGTTCATAGAAATTTTCAATGGTCTGGAGTATATATATGTTAATGAAGGCGTTAGAGCGTGCATATGAGCTTGATTCCGCAGCATCAAAAAGTATCTGCGACAGTGGGAAACAAAGTGAAGAGTGGAAGGGCATATCTGTGGCATCAAGATGAGAAGAAGCAGAAGATGGAGAGGTTGTTTTATCGAGAAGAGTAATGGCAGTCGATAGAAGAGGAAGAAGAACTGCAAAAGAATGGGTCAATGGTAGTCGACAAAAGAAGAACCGAAGAAGAATGGGGTTGACCATAGTCTATTAAAATTTATTATAAATTCAATTATTAATTAAGTGGTCATAAAATTAATGGATTTTAGTACATATTTAATTAAAAGAATTTGGAGAGTAGATTAAAGTGTGGGTCAATAGTTTTATTGAAGCATATGATGCGAGGGCCCAATAAAACAACTTTAAATAGAACTCGGTTCTTTCTCTAACTCTAATTTAAGAGTGTTAGTCCCATTGAAAACTACTCATCGAAACATAGGATGATAGAGAGGAAGATCCAACTTTTAAATTGCTGCTATAGCAATCATAGGTATGATTTTTACTCTAATTTCAAAATTGATATTCTAATTTCATACAAAATTCTATAACTCTAATAGTGGTATCAAAACTTATGGTTATTGTATGAAATTTTAAAATCAAAAGTTCATAATTTTTTTTATAAAGATATATTCATTCATATTATTTTGGCCCTTAAAATTTTACATCATTGTTTGGTAATTAGCTAAATTAATTTAGGACTTTTACTCTATAGATTACAAGCTTTCTAATAACATAAAAATTGCTTGCTAACTGAATTTGGGTAAAGAGAATTTAAACCTCAAAGTTTGAATTTTTATATAATGTACTCAAATTTGATTTGCTCCAATATCATGTTTTTATTCAAATTCTTGTGTGGGAAAGCTTGCCTTTGTGTTTATGAACCTTATTATAAGATTTAATTGCATTTAAATCCATTGTATGGCTAGAGATTCAAAGAAGAAAACGTTAGGGTTCTTGTTCAAAATTCTTTTGATTCTCTTATTTATTTGCTCAATTAACTCCACAGACATATTAAAAATTCTTATTTATACAAAAGCCCTATGATTTTCGATGTTAAAACGCTCCATATTGCATATTGAGGTTTTAGGGTTCGTGTTTCGGAACCCATATAGAAATTCATGAAATTCATCGAATTCCTTTATTAATTTGTTCAATTAACCATCCAAACATCTTATAAATCTTGTTTTACATCAAAATCCCATTATTTTCGGTGTTAAAATGCTTCAGATTGCATGTTGCGTTCTTGGGGTCCATATTTTTGAAACCATGAAAAGGAATTCACAAATTTTCATCTCTTGTTTGTTTAATTGTACAATTGATGGCTTAGATAGCATAAAAACATCAATTTCCTCAAAAATCATGAAGAAAACGTATTAAAAAGCTAAGGAAAACAAGATAAAACACTTCCGATCACACACGGGTCTGAAAACCTGTCTCAGATCTGCAGGTTGAAGACAACCTCCAGCCGAGTCCAAACAAACCCCATGCGCAGGCATAAGTGGCGCCACCCCAATCTTGATTGATGTGTTTCTTCTTCCATTTTTTAAATTAAAAAATTTCTTAATTTTTTGTGATTTTTAATTTATTTTTTAAGACTTATAAAAAATATTTATTAATTATTTAAATTTTTAGATTGAAAAATAGATATTTTTACTATTCTGAGCTATTAAACGACCTCAAAAAATTACAGAAAAATTTGAGAATTTATTTTAATACATCTAGAGCATGAAATTAAGGTGTACTCTTCCTAGATATATACAAAATATTTATACTCTCAAGTTGAGGCATAAAACATTAATATTTAAACTTTATTTAAGTTAAATTATTGTTGTTCACAATGTTCATGCAAACATGGTTCATAATTGGCCTTTTAGGATATATATGGTAAAAGTATCTTAATGGGATATGAATTTTCTCTTAGTTTAGGAATTTTGTTTTAATAAGTTGTTGCGAATAAATTACCAAAGTGATTCATTTATTAAAGTTATTAAAACCATTTGGTTCTTTTTGTTGATAGGAGGTAAGGTAATTTTCCTAATTATAGTATGGGAATATTATTTTGTGTATTTATGCCACCAAAATATTTTTTAAATACAAAAAATCGATAAGTTCCCTTGTTGATAGAAATTGAGTTACTTTATATAATTATCTATCCAAAGGGGTTATTATATATACTAACTCTGGTATGGCATGAAGTGTGCTGGTGGAAGTAAATAGTTAAAAGAATTTATCTGCCCAAAAGGGATAGGTTTTCTCAATTATAAACTTCCTTGTTGGATTGAGATACATAGCTTGAGAGAGTTATCTGCTCAAATAGGATAAGACTTGCAATACTATATATCCTCATTCATATTAGCTTTATGCTAAAGAGACTTAATGCATGTTATGTTCTCTGCCCAAAGGAGAGCTCATGATGATGCAATAGGTGTTTCTAAAAAATAGCTTGCTCAACTTAAACTGCTTTGAAATTGCTTACTTTATTGACCATGTTGCAATCTACAGTCTCTTTTGCTATGAACAATAATAGTGTTACCATTGAGGTCCTGAATGATTCCAACTATAAGAGGTGGAAACAAGACATTGAATTTGCCTAGGGAATAGTGGACATAGATCTAGCACTACGTGAAAATGAACTTTTGAAACACACCATGAATAGCACTGCTGGACAAAAGGAGTACTATGCTAAGTGGGAGAAATCTAACTTCCTCAATCTCATAGTTATGAAAAAAATCAATTGCTAAACATCTCATGAGTAGCTTACAAGAAACCACAAATGTTAAGGAATTTTTTGATATTGTGGGAAAGAGGTATCATGTGTCTGACAAAGTTGAAGCAGGACAACTCATAGGTGAATTGACAAGTATGAGATATGATAGTACTAAGGGAGTTAAGGAATATATCATGAGGATGACGCATACTCAAATTAAACTTAAGGCTCATAATATTCTAATTTCAGATAGTTTTGTCATTCATTACGCACTTAATTCACTTCCACAAGAATTTAGTCAAATCAAAATTACTTACAACACACAAGATCAGACTTGGGATCTAAATAACTTAATTTCTAAATGTACAGCTGAGGAAGAAAAACTTAAGAAGGAAAAGAATGAGAATGTACACTTAGTTTCCCACAATAGGCCAAATTTCCATAAGAGAAAAAAAAGATTTAAGAATAAGAAAACACATGCTCTTAAAAAAGATCAAAACTTCAAAAGGCATGGTGAGCATCAGAGTGTAGATGATGGAGATAAAATAAAAGATATAAGTTGTTACTTCTATGAAAAAAAAAAGGTCATAAAAAGGCTGATTGTCTTAAATATAAAGATTGGCTAGCAAAGAAGGGCACAGACTAAGGGATTCAAAATCAATAGGAAACTAAGAGAGAATGAGTCCAAACTAAAAGTAGAAATAGTGCGAGTGTTGAAGTTGAATATATAAGAACCTTTATTTTTACTTTTATTTTTTGGGGATATGATTATCGGCTTTGTTTAGAATTTTTTTATATATATTAAGTTTCTCTTTTATTGATTAATAAAGTTCGATATTTTTTAATTTTAGAAGGAATGGTATTGAAATTTCTTATGATTCTAATATAGTTGGAAAATGCATTTTATCTGACTATATAGATTGTGTTTGAATTCCAAAACTGTCAATTTGTCTTTTAATATTGAGAACTGCTAACCATTGTTGTGGTATAAAGAGATAAACACATACAAGGGAAAAATTGACCAAAGCTAAGAAGAAAGGTGCAACAAATAGAAAAAACCTCCTAGAAATAATACACATAGATATCAATGGACCCTATTCTTTATTGATAACTTTTTTTTTTTCGTTATGGATATGTCTTTCTCATCAGAGAAAAGTCCAAGGCCTTTAACATGTTAAAAGTTTATCAAATAGAGGTGGAGAAACAATTGGAGAGTATTATCAAAATAGTTAGGTCTGATTGTGGTAGTGAATGTTATGGAAAATAGTTAAGAAAGGAGGCGTTGTCATAGAACTTATAAACACTCAATCAATGTTTGCTAATCCTCTAACTAAAAGATTAAGGCCCGTGCAATTTAATAAACATGTTGAGAATATGGATATCTTAAGGTCTTTTGATCTTTTAAGTTAGTGGGAGTTCACATATTTTGCCTTTTTTTGTTTTGTTTTATGCGATAATTCTGCGGATGTCTTTTGTTTATATCGATGAATTTTATGAACTTTCATATAATTGATATGTTATTGATGATTATCATTTTTAATATTTTACTTGTGTAATGATTGAATGCCACATATACCTTAAGATATGGTGCTAGTCTTAAAGATGACCATTGTATTTGTCATGATATGTCTCTTATGGCACTATACTGTATTTTCGAGATAAAGTATTTGAGATATTTAGACTTGTTATGAATCGTACGATTTCTCAATGCAGTTTAGCATACGAGTATTAAGGAATTATGATTTTTCATTGTGGTTCAACATACAGATATTGAGAAATCATATGGAGGACCAATAAGAAATAGTGCATTATTGATAACGTTGAGAGCTATTTCTTACCACACTTCCAGACTTAGGATCCATATCAATATAATGTCAATATGTGTGAGTATGGATTGGTTTTATGTCATTAAAAGGCATGATAATCACTATTATCCCTTATTAATAGTTATGTTGGACCAGATTATGTACGATGTGCTTTCTTAGGACTATTGTTTTTTAAATAAAGTGCGCACATAAAGTTTTTGTTATTTTGTCAACGCAAAAGTCGTTTTATAAAATAAAATAATTTTTTCTAAAATCAAGTTAATGTAGCCCAAGTGGGAGAACGTTGAAAATTTTTATGTGGGCTCACATTAATTTTTTTTATAATTTTTAAAATTGGGTTGACCATGATCCATTAAAATTTATGATAAGCCCAATTATTAATTAATTGGTCACGAAGCTAATGGGTTTTAGCACGCATTTAATTAAAAGAGTCTGGTGAGCAGATTAAAGTGTGGGCCAACAGTTTTATTGAAACCTATGATGGGAGGGCCCAATAAGACAACTTTAAATAGAGATCATTCCTCTCTCTAATCCTAATTCAAGAGTACTAGTCTTACTGAAAAGCCGTTCATCTAAGCATAGGGTAATAGAAAGGAAGATTCAGTTTCTAAATTGCTACTATGGCAACTAGAGGTATGCTCTTTACTCTAATCTCAAAATTGGTGTTCTAATTTCATACAAGATCCTAGAATTCTAACATCTGCAGCATCAAAAAGTATCTGCAAAGTGGGAAACAAAGTAAAGAGTGGAAGGGCATATCTGTGGCATCAAGATGAGAAGAAGCAAAAGATGGAGAGGTTGTTTTATGGGGGAAGAGTAATGGCAGTTGACAAAAGAGGAAGAAGAATTGAAAAAGAATGGGTTAATGGCAGTCAACAAAAGAAGAAGAACTGAAGAAGAATAGGCTGGGGTTACGTCCCACATTGGATAGCTTTAAAGAGAATAGCTGAGTAGAAGGTTTATAAATGGGAAACCAAAGATGCTTATTAGAGGCACTAAGTGGGTCAAAAAGTGGTAGTTCTAATGTTAAGTTATAGCTCAATGGGATGATTATGTGGCTCTTAGGCTTAAGGTCTAGGTTTTATTGGTTAAATGGAACATGTGGTATTTTGAAAAGGTTGGTCTATAGAGTTAATTGGTTAAGTGATATTTTAGGCTAAGTGATTAGTTTGGTTTTAGATTCTAACAGTGAAACGAATATTAACACTTCTAAATAGAAAAAAAAATACAACAAGCGAAATGTCTAGGCATAAATATAGAGAGGAAAATGGACAAGAATGCATGAATCCCTTAGCCTTTATACATCAGAGTTTCGTGCTTAATGCATCTCTCGAACGCATACATAATAATTAGCAGAAGAGGATGATCAATCCATGAAAGCCGTAATTACGATGCGGATAAGGTTCTAAACCAATAAATCTAATGCCTTTGAACTTATACCATGTCATCTTTTACCTTGTCACCAACTTCATCCAACCATTCAGACCTTTTAATACCTTGTTGATACTATGCATAGGCAATGCATCTAGTTTATTCAATGATAATCTCATGTGCTATCCATGAAAAATGATATCTTTTATTATAATAAATAATTTATTTAAATCAATGATAAAATATTGTATATGATGAATGTAAAAATGTTAATGTGAACACAACTTTTTTACCCTATTACTATGATTGAAAACCTTAATTGATAAGTTGAGTCACAAATCCTTACTGTGTAGATTTTTTTTTTTTTAAATGGGACACAAAGTATGGTACTCTATGTTAGAAGTGTACAAGAGTTAAGTTAGATTTCAAGTCAGTCTAATGCCTAACGTGATGCAAATTGGTCCTTTGTTGCACCAAGTTGCAAGGCCATGATTAGGTTTCTCTTTTTGTTAGAAAATTTTTTTAAAAAGATTTTAAATTTTTAAAGACTTATGTTTTTGTAATCACTTGATTATTTTGGATATTTGACTACTTATTTTGATATAATTTTGTGAAATTTACATAATGAAAATGAGAAAACATAGGTCTAAGGGAGGAAATAAAAAGAAAATGCAAGCACAGAGGATAGGTATTTTTTTGAGATAGTCACGATACAAACTAACAAATGCAATTTAACCCACTTATTTTTCTTAGAAAATCATATTTACTATTTCAAATTTGAATTTTTTTACTTTCAATTCTAAAAATACTCTTTTTTTTTTCTTTTCTTCTATTTGAATGTCACAATCATATTCAAAAGAAATATAACAAGAGTTTTAAATCTTTCATTATTTATAATTTGTAAAATATGTTTACAAAATTTTAACTAAAATTACTTTTGTTTTAAAAATTGAATCAGATTAGTCGATTTGACCTGTTGAATTGGAAACTAGTCTCTGGTCTGATTCGATTAGCCCATAAAATCGATTAGTCAAAGAATTAGTCAAAAATCAGTTGAACCAATCAAAAATTGGTTTGAATTGATCTAAAGCTTTCTCTTATTTTTAAAATATTTTTTTTCTTATATAATAGAATAGTTTATTTTGAATACACTGAAAAAATTAAAAATAAAAGGTACTGGAAGAAAGAAGGAGTTAAAATATAGAGAAATTAAAAAAAAAAGAGAATCTAAGATAAACAAAAGGTGTGTACCTAACCTTTTTTATGCTTATTCTTCATTAAGTCCCATTTGATAGTATCATTTCTCCCAAATATCAAGGTATTTTTCTAAAATTGTCATTTGCTTTTTAATATTTTTATGATTTGTGAAATCTTAATGTAGTTTATAAATTTCAAAAATTTAATATTAAATATTCCTAATTTTTAATCATAGATGGTTTTTATTTTTCAATTAAAAATAATTTCTCAAATATCTTAAAAAATTCAATTAGTAATTAAATAATTAAAATTGACTAATATTTGTTTGTTATATTAGAATTTTAATATATATAATTTTAAAAAATATTTTTAATTATTATTGATTTAACAACAATTTGACTAATGAACAGCGAATTAGTGCTTTTACCAATTCAATGACCAGTTCGATTTTAAAAATATTAAAAATTACAAAATGATTCCTAAAAAACTTTTCTGCTCAATTTGGTCCCTATTTTATATATATGCATTGGGTTGCCTTAAACTAGCCAACATTTCTGGCTCTATGCTCCGCCCATCCATCCTAACTTGGCTAGAAAGAACTAAGCTAGACATAGACAAAATTAGGCTAAATAGGCCATCAAGCTAGATAAAGACCTTTACTTTGTATCCCTTTAAAAAAATGATTAAATTTTGTTAGTGATTACTAAATTTTGTTTTGTTTTTTTCCAAAAGAAAAAAATTGGGGAAACCTGTGAACTTTTGCATGTAGGGATTTTCGCATCTCATTCTCAACTCTATTATACACTTTGAAATTGGGTAACAGGAGGGGAGTTCAAAACCAAATAAAAGAAAACCAATAAAAATTGATCAAAACTTATTAAAAACATGTCTAAATTAGGTTTTACCTTGTTAAAATCAAAAAGGTCAATTCGATTATTTGTTTTTTCAAGTTTGGTTTTGTTTTAACTAAACCAAACTGAACCCATACTTATGCTATTTTTCCCCCACCCAATCCTAAATGTTATGTCTCATTTTTTTTTAAAGATTTAAAGTCTAAAATATGCATTTCATTTAGCAGCAAGAAGAAACCCATGATTTTGACTTTAGTCCCACTTAGGCATCCATGAAGCTTTTCCTTTGTCTTTGTCTACTAAGGTTTGCTGTCAAAGGGAGTTAGTGCATTTGTTGTCACCATCATCGTTGAGGAAAACTAGTTTAGTTGTTGCTTTAGAGACATTAGATCAAGTTGCTATTTTCATTGAGGAGAGCTACTTTAGTCTTGTGTTTCAGTCTTGTCATTCCTTTATTTGATTCAAAACCTTTTGCTACTTATGCTTGCTGCATCTCTTACTAGCTATTAAAAAAAAGGGTGAGTTTGAACTATAATGTTGTGTGCAAGATAAAGGGAATTGGAATGAGATATGGGGATTGGATTGTGAGTTCAAATTCTGCACACAATATGAGTTCATCTTTTGCTTGCTATTAAAAAAAAGGAAACTGGAATGGGATATTAAGATTGCAAGATAAAGGAGTTAAAGTAAAGTTTGTGAAGATAGAAGAGAGACCACATTCACATTGAGATGTTGAAAATATATTGATTTCATTGACTACTTTAGTAACTTTGTGTTGTTCATTGTATTATGTGCATCTGAATTTTTTATTAGCTAGGTACATTAAAAAATTGGTAAGAAAAATTTGTGATAGTGAAAAAGTTTATTTTGAATTTTACTTTCACTATTAAAATTTACTAATAATTTCCATCTTTCTTACACAAAGATTATTTTATTGCAAAAGACAATTTTGAACAAAAGAAAAGTTTGCCTCATTTTTCTTGGTTTAGTTATTATATCTGAATTTGAGGTAAATTTTTTTAAATTATATTATTTTTGTGGTTTGGTTTTGGTTGTGATATAATTTCTAATATGATAATTTTTTTATTTTCAAATTAATAAATTGCAACAAGAAAAATATATGGAGTTAATAGATGTTGTTGATGATGGGCAATCTAATATTAACAAGTTAGAAATAGTTTAGGAGCATTCTATAACTGATGATGTTGATGCTATTGCTGCTTTTAATAATTCTAACCTTCTGCTTTGGTTAGGCCTTCCAAAAAGAAAAAGTGAAAACAAACCAAGTAAAAGAGAAAGAAAAAACAGACAAAGAAAGAGAAAGAGTAAGAGAACAAAGAAGAGTCTAATGAATAAATAAATAAAAAGAAAACCTATAAAACCTAAGTCTTATAGGTAAACTCATTACTCTTATTGAATATTATGAGGTAGAATACTCTAAGGCATCATGAAATTGGTGTGACATAGACTATGCAAGCCATAGAAAAAGAAATGGAACTTCTAACCAACAAATAAAATAAAAATAAAGTAGAATTTGAGATCCAAAACAACTTATGTTTTCTTTCTAACCAAAAAAAAGAAAAAAAGATAGGTAAGAGATTGGAACTAACTTATATAGAGAGTTACTTTTAATGTTAATGCAGGTAGGCAAGCTTCTACAAGAATGATACTAATTGATAAGTTACCATTTAAACAAGTTGAAGGAGAAGGGTTTCGTTACTTTATAAGTGTTACGCAACCTTTATTTCCTATTCCATCTCACACTATAATGGCTAGAAATTGTTGGAATTTTTTCTTGTTTGAAAATACTAAGTTGAGGAGTGCATTGTGTAAGATATGTCAAAGTACGTTCTTAACTATTGATTATTGGTCTTCTATACAAAAATTGAATTATTTGTCTTATTACATATTTAATTGATGATGAGTCGAAACTGCATAAGCACATTTTGAATTTTGGTCAAATATCTTATCATACAAGTGAAAAAATGAAGTTAGGTAATCTTTTTTTACTACTATGATATAAAACAATTTGATATATTGATTATGAATTGTATTACTAATTTATGTTTTTTTCTTTTTTGCTTCTATTGAATTATTAAATCTTAGCATATCGTTACTGATTGATGAGGATAAATATTAAGAATTTTAATTTATTTTATTTGTAATTTATCACGGTGTTTATATACACCATTATTGAACTTATTTAGTTGATATGTTAACATATTTTTTTTTCTTTTCAAGTGCTAGAATTTAAAATATGGCATTGGAGTAAACAAGGAGAGTGGAAGTCTTTTTTTTAGAAGATTTAACTTGAAGGGATTTAGATTTGTTTATCAATACAAGTGTATTTTTTTTGGAAGATGAAGTAGTAATAATATGTTTGGTCTTTTGAATACCATTACTTTTTGAATACCATTTTTTAGAAGAGGAAGTAGTAGTGATATGTCTAATCCTTTGTTTATCAATACAGGTGCATTTTTGCATTTTTGTGAAGAAGAATACCATTTCGTCTGCATTGGAACTTAGGAATTCAATTATTAAATGGGAATGTGCAATTTTTTACTTGTTAAGTATGAATTTAGAGAAAAAGATTATAATATCTTACTTATATTTTATATATAATCATTTCTACTGACAAACCAATAAAAAATGAACAATTAATATAAATGTAAGACCTATTTTAAAAGCTAATTTATAAATATTAAATTCTTTAAATGATATTAGAAAACAAAAATTTTATAGAATTTATATAACAATTGTATTCAATAAAATATAAAGAACATGTCACTTAACATTGTCTCGTTCCTAATTTACTAGCAAATTGTTGAAAATAAAGTAATCTAATATGACAGAGATAAAATAATGTAAATGATTTTTAAAATTTTATTACTTTTAAAGAAAATAAATAAAATTGCATAAATTAAACTAACTAAAAATCAAACCAAACTGATTATCCAAAAAAAAAAATCCATCACTCAAAATAATCAATTAACTTGATTAAATTTTAATTTTTGTCCAGGTTCAAATCAAACCCAATTTATAAATACTTCTACACTTGCGTGCAAAAGTCCACAAGTTGCCTCAAGTTTTTTTTTTAATTTTAAAAAAGGCTGAATGCAGAATATAGTATTCTGCATTGAGATTCTGCGTTAAGTAATAATTAAAAAAATTAATTAATTTTTTATCGGAGATCATGCCCATAAAAAAATTTTTTTAAAAAAAGAAGCCTCCGTAGTTTGTGGTTCAGCTTATCAGAACGTGCGTACTCGGGGGGAGTTGGCCCTATAATTGCCTACAATTCAATCATTATTCTGTCAGTCATATCCCTCAGCTTCTATCAGATTTTCAAGATTAAGTCCTTTCAGTTGGCTAACGAGTCGTCTCCTCTATCCTTATCTCCTAACTTCATCCTCCCAGAAGAGAAGAGGCCACACCTCTCGGAGGTTTCTACCCTATCCTCAATTCCCATAATCGATTTGAGCCAACATAGTGATAATGATGATCACGGCCATTCGTTGCTAGTTCAGAAGATATCCCTAGCTTGTGAGGATTATGGTTTCTTTCAGATCGTAAAACATGGAGTTCCTGAGGAGATCAGCAATAAAATGATAGCTGCAATTACCGGCTTCTTTGATTTGCCTCCACAGCAAAGGGCCCAATTCTCCACAACAGATCATAAGGAGCAGGTAAGACTCTACAATTATAACCTTAAGGTCGAGAATGGAGTGAAGATCAAGGAGTGAATGCTTCTGTCATCCCTGGCATCCCATTGGCGATTTTATTCATCTTTTGCCAGAAAAAGTTGGGACCCACTACCATTATGACTTTTTTCTCATACTATTTTCCCACGGTTTGTTTTCATAGTTTATTACAGTCTTTCTTTTCAGGTTTAGATATTCTTAACTCTTTCTAATATTTTGATATCTATTATAAAAAAAAATTTAATTTACTTTTTTTTTTTGGATAAAAAGCTAACTTTTTGTATAATATAAGACTATAATTTTAGTTTTAATATAATAATAAAAATAATTAAGGAGATGTCAAAATCTAATATGAAATTATGATTTTATTCTTAATATAATAATAAATTTAATTACGTAATTTATTTTTTTAAAATATATATCTTATATAAAAATTTAACTTTATTGATTAAAAAATAAATTAGAAGAGAAGCATGTGTAATTTTTAAAATAAAGAAGACATTAGATGTAATTAAGTTAAATTTAATTAATAATAATAAGGGTAAGAATATTTTTAAATTTTGTATGTCTGTTATCTTTTTGAATTTCCATCGCCACTCATCAATATATCTTCAACCTTTTTCAAATATTTTATTTCGTATCTCTCTTCTTTTTTTTGCCCCCAAAATTTTTAAAGTATTGCTTTTCTTTTTTTATATATTTTTACCTTTTACTCTTTTTTTTGTAAATAAATTTTTTTTCCTTTTTTTTCATTCTTTTAATCTTTTTTTTTTATTTCAACTAATATTTTTAAAATTAAATTATTCGTTAAATCTGTAACGTCATTAATTCATAGTTTATTAGTTTAATTAGAGTTGAACCTATGATAATTAAATATATATATATATATATTTTATATATTAAAAATTTAAAATAATAAATAATAATAAGTAAATATTAATAAATTCTAAAATATGTTATGACTAATTATACACAAAAACAAATCATACATAACATAATATTTAATATTTAATTTGTTTAAAATATATTTGCATAATTTTAATAAAAATCATATGAATTTTATTTTTATTTCTCATCTATTATAAAATTTTAAATTATAGACATGATAATAATGGTGGTTTAATGAAAAAGATGTTATTCATCATGTTAATGGTTAAAGTTCAAATCAACTATTGGTCATTTTACAATTTTAAAATAAAATCATAATAAAGATTTTATATTAAATATTGCACATTATAATTGAAGATGTATTTTGGCTCAATGGAAGTGGCGTGCTATCATGTTGAGGGGACCAGGGTTCAAGTTGTTTTCTCAATTCTTACAGGTTCTTGATTGATATTATTGATTTTTGATCGATTCTTAAACTATCCAATTTTAAAGGTTAACTGGACTAATTAGAAATTGATTTTCTATCAAACTAGTCGAATTAGTCGGTCTAGTCTGATTTTCACAACAATACTTTTAACTCTCTAACAATTACAGGTGATGTTATAGAACATTTTGATTAATGTTATAAGTTTCGAATTTAGTACTATTTTTTCTTCTTGTTTGTTTTGGTATATGATGAGCATAAATCCATATCAAATACTTTTATGTTTAGATTGGGATAGGGAGAGGAAGGGAAGATAGAATTAAGAGGAGAGAGATAAGACGTCAAATGTTTGAGATGGTGAAGAATGTACAAGTGAGAGGAGAAAAGAGAGAAAATGCAAAGGAAAATGAAAGTCTTGTGGACAAAGGAGAGAGAAAAATAAAAAAAGATACAGGGGATGGGAGAAAATAGGAGAGGAGAGAGACCAAGGAGAAAAGATAAACATATGTGTGTTTGTGATGTTGTGGATTTAAATAAAATAATTAAGATAATCTCAATCATTTATCTTATAATAGGGTTGAGATTTATTCACTTTATTCTCTAAAGTGTATGGTAAAGGATCTTGATCCAAACCGAGAAAGAAATCTAAGGTAACCATGAGATATAAGAGGAAATATTATCTATCCTTATTACCTTAGATTTGATTTTTCTCAAAAACATTCTGAAAGTAAAAATCTTAAATATTTCACATAATTAACATAATCTCAACCATTTATTTTGTATATAGTTAAAATTTATATATTTTACTTTTAAAATACAAGCTTTACTTTAAAGAGTCGTGATTCCCTCAGTTATATAGTTTGTGTGTGTATTATGACTCATGAATGGGCTTTTTCTTTTTTAATTAGGGAGGCTTTCACTGGGTATGCAAGGGAGATTAGTTCGTTGATAAATAGGCTTCTGAGTTTGCTATCAGAAGGGCTTGGGCTAGAAAAGGATTGCTTGCAGAACATGCTGGGAGAGAAGCCTAGACTTAAAGCACAGGCAAATTTCTATCCACCATGTCCAGACCCAGAGCTGACCCTTGGACTTGCTGTTCATACTGATTTTAAGGCCCTCACAGTTCTTCGGCAATCAGAAGGAGTGTGTGGCCTCCAAGTGATCAAAGATGGGAAATGGGTTGCCGTACCTCCTCTTCCGAATGCATTTGTGGTCAATCTGGGAGATCAGATTCAGGTACGCTATATGCCTATGATGTGTCGCTCTCATTTCTTTCTAGATATACAAGGAATTCTTGTGTGCACTAGTACATATATGTGCAACCGCTAGCATTAACCCTAACATCCTATCTATGGGTGCACACAAGAAAATTTTTTAGATGTACATGTACCTCATGGTGGTATCAAATATTTGAAAAGTTCGGTGTAACGTCATCTTTATTTTGGTATTTTGGATGTTAAATAATATTTAAGATTTTTATATTTGGCATTGAGTTGAGAAATGTAATTTGATGTCAAAGGATGACACTAGCTATCTTATACCACTAAAAAATTATAAAAATATTACATTTTCACAGTTTAACTTTGTTAACTCTTCTAGAATATTACTTGCATATTTTTTTCATGACAACTTTTAATTGTCATATTGAATTTGGACATTTTAATAATATCATATTACCTTATATATTGGTATTTTATATCACGATATTCAAAATACCATAAAACGTGAAATAAAAGTATACTAAACGCTTATTTTGTTGACATTAAATACTTATATTATAATATTTAGTAGTTTATCATCAAGATCATTATTATTATTATTATTATTATTGAATTTTTAAATTATATTTTAGACAAAGAAAAATTAAGGTAAAGTTGATTCATCTTTTTAGAAAAATTTATTTCACTTCTCTTAGGACATGAGATATTAACAAATTTTAAAATGTTTTTACATACTAAGGGCCTATTTGGTTGATTGCATTATAGATGTATTTCTTTTATATAATTTTTTTTATAATGTTTATTATATTTTTGTAATCATAATTTTATTTATAAATTATTATTTTAACCATCAAATTATTTTTTTTAAAATAGAGGCATAAAAATTATTTTTTATTCTACTTATTTTTTACATTTTTTTCTCTTTACATTATCTAACTAAATGGGCCACAAGAATTAATTGCGCTATGCAGATTTCATCCATCAAAAGACACAATTAATTGTGTTTATATGTCATTCTTGCTTGAATCTCTTTTGTTTTTTATGCGTATAATTGAATCGAAAAATAACTTTGGGCAAGTATATGAACATTCAGGTTCCGATTAATTTCTTTTTGGACTGCTGAGGTATATTAGGTTCTGTTTTTTGGTGGACTTAGGTACTGAGTAATGGAAGATATAAAAGCGTGCATCATAGGGCTGTAACCAACAAAACCCAGACACGAGTGTCACTGGCAATGTTTTATGGGGCAAACGTGGAGACTGTAATTGGGCCCATTGAAGATTTAATTGATGAGGAACACCCTCCGCTCTAGCGCAAATATCGTTTTTCGGAGTTTCTTGAAGAATTCTTCAGACAAGAAGGCACGAGGCGGATGGTGAAGGTGAAGGAAGTCTTTCAGTTGCCACATTAAGAGTGGCTTCTTATGATCATTCCATGATTTGAACGTTTGAATCAATAAACCAAAACTTATGTTTTTAAGTTTATGTTTATCACTTAGGTTTCTTATGTTTGCAAGTTTCTATGATTTGCAAATGAATTATATCAGTGGAATTTGTGTGAAATGTCGTTAATAATGTAATCATTAATGCAAGTTGTTATACTATAATGGATTATTTCCAGATTTCATAAATTAAAAAAATTTACTAACATTCTTGAAATTAATGAATTAAACTTGTTTGTGGCAAATTTAATTTACTATGGGTGCTTTACATGCATAGTATCTTCATAAATCTAAAATATATTAGCCCATGTTAACCCTAAAGAGTATAACGACAATTAGCACATATCTCCAGTTTTAAAAGAGAAATAAATTCTAATTAGCTGCAAGTAAGCAAAGCTATATATTGAGGCTGAGACACAATGCTTAGAATTCATTATCTTACTATTTTCTAGCAGATATAGATTGTCTTTTTCTTTCTCTTAACCCACAAATAAAAAGGACTTGTAATCTTACTTATCATTATCACTAATATTACTTCTTTAGCTATATAGCTTAAGCACCAACAAAATTCTTTACAAGATAAAATCATGTAAGGTTGAATGTAAAAATCATACATTTATATGTAAATAGTATACATTTGTACATAATTTTTTTTCCCTTTTAAGTATTCATAGCAGCTAAACAATTCACTTGAAACTTTTTTTGTTCCTTATTATTTGTTTGGAACTTCCCAGTTCATAATTAACTTAAATGAAAACATTTCTCTTGAAATGGATTTTTAATTCATTAGTTGATATAACATTTTATAAATTTAAGATTACGAGCAAAAGCTACTATCACGTGTTATCCAAGTATTAAACAAACATATAATGGATTTTGAAGTCTCATACTTAATTGACACGATATCATTCACTTAATATGCGACCACAATTAAGGTTTATGACTATAAATTAATGAAACTAACTTACAAATCAGTGTCTATATTTAATTAAGCATGTGGAAATTAGATAATAATAATGAGGATGCATTCAAGATCAGGGATGGATTTGGGATTAGATTACTGGGGGGCAAAAATTTTAAAAAAATTAATATGCTCACATAAAAATTGTCCAATCTTAAGTTATGTTTGATCTTGAATTTATAAGTCACACACTTTTATGAACTATTTGAATGAGATATACATTTCAATAATCTCAATCAGGGGGAAAAGTTAAGCATTCGACGTTTCTGCATCTTTTCCCTATTTAGTTTCCAACATGTTGTTTTACAACTATCTTATTGGTCTAACATACTTGCAGAGGAAAATGAAGGGGGAATTAATTTTGTTAAAATGGTGAGTATATATTGTCACAAGAGTTTAAATCTTAATTTTATCATAAATTACGTTTAGCTTGCTTTAATTAACATCATTTACAATTTTTAAAAAAGAAAATCAAAGAATACTCTTTTTAATTATTAGTATCACTTTTCAAGATTTAAATCATGTCACCTCACTTCATATTATTAGTTGTTTTTAAATTAATAAAAGTGTGTTAAATAGCAAATGCCAAAAATTATGGTGGTCTATTGAAAAAATGGACAAGATGATTTAAATCTTTTCATATGGACAATAGTTTAAAAAATAATTTCAAAAAATTCATCGCTAAATATTTTATAAATTCATGTAAAGTAGTTGTGTTCCCATGCTATCTTGAAGCTGTGTATTTGCTTGGAGGATTTCGCCATTTTTGTGCCTGCCACAGATAAAACAAACGTGAACTAAACCTACTGATCACAAAGTGAGATATTTCATCAAATTAAAATCCCAATTTGACAATATTATTATTATTATTGTCCTAAAGGTTAACATGTTTATAAGTAAGTTAATAACTACTTATGACCTATACACAAATTAACTGCTAGAGGTCAATAATGATTAGCTATGGTTATTGAAATAAAATTATGAATAATAGCAACATTATGGCTAGAAACCATAAAGACAGATGGCCATAAATTTTTTAAACTTAAAAATGCTAAAAGTGGTTATGAAGTTTAAGAGACCCTAAGATGTTTAATGGTCATGAGTAGTATATTCTATTGTGGCAATTTACATTAAAATCCCAAAGAAAAAAGGACTAATTACAATTTCTTTTTATATTTGTCTGTTAACCTTTATTATGATGTACAACAAAAACAAAATATGTATTTATTTTATACTTTAAATTTTATTCTTTACTTACAATTACATTATTTATATGTATCACTTAAAAAAATCCTATATATATGTGACATTTGAATAAGAAAATCATGCATTTTCATGAATTTATTATGTTTACTTTTTATATGAGAAAAATACTAATTATAATATTTGATGTTGAATTTATTTTATTGTTATCAATTTGAAAAATATTTTAAAGAAAGAAGAAAGAAAATTAAGTATTCTTGTAAAATATGCAAAGTATTTATCTTTATTTTTAGCCAATTTCATGAACACAAAAAATTTTATAAATGAATGCACAGTTCATATAATAATTTGAAGGGAGAATACTGCACCAAAAATAATAATTTTTCTAATGGAAAAATATTATAAAAGTATGCATGGATAAACTTAATGACTCTATATTTCATATTTTAAATATACTCTTGCAATAGTAATATTAAAGTATACCGCTAATGATTAGAAAAATATATAATGGTAATATATATGAAAATATAATGTATATTAGTTCTTGAAGAACTACATATAATAAAATATGATTTAGTTTCTAAAAAATTAATATGAATATTTTCTATTTTATAGATAGATACAAGATCTATAATAAAGATATACGTTTTGTAAATAGTACTTAAAGATAAAAATATTTTTCTCATTTGATAGTAGGTGATATTAATATCAATATTATATTTGTAGTATAGAATTATTGAAAACTTTGAAAGAACTACTATATTATTACCTACATAGATAAAATATATTATTGATAATGCATTATTTGTACTAATCTAAAAGAAATTTATTAAGTTTTAAAAATATTTTCTATAATAAATATCATATTGAGACTTTAAATAAGAAAGATATTAAATATTAATTTATTATAGCTATTGTATCAAGAAAGAAATATGTATTGGAAAAATAAACTAACTTGTTTTCTTATTTGTACTATACAATTATTTTAATGTTTGAAATACATGTTATAACATACCCAAAGTTTATTGATTTAAATACATTTAAATTAAGTATTTGGCATGATTGGTTAGACTATCCCAAATCAATTATGGCATAAAAAATTATTAAGAATTTATATGGACAACTTTAGAAAACCAAAAGATTCTGTAATTCAAGAGAATTTTTATGTGCTACTTATTCTCAAGATAAATTAATTACTAGACTAGTATTAGCTAAATGTAGGATTAGATCTTTTGCATTTTTGAAATGTCTTCAAGGTGATATATGTGGTCCCATTCATCTACCAAGGAGACCATTCAAATATTGCATGATATTGATAGATGCATTATAAATGTGGTCACGTGTGTGTATTATCAACTTACAATCTAACATTTGTGATATTGTTTATTCAAATTATTTGATTAAGAGCATAATTTTATATTATACAATCAAAACAATTTGTTTTGATAATACTAATAAGTTTACATCTCAAGCTTTTAATAACTATTATATGTCTATTGAAATAATAGTTAAAAAGCAAGTTGTTTATGTTCACACAAAATAGTTTAACAAAATCATTCATTTAATACTTTTTATTTAATGGTTAGATTAATATTTATGAGAACAAGACTTTCCATTTCAACATAGGAATATGAGATTTTACATGTGGTAATATTTATATGCATCAAGCCAATAAATTATTAAAAATTCTCTCAATTACAATTGACTTTTAGTTATGAGTTAAATATTAGAATTTTTGAATGTATAATATTTATTCTAATTACTCTACTGCAATGCACAAAGATAGGTTCTCAAATAATGTTGGGAATATATGTTGTGTATAAATTTTCTTATTTACAATACGATTTGTTGATTGTTATTTTGACAAAATAGTTTTCTCACCATTTAAGGGAGATAATAAGTAATTAGAAGAAGAAATTATATAGAATGCATTATTATTATTGTTATTATCTCATATAGATCCTAACACAAAGCAAATGTTCAAAAAATAATATATTTATAAAATATTACAATCAATTGCTAAATGTAACTATTGCCCTAAAGAGAGTTACCAAGTCTTATATACTAGTTAAAAATGCTTCAATCTGAATTGTCCCAATAAGACAATCTATTAATGCAAATAAAAGTAAGCCTTGTCTACAATACGATAAACTAATTGGTTTCAAAGATAAAAATTCTAAAAAAAAAGGAGCAAATAATTAAGATGATCATATTGAGAAGGAAGGTATTCAATAAGAAACTTAAGACATAACTAATCATAAAATTGAAAAAGAAGTTTAAGTACCTGAAAATAATAAAGAGAACTAGATAAATTATATTACTATAGGAAAAAGATGAAACTAAAAAGATAGAGTTGTCGATGTTTCTTCATACAATATTATTATTGAAATAATATAACAAAATGAGAATTTTAAACCTAAATTTGTTGAATATAGACATAAGTTGGCCAAATTGGAAAGACACAATTCAAATATAATTTAATTCATTTTCAAAATGTGAAGTTTTGAACTTATAGTTCAAATACATAAAGTGCAAAACTAATATGGTATAAATGAGTATTTGTACAAAAAACAAAAAAAGAAAAGTAGACTTGTCAATATAAAGCATAACTTGTAGCACAACAATTTTTTGCAAAAAGGCTAACATTGATTATAGAAAGACACATTTTCTTGTAATGAATGCAATTATTAGTTTGATACTTCATGAAAAATTTGATATGCGTCTAATAGATGTTATTACAACCTATTTATATGGCTCACTATATAGTAAAATTTACATGAAAATTTTTAAAGGATTTAAAATGCTAGAAGTATATAAAATTTTTTAAGAAAATCATTCAATACATTTACATAAATCCTTATATAGATTAAAATAATCTTGGCATATGTGGTATAATCGTCTCAATAAATATTTATTAAAAAAAAGTTATAAAAATAATCCAATTTACCTATATGTTTTTACAAAAAGATCTGGATTAGAATTTGTCATAATTGCTATATATGTTAATAATTTAAATATTATTGGAGCTTTCAAAGAGTTTTACAAGTAGTTAATTATTTAAAGAAAAAATTTGAGATGAAATATTTATTAAAACAAATTGTATTGGCTTACAGATTAAGTACTTAATGAATAGAATTTTTTGTTCATCAATCAATATATATAGAAAAGATCTTAAAGTAGTTCTATATAGATAAATCACATTTAGTATCTACCCTAATAATCATAAGTTGCTAGATATGAATAAAAACCTTTTTGTCCTTGAGAGAATGATTAAAAAATTTCTTGATCATGAAGTACTATATCTTAGTGTCATAAAAACATTAATGTATCTTGCTAATAGCACACTATTTAATATTGTATTTGTTGTAAATTTGTTAGTGAGATTTAATTCTTCTTTAATGAAAAGATATTGTAATGGAGCTAAATATTTATTATAATATCTTTGAGAAACCACTAATATGGAATGTGAATATTGTATTTTATTCAAACATTTCTTACAAATAATAATAATAATAATAATTAAATTATTAGAGTAAAATAAAATAAGAATTATTAGAGTTAAAAAAGGGAAATCATTAAAGTCATTAATCAATTTTAATTTAGTTTGAATCATATTTAATTTTTGATTCCAAAATAAAAATTAGTAAAAATTAAAAAGAAGAAGAAAAAAAAAAGAAAAAATATTATAAGGAAAATTTTAAATAAAATAATAAAAATAGAAAAAGGAAAAAAAATTTAAGAAAAAAAAGAGAAAAAAAACAAACTAATAAAAAACAAAAAATATTAAAGTCATAATCAATAATATTATCTTTCAGCTCTAAATCTGAAAAAAAAAAAGATGACAAAAAAGTGAATCAAAGTAAAAAGGAAAAAAATTAAAAGAAAAAATAAGATCACAATGAAGAAGAAAAAAAGAATATCCATCCCAAATCTCAAAAGCCAAATGACATAAATCCAAATAATCCAAAATTAAAAAATCAAAATGACAATTCAAAAAGGAATATATATATATATATATATATATATATATATATATATATATATATATATATATATATATATATATATATATATAAAAGAAGAAAAAATGCCAAAAACAAAGAGTGAGTAGCAGAAAAGAAAACGAATCCTACCATGGTTCCAGACGGTCGTTGGACCAGCTATGCGTGAGCTGTGTGAGACAATGGCAACCGCGATTCCCTCCAACGGCCTGAGACGAGCGAGTGACGCACTTGACGAGGGGAGTAAGAATCACGTGCAAACTTTTTATAAAAGGGGCAAATCAGAAGATGAAGGGGAATTTTTTGGAGAGGCTCTGGGTTTTTGGTGAAGGAAACTGTGGGAAAGAGGAAAGGAGAAAGAGGTTTCTGAAGTTTTTTCTTTGGCCGAGAAAGAAGCTCTAAGGGAGGCAAAGAACAAGCTGTGAAATTAGGTTATGTAATCCTTGTCTGAGATCAAATGTGCGTCTGTCTCTTCCTCCTGCTGTTAATATGAATTTTTTCTTCCCAAGTGCTTTACTATTGGGACCAACGGGTTTGGTATGTTCTGATTCAACTTTGGATTTGCACATAGAATTGAACAAATATTTGCTTAACATAAAATTCTATCTCTGATGTAAAATTGGTTCCAAATTTTGCATACAAGTTTTACTGTTGTGTTGCCGTTACTTGTAGGAAAACTTCAGTTGATTTGTCTTGTCAAATTTTTTAACTAGAGAGAAATTTGATTTGTGCATTTTGCTGTCGTGTGTTGTGCCGTTGAATTTAATCAGATTAGAGTAACGTTCTGCTTCTTAGTTGTGTTTTGATCCGACTAAGCTTGAGGTAAATCAGTTTTTTTTTTTGTAAATGCTTGGCAGTTTTCTAATAAATTTGTAAGGAATTGAGCATGAACAAATTAGGAATTTCATAGTGCATGGGTTGTTTTAGGATGTTACTTGGCAGTGGCCATAATTGGATTCTTATTGGGACAATGTTTTTAAAATTAAATCGATTATTGAAACGGCCAGGCATTGATTTATGGTTCGAACTATGATTATTTTATGGTTGAATTAATAATAATTAAATATATTTTTTAAAAAATTTTATATATTAAAATTTTAATATAACAAATAAATATTAATAAATTTTAAATATTTGATTATTAATTTAATATTTTTTAAAATATTACAAAAATTATTTTTAATTAAAAAACCAAAATTACCTATAATTAAAAGTTAAAAGTATTTAATATTAAAATTTTAGAGTTTCTAAATTATATTAAGATTCTATTTATCATTAAAAAATAAAAAATAAAAAAATAGTAATTTTGATTAAATACCTTGATAATTACAAAAAATATTATTAAAAAATAAAAGATAATAGAGAGCAAGTATAAAAAATAATTAAGTATGTATATTTTATTTTTCTTATATTCCCATTTTTTCTTAAAAAAATTTCTTTATTTTCAACTCGTTCCTTTTTTTATTATTTTATTATTATTATTATTCTATTATATAATAAAAAATCTTTTAAAACAATGTTACAGATCGATTCAAACTGATTTTGACTAATTTTTTGATTGATTAGTTTTTTAGATTAATCGAATTAGACCAGAGATCAAACCGATTTGTTAAGTCCAATTTTTAAAATCATGAATGATATTGTTTTTTATAATCTTAGATTGAATTTTTGTATTTACCTTGACCTAAAGAAGTTACACTCCTTAGTAATGACTTGGCAAGCATAAAGGATATGTATTGCGTGTGAGTTTCTATTTACCGCCTGACCGTGATGTGTCCATGTTGTGTATGCTGTTGAATAAGTTCTAAATCTGCATTACACGATTTTTCTGCAGTGCTGAGCTAATAATTGA
This sequence comes from Erythrophleum fordii, assembly GCA_032878935.1. Taxonomy (NCBI): domain Eukaryota; kingdom Viridiplantae; phylum Streptophyta; class Magnoliopsida; order Fabales; family Fabaceae; genus Erythrophleum; species Erythrophleum fordii. Next base: position 41,702,424 of record JAVQMF010000053.1, on the reverse strand, counting down.
ATCCAATGAGTATTTGAGAAAGGCATCTGAGTGTGCACTTCCATATTCAGTCAAATTCAGCTCATTACTTGATTTTTATGCTTCTGGAATTACTAGTTGTTATTATCTTATTTGGCATGTGAGACAAAACTAATTTGCACTGAGCATGAAGCTGTCGCTCTTGTAAATATTACCTAAATAACACTAAATATGTTACTTGATTGCACACAAAACAAACACAATTACAAATTATTGTATACTTGTAAATATATTTATTGTATTTTATTTAAAGTTGTTGTGTGGGAGTCTTTTGTTTTCTCAAACATATAAGGAGTAAAAGAAAGATTATGTGTAACAATAAGCATAACAATAAGTCTCCAATCACATTTGAATAAATTTGAGTTCTAATGACTTATATTCAATTAATTTTATTTTCAAAAATATTCAAGAAAAAGAAAAGAAAATATTTTTAAAAAAATCTAAAAAATATATAGTATTCAAAAAACAAAAAGTATTTCTTTTAAAATTAAAAAGAGAGTTCCAAAAAAATAATTTTTAGAAAATCAAATGAATTTTAAAATCAAATGAATTTTTTTAAAATTAAGTGAAAAATATAAAAAAAATATTCTAAAGAGGTTCAAAGGTTAGGTTTTAATAAAAAATCAAGTAAGTTTTTTTCTCCATAAGAACATTTTTTCAAATTCTTTTTTTAAAATTGGAAAAAATTTGCTTTAGAAGAAAAATATAAAAAGAAAGAAAAATCAAATAAATCTCAAGGGTTTTTTTAAATCAAAAATTAAAAAAAGATATTTAAAAGTTTAAAAGTAAATATTTTGAAACAAAGAAAAAATCAAATAAGTCTCCTTTTTAAAAAATATTATCTAAATTCAAAAAAATAATTAATGCTTTAAAAAGTAAAAAATATAAAAATTAGTTTGTTTAAAAAAAATTTTCTTAAAATTTTTATTTTTAAAAAATAAGAAAAATGAAAAAAACCAAAAAAAATTCTTAAAGTTCATTGTTAATATCTGAAAATAAAAAGATTAAATAACTTTTCAAATTCAAAGGTTAATGTTTTAAATTTTTAGGTAAACAAATGTGAACAGTTTCATTCTAAAAATAAAATAATTTTTTAAAAATAAATTTAGGAACTTTCCTTAAATTTTATTTTGACTAAAAAAATACATATATATGTATATATATACTTTATACTAAAAATAAAAAATTTCTTTCCACTTGAAATAAAATTTTGTTTCTAAAAAAATCAGAAAATAGAAAAGAAAAAATGAAAAGAGTAAAAAAATGAAATTAATTCAGTTTTTATAAATTAAAAAAAATCAACCAATTTTAAAAATTATTTTTTTTGGCAAAAGGAAAAAATAATTTTTACTTTCTTTCTTTTTTTGCAAAATTAAAAATTGCCAACTAACAACATAGTTTTTTATCCAATCAAATTATGTAGATTTTGATTTTTTTCCCTTACGGTATAGAGGCCTTCAGTTTTCATTTTAGGTCAAATTCACCTTATAAATAAATGTTTTTTTATTAATTTTATTAATTATTTTTAAATGTGATTGTTAAAGGTAATTAAAAACAAGATTAATGTCATATTAATTTTATATAATTAATTTAAGATAACCATTTCAAGAAAGGGGTGGTATAGGTGCCCAACACTTCTTCTACACATAACCAACTCCTTAGTTTATTTTTAGTTTGTAAAACTATTTTCTTTCAAATTTTTTTTTTGAGTTTTATCTTTTTAAAATTAAAATTTTGATGACAATTCGATTGCATTTGGTTTTCATTTTCTAAAAACAAAAATTTTCTTTTCTTAGCATTATGTAGTCATATTGTGAGTATGACATGAGGTTATTTTTTTCAATTAAATTTGAATCACAATTAATTAGTTATATAGACATAAGATATTTATTGAATCCACATATAGTTTAATCTCAAATAGGTTATTTCTTTACTTGTGGGGATATAACTATGTCGTAATGCTTTACAAAATAAGCTTTAGTTACTATTTTTACAATGCTTGTGGCAAGTCAAAAATTTGTTTGACTAAGATTAATGATCCAACATATTTAGAAGATATATGGTATATGGTTTACTTTTAAAGAAGAAAAGATTCTAACAATATTATATGAAAAGAATGCATCATGTATAACTCAATTAAAAGGAATGTACATTAAAAGAAATAGATTGAAATATATTTCACCAATTTTTTTTTTCATTCATAATCTTTAGAAAAATAGTGATTTGTTTATGTGATAATTTAATAGACTTGTTCACTAAGGTATTACCAATTGCTATATTTGAAAAGTTTGTGTATAGTATAAGGATGCACTAATTCAAATACATTAAGTAAGGTTGTCATTGAGGGAAGTAAAAGATACGCTGTACTATTTTTCCCTTAACTAAGGCTTTGTCCCTTTGAGTTTTTTTACTAAAGTTTTTATAAAGGCAGTTTATATTCTAAATCTTGTGTACTTTTTTTTTTTCTTTTACTAAGTTTTTTTCCCATTAGGTTTTTCATAATAATTTTTTAATGAGGTATATTATTTATTAATAGACATCTAAGGAAGAGTGCTGTAAACAATATATTTATGTGGATGTCTATAACTCCTAAGGAATAACTCTTTAAGATCCCTTTTTATGCTTAGTGGCATATATCTTATAGCTTTCAAAGGATTCATGTTATACAATTATGTATATTAAACTTTTTATTTATGTTGTTGTAACTCATAGGCTTATCTTTATAGTTAATGGCTTATAAATAGAGATATGTACTAGGCAAGAAGTATCGAAAAAAATGAGAATTATTCTTTCAATTCTCCTATCAAATTTCTCTCTTGCTTTTGTTAAATTTTTTATATTTTCATTAGTTTTATAACACTCTCTTTATTTTCTTTCATTATATTTTATTGATTTTTTTTTACTTCATAAGTTTAATTCTTTTCTCAAATTTGACAAAGGGAAATTTTTTGTTCTAAGACCACAAGTTTATAAAAATGATAGTTAGGGACCTTAAAAATTGAAATGCCTGTTAAGGATCAAATGACCAAAGTACCCTCAAGTTTTATTTTACTCTTTCATTTTGATGTTTCATATGGACTTTTGCTTTTATCATGTAGGAAGCTCCATGTCCCTTCTTAGCATCTTCTATTGTCTCTCATTCTCACTATTATTCACGAACCACTTCTCGCTCCCATTAGTGTCAACTCTTGAACCACATCTCACTTCCATTCATCATCTCTCCGGTAAGTTTCCTTTAGTTATTAGGCTTTTGGAAGACTTCTTCTTCCCTTAGTATGGGTTGTCGTAGATGGAAATTTTTTGATTAAATTTTTTAGTGTTTATATTGTTGATGGGTTCATATTATTCATATTATTAGTGTTTATATTTTAATTTCCTTTCTCTTATTTTTGTGTTCAATTTATCATTAAATTGGCTATTTTGGTGTTCATATTGTTGATTGGTTTGATTTGGCTTTAATTGTGATATAATTGTGTCATTTTTCAAGACTAATTAGATAAATTTTGGATGTAACTTATGTGGTTCTTGGTTATCGAAGTGGGGAACAGACAAAGGCATCTATCCAAGTAGCCAAACTAGGGAGGAAAGTAGCAGCTAAATGATGCAATTTGTTGAAAGAGATGATTTATCCATGAAAAAAGTGTTTCAAGGTTGGAAAGTTAATTTTATAACATACATAGGCATAATATTCAATGTAACAAGGGTTTAAGAGTCTTTTTTGGAATATGTATGTTTTGCATTATGGATGGCTGGTTAATTTTTGTTGAATGAAGATGTGTTTTTTGACTAATATGTCTTCAAATCAACATCGTTGATGTTGAAACTTGAGTATGATTGATGAAATTCTAGTTATAAGTATTACTTAGCTTATTTGTTTCCAAATTCAAGTCAAATAATAGGGGCAGTAACAAATGGAAAAAATACTTGTAACTTATGAAGGATCATGTTGCAATTTTTTGAAATCTAGGTGGTAAATTTGGGAATTTCCAATGACAACAACGTGGTATTAATCTTGAGGTCAAATAATAAAGGTAATGACAAATGGAAAAATGCAAGTAACTTAAGGAAAATGATGCTGAATTTTTGTTTTTATTTTTTGAAATTGAGTGATAGCTTTGGAAACCTCTAGTGGTCATTACATAGAATTAATCTTAAGGTCAAATAACAGGGGTAGTAATAAATGCAAAAATTTGATAAGCTCCAATGGTAATTAAATGGTTTTCACATTGAGGTTAACTAACATGGTAATAACAAATGCAAAAAACAATTGTAGCATAGGAAGATAATGTGGTAAATTTTGGAATCTTGAGTGGGTAACTTTAGGAAGCTTTAAGAGCAACTAACTAGAATTTAGTTCATGAAAAGTCTAAGTGCCAGTAAGAAATGCAAAAAATACAGGTAATTTATGGAAGATCATGTTGTAAGTTTTGGAATCCTGAGTAATAGCTTTGGAAAGCTCTAGTGGTAACTAATTGGAATTTAGTTCTCGAAAAGTCTATGTGATAGTAACAAATGCAAAAAATGCTAGTAACTTAAGAAAGATCATGTTGTAAGTATTGGAATCCTAAGTGGTACCTTTGCAAGTTTTACCACTAAGTGGTAACTTTAACTCAGTGATGATTGAAAAACTTACTACATGATTTTACCCAAGTTACAAGTGTTTTTTCACATTTGTTCTTAGCAATTGGATTTTGTTAGGAAGTAAATTCCAGTTAGTTACCATTGGAAAGTCCCAAAGTTACCATTTAGGTTTTAAAAAAATTACAACACAAATCTTCCTTATGCTACAAGCATGTTTTGCATAGGTTACTACCTCTATTATTTGACTTCAAGATTAATTCCATGTAATTAACATGTTCCCAAAGTTACCACTCTGTTTAAAAAAAAATTACAACATCATCTTCCCTAAGTTACATGTATTGTTTTTCCATTTGTTTCTATATTTGTTATTTGACTTTCATACCATGTAATTACCACTGGTGATTCCTAAAATTGCCACCCAACTTTCAAAAAATTACAATATAACCTTCCATAAGTTACAAGCATTTTTTTCATTGGTTATTACCATTATTATTTGACTTAAATTTGGAACAAATATGCTAAGTAGTACTCATAACCAGAATTTCATCAATGATACTCAACTTTCAGTAGCAATAATGTTAATGTACAAACAAATTAGTTGAAAACACATATCCATTTCACAAAAATATTGACCAGCTATCCATATTGCAAAACATACATATTACAAAAAAATTTCCAACCTTTAAACCCTTATTACATTGAATATTACATCCATGTACATTATAAACATAACTTTTTAACCTTAAAACACTTATTTCATGAACAAATCATCTTTTTCAATGAATTTCATCATTTAGCTGCTACTTTCTTCCTTGGTTACGGATGCCTTTTTCTATTCTTGACACTAGTTTCTTTGATAGCCAAGGACCACACAAATTGCATTTGAAATTCATCTAATTAGTCTTTAAAAACAATGCAATTGTATTCTAGATAAAACCAAATCAAACCTATTAATGACATGAACACTAAAATAGTCAATTTAACAACAAATTAAACATACAAGTGAAAGAAGAAAAGAAATTATCAATATGAATACCAACAATATGAACCTATTAACAATATATGTAACATCCGGTTCCTCCATAAATGTGAGAAACATAATGTTCAGTTTCTCCTTAAATGTATAAAACATATCAGATATAAAAAGAAGTCCCCCAAATAGAATGATTTGAGGTCTAATTAAATTAGAATGATAATCTAGACTTTAAATAATGAGGATCTAAGGCCAGAAGTGCCCTGAAAATAGAGCCAAAATAGCTAAACAAAATTCAATGAAAATACAGTGGTATTTTCATAATTATGGGCACTTTTTAGAAAACTCAAAGGAGGAGTTTTTAAATAAAAAAAATGAGTTTCTAGGATTCTCAGAGGCCCTACAAACTATAAGAACCTCTAGAATAGTTAAAATTCTTCTAGTTTACGTTTTAGAATGTCAGTGAACTCGAACTTTGATCATGTCATTCAAGAAGGTTTTAGATTTGATTTAAGTGATTTTAAAGGCAATTCATAGGTTAAAGATCTAAATTTTATGGTGGAAAAGATGGTTCTCCAAAAGGAGTTGAAATGAGTCTTGAGGAAGAAACTAAGAATGAAGGGCAAAATTGACATTTTGAAATATCTTAATTGGTTCCCTAGCTATATATATGAGGTGTCCCACTTCTCCTCCACATTTAGCCAACCTAACCTCTATCTAAAACTAAGGAAATATTTTGCTAAGAAGGGCACACAAGAAGGACCTTTAAGGAAAGAGAAAAGCCTAAGAAAATGTAAGAAAAATTAAGGAATTTCTTGCTCCTTCCTTCATTAAACTTACTCTCCTCCTTCTTCTCTTTCTTTCCATGGTTTTGGTGTGTGATTTGGATATATTTTGAGTCATATTAAAAGGGAGGAAGTTCAAAATTCTAACAAGAAGCTATAGCCAAGGAGAAAGCTCTTGAAAAGGCTAAAGAATCAAGGTAATTTCATGGCTTCCCTTGCTTTCTTCTTCTTGTTCCTCCATGGACGAATTTTGGCCTCATATAGAACAACTAAGAGGGAGTAAATTGTAACCTAAACCAAGCTTGAAACCTAAGTTTTTGAGGGTGAAAAATAAGTAGATGTAAAAAAATTCCAAAAGGAAGAATTAGAAAATAGGTTTCCAAAACTTAGAGTTTTTGTTGTACCATGGTATATATGAAACTTTCTAATAGTATTTTTTAATTGTATAAGAGTGTATATAGGTTCTTGAGACACCTAGAAAGCCTTACATGTGCCATTTCCTTTAAGAGAAGTTGCAAAATCCATGGGTGCACTAATGATGGTCTAGTCTCGGCCAAGCATGGTTTATAGACCTAGGAAGTGTTTTAATTTGTTCAAAGTCTAAAATAGGACTAGATATGATAAAAGAATATCAAAAGAAGTCTTGAAAAAAATTTAGAAGTCATAAAATGTGAGATGGAGATATAGGCTCCATAATGAGATTTTAGGAAATAACTTATAGTTAGGCTCCTTAAAATGAATGTGTGATAACTCCAAGCAGTCTAAAGGGAGTCAAAAGACCTAGAATGAATGAGAAATGAAAGGTAAGATCATAAATTCTCATAGTTGCTTTATAAGGTCTTGTATGGAAGCATAATGGAGTCATAGAACAAAGTAGCTTCACATAGAGTGTGTATGATGCCAAAGCTTGTTTTCATAAATGATTTATGTCTCTTTTGATGTGTGTAAGCTAAGAGAACTAAGGCCACCTAATTGTAAGGCTTGGTTGAGAAAGAGGAAAAGATTTCAAGAGGAAAGTGTTGTGTTCTTATTTCAAGGTAGCTCTTCAACCTTTCTTTCATGCATAGGTTGAATGTTTGCTTGTCTTTGAGTACTTGTATATATGTTTATACCATGAAAAATGTCTCTAGCTATGCCTATATGTTATGGTACTATGATACTTCTTGAAATATGTTTATGTATGTAATATGGCTTGAATGGGCTTAGTTGTGCCAAAAGTTCCTAGATATGGGTGAGACAAAATCAAAAGTCTTAAGAAGAGTAAGGCTAGTCAAAAGTCCCTTGAAAGTGAGTGAGAAAAATTCATAAGTACCAAAAAAAGTAGGTGAGGGTAGACTAATGCTTCTAAGAGCTTATGTTTGCTATGTATGAGTTTATATGATAAGAAAAATGTTTTATATATACTCATTAATAGCTTAAATGTCATGCATGCATTATTTGACATATATATGCATCCATTATGTATGTTTAAAAGAATTAAGAGCTATTAAAATTCTTTGAATCTCATTCTTCCCTACATATGCCTAACCATGTCTAGATAAACTAAGAGGAGCAAGAAATGGTGACCAACAATTATAAGAGGTAAGACTTTGATAAAATGATAGAGAAATGAGCTTTGTATTTGCATTATGATGTCAAGAATTGTACCCATGAGATGTATATATGATGTGAATTATTGAACAAGTTTAAATGTATGTATATATAATATATGTTTTTATATGGAAGCCAAATGCATGGAAATGTGAGAAATTGCTACTCTTATGTTAGTATGTGGTTGTGTATAAATGCAAGTGGTATGGTGAGTTTAAGCTCCATAATGATTTAGATCATTTGACATGCTTTTACATGTTGTAATTATACTTCTAAACTTGCTCAAGTGGTTATGAAAAGTTAAGAGCATTTGGTGCCTTAAAATCTCATATTATACTTCAAATTTGATCAAATGATGAGCTGTACCAAAGTCTAATCAAATAAGTGAGTTCTTCCATGAAATTTGGCCAAATATTAGATCTCATATAGAACTTTTCACAAAGTCAAAGAGCACCTAATTTGGAGCTCTAAATAGTTTATTATGATTTTTCAAAATTGGCCGAATTATGCATAAGTGGTATAGTTACTGTTCATTTGGTCAGTTTGATTCTTTGTGTCACACATGGCTCAAATAAAGTCTAATACTCATGAAATTTTAGAAAAATAAACTAAACATCATAATATTTCTATAACCACTAAGATCATCCCATTTGGAGCACTGTAGAGGGAGAAATAAAATTTTGAAATTGCATGATAGTACCATTAATGTAGCCTAACCTTTGGTACTATTTTATCAATCTTCGTAGGCTAAAGGCTATGGCATTGGTCTAAAATTATTTTTAGATTAATAGACATCCACAACTTTCTAAAATAGTATGGTTTGCTTGATTTGGATTTTTCTAGAATTAGTTATAAATTTTCAAAATTTATATCAGAAATTTGGCTTGCCAACTCGAAACCAAATTCTAGTTTTGTAAAATATAGTTCCAAACCCGAAATGAATGAGCCCAAATTTGATTTTTATGAATTGTATAGATATGATATGAATTGAAAATGATATGGATGAGTTCACATGGTCCCTAAAGCCATGAATTATGAATGTGGTTTTCCAATCATACAACTTTCCATGAGAGAAAACATTAGCTTCCTTGCAAATGTTGCCTAATATGCTATGAATGGATTGGGATGGACCATGGGACCATCGTGTATGTACTAAGAGGTTAAGGTATTACAATATGAAAAATAACAAATTTAATCAACAAATTAAACATCGAACCCATCTATTTGCAACAATCCACACTAAAGGAAAGAAGAGAGCTTTCTAAAAATCTATTAAAGAAAGGAAACTTACTGGGGAGACAATGAGTGGGAGTGAGAGGTGGTTTGAGAGTCAACATTGATGGGAGCAAGATAGGGTTCATGAACAACAATGATAATGGCATTAAGAATGGGAGATGACGGGAGATGTTGAGGAAGAAGATGGAGCTTTTTATATATAAAACTTAGAGTTTGGATGAAACATCAACATAAAAGGGTAAAATATACATTAGGATATTTTTGTCCTTTCAAGTCTAAGATTTAGCCCTTTAGTCTTTAATGGGCATTTCAATTTCTAAGGTTCTTGGCTATCATTTTTATAAACTTGTGGCCTTTAACAAAAATTTCCCCTTTGAGAAAGGTTGTATTCACTTGTAAGCCTAAGCTTTAGCTATGGGTTTATAGCTTTTAATGGTGGACTTAAATCAAGTGGGCTTTGACTCAAATCTTAGCTTAATCTGTAAAGACGTGTTTTTTTATTTATTAATTTGGCCATTTACTTTTAAAATATTTTACTCAAATCTTTCAAAGTGACTTTAATCATCAATATAGTACTCACACTTTAAAATCTATAAAAGTGACACTGGTCAAGTGGGACTAAAATAAGAGCCTTAATGTTATGAATGTTAAGCTAGCATGCAAGAAGAAAAGGACCCACCTTATAGTCAACCTTGTTTGGCAAGGGAGATTAGCTATTCCCATAGCATTCTTATTTTGTTTTTATTTTGTCATTAGTTTTTCGTGTTTATTAGTTGTTAAGGTCTTTGTCTGTGATGCAACCCTTTTTATGCTTCTCATTGTATTGAGGTAAAGGCAAGAAATGAATTAAAGTATTTTAGAGTGACTCTTTATTTGAAAGGGAGATTTCTTTTGGTGGTTTTCATCTTTAGGATTTGATATCTTAACAATAGTGCTTTCATTTCATCGTCCCATACCATTTTTCTAAGTTCCTTATTTTTCACCAACCACTTGAGTGGCAAGTTTCATTACATCTTCTCTTATCATTTAACCATTTTTAGCACCATATCTTCTACATAAACATCAAAACTTATAGGTCTCAACTAAATTTCAGAATGGCAAGAATAGAAGCCACAATGTAAAGCAACATAAAGCTACTACCACAACTGCTAGCTAAATGATCAAGCTTAGTTCCTATCTCTCTTGCTATTATCATTCTGCCATTGCTGCCAAAAAAGGTCATAGATGACAACACACATCTAAAACCCTCATCCATCAATGCATAGGACAATGGCACTTTTCTTTCCTCTACATCACTGTAGATGTAAGAACCATTAGGGATTGTCTCTACCACCCAAGTTTGCATGGAAGATGCTATGAAGGAAAACCATTACAACTGTTTAGATTTAACTCCATCATTAGATCTAATGCCAACTCCTCCAAATGTGCACATTCTCCATTTAAAGCCTGATAAGGTAATAAATTTTAAAACCATTTCCCTTATTTCATGCTTAACCTAGTCCTAGATTTTTGGAAATGGAATCTATCTTAGAAAGGAGTTGAGAACAAAAGGGTCAATATGTACAAGGTGTGAGAATCTTGTTTCTATGATATTTCGTATGGCATGTTTAGCAAAATGTCTCAAACAACATATTGTTAGCTCACTAGATTATATTATGACCAGTGATTCTACCATAATCTCTATTGGCAATGTTAACTCACATCCTATTACACAAAGGACTTGCAAAGTGGTTACAGTTACAACCTAAGATATGGGTAGTGTATTGGTAAAGATGAAAAACTAGCTTAGAGATTGCCTAATGATCTTATATTTTTTAAGAGATCATTCTAATAACATTTGATCCTCAGATGAAGAATAAGGGGATAATAGATAGAAAAATATGAGTGAGCATGCGGTTGTGTCGCGCAACCTTTAAAATAAAACTAGGTTAAAAATATATAGTTAGTGGCATAATCTAGGTCATCTCCCTTGGAATTAGAATTCAATGTTTAATTAGGGTTTCTAAGTATATAAAGATTTTAAAACTACCTAATTTAAAGGGGTTTTTGATCTAATTAAACTAACTAAAATGAAAATGGAAATAAAGTTCCTAATTTCTGCCTAATTGCATGAGTCAAAGAGTGAATGGTAGGCTTATGATTAGTTTTGGATTCATCTCTTGGTATCCACTATCCTTATCCTAATTCAATTATGATTAATTCTGGTTTAAGAGTTTCTAATTTTGTTCATAGCAAATGATCTTGAATTACCATTTAAGATTCAAGAAATTAACAATCTAATGTTGAATTAAAACCTCAATCCTATGTCAAATAATTAATTCTTGCCTTTAAGATCAATAAACACTTAGTTTGAGTGATTAATCGATTAATTAGCCTTTGAATTATCATCCTAAGATGTTTAATTAACTAACTAAACTTTAAGAAATCCTCAAATTAGACAATTAAGCACTCAATTTCATTTATACATTTCATCAAACACTTTGACTGCATACATAAAAAATTGGAAGAGAATGAAAAATTCGACACTTGATTCAATTAAGTAATCAACACAACTACATAAATTTACAATCAAATACATCTTAACTAAGCATGTACAAAAAAAAAAAAAGCGTAGGAAATTAGGAAATTCTTAGCCAAAATTTTGTTTGTAATCCATAGATTCAAGCTTTTCCAAGAGCCTTCTTCCAAACTAGCCACTCAAGAGAATTAAAGCTTCATTTGATGTGGAAGGATGGAGGAAATGGGATGGAATGAAGCTAATGCATATGGAGTGTGACTGTGGTTTGCAAATGACGATGGAATCCCTCCTCATGTGTTCCCTGATGAATTATGCCTCTACCCCAGTGTAATCATCCACCCTTATGTGCTTTATTTATTTATTTTTCATATGCTTAGCTGGATCATAGATGGATGAGATTATTAGATGCGTGAATGAATGGTCTAGATACCTCATTGTGACATGATGCCTTCTTATAAAAGAAAAACCTATAGCTCTTTCTTACTAAATGAATCACGTGCCTTCCATTTGCTCTTACACCTGCTTCAGCATTTATCATATTCTGCCTGTAGCTTACCCTTACCCTTCACGTGCTTCTTTTGGCTACTTAAATCTGCTTCTACTCAATGTATTTCCCATGTGAAAGTTTGCATATGAATTTCTTTAGTTATCACATGATATTCCTCTTTAAGCTCTAACTTATGCTTCTTTTCATTTTGACATCTTCTTAGTCCACCCTTTTCATCCCGTTACGCCCCCAGTCAGCACGTTCAGCCGTTGCATTTTTATTTATCATGTTGCTTCTTACATGTTTCAGTTAGGTTGTTTCTTCTCTTCACATGAGCTGCCTTATGTGTTTATTATTTTCATTTCCCACGTCTTCTTCTCATCTCCATGTATGAAAAAAAAACCAATAACTTTTCTTCTCTATTTAGCTGCAACGTGAGAATGTATGGAGGCTGAGCTCATGGCAACATGCTGGCTGTCATCGTGAAGCTTTCTAATTTCTTGTTCACGTGAGCTTTGTGTGTGTTCTCTTCGTGAGTTTGTTCCTCCTTCCCTATTTCTCCCACATGCTTCTTCATTTAACTCAGCTTCCCTTGCTTCTCTTTCCACGTAAAACCTAAGCTTTCTTCCAACACAACAGCTCGTGCTTCCTTCTCTTCTCAACATATAACTTTTTCTTCTTTTACCCGTGGCTACATGGAATGAAATTAAATGAGAGTGAGTGCAACATGAGAGATATACTGCATGTTTAAGTGTGTGGGAGCTTGTGTGAGCTTATGTGTGTTCTAGTGGTAGCTTAAAGTGGAGCCATGCATGTGTTGTGTCTTCCACGTGAGAACAAGGGAGCCATGAGAGTGATGTGTCAATGTGAGTCGTTGCATGCTTTAACTGGCCTACGTGCTAAATAAAATGGGTGTTTGTGGCTTCATGCATATCAACAAAATAGCTAGACAAGTGTTAGTGTGTGCATATGAGCTGTTGGACATGAGTGCCTTGTAAGGAATGAAGTTGAAGCTTCTAAATCTTTCACAAACCCAGTACTTTATGGACCTTCCTTTGCACCTAATAAACTCGAGTGAATGTATATGTAACATGGCATATGTGACTTGGAAAAAAGACTCATGAATGAGCTATTATCTTCTATTCATTTCATGCATGTGGGAGGGGATAATTGGATAGTGAATAGATGAATAATGATGCATGATAATGTGTGTCAAAAAAGAGAGCCACATGAGGAAGTCTAGCCCCTGTATGAAACTAAGAAAACCCAATGATCTACATACCAAGAATGGAAAAGAAAATCGAGTAGAAAAAATTACAAAATTATCTAAAGAAATTTATGCATTAAAAATTCAAAATTTTGTAAATTATTTTCTAAAGTGCAAAAAATGGCTACTAAAATCAAATTCCAACTAATTAAACCTCTAAAGCATTATTCCATCATCAAAATGCCTAAGTTAGGAGGATTAAAATGTATAAAAATAACCTTCATCAGTAGGTATCCCATTTGTGAATCTTCTTCTTCCTTGTTGCCTTAATGTTATTCTAACTCACTCACAAAGCCTTAATAATGCATTATAAGGAATTTTGTTATTTATGAGAACATGCCTTTTGCTTTAGAATTCTTAGTTGCTTCTCTTTACTATTTATCACTTGAGAATAATTGTTATAAGAGCTAGCTAGATATTTAGAGAGGCTTTTCATGCACTTGCATGTGTAGCTATATTCTACATTACCAAAATTGTGACAAGTATTGCTTGTGATACTTTCATGCCTTGAATTGATTTCTTTGTATTTTGATCATGATACCCTTTCTTTCCGAAGGTGATAGGGATGTATGGACATGTCAAAGAATCAGTCATGTTTTCTTTATGTCATGAGAAGAATTTCAGTTGTGGGAAGATTGATACAAGGAAAGAATTTCATGTAAGTGTGGAATTAATTGATGCTTACCCTATCACTTGGTGTGCTATAGAGTATTTTGAAGCTAATGGATTTATATTGCATATGCTACTATGCCACCTCTTTCCCAACTTGAAGAAGCATATAATGTGTGGGAAATTGGCTTGAGAACAAACTAGATATTGATCACAATGAGACTTTGGGTCAGTTTGTCAAGTCACAGGATTACTTTAGCTCTTGGGCCAACCATAATGACTTTGTGGAAATGACTGCAATGGTTGATCTAATTGTCTTTCTTAGATGGAAGGAAGTGCTTGTTGTTAATGCAAGAACATTAAGAATTGGAGTGCTCAAGAAAGCAAGACTTTTGAATTTGTCACTAAGTTACTTGATACTCATAGAATTCAAGGATATTGCAATGATGTCTTTAAGAAAGCACATGCAATCCTGCACATGCAATCCTACACATGATGTTTCAAAAGTAATTAAGCCTTTTGGTAATGTTTTTTAATCACAATCATGATGCACTTGTGACAATGACTGCTGATAATGTATATGATGCAGTTGTTGGAGAAATTACAATTAGTGACAAATAAAAGAAAGGATGTGAATTTTTCATACCACAAGTTACTTGATTTAGGTATCTTGGATTCATCATACAACAGGATGGAAAAATAGAGGACAATGCAAATCATAAGATCCAAGTGAGGGGGATAAAATGTAGGAATACTTTGAGTGTTATAACAGATAGAAGGGTACTACTCAAACTTAAGGGCAAGTTCTACCGCACAGTTATAAAACCAGCAATGTTGTATGGGACTAAGTGTTGAGTATTAAAATACCAACAGAAGAATAAAGTTAATGTTGTAAAGATGTGAATGTTGCATTGGATAAGTGGATTACCAAACAAGATAGAATAAGAAATGAATACATTAAAGAGAAAGTTGGGATTACACCTATTGTAGAAAAGATAGTAGAATCGCATCTTAGATAGTTTAACCATGTATGGAAAAGACTTATAGAAGCTCTAGTAAGATGAGTAGATCAGATGGAGAATAACCTAACAACTAGAGGTAGAGGGAGATCACAAAAAACTATAGGTGAAATTATTAAGAAAGATTTAAATTTAAATGGTTTAACTAAAAACATGATTTATGATAGAACTTTATGGCGTCATTTAATCCATATGACCCACCCCACCTAGTGAAAAAAGGCCTAATGTTATTGTTGTTATTGTTGTTTTGCAACAACTAGCCTTGTCATAGTGATTCCAATGAAAAATACAAAGTAAAGTATTTAGGTATTTCTTAAACCATTCATAATAGATATATGGTGTACCATTATAGCTTTAATTATACTAGGTGGAGTGGTTATATAGATTCTTGAGCATCAAGTCATTACTAGAAGGATAGCCTTTTATAATAGCATCATCATTGCTTTCCTTCTAAGGGGTATTCAAACTATTTGTGCATTGGGACAAAGTATTCTTTGTTGCAAGACTTTAATTGAAATTTTTTGAATTACTCTGAATTTGAACATAAGTAAATTTAGCAGCATTAAATTAAAGAATACAATTAGTGCCTAATTAGATCTTGCAACTTTAAACAATTAACTACTTACATGATGTGACTTTTTTCTAAGGGCCTTAAAGAAGATTGCCAAAGTTATAAATTTGTATATAGTAGAAATAACCCTTTATCTTTATTTAAAACTTTACAAATTTTTGGCCCTAACCATAGCACTACTAAATTCTACAAAAGATTCCTATGATGAATTATACCATGCAATGGACATGTATCCAAGGATGCCTGTGAATTTGTTAGAAGAAAGGTTGAAAATATGTGGTGCTTTAAATTATGAAACATTTTTTATTGAGGCATGTCTACACCTTTCTGTCAAATTCTTGATTAAGCTATGGATTGAGATATTATACTACAGTGTTGCTCATTGTAAAGTTGATAAGCATGCCTAAGAGATAAGTATAGAAAGGGATTTTATCCCTTATATATTACTGCTTCAATATTATACTTGCGTGTTGGATCCATTTTAGCTAACTAAGTGTTATGGTCATTGGGAAATGAGAAATCTTGTTGAGGAAGGAGAATATGGTATTAAATTTTTAGTTTGATTTTCATTTTATCTCATAATACATAGTTCAACCTTGAGGACAAGGTTGATTTTGTAAGGGTGGATATTGTTACAAATGTTAAGTAGGTAAGCAACAAGAAAAGGACCTATCTTGTAGTAGGCCTTGTTTGGCAGTGAAGATGAGCTATTCTTATAGCATTCCTATATTAGTTTACCTTTTATTATTTTTTTATTAGTGTTTGAGTGTTTATCTATGAGGTAGCCTTTTTTATGCTTTTCATTGTATTAGAGCAAAGGTAAGAAATAAATTAAAGTGTTTTAGAGTGATTCTCTCCACTTGAAAGAAAGATTTCTTTTGTTGGTTTTTGTCTTTAGGATTTGATATCCTATAGAGAACCAAATTAAACAAAATTACATCTTTTGACGATGCAAACATTAAGATCCTATAAATATGGAATGATAGATTTAGAGGGGCAATGGGGATTTTCCCCTTTTTCCCAACCCACCCATCATTTTGTTAATCTTAAAAAGGCTCTTGGGGTGACATAATGAAAAAAACCTTATAGGTAATGATAGGCTAGGGATTTATAATAGGGCTAAAATTTGACAATAAACATAATGTTAAATTGGGATTTTAATTTAATGAAATATCTCACTTTGTGATTTGTATGTTTAGTTCACCTTTGTTTTATTTGTGGCATATATAAGCATGGTAAAACCTTCCAAGCAAATACATAGCTTTAAGATAGCATGGGAACACAACTAATTTACATGAATTTATAAAATATTTAGCAATGAATTAACTTTTTTTAAATATAAAAGCCTCTTTCATATTTAAAATTTTAAAATTACTTTTTTCAACTATTGTTCATATCACAAGACTTAAATCATTTAGTCATTTTTTAATAGACCATGATAATTTTTGACATTTATGATGTAACACACTTTTATTAATTTAGAAACAATAAATAATATAAAATGAGACATGATTTAAGTCTTGAAAAGTGACACTAATAATTACAAGGAGTATTCTTTGATTTTTAAGATTGTAAATGATGTTCATGAATAGTATAAAAATTAAAATGAGCTAAAGTAATTTATAATAAAATTAAGATTTAAACTCTTATGACAATATATACTCACCATTTTAACAAAATTAATTCCTTCTTCATTTTCATCTACAAGTGTGTTAAGCTAGCAAGATTATTGTAATTAAAGGGGAAAAGATGTAAAAATGTTATATGCTCAACTTTTCTAATTGATGGGATTATTGAAATGTGTATCTCATCCAAATAGTTCATAAAAGTGAGCTATAAACTCATGATTAAACATGACTGAAGATTAGACAATTTCTATGTAAAAGAGCATGTTACTTTCTTTAAATAGATTTTTGACCTCTATTAGTCTAATCCTAGATCCATCCTTATGGATGGGTATGGCAATGATAATCTTTACATGCATACAAACTACCATGCACCATGCCTAGAGCTCAAGCTCATGTTGGGGTTAAACAAACACAACGAAACTACACTTATTGTACATCAGCAATTTGATAGAGTTGTACACTGGCTTTCAAGTCAAGTAACATGAAAAATTAATAGCGTTGGACCCTCTTCCTAGTGCCTTCATCATCATTCTAACTAATTAATATAAGTTCCGACAACATTCTAATCAATTATCTTCTTTCATTTTAATTAATTTCTAACAAATCCAAATTAAACAAATATTCTAGTGAAATTGATGCTAATGAACATCGTTAAAGAGTTGTAGTGCAAAGCAGTGGAAGGTACAATAGTGTAGCATAGAGCTATGACCAACTATAACCAACAAGTGTGTATGTACCAAGGATGTGATTGGTTATGTTTTATGCACCAAATGATGACATAGTGATTGGCCCTATAGAGGGACTGACATATGAAGAGCACTCTTTCATTTACAGAAGCTACAGTTACAAGGAATATGTGCAAGAATTCTTTAGGCAAGATGGATTTCAATGGAACTTTTTTTTGCTAACTCCTTACTAATTAGTGAGGGATTACCTAGGGACTTCATTGAATTCTTTAAGTTAAAAAAATACGTAAACACTCATGCTATAGCATCCTATTATAAGAAGCTAATTAGAAATTAAGGAGGAAATAAGTTAAAATAAAATTTAAAAGATTTAAATTAAATATTTGAGAGTGTGATAATTGAATTAAAATATGAAATAAGGTATGATAAAATTATATACATTAAAAGAGATGAACTAAGTGGGAGATTAACACTTAATTTAAGATTAAACACTTTGAGAATTAATGATTAGCCAAACAAGCCCTTGACCCATTAAATTAATAAGTTCTGATATATCTTTCCACTCTTTCTCATTTGATCCAAGTTTGTTCTGTGCAGAAAAGAAGAATGTAATAGAGAGAAAATGTTTAGCCTTAGACCTTTGAGTCGAAGCCTTTGCATGGAAAGGAAGTTAGTGGAATTTGCCAAGGTGAGTTTTACAAAAATTCATCTCCATCTTGTGCTCTTCCCTTGGATAGTTTCAGTTTCTAATTTAATGGTAGCTTTAATAGAAGGAAGGTTGAGTGAAAGGGAGATATCTTTATGCAAATGGAAGGAGTTGAAGGGGGGATACTTGTGAAGTAAGTGATAGTTATTTTTTAGCTTAATTAGGGGGGTTTCTAAATCAGATTTATATCTTTGATTGCTGTTGGAAATTCTGATTATGGTTGAAGGAAAAATAGGGTATTGTTTCATAGTTTAACTGAGGCTTGAAGGAAGGTGAAAAACTATAATTTTTCATCAAGGTATAACCTTCTAATTATGTATTATAATGTTACTTGAAAGGTGTTTTTGCTATTGTTCTGAACCAAGTTTTGGAAGATGTAAGAAAAGGGAATTTTGTATAATTTTAGTTGAGTTTGTTAGCTGAGTTTGTTAGCTAAGAATGTGTAGTTGATGAACTTTTGTAAAATTGAACCAAAAGTAAGTTTTAAAAGCTTGGAGCTAGTTTGTTCATATGAAAATTTAGGGAATGTAATAAGGGTGTAGTGTTTGCTTTAAATATTTAATAGTTATTTCAAACTTAATAATTAATTTGGTTGTTTTAGTGGTTGTACCAATTTCAAAATAGGCATATTGGTAGCAAGAATTAAAGTTTACTTTACTAGAGAATGGATAAGAAGCACTTAAGTTACTAACGAAGTAATTGATTGCCTTTTCTAAATATATTTCCTATGAACTATTATGTGAAATGCTTGTTTATGAGTTTTCTCCCTATTTGATTACTTATGAGATATATATGTGATAAAAATCGGCGATAAGGCTATGCCTCACCACATGTTCTTATGGTGGAAGGTTATGTTCAGGGAAAAGGCTATTCATCTCCACTTAATGATGATGTATATGTTAGAAATCAATGAGAAGGCCTTGCCTCACTACAATATTTATACGATGAAAAGATTATGTTAATTAGAAGGCCATACCTTAGTAAGGATATGAGAACTATATGATAAACATGATTAAGATGAGTTCCATGATTATATGTGATGTATGATGTCGTGATGTAATTCTTGTATGTAATCAAATGTGCCAAACATGATGAATATGTTTCTTTACAAGTCATAATGATTCTTTATGCTTTGTTGCTTTGAAATATGTTTTAGAAAGATAAAGAAATTAATGGGAGTGTATTTCACCTCTTCGGGGGACTTTTTTTATATCATTTCAGGGGAAAGTTCAAATAAAAGGCCTAAGTAGCTGCTTAAAGCCTGAGTAAGGTTGCAAGAAGGAAGTGCAGGAGATTGTACATGGTTCTTTGTTGTGTAGATATAAGTTTTGATGATGTATATATGTAAATATTTCACAAGTTCTATTTTTGGACCATAATGGTTATTTTTGGGATGAAACATGTATATGGAGGAGTCATGGATGCATTACATATTTTTCCCTATGTAAGTTATGACCTTGTAATATATTTAGAATTGGGAGTATGGTAATCTCTTTTTGATGGTGGATATCCCTATTTTGATAATTATTTATGAAACAAGAAGCTAGTTTAGTATTTAGGTATTTATTAGTTGAATGTACACCTATAGGAGTTTAATGGTTGTTATGTGTCCTGAGGTGTCTCGACTGATATTTTTGGCTCCTGGTTGTATCTTAGGTCTGTTGTAGTCTTTAAGCTTTAGGTTAAGGTGGTTAGACAAGGTGAGACCTTGTTTAATGCAAGTTGACTCTCTTGTTACCATTAATTAGCTTTATTTGGGTTAGCGCAGCAAATTAGTTATGTTAGGAAAAAACTGTGATATTACCTTTTAGGCAACTTTATTTTAGTGAAAGAAAAGTATCAGTCAAGGTTTAGAACTTTTTAAGAAGTGTTAGTAAAATTTGGATATACAAAACTTAAGTATTAGACTTTTTGGAAGCCAAAAGTGCCAAATTTAGGGGTTGAGAGGTCAAATTCTAATTTAGGACCCAAGTGTGAGGCTTTAATACTTAGGCAACTTTCTTCAGGTGTTTTAAATTTGCTCCAAGTAGTTTGGTGTCAATTGGAGATATGGTTAAATTTTTTGCCTTTACATATAAAGCTTTTAATGTCATTTCTCTGGTTTTTGGCTTTTCTATTGTCATAGAAGAGAGACCTTGGTTCTATGCTATTTTAGAGTATATCTTGAGAGTTTATATCTATTTAGGGTGCTTAGAGGTAATGCAGAATATTTAGAGGGAGTCTTGATAAGTTTATAGTAAAGTTAAGGGAGTAAAAGCTTAGGACTTATAATGGTCAGATGCAATTTGCTACTGTCATGTATTGTGTGTGTGATGCTTGTTATCCTATGTTTTTTGCTCAGTTTCCATCACTTTCTCATGAATTATTTGAAGATATAGATATTATATTATGTTTAAGGGTGTATAGAAATTGTCCTAAGAGTTTTGGATAACTATAAGTTGGTTTTAAGTGGTAGTTTGCTCTCTTTGTGTAGAATTTGCTATAAAAAATTCTACACCTACTATTGTAGTGTGGTGGTGGCTGTCTAGGTTATGTCTCTTAGATCTTTTATATTTTGAAGGTTGATTGAGGCATATTTTGAAATATAGAAGAGCATGATGAAGTTTTATGGTGTTTCAAGGGTGCTTAGATAAGGATAAAGTATGCTTTTGTATGGGTTTTGCTGTCCATTATCCTTGTATATGCCATGGACTGATTTGAAAATTAGTTCATAGGATTTATATCTGTTTTATAGATTTTTAAATGCTTATAACAACTTATATTTAGCATAATGTGGTGGTTGAGAGTTTAGAGATTATTAGGAACTCATAATGTAGTTTTGCTTATGTGTACCTAGTTAAATTTCATAAGTGTTACCATAATTTTCTTTGGTCTTTTGACTTGGCCAAAGTTTGAAATCAGATTTGGGTTTGTAGACTATTAGAAAACCTTGTTAAGACCCTATAAACAGATAGCACTAGTCTTTGGTTATACCTTAATTTTTTATCTAGAACCTTGTTGACAAGATCTACACCTTATCCACAAGATCTTTGAGTAGGTTCATGATTTCCATACAATTTTAACTGTAGAATCTGAATTAAAAGTTAAAAGTTTAATTTATCCACAAAAAAAGGGTTAAAGAAAAAAAATTACATTTATTGAAAGAACTCCATTACGTTGCCCTTTAGTTAAGTAAAAATTCTCATGTATAACTATAAAGAGATTAATTTAACATTTTTGGAACCAGATCAATAGTTTATGACAACCTTGCTCATTATAGGAGAGTTTATGAAATTTTTGGAATCCATGAACATTCTGAAATCTAAGTTGATGAATTATATGATTTGTAGATATTAAAGAATATTTGAATATGTATATATATGCATATGTGTATAAACTATTGCTTGGAAAAGCCTGATTTGAATTTATATGTTATAGATATAAAGAATGGCGTTAAAACATGAGCAATCTAAGATAAACAAGACCCCATATCAGCCTTGGGTGAGTTAACCCAGAGATTACAGGAGTAGGCTAAAGCCTAGGCTACCACAGCTTAAAACCTATAGAGGTAAGCTAAAATATAAGAAGCAACTGCATAACTCCTACAACAGATGAGAGAAGATATAAATAGAAATAAGACAAATCAAAAGGTAGTGAGATTGGAGGGGCCAAAGGTTGATGTGCAAAGTTCTTTCCATAAAGTTTTGAATAATTTTAGAAAGTTGAATCTTCTGTCATTTTAGGGCAATCATGATCCTATTAAGTCTAACCATTGAATGATGCAAATTGAGAAAATTTTTAAGGTTATGAGTTTTATAGATGAACAAAAGGTGCGGTTAGCAACATTTATGTTAGAAGTCCAGGTAGAGCACTGGTGGAGAGGCGAGGAGAAACTCCATCAAAGAAATGAAGTACAGATCACTTGTGAAGTATTTCAAACCTTTTTTTATGATAAGTTCTTTCCAGAAAATGTGAAAAGTAAAAAAGAAGCGGAGTTCATTACCTTAGAGCTAGATGACATGTCAGTTAGTGTGTTTAAGGAAAAATATGAGGAATTGTCTGAGTTTTCTTCTTATTTGAAGCAATCTCATAATAAGGCTTAGAAGGTGTAACAAACGTAATTTCCATAAAATGATAAAATGAGTCGTATAAAAACAAGTCCTCTAAAATAAGCTAGATAGTATCTCAGAAAAAAGTCTAAGACTCCTAAAAATGATAGTTCTAGGCTCTGACGGAAAGAAAAATAGAGTTAAGATGGTGAAACAATTTGTGACGAAAGCTGACAAAATATAATAATATTTATGTAAATAATTCTAACTTTTAGAAAAACACATAAGAGAACTTTTTAAATGAGAAATTTGAGTTTTCCAAGGTTCTCAAAGGCCCAAAAACTATAGGAAGCTATGGGATTGGTAAAATCCCTTCGGTGTATGTTTTTCAATGTTGGTGAGCCCGAATTTTGACGAATTCGTTCGGTAAGGTTTTAGCTCCAAATTGAGTAATTCCAAAGGAATTTTATTAAATTGGGAACCTAAATTTTATAATTGAAAAGATGGTTCTAAAAAAGGAGTTAAAATGAAGCTGAAACGAAATTACTATTATGGAAGGACAAAATTGAAATTTTTGAAAAAGTGTATTTCTTGAAGCTTCCACACACTCTTCCCTTCTTCTCCCACCTTCTTAAGCACGACTTTCTCTACCCAAATTACAGAAAAATAGTAGCTCTTTTAGGCACACAAGGAGAGGGAGAGAAAGAGGAGAAATCAAGAGAAAGATAAGGATATCTAAGGAATTTCATGCTCCATTTTCCTCCAATCTTGTTCCTCTTCTTTCCTCCTCTCTTTCCGTGGTTTATTTAAGATGAATGGTTTTTTTTGTCCAAAAATTAATGGAGGAGTTCGAATTCCTTGTGGTGGAACAAACCAAGAAGAAAGAGCTTGGAAAATACACTTGAATCTAAGGTAAATTCTCACCTTAGTTGCTTTCTTCTCTTACTTCTTTTTGGTGTATATTTTAGCCAAGAATAGAACTATATAGGGGGAGGATTTTCTGCCTAAAAACAAGAGAGAAACTAGAATTTTAGACTATAAAGAAGAGGAATATGGCAAGAAGTTTCAAGAAAAACTAATAGAAATCAAGTGGGTTTTAGAAAATATGATTTTATGTGAGTAATTTCTTGACCATTTAAGTGTTCCGTTGAGCTCCTAAGACTCTTAGAAACCTTCCCAAGTAGCTCTCCCATTAAGAAAAATCAAAAAGTCCAAGAGCCCCACTTTGCTCCATAGGTTCGGCCAAGGTAAGAGCATGAGGTTGAAGGATATTTTAATTTGTCTAGCCTTTTTTTAGGACTCCTTATGATGTTAGAAGATGGGAGGAACCATTGGAAAAAATTAAGAACTATGGAATGAGAGATGAGACAATGGCATCCATAATGATGGTTTAAGAAACAACTTGGTTTTCCATTTATCTGAGTGGTTATATGAGGGCTCCAAGGACCTTAATTGAGGTCAAGAGGTTGAGAAATGGGAAGAGATAGGAGCCTAGAACTTGAAATGTGAGAGTTGTTTCATTGGACCAATTATGGAACCATTTTAGGCCAAGAGAATATCCCACCACTTAATTGTCCTCGTGAGGCTGAGAAAAAAAAAGGAGTAAAGCAAAGAAAGCTTGCATCAATTGAAGGGTAGCTCTCAACCTTATTCTTCATATATTCTTGTGTGCATATGTATGTCATTATGTGTTTACATATACTTTTGTGATTTAATAACATGCCGCTTGATGTCTTGATGTTGTATTGGTGCCAATGTGTACTCTTAAATGGATTGGTTGTGAGATTGGCTCATAAGAATGAGGTGATGCCAAAAGCCCCTTAATATGGGTAAGAATGTGCCAAAAATCTCAAGGCATAGGTGAGATAAGGCCAAAAATCTCTTAGATGAGTGAGGCTAAGTCAAAAGTCCCAAAACCAAGGATGAGACATATCTAAAAGTCCTAAAAATGGGGTGAGGCAAAATCAAAAGTCCCTAAAGTATGAGAATGGTTGATGTGTAAATGTGGCATGGAAATGTGGCATTACACACTTTATGTTTACACATTTGTGATTTTGATGTATGTATGCTTTGAATATATGTGTGAATAGGTGTGTAAGCTATTAAGATTCTTGGAATCTCACTCCCCTTTTCCTCTCACTCATGAAATGTCTAAGTGATGGTCAAAGACAAGGAAGTGCAAGCCAAGAACAATGAAAAGCCTTACTTTGCTTATTATGTAGTCTAAATTGTAGTTGAATATCAAAGAGGCTTTATACATATTATTTTTATGATGTAATACTTTTAGCAAATGTAATATGATGTATGAATGCCATATAAATCTTGTGTGACACTAGATCAATGTAAATATGGATTTTAATTTCTTGATGGCTTTAGATATTTGTGTAATCTTGGATGTGAAATGGTCAAAATGAGATGCATGGTATTTAGAATCACTTAGGTAGTTCTTACAAGTCATATTTGTGCTTTTAAACTTGTCTAAGGGGTGCCAAACATTAAAGGAGGCCAATTGAACCAAGTTGGTACCTCATATAGAGCAAAAGTGACTAATTTTGAAAGCTATGTCACTTTTTATCCAAATGAGTTCTTCTTGGTCTGAAATTTAGCATGCATTTAGAGCTTGTTGAGAGATTTTTGAAAAGTTAAAATTGATAATTTTTGAAGGTCTATAGAATATTTGGTGAATTTTTGAAGTTGAAAATTTTTTCTGATTTGGTCATTGCTACTGTAGCTATGGTTTGAAATTTGTTCTGTGTCAATCATGGGGCAAATGATGTCTAATTGTCATAAAATTTTATAAAAAGAAACTAAACCTTCCCAATGACTTATGCTAATTGGAATCACCCCATTTGAATGTCTAAAAAAGGAGATATAAATTTTTAAAGTTGTTGTCTAGTACCAAGCTCTAGGCAGACCTATGTAATTGTTTGATTGATTTTTGTGGTCTGAATGAACCTAGAATGGTCTAGAATGATTTTTTCCCTTTAGATAATATCCATAGATTTCCATATTGGTATCATTTGTATGGATTGGTGTTTTGTGAAATTAATTGAACATTTTTTAAATTTATATAAAAAATCTGTATCAGTACTAGTAACTAGTTAGACTTTTGTACTTTTTTCGATATCAAACGTGATCCAAATGCTATGTTCATGACTTGAAATTATTCTTATGTAAATTTAACACTCAATGCTTTCTAGGAAGCTATAGCATGGCAGATTTCGATTTTTCTACATTTAATTATAAATTTTTAAAGTTGCCCCTAAAATCTGTCATAAAATTCGTGGTTCTAAGCTTGAAATCCATGGATTGCTTAATGTTTTAGATTTTTTGTGACTTGTACAAGTGATAAATGAGTAGAGAATGTTGGAACATCCATAGGGCCCATATGACGCTAATTGAAAATTTAACCCCGAAGTTGCGTAACAAAAGTGCATTATTTTTATACTTTTCTTGTAAGTTTATGGGGAAAATGGATATAATAGCCTTGAATGGAAGAGTATGATAATGGAATATATGTGGTATGACAGAAGGCTATGGACTTCCAATGGAGATTAAGGCTTGAACTTAGATCACAAATTGTGGCATTTGAGATTAAGAATTATGCTAAAGTTGTTAACAAGGCTTTAATCATTAAGTAAGGACTGTGAGATTATAGAGTAAGTAGTAGTAAGCCTAAAGGTAGTAAGAGAAGTAGAGAACTTGCAAGGTTTGATAGATTTAGTAGAAGAAGTAGTGTAGGGTCAAGTAATAGGGGGAGAACTCTTAGATGAGGCCGGAGGCATTCAACACCTTCAAGAATAGCACCACGACTTTCAATTGAATGTAAAAATTATGGTAGAAATCATGGACATTCGCTTTGTTCATCAAGATCTAATGTGTGCTATTGTTGTGGTTAGCTAGGTCACATTTCCTAATTTTACGATTAAGCAAGAGAGATAGTTTTGAATCCACAACCTCAGAACCAGGGACGTGTGTTTGCTTTGACCCAGTAGGAGGCCATGCAATCACCGAATCTTATCAGAGGCGCTGTCACTTAAATGATTTCATTGTAGATGCTATGTTTGACTTGGGTACTATGCACTCCCTTATATCTTATGATTGTGCTAAGAAGTTAGGCTTGAGTATGAGTACTTTACTATATGATTTATTTGTATCTACGCTTGTTATGAGCCCTGTAGTGACATCTTATGTTTGTTTAAACTGTATTGTTCAACTAGATAGTAGATGTACTAACTTGGATCTAATTTGTATGCCATTGCATGATATAGATATAATCATTAGTATAGATTAGCCATTAGCAAATAATGCTATACTAGACTGTACTTGTAAGACTATTTCATTACCTATATGTATTACTAATCCTTGTAGCTTGATTAAATTTTCATTTTTATCAATGGCAGAAGCAAAAAAATATTTAAAGACTAGTTACAAGGATTTTTTAGTATTCTTTTCATTGAAGGTTGAAGTTACAGAAGGATTAGAGGATATTCTTGTGGTTAGAAAATTTCCAAAAGTGTTTCCTAAAGAAGTGAGTGGGTTGCCTCCGAATAGGGAGGTTGTTTGGTTTTGGGATCTAGACCAATCTCGAAAGCCCTATATAGGATGGCTTTAGTAGAACTTATAGAGTTGAAAAAGTACGTTGAAGAATTACTTGAGAAAGGTCTTATCAGACTTAGTGCATCGCCTTAGGATGCACCAGTTTTATTTGTTAAGAAGAATGATGGTCGTTTAAGGCTTTTTATTAATTATCATAATCTAAATCAAATCACTATAAAAAATAAGTATCCTTTACCCCATATAAATGATTTGTGGGACTAATTGGCTAGGGCAGCGATATTTTCCAAGATTGATTTGAGGTTTGGGTATCATCAATTAAGAGTAAGGGCCGATGATGTGCCTAAGACTGGTTTTAGAACCAGATATGGCCATTATGAGTTTTTGGTCATGTTGTTTAGTTTGACCAATGCCCTTGCAATATTTATGGACTATATGAATAAAATATTTCATCTATACCTGGATCAATTTGTTGTGGTTTTCATTGATTATATTCTAATATATTTAATAAATCTAAAAGAACATGAGAAATATTAGTAATGAGATATGTTTTGTAATGGTTTCTATCTTAATGATTATACAACCTATGTTTTGTAATGGTTTCTATCTTGAGTTTTATACATGTAAAAGGTTATATTATGGCTCCTACCTCTTTATGATAGGGAGTTAAGCATAGTAGCCCTTCTTTAACCCCGAATTAAGTTTAGTTGAACCTAATTAGTATGTTTAGATGCCATGGCTGGATGAGAATTGAAGTTTTATGTTAAATTCTATGTTTGAGCAATTTGTTATCCCATGTATCTCCCACTAACCATTATAGGTTTTTCAAGTAAGAAGAAGGAAAATGAGAAGAATTAGAGTTTAAAAATGATGTATAGAAAAATTTTAGTATAATTATGTATTTGATGATGTATGAGATACATTAGTAATGAGATATGATGTATATGACAAGGATATGTAATGGTAACTTGTGTATGAGCTTGAGAACATACATGGATGCCATTTTGAACATATATGGATGAGAGGATAAATCGGAATTGTATAGCTAAAATTATAAACTTTTGAAATTTGAAGTCCTTTTATGTCAAAGTGGCCAAAATGAGCTATGTAGTTTCTATATGTAAATGGCACTCATATGTTGGTCTTATAGATAAAAACAAACTTGGTTATGGCAGCCATTAGTTAAAGAGAAAAGGAATTCAAATTTTGACCCCTTTGTTTCAAATGATGTACGAGGAAGGCTAAAACCACTATTGAAAGTTTAGTTATAGTTGTAAATTTGTTGCCATAAGAATGGAATGATATGACATTAGCTATGTGATGTATGTTAGGATACTTTTTGTCATCAAAGCAATAGTTTAGGCATTTTAGCTCTGGGTATGGCTTGGGGATGAGCATTATGTGTTGTGTATTGGCCTATATGAAAACTCTAAGTATATATGTTATGGCATGTATGTAAGTTATGTATTAAAGTATTTGGATTGTTTCAGATCAAGATGGTTAACACTATTAGAGGAAGGACAACTAGGGTAGAGCCTATAAACCCTACAATAGGAGCTCTGCAAGCCATAATGGCTCGCCTAGATCAATAACAGGTGATGATGAAACAACAACAAGAAGTAATTACGTAATTGCAAGAAAGATTAGCCTAGAGTGATAATGAGCAGCCTAACCCTCCTCAACTATAACACCCAGATAAGCCTAAGAACTCCGAGGCAAACCCTTTAAGCCAAAACCAACAAAATTCTTAAACACCAGCTCAGATACCCCCTATTCAGCCTTAGTTCACAACACAACAAGTAATAACTTAGTTTAGAAAGTATGATCCTCTATCATTTGATGGTGAATTGAATACAAAAAAAGTTTAGGCTTGGATCATGCATTTAAAGAAAATATTTAAGGTAAAGGAATGTACTTCTGAGTAGAAGACTTTGTTGATCATATTCCAACTAGAGAAGGAATCAAATTACTGGTAAAGGAGTACAAAACCAATTTTGAAAGCAAAGAACATCCTGATCAATTGAGAGGCCTTCTTATAGGAATTTTATGAGAAATACTTTCTTAGCTCAGTTAGGGATGAGAAAAAATTAAAATTTACCCTGTTGAAGCAAACAAAGAATATGTCAGTGGACTAGTATGTAGCCAAATATTTTTAGCTCTCTAAATACTCCTCCTACCACAGAAAAAAGATGATGAGAGATAGAGAGCAAATAAGCTGGAAAAAGGGCTATTACCTAAAATAAGAGACAATGTCATGCCCCAAAAGTTCAGGGATTCCAATGCCATAGTAAAGGTATGCAAAGTAACAAAAAATAACTTGAGAAGGATGTAGATAGTTCTAAAATCCCCTTTCGAGAACAAGAGATCGAGGGAAGAAGAGATAGCCACTAGTAGCAGTAAAAGATGTGGCAAAAGGCTATAGAACAAGAAATGTCAAAATAGAATGAGGCTTAATAAATCAGGCAGAGGCAATTCCACCCAAGCAATGTGTAGTCAGTATGGTAAGAACTATGGAGCCAAACTATGTTATGCAAGCTAGAATGTCTTTTATAGATGCAACAAGTTAGGGCATATAGCTAAAGATTATCCCCAGTAAAGGGAGATAGCTCCTACACCCAAATTGCAACCCAAGGTAAAGTTTTGGCCTTGCCCCAGTAGAAAGTTAATAGCTCCTCAAGTCTGATCTAAGGTACTATTAAGATTAGTGGTTGTAATGTAAATGTTATATTTGATGCACTTGCTAGCCATTCGTTCATATCTTATAACTATGCTAGGAGGTTGGGTTTGAGTGTTTGTGCATTACCATATGATTTGCATATTTCTACCCCATAAAGGGTTGGGTCTGAGTATTTGTGCATTACCATTTGATTATTTGGTAAGATTCCTTTTGATGGACTAAGTACTCATTTATGATTAAAATGAATATACTGTTAACCTTATCTTCTAACATCTTATTAGGGAATTCATTTAGATCTTGAGATTCGGGGAAAAGGTGAACACCATTAGCGTTAAAGTAAGGAGTCTAGTTACCCTCTCCATTACTTGGTAGCATCTAAAGGTAGATTTTGAGATCCTTTAAGATAGCAAATTAAATATACTAAATGAACAAAAGAATTAAAAGTAGGTAAAAGATTAACTAAAATGAATTAAAAGTAGGTAAAAGATTAATCAAGTAGAATTTGGTAAAGTGGGAATGGTGTAAGCAATGAAGTGATTGAGTAAAGTAATAGACTAATAAAGACTAAAACAAACAGTAAGGGGTTGAAAGTAGACAAATTAACAAACCAATAAATAAATTAGATATTAAACAAAAACAAATACATAACAAGCAATAATTCTAATGGGTAAGAATTAATCAAAAAGAAATTAATTGACCAGACAAGAATGACATAGTCAAAAAGATAATCAAGTAAAGCAATGAATTAACGAAGTTTAACTAGGCAAGTTAGTAGCAAACTAAGATGACTTAAGTAAGTGAGATTAATGAACTATGTAAGAGTAAGAGTAGAATCAAGACACAAATAGAGTAGATTACTTTAACTTGGTTTAATATAAGAAAAGAAAGGAAACCTAAATTAAAAAGTTTAAGAATTATTTGATTGTTCTAGGAAACCTTTTGGGTAACTCCGTAAAAGAGTGTCACGAGGGTTTGGTAGTAGGAGAATCAATAACTATTTGGTAGACATTATAAATAGACTATAAAGTATGATATGTTTTTAACTTCCTCCCCCTATTTTAAATCTTTCAATTTCTTATTACTACCTATATATCCATTGACACAAGCTTCCTAGGTAGTATCTTTTTACATGTAAATATTCTAGGTATTGAATCTTTCGGATTATATTATATTAAAATATGATTGCATTATTGAGTTGAATATAAAATTGTATGCTATCTTGAGTATTATTTTAAAAAATGAAAATGTTAAAATGTTTATCTAGATAAATTAATACGAGACTTGCTCAAGTGATCTATGGCTATGAAATATTATATTTTCAATTGTGAAATTTTATTGCGGGTTTTATGGGGAAATTTTGGTGTATGAACTTTGTTTAATATATATATATATATATATATATATATATATAAGATAGAATTGTGCAAAAAACTAGTTGCTAATAATAGTATTGTTTGCCCTCAGTACATCTTGAATATTACCACGCGATTTCTATTATTGAATACCTAAAGGGTATTAAGGTAGATACTCTTTTAATATTTAAGGTTGTAGGGATGGTAGTAAGCAGGAAAGGTGGTAGTAGTCTCATCTGTGATTCCCACCTATAGTGCTTTAAGATTGAATATGTAGTTACTTAATCTTGTTGGCTGTGAGCCTATGTTAGTATATATCTTAGCCCTTAGAATTTTGCACAAACTTTTTTAACAATGTATTTTTGTTAACTTGTTTTTAGTATAACTATCATGTTCTGTTCAATACTAAAATTTAAAATGTTTGGATGTGATTTTTATTTCCTTTATCAGTTTTATTTATTTATTTATTTATATAAATATCCCATATTATTTTACGTTTTGATTATAATATTATATGCTTATATGTTGTTGGCATTTTATCTCATTAATAAAGTAATGAACTAATTTCCTATCAATTGAGCTCTTTAGCTTATATTTATATTAATTATTGTATACATCTTTTTATTTAAAAAAATTCACAATTCAAAATCTTATAAAAATTATTGTTATGTCCTTCCTCGTTTAAAATTTTTATAATTTATTATTATGGTTAAACCTATTTTTATTTAGGAAAAAAAAAAACTTAGTGCCCACTTATCCTTTTAGTTATTGTACTTTATTTTCTACTCATTAAGTATCATGATTCATTATGTTATTTATCATTACATATAACAGTGCTATATGAAAAAGTTTCCCAATCTAGCTCAGGAGTTTAGCTAGAAATGAACTAGCAGTTAATTTGTTTGGTATTACAAGTTATTGTCCTCTATGTTTGCATATATATTTGAATCTTGGAATTGTTTTCCATAAAATAATGCATCGTAATCCCAAGGATTTTTTTGTAGTCAGACTTATGGATGTGGGTCTCTTTATAATTCATTCGAATCACATCTCTGGTTCAGGGGCGTGACAAACACAGCCCCTTAAATCTTTTAATTCGATCAAATACCCAAGATGAATAGTCAATTTGAACACCCATACAAACACAACCAATTGAGTAATAAGAAAAGAGAAACAGTAGAAAGAATACCAAGGATTATTGTGATTCAACCAATTTGGCCTATATCCATACTAAAGATAATTTACTGTTATGAACTTTTAGGAAAAATACAAAAAAAAAAAAAGCTCTTAGGATCTTTCTACTTAGGATCTGAATATTTCTTTAGGGCCTTCCTTATATAGAGAATTCTTTGTCCAACACAAATATCCAGACTTTTACATAGTAGAAAACTCTTTAGGAAAACTCTTAAAAAATAAACCTTCAAGAAATCCTAATACAATTGAAACCCGAATTTCCTAAACATTAGTCGCAGTTCGCCCCAACATGCTTTACTTCTTGCCATGGCAAACAAGATGCTCACCGTAGCCAATATCAAATCTGCCGTGGATAAATTACTTAAGCCCCACTTTGACAAAATAACGACATTCTTATTGCAATCAACATGTCACTCATTAAAGCACCATTGCTGCTGGACCCTCTTCGGCTTTAGGTGATTCCTCTAAGATTTCTCTCCACGAATATTCAATGTATGCTTTACCCATGATTGAGTCTTCCTTGCCTTTTTCCCCCCTTACCACTTGTTAAAAGTAGCCTCATCAAAGAAGATGACCTACCATCAGACGTCACCAACAACTGTCTCGTCCTCCACCATGCTTCTCAAATAGGTAGATTGGAAACTTTTAGAATGAACTGAGAGAGGTGAGCTTTTTGAGCTTTTCATTCTCCTAGCTTCCATAGCTTGCTTCTCATCTTTATTTTTGGCTTTGGGTGTTGCTCTATATAGGCTGGATTCTTTACTTACCATGAATATTAGCTTCTTATTTTCATCCATAAACTAAGGGTGATGTTATTTTGGTTATACAGTTTAGATTCTCTAATTTTAGGTTGGTGGTGATAAAAAAGAATGAGATGTTGTGGTTTGTGCTTGTTTAGTAGTGATGCTTTTATCTATTTCTTGCTTCTAATCCCTAAAAGGTCTAATTGGCGTCAATTGCTATTAGCAAATAGGGAGGAGGGATAAAATTAAACCTCTTTTTTCTAATTCAAAGCATTTGATATTCCTAATTTTTTTTATAACCCGTGCTTGATTATTCTCTATTTTAGTTTGGCAAAAATGCACTTTTGGTCTTTTAATTTTGTTTGAGGTTTTATTTTTGTCATTTAATCTGATTTAATTTCAATTTAATTCTTTAATTTTATTTTAGATTTTACTTTTATTCCTTAATTTCATTTGGTTCTAATTTGGTATCTTAATTTTATTTGAGATTTTATTTTTGTCCTTTAATTTCATTTAGTTTCAATTTAGTTCTTTAATTTTATCTTAGCTTTCACTTATGTCCCTTAATTTTATTTAGTTCTAATTTAGTTTCTTAACTTTATCTTACATTTCAATTTCGTTCTTTAATTTTATTTGGTTCTAATTTGGTCCCTTAACTTTATTTTAGATTTCACTTTCATTCTTTAATTTTATTACTAATCAATTTAGTTTATGAAAGAATAAGACATATAATTGAACCTCCAAATAGAAATTACTATGTCTTATGGACTTACTCATATTAATAGACAAATGAAAATTTTTTTAAAAAATGAAAGAGAAAAAAATATTTTAGTAGTTTTGGAAAATTAAAGGTCAAATTTGAACCAAAAAAA
The DNA here is from genome assembly GCA_032878935.1 of Erythrophleum fordii. NCBI lineage: Eukaryota > Viridiplantae > Streptophyta > Magnoliopsida > Fabales > Fabaceae > Erythrophleum > Erythrophleum fordii. Next base: position 41,668,327 of record JAVQMF010000053.1, on the reverse strand, counting down.
ATTAAGAGATAAAAGTGAAATTTGAGATAGAGTTAAAGAATCAAATTAAAACTAAGTAAAATTCAAGAATGAAAGTGTAACCTAAAGTAAAGGAACTAAATTAAAATCAGATGAGGTTAAGGGATGAAAGTGAAAAATAAGCCAAAGTTAAAAGACAAAATTGGAGCTAAATAAAGTTAAAAAATAAATGTGAAATTTAAAATAAAATTAACGGGCTAAAAGTGTATTTTTTTAGTTTGTTTAGCCAAATTATGTTTTCATAATAAATATAATTTTTCAGTTTTGACCTTGACGTTCAACTTATTATCTAGGTCGTTTTGGGTTTATTATTTGTTTCTGGTCACATTTATACATGAAATATGGTGCTAAAAAATAATATCTTCCTATGTGTATTCTTGTGCGTGTGTGCATTTAAGAGAAAGTAAAAGGACAAGTGAGGGGAAGGAAGTGCCTGTGACTTTCACCTAACTCAGTTCATGGGCATGCAGGGTTGTGATCAACGAGAAGGGCTGTGAAGATGCTACTATTATCCAGGTAATCCTTGTGCTTTCCTTTATTTAGGTTCTACAAAGTTGGGTTGACTACAAAAGTTCCACCCTTTCTTTTTTCAATGATAGTGTACAGTCATATAATGTATTTTGACTTTTATATTCTTTTCATGTCCAAGTTAAAAATGTTTAGTTAACTAGATTAAATTTTATTTTCTTATTATTCCTTTTCATAATTGCAATTTGAATATCTTTGTAGGTTGACAGTGTTAACAAACATAGGATTCTTCTGTATGTTGTTCAAGTTCTTACAGATATGGACCTTGTAATAACAGAAGTCTACATCTCATCAGACGGGGCGTGATTCATGGATGGTAATTTTCTTTCTTGACTAGTTGGAGGGGAAGGGAGGATGCTTGCGCTAGGGACTAAATATTATAACTTTTACTACTGACTCTGCTTCTGATATCCTTGTCTTAATTTTTTTTTGGGGGGGTCAATGTTCGACGTGATCAATCATAATGGAAATCAGAGATAAGGAATTAAGTCATTGATTCCATTTAGACGGTATAATTATGAACTCATATAGTTGCATTTTTTGACGGATTTGCCAAAATGAAATGGAAGAGGAACATTCCTTTCTATTTATCGAGTTCATTTATTTTATTCCTGAGCTCCTCCGGAGAGAAATGTTATTTTTAAGCGCATTTACATGGACTAATGAATCTAATATGAACCTCATGCCTCTTGAGAAGCTTGTTTTGAAGCATGTTTCGGAACATGTGCACTCTTGCGGCCAAGCCATCAGTAGTATAGTAATCACAGAAAGTAACATGAAATCGTCAACAAAATTGATGTTTTGGAAACTCCAAAGATTCGAACTTATAAATATCATACTGAATGCCTAGTTTTGTAGATGAGTTGAGACTAACCCCGTTATTCTATCATCCAGGCACGTGTGACAGCCAAATTTTTGTTTATTATCCCAGAATATCTTGATGCCTCTGTTGCAATTTTTTAATACAAGGGACGGCGAAATTTGACAGATGCCAATAATTGCAAGACTCTGTAATCGGAATAGCCTTACCTCAATCTGGTTCTTTTCGGCCCATCAGTGCAAAGCTAGGAAGGCTTGTATTTTCTCCAGGTCAAAGTGGGCTTCTGGCAATGGACCTTAAGTCTCTGTTGGGTTTTTGATATAATAATAATAATAATAATAATAATAATAATAAAGGTACATTAGTGGGTGGAGCTGAGCCTGCTTTATTGGCCATGGCAGAAGTTGAAATTTGGTTTAAACAATACCAAGAGCTATTTTTAGTTTCAACACTCAAACTTGCAACACGTAAAATACGTGTAAATTGGCAAAAAGGGGGAAAAATATATTACTTGCCTAGAAGGTTTCACCTCAAAACTAGCTAGTTTTTGGCGACCCTTTCATTATTTATAAGTTTGTGACCTTAATGCTCTGTTTGGTATGAGAAATAATTTTTGCGAGAATGAAATTATGAGAATGAAAATAAATTTTAATAGAATGAAATCTTGTGACTCATAATTATATTTGATATAATATAAAAAAATAAAAATATCATTCTACTTTTTTATTTAGTTGAATGAAAATGATATAGGAACAGAAAAAGAAAATTGAACAAATAAGCATAATATCTCAATGCAAAAAAATTAGAAAAATATTTATTTTTATTTGTTTAATTCTAAAGATTTTTTTTAATAACCAATAACAAGAAATAAATATAAAAGTTTTTAATTTTAATTTTCAATAAAAATAATATTTGAATGATAAATAATATAAAAATATTTAATTTTCATTGGTGTATTTAGAAAAATATTTCATTCATTTAATCTCGTATTTAATGGAATGAAACACATTCCATCAATTTTTTTTTTTTTTAATGGATGTGGGAATGGACGTTCCCTAGTGAATGAATGGAGTATTAAAACTCCAACCAAACATGGAGCAACAGCAGGCAGCTATAAATGTAGGAATGGATATTCCACAAATAATTATGCAATTTTATTGCTACAAGTTTTCGCCTCTATACTAGCTATGGCGATTATTTTTTCACAAAAAACACGTGATAGTAATGACGTAAACTGTAAGTCAGTTAGCCCTATATAAACATAGATATAATAAGTGTTCATCATAATTAGAGGGAGACATTAAGTAAATGGTTGAATTATCTCAATTAAGTTGGCCCCATGCTAATCCATAGTACTTTAGTAGCCATGGAGAATCCTCTCATCCCCACCATATTTGATGATGGAAAGAAGATGAAAGCTTCAATTACAGCTATCCACAATTCACATTCATATCCGCTCGTCAAATGGTGTTGGGAAATAGAAGTTCAAATTTATGACCTAGCGATGATTAATTTTTTTTTTTTTTCATACATCACTTTAAAAAAATTATTCCTCTAAGTTACACATCTCTTATATATATAAAGTGGCAACTTGTCTAAATTGTTTAATGCTAATAATAATAATAATGAAATGAAAAGTACTTCATTATTTAACAAAGTCAACTATAGCACGGGGTAGCCACAATATGAAGCGTAGAAGCACCCTACTAGGACTGATAAAAGGTGTAGCTACCATGCGCGTTAGATGAAAAAAGCTCTGCTTTTTGTCCACAGAAAAAATAAAAATTAGAAAAGCTCAGCTTTTTCTTTTTAGCTCTAAGGTCATGAAAAAGAGGCCCTACAGGTTGAGAAGTTACAACTTCGGAAAAAGTTGTTATTACTGCACAATGGATCAGACCCTGCACACGTGGACGAAGACATGGGAAGATCCTTGTTTGTTTGAAAAACAGTTCGCGTTTCAGCCAAAATAAGTTTGGTTTTTTATTTTTAAAATAATTTTTTATTTTTAAAAACAAAAAAATAAAAAAATTTGTCTGATAATGTATTTTTAATAAAATATTTTTAATGAAATACTTTGTAAAATTAAAAAATAAATTTTTTTTTTAGAAACAGAAAAAACAAAATACTTTTTAAGTATTTTGTAATTTTTATTCTGCAGAATAAAAAAAATAACTATTTTTTAAAATAATAATTCAAAAAAAATTAATTTTTTTGTTCTCAAAATTTATTCTAAAAAATATCTATTTTAAAAATATTAAAACAAAAACAAAATCAAACACCCCCAAAAAACTCAGAATTTAATAGTTCACGACACTTCGACACTTTTGCGCAGTTTTCACCCATACACCAACTTATTGTTGACTAGAATAGCAATACGGAATGGGGGAATTAGCCAAGTAAATTTGGAATTTAAGAAGGCGAGAGTACCTTGTATTGAAGAAGCTTGTAACTATACGCTGTTACAAGCGAATTTTAACTTCTGATATGTCTCCCATAGTTATTACCAGCTTTTTCTGTTAGATATTATTTATCACATTATTTAAGAACTATACTCGCAATTAATGAATTTTGTCACTCAAGATTTATAAATAAAATTATGAGTAATGACCTTTTGTTCTCTTTTAGTTATGACACAATTAGTTAATATATATATATATATATATATATATATATATATATATATATATATATAAATATTTTATTAAATATTTACTTAAAATAATAATTTATTTAACAATTAATAGTTTTTAGAAAAATTAATTTGATTTTTTTTGTAACTAATGAAAAATATTTCTCTATATTTAATAATATTTAATAATTAATCAGATCATAACTAGAAAATATGTGATTTCCAAAACATAATATCATCACTTTAAAATTATAGATTTTAACTTCTGATACGTCTCCCATAGTTATTACAAGAATTTTTTTAGGCATTATTTATCACTTTATTTATGGATCACTCTTACAAATGACTTTGTCACAAAAGATTTATTGGATTCCATTACATTAAAATTATATATTTTATTACAGACTCTCATGTATTTGTGATAAATGTTGAGATGGCTAGGCACTCACTGTTTACTTACGAAAAATCTGTAAAATTTTAGGTCATTTGACTTTTCAAAAGATGTTGCTTAACTGCCAACATGGTTTGCAAGAACTGGGAATAATGTGTATTTAGCCCGGTCCACTGCTTCTTTATTATCAATTGGTTTCCATAAAGAAACTACAAGCTACATAAATTCATGTAATCTCTTCCCACGTGCTGAATAATTAGATAGTACAATATTATACTAATCGGAACTAGCTAAATAAAAATGAAAGGAAGAAGGAACAAATAAGAAAACGCAGGTGAACTTTGAAAAGCATCGATCTCTCCCTAGCGACACTGCTATTAATTAATGGTGAGACTGTGGGTTTTTTTATGTTAAAGGAGTTGGCTAGGGTTTTGAAAAGAAATGTGGGTGCATGTATGTGTCAGACGAGGAATGATGGGTTAACACAGGGAATGGTTGAAATTCACTGGCATTGCGTTGGGTTGAAACTTGAAAGGAAGAAAGAGTATGAGTATGAGGAATGAGGATGTATGGTAGGTAGATTATGTGAGATTGAGGCATATGGTTTTTGCCAGAAAGAGCAAAAGCTGGGGGACAACACAGAGGCAGAGTGAGCTTTATTAGCGAAGGATTCGGAATTTGCATATTGAGAAGGAAAACAGAAAAAGAAAAAGAGAGAGATTTTGATTTTAGTAGAATAATAGAATTAAAGAGGAATAGTGGTATGTAGCTAGGGAGACAAATGGGTCAGGAGCACACTGTCACAAACTGCGAGTTGGCAGTCACGCATATATATATATATATATATATATATATATACTCATATACATATCCCCCTGTATACGTAGTCTCAGAATTAAAGCTGCTTGTTCCTGCCTCATCTATTTCCTTCGCAAATAAACTATCAGTCATACCATCCTTATTTATGGCTACATATGAATCCAAATAACCTTTTTTTAGTCCAAGTATTTGAATTTCTCTTTTAATTGAATCATCCCTTTGTTTGTATAGAGTTTAAGTTGTCATTGTATGAATGCATCACAATATTCCGTTAGTCCAAACCCTAGACGGTAAAGAACTTTTAATATTTGTATTAAATAGCTTTACGCATAATCAATTCTTGTTACCTTCGCATATATCCCTTAATTCTGTATTGCCACTAATTATGCCAGTGTAAGTAATGTACAAAAGATTTTATCTCAAATGACGTAGCAGTGCAAACCAGCATCAATATCATGTCATCGACACTGCATGATGCATATGATTCAAATTATAGCTAAGATTGGGGGAAAAAAAAGATGGAAGAATAACGTTTTCATAATATATAGATCAACCATCTTTAGCTACTTATAAGTGACTTTATTTGATTGTTGTTGTAATATTTTAAGGCGACTGATCATAAGCTGTGGGTACGTAAAACTTCAATAAGTTTGAATCTCCCGTTATTGTTTTCTGTTATGGATCGATGAGAATGTATGATGTGTTCGAAAACAATTATATTATTTGCTCGGTAATTAAAATTAATCTCATTAATACATTTAAAGCTCTTGATCACAATAAATGATACAATGCATAGGTGTGTAATGTCTGTAACACGCGACTCCAAGGGTATTGAATTGGTTATGATTCTTTGAAAGGGTTATCGCTGGAAAAATTGAGAATTTCGATCATGAATTATATTATGGGATATTCATGCTATACTAGGGGGAAAAAAAAAGATGACCACGTCCATTTTTAGAGTGAAAAAATTCACAGCTTGTTTGGCATGGGGTGGGAAAAGGAAATAGAAATGAAAATAGAAAATTAGTATTTTACCTTTATAATCATTTTTTAAATTATTATTTAATATTATTTTTTTAATTATTTTTTAATTATTAAAAATAAAAGTACTTATATCATTTTCTTTTTATAAAATCATCTTATTTTTTTAATTTTTTTTTTATATTTAACTTTTTATGTACAAAATGAACTGTCAGTTCAGTCCAATTAAAAATTAGCCTCTTGAGAAATCCACATTTTCAAAAGATTGACTAGATACTTTTTTTTTTCTCCCTTTCAAGGTAGAAGTTTCCAAACGGGCAAAGTCAGACTATTAAACGGTTTATTTGTAGTTTTTCAACCTTCATAAAAGTATAATGTAATAATATGAAGCATTTATGCATTTTTAGACTAGATCTCTTGTAATTCTAAAACTTGACATCGTTCGTTATAATAAAATCAAACTTTAGAGAGTAAAAGCTCTAATAAAAGAGGTAGTTAATTTTGCCCCATCAAGTCACCAGGTTCTGATGACCCGATATGATAATTTGTGGAAGACTTAAATTTTTCTTTTTGGTTACAAATGAAATAAGGCCCTATCTAAGTACTAGAAGATCCTTTAACACTTTCCGAGGGGTTGAAATTGCCACTTTTCTATTTTAGTATATGACAAGAAGAAAGATCAAACTCGAGTTTTGATTCAAATAACCCCCTGAAAAGTTTCTATGACATTCAACTCGTCTTGATCTTAGGTAACTTTGATAATTTAGTTCACCTACGTACGTACCAGAGTTTGTAGACAGTTAATAGTCGAAAACTGGAACTTGACCTACAAGAACGTCCTCATAAATAATCCTCATAAGTTATACAGACAGTTAATTAGCTTCTTATCTTTTCAACAAAACACCAACTGTATGTTATCTATGGTCCTAACCCTTATTTATCTCAATTATATCACCCTCTCTAAATTGTAATAAAGTTGAATTAGTACCAAAGAGTTATGGTATCTGACTTAAAAGTAATAGTTCATTATTCAAAAGCATCGACTTATATCATGTGCAACTTTGGTTTTTTTCCAATTCTTGAACAAAATTTATGTATTATGATCATTATTTACTAAGTAAAACATTGATATACGGATACTGATTTATTATAAAAGTTTGTTAATTAAATAAATAGAATTAAAAAATAGTTTGAAAGGGAAAGTTGAGAACGACCAGATGATGGAAAATCCTATATGGAAGCAAAATAGTATGCTTATGGTTTGTTCCGTTCCACCTCCATGTTTACTGTTTTGTCGTTTCGCTGAAAATCTTCACCCTGGCAGCTTGCCTTTTCGATGAATCAGTACACTTTCTCCAATACGATGCTCGCGCTAGTTGCTAGGGTTTCGCTTTTCAGTTTTCACTTTTACTTTAGTCGTTTTGATCACAGATCCCACACATCGCAACAAACACCAAGAAGAAAACGACAGCACAACCCGGGCATTACTTAAACCAAAACCCCTACGTTCAAACAAAACGAAGAATATATATAGCAACAGATCAAAAGTATGAAACAAACAGACACATACTTTTTGAGTTCCAAGGTCAACGCACAAGCTATTAATTGGGCATAACATGTTCACAAAGATTTCCACTTTATTCTGAGTATGTCCTCCTCACGATCCCTTTATTTTTCCCCAACAATCAAAAGCAAACCAGACATCAAATGCATAAAGTAGTGCGAAGGCCGAGTGCAGTATCGCATGGGTTTACCGAAAGCTTGTTTAACAGAAGTTCAGAACTGTCCAATTAAAATTGCTCTCCAAAAAGAGGAGACAGCAGAGTACATAGTGAGAGTTTTTGGACAAACTAACCCGGTCTAATTTACCAACAAGAAAAACCCTAACATAAGATAGAAATGAATCAACACACATGCAGGACACTCTAATAGACTTAATTTGTTGGATTTCCAAGTACTTACCTAGCTAACAACACATAACATAAACATCTAGATAAAATTAAGCATTTTGCGTCCTCGCAGCAAATTCATTGAGAAGCTCTGGGTACTGGAAAATATCTTCCATGATGGAGCACCCTGCATCATTCATCATCAAGTGGTGGTCGTTCCCAAGAGGCATAACTTGTGCAGTGTTGTATCCATTATGAAAGCTGTCAAATTGCTGCATGGGGAAACCCTGGTGATCAGAAGACACACCAAAATCCTCAGTCTTGGTCGCCCCCCTCTTAGTAACATTATCATAGCACAGAGAAGTAGTGGGAGCGAACATGTCATGATCAGACACTGGCTGAGGAGGAAGCAACTGTGGGACGGAGAGAGACAGAGCCTCCGCTTTCGCTGGAGTCTCCGACGTCTGGTCGGGCTTCGATTTTGGTAAGAACCTATGAACTATCTCTTCCAACAATCCAGAGTCCGAAGGCTCTCTTGGAAAGAATCCAGACTCCTCATCAACTTCAGTGATTTTGGTATTCGCTAAATCACCACCAGAAGAATTCATGACACAGCAACCTGGGACAGAACTAGACGCGGGTAAGGATGTGGAATAAGAGGGACAAGAACAGGAACAAGGGACCTTGTTCAAGGGGTTGTAAAGTTGCTGAGTACAAGAAACCAAAGATGGATTGGAAGCCGAGTTAAGGTAGTCACGAAAGAGAAGCATATTCAGTGAAGAATTAGCAGAGGATGAAAAGTCAGCGACATGAGGGTTAGAGAAAGAAGAAGGCCAACCCAAATGGCGGTTATGGGGGTTAAGGTTCTTGTTGATTTGATGCTGAGATTGTTTGGGGAAGGCGAAGTGAGGAAAGAGATGTTCGGCGGGTACAGAGGAAGGAGGGGAGGTTGGATATACGAAATTGGTGCGAGCTTTGAGGCCCCGCATGGCTCGGGCAGCGCAATCGTAGGCGCATGCAGCTTCCTCCGCCGTGTCGAAGGTGCCGAGCCACCGCCTCTCCTTGGACTGGGGGTCTCTTATCTCCGCCGCGTAACGGCCCCACGGCCTGCGCCTTACTCCCCGGTACCTCATTGTGCCGCCGTTTTCTCTCACCGTCCTCTTATTGGCGTTGGTGGTTGGGCACTTCTTTGGCTGGTCGGAGATGGAGTCCTGCAGGTCGGGTTCAGGAATCGGGGCTAGCCCGTTGAGCCTCCTCAGTGCTTCTTCCATATTGGATTGGTGTTCGCAGAATGCACAATCGAAGACGGAAGCAAACCCCGACGGAATTGCAGTATATTTGACTTTGATTATAAACTCGGCGCGCGTCCGCTTCCGTGGTATTTTATAGAGGAATACTAAAAGACTTATTGCACACCTTTTTTTTTTGGGCGATACTTATTGTATTATTTAATATATATATATATATATATAAGAATAAATTATGTCAGATTTTATTAAAATTTGAATAAATTATATTATATTTTTTAAAAATATTAAATTTAATTTGCATACCATTTTTATTTATATTATAAAAATTTAATATGAAATATCAAATTTATTTTTAATATGACAGTTTAAATAACTAAAATTTTTATTTTTAAAATTAATTTAATTAAAAATATATATATAAAAAAGAGTCAAATATGATTTTTTTAAAACCAAAGAAATCAGATGCAATTTAATCAAATTTCATGAAAATAATATAATTTACTCAAAATATAATAGATGAAAAGTTTTTTAAAAAGATTCAATATATTGATACACACACATATAATCAGTTTATTATATTTTTGTTAACAAATCTCATAGTTAAAAATTGTAATTAAATTGGTTTAAAGAAAAAAAAAGAGTTGTAATTAAATTCCATTTTATTTTTCCTTTTTAATGAACTTCCCACCCATGAAAGGGTTCTGCCGCATGTTGCTATTTCGATCCTAGCTAAGCTAGCTCAATAGTCAGTTTTCTTTTAAGAGGTATTTTAGGAAAGCGACTGATTTGAAAGAGTAAATTATTATTATTATTATTATTATTATTATTATTATTATTATTATTATTATAAGGCATAAGACTTTAAAAATTAAGAAAAGTTAAATCTCTGAGACTTAAACTTTAGAAGAAAAAGTTCCTTGAGTCAAATTTTTCATTAGTTGATTGTTAAATTTTACATGTTTTATTAATTTATCTTTTTTAAAAACTATTGTTGTATTTTACTAATTACAATGCTACTAGTCTACTATTCCCACTGCAAGTTGTGAAAAGTGTAAAATACAAGCTTAGCATTTTTTTTATGTGCATGTTACAATTCTCTTTTTCAGTCTGATGGCTAAGTAAATTTCTTGTCTAAACAAAATTTAACTATATATTCTATTGTAGTTTACTGTAAAAAATAAATAAGAATATTTTTTTATCAAATATAGGAATAATTTATTTAAACAATCTTATAATTCAAATATTTAGATCTTTTATTTTTTTGGTCAAATTTGATACTGTTAAATTTAAAACAAAAGGAAATTTAATATGTAGTGTTCATATTTCAAAATAAACAGGAATCCAATAAATAAACCTTAATTAAGATTCCATGTCGTCTTTTTTCATTTTTCAAAATTAATTTGCGGAATGCAAAAAATTCAATCCTTTATAATTTTATATATGCGTGACTGGATATATAATTACATGATTTAATAAAAAGATTGATTACGCCATAATATATGTACCATTGGTATATTTTATGTAAACAGCTAATTATACCTACAAGACATCACTTTCTAATGAATAAAACCACCTGGACTCATATTTATAAACTCCTCAAATTAAAAAGATTAATTGTGCATGTTATTTCCTATGCTTACTTTACTTATAAAAAAGAGATTTATTAGTACAAGAACATGGAGTGCTTAGAATTAAATACCGACACCACCCTGTTTTGATAGGCTAACCTACCTCATTACTATTCTCTTACCCGTGCTTCTCCAAGGTAAAAACAAAAAGAGCACAGATTATGTAGAGTGAAACCATATTTTTGTGACCACTGACTAGTCTACTTCACACCTCATTGGGAATGGAATGAAAAGAGCAGTGGTTTCGAGAGAATTAGTTGTGATGCAAAGATATCAGTTACGAGATAAATTAGGACAATTTAAGAGCCAAGAAATGGATATCTTACCCTTTCTTTCTCCACATTACCTTACCAAACCCTTTTTCTGCCTTCCCTTCGTCTTCCTTTTTCTGACTCAGAGAGCAGTAACTACTTTTAGTCACTTTAATTTCTAGCTATCAACAGAACCTAATATCTCACCCTATATGAGACAAGGCCATGTGATCTTTAAATCCTTGGTTTTCTCCCTCTACATCAGGAAGTAATGTGTTTAATCACCTAGCTTGCATAATCGAACTTATATACTTCAAGGGAAAAAATTATGTGAAAAAGGAATAAGCTAAGAGACCAAAGTAGGAGGAACAAGTTCTGAGCGCCGCCAGTGTAATCATTCAAAATGATAATCACAAGAAGGGACCAGAACACAGATGGACTTCTTCCCCAACTTCCCATAAAACTTTTTTAAGAAAAGAAAGAAAAATAATACAACAAAAAGCAGCTCCACTCTCCCTGCCCGAAAATCTTGACTCTTTATTACATGTTGGATGGAGACGTGTGGATGTAGCCCTCAAAATAAATTTATTTATTCTTTTCACAACTTTTATAATTTCCAAAGCTTCAAACTTCATGGAGAATGGAGAAAATAAGAGTAGAAAGGAGAGAAAATCTGCAAGATCCTAAAACCCATAGTTACACACTTCAGTTTCATTAAAATTTTCAATCCACACGTCAATCATAACTTCACATACCCCAAAATGGCAACCTTTTCTCTCCTCTCTTCACCATTTTATTACCCTTTCCTTGCATCATCCTCTTGGAAATAGCCGAAGGTAATTACAGATGGAATTATGTTCTTTGCTGTGACCATTATTATCATCACAAAGTTGAATAATATCTTCACCTGCGTTAATTTTGTTTGTTGTATTTGTGGATTTACAAGTGTAGATCTTTGATTAGACTTGGAAAAGCAAGATATTAGACAGTGGGCCATAACAGACTTTTAAAAGTATTTATAGTTGTAGGAGCATAGTGGTCCGGGACACTATAAGCCTACATAAGATGAGCAAAGTTCATTGATTCGTTTTTTTAAAGAAAAGGAAAAAAAAAAAGTCAAAGATCTAAGAGAGCTATATCCCAAGCAAGCCCGTAGAACACTGTGGACAAAGCCACAAAGGACAGACACAGAAGAAATTATCATCGTGCCATGCATGCACAGTGTGCAGGGTCGGTCATCAAACTTGCAGTAAGCTAATTGTACTCTACTATTGTAATTATAATAATTACTTCTAATTAAAAAAGCAAATATTTTGAGATGTAATCCCGATCCTCTTGTGTTAAAGGAAAATATAGTACGTACTAGACAAAATCTGTTTATAAGATTTCTCATTTTGTCTCATTGTTTTCTCATCGACTTTTGTGTTGTTTTGTGGATAATTAAATAAATATAATTATTTGAGCAAATAAAAAAAATACATGTTTTAATTAAATTTTTAAAAAATTATTATTATTACTTGACTGAAAAAATTTAAAAGTCCATCACTATGATTTTATCATAAATTCAGTTAGTCATCAATTTAATCTGCAATAAAATTATATATATTGATAAATTTTAAAATCAAAGTTTCTTTTATTATTCTGTATTCCTATTTGTTAGCTCAGAGTTGCTGCCACGACCGGAGAGCCACAAGGCTGAGGCTAGGGATGGTCTCCTTTTTATTTTTATTTTTTCTTTTGGGGCCAACAGGGATGGTCAAAATGTATATTTTGGGTACTCGTAAAATGAGTTTGTTTGCGGATAAATTAATCGAACTGGTTAGTTTAGGTTTAATTTGTATGAAAGTTCATTTTCAGCTTGGATCGCATATTAACGAATGAGTTTGTGCATAATATTAGGTTCATTTTATTAAATAAATTGAGTTTGAAAACTTGATACTTGTTTAATTTAATTTATGAATAGTCTATTTAAAATTAAAATAATATAAATGTTTAAATATGATTTTTTTTTAATGTAGTATGTATATAAATTAGGATTAATTACATTCACCTCTTTTAAAAAGTACCTAATTTATATTGCTCTCCAATTGGTTTTGAAAAATTATTTTTTTCTTTAAAATAAAAAATGCACTACATTAATATCTTTGTATAAAAAAATAATTATAATTACATCTATTTTTTTATTAATACCTTTATATTTATTATTTATATAATATAATAAATATTAAATATATATTTGATCAATATAAATGGTCACTTTCTTAAATTTACAATAAATTAAATTTATGATTTTAAATGTAAAATAAATAATATTGAATTTAAAGTTTAAAAAATACATTTTTTAGCAAATTATATTTTTAACAAAGAAATTAATCAATATTATTCTTAAAAATGTTTTGGTCATCTTTTGATTTTAAAAAGGATATATATATATATATATATTAATGATTTAAAAAATATATGTAAAGGCATTTTTAAAGGACGGAGAAGTAAATTACCCCTTTTAATAAATACTATTAAAGGATACTTTGGTCAAATATCTCATTTAGGCATGTGAGTTTATAATAAGCTCGTTTTAATTTCATTAGTTTGAACTTCAGCAGCTCATTTATCAAACAAGCCTAACTTGAAAATGTCAAGGCTCAACTCCCCTAAATCTGGGTAAAGTGATGAAAAATGAGTTTGGATCTTATTTGAAAAATATCAATTTTAAAAAGGAAGGAACTTAAATCTATTATGTTGTGAGTTAAAATATATATATATATATATATATAATTACTATTTAAGAACGAAAATTGTAGTACCCGTATTTCTCCCGTAATAACCCTTAGATGAAGGGAAAGTGGATTGTATACAGTAAGGAAACACATAGAAAATGAAAGGAAGGGAGAGAAAAAGCTACGTCTCGAACTGAAAGATTTTCAAATCAGACCCTTACGCTGAGTCGACTATCTTAGTTGAGAGAAAAAAAAAAAAAAAGATCATCTCAATGCATGATATCTCACAAGGTCACCTCCAAAGGATATGACATGAAATGAAATGAAAGGAAGATGGGAATGAAAAATTTATAAAAGGTGGTGATAAAATAAAGAATTGAAGGCATCCTCTATTTAACCGGCCATTTCAGGTAAAGGAATAAAACCCCCTCACGAGTACAAGCTCATGGCCTCTTGTCATGGCAATATAAACCTTTTGGCAACAAAACAAGACTAACAAAACTAATTAAGATGACAATAAAATAAAATAAAATAAAAAAGACGGTTGAGAGGTGCAGATCTAGCGCAGTTTCTAAAGGGTTACACAGAGAAGAAGAAATCCACAGTCAGAGACAACAATATCCAGAAGAAACCATCTTTTCCAATATTTTATAGCTAGAATGAACAGATCGACATGGACACAACAATAAATTCTTCCTTCTTCCCCTAAAACTCCAATCTCCATTTCTCTCCGTAACTCCAATAAAATAAAATTGGAGGATAATAGAAGGCAAATAGATATCAGAATTATACAATAAAAAAGTGCCAACAGATAATTAAAATCATTAAAATGTTTATTATCTCCTTCTTATTTATGAGAATGAGAGTTTTAAATGACTAGTAGACACTTATTTTTCTATGTAAGAGAAAATAAAGTGACTAATTTTGATTTGCACTCATCCAATTAATTTCCATTGCATAACAAAAAAAAAGAAAGAGGAAAATATTATAAAATTGCATTCTGTAGTCTAGGAATGGAATGTAATATTACAGTGAATGAATCTAAAGTCTTTAACGGTTGGCCTGCCTCTACTGGGAGCACTGGTTTTACACGAAAGAAACAGTAATTCGCGGAATAAATACGGGGAGGACAAGAGGGATTACTACTATACCATTTTCATTTGTTTCCCATCGCCACTTCATCAATGCGCTCTCTCTCTCTCTCTCTCTGAGGCAGCTTTCATTAAATTCCCTGATGCTGCAGCTGCTTCACACTGCTAACTGATCCTTCTGTGAAAGATCTGCTCTCCATTTCCTTCTGGGGCCCATGCACAGATACATACATCTAGTACAATTCCCTTAGTATAAGCATATCCCAATTCAATTTTCTTTTACAAATATTATCAAAGATACGCTTTCGGCCCTAGCTTTTTATTAATATCTAATGTTTTTAAAATTTGATTTGTTATTTAACTAGTAAAAATATTAGTTTACAAATTATTGAATTAATTATTATAGTTAAATTAATAATTAAATATAATTTTTTAAAATTTTATATATTAAAAATTTAATAGAATAAATAAATTTTAAATATTTAATCATAAATTTAATATTTTTTTAAAATATTTAAAAAATTATTTTTTAATTAAAAATAAAAATTACCTATGATTAAAAATTAAAAATATTTAATATTTAACTTTTAGAGTTTTTAAATTATATTAAAATTTTATTTATTATTAAAAAATAAAAAAAATAATAATTTTGATTAAACACCTTGATATTTTAATAAAAATATTGCCAAAAAATAAGATATGATGAAGAGTAAATATCAAAAATAACAAAATATATACTTTTTATTTTTTTTATTTTTTCTTAATTTCTCTTTGTTTTAATCTTTCTTTCCTTTTAGTGTATTTAATTTTTAGTTTTTTAGATTTATCTAAAATAAATTATTTTACTTTTAAAAAAAATTTAAAAATTTTAATAACTGATTCAACTAAATCTTAATCCATTCAATTTTAACTGGTTCGATTAATTTTTAGCTAGTTTGACTAATTGACCAATTTTTCAAATTAATTAAATTGAACTAAGATCTAGTGGATCAATCTAATTTTGATTCCATTGTTAATATCTATATTCCTTGTCAATATCCCATTAATCCCCCCATGCGTCTCCCCGTCTTATCATTTATTTATTAAAAAAAAGACTTGGTTTAATGTTTAGAAGAAAGGCGGTTAGTATGAAAATGAATTTCAGAGAACTTCAGTCTCTAATATAGGAAGTCGCCCTCATTTAATAAGAAGATAGGAGCATAGGGAGGAACACACAGCGGCAAGTAGCAATAATTGGGGGCGTGCATGTAGACAAATGCTAGCACCAACTTGTCCATGCGCATGGGGCTAGGGTGACATGTTTTTCTAATCTTCATCATGGAGATGGAGACAAGTTCATAGACTATATATAAGTTGTCTTCGTCCATAGCTGTGAAGTTCACTAATGCAGTTTCATATATTTACGTGATTTTAAACAACCTGTGCGTTATGTTAACAGCAAAGAAAGCCTTAACCTGAAGGAAGAAAAGAAAAATAACATAATCATAAACCCTAAACATTGATCCCATCAGAGGATAAGGAAGGGCCATAAGGCAGAGTGATTGTGTACTTTAATTTAATTGTGTATAATAATAGCAGAAGGGTTTGTCAATACTAACTACTTTATTAAGGCCATCCTATATTCCTTATATATTGCTGCTGTATACCATAACTTTTGAGAGAGAGGGTATGCCCTTGCAAGTGAGGATAGTATACCTCTTCGAGATCCAAAAATGAGCAGGCAAGCCTAGAAGTCTAAGACATGGGACGCAGAAGGGGCTAAGAAAAAGCTTGGCATAGTGCCGCCATTGCTAAGATATGCTGTGTTTTGGTCGTCATTGCTATGTGCAACGCGTGGTACTATCACTGTGGACTCTGCTCTGTGCGTCCTTTCCTTTTATTTTGTCTTAATCAATTGTCCTTTACCCTCTTGTGCGCCAATCCCATCAAGTCCCAGTATATATAATATATTTCACGCTCGCTTACAAATAAATTATATATGTAATTCCATTCTTTTACTGTTTATGTACGTGTCTAACTATTAACAAAAACACAAAGTCAATGTCATACTTTACGTTACATTTTTCCGGCTTCAAAGTAATCTCATTGAAATTTGATTAATTTTTTTTTTTAATTTTTTATTAAATAATGATCATATAATAGAGAGCATTATTTTATTTTTGAAAAGCAATAATTTTTGGAAGGTACTAAACCAACCTAGCTAAGAGTTAGCAGTAGGATTGGAATAGAAAATCTTTGGATGAGACTAGCATGAACATCTCTGTCGGTTTCAGATCAGGAAATGCTTTTCCTTTCTTCTCGAATCTCGAAACCGTAAACCACAATGGCTTACTTTTTTAATCTGCAAATGCTTTATTTTCCTTGCTCGCCCTGAGAATAAAAAAATAAATAGATAAAATAAAAAATAATACTTATATCTTTATTTTTAAAGAAATAAATATTATTATTAAAGATAAAATAAATATTTTTTTTAATTTTTTTAAAAATTTTCCATTCCCTTAATATGATTGCTTGATACCAAATGTGCCAGAAAGGCGAAAAGTTTTAATCTAAAATTTTTCTTTACAGTATACGAGTAGAAACTTCAATCAAAATATTTTTACATACGGAAAATTTTAACTCTCGTCGACGTTTATAAATCAAACAATGATAAACGTACACAATGGGAGCATAAATCTTATATGCATAAGCAAAATTATGAAAGAAATTGGAAATAAGAAATAATGATCAAATCTGTAGAATGCACATGCCATAGAAAAATCAATTTTCATAATTCAAAGCAATCACTTGACGCATCAGGCAAGTAAAGAGAAGAAAACCTCGTCAAGAAACTCCTTAAATCAAGCATGCCAATCTTATCTATTAGAATTTGTCTTCATACCATTAATGACAATTAGATCAGTATTCATAAAATACGGTAAACTACCCAGTTACTATCAGGAAACTGTCGATGACAAGATTGTAAATAAGTAAAAAATGAAAACAAGATTTTTTTTTTTTAAATTTAAATTTTGAAATATTCTAACATTCTCTTAATGGGTGTGAATACAATTTTTTTTCCATGGCATTTCTGTGAGCATAAATCAGAATATATAAACAAGAATTATAGACGTAAATTTTTTAAATAACAAGTACTACCTTCTATTATATATAGCATATTTTTTAAAGTTAATGATGATGTATACTTTATAAATAAACTTCACATGTTTATTCACGTTCTAACACTATATTTGTTTGTCGCACATTATGTAAATAAAAACAAAGATAACAAACCAAAAAATTAAATTTCATTATTTAAACATACCTCTACTAAAATAATGGTGACAAAATGTGGTTTAAGTCTCATAAAAGACACATGATCTTTAAACCCCCTTAAATGTATGTTTTTAATAATAATAAAAAAGCATCTAACATTTCTTTAATCCTTATTTGTTGTATAACTACCCATTCTTATGTATTTAAGGTAAACTTTGATAAGCCTAAAACTTAATCCACAATTTGAAACCTAAAAATAAAATTTTTCAACCAACTATCATGTGAATTTGCTTTAAAATAGAATATCAATTTGACCTCCATCAAAGGAGTAGTAGTTGAAGAATTTTTTACACTCCTTTTAACTATGATATGGCTACTTCAACAAACATGAAAATATATTTTGATATTAGCTTTTTACTATTAGTATATCTTACCAAATTTGAATTTGAATAATCAATAACTTTCAAATTATCAATTCTTTTATATCTAAGCATGAAATTTTTTATACCTTAAAAGTATCTCATAGCATTCTTTGCAACTTTCTAATTATCTAAGCTTGGAATGATTCGTATCTACCTAACATCTTTATAACAAAAATGATGTTTAGTCTTGTGCAAATTAAGCATACATCAAGCTTCCAATCATTGAGGCATAAGAAATGTTCTCTATCTTTTTCCTTTTTGGATCATTCTTGAGATATTGGAATAAGTTGAATTTGTCCATTCTCATAATAAATGTCACAATAAATAAAAAGTCTTTTATACGTTTCTTATGACAGTCCCAAGACACTTTTAGACTTTCTATAGATCCTTGTGCCTATAATATAAGATGTCTCGCTCATAATTTTCATGCCAATGTTCTTGAACATAAATTGTTTCACCTCATGTAAAAGCTTTAAGTCACTACATGCAAACAAAATATCATCTTCATACAAATCTAAATGAATAATTTTAGTCCCACCAATCTTATGGTATATACATGAATTCATAATGTTTTCACCTAAACTGAAAAATGTGATCACATTATAGAACTTCACATACCACTATTGTGAGGCTTGTTTCAACCCACAAAGCAACTTCTTAAACCTACATATCATATCCTTCCTAACACTTGAGATAAATCTCTCAAGTTATTTTATGCATACCTTTTTCTAAAGATCACCATTAAAGAAAGTTATTTTTTGACATCTATTTGGTAAAATTCCACGTCAAAATAGGCAATCAAAATCATTATGATATAAAAAGAATTTTTCTTAGATATAGGAGAGAAATATATCTTTATAAGTTATTCTTTCCTTATATGTCAAACTCTTAACAACTAATCTCGCCTCGTAACACTTAATAATGTCTAGGGAGTCTTTGTTGATTTTATAGAGACCAATTTACAATCAATTACCTTGACTTCACTAGGCAACTCTACAAGGTCCTAAGCATAATTATTTGTCATCGATTCTATTTTGATCTGTCTAGCCATCAATGCCACAATTTGGAATTCATTTACTCATTGCTTGAAAAACTTAATAAAGTCATTTTTAATATTTATGTCATAGTCAGAATCAAGTAGATATATCATGTAGTCGTTGAAAGTTATTGGTTTGCCAATCCTTGTTGATCTCATTAATTCAACTGTTGTGAAGAAATTACTCAATAGAAGGTTCTTTTACCATAACTTGAGATACCTCTTCCCTAGTATAAGGTACATCTTTAAGAGTGGTAGAATTTATTAGATGTAAATGGTCTTGATTACTAGCATGATCAGGTCTTGTAGAAGATTATTATGTTCAATATTTACCCCACTAAATAGATACCATAGAGAACTATTATTCCACAAACCACTACAGGGATTTGCATTTGGAACATGATCATCTTCAATAATTATATCATGAGATTGATCACTCCCATTAATTATGTTATTTTCAAAAAATTGACATTTCTAAACTCTATAAACCTTGTAGTATGTGTAGGATATTAAAATTTGTAATACTTAAACCTTTTTACATAGCTAATAAAAATATGTAGCAACAATCTTAGAATCCAACTTTTTTTATTGTGAATTGTACACTCTAACCTCCAAAAGATAACCTTAAATACATATATGATTTAAACTATGTTTCCAATCTTTTTAGATTTCAAAAGTATTTTAGAAAGAGCCTTTGTCAGGACCCTATTAAATATATATATATATATATATATATATACAGTTGTTTAAGTGCCTCTCTTCACAAAAAGGTAAAAAGTTTAGTTTCTAAGCATATTATTCACCATGTCTAATAAAGTCATATTCTTTCTTTTGGCTACACCATTCATGTCAAGTGAGCTAAGCAAAGTATATTGCAAAATTATACTGTGCTCTTCAAGGATTTTAACAAATGGCCCAAGTGTCTGTCCACTATCAGTGTATTACTAAAATACTCACCTCTTATATCTAACCTTACTATCTTAATGTATTTATCATATTTTTTCTATAGCACTCTTAATTTTAACTGTAACACCCTTAGTTTTTTTTAAACTTCTTTGAAAAATAATTTTTGTGACAATGTTTTTACTATTTTATTATTTGTTTCTACATTTCATTCTCTGCTACTTAATATTATTTATAAATATTAGGTTACAAAGAATGCAATTTATAAAAGCCAAAGTGCAATTATAAATGCTATGACATAATATCTTGTTACTAGGATATCATCACTTCATGTAGCATGCGCGCACAAAAGTGTAAGGAACTTTTCCAAGATTTCAAAAGATTATCCTACATCTGATTACATATTGCATGTTTATAAGTTTATTTTAGTACATAATTGACTAGACCCACTTTTATACCAATAGTCGCAAGTTTTGTACCACTAGAACTGACCTTAACCATGGTAGTTTCACCCATATGATGACCACCACCATAGTGAACCAAAAAAACAAGCATCACTTACTAGACACATCATGAAGCAATTTAAATTCCGAATAGATAATAACAAATAAAACTCTATAAAGCTTTACTCTTATAGTTTTACTGCATTCATAGTAGGAAAATAAAGTACAGAAGTAATAAAAAAAATGTCTCACAATCATATTGCATGCATAATAATAATTATAGCAATAGAAAAAAAAAATCTCATGTTTACCATTCCTTTTAAATCTATCAGTTATGTTTAATTCACCTTGAATTGAAACGAAATTATTAAGAACTTTCTCTTGACTAAAATGTCCACTAAAATGGATCCATAATTGAAGAATCGAGTAATCAAAGGCGTTACACCATAATATTTTCCTCATTCATCATATACATAAGTCTATTTATGGCAAAAATTAAGGTAACCAAATTTTTAACAGCAGAATTTAAAGTTATTAAAAGTACTAAATGGTTCCATAATACTCATAGATGTATTTCTACCATTCCATTTCCCAAATTTATGCCTAACTAGTTTGTTGCAACTAATATAATAATTATATGAAGATTTAACTCATGAAAAGCCTCATTGGTTCAAATTGGCTGTTAAACACCTAATATAGTTTCAATTTTGGAAATTCATAATTTGAATTACACAACTCTAATTAAGGCAAATTAGATGTCCTTAAAAAATTTATGATGTAAACTTTTTAATTGAAATTTTTTAAGTAAAAATGGATCCATTTGGTCTCTCAAAAAGAATGAAACCAGAGAGCAATGTAGAATGAATAGTAAGTGCATTATTTAGATTTTTAAGGCTAGATTCAAAAATTTACCAAATATTCCATAAAGTTTTGAAAAATACAAACTTTCGCTTATTAGAAAGATCTATATGTCTCCTAATTGTCTACCAAATTTCAACTCCAAACTAAGTCATTTGGGCTATCAAGGGTCAAAAGATATTTTATGGCTCGAATTAATTTTGGTTCAAAATGTTATCAAATGAGCTTTAAGATGCCGTTTCTCATTTTGAGCAAATTTCAATCTACAAATGCAATATTTAAGACTAATTCATCATATAAAAATTGTTTTGTAACTAAAAATTACTATCCCATATGCATGGATACATATGTTCTTCATGAAACCTCATATGCAAAACTACATTATAACATGTCATACATATATCCAATGATCATTTAATCATGGTCCAACACTTTCAAATGTGTTTACATTTCATTACAATGATCACATTCTTATATATAATAACTTTTTTTAGGTTAGTTCCATTGTGTCAAATAGCTTCTCTAAGCTGTTAGTTCATCATTCTTTCTTCCTTGGATTTTACTTGGCCATGGTTAGTAGAGATAAAGAAAAGTGAGATTCAAAGAATCTTAGTAGCTAATCTAATATTCAAACACATATATGGTTCATTCCAGCACATGGAAGTAAGTATGCATGTTATACAATCATAGTTAGACTATAATTCATACTCTAGAGATCCCATGGCTCACATAAGAGCAAATTTATATTTTAGGGACTTTTGATTTAGCCTCACCTCACATCTAAAGAATTTTGGTTTAACTTCATCTACATTTAAGGACTTTTTACTTAATTTCACCCACATTTGGGGGCTTTTAGCCTAGCCTCACCCACATTAAGGACTTTTGGTCTAACTTCACTTATTTTCAAGAAACTTTTGGCATAACCTCACCCATCAAAGAGTCAATCCAATCTCAAATGCAAATGAATATCGTGTAATTACATATCATATTTAAATAATCAATAAGTCAAATAATTGGCAAACAATACATACAAGCGACTAAGAAACTCAAGGAAACCAACCACCCATATATAAGAATAAAGGAAAAGTTACCTTGACACATGAATTTCTATTAGTTCCCTTGGTCTCCTTCTTTTCTTCCATGACCTTACACACATACTTGGATATAGTCTCACTTGTTTGGTTTAGACATGTCAAATAATGTACAAAATGATCAATGAAACCATATTTATGTTCATGTTAGTCTTACAAATGCAAACTAGGTTTTTAGGTATAACTTATAGACTCCTTGTATGCCTTAAGAAGTCACTCTTAAAATTCAACTTTTAACTTTCAAAATCTCATCATTTATGATCTTCATAATTCCTATGAAGCTCACTTAAGTCATCAAAAACATAATTAAACCCACCTAGAGCTACGTAGTCCTATTAGACATTTTTTAACCTTAATTTTTTACTTTCAAAGTAAGGTTCCTAAAGTCATTCTAATAGCTCCATTAATGTTTATAATTTATATCTAGATCACTTATAACCTTAGAATCAATCAAACAACTCCTTAAGCATTCAAACCAAGGCTTGGCAGAGACACACACACACCTAGTCTTTTCTTTGGAGTTTTGTTTACATCTTAGGGAATTTAACGGTTTTAAAATCTCCATGATTCATTCCTTATTTAATTATGGTATTAAAGGGCTTAATTAACTCTCCTAGGGTTTTGAATATCTTAAGGGCAATACGAAATTCTAAGTGAGCTCTATGGCATTCCATTGGTTCTTTGTCAATTCTAATCAGGTATCTTATTCTTTACCCTTTAAAACTTTTAGTTTTATCATAGATTCATCAAGCTCAAGTCTTTTTTCCTTTTTCCCTCTCTTGACCAAATTGAAAATGGGCTAGGGTTTCATACATACCAAGTTTTCTTAGCCTAACTCATATATCATTGGAAAGTGTTCATAATGAAGAATATTTTGGTGTAATTAGTTTCTTTAAAGGAGGTTCTTCATCTAAGAGTTTAGCCACAAAACTCACTTTTTTAGGAAACCAAAACCATAGAAAAAAATGGGAGAAAGAGTAGGAAAATGTTTATAATAACATCATAGATAATTTTGGCATACTTACTTACATATATGTAGCTTTCTTCTCCTTACCTTCCTTCTCCTTTGTCATGCCTCCAAGAGATCTAAAATGGCTGGCCAAAGTTGGTTTCCAAGTGAGGGAGAAGGTGGCATCACACACACACACATTATTGGGATTTTATAAATATTAATTTTTCCTTTACATTTTATTTTCATCATTCTGTTTGAACTCATTTCTCAGTGTTTTCAGAAACTAATAATTTTGTAATAAAATTTAGACTCTACTCTTTATTAAAAATATATGCTTTGAGATTATAGGGACTTAAAACAGTTTAGAAAAGTCCAATCAAAGTTATGGTCAAGTGAAACCCTAAATCATATACTATTAGAGATTTAATCAAACAAATCTCATTTAGTTAATCTACTAACCTTATTTCATCATATTATGATGAGGGATATTCATTTTTCAAACCAATTTTCATATTTTCTAAATCCCTGGATTTTCATCTGTCAAACTCGTATCAATTTCTTTTAATTATAACTAGCCTTTTCTAGCCATGTAACCCCTTTCTAATCATTGTATTATATTTTTTAAGGACTATATTAGTTACAAAACATAGAATATTACAAAAGGTAACCTCCTTTCTTTGGATCATTTTTCACAGTGTCCTAAGATCACCTCTCTCTTTAAGGATCCTTTCTTGCTTCATTAGGATCACCTCTTTTTTTTTTTAATATCATCTCCTATCATTTTCATAAACAATGATATAAATAGTCAAAAACATACTTTCTTTTGAATCACCTCCCTTTTGAGATCATTTCCCATAAATTACTTATACCTATGAGAACAATCTAACTACATAATCATCTTTTTCCTTAGGTAACCTCCTTTTTTAAGAATCATACTTCATAACTTTTACAGACAATTACATTAAAGCAATTTAATACAAAATCATTGATTAAATTAAACCAAAATCCTATAATAACACTTTATCATGAAAACCATGGTCAATGTGATGTTTAAGATTATTTAAGATGTCTTAATCCAAAGTCCATGTTCCCATCAAAATGTTCATAGTTCAAATATAGATAAAGTCCATACTTCCATGTCAAAAGATCAAGCACAAGTACATGTTCGTGGTATATGCAAGTGTCCAAAAATTCCTCTCCAAGCTTGGTTAATCATAATTTATGTTCTTGTATGAATACTTGTTATTTATATATATATTTTCATGCTTAAAATTTTGAAATTCATGAAATAAATTACATAAAATTCACACTTTTATTTCCATGGTTCCATAAGAAATGGTCATGTAGGATAAGAATTTTAACAATGTTAAATCCTAAATTCACATAATTTATTTAGACATAATAACAATATTGATCTATAAAATAAATTTTCAAATTAAGTCATTTGAAGAATCATGAAGAGAGGTGCAAAAATATCACTATAACCATGAAAGAGAATAGTGAATTTGTCAACTAGCAAGAAGGATATGAGAAGAAGTGTCATTTCTATCATAGCCATGTATAAAACTACTAGAATTTCACAATAACCATGAAAAGAATATCAAAGGAGAATTATAATAGCAAGAAACTAAAACAAAGGTTCTACCTTTTGTTAATGTGATAACTTAGTTGTTGTTTTTTCTTTTTTTTGGGACTCCTTTCTTTCTTCCTTCTTCCTTCAAAATTTCTTGGAGAATTTTGTAGTTTCTCTCTTTCTCTCTCTTCCCCCTTTCTTTGATCAAACTAAAATTCTTAGTGGGAAGGGTGTGTATTTTTCTTTCCTTTACAATGGGGACAAAGCTGTATATAGAAAATGTGATAAGCTTGTTTTATCTTTTCAAAATTTATTAGTCTTTGTTTTGCCTTATTTTTTCTTCCTACAAGATAAGTTGATGTTGACATTTTTATGCGTTCCTTCTCTTCAAGTCAACATGCTTCTTATTATAAGTAGTAAATTTTCAAAGTTGATGAAAACCTTTTCATGGTTTTATTTCTCTTTCTTTACTTACATAATAATGATGCTTAATTGTACAAAACTCTTTTATTGACTTAAGATTCAATCTTATTTTAGTTTGATTTTAACTAATTAGGCTTCACTTAAGTCAATTTTCAACTAGATTATTATTTTAATTTTCAACCATTAATGAGATGCTTTCTTTTTTTTTGTTATTTTGACTAATGCATGTCTTTTATCTCTTTTAAATTCTGAAGGTGTCTGAAAAGATTTGTTTATTTATTTATTTCAATATCATATCTTGTTTGTCCTTCTAATTCTTCAAGTGATGAAGCTTCCTATGTCATGAGTTGTCTTTTTCCTTAGTCTCTTTCAAGTAGCTATTGCAAGAGTGGCAATTTCAAGATACTTTAATGACTTTGTTTTCTTCTCTCATATTTTTTCTTTCTGTAAGGCTTGTATTAAATTTGAGCACATGCCATTTTTATATTTCCTTGCCTTATCTTGACTTTATTTCCCATTCGTACAATTGTAGTTTTTTTTAAGCACATTGATGGATGTCACTTCTAAAGTATAGATTATCTCTTCTGAATAACTTATTTAGCATGTGCTACTTGGAGTCCATGAATCTAGTTAGTAAATATCTATTCTTTAAGGTAAAAGAAATATCTTGAACAAGTTATGTAAATTATGTTTTTCTCATTTAAGTGATAAAATAGTCTAAAGTAATTATGGCTTTTATATGACTCATATTTTAGGATAGATATTTTTACTAAATTTTCAAATCACTCATCTAGATTTATAGAAAACATTTGTCTTATGGATTTCTCATTTCTTTTTATCAAATAGTGTTAGAAATGATTATTTAGTATATTACTAATTTATCAAATTTTCACATGTTAACTCCTATGTTTTGACTAGTCCTTAATTATTTTATTTTAGTTCATACCTACTTTTAAGATGTAAGACCCCTATTTCATTTCCTTCTCTAAATAGTATCTAAACATGGCTAAGGTAGCATGTGTTATTATAAAATGTCATGCTTTCACATTTGTTTGGAAATTAATTTAGAGAGAGATTTGAGTTCTTAGGTAACTATTAATAATATTTCAAAATTCTTCATATAATTTTAAGAAGAGATGATATGATGATTTGTCCTATTTCCTAACAATTGTTGAATACAAGAAGTTTCCTAAATATTTGTGGTTTTACACGTTATGGAATTAGTTGTAGAATAACTTTTAGTAGATATTTGGTTAAGTGTGAAATAGATATAGTTAGAATCTAATTATAGTGTGAAAGGAAATTTTATTAGTCTCTAATTAAAATCTTATTTAAAATTTTCTAGTTATGAATTTTCAAATAAATATACATTACTTTATCTGACTAAGCCCATATTTATATATTATATTTTAGTTAATTATATAAAGCACATGATTTACTCTAATTAAAAGGGCTTGTTACAATTCTTCTCTATTTTTAGAAAATTTTGCTTTCCAAAATTGAGCTGCCTGTTAAAGTAACTCTTGGTACTTTTGTTTTATCTCATATGTCATCTACTAAGTAGTTTCCTTTGGGGTTAGTCCTTCACAAATCACTTTAACTAGAGAGATGGTTTTATTTCTGAGCTATTTTAAGTTAGTATCCATAATTTTGACAAGTTTTGGTTCATGAGTTAAAGCATCTCTCAATTGCATTGTCTCATTTTCTAAAATTCAAGAAGAATGAGGAATGTATTTACAATGCTAAGATATATGGAAAACATTATGGAGGTTGGACAATCTTGGTAGGAAGCAATTCGATAAGCAATTGATCCTACTTTCTTAATAATCTGAAAAGGACTAATTATCTATGACTCAATTTTTTAGATTTTAGGGATATGTTAATGCCAATAATAAGACTAACTTTCAAGAATATATATATATATATATATATATATATATATGTTCTCCTTCTTCAAATTCTAAAGGTTTCCTCTTATTGTCAAAGTAGCTCTTTTGTCTACTTTGAGAAGTAAGTAACCTATCCTTATTAGCTTAAACACTTTGTTGCATATTTAGTAATCTTTTTTTCATCCCTAACCATCATTACATCTTTTTTAGATCTTGGTACTTGCTCTTATAGGCCCCTTCTAAGATTATATCCCTCAATTCCCTTTAGGCAAGGACATATATTCATCATCAGAAAAGAATGGTCCTATCTTCTTCCTTAGAGAAATCCTTTTAACTTTGATGGGTTTGAAAAACTTGGTCTATACTTTAAGCTTATAAATTCGAGATCTCAAGTCAAACTCAATTTTCTCCTCACTCATGTATAGGCCATAAGGTAACAAGGTTATTGAAAGACTTAAGTTCCCGAAGCACTTTATCAATTTCATCTCCTTAATTATAAGTTGAGCGATATGCAAAGATTTTCTACTTAGAGCGTTAGCCACCAAATTAGCTTTGCTTAGATGGTATTTCAACTAAAAATCATAATACTTTAGTAATTTCATCTATATTCTTTGTCTCATATTTAGTTCTTTCTAGTCATAGAGATACTTAAGACTTTCATGATCATTGAATATCTCAAATTTTGCCCTATACAAATAATGCCTTTAAATCTTTAAGGCAAAAAATATGATTGCTAATTCTAAGTCATGGATGGAGTAATTTTCTTCTTAAGTTCTAAGTTATCTAGAAATATAGGCAACTACTCTCTTATTTTATATTAAGACACATCTTAGACTTTTCTTGGACATATTAATATAAATTTCATAGTTTATTGAGAGATCTAGAATTATTAAGATAGGAGTGGTGGTCAATTTTTTCTTAGTTTCTAAAAACTATTTTCATATTCCTAGGTGTAACACTATGAATTCTAGCTCATTCTAACTCATCAAGTGCCTTTACATAACTTAATATCATGAATCATGTGAGTTTTGCATGAAAAAGGCAAAGAAATAATGCTCATTTTAGCATTGCATTGGGTTTTAAAATTTCATTCAGTGTCACGTGGACCGTGTGAGCTTATACTATACTTTCTTATATTTAATTTCATCATTATAACTCATTCGCATCACAAAAACATGCTTACAACCCATGGAAACTGAAATGGGGCATGGAAACCTAAAGATCATTCTCGGCCAGAATTGGTCCTTTTTCTGGGCAAACTTTGAAAAATCATAATTAAATCTAAAAAAATCAAAACTATGCAATCTTGGTCATTCTAGAAATATTGGGACGTCTACTTTACACTAAAAATATGTCTAGGTCACAATATTTATCACTCAGGATGTTTGACATCCAAAAAACTACAGAGGTCCGACTGAAATCTGGAACTGTCACAGAATTCTGCAGAAAATTTTGAAAATATCCAATTAATTCCACAAAAATCCAATCCATACAAATAATACTAATCTGGAAATTTGTGAGTGTTAACTAGAGAGAAAAAAATATCTCTAGATCAGTTCATCAAGCCCAAACTCTGAAATTCAATAGAATAGTACCTCTAATCGGGCAATTTCACTGATACTGGACAGAAACTTCAAAAATTCATATCTCCCTCTCTAGACCTCCAAATGAAGTTCTTCTAGTTGGCAAGAGTCACTGTAATTTTCTAGTTTCTATTTATAAAATTTCGTGGCAATTGGACACTATTTGGGCTTCTTGTGACAGAAAACAATTTCAGACCAAATGAATAGTGCAGCAGACCAAATCCATAAAATTTTTCAATTTCGAAAAATCATCAAATATTTTGTAGACCTCTAAAAATTATGATCTTTAGCTTCCCAAAAATCTCTCAATGAGATCTAATTGCATGCCAAATTTTAGATCAAGACTAGCTCATTTGGCCAAAAAGTGACATAGGGTTCCATTATGATCAAATGTGGCTCCATATGAGGTACCAAATTTGCCAAATGGTCTTCCCTTGGTATTGGCATCTTTTGGGCAAGTCTAAAAGTACATTTGAGACTTGTGTGAGCTGCCCAAACAGTCCCAAACCTCATGCATCTCATTTTGGCCATTCAACCCACATTTATACACATATTCATCAAACTTTAAACTTGCATACTATGGCATTACATACTCAAAACATGTGTTAGTGGTCATATATCATTTCCATAAATCTAAACATCACATAATAGTATCTTTACATATGTCTCAACATTCATAATACATATACAATATCATATACATGATAAACCATCATTATGGTTCCAAAATGGCTAAAATCAAGGCATAAGTTTGTCAATCTCCTTCCTTTAGGGTTGTTGGTTCCCATTAGCATATCCACTTAGTTCACCTAGCATGTTAGATCATTGGAGAGGAGGGGATGAGATTCAAAGAATCCCAATAGCTCATCTCCCATTCAATCATACATAATATGTGCAAAGCAAGCCTTTTAAATACATGTATGGAGAAAATAGAAATCATAGACATTTTAAAGGCAACCTTGGCATATGAATCAATCATACAAGATATTCAAGAGCTCACTAAGTGTTTGGATTGACCTCACACTTCTCCTCATGGATTTTGGACTTGCCTCACCCATTCTTTGAGCACTTTGGACTCAACCATACTCTTGGGAGCCCACTTTGCTTTTGGGAGACTCTTTACTTTGTCTCAACCAAGCTCAAGGGTTCTTGGCTCATCCTCACCCAAGGGAAGAGTTCTTGGCCTCTCCGCACTCAAGAAAACTCATACAAACATCATGGATTCATTTAAAAACATAATATGGTATCAATAATCATAATATATAAAGGCATGCTAGCATACTTTCCATAGCTTGAAAATACACATACACACATTCTAAAACAAGCTAGACACACGTCCGTGCATGAGAGAAGGTGGAGAGAGCTACCCTGTATACAAGCACATACTTTTTTCTTAGCTTTCAAGCCTCCTCTTTCGGCCACACACCCACAACTTGGTGGAAATAGTTTCTCTTGGCCTAGATACAAATTACGGGAGCCAATTAAGTTCATGAAATAATTTCTAGGGCCATGCGACTTGCTTAAATCCTATATTACTCTCATAATATGAAACCTAAGGCACCAAATCACTTTCTATGAGTTCTAAATTTTTTCCAAAGCCTCTCTTCATTTTCATTCATCAAATATGACTCAAGAATGGCCTTAGAAAAATTTAAAACTCTCCTTAGCTACCCCAACCTTGCTTGGCCGAGACTATGCCCTTTTTTGGCCTCCTTGGAATTCTCTTTGTTATCTTGAAGGAGGAAGCATGTGGGGAGCATCTTAGGGATCTTAGGAGCTCATTTAAACTCTTAATTAAGCCTAGGAATTATCATACAAAATCAGATTTTACAAGGTACAATTGAAACCCTAGAATTTGCATCTTGAAATCTAATGGCCTTTTGATAATTCCCTTTGCATATTCTTGATCTCCACACCTTTTTTCCTTATATTCATGCTTGGTTCTGCCTAAAAATCATCTCCTCCTAGGGTTTTCTCAAGTGGGGCGAAATGGTGGAGAAGGGAACAAAAAATGACAACCATAGGAAGAGAAATTACCTTATTTTCTTGCTTTTTCTCACTTGAATCTTGTGTTCTTTGAGCTCCTCTCTTCAAATCTGAACTTTCACCTCAATTTCTCCCTTAAAACAGATTTATAAACTTCATTATAATCATAGGAAATAAAGGAGAATGGAGGAGAAGAGGTTTGGAAGAGAAAGAGCATGAAAAACTACTAATTTCCATACCTTAAGCCTTTGATTTCTCCTCCTTTTCTTCCCCTTCTTGTGAGCCTCATCCCCTAGGATTTTCTTCTAGTTTTAGGCAGAACATGGTCGTGCATAATGAAGGGAGGAGAAGGATGCATTATATATATAGGTGGGAATAAGTTACACTTTTCAAAATTTCCCATTTTGCCCTTCATACTTTGTATTTTCGTTTCTCCTTCGTTTTAGCTCCTTTTTTAGAACCACCTTTTCCATTATAAAATTAGGCTCCCAATCAAGTAAAATATCTTTGGAATCACTCAAATTGGAGCTAAAACCTTTCTGAACGAATCTGTCAAAGTTCGAGCACAATGACGTTGGAAAACGTCCATCGGAGGGGCTTTAGCTATCCCGGGGCTTTTCATGGTTTTTAGAGCCTCTGAGAACCCCGAAGAACTCAAAACTTTCATTTAAAAAGCCCTCCTATGTGTTTTTCAAAAAGTACCCATATTTACGAAAACACCACTGGCCTTTTGACAAATTTTTTGAATCACTCTGGCCTTGATTTCTGCATAACTCAAAGCTCAAATCCTCATTTTCTAATATTTAAAATTTTATCATAATTTTAGTTAGCCCCAATTTCTTTTATTTCAAGGACTTCCTTTTGTATCTGACCCATTTCTGCCGTTTACGGAAAAACCGAACATTGCGTTTCTCACATTTATGGAGGGACCAGATGTTACATTAGGTCTAGAGAAAAAGGTTCCTTTCCTAGTTAACCTTAATAAGGCTGAGAAAATTTTTAAATAAACCTCATGTAATATCCAATTAATCCTGGAAAACTTTTGATTTCTATAATAATCTTAGGTCTTTCACATTGAATTACTACTTCCATCTTACTGGAATCTATTACTACTCTCTCTTGCAAAATCACATAACTTAAAAATTTTACTTCCCTAAACTAAAAATTACATTTTTCCATTTTAGCAACTAGTTTTTTTTCTTTAAGAACTTGTAACACCATCTTAAGATGTTGTTCATGTTTTTCTTTTGTTTTAGAATAGACAAGAATATTATCTACAAAGACAATGATAAACTAATCTAGATATAGCCTTAAGATTTGATTCATCCAACCTATGGATATTGATAGAGCATTGGTGAGTCCGAACAACATGACTAAATACTCATAATGTCCACACATTATCCTAAAAGTAGTTTTAAGATTTTTTTTTTAGTAACCCTTACTTGAATGTATCTTGATCTAATGTTAATTTTAGAGAAAATGGAGGTTCCTTTAAGCTAATCTAGTAAATCATTTATATTTGGGAAAAAAAATACTTATTTTTTATATTTATCTTATTTAACTATCTACAGTCTATGTATAATCTAAGGCATTTATCCTTTTTCTTCACAAAGAGGATAAGAGCTCCCTAAGATAACACATTAAGTGGAACAAACTATTTGGCTAACAAATCTTCTATCTATTTCTTGAGTTTACTTAACTCCAAAGGGGACATCCTATAAGGTGCAATGGAGATTGAATTAGTTTCAGGGATTAAGTCAATGAAAAAATCAATTTTCAAAGGTGAAAGACTTTTGAATATTTTATTAATTATAGGGATATTCACAAAGAGGATAAGAACTCCTTAAATTAACACATTAGGGTTGGAATAAACTATTTGGCTAATAGATCGTCTATCTATTTCGCAAGTTTACTTAGCTCCAAAGGGGTCATCCTATAAGGTGCAATGGAATTGAACTAGTTTCAGGAATTGAGTCAACAAAAAATTCTATTTTCAAGGTGAAAGACTTCTAAATATTTTATTAATTATAGGGATATTGGCTACCTCCTATTTTGCCTCTTTTTCTAAAAAGCACAAGAGAATATGCCATTGGCTTCCTTTCATTTAACTCCTTACTAACTTAGGTGGCAGTGAGAAATACAGACTCATGTATCAAACTTGGTGAGATCATGATAGTTTTTTGATAGGAATTTAAGATTATACTATTGATAAATAGCCAACCTATTTCCAAAATAACATTAATATTTCTTAAATGTAAGCAAACCAGATGGACAATAAATGGTTTATTTTTTACCTAAATAGAGCAATATAAACAAGCATGTGAAATGGAAGTTTTTCCTCCCATAGAAGTAGACACATGCAAATCATAGAGTAATTCAAACATAGGAAAATTTAATTTCTTCATTTATTCAATAGATATAAAGGAGTGTGCAGCTCCTGACTTAAACATACAATTAAAGAATTATTTTTAACAACATAAGTACCTCGTATCAAATTAGAAGTCTAAATTACCTAATCTCTACTCAAAGTAAATACTCTTCCTTTAGTTTGTGGTTTCTACTCAAGATTCTTCCTCTTACTCTGTGGACAGTCCCTTAAGCATTGTCTTAGCTTCCCATAATTTATTAACACAAGTTCTAACTGTAATATCATGGTCTATTTCTGTGTGCCTTACCATACTTATTATAGGTAGTTGGAGAGGCATCTCCTTGTACATACTTTCCTTTTCTCAAATTAAATCTAGGCATAATTCTTTTTCTATTTGTTTTCTACCATTTTTCTTTTTCAATAAATTTTCTTTTGTTTATCATTCTCTATGTCTAACAGATTCTTTTCAATTATTATACATTTGTTAACTAAAGCAAAAAATTCCTTTATTTCAAATGTAGTTACTATGCTTTTTATTTCGAGTCTCAACCTGAACTCAAACTTTTAAATATGAGGAAAATTTGGATAATTCCTCAAATTTTGCCACATACTGATCGACTGATATATTGTCTTGTTTTAGCTACAAGAATTCAATATATTTCTCATTTTTTCACATTATTAGGGGAATATTCATCTAAAAATTTATTTTGGAACACTTCCCAAGTACTTTAAGTTCCCTAGTTTTCAAACACTTTCTTAGTCCCTCTTTACCAATGTTTAGTTTCCCCAACTAGCATATAGGTGCAAAAGTTACCTTTTGTGCACCAATGCACCCTAAAGCCTAAAATATTTTCTCTATCCCCATGAAATCATCTTCTGATACTATTGGGTAATAGTGACTTTAGAAGGAAAGTGGCTTGGCTTTTTTAAATTCAGACAAACCTAGGTTTTTATTGTTTATATTTCATTTAGGATTTCCATTTTCTTGTAGATATTGTAAAATTCTAGTTATAGCAATTGTCTAATCTCAAATATTTACTCTATCCCTATCAACTACTCTTTTGATATTGTTAGGTCATAGTCATCTTAAAATAAAGGTAGCTTGGCTTTTCTAAATTCAAACAAGCCATGGAAATTTACATTTACTACAAGGTTTCTATTTACAAAGTTTCTATTATCTATGTTATATCTAGGATTTCCATTTTCTTGCAAATGTTGTAAAATCCCATTTGTAACAATTGTTTGATCCATAATAATAGTGGCCATGCTCTCAAGGGTGTCTACAAATCTATCCACATTATTGGAGATATTTCTTCTAGTTGATGTCTTGAGTTTGCTGCACGTATAGAATGAATTTCTATTGACTTAGTCAACCTCAATATTACATGACTATTTGTGACAAAATTATAGCATCAAGCATTTTTTATACAGGCATATAAGTACCAATACCACATTTACTCACTCTATCTTATATAAATTCCAAAAAAAAAAAACTTACAACTACTGTTAATACCCTTTTTCTATTATAAGTATACTTAGATTGACCTACTTTGATACCAAAATGTAACACTCCTAATTTTAAATGTAACACTTAGTGTTTTTCTTTTAAACTTTCTTTTAAAAATAATCTTTGTGACAATGTTATTACTATTTCGTTTTCTACATTATGTTCTTTATTACTTAATATTATTTATAAATATTTAGTCACAAAGAATGCAATTTATAAAAACCAAAGTGCAATTATAAATACAATGAAATTATTGCATCCTAATATAATATCTTATTATTAACACATCATTACACCATGTAGTATGCATGAATAGAAGTGTGGGGAACTTTTCCAAGATTTCAAAAAATGATCCTACATCTGATAACATATCGTACATATGTAAGTATGTTTTGATACATAATTGACTAGATCCACTTCCAAACCACTAGTCACATATTTTGCACCATTGGAACTAACCTTAGCCATGGCTGTTCCACCCATATGATGACCACTTCAATGGTGAACGAAAAAGCAAGCATTACTTTTTGGATACATCATGAAGTAAAATAATGAAAATTTAAATTCCCAATAGATAATAACACAAATAAAACTTATAATGGTACCAATTGTATAAAGTTACAAAAATTACTTTCATAGTTGTACTACATTTGTAGGAGGAAAACAAAGTACATAAGCAATAAAAGAATGTCTTATAATCATATTGCATGTATAATGATAATCATGGTAGTACAAAAAAATTCTTATTTTTATCATTCCTGTTAAAGGCTTACTATCATTGTGAATTGAAACCAAATTGCTGAGAACTTTCTAGGCATCCCCTAGAATAGGTCTATTATCAAAGAACTGAACAATGAAAGGTAACCTCCCTTTTAAGGATCATTCCTCACAATTTCCTTAGACCACCTCCCTTTTTAAGAATCCTTTTTTGTATCACTAAGATCACCTCCCTTTTAAGTATCATCTCCTATCATTTTCACAAACAATGACATAAATATTAAAAATATACTTTTTTTTGCATCACCTTCTTTTTAAGGATCATTTTCCATAAATTACATATACTAATGTGAACAATCTATATATATAATCATCTCTTTCCTTAGGTCACCTCCCTTTTGAGGATCATCCCTTATAGCTTTTACAAACAACAATATAAAAGCAATTAAATTACAAATCATAAATTAAATTAAACTAGGATCCTAAAATGACACTTTCTCATGAAACCATCGTCAATATGTGGTTTAAGATTCTTTTTAGATGTCTTAATCCACTACAAAAAATAGCAAATTAGTAATGAAATTTTCTTTCATTGCTAGTCTCTCGCTAATTCGTCACAAAATTCATCCCTAAATTAGTGACAGAGCTAATGATAGAATTAGCGATAGAAAATTCTGTGACTAATGAATAAAATAGATTATTCTAATTTTGTGAAAGATTTTAGCGATGAGAAACTTCATTGCTAAAATTAGCGACAAAATTTTCTGTCACTAATCTATCACAAATGATAATTTGAATTTTTTAATGATTTATATGATATAATAATTTGAATATATATCTATCGTAAATGATTTAATTATTATTAATTATATATATATTATAATCTAATCATTTATATATTATAATTTAAATTATAATTTAGTAATTTAATGATTTTAATATCAAAATAGCATAAGCGATAAATATTAATATACTTAATTATTCTATGGTCAATAAAAAGTCTCTATTTATATTCAAAATTTAAAAAATGTATAATTTATTTATTTTAAATCATATATTAATACAAATGCAGAATATATTTAATTAATTAAAAATAGTGAAAAAATTTCTCAATTTTAGAATCATAATTCAAATATATATAAGGAATGATTTTATTAAAAATATTAAATAAAATAAACAACATAAAAATAAATATTTCACTCAAAAAAATATAAATGATAAATAATATTAAAAAATATAATAATATGTCTCTTTTCTAAAATTGTACAAATATTCAAAATGACCCCACTCATCTATTATGCTTCAATCATGGCACTTACCTCTCACTTATCTCCTTTCCCAATTAGATATCCCTTTCTATCACGCTATAAGAGTTCAATTTCTATATTTTAATTTTGAGTTAAATTCATGTCTTCTTTCTCTTGTCTCTTTGTTTCTTTTTATGTTTTCTTAAGTGATTATGTCAAGGTTTCCCCTTTTTTGAAGACTAAAACTTTCTCTCATTTAAATCTCAAATCTCTCAAATTCTTTTGGAAGAAGTTAAAACTAAAAACCAACAAGTGCAAAATCAGAAAAGGAATGGAGGGCATGATCTAAAATCCAATATGTATCTCATTTATAAATTTGAGGGTGAAGAGGGGATCTAAATTTTCATTGTTAATCAGTCATTTAATTCAATATACAACCCCCCAGTTTTGATTAAATTCTATTTCTATGAGTTTATTTTTATTTATATAATTTATTTAAATATCCATGTGGATATTTATACAGCATTCATGTGATGTGATATATGAAGAGTTATATAAATGGAACTTAAGGCAATTTTATATGTATCTCAACTTTTATTAAATTTTTACAACTATATTAATTAGGATATGTTGACACATATTTATTGGTGGTTCTTTTAAAACCGTCAACTTATAAACTTTTATTAGCAGTTATAAATAAAACTGCCAATAAAATAAGTAAATATAGTTGGCGATTCTTAAAAAATCGCTAACTATATTATTATAGTTTGCGGTTTTATACAAACCACTAGCTATCAATTCGTATAGTTGGTGGATCCTGTTAAACTGCCAAATATATAATTATGTTTCCAAAAATATTTAAAAATCTAATTGACATTAGTTGGTGGTTTTATATTAACAGTTAACGAAAGTTGGTAGTTTTTATAGAACTGCTAACTAAAGTCATTTTAAATCTGTAACCTAAACCCATTTTCGTGTCAAAATAGTTTGCCCTGTTTATGGAAGCTCCACCCCTTCAACCCATTTTCTTTGGTGCCATCCCTTAGTGGTTCTCTCTCCATTTTTAGCGCTTCCCTCCTTTTCTAATGGATTCCACACAAGCTGCACTAGTTTCGCACCACACCCACTCGCCATTTGTAGCTCCTCCGCAACCCTATTATCTTTCACTCACGGTGCGGCAGTCTCTCTTCCTCTTTTTAACTCGTTCTCTTCTTGGCACTTCTCACAGCATTTCTTGGATCTCCTTTTTCAAGGTTTGTAATTTTTTTTCTTTTTTTGGTTCTTTAATTTAGATGGATTTTCTATTAAAATATATTATATACAGATTTTCTAAATTTTGAAATGGCAATTTTAACTAATAACATCATATAATTATCTTATTCCATCTATAATTGTATCAAGATTGCCTACTCTATTTACATGGCATTGCATACAAACCATGTAGACTCTATCATTTTTCTTTTTTAGTTTGTATCTTTATTGATGACTGAACTTTATCCAACTTTTGTTCATTTTTAGTGAATATAAATACTCTTCAAATCTTTTAGTTTGTATCTTTATTGTTGACTGAACTTTATCCAACTTTTATTCATGTTTAGCGAATATAAATACTCTTCAAATTTTTAGTTTATATGTAGCTTAAAGACCAATCTAATAGAGTAGTTTTAGTTGGATTTATTATGATATTAGAGAATCAAGTTTTAAACTTATTGGGAATTCCATTTAGGTAGGAGCTTGAGTTATAATTATTCAGGCTTTTTTGTCTAGCATCCCCTCTTATTATGTCATTCAGAATTCTAGCTAGAGTTTCTTGTTGGATTGAAAAGATTATGAAAGATTACCTGTTGCCAATGTTGGGAGATAAAAGGAAAGATAATTTCCAATTTTGTATGTGTTATTGGATAGAAATAAAAATATTAACTCCCCTAGGGTTTCAGTGTTAAAGCTCCTTTTTCTATAAAAATTATAAAGCAAAAGTCCCTTAACACTTTTTGTCATTGTTCTTTCATTATGAACTACTAGAATATTGTACTGATAGGGTGTTATAGTTTGAAGAAAGGGTTTAAGTCTTGAAAAACTTCTATTTTTAAGCCATCATGATACCAATTTTTCTTTGAGATATAAATTGAAACAAAAAACTAATTAAATAGAATATAATTGGGCAATATTAAGTAGAGTAATAGGTAGGAGTCCAAGTATATTAAGAGTCACTAACCACATTTCTCTTAAATTAGTTCTTGTTAGATTGAAAAGGTATAGACTAGAAATGATTAGCTGCTAATTGTCTGTCTAGGGAATATGAGGATAGAGTGAAAGAGTTTATTAGGTTTACAGTTGAGCAAACAAAAGACCTTAGTAAAATTATATGCCTTTGTTTAAATTGCTATAATGTGAAGCAAATCAGTGCAATTGAGTTGGAAGATCATTTAGTGTGCAACAGGATTGACCAAAGTTGTACATGTTGGACAAAGGATGGCGAGAGAAAGGATAAGCATAGTAACTAGGAGTATAGTGGGAGTTGTGCCTCAAATGATTTCGACACAGGTACATATGAGGCTGAACGTCTTGAAGAGATGACAAATGTGATTAAAGAGGATTTTTAGAATTGTAATGAAATGTTTAAGAGATTGAAAAATAATGTAGAAAAGTCATTGTATTCTAGTTGTACTAAATTCACAAAATTATTAGCAATGTTAAAGTTGTACAACTTGTGCTAACGGTCAAAGGCCTAAGTAGCTATAATTTGAGTCTTTATTTTTAGTTTTGATTGTCACTGGACTTGTGCTGAGCACCGGAGGCCTAACTTGCTATAATATGAGTCTTTATTTTTAATTTTAATTATCATTAGACTTGTGCTGATGGCTGGAGGCCTGACTAGCTGTAATGTGAGTCTTGATTTTTTGTGTTGATTGTAACTAGACTTGTATTGACAGCCGAAGGCCTAACTAGTTATATTATGAGTCTTTATTTTTTATTTTGATTATCACTGGACTTGTGCTGGCAGCCTGAGGCCTAACTAGCTGTAATGTGAATCTTCATTTTTTGTTTTGTCACTAGAATTGTGTAATCTTTTATTCAATATTTTTTACTTATTTAATTGCTCTATGGCTATCAACATCATTACATATTCTTTTCATACACCTAATTGTGTAATTTCAATATTTGATAGGTTTTGATTGTGATAATTGAATATAGTTGTAGTTTCAAGATCTTATTCTTTATTATATGATCACACTTCATGTTGATACTATATAATAGAAAAGATGCTTAAACATGTGCCTACTTTTGGTTTTGGATATATTGTGATTTTTTTTAATTGTAAAATTGTCTTTTTTTGCTTCATTTAATAGGTAGATTATTTAAGGCTTAAGAATTCCAGAGAGAATCAACAAGCATAACATTAAATGATGTAGAAGATGATGAAAAAGTTGCCTTATGGTTAAAGGCTATAAGTGATAAGAATAAGAAAGGTCGCATCTTTGGGGTAGGATCTCAGGCTCATGATATTGATGTTACCTATTCTTATAGGACATCTTCTTCTGTTCATAACTCAAGACTACATTTAGATTTTAAAGAGGAACTACGCAAGAGGATTGCCATAAAGACAACACCTTTGAGATAAGAGAATTAAGAGCTTAGGGAGTATAATCAATGTATGATATAATAGCATCAACAAATCTTATCTTTGCTAGGCTAGCATCAGCAAACACTTAATAGGTTGCAAGAACTTGAATCGTGGTTATCTCATATCCCATCAGATCCTATACTAGAAGAATTAGCGGTTGAGAAGACAAGCCTCGATGATTGTCCTCCTTCATAAAGATGATTTTATTTTTCTTCATGTTATTTTAAGTTAAGAATTGTTATGATTTGTTTTAGAATTGTTATTATTTAATTGAGAATCATTTTAATCTATTTCTTACTTTTTATTGAATATTGTTGTGTCATTTTAATCTATTTAATAATAACATTATTTTCAATTGGCTTTCTTTTATTATATTTTTATTGAATAGGTAACAAAGTAATATGGAGGCTAAATTAAAAAAATATATATAATTAAAAAAATTATATTAGCGACAAAAGTTTTCGTCGTTGATTAGTGATAGAATTTCTGTTACTGATTCATCATTGATTAGCAATGGTATAATTTGTTACTGATTATCAACGAAATATGCTATCATAAATTTGGGATATGCTATCCTCACACTTGGCGACAGAGTTCTTTTCAACGATAGAATATTTCATCGCTAATTAGTAATGAAATTTTCATTTCCCTCATTAATGGATTAGTGAAGATGAAATTAGCATGGATTATTTTCTATTGCTAATTCATTTGCCACAGAATTACTGAATTAGCGACAAAATTACCATCACTAATTTCTTTTTTTCTTAAAGTGATCTAAAGTTGATGTCCTTATCATAATGTCCATAGTTCAAATCTAGATAAAGTCCATAATTCCATGTCAAAAGGTCAAGCATAGGTTACTAGGTCCTATATTGCACATCGAGTTTAAAAAAAATAATAAAGATGAACCCCTCATTTGGGGGACACTATAGCCTTTACTAAACTTTTAGCACAGTAGAAGATTAAGACTCCAAACATAAGTACACTTCAATGGTATATGTAGGTTTTCAAAAATTCCCCTCTAAACTTAGGTCAATCATAATTTTTGTCCCTATATCAATACTTAGTATTTATATATGTTCATGCTTAAAATATCAAAATTCATTAAATAAATTACACATAATTCACACTTTTATTTCCATGGTTCCATGAGAAAAGATAATGTAGAATAAGAATTTTAACAACACAAAATCCTTAACTCACATAGTTTATTTAAACATAATTACTATATTGAACTATTAACTAAAATTTCAAATTAAGTCACTTGAAGAAGAAAGCTACAAAATTATCACTATAACCATGAAAGAATATGTTAAAGAATTTATTAACTAGAAAAAAAGGATATAGGAAGAAGTGTCATTTTTACCATAACCATGAAAAAAAGGAAAATGTTAAAAAAGAATTTTAATGCTCAATTGTGTAGAAATCTTTTATTGACTTAAGATTGAACCTTATTTTAGTTTGATTTTATTGAATTAGGCTTTACTTAAGTTAGTTTTCAACTAGATTAATATTTTAGTTTGTAACCATTAATGAGATGCATTCTTTCTTTTCTTATTTTGACTAATATATGCCTTTTGTCTCTTCTAAATTCTCAAAGTATGTGAAAAGGTTTATTTATTTATTTATATACTTCAACATTACCTAAAAAATCATTATATTCATGATTGTTTTTAGTCTTAAACTTGGTTTCTATCATGGTTAGTGGGCATAATTGTTGTTCATAAAACCATGGTAAATTTAACCATCATAACTATTTTAACTGTGATTTCAAGAAACCATGGTTACTCTTATGGTTTAACTATAGTTAGGTCATTTATTCTAACTGTGATTATCAAATTACAATTAATACATCGAAGTTAAACCAATTGTTTGCTTTAATCGCATTTTTATAACATAGTTAAACCTAAACCAAGTTTAACTATAGTTATAAAATCATGATCAAACCTTTTAGTTTAATGGCTATTTGTAAGAGCACAGCTAAATTATTTGTTTTAGAAATGGTTTGAATCACTACTAAATTGAATTTTTTTTAACATTCTACATGCTTTATGGCTTACTAAGGAATTTTTTTAAAATCCCTACACCAATCCTTACAACTTTTATAACCAACATAGCACTTTAATCACAAATTACCATTCATATTCAATGACCAACAGTTTCATACACTTTCAATCATAATTTATAGTTGAAATTCAAATAAATTTCATTATTTTCAAAATTTGAATACAATAAAATCAAAGTTCACACACAAATCAAAATACTAAACTAATCATCCCTCTTAGCTATCTTAGAGATTGAGCTAATGCTCTTGAGTGTCCACTTTCTTGACTACTTGATGCTTGAATGCAAAATAAAATTAATAAGTAATAAACTAAGAACTGTATAAAGTAAATATTCAATTATATAATTTAAGTAAAATGAAAAAAATTTAAAATATTACCATAGCAACATCAATACTAGCCAGTTTGAGGGCAGCTGACCTTAAAACTCTAAAGGATGAATGCAAAAATTGCATCAATTCATTATTGGTTTCTTCTTAATTCTTGCACCTCCTACTGCTACTCTTCATAAGACTTGCTGAACATTTAGAAAATGGAGGCACCTAATCCCAAGCTTCAGACTTGACCAGGGTGCACCTGACTTCCTAAAGCAATCAATAATGAATCTTGACTCGAGATTTCCTAAGAATAAGATCCTTGAGTTTAAATTTGTACTATCCTAACTTATAAGCTCAGGCAAAATAAAAAATATTCCAACATCTCAACAATTCAACCAAAACTAAGAGTTAACACTTATTCATGCATAGCTTCTATGCTTACAATGATTGCTTTAACCTCATCATTAATAGGGCTTTCATCCTTATGCTTATGTGTAGCAATCCACACATCTCTTAG
Source organism: Erythrophleum fordii (assembly GCA_032878935.1). Taxonomy (NCBI): domain Eukaryota; kingdom Viridiplantae; phylum Streptophyta; class Magnoliopsida; order Fabales; family Fabaceae; genus Erythrophleum; species Erythrophleum fordii. The sequence continues at coordinate 41,624,540 of JAVQMF010000053.1, read as the reverse complement.
TGTGATTGGGCCACCACACTCGACCTTCTACAAAGTATAAGACAAATGTTATAACATATCTCATATTAGATAAAAAAAAAATCAATTATACTATATTTATCAAATGTTGCTCATCATCTTAACCCTTTTTCTAGCAAGGCTCTTTCGATCTACCTATATGGGAAATCATTTGCTTTCCCCTATTTGCTTTATTTCTCTCTACCATTGCCTGATGGTTAATAGAAACACAATTGCTATATATATATATATATATATATATATAAAGAACACTAGAAATATGAAAAACAAAATTATTATTATGAAAGCCCTGGGTTCGAGCCAATAGTCAATGAACACAACCCATTCCTTTTTTAGCATCCCATCGGGGACCATTTATAGTAGCTCTGCTCTTGGTCTTGTTTCATCACTTCTGTTGTCGAACAAATCCTTCCTTTTCTACCTCTAGCTTTCACCCATAGTACAAATACAATACTTCTTAGGTCTATTATCAACCACAAAATGTGTCTACAACATGAAATATAATTATTAATTAATATGGATGGACATGAGCGAGCCACGAAATGAAGATAATTAATATGCTACCTATATCTAAGTCCTATGACAGTCTTCTCTCAAATGTTTTGGAACCTTCATCTAGGTTGAGTTATTAATGGGAAAATTTATGAAGTTTGTTGCAACATGCCCTAAGATTACACCTAATAAGCCACCTCCTTCTCTGGTTAGTAAGAGATGCTCATTCAGTCCACGAGGACTCTATAACCTTCAAGCAGTGTCCAAAACCCTTAAGAAGTCAAGCTCGCACATCTAATGTCTCCTCTTTCATCTATAAAAGTAAAGTTGATAGATTCAAACTTAGCTTAATTGAATTTAACTAAATTATAGCATTTTATCTTACTTAAATACAATATCAATAGGTCAATATCTTCTTTTTTTCTTCTAGTGCAAACTGACTGGCCTATTCCTTCTTGGCCTTTTCATTAGCCAGAAAGTCCTGAATATCATCAAGGGTGTACTTGGTGGCCAGAACCTTGGCCTCAGAACCTATGTACCATGGCTGGCCACTAACACTAGTAGCCAGACTCAGCAGCGAGTTTCCAGTGTCGAGGGTCAAAGTACCTGTAGTGCTAATGCGAGACAAGCTTGAACTAATTAGTTATATACCTTATTCCACTAATGACCACTTTTCCCTTCATGCGCATTCATTCAACTTCTAAACAATGGGGGTGGGAACACTCTCTGTTTTCATCCTACCCCATTAATAATGACCCTTCCTTTACTTTTTTTTTTTTAAAACTCCCAAAGGATAGTAAGAATCAAAATTTTGACTACTGAGGCATAAATGTTATGATGCTATGTCAAGGACTTTTATAACTAAAAAGTTTAAACAATTAAGTAAAAGGCCTAATAAATAAGTTTTATTATAATCTTTAATAACAATCAACTGACCAATATCAAAAAGAAAAGAGGGTAAAATCTAGTGTGGCATTTAATTATTTTAGTTGAACTTTATAAACTTTGGACATATAAATATGAATTTTTCGTAAATAATAACTTGAAAAAAAACTCTTAAATACCAAACAATAGAACCAAAAAAATAAAAATTGATCATTCTAATTACTTAAAACAGCAAAGTAACTTATCACAGCACATACAAAAATAAAACTACGAAACAATTTGTGATTGTACAGTTATTAGCATAGAATATAACTACTTTATTGTATATCATCAATGAGTTATCAAGGATGAACTTTCTTGGAAAGTAAAATTACTATTAGTCTTTAACTATTCATGACTTTAAGGACATATTTTCTCTCACACATCAAATTGGATGCCTTTAGGGTTTTAATTACATATATAATACTTTAAGATGAATCACTTCTTTAATGTAGTACTAACATCCAAAGAAGAAACTTTAATTTTATAAGTAGATTTGATAAAATTCATTTGTTTTTACTAGTTATGAGCATTATAACCTTTATTAGTCTAAGAACTAAATCCCATGTATGTGGCAAGAGAAAAAAAAATCTTATGAAAAAGAATAAATAATATATAGCCATTAGTGTTACTTTAGAGGGCTTTCATGTAAGCAATGATTTTATTCTCTTATGGTAGATTGATAAAATTGAAATTATCAAAAGCTAGAAAATTCCAAGTGTCTAATATCATCTTTCAAACATAAAATTAAAAGAGCAAACATAAAAATCAACAAAATCTAACAATGTTAAAGAGTTCAAAAATAAAATAAAATAAAATTATGAGATAACAACAAATTGTAGAAAGCAAACTAAAAAGTGGAAGTAGCAACAATAATAATATTTGAAATCAAAATAAAAGAAAGAGATTTGAGAAAACTTACAAAATGAGAGTTTACTCAAATCTGAAAATGGGAGTGAGATTTGACAAAAATGGATATGGTGGAATTTAGTTGTGACAAAGGCGTTCACATCATCATTGTTTGGCCTTATAGTGGTTGGGAATTGGCAGTCTAATTACTAGCATAATAAGATTTAAAAAGGGACAGAGTGAAAGGGGAATGAGAGAGTGAGATCAAGGGTGGGGGTTATAGGCACGATTTAAAGAACAAGTAGGTTAGGGCATTTTAAAAATGTCTTAACCATAGTTTCTAGAACCCGAAGTTAAGGAACGTCCTAATCGTAATTTGTAACAAATTGCATTTTGGATCCATCTTGTCCGAACAATAGTTTGGTTATAATTATGGTAAGGACATGAGTTCTAACTATGGTTTTTAATTAAGATAAGTCTTAACCATAGTTTGAAATATAACTATAGTTAAGATTTTAGTTCTAACTACAGTTATAGTAACCACAATTAGGGCTTACTTCTCTTTCTAATTCATCATATGGTGAAGTTTCCTTTCGTCATGGGTTGTCTCCTTCCTTAGATTCTCTTTCAAGTAGCTAGTGTGAGGGTAGTAATTTCAAGATACTTTAATGGTTTTGTTTTCTTGTCTCATCTTTTTCTACTTTACATAATTCAATTTTAGCACATGCCCTTTTTTATTTCCTTGCCTTATCTTGACTTTATTTCACATTTGCACAATTGTAGTTACTTTATTCCTTTTTATTCTTGTCTTTAGCACATTAATGGATGTTGCTTTTAAAATATAAATTATCTCATCCCAATTACTTATTTAGCATGTACTATTTTGAACCCATGAATCTAGTTAGTAAAAGGCGATTCTTTAGGTAAAGGACTTATCTTGGACAAGTTAAGTAAGCCATGTTTTTCTCATTTAGTTTATAAAATAGTCTAAAGTGATGATTGCTCTTATGTGACTCATACTTTAGGATAGAACATTTAAATAAATTTTCGAACCATTCATCTAATTTTATAGAAAGAATTTGTCCTATGAATTTCTTATTTCTTTCTATTAAATAGTTAGAGATGATTAGTTAGCATATTCCTAATTTATCAATTTTTTTTACATGTTGGTTCCTATGTTTTAACTAATCCTTAATTATTTTAGTACATACTTACTTTTGAGATGCAAGACACCCCATTTCACATCCTTTTCTAGTCTCTTACAATGACTAAGGTAACATAAGTTTTTCTAAAATGTCATGCTTTTCACATTTGTTTAGAAATTAACATAGAGAGAGATTTGACTTCTTGGGTAACTATTGCTAATTGTCGCAATTGAGAACCTATCAGGAGTTGAGTATAATACGGATGGTTAATAAGATAAAGAGAAACCTAAAAATAATTTTGAAAACTAATTTATTTGGAGCCACCATAAAATTTTAATTAAAGGTAAAACTTTGGGGGGGAAAACTTTTTTTAAAAATAAAAAAGTGAAAAGATGGTCTGCAAATTAGAGATAGATTTAAAATTCTATTTGTGCCACATGAAAGGTGTTAAGTTCTCTACAACATTCATTCTTAAGTTTACTATGCAAAATTAATTGGCCTTAATTTTAATTAAATTAATCTAATAAAAACATATGCCAAAAGAAAAAGGAGAAAAAAGGAAAAATAAAATAACATAAAATATTTACAAAAGGCAAGAATTGAAAAAATATTTACAAAATAAAATAAAATATTTACAAAAATGACCTTAATTTAAGAATGTGACTTAAGGCCTACGCACTCGTCGAAAGGATCAAAACTTATATTGTTTAAACTAGGGTAAAAATATATGTCATTGGATTGTTGAATTTTAATTAATTTTTTTGTGTGAAAAGAGTAGAAAATAAAATTGATTTGTTTTTATAAACAAAAAGACTTTGTATATTAGTTAGTGTGTTTTAATTTATGAAAACCAAATAAATCTTGCTTTTTTGCTCTCTTCATTTTTTTTTTATTTAAAAAAAAAACAAAACAAAAAAAAAACACAAAATTGAACACACATTCAAAGCCCATTTACTCAATTGAATAGATTATAAGCCCACGTGCTATAACCCAAAGATTGGTACATAGTGTACATTCATATTGCAAATAGCATGATAGTGGATATAGAATTAGAATGGGGGCCGTTTTGAATTCACATGCAACCATCTTTGAATAAATTAGATAAAATAGAAAAATTAGAAGTTTGCATTATATTCGAATCATAGAGCACACTCTAGCAATGTCAAGTAAACAAGGTGCACTTCAATATGTAAACAAATAGTAAAAGGGTGCATTTAACTAATTTAAAAAGTACGAGTCCAATTTAGTTTTAAATAATATAAAAAAATAACTTTCGACCCATGAGTAAAAAATAAAATCAAATTTTATTCATGATAGGATGAATAAACTTATTGCCCATAATCCAAATATTACTTCCCCAAAGTAGATAAAGGGAAATAATCCCCATTGCAAATTGAGTCTCATAAGTTCAATCATCACAAATTAATTATGCAATACCCATCATGTATTAATAATCTATTCTGGCCATTAAGATTGAAACCTATAAGAGTTCTTACCTCCTCAGTTCGCTCTCCTCATTTCAAAGCCCCTCTATCTCTTGCCCTCTCTTTAGTTTTCTGTTGTCATCTCCTTTTTTTTTTATTGGGTCTTTCCCTCTTTAAGCTTTATAGGTAGGGTTGGACTACTCATAGAACCAAACTTTTCGACTTGTTTGAGTCATCCTTTCCTAGAATCACAATGAAATTCCAATTTGAATTTTGAAAATTTTCTTTCTTGCTTTCCATTAGATCTTGTACTTATCCTCTTATTTTTTGATTATTTTGTTAATTAAAAATTAAAAATAAAACTGACCTAAAAATTAAACTCATGACTTTAATGATTCTAACCTTTTTTGAATTACTTTAGTGACTCAAAATTAATTTAAAATTGACTCAAAATTAAATATGATTCAAATAATAAAATGACTAAATTAAAATTGACTTAAAAATAGCTATGATCCAAATGACTCTAAAACTTTTTGTATTTTATTTTTTCTATTGACTCTAAGCTAAATTAAAATTGACCAAAAACTAAATACAACTAAAAAATGACATGAAAATTAAAATTACTCCAACGGTAAAAATGACTCAAAAATTAAATAAAAACTTGAAATAATGATTTTTATTTAATGATTTTTTTTTTGTATTTTTAGAAATACTTAGACATAATATGGTATTCACACTAATGTTTCAAAATTCTTCCTATAATTTTAGGAAGAGATGATATGATGCTTTAGCTTATTTCCTAGCAACTTTTGAATACAAGAAGCTTCTTAAATATTCATGGTTTTACACGTGAATGAATCGATTATAGAGTAACTTTTTGTTGATATTTGGATAGCGAAAGGGATCTAGTTGAAATCTAGTTATAATGTAAAAAGAGTCTTGTTAGTATCTAATTATAATCCTATTTAAAATTTTCTAATTATATTGTTTGAAATTTCTAAAATTTTCTTTTGTCTAGAAATGCATAAAAATTGCCACAATTCATATTCTCAAATAAACATACATACTTTATTCCAATTAAGCCCATATTTATATAATACATTTAAATAATTGTATAAAACATATAATTTACTCTAATTAAGAGAAGATGCTACAGTTCTCTACCTCTATTTTAAAGGCTTTAAAGGTATCAAATACTTCACTTTTATTATAAAGTAGATAGATATACATATAATATGTGTAGTCATCAATAAAGAAAATAAATTATTTAGGACTATTTGAACGTAAATTAGGATAGTATGTGTCAGTGTGTATAATCTTTAATACCTTAGAACTTTTTCTAGCCTCTTTATGTGATATGTTGGTCTACTTGCTTTTCATGTAGTTCACACATGAATCAAAGTAAATAAAGTCAAAGAATTTGAGAACTCCATCCTTTACTAATTTCTTGATTCTCTCAATAATGATGTGTTTCAATCTCCTATGCTATATACTAAAAAACTTTTCATTCATGACACAATGTTTAAAGTTTGTATTAGCGTGCATAATATTAGCAATATAGATTGTAAATCTAGAATCAATCCACCTTGTGTCATGATATATTTAAACTATATTAGACTTTAAACACACTAGAAATAAGAGATTACATTTCTTTTCTAACTAGGCCTTTTTTCTTATGAGAGAAGCAATAGGCTACCACCTTGTCCTTCTTAATAAGAGGAGCAATGCCCTTGTTCTTGCCCTTTTGCTTTCTTTTATGACCTTGCTTCTTGGTGTAAGAATTCATATAAGCTTCATGTGATGCCCAACCACCTTTAAGATTGAGCCTCCCCACTTCTTATACACATATGGCCAATAATTTATTTACTTTCCATCTTGCTTTATGTGTTATAAAAAACTTTAAAAGGCCTATACTATAAAGGCAATGAGATGAGAATCAATTACACCATGAATAAAATCAGAAAATCTCTATCCCACGAGACTTTAGCTACATTATATACTTGTACATGCCCTTAGTGTCAGTTAATTTCATAAAGGACAATTATGTCCTTTATAAACATAATGTTGAGGCATTAGATTGCTTCCAATGGTCATACAATATAATCTCAATTGGTATGCTAGTGCTAGTAAGTACTGGAGACTCTACCTAATGAAAGCACAATCAAGATTATGACACCCAAAATAAAGGAGGAGTGCCTCTTTTCATGCCTTATAATTATCTCTAATTAGAATGGTCTTTTATCAATTTCAACAACTAAAAGAAATTAAGATGTTGCAAATTAGGGTTTAGACCTTTAATCATGCTCACAAAATTAAGGCAATCAATTATCACATTGACATCATATGCTTACTAATGTAAGTTATAAAAAACATGAATTACAGATCACCAAAATCTATCTTCAGGCAAATACTTTAGCATACTATAAATTCAAGTATCCTTTTATGGTAAAACTAGAAGGCATTCATGCTTCTCTAAGGTCATACTTAAACTAGAAATGCATATTAGATATTCCATATCCTCCAAATATCTCATGAAAAAAAGGCAAAAACTCAATGTGTGGTGTGTGAGTATGTGTCTTGACCATGAAGAGGAAGAAGCACCTAGGAAGTGGTTTTATGGATTCTAAGGTTATGGATGGGTTAGATATAAGCTTTGACCACTAATGGGACTATTGGAATGAATTTAGGAGTCCTATTTTGAGAAGTTAAAAATTATTGTTTAAAACAGACCTAATAAAGCAATTAGGTGTTAGACATATTTGAACTTGCATATGATGGCCTTAATAAGTTCCATTAGAGTTATATGATTCATGTGAAGTGAGATCTTCAAATCTAGAAGTTGAATTATGAGAGTTGTCACTTAAGAGGATTAAAGTAAATTAAGTTCACATTTTAAGTTTTAATAGGCATATGTAGTAATGAGATGAGTTAGAATGGGTTTTAATAAGTTGCTTTACCTTTAAATTGATATATATAGACCAAACTAGTGTAAGTTTATCTTTGTGTGTGTGCCAACTCGAGAAAGAACAAAAAAGTAAAGGAACAAGTGGGTTAATAGTGCATCAAAATTCTTAACTTCCAAAGGTAGCTCACTTTTTCTTTTTTGCATGCATTTGGATGTTTTTGAGTTGAGATATTTGTATATATGTAGTTATAACTTCCTTATTGTAGGCAAGAATGTGTCATACTTATATACCTAATTATAATTGATGTCTTCCTTTTGCTTTACTTTTGTTCTATTGTCTAATTTTTCTCTTCTTTCTCTCTATTGTTAGTCGTTGATTAAGTTAGTTATCAATGGAAAATTAATATATTTCACATGTTTGTTATATATTATTTTAATTTGATAAAAAATTAATGAATTTTTTGTTGTTTGTTCTTAAGGTGGAAGCAATCATGTTTTGGGAGACAAAGAACAAAAAATTGGGAATGTGAAATAAATTTTAGAGAAATATGAGAAGAATATAGAAAAAGGAGAAAAAAGAAAAGAGAAGAAAGAATATAAAAAATTAGTGAACTTAATCAACAATATGATATAGTTTTAATTAGTAATGATTAAGGAATTATCAATATAATAGCGTAATGCTTATATTTAAAAAACATAATATTTTAACTAAATATGATAGGGTATTAATAATATAATTATAAAAAATTAGTTCGCGGTAATTAAAGAATTATCAATATAAAGATATAATCAATGTAATAATTAAAGTTAAAAAATTATATTCTTGACTAAATATGATAAATAATATAATTTATAAATACACTAATATATATATATATATATATATAACATGTTCAATAAAAATAATAATTTTCTTTTTACAAATATAACCATTAAAAATAAAAAATGATTAAAATTTAACAAAAAAAAGAGCAGTTGAAAGTCAGTCACACTTATCTAGCTTTAGTCGAATTTCAATCATATTGACCTCCAATTGCTTTTAAAATAAAAAATAAAAAATTCATATAATTGAAATATATTTTATTAATAAAAATATATTTAATATTATAAAAATTATTATTTGTAATATTATATAATCTAATATAAACTAAAAATAGATAATATAATTAAAATAATAATAGAAAATATATTTTTATAAAATATATTAAATTAATATTCTTTTATTTGAAAAAGAAAACCAAAACAAAAGCCTACAATTGCAAAAGAAAGTTGTAATGTTGCAGCTTTTTATTATTTTAATGTTATTAGTTTGCAGTTGCTGAAGTTAGGCAACGAGCCAAAATTCAACTAAATTTATTAGTCGTTTATTTTTAGGAAATTAGTAAATTGCGATATCGCTTTTTCTTTTTCCCACTACCTTTTCAGTTGCTTCTTCATGGTTTTGTTATAGTGATCAAAACCTAGTGTCTTGATACCACATGTAAAGCAAAAATTGCTACTCTAAAATTTCTCCCCACAACATATGAACAGAAACTCCAATCCAAGTATTTCTACTGACTAAACAATTAAAACTTACATTCACATCTATAAATCAGCTAACGATGGAGTTACACAACGAGAGCATAAATCTCATATACGTATTCCAGCCATAGCAAAATTAAGGAAGAAATTGGAAGCATGAAATAATGATCAAATTCAGTAATTACAAGCGGTCTTTTGAGAAGTTAAGCTATCAAAGTGTACCGGGAAAGAAAGCCTTCTATCAAAGAACTCTTTCAAATTAAGAATGCTAATCTATTAGGGTCTGTCTTCACACCATTACTATCTATAAAATACTGTATGATAACCACCGCCTCACTCTCAGAAAACTGCCAATGGCAGGACTGTAAATAAGTGAAAAATGAGGACCACTTTTATTTTTCAAATTTAAAAATTGAAATAATCCAACGAGAACTAATTTATTTAATATTTACCTAAGTAATTTATAATTATTTTATATGAATATGTTTAATTAATATTTTTCATTAAAATTAATAATATATTTTTATACGAAAATTTTGTTAATGAATGAGACGTTTTCCCCCTCCGTTTGTCAACCACAAATTGGAGTTATAGATTAAGCATGGCAACAAAGCTGGTGGGCTTCCTGATTGGGCTTCGAAGAAGCAGACCAAGAAGTAATGGCCCAGCTACCACACTCCCAAGCAATTAAGGTAAGCTTGATCAAGGTCAGCTTCATCAATCCAATCTTGACCCATAAAAATTCAAAATTTTCTACCTATTCTTAAATTATTATTTTTATAAATTTATTCAAAAATTAATATCATGGTAGATAGAGTAAAATGCATGATTTTCCTTTTTAGTTTTGTTAAAATTACACGAATTCTTCTCAATCTTTAAAACATATACAAATTTTTTTTGAGTTGTATTGAAATTATACAGACTTTTTTTTTTTCAAAACTCCTCTTAAAATAAATAATAAATTACATAGGCATCCTCTCTATGAGAGAGGATTGTGTATATTTTTAAAAATAGAGGGAGGTATTTGGTTTTGAGAATAAATGAAAAGTTTATGTAGTTTCAACAAAATTCATGGGAAGTTTGCATAAGTTTTAAAAAAATAGATAAGAGATTTATATAATTTTAGCAAAACTCAAAAAGAATTTGTGTATTTTAGTTGGGTAGATATTATATCACTTGTATTTGGCAAAAAGTCACAATAATGACTATTTTGCTTATATATATATATTAGTGAAATATTGTATATTTTTAATTACTTTTACACAAGTTATTTTTATCTATTTTATTTATTTATTTTCTTTTCATTTCTATTTCCATGTCTAACATTTTGAATATTAAATGTCTTGTAATGATTATAGGAAGAAATTAGCAATATATATTTATAAAAATTTACCAAATTAAGGATCATTTGGAAAATAAAACATTGGTCTTAGTTATTATCAATTTACATCAATGTTGCTCTGCCGTCATTGCTATGATAGAAGAAAACAAGATGCTATGACTATGCACACAAGGCATCTTATCCATCTCACACACAGGCCACAAATATGGAATTTGATAATTCTAATTTTACCTAATTTGAGATAAATTAACTAGTCGTACATCATATATAGATAAAGCTAATTAAGGCCCATGCAGAGATAAAGCTAATTGACACTCACCCAATGTTTGCCATCCTAAGATTGGCAAGTAGGGACCTTTAAGTTTGGATTTTTATTGTTTAAAGAGCCAATATCAATCATGATTTAATGCAACTCCACATAGAATAGAAAAATAATTATACAGGGAAAACCAATGGAGTTGGTGGCTTTTGCTATGATCATCCTACCTTACCAATTGTACTTGAAGCATGCTACCTAAAGGGATCAAAATGAAGATTAAATGTTAATGGTTATGCTCCTGTTCTTTTACCTTTTTGTGAAAACTTGAGGCTCTTCAAGACCTTAAGGTAAGGTTACTAAGTCGTGTAGCATCATAAGCTTATGATATTCCAAACATGCTGCCTTAGGATTGCAAATCATATGCTATTCATGTCTTGTTTTAGGCATTGCAAGAGGAAAAGCATGGAAAGTGATAAGGTTATAATCAAGAACATATGTAATAATATGATGAATATATTTTAAGTCAACTCTCGTTACTGTCTGGCTTGACCTAATAGATCACAATAACCAAATTACACTTGAGGAATTCTATTATAAAGATTCTATTATGCTAATTAGTTAAAGGTTCTTCTCTTGCTTACCTTGACTTTATTTATGAAAGTAATTTGAAGACCAGAGTTTGTAACAGAGCCACCAGCTCTCTCATGTCATTGATGTGCTTTATTTTGTAGGATTTGAACTCTCATTATTGTCTAACTTGGCCCAATAGATCAAAATGACCAAATTACACTTGAAAGGTTCTTTGATAAATATTCTATTATGCTAAATAGATAAAGGTCCTTTTCTTGTTAACCTCAAACTCTTATGATGAAACTAATTTGAATATAGAGTTTGTGACAGAGCCACTAGCTCTTTCATGCCATTGATCATACTCTATTTTGCAAGATTTGAAGTTTGCTTACCATTTATAGAAGGCCCCCTTTTTGATTGAAGAACACTAAAAATTCACTAGTAAAAATCCCTTTCATTATAAGGGACTAGTTATGCCAGCAAAGGTTAGATCCATTATTAACTTGCTATATATAGTTCATATATACTTGCTATTACTCACAAATGTCATGTTTGCCATAGTGACATTGATGATGAAATTTTGGCAAAGATCTTGTTTCCACTTGTTGATGGGACCTAGAAAAAGACTTTGCTTGAAATGTTGAGGCTCAAACATGCATGTCCATTGGACTTAAGAAGCAAATAAAATTTTTATTTGTTTTCTCCTATCTTTAAGGGTTTTTGTATAGAGGTTTTTTGAGACCAACAATTATATTCTGATAGTAATTTTTTATTTATACCCAATGAGAAGGTACAATGTTCTTAACCCTAAAATAAGGAGACAATCATTTGCAACCAAAAACATTATTTGGGTTTTAGTTAGGACTATTTGAGACATAGAAAATACACTATGCCATAAAAGTTCAGAAATTAGCCTGCACAAAAATTTTCTCCCATAATTTGATCTCTAAATGTAGAACAATAGGCAATCAATATAAATTATATAAAAGCACTAGGTTTACACAAGAAATGACTAATATCTTAAGCGAGCATCCCAAAATTAGTAGAGTAGATTAAGGTGGTTGATGTAATGACTTTTTTGACTATGTGTTAGCAACAGATGAATTGATAAACAAAAAATTACAAATGAATAAAAAAAGTAACTAGACTAATAAGCAATAGGAGATTTCATCAATGATAAACATAGTGAGTAACATTGGTTAAGTGAAAACAAGGAAAGATTCGTACCCATTTGCTTTAAAACATATGGTCATGGCCAGCTAAGGAAGCTATGATGAATGATGACTGTGATTGTAGCAATGATGTGACAATGATAAAAACCACTATTGCTAGTCTACCACTATGAAATTTTCTTTTGCTTTATGACATTATTGGAACTATTCATTCTTTCATGACCTCCAAAATAGGAAGACATTAGTTTCAAGTTTGCCAGATGGATCTTTGCTACAAAACTATGTATTGGGTTACACAATTCATTCCAACAATTTTATAGAGTCTCAATTATTACCAATTTTTAATTGATGAGTTGGAAATGTTAGTTGGATTTATGTAAGCTAGAAGGTGTGAGACTTTAACAAGATGTGTAGTTGCTTGATGTTGGTTTTTTTCAAGAGTAGTTAATTATAAAGGTTTTTGAGTTAATTACAAAGGTAAACTAAAAAGACATGGAAATGGTAAACCTTAATAAGGTAAGTTTTCATTGATCTATTATTTTATTCATCTTAGTTATTTATATATGAGAGAGGACAGAAGAAAACACGAACTTTAACTCAAATAAAAAGTCTAATGGTTTGGCTATGAAAGGTTATATGGCCTAGGAGAAAATTTTGTCATATGTAGCCATTCAAATGTTAATTATCTTACGTAGTGTCTTAGCCTTATATAGTAATTCTAAGAAAAATCTAGAATTATAACAATAATAAGTATTAGCATTACTAATTAGAAAAAAAGATAAACTTAGAAATTTCAATATTGCTTTGCTTGTGTTGAGAAAGAATTATATTGAGAAATATGTAGAACATTCGGTTACAAGAAAGCCATTGGCATGCTGCCATGTGGCTAATAAGGATTCTAATAAAGAAAAATTATATAACAATACTTACACTAGTATTTACACTAGTAAAATAGTGACAAGAAGGTATAATTTTGGTATGCAACACTTATCATATGGAGAGGACCACATAGTAAGAAACAAAACACACCTTATGTCTTGCCACCCCTTTTCAAACGAGTTGATGAGATACACACTTTGAGTTTATAATAAAGAAACCAAAAATGGGAATATGATAAAGCCTTCATAAGGCAATCTACTACCTAACCAAAAAAGGGTAAATAATGGATTAAGAGTTTATTAGCTAGCACTTGATCATGGATGTAATGCACATCAATCTTAAAATGTTTCATTTGAAAATGATATATAGAATTAACAGCTAAGGTACTTGCACTAATTTTTTCACACTATATCATTAGAACTTGCTTGAGAGGAAAATCAATTTCTTTTAATAGAGACTATATCTAAGCAAGTTTGGTAGCTAGATTAGTTGGAGCTCTATATTTAGACTTGGTGTTAGACCTTATTACAAAGTTTTGTTTCGTAGATGACCACAATACAAGAGATTCACTAAAAAATATACAATAACCAACCATTGATCTCTTGTCATTAGAACAAGATGCCCAATTTGCATTTGAATAACTTATTGTGATATTTAAGTGCTTAGATAATTTGATGTGAATTTCATAATGGATGGTACCTTCGAGGTACCTTAAGATTCTTTTAATAGCCTACCAATGGAAGAAAGAAGGAGAATTAAGGAACTAACTCAGTTTATTAACTGAAAGTGATGTGTTAGGCCTAATGCTCATCAATATTGCAAGGCACCTATTGCACTTCATAGGTTCACCATTATGTGCTAATATTGACTTACCTACAACCATAGGTGTTAGGCAAAGAGTTGCATTCATCATATCAAATTTTTTCAACAAATTGAGAATGTACTTCCCTTAATTTAAAAACATTCTAGTATTATCTAAAAATACTTCAAGGCCCAAGAGGTAATGTAGGGGACTAAGGTCTTTGAGTGAAAAACATGTTATTAAGCTTCTAAATAAAAGATTGCAAATAATTAGAGTTGTTCCCTACCACCAATATGTCATCAACATAAATTAAAAATATTAAAAAAATTTCTTATGACTTGAATAAAATAAGAACTATCTCCTTTAGTACCGTGAAAACCTCAGCTAAGTAAAGGAGTTCAAGCCCATTAAACTAGGCTTTAGATGCCTATTTTAAATTGTAAAGAACCCTTGAAAGTTTATACATATAATTAGGTTGACTAAAATCTTGAAATATCTTTGGTTGATTCATGAACATAGTTTCTTAGAGATGACCATTTAGAAAAGTATTGTCGATATCCAACTATTTAAATTCCCAATTGAGAGATATTACAATTATGAGAATTAATCTAATTGTGGAGGTTTTTAGAATAGGATTGTAGGTCTCTTTAAGTCAACTCCAAGGTCCTATTGAAACCTTTTGCCAACAAGCCTAACTTTGTGCCTTTGTACAGTACCATCTACATTTGTATTTGGTCTTGAAAACTCACTTGTAATGTACTATTTCTTAACCATTATATGGAACAAATGTCTATGTTTTGTTTCTTACAAAAGTATCAAACTTAGTTATCATTGCCTTTCTCTAATGAGGGATCTGAAGAGCAACTTTGACTTTTGTAAGTTCAATATTATCTTTTAATTTAACCTATGAAACACTAACAAAGGGATTTTCAACTTGAAAATTCTCTTCTTACTCCTTGTTATCATTTGATGACCTTAAGTGTCTTGTTTTACCCTTGGACTTTAAGAAAAGCTTTTAATAAAGGCCATATTATAATTATTTTGATTAATATCTACTCTAGTATTAGATTAAAAGTGCTTAATGATTGACTAGTTGTAAAATTAATATGAGTAGATAAGGAAGACATGTCAAGATACAACCTTACTATAAGAAAACTAGAGGTAACTTCTGTGAAGTTGAAAGTTGAGGAAAAGTATCTATGCTAGAAATATAGAGGAAAGAAAGAAGCTGGTTCAATTTTGGATTGAGATGGTTGTTTGGTATTTAGGAAACTAACTTAAAAAGGAAAATCTATTTCATTGAATGTAACATGCCTCGAAACATATATTATTTCAGTTGAACTTAAGCATTTATATCCTTTTGTGTGAACTGCTATAACTAAGGACACACTTTATGGTATGAAATTGCATTTTGTGTTGGTTGTATGGTTTTAAGCAAGGATAGCAACCATAATTAAATGGTTTAAAACTCCTATAATAAAGTTGTCTTTTGTAAAGTTGAGAAAAATGTTGACTTCCCTTGAAGGATAGATGTTTATAGCTTGTTAATAGGATACACTGAGGTTTGGAAAGCTTTCCACCAATAATGTAAGGGTATCCTAGCTTGTGCTTGCAAGATAAGTCCAAGTTCTACTATATGCTTATGCTTTCATTTTGCTCTACCATTTTGAGCTAAGTGTGTAGACAAGAATGTCTAAAAAGAATGGCTGAAGTTTGAACAAGGTTAGTGAAATTTCTAAACTCTTCTCCCTAATCACTTTTTAGGACTTTTATTTTTCTCTTAATTTGGTTTTCAACTAGATTCTTGAACTACGTAAAGGCATTCATAGTTTTTCTTTTATTTTTAAGGGGTTAAATCCAAGTGTAATAGATAAAATCATCAACAAAATGAATGTAACATTTATATCCAATTGTGGAAATAATAAGAGAAGGTCCCTACAAGTTTGTGTGAATCAAATCAAGAGAATTCCTAACTTGAGTTTGTGATAATTTGAAAGGGAGTGTGAGATCTACTAAATTGGTAGCCCTCACAGAATGTAAAATTTTCATTAGGTTTCAATTTGACATTGCATTGTTGTATAACTTACGATAAGAGACAATTAGAATGATGGCCAAATTTCCTATGCCATTATTCCTTAACAGAAAGTAAAATAGTAAGACTAGTTGTATTTTGAGAAGTATGGTTTCTATAAGGATTGTAATGAAAAGCAACTAGGTGGAATGGTATTTAGACTTGGATTGTTGAGTTTGTACAAGCCTTCATTAAGCTTTCCTTGTAACAAAACTACTCCTATTAGTTTATCTTTTACAAGACAATTAAGTGAGTGAAATTTTATAAAAACACTATTATCTGCAATTAGTTTAGAAACACTTATTAAGTTATATGCAATAGTTAGAACATGTAGATATATTTCATTATTAGAGACTATGGTTTATGGTAGGAAAGATCAGAGTAACCAATATTCATAATTGTAACCTCACCATTTCTTACAACTAACTATGTCTTACCAGAATGATCAATTAAATGTTCAAGTTGGTTGATATCATTTGTCACATTGATGCTAGCTCTACTATCCATATACCAGGCTTGGTCATTGACAATAGTAGGAAAAGCTATATATGTAAAATAGGCAGGTTATGAAACATTCTCACTCGTAAGGTTCACCATTCTTGTTTTGTTCAAGTAGAGCTCTTATATAAGATTTATCATATCTGAAGTAGCAATTGACAACTATGTCCTATTTTGCCACATACTTGGCAAGTGGGTTTGTTGTTGCTTATGTTGCCTTTACCATAGTTTCCAACATCATGAGAGCTTATCTGACTAACTCCTCTTCATTGTTTGTGATTAAAGTCATAATTCATTGATTGATTTTCAAACTTGTTCATCATGACATAAGCAAAGGGTTGTCCAATATTTAGAGTAAGCTATTTATTTGTTGCAACCTACTTTCATGTTTAAGAAGGGTAGCTTGCAAATCAATCGAAGTCATATTTTCATTTTCTAAAAGTTGAACTGCAATTTGATTTATTCAATGGCTAAGTTAGCAAGTGTTTGGGTAATAAGATCATTCAAAGAAATTGAATTTCCAACAAAAGTCAAATTATTAAAAATTGACTTCATTTTGTTAGGGTAATCTTCCGTCTTCATAGACCCCTTCCTTGTTCTTTGTAATTAACTCTTGTAGAGTATGATTTTGGAGCATGTGTATGCTTTTGAAAGGTCCTTTATTACCTTTCACAAATCCTTCGATGTGTTGCAATGAAGCATCTATGATGCTATTTCCAGCGACGTGGTATTGTATAACCATCCCAAAAGCAACTGGTTAGTGGTAACCCACTCTTTAAATCCTAGATTTATTTTATCCTCTGCAACTTCAAAGAGAAACTTTGGTGGACATGGCTTGGGACCAAAAATGTAGCCATCAAGTTTGTTGCCTTTGATAATTGGAGGTATCATAGACTACCACAATAAATAATTACTTCTGCCTAGCTTTATAGAACAAACTTGATTAAGTGAAGTGATCAAAGGTGTGGTTTTTTTGGGTACTGATTGTGAGAGGTGAATGGACTTCTGCAACTTGTTTACTTGTAGTAGCTCTAGCGACTAGTGTAGACACTCCTTGACTATCGATGGCATTAGCCTTTAGGCTGTGATACGAAGGAAGATAAACTCAAGACACTATTGCTTAGCTTGTGTTGAGAAAGAATCATATTGAAAAATATATAGAACACTCAGTTACAAGAAAGCCATTGGCGTGATGCCAGGTATCATATGGAGAGGACCATACGGTAGGAATCAGAATATGCCTCATGTCTTAATTACAAAGTGCCATATTTTAAGGAATTACTACTATTGTCTTGTTTTATGGATGAATACCTTGAATTCTGGTTCATTGTGTTGGGAATTATAGGAGGCACACAGCGGAAACATTAAAAATTTTGATCCCAATTCCCACCAAGGATCCACCAAAATCACTTAAACTGAATAGGTTCAGAGAATTACCTTATTTTCTTCCGATTGAGTTTGTTGTTTGCTTTTATTTGGATCACAGGAACTGACCGCAGATCAGCTCCCTCTACTGGTATCCACACGAACGGGGTTCAGCAACTCAAAGGAGTGTGCTAGCAATCTGTCCGTACAGTCCGTACGATGTCTCTCTCTCTAAGGATTTTGGAGGTAGCTCTAGCTCTAGCTATGTATATGATTTTTTCTAATATGGAAACCCCTATTTATAGACTAGAGTTTCAGATATATTTAATTAATCAAAATTAATTAAATATATCTATTAGTTTAAATTCAAATCTATCCTATAGTTTAAATTTAAACTAACAATATCTAGAGCTTAATTTAAATTATCTGATTAGTTTAAATTTAAATCTATCTGATAGAATTAAATTTAAACCTATCTGATAGAATCAAATTTAAATTATCTGATTAGTTTAAATTTAAATCTATCTGATAGAATCAAATTTAAATTAATCCATATATATATATATATATCAAATATAATATATATATATAATATATAATATATTTCAAATTTAATTATTTATATATATATATATATAAATAATTCCTCCATCCTAGATATTCATTGAATCTAGACACATTTCTGATTCAATGAATGTGGACATTTTAGTTCGAGTTGGTCCGTTCTTGTGTGCGACCCTGCAGGCCCATATGATGTTGGCAGTGGGCCAACTACACTGTTTGACCCACAAATCACAAGCGGCCTCTAGCAAGACATTGTGACTACCCAAATCATACGGGATCGGTGATCCGATGTAACCTATCTTATAACCCTATCATATCCCTTTTGTCACACGATATCTAGATCGAGTATGAGACATGGAAATGTCATTCTCAACTTGCTCGATCATAACTTTTTCGATCTCCGAGCAGACTGATATAAGATGGAACCCTTTCCATTTGAGCATGGCCATGCATTTCTCAGTCACACTCATCGAGGGGCCCCGAAATATCTCTCTCTATTAATTAGAGGGACAAATTCCATCTTGACCACTCATCTTCCTCTGCATGAATTTCATTATACCTGATCATAGTCTTTATAATCACCCGGTTAAAGGTGACATTAGACTATGCCAAAGTACAGTGTCCTTCATGTAGGAATCTATGGTGATCTCAGGTCCAAGGGATCAATGACATAGTTATATATGAAATAAATTTATGACCTAATCCATGTAACTTATCTCATGACGGGTTTATCCAGCGTCCTGTTCTCTAATACACGCCTATGATTTTGATTCATATCATCATATATGATTAACACTTAATCAATCAAAATCATACTAATCTTAATTCATCGTTGTTCCCACAAAGATGATTGATTAGGGACATTTTGGATAATTCAAAAATAATTTATCCATAGATATTATTATATATAAACATGCAAATAATATAATAATGTAATAAAAAGAAAACTCTTATTTCGTAATAATAAACCATGTTCGCAATACAATGATTGGCTTAGGGCACAATCTCCAACACATTGTTCATGCACAGATCTAAAATATTCTTGAATTAATTTATGAGGAAACTAACCTAAGTATAAGGGAGAATGAAAGTGACCTCCATCTATTATTTTATTGCAATTAAGAAGTCAGCTCAATACGTATTGTCAGAGAAATTAAAGGAAGTCATGGCACTGTTGCTTTTACAGCTTTAATAATGTCAGACATATTTTTAAAGTAACAGTCAAAAGATTTTGGTTTGAATTGAACACCTATATTTACCCTTTGGAGTTTTTTGGTTACGTTATTCTGTCAAGATATGTGGAGGTTTAGCCCTAGTGTTTCTTGGGATGACACCATCCTGTCATGGGGATCAGATACGCCAAGTAGTTTTAAGTTGTCACTATTTTAATAATACCACTTAGAACTAAGCATATCTTATCAATGGTGATACTGATTCTTTTTCCTCATGTTCCCTGTTTTTTGGGATTCTTTTAGGCTCGCTTTATATTGCATCATCCTTGTTATCAGTAATAATACTAGATTGTATCTCAACCTGAACCAATGACAAATTTCTGCCAACAAGAAACCAGAACAATAAATGCAAGTTGAACTTCAATTATGTTCCACAAAACTTCAAATCTTGTCCATCATGCAATATCGTTTCAATAAGGACGAGATCATCCGTGTGGGTACAAACAGATGAGACAAATATAAACTGATATTCATATTACAGTATTGCATTTTGCCAGACACGTGAAATACCAAGGATATATTTGTCAACAAATTCAGAACCCAACCTAACGAGCTACCACAGATGAACAGAGACGTGTGTTGCAGATTTGTAGACAAAATACAGCAAAATTGGCCGCACGAGCAGTCACTGACTTCACCAAAGATTCCTATAACAGCTTTTCAAATATGTGATTTACCAAAGAAATTTCCTCTCATGTCGAGAAAATCTCGTTTTTTATTATTATAGATTACATCGACAATGCACATTTGGATTCTTTGATTCTCCTAGAAAGTTACAATGCATTTTGCAGAAGAAAGAAAAAAACAGAGTATATGGTACCCTTTAAATTACCATTCCCAACAGGAAAACTAACAAAACTCACTCAATTCTTTTCGCTAGTGCCTCTATTGGTGGACCACAATTTACTAAGCATTCTTTTGGGTTGAGTAGGAAGAGCGCGAAGAGCCTTGAACTTAGAATTTCTCCCGATTCCGTTGCGAGTGACATCATTTTCATCTAAGTCATCATCCTCAGCAAGCTTCATCCTGAGAGTTGAACTCCTAGACTTAGGTGACTTGAAGCCAGAAACACTCCATTGGTCATCTGCATGTAAGCTTGTAGTAGTGCTTAATGGAGCAGTGTGTTTTAATGGGTCAATGCCATGTGTAGTAAGTAGTGCCTTGAGGTTGCTTGGCAAGTCAGTCACTTTGCCACCAGCTGCTGCAGCTCTAGCTTGCTCAAAGAAGAGTACTTGGACTACGACCCTTAGGGGGAGTAGTTCATTCTGGGCTGCATGCATGCAGGCTTCCATAGACAGTTTTTTGCAGTCAAGGATTCTACACAGTCTTTTCCTTTCGCTCTTGTTGAGTTCTGGATGAGCCTGGATTGAACAAGGGAGAAATTTTAGTGATATTAAACTAATTAGGTACTCCTGCAAGCTAGGTATTTTACGGACTGGTTCGCTTATTTTCGAGAAATTGCTGAGTACATTTCTCGTCATTGATACAAGAAGTCAATAATAATGGACTAAATAGGTATGTTAGTGAACTCCACTACTTGCAACACCAACTTTGGTGAGCTTTCATTTGTTCCTTGCACCATCTGATTGTGCAAGGTGCTGTCTTTAAGAGTTTTCTTATTTCCTTCCATGGCCTAGTTTCTACAGGTTTGACTTAACTGGCAGCCAGACATGCTACATCATTCAGAGTTCTATAATATGGGAATTTAAGCTTAGCATACAATCATTCAAGTGAAGAACTCAAGAACATGTACTTCTTTTTCATTTTCTCCGTATAGTAGCAATATCAATTAACTCTCGCACAGCTTTCACAGCCAAGTGAGTTCATATAAACTTGAATAAAAACCAGCAGTATATCACTCACAACGAGGATCTGTTCATGCTGAATTTCTGGTGGGTCAGCCTACACCTAATCGGCAATAAATGTTGAATAGGAGAAGATTTCAAGGTGAAGAGAGCTCATAATCCACTAGTGGTGTCCCACATGCTAAAATGTGAAAGTGAAACTTGTTCAGTCACTGTTTTTCTTCTTAGACTTCATATATTTTCATCAACAAAGTATAAATAAAACGCAGAAATTGCATAACACAATAAACATTTTATCTTCTAATATTTTACCTTGAGATAAATGTCAATGGCTTTGTAGAGTTCATCATGATCATGTCTCGCAAAATCTGGTATACTTTCAGCAAGAGCAATGAACTTGGACATAGGCAAATTCACATCCTTGGAAACCTCTTGAAGATACCTATCCACAAGCTTTGCCACCTTCAATTTTGAGCTATGAGATGCTGAAGACGACCTCCTACTCTCCTGGAATTCAAAATCAATATTTTCGGCTGAACGTGACCTCCTTCTTTCAACTGCCAGCCTGGATCTTGGTGGGCTGGTTGGGGGACTCTGACCTTGTGACATAAATTGCTCCAGTATGGTCATCACCAACTCAACATCATACAGCATATCATTGGTGTAAGACAATGAGGGTATTAAAAGATCATTAACCGTGGCTTCCTCCAACTGAAGTCCTACCCTTCTAGCTAACTCCATTTTTGAAGAGGAAGAAGCATTGAGAATGTTAGCTGCTTTCAAGAGTTTAAGAAGGAAACTACAAGAAACAGCACCTTTCTCTGCTGGAAGCAAGCTTGCTATTGATTCCAAAAGCAAACGATGCTGTGAGGTTATTTCACTTGCAGAGTCTAAATCAGAGTCAGAAGCTGCTTTCTTATTGGATTGTGCTTTTCTTGAGATATTGGGAAGCCAACGAGAGGCATAAACTTTCAATGCATCTCCTATGATATTTGAGGGTATCTTGCCACCAGATTTTATTGCTATCATGGTCCTCCAATAGAGATCTATGCTCAATTCTGCTAAATCCTCAGCCCACCATCCCTTACTTGCTGATTTATGCCTCTGACTCTCGTTTCCATTGCAAGATACATCATCCCTGACCCTCCTGGAATAACTATGTGACAAACTCACCTTTGAGGGGTGACTTAAGACCTTAGAGGCAATTGCTTCAATGCATCTGCTTGTAATTGCTAAGTCCTCTGACCACAAAGGCAATGCTTTGGTGCTCTGTAGAGTCATAATAGAATCCTTCCAACCATGAAGAATGCAAGAGTTGAGAAAAACCTCAAGCTTATATATTAAGTTCCCCTTCTCCACATCCTCTGTCATCTGTAAGTATTCAGCAGCACATCGAGCAGCTACAATGTTGTAAGCACTAAGAGTGATAGTAATACCGTAGCAGAACTTAGCACACAGTTCAAATGCCTCCACTCCACCAGGAAAATCAGGGAGTTGGACTATCTGGTGCGGAGAAGAATCAGGTGATTCTGAGCATAACCTTTGTAGGCGCAGGCATTTGGACAGCAGGGGAAACTGAACAGAATCAGCATGAACTTTCAGATAATCAGCGTTTAAAATAACAATTAGAGAGGAAAAAAAAATCAAGAGTTTCTGTTATTGATATCCATAATTTTTCAAGAAACTTACCTTATGAAGTAGATACCTACTCCCTTTTACTTGAATTATGAGGTCGCTGGAAACTTCAGAAGAGACTGACCTGCACACAAAGATAAGAAACTCATGTTGTTATCTTTAAGATGCATCTTCTAAGATAAAATCTCAAATTAGTTATTAATGTCTTGCGTTCCTTACCTTACTGCTTCTGCAGTGTAGAAGGTATCTGGACGAGATCCTAGCTTCATAAACTTCATGACTGTTTATTTCTATCCCTCTATAGCGTACGTTCCTCCGCCACTACTGCATGTTTCAATCAGCTGAACTATAGTTCTCTATAAACTCCCTGCAGAAACTATCAAAGTAAAGATCACTTATTGCCTGAGTAAGCCCATGTGGAAACTGAACCAATAGAACTCAAGAGAGGGTCAGACAGAGCCAGTGGAGAAAAAGGGGGGGGGGGGGGGAAAAAAAAGATTCATCAGGGGAAAAAAAAATAGAACTTACATGGAGAGAGAGGATGTAAAAGTTTCAAGAGGAAAAGAAAACCAAGAGCTCTGTTGGGGAGAGCAACAATATATTCTAGTTTAATAAGAAGGATTCAGAAAAATGTTATAATTGAAAGAAACCCAGTAGATCAAACACTCCAAAGTTATGTCATTATAGTCAAATTGCTACACCCCATGTGATTTGGACATTTAAACAAAGAGCCAAAGGGCAATGCAATACATAAAATTCAAGCACACCCGCACACCAACAGAGTCAATCAGATTACGGAGGCCTCACAGACAGTAAAATAAACAATAGCATATTAGCAGCTCAGGGACAGCAACCAACAATATGCAAGAGGTAGATTTTATTCAAAAACAAGTCAATACTTCAATTAGAAAAACTCAAGGGTTCAGGCTTGAGATGACGACCTGAGGAAAGAAGAGCATCTAGCTACTCTCCCGATACAGAAACTGCCAATCATTCATCGGAAAATTCAACCTGCAAAAACTGTGTCACTTTATTTATTTTTTCTTTTGCTCTTTGTTACTCGGAAGAAGAATATATATTATTTTGGGTAAAAACTTAGAAGAATATGAATATGATTTTAGTGGGTTTTGCTATGGACATGCCAGCGTGCCATTCTATAGGCAACTCACACGTGCTTATCCTGGGCCCACCAGTGCCCCTCCTTCTTATCATTGCCACGACATTTCTCTCTGTCTCTCTCTCTTTAAATTCTGTCTCCATTTTATTTTTCTGGGAACGAGATATTATTATTTCAGAAAATTCGTCCAGATCCCATTTTTCTTTTTAACTATGAGGCTCCGCAGATTATCATAGTCAAACACTATTTTATTTTATACGCAAAATCGTAGATGTCTCTCTCAATGTTTCCCTCATCAATCCTAAAACGGGAATATTACAGAGAAGATAATTTGCCTATACCATATAAAAAGGAGTGCAAATTGTTGTCCAAAGTTAAAAGTTAAGAAAATAAAAAATCAGAAAAAGAAAAAGGAATAGGAATAGATGTATATCACTATATCGTATCGCTATCAGAGATGACTTTCTACAATTCTAGCGGATAGCCTCAATATACTTTCTAGTTTATCATATAAATAATCATGGAAAGAAGTTTAAAATTTGCCCTTGGTTTACCAACAATAACCAATCTGCCATTCTTTGTCTCTCAAGTTTTCTCAGCTGTGACCTGCTTGTTTTCTTGATCAGCATTCATTTTTCATTTATAGCTAATGGTCCAGAAGGTTCGGATTATATATATGTGCGTATATTATTGGTGTGAAACCAAGAAACCTGAGGTTATACCATTCCTGAGATGTTGGTGTTTAATTAGGTAAAATTAAGCTTTCTGATGGCAAATTAAAGCTTCAGGTGCTGAAATGGTTAAAACGTGTTAATCTTGCAGTTGAGGGTCATCTTCAACCTTGGTTTGCTTTGAAACAATTAGCTTATGTTAGTTCTGGATTTCTTTATTTTTCAGTCTGCTGATTATATCAACTACATATTGAGGAAAAATTGGACTGATGGGTGTGGGCCCTCCTATTGGTAGAATGAATATCATAAGACTTATGAACCTATGATATTCGTGATTGATTCCATACTATCATGAACAAAGAGAATTAGTGTAACTTATCTGATTTTAATACTATAAATCAAATATGATTCACTAGACTTGAAAAGGAAGAATATGGAAAAGACTGTCAGGTTCTAATTATATGCTTCATCAATGATCAAGTCCTCTAAACCCCACTTTAATATGCTACGATATAGTGATTTCATTGCCAAGAGATGATGATAAAATTGGATGAGATCAGTTTAATTTGTTCTAGTGATGCTACTATTAGGTCATATATAACGAATAATCTCAAAGCTTAATAAATGGTCCTATGGCCATTTATAATTAGGTGGGTTGTGGTTTTCCAAAAGCGATTATATTACCAAGAAAAAGTCATTGGTATAAAAGTTAGACAACAATTTTTTTCTCTTTTTTGATATAATAGTCTCATAAGAGCTTTTTATGAATAACAGATTTTGGTATTTAAAATTTTCGGTATCTTTTTAATTTTTTTTTTGTTTATTTGTGAATATAAACTTAATATTGGAATTTAACAAAATTTAGAATACTATGTTTAAAAAATTTTTGAATTACTGAACATATATAGTCACAAAATAAGATCAGTAACTCGCGCTTTTGATAAACCTTTATAACTTCACAACAATATGTATGAGAATTAATAAACTATTCCTTGTTAACAAAATAATTATATATGCAACATATTTTAGTTCCTACTATAATGTTGGAGTAATGATATCAATTTAACCCCCTGGATTGTGATTGTTTAAAAATTCTCAAATGCTGAGTTTTTCTAATTTGTAATTACCTTCAAAATTAATGGTGAGGTAGTTAAAGTAAAAAAAGCCGACAAAAATATTCTAGAGAGTTTTATGAAGAAGGTTTATTTCACCTAAAACATAATAAGTTGAATATAACAATTAAGTTACAATGTTTCATTTTATACTATTCGGCCTCGTCATAAGAACTTTTTTATTTGAATCTTCCGAGAAATGGCTTGTTTTCTATCATACGGGAAAATTATATTAATTGAGGCTAACTTTTTTTTTTTTTAAATATCATATTGATTGAGGCATGAAAGAAAAAGGTATATATATCATTTCAAAGTATAGCATTCAAAATTTTCAACCGTTCCATTTCAGATCTTCGTATTTTCAACGGTACCTGTACCAAAGAGGCCCCAACCAAGTGAGACAATATTTTATGAACTAAGCTGTACATGATTGGTTTAGATTTTGAATGGTCCAAGCATATTACAGACACAGAATTAATACTGCTATGTTTGGGTAAACAAGTGAGAATAGGAACACTTCTAATATAGAAAGACAACGACTGAACTTTTTAGTTAATTTCTTTTCCCAAAATAAATTTTACCATAATGGCATCTGGGTATAATCTTATAAACATGTCCTTAAAAGCAATTTTTTTAAAAAAAAAGGTGGCTCCATAAATATTTTATATACATTGCTCTTGTAGGATAAAATACAATTTGGTATCTTATTGTTTGGTCTGATTTTACTTTAATAACTTGTTTAAAAGTTAGCAATCAGGTTTAAATTGTTAGGATAATAATATCTTGTGGTATGTTATTAACTCTTTAATTAGAAAAAAAAAAAGATAGCACGTGATGATACATGATTAAAAAATTCCTTCAATTTGTCCAACTTTCATTCTCAAAATGTTTTAATTTTGCCGAATTTGATCTTTTGAATATTTTATCCCTAAACTCTATGAGAAATTAGAATTTTCATAGATAAAATGGACATTTGGGCAAAATAAAGAAAAAAATTTGGGATTTTGTTAAAGGGAAAATTTTAAGAAAGATATTTAATTATGTATGTTAAATTTGATATTTTAATTAGCTAAAGGGAAAATTTTGATTTTGAATGTATAAGAATTGGGGATTAATTTTGTAAGAAAATTACAAATTTAGGATGAAACTAAGGAATTAATTAATTAGAGGTTATGTTTTAAGGGAAAATTTTAAGGGATAATGTGTTGTGTGCGTTAAATTTGAAATTCTAATTAATCAAGGGAAAAATGTTGAACTTCAACGTAGAAGAAGTTAGGGATTTTGTACAAAAATTAAGAATTTAGGGCAAAATTTAAACAAAATTAGTAATTTCATTTAAGGGCAAATTTGAGAGAATATTGTATTGTGTGTGTTAAAATTAGGATTCTAATTGCCCAAAATTAAAAAAAAAAATTGATCTTTAATATATATATAATTAAAACTTTTGTAAAAAGAATTAGAAATTTAGAACAAATTTTAACATATTCCAAAAACACTCAATGGAATGACACTACACGATACCTATATGTGTGTGTGTGTGTGTGTGTGTGTGTATCTATTATTCTTAATATATATGTTTGTGTGTATGTATGCACAGGTGCCAACAACTTAAATTTTAGGCCAATTGAATGCCTTTTAAGTAACAAGGTATTAAAGTGAAATCAAACTAAACTATAGGTTACCAAATTATATTTCACCATTTTGATTTTTAATTTTGACACGTGAAATGTGATTTGACATACAATATTATACATACATAAATGCTCTAAAAATATTAAGAAGAATTTATACTGACGTGTTTTTGTCTTCGACCATACAATATCTCCTGTAATATTTAAAAATTATGGTTGACAGATTACCCTATTAGCTTTATTGCAATAACCCATTTTCTTTTAAATTAAAATTAAAATTTAACTGAATTGAATATATGCTGTATGTGACTTTCTCTTTACTAGATAATGTAAAAAGTCTTTCATTCCCATCCTCGTTTGGGATTAAGTGTTCATCATGCAAATTAGTTGATATTAAATTAAAGAGAGATTGCAAATAGAGATTGATGAACTAATTATTAAGAAGAATTGGTATTCCAATAAAGAGAAAAGCATATATAGCTCAAGCGTTTAAGTCGAAAAGTTTTTATGCAGGAGATTGTTGTAACGTGGCCAATAACATGAGGGTCGGTTGCAATCTTTTATAAATTGAGATAGACATTATAATTGGGAAAAAAATTACAATTACCCAAAAACTTAACAGAGTTAATAAATTGACTAATACGTCTAACTATATACCATTTTTTCTCACAGAAAAGGCCTAACTACATTTCATTAGTTCAAGCACAGAAGTCGAATATAAAATTTTAGGTATAACCATGTGTAATGTCATCTGGTTACAATCTCTCCTACAAGAGATTAGTTATTTTTTGCTTGGTGTCCCAGTTCTGTATTATGACAATCTTGATGTCACCTATCTGGCTGTCAACCAAGTATTTTACTCTCATGTTGCTCTTGACTTCCACTTTGTTTGGGAATGGGATGCAGCCAAAACGCTGTATATCTCAATTGTCTCATCTCATGATCAATTAGCTGATGTCCTCACAAGCCTCTGGCAAACTCTTGTTTTCACTTTCTTCGCTCGAGCCATCTGTCATTCCTTTCCAACTGGGCTCATAGGGAACTGTTAAAGCATGATACACGTTGTTAATATGGCACACGTGGCTTGACCAGATGGTGTTGTTCATTTCCCTCGGTTGATAGTGTTATTGTATGGTACTAGCAACTAAGATCTCTTTATACTACATAATCTTAACTTATTTTTTCTGTTTTATCTAATATCCTTATATATACACACATTCTCTTGTAAATCGTTCAAATAATGAATCAATAAAATAAATCTGGTTGAATCAATTCACATTCGGTGCTAGGTCAGTGATAGAAGTTGCATAAATCTTGCCCGTCCATTTTGTTGTCCCAGACAGGCTTAAACCATCACTTGTTAAGGCTAGGATAACTGAAACCATCATTCTTCTAGGTAGCGTTCGGATGGTCCGCTTTTGATGATTCACATTTGTAATGAGAATTTTTTTTAAAATAAAGAGTAAATTGTATAAATTTTTCCTTAAAATATATATAAATTTCTTTGAAAGTAAAAATTATCTTACATTTTAATTTAATTTTAAGTTTTTATAAAAATTTTTAAAAAATTAGATTAAAATTTAAAATAATTTTTATTTCATGAAAAATTTATATAATTTTAACAAAATTTAAGAAAAATTTATATAATTTATTTAATAAAAAAAATCCAAACTTTGTCAAATGGGTGGGGGTAATTGTAATCGAGCGTTTGACATGTCATCCAAAGTATATGATTTGACGTCATGAAAGATATTCCATTCATGAACTACACCCTCATACTCAAATCAAGCAAAATATTTATTTTTAATTGTGCACGTGAATTACCCCAGGATATTATATATATATATATATATATCTCTCTCTTAATTTTGTGTCAATAACACTGTTGACTGCTCTCTATCTTTGACGCATCCTGGTCTTGACTCTGTGCAATAGAATATCTCAATCTCTCATACGTACAACTTACCATTCCCAATGGGGCAGGGAAGCTTGGTAGAGAAACAGAACCCTTTTGGAAGGATCAAGAAGAACGAAAGAGTTGATAGGGACTTGGGCGTTAATTATTAATATAAAAAAGGAGTAGAGCACTAAAATTAATTAATAACGTGGACACGCACACACAACAAAATAAATATGACACCCTTAATGGAAGTGTTGGCTCAATTAGTGTCTTCCATTTCCTGATGCCCATCTCTGAGTTGGCTCCATGAATGGCAGTTCTGCAATTCTTGGGGAGTGAGAAGGGTAAAAATGGAATTAGAATGAAAATGGATGTGGTGCTTTGGAGGAGAGCCAGATCCGCCGTAACGGGTCCTTGCCTATGTTACCCAACGGGGTAGCCAAACGACACTGTGGGGCCCGTTTTGTGCTTTCTTCTCCCGTGGGACCTCCTCCTTGATAGAATACGAGGCTCTTGCTTCTTTCGCAATTAGAGTAAATTATATAAATTTTTTAAATTTTATTAAAATTATATAAATTTTTTAAATATATATTGATTTTTTTAAATAAAAAATTATATTACACTTTAGTTTAATTTTATTTTTTACTAAAATTCCCTTTGTTAATTTAAATACTTTTTGTTTAAATTCAATAAAAATAAAAATTACTCTTTTTTATTTTTGTTTGTGCATATTTTAAATGTAATATATATTTTTATATTTAAGTTAATGAAAAAAATTTTAAGTAAAAAATTTAAAATTAAATTATATATATATAATTTTAACAAAACCATAAAGAAAGTCGTATAATTTATACTCATATTGGGTAAACAGAAAATTCTCCTTTCATAATTATAATAGCTAGAATTGTTTTGTACTAATAGTAATAGTCACTTGCCTACTTCAAAATTATCAAATTCTGTTTTTATTTATGGTAATTTTAATTTTACGCTGAATCTAATTTTTAAGTCTGTCATACAGTTACTCAAGCTTTAGTAGTCATAGATCTTTTCTAATATTTAAAAAATAGTATTATTTAATCATATTATCCTCACAAATCTGCATGCTTAGCGAGTGAATCTATATCTGCTTTTAATTAATTGTTTTTTCACCAATTCTTGTTGAACTGAGGAAAAGGGGAGTAAAAAAAACAAAAAATATAATTAACTATAATATTTTAGATGTTAATTAGATATGTCTTGATATACATGGTATCTATCAAATATTACCAGCTTGGCAACGACTAAATAAACATAATTTATATTATTGCTTTGATAATCTGCTAATCATTGAGTAGCAAGAAACAAAAAAATTAGTAAAGCACGATATGGTTTCGCAATCTCTGTTCTTTTAGAGGCTTGAAAAGAGATGTGAAGGATAAAACAACCAATAAATTTAGAAGAAATTAAGAGAGAGAGGGAGAGAGAGAAGAAACTAGCTAGGGAAAGAGACAGTGAGGCGATCCCGCAAAATGCAATATTTAACAGATCTAATTAAGATCTTGCAAAAACAATAATGCAATCACAAATCAGTGTAAGACTGCCTGACTGAAGGGAGCTGTTGTTCTGATTTTTCCTGGTCCACTTATGTGAATAGTTAATTTTGATTTTAGTGATTAATATTTGTCAGCTAAAATTTTTGAAACATAATTATTTAACCAATTTAAATTTTTTTATGAAATTTTATTGGGTCTCACAAAGTTTGACAACAAACTATAAATTAGTTATATGGTAAATAAAACTAAGTTATTTTATACATACATATATATATATATTAGTTATAAAAGAAGATTTTACTCCCTCCGGTTCAAAATGTAAATCACTTGAAAAAAAAATTTTGATTCAAAATATAAATTATTTGGCCATAATTATTACTTTTCTTTTCATAATACCTTTCATTTAATAACAACAACTGTATTAACTACAGGAGTAAAGTTGAAAAGACATGATAAATATTTAAAAAATTTAAAAATATAACTAATTTCTTTTAAAAAATATGAATCTGTCAAAAGTGATTTATATTTTAGACTAAAAAAAAAGTATTTTTTTAGCATATGCTTGTTTATTAATTAAAGCATTGGAAAAGTTCTCTTGATTATCGGTTGAAAGTATTCTTAAACACTTCCTCTTTTTCCTCTAGTATATGTAAAAGCATTAATTCTATACAACTTATTGAGAATTTCTTAGAGTTGGATACATGTATACGCAATTGACCAAATTAAGCTTGTAATTAAACTTCATTCGACAACTTTTTTACATGATATATATGTTAATTAATGGGTATGGGCCGGGGATGATTGAAAACTGAAATGACTAGGGTGGTCGGGGCATGAACGCGGTTCCACCCGACACACCCCTCGCTTAGTCGTCGTTACACACAAAGCTCAATCGCTATGTGTTGGAAGCCATCGATGTCGGAAAACGTACGTAGAAGGGAATCCCGCGTTGGACACAAACATCAACCATCAACTATCACTGTTTCTGTCTCCTAAAATCCTTTTTCATCACTTGATTTTTTTACGTATTAGAGCCAGTCATGGTCATACTATATGCATGTGGTGCTACCGTTTCCTTCTGCTCAAGATGATCAATTTGAGCTTTACATGAACTGTACCCGTCACGAGCCACTAGGACCAAAATACAAATACTTTTTGGCCATTGATATATCAATTACCAGTCTCATTCAGCTTTTCCACTGGGGCTTCCCTTGTCATTACAACATCTACACGTACCATCGATCCTTCATCTTGTGGGGTCTATGTGTTTCTTACATACACAGAAACAAGTTCAAAAAAGAATACGCACCAAGTGGGAAACCCAATAAGTTCCAACCTAAGTTTATTTTTGTTCTCTTGCCTCTTTTCTCTTTGTTTTCTAGTGTTCTAGATATTCGTAAGTCGTAACCTTTTTTTTTTTATATTCTATGATTAGAGTGATCAGGATCAATTTCTTCTTTTAAGAAAGGGGCCCCTATGAGCTTTGCCTAGAATATTGACAATTTCAAAAACTGAGTTCTTCTGTAAAAAGTTAAAAAAAAAAAAGGGAATGATGCAGATATAAAGACAATGTTAAAGCAACAGTATCAAAATAAGCAATTCAGTAGTTCATGGTATGTCATAGTCATACATATACCACTTTGCTACGTGAGAATCTTGTGTTCCCTTCCTTGTCAATTTTCGGCGTAAATTAAAATCAACAATTTAAGGGGCTAATAAAATGTGTGCTTCCAGCTTCTCTTCATAATAGGACTGAGCTGGAAAATTTCATCTTTCTGCTAGCAAGTAGCAACTTTATGCTGTAATGCACTTATATATGCCCTAGTTAATACCTAATACAATCACATCAAATTTTTTAGATTAAATTATATTTACCAAAAGATAGATATATTAAAATTAATTAGAAGCAATTATATGAAGCCTTGCACTCCAAACAAATATAAAAAACTAATGAAAACTTAATAAAAGGAATATTCAAAAGATGGGATACACATTATAAATAATTAAGTATAACATTATTTAACTTTTAATGAGTACATAAACACATAATTGTGTCTGATTTAATTTACTAATCTAACTAAACAAAGTCTATAAAAAGAAAAAAAGAAAAAAAGAAAAAAATCTGCTGCAAACACTCCATTTGGAGATCCTGTGGCTATATTTTATCCAATGGTGTGGGGTTTTACAGAGACAAGAACCATATATAGAATGGGTTATATAAAGCAGAAATTACACGCATTTTCAGTTAACAGTTAATTAATAGGATTAGTACAAGGTACACCGCCGGCTAAATGATCAGCCTCACATTCGCGAGAAGTTAATTTATTAAATTGTCGTCTTCATTAGGTACCCCATGAGAATATAAGTAAATATATTAACTCCTTAATCCTAACTGGGGTCAATTTGATTTGTAAAGGGAGGGGAGGCATTCGGAAAGTGCTCTTTCATTTTAAGAAAAAGTTATGCCAATCATAATTGATACTGATTGGGTTATACAACAATTATACATAAAAATACCATGTTTTGATTAGTTTCTTTGATTGAATGTTAATATAATTAGGTGGGGGATGAGACAAAGCAATAGGAGAGACAATTAGTCAAAAAAATTGAAGAGCTTAAAAGATTTGAAAATAACAAAAATTAGGGTAGTTGGTAAATGATGATGAGAAATATGAAAACCTGTGGTTCCCCGAGTCACCTACCTTTGATGTGGCGGCTTTTGTCAAAGATTCGCGTGCAACGCATGGATTAGGCACCATGAATGTGACACCACAATTTTGTGTTTCAGCTTTGGCTTATTATTGACTCCATCAAACAAAAAAGGTGATCTGGGGATTCTTGTGTCTATGATTTTTATGATTAGAGTACTAATCCAATTATCATGTGCCCTTCCTTTTTTTAACACAAGTTTGACTTGAAAATTTGTATACCTCAGCACTCATCATAGATCCTATTTATTCTTACCTTTTTTTTTTTAATTTGATGGGGTAGAAAGTTGATTAATTTGGGTACCTATGGCGGCAATGACCTTCAAGCATGTGTGTTAATTTGTTTTCCCAC
Source organism: Erythrophleum fordii (assembly GCA_032878935.1). NCBI lineage: Eukaryota > Viridiplantae > Streptophyta > Magnoliopsida > Fabales > Fabaceae > Erythrophleum > Erythrophleum fordii. The sequence continues at coordinate 41,590,045 of JAVQMF010000053.1, read as the reverse complement.
TCAATTATCTCTTAATGCTAGATAAATTTTTGATAATATATTATAACAAACTATTTCTTTTAAAATGAATTTCACATAGAGGAATAATTCTTTTTCCCAACTCTTCTTTTATTAACAAAAATGACATTTAGTTAATTCAAACATCTCCTTTACGAAGTGAACCAGTAACAATTTTACTATGAAGTTGATACATTATTCTGCATGTGAGTGTCCACTTTGTCGACAACTCCAGAATACGTGTACTAGATAAGCATCTTAATAAATATCATTGTCCTTACAAAGTATCCAAGCATATGAAAAAGCATTTTCATTGATATCATCAAATAAAGCTGAATTCTAGAGATCATTTCAGCTTTTTTTTTTTAAGTGTTACGAAAACAGTCAAGGTTGCAAAGCAAAGTACTGTAATATTTTGGCTTAGTTGCAGGTTGAAGCCTATCCAAAATGGAGATGCAAGTTTAATTTTCCAACACGCAAATATCTAGCTTCTTGGGACAAAAAAACTGTGTGTGTGTGTGTGTGTGTGTGTTTTTAAAAAAAACCAAAATAGCTATGCTTATTCATAACTCAAACATCTGAACTATTTTCTTCCAAGTATTCATGCAACAATAAAAAAGAGGCAACTTATAAAGTTAATATCAGTTAAAAAGAATAAGTATATTGAATTTTCTTTTCTTTGAACCATTTATAATGGAATATGACGCATTAAACTAGTAAAAAAAAACAAAATAAGTTTTGAGTGCAAAATTTTAAATTCAAAATTAAGAAGAAAGGTTGTAATATTATTTATAGATCCCCCCAAAAGGATAAATAATACTTGTTTATACGGTGGGATAACCAACCCTAATAGATATTCCAATTAACTTAAAAAAAACTAAAAATTGCCCCCAAAAAAATACTGGTAAATAAGAAAAATTATAAAACAGCCCATCACATGCTTAAATAGTGGATTTTGGGCTAGGTTCCAGCCTCATCCAGGTAATGATCTGGTTCTGATGATAGTGAGCACAGAAAGAATTCTGTTGATATCTTACAGGCTTTGTAACTCCGCTCAATTAAAAGTTATTGTAATTTAAAGTCAGTATATCCATTTATGACTGACGGATATTTCATTTAGGCTTTTGGCTCTCAGCTCATTCTAAAGAATTATCTACTAGCTAGACCTTCTATATACCAAAATATGCATCACTCCTTAAATTAAGTTTTGAAATCAAAATAGGACGTCGCTGAGACATATTTGGGTGTATAAACTTAATTAATGACTATTACACATGATTTAAGAAGTTTTACCATCTAAGAATTTTAAATTTTTATTATTAATTTTCATTCACTTGTTCCCAAAAGAAAAAAATCTAATTAACAATGACTAAAAAAATTCCAAATTAGTGAATTGAAACCACTTAGCGATCGACCAGGCAGTGTTATGTTCAGTGTACACATAGCAACTTATCTTGACCGTTCTTTCATTAGCTAGTGAGGTTTGCTATCAACTTCAGAAAGAGAAAGAGAAAGATGAACATAATCCGAAGAAAAAACAGTTCCCTTTTTACTCTGATTCTGTCTGGCTTCGGATATACTCGACCTTGACGAGGATGAACATCGGGATATACGTGTAATTCAACTCTAATATTGCTCATGAATCCAAATCTTTTCATCATTACCTTCGTAGCAGATATGTCATAAAGAGTATAAATGCATATATCATTATCTAGATTCATTGTTCATAATGATTTCCCTCAATTTTTTTACACCTTTACATGGTTCCCGATTGTCAAACCAATGAGAGTCAACTCCAAACAGTAAGTCTTAGTCAATTTTATGAAGAAAAGGAAAACTTTAATTCTTTCTTTCATTCTTTCATTTTTTTGGAGCAACTAATCTGACTCCATGATTGAGAATTGACTAATAGATGAAATTCCACAATGAGTAGTAATTAGGTAAGCTGAGAGTGATGCCATTGGGCCACATTGTACGGGCAGCTGGAGGCTGAAATGAGTGTTCTTTTTCTTTTCCACTTTCACTATTGCAACTACTTGATTGCCAGAGATGTAATCTTTCTGTTCAAAATCTCATTCTTCAATTATTGTCCCGTAGACAGCCACGGCTGGCCATGGTTAAAAAGTTGCTGTAAGTGAAAGCATGCTTAGCCCATTGTCTTTTTTGTTAGCGTCAGAGGAACTTATTCATTCCTCATAGAAAAAGGACAGAAGGAACAGGATAAAGATTTTGATATGTGTCTCTAGAAGAAGAAGATGATGAAGAAGCAAAGATTGTAATTTGCGTTGAGGCAAACCCGAAAGCATTTGGGCTCCATGGTTTTGAATTCATAAAATCACACCTTTACGTTTGGTACTGAGAAAAACCAGAACACCCAACAAATCATATAGACCATCCTAACATGAGAGTAAAAATGTGTCTCTACCATAGTTTTAGTCGATATGTCCTTCTCATAACATTCAAATATTCAAAAAATAAGATATTAAAAACATCACATATAATATATAAACTTCTCATTGATTATATTTCTCTTTCAACTCATTACACTTATTTATATTATCCTCAGAAGAACAACGCCATGACACCTAAGAAGCATATTCAGCTAAGCAAAACATGAGTCAATCCTTTTTCTAACCAAATTAAAGCAAGTGGCATGTTTTCTTAGTTGCCACATGTCACATACGTGTCATTATTTGAGACAATATTTCCATGCATTTTGACAGCTATCTTGCAAGCGTCACCACCACTCTATTAATTATTCTACCCCATTGTTCTTCACCTTCATGAGCCCAATAAGGATCCGAAGCAAAAGAGAATTGATAGTTGCTCCACAAAATTTATGCCTAACGGTCCATAAAAGAAATTTATGTGGGCTTTAGGTTTACTTGAAGGCTTTTGATGAATGGATTTAAAAAGTGAAGAAAAATAGGTCATTGATATGATATAAGAATAAGAACAAGCACAATAAATACACACACACACACACACATATATATAAGCGAATGCTAACTCTATACCCTATGGTTACAACTCTTTTGAGATTGGATCCTATTATATTGAATGGCAATTCATGTCATTTCCATCATGAAATGACTAGCCCCCGTGGAAAGAAGGAAGCAATTATTTGTTCAGTTGTTGTATTGGGTCAGCCCACTTGCTTAGGTGCTCGTTTGCTTTCTCGGCCTGCAATTGTTAAACCACAAAATTGATCAAATAGTCATCAACAACAATGTGAAATTGGAGAAAGGCTTCTCTATAGTCATGGCGGGGTGCAGTTGTGGTGCAGTCAAGCCATTTGGAGACTTTTATAATTTTTTAGTTAAAAAATAAAAAGAATAAAATAGGGTGAAAATGACAAAATGAATTAAATGGATGTCATGTTGGCACCATCAAATTGAGGGAAGTCACACTCGTAAAATTGACAGAACTTTTTATTTACCTCTCTTTCGCACTCGCATCGAACTTATCAAGGTTGTTGAAGAAGAAAAACAGAAAGAGATGCTAACGAAGATAGAATCTAAGCGAATGAATTCTTTACTTTACTTTACTTTTTTGATTGTATAATCTATGTCTTACATATATCACATCGACACACAATCTTATACTTATCTTTTAACCAACCGCTAACTAACTTTTTAACAAACTAATTATCATAACTTAATTCATACTACTTAACACTTTTCCTTGAGTTTGGATCAAAGATGTCTCTGACACCCAACTTGGACATTAGATAACAAAGTTGTTGTCTACTGGGGGCCATTGTCAAGATGTTAGCAAGCTACTCTTTTGAACTTATATGTTCTATCTTGATTATTTCTTTTGTAGCTTCTCTCTTACAAAATGGCAGTCAATTTCTATATGTTTTGTGTGTTCATGAAACATAAGATTTGTTATATAAAGAGCAGTCTTACTGTCACACTTTAAGACAATAGGCTCAAGCTTTTCTACTTTTAAGTCTTTTATCAAACCAAGTATCCAAGTAACTTTAGAAACTACACTTCCCATTGCTTTATATTCGACCTCTGCTAAAGATCTTGAAACTATGTCTTGCTTTTTTTTATTTCCATGAAATCAATGATCCACTCAGTTTCACTAGATAACCACTTTTTAATTTTCTTGAAGAAGGGCATGCTACCCAATTTGAATCACAAAAACATTCTAACTTTAATTTGTTAGATGATGATAAGAAAATTCCTAATCCTGAATTTTGTTTCAAATATTTCACCACCTTCACAACCAGATCCATATGAGACTGTTGGGAGCTTAGATAAATTAACTCAAGGCTTGCACTGCATAATTGATATCAAGCCTAGCCATAATGACATATATTAATCTTCCAATTAATCTTTGATATTTTGCTGAGGCTTGTCATTTGTCACACCTGTTCTTTCATCCAATTCAACTAAAGTTAGCTTAATGCTTTGATCTAAGGGCATTGCCCCTAGCTTTAAGCCACTCAATCCCAATTCTGTAATGAGATATAAAGCATATTTTCTCTAGTTTAGGACTATCCCTTCTTTAGACCTTACTAGCTCAATCCTAAGAAATTTAGCTCCCCAGGATCCTTAATTCTAAACTAACTATATAGAAATTCCTTAACTTCCTTTATTACATCTATGCAATCACTTATAATCAATAAATCATCTACATAAACTAATAAAATTGTAAATGATCCATTTTTTTCTCTAGTGAACAAAGAGTAATCATGTTTGTTCTATTGAAAACTAGCCATGATCAATGCTTTAGTCAACTTAAAGTTCCATTACTTAAAGGCTTGTTTTAACCCATATAGAGATTTGCATAGCTAACACACCTTATTCTCCCCCTGGTTACCAAATCCAAAAGGCAACTTCATATAGACTTCTTCATGTAAATCACTCTGAAGAAAAGCATTAAAAACATCCATTTGAAATAATGGCCATTGATGAATGGCAGTAATAGCAATTACACTTCTAATAGTGCCATTTTAATCACATAAGATAAAGTTTCATGATAGTCAATACCCTCTTTTTTATTGTAACCCTTGGCTAATAATCTAGCTTTATACCTCTTAATGGAGACATTCACATGATACTTTATTTTATACATCCATTTATAGCCAATTAAAACCTTTCCTTAAGGTAAAGAAACAACTTCCCAAGTTTTATTGAGCCCTAAGGCTTTTATTTTTGTCTTCATAGCATCTATCTAACATGGATATTAAGCTACTTCTCTAAAATTATTTGGTTCAGGCACTGAATCAATGGATGAGATAAAGCATTGATATGAATAAAAAATGGTAGTATAAGACAAATGGTTTTGAATGGGATATGTACAAAAGGAGGTGATACCTGAGAATAATGCTAAAGAAGTTGGTGTGGATGCCCTTGGAGAAATGGTAGGACATATAAAATTCTTGCTCCATGCTAGAGGTTTAGGAGTGTCGAAGTTGAAGTTGTACACCATTGTGATCTTGAATAGGATTAGAATTAAATTCTATTGTAATTTGAATTTTGTGATTGAGAAATAGATGATTCTAATTGTGTTGGTGAATTTGAGTTTTCTAGTTGAGAAGATGAGTTTTAGGAAGTCAAAATTTATGATAAAGGAAGAGGATCAAGGGAAGGAGAAGAAATTGAAGAAGAGGATGGTGCAGATGTATAGGGAACAATGGTCATGGGAGAAAGATGACAAGGATCAGAATGATAATCAAAAGAAGAAATGGAATCAAGATTAGAAAATGTTGGTGATGGTTGATTAGAAAGAGATTTAGAGTGATATGGAAATTGATTTTCATAAAATATGACATCCCATTAAGAAAAAAAAGTTTGACCAAACATGTCAAATAATATGTATCCTTTTTGTGTTGAAGAATAACCCAAAAAAACACAAGCAATAGCTTTAAGTGAAAACTTGTCCTTATGATGCAAAATAGTAGCAAACACAAGACAACCAAACACTTTCAAATGAGTGATATTAGGGGGTTTGTTAAAAACAACTTCATATGGGGTTTTGCATTTGAGAATTGAAGTGGGAGTTCGATTGATCAAGTAAGCTACAGTTTTAATGCTTTGTCCTAAAAATTGAATAGGTAGATTAGCTTGAAATAAAAGTGCTCTGGCAATTTCAAACAAATGACAATGTTTTCTTTTCACTATGCCATTTTGTTGAGGTGTATAAGGGTGTGAACTCTCATGGATAACACCAAGATTGTTCAAAAAATGAGTTAGTTCAATGCTAAAAAATTCAAGTCCATTGTTTGTATAAGTAGTCAAAATTTTGGCATCAAAATGGTTTTTGATATAGGAAATGAAGGTTTGAACATGCATAGTGACTTCACTTTTGAGTTACATAAGAAATGTCCAAGTAGCTCTAGAAAAATCATCAACAATAGTCAAAAAATATTTGTGCCCTTAATGTGTTAGAGTGTGGTAAGAACCCTAAATATCCATGTGTAACAATTGAAAACATGTTGTAGCAGTAGTTTGGCTATAATGAAATGGTAATTGGGTTTGTTTTTCTTGGACATAGATAATACACTAAATGTGAGTAATATGAGAAATGAATTGGTATTTTATTGATGGAATATGATACAAATTTGATTAGGATACATGACCAAGTCATTTGTGCGACAAACTAAGATCAAAGTTACAAACAGCAACAATAGAAGTTTTAGAAACACATGAACAAAAATCTTTAGAAGCATTCTGGATAAAATTGGAACTAGAAGTACATAATTTATTCATATTAGAACTAGAATTAAATGAGTGAAACACATATAATCCTCCTTTCATTCTACCAATCCCCTTGACCATGCCACTCTAAAGATCTTAAAAAATACAAAAATTAGGATAGAAATATATGAAGCATTGGTGATCTTTATTAGTTTAGAAATGGAAATAAGGTTGTAACAAAAATCAAGCATATATAGGACATTTTGTAATGTTATGTGAGATGAAAGAGGAATAATGCCCACATGTATAACTAGAACTTGATTACCATTAGGAAGTTTGACAACAGGATAATTTGTAGTACATGTATAGGAAGAAAACTGATGAATGGAAGAAACCATATGATTTGTGACACTAGAGTTTAGAGGTGCGCAAAGTTGGCCTGGCTTGGCCAAAGCACTATCGGGTTGGAAAAATTTAAAAAAAAGACTAAAATAAGGTTGGGTTAGAACAACAGCTCGGGTCAGGATGGGTTTCAGGACAGTCTTTTGATCCTATCAAGCCCGACTCAACCCGAGGTATATATATTTATATATAAAAAGATAGAGACTAAATTAAAAAGAATTTTTTTTAAGGGTCTTTTTATAATTTTAGCCAAAATTTTTTAATTATTTTATAAATTATAAATAATTAGAGGGGTCAAAATCTATGCCTGGGTTATTCTAAGTATAATTATCACATTCATGTAAGAAAAATAAAATTAAAAAATATATATTTTTAAAAATTTTAACTCTTATATTTGTATTTTCTTTTTATTTTCTCTCTTGAAACCATGTTTTTTCATATCAATTGCATAAATTTAAAAAAAATATATAAAAAAAGTGATTATACGTCTAAAATAATTGAATAAATATAAAAATATAAATTTCTAAATTTTTAAATTTTTTTTTCAAAAAAAAATTAGCCCGTTGGCCCGTCCCTGACCCAATCTGGCCTAATTATTATCAGGCCAAGTTTGGGTCGACCCAAGTCAGGACAAATTTTTTGTCCTGAAGTTAAAATCAGGCCAAGACTGGGGCTGAAACAAATACCAACCCGTCCCGACTCATGTACATCCTTATCAGAGTCCAAAATCCAGCAATGAGAGAAACTATCAACCACTAAGCAAGACATTATACCTACCATATTAGTTGCTGGTTCAAGAGAATATTTCTTTAAATGATTCATAATCTAAACATATTGTTATGAAATCAAAGAGAGAACTAAAACAACATTTGATGATGATGCTTTGTGATTCTCAGTGGCATGTTCTCCACTAACTTGATTTGTATATAAGCCTATAGACTTCTTAGGCTAGGTGAATTTAAAATCAATAGGAAAACCAATCAATCTATAACAATGTTCATGTTTTGGCCCTTTAACATGAAAATAATTACATTCTCTAAAAAACTTTTGCTTTTGTCCTTTTGATGAATGGCTACTTTTTGAGAATAAGGTTGTGTTTTCAGTATGTGGTGCTGAAATATGAGTAATATTATTGATCATGGTACATTGAGCCTCATCTTGAAGAAGGAGTTAATATGCATGATTGATCAAGATCTGGCTCAAACTTGACTATAAACATCATTGAGGCTAACAAAAAATTGGAACAATTTTTGTTGTTGAACTATTTCAACATATGCCTTGGAAGTGGAACATTCACAAGAAGGTAATGCTACCATGGCTGAATATTCATCCTACAATTCTTTGAGCGTTGCAAAATAGCTTGAAACAGATAAATTCCCTTGCACTAATGAATTGATTTCTCTATGAATAGAGAATATGCGCAAACCATTAACTTTGTCATATTGTTCTTTAAGATTAGTCCACACCTTATATGAACTAGAAGAATATACAATGCCCCCAAACAACTCTTTAGAAATAGAATTAAGAATATAAGAAAGGACTATAACGTTACATCTCTCCTCTTGATCATACTTATCTGAGCTTTATGTTTCTTTGGTATAAGAACCATTGATGAAACCAAGTTTGTTCTTAGCAAGCAATGCAATCTTAATAGCTCTACTCCAGATTATGTAATTTTTGGCACTAATCAAAAGTTGAGACACCAACACCATGCCTAGAGTATCTAAAGGATTAAGGTATAGTGGATCATTAAATTCAATTGTTGTTGATTGCGTACTAATTTGACCTTGAAGTGTTGACGAAATAACGTGAGAATCCTCCATTATACAACAATAAACAATCCAAGAACAATGATGAACAATAAAAGCTCCAAGAACAATGAAAGATGGAATCAAGAAAGGAAGAAAGCGAAAAGATAGGCTCAGAGTGTAGGCTCTAATACCGTGTTATGTTGAAGAAGAAAAACAAATAAAGATATAAAGGAAGATAGAACTTGAATGAGTGAATCCATTATTCTACTTTTTTGATGATACAATCTATTTCTTATATACATCACACTAGCACACTATTTGATAACTATCTTCTAACCAACCACTAACTAACTTTTCAACAAACTAACTATCATAACTTAATTCATACTACTTAACAAAGGCCAATATCAGGGCTGAGTTTCTATTCCACCAAGTGTGATCTCTGCCCAAATGCCCTATATTGCTCATTTTCATAAGCAATATTAAAATCTTTGTTTTTTTTTCAAATAAAAGAGGTACAAAAGTTCTTTTTTTGGGAAGAGAATTGAACTCTTAACATTAATGTTTATGTCAACCTTAAAAATTAAAGCTAATGTGACATGAATTTAACCCGTTAATATCACTTTTTTAACTAGAAGATCTCACACTTTGGTTTGCAAGTTCATATTAGACTTAATAATAGCTTTTGTGAGATTATAAAGAAAAACAACGGACCATAACATCTAGATGAAAGACATGTAAAATAAATAAATTAATTAATTACATAAAATCAAAACCACATAATTTGACCAAAGTATACCTATATTCTCACTCTTTTTTTTTATAAGTTTGTCTTTGACAATCAAATCATTTATGTTTCAAATTTTCATTTAAGGTAATATAAATAGTTTTAATTTGGCTAAATTCAACTGAAAGAAAATTCACAACAAAAGGGATCATAAAGACATCATTTAAAACTATCTTATGATCTTAGAGTTTGTTTGTAGATCATTTTCAAAACATGTTTCTTAATATTCTTAATATTATCATATTTTATAGTTGTTAATTCTTTCATTAAGCATAATCAATATTTCAATAGTAACATTATTATTATTAACAACAAATAAAATTGTACAATTAGGCTAAAAAAATGCATGAAGCATAGGTAAATTTTCATAGAGAGTCAATTTCAAAATTTTAATATATATATCTCTATAAACAAATAGACTGTTAAATTCAAAATACTCTTATAAAGCCATGGTCTAAGAAACTCTAATTAAAATACATAATAATTTCCTTTAGGCAAACAATTGTACACAATAATTATATATTTGATAATTAAAATATATAGAGTCAACAATAAAAATATTTCAAAATTTAAAAATATATCCCCTTTAGATAAATAAACTATTAAATTTAAAATGCTTATAAAATAATATTTTATAAAACTATAGTTAAAGTATATAATAATCCTTTGTAGGCAAACAGTTGTATACAATAATTATATATTTGATAGTTAAAACACAGAGTTAATTTTTAAAATATTTTAAAATTTAAAAATACGTTTCTTTTAAACAAATAGATTATTAAATTCAAAATTCTCTTATAAATCAATTCCTTATAAAACACCAATTAGATAGTAGCAACCAAATTTATGTACTCGACATATTTCGGCCCCCTGAACCCACTGCTGCACCTATTGAAGGGGCAAAAGAATAGCGTATGATTTGGAATCCATTGCGAAATCTAACAGCTAAATATTTGAATGGTAAAAGAGAGATTTTATAATACCAGAGAGGACTGACAGAACACTGTTGAGAATAATAGTGAAGGTCAAGACAGAAAGCCTGTTAACTTCCTCAAGGACGACTTCGCTCGAAGGAAAGACATAATCAAATTGACGATGGAAGCTCATAATCAGGAAGTAAAGGCCTACAGTGGAGGTCACCACTGACCCTATGGCAGCAAACTTGGCTTCTCTTCCATTTCCAACTCGGAGCTCGTTTGCTATCCTCACTGTGCACCATAAGTTTTTCAATTTTCTTCTACTTCGTAAATGCAGAGAATTAACAGGAAGCAAAGAGGGAAAGTTGAGATACATTAATTACCCAGTTGCAGCAAAGAATGCCAGGGGAATCATCATCTCCCATGGGTTTATGGTCACGCTGCTAAATCAAATTACAAAGCAACCTCGACCCACAAATCAAACAAGAACAAGAAAATGAAATTTGAATAGTAAAAAGGAAAAAATCATCGATATGTACTATGCACTATATATGCATAGTGGTTAATGTATATTTGCCCCATGGATGTAAACCATCCATAGCAATCTTTGCGTTCTGTAAATATGCGGTGTCATGGGCAAAACGTTCATAATCTAGAACTATCATAACATTTATTAGTTTTGGGTCTGAAAATGAGGATTTTTATAGATATTTTAAGAATTCGGATTCAATTTGGGTAGAATGATATTGATCCTGCCCCAAACCCATACAGTAAATATATATATATATTAATTAAATATAAAATGTTATTAAAAAAATCATCCAAATGGTAATTTTATATGAACAAATTTTAAGTAAATAAGTTTCAAAAACAAAAACTTATTTATTTTGAAAATATTTTCAAATAAACGAGTCAAAGCATGTCAGGGAATTCAATGATTTCATAAGGATAGGGAATTTTTTACATGGTAAATATCGGTCTGGAGTTGGAAATTATAGTATTCTATATATCCATGATCATTCATACGATCCACACGGATAATTTATAATACTAATTCTCGAAGCCGTAAATTTAAAAAGGAAATCATATATATGAGGAGAAAGAGCACGATAGCAAGTGGCCCAAGCACGATCTTTGAACTTTGAGCTTACTCAACCCAAATGAAAATTTTATACCTAAATTTGGGCCTATATCATCCCATTTTCAAAAATTTTGATTGGGTTTGAATAAAAGGATTCATTTCAAGTCCCTTCAACCTATTGATAGGAGAGGATTTAGTTAAGGTCAAAATAGTCTTTTTCATTTTATTTTTATTTTTTAAACTATAAATTTTAAGTATGAAATAAAAATTATAATTGTGAAATAAAAAATTTTAACTATAAAAAAAATTAGACTTTAAAAATTTTAAATGTAAAGAGATCCTTCACAATCCATTAATACAAGAGGTGGCTACTTGTCCCTGGATCTGCGCCCTCACAATTACAAAGAGGTCCTTCACAGCCCATTGGTACAACCCAAGCTGAGAAGAATGACACGTTTAGCAGGGTCTTGCAAACCTTGAACAATAGTTGAGAGGTAAGGTGCAGATCAGTTGAACCAGTTCATGCTAGATAGCTTGTTCCCAATGCTATAATTCATTATTTTCTTGTTGTGAAATGAAATTATTGTGATTGTCTTTGAAGAAAAAGGAAACAAAATTCATTAACCAATCAAGGTGCAAATCTACAAATGTCAAATGGGAAACAATATTAAATTAATGCAGCTGACTACTTTATAAATGAATAGCAGATTAACGCAACTGAATTTAAAATTAATTTACCAATGGCAAAAGAATTGGTGAATCAATTTGGAATCAATGCAGTTGGCTAGTTGCTTCAGTCTTAAAAATTAATACAGGTGAATTTTAAATTAATACTGAATTGATGCAGTTGTGACATATGTAGATGTATAATGTGGAGGCCTATTATTACGATACCTGAATTCTGCGCTGTATTCAACGTCCCTTGGTGGAATTGCTTTGATATAATATATTGATTTATATCGCACCGGTGAAAAAATTAATATACTTTTCAGAATTTAGTGTTCAAATTTTACATTTATCTTTTGAACAAAAATAAATTATTTATCTGAGAAAAGTATGATTTATTTTAAGATTAAATTAGCATTGAGTCTTTTTGCGACTGTACGAGATTCATGAAAACTTTTAAAATTAAAAAAAAAAAAATTGAAGTTACGAAAATAGTAACACACAATTCAAGACACGAAGTTATATTATTTATAGCTTCGGAACAATGCAATCTTATGTAGAATTATATAATATATAAATTTAAAAAGAAAAATCTTGGAATTCAAACTATTTAATGAGAACGGCTCATAAAATGCAAACGGCACTCTCATTAAAATTTTATAATTGAAAGAATAATATGGAAATCATTTGCATTAAATGTTTATAAATTTTAATGACATGTTTGGTATATAAAATGAAAAGAAATATAATGATAAATAAAAATAAAATAGTGATTTTGGAATAGAAAATGACTCTTATATTTTTTTTAAAATAATATATATATATTATTGAATAATAATTATAAATATATAATAAATTTTGCACAAAATTATTGAAAGGGGAATCCCTTGCCAATTCGTAACCAAAGGTCATATTTGGTAGAAATGAAAACTTGGAATACAAGATTGAAAAGGTGAAAGATTCCTTTAAAAAATTATTTGGCTAACTCCATGATTCGTAGGTATTTTTGGAGATTTTAAAGAAAAAATATTTAAAAAATTAAAATATATTTATTATATTTTTATAATTATTATTTAATAATATTTATTATATTTATTATTTTTAAAATAAAAATATTTTGATTATCTTTATCTCATTTATTCTTTTTTTAATTTTTATTCCTTTGATTTCTTTTATCATATATCAAATATAATTGAAAAGTAATTTTTAATGGAACCTTCGCGTATCATTTCATGAATGATTCTTTCCATCTAAAATTTTATGGAAAATTATTTTTATCCAAGAAAAATGAGCAAATGGCCGTTTTATCCACTATTCAACATCCCTTTTTAGAGAACGGATCCTTTAAAGTGAATCTCCTCTTAAGTGCCTCTGAAATGAGGTTAAAACCGTGCATTTTGATTATTGGAGATCGAACACCACAACGCTACGTTTCATAAGCTAGAAAACAAAGCCATACACAACTCTGTTCCCCGTCCTTTGAGATTCGTCCGCCGATCCACTTATCAACAACTTCCCTGCCGTAGCCAAGCATAGCATCGCCAGTTTGAGGTTTATCCATGGCTTCGATGCTGAGGTTTGTCTACTGATCCATTGTTCACATCTTCTTCAGTGTCCTTTTAAATTTCATCCATGGCTTCGATGCTTCACTTCAATGCCATGGCTTTTCGATTTTGGTTTTATGTTCACAAATTGAAGGTGTCCAAAGCTATTTGTGATCCCCGTTCGCTTTGTGGACCTTGTTATTCAACACGCCGATCCACTTAACTCTCGTTCTTCATCTTGTGATTTTTTGATCCCAAATGATGTGCTCAAAATGGCTTAGAATCCATGATGCTATGATATGTCTGAAGGCATGAATTAATTTGTAATTAATAGAGATAATTTGTATGAATGTTCAACATGAATTATTTTGTATGAATGTTCAATATGTGTGGCTCTGCGTTATCCATTCCCTTGCAGTTTTTTCCTATTAATGTGTCGATATATAACATGTTTGTTAATTGAATTGCTGAGCTTTTGGGTATTGGTGCTTTGAAAATTGACTCGACTATTTACTTGTGAAAATAGAAGTGAATTCGCATTAATTTTTTTGTTCTTTTTTAACAAGAAGTTTGCTTCTATATATGTATATATGGTTAAAGCAAGTACTCCTAGGGGGAAGGGGTTGGAAATTGCCTGATACTTCTTACACGCTTCTGTTATGAGCTAATGCATCTTTTCTTTGTGCTTTTTGTTTAGTCTGAGGATAAAAAAGGAAGTTAATACATATTTTAGGTCCATTATGCACCTTTATTGTTCTACACTTCTTTCCCTTCAATATATCCTTCTTGTATGAAAAAGGAAGCTTTTATTTATGTAATTTGAACCCTTTTTTTCTATTGATATATATCTTTTATAAGAGAATTTGATGTAGATGGTCACATTTGGAAATTTAAGCGAATAATGGACCTAAAATATGAAATAGCTCTATTCAAAGTATGAGGACTTGGAAGCCTATCTAAATGCTCAAGACTTACTAGGGAGTGCATCCCGTGTGTGCCATAATCATGGTATAAAATTGCCTGGATTCTACCTTGCCACCATTTTCATTTTACCATATCATCTCAAGGAATTGCACAAAATGAATGATAGAAAAAATATGATAGAGAAATTGCATAAAAAGAATGACAGAAATAATAAATTTAATGCATGATTGCTATGTTTTCTCCTATGAGGTTTTGCATTCGATGGAAGGCTATAGGGAAACTTCTTAGTGTCTATGCAATAATTGTAAATCATGTAATTTTTCTGCATCCATCTTAACCTTTCTTGCCCTGTAGTGCCTAGCTATTGTGAGAGCCAAGAGGAAATGATGATGGAGAAGTTGAACCACAGGATGATGCTCTAGACGACCAAATGTAAGCATCAAGATTGAAGTTTTTGTAAGAAGCAATGAAGGGAGCTTGTGTCCAAGCTGAATTGGGTGCCATCAACTAAGAATCTAAATCAAGTGAAACAAAATGATGTTAAAGTCTATTGGCATCCTCTTTTATTTGTTGTTACTCATTCTTTTCAACTAGGGAGCTTGTGTACAATCACTGGTATAGGTGTGAGAGGTTTTGTGGCATGCAAGGCACTCTCACAGAGAAATAATGATGTGTTATTCTAATTCATTTGCTTTGTTACTTCTTTTTCTCATTTTAACAACTGATGTGTTATTTTTATTAATTTATATCATCCTTCAATTCCTTCTAACATCTGATATTGCAAAAAAGAGGAGCTAAGTTGCTACCTAAGATCTAAACTACTTTCCTAGTAGCATCTATGACCAATGGCAAAGTTGATGACCAAGTTCAAAAATTATTTGAGATCAGATTCTAATGATAATTAAAGACAACTTTATGACAAGCTCAAGAATTATTTGGTTGCCTATAAAGTCATGACTAGCTGTTCTGCTGCACCACACAGCTATGCTACACTACATATAGAATATGAATCATATTGTAATGGTGTATTGAACTAGTATAGTGAAATATAGAATATGAATCATAATATATAATACTATATTAAAATTATAATGATGCTATAAATTTTAGAATTTGGATTTCTTTTATAGAATCAAGTTGTATATTACATATTCAATAAAAGTTGCCTATTTCTCTCTCAAAAATGGTGTACATTTCTTCTCCATAATTGGATAAATATATGGCCATCTTGAACATACCAAAACACACTACAAAACACTAAAGTGTATCAAGTGTAACTTTACAA
This sequence comes from Erythrophleum fordii, assembly GCA_032878935.1. Classification (NCBI taxonomy): domain Eukaryota; kingdom Viridiplantae; phylum Streptophyta; class Magnoliopsida; order Fabales; family Fabaceae; genus Erythrophleum; species Erythrophleum fordii. The sequence continues at coordinate 41,574,038 of JAVQMF010000053.1, read as the reverse complement.
AACCCATAAGTGCTTCATATTGCTCAATCTTCTTGAATGCTCAATCTTCTTCAGTGCTAAGATGTGTAACTTCATATTGCTCATGTTGTGACTATATTCCAAAGAACAAAAATTAGAATATCCAAAGTATGCACTAAACAACATATTAATATTTACTAAAACTTACCATCAATAAACTAGTATAACTAGTAAAGAGATTGTCAGAGGTTTGAGAGATGGTATTGATTACTACAGTGATTGAATGAGATGATTCAAACAAAACTTGGCTCAAAGTAGCTTTGTTATGCTACCAAATGAAATTATTTATTTATTTCTTTGATGAAAGCAAAATAATTGATTAAATAAATGATGACAAGTATAATTTTACACACCAAGGATGGTTGACCTTGATGTACTTCAACATGTTGAAATTCTTTTTGTCTCTTTATGAGATTCTTAACCCAACTTGTTTGGCGCTTCTTTTCTTTTCTCCCCTCTTTTTTCTTGAAACCTTTTACTTAGGCCACTCTTCCATTATCAATTGCATTAATTGTAGTGTCGTTTGTGCTATTGTCTAAACTTCTTTGGTGATTAACAATATTAGACACTTGTTTGCTCAACTTATTGATGGCTTTATTCATAAACAAGAATGCTTCTTTATTATTAGATGCTTTAGTGGCTAGTTTTATAAGTTGAGGACAAAGTTGTCTATAACACTGCGTAACGGCTAACCGAGCATCTCCTTCAATCTCATCATCACTGACATAATGAATAATACAACTTCTACCTTGTTTAGTCCACCTCTTTATAATATAGTGCTCAAGCATTAATTTAACATCTATGACATCGAGAACCTTCAAAGCATGACAACATAGTATACCGAAAGTCTCAAACATTCTACAGCTACAATAAATGGAACTGTCACACCAATCAAATGAAACTATCCACTCTCATTTCTTACCAACCAATGTAATAACATATTTAGACAATGGTGGAGTCTCATTCTTATGCTTCACACATGCAGCTGTATATTTGTCCCACTCTTCTTGGAATAAGTCAAACATTAGATAAGTGTAAATTTGTGCAAGTTGACGCAACATGGGTGAATGTTGACTTTTCAACCTGGGTAATTTTTGTCGTGAGGCAAATTCATATTTCAATTCATCATATCTCTTATCTTTTACCACCCTCTCAAAGTATTTAAAGAATTTAATGATATCAGGTTTAGTTTCATCCAATTTGTTATGTCTGAATTTAAATTTTCACTGAGTTGTGCACTTTGTATGTCAAGTGTCAATGCCTTCTTCATATGACAAGCGGCCCATTTTTCCTTTATGCTATAGAGCCATGTCAACCATGTGTTATCATGCACCTCATATGTAGAAAGTAAGCTATTCCAAGCAGCTTCAAATTGTTCTTCATCTTCATAACCACACAAGCAAGCCTTGAAGTCTCTTAAAAAGTGAGAACCTTCTTTCATTAGATTGACTAAGTGTCTAACACCATTTTACATCAGATGCCATATACATAATCCATGGCATATGTTAAGCATCACTTTATGTATTGCCTTCACCATTGCTTAATCCTAATTAGTAAATATATTTTGTGGTTTTTTTTTACAGTGAGGTTCAAAGAAAGTTTTGGACAATCACTTGAATGACTTAATTGTCTCATCACACAATAACGCTACCCCAAAGATTACTGCTCCTTTATAGTGATTGAATTCTGAGAATAAAGCAAGTAGTCTATGTTGGCGATTCGTACAATATATTGTGTCAAGGCATATAACATCACCAAAGTAGGCATAATCAATATGCGTCCTTGCATCAGGGCAAAATACATTACTTATTTGTTCATCCATATTCATTTGGTATGCATAATAAAAATTGAGATTTTCCAATAGTTGCAGTTGGAAGTATTCAAACAAACAACCTGCTTCCTTGTACATCAAACACCTCTGTCTCTTGGTGCAAAGATAATTCTTCTTATCCAAGCAAGAATAGCCTAAAGTAGCTCGTCCTCCCACTTTTCTACTCATCAACTCAAATGATGATCTCTGTTAGAACCTAAATTCATCTAGCAACTCAATTTGAAAAGCCTAAATATCAGATACCTTACGTTGAGATGCTAACATATGGGTGGTTTCTGAAAGATGAAGTTCATGGTTATGTTCTTCCACAAAATCATATACTCTAAATTTTCCACCCATGTGTGTGACTTTCATCCTTGCTAAGCAATTAGTTTTGGTCTCTAGTCAAGGATTGATAGTTAAATGATTTCTTTTGTCTTTGCATTGAATTCCTTATTTCTAATAATAAATTTGCATGTAGTTATAGAGCCATTCTTTTTCTTGTTGGTGTATAGCTTTCTAACTCCAAATCCAACGTTCTCACCATAATCAACCCAGAACTTCCAAGCTGCTTTCAAAGTGTCACATACCATTCTCACTTTAGGCTTCAAGCTTGATTCAAATTTAATATTTCCAGATGACGAACAACTAGGTGCACTTAATTCCCTGAAAATCAAATTCCATAATTATTTTAGAATATCGTAAACATGCTTATATATTAAAAAAAAAACTAACACTTACATGGTGGAAGAGGCTTGATAAAGTCATTGATGACCTTCAGATTCCTTTTAAAGCCTCTCAATTAGTCTTGTAGCCAAAAGCTAATTCAAAATAAATCAATCAATTAATCATTTCTTAATCCATATTAAATAGAGCTTAGCAAACTTAATGTGTTGGATAATAAAATAAACGGAGCCTAGTAACTTCATATAAAGCTTTTGATAATGCTTAATGACTCAAAATTAAAATATTACTTCCAAAAAAAGAAAAATTACAAGTTTAACTTTATATAAGGTTTTTAACTTTGAACAAAGTAATAAATTTTTTTTTTTCATACATAACCTTTTACAATAAAAAATTCTTCATCCTACAAGAAAAGCTTTTTATATATATATATATATATAATAGAGAAGGAATTAATTGGAGGGAACAATTGCAATGATATAGCAAAAAAGGAAAAAAGTCAAATTTTTCATTCAAAATATATGGAAAAATATTTTCCCTTACATTCAAAATATTCTTTATCATAAAAGAAGCAAAAAATAAGCTTTTTTTACACCCTACATAATGCTAAGACTCAGAGGAAATTTGTGACTGAGGAATAATCTTTTTGCATCAAATATCTTCTCCTAGCTACTGATGAAGAAACTGGCACCAAAATGGAGAAAAAACGTAGAGAACAGAATGCAAGACGCAGATGAATACTCCATTTCATATTTTATTTGAAAAAAGGCGATCAGAACCATTCATTTCATCAACGGTGAAGCTTCTGCGTGCCGTGTGTCTCAATCTCTGCCGTCCAAATGCTCAATGGATAGGATTAAAACACGCCTAATATATTTGTACAAAACGCATCATTTCACTAAATGAAATGGTGCATTCTGGGTTTAAAAGCATGCGTCTATCCGTGCTTTCACGTGGCAAATTTTGGCCCGTCAAATTTCGAACTTCAAAGACATTTTACCCCTTCCCACTTTAGATGATTCGATCCCCCCCTTTCTATTACTTTTTTTGAATTGTGCGCATTAGAGGAAAAAAAAGTTATGCCCTACACTCTATTATAAAAAAAGTTAGTGTTTATCCAAGAAAAATGATCAAAAGGTTACTTTATTTACTGTTCAACATCCTTTTCTATTACTTTCTTTGAATTTTGTGTATTAGGAAAAAAAAAACTGTTCCCCGCATTTCATTATTAAAAAAAATTGTTAATATTGTAAACGTTTGATTTTAATATTTTAAATATTATTAAAAATCTATTTTTTATTATTTTTTATTGATAAATAAAAAATATTTTTAACACAAAATAAATATCTTAACATTTTTATACTAAAAATATTATAATCATTTATATATTTTTTATTTTTATCCTTGGATTGTTTTTATTTTATTAAATATTAAAATAAAAAATATTTTTATTTTTTTTTCATGTTATATCAAATGTGATTTTTAATTATAAAATTTTATTTAATTCTCATTGTTATTATTTTTTATTTTTTAAAAAAATTTACTTTATTGAAGCCTAAAATATTGGGAGAATTATATTTAAAGACCCAAAAATTAAAAAATTTATGTTTAAGAACCTGTGACTACTAAGTTCAATTGTTTGTTGTTAAAATCAGTGATAATCATCTTAAAATAAGTAGTAATAAGTCCTTAAAAATAAATATTTTTATTTTTTGATCCTTTATTATAATTTTTCCTACAATATTTTCGTATGTTAAAAATTGTGTTTAAATTTAGGAATATATTGTTTAAACTTTTTTAAGATTTATGAATTTGAAATTTTTTGTGAATCTTGTTTCTAAGCAAAGAGAGTCAGACAACGATGAGCCGAAATGATTGACGGGACAAGGAGCAATTCTTACATACACCCCGTGTGCCACATCATTTGTACACTCTACGGTTCAGATTTACTCTGCACATAGACCCCACCTGTACTACATATGGGTCCCACTTGTACAAATTTAATCCTATCCATTTATTTTCTTAGGTGCACCATGCTCCAGGTGCACCTAAGAAAATTTCCGGGACAAGAGCAAAAAGACTTTTCAACTACTTGAGTAGAAATAGAGATATGTAAAACTTAGAATCGCAATATTTTTAATGTATTAACAAATAATGTTGTATTTTAATTTTTTTAAGATAATCTAATTTTATTTATTTATAATATTTTTATCTAAAATTTAAAGTTACATTTAACAGTCTGTTAATTTGAACACTAAATTTAAATATAAGTTAACGGTATTAAATAAATAAATATTATAAAAATTAATAAACTACTAAGTTTAGTATTAAATTTTAAGTGAATTATGTGCTCATGAAGGGTTAAAATCGAATTATTATAAAATATAAGATAATTTTTTGTTTATGAACTATAAGACGAAATTAAGATTTATATGAAATTAGACAAACCAAGTGTATTTAATCTTTATTTGACTTCAAATATTGAGAATAGCACATAAAACAATTAATTCTCTCTGGAATGCGCAAACTGACCCAGAGTTGGCAACTCTCAATCCAAAAAAAAAAAAAAGGCAAATAACTCGGCCGCGGCCCTCAATTTAAGTGAGTTAGCCCTCAACAACTCAATCCATGTTTCTTGCTGATTAATCAATCTGAAATTCTACTGACCAAAAGAAAAAAAAAAATCTGAAATTCTGAATGCAGAACCAAAAAAAGAAAATGATTTTTAACTTTTGTTTTAATTAGATGTAATTTAATCATTTAAGAATGATTACAACTTCTGCAGTATCTTTTTTAATTTTTTTCTTGGATCGAAAGCTTCTACAGATACAAATTTCTATCAATAAGACTGGAAGCCTATTACAAATATGGCAATTCTGTTGTGTCACCTTAGGTACAAAAAGACCAGCCCCGTTATATAACTGAGAAGCCCATCAATCCTTCTTCCTATCTTCCACTCACGTTCTTCATTCTATGTAAAAGAAGCATATTACTCGACTTGATGCCTCGGATTTGACCAATTCCTTACATGCAAGTTTGCTTTCTCAGCCTGCATTCGTATACCATTCAAATATATCAAAGTCACTATTGCACCAGAAAATAACACAAAAGTAAAATTTGTTCGGAATTAATTTGGATGAATTAATAGCTTGCCTCTCTGTCCCAGTTGCAACGAATAGTAATCAGTGACAGTATCAATGTCTGAGTTGCTGTTCCACCAAAAATCATTCCCGCCCATATTCCCTGTTTTTTCATTTCCAATTAATGTATGCACTATATTATGATAGAGACAATTAATCTTAGGTAAACTTGATCTACAAAAGTATAACATATATATCAAAAGATAAATATATCAAATTAATTACATATAAATACACAAGTAAACATGCATGTTAATAGTGAGTTCCACTCCAAATGCATGACATGTTACATATTTAAAAAATTTTTAATTTGATCTATATAGTTTAAAATTTTGTAATTAAATTCTCATAGTTTTAAAATTTTTTAATTTAACCTCCACAATTAAACTTTAAACAATGTTCTATTAAAATTTGATATTGTGACCATCATGTAAATACTCTAAATATATATAATTTAGATCAAAAGAATGAGCAAGAATTAATAATAAACCGAAATTAACTTACATATATATATATTTATTTATTTATATTAGTCACATTAGTAAAATTTAACAAAATATTGATAGAAGTTTAAGGACTAAAAGAGTATTTTAATCTTATTTATAATTAGTAATTTAATGTAGTACTATCTTTTTATAATTAGATCTACCAAAGAATTTTTAATCATAACATGCATATATCAAATCCACAACAATGATGCATAAGCAGAGAACGTACCATAACTCCTAGATGGAAGAACCAACCCATCAAAAATCCTAGAGGGACCCCAATAAGATAGTAGCAGCCCAAGTTTATGTATGCAACATATGACTGCCACCCTGATCCCACGGCCACTCCTGTTCAAATTATCCAATGAGTACGCCATCTCATATCAAATGTAATTTGAGAAGAGACTGGTAAATGGTAGAGTTATAATTTATATATACCTGAGAGAACTGGCTGGACACTGTTGAGCAAGATGGTGAAAGCCAAGAGGACAGAGAGCTTGTTTACTTCAGCAAGCACGGCTTTACTTGAAGAGAATATGTAGCCAAATTGACTATGGAACAGCATTATCAACATCCAAAAGAATATTCCTATCACAACTGATGTCCCCACTGACACTATCGTGGCAAACTTCGCTCCTTTTCCATTTCCTGCTCCGAGCTCATTGGCAACTCTCACTCTTCAAATAATTGAACATTCATTCGTCAGTAATTACATGTCAAATCAAACAGTGAAATGAACAGTACAAAAGACTTCAAGTTAAATGGTTTTGTGCGAAGCTGTTGTTATCAGATGGCCCAAGTCTCTCTCTAAAGCTGACAAAGTATACCTAAAATTTTGACGAAAGAAAGCGCAAGTGGGAATATTAAATGGAAAGGTGTTCTTCAATGGCAAAATATATATAAAAAGAAAAGTTGCATGTGTTGCATTCTGTCTATGCAGGTTCGTTTTTGGTCTTTTACGTTGGCCTTGCGTAAAATGGCGCTCTTATTTGTGGAAAGACAATGCACAATAAACTAGCGTACGTCACTATAGAGAAACAAGTAAATAAGGGGCTTTGCTGACCGCAACTTTGTATTCTTCCCATATCACAATTATTCTAGATTCAATGAACTAATAAAACTACAGGATTGTCACACAGAGGCAATCTGTCAGTTTCAACTAATCGTGTCAAATAAATAAAATAAATAATTACTCTAGAGTATGTTGAGTGGGTGGGGGCTTTGCTGACCGCAACTTTGTATTCTTCACATATCACAGTTATTCTAGATTCAATGAACTAATAAAACTACAGGATTGTCACACAGAGGCAATCTGTCAGTTTCAACTAATCGTGTCAAATAAATAAATAAATAATTACTCTACAGTATGTTGAGTGGGTGGGTGAGACTTGAAATATGTGTTTGGTTGCGCCGCAAGAAAGGAGAAAACGTGATTTGCAAAGAAGTGACAAATTATAATTTTTGTATAAAAAGAGTTTGTAAATATGATTTTAATTTTTTGAACGCTCTGCCAAATATACTAAAAGATTGAAATGTCAAGTCAAGAATGTCACCATAAAAAATATTAATATTCGAAAAGGATGAAGTAGAAAACTTTTTGTCTTGGGAAGAGAGAGGAGGGGGGGGGGGGGGGGGAACAAGTTTGCAGAAGGAATTTTGTTGGATACCGAATCATATATAGGGCCTCCAAATTGCCAGATGATAACCAATCTTGTGTTGATCACATGCAATAGACTCCGTACACTCGTTTTCTTAATCCTTTCTGTCGTGATTAAGTCAAACGGACGCTCGTTTATTATGGTGGAGAGATTCTTGTGTAGAGAAATAGACTTAATAAATTATACATATATATATATATATATATATATATATATGTATGTTAAAGTTGTTATTTAAGGAACTAAATTTACTTAATTTTTTTTATTGACATTATTTTCCTACTATTGTGTCATGTTAATCTATTCATTATGAGGTTGGTGCTTACGTAAAATAGATGCTCTACGGTGATTGTACGGGAAAGGCCGAGAGTTTTATGCATGAAAAATGATTTTTCTTCTATCCATATGGTATAAAATTTATTTTAAAAAATTTTAAAAATTAAAATTATTATTAAAAATTATCATTATCATTAAATTTTATGAGATTTATTATTAAATTTAAAAAATTCACTATTAAATATATATGTGTTTGGCTCCGCGTTGAACATGAAAAAAATCATGTTGAGCAAGTCACTATTATGTAACAGCAATTCTTTGTTATTTTTGGGCAAATTACATTTGGAAAAAATATAAACTAAATCAAACATGCATTATAAAAAAATATTAAATTTTTATATATTTAATAGTAAATTTTTTAAAATTTGATGATAATAATAATTTTTAAAAATAATTTTAATTTTTATAATTTTTTATTATAAATTTTATATAATATTAATGTAATTTTTTTAATTATTTCTCCCAAGATTGCAGGGAATTCGGACGCGGTGCCAAGACCACTATTTTGGACTTTTATGCAGAAACTAGTGGAGGGAAGGGGTGAAAAAGTTAGGACATAGTACCCAGTGGCAGCAAAGAATGCCAGAGGAATCATGAGCTCCCATCCATTGATGGTCATGCTGCCAAACGAGACATACAACGTCAGTCCACCACACATTATTGCGCGGACTAATTATTTCAAGAAAAATAAAATAAAACAAACCTTTTACCGAAAATAAAGAAATGAAATAAAATAAAGAAAGTAAGATCCGCCGGTGTATTATTAATTACCAAATAGATAAAGCATCCACCGCAATTTCCGCGTTCTGAAGATTCCCGGTCATCAATATCAGCACTCTATAATACCAATTCTCCAAGCTGTGATTGAAAACCAAGAATCATATTAAGCTATTCATTCTAAAGGTATTCTACAACTAATTAAACTTTTGTACGCACACTAATTAGTATTTGTGAACGAACGAGTGGCTCCATCGTTCCTTCACCTATCTGCGTAATTCATGAATTCATGCATGATGGGATAGACATTGTCTAAGAAAAACCATTGACTCTATTCCTCAAAGATACATTCATGCCATTCTATACAAATAAACTTGTTACGCAAGATTAAAAAAAACTCTGCCACATTAAAATATATTGTATGGATCTTCTTAGTTAGACCTTACCTGTCTATTAAGTCATCTACATAGACCACACTTGCAAATGAACAAGAGTCCTAATAAAATATATAATTTTAGTATGATAAAGTTCTATGGATTAACAAAAATTTACGAATGTATAATTTAATAATAACATAATAAATATATAATTTTTAAAAATAATTACATGGTCTTTATAATTCAGCATTATTTTTTAAAAAATTTTGTACACGTTAAAATTTTATTAAAGATTAAAGAATATGATAAAAAGAAAGATACAACCAACTGCTAAGTCTAATCCCTCTAAAATTTGTGTAACAATCTCATTTGTACGCATCATCACATAGAGCTAGAGAGAGAGAGAGGTGAGAGGAGTTTAAGCACCAGAGCATGACACCAGAAGCAGCAGAGAGTTTGACAAACTCCCAAAGGCCAGAAAAAGCCTCAGTGGAGAAGCCAGTCCAAGTGAGAGGGCTACCACCACATGCAGTATAACCGAAAAGCCCAAACACCAAAACCCACCAAGATATATTTATAGTAGCAGCAGTTCCAACCACTCCAAACTGAAACTTGTAGACGAACAACCAACTCACAAATATATGCACAATCAAAGCCACCAGAGACACCCAAGCAATCACCCCTGTCTTCAGCTGGCTCTGCAAGAACCGTTGCAGTGGGAACTGAAACGCAAAACTGAAGTGAAGCGGTATCATCCACAACGACACCGTTCCAGAAAGCTCCGCCAACTCTTCTGGCTGCCCTAATAGCTTCAACACAGGCGTGGCAAACAGATAGATAGGCAAAAGCAAAACACAGCACATGAATAGCACGATCCATGATCGTTGCATGTATACCCCTAACATGTAGTACTTCTTCGCACCGTATGCTTGCCCACATAACGTTTCCAAAGCACTTGCCATACCCAACTGATCAAACATACAGAAATTCATCACATAAGAATAAAGATTTAAAATGGGTATATATTATTTTCAAAAACTAACTACTACATTGAAGGCTGAAGTTAAATAAGCCTCTGGGTATGTACCAAGAGGCCGAAGTCGAAGCCGACGACGACATTATTGGCGATGGAGATGGCAGCGAGCTCGAGGTCACCGAGGTGGCCGGCGAAGGCTTGGGTGATGACTAGCATAGAATAGGAAGCAACACGGCTGAAGATGGCGGGGCCCACTATGTGCCAGAGCTTCTTCGATTCAACCCATACCCTTCGCGCGAGGGTTTGATCAGCATCATCTTGTTCATTTTTGAGGGCAAGGGCTGAAAGGTGGTGTTCCAATAATGGAACCTTTGCTTCTCCTAACTGAGGATTCGACGCCTCTTTGCTCTGCATCCCTGTGACGTCTACACCAAAAAATTGTTTTCGTACTTCAATACCCAAGACCGAAGAAGAAGACAGAAAGAGAATGAGAGAATGGGGAAAAAGGAAGATAGAAAATTGTTTTAGCTTGTGACTCGTGCGTGAATATTTATTAATTTTCTTTTTTTTGTGTGAAGGACGTTAGATCGGCGAGGGGTTGTGGGGTCCACTTGTAGATGAGTCACTATTCGAGAACGGAAATTCAGAATACAGAACTTGTCGTTCTGGGAAACACGCCTATCCAAGTGGGTCAGAGCAAGAAGAGAAAGCAAGAGATGGCCTCTCTTCACTCAGGACAATATTCGTGGAGTCATCACTTACGGCATCTTTTATATTTTGGTAAGCATCTGTTCCCAGCGTGCAATGGACAATTTTAATATAGGTACTGGGAATGTGTTGTATACACCAGTGTGTGTATTATTTGTATATAGAAAATACAGAACCAATCAAATTAATATCACTTTATCTAGCAAATATTACTTTTGTGTTATAGATGTGATTACTTAAGCAATGATATAATCAGACAGAAGTTACGAGAAGACAAAGCAGTAAGTAATCAAGATTAAAAAAAAAACATTGCCATAGACTTGTGTTTAATCATGCATGTATATACAGTTGTCTCTTTATTGTCATTCAGCGTGAAGCTTGTCGTTTATATAGACTATTTTCTTGGGCCCAAATAATATGGAAAGACGTGAGGTATCAAGATTGCGATTGTGGAAAGACATGCTCCACTCATTCGCACCGGATGTTCCATGTTGATTAGCATCATTATAATCTTTCGCTGCCTCAATAATTAATTATTTCACATTCAATGCTTAAATCATAAAACTTAAATAAAAAACACATGAATTGTGTTCAGTCACAACACATGCGCGTGAGAGCGCGCGCATATATATATATATATATATATATATATAATGAATGTTTAGCTGTGATTTTTTTAACTGCTATAACCCTAAGATTTAATTGCCATGCTAGCCAAACTGACATTAGATATATAAAATGGGTGCTTAGCTGCGATTTTTTTAACTACTATAACTTTAGAATTTGTTTAGAACGCAAAAAATTAAATATAAAAATATAAAAATAATTTTATTATTTTTATTTTTTATGATTGAATAATAATTAATAATTAATATTCAATAATAATAATTATAAGAGCAAAATTAATATTACAAAAAAATTTTTTTTTTCCTTTTCCTTCCCTTCCATTTTTTTTTTTTTCACATTCCCTTGCTGCAAGCGGCTCTTAGAATTCACCTAGTGAAGTTCCCTGTAGAGTTTGCTACATCTTAGTCGTCCACTGCAACAAGGGTCATGCAGCTGCCACCTATCTTTGCATTCATCAAAACGTAACATTTAAATAACTATCCATCACAACATTTCTTACCCATCCCATCTTCTTTGTCATTTATGTTTCTATCGAAACGCTAACTAGCTCCTTCTACCTTCTGCTTGAAGCTTTTGCCCCTGAACCTTCTCTCTCTCTGTTGAACTTTCACTTTTGTTTGAGAAAAATGAGAAATTGTTAAGTACTTTTAAAATGTTATATTATTTATATTTTATTAATAAAAATATTTAAATAAAATAAAATTGCATTTATTCATTAATAAAATAATATTAAATTATATAATTAAATGTTATATTTAATTATTTATGATTTTATTTTTATATAAATAAAACATTGTATAGAGCTTATATTTCATTACTTAATATGAAAAATTTGTATTTATTGATATGTGAATCTTATTTTATTTGATTTAAAATTTTTTACTATTAAAATATAAATAATGTGATAATTTAATAACTCTTGAGAATCTCCGGAGTAAAATACATTTTGACGGACAGTTATTTGATCAAAGCGTATTTATTGAGTCAAGGACAGGTGGCAGCTTCATTACCTTTGCTCCAATAGATGGCCAAGATACTGCAAACTCTACAAAGAGCTTCCCATAGCGAACTCCAGAGGATCCGCTTGCAAGATTGTAATTGCCGTGTTAGCCAAACTGATATTAGATCTCTTTGCCTAACTACAATTTGACGCGACTACAATTTGATTTGTGCAAAATCGCAGCTAAATCTAGACCGGTTTGGCCCCTTAAGAAAATAACCTTGATTGATCCCCTACCCCAAAGTCAGAACCCGTGTGGGTCTCCCCCACCCTCATTCGAAAACCCCAGCCCCCACCGACGGAAACCCTGCTCTCCCTCCAGCAACCACTTGCGACTAGAATGACGACCACCTGTGGCGGAAACCGATAACCTCCCGCGACCCATAGCTTCCCTAACAAAAACTTTATATCAAAACTTCTAAAAATCTTCCAAAATGAGTGAATCTCTGCAAAATTTGTCTGCCCCAGCCATTGTGGTTAATGACATTCTTCTGACTTTCCTGTTTGGGGGGAGAAAAACAGGGTCATTCTGTTTGTATAAAGAAGTAGCCTCTGGCAATTGCAAGTAAATGACTCAAGTAGGAGTAGGAAATTGCTTGCAGTTGCACCTATACGTAATGGTCCTTGAAATGCACTTTGCCATTTCTTTTTCTTAGACTACAACCGCGAAACAATCATGTCATTCTTTATTATGCTTAGCTTTTTCCATATTTGATCGGTGATGCAATTTCAAATTATTCCTTTACAGCATGGGCTGTTGAAAAGCTAAAGTTCTTCAGAATTATATGGGCAGTAATGACTCCAAAAAGCTATAGATGTTGCCCTCTAAATCGTGCCAATATTAAAGGAAAAGAAAGAGAAGTTAAAGTTTGGACTTGGGCACGTACAAATAATGACTTGCTGCTAAAGGCCAATAAAGCGATGTAAGTTGTGCGCATTCCTTTTTCCCTTTTCGTTGCAACTTTCATCTTATTCAGAAAAATAGAAAAACACAAGCGTGTATAAGTTATAAATTCACTCATTTAGCTTTCATGCTTCTCAGCGAAATCATTAACTGCCACGAGCAAAGAAGGTTCATATACGTCAGAACCAGCAGGGCGGTATTAAGTTTTCGGGGCAGCCACTCCGGTTAAAAGAATTATATATATATATATATATATATATATATTATTTGTGTATATAATATATTTTTTAATTTTTAAACTTGTCCCTCTAAAATTTTTTATCTACCTCCTTTGATACTTTAAGATTTTAAAACTTATTCTTAAAGATATAACTGTTTTTTGCATTAATCATAAACGTAAATGTTATAAAATAAATAAAATATATTAAATCTTCTTAAAAAAAATTTTATTTCCATTCTTCAAGAATAACTAATAATATATTTTTTATTTTCTAATTCTCTCTCTTTTACAAAATTCTTTTGTTTTTTGTTTTTTTAATCATACTTTCCACTCACTATAAAAATAGGGTTTTGTAATAAAGTAAAAGATAACTTTGTTGCAGATAATTTAATTGTTTATATTGAGAAGTAAATTGCAAAAAATGTTATTATGAAAGAGATTATAAATGAATTCTATTCAATTAAAATTAATGAATATAATTATAATGGCTAATACATACAGCATATACTTTCTTTGTATTAAAGCAAATATATTTATTTTGATATTATTATATATTTCTATTTTTAATTTTAATAAATTTTATTATTATTTTAATTTAATGGATACTTAAAGTTATATTTTTAATAATTATTAATACTTATATTAAATATAAATTTTCGCTTCTCTTTCAATTTTTTCTACTTCAGTCCTGAGAACTTGCATATCTCTTTTTGTAGCACTAGCATTGAGTATCCTGAATATTAGGTACACAATGATAGAAAATGGCTTCTAATTAAATGTTAAAATTCCCTAACAGTGTTATAAACCAATGGGGTAGACTGATCTATTGCTAATATTTATAGGTAGGATTAATGCATTGCATGGGGCAGAGGATTTGGAACTTTAATTGATTGAATGTTTTGTTTTCGCCGATGAGTTTTCCATTTTATAATAATAATAATAATATTATTATATTTAAGAAGCAACAATTTGGGATGGTTACCTAAAACATGAGACTTCTGGGTTTGTCCCCAATTAATGTCCTAATTTGACGTGCAAGCAGAATATCAACCTTCTGACATTTCACTGTTTCCTGTAATAGTTATATATTGCAAGTTGGTAAGAATATTTGAGGATGGAATGGCGTCATATCGTAATCTGTTAGCCGATAAAACTTAAGCCATGTTAACCACATTTGAAAATTCATTGTGAGTTGATTTTCTTTCTAATTCGCTATCACACTATAACATTTTCATCATGCATGCATGGTATTTCATTCAATTTTTATTTTAGAATTGGTTTATATGAGATTAGGTGAAATTTTGTGATAATCATGAATTGTATATGCGTGCATACACACACACATATATTATCCTAAAAAAAAGCTTTTGCGACAGTAGTTTAAGATGATTTGTAAAATTATAGTTAAGCCAGCTCTCAACAATAATTTTCATAACCATGATTAAGTTATATTATTATCCATCAACGATTTTCTTAGTTGTAGCTAAATCATATTAAAACCATGACCAAATTATAGTGTAACATAGCCATGATTTTGAAGAATCTATAGATAAGCCATAATTTAGCTATGATTTTAATAAATTATGACTAAATTATAGTATGGATTAACCACAGTTTTGGAAGAATCCATAACTAAGTCATAACTTAGCCATAGTTATTTAGTCACAGTTAAATAAATGATGGCTAAGCCACTAGCCGCTAGTTAAATTACTCTTCCCAACCCCCTTCCCCCCAGTTGGAACGAAAACTGGCTCACGCAATTGATCAAAGAAGACCCTCTTATCTGTTGAACCCCATGAATGTCCGACCTTCAGCGTCTGCGTGTTCATGGAGGATCCGAAACAGAGTATCCAGATCCAAGCCGAGTGAGAGAAGGCCCCCAATAATCTAGTCAATTCTAAAGATGTATCAGCTTTAATGGCAGAGAGATTGGGCAGGAAGAGAGTGGAGAGGTTCCCTTATTTCTTTATGGCTGTGATGTCTAGCTTTGGTATTACGTCCATGGCTGTCATGGCCATTTATTATAGATTCTAGTAGCAAATTGAGGTGCCTTTCAGACTCTGAATCTTGTTCTTTTTATTTTGCATTTGGTATACATTATTTTGTGTCTGAAATCGGTTTCAATTTGGGTTTAATCCGAATAGGGTGGAGAAGTGCCTTGGTCTGAAATGTTTGGTACATTTGCTCTCTCGGTTGGTGCTGCTATAACTCTCTAACATATTCTCCTTTTTTCTCACTTAATAAAATCTTTTTTATATGAACGAAAACAATGATATTCATCTATTTGGCTCTTGATGTAGTTAGTGTAAGTGAGATTAAGGCACTATATGAACTGTTTAAGAAGATCAGTAGTGCAGTGATTGATGATGGGCTGATAAATAAAGTCATGTCATATCATATGCTGCTCTGTTTGTTTGTATTGTGATAATTTTGATGTTAATTAATTGAAGCATGTTAGATCAATTTCTTGCAGATAGTGATATGATGAATGATTCTAATGGTCAATGGCATTAGTATATGAATTTGTTTTGAACATTGGCACGTGACTTGATTGAGATTTCTGATCCTTGCTTGTCAAAATGATATAAATGTGTGTGTTGATAAAAGCATTCAGTTCAGCTCCTCTGTTTTTTTTTTTTTTAATTTTAATTTTTCTTGTGTGGTGATGGTATAATTGTTCATAGTGAGGAAATGAATATTTGAAATCCAGGGCAGTTCAATTTGAAAATGAAAATAGATATTCTAGACTAGTGGATCAATACTATAAAGTGAAAAGTAGGTTAGTCGTGAGACTTTGGATGAAGTTATTCGCTGAAGTGAAGATTCAATTTTGTACTAACTTTATTGGTCACACCTGAAGTTATTTGGTATGTCAGAGAGATTTTTGTTTCAAGAATTTGATATCGTTAGTTAATTTTGATAACAAGTGTTTTGATAAATATTTAGTTACACATATGTATCTATAAAATTTGAACTTTTTGTTTGTGTAGAATATTTGATGTTTAACTTCTTTGATAATAAATGCAATATTCAATGATAAACACATTTAAAACTGGTGAATAAGTGTGTAGTGTAAAAAATAAAAAATAATTAAAAAAAACAATTGCAAACTAAAGTTAAGGTTAAGTTGAGGAAACTGCAAATTAATTTAAGTGAAACTTCAATAGACCGTTCCTCAAAAGTAATAATGGTAGGTGAAGAATAACACAATAAATATGAGTTGAACAAACAACACAAACTAAGTTTAAAAGAAATGAACAAATAATGAGTTGTTTTTGGGGGGTGGGGGGGGGGGGATAAAGTATGATAATTTATCATAATTTAACTCTTTTGGCTTATGCGTAGTCTCTTTAACTATTAAAGGATTTCCTTTACTTGAAAACAAGAAGTTACAATATAGTCTAACCTTGACTTAACTTGCTTAAGGGTTTTGCACAAAGTTATCCTTAATTTACTCTCACATAGAGTTTTACTTAAATTTACCCTCAACTTATTCTTGCACTAAAAAGTTACAACAAAGGCAAAGGAGATAATGATTTTCAACCCAATAAGGGATTACAATGATACTTAATAAATGTTTCTTTGAAAGCTTATGGACTAGAGATTTAGGACATTCTAAGAGAAATAAATGTTATTAAATATACAAATGATTTCTAATAATTTTTTCATGATTTGCTTCTTCAATCTTAAATGTATATACTTTTTTACCAATTTGTAGCTATTACTAATGGCGCCTTTTTTTTTTTTTTCCTGCTACATGGAATGTTAAGCATAGGAACTTTTTAGCTAAAATAAAGGATGTAAGTCTTCAACATTTGTCTCTTCTTTGTCAAAAGTACCATGTTGTGCAAAGTTGTTGCTTCATCTTCATTAATGTTCTTTAATGCTTCATTCATTAAACAAATAATATATTCTTTTCTTATATAGAAAAATGTTAGTTGCAGAAGAGAGATAATAAAGTTGGCACAAATATATTTTATTCCACTTACATTGTTTGAAAGTCAAATAGAGCAAAGATTTTTCAATTAGTTTATTAATGAATTTTATATGAATTAAGAGACAAAATATTAATGGGACAAGTTTTTAATGCTTTTTTTCATTCATTAGAAATTTCATTTTGTTATCATCAAAATTATGAGCCAAATGAAATGATTGGGCTTAACAAACTTTGGCCAATAATCTTCCCCTTTTAATGATGACAAAACCCATAAGCAAAAGTAATATGAAAAAGCAATTAATAGATAATGATTAAATCCCCCTAAATGTTAGCTTCTATTTAGGTATAACCACTTATACATAAAAATAAAGTATCACATTCATCATTTAGTGTAGCCAGCATATAAATCTATGTTAAGCTCAAGCATAGTTAAAATGAAGCTAAGCACAACCAACAAGTTAGGCTCACACAAACTAAAGATAAGCATAACATAACAAGTTAAGCGCAACTAGGAAGAAGTTAAATTAAGTGCAACTTTAGGGAGTTTTGCAAAGACTAACATTTTCTCCCTTTTTTTGGAAGCAACAAAAGGGGCAAACACAAAGAAAAGTCAAGCAAAGATAATCAACAAGCGATAATAAGCATAGAAAGATGAGCATGAATAATATGATGATTGGATGAAAAACTTCAAACCATAGAAAGTATTCAAATAAACTAATAAAATGTTTTAAGAGATTTTGCCATCATAGATAGTTCAAAAACTAGAGGGCTAGAAGACTAAAGATTATCAATTTGAGTTCAAAGGTCTTGAATTTGAGTTGCTAGAACCCTAAAAGCTTAATGCACCACCTGAGTCTGTTGAGTGAATGTAGGTTTGATAGAGCACATACTCTATTACAAATTTTCTTTCTTTTCTTAAACTACTTCCTTAGTTTCTCATAGCTCATTAGAGAGGAGAGTATATTTGTGTTTAAGCTTCTGGATATATTGAGTTAAAGAGCTATTTGATGTTGAATTACCTTCATGATGGATAGTTCAACAGATAAGAAAGTATAGTGCACTGGTGGTAAAGGTCTTGATGGTGGAACAAATGTACACCTAGAAGGTAGTCAAGGTAAAAGTGCAAGGGAAGTAAAGGTGAAGCCAAAGGGAAGAGAGGTATATGGGAGAAGGATAACCCAATTTCCCTTATAGGAAAAACTTCATTATCTAGATCATTATGCTTGGGGGAGAAACTAATTAAAGTCTCAACAACAATTGTTTTGGCTTAGGGAGTAGGCTCTAGCTCAAGTGGTTCAATTTTGTTGTCCATCTTTTGGACTTCGTCAATATGCTCTCTAACCTTAATCTTTGTAGTGTGATCTTCCTCCATGTCTTCAATAACATCTTTCTTAACTTTGTTAATTGTGGTTATTCTAGCAAGGGCATCTTGAACTTCTAAAGGTTGTACAAATTCCTCAATATTTTCTTCAATAATAAAAAGTTAAGTAGAAAGGCCTTCCTCGATAACTATTATGTTATATAATTATACAAGTATATAAATTACACAAGCAATAAACTAATGAGTTAATATCATTCCCATGATAAAGGAAAATCAATTACTAATTATCTAAATTTGTCTTATTATCCAAATTGTTCAATTGAATTGAAATTGATATATGCAAATTTAAAGTAATAAGATACTTTAAATAAGTATTAACTATGAATAAAAAGGCTTTGGCATTTCGGAATGAACTCTTGCAACTTAATTTAATTGGAGTAATAGCAAATCCATTAATATAAAATGAAATTCTCTATTGAGATAAATCATTGTGCTCATATTAAGCCTATTTTTACTTTCGTAATCATTCACCTATACAAACCCATTACATGTAAGGAGTCAATGTAATTATTTACAAGCCACTTAAATACAATTCATATCTCTATAAATTTTTTTTATTAAAGTCTAATGCTCTAGTGATTTGTACTATGATTGATCTCTTGATCCTCTCACAATACATTAGATAAATGATAACTTACCATTCATGAATAAGAAAAGAAAAACAATAAATTAAACTGATTAAAATAGTTACAAGAGCATTTCAAATTCAACTTAATCAGTAAAAAGATTCATCTAAATTAGAGCTAAAAGATTTAACTACACATTATGAAATTCAATAGACAAACAATAATGAAGTTTGATAGAACCATAATTCAAAAACTAGGAAAAAGGATGAAAAAGAAAAACTATTGATGGATTCGAGAGACTATTTGGTGCGAGCTTCAGATCTTCAATAGTTCCTTACTTTGTTCCTTTGAATCATCTTTCCTCTTTTATATTTCTCTATTTTTATAGTTCCTCTTTGGCCTCTTCTTTCAAAAATTGAAGATGCCTCACAAAAAGCCATAATTTTAATTGCACACGGGTTACCTGTGTTGAAATCACTCATTTACATGGTTATGTAAATTTACACAGTTTGCCTATTTATAGTATTGGTTTGCTCAAAACTCTCTTATTTTATATGCCCATGCTTACCAACACAGTTAACTTCTACTCCTTATTAAATAAACTTAATTTCCTACTTATTCTCTTATGTGTTTCACTTCTCTTAGTACTTGATTAGATCATATAACAAACGCATAAAAATCATATAATTTGGATTTAGTTACTACAAAAAGCATGTAAATTCAACACTCATCAAACTCTCACAAATTGGATTCTTTATTCATACTTGAGCAAACTAAATAACTTGCTAACTATGCTCATTATCTGTTTATGATACTTGAATAAATGATAGGCTATTAAATGCAAATCTTTATCAATCACACTAGCTAGATTAAAAAATAAGTATGATATCGAGTAAACATAAAATTAAACATATTTCTTTCGTTTCATTTCTATTCGTAGATATCTTGCTTAATTATCTAAATTTAATATCTAATATAACTAAATAGTACACAAATTAAGAAAAAAACTTTTCCTTTCTTTTTAGGTTTAATCAAAAACAAAAAATCCTATAAAAATATCAATTTCTTTTTTTTTATTCAATGAATGCGTTTTATACTCCATCTCATTTCAATTTTTTTTTTCATTGTAAATGAGTGTGTAAAAATCTTAACTCACCACAAGTTCTTACAAATGAGTATGTTCCCTTTCATTTGTTACATGTGATTAGATATAAATTAAAATTTTTACATGAATTCAACCTACTTCAAGAGGAAAATTTTGAAATTTTATCATACAACTTAGCTATATCTTTGCTACTAAATTCTTGTATTAAACAAAGAGTATTGTTTCAATTTACTATTTAGAAAGAAAAATATTTAACTTTATTGTACCAAGCTACACCTCTTTCATTCTAGTGGCATGAATAACAATAAACTAATTTTTACAACCTAGACATTCATCCAGCATTATTTATAGAAAATTTAGCATCATTAGTCTCGATATCAAAATAATAGTTTACTTAATTTAAAGACAATAAAATCCATTCAAATCAATCTTCTCTCATATTTAAACTTTTTATTATCCTCAATACAAAATAAATTAGGAAAATAAAAACAAAAATGAGGAAGGGGATTAGAATACTTCCCTAGTATCACTGCAATTCTATTAAAAGCATGAAGATAGGGAGCTTGATTAACTAACAAAAGATTCAAAATAGATTAATAAAATAAAGAGATTATTGAAATAATTAGTAGTATAACAAAAGAAAATATCAATTAATTCCAAAAAGTAATACAATAATGGAAAAGATAGTAAAAAATAGAAGTTAAACTATGGGAGACATGAAATTAGGGAAAAAAGTTAATAGGAATGGGTTGCTAAAATATGTGGCTAGATCAGGTAAGGATTTTACTATTGGGTGGCTAAATTTTTTTTCTCTTTTTTTTTCCCTTTTTCAGGTAGCAAACATAGGCGTGTCCATTAACATAGCTAGCCATGTTAGTCTTGGGTTTAGAGATGTTATAACACATAGGTATGTAGTTCAACATAGCTCACCTGTGTGCACCCCTGTTATGAAGTATGACACCCAAAAACCATAGACACTCCAGCCAACTCAACCTCCGTAAAGTTAAAACTCTAAAAACACTCTAAATAAGCCATTCAAACTTAAGATTTGCATACTCAATAACCCAACACAATGATCCATCAAATTATTGTCAAATTTTTTAATTTTCCCCTAAACTTAACATGTAACTTATCCTTAAGTACTTCTACAAGATATGGAAACCAAAATGCAACATACAGACACAATAAAGTTAGATAGGAAACTTTCTAAAGTGAGGATACCACTTGGAAACACTACAACTTCACACCATTAACTAGTAGTCAATCAAATGAACATGGTTTCTAACAAAACAAAAGGAAAAAAATGAAGAACTAATCAACACACAAGCTAAACACACTAAATAAACTAAACTAAAGGATGAGGGAGGAATAGAGTCTTTAGCTTGACTTTTAGAGTTCCCCAAAGTTAAAGGATGCCTAAGTTGTAGGTAGCTATTTTCTTTACAACCTTCCAAACCACGTAAGTCTTTAACTATTGCCTAATATCCTTAAATATGTTTGGAAGTTTATTCCCCTTTGTACTAATCCCATGAAAAGCTACTTGCTTAATTTCGTAATCTTGTAGTGAAGGACTAAGGGTTGCCACTTTAAGTAAAGAGGTAAAGATTGCTATTCTTTTATTTTTATCCTTGAAAGTTACAGCATGTGATAGACACACTTTAAAAGAATTCTTTCAAGGACTCTTTATTGTATGTCTCCTTTGGTAATTCCTTACCAATATCTAGTCTATGACACTCCTTTTTAAAAGACGGGATTGTCATGTCTTTAAATACCTTAAATTTAGTTATTTCCTCCTTGACTTTTAAAGTTAATATTCCATTACTTACACCAATATTAGCACCAATTGTTGTTAAGAATGGCCAACCCAAAATTAATGGTACTAATATGTCTTCCTCTATATCCAAAACTACGAAATCCATTAGGAGATAAAACTTGTTGACCTTTACCAAGATATTTTCTAACACTTCCATAGGTTACTTGATTGATCTGTCTACTAGCTATAGTGACACATTTGTAAGCTTCAATTCACTTAAGCTAAGCCTTCTATAGATAGATAAAAGCATCAGACTCATGTTGGCTCCTAAATCACATAGTGCACGATCAAAAGATACATTATTGATGACACAGGGAATAGAAAAACTCTTTGGATCAACTAATTTTAGTGGCAACTTTTTTCTGGATGATAACACAGCACTTCTCAGTGAGCTTAATAGTAGCATAATTCTTCATCTTTTTCTTGTTTGACAAAATTTCCTTAAAAAATTTCACATATGTTGGCATCTGTGTTAATGCATCTACAAAGGATATATTTATATAAAGCTACTTGAAAATATTGAGAAACTTGTCAAATTGTTTATCTAGTTTATGTTACTTTAGCCTTTGAGGAAATAGAATAGGAGGCACATATACCTTGACCGATGCTAGTACTAGTGTGTTAGTACTTTCCTTTTCATCTGTAATCAAAATGGGATGTTATCTAACATCTCCTTAATCACATCATTTTACTTTGTGGAATGCTCAGTTTGAGCATAAGTCTTCTCAAATTGTTTACTACTTTTCAAGATGACTGTCTTGCATTACTCCTTAGGGTCAACCTCAGCTATGCTGGGTAAATGGCTTTAAGCTCTAGTATTTAATGACCCTACCAACTAACTTAACTACATTTCTAAATTTTTATTATTAGCAGCTATCTAATGCAATTTATATTCCAGCCTTTCAAATTTATTAAATGATGCAATGCAAAACTTTTCAAATGCAATCTCCTAAGACTGTTTGCCTTCATTGTAATCTAAACCCATTTTGTCTTAGGCTAGAAAAATGGTCTAGAAGGTTTATCTTGATTTCCTAAATTCCATATATGATTTTGATTTCCTTAAGCACGATTGTGCCATCCATGATTGTAGGAAGCTGAATAAAGGTTATTTTATGGCTTGGGATTATTTGAGAAATACTATACTTAATCAGGAACACAAGATCTTAGAAAGTTATTTTGGCAATTACTATATGGATGATCACCACTATAGTGTTTGTAGCTGGAGTATGATGGAGAATTTGAGACCTATATTGACACTTATTTGATCAAACCTCTTTATAAGTATATCAAGATTAGAATCAATTTTGTTGTTCAATACATGAATAGTCTCCATTTCCATAACATTGGCTACTCTTTTGGGTCTTTCACTTGGCTAGCTATGGTAGTTTATAGCTATCTCTTTAATAATGTTAGCTTCTTCCTCAACATCAAGGGCCTATAAGGATCTACTAGTAGTTACATCCAAATTAACTTTAAGGGATTGCTTAAGTCTATTATAAAAAATATGTACAAGCATTTAATATTGACTACTATGATGTGGGTAATGTCTTTACAAATCCTTGAATCTCTTCTAAGCATTATATAAAGATTCTCCATCATGTTGAACAAAACTCTAAATATCACTCTTTAATCCTGCTATTTTACTTGGTGGGAAATATTTTGCTAAAAATGCTTGTGAAAGTTCAACCTATGTTAAGAATGATTGAGCAAGCATAGAGTCAAACCATAATGCAACTTTATCCTAAAGAAATAATAGAAACAATGTGTGTCAGATTGTATCGGTGGAGATCCCATTCATTTTGACGAAATTAAAAATCCTTAGAAATCTAGTCAAATGTGCTTTGGAATCTTCTAAAACTCTAGCTCCAAACTCATTCTATTTAATCATTTAGATCATTCTTGATTTAATCTCAAAGTTGTCAGCTATAACTACTAGGCTAACCATACTATTATTCAATTTAAGTGCATCTGACATGACATAATCTTCTACTAGCTAATGGCAACAATTAAGAGTCTGGGTCTTCTTATTGGTTCTTATGGAATCCCTGCTTGCCTACGTTTAGTATGAAAGACATAGTTCAGTTCAGGTTTAAGTTCCAGAAGAGCAACACTAGATGAGCAACTCATGATGCTAGATCATTGGAAGAAAAGAAATTATAGATGAACCCAAGCAAAAAGTTGAGAAAACAAAAGAAACTAATAAAAAGTAAAATATCTAGATTAGTATGAAAGATATTTTAAATTGATATAAATAATTGTGCAAGTGTACAGGTCGCATAAATAATAAGCTCATGAGTTAGTATCATTCCCACACGAAAGGAAATCAAATACTAATTTTCTGAATTTATCCTATTGTCTAAATTGTTTAATTGAATTAAAATTGATATATGCAAATTTAAAATGATAAGATACTTTAAATAAGTACTAACTATGAGTAAAAAGGCTATGGAATCTAGAATCCTTTCTCTATGTCTTAAATATCACTTGAAGTGGACTTTTCAACTAAATTTAATTAGAATAACAACAATTCCACTAATATAAATGAAATTCTCCTTCGAGATAAATTACTATACTCATATTAAGCCTATGTTTACTTTTATAATTATACAAATAATATAAACCTATTACATACAAGGAATTAATATAATTATTTGCAAGCCGCTTGAATGCAATTCATATCTCTATAAAATTGTCATCAAAGTCTAATGTTCTAGTGATTTATATAGTGATTGACCTTTTGATCCTTTCATAATAAATCAGATAAATGATGGCTAACCATTCATGAATAAGAGAAGAAGAGCAATAGGTTAAACCGATTAAAATAGTTAGAAAAGTATTCCAAATTTAACTTAATCAGTAAAAACGATTCATTTAAATTCTAAAAAAAAGATTTAGTTGCATATGATGGAATTCAACAAACAAACAACAATGATGTTTAATAGAACCATAATTTGAAAACTAATAAAAATGGCAAAGAAGAAAAAACTATTGATGGATCTGAGAAATTCCTTAGTGCAAGCTTTAGATCTTTAGTAGTTTCTAGCATTTTCCCTTTGAGTCACCTTTCCTCTTATGTATTTCTCTGTCTCTGAGGCTCCTTTTTGGCCTTTTTTTTTTAAAAAAATCAAAGAAACCTTACAAAAAGCCCTAATGGTAGTCAAACATGGGCAGTATGTGTTGAAATCACTCATTTACATAGCTTACCCATGTAGATTTAGAGGGTTATGTAAATTTACATGGCCTGCCCATGTGCAGCACAAGTTTGCTCAAAACTCTCTTATGTTACATGCTTGTGCTCACTAATATAGCTAACCAGTGTTTTTTGCTAAATATGCTTGATTTCCTATTGATTCACTCATGCTTTTCACTTTCCTTTGTATCTAATTAACTCATATAAAAAAAATAAAAATCACATACTTAATTTTATCTTGAGAAAAACATGTAAATTTAACACTGATCAATAACACCTTTAATAGGCTTGGATGAAGCTATGATAAGTTGATCTTGAGATTCCTCCTGAACAAGGGCATTTATGACCACATCATAACCAAAGAAGATTCTTCAATCTCAACCGTTAAAGGTTCCTTCTCTTAACCTTTAGCTTCTGGGATAGGTATTAACAATCTTGTTGAAGTTGATGTTAAGGGCACTAGTCCGTGCATGCTTTCTAACGATGAGTGAAGGATAGGCTCCTTTTCTTACCCAGCTAGTACGTAGTCTTCATCATCAGTGTCTGAAGATGATTCTTCTTTTGGATGTAAACATTTTTAGTAATGTGTTTAGAAGAAGATTCAAGGCCAAGGATGGGCCTTTTTGATGATCCAGCTTCTCCTCTATGTTAAGGAGAGAAAGAAAGTTGAGGATGTAATAACTTAATGTAGAATGCTTTATGATCTTATATGAACTCCATCATGTTACACTAATGGATCAATTCACCATCAATGTTCACATAGTTCATGCATTTGATCATTATGGCATTATAGGAGGATTTTATTGTCTTTAAAACAAATTTATTAAAGTTGATGCCTTAAGACTATAAGACATGAGTAAGCAACATCCCATAAGGTAAGCTGGCAATCCAAAGCTGGTAGAACATGTCAACTTTTTGCTTCTTTTTTTGTTTGTAGTAAACCCAAAATATGTCTTTTCTAGGTTAATGATATAAGCAACCACCTTGTGATCAAAAGATAAAGCTCGGCCATTCACCTTTAAACCTCTAACCAAATATGATCACTCCACTATATAGTCTAGCACTTCATTATATTTAACTTTGAATTTTTTAACTAAGAACAATGACCAAAGTGAAAAATTTTACATTTGGAGAATGAGACATCAAACATTTGCTTTAGATTTACAGTACTAATGGCAACAGTTTTGCCGTTCATAGTCGATTGTATGGCTCTACCTATCGCTATGACCATAAGATTAGTGCAGAACATCCTTACAAGGTCTTTATAAACTAGTTCTTTGATAGCTGAGAGGGAACTAGTTAAGATACTTGAAAGCACTCTTAAGGTTATAATCATGTTGAAATAAGACTTCAAAATCTACACTTTGTCCTAATGTGATTAGACAAAAAGCAAACTCAGAGATATATCTATTAATCACTTTACTCTATTAAAAAAAAATAGCAATAACTAGTCATGTAATGATAAGTGGTGTAGAAGGTCAGTTCCGTTGACTGTTTATTTTCTTTTTCCCAGAGGAACTACCTTTTTTACTAAAAAAGGCTTGGCTATTTTAGAAATCTTAATACTAGTTGTCAAGCATTGCTCCTTCTTAAAGGGTTCTTGACTTTTTCTAGAAGTTCTTTTCCTTTTAAGGTTTTGAACCTTAAAGGATTTTTGCAAGATCTGGAGTTAATCCTTTGCCATTTTCTTGAGTTATCCTTTCCTACGAGCTTCTTTTTGCTTTTTGTCTTCTTTAACTATGTTGATGACACCTAGCATAGCAATTAACTTTTTTTTGCCTATGACAATATCCCTTGTGGAAGGTGAAATGATTAAATGTTTGGTCCATATACTAATTAAGGTTTTGAGTGAATGTTTGGGAAAAAGATAGAGACAAACTGCATTCAGTTGCTACAAAAGTTAAACTACTCGAGAGTGTAAAAGTGTCACTTCATTACTATAAGGCTTTAATGGCGTGTTAAGCAATATTGTAACAACCAAGGTGTGAATACCGTATTTTGTCCGGACATGTGTCAAAAATAATAATAAAATCAAATTGAAAAAATATATATGCAAAAAAAACAAAAAAACAAACAAACAAATAGAAAACAAAAAAATTTAGAATGACAAAAAAAATTACATTTTCAATTTCTTTGCCCAAGCAACAAGTAAAGAGGGGCAACTGTGAATACCGTATTTTGTCCGGACATGTGCAAAAAATAATAATAAAATCAAATTGAAAAAATATATATGCAAAAAAAAACAAACAAACAAATAGAAAACAAAAAAATTTAGAAAGACAAAAAATCAAATAGGACATTTTAGCCCAATGAGCTCAAAAAGAAAAATAAAAAAAAAACCCAAAAATAAAATTACAAATAAATATATAAAAATAAAAGTAAAAGCCCATTAATCCAAAATAATAATAAAATCAAATTGAAAAAAAATATATGAAATTAAAAAAAAACAAACAAACAAACAAAAAAAAAACAAAAAATTTAGAAAGACAAAAAATCAAATAGGTCATTTTAGCCCAATGATCTCAAAAAGAAAAATTAAAAAAAAACCCAAAAATAAAGTTAAGTATAAAAAAAAAAGCCCATTAATCCCAAAATTAAAACAAAAAGGAAATCAGCGAGGGAATAATAGACATAAAAAGGGCCAGAAAAGAAAAAAAAAGAAGAAGCAAAAAAAAAACAAAGGGAGTTAAAATTTTGGAACACAATTCAGGAGAGCCCAAACCCAAAAAAAAAAAAAAAAAAAGGAGTTCAGTCTGCCAACTCAGAATTGGGCCAAACAAATGAAAAAAGAAGCTCAAAGAATGAAGGCCCCGTATTCGAGGCCCGTTTCATTAAACCGGGCCCAAAGAAAAGCCCAAACCCCCCGGATACCAAACCCTACCCTGGTCCCCTCTGGATGCTATCCTCTGGCAGACAAAAACGCAGAGCCACACACAAACAAAGGGGGAGACGTACAAACGAAAAGAGAGGGGGGACAGAGGCGAGACGAAAAGGGTGTCGGAAAGGCAGAGGGGGAGACACGAACAGACAGACGCAGAGAGGCACTGGGAGGAGAGACTGAGCGAGGAGCAGGGATTCGCCTTTTCAGATAAGAAGGAAGGCGAGAGAGGGACTGGATTCAGATAAAATAGGGTAGCAGAGAAGGAGGATGGAAGGAGAGATATGAAGAGAGGAGCTGAAGGTTTTCGGGCTGAAGAGACACGGAGAGGGAATCGAGAGGGAGAGACGCGAGACACCTGGAGGGAATCGAAGAGGGAATAAGAGACTATAGAAAAGGAAGAGAGGCAGAGAGCAGAACGTGAAATCGAAAAATCAAAGCAAGGGATCGAGGGGGAAGGATCGATCTCGAGATGGAAGGAGAGTTTCAAATCTAAACAGAGAGAGTAAGAGATTAAGAGGCATTTCTGAGTGAGGTCTGGTGAGAAGGGAGGACGCATAAAAAAGGGGACTCTGGAGCACAAAAGAGAGAGGAGAGGAAGGAGAGAGAGACGGAGAATGAGGGGTGAAAGGAGATTGGGGATTTTCGGATTGAAAGGGAAATCGAGAGAAAAACCGTGAGTTGAGAGGCAAGGGAGGTTGGTAGCGTTCGGAGAAATTGCCATCGACAGAGGAAGAAGGGGAATCAGAGGAGAGTTAGCTCAGAGATGGCGAATCGAAAAAGGAAATCCTAGAATCTCCAATCTGAAATGCTGGAAGTAGTAAAAGAGAAGAAGGTAAGTTCTTAAGGTTTTGCTTCATTTATCTAGTTGGATCTGATGGATTGAAAAGTAATGGCTCTGGTTTTGTCTTTCTATATATACTTGGTTTTGATTTTAATCTTGGTTCTACTCTGTGCTGGTTTCGGCTTTACTTCTGGTTGTATGATCTGGATTGGGAATCAATCTGCCGAATGGGTGTAATTAAAAGAAGCTCTCCAAGCTTTCCATATATTCTCTATGTTGTTCTGTTTGGATAATGTTTTTTCGTTGGTAACATATGTGGTTCATTTGGGAGATCCATTTCAATTTTTTATCTGATGACCTAGAAATTTCCTATTGATATGAATTAACGAGATTAAAGGGAGTTCTCTATCCCTTGTCCTAGTTCTGTAGTTCTGATGCAGACTTGGCCTGTATTTCTGGTGTTTATGTTTCTGATATACCCTTTTTGCTTACTATGTTCTACTGTTAGCCAAAAATCCCAATCCAAGTGGTTCTGCTAATGGTTTCGTTAAGGATTATGTCTCTAGCGTTGAACTGCCCAGTTTAAATTCCCAGTAATGAATTACAGCTGTCCTGCTATGTTTATTGATTGCTTAGGCTTTGAATGGTCCATGAGAAATCAGGCCAGTTTCTTTAGCTCAGGGTCTTGCATTTCACCAGCTCTGTTTCTTGCTTGCTACTTTTAATTTATTTTATTTAGTCAATCTTTCGCTGTAATGCAACATAGCCGTAGATATAGGCTCAGGTTCTGAATTGATTCTATCTTGGTACGTATAAAGGATTGGGAGGCTTGTATATGGAATTGAATTTGATCTTCATGTGATTACTTGTGTTATATCTCATGCTCGTATTAATTGGGGTCACTTTTCCTAGTTGGTATGTTGCTCTTGTACGATTTAGGTTCTGTTCATATATGGGATATTAACATATTGCTGAAAGTTGGTACTTGTTGCCCCACTGTTTTTAGTCTCATTCCTTACTAGAATTTTATGCAGAATGTCTGATTAAATATGGTGTTTGTTATTCCCTTTTGAGGGGATATTTCTTTTGAATCCTGGCATTACTGTTTAATGTGTGGGTGTATATTGATGCATTGATTTGATTATTCCTGGAAAGCAAATGGTTGTTTAGAATTTAACCCCTTCCCATCCTTTTTATCTCTTTTGCATGAGTCATGCTTGAGGATGTTAAACGCTTAAGGAGACTTACCAAGAATTGAGCAAAAATCAAAGAGATGGTTGCGCTGCAGCAGATGAAGCTGGATTGGATAGCATAGCAGAGTCAATTGGTTTGAGTTTGTTTTCTTATACTTGAAACGTATTAAGACATGTTGTTTAGCTGGCTGGGCACAAGCACACACAATCAAAACAAATGTGCAAGCTTGTGAATATTTTTGCTTTAATTTAGTTTTTATTCTCTCTTTAGAATTGCCGTGGCACCTAGGGATAGACCAAAAGGCCATGTGTGGCAATAAGCCTCCTTGGTGCCTTTTGGGCCTTGAATGTACGTTTAGTGTTTTGGGTTTCAACGGCCCCAGCAAATGATTTTTCAAAGAAAATATTTCATGAAAAAAAGAACAAAAAGGAAAAGATTAAAACAGCTTTCTACTAAGAATAAAAGTGAACTTCAAATACTTGCCTCCTCCTTTCCTAACGTTTATTTTGCAAACGTTTGAAAATTAATGTTCTAAAGATTCAAAGATAAATTTTTCTTTAGAGATTGTTTTTTTGGAAAAAGTAAGGAGTAAAAATAAAAGGATAAAAAGAAAACCCAAAAATATTTTTTTAAAAATATATATATATATATATATATAAAAGGAAAAAATAAGTAGGAATTAAACTTTTCTGAAACTTAGGTACTTTTTAATAAGAATATATTTCATAAACTCAAAAAAGAAAAAAAATCTTTCTTGTTTATATAACTATAACAATAAAAAAAAGGGGACCAAAAAATGTGTAAAGATGGAAATCTAACAAAAGTGGAAAAATAAAAAGAAATCAATCAACAATGAGAAATAAAAATTAAAACCAAAATTTAAGAAAAAAACTAATTATAAAAAAGGAAGAAAAATCCAATTAAAATACAAAAAAAAACCATAAATCAATAAAAATCGAATATTAAAAAAAAAATTTTAAAAGAAAAGAAGAGAGATGAAAATCCTTCTTGATGTCATAAAAACTAAGAAAAAAAAAAACAAAAATAAAAACAAGAACAAAAGCAAAAATGAAATAAAAAAGAAAAAGAAAAACAAAACAAAATAAAGACAAAATACAATAAAAACAAAAAAAAAGTAATAAAAACAATAAATTAAACAAAAAAAAAGACAAAAATGAAAAAATGAAAAAACAAAAAGATGATAAAGAAAAGAGGGAAGAAAAAGCAAAAATGCAAGAAAGGTAAAATTAAATTTGCCTTTTACAAATCAAAACACATCAAACAATTTCAAAAATCGTTTTATTTGTTAAAGGAAAAAGTAATTTTTACTTTCTTTGTCTTTTTGCCAAAAAGGAGAAAAAGGAAAACAAAAACAAAACAAAACAAAGACAAAATACAATAAAAACAAAAAAAAAAGAGTAATAAAAACAATAAATTAAACAAACAAAAAAAGAAGACAAAAATGAAAAAATGAAAAAACAAAAAGATGATAAAGAAAAGAGGGAAGAAAAAGCAAAAATGCAAGAAAGGTAAAATTAAATTTGCCTTTAACAAATCAAAACACATCAAACAATTTCAAAAATCATTTTATTTGTTAAAGGAAAAAGTAATTTTTACTTTCTTTGTCTTTTTGCCAAAAAGGAGAGGGAGAAAGAAAAAACAAGACAAAAAAAAAAAAAATATATATATATATATATATATATATAAATATAATAATAATAATAATAAAAAACACACATCAATTAAATATAATCTCCAATCGAACTACGTGGACTTTGATCCCTCATAAGGGTACGTAGGTCCTAGGCTCTTATCTTAGGTCAAGTCCACCTTTGTAAATAAATATTTTCTCTTAATTTTATTTCCTTAATTTCTTTTATTTTATTCCCTTTTCTTTATTTTATTCTTTGAATTCCTTTTTGTTTTGCTTTTAGATTTCTTTCTTCTCTTAAATCTGATTCCCCATAAATTTTTCCTTCTGTTCTTTGCATGTGGTTGGTTAGGGAGAATTAAAATAGAATCGAGGCCATATTGATTTTGCACAACTGACTTTGGGTAACCGTTCTTAAGAACGGGTGTAGTGGGGTGCCTAACACCTTCCCCACTCACAATCGACTCCCGAATCCGAATCTGGTTTGCAGACCATTTTTCAAATAAAAAAAATTTTTCCAAAAGTTTTGCTTTTTAAAATAAAATTTTGGTGGCGACTCCTGAACCCTATTTATTTATCTATTTCTTCTTACCTTTTTACAGATTTTACTTTTAATTTTGGTTTTTAAAGGCGCCACGCGGTCGCATTTTTCGGGTGTGACACAAGGTTTCAATTTGGTAACATGTGTTATCTTATTAGTCCATTGGATTTTTGAATTTTGCCACTTTAGAAAATTTTGTGAATTAATTTTAAAGAATTAATCCATTGATAATATACATATATGTGACACCTATTCAACTTAACTACCACACATGTGAACACAAAGTTGAACGAATAATGGACAAAGTTAAACAAACATAAATAATAGTCAAGTTAAGTAAACGTAAGTAAGTTAAGTGTAGAAGGAAATCCAATTGAGATAAGCAATTTTAATGTAAGAAAGCATAGAGAAATCATTAGATATTATCAACAACTCCCAGTTCCTTTATAAGGAATACAAAATAATTTTAAAGCAAGGGTTTTATGAAAATATCAGCAAGTTAATATTCAGTTTGAACATACGATACCTCCACATTACCTCTTTGATTGTGATCCCTTATGAAGTGATGCTTAATTTCTATTTACTTTGCTCTTGAGTGACGAATAGGATTTTAAATAGGCAGATGGCACTTGAATTATTGCAGAATAAGGGAATATGGTCATAATGTAGTGAATAGTCTTCAAGTTGCTGCTTTATTCATAAACGTTGAATACAGCAACTTCCTACAGCCATATACTCTATTTCAATTGTTAAGAGGGTTACTGAACTTTACTTCTTACTATACCAAGATACTAGTGTGTTTTTATGAAGTTAACACTAGCTGCTAGTACTTTTCTTGTCTCTTTTATCACCTACAAAGTCTACATCTACCTATCCTACTAGATTAAATAAGTTAGTCTATGGATATCACAACCCATAACTTTGAATTCCTACAAGATACCTAAAAATTTATTTAAATGTTGTAAAATGCAATTCTTTTGGATTTCTTTGAAATCTAGCACACTTATTAATAACAAACATAATTAAGTATACTTATAGTTAAATATAGTAATGAGCTAATCATATCTCCATACTTCTTATTATCAAAATCCTCACCCTATTTATCCTTGTCTAAACTTGAGGAGAGACATATTGGAGTACTTATTAGTTTAAAGTTTTCAAACCCATACTTTTTAATCAACTCTTTTGCGTACTTAGCTTGATTGATACAGTTTTCTTCTTTAGTTTACTTGATTTGAAGTCTAAGAAAGAAATTCATGTTACCCATCATACTCATTTCAAACTTTCCCTTTATAAGCTTAGAAAAGTCTTTGTACAAGGATTCATTAGTACTACCAAATATAATATCATCTATATATATTTGTACAAGTAAGAAATCTATTTTAGTTCTTTTTATAAAGAGAGTAGTGTCAACCTTTCTTCTTGAACATTTGTTTTCTAGGAAAAGATTGCTTAACCTTTCGTACCAAGCTTTGAAAGCTTGCTTCAACCCATAAAAGGCCTTAGATAGTTTGCATGCATCATTAGGTAACTGATTATCTTCGAATCTAGAGAGTTGTTTAACATACACCTTTTCATTTTTATAACTGTTAAAAGATACACTTTTTACATCTATTTGATATAATTCAAACTTCATATAAGAAATATAAGCAAATAACATTCTAACAGATTCAAGTCTAGCAACAAAGGGTGTTTAGTTTAATCAAAGTTTATTTCCTTTTATAGAGTGAAACCTTGAGCCACAAGGGTTTTTTTTTTTTACTATGTTACCTTGCTCATCTAACATTGCAAAAGACTCATCTTGTGCTAATGATTGAAGCTCCTTTAAGTGGCTCTACCTGTAACAACCGGAAAAAGAAAAGAAAAAGAAAGAAGAAAGCTGAAAATTTTTGAAATCCTGAAATTTTTCTAAGTCTGCTCGTTATAGCGAGAAATGGTCTAGCTATAGCGAAGGTACCTGTTCATTATAGTGAAAATGCTTCTAGCTATAGCGAGTGCGGGCATTCCATACAAAAACTAGGGAGTTGCTTGCTGTAGTGCGCACCATAGCGAAAACGGGGGTTTAGAGCTGATACGTGCTTGCCGTAGCGAAGGTTAATTCTTGCTATAGTGAGGGTTAGCCCAGAAAAGCGTAAAAAGGGAGAATTTGACTTCTTAAAATGTCCCAACTCATTCTTTCTCTTATAACTGACCTAGACTTCGACCCAAGGAGAGAAAAGAGGCGTGGAGAGTGAGAGAGACCAAGAGAAGGAGGAAGAACAAAGGAAAGGTAAGCAAGCTTCTCTCTTTTCTTCTTAGAATCTTGTTCTTCTCTCTTTGCCCTCTCTTTTTATAGTTTTTCTTGTGAAATTAGTTGGGTTTTAGGCATGGGTCAGAAGAGGGAAAGTGGGAAACCACTCTTGCATTTCTTTGCTTTCCTTGAGTAGAGCTTGAAAGTGAAGAAGAGGTGGTGAAATTCTAGAGAGAGGGAGGAAGTCTATCCTAGAATGAACAAGAAACCCTTGTGTTAAGTTGAGAAATGCAAAGAACTAGGAGAAGGGCTAGTAAACTTTAAGAAGGGAAAAAGTAGGGCCTTAATCTCCTAGCCTTGTGAAGGTTTATTTGTATGAGAGTAATTCCATGCTCTTGATTGTGTCTAGGCTCGAGTGAAGCACCTCCATCAAGGTGTGATTGTGAAACCAAGAAGGGAAAAGAGGAATTGAAAGGAAAGGCTTGTGCTGGCTCATAAGGTATCTCTCTACTCTTTCTTGTGCATTCTTGGATGTAATAGTCATTGTATGCTTATGTATATGCTTGTTGTGTGAGACCTACCATATGTTATTGCCTTGATGCATTGGTACCAATACGCTTATGTGTTGGATTGTGAGAATTGCTCAGGTGAGGTAGTGCCAAATTGGTATAGTTTTCCCAGATTGGATTTTTGTGGATTTAGTTATGAATTTTCGAATTTCATGACAGTAAGCTGCGCTAGAAACAGGGACAGCCGGACCTCTGTCTCATTTTTTATGTCAAACATGGTCTAAACGCTGAGATTGTGGTTGGAAAGTATTTTTAGTGTAAAGTTAAAACTTAGAGCTTTCCATAAAGCCAGGGTTTGCTAGATTCCCATTTTTCTATAATTAGTTATGATTTTTTAAAGTTAGAGCAAAAAATCTGACTTTTGGGCCCATGTGAGAAATTGCATTTTCTTGGTTTTTGGCTTCATATCCGTGGTTTATGGCTTATTTTATGATATGTATGAGTCGTATACATGGAGTTTGAGTAGAGAATGTGAATGATGGGTTCACAAGACCCAAGAGACAAAAGATGAGTATTTGAAACCCCGTTTTATAGTATGAAAATGCCACGGATTGTATTGGTTCTTTGAAAATCATATGGAATCTAGCCCAGAGGGAGGCTAGATGGAGTTAATATATTATGGTATTACATTTTTGGTATCAGAGCCTGGTTCAGGCACTTTTTCTCGATGTTAGGCTCTTGAATGATATGATTTATTTGTGTTTGGTGTGAATGGCCATAGAAGTGGTAGCATCCATATGCATATGTGCTTGTGATATTATTGTGAACTGAGGGTTGCTATTTCTTCAGACATGGTTGAGACTAGACGGGGCAGGGGTAGAGGCAGACCACCCAGGGCTCAGAGAGCTGAGCCAGAGGTTCCTGTTGGACCTGAGGATCCTCTGCTAACCATCATGGAGAGGCTTGACCGGTATGAGGCAATGATGGGCTAGCACCAGGAGATGCTGGAACAGCAGAGGTATATTGCCCAGTAACAGCATGATATAATCATGCATTTACAAAATACCCTGGCCAGGCAAGAAGAAGCCAGGAGAGAAGCCCTTGTACCTCAACCATCTACATCCAGCATTCCACCTACACCTCTCCAAGAGCCTGCTGCTCCACAGACCCAGACGCCTATCTAGAAAGTATTAAAACAGTTTAGGCAGAATAATCCACCCTCGTTTGATGGGAATTTGGATGCGGATAAGGTGAAGGCTTGGGTTATGCAGCTAAAGAAAATATTCTCGGTGATGGATTATACCACCGAGCAGAAAGTTTAGCTAGTCACTTTCATGTTACAAAAGGAAGCTGATAGATGGTGGTGTAGCATGAAACCCCTGATGGAGATTAAGAACATACAAATAACTTGGGAAAGCTTCTTGGTCGAGTTTTATGAGAAATATATCCCTAGTTCAGTGAGGAAAAAGAAAGAGATAGAATTTATGGGCTTGAGACAAACGGATGAGATGACTGTGGACCAATATGTGGCCAAGTTCATTGAGTTGTCTCGGTATTCCTCTTACCTCCAGAGGTATGATGATGAACCCTGGAGATGTGAGCAGTTTGAGACTGGGTTGAAGCCCCTGATTAGCGACAGGGTCACTCCACAGTGGATCAGGAAGTTCAATACCCTTGTAGAGGTCAGCAGGGTGATTGAGACTAACCTGCAAGCTATCATGCATGTTGCGACTACAGCTAGTCAGAAGAGGGTTCCGGATTTGAAAAGGCCGAAACCAGAAGAGGGTTCTAGTTTGACACCTAGCACCAAGAGGAGAGGCAAGGGGCCGTGGAATAGAAGGCCATAGCGAGGTATACCACCTCCTCGGAGCCAGCCATCCTTTCAGCAGTCTCTGGTGACATGCTTCAAGTGTGGGAAGCCAGGGCATATTACTAGACACTGCCCTCAGATGGATACAGCGCCTCCTCCTAGGCCACAGACCCAGGGTCGAGTGTTCGCCCTCACTCAGCAGGAAGCCAGTGCATCTCCCAATTTGATCCAAGGTATGCTGATAGTGAATGGCTTTTCTGTAGTTGCTATGTTTGATTCGGGTGCTAGTCACTCGTTTATATCCTATGATTGTGTGAGGCAATTGGGTCTGGTCATTAGTGTCTTGCCATTTAACTTGTCTGTCACTACACCCACTGGAGGTCATGTGGTTACTTCCCATACCTGCTTAAATGTCACTGTTCAATTTAACCATTGTCATACCACTATTGATTTGGTTTGTATGCCCTTCCATGATATTGATTTGATTATTGGTATGAACTGGTTGGCCGCAAATAATGCAATACTTGATTGTGAATACCGAACTATTTTCTTACCTGCTTATGGGACCATACTTAAAGTAGGAGCTGAGTTATTCTTTATGACTACTGCCCAGGCTGAGAAATATTTAGAGTGTGGATATCAAGGGTTTCTAGTCTTTTTCTGTATTCAGGCTGAGGTAGAATAAGGGATAGAGGAGATCCCAGTTGTCAGAGAATTCTCGGAGGTTTTTCCTAAAGAGTTTAACTTTAGTGGCCTACCCCCTAAGAGAGGATTAGAGTTCCCGATAGACATAGTGCCTGGGGCTGGACCGGTGTTCAAAGCTCCTTACAGGATGGCTCCCGTCGAGCTTGCTGAGTTGAAAGAGCAAATAGAGGAATTGTTAGAGAAAGGTTTTATCCGCCCTAGTGTCTCACCTTGGGGAGCTCCGGTGTTATTTGTGAAAAAGAAGGATGGTAGCTTGTGTTTGTGTATAGATTACAGATAGTTGAATAAAGTTACCATCAAGAATAAATATCCTCTCCTAGAATTAATGATTTGTTAGATCAGTTAGCTGGGGCATCTTTGTCTTTCAAGATAGATCTTAGATTTGGGTACCACCAGTTGAGAGTGAGAATTGAAGACGTCTTCAAAACGGCCTTCAGAATGAGATATGGGCACTATGAGTTCCTTGTGATGCCATTTAGGTTGACAAATGTGCTCGCTGTGTTCATGGATTACATGAATAGGGTATTCAGACCGTATCTAGATTAGTTTGTGGTGGTCTTCATTGATGATATTTTAGTGTACTCTAGATCCTTTGAGGAGCACGAGAGGCATTTGAGATTAGTCCTAGACACCTTGAGAGAGAAAAGGTTGTATGTCAAACTTAGTAAATGTGAGTTTTGGCCGACCGAGGTGAGATTCTTAGGTTATGTGATCTCACGAGATGGGGTCGCGGTTGATCCCCATAAAGTTGAGGCTGTGTTACAGTAGGATAGACGTAGAACAATCACCGAGGTTAGGAGTTTCCTAGGTTTTACAGGATATTATAGACAATTTATTCAGGGCTTTTCTCAAATAGCCTTACCACTGATGAGGCTAACTAGGAAAGAGACACCTTTTGTGTGGGATGATAGATGTGAGAAGAGTTTCCAGGAGTTGAAACTCTGTCTGACCACTGCCCCTGTATTGATTATCCCTGACCCTAGTGAGCCATTTGTGGTTTATTGTGATGCTTCGGGCAAAGGGTTAGGATGTGTATTGATGCAGCAGGGTCGAGTAGTGGCATATGCCTCTAGGCAGTTGAGGCCTCATGAGGAGAATTATCCCACGCATGACTTGGAGTTAGCCGCCGTAGTGTTTGCTCTTAAAATTTAGAGACACTATCTGTATGGTGCTACCCTAGAGATCTATAGTGACCACAAGAGTCTGAAATACCTGTTTGACCAGAAAGAACTTAATATGAGACAGAGGAGATGGATGGAATTCTTGAAAGACTATGATTATGTGTTGAAATATCATCCGGGCAAGGCCAATGTGGTGGCGAATGCCCTGAGTAGAAAAACCATCCATGTAGCCCATATGATGATTAGGGAGCAGGAGCTCCTAGAGAAGTTTAGAAACTTGAACCTCTCTTGTCAGGTGATATCGGGTAAATTGTATCTGAGTGAAACTCGAGTTGAGAATATATTGAGAACCCAGATCTTAGATGCCCAGAGGGAGGATGAGTTCTTAAAACGGATTAAGAATGAGATTTCCCAAGGTAAGACCTCAGATTTCAAGGTGTCCAAGGATGGTATGATAGTATATCGATATAAAATCTGTGTACCTAGTCAGAATGAGTTAAGAGAAAGTATTTTAGAAGAGGCACATAAGAGTAAGTATACTATCCACCCAGGTGCCACCAAGATGTATAAGGATATGAAAAGAATTTTCTGGTGGCCAGGGATGAAGAATGATGTGACGGATTATGTGGCTAGATGCTTAGTGTGTCAGAAGGTAAAGATAGAACATCAAAAGCCGGCTGGGTTGTTGCAACCTCTAGATATCCCTAAGTGCAAGTGGGATAGTATAGCTATGGACTTTGTTATGGGGTTACCCAGGACATCCTCTGGACACGATGCTATTTAGGTAGTTGTGGATAGATTGACGAAGTCTGCACACTTTTTAGCTATTAGGGCTACTCATACACTGGATAGATTAGCCCAGTTGTATATCAGAGAGATAGTGTGACTTCATAGAGTATCCAGTAGCATAGTTTTGGATAGAGACCCCAGGTTCACATCGAACTTTTGGAGGTCATTGCAGCATGCTTTAGGGACCAGGTTGCGGTTTAGCACTGCATATCACCCCTAGACAGATGGTCAGACTGAAAGGACTATCCAGACATTGGAAGACATGTTGAGGGCATGCGTGTTAGAAATGAGGGGTAATTGGGATGCGTATTTACCGTTAGCAGAGTTTGCGTATAATAACAGTTACCATTCCAGTATTCAGATGGCCCCTTATGAGGCTTTGTATGGGAGAAAGTGCAGATCCCCTCTGTGTTGGGTTGAGCTAGGTGAGAGGAGTATGATAGGACCTGATATTCTGGACCAGACTACCAGACAAATAGAATTGATTAGAAAGAGACTCCTCACGGCCCAGAGTAGGCAGAAAAGTTATGCTAATAAGCGAAGGAGGCCGTTAGAGTTTGAGATTGGAGACCATGTATTCATTCGAGTATCTCCAGTGACGGGAGTAGGTCGGTCAATGAGGGTAAGGAAGCTCAGTCCTAGATATATTGGTCCATTTGAAATCCTTGAGAAAATTAGACCCGTGGCTTACCGAATAGCCTTACCTCCTAACCTAGCCCAAATCCACAGTGTGTTTCATGTCTCCCAGTTGAAAAAGTATTTACCAGACCCCTCACATGTCATAGAATATGAGCGTGTACAATTGCAGGAAGATCTTTCCTATGTAGTGAGACTAAAGAGAATTGTGGATGTTAAGCTGAAACAGCTGAGAAGCAAGAACATTCCTCTGGTGAAAGTGATCTGGAGAGGTCTGACATCTAAGGAAGCAACTTGGGAATTGGAGGATGAAATAAGGCAAAAATATCTAGAGTTATTCCCTTGAGGTAAGTCTTTAAATTTCGAGGACGAAATTTCATTTAAGAGGGGTAGAAATGTAACAACTAGAAAAAGAAAAGAAAAAGAAAGAAGAAAGTTGAAAATTTTTGAAGTCCTAAAATTTTTCTAAGTCTGCTCGCTATAGCGAGAAATGGCCTAGCTATAGCGAATGTACCTGTTCGCTATAGCGAGAAATGGTCTAGTTATAGCGAAGGTACCTGTTCGCTATAGCGAAAATACTTCTAGCTATAGCGAGTGTGGGCATTCCATACAAAAACTAGGGAGTTGCTCGCCGTAGTGCGCACCATAGCGAAAACGGGGGTCTGGAACAGATACATGCTCGCCATAGCAAAGGTTAATTCTCGCTATAGTGAGGGTTAGTCTAGAAAAGCATAAAAAGGGAGAATTTGACTTCTTAAAACGTCCCAACTCATTCTTTCTCTTATAACTGACCTAGACTTCGACCCAAGGAGAGAAAAGAGGTGTGGAGAGTGAGAGAGACTAAGAGAAGGAGGAAGAACAAAGGAAAGCAAGCTTCTCTCTTTTCTTCTTAGAATCTTGTTCTTCTCTCTTTGCCCTCTCTTTCTATGTTTTGCTTGTGAAATTGTTGGGTTTTAGGTATGGGTCAGAAGAGGGAAAGTGGGAAACCACTCTTGCATTTCTTTGCTTTCCTTGAGTAGAGCTTGAGAGTGAAGAAGAGGTGGTGAAATTCTAGAGAGAGGGAGGAAGTCTGACTTAGAATGAACAAGAAACCCTTGTATTAAGTTGAGAAATGCAAAGAACTAGGAGAAGGGCTAGTAAAGTTTAAGAAGGGAAGAAGTAGGGCTTTAATCTCCTAGCCTTGTGAAGGTTTATTTGCATGAGAGTAATTCTATGCTCTTGATTGTGTCTAGGTCAAGTGAAGCACCTCCATCAAGGTGTGATTGTGAAACCAAGAAGGGAGAAGAGGAATTGAAATGAAAGGCTTGTACTGGCTCATAAGGTAGCTCTCTACTCTTTCTTGTGCATTCTTGGATGTAATAGTCATTGTATGCTTATGTATATGCTTGTTGTGTGAGACATACCATATGTTATTACATTGATGCATTGGTACCAATATGCTTATATGTTGGATTGTGAGAATTGCTCGGGTGAGGTAGTGCCAAAAGTCCCTTGAGATGGGTGAGGTAAAGTCGAAAGTCCCTGAGGTTGGGTGAGATACGGTCAAAAGTCTCGTAACTGAGTGAGGCCAAGTCAAAAGTCCTTAAAATCGGGTGAGGCCATCCAAAAGTCCCTAAAATCAGGTGAGGCTAGACCAAAAGTCCCTAGAGCTCATTCTTGGCATTGATATGGATTTCATGGCATGTACAACATGTATTGTATGATTGTGAATGGTTATATGCTTATTTACATGCTTTGACTTGTTATATGCCTTGATTGTTTTCTTGAATGAGTGCATGAGCTACTGAGATTCCATGAATCTCACCCCTTCCCCCTCCCATCTTAACATGCTAGGTAGAGCTCAAGGAGAATCAAGTGCACACCAAGGAGCCTATAAGCATGTTTAGCTAGATGTTAGCTTATTTTAGTTCTTTTGATGTAAAATGGTACCAAAATGAATATGCATATACTATTTTTGAGATGTAAATGTTGTAGCAAGTGTAAATGTATGGAAATATGATGTACAAACTATGTAGAGAGCCAAAGTAATGAAAATGTGGGTTTTGCCCTTTTTGTGGATGGTATGTGATAGTGTATTTTGGCCCGTAGCATAGTGAGTTTGAAATGTATGATGATTTGGACCACTTGGATATTTTATATATGCTATGTTCATACTTTTAAACTTGTCCATGAGGTGTGAGAACATGTGGGAGGCCATTTGGACCCACTTTGAACCGTTTTGGGTGCTAAAACCGCTAAATTTGTGAGCTCTGTCAAAGTATGACCAAATGAGCTCTTCTTGCTATGCAATTTGGCATGCCTCTAGAGTTTGTATAGAGCTTCTTGAAAAGACAAAGTGAGTAATATTTGAAGGTCTAGGGAATATTTGGTGAATTGTTAAAATTGGAAAATTTTGATGGTTTGGTCATGGTGCTGTGTCATGAGTCTGAAAATAAATCCATGTTATTCATAGACCAAATGGAGTCCAAATGTCATGAAATTTTATAAGAATAAACTAGACAATCACAGTGACCTATAACAATTGGAATCACCTAAATAAAAGGTCTGTAGAGAGAGAACGAACCGTCTGAAGTTCTATATCAGTATCAGGGAAGCCATCCGACCTCTGTTACTGTTCCATCAGTTTTTAAGGTCTAAGGGCTACTGAACTAATCTAGACTTATTTTTATCCTCTATTTAACGTCTGTACTTTCCAAATTGGTATATTTTTCCCAGATTGGATTTTTTTGGATTTAGTTATGAATTTTTGAATTTCATGACTGTAAGTTGCACCAGAAACAGGGATAGCCGGACCTCTGTGTCATTTTCGATGTCAAAAATGGTCCAAACGCTGAGATTGTGGTTAAGAAGTATTTTTATTGTAAATTTAACACTTAGATCTTTCCAGAAAACTAGGGTTTTCTAGATTCTCATTTTTCTATAATTAGTTATGATTTTCCAAAGTTAGAGCCAAAAATCTGACTTTTAGGCCCATGTAAGAAATTGCATTTTCTTGGTTTTTGGCTTCATATCCATGGTTTATGGCTTGTTTTATGATATGTATGAGTCGTATACATAGAGTTTGAGTAGAGAATGTGAATGATGGGTTCACAGGACCCACAGGGCAAAAGATGAGTGTTTGAAACCCCGTTTTATAGTATAAAAATGCCACGGGTTGTATTGGTTCTTTGGAAATCATATGGAATCGAGCCCAGAAGAAGGTTAGATGGAGTTAATATATTATGGTATTACACTACCAACTTCTATATTTTATCCCTTTCAAATTATTTTAATTCTTCTTATATTGCCACTATAGCATCTAGTTCCTTCGTAGACGTGAGAAACATAATGTCTGGTTTCTCTATAAATATACATAACTCACTGGATATAAAAGGAAGTCCCTTAAATATAATGATTTGAAGTCCAATAAAATTAGAGTAATAATCTAGACCTTAAATGATAAGGATCCAAGACCAGAGGTGCTTTGAAAATGAAGTAAGAATAACAAGATGAAATTCAATGAAGATGCAGTAGTATTTTTGTAATTTTGAGCACTTTTTGGAAAACTAAAAAGAAGAATTTTTACATGGAAATAAATGAGTTTCTCAAGATTCTCAGAGGCCTTAAA
This sequence comes from Erythrophleum fordii, assembly GCA_032878935.1. Lineage (NCBI taxonomy): Eukaryota > Viridiplantae > Streptophyta > Magnoliopsida > Fabales > Fabaceae > Erythrophleum > Erythrophleum fordii. The sequence continues at coordinate 41,529,928 of JAVQMF010000053.1, read as the reverse complement.
AATCATAGAAACCCCTAAAATGGTTCAAACCCCTCTAATTTACGATTTAAAATGTCAGTTGACCTGAACTTTAACCCTTTCATTTGGGAAGATTTTAGATCCAATTTAAGTGATTTCAAAGGCATTTTATAAGTTAGAGAACCTAGATTTTATCATAGAAAAAAAAGTTCTCAAAAAGAAGCAAAAACGAGCCTAAAACAAAAAAGCCAAAAAGACAGGACGTAAATAGAATTTTTATGAATAATTTTTAAGACACATGGCCTTATATGTAGCATCCCTCTCTTCTCCTCCCTGGAACCAACTTAGTTGTTGCCCAAACCAAAGAAGGTTCTGCCCTAAAGAAATGCACAAGAAAGGAGGGAACAGAGGAAGGAGAAATCCAAGAAAAGGTGAGAAAAGTGTGGAATTTCATAACTCTTCCTTCATTAATCTTATTCCTCTCCTTCTCTTCTTTATTCCCATGGCTTTTATGATGTATATGGGGCTGTTTTGGGTTTATTCTAGAGGAGGAAGATTGGAGTTTGAAGGAGATGAATTCACTAATTAAAAGAGCTCTTAAGATAAACTAGAAACCAAGGTAATTTCATTGTCTTCCATGATTTCTTCTTATTGCTTTTGTTATGGTATGTCTCAGCCTCATATAGGACAGCCAAGGGGGAGTTGTTTCTGACCCAAACCAAGTGTGAAATCTATGATTTAGCATGTGGGAAACAAGATAATGCAAGAAAATCCAAGAAAGAACCATTGAAATTCAAGATACAATTCTTAAGGTTTCACTTGCACCTTGACTTGTAGGAAGCTTTCTAATAATAATTTAAGGTGTCTAAGAGTTTGTGTAAGTTCCTAAGACATCTAAGAAGCCTCCTAAGTGCATCTGCCATTAAGAAAATAAAACAAACTCCATGGGTGCCAAAGGGAAGCATGGTCTCAGCCTAGACAAGAAGAGGGACCTAGAGAGTGTTTAAATTTTTTTAAGCCTAGATTGGGACTATATATGATAGAAGAATATGAGAAGAAGCATTGGAAAAATTTTAGAAGCCATAGATAGTGAAATAGAGGTGTAGGCTCCATAATGTAGTATAATGAAATAACTCCTAGCTAAGCTTCTCAAAATAAATGTGTGATGGCTCCAAGGAATCTTAATGAAGTCAAGAATCATGCATTAAAGGAGAGAGTGGAGCCAAGATCATAAATTCTTATAGTTGCTCCATTAGATGATTTATAGAACTGTAATTAAACCATATGAGAAACCAAGCCTCCTAGAGTGTGTGTGGTGTTAGAGTTTGTTTCAAGAATGTAATTGGGTTCTATTTGATGTGTCTAGGTCAAAGGAATCAAGCTCTACCTCATTATAAAGGTGTGGCCAAAAGAGGGGAAGAGAATTCAAGAGAAAAATTGCAATTCTTGTTTCAAAGTAGCTCTCTAGCCTTTCTCTCATGCATTATTAGATGTTCTCAACTTTGGATATGTGTGTGCATGGATATGCCATTGAAAATGTTTCTAGCAAATGTTTATATGTCATGGTATCATAATGCTCTTGTTATGATCTTGAAATTCATCTTATGAAAGTGTTTTGTCTTGAATGGGTTTAATGAAGCCAAAAGTCCCTTAGTTAGGGTAAGGAAGAGCCAAAAGTCCTTAAGATTGGGTGAGACAAAACCAAAAGTCTTTAGAAGAGTGAGACTTAGTCAAAAGTCCTTTAAAAATGGGTGAAGTAAGTCCAAAAGTCCTAAAGAGAATGGGTGGGGCTAAACTATTACCTTGGCAAGCCTGTGTATAATGTGTATAAGTTTTTGAACATTAGAAATGCTTTATGTATGTTCATAAGTTGTAAGATTGCCATGCATTCATTCGTACACTTGTAAATACATTCATTATGTATGGTTGAAAGGGTGAAGGGCTATTAGAATTCTTGAAATCTCACTCTTCCATTTCCAATGTCTAAATATGTCTAGGTGAATCAAGTGAGCCAAGAAATGGAAGCCACCACTCTTGAAGGCAAAGATATTGACAAAGGAAATGCTAAATGGATATTTTGTAACTATAATGTTGTTAAATGATGCATTCTTATGTTGTATATGACATGTACTCACTGGAACATATGTAAATATATGGATACATGATGGATGTATCGAAATTGGGAGTATAGGAAAGAGAATGTATGTTTTTGACATCGATATGCCTTAATGAGCTTGTGAAACCTTGTGTATATGAACAAGTGAGGTAGTGGTTTTGTGATGTATGAATATTTAGACCTCTTGGACAAGTTTAGTAGGCTATATTTAAGCTTCCTCATGTGCTCAAGGGGTCATGGGCATGGTAAAAGTAAATTTGATTCATATTTGACCCTATATGATGGTTAAAATAGTTATTTTGGCACTCTATGTCACAAATTGATCAAATGAATGAATTTTTTTATAAAATTTGGCCTACATATAAGTCTCATCTACAACATTTTTTAGAGCTAAGAACCACATTATTTGGAACTCTAGAGAATTAACTATGAATTTTCAAAGTTGGGAAAAAGCTTCTGAAATGGTCATTATACTGTTCATATGGTCAGTTTCTTCTGCTATATCATCTAAAATCCAAATGTTATCCAGTATCTATGAAATTTTATGAGTATAAACTAGACATGATAAGCTTTTTGTAGCTACTAAGATAACCTCATTTGGATTTATATTGAGGGAGATATAAATTTTTAAAATTAGTGGTCAGTATTAGTAACGCAGTGGGACCACTGGTACTATTCTATCTATTTTCGTGAGGTATATGCTTCTATATTGGTCTATAAATATTTTTACCTCTAGTTAACATCTATAACTTTCCATAATAGTATGGTTTGTCAGGTTTTTATTTTTCTAGAATTAGTTATAAATTTTTGAAATTTATATCAGAAACTTATAATAGTAAACCTGGGTAACTGGACCTTTAGTACTCTTTTATTGTCAATCATAGTTTAGTTGATATTTTCATGACTTGGAATGATTTTTAGCTTGTTTTTGACATTCATATCTTTTCAAAAAGCTATCATTTTCTTGATTTTAATTTTTCTAAAATTAATTATGATTTTCCAAAATTGATGATAGAAATATAAAAAATTGAACCCGAGGCCAACTTGTAATTTTTCTAATGTGAGGCTTTTAACCCGAGTTTTATGTGATGTTTCATGTTGTTTATGACTTGTATGAATGGATTATGAGTAGAGGATGGTATTGAGAAGTTCATATGGTCCATGGAGCAAAAGATAAAAATTTAAAGGCTTACGTAATGCTATTTAATGCATTATTTTTATTGATTTTCCATGGATATCGTGTATGAAGCTTAATTATGGTAAAGAAAGGATAAAAAATGGCTAGGTATTACAGCCACGATCCATCTTTCATCACCAAGAGATTTTTCAACAGATTTGGGATCTATCTGTGAAAGTAGAGTGAGGTTGTTGCAACTTTGCCTAAATGATGATCTTGTTCATTATCCTTCATTTAGATGTGCAAGAATGTACTACATTGGATAGGATGTAGAGTACTTCCACTCTCAAGGTATTTTAATGTCTCTTCTTGATGAATTCTAATTCATATCTTGATTTAAGGATGAAGGCTTGGCTTTTTTATCAATTAGAGAACTTTACACTTTATCGTTGTTTCCTTCAGAAATTTGTGGTTGATTAACTCCTTGATTTAGTTGTATGCTCTAGTCTCTATTGAAAACCTGAAGATTGTTTCCTTAAAAGCTGAGTTCACTTATAGTTAAATTCACTCCAATTTTTATCTGTAATTTTGAGTGGACTTATAAAGGGATCACTTCTTTCTTCTTAAACTCCAGTACTCGTTTGCTTTTGACTATTTGTTCCTACTAGTTCTTCATCCTTATCTGTTCTTACATATGTTCTTAAAGAGGAATTAGATTCATTAAAGACAACTTGTATAGACTCTTTTACCACCATATTCATTTATTATGTACTCTATATACTTTATTAGTGGTAAAATAACATAAGAAAATGCCTTCCTTATAACATACAACAAATTTATCGAAGTTATCTCTACTATTATTATGAATGAAATATTTACAACCAAAAGCATGAAAGTAACAAATTTTAGGTTTTATTTCTTTCCATAATTCATATAGAGTATTATTAAGAATGGATCTAACAAGACATCTATTCAAGATATAGCAAGTAGTATTTATAATTTTAACCTAAAAGTATTTGGGAAGATCATTGTCGATGAATATGATTCTAACCATATTTTGAAAAGTATAATTCTTTTTTTCAATCATTCCATTTTGTTGATGAGTTTTAGGTGTTAAAAAGCTATGGGTAAAACTTTGCTTATTATAAAAACTTTCAAACAATTTGTTCTTAAATTCCCTATCATAAGCATTTTGAATACTTGAGATTAAATGCCCTTTTTCTTTCTGAACTTTTATGTAGAATACTTAAAATTTCTTAAAAACTTTATCTTTATAGGCTAGAAAGAGAACTCAGGTGAACTTAGAGTAGTCATCAATGATAACAAATATGTAGCTTTTGCTAGCAAAGTTTTAAGTTTGCCTAAAGCTTATGAGATCCATGTGTAACAATTGTAGAGACCAAGTTGAGGACACATCTTCCTTTGCCTAAAGGAGGATCTTTTTTGCTTTCCTAATTGGCATGCATCACATAAATGATCTTTTTCAAAATCTAGTTTTGAAAGTTCTTTCATGAGGTCAAGTTTAAATAATTTAGATATAGTATGCATGCTTACATGACTAAGTTTTTTATGTCACAACCATGGATCATTATTGATAGAAGAGAGACATGTCATGTTCTTTAAACTCAAGGAACTAAGTTTAGGAACACAAATGTTCTCAAGCCTTTGTCCCACAAAGAGGGCCTTGATATCATGATAGACTATGCATTGTATAGACTTAAACATTACTTAATAGTCTTTATCACAAAACTGACTTATGTTAAGTAAATTATGTTTCAAACCATCAACTAAATAGAGATCATCAATGTAATAATTTTTACTTAACTTAAATTTATCACTACCAATAATTTTTCCTTTTTCACTATCACTAAATGTGATTGATCCTCCATCATTGCTAATGAAGGAATAAAAAAACTTGGAAGAATCTCCAGTCATGTGCCGAAAATGGCCACTAAATAGAAACTACTTATGTTTTGATATCCTTCCCTTTAAGCATGCTTCATTATTTTCAAATGCCATGAAGAACATGTTTGTCATATCTTGTTCCAACTCCTTATCTTTATCATCATTATCACTTTATGCTATCATTGCTTTCTTCTTCCTATAGCATATGGCTAGCTTCTTCTTTAGGTAGGGACATTCAAATTCGACATGTGCATTCTTTCCACCTTTAAAACATGTTATAATCCATTTTCTTGGCTCTTACTTCTTAAAGGCACTTTTTAACATGTTTCCTTTACTCTTCCAATGTAGCTTCTTTTTCTTAGCATACTTGTCTAATTTCTTTACAAAGAATGCTAAATCTTCATCATTTATATCACCATTATCTTCATCCAATAGTTGCTATTCAATAGCTAAATCCTTTAATCCAACCATTATCTACCTTCTTTACTTATGCCTTTTAATATGATTCTTTTAGTAGGTCATAAGAATGCCCCACATCTCATCATATGTCACGGTGTTAAGATGTCCACTAATTTCAATTAAATATATTTTAAATTGCCATTTCTGAAGCAAAATTCTAATGATTTTGTAATTTAGTTCACAATCAATATAGACTTTATCAAGAGATTTAATTCTCCTACTAATTTTGCAAATCTTGTGTACATTTCCTTAATACCCTTATTGTCCTTCATGTGGAACATCTTATACTTGTAGGTAAGGATGTTGAGATTGCTTTCCTTCATATTTAAGGTTCCTCTATAAGTGACTTTAAGCTTCTTCCACATTAGTTAGGTCATTTCACAACTAGATATTTTGTTGTATACCTCATATTTGATAACATTGAACCATCTTAATATCATCTTCTGTCCATTTTTCACTTTGTCCATGACTTCTCCCATTGTAAGATTAACAAACTTGGGTATTCTGGAGCCATTCTCTATCACCTCTCAAACCACATAGTTAATTGATTGAATGTATATTCTCATCTTTGCTTTTCAATAAGAATAATGTTTTCTATTGAAGTATGGTATTTTAGTTATGGAAAATCCTTCCTGGAAGCACTCTCCTTCAAGTATGTGTGAAGCTATCTTTTTGCAAAATAAGATCTTTTATCTAGGCTATTAAGTATTAAATCAAAAGTATTAAATCAGGGAGATCTGCTTTAATACCAATTGATAAACATACTTAGAAGGATGAATAGGTGTGTAATATAAAAAATAAAAAATAATCAAAATACAATTGCAAACTAAAGTTAAAGTTAAGTTGAGGAGAGTGCAAACTAATTAAGCAAAGCTTCAATGGACGATTCCTCAAGAGTAATAATGTTATGTGAAGAATAAGGTAATAAATATAAGTTAAGTAAATGCTGCAAGGTAAGTTAGTTTAAAAGAAAAGTACAAATAATGAGTTGAGATAGAGAGATAAAGCACAATAATTTATTTTGGTTTAGCCCTTCTAGCCTACGTCAAGTCCCCTTAACTATCAAGGAATTCCCTTCACCCAAAAATAACAAGTTATAATGCAACCCAACCTTAATTCAACTTACTTAAGGTTTTAATAAGCTCACCCTCAACTTACTTACATAAGGTTTTGTACAAGCCTACTCTTAACTTACTCTCACACCACAAAGTTAGTTCAAAAGTAGTAGATATTTGTCGATTAGTTCATTAATGAATTTTGGATGAAATACAAGACAAAATATTAATAGGCCTTGTTTTTAATGGGTTTTTTAATTTATTAGAAATTTTGTTTTGCTATCATCAAAGTTGTAAACCAAGTGAAATTATTAGGCCTAACAAACCTTGGGCTAACAGTCAAATCATCTGAGCTATGCATTACGTATTGGTACTTTGAAAGATGAAATAAGATTTTCCTTTCTTGCATAGCCATCCCTTTGCTTGATCTAATTAACTCACCCTATCATATCATCAGTAAATGCCCTTCCTCATTTCTTGTTTTACTTTACAAGAGTATGCTTAATTATTTCTCGTTTGAATTCATTCAACTTTTACATGCTTTGCTACAAGGTTTGTGTTTTTGTCTTAACTATGGATTATGGTGTTCATTAGCTCTGATTAGTTAAGGTGAAGCTTTCTCATAATACATATATATACATACATATATATATATATGTATAATGAATTATTTTCTAAAGAGCATCTTACAATCCCATGAACTTGCATATGTCATGTTTTTATTATATTTTATGGGAAAAGGAAACTATTGTTACTAAAAGATATTAACTCAAAATAAAAGTGAGACAATATTAAAGTAAGAAAATTTGTAAGGTAGTGCTACTTCTTATTCAACTTTGTTGTGACCTCAAAATTTTTTTGTAATCAATGCTTATGATCTTTGACCAAGGATATCAAAAGGTGCACAGGATGCAAGCTTTCAAGAATTGGCTTCTCAAAAGCAAGTATTTGTTCTTTTTTTTTTTCTTTTATTTCTGTTACACATCCTTAGATGCATATACACATGTTTATATATAAAGGCATAAACATGAATATGTATGTATATAAAATTAATGTAGATTTTAAGTTTTTTTATTAATAAAAGCTACATTCATCTTATACATAAAATAAGAACTGAGATTTTGCATGGAATAAGACATTGAATTGTAGTGGTTGATTGGATTTCAGGTAGAAGTTCAAGTTTGAAATTATTATTCGTAATCTCTCAAAAAAAGAGAACAAATGCATAAGATGTAGGTATACTTTGTCCCCATTTCATGTTAGCATATATATAAAGCTTTTTAAATGGTAAAACATGTAAGATCTCTTATTATTAATTCAATCTTAGTATGACACATGTAAATAAATAGTTGTTAGTGGAAACTTGTTTTACTGAGGTGCAAGAGTACTAAAAGGAAAAAAGAGAAAAAGTATAATTAAAAGTTTACAAAATTTGAAAAGAAAAAAAAGATTTAGTAGCGATCAATACCACCACTATAAAAATAAATGTGGTCTATCCATAATTCTATTGAAACCTTGGTAAGAACATGGTTTAACCATAGTTATTAAAACTATGGTTAGATCATGATTTAAACACGGATTTAGTAATAGTCAGAAAAAACTATGATTTGATCTTTCATGATGAACAATTCAACTATAGAATTTAAAGCTATCGCCAAACCACCTAGCAATCGATTTTAACCATTATTAAAGCCATTAAAAAATCATAACTAAAATTGCAATTTTTTTTGTAATGTATGTGTGTCTATACACATACACACACATAAAAATACCCCCTATTAATGATATTGATTAACTTAAGAAAAAAATTTAAGAAATGGTTCAAGTTTCTTAGAAAAACTTAAGAAAAAATACAAATATCTTTACATAGGAATGGTTCAAGTAACAGCCAAACCTCTATTTAGAATAAGAATATACTCTTTAGTACTTTTAGCATTAAGAAATAGAAGAAATGGAGATTATCTTAAAATTTTAATAGCAATTTTATAGTTAAATCTATATAACATTCCAATTTATTTCAACTGTTGTCCTAACTATAATATTAAGTTAGTAGATGCTTTAGCCAATAAGGCCTTAAGTTTAAATATTAGAACAAATAATAATCAATGCATAGAAAGAACATCTTCTATAAATATTATTTATAAAGTGATGTTTAAGGTAGCAAATTCCTTGGTAGTTTTTTACCCCATTAGTTTTCACCCAGAAATGAAACCATAATTATGAAAACTAATTCAACTTGCTTTGTTGTTATGACACCAAGGAGACTCATGCATCACGAAGTGTCATTTCTTCAATCATGATAATTCCTAGATGTCACACCATCAATACTACATCAAGTCACCAATATTAGTGGAATTACCTAAACCTCTAATGATAGAGTAAATTTAATAATGGAAAGTCCAATACCATTACTATAAAGAACTCTTTCAGCAAATTCAATTTTTAGGACTGCTAAAGCTATTAAACCCGCTAAAAGGTTCGTAAGATCATTAGAATCAGTTGCTATAAGGAGTGAACTTAAAGGAGTAGATTTTGAACCAAATATACCTTAACCTATTTATTAGCAAGAGTCTAATCTAGAAACACAATCCCACTTAGATCCAGAATTCCAAAACTCACCAACTAGATCTTACCCTATGATGATTAAGAGAGAAGGTTTTCAATTAATAAAGAATTTTTAAGAAAGGAATTTATGTTGAAAATACATGAGAAAGAAAGAAAATGGTTCTTCTTAACCTTTTTAGAAAAAGAAAGAAAGAAAATTATGTAACGATGGTATCAAGAAATGATACATCTTAAAGAAAATGTATATTTCTTTAAGTGGTTGCCAATATATACCTTTAATTATCAAATATTTAATTGTCAAAGAATTATCCATATATTAATGCTACCAACATAATTATTCCAAATTGGACTACTAGTAGCAACAATTGTGTTACTTCAACACATCCACCTTTAGAAGAAAAAAAATAAAAATAGGAAATAGTGAAGTAATAGCTTTGCCTTTTAAATTAGATCCTTCAAATTTAGAACAAACTATTATGAAAAAAGATACACAAAATATTGAAAGATAAAATAATTATACCAATCAGATATTACATACTATAGGAAAACAATTAGATCGAATAGAACTTAATCTAGAAAATAAATCTTCAAATACAACTACAACTTCTCAACAAGCTAATATTCAGAGACTGATTTTAAGTATGAACCTTTTACCGCCAAAAGAAGCAAGGAAATTTAATTATGGAGAAACACATAGATTGTTAGAAGAAATTACAAAATAGATACATAAATTGATGATTAAGCCAAAAAACATTAATACTATTGAACAAGTTGAACAACAATTTTATGAATTAAAACCATTTATTAATAAGATGAAATTGGTAAAAAGTTATTATCCTAGACCTTTATTCCCAGACTTTCAATATGAAGAAGAAATTACATTTACTGCTATAATTTTTGAAGGAAATAATATTCATGAATGGAATATTGATGGAAACTGTGAATATGAAATTATGAATAGTATTCAAGAGATGACAATGGCCATATCTATTTATAGAAAAACAAATATTAAAGGAAATGTTTTAAGAGCCATTGCTTGGGATTCACAAGATCACTTCATGGATGGTGGGATAATATTATAACTCTAGAACAAAAAATAACTATTATCATAGCTATTAAGATAGAACAGGATACTCAAGGACAATAAAAACAAGTGATTGTGTAACAATTACTTTACACCATAGTTAAACATTTTGTAGGAAATCCTACTCAATACTACAACCTTAACGAATCTAACTTGTCCTTGTTTATCTGACTTCAGGTGGTACAAAGATAATTTTATTCAAAAAGTCTATCTTAGGCTAGATGGAAATGCAGATTTTAGGAAAGAAAGATTTATATCTAGGCTTCCAAAATTATTTCCAAAAATGGTTAAGGATGAAATTAAAGGTAGTGATAATGGAACAATTCCTTATGAAAATATTACTTATGGAAAATTAATCAATATCATTAACATTATAAGGGTAAGATCGTGTAATGATATTAAGCTACAGAAAAAAAATTACATTATGAGAAATGGTTAGGAAGAAAGGAATTAGGAAACTTTTGTGAACAATATGGATTTAAAAATATTATCGCGCTTTCAAGAAAGGCTAATACAAGTTCAAAAAGAAATATTTATGCTAAAAAATATAAACCATTATTTAGATCTTATTTAAAGAAATATTATTCTAAAAAATATCCAAAGAATTATGACAAAGAAGCAAAGCAAAACTTCAAAAAAAAGACTTGTAAACATAAACAATCCAAAGAGGGAATAGTTTGCTATAAGTGTGAAAAATTTAGGCATTATTCAAATAGATGTAATACGCAAGAAAAAAATTAGGAAATTCAATTTAAGTGAAGAATTAATAAAATAATTTAATGAGAATAATGACAAATAAAAACTTATCCTTAGAAGGAAAAAGAAGATTTTTCAAAAGAAGAAAAAACATGTTTAGGCAATTCAAGAAGAAACCTCTAGTGATGAGACATTAAGTTAAGACTAAAAAAAAAGACACTTGTCTAAGTCCTTGTGTTAGTGAAAGTTGTGTAAAATCCATTAACATGATGACCAAAGAAAATATGAAGGTATTAATACAAATAATAGAGAAAATTGAAGATTTAGAAGTAAAAAATTAGTATTTAACCAAACTAAAAGAAATATTAGAAGAAAATGAAAGACCCATTAATAACAACATAAAACCAATTACCATTAATAATATTTATCAAAACTTTAGAAAATAAAAACAATATATTACTATACAAGATTTATAACAAGAAATTAAAATCATTAAGGAAGAAATAAAAGAAATCAAAGAAAATAAATTAGAACAAGATTAAAAAATATTACAATTAAAAGTTCAGTTAGAAACAAAGCTTAAAAACCCTAATCAACTAGATACTAATTTACCACAAGAAGATATTAATCAAGAAATACCTAGAGAAATAAATGAAGAAAATTTTATTAATCGAATCCCAAAAGAAAAAAAAACAATATACCAAAAATGGTATTTATAAATGAAATTATAGTGAACAAAGAATTTCATAAAACCATAGCAGCCTTGGCATATTTAGGAGCAAATATGAACTATATACAAGAAGGATTAATTTTTACTAAATATTATGAAAAGACATTAGCAAAACTATCAGCAACCAATAATTTAAAAATAAAAATAGATTACAAACTATCCAAAGCATATATATGCAATCAACGGATATGTTTTAATAATAAATTTATGTTAGTAAAGAGCTTAAATGAAGCAATAATATTAGGAACCCCCATTTTACAATAAATTAGACCTTTTAAGATCACCCTTTAGGGCATTATCTCAAAACAAAATATTTTGAATGGATGAAACCACCTATCACCAAAGAAATTAGATTATTACAATAAGACTCAAAATTTTCAATAAATATTATAAAAAATGGCAAGAAATTAATTTTCTCAATAAAGAAATTCATTATAAAAGAATAAACAAATAATTGAATTACTTAAAAATTCAACAAGTAATACAAGATTTAGAAGAAAAATTTAGGTAATAAATATGTGCATGTCAATCAAATACTTTTTGGAACAAAAGGAAACATGAAATTGAACTATCTTACGAAGAAAATCTTAAAGAATTAGACATACATACTAAGGTTAGGGCAATATAGATGAATCAAGAATTATTAGAATATTTAAAAAATAAATTCAAGATTTATTAGACAAAAATTTAATAAGACCAAGCAAGTCACCATGGACTTGTGCAACTTTCTATGTTCAAAATCATGCTAAATTTGAAAGAGGAACTCCAAGATTAGTTATTAACTATAAACCTTTGAACAAAGCCTTAAAATGGATTAGATATCCATTACCCAATAAAAGGGATTTAAGAAGGAGATTCTTAGGATAATCAATTTATTAAAAATTTGATATAAAGTCTGGTTATTATCAAATTAAAATTAAAGAAAAGGATAAGTACAAGACGGCCTTCACAATGCCCTTTGGACACTATGAATGAAATGTTCTTCTTTTGGATTAAAGAATGTGTCGTTATAATTCCATAATATTATGAATAATATATTTAATCCTTATTCAAAATTTGCTATGGTATATATTGATGACATGTTAGTTTGGTCAAATTCGATATAGTAACATTTTAATTATTTAGAATAATTCTTCATAATAATGAAAAAAATGATTTAATAGTATCAACCCCAAAATGAAATTATTTCAAACAAAATTCAAATTCATAGGATTTGGGATTCAACAAGGGATGATCACTCTTATAAGTATAGTTATATAATTTAGTGATAAATTTCCTAATGAAATGAAAGATAAAAATCAATTTCAAATGTTTTTAGGATGCTTTAATTATGTTGCAAATTTTATTTTAAACCTTAGAATCATATGTAAACCTTTGTTCACTATACTTAAGAAAAATCCACCAGTTTAAAATGAGGAAATGACTAAGATAGTCAAGTCTTTCTAGGCCTAAGTCAAAATTCTCCTTTGTTTAAGCATTCCTAATTTAATAGCCTTTAAGATTGTAGAAACTAATCCTTCAAAATTAGGTTTTGGAGAATATTAAAACAACAGATTTAGGAATATTAAAACAAAAGATTGATGAAAGGGATCAAGTTGTAAGATACCATTCAGGATCTTGTGTGGAAGTCTAGTAGAATTATAGTAATATTAAAAAAGAGATTTTGTCCATAGTATTATGTATTACAAAATTTGAAGATGATTTGATTAATATTTTTTTAAAAAATGGTGGATTGCAAAGTAGCCAAAGATGTTTTACAAAAAGATGTTAAAAATCTTGTTTCAAAACTGATTTTTTCCAGATTAACAAGTTATTTTAAGTTGTTTTGATTTTAACATTAAATTTATCAAAAGTTAAGAAAACTCCTTTCCCAATTTTCTCATAAGAGAGTTCTTACAAAGACAAAGATGAGTAGTAGAGATGATAAAATCCCCTTAAAGATTACTCAAAAAGCAACTACTTTAAAGAAGCCATTGCTAGCAAATTACTTAATAGTGCCTTCACCATTGCCAGCCATTGTCCCTTCACTATCTTCCACAATTAGACCAACACTAAGTATTCAAACCTTTAGGCAAACTCTTACTCAACAACCCGCTCCTTCTTAGGATTTTGTTCCAAGTTATGTTGAAAAAGGAATTTATATTCCATTATTTCCTTTAGAAAAACAACATACCAACAAAAACCCGTTTGAAGTTGCCAAAACAATTATGCCAAAGTTGTCTAATGGACAACTTCACTATTTTATTCCAATAGATTTAAAGAAAACTAAAGCCTTTTATTAATTAATTTTAATAGATACAAAATTCATCAACATTACTCAAAAGGTGAATCTTCATGGTAATGAATACTTTCAAGCTCATATTACTCGAGATTAAGTTTGAAAGACCGGAAATAGCATCCGTTTACTTGAAAGAATTTTTCGATTCAATTTGAACCCTCATCTTTTAATTATATAGATTATCAACATGTTTGGTATAACTTTCTTTATTACAAAAATTTTAGACACTTATAGTTCATTTGGTTCCATCAAGATTATCTAAAAAATCTTCCAAATTGGTTTGCTTTATGGTGCCATTTTTTCAAACCAATTCAAAAGATTTTACCTCAAGAAATCTTAGATTCCTATAATTTATTCAATATTAATACGAATTTTCCAACAAAAATTAAGCCTCTTATGTTTATTTCAAAATCCCTTGGATTGTTTCATGGAATTATTCCATTAAGTCTAAGATATTACTTAAAAGCCTTGATTACCTAGTTAAAACCATTCATGTCAAGTGGTGGCCCAAGTATAGTTATGATTATTGCAATACCAAATAGTCCATAAATGGCTTACTCAACGTGCTCAACTCTCTATTTAGGAACTCAATAATTCACCTTTTTCTTGATTCCAAGACTCAGATTTTACCCCAATTAGTTTCAATTTCTTCTCTTAAAAATATTTTGTAGAAGTTAAAAGAGGTTTTATCTCAAACAAAGGAAGAAAGCATGTCCAATTGTACTCCTCAAAATGAAAATGATTTTTATGGTCTTGACATTAAAGATGAACTTAATGATGATGAAGAATTAGGTAATTAATCAACAAAGCATTCCCATACAAGATTTGCTTTTAAGTATGTGACACCTTAATCTACTACGGCTACCTAGCCTCTCACTGAGCTCGGTTCCACATGATTTCCAAAGAATTACTACTCTTCCGTGGTATTTGCATGCTATGAACCGGGGTTTCATATACTCATCTTTTGCCCCGTAGGTCCTGTGAACCCATCTCATGCATCCTCAACTCAAACTCCATATAGACGACTTATACATAGCATAAAACAAACCATAAGCCACGGGTATAGAGCCAAAAACTAGAAAAATTTCATTTTCTCACTTGGGCCCAAAAGTCATATTTTGGCTCTAACTTTGGAAATTTATAAGAAATTATAGAAAAATGGGAATGCAGTAAACTTTAGCTTTCTAGAAAGCTCTAAGTGTCAACTTTACACTAAAAATAATTTCCAACCAGAAACACATCGTTTGAACCATGTTTGACATCGAAAATGGGAGGAAGGTCCAGCTGTCACTGTTTCTAGTGCAGCTTCCTATCATGACTTTCGAAAATTCATAACTAAATCCACAAAAATCCAATCTGGGAACATTATACCAATTCGGAAAGATACGGATGTCTACTAGAGGAGAAAAATAAGTCTAGATCAGTTCAGTAGCTTTTGCACCCTGGAAACTGATGGAATAGTGATGGGGGTCAGGTAAGCTCCCTGATGCTGATACAGAACTTCAGATGATCCAATCTCTCTCTACAGACCTCCGATTTGGGTGATTCTAGTTCCTATAAGTCACTGTGGTGGTCTAGTTTATGTGTATAAAATTTCACCATATTTGGAATCCATTTGGTCTAAAAGTGCCATAGATTTCATTTCTGAACTATATGAACAGTACATGACCAATCCCTTAAATTCTCCCAAATTCAACAATTCCCCAAATATTCTCTAGACCTCCGAATATTACCAACTTTAGCTTCTTAAGAAGCTTCCTACAAACTCTAGAGGCACGCCAAATTTTGTGGCAAACGAAGCTCATCCGATCATACTTTGACGTAGCTCTCAAATTTCCCGGTTTTGGCACCCTAAAGGTCCAAAACGGGTCCACATAGCCTCTCACACATTCTCACTCCACATGGACAAGTTTAAAAGCATAAAACTAGTATATCTAACATGTCCATATGATCCAAATCATCATACATCCAAATCTCACTATGCTATGGCCAATTATGCACTATTCCATACATGCAACAAAAAGGGATAAAACCCTCATTTCTATTCATTTGGCTATAAACATAGTTCATACAATATCCTTTCATACATTTACATTAGTTACAACCCTTACAACTCAAAAATAGTGGGCACATCTTCATTTGGCACCACTTTACATCATATTTACATCAAAATATCAAAACAAAGCTAGCAACTAGCTAACTAAGCATGCTCCTAGGCTCCTTGGTGTGTGTTCGGTTCTCCTTGAGCTCCACCTAGCATATTTAGTTAGAAGGGGAAAGGGGTGAGATTCAGGAAATCTCAGTAGCTCATGCACTCAATCCAGCAAGCAATCAAGGCATATAACAAGTCAAAGCATGTGAATAAGCATTGAGCCATTCTCAAACATCCAACACACGTTGTACATGCTATGGAAATCACAACAATGCCAAAAATGGGCTCTAGGGACTTTTGGTTTAGCCTCACCCGAGTCTAGGAACTTTTGGATGGCCTCACCCGAGTTTAAGGACTTTTGACTTGGCCTCACTCATTTGAGACTTTTGGCCTTGTCTCACCTATCTCAAGGGACTATCGGCTTCACCTCACCCATCTCATGGGACTTTCGGCACTACCGCACCTGAGCAATTCTCACAATTCATCACACAAGCATATTGACATCAATGCATCAAAACAATAGCATATGGCATATTCCACACAACAATCATATACATAATCATACAATGACTATCATACCCAAGAATGCAACAAGAAAGAGTGAAAGAGAGAGCTACCTTTGGAGCCAAAGCCAACACTAGCTTTTCCTTTCAATTTCTCCTCTCCCTCCTTAGGTTCACACTCACACCTTGATGGAGGTGCTTCACTTGAGCCTAGACACACCAAAAGCATGCAATTACTCTCTTATAATTTAATTTAGAGCAACCCTTCTATCACATACAACCTAGGGTTCTCTCTAGAATGCCATTAACCTTTTCTCTCTCTCAAGCTCCCATGGTAGTGGAAAACCTCATTTTCAAAGAAAACTCAAGGATTCAAAAGAGTTTTCCACTTTCCCTCTTCTGACCCATGCCCAAAATCCGTCCATTTTTACAAACAAAACCGCATAAAGAGAGGGCAAAGGGGAGGGGATCAGAGTTCTAAGAAGAAATGGGAGAAGTTACCTTACCTTTCCCTTAATCTTCCTCCTTCTCTTGATCTCTCACACTCTCCACGCCTCTTTTCTCTCTTTGGGTCGAAGCTTAGGGCAGATATGAGAGAAGAAATAAGTTTGGGCGTTTAATGAAGTCTGATTCTCGCTATTTACTCTCTTTCGGACCGACCCTCACTACGGCGAAAATGAACCTTCGCTATAGCGAGCTCGTGTAATCTGGCTTCGCTACGGCGAGATGTAGCCTTCGCTACGGCGAGATCGCGTCAGTTCCCTTCGCTATGGCGAAATCGCGTTAGTTCCAGACTTCACTTTCGCTATGGCGCACGCTACAGCGGGTAACTCCCTGGTTTTTGTATGAGCTGCTGCCAGCACTCGCTATAGCTAGAATCGCCTTCGCTATTGCGAACAAGCACTCTCGCTGTAGCGAGACCATTTCTCGCTATTGCGAGAAGACTTGGCAGAAATTCTGGATTCCGAAAATTTCCAGCTTTCACTTTCTTTCTTTTCCCTTTTCTTTTCTTTTTCCCGGTTGTTACAAAGTACAAGGTTCTTTCTAAACAAAGAATCTGGACAACTTTAGTAAAAGTTCTTTAATAACATAATATTTATGTTTCACGTGTTCTACTATATAGATTTGAATCATTTTGAGTTTTGTCAAGTTTAGGTTATATATTGTTAGAAATTTAGTTGTAAGGGCATCAAGTATTCTATTATCTTAAAACTTTCGTGTTTTATTTTGCCCTTTGCTTTTTAATTTTCACATTGTATCTTTTTTACTTTAATATTCTATAAGTATGTCTATTTATATCAATAAAATTTCTATTATTCTATATATTTCTTTATTATCTTATTTTGACAAATTGTTTTCTTTACCTTGTTTTCATTATATATTAATATTCTGTTAATCCTCTTATTTTATGTGTGTGTATGTGTCCCTCAACAAAATTTATCTTTGAATAAAGTAAAAAGGTGAATATTTAAAGTACAAAATTATGTAGCATTAAAATGAATTTTTAAAGGTAAAAATAGGCATTAAAATTAATTTTTAATGGTAAAAATAGGCTTATATATAAAGTACAAGTTTAAGTGTGACTTCTCTTTGTATCTTAGCATCTACATACGATGGACAAGTTCATTTCTCTACACTTCAGGAGGATGTGTGCACCACGTGCACATCTCCAAAACACAATATGGGTAATTTATATTTGATCTAGATTGTCCAAATTTGATTTTTTTTTCTTAATTCTCAATAACCATTTTTTTTAAAATTGATAATGAGAAAACTATTTTCATTCCATATTTTGTATCCTTCAAAATTAAAAAATATATATATCAAATTTAAACCTCCAAATTTGATTTAAATGATGCAAATTTAGGGCAATAGATAGGGATTCATTTGCATGATGGATTGGGGGTAAATTAGGGCTAAAATTGAAAGGATGAAGTAGTCCTTTTATGATTTCCTTTTCTAAGTCAAATACTATATGGACATGGACCTAATGGCGTAACTCAAGTTTGTTAATGCAGAAGAACTCTATTAATAGACTTAACAAAATTTATTTTTTCTTTTTTTGTTGGGGAGGGAGCATAATATTACACAAAGTTAGAAGTTTTGAAAGTTGATTGTAAATAATTAAATGTGAGAGGGGCTATTTACACATACCTTTAAATTGGGGGGATTCTATTCCATGCATTTTGGTCTCATCTTAGGTTCTCAAATTTTAATTTATGATCCATCTTGTTTAAAAACAGACATAATTTTTTTTCTATTTTTCAAATTGATACAATTTTATCATTTTGTCACATATTCATCTAAAATTTAATGTCAAATGAAGTGTGAGTTAACAATCCTAATAAATAAATAACATCTAATTCAATAAGGTATTAATGTCAAATTTTGGGCAGATGATATATAACATAAAGGCAAAATTTAGTTATTTAAAAAAAATAGGAAAACAATATTGTTTATTGTTTCTAAAATGTTCATTTTCACTGTTTCTAAAATGTTCATAATCTCCCATCATGGTACTGTATTTTGCACTGTTTCTTTCTTTTTTTAATGGGATCCACTTTGTTTTTGGTAGCATCCACAACCAAAAAAAAAAATTGAATTTATACTGTTCAAATAGGACTGGTAAAATTGATTTCTAAAATTTTTCTTTAATATTATCTTTTGTATTGCCCATGCATTCACAGGCAGCACTGCTAGTTGAGGTATTTGCTTCAGATGTAATAATTGCCTTTCAAAATTTTCAAAAAGAAACACTGAAAAAAAAAGACTAAAAAGTAATAGATTTTGAAACTCGAAGCCATTGACTCCAAGTTTAATTTAGATGTTAATCCCCAATCTGCCATGTGGCAGACTCTCATGAACTCGGAACCATTGGTTTTAAGTTTGAAATTCGGAACCAATGGTTCCAAGTTTCAAATGTGCTAAGCTAGTAAAGTGAAAAAATAAATAAATAAAAAGTGTGAAAAAGAAATTTGTAATTTAGAGAGAAATGATATTTTATAAATAATTAGTGAAGTGGAAAAAAATAAATAAAAAGTTTGAAATAGTAATTAAATTTTAAAAAGTAGGATAGATTAAATAATTATTAGATATATTTATAATAAAAAATCCAAAAATAAAGAAGAAATTATGGAAAAAATAATTAAATTAAAAAAATTAGGAGAAATAAATAAGTGAAAAATAAGTAGAAACTAATTGTATATGTAGTTTTCATTTTCCAAAAATATGTGAAAAATGAAAACTACATATAGGCAAAAAAATAAAAATAGAAAAAGATAAAGAAATAAAGAAAATGAAAAATTATTGAAGGAAAGAAAAGAGAATGATAAAAAAATTTGTAGTTTAGAGAGGAAGGATATTTCTAAAAAAAATGAGTAAATTGGATAAAAAGTTAAAAAAAAGTGTGAAATAATAATTAAAATTTAAAAGGAAGAATAGATCAAATAATTACTATATAAATTTATAATAAAATATCCATAATGATTAAGAATTTATGGGGAAAATAATCATATTGAAGAAATAGGAGAAATAAATAAGTAATGTATTTTGAAAATTACCTTATAATGAAGAGAAGGAATTTTGGAAATTATATATGTGGTTTTCAATTTTTCAAAAGAGATGCAAATAAATAAGTAATAAAAAAACAATTATAATGATGCAAAATGCATCTTAAAAATTACATTACATTATTATGGGTTTAGAAAATGTATGAAGATATGCTAGAGGTAAAAAAAAAGTTAAAAAGATAAAAAGAAAGTATAAGAAAAGATAATTATATTTAGAAATTAAATGTGATACATAATTAAGTAATGAAATATATATTAGAAATTAAATGTGGGGATTATTAAATGAAACTGTGAATATAGGAAATCAAATGACAATAAGAAATGAACTTATTTGCATTTATGTAAATAGGAGAATTTTTGATAGTGTTCAAGGTGCAACATTCCAATGCCCTATCTCAAAATATATAATAGTTAGTATCGAAATTACATTAAATGCACCGAAAGATGCAGTGAGTCAAAAACTACACCTTTCCCATAATCAAGTTGTGACTGAATTGATATATAGACTTCCAGCGTCACTAAATCCTACATGGTACTAATCGATTGTTTCAGAGGATGATTTTAATGTTCAGAAGATATGGCAAGCTAATTCACGTTTCCCAAGACAATTGAATGCAATTGAATTATATGTAAAGACCTCACTTGCTAACTCATAGGTGAGTTTAGAAATGCAATCAACCTCTTTGCAACAATATCAGATCATACAGATGGAGACTATTCTTCAACTAAATTTCTCTCATCTAGCTCTTTACTTTGCTGAACCTCTTTCTTTAAATGGCTCTGAAGACAATGTGCTAGAGGACTTTGAAAATAAAGATGAATACAATGTTGAACTCGACCTTGACTATAATGATGATGAGGATGATCATGAGATTGATGTAGACCCTGCTGCTGCTTTATTCTCCCAGGTTAATATGGCCTTAGCTGGTGGGGATAGATTTGAGGAGGTTTAGGATAGCATAAATTTGAGCATGCAATACTTGTATATTGGATTACAATATCCGAGCCAGAAAGCATTATGTCATGCTATTAAATTGTACTCTATGAAAGCACATCACTCTTTTAAGAAATATTTGACATATGAAAAGTATGAAGCATTCCGGTGCATCATCCAAACCATGTCCTTCACTAGTTTGGTTGGCAACAACCAATTCTTTAGGTGCCAGTCAGATTGGATTCTTTCCATGGTCTACAACTTTGCAAAAGAACTCAAACTAACTGGAGAACAAAGTATAACTCTCGCTTTTCTTTGTATATATTAGTATATATATATATATATATATATATATATTACTTTATTGTTATGCTAACGTTCAAATGTTCTTTTCCATTTTCATATATTTCGACCCCTATACCTCAAGATATTGGTTTATCTGGACCATCTTCTTCTATTCCAGCTAGTCAAGTTGGTGACTTTGTGGGATCTGGTCCTTCACATTACATTTTATCATCACCTATGACTCATTTTGGAACACCGGAGCAACAATATAGAGAATCCTTTGTTGACCTTTTGTTTGATACGTCTATATTTACTACTGCATATGTAGGTACCTCCTTTGATGTTAGAGGATCATCTGAACCTGGATTTGTAACATCACATGAACCCATTCCTCCAGTTGATTCTCCATTCTCCTCACCCCCAGAACAGAAGCAACAACAATTACAACAACAGAGACAACAACGACCATAATGTGAACAAAGAAGGCCTTGTTGCAGCACCGGAAGTCATTTATTATAGTATATATACTTTTTCAATGTTTATATAATTATTGTATTAAAAAAATATGTACTCAAACTAACGTGATATATTTTTTCAGTTGATTTTTTGTATTCTATGAAACTTTTTTATGCAGGTATATATATATTACTTGAACTATACACAAAAGAAGTTTTAAATTGTTTTTATAATTCATGTATAGAACTAGGGAGAATTATTTTCCTAAAAAAAAAAAAGCAAATTTCAAATTAAAACACTGATTAGTTTTATTATTGAACATTTTCTCTTATCTTGTCAATTTTTTTCTTTTTAAATTTTTGGGCATTTAAGAGAGAAAGTTAATTTTAAATTATTGATATAAAAAATTTTGTGTCAATAATAAATAATTATCTATAAATAAGTTAGTGGAGGTATTATTATTAGTATAAAAAACTTTGCATAAATGATATATAATTATATACAAAAAATCTCAAATTCTTATATTAAGATAACTCCAATAATTAAAATTCACAAAATTGCTGTAGCGATTGACCCTGACGTAATAGATAAAATTCATTAATTTTACATTTCATTACTTTTTTTTGATATTATTTATGAAAGATATAATTATCTAATCTATATTTCTTTAATTATAAAATCAAAAAAATAATAATTATTTAATCTATATTCTATTTAATTTTTATTTTTTATAATACTTTTAATTTTATTAAAATTTATAAATTTATTAAATAAATTTCATTGAACTCGGAATCTCTCAATCTGAGTTCAAAAATTTTTAAAAAATAAAATTTGGTTTCCCGCCTCCGAATTTCAATATTTATTATCTTTGTATCAAATACTTTTATTTTATTACTTTTCAGTTATTATTTTTCTTGGCGGTTGCTTTCAAGTGCTGGAGCCTTGCTAGTTTGTATGAAATCGAGGGCCATAGATGTATTTGTTAAAACAAAATTAAAAAAATCTTACTTGAAGATGTTGAGTTGGACGAGTTCTTGATCTCACAATTCTCAAGTATGGGTGGCTCAGTTTTTGATAGACAGTCCCAACATCGTCGTTCCTGTTCATGAAGAGTAGAAGAAAACATACCGGTATGGTGCTTCTGCAAATTCCTTCACCATTTGTCTTTGTTGACAAAGCAAGCCCTCGTAACATGTGGCCAACCGTACAAATAAAGCAGGCCCAGTCATTTACTATGCTGTAATTACATTAGAGGGTGCAGTACCCCTAAAACAGAAAGGCCCGATCATCTACTTTGGTGAAAATGTACAGCGCAGCAAAAAATATAGAGGACAAATAAAGCAGAGAGAAATCTTTTCCCTCTTCTTCACTGAAGACTCTTGCAAACCCTCCAATTTATAGGCTACAAGATACTTTTTTTTTTTTAAATTGCGACGCAATGTATATGTCTTAATTTTCCCCACTCATGCTTTGCTTCATGTCTTGCTTCCAATAATAGAGAGCCCTTTATTCATCCGTCCACGTTAGAATCAATTTAAGATTGGCACAACAGAATGATTGGAAACGGCCTCCGTGTATCGCTTTTCCTTCCTCTGACGTGATTATAAATATATATTTTATCCCAAATGTAATAAAATGCAAAACTCAACGTATGAAGCCAAATTTACATTGATTGACACATTAAATTTGAATCGATGGTGACTGAATTTAATGTCTTGGTCAATGATCCATTAATGTCTCGTTGATTGAGGCATGAATTTAGAACCATGATTTCAAATTTAGCTATGCTGCCTGTAGCTTTTGGTGTGACTGGTTAATTTTATTATAATTATGTTGGCTACGGTGTAGGCTAGCTATGTTAGCCTATAGCTTTTGACGTGATCAGTCAGTTTTATTCTAGCTATGTTAGCTACGCTGCAAGCTAGCATGGGTTTTGAATTCAGAGTTGATCGATCACGGAAAAGAGCGAAAGGTAAAGATGGAAATCACTGTTTTCGACACACTTGGCAACACATGATAGGGTGAAGCAAATTTTTGCACATTCGGATTGGCTCAGAAATAAAATAATGGATAACATAGCAATGAAATTACGAAAATGCCCTTGAGCCATTTGCCTATAAATTAGTGCTGTTGGAAATTTACCTCCGCCATTTGCTTTCTCATAACATTTATTTTTGCCAAAATTATCTTGTTTTACCTCTTCCACTTAGGCTTTCCTACAGGTTGAGAGAAACTACTACAAGATTAATCAGTTAAACTGTATTTTATAGTAAAATCTAAGGTAAGTAGCAGTAAAAATTTATTTATATTTGTAATATACTTTTGTATGTAGTATTTTTTTAATTATTATGAGAGAAGTATATGCATTTTGAAATATTTGTGTTATAATAATAATTTTTTGTTACATTTTGAAATATATGCAATATCATTGTTAGAAATTTATGTAATAATGTTTAATTTACATAATGGTTGTTTGTTGTATTTTTTTATTATTGTTGGTATTGTAGATTTATGTTACAAATAATGAAAAATGCTTAAAGGAAAAAAATTAGTTGGAAAAAAGTGTGAAAGAAGTGAGTAAAAATGGGAAACAAATTGTAAAATATGTGTATTTAGAACTAAAAAGATATTAAAAATTAGGGTTAGGGAAGGAAATAAATAATATTTGTAAAAAAAATAGGAAGTACTAATTAGCAATAAAAACTACTTTGGAGAAAAAAATATGAAATGAAATTTGGATTAAAAAATTAAATGAGAAAAAAATAATGTTTGTGTAGTTGAAAAATAAATGCAAAATATTTTATATTAGTAATAGAAGAAATATATTTTATATTATATTTATAATTACAACAGTAAAGGAAGAAGAAAAAATTTTAAATAGTTAAATTGTAAAATTTTTTTATATTAATAGTCAGTGAAGAAATATATAATAATTGAGAAAATGATGATTATACATTTAGTATTAATAATTACAAAATAATGTTTAGAGAAAAGAATTTAAATAGTTGAAAAATAATTACAAAATTTTTTATTAATAGTAAAAGAAATAAATTTATATAGTTGTTAAGGAAAAATATATTATATTAATAATGGAGAGAATTATGATAGAAGAAATAAAGTTATTTAGTTGAAAGATAATTGCGAAATATTTTTTAGTTAGAGTGAAAGAAATAAATTTATAAAGTTGGTAAACAAATATATTTTATATTAAATATTGGGAAAAATATGCTAGAAGAAATAAATTTATATAGTTGATGAAGAAATGTATTGTATATTAATAATAGGAAAAATAATGGTAATAGTAGCGTACAAAAATTGTTAAATATTTTTTAATAATAATATAAGAAACATTTATGCAATTGTAGAAGAAATATTTTATAGAAATAATAATGAAAAATCTGGTAAAATAAATATATTTTATATTTTAATAAAATAAAAAGGTTACTCTAACAATAACAAAAACAAACATAAAGAAAACAAAATATTTATGTATTGGATATATGTAAATTAAAAGTATTTAAACCTATAAGAATAATGAACAAAAATATGAAATGGATAATTAAATAAAAAAGTAAAAAAGAGTAAAATATGGATATGAAATAATAAGTGAAAAAAATTAAGAGAAGAGAAGTGAGGTCTGTAGATAATTATGAAAAAAATGTGCAAATTCTCGAGATATTTGAATGAATAGTAAAAAAATAAATGATCACATTTGTTACAATTATAATTAATTAGAGCACGTTTGTGATTAGGATATTTGAAAGGAAAGAGATGGTTAGGAAGAATGAGATTGTTTGTATTTATGCAAACGGAAAAATTTATGAAAGTGCGCATGGTGCGATATTTCAGTATGCAATGTCAAAATACATAATAATTAGTACTAACATCATCTTGGAAGAGTTAAAACAAGTGGTTAGTTAAAAGCTATGCCTTCCTGCCAATCATATTGTGTTTGAATTGATATATAGGCTTCCGACAATAATAAATCCAACATATTGCCAAGCAATTATGTTAGAAGATGATTGTGATGTACAGAGAATGTGGCAATCACACTTACGTTTTCCATTGCAATAGAATGCAATTGAGGTATTTGTGAATATTTCAAATGTTGACCCACAATTGAACATTGAATTTCAGTAAGATCAATGAACAAAATCTTACCTTTATCTAATTCGTTCTATCGACAACCTGCTCATGCTCAACATTATCAAATCGTATCAATAAAAGGTAGTTCTCATCCAGGTTCTTCCCATCCAACAATTGGCTTTGATGACCTTTCTTCTCCACAGGATTTAAAAAAAAAATGTATTAGAAGACTTTGAAAATAAAGATGAATACGATGCAAAACTTGACCCTAATTATAATAATGATAATAAAGATGATGACGGTGATGTAACACCATAATTTTTAACTTATTTCATGCTATATTTATGCTTCCCATTAAATATCTCATGGAAGAATCAAGAAAATAGCATAAAAATAATGAATATTTTTACGTTACATCACATATGAAAATTCTATTCGGTGTCACATTGATCATATGAGCTCATCCATCACATTCTCATATTTAATTACATGAATACAACTCATTTACATCATCAAAAGTGGCCTACATCTCAAGAAACTCGAAGGGAAGCATGAAATATACGTATTCATTTTCGGCCAAATTTTGCTCATTTCTGTCACCAACTTTGAAAACTCATAACTAATTCTAGAAAAATCAAAATCATGCATTCTTGGCCATTTTGGAAATCTACACATGTCTAATTCATGTTAAAAATATGTCTAGATCATAACATCCAACACAGGGGATGTTTGACATTTGAAATAGTCCAAAGGTCAGGTTGTCCATTGGTGCTGTCACAGAATTCTACATCAAATTAAAAAAATGTCCAATTAATTTTACAAAAATCCAATCCATGCAAATTATACCAATTTGAAAAGCTATAGATGTTAGCTAGAGGGTAAAAAATAACTCTAGATCAGTTTAGGTACATCTAGACCTCGAAATCTAATCAAATAGTAACTGAGGTCGGGTGGAGTTCCTGATACTAGATAGATTCTTTGAAAATTTATATCTCCCTCTTTAGACATCCAAATGAGGTGTTTCTAGTTGGCATAAGTCACTAGGAATGTATAGTTTCTCTATATAAAAGTTCATGGCAATTGGACATCATTTGAGCCCTGTGTGACAGATTTCATTTTCAGACCTAAGTAAATAGTGACATGACCAAAACTAGAAAATTTGCCAACTTCAAAAATTCATCAAATATTCTCTAGACCTTTGAAAATTTCATTCTTTAGCTTTCCAAAAATCTCTTAACAAGGTCTAATTGCATGCCAAATTTCAGATCAAGAAGAACTCATTTAGAAAAAAAGTGATTAGGGTTCTAAATTGGTCAATTTTAGTTCCATATGGGATACCAAAATGTCCAAATGGCTTTCCTTAGGGTTTGACACCTCTTGGGCAAGTCTAAAAGTATAATTAGGACTTGTGTAAGCTGCCCAAACCCTTATGAGTCTCATTTTGGCTATCTCATCCACACATATGTACAATTCCATAAACTCATTCAAGAAGCCACAATGTCCATATATACTCAATTTGCATTCTAGTTGTCATATAATACATTCTCCCATTTACACATGACATATTATTATAAATACATATGTTCCAAAGGTCATAGAGCATATACAATAATAATTTATATTATTAGACATCATTATGGCTTTAAAAAGTAAATACTATGCATATTGGTGTCAAGCTCTTCTTTTCAAGGTGGTTGGCTTCTATTACCTTATCCACTTGTTCCACCTAGCATGTTAGAATATTGGAGAGGAGAGAATGAGATTCAAAAAATCCCAATAGCTCATTTCCCTTTCAATCACACATAACATATGCAAAGTAAGTTTTGAAAATGCATGCGTGGATATAATAGATGACATAAACATTTAACAAGCAAGCATGGCATGTGAATAAGTCATACAAGGCATCCAAAGGCTTACTAAGTGGATGGATTGGCCTCGCCTTTTTCCTCATGGATTTTGGACCTGCCTCACCCATTCTTTAAGAGATTCTTAGACTCAACCTTGCTCTTGAGAGTCTATCTTATTTTGGGAGACTTCTTTACTTTGTCTCAACCAATTCTAAGGGTTCTTGGCTCATCCTTACCATGGTTAAGAGTTCTTGG
Organism: Erythrophleum fordii; assembly: GCA_032878935.1. Classification (NCBI taxonomy): domain Eukaryota; kingdom Viridiplantae; phylum Streptophyta; class Magnoliopsida; order Fabales; family Fabaceae; genus Erythrophleum; species Erythrophleum fordii. The sequence continues at coordinate 41,501,878 of JAVQMF010000053.1, read as the reverse complement.
CCTCTCCACACTCAAGCAAACCCAAATAAATATCATAACATCATTGAGAAATATAATATGTCATTATGAAACCATGGCATATGAAATCATGCTAGCATACTTTTCATGGTTTGAAAATATACATACACACATTCTAAGACAAGTTAAGCACACACCTATGCATGAGAGAAAGATGAGAGAGCTACCTTGGAAGCAACCACACATTTTTTCTCTTGAATCAATACTCCCCTTTTCGGTTTCACACACACAAATGTGTAGGAATGCTTTTTCTTGGCCTAAACATAATTCATGGAAACTAATTAGGTTCACGAACTCAATTCTAAGGCCATACAATTTGTTTAAATACTACCTTGACTTATAAGCCTCATTATGGTTCCATAATTGCACCTAATGAAGTAAAACCCCTCAAATAAATTCTAGGCTCTATTCTTTCCTTTCAAATATGATTCTTGACTCCTTTTAAGCCTCTTGGAGTCATCACACAATCAAAACCAAAAGCCTAGCTATATGTTGCTTCTTTAGGTCTTAATATGGAACATGAAGCACCAACTCACTTTCTATGAGTTTTAAATTTTTTCCAAGGCTTCCCCTCATATTCATTCATCATATATGACTCAAAAATGGGTTTAGAAAAATTTACAACTCTCCCTAGCTATGGAAACCCTTCTTGGCCGAGACAATGGGGCATATTGGGTTTCATGAAACTTTCTTTATTTTCTCAAAGGAAGAAGTATATGGAGAGCTTCTTAGGGATCTTAGGAACTCATTTAAACTCTTATTTATGCTTAAGAATCATCATACAAAATCAGATTTTACAAGGTATACTTGAAACTCTAGAAATTACATCTTGAAATCTAATGGCTTTTTGTTAATTCTCTTTGCATATTCTTAATCTCCATACCCTATTTCCTTAGATTCATCATTGGTTTTGCTTAAAAATTAAATCCTCCTAGGGTTCCTTAGGTTAGGCGAAATGGAGAAGGAGGGGGAACCAAGATAGCAACTATAGGAAGAGAAATTACCTTATTTTCTTATTTTTTTCTCACTTGAATCTTACTTTCTCCAAACTCCTCTCTTCAAATCCAAAATTTCCCCTTAATATCTTCCTCAAAATAGATTTGAAAATTTCATTTTAATCAAAGGAAACAAAGGAGAATGGAGGAGAGGAGGTTTGGATGGAAGAAAGCATAGAAAACTACCAAGAATCCATACCTTTTTCTTGATTTTTCACCTCATTTTCTTCCCCTTCTTGTGAGCCTAAGAGAGTAGATCATATTCTATATTTTAAGCAGAAATCTTGTGCTTAAGAAGATGGGAGAAGAAAGGAGAAGTGTGTGGGAGTTTCTAGAAATGCACTTTTTCAAAAATTCAATTTCGTCCTTTTGTAATGACAATTTTGTTTCGGCTTCTTTTTAGCTCCTTTTTGAGAATCGTCTTTTCCATTATAAAATTTAGGTACCCAATTTAATAAAATACCTTTGGAATCACTTAATTTGGAACCAAAATCTTACCAAACGAATTGATCAAAGTTCGGGTCAATCGATATTGAAAAACGTACATCGGAGGGGTTTTACCAGTCCCAGGGCTTCCCATGATTTTTGGGGCCTTTGAGAACCCCGAAGAATTTAAAATTTTTATTTAAAAAGCCCTCTTCTATGTTTTTCCAAAAGTTACATTTATTTACGAAAATGCCATTACGTTTCATCAGTTTCTGTCATAATTTATTTCTCCATCCTAGCTCCATTTTTTTCTTTTCATCTGAACCTAAAATTCTCATTTTTGGAAGTCTAAAATATTATTCAAATTTTCCATGGCCTTAACTAATTTATTTCAAGGGACTTACTTTGAAAATGCGCCCGTTTTCGTCGTTTAACGAAAACCAGACATTACAATTCTCTCCCCCTTAAAGAATTTTGTCCTCGAAATTTAGATAATATACCTCATGGGAAGAGTTCTAGATGCTTCTTTCTCATATTTTCTTCTAGCTCTCTCAAGTAGCTTCTTTTAGGAGATAACCCTTCTAAACCACTTTCACTAACGATATCGTCTTATTCCGTAACTACTTGAGTCTAACGTCTACGATCTGATTTGGTGATACTATATATGATAGATCATCTTGTAATTGCACATTCTCATATTCTATGATATATGAGGGATTGGGCTAGTACTTTTTAAGTTGGGAAACATGGAATATGTTATGTACTTGGCTTAGGTTTGGGGGAAGGGCTAGTCTGTAAGCCACAAGTCCTACTTTATTAAGAATCTAGAAAGGACTTATGTATTTTGGACTAAGCTTTTTGCTTTTTGTGGACCAACCTATCCCTATGACTGGAGACACTCTAATGAAGACATAGTCTCCAATCTTAAACTCTAACGGCCGTCTACGTTTATCTGCATAACTCTTCTGTCTACTCTGGGCCGTTAGGAGTTTCTTTCTAATGGTTTCAATCTGTCTAGATGTCTAGTCCACTAATTCGGGGCCTATAAGGCTCTGCTTTCTTAGTTTAACCCAACACATCGGAGGCTTACACTTCCTCCCATACAATGACTCATACGGTGCCATCTGTGTACTTGCATGATAACTGTTATTATAGGCAAACTCCACTAGAGACAAGTATGTATCCCACTTTCCTTTCATCTTTAAAACACACGCCCTCAACATGTCCTCTAGGGTTTGGATAGCTCTCTCCGTTTGTCCATCCATCTGAGAGTGATAGGCTGTACTAAATCTAAGTCTGGTACTTAGAGCATCCTGTAATGATCTCCAAAAATTTGATGTGAATCTATGATCTCTATCTAAAAATATGCTCCTAGGCATCCTATACAGTCTGACTATCTCCCTGATGTATAGCTATGCTAACTTATCTAGGGTATAAGTGGCTTTCATAAGTAAGAAGCGTGTTGACTTTGTTAACCTATCCACTATTACCCATATTGCATCATACCCCGATGATGTCCTGGGTAAACCCATGACAAAATCCATAGCTATGCTATTCCATTTCCACTTTGGGATATCTAAGGGCTGAAGTAACCTAGTTGGTTTCTGGTGTTCTATTTTCACTTTTTGGCATACTAGACATCGGGAGATGTACTCTGCTATGTCTATTTTCATTCCAGGCCACCAGAACATTTTCTTTAAATCCTGGTACATTTTATTACTGCCTGGATGAATGGTATACCTGCTCTTATGTGCCTCATCTAATATTTTCTCTCTGATTTCTATATTTCTAGGCACATACAGCCTATCTTTGTATCTTACTATGTCATCCTTAGATAGATTGAACTCCTGAATACTACCCTAGGCTATTTGGGGTTTAATCTTACTTACATGGTCATCAGTTTGCTGGGCCTCTCTTATTTAATCCCTCAGGTCATTTTCAATTTAGGTTTCACTCATTAATAGTTTTCCTGATTACACCTCGCAGGAGAGACTCATATCTTTGAATCTCTTAATCAATTCTTGCTCTCGGATCATCATACAGGCCATGTGTATGGATTTTCTATTTAGAGCATCAACTACCACATTAGCCTTACCAGAATGGTATTTCAATGGGAAATTATAATCTTTCAAAAATTCTAACAATCTCCGCTATCTCATATTTAATTCTTTCTATTCAAATAACTATTTAAAGCTCTTGTGGTCATTATAAATTTCTATAACTGCCCCGTATAAGTAGTGTCTCCATATTTTCAAATCAAATACCACTACGGCTAACTCTAGATTGTGTATAGAGTAGTTTTCTTCGTGAGGTTTCAACTGTCTAGAAGCATAAGCTACCACTCGGCCTTTCTACATAAGCACACATCCTAACCCTTTCTTAGAGGCATCACTGTAGACTACAAAAGTCTCTCTAGGGTCAGGGAGTACTAAAACTGAGGCCGTGGTCAACTTATGCTTCAATTCCTAAAAACTACTCTCATATTTCTCATTCCACACAAATGGCACATTTTTTCTAGTAAGCCGGGTCAGTAGCATCACTATATGAGAAAAGCTTGAATGAACCTCCTATAGTAACCTACTAAACCTAGGAAGCTCCTGATCTCTGTCACTGTTCTAGGTTTCTCCCACTATAATACTGCGACCCCTGCCTAGGAGATCACAGGACCTAGAAACTGAACTTCAATGAGCTAGAATTTACATTTACTAAGTCTAGTGTACAACTGTCTCTCTCTCTCAAGGTCTCCAAGGCTAATCTCAGGTGCTGCTCATGTTCTTCTCTACTTTTTGAGTAGATGACGATGTCATCTATGAAGACGACTACAAATCTATCTAAGTATGGCCTGAAGACTCGGCTCATGTAATCTATGAATATTGTAGGTGCATTCGTCAACCCAAAGGGCATAACTAAAAATTCATAATGCCCGTATCTAGTTCTAAAAGCTGTCGTAGGAATATCCTTAGCCTTTATTCTAAGCTGGTGATATCTCGACCTGAGGTCTATCTTAAAAAATATTGACGCTCCTACTAACTGATCTAAGAGGTTATGTATGTGAGGGAGAGGGTACTTACTCTTAATGGTGATCTTGTTGAGTTCCCGGTAATCTATATATAGCCTAAGACTCCCATATTTCTTTTTTACGAATAAAACTGGAGCTCTTCACGACGAGACACTGGGTCTGATAAAACCCTTCTATAAGAAATCTTCTATCTATTTCTTAAGTTTAGCTAGCTCAGTGGGACCCATCCGATACGGGGCCTTAGACATTGGACTTGCCCAGGTACAATGTCTATAGGGAATTCTACTTCTCTTTCTGAGGGTAGTCTACTAATCTCTTTAGGGAATACCTTGGAAAACTCCCTCACTACGGGGATCTCATTTATACCCTCTTCTACCTCAACCTGAACTGAAAAGAAAACTAGGTACTCCTGACAACTATGCCCTAAAGATCTCTCAGCCTAGGAGGTGGTCATGATAGATAACTCAGTCCTCATACTGGGCACAGTCCCACACTTAGGTAAAGTGATACATCTGTGGCTACAATCTAGTGTGGCATTATTTGCAAACATCCAGTTTATGCTAATGATCACATCAATATCAATAAGGGACATACAAATCAAATCGAGGGTGGTAAGGCAATGATTAAACTGGATCACACAATTCAAACAAGCATGGGAGGTAATAGCTCGGTTTCTTGTGGGGGTAGATACATGCAAATCATATGAAAGTGTATGCATACTTAGACCCCACCTCCTAGCACAGTCATATGATATAAAAGAATGGCTAGCACCCGAATCAAATAATGCAGTTACAAAAAAATCATTTATTCTAATGGTACCTTGAATCAGACTCGGGGACGGGCTAGCCTCCTGCTGTGACAGGGCAAAGACTCTACTCTGGGTCTAAGGTTTAGGAGGAGGAGTCATCTCCCTCTGCTATGTAATCGATGGAGGAGCCTGTGTGCAATCCCTGGCCATATGTCCTAGCCTACGACACCTAAAGCATACGTTCTGCCCGCATAACACGGTCTGGTGCTGTGGTTCTTGCCATACTGGGGACATGTGATGGGTGTGAAGCTACTTTAGCTAGACTGAGTCCTCCGTCTCTTCCTCTTTTGGCCTCACTGGCCTCTGCTACCTCTCCTGCTGGTAACTACATCCTGTGATCCTTCTCTAGGTCTCTTGGGCTCAGAGAGGGGTGGTTTAGCACTATAGGAAGGCTGCATCGTCTTGAGGTTCATCTCTGTAACTCTGCATATCTCTACTAGGGTGTTAAAGTTCCTAATTCTCTGTGGCACTACCCTGTCTCTAATATCATGGAGCAAGCCTTTCTCTAATCTGTCTGCTCTCCATCTTTCATCATCATGTCTCTATAAATAAGAGGAGTATCAGGAGAGCTCTACAAATTTTGCTACATATTGGTCCACGGACATCCCCTTTGTCTGTTTCAAGAGAACGAACTCTGATTCTTTCTCATCTCTGATTGGGCTTAGGAAATATTTCTTATGGAATACCTAGAGGAACCCCTCCCATGTAATCGAGGAGTTCCTCGCCCTCAGAATAGGCTCGGTGCCCTTTCACCAATAGTCTGCTTCTTTTTGTAACTAAAAAACAGCCATCTTGGCTTTTTGCTCAGACATACACTCCATCACCTCAAAGATCTTCTCTAACTACACAATCCAGGCCTCAGCTTTGTCTGAATTTATCTCATCATCAAAGGTGGGAGGCCTGAACTTTTTGAACTGGGTAATGATCTTTCAAGGTTTCAAGAATGAAATAGCATTAAAATTTTTACGTATTTTAATTTAACCATGTTAACTCTATTTATTACTGATTACTTACTACATGTGTTTACTCATGGTAATAAATGAAAGAATATTGGACGACCTCCTTGTACAAATGTTAGAGCCCTTTAGCTATACAGAACATTACTTGATGCAGTAAAGGATGATAAGGTGTGTACTTGACTTTAACTTATGATGTGCATTGTTTTTGAACTATTTAATAATCACTTACTATTCTATCCTATGTCATACACAAATTGTATGCCACCCATACTAGCCATAAATAGTGTGAGAGTTGATTTTGGAGTACTATTTGACTTCTCTAGATATTTGGATTGCAATAGTGCCACTCATATGCTTCTGGATCATATAGTGGTATTATCCAAATCACATCTTATGACAATTTGGTCATCGTCAGCCAATTCCTCAAGAGCCAGTTATATTGGACTCTTTTCATATTTTATAGTTTTAAGGAAGAACCCAGACCAATTTGGCATTTGAGCATAACATTTTCATCTAGCGATGATATAGATGACAAGATACTATGTCTTAGTCCCTTATCACTAAGAAGTCCTTTAATTGTACATCTGAGTACATACAATGATACTAGCATCACACTCATTAATGGATCCAGAGATCAAGTGCTGCTACTAGATATATGATATAGTTTTCTATAGTTCATCAGCTTTATCATTATTATTTTCTTAATTTATTACATGTTGATATTTAACTTCTCATCCCTTTTTAATATTTTTTACTCAGGCTAATTTAATAGAGGGGCTTTATAAGATACATTTACATAATCTTTTCCTTATATATTTTTGTGATATCATAGGTCGAGACTCTAGCAATATACTACATGCTCTTGATGAATAGTGATTTTCACTTTTTCCCTAATCTGCTAACTAGGCACAGGATCTACCCAAGCTTCAGATTCTGATAGGTCATCCAGAAAAAAGACGTTAAGGTTACCTATTAACCCAACAACCCATAATTGGAGGAAATAGCCAGCATCAATAGGGGTTAATGCAGCAGGACATTGGCATTGGCATAAGCATTGACATCTTGGTGTATCGTCATACATTCTGACTCCAATGTAGCAGGATATTGGCATGCTTGATCCATCTTATTATATGCCATCAAGCTAGTTCGGTGACATTGGTAGAGCAGGTCCTTTTTCTTATATGCAGCTTTCGCCCTCTTCTCCTTTTGAAATCCCTCAACAGATGTCTAATTCTTTTGGATCATTTATAGATCTTCTGTTTGATACATCTACATTTAATGCCATGTATGCTGGTTACTCCTTTAAGCCTGGAGGATCATCTCAATCAAGATTTATAATGTCACATAAACTGATTCCTCCAGTTTAATCTCTATCCTTAGATTTAGGCATAAATCCTATAGTACAAGAGCAACAGTAACCAAAAGAATTAAGGCAATAACAACTACAGTGTGAAAGGAAGAGACCTCGTTGTAGGATGAGAAATTATTTACTATAAGTATTTTTAGATTATTTTTATTGATATAATTTTTTTATCAAAATTTACAAAATTTATTTATTTATTATTGTTTTCCATTTAATTTTTTCTTACATTAAAAAATATTAAATGAAATTTTTAAAAAAATACTAACTAAATATTAAGCTAATTTAATTTAACATATATTAAGTTAATTTAATAAAACCAATATTTAATAAAACAGATATTAGTCATTTACTATAACAAGCATAACGTCTAACTCACAAAAGTGTTAATATAATTTTTAATTCAACTGTAAACTCATATGTGAAAATGTCAAATTAAATCAAAAGGTGTTCTTATAAGTTCAAGCCATCCCCTTTTAAATTAATTATTTAAGAGGAAAATAATTCAAATAAAATTTGAAGATAATATAATTATATACCCTAAAAAAAGACTAAATCCTATGTTGTGTTTCCATATCTCCAAACATGGGAACTAGTACTTTATAGAAAAAATTGAATAAATAATTTAATTTCTTTTGAAAATCATCTATAAAGTTAATTTAATAACATAAATTTTTAATAAAAAATATTAAGTAATTTTGTTAAAACATATTTTTAGTGAAAAATAAATAAATATTAAGTTATTTTATTCAAATAAAACATTAAAATGAAATTTTAAAAGAACATATAAAAGAGAATTTAGATTGAACTAGTCTGGATTCCATTTTATAAAATTTTAAAAAAGAAGATATTTTTATGAATTTGGAACGTATCAGTTTGAATTCTATCAAATTTGGCTTCTTCTAATCCCAATTCAGCCATTTTGTTACCTTGTGGTAATTATTTTTTACCTATTACTTTTTTGTACTTTCAACTTTACATTGTTATTTTTCAGTATTCAACCCTAATTTTAAATACATGTCGAAAAGTTGCACTTACTAGACAAGAGAATTGGAGGCTCGGGCAACAACAACAAGGTTGAGGAAGAAGCCTTATTGGAAGTAGGACTGTGTTGCTACAAATTAAGGTACCATGTGGATTTAGGCTGAGCAACTAACAACCTAATGATCGGTAGTAGGTTAGGATTGGCAATGGTTAGAGATCCTTTCTTAGTAGCATATATTTTGCCTTCTTTGTTTAGTTCTAGTATTAACTAATCCCTCTAATTAGGTTTATTTGTAGGGTTTGGCTACAATATAAGTGAACCCTTAAAATACCTTATCAGATGTTGGTAGAAAAGGCTAGTGATGAATTGACAGCCACCTTGGAGTGCTGCTTTCCACTCAAAAGAAAGTCCATGCTTGTTTTATTTACTACTCATTTTCTTTGATATCTGATCATCTGAGTATTTATACATTTTATACCCCTCATATTTAGTTTTATAATAATTCATTGTGACTAATTTAGATGCATTTTATATTAATTAGGTTAACTTTGGATTAATGAGTTTTAATTGTATTATTATTATATTTGGGTTTCAATTGTTATTATTATAACTTTTCTGACAGAGACCTAATTACTTGCATTTTTGTTTTGTAGATTAGATGAACTAACAAAGGGGAACGTGACATTTCATATTGGGCTGAGGATGCAGGCCTATTTTATTTTAGAATTAGTACTGTATTTCTTTTAAATAAATTTTTTTGGATCATTGGATGCACCTAACCCATATGAACCCTTAGATTCCCCTTAGGTCATATTAGTCAAATGATTATTCTTCTGTAACATAATTCTAGAGATATGTTGTAAGAATGTATGGACATATGCTTTTGGAGCAATATTTTGTAATGGCTTTCTGACTTTCCTTTTGTAATTAATCTTAGATTCAAACCTAATATTGCACTGGAGTTTACATTTTGATATTATGAATTGGCTTGGTTTTAATCTCAAATGAATTTTCATTTTTTTTCTCTTTGTTTTCATGTAATCTATATGATTCTTGTTAGATGATTTGGGTTGCACGATTACTGATTTGCTTGCATTGTTTGAGAACCTAGTTTGATTTAATCAGTAGATTAATAAAATAAATTTATTCTATTGCTACAATGAACTACCTATGTGTGTACATTGGTTGTGGATGTTTCATGTTATTAGCTTAAACACAATTACATTAGGACTAATGATATGAACCAATTAAAATCTTGGACGATAGTTTAGAGATATTAAACATTAATAACTAGAGGGTTAAAATCAAACCAAGAAACTTTTTAGATGACAAGAAAAGGAAAATATCAAAGGAAGGATTCTAAATTGATTACGTTTTATTTAATTGCTTAAGTTTCGTTAATTGACTTTTTGTTTCTATTTAATTTTGCAATTTTGAATTCAATCGCCACTTAGTTTAATTTTAGTTTCTTGGATTCTTAATCTAATTGATTTGGTTAAAAGCTTTTTGGGATATAACCTCGTAGACATTATACTACAAACCAGTGGATTAGCACTAATCTTGGCCGTTACTGACAACCATGAGTAGAAAATTTTCTTTACCAATATCACCTATACCATTCGATGCTTTCATTGACATGGTTGAAGGAATTTGCCTCCATTGACTTGAGGAAGGCCAAAAGGAGTTGGATTCATCGCTGACTAGCCTAGAGACCTCAATACAATAGCAAAATGAAATGTTGCGCTAGCTTCTAAACCAATGTCCAAAACCAACTTCCTCTCAATAGTTTACTCAACAACCTTAAAAATTCGATACACAAGGTGCTCTCTTGCTTAACTTTGAGTTTGTTTTAGCCAAAGGTATAAGAATAGAAATACCTCATTTCAATGGGACTGAAGCTAAGGTTGGGCTTTTAAAATACAAGAGTTTATTTTATGCCTCTAATACTCCTCCTAGGCATAGGCATAGGATAAAAATAGCATCATTTCTTATGAGAGGCCTTGTATATTCATAGTATAAATGGATTTTTTGAGGGAGATCTCATTTTATTTAATGTTGTTAGTAAAAATTTGCGAGTGTATGAATCGCACAAGTAGTATAAATTTTAATTAAGATTGCCCTACAAGAAAGGTTAATCAATTACTAAAATTTTTAATTATCCTTCTCATTTAGAAGAATCATAAAATGCAACCTAATTAATTCCTAAACTAAGAATTGACTTAATTCTAAATTAAACTAACTACTAATTGAATATACTTTATCAAATTAAAACTCTGAAATTCAAAATCCTTTAATTATTTCTCAACATGACCAAAAACTAACTCTTGCATTCTAATTTTGTTTGGACTAACAATAGTTTTTTAATTTATATGAAATCCTCTTTTAACTCAATTCATGTGTACCTATGCTAAGTTCATGCCTGCTTTCGTCGCCAGTCTTCCATGACTAAGCTGTATTAATCATGCCCAATTACATGACCAAGCCATGTTAATATTGCATAGAGAACATGAGATGTGTTGATAAACACCTAGGGGGTGGGGGTGTGTTAATCCTTTTTCTTTAATTGCAGAGTTTTTAGTAGCATGGCTCATGAAAAAAAGCATAGTAGGGCGTGTTGTAATGTCCGGTACATTATAAAAACATCGTAATGAGTCAGTTTGAAAAGTAAATCTTATGAGATGAGTGATTTAAGGCCAAATATAATTTGGATAAAATTTTAAATAATAAAAAATAAGAATTTAAGCCTTGAGTTACTCGGAAATCGGAGTCGAAGTAATTTAAAAAATTTGTCGAAAGTTTAGAGGCATTTTCGTAAATATGGGCACATTTTGGAAAAACTCACAAAAGGGCTTTTTAAATGGAAAAGATGGTTCTAAAAAAAGAGCTAAAGCGAAAATGTCATGATGAAAAAGCAAAAATGAAAATTTTTGAGAAAAGTTTGGTTCTTAAACCTTCCATATAACTCATTATTTTTCTCCTCTCTTCCATACGACTCTATTTTGTCCAAAAACTAGAGGAGAGGGCTGGCGAAAGTGGTGCATCAAGAGAGCTCCAAAGGCGAAAGAGAAAGCCCAAGAAAGGTGAGAATTTCTAAGGATTTTCATGCTTTTTCTTCTTGCAACTTTGTTCCTTTCCTTCCAAGCTTTTTTTCTATAGTTTTATTTAGATGTTTGGTTCTATTTTGAGCCCAAAAAAGAGGGAGAGTAGTTTGAAATTCTATGGGGAAGCTAACCAAGAAGAAGAGTTCTTGAAAGCAAGCTTGAATCCAAGGTAGTTCTTGTTTCTTTTTCCTCTTGCTCTTCCTTGCTGTGTGTTTCAGCCCAAACTAGAACGATGGGAGGGAAGGGAGTTTTGCCTAAGAACAAGAGAGGAATTTGGATTTTGGATTATGAGGAATTAGAATATGCTAAGAAATTGCAAAAAAAATTAATAGATTTCAACTTAGCAAATTGTAGAACTCTTGAATAGTTTGTAAAATCTATTTTGATTTTTGAATTTTCTTGCATATGTAAGTGTTCACTTGAGCTCTTAAAACCTCTAAGAAGCATCCTAAGTGTCTATCCTATCAAGAAAAAAAATCAAAAACTCCATGGGTTTTCATTAGTGTGCATGTCTTGGCCTAGGCTAGGAAAATGGGTTATGGAGTGTTTTAATTTGTTCTAACCTTGGTTTGGGACTTCATGTGAAGGTAGAAGGTTAGAGGAACCCTTGGAAAAAATTTAGGAGTCATAGTTTGAGAGACGAGACAATGGTTCCTATAATGAAGCCTTATAAAGCAATATGTATTTAAGCTTATATAAGTGAATGTGTGATGGCCCTAAAGACCTTAGATGAGGTTAAGAGGCATAGAAATGAGAAAAGAATGAAGCCAAGAACTTGAATTATGAGGGTTGCTTCCATAGGAAATTTATGGAACCATTATGTGATTTAGGGAACTAAGTATATTCTTAAGAATAATTTAATGTCTTGTCTTGCTTCAAAAATATAATTAAGTTCTATTCATGATATTTCGGCCAAGGAAATCAATCCCCACCCAAGTGTACTTGTGGGACCGAAAAAGGGAAGGAGAAAGACCAAGTAGAGCTTACATAAATATCAAGGTAGCTCTCCACCTCTTTGTATTCTTAGTTGTACATATGCCATTATGTGCTTGTGTGTGCGTTTGTGACTTGAGAACATGCTACTTGATGCCTTGATATTACATTGGTACCAAAAGTCACTTAATGAAGGTGAGGAGATGCCAAGAGTCTCAAGGCATGGATGAGACAAGGCCAAAAGTCTCTTAGATAGGTGAGGCCAAGTTAAAAGTCCCTAAGCCAAGAGTGAGGTAAATCCAAAAATCTTAGAAATGGGGTAAGACAAAACCAAAAGTTCTTAGAGCTCATTCTTGAATTTGATGTGAAATGGTGGGATGGAAATGTGGCCTTGTGTGCTTTATAGTTGTGTTACCTTCCATGCTTGTGCCTTTGATGTGTATATGCCATGAATGTATGTTTGAATGGGTGTGTGAGCTATTAAGATTTCACAAATCTCACTTCCCCTTTCCTCCTTCGTCTCCATAGGTTTAGGTGGTGCTCATGAAGAGAGAAATGCAAGCCAAAGGATATGAGACACTACACTTTGACAATTATGTAGTTTTTCTTGTACTTTAAATGTCAAAGTGGATGTGCACATATTATTTTTTTAGTTGTAAACCATTGAGCAAATGTAATATTATGTATGAATGATATATGAACCACATGTAGCACAAAATCAATGCAAATGAGAAAAATTGACACTTGATGGCAGGTATGTATTAGTGTACTTTTGGGTGTGGGATGACCGAAATGAGGTGCATGGTATTTTGGATCACTTGGGTAGCTCATATATGCTGTGATTATGCTTTTAAACTTACCCAAGTGGTGCTAATACACAAGAAATGTCATTTTGACCAAGGTGGTACCTTATAAGATGCAAAATTGGCCATAATGGTAAGCTATGACACAATATGTCCAAATGAGTTCTTTTTGACCTGAAACTTAGCATACATATAGATCTTGTTGAGAGCTTTTTGGGAAGTTAAAGTAATATTTGAAAGTCTACAAAATTGTTGGTGAATTTTGGAAGTTGGTAAAATTTTCTAATTTTGGTACTAGTATTGTTCATTTAGTCCAAAATTTCACATCCATCATTCATAGGGCAAACGATGTCCAAATCCTGTGGAATTTTACAATGGGAAAATAGACATTCATAATGACCTATGCCAACTAAAATCACCTTAGTTGGATATCTAGAGAGGGCGATATAAATTTTTGAAATTTATGTTCTATTCTAGGCGCACACTTAGACCTCTATCATTGTTCCATTAATTTTTGAGATCTGAATGCTCCTTAATTAATTTAGAACTATTTTTTTCCCTCTTTTTAACATCCATAGCTTTCCAAATTGGTATATATTGCATGGATTGGATTTTTTTGGAATTAATCATGCATTTTTAAAGTTTAAATAAGTAAGTTGTATCAGAAATGCTAGACAACCTAACCTTTGCCATTTTTCTATTGTCAAACATGGTCTAGATAAGGTTTTCCTAGCTTGGAAATATTTTTATTGTAAAGTTAATATCTAGATCTTTCTAGAAAGATATGGGATGCTTGATTTTGATTTTTCTAGATTTAGTTATGATTTTTCAAAGTTTCTAGCAGAAAATTGAAATTCTGACCTGAGGCAAAACGTGAATATTTTTGGTTTTTAGCTCTTGATCTGTGGTTTATGCAAAGTTTTAGGATGTTTATGATTTATATGGATAGAAAATAAATAAAGAATGGTATTAGTAGTTCACAGGACCTACAAGATGCGAGATGAATTTTTAAACCCTGATGTAATGTAATTAAATTCATTATTTTTAATGCATTTTCTTGTATTTCCTTTGATAGCATGTGCACTCCACCTTGAATGAGTAAGGTGATACTAATAATATGGTATGACATGTGTAGCTTTTAATACCTTGATTTTTTCTTTGAATTGCTCCCACAATTCAATCTAATGGCTCTTGATCAAAACATGTCAAGTTTGCATAAGAATCAAGTCTTTTGATAGTCAAATATTAATTTTTAAGGTCAATATAATATGTAATTTTAGTACTTTTCAAATGCCTTACTTTTATGCTTTGGTTCTTCTCTATATGATGACCCTAAGGCTACATTGAAAAAGCTAAAACAAGATACAATAATATATGATTACCAAGAAAAATCTGAAGTACTATCCACTAAGGTCCAGGGTTTATGAATAATGGCTAGTAAGTTTTTTCATCTCAGGCTTAAATGTAAGCTTCTATTGGCCCAACCTCAATCATACTTTCATGTTGTCTCTCTTGTCAAATTGCATGAGAAGAAGCACTAATGGCTACAAAAATTACTCTTATTCTTAGCATAAAAGTTCTAAACCCCCTAAGTATTCACCTTATCCATATTTTCCATCCTAAACAACTATTACTGCATCGCATTCTCCTTTCCAACCGTAGTTCATTACCTCCAATTCTACTACTTTAAATATGCCACCAATTGTATATACTCCACAGCTAAGACAACCAACTTTTCAAAAATTGCTTGCTGCTAAAATTAAAGAACAAAGAGAAAAATGGCCATGCTACTATTATGATAGTAAGTACACTTAGAACCATAAATGCCAATCCACTTTTCATTTTCTGTTAGCACAAGAATAAGTTTAAGAGCTTTTGTTACCTCTACCTCCCTCTAAAACTCAGGCTATAATTACTTTTCATCTCCTCTTAAACCTAAGGTTGCCATTATTATTTCCACTCTAAAAGCCAGTATGCTTACTTTTGATGGTGAATTTCACACAAACACCATCGATTACAAGTAAGTTGAGGTTCTTCATTTTTTCATATCCTAATTGATTATAGCTCAACCCACAGTTTTACCAAATTAACTATAACAGCTGCTATTAGGTTGCACAAAACTCTAGTTAAGCCTTTTCGAGTCCTTGTTGGTAATGTATAGTATTTAATTAATGTGCATTAATATATGTCCTCAGGTGCTACTCAATCTTCAAGGCCATTAGTTTTTTATTGATCTTCACCTCTTGAATATTACAAGAGCAGACATAGTCTTGAAAGTTAATTAGATGGTAACATTGGGGCCCATTACCACCACTTATCAAGCACTTACCATGACCTTCCATTATAATCACCATCCTATAACTCTTCAGGCCAAGTTACCTTGGGTAATAAATCCCTTTCTGCTAGCCAATTATAATCTCTAATGGCTTTTAATGCCATCTCTTCTTGTTATTTGCTTACTCCTCTAGAACCATTACATATTACCCCACTAAACTCCTTTCTACTTGATATTGTAACCTTGCTAAACACTCATGCTATTACATTTCAAAAGCCTAAGGACCTGCCACCATAAAGTAAGGTTGATTACCAAATCCATCTTTAACCAACAAAAACTCCCATCAATGTCAAACCTTATTATATCCTTATTTTCTAAAAGAAGAGATGGAGAGAATGGTTGAAGAAATGCTTGAGCATGGAATTATTCAACCAAGTCACAGTGCTTTCTCCCTACCTATCTTCTTAGTTAAAAAGAAAGATGACTCGTAGAGGTTTTATGTTGGCTATTGAGCACTCAATGCAATGACCATAAGGGATAACTTCCCTATTCCAACCATTGATGAAATCTTAGATGAACTCCATGGTGCTAAATTCTTCTCCAAGTATGACCTCAGGTCTAGTTAGGAATAGATCTACATGGCAACACATGACATCCATAAAACTACATTTAAAACACTTCATGGCCATTATGAATTTCTAGTTATGTCTTTTGGGCTAACAAATGCCCCTACAACTATTCAACATATAGTGAATGAAATCTTTAAACCTTAGTTTGAGAGTTTGTGGCTATCTTTTTATTTTTTATTTTTTTGGTATGACATACTTTTCTACAACCTTTCATTGGAAAGTCACTAGAAATATTTAGAGTTACTAAACCTTTTAAGTGTTCTTTTTACCAACTATCCATTGAACATTTGGGGCACATTATGTCACTAAAAAGGGTGATACTTGATTCATCTAAAATACAAGAAATACAAAAATAGCCTCCACCAACTTCTCTTAAGCAATTGTGAAGATTCCTTGGCCTTACTAATGTAACATCCGATTCTCTGAAAACAGAAGGAAATGTGAGAAACGTAATGTATAGTTTTTTCGTAAACGAATAAAACTTACTAGATACAAAAGGAAGTCCTTTGAAATGATCTAGTTAAGGTCCCAAAAAATTTAAGAAGCATTTTAGACTCCTAAAAATGAGAATCCCAGGCTTAGACGGAAAGAAAAATTAAGCTAGAATGAAGAAACGAAATGTGACAAAAGGTTAACGAAACGTAAGGACATTTTCGTCATTTTGAGAAGATTTTGGAATTCACATAGGAGGGCTTTTTAAATGAAAGTTTTAAGTTCTCCAAAATTCTCAAAAGCCTTAAAAACCATGGAAGCCCCAGGACAGTTAAACCCTTCCGGTGGACATTTTTCAATGTCGATTGACCTGAACTTTGACTGATTCATTTGAAAAGGTTTTAGCTCCAATTTGAGTGATTCCAAAGTCATTTTGTTTAATTAGAAACCTAAATTTTATGATAGAAAAGACGGTTCTAAAAAAGGAGTTAAAATGAGCCTAAACGAAGCAAATAGGCATGTAGGGGCTAATGGTTATTTTGAAAAATTGTAAAAGAGGCTTCTTAAGTAAGATTACATCTCATCATCTTCTTTAAGCTTCCATTTGTAGAAAAATGGGCAGCAATGGTGTGACATTAAGTGGGGAGAGAGAGAAGAAGTTTAAGCTTCCGTTCAGGTAAGTAAACAGTCCTGTTTCATCCTGTGCCAGTTAAGAAAGTTGTTCTTCTCTCTAAGAGTTTTCTAATGGTGGTTTTCTTTTCTTGAAAACTTAAAGATTCAGGTATAACCTAATCTAAAAAGAAACTCTCTTTTAGAAATCAATCGGTGGAAAATAATCTATGCAAAGAGAGCTTCGTTTTAAAGTAAGACTTCACTTGAAATACTTGTAAAATCTTGTGTTTCCAAGCCATTTAAGCTTAGGTCTAGAGAAAGAAAGTGAGGAAGAGAGTTTTTTTTTATATATTCTTAATGGAACTAAAGGTTATAGAGTGTGAGGATTAAGAATATACAACTAGAATTGAAAAGGGAGCTTTAGAATGCAAGTTATGGAATTTAGGGATTTGGTTGCACCTAGGCTAAGATGAAGCTTCCTAGTAGTAATTTAAGTTGTCTAAGAGTATATATAAGTTCCTAAGATACCAAGAGAGTCTCCCATATGCTTCTCCCATCAAAGAAAGTAAAACAACTCCATTGGTGTCATATGGAAGCATAGCCTCGGCTAAGGAGGGTTCATGCACTTAGGGAGTGTTTTAATTCCTTCCATGCTAAGTTTTGAATCATGTATAATTGAAGAGTATGAGAGGAAGTCTTGGAAAAATTTTAGAAGCCATAGAAAGTAAAATGGCCTTATGTGTTTTCATATTATGGCTTAAAGAAGCAACACCTAGCTAGGCTCCTTGAATGGATTATGTGATGACTCCAAGAGGTTTAAATGGAGTCAAGAATCATAAATGAATAGATAGAATGGAGCCAAGATGATATTTTCTTAAATTTGCTTCATTAAATACATTATGGAACCATAAAAAAAGCCTTATGAGTCACCTAGTTTTTCTAGTGATTGTATGGCCCTAGACTTTGCTTCAAGAGTGTAATTAGCTTCCATATGATGTGTCTAGACCAAGAGGAATAATCTCTACCTTCTTGGGTGTGAGGTCAAGGGAGAGGATTCAAAACTCAAGGAAAAAATGTGTAAATGCAATCAAGGTAGCTCTCTCCACCTTCTCTCATGCATGGATGTATGTTTAGCTTGTCTTAGAATGTGTGTATATGTATTTTCAAGCCATGAAAAGTATGCTAGCATGATTTCATATGCCATGGTTTCATAATGACATATTATGTTTCTAAATGATGTTATGATATTTGTTTAGATTTGCTTGAGTGTGGTGAGGCTAAGAACCCTTAGCTATAGTGAGGATGAGCCAAGAACCCTTAAGATCGATTGAGACAAAGTAAAGAGTCTCCCAAAAGTGAGATAGACTCACAAGAGCATGGTTAAGTCCACTAATCTCTTAAAGAATAGGTAAGGCAAGTCCAATATCCACAAGAAATTGGGTGAGACTAATCCACTTGCTTGGCAAGCCTTTGTATGCTATGTGTGATTTTTTCAAATGCTAAGAATGCTCCTTGAATGATTGCACATGTCCACATGCCATGCATGCATTTGTAAGACTTGTTTTGCATCCATTATATATGATTGAATGAGAGATGAGCTATTGGGATTCTTTGAATCTCATCCCCTCCTCTCCAATAATCTAACATGTTACGTAGGCCAAGTGGACGAAGTAATGGAAGCCAACCACCTTGGATGAGAGTATGACATCCAAGAACATGAATTTGGCTACTTTAAGGACATACAAATGGTAAAAGATATAACCAATGGGTGTATATGTATTATGATGTTATGAACACATGTATTTATGATAACATGTCATGTATGAATGGGAGGATGTATTATGTGACCATTAGATTATGATTTGAGCATGTTATGGCATTGTAGCTCATTCAATGCTATTATGGAATTATGCATAAGTGTGAATGGGATGGCCAAAATGAGATGCATAAAGTTTAAGACCATTTGAACAGCTTACACAAGTCCTAAATATGCTTTTAGACTTATCCAAGAGGTGCCAAATCCCAAGGAAAGCTATTTGGACATTTTGGTATCTCATATAGAGCCAAAATTGACCAATTTAGAATCCTATATCACTTTTTATCTAAATGAACTCTTCTTGATCTGATATTTGGCATACAACTAGAGCTTGTTGAGAGCTTTTTGGAAAGTTAAAGAAAAAAAATTTTGGAAGTCCATAGAATATTTGATGAATTTTCAAAGTTGAGAAATTTTTTGTTTTTGATCATGTCACTGTTCATATTGGTCTGAAAATGAAATTTGTCACACAAGGCTCAAATGATGTCTAATTATTACAAAATTTTATACAAAGAAACTAGACATTCACAGTGACTTGTTCCATTGGAAGCACCTCATTTAGATGTCTACAGAGATATATGAATTTTTAAAGATTCTGTCTAGTATTAGAAACTCCAACTGATCTCAAGTACTATTTGATTAATTTTCAATGCCTAGACATACTTGACCTAGTCTAAAATTATTTTTTTTCCTCTAGCTAACATCTACAGCTTTCTATATTTGTATCATTTACATGGATTAAATTTTTGTGGAATTAATTAGACATTTTTGAAATTTACTGTAGAATTCTGTGATAACACCAGTGGATAGCCTAACCTCTGGACCATTTTGAATGTCAAACGTCCTATGTGTTGGATGTTATGGTCTAGATATATTTTTAGCATGAATTAGACATTTACAAATTTCCAGAATGACCAAGAATTCATGATTTTAATTTTTTTAGAATTAGTTATGATTTTCTGAAGTTGTGACAGAAATGAGAGCAAATATGTCTGAAAATGAATATGTGTATTTCATGCTTCCCTTCGAGTTTCTTGAGATGTGGGCCACCTTTCATGATACAAATGAGTTGTATTCATGTAATTAAATATAAGAATGTGATGTATAAGCTCGCATGGTCCACGTGACACTGAATGGCATTTTCATACGCGATGCAACGCAAAAATATTCATTATTTTATTGCCTTTTTCTTTGAGAATGTATATGATTCTTAGAAATGAGTTATCTAAAGGCATTAAATGAGGTAGAAATTATGGTGTTACAACTAACACCATAAGTTCATCAAAGATTATGCAAGAATTACTAGCCCTTTAACTAGCTTGCTGAAAAAGAATGCTCTTGAATGGACCAATAAAGTAGAACATGCTTTCCTCCTTCTAAAAAAGGCTATGACTGAGAACCCAATCTTACATTTACTTGATTTTTCTAAACTTTTCTTTGTAGAGACTAACACATCAAGAAAAGGCATAAGTGCAATGCTCTTACAAGAAAAGCATCCATTAGCCTACTTTAATGAAAAGGTGAGTGACAAGATAGAAAATTCCTTTACCTATGTGCGCGAGTTATATGCAATCACACAAGCAATAGGTAATTAGAGCCATTACTTGTTGGGAAGGACATTCCTTATCTTTACTAACCATAAAAGTTTAAAAGAACCTATGAACCAAGTTATCTAAACCCCTAGAGCAACATTGATACCTTTTTAAGCTCTTGAGATTTAGTTACAAAATAGTCTACAAGCTAGGGAATACTAATTTGGTGGTTGATGCGCTTTCAAGACTTTATGAAGAAGAGGAGATCCCCTAGCAACATACAACACTATAATGGCCTTGCAAAACCAACTTATAGACCTTATAAGGCATGACAATAGCATAAATCCTAAGCTACAGGACCTACCCTAGTAGTTGCAATTTGGTAAGGCAAAGCTAGAATTTTCCACTGTTAGTGAGTTCTTCACTTACAATAACAAGTTGTATGTTGCCTCTAATTCACCACTTAAAAAGATGCTCTTAGTTGAATTCCACTGTACACCCTTAGGAGGCCATGCTAGAGCCATTAAAACCTTTAAAAGGATAGCTGAGAACTTTTACTAAGTGGTATGAGAAAAGAGGTACATAAGTTTGTAGCCCAATGTAGCACTAGTGAATAAACTAAATAAGTGTTAGCAAAACCTTTAAAACTTCTTCAACCCTAACCTATGCCATCTTTAATTTAGTCTAAGGTGGCAATGGATTTCATAATAGAGCTCTCTAATTCCAAAGGCCAAAATACCAAAAAACAAAATAAAATAAAACAAAACAAGAATCTTAATAGTGATGGATAGAATGACTAAGTGTGCTCACTTTAGAGCTTTACACACTAATTTTCCAACTTCATCAATGGCATAACTTTTCTATAACATAATGGTTAAACATTGTGTTTTTCTTGCTTCTATCATATTTAATAAGGACCTCATCTTCCTAAGTAAATTTTAGTAACAACTCTTTGTGAACAACGGTACCACACTTAAGTTTAGCACTACCCATCACTCACAAACAAATGGGTAATAACCTTGAAGAAATATGAAATAGTACCTCAGGTCCTTTGTAGTAGGCTCACCTCAGAGTTAGGCTAATTACTTGCCTTAGGCAAAACTTTGGTACAACACCTCCTATCATGCCTAAATACAAATGTACCCTTACCAAGCAATGTATGGCAAAATCCCACCTTCTTTCTCTAATTACAACCTACAGATGGTGATTATAGTTACTGTGGAAAATCATCTGCAACAAAGAGAGCAACTTCTTGAATGGTTAAAAGCTAGTTTATAAAAGGCAAGACAAAAAATAGCAAAGTATGCAAATTAACACCAACAAGACAAACAATACTAACTTAGTGATTGGGTTTTGCTTAATTCACATTCCTACCAACAAACTTACTATTGCCTTGAGACCACATCAAAAACTTGCTAGAGGGTATGTTGGGCTGTACAAAATTGTGGAAACAATTGGAGTTGTAGCTTAATGATTGCAACTCATTGAAGGTAGCAAGATTCATCTAGTGTTCCCTATCTCTTTACTGAAGAAATTCAAGGTGGTCCTATTACAATTCCTTCTAGTAGTATAAATGAAGCAAACAAACCCCTAAACTAGTGGCAATACTATATCAATGTTTATCACTTCAAGAGAATACTTAAATGCTAGTAGAATGGCAAGGACAACCAGGGAATCAAGCTACATGGGAACCAACAGAACAATTGGCATAACAATTTGTGAACATAAACCCTAAGGATAAGGTTGTGTCTCAAAAGGTAGAGGTTGTTACACCTACTAGGCAAGAGAATATAAATCAATTAGATATAAGGACTTGGACAACAACAACGAGACAAAGGAATAATCCTTATTGGATGCAGGATTATGCTATTCCAAATCAAGGCACTATATGGATTTGGGCTAAGCGCTAACAACCTAGTGATTGGCAGCAGCTCAGGATTGGCAATTATTGGGGATCTTTTATTAGTAGAAAATATTTTGCTTTTTGTCTTTCATGCCGAAGTTCTTTCATTACAACAAAAATACAAAATATTGACTAAACAATTAGTAGGAAAAAATTGCTAATTTAACAAGAAATAAATTATTTTTTATTAAAAAATTGGTTGTCTCATCTATCAATTTTTTGCTAGTCAGGAAGTGGTTACAAATTAATTTTCATAGAAAAACAATGATGTTTAATGTTTTATGAGGTGTGGCAACTTTTTTTTAAAAAAATAAGGATAAAATGCACATGACCTTTTTAGATTTTAAGTTATATATAAAATCTTTTTTCTAACTTTCAAAACTTGGCAGAAAATCCTCATGATCTTTCATTTTTATGCATAGCACCTGCTTTTATTACTAAAATAGTTAAACCGCTAATAAAAATTGTCATGTCAAATTTAATTTAGCTAAGTGTCATATGACATGACTTCACCCTTGAAGGGCAATTAATCATTTTCTAAAAACGAATGAAGTTGTACATCCAATTTCTATCTTTTCTTAGTTTGGATTCTGTATTTAGACCAAGTCTAAACAAAAAATGTATAGAAGATTTAAGTCATCCAAATCTTCCCTAAATCATATAATTTTTTTTAAAAAAATTATAGTTTAAAAAAATAAAAAATAAAAACCAACTTTTTTTTTTTTTAAATCTAGACCGTTCAAAGAAAATCTGAAGAGTCTAGGCTTTTTTTTTTTTTTTTGTTGTCCAAACTTGGTCCTGAACAGAGAATCCAATTATTTCTCTTCCTCAGTCAAGCACGTTCATTAGTCCCCATTTGTTCACTTCCTCAGACACCATCGTCTCCACACCACGGAAAGAACTCGATCAAGTATGCGACAAAGAAGCGGGAAAATGATTTCTGTGGAGGAGGAAGAAGGAAAGAGATTTCTACGAATACGCCATCTTCTGCATGTCCCCTTTTGCGTTGTTCACTTCATCGAAAGCTGGGACCTACAGTTTTCTGGGAAGGAGGAAGAAGGAAAGCGATTTTGAGATAAAAAATTCGAATCCACATATTTTGAACATGGCTCCACCCTCCATTAACATCTATTTCTATGAAAATAATTTTTATTTCTCGCGGCATGAACATCTGGTTGGAACTTGAAATTTTTATGATATTCACTGCTTGTATATATACTGAACATCTATTTGAAAAACTTATTTTCACTACTTGTATATATACTGAACATCTACTGAAAAATTTATGTTGCATACATACAATGAATGTGCCAATTTCATTGCTTGTATATATAATGAAGGGAAACTATTTTAAGGGAAAGATTTCAAACCCATTATTTCGATCAACACTCCATCGGCATATACTCGTTTGTGTTTTCCATTTTATGAAGATTGATATTTTATGCTGCCTACATTGAACCCATCTATCTAAATTTCCCTGTAGTGATATTCTACATATCCCCTTATGCCTAACATCAATTTCGAACCTATTTTTCTTTATGCTATTCTGAATACGCATATCGTTCATGTTGTCAAAATGATAATGCAATAACTGCTTCATCAGCATCGTTAGTTGCTGAAATTGAAATTGATAGTAAGCTTATGAAATTGAAAAAAAGAAAAAGAAGATCTTCAGGCTATGTTTGAAGGTTCATGCTATTTTTCTTTATGCCTAACATTTTTTCTATTTTGATAATAAGTTTCCAAAATTAAAAAAGGAAAAGGGTCTTCTCTGTACATTCCTTTTTTAACAGTAAGTTTCTGAAATTGATAGTAGTTTTTGTTTTTCTTGAGATTGTTTAATTTAAATGGGAATTTAGACATTCCTTTGGTTTTCGATGGAATTGCTGCTGGGTCAATAAGTAGATTTTCCATTGTGCTCGGCATATTAGAGTCCTTCGTTAGAGGTTAAAAAAAAAAAAGGGAAAAGAATATTGTTGCAAGAGGGTGTTGAAAGAGTAGACAGTGGTGAAAGCATTGATCAATCTAGTGGAAGGAGAATATTTGAGTTAGCCACATGAATGCTGCTGCTACAAGGCTTCGTCATGAAATCAATATAATATCCTATATTACTTTGGAATTATTCTTCTTCCCATGCCTGTTTATTTCTGACCCATTGATTATGAATTTTCGCATTTGATTCTTTCTTTTTCTTTTTCTTTCTTAGCTCATTCTTTCATATGTGTTTTGAGTGGCCATCCACCTATCCAAGGCTCTCAATCATCACAGCCGTGCTAGAGAAAAGGAAAACTTGTATATATATTCATGAAAAGTACTAGACTGTTGATTGTTGATTGAGGGAAACTGGTATATATGCTTGTCGATTGTTGATTAAGGAAAATATGTACTTATCCCTGAGAACTAATGGAAGCTGATCTTCTGAATTGTTGTCAATTTGCACTTAAAATTATGGCTTCATCTTTTGTCATTTAAAGAACTCTAAGAATTAAGAGAGAGAGAGAATTTAAAAAAAAAAAAAAAGAAAAGAGAAGAAAGAAAGCTGCCTTATGTCTCTAAATATTCAGTTCCACTCAAGCAACAATACGAGATCTATTAGTCTTAGCTAAGAAAAGGAAATTACAGGGGAATTTCAATATCTGCAACACAAGTATTTAATGTAGCATCCAGTATGCCAAGTAAAATATACCCATTAAAGAACAAATAGTGCTTTAGCTCTTGACCAGATTGGAATTAATGACATAATGCATAAAAAAATTGTTGGGTGCTATTGATCATTTTAAGCCAATAAAATATTACCAATAACTCAAATAACAATGAAAAAGAACTATTTGAGGAGACGCTTTATTAAAAATTTTAGATAATAAGTTCTAGATAGTAGATGGTAGATAGATAAATGACAAATATATATATATATATATATAAACAATAAATAGATAGAATATTTTATTTTGAGTTGTAATACATTTTTTGGTTTTAATACCTGTAATATTATACAAGTAAGGAGAATAAAGAATATTTTACTATAAAATAAATGCATACATAAGTCTTAAGAAGCGGAAAAAATTTGATGTAAATAATAAATACTAATACAAAATTTGAAAATAAAAAAAAGAGAGTATGTATTTAATTGTAATTCATCTTTAATACTTGTTATTTTATATAAGTAAGGAGATGAGAGTATTTGTTCTTTTAAAGATGACCTAATATTATTCAGTTCACTCAAAGATTTGTTTTATTAATTTAAACTTATTTTGTTTTAACCCACTATCTTATAATTATGGAAGATAAGAGTGAGAAGCATTTGGGAGTATTAATGAAATCACTGAAAAATAATTTCACAAAAACTTATATAGTAGATAGATAGATACATTACAACTCAACATTTAAATGAGTGAAAATTTATTTTAATCGTCCAAAAATTAGACCAACATTAATTGACTTACTCCCAAATGATATGGAGGTAGTACTAATTTGATCAATTGATTTTTTTTAAAATTTTGTAATTTTAAAGCTTATAAAAATATTGAATTTTCAAACGCTACTTAATTTTATCTGAATCTAAAAATTTTACTTTGATATTTTTAAGATAATCAAATTTTAAATAAATAAAGTTTCATTTTGGCCATCCAAAGATAATTTAATATTTATTGGCTCTATCAAATTTTTTTTTTGTTTGCATTACTTGACCACTCGAGAATTTTTTAACCCCAAATTGATATTAAATTACTCTTTAGAAGACCAAATAAATTTTATTGTTATATATGCATACTTTGGTTTGAAGGGAAAGGTATTTTGCTACAAAATAAATTAATACATAAAATCTTGAAAAAAGAAAAAATTGACGTAAAGTAAATAATCCAATACACAAAGTTTGGAAATTAAGAGAGAGAGAGAGAGAGAGAGAGAGAGAGAGAGAGAGAGAGAGAGAGAGAGAGAGAGAATATGTATTTAGTTGTAATGCATTTTTTAGTTTAAAATTTGTTGTATCATCTTAAATTTATTCTGTTTTAACCCACTACTTTATAAGTATTACAACCAAATGTAGAAGTAAAAAGTATTTGAAAGCATGACAATAATCCCCAGAAAAGGATTTTATTGAAATTTAAATAATAGCTCAACAGACAAATATATTATCACTCAAAAATTAAGTGAGTAAAATTTCATTTTAGTCCTTCAAAGATAACCTAATATATATTGGCTCATTCAAAAAAAATTTATGTATTACCTTGCTGCTTAAAATTTGTTTAACCCCAAATGATACTAAAATAATTTTTGTCTTAACCAATTTATTTTGTTGTAAACTCAATAATTTTTTTCAAAAAATTTAAAAATTTAAAATCTATTTATCTGAATCTAAAATTCTATTTGAATATTTTAAAAACAATCAAATTTTAAATGATTAAAATTCCATTTAAATCATCCAAAGATAACTTAATATTAATTGGCTGAGTGAAAGATTTTTTTTTTTTGGTATAACTTTATCACTAAAAAAATTATTTTTTCCCCTAGATGATGTTGAATAAATCTTTAAAGGATTTTTGTTGTAATTCATTTTTAGTTTAATACTTTTTAACATTTTTTTAAAGATAATCAAATTTTAAATGAATAAAATTTTGTTTTGGTAACCCAAAGATAACCTATATTAATTGGCTCATTCAAAGATAATTCTTTTATAACTTTGCTACTCAATTTTATTTATTTTTGTACTTTCAAATGATATATAATTAATATTGATAGGACCAAATATATAGGTTTTGTTGTAATGTACTTTTTTGGTTTAATACTTCTAATAAGTAAGGGAGAAGAACTGCAAAATAAATTAATACATAAAGTGTCGAGAAGGAAAAAAAATTGATGCAAAGTAAATAATTTAATACAAATTTTGAAATACTTCTTTTAATATAATACTTTATTTTATATAAATAACGAGAAAATGGGGTATTTATTTCTCTAAAAATGAACATATATCATTTGGTTCACCCAAAAATTTGTTATATTACCTTAAAATTTATTTATTTTAATACAATAATTTATAATTATTACAAAGGAACATAGGAGTAGGATGCATATGAAAGTGTCGCAGAAATCAATAAAAAAAATGATTTTATTGAAATTTAGATAATAAATAGATAAATAAATTATTACTCCAAATTTAAATAACTAAAATTTCATTTTAATCCTCTAAAAGTAAACCAATATCATTTAACTTACTCAAGATATTTTTATATTACTTTACCCCTCAAAATTCCTTTAACTCCCAACCAAAATTTGTCTACATATGTGCAAAATTAGCTATCGTTTCCTTTTTTGTTTTTTCAGCCAAAAAAAAAAACTATAGTTGCCTTTTTTATTTTTTTAAAAACTATCATTGCTATAATAAAAAGAGTGGGTCCTACATGTTATTAAAAAAATACCATTTTTTATTAAAATGTTAGATTGAAAATCACTTTTTAAAAAAAAAAAAAAACTATTGGGTGTGATGTGAGCAATAATCCTCTTGTTTAGAAATAGATTCAAAAGCCATTGATCCTCTGAAGTATGAAACTTGTAGTAAGAGAGAGATAGATAGAGAGAAAAGAAAGATGGGTAAAATGAGAAGAAGTTAGCTCCATACATATTGTCACTGTTTATTTCTTTCTCTCTTACTTTAGAGATATTTTATATATTTCACACTTTAAGAAAATATTCACTTTGTTCACTTTTATTTACTTATTTTCTTCTATATACTTTCTAATGTTCTTCACTTTCTACTATTAAATTTTCATTCTTGTTTATTAAGGAACATTTTTCAGTTGACACTTTTGCAAGAAAAATATATATAGCGACATCAATTACAAAGTGAAAAAGGTTATTTTAGTTCTAAATTTTTATGAAAAAATTATAATTTAAAATTTCAAGTTAAAGATATTTATGTTAAGGTCTTAAATTTTTTTAAATTATTTTGAAAGACCCTAAAACCAAAAATTTTAACTTGGGGTCTTCAATTATAATTTTTTTATGCAGTTTAAATTTTTTATCTTAAGATCCCTTAAAATAATTTTAAGATTTAATATCCCTTAATATAAATATTTTCAACTTATGGTCTTGAACTATAATTTTTTCAATTTTTATTGTGTTGTGTATAAAAAATTGTGTCCTTTCCATAAGTGTAGGTCTAGGGCATATATTTTACATGAATATCGATATATTGAACTGATAGAATTGTTAAAGACATGGATAAAAAATTAGACTAGCTAATTCTGTAGCATGTTGCATACGGAATGTGGAAATAATGTAGAACGTGGCAAGTAAATCATGGCAACAAACCACGTTGGAAGGCAACTACTCGATTATGGTTCAAAAATTATGGGCTTCGTGGGATGAAACAAAACGTGCATATCCCACTTATGCATGATGCATCTTCTTCGGCAAAATGATGGAATTGTCATTGAAAGAGTTTGCCTATAAATACAGGGTCCCTGAGCTCGATTTTACATTGCTACACACCATCATACAGTAGAATAAGAACTTAGAAGTTTCTTATACCTTTCATGCGATAAAATTCCATCAGAGAAAACAGAGGATTGGAGTAATGGCGGGAGGTAACATTTCTATCCATTTCTCTTGCATTGGATATTATAAATGTGTTTTTATATATCCATAAAATCTAACAGTTGGTATCAGAGCCGAAAATACCTCTGTCTTGCTAAGTTTCTTGAGTTCAGAAACGTCAATTTTTTTTATCAATTTGGGTTAGTTCATAGAGCCATTTTTTCATCATTTTGATATCAAAAATGAAATCTACACAAAATTTTGATGAAAATGAACTTCTGGATCACCTAAAACGGAGCTCAGAAACACAAAAAATGACCGGGTTTTCATTTAGGTCTGACATGGGTCAGAATCGGGTCGGGTCGGGTCGACTCGACAAAAGGTCAGGGACTATTTGTTCGACACGTCGTTTTGATCTTTCGTCAAACGACATGTCGTTTAGCATTTACAAATAAAAGGACTCCTTTGGCGCATAGAGGATTCAAACCCATGACCTTCACAATGGAAGCGTGAGTCTTCGCCACTGAAGCCATGTCTTATTGTTGCTTTATATAAGCAACATTTAATATATATATATATATATACATTTTTAATTTTATGGCATTTTCATTTGTTTCTCTTCTATGATTTTTATATATATTATTTTTTGATATTAAATATATATATAAATAAATAAATTTTTTTTGAACAAAATATTTTTAGCCATTTATTTTATTTAAAATTATGAAGTACATTTTAATTTTGTCCAAGTTTTGGCAAAAAAATTATGGACAAAATTAAATTAATTTTGACAATATTTAGTTATTTATTTGTTAAAATAATTATGAAATTAATTTTATGCCTTTAAAATTTACCTAAATCTTGGAAATTTAATTAATTTTAGGCAATTTTGGCATGTTTAATTATAATAATTAATTTATGGTGTCATTTAATTTATGCCTAAATTTGCTTAAATATTTAATTTTTTTATTTTTAGGCAATATTTATGGCACATTTAGATTAATTTAAAGAGAGAATATTAATTAAATTAATTAGTCATATTTTGTTGATTAATTATTGAAATTCTCATTGTGTATGCTTGTTTATGCATTATGTTAAATTATATTCAAGCATGTAATTTCATTTAGATGTCATGTGAATTGCGTATTTTTAATTTAATTAAAGTTTAGCCACAGCACCTTTAATTATTTTAAAATTATACATTAAGTGTTATAATCACATAAAGTAAAATGACATCAAATTGTAATTAATTATATTTAATATGATAATTATTATCCTACAGGAATATTATCATATTTCATGTGATTAATTAGGATGGAATAGTAAATTATTTTCTTTTCTAGATTTACCCACAGGAATTAAGAAAATAATATAATTTACTAGTTTTATCATTAGTATATGAGTCTAATTAAATAAAATTTAGCCCACAGGTAATTTTATTTGTTACTAAACTCATAATTTGAATTGATATGCATTGCATTGGCATGACATGTCATTTAAAAATATTTATTTGTCTCAAATTATTAATATAGCATGTAAATTATGCAGCTTTTCAACCTTTGAATATTTTTAATTTTCAAGTTCCTGAATTAACTGGAGATAACTATAATGTTTGGAAGGAAAAAATACTTCTCCAATTAGGATGGATGGACGTAGATGATGCAATCAGAAAAGATGAACCTCCTAAACCTATGAATATTAGTAGTACATCAGAAGTAACTGTTTATGAACGTTGGGAGCGATCCAATCGCTTTAGTATGATGTACATTAAGACTAAAATATCAGCTAGTATTCGTGGGTCTATTGGAGAGCATCAAAACATTCAAAGTTTGCTTAAGGCTATTAATAAGCAATTCGAATCTTCGGATAAGGCCTTAGTAAGCACTTTAATGACAAAGTTATCATCCACGAAATTTACTGGCATAAGAGATATACGAGAACACATCATGAAAATGAGGGATATAGCAGCTCAATTGAAAACACTTGAGGTTGAGATGTCAAATTCTTTTCTTATGCACTACATCTTGAATTATCTGCCACAACAATATGGGCCTTTCAAAATCTCCTACAACACTCATAAAGAGAAGTGGTCAATCAATGAACTTCTAGCCATATGTGTACAAGAAGAAGGAAAGCTCATAGCAGAGATGGGTGAAAGTGTACATACAGTGACACAAGGAAGGAAGAAAAGAAAGGCCAAGACAAAAGAGAAGGGCAAGGTTCCCATCCCTGAGGACATTAAGAAAGAGTTTAAGTGTTTCTTTTGTAAAATGAAAGGACACATAAAGACGGACTGTGTCAAATTCAAGGCTTGGCTTCAAAAGAAAGGTAACTCAATCTCATACTTTTGTTATGAATCTAATATGGTAGATGTTAGTAGTAACACATGGTGGATTGATTCTGGCTCAACAATTCATATATCTAATACCTTGCAGGGCTTTCTAAACCAAAGGAAGCCAGTGGACAGTGAGCAAAACATCTATTCAGAAAATAAGATAGACTCAACTGTTGAAGCTATAGGAACATGCAGATTAGTTCTTAATTCTGGTTTTATTTTGAATTTGGAGAAGACATTTTATGTACCAAGTTTCTCTAAGAACTTGATTTCAGTTTCCAAACTTGTACCATTGGGATATTGTTTTGAATTTTCAAGTAATGAATTTAAATTATTTTATAAATCTAATTTTATTGGCAATGGTACACTTTGTGATGGTCTATTCTAAATTCAATTACGAAATAGTAACCTTTATGACTTAATGCATGTTTCTAACCGTATAGGTATTAAGAGAAATGTTACTAATGAGAATTCCTCCATGTTATGGCACCGTAGGCTTGGTTATATCTCAATAGAGAGAGTGAAAAGATTAGTAAAAGATGGAGCACTCAATACTCTTAACTTTACTAATTTCAACACTTGTGTAGACTGTATTAAGGGAAAGCAGACTAACAAGACTAAGAGAAGTGCTAAGAGGAGTTCTAGCATATTAGAAATCATGCATACGGATATTTGTAGTCCAGATTTGGACTCTAGTAGTCAGAAATACTTTATCACCTTTATTGATGATTACTCACGATACATGTATCTCTATCTGCTCAATAATAAGAATGAAGCACTGGATGCCTTTAAGATATTTCAGGCAGAAGTAGAGAAATAATGGGGTAAACAAATTAAAATAGTGAGATCTGATAGAGGTGGTGAGTATTATGGTAGATACACTAAAGATGGACAAGCACCAGGTCGATTTGCTAAGTTTCTTCAAGAGCATAGGATTGTTGTCCAATACACCATGCCTGGGTCACCTGACCAAAATGGTGTAGCTGAAAGGATAAACCAAACATTGTTGGACATGGTGAGGAGCATGTTGATTAGCTCCAAACTTCCTAAATTCTTATGGACTGAAGCCCTTAAAATAGCAATGTATATTCTTAATTGAGTTCCTACCAAGGCTATTGAAAAGACACCATTTGAGTTATTCAAGGGTTGGAAACCAAGTTTAAGACATATGCATGTTTGGGGATGCCCATCTGAGGTTAAGGTTTACAATCCACAAGAGAAGTTGGACCCTAGGACTATTAGTGGCTATTTTATTGGGTATGCTGAAAAGTCTAAGGGTTATAGATTTTATTGTTCATCTCACAGTACTAGAATTGTGGAATCAAGGAATGCAAAATTTCTTGAGAATGACTTGATCAGTGGAAGTGATCAAACTCAAAACTTAAGTTTTGAAAATAATCAGTCTAATATTCAAATTCCTACATCAAGTGATAGATTGATTGTAATTCATGCCTCTCAAGTCCAAACAGGCATTGAACAACCAATCATTCAGGATCCATAACTTGTTGACATTGACCAAGTTGATCCAGTTAATGAACAGCCTTTAAGGACTGTTGAACAAATAGTTGAACAATATGCTCCCCAAGAGAATGTTGAGTCAACATTAAGAAGATCAACTAGAATGAGGAAGTAAGCAATTCCTAGTGATTATACTATGTATCTACAAGAATCTGATTACAATATAGGAGCTGAGAATAACCCTAAAACGTTTTCACAAGCCATCAGTTGCAGAGAATCAAAACTATGGCACAATGCCATGAAGGAAGAGATGGATTCTATGGCGTCTAATGGGGTCTGGGATCTCGTTGAGTTGCCTAATGGCTCTAAGGCTATTGGATGCAAATGGGTCTATAAAACGAAAAGAGACTCATTAGGTGACATCGAGAGATATAAAGCACGACTCGTGGCCAAGGGATTCACTCAAAGGGAAGGAATTGATTACACGGAGACCTCTTCTCCTGTATCTAAAAAAGATTCCCTCCGTATAATAATGGCATTAGTTACTCATTTTGACTTGGAGTTGCATCAAATGGATGTGAAGACAGCATTCCTCAATGGGGAACTAGATGGGGAGGTATATATGAAACAACCTAAAGGATTCCCCTATAGTGCTGGTGAAAATTTCGTGTGCAAGTTAAAGAAATCTATATATGGATTGAAACAGCCCTCTCGCCAGTGGTACTTAAAATTTCATGATGTTATCTCCTCATATAGATTTGTGAAAAATGTCATGGACCAATGTATATACCAGAAGGTCAGTGGGAGTAAAATCTGTTTCCTTATATTGTATGTGGATGACATAATGCTTGCAACTAATGATAAGGGGTTGTTATATGAGGTGAAACAATTTCTCTCTAAATATTTTGATATGAAGGATATGGGTGAGGCATCTTATGTCATTGGCATTAAGATCCATCGAGATAGAAATCAATATATTTTGGGTCTGTCATAAGAAACTTATATCAATAAGGTATTAGAGAGATTTTAGATGAAAGATTGTTCACCAAGTGTAGCACCTATGTGAAGGGTGACAAGTTCAATTTGAACCAGTGCCTGAAGAATGATTTAGAAAAGGAACAGATACATAACATTCCATATGCTTCTACTGTTGGAAGCCTTATGTATGCTCAAGTTTGCACAAGACCTGACATTGCATTTGTAGTTGGAATGTTAGGCAGATATCAGAGTAATCCAGGTATAGATCATTGGAGAGCTGCAAAGAAAGTAATGAGGTATCTTAAGGGTACCAAGAACTACATGCTGATGTATAGACGGACTGAAAACCTTGAGGTAGTTGGCTACTCAGATTCGGATTTCGCTAGATGCATTGATTCACAGAAATCAACATCAGGCTACATTTTCATGTTAGCCAGCGGAGCCGTATCTTGGAGAAGTGCGAGGCAGACTTTGACTGCTACTTCTACTATAGAGGCAGAGTTTGTTTCTTGTTTTGAGGTAACTTCACATGGTATTTGGCTTAAAGGCTTTATATCTAGGCTTAGAATTGTCGACACTATCCCTAGGCCATTGAAGATATATTGTGACAACTCAGTTGCTATTTTTCTGGCTAAGAACAACAAAAGTGGAAGTCAAAGTAAACATATCGACATTAAGTACTTAGCCATTCGTGAACGTGTCAAGGAAAATAAAGTTATTATTGAACACATTAACACTGAGTTGATGATTGCTGATCCTTTAACAAAAGGCATGCCACTAGTAATGTTTAAGAATCATGTATCTAGAATGGGACTTAGTTCCACTTTGTGTTATTGATGTATATACTATATATATATATATCATTTGTAATAAAACCTTTATTAATTTTAAGTTATTTTCTCATTTATGCGTATACATTAAGTTTGAGAATAACAATATTAAGAGGACCCAGAATAAGCATATGGCTTATTCATAAAGTTAAGGAAATAAAATGCATTGTGATACATGGAAGGTATTACTCACTTATAGAGGAACTACCGCTATGATTCATGCATTTATGTTTCAGTTAAATATTTGAATTTTAAGAAGCCATTATGAATAAAGATTTTCGAACCAAGTGGGAGAATGTAGCATGTTGCATACGGAACGTGGGAATAATGTAGAACATGGCAAGTAGATCATGGCAACAAACCACGTTGGCAGGCAACTACTCGATTATGGTTCAAAAATCATGGGTTTCGTGGGATGAAATAAAACGTGCATATCCCATTTATGCACGATGCATCTTCTTCGGCAAAATGATGGAATTGCTGTTGAAAGAGTTTGCCTATAAATACAGGGTCCCTGAGCTCGGTTTTACATTGCTACACACCATCATACAGTAGAACAAAAGCTTAGAATTTTCCTGTACCTTTCATGCGATAAAATTTCATCAGAGAAAACATAGGATTGGAGCAATGACGGGAGGTAATATTTCGATCTATTTCTCTTGCATTGGATATTATAAATGTATTTTTATATATCCATGAAATCTAATAAATTCAACTAAAAAACTAGTGAACTAATCATGGTTTTGGTTTATTTGATACTCAAATCAATTAAAAAAATTGTTCAAAAATCAATTGAACCAATAAAGTACTAATAAAAATTGACTAGGTTAATGGATTTGTTGGCTCTAAGTTTTTTTTTTTTTGAATTCTTTTGTAGAAAATGATGACATTTTAGAATTTTTTTTTTAAATAGGCAAAATGTTGTCATATTGCTAATTTTGTCTATGTTCGACATTGTTCATCTTCCTCTTTTGAGTAGCATATCTATTATGCTTTGTGCATTGTTTCTGCCTCCTTCGCACTTTCGTCATCAAGCTTACAAGTTGTTGTTGCCATGCCTACAAGCTATTACCACCTTAATCTCGCTCTTCTTTCTTGTAAGCTGAGGTTTCTCTCCATTTCCAAGTCATTGTCTTTGTCTTAATCATTGTCTTTGGTTTCTCTTTGTGGCTAAGGTGTTTACAATTGTTCTAATTGATGCAATTAATAAATTATTTGTTAGTTGTTGCGAAAAATTTCACAAATATATAGGTCATACAATTGATAAACTGATAATATACTATCATTACTATAAGGAAAGAAATCAATTACCAATTATTATAAATTGTCCTATTATCTAAATTATCTAATTAAAATTCAATTGATAAATGCAATTTTAAATAATAAGATACTTTAAATAAGTATTTACTATGAATAAAAAGGGTTTTGAAATATAGAATTCTCCCTTGACATTCTAAGTATTACTTAGAATGGACTCTTACAACTAAATTTAATTGGATTAATGGTAATTTCACTAATATAAATGGCAATTTCATTAATAAAAATAGAATTTTTCTCGAAATAAATCACCATACTCGTATTAAGTTTATGTTTGCTTTCATAATCATACACCTAATATGAATCTATGAAATACAAGGAATCAATACAAATATTTGTAAGCCACTCAAATGCAACTCATATTTTTATAAAATTGTCATGTAAGTCCAATGCTTTAATGATCTATATTATGATTGATCTATTGATCTTCTCACAATACATCATATAAATTGTGGCAAGTCTTCATAAACAAAAGAAAAAGAATAATATATTAAACTAATTAAAATTATTCCAAGAGAATTCCAAGTTTAATTTAATAAGTAAATATATTTATCTAAATTCTAGATAAAAGATCTAGCTACATATGATGAAAATCAACAAAAACACTATAATCAAATTTAACAAACCCATAATTCAAAAGCTAAGAAAAAGTAAAAAAAAATGAAACCAATTGCAAATTTGAGTGATTTTTCCAATGCAAGCTTTAGATTTTTAATAATTTCTAGCATTTTCCTTTGAATATCCTCTTTTCCTTTGTATCTTTGCTTCTCTAGGTTTCCTTATTAGTTTATATTTGCAAAAATTTCAAAGCTACTATAAACACTATATTTTATTCAGGCATCCCTTAAAAATAAAAATTAAATTAAATTGTCAAAATAAATAAAAAATATAAAAAGAGTCATTAATTAATTTTAATTTAGTCTAAGGCATATTTGATTTTTAAACTCTAACTAAGAATAATAAAATGTGAAAAATAGAAAGAAAAAGATTATAATAAATTTTTAAATAAAAATAATAAAAATAGAATAAAAAGGAATAGATTTTAAGATAATTTTAAAAGGGAAAAAATATAAAAGCAGAAAAAGGAAAAAAATAGAATTTTTTGTTTGAAAAAGAGATTTCGAATAAAAATAAATAAAAGAAGAAGAAAAAATAATTAAAAAAAAAGAAAGATCCAAAGTTAGATGGTGAAGAATTAATCCAGCCCAAATAACCCAAAAATAAAATAACAATTAAAATTTTTTGAAAAAAAACACAATAAAACAGAAAATCTAATAAAAAAATGAAAACAAAAAAAAGCCAAAAGCAAGAGAAAAAGGGAGAAAGGATCAGAAAAGGATACTCAATACCTTTGTTTCTTACGTCTCTTTTAGAAGGCCATTGGAGTAGCTGTGCGTGAACGGCATGAGATGATGCCAACCGTGATTCTCCCCAACAGCTTGGCACGAGTGACGCGCTTGAGAGATGGAGTGGGGATCACTCTCAAATTTGTTATATAAATGGTGCAAACCGATAGGGAGCTTTGGTTTCTGCTGGGGGAGTCGAAGAAGAAGAAGAAAAATCTAGAAAGGAGCTCAGTTTTCGATTAAGGAAGAGGGAGAACGATGGCAAGAAGAGACCGTCAAGAAAGGGAGAAATGAAAAAAAAAAAACTAGAATCGTCCTCTTTTACTCGGATATGGTGTGAAAGATCTGCTAAGGATATCGATTGAACGGAAATTTGTGAGGTATATCTTCTTGTTACTTTTCTTTGTTGGGAATTATGGGAGGCACACAGCGGAAACGTTTGAAATTTTGATCCCAATTCCCACTAAGGATCTGTCAAAATTGCTTAAATCGAATAGGTTCAGAGAATTACCTTTTTTCTGTCGATTGAGTTTGTTATTTACTTTTATTTGGATCACGAGAACTGACTGCAGATCAGCTCCCTTTACTGGTATCCACACGAACGGGATTCAGCAACTCAAAACGATGTGCTAGCAGTCTGTCCGTATAATTTTCGTACAACGTCCGTACAATTTCGTACGACGTCCGTACGGTGTCCCTCTCTCTAAGGATTTTGGAGGCAGCTCTAGCTCTCTCGTTTTCTGATATGGAAACCCCTATTTATAGACTAGAGTTTCAGATATATTTAATTAATCAAAATTAATTAAATATATCTATTAGTTTAAATTCAAATCTATCCTATAGTTTAAATTTAAACTAACAATATCTAGAGCTTAATTTAAATTATCTTATTAGTTTAAATTTAAATTTATCTTATAGAATCAAATTTAAATTATCTGATTAGTTTAAATTTAAATCTATCTGATAGAATTAAATTTAAATTAACTTATTAGTTTAAATTTAAATATATCTAATAGAATCAAATTTAAATTATCTAATTAGTTTAAATTTAAATCTATCTAATAGAATCAAATTTAAATTAATTTATATATATACATATATATATAATATCAAATATAATATATAATATATTTCGAATTTAATTATATATATATATATATATATAATTCCTCCATCCTAAATATTCATTGAATCTAGACACATTTCTGATTCAATGAATGTGGACATTTTAGCCCGAGTTGGTCCGTTCTTGTGTGCGAACCTGCAGGCCCATATGATGTTGGCAGCGGGCCAACTACACTGTTTGACCCACAAATCACAAACGGCCTCTAGCAAGACATTGTGACTACCCAAATCATATGGGATTGGTGATCCGATACAACCTATCTTATAACCCTATCATATCCTTTTTGTCACACAATATCTAGATCGAGTATGAGGCATGGAAATGTCATCCTCAACTTGCTCGATCGTAACTTTCTCGATCTCCGAGCAGACTAATTATAAGATGGAACCCTTTCCATCTGAGCATGGCCATGCATTTCTCAGTCACACTCATCGAAGGGCCCAGAGATATCTCTCTATTAATCAGAGGGACAAATTCCATCTTGACCACTCACCTTCCTCTGCATGGATTCCATTATACCTGATCATAGTCTTTATAATCATTCGGTTAAAGGTGACATTAGACTATGCCAAAGTATAGTGTTCTTCATGTAGGAATCTATGGTGAACTCAAGTCTAAGAGATCAATAACACGGTTATATATGAGATAAACTTATGACCTAATCCATGTAGCTTATCTCATGACAAGTCTTCCAGCGTCCTGTTCTCTAACACACGCCTATGATTTTGATTCATATCATCATACATGATTAACACTTAATCAATCAAAATCATACTAATCTTAATTCATCGTTGTTCCCACAAGGATAATTGATTAGGGACATTTTGGATAATTCAAAAATGATTTATCCATGGATATTATTATATATAAACATGCAAATAATATAATAATGTAATAAAAAAAACTCTTATTTCGTAATAAAAACAATGTTCGCAATACAATGATTGGCCTAGGGCACAATCTCCAACAATCTTCGTCGTCTCTTCATTTTCGAAAATGTAGAGCTATGGACTTATTCGATTTTGGGTGCTAAAATTTGAAGTTTAACATTTTTGGGCAGCTTGAATCTCAAATGCTGTTATTTATGGGTGTTTGGTGTGTTTGACAGTAGAAGCCTCTTATATTTTGCTACGTCTTGCTTCCTTATGATTTGATGATTGCTGAGATATCTTGTGGTTTGATTTTTGTTTAGATTATTGCCATTGCATTGTGAAAATTCCTCGGCCTGAGATAGAAATTTGGTAGTAGGATTCCACATTGATTGTGAAGAAGATGCTCTCGGTGTTCTGCTTCTGTCACTTGGCAATAGAATTTGAGTCAAACTTTTGCTACATAATATTTTAATCATGCTTGGGATTTGGAGTAAATATTTTCTATTGATGTTCTTTGTTGATTGCTCTACACTTTCAGTATGGAATTTGGACGAATCCTAATTGATGGCCTATCCAGTTTGAGTTTGGAATTTTGAGATTTTTTTTTTTTATGTAGCTCAATTCTATTATGAGATATGATGCCAAATTTGTCCGTGCCGAAATTGGGAATTTCATATTGGATAATCTTGAGGATGGGCCTTCCGTTATTTTAAATTGCACACCTAATTTAAGCGTGTTCTGAGGGATTAGGTTGTAGATAAGTATGTCGGGTCATATCGTTTGATTTTATTGAGTTGCTTTTTTTGGTGACGCCTAATGTGAGTTTTAACCCTTTTTTTTTTTTTTTTTATCTTTTTGGTTCTCCTTCGTTTCTTCCACTGGATAGTGGAAAATTACATGAACGGATGGAGGTATGCTTGAGAACTCTTGAAAGGAGATCAAAGGAGCAAAGGTATAAGCGAATTCCCTGGTTCTGCATTCTATTTATGCTTGTAAATGTCTTTAAGTAAAGATGTTACATTATTCAACACAAAGCATACGTAATCATAAATTATTGTATGCTTATAAATATTTTTACTTTTGTGATTTATTATATTATATTCTTTTCTCATTTTTAAGAATTGTTGTGTAAGACTATTCGCCTTCTTATGATGTAGAAGTCAAACAAAGAGTAGTGTGTGATAATTGGCCTCCGTAGGTACAATATTGGGTCATGTAATCACATTTTAATAAATTTTGGATTCCAATGACATCCAATCAATTTTGTTTAAGAAATTCAAGAGAAAAGAAAAGATTCTAAAACATTTTTAAAAAAAATATAGTTCTTGAAAAATAAAATATATTTCTTTTAAGAATTAAAGAAAAGGTTAAAAAAATTTAAAAAGTAAATGAATTTTTTAAATTAAGTAAAAAATAGAAAAAATTCAAAAGAGTCTAAAGGTTAGGTTCTAATAAAAATTAAATAAGTTTTTCTCATATGAAAACATTCCTTCAAATTTTCTTTTTGAAAAATTACAAAAGGTTGCAAAAAAATAAAGTTGGATTTTCTTAAGATTGAAAAAAAAAATGAAAAGAAAAGAGTAAATCAAATAAATCGTAATAGTTTTTCTTTAAAAATCAAAAATAAAAAAGATATTTAAAAATTCAAAAGTAAATCTTTCAAAATAAAGTAAAAATCAAATAAATTTTCTTTCTTTAAAGGTTTTTTAAATTCCAAAAAGAATTGGCATTTTAAAAAGTAAAAATATAAAAATCAGTTTGTTTTAAAAACTTTCTTTAAAAGTTGTCTCATTACAAATAAAAAATAAAAGCAAAATTTAAAAAAAATGATGTCTTAAAGTTCAATTTTAATCTCTTAAAATAAAAGATTAAATAAATTTTTAAAATTCAAAGGTTAGTAAATAAATTTTCCAAGAGTGTCATTTCAAAAATAAAATTAAATTCCTTTTGCATAAATTTAAGAACTTTCCTCAAATTTTCTTTTGACAAAATTAGGAAAATATATATCACATAAAAAATAACAATCATTTCCACTTTAAAAAAATATCATTTCTAAAAAATTAAAAAAAATAGAAAAGAAAAAATGAAGATAGTAAAAAAGCGAAATTAACCTAATTTTTTACAAATTAAAACATATCAATCAATTTCAAAGTCATTTTGTTTATGAAAGATAAAAGTAATTCTTTTCTTTTTTTTTTCTTCTTTTCATAAAATTAAAAAACACCAATCCACAAATATAGTTTTCTACCCAATCAAACTACTTATACTTTAATTTTTTTCATAAAAGCATGAAAGCTCTAAGCTCTCATTCAAATTCAAGTTAGCCGTTGTAAATAAATATTTTTGTTTTTATTTTCTTTTTTTTATATGTGATTAATAAGGGTAATTAAAATAAAATTAAAGTTATATTAAATTTTGTACGATTAATTTAAAAGTAATTATTTTTAAAAATAGGTGTTGTGAGATGCCTAATATCTTTCTATTGATAGCGACTTTGCTTTATTTGGTTTTCATTTTCAAAAGTCAAATTTTTTTTTCTTGCGCCATGCAATCACATTATAGGTATGACAACTTTCATAAAAACCTTCACTTTAGTCAAATACAAACTACCCGTGTCGAAATCACCTAATTAAATGGTCTACCCATGTGCATCTTTGGTGAATCATTTCTCAGCCCATGTCCCACATGGCTGTGTAACTTAACACAACTTGCCCATGTGTAATATTGTTTTGTTCAAAACTCTCTTATTTTATATGCCCATGCTTTCCAACATAAATAGCTTGTTTTCCTTATTGAATATACTCGATTTTCTACTATTTCACTCATATTTTTCTACTTTCCCTTATACTTGATTAGATTATATAAAAAGTGTATAAAAATTACATAATTTAGATTTAATTACTCAATTTTATTTTAGAAAAAATGTGTATATTTTGCACTCATCAAACTTCCCCAAACTTGATTCTTTGCTTGTTTTTGAACAAACTGAATAATCTACTAGTTATGCTCATGATACTTGAATAATTACTAAGTTATTAAATGCAAATCTTAATCAATCACACTAACCAAATTCAAAAAAAGGTATGGTATCTAATAAATATAAAATTAAACACATTCCTTTCTTTTTATTTCTATCCACAATATAATCACCCAAATTTAGTAGTTGGCATAACTAAATAGTACACAAATTAAACAAAAAAAAATCTCTATTTTTAGGTTTAATAAAATAACACAAGAATTCTATAAAAATAATAATTCTTTTTTTTAATCAGTGCGTTTTATGCTCCATCTCATTTCATTTTTCTTTTTTCAATATGAGTGAATGCATTTTACAATCCTTTTCATTTATAATATGTGATTAGATATAAATTAAATTTTTTTACCTAAATTAAAGATAATTCAAGAGGAAAAATTTGAATATTTATCACACAACTCAACTATATTTATGCTCTTAAATTCCTATGTAAAATGAAAAAAATATTATTTCAATCTACTATTCTAAAAGAAAAAAATATTTAACTTTATTTTATAGGATACTATACCTCTTTAATGCTAATAGTGTGAATAATAACAAATTACTATTTACAACCT
Source organism: Erythrophleum fordii (assembly GCA_032878935.1). Taxonomy (NCBI): domain Eukaryota; kingdom Viridiplantae; phylum Streptophyta; class Magnoliopsida; order Fabales; family Fabaceae; genus Erythrophleum; species Erythrophleum fordii. The sequence goes on along the minus strand of JAVQMF010000053.1, from coordinate 41,458,888 downwards.
AAACATTCATTAAGCATCAGTCACAAAAAATTTAGCATAATTTGTCTCAATATGAAAATAATAATTTACTCAATTTAGAGACAATATAATTCATTTAAATTAATCCTCCTCTAGACTTAAACTTTGCATCATTTTTAGAGCAAACAAGTGATACAATAAATGATCAAGGGGTCAAAATACTCACATAGTGTCACTGCATTTCCCTTAAAAGCATAAAGATCGAGAGCCTGATTAACTGATAGAAGATTCAAACTAGATTAGCAAAATAAAGAGATTAGCGAGGTAGTCAACAATACATCAAAAGAAAATATAAGTTAATTTTAAGAAGTAATACATCAATGCAAAAGATAGTAAAAAATACAGACTAAACTATAAGGGACACAAAATTAAGGGAATAGGATATTAGCTTTTGGGTCTGGTGATAAGGTTGAATATGGAATTGAAAATGGATGTGAATTTGGTGGAATAGGGTTATTAAAAATGTGTTTCTAAAATGGGTGGCTAGGTTGAGTATGGTTTGTGTTATTTAGTAGTTGATTTTTTTTTTTTTCAAGTTATTGTGGTAGACGTGGCCATGTAGTTAGACACAGCCAACCCATGTGCATTATGGGTTTATGCACTCTTTTTAGAGACACAAGGCTACATGGTTGTGTATATTCATACGACCAACATGTGTCCACCTTTGCTTTGACACTTAAGAAAATTAAACACTTTAGATAAATTAGCCCACTACTAACCACCTAAAAACCTCCAAAATAAACTATTTAAAAATTCAACTATTTATATTTATTAACCTTAACTTAATGATATATGGACAAGTAAAAGTTTGTGCATAATCTTCCAATCAAATTATAATAGTTTTTCCCCCAAGCTTAGCATGTAACTTATCCTTAAGTGAATTGAAGATATGGAGACCAAAATACAAAACACAGGCACAGTAAAAGTGGGATAGGAAACTCTATAAAGTGATTATGACACTTGGAAACACTACAACTTCCACAATAAGCCAATACTCAAAACATGACTTTTAACAAAACAAAAGGTAAAAATTAAGAACTAAAAAAATACATAAACTAAAACACAAAAAAGTAGTTCTAATTTAGAGTCTTTAGCTTGAATTTTAAGATTCCCTGAGGTTAAGGAATACCTAAGTTGTAAGCAGCCACCTTCTTCACTACTTTTTAAACTAAATAAGACTTTTAATTGTTGCTTAACATTCTTAAATACACTTGGAGGTTTATTTCTCTTTGTACCAGTACCATGAAAAGCTATTTTCTTAGTTTTATAATCTTGTAGTAAAGGATTAAGGATTGTTACTTTAACTAGAGAGATAGAAGTTGCTAGTTCTTTATTTTTGTCTTTGAAGGTTTCAACATATGATGGACATACTTTAAGGAATTCCTTCAATGGCTCTGTATTATATGATTCATTTGATAATTCATCACTAATATCTAGTTAATATCACTCCTTTTTAGAAGATGGGGTCATTATGTCTTTGAATACCTTATATTCAATTAATTCCTTTTCAACTTTCAAGGTTAATATTCTATTCCTCACATCAATATTAACACTAGTTATCACTAAAAATGGCTGACCAAAATCAATATCATTGATGTGTCTTCCTTTATATCAAGAATTATAAAATCCATCAGAAGATAAAATTTCTTTACCTTTACCAAGGCATTTTTTAATACTCCTACTGGTTGCTTGACTGTCTGTTTGCTAGTTGTAGTGTCACATTTGTATGCTTTAATTCACCAAAGTGAAGTCTCCTGCAAATAGGTAAAGGCATTAAACTAACACTTACACTAAAGTCATATAATGCATGATTAAAGAAGACATCACCAAACCTAGATCAGCTAATTTTTGCGGTAGCTCTTTCTAGATGATAGCATTGTACTCCTCAACAAGTACAATAATAGCATAGTGCTCTAACTTCCTCTTACTTGATAAGGTCTCCTTGAAAAGCTTCGTATAAGTTGGTATTTGAGCTAATGCATATGAAAAAGGTATATTTATGTAAAGTTATTTAAAAATATTCAAAAATTTATCAAACTATTCATCTAGCCTTTGGTACTTTAACTTTTGAGGAAATGGAATAAGAGACACATATGCCTTGACTGGTATTGATGTTAGTAGGTTGTAGTCTCCTCTTCATCAACAATATGAATAGAAGTGCTATCTAGTGTCTCCTTAACCATTTCATCTTACTCAATGGAATGCTAAGTCAATGTAGGGGTCTTGCTCAATTGTCTCCTACACCTTAATGTAATTGCCTTGCATTACTCTTTAGGGTTAGCCTCAATTTTGCTAGACATAGCATTGAGCTTTATTATTAGATGATCTAGCCAACTAACTTAGCTGAATTTCCATACTTTTATTATAAGTAGCTAGTTGATCTAACCTAGATTCCAACCTCTCAAATATGTTAGAAACCACAAAATTTCTCAAATGCAGCTTCTCAACCTTGCTTATTTTCATTTTGAAATTGAACCATTTTATTCGTAGGTTGGAAAGCTAGTATAGATGGTCCACCTTGATTTTTTGAATTCCCTATATAATTTTGATTTTGATTTCCCAAAGACAAGTTAGGATGATTGCACCATTTAAGATTGTAAGTAGCTGAATAAGGGTTATTTTATGGTCTAGAATTGTTAAAAACATACTGCACTTTTTTAGACACACAAAATCCTAAAAAGTTATTTTGACAGTTACTATATGGATGATCACCACCACAAAGTTCGCAACCCTGAGTATAATGGAGAATTTGAAATTGCATTGACACTTATCTAATTAAACCTCTTCATAAATATATCAAACTTAGAATCAATTTTTTTATACAATACATGAATGATTTCCATTTTCATAACACTGGCTACTCTTTTTATGTCTTTCACTCAGCCAATTATAGTGGCTTGTAGCTATTTCTCCAATAATATGAACTACTTCCTCAGCATTTAAGGCAAGTAAAGATCAACGAGTAGCTACATCTAAATTAACTTAAGGGATTGCTCAAGCCTATTATAGAAAATTTGCATTATCATCAAATCTTGAATACTGTGATATGGGCAACACCTTTACAAATCCTTAAATTTCTCCTAAGCATCATATAACTCTAAATGTCACTCTTTAATCTTGTAGTTTTTCATGGTGGGAAATATTTTACTAGAAATGCTTATGAGAGTTCAATCTATGTTGAGAAAGATTGAGTACATATAGAGTCAAGCCATAATGCAACTTTATCTTGAAGAGAGAATGGAAATAGTTTGAATTGAATTGTATTAATGGAGATCCTATTCATCTTAATAATATCACAAATCCTTAGAAATCTAGTGATTTAAGTGATTCTTTGGTGTAAGCTTCATATCTTTAGTAATTCTAATTGTTTTCCTTTGAATTTTCTCTCCCATTTTATATCTATGCTTCTCTAGGTTTCCTTAGTAGTTTATGTCTAGACAAATTCCAAGCTACTTCAAAAAAAGCCTTCATTTTAATCGAACATTAGCAACTTATGTCAAAACCACCTAATTACATGATATGCCTATGTTCAACTTTGGTAAATTACTTCTCTACTCGTGTCCCTCATGGCTATGTAGCTCAACACGATGTAACACTAATTTGCTTAGAACTTCCTTATTTTACTTACACCAACACAAGTAGCTTATGTAATTCACTAATTATGCTTGATTTCTTGCTACTTTACTTATGCCTTTTTTGCTTTCCCTTGTATCTTATTAGATCATATAAAAAGCATATAAAAATCACATAATCTGGATTTAAATACTCAATTTTATCTTAGTAAAAGCATGTATATTTTGCACTCATGATTGGTGTTGTTTTTCATAAAAGGAATTGCTAACTAGTTTATTGGTGCTAGCCCTGGTAGTGGTTTTTGAAGTTAACCTTTGGTCTTTATTTTGTAAACAATATGAAGAGATGAGACATAACTCTCTTAGAAGAAGGGTTTCCCCAAATCTTAAACAAAGTTAAGCCTAGGATAAAAGTTTCAATGTGCAAAGTTGACGATGATAAAGAGTTTGTAAATGTAAAAGGCTTATTGAATTCAATAATTGAGTTATACAAACTTCGAATTGATATGGATTGACAACAAAACGATTACAAAAGAAACTAACGAAAACTTTGTTAGAATTTGGTTGAAAGTGATAAATAGTGAAAGTAGTAAACAAAGCTAGAAAAAGATGGAAAATAAAGGAGTTATAATGTAAGTTTCTTAAAAGGTTTTTATGTGTTTGGAATGGTGCTTCTTGTTCTCAATTCATAGCTCCCTTGGCAATTATATATGGTTCCCACTTGGCCACTTCCTATTCCTTTATGTCCTCATTCTTGTCATGGCTTAATTTTAAAGATTATGTTATCTAACTACCCTCTGAGGTTGCTTATCTTGTGGATCCATGTTCCCCTATCTTATAGACATTTTGTTACACAAAATGTGAGTCTTCAACTGACACTTGAGGCCTTGGTTAGAACTTCTCACCAACTGTCCTTTGAGTTATTCCCTCTTGATTAGTTTTCTTGACTGACCATGCTTTTAGCCATTACCTTTCAATTTTTTATGCTAACAATTATATTAGACTTTTAATATATATATATATATATATTATTTAATTACAATCAAACTAATAAACTGTAAATGAGCATTTCTATCAATTGAACTACCAATCCAATTTTAAAAATAGGTTACAGGGCTTCAAGTGACATGGAGATTGGCATCTTTGTAGCTTCTTCAATTTTCTAAGATGTAAGAAAAGCACATATTAAGGGGACCATATACAAGAACTATAATTATTACTAACGTTTGGAACTTTGTATAGTTTCACATATGGCATATAGCCATTAACTGGTAAAGTGAAATTGAATTAAGTTTTCAGAGACAGCTTGTGCCCATCTATCCTACGAAATTGCATTTATTAGTCTTATAACTTTCTTCTGTTTTTGTCCCATTAGAAGCTGCCCTATCAACAACAACATGGTCCCTAAATTTGTTCAAGCAAGTTGCACCATTATATAGTCCGTTGGGAATTTTTGGGATGCACAGTAAAAAATTAAAACCCAAATCCCTTCCTATGGATTCATCAATGTCGTTTAAATCGAGTAGATCTAAAAATATTTATCTTTTACTATCAGATCTCAGAAACTGATCTTTAGATCTGCTCCCTCTACCAGTATCCACACGAACAATTGCTTAACTTGAACGGTCATGCTAGTACCTCTGACCAACATATGTACACGTTCTTGTAGAGAAGACACTTTCTTCTTTCTCTCTCTAAGCATCTGTACGGCTTCCGTACAGTATCCGTATGCTTTCTCTCTCTAAGGTTTTTCCTTTTATTCTGTAGTTCTCGGAAACCCAAGCCTCTTACCTTTTTATAGAAATATCTTATTAAAGTTTCAGATATATTTGATTAATTTAAAATACATTATTTTAAAACAAATCAAATCAAATTAATTTGAATTAAAAATATTAGTTTAAATTTAAGCTTATCTAATAGATTTAAATTTTAACTAATTATTTAATATAAATCTAGAACTTAATTCAAATTTAATTTATCTCATAAATTAAATTTAAATTATCATATTAGTTTAAATTTAAACTTATCATATAGATTTGAATTTAAAACTAATTAGTTTAAATTAATTAAAGGATATATATATTGTGAATATACATATATATTTCAAATTTTATAAATTATATATATATATATATCAAATATATAGATTTATTTATTTACAAAATTCTTCTACCCTAGATTGAATGTGGCATTCATTGAATCTAGACGCAATTTCAAATTTAATGAATTTAGATATGACATTTATTGAATCTAGACACAATTTCAGATTCAATGAATTTAGACATTTTAGCTCGAGTTGACTCGTTTTTGTGTGCGATCCTGTAAGCCCATATGATATTGGCAGTAGGCTAATAACACTATTTGACCTATAAGTCATAAGCAGTCTCTAGCAAGACATTATGACTACCCAAATCATATAGAGATCAATGATCCGATGCACCCTATCACATAACCTTATCACATCCCTTTTGTCACACGAGATTTAAATCAAGTATGAGGCATGAAAATGTCACGCTCATCTTATTTGATCGTTGTTTTCTCAATCTACGTGTAGACTGATAGTACAAATGGAAACCCTTCCCTTCATGCACGGTTATGCATTTTTCAATCTCACCCATCAAGGGGCCCAGAGATATCTCTCTATTAATCAAAGGGATAAATCCTATCTTGACCACTTATCTTTTTCTACATGAATTCTACTATATCTAATCATAGCCTTTATAATCACCTAGTTAAAGATGACTTTTAACTATGCCAAAAAATAGTGTTTCTCATATTAGAAACTATGGTGATCTCAAGTCTAAGGGCTCGGTGATACAATTATATATGAGAAACACTTATGATTTAATCCATGTAGCTATCTCATAATGGGTCGATTCAGCATCTTATTTCCTAACGAGTGCTTATGATTTTGATTTGTATCTATATACATGATTAACACATCATTATTAATCAAAATCATACTAGTCGTAGTTCATCATCATTCCCACAATGATGATTGACTAGGAATATTTAGGATAATCTATATGATTTATCCAAAAATATTATTATATAAAATATGCAAACAATATAATAATATAATAAAAAAACTCTTATTTCTTAATAAAGTATAATGCTTGCAATACAATAATTACCCTAAGGCACAATCACCAACAACCCCCACTTGCACTAGGCCGAATCGTTAATGTGCCTAATACCCATTGACCTAACATGACTTTATGCTTTACCTGTGCAAGCGGTTTAGTAAGTGGATCAGCAACATTATCATCAGTTGGTACTTTGCATATCGTTATATCACCCCTATCAATGATTTCTTTGATGAGGCGATATCGCCTGAGTATATGTTTGGTTCTTTGATGTGACCTAGGCTTTTTAGTCTGTGTTATAGCACCGTTGTTGTCACAAAATAGATCTATTAGATTTAAGATGGTAGGCACCACTCCTAGTTTAGTGATGAACTTCTTAATCCAAACAGCTTCCTTAGCTGCATCTGATACTGCTAGATACTTAGCTTCTGTTGTAGAATCAGCTTATGTGCTTTGCTTAGAGCTCTTCTAGTTGACTGCTCCACCATTCAAATAGAATACAAATCTTGATTGCAATCTAGAATCATCCATGTTAGAATGAAAACTTACATCTGTGTAACCATTTATAATAAGCTCGTTTTCTAATCCTCCATACATTAAGAATACATTCTTAGTCCTTCTTAAGTATTTCAAGATATTCTTGACAGCAATTTAGTATTCTCACCTGGATCTGACTGATATCTACTAGTCATACTTAAGGTATATGAGACATCCAGTCGAGTGCACAACATAGCATACATAATAGATCCAATGGCTGAGGCATATAGAATCTTGCTCATGCGATCTAGCTCATCATGCGTATTAGGACATTGAGTCTTGCTGAAATTGATGCCAAGAGACATAGGTATATAACCCATTTTTGAATTTTGCATATTAAACCTATACAATACTTTGTATATGTAAGTGCTCTGACTTAAGTCGATTAGCCTGTTGGATCTATCTCTGTAGATCCTTATCCCTAGGATGTAAGTAGCTTCGCCTAAGTCTTTCATTGAGAAACACTTTCCTAACCAAGTCTTGACATTCTGCAAGGTAGGAATGTTACTTCTAATGAGTAGGATGTCATCAACATAAAGCACTAGAAATACAACTGTGCTCTCACTAACCTTTTTATAAACACAAAGTTCATCGATATTTTGGATAAATCCAAAATCTTTGACTACTTTATCAAAATGATGATCCCAACTTTGAGATACTTGTTTCAACCTATAAATGGATTTTTAAAGCTTGCAAACCTTCCCAGAATCCTCTGGATGTACAAAACTTTCAAGTTGTGTCATGTACACATCCTCAAGTAGATTCCCATTAAGGAATGCTATTTTGACGTCCATCTGCCAGATCTCGTAATCATAGTACGCTGCAACGGCAAGAAGGATCCTAATTGATTTAATCATTGTGACTGGCGAAAATGTTTCATCATAGTCTATATCATGGGTTTGCTTAAATCCTTTTGCAACCAATCGTGCTTTGAAGGTATACACTTGGCCATCTATGTCGATTTTCTTCTTAAAAACCTATTTGCACCTAATGGTTTTTATACCTTCAAGTGGGTCAATCAAGGTTCATACCTGATTATCATACATGGATTACATCTCAAACTTTATGGCTTCTAGCCATGTCTCAGAGTCTAATCCCACTACAGTTTCTTGATAGGTAGTTGGCTCATCTTGATCAACGGGTAACACATCACGACTTTCAGTTAAAAGAAATCTATATCTTTGAAGCTGATGTCGTGTCCTAGCAAACCTTTGTGGGCCTTGTGTTACTTAAGTAGATTCAACAACTTGTTGTGAGTCTTCTCATTTTTTCATCTCTGGCTCAATGTGATTTTATGGCTCTTAAACTTCTTCGAGATATATTTTACTCCCATTGGTTCTTTTAGAGATAAATTCTCTTTCTAGGAAAATACCATTTCAAGTAATAAATAATTTATTCTCATTAGGATTATATAAGTAATATCCTTTAGTTTCCTTAGGATACCCCACAAAAAGACATTTTATAAATTTGGGTGCTAACTTATCTGAGGCTTATTACTTAACATATACCTCGCATCCCCAAATCTTGAGAAAAGTTAAATTGGGCTTCTTCTCAGTCCATATCTCATATGGGGTCTTTTCAACCGCCTTAAATAGTACACGGTTTAATGTGAATGCAACTGTTTCTAATGCATAGCCATAAAAGGACAGTGGAAGATATGTTTGACTCATCATAGATCGAACCATATCTAATAGGATTCGATTCCTACATTCAGAAACACTATTCCATTGTGGTGTTCCTGGTGGGATAAATTGTGAGACAATTCCACAATTTCTAAGATGGTCAATAAATTCTTAGCTCAAATATTCACCACCTTGATCAGATCGAAGTGCTTTAATAGATTTGCCAAGTTGATTTTGTACCTTATTTTGGAAGGTTTTGAACATTTCAAAAAATTCAGATTCGTGTCTTATTAAATTGATGTATCCATATCTACTATAGTCATCTATAAAAGTAATGAAGTACAAGTGATCATCTCTGGTAACAGTACTTAGTGGACCACATACATCGGTATGTATTAAGCCCCATAGGTCAGTGACCCTCTCACTATGTCCAGTAAAAGGTGCCTTAGTCATCTTTCCTAATAAACAAGATTCGCAGGTGTCAAATAATTTAAAATCAAATGAGTTAAGTAGTCCATCTTGATGGGGCTTTGAAATGTGTTTCTTATTTATATGGCCTAGACAATAGTGCCATAGGTAGGTCAGATTCAAATCGTTTGACTTGATTCTCTTGGTAGTTACGTTATAGATATTTTCATTATTAAAAATTTCAAGGTTTAAGTAATAATGACCACCATGCAAATCACTATCCACATAAAAGATATCATTAAAATAATAAAACATTTATTATTCCCAATAACTGAAGTAAAATCTTCCTTATCTAAATAAGAAAGTGAAACAATGTTTCTAATTAAAGCAAGAACATAATAGTAATTGTTCAAAACAAACAAAAGCCCACTGGGCAAAACTAATTCATAAGTGCCTACGACTAAAGCAGCAACTCTTGCTCTGTTTCTAACTCGTAGGTTTATTTTGCCCTTTTTCAGCTTCTTACTCCTTTTAAGACCCTCCACATTTTGTACAAATGTGAGTTCCACATGCAGTATCTAATGCCCATGTAGAAAAACTAGAAAGATTAATTTTTATAACGTAAATATCTGAAGTAATAGCTCCGCTATTCTTCTTATTCTTTAGATCTTCCAAGTAGAGCTTGCAGCTTCTCTTCCAATGACTGGGCTCATTGCAAAAGAAACAAAGTCCTTCCTTGGGAGGCTTTGCCTTCTTAGCTTCAAACTTGGATTTGGGCTTGAGCTTGTTTTAGTCCTTGGACTTATTGTCCAAGCGCTTTCCCTTTCATTTGCTTTTGCCTTTCTTTTTCATTCTCTTTCCTTTCTGAACCATTAAAACAGTGCTTGGTTTTTTTTGATATTTTACTTAGCAGTTTTAAGCATCAAATGCTATTCAGAAATTGATTTCTCTATGTTGTTCATATTATAGTTCATGACAAACTAGTTATAACTTTTCAAAAGTGAGTTTAAGATCAAATCTGTAGCTAACTCCTGGCTCATGGGAAATCTGAGCCTTTCAAGGTAATCAATGTAGCCTTTCATCTTTAAGACATGAGCACTAACTAATGCACCTTCAACCAATTTACAAGAATGTAAGGCCTTAGTAGTTTCATACCTTTCTTACCTTGCCTGTTGCTGGAACATTTCTTTGAGATGCACAATCATCTCATAAGCCTCTATGTGTTCCAAATCTCTCTGAAGTTCTGGGATCATGGTGGCTAGCATCAAGCATGCTACATCCACAAAGTCATTAAGATGCTTAGTGTGAGCATCCTTTTGGGCTCTTGGAGCATTGGCTATAGGCTCTTCAAGAATTAGTTGATTTAGGACATATGACTTTCTCTTCTGCTTGAGAACAATTCTAAAGTTCCTAAACCAGTCAAGAAAGTTAGTTCCATTGAGTTTGTCCTTCTCAAGGACGGATCGCAATGATAGTGTAGTAGAATTATTTGTCAATATTTTTCTACAACAAAAATATGTAAAGTCAAGTTAATAATCTCCCACTAAAAATTAACCCTCAATTTAATTTAGTAGGCTAAGATACATATTTCACTCAATTGTAAGTCCGCTTTAGCAAGACACTTAAAATTAAGTTATTTAGGTAAGTAACTTGTTTATCAATTATAGCACACGTAACTCTTAAATCTTTATAAGATTCCATCATCATATGATTCAACATGTTTAATTCCATCTAATGCCTTGAGACCTAAAACCGTTTTGATAATTCTAATTAAGTCAAAGCATTATGAACCTTATGAGTATCACCATTACCTAAGCTGCCTTACTAAGATAACCTAAGTGTATCCACTTTGATAGAACATACACTTAGGCAATCAAAGCATTGACAGGTGTTCATAAATGGGTGGCATATTAACTTAAAATTTGATTTGAGGGATTTTATTGTTATTATTTCATTGTGATTCAAATATTTAATCATCATATGATAATTTACTACAATAGCATCTCATACATATATATGATCTCATCATGAAGTATAAAATAAATATTTCATAATATGACCCATCTAGCCTATCTCTTCCCGAGCCAATGAGAGGATTCTTCTAAGATAAAAAAAAACTACAAAGAGAAACCTCAATTGAACATTTAAGGGGAGTGAGATGAGAAGATAGTGTACATCTAGAATAAATAGAGAGAGGCACAACATGCAGGCCACATTTAAAGAATTGCAAACCATAAAAACCTAGGGCCATATTATGCACCATATTTATCCCATTCAAACAAACATAATTCATATATAAAGTTACAAACATTTCATCTCATAAGAAAGGTTGTAAGCATTATGATCTTAGTGTTAAATCAAATTAGGTTGTGCTAAACACATTTCATATATACATATCTAAGATTCATATATCACATACATATATTACAAATTTAAATATATCTTATCAACACGTCTAGTTTCTTCATCATATGTAAATCACATATTCGAAATCATATTTACATACATATACAAATATGAATTGTTTGTTCATGTCATGAAAGCTTGTTTGTAACATATATAAATATATATATGTACGGAATAACATGTTATATATGAAAATATGAATAGACTTGTTAAATAAAATTGTGAACATCCAAATTGAACAATTTATAGTCCAAATTAAACAGATTTAGAATCAGATTCTAAATCAAATTCGAACCTCTTTGTAATTCACACACATATGTCGCACGTAATATTGAATTGTAGAGTTCAAATATCACTTATATGAAATCAAATTTAAAATTGATTTGAACATATAATACGTACATGAACGCCATATTCAAACACTGATCATGTGAGCCCTAAGTTCGCATACTTATATCACATTGCAACATATTGCATCACATATAGGCCATGCAAAATCACAACAAAGGCAAAATTCACGGAACTTCACACAAAAACTCAATTTAAACAACCATTGACGTGACTCTGATACCACTATTGGGAATTTTCAGGATGCACAACGAAAAATTAAAATCCGAATCATTTCCTATGGATCCATCAATGTCGTTTAAATCGAATAGATCTAAAAATATTTACCTTTTACCATCGGATCTCAGGAACTGATCTTTAGATCTGCTCCCTCTACCAGTATCCACATGAATGATTGCTCAACTCGAATGGTCGTGCTAGCACCTCTGACCAACGTTCGTACACGTTTTTGGTAGAGAAAACACTCTTTTCTTTTTCTCTCTAAGCATCCATACGACTTCCGTACAATGTCTGTATGCCATCCATATGCTTTCTATGTCTAGGGTTTTTCCTTTTGTTCTGTAGTTCTAGGAAACCCAAGCCTCCTAACTTTTTATAGAGGTATCTTATTAGAGTTTTAAATATATTTGATTAATTTAAAATACATTATTTTAAATCAAATCAAATTTGAATTAAATAGATTAGTTTAAATTTAAGTTTATCTAATAGATTTAAATTTTAACTAATGATTTAATATAAATCTAGAACTCAATTCAAATTTAATTTATCTCATAAATTAAATTTAAATTATCATATTAGTTTAAATTTAAATCTATCATATAGATTTGAATTTAAAACTAATTGGTTTAAATTAATTAAAGGATATATTTATTTATTTATTTATTTATAAAATTCTTCCACCCTAGATGATTGAACGTGACATTCATTGAATCTAAACACAATTTCAAATTCAATGAATTTGGACATGACATTCATTGAATCTAGACGCAATTTCATATTCAATGAATTTGGACATTTTAGCTTAAGTTGACTCGTTCTTGTATGCGATCTTGTAGGCCCACATGATGTTGGCAATAGGCTAATAATACTATTTGACCCACAAATCACAAGCGGTCTCTAACAAGACATTGTGACTACCCAAATCATATAGGGATCAGTGATCCGATGCAACTTGTCACATAACTTTATCACATCCCTTTTGTCACATAATATCTAGATCAAGTATGAGGTATGAAAATGTCATTTTTATCTTATTTGATCATCGTTTTCTCAATTTACGTGCAGACTGATAGTACAAATGAAAATCCTTCCATTCGAGCACGGCCATACATTTTTTAGTCTCACTTATCGAGAGGCCCAGAGATATCTCTCTATTAATCAGAAGGACAAATCTTATCTTGACCACTCATCTTCTTTTACATGAATTCCACTATACTCGATCATAGCCTTTATGATCACCCGGTTAAAGATGACTTTTGACTATGCCAAAAAATAGTATTCCTTATATTGGAAACTATGGTGATCTCAAGTCTAAGGACTCAGTGATACGGTTATATATAAGAAATGCTTATGACTTAATCCATGTAGTTATCTCATAACGGGTCGATCCAGCATCTTGTTTCCTAACGAGTGCCTATGATTTTGATTTGTATCGATATACATGATTAGCACATCATCATCAATCAAAATCATATTAGTCTTAGTTTATCATCATTCCCACAATGATGATTGACTAGGGATATTTAGGATAATCTATATGATTTATGCAAAGATATTATTATATAGAACATGAAAATAATATAATAAAAGAAAACTCTTATTTCTTAATAAAGTATAATATTTGCAATACAATGATTGGCCTAAGGCATAATCACCAACATAGTCCTCTACACTTATATAAGCCACAATGTTGTAGTTCTTTAGGTTCAAGAAGTGAATCCCCAAAATAAGAAAGCATCAACAAGTACGGAGAAATTTTTTAAGTCATGCATCTTATGACCAACTCATGAAAAAGATAATAGCTATATCAATAACTGTCCTATAAAAGTTAACTTCATTGTCATTGGCGTAAACCCTTTCTAAGTCCTTAGTTATGTATGTTAATTTTTGTATCTTATTCATCACACATATGCATGCATTCTTCACCACTTTTCTTTCTCAATTTTGTAATAGTTTTAAAGTGTTGACTGTCTATTGAAGTTTACGTTTGTGATTACTAAATTATAGGTATTTCCTACCCTTGAAAGTTTCAACAACTATTCTTGATCTATAGAATTACATCTTGCCTCAATAATATCTAATATCTATTAATTACATTGAGTTCTATGGTTTGGTAACTTTGGTTTCATACTCCTAAAAGTTTAGTTCCATGCCCTAACTCAAGACATTTTGGTTGCGTATTTGATGTATCTTGATCTTGTACTGTTTATATTACACAACATGGTACTAATGGCTATCTCATAAGGTTAAACAAAGTCATCAAGCAATGTATGTATGTATTGAAAGTTATCATTGCATTTTAAGGATCTTATTTACTTTAATTAGGAAATAAATTATTTAAGATGACTTTTTTGTGTCCATGACTTTGGCAATTTAAACAGTACTTGACATCAAAGTTCTCACCATATAAAAGTTTTCTGACTCAGAAACTGTTTGTTACATTTTTCATGCACTACAATTTAACTTTGATGCATTCATTAATTTTTTTTACTTAATAACAATCCTATAGGTATCATTTGTTTAATTTAACACCAAATCACGCTTGCACAAGATTAACCAAAAAAGCCTTACATTTTTAATATGTTGCAATCATTAAAAAGATATTTTAAAATTGGGTCGAACTATTTTTTATTAACACTCATGTAACTATTAATTTTAAAATGTAAGCAACTACCCTTAGTTTTTAGATAGATCTTACATTAGTACATTGAAGAAGGTAAGGTTGACCACCTGTTTGCTTAATGAATACAAATTAAAGATTTACAACTCACTTAAATACAATTTTACTCCCAACTTTGATTAGCTAAAATAGTTATATTTTTTAAGAAAACTAAATCGGGATAAAATTTGATGAACGTCCTTGGCCTATTTACACAGGCTTGTTAGGTTTAGTCCATAGTCCTAGTGGAAGCCTAGGATCTCACTTCTCATGTTGATACCTGAGAGTTGGCTCAAAAGAAAAAAAAAATAGGAATGATAAAATCTCAACCTCTATTTCATGATTTATGTATAAACATAGGAATAGGATAGAGTTGTTGATAATAATCACATTTAAAAGGCAGGTGTGATATGCCAAAATAAATAAATAATTAAAAATATGGCATATACAAAAGTGGAGGAGGAAGCAGTATCCAAATTTCGAGCACAGAAAAAGTGAAGCGAATAAATAATCAAGTGGAGTGAGCTGACAGAAAGTGAAGCAATCAAACAGTCAATGTAATGAGCAGAAAAAAAGTAGAGCAATATGTAACATGCAAGCATAATAAGCATATAGAAAGTGAAGTAAACAAATAGTCAAGTGGAATAAGTAGATAAAAAGTGAAGCAAGCTACAACATGCAAGTAGAGTAAGCACACAAAAAGTAGATGATCCTTTAAAAATGGCATTAGCTAATAATAGCAACCAAAAAAACACATAGACACACACACGCACACACAAATAGTGAGCTAATACAAATTTAGAGCATTCTTCAAATAAGAAAGTGGAATAGCCTTCAAATTTAAAGTAGCTTTATAAATAAAACAATAGAAGAGAGAGTTAAGAGAAGAAAAAAAATTACCAAATTTATAATAATTTAGCCTCTAATCTAATCTAATGCCCTTAAAATTTAAAGAATTTTCTTTAATCAGTTTTCATATTACAATAGAGATTGTAATAGTCCTACTTCTTAATTAAGCTAATTATGCATAATTGTATTCTTAATTAGTTATAATTAAGATTTACTTTGGATAATGAGTTAGTAATATGAGAAAATTTGAACCTTCATATAATTAATGTTCACTATCAAGGTATACAAGAGGATTTATGTTCATAGAAAAATAAAATTCTCATTAACACTTTCTATCCCATTCAAAATGCATCCAAGTAGTATAAAAACTCGTACATGTAGGGTTACTAGTCACTATTCCTCACCAACATATAAGGAACCACGTTTTCCTACTTTAATTGGGGGTTTTAAGACTTAGACTATAGCTCAGGATGGTTAGGCTGCGACTAACTTAGCCTTTGGTACCTCTAAAAGCTTATTTTCATACTTGCACCATGACTTAGAAATTCACGTTGTGGCTAAACTTAGGTTTTTGGATTGAAACACCAACAAAACATGACTTTTGTTGTAGCTCACGACATCTAATCTATGACAAGGAAGCTCTTAAGTACTCCTGAACAAGCTCACTCCTGTGTATTGGCATGGCCAACTCTCTTAAACATGTGCACTCCTGTGTCTCACTGCGGCCAGCTCTACTCTCGTTGCAGCGAGATGACTCTCAGCTCGTCCATCACACAATCATGTGCAATTCTTTACATGGCTTAGTTACCTTGCATTACAAAGAGCTAGCTCTAGGAGCCCACTCACACAATTCCCCTTGATTCTTGACACAGCCTGGTTTCCTTGCGCCTCAGCGAGATGGCTCTCGAGAGCCCATTTCCCCTAATTTCATGATTTGCATTGTGGCTAGGAACTTTGTGTCACGGTGCACTTGGCCTCTACCATTCTTCCAACTCACTTTAGTTGCAATTCAAAGATGTTTTGGTTGCGCCTTGATTACCTATTTATCCAACTCTTAAATATGCATTCTAACTAAATGCCAATACCTCTAATTGAATCTTTAATTGAATTTTAAGACCTTTCTATGGCTATAGTGCAAGGTTTTTATGGCATATAACCTCCTATAGATCTCAATTTATGAACTAACATCATCTAGGGACCTAAGGATTAATTAAACCAATCAAATCTTGCATTACATCAGCACAACATCCATTATGATAGCAAAATGGCATATGTAACCTCAAGTGACAACCTAAAATGTGCATTTCACTACTTATTGACCTCAAACCAATTTGAACAACTTTCAATAGACTAGTTAAACATGTTGCTATCCTCAAAACTTTAAAACAACCCCAGATGCAAAATATGACTATGGCATATCCCTAAACCACACATGAAGCATCTATAACAATAGAAAACCATATGACAGAACCAAGGCTAAGGACACCATTAATATGATAATCATAACCTTTGATTAATAAGCAATCTTCCATAAAATTCATATCAGTTCATATTTGCTCAATAATATGCAATTACATCAAATTCATCATAAATTAAAACTAACCCCCATTAGGGTTCATTCCCAATTATAAAATATCAAAATATCTACACACGATAATATGAATGCATCACAATGCTATACAAGTTAAGTTACACAAAAATGAACATCTACATTAAATCAAAATGTCCAAGTGTAGAAGTCTTACACAAGGTCTTAAACTAGGGATAGTCATCCATTAGCTTTCCCTTTTCCTTAGATGAAGAATCTTTACTTGAATTGTTAGCCTATAACACGAGTGAGGTGGGAAGCTCAATAACAAAAAAAAAAATTCTATTCATATGTACAATATAATCAACATAAATGCATTTCCTTCAGATAAATACTAGGTGCATATCATATAAATTATGAAATAGATAAGTTTAACTACCAATAACTACTATCACATACTAATAATCACATATAACATATTAATTGCCAAGAATAGATGGGAATGGCATGATCATGGCACTAACTCCTTATTGAGCATGATCATAACTTGGTGTATTCCAATGAGTACGATCACAACTTAGTGCATGATCACAACAAAATGCATAGGTGGAAGCATCATCACAACTCCACCAAGGATACAATCATAGTTCAAAGCAAACAAGAAGCCAAACTAAGTAAGATAACCAGGGGTTTTAATTCCATGCATATATTCATTTTAATCATATATTTGTTGCATTTGTGGAATTAAAACCTCAAGAGTTACCAACAATTACCAAACACTCTCAAGGTCTTAAATCAACCAAAATCCAACCTTTAATCATCATTCACTACAAAGATGATGTACTCTTTCATTCCAATCATTAAGAGCTACTTAGAAAATATTTACCCAAGCCTCCAATGAGTTAAGTGTATGGATTTAAGCCTTCTAACCTAGAAACTACAATGGGTCACACCAATTTTTTTTCATTTTCGTATAATAACACAATCTAACACAAAAACCAGTCATATGGACCAAGTTTTAGATAATAACACATCAAAATCGGAGGAAATACTTACTTAATAGTTCCTCTAGCTTCAAGGTTTGAAAATCATGCAAGAAAATATCAAAACACCTTTTTTCAGACTTAGGTAGGTGAAAATGCTCTAAACAAAGAACTAATCGGACCAAAATGAAGAGGAAGATGAGAGGATCAACTTTTGTATAACTTACCTTGGCCAAAATCTCCCTTTAGGTGTGCAAATTGGAGCCAAGATGATGATGAACCTTATCCTCCCTTTCTATGTGCGAATTTTCTTTTCTCTCTTGACTGCCTAAATGGTTTTTGCAAAATAAATAGAATGGCTACACTTATATTAAGGTTTTGTGGGAGAATGGCTAACCTAGGGGTATTTTTGTCTAAGTGAGTCTTGTCTTTGGTAGTTGGGCCCTAGTTAGATAAGCTCAATTGAGTTGGGTCTTCGATAAAACTTAAATTGGGTTTCTAGAATTTATTTTTGGCATAATTAAATTAATTATGGAGTTAAAAATTTAATTTTTCTACCACTAACAAATTTTTATTTAATTACATTCAAATCTATAATTAAATTTATTTATTTTTTGGCCAAAATTGCCAAATAATTATTATTTGTCTAAAAAGGTCCAAAATAATTATTTTATTTAAAAAGTCCTATGTTCTGTAATTCCCAATTTTTTCATAATAATTCTTTATTTTTTTTCAAATTAAATTCTTAATCTCCATAATCCCATTTAATTAATTTCTAGATGTTACAAAGATGATTTAGCATGCTTACTATTAACATAAAATTTCTTAACTCATTTGAACTAATACAATACTTGGATTTTATACAAGTTCACTAAAAATTCTCTTTTTCAAGAGTTTTTCACTAAGTTCATACTAAACTTACTTTCTTCAAATTAGAAAAAATTTAGAGAATAATATAAGGATAAATATAAATTCCTTATCAAGAAAAGGATTACAAAATGCTCACTCTTTCTAAAGTTTTATTAAATTAGATAATACCAAAAATTTAGTTCAAATAAGATGAAGAAATCCACTGCAAGAAAAACAGAAATTAGCGACAGCATTTTCCGTCGCTAAATGCAAATAATTCCATCACTAATTCGTCACTAATAAATTAGTGACGGAATTAGCGACGGAATTTTTTCGTTGCTAATTTCACTATCACTAATTCATTAGTGACAGAATGTCTAGTTCTATCATTAATTAGTGACGGAATATTCTGTCACTAATAAAAGTTCGTCACTAAATATGAGAATAACATATTCCAAATTAGTGACATAACAGCGACAGTATATTTTGTAACTAATTAGCGATGGAACAACAATGAAATATTCTGTCACTAATCAGCAACGGAATAACGACAAAATATTCTGTCACTAATCACCGACGAAACAGTGACGAAATATTCCGTCACTAAGCAACGACGGAATCTGTGACAAAAAATTCTATCACTAATCAAAGATGGAATTTTCCGTCACAGATTCTGTTGCTAATTTAATTTTTTTTATATATATAATAACTTTTTTAAAATTTTAGCCTCAATATAATGTTACTTTGTTATCTATCTAGTAAAATACAATAAAACACACTAAAAGAAGGCCAATTAAGAATAATGCTATTATTAAATAATAAAATCAAGGTCTAATTGTTTTTCTCTATCCAACAAAGTATAATAACATAACAATATTCAATTAAAAATTAATAAATAGATTAAATTATCAACTAAAAATACATAAATTAAGAAAAGAGGAATAAAATCATCTTTATAGAAGAAGACAATCATTAGGGCCTATCTTCTCTACTACTAAGTCTTCTGGTATGAGATTTGATGAGGCATGAGATAACCGCAATTCAAGTTTTTGCAATGTGTTTGTTGATGCTAGTCTAATAGAGACAAGATTTGTTGGTGCTGTTCTGTTATACATTAATTATTCTCTCTAAGTTCTTGATTCTCTTGTCTCAAACCCACCATGATCTAGCAACCTATCAACATATTTGCTTACTATATACCCACCATGATAAATCCACGCCTCAATGCCAAATAGTCAACCTTGGAAACTAATCCAAAAAATTGCTACAACCACAACATAATGGCCTCATTAAATTTCAAATGATATTAAAGGTTTGGATAAATAAAATATTATTTGAATTTTTGAAATATACATGTTTCATCAATTTAATTCTTACAATATAACTACTACTATTTGAGTTTGAATTTTTTTTTTTAAGATCCATAAGTATGTTTTTCTGTCAAGAACTTAATCGATATCACTCATGTTATGAAGAGAATACATTTCAAAGTATTAGTTTTATTGGATATGAATGTCTCATAACATAATTACCATCTTATATTTGTATTTTTGCTAAATATAAAACTCATCAATCTAGTTGAAATAAATTAGAAATTTATAACTATCACAAATAAGAAGTAAATAGGTAATAGCTTAGTAGTTTATATGGCTTTAATTGATGATTCACATATATTCCACGCTACTGTTTAAATCACTACTTATATCTCTTGAAAAACAAGAAACAAAAATCCAAGAGACATGGATTTTTTCACTTTTGACTTACATTCCATAGGGAAATTGATAATTGACTCCATACGTTCAAATGCTTTGTCCAAATGTTGTGTCCCTTGTAAACCTAAATCTCTCTGAATCTGCAGTACATATTTAACTCATTATATATATATATATATATATATATCTCTCTCTCTCTCTCTCTCTCTCTCTCTCTCTCTCTAAAATAAGGTCCGTATAATAGAGTTCAAAAACCAGCTAAAAAAAAAGTTTTTAACAAATTGAAGTTTAGTGGGTCATATACAAAAGTTAGGCTTAATAATTGAAGATCCACTAGCGAGCCATTGAAGTTTGGAGAAGTAGTATTATATTCAATTTTAAATTTCACATAGTCAAGTAAGAATATCAATTGATTGATGTTAAAAATAATTTGAAAGAAAATCCAGTAATAAAATTAGACTAACCTAATATTTTTTTTTGAATTATTAAACTCACAGAGTCAACAATGGCAGTAGCCTATGTTGGTGTTTCCTCCAACATTCTTTCATATTTTATGGCCATTTTTTAAGATATCTAATTGTTTGATCTCTGCTCTAAGAGATTTTCAGAAACTATAAATATGCAGAGAAAATTGTGTAGCCTAGAAACAGCAAATTAAAAGATGATGATGATGATGGAGAAGGTGATGAGAACAAAGTAGTTTAATAAAATAACTACTATTATTTTTGGGAGGAAATTGTGTAAAATAAAATGATGGGTTTGTGAAACTCTTTTGTATTTGTGTTTGTATCTAAAAGGAACATGAAAGAAAGAGTGAAATTAACAAAGACTTTGACACATTCCTAACAATGGTCGATCCAAAGAAGGCTTATGAGAAATAATGAAGAGTGAGGGAGTCTCTTTCCTTAGATGTGCTTTGTGTCTGAGATTCAATAATGTATTTATTATGAAAAAGAAGAATAGAAAATTCTGCCAACTATACAAAACTTCAACTTGCAACCAAATGTGTAAAATGATCAAGGTGGGCAGCATCAAAATTCATCAAATGATTTTGTTAAAGTTTTTTTTTCTTGAATTTACACATAAAATCACTAGCCAATTGTGCATTAATAGTTGTAAGAGAAATTACTTGTTATCCTTTCAATTACATTTAATTACAAAATTAGTACATAAATTACAAAATATAACAAAACATTCCTTAATCATTAGACTAAAATAAAAATGTTAAATCTCAACTAAAATTAAGTCAACATTAATATGCTTAAGTCAACATTAAACTTACAAAAAGTGCCCTAATTCAAACTTAATTTAAATTTTAAGGAAAGAAATAAATCAAACTAGAGTTAGTAAGAAGCAAGAGAAAGAATAACTCCAAACCCAATCACAAGGTGAAAGAAAGTAAATCAAGGAGTAGACTAATACTACAAAGAAATCCAAAGTTCAAACTACAAACACATAAGAACATAATATTTTATGATTCAGGGGAATGTAGAATTTTAAAATTAACAAATATTCCTCTTGTTAGAATCACATATTAAATACCTTTCCATTCATTGATGTTCTATATCCTTCAAGAGTTTCTAGTGTAGAAAACAGACAAAGTGCATCATCAATCGAATGAACCGAATGAGGATAAATGTCAAGGTTGAGCCAGAGATATGGTTGAATGGTGGTAGAAGCTCTGTTTCCTGAAAAATAGACAGACAAAAAATAACTTGTGAGAAGAGCCATAAATTGATGTACTTATCTCCTCTTTATTCTATTCCCTTTTTTCTCTCTTAGGTTTTAATATCAACAACAGTAGAGAGGGTCAACTGAAATTTGGGGCTAATACTCAATATAAGACAAAAGTTCAGAAGTACAACAACTGTACAGTATAACTGGGAAAAAAGTACAGTTGAAATAATCCTATTTAATTCCCCTTTGACATAATTCATCCTAAAAGACAAAAATATCAATAGTTTAAGATATGTATTTTCTTCATTAGCAATCCATGAATGATGTTTCATATCAATACATATAAACATTCAAAAGACAGTCCTCCAGATTTGGAAGTAGTTAAAACAAAAATAAAACACTTTAACAGATCATATAAAACAAGCATTTCCTTTCAAATTATTTCCTATCTTTGGCCCTCAATAAACTTCTCAATTGTCCTCCAAAAACATCACTTAATTTGGAAGGAACAAAGCTTATTGTGAGTTCAATAATATCTGTTTAATAATATTCACTCCAAAATAGCATCTTTCAAATCAGCTGCTACATCTTCATTTCTTCAATGTCATGCAAACTATAAAGTTAGGCTAAAATCCTCAAAATGCAGAAACAGCATGCAACAATACTAACCTTAGGAACATTGTGAGTTCTTAGTTACTGCAGAAGGTGAACAAAAGGAGAACAAGACAAGAGCGCCTGTATTGTAGCATTTAGAAAGCATAAATTAATAATCATTTTGAACAAACACACTTTAAGTTATACCTATATATATGACCATGTATCAAATTAATAATCATTTTGGACAAATATCAAATACAAATTAGCATACTCTAATCAAAGGTTATTAGCATAATCAAAGTTTTCACAAAGTAGAGCAATAAAACAACTAAAACAAAACACCTTTCAGCAATTATCTGCAAAGTAATTACTAAATATATGTAATGGCAATCATTTCCACAACAAACTGCAACAAAACTCTTATATTTGTATTCTTATCCGAAACAGATACACCTTTATGCCATCACAGAGAAATTTCTTTTTAGTAAAAAAATGGAACCCAAAGAAAATAGATAAAACTCGCCTTAAAATCACTTATGTTATTCACGAGATATAAAACTTTGCGAA
This sequence comes from Erythrophleum fordii, assembly GCA_032878935.1. Lineage (NCBI taxonomy): Eukaryota > Viridiplantae > Streptophyta > Magnoliopsida > Fabales > Fabaceae > Erythrophleum > Erythrophleum fordii. The sequence goes on along the minus strand of JAVQMF010000053.1, from coordinate 41,435,251 downwards.
CCCAGAAGCCTTGAATAAGATGTTAATTTAGGAACAGAATATGTGCAGGACACAAGAGAAGTGTTGGGTATACAAAATAGGTCGAAATCAAAAAGAAGGGTTTTGGGGGAACCTTGAAGGAGCATCGAAGAGAGGCGGAAAGTGAAGAAGACATGAAAAGGGAAAAAGCAGAGCAGGAGTTGAAGAGGGAGAGCATTTAATAGATAAACCCTCTCCTTTTGGGCGTTTGTACCAGAACAAAGCATTTACAGAGAGTAAAAGAGGAGATGATAGCTGAATTAATTTTTTAGGGTTACGATAACAACTCGCGTAAAAGGGTGGGGGAAAAAGAAGACTGGCATATGAAATTAAATTATGATTTGGTAATTATTTGCCGCTTAAAATGCAACTGTAAAATACAATAATGTAATAATCGAACAACAACTGGCTTAGTCAACAAGATTAGTAATTGCCAAGCATGCCAATAGAAAACGTTAGCCCGTATTTTGTTTTTCATTTTTTTGTTTCTTTAAAAAATGTATTAATTCTTAAGCAGGTTCCTTAAGTGCTTCGATATACAATACAGTTCGACATTGACGTTCAAATTAATGTTTTACAATATATCTGCATATTTGTAGATAGGTATAGAAAGAATATTCAACAGCCATTCATGAAATCACTTAGAAATTTGAAAAAATATTGATACAATTTTTACATTTTTGTTACTAAATTTTTTTAATAAAAATATAACAAGTATATAGTTTTTATAACTTAATATCATATAATTAAATCTGTTAAATATTTTTTTAACACATTCATATTTTTATTAATAAAATTTAATAACAAAAATATATAAAATTATATTTAAATCGAATTGTTTACATATTCATCTCACAATTTAGTACCCATTAAAATGGCAATAGATCCCATATATATCCAACGTCGCTTGCTAGTGTCTGGGAAAACAATGACGCGAGGTTCTGGCTGATTCCTCATCTCAATTATCCATAAATAATTTTTTATTATTAAAATCTCAAAGAAGGCATTGAATTTTAATCGCATGATAAATGCACAACGTTTTCTTTATTTGGTTATCTACTAATTTCAACTGTCCAAGAGAAAGAGAGTCACACCACAATAAAACTTAATAAAGAAATCTGAATTAATTGTGTACAATTAACGCATTGTGTTATTGTCATAATTAGATTGAAGTTTGCAAAGTGATCATTCATTTGAGAAGACGAAAGGTAACAAAATAATTCTATAGCTTTTGACCCCTTCAAATTAGGAGCAATTCTTATGTACACCTGGTGTGCCACGTCATTTGTACACTCTACGGTTCAGATTTATTCTGCACGCGGGCCTCACTTGTACTATACATAAACCCCACCTATACAAATTTAATCTCATCTATTGATTTATTTAAGTGCACCATGCTCCAGGTGCGTCTAAGAAAATTTCTCAAATTAGAGACCTCCATCTTTTAATTTGTATTCATATTTTCGAGAACAACGTGCATGAATATACTTTTGCTTCCTATTTTATAAAAATATTTACTATATATATATTTTTTAGTGTTAAAAAAATTTAATATTGTCTTTCATATTTTGATAAATAACTAATTTTAATCTAAAATTTAGGATTTAACTCAATCATAATTTAAAACCAAATTATTAAATTATTATAGGTTTCTATGAAATTAATAATATTTAAATCATTTTCAATAGATATATATAAATCATTATATCATATAAATTATTAAAAATTTTAAATTAAGATTTGCAACAGAATTAGTAACAAAAAATTTTGTGACGAAAATTCCGTCACTAAATTATTGATAGAATTTACCACCACAAAATTCCGTCGTAATGTCAGGATTGGCTCTTCTACTTCTTAGCGATGGAAAATTCTGTCACTGAACTTTGTCGCTAATTTATTTGTGACAAATTAGTGATGGAAATTCTTGCGACGAAAATTTTTTGTCTGTAATTCTGTCGCAACTTTTTGCAATGGAATTTGTGACAAATTTGTAGCAGACTTATGACAGAAATAAATTCTGTCATTAAATTCCGTCGCAAATCAACTGTTTTTTTGTAGTGAATCTAAGAAGAACTATAATATAATTTTTCTTTTCATTATATACTTTAGTTCTCTTCTCTTCTATTCATTTTCTTTCATTTATATAAAAACTTAAAAAACATATTCATTAAAGTTTAGTTCCATTGAAAATAGTTGTTGCTAGAGAAAGAGAATTTTTCCCATTACAGCTTGCATAGATATGGAGTATATAAAGATATTACTTTTTGACTACTTAGACTTTGCTCTTCTTCTTCTTTCTTTCTTTCTTGTTTTTGTATGCGTAAGGTAGAGGAAGAAAGAATGAAGCATTACTTTGCTTTTGCACAATAAATGTTCTAAACAAATTAATTGAAAAGTCACTTTCCACATATATATATGTATATATATAATATAATACTTTTTGCATATAAAAATAACATAATATATAGAATGTTTGTTTAAAAACTTTTAACTTTTGAAAATAATACACATATTTTAATGCTTTATTGAAATAAGAGAACAAAGGCAATAGTATATTTAAAAGAATTACTTTCTTTGTGATTTCCTTATATTATTCCAATCAAGCTATGTTTTTCCAAAAAAGGTAATATATAACTTTTTTTTAAGGCTCATTCAATTTAATTAATATATTTGCACATTTTGACTTTTGTAACAAAGAAAATATTATAATCATTTTGTTACTTCCTTTTAGCATTTCACATTTTTATTCAAATATTATATATATTGTATTAAAGTATGCAAATCAATAAGATCCAATAAGATATAATGAGACTTAACAATAATTTCAAATATTATAACCCAAATAAATTATAAGCATAATCAAATTAAAAAATCTAATAAGATATAGGAAATAAAATGAAACTTAATCAATTAATTTAAATAAAATAACCTAATCAAAGCATTATATATTTACATCATTCTCTATTTTGATTTATTTTATTTCTCTTTCAATAATTATTATTAGTTATTAAAAATAAATTAAATAATGTTTAATGTAATAAAGTAATAACTAATATTTAATTATATTCAACTTAATACTTTTATAAATTTAACCTAAAAACTTTATTATCACCAAAATAATTTAAGATTATATCAAAACTTTAAAAACAACTTCTTTGGATACAAGTAAGGCTCATTAGGTACTTGTAAGTCTTCCTCTTTTACTTCAAGCTCTCCACAACTTTGTTCATTGAAGGACGATCATTGGGCGTTGTCAGTATGCACCACAGCGCCACAATCATCATATTCTTTGCCAACTTCATTTCCTCTTTGTCGCATTTACTATGTTAATCTCCTTTCCTTGGTTTAACTTATCATAAAACCAAAAGGGGAAGTAATGCTGGCTTGAATGCTTCAGCCATTACATTCAAATGCTTCCGTCTATTTGCCATCTCAATTAATAACACACCGAAGCTATAAACATTGGCTTTGTAAGAGACTCCACCGACTTCTCTAGTGGAGTTTGGAGGCCATGTATCTCAGGGTTCCTCTTGCTGCTATCAGAGACATAATGCTATCATCAGTTAGATAAAGTTTAGCAAACCCAAAATCAGAAACCTTTGGATTGAAGTGCTCATCAAGAAGGACGTTGTGTGGCTTTATATCAAAGTGCAGAATTTGCAAGTTGCACCTTTTATGTAGATATTCAATACCACGAGCCACACCAAGGGAAATTTCATACAATTTATCAATATTTAAGAAAGAATTCTCTTGTTGAGAATGAAAGTATTTGTCAAGACACCTATTTTCTATGAACTCATATATAAGAGCACGTTTTGATCCCTCGCCACAGAAGCCAATGAGCTGTATCACGTTAACATGGTGGATTCTATCAAGTGTAGCAACTTCGTTGATGAATTCCTGACCGTCTCCTTTGGCCTTATCCAACATCTTGACGGCCACAAGACGACCACTTCGAAGTTGCCCTCTGAACACCGAGCCATAGCCTCCTTTCCCGAGTTTTACCCTGAACCCTTTAGTCATCTTCTTGATGTCTTTGTTAGGGTACCTTATAGGCATGATCTTGTGGTTGCTTTGCAGAAAATCTTCAATGTTGTCGTACACTGATAAATACCTTCGTGGCCATTTGTAGATCATGTTGGAAAATGAAGTATTCGTAATAGGTAAACCCATGACCTGATCCCAAAAAATATGGATAAATAATTAATTAATTAATTGAATTATTAATTATTAATTATCAATTATTATTATTTTTGAATTTTGAAATTCAAAATTGGGTTGGTTATTGAGTAGGAAAATTAAATTAACTGACCATCAGATACGGAGGTGATTGTGAAAATGATCGTGTTTGTGAAGATTGTGTGTGTGTGTGTGTGAGAATACCCAAAAAAAAAAAAAACCCACTAACACAGAAAAAGTTTCTCCTCACAGAAATAAAAACTCTTCATGCATCTTTCTTCTCTTGTTTGAAATATGGTGTTTCTGTTGCGAATAAAGTTTGAAGTCCCATATGGTGATTTCAATTGAAATTGCATGGGATAGAAATTTGCCAAGATCTATATTCGCTTTAACAAGTAAGTATCCGAAACCTCCCTTCAGATCAAAACCAAAATGGTGAATGGATCCCTGAGAACAAATTCAGAACCAGTATAAAAACCTGTATCGAAAATTCGCAAGAGAACACTAATACTTAGAAGGTGCTCTCTAACTCGAACTAATGTCGCATTTCTACTGTTTGGCTACTTCATTGCGTTGTCCCCCTTAAAAGTTAGACATGTATGTTGAAAGACTTATTATTTGGAGATTATAGGTGTGTAGGCTGCAAAACAGAGGGAACAAAAAAGTGATATTAGGATATAATTATAAAATAGCGCCAAATTAAATAGCATTACGTTGAAAGCTTATTACTAGAAATGAACAAGAAAATAATGAATGAGAAGGAAAGATTAACGCAGGCGTAGCAAAGACGAGGTGCTTTTTTGTCCGTTATGTAGTTATTGTGTTTTTGAATTTTGTCTAGAATATTTTTTCTCCAGATATCTTAATTCTCATATTCTGCCATTTTTTTCCCCATGGAAAGCTCTTCAAATTGTTTTTGGTATACAGAGCTCTTTAAACTTTATACTTCTTTAGGAGTCGAATTGATAATAATTATGAAAATTTATAGCTGGATTTTCTTATAAAACAAAGAGTTGTTTCAAGAGTAGACTGTGCTTGTTCAAATTTAGTTTGCAATGCTGTTTTAAACGTGAAGTAACTGGGTGAAATATGTAAGATGTAACTTGGTGTATTTGGTGGGGGGTTTTTGGAACGGAGGAGAGGGAAGGGGATGTTTGGTTAAAAAAAATTGGAGGGAAGGAGAGGAGAAGGGAGGGGAGGGAAAGAGGGCAAATTTCCCGCCCCTCCAAATTGGGAAGTTTTGGAAGGGAAGGAAGGGGAGTTTTTTAATTTTGAATTTATTTTTTTACTTTTTAATTTTTTAATATTTTAATATATTAATATTTAATAAAAATTAAGATAATTTTTTCATTAAAAATTAAAAATAAAAAAGGATTGAAATTTAAATTTTTTTTTAAATATTGATATAAATAACTTTTTTATAAAAAAATAAAATAAAATAATATAAGGGCAAATTTGTCCAAATATAATTACCTCCCCTCCCTTCTGAACCAAACAATAATCTCCCTTCCCTTCTTCTCCCCTCCCTTTCAACCAAACAGAACTCATTAATCTCCCTCCCTTTCCTTCCATTAACCTCCTCTCCCTTCCCCTCCGTTGAATCAAACATAGCCTTAAAGTTCTCGTTTATTATTCGATAATTAAAATACATTGCAAGTTTTAAACACCAATGATTTAATAATTATAGATAGCAATTATTCAGTTAAAAATTTCAATTAAAGAATCTTAATTTATGATTATTTAGTTTTAAAATATAAATAATTAATACATAATTCCCCATTTTAAATTGTTTTTAAAAATATATAAATTGTTGGTAAAAAAACTCATTACAAAATGTATGTCTGATTATTTAAAAAAATAGAAGAAAAAATTTTAAAAAATAATTATTATATTTTTATAATTATTATTTAATAGTATTTATTTTTATAATATTTTTAAAATAAAAATATAGAAATTATATTTATTGATAAAATTATTTTTATCTTTTTATATATTGAATCATCGTAAAACTAGCTGACACATCAGACAATAAATTTTTTTATGTGGATTAGCCACTTTTGTCAACCTTCGTTCATGTGATGTGATGGGCAATAATGTTGAAAAGAATGTGGTATTCCAAACAAAACCAAAACTTCTTGTAGTATGAGAGTGGACTTAATAGATGAATTGTGTTTGTGCCATAGATATTTTCAACTCTAGCGTTCCATTCCAAAATATGCAAGATGTACATTTTTTTATTTGAATAATTTAGATTTTATATTTTAATTTAAATAATTAGTTTTTAAAAATTTTTAATTAAAAAATTATTTTTATTTTATCTTTTATTTTTTAAAATAAAAACATTAACATATTAAAAAAATTAAATTATCTAAATCTAATCTAAATAATTCAAATTAAATATGCACGAGAAAAGGGAACGTTCAGATTATTCAAACGCAACAGCTGTATATGTCTATGACAGTATGACTGAATCCTGCAGTCATATTAGGCGGCACCTTCAGGCCAAAGAGTTGGAAGTTCCAATGCCTTGAACGTACCGAAGGATCACTTCGAAAACTGTGCCTGCACCATTAGAAAAACTGCTGCATTAGTCATATATAAATTGTGATCAATCGGCATTGTAGCTGAATTGATTACTGTGTAATTTTTCACTAATGTTTATATTGTTTATGTATTATTTATATCCGTATGTATCCAAATAAATACTATTCACTTACCTTTTTTTTAATTTTTTTTTGGTGAGATCTATGAGGAGATTTCTAAATCCCTACAAATGCAAGAAAATACATCTAGTTTTATTAATATATTATAGTAACTAAAGGTGAAATGTTTAACTAATAATATGATAAAAGATTAAAGTTAAATTATTATCCTTATCCTTTAATTTTATTTAAAATTTTATTGTAGTTATTAAGCAAAAAACTCAGTATGTGTTTGGAAATCCAACAGCTTTTTCCAAAATCACATTTTCTCTTAAACAATAAATTTTTATTTTGACACAAATACAGTTTGTCACTGTAAATCCAAATGTATTATTATTATTGTTCCGTCACCCCCTTGAGGAAATCATCTAATTTTTTTGATGTTGTTAAGGACACAGGAGAAAACACCTAGTTTTATTAATATATTATGGTACTTAAAGGTAAAATATTTAACTAATAATATGATAAAAGATTAAAGTTAAATTATTATCCTTATCCTTTAATTTTATTTAAAATTTTATTGTAGTTATTAAGTAAAAAATTTAGTATGTGTTTGGGAACCTGACAGTTTTTTTTAAAATTATATTTTTTTAAAATAATAAATTATTACTTTTATACCAACGCAATTTGTCACTATAAATCCAAACGTACTATTATTATTGTTCCGTCACATTCCTCCCGGGAGGAAATCATCTAATTTTTCTGCTGTTAAGGTCGTCCTCCCATCTAAATTTATTAGATATGCTTATGTGGTCCCATTAAGATTATGCTTGAGTGGAATCCAGGTGTTTATTTTACAAAAATGAATCTTTGGTCTGTTAATTATTCAATTGAGTAATTTACATTATCTAAATACATATAGGTGGTTCAAATTTTATTTTTTATTTATTTTAACATTTTTTAAAAAGAAACAGAATATATAATGAAAATAATTTTTTAATTATGAATTCAAAAAATAATAATGATTAAAATTAAAAAAATAATTTAAAAAAATTTAAATTATTCAATTAAATAATTGAAAAAACTTCTTAGAAGATCCATTTTTTTATTTGACCAAATCATCTGTTTTTTTCTTCTTATCTTCATTAATTAATTAATTTTTCTTTTTTTTGGGTAATTTTTAATAAGTTAATGATTTAATTTTTAAAAAATATTTTTTTTAATTTAGTCTTTTATGTTAATTTTTTAAATTTAATTCCTATTTTTAATCAAAATCGTTTTCATTAATTAAATTTACAATCACTTAAAACCAGTTCTTGTGACACTTACGTAGCCTTTACTTCATTTACTTAGATAACATTTTTCTATGTATGTCACATCCATGTGACGTCAAATTTATTTAATAAATGGATCATTTTAATAAAATAAATAAATTAAAAATGTTAATTTATCTTTAGAAGTTTACATTGAGAAAAAAAATAATATTTCAAAAGCGTTAATTTACTCCTTCTATTTCTTATATATACACCAATCACAGTTTTTAAAATATCGATTAGTATATAAAATTTCAGATTTAAAATAAAAATAAATAAAATAGACAAAATAATAATTTTTGTATATTTTAAAAACTATAAAAAATTAAATAATAGTAGTAATAACATAATAAGTATTGCACAAGATTTTTTAATTATTTTTTCTCCTCCATTTGACTACCAAGGCCGTTAAATCCTCCGCAAAGGTTACCGAGGGGGGAACGAATGAGAAGTGATACAACTGGAAATCGAGGACTTATTCTGAAACATCCAAGCAAGGAAGTTGTGCTCCGTTATATTTACTTGATCACTCTTTTGTGAACCCGTTTGGTAACATACGAGAAAATATATATATATATATATATATAACATTTATTTAATATTATTTTTTGATTATTGTTTAATTATAAAAATATAAATATTAAAATTATTTTTATAAATAAAATTATTTTTTTATATTTAACCTCGGTTAAAATCTCTGACATCCCTCTCTCGTTTTGTCTTGTCATCTTTCCTTCCTCCTCCGCCGTCGAATTCCCGTGCATTTTGATCAAGGCCCTTTCATCAGATCCGGAGGCGGACATTCAATGAAGGCTTTATACCCAATAGGAAGTTTTGGAAGCCACACTGCAAGAGAACACGTGGATTCAGGCGATTCGCTGTGTTTTCGGGACAAAGAGATTCGAGTTGGAGATTGTGTCCTTATGGCGCACACAAGGCGTGACCATAAATCAAGAGAGCAAAGACTTGGAGATTGTGTTTTCAACGTAGAGTCGTTTAATATGCAAAAAATTAAATATAAAAATTAAAATTAAAAGAATAATTTTATAAATAAAAAATATTTATAATATTTTTATTTTTAATAATTAAATAATAATTGAAAAAACAAAATTGATATTTTAACTTTTTTTATTTTTCATTTCACTTTCCTTGCTACCAAACATGCCGAAAGAGGTGGTTTGTAACAGAGAGCAATTGAGAAATAAAAGATAAAGAAGAGGGACACTTAGAGAAGAGAATTGAAACGAAAAAGAGAACGAGGAGGGAATATTGACTTTCTCTTCCATTTGGACCGAGCGGCCATTTGGAGCACCATTAAAGGTAATCCCATTCGTATAATTGACCATCTTGTTCCTAGTTTCCGTGTCAGCTATGGAATGTGAAAAGTTGTAATCTCAGTCTCAAATTCATTCTTCTTGTTGTATTGCTTATGGGGCTTTAGCCGTCCCTACTATTGCCTGTTTCAATTTTGGATGGAGATTCTGCTTGTTCGTATCACAATAACTCGATTATGCGTGAAAAGGAAATGACCGGATGTGATAAAACATTGGCGTGCATACGTGCTCTGTGGAATTCCACAGGCGATTCTTCATGTTTTGGCATGAAGATTTGGGTCTGATCTTTATTGATATTGGTTTCATTTTATACTTTCACGATGAATGAAGTATGTTTCTTATTTTTATGTGAGCTTGATATTTAAATATAATATTGGATCTACATAATAATATTGATAATATTCAATGCTAAATTATATTTATGAAAAATTAAATGAAATATTTGATTTGTATAAAAATAAAAAATATAAGAACTTCATCTAGCTTCTTTTTTAATTAGGTTTAGGTATAATTTTTTATATTTTTGTTATCAAGTTATTTAATTAAAATATGTTAAGTGTATAGTTTTTCAATAATATTATGACAAATGTATAGTTTAATTAAAAAATTATATAAATGCTTGCAAAAATCACACAATTATTATGGTATTATTGGAGAATCATATGTTTATCATGTTTTAATTAGAAAATCTGATAATAAAAATATATAAATTATATATATATATATATATATATATATATATATATATATTTTTGTATATAAAACTGAGTTCATTTGTTCATTTTTTAACAATTATATATATATATATATATATATATATATATAATGGAGTTATGTGTGATGTTTTTCAAATGTAAGAGAAGTTTTGTAAGTCTCAAAATAGAGGAGAGATATATGTAAGATAAACAAAAATTGAAGAGAAATGGAAATATATTACTTTTAACTGTAAAGAAAGTTAGTGTAGGTTTGAAAAATAAAAGATAGATATATGTCAAAAGCAAAATATTAAAGGGAGGTTGAAGTATTTTATTCTAATAATAATATTAAGGTTAAAATACACATGATCCTTCGAGCATTGAATCATATGTAGGGAATTCACTTATTTCAAATTTTAATAATGAATTCTCAAAACTTTCAATTTTATATTGATATTGGCTTCATTTTTTTTATTTTAAGTTTCACCATAAATGAAGTATGTTTCTTATTTTTATATGAGTCTAATATTTAAATATAATATTGGATCTACATAATAATATTGATAATATTCAATGCTAAATTATATTTATGAAAAATTAAATGAAATATTTGATTTATATAAAAATAAAAAATATAGGAACTTCATCTAGTTTTTTTTTTCATTGTAGTAGGTTTAGGTGCAATTTCTTATATTTTTGTTATCAAATTCTTTAATTAAAGTATAACAAGTTTATAATTTTTTAATAATATTATGACAAATGTATAATTGAATTGAAAAAATATATAAATATTTGCAAAACTATACACTTGTTACAATATTATTGGAAAATCATATATTTGTTATGTTTTAATTAGAGACCCTAATAACAAATATATAAGAAATTGTATATAAATTTTTTTCTTTTTTTATACAAGATTAAGATTAATTGTTCATATTTTAACAATTATATGATAATTTTTTTTTCAAAAAAATTGGAGTTATGTGTGATGTTTTTAGAATGTAAGAAAAGTTTTGTAAGTGTTGAAATAGAGGATAGCGACGTGTAAGATAAGAATAATTGAAGAAAGGTGAAAATATTTTACTTTTAATTGCAAAGGAAGTTAGTGTAGGTTTGAAAAATAAAAGATAAATGTGTTAGAAATAAAAATATTAAAGGGAGGCTGAAGTATTTTATCCTAATAATAATATTAAGAGTAAAATGCACATAATCTCTCTAAATTTGAGTCATAGGTAAAGAATTCTTTCACTTTCAAAAGTTAGTAATAAATCCCCTTGAACTTTCAATTTTATATAAAGAATATCCTTCTGTTGGTGATTTAACACTTACGTAACATTCTAGTCACTTTATTCCTCTCTTTTCTCTCTCTTCGCTTCTCTCTCTTGTTTGTCTCTCCTCTTTGCACTTGCAAATTCTTTTCTATGTAGCTGTGGTGTGGGACGCATAATCTTCATTTCTCAAGTCAGTCATCCAACAAGGTCATTGATCAATCCATCCCTATAATTGCAATGCTAATTTTAATTTTTGAACATGCTCATTTTCTCAATCATAGGAAGCATCTTAAACTCCTAGGGTCTACAGTTAAAAGCATAGAAGGGGGGAGCAATTGAATTACTTGAAGGAATGTTATATAAATTGGTTCATCATCCTATACATCAAACATATCCCTTTGCTAAAAAAAGAAAAGAAAAGAAGACTTAATTAGTAGTGAGTTTTCCCACTGATACTCACTAGAATAATGATACTACAAGTGTACAGGCTGTAAGAATAGTAAGTGATGAGTTAAGGTCGTTCCCTCAAAGAATCAATACGATTAGTGATTACGCATTATATTCCTTATATTCATTTTAGTTAAACAAATCAAGTTGTGGTTGGATTTTTGTGAAAATTAATTCAAATGCAATTGACAGTAATGAAAATGGTTCTAAACGAAAATAAACAATTAAAGACACCCTAAGAATTCTAATCCCTTTTTTACACAATGTCAATCATTTCTCTTTTTAATTAATTAGTTTAATGTCAATTTTAGAGTCAAATATCTAATTAGGTAAAAATGTCTTTCGATCCATTTAAACTCATATATCAACTCAACTCTTTGATCTCTCAAATGAGAAGTTAACATATAATTAAGCTTAGACCTTATCTAAACTACCTAGGGCCCTTAAGTATATTTCTATCTCAAGTACAAATTAGACTATGTCTAATCCTAAATTGCTCAATCAATAGTCTATAAGTAATTCCTATCTTTCAAAGGCTAACTACAAAACCTATAATCAAACTAGAGGTGGCCAATCAATAGAATGAAACCATAATTCAGATTAAACACTAAAACCTTCAATAATCCAACATAATTAAAAGGGAAATAATGTCCAAAGCTCAAAGGTTTATAGAATCCCTAAGGGTTATAAGATTTAGCCACTCGTGACTTGAAATCCACTGACAAGTTCAGCAAACATATCAACAAAATACATCAACTTGAAGAGAAGATGCAGTAGAAATACCTAATCGGAAGAATCTTGGATGAAATCAATGATTTCTCGATTAATATAAAGCTCCCCCAACACCTCTTGTGCATTTTCTCCCTCTCCCAGTCGACCAGAACAGCTCTCCTTTGCTGAATGACGAAACCCTAGCTTCCTCTTATATTTTTTAGCTCGCAAATCAAAGCTATACGTTTCAGAGGCCGACCTCGCAATGGCGAAAGGTGACTCTCGCTATGGCGAGAGCTTATAAACGCTCAGATTTTTGCTGATCTCGCTACTGCTGGTGTTATAGCTAGGACCTCCCTGAAATTTGTATGCATCACGACTTCGCTATAGTGAAGTGACATCCTCGCTACAGCGAATTGTGTTCTAACTGTAGCGAGAGGACTTGTTCCACTTGCCTTTTTTACTTTTCAGCTTCCTTCTTTTTTCTCATTTCTTTCTACAATCTTCTACTTTCTCCTGAGATAAAAATCAATCATAAAATGAGGCTCAAACTGATAAAGATATCGCAATTAAAATATTTTCTTTATTTTGTTTGATTGAATACAAATTTAGCCATATTAGTCAAGAGAAAAGTACTTTGCCTCCCTAATTTATCATAAAATATATCTCTTTCTCATACAAAATTAGGAAGTCATCAAACTCTCCCACACTTATATTCTTACTTGTCCTCAAGTAATTCCTAGAAAATATCAATCAATGTGGTTGTTAACTACTTATTTTCCACAATAAACACCCAATTAACCAAAATTTCAGACTCCCCCACACTTAGAGTAAAACCAATGTCAGAAGCAGAGGTTCAGCAAAACTCAAATTGAATTTCGAAACCAATGTACTCATAACAACACTCCTGATTTCTAAAGTGTGTGTGTGTAATCCACAGACAGATTTTTTTTTTTAAGAAGCAATCAAGTAATCTTCAATAAACCCTCAATGTACTTTCAAGACCCAATCTAACTATCTACTCTAACTTCAATCATCAGAATTCATTAAGGGAGGTCTTTATTGTTTAACAGAGTACTACTCTCAGCATAATCATTCTCATTCTTTTCTTTTCTTTTCTTTCTTTTTTTTTAGTTAATTCTCCTCCTCAATTCTCTTAATCATTTTGACGCGAATGACAACATTGATGATGAAGCCACCCAGTTACTCAGATTAAGGAAATCCTCAGAGTTCTCACTAGCATACTCTTAGTTTTACCACTGTTTGATGCGAAAGTTCACATTTTTTGGTGCAAACTCCAGATTACTAAGTGATTTCAATCATTGGAGTATAGATATATCTGTATTTTTTTTTCACTAAATATTCTTCTCAAATGACAATCAGATATCCATCAAAAGTAGATAAATTAGGGAGATCTAAAAAAATAAATAGGAGCTAACTAAAGAAAAAGCTTGAATTACTTTAATAATCATCTTGCTGAGAAGTGCTTCTATTATGGGTGCTTACTACAACTACATTATTTGCTTTGTTCATTTCCAGTTTGCCTAACCTCCACATTCATTTATTAGTATTCATCTAAAATGAAAGGGGCTAAATTTGGTTAAAATTAGGGGTATTATGGTGGACTGATTATTGTTGATATACTTCTCCTTATTATTTAAATTTGTATGTCCGCCTAGCCTATATTCACCTTCCCCCACACTTAAAGATAACGTTGTCCGTAATGTATAAAAGAAGAGATACTGGAACAGAAAAGTAGAAGTAAAGGGGGCGAAGGTAAGGGATGTAAGGAGATAGAAAGAAACAGGACTCCCCTGATAGGAAAAGTCAAAGATGAGAGGGATGTGCATGAACAAATCCTATATCTGAGAGACCAAAAATATATAGAGATCACAAACAGTAAGTTGGCGTTAGATATAAGACATCAAGTATAAAACTAGCAAGTGCATAATCCAAAGCATTATGATATACGGTGATCCATATATAGTTATCTAAAATTTAAAGCAGAGAAATAAGAAGGATCATGGAGAGAACAGAAAAGCTTTATGAGTCAAAGGGCCCAGGCATATCCTGCGGTGCAGGGTCTTGTGGAAGAACAATGACAGAGGACTGAGGAACCTCTGGAGGTGGAGGTGGAGGGACAGGCATTAGATAGTCTACGAGCATTTGTAGCTGATCCTTTATTGACAAGACATACCCCTTTAGCCTGTCAATAGACTCCTTCACCCAGCTCATTGGCTCTGAAGTACCCACTCCCTGCTGTGGATGAGGTGGAGATGCTTCAAGCTGTGCTTGTGCTGGTGCTTGGTGTCTACGAGGTCTTCCTGGCTCATCCTTCATGCTATCATATTTAAAAGGCCCTTTCGATTTGAACTGAGCATCATTTTTGGAAACTCGACTTCCCCCCATTGAGAGTAATTTAGTAAGCATGTGGGGGTATGCCAAGCTTGCCCGATCTGACCTTGCCACTTGCTTGAAATTGAGGAACATAAAATGGGGAATATTCACCCGCTGCCTGGTCATAAAGCACCAAGTCAACGCAACTCGTTCTTAGATCATGTCGGACCCATAAGAACTCGTCAAAATGTTGCTGGTGATGAATTACAACCAATAATGAGCAGGCTTGTTCAGTTGATTGACTGGATATACTTTATTAGTCAACCTTGCTCATCTTTCATTTGCAATGGTTGTCCCCACCTCTTTCTATAGAATAGATTGCGGATTCTCCAAGTAAGATTGGAAGGCACATTTTACAACATTAGGTAATTCATAAAGTCTTGAATGACCTTCTCATTAATTTAGACCCAGGTAGAGTGGCAATAGTATTCACCCTGCTCCTCCTCTGTGTCTTTAAAATTTGCGTATAGTTCTTAGATCATCAGAGGAATCCAATGCACTGATTTTTTTGTGAAACCTTGGAGTCCATGCCATTCAAAGTTAGTGTAGGTGAGATCCAAGATGTAGGGCTCATAATATCGATCTTCAACTATACCCTGGTTAGAAAAAAGCCGCTCAAAGCGGAATTCGGCTCTGGAAGAAGCAAATCTGTCCTTGTCATAAGATTTCTTTTTCTGCTTTGAGGAAGATGCTTCACCGGTCTTGGTTTGCTTTGTGGGATCCATAACTCTGAAATTCAAATAACAACCAGAAAGAAACCAGTGTCAGTAGTTATAGTAAACCACAAAACAAGCAGGGGAAATGTGCTATCTACAAGCATAGTGATGAAAAGGAAAAATTTGTAAATCCAATGAATGTGACATGCTGATACTATGAAAATGAACCTCGGAGAACAAACAAAGGGTTAGGGGAAAAGAAATATTGAAGCAAACAGAGCAGGAAGAGCCCAGAAAAGAAATAACACTTTCTAGAAAACGCTCAAACTCGCTACAGCAAGTTGATTCTCGCTATTGCGAGAACGAGCAACTTTCTGGAAATGATGATTTAGGCCAAAAAATTCCAGATTAATGAGAACTTCTTGCACAAAAATAGTCGACCAATAAAATGCAACCAGAAATGCTGACCTATTGGCCCCTAATTACATAGATAAATGTAAACAAAAGTCTCAGCCCTAATGACCACGAAACAACTAAAAAGGCATCGATTAAGGAAATAAAAGGGTTGAACAACATACCTGATGCAAGGACAGTGAAGCACGAGGGGAATGGGAGTGTGGAAGATGAGAAATCCAACAAAAGAACAGAGGAAAGGGTTAAGGGCACAAAGACACAATAGCGAGAAGTAGCGAGAATGAGAAAAGACGACAGAGAAATAGAGAAATTTGATGTTTATTTGTTTATTAGACTAATTAATTTTTTTTTTATCAGAGACCTTACTATTGCTTAAGCAATAACGAAGGCTTCTCTGGAAGAAGTACCAAGTGCAGAGGTGCTAGATTCGCAATGGCAAAAGTTCCTCTCATAATGGCGAGCATACTTGGATAATTCGTGGTAGCTGACGAATCTTACTATAACTATAGCGAGAAACTCTCTGGTGCTTATACTAGTCCATGAGCATATTGCATTCGCTATAGAGAGTTGGCCATGTCGCAATAGCGAGGATACTTGAAAAATTTTTCAACAAACATTTCACTCGCCATAGCTTAGCTATAGCAAAATACTTTCTGGACTTTGTACCAGATTGGAACACAGAGAGTTCGCTATGGCGAAATGGTATTCTCACTGTAGCGATAACACTTAAACATCACTCACACTCTGGCGTGCCATAGCCAAGGTCATAGCGAGGAACTCTCTGGTTAATGTACCAGATGTAGAATAAGTAGCCTCAGCATAGCAAGATGGACTCCTTGCTGTAGTAATTTTTTTTAATCAGATTAACCCCCTACATAAGTGTACCAATAAGTGCTTTCTGATCCTATTTACACCTCTTATCATGCAATTACTCAATCCATTGCCATTAAAATTTAACCAAATATAATCAAATAATCAATAGTTAGAAACTCCCTGAAAATCATGACTGGACTTGTCCTTTCCTGCCAACAGCTTGTTCTTGAATACCCAACATTTCAACGTCAACACCGAACCTACAAAATACACAAAGAAAAAGGAAGATCAAACCAAAGACAAAAAGAACATCAAACTCAAATATAAGAACAAGAAGAAAACTTGGGTTGCCTCCCAAGTAGTGCTTGGTTTATAGTCCTCAGCCGGACTTTATCAGCCAATCAAGGAGGTTGAGCCAAGCTATGGACCATTGTCTACCGGTTTATCTCACCACCCAAATAATATTTAAGCCTTTGATCATTTACTTTAAATTGATCTCCTGACTTCTCATCTTTACCTTCGATAGCTCCATGAGGTGTCATAGAGACCACTTTGAATGGACCAGACCACCTGGATCTCAACTTACCTGGAAAGAACTTTAAATGAGAATTATAAAGTAACACAAGGTCTCCAGGTTCAAACTTCTTTGGTAAGATGTGTCTATCATGAATTCTTTTGGTCTTTTCCTTATAAATTCTAGAACTCTCAAAAGTCTGCAATCTAAACTCATCTAACTCATTTAGTTACATTAGTCTTTTCTCACCAACTTTAGCCATATCAAAATTCAATTTCTTTATAGCCCAAAATGCTTTATGCTCTAGCTCAATGGGCAAATGATATGCTTTGCCAAAAATCAATTGATAGAGAGACATACTCATTGGAGATTTAAAAGTTGTCTTATACGCCCATAAAGCATCATCCAGCTTATCCTCCTAATCCTTTTTAGTAGGACTCACAGTTTTTTTCAAAATTCTTTTTATTTCTCTGTTAGACACTTCACACAACTTATTAGTTTGAGGGTGATATGTCAATGCCATCTTATGGGTGACTCTATATTTTACAAGCAAACCTTTGAACAACTTATTGTTAAAATGAGTTCCCTCATCACTAATGATTGCCCTAGGCATGCCAAATCGAATAAAAATATTTTTTTTTTCAAAAATTGCACCACCGTATTGGCATCATTAGAATAACAAGCTACAGCCTCAACCCACTTACTCACATACTCAACAGCGACCAATATGTATTGATGGCTCCTAGATGAAACAAAAGGTCCTATAAAATCAATGCCCAATACATCAAACAATTCTATCTCAAGAATACTAGATTGGGGCATTTCATGCCTCTTTGAGATGGTACCTGTTCTTTGACATGCATCACAATGACAAACAAACAAGTAAGCATCTTTAAATAATATAGGCCAATAATATCCAAATTACAACACTTTGTATGGAGTACGTTGGCCACTAAACCACTAAAATGACCATCATAAGGAGCAGCATGACAAGCATATAAAATATTATTTTGTTCAATTTGAGGTACACACTTTCTCAAAATTTGGTTAGCACACTTTTTATATAAAAAGGGTTCATCCCACACAAACCACTTCACATCATGCAAATTTTTTTTCTTTTGATAAGATTTTAATTCATTAGGCACAATACCACTAACCAAGTAATTGGCATAATCAGCATACCAAGGCACAAACACGCTATTTACAGCAAATATAAACTCATCAAGAAAACTCTCATTAATCAAAAAATCATCCACACACTCAGAATTATTCACAAGCTTAGATAAGTGATCAGCAACTGGGTTTTCAGTTTCTTTCCTATCAGCAATCTGCACATCAAATTCTTACAATAATAAAACCCATCTAATCAACCTAGGTTTAGATTCTTTCTTACATAACAAATATCTTATAGCAGTATGATCAGTATGAATAATGATTCTAGTGCCCATCAAATACACCCTATATTTCTCAAAAGTAAAGACAACAGTAAGCATTTAGATAATACCGGTATCAAGTCACTTGATAATCTATTTCTTAACCACTTTTTTCATTATAGGATTCAATCGCCTTTGATTTTCCACTGATTTCTTATGGTCCTCTTCTAAGAGAATTTTGTGTATACAAATGACTGGACTAATCCCCTTTATATCGACTATGGTCTAACCAATGACCCTTTTGTGCTCTTTTAACACTTTCAGCAGTTGTTTTTCCTAAAGAAGTGTCAATGCAGACGGGACTATGACTGGTAAAGTCTCTCCTTCTCCTAAATAAGCATATTTAAGATGCGGTGGAAGAGGTTTCAACTCTAAACTTAGAGGCTGCTCAATGGATGGTGGGAGAGCATGAGCTTTTCAGGAAGCCAGCTCCAATGATTCAAAATGCCCATTCTGCTTAGCCACAGGTCTAAATGCATTAGGTTTGTGCTCAACTTCCATTTTTATCACCTCTCTTATACTTGGTTTACCAACAAGTACTGCTTCAAAAGGATCTGTAAAAGCAAAAGAATTCAATTCTTCTTGAATTACCTCTTCAACAATAAACACCCTTAAGCATTCTTCTACACTACCCAGATGCTTCATAACTTTCTCCACACTAAAGGTGACTTGCTCATCTCCAAGCCTCATTATAATTTCTCCCTTTTCCACATCAACAAGTGCTCTGTCAGTAGCTAAAAATGGCCTTTCCACTATCAATATGATATCTCTATCCTCTTTAATATCAAGCATGATAAAATCAGCAGGATAAATGAAAAGGCCAACCTTCACTAGCCTGTCTTCAATGATCCTATGTGGATAAGAAAAGCTTCTGTTAGCCAATTGCAAAGTGACAGTCGTTGGATTAGCCTCACCCAATTGTAGCTTTCTAAAAACAAATAATGGCATAAGGTTTACAGCAGATCCTAAATCACAAAGTGCTCGACCTTAAATTTGTTCCCAATCATGCAAGGGATAGAAAAAGAACCAGGATCTTTACACTTAGTTGAGAGATTGGATTTGAGTATATTAGTAGTCTCCTTTATCAAAGCTACTGTTGCAAATTTGGTGAATCGCTTCTTCTAGCTAAGCATATCTTTAAGGAACTTAGCATATTTAGGCATTTGCTCTAAAGCCTCAGAGAAGGGGATATTGATGTGAAGTTACTTAAACATGTCCAAAAACTTCTTATACTGCTCATCAAGGATTTTCTTTCGTAATCTCTGTGGAAATGGAGGCAATAGCACCACTTTATGATGCACCACTGTCTTTTCTTCAATTGTATTCGACTTTTCCACTTTAGACTTCCCTTCCTTGTCCTCTTCTTTTACATTTAAGCCAGTAGTCTTTTCCTCTTTTTCTTATTGAAGTTTTTCATCTTCAATCTGAATAACATCTGATGGACCCTTAAAAATTACCTTGTTTGGCTCTTTCACTTGACCTTGAACTCCAGGGAGCTCCTTACCACTTCTCAAAGTGATAGCTTTACATTCTTCCTTGCCATCTCTCCTTGGATTAGGAATTATATCACTTGGCAAACCTCTTTGATGCAGTGTATTCACAACAGAAGCTAACTGCCCTATCTGCACTTCTATATTCTTGAGAGAGGAGTCCACCCTTGCATTAATACTAGCTTACTCTTCATTATTCTTGATTTGAGTAGTCATAAACTTAGCTAAAACATATTTTAAATTAGTTTTGGGCTCTTGAATAGGCACATTTTGCCTTGTTACTTGAGAGAACCCAAGAGGTTGAGTTGGCCTTATTCCAAAAGATGAAGGCTGATTAAGAGATAGACCACTCTTCCAAAAAACATTCGGGTGATTACGCCATGCAGGGTTATAGGTGTTTGAGTAAGGGTTGTTTTGACTCTTTTGAAAGTTCCATACATAATTAACTGATTCTAATTGCATAAACATCGGGCACTGGTCTTACATATGTATCTCACCACACTGCTCACATGCAATATGAGTGACTTGTGTAGAACACGCATTCAAAGCAGCTTTCTTTTACACTTGTGATTCTAGCAAATCAAATCACTTGTTCAATGCCAATAAAATGGCAGCCAGCTGAGCAAAAGAATCCTCTTTAGTATTAGATGTTTGGGGAATTGCTAGTCTTTCATCCCCCCTTTGAGAATAACTTTCAGACATATTATCCAATACCTTCATCACCTCATCTACTGGGAGTTGGTCATAACTACCATTAAGAATCGATGCTAGCATAGTGTCTGACTATGCATTAAGTCTAGTGCAAAAGTTTTGTACAGTGGCCCATTCATCCATACTATGACTTGGACATTGTCTCATCAAAGTTTATATCTTTCCCAGGCCACATAAAGGTGCTCATTCGGTAATTGATTGAAGTTGATTAAAGCATATCTAGCATAAGCAATTTTGTTATTTGGAATGAAGCGAGCTTTGAACTTTGCTTCTAAATCATCCCAATTGTTGATAGATCCTTCTGAAAAATTTAGCAACCATTCTTTTGCATCATCCTTGATAGAGATAGGGAATAATCTAAGTTTTAAGACATCTTTGGGCACTCCATTCTATTTGAAAGAGTCACAAACTTCCAAGAAGGACAATATGTGTCTATTAGCATCATCCGTTGACTTACCACCAAACTGCCCATTCATTTAAAGCATTGAAACCATCACTGGCTTTAACTCAAAGTTGTTCACCTGAAAATTGGGTACTACAATACTAAGCTGAGTAGTTCTCATGGTTCTTCCCACAAAATCCTTGATAGTCCGATTCTGATTATCCTCGTATGCCATATTCGTAGTGGGAACATTTATCCCACTCTCAGGTTGAATTAGCACAAACCCCTCAGCCAAAATATCTGTCAAACTCCTTGTCTTTCTAGGTGTTCTCTTGGATCTAGATTTAGGTGGCATTAACTAGTGTACCTACGAAAACAAAGGAGCACAGATCAAGAATCTAACTAAACCAAAGAAACCAAAGGGTAATAAATTAAGAAATTAATAATAAAATTACTGCAACTAACAAATGAAAGCGTAAGTAAACAAGAGAGTAAATGAAAGGAAACTAAGTGCTTAAACTAAAACTATTCAAAGTCCTCTAATTCTTTTCACCAATTGTCTTGATTCCCCAGCAATGACGCCAAAAAACTTGATGCTCACTAGAATAATGACACTGCAAGTGTACGAGCCGTAGGAATAGTAAGTGATGAGTTAAGGTCGTTCCCTCAAAGAATCAATACGATTAGTGATTAGGGATTAGATTCCTTATATTCGTTTTAGTTAAACAAATCAAGTTGTGGTTGGATTTTTATGAAAATTAATTCAAGTACAATTGATAGTAATGAAAATGGTTCTAAACGAAAACAAACAATTAAAGACACCCTAGGAATTCTAATCCCTTTTTTACACAATGTTAATCATTTCCCTTTTTAATTAATTGGTTTAATGTCAATTTTAGAGTCAAATGTCTAATTAGGTAAAAATATCTTTCGATCCATTTAAACTCATATATCAACTCAACTCTTTGATGTCTCAAATGAGAAGTTAATATATAATTAAACTCATATCTTATCTAGACTACATAGAGCCCTTAAGTATATTTCTATCATAAGTGCAAATTAAACTATTTCTAATCCTAAGTTGCTCAATCAATGGTCTATAAGTAATTCTTTTCTTTCAAAGGCTAACTATAAAACCCATAATCAAACTAGAGATGATCAATCAATAGAATAAAACTATAATTCAAATTAAGCACTAAAATCTTCAATAATCCAACATAATCAAAAGGGAAATAATGTCCAAAACTTAAAGGTTTATAGAATCCCTAAGGGTTATAAGATTTAGCCACTCATGGCTTAAAATCCACAGATAAGTTTAGCAAACATATCAATAAAATACATCAACTTGAAAAGAAGATAAAGTAGAAACACCTAATCGGAAGAATCTTGGACAGAATCAACAATTTTTTAATTAATATGAAGCTCCCCCAACACCTCTTGTGCATTTTCTCCCTCTCCCAATCGACTAGAATGACTCTCTTTTGCTGAATGACGAAACCCTAGCTTCCCCTCGTGTTTTTTAGCTCGCAAATCAAAGCTGTGTGTTTCAGAGACCGACCTCGCTATGGCGAGGGGTGACTCTCGCTATCTCGAGAGCTTATAGACACCCCAAATATTTGCTGGTCTCACTACTGCTGGCGCTATAGCTAGGACCTCACTGGAATTTGTATGCATTGCAACTTCGCTATGGCGAAGTGACTTCCTCGCTATAGCAAAAGTGTATCCTTGCTATAGCGAATTGTGTTCTAACTATCGTGAGAGGACTTGTTCCACTTGTCTTTTTACTTTTCAGCTTTCCTCTCTTTTCTCATTTCTTTTTATAATCTTCTACTTTCTCCTGAGATAAAAATCAATCATAAAATGAGGCTCAAACTGATAAAAATATTGTAATTAAAACATTTTCTTTATTTTGTTTGATTGAATACAAATTTAGCCATATTATTCAAGAGAAAAAATACTTTGCCTCCCTAATTTATCATAAAATATATCCCTTTCTCATACAAAATTAGGGAGTCATCACCCACCATACCAATTCCTTGGTGAGGAGCATAATAAAAACCGTAGCTTCCCTTCTCAATCAAGGTAATGTTGTTTAAGCCTCTACATAGGCATTGACAAGGTCTTCTTTAGGTACAGAGATCTTGGAAGCATCCACTCAAGCAGGAACCTCATCCTTGTTGAACATGATGTTGTGGGAAAAACCAATATTGTTCATAAATATAATCTTCTCTCGAGAGTTAACTAAGAAATTGTTGGGAATGAAAGCTAAAGAGAGAGAGAGAAGAGAGATGAACAAGAAAGAGAACAAAAAAGGGAGGAAAGAGAGAGGCAACATGACTGGATGCCAATTAAGATTAAAATTAAAATCCTAGTCTATATGTCACGTAAAAGCTTTGTAAATCACAAAATCACTAATGAAAAGGAGTTTTTTTTTTTATAATATTGAAATTTTAGGAAGGTTTATTGCCAACGTTTAAAGATAAAAAAAAAAAATTACACATGATTCAAGGTTCAAAAAAAATTATGTGCATTTTAGCCTAATATTAATTATTGAATGATAAAAGTAGTGACAAATATGTAGTTTGTCTACTTGGCAATTAAAATAAAATGTGAACATGAGTTTTTATATCTCATAACTCCTACTTTATAGTTTATTACTTTGTCCGTGGTATTTTGTTACGTTGTTCTTAATTTCTGGATATGAAAATTAAGAAGAAAATTGCATAGGATTTTATAAGTTAAAGAATTTCAATTCAAAATATTAGACTGATTAATCTTAAAATTACTTGAGAATAATACAGGCAAATTTGAACCAATTCCAAATACAAGGGAAGCGACGAGTAGGGATGGAGAATCTGAGTGAATTAAGAATGACAATGCAAAAAAAAGCTCTAATCAGAGTATGCTTTGATAACGAACTAAGAGGAATCCACTCGGACCACTCCATCTTTACACTGAACATATATCATCATGTCAATCGATTCATATCTTCCCACAGTATCCACTCGAATATTGAGTTAGAGAGTAACTGAGTGGTGTAGTCGGTTAAAGAATCCCGAGGCAGTGAAGAGTAATTGAACTCCACTACGTTAGCATCCCACAGTTGGATTGTGTAGTTGCGACAATTAATGGACACAACATTGTACCTTCCAGATTGCCGATACACTACCAATTGGTTGTCCTCGCAAGAAAGGTTGTACCTCTGGAAAGTCTTTTAGCCATAAAGGGCTGCTAACCTTATGATCCCCACATAAACTATAACACTGCTCACCATCTGTTGCATAGCAAGTTAAGTAAAATACGATTAAGAAAAATAAGGCCACCACTAGCTGTGCTGGTGAGGAAGACATGCTTATGATCATGGAGAGTAAGTAGGGCCAAATAGGGAACAGCTCAAACAAGTCGATCCTTTGGAATTGCATATATTTCTCTTAATCAACAAGTTGCCAATGAACTTTCACACGCTGGCAAAAGTCTGTCAACTAAGGAAAATATGTGTAATTGTTGACATAAGCGCTATGTCACTAGTGATGAGATGATCAATTAGATGTTCATTTTAATAATGATTTAATTAGTAAATTATTAGAATGAAAATATCAAAATAAAGTAAATATATGACGGAAAAAAAAAAAATTCATCCATGTCAAGATTAACATAAAAATGAATTATTGTGAAGCAACCTTTATTAATTGGGGCCCATGTTTAGTGCAGGGATTATCTACTGTTCAGCTGGAGACTAAAGATATGGATACTTGTTTTGTAACCTCTTTCTCCATTTGGTTGCTGCTTATTGTTGGCTTTGCTGAGGTTGTAACGAGTTTGAATAATTGTCCAGAAAGGTGTGGAGACCTGGTCATGCAGTTCCCTTTCAAAGGACTTTAAATGTATTGATCACAAGTCCCAAACCATTGATTTATATGATCCTTCTGGCTGCATTTTTAGGCAGCTTGAGAACCTCAGTCTCTCTGCCTTCCATTTTCGTTTCAAAGCCATGTATGATGATGACCATACCTTTTTCAATTGCGCACCAAAAGATGTAGGATTACACAGAGAGAATTTCCCATGTTATTTTTCAGCAAAATATTCGAAATTTTATCCATATTCCAAAGGAATTTGGAAAGGAGGACAACATTCTTCATTTGATCTGGCCTGATCCATTGTGTAAACAATGCAAATCAAAAGCAGGAAGATGTGGATTCAAGAATTATAGCTCCTTCTATGAAACTCAATGTTTTGGGCATTACAAAGGTAAATCCCTTGCATCTGGACAAACTACTACCTGACTATATAAAATTAGTCAAATTTTGTTGAATACTTAAATAAACATGTTAGCTGACCAAATGTTAATACTTTTTGCAGGTTCATCAACCAAAGTAGTAATACTGACCACAGGTGAACTTCTAAATAGAAGTTGCTAGTATTTTCCTCTGAGGAAATGGTAGTTTTCTGAAATAGAAGTTTTGATATATTCAGGGACAATCCTAGGCTCACTTCTTGTGCTGGTGGCTACTACAGTTTATTGCATCTATAGGTCTTACAAATCATGAAAGGAAAATCAAGCAATGATCGAAAAGATTTTGAAATATTACAAAGCCCTCAAGCCCACCAGATATTCTTACGAGGACTAAGTAGGAGAGGGGCCTTATGATGTCGTATATAAGGAAAGATTTCAACTCACAGTTGCTGTGAAAATCCTCACTAATTCCCTAGGAAATGAGGAAGATTTGATCAATAAGTTGGAACAATGGGAAGAATCCATCATGTTAACAATGTTCGCCTAATTAGCTTGTCCTCTGAAGAACTTAGAAAAGCTTTGTTTATGAGTTCTTACCAAATGGTTCGATGCAAAAATTCATAAATTCACCAGACAACAAAAAAAGCATTTTTGGTTGGGAAAAACTACAAGGAATTGCTTCAGGCATTGCCAAAGGAATTGAATATCTTCATCAAAAGTGTGAGTAACACATTCTTCATTTTGACATCAAACTTAAGAATATTTTACTAGATCACCACTTTACTCCAAAAATATGTGATTTTGGTTTGGCCAAATTGTGTTCCAAAGATGAAACCAATGTGTCAGTGACTATTGCCAGAGGTATCATGGGCTATTGCACCATAAGTCTTCTCTAGAAACTTTAAAAATGTTTTTCCCAAATCATATGTCTATAGTTTTGGAATGCAACACTAACCATGTCTACTACCTTGAATGGCTTTATAATCTTTTAGAAGAAAGGGAAGACTTAAGAATTCATATTGAAAATAAAGGGATGCTATTAACCAAAAAAAAAAAGGGGAATAGTGGGACTGTGGTGCATTCAATGGCATACCATGAATTGACCATCAATAAGTGGTCCAAATTTTGGAAGGAGAAGTTGACAAATTAGCAGTACCTCCAAATCCTTACGCCTCTGTAGGTCCAACGAGGAAAAGTGCTATTGTTCCTGCAAAACACCCAATTCAAGCCTTGGAAATAATCCAAGAATTAGATTCAGAGTAAGCTTGCTCATAGGTCAAGTTCTATATCTCTCATTTTTACAAATTTTTAAAAGAGTCTGGATTTAAAATTCAACTTTTTATTTTTATTTTTATTTTTCTTCATGTAAAACGAAGTTTGAAACTCAGTCTGTTTTGTAATGTTGCCAATTGTATGAGTGATTCTGTCATTGTTTACTCAATAAATCTACATAAGCCGAAGGAAGAAAGATTGGCTTGTTACAAGTGTTGCAAACTTTATATTTTGCAAAATGGAAATGGGAATTCTCAAGCTCTACCCTCCATTAAAGTACATACAGCAAAAAATGAAAAAAATTAAAAGCTCAAGTTCTCCAAATGTACTATACCTTTTGCACATCTCACAAACCCTAATTATTTAGCCAGATTACAGTTAGAATAAATAAAAAACAGTCCTTTGGACAAACACAAAAATTATGCATTGTCTTTCTTGATGTGAGCCGCCTCAAACTGAAATTGTAACCTATATTACTCCGTTGTTCTGGCCTTATAGGCACTAGGAACGGGGTTAATATCGCGGAACGCAGTGGCAAATAAAGAGTTATAAATTATCATAATTAATAGAGACTGTTTCATAAATTTTGCACACTTAATGTTCATTAAATTTGGCAGGCAATCTGGAACTCATGGAGCAACTCAGCAGCACACCCAAATGACACTTTGCTGGTTGGTAGCAAATTTTCCTATTGATTTTCTCAACAAACAAGCGGTTCAAAACGTTAGGGTCAAATATAATAAGGAGTGAAAAGATGTTTCACATTAAATAAAATTAAACTAAAAGAGAAATATATAAATAGAAAAGATCTATAAATTTAATCTTTAAGATTTTGGATTGATAATAAATGTCAAATCCACTTATATAATTTATCAGCATTTCAGTGTTTATTAGTTGTATGCAATGATTTATTTGTTTGTGCTAGCATACTAGCATTATGAAAAATAAAATCATGCTCTTCAAGTTTTTTATAAGGAAAAATTGCAATTATTGGCCTTAGTTTTTGTTTCCAGTTGCAATGTGCCCTCCAAGTTATAGAACATAACAATTACTCTCAAGATCTATCAAGGCTTTTGTGATAACCACTTATTGTTAAAATTGTGTGTTATCTTTAACGCCTCAACCAGTGGAAATGTCGTGTCGTGGAGTCGAGAAGGATGAAGATGGATGCTTCTCTGCTTTTGAACGAGTGGAGAACGACTACTGTTCGAACAATAAATGCTACCTTTTGGAAGATGGATATGTTTCTCATGTTTTGCTGTGTGTTTTGGTTGGTTTAAATGACTAAAATGCCCCCAGTCCAAGTCAAAAGTCACGTGGTTTAAAATAATTGACATGGAATCTCTCCATTAACAATTTAACAGGGTTATTTACAACAGATATTCTATGCATAAATTTAAAAGCTAAAAGAAGTTTATCACTTTGTGAAGTTTAGGGGAAGTGTTTTGCATATATCTCAAAATTTAAGATGATTATGTATTAGCCTTTTTTATTTCAAATATTAATGAGGCAAACTTTTTAAAACTAACTATGCTTTATATAAGATTTTTTTTTTAGGTAAGACCAAGATACCAAAAAGTTCGAAAGCCATATATATATATATATATATATATAGTATAGATAGATTATATGTTTTCCAACTTGATTATTTGACTTAATTAAATGTGCATATATAAGGATTTATGAATTCTTCTAATTAAGGCATGAGAAATTTTTGGAGAGGAAGTATATAGAAACAGTTTTAAACATTTCTCGGTTAATTTGTCTACAATTAACATTTGAATCAAATATTAATCTCACTTAAAAATTTTGGAAAGGTTATAAATGTAATTAAAAAATTAAGATTGGTGCTGAATATATAGCTCACAATTGTTGAATGAGGAAAGTAGAGACAATCTTTCAGTAGAAATAAGGTAGACAGAAAGTGAAATCTTCAATGAAGGGTAACCCCACTAATTAAATTCAAGCGGCATCATGTCAATAATATCTTTGATTCCAACCCTATAGTGTTGGTTGGTTCTTTAACGACTCTTTTTAAGTGTGAACATACATATACCCATTCACACTATATTATAATATTTCAACCTTTTTGTTTCAATATATGATGAATTTTTATTATATTAATATATAAAGACGCTTCAGAAGTTAATTGTCCAAAAGAATCTTTGAAACGCTCAAAGAATCCCCACTTAATATTGGTCATTGTATAATTATAAGCTATGATTGTTACACATTTGTTATAACTAGTCACACTGCTCTTATATTATACGCAGTAAAATTTAAACGTAAGACCATTTTTAATTTTATATATATATATATTGATTTTATTTTGTGTATTATATACTTTTTTATAATTCAGAGATGTTAGATTTTTTTTTCAAATGAGATGCAATTAACTTAGTTTTGTTTATAGATAAGTATAAATATAAATAAGTGAGAGAGAGAAAAAAAAAAACACCATGATATATCTTAGTTTAAACCTTTTATCTTATGTCATATCCCCTTTTAATCTCAAAGGATTTTTTTTACTAAAAATTAAGATACACAATAGCTACAACACTTATGTTTTTTTTTTTAAGTTCAGTTAAAACTTTTATTAAGGATTTTTTTAAAAACTAACCTTAAACTCCTTACTCTTCAAGGATTTACAAATAAAGTAGAAAGGTTTTTAACTCTTATCAAATAAGAGACTACAATGATATATTCTCACATGGCTTTCTAATAGCTTAACAGGCCAAAGACAACCTCACAATAGACTAAAGATTGAGAAGAAGGAGGATAGCACAAAATGTATTTAAATTTTTTATGGCTTGAGTTCACGTATCTTTCTTTTAACTCTTCTCTTTTTGTAGCTTTGAAGTGACTACTACAGCCAAAAAAAAACAATGGGTAGCTAATAGTTACTCTTGTTTGTTAAGGCACATATAGCTCAAAGAAGTTTTCATCATGAGTTATGGTCAATCATGATATTCTGAGGTTTTGATTTTCTACTTCTACAAATGCTCCATTCCTTTTTTTTTGGTCTTTGGGTTTTGCTTTACGTAGCATAGAGATGAAAGCTATTTAGTTCTGTTCCTCAAGCAAGCTTGTCACATTTAATATCATTTAATGCTCTTCATAAATGTTTCTTAGGTAGGAGGAGATGGGATAAGACAAGAAAGTTTTATCTACCAAAGGAAAGTGATATGATAAAGAAAAATAGGTATGCTTTTTTTTTTTATGAGTTTAATCAAAGAAAATAAAATATTCTATTTTTTTTGTCTTTCTACATTAAGGGTCACAAAATGGGCTAAATAAATTAGATTTTTTTAAAGTTGTGTTATCTTCAAACAAAGAAATAGGCCTGAGAAGCTTTTGGGCCAACAATAATTGCACCGACTTGTGAGCTTTCCTTATGTCACCAACGAGAGTATCTGTAAGAGTAAGAGTTGATTTTGATGTTTCTGGATAAAAAATTCATCATTGCTTCTTGATCATCCTGCAAGTGAACCACCGCTGGGATATATCATTCTCCATTGATGAACTTCTCAAAATCATAACCTATGATCGCTGCATTGACTTATTGTTTGCCATAGGAGAAAGTTCTTTTCATCTAGTTTGACAGAAATGGAATGAGCGTAGGGAGTTCGGCTAAGCCAAAAAACTAGTATAGCGCTCTAATACCGTGACGAAGAAATGATTTGCAAAGAAAGACAAGTAAATTAAGATGAAATGAATTATTGTGTGTTTGCTCTTGTTTTGTGATACAGTTATATTTGTAGAGAGAATTATAAAAACATAAATATGACCACATAAGAGCTAACCTTAGCGTACAACGAACACTCAACTATATCTTAACTTTCCAAACCAACATTGACGCATACAAACGTAACAATTACAATTTTTCTGCAAAATAAAATGATTTTACTAAAGGAAACAACTTTTTAATAGGAAAGACCTATAAATACTGACTTATTAAGCGACAATGAAACAATTCTACAAAATTCAAGGAATGAAATTGGAAGGTTCGTTGATCAAATTCATGAACATTTTAATACAGTTTATTTGAAAAAGGCATCAATAGTTTATCCACAGTTGACGGACTCAGCATCAAAGACTATTAAGACAAATTTAAAAAATAAAATAACAGTATGGTTAACCATCATGAATCAATCTAACTCACTGGTTACGTTAGGGGTTGGTTGAGTCTCTTATCAAATCTAGATCGTGTGGAATAAAACAAAAATGTAGTGGGGGCATAGTCTACGCAGCTACAGTTTAGGGCTCATGACTGAAAAGATTTAAAAATTAACACGGTCATGGTCTACCGTTTGCTTTCAATTTGATTAGGTTCAACTAATCTCGTTAATGCTACAAAGCATTGAACCCTGGACCCAACCCACGTTCCTCCCTTGAGACTTGAGATACTACTAGACTACCCCCTGCCTTCCCCGGAAAATTCAGACCCATTTCCCCATCAGGAACGTCATGGAGAGAAAAGTAGCAATTAAATCTCCGTGCCGTTTGTAAACAGTCATCCTATACATGATTAGTTGTTAAGGAAAAATATTTTTTGTGTGTTTAAGATTTAAGAGAACATTTTGAAAATTTTGAATTTTAAACTCAGTCTCGTATGAAAGAGTTTACTTTTAAAATTGTACAAGCAAAATTAGAAAATTTTCTAATGGGAATAATAAAAAATTAAAAATATACATCTCCTAATTTTATCATAAATTTTACTTTTACTTTTTAATTTTATATTAAATTTCGCTTTCATCTCATATATAATATCATTTTGTTCGAATTCTATCTCTTAATATTACTTCAAATTTTACATTCATTTTTTAACTTTATTTTATTTTGATATGATTTTTTTAATTTTACTTTAAATTTTCTTTTTGTTTTGTTCTAACTTAATCTTATAGAAGTCGTTGAAGTTTTTTTTCCTTTTTAACAATACCAAGTTATTAAAAAAAATTATTAGAATTAAGTCACTAAAAAGAAATACAAGATTTTTTTATTAAATACTTTAATTTAACAGTATTTAAGAAAAAAAAAACATATAAAAAGCTTTTAAAATATTAAAAAATTAAATTAAATTAAAATGATATTAAACAATAAAAATAAAACCTAAAAGAAAAGTTAAAAGATTAAATAAAATAAAAAAAATTTAAAAAATAAATTAAAATCAAATAAAGTTAATAAATGAAAATAAAATCTTAAAAAAAATTAAGAGATTACGAGTTCCTTTTTTCCTAATAAAAATAATCATATTATGGAACTTAATTTATTTTTATTAGAGATGAATGTACATGCCTTGATAAGTAATTTTACATCGTCTCTTCTAATTACTATAATTTACACAAAAATTAAAAACTTTTAAATGCTCTTTTTTCTAACACAGAACGGAGCAGGTCATTAAACCATACTTAACAATTTAACTACGCGCTCAAACAACTTCACTTAATATATATATATATATATGATTAATTACAAAGTAATATTAAACTTAGGTATACTTTTTATATATATATTTATTATTAAAATTTTAAATTAAAACATAATAAATATAACATTTTTATAATAATATTACATATATATTTTTTAATTGAAAAATCGTAATACATTCATCATCATGTTATTAAAAAATCATGTTACCTTAGAATCTTAGCTCAAATAATATTTTCTCTAAACGTATTAAATTTTAGGGGATGTAACATGTTTGAGTTCAATCTCCTCTCTCCCTCTTTGCTCTCTCCCATATCCCTCGCAAGAAATTAGTATGCCTCCTTTATGATTTAAAAAAGAAAAAAATACATATGTTGTTATAAAAGATTTTTTTTTTTTTTTTCGTAAAGAAAAAGGAGGAGAGGGGGTAATTTTGGTTATCCGATATGAGGTCTCATTTCGGCCAAAAAATTAAGGGGTCCTCATGATCGAATACTATTTTATTACGGAGAAGCAAACATAGTAAGAGATTCAAAAGCAAGAGAAGTAGCCTTGGTGTTGGAAGTAGAAACTGTGAAAGAATTACAAACTGTTTTATTCATTCTATTATCAGATGTACACCGAAATCATCAAAGGTCATCTACATACACGTGTGAACACAAACAATGAATCACCAAATAATTATCATCCAAAGGTCACCCTTCCAAATATCGAATGAACAAAAACACTTAATAGAACCCTCAAAAATAATAAAATATGAAACGGATCGGAAAAGAAAAAACGCTACTCAATAAGACCCAGCCAGAAGAAAATCAAACAGATCTCGTCCGTCCGTCCATCGATAAATAACAAAGATCAACAGCCCATGTCTCTCCACGTGGACGAATCCCAAGAATGAACCCAACCCATCCTTCTGAACTTCAAGCCATCACCGCCATGGCCAAAAATGTCCCGGCCAGAGCTGTCCCGGCAACGACGGCCTTGCTGAAGGAGAATGCCGAAGAGGGTGGTACGCCGGCAGGTGACTCAGGTGAAGCACCGGGTGCAGGTGGGGAGTTAGGTGTTCCTGAGGATGGTGCAGAAGACTCAGGGGTGGGTGCGGGAGGAGATGAGGTTGGTGTATGAGTGGCCGGAGAAGGTGCTTTAGCAGGTGGTGGGGTGGCCGGAGCAGGTGCTTTAGCAGGTGGTGGGGTGGCTGGAGCAGGTGCTTTAGCCGGCGGTGGAGTGGCCGGAGCAGGAGCTTTAGCCGGCGGTGGGGTTGCTGTTGGTGGCTGAGTGGGTGCAGGTCCTGGGGCTTGGGCTAAGCACGAGGTAGCCAAAAGGCCCAAGATCACGAACACTCGGAGAGCAGCGAAAGCCATGTTGTAATCTGGAAATGAAACTGAGAAAGGAGGTTGATAGATGAGGATTTGTTGGAGAAGAAAGATGAGAGGCGAATGGAAGAAGAAAAGGGGAACAGAGGAATATAAAGAGGCGAGATTGGGAATGGGTCAGTACAGGGTTTAAGACGGCCTTTAGATGGACAGCGATTTAATCAACCAATAATGCTGAAAGATTCCTATGATTATTTAATATTTGGTATTTACCCTTCACCCACGCGAATTCTATTTTTTTTAAGAGAATAAATATATCACATATAATAAATAAAATAAAATAAAAAATATAGATCAAATTAATTTTTAATATTATAATTTTAAAAAAATATTAATATGAAAAAAGTTTCAACCTTTTTCTTTTTAACTATATCTTGTAAATAAAATACTAAAAAGAATGCATTTGCGCATCTACACAGCCCAGCCCACATTCCTAACGTGGGTTAACTCAGGATGGACGGTGCGTCATGTGTGTAAGTAAAGGGTCAATATTCTGCTCTGTTCCGTTCTCCCATTTTCCATTTGTTTGAATTTTCTTACAACTTCAGATGGGTTGGTTGGCTGGCTGGCCGTACCTAATCAAACCTAATGGTTATCTGCCACCTGTGAAGTCTTGGTCAGATCTGAGGATTTGGATTATTTGATGTGCACATATGATTATTGAACGTACTTAGTTTGTCCTTTTGTGGTTGTACAGAATTACCATAACCTCCCTTCGCGCAGACATGTGTCGGTTCAGAAAGGGTCAGTGAACGGTCCCTGTCTATATGCCCCCACTTTGTACGGCGATTTTCCCATATTATATTGTA
Source organism: Erythrophleum fordii (assembly GCA_032878935.1). Taxonomy (NCBI): domain Eukaryota; kingdom Viridiplantae; phylum Streptophyta; class Magnoliopsida; order Fabales; family Fabaceae; genus Erythrophleum; species Erythrophleum fordii. The sequence goes on along the minus strand of JAVQMF010000053.1, from coordinate 41,400,716 downwards.
ATGGGTAATTTACTTTTTCAACCCTGTGACATACTTAAAAACTAAGAAAAATTATATTTAAGATCTCAAATTTTATAAAATTTATAATAAAAAAATTTAAAATTTAAAATTAATTTTAAAAATGATAATTACTATAAAAAGTTTAATACTTTTATTCATTCAATAATAAATTCTTTAAATTTATCAGTACATCCTTTAAAATTTAATGATAATTTTAATTTTAATTTTTAAAATTTTTATTATAAATTTTATAAAATTTAAATCCTTAGATATAATTTCTTTAAAGATTATACAATTTTATTTTTATTTTAAAAATAACATTTCCTTTTTTAAAATTTAAAAACGGTTCACTAACTTTTTTATAATGAAAATAAATTACATTTATACTAATGTAGATAATTATTTTTTAAATTCATAATAAATTAAATTTATAAATTTTTATATAAAATAAATAACATTAAAATATAAATCTAAGGATATGTTTTTTAATAGACTAATTTTTTAATAAAAGAAATTAATATAATCTTTTAGACTATTTGAATTATTTTTTAACTTTAAAAAATTGCATATTTTTATAAAAAAAAATTAAGCACCTCTCTCAAAAGAGAATCAGGTAATGTATCTTATGTTATAATTTTTAGGATAAATTATTATTTTTTTAATTATTTAAATTATACTATTCTCTATTTTATTTTAAAAATTCACACTCCCTTATTTTAAAATCAAAAAATTGTGATATTGATTTCTTTTGTTAAAAAAGATGTATTATAATTATATTTATTTTGATCCAAATACTTATATATATATACATATATATTTTGTACAATGTGACAAGTATTAAAATATTTTATCAAATAAAATAATAATGTTTTTAATTTAAAATAAATTAAATTTATAATTCCAAGCATCAAATAAATATTATTAAAATAAAATTTTCTAAAATATACGTTTTAAAATATTTTTATAATAATAAGAAATGTTGTAAAATTTAGACATATTTTTTTGAAAAAAAAAATAATTTATTCTAATTTTTACGTTCCGGCCTCCTTCGTTCCGAGTTCCTACTTGCCTTTCCGTCCAGTCAGAACGCATTCCGCGTTGATCATAGAGACCAAAAAAAGGAACGCATTACGCGTTAACCATTTCTAGTTTTCCACCTTCAACAACTCTCGGCATCGTCCTCCGAATTTCCCGCAATACCCTCAGATCTGATTATCCGGGATCAAGTCAACGCTCGCCTCAACGCGTGTCGGTCCGTCTATGGCGGATAATCAGGACCTCTTATGTTTTCACCTTTTCTGATCGCTCTTTCCGTTCCTTGATCCACAAACTGGGATTATATTATATTTTTATAGCCGTTTTGTGAGAGCGAAACGAAATAATAATAATAATAATAATAATAATAATAATAGAACGTTGCAAATGGAAAACAACTAACATGTTCGTGGTCCAACTCCTCCGAATAAAATAAGCACGCGATAGAAATTTGTCGTCCCCAACGGCGCATGTTTTGCTGTCGTGAACATGATGAAAGAGAGAAGGGGGAGTAATGTGGTGGACCTTCGATACGTTGGATCCAGAGGAAACCTCCTTTGCTTAGAAGACACGTGTATCAGTAGAGTTTGGAAGGACACGTGGCATAAGCGGGAGCCCGATCAACGAAGCCGAAACTGCCATTGTCGTTCTTGTGTTGGGAATTGGAATGTAGGGAAAAAGTCTTCACACTAGGTTAGTTTATTTAACTCGAATGATGAAAGAAAGAGCTGGCAAAAGCTGGCAATTATTGGAAGATGTTAATAATATAAGTTCACTTGGTTTTTTTAATTTTCTTGTTCAACCTATAATAATATAAGTTTCGCTTTCAGATCATGGGAAAACTAATTTAGGTAGTAATCATAATAATTAAATTCATGGATGACATAAAAGAATAAAAGACATTTTCAGAGAGCTAAAAAAATAAAGGAGAATGAGAAAACTAAGTATGAAAAGTAAGAAGAAAGGTCCAAGAAAAGATGCTTTCTTGTCACCAACTCATAAAGAATAAAAATTTTTCATAATTGAAGACTTGGAGTTAGATGACCAAAGACCCAGTTTTGGTTTATCAACCATAGAAAAAAAATGTCCATGGCCAAAGAAAATGTTCATTTGGCCACAAAGACCAATTGCAAGTGGTACTTTTGTAAGATTTGAAGCCCTATTCATTTATTTATAGATGATCTGATATTGTATTCAATTCAATTATTTATAAAAAAAAATTACTCTTATACTCTACTTATCTTGGAGCATAAGTACATTAGAGGGAAGCAAATCAATCCAAAAATAAGCCCACCAAGATAAGAAGAGAATAGTCAAGAATATTAAACCCGTAACATGATTGGAAATGTATGTGGATCCAAAATCTTTTGCATGGTCCATGCTTCACTTTGGGCTCCTGGACCTTACCTGCGACCTTTCAATCAAATTACACAGTGGACTTCTAAAGAATATCCTATCTGTGAATTTTCGGAAAATTAATTATATTTTGCTGAAATTTGAATTTGTTTAGCTTTTAATTAGATTTAGATTTTAAAAAAACCATCATGTATAAGAAATTATTATGGATACTATTAATGGTAAATTTTGTATTGAGTGAGTTTGGATCTTTTCAATTTTTTCTCTTTATTTTTTGTTAATTTTAAAGAAAAGTAAATACAAAATATGTGGAACCTACTTAAATAGTTGGTCTCATTTATATGTGTAAATATGTCTATTTATTGCTGAAATTGATAAAAGATAAAGAGAATCTAAGTTCGAATATCTTGAATGTGGAGGCTCTGTGGAGTTATAGATATGCGTGTCACTGAATTTTTTAATGTGGAGAGTTTAAGGGAAGAGTTGTGTTTTGCCAAACGCCTTTGCCCTCTCAAGAGGTTTGTTTAGAAGGAAACTCAAACAAAATGATAGACTCTATTAACCAGAAGAGAGCTGATATGTCATACTTGGGGACTGTCTTAGAGTATTTTTTATTAGCGTGAATGAGAGATGTTTAAATTATAGAACCATCAATTCTCCTTTTATAAAAATATGATTTATTAAAATATATTTTAAATTTTTATTTTAATATTATTTATTTATGTTAAAAATTATAAATTTTATTTATTCCAAAATTTTAAAAAATATATTTATTTTTATATTGGTTAAATAAATATTTAATATTTTTATATTATATAAATAATAAATAAAAATATTTTGATAAAAATAAATGTAATTATAATTCATATTTTAATAAAAACAATTAATATAACGTATTTTTTTGTGAGACAGCAATGTAAATTTTTAAAATAAAAAAATTCGTATTATTTAAGGAGTGTTTGGTTCAATGGAGGGGAGGGAAGGGGAGGGATTTTAATGGAGGGGAGGGGTTTTAATGATATGTTGTTTGGTTGATTTGAAGGGGAGGGGAGGGGAGATAAAATTAAATGGACAATTATACCCTTATGATATTAGAATTTTTTATTTTTTATTTTTATAAAAAAAAAAATTTTCTTGCTTTTTATTATTAAAAATAATTTTTTATTTTTATTCAAAAATATTTTTTATTTTTATAAAAAATTATCTTAAACCCAATTTAAAAAATAAGATTTATATTATATTTTAAATGAAAATAAAAAGCAGGGACAATTTTGTCAAATAGGGATAAAATTTTTTCTCCCCTCCAAAAACCCCCACTTTTGGAGGGGAGGGTTTGGAGGGGAGGGGAGGGGAGGGGAGGGGGTATTTTGCCTCCCCTCCCCTCCAAGTTTTTCATACCAAACAAGGGGAGGGCCTCCCCTCCCCTCAAAAAACGCTGAACCAAACGGACCCTTAAACATCACTCGATTAAAGAAGGTGTGATTTACCCTATCTTTATCCCAACTTTAGAAACTTGCAATTTGATTGGACTACTCTTCAGGCTTGAAGTGCTGCGAACTAGTTGGGCCAACTTGGAAGAAAAGTTTTCCTAGTTTCAATTTGGATTGATGACCCACCTTTGTGGGTGGCTGACGTATTTCCCTCACAAGGTTAATAAAAGTGTATCGTCTTTCTTGTAAGGAAAATAAAAAATGCACAAGTTTTAAATTAGTGAATAAATAGTAAACATTAAAGCTTCTTTTATATAATTTGCTATGCTAAAGTAATTCAGATTCCGAATAAGACGCTTAAGTCTAAACTCTCTTTAATATTATTTAGGAAAAGTCCAATCCAGCCATTGCTTTCATGTTCTTTGCCCAATTTTTAGACTCTGGGATTCACCTTTTGTGATGGTGTATGAATTTCTTTTAAGCTTTTTCAAATAGTGAAGCTAAACCTACCCATGTGTCTATATCAATGAATTTTGGTTCCTTCCCATCAAAGGAACCAGGTGTTAAGTCCCACATCGACCAAGATTTGAATAAGAGTACTCCTTATAACACTTGTGGCAACCCTCCTCCTATGAGGTAGTTTTTGGGATTGAGTTAGGTCCAAACTTAGTTGTATTATGGTATCAGAGCCTCGGTTCGATATTGGGACCACCCGCAGATATCCAGTCTTATAAACTTCACACTCCAGATGTCTAGTTCTGAGCGTGAGAGGGGTGTGTTAAGTCCCACATCGGCCAAGATTTGGGTCAGAGTACTCCTTATAATACCTGTGGCAACCCTCCTCCTATAAGCTAACTTTTAGGATTGAGTTAGGCCCAGGCTTGGTTATATTACCAAGAAATACGGTGGCCAGAGGAAATATTCCTTTCATGTGCATGAACCATATTCAGAGTTGCTACACCAAATATGTTGGTTTGTTAACAACGCTACAAAACAACAAATATTCTCCTACTTAGTCCATGTGCCTTCGTTTTAAGATTCATGTACATTAATATTTCAATGAAGAAAACACTAAATGCACAAATCATAGAAAGAAGTTCACTAGCGAATATTACTTTTCATATATGACAATACACTTCATTTTCATATCCCACTATAATTTAATGAATAAATTATATACTTATTCTATGTCTTTTTAATGTTATTATTTTCAAAACATAAATTTGCAACCAAAATGAAAAAAATCAATCAAACTAAATAAGAGCTTTATTACAAATTACACATAATATATAAATAAAAAACTTAACTTAAAACTAAACCCCATTTTACATACATGATCTTTATATCCTATTTGTCGCATGACTTTAATTAAAGAATTATCAACTCAGTGCTAACATGTTTAATAGTAACTTCATTTTTCTTGACACATTCCTAAATAGTTAAGTACTTAATGTCAATATGATTATTTTGAGTTCCACTTTTATTATTTTTAGCTTAAAAAAATTTCATTTTTATTGTTCTTAACTAAAGAAATTGTAGTTGAATTGTCATAGTATATCTTTAATAGCCTAAAGATAAAGTCCAAAAGTTTAAGCCCAAATATAAAGCCCTTTAACCATATACCATACAATGTTGCTTCAAAAGATAAAAATTCAATCTCTATAGTAAAAGTAATAATCAAAGTTGACTTCGCATTCCTTCAAAATATAACTTTGCTGATAAACATAAAAATATAATCTGATGTTGTTGATTTTTGTAAATCAATGCATCTAGTGATTGGAAGTGTATGTGGATCCAAAATCTTTTGCATGGTCCATACTTCACTTAAGGCTTCTGGACCTTACCTGCACCCTTTCAATTGTATTTCAAATTACATAGTGCACTTTTAAACAATATCCTATTTGTGAATTTTTGAAAAATTAATTATATTTTGTTAAAATTTGCATTTGTTTAGCCTTTAATTAGATTTAGATTAAGAAAACCATCATGTATAAGAAATTGTTACTGATACTATTAATGGTAACTTTTGTATTAAGTGAGTTTGGATCTTCTCAATTTTTTTCTCTATCTTTTGTCAATTTTAAAGAAAAATAAGCATAAAATATGTAAAATGTTCTTAAATAGTTGGTCATATTTACACGTGTAAAACCTATTTAAGTAATAAATTTCATAAACTTTGTATTTGTTTATTTTTTAAATTGATAAAAAATAAAGAGCATTTAAGTTCATACATTTTGAACATGAAGGCTCTGTGGAGTTATAAATATGAGTGCTACTGATTTTTCTAATGTGGAGAAATAAGAAGCAATGCTTAAGGGAAGGGTTGTGTTTTACGAAACACATGTGCCCTCAAGAGGTTTGTTTAGAAGGAAACTCAAACAAAATGACAGACTCTATTAACCAAAAGAGAGCTAATATATCATACTTGGGGATTGTCATAGTGTATTTTTTATTAAGATGAATGAGAGATATTTAAATTATACAGCCATTAATTCTCTTTTTATAAAAGATATTTTAAATTTTTATGTTAATTTTATTTATTTATGTTAAAAATTATAAATTTTATTTATTTTAAATTTTACAAAATAAATTTTATATTGATTAAATATATATTTAATATTTATTATATTATATAAATAATAAATAAAAATATTCTGATAAAAATAAATATAATTATAATTCATATTTTAGTAAAGAAAGTTAATATAACATATTTTTTGTGAGAGAGTAATGTAAATATTTAAAATAAAAAATTCGTATCATCTAAGCTTCACTCATTTAAAGGTGGTGTAATTTAACGTATCGTTTTATCTTCATCCCAACTTTGGAAACTTGAATTTGCCTTGGACTACTCTTTAGGCCGAAAGTGCTACCAACGATTTAGGCCCATTTGGAAGAAATGTTTCCCTTGGTTTCAATTTGGATTGGTGACCCACCTTTTTGTGTGGTTGACATATTTCCTTCATAAGGTTAATAAAAGTGTATCGTCTTTCTTGAAATTGGTTTAGGTGAACAATCTTAATGCTAATGACATATTGATATAGGTGAATAATCTTTCATTTAAAATCCCTTTATAACCTTATTGATATTGGTTTCTTATGGTAAAGCTAAGGTACATCAAGTTCTGTCCCTATGAATCTTAAGGCCAATGACATATATTATCTCACCTATATATTTCATATTAAAATTTTTAAAAAGAAATTATTTCACCTTATACAGCTATCACTTATCATTGGTTCAAGTAATATGTCATCCATATATGACACAAGAAAACAAATTTCACTTCCACTGACCTTTTAGTATATACACTAATCTATAATGTTCTTCACAAATCCAAATGAAGATATGATATCATAAAACTTTAACTACCATTAGCAAGAGTCTTGCTTTAATTTATATATGGATTTCTTAAGTTTATGCATTAAGTGCTCACTGACACTAAAGAAAAATCCTTTGAGTTATTTCATATATAACTCTTTCTTTAGTTCCTTATTAAGGAATGTCATCTTCACATCCATCTAATATAGTTCTAAATCAAAATGGACAACCAATACCATTACCACATGGAAAGAATCTTTTTTAAATATAAAAGAGAACATTATTATGTAATTGAGTGAATCTCTTGGCCACAAATCTTGTCCTATATTTCTTGATATTACTTAATAAGTTCATTTTTGTCTTATAAACCTATTTGCATCTAATGGCTTTACAACCACCAGACAACTTGACGAGATCTTAGACTATGTTAAATGCCATGAAATCCACCTCTTCCTTCATAGCATTGTACCATAATTTAGAATTCCTACAACTAATGGCTTTTGAAAATGTTTTAGAGTAATTTTCGACTCCTATATTGTAGTTAATTTCTTGTAGGTACACAGCATAGTCATTAGGAATAGTTAACTTTCTTATCCTAGCTTATCTTCTTAATGTTGAGTCAACATTCTCTTAAAGAGCACGTTGCTTAATTGGTTGCATAACAATTGCTGGTCGTTATTCAACAATTTGATCAACTTGGTCATGATTAACTATTTGTGGATACTTAATCACCAGTTTTTCAATACTAATTTGTACTTGACAAGCATGGATCATAACTAATCTATCACTTGATATGAGAGCATTAATACTAAATTGATTATTTTCAAAACCCAAATTCCAAAATTGATTACTTTCACTAATTAAGTTGTTCTCATAAAACTTTGCATTTCTTGATTCCATAATCCTAGTGCTATAAGATGGATAATAAATTTTATATCTCTTAAACCTTTTAGCATATCTAAAGAAGTAGCTAATGGTCCTTGGGTTTAACTTCTTTTCTTGTCAATTGTAAACATTACCTAAAATAGGCATTCCCATATGCACATATTTCTTAAACTTAGTTTCTAACCTTTCTATAATTCAAATAGAATTTTTTTAACAATCTTAGTTGGAACTTGCTTAAGAGTATACATAATCATCTTAAGGGCTTCAATTTATAGGGAATTAATAAGCTTGAAACCGCTTAGCATGCTTTTCATCATATCTGACAATGTTTAGTTCATTGTCTTAGCTACACCATTCTAGTCCAAAGACTCAACTATGGTATATTAGGTAACAATCACTAAGTACTTATCCATCTTTAATGTATTTATTGTAGTACTTACCACATATATTTGATTTTACTATCTTAATTTATTTAACACATTATTTCTCTACTTCTATCATAAATACTTTAAAGGAATCTAGTGCCTCATTCTTATTATTAAGACGCATATATCATATCTTTACATAAGGCTCAAAATCAGTAAAGTCAAAAGTGTTAAGTCCTCCATCATTTACCAATTTTTTCACCATTTTTATTGATATATGTTGGTGGAATATTATGACTAATATTCCAGCTTTATTTTTCCCTGTGTTATTGTTTTTTTTTAATTTCCTAATTTAGCTTTTACCTTTCTCGGTTAATCCCTGATTGGTGGGATTCAATTCTATTTTTATTGTTTTGAATATTTCTCGGTAGATATCATGGGATAGGGTAGTCTTAGTCTATTTCTCCGACTCTATATGTATCTTGCTTTTATCATTAAATAATAAATAGAGAATTATTCCCTACAATCGTTCATGGTATTAGAGCTCCACAGGACACTAGGGGAATGATCTCTTTCGGGTCGATCAGAGCCATGCAGGTCGAGTTAGAGGAAATCTTAGTCGCTGGCTCGTCGAGTGTGGCTCCTTTAGCATTGAACCTATCCTCTCTCCAAAATGGCATTGAAAATTCCCAAGCCTCCATCGTTAGTTGTAACACCTTAATCTACTACCGCTACCTAGCTTCTCACTGGGCTCAGTTCCACATGATTTCCAAAGAAACAATACTGTCAAACATGGTCCAAACGCTGAGTTTACGGTTGGGAATTATTTTTAGTGTAAAGATAACACTTAGAGCTTTCCAGAGAGCTATGGTTTGCTAGGTTCCCATTTTTCTATAATTAGTTATGATTTTCCAAGAGAAACACCTCCATCAAGGTGTGATTGTGAACTTAAGAAGGGAGAAGAGGAATTGAAAGGAAAAGCTAGTGTTGGCTTTAGCTCATAAGGTAGCTCTCTCTTCCCACTCTTTCTTGTTGCATTCTTGGATGTAATAGTCATTGTATGTTTATGTATATGCTTGTTGTGTGGAATATGCCATATGCTATTGCTTTGATGCATTGATGCCAATATGCTTGTGTGATGAATTGTAAGATTTGCTCAGGTGAGGTAGTACCGAAAGTCCCTTGAGATGGGTGAGGTGAAGCCGAAAGTCCCTTGAGAATAGGTGAGACAAGGTCAAAAGTCTCAATCGAGTGAGGCCAAGTCAAAAGTCCCTAAACTCGGGTGAGGCCATCCAAAAGTCCCTAAACTCGGGTGAGGCTAGACCAAAAGTCCCTGGAGCTCATTTTTGGCATTGTTGTGATTTCCATAGCATGTTCAACGTGTGTTGGATGTTTGAAAGCATGCAATCACTCTCTTAGAATGTAATCCTTCATATCAAACTCTCCTAACATACCAGAACCTAGAGTTTTCTCTCTCTCTCTAAAATGCCATCAACTCTTCCTCTCTCTCAAGCTCTCATGGTAGTGGAAACAACAATTTCAAAGAAAACACAAAGATTCAAAGGTGTTTTCCACTTTCCCTCTTCTGACCCATGCCCAAAATCCAACCATTTTCACAAACAAAACTGTAAGAAAAGAGGGCAAAGGGAGGGGATCCAGATTCTAAGGAGAAATGGGAGAAACTTGCTTACCTTTCTCTTGCTCTTCCTCCTTCTCTTGATCTCTCTCACTCTCCACGCCTCTTTTCGCTCCTTGGGTCGAAGTCTAGGGCAGATATGAGAGAAGAAATGAGTTTGGGCATTTAATGAAGTTTAATTCTCGCCTTTTACTCTCTTCCGGACTGACCCTCGCTACGGCGAAAATTAACCTTCGCTATAACGAGCTCGTGTTATCTGGCTTCGCTATGGCGAGGTGTAACCTTCGCTACGGCGAGATCATATCAGTTCCCTTCGCTATAGTGAGATTTGCCCTTCGCTATGGCGAACTCGCGTCAGTTCCAGACCTCACTCTCGCTATGGCGCATGCTACGGCGAGCTGCCCCCTAGTTTCTGTATGGACTGCTGCCAGCACTTGCTATAGCTAGAACCTCATTCGCTATTGCGAGGAGACATTCTCACGATAGCGAGACCATTTTTCGCTATTGCGAGAAGACTTAGCACAGTTTCTGGACTTCGAAAATTTTCAGCCTTCTACTTTCTTTCTTTTCCTTTTCTTTTCTTTTTCCCAGTTGTTACATTTCCACCCCTCTTAAAAGAAATTTCGTCCTCGAAATTTAAAAACTTACCTCAAGGGTATTCAGACCGTATCTAGATCAGTTTGTGGTGGTCTTTATTGATGATATTTTAGTGTACTCCCGATCTTTTGAGGAGCACGAGAGGCATTTGAGATTAGTCCTAGATACCTTGAGAGAGAAAAGGTTGTATGCCAAACTTAGTAAATGTGAGTTTTGGCTGACCGAGGTGCGATTTTTAGGTCATGTGATCTTACGAGATGGGGTTGCGATGGATCCCCATAAGGTTGAGGCTGTGTTACAGTGGGATAGACCTAGAACAATCACCGAAGTCAGGAGTTTCCTAGGTTTGGCAGGGTATTATAGACGATTTATTCAGGACTTTTCTCAGATGGCCTTACCACTGACGAGGCTAACTAGGAAAGATACACCATTTGTGTGGGATGAGAGATGTGAGAAGAGTTTCCAGGAGTTGAAGCTCTGTTTGACCACTACCCCTGTACTAATTATCCCTGACCCTAGTGAATCATTTGTGGTTTTATTGTGATACCTCGAGCAAAGGGTTAGGATGTGTGTTGATGCAGCAGGGTAGAGTAGTGGCATATGCCTCGAGGCAGTTGAGGCCTCATGAGGAGAATTACCCCACACATGACCTGGAGTTAGCTACCGTAGTGTTTACTCTTAAAATTTGGAGACACTATCTGTATGGTGCGACCATAGAGATCTATAGTGACCACAAGAGTCTGAAATACCTGTTTGATCAGAAAGAACTCAATATGAGACAGAGGAGATGGATGAAATTCTTGAAAGATTATGATTATGTGTTAAAATATCATCCGGGCAAGGCCAATGTGGTGGCGGATGCCCTGAGTAGAAAAACCATCCATGTAGCCCATATGATGATTAGGGAGCAGGAGCTCCTAGAGAAGTTCAGAAATTTGAACCTCTCTTGTCAGGTGGTATCGGGTAGATTGTATTTGAGTGAAACCCGAATTGAGAAGATCTTGAGAACCCAGATCTTAGATGCCTAGAGAGAGGATGAGTTCCTGAAACGGATCAGGAATGAGATCACCCAAGGTAAGACCTCAGATTACAAGGTGTCTGAGGATGACATGATAGTATATCAAGATAGAATCTGTGTGCCTAGTCAGAATGAGTTGAGAGAAAGCATTCTAGAAGAGGCACATAAGAGTAAGTATACTATCCACCCAGGTGCCACCAAGATGTATCAGGATGTGAAAAGAATTTTCTGGTGGCCAGGGATGAAAAGTGATGTGACGGAGTATGTGGCTATATACCTAGTGTGTCAGAGGGTAAAGATAGAACACCAGAAACCGGCTGGGTTGTTGTAACCTCTAGATATCCCTGAGTAGAAGTGGGATAGTATAGCCATGGACTTTGTCATGGGGTTACCCAGGACATCCTCTGGACACGATGCTATTTGGGTAGTTGTGGATAGACTGACGAAGTCTGCACACTTTTTAGCTATCAGGGCTACTCATACAATGGATAGATTGGCCCAGTTGTATATCAGAGAAATAGTGCGACTTCATGGAATACCCAATAGCATAGTTTCGGATAGAGACCCCAGGTTCACATCGAACTTTTGGAGGTCATTGCAGTATGCCTTAGGGACCAGATTGCGGTTTAGTACTGCATATCACCCCCAGACAGATGGTCAGACTAAAAGGACCATCTAGACATTAAAAGATATGTTGAGGGCATGTGTGCTAGAAATGAAGGGGAACTGGGATGTGTATTTACCGTTAGCAGAATTTGCATATAACAACAGTTACCATTCCAGTATTCAGATGGCCCCTTATGAGGCTTTGTATGGGAGAAAGTGCAGATCCCCTTTGTGTTGGGTTGAGCTAGGTGAGAGGAGTATGATAGGACCTAAGATTGTGGACCAGACCACCCGACAAATAGAATTGATTAGAAAGAGGCTCCTCACGGCCTAGAATAGACAGAAAAGCTATGCTGATAAGCGTAGGAGGCCGTTAGAGTTTGAGGTTGGAGACCATGTGTTCATTCGAATATCTCCAATGACGGGAGTAGGTCGGTCAATGAGGGTAAGGAAGCTCAGTCCTAAGTATATTGGTCCGTTTGAAATCCCTGAGAAAATTGGACCCGTAGCTTATCGAATAGCCTTACCTCCTAACCTAGTCCAAATCCACAGTGTTTTTCATGTCTCCCAATTGAAGACTGGTTTGAGGCCCCTGATTAGCGACAGAGTCACCCTACAACGGATCAGGAAGTTTAATACCCTTGTGGAGGTCAGTAGGGTGATAGAGACTAACTTGCAAATTATTATGCCTACTACGACTACGGTTAGTCAGAAGAGGGTTCCAGATTTGAAAAGGCTGAAACCAGAAGAGGGTTCTAGTTTGACCCCTAGTACTAAGAGGAGAGGCAAAGGGCCATGGAATAGAAAGCCACAGCGAGGTGTGCCACCTCCGTGGGGCCAGTCATCCTTGGGAAACTTTCTTGGTCGAATTTTATGAGAAGTATGTCCCAAGTTCGGTGAGGAAGAAGAAAGAGATGGAGTTCATTGGCTTGAGACAGACGGATGAGATGACTGTGGATCAGTACGTGGCCAAGTTCATAGAGTTGGTCTCAATAGCCACCTAGACACACAAAAGCATGCAATTACTCTCTTAGAATGTATTCATTCAGATCAAACTCTTCTAACATACCAGAACCTAGAGTTCTCTCTCTCTCTCTAGAATGTCATCAACTCTTTCTCTCTCTCAAGCTCCCATGGTAGTGGAAACAACAATTTCAAAGAAAACACAAAGATTCAAAAGTGTTTTTCACTTTCCCTCTTCTGACCCATGCCCAAAATCTAACCATTTTCATAAATAAAACCGCAGAAAGAGAGGGCAAAGAGAGGGGATCAAAGTTCTAAAATGAAATGGGAGAAGTTTCCTTACCTTTCCCTTACTCTTCCTCCTTCTCTTGGTCTCTCTCACTCTCCAAGCCTCTTTTCTCTCCTTGGGTCGAAGTCTAGGGCAGATATGAGAGAAGAAATGAGTTTGGGCATTTAATGAAGTCTAATTCTCGCTATTTACTCTCTTCCGGACTGACCCTCGTTACGGCGAAAATTAACCTTCGCTATAGCGAGCTCGTGTTATCTGGCTTCGCTATGGCGAGGTGTAACCTTCGCTACGGCGAGATCGTATCAGTTCTCTTCGCTATGGCGAACTCGCGTCAGTTCCAGACCTCACTCTCGCTATGGCGCATGCTACGGTGAGCTACCCCCTGGTTTCTGTATGGACTGCTGCCAGCACTCGCTATAACTAGAACCTCATTCGCTATTGCGAGGAGACATTCTCGCGATAGCGAGACCATTTCTCGCTATTGCGAGAAGACTTAGCACAGTTTCTGGACTTCAAAAATTTTCAGCTTTCTACTTTCTTTCTTTTCCTTTTCTTTTCTTTTTCCCGGTTGTTACATTAGTCATTGGCTGAATGGGAATAATTATCTACCATGGTCCCATTTGGTGCTTATGTTCATAAGAAGGAGAAGGAAAGAAAAATACGTCAGCACAATGCCACCTGATGCGTCAGACCTAAAGTACCAGACTTGGATGGCTGAGAACAACCTGGTTATGAGTTTGTTGATCAACTCGATTAACTTGGAAGTTAGCGAGCAGTTCATCTTGGTAACATCTGCGAAAGAAATCTGGAAAAACTCTAAACAAACTTATGCCACCATTGAAAATATTGCTGTATTATTCCAAATTAAGAGTCATTTGAGAGAGACCAAACAAGGAGAGAAGAATGTAACTCAGTATTACACAACATTGGTGAAGCTTTAGCAATAATTGGATCTTTATGATCTTCACCAATAGATGTACAATGAAGATATGACTTGCTACAGGAAGATTGTGGAACGAGAACATGTGTATGAGTTTCTGCTGGGCTTAAACTCTGTTTATGATGATGTTCGTGGCAGAATCATGGCTACTAGTCCTCTTCCAATAGTCATGGGAGTAGTTAATCTTGTCAAGTGTGAAGAAAGCAAGAGACAACTGGTTCATAGGACTCTAATCAACAATGGGGTTCCTGAATCCTCAGTTATGACTGCTAAGGGAACTACTAGACCAGAATCAAGGAAAAAATTGAGCAAACTTTGGTGTGAGCACTGTAAAAAAATCGAGCATACCAAAGACACATGCTGGAAGATCCATGGCAAGCCACCCAATTTAAAAAACTAAACTAAAACAGAAAGCAAAAGCTATGTAGCTGCTGGTAATGACAACTGAGAGTGATAATGCACCAGTAAGCAAGGAGGAAGTTGAGTTACTTAGAAAAATTCTGAGCAAGTATGATCTGAAAGCTAAAAAGGTTATATCTACAAGTAATATGGTGAATATAGGTAACACACGCACTGCCTTGGGTGTTAAAACCCTAAATCGTGGTATTTGGATTATTGATTCAGGGGCAAATGACCATATGACCTGTGATAAATCTTTACGTATTGATATTTAGCCTTGCCAAAGTCATAGAACTGTAAAAGTAGCAAATGGACAGGTTCTTAAGGTTGAAGGAATAGGAATTGTTATAATTACTGATAAACTTGTCTTAACTGGTGTCCTTTATGTGCCTGGTCTAGATTGCAACTTATTGTATATGAAAAGGCTTACTACAGGGCATAATTGCACAGCTAACTTTTATTTTGATGGGTGTGTTTTTCAGGATTTGGAGTCAGGGAAGAGGATTGGCAGTGCTAGGGAGTTTGATGGATTATATTACATTGGCAGATCGAATGGGAATAAAGAAAATGCTATTTTGTCATCCAATAATGAAATTACACTTTAACACTATAGGTTAGGCCACCCTAGTTTATCTTACATGAAGTAATTGTATCCCACTCTTTTCAATAATAAGAATTCTCTTTTTTAGTGTGAATTCTGTCAACTCTCTAAACACACATAAAATTCCTACTTACCTTGTGCTTATGAACCCACTAAACCCTTTTCTATCATACATAGTGATGTCTGGGGGCCATCAAGGACTAAAAGTAAGAAAAAGGCCAAATGGTTTATGACTTTTATAGATGATCATACAAGATTGACTTGGGTATATCTCATAAAAGATGAAGCAAAAGTTTTTTAGATTTTTAAGGAATTTCACTCCTTTATACTAAATCAATTCCATGCAAAAATTTAGATTTTTAGAAGTGACAATGGGAAAGAATACCTAAGTCAAGCTTTTGATCAGTTTTTTTACCACCAATGGTATTATACACCAAACTTTATGTGTCAATACACCACAACAAAATTGTGTATCAGAGAGAAAAAATAGGCATTTACTTGATATTGCAAAGTCTATTCTGCTCACTACCAATGTTCCAGATTATTTTTGGGGGGAGGCTATCCTTACTTCTGCTTATCTAATAAATCGAATGCCTTCCAAAACATTGGGGTTTATTACACCTTTATAGAAACTACTTGAAACCTATCACTCGGTTCCCTTTCTTAACCAGCTATCACATAAAGTATTTGGGTGTGTTGCTTTTGTTCATAATTACCATGGTGGAAAACTTGAACCCTGTGCTCATAAATGTATTTTCTTGGGTTATTTTTCTACTCAAAAGGGTTATAAGTGTTTTTCTCCTACTCTTAACCGATTCTTTGTTACAATGGATGTAACATTTTTTGAAAATCAGCCCTATTATCCAAAAACACCCATTCAAGGGGAGAGTAGTGAGAGTGAATGGCCGTTTTCAGTGAATGATAGCACACTAGACACATTATCCCAGCAAAATATATCCTTTATACCCTCTCTTTTATCTCCTGGACCTAGTTGTGATCAAATTAGACTAGAAAACCTTAAAACCCTGTCTGTCCCATACAATTATGATGCGACCAGACCTGATACATTCACTTTAGAGACCATCTTACCCTTTAAGCCCACTGAAACAAATGCTCCTAGCCTCAAACCAGATCAGAATTCTACTGAAAATGGTGATTGTGGTAAAGAGAAAGATATTGAAATTAGGGTGGACAAACCTAAAAACAATTCCAAAGTGTGCTTAAGACTATACACAAGAAAGAAGAGAGAAAAACAAGCAAGTGAGCAGTAAGCAGCAAGTGAAACTGAACAGGAGAAATCCATCACACTCCCCGAGCAAGGCCATGAATCAGAACCCACTACAAATTCTGAAGAGTTGGGTTGGCCTATAGCACTAAGGAAGGGAGTAAGGTCTTGTACAAAGCACCCAATCAGTAACTTTGTTTCTTGTAACAGGTTATCTCCACATTTTCAGACCTTTGTTGCTCTGTTATCTGCTGAAAAGTTACCTCATAGTTTTCAAGAGGTTGTCAAGGATCCCAAATGGAGGGAGGCAATAAATGACGAACTATGTGTACTCAAGAAGAATCAGACTTAGGTGGTAACAGATTTACCACAAGGAAAAACCGTGGTGGGATGCAAATGGGTGTTTACTATCAAATACAACTCTGATGGAAACATCAACAGGTATAAGACAAGACTTGTGGCTAGGGGGTTTACACAGACACATGGGATTGACTACCAGGACACTTTTACACCTGTAGCCAAACTCAACACTATTAAGATTCTCTTGTCATTAGCTGCAAATCTGGATTGGCCCCTACATCAGCTTGATGTCAAAAATGCCTTCTTGAACAGTGATCTTGAAGATGACGTGTATATGGAGTTGCCACCTAGATTAGGAGGAAATAATCATCCTCAGAGGGTATGCAAACTAAAAAAAATCCCTGTATGGCCTAAAGTAATCACCTAGAGCATGGTTTGGAAGATTTGCAAAGGCAATGAAGAATCTTAGTTACTATCAATGCCAGACTGATCACACCCTATATATTCGACATATAACCAATGGTAGGATAACTATCCTTATAGTTTATATTGATGACATTGTCATTACAGGTGATGATTGGGAAGGTATACAAGAGCTGAAGAATTCTTTGGCTCAAGAATTTGAATTCAAAGATATAGGTAACTTGAGATATTTCCTTGGAATGGAGATGGCCAGATCTAGTAAAGGTATCTCAGTGTCTCAAAGGAAGTATACTCTTGATCTTTTAGAGGAAACAGGGATGTTAGGAGCAAAGCCAACAGAAACTCCTATGGAATCAACATATAAGTTGAGCCTTAAAGAAGGTGGTACACTAGTAAACATAGGGAGATATCAGAGACTGGTGAAAAAACTGATTTATCTATCTTATACTCGTCCAGATATTAGTTTTCCTGTCAATATGGTTAGTCAATTTATGAGCAACCCTCAAGAGGAGCACATAGAGGCAGTATTTAGAATCCTGAAGTACTTAAAGATGACACCTGGTAAAGGGTTATTCTTTAAGAAAGGGGGAGTAAGGAACATTGAAGTGTTCACAGATGTTGATTGGGCCGGGTTTATACTAGATAAAAGATCCACCACAGGCTATTGTACATTTGTGTGGGGCAACTAAGTTACTTGGAGAAGCAAAAAACAACCAATGGTTGCTAGAAGTAGTACTGAAGCAGAATATAAAGCCTTGGCACTAGGTATATGTGAAGGAATATGGGTTAAGAGGCTTCTAGCATAACCACAAATCAAAATAGAACCTCCAATGAAAGTGTGGTGTGATAACATGGCCACAATAGGGATTGCAAAGAATCCTATACATCATGACAGAATAAAGCATATGGAGATAGATCGCCATTTTATCAAAGAGAAAGTGGAATCAAGATTAATTGATCTTTCCTATGTGCCCACCAACAATCAAGTTGCAGATATTTTTACCAAAGCACTTGTAAGAGTCAAATTTGAAGAACTTAGTTGCAAGTTGGGAATGATGGATATCTATTCACCAGCTTGAGGGGAAGTGTTGGTAGAATATTATGACTAATATTCCAGCTTTATTTTTCCTTGTATTATTGTTATTTTTTATTTTTATTTCTTAGTTTAGCATTTACCTTTCTTGATTAATCCTTGATTTGGTGGGATTCAATTTTATTTTAATTGTTTTGAATATTTCTCAGTAGATATCATGGGATAAAGTAGTCTTAGTCTATTTCTCTGACTCTATATGTATCTTGCTTTTATCATTAAATAATATATAGAGAATTATTCCCCACAATCGTTCAATATATAACCTAGCCCACAGTGCCAAAAGGTAGAGGAATTTTCATTCGTAACGTATCTTTTAATACCTATAGTATGCAAAATAAGCATTGAATCATAAAAGGTATTGCCTTGTAATTAATTTGAAAATAGACAACTGCAAATTTTACCATTTCTAAAAACATCAGATTTAATAAATTAACTTAAACATATTATTTAAAAATTCAAATAAATATCCAAATAGTACAAGTTTAAAAACAAAAACCAAGTTTCTAGAGAAGCTTGATACATGAACAGTCCTATCTAAAATCAAAATAAAGCTAATATCTAGTACTAACCTATAAGTTCACATAGCTTTTTCTTGTGAGCCCATCTTATTTTTTTAAATAGATGAACTACTTACTATCCACTAGCTTTCTTTAGTTTAAAAAGCTCTACAAGGTATTAAAGATATGGATTATAGAACCAATTTAATCCACCATGTGTCACTACTAATATTCACCATACTAGATTTATAACAAAAGAAAAAGATTGAGTTACCTTACATTACCACACATGCACTTTATCCTATTTCCATTAAGAGTTATCCCTCCTCTTAAACACAAATGGCCTGTAGTTTATTGATAACCCATTTCTCCTTATGTGTGTGATAAGAGCATTTAAAGGCTGTATATTAAAGTGACAGAGAGTTCAGGATGAAAGACACAAAGAAGGACTTATATATTTCAACCTCAAGCTCTATAAACTGAGCCACTATATTCCTTATTTGCATGTTGCACACTGTAATGCCTAGTATGTTGTTTGAGATCAGGTTGAAGCCCCTGATCAGAGACAGAGTGACTCCATAGAGGATTAGAAATTTTAATACCCTTGTGGAGATCAGCAGAGTGATTGAGAATAATTTGAAGGACATTATGCCTGCTGCCACAGTGTCTAGTCAGAGAAGGGCTCTGAAATTGAAGAGGCCACGACCCGAAGAGAGAGCTAGGTCTGCACTTTGAGTTGCCCAGGGTTCTCAGAGGCCCCAAAAACCATGGGAAGCCCCAGGATCGGTAAAGCCCCTCCGATGTACTCTTTCCAACGTCAGTTGACCCAAACTTTGACCGGTTCGTTCAGGAAGGTTTTAACTCCAATTTGAGTAATTTCAAAGGCATTTTATTAAATTTGGAATCTAAATTTTATAATGGAAAAGACAGTTCTCAAAAAGGAGCTAAAACGAAGGAGAAATGAAAATACTAAGAACGAAGGGCAAAATTGGCATTAAAGTGTTAAAGGAAGCTTCTTTCTTCTTCTTTATATGCCACGTTCTGCCTCCCCCTCTCTAAACCGACTTGCTTTTGCCCAATTACAGAGGAGAACTCCAGCTTCTTAGGCGCACAAGAGGAGGAAGATTTTGGAGGAAGAAATTCAAGAAAAAGGTAAGAAACTTTAAGAAATTCCATATCCTTCCTTTTTGATCCTTGCTCATCTCCTCCTAAGCTTTCTTTCTATGGTTTTAATAGAGAGTTTGGTGCTTTTTTGGGGGCAGAACAGAGAGGAAAATTTTGAAAATTGAGAGAGTAAGCCAACCAAGTGGAAGAACAAGCCAAAGGAAGCAAGAAAACAAGGTAAAACTTCTTTTCCTTGGTAGTTTCTTCCTCCCCCTTCCTCTTGCACGAATTTGGCCACCATGAGCCCACTTCTTATGGGCTGTTTTCTGTCTAATTTATGGAGGGATTAGAGGTTTTGGAGCTGCATAAGATGATTATGCAGCTGCAGGAAGCCTTAGCTAGGCAAGAAGAAACCAGAAGAGAGGCCCCTCCGCCGCCTCAGCCTCAGCCATCCACCTTCGGTGCACCCCAACCTTCCACTTTCGGTGCTCCACCCCCACCTCCCCAGGAATCAGCTCAGGCTCCGCCATCTATCCAAAAACAATTGAATCAATTCAGACAGAACACCCCACTGGTGTTTGATGGTCAGTTAGATGCTGACAAGGTAGAGCCCTGGGTGATGGAGATTGAGAAGATATCCTCAGTTATGGATTGCACCGCTGAGCAGAAGGCCCAGTTAGCCACCTTCATGTTACAAAAAGAAGTAGATAGATGGTGGCGTAGCACGAAGTCTCTGATGGAGATGAAGAATTTGCAAATCAACTAGGAGAACTTTCTAGTGCAATTTTATGAGAAATACTTTCCCAACTCAGTGAGAAAGCAAAAGGAGATGCAGAGTAGCAGTCCGAACCTTTACCCCTTTTCGCATGTCAAACATTTCTGTGTTATGTTTCATAGCCTGGACGTATTTTTGTCATAAAGTAAATATGTGTAGGTTTCCAAAATGGACAAGAATGCATGATTACAATTTTTCTAGATTTCCAAGGCTCCGTACAGGATGGCTCCCACCGAACTTGCTGAGTTAAAAAAGCAGATAGAGGAGCTATTAGAAAAAGGATTTATACGCCCTAGTGTGTCACCCTGGGGAGCTCCAGTATTGTTCATGAAAAAGAAAGATGGTAGCTTGAGATTGTGTATAGATTATAGAGAATTGAATAAGGTCACCATAAAAAATAAGTATCCTCCATATAGATTATATGGAATTTCTTAAAGTTTTTTACCTTTTTCTTGAATTTCTTCCTCCAAAATCTTCCTCCTCTTGTGCGCCTAAGAAGCTGGAGTTCTCCTCTATAATTGGGCAGAAGCAAGTCAGTTTAGAGAGGGGGAGGCAGAACGTGGCATATAAAGAAGAAGAAAGAAGCTTCCTTTAACACTTTAATGCCAATTTTGCCCTTCGTTCTTAGCATTTTTGTTTCTCCTTTGTTTTAACTCCTTTTTGAGAACTGTCTTTTCCATTATAAAATTTAGATTCCAAATTTAATAAAATGCCTTTGGAATCACTCAAATTGGAGTTAAAACCTTCTCGAACGAACCGGTTAAAGTTTGGGTCAATCGACGTCGGAAAGAGTACATCGAAGGGGCTTTACCGATCCCGGGGCTTCCCATGGTTTTTGTGGCCTCTGAGAACTCTAGGCAACTCAAAATTTCCATTTAAAAAGCCCTCCTAGGTGTTTTTCCAAAATTACACTTATTTACGAAAATGCCATTGGCCTTTCGGCAAATTTTTTGAATTACTTTGGCCCCAGTTTCTAGGCAACTCAAGGCTCAAATCCTCAATTTCTATTATTTAACATTTTATCCAAATTTTATTTGGCCTTGAATCACTCATCTCAAAGGACTTACTTTTCAAACTGGCCCATTTCTGTATTTTTATAACATACCAGGCGTTACATTTTCCACCCCCCTTAAAATAAATTTCGTCCTCGCAATTTAAATACGTACCTCAGGGAAATAGCTCTGGATATTTTCATTTCATGTCATCCTCTAGTTCCCAAGTTGCCTCTTCAGATGTTGGGCCCTTCCAAACCACTTTCACCAGAGGAATGCTCTTGTTTCTCAGTTGTTTCAATTTGGCATTCATAATCCTCTCTGGCCTCACTACATAAGAAAGATTTTCCTGCAATTGAATATACTCATATTCTATGACATGTGAGGGGTCTGGTAAATACTTCTTCAATTGGGAGACGTGAAAGATATTATGGATTTGGGTTAGGTTTGGAGGTAGGGCTATCCAGTAGGCCACGGGTCTGATTTTCTCAAGAATTTCAAATGGACTAATATACCTAGGACTGAGCTTCTTTACCCTCATAGACTGACCTACCCCAGTCACTGGAGACACTCGGATGAATACGTGGTCTCTAATCTCAAACTCTAACGGCCTTCTTATCCGATCGGCATAACTTTTCTGTCTACTCTGAGCTGTAAGGAGTTTGCATAGCCTGGACGTATTTTTTTCATAAAGTAGACATGTGTAGCTTTCCAAAATGGTCAAGAATGCTTGATTAAAATTTTTCTAGATTTAGTTATGAATTTTGAAACTTCATATCAGTAACCTGAACCAGTAGCCCAGATAGCAGTGACCCCAGTGAACTTTTGGATGTCAAACGTTCTCCCCTTAATGATTCATGAGCAGAAATTATTTTTACCATGGGGTAGACATCCAGAGATTTTTGTAATGGTAAAGTTTGCTGGGTTTCGATTTTTGTGGATTTAGTTATGAATTTCTGAAATTGTGACAGAAAAACTAAGATTTTGGCCGAAAATGATAGAGTGAATTTGATGTTCCCTTTTGAATTCCACGAGTTGTGGGCCAACTATGGTGATGCAAATGAGTTGTATATCTGTAATTAAATATGAGAATGTGATGTATGAGCTCATATGGTCCTTGTGACACCGAATGGAATTTTCATACGCGACGCAATGCGAAATAAGACATTATTTTAATGCCATTTTTTTATTCCCTTTATGCAATTCATCATATGAGACATAGAAATGATAAGGAGCAAAGTAGAAATATATAGGGTTACACACACATTTTATGTTAATAAGCTTCATAGACATTAATTTTGTAGTCAAAGAGCTTACTAAGCCCTTATTTGAACATTCAAACTTTTCATCAATGGTCTTTAGCAAATCCTTGATGCCTTCATGCTCTCCTATCAATCCATGTGCACTAACAAGTAATTTTGTTTTTATATGTATCCTACTAAGGTAATTGGATTGCTCAGAGCATTCAAAAAGGTTAATTTAAAAACTATTACTATTATTTATAAGCGTAAGGATTTATCATTTCTAATAGTATAATCAATGTCCATGCACTTTAATTAAAAGAGA
The DNA here is from genome assembly GCA_032878935.1 of Erythrophleum fordii. NCBI lineage: Eukaryota > Viridiplantae > Streptophyta > Magnoliopsida > Fabales > Fabaceae > Erythrophleum > Erythrophleum fordii. The sequence continues at coordinate 41,377,303 of JAVQMF010000053.1, read as the reverse complement.
ATATTCCCCTTCCAAATCTTATAAAGTTCAAGAACTTGATTATAACAAATATTATTTCATTGAGAAGTTGCATAAAATTACATGTAATGTCAGTATTTAAGGCAATTAAATATTCCATAGTACATGTCCTTCGAACTACGAGTCTAGTAACAAATAAAAATGTCTATACGCTAAGTTTTATTTAATTAGATTCATGTATAAAATATAGTAAAACTAACAAATTATATCTCTTATCTCAGTCCTTGTAGGTAAATTAAGAAAAAGAAAAATTCACTACCTCATCTTAATTAATCATATAAAATATGATAACATTCCTATAGGATAATAATTATAAATATAATTCATTACAAATTGATGTCATTCTTCTTTATATGATCCTAAATTTAATTTTAATGCCCAATGAACCATTTTAGAATAATTAAAAGTATTGTAACTAAACTCTAATTAAATTAAAATTATATAGATCAGATGACATTTTAACCAAAATTAAATACTTATATATGATTAAACACAAATGCATAAACAAATATTCTATAATGAGAATTAAATAATTAATCTATTAATAAACTAGAGAAAAAAGTGACTAATTAATAAAGCAAAAATTTTCCTTTTAATTTAACTCAAATATGCCACAATTATTGCCTCAAAGTTACTTATCCAAAATTAGGCATAAATTAAATGATATTAGAAAAATTAATTTTTCAACAATTTTTGACTAAAAAGCCACTAAATGTTGTAAAAAAAAATGAACTTAAAATGTCAAAAATAATTTTACCAAAATTTGGACAAATTATAATGTACAAAATAATTTTTGGGCAAAAATAAATGGCCCAAAAAAATTAATTATTGCCAAATTTAAACAAAATATTGGTCCAAAAACATTTTTCCTAAAATAGCTCAAAAATTTAAAAAAAAAAAAATTTGCCTACTAAATTTGCCCAAAATATTTAAAAGAATTGACTCAGTAGTTATTTTGGCAAGAGCACTCTTATTCCCATTAAAAGTTTTGTCTAAAAACTTGCCTAAAACCCAAAATGCTAATCTAAATATAGGTTCTGATCATATTTAGCATATAAGATATAAGTCTAAAAGGCAAAAAGGCCCACACAAAATTAACTATTTCATGAATTATTTATTTTTTTTATACTAGATGTGTTTTAAAAATGAAAACAAAACCAAATTTGTTTTAAGCCTAAAAAATAAAGCCCAATTTCCATTTAAAATGAAGCCTTAATACGCTAGTCCAATAAAACAATGTAAAAAATATTCAAACACACAAGACTCAGCTCAAATTGCTCATTAGTGAAACATTAGGTTTCACTAAAACATAAACAAAATGACATATCATTTTCCTTAAATCCTAAAATGCAAGATGACCATGTAACGAAACAACATGTCATTTTGGTCTAATGGCCAAATGACATGTTGTGTAGGTTGCCTCCTACCTAGAGCTAGGCTTATTTGACTTGACTTGACCCATTTTCAGATCCAAATGAAAACCCAAGCGGTTCTCATGCTATAAGCATCTATTTTTTATGCTTCCAAAGCCAAAAATGATCAAAGGATAACTTAAATTATTTTTCTAACATCAAAATGAATTAAAAACACATGAATACTCCAACCCAATATAAGTATAAAAAACCACAACATTCAACTTTCATGGATTTGGAAGGCTAAGGCCAAACCAGCTATATACAAACTACAATTATGATATTCAAATATAAAGAAATGTGGAAACGACTTACATACATATCTTCAGCCATTGCTTTCCTAGGTTGAACTACATGTTCTTTACCTTATGGGTGCTTTAAAATTTTGGGTGCCACTTTTTGTGTTGGTGTATAAATACCTTTTGAGCTTTTTAAGATAGTGAAACCAAACTTGGGGATCTATGGGTTTATATTAGTGAATTTTGGTTCCTTTCCATTAAAGGGACCGAGAAATATGATGGGTAGAAGGAATATTCCTTTCATGTAATCTCAAAGTCTAAAATACACATATCATATCCAGAATTGTTGCATTAGATAAGTTAGCTTATTACCAATATTATAAAATGGCTAACACATACTTCCAACTTCTTGTTACAAAATGTCATTAAGCAGATTGCCACATAATATACAATCATCATCATTGCTATGGAATGAGATTTCCTTTACTATATCAGTTGTGTTGTTAGCCATTACTAGTTTATTTCAAGCCTCACCTACTTTGCTTGTTTCTTGTTGTTTCTGTTCCTCAATCTTTTTCCCATGCTTTGAGGTTTCCTTCTGGAATTTCTACATCAATCAAACCCACCCTATCTTTCCACCATTGCCATGTTTGACTGCTAAATGAATTCATAGAATAGGTAGAATAAATTTCCCATCTTTTTCTTTATTAGTCTTTTCTTTCTATTTTCTCTCTATAGTAATAAGCAAAACCTTTTCTTTCTCTTTCTTGGTTAGCTTGCAATGAAGATGTAACAAAGAAGGTAATGGCACTAACATGGCAAGTTACTCTAAAGACCATAACTGTGAAATAGGGAAGAGAGAAAATGATTAATGTTATCCTATTTATACATTTTCTCCTCTGCAGACATGAGGGCTTGTTGAAACTCATAAGGAATGAAAGCAACAAATTTTTGATCTAACCTTTAAACCCTAGCCCACCTACATCGCACATGTTGCCTAGTAAATGCTTATGTTATGAGAATTACTCTACTTTAGCTTTGCCAGGCGTACACTTCATTAACGAAGTCATCACAAAATAAGGGACCAAAGTTTAAAGGTTTGAAAACTATAATGATTGACTTGAAAAATATATATACCATAGGAGCCAAATTGAGAATTCAAACATATTATAGAGACTAAATGACTTTTTTCCTAATATTTATTTTTAATTATAATATATCTTTTAGTTTAAAAAATTAGAGTTATTTTTTAAAATCTTTTTTCCTTAAATAGAGGAATCTAAAGTTCCTACTTCACATATATGCTTTCCTTAAAATGATTTGAGTACATGAAAACAAACTTTCACCTATAAAGTTAAAATCACTAAGAACGTTGATAAAGGAAACAAAGTTTTCTTCAAGTTCTTAGTCTAATCAAGACAAAGAGTTTAAAAAGTTAAAAGATCATTGAAGGGAGAAAGTCACACCATAAGATTTATAATGGTTCAAAAACCATACGGTCCTACATCTACTTCCCAAGAACATAGTAAGATAATTTTATAATAAAGGTAACCACCATAAATTACAAACTAGGCAACCCTTTCACTAAGGCTTAACCACATAATTAATAAGGTAACCTTAAAGGCTCACCTTTCTAGTCTTCATGTCAATACAACTAGGTATCTTTAAGAGTTTAACTTCCTTAGCTCTCATGGTTGCTTAGAAATTTAATCAAATAAAGCGCAGAAGATAGATTTAAAAAGTAAGGCTCATTAAGAGCACAACAAACAAATCACTATTAACTCATTAAGAATAAGAGATCCATAATCAACTCAGTAAGTTAACAAGAATATGATTTAACAAATTTTACAGTGCAAAAGCCAAACTCACTTTAGAGCATTTTTAGGAATTTGCTAACAAACCTTGCTAGAAGGGATAAATGCAAAATTAGCTTAGCAAATTTAATAGATGAAAATGATAGCTCTCACTTGGATAATATATGTTCAACTCTGCTTCATCATCTTCAAGACAACTTCCTTAAATACTAATGATGAGAAAAATAATTGTTACACATTTTGTTCTTTTTCTTTCTTGTTTAGATGAGTTCCAATGATTGCAAAATCTTCAACATTGAATGCTTCACACTATATAAGGTCTTCCGATGTTCATTTTGGCCTTATTTATTATGGTGGCATTTATTTTTCCTTCTTTATTATTTCTTAATGGTCATTTATACCACACTTAATACATGAGAAATGTTTCTAGCTTTCTTTCTCTTTTTTATGAACCAAGCTTAAAGTAAATATAAGTAGAGAGAAACAAGACTTCTGAAGATGCATCTCATGCCTTTCTCTTTTTGCATTGTATTTTTTAATTCAAAACACTATTGTATTAGAAAGCAAGAAGTTGATAGCTTTTTTCTCTAGCATTGTGACATCCCTTTAGCTTCTTTTTTTTTTAAATCAATCTCCTTATGATATTGTACTTGCAATATGGTATGAGATAGAGAATTTGATTGATTTAAGCTTTATTTCATTCTTTTGTCTTTTCTCTTTCCTGCTTTCTAAATAGATTGTGCTGTGTTAAAAGTGTGACAAAAGAATATCAAATTTCACTTCCTTGATTTCTTAGATAATACCTAATGATCCATATCTATACAACAGACAAAATGGAAGTCAACTCTTGATATTTTAATTGTTGTATGGGCCCAAATTAGTTTGTCTTCCTTTAGGCCTAAAAGGGATATTTTCATGTGAGAATATTTTGGCTTAACGAAGTGAAGCATTTAGACTTTTTCTTTTTGTTTTTTTACCTAAATCACTTTTGAAACTTTTAGATAGAATATTTCAACCCAAGACATATTAAAGATCTTTACCTAAACATTTTATAGTAGTAATTTTAAACATTTTGACCTAACGTAAATAATAATAAAGCATATTTTGATTTTTTAAAATATTATCACAATAAAATTCTTTTTCATGTTTGACATAATTAAAACAATTTAGGGCCTTTAATCCAACATTTTACTTGATTCATCATAATGAAAAATTTAAGAGAGTTTTGATTGACAAATAGATTGCAAATTGATTACAAAGGATATAACAATAATTTGGTAAATTCTTCCATACAACAGGAAATTTTGATTTAGCTATGCAAGTCTAAGTGGACCAATATGATGTTGTCACCTCAATGCCAAGTTCCAAAGTTAAATGAGTGTGTAAGAAGTTACTAAAATTGATAGAAGACCCAACAAACTAAAAAATGAAACGTAAAATTTTCAATTCAGCCCTATTAAGTTTGGCCAGTATTAGAATAGCCCTTTAGTGTTTAAACTTACAATTTAAACCACATAAATTACTTATTTCTAAAAGAACCCAAAAACACTTGCTCTTATCCCAAGCCTAAGTTTGGATTTGATAGTCTCTCTCATGTCTAGTCTTAGTCAATCTGGCATCCGCTTCCCTCGATGTTTAATCTATAACGTTGTGTTTGGATGGGGGAAAAGAAAAATAGAGGAAGAGAAAAGTACAAAGAAAAGGGAGAGGAGAGAAAGTGAAAAGAAAATATTTCCCTTCAATGTGTTTGGATGGATGAAAAGAAAATGAGGAGAAAAAAATTTATTAATTTATAACGATAATAATTTTTATATTTTTAAAAAATCATGTTTTAAATATAAATTAATTACTTTAAATTTAGACACATATTTTTTTAAAAAAATAAGAATAATAAATTTTAAAAAATTTATGAAACTATATTTTAATTTTTTTAAAAAAAATTTGGTTAAATAATAAAATTAAAAATAATTGTGAAAAATATTAAAATAGTAAAATAAAAAATTATTTAAAAATATAATCAAAATAGTTTATTATAAAAAATAAGCTTAAATTTTTAAAAAATACATATTTTAAATTAATTAAATTTTATTTTTTAAAAAATTATTTAGTCATTATTATTTTAATATAATAAGTATGATTTTTTATTTTAAAAAATTATAAATATTATTTTAATATATATTAATTAATTTAAATATAATATATAATAAATATTTTAATATATATATTATATACAATATATTATTTATATAATATATATATATATATATATATGTTAGATGGGATGATATAATTCATCCTATCCGACCAAAATGCAGTTGGATATTACTCCAACGACGTTTTGGATGCAACAATAACCAACTGCATTGCAGTGAGTTTGTTATTTTTTTTTTTTGTTTGTAAGAATCTAATTTATTAATTTCATTGAAAAAATATATTAATATTTTGTAAAATATATTCATTATTAATTAATTTTATATTAAAATTTAAAATAATGAATTATAATATTAATTAATTAATTTAAATATAAAAAAATTTCTTAAATTAATTTTTTTGTTTGTGACTATTTTTTTTCCTTTTGATATATAATTTATTGATTTTAAAATTAAAAAATAGTTTAAATATATATATTTTTAAATTAATTAAATTTTATTTTTAAAAAATTATTTATAATTATTATTTTAATAAAATAAATATGATTATTTATTTTAAAAATTTATAATTATATATATATATATGCTTTGGCAAGGACGAGAACATGGAAAAATTTTTTTGTCGTTTTCTCTTCATAATTTCTCCAAATATGGAGAGAAAAATTTTGTATGGGGCCCACCATACTTTTCTTTTTATTTTTTCTCTTCTTTCTAGTTTTCTCTCTAAACCAAGCATGAGAAAATTCTGTTTTTCTCTCTCCCCTTTCTATTCTCTTCACGTTTCTTTTCATCTAAATGCATTTTGTCATTTAACTTTCTATCTATACTTTTGTTGGTTGTGGACTGTACTTGGTGGTTGTGGATGATGAAGAGGTTCTATTTGTTGCACTCATAAGATCGAAGCAATATGCACACATAATGTGTTCATAATCTTCATTTTCATTATGAGTTGCCTGTTTAGCATTGCTTATGTTCTGGAAATACTACATTTTTGGTTTATTTAGGAGGAAGATGCCTTTCATGGATGATAATAGTTCATTGTAGGGATGAGAAATTAACTGATTCTTCAAATAAGTGAACTAATCATGCACAAAAAGTAATTAGCCTCAAAATAACGTGAAGTTGATTGCAAAAAGTGGCTCATAAGATTGTAGACCAACCAACTTTGAGGTTGGGTTAAACAGATATGGGTTTAGGGACAGTTAGCAAATCCAAAGGGGCAATGGTGAGAATTACAAGAATCAAGGGGATTTTGTTATTTCATAACTTAATGGGCCAAACATGTCAATAACACTTAGATTTAAGTGTGTTGGGTGTATTTCAAATTTTAACATCTTGTAACAGATTAATGTAGCCTTCCACGTGGCATTGATGTGGCTACACGTTATTGGTCCATATGGAGTCTGGGGCATATGGAGTGGCATAGAGACCCAAATCACCTGCTAGGGCAGAGAAGAAAGCACCTAATAATTTTAAATTTTAAATTTTTTAAAATTTAAATGATATGAGGATTATTACATCAGGGCTAATAAATAATAGAGTTGTTAAGCTTTAAAAAAATTGTGAAAAATATTGCAATAAGAAACAACGATTAAGGTAAATAAACAATACAATTTCTCTATATATATTTTTCGCGGCTGAAAGACGGAAAAGTAATAAGCTAACATCATAATAACGTAAAAGCAGCAGAAGGAAGATTATTTACGGAAAGGTAATAAAGGGATGAATTCGGATGTACAGTATCCGAATTTAAACCGTGGAATTCGGAATGATGACAACCGAATTTGGTGAAATAATTTTTTTAAACAAATGGGAACAATTCGAATTTCTTTTAAGTTATTTTTTTTGTCTTGTTAATTAAAAAAATTGGATTAAAAATAAGTAAATGAAAAAAATACTTATTAATTTAAGTAATCTGAGTTATAAAAATATTAATAAATATAATAATTATTATATAAAATTGAAGAAGCAATGTATGTATAAATAAATTATTTTGATTTAATTAAAAATTTAAGAAGTAATATCGAAAGTTTTAAATATTAAAAAATAATTGAAAAATAAAATATTGATTAAAGAATAATGAACATTTGAAGTTAAATGGGGTGATGATGCAATTTTCAATTCAAATTTCATGTAATGTGGAAAGATGTTGACGGAAAAGTAATAAATTAATATGGGAATGTCAGAAAAGCAATAAGAGAATGATTAAATACTAAGGAATAATAAATATTGAAATTCAGACACTGTGTATTCGAATTTGGCAGTAGATAAACTCAATTTTGGAAGCATGATTTTGGATGCTATGCATCTGAATTTCAAGTAAAAAAAATGATTTTTTTTAAATTTCATAGAATTTGGAAACGTGGCTTTCGATTTTTATGAAATTAAATTTTTTTAAAATTTAATAAAATGTTGGATTGGTACACATTGAATTTTTATTAAACTTTTTTATTTTATTAATAAAAAAGATTTGATTAAAAATAAATTAATTAAAGGAAATATTTGTTTAAACAATTTTATTTATTAATATATTAATAAATGTAATAATAATTATATAAAATAAAAACAAATAAATTGGTTTGATTTCATTAAATATCTAAGAAATAACATCGGAAACTTTAAGTATTAAAAAAGAAATAAGAAGTAAAATATTGATTAAAGAGTAATAAATATTTGAAGTTAAATTGGATAATGATGTAATTTTTTTAAATGAAAAAAATTAGTTTGCTTTAATTTTAATATAATATAATATTTTAATTTAAATTAAATTTAATAATATAAAATATTTGTCTATATTTTTTAATTTATTTTATTTAAATAAGATAAAAGATTAAGCCAAATACCTTTAGAATTACAGTATATTATATTTTATAATTTTATTTCAATAGTTAGTTAAAAAAGATACGTATTTATTTAAATAATCTAATCTATTGAAATATTAATAAATATAACAATAATTATATAAAATGAAGGGTGTGAGGTATGTGAAAATAAATTATTTTAATGTAAGTAAAAATCAAAAAAGTAATATCAGAAGCTTTAAATAAACAAAAATAAGAAAAAAATAATTAATGAGTAAAAAATATTTAAAGTTAAATTGAGTTATGCTTGTTTAAGTAAAAAGAAAAAAATTACTTTACTTCCATTCGAATTTAATGTAATATTTTTAATTAAAGTGAATGTGATTATGAAGAATATTGATAAATTTTGTTGAATCCATTTTATTTGAATAAGATAAGAAATTAAGCCAAATTGTTTATTAATATGATCTGAAAAAAAAATTAAGCCAAATATATTTACGTTTATTCTATTTGAGTAAGATAAAATATTATTTGTTAATATAATTAATAATTTTAGTCTAATTTATTCGAAGGTAATAGAATAACATAATGTATATGTATTATTTGTTAAAAAATATTTGTCTAATAAATTTTTTTGATATTGAATATTTGTTTTTTGTTAAATGGTTTGATTAAAATAACAATAAAATTTCAATAAAATTTGCATAAAATTTTATCAATTTCCTTTTCAACTTTTAAAATTATTTAATAATTGTTGATATAGGAAAATGTTTTTAAAGAAAATTAATAGTACGTTGGGATTAAATTATATTATTGTAAATATTCTAAATACATTTATAGCAAATGACTTCCGGTGCCACAATGAGGTCTTCTTCTTTCACGTCGTGGTCGTTGTTGGCCTGATTGTTCTAGTTGTTAGTGCTCTTGTACTGTGAGATTTGTGTTTAAATCTATGGATGGAGACTGAGCTAGAGGAATCGGTTCATGCGGTGTCATAAATCCTGATTGCGATGATCCTCCTGGTTCAAAGGAGTAACTAGTATACATAGCATTAAATACGGATGTATCAAAAAGAATCTGCCCGAATGATCCGAAAGAGAGAGACAACTGCTGAGGAGTGTTAGAGGAAGGCGAAGGTGATGGTTGCATGCATGAAGAGGGCCCAATTCCACCAACGTCATCAAACTGGTCAGGTGGCACTGAATAAGAAGGACCAGGTATACTAATATGTTCTTGAATTGGGGCTGGAATGTATGAAGACATACTGGGAATATCTCGCTGAACTGGACCCTGTTGTTGCTGACTATTTTCTTCAGTAGTGGGCTGTTGGGTCGATAGGTAACCTTGATGTCTTTTTCCTGGACGACCAGCAGGAATATGAGGTCTAGGAAGATCCGACGCCTGGTCAGCTGGCTGAGAAAATAGTGACAATCGCTGCTCACCAAGAGTACGTAGTATATTGCTAGAGTATCGACCAACAATATCACAAAAATTGGCAGGTAAAGGATTCTGTAAGTGCAGCCTATAAAGTCCCTCTGCTAAATCAGCCTAACGAAACAAAAGTGATAAGTTAGATATTAGCATGTAAGAAGATAAGAAAACAACAATGATAAAGTTAATGAGTAAGAAAACATTGTACCGCATATCCAGTAGCAGCACTCGACCTCTGGATCCATCGACGTGTGCGTTGCCAATACCACCGCATGTACTTAGACGTCCGATCAAATGGCTCTTCAGTTACAGGAGACTGAGTTATCGTATCTCGCCATCCATACCATTGTTGGATGAAAGTACTATGCTCAGACACCCAGTTGGTCTGAGTTCTGCCCCGAAGTTGTAAATTATGGAGGGAGTCTAACTTGACTGGTTCTTGAGAAATAGGTTGATGACGACCAAATTGTCGTAAAACACGATCTGGATGGTGCCACTCTATGATCCATAAGCATATGAGTGGCATAGATGCTATCCAAATGTCTGGAGAAGCCAAACAGTACTGTGGAATTAATTCTTGCACTGCCTGTGGCTGGTATGGACGCCATATAATTTGAGAGAAATATTAGATAAAGTAGTAAGTAAATATCAAATATGTAATTTAAAAAAAAATTATGCAAATCGAAGACCAAAAATCCAATACACACCTCATCATCTCTCATAGCATCTAGTAAAGCTCTATATAATCGCAGAGCTCTGACACTCGGGTGCGGAGGGCATCTAACATTTTTCCATCTGTTACAATGAATAAATATTTTGGTTAAATAATAGGTAATTACTAGAGTATTTCTCAAAGAACAAATAGGATAGTTCAAACCTGAAACCAAGAGGTGGGAGTATAGGGTATTCCTCAATGCGAAGTTCACGGAAATGTGGTATCTCAGGTGCAAGCATAGGAAATCGATCCCATGCCCACAAATGTAGTAACGTTAAGCATCCAGCAATGCCACAATCACCCTTATAGGTTGCATTACACAGCTCCTGATAGAGATAAGCTAACAGTACAGATCCCCAACTGCAACGGCCAGTTTGCTCAAAGTCATCCAACAAGGGTAGATACATCAAGTAAACTCTATAGCTAAATCTATCTGGCATTAACCACCCTCCAATCATACGAAGAATGTAAGCACGAGTGAACTGGCGGACCGTCTCATCATCTGCATCTTCTGGTAGATGTGCAAAGTTCTGTGCCAACCAAGCGATAGAAAGTCGTTGTCCATCGATCTGATCAGCTGGTGGTGTGGTTCCTAAAAGCCACTGACATACCTCTGACTAATTAAAACTTGTCCCACCCACGACTGGGTCCCCCTCAACCGGCAGGCCCAACTGCACTGCTACGTCCTCGAGGGTAATCGTACACTCTCCTCGAATGGTATGAAATGTATGCGTCTCAGGTCGCCACCTTTCTACTAATGCACTCACGAGTGAGGTATCATACTCAAATTGCCCAATTCGTGCAACACCATAAAAACCAGACTACCTCAAATACTCAACAATTGCTAAGGGTGGATCACCTAAACGATCGTCATGTAGAACTCGACGAGGGCGAAGTATTCGATCATCCTACAAATAGGAATAAATTATATATCAGAATAATTAAATGGAATAGAATATAATAATTAATATTTCATTCTACCTCGCCATCCCAAATAGCCTGCGATATATGTCGCTCCTGTAGATATAGAAATGAAGCGTCTTCTAGGCCTGGATGAATAGGCTAGTCATCTCCAGCCATAACACCTATAGGATAAAAAAATATAATAAACTTATATGCATCTAATATAAACGTAAATAGTTAAAGCAGAATAACATATCACATAAACGGCAACGTTCTAATATGTCATACAATTTTTTTTTTTTTACTTATACATATAGAAAATAAGTAATATAACATATTTATAAACAATTACAATATTTTTATCCACTAATGAGGGGCAGAATGGCGGTGTGAGCAGGAGGAACGATTATGACCGGTTTGTCTACACAAGCTACACTTACTTGATTGTGTCGAGGTCCTAAAATCTATTTCATTTCTATAACGCGTTGAACGAGGTCGACCTCGCTCACGAAGCATTGACTGATCAGGGATTAACTTTGGACCATCCAGTTGTGGCCAATTTTCTTGCCCTCCAATAGGGTGAAACATGTTACTGTATGCATTTTGCATTGTATCTAGTCGAAATACAGGATCTACAAACTGAAATGGCTCAAGAGCTTGCGATCCACATGCTGCTAAAGCATGTTGGCATGGGTACTTCTCCACTTGGAATTCACCACAATCACAGGTTCGTTCAGTCAAATTCACCCTACAGCAACGACTGTATTGGCGGTTCATTTGATCATACGGCTCTTCAACTTCAAACAATGCAGCTTCTCAATTGAACATCCGCACAACACATGAATGGGATCGCTGCACATTTACAGCTATTCTCTTTATCAAGATTTGTGAGTAAACTTGACTTGCATTAAGTTGAGCATTTATCTGTTGGGCACGCTGTACAAAATATTGGTTAACCCGATAATATGTAGCCTTTGCTATTCCTGAAATAGGTAAGGACCTGACTCCTTTCAAAACACCATTCATGCACTCTGCTAAATTCGTAGTCATGTGGCTGTATCGTCAACCTTCAACATCATATGCACGGGTCCATTGCTCCTTGGGAATAGCCGTAATCCACCTACCTGCCTCCTCATTTATTATTGCTATCTCATCTAGTTTCTCATCAACATAACGGCGCTCATATGCATAACTTGTGTGACATGGTTGATAACTTTGCTATTACTTTCAAATCAACTAAAAAAATAAAAATTATGTAAAAGGGAGAGACATACCAATATTCTTTAACTTTTGCTTTAAATCTGATGACTTATAGTGAGTATGGAAGTTACTTGCCACGTGACGAAGACAAAAAACATGATAACCATACGGTGGCTGCCAACCAGTTCGCTGCTCACCAACAGCTGACAGAATGGACGGATGTCTATCTGATATTAAACAAATACTCCATCGTCCAGGTACCACTCGCCTGTGTAGATTACTTAAGAACTATGTCCACACTGATTGTGTCTCTCCTTCCACAATAGCAAAGGCGAGGGGAACAATATGTCGGTCGCCATCTTGTGACATTGCCATCAATAGTGTCCCCTTATATTTGCCATACAGAAATGTTCCATCGACTTGGATCATCGGTTTCAGATACTCAAATGCGTGTATACAAGGCTTGAATGCCCAAAATACGCGTTTAAACACAGAAATTGTCTCACTACTAGAGGTACTATGGAGAGATTGTTTTGTCACAAACTCAACATATGAGCCAGGCATGAAATGTTGTATTGCAGCCATCCACCTAGGCAATGCCGTATACGAGCTCTCCCAATTACCAAAAGCAACAGCTGTAGCTTTATGCTTTGCTCTCCATGCCTTTCTATAAGATATAGTGTATCCAAATAAATTTCTCATTCACTCAATTATTTGGTTTATTGGAACATCAGGTGTTGTTGTTACCATTGCAACGATGCATGATGAGATAACATCAGAGTCCAATTTTGGATGATCTTGCGATATTGTGGCAGACAAACATGTATGTGGACCCTCATATCTTGTTATTTGCCAAAATGATCCCTTTCCACTACCCTTTTTACATGCTCGTACCCTCCATCTACAACTTTTGCCATAATGCACACACCGACATTCTTCATACCTTTTGCTCGTCAAATACTTCTTAAAAGTATGATGTGCCCTCACAGAATACAATTTCACTGCAAGACGCAACGCCTTCTGATTCGGATACTGTGCTCCTACATATAACTCTTGATTATTCATTTGTACCTCATTTCTCCCCTCCTCGAACTCATCACCCTGTGCTAAAGCCAAATTAACTTGTTGGAAGAATACAGCAGCAGGGTCAACAAACTGGGATACTGATTCAACATCAAAGGCATCATCATCATCACCCTCATGCTCATTATCATATGCATCATCATCATCATCACCAGTTTCATTGTCATCGTCTTCTTCATTATTGTCATAATCAGGATCCAGTTCTGCGTCATACTCATCTTCATTTTCAAAGTCTTCTAATACATTTTCTTCTGATCCAGGGGGAGAATGAGGATCATTATAGCCAATCATTTGATAAGAGGAACTCGGTTGTGAAAATCCCTCTATTGGCGTCATTTCATATTGTTGAGTAAATCTAGGCAGATGATACAACGGATCATGTGAAGGAAACACATCATTGGTTGGATTTTCCTGGTATTCAATACTCAATTGTTGGTTAGTATCTGAGACATTCGCATACACCTCAACCGCATTCAACTGTGATGGGAAGCGTGAGTGTGATTGCCACATCCTTTGCACATCATGGTCATCTTCAAGTATAGTTGCTTGGTACCATGTTGGATTTATTGTTGTTGGAAGTCTATATATTAAATCAGATATAACATGGGTATGGGGAAGTCGTAACTTTTGACCAATTGCTTGCTTTAATTCTTCCAAAATACTGTCAGTGCTCACTGTTATGTATCTTGACATTGCACATTGAAATGTTGTACCCTGAATACTTTCATAAATTCTGCCGTTTGCATAAATGTAAACAATTTCATTCCTCCTAGCCATTTTTTTCTCCAAATATTCTAATCACAAACATGTTCCAGATAATTACTTTAATCATTTCTTACATTTATAATAATTACCTTCTTACTTTAAGTAAACAAAATTTACTTCAATTATTTTTTAATTATCTAAATATTTTTTTCTCTATTTCCTCCACCCACCCTTAACTACATTTCTTCACTAACTATATCATTTTCACCTTATTTATTATAAATACAAAAACTTTTAAATTTATTTTTCTAGTACCAAATAGTTTTATTGTTTCCAATATTTCTCAAACAAAAAAATGTCTCTCATTGCCCTTATCTTATTTTAAATAATGTCTATAACATCTTTTAAAACTTTTTCCTAACATATTTCTGAAAAATACTATAATTATTACATACTTCATCCTTTTTTCTACATTTCTATTTACTTCTTTCATTATAAATTTATTTTTTTCCATTGCAAATAAAGAAGGCCAAAGTTTTCTTTATTCTTTACTTACCAACAATTAAATTAACTTCATAATTTTCTTATTTTGTATTTTTCCTCATTTTTCAAATTTCAAAAGTATTCCTCTATTTCAATTTTTTTAAAAGCATTTTTTCCTCAAATTCCTTGTTTTAACTATTTTTTACACTTTTTCCCTCCTTTCTTTTTTCTCATTTTTTCCATTATTGCCTTATTTTACCAATTTCTAATACATTCATCTTACTTGTTTTTTCCTTCTCACTTATTACCTTAATTATTTCACTAATTATATTTGTTTTATCCTTCTCTTATTTTAGCCATTCCTTTTTCTTCATTAGTCCCCTTTTCTTTTATTTCAGTTACTTTAAACTAATGCCCTTTTGTTATCTCTAATATTCCTCAAGCATTCTTTTATTTTTTTTTCCAAATTCATAAATTCTATTTCTTATTTCTTTCATGTCTTAAGCTTTTTCTTTCATTACCCTTATTTTTAAATAATATTTGCAACATTTTTTTCACTTTTTCCTAATATATTTCTGAAGTATATTTTAATTAATTTTTTTCTTCATTATAAACATACATATTTTTTCTTTATTTTCATAACTATCAATTATTTACTTTTCCTTTATACCCTGTGCAATTTTTTTTTATTAACTTTTTTCACATATTATACATTTTTTCCTCCAATTTTATTTTATTTTATTTTACTTTAATCATATTTATCTTCATTAATTATTTTTTTCCTCCATTACAAACATACATATATTGTAAATATATATATTTTATATAACTATCAATTGTTTGCTTTTCCTTTATGCCATGTGCAATTTATTTTTCTTATTTTTATTAACTTTTTTTTGCATATTATACATTTTTTTCTCGAACCAACCTTTTCTTCTTTTTTACTTCATTAACTATTTTTTCCTTTAAGATTATTTACCCTATTTAACAACAAATTATATTCACCTTTATTTTTATTATACTATACAAATTATATTCACCTCTATTTTTATTATACTATTTAAATATTACAATTTTTTTTATTTTATTTCTATTTTATTTCAACTACAAATTTTGATTCTATTTCTTTTGTTCTTCCTTCATTTGTTTTTGCCTCATAATATATTAAAACTAATACAACAAAATTATTTAAATATTAAATATTTTTTATTTTTTATTTTATTTCTATTTTATTTCAACTACAAAATTTGCTTCTATTTCTTTTGTTCTTCCTTCATTTGTTTTTGCCTCATAATATATTTAAACTAATACAACAAAATCATTTAAATATTAAATATTTTTTATTTTATTTCTATTTTATTTCAATTACAAATTTTGCTTCTATTTCTTTTGTTCTTCTTTCATTTGTTTTTGTCTCATATTATATTTAAACTAATACAATAAAATCACTATTACCTACACAAATCCATTAATAACTCCTTTTTCTTCTCAAGTGTATTTTTTAAATATAAACTAAATTCTACATCAACCATATGATAAATATAAAAAAAATTATATATATATGATATCAAATAATTCTATCAGCATTATTTTTATCTAAATATTTCAAACTATATATCATAATTATAATAAATATTAAAATCAGAAGAAATAAAATACTTTACATAACTAATATGTAACAAATATTTGCTCCTTTGTAGTCTTTCACCTCAAATCTTTAAATTTCACGAGCAACAGATAAGAAGGGAGATAGAAAAATTTTACTGAGAGCTGAGGGAGAGCTGAGGGAGAAGAGTTGAGGGAGAGCAGCTTCAGAAATGAGAAAAATGTGAGCTGCGTCTGCGTCCATGGAAACCAATATATAGGAGGAGTAAATTTTTTTTTTTTATCTGATGATTTATCAACAATTTTTTGCAGCCAATCAGATGCCTCCGTAATATTCATCACCCTCTTATATCGCGCCACGTAGCATTTTTAACCTGCTAACCGGTCAAAATAATACCGGTCAGCGTGCGCCTAGCCTGGCTAGGCTGAGCCTGTAGCCAGCAGGCCTGAATTCGGAGTCAAAGACTCCGAATTCAACCTGCCACGCTAGCCTGGCACGCTGCCAGGCTAGCTGCTGAATTCGGAACCAGAGGTTCCGAATTCAATTGGAAATTCGGTGCCTCTGGCTCCAAATTTTGAAGTTTATTACCTTTCCATAAATTTTTTTCCTCCTGTTATCCTTCACTCAATTTTTCTTCTTTTTATTTCTTCTCGGACAAAATCTTCTATTTTTCGCTCTTGTGTTTTAGAAACTAATAATATGATCTATTTGATTTTGCCTTCGTTTTATTATTTTGAAAAATAATTTTTAAATAAATTTTTTAAAAAATAAAAATAAAAAGTTCATTTGAATAATTTGTTATACAAATAATTTAAAATTTTCCAAAAACAAAAAATGTGTTGGAATAATTTGTTTTTGAAACAATTTTTTTTAAAAAATCATTTGACCCAAATTTAACATGTCACTTGTGTGCAAGCTATATTGTGCCATGGGTATGTGTGATATTGTGGTGTGTTTGCGCTTGTACAAGCACACTGGACTATGCGTATATTTGTACATATACGTGTATTTACAATGTTATGTCATGTATATATTTGTGTGTACTTAATGTCATAAGAGCACTTGCGTTAACATATCAACATATTTGTGTTGTGTTGTGTTGTATATTCATTATATCTATCTTCATTAATAAATTAAATACCAAGCCTAAATTATTAATCATGTCGTAAGTATGTTGATATAAAAATTGAAAAAAATAACACACAAAAAACTATTGGATATTTATCAAAATATCTAATAAATTTAGGTAATTTCAAATTTGTCAACTTAAAACAAGTATTCTCAAATCAGTAATTTTGAAAGCACGTTATAGTTGTTTTCATTTTCCTATTTTAAAAGCAACAATTTGAAAAATTATTTGCAAAACATACACTCTGAAAATAACATTTTAAAACTGTTTTTTAATCTTTTATTTTTAAAAGAAAAAATATTTTCGAAACCACATACCAGCTCTTCTTTCTCATGAAAACACATACAAAGACAATTTCTTGCTTTTCAAAAGCATTCATTTTTTTGGGGTTAAATATACATTTAAAATTGCCGCGTTTTGCTTGGCGGAGAAAAAAAGAAATTAATGTTATGGACCGAAAGGAAGATATGATGCGCACTTCTTACAAGTCAACAACAAAATATCATTTGTCCAAAAAAAAAAAACCAAGGAGGGAGAAGAACAAATCCACGAGAAAAGGGGTAAAATTACAATGATACCCTCTACTTTCTCGAAGAGTCATGCAAATTGCGCAGTCTCCATCTTCTTCGCGCTTAAAAAAAACAAAAAACAGTTATCAATTGCACTTTTGGTACAATGACTATCCTTTCCTTCCTTCTTTACTCTTGACCAATACAAACGCTTTCCCCAGTTTTCCATTTAAGAAACTTTCAAATTTAAACTAAGCTATACATAGCAACTAAGCGACCTCTCACGCGCCATCGTTTCCAAACTCTGATCTGAAAGAATGGAACAGTCGAATCCGGAAAGTGGACACAACGTCCAATCCAAGGTTCAAGAGCCCCAGCAGAATTCTGTTCCAAAAGACTCTGGTCAAGAACCAAATGGAGATGGAAACGCAGCGAGTTTAGCGATGGAATCGGAATCGCAGACTCCCTCGGGGCAATCAATGGCACGCACTGTATCGTGTGGTGGCGTCACCAAGAAATCTGTACATTGGAACCCCGAATTGGTTAAGGAATCTACCTTCGTGGCGTCTCCCCACGAGTCGCCTCGAAACTTTTATTCTTCCCCCTTGTCCTCGCCCTCCCTCTCGGTAAAGGGTCAGTATGTTATTTTATATGAATATGAATATGAATGCCCAATTGCCTGAGTTCGTGTATGACCTTTATATTATTCTGATCAGACAAGTTAGACACCGTTCGGAATGTGCTCGGAAGATGGGGAAGGAGGGTGGGAGAAGCCACTAAGAAGGCAGAGAGCCTGGCTGGAAACACTTGGATTCACTGTTAGTTTTCTGGCTCTTGTTGTCCCTCGTCATTAGTTTATTTCTTGTTGTTCTGGTTCTTCCTTCTAGGAATAATTTTCTTGTAGACGTAAAAGAAATGGCAGTATCGAAATTGAAGCACTGGAAGATAAAATCCTTTTAATTTAACAACGTAGGATAACATGATTAATCAAGTTCATATTGTTCTAATTTCCCTGAATATTTTCCTGCTTCCAATTATAAATGGAACTAAATATGAGAGTTCTAGAAAGTAGAAATTACTCTTGGGTGAATGTGTCAGATACGTCCAGCAGGTGTTTATTTAGTCTACCTGACGGGGTTAAGTTCCTTCTTTCGCAAATACTGGCACTGGGTTCCCTTTCAAGAAGTCTGCCCTTATTTACTTGAAGAAAATTATTGGCTAGTAATGACGTGGTCAATTTTTTATTAGCTTATGTTCCTTAGAGTGCCTGCGATCTTTGCTAAAGTAAGTTTTCAGCAATTTTTTTAGAAAAATTAAATTTTTGTTGAGAGTCTGTGAAGTTGTTCTTAAATGTTAGCTGTTTTGTGCTGCTAATATGATGTGATCAAGTCTTGAAGATCATTTTAACAGTTTTCTTTAGAAATATTAGACTTCTGTTCCTAGATGCTGTTTTCTGCTGTCAATTCAACTTCTACAAGTTTTCCTTGTGGTCTAGGTCATCATCTCAACCAGTGGCTCTGTTGAGAACTATCCTTTCCCTAATTCTATTTTCATTATCATTGTATCTAATGCAACTTGTATATCTTCTCCTCTTCATTCTTGATGGTATTGAATCTGTTACGTAACATCATTGAAATGGACTCTATCAATTCATGTGTTAAGTAAAAACAAACCCAAGTTTTACTGAAGCTGCTGTGGGAAGAATTGCCCGGGGCACGAAGATACTAGCAGAAGGGGGTTGTGAAAATATCTTCCAACAAACGTTTGAGACAGTTGCAGGGGAACAGGTTCTGAAATCTTATGCATGTTATGTATCCACATCAGTTGGTCCAGTAATGGGAGTTTTATATATATCCACAAAAAAGATTGCATACTGTAGTGACAATCCTCTTTCCTATCAAGATGATGGAGAAACAGAATGGACTCATTACAAGGTACATATGCAATACCCTAGATGCATGCCAGTCAATCTGACTGGCTTATGTATATTTATCATTATTCAGGATGGATTCATGTTCAATTGAAGGTGGTGTTAAAAATTTATACGTTTCTTAGGATTGTTGTAGGCCTTTTGTGTTTTCGGTTAGAATAGCTCCTCTGTTAAATGTCAAGTTCACTGAAATTTTCCTTTTGTTTGTGGCAGGATAACAAGTTAGGCATCTTTGCTTTAAATTTCGGTTTATCTTTATGCAATGTTTGTTATAGCTGAGTCATTGATCTAGTTGATAGTGAGACATAGAAGATTTTTATAATTCATTTTAACATGACATATTTTGGGAGTCCTTTTCTATTAATATGACGGCAGTTGTCTTTATTATGGCTTTTGTATAAGTGACAGGAGTCTTTATAATTGGTGAAGTGTGTGCTCATATGTATGTCAATTTTGTCTGTCAGAAGCTTATGAAATTATTCTAATTCATAGGGCCCTAGTAGTTTCACCTTCTTCTTGTTATTCTAGTAATTGTAATGTTAGAACCTTGGGCTAGTTGAAGAGGCTTGACAATGTTCAACAAGGAAATCCTTTTCGATATGTGGGAAAATGTCCTTTGTATTGTTATATAATTATACAATAAGTTCAGTTTCATTGAATTTTTTATATCTTTTTTTTAATAATAACTGTAAAACTGGATAGAACAAAAAAAGAGATGCAGTTTGAAAGTAGAGAGTAGTAATGTGGAAATAGATGACACAACATGAGGATAATATTCTCTGGATCATCATTCATTTGCAAATCAGTGGCAATTTTCAAAATCTGTACAAGGATATGAGCTATCCAAGTGGAAGATAAGCTGGACTAACTTATTTGTCTGTGTTTAATGAGAATGGCAATGTCATTCTCTATCTGTCTAAGAATTTAATTATAGATATTGGCAGAAAAAACAAAGAATTTGATTATAGCTAGAGGGAAAAAAATGCATTGAGCATCAATTTTGTAAGTGTGTTAATAAATTGATATTCCAATCATTTAAGATAGTATGATATATACTTGTTTGTGGACTTTTCATTGATATTTGCTTTTACTTTGAGTAAGTCGTAAGGTTCATATTGTAAAAAGGAATTGTCATATGACGTTGCTCCGTATATTGCTGTTCAGTATGCAAGTAGATATGTACCTGAAGGGGAAGCTTTATTTTGCTTAAACTTGAGAAAAAATCTTTCTGGTACTTCTCGGTTGTCACAGGGACGTACTGTCTACAAGCCTGTAGCAGTACCATTACACATCTTCCGCAATGCATTGTAAAAGTTCCTTATATTTGGAATTCTTATTTTGTCAAATTGTTGTGGTAAAGAATAGGACATTGGATCTAGGATTGGGGTGAGGGCATATATCCGTGCATTTAGAGACAAATCTTCTTTTATTTTACAGTTTGGGAAGGTTATTTCATCATTTTCTGATATTTGTTGCAATGATCAACAGATTTCCTCAAGTAGCAGAAAATGACTACCTTCCCTCAGTGTCAATCATTTCTCTTAAACTAAAGCCTCGTGTTGGCACTTTTAATCTTACTCCAACCATTATGACTAACTTCCTGCTTTTCCATAACCACAATCTCTCAATCTTATCAGTTGTTAGATTTCCAAAGCACTTGGTCACCTCACTTCCTGATGTGTTAGCCCTAAGCTAAGCAATTAGAAATTAATATTGCAGAGTATCCTCTATGATTAGCAAAATTTAAAAGCCTTTCTGGTTTTTTGTGTTTACAAAATCAAATAAGATCTGCAGAGCCACCTTTGCTTTGGTATTTCATGGCGCTCTATTTCATCCTGAAATACTTCTATTCTTCCACAATTTTTTATCTGCAAAATAGTTAGAGTAAAACCTGTCTTTATTTTTTGTTATCTCTTGTTTAAGGAATATTTTTACTCAAATCTTTCCATTGTCTCGACTTCTAATGAGCGTTTTCTCCCTTGCTCTAAGGGATGCTTAGAAATCAACATCTCTTATGATGTTCTTCTCATTGTGCACTAAGAATTATACGTGCTCTTTAGACTTAACAATGCCCTTTTTCTTGTTTAATTTGATTGGTCCAAATAATATTTAATCTTGTTTGTTTTTCTTTCGGTTGTTATTACTTGTTGACTTTTAATATATGTAGGTAATTATCCCATTTCATCAGCTTAAAGCAGTGCATCCTTCATCGAACAGACACAATCCCGCTGCAAAGTACATACAGCTGATCTCTGTCGACAATCACGAATTTTGGTTTATGGGCTTCTTTAACTATGATGGTGCTCTGGAGTGCCTGAGAGAGGTTTTCCAAGCCAGCGACTCACAGTCTGAACGGTAGCTTGTAGCTGTCTATACCGTCCTCACTTTCAACTCCAAATATATGCTGTGCATCTTGTAACAGAAGAGATTCTTGTCATGGAGCAGTTGATCATAAAATTATCCCGTTCCTTGCAATTTTTTGGCAATTTTGTTAATACTGTAGGGTTCATATATACTTCATTCGAGGGTATAACTTAGAATAGTTTAGAAAAGTTATATTCATTTCTTTTTCTTGTATTTTTACATGTTACAACCTGTAAGGGCACTAGTTAGCAAATGAAATCTTTTGACCTTGCACCGTGATATCTTTTTCGCAGCGTTAGGAAATTCTTTCCCCAAATTCAAGTAATTTGGGTCTCAAGTCATTCAAAGAGTTAATTAGTATTAGTATTCTATTCATCGTACATTGAGAAAGTTAGAGTTTAAAATACATAATTTCTTGTTTCTCTAGCTATTTAGCCGGTGGTAATCCATTAAAAAGGGTCAATGATACAACTCCCAAAAAAAAATCTAAAACCACTAATTCAGTAATATTATCGTTAAAAGCCAAATTATCACCTTTAATTTCGCAGTTACAAATATATATATCAAAGGACAAACATTAGAAATTAGAATTAACCTAAAAAAAAACAGGTTTGCAAGGTATCTTGTGTTACAAGTTATTCTGAGAGATGAAAAAAAAAAAAGAACAAATAAAACTGGTTGTTTGAGTCATCAACTGAACACATTTAACATTCCGGGTTAAGCGGGAGTCTTTGTATCTTGTGGTTTTAATCCACAATAGATTTGCTAGTCATGCTGTGTTAATATTTTGGGTCCTCTTTAAACCCAATCTATTTCGTTTTGTCTTTTTTCTAACTATTAGCCCGGTCCTGACAAAAGAGCATTTGGATATAGAGAGCTTGAACTCTTTGAAATTGAAGCTTTTAACTATTCGATTGTATCTTGAGATTCATATAAAGTTATAAATACTGTGCAGCTATCTACTTTCGACAGGTGACTAATAGTAAACAGAACGGCACCTCTCAAGTCTCAGCCTAAGGCAGAGATTACCTAATTTTCAAGGATTGACAATTATTACATTCCTAAGCTGATGGAAGAATAATTACTACCATGAACTAATGACATTAAAAGTGCTCTTGGGACTGACTTGATTACTGAAGCACCATTAACTGTTAATGATATGTATTATTTGCTCACAAGTGTCAAAAAGGATCTCTATTTCTCTGGAGGCAATCAAGAGGCAGAGGGATTAAGTCAAAAGAACCCACAATTTGTCAGTGGGTCAACAATGAATCATTCCTAACTACTAAAGTCTTTCCAATATCTTAAAGCAAAAGTGTGGAAATTAAAACACACCTAGGCCGGAGTTAATGCCTTGGCACAGTGACACCATAACCTAATGACAATTTATTACCTCTGCAAATTTGAGTCTTGGCCTATAACTGGTGGACCTTCATCTACAATGGCTTGAGATTAATGAAAGGCCTTGCTTTGTAATGGGTTTTCTTCAACCCTCTCAGACTCTGACTCTGCAAGGGCTAGGGCATCCCATTTTGATCTTCGGGCATCTAAATAAGTGCTTTGCCCTAATCGTCCTTAAATTGCTATGATTATTGAGCCTTGTAATGTCTTAATCAAGAAATCTACTAAATTGTGCGTTGGTGAAGTTGGTTCCATGGCGAAAGGTCAAGTCATGGTCAAAACATGTTTGGATGCAATTAAATAGTAAAAGTTTTATTCTGACCAACAGTTATAGCTTTGGGTAAGTAATAAGTGTTTGATTTAATAATTAATATTAAAATCAAGGTCATATGTTATGATTTCTGACTGGACAATTTCTAAAGGAAAAATGATTGCCTAACGTGTGATAGTAATTATTATTTCATAGCGGAAACTCATGTGGACTGAGTGATAATCAATATGTGACATTTAAACTGAGTGCTGACCAATTTAATATATGTAAAGCATGCTTAGATGACCCATTTATTATCTTTTATTTTGCCCGCGGGAATGTCGTTTCTTAAGATTACACTTCGATTCCTTGTTTTAACTGAAATTAGAGCTGCAACAAAGAAGTTAAACCAAAGCTGGGCAATTATGTTATGGAAGCTTATGTACAATGGGCAGCCAAACAATTACCTCAAGCTCAAAGTTGAGATATGAAATCAGCAAATGAAAAACTCATTCGTTTAAGTATTTCTTACCATTAAAAAATATAGGGCAATAATTAAAGGCTAGTGGCTAGGACTTATTGAGAACAATTCAGCTGAAAAACTTCAGGAAAACAATCGAAACAAAGCATTGGCAAAGGACCAAGGTGCTAGACAAGCCTCCAAGCAATTGAATTTGTCTCATCAGTTTGATGAGTTATGTCACGCCAAATAAAATGAGCAATAAAAGGGGAAATATAGACATTGTATAATAGCAACTTTCAAGGAAACTCGAAAGACAAGCTTCCCACTCTTAAGCTAAAAAACTAGAATGTCAAATACAGTTGCTGAAATGGTTTAATGGAAACTATGACGATATAGCAGATGTTGTAAATTGAAATCAGAGACGACCATGTAATATACACAGAAATTTTTTTAAAAAAATTTTGCTTTACAACTTTTCTTAAATTTCAGTTATTTATCAACTTTATTATTTTATTTATCACTTCAATCTAAGTCTTATTTGAAGTTATAATCAGTTTCATCAAAGTTTTTTGTTATCAATTCCAAAATATGTTCATTTTATTAATTCAGCATTATTTTCATTTTATAGACATTTTTTATCATCGTAGTCACATATACATGTTAATTTAATTCTAAATTTAACTATGTTTAGAATTTTAGGAGATCCTCCTTCTAAAAGACTTATGTCTCATCGCATCTGACTCTCTAAAAACAAGGACCAAAAAGTTGATTTCCAAATCCAATTTCATGACAAAAATCACATGGATTCTTTGATCGGTCACTAATTGAAAAAAAAACATGCCAATAGTATTTTCTGCCCATTCATTAAAAGGGGTCAATGCATATTAGCCTGTAACTTTGTTGCTTTAGAATTGGGGATAAAGTTCATAATGAACAAACAATAAGCCTCATGATTTGTCGGCAATGGAAAATTGTTTAGTATCTAATATGAGTTGGGAAAGAGAAAGGGCAACCAATAAATATGGAAAGATATCAAATTATCTCTTTCTTAACGCATAAAATTTAGCTATCAATTCATTGATACTTATTTTTTTCGGAGTTTATAACTGACCGTGAAATAGCAAGTAAATTTCTTTCCTTTTTTCTTCGCCCTATTAGATGGAGTGATGGGTCATAAGAGCATGCTTACATACCAACAGTATCTGTTTCTTCGTCCACTATCTCATTCTACGTGGAACAGTAAGAAAGTGTTCTATCCTAGCACAACACAACAGTGAGCACTACCATTTTAACCAGTTTATTTTGGCTTTGTCAGACACCAGAAGTATGCAATTCCACTGTTCCTTGTGCTGTTCATCAAATGAGTATCCAGTTTACTTCCTTCTCAATCTAACCAACTTCGTATTATGGGCATGTCGGTGCCCCTTACCAACCTTAACTTTGTAGGCCATCA
This sequence comes from Erythrophleum fordii, assembly GCA_032878935.1. Taxonomy (NCBI): domain Eukaryota; kingdom Viridiplantae; phylum Streptophyta; class Magnoliopsida; order Fabales; family Fabaceae; genus Erythrophleum; species Erythrophleum fordii. Next base: position 41,351,244 of record JAVQMF010000053.1, on the reverse strand, counting down.
TAAAGTCCCTATGTTCTTCTGTAGCCCCAGTTTTGTGTCTAAGCTTGCAATCATTTCTGGGCCCAGAAAATATATTTTAATAAGGGCAGCACTTTTGAGTTTTGAAGGCTGGCTGGTAATCTTTAGAAACCTTGTATATTTCTGGCCTATCTTTCTTTAGAAACCTTTAGGTACTTTATACATACATACATATATATATATATATATATATATATATATTAAATTTATCACCCCTTGGGGCCAACTGCTATCAATCATCTATTCATATGTTCTACAACTTTTCCTGTTTATTTTTCCTCCACGTCTTTGGGGATGGGATGGGTAACTGGTTAATATATCTGAAAATTATATTATAAATTTGATATGTAAAGTTTAAAATAGAATAAAATACTTCTCTAAATTTTTTGGTTAAAATACAAATATCAAATTTTAATTAAAATTAACTACAAGTTATATGATTTTTACATGACTCTTTTATACATGGATATTTATCCAACACGATGTCAATTGGTAAAAATTTTTGTGAAGCAAAAAGAAAGTCTATTGCACTTAATTTTAATTGGAATTTAACATTTTTTTTAGCCAACGAATACTTTATTATAAAGAACAAGTAATGATACCAATAAACATAGAAGAGCACTCCAAGAAGTGTTGAAACATAAATGACGCTATAATAAGGAAAAGCATCTTGATTAATATTAATTTTTGTTAGCAAAGAACGGGGAATAGAAACTCAATCTAAAGGACACATCTTCTTTGCAACAGAGCAAGCTACATATCCAGCGGGCAGCTTAAGTTGCAAAATGCCTAACCCAAACCCAAACAAAAGAACAGACAACAAAAGCATGAGGCAGGGCTCGAATATCATCGACTATAACACTCCTCTAATCAGAAGCCATTGCTGAAGACATAACTGAATGGATGAGAGCACTGCAATCTAACTTCACAATTAATGATATGAGAGAGGCTCAAAGTGTGAACCACTTGTAATCCTTTGCACATAGCTAACGCGTATGTGTGAAGACGGGATATAGTAGGGGCATCAGAGCCAAATTCATTAATAACAATGACACAACATTCTGTATTGCCACCCCAATATTAGCGTGACTTATCATGAAAAGAAATACTAGGATTAATAGGTTCTTATGGAAATACAAGTTGGCATCCCACAACGAAGATAAGCAACAAAGGCCAATTGAAGATAATCAAAGTTAGTCATTATAACTGCTTGTGGAACCCCAGACCAATCATTATAATAGTTCTCCCACCAATCATCACCATTTCACCATCACCATTCTGATTTCACCATTGTGGCACTAGAAGATTACAAAGAATACAACGAACGTCATCAAAAAGACTGAGACGCAAAGAAGAAAAGGAAAAAAAAAAAAAACAAACAAACACTCACACTCATAGAGGAGAGGAAAAATACTCACAATTTTCTCTGCCTTGTCTTCATTCTTCAACAATAAAAACCACGAAGTGCACTCAGGGAGGGAAGGTAGGCCATACTTGGCATGTTTGGTAACTGATGCGAAAAGTTATGAAAAATGTTTATTATGTTTTGTAATAATTATTTAATAATATATATTTCATTTTATAACTTTTACTTAAAAAACATGGGATTTATTTTTTATTTATAAAATTATTTTTTTATTTTCATTTTTAACTCTCTACGTGCCATATAGGCAAAGTTGCATCAACGCTGGACTCTTTTCTTAATCCAAAGTTTAATAAGGTTAGTTTTTACATTTTAGAATTTATATTACTAATTTTGCAATTAGATTCTAGTTTAGGATGCTAAAACGTATTTTCTCCACATATATATCTAATAAAATTTGAAATTTATCATACAATCGTAAATGACTTGTTTTGTTCACATTTTGTGAATTGTAAATTTGTTTTTAAAAAATTGAAGTTTGTGAATGTACACAAAGTAAATTAATATGAATCTAAAACACACGCACAAAATATTGTGTAATCATTAGTAAAATACTCATTATTCAAAGTTCGGAATAGATGTCATATCCCTGAATTTCAGATGAGCTAGAAAAAATATTGTTCAAGTTAATTAAATGAGAAAAAAAAAGGATAATTTAAACTCAAAGAATTTTTATTTTATACTGAAGAGTTTTTGCCTTGGACAAGATTAAATTATCAATTTTCGCCCTCTAATTTTCCCAACAAAGGCAAAGTGGTGGTAGTTAAGTCACTTTAAAGGATATTGGGACCTAAATACTGTATCAAACGTATAAAAAAATGTAAATTACATTATATATGTAATTATATTCATGGGCTTGACTTCACATCATATCATATTTTAACTTAAATCTTAAGACATCATGTTTATAAATTAATTTATTGAGATAGCCCTAATCTAATTTAATTTTTTTAATGTGAGATTTTTTAATTACACTTGTAGCTCGAAAATCATATGGGCTTTACTATCAACTTTGAATCTTGACCCATCGTTTGACAGTATCATTTGCTATTTTCCTGAATTGTGTGTAGTGCTATTTTGGACAAAACTTAATTATAATTTTTGCAGTTCTTCAATAAAAATACTTATAAGTATTAGATGTTTTTCACATTTCAACATTATATAATTAAATTAAAAAAATTAGTTATATGACATATTTTTATTAAAAAAACTAATAATATATACATAATAAACTTTATCTAATACTAATCAATCGGTTAAAAAAAAATTCACTAGTTGTTATAAGTCACCACAAAAACACGAAACTCTCAGTGGTGGACACTTTCTGCGCCTGCCGCCTGATATACTTTATAGACAACAAGCACCGGTGGTAGTCAAAGTCAAAACATTTATTTCAATCCTCCGAATAATTAATTGAAACTGGAGACGATTGAAACGCTTCTGGGTGAAGAAAGGAGAGACAGAGAAAAGACCAGACGATATATTTTAATTTAGGGGCTAAATTATTTTAATTATTAGTCTCTATAATTTTATTAAAATTTTAATATATTTTTATAATTTAAAGTTTTATAATTTAGTCTTTATAATTTAAAAAATTTTTAATAGTATTTACTGTTAAATTTTGTTAACCTCTTAATTATATATTATCTTAACACTTTAAATATGTATGATTTATATATAAATAAAAAAGATAAATGTAGGTAATTAATGAAATAAAATTAAATCATCTAATATAACCTATACTAAGCAATTTGGATGAGTTAATTTGAATCATACATATAAAAAAATGTCAATATGACACATAATTAAATATGTCAACAAAATTTAATAACGCATTCATACAAATTTAAAAATAAAATATAAATTAAAAATTTTTAAAATTATAAAACCTAATTTCAAAATTTTAAACTAAGAACCACATTAAAACAGTGTGTGGCGAGCAACCATACAATTTAACCTTTGTTTTATATTTTTCCCAAGGTAAGCGAGGTGTGCAATGCCTAATTAACGGAGGGAGATAAAATATGTATGAATTATGTATGTCGTGAGAGGAAAGAGAACAAGACAAATAATGGAATCTAAGAGGAGTAAATATATATATAGAGTTATAGGGACATTATGATGCAATTGTCATAAGTTTATACGCGATGATGATGATGATGCATTGAAGGATGGATAAGGCCTTGGTTTTGGACAGCACGCAAGAACTGGTGAATAGTGAGCGAAGGGAATATCTTCTATCTAGATGTAAATATGGATGGTAGTGGAGCAACCATTTAACATTGTCGCCCCAAATATAGCTTACTAGAACAAAGTAACAACAGCAAGATATATATATATATATATATATATATAGAGAGAGAGAGAGAGAGAGAGAGAGGGGGCCACGATGGTTCATCATCATTCCCTGATAAATGATAATCTAAGCACTACTGGCTAGTACCTAGAAATATATCAATCCCACGTAACCCCTATCGCCTTTCCCCTCCTTGAGCCTTTTGCCATCTCCCACGTGCCAACAACATTCGTATATGGTATTTTCTTTTCCACTATCTCTCTCAATCTCTGCTTGGTCCAATTTCTCGTGAGGTAATTTTCCAAGGCTTCTTTGTGCAGTCCCTTTGTAAGCGTTTTGAGAACTGAGAAAAATTGTCACAAGTAGAACTTTAAAACGTACGTAATGAGAAAGAGGGAATAATGCTACACAAAAGTAATGATAAATATATAGCAGTAGTAGAGTTGAAAGGAAGCAGCCCTTATCCTGGCGGTGGTGGTGGTGGTGGTGGTGGTGGTGGGAGATATTGGCATACCGTTAGGCAAGCAGGCACACCCTTGATTTATTTACTGATTGTTTGCAAACGTAACCCATTTTCTACAACAAAAGTGGTCCTGATATTATAGTTCTCTTCTCTGATATATATGACCAAATCAGACCCATTTCACTGTTCTAAATTTGTAGGGTTTTTTCTTTTATCCATCGGCAGATACAAAACCCAAATTTGCGAAAAAGATTCACTGAGAGAAAAAAGAAAGAGGAAGAAGACGTATGCATGCGCATGACATGTGTTTGCGTACATTTATAAGCAGAAAGCAGTAGAATCTGATGTGATGATTCTGATGAAGCTAAGGGGAATACATATATAAATGAGGTAAATAGTGCAGAACATGAGCAAGAAACAAGCAAAAGCTAACAAAGGATATGGTAGTTTTTTGCAGAATATAGTTGGTGGGTGTAATCTGTGATGGTTATGCGAGAAGCAAGCTGGTGGTTGTGGGGGCCACTTGAGAGAGAAAAGCTGCCAAAGATTATAGGAATGGAAATGAAGGTCGTCCCACTCTATTCTCGTCTTGTCACCATCCACTTCCCTTTTCCCCGCAATGTCCTCTCTCTTATATGTAGTCTTAACCTGAACGGAGATTACTTTTCTCTCGTCCGTCCCGTTTTGCCGTGAGATTATTCACTCCCCTGTTCCGTTAATGTTATCATTTTGTTGGCTCTTCGTTCAAGAAAATTTCTTAGGTTCAACCCCTGCAAGTACACACGACAATTTAAGATTACATCTGTATATGTAACCATGGATTTGGCTCCTCCTAGCTATTGTACTTGTACATTAAGAAAGAAAGGAAAAGGGGATAGGATCTACATTTCTCCTCTTTCTCTCTCTTACATTATAATAGGAGAGGATCTTGATCCACCTATGTCTGAACATACGATGATCAGGATTGAGTCTATAAGCGATCCTGTTAGCCCTATCTCTGTAGATATAATTTTGACTCAAGAATCGCCCCTATTCAATTTGGATAAATAAAAATGGGGCTGGTTTCATGGCATTTGGGAGTTGTGAAAACAAAAATGGAGCTTAGGATGGGCTTAAGAATTTCTGCCAAAAAAAAAAAAGATGTAAAAGAAAATGACAACAAAAGTCTTTTTGCCACATGAGATGATAAGTTTTATATATATATATATATATATATATGTTGATTTAGGTTATTTCGGTTTATATAAACAAGCAGAAGTAAGTTTTTGAACGGAAAGTTTAAAAGATCGGTTACGTTACATAAAATAAAACTTGTGGTAAGTTTATGGTCAATTTTTAAAATGGAAGAGAGTAAATTCCACTTCCCTCTAATTAAGTTGAGGGAATTGTTCGCATTTTGGCCAAAAATTTAAATAAAAAACAAATAAAGAAGTTTATATGTGGCTTAGTGGTTGTTAGTTGCTATTGTAAACGAAGTTTGCAGACCCACTTGAACTGAGTTAGACGCGCGTGGTTGTAAACGTTGAAATTGATCTTGAAAACAAAAATGGAGCCACTATAGAAAAATGTTACATTTAGCAACCGTCATTTTTTGGCGGTTTTTTATAACCGTCAAAAATTGACGATCATAAAATCGCTAATAATTGCATTTAATTAGTAGTGGTTATATTTCATTTGACAACGATATTTTAACTCCGTACTAATGTGTGTGTAGAAGGCCTTCTGGTGATTAATGTTGCAAGGGATATAAAGATTAAAGAGAAAAAGAAAATAAGGGCGAGTATAATTTATAATATAAAATGGGTTGTCGAGAAGGAAATGTGCTGCAGTATTTATGGTGAGTGGGGTTGTTAAAATAGGAGAAACGAAAGATGATATAGGGGTTGTTGTGAGATATATATATATATATATATATATTGAGTGGTTAATTTTTAAGGTATTAACAGCTAATTTTATTATCATTTTTTTTTCAAGAAGATATAGGTGACCCATGCCTTTCATATTTTCCAAGTCATTCTCCTAATAGTTAAGGATTTATTTAAATTTGTAATTTTTTTTTTTTTACATTTTGGAAAGTTTGACTAAACAACATTATGCAAAAACAATTTATCAATTTATAATTAAGATTTTAGAGCACTAACAATTTTTGTTTCAATGAAGGTATGAATTGTTTTTTCTCCTAATTAGTTATAGTATTTTAACAATATTTGATAATTTTAAAAAAAGATTGTTATAATGTATGACCAAGTTTATAACTAAGATAAATTTATATTAAAAAAAATTAATTGCCCCAACCGCCGCATCAAAGGTGAGCAAATTCCAACGCAAACAAACATGTTGACATAGCAGCAGTCAAAAACGGCTGCGAAATCAATAAATAAACCTTTCATTCATCATCGTTAATTACCGGCGGTTGCAACCGCCACAAAAAAATTAATGGCAATTAGTAACAATTACTCTTGTGGTCGAATAATAACCATTTTAAAGTAAATACCCATGATTGTAACAATAGTAACTAGTCAACCACTACTATATCGCCAAAGGTAGATAAAATGATCAATAAGTGCTTTTTTTCTTCTTTATTTTTTTTTTTTTGGGGTATGGAACTTAGGATATGAAAAAAAATAAAGATGTTTCCTATGGTGAAATCTCTAAATAGACCTATCTTTGACCCTAATTTCATGATAAAATCTCTAAATTGATTCATCCTTAAGCCATCATAACCAATTTAATTAGTGCTCTAGTTAATGATAGATCAAAGTGTAAAATTAATCTTTCTCTCGATCTTGAATCTCAAGGGACCATCATTGGGCCAACTTGATAGCTAAGTTGAAGTGGGTTGTGAGGTTGAAGCAAAGTGCAGAGGGGGAAAGAAAGAAAGAGAATTAAAAGAGAGAGAGAGAGAGGAAGAAGAAGATATGATTAGGAAGCCAATTACTAGCATACTTAATGACGAGGGTAATTAACAATGTTAGCTAAAGGAATTTATTTGGAATGTTTTCAAAACTTTGGGATTTATTCAAAAAAGTCCTTCATTTTAAAGACCAAAATAGGATTTTGACCTTCATTAAACAATGAGAAGAGAATGAAATCTCTTTAAGAATGGGAGTAACTAAATGCAAATGCCCCCTTCCATTTTTTATCATTTGCAAACTTTTTTCTCAACTTTCAAAATTACAAACTATTCCACTAAGCTATCAACCTTCAAGATTTAGATTTTTCTATCTTGTTTCCCATTAACATATCATTGTCTAAGATTCAAATTCTTTATTTGTCACATATCATGCTCTCACTATCTATAACTAAAGTTCTAGATCTCGAGAGTATCCTCTGCCTTTCGAGTTAGTAGAAAATGTTGGATTCTTAGGTTTTTTTTCAAATATGGTGAGAATGACTTGGTGTTAAACTTGGTAAGATTTACACTGTAGACTAATGAGGGTGTGCCATGTGACAAATAAAAAAGTCTAAATTAGCTAGAATTAGACAAAAGGATCTAAAGATGATGATTTAAGAGGTATTTTCTAGTTTTAAAAGTTAGGGAAGTGTTTATGAATGACCTAAATGTGAAGGGAGTATTTGCATTTTAAAAAAAAAAATTAAAAAGAACTTTAGCTATTAATTAAAAAGAAAGGGAAAAATAAAGATGAAAAGAAAGATAACAACACAAAAGAGACACCTAACAAACAACTCAATTATTTTCCTTGCCTTGACCTATAAATGACCAATAAAAAGTCTGTAGAAAAATTATCCACTCCACATATATGGCTTAGCAGGTACTTCCTTTTCTTCATTGAGATAGACTTCTTGTAGGCATAACATTTTCTAGTAATTCCTTTTATTGCAAATCTTTTACGTTATTTTGGATCGTTCCCAACTCTATTTGTTGGATATGTTCAAAGATAAATTTTTATATAAAAAACTAGCTCAACAAACTATTTTTAGGGATTCATAGGCCATTTTGGATTTTGTCTTCTTCAAGTTCACTTGCCTCTAACTTTTTTTTTATTTTTTTAGGCTGATAAATTATTTTAAGTCCAATCGTTATTCTAGCCATAAAGAGTTAATCTCTTGTAATGTGAAGCCTTCATAGGTCCTAAAAGATAATAGATGGTCAATGTGTGAGGGAATCGAGGACTTTATTGTGGACTCTAATGCCTAAGTTAGGATGGAATGGAGAGGCAATAGTCTATAGAGAGTCATTTGAAGGGAATTAGTTGCAGGAGCATTTTAGCAAAGTAACAATAAGATAAAAGTTGCATACTTGAAATGGGAGTAAGTCCCTTATTTATAGATGATGTGGATAATGTTTTTAATAGTTGTATAGTAGTGGTTGGGCAATTGTAAGCTAATATGTGAGTTCTTGTAAAATATGGTGTTGCATAATGATTTGTGGATGATCATGCAAAGTTTATGGAAGGTTCCCAAATGTGTCATTTCTAAATCAATCATAGCCTTAGTACATTGGACTTATTAATTACGTGATCAGTCAAAATGTGATTTATCACTAGTTTCCTAAGTCATCTGGCACTTTATGGCAAATGACTTATTTTGATGTGTTGATGGCTAATCAAAGAATTTTCAACCCAAAGCAAAGATGGACTGAACAATCATGTATTAGATTTTGTTTAGTCATGTCTTTTGATATTGCATATTGCCTATAGAGGGCAAGATTAGTTCACTTTGGTAGTTAAAAAGTGTAACAAGAGCCCCTTGAGTTTAATATAGCTAAGGAGGCTATAAAGCCTACAAAAAGCATGATTAACTTATTTTGGAAAGCATTCAATTGAAAAACTGATAGATCTTCCTACATTTGATCATCTTGACTTGCTTACATATCAAAATTCTCAAAGATGCTTGTGAAGAATTTTTATCCAAATTCTAACTCATTCATGTGAAGTAACATGTTGGTAATGTTATAATTAAATTTTCTTTATCTCTTTTCTCCTTTTTTCTTGTCTCAGGGGATGTGTCATTTCTTGCAATAATATGGTCCAAGTAGTTTGTCATTGATTGAGTTATGAAATAATGTTCATGCATAATATGATCAAGGAACAATCAATCAAACTTGAGAATTAAAACATCATTCATGTATAGTGTGAAAGAATATACTCAATGCACAATCTATTCATGATTTGCTTTTATTAAAGACTAAAAAGTCCTCCTTAATGTTTTACTAAGGACGAGATCAATCTTGATCAATGGTTTTTTTTTATGGCTTAGTCTCCTTTTCCTGAAGATCTTAGGCAACATCTTTCTTAAAGATCGAAAGGCTACAAGCTTAATCATTGAGGACTAATTATCCTTTCAATGGACATATTTTTGTCATTGTTTTCCAAAAAGAGATGATGGCCTTTGTTTAGTCTTTAGAGTTTTATGGCAAATACATTATCAAGTTTTAGTGACTCTTGGTGTAGTAGCTTTTAGTACTTAAATGAATGCTAAATTAAGAAAAGGAAACCAACTGTTGATGGAGAAAAACTAGTCACTGTAAGATATCCTTAAGCAAAAAGAAAAAGAAATAAGTGAGTTGAAAAGGAAATTGGCCTAAGTAATATTTGAGAAAAAAGAATTGTTGCAAAAGGATGAACACACGACAAAGATTGCAAATAACAACTAAAACTTCAGTTAAGAAAATCACAATTTTAGTTGGAAATCATATATTTCCAACTAAATTTTTAGTTAGATAATTTGTTGCATTTTCCTTAGTTGGCAATTTAATTTAGTTAGAAATTTAGTTGCTAAATAGTGCAACACAATCACCATATGCCATCTTTGCATTCTTCTCAAGTTTGTCACATCATGCAATTTTTTAATTTGTTGAAAAAATTATTTAATATACATTAATTAATACATTATAATTTTAACAAAATTTAAATGATAAAAATTAATTTTCAAATAATATTAATAAAAATTATTTTAATTAATATAAATAATGATTAAAAATTTAACTAATAAAATAAAAAATAATTCAATTAATTTTAATTTATTTATTAAAAAATAAAATTATAATCTTTTGTAAAAAAAAAGTCAGAAATAATAATTTCCAGCTGAATAATTTAGTTTGATTGATTTCTAACTGAACTATGGTTAAGGGAAGGGCATCGTTTTCAATTATATTTTTATTAAAAGTATTTTTACTCCCTCTAAAGATATGTTCATAGGCAAAAACTATTGATGACAACCAAACTTGAAGTTCCTTTTTCCATACTTTAAGGTAAAAGCTTTTGAGTTATATATATAATAAGGACAAGTTAAGTTTCAGGCAATATTCCAACCTGACAATATTCTATATATTAAAAAGTCATTTATCATCTACACTAATTGTGCTCTCATTTGAAAATTGTTTTTTTTTTTAAGACAACATCATAGGTTGATATTTCTTTCTCTTATAATAATTTTAACTTATCAATTAATAGCTACAAGAGTACATTAATCTTGGCCTTGGGATTTTAAAGTCTAGAAATGATTGCAGAAAAAAAAGTAAAGAGTCATTATGCACAATTTAGGAAGGAGATTATAAGAAATAATTATCATGAGCTAACATGAATATGGTAAAGCAAATTGTCTATGAGAAGTGAACCTATGTGTGCATAAAGCAAGTCCAATATTACGTAGTTCTATGGCAAAATTGGGATATACTTTATCAAAATATTTTCATGCTTCTCTATATGACGAATAACATAGTACGCCTTCACATTTTTTGTTATTCCAATGTCATTGTATAAGCTCAGTATAACTCATTAAGACATAAATTCTTTGTAATTTAAAGGTAATTCATAAATAATATATTCTTTTTACTAAAATCTTCTTAGAACTTTGGTTTCAACTCAGTCAACTAGTTTTTTTATCAAGATACTCTATAAAATTTACATATTGTCTTGTTTATGTTATCTTTGTAATACAACATATACCCATTAACATATACATCAATTTTTTAAGCAAATAGACTAAGTTTTAATACTAGTTTCTTTGTTTTGTACTAATTATTGAATACAAAATTATTACATGAACAACTATCTTTCATAAAACTTGCAAATCGATTAAAATTATATTGTGACATATTGTTGTCAAATTTAATACTTAATATTTGTATTCCAATATATAACTCAAATTGATTACTACATTCTAGCTAAAGTCATCACTGATATGCGTTTAATAAATCAAAAAATTTTTGAGCTTTTAAATTTGGTAGTTCTCCAACATAATTAATATTATTATCATAATCTACTTCATTATAATTACCAATATTAAAATCAAGACTAACTACATGAAAGATTATTCTTTGATAGTTATTATTATGGTTTTCATGTATTAATATTAAGTTAGATATTGTTCTAATGTATATGTTAGTAGGTGATAGTTCAATCTCGCTATGATATATCTAATATTAATATCCAAGTTGAAACTCCCTTTTATAAAGATCAGTTTTTATATTATTAGTACTAAAATATGCTCTATTTTTGTGTTTAAAACATGGATATCTAATTTTTCCATTTCTTAAACTAAATTCATTTTTATAAGTAAAAGCAATAAACTTTTCAACCTCTTGTAAAAATTCATCAATTTATTCTTTATGTCCAGGATTCAATATATTATACATCCACCTTCAATTATAAAGAATTTTTATATTATGAGAATTATCATAAACAATATGAATATTATCTTACAAATATTATCAAATAAAACTTCTCCACTACATTATCACAAAAATATTAAATAATAAAACTACTTTACAAAAAAGTTTTCAACTAATTATTTATACATATTTCAAACTATTTTAATATTAATTTACAAATATTATCAAATAAAATATTTTTCCACTACCTCGTCACAAAAATAATAAATAAGAAATAATATTTCATATAAATATTATGAGGCAAATATTTATACATACCTCTCTCGAAGAAACTAAAATTGTGAGATGAATTTGAAACTCCTATTATGACTCCAATCACGAGTAAATTGAAAGTAAGAGAGTATATTGAAAGCAATATAGTAGATAATTGAAAATTGCATAATTGTAGAAGAATAAGAAGAGAGAAAAGAATTAGAAAATAAAGTGAAAGAGAAATAGAAATTAAAGAATGTTAATATATCTTACTTTTGCTTAATCAAATGACTATTTTCTAACAATTCAAAATGGCTAATTTTCATAACGTTATATGGAAAAATTAAAAAAAAAAACTTATACCAAGGAAAAAAAATAGATGAAAGCAGCTAATTCTGGTTCAAAAATTAACTACTTTTTATTCATAGCTTTGTTTGAGTTCTTTTTTAGTTTTTTATTGTATTATCTTATTTGCCAATTGAAGGTTTTTTTTTAAAAAAAATATTCAACAATTAAATTTGTGCAAAATTTGTTACTGTTTTATTTTTTTTGTATTGAAAAAAAATAGGCAATCGAAATCTATTAAATTCTTTTAGTCATTATTCCATAATATTGTTGTAGTAGACAATCAAATTAAAGAAATATCTAACAAAGATAATTTTAGTCCTCTATCTCTCATAATATATTATTATAATATTAATTTTATAATTTATATAATTATAAAAATTTAATTTATACTATTTTTAATGATATCAAATCTACTTAAAAAATTCCTTATAGATCAAGACTCCAAAATTGTTTAACTACCTAAAAAATTTCTTTGTTTCTCACTCATATTAATAACTCAACCTAATTGCTACCCCCTTTTTTTTTCCCATTTACTTTTTCAACCTTCAAATCTTTTATTATAAAACAATTTTTTTTTTCAATCTCATTTTAAATAACATAGCTTTTGTAGAGGGTAGAGATGCTTCAATAACCTTGGGTATCATAATATAGATTAGATTCATCAATCGTTGACTAATAGCTTTTTCAATTTTTTTCATTTTGTTAGCTATTCCTGTACCAATTACTTTAGCTTAAAGAAGTTTTTCAAGATTAAAATTAATAAAATCTTACTTAAAATCAACAATGTCTCAAGAAAAGATTAAATGGATTAGTTATATTATTAATTAAAAAAATGTTAAAAGAAATTGATTATAAAAAAGTAATCAATAACTTTACCTTTCAAAAAGCTAAAAGATAAAATCTAAATAAAAAATTATTAATTTTCTTAAATAAATATATAGAGCCTCATATTAGAATTTTGGTTGAGGCCACATAAATGCTAGGAAATGTCTCTATAACAACAATAACAACAAAGCCTTTTCTCACTAGGTGAGACCGATTACATAGATTAATTAACATTATAAGGTATTATCGTAAATCATATTTTTAGATAAATTATTTAAATTTAAATCCTTATTAATGGTTTCTCTTATTATTTTTTCTAGTCTTTCTTTACCTTTAACTATCGGACTACTCTCTATCTGATCTATTCTTCTAATTGAAGTTTCTATAGGTCTTATTCATACATACTCAAACCATCTAAGTCACGATTCTATAATTTTTTTCATAATAAGTGTGACCTCCACTTTTCTTTCTAATGCATTCATTTCTAATTCTATTTTGTTTAGTGTATCCTCTCATCCAACACAATATTCTCATTTTTATAATATTGAACTTATTCTCTTATTAACTTTTTATTGCTTAACATTCAATTTCATATAACATTGCAAATCTTATAGTTGTTTTGTAAAATTTACCTTTAAGTTTGAGTAAAACTTTTCTTCACAAATAACGTGCGAAACACTCCTCAATTTCATCCACCTCACTTGAATATTGTATTTTATATCTTTCTTTATTTCCTTGTCATGTTGTATAATAGACTTAAGATACTTAAATTATATGACTTATGGTATAGTATGCTCTCTAATTTTCACTTCTGCACTAGAATTAGTGTATCTCTTACTAAACTTATATTCAATATACTCTATTTTACTTCTATTTAAATAAAATTTATGTGCTTCCAAAGCTAGTCTCCACATCTCCAATTTCTTATTCATTTCCTCTCTTGATTCTCCAACTAGAATTATATTATCTGCAAAAAACATGCATAGTGACATTGGTTTTTGGATATGTTCAGTGAATATGTCCAAAATTAAAGTAAAAAGATAAGGACTCAAAATTAACCTTTGATACAAACCAATAATTATCAAAAAAAATTTTGTATGTCTACATTTTATTCTTATACTCGTTGTAACCTTATTATACATATTTTGAATTATTCGAATATAAACAATATGAACTCTTTTTTTCTTTAGAGTCTTTTATAAAACCTCTTTTGGATCCACCCTCTCTTGGAAGTGTCTTTACATCATGAAAACTTATTTTTCAAATTTTCACAGGAGCATCAATTGATTATAGTTCTCTAATTGAGCTGAGTAAGTGATCATTTTGATCCTATGATGAATTGGCTTAAGAGATAGCCTTTGATGGTTAGGGTTCATGTGATCATCTTAGGGGCATAAGAAAACTTTTTTTAAATTTTCTTGTGTGAGCGCCAATTGCCTAAAAAGAATGCAGGCTTGGAAAATGTCCTAGGGGTCTTAAAAGACTTTTTCTCCAAGTTTAAGACCACTAGTCACTGAGAAAAAAAAGGACATAGACTTGGAAAGTGCCCTTGGCAAGACTTTTCTCTTGTCTTGATCAGCATCGTTCTTGACATGCTAACATTAACCTATTAAAAAACTTTGACCTAACATGTGTCCTATTGAAATGATGATTCTTGAACACCAATTGGTTAAGAAAAGCTTTGATAGATCATTCCCATCTTAATTTGATCCTTTAAAGATATAACATTCAATTTAGTCCCTAGAAGATCAATTTTCTTTTAATTTGATCCTCTAAATATAAATTCTTTTAATTTAATTATTGAAAGATCATTTTCCTCTCAATTTGGTCCTCCCAAAACAAATCTTCTTAATTTAGTCTCTTAAACATTTTCATAATCAAAATGGTCCTCTGATGTGCACTCATGTCTCTCTAATGCGCTAAAATCTATCTATAACACAAAAGCAATGTCATTTTGAGGGTTGAAGACATTAAGCAAGCTTATATTATTAGTAAACAATCATGTGAGACTTTGTTTTTGTCTAATAAAGGAACCTTTTTGATTGAGGTAAAATGTTTCAAGACCATATGGAAAGGCCCTATCTTAAGAGCACCAAATTAAAAGAAAATTGATATTTTAGATACTAAATTCAAAGATTTTATTTTTAAAAGACTATTTTCTTCTTTTAAGAAAAAATCTTTTAAGGATTAAATCATTAATTTGTTTAGCTAAAAATTAATATGCAATCCACAATATATTGAAATTCATTTACTGGATGGGGATGTATGTATGCATAATGGATGATGTTTGTTCAAAAGGATAAGAATAAATTGGTGTATGTATGCATAATGGATGACGTTTGTTCAAAAGGATAAGAATAAATTATAATAACATCTTTTGAAATTTAGTTAAATGATACGTGATACTCTATATATTTTAAAAATATGATCCGACTTTCTTGATATTCGATATATATTGTAGAAGTTTTCTTTGTTATTTATTTTTTATTAACTTTCTACACAATATGAAAATATTATTTTATTTTTAATATAATAATAAAAGTTATTAAGTTAATTTTAAGGTCTAATATGAGACTAATTTTTTAATATGACAATAAGGATAATTAAGTAATTTTGTTTTTAAAAGGTACAGAAAGTTGATGTTATTAACATAAAATAAATTTTAAAAAAACTTTTACAATATAAATCAAATATCAAAAGAATTAAATGGTATTTTTAAAACAAAATATATTTTAACCATTCTTTAAAGCATATTAATATAATCAAAGGTTATGTGTACCTAACCTAAAAACGGCATATAGAAGATTCAAGTAGTATTTGATTAGGCAATTTGGGGTCTGAAAAAGATTAGGATTTAGGAGCATGAATCATCTGCAGTTGCATTTTCCCTATAGTTATATTATTAGCAGATAAATAAAGTGTATTTTTTTTATTTTAAATTAAATTCATTCATCCATCTATTTTTCTACTAACAACACAATTGCAAAAAAAAAAAAAAAAAATGTAACTGCACAGGATACATACTCGCTGGTCACCTCCTGTTATTGTCACACGCTTCCTATTTTTGCTTGTTTTGGCTAAAGTCTCTGTGCTTTGCTCGCTTGCTGCTGCTTATTTTGTTGGGCAACTATAAGAAACGACAGTGAACGCAGTTAAATGACACTCTGATATTGAGCCTTGAGGTGATAGGGGACACAACTTCATGTTACCTGTCCTTTTGACTACCTTTTCTCCCCTCAATGCCTCCAAGACTCTATTATATTTCTAGAATATATTATTTTTGTCAGAGATTTGAAATTAATTTATTTTATTTTAAAACATGTAATTTTATCTAAAATAAGAAAGACATTATATTTATTATTTTATAACAAAAATAAATAATAATAACACATATTTTAATTCTAATACCCTTATATTTATTATTTTATAGTATTATAAGTATTAAATGTATTTGATCAAATTATAAAATATTTAAGATTAACTAATTTAAAGATAATAATTAATAATATTATATTTAATATATATTAATAAATTTAAGCATAGAGCCATAAATTTAATAAAATTATAGAATAAATTATATTGAGATAAAAATTAAAATTATATGTTTTTAATTATTTATATTTCATAAAAATTTAATATTATTTTTAAAGATATTTTACTTAATATTTAATTTCAAAAATTTTGTGTATATTTTTAAAGGAAAAAAAGACTATATATTCGGAAATATCTGCAAATAAATTCTCATTAATGACACAATTTTTAAATAAAAACAGTTAAATGACAACCCTTAGATTTCGAGGATCCGCATCCAAGGGCAGGGGTCCTAAGTTGCTCTTCATGAATAATGAAGGGATGGAGTCCCTTTTTGCAGCCATTATTGGGGCCATTTCCAGACTTTGATCTGATTAGACTGCTATACCATCACTTCCACATCCGAGAACAACACGCACCCCAACCCCCAAAATAAAAAAACTCTTTTAATTTTAATGTCAATAAAAATAAACGAATTCACAAATCCCATCAATAATTGATTAACTGCATTTCATTTTATAGGTCACTGAAGCTATGAACATATCGAGATTAATCACACTTGTAAGGTGAGAATAGGGTTTGTAATTTTAGGGAGACACAATGGGGAGAGGCATGGAAATTCAAATTTTAAAATAATTTTTTTTACTCTTTAATTTTTAAATTTATTTTTTTGAGTTAATCTCTTAAAATTTATAAATTATTAGGCAATAATTCTTATATTGGATCAAATTATATATTTATTTTATTTTAAGATACTAACTTAATATGCATGTACATCTAAAAAAATAAATTTAAAAATTAAAATATAAGAAAGTATTTAAAAAAAAAAACCAAAATATGTATTTAATAATAAAATACCTCCACTGCAGGTGGCAGAAGTACTATTATCCACTTCTCGAGTTATAATGCATCACATAATTATCGAATACATAGACAACTGAATTCAATATTTTATTGAACAAATGAAGGGGGATTTTTTTTTTTTTCGATGTCCTGTGTTTTTTCAGTCTAAGTTCATCTTTTTGTACTTATTAGTATTAAGTAATTAAGTAACAAGTATTATTATAATTTATAAATTTTCATATAATATTACCGTTTTAAGTCAAAATCTTGTAATTTAATTTAGTCTTGAATTTTAAATAATAATTAATAATTTATATATTTTTGCTGTATTTTCTGAGTTCTTTTTCCTGCACTCTCCACGCACACATTCTCTCTCCACTCTGAACGCTCGTACAACTACAAGCAGGGTCCTGCCACCACACATTCTCGTCGTTCCCCACTTGTTACGTCCGATGTGGGAACAAACCAATCCACCGACCTTCTGACCCTTTACTAACGCGCCACTCCACGCGCCACCTCTGTCCCACCCTTTTTACTACGAGTCCCATCCAACGTCAGGTCGTTTCAGGTACGGGAATGCGTGACACAAATACACAATGACACGCAGGGTTTCAGTGTACATGATTGGCGTTTGGTTAAGCGCGTGGGCATTTTCTTTTGTTCGGATTCCTCCTACTTCTTTTTCTCCCTTTTTCTTATTCGTCTCCAGCTCAACCTCCTGCTGCAACCAGGGCAGAGTACAACTGTACTACTGTACATGCGCAGTGAAAGTTTTCACCGTTCAGTAAAAATACGCAGAGTTAGACCTTTACGTATTGCAGTGCAATGGGTGAAAAAACCAGAGTGTAAGTAACTCGTAACCGGATATATCCGGTGGAAGGTGAGATTCATAGAGAAAAAATTAGTGATGAGATATCAGAGAAGGGCAACAAGTATATGAACACAAGTCTCCAATTGGTTATTTCTGCAGATATTGCAAATTCATTGTCTCTTTTCTCCCCCGGAATTGCTTCTTAGCCTTAATTACCCAATACCCATTGGGGAATAGTTAATTTTGTGGTGGGAGAAATGGATTTTGAGGATCAAGAAGATCAAGCGGACGAGCTGGGTATGGAGTCGTTGGGGATATCTTCGCGAGTGAAAATGCCGAGTTGTGGAGGTGCAGGAGAAGCTATGATGTTGCCTCAGCCTTCAAGGAATCATAATAATAATAATAGCAAGGGAAGGTACAGGGAGTGCTTGAAGAACCACGCGGTGAGTATTGGTGGACACGCGCTGGATGGATGTGGAGAGTTCATGGCGGCCGGAGCCGAAGGCACACTCGACGCTCTCAAATGTGCCGCCTGTAACTGCCACCGTAATTTCCACCGCAAAGAGACCGAACCTTATTTGTTGACCCCCCACATCCACCACCAGCCGCCGCAGTTCCCGGCGGCATATTATCGGGCGCCGGCGGGGTACTTACACTTGGCGGGACAGCGGAGGGGAGCGCCGACGACGCTGGCGTTGCCGTCGACGTCCGGAGGAGCCGGTGGGACCCAGAGCACCAGAGACGATCAGGACGACGACGTTTCGAACCCAAGCGGAGGAGGAGGGTCGAAGAAGAGGTTCAGGACGAAGTTCACGCAGGAGCAGAAGGATAAAATGCTGGGATTAGCGGAGAGATTGGGGTGGCGGATTCAGAAGCAGGACGAGGCGGTGGTCCAGCAATTCTGTAACGAAACCGGCGTGAAGCGTCAGGTTCTTAAGGTTTGGATGCACAACAACAAGAACACTCTGGGTAAGAAGCCCTAGAATATTCTCAATTTTCTGAAAGTCACTACGTATATTGCATCAAGTTAGAAGTTGGGAAATTGATCAGTTTCTGACTGTGTGAGATGTCTGCTATCTTAGGGTTTCTTTCTTCTTTTTCTACTCATTTCTTACTGGGGAAAATTAAGGGTGGGGCTCTTGGCTGTGTTAGTGTTTGAATTACTATGGGGTATTTACGTAAAGTTCCACCCGGATCAGAGTAGATTTTTTTGTTGGTGAACTAATTTAATTTCATTTCCATAAGCCAAAATGAGTCTTTGAGATGATCAGTTATGCTAGACATCTTATAATATTAAGAATGGTTGCTACTTGCTTGCCAAAAGTAAACGGTGACGACGGTGAATAATACTTTATTTGGAACACTTTCGAGTAAACATGATATCAGCTAAGAGATAAAGATTTGGTTTTTAACTCGAGTTCATGGTGACGAAGCTAAAAATAGACGATCTTTAGTTTTGTTAATTTGTCTATACGCCATATCCTAGCACAGTTTTGAAACTTGGAAGCAGGAACTTTGTCGGTACCATGAATGTGTTCTCAGCTGCATTTTCCGTTTTTCATGTCTTTCCTTGCATCTTTACTTGTCTCTGGATCTTTCACTTCTTCCAGCTAACTACTCCCACGAACTGAAATTGGGGAGCCTTCGTCCTAACGTTTTTGGCATATCATGCATTTTTATTTTTCAGAACCTTAATTTTCTCTCCTACCTTCTCTTATGTTAACTTAATTTGTTTAGATCTTCCATTATATGGTATTTTTCAATCTCTCTTCCATCATTATCCTTGCATATATATAAGGCTACGGAATCTATGTGATATACAAAAGAAAATTTCATATCCACTCTTTTATATCTTTATTATTAGCTTCTTAATTAAAATATAACAACTAAATAATTTTTTAATAAAAAAATGACGATTATATTATTTTTATAGGTAAGCATGTAATTTTTATACCAAGTATTATATGATTAAATTTTTATTTTTTTATTGGAGAAGCAGAAAATATATAAGGAGCTGAATTTTTATTAAGCCTATAAAAAACAGTAATTTATAACTTTATTTACATTTTAATCTATCATGCATGCAGAAGAAGGTAGAAACCAGACCCAGAAGGGCAGCAGTAATGGAGTCCCGACATAGGAAGTAAAAGGGGCTGTTCTACAGATTTTGTTTTATCGCTTTATATAATTTTGGACTAATTTTAGTTTTTTTTTTCTTCTATATATATATATATATATATATATAGAGGGAAAAAAATGGAAAAATGAAATCCAAACGTGGGTTATAAAAAAGACAGGAAGCCTGATCTGATATTATATCTTCCTCCCTCTTCTCCTATAATCAGAATGTATGTACGAAGGAGAACATGGGGCACCTGAGCTTGAAGAAAAAAGATACGTACATAAATCTACAAGACCATCTACGTACCAACGGGATACAATATTTGTCTCTGAATCTATTAGGATATCCCCAGAATCTATACAAATTTTTGCATTTCAAATCCAATCAATGAAATAAATTATAATAAATGAATTAAATGAATATAAATAATGTCATATAATGATATATTGTAACTCGCAAACTAGCTAACTTTATGGGTCAGCTTTAATGTGCATGCTTGGGGTGTTTGATTATTACTTGGGGCAAATATGGAGAAACGTGCATGCTTGGTTGAACCTTTAATTCATAAATGTATGCTATGACTCTAAGGGTTTTGATGTTTCAAGAGCACACTAGCTGGATATATATGCTTTTGTGCACAGCTTGTTTCTTAAGGAATATCCATGCTTACCTATTACAAGTCAGTTCCAGGATGCTTTGCTTGTTCTGGGGAACTCCAGCATCAGCTAAAGCTGCCTGCTTTAACTGTGGTCCACTATGTTATAGAGTACGAGTGCAGATTTTTTCATGTTGATGAGTCTTTGATGTGGGAAGAGAATAACATAAGGGTGTGAGTGCTACACAAGGGGTTCGTGGATATAATTAGATCTCTTTATGAGTAAATTATTTTAGAGAGAAAATTGAATCCCTTATTCATCCCACCCCTACTCATCCTAATCTAGGATCTCAACGGCCTAGATTTGATATACTTAATGTTTTACACTTTAATATTTTTTTTTTAATTAGAAAGGATATAGGATCCATAATAAAAATAATTTTTTAACTAATAACTTAAAAAATGATAATTTAAATTAAAAAATAAATATCAAATTTAGAATGTCCAAATCAAATTTGAATGGCCTAAATTTGAAAAAATATCTATCTAAACTTTTTTAGAGACACGTTTAAATTATATAGTTTCTTTTTTCTATTAATTTAATTTAAATTTAGAAAATTAACCATTTTTATATTAAAAAAATACATATTTAATTTTTTTAATTATATAAATAATAGTATTTCGGTAAAAATAAATGTAATTATAACTCATGGAACGGTCAGTGTAGTGAATATTTTGATTTGAGTGAGGAGAGTGCAAATTTTTAAAATAATAAGGAGTATCATATAATTTGAACATTTATTAAAGAAAAGGAGTGTAATTTATTCTATATCATATGAAATCCTTGGTCAAAGTTTAGGCTTACCCACATTAAAATACTTGAAAGTGCCATATGTCCGTATACATCTCATAAATACGTGAAAAATTTTATGACATTCATAATGTAACAGTATCTTATTTTGTTAATTGTGACGTTATCCATTGAAAGAAAATCTTCAAATTCATCCAAGACTATGGTTATGAAAATTAGATTAAATCAGCTAATCAAATTGAAAAACTGATAAATTGGTCTTAAAACTGGTTCAATTGACCTTTAAAATTGACTAAAAAAAAAAGGTCAAGAATTAATTAAACCAATAAAACTTGGTCGATTTAGTATTGAATAGGTAAAAAAAGACTAATTTCACATGAATTTATCATTGTATGTAAAATGTTTTAATTATTCTTTTATATTTTAAAATATTTATATTTATTTTAATTATTATTTTATAATATATATTAATTTAATTATAAAATATTACATATTTATACTTCTTTATATATTTATAAAAATAATTCAATTGCAATTCGATCACATTTATACCATTAAATTACGAATTACTCTTTACATTGGTTCAATGTTCAGTATAATTTTTTAAAACATTATGTAGAACTGATATATTTGAAGTGCAGAAAAGATTGGTCAGAAATATATTTGCAACTTAAAATGGGTAAATGACTCCACTTGCTTCCTTTTGCCATTCATTAAAATACAACACAAGATCATGAATGCTCACTCTAGATTTCTTCCAAAACCAGCAACAGGTCAAACGTATTCTTACAAGAAATCACCAGAAGCTACGCTTTTTAATGTTTGCAGTACCATCATGTAATAGTATACCTACATTTGGAACGTCTTGGCTTAATGGGTATAATGGCACCTGATATTATAACTTGAGTTGGAAGAATTCCATATTTCAAATTAATGGATGCTAAACATTTGGAATGCCTTGCTTAATCTATCTATTACCGACGAGGTTCTCAAAAGTCAAAACCCTCCAATATTTGATCCCTAATATCTGTGTTCTTGAGACTTTTCATTGAACTCTGCCCCATAAGGTATGCAAACACCTCCAATGAACAACAGTTTCTTAATTTTTGTCGGAGACTAGGAATGGCAGGTTTTTATCAGAGATCAGGAATAAAAACAATTTCTTGTTCTTTCATATACTTAAAAAAAAAAAAGAACAAAATAATATTATTTTAATTCTTGAGAGAAACGTATGCTACTAAATTTAACAGTATGATGATTTGATTGCTAACTTTAACACTTGAAATAGTCCCAAGTAAACAAATAACATTCAGCCATAGTAATTGGTCGAAAAGGAAGAGAAGGTTACCCCGGGCAACACCATTAGGACAGAAAGGGATTGGACTTTGATTCGGATTCCTAGGATGACTCCGGGAATCCTAAGTGGATGTTAGGTTTGGCATTGTAATGTCAATAAGAATGAGATGAAAAGACAATATAACCGATACACCAAACCTATGACCAAAATAAGGTTTTCTTCAAAATGAAACCTCTTAACATGTAAAAAAAAAGAAAAACTTCTCTAAATGGCATAAGAGAAACTGGAGGTATCTATACTCTTCCCAAATTCAATTTTTTTTTTTTCTTCTTAGTGAGTTTTAGAAAGTTAACTCTAACCTTACATCTGTGTTTCTCGTTTCCTTTCACAAAATTTTCCCCTTAATTAGGAGGGATACATATGACCTTGCCACTTTTTTAAATTCCTCTTGTCTATGTGTCTGCTTCAAACCCTCTTTGTGGGTCACTTCACACAGTTTGCAAATTAAATATACACCAATTATTTTACCTTTACCTCTCCAATAACTCTGGGGTTGTGTAATATATATATATATGTTTCTATTATTTGATATTTCTTCTCAATTCATAATATTATATAATTGTTAGATGATTATTTGAATATATACAAGAATACAGGAAAAACCTCCTAGAAAAACAAGACTAAAAAATAATTTCACCCAAACAAGTTTTTGCCAGATTTTTCTTCCAAAGATCGTCCTCGGAATTATTTTTTACATCAGTTTTGTTAAAAAAAAAAAAGCCATATCATTCTCCAATTAGGTATAACAAAAGTGGGGGGCCTAATAAGATTCGTTTAGATTATAAACTTATTCCAAAGCAAACTTGAGAATTTGGAAGGAAAAAGGAGAGAAAAGTTTCCAAGGAACTTGGCTTTTATCTAATGTCGCCTTTACCTTGTGTCTCCCTTTGGGTTTAGGAAAATGCCTGCTTGGCTGGCTCACCAACTGGAGGGAATTGACCTTAAAATCTGCTGTCCCTACCCTACTGGCTCCCAATATCCAAACAAATGAACTT
Source organism: Erythrophleum fordii (assembly GCA_032878935.1). Classification (NCBI taxonomy): domain Eukaryota; kingdom Viridiplantae; phylum Streptophyta; class Magnoliopsida; order Fabales; family Fabaceae; genus Erythrophleum; species Erythrophleum fordii. Next base: position 41,326,978 of record JAVQMF010000053.1, on the reverse strand, counting down.
GAACTTAATTTGAAAATGACACAAAGGCCAATTCTTTCTCGTAGGATGCGGATTGTAATTCTTTGCAACAATATACTGTGCATTTAAGAGAGTGTGATACAAGAAGTGAAAAAGTATATGAGATCTATTTTTACTCTTTCACTCACTTTTTATTTTTTCTCTATCTCTCTTCAAATGAATACTATGTATTTATGTGCTAAATATAGAAGATGCAAATCTTTTGGATGCCATTGGCCCACAAAGTCACACACTTATTTGTTTTCCTTATCAGAATGCTTTGCCTGCCATTAGAATCCCAGCTTCCAAAGACAACTTTCTCTGATCTGGTTGGGCCTTCTGGCCACTGTCATGGGCCAAGAAAATATATATATGCCAACTATCTTGAGGTCATTTGGCAGACAAGAAGTTGAAACTTGAAAGTGTGGTGTTGGCTTCTCCAAGTTGACCCTTGTATCTCAGCCCACACATGGAACCTGTGCTAGCTGTTGAATATTGTATCACATTATGACATGTTTCTTGGTAGATAGACAGTAATCTCCCATAAGATATCATCAGACATTTCATTGTCATCCACATAGCTTCTTCCTTTTCTTTCTTTTGTTTTTTCTCATGTTAAGTTCTAATGGTTTCAAATCTCACTTCAAATCCTAAACATCAACAAATGCGAGTTAAGGAAACAATCAAATTAATCCAACCCTGTAAAGCTTTTGATTTGCCTGGGTGGCTAGGGTTGAGTTGTTAGGCAGTTGTCCCTCTAGAAAAAAAAAACAAAAAAAGTGCATAGGTTTCATAGGTATGATTCAATTATATTAAAAAAAAATCATTGAAATACCAGAATTGTGTAAATATTGCAGCATATTTTGTTCGCCATGCTATTTTTTTCTGGTTGCATCTCTAGAAATATCATAACAAAGTTTGCTATATATATATATATATATATTATTAATATTATGGTAATCCCTTGATACGTTTAAAATTCTAATAACTTTTAATTCAGTCATTGAAAGGTGGATTTGTGAATTTGCCTTTGTGGTTGATGACATATCATGGTGTGGCACCCAAAAAAAAAAAAGGTTTGAAGACTCACAAGATATCGTCCAAAGTCGCTCATGTGAAAGAGGGAAAACAGTGAGTCACATGAAGCCATGAGTGCTTTAGTTGAGGCTTTGAGGTGCCACTGGTTCTGTTCGCAGAAACAGGGTCTAGGCCTGCTCGTATAGTTTTGGGCCCAATCCAACTTCTCTTCCATTTCTTCACATTTTCTCAACTTCCAAATTTTGGATCCCTTTTTCTTATAGTTTGGATCCTTTACAATTCGTTTTATTTTTTTATCAATTGTAAAAAGAGATAAACGTAAAATATGTGGAGCTCACTTAAGTTTTGCTTCCCTCCATTTTCTTTCTTTGTATTTTTTTTTATCAATTTTAAACAAAAATAAATACAAAATATGTGGGACTAATTTAAGTGTTTGAGTCTCATTTGAATATAAAGAATTTACTTGAGTGATGAATTTTAACACCTAGTATCTATCTCTATTTGAAATTAATAAAGAATAAAGGAACCAAAAAAAAAAAGATCCAAACTCTTTTTATTTTTGTACTTATGTCCTCCTCAGAAAGTGCCCTCTCTTTTGTCATCTTGTCCATTATCGGATTCAGATGCTTCTTTTACATTTCTATCCTTCCATATTGATGAAGCTGTTGCAATCCAAGCGCAAGATGGTGTGTATTGCTGGTCCTGGGTATATGTATACTTCCATTATCATGGAAAATGATAGTACTCCAATAAGTTATTTCAAAACTATCGTCAAATACCAATAAAATGTTTGGGATTACAGAGGCAAACTTCAACTCAGAAGATTACCTCAAAAGCCATTATTATATTTTAGTTCAATTTGTAAGTATCAAAAAATGTTACCACTATGCCATTTAACTCTCCTGGTCAATTTCTTTTTTTCTTTTTTTATATATTATAGGGTTGAAATTTGAATCTAAAATTTCTTGCATTACAACATTAATTGCTAACTAGTCACACTGTTATGGTGTTCGGTAATAATAAAAACTTAGGTAAGATGCCATCTAACCCATCATTATTTAAACACTCCAGATTTGGTTTAATATCACTTTTGTTAAAAGTAAAAAATGCTCATGAGAATCCATGTTGACGAGAACTTATTGCATAAAGTTTTAATTATGTGAGCACACAAAGCTGTTATATGTTAACCCATAAAAATTTGAGTAAATTATACTGAATTTTTTTAAGTTTTGGCTAAATTATACATAATATTTCTCTTATTTTAAAAAATACATTCTATATAATACTTTTCTTGCTTTAAAAAATTACACCAAACTTTCTTTTAATTTATTTTCTATTAATAAAATTAACTTTATAAATAATATGTGTTTCTTTCAAAAATAAAATTACTTAATTATTTTTACTATCATATTAAAAATAATATTATAGTCACATCTACATGTCAATTTAGCTTTCAATATTGTCGTAGTAATGATAAAATTACAATCCATATTGCACAGAAAGTTAGTTTTTTTTTTAAAACAAAATCAATTAAAGCAAAAGTTTTTATAATATATATAAAAATATAAGAGAAATTTAGTAAAATTTTAAAAATAAAAATATATTAAACATAATTTAACTAAATCTAAATAAATTTTAAATAATTTACTCAACATTTTATGTACATCACTTAATCAAATTTAAAAACAAAATAATAACGTTTTAAATAATGCTTTTAAAATCAGACCGATCGTTAAATTGATAAAATTATTGGTTCACGGTTCATTACTCGAATCATAGTTGAATTGTGGTCGAACCAATAATAATTAAATATATTTTTTTAAAATTTTATATATTAAACTTTTAATATAATAAATAAATATGAACAAATTTTAAATATTTGATTATTAACTTAATATATTTTTTAATTGAAAAACAAAAACTACCTATAATTAAAATTAATAGTATTTAATATTAAATTTTTGAATTTTTCAAATTATATTAAAATTTAATTTATCATTAAACAATAGTAACTTTAGCCAAATAATTTTATATTTAAGAGAAATGCTATTAGGAGATGAGACATAATGAAAAAGGAAATACCAAAAATAACCAAATATGTGCTTTTTTATTTATTTTATATTATCTTTTTTATTTTGCTATATTTCAATCTTTTCTGTTTTTTAAGTATTTTTTATTTTTAATTTTTTAAATTTATTTAAGATAAACTATCCTATTATATAAAAAAATTTTAAAAAATAAAAATTGTATTGACTGATTTAAATCGATTTTCAATCAATTCGATTTTGATCAATTCAGTTGGTTTTTGACCAGTTCTTTATTTGACTGATTTTCTGGGCCAATCGAATTGGACTAGGGACCAATTTTCAGTCCAACTGGTCGAACCGACCAGTTCGGTTCAATTTTTTTAACAACGGTCTCAAATTATATAATGATAACATAAAAATGGATTTACCTATCAATAAGGTTGCAAATAAGTTAAGTTTCGCCTCAACTCTATGCCTGGCTTAGCTTGAAAAAATAGATCCATGCCTAGCTTGATTCAAACTTAACTTGGTTTGAAATTGGGCCAAGCAAAGGGGCTTGAACTAAAATTTTCATTTTTTTTAAATTTTGAAAGGTTTTAAAATTCTAAAGACTTATATCTTTGCAATCATTTAACTATTTAACTATATAATTATTTTTTTATATGTTTTTGTAAGACTTACATAATGAAAATGAAAAAAAAAAGGTTTAAAAGAAGAAATAGGAAAAAAAATGTAAATGTAAAGGGTAAATTTTAAAAAGCTATAACCTTAGGGTTTGGTGGTTCAATTGGATATTTGTTTTTTTGAGCAATTTATTAAGATGACCATGATGTAAAACTCTAAATGTAGTTTGACCGGTTTATTTTTCTTAAAAAATGCAAGTTTATAATCTCAATTTTGAGTTTTTTTTTTGGGCTTTTAACTCAAAAATATATGTTTTTCATCTCATTTCTTTTTATTTTAATATAACAATCATATTCAACAGGAGCAAGGGTTTTAATTTTTTTATTATTTATAATTTATAGAATATATTTAAAATTTTTTATTAAAATCATCAAATGACTCTTAATTTTTTTATTTTGGTTTTTATTATTATTTTGAATAATTTATTCCCACCAAGTCGGGTTAGACCAAATTGGCCACCACAATTAGTACCTAGCCCAACTCTACTTTATTTTTCCTTTATCCACCTTAACTTAGCCCAATTTAATCAGACAATATCAGGCTAATTGAGCCGTTGCAACCCCACTTTTTAACATGACATGTAAGGGTGAGGCCATGGAAAAGAAAAAGAAAGCAAGAGTTGCCATTCCTCCCGTTTGCTGACCAACTAGCAAAGCGTGGAATTACCTATGGAATGGTTCAACGACTTACCATATTAGTCCTGCGGCTTCCAAAGTGTGGTCTTGGTAAGAGTTGTGGTGGTAGGTATAAACTCAAATCATGCGCACGCCTGCTTACTTGTCAAACCCAACTAAAATTAATATATTAGATACAAAATATAAAGGATTTATTTAAATGAGAAATTTTACTTAAATATATAAGACCCGTTTAAAATTGACATTGCCAATTTTTTTTTAAAAAAAATTAAGAGGATCCTGGCAACATACCTCCAAATGAATCTCTTGTGAGGAATATAGTCATTGAATATTCTAATTTTTTATATATTTAACAATCATTTATTAAAAATTAAACATATATGTTATAAAAAATTCATCATACAAATATTACAACACATAGAATATATGGATTTTATATTTTATTTATATTTTATATTAAATATCTTACAAATGATTTTTTAGTGTTTGAAAAATTAAATTTTTTATATATTAAGCAGCGCCTAAAAAATAAAAAAATTCTAAACCTAGCCCGTAATCGACCCTTACTTGTATGTGTAAGGATCTGTTTTATATTTGTTGCTGATGTAAGGTTGATTGTTACATATGTGATATCGACTGTCGCCAAGGAAATAAATTTTTACATACACTTTTTTAGTTGATTTAATTATTTGAAAACTTCATTTTACTAAATGTGTATGTGAATCTCATCCTTTTACACATATATTTGGATATATATATGTTTTTAGTGATTATTGATACGTATCTTAGTACAAGATATATATGATGTGACACTGATTAACATGCCTAACAGCTTATAGCTGCATAACTTTACGAGGAACATGCGAATCTGATCCGAGAATATTCTGTCTTGGAGAGTACTTCCTGTCCATTAGGCAGTATAGTGTATAGGTATTTATGCAGCAGTACAGCAATAACTAAGTGGGCTTTTGTGTTTCGAATGGATTTAAATCTTCTTGGTTTCTTTTTTTGGAAATTGATTATGGTGAAGAAAAAAAATAAAGAGTGAAAGAGGTCTATTTAAGTAGTGGATTTTATTTTCTCATGTTAATTTTAAAAAATAAAAAATTCAAACCATTAAAAGTATATTTTATTCAGCATCAATTGCAAGTTTATTTGGGGAAGAAGTTATTTAGGTATTTTTAAAAAAATTATTTGTATTATTTAGGTGTTTGGCCCTAATTTTAGAAAAAAAAATTAAGAAGCTTTTGAGTGATAATAAAAGTAATTTTTCTACTATGAGAAAGAAACATACTATTAAATTTTTCTAAGACAACAGTTTTTTTGGTAAAACAAAAAATATCTTTATTCAAATTTATTAATTACCATATTATTCTTTAATATTTTTTTAACCAATAGTCTCATCTTTTTTAATTACCCCTATATACTTATTTTGATGTATTTATTTCAATTTATATATTATAAGTATTTATTTTGATTAAGATATTTTATATATTTGCTGTGATTTTATGTATACATTTTAATTAAATAAAAATTAAATAATTCATTAAAATTAACCATAATGAATATTTAAAATAATTTCTATATTCAAATAATATCAATTGTAAATTAAAATCAATACATGCCTATTTTTTAGTAATTTGATGATAAAAATTATTTTTTTAAAAAGAACTTTTTCAAACACAATAATATTAATAAAGTTTTAAAAAAATTCCTTTTTACCATTTTTAATGAGATTCTATTAAATTTTTTAAATAAGTTAAAAATTCGTAGCAATTCCAAATTTGCATGTCGTCTTTTTGATCATGTTATTTGATGAATCAATTTTTAAGTGAGAGAAAATTTGTTCATTGTCTTAAACTCTTAATTCATTGGATTAAGATTTGACAAAATTAACATATATATAAAAATTATACTCCCATCCCACATATGTATTTCAAAGATATATCAATTTTTTAAAAAATTTGAATGTACTATTTTATATAAATTTGTTTGAGATCAATATATAACGCTATACAATTTTAAAAATCTTTTTTTTGGGCCAATTTATTGATAACTTGATTGCGAGATAGACACAGGCGAAGCCGTTCATCACATGATTAATATTGTCGACATTCGCTTTAACTACATGCAACTATTTTTCGATGACATTGGACAGGTCGTTAGCCCATATTGGTAGGTTTCTTGAAAATTATATTATTAATTTGTAATTATTTAATAATTTAAATTGTTAAATAAAGTAGCATTCGAATGTTATTACATATTGTAGGGGTTAGATTTTAGCACCCACCATGTAATCATACCTAATAAAAATAATTATAATTAAGAAAATCAAACCATGATATTTGAAAGAAATCAATAAAAGAATTAATTATGTAATATTAAATTACAAAAAAAAATTCATATTATATTTTTATTTAAAAATTTTAATAAATATTTAAAAAAGTATACTAAAATTTTGCAAAATTTTCCCTCTAAAAACTTAAATTTTTTTAATTAAAGTAATTGTTATCTCTATTGCTCTATGCCTCATTATGCTAGGAAGTGCGTTTTGTGCAGACTTCATAAAACAGTGTTTAAGGATAAGTCTAACCACTCAGTGCATGTTTGGTTCCGTGGTGAGAGATGAAAAAATAATGTTTGCAATCTCTGTTTACATAAAAACTTCACTTTGTTACTTTGAGTAAACGTGATTTCTAAACTCTGAAACGCGTTTCCAAACACAGGGTCAATCCTCCCTACTTCTTATGGTTGGAAATTGGATTTAATTGCCATTTAGAGTTAGCTCAAGTGATAAAGGTAAGGTGAGATGAAAGTATGTGTAGGGCCTAGAATTCAATCTTTTCAATATAATAAAAAAGCAAAACCAAATTGGATTTAACTGTCTTTGATAATAGCTCCTTATACTTGTCTGTAAATTTGTTGTTGATGTTGTTGGCGTGGTTATTGTTGTTTATTTTTTTGGATAAATTATATAATTTTTTTTAATTTTGTTCTAATTATATAAATTTTTTTAATTTTTAAAATGTACATGATTTTTTAAAATAAAAAGTTATTATATAGGTTATTTAAATTTTAATTTGTTTATTAAAATGTCATTTATTTAAAATTTAGTTAAAAATATGTGTTTAAATCTTAAATAAAGGATATTTTAGCAAAAAAAATTAAATTTAAACTAAAATATATTATAATTTTTTTAAAAAAATAATATAATTTCAATAAAATTTAAAATTTTTTATATAATTTACTATTTTTTTTAGATTTTCTCTTTATACATAATAAAAACACAAATTTTTACTTTTCCTTTTCCATGTTAAATAGAAACTTTGAATTAAAAAATAGATAAAAATGGCATATCCAAAAGTTTCCTATTTTTAATTAAACACTGAAAGATATTAAAATAACTAAAAATGTATTTTCCGTAAAAAACAAATGACCGTTTTCTGAAAGATTGTCTGCATAGAGGAGTTTGGCATAGAGGTGCCGGCGCCATAGGCCTTGTTTGGTTCAAAGGAGGGGAGGGGAGGGGAGGGATTTTAATGGAGGGGAGGGGAGGGGAGGGGAAGGGAGGGGAGGAGAGATATATTGTTTGGTTCAGGAGGGGAGGGGAGGGAAAATAATAATATGTGGACCATTTTACCCTTATGTATTTTAAAAGTAATGATAATACTATTAATTATTTTTTTATTTTTTAAAATTTAATATTGTCATTACCAAATTAAATAAATGTAAAAAATTATCTATAATTATAATTATTTTAAAAAAATTTGTAAACAAATAAAATTAATTAAATAATTATTTCAACAAATGTATAATTTAACATATTTTTATTTTATAAAATTAAAATGCATTTGAGTTAAAAATATTAGCATGTTTACTTTTTTCTCAATATGGTAGTATACCCGTATTAATTGATATGTTAAAATTTTTCCTTAATCATACCTATAAAAATTTTATAAAATCCATAATTAGTAATTAAGATAGGGGGCATTTTGGTCTTTTTACCCACTTTCCCTCCCAATCCCCCCAAATTGGAGGGATTAGATAGAAGGGGAGGGGAGGAAAAATTTCATTAAACTTTCCCTCCCCTCCCCCCCAAAATTATCAACCAAACAAGGGGAGGGGAGGAGAATCCCTCTCCTCCCCTCCCCTCCCCTTCTCCTCCCCTCCCCTCCCCTCAAACCAAACAAGGGGATAGAGTACAGACTCTCTATATGTATAATGCACACACAACCCAAGGTTGGCCACCGCCACGACCCGTTAACTTCGCAGAATAGTATACCTAAGAGGAAGTCGCAATTTTATTCAAACAAGGATCCTCGGTTTCATAAGTCAGACCCACTCTCCAACCCCACCTGCTTGTTGTCTTCTCTCGTTTTCTCCGATCCCTCCCATTCCTTCCTTCAATTTTTGCATCCCCTCTTGTCTTCAGCTCTTAATCACTCTTGAGATCTCCTTACACTGACTTGTTCTCAGAAATCTCTTCCCGTTTGATGGGTACTATTTCGCACGTGATCACCCCCAAACTCACTCTTCCCCACCCAACTACTAGCCGCTCCCATGGAGGCTTACTCTTCCCCAGCTCCAATTGTCGAGTCCGCACAGTGAAGCGCACAAGAGTACCCAAGAAAGTTTGTGTCTTTTCAGAGCTTAAGAGTCAGAGCTCCAGTTCTGGCTCCACCTTGGCCATTGATTTCAGTGATCCTGATTGGAAAGCCAAGTTCCAGAAGGACTTCGAGGGCCGTTTCAGACTTCCCCATATTACTGACGTTTTCCAAGATGAAGTTCCTATTCCTTCTACTTTTTGTCTCAAGATGAGGTTCATTGCAAACCCTGGCCTTGTAATGTTTCCTGTCTTCGGGGGAGGCTTAATAGGTACGCATTGCGGAATCTGTGGTCTTTGTTGATAAATTTCGTGTGTTTTATGTGACAGAACTCCCGTAACTGGAGATTTTCCTGGCAATTATCCTTCGGATGAAGAGTGGCATGGATACATTAACAACAACGACAGAGTGCTTCTTAAGGTATATTTTATTCATCTTTGATGTTATTTGACATTCAGACGGTTCGGGAGAGACAGTTGACTAGCTGTTAAGACCTTTTTTGTTGTTTTCCGTTGATATCTTTTGTGTTCTGGATTTTCTTCTTTTTTACTGTTGAACTTTTTAAATTTCTTTAGTCATTATATTTGAGCTTTCCTTTTGTTTTAATTTAACTTTGAATCAAAATAGTTCTCTTTTTTGGCACATGTTTTACTTCACTCTCATATGTTCTATGCAAATTTGTCTACTTTTATAACGAACGCTCATGTTTATTCACTCATTTAGAGACTAATATTGATATTGTAAGAAAAAAGGTTTGCGGGCATTTTTCCTTGCATTGGTATGTTAATTGCAGATATCACTGAACTGGGTACTGATTGATGTTCTCATTTGAGGGCAAAACGATGGAGGTTTAATTTTCCTTTTGCTTTAATCTTTCAGACAATATACTATTCGTCACCTACATCTGCTGGTGCTGAGTGCATTGATCCTGGCTGTACTTGGGTAGAACAATGGTAAAATACTTGCATCCCAATTTTATACTGGGCTATGATGACTGATTATACATTAGATATTATTGTTGCTTAATTAAAAGAGAGAGGTAGCTTTGAAGTTAGTGCCAGACTTGGGATGTAATTGTGGCAATAATAACACCTCGTACTAAATTGTTTCTGAAAATATTCATTCCTCATACTAAAATTAAGAGGAAGTGTAGGTCATTGAGAAGTCATTTGCCATTTTAGAGGAAGATATCAGAGCAATGATCTTGATGATTAACTCTGTATTTATGTATGCCAATTACCATTGCATGTACTCATAACTATACGCCTGATCATTTAACCTGCCATTTTTCTGGTTTTGTAAGTTTTGGCTAGTAATTTACATCCTTCCTCAGATTTCTGAATTTTGGCATTGTTATTAATGTAAGGATATCTAATTCTCAATCAAATATGTTTTTGGCAAGATTTCCACTTATCAACTTATACAGCCAAGTGACTCTGTTTTGAATGAGGGAAGGCATTGCTTAGATTTGACAGTATCGCATTTAATAAATCTGGTATTTTTATTTCATAGTGGCAGAGAAAAATAACCGAGCTTTGCCTTGACAGAGTACAATTCTGTTGCATAATTTGTTAGGGCTTAACAATCAAATAAGGGCTTTAATACATTTGCAAATGTGTGGGAAGGTAGACTTTGAATGTCACATTGCTTCTTTTCTCAGTGGGAACAGAAAGAAAGAGATACTAGTTAGTTATTATTGATTATTGTTCTGGGTGACCATATAGTTATTTGAGGTTCATCTTATAATTCTGTGTTTAAATATCTTTTTAGTCTGCTTGAAGTAAACAATGTTATTTTTTAAGATTAGCACGTACGGTAAAATGTTCTGAAATCTTTTTAGGGTTCATCGAGCTGGGCCTCGAGAAAAAATTTACTTTAAACCGGAAGATGTCAAGGCTGCAATTGTAACTTGTGGTGGACTCTGCCCTGGTCTTAACGATGTTATCAGACAGGTTAGTTTGTGATTGTTGTTTTGCATAAAGCTTTGAACTTTTTTTCTTTTTGGGGTGAAAAGATGAAGTTTAGAAGGCACTCTTGAATTTAATGCTGCAAAAAGTTACTAGACAAATGCAATGAATTAAATTTCATTGACTGTATTCTCATATACACAAGTTATCACTCCTAGGCAGCAAAGTGATTTGTGCCTAAGCTAATGACTTAACACCTGAAATATATTCTTTGAACTTGTATAGCTGTTATAAAATTGCTAGAACCACTCCCTCCGAATATTTTTAGTGGTTAGCTTTAAAACTGTAAATTATTCTGTACTTTGTACTTAAGGATCTTCTAGTTTGGCTTCCTTGGTAATCTTGTTCTCATTATTATGGTGAGTAGAAGTTTCTGACTGTTCTCTTCTATAATGAATGTGCTGCAGATTGTAATCACACTAGAAATATATGGTGCGAAAAAGATTGTGGGGATTCCTTTTGGTTATCGTGGATTTTCTGACAAAGAATTGACAGAAGTTCCAGTAAGCTCATGCTATTCTCCTTGCTAATGTTGGTCTAATCATTTTACTTAAACCTAAGCATCTATTGTAACACTAAAAATATAAGTTCTTTTTCATGACTTTTATCTATATGATATTCTCAGCTGTCAAGGAAAGTGGTTCAGAATATTCATCTTTCTGGTGGAAGTTTGTTAGGAGTTTCACGAGGAGGACCAAGTGTCAGTGAAATTGTGGATAGTTTAGAGGTGGTTAATTGATCCATTCTATCAACAAATTAAACTGAATGGTATATTCCCTCTGGACTATGTTGTCTGATGTATGTGTGTTATTGATTTCAGGAAAGAGGGATTAACATGCTTTTTGTGTTGGGTGGAAATGGTACACATGCTGGTGCCAATGCAATTCATAACGAGGTTATTAATCTGTTAGCCTTGCATTTACCAATTGCATTTAATGTGGATAATTTTGTGCTATGATGAACTTTCTGAGGTAGCTATATCTTGGAAACATACTGTCTACTGGATATTCATAGAAATGTTTAATTTTCAATTTATCTTGACTTACTCTTTTCTTTCTAAAACACTTAGCAAGAAAAGAAAGTAGATAATAATATAGTGTCTGTGAAAATGTGCATTAATGTGTGATGTTGAAGGATCTTCACTTACTGTTCTATGTTCTAGGCTTGTCCAGCAAAATTGTGATCATGTTCTCTTCTACTGTATGTTTGTATTTTGTCTTTGATGAATTGCAATCTTTTCTTTCAGTGCTGTAAAAGACGGCTTAAGGTAGCCGTAGTCGGAGTGCCTAAAACCATAGACAATGATATTTTATTGATGGACAAAACTTTTGGCTTTGATACTGCTGTTGAAGAAGCACAAAGAGCAATAAATTCTGCATACATTGAGGTAAAATTATTTTATTATTCTGAGTGATGTTGGCTTTATCCGGGAATGGTTTCAAGTTGGTAAATGTTGAAATAATTTCATCTCGTTCCTCATCTTAATTAGGCACATAGTGCATATCATGGAATTGGGGTTGTGAAATTGATGGGTCGTAGCAGTGGATTTATAGCGATGCATGCATCTCTAGCTAGTGGACAGATTGACATATGCCTGATTCCTGAGGTATGTGTAATAATAGTAGGAGTGATAATTGATTGGATTTCTCTTTTTTGTCATTATTATAGTCTGCTACAAGTTTTTGGGTGTGGTTCTAGGTTCCATTCAAATTACATGGACCTCATGGAGTCTTGAATCATCTCAAGTACCTCTTAGAAACAAAAGGATCAGCTGTACTCTGTGTCGCAGAGGGAGCTGGACAGGTGATTTTTGCCCTTATGTTAAGCTAAAGGAAACCAATACAGAAATAATTATTAATTGATACTGAAATTTCTTTTATTAACTATTAAACTCGGATAGAAACCTAAACTTGCTAAGATTTATTCTCGATGCAGAATTTGCTTCAAAAGACTAATGCAACTGATGCATCGGGAAATATTGTGTTTGGAGACATTGGTGTACACATTCAACAAGAGGTTTGTGATTACTTGAGTTGAAACTTGGTAATAAAATAGATATGCATTGTTGAATTTGCTGTATCAGTTCAGATGTTAAAAAAAATGAGGAAAGCAAATCTAAGCTGGCCAGAATAAAAAGATTAATGACACAATAGCTGTATAAATTAGCCAGTTAATTTTTCCAGAGTATGGCCATGTGCCTTTGATTTTAATTCATTCTTGTCAATTTCAATTGTAATTTTGGTCTATGACTGCTTCAAAACTGGAAACCTTTTTCTGGTAATAAAGATGATTGTAACTATTTAGAGGTTATTAACTTTTTATCATTTAAAAATTTGCTTTAAGAATGAAAATTTTTTTGAGGGGGAAAAAAAAAGGTCCCTCACAAACACATCTTGTTGTCAAAGCCTGGGTCCTTTGAGTTATACTAAATTGCTTAACATAAACTTCTTTTTCATTTTCTACATCCTAATTTGTATGATTTGGCCAAAATAAAAAGCAAACACATGTATTAGAACTGCTTTACACTGGAATTTTTGTCAAAATTAGTCAAATTTAATTGCATTTTTGGAGATGTAATTAAGGACGGCAATTTCCCTTGTTCATGGGGATTGCCCCCAAGTGGGGGTGGGGATGGGGGTAGATTTCCTCTGCCAAGGATATGGGGATGGGGACGGGGACCATACTCCCCAACCCACTATATTAAAATTAATATATTCTTAATTTATTCAATTGGTCTAATATAGTTGGTTAGTGTGGGTATAACTGAATTAATGAGGCACGTGAGTTTCTATTCTCTTTGGTGCACTTATCTAGAAGTCTGCTTTTGGATGGTGAGGTTTCTAGACGCGTTAGGCATTATCTGTTAGTTAGCATTTGAATTATTTTATCTTTATTTATGTACTTATCTTCCTTTTACTTTTCAGTTCAAATAAGATCAGATAGGATAGGATAATTTAAGTTTAATTTTTGATTAGCTATTGTATTAGAAGCAGGATCCATCTGTGCGCTCAATCCACTCCTATTTATGTTCATTCCTTTGATTCACGAATAATACAACTTTAGAGCATCAATAATTCTGAATTCCTTCAAATATATGTGTGTGTGTGTGTGTGTGTGTATATATTGGTATTTGTATATTTGTAATGTATAATAATAAACTTAAATATATTGTTCTTTTCAAGGATGTACCTAAATTTAAGATTATTTTGTTTTGAATTTGTAAAATTTTAGTTTACTTTTATGAAATTTTAATTGATTTTAATAAGATTTTACATGTACGGATATCCTCACATACCCATGGGGAGTGGGGATGGGGGAATGTTCCTTGCAATAGGGAATAGGGAGAGAAATGGTAAAGGCCTCTCTGCCTGTGCCCTATCCCTTTGCCATCCATGGGTGTAATGCCTAGTGTCTTGTTTGAGGGTCGTTTCTTGTGCATTTTGTGTATGTCTAACTACCTTTATTGAGAAATACAGATATATTGAATCTCAAAGTGAATAATTGCTTTGAGCTCTTCAGTTAGAATAGATAGATGTCATTGTTTACAATATATTTTCAACAAAACATTCTATACTGAGAATTTTTATATTTCAGGCCAAAAAATATTTCAAGGAGATTGGTATTCACGGTGATGTGAAATATATTGATCCAACATACATGATCCGTGCATGTCGAGCAAATGCATCAGATGGAATTCTATGCACTGTACTTGGACAAAATGCTGTTAGTCTCTCTCTCTCTCTCTCTCTCTCTCTCTCTGTGTGCTCGTTGGGGTATGATTTTAGTTCGAAACTTTGGTGCTTTCTCTAATTTGTGACTATTGGTTCCCATATGACCTGGAATATAAACACATTTCCACTGGCACACACCACATACCTCTGTCTTATGATATGTTTGGATGGGGAATAATGGAAGGGAAGGGAATGTTTCATTGAAATTTTTTCTGGTGGGAATTCTTAATGAGGAACAAAGGATAATGAAATATTTTCAACTAATCTTCTAAAACCATCGAAAGACTTCCCTCTTAATAATTAAGGCTTTGTTTCGGAGAATAAAAATGGAAGGGAAGGGAAGGTTTCATTGAAATCTCTCCCTTGGTTGTGAGCTTGTTATAAGGAGGGGAGGATAATGGAGGACTTTTAAGTTTTAACAAACTCCTCAAATTCCTCCGAAGTCCTTCCTCCTTTATAATTTAAAGTTGTCCCAATTTGAGGATTTTGGAGGAGAAAGTCTTCTCAAACAAGGAGAAAGGAAATTGCCATTTAACAATCCCTTCCCCTCCCTCCCATTTTCTTTAGTTCCCTTTCCTTTCCTTCCCCTGCTAACTCCCAAACATATTCCAAGTTCCTCGAATCTGGGTTTTTTGGTGGGGAGTTTCCTCAAACAAATGGAAGAGAAATTATTATATAACCATCCATTCCCCTTCTTTCTCTACCCTCCCTCTTTCTTTGGATCCCTTCCCTTCTCCTAACGTCCAAACATAGAATACATGGGCATATCTATTACTGTTTATTTGATAATTGATTCATGGTTTTTGCAGGTTCATGGTGCTTTTGCTGGATTTAGTGGCATAACGGTAGGCATATGTAACACTCACTATGCTTACCTTCCCATACCAGAAGTAATATCTCATCCCAGATTGGTGGATCCTAACAGTCGAATGTGGCATCGTTGCTTAACTTCGACCGGCCAACCTGACTTCATTTGATACTTTACGATTTTTAATTTATTCAAGAGCCTTGAGAATCAGGCTTCCAAAGACTATATCGTAGGAAGATAGGTTCAAAATATTTTTGGCCAATCTGCCCAATATACCTAAGTGGAAATAATACCAAGGATGATATTTCCTCTTGAACTCAAAAAATTGGTTATTTTGTATAGCATGGCGGTTTCTTAGTCCTGCAAATTGCATACGTAATAAAAGTTTGAGAGGATTTTGTGATTGATTTTCCATTGATTTGTAACATTTGTTGTAACTTATATTGAGGGCCAAAAGGCCAATTCAACAAGAGTACTTAGCATATCATCTGTTGTTTTTGTGTTCAGAATTGATGCCTCAAGTCGTCGGATTGACTGTTCCTATTTACATTCCCTGGGATAGAAATTGTGGCTAACTTGTGCAGATTTATTTGTAATGTATTTATGATTTGGTGGGAGTCTTATCTATTATGTCAGTTTCTTGGGGCCAATTTCAAATTTCAGTTTCTATCTTTTGGTTCTGTTTATCTATGATCGTTCCCTTCCCATAATTACTGGGGAAAAAAAAGATGATAATCTGTAGTAACCTTATTGTTGAAGAACATTTATGAAAATTGCTAGATATTAATCATCTTCATCTCCTCTCTGATTTAAATTAGTCAAGGATAGGCATCATTCATATAAAATTATGTGGATATACCTTGTTAGAAATAAGAAACGGCCACAGAAAAGAAGTAAAAGAACTGTTTATACATTCATCCTGTGTTTAGGGGAAAAAAAACTTGCTCCTTCTACTAAAAGTTGAAGCTCTCAAATCCAGCCATTGATTAGTTCAAAGGACATTAGCCTTAATCTCTAAATGTGAAGTAAATTTGATGTTGAAGATTCTTACAAGGAAGGCCTTGATACCTCTTTTCAAACCAACCAAAAAAAAAAAAAAACTAAACTCAATTTTCAGTTGAAATGATGTAATCCTAAATGCCATCACTATAGCATAGGCACTCAGTTGCAGGATTGGTTATGATTTGAGACTTGCCAAAGATGTTGAAGTAGAATTTTGGCATGTTTTCTTATGATTAAGTAAGGGAATCACACAAGAATAGTATAAAAATGTGTAAGACATTGCTTAAAATTGACAAAGATAATCTTAATCATAAAGAGAAGAGTTGATGGGATTTGGCTTTTTTTAAATTCTAATTCCTCTCTATTTCATCAATTTAATTATTTTTATTTTTTCTTTTCAACTCCTCTCATCAATACTTGTTCTTTTTCCTCTCTCTTATATTTATAATTTAACAGTGAATTGATGAAATTGATAAAATTTGAAATATTGAAAATCTATTCTCGAGTTGATAAACCCCTAAGAAGTATTTTTATAATTTAGTGTGATAGGCTAATGATAGCTGTAGAAAACAATTAGGATAGATAGCATATATTAATCTTCACTATTGTAGCTCTATAATAGGAAGGATGAGTGCTCATACTATATACTAGTTCTATATATTTGTAAGCTCAAAATATATGTTGCCGTAATCTTTCTCATGAAAGTATAACATTCAAGAGAAGGTATTGATTAGTGTTAATGGGTAGGTTATGGATGAAATGTGGGAATCCTAGATGCCTTCACTAGCAATAAACTATAGCATAGTTACCCAGTTGCACAATAGGTTCTAGCTCAGGACTTGCAAAAGACACCGAAGTAGAGTTTTGGCATGATCTCCGATGATCAAGTAAGGGAATTACACAAGAATAGCAAGAAAAGTGTGTAAAGGCATTACTCAAAATTGAGGATGTCAACCCTATTTAGAGAGAGGGTTGGTGAACTCTCTAAGGGCATTTTTGTAATTTTGTGTGACAAGCTAGTGACAGTTGTGGAAGACAATACAATATAGATTAATCTCCATTGCAATAATTCTATGAAAGAAAGAATAAGCGTTCATACTCACGGACAGACCTACATACATGTAATATATCGCCTCTCTCTTGAAATTTCTAATACACCTCTCTTAATGTTTTTGTAGTCTCCAACATATGTTCTTAAAAACATATAATTGTCGTTGGCATATATCATCCTAATCTCTCATGTAAATAAAAAGGTGATGGAAACCCTGGGGTTTTCTGATATGTCTGAGAACCCCCTTTAACCCATGTCTGCTTTCTTTCACAGTCCCAATAGTTTTTGTTTTTTTAAAGTGTCTCTTGGTGTGGTGTTGACTAGTGAGATACCCGAGCCTGCAACACCATGGAATGTGCACTGTAGCACAGGGATGAAGGGGGCTTGGTTGAGGAGCATGTGTACATTGAGGTGACACTAAAATGAAAACCTTCCTTACTCTGCAATCATTAAATTCAAAGCTGTAAGGTTTCCACCAACCTCAGTCAGAGTGGTAGTGGTACTGACCCACTGACCCGGTTCGAGTCCCCACTACCTAATGCTGCACAGAAATACACATGCCATAGAGTGACACTCACAGATAAAGTAAAAATAAAACATTATTCGTCTATTTACTTTTTTCGTCTACTAAATTATACAAAATTTTTCAGATTTTTTATGAAATTATATATATTTTTATTTTTAAAATATACATAAACATTCTTTGAAATAAAAAAAAATTATAAACTTGAGTTAAATTTTAAATTTTTTTAACCAAAATACTCTCTAAAAAAAAATTTTCTAGTCACAAAAATATGTATTTAAGTTTAGTGAAAGGTATTTTGGTTAAAAAAATTAATTGGACTACAATGTAGGGTAACACATTATTTTAAAAGAAGTTTGTATATATTTTAAAAATAAAAAAATTATATTAATTTAACAAAATTTATTAAAAAATTATGTAATTTTGTTTTTTATTTGGTTAGAGTAAAGGTATCTAGAATTTGGTCTAGGAACAATTGTTAGAGCTCTCTCTTTCATATCAGTATAGTTCATTTAGAATTTTGGACGACTATGTATAAGTGTGAGAATTTTAAAGCGCAATATTTTGTCTCCATAAATTATTACAACATAATATCTTAAATTATCACAAAAAATAAAAACAATAAAATCTAAAAATAATGTAATTTTAAATAAATTCAGGCCAAAGATAATACAAAACAAGAAATCAGGGAAAACAATGGAGACACGTGTCATATAACAAATTTTGTAATTTTTAGATGTTAATTTTTTTCCTAGTATTTAGACATTAAATTTAACTTATACGTAAAGTTTTTATTTTTCATAATAGCTTAAAGAATAAAATATATGTTTTTAGAATTTGTGTAGTAAAACTATAATTTGACTATGGTTCAAAAGATTTATATGTAATTAGTCTTAAAAAATTTTTACGCTTAGAATGTTCTTTAAAAAAAATTAGATTTCAATTTATTATAGGTACCTCATAAATTCAATATTCTTAAGTTTAAAATAATTCAATCCCTATTATCAAAGGTCATGTTACTAGAATAATTTTACATAACCTTAAAAAACTTGACGATAGCTAGCGCAGAATCTCTAATCATGAATAATAGCTAAAACAAGGAATCCGCAAACAAGAAGTCATTCATTATCTTTTTAAAAATATCACTAACAGTCTAAGAAATACATTACCCTCTTATTAGGCTAAGCTATTTTTTTGTTTTGCCATCTTATCAACACTTCATTCAGATTCTATGCGAATTCGGAGGCGCGACACATCTTATTTGGACTTTTCAAATTTGATCTAAATAATCTAAATTTCATATATATATATATATATATTTCAATTTTAATATAATTTTTATTTTGGAGGAAAGATAATTCAAAATAAAAATATTTTTTAACTATTAATTTAAAAAATATTTGATATTTAATTTTAAAAGAAAGGAAAAAATATAAAATTTGGAATGGAAATTCACATATAAGTTGGATTCTTATTGATCCAATTATAATTACTTATTATCAATTGAACCCATCCTTTGATTTCCATTTATTAGTTTTGCCTCTCTGATTGACCCAACTTCGTTTTTTTTTAAACAAAATTTTTCAATTTCAAATTTCATTTCATCATTAAATTTTAATTATTTCCTAAAATGTTGATTCCTATTTAATTTTCGCTTTTAATTCAATGATTTTGTTAGAGAAATGATCGTTTTTTTGGGATGAGGCAACGGGGGTAGTTGTAAGAGTCCAGCTCCCACAATATCACTTAATAATAGAGAAATGGTTATTTTTAATATATCTATTTCCTTTAATAAATTAGGGGTTCATATTAATCAAAATATATTGGTAAATTATATGAAAGAAAATGTGTCAATCAAGAAAGACAGATTTTCTTCCCTGATGTCAGAGAGTTGAATGCTTTTGATATATTAGATTTAGAAATGAAGCGATTTCTCTTTAAATTTTGTACCAAAACAATTATACCATATTGGATCATAATTATACATATGAAAAAAAAAATGGGAATAGTTCGGTCCTTAAAATTTGACCAATTTAGCAGAAAATTTTATTAAAGAAAACTCAAAATTAACAGTCTAGCTTTTTTTTTTTTTCTTCTTTTCCCTTTTAACCGGTTTGGCCTTTTTTTTATTATTATTATTTTAATGTACAACAGGTTCCCATTGTTTTTATATGCATTCATTTATTACAATTTTAGAGTTTCAAGGACATTGTCTGCTCATACCTCAATTTAGTTCGTCTCATACGCAATGCGTATCTGGGTGTATGGTATTGAGATTCATTATAATAATGGCCATTTATAAGGATATACAGTATAAAATTTGATAATATAAGTTAATATAATATATTATGAATTTATTACTTATTTGGTGTAAGAAATTTATTGTATAAACTTATACATCATACATCTCTTATATATCAAAATGATGTATAACTTAATCATGCCTTGGAGGTGGAATTAGGCCTAATTAAGTTTTAATGTATAAAATTTTATTAATATTTTTTGATTTTAATCTTTCACCTATAAGAATATTCATTTACTAGGTTGAATCAGGTTTAATTAATACTAGTTAGGATCAAGTTAGTTGAGTCATTTTTAAATTTTTGATAAAAATTATAAAATTATAAAATGACTTCAAAAAAATAAAAACTTTCATATAAGCCTTTATAAAATAATTTTTGATAAAAATTATAAAATAACCCTAAAAAATAAAATTTTTATATAAGTCTTTATAAAATTATATTTTATCATTAAATTTTTTTTAATAAGTCCCTATAAAATATTTTTTTAAAAAAATTAATAGGATTAGGATAAGTTACACAAAAACTAATTTAGTGTCAGATTCAATCTAATCGGTTTAGTATGACGTTAGGTTAGAATGATTTCTTAAACTAGTTAAACCACTTTTTTTTTTAATATTTAGTAAAAATTATAAATTGACTCTTAAAAAATAAAAATCCTTATAAATCTTTAAAAATTATATATTTGCCCTTAAAAAAATAAAATCTTCATTAGGTTGGTTGAAATTGGCTAATATAGCCAACCTAATCAAATATGTCCAAATTATATTTTAGTTATTTAGCCCAATATGACTAGAAGGGATCAGATCACTTAGGTCACGGTAACTATGCCCAATGTGTAGCCCTATTTATCCATATATTTTTTTTAAAGTTAATATAACACAATAAATTTAGATAAATATAATACATTTTTTAAGTAAAGGGTGTTTTTGTCAAAATAGTTTATTTTATCTTATCCAACGTTATATAGTGTATTATCAAATAAATGATAATATTATCTTATATGATATATTATCTTATATAGTATCATACCAAACAGTATATCGTTTTAAAATTTTATCAAGCTTTATCCTATTAGGCCTTATCCTATCATGTCTTATATTATTAGACCTTATCCTATACGTCATACCAAACGGGTCCTAAAGTTTTAGTAGTTAAATCCACCTTGCTTAGCAGTTTTAAATCAGTCAAAATACCTTTTTTTTTTTGTTTCTGTTAAATATTTAATATTTTTTTGGCTTTTAGAATGGGTTGTCAACTATGTACTCACTTACTGCAAAACTGTTACCTAAATAAAATCTGATAAAATAAAATAGATTATTTATCACATTTTGAAAGTTTGAGCGCAGGTTTTAAATTTGAAAATACAGTGAGTTATTTATTAAATAACCAAAATTAAAGGAATTTGCATTTAAACTTTTAATCATCATTTGCATGGCTGATATACACGGGTACAAACACTTTTCAATCTCGTTAATATGTGAAAATGATATCATCTTATTGGAGAATTGAAATAAAAATAGAATAGAACTTAAAAGTCCTAAATTATGTTTGATATAATATTAAAAAAATATTTTTTATTTATATATTTAGTAACATGAAAATAATGTAAAAATAAAAAAGTTGTACAAATAATTATAGTACTTTTAACGTAAAAGATATTAAAATATTTATTTTTTGGTGTAAAATAATAAAATTTTTATTCTTTATTTTTTAATTCAAAAACATATTTTTCATTTAGCAATAATAAAGAATAAAAAATATATTTTTAATAGTGTTTAAAATAAGACATTTATTTGGGCGTTCCTGCTGCAACTTTTGTTTGGGACAAATAAGACTTGTTATTATGCTTTCGGTGTACAGTTACTTTCCACCCAAATATGGATGTAATGCACAGTAACGACTTCAATGGAAGAGAGTAAATCAAGTCTACCAATTGTGAATTGCTGATTTTCTTTTTCACTCTCTATTTCCTTTCCATTGTTTGTACCGCTACCAAACACAACATAATAATATTGACCTAATGTTAATTTATAAATAATAAGCTACTTTTTTGGGTGAGCAAATATCAAGCAACTTTAACATATAACTTTTTAAGTAGTTATTTTTCAAATTTCAAAGAAAATAAAAGAGAAACGAGAGAGATATATAAATAATCTTTTGAATGGAAAGTAAACTAAACTAATCAGGTAAAACAGACTTCACTTAAATTTTTTTTTTTAAATGTTTTGATTTGAAAAATTACAAGATAAGAATAAATTTAAAAAATTTGAAGTCGCCAAATACATTAGATCTAAATCCACCACCATTTATTTCTAGTTGTCCGATTTTCTTCGTTTGGATCATACCATACCACTAGCAGCCAGATATTGACTGGTCAAATACTAAAAACAAAAGCAAGTAGGCCTTCTATCATAGCTAGTAGGGTCCATCATAGCAGTCTCAATCCCAATATTCAGAATAAACGATTTTCTGTTTACCGGGTAAATCTTTGTCCCAAATACTGACGATGAAATCACCAAACATGGAGACACTTCTTTGCCCAAGATAAATATTTTGTCTAATAATTTTTTTTAAATGGTTTTTTTTTTCTTTAAATTGACTGAGACATGAGCTTATGTTTTCCTTGAAAATTCAACAACATTCTCCAACAAAAAGAAGTTGAAAAGAAAAGAATTTCCCTCTATATATTCTCTCTTTCCCCTAAGTACAACAGAGAAATAAAAAAATTATGGCTTTTATCTCAAAATAGCATACTCATAGTTGACATGCTGTGCCCCCAAAAACATATGGTTTTCATCAAAATTTCCTCTGCCATTTGCATCTCTGTAGAATTTGTAGCAGTTTCTGAAATTTGATTATAAACAGCTTAGCAGCAACTTCTCTTGACAATGCTAGAAGCATGAGACCCCTTGAATTTTTTTTTTAACCTTATTCATCCAAAACACACGCTCTCCAACTGAAAGGTACCTCCAAGACCACACCAAACTCCCATTCAACCAAACTGATAGAACTTCGGTGAAGGAGGAAAATTCACATTTCATGACTTGGGAAGTCTCTTAAGGTTTATCTGATTTGTTCCTCTTAGTATTTGGACTATCATGGGAAGAATTTGGACATGACCTAACTGTTAATTCTTCACTTTTATAGCTCAAGCTGGCAGCATCCAGCACCCCAACAGGGCTTTGAGGCACAAATGGCACTGAGTTACT
Organism: Erythrophleum fordii; assembly: GCA_032878935.1. Taxonomy (NCBI): domain Eukaryota; kingdom Viridiplantae; phylum Streptophyta; class Magnoliopsida; order Fabales; family Fabaceae; genus Erythrophleum; species Erythrophleum fordii. The sequence continues at coordinate 41,303,399 of JAVQMF010000053.1, read as the reverse complement.
CCCCAAATTAGCAGAAGAAACACTTACCAATGACAAATCTCTGATCACTTCAACACACTTCAGAACTCTCTCCTGCAAAATGAAAATCCCATAATTCAGTGGTTCAAATTTTGAAACAATACACCAATTATCCTATTCTCAAAGGACAAAAGCAAATTTGCTCTCTCCTTCTGCTTGTTGTGTGGGAACCACCATTCTTACCTTTTCCACAATCACAAAACGAGTTATGGCCTTATCAATCTCAGTTGCTTGCAGTTCCCCTGAAACAGAAATGGCCACTGCAGCAGCTATCTCAGAAGGCTTAAATTCCAAGAAGTCAATACCTGCATTTAAATCCAAACATGCACAGCTCAAATTCATTACTCCTAAAGAACAACAAAGTACAAAAGACTAGACATACAAATAGAGTAAAGGGGATACCTCTGGTTGTACTAAGTGTGAGCTGTATTGATCTAGAAATGGATGACTTTGCTGGATGTTGGTCACAAGTTATTTTACTGAGGAAGTAGTCTATGAAGGAAAAAGGAGTGCAAGCATGCATTTTCCATTGCAATGTGCTTAATACGAATAGCTCCATTCTTTGAATGGTTTTAGCTTCAAATAAAAACTTAGGTTCTCCAACCTGCCAATCACAAAAAATATTAGTGATAAGTTTAGAGAAAACGGTACATAACAAAAGGTGTAAGAATTTTAGATGATTCTATGGTTCTAAACCTGTAAATCTACAGATTGAGGCACTTCGATTTCCTCCATTTTAGCTGCTATTGACAAACAAGCTACAGCCAACAATTGCACGGTCCAAGTTTTAACTCTCTAGACAGAGCAAGAGAAGAGATCAGCAAAACCAAATAGACTATTAAAGAGAGATCATACAAACATAAACCTAGTAAAAATGCTCAAGTTAAATATTTGGTGATCTTACAGTTAAATCGTATATTGATAGGAGCCGATCCAAGTAGTTGATAGATAGACAAAAGCTCAATGGTCCAAAACCATAATAGGAATGAGCCTGTTGATCACATTATATGAACAAAGGTCACTAACAGAAGTTCTCAACTAAACGCCAAGAAAGAAACATCCATCAAAATTTAAATAGAATTGAAAGCAGGGAGAAGCATATAAGGAAGGTAATCCCAAATTCATATTAAACCGTTAACGAGTTGCTGCAAAATCAGTTGAGGAATAGACATTAGTAAAACAACCACATTACCAGTTTAGAAATTGATAAATCAAAGGCAAGCACAGAAAATTCACTGTTGAACCCAATTGCAATACAAATAAGAATGCCAGACATTATAATAAAACTAAAATCAAGAAGAATAAAATAAGACTTCAAATTATTAAATCCCATTAGGAGAAACTGAGCCACGAAATTAATAGTCCATGAGTTAGAAAAATAATCCAAATGGGAGATCTTTTTTTCTTTTTTCCCCTCTTTTCTCTGAATGAAAGGGTTCAATGGGGCAGAAAAATTCCCAAAACCCACAACCCCATTTGAATGATCAATCAACCAACCTTCCAAATCCAATCAAGAGCCTCGCTCCTTACACTCAAGTCCAAGTCCCCACTACGCAACCTCTTCAGGTAATCGTCTCGGGGCCTATGCTCTCTCTCCTTCTCAGCCACTAATCTCACACTTTCTTCACTCTGTAAGGGAAAACCCAATAGGGATTCGAACCGATCACTGTCCGAACTCAGACAATGATGGTAAGCGTTAACTTTTTGGTGGTTCCAGGAAGGAGAAATTTCAGACTCATCTGCGGCATTACATTCGAAATCGGCAAAGCAAGTATTACTTTTCTCCGAACAAAGAAGGTTCGAGGTCGCACTGTCCAAGCTCTCTGCCATTGAAAGGCCTCTAAACGCTATGAAAGGCAATGGAACCTCATCGAATTAGTGTTGCTTAAAAGAAGTAAACTTTATAGAGCATTTCTGATTAAATGATAAACCCAGATGAGATTATGATTATGGTTAAGGAATGACGGTGTAGAGAGAGAGGGGGCAGAAGGGAATAGTGAAAGAGATGAGCTTTTATGGAGGGAGGGGGCATATGGTGTTAGGGTGAAAGGAGAGAGATTGGGGAAGAGAGCTGGGCATCCCTAGGTACTGAAACACAACTTAAAAGAAGGTAGAAAATAAAACGCCCAAAAAATTTTGGTGCTTAGATAACGAATAGCACAATTTTGTGAAAGTCAGAAATTAGATATAAAGAGAACGGATTAGCATTTTGTTTAGAGAAAATTATAAAGATATTTTTTAAAATTTTTTTAAAATTATATAATTTTTTTTAATTTTAAAACATATACATATATGAAATAAAAAATTATTTTGTACTTTAATTTAATTTTAAAATTTTGAATTACAATACTGTTTATCAACTTAAATATATATTTTTAAAGAATTAAATTTATGTACAATTTCTTATATTTTTGTTATTATATTTTTTATTTAAAATATAATAAATATATGATTCTTTGATAATATTATGATAACTATATAGTTTAAATGAAAAATTATATAAGTATTGTAAGAATCATATATTTATTATGATATTATTAAAAAATTAATACTTTCGGTTGCATGCATATATAAGAGATTTTTTTAAAATTTGATTTGATTTAAAATATAACAAAACAAATAACTGATATTTAATATATTAATTATAATATTCCAATTATACTATCCATTAAATAAAAATTTTAAATTATAAAATAGTAATTATCATTAATTTCAAGAAAAAAATATAGACATTAAATGGAGGTATTTTTAAAAAATAATGTTTATTTGAAATAAAATTAAAAGGATTAATTATTGTTAATCAACTTTTTAATTCTCATAAATTAGTTATTTATTTTTTATATATGAGATTGGAGGTAGTTATTTAATCAACTTTTTTTATATATGTTATATTTTTATTAAGAAAACTTAATAACAAAGATAAAAATAACTATATATTAGTGTTTTCCTTTTTTAAACCAAAAAAGTTAAATAAAAAGTATTTTGGTTAAAAATTTAAAACTGAACTAAAATATAAAATAATTTTTTATTTTAAAATAAATTTATATATAATTTAAAAATATATAAAAAATTTATATAATTTCACTAAAATTAATGACTGATCTTGACTAATTTATTTATTTTATTATTATCTTCCTTTTAGTTTGGTAAAAAGAAAGAAAAATAGCTACCGAGGGAAATCTTAATTGCTTTGGATATTGACCAAGGTGATGAAAGATGATGGACAAGCTGACTCTAAAATAATTTTGCCGAACGGAAAAAAAAAAAGCCATACATACAAATAAAAAAGAATAATTTGATTAAAAAACTTAATCACATACTTTATTTAAGAGAAATTTAATTATGTGCTTAAATGTAAGCGATGGAACAAAAGTTTAAAAAAAAAAAACAAATCAACTTTTAGCTCTCTGTTAAGAACCTTATTCATATAATTTTTTTTAGTTAATGCAACATAATGATAAAAAAAAATCGTGGAATGTTTGTTAAGAATAATGTTTTTTCTTTTATAAGTATGATGCTTAAGAATATAAATCTAGTTTAATGGTGATGAGTCTGAATAATCAATAAAATCCTTCGGGTTCTCTACTGCGTCATGTGTGAAAAAAAAGTAATCAAGGGAATTAATATTTAAGTAAGCCTGTAGAAACAGTTAAAGATAAATAGATCTAATTTATTTTATTTTTGCCTAAATTGTTATGTCATTATTTAGAATCATGATAAAGGAGAATTTTTATTATTTTTTTAGTCACATATATAGACAAAATACTATTCATGAATACATACATGGCTTGCGCTTGTATTTCAACCTTTTTTGTGCGTCTTTTTTCCAAGTAAATAACAATTATGTAAAAACTGTTGATAATGGACTTTATTAATAAAAATCAAACTATATTAATATTCTCATGTCTGTCTTACAAACTCAGTATTCATATAGGTCTAAACTGATTCGATTTAGAATTGTCAATCTCAATATTATTGGAAATGATTATAAGGAGATTAACAAAAATTAACATATATTATCGTGTATATAAAAAATAAAATTTAATTTATACAAGATTTTGATAGCATTTATTATTCTTTAAAATTTGTTATCTTGCTAAATATTGCAGTATATATAAATGTGTAGAGATAGCCTCTCATTCTCTTTAACTCGAAGAAAAAAATATTTATAACTCATACACATTTTAAATTGTGCATTCTCTTTTTATTAGACTAAACTTTTTATTATTCGTTTGTCATATTTTTAACACTAACAAATACAAAAAAAAATCAAATTTATTTTTCTTCAGTATTAGGAAATATATGTAAATTAGAATTTAGAAGGTTGAGCTTTTCTTTTGATAATTTCAGGAGAGATGTCGCATTTTTAATTTTGAAACAATTAAAAAAAAAAAGTGTGATTCTGTGGGCCCATCATTTTTCCGTTATTGTTCCATTTCCCATTAGCTGCAACGCAGGTTTGACGGAGAACCACAAACACATCTAAGTCAGTGCTCTCAATATATTTAGAATTCAAGAAAACTCTATTTTGATCATATTAGTATATTTTTATTCAATTATTTTTGGTATTTTGACTGTGGTGAGAAGGAATAAAAATTAGCTTATTACTTGTACTTACATAATCATTACTTATTAGTGGTATGGAAGTTGAAATAAGAGAGAATTACAAATAAAGAGTCAATTAAAAAAATTATTTTATATGACTTGTTATTATTGATATTATTAATTTTAGTTAAAATTAATAGTAATTTATTTTAAAATAATGATAATAATAGATTTTATAGAATAATTTTTTTAAGCTTGAGGTCTTTATTTATAATTTTTTTTTGAAATGATACCATATAATTAATTTTTTCTAGAAACATGATTTTACATACAAATGAAAAATGATTAGGACATGAGTCAAATAATAGAAAGGGAATCTTCCAGGAAAAAGAGAAAGCAAAACACACGGGTTATGTATGTAACATACAATATATGACTAAATGAATTGGTTCAAACTAATCAGAAGGAAAAAAAAAAAATCAAGTTCATACCATCTGAGATGTCGTTTATTTTACAATTTATGATAAAATACTACTTTTGCCAATTTTTTTCTTCCTTATTTTATAAAAAAGATTATGATATCCTATCTTGTAAATTGTACAATAGATGTACATAAATAAATGAAATGCACGGATATTCATCAATAGTTTTTTTTAATTTAAATCCTTTTTTTTATTGCAATGTTTTTATGTTATTCTATTCGAAAGAAACATATATAAAGTGGCATAAAAAAGTGTAGATATATATATGTGATTCACTTTTTTCTTATTTCTCTTTTTTTTTTTAATCTTTTTCTAACAGGATAATATCATACTGGCACCAACAAGAGAGGATTCGAAAACTAAATTTTTAAGATTTTAATCTCTTATTAAGTTACTTAAAACAAAAGGCAAATAAGATTAGTTCAATGTTCACTTATAAAATCATAGCTATATTTGACTTGAGAAAGCAAGAGACCTAAAGTTAAGCTGTATGCCAGTTGTCCACCACCACTTAATGTACCTTTCACCGAACCATAATGCTTCCATGAGATTGGTAATTGCATGTCACGTGGGGAAAAAATTTTTACAACAGAGGATATATTTTAAGATATGAAGTTGAGTCACATAAAAATAAATAATTACATGATTTTCTAAATTATATATGAATAATTTAAATTTTATTATGTCATAATATTAGAACTATCAATGTATGCTAAATCTTATGAAATAGCCCTTTTAACCTATTAAAAATACAGGGTAAAATAATAGCTCATTTTTAGACAGAAATTCTCAACTGTTCTATTTAGGTTTAAGGTTGAATTAGACTGGGCCGTAGCCCTCGGGTCAAACAAAAATTGTTTTTTAGAAAATGATAGCCAGGCAGTGCTAAGTCTAGAGGTTTAACAATTTTTTTTTTAAAAAAATTTATTATTTTATAATGTTATTGAGATTTGGAATAAGAATAATTATAATTTATTTATTATTCAACTCTACAATTTATATTATGAACTTACATAATTTTAATGTCAACACTTAGGGTTAAAGCTAATGTGACCCAGCACCTTAGCCTCTATCCCTAAAAAATAAAGTTAAAGTAAGATTTTCATAATCTATGCGTAAAAAGGACTTTCCCAATTCAATCCTAATATATAGATATATATATATATATATACATACATACATATTTATTTATTTATATTTTTATTATCATATTTTTTAATTAAAACATAATAAATATATAGTTCTCCAATAATATTATAATAAGTATATAATTTTTATAGATAATTATATAATTTTTTAGTAAAATTATATATTTGTCATATTTTAAATAAAAAATTTGCTAGTAAATATATAAAAAATTATACGTAAGTTTAACCTTACTAAAATATCTATGGCCTTTTTTAATTGGCTTGGATTGACTAAAATTAACAACTCTAATTAATATCTGTATTATACATATGTGTCACTTTCTCTGCTTTTTAAAATTTTAAGGCAATCTTCTAAATGCTTTCCAGCCCGTGAAATCTCCTAGCCTATACATTGAGCAGTTCATTGCAATATTTGAAGCTAGGCCACACTGGTCAGAGCTTGTTTGGTTCGTTTGTCAAATGTAGTTTGTGACTTATTTTAATATTTATTATATTTTATAATTATTATTTAATATTATTTATTTTTTATTTTTTTAAATAAAAACACCAATATCATTTCTTATTTTATATACCTGCTTTTTATATTTCCTTTCTCTTTACTTACTTAGCATTTATTTAACCAAACAACCTTTAAGATTTTGAGTAAATTTTAATTGCAGATTTTTTCTTGAATTTTGTTAAAATTATAAAGATTTCAATTTTATTTTCAAAATATATATAAATTTCCCTCCAAAAAAAGTTATCCAATACTTTGGTCCAATTTTAAATTTTTGGATCAAAATATCTAACATTTTGGTCTAACTTTAAATTTTGTGGCTAAAATATCTGATACTTTAGTCCAATTTTAAATTTTATAGAAGGTATTTTGATCAAAAAACTTAAAATTGGATTCAATTGTTAGGTAATTTTTGTTTCAAGAAAAAGTTGTGTATGCTTTAAAAATAAAATGAAAATATGTATAATTTCAGCAAAATTAAAAAAAAAAAATTATGCAAGTTACTATAAAATTTTCTAATATCACTTCAAACCTTTGTACAATGATAGTTAATAAAAGTGGATTTGATCATAAAGCATTTTCATTTGTATTTTCAAACCCAAAGTGATTGCAATTGGGCATGGACACTGCAAAATATTGATTCCTACTTTGTATATGGGAATCCCTCTTTGATGAAGGATACTTTGAAGTGGCAATCTAAAAGATGCAGCATGCATGCTTCTCCCTCTTTTCCAAACTTTATCAACACAAATTCCTAACCCTTTGGTTCACCTAGAGATGCTCCCTCTTTTCCTTTCCATCCTCCGCTCTTCTATGGGGTTGTCTCCCAAAAATTCCCTAGATGTCCATATATATATATATATATATATATATATACATGGGACACTTTATCCACACTCCTAAATCACGTGTATTATCAATTTTAATACCAACCCTTTTTTAGTTGTTAAGAGATCAGGTCCTTTCACATAAGCCACTTTGTGTTTGTGTGGCCTCAGTGTGGTGGTCCTGGTTCGAATACATATACTATATATTATAGTTTTTACTGCTTGGATCTTTTGTTCTGATTTCCAGAGAGGGCTTCTTCCTATACATATACAAATTAATACCTTGTTACCATAAGAGGCCACAATATAAGCCATATTTCCTGCAACTCCATAAGGCACTGATTGGGAATAGAAAACAGAATCTCTATGCTGCCTCCATGTATTGCCCTTCTTGTTCTTTTCCACTTGTGAATTTTAATAATCTAATTGTTCAGACTTGGGCAACCACTAAGTATATATTTAAAACATAAAGAAAACATGTAATTTCAAGTATTAGACAGAAGATGAAAGATGATTAAACATTGATTTTCTCTTTTGTTTTCTTATGACACTGCTTTGTTTGTCAGATTCCGCTTGTAACTAGGGTGAAAGGACCCTGAACTCCACGGTCAAAGCATGATTGCTATGAAGAGAAATGATGAAGCTGAGTCATTTGTCCTGGAAGGGGGAACCCTTTAATATGGTAATCAGAAAACAACACAAATCTTATTAGACAATCGAGCTCCGCATAAGGACCTTGTCGCTCTAGGAGTCTCCAACGTCTTGTTTGGTAGTGTTATGGAAAGAGATTTTTTAAATTTTTTATAATATTTACTATATATTTATTATTATTTAATAACATTTATTTTTATTATTTTTTAAAAGAATATGACGGTTATATTTTATTCACAAAATTAAATTTTTATTTATTTATTTTTCATTTTTTTAAGTCTTGTACACCAAAAAATGCCCTAATTAAATTGGAGAGGATTTGTTCTCATTGCTTCAATCAATGATCCATGCGGCTTTTATTACCTTATTTTTAATTTGAGTTGCTCAGAGGTTCTTAGTGAAAATGATGAGGTTTTGAGCATTGGTGTTAGTGATTCTAAAGTGTCCCACCACCAGGTAACAAAGTTCTAATATTAATGGTAAAAGGACCTAAGAAGAAGACGCGGGAACTGATTTGACCTTAACTGGGGGCTATAATTCACTATATTGTAAATTTTGTTAGAAAATAAAAAGCTAAAAATTTAAAAGAATTAGCTTGGTAAGAGAAACCCTTGATATTTTTTATTAATTAGAGTTTGATTTTAAAAAAATTAAAAACAAAGTTTTAAACATATTACATTAATATGAAGGAGTGTATTTTTTAAATTATTTGAAAAAATGTTCAGCTAAATAAGATCCAAAAACACTTCTAACCTAAATGTTAATTAAAAAAAAAGTTCAACAAAATGAAGGAAGATAAAATGAAAGCCTAAAATGAGGTGATCAATGATGCTACAACCATGACGGGGAATGCTACTTAGCAGCTTTCCGGGCCTATGAGCCTGGAAAAACTGCAGGTTGAAATTAGGTTTGGCCCACTGTTCAATAGGTTTTTGTTTTGTAATGTGGGCTGGCCCAGTTGGTAGATAACAATAGTAAAGAGTCTCTTTTCTTTTCTTTTCTTTAAAAAGATATCTAAGTTATATGATATTTTTTTTATTTTAAAAATCTATAATATTTTTTTAAATTAAAAGATACAATACATTGACTACAATAAAAGATGAGTTATGATTATATTTGTTTTGATCAAAATACCTTTATATCTATTATTTATATAATATAATAAATATTAAATATGTATTTGAATAATATAAAAATAGTCAATTTTATAAATCTAGAATAGATTAATGTATAATTTTCAACTCAAAATTAATATTGAAATAAAAATTTAAAATTTATATCTTTTTAAAAATATATGTTTTTAATAAAATAAGTCCAAATTATTTTTTAAAAATATTTTGGTCTTTTTTTTAGCCAACATATTTTGATTATATTTTAATTTACAAGCTTTGTGTGTATTTTTATAATAGAGAAAATGAATATATAATTCAACCATTTCTCTTTAGAAAGGACAGTAATTTGCTCAAAGTAAAAACCTCTATGGGAAGATAATAGCTATTTTAATTTTTAACTAATATGTGAGGCAATTTGATGCTATTTTGGGTTGGTCCATGCTATGCGATGTGAGATCCAGAAACATTTTCTAACATAATTTCACAAATTGATGTAAGATTCAAATCAAGTTAGATAGGGTCGGGCACTTAAAAAAAAAAAAGTTGGGATGAGCCATAAAACCTAAAGGCCATATTGGCCTGGGCTGACCCTAAATTTAAATGAAAATTTTTTATAAGGATTTATATGTAAATTTTAAATTTTTTGGGAGCAAAATCTAAGTTTATAAGAATTTATATAAAAAAAATTTTCTTTTTTGGGATTATTTTATAATTTTTACAATAAATTTCAAAAAAAAGAAATAAAGAAAAAAAAACCAAGTAACCCGATACTAAACTAGGCCAAGTTAAGGCGGGCCCAAGCCACAATAATGGGTTTTAATTTTAAAGTCTGTTTACCAAGCTAGGTCAAAACTTAGTCTAGTTGATGTCTGACGTAACCCATATTCACGCATACTTAATAAGCATTTGATTTACTAGGACAGAATTAAGAATCTTCAAGTAATGCATTTTTTGACCTAGCTCAGTCTAGCTAGTGTCTGACCTGACCCATCTTCACCCATACTTAGTAAGCATTTGATTTATTAGGACAGCATTAAGAGTCTCCAAGTAATGCATTTTTTTAATCATTATCATCATCTTTGCTTATATAATATAGCTTCACTTCATAATGCAATAATACCATAAGCTTGTCCTTATTCTTTAACCCCTTTGTTAACAATAGAGGCAAAAAAAAAAAAAAATACATAACCATTATTAACATTCTAGTTTAGTAGTCTCTTTTTTAAAAGATAATATGATATTTTCTTTTAAAGAGTGTATGTACCTCTTGATAATTTTGTTGGGGAACTTTTTCTTACATAAGTGTTTTATCAACTTGTAAAACTTCATCCTAAGGAATATACAAGCACATAGTGATATCCAAATGTATATAAAAGTAGAAGAAATATGATCTCTAGCCATTGCTTGTCAACGAAGCTTTCTTTGCATATGGATGCTTTCAAGCTCATTTCACATTATGGTGTACGTAATGCTTTTCGGCATTTTTTGATGCTGTGAAACTAAGCATGGGAACCTATATATAGAATAACAAGTTTCTTCTCCTTTCCATTAAAGGAACCTTAAAAATGTAGAGAGTGGGTGGAATATTCTTTCTTGTGAACCCTAAGTCCAAAGCTCACATACCACATATCCTAGCCATTACCAACAAGCTAAGGAAAATGTGGGTTTGTTATTAAATGTTAAACAATGACTAACATTGTCTGACTTAGTCTATGTGTCTTTATGTATTATAACTCATAAGATTCATATGGATATATATGTTCCAAGATAAGAAACCAAATACACGAATCATGGCAATAAGTTATCTATGAGCGAGTATTACCTTTCATGTATTATAATGTATTTTGTTTCCTCAGCCCACCATAACTTGATGAATAAGCTTTATACTTATTTCAGATCCACTTAATGCTATTATTCTCAAAATAAATGTACATACAAAAAATGAGAAAAACAAATCAAATATAAATGAGAGCTTTATTACAAATGATGATAGTTTACATCAAAATCTTAATATGAAACCAAATCTTATTTTAGTTATATGATCTTTAAACCCATTTGGTGGCATGTCTTTAGTTAAATGATCAACTATCATTAACTTAATGCTATTGTGTTCAAAGATGATTGACTTTACTTTCTTTGGCATGTTCCTAAATGACTAAATACTCCTAAATGACTAAATACTTAATGATAATGTGCTTACTTTAATTTCTACTTTGTTCTTACCTAAAAGGACTATAGCTAAATTGTCACAATGTATCTTTAATGGTTTAGAGATAGAATCCACAATTCTAAGCCTAGATATAAAGCTCTTCAATTATACATATGAGGTCGCCTTAAAATATAATATGAACTTAGTCTTTATGATAGAAGTAGTAGTCAATGTTTGCTTCATTCTCCTTCAATACACAACTTTGCCAACAAGCATGAAAATGTAAATTGATTTTTATTGTTTTAAATGAACATATTCAATGAGGTTTGAATATAAGTAACTGACTACTACAAGATTGTCGGTCTGCCTGTATATAAGCATATAGTTTCTGGTTCCTTTAAGGTACTTCGTCACCTTTTTTATACCTTTTTAATGATGTATACTTAAATTACTTTGATATTCACCTAAAGTTTCAAGTGCAAATGCTATGTCAAGTCTTGTATAAACTCGAACATGCATTAAGCTTTCGACAACAAAATCATATGGAATGTTTCTCATTGTTCCTTTTGTAAATTGTTCTTTGAGCACTATTTCAAATTGAACATATCACCTTTCACAATAGACTCTATAGTTAGTGAATAGTCTCTCATTCAAAACCTCTTAAGACTTTATTAATATAGGTTTTCGAGAAAATTACAATAAGTTTGCCTTATGGATTTTAATGCTGATGATATAAAATATCTTTCATATCAAAATTCTTAAAGACAAATTGCTTCACCTCATATAACAATTTCTTATCATTAGTTACTAATAATATATAATTCATATATAAAAATAAGGAAACATATTACATTGACCTTATAATATAGACATCCATGGCATTCTCCACAAATCCAATAAGGAGATAATATTATAAAACTTTAAGTATCATTTTTGAAAGGCTTTTTTTAATCTATATATAGATTTTTTAGACTTACACACCAAGTACTTACTAGTACTAGAGGATAAACCTTTAGGTTATTTAACATATATATCTCCTCCTTTAATTGCCACATTTAAGAATGTCATTTTCACATTGAATTGATGTAATTCTAGATCAAAATGGAAAACCAATGCCATTACCACATGGAGGGAACCTTTGTTGGATATATAAGAGAAAGTCTTTGTATAATTGATTTATTCTTTTTGAGTCAATCCATTAACAATAATTCTTACATTATATCTCTCAATATTGTCTAATGAGTTATTTTTTATCTTATAAACCCATTTAAATACAATGACTTTAAACCAATTAAGAAATATAATGAGATTCTAAACTCTATTGGTCGCCCTAGAATCTGTCTCTTCTTTTATAGTATTAGAGTTCAAATATGTTGCAATTGATAGCTTGTGAAAAGGTCATAGGGTCACTTTTAGCTTTTATGTTGTAGTTGGCTTCTTATAGGTAATAATATGTCACTAAGAATTGCTAATCTCCTTATCTTACTTAATCTTTTTAATGTTGCATTAAAATTCTCTTAAGAAACATGTTGCTCATCTAGTTGTCTAACCATTTCTAATAGCTTTCAATAACTAAATCAACTTGGTTATGGTTAATTGATTGTAGAGTCTTAAGAACGGGTTGTTCAATGTCCATTTGTATTATAGGGGTATGAATCATAACCAGCTTGTTACTTGAAACAAGAATTTGAATACCAAAATGATTATTCTCAAAATCTAAGTTCTGAGTTTAATGATTTTTAATAATCAAGTTATTTTAAAAAAAAAATTTACATTTCTTAATTCCACAATATTAGTACTATACGGTGGATAGAAAAACCCTTACCTTGCCATAGACAAGCATATTGTCTTTGTTAGAATTTATGCACTCTTCTATTATTTTCTTACCTTGCTCTTTTCTCATTCAAAAGATTAACTAATTATGAGAAATTTTTTTCTTTAATTATGAAAAATTAAAATGATAACATTCTAACTTCACTTCTTGTATATGTCTTTTAATATAAATTAAAAAAGTTTACACTATCATAATTAAAAAGAAAATCAAAATCACAAAACTAAAATATTGTAGTTATGTTGTGGGATCATTCGCACACCCTAGACACATTGTGCAGTAAATACCTTCTGTACTAAAGAATCGAGCATAACAATCTATAGGGACATGAACTTATCTTTCATGATGTGGAAGTGTAGACCTAGGATTTGTAGATCTTTGTCCCTTTTATAGTCTTTGTTAGTAACTTGAAATGAGAGTTAGAAAATACCAAAAGCCTTAAAGGTAAGAGGTTAGATTGTTAATGATATTTTATTATAGTAAAAACTAAAGAACTTTATCAGATATAATTAAAAATAATTAATTTCTACCTATTTGGAATCTTTCATCCCAAATTTTCATATCAAGTAATTGTTATGTTAGATTACACAAATGAACTGTTAATTGCCTTTATGTTATCTCCCAATCTTCATCAATATCCTCTTGACCGTGTCACACTTTCAATTTGTTAGTCCTCCTACAAGAATCCTAACTGCCCTCCCTTTTATATTGTGCATTCTTTAACGGCTTCTAGGTTAGATCTGTTTTAGTGAGCCATCTTCTACATAAATAAATAACTTTTAATGGATCAACTTGGTACCTTTCAAATGCTACCTTATTGCAAAAATACCATATACATATAAATTGAACACAATTAATCTAGTATAGTTATCAAAACCTTGAAGTGCATTCCTAAATTTGGTAAATTAGTTTTGTAACCATATTTTGTATATCTTGTGGCTAAACTAAATATATATGGAGAGATAATGAAGAATCAAACCAACTGCCCTTGCAAAAGAACATTGGATGAAAATATGATTAAAAGTTTCCATACTCCAATGGAAAAATGGGCCAAAATTATCCAATCTCATATTATACTTAACTAGAATGTCTCATATTGGTAAAGCATTAGACAAAAGTTTCCATATGAATAATATAACTTTAAATGGTGCACATAGGATCCATAACATCCTCCATTCTTTGAACTAATCAACTAATAAAACAAGTGCATCATTTGCTAAAATCTTATACCTTGCCACTGTAGAATAAGTACTAGATTGACACCCTACCTAACATAACTTATAGTTTTGCTTTAAAATTGAGAAAACTTGTTTTATACTTTGTTGCACAATAGTGGGAGAATGATATATATAATTTAGAAATGTCCTATACTCCTTTCTCATATAGGATAAATTCTTTAACTGAAACCCCAGGGTCTGAAAGATCTGCTTGCATCAGTCACTAAAGGTGGTGATTTGAAGGAATACTATGCCTATCACTTACTTTACACTTCAACTTCGAGCAAATCAAAGAACTAGCATTTTTCATACCTTGTAACATTCAAGATGTGTTATAATAAGAGTTTAGTTGGCCCTTAAATTTTTCCCTATAATATTTAGGCCTTATAGCTATAGTAAACAGAGAAGTTTGCTTTAAATCCAATAACCTTCAAGTATGTCTAGTTAATAAGACCATATTCATTTCATGGACTTTTTTAAGACCTAACCTTCCATTTCTATTAGAATACAAAGCTTGTTGTAACGAACATAAATCTTGAAAATGACGAAATAAGTCATATAAAAGTAAGTCCTCTGAAATGACCTAGATAATATCCCAAAAAATGAGTTTGACGCTTATCTTGTCCTATTGTAATAAATGAGTTTGAGGCTTATCTTGATCATATCCCCAAGAAAAATGGCAATCATGGAATCAATTTTGTGACATTATTTTTTAGGCAATTCAAGGCACAAAAAAGGGTAGATAATAAATAGAATTAACAATTGATTGAATAAGAGTTAACTTTGCTACTTGCAATAGCAAAATAGCTTTCCACGATTAAAGTTTCTTGTTAATCTTATCAATCACATCCTTATAAACACAACATTTATTTCTATCTACACACTTAAGTTCCCATGTATTTCCCTAATCAATATTTAAATTTGACCCTAAATAGATGTGTCCAGTTTTTTTTTTTTTTAAAGAAGAATGATATATATTATGATTGAAAATGATTTTAGATTTTGAGATATTAATTATCTGGCTTGAAAATTAATTGTATTTCTCTAGTACATCTTTAAAAACTCTACAAGCCTAGTCTTGTGTTTCAAAGAAGTATAATGTGTCATCTGCATGTATGCATGAGATATGAAATTGCCTATGAATGCCTATTAATTTGAATTCCTCTCCATTGTTTCATTTGTTCTAATTTCCTAATCATGCATAATAATATATTTAAGCAAATAACAAATAGATATGGAGATGTGAAAATATGGTGAAAAAGTGATAGAAGAATTTCTCTCTTCTTCAATGATTATTCATAAGACAAATGCAGCTTATATAGAGAAGTTTGATAATAATTTGTCAAGATTTCTCCTTAATTATAAGAAAAATAATCCCTTAAAGTAAGGGATAAATCTAAAATTTAAACTACTTAGAGATAATAGGAAACAATCTTCCTTATCTCTTTATTTAAACAAATAATAAACTATCTGATAGTGATAAAAGATAAATCCTAAAATACTAAATGAGAAAAATATAAAAGGATAAAAGATAAACATAAACAACCAACACCTTCCTCAAGATGGGCTTTTAAGGTTAAACATGCCCAACTTGTCAATTTGTCTTTCAAACATCTTCCTAGCAATAGTTTTTGTCAGTGCATCAACAACTTGATCACCTATTAACACATAGGTTATGTCGAGTGTTCCATCTTTAATTTTTTTTTTGAAAAAGTATCTATCTACTTCCACATGCTTTGTTTGATCATGATGAATTGGATTGTAGGAATGTTTATGGCTTCCTTGTTATCACAGTAAATCTTAAGAGGAAAATTAATTCTCATCTTTAATTCTTCAAGTAATAATTTTAGCCATAGTATTTCACATGTGCCATGAGTTATAACTTGAAATTCAGCCTTAGCACTACTCCATACCATAATCATTTGCTTTTTACTTCGCCAAGTAACCAGATTGCCCCAAACAAATGTATAATATCTTGAAATAGACCTCTTATCTTTAACACAACCTACCCAATATGCATATGTGAATCCTTTAATACTTCTCGAATCACTTTTACCAAAGAATAAGCCTTTACCAAGTGACCTTTTAAGATACTTCAAAATTCACATCATTGGATCCATGTGTTCTTTACATGGTGCATGCATATATTGGTTCACAACACTCACAATGAAGGCAATATCTAGTCTAGTGTGTGAAAGGTAGATAAGTTTTCCAACTAAACGCTGATATCTCCTTATATCAACTGGGGTTCCTTCAACCTGGTTTCTTAGTTTTATTGTAGGGTCTATTGATATGTCTATTGGTTTAGTTCCCAACATCCCTTTTTCCTTTAATAGGTTTAGGACATACTTTCTTTGAGTGACTGATATTCCTTTCTTGTTTCTAGTGACCTTTATTCCAAGAAAATAAAGTAGGGATCTAAGATCTTTTATCTGAAATTCAGTAGCTAGTCTATTCTTTAATTTTGTCATCTCAACTATATCATCTCGTATTAAAATGATGTAATCCACATAGATAATAAGAATTGTACTATTACCATTTTTGTGTTAATAGAACAATGTATGGTCAATATGAGCTTGCTTATACCCTTACTATAAGATTGCTTTTGAGAACCTACCAAACCAAATACTTGAGATTGTTTCAGGCCATAGAGAGCCTTTTTTTTTTATCTTTAACAAATCCTACTAGGAGATCTATGTAGACTTCCTTTTACAAGTCACCATTGAGGAAAGCATTTTTTACATCTAGTTGTTGTAAACCCAATCTAGATTTACTGCAAGAGACAAAAGAACTCTGATTGAATTGAGCTTGGCAACTAGGGCAAATGTTTCATTGTAGTCAATACCATATGTTTGAGTGAATTATTTTGTAACTAGCCTTGCTTTGTACCTTTCAATTGTTCTATCAGATCGATATTTCACAATAAAAACCCATTTACGGCTAACTGAAGCTTCCCCTTTAGGTTTTTTTATGAGATCCCAAGTTTAATTTTTTTCCAGAGCTTGTATTTTTTCTATTTTAGCCTTTTTCCATTCAGGCTCAAGGAGCATTTTCAAATGATAGGTTAGCAACAAATACTTGGAGAGAAGGTGAAAAATGACTATAAGAAATATAAT
Organism: Erythrophleum fordii; assembly: GCA_032878935.1. Lineage (NCBI taxonomy): Eukaryota > Viridiplantae > Streptophyta > Magnoliopsida > Fabales > Fabaceae > Erythrophleum > Erythrophleum fordii. Next base: position 41,285,807 of record JAVQMF010000053.1, on the reverse strand, counting down.
TTGAAACAGGGTGCTAGGTACAAGAATGAACTTTTGTAATAAGACAATTAAGATAACTAACCTTAAGAGATGAATTCGGTTTTGATTCATGGTAGGGCTGCATATCCACAATACCCTCTATTTTCCATGAGTTAATTCTCTTAGAATAAACATGTCGGTCAAGTTGCCATTGACATGAATTTTCCCTATCATTGTTTATGTCACAGTATGGGTTAATTGTTATTTTGTAGGATTAGTTGCTACTGTTTCTAGTTATATTTATGGAAATTTAGGGGTTTCCTATTTAGGTGGTGTAAGTGATTTAGCTAAAGGTAAGATAGGAATTGATGTTGTGTATTCCCAAGAAGGAGCTTCATTTCCAATCTGCCTGAATCGAAGTTTTGGGATAAAATGGTTGGTTTTTCAAAAAAGGTGACATCTATAGTGATAAAATATTTGTTTTTATCTAGGTAATAACATCGGTATCCCTTTTGAGTGTTTGAATACCTTAGGAACATATAAGATAAAGCTCGAGGATCTAACTTGCTTTTATTATAGTTATAAATACGAACAAAGACATTACAACTAAATACTTTGACGAGTAGTGATGTGAATAACTGTGATTATAGGTAGTGTTGAAGAAATTACTAATAAGGTACCTTGTAGTTGAGAACTTGGGTAAGAAGACAATTTATAAGATAGCATGGCATAAGAATGGAATCACCCTAAAAACATTTAGAAACATTTTTAGCAATCATAATGGAATAAGCTACTTCTAAGGGATGTTTGTTCTTCCTTTCTATCACCCCATTTTGTTAGAGAGTATCAACTCATAAACTTTGGTGAACAATACCATTTTTTAAAAGATAGTCCACTAGGATGGAGTTAAAGTATTCTTGCCCATTATCAGTATGTAAGATTTGTATTTTTGCACCATATTGATTGTTTATCATTAGATGAAAATTTTTGAAAGTTTGTTCAACCTTCTTTTTTTTTTTCCTTTTAGGACGTAAACCTAAGTAATTCGTGTGTGATTATTAATGAATGTGATAAACCATTTTTTTCTAGTTATTTTTGGTACTCATGAAAGACCTTAAATATTACAATGATTTAATGCAAATGATTTAGATGATTTATATGGTTGAGTAAGAAAAGATAACCTTTGGTGTTTAGCAATTTGACACACATCCCATTGAAATGTATCCTTATTTTGGAAAAGTGATGGGAACATTTGTTTTAGGTATTAAAAGTTAGGGTGACCTAACCTAGAGTGCTATAACATTATTTGTTGTTATATGAATAAAGAAATAAATTCATAGCTACTTGTTAAAACTTGTTTATTGTTAGAGATTTCTTTATCAAAATAGTATAAGCCATTGTGTTCCTTAGCACACTAGCAATCCTCATTCTTAAAATCATATCCTAAAACTCACAAGTAGAAATTGAGAACGAGGTAGTATAATTCAAGTTTTTGGTAATCTTACTGGCTGAGAGTAAATTGTATGATAATTTAGAAACATGTAAAGTAACTTTAAAAGATATTTGAGGAATGATTTTAATTGTACTAGGACCATCAACAGTTGCAAAAGAGCGATCTATAATCTTAATTTTCAAGTTACTTGGACTGGGTTTATAAGAGTAAAAAAGGTTTACACATCCTGTCATATGATTTGTAACTCTAGAATCTATTGCCCAAGGTTTAATTTTTTTAGTTATACCACTAAGTGCAATGATAAAGGTCTCTTTAAGCCAAAAGTGAAGTACTCATAGCTTGTTGAGGCTGTTGGCCTTGAGTAGTGGATTAGTTCTGATTAGGTAATTGATTATTTAGGATTCGTTGAAGATATTCCATTTGCTCTTTGCTCAAATAAAGATTAAAAATGTTTTCATTAATCCTTAAAGAGTCTGTAGTGACCCGTAGTCCTTTTGATTCTCTTCTATGGTTGTGAGTATTGGGTTTACCATGCAATTTCTAACGTCTATCTTAGCTTTGGTTTGATTTCTAGCAGTGGTCACACTAAAGATTCCTATTCCTTTTTTGACTTAGTGGTTTACTTTAAAGTAGGTGAGGTCCACGGGTTGAGAAGGCAAAATTTTCAGTTATTGTTTCTGTTGTACCCAGCATAACACATTTCTGAGTCTCTTCCTTTCAAACTTCAACAAAAATATCATCCATGTTTGGCAATGGCTTAGAGCCAAGTAGGCATTCGTGCACTTCCTCTAGCTCTTTATTCAAACCTAAAAGAAAGTCATAAATTCTAAGTTAACTTCTTGCCATAATTTTCTTATAGCATTATAGCAAGTTATCACATCCATTTCAGCTTGGGTTAGAACTCGAGCCTTGTTTCTGGGCTCAAACAGCTAAGATGAGTTGTCAATGTGTGAATATTATCTCTTAGTAGCCTCCCACATGTCTTGGTAGTTGGGTAGCACATAAAATTGTTACGAATTTTTTCATCCATGGAGTTAATCAACCATGCCATTACCATTGAATTTTGAGCATCCCAAGTTTGAAAAGTTGGATCTGATTCTGCAAGTCTCTTTGCAGATCCATCAAGGTAGCTGTGTATACTCTTTTCCTTTAATAACCATCTCCATAGAACATGACCATGATAGGTAATTTTTTCCATTGAGTTTGTAAGATGTGATTTGAAGAGAGGATTATTTGAATAAGGAACATGTATTATGGTAGCCTCATTAGGGTTAGTTGTAAGGAAATAGAAGTTTCAAAACTATTATTCCCTTTGTTGCTAGTCATGGTTGTTCCCCATAGAGACGATGGGGTTTGGCTTGCCATAGAGAAGAGATAAATAGTACAAAGATGCAAAAATTAGAGAGAGAAAATAATGTTAATAGAAAGTATGATAACTAGAATTTTGCTTTGATACCATGTGAAAATATAGAGAAAAAATGATAGAAAAATTTCTCTCTTTTCGATGATTATTCATAAGAAAGATGCAGCTCTTATAGAGAAGCTTGATAGTAACTCTATCAAGATTTCTCGTTAATTATAAAAAACAATAATCCCTTAAAGTAAAGGATAAATCTAAAATTTAAACTACTTAGAGATAATAGGAAACAACCATCCTTATCTCTTTATTTAAACAAATAACAAACTACCTGATAATAATAAAAGATAAATCCTAAAATATTAAATGAGAAAATTATAAAAGGATAAAAGATAAACATAAACTACCAACAAGAGATAATAGATCTCTTTGTTTAAGACCTTTTCTAGGTTTAAAAGGATGAGATTAATAACCATTTAGAAATATTTGGTAGCCAATTGTAGTTACACAATACATAAGCATTTGGATCCAGTTAGCAAGAAAAGCCATTTTATGAAAGATAGTTGTTAAATGATTCCAAGATAGTTTATCATAAGTTGTTGCAATATTTAATTTAAAAGCACTCTAGCCTTTCATTGTAGACTTAGCCTGTTGAAGCTTATGAAAAAGCTTAAATGCTAGAACTATATTATTTGAGATGAGCTACCAGTTTAAGAAAACATTTTAATTAAAAGCAATATGATCTAATAAAATTAACTTCAAACAATTACGCATTACCTTTAAAATAATCTTATATGAAACATTGTATAAGCTAATTGGCTTGAAGTCTTTGAAAGTTTAAGGTGACTCATATTTGAGATTTAAAGTGATATATGTTCTATTTCAATTTTTCAATAGATAACCATGAGAAAAGAAAAGATTAACACCATTAATGACATCATCTCTTACAATCGAAGTCCCACAAATGATAATAAAACTTAGTATGGAACCCATATTGCCCAAGAACACTATCATTCTTAGTATGAAACCTATATAGCCCAAGAACACTATCATTTTCAATTGAAACACTAGCTCCTCAATTTCTTATATGCAAATTAGATGACTCAAGATCTTTGATGTTGGTCTTAAGAGTAAGAATCTAATAAGACTTAAAGTGCTTCCATAATATCATCAATTAATAATTTAGAATGGGGTGAAAAGACTTTTGAAAATAATCACACATTTTAAATTCAATTTAATTAGAAACATCCATCCAAGCCCTTGTTCTGTCTTAATTTGGTAAATCATACCATTAACTTTCCTTTTATTTATCAAGCCATGAAAATGCATGGTATTCCTTTCTGCACTTATTAACCAAGTGTAATGAGCTTTTGCACTTATAAACTTTCCTCACAATTATAATAAAATTTCAATTCCTGTCTAATTTCTCTTTCCAAACTTGCAACTTCCATTGATTACGGTTGTGACTGATGTTTCATCTCCAGGAATTTAACTTTTGTTTGAATATTACCCACTTGAGATTTATTTCATCTTTTAAGACTTATGGTAAGATAACGAAGTTGTTATGCAATTTATAAGCATATGATCCTAGGACCCATTGATTCATACATTATCAACAAAAATTTTTCAGTGATCAAAGTAGACAAAAATTCTCAAATCTAAAAGGTCTACCTTTATAAAAAGGCAATACATCCATATTAAACAGAATGAGAGCACGCTTTGATGCACTAAGCACAAGGTTGAAAAATCCTAACAGTGGAAAAGCTTTGAGCCACTAGATGTTACTCAAAGCCCAATCTAGTTTGGCCCTAACTACATCATTTCCCTATTTATTATAAAATTCTCAAACAGTGATATTGATGGGAACTTAAGGTGAAGACGTAAGGAAGAGAGGGAGATCGTTGAAGAAGCATAAATGAAGGAGCAAAAAAGGCATTTTTAGCAGAAAGAACGAATAAAATGGCATAACGGAGGATTTTTTTTATTGTTATTTATATATGTTTGGCTAAAATTCCATTTTTCCACAATTTTTTTTGAAATTAGAATTTGACCCTACTGTATCTTTTTTAACAATTTAGTCTCTATAATTCTTTCAGAACAGTCCTTTTTAATTATTCTTAAAATTTTTCTTATTAAACTTAATCCAAAATTCTTGCCACACTTCATCTTATACAAATAGTAAAAATACTTAAATTCACTCAAGGTATTGGTTTTTTCTTCCTAATTTTTTTTTGTTTTTAGTAAGTTCTTATTTATATTTCTCAAACTTACTCAAAATTCTTATTTTAATCTTTTCTAACTCAGTCACTTATTATTTCATATTTTTATATTTTTATACAATTCTTTACAAAAATATTTGAATTCCTTAATAAAAATTAAAATTATGAGTTATTCAATCCATGTCTAGCAAGTTCCACTGCTAACTTTTATATTTACAAGATCACAACTATTTAACATTGTTTAAAGTTTTTCAAATATTTAAAATTTTCTTTTGTTTTAAGAAAACACACTTTTTTCTTAAACTATGCAAGCACGGATTATGTGTGTGTGTATATAATGCTAGGATATCTTTCATGAGTCGAATGATTTTTTTAATCTATTTATCAAATATTATTATTTGATAATAATTATTTTAATGTTGAGTAAATAGTTATTTTAAAGATATTTTTGAACAAGGTTATTTATTTTTGAGGAGAAATTTTTTTCTAAATAATTATATCTACTTAGAATAATTGTGCCTTAATCATATGTTTTTGACATAAGAGGCTTCATCCCAAATTTGTTGTCTTTTCATATATTGGAAAATACACCTCTATCAATATTCTATAAACACATATTTTCATCCTATTTCTATTCATCACAAAATAAAAAGAAAATTAATCATTTGATTCTTATGGGTTATCTTCAATTTTAATTTTGTCTTTATAATTTATTTTTTAAAAAAAACTAATTCTATTCCTTACCGTGTCCATGTGGCTTAATGACATAACTTTTTGGCTGAGGTGGCTAACAGTTTGTCTCTGTGGCTGCCACATAAGCAAAAAAACTTCAGACTTATTCACTGCCACATGTGCAAAATTCAAGGGATTCCCCCGTTTCGGGCCTATAATAGCTCAAATCTGAATTTATCGCGGGTTGAGAGATTTGATGATAGGCTCGTGCCCTGCAAATCTCACGTCTATCATCCAAAAAATGCAAGGCATGGATGCGTTTTGGTCTTGGGCATGAAACGCAACTTCAGAAATCGCAGGAGAGAGGCTTCAAAAAGCCCTTTATTCCATTTTTGTGTTGGATCATTCCCAACTGTTGGAGAGCTCGCTGTTGGTGTATATGATGGTCCATATATTTGAGCCTTGAACCTTCCAGCTCGAATTTGGTCCCTTATTACATCTTTCAAACACCGAAATTGCTTGGAGATCGTTTGTAGTGCTAGTGCTGTGCATGTTCTCGCCGACCCAATCCTCGCAGCTTGTTCAAACGAAGAACTCACTCTTTGCATCTGATGGTGGTACTGGTCTGTACCTTTGCTCCACCTTCGACCAATAATAACAAAAAATGACAAATTTTGAACCAAATAAAATGGTGTTAATGTGGAAAATTCAAATTGCAAAACTCATCTTTAATGTATCAGTCCATTAATAAACTTGTCACTGCTACTTGAATTGTAAGGTCTTTCTCTTTTTGTTTTTTAACAGAAGATGTGCTAAATCCTGACCCCTTTGTAAATTAAAAACCAATTGATTCAAAAATCTCAATTTTTTTAAACTCAAAACACACTTGGCGAGACATACCTCGTTAAGCATGCTGATTAACTTTTCCTTCTTCATCTAAATTTCTTGTCTCTCCGCAGTTGAGAGCTTAGATCTAGGCTGGGCGCTTCCCTCCTTGCCAACTGAACCATCTCCACTTGCCGCTGGGGATCACTTTCCGATCACCTTTGTATGTTCGCTACTTTCCATTGCCATTTCGCTCTTAATCCCATCGATCATATTCACGACCTTGTCTAGCAGTTCCTACGCAGCCTTCTAGTACTTGGAGCCCAGAAGCACACTTTGAATCCCTGAAATGCCATTGGTCACCCTAGACATTGAAGATAATGACCCACCTAACACACGCACATCATCCTTTGACATAGCAGGCGCATGACCCTGTGATGGTACGTCACGCTTAACCCGGAAAGATCTCATCCCCGCTTGCTGAGAGGAAAGGCTTAAGAACAGGCCCTCTTTGGTTTAATTGTGCTCCAACGTTTGTACTGAATGCGGGCCACAAATCTGTGCAAGGTAGAGACGTCGTGATGGGGATGCATGGAGTGGTGTCTGGGGTCTTAAGAGGCGGCCGTGGGGAGAGGGATACCCACGAATTATTGGCCGTGAGTGCACGGCATGCAGAGTTTGGGGAGGGAGCATCTTGTTGGTAGAATTGAGGACGACAAGGTTACTGAGATGCGATGGTTGTGTTGAAGGCGTCTCAGAATACTGGATGTGGCTTGGGTTTATAAGTACAAGAGTTCGGAGGCCATCGAGTGCTTGGATTTCTGATTTACCATGAGAGTTGCCATTGTTTTTGGCTATAATATTTCAGAAAACCCTCTCTTCTGCGATTTCTGAAGCTGCATTTCATGCCCAATGTCAAAATGCATCCATGCCCTGCATTTTGCACATATGTTAGCCACATAGATAAGCCATTAGGCACTTCACCCAATAAGTCACGTAGATATAATAGGAGTAAAATTTTGACGTGTAGAGACTAATATTGAAATAATTGAAAATTACAAGAATTAATTTTTAAAAAATAAATTATGGGAACTAAATTAAAATTAAAGATTAAATGATTAATTTTTTTCAAAAAAAAAAATATCCATTAGTACAAAATACATACAGAACTTCATCATTAACCACTTCTGAGGTCTCAATTCAATATTAAAATCCATTGAATCTGCCGTTTGCAGGATGTGGGAACAGTGTTGCCAAATTCGGACCTCTCCCCGTGAATCCTGTTCTGGTTGGTCTGTACCAAGACGGGTGCGTTCGCAATCTAAATGGACAATGCACGAACCTGATACGCAGAGGAAAATGAAGAAGTTGAAGAAGGGGTCCAGAGTCCAGAGGAAAATGAACAAAGGCAAGACGGCGTCCAGATCTTCCTACTTTAAGACGATGACTTCAAATTCTTGGCACTTGATTTGACTTTCTTGTTTTGAAAGAAGAAATAATTGAAAGGATTAGGAGACATGGAAGGAAACATGGATTGTGGGGATGTTTTTAGGTTACAGAGATCACAAAGTCCAAAGAGGTGGCGACAGAGCAATAGGCGGGAGTGTTTTTTTTTTTTTTTAAATCACTATAAAAGAAAAGATATATGGGAAGTCTGTTGCCAGACATCTACGAGAATTATTACTATAAACTAAATTATTTCAAAGTATACTATTTAAATGTGTATTATTTTAAATAGATTATTTTATTTATAACAATTGTATTGCCATAAAACAAAATGAATAATAAGCGCGTGCCACTCAATTATATAACAAACTAACAAATTTTTCTTTTAAAATTCAAGTTTTGGAGTATTGAAATTTTTATTATAAGATTATAGTTATCAATTTTTTGTTTAATTAATTAATTTATTAAATATATAAAAATTATAATATTTTAAAAATTAGACCGACTATTGAATTGATGAAGATATTAGTTTAAGATATATATATATATATATATACTAATATTAAACATATAATATAATAAATAATAATAAACAAACAAATATTAATAAAATTTAAAATATTTTATTACTAATTATATAAAAATAAATCAAATTTAATATAATATTTAAATTTAGTTGACTTTCTAATTTTAAATTTTGAACCTAAGATAACTTTTTTATTAATAAATAAAATAATTAAATATTAATTTGTTGGAACAAGTATTAGAACCAAGAAATTATCAGAACTAACTATTTAATATATTAATTTTTCATTATTACATTTCAAAATAAAATTTATATAATAAAATTTAATTGGTTTTAGAAAGTTTAAACATAATGCAAAAAAAAAAAGTTGATAAAATGTCTAAGTTAAATATAAATTTCAATGGAAATACTATAATTATATTTATATAATATTATGTATAGTTTTATTAAAAAGAGCAAGGTGGTGCAGTGGTTAACATGTTAGAGTTTTTTTTTCATAGTCATTGGTTCAACATTGTCCATAGCTATTTTTATAGAAAATGCAAGCAACTTAAATAGTATATTTATATAAACATTTAGACACATAAATTGATGCTTCATTGTAGGTCAAATGACAAGTAAACATTTTGGAAAGATGAGATACTGGGTTCAAATCTAGCTGCTAACAAATTTTGGGTTTTTTAGAAGAAGCACTTCAATAGTCTATTTATATAATAACTAAGACACTTGAATTGAAGAAGCATTGTAGGTGAGATAGCTAATGTGCATTTTGGAAGCATAAGGGTACCAGGTTTGAATCTGGTAATTGACATTCATGGATTTCTTAAGAGGATCAGTCCAATCCTATCAATTTGCATTGGTTCTTGCTTAAATCCAATAGGTCAAACCTAATTCTTGATCAACTTTGACTGATTCTTAGAAGTATTAGTTCTATGACTAGCGGCTACTATTTTTTTAATATATAATCAAATAAATTACTTTTTGTATATTATAAAAAGATTTTTCATAGTATTATTTCAGTTTATTACACCTGTAAAAATGTTTTATATTGTTTTTAATCTTTTACACAATATTTTGTATATTTGACAACATCTTTATACAATTTTTTTCTTTTTTTATATCTTTATTTATTTATTTTATTTAATACATTAACAATTAATTTACTTATTATTACTTTATTAATAATTATTAATATTTATTGTATAACTAAATTTATTAATCAATAATGATGTAATTAATATTTGTTACATAACTAAATTTATTTATACATATAGGTTATAGTAGTGTTGTCAAAATCACTTAAAAGTTATAAAAATGTCATTATTTAAAATTTTGGATAGAAAGTGAATTTAGGTTTAAATTAATGTGTAGAAAATTTATTTTTAAGCATTATCTCTAAGAATTTAATTTAAAAGGAAATAATATGTTAGGATAAAATTAAAAATGACGGGATTATTGGAAGAAATTTTCATTTTTTTCATCTTTGTACAAAAAATCTTAAAAATTTAGAATTTTTTTTTTAATTTGAAAATTTGAACTTTTCAGATATTTAAACAAAATGTAAAACATTTATAAAAGTTTATAAAAAAAATATTGACATTTATTACTTTTTAAAAAATTTCCAAAATTTACAAAATTAGCCTAACTAACTTTCACATCACATAACTAACTCAAGTAACTTTTATTATCATAACTAACTTAACTAACTTTTTATTAGATAACTAACCAAACAAACTTTTAATTATATCTCTCATTTTCCATCAAAAAATTTTGTGCAAACTCAGATCGTTCCCTCAAAATCTAATTCATAGAAGCCAAGTTCACCTATGTATAGTGCATGGAGGTAATATTCTGGTTTGGTAAGGATTTGACACATTTTTATTTTAACAAATAGGAGTTGCCTCAAAAAAGCCTCCATAACAATGAGTGGATGAAAATTTTTAAAATTATGATTGGCATCTTATTCTTAATAAATGTGAGAACGCTAGAGACACTACAAAAAAACTGTAAATTTGCGACGGAATTTAGCGACGGAATTTTGTTTCATCGCAAGTTCATCGCAAATCTGTCACTAATTCCGTCGCAGAAATTAGCGACGGAATTTGTAGCGGAATATTTCCGTCGCAAATATTTCCGTCACTAATCCGTCGCAAATCAAGTTAGTGACGGAATTCAGTGACGGAAAATTCCCTCACTACTAAATGAGATAGCCAATTCCAGTTTTGTGATGGAATTTTGTGACGGAATATTCCGTCGCTAAATTAGCGACGGAATTAGCGACGGAATTTCTGTCACAAAATTTTCTGTCACTAATCTGTCATCAAATCCGTCGCAAATTATTTAAATATTATTTTTTATTAATTTATATGATATAATGATTTAAATATATATGTATATATGTATATATGAAACCGTTGCAAATTAGTTAAATATTATTAATTGTGTGTGTATATATATATATATTATAATTTAAATTGATAATTTAATAATTTCAATATCAAAATAGTAAAATATGATAAATAGTAATGTGGTTAATTATTCTATGAGTAATAAAAGGCCTCCATTCATGTTCAAAAATAAAAAATGTATAATTTATTTATTTTAAGTCAAAAATTAATATAAATATAAAATATATTTAATTAACTAAAAATAGAAAAAAGTTTGCAAATTTAAAATCATGGTTTAAACAACTGTGTATAAGGAATGATTGAAATAAAAATATACAAAATAAAATAAAATAAAATAAATATTTCACTCAACAAAATTAAAAAAATAAATGATATAAAAAAATTATGACATGTCTATTTTCTAGAATTATATAAATATAAAAAATGACTTTATTAAGCTACTATCCTTTAATCATATCATGTCTTTCACCTCTTTGTACTCCTAATCGATTTCCTCTCTTTGTCATGGTGTAAACTCTCAGTTAAATTCACACATTTTTCATGATATTTCTCTATTTCTGTTAGCACTTTTTTAAGTGATCGTGTCAAGGTTTTTCTTTATTTGAAAACAGTCTTTCTCTCATTTAAATGTGAAATCTCTCAAATTCTCTCGAAAGAAGCAAAGACTAAATACCGAGAGGTGCAAAAGAAAAAAGAAATGGAAGGTATGATCTAAAATCTAATATATATTATATAGTTATGTAGTTAGAGAGAAAGAATAATATAAAAGAGTATGTATCCAATTTATTTTTTTTTCACACCCATTCCTTTTTTTTCCCCCCCAATCTCTTTAAATTACACTATATGGAAAAACATAATTAATATCCTTTTTATTTTCTTTCATTTTCAATTGAGATTTGATTTTTGTTAGTTCATATTTGTTTCCAATTACATTTGCAATGATTTTTCATTTCTTACTCATGAGAGTCCAAAGAATAAGAAAGCTTTTTTCCCCTCCTAACAAAGGAAAAAAAAACTTGTTGAGATGATTGTTCTTAACATGAAAATTATCATAATATATGATGTTAAATATAGTTTACCAATCTATTAAATCTTGCTAAGTAAATTATTTAATTATCTAACTCCTAATTTATAAAAAATAAAAATAAGTGTTAGTAAATTTAACTATAACGTAATATTATATTCGTTAAATAATATGAAAAATAATTTTTTTTGCAGACTACATAGTAATTTATGTCGTTAAATTATAAAAAGGTATGTTATATATAATCTTGTTAATATAAGATTTTTATATAAATTAGGAGTTCGTAACTTTTTTTTTTATTTTCACTCTCCTAATAACTTATGTTGAATATGATATAATAAATAAATATTGACCTAATTATTGTTCGTGTTCTAATATTTTTTTATTATTTAATAACTCTTTGATTTTGATAATAAGGTTAATTACTATTACTTTATTATGAAATGAAGATACTTTTTTTATTTTAAAAAAAGAGAGAATAATTTGTGTCTATCGGCATGAGTAACTTTTTTTCTTAATAAAAACTTGAAAATGTGAAATTTAAAAGCCATTATACTTTATACTAAAATTTAATTAAATAATATTCCACCAAAAAATGATTTAAATATTATTAATTTCATAGAAACCTATAATAATTTAATAATTTGGTTTTAAATTATGATTGAGTTAAATCCTAAATTTTAGATTAAAATTAGTTATTTATCAAAATATGAATGACAATATTAAATTTTTTTAACACTAAAAATATATATAGTAAATATTTTTATAAAATAAGAAGCAAAAGTATATTCATGCACGTCGTTCTCGAAAATAAGAATACAAATTAAAAGATGGAGGTCTCTAATTTGAAGGGTTCAAAAGCAATAGAATTATTTTGTTATACCTTCCGTATTCTCAAATGAGTGATCACTTTGCGAACTTCACCAATCTAATTATGACAATAACAAGATGCGTTAATTGTACACAATTAATTCAGATTTCTTTATTAAGTGTTATTGTGGTGTGACTCTCTTTCTCCTGGACGGTTAAAATTAGTAGATAACCAAATAAAAAAAATGTTGTGCATTTATCATGCGATTAAAATTCAATGCCTTCTTTGAGATTTTAATAATAAAAAAATTATTTATAGATAATTGAGATGAGGAATCAGCCAGAACCTTGCATCATTGTTTTCCCAGACACTAGCAGGCGACGTTGGATATATATGGGATCTATTGACATTTTAATGGGTACTAAATTGTGAGATGAATATGTAAACAATTAGATTTAAATATAATTTTGTATATTTTGTTATTAAATTTTATTAATAAAAATATGAATGTGTTAAAAAAATATTTCACAGATTTAATTATATAATATTAAGTTATAAAAACTATATACTTGTTATATTTTTATTAAAAAATTTAGTAACAAAAATGTAAAAATTGTATCTATATTTTTTCAAATTTCTAAGTGATTTCATGAACAACTGCTAAATATTCTTTCTGTACCTATCTACAAATATGCAGATATATTGTAAAACATTAATTTGAATGTTAATGTCGAACTGTATTGTATATCGAAGCACTTAAGGAACCTACTGAAGAATTAATACATTTTTTTTAAGTTGCATTTGTATTTCATTTAAGTTGCATTTCAATTACATTTGTATTTCATTTCAGCAAGGATAGACACAAACGACTACAAAACAAAACAAACGCCTGAGAGGAGCCCGTGGGACCCCGCGTTTTGAAAGGGAAAAATCACACCTTCTAATCTTCTTCGTCGCTGCTTGGAGAGAGGATAAAAGGGCAGAGCCTCCTCTATTTCTTCCTCATTCTCTCAATCGAGGTCTTCTCGATTTTCCTTTAGCAACAAAACAAGAGTACGGAGGAAACACTTTAATAGTACTCGCATAACACAAAGGTATGATGTGTTCTCAAGCAAGTTTTAGTTTTTGGTGTTTTGATTAGCTTATGAAGTTTGAGTTTTGGTGTCTGGTACAAACGCCTAAAAGGAAAGGGTTTATCTATTAAATGCTTTCCCTTTTCAACTCCTGCTCTGGTTTTTCCCTTTTCATGTCTTCTTCACTTTTCGCCTCTCTCTTCTATGCGCCTTCAAGGTCCCCCCAAAACCCTTCTTATCGATTTCGACCCATTTTGTATATCCAACCCTTCTCTTGTGTCCTGCACATATTCTGTTCCTAAATTAACATTTTATCCGAGGCTTATAGGTTCGCAAAGTTTTATATCTTGTGAACAACATGAGTGATTCTAAGGTGAGTTTTATCTATTTTCTTTGGGTTCTATTTTTTACTGAAAAGAAATTTCGCTGTAATGGCATATGGGTGTATCTGTTTCATATGAGAATACAAATATAAGAGTTTTGTTAGGTTTTATTGTGGAAATGATTGCCATTACATATATTTAGTAATTACTTTGCAGATAATTGCTGAAGGGTGTTTCGTTTTAGTTGTTTTAATGCTCTACTCTGTGAAAACTTTGATTATGCTAATAACCTTTGATTAGAGTATGCTAATTTGTATTTGATATTTGTCCAAAATGATTATTAATTTGTTACATGGTCATATATATAGGTATAACTTAAAGTGTATTTGTCTAAAACAATTATTAATTTATGCTTTCTAAATGCTACAATACATGCGCTCTTGTCTTGTTCTCCTTTTGTTCACCTTCTGCAGTAACTAAGAACTCACAATATTCTTAAGGTTAGTATTGTTGCATGCTGTTTTTGTATTCTAAGGATTTTAGCCTAACTTTATAGTTTGCATGACATTGAAGAAATGAAGATGTAGTAGCTGATTTGAAAGATGCTATTTTGGAGTGAATATTATTAAACAGATATTATTGAACTCATAATAAGCTTTGTTTCTTCCAAATTAAGTGATGTTTTTGGAGGACAATTGAGAAGTTTAGTGAGGGCTAAAGGTAGGAAATAATTTGAAAGGAAATGCTTATTTTATATGATCAGTTAAAGTGTTTTATTTTTGTTTTAACTACTTGCAAATCTGAAGGACTATCTTTTGAATGTTTATATGTATTGATATGAAACATCATTCATGGTCTGCTAATGAAGAAAATGCATGTCTTAAAGGTAGGATATAGAACATCAATGAATGGAAAGGTATTTAATATGTGATTCTAACAAGAGGAATATTTGTTG
The DNA here is from genome assembly GCA_032878935.1 of Erythrophleum fordii. Taxonomy (NCBI): domain Eukaryota; kingdom Viridiplantae; phylum Streptophyta; class Magnoliopsida; order Fabales; family Fabaceae; genus Erythrophleum; species Erythrophleum fordii. The sequence goes on along the minus strand of JAVQMF010000053.1, from coordinate 41,270,757 downwards.
ATTTTAAAATTCTACATTCCCCTGAATCATAAAATATTATGTTCTTGTGTGTTTGTAGTTTGAACTTTGGATTTCTTTGCAGTATTAGTCTACTCCTTGATTTACTTTCTTTTGCCTTGTGATTAGGTTTGGAGTTATTTTTTCTCTTACTTCTTACCAACTCTAGTTTGATTTATTTCTTTCCTTAAAATTTAAATTAAGTTTGAATTAGGGCACTTTTCGTAAGTTTAATGTTGACTTAAGCATTTTCATCGTAATTAAATGTAGCCTCTTGCTATTAATTTTAGTTGAGATTTAACATTTTTATTTCAATCTAATGATTAAGGAATGTTTTGTTATATTTTGTAATTCATGTAATAATTTCGTAATTAAATGTAGCTCAAAGGATAATAAGTAATTTCTCTTACAACTATTAATGCACAATTGGCTAGTGATTTTATGTGTAAATTCAAGAAAAAAGAACTTTAGCAAAATCATTTGATGAATTTTGATGCTGCCCACCTTGATCATTTTACACATTTAGTTGCAAGTTGAAGTTTTGTATAGTTGGTAGAATTTTCTATTCTTCTTTTTCATAATAAATACATTATTGAATCTCAGACACAAAGGATATCTAAGGAAAGAGACTCCCTCACTCTTTATTTTTTCTCATAAACCTTCTTTGGACCGAGCATTATTAAGAGTGTGTCAAAGTCTTTATTAATTTCACTCTTTCTTTCATGTTCCTTTTAGATATAAACACAAATGCATAAGAGTTTCACAAACTGATCATTCTATTTTACACAATTTCCACCCAAAAATAGTAATAGCTATTTTATTAAACTACTTTGTTCTCATCACCCTTCTTCATCATCATCATCATCTTTTAATTTGCTGTTTCTGAGCTACACAATTTTCTTTGCATATTTATAGTTGTTGAAAATCTCTTAGAGCAGAGATTAAAAAATTGGATATCTTAAAAATGGCCATAAAATATTAAAGAATAATCTTTGCCTAAGAATAATCTTCTCATTAATTTTAATTTTAATTGCATTGTAGTAAATAAAAGATAAGATATTGCGTATTAATAGTACCAAAATAGGGGATTTTTCTTTTATTTTTATTTTTTCAAGATATTTACCAATTATTGCTTTATGGGGTTAAGTAATGGAGTTTTATATGTGTAGGGTAAAGTTGCCTTTGTGTCTGCTTATAGGATTCACCAACTGCACATATTCATATTTGTGTTGGTAATATTTCATATACTGCAGTAATGTTTAACCTTGGCTTTGGGCATAACCAAGGTACTTTTTTTTTCTCCTCTTTATTTAATTTCATCTTTCATTTGCTTGCAGCCTATAAAGAATAAATTCTTTTTCTTTCTATCTTGAATTTTTTGGTTGATAACATGAGTGATATCAATTAAGTTCTTAATAGAAAAACATACTTATGGATCTTAAAAAAAATTCAAACTCAAATAGTGGTAGTTATATTGTAAGAATTAAATTGATGAAATATGTATATTTCAAAAATTCAAATAATATTCTATTTATCCAATTCTTTAATATCATTTGAAATTTAATGAGGCCATTGTGTTGTGGTTGCAGCAATTCTTTGGCTTAGTTTCCAAGGTTGATTATTTGGCGTTGAGGCATGGATTGATCATGGTGGGTATATAGTAAGCAAATCTGTTGATAGGTTGCTAGATCATGGTGGGTTTGAGACAGGAGAATCAAGAACTTAAAGAGAAGAATTAATGTATAACAGAACAGCACCAACAAATCTTGTCTCTACTAGACTAGCATCAACAAACACATTGCAAAACTTGAATTGCGGATATCTCATGCCTCATCAAATCTCATGCCAGAAGAGTTAGTAGCAGAAAAGACAGGCTCTAATGATTGTCTTCTTCTATAAAGATGATTTTATTCCTCTTTTCTTAATTTATGTGTTTTTAGTTGATAATTTAATCTATTTATTACTTTTTAATTGAATATTGTTATGTTTTGGATAGAGAGAAACAATTAGACATTGATTTTATTATTTAATAATAGCATTTTTCTTAATTGGCCTTCTTTTAGTGTGTTTTGTTGTATTTTATTAGATAGATAGCAAAGTAACATTATATTGAGGCTAAAATTAAAAAAAAATTATTATATAAAAAAAAGAAAAATTAAATTAGAGACAGAATTTGTGACGAAAAATTCTATCACTAAATATTGAGGCTAAAATTTTAAAAAAATTATTATAAAAAAAATTAAATTAGAGACGGAATTTGTGACGGAAAATTCCGTCGCTGATTAGTGACGGAATTTGTGACAGAAAATTTCGCCGCTTATTAGTGACGGAATTTTTTGTCATAGATTTTGTCGTTGATTAGTGACGAAATTTTTTGTCGCTATTCCGTCGTTAATTAGTGACAAAATATACCGTCACTGTTCCATCACTAATTTGGAATATGTTATTCTCATATTTAGCGACGGATTTTTTTTTGCGACGGAATATTCTGTCGCTAATTAATGATGGAATTAGACATTCCGTCACTAATGAATTAGTGACAGTGAAATTAGCGACGGATTCCGTCGCTAATTCCGTCGGTAATTTATTAGCGACAGAATTATTTGCATTTAGCGACAGAAAATTTCGTCGCTAATTTCTATTTTTCTTGTAGTGAGATTGGACAGTGATAAGGGGATGGGTCTAGCTATGAAGGTCGAAATTTATGGAAGAATATTGCAAGGCAAGTTAATTATACATATGGAAAGAGGAGATGGTGGAGTTTTGGGTAAATGGGAAAGAGGAAAGGAAGAGGGGCACACCTTTGTGGAAAAAAGGGTCCTTCGTGTGGTACTGAAATGTATGGACTGTGAAAATTTAAAATAATGAAAGTAGGAGGAAGATGATCATGTACCGATAGAAAAATAAAAGGCATGAATCCATTGACGACCTCGTCCGAGTCTGCAGCACGACTACATGGTCTTGCTTTCGATCGATCATGACCCAAGTGAAAAATGACGCTGAACAATGATAAGCAAGATGACTCCTGCCCACTTTTCTTGATTTCTGCACTAACGACGACATCCTATTTAATGTAATTGCTAAGTTATGTACATTAAGAAGATACAATATGATAAGTCTTTGGCTGAGAAAAGATAACCGGGTCCTTTTCATGTAATATAAAATGTCTACAGTAGGTAAGTGCCTGTAAGTAGGCTTTGCTTATTGAATAGAAGTATCATCCTTCCATCTTATATTGCCTCCTAGCTTTTACGTTGTGTTTTTATTTTAGCAAGCAGCGATCAATTAGTATAAAAAATTTCAATCATGGCTACCTCTCATCCTAGAAACTCGAAAATGTTGAATTATTTAAACATCCATAAGAAGATTCCACATAAATATATTTAACCATATCAAGTAGCCTTCGAGGAAGCAATTAGGGTTAAGGGTAAGCATGGCTATGAGGGAAATTTAAGAAAAATTTCCAAGTACATCATATACCAACTGATTCTACAATAGGCAAAAAAATTTCATTGGTTAAAATAATATTTTAGTTCTTTAATTTTATTTATAGTTCATTAAATTTAAAATATTTTAAAATAAATTTTTAAATTTCAAATTCATCTTGCAAAAATCTTTTTTAATAAAATTTGTTAAATAGATTCCATGTGTTATTATTCACGTTTTTTAATGATGAAATGACAAACCCCATAGGCGTTTATTTGGAAAAAATAAAAAATAGAACAAAAAAATTAAAAAAAATTATAGACTGTTTGATTTTTTATTTTTAGAATAATTTTTTATTTTTAAGAAAAAAAATAAAAAAATAATTTTATAATATACTTTTAATGAAGTATTTTGTCAAACAAAAAAACAGAATTATTTTCAGAAACCTAAAAATTAGAATACTTTTTAAATATTTTGTAATTTTTGTTCTGTAGAATTAGAACAAAAATAGAAAACAACAATTTTTTAAAATAGTGATTCAAACAGATTTTATAATTTTTTTGTTTTCAAAATTTATTCTAAAAAATATCTATTTTAAAAATATTAAAATTAGAACAGAATCAAACAAGCTTTGGTCTTTATAATTTTATTCAATTTTTAATTTAGTTTTTATAATTTAAAATTTTGTAGTTAAATCATTATAATTTATAAATTTTTTAATTTAGTCTCTAAAATTTTATGAGTATTTGTTAAATTTTTTTAATATAACTAATTATATATTATCTTAATATTTTGAATATATATAATTTATATTAATAAAAGAGATAAAAGTATAAATAATAAAATAAAATAAACTTATATATATGATCAAATATTGATAAAAATATAATGACATAGATTAAATAAAAAACCATTTAAGATAAATTTAATTATAAAGATTAAATTAAAAATAAAGTAAAACTGTAATAATTAAAAGTAGAAATTTTTAGAAAAAATTAAAATAAAACAAAACGGAAAGCATCTCTGTTCGGAGCTTTGCATCCATCGAAAGCTTCCCTGTCTAGCGTCCTTCCTCTGTATCCGTTCAGACGTGCTCTACCTTGCGTGCCCTGGAGTGAAGATACTGATGGTGGCTTTGTATTTTATGAATTATTTAGTGTGTAAAAAATTAAATATGAAAATAAAAAATAATTTTAATAATTTTTATTTTTAATAATTAAATAATTATAAAAATAAATTGATATTTTATCAAATTTTCCTTGGCCATCTCCCTGTACGTAGGGTTCTGGGTGTTTTGAAGGAAGGAGATTTTGAAGAGAGGAGGTCATCCAACCTCATATTACAGGAATTTCTATACCTGCTTTTCTATCTGACAAAGCTGATGATCGGGGCACCTTAAACTATTTGATGTTGGTTTTCCTAAAATGTAGAAATTTGGGAACGAGAAAAACAGAGGCGGTGAAAAGTGAAAACCAATGACCTTTGCTGATGAACCAGCAGGCTCAGTCAATATAATACGAGGTAATCCATCAAAGTCTTGAAATATATTCAACGACATCGGTCTCGGCCGTAAGCTCGCTCTTATACTACTCACACATTATCAGAATGAATTCTACATAATAGTATGAACTACGAACTATAGAAATTAAAGAAACTTTCATGGACAAGAAGAAAGCAAGACAAATCAAAAAGAAGAAAAATTTCCAATTAATCTGTGAAAGGAAGAGATGGGTTAGCGTACTTTTGAGGCTATGTTTATACTTTATATTATAATAATAGTATGAAACTGTTTATAAGCTTCGATTTTCAAGAGGCAGCACCGGCTATAACTCTGCGTTCTTCCAAAGGTCCATGTGAGATTGTCTATGGTATATTCACGTCCGATTCGCCACGTGTATTTCTTATACAGTCTCATTTTTAGTTTTCTAAATCATAGCTAATGATCAAGGGGGACACTTGAACGATAAAGGCACCACCAGAGCACAAAAGGTAAAAGATAAAACATGCGTCTGAACAGATGGAGAGGGAAGATGCTGATCGGGGAATTTCAAATGGATGCATACGTTGAACAGGGACATGTTTAATTTTGCTTTATTTCAATATTTTTTTGGTTTTATTTTTCTTTTTATTCTTATAAATGCTTATTGGGTCCACCATTTCATTATTAAAAAATATGAATAGTAATGTGTGAACTCTATGTCAGGCAAAACTTTAACATATTATAAAAAATTTTGACGAAATAAATTTTAAATTTAAGAAATTATTTTAAAACACATTAAATTTAAAAAATTATTTTGAAACATAAATAAAGTTAGAAGATCGTAACATTATTTTAACATAATTTATTAAAGTGATAGGAGAGTTCACTAACATACATTGTTTACTTTTTTATTAATAACTCTTTACACTAATTAATTATAAATTATATATATGGCTCATGAGAATCTTTTAAATTTTAATGCTTTGTGCGGTCACATGGAAAGAGATGTATTTCATCTTTTTCTTGGGTCCATATCATATCCTAGTAATAACATCATGTTTTTACGAGATAAGTATTTGTAAGTTTTATTTGAATTTGGATATAAAAATTAGAAAAATTTTGATGGATCAAGATTTGGAGCAGTTGGTCCATTTAGCGAACCCTCTCATCTCAAAGGCATTATCTTCTAACCCTGGAAACCACTCGCCCAGGCTAGTCGTTACACGTGCTTGGAGTTTTCCTGCTCATTTGATCGGCTGTCTCTATCCAAATTTACGAATTCTCTGTCGAGAATTCTGTCTAGATAGTGGATTGTGCAAATTTATGTTCTGTGTGCATCGTTACAATTGCAGGTACTTTCTTCTTAACGTGTTGATAATAATATCTGTTCAACGGGTTACTATCGGTTGAATTCCACAACACTAATCCATTGAGGTGTTTGTAAATTCCTTCCAACGAAAAATAGTGTAAGGCAAGTTAGAAGGAGGAGATGGTGGAGTTTGGGTAAATGAGAAAGAGGGGACACACACCTTCATGGAAAAGGCCAAAGGGGGATCCTCCACTGGAATGGATGGACAAGGATACTGTGAAATAATGAAAGTGATGGGAAAATATTTATGTACCAGAAAGGATCATAGAAACTACATGGCATCTATTGATGAAGACAAGCTCGTCCAATAAGTCTCCAAACAATCAAAAATTTTGCTTTTTATTGCCCCCAGTTGTACCCTAAAGTAAAAAACTCAGCTTGGATTAAACAATCAAAAGTCTCTAAACATTAAACATTTAAGAACCATTTTCACTTAACATTTATGATCAAATTCGTAGCTCCCTCTCACATCTTAAACAATCGGATGTCTACTATCTACACAGTCCAGAAGAAGAATCCTCGAGTAAGGTTAAGATTCCTCGTTTATAATTACCCCATAATCAAGGAGCCTTTGGTGAAGCAATTGGAGAAAACAGGGCTAAAGTGAGGAAGGAATTTTAATGCTTTGTGTGGTAACACTGACAGCCAGAGGTATATTTTTAATGCTTTGACTCTTTTCTTTGGACAAAATTTGGATGAAATTAACATCATAATTTTACCATCTCTCAATTAGCTATTTCTGGTTTTATTATTTAGTTCTGTGGGATGTGAGGGAAGAATGAAAAAAGAAAAAAAGAGTTTATTCAGATTTTAAATGCTTGAGCATATGCTCCTCCAGTAATCAGATTTGAAAGCGCACACCTCCAAGTTTTTAAGCCATTATTATTCAGTGAATAAACATATCGGATCCAATATCAGTTAAACTGGATCATCTCCAATACTGAACGGCATCCAGGAGAAGATCGGGGTCCAATATCAGCATATAAGAAACTTTAATTCAACTACAGGTGATTGATGGCATTCATAAGATTTTCGATGAGACTTCTGCAATAATGTTGAACCCGAGCAACTCCACCTAGGTTCACTTATTTTTCCTTCTTTCTTTCTTGAAATTGGTTATAGTTTAGAGGATTTTACTTGAACTGGCCTTGAAGGTAAACTTCTTTTCTTGTTAAGCCATTCTGTGTATTTTACTCAACTTTGTATCAAGTATTTTAAAATTCATTCTGTATTTTTTCTCTTTTGTTTAAATATTTTGTATTTCTTTGTTTCATTTTTTTCTCTTCCCCTGCCTATATCTGTATTATATTGATTTGATTAGCTCATAAGCTCATACACATGGTTGAATCTTGCAACATTCCTTTGATTCTCACCGCTGGCAAGTTGCTACCCGAGCACCAAAATTCTATGATTTAAAACAGGCACGATCCCTTTCGTTCTCTTATCAATCTACAAGTGACTTCTTGACTATTTACTTCTCATATTTGCCTTGACAAGGCTGAATTGGTTCTTGAATTATCAACTATTTCTTAAGCTGTTCTCTCTATTGTGTTAGTTACGCAAACCATTTCAATTTTGCATTTTCTTTCAGTCTCATCTCACTTTCTGGTTTGCTGTTTTGCTTTAATAAGAATCTGTCAATTTTATCTATAGTTACTTGAGGCTTATGACCTTTTTGTTTGTTTCAGGGTATAGAGTGATCTAATCATGCACTACTCAATAAATTCCTTGTCTTTTCTATCACTCTTAAGGAACAAGTTCTTGGTTCGGAAGATGAATATTTGTGAGGCCCTTGAATATGATTTTGTGCTGTTAGATTTTTGGACCCAGATCCTTTGAAATTATGTTTCTCTAAAATTGGTAAAGTTTCTCACAAACAAGATTTCTCTCTCTTAAAAAACAAAAGATAAATTATATTAAAAGAAAAAAAAAATGTGAGAGACTTCACCGCACTTTAGAAAGATGTGACTTCAGAAGATCTATTCGTTAGATTTTCTCTCGCTGAGCAGGCAGGGAATTCTCTCCCCTTACTGTAGGGTACAATAAGAGTGAGAGAGAAAGAGAGGTGATGGCCTCATTCAAGTGGGGTTTATGTGAATTTCATCCTCCTCTCTTTCTCTCACATGCACTATGTGGAGTAAGTAGGGAGAATTCAATTCTAATTTTAAAAAATATGTTGATTCTTTATTTAGAAGAAATGAATTTTTAACCCTTTAACACAAATAAATATGTATATTTAATTTTGATTGATTGACCAATAATATAATTAATTTATAGGTATAAATTAGTAATTGTACTAGTTGTACAAATAATAAAATAAATATAAATCTAAATATTAATCATACGAGAAATGATTATATAATAAAGAGAATTTGACATGAGGAAAAAATAAATGAAGTAGAGAACGTATGTAATTATTCGTATCTTAAGTTTTCATATTAGTAACTCAAATTTCCTTAATTACTAGCAAAGGAATATTGGAGTGTAACAAATATAAAAACAAAATAAAATAAAAGATTCAAGACTCTAACTCAAAGTGAAAACACTTTAAAGGAAAAATAAACAAATTATACTGAGTTTCTCAATTGACGCAATGCTTAGTACCACATCCACATATCTCTCCATTATAGATAAAAAAATCCTAATGTAATCAGCTCCTAAACTAAGCGATTAATCTATCTTAATTCTAATTTCATCTAAGCACCCTAAGCAAGGCATATCTAAACTCAACTATTCAAAAGATGCATTGTCGATTATTGAATTCAAGAATAATTGCAACGATTAGACTCCAGATTAGCAAATTCATATACAATCATTTAAAGCTACATGTCATTGAACACTTGCCAATTGAACTATGAAACAGCGTACATTCATAATCTAATATCCCTATGTCACAACTCTAGTTAGACAAAATCATGGAAGAACTCAATTGCATCATCATTCATAATACTAAAGTCAACATTATTATCTAACAACTTTGGATCATAAACATCAATCTGAATCATGAATAATAATAATACAAAAGCATGAAACACAAAATGTATGTTCCATCAGTGAATAAAATATATAGATATATATTATTACAACAATCCAAATAATAACTCAGTATAATCCATCTAATCCTAAATTAATACAACAAAATCAAAAGATAACAATGAAGAAAGCGAGGGAACATTGCTCAGGACCGAAGCAAAAACCTTAAATCTTCAGTTTGGCTCCACTCCTAATAGTCCCTTAGCATCAGCAACACCCAATACCTCAAAGCGACTCTCAAACATGCTCTAGGGCTAAAACTAATGTCTCTCTCCCATCATTTGTCGTCATCTGGGGTATAAATAGGAAAACAAATGGGCTAACAACTAAAGCAATGTCATTTTCTACATAAAAGTCGCATCACAGTTGCAATATGATGTTCCGCAACTGCATAAATCCCATGTTTCAAGCTTCTAGGGGCACTAATTAATGTCTCAATTGCGATACACATTCTATCATAGTTGCGATATTATTTACATGAAATATTATTTTTATGTAATATTTACATGACATATCAAACTAATAGGAAATTTAATAAAAATCCTAGAAAAACTATTGACAACATATTATAAATCCTCAAAATAAGCACAGAAATACAGGTTTAATTGAGATTTATTGACCAATAAGCTTCTTTCCAACCTTTGTGGTACAGAAATATGATCTAAGATGATGTTTCGGATAACCCTTTTTTTTTTTTTGATGTTCAGTGAAAATTTTTTGTGAGACTGATCCTAGATTGTCATTGGAGTGACAGAGTAACTGGATTAGATCTGTTATTGAATATATTATCTTGCTTCTCTGCAAGCTAACCATGGGGAATGTTTGGATCAATTGCTATCGGCCATGCTTGACTCAGGCACCACGGGAAGGCATTAAATGCAGCGGCTTTCGTCGTAAATTAGGAGAATGGAGAGGTTCTGTTTCCTTAATCAGCAACTCTGGAAGTCACAACGGACGCTCCTTGTAGTTTGGATGAGAGATGGCCATGACACCTTAATATGAAGAAATCAGAAGTATTTTGGTATGCAGAGGAGGGATAGCTCAGAAATAGCTGGGTGGGGAGTGCATGGTTCCACCATCACCCTCACCATTAAACAATGAGCATCTCCAAATTTGTGCACTTGAATTTTTTTCTTTTTTTCTTTTTTTTGAGTCGTGGGTTTCTCAGATTATTTTGTATGGGATTATATCTCTTGTTCAGACAATTTTAAGTGTAAAGTATCCTATACTGACATGTTGCACATAAAATTTTGACATTTTAATGTTCGTAATAGATAGTGATCCTCGCTATTTAGTTACTTGAAGTGCCACACACGAACATACTTGTGTTATTTATGTGCTACCTCTGGTCTATTCAGATATCTTCAATAAATTTTAATGTGTTATTGTGGATTTTGGACACTTCGACAATTTTTATTTCGTTTTGGGCCTGCTGCAACTTGGGCTACATAATGGGAATTCGAACTTCAGACAAAGGGGTACGCTAACATACTTACATTTGTTTTCTCCAGGTTGATATGTTGTCTAGCGAGCCTTGGATAGGAAGGCAATTTGCTTTGCACAGAAAGGGAGCAATTTGTTAATATTACAAGTATATATGAATTTTTTGGACTCACAAGAAGTTACTATTATTACACTGAGCTCATGCAGAATATACGAGAATATGTTTGAGAAAAAATAATTTTAAAGATTAAAATAATTTTTATACACCTACTTTAAAAAATAATAAAAAATTAAATAATATAAATATAAATATAATAAACACTATATAAGAATTATGCAAATAAATTCTGTTTGCAGGAGAATAAGAAACAAGCTGTAAGTTGTACTTGAAACGGATTTATTTAGGTCTCAGCCTTTAATTTACACAGCTTGACATATGGCAATCATTAGTGTTAGACTATCATGCTAAATTATTATTATTAAAAGTCTTAGGCAGATAGCATGCTGGATGTTGAAAGAAGGAAAGACTATATGGGTATGAAATACTGACACCGGTGAACTATAGAATAAATACCAAATGGAAATATCGTGACGGTCTGGAAACACGCAGGTCATCATTACTGCGATTTACACAGCCTATTTACTATCCGGCCCATTCCTTTTATTATATAACTGTAATTATTACTCAATAATTTTTATCTATTTTTATTATTTTGTAAAATAAGAATACAAAAATTATTTTTCATCTATTTTATTCATTTTTTAATTTTAATTTTATTTTTATATTTAACATTTTGTGTACCAGCTCAATTCACATACTTTATGACAGGCCCGAGCCAGATACTTAATGGCAGGTTTCCTCATAACGACTCGGTTTCATTTTTAATAAGCTGGACAGGCTGGACCCAAAAAAAACAAAAAGGGTTGAAGCCCCAGGATGTATGCTGCGCATCAATTCCTCCTAGACATGGTTCCTGAAAGTGTCATGTGCTTTGCTCTCTGTTTAAATCTAGAAAGTGTCGTGTACTTTGCTCTCTGTTTAAATCTAAATTGTTGAAACACTGGCCTTATCCATGGATGCAGAATTTCCAAAACCCTCCTTGAGTTAGTTTCATCTTGCAACCCTTGTTCTTTTTCTCTATACTTTTCTTTAAATCATGCCTGTTGTAAATGGAGAAGTGACAAAAAATCCAGCTGAGAAATATAGCGCAGATGAGAAAAAAGATAGCGCAATACATTAAATAACAGGATCCACATATGAAGGAGCCTTACAGAGCATTGCCGAGACTTCTTATTAGCCTCTTTCTTGTTCTTTTTCCGCTTTTTCAAACTTGAACTATCATCAATATGCCGCTGGGCACCTGCTTACAGAGACATATTTGGAAGTTTAAAGTTTTCGTAGGTGTGTCCAGTATTTGCTATAGGCAGTATAAGTGTAGGATGTTGGGAGGCCTTAACGTTGTTGATTGCAGCACAGAATTCGAATTTTGACTCCATTATCTCAGAAAGAAGTGCCGAACCCAAAATTGCCTGCATTATAAAATTAATGAATTGACCACCCCATAGTTACAGAGAATGTATTTAAGACATGCAATTAAGTCTTTTCTAAAAGGGTACCTACCTAGATTTGAAAGAGAAAAAAATCAGGCAAAGGAATTCACAACAAAAAATAAAATGCTTAAACCTCGATGCTTGAGGCGGACTATTAGGCATCATATATATATTAGAATATTGTTACAATAGAACTAAAATAAGCTAAACATGTGTCTACAAAGAATACAAATACAGCTGCATGAATGATTCTACACAATTTCTATAATTGGGTTGGGCTTTGTTTTATTTTCTAACATTTCCCCTCAAACGAGAGGGTGTAATAGACAACCCAAGTTTGCCTCTGAAATCAGAAAATTGGGAATAGGACAAAGCTTTGGTCAAACAGTCCGCTACTTGACGATGGGAAGGTACATAACAAATATCAAGACGTCCAGCCAACACTTGATCACGAACAAAATGAACGTCTATTTCAACATGCTTAGTCCGAGCATGTTGCACTGGATTAGCAGCTAATGCATTGGCACTAACATTATCACACCAAATAACTGGAGATCTTTTGGGAGAAAAACTAAGTTCAAACAGCAATGAACATAACCAATTAACTTCTGCAATAGCATCAGCTAATGCTCTGTATTCCGATTCTGTGCTCGAACGAGACACTACTCTCTGTTTCTTTAAGGCCCAAGATATTAGAGTATCTCCGAGATAAATACAATAACCAGCCATTGATTTTCGATCATCTACACTAGTTGGCCAATCAGTATCAGTGAAACCAATCAAATCAAGATGCGGAGATGATTTAATATGAAGCCCAAAATGATATGTGCCCTTTAAATACTGTAGTATTCTCTTAACAGCTTGAAAATGCATATCAATTGGTTTAGATAAAAACTGACTGAGTTTGTTAACTGAGAAGGTGATGTCAAGTCGAGTAGTAGTAAGATATTGGAGGGCACCAATGGCTTGCCTATACAACGATGGGTTTGTCAAAGCTTTACCGTCATTAATAGAAAAATGTCGACCAGTAACCATTGGTGTGGAAACTAGGGTATAATCAAGCATGTTAAATCGTTTTAGCATATCAAGAGTATATTTGCCTTGATTAAGAAAAATACCAGAGCTATCTCTAAAGATCTCAACTCCAAGAAAATAATGTAATGTGCCTAAGTCCTTAAGAGAAAATAAGCAGTTAAGCTTTTGAATAAAAGACTTAAGGTATGGAGGATTATTACCGGTCACCATTATATCATCGATGTAAATCAAGATGAAAACTATCAGTCCATTTGCACATCATATGAACAATGAATTATCACTTTTGGAATTTCGAAATCCCCATTGTAATAAGGTAACTTTCAGACGATCAAACCATGCTCGCAGCGCCTGCTTTAATCCATAAAGTGTCTTTACAAGGTTGCAAACATGTTGTGGATAACGATGATTGATGAACCCTTTTGGTTGCCGCATGAAGACATCTTCTTTAATATAACCATTGAGGAAAGCGTTATTAATATCAAGTTGACGAACTTCCCAATTTAGACTCACAACAATGGTTAATACAACTCGTATTGTTGCAGCTTTTATGACTAGGCTAAAAGTCTCCATGTAATCAACACCAAGTTCCTGTTTAAATTCTTTTGCAACAAGTTGAGCTTTTCGTCGCTGCACAGAACCATCCTAATTGAATTTTGTTTTAAAAATCCATTTACAATCAACTATCTTTTGATTTCCATCATATGGAACGAGCTGCCATGTCTGATTTCGCTGAAGAGCATTAAATTCATCCACCATAGCTTGTCGCCAGCAAGGCGAGCGTAACGCTTCTTTGACACTCGAGGGTTCAGCCACTTAAAGTAGGCTTTTGTAATCTTCAGAATGTAGCAGCCTAACAAAAGGATATTTGGGCTTTGAAATTCCGCTTTTGGCTCATGTAATCATAGAATGGATATTAGTTTGGGCTGGTGGTTCTGTACACAAATTGGAATCTGATGATCTATCATAGGTCTCTGAATTAGATTGAATGGAATTCGTGGGACTAGACACTGCTAACTAGTCCATTGGAGATATTGTCCCAATGCTTTGTGAATCATTCTAGGGCGTTTGTGATAAAGAGTACTTGGACTCATTTTCAACAAGTACTGGAGACGATGAAGAAGAAATCAACGCAGGAACAACACATTCAGTATTCGCTACTGCAGTTCGTCAATTCAGAAAACCTGTAGCAAAAGGAAAAATAGATGGATCAAAAATTACATATTGAGAGATGTAAATTCGTCCAATGGAGCTTAGACATTTATATCCCTTCTACTGAGGTGCATAGACAAGAAAAACACACTTCGACTATGGAACTAAAACTTATAACTGTTATATGGTTTCAGACATGGGTAGCAAGCACATCCAAAAGGCCAAAGAGATTTGTACTCTGGCTCTATTTTGAACAGTTTAAACAAAGGTGTGGAACCATCAAGTATTGGAGTAGGAAGTCAGTAAATTAAATAGATGGCCACCTGAAAAGCATCCACCCAATATGTTAATGGCATATGCATCTGTGCAAGAAGTGTTAAACCTGTCTCCATAATATGACAATGCTTCCGTTCGGCTCGTTCGTTTTGTGAAAAGGTATATGGACAAGTGTAACACATATTAATTCCTTTTTCTTGAGCTATACTGACAAATGGTTTATATTCAGTCCCCATATCACTTTGAAGATTCTTAATCTTTCTATTAAACAAATTCTCAATAAGAGCTTGAAAGTGAATAAAAGCTTGAATGGCCTATCCTTTGTGCTTAAGTGGATAAAACCACGTATAATGACTAAAGTCATCTATAAAATGTATATAATACCGATGCCCATTACTGGATTGAATTGGGGATGGTCCCCAAATGTCTGTATGAATTAATTCTAAGGGTGCAGAAGCATGAGACTCAGAATGAGGAAAGGGTAAGAACTTAGGTCTACCAAGTTGACAAGCTTCACACACAAATTTTTTATTGTTTTTTAGTTTCACATTACAATTATTCAAAATTTGTTTCAAGGTCCTATCACATGGATGTCCAAGTTTCTAGTGCCATTCAACAAATTTAAAGTAAAACACAGTCGGAACAAAATTTGCCTTCGCCTGAGATTGGGGTGGAATAGACTCACTGGTCATTGGGTAGATTCCTTGTCGAGGCTTCCCATGCATTAGAAGCTGGCCTGTCATTTTGTCCTTCACATCACAACCATTATCACTGAACTCAATGGAGACTTGATTATTTTCAATTAATTTGTATACACTCATTAGATTCTTTTTAGCAGAGGGAACAACAAGTACATCATTTAGCTGAATATTAGAAGAGTGACAAGGAATCGATGTACAACCAATAGCTTAAATACAAGCTTGCGCACCAGTACAAGTTAAAAGATGAGTCTTACCCATTGGATGGAGATGATCCACCTGTTCAGAAGAAGGAGTCATATGATAATTCACCGCACTATCCATGTACCATGCGGGGTCTAACACAGTGCTTGGTGAAGCATAATAAGCCTGAGGAGTAAATGAGTCTCGTACAAAATCCATCGGAGGCTAAAAAGATCGATCAAAACGATAATAACAATTAGCTACCACATGTCCTGTTCGACGACACAAGTGATAAAATGGTCTCCCACCCTGACCACTACGACCATATCGTCCACGAGAACGATTTCCTCTAAAACCATGATTGCCACGCCATTGCCCTCGTGACTGGCTGCGAGTAGCCTCGGATCTTTGTCCCTCTTGCTGTGCTAAATTTGCTGTAGGCTGAATTGAGAGATGAGTAAATTGGTTCAACTGTTCAAGTCGGCTTTCAAATGCGAGTAATGACGCTTGAACATCAATCCAAATCAGATTAGACTCATCAATTAATTTAACTACAATAGCATTATATTCGACATCTAGACCATTTAGAGTTTGGATGATAAGACCCTTAATAGAAATTGGAATCCCGGCCAAAGCAAGTTTATCAGCTAAGGTCTTCATTTTTGACAAATAGTCTTCCATCTTCATACCATTCTTGCGAGTGCATTGGAGTTTCGACTTGAACACCATAACTCGAGCTCTTGTGGAAGCAGTAGACAGCACCTTAGCACCGTCCCACAATTCTTTAGCCGTATGACAATGGAGGAGTTGAGCTCTAATCTCCATGCTTATTGTGTTTCTCAGCCATCCAACAAGCAAATGATCCATAGCAATCCATTCATCATATTCTGGGTTAGTCCGTGTCCCAGCATCTTCTAAGATGATTTGTGGCGATGGGATACCAATGGATATGTGAGCCTCCAATCGATTACCCTGAATAAGTGATAAAACAATAGATTCCCAAAACAAATAATTTTCTCGATCCAGCTTGACCGAGTTGAACTAATTAAATGAGCTAAACAAAGAATTAGTTTTGGAAACAGTGTTAATAGAAATAGTCGCTGGTAACTTAGATGATGCAAGTAAACTAGAGGATGATAAGGCAGATGATGCCATGACAAATAGGTAATGAATTTTTATGCTTTGATACCAAGAAAAAAAATCAGACAAAGGAATTCATAATAAAAAATAAAATGCTTAAACCTCGATGCTTGAGGCGGACTATCAGGCGTCATATATATATATATATATTAGAATATTGTTACAACAGAACTAAAATAAACTAAACACGTGTCTACAAATAATACAAATACAGCTGTACAGATATACACGAATGATTCTACACAATTCCTATATAAAATGGGCTTGGACTTTGCTTTATTTTCTAACAGAAAGAACAGCAGCACGTGCTGCCAATTGCTCAGCCTCCTTTTTGCTTTTCGCCGGCTCCCCAGTGTAGCGTTTACCATTGAAAACCAGAGACGATACGAAACCAGGAAGCCCTTCCTGCTTATCAGTGTCGTATGTAATTTTATCTAGATTCATCTTGGCAGCGTATTCATTCAAGATAGACTTGAAAGGAGTTGTCTTCTGGAAAATAATCACAAGGAGAAGTAATATAAAGATTAATAATATTAAATACAACGTTAGAGTATTATTAACCAATAATCTGGAAGATGCCTTGTGCGGAACAAAAATAAGCAATTACATCAAACTTAAGGATATGTGAAACTGAATCTACACTAAGTCCAAAAATGGACAAATTAACAGTTCTACAACAGTAAAAAGAAAAAAGACAATTGTAGGCCCAAACTACCAGTATTTTAGACAGAAGGCAAAGGTTGTTTCTGTCCCTCATCATGCATCCACAACAACACAAATGGGCAAGTTGGACAAGAATATCTTCAATAGGTTAGCAGGTCATGCCGATACGTGGCACAACAAGAAATGCAAGCAATACTTTGAATAACCAAGAGTGCATATTTATGATTTAACAGCTGCACTCTCATACAACTATTTGATGAAACAAGAATTCTAGAATGACAAATACGGTGGTAGGAAATAGATTTTATGCAGTATATCATACCAAGCACACTAAAAGTATCCAATCAAGCAAACGACTAAAATTGAACGTTTTCCATGAAATACCTTTTATGCCAGACAAGTGGATAACAAAAGTTGAATTGCCAGACTAGGAGTTAATAGAAACAATCCTAAGAATGTATAGCAGAACTCAGTCTCCACACATTGTGGAGTGGACTATGTTACAGCATTATACATGATATACGATTCGAAGGATAAATGCGAGACTTTCTCTATCTCCCCCTATTTCTCTCAATAGTGTGTTCTTTAATTAATACTTAATAAACTTACAAACAACTATAGAGATTTTCGACCTTGGAAAACATATGATTAACAAACATATCAACCAAAATCAAATAGCTCCAGGCAAAATAAACAGAAGGGCATTGTTATTATGTATACTAATTAGTTGACACGTGGAAAATGCACCGATCAACTAGAGAAGCAGCTATTGAAAATACAACCCTATGCCAACAAACCTCAGGAGTAAGAAGACGCCCTTCATCTTTGACCCCTGTCGATATGCGCTCGAAAGCAAGTTTCGCTGCATCCTGTTCAGCAGCTTTTCGAATGGGAAAAACGTTTTCAGATGTATAGCTCTTTCCATCAACCCACACCGTCGACCTAAACCGTGGGGCATGTGCAAGTCCCTCATTGACAGTTTCATAAATGGGAAGTGGTATGTGTGACCTTTGAGCATGCTCTTGTAACCGATTTTTGTGTATCAAATGTTCTGGAACACCTGTTGAGACCAATTAACAATGCACAAGATTAAAGATCTTTTAGGTGTTAAAAGTCGCCATAGAAGCCAGCTAAAATTGTAATATGCTAAGCTAAAGTGTGAAAATGGTAAGCATTCAGTAGATCAAGTATGGGTACAAGTTATAAAATATTCGAAGGCACAAAAGGATCTTATTTAAGAACAGCAGTTATCAGGTCACTCATGCTTCTAGAATCAGACACCGTTAGTACATGTCAATTTCAGAATTTGGTTCAGGTAGGATTTCTTATTAATTCAAGATTTTCCTTCCTTAGTTGGCGGTTAGTCCGATGTAAGTCAGGAGGATCTTCTATCACAGTCCTAACACTATCAGGCTATGTTTGATTCGCTAAAAAAATATCTATTATATTTTTATAATTATTACCTTATTCATCATATTATTATTTTAACCGTTAAATTAAAATATTATTTCAACCATTAAATCACACGACTACAAAATCATTTTCCTATTCTAATTGTTCTATTTTACATTCGTTTTTCTTTCTATATTATTATTAGATTGATTACCGCTCAATGTTAGCAGTCGACTGCTTGCTCTCGGGTCCAGAACAGAGGGCTAGCAGTCCATTTCTAGACTGGAGGCAGTGTTTTTCAAAAAAAAAAAAAAGAGGCAGACCAGTCGGCTGGCCGAGCCTTAACTCAGTCAACAACTCCTCATTCCAGTTCCAAGCAATAGAAATCCAAACTCAGTGAAATTAATACTCAGCATCTCAAGAAATTATAAGAAGGAAAACGAAGAATTGGGACGTACCTGTGGGCGTCGACTCAAACAACTGTGCTTCAGACTCGTGATTCGGACTCACACCCTCGGACCGTGAACAGTGGGAAGAAGAGATGAGAGAGGCGCTGGAAAGTTGCAAGAGAAAGAAGATTAAGCAACAATGGGAGAAGATCAGGATACAAGATGGAATTTGGGAGAAGATTATGGACCTAAATGGAAATGGGAGCATGGGGCACTGAGGCTGAATGAGGCATGGAGTAGCATGGGCATGGGAGGAGACTAGATTACAGAATCCATTTGGGAGGGATTTGGGTTATCGGAAAAATATCCAATCTAGAGTGGCTAAAATCAATATAATTAATAAAGGGATTTGAGGCTAAAAGGTAAATACCACAAAGTAAAATTTTAAGATAGAAAAACAAGCCCGACTAAAATATAAATATTACAACTACTCATAGTTTGTCATCTAGTTAGCGAAACTTGCCACGTGTCCCACGCGATTGGAACACGCGAAGTGGTTGCACAAAGAATGTATATATATAAATATATATTTTTCCCTGTGGAGGCTAAAATTCAATTCTAAGAATAAATAGGGAAATTGTGACTCAATACCATTCCATGTAAGCTTCGTCATCAGTATGACTATGAATATTGCGGGAACCGCTCTCTACATCTTCATGTACTGTATCACCAGAGTGAACTCGATCACGCATTTCCAGCAAAAAATCGGACAGGTATCGGATATTTATAAGTACGTAGCACAAGATTGCCGCAACTGGGGCCAATTTGAAGTTCATCTTCATCAGCATCACCAAGAAACACCCAACGAAAAAATTGGAGATGCCCACTTCGAATCCTAGCTCCAACTGTCTTGACAAGCTCAGTGACATCAACCCAAATGCCCCACACGAACACAGGTCTAAGATTCTCCCGTGTGATCCCTTTTCCTCGTACTCTTGTTGGCTAACTCGGTCTTCCCAAAAGGAATAGAGAGAGGTTAGCATTAAAACCAGAAAACCCACATGTGCTCTCACTAAAACATTCCTTGTAAATCCCCTGCATTTCTTAACAAGTAGCATCAAGGTGCATAAGATCAAACTAGGGACGCTGTAGATGACAATTTTGAGCAAGTTCAACTTGCCAAACAAGTCATAGAAAGAGGGACTCATGGCATAACAGGTAAACCCTACAACACTCGACCCAAAGCCCAGAATTCTCCACAACGATGGGTGGATGAGGAGTTTTGAAATTGTAATTGGCATTGTAGATCAGGGGAGGCTTGAGATTGGACGGGGAAGGTAGAAATTTGTGAAGAATATTGTAAGGCAAGTTAGGAGGAGAAGATAGTGAACTGTGGGTAAATAAGAAAGAGGAAAGGAAGGGGAGGGACAGTTTCATGGAAAGAGGTTCTCCGTGTGGGACTGGATCGACAATGAAATTGGAAAGTGAGTGTCTATTTTGGACCAAAAAGGAAAAGAAAGTGGTTGCAACCTATTGACAAGCTCGTCCAAGTCTCCAACATGACTAGTTGAGTACAAGATTGCTGTTTTTGAATATAACCGGAACGGAAAAAGGTCTTGGTTTCGAGTTCAGCTTCATTCTGGCCCAAGCCCTTGTGCTCTAAAGAATAAAAACAGATCTTGGTAATTGAAAAAAAAAAAACTCCAACCTTCCGCCAGATACCCCCTTTACCCATACATCAAAGCCAAGTTCATCGCGGTGGGCTCTCATTCGAGATGCTTCAGGAATGTGGATTCTAGGCTTTGCTCGTAACCTGGGTCGATGCTCCATCCCGAATGCAGAACTCTGGGGTATACTCTGGGCCCTGCAGACAGCGTGGGAATCAGGGTACAGGCGTGTTATAGTGGAGACTGAAGACTGACTCTCAAGTGGCGGTTAGTTAGATTACCAAAGGTTGTGTACCGTAGAAGGCACCTCTATCAATGGCTCATGGATTCAATGGGAAAGCAAAGATTTGGGTAGCCATATGGTTGTGGCTAGCAAAATAATATGGAATAAAGCTGCCGTAGAAACTCTTAATTTACACAGATGTTTTGGTAAATTTGAAGTTTAATATCTAAATTGAAACTATTTCCCTACATACATGGTTTGGCTACCTGACGAATTCACTATTTACATAGACCTGACCTGAAGAGTTCACTATTTAATAACTTGTATTTGCAAATGTCCAAGTTCAAATTCAAAACATGTCAGCGCAACATAAAAATTAGTTAGAGCTGTCTTAGCACTTTTGTTTAGCACAACTATTTTGCTTTTCTCTCTCTCTGCAAGTCATGGACGTGGTTTTATTTGAAAGACTGCCAAGGGGTTCATTCTGATAACACCCTCATTCCAATTGAAGGAAAAGCTTTTATTTTATCTCTCATAAGAGCCATTGAAGACATTGTATTGAGGTATATTTTAACTTCTCTATATATGTTTCTTCAATTTCAACTATATTATTATTGTTGAGTTTTTGAAAGAGTCAAGAAATAGAGGTCAATAGATTTAGCACAGAATCTCTTCATATATATTGGATTCTTGAGTTGATGAAAGTACAAAACAAAAATGAATTCCATTGGACTTCATTATTTTCGTTTTCCTATATACTAGGTATTCATCTGATATGAATTCTGGTAAGTTTATATGGCCCAAGTTTGACGTAATTCCTCTAATCTCTTACTATAGTGAGAACAAAAATCTGCTACATAACAGCTGCACTAGGCAATATGCAAAGTCGTTCATTAGCTCTTTCTCCTTAGCTAGTTGCATTACCCTCCATAGTGCCTTTGCTCTGTTTTAATTTGCAGCAGGGGCAGCAATAATCTTAGATTCTGTAGCCACCATTTTTCTTTCCACTTTCATCACTTTAACTGTTTGATAATCGAATTTACTCTGATATCCAAAGCACCAGTGAAGGGATTTCTTTGAGTCCCCTCATCTTATACTTGCAATCCATTCCTGGTTACCATAGGTTTGGGCCAAGTGAGATATACCAGCAATTAACCTCTTGCCTTATTTGAAGCCCATGATTATTTCTCTTTTGCCCTTCCAAAAAATTATTTTACGGACTTTCCAGATAATGTCCAGAATCTAGAGAATGGTAATGATAGGAAGAATGAGAATAGTTATCAAGAAAAGAAAAAACTAGAATTTATTTCATGCAATTCTTGAATATGGAAAATCAACATGCCATTTATTTGATTAGCTAATAACAGCCCTTGGAAACTGATGGTATTCAGTTCACCAAAATAGAATTCTTATTCAACTCACAGGTACAAAGTTGATATAATATAATATAATGATTCTTTGGAGCCCTAGGTGTAGTAACATGTTGGTAGCATCACCTTTAATGGCCATTTTAACTCATGTCTTCCTTTCTATCCTTCATTATCCTGTCTTGCCTCGCCATTGTCATAATTTTGCCATTTGGATACTAAATTTATGTATGACTTGTCAATCTGTAGAAGTATAGATTTGGACAACAAAGCTCGAAAATAAGATACCAATAGACAACACAAAGAGAACAATACCAGTGAGTCCATCCCCATCGCAAGTTTTCACAAATATAAAGCCCATGTCATGTTTTACCTGAATATTAACAAACTTCTTCAACAGAGATGTTGTTATTTATTTATGGGCTGCATTACTGCCAATAATATAAAGGATGAAGGATTTTGAGTACTTAGTATATTTAAGACCCTAAATTCATATAACTGGCACATTTTCAGATTGGAAAAATTTTTTTTCCTGATTAGTTGACATAAAAACGACGTAGAAATCCCAATAGCAGAGGCTCTGAGGCATCAGATTAAACTTCAATAGAAATTGGAAGAGCAGCTTGAGGTATTGATAATTTTTTTTTTTAACAAAACTTTGCGGTACAATACTCAAAAGTCTCTGCTCAAATTTTTTTCTCTTAAAACAATAATACTCTGCATTGTGAACCATTTGTTTGTATTTTGGACTTCATATTGTCAATTAGTATTTATACATTTATGATCTATACTAAAAATTTTAATATATGTATCGTTAGAGATTTGTTTGAAATTAAGACTTTATTGCTATGATTTGTCAAAAATTCACTTAATGTCTATAAAATTCCATCTAACTTTCATAATGTTGTATATATAGCCAAAGGATGTAAATTGCAACATTCTCTTTTAATTAGGATATGTAAAAATATAAATAATATGTTAATTAAATGTGACATAAATTTAGATGTGTGATCTGATGTACCTGTTCAATTACGATATCTTATATGTTTAATTAATTATTATTATTAAAATGAATTATATGAATTTTTTTATATGTGATAATAAGTTACAATTTTAATAAATATAGTTATTTGATTTAATGACATTTTGTACTTAGTTAAAATTTAAATAGATATATATATACATATATATATTAAGTAGAATGCACTAAATAATGATATTTAATGAAATTAGAATCAATTTAATGCCTTGCTAAATAAGAAATAAGCTTAATAAAATTTACGTAAAAGATATTTTTATTTAGAGATTTTAAAAATAAATAAATAAACAAATAAAATACATATCTTAATTAATAGTATATGTCTAAAAGAATAGTAAAGAAAGAGATGCATATGTTTAAATAATTTTAGAGAAGCATAATGAAAACTGAAATAAAATAACATAATGGGTTAAAACTGTAAATTAAGATGCCGGCAGCGTACATATGAAGCAATTGGAATAGAATCTTATGCATAAACCATAAAGATGGGAAAATTCTAGTGAGGGATCTTAATAAAATTGATAGTCAATGACTATTTTATAATTTCTTACAATTTTATTTTTTTAAAATTATAACTAAATATTTTTAATGTTACAATTAAATATTTTTTAAAATAATCTTTTTTTTAATTTAAAGTCCATCACTGTACGAATTTTTCCTTAATGAAAATACACCCCTCAACGTGCATTTAAGCAGGGAAATAATGAACTGAAAACGCAGTTCCCCCCATCTCCTGTTCTTAAAAGCCTTCTTTCCAGAAAGCGTGCTTTCTGCGTCGCCTAAGGAGTCGTTTGATATTTTTACTCTTAATGAGAGAATAATTATTATTAAAAAATATTAAATAATGATCGAATAATAATTATAGAGATAAAATTATAATTTTCTTCAACTTTTTCATTTCCACTGCCTTTTCCAGCTACCGAACGAGGCGTAAGAACCACTCATGTTAAAAAATAGATGTGTCTGGAGACTGAAACCAGAGTGTCTACTGAGCAGTTCAAGTGTGCTTCTCAGCCTGGGGTCCTTTCTTCCCCCGACCTTTGCACCAAATAGAAGCTGCAATAGTGAAATTATAGTAATTTTTTTATCTGAGTTAATTTATGATTTTATTCTCTTTTGATAATGTGCTTAAATTGATTTAAAATTTTGAATGTATAAATTAAAAAGTAATATTACCTAAATTAATTAAGTTTCTCTTTAAGCATTTCGCTACTAACATATTTTAATCTATGATTATAGTAATTTTTACATAAATTAGTCTAGAATTTTGAATAAATTAAAGTAATTATACCCAAATTAATTTGGCTATTTATGTGAAATAATTCTTCTCTTTTAATTTAGAATATGATAATATTACATGTAATTTAATTTAGAGTTAACTTAGAATATTGAGTTAATTTAGAATGTTACATGCATAAATTAAAATAATTAGGATTAATAAATTATACATTTTATTATTAAATGTTCAAATTATGATATTATATTCATGTTAGAGTACTATAAGTTAATTTTTATGTTGTATCATCAATCTCATGTGCTCTAAGAAATTTTCTTGAATTATGATTAATCATCCAAGTGATTAAGAATAATTCTTGAAAAGAGAAATCATGTATGTGGATTATTCTGTAACCAAGTTTGCATTCAGACTATTTATGAGATTATTATGAATGATAAAGAAAAATAATGCCTATAAATCAATATGAAGCAAGAGATGATCTTCAAAAAGAAACAGATTAAAAGGGGGAGATCTAGGGAACTATAGAAATGATTTTCAAAGAGAAAAGTAAATGAAGTGACATTTAATTGCTTGATTCTTTGTTATACACCAAATTCTAAGAGACATCCTAGTTGGGAAATAGTGTTCAACAATTTGGTTTCAAAAAGAAATGATAAAAATAATGATATCTTTCTACCATAAGCATGTATACAATGTGAGATGATATTATTTTGCTATAAGCAATATTTTGAAAACTTGACCAAATCGGCTAATAGAACTAAAAAACTAATGAAGCATACATGGTGCTGGTATAGCTAACCCGTAAAACTAACTTATCAAAAAATTGGTTAAAAACTAATAAAACTGATAAAAATCAACCGATTAATAGTTCTATATTTTCCAAGAAAAATTAGACTAAAGAAGAAAATCAAAGTAAAAATGAGATCTAAAGATGATTAAAGAGCAAAGATGAGATCAGTTTCAAGGTTCAAATATGCTTTGACTCCCTTCAACAAGTTGTTCCTCACATCACCACCATACCACCATCCTTCTTTTTCCTCTTCCATGGGAACCTAGGTGGTGGTTACTCTCTTTGCAAGTAAGTTGGTGCTAGAGATGGCTTGTGGGTGGAGTGGTGGAGGAGAAGAAGTGCGCAGAGCCATAGAGAAGAGGATGTGCATTGAGCAATTTGCCAATGCATATGTGGGTAGAATAGATGCAGCTTGGATCCTCTCTGTTGCCTTATTCATCCATTGCTTGGTTTCTAAAATCTAAATCATTTAGATCAATCTATCTTGATAATTATTTTTTATAAAGGAAATAGAGCATAAAATAAAAATAGTCTTCCAATTGTAAACTTAAAAGAGTAATAATTGAACTTAAAAAAAATAAAAAATAAAAAACTTAAAATTTGAACCATCTAATTCAAATATAGACTATCCATATTTTAGCAATTAAGCACTTGACTAAAATGCTCAATTGACAAGATCCATTTTAGAGTAAATGAGGAGTTGGTTTTAAGGGACTCTCAAAATTTGCTTTAATAGAAGATAGTTGTATGTAACTATATATGTAAGGCATATTAGGAATAGGAAATTTAAAAAAAAAAATTGTTCTATGCTTGGGAATGAGAAAAATGGATTGTGTGAATGATATTAATGTTTGAGATGAGATTTAAAAAAAAAAAAAAATAAGTATGTTATTTTTGTTATTCACTTATACATAGACTACATATATATATAACAATAAATTTAATTTTTTTTGCATGATAAGAAATAAAAATAAATAAATCATTTCACTAACAAGGAAGAATTTTTACAAAATTTGAATATTTTGTGATATATATCGTGGTTCAAATTTCTATAAGTAATGAAATATTTAAAATTTATTAGTTTTTATTTATTATTATGTATTATATTGTATTTTTAATATATAAAATTAAAAACTATTTATTTATTATTGATCTGACTATGATTCAATCATAATTAGACTAATGAATTATGAATTAATATCTCCATCAATTCAATAACCAATTCAACTTTAAAAACATTGGCCATAAGTATGCTATATGAGATGATATTGTTTTGCTATCAATATGCAAGTCTTACTACAAGATATCCTCAAACAACTTATGCATTTAATTGCTACAAATGCAATATAGCTATGAAAATAATTTCTATATCTTAATACAACTAGTACCATCATAAGTTTTTTGCTAGATGCTATTACCTACTTAGAAGATTACACTCCTACCATTCTCATGATTTGTCTAGATGAATATGGCTCTAGTACGTATATTTAGGGTGTTGGGATTTGTGTGGATAAGATACCTTTTATTAGTCTCACCCCCATAATTTAGGATTTGCAATTAATAGCCTGGCATATTGTAGTTTAGACTAGACAATAGATTAAGAGAATTTTGTATCTTTTTAAAAGTATTTCCACATTTTTTTTTTCGTTTGTACATGTTTTGTGGATACTATACTTTGGAAATCCTACATTTAGATAATATAAAGGAGTTTATCTAACTACCTCTAGCATATGGCTCTTACTTCATAATTTTTAATTAAAGGGATAATATATTAGTCAAAGTATTATAAGGATTTAAAGCTATGGATGTTACATAAACTCTTATGAGTTTATGAGACAAGTTCATAGGTCAAGCTTACTTGTTTCTCACAAATTTATTTAAACTTGTGAGTTAGACAACTTTGAGGCATTGTAATCTTTCAATGTAAACGTTGTTGGGGGATTAGAAAATTAGGACAAAACCAACCTATTTAGACACTATGATTGCAAAATGTGGTGAAATTTTAAGGCCAAAGTCTTAAGTCATATTAATTTTTTTATTTATTTTTTGTCTTGCAGTTTTCCCCTACTTTTTTAAAAGGGGATGTTCTAAATTATGATAATTCTTTTTCTAACTATGAAAAGAATATTTTTATTTTAGTTTCACTTCTTGCATAGTCAAAATTTTAATTTCTAATTAATTAATTAATTATTGAAAGCAATTAGATTAAATGGTAAGTCTATAAGTAATGTGAAAGATACTTATTGATAATTAAGAGTCTAGGTTAGCAATCCATTTCATCAAAAGCAATATTAGAGGAAGTGTATTAAGTTTCAATGAAATGTAAAGGAAAGTTGTAAGTCTAGGCACCTCTTATCTTTTCAATCCAAAAGAGAACTTTCACTTTTATTTTGTTATTTTCTTATCTTTTTTTAGTTTCATATATATTATTGTTGGTTTAATTTAGATCAAAATATGAATTTTAGTACTTAGCAACTACTTTCATGTTAATTCTTTGTAGGAATGATTGTCTATTTATTGATCTATTGTTTGTCCGATATGTATATTTGTACTTTCATGTTAATTCCTTGTAGGAATGATTGTCTATTTATTGATCTATTGTTTGTCCGATATGTATATTTACGTATATGTTTTTTTGGCAACAACAACATGTCAAAAGGAAAAAAACTGAATCATTTTTTAAAAATAGAAAGCCCATAATGTCTAATTCTAAATTTAAAATCAAGTAGAATCTTTTTATAAAATTAGGGACCAAAGTGTATTTAAGTCCCAATAATAATCTTATTAAATTCTTTTTTATCATGTCAGAACTTATTATCATTCATTTATATGGAATTAGTCATTAAAAAAGTATCGTAACATTTTAAAAATGTGTAAAATAAATTTTTTAAGACCACATTCAACTTTCTAACTCATTCCAAATTTAAAGAACAAAGAGTTTTTGTTTTTTGGGATTAAAAACACTCATTTACTAATGAAGAGCACCTGAGTCACTAGGTTAGGTATCATTTAATAATTAAAGATTTAAGTAATTTGTAAAAAATCTTTTAAAAAATATTTATGATACTATAAACTCGATTTGCCATAAACTAATTATAACATAATAAGTTACTAAATACAAAATAATATTTTGGTATATATGTTTCTTCAATTTCAACAATATTATTGTCGTTGAGTTTTTGAAAAAGTCAAGAAATAGAGGTCAATAGATTTAGCACCAAATCTCTTCATATTGGATTCTTGAGTTGATGATGATAGTGAAAAAAATTCCATTGGAGTTCATTATTTTTTGTTACCTTGTATTAGGTATTCATCCGCATTTAATAAATTTTCTGATATGAATTCTGGAGATGTATATGGCCTAAGTTTAGCATTGCTCCTCTAATCTCTTGCAATAGTTAGAACAAAAATTTGATACATAACATGCTGCACTTTGTATTCACAGTTTTAAGTACAATTACGAGTTTTCACAAATTTAAATGCCCATGTCAAGTTTACCTGATTATTAACAAATTTCTTCAATTATTTAGGAACTGCATTACTGTCAATAACATAAAGGATGAGGGATTTTGCCTGAGGCTTTTTGAGTACTTAATATATTTAAAACCCTAAATTCATATAATTGGCACATTCTCAGATTGGAAAAAATTGTTTCTTGACTAGTTGACATAAAAACAACATAGAAATCCCAATAGCAGAGGCTCTGAGGCATCAGATTAAACTTCAGTAGAAATTGGAAGAGCAGCTTGAGGTATTGACATTTTTCTTAAAGCAAAACTTTGCTTACTCAAAAATTTGTAATCAATTTTTTTTTCTTTTAAAAAAATAATACTCTCCATTGTGAACCATTTGTTTGCATTTTGGACTTCATATTGTCAATTAGTATTTATACATTATAATCTATACTAAAAATTTTCATATATGTGTCCTTAGAAATATGCTTGAAATTAAGATTATATTTTTCTAATTTTTCAAAAATTCACTTAATATCTATAAAATTCCATCTAACTTTCATAATATTGTATATATAGCCAAATATTGGAGGATATAAAGTATAACATCCTCTTCTAATTAGGATAAGTAAATATATAAATAATATGATAATTAAATCTGACATAAGTTAAGATATGTGATTTGACGTAGCTATTTGATTATGATACCTTATATGTTTAATTAATCATCACTGTTAAAATGAAGCATGTCAATTTTTAACGTGTGATAATAAGTTAAAACTTTAATAAATATAATTATTTGATTTTATGACATTTTGTACTTAGTTAAAATTTAAATAGATATATGTATTAAGTAGAATGCACTAAATAATGATATTTAGTAAAATTAGAATTAATTTAGTATCTTTCTAAATAAGAAATAGACTTTAATAAAACTTACATTAAAAAATATTTTTACCTAGAGATTTTAAAAATAAATAAATAGCATGCATATCTTAATTAATAGTATATGTCTAAAAGAAAAATAAAGCAAAATATGCATATATTTAAATAATTTTAGAAAAAGTATAATGAAAATAAAAATGAACTAAACTAAAATAAAATAACGTAATGTCTTTAAAATTGTAAATATGAAAATATGATGCGTGCAGCGCACATATGAAGCAATTGGAATATAATCTAATGCATTAGCCATAAATATGGCGCCAAGTGTATCATGATGCAATACGCCTGATGTAATGAAAATGCACACCCCATACCCCCCACGTAGATGGGCATTTAAGGGAAGGAAATGTGAAAAGGAAAATTACATTTAACAATTCAAGTTCTGTAAAATTTATAATAAAAATTTAAAAAATTAAAATTATTATTAAATTTAAGAAATTTATTATTAAGATTTTAAAAAAATTATTATCAAATTTTAAAAAAGTATTATTAAAGCTATTTAAACTATAATTTTCTTAAATCTTAATAATAAGTTTTAATAACTTTAATCTTTAAAAAAATGTTAATTTCTTAGATTTTTTTTATTATAAATTTTGTGAAACTTAAATCTTGGAGTATAATTTTTTCAATATTGAACTAAAATCGTGGCATAATCTCATTTCTGACCTTCCACTATAAATAAATGCCTTCCTTCCTTGGGAGAGTGTTTTCTACTGCACAGCTCAGGAGCTACTTAGCCTTAGAACCACTCATTTAATAATAATAATAACAATAAAACAGAAGCATTTAGGGGCCCATACTAGGATGTTTGTTGAGCAGCAAAAGTGTGCTGCTATGCTTGAGGTGTAGACACCCCAAGTCCTTCCTGCCCTACACTTCTGCACCAAACTGAAGCTGCAATAGAAGAGAAGAAACTTGAGAGAGAGGCGAGAAAGAAACAGTGAGAGACCAAAAGAAAAAAAAATGAAATTCTAAGATCTAAGGTAGAAATAACAATGTTTTTAGTATTTTAAATTTACAGTTATAGTGTGATTATAGTAATTTTTATATGAGTTCATTTAGGATTTTATTCTCTTTTAGTAATGCGTTTGAATTAATTTAAGGTTTTAAATGTATAAATTAAAAAGTAATAATCTCCAAATTAATTAAGCTTCTCTTTAAGCATTTTGCTGCTGACATATTTTAATTCATGATTATAGTAATTTTTATATAAATTAGTTTAGAATTTTGAATAAACCAAAGAATTATGCCAAATTAATAAGGGTGTCTCTATGAAATAATTCTTCTCTTTTAATTTAGAATATGGCAATATTGCATCTAATTTAATTTAGAGTTAATTTATAATATTGAGTTAATTTAGAATTTTATATGGATAAATTAAAATAAATTGGAGCAATAAATTATGCATTTTATTATTAAATGTTCAAATTAGGATATGATATCCATGCTAAAGTAATGTAAGTTAATTTTCATGTTGCATTATCCATTTTATGTGCTCTAAAAAATCTTCTTGAATTATAGTTAATTGTCCATGTAATTAAGAATAATCTTTGAAAAGAGAAACATTGTATGTGGATTATTCTATAACCAAGTCTACATTTAGACTTTTTATGAGATTATTAGATAAAGAAAAATAATGCCTATAAGGCAATGTGAAACAAGATGATCTTTGGAAAAGAATAAAAGGAGAAGATCTTGGGAACTACAAGGATGATCTTCAAAGAGAATAGTAAAAGAGTTTACCTCTAATTGCTTAATTCCTTGTTATAAATCTACTCTAACGGATACTCTAGTTAGGAGAAAGTATTCAATAATTTGGTTCCACTTCACATAAATAAATAAAAATTAGTAAATATATTCAAAAAGATATGATAGAGAGAATTATGTCTTTCTACTATGAGTATACATGTCATATGAGGTTATATTATCCTATCATTAGAATGCATATTATTCTTCCATAAGTATGCTATATGGGATGATATTATTTTTCCATTAATATGCATGTCTTATTATAAGATATCCTTTAATAGCTTATGTATTTAATTACTATAAATGCAGTATAGCCATAAAAGTAATTATTGTATCTAGATACAAATGGTACCATCACGAGTTTTTACCAATTGTTACTATTTATTAGAATTTTATGTTCGCACTATTCTCATAATGTTTCAAATTAAGAGCCCTCCAACTTACATTTAGGGTTAAGATTGTATGGATAAAACATACCTTTTATAAGTCAGTAATTCAGGATTTGTAAATAATAACGTGATGGATTGTAAATTAGATTAGATAGTAGATGAAAGGAATTTTTTTACTTTTGGAAAAGTATTTCCACAAATTTTTTTAGTGTATGTATTTTATGGATACTATGCTTTTGAAATCCTACATTCAGATAATATAAAAAATAAGCTCATTTAACTGCCTTTAGCATACATCTCTTAATTTATAATTTTCAATAGTAAAAAGTATTATAAGGATTCAAAGCTTAAGTATGTTACATCAACTCTTACAAGTTTTAGAGCCAAGTTTATGAGTCAAATTTACTTGTTTCTTATGAATTTATTTAAACTTGCAACTTGGATAATCTTAAGGCATTGTAATCTTTTGGTGTAAATGTTTATTGGGGACTAGAAATTTAGGATAAGACCAATCTATTTGGACACCATGACTCCAGAATGTGGTGAAATTTTAAGACCAAAGTCTTAACTCATATTAGTTCTTCTAATCATTTTTTATCCTGCTTTTTTCCCCATCTCTTTAAAAAGGGATTATTGCTTACGAATTTGGATTAATTAGTTGAACTGATAAACTAACTTGCACTTTTGATTCTCACATTCAACAGATGCGCTGAGAAAGGGACACTATTCCTTAGCTTTGGATTTGTCAGTTACAAAAGGAAGTTCTTAATTTAAAGAATAATTAGAAGTAATTAACACATATGGTTGGAAATTGTAATAAAGAAAAGCAAAAGCTTGAATTACAATTAAAAAAAGGTTAAAAATATGGCAATAAATTCTGAAGTTTTAAGGCATGAAAGTAAAAAATAAAATTGAAAAGCTTGTATTTGATTAATCAGATGTATGTTCAAAATGAATGTATAATGAGTATGTATGAGCCTAAACTATCCATTACACCCACTAAAACTATCTATTACTTCTTAATTTTTTGCCCATATTAGCAATAATGTGGAATAGTGGCCAACAATCTTAATATAAGTAAGTGTCATATTAGCTTTTTTAAAGATTAAAATAATATATTTATTTACAAAATAATTATCTCATCAGCTAACCATAGCATCCATATCTCTAAAATTTAAGAGAACGAGTCCTTAAATGTATTATGCATTTCCCTTTGACTTGGTCAACTTACAAATCTTCCCTTGTTTTCAACTAATTTGGATAACTACCTTGAACATATTTCATAAACTCAATCCTTAATTTGTAAAAAGGTAGTTAAATGGCTAAAAATTATCTACAAATATCTGAATATTCTGCTATATTTCATCTATACGTTATTGGGCTATATATACCTTAAATATCTTAAAAAATCCAATGGATTATATACATAACCCAAAAACATTATAGTCTATTTTAATCCCAAAAAAAGCCCAATTTAACTAACTGATCCAACAAATATGATTCAATCCAACGAATATTATCTTATGACTTAGCCAAAAGTGACCAAGCTATAGGCCCAAAGCTTGGTTTAGCCAAATTATTTCTTAGTGCTAATAGTTTGCCCCTTACATCTTTTTAGCTGATGACAATAATAATAAGGAAAAGCTATAATGATGTATTTGAAATAGAATTTCCCATGCAATAACTGCTAGAAGCAAAACAACATCTTGGCTATAAGTTAACTAAAATGGACTAAGACTAATTATGGTACATTTAGCATTCTGTATGCCTAACGTAATTTAAATAAAACTTCATGCCACCATTTAGGCTTGTCTTCCAAAGCTTTCTTAACTATGTCGATTAGAATTTTGTTGGTAGCCTCAACTTGCCCATTGGCTTGAGCATAATATAAAGTATAATGAATTATTTTGATGCCATATTCTTGAGCAAAGGCTACCATTTTATCTCCTATAAATATTATACCTTGGTTAGCTATTAAGGTTTGAGGAATGCCAAGTCTATAGATGATTTGTTACTAAATAAATCTGATCACATCAATTTGTTTGACATTCACCATTGATTATGTCTATACCCTTTTTGTAAAGTAATATGTTACTACAATAATGAAGGCATACTATGTTGATAAAGGAGGATAAATTTTACCTATTAAATCTATAACCTAACCTCTAAAGAGTTTTAGTTTGATAACTGTATGTAATTCATCAACTGGCAATCTTTAAATGGGACCATGCAATTGACCAACTTCATATCCTTTAACACAGCTGAAGCAATTAGCTCTTATTATTGGCCAATAATAGTTATGTTTGTGAATCAGCCATCTCATATTTGGCCCTAATATGTGATATCTATAAATTCCTTCATGAACTTGCCCCCACAGCCTACAAAGCTTCCATTTTGCTCAAACATTTTAGCAATAAGCCATTATGCCATCTTTTGTATAATTCATCATTGGTTAAGACATATCTCAAGGTTCTTTCTTTGAGCTTAAAATCATTTCTAAATGAGGAATTCTTTAGGTAGTTGATTAATTATGTTCTTTAATCATTAATAACTAGTTGTTGGACAATAGCTATAATTTTATGTATCTAAAAGATTTATTGATTTCTTTTAAAATCCACAAGCTTGAACACAGAAGTTTGTTGGACTAAGTCATTAGCTTCGACATTTTCTTCTTTAGATATATACATAATTATTACATCAACAAACTACTAAAAGAAAGCATTAGCTATTTTATAGTAATGTGATAAGTTCAAACTACTGCAATTATATTTTCTAGTAAGATGTTTAATGATTAGCTGAGAATCTCTCATTATCTGAATG
Source organism: Erythrophleum fordii (assembly GCA_032878935.1). Classification (NCBI taxonomy): domain Eukaryota; kingdom Viridiplantae; phylum Streptophyta; class Magnoliopsida; order Fabales; family Fabaceae; genus Erythrophleum; species Erythrophleum fordii. Next base: position 41,235,855 of record JAVQMF010000053.1, on the reverse strand, counting down.
AATTAAGCCTTCATGAATATTAATAATCTTAGCCTAATAATTAAGGGCTCATATTTAACTTGGTTATTTAAACAACTTAGTTTCAATTGGAACATGAATTTTCCAACATAACTAGTTGGATTAGTGATAGTAACTCCTACCTAGTAACTTTTCGAGTTTTGGATCCATCAAATGCTAATAACCATGATTTAAGTGGCAAATAATTATTAGCTTTTATTAAATGGTCTTTAATATCGAGACATGAATGTTAGGCCAAGAAATCAACTAAGGCTTGTCCCTTAATGGCCCTAAGTATAATATATTTTAAAACAAATGTATTTAACTCAATGGCCTTTTTAATTAGTATTCCTTGTAAGATAGGTTTATTAAGTAAATATTTTACTATATCAATTTTGCATATAACTAGAAGTCTTCTAGGTGAAAGGTAATACTTAAGTTTTACATATACATGGTATAAAAGAAAGACATAATTTTTTCACTATAATATATCTAGTCTCAGCATCATTTAACAATCAACTAGAATAGTAAATAGCTCTTTCAGTTCAACTCTTGACATCTTGTACAAAGAGGCAACCAATGGATTCCCTAGCAGTTTAGATGTAGAGCTTTAGTAGTTTATATTGGAGATTGTGCCATAAGCCAATCATTGTATTGCGAAGATTATTTTTTACTACGAAATAAGGGTTTTCTTTTTATTGTATTATTATATTATTTTCATGTTTATATATAATAATATCCATGGATAAATCATTTTTTAGATTATCCAAAATGTTCCTAGTCAATCATCTTTGTGGAAACAACGATAAATTAAGACTAGTATGATTTTGATTGATTAAGTGTTAATCATGTATAATGATATGAATCAAAATCATAGGCGTGTGTTAGAGAACAGGACGCTGGATAGACCCGTCATGAGATAAGTTACATGGATTAGGTCATAAGTTTATCTCATATATAACCGTGTCATTGATCCTTTAGACCTGAAATCACCATAGATTCCTATATGAAAGATATTGTATTTTGGCATAGTCTAATGTCACCTTTAACTGGGTGATTATAAAGGCTATGATCGGGTATAGTGAAATCCATGCAGAGGAAGATAAGGGGTTAAGATAGAATTTGTCCCTCTGATTAATATAGATATATCTCTGGGCCCCTTGATAAGTGTGATTGAGAAATGTATGGCCATACTCACATGAAAAAGGTTCCATCTTATATCAGTCTGCTCGGAGATCAAGAAAGTTACGATCGAACAAGATAAGGATGACATTTTCATGCCTTATATTTGATCTAGATGTCGTGTGACAAAAGGGATATGATAAGGTTGTAAGATAGGTTGTATCAGATCACCGATCCTGTATGATTTGGGTAGTCACAATGTCTTGCTAAAGACCGCTTGTGGGTCAAACAGTACAGGTGGCCCACTGCCAACATCATATGGGTTTGCAGGGTCGCACACAAGAACGGACCAACTCGAGTTAAAATGTCCATATTCATTGAATCAGAAATGTGTCTAGATTTAATGAATTTAATTTTTAAATCTAGGATGGAGAAATTATTTATATATATAAATAATTAAATTCAATATATATATATTATATATATTATATTTGATATTATATATATATGTATATATATATATGAATTAGTTTAAATTTGATTCTATTAGATAGATTTAAATTTAAACTAATCAAATAATTTAAAGTTAAATTAAGCTTTAGATATTGTTAATTTATAGTTAAACTATAGGATAGATTTGAATTTAAACTAATAAATATATTTAATGATATATTTAATTAATTTTGATTAATTAAATATATCTGAATCCTAGTCTATAAAATTTTTTTAAAAATTTGATTAAGGTTTCCATATATCAGAAAAGTAATTTTAGAGCTGTTTCCAAAAAACCCTAGAGAGAGGGACAGTGTACGGACATTGTACAGAGCTATACGGACGTTGTACGGACAAAGTGCTAACACACTGTTCGAGTTGCTAAACCTCGTTCGTATGAATATCAATAGAGGGAGCCGATTTGCGGTCAGTTCCTGTGATCCAGACGAAGAGTAAACAGCAAACTCAATTGACAAAAAAGGTAATTCTCTGAACCTATTTGGTTTAAGCGATTTTGACGGATCTTTGATGGGAATGTGGATAAAAAATTTTAAATGTTTCTGTTGTGTGCCTCCCATGATTCCCAACAGTTTACCCAACAAGTGAGCCACTAAGATTGATTAGCTAAGCTTTGTTTGATTTATTTGAAAGCTATTTATTGTTTTCTCCCTAGATTAATTTAATAGTATCTTTCAACTTTCGTACAAGCAAGAAAGATTTTAATTTTTCAATTGAGTTAGCAATGAACCTTCATAGGAAGTTTATCTTACCAATTAAGTTCTATAACTCTTTCTTATTTTTCAGTGGTGTTACATCCAAAACTATTCTATCCTTATTTTTGTTTACTTCAATTCCCCGTTGATGTACAAGAAAATTAACAAAGCTTTTAGTTGAGACTCTAAATACGCATTTAACTAAATTCATTTTGAGATCATGAAATCTCATCATTTTGAATTCCTACGTTATATTAGCTAAATATTGATAAAAATTCTTAGATTTTACTATCACATCTTCTATATAAATCTCAATATTATTACTAATTAAGTTATAGGAAATAGCATTCATTGCACGTTGGTAGATGGTTCTTGTATTTTTTAAGCTAAATGGCACCTAATGCCCCAGGGTAATACGGTGTAGTTTTGTGGATGTCTTCTTTGGTTACAAAGATTTGATTATAACTTGAATATTCATCTATAAAAGTAAGAATCTCATGGCTGGCCACTACATCAAGTAATATATCTGCTTAGGCATGATAGATTCATCTTTGAGAGTAGCTAGATTTAGGTTCTAAAAACCTACACAAATCTTGACTTGCCCGTTTTTCTTTACAATAGGAAATTATGTTCAAAAGCCACTCCACATACCTTACTATATATACAAAATTGGCCTTTAGTTACCTCTTTATTTTTTCCTTAATCTTTGGCAGTAGTCTTAGATTGAATCTTCTAGTTGGCTACTTGTATAGTCTAAATCTTTCTTTAATCGACAATCAATGCTTGACCAACTCTTTAGCTAGCCTAGGCATTTCATAGTATTTCCAAGTGAAACAATTCTTGTGCTATTTTATGAGATTGATTAGCTAATTTTATTCTTCCTTCTTCAAAAACTACTAATTCTAGTTAACTTGGGCTTTTCATCAATATCAAAGTTAAAATCGATCAAAGGGTCTTAGGCCTGAAAACTGGAGACCTGCTTCTTGATTAAGGACTCTAATTGTTCTTCTAATCACTAGCTTGTTAATGACTCCAAGTTTTCTTCTTACTTTCAAGTATGTTAAGGGTTAATTATTTAATTCTAGCTTCCATTGTGAATAAAGTTAGTCATTACAGAATGTCTTTGATAAGTTTACATTGTTAATCCTTAAATCAATTGTGTAGAAAGCCATGGATTGGCCTTGTTGGTTTGTATCTCCATTTTGAAGCCTTAGGATTAAGGTTGGATAACTCTAATGACCTTTTTTTGTAGTTTCCTAGTAATTGGATAAGCCCTTGGTGAGTAAAATATAGCTTATGCTATTTTTACATTAGTTGCAAATGGATTATTATCAACTAATACTATTTTAACTGTGACGATCCTAATTTCTAAACATTGTAGTTAAGGTTTAATACGTGATTAATAATCATAGATTAGGGTTATAAGGCATTACGACTAATTACATTATGAAAATACAAGAAAATTTGAACCTTAATGTGATTAGAGTCATCAATCATACAACTACAAGCACTTATGTTCATAAGGGAAATAAACATTTATTTATAAGTCTTGATTCTATTACCTATCAATTTCAACTCACATGAATCTCCTATCACTATTTATAAATCATCCCTTGAGGTTTCCATATGAAAAACCAAAATTTCTTAGCCAATATAGGAGTTTCAGAATGTTAGCCACGGCCAAATTATCCTTAACCGCGACCAATTCCCCTCAGCTTCACCCCTTGTATCGTTATTAATTTTGCCGCGGCTAGTTGGACCTTCACCGCGACTAACCTACTTGGCGCCACGGCGAAGAAGCCTCCTGGAACTTCCCTTACTCGCCTCTTGCTATTGGCTGCGGCCAATAACTCCTTTAGCCATTGCTAATTCCTCTCTGGAATGCCTGGCTCATTTTCGTAAAAGTTCGCCATTTGGACGACTCTTAGTTTTGCCTCTATTTCGCCGCGGCTAATTCCTCTCTGACACTCTCCCTGAGTAATTTCGCCTCTATTGGCCGCAGCCAACTCCATTTTAGCCACGGTGAATTGTCTTCTGGTCTTACAACTCCTAAATTCTTGCCTCATACTCTCCACTCTCCCTCCAATAACACCCTAGGGCCATTCTATCTTAATTTATACAACTCTAATGGTAGTTATGTACCTTATTCACCCAGCTATTCTACCATTACTAATTCAAGACTTAATTGTCCATTTCTTTTCTCTAATTACCCTCTATCAGCAAGTTTGTAGAGTAACAATAATATGAATTCATGAACTATCAGCAGTTATCACTAGATACACAATCAGTGGGGTTTCCATACAATAGGGGTTCATATCAATATCTCAAAGATTACATTTCCAATAGTAAGCCATATCAGAGTTCAACAAGTCTCACAGCAGATATCACAAATTCATATATCAAATACCAAACTAAAGTATGGCCTACTCCTCACTACGTACACATTATATTATCAAATACAGACTCATACACTTGGCAATATAGATACATGATGATGCTATACAAGACTTAACAAAATTAGCATTTACTCTATTCTACTCAGATCAAGTGTAGCTCCTCCATACTGAGCCTCAGCTCATGGATATTCATCCACTTGCTTACCCTTATCTTTACCCAAAGAATTTTCACCTGAAATGTTTAACCCATGAAATGGGTTGAGATATGAATCTCAGTAACCAAGGCAATTCCATCATATAATCCAGTTTAATTAACATATATGTATGAATCAAAATCAACATCAGAATCATATCAGTCATATCAGTAAATAAAATAATTAGGCTATCATGATTACTATCCCATATTAGCAATCATATTTTCAAATGTTAAAGGCTAATAACACTGGGAGAGGCTCGTTCACGGCACCCACTTCCTAATGAGTATAACCAGGGCTCAGTGCATCTGGGGTTTGATCATAACCCGGTACTCGATCGAAGCACATGTACGGGTGGCAGCCGCACCACAGCTCCACCATGGACTCACAAGGTCCAATCATAATACATAGATAGCCAACTAATTCATTCAACATTTCAAATCATTCATATACAGTAAATATGAAATTAAGATAGATATATGCATGGAATTAATATAAACCCCGGTTACCTCACTTATAGACAATTTGCAACAGTCACCAATAGTACAAAGTCTCCCTATAACTATAGCATCAAAGAATTACTACTTTAATTCATCATTAATAGTTGCAACAAATACCTAAAGAATTTAAATGCTAATAACTACCTAAATAATACTTATCCAGCCACCACAAATCCCAAATTCAGATTGAAGTGTCCTCTACCAGAAATCTCAATATTTCACCCAAAATCCTAAGCAAATTCGTACAAAATTAATACCCATATTATAAATCAGCTATGGGGGTCTCAAATTAACAAAGAAAGCATCAAAATGGAAGGTTTATACTTACTTAAGGTCAGCTCTAACCTCAACTTAGGAATTTCACCAAGAAAATCTCAAACAACCACATTTTAGATTTTGGGTATAGTGAAAATAATGTAAATGAAAAACTAATCAGGCCAAATTAAAGAGAAAGATAAGGGGATTAAGTTATATAACTATTACCTTGGCTGAATCTTGCTCTAAATGTGAGAAAATGTGAAATTCTTGCCCCAAACCCTAGCCTTCCTTCACACCTCCAATTTTCCTTCTTGAGTTTAAACAAAATGAGGAAGTGGCTGAAGTGTTTAAAATTTTAGTTAGGTTTATGTTGGGTCTAAGATGGGTCATGGGTTACTCCAAGGTCCAACTCCAAATGGGTTTCAGATTTTAGCTTTGTTGAGCCAGTTTTTAAGGTATTAGGCTGTAGAATTTTATTAAGTCAGACTTAATTTTAAGGACTCCATGGTCTTGGGTCTACACAAGGTTTATTGGGCCACTTATAAGAGCCTATACAAGGTGGATTTTGGGCCTCTATCATATGGAATTAGATTGGGTCTGCACCTAACTCATTGGGCCTCCATTAACCTCTTATCATGATTTATTAATTTGGGCCTAGATGAAATTTCTATCCCAATTAATTCTCAAACCCATATTAATAATTTATCTCTCTAAAATTTTTATTCACTAACTTGCCCAATTATTCTCTATTAATTATTCTTAATTACTCTAAATCCATGATTAACACCTTAATTAATTTTGGGGTGTTACATTAAATTTTTCACCTTCCTCAAACATGAGCTGTTGGTGCAACGTAAAAGGAATGCATTAATTAGAATTGATCAAATCCCTACATAATAGCACTAAATATGTAGGTTTGGCATCTACAACAAAAAATGCTACACTAGCTATTTCGGATCCTATTGTTGTATCAGCTATTAATAGTCTAATAGCAGTTGTTACTTCTCTTATGAAGTTTGTCATCTTTAATGTGCTAGTTAGCATTATATTCATCACAGCTCTCCTATTTGTGAATTCTTTGGTGATTGTCTTGTCATTGATGTAAGTTTTAATGTATAAAGGCTTTAATGTGTAGTCATAGCTTCTAAGGGCTTTTCAACCTAAACAATGACTGACAAGGCTACCTATTTAGCTTTCTCAGTGAAAATATTGCCTTCCAAACCTTTTAGCTATCCTACATCTACCAAAAACTCATTTGAGATAATATCAATGACATCAATATTTGCTAAAAATAACTTAGCATTATCCTTGTTCAAAAGGTCATCTTTTTCTAAGATAATTTTTTCCTTTGATGGCTTATGATTTAATTTTGGTTCAAGTGTGTTAGTCCTTTTGGGTGGTTGTACTTTTTTTTAATCACGTCTTTAGCCTCTTCTAGTATCTTAAGCATTTGCCTTTGCTTATGGGTAGATCATTGCTTCTATCTCCTCTTCTTCTGAGTATGAGTTAAAGCAACTAATCAATATAGCTATTGTGACTTTTTTTCAATATATTTGTTAAGGAGTTATTATCCTTTTTCAACGTTAGCTTTTGGCTTGTGACTTCAACTACTCATCATTACATATAGTTATTTTCTTTTTTCAATATTAAACTTAGCTACTTGTCTTTTTCTTTTTAGAACTAGTTCTTAGTCCACTCTTAAAGTCTGGAATCTCTCGAATACATTGTTGTTCTTCTTCCATCTTGGGTATTGTAGTTTGCCAAAAATGCTAGGCCTATAAATGGTAACCTTTAACTACTTGGGTTACATAACTTGTTATCCATAATCTTTGTTAGGTTATAATGCTCTTTCCTTCATTCTCCATTATATCTGCATTAGTTATTTCTATTTATATTTTGGTGACTGAAATGGTAAGCTTGATGCTAAAATCATGTTTGTAAACACTGTTAAAAAGAAATTTATATCTACTATCATCTTAGCCACGCCTTTATTAGCTAGCTTAAAACTCCCCTCTTCAAAGCTTTTTAGATTACATTCTTAAAAATGATGCAAGTAATGGTAACATGATTATATGAGTAATGCCAATTATAACATTTTTATTTCTTCAACTTCTCAGTGGATGGAATTTTGTATCCCTCAGGTAGTTAATTTATTGATCTTTAAGTAAATAGTCAAAAATTTGAATAGCTTTAAAGATATTTAATAGGTAGTTTTTTTTTTTGTCTGTTTTCTAATTCTATGATTTCTTTATCTTTCCAAAGCTTTAAAGATGGATATGAATATGACTTTCCTCTTAAGATTTTTGTTGCAAGGACATCAATTGACTAATCTTCTTGATATTTAGCTAACTCTGGATCATTAATGTAATCAACTTGTGAACATTATATTTTACCGAGACACTCGCTTAAAAAAATTAAAAATTAAAAATTAAAGATAAATAAGAATGCTTTAAAAATAATATAATAATAAAAATATGAAAATATAAAATAATAAAGAAAAGGCCCAAAGCAGAGTCTAAAGCCTAAGTTTTCTTTTGGGCCAGGTCACCTATTCAACAGTTGCCCAATAGTCTAACCAAAAACCAAAAACAGAAAAAAGAAAAAAAGAAGGAATGGAAAGAGCAGAAACAAATGAAAAGCCCCTAACCGAATAGATCCCTCCAGCTTGAAGCCCAATGCCCAAAACTCTAGGAGCCCAATGCTCACCAAAATAAATAAAAAAAGGAACCACAAAGCTCCGACTGCCAGCTACACGCACGCCTCTCAGCAGCCAGAAAGGAAGCACGAACAAGGACGCCAGCTTTTATAGGACAGGAGAGGTAGAACGCGCAATAACATTGCAAATTGGTGGAGCAGAGAGGCACAGAGGAGGATGAGTCCGTTATAAAACGAGACAGGAGGAGGGACCTGAGATTCCGCGAGAGAGGCTGAGAGAGACGTTTTTGATCTTGTCTCAGTTAAAGGTCACGCGAGAGAGAGAGAGAGGGGGGGAGAGACCGAGATGGATTTGGAGTAGAGAGACCCTGGGTTTTAAAGCTTTCTTTTCGGTTGGAGGTTTGGGGGAGACGACAGAAATTGGGGGATTTTTTGTCTTCTTTTGGCTGGGGATTCAGTTGGAGTTCTTACAGAAACAAGAAAGACCGAAAGAGTGATTATAGAGGAGGAGACCAAGAAAATGAAGGAAGAAGAGGAGACTGAGGGAGAGATTAGAGGGAGAAGAATTGAAAAGAGAGGAATCAGATGATAGAAGCACTGGAGTTCGAGGCACCGGAACAGGTAAAATCTCTCGCCGATTAAATCTTCATTCCATAAGCTATCGGTTTGATGATTCGTCCACTGGAAATGAGATGTTGCATTCTGAAATCCCGAATGTTTCTCTGTAAATACGATTCATATGTGACGGGGCTAAGTCCTGATATGATGTACGGAGTTTAAGTATTTGAATGATTCAGCCATTTTCCTCTGGTTCGTGGAGGATTCTTGTTAATGGTCCTGGGTTTTGGGCACCTTGTACATGGGAGGAGTTAGAATGAATCTGGATGTTTGCTGTTTTGTTTTTAATTTTGGATAAGTTTAATATTTTGCCGGAGATTCCCATCACCTATTTCAATTCATTATTTGAATTTGAGAAATCAATCATATTCAAGCTGTTTAGATAGAAATTTGGTTTAAGTTTCCTTGCTATAGTTCTCATTTGAAAAGTGTGGTTTGAATTTGAAAGTTTCTGCATAATTTCATGTTGGACGTCTGTGCTTGATGGGGTAAGGTTACCAAACTACGAATTTCCGTATGTGATTTGAATAAATTCTTCCAATATTTTGCTACAGTTTGGTGTTGCTTTGGATTCCCATTTGCTGCGTATAAACTTGATTTCATAGCTTGTGTAAATACTGTCCAGAGTGATACAGAAACAATGTGGACCTGCTATAAGTACCCGAGCATAACTTTTTGATCAGGTACATTTCTCTGAATCACTTGCCGTGTAGGTGAATCATATACGTGTTCATTGGCTTTCAGGACTTCTCTTTTACATGTTGATTTTTTGCTTAAGTATTGATGCATTTATTGCTTAATCATTAGCAAAAAATAATTAAAACTAGTATGCCTCTTTGTTGTGTGTAAGGCCCATGAATTGGTGAAGTTATAGGAGAAGGATTAGGTGGTTGCAAGACAAGATGCTCCATGGGTTTTTCTCCTATTCTCTCCATGCATTTCGAATAAGATGTAACTTGTGCCATGATCTTTGATTGGATACACAAAGGCACGCAGAGTTGCAAGTCATTGTATTTGTAAATACCTTTGTTTGACCTTCACTTTATTTCATTTTAACCTTTTTTAGAATTTTATCGTGTGAGATGCCTTGTTTCCCCAGGCACGTAAGATGTCATTTAGGTAACATGTGACAATAATTCTCCATAAATGTCTATGTTGTTTAGGTTTTTACACTCACCTTTTGATCTTTATTTTATTTGGGTTCCAATAACTCATATTCGATTAAGTTTCTTTTTGAAAATTTTTTTTAAGGAAATAGAAAATACTTTAAAAAGGTTCCAAAAATAATAATAATAATGATAAAAAATTTTTAGGAAACATCACAAAAATCAAAATATAAAATATAAAAAGTCAAAAATTTTAAAAAATAAATATAAAGTAATAATTAAAAAATCAAAAACCAAAACAAAAATATAGAAAATAAAAAAATAAAAAAAAGAGAATCATTAAAAAATCAAGAATGAAAAATAAAAAATATATAAAAAATCAAAATAAAAAATCAATCAAAAAATAATTCAAAAAATAATAAAAAAATAAATGACATCAAAATAAAAATAAAATTAAATAAGAAATCAAAAAAATCAAAAATACAAAAATAATAAAAAAATAAAAATAATAAATCAAAAATCAAGTCAAAAAAATCAAAGAAAAATAAAAGAGAGAGAGAGAGAGAGAGAGAGAGAGAGAGAGAGAGAGAGAGAGAAGAGAAAATTAGCTTAAATATAAAAATTTTCTATTAAAACACACATAATTTTTTTGTTGGTCAAATTACGTGGACTTTAATTTCTTCCATAAGGTATATAGGCCATAAATTTTTATATTAAGTCAAATCAACCTTTGTAAATAAATATTTTTTTAATTTTATTTTCTTAATTTTTTTTAATTTTTACATGTAATTTTAAGATAACTAAAATAAGATTAAGGCTATATTAATTTTGCACAATTAATTTAAAATAACTGTTTTTATAATGAGTGTTGTAGGATGCCTAACATCTTCTTTATATACAATTGACTTCCAAATTTGTTTCTAGTTCGCAAGCTATTTTTTTAATAAAAATTTTTTTATAAAATTTTACCTTCTAAAACAAAAATTTTGGTGACATCTCTACTTCAATTGGTTTTCATTTTTGAAAATTGAATTTTTTTAAAAAATTTCTAGTGCCTTGTTGTCATGTTGTAGGTGTGACACCATTATAAAATTTATGTATAGACTTTTTCCTTCTTGATTGGCTCCCCTATACTCTTTTTCCAAAGTGAATTGTTTAATTCTAGTGGCTTTAGTTGATAACTGAGTCAAGCCCAAACATTTTTGAGCTCTCAACTTTTCTCTTAACTAAGGATGTATATTACAAACAGGTATGGTGGCATATTATGTTTCTTGGAATTGCACATGACATATAGCTTTTAGCTTTCTAAATCTTTCTAGGAAATTGACTACAAACTCATCTACTTGCTATTTCAATTCATGAGATCAGGTATAGTGCGTGTTTGGATATGCTTTATGAAATCACGTTTGGATAGAAGCATCAATTCTTTACTTCTTACAAAATGTGGTTTGCTCTTTACAAACCATGGTTTGCTTTTTGCAAACGCCCATCCAAACATGCTAATAGTCACTTTTGGCTATGGCTTGTAAAACTTGTTATTAAAAAGTCTTTCTATATCTACCCAATTATACATAGAGTTAGGTGGCAAATACGAATCCCAAATAAAAGCAGTTTTAGTTAATGATTAAAGGAATAACTAAAGTTTATAATACTGGTTTTGATTTGTCTTACCATGTTGGGCAATAAACCTACTTGTATATTTCATGGTACACTTATCATCATAACTTGAGAATGTAGTAAAACTAGGAGTTCAAAAATCTCTTGACAAGGGCATCATTCTACCTGCCTAGTTAAAATATGGTTTCTTGTAAATAAACCTATCAAAAGGTCTTAGTTATATGTCAAGTGTTTCTTTATTGTTTCAATAATTATGTTAGAGTCAATCAATTAAGGCATAGCAGGTCTAAGTTAAGCAATCACTGGCTAATTATGGTTTAACAACTATACTAAAACTGGACCAGTCTGTCTTGGTGGTGCAGGAGGAGTTTGAATTAACTTATGACCATTCTATTGCTTTGGCATGTATAGATATGTAATTTGATTAATTATAAAAGGTGGAATTGGATTCTATGGCTACTCCCTACCTAAATCTCCAAATACCCTATATGTAGTTCCTCTTAGTGGAGGAATTGGATTCGCCTATTAGAAAGCAAGTAGATGAGTTGTTCCATAGTTATTAATGTCACAGTTGATAAAGATGGTATGCATGAACTTGGCATAACAATAGGATGAGAAGTTTGAGGGTTAGAAGTTTTTTAGCCACCATTCTTTTTTATCGTTGATTGCATAATATCTATGTCACTTCAGCTTTTTCTTCATTGCAAGTGCATACTTGACTTGTAATCATGACCTAGTGATGAAAAGTTCACCAAAAGCTTTTCTTCTAGTTCTATAAGCATGCTAAAATTGTTCCTTGCTAATTAGATTGATTAGTTGAATCAATCATCTAACTTGTGCTTTTGATTCCCTCATTTAAGTGATATGCTCAGGGACTATTTTTTAGTTTTAGATTCCTAGGTTATTAAAGGAAGTACTTAGTTCAAAAATGACTAAGAGTGACTAACATTTGCAATTGAAAATTGTAATAAAGAAAAGTAAAGGCATAACATGTGATCAAGAAAATTGTAAATAAAGGAACAAAATTTAAAATTTAAAGGCATAAAAGTTAGAGATAACATTAAAAGGCTTATATTTGATTGATTCGATGTGTGTATTCAAAATAAATGTATAACAAGTATTTATAAGCATAAAATTAATTGTTAACCTCACAAAAATTGTCGGCCACTTTTTTCAAATTTTTCGCCCATATTATCAATAATATAGGATTGTGGCCAACAATTTCAATGTAAGTAGGTGCCACATTAGCTTTTTTAAATATTAAAATAATATATTTATTTGTTGACTAACTATCTTATCAACTAAACATAACACTTGTATCCCTAAAATTTAGGAGAATAGGTCTTCGAATGTATTTTGCACTTTCCTTTGACTTGGTCAACTTAAAAATCTTCCTTTGTTTCCTATTGATCAGGTTAACTACCTTTAAAAAATTCTACAGGTTCAATCCAAGTGGTTAAATGACTAAAAATTGCATAGGAATATCTAAATATTTTCCTATATTTTCAGTTGCATGTTATTGGGCTATATTTTTTTAAGTTTTTTAGAAAATCCAATGAATTACATACATGCCCTAAAGACGTTATAGTCCATTTTAACCTAAAAAAACCCAACTCAACTAGCTTATCTGGCAAATATAGCGCAGTCTAGCTAATATCTTCCAATGGCTTAACCTAGAGCAAACCAAAGTATAGCTCAAAACTTGGTTTAGCCTTTTTGTGTGTGTGTGTGTGTTAATAGGGATGTTTTAAATTATGATAGTTCTTTTTCTAACTATGAAAAGAAGATTTTTATTTTAATTTGACCTCTTGCATAATCAAGATTTTAATTTTTATATAATTAATTAGTGGAAGTAATTAGCTTAATTGTTTAGTTTATAAGTAATTTAAAAGATATTTATTGATAATTAAGGGCCCTGGTTAGCAATCCATGTCATCAAAAGCAATGCTCAAGAGAGTGTATTAAGTTTCAATGAAAAGTCAGGGGAAGTTGCAAGTCTAGGCACCTTTTACTTGAGTAATTTAAAAGAGAACTATTTTTATTTTGTTATTTTCTAATCTTTTATTATCATTGGTTTGATTTAGACTGATATATTAATTTTAATACTTAGCAATTAATTTCATATTAATTCCTTGTTGAGTGATTGTCTATTTTATTTTATTTTATTGCTTATACGATATGTACACTTGTGTGTATACCTTCATGGCAACAATAACATGGCAAAAGGAAAAAAATTGAATCATTCTAAAAAATAGAATGCTCATAATGCCTACTTTTAAATTTGGAACCAAATTGAATGTTTTATAAAATTAAGGACCAAAGTATATTGAAGTTCCAACAATTAATTTCATTAAATTCTTTTTTATCATATCAACATTTATTGTGACTTGTTTAGATGTAATTAGTCATTAGAAAATTAGTGTAATATTTTGAAAAGATGTAAAATAAAATATTTGAGACCATGTTCAAATTTTTAATTCATTCCAAATTTAAGAACCAAAAGAGTTTTTTTTTGGATTAAAAGAACTCGTTCACTAATGAAGAGCACTTAAGTCATTAGGTTAGGTATGATTTAATAATTAAATATTTAAGTAATTTGTAAAATATTTTTCTTAAAAAATAGTTATGATACTATAAACTCAATTCATCATAAACTAATTATGACATAATAAGTTTAGTTAATACAAAGTAATATTTTATCATTTTCATCATCTTTATAACTAAATATAAATTGTTGTTGAGTGGAAAAAATTAATAGTCAATGATAAATTTTATGTATGAATTTGACCTATGGTTCAAAGAATTGAATCGAATAAGTTGGTCAAATTAGAAAATTGATGAAATGATTGTGATCTTGGTCTAGTTGATTCTAAAAGTTGATTGAACAAAAAATTAGTCAAAAATTGATCAAATTAATAAAAAAATTATAAAAACTAAAGAGTTTTGCATTGAACTGGTCAAAAATTGAATTTTGATTTTTTTGGATCTAAATTAGAGCATTATGCAAAAAGGATTTATGATGTTTATTGGGCGTTATCTAATCAATTTCATATAGGTTTATTCTCATATGTAAAATATCATAATTTTTAAAATTGAACCACATTAACTAGTTCAATTGAAAAACTTGTGAACCAATAAGTACTCTTGGTCTAGATGGCCCATAAAATTGGTGGGTAAATAAACTTGTCGATTTAACTCAAAATTGTCTAAAAACATTAACTATGAATTGGCCAAAAATTAGGAAAACTATACTAAATTAGATGATTTTGTTGAAAAAGTGCTTTTACACTAGGCCTATTTAAGAAAAAATGGTAAGAACAAGAAGAAAAGAGATATGCAACTTCATTGTTGGTTACCAATGGAGATAAAGAAATAAACTAGACAAAGAAAAAGAAAGTATATAAGAATATACATAACTTGCTTAAAATTTGTACTTTGTAGGGTTGTTATAATTAATATTTTCAAAATCAAATCAGTCATTGAATTAATAGATATATTAGTTCATAGTTTATTAGTTTAATTATAGTTAAATTATAGTTGAACATGTGACAATTATATATATATATATATATATATTAATTTTATATATTAAAATTATAATATAAAAAATAAATACTAATAAATTTTAAATATTATTAATTGTTAATATTAAATATTGATGAAAAGAAATGAGCAATTTTGATCAAACACTTCAATAAAAAAGAGATGCTACTTGGAGATGAAGTATAATGAATAATAAGTACTGAAAAATGGTCTAAGTGTATGTTTTTTATTTTTCTTATATTCTTTTTTTTTACATTTCTCTTTTCAACATTTTTTTTCTATTACCTTTTATTTTTAAATATGTTCAAGATAAAACAAGAAATTTTTTTTAAAAAATTCAAAATTGTTAAACCTTTAATCAGTCCAATTTTTGCTAATTCAATCGATTCTTGACCAGTTCTTTTGATAAGCTAATTTTATATGTCAATTAAATCAATTCACTAACTAGTTTACTGATTTTTAACTGAATCAGTTGGTTTCATTCTAATTTTAAAAAAAATTATTATAATTTATTGTTGTGTTGCACTTCAACTTGGGCAAAGAAATGCCCTTGTTTGGCGATGAATGAAAGTTCAGGAAAGTTGAAGAGAGTGAGAGCCATCTAAGATGAGTATGCATGGTAAATTTGATTGATTTAATAGTTGTTCAAATAAATCAACTTTTTTATATTATATTTTCAAGTTCTAACGTTTCGCATTGGATATAGCAAAGAGCATACATTTATTATCTTTTTTATGCTAACATTTATCATCTGTTTATTTGAAATATACGATATAATGTTGGCCAAACATATATTTTACGATGAAAATAAATTTTTATTAAACTAAAATATATCAATCTTAAATACAATTACATAATTTAATAAAATATAATAATTTATTAATATTCCTTTAAGAACTTTAAGTATCCTTTAAAGATATTACATATATTAACTTAATTACAAAATATTATTTATACACGTATATACTTAATAAAATATATATTTAAAAATTAAAATAGTTCAATCACAATCGATTATCTATTTTGATTAAATAATTATTCTAATTTTTTAAGCATCATAAAAATATTTTAATTAATTTTTATGTTTTTAGATATTTATATCTATTTTAAATATTATTTTATAATGTAGATTAATTTAATTATAAAATATTTTATATTTTTATATTTTGTGTATATATTAAGAAATAATTGGATTATGATCAAATTATTAAACAATAAACTAATTCAATATCGGATTCAAGTTTAAAACCTTGATTTAATACCCATTTCATTTATGTATATTCTTCTATCGCTATCGTAAGTCCAATCATGCAAATGTATATCGCGGGATTTAAAGTCCAAGTAATTTGTAAAACCTTCGGTAAAACATAAATTTCCTACAAAGCACAATAAATTAAGACAATAAGGGAATTGTAATTCAATATCAATACAAGTAAGGCTATCTGGTTTACGAGGATATGTACATATAATATATTTACATAATTTATATAATATCTATTACATCTTCAACATGTTTGATAGTAAGAAATGGAGAAGAAAAAAAAGAAGAAAAAATGAAAAGTTTAAAAAGATTTTAATTTTATCCTTATAATTATTATTTAGTTCTCACTAATATTAATTATTTAATTATCAAAAATAAAAGTATTATAAATATTTTTCATTTACAAAATTATCTTTTACCTTTTCTTTATACTTTCCCATTCTATCTTTTAACTTTTCTATTATTCTCCTTATTACATAAGTGTGGTTAAGGGTATGCAATGCCTGTCTGGCCTAAGTGGATCTTGGTCCAATCACTATTGGGATGAGATGAGTTGAAAAATTTAAAAAAAAAAAAGAAACTAAAATAAGATCAAGTTGAAATAGGTTTTAAAGCATCCTTCTTGCCCTATTAGGTCCAACCCAACCTGAGGAATATATATATATATATATATAAAGATAGTGACTAAATTAAAAAAAAATTAAAAGATTTTTTTATAATTTTAGCTAAAAATTTTTAAACATATTTTATAAATTATTCCCTCTTATCTTATTTATAAAAAATAAATAACTAATTTACGAGTATTAAGAAAGTTAGTTAAAAGCAATTAATCTTTTTAATTTTGCCTCAAATAAAAATTATTTTCCAAGAATGCTCTTATTTAATGTGTGCACTTTCTCTTTGAAATTAATGCCAATTACTACTCATAATTTGAATGACCTATTTAATGAATGGCATAATTGGAATACTACAATTAATATACAAGACATAGATAGTTTGTTTTTTTGTATATAAGACCAAATCAAATTTCAAAAAAGTCTCTTATATATGAAACCGGAAAGTGTATGAATAGTTAAAGGGATTAAGATCTATGCTAAGATTTTTCTAAATATGATTTTCACATTCACGTAAGAAAAAATAAAATTAAAAAAAATATTTTTTAATTTTAACTATTATATTTATATATTTTTTATTTTTTTCTTTTGAATCCATATTTTTTCATATCCATTATATAAATTGAAAAAAATAATAAAAAGAGTGATTATACATTCAAAATAATTGAGTAAACATACAGATATAAATTTTTAAAATTTTAAAATTTAAAAAAATAAAAAAATTTTGGCTAAATTGGCTTAATTAGTCCATCCCTAGCCCCATTTAACCCATCAAAATTAGCCCAAGTCCAGGCGAAGTGAGGCTTGAGACCAAAAATTGTCCAAAGGTAAAAATCAGGGTAGGACACTGGCTAAGACAACTCCCGGTCGGAGCCAACCCATACGCACCCCTTAACATCGTAGTGTATGTTTGGAAACTACGTAGCTTCCTCCAAAATGTGTTCAGATCCCCTGCTTCTCCTTTACTTGCGCAGCGCCTACTTTTCGGATGAAACGATGTCGTGCTTCTCTCTCATTAATGGAAATGACACTGTTTTGATTAATAGCCACAGATGCAATCTCAGTCATTTGTCTTCACGCAATCCTGAATGTTTATTTCATTCCCATATACTGCCTTTTAGACTAGGCGCTGAACCGTGAGAAATCATCAACGTTTGCTCCTATTCTATTAAGGCGGGAAGCTGAGCTCTTGGACCAATGAAAGCATTTCCTTCAGCATCTTCTTTTGAGCTTCGTCAACATCTTCTCTTCAGCATTGTCTTTTGTTTGAAGCATTTCCTCTTGTTTGCAACTCCGTAAATATTCTTCTTCAGCCGTTTGTGTGTTCGGATGTGGATATGTATATATATATATATATATATATTTGTTTAAAGCATATATTTCATTAATGAACAGAATATTAGAGAATAAATATTCAAACAAGTATAAATCACAAATCCTTCTTCATCTTCTCAATAAATACTCCCATGGTCAAATCACTCTCATTCATGGCTCTAAACTCCCATGGCTGAGCGTTAAGGAAGCCAAATATAAAATTGCTGCATCATGATGAAGATGAAAACTAGAGAAGATTCGAAATCGGAATGAACAAAAAAGCATTTCTCCCTCTCTCTCTCTCTCTCTCTCCCTCTCTCTCTCTCTCTCTCTCTCTCTCTCTCTCCCTCGCTGCGCACCTTGCTGGAAATGATGAAGATGGAAGCCTCGTCTAAGGCAACAGATGGGAATGAAATAAACGGCGAGGATTGCATGAAGATGGACGACTGAGATCACATCTGGGGCTATTAATCAAAACAGCGTCGTTTCCATTAACGAGGGACAAGCACGACGTCGTTTCATCTGAAAAGCAGGCGTTGCGCAAGTAAAGGAGAAGCAAGGGATCCGAACGCCTTAAAAATAGATGTGTTTATTGGCTCGATATACCCTAGTGACATGTCCTAACTTAGTCTAATTAGGTTAGACCGAGTCAAAAATACAAATGAGCATAATTTTAAACAAAATTATATTAAATCGGGTCGAGCTACGGGCGAAGCATATTCTGCCCAACCTGTTCTAATAGTTACCTTTTTTTAATTATTAACATTTTGTCATCTTTTATATATATATATATATATATAATTCTTATTTCATCTGATTTTCTTTATATATTGCAGCTTTTATTACCTACACAAACATTTCCTACTTCTTAATTGTTTTTATCATTAATGTGTATACTTATTGGTATTTCTTTTATTAATTAATGAAAATATACATATTTACTTAAAATTAATTATGCTAGTATAACTTATATTTTATTTGATAATACTAGATTATTTTTTTATTATTAATAAAAATATAAAAGTTTTAAAAATTTATTATTTTAAAATATATATCTATAAATGTATAAAAAAATATTTTTATATTATAAGTATTAATTCATTAAAAAAAAAAGTTCAGGCCACCATAACCCGCCTTAAAATAGGACTTATTTAGGTTGAATAAAGTCATGGACGTAA
Source organism: Erythrophleum fordii (assembly GCA_032878935.1). Taxonomy (NCBI): domain Eukaryota; kingdom Viridiplantae; phylum Streptophyta; class Magnoliopsida; order Fabales; family Fabaceae; genus Erythrophleum; species Erythrophleum fordii. The sequence goes on along the minus strand of JAVQMF010000053.1, from coordinate 41,216,277 downwards.
AAACAAGCCTAATGTTTTAATAAAAAAAAAAGACATCGAGCTTACTGTATATCCAGCGGCACTACACGACGGGCCCTATCCCAAAAAACGCCGGGAATGCATCTGTGACAGCCAATCTATGTCGTGGAAACCAACCTTCATATCTCCATCTACCGGCGGTATATCCAGCAAGGCTTGGTGCGTATTATAACCATCTCTTCCATCCCAAAAATCTTCGTCGTCATCAGTGTTATTAGCATTTGTTTTGTTGCTATCGGAATCCGAATCTTGCAAATAATGTATGTCTCGGGGACCACTCTCGATATCTCTAGCCAATGTGTCACCAGACTCACGTCGCCTACGCACTTCCAGCAGAAAATCGGAGAAGGATCGGATATTTATAAGCACATAACACAAGAATGCCGCAAGTGGGGCCAATTTGAAGTTCATCTTCATCAGTGTCACCAAGAAACACCCAACGAAAAAATTGAAGATACCCACTTCGAATCCAAGCTCCAGCTGTCTTGACAAGCTCAGTGACATCAGCCCAAACGCACCACACGAAGACAGGTTTAAGATTCTTCCATGTGATCCCTTTTCCTCGTTCCCTTGCTGGCTAGCTCGGTCTTCCCAAAAGGAATAGAGGGAGGTCAACATCAAAACCAGAAAACCCACATGTGCTCTCGCTAGAACATTCCTTGTGAATCCCCTGCATTTCTTAACAAAGAGCATCAAGGTGCATGAGATCAAACTTATGACACTGTAGATGACAATTTTGAGCAAGCTCAACTTGCCAAACAAGTCAAAAAAAGAGGGGCTCAGGGCATAACAGGTGAATCCAACTATACTTGACCCAAAGCCGAGAATTCTCCATAAAAATGGGTGGATGAGGAGTTTTGAAATTGTGATTGGCATTATAGATCAGGGGAGGCTTGAGATTGAACAGGGACGATCGAAATTTATGAAGAATTTTTGTAAGGCAAGTTAGGAGGAGAAGATAGGGAACTTTGGGCATGTGAGAAAGAGGAAAGGAAGAGGAGGGACAGTTTCATGGAAAGAAGGTTCTCCGTGTGGGACCCGATGGATAGTGAACTTTGGTATATGAGAAAGAGGAAAGGCGAAGGAGGGACAGTTTCATGGAAAGAGTGTTCTCCGTGTGTGGGACCCGATGGACAGTGAAAATTGGGAAATGAGTGTCTATTTTGAATTTGGATCCTCCGTTGAAACTTGCATGCTGGTGAAGAGAGGCAGAATACATTTTGATTTTTTTTAATTTTAAGTTAAATTTACTCATTCCATTTTATTTTAAATCAAATTCACTCAACAGCACAATATCACATCACAACAGCAGAAGATTTGATTCCGTCCATTTTCCACCTAAAAGGAAGAGAAAGCGCTTGCAATCAATTGACGAGTCTGTCCAAGTCTCCAACATAACTATAAAATTTTTGTTTTCCAACATGGCCCGAACAGAAAGAGGTCTTGCTTTAGAGTTCCGCTTCATTCTGGCTAAAGAACAAGAAACAGGTCTTGGTAATTGAAAAAAGAATTAAAAAAAAATCAAACCTTCAACCCGGTATCACCTCTACAAAACATGAAAGCTAAGTTTATCGCAGTGGGCTTATTTCAGATTTTTTTTTTTTTATGAGGAATATTCTAAAGCTCCGAAATTTTCGTAAAAGATTGCTATTTCAGTAATGGGCAAGAGCATATCATGTATGATTAGTGAATAACTGGTCAAGCAAGTATTGTGCATAGCTTCACTGATTGAGAGAAGTAAGGGACTATTTATAGAAACTGGGCATTCAAATTACGTAATCCAAAGACATGTTGCCAATAGATTTAGCACTAAATCTCTTCATATTGGATTCTTGAGTTGATGGAGGTTGAAAAAAATAAAAAAGAAAATCCACTGGAGTTCATTATTTTTTGTTACCATGTATTAGGTATTCAAGTGTATATAAATGAATTTTCTGATATGAATTCTGGAAGACCATAGTTTAACATTACTCCTCTAATCTCTAACAGTAGCTAGAATAAAAATCGGCTACATAACATGCTGCGCTTGACAATATGCAAAGTCGTTCATTAGCTCTTTCTCCTTAGCTAGTTGTATTACCCTCCATCGTGCTTTTGCTCTGTTTTAATTTGCAGCAAGGGCAGCAGTAATCTTAGATTCTGTAGCCGCCATTGTTCTTTCCACTTTCATCTCTTCAGCTGTTTGATAATCGAATTTACTCTAATATCTAAAGCACCATTGAAGGGATTTCTCTGAGTCCGCTTATCTTATACCTGCAATGCATTCCTGGTAAAACATAGCCTTGAGCCAAGTGAGATATACCAGCAATTAACCTCTTGCCTTATTTGATGCCCATGATTATTTCCCTCTCGCCCTTCCAAAAAATTATTTTATAGACTTTCCAGATAATGTCTAGAATCTAGAGAATGGTAATAGTAGGAAGAATGAGAATGATATCCTGGAAAAGAAAAAGAAAAAAAAAAAAAAACCTAGAATTTATTTCATGCAATTCGTCTATACTTAAAAACCAATGCGCCATTTATTTGATTACCTAATAACAAAGCTAGGAAACTGATAGGGTTCTGTTCACCAAAACAAACAAAATAGATTTCTTATTCAACTCACAGGTACAAAGTTGATATAATATAATATAATTATTCCATGGAGCCCCAAGTGCAGTAACATGTCTTCCTTTTTGTCCTTCATTATCCTGCCTTGCCATTGTCATAATTTTGCCATTTGGATACTAAATTTCTGTCTGGCTTGTCAATGTTTAGAAGTATGGATTTGGACAGCAAAACTCGAAAATAAAATACCAATGGACATCACAAAGAGAACAACACTGGTGAGTCCATCCCAATTACAAGTTTTCACAAATTTAAATGCCCATTTCAAGTTTTACATGATTATTAACAAACTTCTTCAACAGAGATGTTATTATATTTATGGACTGCATTACTGTCAATATCATAAAGGTTGAAAGATTTTACCTTAAGTATTTGTTGCCTATTTCAGAGGGCGAGCTTGGGTGCAACGGTAAGGTTGCCGCTGAGTGACCTGGAGGTTACGGGTGCAAATTGTAAACAGCCTCTCTGTAACAAAATAGGAATAAGGCTGCGTACATCTACCCTCCTCAGACCCTACTTAGTGAGAGCCTCGTGCACTGAGCCGCCCTTTATTTGTTGACTATTTTGAGTACTTAATATATTTAAGATCCTAAATTCATATCACTGTCACATTTTCAGATTGAAAAAAATGGTTTCTTGACTAGTTGACATAAAAACAACATAGAAATCCGAATAGCAGAGGCTCTGAGGCATCATATTAAACTTCAATAAAAATTGGAACAGCAGTTTAAGATATTGATAATTTTTTTAACAAAACTTTGCTGTACAATACTCAAAAATCTGTAATCTTGTGTAAAAATTCTATTGCTTATTGGGTACAGAAGAAATTACAGTTGAGAGTAGAGGCACAAGGGTTCATATAGCAATGAGAACTACAATATGAAGTCGAAATGCAAACAAATGGTTCACAACGCATGGACACAACAGTGGCAATGTGAATGTTACCATGGTTGATTAAGCCGTGGCAAATGGACGAAGCTATGCATTTCCCAAGTTGCTAGGTTCTTTACGACAAGAAAGTAAAAAGGTTTATTCTCGACATTCACGTAATCAATGTTTGTTCTATGCCAAGTAATCATTCTGCCTGGTGTATCTCTTATAATGGGAGTTTATGGGTAGATTTTCTTTCAATCAGCGTTTTAAATGGATGCGTACGTATATATGAGGTCCAAAAATGTTAGGCCAAATTCTATCAAATGTCTTGTGATTTTATGTCACACTCCCTGGATGATTCTTTTATACTAAATTTTTATCTTTTTGCATCTTTCAATATTAAGGGTTTGTTTGGTTCACTCATTGTGACGTAATTTTTTATAATATTTTTTATAATTTTATAATCATTATTTAACTGTAATTGTCTTTTTTTATTATTTTTTCAAAAATAGAGATATACATTTTTTACACTCTCTTTTCTTTTATATACTTAACATTCATCCAAGTAAATGAGTTGTAAAATATTGGTTTTACATATCAACGAGATATGCCAACTAAACCAATTAATGAATTCATTCATAAACAATACATATCAATAAGACAGTTAGAAATAGTCATTTAGGGAGTTTATATCTCACTTCTAAGATTTATAACATGCTAAAAATACTTTAAGGTTTTTATGATTTATTTTTGAATCGGCATGACATGAGACATGTTTGCGGTCTTGAATATCTTAATATTAATATATCTAAGAAGGCTCGAGATTGGAAGGTGGTAAGGGGTGGGTGTAGTTACGAAGGACGAAATTTATGAAAAATAGTGTGGGACAAGTTAGGAGGAGGAGATGGTGGACTTTGGATAAATGAGAAATAGGGAAGAAAGAGGAGGGATAACTTCGTGGAAAAAGAGGCCCTCCATGTGGGACAGGATGGACTGTGAAATTGAAAAATGAAAGTTTATATGTACTAATAGGGAAGAAAAAGTGCATGGAATCCATTGACCACCTGCTCGTCCAGTCAATTCTCCACCATGATTACAAAGGTCTTGTTTCCGAGTCACAGTTGATTCTGGCCCAAACGTATGAATTTTTAACGATAAATGTATAATTTTTAAATTAAAATATGATAAGTATATAATCTTATAAATAATTAGAAATAATTAGATAATATTTTTAATTATATCATATATTTATTATACTATTATTTAAAAAATATATGCTTGTCATATTTTAATAAAAAAATTAATAATAAAATTATAAAGAATTATATATAAATTTAATACTTTGTAAAATTTATATACTTAACATATTATTATTAAAAACTTATGTACTTATTATATTTTGATTAAGAAATTTAACAATAATAACTTCATATAAATTTATTTTTCCCCCCCAAAAAAATAGAGTACATTGACAAAGACGAACGCTGCAAGTCTTCAAACAAGAAAAAGTCTTGCTTTCTATTTGCTCCAATTGTGCCCTAAGTTACAGTAAACAACTGGTAATTGATATGCCAATTAATACATGAAAACTATGTTCACACGATATTATTATTTAAAAACCATTTTCACTTATTGGCCCCAAAAAAAAAAAAACCCTTTCCACTTAACCTTTATGAACAAATTCGTATAATAGTTTTCAATCACGGCTTCCTCTCACAATCTATTAATAGGATGGAAAATGTCAGTTGTGCAATATCTAAACCGTCCTTATAAGGAGAATCCATATGTGCAAGGTTAAGAGATCACCAAGATTCAAACTCATGAAGAGGAATTTTAAGAGCATTTGCTAATCCCTGAGTCACAAATTCGATTTCTACATATACATATATATATATATAGCACATTATATATATTAGATGTAATTGATTTTGTTGATGAAAATAATCCAGAAACGGTCATCACTAAAACTTGTGCGAAAATGCTTTCAAAGCATTTACCAACAGTTGAACTACGAGTTTTTCTTTGTTTATTACTTGCAACACATTATATATTATATGTAATTGGTTCTCTCGGCTGTTTACTATTATTTTTTTTAATCAAATATGTTTATAATGACTTTTGGTTATTTACTAATTTTGTGGTATATGAGATAATTTTTTAATTGTATTTTTATAATTATTATTGATCATTATATATTATATCATGTAAAATTTTATATATATATAATGTTATTAAATTTTTATTTCAATTTCTTAAATATATAATTTTTGTGTAATATATATAAAAGAAAATTTCACTCCACCATGTCTGAGTAAATCAGTCCTCTTTTTTGGCCCTTTGGTATAAATGGCATTTGTATTTTGTATTAGTAATAATCTCTTCACGATAAAAAAAAGTGGGGAATTTAAAAATAATTTTTATTTTACATTTTGTTTAATATATTAATAACAATAAAATATAAGGTATTTGAAATATCATGTTTAACATGATAATCAAAATATATTATAAAAAATACCAACTGAATTTTTGTTAAAATTATTTGTCAGTAATGTATCATTTTTCATTCAAAATGCCATCTCACTTTGCCTCTGAATATCTTGAATATTACCAAACTTTTTTAGGATCGATCAATATTGTAAATAATAGAAGGTGACTATGTTTTTTGTTTCTTCTTCTTGAGAATTATCATTTCAACATCCCACTTTTCTCATTAATTTATTGCCTTACAAACATGCATCTCTATTTTAATTTGAATAATATTCCTTGCGTTTTGAGAAGGAAATTTTTTAATATTGGAATTTGAATAATATTTCATGGGTTTTGAATTTTTAATATTGATTTTTTAAAAACTTTTAACTTTCATCCTTTATAGTTATTAACTACATTATATTGAATTAATATAAATGTTAAGGTTTATGATACAAATGTGAGAATAAATTATGTAAATTTCTTTAAAATTGGTATTTTTATACAATGCACATATTTTTTAATTAGTTAAGATCCAAAAATTTGGACATTTTTATTTTACTACTTCAAAATGTACTTTTTATGAATAAAATTTTCCACTTGTTAAATTATAGTGTTTTGTAATATATATCATATCCTTTTAACCTTCAAAAGACTTCCATTTATAAGCTTTCTTAAGAGTAAGTTAATGATGGTTTAGTCTGTAAGCATATATGACAATATCACATATAATTTAAATAGATGTATAATATATATCTCATTTTAACTTAAATAAATTTAATTAGTATATGTAACTTAATAGTTTGTAAGGATATACGACATATCACATTTCAACCTAAATAAATTTAATTAATATATATGAGCTAATAGTTTGTAGAAATGTATAACAAGTAATCTAAATAGATGTATGACATGTATTTCATTTTAATCTAAATAAATTTAATTAGCATATGTGACTTAATAGTTTATAAATTGTATGACGCATGTATGTGGTTATCTATCATGCATCCATTTATTTAAATTACAATAAATTTTTTACGTGACAAAAAAAATAAGATTATTAATAATTTCACTCAAGTAAATTTGAAAAAAAATGATTGGCCAAGAAAGATAACATGATTAAATTATAATAAGTACTCGGAATTATATAAAAAATTAAGTAAATTGATATTTTGGTATTGAAAAAGATAACTTATTTCTTAATTTGAGTTTTCAAATAATTTTGTTATTGTTGTTGTACAATACAAATATTTTTGAACTAATTTACACATCAAGTGAACTATTTATTTAAAAATATGAAATAATAAATGTTAAAAATATAATTATAAATGATTACATAATATATCTCTGTGTGTGTGTATATGTGTATATAAGTATTTATTTAATTTATATGTTTTTATATATAATATTTTGCACATATATAACAAGAATGCAAGCATGCATATGGTAAATTTCAAGTCATAAGTTCAAATCTTATCCTAGCTTATTTTGCAAATTTGCATTTCATATATAAAGTTACGGGATAAATATTTGATTAAGGCTCGACTTTGTGCTAAAACAAGGCTAAAGGGAAGGAATTTCAAGACTCTTGTACCGAGATGTCATAGTTGCTAAATATAATCTCTAGATACAATAATTTTACAATTAACATTGAGAATAAAAGAATTGAGCATACTTGAAGATGCCATTATGTTGCCAATAGCTTTTCTAGGTGAGTTACAACTTACTTAACTTCTTGGATATCAGAGAGTTATAAATTTAGAAGACTGAGAAAGAGTGTGTGAGAAAAGAATGCAGTTCTTTCGAGTTGTTGTACTAGTCCTTTTAAAGGCAAAACATGTAAACATTCACAATGATAAGGTCAATAATTATTAGATGTATGTTGTCACACCCAAAAATGCGACCGCGTGGCGCTTAAACGAAGAAATTTTTTGAAAAGAGAAACCATTTCGATTCAATTTATAGAGAAAATGAAAACTGAAATCGAAATTAAGATAAGTAGTAGAGTCGCCACCAAAATTTTAATTTTTAAAAAGAAAAAACTTTGGAAAAGCCTTTTTATTTGAAAAATAAGAAAAATGGTCTACGAACTAGAGAATAAGTTTGGGAGTCAATTGTGAGTGGAAAAGGTGTTAGGCACCCCACAACACCCGTTGCTAAAAACAGTTACCCTAAGTCAGCTGTATAAAATCAATATAGCCTTTAGTCTATTTTGACTCTCCTAACAAATCACATGCAAGATAGAAATAAAGATAAAGGAAATAAAGTTAAAATAAAAGGAAGAAAGAAATTAAACAAATAAAATTAGAAAAGCAAAATAAGAAAAATTAAGAAAGTAAAAATTGAGAAGAAAATTTATTTACAAGGGCGGACTTGACCTAGAGCGAGAGCCTAGGGCCTACGTACCCTTCAGATCCACGTAGTTCGACCGGTTGAAAACTGATTTTGGTTGGATTTTGTTTTTGTTTTTATTTGTTTTGTTGTTTTTTGTTTGGATTTTTTTATTATTTTTTTTTAGAGAAAAAGAGTAAAAATCATTTAAACTTTTTGCAAACAAAACAAATTTGAAGTTGGTTGAGGTGTTTTTATTTGCAAAAGGCAGAACCAATTTTACTTCTTTTTTTTTGTTTTTTCCATTTTTGTCTTAATTTTTTTTTGCTGATTTTGATTTTTGATTCTTTTGTTTGATTTTTTTTAATTTTTTAATTTTGTTTTTTGAGTTTTTCTTTTATGCTTTTTAATTAATTTTTTTTTAAGATTTAATTTCTAAATTATTTTTTTGGTTTTTATACTTTTGATTTTTTTTCTTTTTAATTCTTGAATCTTTTAGTTATCATATGTATATCTCTTTTTTTACCTTTATTTTAATTTAACTAAAGACAAGTTTTCCTTTCCTTCTCTTTTGTATTAATTTTGGTATTTGAAATAAGGGTTTGGGTTGGAAAGAAAAACTCCTTAATATATTTTGCTCCTTTTTTTTTTATTTCATGATTATGAAAACTCCCTATTTTTTTGAAAAGAAAACTTCTTTATTTTTGTATCAGTTCCTTCGATTTGTTTTTGCGTTGTGCTTTTTTTTTTTTTCCTTTAAAATCCTTTTTTTTTTTTTTTTACTTTGGTGTGCCCTTTATTCGAAATCAAATCCTGTTTATATAAGCTAACATAGTCATAAAACTCAATAATGGTTAAGGAGGCTTATTGCCACATATACCCTTAGATTGATTCATATACGTCTGAGGGGACAAGAAATCCCACACGACCATTTTGAAAATAAAATGAAAAGGAGTTGAAAATAATAAAACAACTACATAATAATATGGACATACGGACGTTTGCGTTGTGTGTGCCTACGTACAACCAAATATTTAATTTAATGTTTACAACTGAGGATAGAACATAAAACCAAAATCAATTGCCTCCCCAAGTATTTTGTTTTCGTATACACTGCCATGCGGTCTTATTATCCTATGCAAATGTCCAAAGATGATTTCCATGATCAATGAAGCTCCTCGTTCCTTCCCCATGGTCATTCATCCGAGGGTTTTGCATGCAGTTTCCCCAGCAATTCTCATGGCCAAGGGTGCATATACAACAAAGGAAAAGGAGGAAGGGGAAGAGGGCACGGGCAAACAGTAGTCCAAAATCCAAACTAAAAATCAACTTAAATTTCATGCAAAACTTTCATCTTTATTTTGGCTTTAATCAATCAAATTTTCAAGAAAACGTAACAGGTCAAAGACATGAACAACGATCACATCCAACTTCCCAGTATTGATTACTGAACCCAAACCATATCAAGATTATCAAATCACCAAACATAGATTTAAATCACAACTTCTCATCCCTTATTGTTCCACAATAAAAGTTCCATTTATATAATCCTAACACAGAAAGCATCATAAACTGAAACTCACAAACCAAGTGAGAATTTAAACTTATAACCGCGACAAGAAATCAGTCATCTTCCATTAAACCAGATCTCATATCCAAATTTAATTACTAGGCCAAGACTCGCATACCAAGCAAGGATCAGAGTCTGTAATCAATTCACTAAGCATGAACTTAGACCTATAATCACAGCAAACATCCAGTAAAATTATTTCCAAGAAACGAAACCATTTGAAAACCTATAAGAAAATAAAACTATGACCCCCCTCTAATTCCATATGCCAAATTATCCATACAACAGCTTTTCTGTCACTGAAATCTCAGCACCCTAATCCCTAATCCACATTTCAGACTTCTTTTACACATTCTATCAAACACCTACCCGACGTTCCCGCACAGAGATCCCAACTCCCTAATGCGCAGTCACTAATAGCATGTAATCAGCACTCAACATGGCATTTCAGACAGAGAAGCTTTAGGATAATCTTATTTTCATATTATCAATACACATGAATAAGAGGCTTCAGCACATTTCCAATGAAACCGAACTGAAGTAAGTCGATGGTCAAGGTAACCAGTTGCAGAGATGAAACCAGACCGGATATCATTAAGCAATCCAAGATTAAACAACCGATACGAACTAAAATCAAATCTATACCTAGAAAATCACGTTGTTCAACTCGGAATGCCCTGTTGTTTTTCTCTCATCGTGCCAGTTCCTCTCTCGGCTCTCTACCATTCTCCCCTTCCCCATTTCTATTTCTGCTCCCTCGAATTCTCAAAATTTCAAATCTCTTCTCTATCTCTCGATTTTTTATTCCCTCTGATTTTTCCGATCACTCCCAATCTCTCACTCCCTCACTCGATTTTTCGGTCTCCCCTGCCTTCATTCTCCGTCTCTCCTTTTCAGTTTCCCCTCTTCGAAATCCCCCCCTCTCCTCTTTCGATCGTTCTCCTGCTCTCCTTTCGATCTTTCGCTCCCTCGTCCCCTTTTGAAATCAGCTCCCGGTCTCTGACGGCAAAAAGGAACCCGAGAGCAGGTCAACTCCTCGAGCCAGTCGCTCTTATCTGGTGACCTACCACTTTCCATTTCGCCGTCTGGTCCATGCCTTCGGTCTGCTCTGCCTCAATGCTTCTAAAACTTGCTCGAGGATCTTGTCATTCTCATGTTTTCTCTGGACTATTGCTGATCTCTGCCCCCTCTGTCCTCTTCCTCTCTCGTGTTCCTTTTCCTGCTGGTGGCATCGGGCCCGATATGCTGAAGGGGAGGGAACTGGGTCAAAACGCAGGGTTCCTGCGTTTTGAACCCCTCTTTTCCATTTTTTTTAAAATTTTATTATTATATATTTTTTTGTTTATTTATCTTTTCTTTTTTTTTTATTTCTGAGTTAATGGATCAAATCTAAAAGAGATTGGGCTACAGGTTTTTTGGACTTGGGCCATTTTCCTTTTTTTTTTAATTAATTTTTCATTGTTTTCTTAAGCTTCCCTTTTTTAAAAAAAAATTAATCTTTTTTATTTTATTTTTTCATTTGTTTGTTCTTTCGTTTTCTCTTAATTTTATATTTTTTTTCTTAATTTTATTATTTTTGTAATTGGTCTGGACAAAATACGGTGTTCACATATGTTATATTAATTTAAGTAATTAATGATTAACAAATTAATAAGACTCTCTCTCATTATCTTCACTTTGTCAGCACTATGATAGGAAACCTACTGACTACTAAGGACTGTGAGTTAGGCTTCTACCCAATGAGTTGACACATGTGAACCACCTATCACAGAACATATATGCATATTCTAGGCTTCATTTTGTTCTAGGCATAATAATGTATCACTTAACCAATTAATTTTAAAATATTATTTATCAAATATTTAATTAATGCTAATCCAAAAGTAATAATTATTAAATTATTCCAACAATCTTCCACTTTGATAGCATCAATTAATTATTTGGATTCTGTACACAACAACAAAATAAAACAATTAATACTTATTAAGCCATTACTAAATTTAGACAATGAAACCACATAAAATCACCAAATCTTATTGGGAAGCAAGTGATGGAAACAATGTTTCATAATCTAAATAGAATAGAGTTACTCAATTCAAATAACACAAAAATTCATTGAATCCTATAAGGAAACAAGTGAAATAAAGCATATTAACACAAAATCATTGAATCCTATAGGGAAACAAATGATACACAAAACGCATTACAATGAATTGAGTAGAAATAAGTCTTACAAAATTGAAAACACATGTCTCAGACTCCCACTAAACCAGGACATCTTCCAAGGATTCACCTAGACCCATATAAGTTACATGATTCTTAAATACTCCTATGGGTAAACCTTTGGCCAATGGATCTGCAAGCATATGATTATTGGAAATATGAACCACTTGAGTATGAGATTCAGCAATCTTCTTTCTGACAAATAGGAATTTAATATCAAAATGTTTGTGCGACTTAAATACTTGTGATTTTGATAGAAGTGAACTACAGACAAATTATCACAATAGATAGTGAGAGGCCATGATATAGAATCAATTAAACATATGCTAGATATCAACTTTCTCAACCATATAGCCTGACAGGTAGCTTTATAATAAGTGATATATTCTGCTTCCATAGTTAAGGAAGCTATTATTGTTTGTTTTACATTTTTCCATGAAACAACACCTTCAAATATCATGAATATGTAACCAGACATGGATTTACAATCATCTAAACAAGAACTATAATCAGAATTTGAATAACCAACAACTTTAATCTTTTATAAGTCAACATAAAGTCCTTGAGGTACCTCATTACCTTCTTAGCAGCTGTCCAATGATCCCTACCTGGATTACTCAAGTATCTCCCAGGAACATTAATAACAAAAACTATATATGGACGAGTATATACCTGCACATGCATGAGACTACCTACAGCGGAACCATATGGCATTTTTGTCATTTCAGCTATTTTCTTCTCAATATTAGAACACTGTGATCTGGTCAAATTTTCTCCTTTATGAACAAAAGTAAAAGTAGAAGAACAAGAATTTATTCTAAACTTCTTAAGTACTTGTTCAATATAAGTAGCTTGGGATAAGCCAAGAATGTCACATGATCTATCACGATGAATTTGTATCCCAAGAATAAAAAAAGCTTTACCCAAATCTTTTATATCAAACTGATATGACAACATGTTCTTCGTTTCATTAAGAAACATCATCAAATTGCTGGCTAGCAAAATATCATTGACATAATGGACAAGAATTGTAAAATTGTTTCCATCAAACTTTTGATAGATATATTAGTCTAAAATATTTTCAGTGAATCCAAGAGAAGTCATAACTTCATCAAATTTTAGATATTATTGCCTCGAGGCTTGTTTTAGCCTATAAATGGATCTCTTCAATTTGTGCACCAAATGCTCTTTACTTGGTTTAATGAAACCATCAGGCTGAGTCATATAGACCTCTTCATACAAGTCTCCATTCAAAAAGGCAATTTTGACGTCCATATGGTGAAATTCAAGATCATACTACATAACAAGTGCCATGATTACTCTAAGAGCATCCTTAGCGGATACGAGAGAGAAGGTCTTTGTATAGTCAATATTGTCTTTCTGATTGTAGCCGTTAGCTATTAGTTTAGTTTTATACCTTTCAACTTCACCTGTGGCTTTATGTTTGGTCTTAAAAACCCACTTGCAACTAACTGGTTTGAACCCATCTAGTAATTCTGAGAGTTCCCACACATGATTATAATGCATGGAGGCAATTTCTTCATTCATAGCCTCTAACCAATTAGAAGAGTGAGGATTGGACATTGCCTCTTGAAAAGATATAAGTTCTACATAATCAACAACATTTAAGTGAAATTTCTGCAAATATACCATGTAATCACTAGAAATTGTAGGTCTACGAGTTATCTAAGACTACCCCAATTCAACAACTGGTTCTTCATTACTTTCTAAGGGTGGTTGTACTTCAACCTCATCTTGGTTTATGACATTATCAGTTCTAATTGAAGAAGATGGCACAAGTAGAATGGTGTTTTCATCACATATAGTAATAACTCTATGTACAATTCCCCCACTATCTAAGGCATCTTCAAAAAAATATGCTCAATCTAACTCCATAACCCTGGTGGTGAGGTTTGCACAATAGAATCTGTACCCACGTGATCTTATGCAATGTCCAACAAAGAAGCTTATGATAGTTTTAGAATCAAGTTTCATCTATTGAGGGTTATAGGCTTTCACTTGTGCCTTACAATCCCATATCCTCAAATGCTTCAAAGTAGGCACCTTTCAGAAATAACATTCATAAGAGGTCTTTGGCACTGACTTACTAAGTAATTGATTTAGAATGTAAGCAGTAAGTGCATCACCCCACAGGAACTTTGGTAAGAAAGAGTAACTAATCATACTCCTAACCATGCCTATAAGAGTATGATTCCACCTTTCTGCAACCCCATTTTATCGTAGGGTACCTGACATTGTATATTGGGCTTCAATATCATGCTCTTGTAGAAATGAAGCAAATGGACTTAGATTTCTACTAACCTCTGTATATCTCCTATAATATTCTCCACCTTTATCAGATCTAACACATATGATGGCCTTACCAGATTTTAATTCAACAGCTGCCTGGAAATCCTTAAAGGCTTTCAATGATTCTTGTAACGTCTGGTTTTCATTAAATGACGAAAACGAACATGTTTTCAAAGCAAGTCTCCCGAAAATGAAGTAGTTAAAATTCTAAAAAATTTGAGTAATATTCTAAACTCCAAAAAATGAGAATCCTAACTTCAGACAGAAGGAAAAACAGAGCTAGAATGAAGAAACAAATTTTAATGAAAACCTTATAAAACATAATGGCATTTTCGTAATTTCAGGTAATTTTTGGAATTCACATAGGAGGGATTTTTAAATCAAAGTTTTGAGTTCTTTAGGGTCCTCACGGGCCCTGAAAACCATGAGAAGCCTTGGGACAGTTAACTCCCTTTCGGTGGACGTTTTCCAACGTCAGTATACCTGAATTTTGATGGATCCGTTCAGAAAGGTTTTAACTCCGATTTGGGTGATTCCAAAGGTATTTTTATTTATTGGGAACTTAAATTTCATAATGGAGAAGATAGTTTTTAAAAAGGAGCTAAAATGAAGGAGAAACAAAAATGCAAAGTATGAAGAGTTAAATTAGAATTTTTTAGAAAGTCATTTTGCCCTAACTATATATAGGTGATGCCTCACACTCTCCCTTATTTCACTTCAGATTTTCCAGCCCCAAATTAGAAGCAAAGCCCTAGGAGAGTGGCGCACCAAGAGAAGGGAAGAAGGAGGAAAAATTCAAGCCTTTAGGTATGAAAATTTGCTTGTTTTTCATGCTTTCTCTCTACCAATCTCTTCTCCTCTTTTCCCCTCTTCTTCTCCATGATTTTTCTGAAGTTTTGAGGGCTGTTTTGAAGGAAGAATAAAGGGGAATTTTCGGATTTGAAGAGAAGAGCTTGGAGAAAGCAAGATTCAAGCCAAACTAACTAAGGAAACAAGGTAAAAATACATTCTATGGTAGCTATGTTGATGGTTCTTTCTTCTCCATTTCGACCTACACTAAGAAGCCTAAGAAGATATGATTTTCAAGCCCAACCAAGCATGATTCTTAGGTATTTGATGGAGATGAATAAGAATATGCAAAGAAAACTATGAAATAGGCATTAGGATTCAAGATGCAAAATCTAGGATTTCTAGTGCACCTTTCAAATTTTGAATTCATGTGATGCTTCCTAGGTCTAATTAAGAGTTTATATGAGTTCTTGAGACACCTAAGATGCTCCCCACAAGCCACTTCCTTAAGAAAATAAAAAAAAAAAACTCCAAGAAGCCCAAATGATGCCTATGTCTCGGCCAAGAGGGGTTCTTGTAGTGGAGGAGAGTTTTAAATTTTTCTAAGGTCATTCTTGAGTCATATTTGATGAATGAAGATGAAGGAAGGCCTTGAAAAAAAAATTTAGAACTCGTGGAAAGTGATTTGGTGTCTTAGGTTCCATATTATGACCTAAAGAAGTAACATGATGTTAGGCCTTTTGTTTTGATGGTGTGATGACTCCAATAGGCTTAAAAGGAGTCAAGAATCATATTTGAAAGGAAAGAATGAGGCTTAGAAATTATTTGAGGGGTGTTGTTTCATTAGGTACCTTTATAAACCATAATGAAGGTTATAGAGCAAGCTAGTGTTTCACTTAATTATGTGACCTTAGAATGCGTTTCATAAATCTAATTGGCTCCCATAAATTGTATTTAGGCCAAGAGAAACCATCTCTACTAAGTTGTGAGTCTGTGGCCGAAAGAGGAGGTTTGAATTTCAAGGAAAAAGTGTGTGAGTGTACACAAGGTAGCTCTCTTCACCTTCTCTCATGCATGGATAGGTGTTTAACTTGTTTTAAAATGTGTGTATGTATATTTTCAAGCTATGAAAAGTATGCTAGCATGCCTTTATATGCCATGATTCTTGAGGTCATGTTATGTTTTTCAATGAGTACATGATGTTTGTATAAGTTTACTTGTGTGTAAAGGGCAAAAAACTCTTCCCTTTAGTGAGGGTGAGCCAAGAACCCTTGAGCTTGGTTGAGACAAAGTAAAGAGTCTCCCAAAAGCAAAGTGGGTTCCCAAAAGTATAATTGAGTCCAAAGCTCTTAAAGAATAGGTAAGGTAAGTCCAAAATTCATGAGGAGAAGTGTGAGGCTAATCCAAACACTTGGTAAACTCTTGAATGTCTTGTATGATTTATTCACATACTAAGTTTGCTTTGTAAATGTCTATGATTTCCATTTTTCTGTGCATATATTTGTAAAGCTTATTTTGTACATATTATGTATGATTGAATGGGAGATGAGCTATTGAGATTCTTTGAATCTCATCCCCTCCTCTCCAATACTCTAACATACTAGGTGGACTAAGTAGCTATGGTAAAGGGGGCCAACAACAATGAAAGAAGGAGATTGACAACTATATGTCTAACTTTTATTCTTTTTGAATCCATAATGATGCTTCACAAAGTATATGATGTTGTAAATATACCATGACCCTTAAGACATGTATAAATACATTATTATGTGATGTTTATATGTATGGATATGATGTATGACCTATAGCATAGATTTTAAATATGTAATGCCAAAGTATGCAAATTGAAAGTATAATGGAAATGTGTATAAGTGTGGAGTGAATGACCAAAATAAGATGCATGAGGTTTAGAACTATTTGGGTAGCTCACACAAGTCTTAAATATGCTTTTAAACTTGCCTAAAAGGTGCCAACACTAAGGGAAAGCTATTTGGCGAATTTGGTACCCCATATGGAGCCAAATTTGACCATAATAGAACTCTATATCACTTTTTAGCCAATTAAGTTAATATTGATTTGAAATTTGGCATAAGATTAGGTATCATTGAGAGCTTTTTGGAAAGCTAAAGATCATAATTTTTGGAAGTGTACAAAATATTTGATGATTTTTCAAAGTTGGTAATTTTTATGGTTTCTGGTTTGCTGCACTATTCATTTGGTCCAAAATTAAACTCTGTCACCCGAGGATCAAATGATGTCCAATTATCATGAAATTTTATATAAAGAAACTAAATAATTACAGTGACTCATGACAACTAAAATTACCTTAATTGGAGGTCCAGAGAGGGAGATATGAATTCTTAAAGTTCCTGTCCAGTATTAGTAAATTTGCCTAACCAAAAGTACTATTCCATTGAATTTCAAGGTTTGGGCTTAATGAACTAATCTAGAGATTTTTTTTCCTCTAGTTAACATCCACATCTTTCCAAATTGATATCATTTGCATGAATTAGATTTTTGTGGAATTAATTGAACATTTTTAAAGTTTTTTGCAGAATTCTGTGATAGTTCCAAAATTCAGTCAGACCTTTAGACTATTTTGGATGTCAAACATCCTCTATGATGAATGTTATGATCTGGACATATTTTTAGTATAAATTAGACATTTAGAGCTTTCCAAAATAACCAAGAACACATGATTTAAATTTTTCTAGAATTAGTTATAATTTTTCAAAGTTTGCGCAGAAAAGAGGCCAATTCTGGCCGAGAATGAACTTCCATTTTTCATGCTCCATTTTGGTTTCCATGACTTGTGGGCATGATTTTGTGATACAAATGAGTTGTTTGGATTTAATTAAATATGAGAATATATATTATGAGCTCATATGGTCCACGTGACACTAATTGAAATTTTTAGATATGACGCAACGCAAAATTAATCCCACTTTCCTTACTTTTTCTATGGGAAATCCATATAGATCATGATATTATGCCATTTAAAAGCATAAGATAAGCTAGAATTTATGGTGTTACAATTCTACTTTCTCATGTAGGAGTTCAACCCAACTATACCTTTAATGATCATCTATGAAGGTGATAAAATACCTAAAACCACCCATACCTATAGGTGTAATGGGTCCACAAATATCAGTATGAATACGATCCAAAATGTTATCAAGCCTCTTTACCCTTTGATTTCTAGCTCTAGCAGGAAATTTTCTCTTAATGCAATCAACGTATGCCTCAAAGTCAGAAAAATTAAGGTTTTGTAACACACCTTAATTAACCATTCTTTCTAATCTCTCTCTAAAGATGTGACTTAGATGCCGATGCCATAACATTGAGGAATCCTCATTAGGCCTTTGACGCTTTTTCCCAATGACAACATTCACATCGGCATTCTAATGTTCAATTGTACAATTATTCAAATGATATAAACTGTTTAATAAAGATGCAGTGATAATAAGTCGTAATCTAAAAGGACATCAATATTTCCATTTCCTTGCAAAAATGAATAACCACAATTATCCAATTCAGAAGTTGAAATCAAATTCCTTCTTGTAGAAGGTACATAGATAACTTTATTTAATTTTAAAACATGTCCAAAAGATAAACAAAGGGAAACAAATCCTATGCATTCCACTGCTACTTTACTACCTGCAATTCCCAAGACTAACTTTTCTACTTCACTTGGGATCCTCTAGTTTCTGAGTCCCTGCAAGGTATTCACAACATGGAAAGTGGCACCACAATCCAGCCACTAAGAATAAGATGAAATTTCAAGACTATTAGATTCAAAGCAAACTAGAGCTAGGTGGGTGTTTTTAATACCTTCCTTTTCTTACTTGTTCTTTCGTTTATAACAATCAGATATCTTATGTCCCAATTTCTTACAATAATTGCACTTACCTTTGAAGTATTTCTTCTATGGATCATTTTTCTTCTCATTGTTTTTCTTAAAGTTTGACTTACCAATCTTTTGTATCTTAAGCTTCTTTCCTTTCTTTTCATCACGACTACTCAATTTGCTACTTGATCCTTAGGACAAGTAATTTATAGATTGTGACTTATACTTCTTTATTACTTCTTCTTCTTGAGTCAGAATTGAAATCAATTCGACTACAGACCATTCCACTTCCTGAGAATTGTAAGAAGTTCGTAAGAAATTGTATTCAGCTAGCAACGACTCAAGAACATGGAAGATTAGAGCACTTTCACCCAAATCAACCCTATATGACTTCATTTTGTTGTAATAATGAATGAGTTTCAGAATATGCTTCCTGACCCTTGACACTCCACCATATCGGGTGTTGTGTAGCAAAGAGAGATAATAGTTCTTCTGAGTTTTATCAAACTTATATTTCTCACCTATAGCTTTCAAATATTCAACTGCAGTGTCTTTGTCAGGAATACTCTCCCTAATTCCATTCTCAATGGTGAACTTAATGGCTGCAAGATAGATCCAGTCTGATTCAAACCATTGCTTAAGATAAGCTTTCTCAGTAGCACTAAATTGAGGAGTGAGATCCACTAGTTTAGGTTCTCTAAGAGCCAAATCCTTTTCAAAGATTGTAAGGTACATATGCAAGGACTTCTTCCAATCATCATAATTGGTCCCATTGAAAGTCTTTACCAGTGATAGTAGTTAGAAAGCTGAAACTGAAATTTAAAAGTGTAAATTAGAAATATTAATTATGCACACGTAACATAATTATAATACAAAATTCTCAATTAAAATTTCAATTATGCAACTATAATATTTAAAGAAAACTCATGTACATCATAGATTTTGCTCAAGAATTTATAACTAAATGCGTTCAATATGACCATACCTATGAGGTACGAGAAATATTAAAAATATTGTGTTACGTGCCTATCAATAAGAGTATAAACCCTAAAATTACATTAATAACATTGTACCTATGGGGTATATCGATTATTAAGGTAAAGTCCTTTCTCATTTATTTAGTTATTTATGCTCTAATGATAATTGGGGAAATTATTGTGGACTAAACATAAAATTAAGAAATCTTTAAAGGCAAAAATACAATTATGGAAGTCATTTGAGGCAAAAAGAAAGAAAAGGAAAAAAAAATAGAATTTTGGATTAAAATTGGAGAAATTTTGAATTTCTGGGGTTTTTTCGCAAATTATAAAAGGTTAGGGCACTTTCTATAATTTACTCTTGGGTTTGGATTGCAATTACACCAAACTCTCTCAAATCCTACAGCTTAGATCCACTTATTAAATCAATGGCTAAGATTATAACGTTTAATCGATAGCCCTGATCTGTTCGATTAAATGAATTACTTAGATTCTACTAGCCACTTAAGTGAAACGTAGTGTTTCACTTGAGAATTGACAGATGAATTAGATTTGAGTTTAAGAATGGACGATCTAGATCACTTTGTAACCTTTAAGTGAAATGGTGCGTTTCACTCTAACTCAGAAATGATGTCGCACGGCTCATCTTCCTCTTCTAGACGGATCCCTACAACTCAAATGTGACCTATGCCAGATTCGGTGGCCAACTCAACGCTCTCCCATGCTTTTTCGACTCCTCTCACGATGGAAAAACCACTAAAACAACTAGAAACTCACTGTGAATAATTCCCCTATCCTAATTTGGACTAGTTCAAGCTTAAACATAACAACATGTTTCACAAACCCCTTTTAATATGGTGTTCGATATGAGCATTTTATTTAGTAAAAATTCAATCTAATGACATAATCATAATATGTGCATTCATGTAAGCAATACCTCTCATTCTAATTAAAAGAAGCCAGTGCTAATTTCACTAAGATAAAAAAATCCTAAGTTTTAAAGATCACGACATTCATTCATGGAATTTAGCATGAAAACATTCAAATTCACCTAATGCAAATAAACTACTAGCATCCAGGCATGTAAATACGTCATTAATTTTAGTCAATTTGATTCCATTGTGTCAAAACAAAAAAAAAAACCCGATCTCTAGGGTTTATATGTGAAAAATTTGGGCTTTGAATATTCTTGCCATATTTTTCCAAAATCAACATCAATTATCATGTTTTTAGGGATTATAATTAGCGCCGCTCTAATACCATATATTAAATATAATCCCTAAATACAATAATTTTACAATTAACATTGAGAATAAAAGAATTGAGCATACTTGAAGATGCCATTATGTTGTTAATAGCTTTTCTGGGAGAGTTGCAATCCACTTGGCCTCTTAGATATTAGAGCGTTATAAATTTAGAAGATTGAAAGAGAGTGTGTGAGAAAAGAGTGCAGTTCTTTTGAGTTGATGTAAAGGAGCATGTGTAAACGTTTACAATGACCAGGTCAATAATTATTAAATGTGCATTATGTTAATTTAAGTAATTAATAACTAAAAATTACTAAAACTCTCTCTCATTATCTTGACTCTGTCAACATTATAATAAGAAACCTACTGACAACCAAGGATTGTGAGTTAGGCCTCTACCCAATAGGTTAACACATGTGAACCACTTATCATAAAACACATGTGTATATACTAAGCTTCATTCTGTTCTAAGCTTAATAATTTATCACTTAATCAATTAATTTTAAAATATTATTTTTAAATATTTAATTAATGCTAATTTACAAGTAATAGTTATTAAAATTATTCTAACAATAGTAACAAATATTAATGATTCAAGTATAATAATGCCAAGATGCAGTACTTTTTCTAATCCGACGGCATTATCACCAAATTCCAAAAAAATGTGTTAAGAATGGCGCATTTTTTTTACCAAATTTAAAACTCAAGTTTCTATGTTGTTTGATGGCACATTTGTGTCTCAAACGAAGGGGTCATTCTGATCCCTCCTTTTATTTTTTTAAGGGCCCATTTACACTCCCTTGTAAATGTGGTCATATTGATCTTTTTTTTTTTTTAAAGAGCACATTTACTCTCCCTTGTAAACGTAATTTTTTAACGCACGAGTAAAATTTTGTAACGGTGTCATTGAATTGACTGAAAATATTACATAATGATGCAATATTTTTTATACCGATTTTTTTAAATTTTTTTCTTTCATTGCAAGTGGCTAAAAAAAACGGAATTATAATACTTTACATGCGTGGTAACACCGACAGCCAGAGAGGCGCATTTGATATTTTTGTGGACCCCAATCGTACCATACAATTCGCATACATTCCTCTTTGACTTCTTCTTTTTTTTTTTTTTTCTTTTTCGTTTTGTTTTATTTTGTTTTTATTTTTAGGCCGACCATCAGGAACTTATTCAAAGAAGGAGAGAAACAGTGAAAAAAAGAAACCCATGATTCAAAATCTTGACCCTTATCTTATGTTCAGATAAAGTGTCATTTCTGTCAATGCACGTGGGTGCCCTCTTTAGTTATTTTCTGTGGATAAATTTGGTTGAAATTAACATCACTATAATTTTACCATATCTCTCTTTTTCTTTTCACTAAGATTTCTGGTTTTCAACTTTCAATTAGCTATTTGTGGGATCTGAGAGAAGAATAAAAAAGATGCGTATATATTCAGATCTTAAAGTTTTAGTACTCAGGTTAAATGCTTGAGCATATGCTCTTCTGTATATCGCTTTGGAGTCTTTTTTTTTGTTGGCAATGAAATATTAATTGACGATAATAAATACCCTTTGTTATGTAGTTGCTCAAAATAGGCATCTTTCACGCCCTCCTTTGGTTAATTTGTAAAAGTGAAATAAAGGGATTGAGTGATTGGACTATACCTTTGAGTTTTTAAGCCATCGTCATTTAGTATAGAAAATATCGGATCTAGCATCAAAATATTAAAAACTTCAGTTTAACTGCTCCCGCCCACAATAATTAGCACGTAGACATAGGAATTACCAATGGCGGAGTCACTTTTACGCCCTGTTTGGAACTGGAGAAAAGTTGGATAAGTAAAAGAAAGTAGAATGAGAAAAAGTAAAATGCTTGTTTCATATGTTGTAATTGGAAACTAGTTTCTATCACTTGAATGGAAAATTCTCTATCTTGCAATTGCAATGAAATCTTTTTTTTTTTTTTGGAATTATGTTTGAAGTTACCATTTGCACTATGTTCCTATTGTCCGAATGCCTTAAATTACCATTTCTTAAATCAGATGTATTTTGGCCTCTTTTTTTAATATATCTTTTTTATTTTTATATTATTTTCATCTAATTAAACATAAAAGTAAAATGATATTTTCATTTTTTACTACATATGTCAAATATGGTTCTTGGTCACAAGATTTCTTTTAACTCCAGTTATCATTCTCATTTTAAAACCCATAAAAGTCATTCTTTCATACTAAACGGGACTTTAGTTATGCTTCTTAGTTTTTGAAAATTTATATGTATATATTATTGAATTTTAATGTTATATGCTCAGACAATTCTAAAAATTTGAACTGAATTGAGAAATGCATTATGTAATTTTTTATTTATTATTTGACATTTTAACTTGAACTTACTCAATCTATATATGTATATATATTATATAACTCTCATAACAAATATTATTATTTTCTTTATTTTTTTAAATATAATTTTTTTCTTCTTCTTCTTCTTTTTTGGATGTGAGGCATTCAAAGTATAATACCCACACTACCCATCTTTATTTTTTAACTATTTGAGTTAATCTCTAAACTCAATTTAGCTCAGTTGGATTAGTGTGATTTTAAATGTTAAATTATTAATTTATCAAAGTATTGGTTGTACAACAATTTTATTATTTATTACTAATATAAAAATAAAGAAGTATATTTTGTAATTTTAGTTTTTAATATTTTATTTAAACAATACATATTATAAAAGTATATTTTTTTTATAGGATATAAAATTTTTAAAAGAAAATTAGCATCAAAGAAACAATTTTCATCTAAATCTCATGAATCTAATTTTCAAAAATAATAAATTAAAATTAATTTAAAAAATTTGTCATCAAACTAAAAAAATAAATTAAAATTTATCCTATCACCCTAATGATCAAAATAAAATACAAAACAGAATATTTATAAAAAGACTAACCTGCGGTCTTGGCCTTGCAAATTACTCATCTTAATTTTATATGAATAAAGTCTCTCTCTCTATTAATGTACAAAAATTCGATTTTGATCGCCGTATCTCCCGGAGAAAGCAATCTTCCTTATATATAAAGAGTTGTGGTTTGTCACTGTTTATTTAGCGGGTTCGGATCGTCTGCGCATCGATGAAACAGTGCGTTTCATCTTCCAGCCACAGTCTTGGCCATTCATCCTCTATAATCTAAAACGTTCGTTTATCTCCCAAGATGCACAGGGAATAGAGCAAAAAAAAGGAAAAAGCATTGTTCATCCTCCTCAAACACAACGTTCACAAAACCAGGAGTGAAGCCCCTTTGTCTATCATCCATCCTCATTTTCATGGTAAGTTTTTGAGTTTGTGCTAATCTTTGTACCAGGAAGACCCTCCTTCAAAGGAATTCTTTGTTGGACTATTTCGAAGCAAAGCAGAACCCGAGCCATCAAAAACAATATTCGAGGCGTTCTGGGAATTCCCTTCTGATGAACTATTCCCAGTTGTACTAGCAGAGCTACTGTTTGAACTTTGCTGCTCAATGTGAATGAGTTGACCGAACAACAAGATGTAGGGTGCTTTGGCCTTAACTAGTTCCTTCAAGCTCGGGCTGGGATTTTCCATGGTCAACAAGAAAGATATATCAGCATTGTTCTTCGGGCTATTGTTGTAGGCACCGTGAGGAGGTTTAGTAGGCTGGACTGCATGGTCAAGCCTTGGAAATCTGCCCAGAAGCATATCTGATTGCAGCTTGTTGAAAGGGAAATCACATGGAGATAGTCCAAATTGAGCGTGTCTGGCTCCTTGTATGCTTACAAGACTATAATTGTCTTGAATGTTACATGGGGAGTTAGTTTGATTGAGAAGGTTTCCAGAGAATTGTGGCATAGGAATTTTATTGATAAGGAGAAAATCTGGGTGCTGTAGAAACCATAATTTCTTTCTTGGCTGTGAGAATGGTGGGAGATGGAAGCTTGGCATATTTGAGACCAGTTCAACCAATCAAGGGTTTACACACTTAACATTCAGAAGTAAATCTGGTTCATCCCACACTACCTGAAACATCACAACACAAGGAAAAAAAAAATTAAGCCAATCTCAAGGCAAATACGTAACGCGGATGGTTTAGGTACCTTTTAGCATTGATTTGCTACCCAAGTCATGTGCAATAATAAGTAATTGATGCATAGTTTGCAATCTCAGTACTAAATAGTTGTATAACAGTTGATATTATTAATAACTAACAAATGTTCTTGATCTAGAGCCAAAACACAAATTCTACATAAAGCAAAAAATGTCTTGCCCATTTCAAGTATTGCTTAACAGTTGATACAGATGATAAGAAAAATCAGCTCAATCTGATAAACTTCTAACCCTTTTCCATCTTTTTCCAGCATTTGTCATTATAGTTATATAAGCTACATGAGAAGTCAAAAAGATTAAAAGTAAAAAGAATTCTGCAGGAAGGAAATGCAAGAAATAAATCTAGGTGCGTTATAATTTATAACAAACAATTCAATATGAAAGTTAACATTAGAATAAATTTAGCCTCAAGGAAAAAGGATCTGAATATTCCTATAATAGTTACAGAATCCATGTGGTTACAAAATTCAAGCTAGTAAACATAGGAAAAAACAAATGAAAATTCTAAATGGTGCGCCTATAGAAGACACCATGGAGAATCAGGCCAACAAATGGGATCTGCAACTTGAACAGAAGATATTGTTGCCATGAACCAGTTTATCCTGAATGAGTCTTCAGTTTCAAAAGGCATTTTGAATCTCATCCCAGAACACCATTGTATTTGCATTGCTGCCCTCACCGAAGAGGCCTTAACGCAGAACTCTGGCGTGCTAACACGTGGATAGTAGACGACCTCAAACGGCCGGCCATTAACTGCAGAAGTTACAGGAGAGAGACGGACGTTCGCAATCGCGTAGTAGTTAGGATTAGTTATGGGGAGACGAAACGACATTGTTTCGGCTCTACTCACGCAATGCGCATCCTGTGATATGCGTAGAGGATCTAATCGCTTATTTAGCACCGTTCCTAATACTGTTTATAACTCTCGTCATTAATACTGTTCATATGTTGTTTGCACTGTTTATATTCTGTACTGAACTATTCATCCATATTTTTTTATTTTGTTTTATTTTTTTATTGTGAGACCTACATTTTTTTTGTAATCTCAGGGATTACTACTAGTTAGTTATATTTAGTATTTGTTTTAAATACACATTTGGCATTTCTATCTCATACCTTTTACATGATGAAAGTTTCAACTTCCTGCATTTGGGAATGTTGGAACTTTCCATGAATAGTATTCAAAATGCAGAAGTTACACTCTCGTTGTCTCTAAGCAGAATCATGTTAATGATCATCAAAGTTCAAAATAAGAATATGATCATCTTATCTTTCCGTTTGCAATTAATTATCTTATAATAAACCCATTAAAAGGCATCAAGCATGCATATTCAATCGATCCAATTTTGACCATTCAATTGATTCTTGATAAGTTTTTTGACAAGTTAATTTTCCATGTCAATTAAACTGGTTCAATAATTAGTACATCAATTTTTGACCAAATTAACTGATTCTAATCTCTGTCGTTGGGTTGCACTTTAGCTTGGGCAAAGAAATGCCCCTGTTTAGCAATGAGTGAAAGTTCAGAAAAGAAGTTGAAGAGATTGAGCATTATCTAAGATGAGTATGCATGGTAAATTTGATCGATTTAATGGCTGTTTAAATAAATTATCTTTTTTATATTATATTTTCAAGTTCTGCCGTTTTGCATTGGATATAGCAAAGAGCAAATATTTATTATTAATATTTTTTGGTAACATATGTTACCTGTTTATTTCAAATATAATATATATCTTACGATGAAAATAATTTTCTATTAAACGAAAATATATTAATCTTAAATATGATTATATAAGTTAATAAAATATAATAATATATTCATATTTCTTTATTTAATTATAATACATATATTAACTTAATTACTAAATATTATTTATACTTGTATATATTTAATAAAAAATATATATATTTAAAAGAATTCAATTACAATTAAACCATTGAACTTTTAAATCATTATTTATTTCGGTTTAATAACTGTTTTAATTTTTTAAATATTATATATTTTTAGATATTTATAGTTTTTAAATATTATTTTATAATATATATATATATATATATATATTAATTTAATTATGTACTATTTTATATATTTTTATACTTTTATGTATATATTAAGAAATAATTCATTTATGATCAAATTATTAAACAATAAATTGTTCTCTACTTTGATTCAATAATGGACTCAAGTTTAAAACATTGATTTAATAGCCGTTTCATCCATATATTCTTCTATTGCTACCGTAGGCCCAATCGTGCAAATGTATATCGCGGGGTTTAAAGACTTAAGTAATTTGTAAAAACTTTGGTCGAAAAAAAAACATATATTTCCTACAAAGTACGCTAAATTAAGACGATGAATCAATCCTAAGAATAAATGGGGGAATTGTGGTTCAATATCAATACGTGTAATCTTCGTCATCAGTATTATAATCCCTTCCATACATTAAGAGCCGTTTGGTTAAATAATGTAAATATATATAAATACATATATATAAAATAAATAGATAAAATAACAAATAATTGGTATATCTTTATTTTTTAAAAATAATTTAATAATTAAAATAATAAATATTACGTAAACTATAATCTCAATCGGGTCATAGCCAATTCGAACTCTTCTTCCCTGGCATCGTAATCCCAATCTTGCAAATATTGTATGTCGCGGGAACCACTCTCTATATCTCTAGCCAATGTGTCCCCAGACCCACCACGCCTACGCATTTCCAGCAGAAAATCGGAGAAGGATCGGATATTTATAAGCACATAACACAAGAATGCCGCAAGTGGGGCCAATTTGAAGTTCATCTTCATCAGCGTCACCAAGAAACACCCAACGAAAAAATTGAAGACACCCACTTCGAATCCAAGCTCCAGCTGTCTTGACAAGCTCAGTGACATCAGCCCAAACGCCCCACACGAAGACAGGTTTAAGATTCTTCCATGTGATCCCTTTTCCTCGTTCCCTTGCTGGCTAGCTCGGTCTTCCCAAAAGGAATAGAGGGAGGTCAACATTAAAACCAGAAAACCCACATGTGCTCTCACAAGAACATTCCTTGTGAATCCCCTGCATTTCTTAACAAAGAGCATCAAGGTGCATAAGATCAAACTTATGACACTGTAGATGACAATTTTGAGCAAGCTCAACTTGCCAAACAAGTCAAAAAAAGAGGGGCTCAGGGCATAACAGGTGAATCCAACTATACTTGACCCAAAGCCCAGAATTCTCCATGGCAATGGGTGGATGAGGAGTTTTGAAATTGTGATTGGCATTATAGATCAGGGGAGGCTTGAGATAGGTCGAAATTTTTGAAGAATTTTTGTAAGGCAAGTTAGGAGGAGAAGATAGTGAACTTTGGGTATGTGAGGAAGAGGAGGGACAGGTTCGTGGAAAGGGGGTTCTCCGTGTGGGACCCGATGGACAGTGAATTGGGAAATGAGTGTCTATTATTTTCCACCAAAAAGGAAGAGAAAGCGCTTGCAATCAATTGACGAGCTTGTCCAAGTCTCCAACATAACTATAAAAATTTTTGTTTTCCAACATGACCCGAACAGAAAGAGGTCTTGCTTTAGAGTTCCGCTTCATTCTGGCCCACGCCCTTGGGCTCTAAAGAACAAGAAACAGATCTTCGCATTTGAAAAAAAAAATTAAAAAAAAAAATCTAACCTCAACCCGGTATCACCTCTACAAAACATGAAAGCTAAGTTCATCGCAGTGGGCTTATTTCAGATTTTCTTTTTTATAAGGGATATTCTAAAGCTCTGAATTTTTCATAAAAGATGGCTATTTCAGTATTGAGCAAGTGCCTATCATGTATGATTAGTGAATAACTGGTCAAGTGAGTATTGTGCGTAGCCTTACTGATTGAGACAAGTAGGGGACTATTTATAGAAACTGGGCATTCCAATGACGTGATCCAAAGATATGTTGTCAACAAATTTAGCACCAAATCTCTTCATATTGGATTCTTGAGTTGATGGAAGTTAAAAAGTTTCACTATTTTTTTTTTTCTTTACTTCTAATTCATTTGATGATATTTTGGTACAAAATTCTTATGTTTCTTTAACTTTAAAGAATATATCTTTTGTTATTGACTGCTAATTGTATTAACACTGTAGATAAATTTGTCTTATTCAGACTAAAATAACTATATGAGTTAGATGGGACATTTGTTATGTCATTCAATATCAATATTTTTAGTTTAATTATAATTATTGAGATCAATTTCTTATTGTTTGTCTGATGTCCTATGGTGAAACATTTTATATATAAGTGCTTTTGAATAGTTATTATTTTGAAAATAACATATAAATGTAATGTTTAAAAGATTATTACTCAACAATTTTTTTCTTTTTTATTAGAAAGATCATGTTTGGATTTGATAGATGAAAAAATAATCATGTAAAACATTAAATTAAAAATTATAAGAATTTACAATTTTTTTAAAAAAAATAACATCCCATGCTTCATGGGTACTTGCTAGTTAATTATTAAATATATAACAATATTTTATCTATTTTAATAAATTTATTATTATAATCATATTCCTTGATTATATAAAAATTAAATTAATTTTTTGGAAATTATTAATTATTAGATAAATTAATTTTTTAAATAATTATTTAATAAAATATTCTTCTATATATCTAATAACTAAATGTGTCATTACTAAAATATATATATATATATATTTCTGAAAACATAATATCATCACTATTTATTAATACCATCTTCTTTTTCATCAACCCTGTGAACTAGAGAAATGCAGGTTAGGGCCAACGCGGGATTCCGCTGCCTTCTTTTCCATCCATGTACTCTGAGTCATCATTATACATATCATCTTGTTCATCAATACTATTGCCATTAGTGTCCGTATCATCTGCTTGTTCATCCCTACTATTACCATCTTTCTGAATTAGGATTCTCTTGCGTCTAGGAGGGAAGGGCCACTGAAGCCAACGCGGGATCCTAGTGCTTTCTCTTCCATAAGGGGACTCTTCGGCCCTCTTTTGGTATGATGATGAAAATAAAAAATGAAACAAAATTAGTTGTTTTTTGTGTTTAGTAGCAAAAAAATATAATAAAAATAGAAACAATTGAGAATTGCCTTGTTTGCACGGTAGTGTAGAAAAATAAAATAGTTTTGAAGCTAAAATTCTAAAAGGTCCTTAATACCCCTTTAATATAAGTTGAAATTGAAGTTGAAGTAGAGTTGGTACAACTTAAATTGAAACAGACATTTTATTAATTGAGTGTAAAATTCATGTTTAACAAATAAAAAAAAACACTTGAGATATATTTATGTGATACATTATATTTTTATAAAAATCATTACTTTATATATTTTTTAAATCATATACTTTTGAGATATTACTTTTAATTATTATATAATTTTTTTTAAGAAGAGGATCCTAAGATTAAGAAAAAATTATTATTTATTACTTTTTTAATTAATTACAAAGTCAAAAATATTATTCTTTTGTCATTTTTTTACCTAATTACAAAGTCAAAAAAATTAGTAATATTTAACAATAAAAATTATATATTATAAAAAAAAAACTAAATGTCAGTCAAATCAATTTTAATTGATATTCAGTCGATGAATGCATTAAATGAATTCACTAGCTGATAATTGCATTGTCGTAATGCATTGCCATAATATATATATATATATATATATATATATATAATATTTATTTATCTTATATATATATAATATAAATATATATTATATCATATATATAATAAATATAAGTGATTGAATTCAAACATATAATATATATTATATATATTATTAGAATTATAAACTATAAGATTTACAAACTAAAAAGTTTTTCAACAAATTTCAATAGAAAGTGCTTTGAAGAGCTTTTGAGATAATGGCTAAATAAATAAGTTGCAGTTTTTTGTATCTTTTTAAAGCTTTTCAAGAAATAACACAAGATCATTGATATATTTTTAGTTCTAAAAATTTTATCTTTATCTGGAACAATTTCATTTTTGTGGTTGAGACAATTAAACTATTTTGTTTAATTATATCAAAAAAATCCTGTAAATACTTGAAGTGATATTTTATCGAGTTAGAAAATATTAAAACATTATCAATATATACAATTGTGAATTGTGTATGAAAATTAAATTTGTCATTTTTTTTATATATATATACATATATTTATATATAATTATCCAATATATATATAATATTATATATATATATATATTATATTTTTACATTCCCATATTATTTATTTAATTTAAGAATATTTTGGTCATTTGTCATTACTTACTTTTTATTTCATCATTATTTTTATCCTATCAAATAGATAAAGAAAAAAAGTATTTTCTTTCCTTTTTGTTGGTTATACTAAACATAATTAATTCAATTCTATTCTCTTTAATATTTTTAAAAAAGGATTTTTATACTAAACCACACATTAGTCCATATTATTACCATCTTTGCCATTCTCAAAATCTTTGTTGTCATTTAAACCTCATTTCATATACAGAGTTTTTAATGATAGAAATGCAAAAAGAAAGTTAAATTAACTATAATGAAATAAATTATATTCGGTACAAGTAGATAATGAAAATAATTATATTTATATTTACTTGTTTGGTTAAATTGATAAAATAAGAATGGAATAGAAAGTAATTAAAAATAAAATAAAATATCCTCACAATACAACATACGGATGATATAAATATAACAAATATATTTTAATTATATTTATATTACATATTATATATACATATATATTATAATTTTATAAATGTATTTTAATATATATATTAAAAAGTATAATATATGTGTGTGTGTAGGGCAATACATTGCCATATATCTTTATCTATATCTACATCTATATATATATATATATATATATATATATATATATATATATATATATATATATATATATATATATATATATATCTTTGCATTGCCACACTATCCAACTAATTGATAGCCAATATTAGTCTAACCAATATTAGTGTAACTTCCAATTAGTTGGACACTTCTTAGTTGGTAGTTTTATTTTTTATAATTTTTAATATATATAAATATATATAAATTTTAATATTTAATACCATTTTAATATATTTATTATTTATTATTTTAATAATAAAATTTTTATTTTTATTTTTATTCTTTTTAAGAGTAATATAATATATATATATTATAAAATAATATATATTTATTTATATTATACATATTTATATATAGAAAATATAAATATTATATATATATATATATATAATTTATTGTGGTAATGCATTGTGCATTGCAACAATGAATATGTTAGCCAGTTTCACCCATTGAGATTTAGTCAGGATTTTGAACCAATTGAATTTTAGTCAAACAATTTTCAATTGAATGTTGATTAGTTTTTTTTAATTATTATTTATATAATTTATTATTTTTAATATTATATATTATTAATTTTTATTAATTTTTGGTTTTTTAATTAATTAAAACTATTAAAATAATTTGATGACAAAAATGAATTCATACAAATATCGTGTCTAAAATTAGACAATTAAAAAATTTTAAAAATTCAATTTTTTAAAAAATATATTTTTGCAAAACTTAAGAACATAATATGTAATATAACATGTTTTTACTGGCATGATTATAGTTATTCATTTAATAAATTAAGTGACTGGGTATAAGTTTTGTTGAGCCTTTACGTGGAGGAAATGAAACAATATAAATTGTACGATCCTAAGGTACAAATTGGACATTTTGTGGATTTCCTCCAGGCTTCCCTCCTCGTGTTACAGTGCAACAAATTGTGATAGAAGCCAACTTTCCCTTTCTAGATAGATTTCTAGCTACCAAACAGAGCTGAGTGACGAAATCAGTTTGCTTTTCCGTTTCCTTGGTTCAACCAAACAGGGGCCAGTATTTGTTTTGTTGCTATCTACTGTGTCACCAGACTCACCTCGCCAGCGCATTTCCAGCAGAGAATCGGGGAAGGATCGGATATTTATAAGCACATAACACAAGAATGCCGCAACTGGGGCCAATTTGAAGTTCATCTTCATCACCGTCAGCAAGAAACACCCAACGAAAAAATTGAAGATACCCACTTCGAATCCAAGCTCAGTGACATCAACCCAAACGCCCCACACGAAGACAGGTCTTGATTCTCCCATGTGATCCCTTTTCCTCGTTTCCTTGTTGGCTAGCTCGCTCTTCCCAAAAGGAATAGAGGGCGGTCAGCATTAAAACCAGAAAACCCACGTGTGCTCTCACTAGAACATTTCTTGTGAACCCCCTGCATTTCTTAACAAAGAGCGTCAAGGTGCATAAGATCAAACTTATGACACTGTAGATAACAATTTTGAGCAGGTTCAACTTGCCAAACAAGTCAAAGAAAGAGGGGCTCAGGCCATAACAGGTGAATCCAACTATACTTGACCCAAAGCCCAGAATTCTCCATGGCAATGGGTGGATGAGGAGTTTTGAAATTGTCATTGGCATTATAGATCAGGGGAGGCTTGAGATTGGACGGGGAAGGTCGAAATTTATGAAGAATATTGTAAGGCAAGTTAGGAGGAGAAGATTGTGAACTTTGGGTAAATGAGAAAGAGGAAAAGAAGAGGAGGGACAATTTCGTGGAAAGACGGTTCTCCGTGTGGGACTCGATGGACGGGGAAATTGGGAAATGAGTGCCCGTTTTCCACCAAAAAGGAAGAGAAAGCGCTTGCAATCTATTTACGAGCTTGTCCAATTCTCTAACATAACTACAAAATTCTTGTTTTCCAATATGACCCGAACAGAAAGAGGTCTTGCTTTAGAGTTCCGCTTCATTCTGGCCCAAGCCCTTGTGCTTTAAAGAAAAACAAACAGATCTTGGTAATTGAGAAAGGAATTAAAAAAACAAAAAAAATAATCTAA
Organism: Erythrophleum fordii; assembly: GCA_032878935.1. Taxonomy (NCBI): domain Eukaryota; kingdom Viridiplantae; phylum Streptophyta; class Magnoliopsida; order Fabales; family Fabaceae; genus Erythrophleum; species Erythrophleum fordii. The sequence continues at coordinate 41,182,009 of JAVQMF010000053.1, read as the reverse complement.
TCTTCAACCAGGTATCACCTTTACCAATACATCAAAGCTAAGTTCATCGCAGTGGGCTTATTTCAGATTTTTTTGTGAGGAATATTCTAAAAGCTCTGAAATTTTCATAAAAGATGGCTATTTCAGTAATGAGCATTTAGGTATTAGGTATTCATGTGCATTTAAATGAATTTTGTGATATGAATTCTGGAAGTTTATATGGCCTAAGTTTAACATTACTCCTCTAATCTCAAACAATAGTTAGAACAAAAATTGGCTGCTAACATGCTGCACATGACAATATGCAAAGTCATTCATTAGCTCTTTCTGCTTAGCTAGTTGCATTACCCTCCATAGTGCCTTTGTTCTGTTTTAATTTGCAGCAGGGGTAGCAGTAATCTTGGATTCTGTAGCCACCAATTTTTTTCCACTTTCATCTCTTTTGCTGTTTGATAATCGTAGTTACTCTAATATCTAAAGCTCCACTGAAGGGATTTCTTTGAGTCCACTTATCTTATGCTTGCAATGCACCCCTGGTAAACATAGATTTGAGCCAAGTGAGATATACCAGCAATTAATCTCTTGCCTTATTTGATGCCCATGATTATTTCCCTTTTGTCCTTCCAAAAAAATATTTTACGGACTTTCTAGAATCTAGAGAATGGTAATAGTAGGAAGAATGAGAATTGTATCCAGGAAACAAAAAAACCTTGAATTTATTTCATGCAATTCTTTAATATTGAAAAACCAATACGCCATTTATTTGATTAGCTAATAACAAAGCTAGGAATTTGATAGTGTTTTGTTCACCAAAATAGATTTCTTATTCAACTCATAGGTACAAAATGTTGATTATATTATTCTTTAGAGCCCTAAGTGCAGTGACATGTCTTCCTTTTTGTCCTTCATTATCTTGTCTTGCCTTGCCATAGTTATAATTTTGCCATTTGGATACTAAATTTCTGTCTGACTTGTCAATGTTTAGAAGTATATATTTGGACAGCAAAGCTCGAAAATAAAATACCAATCGACAACACAGAGAACAATGCCAGTGAATCCATCCCAATTACAAGTTTTCACAAATTTAAATGCCCATTTCAAGTTTTACATGATTATTAACAAACTTCTTCAACAGAGATATTATATATTAATGGACTGCATTACTGTCAATATCATAAAGGTTGAAGGATTTTACCTTAAAAGTATTTGTTGACTATTTTGAGTACATTAAAATCCTAAATTCATATCACTGTCACAATTTCATATTAGCAAAAATTGTTTCTTGACTAGTTGACATGAAAACAACATAGAAATCCCAATGGCAGAGGCTCTGAGGCATCAGATTAAACTTCAATAAAAACTGGAACAGCAGTTTAAGGTATTGATAATTTTTTTAACAAAACTTTGCTGCACAATACTCAAAAATCTGTAATCTTGTGTAAAAAATCTATTGCTTATATGTAAAGAAGAAATTAAAGTTGAGAATGGAGGCACAAGGGTTCATATAGCAATGAGAACTACATTATGAAGTCAAAATGCAAACAAATGGTTCACAACGCACAAACAGAACCGTGGCAAAGTGAAAGTTACCATGGTTGATTAAGCCATGGCATATGGACGAAGCTATGCCCTCCTTAGCCACGGTTTTCTCACAGTTAATGACCAGCTTTTTTTTCAGCGCACTTACCAAGTTGCTAGGTTCTTTATGACTAGAAAGAAAAGTTAAGAAGTTTATTCTCGACATTCATGTAATCAACGTTTGTTCTATGCCAAGTAATAACTCTGCCTGGCGTATCTCTTATAATGGGAGTCCATGGATAGATTTTCTTTCAATCAGTGTTTTAAATTGATGCATAGGAATATATGGGGTCCAAATATGTTGGGCCAAATTCTGTAGTATGTTTTGTGATTTTGTATCATACTCCCTCATCGATTCTTTTATACTAAATTTTTACCTTGCTGCATCTTTTGATATCAAGGGCCCGATTGGTTCGCTTTTTGAGATGTAATTTTTCTTTCTTTGCAATATATATTTTAATAATACTTGCTTTTAACTATTTTTTTTTTTAAATAAGGGCATATGTTTTTTTCATTTCATTTTCTTTTTATATATAATATTTATCTAACCAAACGAGCTTTTAAAATGTTGATTTTATATATTAACAAGACATGTCAATAAAGTCAATTGACGAATTCATTTATAAATAATACATATCAACAAGGCAGTTAGAAGTGATTATTAGGGGAGTTTATATCTCACTTTTAACATTTAAAACATACTCAAAATAGTATATCACTGCCTTCAACCTAGAAGAGCCTATGGAGCTACTCATGCATCCCATTTAGGCATCCAAAATCAAGAGTTGGGGCACCAAGATAGTGTGTGTTTGGATATATGTTGAGAGAGGATAAAATCATGTTTGCTGACCATGTTTTAGAAGAAACTCTGATTTCTTGCTTTTGATGAAACATGGTTTGAGGAAGCATGCCACTTTTCCAAACACGCTTATAGTATGTCGTTCATGCATGCAAATGGTGAAGTTCTGCGGCTTCTAAGTACAATGTTCATGTGCAATAATCGATTATTAAGTTCAAGCTTTTTAAAAATTTGGAGTGCCAAGGGATAAAACATATCATCAAGCATGTAAGATTTTCTCATGGTTTTGCCTCCAAATTATTTTTTTTACGTAAAGCTCAGATGTCGAGATGTCCAAGAACCATAATGGTCTTTCGGAATTGGCAGATAGGCATGTAATTCCGGGTTTTATTTTTAGGTTTTTATGATTTATTTTTGAATCGGCATGACATGAGACATGTTTGTGGTCTTGAATCTCTTATTTTAATAGATCAGGGAAGGCTGGAGATTGGAAGGTGATAAGGGTTGGGTGTAGTTATGAAGGACGAAATTTATGAAAAATATTACAGGACAAGTTAGGAGGAGGAGATGGTGAGTTTTGGATAAATGAGAAATAGGGAAGGAAGAGGAGGGATAACTTCGTGGAAAAAGAGGCCCTCTGTGTGGAAAAAGAGATCGACTGGATTGACAGTGAAATTAGAAAAGGAAAGTCATGTACCAAAAAGGAATAGAGACGGTATGGAATCCACTGACCACCTACTCGTTCAATCAAGTCTCCATGACTACAAAGGTCTTTCTTCGGAGTATGAGTTGATTCTGGCCCAGGCAATAGAATTTTGGTTAAATACATAATTTTTTTAATTAAAATAATAAGTGTATAATTTTATAAATAATTATATAATTTTTTAATTAAACTATATATTTATTATATTATTATTCAAAAAATATATACTTGTCATATTTTAATAAAAGAATTTAATAATAAAAGTATAAAGAATTACATATAAATTTATTATTTCATAAAATTTATATACTTATTATATTATTATTAAAAAATTAAACTTTTATTATATTTTGATTAAAAAATTTGATAACAAAAACTTCATATAAATTTATTTTTTTTTTAAAAAAAAATCAAGTACAATGACAAAGATGAACGTTTCAAGTCTTCAAACAATGAAAAGTTTTGCTTTCTATTGGCTCCAATTGTGCCCTAAAGTTAAAGTAAACATCTGGTTATTGACGTGCCACTTAATACATGAAAGCTATGTTCACCCAATATTATTATTTAAAAACCATTTTCACTTATTGGCCAAAGAAAAAACCATTTTCACTTAACGTTTATGGTTAAATTCGTATAAAAATTTTCAATCAGGGCTTCCTCTCATATCCTATTAATAGGATGGAAAATGTCAATCGTCCCATATCTAAACCGTCTCTAAGAAGAATCCATGTGCAAGGTTAAGAGATGACCTGGATTCAAACTCATCAAAAGGAGTTTTAAGAGCATTTGCGAATCCCTGAGTTCATAAATTTGTTTTCTATATATATATATATATATATATATATGAGTTTCAAGAGCATTTGTATATATATATACACACACACACATTATATATATTAGAATCTGGAGAATGGTAATAGTAGGAAGAATGAGAATGGTATCCGGGAAAAGAAAAAAAAAAAACCTAGAATTTATTTCATGCAATTCTTCAATATTGAGGAACCAATACGCCATTTATTTGATTAGGTAATAACAAAAGCTTGGAAACTGATAGTGTTCTGTTCACTAAAATAAAATTTTTATTCAACTCATAGGTACAAAGTTGATATAATATAATATAATTATTCTTTGGAGCCCTAAGTGTAGTAGCATGTCTTCCTTTTTGTCCTTCATTATATTGTCTTAATTTTGCCATTTGGATACTAAATTTCTGTCTAACTTGTCAATGTTTGGAAGAATAGATTTGGACAGTAAAGGTCGAAAATAAAATACCAATGGACAACCCAAAGAGAACAATCCCAATGAGTCCATTCCAATTACAGGTTTTCACAAATTTAAATGCCCATTTCAAGTTTTACAAGATTATTAACAAACTTCTTCAACAGAGATGTTATTCTATATTTATGTACTGCATATCATAAAGGTTGAAGGACTTTACCTCAAGTATTTGTTGACTATTTTGAGTACTTAATATATTTAAGATCCGAAATTCATGACCAGTTTTTTTTCAGTGCACTTACCTAGTTGCTAGGTTCTTTATGATTAGAAAGAAAAGTTAGAAAGTTTATTCTCAACATTCATGTAATCAATGTTTTTTCTATGCCAAGTAATCACTTAGCCTGGTATATCTCTTATAATTTATTGGCAGGCTTTCTTTCAATCAGTGCTTTAAATTGATGCATTCGAATATACGGGTTCAAATATGTTAGGCCAGATTCTATCATATGTTTTGTGATTTTGTATCACACTCTCTCGTTGATTCTTTTATACTAAGTTTTTATCTTTCTGTATCTTTAATATTAAGATCTCATTTGATTCGCTTCTGCGATGTAATCATTTTTGTAATAATTATTTTGTCTTTATAATTATTATTCAATAACATTTATTATTTTTTATTATTTTTTTAAAAGTAAAGATATAAACTTTTTATTTTTTTTCTTTATATGTTTAACATTGATTTAATTAAACGAGCCCTAATATGTTGGTTTTCTATATCAAAAAGACATGTCAACATAGTCAATTAATGAATTCATCTATAAAAAATACATATCAATAATAAGACAGATAAAAGTGGTCATTGAGGGAGTCTATGTCTCACTTTTAACATTTAAAATATGATCATAACAGTATATCAGTGCTTTCAAGCTTTGAAGAGCCTCTGAAGCTACTCATATATCCATTCATGCATCCAAAATCAAGAGTTGGGACACCAAGATAGATTGTCATTCATGTATGCTAATGGTGAAGTTTTGCGGCATTTAAGTACAATGTTGTTCATGGGCAATAATCTATTATGAAATTCAAGCTCTTAAAAAATTTGGAGTGCCAAGGGATGAAACATATCATCAAGCTTGTATAATTTTTCTCATGGTTTTGCTTCCAGATTATTTTTTTTACGTAAAGTTCAGATGTAGAGATGTCCAAGAACCATAATGGTATTTTGGAACTGGCAGCTAGGCATGTAATTCCATGTATTATTTTTTAAGGTTTTTATGATTTATTTTTGAATCGACATGACATGAGACATGTTTGTGGTCTTGAATCTCTTATATTAATAGATCAAGGATGGCTCGAGATTGGAAGGTGATAAGGGGTGGGTGTAGTTATGAAGGACGAAATTTATGAAAAATATTGCAGGACAAGTTAGGAGGAGGAGATGGTGGACTTCGGATAAATGAGAAATAAGGAAGGAAGAGGAGGGATAACTTCGTGGAAAAAGAGGTCCTCTGTGTGGGACTGGATGGACTGTGAAATTGGAAAATGAAAGTTGATGCGTACCATCAACGAAAAGAAAGTGCATGGAATCCATTGACCACCCAGTCGTCCAATCAAGTCTCCAGCATGATTACAAAGATCTTGCTTTTGTTTTCGAGTTAGAGTTGAGTCTGGGCCAAACGTATGAATTTTTAACCATAAATGTATAATTTTTTAATTAAAATATAATAAGTATATAATTTTATAAATAATTATATGATTTATTAATTAAATAATCATATTATTATTAAAAAATATATATACTTGCCATATTTTAATTAAAAAATTAATAATAAAATTATAAAGAATTATGTATAAATTTAATATTTTGCAAAATTTATATACTTGTTATATTTTGATTAAAAAATTTGACAATAATAACTTCATATAAATTTTTTTTAAAAAAAGTACATTGACAAAGACGAACGCTACAAGTCTTCAAACAAAGAATAGTCTTGCTTTCTATTGGCTCCAATTGTGCCCTAAAGTTAAAGTAAACAACTGGTAATTGATATGCCAATTAATACATGAAAGCTATGTTCACCCGATATTATTATTTAAAAACCATTTTCACTTATTGGCCCAAAAAAAAAACCCTTTCCACTTAACCTTTATGAACAAATTCATATAATAGTTTTAATCACGGTTTCCTCTCACAATCTATTAATAGGATGGAAAATGTCAGTTGTCCAATATCTAAACCGTCCTTATAAGAAGAATCCATATATGCAAGGTTAAGTGTGTGTTTAGAATCTCATTTCAAAATTATGTTTGTATAAAAACAATAAATTATTGCTTTCTCACAATTGTGATTTTGAACTTTAGAAACGCAGGACCAAACACACCATAAGAGATCACCAAGATTCAAACTCACGAAGAGGAATTTTAAGAGCATTTGCTAATCCTTGAGTCACAAATTCGATTTCTACATTCATATATATATATATATATATATATATGTAGCACATTACATATATTAGATGTAATTGATTTTGTTGGTGAAAATAATCCCAAAACAATCATCACTAGAACTTGCGCAAAAATGCTTTCAAAGCATTTACCAACAGTTGAACTACAAGTTTTTCTTTGTTTTTCATTTGCAACATATTATATGTAATTGGTTCTCTTGGCTGTTTACTACTATTTTTTTTTTACCAAATATGTTTATAATGACTTTTTGGTTATTTACTAATTTTGCGGTATATGAGATGATTTATTTATCTGTATTGTTATAATTATTATTGACTATTATATATTATATCATGTAAAATTATATATATACATAATGTTATTAAATTTTTATTTTAAATTCTTAAATATATAATTTTTGTGTAATATATATAAAAGAAAATATCACTCCACCATGACTGAGTAAATCAGTTCTCTTTTGTTTTTCTGGCCCTTTGGTATAGATGGCATTTGTATTTTGTATTAGTAATAATCTCTTCACAATGAAAAAGTGGGGAATTTAAAAATAATTGTTATTTTACATTTTGTTTAATATATTGATAACAATAAAATATAAGGTATTTAAAATATCATGTTTAATATGATAATTAAAATATATTATAAAAAATCCCAATTGATTTTTTGTTAAAATTATTAAAGCTAAATTTAAATACATATCATTATAATTGTAATGTATCATTTTTCATTCAAAATCTCATCTTACTTTGCCTCTGAATATTGTGAATATTACCAAACTTTTTGAGTATCGATCAATATTGTAAATTTAAGGTGACTATGTTTTTTGTTTCTTCTTCTTGAGAATTGTCATTTCAACATCCCATTTTTCTCATTAATTTATTGCCTTACAAACATACATCTCTATTTTAATTTGAATAATATTCCCTACGTTTTGAGAAGGAAAGTTTTTAATATTGGAATTTGAATAATATTTCATGCGTTTTGAATTTTTAATATTGAATTTTTTTTAATCTTTAACTTTCGTCCTTTATAGTTGTTAATTACATTATATTGAATTAATATAAATGTTAAGGTTTATGGCACAAATGTGAGCATAAATTATGTAAAAATTTTGTTTCATTTGGAATTTTTATTTCACTACTTCAAAATGTATTTTTTTTATGAATAAAATTTCCCACGTGAAACTTGTTAAACTATAGTATATGTAATATATATCATATCCTTTTAACCTTGTAAAGACTTCGATTTATAAGCCTTCTTAAGAGTAAGTTAATGATGGTTTAGTCTGTAAGAATATATGACAATATAACATATAATTTAAATAGATGTATAATATATATCTCATTTTAACTTAAATAAATTTAATTAGTATATGTAACTTAATAGTTTGTAAGGATATATGACATATATTGCATTTCTTACTAAATAAATTTAATTAATATATTTGACTTAGTAGTTTGTAAAAATGTATGACATGTAATCTAAATAGATGTATGACATGTATTTCATTTTAATCTAAATAAATTTAATTAGTATATGTGATTTAATAGTTTATAAATATGTATGACACATGTATGTAATTATTTATCATGCATCTATCTATTTAGATTACAATAAATTTTTTATGTGACAAAAAAATAAGATTATTAATCAATAATTTCACTCAAGTAAATTTGAAAGAAAATGATGACATGATTAAATTATAATGGGTACTTGGACTTATATAAAAAATTAAGTAAATTGATATTTTGGCATTGAAAAAGATCAATTACTTTTTAATTTGGATTTTCAATTTTTGTTGTTGTTGTTATAAAATACAAATAATTTTGAACTAATTTACATGTCAAGTGAACTATTTATTTAAAAAATATTTTTAAATATATTAAATATAAATATTCATAAAAATATAAAATAATAAATGTTAAAAATATAATTATACTTGATTACATAGTATGTTTCTTTGTGTGCATATATATATATATAAGTATTTATTTAATTTATATGTTTTTATATATAATATTTTGCACATATATAACAAGAATGCAAGCAAGCATATGGTACATTCCAAGTCATAAGTTCAGATCTTATCCTAGCTAATTTTACAAATTTACATTTCATATATAAAGTCACGGGATGAATATTTGATTAGGGCTCGACTTGGTGCTAAAACAAGGCTAAAAGAGGGAATTTAAAGGCTCTTGTACCGAGATGTAATAGTAACAAATATTAATGATTCAAATATTACGATGCCAAGATGCAATACTTTTTCTAAACCGACGCCATTATCACCAAATTCCAAAAAAAAAAATGTGTTGATAATGACACTTTTTTTAACCAAATTTAAAACTCAAGTTTCTATGTGGTTTGAAGGCACATTTGTGTCTCAAACGAAGAGGTCATTCTGATCCCTCTTTTTTTATTATTTTTTTAGGGCACATTTACACTCCCTTGTAAATGTAATTTTTTACTGCACAAGTAAAATTTCGTAACAGTGTCTTTGAATTGACTGAAAATATTACATAATGATACAATATTTTTTATACTGATATTTATTAAACTTTTTTCTTCCATTGCAAATCGCTGAAAAAACGGAATTTTAATGCTTTGCATGCGTGGTAACACCGACAGCCAGAGAGGCGAATTTGATATTTTTGTGGATCCCAATCATATGGTACTATTCGCATACATTCCTCTCTGACTTTTTTTGTTTTGTTTTTATTTTTTATTTTTAGGCCGACCATGAGGAACCCATTCAAAGAATGAGAGAAACAGTGGAAAATCAAACCCATGTTCCAAAATCTTGACCCTTATCTTATGTTCAGATAAAGTGTCATTTCTGTCAATGCTCATGGGTGCCCTCTTTAGGCTCCAGTTAGTTAAACGGAAGGCAAGGGAGGAGAGGGAAGGAGAAGTTAATAGAGGGGAGGAGATTTAATAAATTATATTTAATTGAAAGGGAAGGGAGTTATATTTGGTTGGAAGGGAAGAGAAGATTATTGTTTGGTTCAGAAAGAGAGAGAAGGTAATTATATTTAGATAAATTTATCTTTTATATTATTTTAATTTTATTTTTTATAAAAAAATTATTTATATCAATAATTTTTTTAAAAAAATTATAAATTTCAATCTTTTTTTATTTTTAATTTTTGATAAAAAATTAATTTAATTTTTATTAAACATTAATATATTACAAATTTAAAAATTTAAAAGGGATAAAAAAGTAAATTAAAATCTAAAAAATACCCCACCCCTCCAAAACCCCCCAATTTGGAAGGGAGGCAAATTTGGGTCCCTCCCCTCCCCTCCCCTCCAATTTTATCCAACCAAACACTCCCCTCCCCTCCCCTCCCCTCCCCTCTAAAAACTCCCAAAAACACATCCTTAATTATTTTGTGTGGATAAATTTGGTTGAAATCAACATCACTATAATTTTACCATATCTCTCTTTTTCTCCCTACTAATATTTCTGGTTTCAACTTTCAATTAGCTATATTTGTGGCCTCATTTGTTTGTTTAGTTCAGTGGGATGTGAAAGAAGAATAAAAAAAGATACGAGTATATATTCAGATCTTAAAGAAGCTTTAGCACTCAGGTATAGGAATTACTAATGGCGGAGCCACTTTTACGCCCAGTTTGGAACTGGAGAAAAGTTGGATAAGGAAAAGAAAATAGAATGAGAAAAAAATAAAATACTTGTTTGATATGTTGTAATTGGAAATTAGTTTCCAGCACTTGAATGGAAAATTCTCTATCTTGCAACTGCAATGAAATCTCAATTTTTTTATTGGTGGAATTAGGTTATTTACCATTTTGGCTTTTATTCCTATTCACCGAACCAATTCGGATGCCATATATTACCATTTTTTAAATCAAACGTATTTTTGGCTTTTTTTTTTCTACATATCCTTTCTATTCTTACATTATTTTCATCTAATTAGAAATGAAAATAGAATGACATTCTCATTTATTTTTACATATATCAAAGACAAGATTTCTTTTAATTCAAATTCTCATTCTCATTCCAATTTCCATAAGAATTATTCCTTCGTACCAAATAGGACTATAGTTGTGCTCCTCAATTTTTCAAAATTTATACATATACAGTATTGAATTTTAATATTATATGCCCCAAAAATTCTAAAAATATGAATCTTATGAATTCACAAACGTTTGATTTAATTTTTTTTTATCATTTGATATTTTAATTTAAACTTACTAAAATTCTCCCTAACTTCGTTTCTTTTTTTTTCCGGTATGAGCTTTTCAAAATATGATACCTACACCTCCAATCTTTATTTTTTAGCCACTTGAAGTAACCTCTAAACTTAATTTGATATTTGGAAGCTCAACTGGATTAGCTTAATTTTAAACACTAAATTATTAATTCATCATAATATTGGTTGTGCTATAATTTTTTTATTTATTACTAATATAGAAGTAAATAAGTATACTTGTAATTTTAGTTTGTAACATTTTATTTAAACAATATAAATTATAAAAGTATAATTTTTTTTGAATAGGATATGAAATTTCTAAAAAAATTAACATTAAAACAATAATTTTCATATAAATATCATGAATCTAATTTTCAATAACAACAAATTGAAATTAATTTGAAAGATTTGTCACCAAACATAAAAAAAATAAATTAAAATTCATCCTATTATTCTAATGATCAAAATATTTAAAACACATAGAGTATATTTATAAAAAGGGCTAACCTGCGGTCTTGGCTTTGCAAATTACTCATCTTAATTTTATATGAATAAAGCCTCTCTCTATTAATATAAAAAATTTCGATTTTGATCTGCCCAATCTCCCCGAGAAAAGCAATTAATTATATTTAGCAATTTTTTTAATACATATATATTTGGCATTTCTATCTCATACCTTTTACATGATGAAAGTTTCAACTTCATGCGCTTGGGAAGATTGGGACTTTCCTTGAATAATATTCAAACTGCAGAACTTACGCTCTCGTTGTTTCTAAGCAGAATCATGTTAATTATCATCAAAGTTCAAAACAAGAATATGATCATCTTATCTTTCCGTTTGCAATTAATTATCTTATAATGAACCTATTAAAAAGCATCAAATCAGAAAAATAATTATAATAATAGTAATTAAGGTTGTGTAAAGTTAACAATCTTTCTCCAAAAGTTTTCTGTTTTAAAAAATAAATTAAAAGATGATTTCAAACAATTTGCAATACCTTGCATTCGTCGTTAGCGAAAAATAATAATATAGCGAAAATTAACATTCCAAAACAACGATAGCACCAGCACAAATCAACTAGAAAAACAAAGAAAAATTAGCTAAATAATTAATTTTTCTTTTTAATATTTGTAATCAAAGCTCTTTGTCATCGTCCATGGCAGCTTCGTCCCTTAGAAATCCTTCAGCAACTTGTGAACCTGTTCGAGCGTCACAAACAGCACCACGGTGAAGGGTCCTTGCCTTGAAATCGTCGGTATAAATCCCTTATAAAGCGCCAGAGGACCCTCCGCTCGGACAGTCTTCACGGCGCAATCTATTGCGCCGGAGTACGGCGGCTTCGACCCTGCTTCCACCTTCATGTTCATCACTCTCGTCTTCATCACGTCGACCGGGTTTGTAACCACCGCCGCCACGAACCCCGCTGCGAAGCTCGCCGTCACGTGGGTCCCGCGCCCATCGCGCATCACGCCCTTCTTCAATATCTCCTCCTTGATATGGTCGTACGTCGCCAGTTGCGACGCCGTCACCAGCATGGCGCGGTTCACCGTAAGCGATGACCCTCGCCACAGGCTAGTCACTCCCTCTTGCTTCGCCATTCGTGTGATGGCGTCCACTACGGACTTGTAGTTCCTCCTCTGAGCTGGCGGAAGCCGGCCGTCGGCTTGCATTCTGACCATGGCTAAGTCCGCCGGGTTTCCTATGGCGGCACCTACGCCTCCAGCCATTAGACCGGTGGCGATCTTGCGGGATAGCGACATGTTACCTCCGGCGTTGCGATCGGACCATTTCTGCTTGAGATAATCGTAGAGTCCCATTCGGGTGGTGGAGTAGAGACACTGGCGGAGCACCGTGGCGGAGACGCCGGAGTAAAGAGCGGCTACGCCTTCTTGTTTGATGATGCGAACGCCGATTGCAATGGGACCAACGTGAGGCGGAGGTGGCGGTGGCTGTGGCGGAGGAGGAGCGACGTTGCCGGAGCTGGGGTGAAAGGCGAGTGCAGGTCTGAGGTTGTGAACGGTCGGGTTGGTTTTCGGGGCGTGGGTTTCGCCCTGGATCTGCATTCGGACCTTGATGAGGTCAAGAGGGTGGGTGGAGCATCCGGCAACGACAGAAGCGATGCCTCCCTCAACAAAACCTTTGATACCCATATGGAATTAATTTTCTGGGTAACCAAACAGAAAGTTAGAAAATAAGCGAGAAGGAAAACTATGGAGGGAGGCACTAAAGGAAGATACAAGAGAAGGACCAATTGGAGTTAGGGTTCATCTCACTGGAAACCAGGAGATGAGAATGAAGGCCAAAGGCAATGGAGGATGAGTGAGGAACTTTAGGCCTGTGAGACATATGATAGTCAGCAGAAGCTACTAGAGGACAGAACACAATGGAAAAACGAATTGCTTGGTATGGATGACAACGTAATGAAAAGAGCAATTTATAGCAAAGAGATTGTGTGGGACCCTTCCATTTTCAGATATCTCAAAATCAGAAATGCAAATGCAAATGCAAAAGTCTATCATGGGAATATTATAATGAAAAATGAAAGTTTGGACCAAGACGTATTTTAAAAGTCATTTTAGGAAGGAACCAATTCTGTGTAGAATTCTGTGTATATACGATGGACCACTGAATTTTCGGTGTTGTATTTATAAATGTAAGCTCAATTTTGAATAGTTGATAATGTGACACTGCACAAAACTGTCTTCAAAAAGATGAGATGAAAAAGGTGGGAGAACCCAACGAGTTGCATGCCCTTACACTTTACCAATGAAGCGTCCATTTAGAAGGGGGTATTAATGTCCGATTCAGGGACCAATAATTGAAGAAAAGAACAACTTTGAGGAACAGTCCAAAGGGATGAGTGGTTAAGAAGCGTCCTGCAGGGGGATCGAATGCTATTCTTGGGTCTTGCCTTTGCCCTCTCCAGGGACAAAAGCCCTCCACTTGTGTAGGAAACAAAAGAATAGATGACGTCGCCTGAGAGATTCGAACTCTCGCGGGGAAACCCCATGTACTTAGCAGGCACACGCCTTAACCACTCGGCCAAAGCGACGTTATATTGGCGTCTCGTATGAAGCAATACTATAAAGAAAAACCATGGGCTATGGTGTCATCGTTATTTATTATCGTCATGTCTAAACTAGCACTTAATTTATTTTATATTTGGGTAAATAATTAGCACTTATTTTAGTTATTTGTGCAAATACTATGGCATATGATTATTAGAGTTTACGCATCATGAGTTAGATCCTCTATAATAAGAGGAAAACTAATTGAGAAGGAGTAGGTCCCACATAAATAGATTTAGCTGGTTCACTTTCTCAGTCACCCTTTTTTTTTTTTTTTGACTGCAAACACTCTTATATTGCAAAGAATCATTGTCATATTATTTTATTCAAAACGCATCAACTATGGAGGCAAGTAAAATGACTTTTTTTTTTTTTTAATAAAGAAAGCATAATATCTTGAGAATTGAAAGCAAAAAAAGGAATAGAGTAGGGTTTAAATCTAAGTATATTCAATGCCTCTAACATTTAAATTTAAGCAAGGTGCCATTTCAATCAAGTTTAAATAAAAACAAAATTTGTTGAAGTTTATGATTGAATCATGTAGTTGGCAAATTTATATACCAAATTAAGTGTCATTTTTTGTAAGACTAAAAATTCAAGTGAGTATATCTTAGTACAAAATAATAGCAATTGTTTGAATTTTTACTTTGTTATGAATTACAATATAATATATATATATATATATATATATATATATATATATATATATATATATATATATAATATTTGCATATATGTATTTATATATGTATTTATATATTCACTAAGTTATCTATTACATGAAAATTTATCCGACCTATTATAAAGCTAATTATAAAGATTATCCATCCAATTATCTGACTAGCTGCCTATAGAACGCTCAATTACCCATCTCAATATCACCTCTCACAAATGTCATCAATTTGACACTCAATATGACCAAAATGTCTTGGTGACTCAATTGACCTCTTTGCTCTATGTCTATGATTAGCCCTTTTTATACCCTATACGCTGAACGTAACTTACTAATTTGATCGTTGGAAATCACGCTAAAACTCCACTCTTCATGTTTTATGCAAAATTCGTTCCATCATGTTGTCAAGTGTCTATTCAAAAAATATAATAAGATAAATGAAATTAATTTTGCTTTGAGACTTCAAGAGAGTAATAATTATTAAATGACATAAGAAGGATTAATTTGATCATACCCGTTCTTCAATCACCTACATTCAAAGGCAATGCTTCCCAAATTGCAGCAAGCAATAAACAAGTTTGGAGCAGATGTGCTTCTTTAGCAAAGAGTTCACCTCATTCCCATTAGTTTACTTGTACTCGTAAAATCAACAATAATTTATTCGTTGAATAAAAGTATATCATATCTCTAATTTTCTTTTTCTCTGACTCTCAATGTGGGAGGTGGGAATTAGATTGGAGCCACAGTAGTTACAAAACGATAAATCAAAATTTATGAAAAAAAGTAGCCAGACAGAATTCGTATATTTTATAAATCTAACAATAAAACAATTATTCTTGATGTCTAAAAATTAAAATTTAATTTTAAACCAGAAACTGGAAAAGTTTTTTAAAAGAAAGTAAAGGTATAGAAAAACAATGATTGTTTTATATAAAATAAGAGTAGAACGAAGGCAAAGAATTCCGCAAAGATAAGTCGTATATATTTACGCTCAAATGAATTTGTTTTGTCAGTAACTAATTAATAATTGACCTCAACTTATTCAGTCTGAAGAAAGTGCGCTCACATTTTTTTTTTTGGCCAGAGTGTGCTCACATTCAATATATTTGATTATAAGATATTGTATTAAATTTTTTGCATGAGACGTTGATAATATTCTTTCCGTTCAAGGACCTTCAAACACTCATTTTGCTATAATTATCATCCATGATGAGAAGATAATTTCATTTGTATTCTTCAAATTTTAAAATTGACAAGAAATTAAACAACTTGGGAAAAAGCTAAATCATCAAAATGCTATAAAATGTATTGCAAAGTTACTGTTTGGTTTCCTGTTTTCAGAACAAAAAAATAAAAAAATTTGTTTGATAATATATTTTTAATGAAGTGTTTTGTAAAACAAAAAAAAAATTTTATTTTCAGAAACAGAAAAATCAAAACATTTTTTTGATGTTTTGTAATTTTTGTTTTGCAAAATCTGAAAAAAAACAAAAAGCAATTATTTTTTAGAATAATAATTCAAACAGATTTTTTGATTTTTTTTTCTCAAAATTTGTTTTAAAAAATATTTGTTTTGAAAATATTAAAACAAAAACAATTTTAAACAGGCCCTTAACTTTTCATTCTCCCTTCTAAAATTCTCGTGTTTCGTTTTGCTTCAACTTTTTGAAACAAAAGATTTATCTTCAGATGATTACAATGCCTCATAAATTTATTAAAATTTATACTTCTTTTAATTTTTTAATTAATTTTCAAATGACAAATAAACCATGGCATGATAATATTATGCCTGAATTAGCACTTTTTTATTTTTGGGTAGTTTACTAGTAGTTGTTTTAGTTATTTGCACAAACACCATGACATATAATTATTCCAACGTCATTCGTTGCAAAAAATCACATTAACTATAGATGCAAGTTGAATGATTTCTTTTTATTTTTTATTATAAAGGAAGTAAAATGTCTTCATAATTAAAGGCGAAGAAAAAAACGAAATAAAATTTAAATTCAAGTATATCAAGTTTCTCTGACATTTAAATTCAAAGGTGCTAACAATCATATTTAAATAAAGAATAACAAAATTTGATAAATTTTATGAATTAAATCAACTAGTTGGTAGCTTCATATACCAAATTAAATGTTAATTTGTGTAAAGACTAAGCAATGTAAAAATTCAAGTAAGTAAATTTTAGTACAAAATACTAGTTGTTTGAATTTTTAGTTTTTTACTCTATTAGGGATTATTACTCAAGCTCCTAATTATTAAATGATTCTTACAAAGAAGAATAAACAATGAGATATATTCTAGATTGGTTAGGTCTACTAAGTTGGTCCACTTCATATAGAAACTCATCCAACATATTATAGAACTCACTAAAAAAAAGATCATTTGTACAATTGTTGGACTAATTACTTGTGAAACACCCATCATACATCTTGATATCACTTCTTCTAGCCGTCATCAACATATTATAGAACTCACTAAAAAGTGACTTATTGAAAAATTGTTTTATATATATGATTAGCCGTTTCTATATTTATATAATACTTTTCTGCATTTTGTATACTCTATACACCCAAGATAACTTACTAAGTTGATCATTGAAAACCACGTTAAAAACTCCACTCTTCATGTTTTGTTCAAGTTTTGTTTGAGTATCTATTAATTTTGTTTCGTCATGGTAGGATTTAAACCCAAGTATATCAAGTCCCTAGGATATTTAAGTCAATTGATAGCTTCATATACTAAATAAAGTGTTAATTTGTGTATGATCAAACTACGTAAAAATTCAAGTAAGTAAATTTTTAGATTTTTACTTTAAAGAGATTATTATTCAAGAATCTAATTATTAGTCATTTTCACATAGAAATATTTTGGATCCACTGAGCCCTAAGCTGGCCCATTAGATAGAAACCCGTTTAAAATAGAATTCACTACAAAGAAGATCATCCCTACAATTGTCTAACTAACTACCCGCAAAATATTGGTCACACATCTCAATATCACCTCTTACAATTGTTATGAACTTGACACACAAAATGACTAAAATGTCTTTATATGTACGATTAGTTATTTCAATATTCAAATAATACTTCTATGCAACACTCTATACACTGAGGGTAACTTACTAATTTGACCATCGGAAAAGGTGTTCAAACTCCACTCTTCATGTTTTGTGCAAGTTTTGTTTGATTATCTATTGAAAAGTAGAATAAAATAAGTAAAATTAATTTTACTTTGAGACTACAAGAGAGTAGTAGTTATTAAATGACAATTTCAGTTTGAGTAGGATTTAGATTCAAGTACATTAAGTTCCCATAACATTTAAATTCAACTAGCTAACAACTTCATCCACCAAATTAAGTGTCAATTTGTGTAGGAGTAAGCTATATAAAAATTCAAGTAAGTAAAATTTAGTACAAAATAATATTAGTTGTTTGAGCTTTTAGTTTTTAACTCTATTAGGGATTATTACTCAAGCTCCTTAATATTAAATGACTCTCACATAGAAAAAGAAATAGATAAGACATGTTTGAGATTAATCGAATCCACTAACTTGATTCACTATATGAAGACTAATCTAATTTATTATAAAACTCAGTACAAAAAAAGATCATTTGTACAAATACCAAACTGATTAGTTACAAAACACCATATTATCTGTTATTGTTGTCATCAACTTGATACATAAAATAATCAAAATATCTTAATGACTTGTTGACCTATTGCTCTATATGTATAACTAGCCATTTCTAAATTCGAGCAATATTTTTATGTAGCTTTCATACTCTATACACTAAATAATTTGATCTCAACTCTTCACGTTTTGTGTGAATATCTATTAGAGTATAAAACAGAATAAGTAAAATTAATTTCATTTTTAAACTATATATCTTCAAATGATAACAATGTCTCATAAATTAATTGAAATTTCTACTTCTTCTATTTTTTTATATTAATATTTTAAATAATTAAAAAAAGATAATTTTATTCCATCTTATCCCAATTCACTCCTTGTCAAGAACACTTTTCAAACATTGGTCAAGTGGCAAGTCCAAACGTTACAATTACGAGAACTAAGAAGCTTGTGCAAAGGCACAACCCCCTGTGCATTTCCCTGTCATAGTTGCAGTGTAAAAGATGTCTTTACAATCACCACGACAAGCCAAACGACAAAGAGACCTGTCTCGCGCATATTCGCAATCCCCAATCCTAGTCTCACACTAAATCAATTTCAGAGCCACGTCCAATTTTCACCCACACTCACCGCACCCCCTCTCCTCTGTCTCGAGAATCCAGATGCCCCAACTTTCTCCTTACCACTGTCACTACCATTCCCCCTCCTTTCCCCTCCTCTTCCTCTGCCGCCGGCCACAGTTTCTTCCCCTCCGCTGCCGACGCTGTCGTCGACGAATCTATGTATAGCAAAATTGCCATTCTCTGCATTCTATGTTCTGGACTGATCCTGGGTGCTGGATAAAAGAGATGTTCATTCCCGGGATTTTAGGGTTTCAGGGCTTACTCTATGTCTTCTTGTTGGTTACTTTTCTGGTGATTCGTCACATGTGGAGGAATGCGGAGGTGAAAAAAGAGGAGATCATAAGGCTCGTGGATATGGCGTCCGAAGAGGCTGCCATCGCAGAAATGGAGGCCTCAGCGAAGTCCAGATTCATTCCAGTTTCTCGCGGGTATCAATGTGCCATGTGTTATTCCCCGACTACCATGCGCTGCTCTAAGTGCAAGGCTGTTCGCTACTGGTTCGTTTTCTTTCCTAGAGTCTCTGTCACTTTCAATTTTCAACTTGAATAATGCTGAAGCGTGTGTCTCTGAGGGGCCATTTGCATTTTTTTTTGCAGTGAACTGCTTTGTTTCATAACTTGATATCTTAACCTTAGGAGGATATTGATACAAATTTTTAGTGGAAGAGATGGATAGGACTGTTGGGAATGACTAATTAGGAAGGGAGATGGGCGGAATTGCGTCTCATTTTTGTGGAGCAATGGGAATTTACATGGATCATCTTCTGCATGTGTCGCTAAGTGTTACTATTAGACGAAGTATTGTTCTAAAGGAACACGTTGGTGTCGTACCTTGATACACACAATGTCTAGAGTTTAGTGTTTCAATTTCCTATAATTTTTCATATTAAACTATCGCAGAGAGACCTTGGCATAACTATCAATATTGAATTGGTGTAACATTATTCAAGATTTGGGCTTGAGAGTTCTATTTTGTGTTTGTCTGTTTGATGAGAGATGCCCTGATTCCCTATGCAGTTTGCCTTCTATGACTAGTAGGTCCTGTTTCCTTGTTTGTATTGAGAAATCTAAAGTCGGGGAAATCTAAGGAGTGTGTTTCTACTGTTTTGAGCTATCTCACTTTCCTTCTGCTTGTGCATAGACATAGCTACGGATATTTTGCTGGTAAGAAAAAGGAAAAAGTAATCTTTTGAATGTTTTGTTTGAAATTTACTTGCAAGTCATCTTGGCCCAGACTTCTTACCTTTGATGTATCTTGTCCTAATGATTTGACATAGTTACATTATTTTCACATCCGTAATTTCCGCCTCTGTCTCTGCTGATTATATTGACATGTCTCGAGCCATAATTTTCGACCATCTTATTCTGTTATCATGGTTGTTCTTCATCTTCACAAGCTTACTTTATTGTAGTTCTGGTAAATGTCAAATTATTCACTGGAGACAAGGTCACAAGGATGAATGTTGTCCTCCAGTTATCACTGTGCCACTCAAAGAGGAAAGTAATTCTAACGGGGCTGCAGTATCACAATCACAGTCTGATGCTCATGGTAATGGCTTTAACCTTAAAATCGTATTATATTATCTGAAGCATTATTTATGGTATGTGATGTAGTTAGGCCTTCTGCAGAGTCTAAAGGAACACATGCTGGTACTGCATCTTCCCATAACTCATATTCCAGCTTTAATCCATCTGTTGCTGAAAGCAAATCATTTGACAATGATTCTCATAGCAGATTGGCAAAACCTGTATGTGATATTACAGCTGAGGCTTCTTCTCATGCCACTGAGACAGTGCCAACTACCTCACTTCCCATAGATTCTAGAAGTTCCGTGAATATTGAAGCTAAACATTCTAGTGCAAGCAAAAAAAGTAAAACACATTCTAGTCACATTGCTGATGATACTGCTTTTAAATCAAAACTTCCAAAAACCAAGACAGATAAATCTCATGATACAGTGGCAAATTTGGTTAGCCATGTCCACAAAAGAAAAGTTTCTACAGTTGAAAAATCAGCAACAGATACCTCTAAGGGCAGATCCTTGCCTTCCATGAATTGTTCTAGTTCAGAGGCTATAGCTGATGATGCAGAAGAAGAATCACATTTATCCAAGCACAAAGAAGTAAGAAAATCATCATTTAGTGCCAATGATCGTCTATCATCAGCTACTAAAGGGGATTTGCTTCCACATACCAAATCTGCAAAAACTGAAAACTATCATGCCTTGCCGGCAAAAGGGGGAGGTATGCAAAACCTGCAGCAAAATGTTCGTAATGGCTTGAAAACATCAGTGCGGAAAGTTGTCCAGCAGTTTAGAAGCTCCAGAGATTCAACATCCAGTCTTATATCTGTTGAAAATGAGGTTGTGAATAACTTTGCATGTTATCTGGATAACATAGCATTTACATTGGCAATTTTGTGTCTGTCAATTTTACTAATTATATACTTGTATCTGTGTTTGCAGATGGGCTTTCCTTATGAGCTCTTTACGGAACTCTACTGTTATGACAAGGTGGAGCTATACCCCTTTGGCCTTACAAACTGTGGGAACAGGTGTCGTAGAGTTCTTCTGGCTTTCCATTGTTGGTATATTATATGCTATGTTACTGTCATGGTGAGAGAGAGTGGGAAGGAGGAAGGAAGGAGAGAGCAAGGAGTCTGATTCTACTCTGTTTCAGAGGTTTCATGTTTTCATTTTTTTTTTCCCCTGAATGCTCACTTGCGGGCATAGTCCAGGAAATATAAGATATGATGAGTGTGGTACTTGTGCCGGAAGAATTTGTGCAAGTATACCTTCATGAAACTTGTGAGAAGATATTTTGAAAATGTGGTATTTGCAGGCTGGCTCATCTTTTCCAATCATTGTAAAAGGGTTATTCATTTGTTATGTACTTTTTGATCTTTGTTCTGCTCCCAGTGGTCTCTTACTGGGATTTAGTGTTGGCCTCTATCTTGTGTTTTATGTAGTTCAAAGGGAGACATATCCAGTACTAGTTTGCATAGTGATTTTAAAACATTCCTTGCTAATGATATATGTTTTCTGCAGCTGTTATGCTAATGCAGTACTTCAGTGCCTGGCATATACTCGGCCGTTAACTTCTTATTTCTTTCATGGGCTGCATTCCCAACAATGCAAGTTCCTCTTTCATAACTTCTTTATGAATTAACTCGGTAATTTATTTTGATTTTTTAGTTAATTTTTCACAATGTTTGCCTTAGGTCAGAAGAATGGATGGTGTTTTATCTGTGAGTTCGAATATTTAATTCAGAAGGCCAAAGAAGGGAATAATCCACTTTCACCCATTGGGATACTATCTAAAATACACAAGATTGGAAGTCGCCTTGGACATGGAAGGGAGGAAGATGCCCATGAATTTTTGAGGTGAGCCAAATAATTGCTTGAGCTGATTTTTTGCTATGTGCGCCTTGGTGCACGTGAGAAAAATGCCACTTTTGTACTACAATTTGTTTACATAATAAATTGCTGAAATGGTAGGTGTGCAGTTGATACCATGCAATCCATTTGCCTCAAGGAAGCTGGGGTCTCGACTCCCCTGGCAGAAGAAACAACACTAATTGGGTATACTTTTGGGGGCTATCTCCGATCTAAGGTAGTTTCCTATCTAAGAGTCTGCTAAAGTTCTCCCCCCTTCCCCCCTCCCCAAAAAAAAACTTTTATGAAGGGAGAAAAGTATAATTTTCCTAAATATTTGAATTTATTGGCTGCAAATTACAGATAAAGTGCTTAAGGTGCCTTGGAAAATCTGAGAGGTATGAGAGAATGATGGATCTTACTGTTGAGATAGATGGGGACATTGGAACTCTGGAGGAGGCTCTTGGACAATTTACAGCACCTGAAATCCTGGAGAAAGATAATAAGTATAATTGCAGCAGGTTTGTTATTCTCCTTAGAATAGTGTGAAAATCCTTTATTTTATATTTTTGTATATATCCATTTAATGTATAGATTATAAGATCAGCATTTCTTATTTTCCGTTCTTATCTTCCTGATTTCTCGGCCTATCTTGTTATTGGGCTGATTGCATTTCATGTATATATAACACTGATTGGAGAAATAAGAATATATATCGGAGAGTTGTTTCCTACATGGTATCAGAGCCTGGGGGAATATGTCGCATGCTGCCTCCGATACGTAGCATGCCACCTTCGTCCTTCTCTGACTCAGAAACAGAGACGGAGACGGAGAAAGCTACGTCGCACGTCGCCTTCGTCCCTCTCTAACTCAGAAACAGAGACGGAGATGGAGAAAGCTACGTCGCATGATATCTTCGTCCCCTTCTGACTCAGAAACAGAAACGGAGACAGAGACAGCGACGTCGCAGACAGACATGATGAACCAGCCGTCGAACTCGACCTCAGGGGAGCCACGCCATGGTTCGTCCGAACTCGACTCTCATCGTACTGGGTCACGTCCAACGTCCTCGTCTGGCCTTGAAGCTTCCTCTGTCGTCATCGTTCCAGAGAAACTCACTGGAGAAAACTATCGAGAATGGGCCCAATCCATAAAGCTAGCAATTGAAGGCAGAGGAAGGCTCGGGTACATCTCTGGTGAGACAATCAGACCTGATTCGATGGAAGAACAAGCTTTGAGGATATGAAAATCAGAAAACTCTATGGTTTCCTCATGGCTCATCAATGCAATGACACCATCAATCAAGAAGAGCTTTATGTTTCTCCCTACTGCACAAGAGATATGGGAGGCTGTCCGTGAAGCTTATTATGATAGTGAAAATGCATCCCAAGTATTTGATATTAAATCAAAAATCTGGTTGCTGGATCAGGGGTCACGATCTGTCAATAAGTATTATTTGGAGAAGGTGGCCCTTTGGCAAGAGTTCGATTTAATTACGGAAGAAGACTGGAGGTGTCCTGAAGATGCTGTAAGATATCATAAACGTATAGAAAGAGAACGTGTATATGAATTTTTAGTTGGTCTACATGCTGATCGGGATGATGCTCGTGGAAGAATTTTGAGTATGGATCCCTTGCCTACTGTTCGTGAAGCTTTTGCCATAGTGCGAAGAGAGGATTCAAGACGCAAGATAATGCTAAAGGAAGATTCTGCACACCGAACTAATATTTCTGAATCCTCCGCCCTTGCTGTTCGCTTCACTGACCAGAAGAGTAGCAAGAGAAGGCCGGTTTGTGAACATTGTAAGAAGATGGGCCATACCAAGGATACTTGCCGGGATCTCCATGGGAAACCACCGGATTGGAAACCAAAGAAAGGGAAAGGTCGTGGTTATGTTGCTGAAGCTTCCAAAAGTGAAGAGCCTGGTCTTTTAAACTCATTGTCACAAGGCGATCAATTCAGTAAAATAATGGAAATGCTTGCAACACTTCAGAGTAGCCAGCAACCTCGTAAGCAACCTATTGCTACTGTTGTTCACAGAGGTAATTATTTCAAGGCTTTAGCCACCATTAGAGGTATGAGTTCCAATGATTGTTGGATTGTAGATTCCGGTGCTTCCGATTATATGACGGATAATATTGCCTTATTTATCTCCTATACTCCTTGTAAGGAAAGACTCATTGTGAAAATTGCTGATGCCTCTGACTCTGTTGTTACTGGTATTGGAAGTATTAAAATCTCTGCCACCCTTACACTTCATTCTGTACTTCATGTTCCAAACTTGAAGTGCAATTTACTTTCTGTAAATCAATTGGCCAGAGAAGAGAGGTGCCATGTTAACTTCTTTGCCACTTATTGTATTTTTCAGGATCTGCTGACGGGGATGACGATTGGCAGTGCTAGAGAGGTTGATGGACTTTACTACCTGGATGACAGTAATATTAAACGAACTAGGACTTGTAATAAAGTGTCTCTCCCTAGGACTAGTGAACTGGAGTTATGGCACAAACAGCTAGGACATCCTTACTTCCATTATATGTCCAAAATTTTTCCTTTTATTTGCTCTAATAAAGATTGTTCAAGTTTTTATTGTGAATCTTGTGAAATTGCTAAGCATCATCGAACCTCTTTTCCTCGTGTTCAATATCATGCATCTCAACTTTTTACCACTATTCATAGTGATTTATGGGGTCCCTCTCGTACTCCAAACCGAACACATTCTAAATGGTTCATCACCTTTATTGACGATCATACACGAGTGAGTTGGGGATTCTTACTCAAAGATAAAAACTCAAGTTTATCAGGCATTCATTGACTTTTATCACATGATTAAAACTCAGTTTCACACTTCCATTCAGATCCTTCATACTGATAATGGCACTGAGTATTTCAATAAATCACTTTCCACATTTCTCAAAGATCATGGCATTATTCATAAAAGCACATGTCCTTATAGCCCACAACAAAATGGAATTGCCGAACGAAAAAATAGACACATTCTTGAAACAGCTCGAGCCCTCATATTTAGCAGTAATGTCCCTCAATATCATTGGGATGATGCTGTCTTCACTGCTATCTTTCTGATAAATCGCCTACCCAACAAAACTTTATCCTACAAAACACCCTTACAAGTCCTTCACACCACCTACAATCTACCTTACCTTGAAAACAATCTACCGCTGAAAGTTTTCGGGTGTACCACATATGTTCATCTTCACCATAGTAACAAACTTGATCCAAAGGCTGTCCGCTGCATCTTCCTTGGTTACTCTGCCTCTCAAAAGGGATACAAATGCTTTGATCCCACCACTAAACGCCTTTATGTCACATGTGATGTTACTTTTCATGAAGATGATCCTTATTATTCCTCGTCTTCAATTCAGGGGGAGAGTTGGAGTGAATTTCAGACTACCACCACAAATGATGAGGCACCTATTCTTGAACCTGATCTTGCACCTGGTCTTACCATTGAAACTGAACCCAATGATAGTGAAAATGTACCTAGTCTTACTATTGAAACTGAACCCCATGATAGTGAAAATGTGCCTAGTACTAATCCAAGGGGAGACACTAACAAAGCTGTCAAGTTCTATACTCGGAAACACAAGACAGGTACTGTGTCTGAGACCCCTAGCATTCACCAAGAGTCAGAACTGGGAGTAGATCCAATAAAGGAGAAAGTTGCTATAGATGAAAATGAGCAAGTGATTGTAGAGGAAAGAGGAATGGTAGATGACTTGGATCCTCCTATTGCAGTGAGGAAGAATCCTAGAACTTGCACACGACATCTTATAGAAAGGTATGTTTCTTATCAGGCCCTTTCCTCAAAGTATTGTGCTTTTGTCTCTCATCTTGACAGTGTCTGGGTACCAAGCAACATTGATGAGGCTATGTCTGTACCTGAATGGAGACAAACAGTTTTGGTAGAAATGGAGGCTCTAGAAAATAACGACACTTGGTTCATTACTGATCTTCCAAAAGGGAAGAAACCAATTGGCTGCAAATGGGTATTCACCCCAAAATATAAAGCAGATGGGAGCCTTGACAAATATAAGGCGAGACTTGTTGCAAAAGGTTTTTTCCAAGTCTATGGGATGGACTACACTGAGACCTTCGCACCAGTTGCTAAACTTAATACAGTCAGAATTCTATTGTCTCTAGCTGCAAATCTTGACTGGCCTCTACATCAGTTGGATGTAAAAAATGCATTCCTGAATGGAGAACTCAGGGAAGAAGTTTACATGAAATTACCCCCAGGGTTTCCCAGGAAGAAACCGAATCAAGTATGCAAATTGAAGAAATCTCTATATGGGCTAAAACAGTCTCCTCGAGCTAGGTTTGAAAGATTCACCCGAGTCCTGAGGGATCAAGGATATTCTTAGGGACAAAGTGACCATACTTTGTTCTTCAAGCATCAAAGCGACAAGATAGTTGTCTTAGCAGTTTATGTTGATGATATTGTACTTACAGGAGATAATGCAGAAGAGATTGAGCATATTAAGACTGCTCTAGCCCATGAGTTCCAAATAAAAGACCTCGGGGAAATGAAGTACTTCCTGGGAATGGAAGTTGCACAATCAAAGAAGGGAATATATATCTCTCAGAGAAAGTACATTCTAGACCTTTTGAAGGAAACTGGGATGTTGGGATGTAGACCATGTGACACACTTATACGAGTTGACAAAGTGTGTGATGAAGAGGATCTTGGCAAAGCAGTGGACGTGGGGAGATACCAACGCATGGTGGGAAAATTAATATATCTATCCCCCACTCGACCTGATATTGCATTTGCAGTGAGTGTGGTAAGTCAGCATTCCCATAATCCAATGCAGAAACACTTGAATGAAGTTTATAGAATTCTTAGGTACTTGAAAGGGTCTCCAGGACGTGGTCTCTTGTTCAAGAAGACCGATAAACGAAATGTGAAAATTTTTACAGATGTAGACTAGGCGGGTGACCAGGATGACAGAAAATCCACATCTGGATATTGTACGTATGTCTGGGGTAATCTTGTTACCTGGAGAAGTAAGAAACAGAGTGTAGTTGCAAGGAGTAGTGCAGAAGCAGAATTTAGGGCAATAGCACTGGGTATTTGTGAAGGTATATGGCTTAAACGAATGCTTGAAGAATTGAAGAAAAATATGAACTTGCCAATTAAGCTCTATTCAGATAGTATGGCTGCACTCAACATATCTCACAATCTAGTTCAACATGATAGAACTAAATATGTGGAGATTGACAGGCACTTTATAAGAGAAAAAATAGATGATGGCATAATTCAACTAGACTATATTCCTTCCCGAGAACAAGTGGCAGATATTCTCACAAAAGGACTAGCTCGAGACAAGTTTGAGTACTTTATTTGCAAGTTGGAAATGATTAACATCTATGATCCAACTTGAGGGGGAGTGTGAAAATCCTTTATTTTATATTTTTGTATATATCCATTTAATGTATAGATTATAGGATCAGCATTTCTTATTTTCCGTTCTTATCTTCCTGATTTCTCGGCCTATCTTGTTATTGGGCAGATTGCATTTCATGTATATATAACACTGATTGGAGAAATAAGAATATATATCGGAGAGTTGTTTCCTACAAATAGTCACATGTTAAAGTCTACGTGCTACCACGCTTGGTTTCATGCTTTGTAACAAGTATAATACATTACCTTTACCATAGCTGTTTTTCATAACAATTTTACTATAGCTCTCCCACCCCTTTTCTTTGTTTTTCTCTTTCTATTTTCAACATGGGATATCTCTGAGAAGTAATCTATCTTTTCATTCTACTTAGATGTAAATCCTACGAGAAAGCCAGGAAGAAGTTGACAGTATTGGAGGCACCGAATATTCTTACAATTGTATTAAAAAGATTTCAGGTACATATTTGATATTAAGTTTGATGTGTTGCTCATTATATTTTTTGTGCTGTTCCGTTTATATATATATATATATATATAATTTGGTTCTCTATTATGTGTGTTTATGCTTATTCTGCTGTCCATGTGGGCAGTCTGGTAATTTCGAGAAGTTGAATAAGTCAGTGCAGTTCCCTGAGGTCCTGAATTTGGCTCCATATATGAGTGGAACAAAAGATAAATCTCCATTATACAGCCTTTATGCAGTGGTTGTCCATTTGGATATAATGAATGCTGCATATTCAGGCCATTATGTCTGCTATGTGAAGAACTTTCGGGAAAAATGGTTCAGGATTGATGACAGCATGGTGAATTTCTCTTTCTCTCTCTCTTAATGAATTATTAGATTGCATAAACGATGTGGTCATGAGCTTTTCAATTTTGGTTCTCATACATGCTTATCCTTTTATTTGACAATAAAGATAATGGTACACAAAGAATTCACACAACCAAATTATTATTCAACACCCCTCATACATTTACTCCATCCCTTATTTATAGGATACTAGGGATGCAAGTAATCTAACAGAATTACCTAATACTGTTATTTCCTGACAGCTTCTACAAAAAACTAATCATAGTTAACTAATATCTAATACCACGCAACAATGACCTTGTCCTCAAGGATCTTGTACTAATAAAAAATTCAAAAATTTGGAAAGTTCCCAATCTACAAAATCCTTCAGCCCATTGCAGAACCCTTGGGCCCATTGCGAATCTTCAGTAGCTTATAGGAGCCCATATGCTTGGATAGCTGCCCAAATACCATAGGGCCCAACTCCCTGCTGCGAGAATATACTTGAGCCCAGATGCTTTCCTAGTTGCAAGAATGCTGCATGGCCTGCCTTGTTGGTGTACCAGGCTATATGTCTTTCTTGGTCAGTGTTAACCCATCTTCATATTGCAGAAGCCCAAATGTTTCTGGACAGCTCTCATCCTTGTGCAGCACACTGATCGCTTCTGTATCAGCTTTAACCTATCCTCTTCTCATCAAGCCACCTATTTTCTTTGCTCTATTTACACAACTCTCAACATTTGTCAAGGTTGTGTTGAAAAATCTGTATAACACCTGCCCTACTATCTTCTCCACTGGGCAGCCATCTTTGAGAATGATGAAACTCTCTCTGTAAGTAGTATTATTTATGAGATAAAAACTAAGATATTCCCCCAAACAAGGCAAAGATGGAAAGAAGAGAGCTCAGATCATTAGAGAGATAAACAAAAGAACAAAAGAAAAACCTGAAGCCAAATTTCCCTTAGCTTTCGAGAGGCAAGGACTCTCCTCCAAATTCTTCTCTACCCTCTACCTCCTTGATACACAAGTTATATCCCCCACAACGGCATTCTCAGGCTCTCTTCCCCCAGCAGATTCTGTTAGTTCAACTAATTTGTCCTTTTCCCTACCTTCTGCCACCTCACCCTCGGTTGGCAGGTTGGGCCCAGCCTTAGGCCCTTTTCCTTCTTTCTTTTTCTTCCTGTCATACATATTATATATCTTGGGCCTGACAGACCCAGACCCATCAGAGAAAAAACGGCAACGATTGTGGTTTGATGAACACATTGAATAGTAGAGAAGACAAGGGACTTGTCACTGTAGAGGTCGACAATGTTGGTGTTGCTTTTGTGTCTGTGACCATTGGGGACATCTTTTCAAGAGCCAATGGTGACTCTGGTAGTCCCAACAAACTCTGATGGTCATAGAAGGTGTGTTCCCTCCCTTGCTGCTTCATCATATAGCTCATACACTAGGTTTGACCACATCTTCTTTGGGCTTGAGAGAACCAGAGACCAGGAGGAAGAAGACAACTCTTGTGGTTCTGATTCAAGTTTAACCTTGGTTGAATTGTTCTCATTGACACTTTTAGTCACCTCTATGGCATTTACAGCATTCTTGTTCTTGGATTCTATGACTTCACGGATGATGACGGTCCGATTCTTCATCCTTTCCATCTCATCTTCAACCACCCAATCTGTGGGTTTTGTGTCCCTTTTGATTAGCAGAATCTAGGTTTGGTTAGGATGTTCTTTTTCGATGCCCTTCTTGATCAGAAAGTTCATGTCGGTTTCAGCCTCTTTGACTCCTTCATTGTTGATTTCTTCACTAATCTTTTGGTTTGGAAGTGGCGACTTTATATCCCTTGTTTCCATGTCATTCTTTGCCAGTCCTTCATCTCTGATCTTCTTTGCTTCTGTAATTCCCTGCCCGTTGTCATCTTCAATCTTCTCATCCTTCTTGTAGTCATTGTCCTCATCAGCTTTATTGGTGGTTTTCTGTGTCTCGTGGTCAAACTGCGTCTTCTGGTCAATCTTTGGATTTGGATATAATTGAACTTTGTTTCTTCTTCTGAATTAGTCCAAGGTAGAGAATCTTCCTTTTCTTGAACTTTCATGGCCAGAGGTTCTTGATATAGGATGGTTTGCATCCGACTATTTATTTGTCATCTCTATTCTGGAGATGCTTGCTACCATCTACTTCAGTTCCTCCTCCATTTGCATCAAGCAGCTTTGTATTCTGGCAACATCTGTTTCCACCACCTTCGTTATGTGCTTGCATTTGCTAACCCACAACTCTCTTTCTATTCTGTAGGAATGAAACCGCTCTCATACCGATTAGTACAAAGAATTCACACAATCACAATATTATTCAAAACTCCTCATACATCTACTCCATCCCTTATTTATAGGATGTAGGGATGCAAGTAATCCAACAGAATACCTAATTCTGCTATTTCCTAACAGCTTTTATTTCTACTAACAACTAATCTTAACTAACTAACTAATCTCTAATGCTACATAACTGATACCCTGTACTTATTCTAAAACATTTGAATTAGAATTTAATATATTAAGAATTGAAGTTAATAGAGGGAAAGCAAATTCCTGTTTTGTTGATTCTTTGGATGTTAGTGCAATGTAGAAGCTTACTGCTCTTGGGTCCTACGAGCTGCATCCTCTTGGTTATTCCAGTAGTGTGTTTAGATTTAAGAAAGGGGATTGGACTTGAGTCCTCATTTATATCTGCTAATTATGAAAGAAAAGAGAGCATATGGCTTTGCTTGGAAAAATTTGCTTTTTGTAAGTGGCTTCTGCTTATGATAAGCGTGAGTATATGGGACATATAAAAAGACTTCATGTGTATGGCAACTTTCTGAAAAATTACTTTCTAGTTTCGTATGCTTTATTAGATATAGAGGCACTTTGTAATATGCTTTTTAAAACTACTATTGTTTTTCAAATATTAAAAAAAATACCAAAATATGATCACAAAATTGCAGTGACTACTAAAATGTGCATCTCATGTAACCACCTTGATTAGTAAAATTAGCAGACTGACAATTTAGTGAAAAAACTTCTGTACATGCGCATTAGATTTTCTAGTTATTATCTTAGCGAGTTTTAAAGTTGATACCATGTATTCTGTATGTACATATACACACGCACACCTGGTATAAGATACATTTGTATGTATACTGAGGATATCATTTGTGCTTCTATTTAGGTAGAACCTGTTGAATTGCCAAGAGTTCTATCAGAGAGGGCATACATGCTTCTTTATGCGAGGTAATAAAGCCTTTTGATATCTTCAGTAACTTTCTTATTACTTCTGAAGAATTTTTCTGAGCAGCAATACCATTGGTTATTTGAATATTTCTAGGCACTCTCCAAAGCCCCCAGTTTCATTACGTAGCAATTCAATCTCTTCTGGAAAGTTCAAGAGAAGGAACTTTGAAGCCATTCCTGCTTCTTCTAATACTAGATCCAACTCCATGGCTGCGAGTGCATTTCCTCCCTCCTCGCAGCCAAAGCAAGGTAAGTACCCTTATTGGAGCGGCAACGGTGGTCCCTTAAGCGATGAGTTTGTATATCCAGAAGAATGGAGATTCCGCTATGGGAAAAGAAATGCATTGGTTGATTCTTCTAGCGAGAGCTCTTCCCTGTTCAGCTCGTCAGATGCAAGTTCTTGCAGTACTGCTAGTACCAAGGACTCAGGCAGTACTGCTGACTTCTCCGACTACATATTTGGTGAGGCGGCACCCAATTGGAACATTCACTATGGGCTCTCACCAAATTCGGTCACATCTTATGAAAATTTCGGTACAGATTTTTTAGTGGATAGTAGTGATCCTTGTAGGAGGCTTAGGCAGGACTCAGAATTAGAAGATATTGCAGTTTTTTATGCTAGCAGAAACAAAAGTCATAGTGGCAGTAGGGGAAGTGACCTTAAAAGATATCTCTCTGCTAACCATTATGACAGATTCTAGTGTATATGTGAGAAGAACTAGTAGGGATACACCAGCTCAAACGTTTTTATTGAGTTTGAGTTGAGGTAGAAGTAATCATTTGAGATCTCTATGGGTACAGTGAAAATCAATTTTTTGGTCTACCATTCTGTTCATGAATAACTACTATCTGTGCATTGTATTGTATTCTTTTTTTTCTTAAAAATATTTTTTGCCCGAGTTATTGTATCAATACGGGTGAAGTAATTGGGTTAACAGCATAAAAAAGACCTCGGATTGATAAAAAAAATAGCAAACCGGTTTCAAATTGAGAGAACTTTTTTCGGTCAAATTATTTTTTTCCAAAAAATATATAATCTAAATTAGATATCAAATTGGATTTCGATGCCTCGTTTGTCTCCTAACAATAAATTTTTATATAAAAAAGTACTTATTAATATATAAATTTCTTTTGTATTAAATTATAAGGTACAAGTAAATATTACACCGTTTTTATGCCTTTCATAATTAAAATTAGACATAATTATCTGCTATTTATAACAAATGAATATTTTCTTTTTATTTCATACAATAGAGTTCCGTTTTTACTAAATAATTGATTGATTTTTTTGGGTAAGCCTGTTTATATATCCTACTGATTCTGATTTTACAAAAATAAAAGAGGAGAGAGAGCGAGAGAGACAACTCGGGGCATCGAATAAGGATGTTCTGTTCCAGGAGAGCCCCTAGTTTCGGACCATTTATAAGGTTAACAAATAACGTAGAAATTTTCCGCAGGGAGGCGTATAGATGGTTGCGGCAGTAACTATACCAAGTTACCATCAACGCTTCAAGCTAAATCACCATTTCTGCGCCTCCCTCTTCGCCTTCGCCAAAGCCAAGAGCATCACCATGAACAGCACCAGTCGGAGTACCAATTGCAGCAATTCAGGGGCCTTCACCACCATCCAAGAGAGGGTCACCTTCGAAAAGGAGATCAAGAAAAGCAAATTTATTGCCATTGCTGGCCCCATTTCCGATGAGAAATCCTCCATGTCTTTCTTTTCCCAGGTCTTCTCTTTATTTAACCTCTTTTTCATTTCTTCTTTGAGGTAAATCTAATATGCTGGTCTGTTTTCATTTTCATTCACTGTTGTTAATTTCTCGATTACTTCATTTTTTCTGTTTCTATGAGTTAATTTAGTTTATGTGTAATTCTTTAAATAGATGATAGTTTATTAATTTTCTTTTTTTGATTATTAGGTTCGAGATCCACGTGCTACTCACAATTGCTGGGCTTATAAGGTAAAAGTTTCTTGGATGAATGCCGAATAGAATGTCGATGCTTACCATAGCATCTGTTGTTTTGTCTAGTCTTTTATGTGAATAATCCACTGAAAGGAAGGCTATGAGTAGGATATAATCATATGCCTTAAGTAAGTCATATCTTTACTTTGCACATCCTGAGGCCTTAGAATTGGAGATGACTACTAACTGCTTCCTTGAGCATGGTCTGAGATTCCAGCTCAGTATGGCAAATTGGCAATTAGTTTAATTGCCTGAGCCTCAGGGTGGCTGATTATACTTATTCTTGTTCATCATTGGTATCACATCTGAAGAAAATGATTGGAGGTTTCAGTTTCTGAAGTAACATTTTCACTAATTTCTCTGAGTTGTGTGCTAACGTCAACAAAGAAGAGGCATACAGTGAAGGTGTCATGATGTGCATAAATTGGGTTCTGTTTCCTCATGACTTTCTGTTTGTGTTGGAATTTTTTTGTTTTATCAGTTTCCCCTCTTTTATCTCAGGTGGGAGATCAATACCGCTCCAATGATGACGGTGAACCTTCAGGTACAGCTGGAAAACCAATACATTCTGCAATCGAGTCTTCTGGAATAGATAGAGTAATGGTGGTTGTAATCAGGTTAACGTTTTCACGGCCTTTTTTTTTTTAACTTTTTACTTTTTACTAGTGTATATTGGAGTCACTTTCTCTATGCAATCTCACTAATTTCTTACTTGTCAAATTTATTGTTTTATCAAAGCTAAGCAAGTATAATTGTGGCATTTCTCTTACATAGACCTGTGCAATTTTCCTGACTTAATGTGATTATCTCAATTTGGTAACTGGATATGGAATATAACCTGTATTATTACGCATATTAACTTTCAGGCATTTTGGAGGTATCAAATTAGGCACTGGGGGATTGGTCAGGGCTTATGGCGGAGTTGCATCCGAATGCCTGAGAAATGCCCCAACCTGCCTTGTGAAAACTAAGGTAGTTCTTTTCTTGCACTGTAATGAATCTTGATTTTTGTTCCATGGAGTTCTACTTTCTTGGAAGTTTCCAGAGCTCAATATGCTTAAAATGTGGACAATTTTTATGAAAATTCAGGTGCCAATGGGTGTGGAGGTTCCTTTTGACCTTTTGGGAGTGGTCTACCATCGGGTAAGCTTTTTTAGATGCACGTCAATGCCTTCTTTACTTGTCTATGAATATACTGCTTTATAGTTTGACTTAGGTAGGCTAATAAAAAAACTTGAGTGCAAGATTTTCCTTCATTTTGTCTGGATATATTAACCATCATTACTAGTCCCTGCTATGAAGTTATCATACCTCAAATGGTTACTTCCCTCTCTCAAGTAGTTCAAGTTCAAGATAATCAAGGGGTTGTAATGATATATAAATAAATGTGAGTTGCATTGGCACAATTATCACTTTGATGTTGCTTTTATTGACATCTAATGATTGTGTCATTTTCAGCTGCAATCTTTTAATGTTGAAGGCATCCAGCAGGATTATGATATTGGTAAAGATGGCATAACCATGGTTACTTTTAAAGTTGATTTTGACGAGGCTCAGAAATTGGAGGATGCACTGAAAGCCTATTGTAGCCGAAATTTGGTATTTTATAAGCGGTGAGACAGTGTCCTAACTCTTCCTTCTCATTGTGGAAATGTCATCAACGAAGAAGTTAGCAAGAATTGAAAAGCTACAAGGCCAGCACATGCATTTTATTTTGCCCCTTGTGTTTCTAATTGAACTACTTTACAGATATAAAACCTAGCTGGTTTTGGTCGTTACACACTTGTATTTAATCACATGTATATACAAATAGATGAAATTTTGTAAATTTTTAGTAGAGTTCAATCCTTATGTGGCTTTTCCAAATATAGATGATTTTGCCTGGAAGGTGACACAATAATTGAATATTGAATCCTAAATTTTTACCTGAAAAAAAAAAAATAGAAAAAATGTAACATAGAAATTTGATACGGTCCATTTCTTTAAAGACAATAAGCGTAGAAACAATACCCGGTGCCCGTCTCAAACTTCCAATCTAATAAGGGTTTTACCTAAGCTTTCTATCATACTATCATCTGCAAATGAAGTTATGTAGTTGTTGTATGTCTTACTGATGGACTCCCTAATTAAGAAGAAAAAACTTGCAATGGACAGCAAGGCGTGTCTGTAAAAGGTTTTGAAGGTAGAGACACTTGTTAGTATTTAGCAAGAAAGTGTCAATAACAAGAGGGTCTAGGAGAGAAATAGATATGGAAGAGTTCCAAATTTTGGTGCTAAGATTGCTAGCATCTCGAAAGCTTGACACAGTTTCTTTTTTGGCATTTTACTTACTTTGATTCTGCTAATTTTTGTATTTACGCAGTTGTATTTTCATTTGTCGGTTGTGCTATTGTGTTTTCTCTGTATATTCATCAATTTTCTTGGGTTTCCGTCACTTTGTAAGACATAACACACATCATAAATTAAGAATAAGAAAGAAAAATTCTTATTTTTCTTCAAAGGCATTTAACATGTGTACATATAAAATTATAAAAAAATCATTCTATGGAGTCAATTGTGGCACCAAAGTCACAACCAAGTGGTATCATCTTCGTCATTGAAAAAATTTTAGTAGTTGAGAAATGTTGATGGCAACCTTTTAAGTAGGTATCCAAAAAAAAAAAAAAATTTGATCCATACAAATTAGTAACATTTTAAGAATGGCCAAATAATATATTATGTTTCTGAGTTGCTTGAAAATATTTAGACTTTAGGTCACCACGTAAGAGAGGATTTTTGATGACAGAGATTTTTACAGTTACACCATGGAACTATTTAAGTATTATCTTAACTTTTAAATAAACATGCAATAGTATATTGTTATACATTAAAATTGCGCAAAACTTGTTATATAATCACTCCATTTATTTTTTTAATGATCAAAAAATTAGATCGTATCAAACAGTTCAATCAAAAAATTAATGAAGCACTCATTAATTCGTATGATCCTCAAAATAGATCAAGAAAGAAAAGTGATAAAAAATAAGCTAAATTGGTAAAATAGTAATAACTGACCCATTTCTGCACTAAATAATTTTGTTTTGTTTTTTTATTTTTTGTCCAAATTAAAATTTTGATATTTTATGATAAAAATTTATGACATTTAATCGATTCTATTTAATTCATTTCACTTAAATTTATCATATGCATAATATTTTAACTAATTTTTATATTATTAAATATTTACATCTATTTTATATTTTATTTTGTAATGTGTATTAATTTAACTATATATTTTATGTATAGTTGCGTGAGATTGTTAGGTTAGATGTAGTGTGATTTACAAATGTATAAAAATATTATCTCTCATAACAGTTACATAGAAAAAAAAAAAAAAACTCATTATACTTCATGTCTATGAACACCAATACAGAGCCATTCGATCATAAGTCTTTGGCTAAAATATAAAAAATTGTCTTCAATTAGAGATTGGTGTAATTCATCCTATCAACTTTAAAAATTGACCATAAATCCATTACACTCACAATTTCATATAACATAATCCTTATATTAACTTCATTCAACGCGTTAACCATTCATATTCACATAAGTTAAAATAAGCTAAGTCAACCAAAGGAAAAAAAAAATTAACTTATTATTTTAAGTAACAAACAAGGCCTTTTTGTTGCAAAAAATGTAAAAGAAAATGACCGAAACAATCTTTTTTGGGTAATGCTAAGTCTAATATATTTTTTAGCTAACTTCTTTCAATTTAAATAAGTAGTGTTAATATTTTGTACAAAAAATTTGATAAAATGGTTATGTTATACAAAATTAAAATCTATGATAAAATTTTAAAATTAAATTGATAAATTACACAACCCAGGTTATTTGCATTTTGGTCTAATTACTTTCCGTCAACTAAACAGATCATGCAAAGAAGAACCACCCCATCCTTTTTTACACCTTTTCTTTAAGAGTAGTATTTGGAATTTCATTAGGATGAGCCGCCACATTATTATCAACAAGTTTCTACATTTTTGTTAATATTTTTAAGGTTGTACGTATCACAAAACGAAGAGTAAAAACATACTTACAAGCAGACTTTGGAGTCACCTTCAGACCATCTCCATCCCTGCCATCGTGCAGGGATTTTTCCCTTATCTTTCGCTCATCATATTTGATACATACCTGCTCCCATTTTTAACCACCGCCTTTTGGGTGTTCCGTTAGAGTATTTGATATTCATGAATTTAATATATTACTCATGAAATTATAAAATCGCTGGAAACCACCGACTTTTGGAGACTTCCTAGCCAAAACTATTTGATGAATTATTTTTTAGAATAAAAGTTAAGCTTAGTATTCAGTATTCTAAATCAAATATTTCAAAAACAATGTGATAAAATCCAAAAAAAAATTTCAGCTCAATATTTTAATATTAGTTTTTTCAAAAAACAAAAAATCTTCTACATGTCATTAGAGAACCTAATAACAAATATCCCCCAAAAAAAAAAAATCTAAATCTAGTAATTAATTTTACTGTAAAAAAAAATATCTGAGGCAGTTACACTGACTTATAATGTCTAACGTTTTCAAGAAGACTATACAGAAAGAATTTATACGCGTTAAAAAATCACATTAAAAGCTTATAGGATGATTCAAACATGATGTCTATATACACAAATTGAAAGCTAGATTAACTCATTATTATCCAGTTCTTAGATCCTAATACTATTTAATAAACTTGATTATTGAATCACTCTCAAAGTAATCCTAGAAATTACTACACTCAAAAAGTGACAATTACTGAGTCAGACGATGCATCTTGAAGGGTGGCTTGCACATGACAACCTTCAGAGTCCTCTTCAGTACTCCTATCCCTTCATTTCCATTTTCCAAGCCTTGAACCCACAAGACATTTCTGGTTCTCCCTCCTACAGTCACCATCTCAGCCTTTACCACCTTGGCTTTCACAGACTTAAGCGCCTTTGTGATGGCTGACATCAACCCTGGCCTATCCTCACAACTCAAGGTGG
Organism: Erythrophleum fordii; assembly: GCA_032878935.1. Lineage (NCBI taxonomy): Eukaryota > Viridiplantae > Streptophyta > Magnoliopsida > Fabales > Fabaceae > Erythrophleum > Erythrophleum fordii. The sequence continues at coordinate 41,143,214 of JAVQMF010000053.1, read as the reverse complement.
CCCTCATGAGGCCCCCCTCATCATCACAGTGTTCCAAATTCAACTTGTCTGCTGCACTGGGAAACACAGTGATCTCACCTGAGCTACCACCACTAGCTGCTTCCAGTTCTGAAACATTCTTCTTCAGCTCCTTCACTTGTCTTATAGTCTCCGCCAGTACTGATGCTTTGTCCATCTGTTCATTGACCAAAAGAAAGTCCAGAATGAGAAAACAAAAACGGAGCTCCTGTCACTTAAAAATAGAACGAGAAAATTGTGAATCTGGTCACATTTATATGACGAATGTATAGGACTAGAGCTTAATCTGAAAGCTCATAAATGTTTTCTTCTAATATCTAACAATATTCATCACACGAAAGTCTTTTAGTAACAGAAATTTTGATACTATGAAGATCTATTTTACCCTAAAGTTCAGATTGTTTGGTTACATTGATAGAAAGGTAATTCTTTTTCATCAATTGTGTATAATGTCTATTGTGACTTTATAATTATTATTCAACAATATCTATTTCTTTTTATTACCTTTTTTAAAGTAAGAACATAAGAGTCATTTTCATTCTCAAAATTACTTTCTTCGTTTCCTCTTTCAAAGCATCCTTTTTCCATTCTGAATACCCAACAAATATTGAACGAAAATTCACAAAAAAATTCATTATAATCTCTAACTGCTGGTGTCAGTTTCAAGACTAGACCAACTGAATGCATAAACTGCAAAATAGGTTGGAGAATTCCTTAAATACATGAGAATTTCATGTAATAGGGTCCGCTGACACTTTAAATTTCTATGTACTCCTTGCACTTCGTGACTGTGCACGTGTAACTGAGAATTTTATGATAGGTTAAATGCTACTCACTTTGACCAAGTTGGCGAGGATGGTGCGAAGGGTGGCATATTGACCATTGATTCGCATCCTGCGTCTCCTCTCTGCTTCACTGTGCTTTTTAGCAGCGAGTAATTTGATCTCTGTCTTTGATTTTGGTTTTAAAAACGAGTTTTTGTATGTCTCTGAGACATTTCCTCGAGCAAAGCTACTTCGAAACATGTAACCTTCTGAGTGATAGTAATTTCGAATCTGCATGCCCTGTTCTAACTACTTTAGTAAAAGATAAGAAAGGAAACAAATGTTAACAGAAAAACAATAAAATTTGGGAAATCCTTGGACTGTGTACCTGCCGAAGTAAAACCATTGAATCAAATTGACTTTCTTTCTGTAGAAGATTGTATCTACAGAGATGAAAGAGGTTGAATGCAACTAATGCAAATTTGCAGAGGAAGGAAGATTGGGAGACGTTTACCTTTAATAGCAGAACATTCTATAGCTAGGCAAAGAGGTGATAGTCTATTATTGATGAGTATAAATGATTTAATTTTATATCCAAAACATATCAAAATTTAATAAGATTTGGGGAATATGTTTGCTTTCTATTAATGGCAAATCAGAAGATGATCGTGTCATAATCAGCATTTAAAAGTGGGGTGATTTCAAACTTAATTATAGTATCCTTGCCATAAATAGTTTATTTGCTCCTATGTCATCTCCCGGAAGAATCTAGATTCCTCTTTTTTTTTTTCATTCTATTTCTGCCTGAGAAAATGTAGGACAAAATTTTAAAGGGCACATGCAATGCAAGTGGCGCGTACACCAGTATATGAGGTTTCCAGTAATTACAAAATGCTTTGTACAAGTTTCAAACATGTTCCGAGGCTCTAGTACCTATAGTCGTTAGTTTGATTTGATCCCATGTCCTCCAGGAGATAAGTCACAAGATATACTTGTGATTTGTGAGTGTAAAAACATGATAATGCTAAAATTTTGAGAAAAGTTAACATCTTTCCACTATTATTGCATTCATAAATCAGACTCTTAAAATTTCATATGGATAGATGATTCACTACTCAGTTTTATGTTCATTTAAAAATCTATGGCATACAATATCACTAGTCTTGTAGGCTACATATCCTTCTTGATCAAGTCGTCAAGCTTTACTTATGTACCGCAAGAAGATCTAAAACTGACATTCTAGACCGCACGACTATGTTGTCCATTAACTTTCATCAGTTCCAGGGTTTTCAGCTAAGCACTAAGAGGGTCTTTTAACTTATCATCAAACTTAGGTGCAACAAATTCAATAGAGACACTTCAGACATTCAACAAAACCTGCATTTCTAGTTTATATATCACGGTAAAATCAAAATAGCAGATCTATACCTTCCAATCAGGAAAAGAGAAAAAGAAGGGATGCGAATTGGTTAAAAAAACTACAAATCAAACCACGTACATCTCAGGGAAAGGCATACTGAAAGCAGAGGGTGTATCATGTAATAAGACTAAAAAGCATTATAGCCAAAAGAAAATCCGGTTACCAAATTTCTGTTGTCTTTTCTCTCCCATTCATAGCCGTTCATGTAGTGTCTTGATGATGAGTGTACTACGAGTACCAAATCAGATATTTTAAAGTTGAACTAAGAACATATTTTGATCCAAAAAATTTTATCAGTCATCTTGAAGAAAGAAACTCAGCAGAATACACGTCTGAGGTGAGTTGAACATGGTGAAACAGCCCAAATACATGTCTTTAAGATTTCTAGACCCTGTTAACCAGAAATAACAACTTTGCGTTGAGCATCATCAAGATGAACAATGTTCCAAACAAACTGAAGAAGAAAGCCAAATTTCCTAGAAGCTTGACTTCTTAACTATATTCGTAAGAGCAAAAGATTCATCTATTCCGAAAAATAAGCCTTGCTTCTAAAAACTATAGAATTGAAAAACCAAATCATCCACAACATGGACAGATTATGCTCAGTTGACACAGATTATCTTCAAGGAAACCAGATATTAGCTTTTTTTTTCAACCGCAGGACAAAATTGGCATTGCAAAAGCCGTTAAATACAAGACAATGCAATACCTCTTTTCCTACTAGATGATGCACACTATCAACACCTATACTATCGTGTTTTTTTTTTTTTTTCCCTCTTTTTTCCTCAGAATGTGCAGAACACCAGCCAAGAACACTACATTCTGCTATATCGTGCTAAGACTACCCAAAAAGTTACTAAAGTCCTCACCTTTCGGACACCTTCCATCAATTAGCGCGTCGTACACTAACAAAGACATCTGCTTCTCCTTCTGAAAATTCCAAATCACCATCTTCTGCATCCAAACCCAACAATTCAGCATCCCTATCCCGTAAAATATGTGCCTGATTTCTCATCCTGTTCCCAGTCATCTTCTTTGTATTTCTAGCCACAGTTTTTACTCTCATCCGCCGCTTCCCATTTCCTAAATCTCCATGCAATCCTTCAGTCCCTGCTTGCTCTGCATGAAAAACCCTTTCCTCTTCGATTCCGCAGTTCTTTGATGAATCAGCAACATCATCATCCTCAGGAATATCAACAAAAAATTTTCCATTCTTAATCCTGTCTTCCATACCCCACTGCTTTTCCATATTGGACTTCCTTTCCTTCACCGTTGAACGTTGCGAAGCCGGATACCTTAAAGGTACATGCGCGCAATAGCAATAGTATTGCTCTTTCCCCTTCACTAGCATGTCATTCGCCGGAGGCTTCACCGGTATCCCCTGAAACACCCTCCTGCATTTCTGGCACCGCAGAGAGCAGTCTTCGTATATCTTCTCGTACTCGTACAAAACCCAGCAATAAGGACAGAGAGTCCAAAATGTGGCTTTTGGTTCACCCACATTCACATTATGCCCATTTCTGGGGACAACACGTGAACCCTCTTGCTTGCTCCCACTACTCTCTTTGCGATGTTCTTGGGGTACCTGATTGCCAATCGCCTGGTCGTATTGGGATCTCTTTTCTGGGTCCGAAAGCACGCGCCATGCGTCGCGTACGAGCACGAACGCTTCGTTTGAGAATGCATACCCATTTCTGTTTGGGTTCAAGAGCAGCGCGAGCCTCTTAAATTGATTCCGTATGAGTTGGGGGTTTCCGGAGTCCATACGCTGTATTTGGAGAATAGCGTACCAGTCGAAATGGTTGTTACTGAGGCGGCGCTCAGCAGCGACGTGGACGTCGGCTATTGCGAGTATTCGATCGACGGAGACGGAGATCTTTGGGTCGGATCTTTGGATCCGGAGAGCGAAATCGCGGCATCTGGTGAAGTTCCGGAGACGAAGAAGCGACGTGCATAAGGCGAGGAAGCGCGAGTTTTCGGGTTCGAATTCGGGTTTGGATCCGCCTCCAGTGGTGCCCTTTTCTGGCTCCATTATTGCTGTCTCATCTCAATCCAGCCTCCATAGTAACAAAGGGAAGCGGGTAGGACATACATATAGCCACTTCGCAGGACACTTGAATCTGAACCGTCGATACCTGTCGGTCCCACAAGATAAAAGCTTAGATTGCTGGCGTGGCCGATAAAGATGACGCTAGCACAAAATGGTATTTTGGTCATTTTTGGCATTATGAGTGGACTTTTGGGGATTTGATGTAGGGTCTTCTAGTTGAATTGTTTGGAAATTTGCGTTAAAATAAAATTTTAGAATAATTTAATAGTTTAGTTTATAAAAAATTTATTTTTTTAATTTAATTTTTTAAAAGTAAAATATTTTAATTTACTCGAAAAAATTTATTCCTCTTTTAACTTAGCTTGTTAAAAATGAGATTTTTTTTTTCATTTAGCTTTCAAACCTTTTTTTTAATTAAAATATTTTCATTAGGTAAAAATAGAATCTCACTTGATTGTTAGCTAATTATATAAATTTGTTTAAATATTTTTAACTTATAAAATGATGTCATTTTTATATCAAAGAATATAAAAATATTTTTTAAAATAATTATTTTCATTAAAAAAATTTTGGAAACAAAACTAATGTGCATTACTTTTAGAGAAATAAATTTAAAATAAAAATACTTTAAATATTAAATTAAAAATTTATTTTTAAAAATTATCTTCTAAGAATTAAATTATTAAATTATTTATAATTTTTTTATAACTTAAATTTCCAACACTATCAAACAATTGACAGTTGCTTTTTTCTTCTTGGAGAAGAAGCGTTTGTGCCATGTGCTGGCCGTTTTGTGTGCTAGATTTTTTGAATAGCAATTTAATAATATAGAAAGATTTAGGAGTTATAAGTTTGTCTGAGATAGATCAGATGTGCAAGGTAGGAAATGAGTTTGGGAAAATTGAGAAAAATTCTTATAAATATAATTTACATATAGATTAAAAGTCTGAAAATAATTTATATAGTGATATCAATAGTATTATAAATATGACTATGAGTTAGTTTAGGAAATTAAATGAAAAAATTACAAAAAAAAATTCTTCAATACATTATATTATAGTAACAAATTTTGTGTATTAAAAGAAAAACTAAAAATACAAAAAAAAATAATGAGTAGTTTGATTATGCTAAAACGTTGATAGAATATTAGAAAAAATAATATTTAAATACTAGTAATTTTTTCTATTAAAAACTATTTAGGACAGTTATAATTAAAATGAATAATTATTTTAAAGTTACAATTATCACAATTTTCTTTAATATAATACAACAAATATATCTAATAATAAAGAAAATAAAAAAGTAAAAGTTATAAAAGAAGATAAAAGTTCTAACTTTGAAAAAATTGAAGTAGAACATGTTGAATCTCAAAAAACAAAAAACAAAAATTGCTATGGAAGAAGGCACTTCTAGAATTCAAGACAAAGATAAAAGAGAAGTAAGATACATAAACAATAAAATCTTTTGAAAAAAATAGAGGAAAAAGAAAAGTAAGAGAAAAAGATGATTTGGAAATAGATTTAGATATTAGACCTTATACTTAAATAAAGTATGAGAAAATATTTGTCAATATTGAAAATATCAGTTCATTTAGACAAATTAAATAGAATGAGATAAAATTCTAATTACAAACTGTGAAAAGGTTAATTTAGATAAATAAAAATGTATCTATAAATGGTACATATTTAGATTTAAAAATATTTCTTATAATCAATATGAATAAGTTATTAAAGGTTAGGCATAATTTTTATCTTTAGTAATAATAAACTAAAAAAAGAAATGGTTAAAAGCAAGATTCTTAGATTTTCTAACAGGAATATTACAACGAGACACTTTGCAATTTTTTGAAAAATGGAAAGATTTAATAATAGGATAAGCTCAAAAAAGTGAGCTATTAAATAATTTTTAAAATTGTGAATAAATCCTTTTAAAAGTGGTGAAAATTATAAAATTATAATTTTGTAGATTTATAGATAAAGTTATTTCTAACTTAGGTATTAATAACATTCTTGCAAAATTAGAATTATATAATATTATGGAATTAGATGAGTTTTCAAAAAAGTTTCAACATTAGTATTGTAACATCTAGTTTTTTGTATAAATACCAAAATGTGTCAATTTGAAAAACAAGTCTCTTGAATTGAATAATGTAAGGCCAAATGAAATTAGAATAAAATTTCAAATAATAGAAAGGTTGTATATATGGTGTAGACACTTGAGCACACTTAAATGTATGAATATATGATGTATGTATTGATTTTGGCACCATATGATTGAGTATGTGCATTCTTGACATCCATAGGCGTAGTATGGGTTATGAAAGCTTGTGTATATAAACAAGTAGTATAGTAGAAATGAGTTTCATGATATTTTGAATCAAATAGCATGTCTTCCTAGCTGTGTATGTGGTTGTGGATGTGCCTAAGTGGTCTTGAATAATGAAGAAAGTAATTTGGCACTGTTTTGAACCATTTGAAGCACCAAATTTGACCTTTTTCTATAAGCTGAATCGAAATCTAACCAAATGAATGAGTATTTTCATGAAATTTGGCCAACAATTAAGTCTCATCTAGAGCTTTCTACAGAGTTACAGAGTACCTAATTTAGGGCTCTAGAGAATTTATTATGATTTTTTAAACTTAGGAAAAAAAATAAAAAATGGTTAGGCACACTATTTATTTGGTCAGTTTCTTTCCCTGTGTCATCTATAGGACAAATGGAGTCCAATGGCTATGAAATCTTACAAGTATAAAATAAACATGTTGAACTTTTTGTAGCATTTGAGAGCACCCCATTTGGAGTTCTGTAGAGGGAGAACCAAATTTTTGAAGTTTTATGACAGTATCAGGGATAAAGCAGGACCTTTGGTATTGTTCCATAAATTTTTATGAGTTAAACGCATCTGTTTTGGCCTGAAAATATTTTTAACCTCTAGTTAACATCCATTGCTTTAGAATGATATGGTTTGCTAGGTTTTTATTTTTTTATAATTAGTTATGAATTTTTTAAATTTATATCAGTAACTTGTGACAGTAAACCTAAGTAGCTGAACCTTTGGTGTTATTTTATTATCAATCATAGTCTAGTTGATGTTTTCATCGCTTAGAATGATTTTTAACTTATATTTGACATTTAGGGCTTTCCAAAAAGTTATCATTTACTTGATTTTGATTTTTCTAGATTTAATTATGAATTTTTAAAGTTGATGATAGAAAGTTGAATCAATAAATCTAAGGCCAAAGCATTTATTTTGTGTATGATGCTTTTAAACTCTAGAAGAATGGGATGTTTTGTAATGGTTCTAACTTGTATGAATAAATTTGGAGTAGAGAATGATATGAATGAGTTTATATGATTCATGAGGCATAAAATGGATAATCAAAGTCTTACGTAACGCATTTTAATTCATTAAAAATATTACATTTTCTTGAAAATTGCATGAGATTGAGCTACATAATGTTATGGAAGAACTAGGAGTTTAAGGTATTACAATTATTACCGATTAAATGATGTAGGTTCAAAATTTTACTTAAATTAATATTTTCATGAACTACTACCACTATGGGATAAAATATGTAATAATAATTATAATAATTTCTTACAAAAATCTAATGGTTATGATAGTTTAAGTAATATGATTAGATATACACATTGGAAAGAAATAGGCAATTGCTCAATGATAAAAGCAACTAAAGAAGTTAAAAATTAATTAAAAACAAAATATTTTTTTAATATTCTTAAGAACAATTAAGTGTTTGGTTATAGTGAATCAAAGAAAAAAAAAGACCCGATAATGTAGATGGAAAAATTTTGGAAAATCCAAATATATTAAGGAAAAGAAAGGGTATGTAAGAAAAAGATCGCAATTAAATGAAAAAGATATGTTGATGTTATATTTGTAATGAGAAAAGTCATATAGTTATACAATGTTTTAAAAAAGAAAACAATGCTAAAGAAATTGATTAAAACGTCTAATACAAATAAACTAGAAATTTATTTTGATGAAAATATTTTTAATAACAAATCAGTCTTATATAAAGTTATCAATGTTAGTGAACATGATTTGGATTTATTATATAATAGTAATGAATATGAATTTATTTTTATAGTGAATACCCATGAATTTAAACCTATATCTAAAGAAGAAATTTTAGTTATAACTAAATTAGGAAACATTGTAAAAAAAAAATAACTATAAAAGATAGTCAATTACATAAATTTAAACATATTCAAAAAGAAGAGGTTCACAAGATTTCAAAAATAAAATTTTAGAGTATTAAGCATTTTGAATAATTTAATAGAAACAATATAATAAAAAATTGTGAAGATAGAACTGTAAAAGTTTTAATCTTTGACAAAAATAAAGTAAAAAAGCTTTAAAAAAAATCTCATCCTAAATATATACATGTAAGTGTAATTCAAGTTAAAATAATAGCTTTATTCTATTAAGGAATAAATACTCCTATTTTAACAATTACAATGGACAAAAAATGGATAAACAATACATTTCAATGTGTTATAGTTGGAATCCAATCCAACCTTATAATTAGAACAATTTGGTTTAAAGTAAAACTAAATTATTTTATTTCAATTATTAATTTCAATGTACAAGACAATGTAACATTGAGAATTCAAACTAAAAATATTATTATGAAAGAAGATGGTTATAGAATGAAAAGAAATTCATGAATTAACTAATATAATCAAAATACCTATCAAAAAAATAAATAATAGGACAATTAAAATCTTCGAACAATGAGGATTTAACGCTAATATTCAACCAAGGTTAATAAATATAAAAAACTTAGAGATACCATTAGGACAATTATTAAAGGATGTTACTAACAAACATGAATATAGGCCAATAGAGATGATCATTTCAAGATCAAATTTATTTTTAAAAGATAAAATAACTATGGTAAGAAATATTTTGCCTAGGTTTACACCAACCAATACTTCTAATCAAAAAGAAAATGACAATGAATCTAAAAACTCTTAGATACCTATATTTTCTAATAGAAATTCTTTTAATGGAATTTCAACTCAATTTAAAAGAAGAGATAATGTGAACATGTTAACAATATCAAAATTGAAATTAAAAAAAATGAAGAAATATTTTTTCTCATAACCAAAATAAAAAATATTATATTTATGTTTTATGATAATTTGAATTTAAGAGATATGAACAATATCAATTAGATATTTTAACTGATATAGGTGCTACAATAAATGTTTGTAGAGATAATGTTTTGCTAGCCAAAAAATGGAAAAAAGCTAAAAAGATCCATTATGATAGGTGTAATAAATCATAGAGAAATTTTTATAAAGTATAAAACCAATAAAATTTCAATTTTATTAGGAAATAACGAATTTTTTATACCAAAATATTATGTTTTCCTTTTAGAAATGGATATTTTCTTTTATGAACAAACTTCCTAAAAAAGTATTATCTATTAAAAATAAATCATAATCAAGTAAGTTTTACAAATTAAAAATCCCAATACCTTTAGTAAAAAAACATAAACATAAATGTAATAAAGTTATATGAATTTTTCAAAATTTTTAAAGATTTTTGTGTAATATATTTAGATGATATTTTAATTTTCTATAGTATAGAAGAAGATCATAAAATCATTTAAAAATGGTATGTGATAAATTCGTAAAAATAGATATCATACTTTAATACTTTCTGATTGGTAAAAGGATGAGATGAGTGAGAGAGGAGGGATAGACGATTCTAGGCCATTGCTTTCTCTGGAGGAGAGAGATGCCTTGGACTGTAGCAGAAAGAAAGTACAAACATGAGATGGGTAGTTCTCAGAGGATCAATCCTTGATTCCTCACGTGGAGGATTAGATGGAAGGTTTGGAGGCAGAGGAGACGCATGTGAAGTCGAAGGATCAAGGCAGTGCTGGCGGTAAGTCTGCAGAGTTGCCAAAAAAGTCTTTCAAGGAAGCATGTATGAACTCGTCTGACTCAGAGGAGGAGGAGGACTGGTGGAGCGATGGGTGATGGAAGGAAAGAGTAAAAGTGGTGAACACCGCGAAGGGGCCTAATGTGATTATCCCATCAGAGGAAAAAAAGAGGCTTGCGAAGAGATGGAAAAGGATGCTAATAGTTAAGTTATTGGAGAGAATGATTCGTGAAGATTACCTAATTACAAAGCTCCAACAAATATCGGGTCTTCGTTTGGAGCAATTTGAAACCATAGATGTCGGGTCAGGATTTTTCCTAGTGAAACTTAGGAAGAAGTCAGATTATGAGTTCGCTCTTACGGGTGGCCCGTGGCTTATAATGGACCATTATTTGGCGGTGCAACCATGGAAGGAAGACTTCGAAACAGAGTATGAAGGAATTAATCAAATAGCGGCTTGGATTCGCATATCAAGGTTTCCAATAGACTACTATGACAAGGGCATCCTGTATGTTCTAGGCAGTCAAATGGGCAAAGTGCTAAAGGTAGATCTAACCACATTGAATCGCAGTAAAGGGTGCTTTGCCAGAATTTGTGTTGAGCTAGAGTTGACGAAACCCTTGCTGCCTTCCATAATGATAAATAGCAAGGAACGAAGGGTTGAGTATGAAGGAATTCACTTGATATGCTTTTTTTGTGGCCAGTATGGACATGATGCCGATCATTGCCCATACTAACATATGTATGAACAAGGAGGAGGGACGGATAGCAAAAAAGATAGTGCAAATGGAGGCGATAAAGGAGGAGCCCACAACATGGAGGTGACACAAAGGGAAGAACATGCAGATTTAACCGTCGTGATGACGGAGGATGGTGTTCCAGTGGTGGGAAGGAGCATAGTACTTGAAGGTTGGATGATAGTTAATCGGGGGCGAGGATCTCGGGGAGCACTCAACAGCGACCGTTACTCAGATTCCCAGCATCGAGGATCAGGGCAAGATTTAGGGGCATTAGGTTCGGGGTCATGGTTTGTTGCCTATATAATGAAGATCCTGATGACAGTGTGCTAGTTGTCGTGACTTCAGATAAGAAAAGTCCAGTTGTAGGTAATTTTTCAACATGAGTCCCACTGAAAGATGTTAGCAACACGGGGCGTATTGGATGGAAAGGGATGAAGTCAAAGAATTTGCAAGAGACTCAAACAAAGACCATTGCAGGCTCAAGAACTAAGAATAATCTTAATTCAATGGACCATTTGATGAGGATCAAGAATGATTTAGGCTTAGAGGGTCTAGTAAGGCTGGGAAGGATAAAAAAGAAAAGGACAGGGTTCTAGTGGTAGGCCATGAGAGGAGGATAGGAGTGATCCAGAATGGAGTAAACCCTCAAGGGGAAAACCCAGTATTGCCAAAAAGGAAACCATGGCCGATGCTGACAATCCATTGGACTCAGGAGAGAGTGGAAAGGGTGGGTTTCGTGTCCCGGAGAACCCTTTATCAGAGAATATGATTATGGATATCGTTGAATGTAGGCATGTGTTCTCTCATGAGGACATGCAGAGTTGATTTGATGTTGAACATCCTGTTTAATCCATTCAAGTTTTATATGGATAGTCTTATTTGGAATTCTAGAGGAGGTGGTAGTAAAACGTTCCCGAGGATTCTTGAGGACTTGAAAAAGACGTATGATTTTCATTTCCTTACTCTCCTGGAGACTCGTTAGAAGGGAGAGAAAGCGATGGTTCTAGGCTGTCACCTGAAAATGATGAAAGTGGCCATTGTTGAAGCAGAGGGGTTTAGCGGTGGAATATGGTGCTTGTGGGATGATGAGGTGAACTTTTTTGTCAAGCAAAAGAATGAACAATGGCTTCATGGTATGGTGAATGAAGGCAGTGTGGATGAGTGGGCCCTAACTATTATGTATGGAAAACCTCATCTTATACAACGTAGAAGGCTATGAGAAGGCTTATGGCGTATCGGAGAGGAGATGACAAAGCCTTGGTGTGTGATCAGTGACTTTAATGCCACACTAAGAGATAACGAAAGGCTGTTAGCGTCAGGAATAGCTGTTGGGGCAGAGAAATCTTTTTGTAACTGGGTTCGTGAGTATGATTTGCATGACATGGGTTTCAAAGGCCCAGCTTTCACTTGGTGTAGGAAGGAAAGCTATAGTTGACTCGACCGAGCTATCATTAACTATGAATGGAATGACCTTTTCAAACACACAACGCTGATCCATCTTCCGAAGTTAAAATCTGATCACTCTCCTTTGTTACTTAAGCCGAAGAGGGAAAGAAGAGAATCGAGAAGGAAGAATCATACCTTCCATTCTTTTGCTCCTTGGATTACACACGATGGTTTTAATCAATTTGTCAAAGAAGCTTAGGATGGGGAAGAGGATTGGAATGCAACAGTGAATTCTTTCACAGATAAGGTAATGTAGTAGACTAAGGATGTGTTTGGACATATCACTCAGAAGAAGAAAGCTTTGATAAGAGAGTTGGAGAGCCTAGAATGGAGGCTTTCAAATGGCAATTACAATGAATCGCTGGATAAGCAGAAGGTGGAGGTTTGGAAGGAGTTAAAAGGAGTTCTCTTACAAGAGGAGATCATGTGGTTATAGAAATTGAGGTGTAGTTGGTACTTGTTTGGGGATAAAAATACTTGTTATTTTCATTAAGTGGCTAATGGGAGGAGAAAAATGAATAAGATCGAAGCCTTGAAGTTCACTAACAGGGAATGGTCATCTGATATAGAGGTTATTCGGAAGGAAGGGATGTCATTTTTTAAAGAGTTATACACAGAGGAGGGAGGGTCTACTCCAACCTTGGTGTTTGATGTCAGTTATCTAGAATTAGAGGAGATGGATCATCAACTTCTAGACAAACGGGTCATGGAGGATGAAATTAAAAATGCTTTTTTTGCTATGGGATCTTTGAAAGCACCTGGTCCCGATGGATTGAACCTTCTCTTTTATCAAAACCAATGGGAAAACATCGAGAAATCAGTTGTAAACGTGGAGAAACACATTGTGACAAAACCTCAAAAGGTTTTGGAGGTAAATGATACGTTCATAGTCATTATCCCCAAACTACCTACGCTTGAGACTTTCAGAGATTTTAGACTTATTAGCTTATGCAACATGATTTATAAGGTAGTTATAAAAGTGTTAGCTAATAGACTCAAGAGTGTCATGCCAAAAATAATTTCTCCGAACCAGAGCAGCTTTGTTCCAAGACACCAAAGTGCATATAATGTAATTCTTGCTCAGGAGATTTTCCATTCTATGAGATAGAAAAAGGGAAGGAAAAGTTTCATGGCGCTAAAAATTGATTTAAAGAAGGTGTATGATCAGCTTAGATGGGAATTTATCATTAGATGCTTGGAGGACATACAGCTTCCTGGTTGGATGATTGAGGTTATTAAAGCTTGTGTTACTACCCCGAGAATGCAGTTGTTGTGAAATAGAGGAAAAGTGGATTATTTCATACCCTCTCAGGGAGTCCGTCAAGGGGACCATTTATCACCTTACTTGTTTGTTTTGGCCATGGAAAGGTTGGCTTATTTGGTTCAAAGGGAGTTTTTGAACGGAGCATGGTTACCGTTCAAATTATGGAAGGATGGGGCGGCCGTATCACATCTATTTTTTATTGATGACTTATTTCTATTTGCTGAGGCGAGTATGGACCAAGCAGGTATTGTGAAAGCTTGTTTAGATAACTTTTGTGGAATTTCTGGGCAGAAAGTTAATAAAGTTAAGTCTCGTATTTTTTTTTTTTGGAACGTCAATCATACCAAAAAACATGACATCAGTCATTTTTTGGGTTTTACTCTTACAGGTGATCTGGGAAAGTATTTAGGGGTGCCTATTCATCATAAAAGAGTTACAAGGAGTACATCTCAACACATCCTTCATAGGATGGATAGCAAGCTTGCTAGTTAGAAAGCGAATTCTCTCTCCTTGGCAGCAAGACACACGCTGGTTGCTTCAGTGGTTTTCGCGATCCTAGCTTACGCCATGCAAATGGCCCTTTTACTATCTAATGTTTACATGGACATAGATAAGAAATGCAGAACATTCCTTTAGGGAAGTAGTAATCAAAAGAGAAGATGTCATTTGGTGGCTTGGGAGGATATATGTCAAAAGAAGGAAGAGGGAGGTTTGGGTCTTCAAGAATCTAAGAAGCAAAACGAAGCTTTCATGATGAAGCTAGAGTGGAGTATGATGAATCATAGAGATGCTTTCTGGGTACGTTTCTTAAGGGAAAAGTATAAATGTGGGGGCGACGTGGTCCTTAAGGTTGAATAGAGGCATTCGGAGTCTCAAGCTTGGAAAGGAATTAAAAATGCATGGAATGATACATGGAAAGGGGTGAGTTGGAAGTTAGGTAAAGGGAACCAAGTGCGCTTCTAGAAAGACAGATGGCTAGACCAGCACAAGTGCCTACAAATACATGCATTAAAGGATTTAATAGAGCAGGAAGCAGAGTTAAAAGTAGCTGACTATAGCACAGTGTCAGGAGGTTGGAGGTTGAGTGAATTGGAAGGTACATTTCCTAATCAAATATTGAAGGAAATCGAGAAGGTGCAGGTTAACTTGGTAGGTAGAGCTTCTAACAAGATCTACTGGAATGGGATGTCTTATGGTAACTTTATGGTTAAGTCTGCGTATGAGATTATTGTTCATCATGATCGAAGTACTTCGTCGAGCTTATGGAGAAAGGTGTGGAAATTAAAAGTACCACAAAGGTGTAAAACCTTCCTATGACTAGGTATTCGTGAATGGCTACTAACTAACATGGCTAGGAAATCAAAGGGATTGTCAGCAAGAGATCTTTGCCAAATATGTGAAGAGGAGAGCGTGATGTGTTTGCATGCGCTATGCTTATGTCATCATGCAAAAAAATGATGGGAAGAATTGACCCCAACCCCGCTTGCTGACCACTTCTTTTCTTTTGATGATTATGCTAAATGGGTAATGTGGAATCTGCAACAAAACTTAAACGTGGATGGAGTAAGTTGAGGTGTTTATTTCACTGTCGCATGCTAGAATATTTGGATGTCCAGGAACTCGTGGGTGTTCAATGGAAGGAGAGAATGTCCATCAACATGGAAAGTAAAAACGATTGCTATAATTGCTTGGAGTGGGAAAGAGTTACAAGCAACCCAATTTAATTAGAGACTGAGCTCACAGTGGGTTCAACCTGAGAGGGGTTAGCTGAAACTCAACGTAGATGGAGCTTGGATTAAGTGGATGTGGAGTGGGGCATGTGGGGGTGTAATTCGTGATCATAATGATCAGTTTATCAAAGGTTTTTGTGAGAATTTGGGATGTAGCAATAGCGCAACGGCGGAACTTTAGGCGATCATATGGGGCTTAAAGGTCACGTGGGATGCGGGCATATGACAACTAGTAATGCATAATGATTGCAATGAGGTAATTAGTTAGATAGAAAACTCAGTACCTATTAATGGCCCTGCCGCTGATTTGATGAAAAAAGCCAGAAACATGCTGGGGAGAGACTGGGAGGTAACTATTGGTTGGTGTGAGCGTGGAGCTAACAAAGTGGCAGGCCACCTCGCTAAGGAAGCTTTGTAGGCGCCAAGTGGCTTAGTGGGGTTTGATTCATCACCATCTTTCATCACTGAGCTTCTTGATAGGGAAGGAAGGCTTAGTGGACCTACGAGTGTTTAGCTTGTGTTGTCCTTCTTGTTCGTTGGTTTGTGGTTTGCTTATTTTTTATATATAAAAAATAAGATATCATACTTTAATCCAAAAAAGATTGAAGTAGAATAAAATGAGATTGAATATTTAAGATTAAGACTAACAAAGTTTTATATAAAATTATAAGATCATATTATCTCAAAAATAAAAATTTTTCTGGTTGAATTGATAAATAAGAACCAATTATACTTTTTCTTAGGGATACTTAATTATGGGAAATTTTATATAAAAAAAAAAGCTTTCTAGTAATAAAAAACCTTTATTAGAAAAATTAAAACAAAAATAAATTATTTGAGTAGAAAAATGAAGACATTAAGATAGTAAGAATGATAAAATGCGAAATTAATAATTTACCAGTAGTTTATTTTTTTAAAATAAGAGATAAATTGATTTTGGAAATTGATGCCACTAATGAATATTGGAGTACAGTATTAAAAGTAAAGTTCAAAATGAAGAATTAATATGTAATTATAATTTGGAAAATTTTAAATAGAATGAAATGAATTATATAATTTATGAAATGAATTATATAATTTATGAAATGAATTATTAGCTATAGGAAATCAAATAAAATGTTTTCATATTTACTTAGTTTATGAGGAATTCATTATTCAAATTGATAATCAGTTGGTTAAAGATTTTTTAAAAATAAAAGAAATAAAGAAAATTCAAAAAGAATTAGGTAATATGATTTTATTTGACAATATATATTTAATATTGAATATATTAAAGGAATTGATAATTTTCTTACAAATTATCTTAACAGACATCCAAATCATGGATAAAGGAAAAAATCCTAAAATGGGAGAATTATTATAGTCTTCTTAAAAAAAAAAAACTTTTAAGTAGCAAGTGCAAATTTTACACTGATACTGCAACATTTTTTGCTCCATTAGCCTATCCATATTTATCAAGTTTTATTTTAGAACTTTTAAATTTATATACTTGGATTTGGGATTCTCCAAATTCTCAAAGTTTAAAAAAAGTACTATAATAAATAGAAAAGTTGAAATTACATTTTTCAATTTTTTGATGATAAACAAATCACATATTTTAATAATCCCATATTATCTTATCAACTTTATGAGCATATCAACGAAATATAGAAACTCTATATTGAAGGAAAGAAAGCTCAATTCAAGAAAAACCTAACAAAGCTAAAAAAGAAAAGTAGTTGAAAAAAATTAATTTTAAAAAACATTTTGAAAAATTGTTACAATTACACAAATTTTGATTATATTAAATCCATGATGGATTTAATCAGTTTATTGGCTATTTTTAAAAAAATTAAAAAGATTTATTTTTTTGAAGAGGCTAAAAAGGATTTTACCTTTTGAGATATATGCTCTAATCATAAGACATATCAAGTTTGAGCAACTTGAAAGATTAAGTGAAAGACTCAAACAAAATACTTTACAAATTATTCTTACAAATTATGATTTACTAAAATTATATATTTTTATTAACAATGATAGCTAAAATATTTTAGATATCAAATGAGGCATATATGGCAAAATTATATTCTAAAATCAAGTCTAAGAATAATATAGAATTTTTTATGTTTTATAAAAACAATGATTTACTTTGCAAAAAAAAAAAAAGATAGATTCATAAAATATTATACTTTTTATATTATCAGTAATATTGGTGAAAGGATTAGGGAATAATTCTATCAACTTTGTCAAATTAGGGAATTAGAAAAAACAAAAGAAATAGATTTTCAATTTCATAAATAAAGTAAAAATGTTAATTTTATTTTAAATCAATTTAATTTTAATGAATTTGCAAGCCAAAAATCTCCTTTGGTTAAACAAAGAAGCCAAGTTAACACAACAATGCATAGGTTTTAAATTAACAGATGGAAAAAGAATATTTTTTATATATCTCCTATGTGATTACTAAACCACACCAAAATAATAAGATGAGGTCAATACAATTGTGTATAATTTAGTACATTTCCAAATCTAGAATTATTAGCAGAAAAAATTATTAAAACTAAAAGTATTAATATGAGTGAAGAACTTGCAATTATCATGCCAAGAAAATATCAATTGGATAGCCTAGCAAGCCTACATTCTCTAAAATAGAGAAATTTTGAAAAGATAATTGAAGATTAACACTTATACCAAACAATATTGTTAAAATTTTATAGCAGAAGATAATATTTATACACAAAAAATAATTAGCACAAAAAATTAGTAACATGGCATAAAACAATATATCATGTGTTTCTCATCTCCATAAAAGCGTGTAGAGATGAATAAGAAGTAGTACAAATGTAGATAAAATTGAAAACATGTAATTAATTTTGATTTCCAAAATATGAACAAGTAAAAAAATAGTACATGTACTTGTTCAAAAATGGTCAAAAGTTGCCATAACATGTATGGCTTTTGCAAAAAGCAACATAGATCGGATTCATCTCGCATTTGTTCAATAGTGAATAGTGTGTGAATAGTGTCAAATAATATAAATAGTGCTAATTTTATTTATAAAAATCTTATTGCCAAAGGACAAAATTTGCATTATTTGACACTATTTATATACTGTTCATTATTTTATACTATTTACTCACTTTTTATTACACTATTCTTCTAAGACAAAATTTTAAATAGTGAAACAAAACTTTTTGCATATCCTTGCAATGGAAAAGCTATACAAGTATAACTCTTTGACTTTCTCCTTTCATCTTTTTTACATTGCATGAACTAAAGTAATTTGACACATTTATGCAAATAGTCTCCTAGCCACACCTTTTTATGCAGATAGAAAATGTGATGTATATCTAAAGCCACGTAGTGATAATTATCTGCTATATACAAGTCTTATTTTTTGTGTCAAAAATTTGACAATACTTTAGTCTGTCTGAATCATAAGGCCTTTGATTGCTTACAGTGGCATTATCAATTAGTTATTTTTTGTTTAAGTTTTGTATGTCAATGAATCTTTTACTTAGTATATCTAAATTTTAGAGTTTTATTAAATCATATACTATCCTAATTACAACTTCTTGTTATTCAAGGGATATTTCATTGTCAAAATGGTGAGTATGTACAGAAAATCCATCAACCATCTTTTATTGGTCTACAAACTACCATTTATGAATCTAGTTTCATTAACTAATCAGTAAAAGCCTTTTGCTAAAAGAAAATTGATCAAGAACAAATTGAATATAATCCCAATTTTCATAATCAATAAAGTTTTTATGTTCAATTTTTACTAATCTTCAAATTTGGTATGATAAAAAGAGCCTTTTACAGATTCTTTCTATAATAAAAGTAAATATATATATATAGTACAATATTCTAAAAATCTATCATTTTTTATGACAGAATAAATTATTATTTTTATAAAATATGAACAAAAATTTTAAGTCATTCCCATATTGATTTTAGAACATAAATTTGCCAACTATACCACATTTGATACCTAAGATATTCTAGCTATTGTAGTTAACAAAAATATATGATTTTGGCGAATCATAATTTATAAGAATGATTTGTAAAATATTTGAATCTTTTACTTAAACTTTCAAATTGATCAAATTTGATATGTCTCATCATTAGAAGAAAAAATCTTTTTTACTTTTTCAAAAAGATAAATCATTTTAATTTTTTCAAAAATATGATTTTTTTACTCTTTTAATAAATTGATTAAATCCATAGTGGATTCAATATGATTAAAATTTGTGTAATTATAATCATTTTTCAAAAAAATTTTAAAATTAATTTTTTCAAGTGTTTTTCTCTTTGATATTTTTCAAAGATTTATAATGTAAGATTTGTTTGATTTTTTCCAAACTAAGCTTTCTTTCCTTTAATATGAGTCTTATATATTCTATTGATATGCTCACAAAGTTGATAAGGTAATTTAGGATTATAAAATTTGTAATTTATTTATCATTAAAATTTTGAGAAGGCACTTTTAATTTTTTTACTTGTTGTAATGTTTCTTTAAAACTTTAAGAATTTTGAGATTCTCAAATCTAAATATATAAATTCCAAAGTTCTTGGATAGAACTTAGTAAATATGGGCAGGCTCATGGAGTGAAAAAATATTATAGTATCATTGTAGGATTTACACATAGTTTTTTAAAGTTTTTCTAAGAGGGTTGCTATAATTCTCTCTATTTAGGATTTTTCTTAATTGAAATTCATCCCTCTATTTAAGGATTTTTTCCTTTATCCATGGTTTGGATATTTGTTAAGATGGTTTATAAAAAAATTATTAGTTCCTTTAATATATTCAATATGAAAATATATTGGCAAATAAAATTATACTACCTAATTCTTCTTGGATTTTTCTCATTTCTTTTTATTTTTTAAAAAATCTCTAATTGACTTATTATCAGTTTGAATAATGAATTCCTCAAAGGCTAAATAAATATGAAAACATTTTATTCTATTTTTAAGGTTAATGATTTCTTTTCATAAATTATATAATTCATTTTATTTTGTTTGAAATTTTCTAAATTATAACCACATATAAATTCTTCATCTTTAATTTTATCTTTTAATATTGCATCTCAGTATTCATTACTGACATTAGTTTTCAAAATTAATTTATCTCCTCTTTTCAAAAAATAAATTGTTGGCACGTTATTAAATTCATCTTTTATTTTTTTTAATTATTTCAATGTCTTCATTTATCCACTCAAATAATTTATTCTTCTTTTTTTAATTTTTTTGATAAAATTCTTTTTACTAGAAATATTTTTTATAAAATTTTTTCTGGGGTTAAATATTCCTAAAAAAATTTTATAATTGCTTCTTATCTATCAATTCATTTAGAAAATTTTTTATTTTTGAGATAATATGATCTTGTAATTTTATACCAAACTTTGTTAGTCTTAATCCTAAGTATTTAATCTCATATTGTTCAACTTCAATCTTTTTTGGATTGAATATGATAATTGTTTCCACAAATTTGTCACATATTATTTTTAAATGTTTTATGATCTTTTTCTATATTAGAATAAATCAAAATATCATCTAAATATACTACATAGAAATCTTTATAAACTTTAAATATTCATACAACTTTATTACATTTATATTTATGACTTTTGACTAAAGGTATTGGGATTTGAGGATTTGTAAGACTTACTTGATTGCGATTTATTTCAAATGAATCATACTTCTTTAAGAAGTTTGTTTCTAAAAGAAAATTCCCATTCATACAAGAAAAACATAATATTTTTAGTATAATAAATTTGTTATTTTTTAAACAAATTGAAATATTATTAACTTTATACTCTATAATAGTTTTTCTACTGTTTATTGCAATTGTTATAATAGATCTTTTTAACTTTTTTTTAGTTTTCAACTAGCAAACCATTATTTTTAATGGTACTTGTTGTAGCACTTGTATCAATTAATACATTTAATTAATATTATTTATATCTCTTAAATTTAAATTATCTTGAAACATAATATTTTTTACTTTGATTATGAGAAATAGTATTTCTTCATTTCTCAATTTCAATTTTGATATTGCTAACATATTAATATTATCCCTTCTTTTAGATTGAGTTAAGATTCTATTAGAAAAGTTTCTATTAGTAGAGTTTTCTTTTAGGAAATATAGGTATCTAAGAGTTTTTAAATTTGTTGTCATTTTCTTCTTGATTAGAAGTATTAACTGGTGTAAATCTAGATTGAGTATTTCCTATCATAGTCTTTTATCTTTTAAACATAAATTTGATCTTGAAGTGATCATTTTTATTGGTCTATGTTCTTGTTTATTAGTAACATCTTCCAATAGCTGTTCTAATACTAATATTCATTAGCCTTGGTTGGATATCAATATCAAATCCTTGTGGTTTGAAAATTTTGATTATTCTATTATTTTATCTTTTTAATAGGTGTTTCGACTATATTAGTTAATTCATAAATTGCTTTCCATTATAGTCAGATTATGACTATCTTTTTTCATAGTAATATTTTTGTCTGAATTTTCAATGTTATGGTATTTTGTACATTGGGATCAATAATCAAAATAAATTAATTTGGCTTATTTTAAACCAAACTATTCTAGTTACAAGGTTAGATTGGATTTCACCTATAACAAATTGAATTGGATTATTTATCCATCCTTTGTCCATCATAATTGCTAAAATAGTAGTATCTATTTTTGGATGGAATAAAGATATTATTTCAACTTGAATAACTCTTACATGTATGTATATAAACTAAATATATCTTTTCTTAAGCCTTTTTATTTTACTTTTGTCAAAGATTGGAATTTCTATAATTCTATCTTCACAATTTTTCACTATGATGTTTATACTAAACCTTTCAAAAATATTTAACACTCCAAAATTTCATTTTTGAAATCTTGTGAACCTCATTTTTTTTAATATGTTTTAATTTATCTGATTGACTATCTTCTGTAGTAATATCTTTTTTTATAGTTTCTTTTAATTTAGTTATAAATGAAATTTCTTCTTTGGGTATAGGTTTAAATTCATAGGTATTTATCATGAAAAATAAATTCACATTCATTACCATCACATAATGAATCTAAATTACTTTCACTAATATTGGTGACTTCAGATAAGACTAATTTGTTATTAGAAATATTTTCATCAAAATAAATTTTTAGTTTATTTGTATCTAACATTTTAATCAATTTTTTAGCACTATTTCTTTTTTTTTTTTTTAAGGATACTGTAGACTTATATAATCTTTCTCATTACAAATATAACATTGACAAATCCTATTTTAGTTCTTGCGATCTTTTTCTTACATACTTTTTCTTTTTCTTAATATATTTGGGTTTTCCAAATTTTTTCCATTTAGATTTTCAGGTTTTTTGCCTTGATTCACTACAATCAAATACCTAATTGTTTTTTAGAATATTAAAATATTTTTTTTCCAATTGATTTATAACTTATTTAGTGTTAAGTAGTAGTTCACTACTTTCCAATGTGCATATCTAATCTACTTCTTAAACTATCATAATCATTGGATTTTTCTAAAAAATTATTATAATTATTATTGCATATTTCATCTCATGGTGGTGATAGTTTATGAAAATTTTGATTTAACCAAAATTTTGAATATAAATTATTTAACAAGTGGTAATGATATTGAAACTTTTAAAGAACTCATTTAATTCTCTAATATTACATAATTTTAATTTTGTAAGAATGTAGTTTCTATCTGAATTAGTACCAAATACATCCATAGATTCATAAAATTCTAATTTTATCATTTTTACCACTTTTTGAAGGATTTATTCAAGAGTTTGAAAATTATTTAATTACTTACTTTTTTAAACTTATCCTATTATTAAATCTTTCTATTTTTTTATGAAATTATAAAATATCTCTTTACAATGTTCCTACTAGAAAATTTAAGAATTTTACTTTTGGCCCTTTATCTTTGTAGTTTATTACTACCAAAGATAAACATTATGCCTAATCATCAAAACTTATTCATATTGATCATGGAGAATATTTTTTAAATATAAATATGTACTATTTATAGATACATTTTATTTATTTAAATAATTGCTTCTACTATTTGTAGTTAGAATCTCATCCTCATTCTATATAGTTTGTCTAGATGAATTGCTATTTTCAGTATTAATAGATATTTTCTCATATTTTGTTTGAGTATAAGGTCTAATTTCTAGATCATTTTCTTCTCTAACTTTTTTTTTCTCTATTTTTTTACAAAAGATTTATTTTCTATGTGTCTTACTTTTCTATTATCTTTGTCTTAGACTACAAAAGTGCTTTTTTTTTTTGTAACAATTTTTTATTCTTTTTTTCTTCATACTTAGTATGTTTAATTTCAATTTTTTTCAGAATCAAAGTTTTTATTATCCCCTATAACTTATACTTTTTCACTTTTTTCATCACTACATACATTTGTTATATCATACGAAAGAAAATAGTAATAATTGTGACTTTCAGATATTATTTATTTTGATTATAAAAGTTTTAAATAGTTTTTAATAAAAATACTCTTTTTTGAAAATTCTTAGTATTTAAATATTGGTTTTTGCAATGTTCTATAAAAAAATTTAGTATAATCAAACTCCTCACTATTTTTTTTTTGTGTTTTTTTGTTTTTCTTTTAATACACAAACTTTGTTATTATAATATAACATATAATTATCTTCATCAATTAGTATTTCTAATTGAAGAAGTTTTTTATCTATAGCATCTACATGACTAATGATACTTTTATGATTTTTTGTGATCTTTTTTATCTAATTTCTTAAACAAACTTATAATTATATTTATGATAGTATTAATACCACTACTAAAAGCAGCTAAATTGTGTTCAATTTTTTTATATTTATATGAAAACTATATTCATAAGAATTTTTCTCATTCTTCTTGAACTTATTTCATGTACAACTTCTTTGATCCATCTTAAACAAACCTATGACTCTTAAAACTTAATGAGCTACTAAATTTCTCTTTAACAAATTTAGCACAAAAATGGCCAATACATAGCACAAAGGCTAATAACCGAATATACTATCACTCAAGTAGATAGGATTGTATATTGCTAAGAATGAAGAACAAACAATTTAAATAGTAAACAAGAGTAGAAAGATGAAAGAAAACTTACAAACTTGTGGAATTGAAAATATTACTTCATTAAATAATCTTGTTTGGTGTACATGTTACAGGATTAGAGAAAAAAAAACACCCATTTCATTTCATAAGCATATCAATCGAGAGTAACTATTATATTTAATTTATATAAAGCTCAATATGTTATTATTATCTTTGCTTCTTCTTCTTTTTTTATTATAATACTATTTTTATGCAGGTGCAAGAGTCATTTTTCCATAATTCTTTTTTATTCCTATACTATTTTTATTTAACCAAATACACAAATGAAGTAATATTCCCATTCATTTTTATATTATATCAAATGTAGTTATTCTATTTAATTCATATCCCCTTTCATTTTCTATTTTCATACCTAAAAATTCTATATATTAAATAAGGCATAAATTATTTCAGCTAAAATAACATTTGGATTTTATTTTTAATTTTTTTCATATTCCAAGCCAATAAAACAACATACACACGTTTAAATTTTTTTTTTTTTTAAAAAAGACTTCTGTTCAGCTGTTAATTGAACAATTCATCTCAGTTTTGCTGTTACTTTTTTTTTTTAAAAAATTATTATTCAATATAATATATGGAGTCAATTCAAGACCTTTCATTTATCCGATTATTTGGGCTAAATCATCAATGATAAATTTAATTATTTCACCAACGGACATTAATTGTTAACACTAATTTTGATATCAAATACATGATAAGTTACACTATGACCTTAGATAACAAGCAAGGGAAAATTAAATTTTGGTTTTCGTCCATCTTAGAAGAATGATTGGAAATTTGAATAACTTCATGTAAGTTCACCGATTATTGTATTTGTGAATTTTATGACCGAGGTTTGAAACTTATCATAAGAAAATGATATCGATTCTATGGAAGATTCATTTCTTCCAAAGTCATATTAGGACCTCTATTTAGATCCTAAAATTGTAGTATCGAACCATCAGTTCCCTACCTCCAAAACTGTTGACATCACCAGCCCAGTTCTTCCATTGTTGCTTCTCCATTTGTATTTGTGCTGCCTAATTGTTTGTTATTGACTTATTACTTTTAAGTTGTTAAAATGGAACTTCATCTTCATTAGATATTTGGATTTGCATTATGTTGTAGTAATATAAATAGGCGAATCGTTTCGGACTTCAGTACATAGGTTTATTAGACATGATATCATAGAAGATAGAATGCACCTATCTATGTTTATTAGGCTGTTTACATCCTTTTTATTTAATAAGTAAATATATAATGTGTTGTTAAAAATATAATTAAAAAAGAGTGGGTAAAAAGAAAGGATGTAAATATCATACACATTTCTACTTTTTATGTGTCTTTTTCTTTTATTGTATACAGTGTAATATTGCAAAAAATTTAGGGGTCAGAGGTTCCTGCGTGTAAATTGATTTTTCTTTGAATACTGACTATGCACACTAATTCATTTTCTCATGGTTATATATAGTCTCTCGACAAGTTTTATAACCGATATGTTCACAATAATCCCATCCACTTCCATAAACAGCATTGCAGGCTCGCAGTGCAGAGATGTCCGCTTCCCATTGACAACTTTTATTAACATGCTAATGCCACTACAAATTGTAGGAAAGGAGACATGTCTTCGATGAAGTAATTTCATGATGGATATATAACCTAGCTAGTAATTGCAACGTACCGACATTATCCAGATCCTACCATACATACGGTTCAAGGATCCGAAGGATACTATCAGAGATTTTATACTCCTAGAGCTATTCTAAGCAGAGACAGCATAACTGCATTCTCGTGAAGAATTTCAGATTGCTCAAGAACAGACAGAAGTATTTCATTGACGATAAAGGAGGCATGCATCGCTGCCTTTAATTTAAGGTTAAAAAACACCATAAGATATGACCTTTTACGCTTACCTCTATTCCCCACAAAATTTAAAAAACCTATAACATACAATCTAGGATACTTAAATAAATGTAGAGGATGGATCTAGAAATAAATTATGGAGCCGAAAATTAAAAAAAATTAAAAAAACCTTAATTTATATAAAAATTTTAGGTTAAAAAATATATATGACTATACATTTTTATAATTTAATGATATAAGTTAACATGTAGTTTGTAGGAAAAAAAATATTTTTTTATCTTATTTAACTCACAAATATAATATTATGTTACAGTTAATTAAGTTTATTAATACTTATTTTTTTTATAAATTAGGTGTTAAGTGGTTAAATAATTTATTTAGCAAGATTTAATGCACTAATAAAATGTAATCAATGTGGTATTATGATAATTCTTCATGTTAAGAACAATTATTTTGAAAAAATTTAAAAAAAAATTAGGAGGAAAAAAAGAGGCTTTCTTATCCCTTGGCTCTCAGGGCATGAAATGAAAACTCATTCCACATGTAATTGGAAATAAATATGAACCAATAAAAATGAAAACTCAATTGAAAATGAAGACAAAAAGAAAGTAGCAGCCCTTCAGTAATCAATCAATAACACAAGATGCTACAATTGTTAGAAATAGGTTTTCATTTCATACCCAATCCTGCCAATTTAATTTGTTAGGTACCTATGCTACCTTCACTTTTAAGCCTACAACACTTCTTTTATATATTCTTGTTAGTACTATAATTACAAAAAAAAATTCTAAGATTTTATTTCAGACTAAGCCTTTTTTATAGAAGATTTTAAAGAAATACCTTTTTGTCTAAGTTAAGTGCATTTAAAATTTCATTTTAAAACTATTGTATAAAAGAATTAAACTAGCTAAAAAATATACTATTTAATCTAATGAAGTAATTGTAATCAATATGTTAATTATGTTTAATGTTACATTGAAATTAGAGTGATTAAGTTGTTAGTGGGTGGGGACTAGAAAGGAATATGTGATGAGATGCCAAATCTGTTGGCAGGCACCACACTTTGGGCATAAGGAGCCTTTGTGTCGTTTTGGGTCTTTTCATTGGGCAAACTTAATAGAAGAGAGTCTTGAACCTGATTTAGAAGCTCCCTATTTCAATGTTCAATGGGAAATTGTGAGGGGGGCCAACACCCCCTTCTCTCCTATGGATCCATGTTTGAGATAGTGGTGGAGTAGAACCTTGGGTCATGGGGCAAAGTTGATACTTTTTTTTTTCTGTAAATAAACTCTTTATGTTTTATCTTGATCATTGGGTGATAGGCTAAATTTTTAATTCATTTTTCTGAATCTAATGACAAATCTTTTAAATTAATTTTAATTTGTTATTGTTGAAAATTATATTCATGAAATTTAAATGAAGATTATTGCTTTGATGTCAATTTTTCCTTCATAAATTTCACATCCTATTAAAAAAGGTATAATTTTATAATATATTGTTTAAACAAAATGTTAGAAATTGAAATTACAAATTTACTTCTTTTTTCTTTTATATTAGTAATAGATGATAAAATTGTAGCACTACTAATACTATAATGAGTTAGCTACTTAGGATTCAAGACTTAGAGATGTAATTAAGCTTCCACATAACATTTAGAGATTATCTCAAGAAGCTCAAAATTGAAGATTGGAGGTGTGGATATCACACTTTAGTTTTTTGAACCTTACACCCAAACATAAAGAAAAGAAAATAAAAGAAGGAAGAAAGGAAACAACAATAACACCACCATCAACAACACCAATATAATGATAAAGTTTTTTTAATGAGAGTTATATATATAATATATGTATAGGTTTAATGAGTTTAAATTAAAATGTCAAATAATAAAAAAATTACATAATACATGTAGGTCTAGTAGGTTCAACTGTTTTAAGAAATGTGGAGACATAACATCAAAACTTAATACCATATATATACAAATTTTAAAAATTTAAAGGGGCCATATGCCTACCCTCAAATTAACATGGCTCCACCACTTAATGTAGAAGAACCCAAAATACATTTGTTTGCTCCTAAACATAGTTTAAGGATTAAACAAAAACCTAAGACGTTTTATACTATGGTTTTAAAAACTGGATTGAATCAACTAATTTAATCAAAAAATTGATGAATTAGTTGGTACTGTGGTTCAGATGATGCTTAAATCCTAAGGGCAAATAAGTAAGTTAGTTCAACACTGCATTGGCCAAGAATTGAAAATATTGGTATACACTGGTTAGTTTTGTTGTTGAATCAATTTTACAATCGTTCAATTATTAAGTTCATAAAAGAAAGGTAAAACTTAAAAGATAAGAGATCTCTAACTTTATTGTTGGTAACAAACAAAGATAGAGAAAGAGATCAAGATAGAGAAGAAGGAAATACAGAGAAAAATGCAAATCTTGCCTAAAATATGTATTTTGTAGAATTATTGTAAATTTTCATTGTCTTGCACTCTGATTTGAGCGAAGAAATACATTTGTTTCATAAGATTTACTTACTATTAAGAAGCTGAAGCCAATGAACTAGAGCGGAAGTTTAAGAAAAAAGATATTAAAATTTGAGAAAGCTAAGAGTCATTTATGTTTTATTTAGTAGGGCAAAAAGGGAGGAAAAGGAAAGAAATAGGAGAGGGATTCTATCTTTTTTCTATTTGATTTGCTTAAATAGCAAGGAAAGGAAAAGATTTAAAAGAAAAAAAATTTGTAAGCCTTACACCATTTTTTTTATCTTTCCATTTTATATAGCCACACACAATGCATATCTATATCACAAATAGATAAGAGAAAATTATATTTAAGAACCCAAAATTTACATAATTTATAATAAAAGACTTTAAAAACTCAAATTATTTCTAACCTTAGTCTTGCCTTACAAAGATGAAAATGCCTTTATGTTATTTGAACCTTTGAATTAGGTTAGCAAAGCTTCCATAACCATCATAATGTCCCTCTTCTCTACATCTTCACACTGCTTCATGCCTTCCTTCACCAAGCTCAATCCATCTTCTAATTTTCAACCAAACACCTCCTTTTCCATTGGATTTTAAGCTTCTCAACACCTTTGACACTATGTTCTTCTCCACCTTTCCTTTCTTCCCCCCTATTCACTCACTGTCTTCAACTTTTTCATATTTTTGGCCATCTACCTCCATTCCCAAGTGCTTTTAGCCTAACCCCTGCAATACCCATAATATTTCATGCCTCACCTAAGCATTATGCTGCAAATCTCACATTGGGCAAAGCTTCTGTGGATTCGCAATATAAGGGTGCGATTTCAAGTTCGACATGTCTTCTAAGTGATTTTGTTCCTTTCTTAACCAATTGGATTTACACCTCACATATGATGAGTGAAGAACATTTATAATTTCTATTAGAAACCTTTTTCTTCTATGTACTTGTACCTTTGTCATCTTGGTTTAGTGTTGGAATAGGTATTGGTTTTCTTATTTTGATCTTTCAATATTTAAAGCTGAAAGGAGTAACATATAACTTGACAATTTTATATGTCCTCAACGGAAAAAATGTTAATACTTTAAATGTCCATCGAGGATTGATTTTATAGGTAGTTCTTTTTTCTATCATATTGTATTTTCTTATTACTTGATTCATAATATACCATGTTTTTCAAAATTATAAAATGATCTTGTTACAAAGACTATGGAGAGGTTGAGATTAATTGAGTTAAGATATACATTGATATTTTAATAGTGCAACTCTCTCGTAGGAAAGTTGGTTTCTTTTGCATTATCATATTTCATTGATTTTATATGCATAACCTCTTTTAAGTTTCTAATGCATAACTTGCCTTTAGGTTGTAAGAGGTGATGGAATAGTAAACTAGTTACTTGGGGTTGTTGGTGATCTCAAATTATCTTATCTACTACCAATAATGACAGTTCCCTTATGCATAAGGAATAATCTTGGGCATTTGATTGATTAAATGTTTTTAATTTTTATTTAATTTTTTTCATTCATTAACTTGGGGGAGTTGGTTAGTTCTTAGAATTAAGTAGTAGTACAACTATATTATTTCTTGTCTACAGTTTTGCTTTTCCCCTTCTTGAGTCCTTAAATCCAGTTGTTAATACCCCATATACAACCCAAGGCAAATATATGGATGTAAGAAGAATACTTCTTATTTCAATATCGCTTGTTATCACTGTTTAAACTACCTTAATTGTCTTATGCCTTTCATTCCAGACAATTGTTATCATTGTTTTAATTTTTAAAGATATGCCATCAATGTAAATGGTGCTGGTGGTAAGGGCATTTGGGAAAAATTGCTTTATACTGATGGTGAATCTCATATAGACAAGAAAGACCTAAATTATGATAGTAGTAAGGTAATTACTATTTCCATTAAGAATGTTGATATGATGGGAGTTCATACTTAAGATTCAATCACTATTGCACTAGCATAAACTTTGAAGTTGTACTCTCCATTTAACCATCAAGTTCGTTAAAGTTATTGTTGAGACTATGCATAAATCATGTATCAAGTAGATATATTATTTATGCTAAAATTTAGAATAGGCAAGATTGTAACATTCAATGTACTTTATTAAGGTTGTTGTAACATGAATTTAGATTAGGCTAATTATATACTCTACATCTTTTATACTTGAATATTTCAATGAAATAAAACATGATTATGGGAAAGTTGAAACTATATCAGTATCATACATAAAGCTTAGACTATGAATAGTATAAACCCCCACAAAACAGACCAATTAATAATATTAATTAATATTTAAGATAAGGCTCTTTATGAGAATTAGGAAATCTAAAACTAAGTTATAATAATTTTAAAAGTCTCTTGTAAGTTTAGGAAGTATTAGTGGTAACTAATAGATGTTGTATAAAACAAATATTGATAGGTGGTTCCATTATACATTGGCAGCCTTTTTCTAGGGGAGGAAAAAAAGCCAAGATTTATGAGAATTGAGAGGCAATATTGGTAAATAATTGTAAGGTTGTAAGTTTCTTAAAAGCCAATAGTAACTTTTTTTAAAGTTTTTTGTAATATGAGGGAGGTCAGGTTGTAACTATAAAATTACAAAAGACTTTCCCAAGTTATAACCTAAGCTTCCCCAAGTTATAAGAAACTGTTAAGAAAATTATTACTAGATTTTAAAGAATTTACAACCTTGGGTCCTAATTTTTGTTCACACTAATGTTAAGTCGCAACATTTATAAAGTTATAAGTTCCCTTTCAATTTGAAAATAGGCCAAGTAATAATAAGTAATATTTAAGATATAAAATTTCTCAAGTTACAAGAAAAAGTTATTACAAGGTTTCAAAGAACTTACAACTTTAGGTCTTAAGTTTTGTTCATACCAATGCCAAGTCATAACATTTGTAAGGTTATAAGTTCCTTCCAATTTTAAAATGGACTAAGTAATAATAAGTAACTTGAGAAATTTTATATCTTGAATATTACTTATTATTACTAGGTCCATTTTTAAATTAGAAGGAACTTATAACTCTACAAATGTTGTGACATGGCATTGATGTGAACAAAAGTTAGAACCTAAGGTTGCAAGTTCTTTGAAACCTAGTAGTTACCTTTATAAAAATTTCTTGTAACTTGCGAAAGCTCAAGTTGTAACTTAGGGAAGTCTATTGTAATTTGAAAGTTACAACCTAAACTTACTTAGGTTAAAAGACACATTTAGCAAAATTATTATTAGATTTTAGGGAATTTACAACCTTACAATTAGTTACCATTAATATCTCCCAACTCTCATGGAGCAATTTCATATCTTGAATATTACTTATTATTATTTAGTCCATTTTTAAAATTCATTTTAATCTATGCTCACTAAACTACTTGGATTTGTTAAACAATGCTAGCAATGGTAGTTTCCCTTATGATTTCCCTCCTTTGGAAACCCTTAATTTCTTCCACATTTCTCACAACAAATTCATTACACTATTTCACTTAGACAAGTACAAGAAATTTTGCAAAGCAACTTTCATTGACACTGGTAACAACTTCACTTACAATACACCCAATACAATACATCCAATACACTTAATCATGATCCATCTCCACCTCATCCTATAAGAACCCCAACATTTTACCATAAACACAAAACTCTAGTTGTGGCAATGTCCTTTGCTTTAGCATTCATTCTAGTTCTACTGAGTATATGGGCGTTTTGCATTTATAGAAAGAAGTGATTGGCAAAGAAGAACAAATAGGCAATCTCGAAGTTGGTCTTATTAAGCATAAAGGTGGAGAAATCTAGGTTATTTGCATTTGAGACTAAGCCAAACAACTTGTGGATGGTGAATTTCCTAGCTTAATGACATTGATATAAGGAGAGATGGGGTAGAGTAGTGTGTCTTCCATTAAAATACTTCAAATTTGAAATACCACTAAAGGCATTTTCATTTATTCTAGGTCAAAATGAGGTTGTTTGGGCATTAGGAATAATGTTAGTTTTAAAGTTTTTTATTATAAATTTTGAAAAATCTAGGTCTTTAAATGTAATTTTCTCAATAGATAACCAACAAAGAAAGCTAGATGTAATGTACATAAATGAGATGCAGTACATAATTTAAGAAAAATAAAATAAAAAATGAAATTATAATTTAATTACAAATAAAAAGTTAAAAGTAAAAATTCTTATAATTTAATTATATATAAACAATAAAAAATAAGATAAATATAATGCATATTTATGGTAAAATAAATGAATAGATATCAGATATATTATATTCATGATAAATATATTTAATAACATAAAGAATAATAAAATAGTTTGATATTTTATTTATATATATTTCATTTTTTTCTTTATGAAATCAAACAAGAGAAAGGAAATGTCTATTGCTTTTCCTCCTATTACACTAAACAAAATGATAAATAACTCATTCATTTTTTTCTTTCCTTTTTTTTTCTTTTATCTTTTTCTTTATTTTCTTTCCTCTCTTATCGTAAACATACTATTAAAAAGATTAGTACAAATGCAGTGCAAGTTTGATTGACTTATATGGCTATTCAAGTAGACTACTTTTTTTTTTTTCTTTATTATATTTCCCATGTTTGGCATTGGCCACATTAACCAACATTTAGTACTTGTTCTTCATTTGAAATATAATAAAGGGGAAATTATACTCCAAGAACCTCTGAAAATATTTAGATAAAAGAATTTTAAATTCTAAAATTATTTTAAAAAATCTTATGATAAAAAATTTTGATTATTATGAATTATTTCTTAAACAATAATGAATAGGATTGCAGAAAAACTAGGTAAACAATAAAAAGAATTTATAAAAAGTATAATATTATATAATATTGAATATAAATTTTTTCTTATAGTTAAAATTTTTATTTTTACAATTAAAATTTTTATCTTCATAGTCAAAATTTTTGAGTCTATAATCTTTTAAAGTAATTTCAAATTTAATTTAAAATTCTTAATTATAATTCTTCCTATAAGATATATTATAGGATACATCTTGTAAGCATAATTGACCAAAGATGTATCTTATGTTGAAGGTAATTTTTTTATTAAAGTGAATTATAGTAATATTACATATAATTAAATAAGTTTATAAACTATAATAATTTATTAATATTTCTTTAAAAAATTTTTAATATGATTTAACTACAGCATGTGTTAACTTAATTATAAAATATGATATATATACACATATATATGTATATATGAATAAATTTAGTAAAAATATATACTTGAAAAAAAAAACAGTGAACCTTGAACCGACATCCATTACGATTAAATAACCATTTTAATGTTCAAAACATTGTTCTATACGGTCCCATTTCAAAGGAAGTCTTCTCTTTCAAATATCCCGGCTGTACTGGTAAACCACTAAATAAGCATCCAAATTTCCACTTTGGTCCTTTCCTTAAGCATCTTCAGATTGTATTTGCGCAGCGCAGATAAGCATACCTCCATCCATCATATATATATATAAATATATATATATATAGGGGGAGGGGGGAGAGAGAGAGAGAGAGAGAGGATAATATCAGTTATCCTACCTCATAAATGAATAAATATTTTCACAGGAATCAACCGTAAAGTTACATAAAGAAGAACAAGAAATGTCAGGGGAACTAGAGGCAGTAACTTGTATACTCCGCTCACCAACACCCACACCCCCCCCCCCCCCCCCCCCCCCCCCCCAAAAAAAAAAAAAAGTCAAAATTGCTTTTGGCAGTTCAATACTAATTTGTTCTTTACTTAATTGACAGGGTACCGTTTTGCTTGCTACTGAAGGCGAAACTCATCCTTTTTTTACGCCAGAAGAGAACCATATATGTATAAATCACAGTTGCTGCTACAATGGAGACCCCAATATAGACACATGCAGTTCCAACACATACGTAAACGTACCTGCGGGAAAAATGATCAATGTGAGTTTTGCAATGTTTGATGATCTATGAAAATAATACAAGAAGAAGCCTTTTTTTTATCAAGTGGGATCGGTTACGTAGATCAAATGATATCATAAAATCCTATCGTAAATTATATTTTTAAATAATCTATTTAAATTTAAATCTCTCTTAATAGTTTTACTTATAGTTTTTTTTTATCTTCTTCTACTTCTAATTATTGGACTACTCTCAATTTGATCAACTCTTCTAATTGAAGCTTCTATAATATTCTCCACATGTCTAAATCATCTAAAGCACAATTCTACAATTTTTTTTTATAATAGATACGACCTCAACTTTCTCTCTAATGCACTTATTTATCATTTTATTTTATTTGATATGTCCACTCATTCAATGCACCATTTTTAATGTATTCATTTTTAATTTTTGTCAAAAAATTCGGGAAAATCCCCTTGAACTTCTTCAAGAGTAAATCTAAAAAGTTGCACCAAAGGATAGTTCAGAGTTTCCAATGATTCATCAATGGTCATCAAAATTCAGGGAAGACTTACTTAGGAGAAAAGACGCTCCAAATAAATAGATGGTTCCTCATCAACAGCAAGACAATCGTGTATGCAGTCAAGAGAACAGAATTCATGCTCAGAGGAACAAGGCAAGAAAACCCAAGCAGAGTCTTGAGAACTTCTGAATTTCCATCCTTGGTAATTAGTGGATAGATAGTGTCCTTTACAGAGATGTATAGCACCACACTGAGATAGAATAACATGGGGGACGCATAGGTAATGATAAACATTAAAAAACCTGAAAGAAATGTTGAGTGACTTGATATTCCCTGCCAACGAATAATAATACAATGGTGAGAAGATAGATATCCATTTTATTTATTTATTTGTCAGAATCTTAAGCACAAAGCAAAAATTTAAGCCTTTTAATAATAATAAACCAAGGAATAAAAGGTAAGTTACAATAAAAGCGCCAGCAACATCAATGGTAGCTAGTGTATTGCTGTTCCCAAGAGCAAAATGGCCTGCCCATCCCAGATAGTACAGTGCCATAATCTGAGAACAAAAAGCAAGACGTCAGTATTCAGTACCTGAATTACATTTTAAACTCACACTCACACTCATTATGCAGCAACAGAAAATGCGTGAGTGTAGACAGAAGTATCGGTGGCATTATCATGCACAATTGACTAATTCACATGCTGGTTACAAACATATTAATCTTAATACCAAGCAGTTTTGAACCCACCAAGTATTACAACTCCCATACCTTAAGGCAGGATAAGAGACCATTTCAGTTGTGGTCCTGTTTGTAATTGCCTAGATCTCTAAACGTAGAAACTTATGTTCCCCATCCTTGTATACGCTAGACCATGCAGACAATTAATGATATGCAAAATTCTATAATGACTATAGAAAATAAGTCAAAAGGAGGCTAGTGCGAAATCAAAAATTCAGATGTCAATGTTCAATTTTTTTCTATAATGAAAGAAATTGTCAATGCTGATTAAGCAGAATGTAATGTATATTAAATTGAAATTGTCAGAATTTTCAATATATGAATGACTTTGCCTAGGATTTTATCTAGGTTTAAATTTCAAGTTCAAAACAAGAACAGACACCTAAATATCACCATTTCAAATATGAACACCATATCATTATATGTAGCAAAGGTCAAATCTTGTAACTCTAGTCTAGCTTTGTTGTTGGCATAATTGCTATCATTGATAGGACCAAGCTCAAGAGCCCATAACTAAATTTGAATTCAATATATAACAGAAAAACCAATCTTTACTCATAAGATGATCTTGCAACTAACCTCAACCCATTGCTTACGATGCAATTCACTGGAAGAAAATATAAGCATGCTGGCAAAGACTTGTACAAAGAGCAGCAACACAGGCATTGCATTAATAGGTTGTTGCAGCAACAACTGCAGAAGACACCAAAAAGTTACGTACACACACCCAATCACATACAAAGTATCTTTTAATTCCAGAATTGGAGTCATGTTCTGAATTTCAACAGGAAGTGCAGTTGACTTGTTGGAGTTCCATTTTGAGCAAATTTCAGGACTTCGCATAGTCGTAATCCATGGCAAAGCCACAACAACTGCAACAGTGGTGATTCCCAGAATAACATAGATTATTTGTATTGATAAGGTAGCATCATTACTGGATGAGGCAATCATGTCTTGATGTTTCATAACATGTTGCAATACCAAAATGCCCAACAATAAAAAGCTGAACCCAACCACCAGAACAACTTTTATTTTGGATCCCATTAAATATAAGGCAAAAAGACCTAAACAGGTAATCAGGATACATGATGTTAGCTGAATCAACTTTAGATAGGGACTCCCATCCTGCTCAAGCCACTTAGATATATCGGGAAGGTTTGTCCAATTCACACCACCTTGATGCCAGCCTCTCAAAATTCTTCCACAAAACAGAATAAGGAACAATAAACTCATTTCACAGCCTGATCTTTTGATTTCCCCTTTTATCAAACTGAGATATTCATGTTTTCTATTGGGTTCAAACAACTGTAATGTTTTGCGGAGAAATATTAAAATAATTGATGATGTCAGAAAATGCCAAATATAATGCTCTTCCTCAATCATAGAGCTTGATCCCATACTTATAACCAGAATGATTATGCTGAGCAAAATAAATGCCTCATCCATCTTCCATGGCTTCAAATAATCATCAAGGTCTTCCTTCTCCACCCCAGCAGGAACTTCTTTGTGTATGAGAATGACAAGACTCAAGAGCATCAGAGATGACATGATAATTGCAGTGACTCCAGAAACAAGTAAATTAATTGGTTTCTGCACTTTGAGTTGTCACCAGCAAAAACAGAGAATGAGAGAAAAGAATAATTTTAAGCTTTCAAGATATGAAACAACCAATTTTACACATACATCAGTTGCTTTGTGCGACAGCCAGTCACTTGCTCTTTTAAGAAACTCATGATATGCGGCAATAATGCTGCTGCTGTCTTCTGTACCATTGATCCTACAAAATAAGATGAATAAAAGTTCAACCATACTTTCTCTGGACTTATGTCATGAATTTAGCACAAAAGATTCATCACATATCCACCTGGATACCACTTTAGTTTTCCAGGCATCATGAAGAGTAGCAGCATTTAGATACAAGCAACAAAACATCTCCTCCTTGCTACCATTACATTCACCAACTCCAGGCCCACTATCAGCTATGAAGGCATCACATGGAAAATTTTTACAAGACAAGCCTGGCAATTGCGCTTGAAGTAATCTGAATAATTGCCATGAGTTCAACTCCAGTGCTCTCAACTTTTTATCATCTGCTCCATTAAAGAAGTTAAAAAAATAATAAATAAAAGGAAAAATACACTTTTTCTTTTTGGGCTGTCACAAACACACCTTAAGCTCAAAACAATGAAGGTAGAAGCAGAAACACCACATCACTTCTCTTTTGATTTAAGTGTTACATAGATAGTGATGCAATAGCACCAAGAGACCTTATTGAGCATAGAAATGGACCTGACGAAGGATATGGTGCTAAGTTTCAAACCCAAGGATGTGATTTGCAAATTAAAGCCCAGGAGTTCAAATCAAATGTGCCCAAAGATCCATTGCAAGGCATAGGAGGCCCAATAACAAGAGCTAGGGCCAAAGCAATGAAAGAAGCCTTCAATTGTTTGATTCATAAGCTTCATAACTTAGAGCCCATTCATTTGAGTCAAGAGAAGGCCCAAGAAGATGTAAAAGGTGTAATCATGCTAACCATTCTTCAAGAGGACTGCCAAGGCCCAATTGGAGTCCAATTGCAAGAGATTAAGAATCATGTGTCAACCATGTGATTGTTAATGAAGCACGAGTATCCCATGTGACAACTTAAAGAAACTGATTAGTTTTGACTAGGATTCTTTTTGAATTTCGTTTTTTATTATTTTATTATTTTTTTGAACTTGGTCAAAGAGCTTATCTTAAAGATCAAGTTAAAATTAGTATCCTAATCTAGTTCCTTGATTTTAGGTTTCATTTGATTTGAACTCCTGGGCTTTAATTTGCAAATCACGTCCTTGGATTTGAAACTTAGCACCATATCCTTCATTAGGTCCACTTCTATGCTCAGCAAGGTCTCTTGGTGCTATTGCATCAGATAGGCATACAAGGATAGAGAAAGAGAGACCTAACCTGTCAGAGAATCAAACATTTTAGAGATCAAAACACCAATACTGTTTTTAGGAACTGGGACACCAAAAAGCAGGGCTAACGTTGGCGCAATGTCAACCTGGAGCACAATAACAAGATGCAATTTCACAAATATGTAATAACCTACATGCCAATGTACCCAGGGTTTCAGTTAATGGCATATTGTCAGTGGTTGTATGTGGTTGCATAGTTTAATGTAAAGAAACTGATTAGTTTTGACTAGAATTCTTTTTTAATTTCGTTTTTTATTATTTTTTTGAACTTGATCAAAGAGCTTATCTTAGAGATCAAGTTAAAATTAGTATCCTAATTTAGTTCCTTGATTTTAGGCATCATTTGATTTGAATTCCTGGGCTTTAATTTGCAAATCACGTCCTTGGGTTTGAAACTTAGCACCATATCCTTCATCAGGTCCACTTCTATACTCAACAAGGTCTCTTGGTGCTATTGCATCAAATAGGCAGACAAGGATAGAAAGAGAGACCTAACCTGTCAGAGAATCAAACATTTTAGAGATCAAAACACCAATACTGTTTTTAGGAATTGGGACACCAAAAAGCAGGGCTAACACTGGCGCAATGTCAACCTGGAGCACAATAACAAGATGCAATTTCACAAATATGTAATAACCTACATGCCAATGTACCCAGGGTTTCAGTTAATGGCATATTGTCAGTGGCTGTATGTGGTTGCATAGTTTAATGTAAACATCAAACGCTTGCTGCATAAGGATGGATAAGGACAGAAGGTGGTCAATGCATTCAATGCAAAAAGATTCTCCCCTAGCAATTAACATGTTAAAACTGTTTTAATAGCAGTTTCAAGTTCAAAAGTAGACAAAAACTGCCATATTTTAGTTAATAACTGTGTAGCCTACAAGAAAGAAATAGATTGCATTACCTGTGAAACTGTGTCATAATAGGATATCACATGGTCAAAGACATAGTCTTTCAGGCCAATAAACAGAGCAAGGGAGTCAGTTTCCTCATACGAAGAACCCCCATGATTACCATTCTCAGTCATGCCATGGTCACTAACCACCACCTGCATAACAGTATTTAATAAAGATGAATTAATCTGTGATTCTTGAATAGACTTGGTGTTTACAATAATAGTGAACATTAGCCACAAAAGGGGGAAAAACACATTGAACATCAACAGAGGATCAAAGTAATAGCATCAGAGATATAAGGCCAAAAATTAAAAATATTATGACTGTAGATATATACGCCACAAAAAGTACAGACATAAGCCATACAAACACTTTATGGAAGCATGAATATGATAACTAACACTGGTAATTCCCCAGATCCTAGAATCAACAGACATCATAATATTAAATTCATTTATGTCTACTTGACGTTACTATAGAATTGACAGCTTCACACACAGGCAATGGTCTCTTAACAATAACTTATAAGCAAGCTTTTGAATATAAATTGAGCAAATGTTTTGTTTGTTTTATTAACCAAGCATGTGTGTAGGCTCACACATGAAAGTAATTGCTAAATTAAATTATAGAAGTAATATTTATAAATTAAGACTTTAGAAAGATAACAACCAATTGGGAAAGACTAGATGTGTCAATATTCATTGTCCATACGGTAGTAATGAACAAGCCATGTGGATTCAAAAAATTAATTCAGGAAAAAGCAACAAAAAGGTAGCTACAAACCAGAAGTGTCTGTCCTTGGTCATTTTCTATTTTTTTTAAGGTATTCATATGAATCAACTTCACCACTTCATCCATTTCAGAAAGTTTTGGAGCCATTAAAGCACTGAAAGAATAAACATCCAAGTGAAGCTAAAAGAACAGAATGGCATTATATGAATAGAGCAATCGTATACTGATGATACCTGTTGCGTCCACCAATATGTCCAACATGATCCAAGCCTAGATAATGAAGAATCTAAAACATAAACTCAGTAAAATGCATGTAAATAAAAATAAATAAACTGCTGTTGAAAAGAATTACACTATCTAGGACAACAAAATATAAAATCAAAAGATTCAAGACTGCATTAGACACTAATTCAGTACCACAATAACATGGAGTGGAAATAGTTACTTACTAACAATTTCCAATCATCTCTGCCAAGTTCATTCCCAAGATGTCGAGACACATTTTGATCTACTTGTACAGTATCTTTAACCTATCGCAAAAAGAAGCTAGTCAAAAACCATTTATGATACAACAGTGCCAGTTATACATGTAACCTTACCAGCATCAAAAGAAGCTATGTAAATAAACAAACTACCTTTGTCCTGAGAAGTAAGAATTTTTTCACGAGATGCTAAAGGAGCTGATCAATAAATACAATCTCTATGTAGACATAGATGTTCAAGACTTACAAAGAAACTGCTAACTCCATCATGTCTCACGAATAAACCAGGAAACAACTTGAGCCATGTATCATCACCAAGCATAACCATGTTCCACCCAATCTTAAAGAACTTGGCTGCAAGAAGTAAGTGACAATGAGAATTAACATCTTAGTTCTAAGATATGTGATCAATTATTCCAACATGATTTCTATGCTAACCAAGAAGATTATCCTCTAAAAATGCCTGGGTGTTAAAGTTCAAAACCACATCCAGAAAACCCCCAATTGCTCCAGAAACCATGGCCTGAAATGTCAAGCAAAGATAGAATGAGAACAGGTTAGAAAAAGGAAAGGAAACCTATGGCTCATGTGTAGCTATTTTGTTCTTCCATGTTTAAATTAGGAAAGCACCCTTACCTTCAAACGGGGCATGGTAACAGTTGGAGCTGCAGCAATTGCATGATACCCAACTGCCTCACCATTCGCTAACAATGACTGAGTATATGGCATAGCTTCCATATAAGCCTTGCTTGGAGGTTGACCATTCTTGCCAAGCACAAATTCTGCTGGAAGACCATCAATGACCTAAAGCAACATGAGTGTAGATGACTAACATAAATCTGTGATAACGCCGTTAATAACTAAGATG
Organism: Erythrophleum fordii; assembly: GCA_032878935.1. NCBI lineage: Eukaryota > Viridiplantae > Streptophyta > Magnoliopsida > Fabales > Fabaceae > Erythrophleum > Erythrophleum fordii. The sequence goes on along the minus strand of JAVQMF010000053.1, from coordinate 41,101,293 downwards.
TATGAATAACCAAATCTTAGGCCTCAACAAATATGTATTCCAACAATTTTACATACCATCAAGACGAGTCGGTCAAAAGAAGGAGGGATTTCAGATACTTCCTACACAATAAATCATTTTCTAAATAAATCAGAGCAAACAAAACTATAAGCGCTGAAACAGATTTGTAGTAAAATAGGTAATTTAGATTATAAAATCATTTAACGTGAGGAAAAATATGGCATGACAGCCCATCTTTGCAGCTTTTCTAATTAAACACCAATTAAGCTACAACATTGGAGTTTCCAATCACCACCAAAAGGAACAAGAACCAAGCAACGACCAAGTACCCGATACAACGACTTAAGCCGATCAGGAGGCAAAGATGCCTCGCTCTGATTTCCAATGCCATTGCACGTTGGAGGTCGGAAGCTCTCCAAACCACTAGCAAGAAATAAAGAAAGTCAATTCATGACTGAGAGAACAAATTTCCAAAATTCTCTGGAGGAAATAACACCAAATAAATTTGCAAAGTCAAAATTTAAGGTCTTGGAATTTGAAACGGTAGGCATGTTTACCTGTGGCCAGATAGAACTGGTTTGACAGGGAAGAAACCGAAAACGAAGATGGAGAGGCCGATACACTGGATGATAACTGCGGCTATCGTCAGTAAAGTCAGCTTAGTACAAGTAATTGAAGACATTTATGGCACTATGGAAACTGTAACGCTCTGGTGCAGAGGAGGGAAAGAATGCGATCTCATAGCTTCATTTCACCGTAAACAGATGTACAAGAACTAACTATTCACCCGTCTGCGTTTATATAAAAGGTTAATTTTTAGATAAAAAGAAAAAAATAGTTAATTAATTACTCTATCACAAAATTTTCTGAAGTTTCACTCAAATTGTCTTCATAGTTTCAAAAGTTTGCTTTAGTTAAATATAATGTTCAAAATTTCAAAAATGATTTAATACTAATTCTTTTTTTAACGTTTTTTTACGGGTAAATTAACGTTTTTAATTCTACACAAAAATATCTAGAGCGACATTGACTTAATAAATTGATTAAAGAGACTGTCATAATAATTCAGACCTAACCTAAACATATTTTTTTTTTATTGTTTTGTTTCTTCTAGCCATTCTTACAGCAAAAAATATAGATTCTTATGCTGCACAATGTAGTAAAAAAAAGAAAAAAAGTTTTACAAATAAAAAATACGATCCCTTTCTTTGAGAGCCATCGCACTTTTTACAATACTTACAAACACAATAGAGGATTCGGCCTCAAAAATATAACACTGTAGTGCTAAGGAGGGAAACAGTGCAATCTCGTATTCTCATATTTCTGTAAATCGAGGCATACGAACTGGCTATTCACTCAGCTGCCCTCCTATTAAAGTTGAGTTTAGATTAAACAAAAACATAGTTAATTGTTTTATAATGGTTGATGAAGCCTTATATTTTAGAATGATGTCTGAGATTTTATTTTTTTCTCTCCGTAAAACGAGAATTAATTCAACAAAATAATGTTATATATATAATGTGCGTTCGTTTATAATAAAAACATGCATCTAATAATTACATTTAAGTCCAAATATTGTTTTTACACAAATTCTTACCTCTTAACAGAGTTATTAATATTTTTGGAAGTGTGCTATTTCTTTTTTTTTTTTTTTAATCATGTTGTGCCTTAAATTTTTTGGCTGCAGGGGTCTGTTAAATCAATGTGCTGATCCGATAGTTTTTACATAAACAAGTGAGTACCGTTACTCATCTATCACTCCTCTGGGTATCAATCAATGCCATTTGCCTAACGACAAACATAGCTCATCTGCTCCTCTTCTTGGTGCCTGATCTTTTAAGAAAATGGTGGATGAATGTGGACTGTTAAAGGACAATGGTATACTTGGACCAATAATAGAAAAGGGCAAGAGAAAGTTTAGGATAGGCTTCATAAATATTTTTACATCAAAGATTAGTTCATCAACTTTCCAAAATCCAATCTAGTGACCTTGTCAATTGTGGCTTCTGATCATAAACCACTTGTGCTTTCTACTGTTGTTGAAAATTCTTTTCAAAAAAGGCCAGCTAAATTCGAAAACTTTTTGTTATGCTTTGATCATTGTCATGAAATTGTCAGATCTTCTTGGAATTAATGCATTTCAGATGCTTTTGCTTGCAAGCTCTTTGTGAAGCTTTCTTCGATCATGACTACTCTTACAGAATGAAACAAATCTTTTGTGGTCAACTTAACAACCAAAATTAAGAACTTAGAAGTCAAGCTAAATCTTCTGCAAGGAAATTTATTTCATCAAGATGGCCATGTATTATAGAAGAGGCTTCAACTAGTGAAATGACCGTTTAAACAAGAGCTAGAATTTTACTATGAAGAGAAGATCCAAACATTTCATTCAACGTATCATGGACCAGGTTAGGGATTGGATTGAAGACATTGATAAAATTAATCTATCAGCACTACATTACTTTAAAGACACTTTCTCTCTCAGGTGGTTTATCATGTGATAAAAAAATGCAAGCTTTGAATGACATAGATATACCTACTATTAGCAATGAGCATCGTAAGCTTTTATTGGTAGAAATTTCTTTAATAAAAATCCAATAGGCAATTTTCCAAATCAAGGCAAACAGTGTACCAAGCCTTGATAGTTTTCGTGGTCATTTTTTCCAACACTTCCAAAATACTATCAGCGAGGATGTGAACAGTATTATTAAAGCCTTCTAGAATAGAAATTTCTTTCTTAAAAGCTTAAACAAAACACTTATGCTCTCATTCCGAAATATGATAGTTTACTATCATGGAAAGATTATAGGCTAATTAGCCTCCGCGCAATGTAATCTATAAAATAATTTTAAAAGTTCTCTACAATGATTAAAGGGTATTCTTAACTTCTATATTGCTCCTAATCAATATGCTTTTAGTAAAGAGAGACTTATTTTAGACAACATCATTCTTTCTTTTCAGATCATGAATCAAATTCATAAGGCTAAGCATTCTAAGGATAAATGGTATGCTCTAAAAATATATATTTCCTAAGCTTATGACACCTTCTCATGGAATGTAACACATGTTGTGTTAATCAAAATGAAGTTTCCTGATGCATAGATTAATATGATTATGCTATGTATATCCACAGTTTCTTATCAAATTTTAATTAATGGCAGCCCTATTAATCACTTTTAGCTAAAGAGAAGTCAAAGACAAGAAAATCCTATTTCTCTTTATTTCTTCATTTTATGTGCAAACGTGTTATCCTATATGATTTCTTGGTGAAAAGTTGAGAACAAATGGATTGATAGCAAGGTGTCTACAAACTTTGAGGCAATTACTCACTTAATATATGCAAATGACATCATTTTGTACTTTACGAGGGATGCAAAGACTTGCTCTATGGTTAATTCCACAATTGAGGAGTGTAGTAAAATTTTTAGCCAATTCATCAACAATTCTAAATCTGAATCGATCTTAGCCTAAATGTTCTACACAAGCTCCAGAAATTTTTATCTAAAACTTTTTACATTAACTATGCTTCCTGATTAGGTAAGTACCTCGACACTAAGGTTGATACTAAGAGAAACGAACACCATATTTATCAAGAGTTGGTAGAAAAGATTGATTCTAAACTTCTTTTTTGGAAAGTGAGACTATTATCTTAAGTAGCTACATTAACACTAATTAAGTCAATTCTCAATTCTTCTCTCGCTTTTTCACTTTCATGCATCAATCTTTCTAATAAGATATGTGTGGATTGGATAGTTGTGTGGCTATTTTTTTTTTTTTAGGTGGTAGCAATAACAGTAGGAGAATGCATCTTTTAAACTGAAAAAAAAAAAAAAAAATCTATACTTCTTAGTCAAAAAGGGAGGTTTGGGCCTTAGACCCTTCAGCCTTGTCAACAAGGTCTTTTTAACTAAACAAGTATGAAAAATCATAAATCAAAATCAGAATTCTTATCTCACACCCAAGATTTTGCAACTTAACTACTACAAAAAATCTCCTCAAAGCCTATTGTTAACTATTCAAACTCAGTGTGGATATAAAAAGACATTGCAAGGACCAGTTCAATTATTACCTCAAGGCTTAAATGGCAAGTAGGCTTAGGCAATTCTATTTCTATTAGCCACCATTTATGGCGACCTATGTAGCTAGGTTATAACTCAAATGTTCAAAGAGTCTTTAAACTTATTCTGCATGATAATTCACATTGGAATTACTCCTTCATCAACAATTTTTATCCTCTAGATGTTAGCAATTATATTTGCCATTTGCCATTCTCTTTGATGAACAATGAAGATCAATTTATTGGGTCAGGAAATATAACTAGTAAATACTCCACTAAAGAGGTTATAATTGTCTCAGGGATAAAGAGGGTTGGATTTTTTCGCGATTATTTCCTCATTGTAAGAGGATTTGGAAAATTAAACTCCCTAATTAGAATGTTATTATTCATTGGGAAGTTCTCTATAGAGCAACTCCTATTAGTGAAGTTTTGAGAAAGTATTACTCAAATATCGAATTGGAACGTCCATTTTGTTACAGTGCCCTTGAAACCTTTAATCACTTCTTTTTGTCATGTGATTTTGCAAGAGCCATATGGTTTGCCTTCCTTTTTTGACCACGGATGGGGGGGACTTCAAGATCAATATTTCATTCAATAGTTGTTTTCATGGTTTTCTTATAATTTTGACGATGATCACTAGAAATTCTTAACAAAGTTCATTACAGTGGCTGTTAATAGTATATGGTACACCATGAAAGAAATAGTGCACAAAGGCTTGATTACTAATCAAGTGCCATTTGGGAACAAATTTTTCGTAGTCTCAACAATAATGCTTTCGCTTGGGAAAACATGGACAATTGTCAAAGGAATAGAAAAAGGCTTGGCCAACATTCTTATCTCCAACATTCTTATCTCATCAGCTATTAGGAGCTTTAGAGTTGTTGGTGGACATTGATTTCCCCTTTAAAAAAAGATAGAAAGTAAAGGTTTTAAAATTTGCAATCTGATTTTCGTTCAAGAGGAACTTGTCAAGAATTGGAATATTGCTCATCAGAAAGTATTGGATAACCATAGTTTCGCCTTACGAGCCATCTAGAAAATTCTCTTTTGGATTGCAAAAAGTGACATGATCTCTTCCTTAAGTGGATACCATCTTCAAATTATGGTTTTAGATAGCAATGTGAAGGCAGCGTTGGTTGATAATTGCACTCATTCAGGCAATTTGGGATTAACAAAGATATCCCTGACTTAACAAAGGCCTTTAGCTTGTTCCTCCGATTCAATGCTCCTAAGGAAAGGAAAGCTACGGGAAAAGCTATGAAGGGATGGGGAAATTTTGTAACCCAATATTTTTCTGACTGTTTCTTTTTTTGTTCCTTTTTGTTTTATTAATGAAAAAAGTACTAGACATTCAAATTATATACCACTATTCTTCATGAACAAGATTATATTAAGCACGCCATATAAAAATGAATCAAACATTCAACATAAAAAGACGCATTTTACCTATAATAGACACCAACCAAGACATGGCAATAATTTAAACTTCATATGGTTTTTTTTTTATTGAATTATTCATTATCTCCTTATAACTTTATTTGATTTTCAATATGATTTCCATAATTTAAAAAACTATAATCAGATATTTAAAATTTAAAAACTTTTAATTCAACTTTTACTGTTAAATTGTTGTCATTATATTAGATAACTTTTCAGACATAATTAATCACATACAATTTGGAAACTTTGAATATACGCCATTCCAGTCAACTCATCCGATTTACTTAGCATAAATTATATCACATGCCATATATAGAAGTTAAATTCACTTCATTATTTATTTTATTTGTTTTGTTAGTATAAATCATGTATATTTAAAGTGCTGATGCATTAGTAAAATTATGTTCAATGACACATACTAAATTAAAATTTGATTAAATTGTGCTAACCTCTCTTAAGATTTTGTTAATTTGCATTTGATATCCCCCTTCCCCGGATATTGTAACAAATATTGCGAAAGCCTTACTCTTCAATTTATTTTTATCAAAAAAGTTAACTTTATAATAATAAGAAATTAAGAATTTTATTTTTAATATGACAATAAAAACAACTAAGTTAATATTAAACTCCAATATAAAATTATGATTTTATTTTTCATATAACAATAAAAATAATCAAGTAGCTTTATTTTTTTGGCCAATTGGTAACTTTATTTATTAAAGAATTCAATAACAAAGAATAAATTAAAAGAAAGCCAAGTGTGATTTTTAAAATTAAAAAAAATAGTTGTCATTTAACCAAACTTCCAAAATAATTAATGCAATTTACTCTTAAGATTTATCTAGGAACTATAGAGACACAATTGTAATTTTTTAAATTATAATAAAAAATTAATTAAAATTACTAGAACAAAGAATTTATTTTTTTAAAAATTAAATTGCTAGAACACACATGATTTGTACCGATATGTGTATATATATAGTCCAGCTATTCATAAACATAACTAAGTTTTATTTGAACCTGACTTAATTTACTACATAATTTTTTTCAGATTTATTTAATTAAAAAAGAACAAAATACTGAAATAATTACCCCTAAATACAATAACTTAGAGAGTAACCGTTACATTGTACCTAGAGAGATTTTGCCCCTCTGAGAATAAAGCAAATACAACAGACACAGCGCCCCTCAACCAACCCTTTCATACAACATTTAACAGCCGACCCAAGATACAATTCGTAAGCAACTCTCCGTTCATAGGTTATGTTCTCACATCTTTCAGTACACCTCCTTTTTCAAGCTCACTAACCAAATCCCTAAGGGATGGAACCTTCATAGCCAAGGTCCTGTATAATCTAGAATACCGTGCCCGAGTTCCATCAGCTGTCCTTGCTAGGGCAAGCAAGCTGAGAGCCTCGGGTAGTTCGGAAAATACATGTTTCATCTCCTCTAAGCTCATATGTTCCAAAATGGACGGTCTAGGGGCAACCTTTACAATCTCACCGCCTGTAGGTTCCTGAACTCGAGCATTGGCTTTGATGACCAATTCTGAATTTGAGTTTGCTCCACATTTGATTATAAATGGTGTAGTAGAGCCCGTATTAAACTGAAGTACATTCCACTGTGCCACATCAGTTTCAAATCCAGGTCCCAGGTCCATCGACGGCTTCCGTGCATGTGATAGATCCTGAATACGGTCATCTTCAGGAATAGACTGCAACATACACAACAGAAGACAGGAATTAGGCATGACAAAACTCACCAAAGGCCGGACCCAAGTAATGTCACAAATTTGTCTAAAATTTATCCATGCTCACAAAGAATAGTAATATTATACCATATGGAACATCAACAATCCAAATTACTTTCGATATGCTTAAACTCAGTACTTCACCCCCAAAGAGAAGTGCAAACACCTAATTTGGTTTCATTTCACAATAAATCTTCATTTAAAAGCTAAAACCAAATACTCAGGAACACCATGTAACAGGTGGGCAGGCATCCAAATCAGATGACTCCTGCTGCTTGCGAGATATGCTTTCTTGTTCTAAGAGTAAAAGGTTGACACTATAAGTATGCCAGCCTAATTCCAAAGCACAATCTAATTCCTTCAGTACTGACGCAACAAATTTACAGACTAGGCCCAACACTGCTCTCTACATACTGCATACCTCAACCATGCGGCGAGCATCTCCAATTTGCCTCTGAGCACATGGATGATCAATTTCAAGAAGTGAAGGCATCCTTTGTGTTAGTTCATCCAGAGAAGCAAGCATTGTTCTTTTCTTACCGCTGCTCAAGGCGTTGACAGTAGATTGTCCTGTTATGTCCTGCTCAAATAATTCTTTGAATTATCATTTCTTATCTAAACACTAAACAGTAGTTAGTTTGAGAAGATAAATTTGAACAAGAAAACAAGAACCTTGATTTGCTTTAATATGCCATCAAGTGAAATGAGGGATGCTAATCGTGCATCTTCAGCTGCAGTAGAAGGACTTTGAATTGGAGAACCGCCATCCTCCAATTTCAATAAAGCTACATCACTTCTCATTTGCTGCAAAATCTGATTATGAAAAGAAAACAATGTCATTGCATGACATGTGGACATTCATCTAAGAAGAACATAAGTGTTAAGATCCCTTTTTGGTTGGTTTTAAAACCTGATTATACCAGTTAACATGGCATAGTCTAAGTCGAACAAACTAAAGAAGATAGGCTACAGAATAAAAGATAAATAAATAAAAATAGTCACCCATTCTCAATGAAAAGGTCATCAAATATATAAGTTTCCACCAGAAGCTACCAATCTTTCACCCAGATACAAGCTGAAGACGGTCAAACACAAGGAATCTCTTCTGACCCAGATGCAAAACATGAAATTAATGAGCCCAAGATGGAGCAAAACACTTGAATTTCAGGTAGTTAATTTGCCAATGCATTTCTTGTAGGATAGTATCTTCCTATGAGGTTCCGCTGAAGAAGCAGCTTTTTATTATCAACATAAAAAAGATTAGAGGGCAGTATTGAAGAATGTTCTTTTTCTTCTTTTCCTTTTATACATTGTCATAGGATATGTATACTTTTTTTTTTTCATTTTTTTTTTGGCAGGGGTTTGTAAAACACATTTTATTATAAAGTTAGAACTTAGAAGTGCTTCCTCTATTAAAAATAAAATTCGGGGAAAAAAAAAAACTTAAATACAATAAGGCTTGGTATTTCAGAACAGCAGGAGAATGAACCCTAAAAGGCCATGACCCAAAAAAAGAGAGATATTTTACCATCTGTTTTGTGCTTTTCTCCGCCAATAAAAAGAGAAAAAACAACCAACTTGATGATTAATTCAGAGTGGAGATATTATAATTAACTTCCGTAGCAAAAAACTGTTTAAGAAGTACTACTTAAATATTGGATCTTATTTTCAAATGTTATAATCAGGATGTAGGGGAAGTTGAATTCCATGAAAGAGAACCTTTGTTAGGTTTTAAAACAGAACATATTGCCTATTTCTGCTGCTCAATAAGATTTGGGCTTAGGCTATGCTCAATTGGAGTAAAAATGAACAAACGCAAATGACAAAGTATTTGTACAAAATGAAACCCCGAGACACATTGCCATTTTCCACTTGCCCAACTTCATTGCATAGCCTTAAAATATAAGTGACTACAGTCCTAACCATTTTATTTTTTACCAATTTGAACCGAGAACTGCATAAATTCCTTTATATTCCCTTGTGTTCAATGGTGATTTCTGCTGTTGGCTATAAAATAGTGATGAAAAGTGAACTGAACTTGTTCCCTTTATCTCCTCCTAAGCACACAAAGATGAGTCTCCAGTAAATTGAATAAGACAGTCTTAACAGAAGCAAAGCTACCAAAAATATTAGGTTACCAAATTTCCAATGGGATTCCCGCTTTTTCATCAATGCAATTTCCAAGTATCACAGTATAAATAATTCTTTTTAAAAAAAATGCTGTATTCAATGAGGGCTTCTTCTCTTTTCTTTTTTCTTTTTCTTTTTCTTTTTAAATAGCTGCAATCATTATCTGATAAACTAATGCAATGGTAAAAGCTGCAATTCAATTCATGAAGGAACTCTAAACACATACAACAAAAGTTAATATTTTAAATCTGCAGGCAAGAATAAGTTTTAACAGTTGAACAAAATAAAGCACCTTTCTTCTTTTGTGATCAACAGATTCGAGGGCTGAACGCAGCTTGGCTACTTGTGCAACATCTTCAGCCTCTTCTGTTGCCAAGGTACCAGCAATATCCTGACAACCAAATGTCAGAAGACATACATCCAACATATTATCTAAAATGTAAAACTCAGAAGATGTTCATGGATAAAAGGAAGTTAGTCAAGCAAGGCCCATACATTTTATTCATTTAAGAATAAATATTTCCACACCAATTTATCCATGGTAATGTATGACAGCTTTCGTAGGTGACAATTAAGTAACTTGAATAAAAGAACAGGTTTGTATGTAGAAAAGAAGTGAAAATAATGTTACATTATTGTCTGCAACAACATTTTGGCTAACACTGGGTTCAGATCTAGAGTTTGACATATGGAGACAGGTAATAAGAAAGGGGATAAATTAAGTGGATAAGTAGAATATAATAGGAGTATATTTTAGACTCATATAAGGCTATGAAGAATCAACAGTAATGTCCTGGGCTTTGAATGTTATGTCCACCATGTTTACACCAGTGTATCAGATGTGATGATAAATGTACCATCTCTCAACACACATTTCCCAACGTAAAGAACAGGGCTTCCTCAAGTATATAAGGAAATCATGGTCTGTGAATTCAGAAGAGTCATTTTAGATATTTAACATGATGCTTACTTTCAAGTGCTGCAGTTGAGAAGTATAGACGCGCTTTGAATATTCAAATAAAAGCTGGCCAAGAGCATCAGTATTGGGAGGCAGGGCAGCCCCAAGTCCAGCCATCCAACCATCCATAATTGCAGTTGAAAGAAGCTCCAACTGACCAGTTGATCCCCCCGATGCATCATTTCCAGTAACAGATAAAAAATCAAAGTTTTCTGCGAGCCAGGATCTAATTTGTCGCTGCAGCTCACCTGCTGGAGTATGCACAAAGAGGGCAGCAAGAGCCTTGTTCCCAATTGCAAAGCTTTTGGCTTCCTCAGTAATTTCCCTAAGCTTTCCACCAGTTACCTGCTGTCTCCAGGTGTCCTATACACCCCCCCCCCCAAAAAAAAACCAAAAAAAAAAAAGAGAATGGTAAGAAAAACTAGGTGAAAAGAAAAATAATCCACATGTAACTGAAGTTCAAACTTCCAAAATTATTCAGGATAATGCCAAAAAGGAAATGGAAAACAAATAAAAAAAACCAAGAACCAAAAGAATGAATGACATGTGATCATGCAAACTTTAAAGTTAGATGATAGAACCATCTGGTATTTTCTTAGATTAATCAAACAAGATATCCAACAATCCTACCGGCGCATGAATCTGGGCAGAAAAGAGGAATACAGCAGAAAGAAAAACAGCAAATTAGCGGACACTACAGAATGAATCAGGAGGAAAAAAAAAAAAAAAACAGTAAAGATAGGTCACTATCTTTCAAGAGGCTAGTTCTCTCCCCCGAATTCCCTTTAAAAGAGTCGCATACCCCTTCTTCAGGTCCAGGCTCCATGTTATTCCCCCCCTAATGACCTCTTTCTCTCTCTTCCAGCTCACCCACCCAAACTTTCTGTGTCAGAGTTAGTTATCAGCCATTAAATCCTTTTCTGTCCTGCTTGCCACCTCATCTCTTTTGGCTTTCCTAGAATATACCAATATATCAACTGCTGGACTATTTCTCTCAGGCCCAACTTTTCCTTTATCTTCCTTATTCCTTCAGTTATAGGTCTTAGTGACAGTAGAGATAGCAGGCCCATCATTAGCTAAGGGCTGACTTGCCTGACTCCATTTGTCAAGTGTCAAATGATTATAGAGATGATCATATAGGATGGGGACGCCAAAATATACTAATTTTGCAATAAGACAAAATTGTTTAAAAGCAAGCTGGTCATTGAATGTAATCTTCAATGTTTTGAAAATCAAACAGGTCACTGAACCAAAGAAATAAGCGATTCATGGTTCATTAGTTTAATTGGGGTCAAACTTTAGTAGAACCAGTACTCTGTGTGTGTGTGTGTGTGTGTCTAATATTAATAATTAAATAAATAATATTAAAAGAACAATAAATATTATTAATTTATTAATAACATTTATATATGAATAATTAAATTACATATAAAATAAATATTCAATTATCAAAATAAGAATGCAGTCCCCTATCACCTACACAGTTTCTTCCATGACTACGAGAGAAGTTTACATTCTTTTATGTGAGGTGGGGCCATGGGACTTACACAATACTCAACAATATCAAGACAATTGAAAATCAAGTTTTGAATGTCTACAGAAAGATTATTTAACCAAAGAGTTGCATTTCAAGGTCTGCAAATTTATTTGTTATTGCACTATAAAGCATTTTTTTAATCTCTTTTTATTTCTACCCTTTTAATGTCTTCATTGCCTAATCCCAAAATTTTCAGAGTACTCTTTCATAGTTTCACTGGTTCTCTCCCTCTAAATCAGTGTTTCAAAAATTTCCTTCTCTGTAATCTGTATGCATATGGAGAGAAATCGGGAGGCATGGCAAGGGAAGGCAAGCTGCAAACTTTTTCACTAGTTCTCTCCCCCTTTATACCAGTATTTTTTTTTTCTCTCTTTCTCTAATTCTTTTTCATCATTTCTAACCCATTCAACCATTTAAGGCATTCATCTCTCTTCTCTATCACCTTTTCTGTCTGCTTCATTGCAAGAAAATTCGAACTGCCAACCAATCCGGTTTTGACCAGGTTTTCTTTGTTCTATACTGGTTTTTTGCCCAGCTGGTTTTTCATGGTTGAATGGACTGGAGGAAGGATCAGTTCCCAGTTTTTTGGGTCTGGTTTAGGAAACCATGGTAATCCTCAATGGTTTTTTGAATTCCTCTTCATGTTAGTGTGTACAGCATAAACATAGAAGGAATAGACTATAGTAGCAGCTACCTGATCAACTCCACGTATCTTTAACACAACAGATGAAAATTTGGACTTCTTCTCAGGCTTTAGATTAACTTTAAATCCTTGGATCTGCTCATCAACATATTGCACAGTAGATCTTCCAGGACTGCTACTCCGGCTCGAACTTCTACTGCGCCCAGAATTAGCCTTTTCAAGAAAGCACTCAACAGGCAAGACCTTCAAATTCAATGTGCAAAACTCAGCAAATTAACAAATGGTAAGCCCACTAGACTCAATAGAACACCACCAAATACACATTGTGATAACCTTATAAGAACAGAAAGAGGAAGAAGTTTAATAACCTCTACTCCATTACCTTAATGGATTGCAGCTCTGGGGATCTAGCAAGCAAAGACCTTATATACAGGATTCTAACACGGGAAACAAGCATGGTGTCCATTACTCGCTTTGGTTCCATTTTTCGAATAAAAGAGAAAACAGCATCCCTAATTTCAGCAAGTATCTCATGCTCTCTGGAGGCACCAGCTTTGATTACAGCAGCGAGAACCTGCAATTATGAAGGACACTCTTAAAATTTGTCCAGCCTGAAATGGAGATTATCATGCTGCAAAAAGTTGAAATTGCTCTTGGAACTTTCATCAAGAATTCAAGATGCAGAGTAACAATCAACATTACTCCAAATTGACAAGCAACCATCAGAACATCCTAATAAATTAAGCTTCCTTTTATTTTAAAATTGAATTTGGATCTTGCATTGCCAGAGGCCCAAACTTAAGTCAAACTTACAATCTGAACCTTTAAATACTTTTTACTGCATATTAGTCATTGCATCATCAAGCAAGTAACACAGAAGAAGAGATAAAAGCATCTGAACATTTTACATGCATGTTTAGATTTTGACCGCAATAGCCCCCCAACCCAAAATAATAATGTCAACACAAAAATGGAAAGGACAACATATTCATGACAAATCATATAGCAACGCTTTTCAGCAAACTGAACCCTAAATCAATTAAAATGCATACCAGCATCAACAGCTTGTTTGCACCATCAGAAATGGCAGCAAGGCCTTCATCTTGATCTGGATCAAAGTCGTTCAGGGCAGCAGTAAGATATTCACCTGCAGGAGTAGTCTTAACTTTCTCAGAGCCAGATTTAACCAAGGCAACTGCACCATCATTTTTATCTGTGGCCAGAGGTGAAGGAAGGACATCCATAGAACGAGCTCTTGTACTGTTGGTGTCATTCCTGTTTCAAGCCAATTAGAAGAAAGTCAATAGCACATACTTATAACAAAACTGCAAAATTTACCAGAAGTAAAATATCTTATACCTCCCTTTATCTCGAGGTTGAACATTAACTGATGTTGTAGATGGGCTTGATGGCTGAAAGTAAAGTGCCAATTTTAAGACTCATAAGTCAGAACCACCACATGGACAGCACAGAAACATGAATATGAATATAATTAATTGCCAAAGTATAGTTTGGTACATTAACTCAATTATTAATTGCTAATATGTGTCACCTTATGCTGATGATTGATGAAAACAATGTGAACTACGAAACAATGGCTACAAATATCACTAGTTGGATATATACCAAATAGATAGAACACAATTCATGGTTAAGAAACTCTTCTTGATCACAGTTGTGTATGCAGAAGAGAAAAACTTTGCACCATTCAGTTGCAGTTCTTTGTAATGCAATCACAATCCATCATATGAATACAAAAAATACAACGTGTAGCACAAACTATCCTCACAAAAAACCATAATTATACATGAAAGTAAAAAATAAATAAATAAATAAATAAAATAAAACTGTCAGATAAAAGGACTAATAAAAGAACATATCCATTCAATTATATAACATAGATGACACAAGGGATGCGTACAGATATTCTGGTATGAATTGAAATTTGCCTACCTGAGGCGATCCAGCCAGAGATGCTTTCTCAGTCAACCTATCAAACAACTTCTCGTTTTCTTCATGCAACCTCTGCAAAACAGAAAATTAAGCTCCTCACCAGAATAAAATGCAACCGAAGTGAGCAAAAAATTTAATAATTTTTTTTGTCAACAAAAAAAATTTTTTGTCAACAAAAAAAATTAGTAGTTAAAGAATGTTACAGAATACATATTCAGAACTTAAGGTGTGGCAACCTTTTTAGCAAGTAGTCTCTATTCAGGAATGAATGAGTAGACGTTTTAGATTCTAGAAAGCTGATTGGAAGAGGCAAACCAAAATATCAAGCTGACATTTCTTGGTCACAGTTCCAGTTATTCCCAACCCAGCCCCCAATCAGTTATTCAATCTATTCTCCCATTCACTTCAACACTGTTTTATATGTTTATTTGAATCATAAAGGTAAACCTGTGCTTAATATACACTCCTATATGTATAACAATTTGTAGATAAGATATACAGTGTTATGAACAGTGATGCCTTCGTCTTTAGTAATTGATGGAGACCAAAATAGTACAGGACACCAAAGTCCCACACTAAGTAATATGAGCTGTTCAATAAAGTATTCAAGTAAATGGTTCTTCTACCTCAACAACTAGCTTTTGGGAAGCTTTCCCGACCTTGCTTAGATACCCATTAATTGGTATCAAAGCTGGTGGTTGGCAACTCTAAAAAGGGATACTTGCGGAGAGTTTTGACCAGCAAAAGGCCAAGTGAAATGCCGTAAAATACAGCTGTTGGGACATTGGCTTCCAAGGATAGTCAATTGATAAAGATCGAGATAGTATGAAATGCTAATGTCTCACATCGAGTAATATAAGTTGCTCAATAAGATACTTAAGTAAGGTAGTTCTCCCACTTCAATAGCTATTTTTTAGGAAAGATTTCCTCACCTTATTTAAGCACCAATCAATTGGTATTAAAACTGGCGGTTAGCAACTCCAAAACGAACTACTTGTGGAGGGTTATGACTGGCAAAAAGCTAAGTAAAGTGCCGCAGAGTATAGTTGCCCACATGTCGGTTTCCAAGACCAGCTAATTGATGGAAAGCAAGGTAGTATGAGATGTTAAAATTTCATATTGATAGTATGGGCAGCTCAATGAGATATTTAAGTATGGTGATTCTTCTACCTCAACAGCTACCTTTTAGGGGAGAATTTTCCATCCTACATGTGTACCCATCAATATAACAAAACAAAGGTCTGAGCCTAAGTTCTCCCTCAAGACTACCTAAAAGCCTCCACTACTACTAGCTTGCTCCTAATGGCTTTCCATTAATGCCTTTACTTAGCTACAATATTAAAATGAAAATCAACCAAGTCAAAAGCAATAACCAATAATTCATAAAGACGGCAATTGGGAGACCAGTACAACTACAATTACACATGAAATTATAAATTATAGTAGACCTCAATTAGAGCATCACGTTTCTTGAGCTCCTCTTCTAGTTTCTTGGGTACTGCAGAAGAATCCATGCCATCTCCAGTTGCCCTGGAATTGGATAGAGCTCCAGAATTTGGCTTGGTGTCAAACATTGACCTAGTTTCATTGGATCTAAGAGCTTCATTGACTTGTGTTTCAAGGGTTCTGATTTTAGCCTGTACCAGTGAGAACTTAGATAAGCTGCCAAGCACGTAAGGAAAAAAAAAATGCACGTCTGGTACCCCCTATTCTAAGCCTCATCCCAATTCATTGAAACCAAATTCAAAAATAACCCAGCAAAAGAAGCAATTGATTGTGTTGAAACTTCTGAATGATGAGAAAAATAAGTTAAAGAATGTCCAATGCTTCAACTTGTGGCAGAAGCAATGCTCCTTCAGTTGTGTTTTAGAAATACCACCGCACATGCATTAAAAATGGTCAATTCCAGAGAAAATGAAAGAGAGATCAACAAATAAATGAATATCTGATCCGAGGTCCCAAAATTCAGAAATGAAAACCTTGTTCCACAACAACAATAACAGTTTTCAAGGGATCTCCTTGTCAATTAAAAAAATCATTACATACAAGGCAAAGCATATAGGCAGATAAAACCTTGACTTTTTCTGTTTCTCTATCCTTACTTGGTATCTGAGTCATACCCATTCTACTTAAATAGAATTTGCCCCTTTTCGCAATTTAATACTATTCAACTTTACATCAGAAAATAGATGTGCTCACTAGAATGCAACAGAAACAGGACTGGAAAATTCAAATAGTACTAAATGAATATTGTGTCAAACAACATAAAATGGGACAGACCTGTAAACTTTGGATGGTTGAATCTTGCTGTTGTATATGCAATTTCTGGTCTTGCTCTAACTGTAACAGTTGAGCAACTTGATTTCTAAGCTGAGCATTTTGTTCCTTCTCTATCTTATGCTTATCCGCTAACATAATATGCTCTGACTGCAGCAAAGAAGAGCAAAAATATAGCTTACTGACATGCCTCTCTTAAGCAGCAATACTATGTTTAGAGTTAACAACCAACCATCAACAGAAGCTAAGAAAGTTTACAAAGCAGAAATTGGCACACATCTTGCAGAACACAGTATCTATATCCCCCAAAACAATGCAAATAAGACATCAATCGTTCCAAATGATAAATAAAATTTTGAAATAAAAAAAAAAGGTCAAAGAATAGGTAGCAAGTAGGGATAAGCAGGGGGGAAAAAGTCAAATATGTATCCTTTATTCCTTATCATTCAAAGGAACACCACTTAACCCAGTTCCATTCTTCATAATGTGGAGCAATTAGAAATAGCAAGAGAATATAGCAAATTCGGTATTCTATCATGTGAGTGAAAGGACTAAAGGGCAGTCATATAGTTGCACTTCTTATACTTCCTAATTCATGCAATGATGCAAATAAGTGAACCATTTGACAGAACACCCAACTTCCAACAAATTATATCAGAAAATGCCAATAGGTGTACTCAATACATTGTGCGATTAAGCACTTAAGGAACCATGTATTATTGCATAATTGTTCTCCTGATGATATTTTGCAGCAAGAAAAAAATACACATATTACCCAAGGGATTAACATTAGGCATTCCATGAGGAGAAAACCCAATCGTCAAACCACTAAAAATAGCCCATCATTAAATAGAATGAAAAACCATGCCAAACTCCATTAAATTACAAGACCTTTAAATCTGTCTGCAAGGCAGAAGAAACTTTCCACGCCTTCTGTACTTCATTGAAGAGTAGGACACACTGATCATTTGCTTCTTTCAGTGCTTGCTTGAGTCCTAGAACCTCTTGTTTCAGATCTTGGACTTTGTTTTCCTTCTCATACAACTCCTTACGTGCATCATTTGCCTACAAAAACCATAAAAAATTTGAAATTTAGTAGATAAATAACAAATTTATAGTGAAATCTGTGTGGCAATCACCGCCATGTAACTCAACAAGAACAGCTTGTGAAATGTTTTGTTTTTATGCCAAAACAGCTTGTGAATGAGAACATTTAAACTTCCTCCTCACACTCATCAAGCTTATATATAATAGGGAAACTATAGTGAACTCCAAGTAGCTCCTAATTACTCTTTTCCTTTTACTCTAGCAAATCTCATCTAAGTTTTATAAAGTAGCAAGACCAGATTGATGTCTAACCACAACCCTTCTTTCCTCACATAATTTGTAAGAGGCAATTTATAATAAAGTTATGATATGAAACTGCTTCCCACAAAATCTCAAACTGATGAAAGTGAAACAGATCAAAGATGGCACATGAGTAGAACACAGAATCATTTGCAAAGAAGGAAGCAGGTTGGGGAAGAACTCACAACATCTCTCCACTTCTTAATTGTGTCCCGATTTCCAAGGCTTAATACAGAACTTCGAGCTCTGGCAGAGAAATTGAGAGACAATAATGTCTCAGATAAATTTGAAACATTTGGACAGACATTTACTATCATCAGAGTTTTGGAACTCCCACCTGCAGAAAAGAACAGACCATTTGTGCAAAACATTCACAATAGTTAAATCTTCAAGACATAAGAAGCTCACTTTACTAACAGCAAAGGCAGGTTCATCATAAAAGGGGTGTATTCCAATTATGGACTGTCAGATACAAATTCCATAGCACTACTTCTGGCAGAGGATGGCTAAACTTTACCCAAGAGAGATTACCTTTATCTAAAAAAGAGGCTAAAATATTTAGTGTCAAAAGGTTAAGCTTTTGGGATAGTTGGCTCAACCTTATAAATATTATGTGCATCTGCTCATCAGTTTCCTTCTGATTTTGTCAAAGGATATCTTGTCCTCTGCTTATCTACATCCTTCTCCCATGGTAAGATGTTTTCTTTTACCATAGGAGAAAAAAATTATCCTCTAAAGAGGATGGGTGATCAAAGCAATGATCTTTCTTGAGCAGAAAACGACTATAAACTCTTTTGCACACAGGACGCAAAATCTTTAATTGAAATTTAAGTACAAACAAAAGTCCTCATCAGAACAAGTGCTTATAGAGCACTAATTTTGAATTAAAAGTAATAATTCAATAAAGATAATAAATAGGCATTAGAACAAATGAAAAATGCAATTGCCACATGCATTTCCAAATTAGATAAGAGACTCACATACAACATCATGAAATCAAAAGCTCATCAGGCAAAGTATCTAACGATCGGCTGGATAGCACCTTAACATTTAAAGGCTTATGAGCATCTTAACAGGCACAGAAAGTTTTCAGTTACTTTTACGTCAGGAAAATATTCTCTAACAACTAATTTCCATTAAGACCACGTAGATCCCACCATAAGTTCATAAACAGAATTAGAGAAGGAAAAATATTTACCAATTGAATCTGCAAGCAGTTTTGTTAGCACTGAATTCTCATAAGGAACAACATCCTTCTTTGACGTCAACGAGCACAAAACATCTCCCAACCTGCAAAAACATGCAGCAAGAAGATAACCAAAAATATTTCCACTTTATTTTCACTCAACTTGTCCAGCACTTCAATATGAATGGAAAAGGGAATTCCATAAATTTAACAGGAAAATAGGCAGGTGAGGGGGGAAAAACAGAGGGAGGGAGAAATAAGAACTCTTTACATTTCAGATTTGTGGATATTAAGTATACTTTGCCTAACTACCATAAGGGAAACACAAGCCTGAAACAAGTTATAGGAGACCAACACCCAACTATCTACAGTTTTGATCTCCAAGTAGAATCAGAGATGTCAAGAGACAGGTTGCCTAACCTAGTAACAAGCACACCAAGAAAAGAATTCTGACAAGGCACAACAATTTTAAAATACTATAACAAGAATACTTGAGTGCAATGACACCTAATCACATGAGCAAATTGGACATTCACCTGGTTGACCTTCAAGCAAAGTAAGGATATAGTTGACAATGAAGAGAAAACTAATGAAAATGACATACGCTGAAAGTGACTTCATAACATGCAGCAAATCTGTCACACGCTCCCCACTGTCATCTTCTGTTATTAGACCTTCACTTCCAGCCAAGTCAACCAGAGAAAGTTTGCTATATGAGCTTTCACCAGTGATCAAATTGTTATAAAATATGTGTATCGTGACAATCCTAGCAAGGCGAGACATGAAATCCACAGAGCTCAATTAGTGAAAAGCACTCACTGAGAAAATTATTTAGTTACATAGAAAATATGCACACAGATATCAACTTCACAATTAATTATTATGATTTTTCATAAGCATCTCTTTCACAGAATAAATCAGTGATAACTATGAGAAAGTGGTAAGACAAACTAGTGGAAATTCAGTCTTTATTTGAGTTTTATAATCCCATAACATTCATTACTAATGTTTTTTGCTTCCTATTGGTACCTTGAGTCACATAAAGTACAAAATGCAAAATTCTCTCCAGCATAATAGATTACATCCTAAAAGTATGTAACTTCATCACTCATTTGTGCATTAATCTCACCAGCCATTTGATTTTCTTTTCAATTAACCAAGATTCAATGCAGTTTTATACATGATTAAATACACAGGCACCTATATTGGATTTATGGTTTATTTAACTGAACAAGTATGATTGTTCAAACAATTATATTACAATTGAGACACAATGAAAAATTGCATGTCACATTCAGACTCTCACCCTTTGTTTTTAAAGCAATTCAAAGAGCCATTTGGCACATTGTTATTTCAAATTCCTTGGTATTTTCCATACCATGATATGGGATATCCAAGTATGAGATATCATGATATTTAAAATTCCTATATTTGGTATGACAATTGATAGTTATCATAAAAAGAATATAATTGGTATGTTGTATTAGTTAACAAAGCTAAAGTGTTGCGAGATTGCGTCATATCTTGTATGACACAAGGAATCTTAAATACCTATTTACCAAACACAAGCATCTTGAATGCACCTGGCCTCCGAGATATTAGGGTCCAAATAATGGTTTGCCAAACGCCTCCTCAAGTTTCATCACAAAATAAAGCATGGTAATTAAATCTCTACCACATTACCACATACAGGGATTGGAGACTGTCATCCTATGTGTCTCAGTAACTTAGTAAATGAATACAAAAGAAACTTAATTTAGTCAATAAGATTCTGATGCATTTTTTTGTGTGACAAAAACTTGAACACCATGAAATCAAGTTTCTGTAAGCTTTCTTAATGTATAAACTACAGAGAGAGAGAGAGAGAGAGAGAGAGAACACCATAATGAAGCTAAAAAATATATTTTGTTTAATTTTTAACAACCCCATTTAATTGGACCAAAAACTTTATGTATAACAGGAAGAATGACACTGATTGGTTCATTTTTCTTTTGAGTAGGTCAAAGCTAACCGTAATCAAGAAGTTCAGGAGCAATACATTAAAAATCCACAACAGATTTGTCACAAGGCTTAATTTGGCAGTATTAGACAGTAGCAGAGTTGCCAAGGGGAGAACAAGTAGGCCTTCATTTTATGTAGGTGAAAGTGTGCTATTAGTAGGAGTTTATCTGTCGAGATATTATTCTTTATTGTAAATATTTTAGGAGATGTAAATCCCTTAATTAAAGAGATTAGATAGGAATCCATTTAAATCCCTTATTTGGAGGGATTTTGGTTTAAATTTGTAATTCTGTTTGTCTGGGAGTGTTTTTTTCTCTCCCATTCTCCCTCTGTAATTTCCTATTTACAGCCCCGTAACATTTACCCAAAATAGGAAGAATTTAGAATTATTTTCCCTCTCTTTTGTTTCATGGTATCAGAGCACTTAGGTCTAATCCACTTTCTCCCTATAAAACCTTCGTCACTCTCTAAATTCCTCTTCGGCAGCCTTCATCACTGCCCACTCTATCTCTATTCCTTCCCTTTCTCAAGTTCAGCAGCCTTAATTGCTACATTTCGATTCACTCACTATGTCAACCCCTAAAACCTCTGCCATCAACAATTCAACCCAACCTAAGGAATCCAGTGCCATCCAAAAGATTGGAGAAACCCAGAATATCCAAGCCACCTATAGGCTCAATAAGAAGAATTACCTCAACTGGTTCCAATTTGTCCAAATGTACCTCAAAGGCAAGGAAAGACTCAGCCATCTCCTTGGAACAGGGCCAGCAAGGAATAACCTTAAGGTTGATGCCTGGGATGAGGAAGAATCCATGATCACGTCCTGGCTGCAGGATTCCATGGATCCTATGATCAGTGACACTTGCATGTTTATGCCTTCAACCAAGGAAATTTGGGATTTTATTCAGCGTACATACTCCATGATGCTGCTCAGGTATATGAAATCAAAGTCAAAATAGTAGCCACTAAGCAAGGAGAAAAATCTGTCGCAAGGTATGCAAATGTATTGCAAAATCTGTGGGAAGAGCAAGACCATTATCGTGTTTTTGAAATGAAATGCCTTGAAGATGTTGCCATCTTGAAGGGCTTTATTGAAAGAGATAGAGCTTACGATTTTTTGACAGGTTTGAATCCTGAATTTGATCAAGTCAGAACCAATCCTTTGCAAGGAAGACAAACATCTTTAGAAGAGACAATTTCAATGGTTACGCTAAGGAGCGCCAAAGAAGTGTCATGCTTGAACCTAAAGCCATGGATGGGTCAGTTCTAATGACAAAGACATGCCTTCAAGGAAAAGCAAAGAGTGGTCCAACCAAACAGCTCAAGAGAGAGATAACAAGGACAACCTTTGGTGTGCCTGCTGTAAGAAGCCAAGGCACACTAAAGAGAAGTGCTAGAAACCAAATGGGAAACCAACAAGTCAAGAATGGGGAAACTCTGGCGGACAACAGAAATTGCAAGCACACTTGACAAAACAAACCAGAGACGAGGAGAAGCCCATTGTAGGGAGATTCACCAGTGAAGAGGTTGAGAAGCTGAGAAATTTATTGGAGTCACTCAAGAAGTCTTCCAGAACCTTCTCCTTATCTCTTTCAGCCAAATCTTCATTCCCTCTTTGTATGAATGCCTTAGAAAAAACCTATGATAGTCTCTAAATAATAGATTCTAGTGCCACTAACCATATGACCCCCATATCTCAATTTTTCCATACTTATACACCATGCCCAAGTAACAGAAAAATTGTTGCAAATGGCTCTTTAGCTACTGTTGTTCAGGTGGGAGAAATACACATTACACCTACTTTAATCCTGAAAATGTTTTACATGTTTCAAAACTGTCAACTAGCCTTATTTGTATCCAAAAACTCACCCAAGACCTTTAATGTTATGCTGTTTTTTCCCTTCTTTATTGTGTTTTTCAGGGCTAGGACTCAAGGAGGACTTGTTGAGGAAAGGAACAGCCTTTATTACCTTGAATCATTACAAGAAAATAGAAATGTCATTATCTTGTCTTAGTTCCTCAAAAAAAGATGGCATTTGGCTGTATCACCTTTGATTAGCACACCCATCTTTTAAAGTCTTGAAGATTATGTTTCTTCATCAATTCCAAAGATTAGAAACTTCTGGTTTCCATTGTGATGTTTGTGAAATGGCAAAGCATACTTGTGTAACTTTTCCTATCAGCAATAAAAGTTCTCATCCTTTTCACTTAATTCATAGTGACATATGGGATCCTTTTCCCACACCTAATATTTTTTAGGCTCGTTGGTTTGTGACTTTAATTGATGATTGCACTCGAGTTACATAGTTTTTCCTCATAAAACAGAAATCTGATGGGTGCAGTCATACCTGACTTCCATTTAATGATCGAAAACCAATTCGGGATAAAAATAAAGAGGTTTAGAACTGATAACAGAATGGAATATTTTAACCAGAGCTTGTCATCATACTTTCAATCACAAGGGATTATTCATGTCTCTTCATGTGTAAAAACACCCAAACAAATGGGGTAGCCAAGAAGAAAAATGGACATTTAGTTAACCCTACCCAGGCCCTGCTCTTCCAAGGTAATGTCCCTAAGTCCTATTGGGGAGAGGTTGCTCTCACTGCCATATATATGATCAATAGAATCCCTTCTCAAGTTTTGGACAATAAAAGTCCCATAAAAATCCTTAACAGCTTCTACCCCCATTTCAGAACCTCTAGTGGCCTTACATCTTGAGGATTTAGGTGCATTGCATTTGTCCACATTCACAACCAACATAGAGACAAGCTTGACCCTCGAGCCATTAAATGTGTGTTCTTTGGCCACTCTTACACCCAAAGAGGTTACAAATGTTACAATCCCTCTTTCAGAAAATTCTACGTTACTGTGAATGTTACCTTTGCTAAAACAACACCTTTTTCCTCCAAGTCCCAAGTCCCATCTTTAAGGGGAGACTTGTAGAATATAAGATAGTACTTGTAAGGTTTTTGAGCCATTTAAAAACCTTGACCTCCCAACCTGAGCCATTAAACCTACAAAACCTGAACCATTTCCCAACCCAATGATTGAACAACCCAAACCACTTCCTATCCCAACCAATGCCACTCACAATTTTCCAAGTTTCTCTCAAGTGTATCCAAGGGGGAAGGCTCTTCCAGATTTGAAACAAGTCCAAGAATCCAACTCGAATCCTGAGACTGAAAAAACAGTAAGTTTTGATCCATCTACACACTCAATCTGTTGACACACCTATACACACAACAAATCTTAATCTTCCCATTGTTGTTAGAAAAGGAACCAGAGAATGCACCAAACATCCACCCTACCCTTTGTCTAACTATGTTTCTCTTAAGCACCCATCACCAACACACAAAAAAACTTATTGTGAGTTCAAATACCGTTGCTATCCTTAACAATGTTTATGAGGCATTGACAAAAAGGGAGTGGAGAGAAGCTATGAGCGAGGAGATCAAGGATTTAGAAAAGAACAAAATATGGGAGATTGTTGATAAAGCAAAAAGGGAGAACATTGTTGATTGCAAGTGGATTTTTACACTTAAGTATAGGGTTGATAGGTCTCTAGAGAGGTATAAAACTAGTTTGGTAGCCAAAGGATACACCCAAACTTATGGGATGGATTACCAAGAAACATTCGTTCTGGTTGCAAAGATGAACACTGTAAGAATTCTGCTATAGCTGGCTACACACTACAATTGGCAGTTACCACAATATGATGTAAAAACGCTTTCCACCATGGTGACTTAAATGAAGAAATTTACATGAGTATCCCATTAAGATTTGAAGAAGGCACAGGAAACAAGGTTTGCAAGCTAAAAAAGGCTATTTGTGGGCTGAAGCGATCCCCTAAAACATGGTTTGAAAGATTTGCAAAGGTGATGAAGAAGGTTGGGTAAAGACAAAGCTAAGGTGATCACACTCTCCTCTGTAAACACTCAGTTGCAAGGGAAGTTACAGCTCTTCTAGTATATGTAGATGACATCATTGTAACCGGTAATGACAAGAAAGAGAAGCTTGATCTAAAGGAAAGACTATTGAAGGAGTTCGAGATAACAGAGTCGGGAAAATTGAAGTGTTTTCTCAGTATTAAGGTAGCTTATTCCTCACAAAGGATCTTTATATCTCAACAAAAATACGTTACTAATTTGTGGATAGAAAGAGGGAAGATTGGATGTAAAGCAACCTCCATCCCAATGGATCCAAACTAGAAATCGAAAGAAGCAAAGGAAGAACGACCAAAAATATGTATCAAAGGCTGGTTAATAGACTTATATACCTTTCTCACACTCAGCTAGACATAGCATATCCAATCAGTGTGATCAACCAATTCATGCATGACCCTCGGGAGCCTCACCTTCATGCAGCCAACAAGGTACTGTAGTACTCAAAAAGTAGTCTAGGGAAGGTTATTTTGTTCAAAAGGGACAATACTCTCACTCTTAAAGCATACATTGATGTTGACTATGCAAGCTCTATGGTAGATAGAAGATCAACTACAGGTTATTGTACCTTTCTTGAGGGGAATTTGGTGACTTGGAGTAAGAAGCAAAATGTGGTGGCGAGATCCTCTATGGAATCTGAATTTGGAGCTATTGCCCAAGAAGTATGTGAACTCCTTTGGCTGAAGATCATTCTAAATGACTTGAAAATCAAGTGAGAAGGTCCTATAAGGCTTTGTTGCAACAATGAATCAGTCATCAATATTGCTCATAAGCCAAAACAACACGATAGGACAAAACATACTGAAATTGATAAACATTTTATTAAAGAAAAAGTTGGAAGCAGGATTAGTTTGCATATCCTGTGTCCCATCAGACTAGCAATTGGCAGATGTTCAAACAAAAGGGCTGAATAACTTGAAATTTCATGATCTTGTATGCAAGCTGGGAATGGAAGACATCTATTCCTTAACTTGAGGAGAAGTGTCGAGATATTATTCTTTATTGTAAATATTTTAGGAGATGTAAATCCATTAATTAGAGGGATCAGATAGGAATCCAGTTAAATCCCTTATTTGGAGGAATTTCAGTTTAAATTTGTAATTCTGTTTTCGGGGAGTGTTTTTTTCTCTCCCATTCTCCCTCTATAGTTTCCTATTTATAGCTTTGTAACATTTACCCAAAATAGGACAAATTCAGAATTATTTTCCCTCTCTTTTGTTTCATTATCATACAGTGTAAAACAGCCCCCGCCCCCAAAAAAATAAATCACAGCACAATATATTCATGCATAATGTGAACAGGGAATTTAGACCATACAAATGAGAAACGTTAATCTTTGATAAATCATTTCCCCGGCTCTGAAATGCAGCTTTCAAAACCCTAGAAAAGTCGAGAGGGTTTTCAACCTTTTCCCGCACCAGTTCCACAAAATGTTCCGGTGATCCTAAATGGAGTTTGGGCATGCTTTTTCCCGACTCCAAAAGCAGATCCCTTGTCTGCATAACCACATAAAAGGGGACCATATGAGAACCTTAATAACCCTATGATCCTATCCATCCAAAAACCTGAAAGCAAGCCATAGACACAACCAAAAGGGTGTACATTGTAAGTGACAAAGGAAATAAACCTGTTCATTATAGAGGTCAAAAATTGTAACAGAGAACTTATATTGAGAAGTAGAAGTTGAATCTGAGTTGGCCAAATCAAACAACTCTTCAAAACAACGAGCATATAAACCCCGATCATAGCTTGATCCTTCCTAAGAAAGACAAATGATCACCAAAGAAGCAATTCATCAGGCCAAAATTCATTGAACCAAGAAGCAAAAGAACATGTTAAAAAAAAAGGTTTTATCCATAGGATGGGCACATCAATTATTAAGTTAATATTAAATTTAAGACCCTCATCCAGCTCTTTCTTTTAAAAGGCAGGGGTAGTGATCTGCACAAACACACACATGTGCGCGCACACACGCACAGTTAAAGAAAGAGAAATCAACCATAGTGTGTGTCTTTCCAGAACGTGTTTGTCCATAAGCAAATATGGAGACATTGTATCCATCCAAAGCTGACTGCACCAGTGGCTGAACATCGCTAAACAATTCAACTACATACAAAATATAAAAGGTAAGATATTTCTGCAAAATATCATACCATTGCCACAATTTAATAATATGAAACAAAACTATGTCACCTTGTCCAACATGAGGTCCATAAACATGATCAAATTCAAAATCTTTCTTGGAGTTTGACAATGATTCATCGCCAGTATTTACACGAATAGTATATTCATCTGGGAATTCAACAATTGAGGGACCTTCATCTTCAAATAACGGCCTTGTACGGCAGAATACTCGTATGTTTCCTGCAAATAACAGTACCTGTTTTAGTAGCTAGTTATACGTTATCAACTCAGCAAGACATTAGACTATACTTAGAAAAGTCAGGAGACCATGAATTCAACTAGCTTAAGTTTTAGATACTCTATGATGCAGAGGCAAATCCAGAAATTTTATTTGATGGGTGTGGTTGTGATACATGCATATAAAAGAATATAGAAAAGTCAGGAGACCCTGAATTCAACTAGCTTAAGTTTTAGATACTCTATGATGCAGAGGCAAATCCAGAAATTTTATTTGATGGGTGTGGTTGTAATAAGTGCATATAAAAGAATATTTAAACAATTTATTAATTTATTAATTACTTTTATAATTTTAGAGTTAAAAATATCTATAGTCATATACTAGTTTTAAATCAACATGGTTTTTTAAAGCAAAAAACACCAAATCATTATTTTTTTCCCCTAAGATTTCGTACCTTGCAACTAAAAAGTTTTTAAAAAAATAAATAAATAATGGCATTGAGAGGGAGGTGTAATTAGTTATTTAACATGCAGTGGATTTAACAGTGGTATACAAGATACACAATGGATTTAGACAAATAAATTTCTCTTTCTCCTTAGCTGTCATGTCAAAGTCCATATGATGTTTTCTAATTTCTAACCGCATCATTGCTGACTAATAAGCGGCAATAGGGCAATTCCAAATTTATAACAAAGGCAATAATACAAACTACATAAACCTATATGCATAATAGAATATTCTTAAGGTTAGTGGGGGCCATTTGCCCCCACATTCCACAACGTGCATCCGCAATTATATCATATAATGTGTAAACAGTATTTCTGAAAGAAAAGTGGATATAAAAATAACCATTAGTCAAAAATAATACACAAATAACAATTACCTTTAGACGTCAATAAATCATTGAACAATCTCCTCTTCTCATTAGTCAATGGAGATATTCTGGCTTCAGTTTCAAGGGCAACTTGATCTAACATTCATATATAGGCCATAAGAAAATTCAAAATTTTAATAACAGAGAGAAAACCAACAGCGAAATAACAATACTAATAACTATAAAATCAGCATAGGCACATTTAATTTGTGTAATTGTATGAAATTTAAGAAACTAAATACATCTCAAAGATAAATCTGCTATATTTATTATTGTTGCACAGATTATTAGACCTTATAACCTTGTGAAAAAAATGATTTTTAACTTGAGTCTAGAGTATAAGTCTCAAGCTGTCACTGAAATTGAACTTTCCAATCAAACTCAAAAATTGACAAGAAAAGTGAACAAGTTTAAACCCATTTGTTACCATGAATTATATCTCAAGACAAATTAGTTTCTTACCTAACTTGTGGGCTTTGTCTGCAAGAACACCAAGATATCGCGTAACACGGTCAAGTTTTGCATTTGAATATTCTTGAAGTTCACTCGCCTCTTGTCTTAACTGGAGGTAGTCTTCTCTAGCAAGCTGTGCAAAATATCTTTATGTGATTGTTTTAACATATGCCCAAATTAAAAATTGCATGATTCACAAAAGATCCACTAGTACACCACATGTATAAGCAAAAATTCAAATCAAAATCACTTGCTTTAAACAAACTAGAAGAAATTTAAACAGTGCAGAAGATATTCCACATATATCCATTCTCTAGCGACCTTTTGCACAGCGCTTAAGCACAAGATATAAGTCCCACAAAAGAGATTTTGAATAATTTACAACTATTTTCTAATCCAATACAGTTCTACAAACTACAATTTTATGAATGGATAATAATCTAGTTATTTAGCTAATATTTGTCACCTACAAATGCAGGAAACAATGACATTTGATAAGAAAAAGGGCTTTATGCTGTCCCTAACATTTGGTGATTCAAAGTTAGACTAATTTAGGAAATCATTCCAAATGAGGACAATGCACTCTGTTTGTCAAAAATATTTCTTCTTAATATGCAATAATGCATCTTCAAAACCTCCACATTAGCACTTGGTTTGCTCACAAATTGTATCTTCCTAGCATTCTGCTCTATCACATTATTCAAGTACCCACCCACAACACACCTGGGTCTAAATTCATTATATTGAAACTGTAAGGCCACCCTCAATGCGTTATTCTCATCATCACACACAGATTCATCAACCATTACAATCATGGCAACATGCAATTGGCCACCCAGCAATCAAGTAAAGTTGACTCAAGCACCGTAGAGAGTTTGTGCCTTAATTGATGTCAGCAAAAAGAAGGACGCCAAATCTTCAATTAATCAAACTGATCATTTGGTAAGATCTTTCAACCTCTTAACTTGATTGGGAACCCTATGGAGCTTTAGATAACAGGGCATATGTGAGTAAACTCTACAAAGCCTCAGCATGTCCCAAATGATCTTGCGAACAGACAATAACCTACACCTTCCTTTCCATTGAACATAAAAGTTGCCAGAGAGATATAAACACGAGCTTCATTACACTTTCACATGCACCTTAAATTCAAAGCAACATGCTACACATAGTAGCAAAAGCAATCAATTAGCTTTTTGTAATCTGGAATCTTAAGAAATCTTAACTGAACCTGATATCCTCAACCAATTGCCGATAGAAGTTAGCACCTAAAATTGAATCCAAATGCTCCAATACTAGTTGCAGTAAGGATCCCATGCGAATTGAAGGCAGTGAACACCTTCTTTCCTCACAGTCTTCCGTGTAGAAAAATAGGCACATTATACCTATCTATATCCTGCTGCTCAACGGCCAAATTTATTAGCTTACAACTGGAAGCGGCAACTTCCCAGAATTAAGCAACGTACTTTCTCGAAATAATTTTTCATACGCGGAACCAACTATTAGCCGCATTATATTGGACAGAAAGAAAAGTGACTTCAAATTCCAAACTAGTTCACAGTATCTAGTCCAAATTCTACACCGTTCTAGTGACATTCGCCAAAACGTGGTTAGACTCCGAAACTTCAAAATTTATGCATCAACGATGCTCTCCTCGTTATCGTCACTGGTAAGCACCCTTTCTCAAGAATATAAGCATTGCCGTTAACAACACTGGCATAGAGTAGACGCTAAAACTCTCACGAGAAAAAGCTGAAAACCAAAATTCATCCAGCAGATTGGAAGAGAAAGAAGAAGAAGACGCAGCACAGATGGAATGAAAACACATTACCTTCACTTTGTCCCCCAGTCGGTGAAGCTTGGAGGCCATGGAGTGTTTGGACAGCTCTGAATGCGGAAGAACCGAGGAGGTCGAGATGGAATATCTCCTTACCAATGGTGCAGTAGGTTTCTGATCGTATTGCTCAAATGATGACAAGGAAGACGAAGAGGGGGACTTCCATGGCTCGAACCCACTGACCTCCCAGTTCCACTTGTTCCTTTGTTCCGCCATTGTTTTGCTGCAAAGCCCTCAATCTCTGCTTCGAATTCCTCCAAATTTGAAACTTGAGAGAGCAAAATAGAATCTCACTCAAATTTAAATAAAGAATAAAAAGAAAACTCTCAATTCGAGAGCTTTAACCTTTTATGTCATCATTATTATCACTAGCCATGTCCTTCCTTCTTTTGGGTTATAAATGGAGGGAGGGGCTTGGTTTGGATGCATACAGACTCTGAACGGTGTCGTTTGGGGAAAAAAATTATAATTTAAAACATTAAATTAAAGATATGCATGTTAAAATATTTTAAATTTTTAAATCATTTTAAAATACCTCAAAAACAAAATTTAGACTACATAAAAAAAAACTACAGTTAAGAATTTTAGTTAAAATTCTTTTAAGTTCTTAAAAATAATTTTTAATTTTAATTTTAAATTTTTTTAGAATTTTCCAATATAATTTTCCCTTTGGAAAGTGTGACACCCTTGGGCCTTTTGGCTCACAGACTATTTTGCGCTCCTTATTCATTCACGCTTCGCTCTCGGCTATTTATTAAGGTTTTTGCTTTGGTTTTGGATAGGCGTTCGAATTTAAAGATAAGGCACAAACTACCTAAGCCAGCGTGTGGACTGGGTAGTTCCTTCTTAGCTTCAACTTCACGTTCAATTTTATGTTACGAGTAGTATAATAATAGCTTTGGTATATTATGTTGAAGTCTCGTGTGAAAGGGACATATGAAACCTGAAAATAAAACATTCTCGAGTGGTTTTCCATCCTATTTTCTTTAATTTCACGTTAAGTAGTAATATGCTTGTATTTGTATTCTTCGTTCCATTTGGCACGTTTGATCATATTGAATGCTGATGTACTTAATTACATGAAATGGATTTTCCTGTAACCATATATTAATGGGAGGGCAATAGAGCAGTAATTGCTGGTTTGTTTCTTAATCTTTGCAATTGTTTGGTATGTAATGAGTAACGTGTGCAACCTACTGACCAGGCAAAGCCAGCTGATCAGCCTAACTTTCATGGCCAAATCTATGCGACCTATTTAAGGGGTTTTTTGGTCGGCAAATTAGACAAAAGAAAAAAAGAAAAAGAAAATATAAAAATATGCAAACGCAATGAAAAATAGCACTTATATTCTATTTTTAAAAAGAAGATTTAGAGTTAAGGATCCAAAATTAAAAATATTTATTTTGAATGATCTGTTACCATTATGAGTATGTTTAGTTGAAAGATGTATAGTGAAAGAAACGTAAAATATGAGGATGTGAGATAAAAAAATAATTATTTTATTACTACTTTTAAAAAGATGATTTGATAAATAAAATAATAAATATAAGAGTATAATAAATAATATATAAACTATGTAAAAAGATTACGTTCGCGATACTATAAATCAAATGGAGCCTAAGTTTAAGAAGTTTTATTTGAAATTAATGATAAACTATCTTAAAATAATAGTAATAGGTCATTCAAAATTAATATTTTTAATTTTAGATTTTTAACTCTAATTCTCCCTTCTTAAAATATAGATAGATAGAATGTAAAATAATAAATACTGTTAAGTAATAATTACAAAAATATAATAATATTATATACAAATAATGGAAAAGGATTATATTTCATATGATTGAATTAATAGGATTATAGTATCTTTAATATCATACCTAAACATGAATTTTTTTTTTTCTAAAGCTGAGAGAAAGAAAATAGAGGTCACCATTCAAGTCTCCATCCAATATCTAGTTTTTGGCTTGAGTTCTTCACCTAACTTTTTCTCCATCCCTTGATAATAACCATCAAGTTACATTTTTTCACTTCATTTTCTTTTTAATAAAAAGAGAGGTTGAACTCTAGACATAAAAATGATAACTCATGATGTAGAGTATATTGGGCTAATTGGTTCAATTCCCAAGCCAATTGCTCAAACAACCATTATAGATATTTTATAAATTAATGCTCAAAGAAATTAAATTACTTAACAACAAAATGGACTATTTGTATAAAACATCATGTGACCCATAATCTTTCACCAACTGATGACAGTTTGTCACCAAATTCACCTCTAGAAATTATTTAAATTTACTCTGAGATTTTACATCCTAACTACTTATCTAAAGAACTTACCTTGAAAGCTGGACTATGATTTCTTATATTTTCTTATTTTGCTGAAATTTCTATTTACTTCTCTATTGACTTGAACATCAAGAGTATATCAAATCCTTGACTCCATTGCCTTGCCTACGGGCTTTGTACCATATACAATGTCATGAATTACTCTCTAATCTGAATTTATTTATCAAGACACACATCAAATTATATGTCATATGAGCCACTAGCTCATTGACTTCTAATTCATTTTGAACACTAATATTTTATACTCTTTGATATCATAAATGTCAAAGTATATAATATTTTCATGTTTAAGATAATAAATGAAAGGTAACAAATTAATAATACAACATAATTTATAAAAGTTAAGTAACATATTAACATGAGATTTATATACTTTTTAAGTTGTATGAGATATATTCTAGAATGATGATATCTTAGGCCTCGCTCTAATATATTTGA
Source organism: Erythrophleum fordii (assembly GCA_032878935.1). NCBI lineage: Eukaryota > Viridiplantae > Streptophyta > Magnoliopsida > Fabales > Fabaceae > Erythrophleum > Erythrophleum fordii. The sequence goes on along the minus strand of JAVQMF010000053.1, from coordinate 41,067,760 downwards.
TGCCACTATATATGTATATATTAGTATATAAAATGCAAACATAACTTTTTATTCAAAATATTAAAATAAAGATGATGATAAATAGTTTTAAATGTCACTTCAAATGATAAATAAAATCTTCACAACAGTTAAACTTTATAATTTAATTTAGTAAAACGATAAATATTAGAGATTTTGACTGCCATCTAATGTGACACCTTTTTATTCATTGGTCTATTTTTAATTAAAAATAAGTAACAAGATGGAAGGACAATGTCACATACCCAAATGGTTTAACTTTCTCGATAAGAGGATAGTATTTCAGTTAAACAAAATAAAATTCTAAATGAACTATATTAATATTTGGAAAGGCATCCTTAAAATTATTTTAAAAAAATATGTAACTTGTACAAAGTTAAAAAATATTCTCAATTGTCAGAAAAAAACTATATACATATTTTTCTTAATTTGGGTTAATATTATACAATTTTTTCTCTATTTTTAAAATATATACAATTTTTTTATAAAACAAAAAATTATCTTACATTTTTGTATAATTTTAAATTTTTTGACCAATATATCATCTATTTAATTTTTTTTTTACTTTTATAAAATATGTATTTAAGTTAAAAAAGATATTTTAATAAAAAATTAAAATTAAATTACAGTGTAAGATAATTTTTTATTTCAAGAAATATTTGTATATATTTTAAAAATATGAAAGAGGTTTGTGTAATTTTAATAAAATTTATAAAAAATACAATTTATTAAAAAATTAAGGTCACGTGATATTGTCACATCCAAAGATCCAGATTTGTCAAATATAATGTTTAGGAGCATGAACAAGAATACAAATATATATATATGTGTGTTTAGAGCAGCATGGTGACATTGGGCCGACTTTAAACAGACTGATCACTTCGGCCACCAAAAAAAAAAATAGAAGAGGGGGACCGAAAACCAATTGAAATATCCAGGAAAAAAGTGTCCAACATAATAATCGTGAACCTTAAAATGAAAAGTGAGGCTCAACATGAGCCACCGCTGGCACAGGCTCTTTTCAATTTTAGTTCGCTTATTTGTCCTCTTATAATTGATGGATTTTATGGAGAGGTCCATGTAAATCTAAGAAAAAATTTATAATTAAAGATATTAAATTTAAAATATTTAAATAAAAATTTTAAAATTTAAAACATTTTAAAAGATTCCAAAACTATAAATTTTAATTTAGATCTTGAATTATAGTTTTCTTACGGGGTTTAAATTTAAAATCTTCTGGCATAAATATTTTTAACTCAAAATTTTTTTAATTATAATTTTTCCTAGATATAAGTCAAGTGATTTTAAATGCTCAGTTTTTTTTTTCTTTTTTTGACATTGACATACATGCTCCATTTATCTTTCTTTTTTTACACCTTTGTTTTTGCTAATTATAACACGGTAAAAGAAGCTTATAGTGCAAATAGTATATTTGATTTTATTTTTCCTTATCATGGTAAAGCATATATGGATTTTGTCCATGGTATTTATTATGATTTTAATATTGTCGGATTTATATTATTAAAAAAGAAATAGTACCTCTTCTTACTAATTGAGTTAATTTTTTGACATAATAATATATTTAATTTAAAATATTAATATATTATTATTATTATTATAAAACTATCTTTTTGCACATTTTGTTTTAACATAAATATAACAATAGTTCAAATCAATGCTTTAACATCAGACTGAAAGGTTGGTTCAATCAACCGATGAACCCAATAACATTATAAATGTAAAAAAATATTTAATTAATTTGAATATTTATAATATGTGTTATGCTACAAAATTTATGTTTAAACTTTAAGTTTATAATTTTAAAAAAAGTAATAAATAAAATTCATAATGCAAGTCAAATATAAACATGACATAGTCATAGTAACTTATAAATATAATACTATATGCATCAATGGTACAATTCTAATCCACATAATCACTAGGATATAAATTTCAAATTCTAATTCACGTTATAATCCACGTTAGAAAAATTAACACATGCAATCAGCAAGCTTTGGCCTTTAGGATATCATTAGCAATAGAAGATGTAGAGGCCTAAGGTTCATAAGGTGGCACAATACTATAAAAAAATAAAAATAAAAAGTTTTCTTTCCCGTTAATACAGACTTGGTCAGTTTTTTCATTTTTCTCCTAAATCCTAATCCAATTCTAATTTTGTTGGTCCAAACATCCAAATAGTTTTTAAAGGCCATTCAAATTGTGTGTCTACTTAGTTCTTGGTTTAACCAATTGGACCACCTAATCCAATCCATTCTTAAAAAACAGGTGTATATGCTATCATCTCATATATTTCGCCTAGCACATTTAGTTCGATTTGGATCGTTCGTTGTGCTGTTTTTCTTAGGGCAATTTCAACCTTTCAAATAGGAGTGTATTTTCCTTTTTCCCTCAAATGGAACTCTGCTACACAACATGGGAGTTGCACAATAGAAAATCTATTTTCCACTAACATCCCATTTGATATATAAAATAGAATGAAATAAAAAAATGGAAAAGAAAATTATGATTTTTTAAGGTAAAAAATGATCATTATATCTCTATTTTAAAAAATAATAAAAATTATTAAATAATGATGATAATAGCATAAAAAATATTAAAAAATAAAAAATAATAATTGTATTCCTTTCTCTCTAATCATACACGCCATTTGTAGCCCTTTCTTTTAGTTTATGGTAAATTTTTATTAAAATATTTAAATTGAGTTTCTTAAATAGTGATAGATAGAAACAAATATAATTAGTAGAGTAAGAAAGATTACACAAATAGAACAAAAATTAGTATAATATATTACTTGATAATGGGTCTTATTATCACATTATCATTATAAAAGTTTTAAAGTTATATTTATTTGAGCAAAAGACTATTTAGGTTAAAGTTATAGAGCTTTTATATACGGGACAAAATGAGGCTTAATGCTTTTATACTATCTGCTTTTATAAATTCATTTAGTTAGGAGAATTTGGTGATGGTAGGGATAACATCTAAGATGGAACTAGGAGTTTAACCAATTGGTTGTTCTCCGTTACTACATTAGTGAAAATGGTAATGATGACTTATACTAGACCAAATTTTGGGATATCCACCTAAACCCATTCAATTTCTACTGTATATTGGGTTATCAATATTTATACTATCTGAATACATTGGACTAAAAATGAGAATTTAAGAAATTCTCAATAAGACAAACAAATAAATAAAATAATAATGATCCAACTACCATATGTGTGGAAAATATTTTTTTAAACTCTTTTTTGTCTTACTTGAGATGTAAAACCAATGGCATCAAATAAAATATTAATCTAAATACAAGAAAAACAAATTAAAATAATAAAGTTTACTTTATCATGTATGAAAGATCCACATAAATAACAAATGACATTAGTGGTACAAGTTCAAAAATAAAATTGCAAAATAGGGCGTCCCCTAATGTAGATCCACTTAATAAAAATGCAATCATAAGACAACATCATCCTCCCTTATATATATGATTCAATATATTTAGTAAAAATAAAATAATAATAAAATATAATCATATATCAAAAAAGAAATTAATTAAAGAATTTTAATGAATATGAATTTTTGAAAATATACCTAAATTTTATTTCTAACATTCATGCAAAGATTATAGATTAAAGAATATGAAAACTTATTGAAAATATCTTTGCAAAGAACACTCACGAATCTTGATCCGCTACCTTGCTTCTCTTATAAATATATGTCCCTTGTTGCATTAAAGGAAACCAAAAAAAAAAAAAAAGAGGAGAGAGAGAAAGAGAGAGAAGGAAGCTATAGTGACAAAATAAAGAAAGAGTGAGAAAGAGAAAGAGAAAGAGAAGGTAAGAATAGAAGAGGCAAAGGAAGAGACACATAGCTAAAGAAAAAAGGAACTAGAGGAATAGTAGAGAAGCATTCAACTAGTAAGACTTTTCTACTTTCTTTGAGGTTGTTATACACTTTTGCTCTTTCTATCATTTTTTCCTCTCTCTCCCCCTTCAGGGACATTGATTTAGATATGTAAAGTATAGTTTTTAATATGAATTTATCAATGTAACATGCTAATTTGGTGATTTAGAATATTAGTTTATGATTAGAATCTTGTTTGGAGCATTGATAATGGAAGAAGCAAAGTTTATATAATGAACAGTAGCATGGTGTAGGAAGACAATTAAAGAAGATGAGGCAAGCGAAGCTATGGTGACCAAAAACAAAGAGAGTAAGAAAGAGATAGAGAAGGTAAGAATAGAGGAGGCAAAGGAAAAGGCATACAATTGAAGGATAAATGAACTAGAGGAAGAGAAAAGAAGCATTCAACTAGTAAGATTCTTCTAGTCTTTCTGAGATTTTCATACACTTTGTCTCTATCTATCATATTTCTCTCTCTCTCTCTCTCTCCCTCAAAGTGTTTGATTTAGGTATGTAAATTATAGTTTTGAATAGGAATTTATGAGTGTAACATGCTAATTTGTTGATTTAGAATATTACTTTATGATTAGAATTTTGTTTGAAGCAATAATAATGGAGGAAGCAAAATTTATATAATGAACATTAGCATGGTGCAGGAAGACAATCGAAGAAGATGAAGCAAAAAAAGCTATGGTGACAAAAACAAAGAAAGAGTAAGAAAAAAAAAAAAGAGAAGGTAAGAACAGAAGAGGTAAAGGAAGAGGTATACAGTTGAAGAAGAAATGAACTAAAGGAAGAGTAGAGAAGCATTCAACTGGTAAGACTCTTCTGGTCCCTCTAAGGTTGTTATACACTTTTTCTCTCCTTATCATTTCTCTCTCTCTTTCTTTCTCCCCATTTGTGGTGTTTGATTTAAGTATGTAAAATAAAGTTTTGAATAAAAATTTATAAGTGTAACATGTTAATTTGATGATTTATAATATTGGTTTAGGGTTAGAATCTTGTCTAGAGCATTAATAATGGAAGAAGCAAAATTATATAATGAATAGTAGCATGGTGCAAGAAGATTATGCAAAGGAAGCTACAGTGACAAAAGCAAAGAAAAAGTAAGAAAGAGAAGGTAAGAAAAGAAGAGGCATACAGTTGAAAGAGAAAGGAACTAGAGGAAGAGTAGAGAAGCATTCGATTGGTAAAACTCTTTTGGTTTCTTTGAGATTATACATTTTTTCTCCCCTTATTATACTTCTCTCTGTCTCCCCTCTTAGGGTGTTTAATTAAAGTATGTAAAGTATAGTTTTGAATAGGAATTTATAAGTGAAACATGCTAATTTATGGATTTAAAATATTAGTGTATGGTTAGAACCATGTTTGGAGCATTAATAACGAAGGAAGAAAAATTTATATAATGAACAGTAGCATGGTGTAAGAAGACAATCAAAGAAGATGAGACAATAGAAACTATAGTGACTAAAACAAAGAAAAAGTAAAAAAGAGAAAGAGAAGGTAAGAATAGAGGAGGTAAAGGAAGAGGCATACAACTAAAGGAGAAATGAATAAAAGGAAGAATAGATAAACATTCAATTGGTAAGACTCTTCTGGTGCCTCTGATATTGTTATACACTTTTCTCTCTTTATCATTTAACTCTCACTCTCTTTCTCTCCCCCCCCCCCAACTTAAGGTGTTTGATTTAGGTATGTAACGATAGTTTTAAATAGATATTTATGAGTGTAACATGTTAATTTGATAATTTAGGATATTGATTTATGGTTATAATCTTGTTTGGAGCACTAATAATAAAAGAAGCAAAATTATATAATGAATAATAGCATGGTGCAGAAGGACAATCGAAGAAGATGAGGCAAAGGAAACTATTGTGACAAAAGTAAAGAAAGAGTAAGAAAGAGAAGGAGAAGGTAAGAACAGAAGAGGCAAAGGAAGAGGCATACAATTGAAGGAGAAAGGAACTAGATGAAGACTAGAGAAGCATTCAACTAGTAAGACTCTTCTAATCTCTCTGAGGTAGTTATACACTTTTTCTCTCTTTATCATATTTCTTTCTCTTTCCCACCTTGGGGTGTTTGATTTAGGTATCTAAAGTATAATTTTGAATATGAATTTATGATTGTAACATGCTAATTTGGTGATTGAGAATATTAGTTTATGGTTATAATCTTGTATAGAGCATTAATAATGGAGGAAGCAAAATTTATATAACAAACAATAGCATGGTGCAGGAAGACAATCAAAGAAGATGAGGCAGAGGAAGTTATGGTGACAAAAGCAAAGAAATAATAAGAAAGAGAAAAAGAAGGTAAGAACAGAGGAGGTAAAGAAAGAGACGTACAGTAAAAGAGAAAGGAACTAGAGGAAGAGTAGAGAAGTATTCAACTAGTAAGACTCTTCTAGTCTCTCTGAAGTTGTTATATACTTTTTCTCTTTTTATCATTTCTCTCTCTCCCCCCACTTAGGTTGTTTGATTTAAGTATGCAAAGTATAGTTTTGTATAGAAAATTATGAGTGTGACATATTAATTTGATGGTTTAGAACATTTGTTTATGGTTAGAATCTTGTATGGAGCATTAATAACGGAAGAAGTAAAATTATATAATGAAAAGTAGTATGGTGTAAGAAGACAATCGAAGAAGATAAGGCAAATGAAGCTATAATGACAAAAGTAAAGAAAGACTAAGAAAGAGAAAAAGACAGCAAGAACAAAAGAGGTAAAGGAAAAGTCGTACAATTGAAGGAGAAAGGAATTAGAGGACAAGCAGAGAAGCATTCAACTAGTAACACTCTTTTAGTTTCTTTAAGGTTGTTATATACTTTTTCTCTATCTATCATATTTCTCTCTCTTTCTCCCCTCGGGGTGTTTGATTTAGGTTTTTAAAATATAGTTTTGAATAGAAATTTATAAGTGTAGCATGCTAATTTAGTGATTGAAAATATTAGTTTATGGTTAGAATCTTGTTTAAAGCATTAATAATGGAAGAAGCAAAATTTATATAATGAACAGCAACATGGTGTAGTAAGACCATCAAAGAAAATGAGGCAAAGGAATCTATGGTGACAAAAACAAAGAAAAAGTAAGAAAGAGAAAGAGAAGGAAAGAATAGAGGAGGCAAAGGAAGAGACATATAATTGAAGGAGAAAAGAACTAGAGGAAGAATAAAAAAGCATTCAATTGGTAAGACTCTTCTGGTCTCTTTAAGATTGTTATATACTTTTTCTTTTTTTATCATTTCTCTCTCTCTTTCTCTTCCTCCCATTTAGAGTGTTTGATTTAGGTATGCAAAGTATAGTTTTATATAGAAATTTATGAGTGTAACATATCAATTTGATGATTTAGAATATTAATTTATGGTTAGAATCTTGTTTAGAGCATTAATAATGGAAGAAGGAAAATTATATAATGAATAATAGCATTGTGTAGAAGGACAATCGAAGAAGATAAGGCAAATAAAGCTATAGTGACAACAGCAAAGAAAAAGTAAGAAAGAAAAAGAGAAGGTAAAAACAAAGGAAGCAAAGGAAGAGGCATGCAGTTGAAGGAGGAAGAAACTAAAGGAAGAGTAGAGAAGCATTCAACTGGTAAGACTTTTTTGGTCTCTTTGAGGTTATTATACACTTTTTCACTCTTTATCAAATTTCTCTCACTTTTCCCCTTGAGATGTTTGATTTAGGTATCTAAATTATAGTTTTGAATAAGAATTTATTAGTGTAACATGCTAATTTGGTGATTTAGAATATTAGTTTATCATTAGAATCTTGTTTGGAACATTAATAATGGAGGAAGCAAAATGTATATAATAAACAGTAGCATGGTGCAAGAAGATAATCGAATAAGATAAGGCAAATGAAGCTATAGTGACAAAAACAAAGAAAGAAAAAGAGAAGGTAAGAATAGAGGAGGAAAAGGAAGAGGTATACAATTGAAAGAGAAAAGAATTAGAGGAAGAGAGTGAAGCATTCAACTAGTAAGACTCTTCTGATCTCTCTAAAGTTATTATACGCTTTTTCTCTCTTTATCATTTCTTTCTCTCTCCCCACTCAAGGTGTATGATTTAGGTATACAAAGTATAGCTTTAAGTAAAAATTTATTAGTGTATCATGTTAATTTGATGATTTAGAATATTGGTTTATAGTTATAATCTTGTCTGGAGCATTAAAAATGGAAGAAGCAAAATTATATACTGAATAGTAGCATTGTGTAGGAGGACAATCAAAGAAGATGAGGGAAAGGAAGCTACCATGACAAAAGTAAAGAAAGAGTAAGAAAGAAAATTAGAAGATAAGAACCGATGAGGCAAAGGAAGAGGCATACAGTTAAAGGATAAAGGAACTATAGGAAAATTAGAGAAGCATTCAACTGGTAACACTCTTGTGATCTTTCTAAGGTTGTTATACATTTGTTCTCTTTCTATCATATTTCTCTCTTTTTCCCCCTTTTAGGGTGTATAATTTAGGTATCTAAAGTATAATTTTGAATAACAATTTATGAGTGTGACATGCAAATTTGGTGATTAAGAAAATTTGTTTATGGTTAGAATCTTGTCTAAAGTATTAATAATGGATGAAGCAAAATTTATATAAATGAACAGTAGTATGGTGCAGGAAGACAATTGAAGAAGATGAGGCAAATGAATCTATGGTGACAAAAATAAAGAAAGAGTAAGAAATAGGGAAAAAAGAGGTAAGAACAGATGAGGCAAAGGAAGAAGCGTACAGTTGAAGGAAAAAGGAACTAGAGCAAGAGTATAGAAGCATTCAACTGGTAAGACTCTTCTAGTCTCTCTGAGGTTGTTATACACTTTTTATCTCTTTATCATTTCTCTCTCTCTTCCCCCCCCCCAACTTGGGATGTTTGATTTAGGTATGCGAAATATAGTTTTGTATATAAATTTATGAGTGTAACATGTTTATTTGATGATTTAGAATATTGGTTTATGGTTATAATCTTGTTTGGGGCATTAATAATGGAAGAAGCAAAATTATATACTAAATAATAGCATGGTGTAGGAAGACAATCGAAGAAAATGAGGCAAAGGAAGCTATGGTGACAAAAATAAAGAAAGAGTAAAAAAGAGAAAGAGAAGATAAGAACAGAAGAGGCAAAGGAAGAGGCATACAACTAAAGGAGAAAAGAACCAAAGAAAGTATAGAGAAGCATTCAACTAGTAAGACTCTTCTAGTCTCTTTAAGGTTGTTATACACTTTTTCTCTCCTCATCATTTCTCTCTCTCTCTCTTTCTTTCTCCCCACTTGTGGCATTCGATTTAAGTATGCAAAATATAGTTTTGAATAAAAATTTATAGTGTAACATATTAATTTGATGATTTATAATATTGGTTTATGGTTAGAATCTTATTTAGAGCATTAATAATGGAAGAAGCAAAATTATATACTGAATAATAGCATGATGCAAGAAGATAATTGAAGAAAATGAGGCAAAGAAAGCTATAGTGACAAAAACAAAGAAAAAGTAAGACAAATAAGGAGAAGGTAAGAATAGAGGAGGCAAAGGAAGAGGCATGCAGTTGAAGGATAAATGAACTAGAAAAAGAATAGAGAAGCGTTCAACTGGTAAGACTCTTCTAGTCTCTCTGAGGTTGTTATACACTTTTTCTCTCTCTATCATATTTCTATCTCTTCCTCCCTTGGGTATTTGATTTAGGTATGTAAAAGTATAGTTTTGAATAGGAATTTTTAAGTGTAACATGCTAATTTGGTGATATACAATATTAGTTTATGGTTAGAATCTTATTTGAAGCACTAATAATAGAGGAAGCAAGATTTATATAATGAACAATAGCATGGTATAAGAAGACAATTGAAGAAGACGAGGCAAAGGAAGCTATGAGGGCAAAAACAAAGGAAGAGTAAGAAAGAGAAAAAAAAAGGTAAGAATAAAGGAGGCAAAGGAAGAGGCGTACAGCTGAAGGAGAAATGAACTAAAGGAAGAGTAGTGAAGTATTCAATGGGTAAGACTCTTCTGGTCTTTTTGAGGTTGTTATATACTTTTTCTCTCTTTATCATTTCTCTCTCTCTCTCCCCACTCGAGGTGTTTGATTTTGGTATCCAAAGTATAATTTTGAATAGAAATTTATGAGTGTAACATGTTAATTTGATGATTTAGAATATTGGTTTATGGTTATAATCATATCTGAAGCATTAATAATGGAAGAAGTAAAATTATATACTAAATAGTAGCATGGTGTGAGAGAACAATAGAAGAAGATGAAGCAAAGGAAGCTACCATAACAAAAGCAAAGAAAAAGTAAGAAAGAGAAGGAGAAGGTAAGAACAAAGGAGGCTAAGGAGGAGGCATACTGTTAAAGGAGAAACAAACTAAAGGAAGAGTAGAAAAGCATTCAACTAGTAAGACTCTTCTAGTCTCTTTGAGGTTGTCATACATTTTTTCTCTCTCTATCATATTTCTCTCTCTTTCCCCCTTTGGGGTGTTTGATTTAGGTATATAAAGTATAGTTTTGAATTGGAATTTATCAGTATAACATGTTAATTTGGTAAATGAGAAAATTAGTTTACGGTTAGAATCTTGTCTGGAGCATTAATAATGGAGGAAGCAAAATTTATACAGTGAATAGTAGCATGATATAGGAAGGCAATTGAAGAAGATGAGGCAAGGAAGTTATGGTGACAAAAAACAAAGAAAGAGTAAGGAAGAAAAAGAAAAATTAAGACTAGAGGAGGCAAAGGAAGAGGCATACAACTGAAGGAGAAAGGAACTAAAGGAACAGTAGAGAAGCATTCAATTGATAAGACTATTCTGGTCTCTCAGAGGTTGTTATACATTTTTTCTCTCTTTATCATCTATCTCTCTCCTCACTCCGGGTGCTTGATTTAGGTATGCAAAGTATAGTTTTGAATACAAATTTATGAGTGTAACATGTTAATTTGATGGTTTAGAATATTGGTTTATAATTAAAATCTTGTTTGGAGCATTAATAATGGAAAAAACAAAATTATATAATGAATAGTAGCATGGTGCATGAGGACAATCACAGAAGATAAGGTAAAGGAAGCCACAGTGACAAAAGCAAAGAAAAAGTAAGAAAGAGAAAGACAACGTAAGGTAAGAATAGAGGAGGCAAAAGAAGAAGGATACAATTGATGGAGAAAGGAATTAATGACAGAGTAGAAAAGTATTTAACTAGTAAGACTCTTTTGGTCTCTCTGAGGAGCTACCTAAATGGTCTCAAATTTCATGCATCTCATTTTGGCCATTTAATCCATACTTATACATATTTTTATCAAGCTATTCATGAAGCTATCTTTGTCATACCTACTCAATTCACACTCTATCATTCACATAACACATTCCTCTCATTTCCATGTCATATAATATCATAATTACATATGTCTCAAGGGTCATAAGCTATTTATAATAATAATATACATTATTATAGTTCATTATAGCTTTAAAAAAGTAAATGCTAAACATATGGATGTCAATTTTTTTCCTTCAATGTTGTTGGCTCCCATTAGCATATCCACTTGGTCCACCTAGTATATGAGATCATTGGAGAGGAAGGAATAAGATTCAAATAATCTCAATAGCTCATTTCTCATTCAATCATACATAATATATGCAAAGCAAGCCTTAAAAATGCATGCATGGTTATCATGGAAGTTATGAACATTTAAGAAGCAAGCTTGGCATATGAATAAGTCATAAAGAATATTCAAGAGCCCACCAAGTGTTTAGATTGGCCTCACACTTCTCCTTATGGATTTTGGACTTGCCTTGCCAATTTTTTAAGAGCTTTGGACTCAACTATACTCTTGGAAATCCACTTTACTTTTAAGAGACTATTTGCTATGTCTCAACCAATCTCAAAGGTTCTTGGTTCATCCTCACCATGATGAAGAGTTGTTAGCCTTTCCACACTCAAGTAAAGTTAAACAAATATTATACATTCATTTGAAAATATAACATGACATCATGAAATTGTGGCATATAAAATCATGCTAGCATACTTTTCAATTATTTGAAAATAGACATACACACATTCTAAGACAAGCTAAACACATATTCATGCATGAGAAAAGGTGGAGAGAACTACCTTGCACACAATCACACACTTTTTCTCTTGAAATTCCCTCTCTTGCTTCAGCCACACACCCATAAAGTATGGGGAAGGTTTCTCTTGGCCTAAATATAATTTATGGAAGCCAATTAGGTTCATGAAATAATTTCTAAGGTCACACAACTAGCTTAGACACTAGATTACTTTATAACCCTTATTATGATCCATACATGCACCTAATGAAGCAACACCCTCAAATAATTTTTAGGCTTAGCTATGAAAACTTGCTTAGGCTGAGACTATAGGCTTCCTTGGCCTCCATAGAGATTTCTTTGTTTTCTTAAAGGAGGAAGCATGTGGGGAGCATCTTAGGAATCTCAAAAACTCATTTAAACTGTTAATTAGACCTAAGAATCATCACACAAAATCAAAATTTGGATGGAACACTTGAAACCCTAGAATTTGCATCTTGAAATCTACTGGTTATTTTGTTGTTTTCTTTGCATATTTTTGTTCTTCTCCATTAAATACCTAAGATTCATGCTTGATTATGCTTAAAAATCATATCCCCCTGTAGTTCCTAGGGTTAGGCAAAATGGAAAAAAAGGGTGGGTGAAGACATCAACTATAGGATGAAATTTTACCTAGTTTTCTTGCTTATTTTAGCTTGAATCTTACTTTTTTCAAACTCCTTTCTTCAAATCCAAAATTTTCCTTGAATTTCTTCCTTGAATCAGATTTCTAAACTTCATTTTAATCAAAGAAAACCAAGGAAAAGGGAGGAGAGGAGGTGTGGATGAAGAAAAGCATGAAAAATCACCATGGAAACATACCTGAAACTTGGATTTTCTCCTTCTTTTTCTTCCTCTCTTATGCACCCAAAGCCTAGCTCCCTTCTTCTGAAATTATGCAAAAAATTTTGATTCCAAATGAAGGGGAAAGTGGGGCGCCACTTATATATAGGTGTAGGTAAATGACTTTTTCGAAAATTTCAATTTTGCCCTTCGTACTTTACATTTTTGTTTCTTCTTCATTTTAGCTCCTTTTTTAGAATCATCTTTTCCATTATAAAATTTAATTCCCAATTAAATAAAATACCTTTGGAATCACTCAAATCGGAGTTAAAACCTTCTTGAACGGATCTATCAAAATTCAGGCACACCGACGTTGGAAAACGTCCACCAGAGGGAATTTAACTATCTCGGGGCTTTTTATGATTTTTAGGGCTTTTGAGAACCCCAGAGAACTCAAAACTTTCATTTAATAAGTCCTCCTATGTGAATTCCAAAATTTACTTAAAATTATGAAAATGCCATTACGTTTCGCAAGCTTTTCATAAAAAATTATTTCTTCATTCTAGCTCTATTTTTCTTTCCATCTGAGTCTAGAATTCTTATTTTTAGGAGTTTAGAATACTTCCTAAATTTTTTGGTACCTTAACTACATCATCTCGGGGGACTTCCTTTTATATCCCGTGAATTTTATTCATTTACAGAGAAATCGTACGTTACATTTCATACATTTTCTGTTATTTTTAGAGAACCAGACGTTACATTATGCACCTTTTCTCGCTTTATCATATTTCTCTATCGCTCTCTCTCTCTTTCCTCCCTCGAGGTGTTTGATTTAGGTATGCAAATTATAGTTTTGAATAGGAATTTATAAGTGTAATATGTTAATTTGATAATTTAGAATATTGGTTTATGATTAGAATCTTTTTCAGAGCATTAATAATAGAGAAATCAAAATTTATATAATGAATAGTAGCATGGTATAGAAACAATCGAAGAAGATGATGAAAAAATTAATAATAAAAATATATAAAACAAATAGGAGACAAGTGCAAGTAGTGTAACTTGAACTCAGCCTTTGACTCTTAGAAACATTTCACTAGTTCACCAACAATAGTTTGGTTAACTGATGTAAGTAATGTTTTATATATAAGGAATTATTTTGTAAGTTTTAGGAAAATGAAATGTATGTCTAGCACTTGAATTCGAACCTCCCTTGTCAAGATATCCAAAGAGGCTTTCACATGTTTAACTATAAGAAGAACTTTAACTTACATATATGTTATACATATATACACACATATATATAGCTTATTTTAACCAATTTAAGAAAAGAAAAACATTTTTTCTTATCTTGGGATTCGAAGCCGTGTCTTTGAATTTCCTATAGCCTATTAAAAATATATATTTAATATGATTTTATTCCTATCTATTTATCTATAATGTATTTATATAGCATTCTATGAATGATGCAAAAGAACTTATGAAGGTATTCCTAGGAAATTCAAGGAAATGGATTTGAATCTTGGGATAGGAAAAATGTTTTTCTTTTCTTAAACGGTTTAAAATAAGCTACATATATATATATATGTGTGTGTGTGTGTGTGTGTGTGTCTTCATATATGTAAATTGAAGTTCCTCCTATAACTAAACTGGTGAAAGTCTCTTTGGATATCCTCAAGAGACAGGTTCGAATCTAGGTGTTAGACATACATTTCATTTTCCTAAAACTTACAAAATAATTCATTATATATAAAACATTGCTTATATTAGTTAAACATACCATTGTAGGTGAATTGGTTAAGTGTTTTTCGAGAGTCAAATTCAAGTCAAGCTTCTTGCACTTGTCTCCTGTATGTTTTATATATCTTTATTATTAATTTTCCTATCATCTTCTTCAATTGTCTTCTTGCACCATGCTAATATTCATTATATAAAATTTTGCTACCTCATTATTAATGCTCTAGATAAGATTTTAATCATAAACCAATATTCTAAAATTTCAAATTAATATGTTACACTCATAAATTCCTATTCAAAATCATACTTTATATATCTAAATCAAACACTCTGAAAGAGAGAGAGAGAGAGAGAGAGAGAGAGAGATAAAAATGATAGAGAGAGAAAAGTATATAACAATCTTATAAAGGTTAGAAGAGTCTTACCAATTAAATGCTTCTCTACCTTTTCTCTAGTTTCTTTTTCTTTTAGTTGTGTGCCTCATCATTTGCCTCCTCTGTTCTTATATTCTATCTTTCTTTCATAATCTTTCTTTATTTTGCCATCATAGCTTCCTTCTCTCTCTCTCTTTCTCTTTATCCTTTTTTTTTTTTTGGTTTCATTTTCTTTAATGTAATGAGGGACATATATTTATAATAGAAGCAAGGTGGTGGATCAAGATTTGTGAGACTTCTTTGCAAAGATATTTTCAATAAGTTTTGATGTTATTTAATCTCTTTGCATAAATGTTAGGTTTTAGCTAAGACAACAATTATGGAAGTTGATTGTTTAATTGTAACGATTATTTTGGTATCTTTTAATTGTTCAAAACTCATCATATTTTACGTAAATATTGTATTTTAGTCTTAGTTAAAATTACAATTTTAAATCCTAAACTTTTATGATTTATATTTTAACCCTAAATTTTGCCAAAAATGTTTATTTCTCAATTATTTTTCTTATAATTTTTAGGCTATACGGTTACAATTTTATTTTCTTAAGTACTTAGTATCTAATTACTTATAATTAAATTATTTAAAATTTTTTTAGATAAATTCTAAAAATTTCAAATAATTTACTAATCTTTCAAATAAAATTCAGTTATCTTTTTAAAAATTCATATTCTTTAAAATTCTTTAATTAATTATATTTTGATATATGATTATATTTTATTATTATTTTGTTTTTACTAAATATACTTAATCATATATATATATATATATCTATGAGGGAGGAGGATGTTATGCCATTAGTTAGATCTGATGACGGGTTTAAATTTATTTACTTTTGCTGATAACTTGACATGGATTGATATATATATATATATATGTGTGTGCGCGCGCGCGCTAAATCAATGATAAATAATTTTTAAAAACTATATATTATTTTTTTAAAGGATCAATATAGTAATATATTCTTTTTTTTAAGTATAAATAAACTTTATAATTTTAATATCATGTCAAAATGTCATTTTAAGAAAAAGAGAAACATGCATGGAGACGGTTTTAAAGACCTATTCAGTGTGGGCCTTAAAAAAAAAAGGGAGGCAGAGACTTATATATTGAGATGTTTTTCTATTTTATGTGATTATAAGATAGATTTAATTATGAGTTATAAAAGTTTGTTTCGTCCTAAACAAATAGACATAAGTTTAGAAAAAATAGTTTAATAAAAAAAACGCTCATTTTGATAAAAAGCTTAAATATGAAATAAGTTGGGTTTAACTTTTTTTAAAAAAATCTACCTCAAACGTGAGTCTAACCCATTTAATAATAAACCTTTTTTGTGATTATTAATCAATAGTATTAATATTTTATCATGACCCATCTTCTATTATTAAATTTTTTTAATTATTAATCAATTATCGTTTATCATTCCGTCCTTTAAATACAATGTGAACTTCAAAAGCCACATAGTTCATGTGTGATGTGTCCCCGCTCCACAAGGGGTTTCAAAAATTAGCAAGCATTATAATTCCATCAAACTATCAAAGTGATGTTTCTCTCCACTGCTTTGCATGCACTTTATCATATTTTTCATATTAGTAATTAAACTCGTTTAGGTAATTTTGTTCTGCATGAATATAATGGAAGATGTTTGATTTGCACTTTTATAAGACGTTTGTTGGCTTGCAATGTCAAAGCGCTTCCTTTATGAAATTATGCATGATGTCTATTATATTTTATAATTATTATTTAATAATATTTATTTTTTTATATTCAAATTAAAGTAAAAATAGAAAATTTTTTTATTCAAAAAATTATATTTTTCTGTTTAATTTCCAATTTTATTTTCCATATCAAATATAAAAATTTAATATTTTCATTTTAAGTTTCTTCATTTTGAACAGACACAAATTAGATTGATAGTTTAGTTGGAGCCCAATGAAGTGAATTTTGTTGCAGGGAGAACTTTTTTCTTTTTTTCAGTTTTTTTAACTCATTATTATTTTGGCCCAAAAATAAAAGCTCATTATTTGATGGCTAGGCTCATTTTTAATTAAGTCAAACTTAAGTTATTATATATGAGTAATATTAAAGTTAACTTATTTTTAAATAAACTAGATTTATGATGAGATAATAATGACTCATTTAGTAATGGACATATTTTCTTTACATAATTATATAATATTTATCATATTATTATAAACATTACTCTATTTATCAAATTATTATTTTAATAATTAAATTACTTTTTTAAAAATAAAGATATAAAAATTATTTTTTATTTTGCTTAGTTTAACTTATTTATTTATTTTAATATTTTCATATTCTTTATATCAATCATTTGACCAACAGGCTATAAATAATTTCTAAATCATATTGATATAGTAGTTGCTTTTAATTTATTTTGAAATTAAAATTAAGTTGATAAATAAGTTTTAATATTTATAAAAATAATAAGAAGTTAAATAACTTTAGCTTTTTCTATTAATAATCACCTCTTACTCAATATACTTAAATCCTTTTTTGAAGAAAAATTCTAATAAAATATTCTAAATTAAAGATATTTGTATTAAAAGATTTTAAATTTTAAAATTATTTTTATTGATCCAGAGATTAAAAAAATTAAAGATAAATTTATATACAATTATTTATGTTATTATCATTAGATTTTTTAATTAAAATATGAAAAGTATATAAGTTTTTAATAATAACATGATAAGTATATAATTTTTATAAATAATTATATAAATTTTTAATTAAATTTTATACTTATTATATTATTAATAAAAAATTATATACTTATTATATTTTAATTAAAAATTTAATGAAAAAAATATAAGAATCTATATCTAATCTTATTCAAATTTAAAGTACACAACAATATTTTAGTTCGAAATAATAATTTAGTTTAAGACTCTAAATTAATTTTTTTAATTTTTAAAATAGTTTTAAAATTTAAAATTTTTTAATATAAATATTTTTAACTTAAAAATTTTTATTATATATATATATATATATTTAAATATACACTTTCATATAAACCAATCCACTGTGTAAGGGGGATGAAAACATGGTCCCTCATTTTCCGGTAGGAGGGTGTTGAGCTCTGATTCAAAGTCCAACTCTAACCAGATAGGCACATCAGAAGCCAAACGTAAAAAGATGCCCTCTACATATGGTACTTTCCTCATTTATCACTTCCCAATCCTATGCAGTCTGACACACTGTAACACTGTATACCCCATCCACCGGGAAGCGAGAAAGCAGACTCGCACTGCACACCATGCTTCTTGATTGGGCTAATCAGAACAGAAACCAATTGTGCTCAACACAATCACATCTGATGTGACTTATCGGACTTTATCTATCCTATGAACGGGATAAATTGGGAAATATCAAACGATATGCTCACATCAAATCGCGACACATTGCCCTGCTTCTTCTCCCCTTGGCATCCTCTTTTGCTTTTGTGCAGTGAAGCAGAGTCACAGGTTTGTCCTGTAATATATATACATATATATATATATATATATATATTAAAATTATAATAAAAAATATTTTCGTACTTTATTCAAATTGTATATACCAACTTTATATCATACTTCATTCAAATTTTCAATGGGTGTCAAAATGAGTGAATCTAATTAAATTCAGCAGAGATCCCGTTGGAAAAGGACCGGACTAAGCTAGGTCAAAACTAGCTCGCAGAACAGGAATTGATAGTTCATTCAAGCCTTCGCAAGGGAGTTGACCAGACTTAGGACTATAGGCTGAGTTACGATAGCTCACTCTCTTTAAATTGAAATTAAAAAAATTAAATTATACATATCTTTTTTTAAATTTTATTAAAATTATATAATTTTTATTTTTTAAATATAGTCACTTTTTTTAAAAATAAGAATAAATTATACAATTTTTTAATTTTATTAAAATTATACAAATTTTTTTATTTTCAAGAGAGATTTATATGTATATATTATAAAAATTATATAATTTCAACTTAATTTGATTTACTCTTTGTTTTAAGAAATATATGTATATATTTTTAAAATTAAAAAAAGGTATTATAATTTTAACAGAATCTGAAAAATGTATGTGTATATTCTAAAAATAAATAGGAGATTTTTGTAATTTTAACAAAATTCATATAAATTTGGGGTAATTCACTGAATTTAAAATATAAAAATAATATTATGCTAATTAAAAAAAATTAAAACAACATAATATTCACTTTTAAATCGCCAAATAATGGAAAAGAGATTGTGTAGTTGATAAAATACCTTACCATAAAGGTAGAGGGTGTGAATTTCAATTTAATCTGATTAAAGGAAAAAAAGGGTTAAACTATCTCTCATAATGGAAATACTGTTACTTTTACAGTGCAACAGGAAGGCTAAAAATAGAAGGAAGAAAATTTAAGCATAATTTCCTAATATTTGGCTTCAATGGGCACATATCATGTGGAAAGTTTTTACACTTAGACAGCATATGATTTGATGTTTTAATTTTTTTTCCATGTCATACGCTTGTTAAAAATTTAAAAACAAGGTTTAGAGAATTGTAAGGAGCTTTTGGGAGATTATTCTAAATTTCTGCTTATTTTAAAATAAATTTTTAAATGAAAATTTGAGAAACACTTCAAGAGAGAAGTAATTTCTGTTCAATATAATCATTTAATAAATATTTTTATCAATATTTTAAAAAGTAGATTATATTTGTTAAATCTTTTTATTGTCAAATCATTTAAAAGGATATATATATTTAAGAAAATAAATAAAAATAAGTGTAATTATGTAATTAATGATTTTAAATGAGTATCTTTTTATCTTTGAAAAATAGAAAATAAATGTAATCATTTACTTAAAAAAGAAGTTTTAATTTTTTATTTCTTTACAACAAAAAGTACTTTTACTGTTACTTAAAATAATTTCTTTTATAAAATCTTGCCCAAGCACTATACCATGTTAAAATGAATATTTAAAAAAAAAAATCTAATTCAGGTTTGGGCCCCAAGTCATTAGTAAAAAGAAAAGTGCAGCAAATTTTTAAATATAATTTTATCTAATTAGATATATAAATAATATTTAATTTTTTATATCATATTAACTATAATTAAAATTATAAAATTCTATCCTATTCCTATTTTTATCCCTATTAAAATTCATGCTTGGTAGATGACAATAAAAGAAAAAGAATGAAATTTTTTTAAAAAATATCATGTAATATTTATTATTATTATTCAACAATATTTATATTTTTATTATTTTTTAAAATAAAAATAAAAATAAAAATATTATTTTACATTCTCCTTCCTCTTTTTTTTTTTTTTTTAATTTTTTTCCGATTCATTTCATTTCTTTATGCGTTAACAAACGCGGCCTGAGTACCCAAATATAAATTCCGGGGGACGCCCCGTTCATTATTGCTGTTGCATTCTGGTTTCGTTTTAGCTTTTTATGTATATACACGGCCGACAGTACTTGCTTCACCATAAAAACGCCAGTTCTCTCCCACTTTACTTCCAATGGCGACTGACTGTTACGCAAGCACATAAACGCTCTCGCAAACCAAACGACATCAGAACGAAAGCCTCCACCATCTCCTTCCCCTGAAACGGAGTGAAATTTTGGCAAGTACGACAATCCGTTGATTAATTCCTTCCTTAGCTAAATGCTCAAAATCCTATACCGATTCGTCCTCTTTATCTGCATCTAAGAGATTCCATTCTTCAAGGAATATCTAGCTGTCTGCGTCTGAAGCTAAAACGAGACTACTTTTTCAGTAACTGGGGTTACTGATGAGATTCTTACCTAAATTTAGCTTAATGCTTGCATATCTTACCCAGAATATGTCGCTCTCGTATCAGGCGCCCTCTGCTTTTGCTTTTGCTCTTGCTCAAATATTCCATCAATAGTCATCCACGCAACCTTACTTTGCTTTACTCGTTTTTTTATTTTCTCTATCTTTTTAGGTGACCTTCTTTGATTCTATGCTGGATCATTCTGTATATCGAAACTCAGCCAAAAGAAAAAAAATCTTTTTGGGCTAATTTGGATTGGATTGGATTTAGATTCGAATTCTAATTTGTCAATCTTGAAGACGACTGCCGTATTAAAAATGCTAATGTTTTGTATCTTCGTTTTTTTTTTCTTTTTCCAAAGAAGGACAAGGTGAAGAAGAAGAAGAATATGGCGAGGGAGAAGATTCAGATTAAGAAGATCGACAACGCCACGGCGAGGCAGGTGACGTTCTCGAAGCGACGCAGAGGACTCTTCAAGAAAGCTCAGGAACTCTCAGTACTTTGCGACGCAGATGTTGCTCTTGTGATCTTCTCCTCTACTGGGAAGCTCTTTCACTACTCCAGTTCAAGGTCTCTCTATAGATCTTCTTTTTATTGGCAAAGTTTTGACTGATCATTGAAGGATTTCATAATGTGTTACAGAAAGTTGTCTTTAATGCCGAGTAAGTAAATATCTTTACGGTCATCAGAATAATAACTAAACAAGCAATATGAAAAGCAGACTCTCTCAATCTATTGGCATAAAGAGCAGGATGATAATGAATGTTAGGTACGATTATGAAACTTCAATTTGGATTTACTTTTAGCGGCATAAACACTAGGAATGCAAAAAATATATTAGAAAACTTAGTTACAATTTTTTTATCTAAACTTGGTTTTTAGTCGTTGAAAAATATATGTTATAACCGTTTTATCTATAAATCCTAAAATTGCACGCGATAATTCTTAAAAAATTTTTATTCGTTATTTGCTAGTTTTATGCCAATAAAAAAAAAAAGATAAAAAAGGCAAATCATATTCTAGGATCAATGAGTATCAGGTTAAAAATTTTTATAGAAATACTTTTAAGATTTTGGGCTAAAATAATTAAGCTATTAGGCTTTTTATTTTTCAAAGACAAAATATCCTTTTCGTTTTTTTAAAGTAAACACGGTTACAATTTTAATTTTTTACTTATCTATAATCTGATATTTCTTTTTATAAATAATTGTGTATTTATAAGATTTAGGATGAAATGGACTCAAAATATACATTTGGAACAACAATGGTACTTTTGCCTTCTATGTCTAAATGATCAAAGTTTATATATGTAGAAGGAGTATATAGCACTCAGGTATTATTGAATACCTGCTGTTATTCTAATAAAAAATACTCAACTTTATTTTAAATCGTGGTTGAGATAAATCAGGGAGAATTATTTATTTATCATAATATAAATGACATAAAATTTTCAATACTAAAAAAAATGGTCATTATTTGCTGTAAAGGAAAAGAAAAAGAGAAAAGATTTTTTTTTACATAATATCTATTAAAATATTTATTATATCTATATAGTTATTATTTAATAAAATTTATCTCGTTTTATAAATTTCTTTAAAAGAAGAGCCAAAAAGTTATTTTTTATTTTTAAAATTATTTTTTTATTTTTATTTCTAACCTTTTGTTCATCAAAGAGGTTGTAAAAGTGTTTTTATTCCATCTGAATGACCTCTCTAGTTCATCACGGTAATAATTGAATTTCAGCATCATTGATCAATGGCAAAACATGGGCGTGCGTAGAACCTGCGTGTACCATAATTTTTGTCTTTTGAAAGTGACCTGATTGAGATTTTGTTATCCCAAGAGTTTTGTGATCATAATTAGAGTTGCTTTCAAAGCCTACCTTCTTTTTAAATTTTTTACCCAATAAGCAACTCCTCTAACTTGCATGCGTCAATTTCATCTATGAACATGGAGTTTGTGGGCTCTGAAAATTCCACCTAAAGCTTCATATGGTGGCTTATTGCAAAATCTATAAAATTTTTCAGTACTTTTACCAATGTGGCATTTAAATTAAGTGTGTATTTGTGATTTTTATTCTTAATCTGGCTCCAGCATGTGACTTTTGATGCTTTGCCTTCTGAAGCATGAAGGAAATACTAGAAAGGCATCGTTTGCACTCAAAGAACCTCTCGAAGCTGGACCAACCGTCTCTTGAGTTGCAGGTCAGTGATTACTCTATTGTATACGTATCGTGAATCTGAATTTGTCATGGCAAAATGTAGGAGAAATTAATTTAAAGAAACTGAAATATATATATATATATACACACACACATTCTTTCTGTCAATATTTGTATTGATAATTTATTTTATACTGCAGCTAGTTGAGGACAACAACTACTCGAGTTTGAGCAAGGAAATTGCGGATAAGAGCCATCAACTAAGGTATATTTCCCTCAATTTTGTGAATGATTGTTGAAACAAAGAATGTAATTAAAAATAAATAAATAATATATATAGGCAGATGAGAGGAGAGGATCTTCAAGGTTTAAATATTGAAGAATTACAGCAACTTGAGATGTCTCTCGAAGCTGGGTTGAGCCGGGTGATTGAAACGAAGGTCTGCCACTCTATAATACTGTTCTCTAAAATGATTGGCTTCATGATCTTTGGTATTTCATATAATTGAAATCTTCGTGCTTAATTTCAGGGACAGATTTTGATGGATGAGATCGGTGATCTCCAAAGAAAGGTTGGAAACTAGAACTTGAACATTTTATTTATACATTTTGTCGGCAACACTCTTAATTTTCTGTCAACTAAAACCTTACTGAACCACCAGGGAATGCAATTGATGGAAGAGAACGAGCGTTTAAGACGTGAAGTAGGAAGTTTCTCTTTGTTCCATACGTTTGTATGCCTACTAACAATCTTCTGCAATTGCTAATGAAAAAACCTTGTCTATATGTTGGGACTGAAGGTGACAGAAATGCCCAGTGAGGAATGTGGTGACGAGGAAGGTCAGTCATCGGAGTCTGTTGGTAACATTTGCAGCTATACACAAGACTATGATGTTAACTCAGACACGTCCCTCAGATTGGGGTGAGTTCGGCTAATTCACTCTGCATTCTGGGAAAAGTTCACTAGTCAGGCATATGTAGAAAGGCTTAATTTGAGGAAAACTATCTTTGCTTGAACTGAATTTTATAACATTCGTACTTCTGCATCTATTCTGTCAAAATCTGCTAATTCATTCATTGTTTTACTTGCAGGTTACCATATTCTGGCTGAAGGAAATTTCGAGGGTTGAAACTTGTGGCAGAGAGAAACGAAGTCTTATGGTTTAAATGTAATGGCCCTGAGCTATGTTTCTGTAGGTGTATGAGTAAAGTGAACCTTAATATCATCTAGAAAAAACAAGGAAAAAATAAAACCCTTACCTAATTTGCATATAAATTTGTGTTATCCGAGCTTCTATCTCTGATCTCGTTGCACTTAAATCTCTGCCAATATTACAAGTCAAAAGGGTGGATTGACCAAATGCCTCGCATTGGACTATCTTTCTGCTAATTTTGTAGTAAGTTTATAAATTAGACCAAGTGATAAGCAAAACACATATTGACTTTTTGAACAAGAATGTTATATGTGGAATTGGCCTTAGGATTAATTAGTTGTCCTGTTTGTTTTATAATATGCATCTGTCTATGAACTAAGAAGCTAGAGAAAATGGTTAACCTGGAATAAAACAGTTGATATGTCTTTTTTTAAGTAAATACGCTGTTATAAAGTTGATAGTCCTGTTTGTGCATTACGTGGATATAGTTCTGTGCATTTATGAAAGGGATGAACATAATTAAGATATTATGTTGATTAGTTGGACAAACTGAACTTGAAAATTTGATTTAAGCTGGTGCATAATTCAGTTAATAAGATTAATATTGAGCTGTCAAATATGAATATAGAAAGATGAATTTGACTTACGCCCCATTTATCGTGAGAATAAAAACTAAGACTATAAATATGAATGAATTTTAATAAAATAAAATTTTGAAAATTATATTTATGTTTGGTATGATATATTTAATATGATATGAAAAAAATATAAATATTATTTTATGTTATTGCTGGATTAGATAAAATTAATGTAAGAATGACAATGGATTAGATTCAAATGACTATTATATGCTTAAAAAATAATAAAATAATATTTTTTTAATAAATCAAAATAAAAAAACAATTTATATGTTGTGCATTCACAAAAAATAAAAATAAAAATAAATAAAAAAGAGCAATTGATACAAAAATTTAAAAAAAAAAAGATAAAATCATTACAGTATATTCAGATGGATTATTTTAATGACTTCTTCATCAGTTAACCCAACCTTTCTTGAAATGTAACTCGTTCTATTATTTCTAGATGGAATGTTAATTCATCCAAATGGTTGAATAGAAATTTCAAAATAAATGAAATAAAAGTTGAATCATCCATAATTCTATTTCTATTGACAAGTCTGTAAGGAAAGATTCTAGCAACGAAATAAGGTATAGATAACTCTCAATGTCCTAACTCTCCAAATGTGGATGAGGGAGTTATATATAATTATTTATATAATAAAAATAAAACAGCAAATTAACATGCCCCGAGGCATGTTAAACAACTAGTATATTACATTTATATATATGATTTTATTAAAAATTATAAATAAATACAAAAGCTTATGCATCATTAACAAATGATAATATATAATTTTATAAATTTTTTTATATACATACATAATATAAAAGTTCATAATTCTTTATTTAATTTAATTTTTCTTAATGTTTATATGAGCGTATATTATTTTTCTATTAATATTCGTGAATTGTTTGATAGTGATCTATGACAACTTTAAGTTTAATTAAAATTAGTGGGCTACCCGTGCTATGCACCGGAATGTAGAACAAAGGGATAGAAGTTCAGTACAAAAATTAAAAAAAAACATTATAACAAAATGTAATATAACAAAGTACCATTACAGAAAAAGTCAATATACAAAAAATTCCATGATTAATAGAAGTCTAGCCTAATAGCAAAACAAAGGGATATAAGTTCAGTACAAAAAGTTAGGAACATTAGAAATGAGCATTATAAGAAAATCTAATATAATAAAGTACCATTACAGAAAAAAGTCAATATACAAAAAATTCCATGATTAATATAAGTCTAGCCAAATAGCAAATCAAATGATTGGATAAGAAGATGTGGTGTAAATATGTCATATGAGGAATAAGAAGTTTAGTTAAAATATTTATCAAAACACAATGAAGGGAAAGGTTAGCAAGGGCATCTCATTCTAACTTCTCTTGTTTTATGACCTTTAATGGTTTTGTGGTTGAATGCTGTGGTGTATTTATTTTAGATAATTCTAGGAATTCGATTTCCACACTAAGTGGACTTATCCTAGCCTTTTGCTTCATTGTATAAACAGATCCGCCTGGCGTTGAGAAGTAAGCTGTTGTGACATCATTCAAATAGACAACATCGACTTCTTTTGTAAATTTCAATTGTGTGACTGTGTTTGAAGAAGAAATGTCTGCATCAATTTCCTCTATGGTTGAGGATGTTTCCTGGCATGGATTGTCAAATGTTATGTGAAAAAATTATTGAAAATGAATGAAGTGATAATTTATGAGGATAGTTTTAAGTAAAGCTAAATGAATATACCTGAAGGCATCCTGTGCTTGAAGCTACCTTTGACACTGAAAAGCTGTTTAATTATGCTTCATCTTGGTCATGTCCCTGAATGTTAATTATCATTTGGTTTTAATGCGAGATGTAATTATGATGCAAATATTATAGAAGAAATGTATATATTCCTGACCTTTATAATTGGAGGATTGAATTAGGCTATCATGTGTTCATTATCAGTCATATTTAAAATAGTATAACTTGCATATTTCTGATGGAGGTTGTAGTTGCTAACTTTGATCTTTATTAGAAAGGTTTGGTCCAGTAATTTATTGAGTTGCAGAGGAAAAATGTATGGTCTGTTGTCCTGTTATAATGAAGATTATGTTAACATTGTTGGGGCTGAAGAACCTACTAAATAGTAAATGAAAGTGATGGAATACAAGATCATAACACACAGTACTAATATATGATGATAAATAATGTTAATCTAAATATCATTATCATGGTTAAGGTTGATGTAGCATTACTTATGACAAATGTTGACAAATTGAAACCCAATGTTAAAGAGTAAAATAATAAGTTAGGATTTAATAAATGAAAGTCAGCAGACTATCTTTAAAGTAAGAATAACAAATAATAGTTACGTTAACAAAGTATTAGATATTTTTTGAAGTTGATGTGTATAATAGATACTTGTATAAGGCTCTTTTTTAGTTTCTCAGCGGATATACTAATAAGAGTTGCTGCCAAATCATCAAATAAACAGATTGATGTTGTTCCTGTACTGTCAAAAACTACCAAATGGACCTTATATCTGTTGGTTTGTGAAGTTATAGATATTAGGATATTAGGACATATTTATGAGTTCAGCACAAGTAGTTGAAAGTGTAAAAATAAGACCACATAGCATATGTAAGTAGGAGTAGCTAAATAAATAAGCCAAAGTAGTGTCTTACCTATCTAATGTTGCTACTGGAGGGCCTTCACACTTGTTGCATATAGGTTGACCATTTTCTACCCTAAGCTTGATCTTGTGGTTCTTGCATGATTCATATACCCAACCAAAGTTTGTTTGGAGCTTTTGAGTTCTTGTAAGTATTGTGACAACCTGAGCCTTAAAAATGTGATTCATCAATCCAATGAGGAAAAAAAAAAAATTGAACTAAAGAAAGAATAAATAATAATTGTTTATAAAAAGTGAAAATTTACATGATTAAATTGTAACAATTCAGCTTTTGTTATAATTTTGGTTGTACTTGAGAATTTGTTTTGGGAGTTTTAGGATGACTGAGATGAGAGTTGACTAAAAGGTTGAAAACTTAATGCTGTAGTTAGAGCTAATCTGGGTTGAGCAAGAAAAGTTGTTTTATATTGGAAGAAAATTATCAAATATATTAGAAATGATAAAGAGGAATGTGATAGCAAACACAATATAATTTACGTGTCCATTAGTTGTCTTACTTCTGGGATGTCTGGATTGCAGAGGATCTTCGTAGCATTTCAGGAGTTTGCAAGTTGAACTTGTCCTACTGTAACCATGGAGAAGAAAAGATTAGTGGACATATATATTTTAGTAAAATAGAGAAGGAATATCTTAAGGTATTGATGGAAAGAATTGTTTGCTTTGATCCTTGCTAGCTGGAGGACAACAATAATTCTGGCATCCGTCTCTTGCTCTATAAGTTGTGCAATCGCTAGTGCACAATCACCAACAAGTATACATTCAATTGCATTGCCACTATCATAAGAAGAACAGTGTAAGAAGAAGGTAATTAATGTTAGGTCATGTAACGTAATTAATGCTAGTAAATATTCAGATATTGCGGACAAACCTTTTATCCTCAAGGGTGAACTGTAATAATTTGTCAATACCATCAGCTTTAGGAAAATCACGTATGTTCCCCATTGAAGTTAGTACTCCTATTACATATGATATTACAACATACTATTTAGTATAAACTCATAAATAGAAAAGGATGATGGCCAATAGTATTGCAGTGATAAAAGCAAAGCAAAGAAAATATATCACCTACCTATTAGACAGCCCATGGGATTTCAACATATCAATATTTGTCCAATATGATATTGATATGAACAAAGTTGAAGTGGTTCCGTGGAATTTCAACATCACAAGACTCAATGAATGTGCAATTGTTAAAAGTGATGCAAAAGTGATTGTCAGTTCCTCTATATTGATCTGTGTTGTTATCAACAACAAAGTTCTTGACATGATAGCAATTTCCTTCAACGATGAGGGGTAAAAATTTGCTAATAAGATGTTTCATGAAAATAGTTGCTTGTATTTTATCTAACTGTGTAAAAAGAAGTAAATGTTGGTCAGTACATAATCAGAAGATAGCAAGAACACTGGCAAAAAAATTCTCTTGGTGTTATGTTTGGTACAAGCTATAATACCTTTTGATATAATAATATCATGTTTAGGCTCAAGATCTGGTTCGATGATGTGGTCTGCGATGAATCCAAAGGCGGATTATGCGAACTACTATTCTAGATGTTTCCTTGTTTGGATGTAGATCTCTAATAAATTCATATGGGTATCCTTCCATTGCAGCTAAGACACAAGGCTTGGAAAATCAAACAGGTATAAAATGCTAATATTTACAATCTTCTAGAATTATTGACAGATACTTCATAAAAATATCATTCTAAATGGGAGGATTAATAAAAAGTGTTTCGAATATTAAGACTACATTGGGTTTGAAGAGAGCATGCTTTCATTCAGAAATCTCAAAGTAACATAATCAATAAATATTGATGGTCTATGAATGTATTACAAATTACTGATAACTAATTTACTAATTGACTAATGACTAATATTATGGTGTTAATACTGAGAAATGATTTTAGGGTTAGATAATATAAGGTAATTAATAAAATATATAAGGACTATTTCTAATATAAACTCATGCTTCCTTATGTAACCCAATCACAACCGTCGAAATTCCAAAGAGTTATTTTTTTAGCATAGAAATATTAAAAGGAAAGAAGATAAAAGAGTGGGGAAAAGGAAGACAAATGAAGAATGTAATTTATTCCCAACTGTTATGCTGTGAGATAGATTAAAGGTCTAAACACAAGAACAGATAAAGAAGTGCCTTATGAGTGTAAAAAGATGAACAAAACAACAATAAAAAGCTTAATCCGTACTCACACCTGTAAGGTTCTTTTCTATTTCCTTTCTTAATAATTTATCGCATAATATGAAATATTATTAGAGTATGTTATATGTATATATATATATTTGGCTTTGAGGTTTTATTTATGTATTTATTTATTTTTGATGGAAGGAGTTTGGATGGGGATGTACAAAGCTAATCACATTGAGTTGAATTGGAATGGATAAATTTTTTTAAAAAGCTAAATAGGACTAAGCAAAAAATAAAAAATTAATTTTCAACGCTAACTTGAACTCTTTGGTTAGATAGGGCTTAGCTTAGTAGCCAAAATGACTTAACTCAACTCAATACTCTTAATAAATAAAAAATATATTTTATATAAAAATTTTAATTTTTTCAAAGACAAAATATCATTTTATAGAAATATATAAAAAATTTATTTTTTTAAGAGTTATTTTATAATTTTAACTAAAAAAAAAAAATAGTTCAGACAACTTGAAATACTGGACTGACCTTTGTACCGAACTAGGTCAATACTCGAATTATCCTAATATTTATGCATTCGTAGTTTAAGTCTTTAAAGTATTATAAATAAAATTTTTAAATGAATAAATTATATTTCAAATTTTGCATGTCTGCAGCATCTTCCACAGTGTGATTCGCCTGCCCGTTTTGCGACCTAGGCTGAATGGCAACAAATGCTACCACACATTTCACAATCAGCCATGCACACTCCAGTAAATTTCTGCAGAATAAAATAATAAGAGATCTTCGCACGCGCGAAGGGTCGTTAAAAACACGAGTGTACCGGTAAAACCGAATCTCGCGGAACGCTGGCACGACATCCGATACCTCCTCACCCTCTCTCTCTCCCAATATGAAAGGCCCGACTCTTCGTTTCTCTTCCATTTTTCACTCTCTCTTTCACACTTTCTCTCTCCCGCCTCTTCTGCATCTGCGATCTCTATCTCCACCATGGACGAAGAATATGATGTTATAGTGCTGGGAACCGGACTCAAAGAATGCATCCTTAGTGGCCTCCTCTCTGTTGACGGACTCAAAGTACTCTTCTGTACTTAATTTCTCACCAACTTTTATTTTCTTTTCCTTGAGAACAAATCAGCATCTCACATTCTGTCAATTTGATTAGCGCTCAAAGTGTCTTTCTAGTCATTTAATTTCCGATAATATGATATCTGGATTAAAAAAGAACAAAAGAAATTTAATGGACGATGATAGATGTTATTGGATTTGTGAGAGATGTATTTGTAAATTTTCTACCATCTTAGAGGTTTTAAATGATGGATCGGTGTAGTTTTCGTCACAATTACTTGGGAGTTTATAACATGGGATTTGTTGGCTCTGAATTTTCACTGTCTCGACTTGGATCAGGTACTGCATATGGATAGAAATGACTATTATGGAGGAGAATCCACATCACTTAATCTTAACCAGGTAAGCAATTAAATATTGATCTGAACTGGTTTGTCTTGTTTGCTCTTTTAGGATTTATATGATCGATGCCATAAATTTCCTTTATGTGTAGCTTTGGAAGCGATTCAGGGGTAGTGACAATCCTCCAGAGCAATTAGGCTCAAGCAAAGACTACAATGTTGATATGATCCCAAAGGTATGCAGAATGAGTACATTTTTCAAAAAATATTATTTAACTATTACTGATAATTGCTGCAAGAGTAGAGTACATGAAACCTTCCTTTTTTTTTTTTTTTTCTTATCCTCTATTTTTTATTTTTATCGAGTAGCATCTGATACTTCTTTGGACTACCTCTTGGCTTTTGCTTGCTCAAATAATCTGTTGTCTGGCTTTTGATACTGTATGACTAACTTATTAAGAGAAATTCAGATGAAGCTCGAATCATGGTTTGAATTTGAAAGTATCAGCGCAAGGGACTTACAGCTGCAACTGCAATGTGTGATCCTATATTATTTAAGGCTTGATTTTTTAGCTTTTTATATTCTAATAAAAAAGCAACAGCTAAAGAATTGGGTATTGTTTGAACGTTTGTAGTTATAATTTGACCTACTGATAAAATTTTGACTGACATCTAATTTTGGCTAAATTTATTATAGGTAAGGACTAGTTTTGATTGAAAAAGGAGCATTACCAATCTAACTATGCTGCTTACCATTCTTCACCTTACTATTCTAATGATGCTTCAACAGTTCATGATGGCCAATGGAACTTTGGTTCGTGTTCTCATCCATACTAATGTTACCAAATATCTGAATTTCAAGGCTGTAGATGGCAGTTTTGTGTACAATAAAAAGAAGGTATGAGAGTCTAATGCTAACTGAGCTTTGCTCCGAGCCTATAGCTATTTATTTTCAATATAAAATGTAAACTGATGACTTTGATTGCATTCTTCAGATTCATAAAGTACCATCAAATGATGTGGAAGCTTTAAAATCTCCCCTTATGGGGTTGTTTGAGAAGCGGCGTGCTCGAAAATTTTTCGTTTATGTACAAGACTTTGATGAAAATGATCCAAAATCTAAAGAAGGCCTGGACCTTAACACAGTTACAGCAAAAGAACTCATTTCGTACTATATCACTTTCATTTACTCTTGAGTGCGTGAGTCTGTGTGTGACTAATTTCAGCACTTTCAGTTGCAAATTAGATTGCAATTAAAGCTGAAGTGAGACTTCTAATTCCAAAACAGTTCTACGTAAAATTTTTTTAGAGTTAATTATATAGAATTCTATTTAATTTTTTTATTAAAATATCCTAAAAAAATATAAAAGTGATAAATTGAGGATATTTTAGTTAAAAAGTTTAAAATTGAATTAAAGTATAGTATAATTTTTTGTTTTCGGGTAAATTCCTATAATTTCTTCTATCTAATTTATTCACTTTTTAATAATAAAAATTTGACAAGTTGTTGAAAATGTTGTATGAGGAAAGACATTCTTTCACGTTGATAAATCTTCACAGAATCTTCTGATTTGGTTATTCACTTTAATGAAAATCTCATGCTTGTTTGCTTTCTATCGCAATGATTATGCGATGCAAAATAACTCTAAGTTTGCTTTTAAATAGGAAATACGGCCTAGATGACAACACAATTGACTTCATTGGCCATGCATTGGCGCTTCATGTGGATGATAGTTACCTAAACCAGCCTGCAATAGATTTTGTTAAAAGAATAAAGGTAATTAGTTCTTTCAATGGATTTTTTTTTCCCGATTTCACAGTGAGTATGCTGGTGTTTGGGAGGTCATTTCCTACTGCCTACTGTTTCCTTCAACCTGCATATTGCTTCAGCTTCCGGTTCATATGTGCTGCTAATGATAGAATATGCCGGAATAGTTTTGACGTAGTTTGTCAGTCTACTGGTTACGCAAGTGTTTCTTTAGAATTACATTTCCCTTTAAGTTTAAATCAGAGGCTAGAAGACTCAAGGTTACGTCAGAGTGTTATAACTCTGTAATAGTAGGCCTATGCATCTAGAAAAATCACTTTGAATTTTATTTACTTAGAATATGGCTGGTGTCAAAGGATCATCGTACTGGACGACTTTTTTATGAAGCCTTCTACCTTGGGGGGAAAAATGTAGACAATACAATCAGATATATCTTTTAAACTTAAATTCATTCTAAAATGGTAACATGTCATAGGTGACTTGGATTGGGGATCTTTCTAGCACTCTTTCTCGTCTTTCTATAGTAGAGGAGAGAGGACCAAATTATGAAATCATGGGAGTGGGTAAAGCTGTGAAGCTTTTCGGAAAGCTTTTAATTTTCTTTCACATTTCAAATTCAAGTGTCGGACATCAATGCAGTCTTTACCTTTGACTTCCTTTTATACAAGATTTTCTCACTGAATCATGTCTGTGTTGGCATGAAGCATAACAAGAACCAGGTTTTTGTTTTCTCGTTGGGTTTTTATTTGGGAGGATTGATTTGTCCTCTCCTCTGGTACATGTGCCTGTGCAACGTAATAATTGTGAAAGTCTAATTCATTTCAATTACGGTTTTGCTAAAGCTATATGCAGAGTCTTTAGCACGATTTCAAGGCGGATCCCCTTATATTTATCCACTCTATGGTCTGGGAGAGCTTCCTCAGGTTTGTAATACATACTACAGCAGCTAAAGAGCATGGCCTGGGAATTTTTTTGTTACTTTGACTATTGTAATTATTGGCAGGGATTTGCCCGTTTGAGTGCTGTTTATGGTGGTACCTACATGCTCAACAAGCCAGAGTGCAAGGTAAATATGTAGTCATAACTCATGAGTACGAAAAAAATATGAATTCCTTTTGGTGATCCTCTTGGCCATATAATCAGCTTATAATGTCTGAATTAGCTTAGGGTGGATCGTAGCTCTGCTCCCTTGTACTTTGATTGATTTTGCACTAGTCCAACAGAATAATAGCCCTCGGGGAATTTTGTATCTTCATGTTTGCACCAAGTTTAATAATTTCCCACCCCTTCTTAAGCGTAGGTATGTAACATAAATGACTGTGTTATGTCGTCACTCTATTTACAACAGATAGCAGCTAGAATCCTAGAAAGCAAAACTATATTAAATCGTCCATCACATTCATTTTTGGATGTAGTTACGTCTATGTGTGACTTGAATGCTACAATATTGCTGGAGTTAGTGATGCATGATGCTGGATGCTCTACTAATGACAGGTTGAGTTCGATGAGAGTGGAAAGGTTGTCGGTGTGACCTCAGAAGGACAAACAGCTAAATGCAAGAAAGTTGTCTGTGATCCTTCATACTTACCTGACAAGGTACGCAACTTATAACGACCATCTCATATGATGATCATTTCGAGTTAGATTTCCTTTAAATGAAACTATCTATCTATCAATAGGTGAAGAAGGTCGGGAAAGTGGCCCGTGCTATATGCATTATGAGCCATCCGATCCCAAATACCAACGACTCTTCGTCGGTCCAGGTTATTCTGCCTCAGAAACAACTTGAGCATAAATCAGATATGTATGTTTCCCAAGTTCTCATAAATAGTGAATTAAGCTTGTTTCGAATGTACCCGTTAGTGCTCTACTTGAAACCCGGCCATATTAAGCAATAAGCAGCGATTTTAAAGACAACAAATAGTTTATTTTTTTCGTTCTGAATTTCTCTATTTCGAGATTTGGGGCACTGCAGGACTAGGTTGATTCAAATTTGGTTTCGAAAGTGGTGTATGTTTGGGTGAAAGTTTTTATTAGGACCTGAATGACTTACCAGTCATCATCTGAATTGGGGGTAGTGGGAGAAATTTATTTTAAGGGGCGAGATTCCAAGTTATAATGCATAGTATTTTTTGTGTTAAAAATTGTACATTATGGCGCATGTTGCTTTAATTATTTGAACAAAATCATATATAAAAAAGTTAAATTCCATGTAATCCTTCTAAACTTTTAGGCATATATAAAAAATTTCATGCTCTTTAATACTTAACAATGAATCTTTTTGTACTTTTTAAAATTATACAAATAACTCATTGTCATTAGTTTGTTATTTTACTAATAAAATGTAATACGTTAAATGATTATTTATATATTATTTAAAATTTAGGAAAATCATTTGTATATAATCCAAAGCATAAAAAGATTGTTTATATGAAAAAAAAATTATAAAAATTCATTGTTATTGATATATCATAATTCATTAGTAAAATAATAGACTGAATAATAGTAAAAAGTTATAAGTATAAATTTGAAAGTTTAAGAGAATTTATGTTAATTTTCAAGAAGGCTATTATAATCCAAAATTCAGAAGTGTGGTACAATTTAACCAAAAGTAAATGTGATTGAGCCAAAATGTTGATATTCATTTTTTCATATTTAATCTATTAACATGAAAAGGTAAATAGAAGCTTTTTTTACTTTTAATTTTTTTAAAGTTTGGTAAGATATATTACCTTAAAAGTGTGTTGTTTTTAATTTTATTATTCTAAAAAACTTATAAAATTTTTAAAATAACCTATTAATTATTCATAAAAATTAAGTAACAGTTAAAAATATTTTGTCATCTAAAGAATGGCATATATTACATAAGTATGCAAACTATTAATTATGTTATCATATTTTTTATACACACGTGAATTTTATTTTTTAAAAAACCTTGCATAAGTTTTATTTTTATAAAAGGATTACATTAAAGATTATATATATATATATATATATATATATATATAGGAAGGAGCGGTCCCCTCCCCCTCCCTCCGCCCTTGATCTGAATTCTGAGTGACTTACAAATAGTCTACTCAACTGGATGTTAAACTATTTGGGGTTAATGCATGCTTCAGGTACCTTTTCTGCTGCTCCTACTCTCACAATGTGGCTCCAAAAGGAAAATACATTGCTTTTGTTACAACAGAAGCAGAGAGCGACAATCCTGAAGTGGAATTGAAGCCGGGCATAGATCTCCTTGGACCCGTGGATGAAATCTTTTTTGACATTTACGATAGATATGAACCGGTGAATCAAAACGCTGATGACAACTGCTTTATATCCACAGTAAGTGTAATTTAAAGGGGAGTTTTATATCTGTCTCTACTAAGTTCCTGGGTAGTTAGTGTCTTTTGCTTTATCTGAGAATGTTTGATACATGAGAGCACAGGTTCAGTATTCCATATTCATCTAGTCCCCTAGCGAGAATGTTATGACATTGTTAACTCCGCTTTTATTTTCATCTTTTTATGTATATATCAGCTTCTCTCATGAGGATTTGAAATTTAGTATAGAGAAGAGTGTTTTCAGCAAACTTAGCTTTTTTATATGGTAATAATTATCATTGGTCAAATAATGAAATTTAATTTACAGAGCTATGACGCAACGACCCATTTTGAAACCACGGTGAAAGATGTGATTGCAATGTACAGCAAGATAACTGGAAAGGTAATAGTATCTCTCTGTCTTACCATGTGAACAAAAAGTAGCTGAAGATTCATTTATGAATTCAGCTATCTAAGAACTGCAGAATTAAGTTCACTTTTGCGTGCTGAAGTTCTCTAGCATTTTAATATAAATGGAAGAAACAAGAATATGCAGACATCTTCTCTTGAGAAACTAATATGCAGACATTCTTGAGAAACAAGAATACGAACTGAAGATGATGGTCAGTCATCTTAATTATTTTATCATTGAGGTTATGCTTTAACATTAGATATCTGAAATAAGTTATTTTCTACTGCACTTCTTGCACCAGCAGAGGCTGGCAAGATATTATGTATAGGTTAACATTTTAAGTTGGCACAGCATTAGAGACTATCCCATCGAATTGTAGAGTGTAGAATCAGCAGGATAGAGTAGAGAAAAGAGGGACAGAAGAATCAGATTTGATTCGTAAGTCTACCTGGGCATATATAGACAACCCTGCAAATTTAAAAGTTTAGAAATAATAATTAATTTTAAACAGAAAAAATTAATTTCTCAAAAATTATGCCTACTTGCATGTTTAAAATTAGCTGTTTATTTTAGAGTCTCGGCAAATTTATAGGTATTGAAGTAGTATCTGTCATGCAAGTGTTAATGGCCTTCTAAGGAGAATATTGGCTCCTTGATCTTTTATTTTGTCATCTCCTTGACATGAAAGAGGCGAATATGTTAAGAAATGTCTTAAGATTTGACACTCTGCCATAGCTTTGATGCAGTAGACTGCTTATTTCAAGGCTTTGGGACATCATGGTCTTCATTCTGTTTTGATTTAAGCTATGCATGAAGGGTGCCGTCTATGCTACTCTGTTTCAGCTAATTCGTTATTTTGACTGCTTCGTAATCTCAGGAGTTGGACCTGTCTGTGGATCTGAGTGCTGCCAGTGCTGCTGAAGAATAACATTTTGGGATTTTGGTGGTCAAACTCTGTATCAGCACCACTGCGCCAAGCCTTTGATATTGTGTTTGCTTATATTTCTTCTCCCCCAACCCGCAGGCTGAGATTGATTTCGTCCTTAGTTTGTGTGCCCTCTTCTCTGTCCAAGGAGCAAAGAGAATTCTCATGTTCATGCCTTTTGTTTGTTCTTATTAATAGAACACTGATGCGTAACCTCTTGAACATTAAAAATAAAGAAGTGAATTTCATTCTTAACAAGTATTAAAAGATTTTTTCCCCCTTCTTACAGCAACTTTTTAAATATGCCGGTATCTTCACCCCAAATTAATGGTCCAAACATTGGTAGATCACTGTTGTTCGGACCAATAGCCTGTTCATATATTGCCGAACAATTTTAAAGCTCTTCTTTTATTTAGTTTATTTTTTGATATTGCGACTAAACAATTTTAAGACTACATTTTTTCACATTGATTTGATACATTTAAAATTAGAAAAAATAGTATGTAGTTCATTAAATTTTTTTAGGTTATCTTATCATAACATAATAAAAATATAATTTTTTAATAATAAAATGAAAAATAAATAATTTTTACAAACAAATATATAATTTCTTAATAAATCTATTTATTTGCTATATTTTAATTGAAAAAGCATATATTTTGTCCCATCTTGCAGCAGCTAGTTGCTCGGCCTTAGTCTTGGGCGGATCTCACACTTCAATCAACCCCTTCGTACTGCAATCCAATCAATCGATCGATCAAGAGGCTAATCTCTTTTGTTTGGGCCGGTAGCTAAAAAAAAGAAAGTCCTCCATATCTAGCCAACTAGCTAGCAGCATAGCATTAGCTTCAATTGAACAAGCTCAACCTTGAAAAAGAAAGGTGGTAGGCCGAAGAACCGTTGAACGGTTCAGTGGTTGAATGCTTCAATGCGGTCACTCAAGAAGGCGAAAGCTGGGCAAGAGATTAGGCCAACTTGGTACTGACTGCCATGCCATGGTTCAAATTCTGTATTTTAATTAAGAATTCTGATAACAAAGATATAACAACTGAATTTAAATTTAATTCCTTAAATCATTGTCCACATAATACACAAAAGAATAAGACTCAAATTTATGGGAAATTTTTTTAAAATACTATATCTTTTGCTTGTTCTTTATTTCTTGAGGAAGAGCCGTTATCGGTTCTTTGACTCGTTGTTTGTATTTTATGCTAAAAACCGAATAAATAAGGATTAATGCAATAGCAAGCGATCGCTCCCTTTAGCAAAAAGAAAGCGTATAACATTTCTAACTCAAGCTTTTCTTAAAAACCGCGATTTACATTCAGGCACTTGAATTCTGAAAACAGAAAGAAAATTCTAGTAGAAAATTTTATGTGTCATTTAAGGAATTGACATCGTTTTCTTTTTCTTTGTATTGATTCTCAGTCCAAGGTATGAGAGTGGCATAGCATACTGCCAGGCCCAGGAATAAATATATCTGCCCATTAGAACTTGCATATCACACTTACATCATGCATTTGAGCCTTTGGCTTAATATAAATTAATAGTATAGAGTTGTGCTTTTAAAATATAAATTGTGTAGAAAAGGCAATAAAGAGGTGAGTTGTGAAATTTGTGATTCACTGTTATGTAATAAATTGAATCCTCTTCATGTATTTCGAGAAAAAATATATAAAAGAGTGAGTGTGTATATAAAATTTGCTTCTTCTTTTATACTCATTTTGTTTTTATTTT
Organism: Erythrophleum fordii; assembly: GCA_032878935.1. Lineage (NCBI taxonomy): Eukaryota > Viridiplantae > Streptophyta > Magnoliopsida > Fabales > Fabaceae > Erythrophleum > Erythrophleum fordii. The sequence continues at coordinate 41,028,683 of JAVQMF010000053.1, read as the reverse complement.
TTTCTAAATTTATTATATGCATTTAATTTATAAATGTAAAAAATCTAGACCTATTCTATAAATAAGTTTATCTTTAACGGCTAGGAGAAGCTACGTTTGGTGCACCTAAATTGTTGTCAATGTCTAGTTGTTTACTCATTTCTATCTCTCTCTTAAAAAAAAAAAAAATTGCTTTTTTAAAGTAGCAGCTTAGCTAAAGGAAAATGTTTCCGGTTTGCCTTGTCATGTATAATATAAAACTATCTACAAGTTTTCACTCATTTAAATTCCCGGAGACCTATGCATCGAAAACATAAAGCACGTGACTAACTATATCCCCTAATATTTTGAATCAGTCAAACCAACAGTCCCTTTTTGATTCAAAATCTCAGACTCATCACAGACTTCTAACAATAACGTAAAAAATTGATGCTTGGCTTGAGGAAGGGACTTCGTGAAAATATCAGCTACTTGTTCATTTGTGCCACAAAATTTCAACTTAATTCTTCCATCAGCTACCAGTTGTCGAATGAAGTGATGTTGCATGTCAATATGCTTAGTTCTTCCATGGAAAGCTGGATTCCTTGCCATTGCAATTGCTAACCTATTATCACAAAATATTTCTGCAGCCTCTTTTTGCTCATGTTGTAAATCAGTAAGGAGTTTCCTAAGCCATAAAACTTGTCGTGCTGCTGAGGTTACTGCTGTATATTTTGCTTCAGAAGATGATAAAGCCACTGTCTCTTGTTTCTTTGAACTCCATGTCATTGCTCCTGAACCAAGACTGAACACACTGTCTGAAGTACTTTTTCTATCATCGAAGTTTCCTGCCTAATCGCTATTTGTAAAACCAAATAATTTGAAATCTGATAGTTTAGAGTACCAAATTCTAAAATTAACTGTTCCAGTCACATAACGGAGAATCCTTTTTGCTGCACCAAAGTTTTGCTTTGTAGGATCATGCATAAATCTAGAAACAACACTAACAGAGAAAGCAATATCAGGTCTAGTGTGAGTTAAATAATTTAGTCCACCAACTAAACTTCTGTATGACTTTGGATTAGCTTTGTCTGTCCGATCCTCACGTAGTAATTTCTCATTGATATTCATTGGTGTTGCTTCTACTTTACACTTTGTCATATGAAATCTGTTCAAGAGATCTGCAGCATATTTCTTTTGACTCACAAATATTCCATCCTTAGTTTGCACCACTTCAAGATCCAAAAAATATTGCAACAAGCCTAGATCCGTCATTTCAAAATTTCTCATCATACAAGACTTGAAATCATTAATTAAAGATTCTGAAGAACCCATATAAATGATATCATCTACATACAGACAAACCATAAAAAATTCTCTATTACCATGTTGTTTCAAATAAAGAGTAGGCTCATTTTCACTTCTTGTGAATCCACTTTCATGAAAGAATGAGTCAATTCTACTATACCATGCACGCGGAGCTTGATTTAATCCATAAAGAACTTTTCTCAACTTGTAGACTTTGCTTTCATTACCATTGATAACAAAGCCTTGAGGTTGTGAGACATAAACCTTCTCTTCCAACTCACCATTTAAAAGGGCAGAGTTCACATCAAATTGGTACACAAGCAGTTGCAATTGAGCAGCCAATGATAAAATGACTCTAACAATTTCAAATCGAGCAACTAGAGAAAAAGTCTCCTCAAAATCCATACCTCACTGTTGTGAGTAACCTTTAGCAACTAGTCGAGCTTTATGCTTTTGGATGCTTCCATCAGCATTGTACTTTGTTCGGAATACCTATTTGAGCCCTATAACATTCTTATCTTTGGGAGCATCAACCAATTCCTATGTTAAGTTTTTTCAATGGATTGCATCTCCTTTGCCATGGCTTTTTGCCACTTAGATTGTTCTACTGCTTCTTCAAAACAAATTGGGTCAGAGACCTATAAAGCAAAATTACAGGAGGCATAAATTTTTCTTAAAGATTTGAATTTTCTTGGTGGTGTTTCACTAGAGGATCTTGATGATGGAGAACTAATTGATCTAGTAGTACTTTTGTCACTAGGTGAGGAGAAATCTGAATTTACAGGAGGTGGTGTTATAGTTTATGCATCATCAAACTCTAAAGGAACCTAACTAGCTGTACCTTTTTCTTCAGTGTTCCACTTCTAGCAAGCTTCTTCATTAAACACAACATTCCTGCTAACTATCACCTTGCCACATAAAGGATTATATAGATGATATGCTTTGGATTGAGGACTATAGCCAATAAAAATGCATTTTTCAGATTTTTCATCAAGTTTAGGATCAAAATTAATCAAAGCATATGCTATACAACAAAAAATTTTAAGTGGCTTACCCGAGGCTTCTTACTCGTCCAAGCTTCATATGGTGTTTGATTCAAAATAGCCTTTGTTAGAGAGATATTCAACAAGTACACCACTGTCACAATTCCCTCACCTCAAAACTAATTTGGGAGGTTCTTTTCTTCAATAGACGTCTAGCCATTTCCACCACTGTTCTGCTTTTCTTCTCTGCAACACCATCTGTTCTGGTGTGTATGGTGCTATAAGTTCCCTATGGATACCATGCTCATCATAGAATGCAGTAAAATCATTATATAAAAATTCACCTCCTCTATCAGTTTTGAGTGCCTTTATACTTCGCCCACTTTGGTTTTCCACTAAGGCCTTAAATTTCTTGAAATTCTCAAAGGTTTCTGATTTGAACTTCAAGAAATAAATCCAACTCATGCGACTATAAACGTCAGTAAATAACAAAAAATACTTACTTCCACTAAGTGATTTAGTTTGCATTGGCCCACACAAATCAGAATGCACAAGCTCAAGACAATTAAAGGCCTTCCATGATTTTCCAATAGGAAAAGATTGCCTAGTTTGCTTTCCATATACACATCCTTCACAAAAGTCAAGTTCAGCAATTTGTGTCAAGCCAATCACCATTTCTTTCTGACTTAAAAGTTTCAAACCATTCATATTCAAATGCCCATATCGTAACTGCCATAATGTAGCTTCATTATTCCCCTTAACTACTAAGGCACTATTCACAACAGATGAAATATTAAGTGGAAACATTTTGTTGTGTCATATGGACAATTGCTACAGTACGACCAAATTTTTTATTATAAATAGTACATGCATCATCATCAAACACAACTCTATATCCACTACTCATCAATTTTCCAACATTTAACAAATCATAAGCTATATTAGGCACAAATTGCATATTAGAAAGAAGTTTAACATCATTTAACATCATCTTGTGTATTCTTTATAGCAACTGTACCTTTTCCTTCAACTTGGACTTGCTTATCATTACCAAGTCGAACATCACTTTTCTTCATTTAATCAAGATCTCTAAGCAAAGATCTTAAACTAGACATATGATTTGAACATCCATTATCAACAAACCATATATTACTTGAGGCATGTGTAATAGGGGAATGAGCCATAAACAACTTACTTTCCTCTTCTACCTTTTCTATGAAATTAATAGCCCTTGGCCCATCTCTTTGTTTGCTCTAGCAGTCAGCTTCTTTGTGGCCATATTTTTGTAATATCGGCATTGGATTGCACCCTTAGAATGCCTTGGCTCCCTAGATCTGCATCTTCCTCTTCCACCTCCATGTCCTCTGCCTTGAAATGCTCTGCCTCTACCAGCACTATTGTCAGATTTTTCTTTGTTGGAGGAAGGATCTTCATTCACTTGAAATGGCCTTTCTGCAATCTTTTCTTGAGATCTGTTTAGCCTATCTTCATGAGCTAACAAAGAACTCATCAATTCATCAAAAGAGAATGTAAACAAATCTCTAGACTCTTCAATAGCAACAACCACATGATCAAATTTTGCAGTTAGAGTCCTTAATACTTTCGATACAACAATTCCATTACTAAGTTTCTCACCATAAGACTTCATAGGATTAACAATACCAGACACTCTAGACATATAATCTTACACTGACTCTGTACCTTTCATCAGCAAAGTTTCGAAATCACAACGCAACATTTGCAATTTAATAGCAATTACCTTTTTATCTCCCAAATACTCTTGCTGTAAAATCTCCCATGCCTCATTGGAAGTTGATGCTGCTACAATTCTAGGAAATATATCATCATCAAGTGCCTATTGAATCATGAACAAAGCCTTTGAGTCCTTCTTATGAGATTCCCGTAGCCGTTGATCGAGTTTTGTTAGTTGTGTATCAGTGAACCCATTCTCCACCAAGTCCCATAGTTCTTGAGACTTGAAGAGAGTCTTCATCTTCAAACTCCAAAAATGATAATTTACCCCTTTAAAAATTAGAAGAAGGGGCTGAGAGGAAGCAGACATGCCATTTGCTACCATTTCAAAAGAAAAGAAGATTTTTGCTCACACTCCCTCACTAACTCTCGTGTTTAGCTCTCTCTCACACCTTTTTTTTTAATCTCTCACTTGCACTGATGTTTTTGACTTACTCTCACTCTCTTTTCCTTGCAGTAGAAAAAGAAAAGACCAAAACCAATTGCTCTGATACCAAAATTGTTGGTAAAAGAGAAGAAAAGCTATTTTTGGTGGATAACTGAAAAAGATAAAAGCAAAAAAAAAATATTGAAATCCTCTTTTTATTTTCTGTTGCTTTTAACATTGGATACAAATAGACTCTTAAATAGATAAAGCATTAACAAACAAATGCTATAAATCAAGACCATTAAAAAACAGAACAAAAATATTTGATCCACTAACACACTAGATAGACTGGAGACCTACGCATTGGAAACATAAAGCATGTGGCTAACTAATATCCCCTAATATTTTGAATCAGTCAAACCAAGAAGAAGGTGCTATATCTGCAAGGCATAAATTGTATTCAATATAATAGCAAGATAGGGATTACCAACTGCAAAGTTCACCTTAGCCATGAAGGGACAAAACCAAAAGTCTCTTTCATGCCATAGAAAGCATAACGAATGGTCTGTAAGTTTAGCAGAAAAAGAAAATAAACCGATACTGGTCACCGTTAATAGTTTTCTTATCCTTTCAATCAAAGGGAATAGGTAACTAGAAGAAAGTGAATAATTGCAGGGGAAGATGGAGCAAATTCAAACTTGTAGATTCTTATAACCATCAAATCCATAAATTGACATATTTTACGTAAGACACATCTAACTTTTTATGACATCTCAAATACTGCCTCGATATGCTTGGCAAATAAAACAAGAAACAGACACTTGTTATTTGTATAACTTGTCTTCCAATGTCTTGGTACAAAAAGATCATGAACTGAATCTAACTTCTAAAGTCAGCGAAACAAAATGTATGTATGCATTCACAAATGTAACAGCAAGATATGCAAGGATAATCAGTTAGAAATTCACCCACTTTCAAACAGCCAATGGAACACAAAAATATTGAATTTACAAATCGTTCAGTAAACAAAATTGTTAAAGATAGGAATGAAAAAGAAATTAAAACGTAAATGAATTGAGAGAGAAATGATTATTGTATTCCTAAAGAATAATAACAAAGACATAATAAATATTGTAAAAAAAATTACTTTTTCCTTTCCCTTGTACAACCAAATGGCCTTATCATAGTACTCATGAATAAGACCTTTTCTCAGCCACTTAAGAATATAGTAATATGTTCACGCAGGAGGTGTTTCATAGTTCCCAAGTCCTAACCATCCTATGATGTGCAAAGCTAGCTTTTTGTTTTTAACTAACAAAACGAAATAAACAATAAAATAGACAAAAAATACAAATATTACACGAGATAGCAATTATGATAAACTTGCCTCTGTAATAGAAAAGCTGATTAGTAGCGAGCTAACAAGTACATGAGTCCGAGTCTGTCATTCAAAGTTAGAAGTTAAAGCATTTTTACAACATGCTTTCCATTTTTCTATTAATTTTGAAGAGGAATAAAAATAAAATATGTCACATTCACTTTCTCATTTGAATGTGTGAACCTATTTGAGTGATAAATTTCACATATTTTAAGTTTATTTTTCTTTAAAATTAATAACAAATGAAAAAGATTCAAACTCTATATTATATGCTTAAATATTGGATAAAGAAAGCAGCAAAAGTTTAATTTGTCCCAACCTCAGGGAAACTCCATAAGATGCCCCACATTAGGTACAACCTTGAAGCTATCTGTGGCAAGGTTGTTACTACTGAACACCGCACTGACCCTTCATCGAAGAAGAAGAAGGCTATAAACACTGAATCTTTACACAAATCACCATCTTTTTATAAACATTGAGTTAGATTGATTTTTTAAACTAGTTAAGTCATTTTTTTAAATATTTGGTAAAATTTATAAATTGACTCTTAAAAAATAAAAATTTTATATAAGTCCTTATAAAATTATATTTTAACTATTTAATCTGATGTGACCAAACGAGATCAAATCGCTCAGGTCGCTCAAGTCACTAGATTATTATGCACTATATGAAACCCTATTCATCCCATAATTTTTTTAAAAAATTAATATAATACAAAAAAATATATTATATTTTTCAAGTAAAGGTTATTTTCGTTAAAAGAGTTGGTTTTTATTTTCTCTAGTATTATATAGCGTATCATCAAATAGATGATAATATTATTTTATACGATACATTATCTTATACAGTATCATATCAAATATTACATAGTTTTAAAATTTTACTCTCAATTTTTATACTATGAGGCATTATTCTATACATCATACCAAATGGCCCTAAGGTAATGGCTAATAAGGAACGGATTACTCACCTACTAAACCATGAAAAATCTATCACATTGTACAATTCAAAGCCGCACCAAGGGAAAAGAAAAGGCAGGGTTAAGATAATTCCCCAATAAAATTTATATTTTTTCTGAGGAAAAAAAAACAGAAGGGTGGGTCCATAATTAAGAAGAATCTATTGTTTTTTGTACAAATACCTCTAATACAGCAACAGTTTGAGAAAAAAGCATAGGCTTTTCGGCCACATTGTATACAAGTTGGTAACCCGATTCCTTCAATGTCTTCAAAACAAGATACAAAACTTGAAACCTCCTCACACAGAGAGAGCTTTGAGCATTTCCTCTGAGAGAAATGAGGCCATAGTGAAAGAAAGAGATCTGGGTCAGCACCATCCAATGAAAACGGTCCAGTTGTATAGAGCGAGGTAGAGGCGCCTTACGAGTGAGAAAAAACCCACCTTTGAGAAAAGTGATGAGCAGGACGGAAAGAGAAGGAACGAAAAACCAGGTTCTTAAGGAGAAAAAAGTTTTGAGTTTTGGAGGAAAATAGATGCATCAACAAAATGGACTTTGGTAGGCTTATTTCTTTTCAAAACTTAATACACAAATTTCATACCTTGATCGGAGGGAGTAACTCAGATCTGTATCTGGCTAAAGATACAGAGAAGTGGGATTCTACAAAATGAAAAAAATATTCAATAATGGCAATAATTAATTGCTCAGCTCATCGCCAACTACCTCGATGTTGGTTCATGTTTCAGTTTTTAATTTTGTTCTTTTAGTTTTTTTTAAATAAGTTTTTTATTCTGTTACTATTTTTTATTTGGTTTGTAATGTTAAGATCTATTATTGTATTACTAATGGACATATATTTATATATGCCTTAGCGTTGAAACAGGTAGCCTCCCGTCACCTTAAACTTTATTTTACCGCCAAAAATTTTTTTGCTATGACTTCAATATTTTAGAGTTGACATAGCTAACAAATTGTTTAGTCTTATAGTTTGTTTAAATTTTTAATTTAATTTTTATAATTTCTCTAAATTTTTAATTTGATCCTAATAAGAAATTAACCTTTTTATATCGATTAAACTTACAATTAATTTGTGATCATTTCAAAATGAAAACTAAGGTTGTTTTTAAGCCTTCTTTTTCATTTGGTGTTAGAATTTACTCTCACCACATAATTACTATTTTTTGCTTACACACACACACACACACACACACACACACACAAGTTGTAGAAAAATTATGAATTTTCATTGTTCATTGCTATTTGGAGGATTTACACAATTTTTTTTTTGACATTTTTTTTCCTGTAGGTCCCTCAAAAGTTTCCACAACTTTCATAATTGCCCATATATTTTGTACGGATGGCATTTTAGTTTTCAAATAATAAGTGAGCATAAATATCTATAGTTCAGAGAATTGTGCTCATAACTCATGTTTGCCTAGAAGGTGAAAACATTTAACATCAGCATGCAACTAGATTTTTTGTGCAAATTTAAAATCAATACAATGAGTGCATAAATGCTTTTAGGTTTCTTTGTGTGTCTTCTCCTGTCAATTCATAAAAACAACTTAGCATTTGATACGTCGTTGTATATAAAATATTGATAAGTAGTTTTTGGTTTTTACAATACGAAAAGAACTCATAGAATTTAGAGTAGATTAGGAGGATTCAAATTTCTTGCACATTTTATCTTAAGACATAATTTGGATCATTTAAATTTTATTTAAATGATTCAGATTTCAGATTTTTTGTTTTTTTATTTAAATCATGTTTTTTTAAGCCTGTAATTAGAAAATTATTTTTATTTTATATTTTGCTTCCTTTAAAATTTAAACAAAAATAAAATTTTAAGAAATAACAAAATTTTGAATTATGCAAATTTAATTTAAATAGTCAAGATCAGACGTGCAAATCTACACATTGTTCCAATTCTAGATTTTGGAATGCATATACCTTTATGTACCTATTTCTTTTAAGGCATATAAACCAAATGTACACTAAGGATACAGCACCAAGGGAGCTTAGCTAAAATTTTATATTCTATATATGTGGTACCCTTTTGACAACACCGTGATTTTTACATTCATTAAACATATGATTTCATTTGCTTGAAGAAGCCCAAAGACTTAATTACAATTTTAATTCTTTAGACTTTTTTTGAATAGTTTCTACACAATTTACTTTCTTAGTTCCATTAGGGTGATAAGAAACATAATATGCATCGCACTTTCAAATATTCACTACAAAAAAAAAAATTACTATTACAAATTTGGACAAATCATAGAGATCAAATTAAAAATTTGAACAAATTATAAGGACCAAATATCTAATTTTTAAGTTTACCTCAATGTTATCTAATGACACATCGACAATTTGTTAGCCAAGTTAGCTTCAAAGTAATTGTGTCATAAAAGATTTTAATGTTGGAGACCATGTAAAAAATGGCAGCAAAGGGTAAGGATTGGTTTTAATACATACATACATATATATATATATATATATATATATATATATATAGGGACTAAATTAAAAATTTAGACAAATTATAAAACTAAATATATAATTATCCCAAACAAAAATGAATAAATTACTATTTTGGTTCTTAAAAGATACTATCTTATCATTTTTTTCCTTGAAAGTTTTATGACTCATTTATTTAGATGATGTAAAAAAAATGAAAATATAAAAAATAGGTAAATGAAAGAAAGTGAGATAGAAAATAACTTTTATATATCTATTTTAAAAAAAATTGATTTGATAATTAAAATAATAATTTTATGAATTAAGTAATAATTATAAATGCATAATAAACATTGTACAAACTATGTACAATGAATATGTTCATATTGCAGCAAACCAAATGAGCCAATATTGACATTAATTTAATTTTAATGTTTTAAAATATGCATAATTTTAGTCATGACTTAGAACTAACTTGATATCATTAGAACTTCTTAGAGACTAAGTTGATAATAATAAATTTTTTAGTCCAAACTAAATTGATGTCATTAGGGTTGAATTAATGGTAATAAATTTTTAAGATCAAAAGAGAATTAGCATTTTCTTCTTGTATAAAAACTATTACTATAAAATACACGTTAATAAAAAAAAGAGTAAAATATTTAATCCACTAGAATTATTATTTTCGTTATAAAACATGGTTTATTTTGTAATGAAATAGGCTTGTTATTGATAATATATTATCAAAATGTTTACTAATTCACCTTTAAATAACTATATAATGAAAAGAAGATATATTTATGTTGAATATTTAACATAAAAAACTGAACTTTCAATATTTCGCATCCATTATATGAATTTGATATTTTGCTGGATAAGTCAAAATCATCTTCGAAGATGAAGCTATTATGTTATGAAGAAGACTCTCATCAAATTGGACAATTCCAAGCAACATCTGATGTGATTGTGGTATAATCTTAGACATGTAGCATAAGAGACTTGCTCCTGCACAGGAGGCAGATAAGTTTTCCACGCTTGGTGTTGAGGTGCCACTAATTCAAAGAGTTTGATCTTTTCTATTTTTTTTCTCTTCATTTTATGTTAATTTTAAAAAGAGATAAATATAAAATGTATGGAACTTAGACTTATTTAAATGATAAGCCCTATATATTCTTTCTAAAACTGACAGAAAATTGAAAAAAAAACAAAACAAAGGAAGAAGATCCAAGGTCATGGTGTGATCTCCATTTTTTATTTTTTTGGCTTTCCAATGGTGAGGCTGTAGCCTCTGTATCATTTCATGCAAAATGAAAGTGCATATATTTGGGGAAAAAAAGGAGTAAATTATATTTAGGTCCTTTGATATTTGGCTAAACTACATCTGGTATCTTTATTTAAAAAAAAAAAATCATTCAACTCTTTTAACATTTCATATACATTATAAAAATATGTTTTAATTTATTTTCTATCAATAAAATTAATTTTATATACAAATAAAATTATACTTTTATTTTTAACATGATAATAAAAAATATAATATAGAGCGAGATGCAGATTAAAACTTGTTAGTTAAAACCCATGCCAGTACGGTCTATGAGCAGATTCCTTTTTTTGTTTTCTTTTTAATATTAAAGAGAAGATCCATTTTCTTGACACCAGTCACTGGTTAAGGTTGGGTTTGGGTATATATGGGTCTATACTTTTGATAGTCTAAAACCCAATCAAAACAATCCAATGGTCAGCCCTAAGCATAGAGCTTTTTTTTTCTTTTTAATAAATATAAGAAGCTAATTCGACAATCGTAGAGTTGTCAATGGGGATCAAATCTTATGGATCAATTTGTTTAACTCTGAAAAACATATAATTTTGGATCAGTAAAATGATAGTTCATTTTTAAGTAGAGCTTAATTTGATTGGATTAGGTTAGCCTTTAGAGCTCAACAAAAATAATTTTTTATTAAACTATATTTTATTAATTTTTATCAGCTTTACTTAAATTACGCCTAATATTTTTATTGTTTTAAAATTACACTTTGCTTTCTTTTAATTTATTTTCTTTCAATGAAATTAACTATTTATATAGTATATTTTTTTCTAAAAATAAAATTATTTAGTTATATTTATTATTAATAAAATTACAATCTTGTGTTAAAGTTTAATATGAATTAGCTACCTTTAATGTTGTATTAGTAATAAATTGAAAGTTTCATATTTTGCAACAAGTTTCTTAATAGAAACTAAATTAGAGGAAAGATTTCTATAATACATATCAAAATATTAAGGGAATCAAATATAACTTTTAAAATAAAAAGTGCATCTTATATAATTAAAAATATCTAAAAAAAATTAGCATAATTTATTTTAAAAATTAGTGATTAAATGGCATCAAGTTAGGCTAGGCCTTCAAAGACTAACAATTTTTTTTAATGAAATTAATTTATTAACATTTTAAGTTTATATTTTTGGAGCTAGTCTTTACAACTGGAGTGAAGGATCAGCCCATAAGGGCCCATAAAGTTTGTTGTTAGAGCTAAGCCCATTAAGCTGGCTCGTAGCCCTGAGAATTTTCTCAACCCTTATGTAAATTAAGGGTGGTATAGTTAAGAAATTGCACCTTTTTTTAAAGATTATAAATTTTAAACATAAAAATAAAAAAGTATAACTGTAAAGATAAAAAATTTGATTATTAAAAAAAATTACACTTTAAAAAATTTAATTCTAATTAAAAAAGGCTAAAAAGTCAAAAAAGAAAAAAGAGACGTAATGGTAGGATTTAGTGAAACCCATTTTTGTAACCCCAAAACTACCGAATTACTCTTTCTCCTACGAAAAGACTTCCTCAACATTTTTTTTTTCAAAAGTCTGGAATAAAAATAGGATACTGTGTGCATCCTTTATAATCTTGATTCGTTATTGAGGGTAATTGTGACACCGATATTGCGTAGTGTGATGAGGACTGCCACGAAGAGATAGACATTCCATTTCCAGAAAAGCAAATACCACAAAAAAAAGGAAAAAGCAAAGAGACAATGGAAGAAAGCGCTTTCATCAGAATGCCCAAACAGGCAACAGCTTGCAACAAATAGACTCGTCGACCTCTGCTCTTCAAACACTTGTATGTAATCCAGTAATAAAAAAAGGGCTCGAGTCATTGTTTGGCCAAGTTTATTTGACAGAAAAAGTTTTTTTTTTTTCAAAAAAAAGTATTTAATTTTTTTTGGAATTATTGGCTTTGTTTCTATTGGTGCCAAAATTTTCTATGACTAATTAGCAAGAGCATTCAGTGTGGTAATGAATCAGTTGACAACTACAGTTCATTTTTTTCAAGTGAATGATAGAAAAAGGATACAAATATCTACAGATGGATACTCTTAAATCCTAAATATAGTTAAGTCTAGGAAATTGAAATTTTGAATAATAAGATAACTTAATTGTGATTGTAAATATTATTTAAAAATAATTTAGTCTATGTACATATCCAAGCAATATCAATCAAATAACAATAGAAAAGCTGTAAAAATCTAACTACAACTTTGTTAATTGGCTATAAACAATTACAAAATATTGATATAAACTGAAAAGAAAGGCATAAAGCGAACGAACCAAGCATAAAGTAAAGAACGATGAATTATATGACAACTACTCACAAATTTTCTATGTATCCCACTTTTCTTCTCCTCCTTCCCTTCTATTGCATCTTCCATGGTCGATAACATGTTGCATCTTTAGCTGCTTCATGTCCTCTTGCATGTTGAACTAGAACATGTTGCACTCTAGATTGTAGAAATTACTTTGACTAGGTCAAACTTTACATCCTCTTTTTGGCAATCTCACAATTCTCAACTTTCAATAATTGAATTTAGTCGCAAGTCCAACTATGCATTTTTCTTTTACTAACTTGTTAGTGGCAACTCCAACCAAACTCCTTATTTTTTAAATGTTAACAGTTTTTAAAAATATCGAGCTATTGAGTAGTAACAAAAGTAATTTTCTACTACAAGAAAAAAGTAAGAAATTGAAATTTCTCCTTTCAAGAAGGAAAAAATTATTTTTCTAAATATAAAAATATGCTTACTCTCAAAGTTTTCAATTACATATTACTCCTTAGTTTTTTCTTTTTTTTATAACATAGAGTCTTTTGTTTTTCTATTCTCATTTCTTCTCTTATATTTATTTTAATTTTTTATATTATATGTATATTTTTTAAAAGTGTTTCTTTTACGTTTTTTGTGATTTTATTTTCTATGTTTTCAATAAATAAAAAATATAGAATTAATTAAAATTAACTATAATGAATATTTAAAATTCTTTATCCATTCAAATAATATTAATTGCACAGTCAAATCTATAAATGATATTTTTTAGTTATTTTACGGTAATTTTTTCAAAAGATTAGCCAAATATAATAAGATTAATAAAAGTGTTTATAAACAATTTTATTAAATACAAACTACTACTCCCTCCGGTCCTGTTTATTAGAGACGAAAAATCGTTTTACTAGTATTAAGAAAAACAGTTAATATAAGTTTAACTCATTAATTAAGTTTAAATTTTGATAATTCTTTTCTATTTTACTCATCTTTATTTTGCATAAGAAAATGTTATGCATTGTTAAATATATTGGGTGTAATAATAAATGAAGCGTAAAAAAAAAATTTTATTATTTAATGAAATAAAAAAACATATATTATTTCTTATATTTTGAGACCAAAAAAATCTCTTTAAATTTTCTTATAAAAAGAACCAGAGATAGTACTTTATTATAATGTTCTCTTTTATAAAACTTTATTTAGAAATTTTAAAATAGGCAAAAATCTACAGCAATCTTAAACAAACCTGAAAAAGAAAACACAAAGCAATTATTATAATTGTAACTCAACTTTTTTTGTTTAATTTGTGCTAATGAAATAATTGTAATAGACAATGTTCATAACTGCTCGCAATTATGGCTATGACATCATTTAAATTGGAAGTTTAATTATAATCGGTATCAAATAGTAGTGAGTACTAAAAATGTAAAATTGGAATTATTAATTATTCTTTTTACTTGAATAAAAACATAAATACAAGCAGATGTAATTTTTTTCCCCTGTTTTTCGTCGTCGAAATAATTAAACACGATTTAGTTTTATAACTATACATGATGTACTCCTACTTTACGATGATACATATCTCGATTAATATCCACATATTATAAATAAATTAGTAGTATTATTGACATCAAGGATAATAAGACTCTCTTTCAACGAGAGAGTTTTTTTTAAAAAAAAAAGAAATTTATTCGCGAATTTTACTCAAATTATTATTCAAGAGTCCTGTAAATTTTTTCCTTTACATTATTCTCAAGTCTTGGTTGTATTTCTAATTATATATTACTTAGTATTTACTCATTTCATAAAATAATAATAAATATAGTTGTCAACTTGTCGTGTCATATTGAAAATCAAATTATAAATTTGATTCCATTAAAACCTACGATGAATGGTGACTCAACGAGGTCCTCACTTAACAGTCCTCGCGATGACATTGGAGCTCCAATGATGGTTGACGTAACTTTCAGCAAAGGCTTGAGGGATGTCAAAAACCCTTATAAGCTCTCCAATGGTCAAGTTAGCACACAGGTCACGATATTAAGGACTATCTATTAGGACTGAAAATTATAAGACATTACCAATGGTTATTGGTTAAGAATAGCCAATGAAATCTAATTAAAAGCTTGCGATAAACAATAAATGCAAAATATTAGTCAAGATCTAATTGTCAGTTAAACTGAATACTTATCATTAATTGAAGACTCACGTCACATATAACAAAATATCATCAATAAAATGATAAGGAGTGAAATTGACATAATAACACTTAAAAACAAACAAACATGACCGTATGAATAGAGGTATGACTTAATTGGAGAACATTTATAATGAAAGATATTATAAATTAGGAGCCTCTATTATTCTGAGAATACACATAAAAACTTTTCAAAAAAATTTATTTGACAACTTTTAATTCAATCTTTTGTCAATGTTATTAATGATTTTTATTTATAGTTTTCAATCTAATTCTAATTAAATTGTATTTAATTTTTTTCTTTTAAAATTATTTTATTATCAATTCCAAAACTTATACAATTCATATTGATATTTATTTTTTTATTTATAAATTACATATTCTCTGTCCTGATTCACTATTAATTATTTTATTCTTAACTTAATTGCATTTAGACTTTAGGAACATCCTTTTTCTAAAAAAAATTATATCCTATCTCTTTTCTCGACTTATAACAAAGACCAGAATTTGATTTTCCAAGCTTAATTTCTGGATAACGTCACATTGATTTTGTAACTAATTGAAAAAAAATAAAACAAAACAAAACAAAACATCAATATCTATGAGCTTCATATAGTCGAGAGCTGAGGGGCTAAGATGATAGTTTCACTTGATCAAATAGTGACAGGTGATAGACCATGTACTGACTCTTAGTTATCCGTATAAAGACTGTTGGGTCATCGAAAATAATGGTGCACACTCGTAGTCTTATTGTTTGTATGTATGTGGCCTCCTCAGATGATGACATTTCAGTATGGATGGGTGGGTGCAACGTAACTCATGGAGGTGGAAGTGAAACAGGTTAGATGCATCACTCGACTAGGTCGGTCCAGTCCCTAGATGGGTCACCATTTTGATCTAAATGCTACTATTGGATTAGGTTCGATTAAGTTAGTACTTATCAACCTATTTTATAAATTAATTAAAATTTAGAATCTCACTTGCGTATTATATGGGATATTTAATTTTTTTTTCGGTTAAGTCTATATATATATAAGAGCATTACTTTAAAAATTTTCATAGATCAAATTTTAAAAATTCGATTGATAAAAAAATGCAATCAAAATTGAATAGAAACGTATTTAAATGTTTGCAAAGGAAAATTACTAAGGCAATTTCAAAAAATACTAAAAATAAAGAATTTTGGCTCTTTTAGGCCTCTTGGCCCCGCTGATCTAATAAAGGATCTTGGGTCAAAAAATAGCATCAAATAAATAAACTGGGGTTGAGATAAACTTCAAAAAAGATTTCTATGCATATATAACAAGATCCAATTTTTTTAAAAAATTTAAAATTATATCAGTTTAGAGTTAGTTGTCCATTTAGGTTTTGTTTTGTGATTTTAACAGTCAATCTGTTTCATAAATTTTTCTACTAAATATTTCAGAACTCTAAAAGTTACGCCTGTTTGGATTTTCTTCAAGACTTTTGATGATCGATCCATTTGATAAACCCTTCTGTTAAAAGCTCCACGTTATGTACCAGCTTGAAACCTAGTAAACAAAATAATTACGTTGACAATTCCGGATATCAACATTGATTGGGTCTGGTTAACTCAAACGTACGTGTATTTATTAACTTACAACAGTGTGATATACGCGCATGAGGAAAGATCTCGCTCCAATTCTTTACATATATAGGCCCACAATAGCCTATGATTTAATGCTTATTTTAAATTTTGGTAGATGAGGTTGAACCTGGACCATTGTCACGAATAAATCACATCAAAGTATGTCATTGATTGCAAACATAACCAAACCAATATGCCAAGCGAATAAAGTTCGCATTTGTTTAATCTCTGAAATTCCCTTGAATTCTTTTTTAGAAGTCTATGTATTTATAATTTAGCCACGAAGACCTGAGTAAGAACAAGGCATCTTCACCGATTTGCTTCTAGTTATAGTAGATTCCTGGATTGGCTAATCAAGGAGGCCCCATTCCATCAAAGGTTTTAGCTTTCATCCTCATATACACTGTACTGTCGGTGGTCACAAAAAGCTTCATTAAAAAGGCACTTCCAAAAATTACAGCACCACCCGCACCCACTTCAACGGTCTAATAAATCTACGTATACCACAACAACAGCTTCGACACTTGTGAAAGAGTCTGTGACCTTCAGATTTTGCCTCTCTCTCTCGCTCCGTGATCATCACTTTGTTAACGTAAAAAAACCTTCTTTTTTGAAAAAGACGCAACCCCTCATAATTCAATTCGGTGGGGGCGCTAGGTGTCCATGTGAACTTAACCTTTACCCTCTGTCTCTTACTCGCTTTTTTCCCTCTCTCTCTCGCATTTCTCAAACCCCGAAAGAAAAAGGATTTGTTATTATGATATCGGGTTTTACTCTCTTCTCTTTTATACTCCATTGATTGTCTCCTGTGGACAAAACTTATCACTTTCCAGATCCGGGGTCGAGCTCTGGGCGATTATGGGGCTCAAGCACCAGAATCACTATCAGCCTTGCAGAGTAGCATCACTTGCTCGTCTCTGCCGACTGCTGCTTTTCCCAGCATTCTTGCTTACTTTGTTCTTTCCTTTGGCTTATGCTTCGCCTACCATAAATCCGGTACGTTCAGTTTCCTCCCCTTTCTAGTTTGATTTTCGGCTGTAGGAATTTATTTATTTTTTCTAGTTACAGTTTTAGTGGAATATGAAGTATGCTGTTTTATATTCCAGGCAGTTTCTTCCCCCCTCCTTTTTTCCAGTTGCTATATTTTTACCCCAATTTAATCTGAAATATTTGTTTGTGAAACTGAAAGCTTGGGTGTACACAGTGACTGTTGGATTCTAGACTCTGATATTTTACGTTCTTCTTGATCAGTGTCGGTTATCTTCTGAGCTGCGTAAAAACGTTTATAATGGGAATTAAAGTTTGATTCGATCACCTTTCCATGTGATTAATGGTAGAGAGAGGTGAGAAATTCGAAGGCTTTGGTTTATTTTTAGTAATCATTAAAGGGAGAATGAAAAGAAAGGAAAGAAAAGTTGCCGGTTCGTTCACATGATGAACATAATGCCAGCTTGGAAGCAGCGACTTATATAGTTTTATCTTACTAATAAAAGGATTCAAAATGCTCAGATTGCTTGAATCTTGACTGAACTGCTCTAACTAAACGATTGTTAGATGATAGGTTTTGGAGATAAGTTGTTATGACTTCGGATGAGGGTTGGTGGTTGTTAAAATTCTAAGCAAATTTAAGTTGATAAAATATTCATCAAATTGTTGTTCCAATGAAAAAGCGTTTGTGTTTTATTGCCTAGAAATCCTTTCACCTGTCAACAAAAGCGGGTTTTCTTTTGTCTCTTCCCTTTTACTATTCATATGAAATCTGGTTATGCTTTCAGTTCTATGAATTTGTTTGTTTTAATTGTTTTCTATTGTTAGACCATGAGACTTTTTAAGATACTTTAAGTAAGATGATGCAATAAATCTGCAGCAGTGAGCAAAACTGTAGTGATCCTTATTTTGAAAAGTTGTTTAATTATCTTCTATATATAGCAGCAAAAAACAATAAAAGTGGGTGAACCTTTGCTGCCAAAATCTTCTCTTATGTTATTTTTTTCTTTTTAGCTTTTAATTATTCTAACATTTACAGAGTGACTTTATCCTTATTGAACGTGGAATACTTTATTTACTAAACGAAGAAATGCATTTGATACTGTTCAAAATCATAACAAGACTTCTTTATGAAAATATAGCATTATGTCGACTAAGAAAAAACTCATATACTAGTTTTATTGCAAAATATTAAATTTTACTATGCTCCAAACCTAACATGTGATTGGGCTGTGGGGAAGCTAGGTGCAAAATAAATTTCCAAAAGGGTATGTCATTTCTTCTTTTTTCTTTTTTAAAAAAAGTTGCCTGGAGGTGAGGTTACTGTGTGCGCTATTCTCATGGGCATTTATGGTGTGTTTGTTTCTACGTTTTCGGAGTCCAAAACCACATTTCCAAGTAAGCAACAATTTCTTGCTTCTACACAAACGTGATTTTCAAACGGGTTTCCAAACACGCACTTATAGTCTTTACCCTTTAAGTAATTCCTCCCCTCCATATACTGTTATGCTACTAAAATGACCATCATATCAGAGATGAACCAGACTCCAGAGAATGATCATGCTTTGTTTTTTATCGACTGCACATGGCATTAATTTTGGCTTCCAGTATCTTATTACTTGCAACTCGTTTTTTATAGGAATGGGGTGCTATAAAACCTAGGCACTCACGTCTTCTTAAGAGTGCTGTACAACGTGAAACTGTAAGAGCTGATTGAGCAGTATATACAATTTCAAATGATTTACTGATTTGTACTTAGCAATATCTGTTCATTTTATATATTTTATTTAATTTCTCCATGTTCTCCTTTTCTAGTCAGAATCACAACTTTCTTATCTGTGGACTCCTCTAGAGAATCAAGGATGGAAACCTTTTGTTGAACCTAGAAATGTACCATGTGAGTGAAGTTAATACTATTTACTTCACCTTATGTTGTTTCTTTGAGATCACTGACTATTTTGGTACTTATAATGGTTCATCTTATATTCCTGTGGCTGAACATTTGAATCTGAGCAGCATTACCAGAGAAGTCTGAGGGATATATCCAGGTATTTCTTGATGGAGGGTTGAACCAGCAGAGGATGGGGGTAGGTATTTAAAGCCCAAAATCTTTGATATCTGTATCTCCAAAAGATGTATGATTTGTACCTTTTTTGTTTTTGGGTGTAGATATGTGACGCAGTTGCTGTTGCAAAGATACTGAACGCAACTCTTGTAATCCCATACCTTGAAGTAAATCCTGTTTGGCGGGATTCAAGGTACTTGCAGGAGCCATCATTCCATATTTGTTTCATTGCATATATCATGGATTGTGAGTGATTCAATATTCTGAGGTTGCATATATTTCTCTGCAGCTCCTTCGTGGATATATTTGATGTGGATCACTTCATTGATGTATTGAAGGATGATATTTCTATAGTAAAAGAGCTGCCTGAAGAATTCTTCTGGAGCACAAGAGAGTATTATGCCACTGCTATTCGAGATACAAGAATAAAGGCTGCTCCGGTCCATGCATCAGCCAACTGGTATCTGGAAAATGTTTTGCCTGTCCTACAGAGGTTGGTGGTTACCTGAACCTGTTGGGCTGTTGCTCTATGTTTGGATATGAATGACTAAAGTTTTTTAGGATCAGGTATTTTTTTTAAATGTTAAAGCTAAATGTTTTGTGCATGATTACAGCCATTTGAGCATTTGCAATGTAAAATTGTCAAACTGAGAAGTGAGGACCCTACTAAACTGTTCTGATGATTAGTACTTCTTAACTACTCTTTATAAGTGCATGGCAGAAGCCTGCGGTGTAAAGTAACTATCACGACTTTTCATAGTGCATCAAATTAATATTTGAAAACAGGATAATGTTCCAAGATAAAAAATGTGAAATCTTAAAGAGGCTTACATGCATTGCGATACCATTTTCTTATATAACTAAAACTCTTTATGAATCATTTGTTGTTAAATTTATGGGCTAAGACCTTTAGTATTGCCTCCGCTGAGGGCCTCATTAATGTGATTTTTCTTAAATTGTAAAGTGAGCTGTATACAACTTTTGTTGTTATTATTATTATTATTATTATTATTATTAATTTTTTTATCAGTTATGGCTAGTAAAATTTGGGAATTGGGAGAAGTAGTATGTCATTTAAATGAGATGTGGCAAACCATCGGACTGAAAATTGTTGAGTTTTGACTTCTGAAGCTCTTTCCTTGCCAAAGACCCAAGCAATCATCAAAATCTTTCCACATAGTGAGTCCAAGCGTTATCCAATGCTATCTTTCCTGTTAAAATAAAGTTTGGTTGCAGATTCCAAGGATGCGAGGATATTGGAAAGAATGCCTTCATGGATATATTATCAGAATATAAAGATGATCCTTGCTGCTCTGACTATAGTGTGATTTTTTACAATGATATGACTGAGTTTAAGTATGTCATCATTTTGTCGTCTCTCAAAACTATGAACACTGATTTCCTATTTTGTTGCAGTTATGGCATTGCTGCAATTGCTCCATTTTCTCATCGACTTACTTTTGACAACTTGCCAATGGATATCCAACGGCTACGCTGCAAAGTCAACTTTCAAGCATTAATTTTTGTTCCTCACATCAGAACACTTGGAGATGCTCTTATAAGCCGCCTTCGCTATCCTCAAAGCTTTACTGGAGAAATGGGCACCAACTACCTGCAAGAGATCACCGAAGCTAGTAACAAGGCAGGAAATTTTGTCGTTTTACACCTTCGGTTTGATAAGGTATTCTCTGATCTATCTATTGATGCGAATTAATCAATGAGGTTGTGATGTTTCTCTTTGATGTTTCTTTTATTTTGGTGCTGCAAATTTCAACGAATTGCCTGTGTGCTTAGGTTGCATCCATTCAGTACCTTATAATTCAATAATTAGTTAATTACTTATAAGGAAAAATGAAAATGTTACAGGAAGGAAAGGAATTTTCTAAGCGTAAAAGAGAAGTTGTATTCTGTTTAATAATAATAAGAGTAAATTACACTCCACTCCTGCTCAAGTTACATGATTCTCTCCTCTATTTTAAAAGTATTGCACTTCCCTTCCCTTGAAATCAAAGGATGCACTGACCTCCTATGCAACAAGAGATGGTTACAATTACATTTATTAAATGTATAATATAACAAGTATTATCACTTTTTCAATTCAAATTTAGAATAAATTAAATTGATGGTTTTTTTTTTTGGGCCTCAATTGAACAACACAATAAATAATATTAAAATGTAATTGTAATTTTAATAGAAGAAATTAATATTATCCTTGAGGGTATTTTAGTTATATTTTGGCTTTAAGACAGGTTTGTGTATATTTTTATAACAGAGAGGAAGGCTATGTAATTTGAACATTTCTTGGGGAGGGGAGAATAATTCACCCTAATAAATATAACTAAAACGGCGGGGGCCCCAAAAGGAAAAATGGAAAATGACTAAATGTCACTTATATGTACAAGTAGGGGTGTGTTGTTGATTTTGCATGCCTAAAGTATCAGACAGCCCTTCCTAAATAATGAAGAAAAACACCATTTATCATTATATAGGTTGTCTGATACTGGGTAAGTCAAAATTTCCCCGTCCATGAAACAGCTCAAAAGGTATGTAATTGTCAGATTGATACAGTTATATATACTATAAAATATACAGGATTGGTAAGGAAGCTACACGAAGGACGAGGGTGTTGGAGGAATTGCTTCATTCCTCCATCCATCCTTGGATTTCTGCAATTCCCACTGTCACTCTGTACTGTTGTGATTTAGTTGTAAATTTGGATCCTAGGATTGTAAAGCTCTTTGGTCTCTCACAGGATATGGCAGCCCATTCAGCCTGTGATTTTGGTGGGGGCAAAGTTGAAAAATTGGCTCTTGCAAAGTATCGACAGCGGATCTGGCAGGGAAGGGTACTTAATTCCCAATTCACCGATGAAGAGTTGAGGAGTCGGGGCCGTTGCCCAATGACTCCAGAAGAGATTGGGTTGCTCCTAGCAGCTTTGGGATTTGACAACAGCACCCGATTGTATCTTGCCTCTCACAAGGTTTGTTATGTTGCTTTTGTTTTATGCAGTCAAGACTCAGCCATTTGAATTACTGCTTCCTACTTGCTAAAATTAGAAAGTGAAATGCTTCTGTTTTCCCCATTTAAGGTGCAGTTATTGTGTATTCCAGGTATATGGCGGAGAAGCACGGATTTCAACTTTGAGAGAATTATTTCCTCTGATGGAAAACAAAAAGAGCCTTACTTCAGCTGATGAGCGTTCGCAGATAAAAGGAAAAGCTTCTCTGTTAGCTGCTGTTGATTACTATGTTGGCATGCATAGTGACATCTTCATCTCTGCTTCCCCTGGAAATATGCATAATGCATTGGTGAGTTGTAGTAGATGCTTTTTAGATAAGATGACGTTGCTTAAATGGATATTCTGCCTGAGAACCTGAAGAATTTATAATGCTACAATGTTGCTTCTCACTTGGATATTCATGTTGGGTCCAATAGATATTAAAGGTTCAAATTCATATTGAAATGCCTTCTGGCCATGGGCAAAACTTGAGACTTACTGGAAACAAGGGACAGTTATGAATCAATCACGTTAAATTACTGAACCATCATTTTAACACTTCCCTTGCTACTCATCATGTTGGGACTTCTGAATACATCAATAGAATTATATGTTAATATGTTTTTGTTACTTTTAGGAGAAATCAAATTTTAAACACCCTCCCCCACCTCCATAAAAAGCTAAGCACTAATTATAAAATTGATACATAACTTTAAAATGTAACAAAACACTTCTCTAATGAGAATTTTAAATCCTAGTTAAAACTAACTGTGTAAGCATAGGGTCTCATATATCTGTATTTTCATCCCAACTCAATGACATTTTTAAAGATTGTTTAAACAAGAAAACAGCCTTTTGCAGTTAATTTTAACTAGGGCTTAACGTGTTCATTTTAGTTAAAAATTCAAGATGTTTTGTTACATTTTAAAGTTTATCAATAATTGAGAAAATCAGGTTGAACCGGTTGGTTAGATCGGAAAACTAGTGAACTAGTGATGGTTCCAGTTTGGTTAACCTTGAAAACTGACTAGGCCAAAAACTAGTAAAAAACCAGCTAAACTGGTCGAAAACCATAAAAACTAGAAGGTTTGGTATTGAACCAGTCAAATACGAGTTTATCTCTTTGTCTAAATCAAAATGTTAACATTATGTAATAGAAATTTGGGATATTTATTAGACTCTATCTAATTTATTTCATATAGAATTGTATCATATGTAAATATTTTATTTAATTTTTATATTTTTAAATATTTATATTTATTTTAAATATTATTTTATAATATATGTATTAATTTAATTGTAAAATATTTCATATATGTTTATACTTTTTATTTATATTTTTAAAAGTTGTTTAATCCTTATTCATTTATGGTTAGACAATTAAACTATGAACTACTTATCACGATTCAATAATCAGTTCAGTTTTTAAAATATTGAGGTTATGTACTAATTTTAAAATTAGATCTTGGTTGTAGCAAAATGTAATTTCCCCTTACTTTAATGACTTCTATTTCCATGAGTTATAGCGTGTTTGTTCAACACGGGGCACCGAAAATCCTTGAACTTCCATGAATTACTGTTATGCGTTGTTCTTGGGATGCAATTAGCTGATGAATAATGCTGTAATGTTTGATAGGTTGGACACCGAACTTACTTGAATTTGAAGACTATAAGGCCAAACATGGCATTAATGGGCCAACTCTTCCTGAATAAAAGCATTGATTGGTCAGAGTTCCAGCAAGCAGTAGTTGAAGGACACCAAAATAGACAAGGTGAACTCAGGTTGAGAAGGCCAAAACAGTCCATATACACATATCCTGCTCCTGATTGCATGTGCCAAGCTTAATGTATTTAATTGTTCACGAATGTAGTCTCTGTATTTTATAGTCCAGTGTCTTATTATTTGACATTTGTAACTGGTGAATAAAAGCATTTCTACTCTCATAATCATATGGTTTTCTTATATGTTCTTGATAAAAGTGCTTGTGGTTGTATTCTGGATCTCATTCATGTTGAATCAGCGGCATTCTTACCAGGAGCAATGTTGATCGGTATTTAGTGGTTTCCAGAGTGTAAGATCCAAAATTGTCACTTCCCCTCTCCTAATTAATATAAGGCTAAAATGCATATGGTTCTTTTGAACTTTGGGTTACGTGGAGATAATTACTCTCTCGGTTGGCAATAGATTTTCCTAAAGTTTTAATTTTATATAAAGAATTCTTTATTTAGTGATTTTGATAAATCATAACAGAATTCTTATATGACATTACAACAACAACAATAACAAAGTTTTTTTTCAATAAATAAGGTCGGCTACATAGATCAATCGACGTCATAAACACTTATTATAAATTATATTTTTAGACAAATTATTTAAATTTAAATCTCTCTTAATAATTTTTCCTATAATTTTTTTTTTGTCTTCTTTTACCTCTAATTATTAGACTATTTTTCATCTTATCTACTCTTCTAACTTAGGCTTCTATAGGTTTCCTCCTCACGTGACCAAATCATTTTAAGTCTTGATTCTACAATCTTTTTCACAATAGGTGCGACTTCCACCTTCTTTCTAATGCATTCATTTCTAATCCTATCTTGTCTAATGTGTCTACTCATCCACCGCAACATTTTCGTCTCTGTAACATTGAACTTATTTTCTTATTGACTTTTTATTGCCAAACACTTAATTTTATACAACATTGTGAGTCTTATAACTGTGCGGTAGAATATTTTCGTCTCTGTAACATTGAACTTATTTTTTTATTGACTTTTTATTGCCAAACACTTAATTTTATACAACATTGTGGGTCTTATAACTGTGCGGTAGAATTTACCTTTAAATTTGAGTGGTACTCTTTTATCACAAATAACACCTGAAACATTACTCCATTCCATCCACCTCGCTTGAATCCTATACTTTGCATCTTCTTCTATTTCTTTGTTATGTTGTATGAGGGATCCAAGATATTTAAATCGTGTGACTTGTGGTAAGATATGTTCTCTAATTTTTACTTCTACGCTAAAAATAGTGTGTCTCTGATTAAACTTACACTCCACATACTCCGTTTTACTTCTACTTAAATGAAATCTATGAGTTTCCAAAGTTAGTTTCTATCTCTCCAACTTCTCATTCATTTTCTCTCTTAATTTTTCAACTAGGACAATATCATTTGCAAAAAGCATGTATTGTGGCACCGGCTCTTTGATATATTTAGTAAGCACACCCAAAACTAAAGTAAAAAGAAAGTTCAGAGTTGACCCTTAACGTAAACCAATATGAGAAAATATGACATTAATTAGGATTTTTTTAATATTAATCAGCCTCTAGTCAAATTATCTCTTTTCTCTCCCTTCTCTCCTCTCTCTCTTTCTTGTCTCCTTTTTCTTTTTGTAAATGCAGTCTGCCTCTCTATTTGTAAACGCAGAGCAAGGTGGAGGAAGAAGAAACCATGGATTGACGTAGAGAGGAAGAGTAACGTCGCAAAGGCCGAGCTTCTCACAATGCTATCATTGAGTTCTTCTCCGCTATCGTGTTTGCATCTCTTGTGTGCCAATGTAGTCTGCTCTGGTTTGTTGAACAATGAACATAAATAAGCTCGAACAAAGTGTCCATACAGGGAAAGAAAGAAAACTCGTTCCAGTTTAGGAGGGAAAACCAAAAGCCTTAAGCTTTTCTTCAACAGCAAACTCATCAGAGAGTGAGATTGCAGAGGCTACCGCAGCTGTATCAATATGTTCGCTGAAGAGAATGGTCTTAAGGGAGACCCAAG
This sequence comes from Erythrophleum fordii, assembly GCA_032878935.1. Lineage (NCBI taxonomy): Eukaryota > Viridiplantae > Streptophyta > Magnoliopsida > Fabales > Fabaceae > Erythrophleum > Erythrophleum fordii. Next base: position 41,002,306 of record JAVQMF010000053.1, on the reverse strand, counting down.
GCTGCAAGCCATCTCTGAAGCCATTAGAGCGGCGCCTCACTTCCCGAAACAAGGATTCTTTTTCTTTTGTTTAAGGCGTTGTTCACAGCCTGTATTATCGTATTTTTAATTCCTGTTTCACTTGGCCTTGCCTGTTTTTATATTCTTCTTGCAGTGTCTTTTTAAGCTTTATATCCAACAGTTCTGAAACAATTTTGTATGTATCTTTTTTCTTTCCCTTTTGAAAAAAATGGTTATTCCCAGGAATAATGTTTCAAAGATAACGACATTGTTGTTGGATCACAAGGCCTTCAAAGACACGGTTGACATTTTTGTCAATCGTTACAGGGACACACATTTCCGTAGTTGCTAGTACTACACAGTACTCTTTTCTTTGCTCAATGTTTGCTAATATGGTTATGTTCATGACTTCTTACTTACATACTGTTAAGTTCTAGACTTCTTGCAAGAAGAAGCAAATCTTATGTGATTCTGAACATTTGCACCAAGATCTTTTGTTTTTTTCATAACAGAAATAAAGAGATCCAAGTTTGTTCTTGTTTGAATGCAATTGATTTGTAAGTTTGAGTACATTTGCAAATAGAGAGAGGAGAGATGAAGGAGAGAGAAAAGAAGAGAAAGGTAAAGTGACTAGATACCAACTAAGATTAAAAAGAATTCTAGTTTGCGTACTCTATAATAACAGTGTTAGCGATTTAACAGAATTATTAAAGGAAAAGAATTCTTTGTATAAAATTAAAAATCTAGAGGGAATATTATCAACTTTTGAAGATAAGAGTTCTTTGTACATAATACAAAGTTTAAGGACGATATATAAATTTTAACCCTAATATAAATAGAAGCTCTTGTAACAGCAAGCAAGAACTTCAATAAACAATAAGTAAACTTCAAATCATTGAATGTGAAGATCCTTCAGGTATCTTGGGGGTTCCTTGGAGAAATTCTGAAATATATTCAATTTAAAAACAATAAGCAGACGAACTTACTATAAACGTACATATATAAAATTTTTAAAAGAATTTATTTTTGATATATATCTATATGATTAGATTTATTTATTTATTTTTAGTATATCACTTAATCATAATGCCTTTTGTTTAATACGGGAAATCTATAACCAATGTTGACGACAAATTCAAATATAAGAAGAATTATATCACTAGATCCATATATTGCTGGAAACAGCAAAGATAATGAATCACAATGACCATAGCTCGAGACCTTTGTAAATGACAAACGCAGGGTATGACACGGGAAGTGAATATATACAGCTTCTAGCGGGGTTCTGAGTCAAAGTTACGAATGAACAGGACTAAGAATTATGAGCCCTGAAAATATAACTTGTTTCATCACGGATTGCCAGATATTCCACCTGAAGCAGATAAAATCTTACTTATCTTTCCCATCCTCAGCCGTCGGAGATCTATTTCCACCCTGGCATGCAGCCATTTCTTTTGCCTCTCGAGTAGTAGATGAATTCATCCCCTCCTCAATAGGAAGAGTTCTTTTTGATCCCTCCAACGCTACGCCAAGCACTATATTCTCTTCAAGGACAGGCCTGGATGTTTGAGGCTGTGCAGCTGGTTTCCTTTCATCTTGCTGTTTCGTTAGCATATTCTTAGGACGTCCACCTCCTTTGTCAGCGTTCTTGGATTGTTTGACACTGAAATTTTTCCCGGCTATATTATTTAGTATAGCTCCAGTCACTTTGGAGTTGGAAGCAGACATATCCATGTTTTCCTTTAAGATACCATTTGACTCCATTTTTATTGGCTCATTTTCACCCACTTCAGGATTGGGTTTGGATGTCACAGCAGTCTTGGAGTTCCCATTTGCATCAGAATTAGATGTCGCAACTTCAGCATCTTCCTTGGAGTCAGAAGGAGTTTCTCTGACCTTAGAGTCTGGCACCACCGTTGGTCCAACCTTGGTGTCAAGTTCGGTTTGCACGGCTGTCTTGTTATCTCCTTCTCCAGATGTGCGCACTGGTCGACTTTTTGTTGTATCATCTGCTTTGACTTTGTAAGGTGGTTCTATTATTATTGGACGGTTCGATACTGTTCCAGTACCTCTAAATACAGAATCCACATATGGGATGTTCTCCAAGTCAGCATCACTGTAAATTTTCTGCAATGTACGAACTGGTGTTGCAAGTCGGGCTCGGTGATGGCTAATAACCCTAAGAAGATCCAGTAGTATAGCTTCCTATGTTCCAAAGGCAAATAAAAATTGAAAATCAGCCTACTGCCAAGCAACATCATTTGAACAAGATGATATGCTACAGATGGAACAGTTTAATAAAATGTTCATCTTCACAGGACTGTTTAATGGATAAGCAGACAATAGTCCCATATCCCAGAAGCAAGATTCTGGGAAATTATAAACTGATAAGTGACAAGAAAGAAGAAAAGTGAGCAGCAATATATCATGATAGAGTGTGCCCTCAGATTACTTATTAATTATCTGAGATTTCAAGAATTTGATATGGGATTAAAGATCCAGCCCTCATTTTAGCAGCCCAATGCATGTTGGATATGGTAAGTTCTAGAAACACAGCAAATTACTAATGCTCAAGATTGAACACATCATTAAAGTGTAAATTCGGGTTAAAGTCCGTGTGTCAAAAAACCATCAAGACTCAAATATTGCAGATGATCAAACAGTTAGCTCAATATTCTTTACACCATTTTTTCAAAAATAGATGATAGAGGATGCTGCCGTACATGCCAAACAATCAGCAAAATGCATATTACTCTAAACAACTACATAGAACTGGCCAATTCTAAAGCAATAAATGCTCGGATTACATAGGGATCAATAGCTAAATATTATCTTTGCATCTGTTATTGCATGTTTAAAACACAGGAATACCTAAAACCAAATTCTGTAGCCTATAAAGGCAAAAAACAAAAAGATAAGTAAACTAATATGAGTTCCCCGAAGAGGCTCTGTCCCACCAAACCTAGAACACTGCAAGACATTTATCTATGTAAAACCCATCACATGAGCCTGCAGCAGGTGCGTAGTCATATCTTCCTAGGTAGGTACCCCAAACCCTTTGAAAAATTAGAGAGATCTAACATGAATAAGAAGTTTATATAATTAAAATATCTGGTGCAGAATATCAATTATTAGATTTTAGGCATGTAATGAAGGGAAAGGGCCTTCTAGCTGTAAAAGTGAGCTTTGTCGCTCATCTTTCTAGTGACTAAGGAAAAAGGGAGGGGGAGAGAAGAAAAAGGTGAGGTTTCTACAACAGTGTATGCTCTAAAATACGAAGGCTTTTTATCTTCATAGTATAGATCTACTCCTGAAAAATTACAAACCAAAACAGGCTAAGCAAGCAATAATATAATTGTACAAGATTTTTTTTTTCCTTTTTCTTCTAATAGAAGAATAGAAGATTTGACTATCAGGTTCAACAAAACGGGATACAGGGAAAGAGGCTCCACACCTAATTATTCAAGAGTTTCTCTTCAATTTTATTTATTTGGAATTCATGAGCTTGAGAAAGAGCTACACAAGTGAAATTCTTGATTGTTCTAATTATTAATAGTCAGTCTATCAATTAGTGGATAACATTTATTTAGAACTTATGAATTCTGACAATTTTTTAATTATAACTTTTAGAGGACAGCATTACATGCTATATATACAGATTGACACATGATGGCATATTCTTTATAAATAAGGAATTAGTCTCACCTTGACACACAAATATTCTTCGTAATGTGAGGTCTTGACAAAACAGGACACCAGTATCTGCGAAAGACATAGCAAAAGATCAGAGATAAAATGATGTACAGATATACACTGCTAGAGACGAACACATATAAATAGAAGCTGTCAAATGTGAATATGCATATCTAGTAGCAATTACATAAAAGGAAGGAGTAGGTACAACTTTTCAGTTATATATCTGCACAACTGGAAACAGACGCCTGTAATTAAACCAGGTATAAGCTTACTCATTCTGATCTGCTATGAGGATGACGTTTTTGAGGTTTTAGTTACTGAACTGTATACACTTCATCAACGTAATTGTTATTCAATATTCATTGAAATTATCTGAGTCTAAGAGTTAAAAAAATGCATATAAGCCATTTGGGGCAGTGATTACAATTATGACAAAAAATCCAACCCATTTTATATTGACATTTATAATACAACATAAAACTAAATTAATATTAATCACTATATAAAGCAAAACATCAAGAAAAAGCCCAAAAGCTTCAGAGTAACTTGTCACTGTTCTTTTATCATTCTTTTAAACCACTTGATCACCAATGAAAGCCGGAGGTAGCAGCATTAAAGAAGAGCTCGAGAAAGCACTGAATTTTTTTTAGAACAAATTAAAGTATACAATTAATTTTGTCTCTCTGGAAGTTACGTCAATATAATAAAACAATTTGGACAAAGAGTATCGCCTCAATATCTGGTTCATACAGAATAACAAATAAAATCTTATTTATTCAAGATCCTTGTCAACCAAAGCACAGAATCATTATATTGTAAGATATTTTAAGCACTTCATAGTTCATACTAACCAAAAGTGCCTGATTTTCAGGATTTATATTGTCCAGAAACACTCTCCTGTGCAGCCTCTGCTGCTCAACTTGAGGATTTTTGGCCAAGACTTTCCGCATGTCAGCAACAATGTTCTGCAGAAGCACTTTACCGCATGTCACTGAAGAATTATCATAAAGAACTTAATGGTAATGAAAAGCCATCTAAGTGATGAAAGTGCTGCTCACATTTATCTTATTTACATCCAAATGACTAATAGCTAGGTGGGTCTTGATGCGCCAATGTGTTTTTTGACTGAGGTTTCGCACAACATTCACTGTAAACTTGTGGTTTGGAATGTGAACAGCTTCACGATCTTCGCCTCTTATAATTGTTGGTGACCACCAGCCAACATGCTGCATAACAGGACAACATCAATGCACAAATGCCTCAAAAGAAGGGACCTCAGAAGCACCATACCATCTGCATTTGCAATGTTAGTCTCTGTTTGCTTATTATATAAAATTATACAGAATATATTTAGTATATGATTCCCATGCTCAATAGTTACAGGGTGCGATTTAGCACCCTAACACAGACCTCCACAGTACCAGAAACTTCATATCCTTCAATCTTTGCTTGAATCCACTCATTCACCACAAAAGGCCGAGTTGCATGAATCATCGCGCTTGAAAGGAAGTTTGTAAATATCTAAACAGAGAACACTTATTGTCAAGTTGTGCCACATTATCATCATTATAACAAATATGAGTTAGGATGACCAGAGACAACAATAAATCCCACACCTCGCGACCAGCAAGGGTCAGCAAAACTGTCCCAAGACCTCCTGCGGTAACCCACTTCTGGGTAGAAAAACCAAGCAACTCCATGAACAACGAAAAGGCAGCAATCCATACTGCAGAGTAAACAGCTTTGCCTGCAAATTGGAATCCCATCTGACAAAGCAGACAACTTATAAAATCATCATATCTTTGAAATTGAATCATGGCTAGTAATAATTCTATAAAGATAAATACCCAAAAATCTAGGTTTTCGTATATATTATCTACAGTAGATTGCAGTTGCCAAGCCATTAGTATTTCATATATGACACATCATCTACTAAATACACAGCCATACTGATGTGCATCAGATGCTGCATGTGTACTCAAGGAGGAAGAAAAAAATGCTAAGATGACTTAGTGAGGGCAGAATAGGCATTTTAGTGTTAATGACTAACTTGGCAAGAGAGAGTGTGTGTGATTTTCAATTAGGGGAATATTTGGGTGTGGGAAGTGTGTAGGATGGGAGAGAGAATTATGGTCGGAGTGAGGGGGAGACTAGCCTCTCAAATGCTAGCTATTTCCCTAACCTTCTTTTTCATTTAATTTTAATCTCTACCATTACTTGTCTGCAACACCTCTAATACAGAGTTGGAGTTTATCTAATATTTCCTTACATAAATGATAGCAGAGCTTTACTCACCAATTTTGGTATCAGAGTGATCAATTATGAGGAATGGTAAACACTCAGATGGAGGGGAGGATTGAAACTATGGAAACGCGTATGGTAGGTGTGAAACAGAGTGTGTCGAAGGTGAAGCAGGAGGTTGTCGCATTACATGATCTTGTATTAGAAATGTTGAATGAGGTGAGAAACAAATGAAAGACTAATGAGAAAATGAAGTTGGTGGAAGAAGCACCTCCCTTGAGCATGACGGAGGCCTTGACGCATCAGATAGAAGTGGGGAAAAGCAGTGAAGCTGAATGAGAAGCGCCCAGGTTCCAGCATCTGCAATTATTGTTGTTTGCTAGAGAGGAACCAATGGGTTGGGTCTTCAGAGTTGAGCGTTACTTTCGTGTGAATAGAATAGCTGAGGAGGATAAGTTAGATGCAACAGCAGTGTGTTCGGACGGGTGTACTTTAAACTGGTTTTAGTGGAAAGAGGTGAGATGTCCAGTGAAGTCATGGAATGAGCTTAAAATGGGCCTCATCCTATGACTCCATAACTCACAGTGTGGAGACCCTTATGAGATGATGATGTCCTTGAGACAGGAGAGCACGGTGACAGAGTACAGGGTATGTTTTGAGCTCCTTACTGCAACCTTAAAGGAGGGGTTGAAAGATGAGATTAAAGCTGAAATTCAAATTATCAAAATCCACTCCTTATGAGAGCTAATGGTTGCGGCTCAAAGGATCAAAGATAGAAATTTGGCTTTGGAAAGAACTAGGAAATCAAGGTGGAATAGGGGAACTCAAGCCTATCGCAATGGGTTATGGGTAGGATCAAAAACCAGTGCCACCAGGTCACTTAATTTTCCAGAACTTGTGAAGAGCCTAGCCACTGTTAGCTCTAACAAGAGCCCATATGTGAAAGGAGGCCAAGACTTAAAATCTACCAATATACCAATGACTTACTCTTCATTGAGTAGTAATTTTAGGAGAATTACAGACGTAGAGATAGCAAAGAAGAGGGAGCTAGGATTGTGCTTTAAATGTGATGAAAATTTGGGCCAAACCATAGATGTAAGAAAAAGAGAGCTTGAGGAGTTGATATTATCTAAGTTAAATGACGACAATGAGGAATCAGAAATGGCAGAAGTAGCTGTAACAGAACCAGCTCAGGAGAACCAACCAGAGGAACAATCTATGGCCTTATCTATGAATTTCATAATGGGAATAACTGGGAGTAAAACACAGAAGTTGAAGGAAAAAATTCAAAATAGGGAAGTGGTGGTATTGATTCATTGCAGGGCTACGTATAATTTCATTGATTCAAATCTGGTTGATGAGCTACAATTGCATGTGGACAGAACTATTTCATTTGAAGTGCAGGTGGGAGATGGGTATCGTCTTAGGGGTTTGGCATTTGTCACAATATAGTGTTGGAGATGTAGAATTTAAGGGTCCAAAAGTCATTTTACACTTTTGATTTGGGAGGAGCTGATGTAATTTTAGAGGTGGATTGGGCTTGAATTGTTAGGGGAAGTTAGAGTGGATTGGGAAAAATCAACTTTTAAATTAACATGGGTGGGGAATGAGTGTGTTTGCATGGAGATCCATCCTTATCCAAGACCCTAGTATCATTAAGATCAATGATTCGAACATTAAAAGGGGGAGAGCACAGTTTTTTGGCAGAATTCAGTGAAATGACCCTTGCTTTAGTGACTACTTCAACAGTGGCACCTGAAATTCAGAGTATACTAGATGATTTTCCTACTGTGCAAGAACCAGTGAAGCTACTACCCCATCATTTCAGGGATCATGCTATTGAGCTTAAGCTAGGAGAGGCAACTCCCAACATAAAACCCTATAGGTACCCACACTCTCAAAGGTTGTGTCAAAGATCATTAGACGTAACTGCAGCCCTTATTCTAGCCTAGTACTCTTGATAAAAAAGAAAGATGGAAATTGGTGTTTTTGTGTGGATTATAAGGCTCTAAATAAGATTGCTATATCAGATAAGTTCCCTATTTTGGCTATTGATGAATTACTTGATGAGTTTGGGGGAGCTAAGGTGTTTTCTAAGTTGGACCTTGAATCGGATATCATCAAATTTGGATAAAATTAGGAGATGAGCACAGGACATCCTTTAGAATTCATGAAGGTCATTACTAGGCTACGGTGATGCCATTTGACTTAACTAACGCCCCTTCCACTTTCTAATTTTTAATGAATGATATCTTTAGGAAATATCTCAAAAAACTTATTTTGGTGTTTTTTAATGATATCTTGGTTTATAGTAGAGATTTTTCCCCTCATCTTCAACACCTTCGACAAGCCTTGCAAATACTTCAACAAAATCAGCTGGTTATCAACACCAAAAAGTGTGTGTTTGCTTCATAAAAGTTGGAGTATTTGGAACATATCATCTTAGATGAAGGAGTGCAAGCTGATCCCTCAAAAATTAAAAGTATGGTGGAGTGGCCTGTCCCTAAAGATTTGAAGGCTTTGAGGGGTATTTTAGGACTTACCGGGTATTATAAAAAGTTTGTGAAGGATTAGAGTAGGATTGTTGCCCTCTTAACAAACTTGTTTAAGAAAGATGCTTTTCAATGGAGTGAAATGGGCCAAGAAGCTTTTGAAGCTCTCAAACAAACCATGACATCTACCCCTATCTTAGCTTTGCCCGATTTCTCTCAACCTTTTATAATAGAAGCTAACACTTCTGGTTTTGGTGTTGGTGCAGTATTGATGAAGCAAGGGCAACTTATAGCTTACCATAGCCAAGTTTTATCCCCCAAACATCAGCTCTATTCAGTTTATGAGAGAAAGCTAATGGATACTGTCTTCACAAATAAGAAATGGAGTCACTATTTGATGAGGCACCCTTTCCCCACTAAAATTGATCAAAAGGCTCTTGAATTTCTCTTAGAATAACGGGTCATTGATCCTAACCAGCAGAGGTGGGTTTCTAAGATTATAGATTATCATTTAGAGGTTCAATAATAACTTGGAAGGACACTCTATCAAGGAGGAGAGCATCAATTGAGTTGCATAATGTCTCTTTGTGGCAATTAAATAATTAGGATGATTGGGAAAATGAGATGCGCCAGGATCCAACACTATCTTCTATCATATATCAGATTACAACAGGATCTACGGTACATCCAGGTTACACTATGAAACATGGCTGTCTGTTCTACAAGGGTTGTTTGGTAATTCCCAAGTCTTCTACTCAAATTCCTATCTTACTTAAGGAGTTTCATGATTCACCACTTGGGAAACATTCTGGATATTTGAGGACATACAAGAGGCTAGCTGCCCTATTATATTGGGAAGGGATGCAGAAGGATATGCAACCTTATGTTGCTAAATGTGAATGTTTGCCAATGTTACAAATATTAAGCTTTGAGCCTAGTTGGTCTTTTGCAACCTTTACCTATTCCTCAGCATATGTGAGAAGATATAAGCATGGATTTTACCATTGGTTTTCCTAGATCTCACAAATATGATACTATTATGGTAATGGTGGACCGATTAAAAAAGTATGCTCATTTTATGGCTCTCTCTCCCCTTCTCAGCCAAGTATGTTGCTAATATTTTTATTAAGGAGATGGTGTGTTTGCATGGATTTCCTAAATCTATAGTGTCGGATCAGGATAAAGTGTTTGTTAGTCTCTTCTAGCAAGAATTATTTAGGCAATCAAGGACTACACTTTGCTACAGTTTAGGGTATTATCCCCAAACCGATGGGCAAATGGAAGTAGTAAATAGAGGCCTCGAAACATACCTCAGGCATTTTAGTAGTGACAAGCTTAAGCAATAAGATACATGGTTGAGTTGGGCTGAATATTGGTTCAACACCAATTACAATGGATCTTCAGGTATGACCCCTTTTAAAGCTCTCTATGGTAGAGTTGATGAGGTCAATGAACAGATCAGAATCAAAAATCTGATTCTGGCAAAATTGAAGACTAATTTAAAGAAGGCTCAAGTTCAGATGAAGTACCATGCCGATAAGAGGAGAAGAGATGTTACTTTTAACATTGGGGACACGGTTTACCTGAAGTTGCAGCCTTATAAACTCGAATCTCTTGGTTAAAAGCCTAATGAAAAACTTGACCCTCGCTTCTATAGTCCATTCAAAATAATTTAGAAGTTTGAAGAAGTGGCTTACAAGCTAGACTTACCACCTACAGCTGATATTCACCCTGATTTGCATGTCTCTCAGCTTTAACCATCCCTACATCCCTTGGTTGTCCCCCAAGACCTCCTTGACTTTCTCGTTGAAGACATAGAATTAGAAAATCCAAGCTCCTGACCAATGGACAGACTGAAGTCTTAGTTAAATGGACCAACTTACCTAGGCATGACAACACTTGGGAGAGTTATAATGTTATTATGACTCAATTTCCTAACTTTCACCTTGAGGACAAGGTGACCTTAATTTTTTTTTTTGGGGGGAGGGGGGAGCGGTAATGATGGGCTTTAGACATGGCACATGTACTCAAGGAGGAAAAAAATGTTGAAATGGCTTATTGAGGGTAGAATGGGCATTTTAGAGCCAGTAACTAACTTGGCAGGAGAGAGTGCATGATTTTTGCTTAGGGAAATATTTAGGTGTGGGGGGCGTGTGGGAAGGCAGAGGGAATTCTGGTTAGAATGTGGAAGAGATTACCCTCTTGAATGCTAACTATTTTCCTAACCTTCTTTTTTTGTTTCCTTTTAGTTCCCGCCATTACTCATCTGTAACACTTCTGATACAAAGGCGGAGTTTATCCAATATTTCCATAAATAAATGATAGCAGAGCTTTATTCACCACATACTATATTATTTTTACCCATGAACATAGCAAAAGAAAAGTTACCCTCATATATTCAAGTGCTCCAAGTTGTACATATTTTTCTGTTATAAAAATAGATCTAGTGGATTGCTAACCTTCATCTGTGTGTAAAACAAACTGATAAAGTAAATGGTCAATCTAAAAGCTAAATAACAACATCCCACTATATAACTGGGCAGCTGCACGACTGATTGATTGGGAAATCATGTATTAACAGACAGTAATAATAGCCATTGCATCCAAGACAGGTTGTAAAATGGAATTGATAGTATACTGCTTTAAGTTTGCACTTCAAACTAGATTATAAAGCCAGCTTCCTTTTTATAAAGCATAGATACTTACATCTCTTGTCTCACAGGCATCGGCACTCTCCATGAAGAATTTCTGTGCTTGTTGAATCACACTGCATAGGAATATTATGCAATAAGTTTTTTGGCAGCAACCCATATTGAAAACAGAGATCAGATTGTAGAGCTCAAGCTAGCAATACGGCAGTAACAAAAAAGCACGACAGTAAATAAGCAAGGCATCATGATTTGTCATAACAGTAGAAAGCCAGACAATATCTCTCCTAGAAGAAGAAGAAAAGCCCAAAAAGCTTAAGCAAAAGTCATTTCAATCAGAGGCGACTAGATGCATCACTGACTCAAGTGACCAAACCATTCAGCAGCTTCAAAAGATCATGCTGAAGAGAAGAAAACAGACACACCTTGATAAACAATAGGCAAAGGCAAGTACAGTTGACAATGATCGCACAAAACTCAGAAGCCTTTGCTTAACAACCTGACCTGCTTCTGAAGGTAAAATTACTGGGTCTAACGCTCTGCAATTAGCATGACAATTGAGTGTGTAGAAAATAGGTACATTGGAAAAAGATATAATGTACACAAAATCTGATATAGTTATTATGCCATGACAGTTAAACCTGCAAATAAGTATAGCTCCAGTCCATAACAGTAATGGCTGAAGGTAAGAAGTTACTATGTAACTTGTGCTACTTTTCTTCCAACTACCATCACTCCTCTGCAAGAAAGAGAGTCCACTATTATATTATTAGGTAATATGTGAAAACCGTGTCATAGTAATATCATCAAAGCAGTAAATACAGAGATGAAAGTACAATATATCTGCAACATACCCGAAGAAGCAGTTTTCTTGTGTGATACATTAATGGGCCAACACCCCATACTGCAAAAATGATAATGCCAACGGCTGGAATCAACTTTACTGTGACAGGACTATTTTGTAATAGATTGTAGGACCTGCATAAAACAGTATGAAAAGTTTTTAGCCACAAACACCACAGTAAGAGAATAAAACATGTAGCACTGAAAATGACTTTTAACCAACCATCTTCATGAAACCTTTAGACAACAAAGATGCACTAACAGGACAATAAGGAAGCAAGTAAATATGATTCAATAACTCCAGAAGCTAAGAGACATCTCTGGGCGATTTCAGGGACATCTAATTAAATTGGAACAACACAGAGCAGTTTCTATCTGCAGTGCAGGATTGAATATTTTCTTGAAGATAAAATCATGCACTTGAACATACATCATTGACATATTTGACTAATATATTGCGTCAATTTCTACCTTATCAACTAGTATCAATGTTGTTGGCAACAAATATGGGTTAGGGAATTATCACACTGATGAAAAATATAACAGCATGCATAAGTTAGCAAAATTATTAGAAATTTACGCAAGATGAAGAAATCAACACATAGATACTCAACTGTTTTTTTTTATTGTATTAACATATTCTCCTGTGATGAGGACATAAAGCAAAGAAAGAAGAAACTGCTGATTACTTCCGGATGCATTTCTATCTTGTAAAAAGAAAGGGGAGCAGGGGGTAGGGGACCATAAGCATAATTAGTAAGAACTGCATGAGAAAATTCCATTAACATAAAGCATATCGAAATCCCTTTTTCAACAAGGAGAAACCAATTGTCTCCTTTATGATATAGTTTACATGCATTAATATTTCCAGGAAGATAGTTTAAATCATATAACAAAAATATAATAAAAGACAATGCAATAACATATTTGAACACCAAAGCTACAAATGTAACAAGGACAGAGAGTGAATGGTGTATGCCAACAAGAAAGATAGAACACTTAAATCTGTGCACTTGCTAACTGTGAAATCACAAAATTTACCTTGCCAGTGCTGTGGCAGCCACCTTAATGATAGGTAGCTCACTTGGTTGGCCTGGTACTAGAAAAGAATGGCACTTAAAAGCATGGGATTTGCAAGATAAGGTATGTATTGGCCTATTTATATCGCAAAAACGTTGAGTTCTCCAGCAATCCTGTTTCAGGAAATGCCAAAAAAAAATATCTTAAAGTGCTTTCTAATATTTTCAAAACATCAATGAGAAGTATCTAGGCATGCAAGTTCTTGAAGGGTTTTCACAATAGAACTAAAAAAATAAAATTAATTAAAAACTTCTCATAAGATTGAAACTTAAAAGTAAGAATCCTAATCTCGAATGGGAAGTTTATGGTCTTTCACCTCATTAGTGTATAAAGATTCAATAATCATTGAAGTCTAGGGCTCCAGGAACACACAGCATTTTACAATATTGCTGAAGCTGGAAAAATGCAACTAAATAACTCATTTGTAAATAATAATAATAATAATAATAATAATAATAATCAGATTTTATGCCACACACAGACTTCTTTGCTGTTGAATGTGGCCATAGATTAAAATTTAGAAATTAGAAAAGATTTCCTGTGACTTGTAATGATATGAAGGACAATAAATCCTCAAAAAATTAGATACTAATTAGAAGTCCCATATTTAAAGAAAATGGGCAGGGCAGCATGTAGAGCTCATGTTTGACAACAATGTCATCACAAATTTTTGACACACCAATTTCAAGTTAACAGTAAGTCAAAAGACAATGTAATAACTCTAGAAACATGAGCATACCGAAACATGATATGAGGGAGCTGCACTTGATAAATGTAATTTGCTTCTGTACATTATCCTCTGAAAATTATGAAGTAACATTAAAGTAAGTACCGAAGACATACATAATAAACCAAGAACAAAAATATAAAAAAGGAGCCAATATTAGTACCATATGTTGGTTATTGCAGCCCAGGTTCCTGCAATGTCCCAAATCATGGGACAGCTGCAGAGAACCCGGAAGAGCCATTCCTAGATCAAAATGAATAACCAAGAAGGTTCCACTAGAAGCTAAAGAACATAAAATTATACGATTAGAAGTACTGTAGACTTCAACCCAATTCAATACTGATGAAGCAGTGCAGACACAACTTGTCAATCTTCTAACTCAGAAACCTGCAGTGAAATCGACTTTATGTGAGGATCAGAATCATTGTTTTGGGCGGAGTGGAAAACAATTTCCAAAATCTTAATTCCTCAAAACAAGAAACTCAATCTAACCAACTCTCATGCATGACAAAAAACGGCTTTTGATAGAAAGCATCATATCTGCGGGAAGATATATTTGTGAAGATTGAAGTCTAGAAAGTTTTGGCGCAAACCATGTCCTCAAAACTACGTTGGAAGGTTGATGGATAACTATAATTGAACTCTACAGCTAAACAAAAAACCATCATGTTATTACTCACGATTTAACCTATTCAATACTGGAAATTCCTTGTCATCGTTGTACCACCATCTAACTTAGCTTACCAACACCCATCACACCTACAAATTTCAATCTGATCCGGAATTTATTACCAATGAAACAGTTTCATCTTTCCATCAAAATCGTCATTCACGAACACAGGCAATCGCAGGTATGCTATGAAACTTTCTACCGTATTGAAAATTGTCATGAATATGATCAAATAAGATTAGTTATTAATCTTGTACAAATTTCAAACTTTGAAATTTACGGTGAATTGGGCTACCTGATAAAGACGAAGAAGCTAGCTCAGAACTTCCTAGCAATTCCAAGACGCACAGCCGCTAGGACAGTTTTTTTTTTTAAGCGTTTGAAATTATTCTGGGCCCGATTGTCTCGTACACTAGATATGCGCGCGAGAAATTCTATGCTTTCACTTTCAGCCACGGTTTTGTTCTCCACGTGTCTTTCTCGCCTTTGGCCTTCTTCACGCAAACAGGAGGGGATCCTGGTTCGACATTGAATACCTGGTCATTTTCTTATTTTTATTTTTAGCCATAAACACTTGGTTGGAAGCATCCCCACAAAAAATAAAAAAAATAAAAAAAAGCAGCAATGGTGCTGCACCACACAAAAATTATATAAACTCGCCACACGTTATATGGTTAAAGGACGGTTAGTATCCTTGAGGTTTTATTTAGATGGTTAAATTTTTTTATTTTATTAATTATTACTTTTTTAAATTAATAATTAAAATATTAACTTTATTTTATGTTTTTATTTTTTAAAATAAAAAATATGCCAAAATAAAAAATTTAAAATTTAAATTATCTACATTAAATATAGATAATCTAAATTTTTTCATAGAGTAACACGCACAGAGAATTTGTTTCTTGTGGTCAATTATATTTTTTTTCATTTTTTTAATCTTATTTTCATAAGAGTAGCATTATAAATAATATCAATTAATTAATTCGGGTTTTTTTATGGACCTCATATTTTATTTTATTTTTATAATTTTTTTCAAATGTCTCGGCTTCTTATGAATAGACAGCTTTTTTATAATTTCTTTTAAATAAGACACTAACCTTTTTTTTTACTTCAAATTTTAATTTGAAAAAAAGTTCCATTCAGTGTTTAATTATATATACTTATAACTTGAGTAGTATTAGTTTTGCAGTGTTTCGTCAGTTAAAGGTTCACGAATTTTTTTTCACTTTAAATTTTGTTTTTATTTAATAAGATTTTAATCTTTTATTTAGTTCTTTAAAGATTATTTTAGTAATATTTGTAATACACCTTCTCTTATTTATATAATATAATAGGTATTAAACTAAAATATACATTAATGCAAAACTCATTTCATCCCTTAAATAATATTATATTAGTATTAATTATAATATCATAAAAATATATTTAAGTGGTTAAATTAAATAAAACACTCTCTCCTCCTAACCTTATTTATATAATATAATAAGTATTAAATTAGAATATGTATTATCATAATTAAATATATTTAGGTATGCAAAAATCATTAATTTCTTCAATTCTTGCTAAATATTACAAAAATTAATTTGCATAAAGCATACACAAGAAAATTTTCTCAATTTAATCGCTATTAAAAAATGAAACCCTTATCTCCTTCTAAATTTCTTAGTTTATCAGTAAATTTTTCAGGATAACAAATTATTGCTCTTATAGAACGAAATGTCAACAATTTTTCAGGTAACAAATTCGAAATAAATGGAGAACTTTTAAATTTCTGAACTTATTTTGAATAGTTTTAAAAGTTTTAACTTTCAATTAGGATTTTTATATTGATATTTTGAAATGGGTACCTACCTCCTACCCATGCTTTAACCCTATCTCTCTAACCTTGATTTATCTAACTCTGCATGAGCCATTAGATAATCTTTTGATTTATCCAATTCTGCATGAGCCATAAGATAATATTAATATAATCTTTAAACGATGAAATAAGTTCTACAATAATGCATATTTTGATTTAATATTTATTATATTATATAAATAAGAAAAAGAAAAAATATTTAATTTAATTGACTCAGTAAAATATTTCTTATATCTATTATATTATACTAAAAAAGTTCCACCTTTTGAAATGTTGCTTCGATATGCTAACAAGCAACGCTCTAAATTGGTGTTAAGTGATGCTTTAGCGATTTTTCCCATACTTTCACCATTAAATTATAATTGTATTTGATTTGATTTAATTATATTTATATTTGATTGATTGATTTATTTATGATGATTGATTCCTATATTTGAAATCTCGTTAATTATAATTATATTTGATTAGAATTTTTTAATTATAAATTAAATGCTTTACATTATTAAGAAAAACATGCATTAGATAAGTTATAATTGAATTTGAAATAATAATTAAAAAATTAATTATATTTATGTTGATTTGATATACAAAGATGGATTTCTTTACTTAAAATTCCCTTAATTACAATTATATTTGATTCATTCAATTTGAATTTAAATTTTGAATTCCAAATCTGCTCTTCCATTTTATATACTTTTATATATTACTACTTCCCTCTTTCATTGGTTTTCTGTAATTTTCTTTTTCTGCTGGTGCGACGCTAGGATGAAGCATATCAACACAGTATGTATTCCTTATTTGTCAAAGGGCATGACAAATACTCTCCTTATTTTCTACTTAGTACACTACTCTTATATTCAAGTTATTATTGTATTTGCCTTACTGTTCTTCCTTTTGTGTTCATGTGTTCCGGAGTTTAAGCATATCTCCTTTATACATGTAAGTATTCCATTTCTTTCATGTCATACTTTTGACAATGAGTATTCTTAATTTCACGTCATCATTGCTTTCTTTTTTTGGACATATTTTTTGCATTTTCGTTTTAATGGTATAATATATATATATATATATATATATATATGTATATGTATGTGCAAAGTATATAATTAATTTTTGTTACCATAGTATTTTTTATTTGACAGAATCATACATAATAACATTATATAATTACGTTTGAAATGTTACTAATAAATGAAAATTATGCAATGGGTTGGTGTCTTAATGTGTAATGATTGATTTATTAGTAACTGCTACTTTTAAATTAATTGTGAGTGATGAGATAATTTGCCTTTTGTTATTATATATTTTTTGTAAAGTGTGTTATAAACTTTAGATTGTGGTTTGGAGCAAAGCATCAAGAGGTTACATATTGGCCTAACTGACTTAGTATTGCCCAATCAAAATTGGGTCAAGTCAATGTAAAGAAAAAAAAATAGATAAGATTGGGCCAGACATTAGGTTAGTTTAGCCTAACATATATATAATAATAAAAAGGTTAGGGATTTAAATGAAAAGAAAGATTTTAGGGACTATTTTTAAATTTTAGCAAAATACTTTTAAATGAATTTTATGAATTATAAATAACTAGAGAATCAAATCTCCTGTCAAACTCCTCTTGAACATGATTGTCACGATCAAACAAGAGAGGATGAGATTAAGAATGTGTATCTTTGAAATTAAAAACAAAAAAAAAACTTAAAATTGATATAGTATACATGCATTTTGGGGAAAAATAAGTGAGTCAAGAATGTGTATTTTTGAAATTAAAAGCAAACAAAAAACTTAAAATTGATATAGTATATATGCATTTTGGAGAAAAATAAGCAAGTCAAATTAGATTTCAAGTTATAACTTTTCGAAGTTTCATTATATGCTTGCATTTTATTTCTATTTCCTTTTCTAAACTAATGTTTTTTCATTTCGGCTAGCATAGATCTTACAAAAAGGTATCAAAACAAATGGTTATATATCCAAAATTATCAAGTGATTATACATATATGAGTTTTTAAAGTTTTAAAGTCCTTAAAAAAATATAAAAAACTTGATCAAGCCTAACTACCTCACCCAACTAGCCTGAGTTAGGCCATGAGCCTCTTTTTTAGCTTAGTTGTTGAGCTAAAATCCAGTCTGGCCCAACTTACGTGTAGCCTTATATCCAATTAAAAAGAGATGCAATAAAACTATTGTACAAGATAACAATTTTTTAAATTGTAGCTTTAAACCTCCTCTTACTATTGATCCTTCACACAATATGTTTTAATTATGTCAAATAATATTTTAGATGAGAAAATAATATTTTAGAAAATTAGATTAGGCCATATTAGTTATTAGAAAATAATATTTTAGAAAATCATTTTGTTGTCATAGTTACATGCTAAAGAGAAATTGATTGTAGTTTAGTTTTGTTTAGTCTTTAATTTCTTGAGGTAATCATGGTGTTTGGGCGAAGATTATAAGAAGGAAATCCCTCCTTAAATCTTGCATTTTATCCTTGAAAGGCTCTAATATTAAGTGTGGAGTTGAAGCAGCTTAGTAGTTGGCCATATTTTGGTTTGTACGGATAGAGAGTCGTGGCAAAAAATATTTGGAGTGTGAAAGAACTTGTCTAGAGATTAATTCTACAGCAGCATAAATCTTTTTTTTTTTTAATGAGTTTTGCTTGGAATTCGATTCAAGTGGTAGTGCAACTCCTGTGTTTTAACATTTTTGAAGATTCTAGAGGTGAATTAGGTCACTACCTAATCATTTTAAGTAGTGACTTGGTCCATGAATCTTATGCAAATTATTGCAGCTTGTTTGCTTTTGTACTTTTGATGTGTATAGGTTGAAGACTTAACCTACATTTATTTAGGCTTCTTAAAGGGTATCATAAAAGGGTGATTAGGCCAAAAAGAGATTACAAAATTAAGTAAACATGAAATTTTTTTTCTTTAAGTAATGTACCTTGTTTCTTGATTCTTTAGCTATTTAGTGTAATGTTACCCAAGATAATTCTAGCTATTTAAGGTAACTTTAAACCAAGTTGTTGTCACTTAAAAACTATTTCTAATAAGTAAGAATATAGTAGGCTTATCTTTATGCAATCTTTGGGATTAGCTCTAATTAAGTTAAAGTTGAAATAATTAGCTCATTCATTAAAAGTTTAAATTTCTTTATATTTTTAGTTGATTAAAAAAGTTGATTTACATGTCTTCGCACTAATTACACATAATTAGATAACTAAACATTTGGTTTAACTTATAAATAGTAAAGGTATTACAATGAGTATGGATGAAGTAAGTTCATTTTAAAAAGTTTTAATTTACTTGTATTTTTGATAACATTGGGATTTATTACTTGATCTTACATATTAATTACAAGTGATTAAAGATTTAATTATATCTTTTAACTTATTTAGAAATTAAGGTGTTATAGTATGCTTGTTTAGGAAGAAATAAGATTAAAGAAACAAAAAAGTCATTCAATTAACCTTATAGGCCAACGAGTGGGTGAGGGACTTAAGGTGAAAGCCAACAATTTCAAGAAAGGAAAAATGCCTGCTAAAGCTTCTCAAGTTGAAAAGAAAGAACAAAAGGTAAGAAAGTGCCATTTGTGTGGGAAAGTTGGTTACTATCCAAAGGATTACTATAAACATAAGGCTTGGTTTGAAAAGAAAGGTAAGTTTAGTATTTTAATATGTTTTAAATCAAACCTAGCTAAAGTTCCTCATTTGGTAGCTTGATTTTGGTACTACTACTCATGTACATAATATGATACAAGGATTCCTTACCATCTAAACCGTAAATCCAAATGAGAGTTTTTTATTTATGGGGAATCACATGAAAGCTCCAATTGAAGGCATAGGGACTTCTCATTTGACCTTAGATATTGGCTATCATTTAAACGTTTTAAGGACTCTTTATGTACCTTCACTTGTCAAAAACCTTGTTTTTGTATCTAGATTAGATGTTTCTAGATTTAATGTTAAGTTTAGACATGGTTGTTTCAATTTATTTAAGGATACTTCGTATATTGGTTTTGATATTCTTTGTAAGGGCTTATATAAATTGAAATATGATAATGATTTTGTTGAATCATAGTAGTTCATTGCAACATTGGAATCAAACATAATTTGGCAAATGATCATTTTTCTTACTTATGGCATAAACATTTGGGACATGTATCCAAGGAAAGATTAGAAAAATTAGTAAAGAATGAGATTCTTTTGAACATAGAATCTTGGTTTATGTTTGGATTGTATTAAGGAAATACAAACCAAACACAATAAGAAAAAAGGCACAAGAAGTACTCAACTTCTTAAAATTATACATATTAATGTATATGGACCTTTTGATATTTCATTTCAAGAAAAGTATTTCATCACATATACAAATGATTTTTCATGTTATAGTTTTGTTTATTTGCTTAAAAAAATTCTTAGATAGTAAACTCTCTTAAAGTGTATGTAAAAAGGGTTGAAAGACAATAAGATATTAAAGTGAAAATTGTAAGAAATGGTAAAGATAATGAATACGACAAGAAAAAAATACATGATGAATCAATTCAGTATCTAAGTCCATTTGCAAAATTCTTTAAAAGACATGGTATATATGCACAATATACTATGCTAGGCACACTTCAACAAAATAGTGTTGCAGAAAGGAGTAATCAAACTTTGATAGATATCGTTAGGGATATGATGTATAACATCTCATTTGCGTTGAAAACTATAATGTATCTACTTACCAAGGTTCTTATTAAGGCAATTCTAAAGACTTTTTTAGAACTGTGACCTAGTAGAAAACCTAATGTAAGGCATTTACATGTATAAGATAGCCTAACAAAAGTAAGAATTTATAATCCACGTGAAAAGAAATTAAATTCTTAAATGATTAGTGGTTACTTGATTGGTTATCTAGAGAAATTTAAAGAGTATATATTTTATTATCTAAATCATAGTACGAGAATTGTTGAAATTGGGAATGCAAGATTTATGAAAAATGGTAAAGTTGATGGGAGTAAGGAATGGCAAAATATGAATATAAAGGAAATAAAGGTAGATATTCATTTAGCTATAAGTATTCCTATATCAATGCCTACTCAAAATATCATTCTAGTAGTTGAAAATAATATTGAACAATATTTGGATGATGAAACACTCTATGAAGAAACTAACTTACAAGCATTTAACCTACCTAAATCATAAGAAATACCATTATAAAGATTTTAAAGAGAAAGGAGATCAGCTATTTTTAATGTTTATATGGTTTACTTACAAGTATCAGATTTTGGTCTTGAAATTAAGAAAGATCTAGTTTCGTTTTCACAAGCTGTGGAAAATGTTGAGTCTGAAAAGTGGATTAATGTTATGAAAGAAGATATGAAGTCTATGGAATAGAACAAAGTCTAGGATCTCATTAAATTACAAGAAGGTTCAAAGCAAATTGGTTCTAAATGGATATTTAAGACTAAACATTACTCAAATGATAATATTAAATAATATAAATCTAGACTTGTTACCAAAGGCACCATTTAGAAAGGTGGCATTAATTATACTAATACTTTTTCACCAATCTTAAAGAAAGACTCTTTGAAGATCATTCTAACATTGGTGGCTCATTATGATTTAGAATTACACTAAATGAATGTAAAAACAACCTTTCTTGACGGGGATTTTGAGGAGGAAGTTTATATAGACCACCTAAAAGGTTTTTATGTTAAAAGAAAATGTCAAATGTGTGTATATTTAAAAAGTCAATATATAGACTTAAAGAAGTTTCCAAAAAATGATATATCAAATTCAATAATACTATAATATCCTTGAGATTTGAAGAAAATATGGTTGATCATTGCATATATCAAAAGGTCAATTGGAGTAAGCTTATCTTTCTAGTTCTATATGTTAATGATATTTTACTTGCTATTGATGATTTAAGCTTCTTATGTCAAATAAAAGATTTTCTTTTAGAGAATTTTGAAATGAAAGATATAGAAGAAGCATCCTATGTTATTGGAATTGAATTATTTTATGATAGATTACAAGAATTATGAGGATTATTTCAAAAAGCATGTATTGAAAAAATTCTTAAGAGAATTAATATGGACAAGTATTCAGCTAGAATTGTTCTCATATAAAAAGAGGATAATTTAGTTTTATGCAATGCCTAAGAAATGATTTAAAATGTAAGTAAATGGAGTCAATTTCATATGTTTTTGTTATAGGTAATCTAATGTATTTGCAAACTTGCACCAAATTAGATATCAATTTTGCAATTGGAATGCTGAGTAGGTATCAAATTGATCAAAGAATAGATCATTGGAAACCTACTCAGAAAGCATTAAGGTACTTATAAGGAATAAAAAGTACATACACACATATAGAAAATTTAGTCACTTGGAAGTACTTACATAGCCAAATTTAGATTTTACTAGAGAAAATTGCAAAAGAGTCAATTGTTGCTTCATCCATTATAGAAGTAGAATTTGCGGCTTGCTATAAAGCAATAAATTATGCATTATGGCTATAAAACTTTATTTCAGGACTTAAGGTTGTCAACACCATTATCAAGCCATTAAAAATTTTTTGTAACAATGTGGTAGTTGTTTTTTTCTCCAAGAATGACAAATACTCAAATGGAACAAGGTATATTTTGTTAAAATTCTTTGTCACTAAAGAGGAAATCAAGAAATAGAAAGTATCTATTGAAAATATTAAAACTAAAGAAATTATTGTAGATCCTTTAACAAAAGGGTTACAACCAAAATTATTTATGGAATATGTACATAAAGTGGATCTTAGTTGTTTTATGATTGATATATATTATGATGATGTTGAGATTCTAAACTCAATTATTTGTTTCTAACTTACTTATGTGTTTCTTGTTATTGATGATAGTGTACACATAATAGTTATTATTGTTGATTTAAGAAGAAAGTCTTTATAAGACATTATAGTAGACCATGATATAATTATATGAGTATATCATTAACATTTATAGACCTTATAAGGTGATTTACAAAATGTTATAGAATATGGAAGGAAGTATATTGTAGAAATTATATACATCACCATAACTCACATTTGATAGTTTACCATATTATAGTAAATATTATGATAGTATCAAATAGGATTTGTTCTTATGCATGCCTAACGTTCATGCTATTAAGATATAAATTGTTAAATAGGAGAATGTTAGAATATAACCTAATAATGAGATAGTAATTAAGTTTTATCTTGAATTATAAATATTTAAAGATAATTATGTTTTTTATTTAAAATATATTATTGTTTTAATAGTAGAATAAATCTTAGTCATACATTTGGTTATGTGATGGATATACTAGATTAAAAGATTTAAAATATGCTTAATTGGTCCTCTGTCTACCCATAGAGTAGTTACACACAATCACAAGAAAATAAACGAGACATGAAACGAAAATTAGCTATCCATCACAAAAGAAAATTTTGATGTACTGATCTTGAAAGGGAAAAAGGAGATAAACTAATCAAGTAAAATGATTTCCTATAATTTCTTCTTTTTCTATGCCAAGTATGTATCTTGATTCAATTATACAATCATGAATATCCAAAATTTAGGATTTAAGATTTTATGTATAATTGAATTTGCATAACTAAATCTAATAGTTTACATTAAAAAAAACTTCTATTTCTCTCTTCATACGAGCATTCAATGAAGAAAGAAGAAATGCTCTTACAATAAATGAACAAAGATAAATGTTAGAAAAAGAATCAAGTTATCTAAAGCATTAAATGGAGATATTCTAGCCATTAGAATAATCTACAACAAAGAAGGAGTGTTTCTCAATGAGTAATGGCTCTTTGCTTCATGATTGGTATTTAAGGAGTACATTAAAGATGAAAGAAGATACAAAATACATGAAGTATTCACTAAGTTTCATTTTCACCTATTTTAGCATGTTATGCTCTTATTGTCTTTGATACTTTAAGTAAGTTATTAGTTAGTATTTTGCATGTTCTTGGTAGGCTAAATTTTTAGTTATATTATCTTTTTAACTTTTATTAAGGTTGCTAAGAACCTATGAGAATCCTAGTGGTTTATTTAAAATGTAGAAATCTTAAGACTTAGCTCTTACTGTATTAGGTTACCTTGTCAATTAGTTATAAAAGATTGTATAAGTTAACCATAAATGTGAGGGTTATGTTAGCGTATTAGGTGTAAAAACACTTGTGTTGACCCTAGAAGTTACCTTGCGATTAGGTTGTAAAAGTGAAATAGCTAAGCCTTTGTGTAAGAGATCTCTAGTTGTATTGTGATTCCATTGATATAAAATTCCCTTGCTTTGTGCTCAGGAAGTTTATGTAAGATCACCTTGGTTTGAACTATTATAAATTCTATGGTATGATTTTTATCTTGTCATATGTTTTTATTTTTCAATTATCAAAGTTCTAAAATTTAAAAAATAGATTATTCACACATACAAAGGTTTAACCCACAACTCAATTTTTGAATAATTTCAATCACTACTTTCAATTACATTAATCTTTTAGTCACACAATTTTTGAAAAAGCTAATTTTCAAACAATGTTGTAGAAGCCAAGTGTTCTCACTAAATGTTAAAAAAACAAAAAAGCTTAATTTTTAAGAGCCCAATTCAATCCCTTTCTTGACCTCTTTTAAACTAACACACATGCATATGCGTGCACAAGCAAAGTGAAGAATACTATCATACAATAATCTCCTCAATTTATAGCATTCAAATATGAAGAACACGACCATGAAATTCTCATCAACATAGAATTTATATTCATTATTGATTTTACAAGAAGAGATTCCAAGTAGAAGCAAAATTCAAACATACCTTCAGCCATAATTTCGATGTGCAAAGTTGAAAACCTAATCCAACCACATGTTATCAACACCTAAAAATTAATAAGAAGAAAGTAGAAAAGAATAATTTCTAAAAATTAATAAGATGAAAGTAAAAAAGAATAAGTTCTTAGATGTAGTTTTTTTTGGCAAAGTCAATAATCTAAGTGATGATTTTGGTTAAGGAAAATCATTTTCTACTAAAAAACCTTTCACTTTAAATGGCCAGTAACTCATTGATTATCCCCCATCAAAGTGGCTATCAATTTTTAATGTGCACTAACTGGCTTAACATGCCTTAACTCATATGTAACTCTACTCATGATAGTTGAATCCTTTCTGTTGCTAGTTACTATTCTCCTACTTTATTTACTTATCTTGTTTTGTTACTGTCTTTACTGGTATTTGAAAGGGTTTTTGTTATTGGGTCTAAGGTGTTTAGTCTTCTGAGTGTCCTTATTTCTACAATGGCTAATTAGTACTTTTTAGCTCATGGGCATCAATAGACAGAAAGTAGCTTAAATGGATCATCCCCATATTCAGATAACTCTTTAGCTCAAAGCCATTCTTGAGTCATTCTTAATTCCATCCCCCAAGAATGGCTTTTTCCTTTCGAAAGAGAGTTTTGGAGTACTTGTCTAATAGCTATTTTCATTAACACTAAAGATATACTGGTGCATAGTCTATCTATTAGTCTTAAAAGTGCATGAAAGCTTCAAGCTAGATTTCAGGTATTGGGAAGGGACAATAGATTTTATATGATATAGTTTGAGTATGAAGCTTACCAAGAGTTCATTCTTAACAATGATCCTTATTCTATATAGAACTCTATGTTGGTTTTTGAAATATGGAAACTCAATATTGTACTTAGGTAGGTGAATGTTAAGTGTTCTCCTTTGTGGGTGCAATTTTAGGGACTCCCACTTGGGTATCACAATAGTGATATTGTAGTTGTTTTGGGAAATCTTACAAGTGAAGCATGCTTATCGATGGTGTGGCTTAACATACTTGTAACCTTCAATTTATTAAGGTTTAGGCCTTTCTTTTTCTAGAAGTGCCATTTCTTATGGGCGCTGAAATCCTCTTAAACAATAAGACCACCACTTGTATAAAGTGTAGATATGAACGGGTATTTTATAGATGTTGACAATGTAGCAAAATTAAGCATATAGAAAGAGATTGCGATTGAGGTCCTAAGAAAGGGACAGAAGGTTATCATCTTCAAAGACAAAGAATAAAAGATAAGCTAGAAGTTGACTTCATACTGGATTTAAATTTCTCCCATTTTGCTACAAATTCTATGGCATCCCATAATATGTCCATGAGCTTAAACCAAAAGCATCAGAAATCATTGCTCCACAGGAGGAGGAATCTTCAACTTCTTTCATATATCTGATGACACAAATTCCTCTGATAGTTCATAACACCTTTTTATTAATAATAGTTCACAACCCTCAACTTCTTTCAATAGATATTCTATTAAAGATGGATGATTACTTTGAACTAGCTTCTTTTGTGTTTGACACTCGTATGGAACCTATCTTAAAGTCAACTTTGGTTAGTGGTCTGTTTGACACTCATATGGAACCTATCTTAAAGTCAATTTTGGTTAGTGGTCATATATTATCTAATTTTAATTTAAATACAATAATGATGATGGAAAATGATTTCTTGATGCTTTCGCTTGTTCCTTCATCAACCACTTCAGTAAAGCCCCATTTTCTCCTTATCAAGCTCTCAAAGTTAATGAACTAAATGATATTCAATTGCAAAATAATTTCCACCCTTTTCAGATTTTATTGAAGCATTAAGCTTAAGTTAACATTGCTCCTTTGGAATCACATGAAGATGCGATGCTATTTAACCTAACTCTTGCTATTCCTATTATAGGTTCAGAGATTAACAATATTAGCTTAAATAATAAACATTCCTCCTAACTTCTTTCAAATCTTGATTCATCAACTTTGGGATCTCCTATTAAATCGTAAAATGGAATACTAAACTACACCTTCATAAGTACAATGACACTTATAATTAGGTGATTTGTTTTGTCTCAGAAATTGAGCAAACACTACTTCTAATCATATAACAAAATGTTCTTCCTCTTTCTCTTAATGATATGGTGACTATTCAAGGAGACCTTTACAAAGAAGCAGCTGCTATGCTGAGTTTGGTTCCTCTTTCAAACCTTTATAAGCATACAAATTTTTTCCACCATTTGTTCCCATTAATATGGCCTTTTAAGCCTCTAATGGGTAAACTAAATGGTGGTTGTTATTTTATTTCATCAAGTGATCCATATGTTATTATTTTTTCTATCCTTTCTTCATTTGATGCTAATGGGTCTTATGTGGGGGGACATGTAAGCTCTCTCTTATGGTACTATTCATCATAACCTATCTAGACTAATCACTTAGTGATTCTAACCATTGCAAATGCATGGGCCTATTCTATATCTTTAAGGCCTAACAAATCTAGTTTGCCTAGTTGTCCTATTCAAATGAAACTCACCTAAAAAAAGGAGAATCTCATGTTAGCAGCTTTGATTTAAAGTTTCTACTGAAGTGTCTTATCCTTTATGAACATATCTCAACCTATAACAGTCACTTGGATTATTCAACCTTATGCACGCTTTTTACCCAGCAAGGAATTTAGCTATTTAGGTTTTAAAGGGGTTGATAATACTAATGCTTGCCTTGTTAAAACTTTTTCAAAGGCTTTGAAAAACAAATGGGGCATTAATAGATGTTCAGAAGAGTTAGCAGATTATCCTTTGTTGGCTTATTCTTCAACTATATCTTTTGCATTTTTAAACTAAAATGTTATAAATACATCTTGAGTTTAGAGGCCAACGATAAAGAGAAAAAAAAAAGAATTCTCACATTTCATTCAACACCAAGAAGTAGAATATTAAACTTTTTCTCCTACAACTATGCTTCATTCAACTTGAAAATCTTCTTTTGTTTACTTTCTTTCTCCACCAACATAGGATTAAGAAGCACCCAAAGGAAAGCTTTCTAAGGTGCCATAATCGTCACTAGTTAGAATTGCTAAGGGTTCTAGAAAACCTCAGTAGTTCAATGTGTTAGGTCCTTAATTAATAAATAATGTCCTGATTTTATCTTTTTTATGGAAACTAAAATTTTTGTTTGTAAGGTAAAGCTTCAACTTCGTCCCTTAGGTTTTTCAAATTTTTGTGGGTTAATGCTATAAACAGAAGGGGTGGTCTTACCCTAGCTTAAAAGAATGAGTTTAGTTGTTCCACTCTTGATGTATCCCCATACTGTATCCATGTCCATGTAAAAAATAGCCATAACCTCTCTTTTGTAATTACTTTTGCTTATGGTCATCCCATCCTCAAAAACAAAAGGATGCTACTTAGTATTGGCTCAATCTATGTCCTCTTCCATTTCATCTCCTTGGCTTATTATTAGAGATCTTAATCATTGCCATTTTCCTAATGACAAATGCAGCTCTTCTACTTTTCTTGGTGCTTCATTCAAGAAAATGGTGGATAAATCTGAATTATTAAAAACTTTTCCAAAAGGTCAAGAGTATTCTTAAACTAATAACAAAAAAGAGTTGGAGGAAGTTTGGGCTAGACATTCATTAGGCTAACTTCTCTTGGGGATGTAATGACAATGGTAGGAAAATGCATCTTTTAAATTGGAGAAGCTTATATACCATAATCAGAAATGGGGGCCTAGGGCTTAAACCCTTCAATCTGTTTAATAAAACTCTCTTAGCCAAGCAAATTTAGAGGATCATGGACTATGAGTAGAACTCTTATCTCACTAAAATCTTGCAACATAAATATTACAAAAAGTCTCCATAAGGGCTCTTATACAATCAGTCAAATTCTACTTAGATATGGAAAGACATTGCAAAGACTAATTCAATTATTACTTCTAGACTTAGATGGCAAGTAGGCTCTAGCAATTCAATACTAATTAACTATCATTTATGGTGGCCTATATAGCTAGGTCAAAGCTCAAGTGTTCAAATAGTCTTTAACTTTATTTTGAATTGGAACTTTCCTTTGATCAACAACATCTATTCTTCAAATGTTAACAACTAAATCTACCATGTACCTTTCACATTGATGCACAAGGATGACTACCTTATTTGGTCAGGCAACAGAAGTGATAAATACTTCACTAAAAATGGTTATAACTATCTCTGGGAAGAGGAAAGTTAGACTACATTGCAAGTTTTCCCTCATTGGAAGAAGATTTGGAAAATTAAGCTCCCACTCAAAATGTTGATATTCACATGGAAGATACTCCACAAAGACATTCTTATTAGTAAGGTGTTGCAGGATCATCACTTAAATTTGAAATTGGATTGTCCCTTTTGTTACAATGTCCTTAAAACCTTTAATCATATCTTCCTTTCATGTGATTTTGAGAGAACCATTTGGTTTGTGTCCCTTCTTGAGTTAAGGTTGAATGAGCTTCAAGTGCAAGATCTTAACCAATGATTGTTTTCATGGTTTTCTCAGAACCTCGAAGATGAACAATTGGATTTCTCTACAAAATTCATCATAATGGCTTTAAATTGTATTTGGTTTGACAAAAAAGTGCAAAAAGGCTTAGTGACTAATATGGGTGTAGTTTTGGATCAAATATCTCGTTATCTTAATCACAATGCATTTGCATGGGGAAACATGAAAATCCATCATAAGGATAGGGTAAGAAACTGCTCACCAAATCTTATCATTACTCATGAGCTTCAAAGCTTTGGTTGGTCACTGGTTACTGGATTTTACATACAAAAGATAAAAGGAAGGAAAGGTTTTGAAATCTGTAACCTTATTTTCTTCCAAGGAGAATTTATAAGAAAATAGAATCCTGTCAATCAGAAAAAGTTGGACTTACAAACCTTTGCTTTATGGGCTATTAGGAAAGTCCTTTTCTGGATCTTAAATTGTGATATAGTCTCTTCCTCAACAAGCTACCATCAGCAATTTTTTGTGATAGACAGCAAAGTAAAGCAAGCTTTAGAAGTTAATCACACTCACTTGGGCAACTTGGTTATTAAAAATGATGTTCTTGCTTTAATAACTGCCTTCAGATTGATCCATCTGAGTAACACCCTTGATGTTAGAAAAGATACGCAGATAGCTATGATTGGGAAGGAAACTTTTCATCAACTCCTTTTCTAACCATAGATCTTGTACTTTTTTTCTTTGTTTATCAATAAAAAAAATTTACATAACTGCCTATAACAGTAAATAATAGGAGATATACGAAGGCCATTATATTTAAAAAATAGAATATTCCTTTATTTGAATTTTTAATTATTCTTATTTTAATTTAAAAATATCTTAACATGTAAAACCTTAAGGTAGTATGCTTTAAAAACTATAAAGTAAATTTCCTTAAAATGGAAAAGAATAGCAGGTTTTTTTTTTTCCTACCTTGATTCTTTACTATCTATGAGAAAGTTTATACTAAAATGTTTTTGCAGGATATTAGAAGACCTCAACAATCATCTAAGGTACTATTTTAATTTTAGCATATAATTTTTCTTGCAAATGGGTTCCAAGTTTGAAATTATTTTGAGTAGTTTGTATTTTTCATCTCCACCATAAAGTCATCTTTTCATTATTTTTTGGGCGCAAGCTTCTCTATTCTTGGTTCTTGATATATTCAAGCTATTAAACCGTTCAAATCATTTTAATTTTAATCAAATTTTGTGAATATCGACAGAATTCTTTGATCCATTCAATTATTTGTAGTTAAAAAAATTTGATTCAGATAATAATTTTAAATGCTATGGTAGTTTTAGGCTGAAATATAAATATGTTTTTGTTTGAGAATAATCCTTAGTTTATTATAATACTTGACTAAAATTGAAGAATTTAGTTGTAGTGTATTTACTAATACACAAGAGCAGTGAAAAGTGTAATCATTTTGATGCACAATGTAATTTATCTAATTAAGTCCTTTGATGCAATTTAGCCATTAAAAGATTATATATTTATGGATAATTCCCCATTCTCAAATGTTGAATAATAATAAATTTTGCATTGCCTAGTCATCTTTAACCGCTTTTATTATGTCCACAGAATTAGTTCGTGATATATAATTAAATTTATGTGTGTAAGTAGATAATATAGACCTGGTAATCAATTTATTTGCATTGATGTCTGAGCATTAATGTGCTCATTCTTTTTTAAGGAAAAAAATAAAGCCATATCTTTAATTCTGTGAAGTTCTTCGGAGAAAATAGTAAGATCTCCAGGTTTGTCACAATTATATATACATTGTTGAGTAGCTGATCAATGAGCATCAATTTTATTTCATATAATTACTTCTCGTGATTTATTATAAATAAGATGAAGTATTACAGATGCGCACAATTTAATATTAGAAATCGGTTTTCCTTGATCAAATGGATTAGGTAAAGTCTAAAAATTACTTTAGATCCAAAATATATGACTAAAACATGTTGATCAACAGTATCGTATGTGTGAATATAATTGCTATATATTGAATTAATTAATTTTTCAAAAAATACTTTTACTAAATAATTAATTCCCAAAATTGTGCTTTTTTATCCTCCATTTGAATAATAATCTCTTCATACAAATCCCTTTTTCAAATGTGTCAAAACGATTCTATAATATCTAATGAGACTTCATATGATGCTTAGATGAATGATGGATTCGATCACGCATTTCATACAGACAGGGAAAGTAGGTAAGCAAGAAAATGAGCAAAAACTATAAACAAAAGGGCATAAATAATAATTCAGAAAAAAGAAAAATATAATTTTAGACTCTCTCATCAATTGCCTTGAGGTCATTAGATCATTTATAATAATATTAGACCCTTCACAAGTTTTTATGTATTGAGCAAAAAGAGAGAAGAGGAGAGAGAAGGGGAAGCCCTAACAAGAAAAGAGAAGAGAAGAGAAGGAGAAGAAGAAGGTAGAAGGATAGCTTTAGATATGTTATTAATATCTGAGTTTTGCTTAAAATTTGATAAATAATTTTAACTAAAAAAGTGTTTATAATTATGCCAAATTTTAAATATTGCAGTGGAACTAATAGATTAAGAGATTAATTATAACTTTCTATATTAAGGAGGATAAGATTAGTTGCAATGGAGCTGATAGGTATGTATTAAAGAAGATTAAAGCAGTGTTTATAGTTATGCCAAATCTTATTTTTTGAATGCTAGAGACTTACAACTTTGGTATTGGAATCATCGTATTTAAAAGGTCTTATATGTATTATAAGATTTCTATACTCATTATTAAATTTGGATCTTAAGATTTTTTTTTTTTTTTTGGGTTTTACATTTGGTGAGGGAAATAGAGAAAGAGTCGGGCAATATATACAATGATTTTGGGGAAAGGACAAGTATAAAGAATTCGCACTGAGAAGATGATAGGGATAGAGAGGGAAAGCCTTTAAAATATACAAGTGAATTTTAATCTATTATTAGTAAAAGAAAATTATTATTTATATATAATATTATTTGATATTTTATATCTAATCATGAATTATTTAATTATTGCATCTATTATTCTAGCATAACATTATTTTAATAAGGAGGTTTAAGATATTGGGAAAAGAGGTGGAATAGAAATTAAACTCAAGTTCATTAGTTACTTTTGAGACTTAAATCCGGGAGAAGTCCCAGTCAAAAAGTACTGCAATATCATATTATTATTATTTTTTAACATATATTTGCATATATTCCTATTTTATTTTATCATGTCATGCATCACATACTAATATTATGATATTGATATATACAACACCATTGTACATATATATTTTACATTGATTGATATAACATATAAATATAAATATGCTTTACTGTTAAAATTTTATTACTTTCATACATGCAGCTGCCATAAATAATGTTATTCTATCATAATTTATTTGTCGGCATCGTAAATTTTAAAATCTGTAATATTAATATTTTTTCATTTTGTAAGTATTATTAATTTCAATTATATTTTTGTTTGCATACAATTTTATATTGCTAAAATATATCTATGGATGGTGCATCTCATCGGTGTAAATCTATTTAGTTTATTATTTCAAATAATACTCTAGTAATTTTTAAATAAAAAATTAAAATATTATTAAATAAAACAAATTTTAAAGTTAAAAGAAAAATGTGTGACCCCTTTATGAAATACTACAGGACCAATACTACACAAGTTATAAGTATATATATTGATATAATCATAAACTTTATACCAAAAAAATAAACTGTTTAATGTCTGGCAGGAGTAATAGGAAGTGAAATTTTACAAATTTATAAAGTAATGTGTCTAGATCCTAGTGAATGACCTATAAATGATATGATAATTTCTTGAGTTTCTTAAGATGCCAAATGTGCTTTTCTCATAAGACGTCCACATTTAGACGATAGCTATGTGGATGGGAGATAAGTTGTAGGTGAAATATAAAGTGTATTGCATCCCAAAGTGTTATAAAAAAAGAGGCCAGTAGTCCAATAATGAGATAATTATTCCATGTAAATGTGCAAAACCACTAAGGACCAAACCAAATTGTAATGGTTGAAGTTCTCCTTTTACACTTGTTAGATTATTTGGATGTATCTATA
This sequence comes from Erythrophleum fordii, assembly GCA_032878935.1. Classification (NCBI taxonomy): domain Eukaryota; kingdom Viridiplantae; phylum Streptophyta; class Magnoliopsida; order Fabales; family Fabaceae; genus Erythrophleum; species Erythrophleum fordii. The sequence continues at coordinate 40,968,632 of JAVQMF010000053.1, read as the reverse complement.
AATAGATACCATTGATTTATCAACATATAACTTGTCGAGCAAAGATATGATTGAGTGGGCAATATTGTAGCCAACATGTAGTGTTGTTGTTTTGAAAGGAAGCTCATGGCACTAACTCATTGGGCAGCGAAAATAGCTTGCAAGGGAGAGTATTGGGTATGTTGAAATAAAAGCTTATTTCTACAATACCAAATAGAATATAAGATGGCACAATTCATAAGATGAACACTTAGGGGGTCTTTATAGTAATCACTGTTGAATACAATTAAAGTCCAAGTTGTCTACAATGATTCCTGATTGAGAACCAAACCATACAACTCGTGCAAAGGGACAAGATAAAAACAAATGTTGATATGTCTCGCCTTGATAGTTGCAAAATTGACAAGTATTATCAATAGATAGGTGATGTTTGCATAATGTATCACTTAAAGGTAATGCTTATCATAGTAGACAGCATATAAAGATGATGATGCAAAAAGGCAGTTGCATTTTTCAAAGTTTCTCCCAAGTAAATGCATTAGAAGTGCGATTGATGTCAAATGACTGAGCTAACAACTTATATCCATTTATCATTGTATATTCTCCAATATTTGACTCTAAGCTGACAAAGTTATAAGTATATATAATCAAATTCTGAATGGGATATTTCCTCAAATTAACATTCGGTGCAAATTTACAATTTAATAAAAATTGAAAAAAGAAGAAGAAAGAGGATGGTGTCAAGACTTCCAAAGAGCCAAGACGCCAACCTTGTTTTTAAAAATATAAATAAAAAAGATGTCTTGGCTCCCAAATTAAACAAAAAATTATGTATAAGATATGAAGCAAATAAAAGGTCGGCATAGGATATGAATACTTAATTTTTTTAATAATATTTAAGTCAAAAATCAATATATTTATACAGTTAATATTTTTTTAAAAATCATAGACAATTAATCACTATAAATTTTATTTATTTTTAAACTATAATTTAAGGATGCCAATATAATTGTTGATGTTACAAATAACAACTACAAAAATATTTACAACCAATCACTTAATCCTTCTTCATACAAGATATCATTGTCAACAATGTATTAACCAACCCAAATGAGGTAGGAGCTTAATAAAAATATTAAAAAATAAATTATAAAAATCTTTTATAAGTTTTGTTGAAATTACATATAATTTTTTTTAATTTCAAAATATATACAGATCTTTTTTTAAAAAAAATATCATACACTTTAATCTAATTTTAAATTTTTTTACCAAAAATATATTCTATTAAATTTAAATACATATTTTTTAATTAAAACAAATTTTAAATAAAGAGTTTTTAACTAAAAAATTTGAAATTAAATTAAAATATAAAAAAACTTGTTATTTAAAAAAAGTTTGTATATATTTTAAAAATAAAAAAATTATATAATTTTAAAAAAATTCAAGATATATTTGAATAATTTATTCAGAATATTACATTTCATTTATTATAGTCGACATGATGACCCCATTTGTTACAGATAGCTGGATCGCCCTACCTTCAGTATCACAAACCACAAAACAGTCCCTCTTCCCCCCCCCCCCCCCCCCCAACAAAAAAAAAGACACAAAACGGAGATGATCATGCTTCAAATGAATTTCAAATGGAATAACAATATAAGTGCCGTATAGTATCTAAACGGCAGCTCGATCGCCTATATAAGTGTCGTATACAATTGAATATCATACAATCTAAAGAACTGGTCATGCTTCAAACTAAATCATCTTTTTTGAGCCCCTTAAATGGCGATCTTATATCAAAATGGCTTCAAAGTTCTTAACGCCAGTAGGAGAATGCTCAATCATTTTCTCACTTACAAGGGAACCATCATCATCATCATCCTTCTTCTCAGAAGACTCCATCATGCTTCCTAACATATCCATTAGCTCAGTATCTGCACTCGAGAACTCACAGATCTTGTCACCCAACCCCAGAAAAAAATCCAGCAAATTCTCCCTTTCTGATGACAATCTTGTAGCTTTCTCAATCAAACTTGTATTCTCCTTCTTCAGTTTCTGAAGCAGGGCCTGTGTTTCAGTATCATGGACATCATCTTCATGCTCTGAAGGAAAAGAGGTCAAGGAGTTAGAGAAATGCTCTTCAAGTGAAGTCATTTGCTGCATAATTTCATCCATTCTTATCTTTCTCTCATTCATTAGCCTTATGAGCCTCTCTTTCACATGCTTGTTTGTTCTTTCCGTAAAGCCTTTTACAACTACTGCACTTTCAAATTCTCTTTTAAACGCTTCTTGTTCCAGCCATTCGATCTCCTTCTGGAGCACCTTCAGAATCTTGTCCTTCTCTTCTATGATCTCCAGAAATTTCACTTTATCACTTTCTGCCTCCTTTACTTGAAGCTCTTCCATTCTTCTCTCTTGCTTGAGGCTTTCTCCGAAAACTACTTGTGAAAGAAGTGAAGCTTCCAATTCTTTACGCTTCACATGGCTTTCTTCGAGTTCATTCTTTAAACGTTCACAAGCTGATTGCCATTTCTCCACTTCACATTCCAATTCCTTCACCTCACAAATCTTCTCATCCAGTTCGATGTTTGCTCTGTCCAAAGCGTCATAGACTTCATCAAGTTTTTCCTTGTACCTATCAACCTCGCTTTCTTCATTATTGTCCTTATCCATGGCTTGAGCCTCCGAAATTCCTTGTTTCAACACTAGAAGCATCACTGATAACTCCTCATTCTGCAATTTAAGCTCAATGGTTGAAGAATCAGAACTTTCGTTCTCAATTTTGTGTTCTAGTTCTTTATAAGAAGCCTCTTTTGTGTCTCCAACATTATCAAATCGAACCTTAAATTCCAAAACTTGAGCTTCCAGGTGCTTTCTGATGCTTTCTTCATGAGCAAGGGCTTGTTTAGATGTCTGCAATTGACGTTCCAGAGAACGTAACTTCATCTGCAGGGAAGAGATATCATCAAGTAATGTGAATGTTTCCAACTCCCAATCTTCACTTGAATTTAACTCTTCTTGTGGCATCTCATGTGCTTCTTCTAGATGCTCGAACTGTTCTTTCGTCCATTTTAATTGTTCTTCCTTCATTCTGTTTTCCTCCTCTAGCAGCATATGGAACCTGTTATCTTCATTCGCTGCTTTTAAGCTTTTCTCTGCTTCCAAACACTTCTTTTTGGGAATTGAAAAACAAGCCTTCTCATTTGCCTCCTCTAACGCCAAGATCAATGCTCTTTTCTCATCTTCCAATTTTCTGAACTTCTCATCAAAATTCTCTCGGAGTTTATCATTTGCAGAACTGATGTGTTTGATGATGGACTCCTTTCTCTCCAAATCCCTCTTGAGATCTTCACACATCATCTTCGCCTCAGTAATCTCATCTGTCTGAGCATCATGGGATTTCTTAAGATTCTCATAAGATTCTGTCGTCTCTCTCAATTCTGCCTTAAGTTTCTCAACCTCGGATACATAGACCTTGGCCGCCATGTCTTATGTTTCAAATGATTTTCGAAACGAGCACCAATGTGCATGTACGTAACGTACAATACAATAAGACTAGGAAGGAGGCCACCTGAGCTGAGGCTAACTCAGGTGGTCGGTGAGAGGTTAGATAAAGTATTGCAAGTTACATATTTGAATGATCAAACTTCAGAGTTGTTTTCCAGGTAAGCGCTTTTCAAAAATATGGTATTAATCATGTTATTGAACACATTGCATGTGTTGTTATCTTCAGAAAGACTTGCCAACATTCTAGGGATGTTAGAAACGAACATAACAGTAATTCTAGATGCCACACACATTGCTTCATTTGGTTAAAGTAGTTGACCAACCTATAAGCAAAAATAACCGTATTACAGCAGCGGAAATTCCTGAAGACTAGGAATGTCAATATGTCATAGACTTGTAATAAGGGGATGAGAGTCTCCTAAAATGACAGAATGATATTCGGTAATAATTACTGTAATTAAAGAAAGTCAGGTATCTGCGCTTTCGTGTCTATTTTTAACGTACTAATTACATTGCATGCGAATATATAAATACACACACTTAATATTAGACAATACTTACCCAGAAAAGTCAATAATCCAAATAGGGATTAAAACTAAAACAATGACACTGTAGTTTTAAAAAAAAAAATCAATAACGCTGGATTCAATGAAAACATAAACTAAAAATAAACTGAAGGTAGACTGTGTGTTATTTTGATAGCTAAAAAAAATTGCTACAAAAAACTAAGATCTTCACCAAACAAGTTAACCCAAAAAAAGAAAAAAAAAAAAAAAGAAACTAACTAGCAAACAAGCAAACAAAAATTGTGAAATCCAAAAACAAACACACAATTTTCCTTGGGTTGGGCTGATTCAATTACCCCGTTACGGCCCAATTTGGTCAAGTTGGTTGGGCTGTGAAAGTACTCTACTCATGGCCTCAACAGTTCATGGGGAAGAGTCTTCTTTTTCCCTTTGGCGAGTAAGGAAAAAGAGTGATGATCTTATCTTTTAGGAATATATATAATTAAATATATAAAATACTATTTTATTAAATAATTATTTAAAATATTAAATTATTTAATATTTAATAGTTCTTAAAATAATTAACTTGATTTTTATATAATTAATGAGTATAATTATAGCAATAAATCTATTAAAATAGATAAAATATTGTTATATATTTAGTAGTATTTAATAATTAATTATGTCATAACCAAAAAAATATATGTTTTCGAGAATATGAGATCATTATTCTATTAGAAAGATGTGATTTTATATATAGTTTTTTTTTTTTTTTCCAATCGTTTCATGTGATCGCTTTGTTATTATTTGTTGGGCATAGGGCAATTGGATTTGAAAAGAAATAAAGTTTATCCCATTAATATATACTTGCCTCAGTTATGTGGTTTGTTAGCATAAGAATAAGCAACCTTGAGGAGCTTTTTAAAAACATGACATGTTAGGGTTTTGGGGAAACCTTTTTTTTTAAATGTACAATAAAGATATCTTTAGATTAACTTATATCTTAAGTGAAAATATACTCCCTAAGTGATTTAAAAGGTGTATTCCTCACATTGACCTCGTGTATTTAAGAGAATAAATTCTTGTAGACACTAGCCTTAAAATTTAAACTTAAGTAATCAAGGTAGGAATCACATAGTCTCAACTATTAAGTCAATTCTTTAAAACTAGTATTTTAATATTTAACTATTGATTAGGATTACTTTTTACTTAACTCAATAATTTTATCTAATGATGAAAATATAAATAATTTTAAAAACCATATTAAATGGTGTCCATTTTATAATGGCTTGGGTATTTTTGGAATGGGGAGTAGGGGAAGAAACACGATGATGAATGGATCCAAGATCTTATGGGTAGGGTTGCACATGAGCTAAATTGAGTAGAGTTTGTGCTTAGCTTGATAGAAAACAAGCATGAAAATTCATGCTCGCACCTTAGCTCAAGTATGACCTAACACCGACCAATTTGAGCAAATAACACAAGATCAGCCGAGTTGATGTTCACCTTTAGTTATAGAAGGAAAAAAGAAAGATGGGATAAGGCTGAAAGGGATGGAATCCATGGGGCCTTGCTTTTTCTCTGTCTATCTAACAAATTTATATGCGAATAAAGGCTAATTATTAATTAAGAGAAAATAAATAAATAAATAAGCACGTGTTGTCATGTCACAAATCAAACTAAAAAATTTTGCCAATTGGGTGCCTAAATTCTGAAACTGAATTGATTTCTACGGAATTTAGTTGGGCCAGAAGGAAGCTAATCAAGAGGCACTAAAGAGCGTAGACCACATGCTTCCACAAGCTCCATGTTGCCACTCACTCACTGGTGCTCATCCTTCACCTTGATGTGTGCCTTTCACTAAACCACATGCAAGTTGCCTACCGTGACTGTCTCTACATTTGACACCGCACATCCCTTCTATCCTTCTGAGCTGTTTATTATTTTTTATTTCTACTCTTAGTATATGTGTTTTTTGTCAATAAAAATTACTTTTAATATAATATGCATTTTTTATAAAAATAAAATTACTTAATTATCATTAATTAATACATAGTAAGAATAGAATTATAGTTTTATGTTAAATTTGATATTAATTTAATTATCTTTATTATTATATTAAGAATAAAACTATAATCTCTTGTATAAAAAAATTAATTTCATTAGCCAAAAAATAAATTAGAAGAGAGCCTTTTGTAATATATATAAAATTTTATAAAAATAAAATAATATATTTAGAATAAAAAATTACATTAACTATCAAGTGCAATTTAATTAAACTTAAAAAAATCATTATGATTTAAAAAAATGCACGTAAGAATTTCTAAGTCAGGCTCGCCTGCGTTAATCTCCTTCTCCTGTAGGCTAGGCTGGCATGCTCTTCAAATTTTGTCGTTTGCGAGTTCATCAACTAGCAGCATTTTGTTTTCGATTTTTCAGGTTAATGGCTTTTCACTGTTTGTTGTGTCCTCCAGCTGGCAAAATGCCATCCTTCTATTCCAACTATAAATTAGATTTTTTATATTCATGTAATGGTACATTCAAAGAACAAGTGTGTCTGTCACACAAAAGCAAGAGAATTTATATATACAATTCACCTTTTTCTCACAACATTTTTTATTATTATTATTTTTTTTTTAATGGTACTATATTCAATGTATTTATAAACCGCAAAAAATCCGGACTGATGTCAGGGTACCTCAGTTTCAGTTTCACTAGGCTCACTTGTAAGTGCTGTGTTGAATTTATGATGATAAGGAGGCCAATCAAATGCTGGCAGGCAGGGGAACCAATCAAGTAAAAGAGGTGGTTGAGTTGCTGACAGTCACAGACATCTCGTGGTCTCTTTCAAAGCCAGGTTGCAAGCAAAGCATGCGAATGAATACAGACTGTGGGTCCATCAACACCAAGCTAATTCGTCACATGGGCGTTTTATCTCTCTCGCCATTTAGTTCACCGCACAACAAGTCTGTCTGTTTGCTTCCCTGGTCTGGTCGCTTATATAAATGTCCATTTGAATGCCCCATTGCACATTAAGAAGTTGTCGTTTTGATGTCCCCACGTATATTCATGTTTTCCTCAAGGATGTGATACTCAGAGGTTTTTTATTGTAAAATTAGGCCATACATATATTCTCATTTTCTATATCACATATTGTTCAAACTCTGGTAATAAGAATGATATTAATTTTTGACAAAAGATATATGTTGGAAATAATGGGAAATCATTTTTTTTTACAAATACTTATGTCAGAAATTATATATCATATATAATTTTATGAAGTAAAAATATTAAATTTTAACTACATAAAATTTTTTAAAAAAGCTCTAATATGAGATAATTTAATAAAATTAAAAGTAATACTTAATAACTTTAAATAATTAATATAAATAATAAATATAAGTTATCATAATTAATGACTTATAATAATTAATAGAAAACTCTAATATTATTAATATTTATATATTAAATAATATAATAATTAATTTATAATCATAAATATAAATTAAATAAATATTTGGAATTTCCAATTTATTATATTTTTATTATTTATTCATTAATTTGAATTAAAATCTTCTATAATTTATATTATTTTTTTAAAATTATACATATTATTATATATAATAATAATAATAATATATTATTATATATAATTATGTGTACAATAATATATTATTATATATAAAATAATTGGCCAAACCAACCATTTTATTGTCACTATTTTTGGGTGATAGAAAACTCCCGCAATTTTTTCGCTACAAACTTAGTAGGTTTGGTCAGCTATGTTGATAATTTTTATCAATTTTGTTTAATTTATTTTATTGCTTTTACTATGTAATATTATTTTTTGATAGAACTTTTGACTTTCAATTAAAATTAGTCAGAAAATAATATAAAACTTTAAAAAAAAAAAAAACATCTATTACAATTATGTCAAATGGTTTTGTTGATAAATGCATATATTATTGTAGTGTCTATAATAACTTTATTATAAATAACTCTAAAGAATTTTTACACTTTTAGAAAACTCGTTGACATTTTTGCTTTTAAATACAATCAATTCCTGTAAATTTATATAAAAGTAACTCAACTTTTTACATCATACTCTTCTGTAATGTTTTAAAACTAGGCCACAAAATTGGCTCCGAAAGATTGTTAGGTCATAAGTCAAAAACAGGATAAAGTGAATGACATTATAAGTATATACATAATGATTAATTAATTTTAATATATATAATATATACTATATTACAAAAATTATGCTTGAATTTATGAGCTTCAAATGGAACAATCTATAAAAATTCATAATACAAGCCAAATTCATAAGCATAATATAAAGTTTTCAGATGAAGGGAATTAATACGTTTTCAAATAGAAAATGAACAAGAACAATACCGTGACATGCTTTCAAAAATTTTAACATATTTGAAAATATTTCACTTACTGAAAAATTCATATATAGGTATATTCACTTTCAATTAAAATTTCAAACAGATATGAAATTGAACACACTCTTGTTTCATGAAAATAACATATATAATTATATTTGTGGAATTAAGTACTTCAAACTTAAATAACTTCTCGAAGGAAACCAGAAAAAATGTTTAGCATTGGGTGACCCAAAGCTAGAGCCAGGGGCCCAAAGGTTAAAAGCTCACACAACCTTTGATCTTCAAAATTTTTGTTTAATTTTTAAATTAATTCAATTTTTCCTAGTTTAAACCAGTTTTGACCAAGTCATAACATTTCGGTCATCCATCGGAATTTCAAAGACTACTCAAATTATATGTCTAACTAATTTTTTATTCAACAAATTGAATTAGTTCGAGTCTTAAAATACTATTCTTGAGTATTTATTATTGACTTAATTGTTGGAGAATATGTTGAAACTCCATTCCGCATGACTTGTGCAAATTTTGATTCCTCGTGTTGATGAGCAACAAATCTGAAAAAAAAAAAAAGAAGAAAAGACATCAAATATCATGATGCAAAAGAAACTAATATCAGTATCTTGAGTGTATCACTGAAAACCAATCATGCCACTCCAAGGGATAAGGAGGTCACATTCTAGCTTGCTTCGCTAGATTCTATAATCTAGAGCATAAACGAGGCCAAATTAAATTAACCCTACAAGACAAATTAGTTTGCGTGTGATAAAAAGCAACCAACTTAACGATTGATACACCATTTTAATTGACAAATTGAAAGAAGTCTTAGTGATTGATCAGTTTGTGTAGGTCATCATACACATGGACTATATAGATGAATCACTCCCACTTGTGATTCTATTAGTACACATGACATGATTTCCCGAACTAATTAATCAAATTCTTTTCTCTTTCTCAGTGACACGACAAACAAAATTAGTCAGCAAGGGCAAATGATCAAGATATAGTGGAAGACATTAAATTCATTTAAATCCCAAAAATTTAACGTGGATGTATATTGATTATTGAATTATAAAAAAAGTTACATCCCTAAAAAAAATTATTTTTTTTGGGGTTTGTTGGGCGTTTTATGCCCGTGGAAAGTTTTTCAAAGTGAAGAAGCCAAAAGGGTCACCGATTTAAGTGCAAGTGGGAGGATATCTCCCACAAATATTATTTAATTTGGAGCCAATTTGATTATCTTTGGACGAAAGCATGAGTTGATATTTTATGTTGGGGAAAGCATTTTAAGAGAGTTGAAATTGATAGATGTACTATTGTTTTCCAACTAACGAAGTAGTCCTAGGTAAAAGAAAGAAATAAAATATATTTAAAAATTTTAAATTAAAAATATTTATATTAAGAATTTTAAATTTTGAAATAATTTTGAATGATCTCAAGATTAAAAATTTAAATTATGTAAATAATTATCATTTAATATTTTAAATTAAAATTATTTTAAAATTTAAAATTCGTAATATAAATAATGTTAATGTAACATTTTGAATTATAATTTTTTTAAATAAAAAAAGTATTAAAGAATATGAATAAATAAATATTGGTGGCTGGTTTTTTTTTTTGGGGGGGTTTCCGTAAAAGCTACTTTAGGAAATATGAAAGTTGATTACGGCAAAATCAACGCGTACTGCGGAAAGGAGCAATATAAGTGGTTGAGCAAGAACGTGAGGACCGATATTTGGAAGAAAAAGGCACACAATCATTCTATAATAAAATTATATAGAATGATTAAACCTATGAGTAGAGGCTTAGGTAGGACATTCCTTCAACGTGAAGCCATTTTGTGTGATAAAATTCAAGAAAAAATTAGAATGGAGGATTTAAATTTAAAATATTTATCTTAAAATTTTTAAATAATTTTAAAATTTAAAATTCTTTTATATAAATATTTTTAATTTGATATATTTAATTATAATTTTTTTAAAATTCAGCCGCTCAAGCAAAAATATCAAATACTGCCACGGAGCTTATTGAGAGAGAGAGAGAGAGAGAGAGAGAGAGAGATAGTATAAGTAATATGCTGATAACATAGCCCCTTTCTGTTTTTTATATATATATTTTTTTGGTTTTCACTTTGATTGATATTTGAATTAAAATAATTGAGAAATTAAATATGAAGCCACTACCATTAAGTGAAAAGGTTATTGGAATATAACATTTAGAAATAATGATTTTCAAATGAATGGGGATTTGCTTTTTGCAATGGGCAAACATAGCTTTTATTCTACTTTGTATAGCAATTTGCAAGCGGCGCCACAATATAGCAAAGTACATTTGATGCCACTAATATCGTTTGTAACTTCACCCCCCCTTGATTGCACAAAGTAAAGAGAAATGAAGATTGAATTTTCTTTTATATCTTATCTAGTAACGAGGTTTTGTGTAAATGCTAAAAAGGGAAAAGAAATATATTTTTTAAATTAGTATATAAATTGAGAATAATTATTATGAAAAATCTATTTTATCTTTATTATTACTTTTTAAAATAAAAGTATGATGGTTTTTTTTTTATTTTTCATTTTAATAATTTTTTATTTAACCATATATATAAATGAAATATTTTTTTATTTTTTTATATTGCACAAAATGTAATTATTCCATTTCATTTATATTCTTATTTTCTTTCAATTTTTATACATAATAATTTTGTTTATCAGATATTAAAATTTCATCCCCATAATTAATTTTTTTTAACAAATTGCCTTATTTATCATCTGAATTGATTACGTTATCTATGTTTGGGTCTTAGTAGTATTTTGGTCAAATAACCAACACTAAAAGTAAAATATTTTCTTAACAAAAGTGAAAATAGATGATCTTAATATAAGAGAATATTAATAATTCATAATATATACTTTTTAATTTTAAAACAATAAATGTGAATTGTTATTTAATAATTTATAACTTCTCATGAATACCATTTTTTATTTTTATGTTCTGAAAAGTATGTACACAAAGTATTAATTATAACTAAAACATGAATTAATATATGCATTAATGCATATTAATCTCTTATGATAAGTGACAAACATAAACTTAAATTTATTAATGAAGAGACAAATATACTTAACGCAAGTGGTGATACCAATATCACCAAGGTGTTATTATGATATGTCTCATTAAGAAATAATCTGGGCCTTTTCACTTACTTCAATTGTTTAAAGCTGCAATCATAATATAATGACATATGATATATTTACTTTCATTAATTAATTAGCCAACACTTTAAATTTGTTTTTATCTCCGCTTTAATAATTATAGATGCTCTTCGTCGTTTTTTGTGCAATAATGAGCCCATAATCATCACCATGGGTCCCGGACTCACCTTAATCACTTTTGGTATTTAATTAAAGAAAAATTATAGGTAAGCATCATAAATTAAATATATTTATTTGGAAAGATTTTAAAATTTAAAATTATTTAAAAAAATCTAAAAATCAATAGACTCAAGTACTAAAACTTTGAAATCTTTGTCATTAAGTTTTTTAGAATAATTTTAAATAAAATTTTAGCATAAATATTTTTAATTTGGAGTCATTAACTATACTTTTTTATTAATTAAAATGCAAGGTGAGATGTGTACCCTAATAAATAGACAAGAAAATGAATTAGAACCTTAAGATGCTGGGGGCTTTTGGTCAAAGGGTATCGGTAGTTTCCGTAATATAATTTGATTAGTGCTGAAAGAAATTAAATAGCTCAAATTCTCCACCGAGAAAAATGCAAAAAGTAAAAATCACGAAAAGCACATGATATGATGTATTATGTCATTGTTTTGTTCATTTGTATAGATATATGTTGCTTTCTTATAGAAACATAGTGATTATCATAGATACATCTCATGTATTTCCAAAAATCACAGAAAAATCCTTAAAACTAACTCTTCGCTGCATGCTGCATGGTACATGAACTATAAGAGAATGATATTGTAGTTTGAGTACGAATAAGAGAACAATTAATGCACAGTTAAAACTTTTTTTAAACACAAAAACAGGTTGTACGATGTAACCCACCGAATTTTTTTTTTTTTTAAAATACTTATATTTTGATTTTTTTTTTCCTTTTATAAAATTTGAAGCCATTGCAATTTGAAGAGTCACGTCACCAAATAAATTTGAAAAAAAAAAAAAGAGAAAGAGAAAGAGAAAGTGTGGATAGGATTAATTAAGTGAATTTTACATACTTTCCCTTCATCCTCTTTTATCCTCTCTCTTTCTTTATCTAAATTAAAGAAAAATTGAAAGAAAAGAAATTAAGAGGATCTTTTTTAGTATGAGCACATTCAATGAGTTTCATCCACTCTCTCTTTTTTTTTTTTTAAAAATTACCTAATGCATTTAGGCAATAAATAAAAAAATATATATCCAAATTACTTTTCCTTTAAAGGGTTGTTGGCAATATTTAATTTCTCATAATTATATAAAATTTTTTGTTGGTAGGCTATAATGCCTTGTTACATTCAAATATCATTAACTTTTGGAGAAAATCTATTTTTTGTCACTTTTTTTTATTTTTGATTTTTATTTTTTAACTTCATTTAATTTCAATTTCGTCTCTTAATTGTGCCTTAAATTTTATTTTCGTCTCTTAATTTTATTTGGTTTCAATTTAATATTTTAACTTTATCTTAGAGTTTATTTTTGTTCTTTAATTTTATTTAGTTTTAATTTAGTCCCTTAATTTGATGTCATCTTTTACTTTCATCCTCTAATTTTATTTTATTCCAATTAGGCCACTAATAGTCAAAAACTACTTAAATTTTTTTCTTCTCTAATATTATTAAATTAAAATGCTTTAAATATTTAGGCTTTGTGTGAATTAAGAGTTAAGACTAATAGAAAACAAATTGGGCTAGTGACACCCAAATAAGGAAAGCAAAGGTAAAAACAAATTCGATTACCAAGTACCAATCAATTTAGTTTGTGAAAGAATAAGATATAAAATTGAACCTCCAAATAGAATTTATTATATTTCATGGGGCTTACTTCTATCAATAGACAAATGGAAAAATTAAAAAAAAATTGAAAGGGGAAAAAATTTTTGCATAATTTTTGAAAATTAAGGGCCAAATTAAAATAAAATAAAACTAATGACGAAAGTGAAATTTAAAATAAAATTAAGACAACAAATTGGAATTAAATAAAATTAAAGGATAAAAGAAAATTTTTAGATAAAGTAAAAAAAAAACTAATTAAAACTAAATGAAATTAAGCAACAAAAAAGAAGTTAAAAAATCAAAAGTGTGTATTTGCCTTAACTTGTTAACCAATTAATTTTAAGGAAAAGTTACTATTAAGAACCATAAAACAAAATTATTTGCTCTAAATAACTTTATATTTTAAAATTATCTAACAAAAAATTTAAGAACCTAGTAGTTGAAGTGTTATGAGAAAAATTAAGGGTATTCACCGGGCCCAAAGGTGCGGTGGGCCCGGCCTGACTCGGTCAAATCAGGCTAAGTTAGGCCAGACACAAAAAATTTAGAGTCAAACCAAGCTAGGCCAAGCATTGGGCCAACCCTTAGAGCAATAAGAACTCGGCTCAGCTCAAAAAATAAATTTATTTTTTAAAAAAATATTTTTTATAAATATTTATATCAAAATTTTAATTTTTTTAAGAATAAAATATAATTTTATAAAAAACTTATATACAAATTTTATTTTTTAAGTATTATTTTGTAATTGTTATAATAAATTTAGGTTGCCCCTGAGGGGGTGTTTGGATGGAGGAGGGAAAAAGTGGAGGGAGAGAACAGTGGGGAGAAAAGAGAGAAAAGAGAAAAGTGAAGATAAAATATTATCTCGTGTGTTTGGATGGAAGAGAAGAAAATATAAAAGAAAAAATATATATTATTTTAAATATGATAATAATATTGTTATTATTTTAAATTTTTACATATATATTTTTTTAAAAACTTAAAAATAATAAAAAATAAAAAATAATTTAAAAATATTCAAATAATAAAAAAATTATTTTTGAATAAAATAAAAAATTATTTTAATATATATTAATTAATTTAAATATAATATATATAAAATATAATACATATTTTTTAAAATATATATAAATATTATATATAATATTTTATTATATTATTATATATATTAATATATAACAATTATATATTTAAAATATAATATATATATATATATATATACATATGCATTGCCAGCATATTTGACTAAAGGGTAGTCGGACGTAGGAGCAATCGGACGACTCTTTAAAAAAAAAATGTAAGAGCTCTAATCTTAATATTAAAATATATATTATTAATTTATAAAGAATATTTATTAAACATTATTTATAAAGTATTATTTTAATAAAATAAATATAATTATTTATTTTAAAATTTTATAAATATTATATACTAAAAATATTTTATATATATATGTTTTGCCAAGCCATTTTCTCTCGCAATCTCTCCAAATATGGAGAGAAAAATTTTGTGTAGGGCCCATCGTACTTTTTTTCTTATATTTTCTCTTCTCTTCAGTTTTCTCCTCCTACCAAACAAGAGAAAATTCTATTTTCTCCCCTCTCCTTTCTCTTCTTCCCACTTTTCTCTCCATCTAAATGCATTGTAAGAGATATATTAATCTAATCAAATATAAAAAAATAAAAAATATATTTTTTATAAAGATTTATATTAAAATTTTAATTTTTTAAAGATAAAATATAATTTTATAAATATTTAAATAAATTTTTTTAAGTCATTTTATAATTTGTATAATAAATTAAAAAAAATTGTCGAGCTACTCGATTTAATTTGGCACTGTCTTATATTAAATCGGGCCGAGTAGGGCCAGGTTCAAGTTAGGACAACGAGTTTTAATTTTAAAACTCCTCCAAAATCAAATTAAGCATCGAGCACGGCGAAAGTTCTGCTTGACCTCACACATATACACCCCTAACAAAAATGTCATTAATGACATTAGTGGCTATGACAACAGATTTTTTTTTTTGAATTTCTTTTAGTCTACAATTTGTATCTTTTATTATACAAAAAGGAATTCCATTAAAGAGACAATGATCAAATGAGAGTGGTGTCCACACCGATAGGTCTCATTGAACCCTAATCAGTAGTCACTTTTTCCCACAAAACTTCTCTTATACAAGAAAAAATTCAAAATCTTCAATCTTCACATAGTTTCTCAATTTGTTATGAACAAATTCTTTCTTATATGCACAGCACATCATCTTATACATTCATTTAAAATTTTGTCACCATACTTAAAATTTTAAGTTTTTTTAATTTTTTTAAATAATTAAAAAATTCTTTAGAGTAAATAATTTAATTTTATGTCCTTTAACTCTAATCTTCCCTAACTTAAATGCCGCATGATGAATGATAATAACGGGCAAAAATCAATAAAAGATTTTTCCCCCAAAATTGCATATACTTTTGTAAGTCAGCTTTATCTTTTAATGATTAATTATTCCAAAAATATATATTCTTTGATATTGATTACTCTAGCGACAACAGTTTCCCCGGAAAAAAAAAAAAAAAGAACAATTTGAAGAATTGACCTTAATTATATTCACCAGAAGTTTCGGGAACTAAGGAGTTACGTGCCTTCGTAATCGTAATCATTATCTTCGCGCGCGTGTCCATCTCTCAATATCCCTTTACTTTATTTGAATTTTAAAATTTTATAATTTTCATATGGTTTATATATTAAAAAAAAAGTTTTGATTCAAAGGAGTTAATTTAGAAAGATTTTAAAATTTTTTTGATTTGTCAAAAGAAAAAGACTAAAATTATTTTTATTAAAAAATACAATAAAATATTTTTCTTAAATCTTCCATAAAAATAAAATTTGAGAGGATTTTATCACTTCACTTTTTTATTTTTTTATTTTTTCTTTTACTTGAATATATGTATATGTATATGTATCATTTTCGTCTAATTGAGTGTTAAGCCATCTAACTCACATTCAGGGAATTGACTAATGAGATGGAAGCATTTAAAGTTTGATTTATACGGTTCCTCTGGCAATTTGCCAATGCCAACATTTTGTCATGAAAATGAGTTCAAATGTCCTCATTTTCTACTCTTACATTTTGAATAAACGGGATTTTCAGGTAGATTTTTTTTTTCCTTTTTGAAATATAAGAACTTATTGATTAATTAAACCTATATTAATTATAAATTTTTCTTTTGTTCAAGGACATTAAGGGGGAAACCAAGTTAAAAAACGACATTATAACTACATTTAGAGAAGCAGGAGTTTACAAGAGAATTTTAGGTAGACCGTAGTTGTTGACTACATACATTCCCCTCCCCTCGCCCTCCCCCTCCTTTCTCTCTTCTCTTGGCGGCCTGTAAAACAATAGTCTTTAAATTTAGTTATTTATCATGATAAATCACACCTACAACCTAGTGACTTCAATAATCTTTGTTCAACTTTTTTCTTTTAATGGAACTTCAATAATCAATTCACTTTGGGGATTGATAAAGGCAAATATGTTACTAAACACCCAGTTATGTATTCAAATACTGACTTTCAGAAAATATCGATGGATGTTCTTTCTTGTAGGCTCAAGTTTAGGGTGCTCTTATTAGTTTTGATCTGGTTTAAAACTGATATTTCTAAAAGGTTTATTTTAACTCTAAAAGTTTAGTTATGATCATAAATGATGCAACTCTGTGATCCAATCACCTAAACCCCCTAACCACACAAACTCATGTGTTGATAAGCGCCAACTCAATTCTCAAAATTCCTCATGTCTTACATGAAGTTGACAGATCTGTTAATATGCTGACTAACCACAATTTTGAGCTTGACTTCAGGTTGGATATTAGGATTCTATATCTCATTTTTTTAATTTGAGTCTTTTCGCTTATATGGGAGAAATTTCATCCCTTTTAAGTATTGTGTAACTTATTTTATTTTTGTTTGTCTTGGACGCCCATTTCTTTTAACAAATAAAATATTAACTCTATTTTTTGTTTGAAATTTCAATTTCTTGAGCCTAATTAAAAATGTTATTTGTGAATATACTTCATGAATTAGTTACATTTAAAAGAAAAGAAAATTATAAATTTATGTTTTTTTTTTCTTTTAAAAAAATTTGTTATCAAGTGAGTTTTATTTAAACGTTAAATTCATAGATATCCTATAATCTTGGCACCGCAAATCAGTGCCAAACTTCAACTAAAAGTTGTTGGCCCAAAAAAACAAAATTTAACTAGAAGGTTAGAGAAGATAAAATTAACTTAGTTATCAATTATCTTTAATTAATCCATTAATCGGTCCATGTGTCGCGTTAACCAATAATTAATGTCATTTTGTATTTATAAATTAACTTCACATCCTCAAAGGCTATAGGCTGACATAGTCTACACGTGTCCACAAGACAAACCTCACATGCACGTTATGATTGGGTTGTAGCCTACCACGTCAGCAAATTTGGACGGCACCATCCCTCTCTCCATATAACCAACGGCCAATATTTTCTGATAAAATGTATGATAGTGATTGTTATCAGATGTTTGAGGGTGCACAATAAGACTTACGCTACCCGATTGATCCAAATTGCCAGTGCTATCTCAACCGTTCGATGAGGATTGAGAGAGAGCCGAATTTCTCTATAAATGCGGAAGGAAGATAGTGTCAGTTCGATGCGATTTTCTTTGGCGACGAGAGTTGAGGGGTAGGAGGAAGACGATGAGGGATAGATAGTCAGGGTCTGGATTTCTTCTAACGAGTCGTTACATTGTCACCGGTTTTTCTTTCGCCGGCGAGGAGCTTTGCTTTGATCTTTTCTTTTTTTATTATTTTTTAATCCTCTCCGATAGCATATCGGTTTGAAAGAGCCGAAAAGGTTCGGTTTTCCGGCGAGATGTTACGAGATTCCGGTGACATGAAAAAACAATTCGATTCTTTGATCTTTTAACGTTGGGGTGTTGATGATTTTTGCCCAAAGATCTTGACTCAGAAGTCTTTCTATTCTGCTGTGTTGAGTCATTCTGATTGAATTTTGGGGTTTATGGTTATTATTCTTTGAAAAGAAGTATATGAAAATTCATTCTTTTAGCTCTCTGCCGATGAGTTTGTTGCCCATTTCTGGGAATCTCATGTCTCATAAAGACAAATTTTTGGCCGTTTGAGTTCACCAAACATATATTTTTGGCAGTTTGATGAAATTGGGTTGGTAAAGTCTAATAGGTGTAAAAGCATTCAGTTTTGGGAAAAGGGTCAGTTAATCTGGACTAAGTATAGTTGATTGGCCTTGTATCTTTGGAGAATGCATTGAATTTTTTGATATCTGGGGAAACGTTGGCAAATTTGCTGCATTCCGTCATTCATGCTTCTGCCTTTTCAAAGATTTGGCTTTTAATCTATATATGCGTTTGTTCAATTGATCTGCTTTTGTAAACGAATGGATCCTCTTCTAATATAGCGGTTACTGCAACAGGCAGGAACCCCATCTCATAATTTTTCTGCTCTCGAAGTCTGTGTGTGGGCTTTCCCTCATAATTCTGTCGCAAATCTTTGACTTCCGAAAGAGCTTGACTCATCGTAACCTCTTAGCTTTGAATCGAACTATGGCTGTCTCTTTAACCCGTTTCTCATGGTGGTTGTGGGGTAACAAGGAGAAAGAGCCCGTATCCAATAGTTCTACTCTGAATTCATCTTCTGAATGGGGCTTTGCTCTTAAGGAACGTGAGACTCTGAAATTTCCTTTGGTTAAGGGAACAAAGATAGCAGCATCTCACAGGAAGGGTAAACGGAAATGGCAGAGCAGGGAGCAGAGGAGAATTGATAGAGAGTACGATGTCGTATTGGTGCCATCTGACGGTGGTGGGTGTTTGTCAGGGTCTGAATCTGATGACTCAGACTGGTCCATCGGGTGGTTGGAGCCTCACGGCTCGGAGTTTCAGAGCGATGATGAGTCGGATAATAGTTTTGCAGTGCTGGTTCCTTGCTATAGGCCTGGCTGCAAGGAGGTGGAGAGTTCGAACAACGAGCTTTTGAGTGCCATCAAGAACCTTCCAGATGAATTTTCTTCTGGTAAGAGCTCCGCTTGCTTCATGCAAATTGTAATTTGAAATCTTGTTGCTTGTGATTAACTTTTTATTTTTCGTTTCGAAGCTCAAGCAACTTTTGTTTTGTTCTCTTTTTTTTTTGGGTATTTTTATGAATCGGGAATAGTTTTTTTTTTTCCCCAATCTGTAAGTTGGTTTGGCCATGCTGTTGTATGATTCTGATGAAGAAATCTATTTCGTGATCATCAAGGTAGTTATTGGATTTGTGACTTTTTGCTTTCGAAAGAGGAAAAAAACGAAATAGGTCTTTCTTGCATAGTAACTTGAAGTGCATGGTAATGTTTTGCTAAAACTATTGCATAAGACAAAATTTTCTTTTTCCTAGAACTGTTTAATGTGGCGATAAAAAACTTCACCTCGGTTTGCTTCTGAATCTACCATCAGATATATCCATTTTACTAAGACAGAGAAAGGTAATGCATTGCAGTAACTTAACAATTATTCTGATTCCTGAATTACACATCATTTAAGCGTAGTCAAATAATTGCTTCTTTTTGGGATTCATGACCTTGATTGGATGCTTTTGATTACAGAAAGTGATATCAACCTATGATTTTATGATTGCTAACTGGGTGTTGAGCGCCGAATAGATGAGAAGGGTATAGTAGATTGTATTATGCTAAGTAGATCCACTTTGGCTTTTGAAGAATGAGCCCCTGTTTCCCAGCTGATTGAGCTTGTATGAACAACATCTTACACCAATGTTCAAGCATGAGCATGATCTATATAAAGGCTTGGACTTTTCAAATAGAATGTTTGTGAAAATCGAAACTACTGGTCGTTTAGGGAAATTTTGTCGTGCAATAAATGATGGTGATGCGTTTCGCTCTATACCTGTGTTGAACACAACTATCAATTATTCACTAGCATAAATTTGTCCTGTAATGATCCACTGCTGCTTTTCTGTAATTGAAAATTCATCTGCCCGTATTAAGATACCAGGGGATGTGTCGTTCTTAATTTTTGTTGTTTTGAATTTTAATATGCAGCTGGCAAGAACTACATGGAACAATGGCTGGCTTCTCTTCAGACTTTTGACGCTTAGTATCAATTACAATGGACCTTTCTGACAAAAACTATTACAAGTGACGGAGATTAACAAGAACTGGAAGACATGATTGCCTACTTCTTAGGATTAGCATGGTTTCGGAAGAATTGCTGGGGCATGATGCTATCGTCAACGCCGGTAGACAGGCGTTAAATGTCCTGTAGACATCATTGTAGATATGACATTTTCTTGTGAATATGTAGATATAGTAAATGGAATTAGAATGAGGGGAAAGGTAGTCCTAATCTGTATGCTTTTTAGCATTTCAGTTTGTCACCATGTAAATGACCATTCTCCTTTTGGCCTAATGAAACTCTAATCATTCTATCTGTCTTCTATATCCCTCTTGTGGTTGTTGATAAACTGGAATCATATATGGGAATGGAGCAAGAAGATATGGTCTTTCCGCTCTTCCAAAACTGAGCTGGTTAATTCTATTCTCTTTATTGTTGGTTCTCATAATTCGACTCTCCAGAATTGATATGCACTTTTCTTTCCTTCCCTGTCTTCCTCCGAAACTTAACGACTCTTGAAGCAAAGTTGGGGGCATCTGGGTAAAGCACATTGGACCACATCAATGGTAGTTGGTAGGCTCACATGTAGGTGGGTGGTACTGTTGCCCCGTTTGGTCTTATCGACTCCGTGGTTTGATTCTCTCGCTCTCTCACCGTCTCAGAGGGCATCTTGATCATCAAAAGAAAGCCACTCAACAACGAATATTTCCTCAATCGGATAAGAAAATGACAATTCCTTTACCCTTTAGGCATGAAGAAGGAACACACTGGGAATTTGTTGTTGGTTGGGCGGAGTGGGTGAAATCTCTTTATGTAGTTGAATTTAATTTTGTAAGATTTCATCACTTTTTAATATGTCAAATTTAAGTCATCCAAATTTAAAAGAGTTAGCTCGGTTAATTAAAATTTTAATTGTATAATACTAATATGGGGGAGTATATTTTTTAAATTGTTCAAAGGGAAATTGAGTATATCTTTAAAACTATCAGAAAAGAAAATTTAGCTTGAAAATATTCCTAGTTATAATCCTAAAATATAATCAAGACGTGGAATGTAGTGGAAGTGATGGTTGATGTTCTCCCACAAATTAATAGCGTGTCAATTGGGCATTACTTGTAAATTTAGTGCTTGTTTGGTCAAGTTTTTTTGAGGGATGAAGGTGCTTATTTTTGAAAAGGAAGTACTTATTTTGACTTTTTGAGGTATTGGGCCCCATTCCGAGAGGGGAAAAAATTGTTTTAAAGATGTAGCTGAAGCAATTTTTTGTTTTTTGTTGTGAAAAAAAAGTAATAAATTGAAACTTCTTTAAAACAAAAGTAGAAGCCAAAAAATTATTTATTATAATACAAAAGTGCCCTTATCTAAAATCATTAGTTACTATAATACCATGTACTTTGAAAAAAACCCATAGTCTCCTCTTCTTCCATTCCTATTTCTTCTTTAACAATGTATGGTATATTTTAATATATTTTTATATATTTACACTAATTTTATATATTTTATGTATTCACTTTGATTAAAATATTTTAAATACTAATTTTAATTTTAAATAAAATTAGAAATGTAAATAAATCTATAATAAATATTTAAAATTATTTATTCCTTCAAATAATATAAATGATATTGTATTCATCCGATATCCTCTTAATTTGAAAAAAAAAAAAGAATTGACCTCCTAATCTATTAGTGTTATTATGATAAGTCCTTATTAACTAAATATAAACATTATAACTAATTAAATATACTAGAATATTCTTTTTTTTTTTTTTTTTATCTTCTCTAACTTATTTATTCATGAGGCGAGAGGCAGGAAGTGCCCAACTCATCAGAATGATTAATTTATGATAATTATTAATTACACATCATGAGTATGAATTTTCAATTCTTTTGCTTTCTTGTACGTGTTGTCCTTTTGCCCCTCTTATCACCTAAATCCACAAGCTTTTTTCAAAAATTTGATCTTGTGATAAATACGTAATACTAGTATAAAAGTTTAATTAGTTTTGCTTTTTGGTTCATGGGTGTGTTTTATTTTTTTCTCCAATTATCACTTTGATCCAACAGTTTGTTGCAAAACACCAAATTGAGCTAAAATGAATAGAAATATGTTTTCGTTTAGAGATTTATTTTTTCATTAAGATGAAAGTTGTTGGATTATTAGAGATCTAAATACATTGCCAACTTGGAAGCTGTCTAAAATATCGTATCAAGATTTATTTTCCCGAGCTTGAAAACAAAAAGAAAAATGATATTCTTAATGGGAATACAAATTTATTGACCTTATGATTATTCTAATATGTCAAAATAATGAGTGGAGAAACAGTAGTCCCTAGACATTTTGACAATAAAAAAAAAAATTATATACAATTTTTTTGCATTTTTTATTCTTAAATTTTTTTAGTTAAAATATAAAAATATATAATTTTTTATAACAATATGATATTTATAATTTTTAAATAACCATATAATTTTTAATTAAATTATATATTTATTATAATTTAATTAAAAATTTTAATAACAAAGATATTAAAAATTACACCTAACTATATTCTTTAACGATTGCCATGAAATGCTGTGAATCACGGTTGGGCTCTTCCCGTCTATTCATGCCTTGTATAAATTGATTGAAAAAGATGGAAGGAAAGAAAAATAAAAAAGATAATTTAGTAAATTTATTTAATAAAATTTTAAAATTTAAATAATAGGGAGTTTATTATAATAAAAATTAACATATCAAGGACAGATTATGATTTTTTTTATATTAAGAGGAATATTACAATTAAAGACAAAGAAAAGTGAAGAAGTATAATTTTCTCATAATATTAATCGCACAGCTAAATTTTTATATAAATTTTTTGTAATTTGAAAAAAATACTTAATTTTTTTAAACAGTGTTTTTTATAGAATTTTATACACATTGAGAAAAACTTACATCTTTCTCCCACTGTGACATTGATTTCATACTTAGGATAAGATAAATAAGGGCGTTAAAAAGGTCTATATGCGTGTTTGGTTTGGTGTTGAAAGGTGAAAAAATTACAATTTGTAACTCACAAAATGCAAAAGTTACGTTTTGTTGTTTTGCCCAAAACAACAATTTGAAAGGAATAAAAGCTGAACCAAACATGTACCTACCTCTATTAGGTCTGAGTTATAATTTACTGTTCAAGACATGTTTTTTGCACTTCACAACGTTGGTATTTTTTTAAATTGGCGATGATATTTGAAATCTATATTATACTATGTGCACCTACACCCAACCAACTATATCCTAAGCTAATAATGTTTGTTTGCTATTTGCAATAAAAAAAGATAAATTATTATTTTAAAAGATGTTCAACTTATATAATCTTTTTTCTATTACAAAAATATTACAAATCTTTCTTAATGTTAAAAGAGGACAAAAATGCCTTTTAAAGATAATATTCTTTTTTTATTAAAAAGATAATTCTTAAAATTTTATTTTAATATTATTTATTTTGGAATAAAAATAATTTTATTTTATTTTAAAATTTAAAAAGTCACTATTTTATATTTATCAAATACATATTTGATACTTATTATATTATATAAGTAATAAATATAAGGCTATTTTAGTTGATTAGGTATAATTATAATTTATCTTTTACTGTAAGAGAGATTAATGTAGCATTTTTTTTTAATTTCAAGAGAGAATAGTATAATTTTTCAGAAGAAAGGAGAGAATTTTGTAATTTGAATATCTTTCAAGAAATATAAGAATAATTTATTTTAAAAGGCCATATATGGAAAAAAAAATTAAGTGAGAAACTATTTTTGAAATAAAAAAATCCCTCTTTCATTAAAAAAAAATAGAAAAAAACTACAAAGAAAACAAATGGAATGCTTGGAACGGAGGAAATTTTGATGAAAGAAATGTGGGTTCATTCTTAATTTCCAGCTCTTTTAGAAGAAAACTCTGGACCAGGTCGAACTTCTTCTTCTCTAATTCTCTCCTAAATGCATTATAAATTTAATACAGAGAATTTTGAGCTGCAATTTTTAGCATTGTAAGAGGATACAGTGTATGAATATGGCTAATATTTTATATATAATATATTTTGAAAGGTATAATAATAATAATAATAATAATAATAATAATAATTCGATGATGATTTTTTTAGAGAACTAAACTTACATACATTTTTTTAATATATTTGTCATTATGTTCTTTAATTAGAATATGACAAATGCATAATTTTTTAATAATAAAATGGTAAGTATATAGTTTGGTAAGAAAATCATATAATTATTTGCAAAAATTATATACTTATTATATAATTATTAAAAATCATACACCATCGAGTTTTAATTGAAGAATTTAATAAGAAAATATAAGAAATTGTATATCAATTTTTTTTACACTATATTTCATTGATTTTTTTTATTACAAAAAGTTTTTTTGACAATATTTTCTTTCATTTTTTGGTTAAAATTTTATTTTATCAATTTAAATTTTATATTTATTTTAATGAAAAATTTTTGAAAGTAAATAAAAATGTTTTCATTTCTACTTTTATTTCTGCTTCTAAAACGAAGTTTCAATTTTCTATTTTTCTCATAGCAAACAAAGTACCTTTATTACCACGCAAAAGTAGGTTATTTTTTAATAAAAGTTCGGCCAAATATCTCATTTTCTTGAAATAAATATTTTCTTTTTTAAACTAGCTTCCATCCTCTTAAAAACTAGGCCTAACATGGTCCGCCGAAACAAAAAAGAACCCTAACAGACGAGAATAATATAAACCCCGTTTGGGCCCGAGTAAAATTTTTTTTATAGAATAAATAATATAAAAGTTTTCCTCTCGATCTTTTTATCGTTTTTATTTTCTCACAAAACAATTGAAACATTAAAAAAAAAAAAAAACTTCTTGTTAAAACTGGGAGAATATGATGCTGGGAATATTACTTCTATGAAACTTTAATACTTTTTTTTGGTCAGAACTATGAAACGTTAATACTTGGAAATAGAGTAATGGTATTAAAACCAAAAGTGATTGTCCAGTAGCGACCCTGGGATGACAAGCCAAAGTAGATAAAGGCCGTCCCTCCAAAAACAATAGAAGTACCTGTCTTGGTCACCTCACCATGGAAACAACTTTAAAGATACAAAAATAATGATAATAATATAATTGTTAATTAATACACTATGAAAAGTGTAAACAACTTATAATATTTTAGAAATACAAGATAATAAAGCATGGTCGGTTTAAAGCAACAGGGAAGGTTGAAGTTTGCTGGCACTGGCACGTGGGTCACACTGTTTTCTATTTTTTACTATGTTTAAGATTCACTTTTTCTTTAATATTATTACATTTTACTCGTTTACTGTTTTGTTATATTACCTGTTCTGATGTTTTAGAGGGTTGTCATGCTATTATTAGGTGCTATTAATTTTATTATTATTATTATTTTACATTATATCATAAAAATAACTCAACTGAATATTTCGATATAAGTAAAATTTTGGTGACATTAATTATAAGGCCACAATAATATTAAACAGAAAAAGAGTCAAGTTTTGTATTTCATGAAATAGTAAGAGTTAACAATTCAACGATTAATTGAATAATAAATAAGGAATGAACTGTAACTTTAAAAGCATTTGTGTAATATAATCACGTCTGCAAAGCTTTTCCTAATTTCCCCTTTTGTTATTCTTTTAGTTGCAACGCCTTTTGAAAAAGGAAGGTTCGCACAATAAATTCGGGCGAGGTTTGCTCCCCTCCATGATCCCATGATTAGCACGAGTTTCTTAGTTGCACGTTCTCTCTCTTTCCTTCTTCAATCTCTTTTCTCTCCGTTTGATTCAATCTTTTTTGTATTTTTCAGTCATGTCATGGATTCCACGTCTTCTTCTTTAGGCTGATTAAGAGAAACACAGCTTGCATGTTTTTTGCTTCTAACAATAAGATCTCTGTAGCAGCAACTAAGAGAAGGAGGAAGAAGAAGAAGAAGATACCAGTATGTTGCATAGAGCAGCAAGCAATGCATATTCATGGTGGTGGGCTAGCCACATCAGAACAAAGCAATCAAAATGGATGGACCAAAACCTTCAAGGTCAGCTTTTTCTCTGATAATAAAAAAGAATGGCTTTCTGGCTTGTTTGATCTATTAAGCATTCTATGTTACAATAGCTCAGACTATTGACTTTCTGTCTAAATTCATCGGACAAATATATTGCTGTTTTCGACCTTGAATAATCTCTGGATGGACTATTTATCAAATGAAAACTTCACCTATATTTGCATTACATGTAACATAGCGGTGTACAAAAACTTTCCACTTTTGCTCAGTATTGATCTGAGAATTTAGGCAAAGCTTACACTTCCTTGAAGTTAACAAAGACATTTCTTATAATACTAAAGGATTTCGGAAGAGATATTTGAGAAATTCTTTCACATACTTCTTAGTTCTTACATATCCAGCTAGTGTGAGAAGCCAATCAAAATTTATTAAAACGGGTATGTCAATATATCTCATCTTTTGAAAGACTTACTTTGGTGGGTTTTCATTTTGTATGGCCAGTTTGTACATATATGTACTAAAGAATTTTTCGAGGTATTCAACATAAGCTTAGTGTAATGTAATGGTTGCTTATTGTAATTTACAATAGACATGTTATTTTAATCAGGAAATCACAATTCACACCCCCTTCACCAATGGCTTATATCCCAATGTAAAAGCAACATAAATAGCTTTCTGGGGGCCTTGATATATTTGGGAAACTAATAGATTTAACTAAAATGGCAGATATGGAGGAAAAAGTGCAGAATGTTCTCAAACTCATAGAAGAAGATGGGGACTCCTTTGCAAAGAGAGCAGAAATGTATTACAAAAAGAGGCCAGAGCTGATACACTTTGTGGAAGAATCATACCGGGCTTACCGAGCTTTAGCTGAACGGTATGATCACATATCAACTGAGTTGCAGAATGCAAACAACACCATTGCTTCTGTCTGCCCAGACCAAGTCCCCTTTATGGATGATGATGATGATGAAGCATCACCAAGGTCACCAATGTCACCAAGGGCCCCTAGAAAACTACCAGAAGGTTTCAAGCCACCAAATATCCCAAAGCCTCCACTTAAAGATTTAAAAAGTGTCATAGCGACAGCCCCAAAGAAATTGTATTCCAAGAAGACATCCACTGCAGAAGCTAGTCCTAAAGCTCCTAAATCTGGACTGAGCAAAAAGGAGGCACTTGAAGAGGTTGACAAGCTTCAGAAACAGATTCTGGGACTACAAACTGTGAAGGAGTTTGTAAAGAGCTCTTATGATAATGCCATTGCAAGGTACTGGGAAACTGAGGAGCAGATCAAGGAGTTACAAGAGAGAGTTTTCAGTTTACAAGATGAACTCGGTGAAGTTATTGTTATTGATGATGATGAAGCTCGTCGTTTGATGGCAGAAGCAGCTCTTCAATCATGCCAAGAGACGTTGTCACAGTTGCAAGAGAAACAGGAAAGATCAATTAGTGAAACCAGGATTGAGTCCAAAAAAATACAGGATTTCATGAAGAAGTTCGAGTCTCTCATGGATGAGTTCCAATATAAACCGACCAATCAGAAAGAGCCAAAGACCAAAAGAGATGCAACAGAAGTAGCAGAAATAAAGGACTCGGACGAAGACGACGAGAGAATGGCTCAGCAGAGACAGGAGCTGCAGATCTTACAGGAGAAGATTAAAGAACACTTTGAGGCTGGGTCCCATTCATCTCTCAGTGTGACAGAAATGGCAGAGAAGATTGATGAGCTAGTGAACAAAGTAGTAAGCTTAGAAACTGCAGTTTCATCCCAGACTGCCCTGGTGAAGAGATTGAGAACAGAAACAGATGAACTCCAATCACAGATTCGAACTTTGGAAAATGATAAGGCAAGTCTAATCAATAACAAAACTAACTTGAACAACCAGCTGAGAAAAATGGAAGAAAAGATGCATGGACTACAGGATCTAAACCAAATTGTTGAAAGCCAGAATAACAATCTCCAAATCCATTTCACTGAAGCACGTTGTAATCTTGATCATCTCTCAGAGCAAGTCCAAAATGTGCAGCCGGATGACATGGAGGACATGGATTTTTCAGAGAGAGAAAGGAAACCATTAGGTGAAGCCGAATCAAAGTATGAGGTTAAAGGAGAAAATGCACTGAATCAAGACAATTTCCTTTTAAAAGATGTAAAATCGGATAAGGAGCTTAAAGTCACTGATTTTGTAGAAGATGAAATGAAGTCGGTCTCTGGTTCTGTACAGGATGTTGTGAAGTCAGAGAACAAGCTTATGGTCGCTGGTTCATTGGAAGATGATGTAAAGTCAGACCATGAGCTTAAGGTTACAGGTACACATGAAATGGAAGACGAACATCCTGTGGAAAACAAATTGTCATGCGAGTTGAAAGAGAGAGAGGAATCTGTAAATCTTGACAGTGATGATGAAAAAGCCAGAGATGCTCTAAGCGCTCCTGCTGGAAAAATGGCAGAAAGTTCTTCAGACAGCTTCGAAAACCAGCAAGAAATTGAAGTTAAGCCAAAGTCATCAGAGACACAGAATTCTCTCAAAGTTGAATCCCAGGAACAGGAAACAGCACAAGAAGATGAACCAGACTGGCAGCAATTGTTTATGAATGGACTGCAGGATAAAGAGAAAGTTTTGCTGACAGAGTATACTAATACTCTTCGGAATTTCAAAGATGTGAAAAAGAAGCTCACTGAATTAGAGAAGAAAAGTCAAGACAGCCACTTTGATACATCTTTGCAGTTGAAGGAACTGAAACGTGCTATTACCTTGAAAGATGAAGAGATTAGATATCTGCGTCAGAAACTAGGTCTCCTGCAAAAAAGCTTGGAGGGAAATGAGGAATTGGCAGGGTTAAATTTACCAATGCCAGCAGAAAAGCACGACATTGATGAAGTCTTAAAAATTGAGGAACCTGACTGTACATCAGTCATTGAAGAGAAGTTCCGGGTGAGCATTGATAAACTTCTAGAGGAGAACTTGAATTTCTGGTTAAAATTTGGTACTACTTTCAACGAGATACAGAAATTTGAAACCACTATCAAAGATCTGGTGACAGAAGCATCAAAACTTGACGAACAATTGAAGGCTTCAGAGGGCAGTGCTAACACAAAATATTCTCTAAAATCAGATGCACGGCCAATATACAAACACCTTGAAGAAATCCAAACTGAACTAACAGTCTGGTTGGGACAAAGCGCATTGCTGAAAGAAGAACTGAAATGCAGATTCTCATCCTTGTGTGATATCCAAGAAGAGATAACAAAGGCATTGAAAGCCAGTGCTGAAGATGATGAGTTCAAGTTTACAAGCTTTCAAGCGGCCAAGTTCCAAGGTGAGGTTTTGAACATGAAACAAGAAAACAACAGGGTTGCTGATGAGCTTCAAGCAGGTCTAGACCATGTAACGACTCTCCAACTTGAAGTTGAGAAGGTGCTTGCAAAGTTGAATGAGCAATTTGGGCTCTCAACTACAAATAGACCACAAGCTTCCCATCTGAGAAATGCGAATTCTCGGAACCGGATTCCTTTAAGGTCATTTATCTTTGGTGATAATCCAAAGAAACAAAAACAATCAATCTTTGCCCGCATGACCCCTGGAATGCATAGGAAATATCATTCAAGACCAAAGAGCCCCATGTAAAATATCCCAACTACCTTTTCTTTTCCCCTGGTCTTGCAATTTTTTTTTTTTAATTGGTTTCATTAGGTAGTGATTGAGAGAAAGAGTGCCCTTAAAAGTTACTTGTCAGAAGTTTGACTACATATAGGTTTCAGTTTGCAGTTATATCCTTTACATTTGGCCAACAGGCAGATACTGCTATAATATGGGTGTCAGAAATTTCCTTTGCATTTTGATTATTTTTTCAACATATATCGATGATTCATTGTTTTCAAATTACAAATATTGTCTTCTGAAATACAAACTGCCGTGAAATAAATCTTTTGACACAAAAACTGAATCAAGACACAGCTCCAACTTTACATACACCATGAAATGCCTTGCAGTTTGAAAACTGCACGAGTATTGACAAGTTAGAGGGATGCTAAAGGCAAACTGGGACAGAAGATCATCCCTTTTTAAAAAAGGTGCATATCCTGTATGTTGCACTTGCGCCCTTCTCATATGCATAGGTGATCATTACGTTTCATTGGGCACAAACAGGAAATTGGTACAAACAAATGGGAGAAGCAAGGCAGATAAAAGGTTGAAGAAGGTATGAGAAATCTTCCTAAAATTTTACTATCAGTTAAAAATATTTTTTTATAA
This sequence comes from Erythrophleum fordii, assembly GCA_032878935.1. Classification (NCBI taxonomy): domain Eukaryota; kingdom Viridiplantae; phylum Streptophyta; class Magnoliopsida; order Fabales; family Fabaceae; genus Erythrophleum; species Erythrophleum fordii. Next base: position 40,937,782 of record JAVQMF010000053.1, on the reverse strand, counting down.
AATAACAAATCATCTCATAATTTTTAAGTGTTTGATATTTTTTTTCCTGAAAAAAAAAATTTACACTTCACTAAAAGTACTAGAAAAACTTTGCAGGCAACTAAAATTCCAAGTCATGTACAAAAAAAAAAAAAAGGTATAAGAAACAAATTAGTGAAATACCATTTGAAGCATTATAGCCGCTGCCAGCAGTAGCTTAGCATTAGGATAACGGAAGTGGACGGATACAAGTCTGATTAACTTAACAAGCCCCCCTACCATTACTGTATTATAAGGAACAACAGCAATTTCGAAGCCTTTTTATAAGCATGCCTAAGAAAGACCAGTTGACGTGTTGAGGTTAATGCTCCTTTTGCTCACTTGAATGATACCTCTGATACTATTTTGGCTCCCCTTCCCCTGGCCATGTAAAGGCCAATATGATGCATCAGCTCCTGCCAAAAAGAAAAAATTTAAGAATAGAAACATTAAGATATCAGAAAAAGAAAGAAAGAAAGAAACATAGATGGCTGCATTAACTATGCAAGGAGTATGAGGTGAAATCCACAGCAAAGGGTCCCCCTCCCCCCCACAAAAAACCAAAAAAAAAAGTTAGTTCACTAAAGTGGGATTTCTTAAATAGAGTAGTCTATACACTTCCAGCTATAGTAGTCTTTTAGGACCTCCTACCATTTAAATAGAGTCTCTCCCATATCTCTTCTTGGTAAACCATTTTTACTTCTTACTGTAGTCCAGCTCCAATTTTTATTTCAGACAAGTTAACTAAACAACATTAAAGTCACAAGGTCCTCAATTTATATAACCAGCACCAGAAGGGCAGAGCATAATTGTCTGCTGAGAGGCTCTAAGCAATTAAGATATTGTTTCAAACAAAGTTGCATTATGATAATTAAGTAATTCATCACAACCCAAACTTTAATTAAAGTACCTGTGGATGAGCTATCACATCCTTGTTACTTCTGGCTACATGAACTGGAATATCAAAAGTAGCACAAGCATGGGAATAGACAATCACATCTTCCAGAGGAGAAAGGAGACGGCGATTTCTAGCAGACAGAGCTGAACAGACAAAATCCAGCACACATACATCCGTGCATATCCCAACAACCAAAATCTGTTAAGGACAAAAAAAAATTGCAGAACAAACAAATTAGACTGACAATCTTGGAATTTAAATGAAATCAAGCTACAACAGACTCACAAACAATTATATTACTTGTTTTGTTGGAAGACAGATGGAAAATGCTTACTTGTTTTATCTGATTACTTTTCACCCAATCAATGAAAACATTAGAGCCATCTTTCTCAATTGAACCAAGGAATCCATCGATGCAATCTTTGCGCCTCAGTGTTGCATTTGGTTCATTTTCCAACCACAGCAGATCTACAATTCAGAGAAAACCAAATTGATGCAGGACAAATTCATATGTATATATCCGCATTCTGAGTAATGCATAATACCGGGAACCAATTTTGCTTCATCTGTTCCGGCAATACAGTGAGGAGGATAAGGGGGCTCAGGAATATCGGGGTGATGGCTATCAAGGAAAGCAAAAATAGGCCACTTCTTTTCAGCGAACGCTCTTGCGATCCTCACTGATTCATCTACCATCCCAGAAATTTGTTTGTTCGGTTGCCTTGGGGCCTATAGAATTCCATAATCGAAAAGAATATGCAGTCAATGACAAAGTGATGAATTCGTGTCTCATTTAATCAAATCAACAAACATGAACCAAGCTAATAAATGCAACTATGTAATTAGATAACGGAAAACGATTGACTGAATCATATAAAGGTAAAGCACAGAGAGGAGAAAAAACAAAGAAAGAAAAAGGGGGATGATAGAAAAGTTTACGGAGGGCGAATTACCAAATTCCCAGCTCCAACAGTACAGAAGCCATTGACAATGTCGACGAGGACGAGACCTGTTTTGACGTCCCCGGACAAAAGAAGAGCTTGTTGCTCCACCGGAAGTTCCTCCTTCAACAGATCAATCGTCTGAGAAACCATTCTCTCCTTTCTCTCTTTCCCTTTGTTCTTGATGATATTCTTTCCGTGAAATTAAAAAAGAGAAGAAGAACTATGACCTTAAGGAATCCAAATGGATAGAGTGCTGGAGCAGTTATACACCCAATGGATGTGAACTATAAAAAGACGGAAGAAAAAGATAGTCAGAGATTCCAGGGGCCGTGGCTTCGCTTGCTTTCAGTTTTTTTGACTTTTTGCACTCTCTCTCTCTCTCTCTCCCATGCCCTTTTTATAGTCAAACAAGGAACAGGAAGCACCAACGGAAATCCCAGTCAACGTAGGCCAATCAAATTGTTCATATTTCCCCAGTCCGGTCAAAATTTGAGGAAGGTAACTGGGTTGGGCTCATTTGTTATTTGAATTGAATATAACAAACGAAAACCGAAGCTCAAACTTGATTGGAGCCTTCTCTGCGTCATTCTCGTATGCTTGATATAAAATGTGTTTATAATTATTTAATTTAAATTGTAACAAAGTCTTTTTGACTCTATCTTTTGTATTTGTAATTGCTTAATTAGTATTTTTTAAATAATAACATGTTACAGGTCGGTAGTCACTATGGCTAGCCGTTCGCAATGTGCACGTGTTGTGATCCCTGTCCCAGAAGACCCATCCCTTGTGACACTAGTCTCGACACATTTTAGGCTGTATGAACAGACACCCAGAACGTGTTCTTTGGCCACGCTGTCCGTCCCTTGACATTGTCTTGTCCTCAAGGCAGGCGGGCTTTTATGCTGTCATGGCTGGATTCATTGTACACGACCATTCGCTGGTATCAGCACCAGAAGAAAGGTGGTACCCTGTGATTTATGTTTTTCACAAGACGTAGGGCGAGTAAAGTTTTACCTTACAGGATCTGCACTTAGCCCTACAGTTCATCGACATGTCATGATAATTGTTCTAATTCTCTGGACCTCTCAAAAAAATACACATTTTCATTCAGATTTTATTTATATAGTTTAAATTTTAAATTTTAAATTTTTATTTTTTAAAAAATTATTTTTATTTTACATTTTATATCTTTTAAAATAAAAAAATAAAATTGAATTGTCTAGATTAGAAGTGCATGATAACAGAAAATCGGTTTTGCCAATGATAAGATCCATTAGCTAAAGATTGGCCAAGCATCTATGGGGTCCTATTTGGTATCAAAGCCTCCCAGTGATAAGATAAAGGTTTAAATGGTTAGTCAAAATCTTTGTGAATAGTAATAGATGCAAGAGGACCAGGAGGTGTTGTCCCCCTTACCATTGCAAGAATTAAGAGGAGAATAGGTAATAAGTAGAGTGCATGAAACATGACCACAAATTTAATTTGAACCTCTATCAAGTTGAATGTGTAACACCATGAATTTTAGCTCATTCTAACTCATCAAGTGCTTTTACATAACTTAATATCATAAATCATGTGAGTTTTGCATAAAAAGGCAAAGAAATAATGTTAATTTTAACATTGCACTGGGTCTCAAAATTTCATTCGGTGTCACGTGGGTCGTGTGAGCTTATACTATACTTCCTTATATTTAATTTCATCATTTCAACTCATTCGCATCACAAAAACATACTTACAACCCATGGAAACCGAAATGGGGTATGGAAACTTAAAGATCATTCTCGGCCAGAGTTGGTTTTTTTTTGGGCAAACTTTGAAAAATCATAACTAAATTTAGAAAAATCAAAACTATGCAATCTTGGTCATTCTAGAAAGCTTAGGATGTCTACTTCACACTAAGAATATGTCCAGGTCACAATATTCATCACCCAAGACGTTTGACATCCAAAAAACTACAGAGGTCTAACTGAAATCTGGAACTGTCACAGAATTCTGTAGAAAACTTTGAAAATATCTAATTAATTTCATAAAAATTCAATCCATACAAATGATACCAATCTAAAAATCTGTGAATGTTAACTAGAGAGAAAAAATATCTCCAGATCAGTTCATCAAGCCCAAACTCCGAAATTTAATAGAACAATACTTCTGGTCGGGCAATTTCATTGATACTGGATAGAAACTTCAAAAATTCATATCTCCCTCTCTAGACCTCCAAATGAGGTGTTTCTAGTTGCCACGAGTCACTGTAATTGCCTAGTTTCTGTATATAAAATTTCATGGCAATTGGACATCATTTGGGCCTCGTGTGATATAAAATAATTTCAAACCAAATGAATAGTGCAGCAAACCAAATCCATAAAATTTGCCAATTTCAAAAAATTATCAAATATTCTGTAGACCTCCAAAAATTATGATCTTTAGCTTCCCAGAAATCTCTCAATGAGATCTAATTGCATGCCAAATTTTAGATCAAGACTAGCTCATTTGGCCAAAAAGTGACATAGGGTTCCATTATGGTCAAATGTGGCTCCATATAAGGTACCAAATTTGTCAAATAGTCTTCCCTTGGTATTGGCACATTTTGGGCAAGTCTAAAAGTACATTTAAGACTTGTGTGAGCTACCCAAATAGTCCCAAACCTCATACATCTCATTTTGGCCATTCAACCCACATTTATGCACATATTCATCAAATTTTAAACTTGCATACTATAGCATTACATACTCAAAACATGTGCTAGTGGTCATATATCATTTCCATACATCTAAACATCACATAATAGTATCTTTACATATGTCTCAAAGTTTATAGTACATATACAACATCATATACATGATAAACCATCATTATGGTTCCAAAATGGTTAAAACCAAAACATAAGTTTGTCAATCTCCTTCCTTTAAGGTTGTTGGCTCCCATTAGCATATCCACTTGGTTCACCTATCATGTTAGATCATTGGAGAGGAAGGGGTGAGATTCAAATAATCCCAATAGCTCATCTCCCATTCAATCATACATAATATGTGCAAAGCAAGTTTCACAAATGCATACATGGAGAAGGTAGAAATCATAGACATTTTAAAATCAACATTGGCATGTGAATCAATCATACAGGACATTCAAGAGCTCACTAAGTGTTTGGATTGGCTTTACACTTCTCCTCGTGGATTTTGGACTTGCCTCACCCATTCTTTGAGCACTTTGGACTCAATTATACTCTTGGGAGCCCACTTTATTTTTGGGAGACTCTTTACTTTGTCTCAACTAAGCTCAAGGGTTCTTGGCTCATCCTCACCCAAGGGAAGAGTTCTTGGCCTTTCCACACCCAAGCAAACTCATACAAATATCATGGATTCATTTAAAACATAATGTGGTATCAAGAATCATAACATATAAAGACATGCTAGCATACTTTTCATAGCTTGAAAATACACATAAACACATTCTAAAACAAGTTAGACACACATCCATGCATGAGAGAAGGTGGAGAGAGCTACTTTGTATACAAGCACACACTTTTTTCTTAGCTTTCAAGCCTCCTCTTTTGGCCACATACCCACAACTTGGTGGAGATAATTTCTCTTGGCCTAGATACAAATTACAGGAGCCAATTAAGTTCATGAAACAATTTCTAGGGCCATGCGACTTGCTTAAACCCTAGATTACTCTACAACCTCTATTATGGTCTATATTGGCACCTAATGAAGCAGCACCCCTCAAATGATTTCTAGACCTTATTCTTTCTTTTCAAATATGATTATTAACTCCTTTTAAGCCACTTGGAGTCATCACATCATCAAAATAAAAGGCCTAACACCATGTTGTTTTTTTAGGTCATAATATGGAACTTAAGACACCAAATCACTTTCTATAAGTTTTAAATTTTTTCCAAGGCCTCTCCTCACTTTCATTCATCAAATATGACTCAATAATGGCCTTAGAAAAATTTAAAACTCTCCCTAACTAGGAGAACTCATCTAGGCCGAGGCGATTAAGCATATTGGGTTCTATGGAGCTTTCTTTGTTTTCTCAAGGGAAGAAGCATATGGGGAGCCTCTTAAGGATCTTGGGAGCTAAACTCTTACTTAGGCTTAGGAATTATCATACAAAGTCAGATTTTACAAGGTGCAATTGAAACCCTAGAACTTGCATCTTGAAATCTAATAGTTTTTTGTTAATTCCTTTTACATATTCTTAATCTCCACACCCTTTTTCCTTAGATTCATGCTTGGTTCTGCCTAAAAATTATCTCCTCCTAGGGTTTTCTCAAGTGGAGAAAAATAGTGGAGAAGGAGACAAAAAATGACAACCATAAGAAAAGAAATTACCTTGTTTTCTTATTTTTTTTCTCACTTGAATTTTATGTTCTTTGAGCTCCTCTCTTCAAATACGAACTTTCCTTTGAATATCTCCCTTGAATTAGATTTATAAACCTCATTTTAATCATAGGAAACAAAGGAGAATGGAGGAGAAGAGGTTTGGAAGAGAAAGAGCATGAAAAATTACTAATTTCCATACCTTAAACCTTTGATTTCTCCTCCTTTTCTTTCCCTTCTTATGAGCCTCATCCCCTAGGGTTTTCTTCTGATTTTAGATAGAACATGGTCGTACATAATGAAGGGAGGAGAAGGGTGCATTATATATATAGGTGGGAATAAGTTACACTTTTTAAAAATTTCCATTTTGCCCTTTGTACTTTACATTTTTGTTTCTCCTTCGTTTTAGCTCCTTTTTTAGAACCATCTTTTCCATTATAAAACTTAGGTTTCCAATTAAGAAAAATGCCTTTGGAATCACTCAAATTGGAGCTAAAACCTTCCCGAACGAATCCGTCAAAGTTCGGGCACACCGACGTTGGAAAACATCCACCAGAGAGGGTTTAGCTGTCCCGGGGCTTTCCATGAGTTTTAGGGTCTCTGAGAACCTTGAAGAACTCAAAACTTTCATTTAAAAAGCTCTCCTGTGTGTTTTTCAAAAAGTACCCATATTTACGAAAATACCACTGGCCTTTTGGCAAATTTTTTGAATCACTCTGACCTTGATTTCTGGGTAACTCAAGGCTCAAATCCTCTTTTTCTAATATTTAAAATTTTATCATAATTTTAGTTGGCCCCAATTCTTTCTATTTCAGGAACTTCCTTTTGTATCTGGCCCATTTCTGCCGTTTACAGAGAAATCAAACATTGCATTTCTCAGATTTACAGAAAGGCCAGATGTTACAGAATGAATTTTACCACTTTTAACGACTTTTGGTACTAGATCCAACCCTATCAGAACACCTTACAAATAACAGGTGCATTGAACATTTAACGTGCTTGGTGAGTATTTTGGGCTAAATTCGTATAAAGTATAGACATAAGCTTATCCTAGCTGCCATAGTGACCCTTTTATGTGCACCATATAATGGGCATTTTTCATAATTTCTTGCTAGAAACTCCCATTTTTTAATACAAAAGTAATCAAAAAAATTAAATTTCAAAAATTAATAGAACAAAAAGTAATTGCTATAGATATAATAAAACGTTTGAATTCAAATTCAACTACTTTAAAATCAACATGGAGAGAAACAAAACAACTTGAAAATGTAAGCCTTTTTAAATTCAAAATTGTTGATTTTAAGTTTAAATTAATTTGAATTCAAAATTAATTGTTTCAAAATTAGACTAGCCTTTTGTAAACTAGTTTGTGTACTAACCTGTAAAAGGCTAAATGATGATGTGATGGGGTCAGCCAAGTGACCAGTTAACCAATCACATCATTAACAAAATTTTTGTGTGTAATAAAGTAGTTTGAATGAAGGAATTGGGAATGCCCCGTGTCAGTATATAATTGTCTAAAGTAGATTTTCAAATGTTATAATTGGGTAGGAAAAAAATCTAGATAATTAGGAGGTGTGAAATGACAATTCTAACCCTAGTCATTGTCTATAAAATTGGCAACCTTACAAAAATGACCCATAGCTAAAATTTTCATTTGCTTCCTCTTGCTTTTGTTCGGTTTTCAACTTTACTTCTTCCATTTGTGGTTCTTTGCTAAAATTGGTTGCCATACACAAAGTCAAAGGTATTGTCTATTCTTTGCCAAAATTTCTTAGCATATCCTAAAATTTCTATTGAAAGTTTAGTTAAGAGAAGAAAGTTGTTATTATCATATAAATTTATTTTATTACATCTTAATTTTTCTTAGTTTTGTTACATGTTTAATGTAGGGTAAATCATAATTTTTTTAGTTATTATTTTGGAAATAGATTACACATAACGAGAAAAAAATGTTATTTTTGTGTTTGCCATTATTTTATTATTTTGGATATAATAACAATAAAAAATTGTTATTATAATTTGAAGGAAAAAATGAATGAAGAGATAAAAAATAAATGAAAGAAAAATTTGTTATTATAAAAATATAAATTATATTTGGAAAAATTTGAAGGTAGACAAAAAATATATAACAAATTGTAGGAAAAAATATACTAAAGAAATTAGGGCTAGAGACATAATATATTTGAAAAATAAGAAGAAATTGTTAAAAATATAAAAAAATTATTTAAATAAGGAAAAATATGTACAGGATATGTCTAAATAAAAATTATTTATAATTATTTAAATAACAAATAATGTGCAAAAATTTCAAATAATTAAGTAAATAAAAATGTCTGAAATTTTGAAATATTTATATAAATAATAAAAAGTATACTAAAGAAATTAGGGCTAGAGAAATAATATATTTTAAAAAAGAAGTAATTCTTAATATTTCAAAAAAATTATTTAAATAAGGAAAAATATGCATAGAATATGTCCGAATAAAATAATATTTAAATAAAAAATAATGTACAAAAATTTGAAATAATTAAGCAAATCAAAATGTCTAAAATTTTGAAATATTTATATTAATAATGAAAAATATAGCAAAAAATATGATAGGAGATATAATTTTTTAAAAAAAGTAAAAATTAATTTTTAAAATTTGAAAAAATTATGTAAAGAAGAACAAAATATGTATAGGATATGTCTAAATAAAAATTATTTAAATAAAAAATAACGTGAAAAAATTTGAAATAATTAATAAATAAAAAAGTCTAAAATTTTGAAATTTTTATATTAATAATAAAAATATACTAAAAAAATTAAGGTTGGAGAAATATATTTTAAAAAAGAAAAAGTAAATCTTAAAATTTCAAAAAATTATTTAAATAAGAGAAAAATGCATAAGATATGTTTGAATAAAAATTATTTAAAAGAAAATATCTAATATTTTGAAATATTTACATTAATAACAAAAAATATACTTAAAAAGTATGGAAGGTGCAACAATTTATTTAAAAAAATAAAAATTAATTTTTAAATATTCAAAAAATTATTTAAAGAAGAAAAAATATTTATAGGATATGTATAAATAAAAAAAATATTTAAAAAATAATGTGCGAAATTCTGATATAATTACATAAATAGAAAAAAGTCTTAGATTTTGAAATATTTATATTAATAATAAAAATGTGTTAGCAAAAAATATTTTGTAAAATTTTGAAATATTTTTTTAAATAACAAAAAATGGAAATAGAAATATAAGATATGAGAAATAAATATTATAAAAAATAACAAATAACTTGTGTTAACAAAATATATATATATATATATATAAGAAAAAATATTTTAATAATAAATGTGTTAATAAAAAATAGTCATGTCAAAAATAATAATAATAAAAGTCTATTTTAGAAATTAGGATATTTTAAAAATAATTCTATTACAACTATAATTATTTGGAGGATATTTGTATTTAGAATATTTGAGAAAAAAATAACAAGAAAAAAATGAGATCGTTTTCATCTATGTGAATGGGAGAATTTATGAAAGTGTCTAGAGTGCAATATTTCAATGTACGATATTGAGGTATATAATAATTGGCACTAATATTACTTTAAAGGAGTTAAAAGAAGTTGTTAGTCAAAGTTATGGCTTTTCCATAACCATATTGTATCTAATTCAATATACAAACCCTTGACGATGGTAAATCCAACGTGGTACCAAGCAATTATGTTAAAAAATGATTTTGATGTGCAGAGAATGTAACAATCACATTCGTGTTTCTCATCATAGTTGAATGCAATAGAGTTGTATATGGATGCCTCAATTATTGACCCATAATTGAGCATGAAATTTCAAGTAGGCTAAGCAAACAATGTATTGTCCTTACTTCCATCATCTAGCTATAATCGTTCTATTAATTGCTAGCTTATGCTTAACATTGTCACATCCTACCAATTAAGGCCAATTTGCAACCAAATTCCTTTCCCCCAACAATTGGCTTTATTGAACCCCCTTCTCTAATTGGTTCAAAAGAAAATATATTATAAAATTTTGAAAATAAATATGAATACAATGTTACACTTAACCCTAATTATGAATATGACGATAACAACGACAATGACGATGACAATGACGATGATGACATAATGAGTATGACAATGAGGGTGGAGAAGATCTAGTTGATGCCCTTCATGTTGTCCCAATATGTCAATTCTACAGTTGTATTCTTCCAACAAGTTAATTTGGCCTTAGTTAGGGATGATAAATTGAGAAACTCGATAATCAAATGTAAATGAATAATTAGGAGTTGTATATTAGATTGCAATATTCAAATAACAAGTGTTATACCTTGTTGTAGAACTATATCTTGTGAGAGTTACACTTTTAAGAAATACTTGACAAGCAAAAAGTATAAAAAACATCAGTGTGTTAATTATGACAACAACTGCAACTAGCAAGTTAAAGCATATAAAAAAGGAAAGATGAAGGAATTGTTCTAATAGATTATAAGATATGAGAATTCATATACATATTTGTCTATGACATTATCACAAAATCACCCAAAATTAGATTTTGATGTCATCTGGTCTTGTATTATGGTAATGGTGACTAAGGCATCTAATGTTCCAATTAGACAGATCATCAAATGGATAAAGTGATTGTTCAATTACACTATATCATATAGGAAAGCATGGAAAGAAAAATATAAAGCCGTTGCTGTTACTTTTAATAAGTGGAAAAGCTTGTATGCTATATTTCCTAGGTGGTTAGTTATGGTTCAACATTTCATACTTAGCTCATACGTTGAGTATGTGACCAAACAATGTCTCCCAAGTGCTTCTACTAATGAGCTAGTGTTTGTATTCGAGCACATGTTTTGGGTGTTCAAACCCTATATAAACACATTTGAACACTTAAAGTCGATGATTTAGATCGATGGGACATTCCTTTACAGCAAATATAAAGAGACCATGTTAATGGTAATGACACAACATGGTGACTGGCATATTATGCCCTTTGGCTTTGCAATTGTAGAAAGAAAGACACAATCAGTATAGACATGATTTCTTTTCAACCTGCATAAGCAAATGGTATGAGGATGACATAGGATTTATTTGATATTAGATAGATATCCATCAATTCTATCGACCATCATTAGTCCACAGGCTAGTTGGTAGCCATCATATGGCTATCATATTTTCTTTTTTCATTATGTGGGAAGCCAACTGCATACTCATTATAGGTCATCGAATCTAAGCAAAAGTTAAAAAATATTGGTGTATTTATCATCTCTAACTGATTATATACATTGTAATTGATTAGTTGCTCATAACAAAGCTTATGAGTGTTGGTTTGTCAATAAGAAATTAGTTGAGATAGTTACCATATATGAGGAGGCAACTAGGTAGATTACAGAAATCTTAAAGGAATAATGGATTTAAGTATATTACGTGGAAGGTAGTCATTATGGCCACATGACAATGAACTTGGCAAAGTCCATGAATGACATCTTCAAAGGGGCTAGATCTTTGCCTGTATTGGGTATAACTAAAGTAACTTAATACTAAATAAGCTAACACTTCGTGTAATATGTTAAGTAAGTTAATGCTCAATTGGTGGTAGGCTAGGTCTATTCTCAAACCCTCATAAAAAAGATGGCAATAAATATGCAATGCTCATATTTGTATGGTGGTAAATGGTGTTTAACAAGTAAGCTACATTGTTTGAGGTGAAAAAGCCTTATGACCAAATAAATTGCCAGTATTGTCAGTACTGCAAGGTGAGCTTGACTGAGCACATATGTCATTGCAGTGAAATCTATGTGAAAAATTACTCGTGCCAATATGCTTTTGTAGTTTGCACATAAATAGCTCTTGAGCCATGTCATCTTATGGATCCTGTATTTCTTTTGGATAACATGCGTGATGCATATAACAATATGTTCTGACTAATTAGAGGACAAAAATACTGATCACAACCAAGTAGTACAAAGTTGGTCCCAAATCTATCAATGCTCCATAAGTAAGGCCGACTCCATTCAACACGTTATTAAAATGAAATAGATTTTAAGACCTTGGGATAATCAAGTAGATGCAACCTTTATAGAGAAACCGAGTATAATTGTGTCTCCTAAATGTATCACAATTCTGACACTCAATAATATATTAATATAAATTGTAAATATATAATAAGAAGTTATGTTATTTATTCTCTTTAATTGTAAATGTATAATATTATATTATGTTATTTATACATATCAATTTTAAATAAATAATAATATATTATGTTATTTTTATGTAGATACTATGACTGGAGCCAGACATCTTATTCATTCAGGTCTAAAGGTTCAGTCATTTTTATACCCATAAGAGCGACATATATTATAGGCTATCTAAATGGCAAGGTAAGATAATTTGTCTAATGCTATTAATTATTTCATTAGGTTACATCGACTATGTAATTTAACTTTGTTCACGGGATGATAGGCTACTCTATCCATAATAAGTCCTATACAATAATCATTTAGATGATCCACCACCAGTCATTATCAATTATCAAAGGTAATGTGATTTTTATGGCGTTGTATGACTCTGATAGTAATGGTGTCTAAAGACACACATATTTCATACCATTTAAGGAAAGTATACAATCATCCTCAAGGACATAGTAGTGTAGTTGAGCCTATTGATCGAGGGGAATCCTATTGTGGGTGGGATGTGTTTCATCTAGTTGAACTTGTGTGAGTGGCTCTTAGGAATTAGGCCATTGGCTGATCAAATCGATGGGTAACAACTTATTATCACTTTGTTGGCTAAGAACTTTGTACATCTACAAAATGAGAGGATGAGATTATATATCAATTCACTCATGCATTATTCTTTGTATGATTTGGGGTTAGTTAATGCCAAATAGATTTAGTTACATATTTTACTTGATATATCTTTGTTAGAAGACTTCGAGTAGGCTAGCCATTTTAATTAGGGATCAGTGGTGTTAGCTTTCTCTATCGAGAGTTATACTACTCAACCTATAAGAACAATTGCAGTATAGCTAAAAGCTTAATGTTGTTGCATCTGTGAGCATGAGATTGATTCTTTATACTCGCACCTAAGAGATTGCCCATCCTTAACTCTTGTAATTAAGAGTATCATATGTTTCCACCTCTTGGCTTTATATATGAAATATAGTTAAAATTTGCTTCATATATTACTTATTATTTACCGAATATGCTTACTTATTATAAGATATAAAAGAACATTGAGCGACCTTCTTGTCTAAATGTCAGAGCTCTCTATATGTATAGAACTTTGCTAAATGCAATAAGGAATGACGAGATGTGTACCTGCTTTTGATTTATGACGCACATTGTGTTTAACCATTTTGTAATCAATTGCCTATAGATTGTTTAGCACCTATACTAGCCATAGAGGTGTGCGAGCTAATTCTCGAGTATTGTTTGATTTCTCTATATATTTAGATTGCATCGATGCCACTTATATACATTTGGATCATAAAATGGCATCATCCAAATTGTATCCTACAATAATTTGATTGTCACCAACCAAACATTCAAAAGCTAATTAGATTAAACTCCTTTCATAATCTACAACTTTGAAGAAGAACCCAAATCTATTGGATATTCTAGTATAACATTTTCATCCAATGATAGTATGGATGACAATATATTATATCTCAGTATCTTAGTCCTATATCACTAAAGAATCCTTTGATTACACGTTTGAGTACATGTGATAGTACTAGAGATGTACTTATCAGTGGATCTAAAAATCGAGTATTACTACTGGTTATACGATATATTTTTTAATAGTTTATCGCCTTTGTTATTATCATTTTCTTAATATATTGTAATTTGACATTTAACTTCTTATATCTTTTTAATTAAGTTGATTTATTAGAAAGACTTTATAAGATACACTTGCAGGACTTTCAACCTACAGATTTTCACAATATTGTGAATCAAGACTCTAGCAATATATTTCTTACTTTTGGTGAACAATAGTTCTCATTATTTTCCTAGCATACTAAATAGGCACTAGATTTACTCAAACTTTAGATTCTAATGGGTTGCTCGGGAAAGAGATATCAAGATTATTTGTCAACCTAACAGTCGACTGTTGAAAGAGATGGGCAACAATAATGGGGACTAGTATCGTATGATATTGGCATTGACATTCTTGGTGCATCTTCATATATTCTGACTCTAGTGTAGTAGAATATTAGCATAGCTAGTCCATCTTTTTATATCGCCTAACCAATTTGGTGATTTTGGTGAAACAAGTCCCTTTTCTTATATGTCGCCCTTGCCTATGTCTCATTTTGAAACCTTTTAGCAAATGTCTAGTAATTTCAAATCATTTGTAAAGCTTTTATTTAATACATCTATGTTTAATGTTACATATACTAATTGCTCTTTTGAGCTTGGATGATTGTCATAACTATGATGCTGCATGAGCCAATTCTTCTAATTCAGTTCCCATCCTCTAATTTGAATTCTCTACCCACAGTATAGAAGTAAGAAGAACCGAAAGAAAAAAGGCAATAATGACCACAACGTGAAAGGATAAGATCTCGTTATGGCATTGAAAATAATTTATTTTAATTTATTTTTATATTTTTTATATTAATGTAATATTATATCAAATATTATATAATTTTTCATTTATTATTGCATTTCTTCTAATTATTTGTTGATCTTATAATTTTTCTCTTATATTTAATTAAATTTAACAAAATTAAAAAAATGATAGGAATTCAAATTGGTTAAATCTGAATTCCATTAAAAATTTTAAAAAAATGTTGCATGGAATTCAAATTTAAGGAAAATACGTCAAATTTAGATTGTTACAATCTCAATTTGACATATACATTGCCTATCTATAAATACTTTTGCTTGATTACCAACTTCCATTGATAGGTTTTGGTAAAGAAGCCTGAAAACTTCAATTACAAGAACAAGAAGATAACATACATGTGTATAAATCAAAAGATAATTAAATAGATTAGTTAAAATGCATTTGCTTGTAGTAAGCAAAATACATTACCATATATAACTATCGCACAACAATCCTTGATTTAACCAAAAAAAAAATTAAAAAATAATTAATTATAGAATTTCATAGCTAGGTTTATATTATATTTCTTGTTCTCAATTACATTGATGTTTTTAACATTTCCATTTTGCTTTTAATTCTCTTTCATTTTTCCTAAAATGGGAGTCTCAGGTGTTTAGAGATGCCCCTGATAATGTAATAAAATGTTATACGTAGGTTTATATATTGAAGTTGACTGCGAGCTTCTTGATGGTGGCCAAGTCCTTATAAAATATTTACCTTATATAACTTCCCTTGTTGGTGATATTTGTGAATACCGTATTTTGTTCAGACATAACAAAAATCAAAACAGCAAAATATATGAAAAAAAAAAGAGGAAAAGAGATATGGAAAGAAATGGAAAAAACTAGAGAAGAAGGAGAAAAAGTTAAAAAAAAGAAGTATATATTTTTCCTTCAAATTTCAAGGCCCATGATTTTAAGCCCATAGAATCCACCAACCCAAGATAGCCCAACACCCAAAAAAAAACACACAATACCAAAATAAAAGAAAGACAAACAAAAGAAAAATCAATTAAAAAAAGCCATAACCTTGCTTCCTTTTCCTCTAAACGAAAGCCCAATACCAAAAAATGAAAATAAAACTTGATAAAAAAAAAACTAAAGCAAATAAAAGTAACTTCAGTCCAATTCTTCTAGGCCCAAAGGCCCAAACATGAAAAGAAAAATGGGCTGAAAAAAAAAACAAAGCAAAAAAAAGGGCAAAGCCATTCCTTCAACCCAGTAACCTCTCAGGCCCTTTAACTCAAGTTTGAAGCCTGCATTCGAAGACCTTACTTGGTGGTTCCCCTCATCCCCTCGATTCGGTTCTCTGGCAGAGGAGGGGTATGAAGACGCCAGCCTTTTCAGAGGAGAGGACCACGCTCACTCGGGCACAACCACTATGTACAACCCTCAGCTGCTGAAAGCGGATCACACAGAAGGGAACAAAGCATCACACACGAAGAGTTAGTAGAGTAGAGGATCATGAAGAATTTCTGGTGCAAGGAGCAAAAAAGGGACCGTGTGGGGACGCCTATAAAAGCAAGGAGAAACAGAATAGGAAAGGGGGGCTTTTTCTTCGAGGAGGGGATTCAAAAGGAGGGTGCGAGAGAGCACGAGGGGGGCTTTTGAGTGTTTTATCTGGAGAGGAAGCCGGTGAGGCTTCGAATTAGAGAGAATAGAGAGGAGGACAGCACGTGAGGTTGAGAGAGACTCAGGAGCGAGGGAGTTCCTGTTGGGATTTGAAGGGAGGAAGCTGAGAAGTTTTTTTGGAAAGGGTGATCGAAAATAGAGGCAGAGAGGGAAAAAAAGGAAAGGTGGCTTCAGAGAGGGGAATAGGTTAAATGGGTTACCATTTTCGAGTATAAGAAATTCAAAGGGGGTTACGGAGAGTCTGAAAGAGAAAGATATGAAAGAAAAAGGAAGAAGATGAACAAAGGGGAATTCTGAACAGGAAGAAGTGGAGAGTGAGAGGATGCTACTAGAACCGAGAAAGAGCTAGTTGGAGCTCAAAGGAGAATGAAGACCTCAGATTTTAGCCACGAATTCAACCAGGTGTTGACTTAATCTCACTTCGCTTTCAAGATGTAACTCAGTTGATCTCGGGTTGTGGAATCATGTATCTGAGTAGCCATTTTAGTAGGTTGCTTCATGCTTGTTTCATTTCTAATTGATGTAATTTCAATTCATTTTTTAGGCATGGTCTGGTTATTATCTGAGTGCTAAATGCTATAACGCCATCTGATTTCTTCTTTGCTATTTATTAGTCCCTTCAATAAGTTGTCCCATCCTTGCATCCTTTTCATTATCAATGCATTAGGGACCTCTTTTACAAATGTTGATATTGTCAAGCAGAAAATGGAAACTGGGTAGTTCAGTGAAAATCAAATTAGTCTTAAAGATCCCCTGTTGTTTGGAATATAATATTGAGTGCTAAATTATGAGTCACGATAATGTTGCCAATGGCATATATTGGGTGGTCAGGGTGAGATGTAGAATCCTTCACTGTATGGTTCTCAAAGAGTGCTCAGTAGGTATCTGATAAAATGCTCGAAAGAAAAAAGGTCTAAAATGTGGCTCAGGTAGTGAACCATTATGATTTTGTGAGAAAGGAAGAATTGCCGAGTTAAACTTCTTATTATTTTCGGCTAATCTGAGGTTTGGGTTTTTTTACATGCACTCTCTCTTACTGTGTTTCTTCATTACGAGTAAGAATATCTGGATCTAACCATCTTGCCTAGTAATTAAATGAATAATGTTTGGGTCTGAGGTGTCTTATACAGAATTGAGCTAAGGGTTGCTTTTTGAAAATTTGTTTGCCCAAAGTCAGCCTTTTACTCATCTTGGTTGTATCCTAATATTGACATGAAAGTTTCAAACCAGTTAACCTTTTGTGGCAGAAATTTATCAAGTACTGATTCTATGGGATGTAATTGAGGAATCTGGTTTGGTTACATCATTTGTGTATTTTATCAAAGTTTTTGTTGCCTAAAGCATTATATTCATATTATGGATGCGTGGGTTTAAAATCTTGGTGCAATTCTTGTTTAATTTCATTCGTTGGACAGTGCTTTGAATTGCCTGGGAATCTCAAACATGATTGTAAAAACTTCTCAGTTATATGTGGGTGCATATTGATGCGTTGGTTTGATCATTACTGGAAAACAAATGGTTGGCTTGAATTTAACCCCCCTTGTATTTCTATTGCATCTGAGCTCCACCTGAGGAGTTTGGGGGAAATGAGAAGGCTTATCGAAAGCGTAGAGGGTTGAAGAGAAGATTAAAGAGAAAGCTTCAGTGGGACAGTGGGAGGATATGGCATGGCAAGCATAAAAATGTGAGACAACTAATATGACTGGAGAGAGGAATAAGAAATGGAGAAAAACAAAAATGCAAACAAGTGATGTCTTTCAAATTCCCATCCTTTTCATTTTTATAATTATTGTTTGAAATAATGTGTTGTTTGTTTGGCTGTACACATAACACACACTATCACAAATTATCTTGTACATATTTGGGCTTCATTTCATTTTGTTTTATTTAGAATAGCCGTGTAGGATTCTTTGTCCCCTCAGGCACATAGGAACAATCCTATAGGTCATGTGTGGCAACAAAGTCTCCTTGGTACTTATTGGGTCTCAAATTTACATTGTAATAAGTTTTGGGTTTCAATGGCCCCCATCAAATGATTTTTTTAAAGAAAAATTTTCAATAGGAAAAAAGAACAAGAAAAAAGGATTAAAAATCTTTTTACTAAAAAGTTAAATTGAGTCTCAAAGATATACCTTTTCCTTTTTCAAAGGTTACTATGCAAATGATTGAAATGTACTATTCCAAAAATTCAAAGATAAGTTTTCCTTTTAGAGACTGTCATTTTGAAAAAAGATAAAAAGTAAAAACAAAAGAATAAAAAAGAGGAAAAGAAAACCCAAAAAGAAAAGAACAAAAAAAAAACCAAACAAGAAAAATATAAAAAGTAAGAATTGAACCTTTTGAGACTTATGAATTCTTCTTAAAGTTTCTTTCAATAAAAATATATTTCATAAAAACAAAAATCCTTGTTGTTTAAATAAATATATATATAATTAAAAAGTACAAAAATATATATTAAAAGAAATAAAAAAAATAAAAAATCAACAATGAGAAACAAAAAATCAAAATCTAATTAAAACCAAAATTTCATTTAAAAAAAAAAAGAAAAATCAATTATATAAAAAATCAAAAATAAAATACAAGAAAAATAAAAACCAATAAATCAATAGATCAAATAAAAAAATTTTAAAAGAAAAGAAGGAAAAATGAAAATCCTTTTTAATTTCATAAAAACATAAATAAAACAAAAATAAAAAAAAAAACCCAAAACAACCAAAAAAAAGGGAAAAGTGAAACAAAAAAAAATAAAAATCAAGCCAGAAGAAATAAAAAAATAAGAACAAAAATCAAATCTAATAAAATAATTTCATTAAAAAAAAGGTAAGAAAAAGAAGAAAAAATCGACTATGAAAAAACGAAAGTCAAAATAAAAAAATTAAAAAAAAATTACTTAAAAATCAAGATAGAATCAAATAAATTTTTTTAAAAAAAATCTTTTTTGATGTCATAAAAAATTTTAAAAAAATAAAAAAACAAAAACAAAAAAGGAGAAAAGAAGAAGGGAGAGTAAAATCAATCATGCCTTTTGCAAAAGTCTAAATGATTTTTACTCTCTTTCTCTTTTTTTTTAAAAAAAATCAAATCAAAAAATTAAAAAATTAAAAAATCAAACAAAAGCCAAACAAAAACAATAAAACAACAAAAAACAAAAACAAAATATCAACTCTAACACAATTTTCTTTTGAACTACGTGGATTTTGATCCCCATTTCAGGGTACGTAGGCTCTAGGCTCTCATCCTAGGTCAAGTCCGCTCTTGTAAATAATTATTTTTCTTTAATTTTATTTCTTTAATTTCTTTTCTCTTATTCTAAATTTTATTTCTCCAATTTCTTTTTTCCTTTTACTCTTTATTTTATTTTATTTTATTTTTTTACTTTTTATTTGGCATGTGATTTGTTAAGGAGAATTAAAATAGATTAAAGGTCATGATAATTTTGTACAACTAACTTAAGGTAACTGTTCTTAAGAACGGGTGTAGTGGGGTGCCTAACACCTTCCCTACTCATAATCAACTCCCAAATCCATATCTGGTTTACAGACTATTTTTTTAAATTAAAAAGGCTTTTCCAAAGTTTTGCCTTTTCAAAAAATAAAATTTTTGTGGCGACTCCTGAATCCACTTTTATTTTAATTTTGATTTCGGTTTTCGATTTTCGAGAATTGAAATCGAAATCTTCTTTTAAAAATTTTTTTTAAAGGCGCCATACGGTCACATTTTCGAGTGTGACAATATTCAATAGGTTGGCAAATATAGTAAGGGTTCACGGTATTAGGCCACTTGTATGGTAAGCTTTGCATGGCAATTGACAATCAGCAAAAGGACATTGCTGGGTGCTTGACATTGCTGCAGTTATGGGTATGGGATGAGTTTCCTGAATTAGCACCCAAAAGACCAAAGACACTTTATACCTATATTGATACCCTTTGCCTTTCCTTTAGGTTACAAGTATGAAGTATACTGCTAACATTCTTAATGTAGTTCCAATTTGTTATTCATTACTTGACATTGAAATATTTATTAGTTATCCTAACAAGTGGATAAGGTTAGAGAGTATTTATGCTTGAGTCATGATTCCCTAAAGAAGTATAGGCTTTTACTAGACATGATGGGTGAGGACAAGGTGTATTACTTGAAACGACATATTAATATTTACCAAGGAATCAAATGATGTCTTTATTTTTATTCAAATTTGTTATGGCTGATTAATTGGCATTCATATGTTGATCAAGATGTGCACTAGATGATCCTAGCTTATTACATAAACTTGCGAGATGTATGGCTCACTCAAGTCCCCCCTTATTTGTTTCTAAATCATTGAATGACACCATCTTAATCAAGTGCTTCATCAATTTGCTATAAGACAATCAATTCCTAATGCACTAGTGGATTCTAGCTACTTACACAACATAAAACTTGAAGGGAAGATTAAGAAGAATTGGATCTAAGAGCATTAATGTTTCATTTGTCTCTAAAACAATTGGGATCACTTTAGTGTCTCTAGTGATCATTCCACCTACATATTACATTACACTTCAATATGAGGTGGTATTGAAAGCATACTAGGCAAATGAATTTATCTTACAGGCAATTATGTGGTAAATTTTAAAATAATTTTCACTATTATTTTAATTTTCTAAATTCATTTCATTAAGGCATTTATACTAAGAAATCCATTATAAGATGATCAAGCAGCAAACCTATGTATATTAACTAATCATGAACCATAATTGAGCTTTAAGGAGACCATAAACCAAACTTATAAAGATATGTTGCTTACCTTAAGGAAACAAAGAAAAAGGCTAGTCTACAATCAACAAGAGCCTACCATAGGAGATTTTTAGGCTATTTATTTTGAAGGGGATGCCTAGAAAGTAAGTGACAAGATTTATGATAGTAAGGGCACTTCCTCCTTACTTAATTAGGTCAAAATTGGAGGATGATGATGAAGATAATGTAGCCATTGGTCCAACTAGTTCATCCATCCTTTTTAGAGGTATGACCCCTTCTTTTTATATGCTAGCGTTGCCATAACAGGAATTTGGAGTTGTCAAACCATCATATTATATGCAAACACAACATTAAGAAACTTTGGAGGTGCCAAACCATCCTACTATATGCTAATGCTACCTTAAAGGGATTTTGGAGTCATGACCTCTTTTTATTCACTTATCCATCACAGATGTAACATAATTTTAGGTCATTTGCAAATCTATTTTCTAATTTGTCAACATTTACTATAGAGTATGATCAATTTTCTTAACATAGGGGATTGTTGTATAAATAATAGCAAGGGTTTATGACTTTAAATTAGTTGATCTCATCACTTCATTCACTTAAAGTGGAGTAAGATGATCTCCTAGTTCCAATGAAATAAGTTGTACAAAGAACAAGAAAAAGAAGAAGACATACTACTTTTGGTGCATAGGCAATTTGAACGATAAATTAAAAGGCTACTTTATGGTAACAGTCGCCATTATATATAGGTAACTTTTCTATTTTTTTAAAAAAATTTGTAAGTTTTTTAGCACATTGTTCTCAAATTGTGTTAATATTGTAATTCTCAAATTCTTAGTATCACACATTCTTCTTAGATTGAATCATTAAGATTTTTTATTAAAAAAATTTTATAATATCAAAACATGACAAACTCATATTAAGATTTTTTTTTTTTAAATTACATCAAACCAAGATTGATTCGTCACACCTTGCCACAAACCACTTAAAATAAAATAACCACATGGATTGTTTGGAAAAATAGAACTGGTAGCAGGGTTTTTAGGTTAATCTTATTTTTGGTTGAATTATTTGTGTCGAAAAGGTTTTTTTTTTTTACAATACTTTTCATTAACTTGAACATATAATTTTTTTTTTTATTTTGTGAGCAAATGAAATAGTTGTGCCATTAATGTCTCATTTGGTAAGAATGAGGCAAAATGTATATTTGGTTGGAGTTTTCTCATTTCATTTCCATTCACAATAGAGAGACTATATCATTGTTTGATAAGACGAGGATTTCATCATAAAATTGATGGAATCTAGTCTAATAGAAAAGAATGAATTTTTATTGAATAAAAATGCCCTCAAATAATTTAATATGCCTTTTATATTATTAATAATTAAAAAGTATATTTAAAAAATTAAAAAAAATTATAAATGAATATTTTAATATTTTATATTATGAGTATTTTAAAATACTTTTTACAAGTTAAAAAATAAATATTTTATTTTTTTAACTAGGAGTATTATGGTCATTTACTCAACATTTTTTCTACTACTATGTTGATTTCATCCAACTAAATAATAAAATAGAATAACATTTATATTCCTTTTTATATCATACAAAATATGGTTATGTGATACAAAATTTTATTTCATCCAAACTTATTCTTATTTTCATTTCTACTCTTTAAAAGGTTATTCCCCACATCCAATGGAATAAGTTTAGAAGGTTTCTTTGTGCAACCATGCATTAGACACAAAATTTTTAATTTTCTTGTGAGTAAAAAAGAATGAGTAAATGTATGTAATTCTAGTCCGGACAATACGTGGAATACTTTTTTGTTTGTTACAAATATGCGTAATACTTAAATGTTAACAAAGAGCAATTTAATAAAAGAGAAAAAATTAAAATGAAATAACATTATATTTTTATTATGGAAAAATGGAGTTAATAGTATTCATTAAATCTAAATTCTGTTTAATTGTAGCACATTTTTTTAAGAGACATCTCTTTCGTAATAAAAAGAAGCATAAATTATGCTAATTTTTTTTTAATATCAATTTGATTAAATTATAGCTTATGTCTTTTTAGTTTCAAAAATTAGGTATGATTTCTTTTTAGTTTATTTTCAAACAATAAAATTAATTTTTTTAAAAATATATATATTACTTTCAAAAATAAAATAATTTTATTATTTTTATTATAATATCAAAAATAAAATCAGAATTTTATATTAAAACTTAATATTAATTTAAGGCATTGGCAAATAAGTCTTTGTTCTATTACTTTTACCTTTATCTCCAAAACACTAAGATCCTTAAATACCCTTCATACTTTAATAAGACAATCATTTATCTCATTCTTTTTAAGACTCATTCTATTCTTCCTCATAAAATAGTCTAGTACATTTAGTCTTTAACAGCTCTCTATTCATGAGCCATCAAAGTTCATCCTTTAAATACTTTTAATTTTCTCTCTTAACCTATAAACAAGAATTCTAATATTTGGAATTTTCTTGAATGATTTTCCCCTTTGACATGGTGGTATAAAGAACTCTAGAAAGTCATTACAACTTACTATTTGGTCCAAAAGCCCCTCTATGAACAAATAACAATTCAACATTTTTATCCTCCATAGGCCTTATCATATTGGCAATGACAATCTTTTATGGACTCAGAATGAAGCTTATCTTTGGAATACTTTTGTAAACTAGCCTGCTTGGAGAGTTGATGCTCTAAAAAAATTAAAAAATGTTTCTTTGTGAAGTAAATAACTACCCTCGCGTAATCAATTAAATTTTCTACACATGTCATAAAACCATTATTAAGAGAATTTATTTCAAGAGAACCCAAGATGCTAGATCATGATACTCTGGACCTTGAAGTCCATTAGTCAAGCCAAGCCCAAAGTTTCTATCAAGCCTAATGGTTTGATGAAGGTCTAGTTCTATCTCAGGATATTTTGATGGATAATTCCTAAGATTCTTATGTTGAATTCTATATAGATGACTAGATTGTAAAAAATCTTGAAAAAAAGACAAGGGGACCTTAACAACTCAAGAGATGAAGATAATAATCTCCATCCCACTCACGACCTATCCTCAAACAAAACAAAGACTACTAGTAGACCTTGATATATTTCTATGATTACAATAAAAGCATTTATATTATTGTGTGCTTTCAATTATTTAGGGAGTAGTGTTGCTTTAGTAAAATTTCTTTTATAAAGCTATAAGGTCATGTAATAATGTTGCCAATCTGTTTATGCCGACCTATTGCTATATAACCAAGTCTGTCTAAGTCTTGTTTTCAAGCTGAAACAAGTTCCTAAGCTCTTTCTTCTTTTGAAATCTTTTTTTGATAAATTTCTCATGTTTATCTTGCCTATTCAAGTATGTTCTTCCTAAGCTCTACTCTCACATTATTAATGAAAACTTGGATACATAATAACTTAGGAACTTGTTTCAGCTTGAAAACAAGACTTAGATGAGCCCTAGTTATATAGCCAGAGATGAGCACAAACAAATAAATAATATTATTACATGACCTTACAACTTTATAAAAGAAACTTTACTAAAGTAACACTACTCCCTAAATAATTAAAAACACACAATAATATAGATGCTTTTAGTGTAATAATAAAGAGACATTAGGGTTTACTATTAGTCCTTGTTTCGCTTAGGGAGTGTTTGGTTCAAAGGAGGGGAGAGGAGGGGAGGGGAGGGGAGGGGGAGGGGAGGGGAGAGGTTTTAATGATATTTTGTTTAGTTGATTTGGAGGGAAGGGAAGGGGAGGAGTTTTAATGAAATCTTGTTTGGTTGAGGAGGGGAGGGGAGGGGAGGGGAGATAAAATTAAATAGACAATTATATTCTTATTGTATTAGAATTTTTAATTTTTTTATTTTTATAAAAAAAGACTTTTTTTTTTTGCTTTTTATTATAAAAAATAATTTTTTATTTTTATTCAAAAAATATTTTTTATTTTTATAAAAAATTATCTTAAACCTCATTAAAAAAAATAAGATTTATATTATATTTTAAATAAAAATAAGAGTGAGGGGTAATTTAGTCAAATGAAATAAAAAAATTTTTCTCCCCTCCAAAAACTCCCACTTTTGGAGGGGAGGGGAGTCCCCTCTAACTTTTCCATACCAAATAAGGGGAGGGCCTCCCCTCCCCTCCCCCCCATATCCCTCAAACCAAACAGACCCTTAAAGATAAACTCATGAGTGGAAGAGAGATTATTATCTTCATCTACTGAGTTGTCAGGGTCCACTTGTCTTTTTTTAAAATTCTTAGCAATCTAAACATCTATGTCATATTCAACATAAGGATCTTGGGAATCATCCATCAAAATATCCTAAGATAAAATTCAACCTTCACCAAACTATTAGACTTGATAGAAACTTTGAATTTGGCTTGAATAATGGATTTTAGCGTCTGAAGTATCATAATTTGGCATTCCAAGTTTTCTTAAAATTAATTCTCCTAGTAATGGTTTAAGAGATGTGTAGGAAATTTGATTGATTGGACTAAGGAACTTATTTACTTCACGTATAAACATTTTTAAATTCTTTTAGAGTATCAATTCTTTGAGGAGGCCAATTTACAAAAAGTATTACAAAGACACAATGCATGGGTGTTTAGAAATTAAAAAAAAAAAGGGGAATACAGCAAAAGGGAAAAAATTGGATCTTACACGTAGTATAAACTATGCTAATAATCAAGTTTTAATATATAAGATAAATATAAAAAAAATTAATATATTTTGTAATATAAAAAAACATTAAATATAATTTAAAAGTTAGAATGTTGGTGGTATTAAATCATCTTTCACTCGCAGAGAGCATTTTATCCCCACCATGACGACGTGCCACACTTGACTAGGGTTGTGTGTACCTAGGAGTCGAGGTCCAGATTCATCGGTAGGCCGTTTATCGTGTGAGAGAGTAGCACTCGGCTCTGTCTGTCTCTTCCCTACAAAGTGGTGCCTCTGATCTGATCGGATCGATCGATCGCCCAGGTTTCTCAGCATGTGTTGCGGGCAGCAGCGATCCTTATCCAGAGACAACATTAACGAGCCTACGACCGGCAGTTTGCCCGGCCGCAACTTCTCCGTCGTTGAAAACCTCAGGGATCGGCTTGCCGAGACGGAAGCCCGTCTCGCGCGTGCCAGAGCTCGCGAGGCCGAGCTCAGCCGCCGCCTCGAGGAAATGAAGCGCTTCGTCTCCATCATGGAGATCCTCGAGGACTACCTTAAACGCCGGTTCCGCGAGACACAAGGACAAGTGGCACGCCTCTCGTCTTCTTCATCGCGAACATAGAAGATTTTGCTTGTTAATCATGTCTATACCATAAGTCCCTATTTTCTTTTCCTTTCTTTTTGTTTTTGTTGATTGCAATGTAAATGCTGATTGTCGTGTTGTTTTAGGTAATTTTAAGGATAATTTTTTATCAATCTCATAGAACTTCAAATTTCCTTATTTCTTTTTTCCCCTTCGAAACTCATCATCCTGGGGTCGTGTTTTAGGTGAAGGTGGATCTTGAAGGTCATTGAGAGATCCTGATAAATTGGAAATTTTAATGAATTGCATCACAAATAGTTATTTTTTTGGGTGCAATTAAGTTGAAATTGTTGTTATTTTGGTAGATTTTCAGTTTCAAAGGTTATAATTCGAGTATTAAAAGGCACTAACAAAGCTTATTATCACTTCAAAATTAATTTGCATTTGAAATGACTTTCCAATTTTGTGATTGCTCAAAATGCAGTGTAGATTTTTCTGGTCTTTTTGGCTTTGTTGCTGACTATGCTGGTTTATTACTTTGTCAGCGGGAGTAGCTTGAATTGGAGTACTTTTGTTTGCACAACTAATATGTCACTACTTACTACATTAGGTTACAAAACAAATTCATTTCAGTATATAATAAACACATATCATTGGCAAAGTGTCTAACTGTCTTCATTAAGCTACTACTGAGTCAACGTGGTCATGCAAGACGTCTGAATTTATCTATCTTTGTTTATCAGTATCTCCCAAAAAACAATACAGGAGCATGCATATGATGAATATGAATTTTTTTTTTTTTTTTGGTTGACATTCCATTGCTGCTTTCTGCAATGTTATGGCTTTATTATCTGCCTTTTGGAAAGGCAAGGAAGGAGAACTGACATATGAAAGCAAATACAAAGCAAGTAATTTTTGTCTTATAAATTTGTCAAGCAGCTTGTCTACTACTACAATTCCCTCATAGAAGGGAGAAGATGGTGTCTGAAACTCCAATAATTTCAATTGCATTTTCATTTTCAATTCCTTTGCCTCTTCCCTTTGACCAAATTGAGGTGAATGATCGTCCTACCCTTTGGCATCTCTTTTCTCTTTCCCACTGAGCATGTGCATACCGAAAGATTGTGATCATCCACAGAAGAGGAGAATTGCAATTTTTGACGGATCAAGGGCATGCTATATTTTTTCTTGTAGCGTAGTGTCCTTTGATATAATGACCATATTTATAACTTACTAAAACAAAGTTAATGAATTCTTTCCCAAATAAATGAACCAACAGAAATGAAATTAAATTCAATTTATGCATTTTCTAATCCTTTTATTTTGGAAGGCTTGGCTATGATATTTAAGATGCCTGTTGTTCTGGAGTAGGGAGCTGACCATACACATATTTGTTCAATTCGTTTTTAAGTTATATCAAGAATTAATTTATAGTATAGTAGCATAAAGCATTGGCTGATTATGTATAATCTGTCTGTAGTAAATTGTAATGGTGTGGAAACTATGTTCATAATTTTGCATAATTTTCTTAATGTTTTGTAGCTTGATGGATCAGAATGGTATGTGAAAGTTGTAGCATTTGGATGAAAAAGATGAAATGGAAGATGTAGTTGTTCTTTGTCAGATTCTTCCATTATAGGTGTTTAATGTGCAAAGAATTTAAGCCATATGCAAAAAGCTAAGTGGGTCCAGATAAAGTTTAGATGTGTCCAATTGGGACCCAGTTAAACGTAGGTTCTGCCATGTGTGCAGGTGTAAAAGAGGTGTGAATTTATACGTGTGCAAATGGCATAACTTTTCATTGCAAGAGTTTTATTGGAGTACCAAGTAGTATAGGTGACTAGTTTAATTTACTTTATTGTAAGCCATCTGCCATTTTGAAGATATTTGGTAGCACAGTTTTGAGGCTGCTCTAATTTTATGTAAGGACATTTTTTAATTGAATATGCCATTTAAGTTCACAGTTGAGCCCAGTCGTAGTGTATATATATATATATATATATATATATATTCACACACACGGTTACATCAGGTAGCCGCAGACAACAGTGATTTGCAAGGGATAAGTGAGCCAGAAAGTGCAAACTGTGACCCCTGAATGATTTTTTGGTTAACAACTACAAGAGTTTGCCCCTAAGAATTCCAGAATCTTCTTTTAGTGCACGCCTGTGTCATAATGCATGGAGCCATAAAACATCTCCATGTTTGTGATTGCTAAGAAACCTATCCAAGTGGTGTCCTGAAGGATTTTGGGTTTATTATTATCTAGAGGATTAGGAGTAAAGTCTTAGAATTTATTATTATTTGAGTTCTAGTTATCCTTTATCATTATCTTAGAGTTTATCTTGTTGTTAGGCTCTGTGTTAACATTATTATAAAGAAAAGAAGGGTTTCCACAATATGTGTGAGGGTTTCGCATGTGTGCAAGCTTCCTCTTTCACCATATATCTGCTCTTATCCTGAATTTTGCACCGATGAAAGTACTCATTACTGGAAATTATCCTTTCAAGGTTCGTAATTAATATGGTGAATACGCCAGAATATATGTCTTAGTGATATCCTTAATCTGAATTTCCTTTTTTGGAAGCTAAAATGTATTTATGCACCACTCCTGTGCATGCATTTAACCATAATATTGAAGCCACAATTTCTGATATTCAAAGTAGACTCGGCAATATGCCAGTAATAAGCTTTAGTTTAAATTCACCTGGTGTCAACCTGATTGTTGTACTGGATACACTAACATAAATGCCATTGATTTTTGTTAATTGTCATAATTATAGACTATACATGGGAAGGCTACAGGTGCAAATGTTGGATTAGTTGGCACTTTGCTATAAATGTATACTTAGAAGATTTCTTTCAGGGAAGAGTTTATACTATATAGTATTTCTGCGAAATGTTATAAAAGACAAGAACCAATTGTTTGTCTTATAAATTCGTTCATGGTATTGGATGAACTGTTGAAAATATGGATAGAATAATGGGCCTAAATTTTATGAATGCTTATGAGGTGGGTGCTGGATAATTTCATTGGCAGACCACGTTGGATCTCATGTGAAATGAACAGACACCTTTCGCACCCACTCGTGTTCATTGGCCTGATACACTGTAGAGGCCCGCACGAGTCCGGTCTAATCGGGTCAGGTCGGGCCAGTTGGACCACGCACGAAAATATATTTTGTCTAAACTGTAATAATAGTTATTTTTTTTTAATTATTAACATCTTGTCATATTATATATATATAATTTTTATTTCATCCAATTCTCTTTATATATTATAATTTTTATTACATATACAAATTTTTCTTATTTTTTAATTGTTTTCATCATTGATGTGTATGTTTCCTGACATTTCTTTTGTCAAATAACAAAAATACACATATTTACTTAAGGCTAATTATGCTAGTATAATTTATATTTTATTTGATAATACTAAATTATTTTTTATTATTAATAAAAATATAAGAGTTCTAAAGGTCTATTATTTTGAAATATATACCTATAAATTTGTAAAAAGATATTTTTATATTACAAGTATCAATTTATTAAAAAATAAAAAAAAGTTCGGGTGGCTCTAACCCACCTTAGGATCGGGTTTATTCGAGCCGGGCTAGGTTATGAGTATAAAAATAAACTCGATATCTTAATCGGGTAGGATATCGGGTCTATTAGGTGTCTGACCCAACTCGACCCTACCCATATACAGCCTTACCCACTCTATCGCTTGTATGTCTCACTTTATGTTGGTCTCGGGTATTGTAAAATGATACCATTTTGTGATTTATGCATTTGAATGGTGCTTGTAGAGAAGCTTAAGTGGAATTACTATGAGAAGGTGATGCTTTTGGGATTGCCAATATTTCAAGCGAGAAGTGAATACCCATTTTGAAAGGAGTCCACAGGGAGGTAAAAAACAAGTTACTTCTTCCCGTCGATGGTCGTCTCATTCTAATTTTCTTCTCTGGCGGCATTTCCGGGATTGTTTATATCTGTCCCAATACCTTCGCTAAAATGATATTTTATAATTACTAAAATGCCATTGATTAAGGTATATAATTATAAAAATGCCACCTTAAAAACAAATGTTCTAGTTTTTGGACAGATAAAAACAAGTGTTTTTCATTGGAAAAAAAAAAATAAGTGCTTTTCAAAACATTATCTTTGAAAAACATATTAAAGTAGTTTCCATTTTTCTATTTTCAAAAATATAAAATAGAAAATTATCTTTGAAACTTAGTTTTTTTTCCGTAAATAGAATAAATTAGATCTAATATACATATATGTTAGAAGAGAATGATTGTTTTTTCTTATTTGTTACTGTAGCATTTCTCTCCCCGCCCCCGCGGGGTTTTTCTTTTTTATCTATTTGTGAGACCTACAAAAAATTTGTTGTGGAATTTACTATTTTTTTTCAACTATTCATACACCTGCATGACTAGCTTTTGAGTTACAATAAAGTCAGTACGGAGAATGGTCCTTCGAAGAAGGCCCATTAAGATGGATACAGGATGAAAATAAAAGGGCCATAAGAAAAGGCCCAACTAAAACAAAATAGACCGGAGGTGAAAACTGGAAATATATGGAGCAAGCTACACTTAAAAGAAAACGATGTAAGGTCCACATGAAAAGCCAGAGAAAGAGCCCTATTAGATTGCATGAACGCTAATGATAGTTAACTGGTATAGGCAGCACTGCATGGTTATGAGGTACTAACATGTTCGAAAATAATGGTTCGTGGGTTCCAAAACAAAAGGAAATCACCTGTGAAATCCATGAGGAAGCTAGGGGATTCTAGTGAGGAGAGTGTATCCACTAGCTCGAGCTTCTGACGAGTTCTGTGAGACAATCTTTAAAGGCATGTTTGGTATCCGTGGGAAATGGAAAAAGAAAAGAAAATGAGGAGAAATTTTAATTTTATTTTTTTAATTATTTTTTAATTATTATTTAATACTATCTATCAATTGATATTTAATTATTATACAAACATTAAAAGTAAAGGTATTATAATAATTTTTTATCTATAAAATTATTATTTTTATATTTAACTTTATGAATACTAAACAAGTCATAAGAATACATTTGAGGCAGAAGCACCCTGGATATGCCAAATTATGACTTTCATGGTACAGTAAGGGTATGGACCGTGGGGCGAGTTTGGGCTTGGAAGATAAAGTGAAGAGGTGGTTTAGGCGTCTGGGGGTGTTGGTGGGACAAAAATGAATTGATTAAGTTAAACGAATTTCTTTTAACTTTTATTAAAATTATATAATTCTTAAATTATTATAATATAGATTTTAGTTTAATTTTAAAATTTTTAATTAACATATTTTTTTATTAATCTAAATATATAACTATGTATTATATTCAAATATACACAAATAAAAAAATATAAAAATAGATTTTATTTTCAAATATACATAAATATAAATAAAAATAAAAAGGAATAAATTTTGTTTTCATTCAATTTAACCTAAAAAATATATGTATTTAGGTAAATAAAAGGTATTATAGTAAAAAAAATAAAATAAAATAAAGTGTAGTGCAACTTTTTATTTTATAAAAAATTGTGTGTATATTTTAAAAATAAAAAGGAAATATATATAATTTCAGTAAAATAAAAAAACTAAGTAATTTACCCAAAATTTTTTCTTCGATTGAAGACTCCGGAAGATCAGGGGTCGATTTCATCAAAGAGCTTCGACAAGCGCCCCAAGGAGGTTTCGTAAGTGAAAGAAATTCCAGATTAAATATTTTCCTAACAAAACATATATATATATATATATTAAAGCATGTTTATTACAAACCACACTATTAATATCCAATTTTGTATTATAAAATAAATCTCTACCTCAAGCAGCGGAAAAAATTAACAACGTAACTCCAGCCATAATCATTAATTGAAGAATTAAACCTCAGTCAGTAATCGTACAAGTTCATATACAATTTTTTAACTGATCAAGCAACCTAACGTGATGGTAACAGGGAATGAGGCCTTTCAATAAGAAATCTTCTTAAGTTTGTCCTCCGTAACCAATTTAAATTAGAAAAATGGGGACTATTCTTATATTTTAAAATTTTAAATATAATATTAAAAACATATCAGATGTTTCAAATACTATCTAATATTAAATGTATTAAATATTTTGAATCTTAAATTTGATCCAATAGGCTTACCCAAGTTAGAGCGTTTGGTTAGGTAGGGAAAATAAACATTGTTAGAGATCTTATATATGAAAGGAAAGTTTAGTATTACTCCTCAACACTCATGCAATAACTAATGAGATCAAGAATTCCAGTTCAATTTTAAGATTAAAATAATATATTTAAGGTTAGAACGTATAGATTTGGAAGAGAAATAAAAAGTTCAACTTATAGAATATTTTAACATCGCAATTATTTAAAACATTTTATACTTACTGTATGTTGTCTGGATAGACCAAATTGCGTTGTTTGAATTTTAAAATTTAATTATTATTATTATTATTATTAATGAATAAATTATGCAAATAATTTATATTAATTTTAGCATGTTATGTTCTGTTTTTTTTTTTGGTTTTACATGCATGATTCATTGCACGGCTAATAATTTGGCTTCGCTTTTTGATTCTTAAACGCATCAATTTGGTTATTGACAAAGAGTTGGAAAAATCATGACAATTTGTCAGCATTCATTGAAGAATGATGTCTCTCTTAGTGCGTGTCATTACTTTTTATTATTATATTTTGTATGATTCGTAAAATTCACTTCAAGCTATATAGAGAAGCAAGAATCACAAACTAAGGTATTAATATACAAAATAAATAAAGAAAAACGTTTTTGGCCGAAAAATTGAAGTATTAATGAAAAAAAAAAAACAAGGAACCGACAACCGACAATTTTATGTGGTTAGTTACATCATGGAAGTCATGAATATCAAATTTTGGAGTGAGGAGGGAAAAAGTGGAGGGAGAGAAAAGTAGAGAGAAAAAAGAGAGAGGAGAAAGATAAAGAAAAATATTATTTTTTTGTGTATTTGGATAGAATAAAAAAAATATAAAAGAAAAAAAATATATTATTTTAAATAAGATAATAATGTTGTTATTATTTTAAATTTTTATATATATATTTTGTAAAACTTAAAAATAATAAAAAATAAAAAATAATTTAAAAATATTCAAATAATAAAAAATTATTTTTGAATAAAATAAAAAATTATTTTAATATATATTAATTAATTTAAATATAATATATATAAATATAATAAATATTTTTTAATTATATATAAATATTATATATAATATTTTATTACATTATTATATATATTAATATATAACAATTATATATTTAAAAATATTATATATATATATATATATATATCATATCCGACTAAAAGGTGATCAGACGTACGGTTGTTTGCAGTCGGATGACTCTTTTTTAAAAAAAAAATATATGCAAGAGCTCTAATTTTAATATTAAAAAATATATTATTAATTTACAAAGAATATTTATTAAATATTATTTTATAAATTATTATTTTAATAAAATAAATATAATTATTTATTTTAAAATTTTATAAATATTATATACTAAAAATATTTTATTTATATATATATATGTTTTGCTGAGCCATTTTCTCTCACAATCTCTCTAAATATAAACAGAAAAATTTTGCGTAAGGCATATTGTATTTTTTCTTTTATATTTTTTCTTCTCTCCAGCTTTCTCCTTTCTTTTCTCTTCTTCGCATTTTTCTCTCCATCCAAACACACTGGTTGTTGCTTGGAGTGGTTCACTTCTTAACTGGTAAAGAAAGGGAAATTACAAAGTATAATGAGTACTATTATTTCAAAACGAAATTGACTATTTTGCCGTGATTAATTATATAGTGAGAAAAAGAATAATACAAAAAGATAAAGATGTATAAAAAATTTATTCTTTTCTTTTATATTTATTATCTCTTTTTTTATATCTCTATTTGATTGCATTATAAATAATTTATTTATGATTATAGATGACCCAAACTCATTTTAAAACACCTTTTATTTTCATGAATCATGCTGTCATGAATTATAGAAAAAAAAAATTATATGTAATTTTTTATAATTTTATAATTAAAATTTTTAATTAAAATATGATAAATATATAATTTTTTAATAAAAATATAATAAATGTATAATTTTTATTGATAATTATATAAGTTTTTAACTAAACTATACACTATATATGGTTTTGTTCTGTTTTTATTTTTTATTTTTTTAAAGAAATAAAAAATTTTAATTGTTTTTACATTTATTTTAATTTTTTTTCGCCTTCACCTTGTACATTATATTTGGAATAAGTGAAGCCTGAGAAATTGATTTCAAGAAAAGGATTTAGAAAATGTGACAATAAATTGAGATAAATAAAACTAAATTGCAACATGACCAATAAAATAATAACGAGTGGATAATGTATAATTTTAAATTGTCTCCCTTGTGGTGGCTTCTCAATTCCCAGTTCTAACCTCGCTGAGACTTTCCCAGAAATTTAGTTCAGTGTGTTGTCCCGTTGAAATGAGCGTTAAAATAGGTATTGCAAAGAAAATTTCAATCTTTTGAGACATCGGGTATAGTATCATTAGATTCTTATTTTTGTTTAAAAATATATATTAACAAATAATAAAATTTAGATAAAAATAAAAATTCAATAATATCTACTCTAAAAAAAGGAGCTGTTCTTCATAACAATGCCACAGAAAAATGAGGGCAGCGTAATACATATTTGAATTTCGTTCTTTAATTGCCCAACAATTAATGCCCCACACCAGAAACTACAATTTCCGCCATATCATTTCGAATTAAATTGAATATTGTAGATTTTGAATTAAAAAAAAAGATTAAATTAATCCTTTATGTTCCTATTTTGCAGGAGAATCAGTCTCTTCTCTTCAAAGGATTTCAAATTATAAGGAGGTTTCAATGACTTGAAATAAAAGAGTGGGAATTTCCCAATTTAATTAACACTTTGAGCAATTTATTTTTCAAAACATATAGAGAAAAATAATGTGATTTTTAAAATTTGACATCAGAGTAAAGGGTTAAAAGCATAAAGGAATATGTATGGATTCAGACTAATTTGATCTTATATTTTCTACAGCAATCATAAAAGTAAGAAATTTTTTTTTTATAAAGTTTGGACGATCACTAAATACAAGGCAATACTAAAAAACAAGGATCAACAACACTTGATTTTACAGAATATACTACACACAGAATAACTCATTTAGTTAATTTGATAAATTTTGAGGACATAGATTAAAAAAAGAAAGGAAAAATTAAAATTAAGGATCTCAAATTTCTAAAATTTATAACGGAGGATTTTATTATAATCAGATTTTTTAAAAAGTTATAACCAGGTATTTTTTACAATAACTTTTGTAAACCTAAGATCATTGAATATAATTTTTTTTTAAAGGACTTGATTAGACAGATATAAAATTAGAGCATAGTCATGATCTACAAAATTTCAACAGCATAGATGCCTGAAACTTTTGCAGAGAAATAAATTAAAGGTAGACACACTTATCTTTAAAGACAATAAAAAGTTATTGAGAAATGCAAGAAAAGAGGGAACATAATAAGTTATTGAAAAACGATGTAGAGTGAATTCCACATCAGTGCATATGCTAGTTACAAGTTTAATAGATCAATTATGGTATTATACATTAATTGTTTAACAATATATGGTATAATCAAGCTACTCAATTTAAATAGAAGAACAATTTTTTTTTTGGCTACCAATTATTAATTAAAAAAACTTCGCAATACATCAAGTTGTTTTAGACTTCGGATATATACACATGTAAAATATAGGAAAAATTATAATTACCTCAAGTTAGAATTTTTTGTTCTTGAGTCATATAAAATAATTTAAAATTTTTAACATAAATATCTTTAATTTAGAATCTTTAACTATAATTTTTCTTAAAATATAAATAATAAGAGGTATTTGAAGATCGAAACCCATTGAATGCTTGAGACTTAAATATTGGAAACTCTTTTGGTTGGCGAAATATTAAGTATGTAAAATATATATATATATATATATAAAAAATAGAATTTTTCCTGTTGACAAATTCCATAACATAGTAAAGAATAATAAAGTAGCTAAATTTTCACTCCAGTTGGTTGATGCTTAAAGTTATGGAAGTAAAAGGCTGAAAAACACACTTTTCAGAAATAATTGGTTTTTCAGTTGGAGGATCACTTTACAGAAACAGTCTTTTCTCTTAAGCTCAAAGCCTGCAAAGTCAATTATTCGCGTTTAACTGACACTCTTGATATTGGGCCATTCTTATATAACAAAAAACACTATTTTGATGAAAATAAGTTAGTAGGATAAAAAATTATTTTTATATTTTTACTTTAAAAAATATAATTTAATAGTTAAAATAATAATTTAAGAGATAAAAATAATTAAAAAATATAATATATATTATTAAAATTACGTAAATTTATATCTATATGGTCAGTATTTCTCTTTTTATCACTTTATTTTCCCCTTCAATTGTGTATAATATATTTATTTATTAAATATAAAAAATGCAGATTACCCGATTGAATAGACCCAATAAGTTCGAGTTCAGATTTCTTTTCAGTCACAACAATTATAATTGGATTAAGAGTTAACATGAATTCTCTTTTTTTCATATTAATAATATCAATTTTAAAGAAAAATACAGAATGTGTTAAGTTCATTATTTCTTTTTTATGTACGTGAGATCACCGTTTAAGTAAGTCTTTCATATATAGTGTTTACCTCATTCTAAAATTAACATAAATTTAGACAATTTAAATTAATTTATTTGTGGTTTTCTTTCGGGTATGCATCTTTTAAAGTCTTTTGTTGTAAATGTTTTATAAAATTAAAGAGAAATAAATATAATGTATAAATCAAGCATTGATATAAAGAAAATAAGAATATATAAGATCCATATCTTATGTATCTATTTTTTCAATTTTATAAAAAAATTTATACTAAGAAAATTTGAAAAATCCAAGATCCTAGTTATCTTTGTCACGCGCAAAGCAAACCCACTTCACTGCTGCACATCCGATTCAACATGGTTTGTTTTGGAATCTTTGTTATTATGAAAAAGATGAAACTTGAAATTGAAGGAAAAAGCGGTGGTTTCCACGTAAAAGCAACAGAAAAGAAAAATGACGCAGACACGAGTAGAAAATAAGTTGTTCGGTTGTTTAGAAAAAAATAATAATAATAACAATAAGAGAGCAAAGACAGAGGGACGAGAGAGAAGAATAGCTGGCATCATCCTCCGTTGGTTTAGCAGCGGGCTTTCTTACCAACGGCCAAGAGGGATATTTCGGTAATTTTGCAGTCACCGCCTAAAAGTTCAATTTGATAGCAACTTGCGACCGGTAGTGAGGCTCTATGCTACTCTCACTCCTTCCGTACTCACTGTTGATCACTAGACAAAGCACATTATTCAGTTTCTTGTTTTCACATCATTTTCCAATTCACTGTAGCTTAGTCTCTCTCTGCACTTTGTATCTTTACTGTAATGTGAATCCTCTGTTTCCCTACTTATTGTAAGATTTCATCTTTGTTCTTTCCACCGTACTGTAAGATTTCAATGGAAACTGGGTCGAGCTCAGAATTTGACAAAGGCGAGGCTCTGAGGAATGGCAAGAGACATAGTCCTCTGCCTGCGAGAGTCGAGCCCTTTGTGCCAAAAGGCGACCACAATCCGAAAGAGCTGCGTTCTTGGGCGAAGAGGACCGGATTTGTCTCGGATTACTCTGGGGAAGCGGGGACTAGTGCTAGTGAAAAGTTTGATAGTGCTGGGTTCAAATTGGAGAGGAATCTTGAGCAGAAAAACGGAGGATCCTCTCCGAAGATAGAGATAGATCCAATTCTGGGAAGGACGAGACGAGATCGAGGGAATGAGATCCAACCAGAAAATGGGTCTACACGTGAAGCGGCAACGAGGACGGAGAATGAGAGAGCTTCCAATTTGGGAAGTGAAAACCAGAAGAAACTTGCTTTCAGAGGGAATGGTAATGCTAATGGAATTGTAAATAGAGAGAGCAATGGTCATGGAACCTCTGCGGTTGCTCCAGTACTGGAGGTAAAGAAGGAGGAGGAAGATATAGCCGAAGGAGATGTCAAAGTCAATATGCATCCGGACGGGGAGGAACCTGGCGAAGGAGGAGGGTGGCAGAGACCACCGGGCTTGAAATGCGGACTAAGAGAAAATCCGGGTTTTGGTTAGTTAAAAACTCAGCTATTCTATCGGTTATGAATATTGAATACTTCCTCACTTCGCTTAGCTCTTCTCAGTTATTACCATTAAGTTGAATGCCAATTTTAAGCTCTAGAACTCTAGTCCTAGTGTAAGATCATATTTCCTAATCAGTTTCAGTTTTGGTATGATCTCTTAACTGCATAATTCTACATCTTCAGAAAGCTAACTCTATCGTGGTACGCATATATGGCTGTTTTCCCTATATTGGGATGTTGAAATGCACATTAGTCTCTTCATTTATAAGCTAAAGTTTAGTCTTCATATTTGTGTCCACACTTTATGACTGAAATAATCGGTTATTATATCTCTGTTAATCATGTTGTTTTATTTATATCTTGATAAATTGGTCTTTAAATAATGTATAACATCTGTTTTAAGAGTGCATATGGAGGACATCATGAATGCCATCAACTGAATAAAGCTCTAGTTAGTACCATTCTTTTTTCTACTTAACTCCTTTAAATGTTTCTGAAGGGGTGGCAAGAAAAAGTCTGAACGATATATAGAGAACTGTTTACCTTTAACGAAAGGGTTAAGTAAGTACCTACCCCTTGCAACATGATCTTCGTTTGAGAAAAACGCTCTTTAGTTCCCCTCCCATAGCAAGATGAACCCCTTTGAATCCTTTTGAATAGGGCAAGATGTGCTAAAAATAATTAGAGGAATACAGAGAACCGTCTACACTTTAGAATTATTTCCTGCATGAAGGGAAATTTGACGTCTTCCCATCACACTATATACCCCAGTTGTGTAGCGTCAAATGACCACTATTCAGAAACACGGTTGAAATAACTTGGGAGAAAATCAGTAAAAAGCAAAAAAGAGAGAACACATCTCTGGCCATTCATCATGTTGTTTAAAGAAGGTTTTGAAAAGGCAACCTTTTTTTTTTCCAAATATTTGTTTTATTTAATCACTATCTCATTATTATCAAAACTAATTAGTTGAATCCTGCTGCTTTCACATGCTAAAAGATAGTAGCTCTCGTTCGCTTACATCTTAGCATCTTTCTTTGCAGTTCTCCTTATCTATTATGGCCTGCAGCACTATCTATCATTGGCAGGCTCACTTATATTTATCCCACTAATCATGGTACCGGCCATGGGTGGAACAGATGTAAGCATGTGGCGTTATAAATTGTTTGATGTTTATTATACTCTAGGAAACTTGATAGTTCTCTATATTCTTATATATTCTCGTTTACCTCAATGATGACAGAAGGATACTGCTACCATAATTTCTACAATGCTGTTTCTTTCTGGCATCACAACAATACTGCATTCCTACTTTGGTACTCGACTGCCTCTAGTACAAGGGAGCTCATTCATATATTTGGCACCAGCATTAGTTATCATAAACGCTCAAGAATATCGAAATCTTACAGAACATGTAAGTTCATTTGCAGCAAAATGCTAATTCTTACTTCAGAAGCAATTGTTAGAACTTAAAAAATTTCCTTCATAATTATGTGGTGTTTAAACTTATATATGTTCAGAATAACTGCATAAATTTCCCTTTTCCTTTCTTTTGGTGTTTATTTACCTGTTGCAAATTCTTTGCAATGGAGTTCTGCTCTGTTGGCTTTTGTCAACAGAATGAAGGAAACATGCTGTTTACAAATTGCATTTAACCCTGACTTTTCTTCTTCTGATTTGGAGTTATTCACTCTTTCCATATTAATGAATGCTTAATTTAACTGCAGAAATTTAGGCACATAATGAGGGAACTCCAAGGAGCTATAATTGTTGGTTCAATATTCCACTGTATCCTGGGATTTAGTGGTTTAATGTCTCTTCTGCTCAGGTAAGGAGACAGTACAATTTAGAAGTGATATTTTTCTTGTGTTCATCAGAGCTTAATAAATCTCTGGTAGGAAAGAAATATCTTTCTTCTTCAATTTTTAATTTACCAAATTTCTTGAATTTGTTACCTTTTTTTTTTTGGGCATAATCTGTATGTAAAGTATATCTTCTGATCCTTTTTTCCATGAAATTCAGATGACAGAAATTACACATGCTTTAGCTTTACTAAATCTACACTGCATTGAATTTGTTAATACCTGTAAATATTTATCTTTTTCTATGTGCAATCATTGATCAAATAATGCAAAATAAAAATGAGCAACAATACAGGAACAGACCATAATTTACATTGTCTAGTAGATTTCCTGTGTCCAAGATGAGAGAAGACATTAAAATTCCCTAATGAGATTATTCAAATATTTTCAGTACTTCCCACTCCCACAAAGCTAAGTCTCAGTCACACCTATGACTTGCTATATCATCAATCTTATTCTCTTCAACAAGGACTTAACAAAAGAGCCTGAGACCTTTTCAACCAGCTAGAAAAGAGACATGGCCAAGGCACCTTGCTTCTCTTCTTCACATAACTACTGCCACAATACACACCATAGCAATACAAGGCAGTGCTCGAGCCACTTTTTAAGTTTGGCAGGCAGTCAACCATTTAATTGCCAGTGTTCCCGATCTCATGTAACATGATTGGCAAGCCAAACCAAGTTAATCAGTCATACAATTTACCCTTATTTTATTCATAGTCTCTTACATGGCTCTTTGAAAAGTTAAGGGACATGGTTTGCACATCCAAAAAAATTGAATAAATTAGGAAAATAAAATGGGTAAAGCACATATTCCATCAGGAACAAATATTGATGTATAAAGTCCATAAAAGCAATTGAACTTTTATTCTTTCATTAAAATAAATTGCTACAAGACTCAAGAAATCTAATTTGCTAATTCCTTGAAATTGCACAACAATTTGTTGTAGGTTAATCAACCCCATTGTTGTTGCCCCAACTGTTGCTGCTGTAGGTTTAGCATTCTTCAGCTACGGCTTTCCTCAAGCTGGCACTTGCTTGGAAATCAGCATTCCGCTGATAGCATTGGTTCTAATCTTCACCCTGGTGAGTCCTTTCCCAAGTATTTTAGGTAGCACTGATGTATAATATTTGGTATTGAAAATGCCTAAACTGCAGTAAAGGTACTGCTTCTTGTGTTAGAGATTGTCTTTTGTACCCAAGCCATTTTTTGATTTATTATCAAATCATTTCAGAAAGTGATATTGTCGCCTCTTTTTTTCTTTTTTGCAGTATCTTCGAGGAATATCCGTCTTTGGCCACCACATATTTCGAATCTATGCTGTAAGTATCCTAAATTACAATGATATGTTTTGAATATTATTTAGTTGATCCACGGTGGTATCTCAAAGCCTATCCATGCTAGAAGTTTAGATGATTTTCATTTTCTACAGAATTACATGTTTATATACTGCCTGCACATAGATATAGATAAGATAGTTTCTGTGCTGTTAGCTTGACTATGAAAATCACACAAATGAAAGATGAAATCATTTATCTGCTAGTTGTTTTGTGTCTGAGATAGTTTTTAACCTTTAATAGTTCCACACATTATATTTAGAACCAGTTTAAATAGAAACCTAATCTTAGAACCCCTAGATATAATCCTAACATATTCTAAATTCTACCATACAGCTCGAAACTTCTAGACATAAAACTCTTAGTGATGAACTTAAGTGAACTAAAAAACCAAGTTTTGCATGAGTTAAGTAATTTATGAGTACTGCAAGGTCTTCCTTTTGGTAAATATGGATATAATATCAAATTCTGTTTACATGCTTTGAATATTTGCAGGTTCCCCTTAGTGTCACGATAATTTGGATATATGCATCATTTTTAACAGCTGGAGGAGCATATAATTACAAGGGATGTAATTTTGATATACCAAGTTCTAACATTCTGAATGATGCATGTAGAAAGCATGCGTCAACAATGAAGCATTGCAGGACTGATGTTTCCAATGCATTGTCAACTTCTGCATGGGTCAGATTTCCTTACCCTTTACAGTGGGGTATCCCAATTTTCCATTTTAGGACTTCCATAATCATGATCATAGTGTCACTGGTTGCCTCTGTGGATTCAGTAAGTATTTCTATTGAATAAATGCTTCCAAGTGCAATTTATCATCTGCTTTAGAATTAGAAATTCATAATGAGGTGGCAAAACTTTAGAAATGTTCAAGATGTTTTCGTCTTTAACTCTAAAGTGGCATATACACACTCACAGAACTATCATATTTATGATAAGATTGGGCAAAATGAATAGCCCTCTGAATATAATAGACTTTCTTAGACTTGAAAGGCATGTAAGGGCACCAATTGTGAGAAGTTATCATAGTCAAGGCTGCAAAACCCTTTCTTTTTTAAGATGTGAATAATATCTCCACATGAAGAAACAAGGACAAAATGTGAACCGGAAATGAAGTGGTGCGTTCATATTCCAGGTCGGAACCTATCATACTGCATCTCTGCGAGTTAATTCAAGGGCTCCAACTCCTGCCGTTGTGAGCCGAGGAATTGCATTGGAGGGTTTCTGCAGCATACTGGCTGGTATTTGGGGCTCAGGTACTGGGTCAACAACTTTGACAGAAAATATGCACACAATTGACATAACAAAGGTGGCAAATCGGAAGGTAGTGGAGCTTGGAGCAGCTTTATTGATCCTATTCTCATTTTTAGGTAAAGCAGCAAAGTTGTTGAATTCCTAAATTGATTTTGAAATTCTTAAACAACTGTATATTAAGTTTTCATTCCTCTCCTTTGTGCTGTGTGCTGGTTGAGGTGGATCTCAGGATGTGCCGGTAATTTAATTTTCATGCATTTGAACCAGCTTTTACATTGTAATTGTAAAGGATTATTTCAACCTAAAAGCTTAAATTATTGAGTGAAATCTCTTGAATGGTTCTATTATGATCTTTAACTCTCCTCTTCACACAAACGCCCATTGGACATAAAGTGTAGATAATGTAAAGGTCCATCATATCTTATATTGAAACAAATTTTAAGAGGAATGGGGAGCAGCAAGGATCAAACTGCCGAATTCTGAACCACTTAGTCATACAGATTTTGATACCATGTAATGAACCATTTTATCAACTAATAAGTCATTTGACACCTGACACCATGTAATAGACCATTTTATCTCAAAAGTTTAAGCTGTTAAGTGAAGGTTTTTGAATAGTTATATTATGATCTCTATCAGTAACTGATCTTCTGATGCTGTTCAAGATTGTTTAGAGCATCATATCAACTAGTAGTCACCTGACACCTGATTTGAAGTTCAGATATTTTCCATTATAGTTGAAGTTGTCCAATTTGTAAATATGCCAGTGAAGTGTTATCTATTCCTTACTTGTATTTTGTAGGAAAA
The DNA here is from genome assembly GCA_032878935.1 of Erythrophleum fordii. Taxonomy (NCBI): domain Eukaryota; kingdom Viridiplantae; phylum Streptophyta; class Magnoliopsida; order Fabales; family Fabaceae; genus Erythrophleum; species Erythrophleum fordii. The sequence continues at coordinate 40,893,809 of JAVQMF010000053.1, read as the reverse complement.
GTGGGTGCCCTTCTTGCTTCCATTCCCCAGGCCTTGGCTGCCTCTGTACTGTGCTTCATGTGGGCCCTTACAGCAGCATTGGGCCTCTCCACTTTACAGTATGGCCCATCAACCAGCTTCAGGAACATAACAATAGTTGGCGTTTCATTGTTCCTTGGCCTATCTGTTCCTGCTTATTTTCAACAATACCAGCCTGCTACCACTCTAATACTGCCAAGTTATCTGATTCCTTACGGTGCAGCATCAAGTGGACCATTCAACACAGGCATTAAACAAGTAAGTCACCTCTTACTTAAGAGAGATTTTTAGACGGACCCAGTCTAAATAAAAATTATAGACCAAATTAATAATGACCAGAACATGTGAGTATGTCAGAGGCAAGTCTTACTTAAAAAAGTGTTGTACATACTTGTGTGTGTCCATTCATGACTTGCTTAGTCTACACCTTTTTATAAAAGTAAATCGGGTCTGCCTAAGAATTTTTCCTCCGATGACGCCCCTTGCCTCCAATAGAAAAGAAAAGGGGTTAAGTATAATGATTATCTGACTTGGATGGCTATTAGATGGGGATGATCCTGGGGGGTACCATAGTACTCACAAACTCGAACCCATGGAAAAATACTAGGCCCATTCCAAGACCCAAAACTTGGGCTGGTAACTGATTCAAACCCTATCTTCATCCCAATTGAATTCTCAAATCCCTGGACTCAAGACTCATATTCGGAGAAATCTTAAAATTAGCCAAATTTTCTCAAGTCGAACTAGTTTACATGAAATCTATTTATATAAAATCAAAACAAAAAATAAAATAAAATGTCTCAAATAGCAATTAATATAATTCAAAACAACAAATCAACATGACATAAATTTGTCAAATCTCAACAATATTGTGCTTGAATACGTCTTAAAAATGACAACTAACACATAAGGACTATAACTTGCCAATCTTTATTGAAATGCTTGTCAAATTGAGGTGTGTGTGTGTACACACTCACAGACACTAGAGGTTTGGGATGGGTGGATACCGCACTGCTTACTATGGTTTTTTTTATCTCGATATGCATATCCAACATTTTGTCCATCCCTACTTGTAGATGAATTTGTCAACCTTGAAAGTTTCATTTCTTCACTAGTTTCTGATATCTGTGTTGGTTTCCTTCTGATTAAAGCTAATACTAAATATCTATGGCCTCCAAAACAAATCTACATGCTTGCTAAATTTTCTAGCAGGTAGAACTATGACCTTTTTTTTTTTTTTTCTTGTGATGAAGATGAGCTGACATATCATTGTCTTTGGTCCAAAATGTTTCAGCTGGATTTTGCAGTCAATGCTCTTATGTCTTTGAACATGGTGGTTACACTCTTGGTGGCATTCATACTGGACAACACTGTCCCAGGAAGTCGACAAGAACGAGGGGTCTATGTATGGTCGCGAGCTGAAGACTTTGCCGCCGATCCATCCTTGCCTTCTGAATATTCACTGCCAAGAAAAGTTGGCCGGTGGTGTTTTTGGGCAAAATGTTTGGGAGTTTGAACCCTTGGTTCTTTCTGCCTTATTATTCTTTGATGACATTCCTTCTGGAAAAAGAGCATTCCTTGGATTTTTCTATTAATTTTTCATCTCTTGGGACGAGGACGTCGTCCTTGTTTGGGAGGAAAGCATATAGGAGAAAGCCATATCTAGGAGCTTAGAAGATATTGCAGCTAATGGAGGGAGGGAAAAAGATTTATAGGTACACTAAATTGGATATAGCCTGTAAAATTGCAAAGCTGCTTTCACATACATCAATTTGTCATTTGAAAAAGAAATTATTTATAGAACCATTGTTTTTGTACATTTATAATCTATACCAATTATTATATAATTATAGTTGTTGGTACTTAGAGCTACCACAAGAAATTGACAGAAGGGAAAAGGGTGTTGTAACAAATCTTACGCTGAACCTGTCCATGTTAAGAAGAGTCAATAATAATTCAAATAGCAGACAAGACACGTCATAAATATTATGACATCATAAGATATATAATATTTAAATGTAATTTGAAGTATCTGATTATATATGATACAATTTTTAAAAATATATTAAATACACTTGATTTCTAAACGGATGAAAGCCCGCTGATTAAAGTTCTCTATATGAGATAATGGTCCATCAAGAGGCAATGCACAGTTCTGTGTTAGAGGCTTCTCTACCTGGAACCCCACCAATCGTTGTCCTCTATGTGCATGTTTGGTTATACAGTGAGAGATGGAAAAAGCCCGTTTGCAAACCACAAAATATAAAAACTATAACTTGTTGCTTCAGCCAAAACCATGGTTTGAGGAGAGAAGAAGCTGAACCAAACATGTACTATGCCTCTGATGCAACTAGATCATGATTTTTATTAATTCAGATCCTCTATAGTTACATTAGTCACTGTAGAAGAGGCAATCGAGTATTTGTTTGACATATATTCTTTTATCTCTCTACCATAAAAATAAAAATTTTAGTTCCAAGAAAAAATTTTAATTATAAAGATAAAAATTTTAATTTTTTAAAAAATTATACTTCAAAAATTTTAATTGTAAAGATAAAAATTTTAACTGAAATAATATTTATTATAAATGACCCTAAATTTTAAAATTATTTTAAAAGTTGAACGGATCAAAATTTTATTTTTTTTGTTGAAATTTTTGTCTTCATAATTAAAGTTTTTAGAGTATAATTTTTTAAAAAAATTAAAATTTTTATCTTTACAATTAAAATTTTTATTTTTACAATTAAAATTTTTATCTACCCACAGAAAAAAAAAAGACACGTGTTAAACAAATGCTTGGCTATATCTTCGGAGTCACTAGTATAAGCGTCTGATTTTCATCGAGTTCTTCCATGAACTTTGCAAATTGCAATGCTCAATTCCAAGTTGGTCTCCCTCTTAAACATACAACTCATGGCCAAGCCTACAAGTTCTTTTGCCAGATCCAGTTGCCATTTCATCTATGACCACTTCACAAGACTGCATTTTGTTTTGGACACTATGGTGGATCCCTTTGAAGAACATTCCTGGGCTTGGGCTTAGCTGCATGAAGAAACCCAGGAGCTAGCAAACTTTGATTACTCCATTTGTTTTGCGGAATATATATCTCAGATGAATTTTTTACAAGGCATATTTTTTTTTCAAAAGATTCAATTAAAAATTTCTTTATAAAGATGGCACATTTCTTATATTTTCCTTCCTTTTTTCTTTTTGTTTTTTACTTTTGATGGTAGGAGGTGTGATATTTATTATTTATGCATGAAAGCTATGCTAACGGCGGTGTTAATATTATAATCAACGTCTGTGATACCTAACATACCACGCCTTTTTCACTCATAGAAGTAAAAAAAAAAGCATTGGATTCACGTTGGTATGTCACGTGCTGAGTGGGGACCCTTTAAATGTATAACCACATTCTTAACATAACTCTTGTTCTAAATATATTCATATCCCACATAATTAACTATTATTTCATTAAATGTGATAAATTTTAAATATATATATTTTTTGTCATGTTATGAATATCATTATTAAATACCATAAAATGTTTTATATTAAACTGAAGGGCATAAGATTAAACTGGAAGGATATATAAGATACATTCAAAGCAGAATGAATAAACAAAGGGAAACAATATATAAAAATAAAATACAAAGTTGAACATTTAAGGCATCATTATGTTAATACTTGTCGGGGCAAGGGAATGCACGTGCGTCGCCGAAATCATCGTTGCTTCATTTTGAATGAATAAAGGATGCGGTGCACGTGCCTCCCGGTCAATGGTCAAAAGCTCTCTCTCTCTCTCTCTCTCTCTCTCTCTCTCTCTTCCCTTTACAGAAAGATGAGAACCATGATTAGCAACCTTTCGTCCCAACCTACGAATCTTACTCCGTCATCACCACCGTCCATTAATTATAATTAATCACATCCCTAGCTATGATGATGACAAATAGTTTCAATTTTACATTAATACTGCCACGTGTACTCAAAATTCCTATATATAAAACTTGATTTTAGTATGTAAAGAACTTGTCCGTATGATCATGATGCTTAAGCTGAAAATTGGAGACTATGAAGATTTTAGAGGCTAGATTTGGTTGAGATTTTGTGCCAGAGAGATGGAGACGTGTACTGGATATATGGCAAGGCTCTAAACTTAAAGCTTTATTTTTTTTTTTTTGGTTTTCTTAAAATAATATTAGGTAGGAACATATAATATTAAATTAGTTAGGGGCAGTTTGCACATTCTTTTTGTCTGGGTAGACCACGTGTGATGTCACATGGGGGCGTTTCGAAAGGGCATAAACAAAGAGCAAGCAAAGTTATTAGTATTAGTCTCATTTCGCAACTTGCAGGTTGCTGCGTCAAGAGAATCATGAAAGGATTGTGAGAGCCTTGTGATCGTACCTGCACAAATTGTATTGAGTTGAAATGTGATTGATAAATTCTACGTCTGAACCCACAAATGAAAAAAATTTGAGGATTGCAGAAGTGGATTTACTTATATGGAAATGGATCCTCTGCTATTGGTATTGGTTGTTACTGCGATTAAAAGAATTTAAAGAAAAGATAAGATAAATAGATTTGATTTTAAAAAAAAATAGAATCAAACTATACTCTGCCTCTCTTCCACTCTCCCAGCGACACAATAGAAGAGAAATCCCATCTATATATATACACTATATAAACATAAATTTCTAAAATTTTAAGTTAAAATGTAACGTATGAGTATTTTCTTTGCAAAATCCAATTAAAAAAGATATCCCAATGTGCATTGCTTTTTAATAGATTTTTTCACTTAGGCTCGAGCTTAAGTTTTAAAAAAAGTCGAGTTCAACCTATTTTATGGTAGAGTTTTTTAAAATTAATCTATTTTTTATTGAATTTTTTAGATTTAAATTTATTTTTCTAGAGCAAGGCCTGACGGGTTCGATGAACCTTGTAACCTCTAATTAAATCTACCTCTTGAATTTAAGGGAATGGAATGATAAGGATTGAATTCAGTCCAAGACATATTTAATACTAATCCATGAATTATAGAGATTTAAAGACGTACGCTTAGATGAAGAGCAGTGGAGTTCATACGATATTTGCACAAATATTAGTATTATCTGTGTATAGTTGAACATTAAATTGGAAATTTTATGAGGGCATTGAAGGGAAAGACGTTGAAATATGCAAGTGCGGCTACAAGGTGTCTTTAGAAACAAAGGCAACGAGAAGCCACGTCTCATGCAGAATCATCTGGGACCCATATATATTATATATGTATATATGATTCCCTGCATAGCAATAACAATACATCATTACAAATCGTCAATTATAGATAAAAACACCCACTTTGCTTGCGTAAGGTCAAGTATTGCAATTGCACCGAAGACCCATCAAATCACGAAGCTATACGTCTCTTCGCCTTTCGTCTACGTGTGTCTATAAACTGCTCTCTTCCATGCACATCAAGACATATACACACACGACAGGTTCATTTCCTGGAAGTTACAGCTTCTTGCAACTTGGTTTATGGCCTCATGGACTTTGTGTGCACAAGCGAAAAGCTAGCGGTAGATATGTTTATATTCTTTGTATAAAATTCTGAAGTCAGTAAAATCGGCTCATTTACTTCTGCACAAAAGGACTTTTAGTGTACACACTCAGAATATCTGTGGTTTCAGCGAAGTGAGGCTTGAATTTGGATGGATACACACTAGGGTCAACAGCTAGCTAGTTTAGAAGAAGTTAATGCCGATTGGGTTTTAATTTCAGGACTATATATTAATCTGTTCATACAGCTATATATAATAAGTTAAAGATAAACTGGCATACCTCCTGATTTTTGCTTTCTCCCACAAGGAGGGTATTGGGGATGCAATTTTTAAATATAAGTGGGCTTAATTTTTAGGTTTTATAATTTAAAAAAATTAATTTGATTTTTCAAATTTAAAAATAAACAACATTATTCTTCAAGTTTTTAAAACAATCAATTCAATTTTATCATTCCATGACATTTTTATTAAAAATTTAATGTTAAATTTGGTAATATATTAACTTGGATGTCAAATTTAAATGAGTTAACAATAACAAATAATGTATTAAGTTTGGCATTAAATATTAAATGAATAATGTGACAAATAAACATAAATTGGATTGTTTATAAAATAAAAATATAATATTTCCTATTTTTAAATTAACAAAATTAAACTAAACTTTTTATAAAATTATAAGGAAAAAATGTATTTAAGTCATACGAGATATAAATCGTGAAGCTATATATAATGAGACACTACTCGAATAACGACGCAAACAAACCATCAATTGAGATTCTTTTTCTTTTTGAAAGGTGAACCGACTGAATAATTAATTATGGTCAGTTGTGCTAATTAAGTTCGCATAAATGTATTTGAAAAGAAAAGAGGTTGGGTTATTTATTGTTAAGTGTATTTCGAGATTCTCACTTCAATAAATTATTAATTGAATTACAGTTTAAAAAATATAAATGTAGAAATCTCTATGTATAATCATCATTTTCAAAATAAAACTAATTAAAAATCACATTATTCAAACTGGTTGTTTGTCTTGATTAATTTAGAGTTTTTTCTTAATAAGAGTATTTTTAAGTCAATTTAAATATTTACTGCATGTTTTGCTTAATTTAGTTATACTTGTACCTTGACATATATAAAAGAATAAATTCCTTTAAGTTTTAAAATTAAAGTTTAATCCAAATAATTAAAGTTAAAAACACCTTTTCAACTTATAAGCCCAATATCAAAACTCTTGATTTGGTTGAGATGAACTAGAGCATTTCATACTATAATCAAACACCTGATCATGCATTCATCACAATAATGTAACCATGCACGTTCTACAAACTACTTCCATTTAATTTCTTGACTTCTGTATTCATGAATCTGACCTCAAACAAGAAAGTAATTAAAGTTTTCTGCATTGTTAATTATTAACTACATGAAAAAAAAGAGTCACTTAAGTTGAGAAATCAATAAATGGAAACATATCCCATCTTTTCACGGTATAAGTGTTGTGGACTTGTGGTGAATTCCTCTTTAATATTGATTAGAGTAATGGTACTATATTAATTTAAAAATATCATTTATTTTAATTATAACACAATAATTATTAATTATTATTAAATATATAATAATATTTTATGCAATTTATTAAATTATTATTATAATTATATTCATTAATACCACAAAAATTAAATTAACCTTATTAAAAATTATTAATTATTAAATAAGTTAATACTTTAAATAATTAAATATAGAATATTTAATCAAATATTATTTTATTTTTAATTATTGTTATATCATAACTAAAGTGAACATTCTTATTAGACCAAGCTTCCTCTTTTTCTTTTTCTTTTTCTTTTTTTGGGGCCATATTCCCAACATTAACAATATCATAATGAAAGTACATGATATTTTTAGATTTGTAATATCACCATTGGTGCTACAAATAATATAATTATGTGAATGTTCATAACTCTCGAAGAATTACTCTTTAGGATCTTTTTCTCATATTTAATGGCATATATCTTAAAACTCTTAAAGGATTTATATTATATAATTATATAATTTAATTTTCTTATTTATACCATTATACCTTATAAAAATATTTTTATAGTTGAAGACCTATAAATAGATGCTATGTATTTAGCATGAGGAACCCAAGTGAATAAAAATTATCTTCTCTTTTCAATTTTCTTTTTGTTCTTTTTATGTTTTTATAAGTTTTATAACACATTATCAACCCAATTTTTTGGCATATTGGTGTGAAGCATCAATCATTGGAGCTTGTTGTTCATCATATAAAAGTATAAGAAGTTTTTTATTTTTACTTTATATTATTCATTAATTCAATACTTTATATTATTTATAAATTTAAAGTTTATTCATATTCATAATATGATTATTAATATAATATTAGCAAATGTCTCAAAAACCAAAAGGTTAAATATAATCAAATGGCCAATAGCCACGTTCTTTTTGGTTTTTGTTATTTCATAACCAATAACTTCATCATCTAAATGAATAGTACATATATCTAAAAAATTTATAGCATCTTTTAATGAACTGGTAACTATACAAATCTTTTTTTACTATGTCCCTGGAGACTAATAATTTATATACTTTATTTTACCAAATAACTCTATGACTTATATACATATTAATAACCACTTATGACTTGTATATAAATTAATCGTTAAAGGTTAGTAATGACTTGCTATAATAATCGAAATGACATAAAATTGTGATCGATTACTAGAATATGGCTAGAAGCCATAAAGATAAATGTCATAAATTCTTTAAATTTGAAAATACCAAAATGAACCATAAAGTTTAGAAGACTATAAGATATTGAGTAATTATATTATAATAATAATGTGTTTTATTATGACGATTTATATACAAATGTTAAGATCTTATAAAAGAATGCTAATTATAATTTCTTCCTATATATGAGACAAATAACTTTTATTATGATAGAAAGACATTGAAATAGAATTAAATATTTATTGCAATATGTCGGAGGGCCCATTAATATGAGGTTATTTTATTCAATTGAATATGGATCACAATTAGTTGGCTTTGTAAGTGCAAGATAATTATTCGATCCATGTAAATCTTAATCTCTAATAGGTTATTTATTTACTTTGTAGAGGTATAATTATATTATGATGCTTTATAGAACAAAATTTAGTTGCTATTCTATAAATTATGTAGAAATAAATGTATTGTATAAGGCAAGTAGAAAGTGTGTTTAGCTAAAGCTAATGACCTAATATATTTTAGGAGATGTGTGATTTTCCTTCAAAAGAAAAGTTTTTAATAATATTATATGAAGATAATGTATTTTGCATATCTCAGTTAAAAGGAATGTTCATTATAAGAGATAAGATAAAACATATTTTACCACTTTTTTTTTTAACTTATGATTTTTAGAAGAATGATGATATAAATGTTCAACCGATTCATTTATGTGATAATTTGATATATTTATTCATTCAGGCATTGCCAAATGTCGTGTTTAAGAAGCTAGTTACAATATTAGGATGTGTCGATTTAAAGACAAAGGGTGATGGTGTCATTAGAGAAACTAAGAGACACGTTATATTTTTTTTTTTCCTAACCAAGGTATTGTCTCATTGGATTTTTCAAGTAATATTTTTAATGAAACAACTTACAATATGAATTATAAATATTTTGTACTCATTTTCCTTTATTAGGCTTTTATCCCATCGAGTATTTCTAGTAAGATTTTAATGAGACACATAATTTGTTAATAAACATCTAAAAAAGGACTGTTGTAAATAATATAATTATATGGATATTCATAACTTTTTAGGATCCTTTATTATATTTAATAGCATATATCTTATAATTTCATAAGAATTTACATTATGCGATTATATAGATTAAATATTTTTTAATTTATATTATTATAATTCATAAGTTTATTTTTATAATTAGAGACCTATAAATAGAAATTATATACTAACTTGAGACATCTAAGTGAATAAGAATTATTTTCTTATTTTTCTTTCAACTTTTTGCTCTTATTTTTATAACATTTCTTATATTTTCATTAATTTTAGAATCATTGAATTAATTATCCATGGGTAAACTTTACTTAAGTTGAGAATAATAATTAAAAAAAAAGAAAAAGAAATGGTAACATTGGGATGCTTGGAAGGGAAGGGAAGGGACGGGCGCGTAGGGGGGGCCGGTCTAGAAGTGGTAGAAATGCTGAGGATAATGCATATTCATCGGCACCGTTTGGCGCACTCATGTTTCCTCCATTCTATTACCTTTCACCTCGAAAGCTCCACATTCGCCTCCCATGCTGCGCCTATCTCCTCTTGTAGCCCACACACCACCTCATTGCTTCCCCTTTTCACGCCCTCTGCTCCGCCCCCCACCACTGTAGTGTCTCACTCTTTTTTTTTTAAGAAAAAAGGAACGATTTTTGTTCGTATATGCATTTTTTTAATAATTTTTTTTAATCTGAACCTTATTCGTAAATATATTTTTAATGCCATCCTTTAATTTATTTTTTGTATCATAACAGTTTTCTGATTCATGCTTATTAGTCCGTACACACTCGGTCCATGCTACATAATAAGCTCTATTTAAAAATTTTAATTTCATGAAATTCAGAAAGTTCAATACTTTCAGAGTTTGCCAACTCAACTCTTTTGGCCGATCACAAAAACCCAACTCTAATTTTATGGACTTGGTCATCTCATGTGAATTATTTGTATGTTCAATATTATTTGTGATTTTTTTTTTTTCTGATTGAAGGTCTGTTATAATGTTGATATGATTTTGCTGTAAAGTTTGATTTAAAAAACTAAATTTTTGGTTCATGTTTTTAAATCGATTAAAGAGACGAAAGACAACTCTTTTGAAAGAAAAGTCCCTCAAAGTTTTATAAATTAATTAGTGTCATATAAGTAGAAAATATCTAACTCAAATTTATTAATTTTTAAAATTAATTTGTGAAATAAATATGAGATTAAAAAATAATACTTAAAACATTTTATAGAATTAAAGAAAATAAATTGGAAGAACATAATTTATGAAAGAGTTAATTAAATTTTTGTTTATTTGGAGTGTGTTGCTTAAACTTTTTGAGTGACCAACACCAAAATTTAATTTAATTAATATAATGCGCTAACCATTGATATTGCTATTTCCTTGGAGTTAGCTAGCTGGATAGGAAGCAAAAGGATACTTTAAAACTTAGATAGGGAGCAACATGTTGGCTTTCTCACTACTTTCATATTTCATTGAGCACCATCCTTTGAATCTTTGACTACAACGGTTATTAATTAACTATTTCTTTACTATTATTAACCACTTGAGCATTTTATGTGTCGCCCATTAATTAAAGCGAACTATCATTATCATTATGGAGAGATAAGCAGGGGATTTTCACTAAACTTCTCAATCTATGGCCATGGTGGAGAAATTTTTTTAGGTGTATTTAGTATATAATACATTTAAAAAAATAAATGATTAGAATTAAATTTATACAAACAAGATCTATGTATAATATATGTGAACTTGTGTATAGAATAAATTTTAAGTATTGGGTGTATAAATAACGTGATACATCATGTGCATGTAAGAATTACTAGATGAAAGATTTCTTTTTTTTATCTGATTCTGAATCTTCTACTGATCATTGCTTTTTGGTTGATTGAATAGATATGTAATTATGTTGCCATTCTTTGTTAAATGTCGCCCTGTTTATGTGTATATGATTTTAAAGTTATGGGAAGTTCGACCGATTTAATCAAAAGTACGTCAATGTCTTTTTGGTTATTCTGGAAAGCTAATGGGTTATGACGAAGATATTCTAATTAATTAATCAATTAAGAATGAAATATAGACTTTTTCTATCATTTGAACAATAAGCCAACAATTAAGTTGTCGCAAGTAATTATTTTTGCCACGATCCAATAGTTCGAGAAATGTTATCATAGTAATGAATGAATGAATGATAATTTCGTCTTTAAGTTATTAGTTACCAAAGAACATCATAATGAATATGAACTCTCAAAATGTGGCATCTTTAATTTGATTTTCAGATGTCTTTAAAATGTCAATAGAAGTTTAAGAATAGGAAAATTACACCAAAAAGTGAATTATAGTTTATCTATAATTTTGGTATAAAAAAATTAAAGTGTAATATTTTGTCACAAATTATTACTAAAAGTGAAAATATCATATATTTATTAAAATATTATATATTTATTAAATCTAACATTTAAAGATTACGTCATTTTTAACTGAAAAAACCCATGTAAGAAGCCTCAATCATCTTTTCCTTTCTTCACTTTCTCATTGTTCAATTTCATTGGCTTTTAAATGTTATATTTCATTGATATATAATATTTTTAACTTTTGTAATTGTTCATGAAAGTAAAACGTTATGTTTTAAAATTTATAAATTATAGTTAATTTATATTTTAAATAACTAAATGTAATTTCTCCTTTTTAATATTAACATTTATATGGAGCAATTAAGTTGTGGTAATTAATCCCTCTCCCCCCCCCCCCCCCCCCCCCAAAAAAAATCCCCAAATAAATCTTTTGCTAATAACGATTCACCAGGATAACAATTAAAGCTGAGGTATTCGAAAAGATAATTAAGAAACTTTATCAAATTATGGAGTGACCTTATATCAATTGAACCAGTAGAGTAAGCCAATTTTAAAACATAACATATTGAGAAAATTATACTTGAGGATTTTATTAAAAATATTTATTTTTTTTGAAATTTTTATAAAAGACTCTAGGATAAAAAATTTAAATTGTATAAAAAATTTATAATTCAAAATTTCATATTAAAATTTTTAGTCTTAGAATTTTGCAATATAAATTTAAAATTTAAGATCTTTTAATATAAATATTTTTAACTTAAGATTCTAAATTATAATTTTTCTTAAATTATTAACCTCTCTTCCTTTTTATTGTTTTTAGTAAGGAGGATAAATCACTCTTTTGTTGAACCGTCTTTGAAATATTTAAAACTTAAAGCCTAATTCAGTAAGCCAAACAACTACAAATATCTGAGTTGTTTATTCATTTACATTTTCTTTTAATACAATTTGTATATGTATGTAAAATTCACATGTCATATATACTTGTAAGGCTTAATATATGAATTGTTTGTTGAATATACATTAAATATATATATCGCAAAAATTTATCTATATAATTTTATTATAAGCAAATTATTCTTTTATCCCTCAATATATAATTTAATAACATGATTTATTGCTTTATATATAAAAATATACAAAAAAAAAAAACTCCATCAAACCCATGCGCTACAAGAGAACATATGGGACAATTACTCTCATATATGTATATTATGGATTTTGAATAATTCCGCAACGTGGAATCAAAGAGAAAGGAATATGCATGAGTCTACTCTTTGTGTAGGTACAATACGAGAAGAGAACCGATATATTATTTAGTTGGAGAAAAAACGCTACATAGACCTAACCTATTAACCGATAAATCTATCACATGCTTGAGTGTAATTAAAAAATAGATAAATATAAATGCCAAATGTCTGAATTTTGTTAAACATGTACTATTTTGATATATTTTTTTTTTATCTTTTACGATTCAATCATAGCTATGTGTATAACCTTTTTTTTAAATATAATTTTTTTCACTTAAAATCTTAACATTATTTATCTATGTAAGTTAAAAGAAACAAAATCGATTAAAAAATACATCTCAGTTATAATTTCAAGTGATAAGTAAGAATTTTTTTTCCCAAGTCTTATTTACTGCTTGAAATTATAGGTGAAATGTATTTTTTAAGCTAATATAAATAAATGATGTTAAAATTAGAAAAAAAAGAAATTAATAGAAAAATTATACTAAGAAAAAATAAAAAATAAAAAATTTAGGATCAATTTTAAAAATTAATAAAATGAATTGCATACTTTCTAAATTAGGTTCGTTTCAATTTGACATGAAAATAACAAAGCTGTAATATTTAGAAATGGTTGTTGAGTTGGGACAAACTGGATCGGTGGATCCCCACCAACTCGGACCCCACTCAAAATGACCGTATGTAAAGAAAGGTGCATGTAAGACAGGTGTCTGAAAATCTGAAAATCTAGTTCAATTTTTTCCTTTTTTTTAATTTAATTTTTGACCACCAAAAATGCTTAAAAAAATAGGAGAGGAGTGAGGGCATTTTGGTAAATTCGCATACAACAGAAACGAACCCTAACAAATTCTTCAATCTTCCGCCAGCCCGCATCTTTCGCGACCCTGTTTCAGACAATTTTTCTTCCCCGCAGAGCCAAAAGTCATCCTCTCTCCAATTTTTTATTTTTTCAAATATTTATTTTTATTTGTTTATTTTATTTTTTTCTATATTTCTGTCTCTCACTTTCTTTCTTAAGCAAAACTCATCGCTCTGGTTTTACGCCGGTTGGCACCTGAAACCGCTCTTCTTTCCCATTATAACTCAACACCTGCTCTTCTCCACCCTTCTCTCTCTCTCTTTCTCTCTCTATGATAAACTCTTCCATCTTCTCTTCCCTTAGATTCCTTCAACCTTCTTTATCTCTGTGACTGTGAGTGATCATAGTACATTGAAGCTTCTTCAAAACTAACTCCCAACTTAGCCTGCATGCGGAGACTCTTCTTTGAACCAATTTACTCTATACCCATTATGCTCATAGTTTACTCGCACCCCTCCATTAATCCTAAAGACATTTGAAACTGACCTGGGTCTCAGCTAGCTAGCTAACTAGCTTCGTGTTTATCGTATCTCCTCCTTTGGAAATACTGTTCTGTTTAATTTTTTTTTTTAAAATCCTTACACCCGCATAGTGGACTGGCTTTCAGTAACGCCCAAGTCTATAGGTGATTTCAGTTTTGGGCTTTTATTGTGTACAGTATATAGCTTATCTGTCTTGTTTATTTTTTGTTTGCTTCTTGAGAAAATCTGTTTTAAAAACGGGCGATCTGTGTGTGCTGTACAGATTGAGGAGAACTGAAAGATCACTGAAAGTTCAAAGCAAACAATGGCTCGGGCTACTAACTGGCTATCGTTTTCATTGTCCCCGATGGATATGCTGAGGTCTACCGACTTACAGTTTGTCCAATATGACAACGCGGCTGCTACTTCTCACTACTTCGTCGATAACTTCTATACCAATGGTAACGCCATCTGTAAATAACTGTTTATATTACTGGCAATTAGTTCTAGCTTCGTCGATTTTTTGTTTTATTTTTTGATGTAGCTATTCTGTGAGGACGATGGCTATATTCTTGTACTGGGTTCACATACATCTCGCGTGCGAGTAATGAACACAAATCTGTCTGACTCACGTGAAAAATCTCCGAAACTTCCTATTCTTCTGTTTGTTTGATTGGAAAACTGTGATTTCTACTTGGAAATAGAAAATTTCATTCCTTATATGTGTTTGTCTCGGTTTTCGAAGTTCTAATGATGACCTCAATCGTGGCTGACCACACTGAGGCAGAGGTCGCAGTTGGTGCAGTTGGCTGATGGAATGTTGTTTCATTTCTGGTCCCAAATAGGGATTGATAAATCTTGTTATGGAATGGAAGTAACTAATCGCTACTCCATTTTCATTCATTTTCTTGTCAATCAAACATAATGAACTGAGTTGAATATATATTATCGATGTTTGTAGGCTGGACTAATCCCAGGCCCCAGGTGCTGTATACCCAACTAGAGCAAAATCAAAGCAAAGAAAGCCAAGCAGCACAGAACATCGTGGAGTCATCATCATCATTTCTCCCAGGCTTCATGGAACCCCAAAATCAGAACCAGCCAGTGCCGAAACTCGAGGATTTTTTGGGTGATTCTTCATCATCTATGATGCGTTACTCCGATAGCCAAACGGACACCCAAGATTCGTCGACCCTGACCCATATATACGACCAGGGCTCGGCCTACTTCAGCGACCAGCAAGATCTGAAAGCAATTGCTGGGTTCCAAGCTTTCTCCACCACCTCGGGCTCCGAAGTGGATGACTCGGTCTCCATGGGCAAAACTCAAGCTACCTGTGGCGAGTTCGCGGCTCACTCGATTGAGTCGTCCAGAAACGAGTTGGCATTCTCAAGTGGCGCCACGGGCACCTTGTCCCTCGGTGTCGCACAATGTTCAGATCAGAAAGCCGTTGTTCCTGTGGATTCCGATAGCTCCAAGAAGATCGCCGAGACTTTTGGCCAGCGAACATCAATATACAGAGGAGTCACCAGGTAGTACTATTTCATTTCAGATTGATTTATTTTCTTGTAAGTGTGCGTTGTTTTTAGTACCCATCATTCTTTGTTTGTTTTACTTGTGAGCCTTTTCCTTTTCCTGCAAGAGCCCGTTTGGCGTGTAAGGAGTAACTAGTTCTTGCAAGTTGGCTTCTCCCTGGTGCTTATTTACTTGATTACAGTTTAAACTTTAAAGGAGGCAAGGTTATAAATTGGGACTGTATTGGTATATATCTTTACAATATATTTTCTGCGTGGATGCAGACACCGATGGACGGGTAGATACGAAGCGCATCTCTGGGATAACAGCTGTAGAAGAGAGGGCCAGGCGAGGAAAGGGCGGCAAGGTGCACTTCTGATCTCTCTCTCTCTCTTAATAAATAAAAAAATAGAATGAGGGACTCTGTAACCCTGAAAAGAGGCTTGCATGCATTGAAAGGTATTAATGGGTTTGTGATGGTAGGACACCTGGATTTCTTTCTCATCAGTCTTTTATGATTGACACTGATGGTATATACACGTACTATATTGCTAGTACTTATTTCATTGTCCTGCAATTTCTTTCAATTGATTGATTTGATCCGATGTGCCGCCATTTTGCCTATGTGGGTTGGCTTTCCTGTCTTTTAGACTAATCTCTTTTCTGTTCACTCTATCTCCCTCCGTCAGACGTACAGACATCTTAGAGCTAAATACTATTGCCTGATATTGTTGGGCTTTAACTTTTGCTTTTGCTTTCTCATTCGCCAGGGACAGCTGCGTTTGACCACACTACCCATATTGAATATTGTACATACATAGATGGGGTGGTCACTGTTAGATGAAAACTTGTTTAACAGTGGGTCTGGCCTCTATCTGATAATGTCCTATTGATTCTGCAACATACTCACGGGATTTCTTAGATCTTGTATTGCGGAAGACTAACGACATAAAAATATTAGAAATCAGTTTTCTTGAAGAAAATAAATTAAGAACAAGTGAAAAGCATTATGTCTGTGATATATTTAATGAGAAATAGGTAATTCGGCGTTTGTTTTTTCCGCCGGTTTTACGTGGATGGGACATGTCTTTTGACTATAGTGTACTAGGATTATATTTATTGTTACTATCTTATTAAGTCAAGCCTCTCTTCCAAATTCCAAAAGATGCAATCAATGTGAATTTGTGAGTCAATTAGTGTCGAGTAAAATGGAAATTTTAGTACAATAGGAAATAGGAATTGATTTGTCATTGCACTAAGAAACGAGCGTGGAGTACACGGATCTCGTTGTGTCCAGTGGTTATCTCTTCCTGTAGCTAGAAAAGGTGTAAAATAGAGAGAGATAAAAGGAAGGGGTGAAAAAAGTTGCTTCTGCGCATGCACCATTGCATTTGCAAGCATGTCACTTTTCTTGTATTTTTAGATTTCTAAAGTAAATTTTGGCAGAAAATTTTGACCATTCCTTAAGCTGATATCGATATTCTTGGCTTTTCCTTTACATGGAACGTGGCTTGGTGCATTTCTGGCTGTCATTTGTCTTTTTGACTCTTCCTACAGTGTATTTGGGTAAGAAATGTTTGCAGTCATTTTCATTCCACATTGCTTCTAAATCTATTTCAAGTTTGATATTACCGTTTTGGGGAGATGATTTTCTAATTTTTATTAATCTTTATGTGTTTCAGGTGGATATGACAAAGAAGAAAAGGCCGCAAGGGCTTATGATTTGGCAGCTCTAAAGTACTGGGGCGCCACCGCTACCACCAACTTCCCGGTATTAGTCACTTTCAATATTCTGTTTTGATTTATGATAGTTACCCCCAAGTGTATGAAATCCTACGTAGGTTGGCTCCACATGGCTGTTGGGCGAGGGGGCTAAAGAATTGGGATTTTTTACAATAATTTTAGATTCATACATTAGGGCATGCAAACATATATACTTTGCTAATACTGAAGCTGTTTAGTATCAAATGAATATGCATTACTCGGCTCATGAGAAATTGAGGTTAAAATTCGTAGAAAGTGAACACGAGATTTTCACAAACGGTGCACTGTGGTATTTGGAGGGGTTTTTTCCTTTGGGTATTTTTGGGGGGAACTGTATGTATCACGATGAACATTTTAGTGTATTACGATATATCTTATACATGGAATAAGAACTGAGATTATGCATGGAGCAGAACGGTGAAATTTGTATCACTTAGCAAATTTGTTTCCTCTTAATTTCCAGGTTTCCAATTATGCGAAGGAATTGGAGGAGATGAAACATGTAACAAAGCAAGAATTTATTGCATCACTGCGAAGGTTTGCCTGAGTTAGCCTATTAAACTGTTCGCACCTTGTTCCGTAATGTAGAAAATATTAATTGCCCTGTCACATTCATGCAGGAAAAGTAGTGGATTTTCCAGGGGAGCTTCCATATACAGGGGTGTAACAAGGTTTGGAATTTAAACAGTATAATAAATTACTGATGCTTTCTAGTTTTGTGCTATTGAGTCCTTTGTTCCATTTGGTACCACGTGGAGTAAATGATTAAATCCTATCCATGCCTTTTGATCCTGTAGGCATCACCAACAAGGTAGATGGCAAGCAAGAATTGGTCGTGTTGCAGGGAACAAAGATCTATATCTTGGAACATTTGGTAAATTTTTAGCTTCTGCAGTTGCTATATCGTAATGAAATATGATTGCAATTGTTGATTGGATTTTGGCTAGAACGTCAAGTTTGAAATTATGGTTCCTAATCTTGCATGGAGAGAAGAGATGGATGAATATAGGTTAGCCATAACGTGTAACAAAAAATGTTGAAGGACTGGTATATGCCCGCGTAAGATTATCTGTAATGTAGGACATTATTTCGATGTTCAGGATTTATGTTGTATGTGTTGTAATGTTTATATAGAGTGTAATATTCTATTCCTAATCATCTGATCCGTATTGGTGACAGCCACTGAAGAGGAAGCAGCAGAGGCATACGATATTGCAGCCATAAAGTTCAGGGGTGCAAATGCTGTAACCAACTTTGAGATGAGTAGATATGATGTTGAAGCCATCATGAAGAGTTCTCTTCCCATAGGTGGGGCAGCAAAACGCTTGAAGCTTTCCCTTGAATCAGAGCAGAAAGCAACTCTGAACAATAGTCAGCAAATCCAATGTACGAACATGAGTAGCAGCATCAACTTCTCACCCATTCACCCAGTTGCTTCCTCTATACCGTGTGGAATTCCATTTGATCCTGCAACTGCATATTACCACCACAACCTCTTCCACCATTTTCATCCTTCCAACGCTGGCACTGCAGAGTCTGCTGTGTCTAACCCTTCTGCAACTCCACTGGCTGCTCTGCCTGCAGCCTCTGAGTTCCTTATTTGGCCTCCTCATCAGTCATATTGACGTGATCAAGTAGTAATAGTTATCTATGCTAATTTCCTGTTTCTGTTAACAAAAGCAAAAACTATAATGGGCTCTGGCATAATTCAGCTGACCCGCCTCTGAGTTCTGACCCCTCTAATTTATCTATATCTATAACTGGGAAGAAAGAAAGGTTAGGAGGTTTTTGTGTTCCAAAAGGCTAGGAGTCTTGGTTACAGTAGGAAGCTGGATGATGTAAAGTAACTTCTCCGAGATGAGAAAAATTGAATAGTGCAGCGTAGTTTTGCACGAGAATTTCTGAATGCTTTTACCTGCTGATGTAGTAGTGCGATCTCCTCTACCATATTCCCAATTTCTATAATATTTTCACATATATTGTGGCACGTGCATTTACTTGGGTTTATCATTTAGCTGGATTTGGCATGCAAGGATCATTAATTGATTGAGAATGATCAACTCATACGAAAGTAATAATGTAATATGAAGAATTCTCCAGAAATATTAGAACTCGAATATTTCTTTGCCACAGAAAATCCCAAGATTTTGAGTGTTTGTATCATAAAACGGAATAAAAGGAAATTCTTTTTCTCCCTGCGAGATTTCATCTGTAATTTTAAATTTGTTTTTGGGTCAAGCGTAACCGAACAGTGCGTGAAACAATATACGTGAAATGTTGAATGTGACAGGCCCACTAAATTCCGTTTCCAAGTCTCACATGGACTGCCTCTGGGCTTAATGGGTCCAATCCATTACGAGTTTCCACAAAGTTTGTGGACTGGACCTGGACCCCATAGTTCCGTATCCAGGGAAGAAACCCAAGTCTGCTTTCCTTGTGTCCAACAGTTCATGATTCGTGCCACGCCTCAGTTGCTCTAATTTCCACTAGCAACTCTTCTTTTTTAACGTGGGTCTTAAATGGTTTGATGTCTTTTAAATAGAGAAGAAAAAAAAATGTCAGAAAAAAATAAAATTTCATACACATCCCCATATTTTTATGTTATTATTTTTTTAATACTAAAAAGACACTTTAACGTCTATTTACTTTAGAGAATCCAAATTACTCTTTTTGGATCCAAAAAAAAAAAACACTCTTCCTTTACCAGCCATGTTTGGATTCCGCCCTTCAGCAGGTTCTGGTCATACATATTCGAGTTTGATAAAAAAATTTCCAAATTCTTCTATGGTCGTCTGTGATGTTCCAATGTCTTTTCATCATTTTAGTCATAGAGAAATATACTAGAGGCGCATCTGATTGACATTAGATGGCAAAAACTTCTTTGAAAATTGCAATGCTGAGTTTTTAAAAGAGAAAAAAAAAAGTGAAGAAAGAAAGAAGGTATAAACCCTCTTCTTATGCGCGAACAATTTGTACATTGCATTATGGCTTGAGAAAGAAATGCTTGTTCTCAGGCCTCAATGCCAATCAACTATACTGCTTCTTAAAAGTTCACAAAATGATTTTTTTGCAAGCTTGGAAAAAGACACAAGCTTGTGAAATTGCATTGACTCAAAAAGAAAAAGGAAAAAAAAGCGTGGCGAAGATAATATTCTACAGCTTCAACCCCTAAATGCACCATAGGAGAGCAAATTAAGAGCAAAAAAACAAGAAGCATGGATATATCACTCCATGACTAGTTGCCTGTGACGATTGAGATCATTGAGGTAATTGGAGCAAGTATAATCTTCAAGGTCACAGGCATCCAACAAGAGGGATCTTGGGGCCATCGATTTTTGCTTCATTTCAATAGGTCCCTCTTCCCCCTTCAGCATCTGCACTACCTGTACTTCCCCCAAAGGTTCATGTCAGCTTATTATTATGAAAGAAATATTCTTGGGTACCCCCACATGTATATATATACAATGGCGAAATTGATTTGAAAAAAAAAAAAAAAAGTTACCCGATTCATGAATGGGCGCTCAGAGGCTGTGTGGTGTACACACATGGAAGCTGTAACCATGGCACGCTTCATTTCTGCGGAATCATAATCCTCTTCTAATCTGGGGTCTGCTAATTTCTTCATATTGTTCGTGTCCAGTAGTGTCTTTGCCTTCATCACACCACAACACACAAGTTTAATACAATCTAGATCAAGCATATTGCATAGGAAACTGAAGTTATGAACTTTTACCCAGATCACAAGACTTTGCCTACTATCAGAATCAACAGCACGACGACCCGTGATGATCTCAAGTAACAAAACCCCATATGCGAATACATCGGTCTTCTCATCTACAATTCCATGCATAAAATACTCCGGAGCCAGATACCTGTACCCATTGACGCAGCCATTGCATTAGAAAAAGGAATTGATACATACCTAAAAGGGAAGCCAATGCCGCTGGAATTAGTACTAACCCAAATGTGCCTTCTATAGGGAACACGACATGGTGGTCCCACTTTTCTGGGAGCCACTTTGCCAATCCAAAATCTGAAATCTGCAGTTCAAGGAACATTCAATGTATATATGCTTATAAAGAATCTAACAAGAAGTTCACAAGTTATAATCTAGTACCTCGGCCTCATAATTTTCATTGAGCAATATGTTAGAAGCCTTGATGTCCCTGTGAATTATTCGTCTTGGGCATTCATGATGAAGATACTGCAATCCCTCTGCTACTCCAATGGCTACCTTGAACCTCGCTTTCCACTCGAGATTTTCGGAACCTGAAAGGGTTGATGTTAGAAAGAGGATTTTGTGAAGAATGAATGAATTGAGAAAAAGAGGAGAGGGGTGAAGGAAGCACCAAAAAGCAGAGTGGATAGGCTGCCATGAGAGGCATAATGTAGGACAAAGAAAAGGCCCTTCTCAATTCCGAAGCCAATCAAATGGCATGCATTTGGATGGTTAATGTGGGCTATGATTCCAAGCTCTGTCAAGAAATCACCAGTGTTATCTGCATCATCCTTTTCTTCATTCACTAGTTTCTTCACTGCTACTATTTTACCATCCGCCAACCGTGCTCTGTACACTTCAGCATGCCCACCTTTCCCCACCAAGTTCTCTGTTCAACCACAATTCTTCAATTACAACATCTCAATTAAGAGAGTGCATGGGATCTACCCATCTCTTTTATTTGTCTTATAAATTGATCCTCTCCATTTAGTTTCTAAATGAAAAGGATCAAGATCCAAATAATTGCATTTCTAAATGGAGGCACATTAAAAGAATGAATTTTGATTCTATATCAGATTCTCTCTCATCTAGGAAAGAGAATTCTATGAGAGAGAGAAAAAGACATAGGAAGTAGGGCTCACATAAGTAGGTTTCATTGAGCCCTACCTCATGTTTCTCTTTTCTTCTAACAGAACCTCTTCAAGACAGGAGAAAATCTGTTGGCCAAAAAAATTTCTCACTAAAACGTAATAAATTGTATATATATATATTTTTAAGAATAACATTTTTTGTAAATAAATGTATGGTTATTCCATTAAATTATACATCGTATTATTATTAAAAAATTATATACATGTTATATTTTAGTTAAAAAAAATTTAAAAAAAAAATATAAAAAATTATATTAATGTTTAATGCATATAAAAAACCAAGGGAAACCATTTAGACATGTTTAAAAAATAATTAAATCAATTTCAGAAAAACATATGTAAACACGTAAGACTCAATTTTTAATAAAATTCACTGTATGTGTTTTTATAATTGACTTTATTTATTTTTATTTTATAAAGTGGGTCTACCTAAACTTTTTTTTTTTTTTAAAATAAAGATGAAAACAGAAGGAAAATATCAAAAGCTCACAAACAACCCATTGACTTTAGACTTTGACATCCAAGTATAATTTTGGAACTAATCGCATTTAAATTGGATTGTTGTGTATAATGACAAGGGGCAAAATTTATTAGTTGAACTAGTCAAGCTGGTGTTAACGTCTTTGAAAAATGCTTAATTTGTTTTTTGGTTTGCTAATTAAATTCTATATTGACTAAAAGTCTAAATTTTGAATAATCCCAAAGTCCCAAACATGTTGGAAATTGATGCAAAATAAGAGATAATTTACAGTTCGGTCTATATCATTTATGATTTGGAATATTCTAACTCTAAAGTTGAAGGAATATTTAAGCTTAACTTTGGAAGATTCAAACAGGCCATTTCATCCTTTTGCCATATTGAAAACTACAGTTACATAGTTAGATCACTCAACAGAGTTGCTGTAACAAAATGGCACATAACAACCATTTTGATCAAATTTTTTATATATATATATTTAATAAATAAATATATTAAATATTTTTTAAATTAATTTTTTAATATATTTATTTATATTAATTCTTGATTTACTTGTATATGTTGAGGTATGAATCACTTCTATTTTGACACCATCAATAAAGTAGTGTATGGAGTGTATGAGAAGGCATCCATTTCCTGCCACATGCAGCCTAAGCTTGGTATACCAAGGATATGAAACCACTTGTAGAAGTCAATACCCTGAGGGAGAAGCAAGTTTCAATTATTCAGCCACTTCTATCACTACCTTAAAAGGCTAAAAACTTCACAAACTCAGTCAACCATAGGGAAGGGAAGAACTCACAAAATGTAAGGCTTCAACATCAAGCATAGATTTGTTTATCATTAATATTTGATATTTTTCTTCTTTTAAAGGACACAGTGCCCTAAGAATGAGGTGGATGACCACTTATGAATTATTAGCAGCCTAATGCAGCAGCTCAAGCGGGGGTCATCATGCATTGGACATTGGCTTAGCTTAATATTGGATTTGATAATGATAGGTTTCATTTCTAAGCACTGTGTCTGATCCTAGCTCAATTCAACTAGTTTAGTATTGAGGTTGGTATAGTTTTTTGAATTGGCTGTTTTTTTTTCAAAAGTAAAAATTATAAAATAACTTATGAAAAAAATTAAAATCTTTATATAAATTCTTATAAATCTACATTTTACTTAAAAAATTTGTATAAATCTTTATAAAATAATTATAAAAAATTAATAAAATAAAATAAAGTTAAATTAATTAATATGATCCACTTAGTGTTTGGTCATATTAACTCAATATGTCTACTTTTTGGGCTTAACCTAAAACTGCACTAGTTAGATAATCTAGCATCATGATTACCTCTAAGCACTAGGCCCGCCTATTTGTTTGTGGAGTTAGTCTCCGCACTGATCTAGTGTATTATATACTATTGAATTCTTTAAAATTTTTTGTTCTAAATTTATTTGTAAAATTAAAAAAACAAGATATAAAATGTATATACTTTCACTTTCTTTTTCAATGTTTCACTTTACATTATATATTTATCTTCCTCCAATTTAATAAAAAAAAGTTTTAAATCAAAATTCAGAGGGTTCGGACTAGTAGTATACCTACAGTGTAGGGCCCTACAATCTGTTATATGTCATTTTCCATATACACGACATGAACCTATGTTTAGGTCAAAAATTTTGGCCCCACTTTCCAAACTAGTGGTTGAGTGGGGGCTGTTGACCACCATTTTCTCCATGATGGATCCCTTTCAACGTCTATTCTTTTCCATTATTGCACAGTATAGTAAGAAAAGTAATGAAAGGCGAAGGGTATGTGTTCATTCACATCATTCAAATAGGGTTCATGTTTTTTCTTTCTCTCAAGGACTATACATCGTATAATAATAGGTTCAGTTTCTATTATCTCAGTCAACTATTTACTTATATATGATCGGCTTAAAAAAAAAAAAATCCCTTTTTATGTAAATTAAATGGGATATTCTACATGAAGCATGAGATCGGGATTGAGTTTCATGATAATAATGCTATACATAAAAAATGATGCCTAAAAAAGTCATTTTCTTTAATGAGAATCTTACAAGTTCTAAATTTTAAGGTAAGAGTTGAACATAAATGTTAAAAATATTTCTTTAACCAGTAAATATTATTTTACTTAATTAATTTAAACAAATGCATATACTTGTATAATTTCAGAACAAATTAAATGTTTTTACTCTAATATTTGATCATGTTTCATTTAAAAATGAATCAAAATTAACTCAATAAATTCTACTATGACAGACAAATACTTACATCCATTCATTTTTCATTTCAAATTTATCATAAATAATATGTTAAATAAATGTTGAATAGGATAAGTCTATGGCGAGCTTCTGTTTTGATTATTAGATATACTTTGAAGTTTTACTTTATTAGCCAAAAAAAATTAAATACAAAATCAAAATAAATTTAACGATTAAAACACTTAATCTCCCAAACTCTCTGTAGGCTTACCCTATTAAGTTAAAAACGCTAACACATAGATTGATAAAATAAGTACGATTTATTAAGCAATCTCCATGCTTTTTTCCTTTTATTTTTTATTTTTGTATTTTTCAATAAATTTTTTTTAAAATTAATTATGTAATAATAATAATAATTAAACTTTAAAAATTTAATCTCCTTTTCTTGTTCTTATTTTAAAATATAATTTTTTATTTTTTAATAAAAATATAACATGCATAAATATTTTTCTTTAAAAGATTTAACCATATAACATTGAATTGTAAAATTATGCTCTTATTGGCCAAAAGAAATATTTGTTATATTTTTATTATATTATCTAATAGTAAATACATGAAAATAATTTTATATTTTTACTTTAAAAATTAAAAAATTACAGTTAAAAATTAAACTTATACTAGAAAATCCTAAAAACTAAACATTTCAATTTAAAATCTTAAACTATAATTTTTTATACAATTAAAATTTTTAATCTAAAATCATTAAGAATAATATCTTCAAGATCGCCTACTATAACTTTTCCTAAAAAAATATAACGTAGACTTGGTACTCGAAATAAAGCAAAAAACAAAAAAAAAAAAACAAAAGAGCAGGGAGGTTATGGGGTAGTTCATACCAGAACTGAAATCGTCAGTGGCAGCGGCGAGCTCTGGGTAAGGGAAGTTTCTCCATGATGATTTGGTAGATAAAGAAACAAGATCAATTGCATCTTCTGCGCTTCGAATCCGAGCTAATTTCCTCAAGCTCTTCCTCGATATCATATACGTCGACGCAAACAATGGAATCGCCGATAGTCTCCGAACTGAGTTTAACCTTAGCGCGTCCATCACACCCTTCCATTGCGGTCCCTGCCCTTCCCGCCCCAGCGGCGGCCTTTCCGACGCCGACACCGACGACTTCTCTGGCGAACATGAGCTGCACCCACTACTCCGATCTGAGTCTGTTCCCGAAAGCGGTATTTCCAGTACCCCTCTTGGAGATGCCTCGTCCTCGCATGAATATGCTCTTCCTGCTTCCATTTCTGTCTTCGCCTCTTCTCCTCTCTCTTTTTCTCTCAAATAAGTTTCAAATACAGAGACACCTTCTTCCCACTTACATCGCTGCAGAGGAAACAGGAGAGAGATCATCAAAGTGTTGACTTATTCATTTGGGAATTGTCTGATTTGTTTTTTAAAACAACCCCTTGAATTCTTTTGGGATTCTGCAATCTAAAATCTACACACTTATCTGATTATCAACAACGAACATAAGAGGCAGTAAAATCAATTTCCTTCAAAATGTTAAACTTTTCATCCGGGGATCGTAAGTTTTATGACACAACCCCAAGAATGATTTTGGGATAGCCCAATCAAAAATATATATGTACTCATCTAGTATATAAACAATCAAACATGAGAGAAACTAAAATCAATTTCCATTTATTGAAAAAGAAGAAAAAAGAAAAATCAGGGAAACAGGGGAGAGATGCTCAAAATGTTAACTTCTTATATGGACATATCTAGTTAGTTCTTTAAAACAACCCGAAGAATTATTTTGGGATGGGCAATCCAAAATCTAAGTACTTATATAATATATAAACAAGCAAACATGAAAGGAAGTAAAATAAATTTCCAGAAGAAAAAACAGGGGAGAGACCTTCAAAATGTTGACTTTTTTCATTTCGGAATTGTCCAAATAGTTTTGTAAAATAACCCGAAGAATATTTTTGGGCATTAGCAATATGAGATCTATGTATTCATCTAATACCTAAACAAACGAAGACAGCGTAAGTAAGATCAATTTCCATTTCTTGTTCTGTTCCTAAAACAGAGTCACTGCCAAAGAAAAAAAAAGGGGGGGGGGGAGATTGCAGAGAAAGAAGCTAACCTCAAACAGCCCAAGATTTCCTGAATTCCTCCGAATTCGAAACTAAATCAGCTCATGCCCACACCTACAATTTTAAAGAAGGATCACCAATATGGTAATGAATGATTCCTTCTCTGAAATTGGTGAGGGTCTGAGACAGACAGAGAGAGAGTCAGATGAGAAGGAACCGGAAGGGATGAGGGAGAAGAAGGCTTTAAAATAGGTCTATGTTTGAGCGGTGGTTATTCTTGGAACGAGGGCAAACTAGGACCAGCCTAAGATCACTGGAATATTTGCTATATTTATACGAGGTTGAACGTTTGTGATTTCTCTTGTTTTCTTTTTAATTAAAGTTTACCGCTTTGGTTTTCTTTTGTTTTTTTCCTTTATTGTCTTTGGCGGGTTGATGATGTTTACAATTTCTAACAAATTTCTTGTGACCAAAACGTGAACCTAAGTGTTGGTGCTGATGATGCAATCTCTGCCTTCTAGTTTTTGAGATCGTGACTCTTGCCGCAACCAACGCATAAAAGCACATACCAAGCCATATAGAGAGTCTTTGGTTGGGTGTTTAAAGCGCTGAAAAGACCAATTTGTATATCGAATTGTGGATTTGTTTGATAAATAAAACCATTGTTTTGTGTTGGATTTTTTAAATTTTTTTTCTAAAATCACATTTGTCTTTTAAATTACTACTTGCACCGATATGGAAAAAATTTGCTTTTGTATAAAATAAATTGTGTTGATAGCAAAAATTACTTTTTATATAAAAGTTTTTAAATATAAATCGTAAATTCACTTTTTATCAAAATTAAGATTGCAGATTAAGTTGATCCAAAATCAAATTTGTATAACTCCAATTCAAATACAGAAAATTTTCTTTGGGACATTTTGTGAACCTAAACGAGATTAACAAATAAAACACCAACGGTAGCACCTTCTTTTCTTCTATTATATATATATATATAAATGCGAGTGTATAACTTTTATTAAATTATAAATTGTTAAATGGCACAAACTTGAAGTCATTCCATTAATATATTTTGGTGGATCAAAAAGCATTCGCTCTGTTTTATCTAAGTTTTGTGATATTATTTCAACAAGGCAATCATTCAATAGAAAATTGTTTATACCTACTTCAACATGCGTGGTGGTGTTATAGAATAATGAGCGCATGCAACCAGAGACCGAAGAATGGCAAGAGATCAAAAGAGGATTTGTTTTAATACCAGCAAAGAGACAAAGTAGATAAGGAGTCCTATGATTTTTATCATGAAGTGATCTAAAACACCAATAGATGGGTTTGTTAATGACCCTTAGTGTTTGTACTGTTGGCTAGCAGCTTCAAATTGTAAATGGGCATGGCGGCAGGTGTTAAATGGGAAGTTGGGGACCATCCATGTTTTTGATATAATGTTGCACTGTTAATGCTAATCATAAACAAGCAAATTAAAGCAGCTGGGTAAGTTAGAATCATTGTGCATTTAGCTCGCTTTAATTTGTCTGTAAACTTTGATACTTTTATGCACAACTTTGTCCTGCACATAAATCCCCAAATGTTTCCATTCTTTATCACCCTTAAATGACCCCATTAGATGTTGGATTTGCAAAGAAATAAATATAAAATATATGAAATTCATTTGAGTCTATAAAATTTGAGAGAAATAGGTGTGGAATGAAATTCATATACTCTCACTCCTTCTATTCTAATGTTTAGTCTTATATCTTGTGTTTATCTCTCTTTAATTTTATGAAAAATTTACAACCAAAAACTTTAAAGAATCTATACATATGAACGTCTGAAACTCGCGGGAATAATGAGTCCTACATGGATTATGATCCTCTGCAATAATATATCATTAATTTAGGAGAGAGAGTGAAACAAAGTATAAAACTGTATATAAAATTTATTTTTTTCATCTATTCTTTATTTTTTTATTTCTTTACAAATAAATACTATATTTACTAAATATAAAAGATATAAATCTGTCGTAAATATTTCTTTGTAAAGTTAATTAATAATATTAATTTTAAAAAAGTGAGAGAATAATTTTTTTAATTGATGATCAAGTCTAGAGTTTCAGAAATTCTAACACGGCAATATGCGCTAATATTCATGTGTACGGAATTCCAGCAAAACGTAAAGGAAGAACAGGCAAGGACACATACAGATTGACTATTAAAAAAAAGGAGGGGGGGGGGGGGGGGGGGGGCTCTGAAATGAACTATCAAAGCCGTAATCTTTATGTGTTTTAATATCTCTCTCTGCTCTATGGCAGATTCTTGGCTTAATAATGCTTCTCTTTCTCACCGTTCGAGGGAGTGATGCATGGAAACGGGCAGGTTTTGATCATCAAAATAAGTGCTTTTGACAGTTTACGAATCAGTTCAAGATTATCTTTTTCCATTTGCTATCTTCACTGCATACTCTATAACCTGTTTGGTCTTTCGTTCACGCTTTCTAGTTCGATGGGTCTTTGTCTGGCTGAAGTGATCGAGGTCCCCACTCTGTGAAACACGACCCGCAAACCCCGCGCCAAAAAACAAACAATCAAAGTTCATTGTTGAACCAAGACCAGAATATAGTTTGATACTTTTAATTAATGCATTCATTCCTACCAAACAGAGAATTTGTGGTGCTAAAGCATAATAGCTTCTAATGTGTTGTAGAGCCCAATCTCACATTAGTTATTCTATCTTCCCTTCTTATCCCAGTCAGTATCACACGCATGAAAGAGCTTTAAGAAAATGTAAGCAAAGAAATAAAGTGGGTGAACTAAACCCGTAAATGTCACCGTTTGGCTATTTATAAAATATGTTTATATGGCTTTAATATAACACCCCACCAACCTCAGGGAGGTGTGTTTAACTGAATTTTAAAGTGCATGAGTCAATGAGAAGCATATGGATTCAAGGGACCCCTCTTCTTTTTCATAAGGAATGCTACTTCAAATTAAATCAAGAAAGATTTGCATATTTCTTTCCTCCAATGTTTGTACGTCCACTACCCTTGAAAATTTCAAGGTGGGACACCAACTTAAAAGAGAGAGACAGAGAAATAAGGACAAGGGAGGCAGAGAGATTCAGAGGGTGAAATTGATGTATATGGGTTAGGTTAGCATCCACATTGTAGAAGAGAATATCTTTCACCAAAACCAACATACAAAGATACCATAAATGTCTTTTTTAAAAAATTTCTTTCAACTCCCTGAGAATCTTTAAAGTGTCACATAAATTCTTGTGAAATGTTTGCTACCCAAAAATGAACAGGAATAGAATGCAAACTTGAATAAGAAAAAATGATTTTAAAATTGAACAATGATTCTTATATTTATATATTAAAAAAAGTAATAAAAAGAAATATAAATCATTGGATAATAATTATAAAGATATAATAAATATTATAAAAAATAATAATAATAAGAGAGGAAGGGAAACTCTAGTACCAAGTAAGTTGTTGGAAAACGTTTTGAAAATCTATCACAAAACCTTGTTTTTATTGTCATTGTTATTATACTTAGAATAGGAAAAACCTAATGGCTTGTTAGATACGTAAAAAGTTAAATATGAAAGTAAAAATAAAAAAAATATAATTTTGTAAATAAAAAATATTTATAATATTTTTATTTTTAATAATTAAATAATAATTAATACATAGTATTAAGTAATGATTGAGTAATAATTATAAAGATAACATTGATATTTTATCAAATTTTTATTTTCATTTTTCCTTTCCCATGACAAACCAAATATGTTTTTGTTTTTTTTGGACATGTGAAACCTAATGACCCATTTGATATATAGAATTGTTAGATATAAAAGTGACAAAGAAATGAGGATATGAATAGAACAAAATATATTATGATGTTTGGTATAATATGAAAACAAATAAGAATATGATTTTATGTTTGGTTAAATAACAATAATATAAAAATAAAAAAGAATAATGAAAAAATGACATTAGATAAAAATAATATAAAAATAAAAATGAATAATAAAAAATTGACATTAGATAAAAATAAAAAAATAATGAAAAATGACCTTTATTTCTTATTTAAAAATAATATTATAATAAAAAATAAAAATAATAATAACCAAGATATAATCCACTTTATATAAATGAGTCATAATATTACCTCTCGATTGAACTTCTTCCAATCTTACAAATTATATATTAAATGAGTTTATTCAATAAATTTTTTCCTTTTACCTTCCATCTTCTTCCAGCAAAAGGACACAAGCGTTACAGGAATTAGCTTTAGGCTAGAGGGACAAGGCCCTGATGCCACTGGGGCTTTGTATCAGTAAATAAATTGGCATGCCCTAGGCGATTAGGCTAATCCTGCAAAATCGAACCCTACATGGCCTAGCCTTAGCCTGAACCTAACGGTGGAAAGTCCAGTTCTATCCACTGTGGGCCAGGTCAGGCACCCATCATTGGGCTGGTGGGCCGTATGGACTTGTCAATAGTTTAAAAATAAATAAAACTGCTGTAATATTTTCCTACTGGGACTTTTGCAACCTTTGGTATAATCACGAGAACTGCTAAAAAGGATCAAATAAGTGATGAGTGAGAAATAATTTTCTTCTCTGAGAGAGTAAATGAGGAAGAAAAAGATTGTTCTTTTCACCGAAAGCATGCATGGGTAACAACAAAATTTTAATTAAAATTTGCACTTTCCGTTGGCGTCCACATAAATTGGCTTTGTTTCAGTTTCCTTCCTAATCAACAGATTTTCAATGAAAATATTGGATCGTAACACTTTGTTATGTTTCACAATTAGCGCGTCCAGGTAGATTGTAAGAAACCATTGATCTGCGTTGATCTTTACGGAAAATTTTTTTTATCTCTTAATTTTATTTTAGATTTTATTATATTTTTTAATTTTATTTAGTTTTAATTTAATCTTTTATTTTTTTCCTTTAGTTTCATTTAATTTTAATTTCATTTAATTTAATCTTATTTTAAATTTCACTTGTTTTTTAATTTATTTATTTTTAATTGAATTTATTAATTTTGAAGAATAATATTGTTTTCTTTCAAATACCATTAAGTTAAAATGCTTTATAAACAAGTCATGTGCAGTTCCTTGTAATTTAACTCTATTAACATTTTTTTTTTGGCTAAGAATTCTAAGAAAATTTTTATTAAAAAATTTGGTACTATTAGATAGAATATAATATTTGAGTGGTTTTCATAAGATGAGAGATTAAGTTAAAATAATGAAGTTAAAAAATGAAAATAAAATATAAGATAAAGTTAAGGAATCATATTAAAACAGAATAAAATTAAATAATGAAAATAAAAAAATGAAGTAAAATTGAGAACAAAATTGAAATAAAAAGAAACTAAGAGATAAAATAAAATATAAGATAAAATTAAAAGATTAAAAATATATTTTAACCTTCTTGAACTATAAAAAGAATTTATTTTAAAAGATGGTCTTATTAAATAGAAATATCTCAAACTTAAGTATTGTCTTAATACCAAATATATCTACTATCAAACAAGTAGCTTATTAAATAAATATTCATATTCTTAACATAATTAACGGCTTAATTACCCACTAGTGGAGGCTTCAATTCAATTATGAAAAGATAACTTCTCTCTAACATTAATACCCTCTTTTCACTCATTGATTATATATATATATATATATATTATTTGAATATCAATATCAGAAACTAATATTAGTATTTTAGTGGGAACTAACTTTTTATGAATATAACAAATAATTATTTTTATTTAAATATATTTTTTAATTAAACAATTTCAATGTAGAAAAAAAGTAGAAATGCATGAGACGTTTAAATAATTTTTGTTTGAAAATTGTTAATTATTGTAATCTTTAATTTTATATTCAATTTAAAGGTTCAAAGATAATATTAAATGTTTAAATCATTCATTATTTTTTATACAAAAATTATTTATGTTTGATAACAGTATATTTTAAACATTTATTATATGTTTTAAAGAATGATTTTAAGAAAATTTATTAAAAATTGTTTGACATAATTATTATTTTTATATAACAAGTCCAAACAATATCATAAAAAGAATAAAATGTTAAAAATAATAGAAAAGAATACAGCTCCTTTTAGAGTTAAAATATGTTGAATCAATTGGATCAACCTTTTTGGCTTATTAATTTAGTAGGTTAGGTTAAACAATTTTTAAAAAATTTTCTAATATGTTGATTTTTAACTTAATCTATCCAATATACGAGTTAGTCCGCACTCTTTGAAACTATGTTTAAATAAGATGATTTTTATCTTATCCTACCTATCCTACTTATTATATATGTCAATTCATATAACTTTTAGGCTGATTCGTTTAGTTTTTTTTTTTTTTAAATTTTTTTAACTTAAACTAAAAGCTCAACCCAATTCCTATCATAACAATGCTTTGATCTTAACGACATTGGCCTCCTTGTTGCTAATTTGAATCAGCCTGGTATGGCTCCTGTTTCTGGTGGTCCTCCTGATAATCCTGTATGAATAACCCAAGACTCATGATGCGTCAGTTTAATTGCTTCAAGGAAATGCTGATATTTGCTTTGAGTGGATATCATTGACTGATATAAATTTTTTTAAAAAATATTGAAGTCCATGACTTGGGTCACCGAAAATAAAAATTCAACCTCAGCCAGTAAAGCTGTGGTGATTAACTTGAACGTATGCAAGTAGGTGCTTTGATGTCTGCAACCTTTGTGTCCTCAGTTACTGTTGGCTTTTTTTTTTTTTTGGTTTTTTCTCCTGATAGGTTAAACAAATTAGTTTATTTAACTCTCTTGTGAGTTAGATTTAAAATCTCAATCTATTTAACTAGAAAAATTTAAACAAATCAATCTATTTATCAACCTCAGCCAATAAAGTTGTAGCAATTAACATAGAACTAGGTGCTTTGATGTCTGCAACAATGCTCCCATATGATTCATTACATCAAGAATGCAACTCTTTTATATAGTTTATATAATATTTATTATATCTTTATAATTATTATTTTATTTATCATATTATTATTTTAAAAATAAAAATAAAAATAAAAATAAAAATAATTATTATTTATTTTATTTATCTTTATCTACTTATATTTTATATATTTTTTATTTTTTCATCTTTATAACTAAATATACCATTTTATTTTGTGTCTCACAATTAGTTTTTTTTTCCACCCTCTAGTTTAACTTATCATAGCTTGTGATGGATTGGCATACCATGGCGTAGGGGTGTTCATCGGGCCCGAAAAACCTAGTGGGCCTAGTCTTACCCAACCAAATTAGGTCGGGTATAAAAAATTTTTTAAAAAAAATTTAGGGTTAGGGCGAGCTACAAAACTTGGCTAGGCCGAGCATCGAGCCAACCTTTAGGGTTATGTTGACCCGGTCCGGCCTGAAAAATAATTTTATTTTTTTTAAAAATATTTGTTTATAAAGATTTATATTAAAATTTTAATTTTTTAAAGATAAAATATAATTTTATAAAAACTTTTATAAAATTTTTTTAAGTATTATTTTATAGTTTTAATAATAAATTTAGGTTGGTCATAAAAAATATATTAATTTAATTAAGTCTAAAAAATAAAAAAATATTTTTTTATAAAAATTTATATTAAAAATTTAATTTTTTAAAAATAAAATATAATTTTATAAAAATTTATATAAATTTTTTTTTAAAATTATTTTATAATTTTTATAATAAAAAAAAATCAAATTGTCCAATTTAACCTAACCCTATCTAATATTAAATTGAGCCAAGTCAGACTAAGAGCTAGACATCAAACTTTAATTATAAAATCCTTTTAAAATCGAGTCGAGTGCTCACATAAACCCATGCCATGGCGTGTTTGGCTTTCAAGAACTCTAATTCTTTCTGAAAAGATAATAATAAAAAAACTGGAAAAATAAGACCAATTTTGCTCACGAAATTGCAGTGTTCTTTTGGAGTTGTGGGGCAATAATGGCTTTGCTCGGCGACGATGGCCGCGGATACGAGCTCGCGCGCAAACTCGAGTCTTGTGGGGTATGGCGAACTTGGCTTGGCGACTCCACCTACGCTAACTTCGTTCAGTTCCTCGCTTCCCCTTCCACTTGGGATTCCTTCATGAGACCTGACGACTCCAAATCTAGGGCTCAGATTCAACTCCAACTCAGGGTCCGAGCCCTCTTGTTCGACAAAGCCACCGCTTCCCTCTTCTTCCGTTCTGCCAATTCGTCTTCATCTTCCTCTTCGACTTCAGTATCTTCTTCCCAATCTATCTCTGTTTCAAACCTCAATCCTGCTTGTGAGTCTCTTCTCTCTCTAATTTGGGGATTAAAATATTGATTTTTGTGATTGGTATTGAAATTGGGCCTTTCGATGCCGCACATTCTCGCAGATTTGCAGTTGCACGGTGATGACGTCTACTTTACTCTGGAGAATTCATTGCAAGATGGGGTTCAACAGCGAGAAGGGGGAGCTTCGTCTAAGGTTTTTCACTCTGCCTTGTTGTCTAAATTGTAATTTGTATTATTTGTCTTCACTAAGAAATCAGGTCAATGGAGCTTCGTGTTATGCTGAGTCTAGAACATTGCTATGATATTGACTATAATCAATAAATTGGGTATGAAATTGAATATCTGAAGCATATAATTTCAAGTATATCCCTAGAGGTATTCACAATTAGAATTTGGCTGGTTTACTCTGGTTGAGTGAACCTGTTTATTAATTGATTCCAATTGTGTGGTTCTCGGGACCAGGTGGTGCTTTCAGGGAAGGTCCAATAACAATTAGAGCATAATGCAAGGTGGTAGTTAATTTTTCATTTCAATTAGCTTAATTAAACAAGGCTTTGTACAGCGTACTGGCAACATACCGGGTCACGCATACTATCCTTTGGGAAGATGATAAAGTTTTTCTTTTCTTTGGTTGCAATTTGATAGACTAAAGTATTGTAGGAACTAGCAAGTTAGCTTCCGGGACTTAGCTTAACCCTGTTCTGCTTTATCTTTTTATTTTTGTGCATTATCTTTAAATGACAAGCAAGATTGGTCAGTCATACATTATGACAGGAAACCAAAATACTATCATACATTATATTATATTACATGATCTTATCCCATACTTGTTCCTGTAGTTGTGAATGCAAGATTAGTGAAACATAAGTGACTGTTTATGCAGAATCAATTAAAAACAGCTTCTGCAACTGGGTCAAGGTATGTTGATTCTGAGCTTGACAGCATGTCCCAGAGATACAGGAATGAGGAGCTGCCTGAAACCTGGTATAACCAGTTTATTGAGAAGTATAAGGCTAACAAACCATATAGGTTGATCTTTGGGGACAGAGAATCACAGAAACGTTCACCAGAGGAGATGGCCTCCTATCTTTCGTGTATTAGCAATCACAAGAAAATGCGTGTAGCATTTAAGGAAGATCAACATATGGGCTTTGTGAATTCAGTTACGGAGCATGCATCTAACATGCAGTCAAATGGTGGCAATTCAGTTGCTGATGACTCATCCATTTTTCCAGAAATAATGTTTGCATTGAATTGTGTACCTGACAGTGCACTTCCCTTGGTCAGCAGTGTGGAGAATAACCGGAAAGTCAAGTTAATTGGAGTTCTTGATACCTTACCTCCTGTTACAACTAGGAGTCCTGTTATGATTGAGAGGCTCGGTATTAGGCCTGAGTACCTAAACATGGAACATGGAGGAAGCTTGTACCGTGGGAAAATTGGATCTGAGGGAAACAGGAAACTTTTTGATCATGAGCAAGCATCAAAAATGTCTCAAAAGGTCATAGCACGAATGTTGACAGGTTTGGGGTTTGAGTCTGCCATGGAAGGTCCTATAGAAGTCTTCTCTCAATTAATGAGCTGTCACATCAGTAATTTAGGCAGAACTTTGAAAGTGCTTACTGATAATTACAGAAAACAGTGCTCAGCCATGGAACTTCTAAAGATGTTGCTTAAAACAGCTGGTTATAGGTGAGTTAAAATTCTCTTTTTTTTTCCCTTTGGAAAATTCAATTTATTACCCCCCCACCCCAACCCCTCCCTAAAATGAAAGGAGGGAGAACAGAAATGGTTTTTTTTTTTTAATGGTCTTAAGGTTTGTGAAGTTCAGTTTTTAGATATCGAAGTTTTTGTCTGCTTTTCCTTTCTTGGATATGCCAATCTACCCTGTCTGACATTGATGTAGTAACTTCATCATAAGAATGATGTAGAAAGAAATTTATTAGCGCATATTTCTATATCTAGATCATTCTTTGCCTGAACATATTCCAAAGGTGATTGCTCTTTGACCAAAGTTATATTTTATGATTTTAATTTTTTGTGACTAACAAGGTACTAGTATTCTTATGCAATATGTTGCATAAGAAATTAAATAAACAAAGCATTGTGGTAGGGGAAGAAGAGGAGCATATGGCACAAACTATTATGCTGTACACTTTCCCATGCCAAATTGTTGGATCTCCCCACCCTTGGAAAAACAGATAGTTCCAAAAAGGATAAAATCTCAAAGAGGGTGTCCTGATGTCCTTTCTACAATTATGCTTGGTTATTGCATGCGCTTCTTATGCAGTTTTATCCTGATTTATCTTTGTTTATAAATCAAGATAAGATAAGCCTGTTATGCAACCATTTCAACATTTTTTCCCTCTTGCTAGTAGTAATTTTGGGCCATTGGTGGATCTCGTTAAGGATGGCTCTAAGAATATTCTACAACAAAGTCTACCACAAAATTATGGAATCCAGTCACAAGTGCAGCCACAGCAGCAGAGTTCTCTTCGTATAACTCAGCAAGTACTTGCATCTACTACTTCTTTGTGCATTTTTTATTTTTTTGGTTGTTAATGTTCTTGGTTTGAAGCATTGATGTAAATGTGGACACACGCAAGGAGAGCAAATACTGATACAGGATGCTTTGAGGACCCTCTTTAAAACATAACTACCCTGTGTCAGCATGTTTTCACATGTTATTTCTTTTTGGTCAATAGTTTTCTATGATTACTAGCATCCATTCAAAAAATGATTTGCCTCAAGTTGTATAAGGTGTGATTAAGAGTGTATCCAGTATACTGCAGCCTAAAGTGTGTCCATGACGGTGACAGCTCAAAATACCCTTTCTGAGTTTCTGAGCTTTGGTATATACATTTGATAAAGAAAAGAAAAAACATTTTGACCCCACCATTTGTTGCATCTTATGAAGGAGAAGAATTTGTGCTGATTCAAAATGGCTTTTGGACACATTTGGACCTTAGTCCTTTTTACTTAATGGTGCACTTAATGCAGGTTGCATCATATATTACATGATAGCTCTTGATATTCATGAAGATCTATCAATATATTATGTTCTGCAAACATAATGTCCTGTGTTCTGTAATAAACTAGAACTCAATGTTGTTAATGTACTGGTGCAGAGACAGATGCATCCACAGATCCAGCAGATTATTCATTCACATAATTTGGCTTTTCAGCAGCAGCAGCAGCAGCAGCAACAGCAAAACCAGCAGCAGCTAGAGAGAATACGAAGGCGCCAAGCATCTACTCCCCGCCCTGGTGTGGATATGGATAAGGACAGACCACTGGTTCAAGTTAAGATTGAGAACCCGTCAGACTTACCAATGGATGGTAACACCTTCAATGCCATTAATGCCAGACAATCTCAAATGCAGTTGAGGCAGCAGCAATTGGCTGCACTGTCTAGTTTCCATTCCCAATCTAGCAATCAGTTCAGACAGATGGGTTCTCCGCAGATTCCCTCAATGCAGTCACCGTAAGAAAACTTCTTGCTGAAGGATTTTTGCCATTAGGGTAATTTTTAAGTGATCTTGGCTAAGAATTATGTTGTTTTATTGTCTGCTTGCAGGAACGTGAGCATGGTTAGAGCTCCACCAGTGAAGGTGGAAGCCTTCCAGGAATTGATGGGTGGGGATTCTTCTGCAAAGCATGAATCAGAGGAAAGTAGACTGACTTCTCCCAGTGGTAAATAGTTTGTGTTATTTAGTCGATCCGTGTGCAAAAATCCATGGAGGCCCTTGGTTTGGTTTGGTCTCTGCCATAGTTTGTTTTGGTCATTACCGTACAACGGCTTTTGCTTCAGTTTATTTTGTAAATTATCCCCCAATGCGTCACTAAGTTTATCTTGGATTTTGTTCCTATATGTTTTTCTCCCTTTTAACATACACTAATTGTCTACCTGGTTGGTCTGTAATTGTATCGACTTTCGTGTAATACTAGTCGCACAATTTCGATGCATTAAGCAATGTATCTAGCACTGGTTTCCTTTACCGTTGGCTTCATTCTTACTTCGAGTAAAATGCCTTGTGATTAACTAGTTATTCATGGTAGCGACGTGAAAGGAATCAGTTGTTGTTGGCCAGGGCTTTAATTCCCATCACCAAAAGTTAATATTATATGCACATCTTAGATGGCGAACGGAAAAGCTGACACGTTCTGCCCAAGCGCCCAAGTAGTGGTATCTGAATCTATTTGATGCAAACAGAACTATTTACTACTGCAGGTGATTCCATTTGAATTTAACTGGTTCCTAATTTTATTTTGTTGTCCGTTGTTTGTTGTTTTTTTTTTTAAACTTGGATACATGTACATCTAATATGCAATAGAATGATAAAATCTTCGAAGTGTACTATCTTTGTTGATGAGGTTAACCATTGATTTGTCCATAAAAGGGTATAGAGAATGAAAGATAATAAAAGCATTTATTTGTATTAAAATTATTTTGGTCACAGTATTTAATACAGTAATCATCAGAATATAATATATATATATAGACTAACAAAGGTGCCACAAAGAAGAGAAAGACACGTAGTCCTAGATGTATAGAGGATTCTAAAATAAAGAAAGGGATCTGAACAAAAGACACAATATGTAAAAATATCAAATATCAATATTCTTGGGCTTGAATCCTACAGCTTGGTTTTATTAGATTGGGCCTTTACTTCAACAACACCCCTCAAGCTGAATGGCAGCGGTAACCCAGTGAAGCTTGATCTAAGAGACTAAAAACGTGGAGATGGCAATACTTTGGTCAAAACATAAGCTAACTAATCTCTAGAGGAGAGAAAAGTAATATTAAGTGTTTTAGCATCAACTCTTTCTTTGACAAAATGATAATCCAGTTTAATATGCTTGATTCTGGCATGTATCATAGGATTGACAGATAAATAAGTTGCACCAATATTATCACAATAAAGTGTAGGTGCAGTGGGAAGGAAAAAACCTAATATACGCAGCAAGGATTATAACCAAATAAGATCATAGGTGGCTAGAGCTAATGATCTATATTCAGCTTCAATGGGGGATCTGGCAACAGTTTGTTGTTTCTTTGCAGACCAGGAAATAAGATTGGAACCAAACAAAACACAAAAACCTCCAGTGGATCGATGATCATCAGGGCAACTAGCCCAATCAGCATCAGAGAAAGCAACATGGGATGGAGATGGAGAAGGATGAATAAGAAAGCCATAATCAATAGTATGTTTCAGATAACGTAAAATACGTTTCACAGTAATTTAGTGAGTGTTTCTGGGAGAATAAAGAAATTGACAAACTTTGTTTACAGTAAAAGAAATATCAAGTTTTGTAAAAGATAAGTACTGCAAACTTCCTACAACACTTCTGTAGAGAGTGACATCATGAAAAGCATGACCATCTAAAATAGACAATTTTGTTCCAGAAGCCATTGGGGTTGGCATAGGTTTGCAATACAACATGTTAGTCTTCTGAAGTAGATCAATGATATATTTTTGTTGAGATAGGAATAGACCATTGGAACAAAATTTTGCTTCAATACCTAGAAAATAATGCAGATTGCCAATATCCTTAACAGGAAAAGTACTAACCAATAATTTAATGAGAGAGTTGACAGTAGTAGAATCAGATCCAGTAATTAGGATGTCATCAACATAAACTAAAACATAAAGAACGCTTGAATCAGAAATTTGAACAAAGAGAAATGTGTCTGATTGAGATGCAATGAAACCCAATTGATGAAGACACGCACTGAGCCGAGAAAACCAAGCTCGTGGAGCTTGTTTGAGGCCATAGAGAGAGTGTCGTAATTTGTAGACATGATGAGGATAGTCAGGGTGTTTGAAGCCCGGTGGTTGCTGCATATAAATCTCCTCTTCAAGAAAGCCATGGAGAAAAGCATTCTGGATGTCAACTTGTTTGATGGACCAGCCACCAGTCACGACCAAGGAAAGAATAAGCCAAATTGAAGGAGGCTTGACCACTGGAGAAAAGTTGTCATGAAAATCAAGCCTATGTGTTTGATGAAATCCCTTCGTGACCAAACATGCCTTGTACTTGTCTAATGAACCATGGGACTTGTATTTCTTACAGAGGACCCATTTGCATCCGATGATCGGACAATTCGGAGGAGGTGGAACAAGGACCCAAGTGTGATTTACATGTAAGGCTTGAATCTTCTCTGCCATGGCATTTTTCCATTCTGGAAATTTCAGAGCAGCTAAAGAAGGAACCTTGAGAGTAGTGCCAACAAATGTGGCATAGGCTTTAGGTGGGGGCCATCGAATAGTATCGTCTGTGAACTGTTTAGGTTTGAGAGAGTAGGTCTGGGCTCTGGTGACCATGTGTGGTAGAGGAGAGAGAGGTAGCGATGGAGAGGTAGGCGAGGATGACGAGTCAGAGGGTGTGACAGGGGAGGAAGAGGATGATGACTCATGTACACATGAGGCAGACTGGTGAGGAGAAACGGGTAGGGGATCCGAGTAGATAGGTGAAGGTTAATTTGGGTTAAGAGAGGGCATTGGTCTAGGCCGAGACAAGAGATTTAGGAAAGGTGTATAGATAGCATGCGGATTGGGCTTAGACCAAGGAAAAAAAACTGAAGTTCTAAGAAAAAAAAATTTCATAAAAAATTACATCCCTTGAGATATAAACACGCTGTGTCTTAGGCTCACAGCAATAATAGCCATGATAATTGGATGCATAGCCTAGAAAAGTACACATTATGGAATGGTCATCCAGCTTATGACGGGTATAGGGATGAAGATGAGGCCAGCATGCACAACCAAAAATCCGAAGAAAAGAATAGTCACGGGCATGATTAAACAAAAGTTGATATGGAGATTTAAGATTAAGAGAAGGAGATGGGAGACGATTAATTAGATAAATAGCAGAATTAAAAGCATGAACCCAAAATTTTTGAGGTAAAGAAGCATGGGTTAAAAGAGTTAAGCCTATCTCAACAATATGCCTGTGTTTTCTTTCAATGGTGCCATTTTGAGCGTAGGAATATGGACAGGTTATACGATGGATAATTCCTTGATTTTGAAGAATAGAGTGAAGAGCTTGAAATTCACCTCGACCATTGGTTTGAAGGAATTTAATTTTGGTATTAAAAAGATTCTCAACTTGTTTTTGAAATGAAGTAAAGGCTTTAACAACATCAGAATTTAAACAAAGAGGAAAAAACCAAGTGAATTTAGTGTAATCATCAACAAAAGAGACATAATATCTATAGCCTTCTAAAGATAAAAGAGGAGCAGGCCCTATACATCAGAGAAAATAAGAAGCAGGGGATGAGGGGAATGATGGGATGAAGGGGGGTGAAGGAGTACATGGCTTTTGGATTTATTACAAGCAGAATAAGAGGAAGAAGACACAGTGGAGGTATATGGAAGAGCATATTTAGATTAAATATGTTAAATAGTCTTTAGGTTGGATGACCAAGTCTGGCATGCCATTGTTCTTTTCAAGCTTTGATCCCAAGACAAATAGCAGGTCGAGAATGATATAAGCAGTTATTTGTTGGTCCTTGGAACAACAGTTTCTTTGTGTGCTACCCCTTCACAAGAAAATGAGAAGTATAAAATTTAAAATACACATTATTATCAAAACAAAAATGATAAACATAAACTAAACTTTTAGAAGCAGAAGGAACATGAAGAAGATCAGAGAGAAGATAATTGCTAGTAGGTGAAGATAAATTCCCAGAACCGTGATGAGCAATAGGAAGAGAAGATCCACTAGTGGTATAAACATGATCATTTCCTTTGTAGGGTTCAACATGAAGATTGAGGTTGGCAAGGTCAGAAGTCATGTGGTTTATGGCTCTTGTATCAAAGTACTAAGTGTCATCAGGAGCTATAGCAGTAAAATTATGATGTGCTTGAGCCAAGGATGGAGGAGGTGGCGCTCGATATGAGTGATCAAATCTATGAAAGCAAGTGTGTATGGTATGACCATATTTTTTGCATAACTGACAAGGCTCATTTGGACTAAAACTTAAAGATGAACTGGTAAGAGAAAATAATCATCCACCATTTCGCTCAAGACCAAATCTAACTTTACCACTACGATAAAATGGAAGTTGTCCACCTCTTCCACGACCACGAAAAACAACACGATTTGGAAAGGGAGTGTATTGATGGAATTGATAATTAAATGATGGGCGAATAGTAAAATTGGCGAAAATTTCAGATACTTCAGAAACAGAGTTATAGTGAGACAAACAAGCTTCATGCTTTAGTAAATAACGAAGCACATCTTTAAGAGTTAAATCCATAGCTCTTGTGGTTAAAGATGCCATAATGAACTCAAAATCAGATCCAAGACCATTCAAAAGATAAGTAATAAAATCAGAATCGTCAATGGGTTTCCCACCAGTACTTAAAGCTTCAAAAATGAGTATCACACGCTTAAAATAATCATTAATAGACTCACTCTCTTTCTTTAAACTAGTAAGTTGATTATGAAGATGCATAAATCGTGCTTGATTTTTTTTGGGTGAACAATTTTTCAAGAGCAAGCCGCATTGAACGTGTTGTCTTGTGTTTGATCACCTGGCCAATGAGAGATTTAGAGAGGGAAGAAATAATAACAGAGAGAGCAAGTTGAAACCATTTTATGTATTTAGGATTTGGTTCTCCATTTTCGGTAGTGGTAGGGGGAGAAGGATAAGAACCTTCAAGTAATGAAAACAATTGTTGGTCATATAGATAAAGCACTATTTGAGCCTTCCATAAGTGTAATTGTCATGAGTAAGTTTAATTGAAATAAAATAAGATGGAGAGGAAGAAAAAG
Organism: Erythrophleum fordii; assembly: GCA_032878935.1. Lineage (NCBI taxonomy): Eukaryota > Viridiplantae > Streptophyta > Magnoliopsida > Fabales > Fabaceae > Erythrophleum > Erythrophleum fordii. The sequence goes on along the minus strand of JAVQMF010000053.1, from coordinate 40,849,511 downwards.
AGGAAGACGATGGGAGAAGAGAAGGAAGAGATGTATTGGTAGAAGAACTTGATGAGGTGGACATGATGATTTTCATTGCTCTGATACCATAAAAGGGTATAGAGAATGAAAGACAATAAAAACATTCATTTGTATTAAAATTATTCTGGTCACAATATTTAATACAATAATCATCAGAATATGTATACAGACTAACAGAGATGCCACAAAGAAGAGAAAGACACATAGCCCCAGATGTATAGAAGATTCTAAAATAAAGAAAGGGATTTGAACAAAAGACACAATATGTAAAATATCGAATATCAACATTCTCGGGTTTGAATCCTGTTGGATTTCAGCTTGGTTTTATTAAATTGGACTTTTACTTCAACAATCCATATGTCCTTTCTTAATCTTCTAGTTTTGTTTGTTTTGTTAGGCTTTTTGTTTTTAAAAGAAGATTTAATTTCCCTTTTAGAAATAGTAATATGATAAAAAGTTATCTGATTAAAAGTGTTTTAAATAAAATTTTGTATTTAGTTTATAAAAAATGTTTTTAATTTTTTTTTAAATATGAAATGATTCTTTAAATTTTAAATTACTTGTAAATAGCTATTTGAACATTTAAAAATAAGAATATATGTTTATAAACTTTTGCTACCAGCTATTTTATGTATTTTTTTCTTATAGATGTTGACTCAAATGCTACAGCAAATAACGGCGGAGTTAAGAGGCTGGTAGGGGGAGCATTGGCCCCTTGAAATTTTGAAAATTACCATGTAGTATTTTTTGTAATTTCCCTTAAAATACAATAAATATCCATATGATCCCTAAAAAATAAAGTCACACCGAACTTCAGGTTAAATTAGAAAAAAGAAGTCAGTTATATTATAATTTTCGTACGTGGAGCTAGCCATCTGTAATTTTAAGAAATGAAAAAACTTTTCCTTCTACTGATATGTTGGGCTAAAAGAAGGAGTGGAGATGGATTTACCATTATTTCTTAATCTTTTAACTTCGTTTTTTCTCTCATTCTTTTACTTAATAAGAAATTCACTATTTCTAATATTTATTAGGGGAGAGTTTTTTCTCTATCTTTGTTAAATACTTTATAGTTTGTCTTTATAAATCTCAAGTTTCTCTCCACACAAGTTTGTAAACTGCATTAGTTTATTATTGTTATCAAATTGTCAGTAAATTTTATTTATTTTTTACTTGAAATTAGGCATATAATTCATAAAAAAATTGGTTAATGAATTGAAGTATTGAACTGGATATATTTGAAAAATCTATACGCTCTCCTTCAAGTGCGCAGCGGCATTTGCCTAGATGGCTGCAGTGGCGCGTCACAATACACTATTAACAAAACTATTTAATACAATATGTTGTCTTTTTGTATCATGTTCAGTGCTAATTGAATCTCATTCATTTAACATATAACTATTACATATTGGTTATAATATTTTTTTAAAAAGCTAATATGTATTGTTTTAGCATAATTTTCCGCCTTCTAGCATATTCGCCAAACCAAGAAGAAGAAGAAGAAGAAGATGCTTTAATATATAATAAAAGTCGATGCTTGCATAGAGTTACGACAAATGTATAGTCTCAAGATGTTTTATTTTAGTTAACTCTTTCTATATCCAGTCCCCGTGAATGCTATACGTGGACGTCTAGGTGAATATTTATTTAATATTATATTATGTAGAAAAAGATAAATAAATAAAATTTAAAAAGTATTTTCTAATAAAAAATTTAATAAAGAGATAAATGAAACATTTATATCTTTATTTAATATTATATTATATACAAAAAGATAAATAAAAAAAATTAAAAAATATCTTCTTTTTAAAAGTTTAATAAAGAGATAAATGGAACATTTATATCAACTAAATCAAAACAGAAAATTTTGAGCATATATCTATAATTTATTTATTACTTTTTTATTTAAATGATTTCCAAATTTGATCATGCAAAAGATACCCAAGACTCCAGCGTATATGGTCACTTAATATTTAAATTCATAACATGTTGTATTTCAATTGGTTTTTATTTTTATTTATGTTTATTTCTAATTTAAAATTAATTTAATAATATATTTCCATCTATTTATATATAAAAAATTTATATGTAGTACCTTACATTTTTATTATTAGATTTTTTAATTCAAATATAATCAATATGTAATTTTCTAATAATAACAAAATAAGTATATAGCTTGTGTAGACAAATATATGATTCTCCAATTGAATTATACATATGTCATACTATTATTAAAAAAAAATATATTTATTGTATTTCAATTAGAAAACTTGATAATAAAAATATAAGGAATTGCATTTAATATTATAAAAAATTGAGAATGTTTAATAACAATTTTCATCACCTGTTGGTAAAATATGATAAAAAACTTTTAGATTTTTTGTAACGGTTTTAACTACTGCTAAATCTTTTTTTTTTTTTTTTAAATTTTTCATTATATTTTTTAATCCAACCTTATCCAATAAACTAATATATGAGCAACAACAAACTTCCACCAGCACCCACAAGCAACAGCTAATTTCCACCAATAAAATAATATGCTATTGGAATTGTAAATAGATATTCCATTATAATTATAAAAAAGTCAAAGTACAAATATAATTAAAATTTATCCAAATTAATTATTTAACTTATTAGAATGTAAGGAATGAGATGCATTCTTAGTAGGTGGGAGTCCACTACCTTAATTCAAAATGAAATGTTATTACTAATAAATTAAAGACCAAAATATAAAAATGTTCATTTACGTGATTCATCTAGAATAGAACATTTAGAAAATTACCCATTAAAATTGTACGATGACAAACTTAAAGGACACATGACGCCAAAAGTTTTGGAGGAGGTAAGCGATAGTTACTTCCACTTGTTATTGTCTTTTGGCCATTTTTGCCTTTGCCTTTCCTCCATTTGTGCTTTAAGTAGTGCCACCTCATTTTGTAACTCTATGTACGAAGGCTCAAACGATGAACTAAATCCCACTAGCATGACGCTTGAACACTTGGGATAGGCAAATAGTCCAATCCAATCCTAACTTGACCACAATGTTCTTGACTTCCTAAAGCTTTGGTTGATGAATTGTTACCTGAAATTTTTTATGATGAAGAGTCCTTAGCCTAATACATAGCAATTTTTTTCTATAAATTCAAATAGAACACAATAAATCATTTCAATCATAAATCATTTAAATAAAATCAGAAGTCATCATCTTATTCCTATAGAATTCAAACACTTACACAAATAGCTCTAGCATTGTCATTGACAAATGGTCCATCAACATGCTTATGGGTTGCATTTCACACATCTTATAAGATCGGGCCCTTGTAACACCCTCACTTCTAGGGTGCTACAAAACCTTACTTTACTTATGTTATAGAACTATGATGGAATTTTGAATTGTAAAATTTTTATTACTTGATTAGATATGAAAATATCAAAACCCATCTTATAGATGTTCAATTATTCATTCACTACGTCATAAGTTCACACACTTACTAAAATTATAAAGCCACTAAATATTGCAAATTTCTATTGTAAGTGAATGCTACCTACTTATTAGTACAAATCAACTAGCAAAATAGATAAAGTCTTCTATCTTCATTATATTGCATTCTTACTATCTGTGGTCTGGTCTATCTATAGCTAGCTTTAAAGAGTAAGGCTTTAGTTTCAATAAGAACAATTATTAGTCTTGAAAATTAGTAATAGTTTAGCAACCATATGTGCATAAAACATTTTCTTTCTCTTCTCCTTTTGACCATAGCATATAAGGATATCAAACACATTAAAGCATAACAATATAGATGGGAGATCGTACATATAGTAAATCATATGAAATTTACATACGCACATTCATTCCAGATTGTGCTTGTATCTGTTAATAAAATCATCTCTGCATATAAACTAACATGGTCAATATATCATATTCACATGTCACTATTTACAGCATGATTACTATAGTTATGCACATGATGATCAACTTATCATTCATGATCGCATTTAGACATAATGATGCATATGTTTACTTCATTATATGCTGATTACCATATTCAAATATTATGCATCTCATGACAATCAATACATAATTGCATATAGATATCATAATACATATGTGAAGCACTATATCACGTGTTATCACAAAATATCTTTCAAACCATATTAACTTAGCTTAGTCTTATTAGGCTCAATTTAATTAATCATCTTTGTTGTATGACTTGAACTTGCTACATACCGGCATGCTTTAATATTATAACACTATTTATGCCCTCTTAAAAAGAAACAGATGATCCTACCTTGAAAGCATTATTGATAGGAAAAACTAACTTCTAAGTCCTGTACTAAGTATCTGATACTATTTGATATAGACTTAGGTTTTCATAATCATAGATAACCTACCCAGCATCTTATATTATTTGGTGTGAGACTTAGGTTTTCATCACCATCAAGAAGGAAAAATGTTCTCCTTAGTCTTTATGATTATTAGAACAACACAATATAGACAGGAGTAAACATAGCTAGGATGTCCCCTAGAATGGTTCTATAAATTGTAATATGAAACCCAAAACTTGAAACCTAAAGTCACATGAAGGCCTTTCAATCTTTAGTGACCCTCGTCAAAACCTTGTTCTGGGGAGAACAGTGTAATGTTTGATTCGTTAAATAATGAAAATCGAGGTATTTTCAAAGCAAACCCCTTGAAATGAGTTATTTAAGACCAACAAAAATTAGCCCTGAGTTGCCTAGAAATTGGAGCTGTAGTGATTCAAAAAATTTGTCGAAAGGCTAATGTGTTTTTGTAAATAAGTGCAATTTTAGAAAAATATATAGTAGACCTTTTTAAATGAAAGTTTTGAGTTCTTCGGGGTTCTTAGAGGCCCTGAAAATCATAGGAAACCCCGGGACAGTTAAAACCCCTCTGGCGTAGGTTTTTCAATGTCGGTTGACCTGAATTTTGACTGGTTCGTTTGGGAAGATTTTAGCTCTGATTTGAGTGATTTCAAAGGCATTTTACTAAATTGGGAACCTAAATTTTATAATGAAAAAGAAGGTTCTAAAAAAGGAGCTAAAATGAAGCCGAAATAAAATATCATTATGAAAGGGCAAAAGTGGAAATAAATTTAAAAAGGAAGCTTCTTGAATTGTCTCCAAACTCCCCTTATATTCATGCTACCTCTCTTCCTTCTATAGATCGACTTTGCTTCTACCTCAAACTAGAAAAAGAATTACTCTCTTAGGCGCACCAAAGGAAGGAAGAACGAGAGAAAGAAAAGCTAAGAAAAGGTGAGAAAATCTTGGAAATTTTGTGCTCTTCCTTTAAGGAATCTCCTCTCCTCCCTTCCTTTTCTCTTCTTATGAATTTAATTGATAGTTTGGGGTTTGTTTCTAGTTCAGTATAGAGGGGAAGTGTTCGAAATATTAGAGAAGCAACAAACCAAGGAAAAGAGCTCTTGAAAGCAAGTGAAAATTCAAGGTAACTCTTTAATTCATTGCTCCTTCTTGTTTGCTTCTTCCTTGGTACATTTTTGGCCAGAATAGACCCAAGAGGAGGGAAGGGTTTTTATTCAAGAACCATTAATAATTAGTGAAATTAAGTTATGGGAAGATGGAAGATACCAAGAAATTTCAAGAAAATCCATTAAACTATAAGTTGGAAAAGTGTAAAGCACTTAGGGGAATTGTAAAAATTGATTTAATCTATGTATTTCTTTGGCTATTTAAATGTTTCCTTGAACTCCTAAGACTCTTAGAAACCTCCCTAAATGGTCCTCCTATTAAGGAAAAATCAAGAAGCCATTAAACCCCATTAATGCTCCATTTTTTGGCCAAACAAGGATAGTATAGCTAGTGAGAGTTTTAAAATTTTCCAAGCCTATTTTTTAGTCATATATGATGAATAAAAGTGAGCGAAAACCTTAGGAAAAATTTAGGAGGCCTAGAGAATGAATTGGTACCATAGACTCCATAATGTGACCTAAGGAAGTAACATGTACTTAGGCTCTTAGTTTTAATTGGGTGGCAACTCCAAGAGGATTGAAAAGAGTCAAGAATCATATATGAATGGAGAGAATAGAGCCTAGAATTTATTTGAGGGATGTTGCTTCATTAGGTGCATTTTGGAATCATAAAGAGGTTATTAGCCAAGCTAGAGGTTAAGGAAGAGGTATGACTTTAGAAATGATTTTATGAACCTAATTGGCTTTCATAAATTATGTTTAGGCCAAGAGAAACCAATCCCACACCTTTGTGTGTGTGAAGTCAAGAAAGGGGGCAAATCTAAGGAGAAAAGTGTGTGATTTCACCATAGGCAGCTTTCTCTTTTTTCTCCCATACATGAATGAATGTCTATGTTGTCTTTGAATGTGTATATGCATATTTTAAGCTATGAATTGTGTTTTAGTATAATGCCTATGTTCCATGGAACCATAGTATTGCATTATATGTTTAAATGATGCCTAGAGTGTTTGTATCGGTTTGCGTGAATATGGAGAGGCCAAGAACCTTTTATCTTTAGTGAGAATGAGCCAAGTGTAACACTATAAATTCTAGCTCATTTCATGCTATATCTATGCTTCCCATTATGCATCACATGGAAGAACCAAGAAAATAGCCTAAATATAATGCATATTTTTGCATTGCGTCATGTATAAAAATTCCATTCAGTGTCACGTGGACCATGTGAACTCATACAATATATTCACATATTTAATTACATGAATATAACTCATTTACATAATCAAAAGTGGCCTACACCTCAAGAAACTCGAAGGGAAGCATAAAATATGGATATTCATTTTTGGCCAGCTTTTATCTCTTTTCTGTCCTAACTTTGAAAAATCATAACTAATTCTAAAAAAATAAAAATTACACATTCTTGGTCATTATGGAAATATACACATGTCTACTTCATGCTAAAAATATTTCCAGACCATAACATCCAACACATAGGACGTTTGACATTCGAAATTATTCGGAGGTCAGGCTGTCCACTGGTGCTGTCACAGAATTCTACAGCAAAATTTAAAAATGTATAATTAATTCTAAAAAAATATAATCAATGCAAATGATACCAATATGGAAAGTTGTGGATGTTAGCTAAAGGAAAAAAATAACTTTAGACTAATTCAGGCATGCCCAAACCTCGAAACTTAATCAAACAGTAACTGAGGTCGGGTGAATTTCCTGTTACTAGATAGATTCTTTAAAACTTTATATCTCCCTCTTTAGACATCCAAATGACATGCTTCTAGTTGGCACAAGTCTCTGGGAATATCTAGTTTCTCTGTATAAAATTTCATAGCAATTGGATATCATTTGAGTCTTGTGTGATAGATTTCATTTTCGAACTAGTATGAACAGTGACATGACCAAAACTAGAAAATTTTTCAATTTTTAAAATTTATCAAATATTCTATAGACCTCTGAAAATTCTATTCTTTATCTTTCCAAAAAGCTCTCAACAAGATCTAGTTGCATGCCAAATCTCTGATCAAGAAGAGCTCATTTGGCCAAAAAGTGACATAGGGTTCCATTATAGTTAATTTTAGCTCCATTGGGATACCAAAATGGCCAAATGACTTTCCTTAGGGTTTGACATCTTTTGGGCAACTCTAAAAGCATAATTAGGACTTGTGTGAGCTATCCAAATGGTTTCAAATCTCATGCATCTCATTTTGACCATTTCATCCACACTTACACACACTTCCATAATGTTATCCAAGAAGCTCATTTGCCAAAACATGTTCAAATCACATTCTAATAATCACATAACATATTTTCTCATTCATATATGACATATTATCATAATTACATGTGTTTATGACATCATGGTACATATAAATCCATGGATTACATTATTTGCCAATTGTATGATTTCAAAGTAACAAAATTCAAGTACTTTGTTGTCATCTTCTTATCTTCAAGGTGGTTGGCTTTCATTACCTTGCTCTCTTGGTCCACCTAGCATGTTAGAACATTAGAGAGGAGGGGATAAGATTCAAGGAATACCAATAGCTCATCTCCCATTCAATCATACATAAAGCACGAAAAACAAGTTTCACAAATACATGTATGGCATATAGACATATGCAATCATTCAAGAAGCATTCTTAGCATTTGAAAAAGTTATACATAGCATACATAGGCTTGCTAAGCAAGTAGATTGACCTCACCCATTTACTTGTAGATTTTGAACTTGCCTTACCCATTCTTTAAGAGGTTTTTGGACTCAACCTTGCTCTTGGGAGTCTACCTCACTTTTGGGAGACTCTTTACTTTGTCTTAACCAATCTTAAGGGCTCTTGGCTCATCCTCACCATGGCTAAGGGTTCATGGCCTCACCACACTCAAGTAAATCAAAACAAATATCATAAACATCATTTATAAAACATAATGCATCATCATAGTACCATGGAGTAAGAGCTCATGCTAGAACATTTTTCATGACTTAAAATACACATACACACATTCAAAGACAATATAAGCACACATTCATGCATGAGAAAAGGTGGAGAGAGCTACCTTGGAAGCAACTGCACACTTTTTCTCTTGAATTAATGCTCCCTCCTTCAGCCACACACACACAAAAATATAGGGATGATTTCTCTTGATTTAAACACAATTTATGAAAGCCAATTAGGTTCATGAAATTAATTCTAAGGTAACACAATTTGCTTAGATACTAGCTTGCTTTATAAATCTCATTTTGGTTCCATAAATATACCTAATGAAGCAATATCCTTCAAATAAATTCTAGGCTCCATTCTTTCTTTTCAAATATGATTCTTGACTCCTTTTAAGCCTCTTAGGATTATCACACAATCAAAACCAAGAGCCTAACTACAAGTTACTTCTTTAGGTCATATTATGAAACATAAAGTACTATCTCACTTTCTATAGTTTCTAAATTTTTTCTAAGGCTTTCCCTCATATTCATTCATCATATATAAATCAAAAATAGGTTTAGAAAAATTTAAAACTCTCCCTAGCTATGGTAACCCTTCTTGGCCGAGACAATGAAGCATGATGGCTTCTATAAAGCTTGCTTTGTTTTCTCAAGGGAAGATGCACATGAGGGGACTTCTAGGGATCTTAGAAACTCATTCAATCACTTATTTAAACCTAGAAATCATTGTACAAAATTAGATTTTGGAAGAAACACTTGAAACCCTAGACTTTGCATCTTGAAATTTCATAGTTTTTTGTTAATTCTCTTTGCATATTCTTAATTTCTACACCCTTTTTTCTAAGATTCACCCTTGGTTCTGCCTAAAAACCAAGTCCTCCTAGGGTTTCTTGAGTGGGGCGAAATGGTGGAGGAAGGGGAGGAAGAGACATCAACCATGGAAGAAGAAATTACCTTATTTTCTTATTTTTTCTCACTTGAATCTTGTGTTCTTTGAGCTCCTCACTTCAAATCTGAATTTTCCCTTAATTTCTCCCTTAAATCAAATTTATAAACTTTATTATAATCATAGGAAAGAAAGGAGAATGGAGAAGGAGAGGTTTGGAAAGGAGAAAGTATGAAAAACCATGAAATTTCTTACCTTTTCCTTGCTTTTTCTCCTCCTTTCTTCTCCTCCATGGTGCGCCTAAGAGAGTTAGTATTTTCTCTGGTTTTTGGGCAGAATGGGTTGTGCAAATGAAAGGAAAAAGAAATAAGAAACTTAAAGAGTGTTAAAAAAGCTTCCACTTTCTTAAAAATTTTAATTTTACCTTTGATTTTTGGCATTTTCGTTTCTAACTCGTTTAAAATCCTTTTTGAGAACCGTCTTTTCTATTATAAAATTTAGGTTCTCAATTTAGTAAAATGCCTTTGAAATTATTCAAATTGAAGCTAAAACCTTCTCGAATGAATCAGTCAAAGTTCGAGTTAACCAATATTAGAAAACATTCACCGGAGGGGTTTTAACTATCTCGGGACTTTTCATGATTTTTAGGGCCTCTGAGAACCCTAGAGGACTCAAAACTTTCATTTGAAAAGCCCTCCTATATGAATTGTAAAATTACTCAAAATTATGAAAATGTCATTACGTTTTGTAAGCTTTTCGTAAGAAATTGTTTCTTTATTCTAACTCCATTTTTTTTTGTTTGAGCTTGGAATTCTCATTTTTATAAGTCTAGAATGCTTCCTAAATTTTTTGGGACCTTAACTATATCATTACGGGGGACTTCCTTTTGTATCTGGTGAGTTTCGTTCGTTTACGGAAAAACTGTATGTTACGTTTCTCACGTTTTCTCTTATTTTCATGGAACCAAATGTTGCACCAAGAGCCCTTAGAAGTGGTTGAAACCAAGAGAAAGTCTCCCAAGAGCAAGGCTTAGTTTAAGGCCTTTGAGAAAAAAGGTGAGGTAAGTCTAAGAACCTTAAAGAAAGTGGGTGAGGCTAATTCATTCATTTGGCAAACCTAAGTATGCTATATAAGTGCTTTGTGTAGATACCAAGAATGCATCTTTAACCATTTCAAATGTTAGTATGCCATGCATGCATTTTAAGGCTTGTATTACATCCTTTATGCATGATTGAATGGGAGATGAGCTATTGGGATTCTTTAAATCTCACTCCCTCCTCTCCAATATCTTAATATGCTAGGTGGAGTTAATGAACAAGAAAATGGAAGTCACCAAGGTGGAAGTTAAAGCTTTGGCCCTAAATTGCTTGATTTTGCTTATGTTGTAACCAAAGGAATGACACATGATGTAATCTTTTGATAGAATTGATATACAATGAATGAAATATGTGTAAATATCCTAATAGATGATGTATGTATGAAATTTGATAATAAATGGAATGTATTGCAATTTTTGGGTATTGAATGACCATTTCAAGTGCATGTTTTTTAGCATATAGCTTGGGAATGGAAAATGAAATTTTGTGTTCTGGACATTTATACCTTTTAGACAAGTTTAGTGACTCTTTTTGGGCCATTTTCACGTGCCCAAGAGGCCACAAGAATCTTATGAGCCATTTTGCCCATCTTTGAACCATTAAAAGACATTAAAATGACCTAAATGACACCCTATAGCATATTCTAACCAAATGAAGGAATTTCTCTATGAAATTTAGCAGATGTGTAGAGGTCATTGAGATCTTTTTGGGAAGATAAAGTGCAAAAAAAAAATGGATCTCTACAAAATTAGTTATGAATTTTTAAATTTGGGATTTTCAATTGGTTTTGGTATGTGCACTGTTCATGTGGTCAGATTTGTGTTTTGTGTCATTCGATAGGCAAACGGTGTCCAATGCTTGTAAAATTTTACAAGCATAAACTATAGGTTATAAGATTTTTGTGACCATTAAGATTACCTCATTTAGAGGTCTAAGCAAAGAGTTATGCATTTTTGAAATTTGCTATTAGTAGCAGTAGTACCCCTGAGTCCAGTTATTGTTTTATAGATTTCCAATAGCTAAAAGTATCTATTTCATTTTGAAATTATTTTTATCATAAATTTAATATCTGTAGATTTCTAGAATGACCAAATGTGTATGATTTTGATTTTTATAGAATTAGTTATGAATTTTGAAATTTCATACAGTAATATGAGATAGTAGTCTAGATCGCAGCGACTTCAGTGGCTTTTCAAATTTCAAACGTCTTCCCCTTAATGATTCATAAGCTGAAATTATTTTTACCATAGGCTAGACATCTAGATCTTTCTAGAATGGTAAATTTTTTTGGATTTTGATTTTTTTGAATTTAGTTATGAATTTCCGAAGTTGTAGCAGAAAAATTGAAAATCTGATCGTGGCTAATTCACGGAAATTGATGTGTTTCACCCACTTGTATGAGTTCTAAGCCACTTTCTTGAATGGTTTTGAATTTTATTAGTGTAATTAAATATGAGAATGAGTTTAATAAGTTCCCTTGGCCCATGGAATGCCGGATAAAAAAATTTATCCGCTATACAATGCATGAAAATGTAATATTTTAATGTCTTTTTTTTTGGAAACTCATATGCTTCATGGAATAGAACCGAAAAATAGTATGAAATGAGTTATAGTATGATGGTGTTACAAATAGGACATAAACTTAAGAGGGACTCTGACTCTCTTATTTCCATATGATCATACCTTTACTTCTCTTTATAGATGGAGAGTTGCCTTTTTCTATATCGATTAGCTTCAATTGGGATTTCATCCATTGAAAGCCTTATATTCATCTTAAAGGTGCTTTACTTATGGGAACTATTCTCATATGCATGCTAATGCTAGATATAATGTAATTAAATATATCAATATCCATATGTATAATATGTATCAGCATTTATAATCATCATATCTCTACTAATATTGGCATCACATGTATAATCAACATCTTAATTAAATTATATTCTAGGTTATCCAAGTCATATTCACGGACACAAACATCTTTTCTTTACAATTATCAAATTTAGACTTAGCCCATGCTTTTTAGTATGCATATATGTATCATAATAGTAACCTATACATACCTCAACCAATTAAAGGATTCATGAAGAATTAAACATGCAGACAAGTGAATACACACACACACACACACACACACACACACACACACACACAAGGTTATGAACAAAAATATCTAAGAATAGTAAACTCTTAGGAAACTATAACTCTTGTAGTGAATTTTTGTTTTCAGTGTTTTTTAAAGTCCTTGTTTAGGTCCTTGAGTCTAAAGGTACAAATATGTCTATATTTGTCCTTTAAGTCACACATAGGTTTATGTCTAGAAAAAAGGTCTAAGTCATATCAAGGTCCCAATCATGATTATATAGAAATCTTGTATGTCTTATTTAATTCCTTGTCTTTCTAATTAACTTTAAGATTTTCTAAGATCAAACTATTCCTTAAAGATGAAAAAGCAATTCAAGTAATTATATTCTTATGAGTTCTTATATAAATTATGTTGGAATTGTTTCGTAGCTACTTTTTAACATAGATTTTCAAGTAAGAATTATTTACCAAGTGAACCATATGGCCTCATTTAAGGGTCTTAAACTAATCAATTCATACCTATTTAATTGTCCCTTGCACTTCCATAAGCTTGTCTTATATCATACCTTATCAAACCAATCAAAACATGGAAGAAAATACATAAACTAACAAAAAAGAGAGACTAGTGCTACAGCGTGACTTGAAATTTTAGCTATCTAAAATTTTTGAATAGATGTATGGTGCCACAGTATTGCCCCAGGGTGCCGTGGTGTAGATATAGCATTTTATGCTCTATTCTACGTCTGACATGTACAACCAAATTTTGGCCGACCTTTAAAATTCACCAAATTTAGTGTGGACATCCTTTAGCTATTAACTAGGCACTAGAAAAAGTCTAAATAAAAAAGAATTCATTTAGCCCTTTAGCCTGACTAGGAAAGGTTGAATTGAAGATGGGTACAATTTCAGGGCTAAGTTGAGTGGCCAAACAAAGTCTAAAATTCATGAAAATTGATAGGAAAATTCTCTTATATGTCAAGCACAACATAATCAAATTTTATCCTATTTGGACCTTATTTGGCTCTTAAACACCTAGACCCAATATTGATACCCGATTTTCATTTTTTACCAAGTCTATTCCTAGGATGAATCCTAATGTTTTTCTTACAAATTTTATGTCTATGGGTAACTACTAAGATTTTAAACCAATCAAAATCAAGGCATGCAAGCTCTTAACCAAACCTTCAAATTTGGAAGCCATATGGATGAATTTATGTAAGGCTTATGATTTAAGTAGCTTCATGGTCCATATGAGCTCTTTATTAATTTTCAAGGGTTAGAGCAACATAACTAGAGTTCCATATCATATTTTAGCTATGAGAAGACAAAAGCTAGGAAATAAAAGAGAAGAGGTTAGGTGCTTTTACATCTAGTTTTGCTGCCTTGCTTCCACTCTTTGTCCTTCTCCTTCTCTTCATTCTTCCTTTTCTTCTTCTTTTTGTTGTTGTTGCATAGGACCTCTCCTTCTCTCTCACTTTCATGCTCTCTCATTTTATGTTTCTACACTCCCTCTTGGTCTCTCTCTTTCTTTCTCTCAAGATTTTGGCAGAATAGGGGTAGGGAAATTTTTGTGTATAGCTAATATGATAAAGAGGAGAGTATTTATAAAAGGGGAGGTGGTTGGCTCCCTTAAGAAGCATTCCATTCAACTTTATTTGTAAGAAGGCCACAGTATTAACTTTGGCTAATAGAACATTGACTTCAATTTTGGGGAGTTGTACAATGACTTGTTGCAAGCTTCAATTATGAAAGTTATTTTGATAATCGACGTGATTATTTTAATATAAGGATCTCTTCCTAACTTTGCTACATTTAAGTTAGGAAAATCATATCTTAGTCTTAAGAAAATTGCAATTTAGTTTGTAGTTGAGATTACATTTCAATCTTTAAATTTTTAATATTTATATTTTGACTTTCAAATTTTATCCAAATATTTTTATTTCTTAAATTATTTTTTAAAAATTTTTAGGCCCTTAAAGGTCTAACAAATCAATGAAAAAACATTCCTTGAGTATTTATTCCATAATTATTTATTATTTGATATAAATTAGTCCTAATTAATTCCAATAAATTCTTACTAATCCATAAAAATTTTCAAAAAATTCCTAAAAATTTTGGTAGTTCAAATAAAATTCTAGGGGACAGAAGCTCATAATTTATCTAAATTCCTAAGGTTTTACTAGGAATTCAAATTAATAATTCTTGATAATTATTTTAATATCAATTAATTAGCTAATAAATTGGAGGATGTTATAACCCCTATGCTTAAATTTTAGTAAATTTGAAGACACATGTGATGTATTTCAAATTATGTTTGAAGATCATTTGTGTTGTTTAGCAAAGTGAACTTATCATCTCAGCCTTCTTTTGTGAAAGGCTTTTAGATGAACCAATGTATGACATTGTTTGCTTCTTTCTATTTTGTTTGCTTTTCTTGGCAATTTCCTAATGAATGATAAAAACAGATTAATAAGACCAAGAGTTGGTATATCTAAAAAAAGAAGTGTGATTACCTTAGTTATATTGTTAATATGATAATCTATAAAAGCTGCCCATTGATCCCTTTAAATGCCCTATGGGATATCTCTAAAACTACTTTTTAGTATGAGTCTTATTGTTTTTATGTTGATACAAGTCACATTCTGCTCCCTTCCACTTGAGTCTAAGTGACTGTAAAATAATGTTCTTGTGCACATTGTTAAGAAGGAACTTTGTTTGCAAGATAAAATACAATGGTTAATAAAGATATAAATTTGAGGTGCTAAGAGAATTGAATAATCAATATGCTATTACTTGTATAGTGATCCTATATATTTCATTCTTGCACTCAAGGAACAAACTTCCAATCCTTGTAACCAATAGGAAACACATTGAAGTTGTTTCTAATAGTACACAGAAATACATCAAGTAGTCAACTTCCATCTCCATGCAATTAGTTGGTGTCATTGAAAGGTACAATGGCTCGTTACTCAAGATGAAAGGCCCAAACATCATGCATTATCAATTGTCTGAGTCTCATCTCACCTTGCTCATCTATGGAATTAAAGTTAGTATAAAAATTAGAAATAATCAACTTAGCCCCAAGGTACTCGTAAATCTACTTACTAATAATGTCAACCATCCAATTTCTTTTTTTGTTGTCGCCATCTTGGCTATTCATGGTCTTCCTCTATGAAAAGGCCATCGCATCAAAATCTAGAATGGTGACTTGGATGTGAGGAGTGGCCAATGTAGATAGGCCAAGTGGATCAATTGGAGCTAGTTCCCTTGGCTATCCACCATTACTGGCTGGCAAACTAAGTAGAAGAATTCCAATGCTAAGTTCACCACCTTTAGCAATGGGAATATAATGTCTTGAAATTTAATAATATGAATTACTAAGGGAAAATAATTTAATTAAAAATTTTTAGAAAAACAAATAAATAGGGATATTCTTGAGGTAAAATAATTATTTTAGGATTTAATTAAGGAAAATAGATTTATTATTGTTTTAAAATTAATTTAGTAAGAATTGATAATTGACCCCCAATAAAGTTAATTAGAGTCCATTAATCCCAAAGCCCAGATCTATGATTGTATTTATATGTGAGGCATGCCGTGGTGTGGCCTTGCAAGGCCATAGTGTTGATCGTATAGAGTGGTTAGATAGCCTTTTTGAAAGGTCTTTTAGTGGGGGATTTTAATTAGGTTTAATTTAAGGCCTCAAGTAAGTGTTTTAAGGACTTAATGAGGTGCTTTGTGTTATAACCAGTATTTTCTAAAAATTTCTAGACATTAAAAGAGAAGTTAATAAACATGATAAGGAAAGACTAGAGACTCAGACAATAAGAATGGAAAAGACTCAAGGAGCAAAAGACGTGAAACAGAAGGAAAAGGGACCAATCTAACCAAAAAGTGAGAAAAATTAAGGATTTAAATATCATAAGATTTAACATGAGATACTCATATCCCTAATTATAATATGATAAAATAAGATTAGTAAATTAACTAGATGATATCAAAATGGTTAAATCCCTAACGATATACAAATTAGGCTTCCTAACAATGATATTTTAGACTAGATTTTTTTAGATTGTTTTAAGTCTATGAATCCTCTAAATAGATGTTTTAATGAAGTGGAAAGCCCAAATTTTAATATGGAATAGATAGTTTTTGAAAAGGATGAAAAACGGGTTTAAATAAAGGAATTTAAGTGAAGGGACATAATTGATAATTTTGAAATTATTATAAAAATATTTTCTTGTCCTTATATCCTTATGCCACCTTCATCTCTCCCTTATAATCGATATACCTTAGCTTTGAACCAATTCTCATATGGTGTGAAAAGGAAGAAGAGAGAGAAGAGAAAAGGAAGCCAAATAGATATGAAAACATGCACAATTTTGCTATATGCTAGTTAAAAAGTCTCTTCTCTTCATACTCTTTCTAATGAAAGGAGGATCTTTGTGGCTGACCTTTTGAAAAAAAGAAGAGATTTAAAGCAACCAATTATAGCATAAGAATCACCATTCAAGGGGCTTTCCAACAAGGTATGCCATAAGCTAGAAAACTTGCTATTCCTTGAACCATAACTTCTTCTATGTTTCGGCCTAGAGAGAGAGGGAAAGGAGAAAGTTTGGACTTGATGAAAACTTGATAGAAACAATGGTTTTGAAGGAAAGAGAGTAAGATTATGCAAAGAAAACTATATAGAAAGCTATAGAGAACAAGTTAGGGCCTCCTAGGGTTCTAAATGAACTATGGAAGATATAAAACCTTCAGAAGATGTTTTGAATCTTCTAAGGCCATACTTGAACTAGAAAGACTTAAGGATATCCTACATCCTCCAAATTTCCAATGAAAATGGGAAAAGCTCTATGTATGGTAAGTGTGTGTTTGTCTCGATCAAGGAGAAGAAGAAGCACCTAGAGAATTGTTTCATGGATTCTAAGGCTTCAGATAGTCTAGATATGAGCTATGAATACTAATGGAATCATTGGAATAAACTAAGAGTCTTATTTCTACAAGTGAAAAGATAAGGTTCTAAAGGGTTTAAATGAAGCAACTTGATGCTGTGCATGTTTAAGCTTGTATATGATAGCCCTAATAAGTTCCATTGGTATCATATGGCTTATGTAAAGTGAGATCTTGAGGTCTAGAAGATGAATTATGTCATACCTAGCTTCATTAGCTCATACATATATATATATATCACTTATGTGCATTAAACACAAAGTGTGCAACCATGATCATGCATTCAAAGGCAAAATCGGTCCATTTACATGCCAAGCGAAGTTATAGGGGTCTAGATTTGGATTTTTATTTTCCTTCACTCATATTTATCATAAATAAACTTATTTTGATCCATTAAATCATGAAACACATGTTGGATGCCTAAGGAGTTACTTTAGCTCGAAATGGTCATGGATTCCATTTTTTGCATCAATCTTTGAAAATTCATAACTTGGACTACATAACTCCGATTCATGCAAATTACATGTCTATAGAAAGCTTAGGATGTGAACTTTGTACTTGTAAAATTTCATGAGCAAATAAATTCATTTGGCCCCTCAAAAATATGAAAAATCAGAACTGTTACAATGTGAACAATGTCAGGGATCATTTTGCATAATTTTTTGAATTTTTGAAATTCATAAAATATTTTATAGAACTTCAAAAATTTTCACTCTTAGTTTGTTAAAAAAATCTATAAAATGTCTAGTTGCATGCTAAATTTCAGCCTCAAATTAAGTTATTTGGGCCATTTTTGGTAGAGGTGTATTAGGACCTTTTTAGACTAACTTTAGGTTTGAAAAGGGTTTAAATAGTTTTCAAATTGCACTTTTCCACTTTTAGCAAATTTTAATTATCCTAGGAATATAATCCATATGGTCCTACACATAAAATAAGGTTTGCATAAAAATATGACTTTCCAACACCTACATATGCATAAGAACCATCATGCTACATACATATACATAATGGTATGAAAGGCTCACTTTTATCTCAAATTGACATACATTGAAGTACTCTAGCTCATACATGTATTCTCATTACAAACATCATTAAATACATTAAGGTTCATCATACATACATTAAGTTTCTACTACGTAAGAACAATTTGTACCAAAACCACTCCTTGCATCATAACAACATTGTTACATGTTTTCCTAGAGTCTAATTCTTCTCTATCTCCTTCTTTTTGCTTGAAGATCCTAAAATGGTTAATGAGAAAACATGGGTGAGTTTCTAGAGAGAATCTCAGTAGCTAATCTTAACCAATCATGCATACATGAACATCATGAGGAAATGCAATGGATATGGTGCAAGAATGCCATTCATATATCTCATGTAACTCAAATGCAATTTTTAACATGAAAAACTTATTTCTCATCAAGTAATGGTATCGTAACAAAGTAGTTAGATTCAACTAAACTCAACCCAGGACCAAGAAAGAGCTACTGCGCTTAATTCCATGCCAGAAAGAGTTAAAAGCCAAAAACATGTCAAACTCAAGCATAAAACTTATAATAGGAAGCATATCAAGACATAGCTTATGGATACATCAAGTAACAACATATATAAGTATCTAAACTTAATCAAGTATTCAAATGTATGCAAGATAAGGAGATAAAGCTACCTTAAGACTTGTGAGGTTTTAAGACAGCACTAACTTGCTTGTTCTTGAATTTTCTCTTGTCTTTCTTTCACTTGACACCCATACTTTGGTGAGTTTGGACTAGCTTGGCCTACACAGAGCAATTACAAGACAAATTAATTCATTTAGATTCATTTTAGGTCTCATTATCTCCACTTAATGCCATTAAAGCCTAATATGCAACTTAGAACAAGTTTAGGTCCATTAAGAAGCAAATTTTGGTTTTCACTTTTTAAATCCTAAATTTTTACTTGCTATGAGCCATGTACCCATAATGAAATTCATTTAAATCATCATATGTTTGGTTAAAGGGGTTTAAGACTAACTTGCTTCTTTAATCCTATTTAGGCCTTAAAAATTCAACTTTCAATTTAGGGTTCTTAAATTCAATCCAATCATTACATAATTATTTATTCACCATATCTAAGTCTCTTAAATAATTAGAACTCAAGAAAACACTCCCTAAGTGCTTTAACCATACCTTGGTAAGAATTACACCCAAACTGAAGCCAATTGGAGTTTTGCTTCTTCTCTTTAGGAATTTGATGCATGTGGACAATCTTTGACTTCTTTTTAGCTTAATTATGAATTCATATTGCTTGAAATGTCTTCTTATAGTTCCAAAACTCTTAAGGTGTAAAGGAAACCCTAATGGCTACAAGTTACATTCTATGAGCTTTTAATGAATTCCATTGTTTCTATCTTGTTCTCCTCACTCCCAAACCTCTAGTTCTGCCATGTTTTAGTTCAAAACATATCCCTTTTATGAAGCTCTAGGTCTAGCCGAACCATAAAAGGAGAGGGAGAACAAAGAAAGGCAACAATTTCACATGGTGCCATACTTTGTTTGTTTCCTTATTCAATGGAGAATTTGGTGCTATAAATGGTTTCCTCAAATCGTCTCCTTCTTCAAAGAAACCAACCACAAAAGTGCTCCTTTCAAGAAGTTAAAACCACCAAGAGAGAGGGCTTAAAGAGGAGAAGAAGATTAGTCAAAGCAGGACTATGAAAAAGAGCATATTTCCTTACCTAAAATGGCTTCCCTTTCTCCTTCTTCTTCTTTCTTCTTGGTGCATCTTGGAGAGCTGAAAGTTAGTTAGAACTTTCCAGGGGCTAGCATGACTTTATTTAAGAGAAGGGATATGATTTAAGATAATTTCCTAAATTCTCATTATACCCTTCATGTTCAATTCTTCCATTTAGACTCATTTTAGCTCCTTTTTAAGAATCATCTTTTCCATATAAAAGTTTAGGTCCTTTAGTCTTAAAAATATTTACTTCCAAATTTAGGGGGTTTATAACCATCTCGAATTGTTTGGGCAAAGTTCGAGTCAACTGACAGTTTAAAATTCACATCGGAGATATTTTGGTCATTTTGATAGTTCTTATAGTTTTTAGAGCTTCTAAGAACCCTAGTAAACTAAATTTTGTCATTTAAAACAAACTAAGAAAGATATATTTTTCATGGAATTTCTTAGTCTTCTCCTTAACAAACTTGCTCTCCTCCTTCTCTTTCTTCTTTCTATGGATTTATTGATGTATTTGGGCCTATTTTGAGGTCAGGAAAAAGGGGAAAATTTCAGATTTCAAGAGAAGAATCCAAGTAAAAGGAAGAGCATCCAAGAAAGGCTAGGAAAATAAGGTAGTTTAGTTGCTTTCATGCTTCTCCTTCCATGTTCTTCTTCTTGTACATTTCACCCTATGTATGGACAGCCAAGAGGAGTTGAATTTCTAACCAAACTAAGAATGAATCTTAGGAAAATAAGTAAGGAGAATAAGAATATGCAAAGAAAACAAAGAAAGAACCATGAAATTATAAGATAGAAAAGCTAGGGTTTTAGTTACACCTTGGTTTGTAAGATGAATTCTAGCCATAAATTAAGGTATTTAAGAGCTCATATGAGTTCCTAAGACACCAAGTGAGCCTCCCACATGCTTCTCCCATCAAAGAAATAAAAACAACTCCATTGGTGATCCAAAGAGACATAGCCTCGGCCTAGGGCAGAACCAATAACTAAAGAGTGTTTTAAATTTTTTTCAAGCTTGGCTTTGCATCATATATGATGAGTATGAGAGGAAGTCTTGGAAAAAATTTAGGAAGCTTAGGGAGTGAAATGGTAATATAGGTTCCATATTGTGACTTAAAGAAACAACATGTAGTTAGACTCCTTAAATTAATTGTGTGATGACTTCAAGAGGCTTAAATAGAGTCAAGAACCATAGATGGAAGGAAAGAATAAAGCCAAGATCATGGATTATGGGTGTTGCTTCATTAAGTGCATTATAGAACTATAAATGAGCCATAGGAACAATCTAGCTTTTAAAATGAATTTGTGACTTTAGAAATTGTTCCAAGAGTGTAATTGACTTCCATATAATGTGTTTAGGCCAAAGGAATCAAGATCCACCTTCTTGTGAGTGCTTTCTCGAGGGAGAGGAACCATTTTCAAGGAGAAAAGTATGTTGTTGTGCACCAAAGTAGCTCTCTCTTCTATCTCTCATGCATGATTGGGTGTTGCTCTTGTCTTTGAATGTGTGTGTGTGTGTTTTAAGCCATGAAAGATGTTTTAGCATGTATCTATATGCCATGGTACCATGATGCTTTGTTATGCACTTGAATGATGTTTTATGAATATGTTTGGGTTTGTTTGAGTATGGTGAAGCCAAAAGTCCCTTAGGTAGGGTGAAGATGAGCCAAAAGTCCCTTAGGTAAGGTGAGGATGAGGCAAAAGCCTCCAAGAATGGGTGAGACAAAGCTAAAAGTTTTCAAAGAGTAAGGCTTAGTCAAAAGTCCCTTAAGTAAATAGGTGAGGCAAGTCCAAAATTTTCAAAGAGAATAGGTGAGACTAAACCATTTTCTTAGCAAACCTATGTATGTTTTATATAACCTCTTGAGTGCAAGAAATGCTTTATGTATGATTATGCATTCCATGATATCCATGTATGCATTTTAAACTTGAAATTACATCCTTTATGTATGATTGAAAGGGAGAAGAGCTATTGGGATTCCTAGAATCTCATTCCTTTCTCTCCATTGCTTAACATGTCTAGGTGGACCAAGTGAACCAAGGAATGGAAGCCACCAAACTTGAAGGAGAAAGATTGATAAGAAAGTGTGTTATTTTATTCATTTTGTAACCATTTTAATGGTATATGATGTAATCCTATGATGAATATGTTGTATAACTATTTGAACATGTGTAAATACATGGATATTTGATGTACATATGAGAATTAATGCTGTGTGAATGTTATAGCAATTTTGTAACATTGAATGACAAGGAATGGCTTGTATGTTTTTGTGTATACCTTGGGGAAAGAGAGTGAGTTTATAAAAATTGGGTTCATAGACCTTTTAAATATGTTTAATAGACCATTTTAGTATTTTTTCACATACTCAAGTGGCCATGAAAGCCTTGGGAGCAAATTTGAATCTTTTAAGGCACTTTAAGAAGCATAAATGGACTAATTTGCAACTCTATAGCAAAATCTTACCAAATGAATGAAATTCCTCATGAAATTTGGCATACACATAGATCTTATCTAGAGCTTTTTAGGAAGCTAAAGACTAGATTATTTGGAGCTTTGTGAAATTAATTATAAATTTTCAAAGTTGCCAAATTTCAGCTGTTCTAGTATGGTTACTATTCATATGGTCAGTTTCTTCTCCTATGTTGTTCGAGGGGCAAATGATGTCTAACACTTATAAAAATTTTACAGACATAAACTAGACATAATAAGATTTTTACGTCCACTAAGATCACCCCAATTGGTTGTTTGAGCAAGGAGATATAAATTTTTGAAGTTTTATGTCAATACTAGTAGTGCCAGCTGAGTTTATGTACTGTTCTATTGATTTCTAGTAGCTAGATGTTCTTGTTTAGTCTATACTTATTTTCAGCATAAAGTAGACATCTATAGTTTTCTAGAATGGTATAGTGTGCTTGATTTTGATTTTTATAGAATTAGTTATGATTTTTTAAAGTTCATGACATTAACTTGGCACACCAATCTGGGGCTGAACATGTGATTTTTATGTATATGTGTCATGAGCTCAAGTTTTTGGCAGCCTCTTGAGATGGTTTTGAGTTGTATGAGTGTATTTAAATAGGACAATGAGATGGATGAGTTCATATGATCCATAAGACACGAAATAATATTTTTATCGACGACATAATGTAAAAATAATCTATTATTTTAATGGATTTTTCTTAAGATCTTGTGTTATTCAAGGAGGTATGCCTAGAAATGAGATGAAATGAGTTAAATGAATATGGTGTTACATAAGACACTTATGTTGCTTTTGCAAATCATTAAGAACTTTGTTCTTCAATTCAAAAGAATGTTTAAAGAACTTTTCAAGGATGGAGAAAATGTGACATATTGGTGTTTAGTGGAGTTTCAAGCACTATCACAACATTCCATGCTAGAAAGATCAAGATTGAGGCTTAGAGTTTATGTTGCTTGGATTTGTGATATTGATGCTTAATGATCTATTTTGTGAACATGATTGGTTATCAAAGTAAGTCACTTTAACCTTTTTTTATGATTCTAATATGATTTACAAGGAGGTTTTATATTAAAGAAAGTAAAGAAAGCTTTCATTCTTTTCTTTAGAATTGTCCTAATTTTGCTTCCTTTTTCTTTCGAATTATATATAAGAGATAGCATTCATACATATTTGATCAAATGAAAGTCAAAGGAAAAATTGGAAACCACTTGACCTAGACTACTATAAATTTACTCCTTCGTATAGGGATAACATTTCTAAATGTTAAGGTTGGTATGACTCGCTCTTATAAATAATATCCTTTTAATCTTCATCTATGTCACACAAGTCATTTAGCTTTAGATACACAACCATATTTCAATTCTTTTTTCCTAACTTGTCTTCCACATAATATACCTATTGAGCTTTTGTAGTTCAGATGTATGGCTCATCATCTTTACTATCATTAATGTGTTTCAATCATAAAAAATTAATAGGCATAAATCCTTATTCATTAGTTATAATGTCTCTAGGATTAGTTGTATAAGCCCACATATAATTGAACGAGATATCGACCATGATATTTTAATTTAATGATGTCTAATAACTTTTCATAATAGAACACATCTCCGAAATGCATATAGCCATTACTACTACTTGTATAAGTTCTTGTCCTGAAAGTCTCAAGGACTCCACTATTTTGATTCTTTAATCTTTGGTCTTATTCTAAAGTTTAGAACTTAAACCCATTAAATTGTATGTAGTATATCACCTTGCTTTATCAAATGGACAAAGGGAAATAAACTATATATTAATTGAATAGAATCCATTGACATCATATTTGATCTGGAAGAAAAAAGAGTGATAATTTTGTTACTGAAGTGCTTATCAATGAAACTACAAAAAAACGTATACATGTACTGGCATAATGAGAAAGAGATTGTGCATGACTTCTTAATTGTCTCCTAACATGGTTTCTGAATTTCTTATACAACATATGTAAGGTAATTAGGTTGTTGCATTTTTGTAATGAACACTAAGTCTAATAAACATAATTTACTCAGTGAAGAAAATGGTCTACTTCTTTACAGTTGGTCAACATATAATGAGGCACTTGTATTTTTTCCTTAGGAGAAAGAGTAAAATATTCAAAACCATTAACTTGTTTTCCAATAAGTGGAAATAAAGTGTCAACATTAGTTTAATCATCTACATGTTTAGGATGGTTAAATACTATCCCTACTTCATCCTAATATCTTAAGCAAAAAGTTAAAACTTTTTGAGCTAAGTAACCTTAAGGTATTGAGCCCCTTGGCGTAGTCGTATTTTGTATATAAGACTTTAACTTTCTTAAGTACCTGTTAAACACATTGCATTATAAGCCATGGATAAAATTAAAATGATTTGAAACAATTAAAAAGAATTCAAGAAGAAGTAGTATCTACCTCTTTATAGGGTACATTTATCGATATTGAACGGGGCTACCTAGTTTAGGTTCTTCAGTTAAGTGCACAATCAAATGAACTATCATTGTAGAGAATGAAGGTGGGAATAATATATCTAGATGACATAGTGTGAGAATAACTCTATTATAGAATTGGTCAAGTTCATTCGCGCTTAACACTTTATTACATAATTTTCTAATGAATGAACATAAGTCAATCAAAATTGTAGACACTTGCTTAGGAAGCGTCATTCTAATGGCTAAGGGTAGAAGTTGCTCCATAAGAACATATGAGTTATGACTTTTTGATCCTTTAATTTTGTATTGCCTCAAATGCATTTGGAAGTTTTACTTGAATAACTATTTGGCATGGTGATATTTTTTGAAGTTATAAAAATGACATCCTTGTTTGCATTTGTTAAAGTGAACAAAGCCAAGAGATATCTACCATTGTCATTGTGCCACTGATTTGACCTAATGCCCAATTATTGTAAGTCTCTCTGTGCATTTACATCATCTTTTGATCATCTAGACTTATTCAAAAAAGTGAATAGCACATTGTCGCATACATTTTTTTCAATATGCATCATGTCAAGATTGTGGTGTAACAAATGGTTTGCCCAATAAGAAATTTTAAAAAATATATTCTTTTTATACCATTGTTAAGTGTTACCATTGACATCACTAACTTCTTAAGGTCTTCTTCCTTGACCTTCAACTTCCATCTATTTTTTAAATACAATATTAATATTCTCAAGTTGTCTTAAGATTTCTTTGCCAATGTAAATTTGTCTTGGGTTCAGAAAATGACAATGTCTCATAAAACACTACCTTCAATTATAAGAAAGATATAAAGGAGTTGAGTCAAAGTTACAAAATAGATAGGCTAACCTAGTATACGTGTTCCACCTAGATAATGTTCCAAGCCTTAGAAAATCATTAACAATCCACATCACAGCTACATGCACATTAAAAACTTTATTTGTGTAAGAATCCAAGGTTTTAACCAGTACATTCCATAAATTTATCCGCTTTTCTATTAATAGTTGCAAATAAACATCATTATCATTCAAGCATAAGGACATAAGCATGCATAAAAACATACCTTATAACATGATAAAGCTAGCATAAAACATACTCAATCAATGGCCATGACTTTTGAAATAGTGTACTGGTTTGTGCTCTACTTAGGGAAGAGCTACTATGCTTAATCCTCTCTAAGAACACTTAAGGAGGAGCTACTATGCTCAACTCCCTTTTTAAGCATAACTAATGCCATAAAGTAGGGCATATAAGACATATTCTTACATGCCAACTCAAATATAAAACATGATTATTATAAAGCATATATAACACACATATAAGCATTCAACACTCAAACGACAAATATGCATAATGTAATACTCTATGACTTAGGGATTCAAATTAATTCCAAAAAGTGGAATGAATTACTAACAAAGGGCCATAAGCCTAGTGAAGGCTGGTATAAATTATGAGCAACCAAAATTAGAATCATTTGGTTAATGAATGAGGGCCTAAGAGTAAAGTGAATTGAGGCTAATTAAAATTAGAATATTAATTAGAACATCTAAAGATATGGTTTAAAGTTTAAGGATAGCCCAAAATAGAGCTAAAATGGATAAAAGGAAGGATAAGAAGGTTAGTGGCAAAATCATAATTTTAGGCATTTTTTTGAAAACTTAAAGGAAGAAGCTTTGAATGGGGAAATTGAGTATCTTAGGGTTCTCAAAGACCCTAAAAACTATAGGAATCCATAGAATGATCAAGGCCCACTGGTATGCGATTTAGATAATTGGTTGACCAAAACTTGGATCGAATGGTTGTATAAGGTTTTAAATCCAATTGGAGTGAAACTAAATGCATTTTATGAATTAAAGGACGTAAATTTTATGATAGAAAAGGTAGTTCTACAAAAGGAGTTGAAATGAGCTCAAATAAAGGAAACAAATTTTAAGGGCAAAGTTGAAATATTGAAAAATTATAAAACCCTAACTCCTTCATATAAATAGCCCCCACCTTCTTTTCCTTCATTTACATAAAATTTTTAGCTTTGAACCTAACCCAAAGGAAACCTTAAATAGCACTAAAACTCAAGGGAGGTTGAAGCCACCTAAGGTAACGAAATTTAAGGAATTTACCTATGATGTTCTTATTGGCTAGTTTCTATTCTTTCTCCACTTCTTCTCCATGGTTTTGACATCTCAAAGGAATGTGTTTTGAATTTGAACTCATGGAGAAATGATTTTTAACAAGGAATCAAACATAACCATCATGAAAAGCCAATTCATTTGATATATGTTTTGGCATGGAAGATTTCTTTTTCTTGTCTCTGCATCATCTTATAGGTTTGGCCACCATGGGAGGAATATAGGAGGGGATGGTTTTTCATTGAATCATGTTAGAAATTAAGGTTTTGGAATGTAGAGATTAAGATCTTGTCATTAGAACCAAGTAACAAGCCATGGAATGCATAATTGGGAAATTAGGGCTTTGATTGCACTTAGGGGTTTATAAAGCTTTCTAATGATGATTTAACTCATGTAAGAGCATAATCGAATTCATAAGAGACTTAAAAAGCTTCACAATTGCCAGATTCCCTAAGAAAATGAATAAAAATCCATGGGTACTTTTTGGAATGTACGTATCAGCCGAGGGTAGTTTCAAGTACCTAGGGAGAGTTTTCTTTGATTGCAAGGATAGATATGGTCTAGATATGAATTATAAATATCAAAGGAACCATTGGTTTGACTTTAGGAACTATGTCTTGAAAGTTAGAAGTTTAAGGTTCCATTATACATAAAGAAGCAACTTGATGTTAGGCTCCTTAGTTTAAGTTTGTGGTGATTTAAATGAGTTTAAATGGATTCATGTGACTTAGATTGAGTGAGAAATTAGAGTCAAGATAATGAATTATATGAGTTGCTTCATTATGCCACAATATGGAGTCATATGGATGCCTAAAGTTAGAATTTACTTGTGTAAAGTTTATGTGAGGTTAGAAATAATTCCATTAATACATTTATGTCTTGTTTGATGTGTCTAGGCCAAGCAAGTAAAGCTCCCCCTAAGTGTGTGTGTGAGGTTAAAAAGAGGAGCTAGGAACCAAGGAAGGCATTTTGTGTGTTCTTAAGAAAGGTAGCTCTTCATCTATTCTCGTATACTTATCTTGGTTGAACCATGAATTATGCCTATTGCTATTAGTTTAATGCTATAATATCATTATGGTTCTTAGAATGCTTTGGGAAAGTGTATGGCTCTTAATGGGTAAGATTATGCTAAAAGACCTTTGAATTGGGTGAGGTGAAGCCAAAAGTCTCTAAGTGAGGGTGAGACAAAACCAAAAGTTTCATGGAATGAGTGAGGATAAGTCAAAAGTCCCTAAAATGGGTGAAGCTAAACCAAAAATTCCACATAATTGGATAAGGGTAGACCAAAAGTCTTTAGAGCTTGATTTTGACTTTCATGGATTCATTTGATTTCATAAATATGATTATGTTTGATGTTTGTAAGAAATGATGCATGCTTGCTTTCTTTGACATAAAAATATGCCATATAAGTGTACTTAAAGGATGATTGAGCTATTGAGATTCTTTGAATCTCATTCTCCTCTATATTATCTCTAACCATATCTAAGGAAATCTTAAGAGGCCAATAATGGTAGCCAACAAGTATGAATGGAGCTACTTTGACAATTGTTTAGAAAATTGTGTAATTTAGTGCAAAAGTATGGTTGTATATATTATTTTTGTAATGCAACCACCCACTCATATGTAGAAGTGTATGATTATGATGTATAAGCCATATTTGGGGTTATACATACAAGAACATGTGTTTTTGGTATATGTGTGGCATGGAAAGTGTGTGTAAAGCAAAGTGGATAGATTAAATTGAGATGCATGATATTTGAGACCTTATGAAATGGTCTTACATGCTGTATTTCATGTGTTGGATGTGTTCAAATGGTCACATGTTATGTATGAAGCTATTTTGGACCATTTGGTGTTACTTTGGTGCATAATTGAATCATAATCTACCCCTAAACCAAAACTAGACCAAATAAACGAATTTTGGTATGAAATTTGGCAGGAATTTAGATATCATTGAGATCTTTTTATAGAGCTAAAGAACACACTTTTTTGAGCTCTATAGGATTTCTTATGATTTTGTAAAATTGGATAGAAAATGTAGAAACTACCTGGTATTGTTCATTTGGTCAGTTTTAGTTTTCTATGTATTTGAAGGGACGAACAAACTCCAATGCTTATGAAATTTTACTGGCATATAGTTGGTATCATAAGATTTCCATAGCCACTAAGATCATTCAATTTGGAGTTGTGTAGCTCAAGATATACAAGGTTAAAGGTTGAGGTCTGCTTAGGGACGAAAATATGATAGTAGTATTGTTCCATTAGATTTTTGTAAACTGAATGCGATTGTTTTGATTTGAAAATTTTCCACAATGTACTTATGTTTTGGGCTTTCCAAAAAGTGTTCATTTGCTTAATTTGGAGTTTTCAAGTTCAAGTTATAATTTTTCAAAATTAGTGGCTGAATTATGTTGCTACATAGAACCATGGAATTTTGTAGTTTTGATTTGCATGGCTTAAGTCTAAATTTCTTGATTCTTTTTGAGATGTTGCTGGTTGGACAAAGTTATCTAGGTTGGATTTTGATATTGGTAAATTAAAGTGGTGGATTTAAGTTACATTGAATTATTTTGCCATTTAATGATAGTATTTTTTACTATTAAAAGTGTTGAATATATGAAAAATAACATTATAAGCACAATATGATGTGAAATTAGCACTATATTAATATGGTATTACACATATATAAGGGAAGGAGATGCTACTTGAAAAAATTAAACCCAATGCCATGTAACTTAAACTTCTCTTGCTTTATTTTAACTCATTTGCTATTCTAATGCCTCAAAGATGCATGAAAGCCACTGGAATTGCCTAAATAATCAAAATAAGTAATAGTATAAATAATTAAAACACTTATTAATTCAATTCATTACTTTTCCTTAAAATTTTACTAATACTTTTTCTAAATTCCTTACTTTAAAAAATATATGTTGAGTTGGAGACCTTCAAATTTAGCAAATTATAGTTTGTTGGAAAGCTCTACTCATGAAATATCTGTTGTAAAAATTTAATTCAAAACTAATCCATTTGGTCTCTAAAATGCATTGAAAATCAGTCTAATACATGGCAAAGGTTTGATGCATGAAAGCTTTTGTAGAGCAACTTTGAAAATTTATATCTTTGGTTATCCAGAGACCAAAATTGATCCGGGGTAAGTTTTTTGGGGCAATTTTAGAAATTTATAAAATATTTTCTACTAATCCAAAAATTGCAAACTATGGCCCCATTTGGGATGCACTTGGCAACGGAAAATGAAAAGGATTCTACCATGGACCATGTTTCGTGTGAAGAAAGTTTGGAGGAGATGGAATCTTTGCACTATATACTTTTTGCCCCAGAAACGAGGGAAGATAGGAGGGAATTACATTATTTGTCCATTTTACCCTCTGCTTCATACTCCAGAGATACTATATCTGTATTACTATTTCGTTTTGCTTTTCCTTTATCCTTGTGCTCTTTTTGTTCATCTATTTCTCAGTCTGTGTCGATATTTTGGCCTTCTTATATGATCCCATTCATGACCATGTGTAATTCTACATTGCACCCTGAACTCTGCCTCTCTGCCAGTGCCGCCGAACTTGGTTTCATCGAGAAAGTCTCCACCTACAAAGATGTTATAGAACTGTCCCTAAACATAACCATCAAAGTCGTATAACACAACTACTTCACCATTGGTAAGCTCCAAACGATAAAAGGACTAATAAAGAGAGAGAAAATTGCCCTTCATGATTGCTTGGGAACAATTAACAACACCTTGGATGAGCTTTATCATGTCATCGCTATCTCGACAGCTCCGCTCCTCATGCCGACGACCTGAAGACTCTTGTTAGTGCCACCATAACAATTCAAGAAACCTGCCTGGATGGGTTCTCCCATAACAAGGTCGATAGACACATGAGGGAAGGGCAACTGCACATGGAATGCATGTGCAGCAACACGTTGGCAATGATTAAGAACATAACTGATATTGAAACGTTAGTTAATAATAGGAAAATGATGGATGTGGAGGGGATTAGGTGGCCGGAGTGGATGTTGGCTGTAGACAAGAGGCTTTTATAGGTGTAGACAGTGAATCTAAATGTGGGGTTGGTAACTGACGAGAGCGGGAACTACAGGACAGTGTCGGCGGTGATAGTAGTAGCATTAGAGGAAAGTAGCACAAGGTATGTTATAAGAATAAAAGCAATTGTGTATAAAGAGAATGTGGAGGTGCCGAAGAAGAAGATGAATATTATGTTTGTGGGAGATGGAAGGTTAAACACTATCATCACAGGAAGCAAATTTGGCATGCTATCAAATTCTCAGTGCACTCCTTTGGTAATATAAAGCAAAAAATGTCATTGACGTAGTTAAAAGAAAACTTCTAAAATGGTAATTTTTTTAATATTTAAAATAATATAATATTTAATATAGAAATTATACTAATATTAAGATCAAAATAAAATATTAAGACACTTATTTATAATTTAAAATAATTAAATTATATAATTTAAAATTTAAAATAGTGTATCTACTTTTTTTATTTAGCAAAAAATAAAATAATAAATGACTTTATCATTCTTTCTTCTTATCTTTTTATTTTTATATTAGTTTTTTAACTTAAGGGCATTTTAGTCATTTGTTATCACTTTCTATTCTATCACTATTTTCATCCTACCAAACAAACATGTAAAAAGGTATTCCATTTCTATTTCTTGTCATACCAAAGAAAACTGATTTTAATTCAGCATTCCTTTTCCATTTCCATTGAAAAAGATTCTGTGTATCAAAGAGCCCTATGTCTCATATGAAACTTTAGGATATCACCTAAATGTCTACCAATTTTTATGTCCAAATTTGTCCATTAAAACCTTTACAAGTAGAGATATATTTTTAGGCTCGTTATGGATCTATTTTAGCTATTCATGAGTCCAAACTTGCCATATTAGCTATTCATACAATTTTTTTTTTTGCTCTTGATCAAGTTTCTTAATTAGCAACTAACTCATTTAACTAATTGTTAACATAAAATATGGCCTACATCAAAATATAGGAATACCACTTGTTTATTTTTCCTATACTTCTATCTTATTATTTTGCACCCTTTATGGACATATTGTATTTCATTGATTTTAGCTCTAATCTCATGACTTGTACATCATTCTTACGTCATTTTACACTTGTTAGACTAGCCATGTGATCATTTCTCTTTTTGTGCAAGCTTATGGAACTTATTTTATTCTTAATTAAGGTTTATGGTCCCATAATGCTACATACCATACTTTTCAATAATTCAATGACTTATATAGTTTCAAAATCATTCTAGGAGACAACTTAAATTATCACATTCATTAAAAATGGACCATGGCTCATTGAGAACCCTAGGTGATTCTAACTTGAATTCTATGGCTTCCTAGGTAGATTTCTTTGCATAATCTTGATCCTCATCCTTCTAAATCGTTTTCCTCAAGCTCATGCCTTTTCTTCCCTCTTTCTTTTTTGGTTGAACCATAAAAACACTTAGGTTTCAAAGAATAACAATTCTTTTAGCTTGATACATACCTTGTTTGGAAGCTTCTTGGATGTAGATTCTTGTTGAATATTTTTTTTCTTCAAATCATCTCTTTTGCTCAAAGTAATAGCTATAACTTTCATCTTTTCAAGAAACTAAACCCACCATTACAAAGAGCATAAAGAGAAGAAAAGGTTTCCTCACTACCACATAGCAAAATTTTGTACAAATACTTACCTATTTTGCCTTCCTTTTCTCTCTCTCTCTTCCTTTTTCTAACACCACCTTAAATTTGGTATAGAGCTATTGAAAGCTGGTGATATAATGATGAAGAATATGACATGTGATTTATAATAGAAAAAGTAGGTTTATAACTTTTCCAAAAATGACCATTACGTCCTTACACTTTAATTCTTCCATTTGAATTTATTTTTCATTCTTTTCAAGAACTGTTTGCTCCATATTAAATATTAGACTCTTTTCTTCCTTAAAAATATCTTCTTGGAGGTTAAAGGGACTTAAAATAGTCTGAAAAAGTTCAATAAAAAATACTACTATCAGGCATCCTAATTTGTAAATCGTCAAGAATTTAATGGAATCAACCTCATTTGGTTAATCTCTTGACCTTATCTTATTATATTATGATGAGAGATATGTGTTTCTTATGTTAATTCTCATGATACTTAAATCCTTAATTTTTTTTTGCTTTATGATACTAACACTATCTACTTGTTCCTGTACAATTCAAGGATTTTGGCCAAACTGGGGTCCTTTGTTAAACTCTGCATACTCTTTTTTACCTTAGGCTAATGATAATTGTTTTTATCTCCATTTATTTTTCATTTAAAACAAAATTCTAGTTTTTTGTATCATTTTGGTTAAAATTATGATTTTGTCACTGCATTCATTTCACTTTGATTATGGCCCATAAACTATATCTTTTTGGATAACTTTGAGGCATAAGATATTTTAAGATTCTCTATACTTATAATTTGAAACAACTCATTTTACACTTATGCCACTGGTTACCTTGATTTGCATGTCATTAGGGTTTTGATCAATTTTATCTGCTCTGATTAATCTGGTAGCCTCATTTAGTCATATAATTATGAAAAATATCTTACTCCCTTAATATGTTGCTAAATATTTAAACTTCTGATTTTTCCTATTGTAACACCATACTTTTCTAGCGTAATTCATATTTCTTCCATGTCTCATATCATACCATTCATGAAGGAGTAAGAAAATGGCATTAGAATAATGAATATTTTAGCGTTGTGTCACGTATAAATTTTTCATTCGGTGTCTCATGGACTATGTGAGCTCATGTATCACACTCTCATATTTAATTACATAGATACAACTCATGAAAGTTTCAAAAGTGGCCTAGAAGTCGTGCAAGGCAAAGGAATACATAAAATTCATACATGTAGCCTCGCCCAGAATTTTTCCTTTTCTGTCACAAACTTCGAAAAATCATAAATAATTCTATAAAAATTGAAATCATGCATACTTTATGCTAAAAACATGTTTAGGCCATGAAATATTACAAAGAAGATGTTTGACATTCGAAAAGGTAAAAAGGTTCGACTGGCTATTGGTACTGATGCAGGTTTTTACTATGAAATTAAAAAATGTCCAATTAATTTCAAAAAATATAATTCATGCAAATGATACTAATTTGGAAAGCTATGGATATTAGCTAGAAGAAAAAAATAACTTTAGATCAGTTTAGGCACATTCAGACCTTGAAAATCAATCAAACAATAACCTAGGTCTGTCTAAACATTTGATACTAGACAGAAACTTCAAAAATTTATATCTCCTTCTCTAGACATCTAAATGAGGTGATTCTAATTGTTACAAGTCACTGGGAAGGTCTAGTTGCACCCTATAAAATTTTGTAGTAATTGGACATCATTTGCCCCCTGAGTGATAGAATTTATTTTCAGACCTGAGTGAATAGTACCCCGAACTAATTTCAAAAAAATTTTTAACTTAAAAAATTCACCAAATATTCCATAGACCTCCTAAAATTCTACACTTTAGCTTCTCAAAAAGCTCTTAACAAACTTTAAATGCATACTAAATCTCAGATCAAGAAGAGCTCATTTGGATAAAATGTGGTATAAGTTTCTAATATGGTTAATTTTGCTCTACATTAGATACCAAATGTGTCCAAATGACTTCCCTTGATGTTTGGCATGTCTTAGGCAAGTTTAAAAGCATGAATATGATTTGTATGAACTGCTGCATCTCAATTTGGCCTCTCCACTTCCATTATTACATACATTCCCATAATGCTAGTTTTGCCATTACATGTCCAAGATGCACATTTCCATACATATAACCTTAAATCTCATTTATACATGATACATTATCATAATTATACATGTTCATAATGTAACTACTAGAATTTCTAAAATTTTTCTAAGTCTATTGGCTATAGCTGGGACCCCTGTTGGCTATAGCGAATGTACCTATTCGCTATAGTGAGAAGCCAGCTGGTTATATATACCAGTTCGCTATAGCAAGAATGCATTTGGCTATAGTGAGTTCAGGCATCCCATACAAAAACCAGAGAGTTTCTCACAATAGTATGCACCATAGTGAGAACAGGGGCCTAAGATTGATATGTGCTCGCCGTAACGAAAGTTATTTTTTGCTATAGCGGGGGTTATTTTAGAAAAAGTGAGAAAATGTGATTTTTACTTCTTAAAAACTCCAGAAGCTCTCATTTTCTTCTAAATGACTTATGCTTTAATCAAAACAGAGAAAAAAGGGCTGGAAGGAGAGAGAGAGACCAAGAGAAGCTAAGAGAGAAGGAAGAAAACTAAGGACAAGGTAAGCAAAACTTGAGATTCCTATAGCTTTTCTTCTTAGAATTTTGTCTTCTCTCTTTGCCCTCTCTTTCTGTGGTTTAGGGTTATTGAATTAGCTTTGTTTTAAGCTTAGTTTAGAAGAGGGAGAGTGGATATTTAAAGGAAAGGTGAAGGCAAGGGAACCATTCTTGAAGAAGGTTAGAATTCAACGTAGATATCTTTGTACCTTTGCTTCTTCTTCTTTGCTTCTTGTGTATGTTATTTTTACCAACTTGAGAGCTTGAGAAAGGAAGAAATTTCTAACCTAGAACAGGTATAAAACCCTTGAATTAAAGTGTGGGAAGTTAGAAAATACAAAGGAATTAGAAGAAGAGTTAGTGAAATTCAAAAAGGAGAAACTAGAGATTCTTAAACACTTTATAAAGTTTGTTTTGATGTAAGAATCCCTTGTCCTTTGTGAGTATTTGTTTAAGTTCTAAGAGAGTAATTATATGCTACTTGTTATGTTTAGGCCAAAGAACTCAACCTTCATCTAGTTGCGATTGTGAGACTAAGAAGGGAAAAGAGAAGTTGAAAGGGAAGGATTGTGTTTAATTGCCAAGGTAGCTCTTCACTCTTCCTTGTTGCATTCTTAGATGTATGGTAGTCATTGTATGCTTGTGTGTGCACTTGTATTGTGAGACATGCCATTTAATGTTGCCTTGATGCATTGGTACTAATATGCTTATATTTTGCGTTGTGAAAATTGCTCTTAAAGGGTAAGGTGGTGCTAAAAGTCCCATGTGATGGGTGAGGTAGAGCCAAAAGTTCCTAGGAATAGGTGAGACAAGGCCAAAAGTCTCATGGATGAATGAGGGCAAGTAAAAAATCTTTAGACCAAGGGTGAGGCCAATCTAAAAGTCTCCAAAATAGGATGAGGCTTGACCAAAAGTCCCTAGAGCTTATTCTTGGTATTGATAAGATTATCATGGCATATAAATCATGTGTTGTATGATTTTGAATGGTTGGATGCCTACTTGCATGCTTTCACATGTTCATATGCCTTGATTGCTTCATTGAATAAGTGTATGAGTTATTGAGATTCCATAAATCTCACCCCCTTCCCTCTCCTATCTTAACATGTTAGGTAGAGCTTAAAGAGACTAAGGTGCAAGTCAAGGAGACTAGTTAAGCATGCTTAGCTAGTTGTATAACTTGTTTTAGTTCTTTTGATGTAAAGAAGTGCCAAAATGTACATGTAAATATTATTTTTGACATATAAATAGATGAATAAGTGTAAAATCATGTATATGTGATGTATGAACCATTTGTGGAACCAAAGTAATGAGAATGCAAATTTTGGGTATTTGGTAGCCCATTCTTAGATGTGTATTCTTGTGTGTAGCATAGTGAGTTTGAGATGCATGATGTTTTGGACCACTTTAGCAATTCACATGTGATTTTTTAGTGTTCTAAACTTACCCAAGAGGTGCTAAACACTAAAAGGAGCCATTTGGACCAAAAAGTTGTATTATGAGAAGCAAAAGTGACCATATTGGTAGGCTGTGTCACTTTTTTATACAAATGAGTTTTTCTTGATATGAAATTTGGCATGCATCTAGAAATTATTAAGAGATTTTTAAAAAGTTAAAGTGGGTATTATTTAGAGGTCTGTGGAATATTTG
The DNA here is from genome assembly GCA_032878935.1 of Erythrophleum fordii. Lineage (NCBI taxonomy): Eukaryota > Viridiplantae > Streptophyta > Magnoliopsida > Fabales > Fabaceae > Erythrophleum > Erythrophleum fordii. Next base: position 40,812,309 of record JAVQMF010000053.1, on the reverse strand, counting down.
GAGAATTTTTGAAATTGGAGAATTTTCTGTTTTAGGTTAGTTCACTGAGCAATTGGTCTAAAAATAAATTTGTGTCATTTATGGGCTAAACAATATCCAATTGCTATGAAATTTTATATAGAAAAACTAGACATTTATAGTGACTTATACCAACTAGAAGCACCTCAATTGGAGGTTTATAGAAGGGAAATAATTTTTTGAAGTTCTGTGTCGGCATCAGGGACGCCAGTCGACCTTTGTTACTATTCTATCATGTTTCATTGTACAAAGCTACTAAAATGATTTAGAATTATTTTTTTTCTTCTATTTAACATTTGTAGCTTTCCAAATTGATATAGTTTTCTCATATTGAATTTTTTTAGAATTAGTTATGAATTTTTGGAATTCATGATAGCAAACTATATTAATACCAAGGATAACCAGACTTTTGTGCTTTTTGTGATGTCAAACATGGTCCCAAGGCTATATTCATGTCTTGGAATTATTTTTACTGTGAAGTTAACATCTAGATCTTTCCAAAAATCTATGTTTTGCTTGATTCTTATTTTTCTAGAATTAGTTATGATTTTCCAAAATTGGAGCCAAAAATTAGACTTTTGGACTTGTGAGAGAAATTGAAATTTTCTAGTTTTTGGCTTCATATCTGTGGTTCATGGATTGTTTTATACTATGTATGAGTTGTATGAATGAATTTTAAGTAGAGAATGTGATTTATGGGTTCACAGGACCCACGGGGCGAAGTATGACCGTTTAAACCCTGATGCAATACATGAAAATGCCACGATTTTACTCTTTTTCTTTGGAAATTCATGGAATCAAGCCTAAGTGGAAGTTGGTTGAGGTTAATACATTATGGTGTTACACATAACATCATAGGACATATACAACAATGGGTTACGATATTTGCCACTCATATGGCCTTAAAGAAACAAAATATATGCACTTTGATGTCACACTTTCATCTCTTAAGTGGTTGGCTCTCATTTCCTTGTTCTCTTAGTCCACCTTGCATGTTAGAACATTGGAGAGGAGGGAGTAAGATTCAAAGAATTTGAATAGATCATCTCCCTTTTAATCGCACATAAAAGATGCAAAACAAGTCTTGAAAATACATACATGAGTATCATAAAGTATACAATCATTTAAGAAGCATTCTTAGTATTTGAATAAGTCATACACGGCATACATAGGCTTGCCAAGTAAGTGGATTAGCCTTACCTATTCACTTATGAATTTTGGACTTGTCTCACCTATTTCTTTAAGAGGTTTTTGACTCAACCTTACTCTTAGGAGTCAACTTCACTTTTGAGAGACTCTTTACTTTGTCTCAACAAATTCTAATTGTTCTTAGCTCATCCTCACCATGGCTAAGGGTTATTGGCTTTACCATATTTAAGTAAACTTAAGCACACATCATAAACATCTTTTAAAAATATAATACATTATCATGGTACCATAGAATAAGAGCTCATGCTAAAAAACTTTTCATGGTTTAAAATACACATACACACATTTAAAGATAAGCCAAGTATACATTCATGCATGAAAGAAGGAGGAGTGAACTACCTTGGATGCAACTACACACTTTTTCTCTTGAATTTGCTCTCCCTTCCTCAGCCTCACACACACAAAGGAGTAGGAATGATTTTTCTTGGCCTAAACATAATTTATGCAATTAAGTTCATGAAATTAATTCAAAGGCTGCACATCTTCCTTAAATATTAACTTTGTTTATTAACTCTTTTATGGTTTCAAGAATGTACTTAATGAAGCAACACCCATTCAATAAATTTTAGGCTTCATTCTTTCCTTTTATATATGATTCTTGACTCCTTTTAAGCCTCTTGGAGTCATTACACAATTGAAACAAAAAGCCTAACTATATGTTGCTTCTTTAGGTCATATTATGGAACATAAGGCACTAATTCATTATCTAGGCTCTTAAAATTTTCCCAAGGCTTCCCCTTATTTTCACTTATCATATATGACTCAAAAATAGGCTTAGAAAATTTAAAACTCTCCCTAGGTATGCTAACCCTTCTTGGCTGAGACTGTGAAGAATTTTGACCTTCATAGACTTTGCTTTTTTTTTTCTTGATGGAGGAAGCACATGGAGAGACTTCTAAGGATCTTAGAAGCTCATTTAAACTTTCATTTAGGCATAAAAATTAAGGTATCAAATCAAATTTTACAAGGAGCACATGAAACCCTAGAATTTCTATCTTGAATTTCCATGGTTATTCATTAATTTCCTTTGCATATTCTTATTCTTCACACTCTTTTTCCTAAAATTCACCTTGGTTCTACCTAAAATCCAAGCCCTCTTATAGCTTCTTGAGTAGGGCGAACCAAGGAGAGAAGAGGAGCAAGGGGTAGCAATCATGGAAGGAGAAATTACCTTATTTTTCCTTGTTTTCTCACTTGAATCTTCCTTTCTTTGGCCTCCTTTCTTCAAATTCAAATTTTTTCCTTAATTTCTACCTTAAAATAGATCCATATACTTTAATATAATCATAGGAAAGAAAGAAAAATGGAGAATAAGAGGTTTGGAAAGGAAAGAACATGAAAAACTACCAAAAATCCATACCTTTAGCCTTTGATTTCTCCTCCTCTTTCTCTTCCTCTTGTGCACCATTCTCCTAGGGTTTTTTCTCTAGTTTGGGGTAGAAACATATGAAGCTAAATGAGTAGAGGAGTGGGCCGTCCTATATATATAGGTGGGAGGAAGAAAGACTTTTAAAAAATTTCTATTTTGTCCTTTGTTTTTGGCATTTTTGTTTCTAATTCATTTTAGCTCCTTTTTGAAAACTATCTTTTCTATTATAAAATTTAGATTCCTAATTTAATAAAATGCTTTTAGAATCACTCAAATCATAGCTAAAACATTCCCGAACGAATCCGTTAAAGTTTGGGTATACCGACATTGGAAAACGTCCATAAGAGGGGATTTAATTGTCCCGAGGCTTCTCATGGTTTTCAGGGCCTCTGAGAACCCTGGAAAACTCAAAAATTTCATTTAAAAAGCCTTCCTGGGTGAATTCTAAAATTTACTCAAAATTACAAAAATGCTATTATGTTTCAAAGGCATTTTTAGTTCAGATTTGAGTGATTCCAAAGGCATTTTATTAAATTAGAAACCTAAATTTTATAATGGAAAAGACAGTTTTAAAAAAGAAGTTAAAACAAAGGAGAAGCGAAAATGTAAAGAATGAAGGACAAAAATAAAATTTTTTAAAAAAACTATTTTCCTACCCCTATATATAAGTGGCACCTCACACTTTCCATCATTTAGACTCATAATTTTTTCCCCAATTTTAGAAAAGGGAGCTAGGGTTTTAGGCGCACAAGAGAGGAAGAAGAAGAAGGAGAAATCCAAGCTTAAAGGTATGCTTCCATGGTAGTTTTTCATGCTTTCTTCTATCCAAACCTCCTCTTCTTCATTCTCCTTTGATTAAAATGAAGTTTATAAATCTAATTTAAGGGAGAAATTCAAGGAAATTTTTGGATTTGAAAAGAAGAGCTTGGAAAAAGCAAGATTCAAGCAAGAAAAAGTAAGGAAATTAGGTAATTTCTCTTTTTATAGTTGATGCCTTTGGTTCCTCTCCTCCTCCATTTCGCCTAGCATGAGAAACCCTAGGAGGACTTGAATTTTAGGCAAAGCCAAGGATGAATCTAAGGAAAAAGGGTATGGAGATTAAGAATACACAAAGGGAATTAACAAAAAACCATTGGATTTCAAGATGCAATTTCTAGTATTTTATGTACACCTTATAAAATATGATTTTGTATGATAATTCCTAGGCCTAAATAAGAGTTTAAATGAGTTCCCAAGATCCCTAAGATGCTCCCCACATGCTTTCTCCTTCAAGAAAACCAAGCAAAATCTATGGAGACTAACAAGCCTCATGGTCTCGGCCTAAGGAGGTTGGGATAGCTAGGGAGAGTTTTAAATTTTTTTAAGCCTATTCTTGAGTCATATATGATGAATGAAAATGAGGGGAGGCCTTGGAAAAAATTTAGAACTCATAGAAAGTGAGTTGGTGCTTTAGGTTCCATATTATGACCTAAAGAAACAACATGTAGTTAGGCTCTTAGTTTTAATTGTATGATGACTCCAAAAGGCTTAAAAGGAGTTAAGAATCATATCTGAAAGGAAAAAATAGAGTCTAGAATTCATTTGGGAGGTGTTGCTTCATTAGGTGCATTTATGGACCATAATGAGGTTATAAGCCAACCTAGTGTTTAAGCAAAAGCATGGCCTTAGAATTGAGTTCATAAACCTAATTAGCTTCCATGAATTGTGTCTATTCCAAGAGAAACCTTTCCCACACTTTTTTGTGTGTGTGGCTGAAAAAGGGGAGCATTCTTTCAAAGGAAGAAGTGTGTAATTGTGTACAAGATAGTTTTCTCCACCTTCTCTCATGCATGGATGTATATTTAGCTTGTCTTAAAATGTGTGTATGTATATTTTCAAGTTATGAAAAGTATGCTAGCATGATTTTATATGCCATAATTTCATGATGACATATTATGTTTCCAAATGAGATTATGATATTTGTTTGAGTTTACTTAAGTGTAAAGAGGCCAAGAACTCTTAACCATGGTGAGGATGAGCCAAGAACCCTTAAGATTAGTTGAGACAAAGCAAAGTGTCTCCCAAAAACAAAGTGGGCACCCAAGAGTATAGTTGAGTCCAAGAATCTCTTAAAGAATGGGTGAGGCAAGTCCAAAATCCATAAGAAAAAAGGATGAGGCCAATCCATCCACTTGGCAAGCCTTTGAATGTCTTGTATGACTTATTCACATGCTAAGCTTGCTTCTTGAATATTCATGATATCAATTATATCCATGCATGCATTTTTCAAGACTTGCTTTGCATCCATTATGTATGATTGAAGGTGAGATAAACTATTGGGATTCTTTGAATCTTATTTCCTCATCTCCAATGATCTAATATGCTAGGTGGACTAAGTGGACAAGGTAATGGAAGCCAACCACCTTAAAGAGAGGAGTTTGACAATAAAGTGCCTGAGTTTTGCTACTTTAAGATTATATTTATGTCAAATGATGTAATCCATTGATGTATATGGTCTATGACCTCTTGGACATGTGTAATTATGATAATATGTGATGTATAAATGAATGGATATGATGTGTGAACCTTAGAATGTAATTTGGATAGGAAATGCCAAGATATGCTCCTTGAAAACTTGATATGTGTGTGTATAATTGCATGTGACATAGCCAAAATGAGAGGCATAAGGTTTAGAACATTTGGGCAACTCACACAAGTCTTAAATATGCTTTTAGACTTACCCAAAAGGTGCCAAAATCAAAGGAAAGCCATTTGGACATTTTGATACCTTATATGGAGCCAAAATTGACTATAATGGAATCCTATATTACTTTTTGACCAAATAAGCTCTTCTTAATATGATATTTGGTATGAAATTAGAGCTTATTGAGAACTTTTTGGGAAGTTAAAGAACATAATTTTTGGATGTCTACAGAATATTTGATGAATTTCCAAAGTTAGCAAATTTTCTAATTTTGGTAAGATGCATTGTTCATTTGGTATAAAAATGAAATCTGTCACACAGAGATCAAATGATGTCCAATTGCTATGAAATTTTATACAAGAAAACTAAAAATTCATAGTAACACGTGCCAACTAGAAGCACCTTATTTGGATTTCTAGAGAGGGAGATATGAATTTTTAAAAATTTTATCCAGTATCAAGAATTCTAGTCAACCTCTGTTATTGTTTGATTAGATTTCAAGGTCTGGATATGCTTGAGCTGGTCTGGAGTTATTTTTTTCCTCTAGCTAACATCTAAAAATTTCTAGATTGGTATCATTTGCATGGATTGGATTTTTTGTGGAATTAATTGGATATTTTTGAAATTTGCTGTAGAAATTTATGACAGTACCAGTGAGCAGTTTGACCTATGGATAATTTTGAATGTCAAACATCCTCTATAATAGATGTTATGGTCTAGACATATTTTTAATGTGAAGTAGATATCTGTAGCTTTCTAGAATAGCCAATAATACATGATTTCAATTTTTCTAGAATTAGTTATGATTTTCCAAAGTTGTGATAGAAATGAGCCAAATTCTGACAAAAAATATGTATGAATATTCTAAGCTTTCCTTCGAGTTCCATGAGTTGTGGGCCATATTCTATGATGCAAACGAGTTGTATTCATGTAATTAAATATGAGAATATATATCATGAGCTCACACGATCTACGTGACACCAAATGAAATTTTTAAACATGACACAACACAAAAAAATATATTATTTTTATCCCCTTTTTTCTTACACTCTTATAGAATTGATGATGTGAAGTATATAAATATCATGAGATGAGCTAAAAATTATGGTGTTACATGTAACAACTTAATCTACTACCGCTATCTAGCCTCCCTCTGGGCTCGGTTCCATATTATTTCCAAAGAACTAATACTAATCCGTGGCATTTTCATGCTATGAAACGGAGTTTCATACACCCATCTTCTGCCCCGTGGGTCCTGTGAATCTATCATTCCCATTCTCTACTCACACTCCACTTATAAAACTAATACATAGCATAAAACAAGCCATAAGCCACGGGTATGGAGCCAAAAACCAAAAAAATGCATTTTCTCACTTGTGCCCAAAAGTCATATTTTGGCTCTAATTTTGGCAAATTATAACTAATTATAGAAAAATGGGAATCTAGTAAACTTTAGTTCTATAGAAATCTCTAAGTGTTATCTTTATACTAAAAATAATTCCCAATTGAAATCTCTGAGTTTGGACCATGTTTGACATCGAATTTGGGAAGGAGGTCCGGCTGTCACTGTTTCTAGTGCAGCTTACTGTCATGACTTTCGAAAATTCATAACTAAATCCACAAAACTCTGATCTAGGCACACTATACCAATTTGGAAAGCTACGGATGTCTACTAGAGGAGAAAAATAAGTCCAAATTAGTTCAGTAGCCACTATATCTCGAAAACTGATGGAGTAATAACAGGGGTCAGATGGGTTCCCTGATGCTGATACAGAAATTCAGAAGGTTCATTCTCTCTCTACAGACCTCCGATTTATGTGATTCTAGTTGGTACAGGTCACTTTGGTTTTCTAGTTTATGTGTATAAAATTTCATGATATTTGGCCACCATTTGGTCTATGTATGACATAGATTTCATTTCTGACCTATAGGAACAGTACATGACCAATTCAATAAATTTTCCCAAATTCAAAAATTCACCAAATATTCTCTAAACCTCCGAATATTACCCACTTTAGCTTCTCAAGAAGCTCTCTACAAACTCTAGAGGTATGCCAAATTTCATGGCAAGAGGAGCTCATCTGGTCATACTTTGACGGAGCTCACAAAATTACCGGTTTTGGCACCCAAAAGGTCCAAAATGGGTCCAAATGACCTCTCACATGTTCTAGCCACTCATGGACAAGTTTAAAAGTATAAAAATAGTCTATATAACATATCCAAGTGGTCCAAATCAACATACATTCCAAATTTACTATGCTACAGCCAAAAATGCACCATGTCATACATTCAACAAAAGGGACAAAGCCCACATTTCCATTGATTTGGCTCTTTACATAGTTTGTACAACATCTTTTCATACATATACACTTGCTACAATAGTTACATCTCAAAAATAGTGGGTGCATACTCATTTGGCACCACTTTACAACAAAATATCCAAAATAAAGCTAACTTCTAGCTACACATGCATCTAGGCTCCTTGGTGTGCACTTGCTTCTCCTTGAGTTCCACCTAGCATGTTAAGTTGGGAGGGGAAGGGGTGAGATTCAGGGAATCTCAGTAGCTCATGCACTCAATCAAGTAAGCAATCAAGGCATATAACAAGTCAAAGCATGTGAATAAGCATTTAGCCATTCTCAAACATCCAACACACGTTGTACATGCTATGGAAATCACAACAATGCCAAAAATGGGCTCTAGGGACTTTTGGTATAGCCTCACCCGAGTTTAGGGACTTTTGGATGGCCTCACCCGAGTTTAGGGACTTTTGAATTGGCCTCACTCGGTTATGAGACTTTTGGCCTTGTTTCACCCATCTCAAGGGACTTTCGGCTTTATCTCACCCATCTCAAGGGACTTTCGGCACTACCTCACCTGAGTAATTCTCACAATCCAACACACAAGCATATTGGCATCAATGCATCAAAGCAATAGCATATGGCATATTTCACATAACAAGCATATACATAAACATACAATGATTATTACATCCAAGAATGCAACAAGAAAGAGTGGAAAGAAGGCTACCTTATAAGCCAAAGCCAACACAAGCCTTCCCTTTCAATTTCTCTTCTCCCTTCTTAGTTTCACACTCACACCTTGATGGAGGTGCTTCACTTGAGCCTAGACACAATTAAAGAGTATAAATTACTCTCTTAAAATATACTTTTTAGAGCAAACTCTCCTAGCATACCAGAACCTAGAGGTTCTCTCTCTCTCTCTCTAGAATGCCATCAATTCTTCTTCTCTCTCAAGTTCCCATGGAAGTAAAATCATCATATTCAAGGAAAAGAAAGAGGTTCAAGGGTGTTTCCACTTTTCCCTCTTCTGACCCATGCTCAAAACCTCACTAATCTCACAAACAAAACTATAGAGAGAGAGGGCAAAGAGAGGAGATCAGAATTCTAAGAAGAAATGGGAGGAATTTGCTTACCTTTCCCTTGCTCTTCCTCCTTCTCTTGGTTTCTCTCACTCTCCACGCCTCTTTTCTCTCATTGGGTCGAAGTCTAGGGCAAATATGAGAGAAAGAATGAGTTGGAGCGTTTAAGGGTGTCTAATTCTCGCCTTTTACTTTCTTCCGGATTGACCCTTGCTACGGTGAAAATTAACCTTCGCTATAGCGAGCTCGTGTTATCTGGCTTCGCTATGGCGCGGTGTAACCTTCGCTACGGCGAGCTCGTATTAGTTCCCTTCGCTATGGCGAGATTTGACCTTCGCTATGGTGAACTCGCGTTAGTTCCAAACCTCACTTTCGCTATGGCGTATGCTACAATGAGCTGTCCTCTGGTTTCTGTATGGACTGTTGCTCGTACTCGCTATAGCTAGAATCTCTTTCGCTATTGCGAGAAGGCACTCTCGCTACAGCGAGACCATTTCTCGCTATTGCGAGAAGACTTAGCAAGAATTCTGGATTTCAAAAATTTCTAGCTTCCTACTTTCTTTCTTTTTCTTTTTCCTTTCTTTTTCCCGGCTGTTACATTTCTACCCCTCTTAAAAGAAATTTCGTCCTCGAAATTTAAAAACTTACCTCAAGGGAATAACTCTGGGCATTTTTGCCTTATTTTATCCGCCAATTCCTAGGTTGCTTCCTCATATGTCAGACCTCTCCAGATCACTTTTGTAAAGTCCCACATCGGATGGTTTGGTCCTAGGAAGAGGCCTTATAAGAGGGAGCGAAGCTCTCCCTTCCAGCGACGCGTTTTCCCAAGGGAAATGAGAGTACCAAGGGAGGAACAAAACACCATACAGAGCCACCAAGGTATTGTCCCGTCCTTCTCGGTTTGAGGGTCGTGGACCCAGCCTTCCCGGTTCGTTGGGGTTTGTCCTTTCCCGTAGGAAAAGCGCGCCTTGGTGGGGGAAGCTTCGCCCCCACTTATATGGGCTCTTCCTAGGACCAAACCATCCGATGTGGGACTTCACAATCCACCTCCCTTTTGGGGCCGACCCGTCCTCGGGTCGCACACTCGAACGGCCGGCTCTGATACCAAACACCATACAGAGCCACCAAGGTATTGTCCCATCCTTCCCGGTTCGAGGGTCGTGGACCCAGCCTTCCCGGTTCAGTGGGGTTTGTCCCTTCCCGTAGGAAAAGCACGCTCGTGAGGGGGAGGATTCTCCCCACTTATATGGGCTAGCCACAGGCCCCTTCCAGCCGATGTGGGACTTTACAATCCACTCCCCTTGGGGTCGACCCGTCCTCGGGTCGTACATGGGCCAGGATTGCTCTGATACCAACACATACAGAGCCCTCACGAGTATTGTCCCTTCCTTCCCGGTTCGTGGGTCTTCGACCCTGCCTTCCCGGTTCAGTGGGGTTTGTCCCTTCCCGTAGGAAAAGCGCGCTCGTGAGGGGGAAGCTTTTCGACCCCGATTTCTGGGCAACTCAAGGCTCAAATCCTCATTTTTTATTAAATTGGGAACCTATTTGTTATGATGGAAAAGACGGTTCTCAAAAAGGAGCTAAAACAAAGGAGAAACAAAAAGGCAAAGTATGAAGGGCAAAATGGGAATTTTTAAAGAAAGTCACTTTACCCTAGCTATATATAGGTGGCACCTCACACTCTCCTTCATTCACTTCAGAATTTCCAGCCCTAAATCAGAAGCAAATCCCTTGGAGAGTCGTGCACAAAGAGAAGGGAAGAAGGAGGAAAGATTCAAGACTTTAGGTATGGAATTTTGCTTGTTTTTCATGCTTTCTCTCCTCCACTTTCTTCTCCTCTTTTTCCCTCTTCTTCTCCATGACTTCTCTGAAGTTTTAAGGGCTGTTTTAAAGGGAGAACAGAGGGGAAAGTTCGAATTCCAAGTAAGGAGGCCAAGGAAAGCAAGAACAAGCAAGAAAATCTAAGAAAAACAAGGTATTTTGCAATTCTCCCACTTGGTCTTCTTCCTCCCTTCCATGACCATTTTGACCTACACTTGGACAGATCTTAGGATTTAGATTTTCAACCAAACCAAAGGTGATTCTTAGGTATTTGATGGAGAGGAATAAGAATATGCAAAGAAAACTAAGAAAAATGCATTAGAAAGCAAGATGCAAAACCTAGGGTTTTAAGTGCACCTTCCAATTTCTGGATTTGTATGATGCTTCCTAGGTCTAAGTTAGAGTATAAATGAGTTCTTGAGACACCAAAGATGCTCCCCACAAGCTTCCTCCTTCAAGAAAAGCAAGAAAACTCTAAGAAGCCTAAAGGAAGCCTATGTCTCGGCCTAGGCTTGTTTGTGTAGGTGAGGGGAGTTTTAAATTTTTCTAAGGTCATTCTTGAGTCATATTTGATGAATGAAAATGAAAGGAGGCCTTGGAAAAAATTTAGAACTCATGGAAAGTGATTTAGTGTCTTAGGTTCCATAATATGACCTAAAGAAGCAACATGGTGCTAGGCCTTTTGTTTTGATGATGTGAGGACTCTAAGAGGCTTAAATGGAGTCAAGAATCATATTTGAAAAGAAAGAATGAGGCTTAGAAATCATTTGAGGGATGTTGCTTCATTAGGTGCCAATATGGACCATAATGGAGCCTATAGAGCAATCTAATGTTTCATTAAATTGTGTAGCCTTAGAGTGTGGTTCATGAACTTAATTGGCTCCCATAATTTGTGTCTAGGCCAAGAGACACTATCTCCACCAACTTGTGGGTGTGTGGCTAAAAGAGGAGGTTTAAAAGCTAAGGAAAAAGTGTGTACTTGCATACAAGGTAGCTCTCTCCACCTTCTCTCATTCATGGATGTGTGTTTAGCTTATTTTAGAATGCTTGTATGTGTATTTTCAAGCTTTGAAAAGTATGCTAGCATGCCTTTACATGTCATGATCCTTGATGCCATGTTATGTTTTAAATGAATCCATGATGTTTGTATGAGTTTGCTTGAGTGTGGAGAGGCCAAGAACTCTTCCCTTGGGTGAGGATGAGCCAAGAACCCTTGAGCTTGGTTGAGACAAAGTAAAGAGTCTCCCAAAAGCAAAGTGGGCTCCCAAGAGTATGGTTGAGTCCAAAGTGCTCAAAGAATGGGTGAGGCAAGTCCAAAATCCATGAGGAGAAGTGTGAGGCCAATCCAAACACTTAGTGAGCTCTTGAATGTCTTGTATGATTGATTCACATGCCAAGGTTGCTTTTAAAATGCCTATGATTTCTACTTTCTCCATGCATGCCATTGTGAAACTTGCTTGCATATATTATGTGTGATGGAATGGGAGATGAGCTATTGAGATTCTTGAATCTCACTCCCTCCTTTTAAATTTCCTAATATGCTAGGTGGACCAAGTGGACATGGCAATGGGAGCCAACCACCTTGAAGAAAGAAGATTGCCATCCTTATGCTTGATTTTTGGTCTTTTGATTCATAAGGAGACTTCATGATGTATATGATTATTGTAAATAGTCTATGACCCCTTGGACAAATGTAAAAATGATATTATATGATGTTTAGATGTATGGAAATGATGTATGACCATTAGCACATGCTTTGAGTATGAAATGCCATGGTATGAGAATGTAAAGTTTGGTGGTTATGTGTATAAGTGTGGGTTGAATGGTCAAAATGAGATGCATGAGGTTTGGGACCATTTGGGCAGCTCACACAAGTCTCAAATAAGCTTTTAAACTTGCCCAAAAGGTGCCAAGACCAAGGGAAATCCATTTGGCAATTTTGGTACTCAATATGGAGCCAAAATTGACCATAATGGAACCCTATGTCACTTTTTGGCCAAATGAGTTAGTCTTGCCCTGAAATTTGGCATACAATTAGGTCTCATTAAGAGCTTTCTGGGAAGCTAAAGACCATAATTTTCGGAAACCTAGAGAATATTTGATGAATTTTCAAAATTGGGATTTTCCATGGTTTCTGGTATGTGCACTGTTCATACTGGCAGATTTGATTTTCGTGTCACTCGATGGCCAAATGGTGTCCAATGCTTATGAAATTTTATATGCATAAACTAGAGGGCATAAGCTTTCTGTGGCCACCGAGATCACCTCATTTGGAGGTCTGAGCAGAGAGTTATGAATTTTCGAAGTTTGCTGTCAGTAACAGTGGCATCTCCAGAGCTCAATCACTGTTTCATCAGTTACAGATGTCTAAACCTTTCCGTTTCATTCTGGACTTATTTTTAGTGTCAATGTAACATTTGTAGCTTTCCAGAATGACTGAATGTGTGTGATTTCGATTTTTGTAGAATTAGTTATGAATTTCAGAAGTTTAGATCAGTAACCTGAATCACAGCCCAGGCAGCCAGCGAGTCTGTAGATTCTTGGATATCAAACGCTCTGTGTGATGAATGTTGTGATGTGGTCATATTTTTAGTGTGAATTAGATATCCTAAGCTTTCTAGAATGACCAAGATTGCATGATTTTGAATTTTCTGGATTTAGTTATGATTTTCCAAAGTTGGGTCAGGAAATGGAGCAAAGCTGGCTGAAAACATGCTTGTCTATTTTAAGCTCCATTTCGGTTTCCATGAATTGTAGGCATGTTTTTGTGATGGAAATGAGTTGAAATAATGAAATTAAATATGGGGAAGTATAATATAAGCTCACACGGTCCATGTGACACCGAATTGAATTTTTTTTATATGACGCAATGCGAAAAAAATCATTATTTCTTTAGCGTTTCCATGGAACATCAATATGATTCATGATATTATGCCATTTGAAAGCATGAGATGAGCTAGAAGTCATGGTTTTACATTTATTGGTATCATTGTCCCTACTTGCGGCTCCCCGTGGTACTCTCATTTCCCACGTGGCAAGGGTTTTGTCCCTTGGGCTTACTCTCATTTCAGCCCAAAAGCGCGCTGTTGTTGGGGAGAGCTTGGCTCCCACTTATAAGGCCTTAGCCCCAGGTCTTCCTACCCGATGTGGGACATTACATTCCACCCCCCTTGGGGCTAACCCGTCCTCGGGTTGCACATGCGGTTAGGCCGGCTCTGATACCAATTCCCCACAGAGCCTCCAACAGTATTGTCCCTACTTGCGGCTCCCCGTGGTACTCTCATTTCCCACGTGGCAAGGGTTTTGTCCCTTGGGCTTACTCTCATTTCAGCCCAAAAGCACGCTGTTGTTGGGGAGAGCTTGGCTCCCACTTATAAGGCCTTAGCCCCAAGTCTTCCTACCCGATGTGGGACATTACAACTTTCACCAGAGGAATGTTCTTGCTTCTCAGCTGTTTCAGCTTAGCATCCACAATTCTCTCTGGTTTCATTACATAGGAAAGATCTTCCTGCAATTGCACATGCTCATATTCTATGACATGTGAGGAGTCTGGTAAATACTTTTTCAATTGGGAGACATGAAAAACATTGTGGATTTGGGCTAGGTTAGGAGGTAAGGCTATTCGGTAAGTCACGGGTCCAATTTTCTCAAGGATTTCAAACGGACCAATATACCTAGGACTGAGCTTCCTTACCCTCATTGACCGACCTATTCCCGTCATTGGAGATATTCGAATGAACACATGGTCTCTAACCTCAAACTCTAACGGCCTCCTACGCTTATCAGCATAGCTTTTCTGCCTACTCTGGGCCGTGAGGAGCCTCTTTCAAATCAACTCTATTTGTTGGGTGGTCTAGTCCACAATCTCAGGTCCTATCATATTCCTCTCACCTAACTCAACCTAACACAGAGGGGATCTGCACTTTCTCCTATACAAAGCCTCATAAGGAGCCATCTGAATACTGGAATGGTAACTGTTATTGTACGCAAACTCTGCTAACGGTAAATACGCATCCCAGTTACCCTCATTTCTAGCACACATGCCCTCAACATGTCTTCCAATGTCTGGATGGTCCTTTCAGTCTGACCATCTGTCTGGGGGTGATATGCAGTACTAAACCGCAACCTGGTCCGTAAGGCATACTGCAATGACCTCCAAAAGTTCGATGTGAACCTGGGGTCTCTATTCGAAACTATGCTACTGGGTACTCCATGAAGTCGCACTATCTTTCTGATATACAACTGGGCTAGTCTATCCAGTGTATGAGTAGCCCTGATAGCTAAAAAGTGTGCAGACTTCGTCAGTCTATCCACAACTACCCAAATAGCATCGTGTCCAGAGGATGTCCTGGGTAACCCCATAACAAAGTCCATGGCTATACTATCCCACTTCCACTCAGGGATATTTAGAGGTTGCAACAACCCAGCCAGTTTTTGATGTTCTATCTTTATCCTCTGACACACTAGGCATCTAGCCACATAATCCGTCACATGGCCCTTCATCCCTGGCCACCAGAAAATCTTTTTCAAATCCTGATATATCTTGGTGGCACCTGGGTAGATAGTATACTTACTCTTATGTGCCTCTTCTAAAATGCTTTCTCTCAACTCATTCTGACTAAGCACACAGATTCTATCTCGATATACTATTATGCCATCCTCAGACACCTTGAAATCTGAGGTCTTACATTGGGAAATCTCATTCCTGATCCGTTTCAGGAATTCATCCTCTCTCTGGGCATCTAAGATCTGGGTTCTCAATATATTCTCAATTCGGGTTTCACTCAGATACCATCTACCCAATACCACCTGACAAGAGAGGTTCAAGTTTCTGAACTTCTCTAGGAGCTCCTGCTCCCTAATCATCATATGGGCTACATGGATGGTTTTTCAAATCAGGGCATCTGCCACCACATTGGCCTTGCTCGGATGATATTTCAACACATAATCATAATCTTTCAAGAATTCCATCCATCTCCTCTGTCTCATATTGAGTTCTTTCTGATCAAACAGGTATTTCAGACTCTTGTGGTCACTATAAATCTCTATGGTCGCACCATACAGATAGTGTCTCCAAATTTTAAGAGCAAACACTACGGTGGCTAACTCCAGGTCATGTGTGGGGTAATTCTCCTCATGAGGCCTCAACTGCCTCGAGGCATATGCCAGTACTCGACCCTGCTGCATCAACACACATCCTAACCCTTTGCCCGAAGCATCACAATAAACCACAAATGGCTCACTAGGGTCAGGGATAATCAGTACAGGGGCAGTGGTCAAACAGAGTTTCAACTCCTGAAAACTCTTTTCACATCTATCATCCCACACAAAAGGTGTCTCTTTCCTAGTTAGCCTCGTCAGTGGTAAGGCCATCCAAGAAAAGTCCTGAATAAACCGTCTATAATACCCTGTCAAACCTAGGAAATTCCTAACTTCGGTGATCGTTCTAGGTCTATCCCACTGTAACACAGCCTCAAATTTATGGGGATCAACCGCTACCCCGTCTCGTGAGATCACATGACCTAAGAATCGCACCTCGGTCAGCCAAAACTCACATTTACTAAGTTTGGCAAATAACCTTTTCTCTCTCAGGGTGTCTAGGACTAATCTCAAATGCCTCTTGTGCTCCTCAAAAGATCGGGAGTACACTAAAATATCATCAATAAAGACCACCACAAACTGATCTAGATACGGTCTGAACACCCTGTTCATGTAATCCATGAACACCGCGGGCGCATTCGTCAATCTGAATGGCATCACAAGGAACTCATAGTGCCCATATCTCATTTTGAAGGCCGTCTTGGAGACGTCTTCAGTTCTCACTCTCAACTGGTGGTAACCAGATCTAAGATCCATCTTAGAAAACATAGATGTCCCAGCCAACTGATCTAATAAATCATCAATTCTAGGGAGAGGATATTTATTCTTGATGTTAACTTTATTCAACTCTCTGTAATCTATACACAAACGCAAGCTACCATCCTTCTTTTTCACAAACAACACCGGAGCTCCCCAAGGTGAAATACTAGGGTGGATAAACCCTTTCTCTAACAATTCCTCTATCTACTCTTTCAACTAAGCAAGCTCGGCGGGAGCCATCCTGTAAGGAGCTTTGGACACTGGTCCAGCCCCAGGCACTATGTCTATAGGGAACTCTAATTCTCTCTCAGGAGGTAAGCCACTAAAATCAAACTCTCTAGGGAAAACCTCCGAGAATTCCCTGACAACTGGGATCTCCTCTATCCCTTCTTCTACCTCAGTCTGAATAGAGAAAAAGACTAGAAACCCTTGACATCCACACTCTAAATATCTCTCAGCCTGGGCAGTAGTCATAAAAGATAACTCAGCTCCTACCCTAGGTATGGTCCCATAAGCAGGTAGGGAAATGGTTCGGTATTCACAATCAAGTATGGCATTATTTGCGGCCAACCAGTTCATACCAATAATCAAATCAATATCACAGAAGGGCATACAAACTAAATCAATAGTGGTATGACAATGGTTAAACTGAACAGTGACATTTAAGCAGGTATGGGAAGTAACCACGTGGCCTCCAGTGGGTGTAATGACAGACAAGTCAAATGACAAGACACTAATGACCAGACCCAATTTCCTCACACAATCATAAGATATAAATGAGTGACTAGCACCCGAATCAAACATAGCAACTACAAGAAAGCCATTCACTATCAGCGTACCTCGGATCAAACTGGGAGATGCACTGGCTTCTGCTGAGTAAGGGCGAACACTCAGCCCTGGGTCTGTGGTCTAGGAGGAGGCGCTGTCTCCATCTGAGGACAGTGTCTAGCGATGTGCCCCAGCTTCTCACACTTGAAACACGTCACCGGAGACTGCTGGAAGGATGACTGGCCCCAAGGAGGTGGCACACCTCGCTGTGGCCTTCTATTCCATGGCCCCTTGCCTCTTCTATTAGTATTAGGGGTCAAACTAGAACCCTCTTCTGGTTTTGGCCTTTTCAAATTCGGAACCCTCTTCTGACTAGCCGTAGTCGCAGTAGGCATGATAACTTGCAAGTTAGTCTCAATCACCCTGTTGACCTCCACAAGGGTATTGAACTTCCTGATCCGCTGTGGGATGACTCTGTCGCTAATCAGGGGCCTCAAACTAGTCTCAAACTACTCACATCTCCAGGGTTCATCATCATACCTCTGGAGGTAAGAGGAATACCGAGACAACTCTATGAACTTGGCCACATACTGATCCACAGTCATCTCATCTGTCTGTCTCAAGCCCATAAACTCTATCTCTTTCTTCTTCCTCACCGAACTTGGGACATACTTCTCATAAAACTCGACCAAGAAAGTCTCTCAAGTTATCTGTATATTCTTGGTCTCCATCAGGGGTTTCGTGCTACACCACCATCTATCAGCTTCCTTTTCTAGCATAAAAGTGGTTAGCTGGACTTTCTGCTCGGTAGTACAATCTATCACCGAGAATATTTTCTTAAGCTGCATAACCCAAGCCTCCGCCTTATTCGCATCCAACTCCCCATCAAATGAGGGTGGATTATTTTGCCTAAACTGCTTTAGCACCTTCTGGATAGGTGTCTGGGTCTGAGGAGCAGCAGGCTCCTGGGGAGGTGCAGGTGGGATACTAAATGTGGATGGTTGGGGTACAGGGGCATCCCTTCTGGCTTCTTATTGCCTAGCCAGGGTATCTTGTAAATGCATGATCATATCATACTACTGCTGGGCTATGTATCTCTGCTATTCTAGCATCTCCTGATGCTGGCCCATCATGGCCTCATACCGGTCAAGTCTCTCCATGATGGCCCGCAGAGGATCCTTAGTTCCAACAGGAACCTCTGGCTCAGCTCTCTGAGCCCTGGGCGGTCTGCCTCTACCCCTGCCCCGTCTAGTCTCAACCATGTCTGAAAAGAAGTAGCAATCCTCAGTTCACAGCAATATCACTAGCATATATGCATATGGATGCTACCACTTCCATGACCATTCACACCAAACACAAGCAAATCTCAGCATTCAAGAGCTTAAAATTAAGCAAAAGTGCCTGAACCATTGCTCTGATACCAAAAATGTAACACCTTAATCTACTACCACTATCTAGCCTCCCTCTGGGCTCGGTTCCATATGATTTCCAAAGAACTAATACCAATCCGTGGCATTTTCATGCTCTGAAACGGAGTTTCATACACTCATCTTTTGCCCCGTGGGTCCTGTGAACCCATCATTTCCATTCTCTACTCACACTCCACTTATACAACTCATACATAACATAAAACAAGTCATAAGCCACGGCTATGGAGCCAAAAACCAGAAAATTGCATTTTCTCACTTGTGCCCAAAAGTCATATTTTGGCTCTACCTTTGAAAAATCATAACTAATTATAGAAGAATGGGAATCTAGTAAACTTTATCTCTTTGGAAAGCTTTAAGTGTTATCTTTACACTAAAAATAATTTCCAATCTAAATATCTGAATTTGGACCATGTTTGACATTGAAAATGGGAAGGAGGTCCGGCTGTCAATGTTTCTGGTGTAGCATACTATCATGACTTTCGAAAATTCATAACTAAATTCAAAACAATCCAATCTAGGCACACTATACCAATTTGGAAAGCTACGGATGTCTACTAGAGGAAAAAAATAAGTCTAGATCAGTTCAGTAGCCCCTACACCTCGAAAACCGATGGAGCAGTAACGGGGGTCAGATGGGTTCCCTAATGCTGATATAGAACTTCAGAAGATTCATTCTCTCTCTACAGACCTCTGATTTAGGTGATTCTAATTTGTACAGGTCACTTTGGTTTTCTAGTTTATGTGTATAAAATTTTATGATAGTTGGCCACCGTTTGGTCTATGTATGACATGGATTTCATTTCTGACCTATAGGAACAGTACATGACCAATTCATTAAATTTTCTCAAATTCAACAATTTACCAAATATTCTCTAAACCTCCGAATATTACCAACTTTATCTTCCCAAGAAGCTCTCTACAAACTCTAGAGGTATGCAAATTTCATGACAAGAGGAGCTCATTTGGTCATACTTTGACGGAGCTCACAAAATTACCGGTTTTGGCACCCAAAAGGTCCAAAATGGGTCCAAATGACCTCTCACATGTTCTAGCCACTCATGGACAAGTTTAAAAGTATAAAAATAGTCTATATAACATATCCAAGTGGTCCAAATCAACATACATTCCAAATTTACTATGCTACAGCCAAAAATGCACCATGTCATACATTCAACAAAAGGGACAAAGCCCACATTTCCATTGATTTGGCTCTTTACATAGTTTGTACAACATCTTTTCATACATATACACTTACTACAATAGTTACATCTCAAAAATAGTGGGTGCATACTCATTTGGCACCACTTTACAACAAAATATCCAAAATAAAGCTAACTTCTAGCTACACATGCATCTAGGCTCCTTGGTGTGCACTTGCTTCTTCTTGAGTTCCACCTAGCATGTTAAGTTGGGAGGGGAAGGGGTGAGATTCAGGGAATCTCAGTAGCTCATACACTCAATCAAGTAAGCAATCAAGGCATATAACAAGTCAAAGCATGTGAATAAGCATTTAGCCATTCTCAAACATCCAACACACGTTGTACATGCTATGGAAATCACAACAATGCCAAAAATGGGCTCTAGGGACTTTTGGTATAGCCTCACCCGAGTTTAGGGACTTTTGGATGGCCTCACCCGAGTTTAGGGACTTTTGAATTGGCCTCACTCGGTTATGAGACTTTTGGCCTTGTTTCACCCATCTCAAGGGACTTTCGGCTTTATCTCACCCATCTCAAGGGACTTTCGGCACTACCTCACCCGAGCAATTCTCACAATCCAACACACAAGCATATTGGCATCAATGCATCAAAGCAATAACATATGGCATATTTCACATAACAAGCATATACATAAACATACAATGACTATTACATCCAAGAATGCAACAAGAATGAGTAGAAAGAGAGCTACCTTATAAGCCAAAGCCAACACAAGCCTTCCCTTTCAATTTCTCTTCTCCCTTCTTAGTTTCACACTCACACCTTGATGGAGGTGCTTCACTTGAGCCTAGACACAATCAAAGAGTATAAATTACTCTCTTAAAATATACTTTTCAGAGCAAACTCTCCTAACATACCAGAACCTAGAGGTTCTCTCTCTCTCTCTAGAATGCCATCAATTCTTCCTCTCTCTTAAGTTCCCATGGAAGTAAAATCATCATATTCAAGGAAAAGAAAGAGGTTCAAGGGTGTTTCCACTTTTCCCTCTTTCGACCCATGCTCAAAACCTCACTAATCTTACAAACAAAACTGTAAAAAGAGAGGGCAAAGAGAGGAGATCAGAATTCTAAGAAGAAATGGGAGGAATTTACTTACCTTTCCCTTGCTCTTCCTCCTTCTCTTGGTTTCTCTCACTCTCCATGCCTCTTTTCTCTCCTTGGGTCGAAGTCTAGGGCAAATATGAGAGAAAGAATGAGTTGGAGCGTTTAAGGGTGTCTAATTCTCGCCTTTAGTTCTCTTCCGGACTGACCCTCGCTACAGTGAAAATTAACCTTCGCTATAGCCAACTTGTGTTATCTGGCTTCGCTATGACGAGGTGTAACCTTCGCTACGGCGAGCTCGTATCAGTTCCCTTCGCTATGGCGAGATTTGACTTTCGCTATGGCGAACTCGCGTTAGTTCTAGACCTCACTTTCGCTATGGCGTACGCTACAGTGAGCTACCCCCTGGTTTCTGTATGGACTGCTGCCCGCACTCGTTATAGTTAGAATCTCTTTCACTATTGCGAGAAGGCACTCTCGCTACAGCGAGACCATTTCTCGCTATTGCGAGAAGACTTAGCAAGAATTTTGGATTTCGAAAATTTCCAGCTTCCTACTTTCTTTCTTTTCCTTTTTCCTTTCTTTTTCCCGGTTGTTACATTACACCTTATCATACCGTCACTATTCTTGTACATAGCTCGCCATCTCTTTTGCTTAGCAATCCTAGAGGATATAAATAACTTTTGCAATTGTGACTTTGGTAGAAAATATTCAAGGATTTTTTACGCATTTTCTTTATGTTTGCCTTTGCTCTTTAGTTTTTATATAAATGTATTGCATTGTTTGCACATGTCTCTATTTTCAACCTCCCTTTAATATAACATACAATCATTTAGAAGTGCATGAATTTTTATGTAGTTGAGCCTTACTTTTTTGATGGTTTTGTTGGCCTTATAGAAAGAAGGTAGAATATTTATTTGTTTAAAGTCATCAACCAACAACTCTAGCATTAATGACATAGCTTTCTCACTTATTTCATATAAACACTTGATGTGATAGAACTTCGCTTAGAAAAATAATTTTAAGTACTTCTTGAAACATTTGCACAGATTCTATTACCAATATCTAATTAACTCGTAAAACTCCTTTGTATTATCATTCATCCTTTAGTTTGATGGTGGAACTAGACCCTCAATTTCATCTATACTTTTACTTTTATGATGAACCTTGAGTGCATCACAAACTCGTACAATGTCATCCTTACAAATCTATTCTTCTCTCACTTGTGGCCTTGACTGAAGTTTTGCATAAGCCTCTTCTTTAATTCTCCCCCAATGCCTAACCCAATAAGTCTACATTAGTGAAAATGGTTTAATAATCAAATGGTCATGCACAAGTTCTTTAATCTACCACTTCTTAAATCAACATTTAGTATATGAGCATATTATTCTACTTTTAACACTCTCATAAGCATATGCAAAATCTAAATCCATTTAGTCTATGTAAATATTCGCAAGTATTTTAGGGCTTAACAATTCAAGACTTGTCTATTTCTGAAACTTAAAAAAAAAATCTATTTGTTCATATCACAAAAAAGTATCATCCAACATTTTCATTTCTTTTTATCCCCAACTTGACTAAATAAATGAGCTAATAAATGTAGCTAGCTAGTGTATGTATTAGCAACAATATTAAAAATTTTCCTACTTGGAATTACAAAACATTACATGTTTATGATATTCATTGACATATTTAGGGCACATTCCAACCCTAGTTTCAAAAAGTAAAAACTCACACTAGGGAATGAAGAAAAGTTTAACAAACCAACATATATGCATATCTAGTGAAGCACATTGGTACTTGTAATTCTTAACAGAGTTAAAGTATGTAGTTAACCAAAATCACTTTCAACAAGCAATTCAACCATAAAATTTGGGAAGGGATATGATGATATCAACACATTTTAGCACTTATATTCATAACCAAAAAAAAAATTTAGTAATTATTTTCACTAAAAGAAAAATTCACCACTAGTTTTCACAAAAAAACATAAATTATTTTCATCAAACAAAATTTTTTGCAAATATCTGGGCAATTATTTCCACACAAAAAAGTCAACACTTATTTCAAAAAAAAATGATAGCAATTATTTGCCAAAAAATAAGAGAATTTCCAAGTGCCTCTTCTACAAAAATAGGGGCTACTCAAACTAAATTTAACCTTCTTAGCAAAACACTAATGGTCTCAATGTTTTCTATCAATGGATGGTAGTTTTCTAGTAGTTTCTCCATTCTACGCATAAAAAGGGTGGTCTCCAATGATTTGATAGGGCTTTTGTTCATTTTCAACATCATATGGCCTTTTACAACATTTGTGTTCCTTTAACAACATTTGGTGTGACAAGAGTCATTGGGCAATCTAGTTGGCATTGTCATTCAAGTGAGAAGAAGGTTATAGAGGTCGTGATTTGGTTTTGGAGAGTTTAAGGCTTGCAACTAAGTGATTGATTATAAGGAGGTGTTGATTAATAGAGCTAGTGATGGTTCTGTCTAACTATCATTATGTCTTGGCATAGTGATGATTTTTTTTTTTAAAAAATTGTCATTGAATTTTGTAATACCTTAGCTCTCTAGCCTTTACTCTATATCCCATAAGCTTATTGTTACACATTTCCATAAGAATGGCATATATCATAGTGGGAATTTGCATAATGGATAGCTCAATAAATTCATTTCATGCTTTAGTGACCATGTGAGCTCATCCATATTATTTTCCATTTATAACATATCCATTCAAATTATACACATCACAATTCATCTCAAGAATCTGGGACTTGGAACCAAAATTTCATAAAAACTAGAATTTGCTTTCGGGTTTTTTGTTTAGATTTTTGATATGAGCTTTGGAAATTTATAACTAATTTTAGAAAAATCAAAATCATGAATATCATAGCTTTTTGGAAAGCTATAGATGTTAAATAATGACTAAAAATAGTTTCAGATCAAGACAAAAGCATTTAACTCACAAAAAGCAATAAAATAGTATATCAGGTCTATTCTCAGATAGTTCCAAGACCTAAAACTTCAAAAATTTGATTCTCCCTCTACAGAACTCTAAATGAGGTGATCTTGATGGTTATGGAAAGTTTATGATGTCTAGTATATACTTGTAAAATGTCATGAGTATTGGACTTCATTTGACCTATAAGTGATACAGGGAAACAAACTAACCATATGAATAGTTCCTATACCAATTTTACATAATTTGGCCAACTTTGACAAATCATAATAAATTCTTTAGTACTCTTTAGCTCTGTAAAAAGCTCTAGAGGATCCTACTTACTGGCCAAATTTCTTGCAAAAACTCATCCATTTTTTCTGACTTTAGTTCAGCTCAAAAAATGGTCAGTTTTAAAGTCCATAATGGGTTCATAAGGCACCAAATGACTTTCTTAACATTCCATAACTACTTGGGCACATCCAAAAGCACAATTAAAGCATATATAAGCATGCCAAATGGTTCACATAATCATAGAACTCATTTTCACTTTACCACTTAAATTTATACACATACACATAAAGGCTCATGGGTGGCAAGAACTCATGTATTTATTCATTTGGCTCCAAAATGGATACATACATTGTATTTACATATATTTGAACATGCTCAAAGATCTATATCATATATACATCATGTGGTTACAAAGTTTGATATTAAAATGCTATCAAAATGCCTAATTATCTATCTCTTTGTCAAAGTCTTACTTCTTAAGATAATTGGCCTCCATTTCTTGGTTCACTTGGCTCACTTAGACATGGTTAGACATATGTGAGGGAAGAGTGAGATTCAAAGAATCCTAATAGCTCTAAAGTCATAACAAATTCAATTTAAAGAGCCTAGATAGAAGATGCTTCTTTATGTCTTAAAATGGAACCTACACTTCCATCTCACAAATCATGCTTCTTAAATTTATTCCAATACTTTCTTTGATATTTACTAGTCATGTTTGGTCCCTTTCTATCCATAGAATGAATTAAAACTCTCCCTAGGTGCTTGGAGAGATTTTGGATGAGACATGAGCATGCTTAAGGACCCATGGGCTTTTGCAAATTTTCTTTAGGGGAGTTGGCACATGTGAGCCTTCCTAGGTGTCTTGAAAACCCATACACACTCTTAGACAACTTAAATTACCATTAGAAAGTCTCATATTTACCAAGGTGCAACTAAATCCTTAAGTTTTGTAACTTGATTTCTAATGCTTCTTATTCAATTCCAATTTCATATCCTTAATTCCCACACTCCAAAACCCTTTGTTCCTTGCTTGGTTTTGGTCAGAGCTCAATCTTTCCTAGGTGTTCTATACTTGGCCAAAACTACCCTCTTGAAGAACAACAAAGAAGAAGCAACAAGAGTCATGATTCTTACCTTGATTCCAAGCCTTTTCCAAGGAGCTTTCTTATGCCTTAGCCCTTTCCTTCAATCTCTAACTCTTTTCTACTAAACTAGTCCTAAAACATTCCCAAATCAAGCATTAAAACCATAAGAAAAGAGAGAAGAAGGAGGAGACCAAGATTAATGAAGGAAGAAGTATGAAATTCCATAGTTTTCTTACCTTTCTACCAAGCTTTTCTTCTTCTTCTTCCCCTCCTTTTATGCACCTTCTCTACTAGTCTCTCCTCTTTTTTGGGCAGAACTTAAGTCTATTAAGTGGAGAGAAGGAGAAGGACGCGGGATATAAAAAGCCAAATCACTAAAACACTTTTTTTAAAATTCCTAATTTGTCCTTATTTCTTGGTTCTTTTCTTTTAGGCTCATTTCAACTCCTTTTTGAGAACCATCTTTTTCATCATAAAATTTAGGTCCTCTAACTTGTAAATGCCTTAGTTTCACCCAAATTAGATTTAAAACATTTTTGAACAAATCAGTCAAAGTTTGGGTCAACTAATGCTTTAAAACGTAAATTGGAGGGGTTTGAACCATTCTAAGGATTCTCATAGTTTTTAGGGCCTTTGAAAACCCTGAAAAATTTAATTTTTTCATTTAAAAATCCCTCCTTTGAGTTTTCTAAAAAAGTGCCCAAAATTATGAAAATATCACTATTTTTTGTTTGATTTTATTTAGCTACTTTAACTCAAGTTTTTAGGCATCTTAAGCTTTGGATCCTCATTTTTCATTATTTAAAATTTTTTTCTAATTTTATTTAGCCTTAAATCTTTCTATTTAGTTGGTTTCTAACATTTTTACGAAAACTGGACATTACAGTTGGCATTAGATAGTTGCTCTTTATGTCAAATATCCAATTTTAATTAATTAAGATATTTAAAATATTTAAAATAACTAATTAGGACAAGTGTAGGTCATTCAAATATTTTGGAGTTACTTGGACTTATAGGGCCTTATTGAGCCTTTCTTATACTTGAACAAGCCTATCATGGCTTTACCGTATCATGGCTTTAGACCTTGATTTATGGACTATTTTGGACATAAATGGGGCCCAAGACAAATTTGCATTTAAAAAAGTGAGAAGATAATTTTAATTATTTAAATATAATTTTTTATGGATTCTAGTACGCTGATATGTTATTGCGATGATTTGATTATAGACAAAGTTATACAAAGCAATTATTTCTTAAATATACTTATTATGTCTTGATCAGATAATAGCTTAGATAACATATTATTGTGATATTTTGATATCACTTTTCTTGGGTATCTATTGAGGGACGCCTCAATAAAGGAAATAGGGATGAGCCTGCTAAGTCATGACATTGCAACATAATTTGGGTATTAAGTTTAGTAATCTCCAAGATCTAATGGTTAAGCTAACATGAAAAAATAATATTGGAATTGAATGTTTACTATAATTTCTTTACCTTGTTTATATTTGTTTATTTATGGCATATGAATTTTGAATGTGTTGATTTCTTATTTCTTATTTATATTTAAATCATGATTTTAAGTAATATGTTAGAAATCCTAAAATTTACATGTTATTCTCTATTTACATACTCACATAAAATTCTCTATTATCCTATTTTCATTATTCTGTATTTATGTTGAATAATACGAAACAATACGTTATTATCTATTTACGTTGTTTCTATAAATTTAATTATTCTTTGTTAAAGTATTCCATTTATATTATTCACTATTTATTAAATTAATACTTAACGTTTCTTCATGGTTATTATATTATATTAATCCTATTTATGTTGCTAAAAAAATTATTTTTCACTCCATTGTGATTTATATTTTCTTAGATGCCCATCTATAGCGTAACTCTAGAACTCCAAGTAGAATAGATCTAATTCCCAATTTTGGGGTAAATATTTGTCATCTATAACATTTAGATCATATCATATGATGAGATGGTTCATGTTGTTCCAGTCATATTCATGGCAATAGGAGAGCAAGAGACTCCCTCATTCCCTATGGGTGAGGTGCCTCTTCCGTTCCCATGAAATGGAGATCGGATTATTGACACTTTTCTTTTTGTATTGGGGACTAAACATTGTAGTTCTTTTTATTACTTGAAGATTTCTTTTATTTGTGGTCAATGAGAGGTTGATTTTTCCATGTAGCTAGCTGGGGATGAAGGCCTTGAAATGCATATTTGAATCCAAGACAAATGCTCCAAGATTTGGTTAATTATATTCTCCTTTTAATTACAATTTTCTAGTTTGATAAGTCTAAGTTTAGCTTATAATTACTTGATAATTATGGTTGGAATTGTGGATTAAATTCTTAATATTATTACAATATTAAATAGGCCTTTTAGAGAATTAATTGTTCAATTATTTTTCTGTTGTATAACTACACATTTCATTCTTTCTTCCTTTTAAATTTCAACTTGATTAATGCAATGGTTGTTGTGTAATCTTGTTGGATTTTTGTAGTTAATTTTTGAATTAAGGAATCTTGATACTTGATTGGTTAATTATGTATCTAGGATGAAAGCACAAAACATTTAATAATTAATTAATCTCTATTTTAGTATGTTCAAGGAGCTTAATTCAGGTATTAATAAGTTAGTGTAATTTTGAGGTTTTAAAAGTCATTAATTTGCTAATTTCTTGGATCTTAAGTGGTCACTTAAGGAAATTAATTAGAAATACACTAAATTAGGTCTAAACCTTAGTGAAATATAAGTTGGATGATGAGAATCAAACTTCAAGGAATTCACTTAAGCTTAGCTACACTTAATTGCTTGATTGTTAACACTTTCTTTGATTTTAGCTAGTAATTTTGTTTTAATTCTTGAGTTACTTTTAATTTTAATCATTAAACCCCCAATAAATTTCTAAAATTATTAGCGTTTAGGTTGTAATTGATATTTAGAAAGCTTCCTTTAGTAATTGAAATCTATTTCCATGAGAGATGATTGGTTGCATCACTATCTACAAATTTATTCTTACAACCAAGTTATTTGTAACTCTTCGACAATAATTATCAATAAGGTTAAAAAGAGGGAAGAAACAACAAACTAACGAGGGCGGTTGAACTTTATGAAGGCCAAACCTCTTATCTTGAATGGAGTTTTTGACCCAAAAAAGGCTAAAGAATGGATAAAAGTGTAATATTTGGTTCTCCGAAAACTAAAAAAAATGTGAGAAATGTAACGTATGGTTTCTCCATAAACGAATAAAATTTACTGGATACAAAAGAAAGTCCCCCAAGACGATGTAGTTAAGGTCCCAAAAAATTTAGGAAGCATTCTAGACTCCTAAAAATGAGAATTTTAGGCTCAGACAAAAAGAAAACTGGACCTAGAATGAAGAAACAATTTCTTACGAAAAGCTTACAAAACATAATAGCATTTTCGTAATTTTGAGTAAATTTTGGAATTCAAACAGGAGGGCATTTTAAATGAAATTTTTGAGTTTCCCAGGGTTCTCAGAGGCCCTAAAAACCATGGAAAGCCCCGGAACAACTAAAGTCCTTCCGGTGGATATTTTCCAACGTCGGTGTATCCAAAGTTTGACAGATTTATTTGGGAAGGTTTTAGCTCTAATTTAAGTGATTCCAAAGGCATTTTACTAAATTGGAAACCTAAATTTCATAATGGAAAAGACAGTTCTAAAAAAAGAGGTAAAACAAAGGAGAAATGAAAATGCCAAGAACGAAGGGTAAAATGGGAATATTTGAAAAGTGTAACTTATTCCCACTTATATATATAATGCACCCTTCTTCTCCCTTCATTATGCATGACCATGTTCTGCCCAAAATCATAGAAAATCCCTAAGGGATGAGGCACACAAGAGAAGGAAGAAAAGGAGGAGAAATTCAAGGTAGAAAGGTATAGATTTTCATGGTTTTTCATGCTCTTTCTCTTCCAAACCTCTTCTCCTTCATTCTCCTTTATTTCCTATAATTATAATGAAATATATGGATCTATTTTAAAGGAGAAATTGAGGGAGAAATTCGGATTTGAAGAGAGGAGCTTAAAAAACACAAGATTCAAGTGAGAAAAAGCAAGAAAAAAAAGATAATTTCTCTTCCTATGGTTGTCATCTTTGGTTTCCTTCTCCACCATTTCGCCCTACTTGAGAAAACCCTAGGAGGAGATGATTTTTAGGCAGAACCAAGCATGAATCTAAGGAAAAAGGGTGTGGAGATTAAGAATATGCAAAGAGAATTATCAAAAAATCATTAGATTTCAAGATGCAAATTCTAGGGTTTTGTGTGCACCTTCCAAAATATAATTTCATATGATAATTCCTAGGCCTAATTAAGAATTTAAATGAGCTCCTAAGATCCCTAAGATGCTCCCCACAAGCTTCCTCCTTCAAGAAAATAAAGAAATCTCCATGTAGCCTAAATGATGCCTATGTCTCGGCCAAGGAGGGTTCTAGTAGTGGGGGGAGAGTTTTAAATTTTTCTAAGGCCATTCTTGAGTCATATTTGATGAATGAAAATGAAGGGAGGCCTTGAAAAAGATTTAAAACTTATAGAAATTGATTTGGTGCCTTAGGTTCCATATTATGACCTAAAGAAGTAACATAGTACTAGGCCTTTTGTTTTAATGGTGTGATGACTCCAAGAGGCTTCAAATGAGTCAAGAATCATATTTGAAAGGAAAGAATGAGGCCTAGAAATCATTTGAGAGGTGTTGCTTCATTAGGTGCAATTATGGACCATAATGGAGCCTGTAGAGCAATCTAGTGTTTTATCAAGTTATGTAGCCTTAGAATATGTTTCATGAACCTAATTGGTTCTTATAAATTGTATCTAGGCCAAGAGAAACCATCTCCACCAATTTGTGGGTGTGTGGCCGAAAGAGGAAGCTTGAAATCCAAGGAAAAAGTATGTGATTATGTGCAAGGTAGCTCTCTCCATCTTCTCTCATACATAGATGTGTGTTTAGCTTATTTTAGAATGTGTGTATGTGTATTTTCAAGCTATGAAAAGTATGCTAGCATGCCTTTATATACCATGATTCTTGATGCCATATTATATTTTCAAATGAGTACATGATGTTTGTATGAGTTTGCTTGAATGTGGAGAAGCCAAGAACTCTTTCCTTGGGTGAGGATGATCTAAAAACCCTTGAGCTTGGTTAAGACAAAGTAAAGAGTTTTTCAAAAGCAAAGTGGGCTCCCAAGAGTATGGTTGAGTTAAAAACTCTTAAAGAATGGGTGAGGCAAGTCCAAAATCTATGAGGAGAAGTGTGAGGCCAATCCAAGCACTTGGTGAGCTCTTGAATGTCCTGTATGATTGTTCATATACTAAGTTTGCTTTTAAAATATCTATGACTTCCATTTTCTCCATGCATACATTTGTAAAGCTTACTTTGCATATATTATGTATGATTGAATAGGAGATGAGCTATTAGGATTCATTGAATCTCATTCCCTCCTCTCCAATGATCTAACATGCTAAGTGAACCAAGTAGCTATGGTGAAGAGAGCCAACAACAATGAAAGAAGGAGATTGACAACTATATGTCTAGCTTTTATTCTTTTTAAATCTATAATGATGCTTCACAAGGTATGTGATGTTGTAAATGGTCTAAGACCCTTGAAACATGTGTAAATATGATATTATGTGATGTTTAAATGTATGAATATGATGTATGACCTTTAACATATGTTTTGAGTATATAATGTCAAAGTATGCAAATTGGGAGCTTGATGAAAATGTGCATAAGTATGGGTTGAATGGCCAAAATGAGATGCATAAGGTTTAGAAACATTTAGACAGCTTACACAAGGCTTAAATATACTTTTAGACTTGCCCAAAAGGTGCCAACACTAAGGGAAAGCTATTTGGCAAGTTTGGTACCCCATGTGGAGCCAAATTTGACCATAATGGAACCTTATATCACTTTTTAGCCAAATGAGTTAGTCTTGATATGAAATTTGGCATGCAATTAGGTCCTATTGAAAACTTTTTGGGAAGCTAAAGATCATAATTTTTGGAGGCCTACAGAATATTTGATGATTTTCAAAGTTGCCAATTTTCATAGTTTCTGGTTTGCTACACTATTCATTTGGTCCAAAGTTGCATTCAGTCACACGAGGCTCAAATGATTTCCAATTGCCATGAAATTTTATACACAGCAACTAGATAATCACAATGACTTGTGTCAACTAGAAGCACCTCATTTGGAGGTCTAAAGAGGGAGATATAAATTTTTGAAATTTCCATCTAGTATTAGTAATTTTGCCCGACCAGAAGTACTATTCCATTAAATTTTGAGGTATGGGATTGATGAACTGATCTGAAGATATTTTTTCTCTCTAGTTAACATCTACAAATTTCCATATTGGTATCATTTGTATGGATTTGATTTTTTTTGGAATTAATTAGACATTTTCAAAATGTTCTGCAGAATTCTGTGACAGTTCCAGACTTTAGTCTGACCTCTGGACTATTTTGGAAGTCAAACTTCCTCTGTGATAAATGTTATAACTTAGACATATTTTTAGTGTTAAGTAGACATCCATATATTTTTAGAATGACTAAGATTGCATGATTTCAATTTTTTTAGAATTAATTATGATTTTCCAAAGTTTGGTCAGAAAAAGGAGCAAATCTGGCCAAAATTACACTTGGTGATTTTGAGTTCCATTTCGGTTTTCATGAGTTGTGGACATGATTTTGTGATACAAATGAGTTGTATTGATATAATTAAATATAAGAATATATAGTATGAGCTCACACGGTCTACATGACACTGAATGAAATTTTCAGATACGATGCAGTGCAATTAAGCTCATTATTTTAAGAAAATTTTTCTACTTCCTTTGTGGCATTAATGATATAAAGCTTATGAATGTCATGAAATGAGCTATAATTTATGGTGTTACAAAAAGAGTTCGAGAAAATTTTAGAAGTATTGAGATTTTCATATGAACAAAAGATAACATTTCTAATTTATATGCTTTTTGGGGATGCTAAACATTAGTTGGTAAGTACAAGATAGTTGTTGGAAAGCTAAGGTATCCTAATTTTATGCATATTTTTTCAAGAAGTCTTTTATGAAAAACATTCTCCTAAAGAGATCCGTAATAACAAAGAAATAAAGTACATCAAGCTAGTTTAAGGTAATATGACCTTTGAATAGTATTTGGCTAAACTACAGGAATTATCCAAGTTCTCTTTTTATCTTTGACATAACCAAGATGAAGCCTAGAAGTGTCAGAAGTTAGAGTTAGGACTGCAAATAGATATGAAGAGAGTTATATCCCTATTAATGATCAAAAACTATTCAGAGTTAGTAAATTGGTGTAAGGAGGTGGCAAAGAATCTAAAAGAAGATGAGGTTGAAAAATTTATGAATAACCACTAAAAAAAGAAAGGAGAACAATTCAAACCTTTTTATAAGAATTTATGGAATGGGAAGAAAACTGTCCTCTATCAACTTAAACCAAATAATGCTATGGTATGTAAAAGGTGTGGAAAACAGTACTCTGGTAGATCATGTTTGTCATGACCTCCTACTTGCTACAAGTGTGGCTAGATAGGACACTTCATTAGAGAATATCCATAGTGAACGAAGGAGTAGAATCCTACTTAACCATAACATCAAGGAAGGGCCTATTCCTTAGACAAAAGAAATGTCTTAGACAAAAGAAATGTATATTAGTTGTCCAGATTGATACAAGGTACATGCTATATTGAAAAGGATATTTTACTTGCATTGTTTGATTCTGGGGCTACCCATTCATTTATCTCTATAGATTATGTAAGAAAATTGTAACTTCCCATCTCAGTTTTACCATATGGTCTTCCTATGGTTACCCCTATTGAAAAGGTGGTGACTTTCCATGCTTGTCTAAACTGTTCTATCCATGTTTGTAAATAAGATTTCATTGTTAACCTTATTTGTTTTCCTATGACTAATCTTGCTATTAATTTAAGGAATGGATTGGTTATCTATTAACCATGTTGCCTTTGATTGCCATAATATAGCTATTTTCATTCCTCTGAAAATCTTTGTTGATTCCTATGAGAAGGAAGATGATTTTATGAATTTAGAAAATATCCTCTTAAATTAATTAGAGATCAAAATAGGGATAACTCAAATTCCAGTGGTTTGTGAGCTTCCTAAAGTTTTGCAAATGAAATTCTAGGATTGCCTTCTAAGAGAAAGATAGAATTTTCCATTGACCTTATACCTGGAATAGGCCAAAATTTCATAACTTCACCTCTTGGATTATAGGAATTAAAGAGCCAAATCAATGACCTATCAAGAAAGAATTTGATTAGGCCAAGTGTTTCACTTTAGGGAGCACTAGTTTTGTTTATAGCCAAGAAAGATGGAAGCCTTAAGTCATGTATAGATTATAGGAAATTGAATAAGATAATTGTTAAGAATAAATATCTTTTCCCAAAAGTAGATGATTTGATTGACCAACTTAGAGGAGTTTCTACATTTTCTAAGATAGATTTAAGGTCTGGATAACACCAAATTTGGATAAGGTAAGAAGATATTCCTAAAACTATCTTTAGGATTAGATATGGTCATTATGTGTTCTTTGTGATGCCGTTTGGACTCACTAATGCATCTATAGTATTTATAGATTACATGAATAGAATTTTCCAACTTTATCTAGATCAATTTATTGTAGTGTTTATGGATGTATCTTGGTTTATTCAAGAAGTAGAAAAGAGCATGAGAAACATTTAAGAATAGTTTTATAGACTCTTGAAGAAAAATAATTGTATGTTAAGCTAGAAAAGTGTGAATTTTGGCTATCTAAAGTGAAATTATTAGGCCATGTGGTCTCTAGTCAAGGTGTATCAATTGACCTTAGTAAGGTAAAAGCTATGCTTAAATGGGAAAGACCTAAGGCTATCATTAAGATTAGAAGTTTCTTAGGTTTGGATGGGTATTACAAGAAATTTATAAAAAGATTCTCACAAATAGCTTTTCCTTTAACCAAATTAACTAGGAAAGGAAGTCCTTTTATTTGGACCATTGAGTGTGAATAGAGTTTTAAAGCCTTAGAAAAGAAGTTTACCACTACTCTGGTATTAGTTATATCTAATCCCTTGGGGACTTTTGAGGTGTGTAATGATGCATAAAAAAAAGGATTAGGATGTGTGCTGATGTAAGATAAGAGGGTAGTGACCTATGCTTCTAGAGAATTGAGACCTTATGAAGAGAATTACCTTATCCATAACCTAGAATTAACTGTTGTAGTATTTGCTTTGAAAATTTGGAAACATTACTTGTGTGTAGTAACATTTCAAATTTGTAGTGACAATAAAAGTCTCAAATACTTGTTTGAACAAAAGGAATTCAATATGAGGCAAAGAAGGTGGATGGAGTTGTTGAAAGACTATGACTTTGAATTGAAATATCACCCAGGAAAAGCCAATATAGTGGCAAATACTTTAAGTACGAAATCTTTGCATGTATCCTCTTTAATAGTAAGAGAGATGAATTTAATGGAACAAATTAGGGAATTACCTACTTTTCTTATTAGGTCACCCAAGGGTTATAGACTAAATAGGCTTGATATCTCTTGTGATTTGAGGAATCAAATTAAAGAAGTCTAAGGATTTGACGTAATCTTACAAGCTCAAGTTAGACAACTTGAATTCAAAAAAGTTGAGAACAGAACCATAATATTCCAAGGTATTGGTGCCTAATGGAGAATTTAAGAAGATAATTCTAGAAGAAACCTACAAAAGTAAATACACCATTCATTCTGAATCTACAAAAATGTATCATGATCTTGGGAAATTTTACTGGTGGCCAAGAATGAAGAAAGAAATAGTTGAATATGTGTCTAGGTGTTTAGCATGTCAAAAAGTAAAAATAGAACACTAAGAGCCTTTAGGATTGTTGCTTCCTTAAGATATTTTAGAATGAAAATACGATAGTATATCTATGGATTTTGTGATGGGATTGCCCAGAACCCAATCAAGACATAATGCTATTTGGGTTTTCATAGATAGACTAACTAAATTCGCTCACTTTTTTCCAATTAATGCTTCTTATTATTTAGATAAATTAGCTCAATTGTATATATAGGAAATTGTGAAGTTATATAGAGTACCTTTTAGCATTATTTTTTATAGTGACCCTAGGTTCACCTTTTGGTTTTACAAATCTTTTTAGCCTACTTTTGGGATGGGTTGTGTCTTAGTACAACCTATCACCCTCAAACTAATGGACAAACTAAGAGAATCATTCAAACCTTAGAAGTCATACTTAGAGCTTGTGTGATGGAACAAAAGGAAAATTGGGATAGGTACTTACCATTAACAGAGTTTGCTCATAATAATAGTTTTACCATTTCAGCATTGGGATGGCTCCTTATGAAGCTTTGTATGGATGGAAATTTAAATTCCTTTCTTGGAGAAAAATCTTTGTTAAGACCTGAGCTAGTTCAACAGACCATAGATCAAGTTAAGAAAATTAAAGAAAAGTTACTAATAGCCTAATGTAGGCAAAAGACTTACTTTGATCAAAGAAGAAGACCCCTAGCATTTAATAAGGAAGATCATATTTTTCTTAAAGTTACTCCTATCACTAGAATAGGCTGAGCTATTCAAACAAAAAAGTTAAATCCCTAATACATTGATCCTTACCAAAATCTTTAAAAGAGTCAGTTTAGTAGCTTACCAATTAGTCTTACCACCTCATTTGTCTAATCTTCATGATGTCTTCCATGTATCCCAATTGAGAAGGCCTAATTTATTCAACATGTTAATTAACATCACGTTTAGCATAACTTTTCCATCTATAAATACTTTGGCAACTAATTTGCCATTGATGTGAGCTTTAATATAAAAAGGCTTTAAGTATTTGGTTATAGCCTTTGAATGTTTTTCAAACTGCATCATGGGTGGGTTAAATATTTTATCGGCTAACAAGGTTGCCCATTATGCTTCCCTAATGAATACATCTCTTTTTGAACCATTTGACTATCTTGCATCAGCTCAAAATTTGCTTGGTATAATGCCAATGATATCAATATTTGCTAAAGATGTGTTAGCATCATTGGGATCTAAGAAGTCATTTCTTCCAAGATATCTTTATGCTCTAGTGATTTAATACTAAATATTATTTTTGGTAGTATTAGTCATCTTAGATGTTTTCACATCTTCTTTAATCACATATTTAGCCTTTCCTAGTATTTTGAGCATTTGTTTCAACTTTTAAGTAGATCTTTGCCTTTGTCTCATCCTCTTTTGAGCATGAGTTAAATAGTTAGTTGGGATGATTGTTGTAACTTCTTTTCAACATATTTGTTAAGGAACCATTATCCTTTTTGTACATTCACTTTTGGCTTAATTATTTTTTATGACTTTAGCTATTTGTCATTGAGAACAGTTATCCTTAAGGTAGTATCCCCTTTTTAATGTTAAACTTTACTACTTACCTTTGGCTTTCTGGATTTGGCTCCTTGTCCACTCTTAGAATCTATACCCCGTCAAACACCCTATCATCCTTTTTTTGTGTTGGTTCTTATAGTCTGTCAACAATGTTAGGCTTTTTGAATTATATATTTTAGTTACTTGTATTATATAACTAATTGTTTGCCATTCTTGTTGGGTTCTGGTGTTATTTGTTTTACTTTCCATTGTTTATGCATAAGTTGTTTCAGTTGATATTTTGACGATTGAAATAGTAAGCCTTATGTTGAAATTATCCTTATAAATACTGCTAGAAAAGTCTATATCTATGGTCATCTTAGATACGCCTTTGTTAGCTAGTTTGAATCTCCCATCCTTTAAAGACTTTTAGATAACATTCTTAAAAATAATATAATTGATAGTCTCATGAATATATGAGTAATACCACTTATAATATTTTTTTTGTTCTTTAATTCCTCAGCAATGGAATTTTGCATCCATCATACAGCCTAATCTATTGGTCTTTGAGCAAATAGTCAAAAATTTGATTGGCTTTAGAAATGTTAAATAGGTACTCTTCCTTGCTCTTTGGTTTTATGATTTCCTTTTCTTTTGAGAGCCTTAAAGTTAGGCAAGAATATAGCTTCCCTTTTAAGATTTCTACTACCAGAATGTCAACTGACTATTCTTCCTTATAGTCAATTGTTCCCTTTAGATCATCCTCATAGTCCATAATAAAAACTACATGTCATACCATTAAGAAATAACCCATATTCTATATTACCACATGCTTATAACATCAATTTCTCATTTTTATTACTTTTAGCAATGAAAATGACCAACATTAAGGCCTAACTTGTTAAATTTAGCTTAAATATATAATTTCATCTTACCAATCTCAAAATCTATCATTAACATATTTACTTAATCAGAAACATCATAAAAAGAAGCAAGAATTTTGGGTTCTAGGTGATAGACATCAATTTATCATATTTCCATAATTTGTCATTGATGCATATTGCAAACATTCATTTGGGCTAGAAAATCCCATGGAACAGTAACCATATCAGTATCTCAAACCTAACCTTAACTTGAAACTTTAAGTATGCATATCTCTGGCTGCACAACTCCAAAGTTGGTGATCTAGTGCCTATAGAAAGCTTAGAATACTAAATATATACGTATAAAATTTTATGAGTATTAGAGTTTATTTGGCCCCTCAAATACATGAAAAATCAGAACCAACAATATGAACAGTACCTAGGTAACTCTATATTTTTCAGCCAACTTTGAAAAATTATAATAAATTCTAAAGAGCTCCAAAAATTATATTCTTTGATTCTGTGAAAAGTTATAAATAAGATCTAAATGTTTGCCAAATTTTATGCCAAAATTTATTTATTTAGTTAAATTTTGGTTCATAGGTAGAAAATGGCTCAAAATAGCACATTTATGGTACCAAATGGTTCCAAATAAACTTCCTTAATGATTGTGACCATTTGGTATAAATCCATCTTAAGCCATTTGATCCATTTAGCTATGCTTGGAGCCCAATATAGAAGTCCATTCTTGGTTATAAGAAGGTCCAATTCTTTCTAGAAGCCCAATTACACCTTAAGCTGACCCAATTTGAATAGACCCTTAGGTTAGCCTAAAACCTTAGCTAACTTTCTGTTTAGGACCTAATAAGCTTACATTAGAACCTAAATGGATTATTGGGCCTTTGAATCAACACATTTTTTTTTTAACTCTAAGTGTTATGCAACCTACTTCTCCAAACCATAGCCCAATAATTAGTAAGAGGCCCAATTGAACTTTGGGTTAATGGGTCAACCCATTTCTCACTAAAATCCTAAGAGAAAACCCTCCTCCCTTCCACCATTCTGCAGAAACATAAGAGGCACAAGAAAATTTAGAGGTCTTGAGAGGTGGCTAGGGTTCTTAGCATAAATCCATCTTCTCCCACTTTTAAAGTAAGATTCAGCTAAGGTAACTGATAGATAACTTAATGCTCTCCTCTTTCTCTTTAATTTGGCTAAATTAGTTTTTCATTTGAAACATTTTCACCTACACCCCAAATCTGAAATGTGTTGTTTAGTGTTTTCATGGGGGGTTTTTGGAGTTAGAAGTTAGAGGGATGATTGGGTAAGTATTTCTCTTCCTTTTTATGTGATATTTTGCTAGAAAATGCCCCAAGGACTAATTTGTATCATGGGTTTTGTTATAGTGCAAAAATACAAGGAGAAGGGAGTGAAGCACTATAATTTTTAGGCTTGATGACATAAATCCGAATTTTGAGAGTCATTAAAGGATTGGGTAAGCGCCTTCTACCATTTTGTGATGTGTAAATGCTGAAATGCTATCATTTGGATTAACTTTCAATGCATGGTCCTTACATGTGTGAAAATGGAGATCTTGGAGTGACTCGTTGTGAATCCTTGGTATTCTAACCTTAAATTAGTATAATAAATACTTTGGGAACTTATATGAGTGATTTCTAATGCGTTTTGATGAAATTAATCAACAGATAGGAAATTCTTTGCTAATGGTAGTTAAATGATGATGAGTATGCTTATTTTAGGCCTGGTGTGCATTTGAATTATAATGGGAGCTAGAGGAAGAGTAATTGGGCTTCATTAAGGTAGTCGGGGTTAATTTCCTAATTTCATATATATGCTCATTTTAATATGATATTTTACTATACATGTATGATTTTCAAATACTAAATGATTGGTTGGCTACTTGATTGTTGTTGTAATTGGACTTGGTGAGTCCATGGTAGAGCTATGGTATAGCTGCCACCTGTGTATTATACTTTGATTGGGCATCGGGTTATGATTAGACCCCTAAATGCACTAAGCACAGGTTATGCTCATTGGGGAGTTAGTGTCGTAGACAAGCCTTTCCCGGTGTTATTGGCCTTTAATATGTTAAATGTGATGATTGGTATTGGACAATAGTCACTGGTATTTTAACTAGTTCATTTGCTAATTGAATTGATAATTCTAGTATTTGATGATATAAAAATGTATTATGTTGATTAATCTGCACATATATATGGAATTTTTCTCTTATTACTAAGATTATATATCTCACCCTGGTTGTGGGCTAACATTTTCAGGCTCTTAGTGGCAAGAAGAAATTAATGGAAGCCTTTTGTATGGCTTGATAGCCATAGGTTTGGAGACCTTGTAAGGTTGGATTTGTGTAATGAGAATTACTAGTTTTGTGTATTTGCCACATTGTATCATGAATTGCCAAGTGTAGGGACTGTCCATGTAATACATTTATCATGGATTGAATATTGTGATTATAATTGACTAATAATTAATGACTGATTTGATCTTTTATGACTATTAAGCGTTAGTCCTATAAACATTTATAGTTAAACCATTTTGCTATCACATAATGAGAATTGACTGATATGAAATTAAGTTTGACTACTCTAATTCAATCCAAGACCCTTAGACAATTAGGATTAATGAATCACAATATTTAGGAGTCAGGAAGTATAGAAAACCATGCATGTTAATTATAGAAGCCTTAGAATTTATCTAAAATGAGTGGTCAGGGGTTAGAAAGCATGAAATGAGAAAATAGCATTAAGAGAGGAAAAGTCGCAGGTTAAAAGACTTGAACTGTGGCCAAAATTGAAGTTCAAGGTAACAAAGGCTAGGTGCACTACGGCCAAGGTGATTTGAGTCACAACGCAAGGTGAGAAATTAGCTCCAAGGGGTAACAAAGAGTAGTTTCATCATAAAGAGCATTAAGAGGTGAGCTCAGAAAGCTCTAGGAGGCCCTCTCACTATGGTGCCACATTGGCTTGCCATGGCGAGACACCAACACATTGCAGAAGTGTAAATAGTAGGTTCCTAAGAGCATATACATCGTGCGCACTAAAGGCTTGAGTCACAGCGCAAGGTTCGTATTTTGGATTTTGAACTCCAGTAACCACTTCCCCACAACGCTAGTATACCAAGTTGCGGTGGGAGTCTCCAAACTTGGTTTTTAGGTTCTAGTAACCAACTTAGCCACTGCGGGAAGGGTCCAAGTTGCGATGAAGATTCTCAAACTCTTATTTTAACTTAGAAACGTTGGATTCTCTCATGATAATATTATGGGACAGCTTGGTAACACTTACAAGAGGATTTTGTGAGTCGAAATTAGTAGTACCAATGAATTAAAGGTCTTTAATTGACAATTAGGTTCATTTGTGGACTTAAATAGTTGTGTTGGTTTTTCTAATCCCCTAATAATATCAATGTTCAAATTCCCTCACTTTTTCTTAGTTTGATTAATTGTAATGACTTCAGACCTTGATTTATGATTATTAATCATGAGTTAAGCCTAATCACTATAATTAGGAGTTAGGATTATTACAAAACATAGCATATAAGACCATCTCATTAGGTCCTTGGCATCATGCAATTCAAAATCAATCCTCCACTTGGCATTATACACACACTTTTTATGGCATATACATACCCAAAACACATAGTCTTGCATTTCCACAACTAAGATTGATATTTACATCATAATATCATATTTTTACATATGTTGGAGCATTTACATTACAAAAATAACAAATAAAAGCTCTCATTGGCAATATATTATGCAAAATGCTAATCTATTGTCAAAGTAGCACAATTCAAGCTTGTTATTCTCCACTCTTAGCTCCTTGAGAGTTCTGTAAACATGGTTAAAAATAATATGGAAGAAAGTGATATTCCAAGAATCTCAATAGCTCATTCACCTTTCAAACACACTTATATGGCATGTTATCATGTCAAAGAAAGCAAGCATGCATCATAGGCATATAAATAACAAACATAATCATGTTTATGAAATCATATGAATCCATGAAAGTTAAAATCAAGCTCTAGGGACTTTTGGTTTAGTCTCACCTAATTATTTGGGACTTTTGGATTAGTTTCACCCATTTTAGGGGCTTTTAACTTAGTTTCACTCATTTATTGAGACTTTTGGCCTTGTTTTACCCTTATTTTATTTAAGGACTTTTGACTTCACCTCACCCATTAAAAGCCATTCACATTTCAAATGCATTCTAAAAAATATAATGATATCAAATCATCAATGTGAACACCGTATTTTGTCCGAGCGAATTACAAAAGTAATAATAAAATCAAATAAAAAAAAGGAAAA
This sequence comes from Erythrophleum fordii, assembly GCA_032878935.1. Taxonomy (NCBI): domain Eukaryota; kingdom Viridiplantae; phylum Streptophyta; class Magnoliopsida; order Fabales; family Fabaceae; genus Erythrophleum; species Erythrophleum fordii. The sequence goes on along the minus strand of JAVQMF010000053.1, from coordinate 40,770,594 downwards.
ACAAATGAAAGAAAATAGAAATTAGGAGAAAATGAAAATATTGATGGAAAACAGAGAAAATACGTGTTCTTATCTTTACTTGTTCCTTATGCCAAATATTAAAAAACTACATTTTCAATCTTTTTTTCCTAGGAAACAAGTAAAGAGGGGCAACTGTGAACACCGTATTTTGTCCGAGTGAATTACAAAAGTAATAATGAAATCAAATAAAAAAAAAGGAAAAACAAATGAAAGAAAATAGAAATTAGGAGAAAATGAAAATATTGATGGAAAACAGAGAAAAATTAAAATAAAAGCTTTAGAAAAACAGTGACAGAACCTGAAGAAAAAATAAATAAAAAGGGAGAACCCAAAGCCATAGGAAAATTTTCGATTACAATTTTTATATATATATATAAAAAAATCAAATCAAAATCTAAATCAAAAATAAAAAAAAAGAAAAAGAAACAAAAAAAGAAGGAGAACAAATATAAAAATTTGGGAAAAGGAAATTGGGCCAACCTAGACTAAAAAAATTTAATTGCCTCAGGCCCATTAGGAAAAGATAAGCCCAAAGTTAAAAGAAGCCCACAACCCATTTTTTAACAAAGTCTAGCCCATTAATCTAAGGCCACAAGAAATTGGGCCAACCCAGCCTGAAAATCCAGTACCCTAAGTCCATTAAAAAAAAAAACCCAAAAACAAAAACACATAAAAAAAAAAAGAAACTGAAACTACTTAAAACTAGAGCCAAATTATCAGCTCCAGTCCAATTCCTCCAAGCCCACCAGCATCAGCTCTTCCTAGGCCCATTAACCTCAACGCCTAACACAACCCAAAAAAAAAATAATAAAAAAAAGTAAAACAACAATCAGAAAAGAGGGTCAAAAGGCAGGTCCCGTTTCTGCCCCATTTCCTCTGTTTGGTGCGCTGCTGTAATAGAGAGCAAGGTAAAGGCACAGACTAGACAGCGAAATAGGAAGGGAGCAGGGTAGCTTTTCAGGGAAACCAACAAAGGGAGGAGCAAAGAGTCAGCGACAGTCTGGAGAAATTGACCTCCCCCTCATGTCCCTTTCACCATCGAAGACAGAGAAAGGATGACACGAAAATGGAAGGGCAGACGAGGGCGGAGATCAATGAAGGGAAAGGGGGAGCAGAGTGAGAGAGATGCGAATCGATAAAAAGCGAGGGAGGAAGGGATTCAGAAAGAAAAGGAGGAGGAGGAAGATTTCGGATTAGAGGAGAACAAAAGGAGAGCGATTTGGGGAGGGTGCGTCTCTTCCGAATTGGTTTCGGGTTAGAGAAACCGGGAGAGATTCAACGAGATTGAGAGGAAGAGCCTTACTCTGAGAGGCTTTTCAGAGAGATTCAATGGGAAAATACAGGGACGAGAGAGCGAGAGAGGATACGGGGAAGAGAAAATTGGAGAGAACAGAGAGAAGAAATTGGAGACGGGAGACCAAAAAAAAAAAAACCTTTTGAGTGGATTTCGGGCTGTAGAGTCTGAGAGAGGGGGGGTCACGCGAGATAGAGAGACAGAGGGGGAAAGTGGCCGAGGTTTGGAAAGGCGAACAACGAAGGCAGCAGATGGAGCAGTGAAGGTTTCTGTGATTGAAAGAAGGGTCCATCCTCTTGCCGTCGCCCCCAGGTAAGCTATTTGAAATCCTCACTAACTTCTAATGAATCCTAATTGGAGTTGCTGGTGATCTGAAATCGAAATGGGTAAATTGGAGATTGAAACGTGGTGATTTATTGTACATTCGGTGTATGCATGTTAGGCGCTCGACAAAATGCCTGAGAGAAAACTCGAGTTAAGCTTTTATATTTGATGATTGTAAACTGTAGCTGGGTCTGTTTAAGCTTTTCCCTGGTGATTTCGTGCTGAATGTTGGTCTATGTATGATGAATGGTGGTATGTTCCGTACATGAGGGGATGGTTTAATCTGTGATGTAATTTTATTTTTGATTTCATTTTTGTTGAATGATGAGCGAAGAACGAAACCTATCCCTGACCATACCCTTGCTGCATGAGTAGGCCTTGGCTTAGGGGTTTGTTTCTGTCTGAAGCTCGCGATTACCCCTAATCTGAGTAGGCCATGCTTTGCGAAAATACCAAGAGGTCAAGAAGTAAAAAAAGGGGTCGGAAGGAAACTCAATCAAGAAATAAAATAAAAAATTATTTCTGGAAAGTCATAAAGAGAATAACAAAAAACAACCTTTTTGTTTCAGAAAAAAATCTTATTCTAGGATTGAAAATAAAAAAAAGGGTGGGTAAGCAAATGTAAACTAGTCCCTCTGGATCCTTTTAGTGGGTAATTTGCAAACAGTATCCAAAATGACATAGAGGTATTACCTATACGCTTAAGCATACGTAGCACAAGTGTTTGGACGTTGACATTGCTATTGTTGTCATTTTTGGGTTTCATTTTACTTCATTTTTTTTTTGAATTGTCGTGTGGGATTTCTTGTCCCCTTAGACACCCATGAATCAATTTAAGGGTATGTGTGGCAATAAGCCTCCTTAACCCAAGTAGAGAGTTTTTCGGAATAAAGATATAAAAAAAAAAGGGGCAAAAGATATTAAGGAGTCTTTCTTTTTTTTTCTTTTCAACCCAAACCCTTGTTTCAAATACTAAAATTGATACAAAAGAAAGGGAGGAGAAGAAAGGAAAGAAAAACTTGTTTTTAGTTAAATTAAAATAAAAGTAAAAAAAAAAAATACATATACATATATATATGTATATATATATAATAACTAAAAGATTCAAGAATTGAAAAGAAAAAAATTAAAAGTACAAAAAAATCAAAAATCAAAAAATTGAAAAATTAATTAAAAAAAAGAAAATTTGTTCCTATTTCAATTAAAAGAAAAGTAAAACAAGTATAAGAACACACAAAAAATTAAGGAAATCAAAAGTAAGGAAAAAAACAAAGTAATAAAAAAGGGGCTGAGAACATAAAAAAAAAAGATTAGTAAAAAAAAAAAGGGAAAGAAAAGCCTTTCAATTAAAAATTAATTAATTAACAAAGGAACATGTCTAAAAAAAAAATCAAATCAATAATCAAGATTAATAAAAAAAAAAGAAGGTTAAAAAAAAAAAACTAAGACAACTAATTCAAAATCAATCAAAGGCAACAAAAAGGGAGATAAAAAGGGGATAAAAATCAAAAGCAATCAACCAAAAAAATAATTATAATTAAAACAAAAATATAAAACAAAAAAAAAACTCGAAAAAATCAAAGAAATCAAAAAAATCGAAATTAGCAAAAAAATATTAAGACAAAAAAAAAAAAGAATCACTAACAAAAATTTAAAAAGGAAAAAGCTAAAAGTGAGGGAAGAGTAAAGAAATAAAATTTACATTATCTTTAGCAAATTAAAATACATAAACTAATTCTAAATCACGTTTTATTGCTAAAGATAAAAGTAATTTTATTTCCTTTCTCTTTTCATACAACAAAAATATAGAATAATAATAATAAATAAAAATTCAAAAAAAAAACAATAAAACAAAAAAATAAAAACAATGAAGCAAAAATGAATGAAAAGTAAAAATCAGAAATGCAAGAAAAATTAAATTAAATTTTCTTTTAATTAAAACACATCGACCAATTTCAAAACTTGTTTTATTCGTTAACGGAAAAAGTGATTTATTTTTCTTCATCTTTTCGAAAAAAACAATACCCAAATAAAAAATTAAATAAAAAAATTAATTAAATTAAAAATTAGAAAAAACAAAGAACAAAAACAAAACAAAACAAAACAAAAAAACAAGAAAAAACAAAAACAAAAACAAAACATAAAACAAAAAAAAACAACCAACAAATATGATCTCCAACCGAACTACGTAGACTTTGATTCCTCTCAGAGGGTACGTAGGCTCTAGGCTTTCATCATAGGGCAAGTCCGCCCTTGTAAATAAATTTTCTTCTCAGTTTTTATTTTCTTAATTTTTCTTATTTTGCTTTTCTAATTTTGTTTGTTTAATTTCTCTCTTCCTTTTATTTTAACTTTATTTCCTTTATCTTTATTTCTATCTTGTATGTGATTTGTTAGGAGAGTCAAAATAAACTAAAGGCCATATTGATTTTGTACTGCTGACTTAGGGTAACCCTTCTTAACAACGGGTGTTGTGGAGTGCCTAACACCTTCCCCACTCACAACTGACTCTCGAACCTATTTTCTGATTCGTAGACTATTTTTCTTATTTTCCAAATGAAAAGGCTTTTCCAAAGTTTTGCCTTTTCAAAAATTAAAATTTTGGTGGCGACTCTACTACTCATTTTGATTTTGATTTCAGTCTTCATTTTGTTTGGAGATTGAATCAAAATTTCTTTTTAAAAATTTTCTTTTTTTTAAAAGCGCCACGCGGTCGCATTTTCGGGTGTGACAGTATGGCGACTCCACTGGGGAGAATTTGAGAGTCAAGCCCAATTTAAGTTAGTTGTACAAGATATTATGGCCTTCTCTTTATTTTGATTCTCCTTTTGTTTATTGTTTGCCTGATGTGGTTAGGGTAGATAACGCGTCTTCCACGTACTTGCTTTACATGTTTTATGTTCCTAATTGTATATATAACATGTGGTAGGATAGATAATGTGTGGAATAAAATCTTATGGTAGACAACCATACTTGTACACTTTACTTATATATTTACTTGTTTATTTATTTATTTATTTTACTTTTATCTGTATATATGCTTTGCTTCCCCCAATTGTTCTGTCAATCTGCCTAGCAGATGAGGGTTTGGTAGTTCATAGGGTGAAGAGGTAAATGTTCTCCTCACACACCTCACTGTAACACAAATAACTCACACACATTATGGGTCCTATACCCGGGTCTAAGTGTTCCCTAGGTTAGTGGAGGTTTATATTGATTTCCCTGTGAAGCCTTATGCTTCCTGAGGCTATCATGAAGATCTCACCTAAATTGTGCCTTATTATATGGGTTTGACATGTGTAGGATTCTTTTCCTCTCAAGGTCAAATTTATATAGTAAGATCTTCACCTCATGGTGGGGGCAATTTAGGAACCATATTTAGGAGTCATAGATCTGTCATGAAAATCTGCACTGGTAGTCAAACTATAGATGCCTACCAAACAGTTAGAGTCAGGCTCCCATGACCACAACCTAGGATCTACCCAAGTTAGGACAAAGGAGAGCACTTTAAATTGTCTGTTAATCACATCCATGCATCCAATGATATCCCTAAGAAAAGTGACATGTCGTCACTGTTTATTGGAGTAGTTAATGGGTTGTCATGGCACAATCAGACGAGCATTAACTATGATGAAAGTCTGCATTAGTCAAACTAACCCTTGCCCGACGGGTCTTCGACCCCAAAAAGGCCATGACCATATTCTTTATATTCCCTCAAAAGGGGAATCTTTTAGCATGCGTTTATTTCCTCTATGCATTCAAAATAGTAAATAATGGACAATCCGCACAAAAAAATTTCTACCCCCACAAAACGATGAATTTCTAAAAGAAACGAATGTTTTCGAAATTTTAAGAATTATAAAACCCATAAGTTTCACACCGTCGATGAATAGGTGTGATGTCTCGGTTAGGGATTAGAACTTTTTTTTTAGGCATTGAACGTGTAGAAAAGCATATTTCTCTCGATTTAACTGTCGACTCTTCTCTTCCATGGAGTAGTAGACTCCTCAAGAAAGAGCACAAAGCTTTTTATCGTTTCTCGTGCCGAGGCATTATATCCAACATCATAATATGAATGTTAGTGGATCATTATAATAGCTTGGTGAACATATCAGTGTCAATTACGTAGGGAGTTATTCCTTCTTAAATTGATCCTAATACCCGTGTTCTCTATGGAATAACAAATTCCTTGAGGATTAGGTAAAATTGTCAAGCTAGCAATTATGGTACACTAACCAATAAGTTTTGATATTTTGAAACAGCAAACGGTTATACATACCGACTGACATAATGGAGGTAATGGAACCTTTGGGCAATGGACAATATCTGAGTTCAAGATAAACGGGCCTAATTGCGACTGGAACAAAACTTAAAATCAAGGCAGAAGCTGAATCAGTTGAGAGTCTAATTGTATGGAGCGAGAAATTAAAGGGAAGGCATATTCGAGATTTTCAGAGGGATTGTGGGGACATTTTAGACTTGTTGCGGATACCGGTTCAACCAGAGGCGCTTTCGGCCTTGGCCCAGCATTGGGATAGTTCATTAAGGTGTTTTACCTTCTCTACATTCCAGATCGCGCCCACTTTAGAAGAATATGGGAGTTTCATGAGTACACCTCTGGAAAAAGACACCTCAATTTATTATTACCTGGGACATTTACCATCAAAACGTATAGTGGCTCAGATTTTAGGGGAGGATCCTGGTCGAATCCAATTACATCAGAGAGGCCAGACTAAAGGTCTTCTGAGGAAGTACGTAGAAGGGCGTTTGAAGATCCTAGCCGAAAAGGAAGATTGGGTGACTTTTAAGAGGGTCCTCGCCTTGGCCATATACGGATTGGTGTTATTTCCATCGGCAGTGGGGATAATTGATTTGGCAGCTGCAAGTGTTTTGTGGATGGTGGAAAATCATCGCGTAAATCCTATGCCAGCAGTCTTAGCAGAAACATTTTTGACATTAAGCTTCTGTCAACAAGAAAATGGAGGGAAATTGAAGTGTTGTCTACAACTCCTCACTATTTGGATGTTCAATCATATTTATGGGAGGCAATATCAATTGGGTCGACGACATGACACTATTCACCACCCGGTTAGGGATTTCCTTAATCGAGAAGGTGCTATCTTGTTATCTTCAAAGATGACTCGTGATGATTGGGCACGATCCCTTGGTCAATTGGATGAAAACACGGTTTGGTGGAAGCTGGCTTGGTGGGAAAGTGAAGAAGTCATATACTGTTGTGGAGAATTCTTGAATGTACCACTGATAAGCCCTAGAGGTTACATTAATTACAATCCATCAGTTGTTCATCAATAGTTCGCATATAAACAGGACATCCCGTCTAAAGAGGCGATATGGTTGGTTCACTTTTATCATGATGACTCGGAAGTTAAAGTGCTTTGCCAGAAAATAAGAAGCGCATAGAGCCAGGTGATATGCAAAGGAAAGTGTGAGCTAGGTAAGCGAATTGTAGCTACCACTAAGGAATATCGAGAATGGCTAAAGGAAAGGACAAGGGGGCTAACCCTTCTTTCAGGCTATTGGATCCTATACTTGGCAATGACATATGAGTGATTGATGGAAAATTAGCAAGACAAGTCGAAGAAAAGAAAGAAGAATTGAAGGTTTTGGAAGAAAAGAGGCAAGAACGCTTGAGGAATTTGAATCAGATACGAAGTGAATGTTCAGTCTTGCGGGCAGAAGCAGATAGGGCAAAGAGATACAAGGGAAGTGGGGGAAATGTCGAGATGAAAAGGTTGAAGGAAGAAAATGCAAGATTGAAGGAGACCATAGAGGAAGCTCAACAGCGAGTAACTGAAAATGAAAAGAAGATGCATATTAGTAGGACCCAATTGATAAAAGTTCTTAAGGAAAGAGATGTGTTAGAAAGGCAAATGCAGAAGTTTGAATCTAGTGGGACTCAACACAAAATTGACCTACTGGCTAAGGAATTGGAAAGGAAAATGAATGAATTATCCATCATCAGGAGTGACAATGCTGCAATAGTCCAAAACTTGGTGGAACAGCTTAATCAACAAGCCAAGGTGATTGAGGCATGGAAAACACTCCATACCGAGTGAGTCATAGAAAAGGAAAGGTTCATGTTCTGGTTCAAGAAATTGATCCTCCTTGCTGATGAGATCCTCCCTAGTTTCACGAGTTCACTCAAAGCAGCCGAGGGCCTAGCTAATCCATTGAACACATCGAAGGAAATGACAGAATTTTTTATGTTGTGTAAAGATGTTGTAAACGAGTTAAAGTACCTTAATAGTTGTTAATTTCCAAGGATGTTGATGTAGTGTACCATTTGAGGCTTTGTTATGAGAGAATAGGAATTTCGCTTCCCTTATGTTGGCCATCTAAAAACTTAGATAAACACGAAGACCTGATCATGTAGGGGTCTCAATCCCCTCTTGCGTTGAGTGTCAACTTTGATATTTTTATGTAGATTAATGAAATCCTTTAAGAATCAAAGGGCCGATTGTTCCTCTGCCATTATGTCAAAATGGTTAACCCAGGTCAATACACAAAAAGAAAAATAAATAATCATAATGATAGGGATATAAAATAAGAAAAGTATTTTATTTTAATGTCACTAAATTTGTCTTATCTCTACAGAAAAAAGAATATAAAGAGTGAAATAAAAAGAAGACAATATTGCGCCTCCGAAACGCGTTCCATCTAACCAGACCCGTCCTACTAAAGTATATAGCACGCGTTCAAGAACCAGGCTCATGGAAGAACATCAAGTGGAAGGTAGCCAGAGAGTTGAGGAAGATACAGTTGCAATGAATAGTCGCATGACAGCTATGGAGAATCAACTAGCGCAGATGAGTGAAACAATGAAAGTTCTCATCGAAATGCTTAAGGGAAAGGCTATCGACTCCTTACCTAGAGTATCCAGTCATCCACATGCCACTGCCAATATCCCAGAGGTAGGAACGAGCTTACCGGGAGTGGTCATACCTGAAGTGCACTTTGACCAAATAGCAGAGGCTGCACAAAGACAAAAGAATATCCAGAATCCCCCAATGAAAACATCCGACAAACATGGTCCCCATGATGAAATGAGGGACACACAAGAATTTCCCGGTTATGACCCCACCTATACATTTCAGATTCTAACTACAGAGAACAAGGGGAAAGCTAACTACGATAAGGAGGATTGGGAGAAAGAGTTAGGAGAGGTCAAGGATCAGTTGCGAAACTTACAGGGAACCAACACTTGGGGTTCACTGGACGTGGAAGAGTTGTGCATGGTTCCAAAAGTTTCAATCCCGAAGAAATTCAAAGTCCCTGATTTTGACAAATATGATGGCACCGGCAATCCGATATATCATTTGAGATCATACTGTACAAAAATGACTGTCTGGTCAAGAGACGAGAAGTTTCTGATAAACTTCTTTCCGGAGAGCCTGATGGGGTCTGCCTTGTTATGGTATATGCAGTTAGACCATTCAAAACTTCAGAGGTGGAGAGACCTCACAAAAACTTTCATGAAGCAATATAAATTCAATCTTGACACTGCCCCAACTAGGGAACAGCTGAAACGGATGGGTAAGAAGTTAACAGAATCATTTAAAGAATATGCTCAGAGGTGGAGATTGATGGCTTCCTAAGTCCAACCTCCAATGATTAGATCTAAGTTTTGCTCCTATTTCATTCAAAATCTCTCGGACACATTTTATAAGATCATGTTGGGGACCCATGGTGCAGATTTTGCTGATCTTATTGAAATTGGGGAGAGGATAGATGTAGACATCAGAGATGGGAGACTTTCATCCCCTCAGTCAGAAAGTAACTTCAAAAGGAGCCAAGGATTGAAGAAGAAAGAAGGAGACATAAATTACGTCCAACCTGCAAGACCGTATTCACAACAGTCCGTTCCTTATCAAGTAAATAGAGGAAATCAATGTCAAACTCCATTCGTACCAATTATGAATAGACAAGGGCAACAGGAAAGGACGACTTATGCACGACCGAAAGATGATCGCCCTTGGCCTAACTTTAATTCCACCAATGCGAAATTGTATAAGAGGTTATTGGACGCTAAACTTTTAGGGCCTCGACGTGCAAAACCAATGCAGCCACCGTATCCAGCATGGTATAACCCTAACGTCTCTTGTGAGTACCATATGGGTGTCCCGGGGCATTCAATCGAGAATTGTGTCACCTTTAAGAGAAATGTACTGGATCTGATTGAGTCCAACCACATCCAACTTAAACTTAGGGACAATTCAACAATCGCCACTAACCCCTTACCTAATCATGGGGGATAGGTGAGCGCTGTTGAAGAGAAACCAGGGTTCTCCAAGAATCCGAATGCCATTAAGTTATCAATGAAAACTCTGTAAGTTAATCTTCGATCGGCTGGGTATGTGTTGGAATTACCAAAAGAAAATATCGTTGGGGGTATTGTTGGGCTACCAGTTAAATTTTGTGACTTTCATCAGCAAAATATGGATCATGGCATTGAGAATTGTGGGCAATTTCGGGAAGCTTTGAAGAAATTAATGACACTAGGAGTTGTGGTTATGGAGAAGTTGGAAGAAGAAATTGGCGTGATAGAAGAGAAGTACGTTGACATCAGTATCTTGACTAGACAACTGGAAACAGTTACCCTAACTGTTGGAGGTCCTTTTACTACATCGGGGCCATCTTGTTCACCCTCCCTGAGGCGACCTGCAGTGGTTATCAATATGCCAGCTCCATTCCCATATCAAAGCGACCATGCAGTCCCGTGGAAATATGAGGAGACCTTTAACTGTCCTGTAACTCAGGCGGTGATTGCTAAGGCAGAAGGAGAACCTGCTACGAGTATGGTGGGAGCAGGAGGTATTACCTGAAGTGGCAGGGCTTACCTCCCGGCAAGCCTTGACAAGCATGGGAAGGGAAAAGGAATTGATAGGGTGAAAGAGAAAGGAGACAAGGAAGATAACACTGATGAAGAATTCCTGCGAATTATGAAACAAAGTGAATACGATGTGGTAAAGCAATTAAAGAAAACTTCAGCGCGAATTTCAATGTGGTCCTTAGTCATGAGCTCGGAGGTACATCGTTGAGCTTTACAAAAAGTCTTGGAGGAAGCATACGTGCGGCCTGATGTCACTTCGGAAAAAGTAGCTAGTGTGATGAATATCGTCAAGTCTGCATCCACCATTTCTTTTTCTGAAGAAGAAGTCGTAGGAACGTCCTCTAACCAACCAAAGGCACTACACATTACATTGAAATGCAATGGGTTTATAATTGCAAAGGTTCTGATTGATGGAGGGTCGGCACTAAATGTGTTACCACTGGCCACATTCGAACAACTGGCGATTGAGGCGTCGCACATTGAAAAAAGTGATATGGTGGTTAGGGCATTCGATGGTTCTAAAAGAGTAGTGATTGGCAATACCAGTTTGTCTTTGGAGATTGGGCCAAAAACATTCGTGATAGATTTTCAAGTAATGAATATAGATCCATCTTATACAATGCTGCTAGGCAGGCCTTGGATCCATTCCGCCGGTGCTGTGCCTTCTACGTTTCATCAAAGGGTCAAGTTCATTGATGAGGGGAGGATAATCACTATCAAGGGCAAAGAAGAGATAATGCTAAGTAAGCCTAGTTCCGTGCCATACATTGAGGCTGCTGAACAGGACATGGAAGCGATGTTTCAGAGCTTAGAGATGGATGAACCTAATCCTACCATCGAAAATGTTAATTAGGTTGTGATAAAAATGCTGCAAAGAAGTGGATTCCAACCTGGGAAGGGATTAGGAATACATCTGCAAGGGGTTGAACTGCCTATTGCTCTCCTGAAAAACTTTAATCGGCAAGGATTAGGGTATGAAATCTTGCTATCGAACTAAGTTAAGGAGCGACCAAGCACGAAATGGAATAAGGGGCAAGAAAAGCTAAGAATTCCTCATCTTAGGGAAACATTTCCAACTCCCTCGGAAGTCATGAATCGGCTAAACATCTTGATGATTGATGATGCAGTCCTGCAAGGAGTCAAGAATTGGGTTTCGATTGACGATTCGGGAGAAAGATTGGATAATTGGGAAATCGAGAATGTCCCCGATGTCGTAGCATTAGAGTAATTATTTTGATCATGTCTTGCTTTGTCTTCTTTTTCTTTCTTTTTCTTTTGTCCTCTTATCTTTTGCCTTCTGTTGTCGTATCCCAATTTCAAACAGTACTTTATGACTGACGATGGTATTTTGCAAATGAAATGATAATTACTTGGATATGCTGCTCCCCTTCACTTTTATTCTTTCTTTTTTTGTTTATTTTGCTCTGTTACTTCCTCCAGGAAATTGCTTTCCTCGGGACTCTTGCCCAACGTAGAGGTTCTCGAGTCCCCACGGAATGATTTGTGTGTTACTTTGGATATGCATGATTTCGAATCTGATGATGAAGAGTCGATCCAGACCTTCGAAAAGTTGCTCGATTCTATGGATAAGGGTATCTGCCCTCACGAAGAAGTAATTGAAAATATCAACTTGGGGACAGAAGAACATAAAAAGGAGGTCAAGATAGTGGATAATCCGGAGAGAGAGGAGATTATTCAACTCTTCAAAGAATATATAGATGTCTTTGCATGGTCTTATCAAGACATGCTTGGACTTGACCCAAAGATTGCCTTTCACAAAATTCCTTTACTTCCAAATATTAAACCTAAGAAACAGAAATTAAGACGGATGCACCCTGACATGTCGTTAAAGATAAAAGGATGGAAGGGTTCGCATGTGTGTTGATTATAAGGACTTGAACAAAGCAAGCCCGAAAGATGATTTTCCATTGCCCCACATAGACGTCTTAGTTGATAATACGGCATGAGCCTACCAGTATTCCTTCATGGATGGTTATTTAGGGTATAACCAAATTCCTATGCATGAAGGCCATAAGGAAAAAACCACATTCATCACACCATGGGGAACTTACTGTTATAAGGTAATGCCATTTGGGTTGAAAAATCCTGGGGCCACTTACCAACGAGCTATGATGGCACTCTTTCACGACATGATGTACAAGGAGAATGAGGTATACGTCGATGATATGGTGGCCAAATTTGCACAAGGGGAAAGTCATGTGATGGTATTAAGAAAGTTGTTTGGAAGATTGCGTGAATACAAGTTTCGGTTAAACCCCAATAAATGCATCTTTGGGGCTTTGACTGGAAAATTATTGGGTTTCATGGTAAGTCAAAAGGGAATAGAGGTAGACCTTGATAAAATACAAGCTATTCGCGAAATGCCATCCCCTCAAACGACAAAAGAAGTACAAAGCTTTTTAGGCCGGCTCAACTATATAGCAAGATTCATCGCCAATCTAACTACAACTTGTGAACCAATTTTCAAATTGTTGAAAAAGAACCGCATTGAAAAATGGGATAATAACTGTCAAGAAGCCTTTGATAAAATTAAAGAGTATCTGTCGAATCCCCCAATCTTAGTACCACCTACCCCGGGACGACCTTTGATTCTTTACCTGACAATCTTGCCAAGGTCAATAGGAGGCTGTATTGGGGCAACATGATGCTTTTGGAAAGAAAGAGCAGGCAGTTTATTACCTAAGCAAGAAGTTCAACGAATGTGAAGCACATTATCCATTGATTGAAAAAACTTATTGCGGGCTGGTATGGACCACCAAACGACTACGACAGTATATGCTTTATTATACTACCTGGCTAATCTCCAGAATGGATCCTATCAAATATATTTTCAAAAGCCCACATGTTTCAGGAAGAGTCTCTAAATGGCAAGTGATACTATCTGAGTACGATGTCAAGTACATGACTCGAAAGTCCATAAAAGGAAGCATCATAGCGGATCATCTGGCCGAGAACCCTATGGATGAATACCAACCATTGGATTTTCATTTCCCTGATGAAGACATACTCGCTATAGAGGACAATGAAGACGGCAAGGATGGTGGTGATGGGAGATGGAAGATGTATTTTGATGGCGCTGCCAATATGCATAGTTATGGCATTGGGGCTGTGGTCATATCGCCTGAAGGAAAGTAGTTCCCCGTTGCTATTAAATTAGAATTCGGATGTACCAACAACGTGGCAGAATATGAAGCCTGCATCAGCGGGTTGAATGCTGCCCTAACCCTTGGTATAAAGAGCTTGGAAGTTTTTGGGGACTCTGCCCTCATAATCCATCAGGTGACTGGAGAATGGCAAACTAAGGATTCAAAGCTGATTCCATATCAGAAATTTTTGGTTCAGTTAATCAGTCAATTCGAAGAAATTAACTTCCATCATGTGACTCGAGACAAATACTAATTTGCTGATGCTTTGGCTACTTTAGCTGTAATGATTCGACTCAACTACGGAGTCCAGGTCCAGCCACTTCGGGTAGAGGCCAGGGATTCGCCTGCATATTGCCTAAACATGGAAGAAGAACAGGATGGGCAACCTTGTTACCATGACATCAAGACTTATATGACAAGTAGGGAATACCTAGCTAAGGCCAGTGAGAGTGATAAAAAGACGATTCGGTGCCTCGCTATGAATTTCTTCATTAGCAATGGCATTTTATATAAGAGAAACTATGATGGCACACTATTGCGATGTATAGATGCAAAGGAGGCACAGAAAGTGGTCACAGAGGTTCATGAAGGGATATGCAGTACGCACGCTAATGGCTATACTCTGACTAACCAAATCCAAAGATGCAGGTACTTTTGGTTGACCATGGAGAAGGATTGTACTGAATATATTCGAAAATGTCATAAATGTCAAATTTATTCAGACAAAATTAATGCACTGCCAATCTCACTGCACAATTTGGTGGCACCGTGCCCATTTTCAATGTGAGGCATCGACGTAATTGGACCAATTAACCCTAAAGCTTCAAACGGACACCGTTTTATCTTGGTCACCATTGACTATTTCACAAAGTGGATTAAAGCTAATTCCTTTGCTAGTATCACTCAGAAGGCTTTTTGCAAGTTCCTCAAGGTAAATATCATTTGTCGTTACGGACTGCCAGAGAAAATCATCACTGATAATGCACCGAACTTGAATGGGGCAGAAATCTCTAAGCTCTGTGAACAATTCAAAATCAAACACCATAATTTGGCACCGTATCGGCCACAGATGAACGGCGCCGTAGAAGCAGCAAATAAAAATATAAAAAAGATCATTGCCAAGATGACAGTCACTTATAAGGATTGGCATGAAATGCTCCCATACGCATTGCATGGGTATTGCACCACTGTGCGTACCTCGACTGGGGCAACTCCTTATTCCTTGGTTTATGGAATGGATGCCGTCATGCCCATTGAGGTCGAAATCCCATCGTTACGGGTATTAATTGAGTCAAATTTAGATGAAAGCGATTGGGTGAGAACCCGGTATGCGCAGTTGAATATGATCGAGGGACGAAGACTTGCTGCAATATGTCACGGACAGTTGTATCAAAGGAGGATGGCGAGGGCTTTCAACAAAAAGCTCCGTCCTCAAGAGTTCAAAGTTGGTGACCTAGTCCTCAAAAGAATCCTGCCAAATCAGAAGGACGCTCGGGGCAAATGGGCTCCCACTTATGAAGGTCCTTACGTCGTTAAACATGCTTTTTCAGGAGGAGCATTAGTTCTGATGGGCATGGATGGTCGTGAACTGACCAAACCTCTCAATTCGGATGCAGTAAAAAAATATTTTGCGTAAAAAGAAAAGCTCGCTAGGTTGAAAACCTAAAAAGGCAGCCTAGGCAAAAGTTAGAGCCAAAAAGAGAAAAGAAAAAGAAGAAAAACTAAGAAACAGTCAATCAAAAAGAACTAAAGAGGAAAAGCATAGCAATGCAAGGAGGTGCCTAGGCGGAAGTAGGGGGCAAAATTCGGGAGTCCACTTTGACGGGCAAAATTCGAGGATCATAGCTCAGGTTGGATGAGATGCATGTCTCGGGTGGCACAACAAATTGTTTTATGGGGACAAGCGGAACCAATTGTAAAGGACAATCTTTGAAAGAACTTCTTGAGACAAGTTCTTTTAATTCTATTGTTTGCTTGTTTGTTCGTTTTGTTTTGTTTTTATCGTCATGGTCTCTTTCTTGCCTGTCTGAACTACCAAGCATTTCCTTTGGTAAACTCGCTAATAAAATCATCCCTTGTAAGTCTCAAATATGCCTCATTACTAGTCTGTAATCGATAACTCAAAATTGACATTTATCAAAACGTTTACTTGGCACGACACGGTTGGCATTTTCATTGGATCACTTATCCTCTACAAACCCCTTATCGTTACTCAAAGGGCAAACCAATAAAAAAAAAAAAAGAGGAGGACAGTTGTAGTTTCAAGGGTAGCCTACAAAATTCTTGGTTGGTAAAGAATTGAGAGCTATAAGTGGAAAGCAGCCTAAGGTACTCAAGGCCTGGCTAGATGGGCATTGCGTTTGGGAAAAGTAGTAACCTATTTCGCTATAATTGATTAGTAAAAAAAAAAAAGGTCAAAAGTCAAAAATAAGAAATAAAAAAATCAATACATTTTTTTTTTCAGAATCAACATCCTTGACAGTAAAAACCCTAAATTATAACAAGAGGCAAAATTAAAAAAAAAAAAAAGAGAAGAGAAAAAAAAAACACATGAAAAAAGGAAAGAAAATTGCAAACCATCTAAATAACAATAAATGAAGCACCTCACATATTCATATGACAGGACGAGAAAAAGATCTGCATTTCATGAAAGGAAGCATCAATTGTCTCGTGTATTCCGCATTTGCACACGTTGCATAGGCCTTAGTTCATACCAGGATAATTGAACGTCAAAATCTTGCATGAATCCCAATTCACTGTGGGGACAAGCAAAAGTGGAAAGGAAACAAGAGTTTTCATATATACTAGTTCCTGTAGGTGCGTACCTTACATAAACCCTAGGTAGATGAAAAAGCAAAGCCTTCTGACTCAGAAAGACCTGTACAAAAGGTAAGCTTCAAAGTCCTGCATCGGCCAGGCCCTTTTCAAGCCCTACATTGGCTAGGTACCTTTCAAGCCCTACATTGGCTATGCACCTTTCAAGTCCTACATTGGCTAGGCACCCTTCAAGCCCTACATTGGCTAGGTACTTTTCAAGCCCTACATTGGCTAGGCACCCTTCAAGCCCTACATTGGCTAGGCCCTTTTCAAGCCCTACATTAGCTAGGCACCTTTCAAATCCTACATTGGCTAGGCACCTTTCAAGTCCTACATTGGCTAGGCACCCTTCAAGCCCTACATTGGCTAGGCACCTTTCAAGTCCTACATTGGCTAGGCACCCTTAAAGTCCTACATTAGCTAGGCACCCTTCAAGCCTTACATTGGCTAGGCACTTTTCAAGTCCTACATTGGCTATGCACCCTTAAAGTCCTACATTGGTTAGGCACTTTTCAAGCCCTACAGTGGCTAGGCACCTTTCAAGTTCTACATTGGCTAGGCACCCTTAAAACCCTACATTGGTTAGGCACTTTTCAAGCCCTACATTGGCTAGACACCTTTCAATCCCTACATTGGCCGGGCACTTTTCAAGCCCTGCATTGGCCGGGCACTTTTCAAGCCCTGCATTGGCCAGGCACCCATGTCAAAGCCCTGCATAGGCTAGGCACCCCTTTCGAAGTCCTGCTCCATAATAGGCACACTTTTCAAAGTCCTGTACCAAAACAGGCATCGATAAAAGTCCTGCCTCAAAACAAGCGCCCTCTTCAGAATTAAATTACTTCTTTAATCAGGTCATGATATTTTCAGGTAAGGTAGCTCCCCAAACAAAATCCATGTTTCCATCTTTATTTATTCTTAAGTTAAGGATATCAAAAATTATATTGTTGCTCTCCTTACTTAAAGAATAAATAAAGAGGGGCAACTGTAAACACCATATTTTGTTTAGGTCACTTTTTCATTTTTATTGTCAACAGGCAATTGAATCATCTTAGACAAAATACGTGTTCTTATCTTTACTTGTTCCTTATGCCAAATATTAAAAAACTACATTTTTAATCTTTTTTGCCTAGGAAACAAGTAAAGAGGGGCAACTGTGAACACTGTATTTTGTCTGAGCGAATTACAAAAGTAATAATAAAATCAAATAAAAAAAAAGGAAAAACAAATGAAAGAAAATAAAAATTAGGAGAAAATGAAAATATTGATGGAAAATAGAGAAAAATTAAAATAAAAGCTTTAGAAAAACAATGACAGAACCTGAAGAAAAAATAAATAAAAAGGGAGAACCTAAAGCCATAGAAAAATTTATGAAAATATTGATGGAAAACAGAGAAAAATTAAAATAAAAGCTTTAGAAAAACAATGACAGAACCTGAAGAAAAAATAAATAAAAAGGGAGAACCCAAAGGTTTACATCATATATTTAAATGTGCTCAAAGGTTTACATCATATATACATCATATAATTACAAAATTTGATATCAAAATGCAAAATTCCCTAAACTATTGCCAAAGTTGTAGTTTTCAGGGTACTTGGCTCCCATTTGTTGCTCCACTTAGCTTATTTAGACATGGTTAGATATATGTGGGGGAAAAGTGAGATTCAAAGAATTCCAATAGCTCTTTTACCCTTTCAAACATACATATATGGCATATTTTCATGTCAAAGAATGCAAGTATGCTAGAAAGCTTCTAATAAACATACATAAGAATAATTCCATGTCACATAAGTTCATATAAGTCAAACAAAGGCTCTAAAGAATATTGGTCTATCCTCACTCATTTTCTTTAGGACTTTTAGATTTGCCTCACCCATTTTTAGGGACTTTTGACTTAGCTTTACTCTTTCTTAAGACTTTTGGCTTTGACTCACCTATTCTTAGGGACTTTTGGCTTATCCTAACCCATTCTAAGAGACTTTTGGCATAACCATATCCATTCAAGCCATCTTGCACTCAAATTGCATTTCAAAAAATATAGTGGCACCAAGACATTCAATCAATAGCTAGAGACATGTTTCATGCTTTAAACATACACACAAGCATCCTAAGATAGTTAAACATCCAAAAAATGATTGCAAGAAAGTTAGAAAGCTATCTTGAGTCAAATATTACATGCTTTGCCCTTTGCTCTTTCCTTCTCCTCTTTGGCTACACACTTACACTTGGGAGAATCTTGATTTGCTTGGCCTAGGCACATCAAATGAGGTGCAATTTAATCATTGGAACTAATCTTAGCCTTACATAAACTCTATACATGCTTACTTTCTCTAATGCCACTAATATGGTTCCCTAAAAGGGCATAATGAAGTAACCCTTAGAATTCACTCATTTTCTTTAGGACTTTTAGATTTGTCTCACCTATTTTTAGGGACTTTTGACTTAGCTTCACTCTTTCTTAAGACTTTTAGCTTTGACTCACCTATTCTTAGGGACTTTTGGCTCATCCTCACCCATTCTAAGGGACTTTTGGCATAACCATATCCATTCAAGCCATCTTGCACTCAAATTGCATTTCAAAAAATATAGTGGCACCAAGACATTCAATCAGTAGCTAAAGACATGTTTCATGCTTTAAACATACACATAAGCATCCTAAGATAGTTAAACATCCAAAAAATGTGTGCAAGAAAGTTAGAAAGCTACCTTGAGTCAAATATTACACGTTTTGCCTTTTGCTCTTTCCTTCTCCTCTTTGGCCACACACTTACACTTGGGAGAATCTTGATTTGCTTGGCCTAGGCACATCAAATGAGGTGCAATTCAATCATTGGAACCAATCTTAGCCTTACATAAACTCTATACATGCTTACTTTCTCTAATGCCACTAATATGGTTCCCTAAAAGGGCATAATGAAGTAACTCTTAGAATTCATAATCTTAGCTCTAGTTTTTCATTCAATCTAAGTCATATGACTCCAATTAGACTCATTAAAATCATCTTCAACTCATTTCAAGGAGCCTAGACTCAAGTTGTGTTTTTATGCCTTAAAATAGAGCCTAAACTTCTATCTCATCAACCATGGCTTCTAAATTCAAATCAATAATTTTTTTGGTGTTTACTAATCATATCTAGGCCATTCCTATCCTTAGAACTAAAGAAAAATTTTCATAGGTGCTCACTCTTTCTTTGCCCGAGGCATACACACACACTTGGGGCCATGGAGTTGTCTTGGTTTCTTTAGTGAAATAGCTACTTGTGAAGTTTCTTAGATATCTTATGGACTTATGCAAACTCTTACATAAGCTAGACTATCTTTAGAAAACTTCAAAATTGGCTAGGTGTGTCAAGAACCTTAAACATCACAACTTTAATTCTAAGGCTCCCTTTTTAGTTTCAATTGTACATTCCTATTCCTCATGGTCTAAAACCCTTGTCTCTACTGTGCTATGGCCTGACTTCCTTCTCTATTGATTGGGCCTAGGTCTAGCTGAAATCATGTCTAAGGAGAACAACCAACAAGAATCAAGAAAGATCATGAAAGTTACCTCAATTTCAAGCTTATTCCACTAAGCTTTCACTTGCTTCTAACTTTTCCTCCAAATTCTCCTTTCCACTTGTTGGACCAGCCATAAAACAGCCTCAAATAAAATCAATATAACTGTAGGAGAAGAGAGGAGAAGGAGGAGAACAAGGTTAGCAAAGGAAGAAGCATGAGAAAGTGTTAGTTTCTTACCCTTTTCAAGGCTTCTTCTTCCTCCCTTTGCTTATCTTTTGTGTGCCTATTAGAGTGGCTTTTGAATTTATTTTGGAGTGCAAGTGAGTTGATCAAGAGAGAGGGTAGAAGGGGGGACGTTTTTAAGAAGCCAAAGGGTCACTTTTACAACTTCTAAAAATTATAATTTAGTCCCTCTTATTACTTCTTTCCATTTAGGATCATTTTAAATCTTTTTTTAGAATTGTCTTTTCTATCATGAATTTTAGGTCCTCTAATTTATAAAATCACTTTGGTTTCACTAAAATTGAATTAAAAACCCTTCCAAACAAATTGTTCAAAATTTTGGTCAAACAACGACTAAAATCGCTCATTAGAGGGGTTTTAACTATTCTAGGGTTCCTATGATTTTTAGGACCTCTGAGAATCCTAGGAAACTCAATTTGTCTATTCAAAACTCCCTCCTTTGAGTTTTATAAAAAGTGTCAAAAATTACAAAAATGCCACTGGTTTTCGTCTAATTTTATTTAGCTACTCTGGTTCTAGTTTTTGGGCATCTTGAGCCTTGTATCCTCATTTTCAATTTTTTAAGTTATTATTCTAATTTTATTTAGCCTCAAAGATTTCTATTCAGGGGACCTCCTTTAGTAATTCTCTTAGTTTATGGTGTTTTAGAATAAACGGGTATTACATGATATATAAAGGAGAGGGAGGCTAATTATAACATTTCTAAAATTCGAACTATGTCCCTTTAATTTTTGGTTTCTCTATTTGAATTCATTTTAACTACTTTTTTAGAATCGTTTTCTCCATCACAAAATTTAGGTCTCATTAAATGCCATTGGTTTTTACATTAATTGGATTTAGAACAACCCTAAATAATTCGATTGAAGTTTTAGTTAATTGACAACCTAAAATGTACACTGGAGGGGTTTTGACTATTCTAAAGGTTCCTATAATTTTTAGGGCCTCTGAAAACCCTAAAAAACTCTATTTTTTTTGTTTAAAACTCTCTCCTTTAAGTTTTCAAAAAGTTATCCAAAATTACAATTTTGCCATTATGTTATCCTTTAATTTATCAACCATTTTGGCTCTGATTTCGGGCTATCATAGGCTCTTAACTACATTTTTAGATATTCTAATGTTAATTAACCTCAATTTGTTTTTCTTTAGAGTGATCTTATCTCATTTTATCGATTTCAGTTTAGTTTCTGGAAAATTGGTTATTATACTATATGTAGATCTTTTGCTCCTCGATTGGCTTTCTTTTTCTCTTTTTCCAAAATGAATTACTCAATTTGCATAGCTTTAGATGATAACTGAGTTAGGTTTGAGTGTAACATCATATCTACATAGCTCTTAACTCATGGCATAGATAGCATGTGGTACTTATTCACATCAAAATCACACTTTTTAGCATTGGTTCATTACATAATTGAAGGCCCATTTACATTATTCTTAGCTCTAGGAACCGTATAGGCTTACCAATAACATTATCCATGTATAACATATCCATCCATATAAAAAATATCATAATTCATCACACAAATCTCGGATCTTGGACCATATTGCACAATATCAGAATTTTGCTCTTAGGTTGCAAGGCTGGTTTTTTTTATATGACTTTTAAAAATTTATAACTAATTTTAAAAAAATCAAAAGCATGTTGCTATAGCCTTTCAAAGAGTCTAGATGTTAACTAACTACTAAAAATAATTCCAGACTAAGACAAAAGCATTTAGCTTGTGGAAATCAATAGAACAATAACCTGGGTTATGCTTTCAGACTGGTGTAAACCTTAGAATTCAAAAATTCATAACTCTCTCTATACTGATCCAAATTAAGTGTATCGGTGGTTATGGAAAGCTTATGATGTCTAGCTTATGCCTTGAAAATTTCATGAGCATTGAACTTCATTTGACCTACAAGTGACACAGGAATGTAAACTGGCCATATGAACAGTACCCTTGACAGTTTCTACATAATTTGGCTAATTTTGAAAAATTATAATAAATTCTCTAGGGCTCCAAATTGAGTAATCTTTAGTTCTGTGAAAAGCTCTAAATAAGGCTTATTTTCTTGCCAAATTTCATGTAAAAACTCATTCATTTGTTCAGACGTTGGATTAGCTCAAAAAAATGGTTAAATTAAAGTCCATAAAGGGATAAAAAGGCACCAAATGGTCTTCTACTTAATCCACTACCATTTGAGCATATCTAATAGCATAAACATAGCTTATGAGAGCATCCTAAATGGTTCAAATCACCATGCATCTCAAAACCACCATCCCATTTGCTAAAATACACATATACATCAAGAAACATGGATGTCAAAAATTCATATAATCATTCATTTGATTCCATATTCCATTCACTTATGATATTTACATATATTTGCTTGTGCACAATGGTTTACATCACATGTACATCACCTAGATACAAACTTTAACAAACTTTGACATTAAAATATAAAATTTTCCTGTTCTATTGTCAAGAGTCCATGCTTCAAGGTACTTGGCCTTCATTCCTTGGTCCACTTGACTCACCTAGACATAGTTAGACATATATAGGGGAAGAGTGAGATTCCAAGAATTCCAATAACTCTTTACCCTTTCAAACATACATAAAGGATGCATTTATATGTTAAAGAATGCATACATGCCTTATAAGTTACTAATGAACATACATAAATTATTTTCCTTATTATATGAACTCATACATGTCAAACATAGGCTCTCAAAAGTATTGGTATTACCTCACCCAATTTCTTTGGAACTTTTAGATTTGCCTCAACCACTTTCAAGGGAATTTTGACTTAGCCTCACTCTTCTTGATACTTTTGGCTTTGTTTCACCTATTCTTAGAGGTTTTTGGCTCTTCCTTACTCATGCTAAGGGACTTTTGGTATAACTATATCCATTCAAGCCACTTTGCATTCAAAATCACATTTCAAGAAATATCATGTTACCATAACATGTAATCAATAGCTAGAAATATATCTCATAGTTCAAACATACACACAAGCATCCAATGACAAGCAAACATCTAGGAATGCATGTAAGAAAGGTTAGAAAGCTCCTTTAAAGTAAGCACACAAACTTTTCTCTTTGGTTACTCCTTCCCATTTTTGGCCGCACACATGCAACTAGGTGGGCCTTGATTCACTTAACCTAGACACATCAAATGAGGCATAATTCAATAATTGGAACAAGTTCCAGCCTTATAGAAACTCTATGCAAGCTCACTTTGTTATAAGATACCATTATGGTTCCATGCAATACATAATGAAACAACTCTTGGGATTCATGATCTTGGCTCCAAATTCTCATTCAATCTAAGCTCTTAACTCTATCTAAACTCTTTGGAGTCATTACAATCTCAATCCAAGTAGCTTAGATTTAAGTTGCTTCTTTATATCTTAAAAAGGAACCTGAAATTCCATCTCACAAACCATGATTTCTAAATTCATACAAATGCTCGTTTTATGTTTATTAATCATATTTAGTCCCTTTTTAGCCTTAGAATTAATTAAAACTCTCATTAGATGCATGGAGTGCTCTTGGTCGAGACTTATGCACACTTGAAGACCTATGGAGTTTGCTTGATTTCTGTTAGGAAATTGGCACTTGTAAAGCTTCTCAGATATCTTAGGATCTCATATATACTCTTACATAAGGTAGACTATCCCTAGAAGGCTTCAAGAATAGCTAGGTGCAACAAAAACTCTAAGTTATACAATTTGAATTCTAAAACTTTTCTTTAAAATCTAATTGCATATTCTTGTTTCTCATACTCTAAAATCCTTGTTTCTTCCTTGCTAAGACCAAAAATCATCCCCCTTTAGTGGTCTAGGGTTGGCCAAAAATTCACCCATGGAAAACAAGGAAGAAGAAGTAAATGAAGCCATGGAAGTTACCTTGATTTCATACTTTTTCAAGAGCTCTTTCACTTGCTTCTTGTCTCTCCTCCAATTTCTATCCTCTTCTCATTGAACCTATTATACCTTATATTTCATCTCATTTTATCCTTCCATTCAAGATAATTAAGTGCATGTTCATAGGGAATTATTAAGAAAAAGTCATATTTTCATGCATTTTATCACGTTACGTTGGGGTAAAATTTTTCAATTCACATTATGTAGGCCCTGTGAATTATTCAATAAAATTATCTAGTCATTTATCATTGAAAAAAATCACAATCAACTCAAATTATCAAGCAATCCATGGTTTTCAAGTCAAAAACTTTGAAATTCCCTTTATTCTTCACGACTGTACAGTGATAGATTTCAAAGGCAATTTTGAAAAATCATAACTAAATGTAGAAAAATCAAAACTATACAAACTATAGCTTTTTGGAAAGCTCTAAATGTCAAATTTACATAAAAATAAGTCCTAGCTACGAAAATCTCATATGGGCCACATTTGACAATAAAAAATGTAGGAAGGTTAATCTGTCTAGAAATCTAATACACCTTATTGATATAAATTTTGAAAATTCATAATTAATTTCACAAAAATCCAATCCATGTAATCTATACCAATTTAGAAAGCTACAGATGTTTTCTAGAGGAAAAAAATAGTTTCAGACCAATCCAAGCAATCAAATAGTAACGAGTCTAGAGGTGCGCCTTGAACAGAATAGTAACTTCAAAAATTAATATCTCCCTCTCTAGTCATCCAAATAAGATGCTTCTAATTGGTACAAGTCATTGGGAAGGTCTAGTTTCTCCCTGTAAAATTTCATGGTAATTAGACATCGTTTGTCCCATAAATGACATATATCAAAATTCAGACCAGATGAACAGTATACTGACAAAAAATTAGAAAATTTGCCTACTTCAAAAATTCACCAAAAATTCTGTAGACCTCCAAATAATACCACTTTAGCTTCACAAAAATATTTTAACAGGTTCTATATGCATGCCAAATCTCAGACCAAGAAAGCTCATTTGGATAAAAAGTGATATAGCCTCACAATATGGTCAATTTTGCCTCTCATAATGTATCACTTTGGTCCAAATGGCTTCCTTAATATTTTGGCACATCTTGGGCAAGTTTAAAAGTATGAATATGACTTGTAAGAACTACCCAAGTGGTTCCAAACCTTATACATCTTATTTTGGTTATCTTATACTCAAGAATGCATGTATCCAAGTATGCACACAAAGGTTCAAATTTCACATTTCCATTGTCTTGGCACCATATAATGTTCATACATCATTCATACATAATATTATGTTTGTTCAATGGTTTAAAACTCAAAAACATCATATACATATCCACTTTGGTATCTAGGTACAAGAAAAACTTCATAATTGTCAAAGTGTAGCTTCTCAAGACCTTTGGCTTGCATTCATTGCTTCTTAAACATTACCTAGGCATTTCTAGATAAGGGAGGGAAAGGGAATGAGTTCCTAGAATATTAATAGTTCACACATCCATTTACACATACATTTAAGGCATACATACACCAAGTGTACAAGTAAACAAGCTACTTGGATCATGAATGCACAATTTCAAGACTATCATGCCACATTTTCATAATCAAGTCATCAAGAAGCTTTAGGACTTTTGGTTTTGCCTCACCCCATTTTTAGGAATTTTAGATTTTCCTCACTCTTGACCTAGGGACTTTTGACTTGGCCTCATTCATTCAAGAGACTTTTAGCACCTCCTCACCCACATTAAGAGACTTTTGGCATCATCTCATCCTTGTGAGCCAATTTCATAACCAAAGCCATTCAAGAACACACATTAATACTAAAGAAAACTGAAAACATCAAATGGTATATTCTTAAATCATATAAACACATACATGCACACAAAGACATACACATGCAGAAGAATGCAAGGAGAATGAGGTGGAGAACTACCTTTAACTTGATGCAAGCTTTACTTAGTTTGTTCCTTCCCTTTTTGGGCCTCACAAGTACATCTAGGTGGTTGGATGTTCTCTTAGCCTAAACATCACAATTAACACATAATATGCACTTGAAGCAAGCCAAGACACTAAACCTATTCTTAAATACATACTTGGTTCTATAAGTGGCATAATGGTTCCATAAATGGCCTATTGAAACCACCTTCACAATTCAAGCTCTAGGCTTCCATTTCTTTCTGTTACTAGGCCTCTTGGCCTCATTCAAAGTCCTTGGAGCCCTCACACAATCATTTACATAAGCTTAGAATCAAGTTGCTTCACAAAGCACCATTATGGATACCATTATTCCATCTTCTAATCCATGGCTCTTAAATTTTTTCCAATGGTTTCTCCCATCTTTTAACATCATATAAAGTCCCAAACCAAGGCTAGAACAATTAAAAACATCCTCTAATCCATGGAACCTTGCTTGGCCAAGACTAGCACCATGGAAGGGTTTTTTTGGAGTTTCAAAATTGTCCTTAATGGGAGAGCCACTTGGGAAGGTTTCTAAAGGTCTTTGGAGCTCAAGGGGACACTTAGATGGCCAAAGAAACACTTACACAAAATCATATTTCACAAAACCTTAAAGAAACCTATACTTTTCTATCTTGATTTCTATTAGTTTTTCTTACAATTTCTTGTCATATTCCTCTTTCTCATGGTCTAAAACCCTAGTTCCTCTCTTATTTTTAGGCAAAAAACCTCCCCCTCATATGGTTCTATTTTAGGCCAAAAAGTACACAAGGAAGAAGCAAAGAGGAGAAACAACAAAATCATAAAATACCTTAGGTTCAAGTTTGGTTTCAAGACTTTTTCTCCTTGGTTTTCTTCTCCTATAGCAATTCGAACTACTCCTGCTTGTTTTGGACTCAAATCAAAACCAATTCATTCAAATAAACCATGGAAAAAGAGGAGAAAAGGATCGGAATAAAATTGGAAGAGAAGGGAGCATGAAATTTCATGAATTTACCTACCTTTCTTGCCTTTTTCTTCCTCCTTCTCCCCCTCTCTTGGTGTACCTCAAAAAGCTAGTCTTTTTCTGTTGTTTGGGTAGAGGAATTCATGCTATATGAAAGGAGAAAAGGGGAAAAGTGTGTGGAAGCTTAAAAAAACTCACTTTTTCAAAAATTCCAATTTCGTCCTTCCATAATGGCAATTTCGTTTCGGCTTTGTTTTAGCTCCTTTTTAAAAACCATCTTTTCCATTACAAAATTTAGATTATGAATTTAATAAAATGCCTTTAGAATCACTCAAATCTGAGCTAAAACCTTCCCAAACAAATCCATCAAAGTTCAATCTCATTGCCATTGGAAAATGTACATCGGAGGGGCTTTACCGATCCGGGGGCTCTCCATGGTTTTCAGGGCCTTTAAGAACCTTAGGCAACTCAAATTTTTCATTTAAAAAGTCCTTTTATATATTTTTCCAAAAGTTACACTTATTTACAAAAATACTATTACGTTTTTTCAATTTTCATCACAATTTGTTTTATTATCCTAGCTCCATTTTTTTTTGTTTGAGCCCAGAAATATCATTTTTAGGAGCCTAGGACTCTACCCAAGTTTTTGGGACATTATCTAGCTCATTTTAGAGGATTTGCTTTTATACGGCTCATTTTGTCTTTTTACCGAAATTATGTTTATTATAGAACCAGCCATGAATTATCCTTAAATCAATCTTTAAAACTATTGGAAAATAGAGGAGAAAGAGGAAAACAAGATTGGTAAAGGAAGAAGCATGAAAAACTATGAAATATCTTACCTTTTTCCTTGGTTTTCCCCTCCTTCTCTCCTCCCTCTTGGTGCACCACTTCAAGAAGCTTAGGGTTCTATTTTGGTGCAGAAGAAAGTCGGTCAAGGCAGAGGGAAGAAGTGGGGTGTGCTATATATAGGCTAGGGATTCATTTAAGAATTTTTAAAATTCTAATTTTGCTTTTTGTTTTTGGTTCTTTCCATTTGAGCTCTTTTCAACTCCTTTTTTAAAGTCATTTTTTCCATTATGAAATTTATGTCCTTTAATTTATAAAATGTCTTTGGTTTCACCCAAATTGGATTTAAAAACTTTTTGAATGAATCAGTCAAAGTTTAGGTCAATCGACGTTCTAAAATGACAACTGGAGGGGTTTTAACCATTCTAGGGGTTCTTATAGTTTTTAGGACCTTTAAGAGCCATAAGAAACTCAATTTTTCTATTTAAAGCTTCCTCCTTTGAGTTTTCTAGAAAGTACCCAAAATTATGAAAATGTCACTAGTTTTCGTGTGATTTTATTTAGCTATTCTGACTCTGATTTTTGGGCATATTAAGCCTTGTATCCTCGTTTTCAATTTTCTAGATTATTGTTCTAATTTTATTTGGCTTCAAATATTTCTATTTAGGGAACTCTCTTTTATAACTGTTTGTTTTTAATGTTAATAGGAAAACTAGATATTACATTGAGTATTCCTAGGCTATTAGCTTTTCTCTTAACTAATGGGGCATGTTAAATTATGGTAGCATATTCAACCTCTAGAAATTACACATGACATCTACTTCTCATCTTTTTGAATATTTCCAAGAAATTGGTTATAGGTTCATTTAATTTTTGTTTCAAATTAATGAGATCAGCTATGATAACATTTGATTTTGGCTTGTAAAACCTATTATAGAAAATTCTTTCTATATCTACCTAATGTTGCATAGAGTTAGGTGGTAAGGATGAATACCATGCGAAAGTAGTTTCAGTCTATGATAAAAGAAATAGCTAAAGTTTATAATACTCATTTTGATTCACCTCACCATATCAAGCATTAAACTTGCCTATATGTTCCATGGTAAACTTATAATCCTCATTTGAGAAAGTAGTAAAAATAAGAGCTTTAAAACCTTTCAGCAAGGGCATCATTCTATCTACCTAATTAGTATATGGTTTCCTATACATAGGCCTATCAAGAGGCCTTAATTGCATGCCAAAGCATCTTCTTATCTTTTCAACAATCATATTCAGGTCAATTAATTAGTTTATAGTAGGTTTAGGTTTAACAATTATTGATTGGTTAGCGTTCGATAACTATGCTGGAATTAAACTAACTTATCTTGGTGGTACAAAATGAGCTCAAATAAGCTTATTATTAATTTGTTGCTCTGGCATGTGTGGATATGTAGGTTGGTTGGCTATAGAAGGTAGAATTGGATTTCATAGCTGCTCTCTAGCTCTAGTTACCCAGTAAGAGAGAAAGAATAAGAGTCTTTATTCTTTTAAAAGTGATGAGCACAAGAATAGAACTATATGATGAAATTGATTTAAATCTAAATAAAAATTTAAGCAAAATGAATGGAAAAATAAAAAAAAGGATTATTGTACAAAATAAGCTGAACTTAGAAATAAAAATTATATGAGCATTCCAAGAAAGCTTGGTTTATCATCTATATGAATTTTTTAATAGTTTCATCTTGTTATTTGATGAATGATTTGGTCATTCAATGCATTTGTTGAGGGAATAATCAATTATATAAAAGGGATGTTCATCTTTGTTCTTTTACTATAAAAAAAAGTGATTTTTGTCACTATAGCTTAATTCCAATAAAGAAAACCATAGCAAAACCACATCCTACTTGCAGTTACTTTAATCATAGTTAGGACAAACATATTAAGCATAGTTTTTTTTTTAAAAAAATGAAACACCATTGAAATCATGCATTCTTGGCCATTCTAAAAAGATACACATGTCTACTTTATGAGAAAAATATGTTCAGGCTATGAAACATAACACAGAAAGTGTTTGACATGCAAAAAGGAGCAAAGGTTCGAACAGCTACTGGTACTGATGCAAGTGTCTGCTATAAGCTTTGAAAATATCCAATTAATTACAAAAAAATCCAATCCATGCAAATGATACTAATTTGGAAAGCTATGAATGTTAAATTTATGGTAAAAATAGGCTCAGACCAGAGGAAGCACGTTTAGCTACTGAAATTCAATGGAACAATGACTTAGGTCGTGCTGCGCTACTGTTGCTGTTCCAGAAATTCAAAAATTCATATCTCTCATCTTAGACCTCAAAATTAGGTGTTTCTAGTTGCTACAAGTCACTCAGAATGCCTAGTTTCTACCTATAAAATTTTGTAGCCATTGGACCACGTTTGCCCCTCGGATGAGACAATTTCACAACTGACCAAATGAATAGTACTGGTGCAAATCCGAAATTCTGATGCCAACTTTGAAAAATCATAGAAAATTCCATAGACCTCCAAATGACCTGATCTTTCGCTTGACAAAAAAATATAGACAAGATCTAATTGTATGCAAAATTTCAAGTCAAGAAGAGGTCATTTGGTCAGACTTTGCCATAACTCAAGATTATGGCAATTTGGTTCCAATAAAGGGGCAAATTTGGTTCAAATGAGCCATTCAGTGTTCCACACACATTTGAGCAACTTAGAAAGCATAAATATAGCACAAATAAGTCCCTCATAAGGTCTGAATCCTCATACAACTCAAATTCACCATGCTACTTCCATATACATACATGCACAAGTGGGCTCCCAAATGGTCAAAATACACATTTTTATTCATTAAACTCTATTCTTGATACATACACTAACTTTATATAGTTTTATACTTGTTCAAAGTGTCATGGCACAAAAATAACATTTACATATATTCTTTGACATTCTAGTACATCAAAACTAGCAAAATATGCTAAGAGATGGAGATTTAAGCTCATTGGCCTCCATCATTTGGATCTTAGACTCCACCTAGATCATATAAGATGAGAGAAAGGAAGGGGTGAGATTCATTGAATCTCAATAGCTCATACACCTATCTAAGTACATTTTCAAGGCATACAACATGTCAAAAGCACAAGTATGCAATCAATCAATTCATGAAGCATTCCACTTTCACATTTTTGTGTCACAAACTCATGTCAAGCATAAGAATGAGCTCTAGGGACTTTTGGTTTGGCCTCACCCCATTTCTAGGACTTTTGGTTTGGCCTCACCCCATTTCTAAAACCTTTGGATTTCCTCACTCTTAGTTCTTGGGACTTTTGACTTAGCCTCACCCATCCAAGGGACTTTTGGCCTTGTCTCACCCATGCCATGAGACTTTTGGCATCTCCTCACCTACATTAAAGGACTTTTGGCACTACCTCATCCTTGTGAGCCATTTCCACAATTCAAAGACATTCAAGAAAGCATATTAGTGCTAAAATAGCAACATAGCATCAAGTGGCATGTCCCAAACATACAAATATACACACAAGCACACAATGACATATATGCAATAAGAAAATGTAACAAGAAAAGGTGGAGAGCTACCTTGGTGCAAATTCAAGCCTTACTTTGCTTGTTCCTTCTCCTTTTTAGTTCCATAAACACAAGGAGGTGGGGTTGGATTTCTTTGGCCTATTCACAATAAACAACACTTAATTATACTCTTGGAACAAGTTCTAACATCCAACTCACTCTTAAGACTCCACTTTGTTCTATTTGTCACAATATAGTTCCATTAATGACCTAATGAAGTAACTACCATAAGTAAAATTGTTGGTTTCATTCTCTTGCCATATTTAGACCTCTTGACCTCATTTAAGGTCCTTGAACCCATCACACACTCACTTTCACAAATCTAGGTCCATGTTGCTTCATAAGGTTACATTATGGAAGCCATTGCCTCATCTCCCAACCTAAGGCTTCTAAATTTTTCCCAAGGGTTTCTCCTATCTTCTTTTATCATATAAAGTCCCAAATCAAGTTTGGAACTATTTAAAACATCCCCTAGCTATCTCTAAGGGTCTTGACCAATTTATGCTTCCATTAAAGACCCATAGAGTTTGGGATTTTTCCTTAATGGATGGGGCACTTGGGAGGCTCCTTAGGAGTCTTAGAAACTTAAACAAACACTCACATATGATGGGGAAGTCTTGAATCAACCCAGATTTTAAACTATATTCAAGCACCCTACACTTTTTCAACTTGAGATTCAATGGCTTTTACTTGCTTTCAATGATAGATTCTTAATCCTTGCACTATAAAACCTCTAATCCCCCCTTAATTTGGATAGAAAATAGCTCCTAAGAATTGGGCTCATGGTGGCCAATTCGTGCAAGAGGAAAGGGGAGGAAGAAGTTACCAAAGAATAGAAGTTTTACCTTATTTTCTTGCTCTTTCTTGGTTGCTTTTCACTTTCCTTGGTTGCCTTACTGCAAACACGAATTTTTCTCTCTGTTCTGCCCCCAAAATAGCACCGAATATATCAATAAAACCATAGGAGGGAAGGAGGAGAACAACTTTGCTTAAGGAAGAACTAAGAAAATCCTTAGATTCCATACCTTTTCTTGGCCTTTTCTTCCTCTAAAATTCCCTCTTTTTGTGCGCCTAAGATAGCAGCTCCTTTTCTGAGATTTGGGCAGAAGAAAGTTGTGAACACCGTATTTTGTTCGGATATTTAATTAAAAAAATAAAAAATAATATAAAAAAAATTAAAAACCAAAAACCAAAATAAAAATAAAAAAAAAAGAAGAAAACCAAAATTGAAAAGCAAGAAAAAAAAAAGAAAAGAAAACATAAAAATCAAATAAAAAATAATTCAAAAAATTCAAAAAGTGAAAAAAAAAAGAAAAATCTCTAACAATAAAAGAAAAATGGGCCAAGACAACTCAACCTATCTTCTTTAAGCTCATCGGGCTAAACAATGCCCAAAAAAAAAAGGGAGAAGAAAAGAAAGAAAATAAAAAATTAGGAGAAAATGAAAAAGCGAACGAAAAATAAGAATTTAATTAAAAGCTTAAGAAAAAAAAAAATCAACCAAAAGGAAAATCAAAGGAAAAATCAAAAAAAAAAAAAGAAGAAGAAGAAAACCAAAATTGAAAAGCGAGAAAAGAAGAAGAAGAAGGAAGGTGCAAGCCCAAGTTCCGAAGCCCAGAGTCATTTCTCCCTCTTTTGCATTAGGCATATCAGGCCATGAGACAATATCCAGCCTGTTCAACCATACTCGTTTCCTTCATCCACTTTGCTCTTCATCCACATTTGATGGAGGCAGCAGAAAACGATCACACACATACACACACCTGGCATAGCAGAGGAGAGAGAGCGCGATGGAGACTATACGAGGTAGAGGGCAGAGAGCAAGACAAAAAACAGATAGCACCACA
This sequence comes from Erythrophleum fordii, assembly GCA_032878935.1. Lineage (NCBI taxonomy): Eukaryota > Viridiplantae > Streptophyta > Magnoliopsida > Fabales > Fabaceae > Erythrophleum > Erythrophleum fordii. The sequence continues at coordinate 40,737,352 of JAVQMF010000053.1, read as the reverse complement.
GCAGAGAAAAAAAGCAAGAAGGCAGTAGCAGGACAGTCTGGAGACGAAAGGGACGCATCTCTGGGGAAGCTTTCGAGATTCAGGGACCGAGGAGAAAAGAACAAAGAGACAGAGGGGAGGAGACCGAAAAATGGAAAAGGGAGACAGGAGGCAGAGAGGGTCGATCCAGGGGAAAGAGAGGAGTACGAAGCTAAAAAATCGAAGGAGAAAAATCAGAGAGGAACAGAGGGGGCTTTTGGAGATTTGGGAAGGCCATAGAGAGGAGGAGATCGAGAGGAGGGGGAGTTTCGAGAATGAAAAACGAAGAGGAAGAGGGGTTTTCGGAGATAGGGGATTGATTTTGGGAGATTTGGGGTGACCGAAAAATTGAGAGACAGGAGGCAGAGAAGAGGAGGTGGAGACCGAAAAAAATTTGAAGACACCGGGGAAGGAAAATCGAGAGGAAGGAGATGGAGACCAGAAAGGATCAAAGGAAGGAAAAATCAAGAGTGAAGCGGGGTCTTCTTCGGATTCGAGTTAAGGAGAAACTGGGGGGGAGAATGAAAAATCGAGAGTGAAGAGGGGATTTTCGAAAAGGAGAGATGGAGAATGAAGGTAGGGGAGTGACCGAAAAAATCAAAAGAGAAGGGGCTAATGGTGAGAAAAAGAAATAGAGGGACACACACAGAAGGAGGAGAGGAATTGATCATTCAAATGAAAGATAAGTCATGTGATTTCACTTCTTAATTGTGGGTATTGATGCATAGCTGGAATACTCTATAGTTTGAATCATAGGTTGCTAACTTGGCATCGATTTTGGTTTCATCATTATTCTTGATTAATCTGCTTCTGCTATTATGGGTTACTTGGTCTTAATTTTCTGCATTTTCTTATGATCTCTGTTCTTGTTTAATCGGTATGTGAATACTGTTTCTGTTTGTTTAAGATCAAGGTCTAAATTTTAGCTGAAGATTTAGGGGATAAGTGGCTCAGTTTGGGGTGGCATTATTTGGGATAATTGAAGGTGTTCTCAGTTTCATTTCCGAAGGCTTTCCTTAATAATGTGAGGCATGCGTAAGAAGAGGATGCCAATTCTGCTTGTGCTCAAAGTAGGGATATGATATGGGGTATAGTCTTATTTCCATCTGTGAAAATCTATGTACAGTTTCTTTACCTTCTCCTGGTTTGTGTTAAGAGTCATGGGTGTTAAGAGCTTCATTGCCTTTTTGTTCTCCCAAATATAAAAGGACGCATGCATTGTGACCTCCATTTGCATCAAGGCTGTTCTGGTATTGAATATAGCATTTTGCCATATGTTTTATCAAAGTTCCATTTTATTAGTTAACAAATTCGTTTGAGTTTTTAGGCTAGTAATCATTCACCACTGTCTACATAAATGATTATCATATTTTAATTCAATCTGTGAGGTCTTTTGATTTTGCTTTAATTGTGGAGTTGAGGTGTTTCTCTGAAAGTACTTCCCTTCTCCTTGTTGTTTTCCTTTTGTTGCATGTGAGCTCCGCCCAAGGAAAGTGATAGGGTTAAGGATGCTTGTCACAAGAGCAAAGTTCAAGAAAAATGATAGCGAAGGTCTCATGGGAACACAACGGAAGAACATGGCATAATGAGCACAGAAACGCGAGGCAGCACAGATTTAACCTGGGAAGGGAAGCTGTATGTTAGGTGGTGGTGAGACAAGATGCTCCATAGGTCGAGGCAAGATGCTCTAGATAAGAAAAGGATTGTGTGGCCGAGGATCCAAGGTACAAAAGACTTAGGGAAGGCGTAAGGAAGATGAAAGATGAAGGTGCACTCAAGAAGACTAGCCGGTTTTGTGTGTCAATTCACATTTCTATATTTTTATTTTTATTTTCGTAATTCTGATTTTATCTTATTTCATTCTCTCCATACTGAATATGATGTTTGATTGGCACACAAGCACACACGCAATCATCAATTATTATAAGTTTGTAAGATATATTAGTTTTATTTTATTTTATGTTTTAGAATTGCCATGTGGGATCTTGTATCTCCTTGGGCGTTTAGGGGTCATTCGGGGTTGTGTGTGATAATAAATCTCCTCAAACACCGGGTTGGGTCATCAAATGTATTGGTGTAAATTTTAGGTTCCAATAATTAACGCAAAAAAAAAAAAGAGAGTTCCAAAACAAAATAAATAGTTTTTTTTTTAGAAAGGTAAAATGTTTCTTTTCAAAAAAGAGAGAGAGTTCAAGTGTTAACTAAAAATATATAATTTTGAGAAAATCAAATAAACTTTATCTTTTCAAAATAATAAAAAAACTAAACTAAAACAAAACAAAATTAAGACGATTAATTTCCTTCTTAAACTTATGAATTTCTTTTCAAATTTTTTGTTGAACAAAAATTTGAGATTTAAAGATATGCCTCACGAAAAAGAGAGTAAATGAAAAAAAAAACAAAAGATAAAACAAAAATAAAAATATCATTCCCACGAAAATAAATAAACAAAGTAGAAAATAAAAGATAAAAATCCAAAAATAAGTAAATTAATAATAAAAATTTTTTTTTTGAAGACTAAAAGATTAAAGATTAACTAAAAAAAAAGAGTAAAGAAGTAAGATTAATGTAGTTTTTGTGAAAACTCAAATGATTTTTACTTGTTTTCACTCATCTCTTAAAAAAAAAACAAACAAAACCAAAAGATACAAAAAAAAGTAAATAAAACAAAGAAAACAAAAAAAAAAGCACAAAAAAATTAATTAAAATGAAAAATAGAAAAAAATGATGAAAAAAAAGGGGAAACTGAAAATACAAAGAAAGTAAAATTAAATTGACCTTTAGCAAATCAAAACACATCAACCAATCTCAGAACTCGTTTTATTTGTTAAAGAAAGAAATAGTTTTTGTTGTCTTTGTCTTTTCACTAAAAACAAAGGAGTGAAAATAACTTTTACAAAAAAAAATTTTTAAACAAAAAAAAAGGGAAAGAATGAAAACAAAAAAAATGAAAAAAATAAGACAGAAAAAAAAGAAAAAAAGAACCAAAACAATAATAATAATAAATCAAACAAAGATCAAATGAAAAATAACAAAATAATAAAAACAAAAACAAACATTAAGCACCGTCTCTGGTCGAACTATGTGGACTTTGATCCCTTTGAGAGGGTACATAGGCTCTAGGCTTTTATCCTAGGTCAAGTCCACCCTGGTAAATAAAATTTTCTGTTCAATTTTCATTTCTTTAATTTCTTTTCTTTCATTTTGTCTTTTCTAATTTTGTTTCTTTAATTTCTTTCTTCTTTTTCTTTTTCAACTTTATTTCCCTTATCTTTATCTTTTATCTTACATGTGATTCGTTAGGAGAATCAAAATAGATTAAAGGCCATATTGATTTTATACAACTGATTTTGGGTAACCGTTCTTAGCAACGGGTGTTGTGGGGTGCCTAACACCTTTCCCACTTACAATTGACTTCCGAACCTATTTTCTGGTTCGTAGAACATTATTTATTTATTTTTTATTTCCAAATAAAAAGGCTTTTCCAAAGTTTTGCCTTTTTAAAAATTAAAATTTTGGTGGCGACTCTACTACTTATTTTTATTTTGATTTCAGTTTTCATTTTCTTTGAAAATTGAATCGAAATTTCTTTTTTTAAATTTTCTTTGTTTAAGCGCCACGCGGTCTCATTTTCGGGTGTGACAAAAGTCAATTTAGAGAGGGGGAGGCAAAACGTGGAGTTAAAAAGGGCATTTAGAAGTTTCTTTGTGCAATTTATTTCTATTTTTGCCCTTCCATAATGGCATTTCTGGTTTGGCTTCATTTTAGCTCCTTTTTTAGAACCGTCTTTTCTATCGTAACATTTAGATTTCCAATTTAATAAAATGCCTTTGGAATCACTCAAATTGGAGATAAAACCTTCCCGAACGAATCGGTCAAAGTTTGGGTTAACCGACGTTGGAAAGAGTACATCGGAAGGGCTTTACCGGTCTCGGGGCTTCCCATGGTTTTTGGAGCCTTTGAGAACCCTAGGCAACTCAACATTTCCATTTAAAAAGCCCTCCTAGGTGTTTTCCAAAATTGCATTTATTTATGGAAATGTCACTGGCATTTCGGCAAATTTTTTGAATGACTTCGGCCCTGTTTCTGGGCAACTTAAGGATCAAATCCTCATTTTATATTATTTAACATTTTATGCAACTTTTATTTGGCCTTAAATCACTTATCTCAGGGGACTTTCTTTTCAAATCGGCCGGTTTCTATGTTTTTATAACATACCGGGCGTTACTAAAATGCCATAACTAAGACTGACTTCTAGCTATAGTTAAGACTCAAGTCTTAACTACCATTTAGTAAAGATAACGGGTAGGACAAAAGGTGTCTTAACCATAGTTTTAAAAAACCATAAGTAAGATGTAGTTTTAACTATGGTTTTTATGTGTGTCTTAATTGTAGTTTTCCTAACCATGGTTAGGGCATTAATAAAAGATTCCCTAACCTATTCTTCCCCCTTCATGTTGCAAAACATCCTTACCTCTATTTCAAAATTTCAACCCTTGCAACTTACCATCTCCAAAATATCCACTAGCCACCACCAAGCCTAACTTGTGCTATCACCATCCACCAAGCAACATGTACCATACCAACCCATCCCTAGCTCATAGCCCTTATCACCATCGAGCTTAACCCATAAATGGTCTGTTTGCATTCTCCCTCTCCCCTTTCTCTTGATCTTCATTTTCCCTTTTCTTCAATTGGCATGTTTTTTCTCAATTAATCAACCGTTGTTGGTTAAAAAGGCTTTAGAAAAAAAGAAAGAGGAGAAACAAAATGATTCTATGAGTAGAGGCATTAAGATAGAGGTAGATATGAGATTCTAGCTTAGATCAACTCCACACTCCTGCTTAATCTCTCTAAAACCGAAGAGGTAGTGTTAGTCTCAATAATTATTATTTTCTTTTCCTCTTCACTTTCTATGTTTGATTTCTTCACTTATTTCTTGACCTGGGGCACAAAATCTTCAATTTAAGGAATCGATATTTGAGTTAGGGCATAATTTCTTTGATTTAGATGGCTAAGGTATGCATTATATTCCCTTTTTCCTCTTCATCTACTTCTTGCATTTTCTATAAAACTTTTTAACTATTATTCTCTTCATTTTTTTGTTTTTCAACAAAGATTAATACCACCATCGGGGTTTTCATTTTCAATAGAGGCATGCACTATCTAGGTGGCTGAGAGGTACATGAAAAATCTTGATATTAGCTGCCATCAGTGTTTTCATTTGATTTTAAGGATGGTTGAATGAGGTTTGGATGTTTGATGAAATAAAAGATGCCACATGTTCATTATTGTGTGAATGTGTTCAAGCTCTCATTTAAACAAAATGAGATAGAGGATTGTGATGCAGTCAAAGATATATTATTCATGCCAATACTAGATGACTCATAAGATAATTATTTAAGGCATAACCTTAAGAAATTAGCAAAACTTTGAATCCAACCTTGTGATTGTAATACCTTACCTACTTTAGCCTTTTCATTACTTTGCCAAGGTTTTACTTATATAGCTTCATTCATTTTGCAAGAAAAGCAATATATTTAATGTATTATTTTTATGTTGTATAAGACTTTAAAAATTCATCTTTTGCTCTATAGACCTCATGAATTCCCCAATATCACCCTCTACTCATAATCCATCTATACAAGTCATAAACATTATAAAACATTACATACATCTCATATTGGAAGCCATACATTAGAAAATAAAGAGTTGCTCTCAGGTTTCTGATACAACTTTCTGGTGTAAACTTTGTAAAATCATAACTAATTCTATAAAAATGAAAATCAAGTAAACCATACCATTATGGAAAGATCTAGATGTTAGCTAATGATAAAAATAGTTCCAAACCAAAATAGAAGCATTTAACCCATGAAAATCGATAGAACAGTACCTGAGGTTAGGCTGCATTACCGGTACTATCATGCAATTTTAAAAATTTAGTTCTCCCTCTATAGAGCTACAAATGGGGTGATTTCAGTGGCTATAGCTTATGGTGTCTAGTTTATGCCTATAAAATTTCATTGCTATCAGACTTCATTTAACTCATGAGTGACATAGAAATAAAGTCCAACCAAATGAATAATGTATCCTACCATTCTGCATATTTTTTTTAACTTTGAAAAATCATAATAAATTCTCTAAAACTCCAAATTGGGTGTTCTTTAGCTTTGTGGGAAGCTCTAGATGAGACCTACTTATTGGCCACATTTCATACAAAAATGCATTCATTTGGTCAGACTTTGGTTCAACACACAATTTGGTCACTTTTTGAGGTTTAAAAGGGTTCTTAAGGTGGCAAATTGCTTTCTTCATTATCCATGGCCACTTGACCACGTCCAAAACCACATTCATAGTCGAGGGAGATATGCCATTTGGTTTAAAATATCATAGAGCTCAATCTCGCTATACTACTTGCTATCATACATAAGGATAACATATCACATATAGGCTCTTTGGTAGCAAAATCATACATACTCATTCATATGATCCCAAAATCATTACATACATCATATTCACATACATTTAAGTGTGTTCAAGTGTTTACAACATATATACATCCTATAGTTACATCATTTGACATCAATATATCTACAAAATGACTAAATAACAAAATTTTTGTCGAAGTCTTGGTCTTCAAGGTTGATGTCCTCCATTTGTTGAATAGGCATCCATCCAAATACTTGAATATCAAGTAGAGAAAGAGGAGTAGGTGTTTAAAGAAAGTAAATTAAAGCTCTGGAATGGTTTACACTTGCATCAAAAGGGTAGCTAGATTATGCTTATTATAGAATAGGGTATTTGTATGAAAATGGCTATAAAACATAAAAGTACCACAAAAATGTTTGGTTTAACTGTAGTTACAAAATCATGATTAAACCAAAGGGTAACTGCAGTTCCCAAGAATCATGGCTAAATTTTTCACTGTGGATGGATCTATTGTGGTTTCCTAAGCCCACTGGATGTGATTAAAATCCTAGTAAAGTCCTAAAATAACTGTGGCTAAGATGGTTTCTTTTATAGTGTTTTTCCAATTTTTTAGCATATCTATTTTTATCCATGTTATGCCATACAAAATTAAATATATTAACAAATGTCTCCTTACCTAAGATGAATATAGAAATCATATACTTTACCTAGAAAGGGGGGCAAAATAGTACATCTTTAAACTAGTTTTCATTTTAGACTTTGACACTGGATTTGGGATTAAACAATGCCATTACATAGTAATATAGGTTCTTATAAATCTTCTTTTATTCTTTCATTTCTTCAAGAATCAAACTATTTATTCATTAAAGAACCAAACTATATATGCACCAAACTTGGTAAGTAGTCTCATGATGCTAAAGGCCATTGTAATTCTAAGTATTTAACAAGAATTTTATTAGCATTAGAAACTAAGAAAGTGGGAATGGCCCAGGTGATTGAAATTAGAGGAATGCTATCATATACTACAAAAGAAGAATAAGGGAGAATTGATTACACTAGCTTCTTTGATTACTACACTACCATACAAAAGATTCAAGCCATATATATAGGCTTGAATGGCAATTAGTGAGGTTTTTTTATCCATCACCATTCAATTTTTAGTATTACTTTTACTATATTTTATTATTGCCATATGAACCCAGATTCTTTGCGAATCTAGGGGATGTGCACAGCTTAACCATCTATATTTAACCTAGATGGTTTAAATTTCTTATATATTTTTTTCTTTTTCTAATATGAAACGTCATTTTTTTTTTGTAGTTGGCAGTTGTAAAATTGTCTTCATTTTGCATTCTACATCTTTTAAAGTAAAAAAGTTAAAATTAATATATATATATATATATATAATTTGGATCGTTCAAATTAGATTTAGATGGTTTAGATGGAATGAGCACTACACACTAGATCTATGCACATTACCATATTTAGCTACTAGATTTAAGATAATTTGATGTCTACCTATGATTAGATTTTTCATCATTGCCACCAAATCCAAGTTTTCCTACACTCTTCTATCTTATCCAAGCCACATGCCTCATGATGGACTTGTACTACCACTCTTAAGTAGGAAGAGATTTGATAGTTTAATTAATTTTTAGAACTCTTCCTTAATTAAGAAAAATCTATAACTCTAAGTATTTTTTTGAACTTGATAAATTTCTACATGGTAATAAAATTTTTAAAAATACTTGCAAATTGATCTTTTCTTTTGCAAAACTTAGTTTGATTTTTATTTGGTTCCACAAGCTCTTAATGAAATGATGTTGGGTTTCAATGTGTTTGTAGTTGTTATTCTGTCATTACAATGGTGGACATGTCACAATATATTCTTGTTGGAACATGAGCGTTTTAATGTAAATTCTCCAAGATTAATTCTTCCAAGCCAAACTACTTCACATATGGCACTTGTTGACATATTCTTCTGCAAATAAAGCATGACTATCTTTTAATTCTTTTAGTGCCTATGGAATCACTATAACAATGCAAGTAATTTTTTACAAAAGCATTTGACAAAATTCCAACAAAATCAAATTTTTTTTAACTTTTACATTCTAAAATTTAGTCAAAAAAATTAAAAACAATAAAAAAAATTGACACCCATTTGCAACATGATAGTGAACAAAAGAAAAAAAAAATAGTCAACCAAGTTGTTGCTAAGAATAGCAATGGAGAAATGGTTAGTTCTAACCAACCAAATTACTATAGCTATCTTTAACAATAGATAAATAGTTGGCTAAATTAAGTTATATATGTATATATATATATAATGATATTTATATTTAAATTTTAATTATTTAATATATAATAAATTAGAAATAATATAATCTAAATGTTTAATCCATTTAGATTACAATTATATTACAAGTTATATTATTTATGTTTATTATTAAATAGTAAATAGTTATTTAATAAATCAATTATCATATTATTTAACAAATATATAAATAAATGTAAATGATATTATAAAAAATAATTTTTTTAAAAAATATTGATAACTTAGATATATATCAGGGATGGCAACATAGTTAGCTTAACACATAGTTAGTGAGAGATAATAATATTATATTATACAATAATATATTATATTATATATATATATAATAATATGTATAATTTAAAAATTTTAATATAAATTTAAGAAATTTTGAATTTTAATCAATTGATATATGATAAATTAGAAATAATATAATCCTAAATATTTATTTAATTTAGATTATATTTATTATGAAATAAAATAATTATTTAATAAATCAATTATTGCATTATTTAATAAATATAAAAATAAATATAAATAATGGAATAAAAATAAAAATTTTATTAAAAAATAAATAAATTTGAAATATATATTTTTCCTATATTTTATGCTTTAAGGAAAACAAGTCATAAAATAACAGCAAGATGATTGCTATTGTTATAAGTACAGCAACCATATTGCTGCTACTAATAATAGTATGTTATATATAAAATATGCAGTATAGTATAGTAATAATATGTTAGAAATAACATAATCTAAATATTTTAGTATAATAATAATAATATGTTATGTTATGCTATAAATATAATAATATTTGTAAATTAAAAAGTTAAATTTAAATTAATTAATATACAATAAATTAGAGAGGATATAATCTAAAATTTTTTAATATAAATTATAATTATATTATAAATTATGTTATTTATATTTATTAGCAAATAGTGATAATTGTTTAATAAATTAATTACTATATTATTTAACAAGTAGAAAGGATCTATAGTGTGACGTTAGGTTTTTTTTTTAGTTGGGTAAAATTTCTTGCTTTATAATAATAACTTTATTAATATTATTTATAAAAAATTCAAAATTTTATAATATAGAAATATAGATTATAGATTATAGAATTCTAATTTGTTAAATTAATTATTAATTATATATGATTTGTTTATATTTCATCGTTATCATTTTATTAACATTTAATATTTTATTATTAATTAATATGTCGTTGTTAATATTTAATATATTTCATATTAATTATTTTAATTTATATAAATAATGATTAAAGATTTTAAAAATTAAGAAAAAAATAATTTAATATTTTTAATTTATTTACTTTTAAAAAATTAATTTTTTTTAAATCTTAAAAACACTTAAAAGAAATATGAACATGTCAAACCATATTTCTGTGATAGTTGGACATGTGTCCAACCATATTTCTATAAGAAATTCTTACAAAAATATGGTTGGATCCATGTCTTATCATGCTTCCTATTGTATAATTTAAATAAAAATTATATATTATATTTGATTTTATAAAGAAAAAATAATAAATTTAAACAAAATAAAAATAAAAAAATCTATTATGATATTATTTAATAAAATTAAAGTTGGTCCTTAATAATTTAATAATTAATATAAATAATAAATAATAGCTCTAAGTTATCATAATTGATAAGTTATCATTATTAATATAAATATAAAATAAAAAGTAAAAAGAATAATAAATTAGAAATTAATATTAAATAAAATTATTACTACCTAATAAATTTCATAATGAATATTCAAATATATATATATATAATTGAATTACTTTTCACCTGATAATTCATCTTCATTTTGATTTTCATCTCCATCTTACACATCTATCTAAAGATCTATCTCTAAATAAGTCTCACATTAGGTAAATTGGATTAAAGGAAGGTTATATCAGTATGAAAAAACTATATAAACCTAATGTCTTAAAGGTCAAAAGATGATGTCAAATCTACTATTATATAGTTGCTTTCAAAGTCTAAGAAGAATGCTTAATGGATCTCCATGATGTTCAAAACTCCCATAAACCCCAACAATGATATCATAATCTAGTTCAAACAAGTATAGAGATTGTAGCCTAAGTTAATTGTAAAAGTTTAGTAGTAAGGTGTGGGCCCTTGAGGCCCTAACATCCTTTATTTGGTCTAAGGCATGGGCCAATGTGAAAGTGAACTTTTGGCTTAATTACTTTTTTAATTGCCAATTATTATAACTCTAAATCTCTTTACTAAAAACTAACTTCACTTTTATACTGGCTTGAAAAAGCCTCAAAACATCAGGGAGAGAACCTTTTTCATTAAACTTTTGAGATAAACTATATAAGTAAATTTGATATTACCTCTTAACCTAAAACCTTAACGCAATAGGTTTATAGGTTCTTTCTACTATTATACCTCTCATCTAGTCCTATTTTATTCAATGTAGAACTTTTATAGAAGTGGATTTTTAGATAAATATGCAAGATGGAGATAAAGATAAAAATGAAGATGAATTATTAGATGAAATGTAATTAAATTATATATATTCATTATTATATTAATTATTTAAATTATTAATTATTAGGTATTAATAATTTTTTCTATTATTAATTATTAATTTATTATTCTTTTTTATTTTTACTTATATTAATTATTATAAATTATGATAACTTATAACTATTATTTATTATTTATATTAATTATTAAAAATTAAAAATTATTAAGTATTAATTTTAATTTTATTAAATAATCTCATATTAGAGCTTTTTAATTTTTACTTAATTTAAATTTATTATTTTCACTTCACAAAACTATATATAATATATAATTTTGTTTTAAATTATATAGTCGGAAACACATGTATCGAACCATATTTCTGTAGAAAATTTTATCTACAAAAATGTGGTTAGACACATATCTAGCTATTTTAGAAATTGTAATGATCCTAATTCTTAATTATCATAATTAGGTTTAATAGCATGTTTAGTAATCACAAATCAAGGTCTAAAGTTATTATAATTAATTAAAATAGAAAAAAGTGAGAAAAATTTGAAACTTGATATCATTAGGTTCATTAAATAAACCACCACAACTAATCAAGTCCACAAGTGTTTATAATTATTATAACACCATAATGTATTCACCATAACTAACTTCCACTTAGGCTTGATTCCATGAATTTTCAAAGAAAAAGAATAAAATCGTGGTATTTTCATATATTGTGTCGGGAGTTAAACGCTCACATTTTGCCCCGTGGGTCCTGTGAACTCTATTCATACAACTCATACATAGTATAAAACAATCCATGAGCCATAGATATGAAGCCAAAAATCAGAAAAATGCAATTTTTCAAATTGGTCCAAAAGTCAGATTTTTGGCACCAATTTTGGAAAATCATAATTAATTCTAGAAAAATGAAAATCAAGTAAACCATAGCTTTTGGAAAGCTCTAGATGTCAAATTTACATTAAAAATAATTTCAAACTACAATCTCAGCTTTTGGATGACATTTGACATCAAAAAAGGCACAAAGGTCTAGTTGTCTCTGATACTGATACAGTTTACTGTCATGAACTTCAAAAATTTATAACTAATTCCACAAAAATCTAATTTGAGCAAATGATACCAACCTAGAAAGATATGAATGTTTGGATAGAGGGAAAAAATAAGTTTAGACTAGTTCAATAGCCTTTAGACCTCAAAAATGGATGGAACAATAACCAAGGTCGAATGGCTTCCCTGATGCTAACATGGAATTTCAAAAAATTATTTCTCCCTCTACAGACCTCCTATTGAGGTGCTTCTAGTTGGTACAATTCACTGTGGATGTATAGTTTATGCCTATAAAATTTCATGGCAATTGGACACCGTTTGGCCCGTGAATGATACAAATCAAATTTCAAACCAATTGCATAGTATACTAAGCAAAACCAGAAAATTATCCAACTTAAAAAATTCGCCAAATATTCCTTAGACTTCCAAATATTCTTCACTTTAACTTCCCAAAAATATCTTAACAAGCTCTAGGTATATGCCAAATTTCATATCATGAAAGAGCTCATTTGGTTATATCTTGATATAGCTCACGAATTTGGTAAATTTGACCCCATATATGGTTCAAAATGGGAGTAAATGGTCTCCTGCATGTCCTAGCACCTCTTGGGCAAGTTGTAAAGCATAAACACAACATATGTGAATTGCCTAAGTAGTTCAAACCATCACATATCTTAAACCCACTATACTATACACAAGAATACACTACTACATACAAGCCACTAAGGGACTAAATCTCATATTTTCATTGCTTTGGCTCTACACATAGTTCACACATTATTTATACATATTTTTACACTTGCTCAAACATTTATATCTCAAAGATAATATATACATATGAATATTGACATCCCTTTACATTAAAAGCCATAGAAAACTATACAAAGTTCCAAAAGATGGCTATTAATGCTTCATGGCCTCCAATCGTTAGCCCTTGAGCTCTACTTGGACTACATGAAATAGGAGAAGGAAGGGGGTGAGATTCATAGAATTTAAATAGCTCATACACTTATTCAAAAAAGCAATTAAGGCATATAAATATATCAAAGCATACAAGTAGGCATTCAACCATTCAAAGTCATATAAACATATCAAAGCATACATGCCATGAAAATCATATTAATGCCAAAAATAAGCTCTAGGGACTTTTGGTCTAGCCTTACCCTATTTTAAGGACTTTTGTATTGGCCTTACCCTTGGTCTAGGGACTTTTGACTTAGCCTCACTCATTCAAGAGACTTTTGGTATTGTCTTACCTACTTCTAGGGACTTTTGGCTCCACCTCACCCATTATAAAAGACTTTTGACACCATCTTACCCTTTAAGAGCAATTTTTACAACCCAAAATATAAGCATATTGGTACAAATGCAACAAAGCAATATCAAATGGCATATCTCATAATACATGTGCATAGACAAGCATATAATGACCATCATACATCTAAGAATGCAACAAGAAAGAGTGAAGAGCTATCTTACAAGCCAACACAAGCCTTCTCTTTCAACTTCTTTTCTCCCTTCTTAGTCTCACAATCACAACTAGATAGAGCTTGATCTCTTGGGTCTAGACACAACAAATAGTATGCAATTACTCTCTTATAACTTAAATAAACACTCACAAGGTTAGAGGATTCTTACATCAAGGCAAACTCTACAAAGTATTTAAGAATCCCTAGTTTCTCCTTCTAGAATTTCACTAGCTCTTCTTTTAATTTCTTTGTATTTCTTAACTTTTCACACTCTAATTCAAGGGTTTCATACTTGTTCTAAGTCAAAATAGAGCCATACTACTCAACATCCCATGAAAAAGGGAGCTTAGAAGGAGAAGGATAAAGTCTCAAGAAGAAGAAGCATGAAAATCTTTAAAGATTCTTACCTTTCTTCTTTGGTTTCCTTCCTTGAATTTCTTTTGTCTCTCACTCTCTCAAGCCCTTTTTCTTTATTTTGGTCGAAGCTTAAGTCGGTTAGAGAGGAAGAGAAGCTTTTGGGATCTTTAAGAAACAAAAATACACTTTTTCACGCTTTTCCAAACCCACCCTCACTATAATGAGAAATAACCCTCATTGTGGCAATCACGTATCAGTCCCAGGCCTCTGTTCTCACTACGATATGTGCTATTATAAGGAACTCCCTGATTTTTGCATGGGATGCCCAAACTCGCTATAGCTAGACATATTCTCGCTATAGCGAACTAGTACATTGGCTATAGCTAGCAGGGGTCCTGGCTATAGCCAGCAGACTTAGAAAATTTTCAAAAATTCTAGTTGTTACAGTTATCATTTAAGATTTTGGATTCAACTTGCTACTGATTTCAACTCACAAAAATCTCATATAAAGACTCCAAAGTCATTGCACAACATTAACAAAGTGAAATTCAAGGTTTCTAAACTAAAAATAAGAGTTTAAGAACCTTCGCCGCAGCTTAAACCTTCCTTTCCCTGGCTAAGTTGGTTACTGGAACCTAAAAAAACTAAGTTTCACATCTTGCACTATGGCCTAAGATTTTCGTGCCGTGGCGAAGTTGCTCTCTGGTTCACTTCTCACATTTTCGCAATAGTGAGTTGTACCCTCGTGCGCTGCTAGTCTATGTGGTGCCATGGCAGAAATGCATCTTAGAGTTACTGTAGTAATTTTCACAATTCGCACTATAGCGAAACTAGCTACTGGGACACTCATCACCTAATTTTCTCTACTTGCACTACATCGAGGTTGCTCTCTGTTATTCTCCCTGGGCAACATTTTTGTCTTGCCCCACGGCAAGATACCTTGCATCGTGGTGCTCCTTGCCTCTGCTTGATACATGGCTGCGACTTAGCCTACTCTAGCTGCGACGTGACCCTCTTCCGCACCATTTCTCCCTCAGTTTTGCCCCATACACTCTCACTCTCCATCTAGTAACACTTTAAGGCCATTCTACCTTAATTTGTCTAATAGCTTTCATCTTTTTAATTTACCCAACGTACCCATCATCGTCAATTCAAGACTTAAGTATTAATTCCCACTCAACTAACTTCCATATATCAATAAGTTTATGGATTAATGATAGCAAGGATTCATAAGCTATTAACATTTATCATACAAATATATATTCTAGTAAAGGTTCCATGCATTACATATTTAAGTCAATATCTAATGTATCACATGATTTCATTTCCAGATAGTAAATCATATCATAGGTTCAACAAAGTTTATATTAGATGTTGGAAGTTCATACATCTAATACCAATTTAATATGAGGCCTAACTCCTCAATATATACATTCTAAATAATCAAAATACAAACTCCTACATTTAGCAACATGATTGCATGATGATGCTATACAAGAAGAAGTATAAAATTTAGCATATACTTTACTTAGATAAGTCCAAGTGTAGCCTTCCCTACACATGGTTGGAGCTTATAAATTTTCATCCACTTGTTTCTTCTTATCTACCTGAAGAGCCTTTACTTGAAAGTATTATCCCATAAAACGGGATGAGATACAAATCTCAGTAATTAAAGGCAAATTCTATTCATATATTTCAATTTAATTAACATATGAGCAATTAATCAAATAAGTATAAGAAATAACAGTTCTATTAGCAAATGAAACAATTAGGCTATCAATGACTACTGTCTTATACTAGTAATCACATTTTCATATGTTAAAGGCCAATAACACCGGGAGAAGCCCGTCCATGGCACTAACTCCCCAATGAGCACAACCAAGGCTCAGTGCATACAAAGGTTTAATCACAATCCGGTGCTTGATCGAAGCACAATGCATGGGTGGCGTCGCATCATAGCTCTACCATGGACTCACAAGATCTAAACGCAATATATCATATAGCCAACCATTCATTATGCATTTCAAAATCATACATATACAGTATATATAAAATTAAAGTAGACATATGTATGAAATTTAACAGTAATCCTAGTTACCTCACTTATAGATAATTCTTTAAGAGCCAACTAAATGTTACTTCAGCCCAACTTCTATAAGAACCAAATTTAGATTTGATTGTTTCCACACCAGAAACTTCATAATATCACCTTGAACTATAGGCAAATTCACACAAAATTAATACTCATACTATAAATTAACTATAGGGGTCTCTAACTAGCAGAAAAAGTATCAAAATGAGGATTTTATACTTACTTAACAACACCTCTAGCAATTTCACCATGGAAACATTAAATAACAAGTTCTATATTTTTGGGTGTGGGTGAAATGCTCCAAACGAAAAACCAATCAGGTCAAATTAAAGAAAAAGAGGAGTGGATTAAGTTATATTATTATTACCTTGGCTAATTTTAAATCTAAAAGTGGGAAATAGTGGATTTGCTCCAAGAACCTTAGCCTCTCTCCAAAACCTCTAAATTTGCTTTGCCTCTTGTGTTTTTTTTTTTTGTAGAATGGGGAGAAGGCTAAGTGTATTTAGGGTTTAGATGGGTTTAAGTTAGGTTGTGGGTTGACCCAAAGCCCCAATTCTATGTGGGTTCAGACTTTTGGTTGGGTTGGGCCAAGGTTTAGGTGTTAAATAGGTTAAATATGAGTTAGGCTTGTACAAGGTAAATATTGGGCTTCTAAGAAAATGAAATGGGGTCTCCCTAAGGCTAAGATTGGGCTTATACATTTTGCCCAAGGCATAATTAAGTTAATCTTGAGACCTCACTGTAAATGTCCAAATTAATTACGAGCCCAATTAAATCTCCATCCTAATTAAATTTTAAGTCCACATCAATAATTTATTTCTCTATAAGTTTCACCATGCCTTTCCACTTACTTAGTTTTACTAATTACTCATATTAATTCCCTAATTATCATAATTAGTCTTAGTTGATTTTGGGATGTTACAGAAATAGGGTTCATTATGCTAGGAAAATGCTTTGTTGGCGGTTATTTTTTCCTTTTATTGTAACAAAAGGGGCTACCATTTGTTGGCGGTTCTTAACCGCCAACAAAGGTAGCCCTTTTATTGGGTTGTTGTTATAACTGCCAACAAAAGTTCATACTTTTATTGGTGATTATTTAACAATCACCAATAAATATTGACTTTTATTGGCAGTTTAACAATAATTGTCAACAAAATAGGACTTTTGTTGGCGGTTTTAAATAGAACTGCCAACTTTTTTTTTTGTCATCTAACTCTAGTTTATGCACTTTAGTTCGTTTTTGTTCTACAATTCTGCTAGCCATCAATTATTCATTAACTCAAAACAACCAGCAAAAAGAACTATTATAAAGCAATCAAATAACAATTGCAATCAATAAATCAAATGTTACTAAACAATATCAAACCAATAGAAATTAACACAAAAGAATTTTAACTAAATCAACAGACATGTATTCTTTACAATATGCATCTGGAAAGTATTGCAAAATGAAATAACAACAATTTGAAGTTAGATGATTGAATTTGGTCAAATTTTAAAAATATATTTTTTTAAAACAAGTTCTATATTAAAAAAAATCCAACAGTATAACAACTTAAAAATAGAGATTCTCTAGGTCTTAAACCCTTTTTTTTTCTTACAGCTAATAACAGCAAATTGCACACTAATATCACCAAATACGATTTGTAACGACAGATTATCAGTAATTGATACCATCATATAGTTAAATTTTATTACATAAGGAAACAGAGGCAAGGAAAACCATCCAATCACTTAAAGGAACTGAATTACATACTATGTCTGGGATTGTTGAGTGTCAGTATATGATGATATCCCTAATGAATCTCATCACGTAGTACCCACAATTTGTGTTGTTTGGTTGTTTTGGATATTGTAAAAATTCAATAAAAAAACATATTAAATATAGGAAATTGTATACTCAATAATTGCCTAAATATTGATAAATACTTTTACTTTGTTCCATTTGAATAATGCGACGGGTGTTTTTGACTTCAGTACCTTAAGCCCACGATTTGTGCAGAACATTACCACGGCTCTATCAAGCAAGTGGAAAAAAAATTCAATATAAGAAACTATTTTGAAATTAAAATACACAACTATATAGCAATACGTAGAAAATAAATACATATTCTTATTGCTTAAATAACTCTTGCATATATTCATGGTTCATTGGGTCATCATTCAAAGGATCCATATAATATATCTTAAGAGCAAATGGATTGATAACGATCAACATCCAGTGTCTCCTAAGACAATTGACTAGTGTTAGCAAATTCTAATTAAATAGTTGATATTGATATTACATGTAATTGAAAAGTTCAGTATTAAGTGACTCATCCTTACAAGTAAAGAAACAAAAATAACACTTCATTCTTAACTCCTACAACAAATAGTCTATTTTTGTTGTGACTGACTTGTAGGCTAGCTATATGATATTTGTGGAGAAAAAGTAGCAATGTCATGAGGATTGATAAACATAAATCTCTTCGTAATGTTGCCAGAGACCAAGATTATATGGTACAAGTACCTAAGATGAAAAAATAAATAAATTAATGATAAACTGATATGAACCTAGCAAAAAAAATAATTTATGTATAGTAGATGAAGTTACCTAATATATAAATTAATAGTAGTGGCCCTTATCATTTCACATTGGAGGATATCATTTATTACTTCCATTCTAAGCACATCATGTGTTTCTCTATTGTAAATCTCTTTTTCAAAATTTATAATTTTTATGTTATCATCCCCTAACATTTGTTTTGCTAATGCTTCAAGAGCAAATCTATATTTGTTTGAAACCTAAAAGTTGAGCTTTGGCTTTAATGTTGTGGTCATTGATTCCGTACTAAGTTTTGATGCTTTTCAAGTGTTTTCCCTTATACTGCGCAACGAAGTGAGTTAGTTTAATTTAGAATCAATAAAAAATTATAAGGAAGTGAAAGATAAGGAAGTGTTAACTAATAAACCTATCTTGATGGAGCCACCGTAATGAGATTGGTGGGCCATATAATGAATCTCCCTATTGCTTGTCCTATCATTCTTGCATCTTCGGTAAGAATAGCCAATTTAGCATTCTCCTCCATAGGGATATTAACCACTACTTTCGTTTGGTTGGCGGGTAATATTGCATTGTGAAATGTGTCTCTTGTAATGTTATACATATGACCCTCTGCAACCATGTGACGAGTAAGGGTGTTTGACCATATTAATAGTCTACTTCGCCCTAGACAAATCATAACAAAAGAAATTATTGATAAGTAGGGAAAGCACTTAACTGTTAACTTAGTTAAAGAAAGTAATTACCTTAGAGAGATGTTGAGAGGGAAGTGTGCAGCTATTTTTACCATTGGGGTTGCCTTCCACTACCTGCATCCCCATCATCTGCATCTTGATCCAAATTTCAATAAGGCATCGTTGATCCTCTAGTTACTTTTTCAACTTAGATTGCTCTTACTCTTATCTTTCCACATTCTCTTTCAACTCGGCAACCTCAGCTGAAAAATGAAACTTTGAGTGCTTTTGTGTCCTAAAATAGTCTCTTAAACTAACGCTAAAGCCGACACCTTTAACACAACCAGGGTGCTCCAGGACATCAAGCGCCTTGCCCAATATATCATCACCCCTTAAGAGCACATCACCTTATGGGAAGGTCTGTGATAAGGCATCTTGTGACACAAATTAAAAAGCAAATGTTATTAAAAGTAGGAAAATGAAATAGACTAATTAAAACTTTTGATAATCAATTAATACTTACACATTTATTCCACACTTCAAAGATGCGCTCATTCTCAATTTTGCCCGCTTTATTGACTCGAGCTTCCTTCCAAAGAATGTAACAGGATACTGAGCTAACTTATGATCCCTCTTGCTCGATCTATGTATTAGGAAAAAAAATAAATGTGTAGTACTGCATCAAATTATATATTCATAAATAGATAACATATATATTCATATACCATCTATTGTTCAAGGCCTGAGTACCCCAATTGGCTTTTCCTGTGTAACATTTGTTGTTTTAAAAACCATAAACTAAGAAGATTATTAAAGGAAGTCTCCTAAATTGAATGATTAGAGGCCTAATAAAATTATAACAATAATCTAGACAATTATAAATAGGGATACAAGGCTTAAGATACCCAGAAACCAGAGCCAGAAAAGCTAAACAAAAATTAATGAAAATGGAGTGGTATTTTTCGTAATTTTGAACAACTTTTAGAAAACTTAAAGGAGGAAACTTTAAATAGGAAAATTAAGTTTCTCAAAGTTCTCAGAGGCTTTAAAAAATATAGGAACCCCTAGAATGATTAAAATCTCTTCGGTTTACGTTTTATAGTGTCAATTGACTGAAACTTTCACTGATTCATTTGAAAAAATTTTAAATCCAATTTGGGTGAAACTAAAGGCATTTTATAAATTAAAGGACCTAATTTTTATAATAGAAAAGAAGTATCTTAAAGAAGAGTTGAAATGAGCCTAAATGGAAAGAACCAAGAAAAGGGACAAAATTAAAATTTTGAAAAAGTCTTAAATGAGCCCCTTATGTCTTATTTACATGCCCCATCTCCTCCTTCTTTCTTGACTGACCTAATTCTACACCAAAATAAAAGGGAGACTAGCTTGAGGAGGCACACCAAAGGAAGAGCAAAGGAGGGAGAAAATAAAGCAAAAGTGTAAGAATTTCATGGATCTTCATGTCTTCTCCTTCATTAATCTTCTTCTTTCTTTCTCCCATGGTATTGGTGACTAATTTAGGATTGATTTATGGCTGATTCAATAAGAGAAATTTAGAATTGGAAGGAGAAGCTAGAAGCACTTGAAAGATCATTGAAAAAGTTTTGAAATAAGGTAAAAACTATGGCATTTTATTGCTTCCTTTTACTTGCTCTTCTCATGGTAGTTTCAGCTAACCCTAGACCCATCAATAGGGAATGAATTTAAGCCAAAACAAGGTAGAGGTAAGGGTTTTCAAGCATGAGAAATAATAATATGCAATTAGATTCAAAAGAAAAGCTTTAGAATTCAAGTTGTAAATTATAGGGATTTTGTTGCACCTAGCCATTCTTGAAGCCTTTTAAGGATATTCTAGACTATATAAGAGTATGTATGAGATCTTAAGACATCTAGGAAGCTTCACAAGTGCCAATGCCCTAAGAAAAATCAAGCAAACTCTATAGGTCCAATTCCTTGAGCATGTCTTGGCCAAGGCTAGAAGTAGCACCTAGGGAGAGTTTTAATTAATTATAAGAATAGGAATGGCTTAGATATGATTAGTAAAGACCAAGGAAACCATTGGTTTGAATTTAGAAGCCATGGTTTAAGAGATAAAATTTTAGGCTCCATTTTAAGACATAAAGAAGCAATTTGAGTTTATGCTCATTGAATTAAATTGGTGATGACTCTAATGAGTTTAAATGAAGTCATATGACCTAGAATGAATGAGAAATTAGAGCCAAGACCATGAATCCTAGGAGTTGCTTCATTATACACTTATATGGAACCACAACCATGTCTCAGAATAAAGTAAGCTTGCATAGAGTTTGTGTAAAACTAGAACTTGCTCCAATGATGTGGTTATGTCCTATTTGATGTGTCTAGGCCAAGTGAATCAAGTCCCACCTAGTTGCATGTGTGTGGCCGAAAAGGGAAAGGAGTAATCAAAGGGAAAAGTTATGTTCTTGTTTCAAGGTAGCTTTTTAACCTTATTTACATGCATTTCTTGGATGTTTGCTTATCATTGGATGCTTATGTGTATGTTTAAACTATGAGATATGTTCTTAGCTATTGATTACATGTTATGGCACCATTATACTTCTTGAAATATGTTTTTGAATGCAAAGTGGCTTGAATGGGTATGTTTATACCAAAAATCCCTTAGAATAGGTAAGGATAAGCTAAAAGTCTCTAAGAATAGGTGAGACAAAGCCAAAAGTCTCAAGAAGAGTTAGGCTAAGTCAAAAGTCCCTTGAAAGTGGGTGACGCAAATCCAAAAGTCCTAAAAAAATTGAATGAGATTAGACCAACACCCTTTAGATCCTATATTTGACATGTATGAGTTCACATAATAAAGAAATTGATTTATGTATGTTCATGAGAAATGTTTATAGCATGCATGCATTCCTTAACATGTAATTACATCATACATGTATGTTTAAAAGGGTAAAGAGCTATTGGATTTTTTTGAATCTCACTTTTTCTTCATGTAACACCATCTCTATATATCTATTAACTCATGGCATACTTGGCATATGATATATATTTACATGAAAATAGCACTTTTTAGCAACGGTTAATTGCGTAATTGAAAGCCCATTTAATTCATTCTTGACTTTAGGAACTATGTAGGCTTACCAATAACATTATTCATGCATAAAATATCCATTTATATTAAAAAAAATCATAATTTATCACATAAATCTCGGATCTTGGACCATATTACACAATATCAAAATTTTGCTATCGGGTTATAGGGCTAGTTTTCTTATATAAATTTTAGAAATTTATAACTAATTCTAAAAAAAATCAAAATCATACATGCTATATCTTTCTAGAAATATCTAGATGTTAACTAACTAGTAAAAATAATTCTAGACCAAGAAAAAAGCATTTAGGCCATGGAAATTAATAGAACAATAACCTAGGTTATGCTTTTAGACTAGTGCAGACCCTGAAATTCAAAAATTCATAACTCTCTCTATACTGATCCAAATTGAGTGCTCTCAATGGCTATAGAAACATTATAATGTCTAGTTTATCTCTGTAAAATTGAATGAGTATTTGATTACATTTGATCTATGAGTGACAAAGGAATGCAAACTGACCATATGAACAGTACCCTTGATAGTTTCTGCATAATTTGGCCAACTTTAAAAAATGATAATAAATTGTTTAGAGCTCCAAATTGTGTGCTCTTTAGCTTTATAAAAATGTTTTAGATGAGACCTATTTTCTTGCCAAATTTCATGCAAAAACTCATCTATATGGTTAGACTTTGGTTTAGCTCAAGAAAATGGTCAAATTAAAGTCCATAAAGGGATAAAAAGGCACCAAATTATCTTTTACTCAATCTAAAACCATTTGAGCATATCCAAAAGTATAAACATAGCCCATGAGAGCATCCCAAATGGTCTAAATCCTCATGAATTTCAAAATCACCATCCCAGTTGCTAATATACACATATATATCAAGGCACTTGGATGGCAAAAACTAACATATGCATACATTTAGTTCCAAAATGGATTTATACATCACATTTACATGCTCTTACACATGCTCAATAATTTACATTTCATAAACATTATTGTGTTACAAACTTTGACATCAAAATGCCTAAAATTCTTATTCCATTGTCAAAGTCCCATGCTTTAAGATGTTTGGCCTCTATTCCTTTGTCCACTTGGCTCACCTAGACATAGTTAGGCATATGTGGAGGAAGAGTAAGATTCACAGAATTCTAATAGCTCTTTACCCTTTCAAACATACATATATGATGCATTTATATGTCAAAGAATACATGCATGCTATAAATATTTCTTATAAAAATATATAATCAATTTCCTCATCATATGAATTCATACATGTCAAACATAGGCTCTAAAGGATATTAGTTTAGCCTCACCCAATTTCTTTGAGAATTTTGGATTTGCCTCACCCACTTTCAATGGACTTTTGACTTAGCCTTACTCTTTCTTGAGACTTTTAACTTTGTTTCATCCATTCTTAAGGACTTTTAGCATAACTATACCCATTCAAGTCATTTTGCATTCAAAATCACATTTCAAGAAATGTAATAGTACCATAGTATGTAATCAATAGCTAAAAACATATCTCATATCTCAAACATACACACAAGTATCTAATGACAAGTAAACATTTAGGAACACATGTAAGAAAGGTTAAAAAGCTACCTAGAAGCAAGAATACAAACATTTCTCTTTGGTTACTCCTTCCCCTTTTCAGCCATGCACATGCAACTAGGTGGGGCTTGATTCTTTTAGCCTAGACACATCAAATGAGCCATAATTAAATCATTGGAGCAAATTCTAGTTTCACACAAACTCTATACATGCTTACTTTATTCTAAGACGTGGTTATGGTTC
The DNA here is from genome assembly GCA_032878935.1 of Erythrophleum fordii. Classification (NCBI taxonomy): domain Eukaryota; kingdom Viridiplantae; phylum Streptophyta; class Magnoliopsida; order Fabales; family Fabaceae; genus Erythrophleum; species Erythrophleum fordii. The sequence goes on along the minus strand of JAVQMF010000053.1, from coordinate 40,713,028 downwards.
CATATAAGTGCATAATGAAGCAACCCTTAGGATTCATGGTCTTGGCTCTAAATTCTCATTCAATCTAAGTCTCTTGACTCCATCTAAAATCTTGGAGTCATTACAATTTCAATCCAAGGAGCCTATACTTAAGTTGCTTCTTTATGTTTTAAAAAGGAACTTAAACCTCCATTTCACAAACCATGATTCTTAAATTCAAACCAATGCTTCCTTTGATATTCACTAATCATATCTAGGCCATTCCCATCCTTGGAATTAATTGAAACTCTCCATAGGTGCTTATTCTTGGTTTGGCTGAGACATATGCATACTTGAAGACCCAGGGAGTTTGCTTGATTTCTCTAAGGGAATTGGCACTTGTAAAGCTTCTTAGATATCTTAGGATCTCATATATACTCTTACATAGGCTATACTATCCTTGGAAAGCTTCAAGCATGACTAGATACAACAAAAACCCTAAGTTATATAACTTGAATTCTAAAGCTTTTCTTTTAAATCTAATTACATATTCTTATTTCTCATACTTTAAAAACCTTTGTTTCTTCCTTGCTAAAACTAGAACTCATCCTCCTTTTAGTGGTCTAGGGTTGGCTAAAAATTCACCCATGGAGAACAAGGAAGAAGTAGCAAAGAAAGCCATGAAAGTTACCTTGATTTCACACTTTTTCAAAAGTTCTTTCCCTTGCTTCTTGTCTCTCCTACCATTTCTATCCTCCTCTCACTGAACTAGCCATGAATCATCCTCAAATCAATCATCAAAACCATAGGAAAAGAGAGGAGAAAGAGGAGAACAAGATTGGTGAAGGAAGAAGCATGAAAAATCATGGATTTTCTTATCTTTTTGCTTGGTTTTCTCTTCTCTTCTTCCTCTCTCTTCATGCACCACTTCAAGAAGCTTAAAGTTCTATTTTGGTGTAGAAGAAAGTCAATCAAGGTAGGTGGAAGAAGTAGGGCATACTATATATAGGCTAGGGGTTCATTTAAAACTTTTAAAACTTTTAATTTTGTCCTTCATTCTTGTTTCTTTCCATTTAAAACTTATTTTAACTCTTTTTTTAGAACTATATTTTTCATTATGAAATTTAAGTCCTATAATTCATAAAATTCCTTTGGTTTCATCTAAATTAGATTTAAAATCTTTCCAAATAAATCAGTCAAAGTTTGGATTAACCGACATTCTAAAACATAAACTAGAAGGGTTTTAACCATTTTAGGAGTTCTCATGGTTTTTAAAGTTTTTAAGAATCTCGAGAAATTCAATTTTTTATTTAAAAATCTCTTCATGAAGTTTTCTAAAAAGTGCCCAAAATTATAAAATTGCCACTAATTTTCGTCTAATTTTATTTAACTATTCCAGCTCTGGTTTTCAGGCATTTTAAGCCTTTGATCCTCATTTTTAAAATTTTTAAATTATTTTTCTAATTTTATTTAGCCTCAAATCTTTCTATTTAGGGGACTTCCTTTTTATAACTGGCTTGTTTCTAACATTTTCAAGAAAATTGAACATTACACCCTCATATGTCTAACTATGTCTACGTGAGCCAAGTGGAGTAAGAAATAGAGGCCATGCACCTTGAAAAGTGAAACTTTGAAGGAATTTTATGCATTTTGATGTCAAAATTTGTATCTATATGATGTATATGTGATGTATACCTTTAAGCATGCTTAAATACATGTAACTAGGATGTATGTATTAATTTTGAAGCCAAATGAATGGTCATGTAGATTTTTGACATCTTAAAGCCTTATGCACATGTGTATGGATTCAAGTAGAAAGTTGATTTTGAGATGCATGATTATTTGGACTATTTGGGATGCTCTCATAGGCTATGTATATGCTTTTGGACATGCTCAAATGGTTGTGGAATGATTAGAAAGCCATTTGGTGCATCTTGACCCCTTTATGGACTTCAAATTGACTATTTTCTTGAGCTAAACCAAAGTCTAACCAAATGGATGAGTTTTTGCATGAAATTTGGCAAGAAAATAGGTCACATTAAAATCTTTTTATAGAGCTAAAGATCACCTAATTTGGAACTCCAAATAATTTATTATAAATTTTAAAAATTTTCCAAATTATACAGAATTGTCCCTATTGCTGTTCATATGATTAGTTTGTATTTCTATGTCACTTGATAGTCAAATAAAGTCCAATGCTCATGATATTTTTAAAAAAATAAACTAGACATCATAATCTTGTCATAGCCATTATGAGCACTTAATTTGGATCAATATAGAGAGAGTTATAATTTTTTGAATATCAAGGTCTGTATTAGTCTGAAGCATGACCTAGGGTACTATTCTATTGATTTTCATGGGACAAATGCTATTATCTTGATCTATAATTATTTTTAATCATTATTTGACATTTATAGCTTTCTAGAAAGTTATCATATGTATGATTTTTATTTTTCCAAAATTAGTTATGAATTTCCAAAATTCATATAAAAAAAATGGCCTTGCAACCTGAGAGCAACTTTCTGGTTTTGTGAAGTATAGTCCAAAATCTAAGATTTGTGTGATGAATTATGATGTCTTTGATATGAATGAGTATGTTATGTATGGAAAATAAATTATAGAAGCTTAAATGATTTGTTAAGCCGTACACAGAGTATTTTGGCTTTTAATGTCGCTAAAAACTGCTGCTAAAGGTATGATTTCCACGTAAATGTGTAAGAATGAGCCTTTGTGATATAATTAGAAGGCTAGGAAGTTAAGGCATTACATCCTATATGAGTATTATATATTTTGCTCTTTCTTGATTATTCTAACTTAATTTCTGTGAAAAGACATAATAATCTAATCAATACATATTGTTACACAGTAAAATCAACAACTATATGTTATAGAATATGATTACCTTGAAAGACTCATCTTGTCATTGACTTAAAAATGTATCCCAAGCCTCCTGAGTTATCATAGCTCAAAATAATTCAAGGGGATGGTCAAGGATATTCCCGTCGGCATCTCTTAAGAATGTACTACTGAGTATGTAGGGAAACGATCATAATACCTTGACAGTTGTCTCAAGTACAAACCTCATTTGACTCTGATCAATATCAAAAGACATCTATAAACTAACATAATCAAATTTCAAAGCATGTATATATAAGAAAGAACATAAACAAAGTGGCAGAATATGTTACTGCTATTTCATCCGAAATGGCGCTCTTTATGGCATTGTCACCTCTTCGTCAATCACTTACAGTGATGGGCACATTCATACAAGTCATAACTTTGATGTAGCTAATTAATTTTTTATTATTTTTCTTGATTGGTTGACCCTTGTTATTCCACTTAACCCTAAATTTCTTTCCAATACTTCTTGTGCAGGTCACCTCTTTTAAAATAGTTAAACCTTGTTTAATTTGGTTTATCTCCTTCTTCACATCATCTAGAGTACTGTCATAACCACTTGGAGAAGCTATTCACCTACAATGAAAATTGAAAACATAAGTTAGAAGAATAAGCAAAATTAATTCAAAGATTAAAAGTAAAAATATTTAAAAAAATTCAAGGGAACAAATTAAGAAATTAAATAATAAGATGAAACATATGTATCTATGACAATCTTTTTCTTTTTCTCATATGATTTTTACTTCTTTGCTCTTTCTTTAGAATCTAGATACCCTCTTTATGATCTCTCATACATAGGGCATCATCTTCAATGGAATTACTTTCAAGCGATGTTCCCAAGAAGGAATCATCCTCAAAATCGATATGTTGGTCGTGTTGAACATTATCTTATCCTCATTCATTTTGTTTGTGAATAGAATAATGGATCACTGCTTAATACTAGGATTGGGGACATAGAACACTTGTTGAGCTTAGGATGCAAAAATAAAAGGCTTATCTTTGTACCCTACCTTTTTAAGATCCACCTGAATAAACCCTAACCCATCAATCCTGTAATATCCCACATCGAGTAGGAAGACCCTGGGCTAGAGCCTTATAAGTGGAAGTAGTACTTTCCCCATGTGGATGCATTTTCCTGGGAGTTAATGTGAGAAGCCATCTTCCAGGAAGAACAAAACCCCAAAGTTAATAGGAGAAGCCATCTATCGAGGACAATATCCACGGGACTCTGTAAGGTGTTTAGTATTAGAGCTAGCCTAGCCACTTATGCAACCTGAGAACAGGTTGGCCTTAAAGGGGGGTGGATTGTAATGTCCCACATTAGGTAAGAAGACCCTGGGCTAGGGCCTTATAAGTGGGAGTAATAATCTCCCTATGTGGATGCATTTTCCTGGGAGCTAATGGGAAATGCCATCTTCCAAGAAGAACAATACTCCAAAGCTAATGGAAGAAGCCATCTACCAGGGACAATATCTATGAGGCTCTATAAGGTGTTTAAAATGTAATATCTGATTCTTTGAAAACGAAAGAAAACATGAGAAACATAATGTACGGTTTCTCCGTAAACATAAGAAATTCACCGATACAAAGGAAAGTCTCCTAGATAGAGTGAGTTGAGGTCCTAAAAGATTCATGTAGTATTCTAGACTCTTAAAAATGAGAATCCCAAGCTCAGATGAAAAGAAAAATAGAGCTAGAATGAAGAAATGAATTTGAACGAAAGGTTGACAAAACGTAATGATATTTTTATAATTTTGAGCAAATTTTGGAATTCTCATAGGAGGGCTTTTTAAATAAAATTTTTGAATTCTCTGGGGTTCTCAGAGGCCTTGAAAACCATGGAAAGTCCCGAGACAGTTAAAACTCCTCCAGTGGACGTTTTCCAATGTCGATTGACCCAAACTTTAACTGATTCGTTCGGGAAGGTTTTTGCTCTGATTTGATTGATTCCAAAGGAATTTTACTAAATTGGAAACCTAAATTTCATAATGGAAAATAAAGTTCTAAAAAAAGATCTAAAATAAATTAGAAACAAATTGAAAAAATTTTAGAAGCCATGGATAGTAAGATAGTATCATAGGTTCCATATTATGGCTTAAAGAAGCAACATCTAGTTAGGCTTCTAGATTTGATTGTGTGATGACTCTAAGAGGTTTAAATAGAGTCAAGAATCATAAATGAATGGAGAGAATAGAGCCAAGATGATGTTCTCTTAAGGTTGCTTCATTAAGTACATTATAAAACTATAAAAGAGCCATATGAACCATCTAGTTTCTCTAGTGAATGTATAGCTTTAGAATTTGGGTCAAGAGTATAATTAGCTTCCATATTATATGTCTAGGCCAAAGGAAACACATTCCACCTCTTGTGAGTTTGAGGTTGAGGGAGAGGACTCAAGGTTCAAGGAAAAAGTGTACTTGTGTGGCAAAGGTAGCTCTCTCCACCTTCTCTTATGCATGAATGTGTGCTTACATAATCTTTATATATGTGTATGTTTATTTTACGCCATGAAATGTATTCAAGTATGATTTCATATACCATGGTACCATTATGATGTTTTATGCATTCAAATGATATTTTATATGCTTGCCTTGGTTTTCTTGAGTATGGAGAAGCGAAGAGCCCTTTAGCCATGGTGAGGATGAGCCAAGAACCCTTGAAATTAATTGAGACAATGTAAATAATCTCCTAAGAGTGAGGTAGACTCTTAAGAGTAAAAGTTGAGTTAAAACCTCTTAGAAAAAATGGGTGAGGCAAGTATAAAATCCATAAGTGAATGGGTGAGGCTAATCCATTTACTTGACAAGCCTATGTATGCTATGTATGACTTGTTCAAATGCCAAGAAAGCTTCTTGAATGATTGCACATTCCATGATGCTCATGCATGCATTTTCAAGGCTTATTTTGTATCTTTATGTGTGATTGAAAGGAAGATAAGCTATTAGAATTCTTTGAATCTCATTCCTTCCTCTACAATGTCTTAACATGCTAGGTGGACCAAATGACCAAGGTGATGGAAGCCACTAAGTTGGAAGGTAGGAGATTGACATCAAAGTATCTAAAATTGCCTAGTTTTGTCTCTTTCATAGCCATACCAATGACATATGATGTAATACTATGATGAAAATGTTGTATAATCATTTGAACATGTGTAAATACTTATATATATGATATATGAATGAGAATTAATGCCATATGCATAATATAGCATGATTTAGGTATGAAATGGCTAGACTAGACATATGCATTCTTATGTATATCATGGGGTGATTGAGTGAGTTTGAGAAATTTGTATTTGTGCACCTTTGAAACAAGTTTAGAATGTCATTTTAGTGCATTCCCACATGCTCAAGTTGTAATATCTAGTTTTCATTAAATGACAAAAATAGATATTCAAAGCAAGTCCCTTGAAATGAGTCATTTAAGACCAACAAAAATTAGAATAAAATTTTAAATAATAGAAAATGAGAATTTAAGCCCTGAGTTATCCAGAAATCGAGCTGTAGTGATTCAAAAAATTTGTCAAGAGGCCAGTGGTATTTTCGTAAATAATTGCAATTTTGGAAAAACACATAGGAGGGCTTTCTAAATAAAACTTTTGAGTTCTCTGGGTGCTCAGAGGCCCTGAAAACTATGGGAAGCCCTGAGATAGTCAAAATCTCTCCGGTGTATATTTTCCAATGTCGGTTGACCCGAACTTTAACCAATTCATTTGGGAAGGTTTTAGCTCCGATTTAAGTGATTCCAAAAGGCATTTTACTAAATTGGGAACATAAATTTTATAATAAAAAAGACGATTCTAAAAAATGAGCTAAAACAAATATAAAACGAAAATGCCAAAATAAAGGGACAAATTTAGAATTTTTGAAATCTTTATATTCTTGAACCTTCTATATGATGCACGTCCCTTCTTCTCCCATTTTGACTGACTCACTTCTACCCAAAAATAGAGAGGAAGACCAGAAATTTTAGGTGCACAAGGGAGGAGGTAAAAAAAGGAGAAAAGGCCAAGAAAAAGGTATGAAATCAATGGATATTCTTAGTTCTTCCTTAAGCAAAGTTGTTCTCCTCTCTTTGCTCCATCTTTCTATGGTTTTGGATGCTTAAATGGTTTTATTTTCACCTTGAACCAGAGGGCAAAGTTTAGAAATTCAAGGAGAAGGATAGAGTAAAGGAAGAACCCTTTTGAAAGAACTTGATTCAAGGTAATTTTCTTGCAAGATGTTGCTTCTTCTTCCTTAGCTTTTTCTCCCATATTTCGGCCTCATACAGAATCAAGAGAGGAGGGAGGTTTCTGACTTAGAGCAAGTATGAAACATATAAATTAGTCTATAGGAAAGTAGAATATGCAAATAAATTGGAAGGAAAATCAATGAAATGCAAGAATGGAAAGTGTGAAGCTTTTGAATGGGATATAAAAGTTGAATTAAATATAAACTTTCTTGCATGTGTGAGTGTTTATTTGAGTTCTAAGACCTCTAAGAAGCCTCCCAAGTGTGTCTCCCATCAAGAAAAAATCAAGAAGTTTATGAACCCTTCCTCCCCCTTATGTTTTAGCCTAGGCTAGTTAAATAGGTTAGGAAGTGTTTTAATTTGTTCTATCCTTGGTTTGGGACTTTATATGATGGTAGAAGGTTAGAGGAACCCTTGAAAAAAATTTAGAAACTATAGAAAGTGAGATGACCTTATCTATTCCATAATATGACCTAAAGAAGCGATATATAGTTAGGCATTTTATTTTAGTTGTGTGATGACTCCAGAAGACTTAAAAGGAGTAAAAAATCATATATGAAAGGAAAGAACAAAGTTTAGAATTTATTTGATGGGTATTGCTTCATTAAGTGTATTCTTGGAACCATAAAAGGGTTTATAGATAAAGTTAGTGTGTGACGGAGATGTGTAGCCTTAGAATTAATTTTATGAACCTAATTGGCTTCCATAAATTGTGTTTAGGCCAAGAGAAATCATTTCCACAACTTTGTGTGTGTGTGAGGCTGAAGAAGAGAGAGCAAATTCAAGAGAAAAAGTATGTGGTTACACCCAAGGTAGCTCTCTCTACCTTCTATTATGCATAAATGTATGCTTGACTTATCTTTGAATGTGTGTATATGAATTTTAATCCATGAAAAGTACTCTAGCATAATTTCATATGCCATGGTACCATGATGATGCCTTGTATTTTCAAATGATATTTGTTATGCTTGCTTAGGTTTACTTGAGTGTGGTGAAGTCAAGAACCCTTAGTCATGGTGAGAATGAGCAAAGAATCCTTAGAATTGGTTAAAACAAAGTAAAGAGTCTCCCAAAAATGAGGTTAACTCCCAAGAATAAGGTTAAGTAAAAAAACCTCTTAAAGAATGGGTGAAGCTAATTCACTTACTTGGCAAGCCTTTGTATGTTATATGTGACTTGCTCAGATGTTGAAAATATCTCTTGAATGATTGCACATCCTATGATATTCATGCATGCATTTTCAAGATTGGTTTTGTATCTTTTATGTGTGATTGAAAGGGAGATGAGCTATTGAGATTCTTTGAATCTCATTCCCTCCTCTCCAATGTTCTAATATGCTAGGTGGACCAAGAGAGCGAGGAAATGGGGGCTAACCATTTGAGAGATAAAAGTTTGACATTAAAGTACATAGATTTGGTTACTTTAAGGCCTTATGGCAAATGATGTAATATATTGTTGTATATGTTTTGTGACCATATGAGCATGTATTATTATGTCAATGTATCATGTACAAATGAGAAATTATATTATGGGAATGTTAGAATGTAAATTGAGCATATAATGGCAAGCTTGGTGCTTTGATAAATTTGTGCAATTATCTATAAATGGAAGTGGAATAGCCAAATTGAGAGGCATGAGGTTTGAAGCCACTTGGGTAGTTCATATAAGATATATTCATACTTTTAAACTTTCCCAAGAGGTGCCAAACATCACAAGCAACCATTTGGACACTTTGGTATCTTATATGGAGCAAAAATTGACCATATTAGAATCCTATACCACTTTTTCTCCAAATGAGCTCTTCTTTATCTAAGATTTGGCATGAAATTAAAGCTTGTTAAGAGCTTATTGGAAAGTTAAATTGTAAAATTTTTGGAGGTCTATAAAATATTTGATGAATTTTCAAAATTGAAAAAAATTTCTGATTTTGGTTCATGGTACTATTCACACTGGTCTGAAAATGAATTCTATCACTCAAGGGGCAAATGATGTCTAATTATCACAAAATTTTATAGGAAGAAACTGGACATTCCCAATGACTTGTACCAATTAGAAGCACCTCATTTGGATGTCTAGAGAGGGAGATATGAATTTTTGAAGTTTCTATCCAGTATCAGGCACCCAAACTGACCTCAGGTACTATTTGACTAGGTTTCGAGGTCTAGACGTGCCTAAATTGGTCTAGAGTTATTTTCCCTCTATCTAACATCTGTATCTTTTTATATTAGTATCATTTATATGGATTGGATTTTTGTGAAATTGATTGGACATTTTTGAAATTTGTAGCAGAAAGCTATATCAGTACTAGTAGCTAGTTAGACCTCTGCAATTTTTCAAATGTCAAATATCTTTTGTGTAATGTTTCATGGCCTGGTCATATTTTTAGCATAAAGTAAACATGTGTAGCTTTCCATAATAGTAAAAAATGCATAATTTTGATTTTTTTAGAATTAATTATAATTTTCCAAAATTTGTGACAAAAGTGAAAAAATTCTGGCTGAAATTGCATCCATGAATTTTATGTATCCCCTTGCCTTGCATGAGTTCTAGGCAACTTTTAGGGATGAAAATGAGTTGTATTTATTTAATTAAATATTAGAATATAATACGTGAGCTCACATGGCCTATAGGACATCGAATGAAAAATTTATATGTGACGCAACGCAACGCTAAAATACTCATTATTTTAATACCATTTTCTTGCTTCTTATGTGAGATGCATGGTTGAAGCATGAGAATAGCATAGAATGAGCTAAGAAATTATGGTGTTACACAAGTGGCCACACAAGCTTTAGAAGCAAAATTGGGTACTTTGATACTAGTAAAAACCATAAAAGTGATTAAACTAGAACCCCATAGCACAAACTAACTAAATAGATGAATCTTCCCATAAAATTTGGCAAACATGTACAAATCATTGAGAGATTTTTGGAAAGCTAAAGTTTAGAAAAATTGGAGCTTTATAGCATTAATTATGAATTTCTAAAGTTAGGATTTTTCTGCTATTCTGGTGCATAAACTGTTCATATGGTCAGTTTTGTATTTTGTATCATCCGAGACTCAAATAGTCCAATGCTTGTTACAGGAATAAACTAGGGGTCATAAGATTTTTGTGGCCACCAAGATCACTATATTTGGAGGTCTGAGCAGAGAGTTATGAATTTTTGAAATTTAATGTCAGTACTACTAGTGCCACTTGATCTCCTGTACTGTTCTGTCATAATTCAGTTCTTAAATGAACTTGGCATAGTTTGAGGATATTTTTTCCTTAGATTTAACATTTGTAGCTTCTCAGAATGACTAAATTTTTATGATTTTTATTTTTCTAAAATTAGTTATGAATTTCCAAATTTATGACAATAACCTATGATAGTAGCCCAGATAGCTGAGACCTTGGGTACTTTTTGAATGTCAAACGTCTTTTACTTGATGTTTCATGACCTAAAATTATTTTTAACATAAATTATACATTTGTAGCTTTCGAAAATGGTATAGTGTGCCTGATTTTGATTTTTCTAGAATTAGTTATAATTTTTCAAAGTTTAGGCACAAAATATGAAAATCTTACTCGAGGTTGCATCTTATGTTTTTGAGTATACCATTCATTTGCACGAGTTCTAGGCCACTTCTTGCGCTTGTTATGAGTTGCATTTGTGTGTTTAAATATGGTAATAAAATGGATGAGTCCATACAGCCCATAGAACACTGAATGAAAATTTATCCGTGATGTAATGCAATTTAATTGCATTTTATTATGGCTTTTCTTTGAGAATGTCATGTGCTTCATGGAAATAAGCCTATAAATGGTGGATGATGAGCTATATAAATATGGTGTTACAAATCTAAAGGCCATTCTTATTGTCAACCCATTTACAATATAAAACTAGCATCCAAAACAAAATGTAGTCAAACTCCCATATGCGTTCAATTATCCTAAAGTGCAACATGTTCGCATAGATAGGATTTTTATCTTTAACATTAGAAATATGCATAGACTGAGCTATAAGAGTTACACTACTATTTTTCATTGTACTTTGATCACCTTACACTTTTGTATAGAAAGTGTGGCCATTGATAAGATAATCAGTGTAAGAAAAGACATGCACGATTGGACCTCTTGCTAACCATCTCAATTTTTTAAAGATTGTACCAGGATTCACATCTAACTCCCTAAAAATGTGATTTTTGAACCAATCTTTAAAAAGTCGATTATTTTCTTTCGATATCCAACTTTCATTCTTATTGGGTTCAACCTTTTAAGTATCTTCTTATGCTTTTACACATATGGCTCAACCTTATTAGAGTTGCATAGAACATATAGGTGTGCATGTTCTCACTCTGTACTTGTGATGTTAATTATTTCATTTCCCATAATCCCTTCCTCATCAATTCTTCCCATGTGTCACGATACTGAAAGCCCAATATTATTGACATTAGATAAGTATTTAGTACAGAATTCAATAACTTCTTCAACTATGTACCATTCAACAATGCAACCTTCTGGTCGACTTCAATTTTTAACATACCCTTTTAATATCTTCATGTAATGCTCAATTGGGTACATCCACCTCAAATAAGCTGGGCCACATATCTGTGTCTCCCTAACCACGTGAACAGTTAGGTGAACCATCATATCAAAGAACAAAGACCGGAAATACATCTTAAGCTCACATAAAGTAAACATAATTTATCTTTACAATGTGAGCAATTTTGCAGAGTCAATTACTTTGCTACAAATGGACTTAAAGAAGAAGTATAGTTTAATGATTGTCTCTCGCACCTTTTTGGGCAAAATGGAATGTAGAGCCATCGAAATCAAATGCTCCATCAGAACATGGCAATCATGAGACTTAAGACCCTTCAACCTCAGATATTTCATTGATACAAGTTTTCTAATATTTGAAGAATACCCTTTTAAAACCTCAACTCTATTAAGAAATTCACAAAAAGAAATTTTTCTTTCCTAGATAGAGTATGTGCCATTGGAGGTAGATAAGTACGATATCTTTCCTTCACCGATGCTAATTCTCATCTTATTCCCAAAGCAACTAAGTTCAACCTCGCCTTGATCCTATCTTTGTCTTTCCTAGCATATTGAGTAACATACCAATTACACTGTTACATACATTTTTCTTGATTTGCATCACATTAAGGAAATGTCTCATATACAAGGACTTTCAATATGGCCATTCAAAGAAAATAGATCGTTTCTTCCACCCGCTTTTCCCAAGGTGTCCTACTATCCAAATCTTTTACCTTTTCATATAACTACTCACTAATCAATGGCAAATGTGCATTACCTTCCTCTGTCATCCCATTGAAAGCTTTTCTCCACCATCAGTAAAGATGTCCCAAAGGCAAAAATCTGTGATGCTCGAGGAAGACATTCTTTATACAATGTTCCAACCATTTGGAATATGTGTCTTCCTTGCAAATAAGGCATCTATAACGTCCTTTGATACTGTATCTTGACAAATCCCATATGCGAGAAAGTCATTAATTGTCCCAAATAGCATAGCTTGTAAGTTGAATCTTTCCTCTCTACACCCATCATATACCTCTACTCTCATCTCTCACATTAGCTTCAAATCTTCAATTAGAGGAGTCAAGTATATGTCAATATCATTTTCAGGTTTCTTAGGCCTAGAAATTAGCATAAACAACATCATATACTTGTGCTTCATGCTTAGCCATGGAGGTAGGTTATAAATCACCAAAATCACTGGCCATGTACTGTAGGTACTACTTTAGACACCGTGCTATTTCATTCCATCAGTAGCTAATGCAAGGTGTAGGTTTCTATCTTCTTGCCTGAAGTCAGGGTACTCATGATCAATTTTTTTCCATTGAAGAGAATCTACAAGATGTCAAAGCTTGCTATCTTGAATTCTTTCATCCACATGCCATGTCAAGTGTTTTGCATCTTCTGCACTATTGTACATGCATATGAATTTAGGTATGATGGGAAAATACCATACCATCTTTGCGTGAACTTGATTCTTTCTTTTTATATCTTGAGGCATTACACTTGGGACACTTCTTTAATGATGCATATTCATTTCGAAATAAAATACAATCATTGGGACAAGCATGTATCCTCTCATAACTCGTGCTAATAGAGCATAACATTTGTTTAGTTTCATATGTTTAGCTAGGAAGCTTATTATCCTTTAGTAGCATATTTTTCAAAAGTGCAAGATATAAAGCTCTTATCACTCCGTCTTTTTTCCGCTTTCAAGTTGTAAAACTTCAACATTGTTGACAATCTTGTAAATTTAGTACATCCAGACTATAATGGCTTTTCTACATCACTTTTCAACCTTTCAAATATTTTAGGACAATCTTAAAGATTTGTTTCAACCACATTTGCCATCTCTTCAAGAAGATCAGCCTCATATGTACCTATGTCAAAATCGTTTGAGGCAGAACTCTCACTATATGCCTAATTACTATGCTCATCCTTTGTCTTGCCATGCTTTGTCCAACATGTATAACTTTGGTCAATTCTATTATACACTAAATAATCTTCTTACTTAGTTGCACTAATTCACTTCATATGATAGCAATTCAAATAAGAGCATATAATTTTACTAGAGTCTTTTGTATACTTAACTGCAAACTTAATAAACTCTTTCACTACATTCTCATATTCCCTAGAAAGACGATTGGTAAACATTCATTTTCCATCTAAACCTTTTCAATCTAATAAGAACTAATTTAAAAGAAATATGATTAGTGAATCTTTAATTTGCTTGGACTCCTACCTATTACTCTGCTAAATATTTCCTTATTATATTCTATTTAATTATTCTTTTATTGCAATCTATATTTCAAAGAAAAACCAACAACATGATGACATAAAAATAGAAGTTTCTCAAGCTTTGAACCTTCTGTTTAAACTAAAAGAGAATAATATTCCATTAGTCCATAATCAAAGAATAATGACAAAACAAATTTTCTTTCCTTCTATGTAAGTTATAACTTAACTATATTATATTTTACACATTCTATCATACTAAAAGAATTATTTTGTAAAAATTATCTTAATATGTCACCACAAAAAGAAATAGTTCCAAAAAAAAAGAACAAATACAAAAATGGAAGAATGGAGGATGGGAACCAAAAATGGAGAAAAACAACCACCACTTAATTTGTTCAAAGAAAAAAATATATTAATTACAAATTAATTTTGAAAAAAAAAGGGATGAATTTAGAGGAAAATGGAAGGGGAGATTCAGAGAGAAGAAGCAACATGAAAATGTAGGGCGGATAAAGCAGATTCAGTAGAGATTTCAAATGGGAGGCAGTGGACAATGGTAAAATGGAAATGGCTGATGGTCGTGGCAGAGTAGATCTTGAACGACACTCGGGCAGACGTGGGGCAGTGGATGTTACAATTGGTGGACATGGGACAACAAGGGGCGGACATGAGACGACAGATGGTACAAAGGTGGTGCACAAATAAGCAACAGATGATGCAACGTTGTACATGGATGGATGATGGCGGACAGACAATGAAGTCTTCGTGGGGGAGAGAAAGGCATGTGGTTTCAAGAAGAAGGAAGGCTCTGTTAAGGGGGCAGATGCAAAAAGCTATGGAGAGAATTTAAAATGCAAATAATTAGCGGTTTCAAAAAAACCATCAACTAAAGGGGGCCTATATTGGAAGTTTAGCAGAAACTGCCAACAAAAACCTAACAAAATTTAAGGTTTTTGTTGGCCATTCAATAGGAACTGCCAACAAAAGCTTTATTATTGTTGGTGATTCGTACCTATGTTTTTGTTGGCGATTCCTAAGAATGGCCAACAAATAGCAGTCCACGTGGTCTTTTTGTTGGTGGTTTTAAGGAACTGCCAACATTTCCTTTATTTTTATTGGAAGTTATTGTAAACCACCAATTATACTTAACTTTTGTTGGCACTTTTACATAAATTGCCAATGAATGTGCGACAAATAATTCTTTTTCTATGGTAATGGTTTGACGTATCCATATTTCTTTGAAGTGTTTCTAAATTTTTTAAAAAAAGAAAATTTCAAGTTCATATTTTGAAATAAATAAATAAATAAGTACATTCTTTTTTATTTTTTTATTTTAATTATTATTAATATGAATAAAATAATTTATATAAGATATAATGAACATTAATAATAATATATTAAATAGTTATAAAATGATAATAATGAAATATAAATCAATTATATATAAATAATAATTAAATTAATAAATCAAAATTCTATATTCTATATTTCTATATTGTAAAATTTTGAATTTCTTATAAATAATAATAATACAATTATTATTACAAAACACAAAATTTTATTAAAAAAAAAACTTGACATCACTTGAAAATGGATAAAGGCATGAAAACAAATTAACATCAAGCAAATAGACAAAGGGTGTGAATCTTAAAAAAAGAAAAAGAGCGAAACCAATTTCAAGCCCACCAAATTGTTGCTTTTCCTATCTATGAATAGATCCAAATAAATTGTTGCTCGTCATTTTCATTTTTGTTTAACTCTACTGTCTCTTTCATTGTCATTTTTAAAGGTGGTTTTTACTCTCATTGTTTTTGTATATTTGATACCTTCATGTTTTTCTTCTTCTTCTTCTTCTGAGGTGGTTTCGCTCTATACCTTTACTCTCTCTTCTTTGTTAATTTTTCATTTTCTTCAAGTGAAGTTTTTGGTTGAAATGTTTTTTATTTTTATTGAATTTTTTTATTTGATTTATCTAATTGGTATGTGAAGTTTTTAAATCTAATTAAAATGTTTGGTTAATTAAAATAGTTGAAAACTTTTTTTATTGATTTATCTAGTTGATTGTAATGAGATGAGAACTCATTTGATTATTCTTAATGTATCCTTTCAATTGAGTTCTTTGATATTGTATTAAGGAAGAATATTTGAATTTTTTGAAGTTTTAGATAGAAAAAGTTTTAATTGAAGTGAAAAGCAAGAAATGGATGGATGCAAAAGAAAGGAAGAACATGAACCCATAAAAAAGGAATTGGAAGATGGATGGATGAAGAAGCAAAAAAGAACACAAAGTAGAAAGAGCAATTGGAAGCAACCCAAAAAGTGCATAAAAATAGAAAACCTAGAAAATTGAAAAAATAATTGGATGGA
This sequence comes from Erythrophleum fordii, assembly GCA_032878935.1. Classification (NCBI taxonomy): domain Eukaryota; kingdom Viridiplantae; phylum Streptophyta; class Magnoliopsida; order Fabales; family Fabaceae; genus Erythrophleum; species Erythrophleum fordii. Next base: position 40,696,812 of record JAVQMF010000053.1, on the reverse strand, counting down.
TGCAAAAAAATATCAAACCCATAAAATGCAAAAAGAAAAAGTTTAATAAAAATAATATACTTTGAGACATAAACTATTATTAATTATAAATAATAATAATAATAATAATAATAATAATAATAATAATAATATAAAGTTTATTAATATTCTAAATATTTTTAGTTTATTGTAATATTTATTAATTATTAATATATGCAAAATATTTAGTATATTTAATTAAACTATTTGAAGGTTATAATATGATTTGTGATAGATATGTGTGCAGATACTACTTATTTAATTAAAATTTTAAAAAATTAATAAATTAGTTATTTAAAATTTTTTACTTATTATGTATATTAATTAAAATAATTATTGAAATAAAATAAAATAATTATTATTAATATTATTTAATAATTTATTTTTATTCAAAATTTTATTAACATTATATTTGTATTAAATAAAACTCTTATTTTTAATAATAAATTATAATGACATGAGACGATTTTAGACAATTTCAAAACATACAAAGGATAGAGAAATAGCATTATTAGATGATAGAAAAAATTGTCAAAACAAATTGCTAATAGGGAAGAAAGCGACAGATTATTTGACTAAAATATCTATTGAAAAAGTATGATTTTTTATTGTTTCTGATAGAAGTTTTAGTTGAAAATGAATGTCATTGTCATAGTGACTTACCTTGGTACCAAGACGAAAAATATATCGAATTATGTTTTTCCTACCATCAATGCTACCTGCCTAATCATTATTAGTATAGCAAATTACATTGTAATTATTTTGTGATTTGGACATGATACCGAAGCTCATTGTAACTTTTCCATATCTCAAAATTCCTTTTGCCAATTATGAAGTAGGATTTGCTAGGCTCACTCATAAATTTTGAATCAATGTTGATAACATTTATTATGTTTGTCCTTGTATTAGTCACTATAAAAAAATAGTGTTTTAATGGCATTATCTTAACCATGGTTTTTAAATTGTGGTTAAGATATGTCCTGGCCATGATTATTGCTTGAGACAAAGTCTTAACCATGGTTAATTGAAAACCATAGTCAGGACATGGCCTAACCATGATTCTGTAATAATTATGGTTACACCATGTTGAGTTCTAAACATAGTTAGTCCATAACTATGGTTAAGACAAGACCTAGCCATGGTTTTAGCTTGACTATGAGCCTTTAATTGGCCTAACCATGTTGTAGGCCCAAATCGTGGTTAGGATAAGTCCTAACCATGGTTTGGGTCTAAATCGTGGTTAGGCCAATTAAACTTAACCTAATATCTTAGAGTGTGCTCCCCCTTCTCGATCTCCTCCTTGTTGCAACTAGCACTCTTTCTAGTCACCATCTCTAAATGTAACAAAGAAATCCTAAATGAAGTAGTAAAAGAATGCCATCTCTATTCACCATCTCCATTTCTATAGCTCCACAAACGCCATCTCCATGTATAAATCCACCATCTCCAGTTGTTGTTTGTCTATCAATGAATGCCTTTAGTGACAAATCTGTAAACACCCTTACACTAGCTCTTGTTGACGATAGGTGTACTTGTAGTTTTTGGCATACCTCAATGTACATAAACTCAATTGCACCATAGCTTAGTTGCTGGCTTCATTGCACTTATTATATACATTATTCTTCTTTTTCATTCCATTTATAGTGTCTTATATCATCTTTTCATAAGTAAAACTTGAACATAGAATTTGTAGGCATTCAGAAACAAAGTCCTTAGCTATTGGATCATAAATGTCATTATATTTCTTATCTCTATTTACTTATTTATCCCCCTTTCTTGTAATATTGGTTTCTTTAATGCCATGTTGTTTGATTCCTTTCCATTAGTATTTAGTATTGGTTGTAGAATTATATAATGCTTGTGTCATATGATGATTTTTATGGGATATTGAACAAAGATTTCCTATTTCTCATATAATATTATGATCAAAACATTATGCCTAAATCCCAACCAACTAATCTCAGTGAGCTTAATTTGAATTGCATTCTTTGAAAAACTATCATTTTAGAAATAATTAATGAGCCACCAACAAGATTTGTAGTCAATAAATTTTTACTGAGCATAATTTAATATTGCTTGTTAATGATGGTCTAATGGCTAAGAATTTGACGGTCTTCCACTTAGATAATTTACTAACACAATTATTCATATGTGATCTATATGTGATTGAATTAAACCATTAAGTTTGGGTTTAAAAAAAAGAAAACTAGGAATAATAATTATTTCAATACTAATACCAATCCAAGTGGCTATTGCAGGGCATTAAAACTTAAATATGGATTGTGAATTATGAATTGGCAAAAAGTGAGACTATGAGGGAGAGGTAGTGCATTACTTTAGATCATGTAGTGATGCCTTATCTTTAGTGATGGCTAAGCATCTAGTAAGGTAACTAAATTTTAAATACTAAATTATTAAATTTTTTTTAAAAATTAAGTCTAGAATGCCCATGAATATTTGTGAATTCATTGAATATAAATTTATTTGCAATTTTAATTAATAATATATAGTTGCTATTACTAGAAATTGGTTGTCATTATTAGATATGTTAGCTAAAAATTGTTTTGTTATTGGAAATTAGTTATTATTAGCTAAAAAGTGTTATAGGTTTGCTTGAAAAATATAGGCAAAACAATATGTTAGAAAGTTAAAAGAAATATTTATGGCAATCGTTAAAATTACCACCCTAAAAATTAAAAAATTTTAAGGTCTAACCACGGATTTATCAATAGTTTGTTTTAAATTGTGATGAAAGCCTTCATAACAAACATTTTGACTATAGATATTGTAAGAATTGCTAAATCACTTACCAACAGTTGAAATTGTTGCTAAAGGTACTAAAAAACTATGGTTAAAACCATGATTTTTTGTTCCATGTGAGATAAATCAATGAATTGACAAGGTTTCTACAAATTGTCTCATCCACTTTTTCTTTCATCATCCATTGATAACTTCTCATCTGTCTCACATCCATTAGAGTGAATGTTAGTTTGCAGTCTTTCATTTTGAATGTTTTCAACAAATTGTCAATATATTTTTCTTGAGAAATTAATATTTGTTCAAGCCTTTGTTTAACTCCGATGCCGAAAAGGTATCTCATAAGGCCCAGATGGATCATTTAGTACTCCTTCATCATCTCTTACTTTAAGTCTTCAATCATCCTTGTGTTATTTTTTATATATAGTAAATCATCCACGTATAGTCATAGGATGAGGAAATAGACTTCTTTTATCTTCACGTATAATGATGGCTTACTTGAGCATTTTGTGAGATCGTGATTGAGAAAATGATGCAACTATTTTATAGTAAAGTTAGCAAGTGGCTTAGTCATTCAAGTAATAAAGTAAACTCAAGTATAAGTGTCAATCTCATGAGGAATGGTATTACCTATACTCTAGAGGTTTTCAAAATATTTAGTTAGTGATTGATTATCTATAAGTATGTAGACTAATTACAATCTGATATCCCAGGCCATCCTAGTTGCTAGGAACCTATACCACTACAATGATAGATGAAAGATAGAAATCAGAAGACTCAGTAAATGCTCTAAAGGCAAAAAAGATTCAAACTTGAACTAGATGAAACTTTGACCACTAAAAGCATTTGGAGTTCAACATCCATCAATTTCTGTCTATGGCTAGTTGAATTCCTAATGTATTAAGATTCATGGCCAATGTGTTAAATTATTATAATCCTAATCATAATCTCTTTTAGATAGCTAAATCCAATCTACTAAGTTCAATTATTCATATGAAGCATTAACCTTTAGTGAATTTAAGTTTAATTAATATGAAGAGGTTACGGTCAAATGTATTCTTTCTCAATTAAACCAGGCTACATTTCATTAAACACTTTCATTTTAGGTGAACGACTGGTATGCTAGATCTTAATTGTGCTAATATGAAGTGACTTTGATCAAATGTATTCACTCTTAGAATTTAATAGTAAATTACATCTAGCCTCCTAGCTAACGGCCTAACCTAACAACTTTAATTGGATGTATAAGTATTAACAATTAACTAAGAACTAAGAAGCAATAAATAAAAGTACTAAACCCATAGCAATACTCCATAATTAAATAGAAAATTAATATATCATAACTCATATCAAATGTTCAATAGAAATAAGTCAAGTTCCCATCTATTTGTAAAATTTTTTGCGCCAATAAAAATGTATCAGTCGCCATACGTTTCACAAACGCCTAACAAAAATTATGATAGAAATGATTTTCTTGCTCGGCTTCCGTGCAAGTATAATATTATTGAGTTAAAGACAAAAATATCACACTTTGGTCTTGGCTTTTTATTCAGGAACGCGCGCAAAAGTGGAGTCTCTGCACCAATCTAATCTATTCAAAGTGGGTATACCAAAAAGATGGCTTTGGAATTTCTGAATATTATTAGTGATACAATCATCCTTCGTGCCAATTCACCCCAACCCGAATATCGCACTTTTCTCTAATTAAGGAGGTCGACTAACGGCTTTTTAATAGTCAAGACTTAGAAAGTTGAAATAGCCTTGGTTTCTACCGGAGTCTGCCCGAGCTCCTTTTCTTTATCAAACATTCACATTTGTCTTCTCGGTCTCCAACCAATAGGCCTGTATGTTTTTTTTTTTCAAATTTATTTTTGAACTGAAAAAACACAAAACCTAAAGAGTAGAGCATGATGGGAAAAAGAACAAAGTTGAAATAGAACCCACATACATCATGACTTGCGGTAACACTTATATCCAAGAGATATGCACCCTTTATAATAAAGATAGAACTTAAGTAAAATATATAAATTTATTTAGTCATTCTAAATTTATAACAGCATAATTATTTTGAAAATCACCTCCTGTGATATTTTTCAAAAACAATTGTAAATTGTAGAAAAGATCAGAAAAATATTTAAAAAAATTTATGATTTTGTTGAAAAAAACTTAGGAGCAAAATTCATATCATTCCCAAACGGAGCCTATTTAAGTTGGAATGCCGCTAACACACACATATATATATTGATAGCCGGAATGCCACTATACATGAAAGTATGAAACTATTCCGTTATAACTATAAATTTGCATAAAAAGCATTTTTTTCAATAAATTTGCACCAAAAAAGTGTTTTTTCACCTTGTGATACTAAACAAATTAAACTGTTACAAGCCAAAAGGGGATGAGATGAAAGGGAAGAGACCTTCATCTACCCTTATAACCAAACAATGCTCGTCCTTAATATAATTAAATAATCTAACATAATAATGCTAATCAGCCCCGCCTCCACGCTAAGGGTTTCTATGATCTTTGAGATAACCTAGTAAACTATCCACATATCTTTCTTGTCTTTCTTTATTTACAAATAAGTCCTTCATCTCTTTTATTTTTTCCCTATAGATCCTTCCCTCTTCTTCCACCATAACCAGCCTCAACGACTCAGCAACCGACTCACACGTAAACGACCCGTCTCTCTCGTCCCTCGGTATCGAATACCCCATCTTCTTTTCCTCCAACACCCTCGCATTAATTCCTTGGTCCGCTAGAAACGTCAAAAGCACAAGTGGCTTCTCGTTCTGGATCGCCTCCACCACCGAGGTCCAGCCTGAGTGGGTTAAGAAGCCGCCGACGGACTCGTGGCCCAATATCTTCAGTTGCGGTGCCCAACTGGTGCACACCACGCCATGCCCACTGGTCCGCTCCTCGAACCCTTCCGGCAACTGAAGAACATCTGGGTCGGTAGGTCCACGTCGAATTCTCAGCACCCAAAAAAACGGTAGCTCTGACTTCTCTAAACCTAGAGCTATCTCCCTCACTTCTTCTTGGTTCGGCTTCGCTTCACTCCCAAAGGCCACGTACACCACGGTGCCTCTACTTTGCTTGTCCAGCCAATTTTTCATCCACCGCCACGTGTTGTTTTTGTCGTCATCATCATAGGCCGTGCTGGGGAGTTGGCCAACTGGTAGAATTGGTTTCTGGTAAAGGTTTTCGAGGACTTCAATCCATTCGGGTTCAAATTCGGAGCAGCTTCGGATTGCCACTATGTCGCAGTTTTGGAGAGACGCGCCGAGCCGATATGTATCAGAAACGCCCGAGTCGTTGTCCGAGAGACTGTCTGAAATCCTCATGATCTCGAAGTAACGGAATGCTACGGTGGTGGGGAATGGGACCCACGGTGGAGGGACCGTAAAGTTTTCGGGTTTTTTACGGATGGGGTCATTACCCATCAAATCGGAAGGAGATCCCAGGAAACCGAGTAACGGAGGAGTAAATATACTAAAGAAGGCACTCTTGATGCCCAGTTTGGAAGCAATGGATCCGACCCAATAGGGAGCAAAGTCGTAGAAGATCCAGTCAGGATTGGAAGATTCGAGAAACTGGATCACGGGTTCTTGAAGGCCATCGTAGGCTTTCTTGAGGAACTGCACTGTGTTGTACGGAACATCGGTGGTGGCCTCTGCGTTATCAGGGAGGTCATGGACTTTGGGTAAGGGAAGCTTGACGAATTTGATACGAGCAGCCAAAGGAGGAGGTAGTTTTGGAAGGCGATCGATGTTTCTTGGGGAAGACACGAAGCTCACAAGGTGACCCTTTTGAGCTATGAGCTCTGCTAGCTCAAGGTTGGGGATGATGTGGCCGAAGGCCAGCCATGGAAACATGACTATGTGAAGCTTGTCGTCTCCTGCCATGGCTTTCCCTCTTACCTTAATCAAAGGATGCTTGTTTGGGCTCCGTGTGTGCATAAAATATGTAGTTTGGCTAGAGAAGCTCTATTATCTAGCCAATGCTATATATTTTATAATTGTCAGCAGACAAAATTGAACAATAATAAAGATAAACTAATGCATTAGAAAAATCATAGATGAATGTGTGAACTGGCTCCAGAACTGTGGTTCCGTCTTCACGGAGGACATTGGATTCAATTTCTACCATTGATATTACATATTTTAATCCAATTCGATTGGATACAAGAAAAATAAATGAATTCGGTATTTGATCTGTTCGATGAGATAAAGACATATATAATAATAAAACGAAGTACAGTCAGTGGCTGCAACCTGAGGTCATGATTAGCAGCATGACCTTTTCAACTAGTGTTTTCCTCTCTCGCCCTAAGCAAATTGATCTTTTTAATATAATAGAGATTCTATACGGATCTTAAAATTTTTCTTTACAAAAAATACTAGTCGTAAAGATACGTGTGTGTGAAAATGACACATATTTTATGATCAAACCAATGTGTTTGACGTAATTATAATTAATTTAATCAATGCATATTTTATAAATAAAATTTATTCAATAATTTTTGCAAATATAATTAATAAGCACATACTGATAATAAACAAGGTGGCTTAATTATTTTTCCGCAAATAAGGATGGCGAAAACCAAATTGGAAACGAAGATCGGCACACAGTGATTGAAAACAGGCAGAAGTTCTGTGGGGCCCACAACTAAACAGTTAATGTGACCTGACTGATGTTCTACGCAAACATTATAAAAACGGCATTAATTTTGTCTCTTTACCAAGTCCATCCCTGTTGGGCCCCCACGTGTAGAAAAAATGGTGGTGCTAAGCGAACAAGGAAAGCGGGAGATTTTTTTTTTTTTTAATTTTAATTTATGAAACATTGTAGATTCTCTGCTGCGCAGGGCTACCATACAATAGGAAATTTTAAGGGATTCAAATCTTCTCCTTGACATCCTCTCAATTCTCTCTTTAATAAAATCTCATTCATTTAAATTAAAATTTAGACAGTTTAATTTTTTTTAAGTTAAACATTATTTTTTTAAAACTTACAATTAAAAAATTATTTTTATTTTATACTTTGTATCTTATAAAAATTTTATTATTAAAATTTAAAAAATAATTAAATAGATTTGGATAGTCCAGATTAATCTAAACAATTCAAATTTCTTACTACAGTGGCCATGGGAGAGGGTATTGCCGGGGATCTAATTCCGATTTTAAGTGTTAATTAATATTTTATTTTATTTTATTTTTTATTTAACAATTTATTATAATAATTTAATAGTGATGCTAGCTAATGCTTCAAGTCTAGAACCTAGTACATAAAATAGATTGAGAAGACGTAGACACAATGGCTTACATTAATTTGATACTCCTCCTACATTATAAATTCATGAGTTGGGTATTTTGAAATTGGCTGATTTGCTTTGTTTGGGGTTACTCTTCTCTATATCTCGTGTAATATAATATGTTGTTATAAAATGTCTTTTCCTCAAGAGTTGGGACTCGTTTTTAAAATAGAAAGGAGGAAGCACATAAACATAGGCACGTGGCTTGTTGTTATTATAAAACTAGAATTTGACCCGTGCATTGCACGGGATATTTATTGATTTGCTTGTGAATTTTTTTTGCTAAGTCAATATATATACATATAAGAGCATTAGTTTCAAATATCAGCATATAATGTAATATGGACAAATATATTTTGTATGAAGATAAAAGCAATATAATCTATATTTTGATGTAACAACAAAAAGAGGAAATAATAATAATAATAATTTAAATGAAGTATTTATATTGGGATAATTTTCTAATCGATCATCAAATTAGTATTGGAAGACATAATGATGATTATAGCTTTTTTGATAGATCTTAGACAAAATAGAATTAGGCATATAGTGTTAAAGAATAGACCATAGCAATTTGATGTATGAAGTGTTCGAGGGGAGAAAGTGCACCAAAAAATGGTTTGAATAGTTGTGAGGACCAAATCGGGATCAACTAGCAGAACTCTATGATGGAAATGAAATAAACAGGTTATGATAGTAAATGCAAAAGGGATATAGATGGAAAGATGTTTAAAAGATAAGATGAATGGTATATATGTTATGAGATTGAGTAACTAATAATTGGTAAAGAAATAAAGGAAAGTTGCAGGAAGTAAAAAAAAACGTAACATATATAATATACGATGCTAAGTTGATATTAGTTACATTAATAAAGATAAGAATAAAATATAAGCCAAAAGTAGGATATGTTACAAAAGATAACCATTGTAAGGGACAAAATGTGAATGGAAAATGCTATTCCATTCTATAGGCATGAAATGCATGATTAGGTATCTTTTTCTTTCTTAATAGATTTGATTGGCTTTGTAGTTGAGAAATATGGAGTAGGAATTTCACAAAGTCCTGGGGCACCTGATTTATTTGATGCCCTTTTACCTCTTTGTTTCCTTGGGTGTGTTGGTGGTTTTGGTGTAGAGAATGCTGGTGTTAGACTATCTTCTAATGTAACAACATCTATCTCAGTAGTTAAACATTTTGAGGGTGTCATTGTATTGGCAGATGATAAATCTATGTCATTCTCACCTATCATGGAACATGTGTCCTAATGATAGAGAAAAAATCTATAAGTTACCTGGTTAAATCTATTAACCAAATTTGTATAATAGAAAAATGATTTACCAAAAAATGTGTAGTGCTAGAGCTCATTAGAGTTAGACAATATTACTGTGGATGAGGTATTAGTTGTAACATCTGGTGTTTAATGATATATGTAAATGGAGAAAATATAGAAAAATAAGGAAAGATAAAATGAATGTTTGTAAGGAAAAGATAGCCTTGTTTTGTGGTAGAAGGAATTGTTGGATCATATGATTGTCTTCCGTTAACTTGACAACTGTTAAGCTAGATCTATTGCTATGCAAATTGAAGTTAGTAATCTTAAGCTTAAAAATAAACTGACATCCGATTAACTGGTCAAGTGCCGAGGGAAAAGAGTGTTGGTGCCTTTCTTATTTAATATTGAAAGGACGATTTTATGCCACATATAATAAAAGAGAATACTAAGAAAATATATTTGGAAGGAAAAAGAATATGTCTTGATAAGATTTTAACTGTAATGATACATGTAAGAAATAATTAATATGAGGGGAGGTAAAATAAAGTGAGACAAAAGAGAAAAACATGAGTTTAAAGAAGATAGGAAAGTGGATGCAAAGGAAGGAAAAATTAAATGATAGAAAAAAGAAGTTATTAAATAAAAAGAACAGAGATTAATGAAAAAAAACCTAGATGAGTTTTTGGTGCAGCATATCTGCAAGGTGAGGAAGTAGTTGGTTTGCAAGAGGGTCAAACAGCAAGACAGAAGTGCAACCAGAGTGGTCAAAAATAGAGAGGTGTAATTTGTACCTAAAAGTGAGATATAGTTGTGAATGACTTGTTTAAGATGACAGTAGAGAAAAATGAGTCAATTGGAGAATACCTTGTCATGATGCTAGTTGGTGTTTTCTCACATTTAGGATAAATAATAATGTTATTTTGTTCATTGACTTTTGCCAAGCATATGTTGCAGGATTTATAAAGCCATCCATAATGTGTTTCTATCTTTTGAATGGTGGCTAAAATAGAACAAAAGCCAGGCTATAAAAACATTATAGGCAAAATTAATATCATGTTATATTATATTAGAAGAAGGATAAAAAGGTGGGAAAAAGAAGTTATAGGGACTTGTTGCAAGGAAAGGAGTTGTGAGATTGACAAGAAGGGCTGCATTATGATGAATGTTTTGTGTGGTGATTGACTTGATTGTGATGTAAATTGACTGAGCTGTTGAGAAGGAGATGGTGGAGAAGCAGGAAAACTGTATTTGAAAAAGTGAATGGATAAGTTTAAAGAAAAAAGTGAAAAATAGTGGAATAATGTATAACAAAGAATTAAAGATAAGATGACCTGTCTTGCAGTTGGTGGACCTCTGGAATGTCTGGGTTGAATAGGACATTTGTCATATCCCATGAATTAGACAACTGAATATCATTTATAATAGCATTGTAATAATTCTTTAGGAGGAATAAAATGAAAGCATGGTAGAATGTTGAAAGTAAGGATGTTTAGTTGTACTATTGGAGAATTTGATTCTTGCAAATTGCAAAACGGCAATAATGGTTGTGTCCAGGGAAGCATGGATGCAATCTGCAGTTGTTTCAGTAGCTTCTCCAAACAAAATGCAACTAATGGAGTTATGGCTAAAATACAATTAAACGAATATAAGTAGTGGAAAGATTGGTTGAAAAAGAGATAACCTTGTAAATGTACAAGAGCGTAGGCATAGAAACCTGTCATCTTCTATGATAAATAGGATTTTCTTGTGTGTCTGTCCATGTCATTCAAAGTCATCCAGTGGCTTATAGTTTTTGACATGTCCAAAAACATTTTGCAAGAGGGGAAAAAATTCAAGATTTAGTAATGAAATAATGAGTTAATGAAGGATTAGAAAAAAAGACATAATAGATGGGATAATATATAAGTGCACATTAACTAAAACAAATGATAGAAAGATATAAATCCATATAAAGAAGGTTACCTGACCAAAGTAAATGAAGGAACTGATCAAGGAAAGCATATATGAAAGGAAATGCAAGAACAAAAGTAGATAAACAATCCAAGCAACTAAAAAGAATAAGATATAAAGGAAATATAAAGAAAGGTCATATGAATAAGGGCTGAAAAGAAGAGATATAATATAGGGAACAACATATAAGTGTATAGTGATAATGATGAATGATAGGAAAGAATGAAGCAATATAAAGAAAATTGTATGAGAGTGAAACGATCATGTATATTAGTGGTTATATACTCACTTGAGAAATATTAGAGTGATAGTTAGTTGAAACAACAAAATAAGCAAGTGAGATGTAAAAGGAAATGCAAGATCAAAAGTGCAACAATAATATGACCAGCATCACAGTAGACAAATTTCATATAAGAGGAAGAGAAAATGATATGGACCTAGAAGATAGTCAGTTGGGATCATTTTTTTGTAAGATGTGGGCAACAAGGACAAAGTCAAAATGAAATCCAAAAAGTATGCTTTGTTGGCTTCAGTTGTCCATGGTTATGGTCAACAAAGAAATTCTTCATGATATAACACTTTCCTTCAATGAGGATTGGGATATAGACAGGAATCAAATGCTTGAGGAGAATCCTTCCTTGAATCTTTGAAATTTGTGTGCAAGGAGATAGAAAAGAGTAAGAATAAGTGACAAAATTTTTGTCTATAGTTATTGAAAAGTATACAGTGTGTCATGGTAAAGTGGACAAACCTCATGGTCTAGAAGAATCATGTTAAGACCTATAATATTATTTGGCAGAGTTGCTTCCCTTGTAGTCTATAGTCGAATAATTCTCACACATATCTTCCAAGTTTCTCTATTTGCTTGGATGTCTTTAATGAGGTGAAAAGTACTTTGTGCCATTAGTTGGCTGCACTGACATTAGTAAAAACCAAATAAAGATGCATCAGAAAATGATGACTAACTAAAAAAAGGACTACAAGGTAATAGGGTTAAAGGGGAAAAAATGACAAAGTGCCATAGTATGTTTAAATGGAAGTCTTAACAGAGAAAGTGTCTGAAATTTGTATATAGCAACTACAATGCAAGAAAAGTGTCATTAAACCTAAAAAATTGTAAATAAAATGACAAAGAAGAAGAAATAGAAAGAACAAAAACAATAAGTTCAATTTAGTGATACATTGTATATTTGAAGCCAAGGTTGGAGTGAAGTAGCTTTTCTAAGAAAGATGCTTTGCACTGGATGGCCAAAGGGCATAAAGGCAAGAACAAAGGTGAAGAAGAAGTAGATAAGAGTGAACTTAAATGATGTAAATTTAAAAAAGATAATAGAGTATAGTAAGAGTGACTGATGCATTACAATCAATCATATTAGACAAGAAAATATAGCTACTTAAAATATTTCCTCAACAAAAATGAACTGTGTATAGAGAAAGTTAAATGAAATATTAATAATCAAGTGAACTATGCAACTGACACAAGATGTCATAAATAAACCATTAGGACATGGTAGATATAGTAAAAGGGAGAGTAGACATATGTAGTATTAAATGGGTAATCCAATCAATCATGTTAGAATATAGAAATACATTTTAAAAAATATTTGAATAGAAAGCATAAATTGTGACAGAGATATAAGCTGTATTGATATAAAGGATATAAATACACTATGGGGAAGGACAATGAGACAATGTAGGTTAGTCAAATATCTCAGTAATGGATAAAGCCATAATTTCTAGAAAAGATTGATTGGTATTGATCTGAAGAGTTAAGAAAATCCTTTTCTTTTTTTTGCTTGATTTGTCAATGAAAAGAAAATGTCAATTATTAAAAAAAATTATTATAAGATATATAGATAAAAAATAAAGCAAAGTATTACCAAATCAAGTAAAAGTATTAAGGAAACGTTGTTTTGTTTAGTTGAATTATAAATGAAAAGAGTATTCATATATATATATATATATATATGTATATTTATTTATAAGTATATACACATAATGATGATCATCGATATCATTATAATATGAAATACTTAACTAAAGATATACAAATGGTCATCTACAGGAAAAGAAAAGTAAGCATCGCAAGGAAAAAAATCATCAATATAAAAGGACTTCAATAAACAATAGTTATAGTCAGAGCAAACTTCATGCATAAATGTAAAGTTGAAATAAAGGAATTTTGAATATTTATGAGAAGTGATTAAATCAAAATTATAAGTTTGATTTGTTATTTCTTTTTATGGGACACAGTGAGAAGCTGTAATAAATGAAAATGTATGATTAAATATCTAAATTTGTGTATTAGATGGAAACAAATAAAGATGAGTTAAATATTATGAACCTGAATGATGAGTTAAATATTATTATTGGTTAGTGTAATGTGAGCAAACGAAATAAGGCTTGATAAAATTGACTCATTAGGTGTAGATGTTGTTGAAAGTGAACACTGAAAGGTCAAAAAGGACAATGAATAAAAAAATAATATTAGTTATTAATTGATAATGCATTAAAACAAAAATTAAACATAGGATCATAAAGAAAGAAATATAACAAAACCATATACCTTGTTTGAAACATGAAGAAGAATAGTTGTACCTATAATTACTTAACATTGGAAAAAAAAGATGATATTGAAAAGAGAACGATGGTCGATAATGGGAGGAAAAAAATTCATAAAATAGAACAACTATATATTTAAAGCTGGTAGTACTTGCAATGGTTTATTTGACCATTTGTTAATACTAAACTATAATGGCATTGAAAACAATGCAAAGAACATTAATCTTTGTCTAATAGTACCGTTCGCAAGTAGCTATATGTTGAAAAAGGAAAAGGATAGAATGGATTTTTTGTTCTAGTGCTTGCCATTAATCCTTGATAGTAATGTTGCCACTGAGGTGCAACAAGATGAGACAAATTATGAAGAACAATTAGTTTATGATTATAAAATCAAATAACATTGAAGAGTTGATAGGAGATGTAAAGCATTACTAAAGAATAAGAAGAATTAAGATTGTTTGGATGAAGGAAAGAAGTATAGATTTGGAAAAGAGAAAAGAAAGATCAATGTAGAACTTGATATGAATTATGTATGTTATCAAATTTGCTGGATTGACGTAGAATTATGTATGTTATCAATTATGTTTGGTAAAAGGAACCAAAGGTAGTATACATCTTGGAAATGGTTGATTTAAATCTGTAATCACAAGTTCATAGATAATGAAGCAAGGTGTAATAAGCTAATCAAGGAACAAAAAAACATGATTGTAGGTATGCTTTCATTATCAATCATGATCTTCTAAAAAACCTTAGCATATGTGCTTGAGTGGAAAAAGAAAAAAGTTGAACCATGGTGAGAATAGGCATGTCTTAACTTGAGGAAAGCACCCAAAGTCACTATCCTTCTTTCTTAATTGACAATCTAAAAACAATTGGGGTATATAATAATGCAATATCTATAAAAAAATAATAAATTCCACCAGCAGATGTTAAACTGCACAAAAAAAAAAAAAATGATATTGTCAATTGATTTGATATTAACTGAGGTGAAATAATTAGGAAAGGAAAAATTCAGCATATGTATTTCAATACAAAGCAATCATTTATTGATTGTGATATGTGTACTTGTTAAAAAAGACAAGCAAAAACTTGCTAGTAAAAACTATAATAGAATAAAAAGCTATAATTAAAGTTTAATACCTAATTGTTGGTTGACATGTTAAAGTGAAAAACTTGAATGGAATCTAGCAAAGGCTTCGAAAAACTTCTGTGTAAACAACATTGGTGGTCTTTGTTTATGGCTTGTTATCAGCATCATGGATAATTTTTTTCAGTCTAGACATGTTTTTAACTCTAGAAAGAGCCACATATAATTGCCCATGTGTAAAGATTGGTATAGGGAGGTAAAGTCCAACATTTTGAAGTGATTGGCCTTGGTTCTTATTTATGGTCATGGCAAAAGAAACAATGATACGAAACTGCCTTCTTTATAACTTAAAGGGCCATTTATTATCTGAGGGAGTCATGTTCATCCTTGGTATGAAAACTTTCTGCCCAATAGTAGTTCCATTAATAGTTGTGGCCTCCAGGACATGTTTGCCTAGTCGAGTAACAATAAGTCTTATACCATTACATAACCTAGAAGACTAGTCAATGTTTCTGATAAGCATAATAGGAATCCTAACTTTTAAAATAAGTTTGTGAGGTGGTAGACTAGAGCATGTGATACTATTAAGGAATTCAGTAGTGTATAACTGTTCAAAGCAATCAATTCCTTCACTTGCTTAGGAAACTGAATTGGAACTTAAATATTCTATAGACTCTCCAGGGATTAATGATAAGATGAAAGTGTTTATGGTTTCAACAATGTCAATTATTGGTGCAAGGATGGCATGATTTGTCAGATAGCCTGGGCTAGAAATGTAATGTCTGGTTCTCGTTAAACGACGGAAACAGACGTATTTTCAAAGCAAGTCCCCTAAAACGAATTAGTTAAGGCCCCAAAAAATTTGAGTAATATTCTAGACTCCTAAAAATGAGAATCCCAGCCTTAGATAGAAAGAAAAATAGAGCTAGAATGAAGAAACAAATTTTGACAAAAAACCTATAAAATGTAATGGCATTTTCGTAATTTTGAGCAAATTTTGGAATTCACACAGGAGGGCTTTTTAAATAAAATTTTTGAGTTCTATAGGGTTTTCAGAGACCCTAAAAGTCATGGAAAGCCCTGGGACAGTTGAATCCCCTCCGATGGATGTTTTCCAATGTTAGTGTGCTTAAACTTTGACGGGTTCATTCAGAAAGGTTTTAACTCCGATTTGAGTGATTTCAAAGGTATTTTATTTAATTGAGAACTTAAATTTTATAATATAAAAGATAGTTCTAAAAAGAGAGCTAAAATTAAGGAGAAATAAAAATACAAAGAACAAAGGGCAAAATTAGAATTTTTGAAAAAGTCACTAACCTCCCCTTATATATAGGTAGCGCCCCACTTTCTCCCCCATTTGGAATTAGAAAATTTTGCATAATTTCAGAAGAGAGAGCTAGGATTTTGTGCACACCAAGGGAAGAAGAGAAAGAGAAGAAATTTCGAGCTAAAGGTATGTTTTTCATGTTTTTCTCCATCCACACCACCTATCCTTCATTCTCCTTGGTTTCCTTTCATTAAAATGAAGTTTATAAATCTGATTCAAGGGAGAAATTCAAGAGAAATTTCGGATTTGAAGAGAGGAGCTTGGAGAAAGTAAGATTTCAAGCCAAACTAAGTAAGGAAACTAGGTAAAATTACATCCTATGGTTGCTATTTTGATTTCCCCTTCTCCTCCAATTCGACACACACCAAGAACCCTAGACGGATCTAATTTTCAAGCCCAACCAAGCATGAATCTTAGGTATATTAAGGAGGAGAACAAGAATATGCAAAATAATAATAATAATAATAATAATAATAACAATAACAAAATAACCATTAGATTTCAAGATGCAAATTCTAGGGTTTCAAGTGCACCTTCAAAATTCTGATTTTGTATGATTATTCCTAGGTTTAATTAAGAGTTTAAATGAGTTCTTGACACCCTTAATATGCTCCCCACAAGCTTCCTCCTTCAAGAAAATAAAGAAATCTCCAAGGAACCCTAAACCATGCATAGTCTTGGCCAAAGCATGTTCATATAGCTAAGGAGAGTTTTAAATTATTCTAAGGCCATTATTGAGTTATATTTGATGAATGAAAATGAGGGGAGGCCTTGGAAAAAATTTAAAACTTATAGAAAGTAATTTGGTGTCTTAGGTTCCATATTATGACTAAAAGAAGCAACATGATGTTAGGCTCTTTTTTTTAATGGTATGATGACTCCAAGAGGCTTAAAAGGAGTTAAGAATCATATTTGAAAGGAAAGAATAGAGCTTAGAATTTATTTGAGTGATGTTACTTCATTAGGTGCATTTATAGACCATAATGGAACTGATAGAGCAATCTAATATCTAAGCAAGTTGTATGGCCTTAAAGATTATTTCATGAAACTAATTGGCTCTCATAAATTATATCTAGGCCAAGAGAAACCATCTCCACAAGTTTATAGGTGTGTGACCGAAAGAGGAGGCTTGAATTCGAAGAGAAAACTGTGTAATTGTGTGCAAGGTAGCTCTCTCTACCTTCTCTCATGTATGGATGTATGTTTAGCTTGTCTTAGGATGTGTGCATGTGTATTTTTAAGCCATGGAAAGTATGCTAGCATAATTTTATGTGCCATGAGTTCATGATGCCATGTTATGTTTTCAAATGAGTGCATGATCTTTCTTTGAGTTTGCTTGAGTGTGGAGAGGCCAAGAACTCTTAACCATGGTGAGGATGAGTCAAGAACCCTTAGAATTAGTTAAGACAAAGTAAAGAGTCTCCCAAAAATAAAGTGGGTTCCTAAGAGTATGGTTGAGTCTAAAGTTCTTAAAAATTGGGTGAGGCAAGTCCAAAATTCATAAAGAAAAGTGTGAGGCCAATTCAAACACTTGGTAAGCTCTTGAATGACTTGTATGACTTGTTCACATGCTGAGTTTGCTTCTTGAATGCCCATGACTTCCATGATAACCATGTATGCATTTTTAAGGCTTACTTTGCATGTATTATATATGATTGAATGGGAAATGAGCTATTGGGATTCCTTGAATCTCATTCTCTCCTCTCCAATGATCTAATGTGCTAGGTGGACCAAGTAGATATGGTAATGGGAGCCAACAACATTGAAGAAAGGAGATTAACAATCAAATGCTTGAGTTTTGTCACTTTAAGACCATGATTGTGTTATATGATGTAACCCTTTGATGTATATGGTCTATGACCCCTTAGACATGTGTAATTATGATATTATGTGATGTATAAATATATGAATATGATGTATGAACCCTAGAATAAAATTTAGATATGTAATGCCAAGGTATGCAATTTGGAAGTTTGATGTAAATGTGTATAAGTGTAGATGGAAAAGCCAAAATGAGATGCATGGGATTTGGGATCATTTGGGTAGCCCACACAAGTCCTAAATGTGCTTTTAGACTTGCCTAAAAGGTGCCAAGACCAAGGAAAATTCATTTGGCAACTTTGGTACCTTATATGGAGCAAAAAATGACTATAATAGAACCCTATATCACTTTTTGGCTAAATGAGCTCTTCTTGATTTGACATTTGGCAAACATTTATATTTTGTTGAGATATTTTTAGAAAGCTAAAGATCATAATTTTTGAAAGTCTACAGAATATTTGATGATTTTTTAAAGTTGGCAATTTCTCTAATTTTGGTCTGCTGTACTATTCATTTGGTCTAAAAATGTATTCTATCACATAGGACTCAAATAATGTCCAATTATCATAAAAATTTATACAGAGAAACTAGATATTCACAGTGAAGCATAAAAACTAGAAGCACTTCATTTGGAGGTCTAGAAAAGGAGATATGAATTTTTGAACATTCTGTCCAGAATCAGGACTCTTACCTGACTTGAGTTACTGTTCTATTGAATTTTGAGGTCTGGGTTGCGTGAGCTGGTCTAGAAATATTTTTTCTCTCTATCTAACATCTATATATTTCTAGATTGGTATCATTTGCATAGGTTATATTTTTGTAAAATTAATTAGATATTTTCAAAATTTGCTGCAGAATATGTGACAGTATCAAGAGGCAGTTTGACCTCTAGACATTTTTAGATGTCAAATGCCCTCTGTGATAGTTGTATGGTTTGGACATATTTTTAGTGTGAAGTAGAAATCCTTAAATTTTCAGAATGGCCAAGAATGTGTGATTTTGAGTTTTCTATAATTAGTTATGATTTTCCAAAATTTAGTCAGAAAAAAGGGCCAAATCTATCCGAAATTACACTTAAGTAATTTGAGCTTCATTTCAGT
This sequence comes from Erythrophleum fordii, assembly GCA_032878935.1. Classification (NCBI taxonomy): domain Eukaryota; kingdom Viridiplantae; phylum Streptophyta; class Magnoliopsida; order Fabales; family Fabaceae; genus Erythrophleum; species Erythrophleum fordii. Next base: position 40,677,603 of record JAVQMF010000053.1, on the reverse strand, counting down.
TTCCATGAGTTGTGGGTATGATTTTATGATGAAAAAGAGTTTCATTAATGTAATTAAATATGAGAATGTATAGTATGAGCTCACACGGTCCACGTGACATTGATTTCAATTTTTAAATACGACATAATGTAAAGAAACTCATTATTTTTATTCCTTTTTTCATATGCTCTGATGCAATTGATGATGTGAAGCTTATGAATGTCATGAACTGAGCTAGAATTTATGGCGTTACATTTATTAGTATCAAAGTAAAGGTTCAGGCTCTTGATGTGAGTTATGGCTTGTGTTTATGAGTTGCCTAGATGCATATGAGTTTGCTTTCGGATGAATTGAGTGTGTTTGATGGTGGAAATGTTCCTTAGTCCATGTTCTAACTTGTTATGATGTTTCAGTACAATGGTGAACACTAGGAGAGGTCGGCCCTCTAGAGAGGCTCGTGCTGATGAAGTTGGGCCTAGTGATCCAATAGTTGGAGCCTTACAGTCTATTATGGCTCACTTGGATCAGTAGCAGGTTGTCATTATGCAACTTTAGGAACGGCTTGTTGAGAGAGACAGTCAGGGCCCTACACGTACTCCTCTTCAACCACTTCCACACCCAGATTGTTCTGAGCATTCAGGGGTGACTCACCCAGATCCACAGCCACACATGCAGGTAGTTGTCCTGATTCCACCAGCTCAGACACCTCCTGCTCAACAGCAGCCTTCGACTAGAAGAATTATTATATAGTTCAAAAAGTTCGAGCCTCCTACCTTTGATAGTGAGATGAATGCAGATAAAGCTGAGGCCTGGATTATACAGTTAGAGAAAATATTTGAGGTGATTGAGTGCATATCTGAGCAAAAGGCCAAGATGGCTATATTTTAGTTATAGAGAGAGGCATATTATTGGTGGAAGGGCAGTGAGAGGCATTCCTCGAAGTATTTCATAAGAAATACTTCCCAAGTTCTATTAGAGATGACAAAGAATCATAATTTATTCTATTCAAACAAACAGAGGAGATGCTCGTGGACCAATATGTGGCCAAATTTGTAGAGCTCTTTAGATATTCCTCCTACTTACAGAGACATAATGATGAGAGGTGGAGAGCGAATAAATTAGAGAAAGGCTTGCTCCCTGAGATTAGAGACAGGGTGGTGCCATAGAGAATTAGGCACTTTAATACCCTTGTTGAGCTATGCAGAGTCACTTAAATGAATTTCAAGATGCTGCAGCCCAATTCTAGTGCTAGACCGCCCCTCCCTGAGCCCAAGAGACTTAGAGATGGTTCACAAGCTGCAGTGACTAGCAAGAGAGGAGGTGGTAAAGGCTAGTGGGGCTGAAAGGGGAAGAGACAGAGGACTTAATCTAGTCGAGATAGCTTCACACCTGACATATGTCCTTAGTGTGGCAGGAACCACAGCACTAGACCATGTTATGTGGGGCAGAACGTGTGCCTTAGGTGTGGTAAGCTGGGGCATATGGCCAGAGATTGCACCCAGACTCCTCCACAGGCTCCTCCACAATTCACGTAGCAGAGGGAGATGGCTCCTCCTCCCAGACCTCTGACCCAGGGTAGAGTCTTTGCCTTATCATAGTAGGAGGGTAATTGGTCCTCGAATTTGATTTAAGGTACTATTAAAATAAATGATTTTTCTATGACTGCATTATTTGATTCGGGTGCTAGCCACTAGTTTATTTCATATGACTGTGCTAAGAGGTTAGGTCTGAGTATGCATACTTTACCATATGATTTACATGTATCCACACCTGCAAGAAACTGAGCCAATACCTCCTATGCTTGTTTGAATTGTGTGATCTAGTTTAATCATTGTCTGACCACCCTTAATTTGATTTGTATGTCCCTTATTGATATTGATGTGATTATTGGCATAAATTGGATGTCTGTAAATAATACCACACTAGATTGTAGCCACAGATGTGTCACTTTACCTGAGTGTAGGACTGTGCCTAGTACGAAGGCTAAGTTATCTATCTTGACCACCTCTCAGGCTGAGAGATCTCTAGGGCATAGTTGTCAGAGATATTTGGTTTTCTTTTCAGTCCAAGCTGAGGTAAAAGAGCACATAGATGAGATTCCCATAGTGAGGGAGTTCCTAGAGGTATTCCCTAGAGAGATTAGCAAACTGTCCCCAGAGAGAGAGGTAGAGTTTTCTATAGATATTGTACCTAGGGCAAGTCTAGTGTCTAAGGCCCCGTATAGGATGGCTCCCATCGAGCTAGCAGAGCTTAAGAAATAGATAGAAGAGCTTTTAGAGAAGGGTTTCATCAGATCCAGTGTCTTGCCATAGGGAGCTCTAGTCCTATTTGTAAAGAAGAAGGATGGGAGCCTTAGATTATGTATAGATTACCGGGAACTTAATAAAATAACCATTAAGAATAAGCACCCTCTTCCTCGCATAGATGACCTACCTCCTAGATCAGTTAGTAGGAGCATCAGTTTTCTCTAAGATAGACCTCAAGTCAGGATACCATCAGCTTAGAATCAAGGTTAAGAATATTCCCAAGACAGCTTTTAGAACCAGATACGGGCACTATGAATTTTTAGTTATGCCCTTTGGGTTGACGAATGCACTTGTAGTATTCATGGACTACATGAACAGAGTTTCAGGCCATGCTTAGAAAGATTCATATTTGTCTTCATAGATGACATCCTCATCTACTCAAAAAGTAGAGAGGAATATGAGCAACACCTGAGATTAGCCTTGGAGACCCTGAGAGAGAGACATGGTATGCTAAACTTAGTAAATGTGAGTTTTGGCTCACTGAGGTTTAGTTTCTAAGTTATGTGATCTCCCAGGCAGGGGTAGCAGTAGATCCCTATAAGGTAGACGTAATATTACAGTAAAAGAGACCTAGGACAGTGACAGAGATCAGAAGCTTCCTAGGTTTAGCAAGTTATTATATGAGGTTCATTTAGGGCTTTTCTCAGATAACGATGCCACTGACTCGGCTTACTAGAAAGAATGTGTCATTTGTGTGGAATGAGAAATGTGAGAGAAGTTTCTAAGAGCTAAAGCACAAGTTGGCTACGGCCCTAGTTTTAGTACTCCATGACCTTAAAGAAACTTTTGTAATATACAGTGATGCCTCAAAGAAAGGGTTAGGATGTGTGCTTATGCAGAAAGGCCGAGTGGTAGTTTATGCTTCTAGACAGTTAAAAACTCATGAGGAAAACTATCCCACACACGACCTAGAGTTAGCTGCAGTGGTGTTGTAATATTCGATTCTCTGAAAACCAGAGAAAACTTGAGAAATGTAATGTATGGTTCCTCCGTAAATGAATGAAATTCACCGGATACAAAAGGAAGTCCCCCAAGATGATGTAGTTAAGGTCTTAAAAAATTTGGAAAGCATTCTAGACTCCTAAAAATGAGAATCACAGGCCCAGACAGAAAGAAAAATAGAGCTAGAATAAAGAAACAATTTCTTATGAAAAGCCTACGAACGTAATGGCATTTTCATAATTTTGAACAATTTTTGGAATTCACACAGAAGGGCTTTTTAAATGAAAGTTTTGAGTTCTTTGGGGGTTCTTAGAGACCTTGAAAACCATGGAAACCCCTAGGACAGTTAAAACCACTCCGGTGGATGTTTTCCAATATCAGTGTGCTCGAACTTTGACGGATCCGTTCGGAAAGGTTTTAGCTCCGATTTGAGTGATTCCAAAGGCATTTTTATTAATTAGAAACCTAAATTTTATAATGAAAAAGATGGTTCTCAAAAAGGAGCTAAAACAAAAGAGAAACGAAAATACAAACTATGAAGAGCAAAATTAGAATTTTTGAAAAAGTCATTTTCCTACACCTATATATAGGTGGCGCCCCACTTTTCTCCCCATTTGGAATCAGAAAATTTTGCATACTTTTAGAAGGGAGAGCTAGGGTTTTGGGCACACCAAGAGAGGAAGAGAAGAAGAAGAAATTTCAAGCTTAAGATATGTTTTTATGGTTGTTTTTCATGCTTTTCTCCATCCACACCACCTCTCCTTCATCCTCCTTGATTTCCTTTGATTAAAATGAAGTTTGTAAATCTGATTCAAGGGAGAAATTCAAGGGAAATTTCGGATTTGAAGAGAGGAGCTTGGAGAAAGCAAGATTTAAGTGAGGAAAAGCAAGGAAACAAAGTAAAATTGCATCCTATGGTTGATATCTTCCATCACCCTTCTTCTCCATTTTGACTAACCCTAGGAGCTATAGGAAGAGCTGATTTTCAAGCCCAACCAAGCATGAATTTTAGGTATTTGATGAAGAAGAACAAGAATATGCAAAGAAAAGAACAAAATAACCATTAGAATTCAAGATGCAAAACTTAGGGTTTCAAGTGTTCCTTCCAAATTATGATTTTGTATGATCATTCCTAAGTTTAATTAAGAGTTTAAATGAGTTCTTGAGACCCCTTAAATGCTCCCCACAAGCGTCCTCCTTCAAAAAAACAAAGAAATCTCCATGGAGGCCAAGGAAGCTTATGTCTCGGCCTAGGCATGTTTGTGTAGCTAGAGAGAGTTTTAAATTTTTCTAAAGCCATTCTTAAGTCATATTTGACAAATGAAAATGAAGGGAGTCCTTTGAAAAAATTTAGAACTCATAGAAATTGATTTGGTGCCTTAGGTTCCATATTATGACCTAAAGAAGCAATATGATGCTAGGCCCTTTGTTTTAATGGTGTGATGACTCCAAGAGGTTAAAAAGGAGTCAAAAATCATATTTAAATAGAAAGAATAGAGCCTAGAAATTATTTGAGGGATGTTGCTTCATTAGGTGCATTTATGGACCATAATGGAGCTTATGAAGCAATCTAGCATCTAAGCAAATTGCATGGCATTAGAGACTGTTTCATGAACCTAATTGGCTCTCATAAATTGTATCTAGGCCAAGAGAAGCCATCTCCACCAATTTGTGAGTGTGCGGCCGAAAGAGGATGCTTTAATCCAAAGGGAAAAGTGTGTGATTGTGTGCAAGGTAGCTCTCTTCACCTTCTCTCATGCATGGATGTGTGTTTAACTTGTCTTAGAATATATGTATGTATATTTTCAAGTCATGAAAAATATGCTAACATGATTTTATATGTAATGATTTCATGATGTCATGTTATGTTTTCAAATGAATGTATGATGTTTGTTGAGTTTGCTTGAGTGTGGAGAGGCCAAGAACTTTTCACCATGGTGAGGATGAGCCAAGAACCCTTGAGCTTGGTTGAGACAAAGTAAAGAGTCTCCCAAAAGTAAAATAGGCTCCCAAGAGTATGGTCAAGTCCAAAGCTCTTAAAGAATGGGTAAGGCAAGTCCAAAATCTATGAGGAGAAGTGTGAGGCCAATCTAAATACTTAGTGAGCTCTTGAATGTCTTATATGATGTGTTCACATGCCAATCTTGCTTCTTGAATGTTCATGATTTGTATTATATCCATGCATGCATTTTTAAGGCTTGCTTTACATATATTATGCATGATTGAAAGGGAGATGAGCTATTGGGATTCTTTGAATATCATTCCCTCCTCTCCAATGATCTACTATGCTAGGTGGACCAAATGGCTATGGTAATGGGAGCCAACAACAATGAAGAAGGAAGATTGACAATCATATGTCTAATTTTATTCTTTTTAGAACCATAATGATGCTTCATAATGTCTATGCTGTTGTAAATGTACCATGACCCTTGAGATATGTGTAAATATGATATTATGTGATGTTTAAATGTATGGATATGATATATGACCTCTAACATATATTTTGAGTATGTAATGTGCAATTTGGAAATTCATATAAATATGCATAAGTATAGGTTGAATAGTCAAAATGAAATGCATGAGGTTTGAGACTATTTGGGCAACTCACATAAGTCTTAAACATGCTTTTAGACTTGCCCAAAAGGTGCCACAACCAAGGGAAAGCCATTTGGCAAGTTTAGTATCCCATATGGAGCTAAATTTGACTATAATGGAACCCTATATCACTTTTTAGCCAAATGAGTTAGTCTTGATATGAAATTTGGCATGAAATTAGGTCTCATTGAGAGCTTTTTAGAAACTAAATATCATAATTTTTGAAAGTCTATAGAATATTTGATGATTTTTCAAAATTGGTAATTTTTATGGTTTTAGTTTGCTGCACTATTCATTTGGTTCGAAATTAAATTCTGTCACATGAGACTCAAATGAAATCCAATTGTCACAAAAATTTATACAAAGAAATGAGACAATTATAGTGACTCGTGCCAACTAGAAACACCTCATTTAGAGGTCTAAAGAGGGAGATATGAATTTTTGAACATTCTGTCCAGTATCAGGAATTTTACCCGACTAGAGGTATTGTTCCATTGAATTTCGAAGTCTGGGCTTGATGAACTAATCTAGAGATATTTTTTCTCTCTAGTTAACATCCACAAATTTTTAAATTGGTATCATTTGTATGGATTATATTTTTATGAAATTAATTGGACATTTTCAAATTTTTCTGCAGAATTCTGATCAGTTCCAGGATGCAGTCAGACCTTTGAACTATTCCAGATGTCACACGCCCTATGTGATGAATGTTATGATCAGGGCATATTTTTAATGTGAAGTAGACATTCATAGATTCCCATAATGACCAAGATTGTATGATTTTGATTATTCTAGAATTAGTTATGATTTTCTAAAGTTTGGTCAGAATAAGGGGCAAATCTAGCCAAAATTCAACAAGCCCATTTCATGCTTCATTTCGGTTTCTATGAGTTATGGACATGATATTGTGATGCAATTGAGTTTTTTTTATGTAATTAAATATGATGATGTATAGTATGAGCTCACACGGTCCATGTGACACCGATTGCAATTTTTAAATATGACGCACCGCAAAAATAATTCTATTTTCCTTGTTTTTTCTATGGGAAACCTATATGGTTCATGATATTATGCCATTTAAAAGTATGAGATGAGCTAGAATTTATGGTGTTCCAGGTGTTTTCTTTGAAAATATGGAGACACTACTTATATGGGGTAGCTATAGAAATTTACAGTGACCACAAAAAGCCTTAAATATTTATTTGAACAGAAAGAGTTGAATATAAGGCAATGGAGATGGTTATAATTTTTGAGAGATTATGATTTTACGTTGAAATACCATCCCGGTAAGGCTAATATGGTAGCTGATGCCCTGAGTAGGAAATCCATACACATGGCCTATATGATGATCCGAAAGCAAGAATTGATTGAGAGATTCAAAGATATGAGTCTCTCCTGCGAGGTATATTTGGAGAAATTATTAATGAGTGGGACCTGAATAGAAAATGACTTGAGAGATCAAATAAGAGAGGCCCAGCAGACAGATGACCATGTGAATAAGATTAGAGCCCAGATAGCCCAGGGTAGCATTCAGGAGTTTAATCTGTCTGAGGATAACATAGTAAGGTACAGGGATAGGCTGTATGTGTCTAGAAACACAAAAATTAAAGAGAAAATATTAGATTAGGCACAGAAGAGCAAGTACACCATTCATCCAGGCAATAATAAAATGTATCAGGATCTGAAGAAAATGTTTTAGTGGCGTGGAATAAAAACAAACATAGCAGAATATGTCTCTCGATGTCTAGTATGCCAAAGAGTAAAAATTGAACATCAAAAGCCAGCTAGGTTACTTCAACCCCTTGATATCCCAAAGTGGAAATAGGATAACATAGCTATAGATTTTGTCATGGGTTTACCTAGAACATCATTGGGGTATGATGCAATATGGGTAATAGTGGATAGGTTAACAAAGTCAGTGCACTTCTTACCTATGAAAGACACTTATACCCTAGATAAATTAGCCCAGTTGTACATCAAGGAGATAGTAAGACTGCATGGTGTGCCTAGAAGCATAGTATCATATAGAGATCTTAGATTCACATCGAATTTCTGGAAATCATTACAAGATGCTCTAGGTACCAGACTAAGATTTGGCACAGCTTATCACCCTCAGACAAATGGACAGATGGAGAGAACCATCTAAACCCTAGAGGACATGTTGAGGGGTGTGTTTTAGAAATGAAAGGAAACTGGAATACATACTTGCCTCTAGTGGAGTTTGCCTATAATAACAGTTATCATGCAAGTATACAGATGCCACCATATGAGGCATTGTATGGGAGGAAGTGTAGGTCTCCAATGTGTTAGGTTGAATTATGAGAGCAGAGCCTCATAGGCCCAAAGTTAGTGGACTAGACTTCTAGACAAATAGAAACCATTAGAAAGAAACTTTTGATGGCCTAGAGTAGACAGAAAAGTTATACAGATAAATGTAGAAGGCCATTAGAGTTTGAGATTAGAGACCATGTCTTCATTAGAGTGTCTCCAGTCACAAGGATTGGTCAGTCCATTAAGAGTAAAAAGCTCAATTCAAAGTACATAGGTCCTTTCTAGATTCTTAATAAGGACCTGTGGCATACAGACTAGCCCTTCCCTCAAACCTAAGCCAATTCCATAATATATTTCATGTTTCCCAACTTAAAAAGTATTAACCCGACCCCTTACATGTCATAGAATATGAGAATGTGTAGTTATAGGAAGATCTATCATACATAGTATCACCAGATCAGATCGTGGATGTTAGACTCAAATAGTTATAGAATAAGACGATACTGCTGGTGAAAGTGGCTTGGAAAGGGTTATCTCCCAAGGAAGTCACCTGGGAACTAAAGGATGATATGAGGAAGAAATATCCAAATCTCTTCCCATAAGGTATGTTATCTAAATTTCGAGGACGAAATTTTTTGAAGAGGAGAGAATTGTATTGTTCGATTTTCGCTAAAAAGATGGAAATGGATGCGTTTTTAAAGTAAGTCCCCTAAAATGAATTAGTTAAGGCCCTAACAAATTTGAGTAACATTCTAGACTCCTAAAAATGAGAATCTTGGCCTCAGATAGAAAGAAAAATAGAGCTAGAATGAAGAAACAAATTTTGACGGAAAACCTACGAAACGTAATGGTATTTTTGTAATTTTGTAATTTTGAGCAAATTTTGGAATTCACATAGGAGGGCTTTTTAAATGAAAGTTTTGAGTTCTTTAGGGTTCTTAGAGGCTCTAAAATTCATGGGAAAGCCCGAGACAGTTAAATCCCCTCTGGTGGATATTTTCCAACATCGGTGCGCCCGAACTTTGATGGGTTCGTTCGGGAAGGTTTTAGCTCTAATTTGAGTGATTCCAAAGGCATTTTATTTAATTGGGAATCTAAATTTTATAATGAAAAAGACATTTATAAAAAAGGAGTTAAAACAAAGGAGAAAAGAAAATACAAAGAATGAAGGGCAAAATTAGAATTTTTGAAAAAGTCACTAACCTCCTCCTATATATAGGTGGCGCCCCACTTTCTCCCCCATTTGGAATCAGAAAATTTTGCATAATTTCAGAAGAGAGAGCTAGGGTTTTGGGCACACTAAGGGAAGAAGAGAAAGAGAAGAAATTCTAAGCTAAAGGTATATTTTTATGGTTATTTTTCATGCTTTTCTCCATCCACACCACCACTTCGTCATTCTCCTTAGTTTTCTTTGATTAAAATGAAGTTTATAAATCTGATTCAAGGGAGAAATTCAAGGGAAATTTCAGATTTGAAGAGAAGAGATTAGAGAAAGCATGATTCAAGCCAAACTAAGTAAGAAACTAGGTAAAATTACATCCTATGGTTGCTATTTTAATTTCCCCTTCTCCTCCAATTCAACACACACCAAGAACCTTAGGAGGATATGATTTTCATGCCTAACCAAGACTGAATCTTAGGTATTTGAAGGAGGAGAACAAGAATATGAAAAAAAACAACAACAACAAAATAACCATTAGATTTCAAGATGCAAATTCTAGGGTTTCAAGTGCACCTTCCAAATTCTGATTTTGTGTGATGATTCCTAGGTTTAATTAAGAGTTTAAATGAGTTCTTGACACCCCCAAGATGCTCCCCACAAGCTTCCTCCTTCAAGAAAACAAATAAATCTCCAAGGAACCTTAAACCATGCATAGTCTCAGCCAAAGCATGTTCAAATAGCTAGGGAGAGTTTTAAATTTTTCTAAGACCATTCCTGAGTCATATTTGATGAATGAAAATAAGGGAAGGCCATGGAAAAAATTTAGAACTTATAGAAAGTGATTTGGTGTCTTAGATTCCATATTATGACCTAAAGAAGCAACATGATGTTAGACTCTTTGTTTCAATGGTGTGATGACTCCAAGAGGCTTAGAAGGAGTCATGAATCATATTTGAAAGGAAAGAATAGAGCCTATAATTTATTTGGGGGGTGTTGCTTCATTAAGTGCATTTATGGACCATAATGGAACTTATAGAGTAATCTAGTGTCTAAGCAAGTTGTATGGCTTTAGAGATTGTTTCATAAACCTAATTGGCACCCATAAATTATATCTAGGCCAAGAGAAGCCATCTCCACAAGTTTGTGAGTGTGTGACCGAAAGAGGAGGCTTGAATTGTAAGAGAAAAGTGTGTAATTGTGTGTAAGATAGCTCTCTCCACCTTCTCTCATGGATGGATGTGTGTTTAACTTGTCTTAGAATGTGTGTATGTGTATTTTTAAACCATGAAAAGTATGCTAGCATGATTTTATATGCCATGAGTTCATGATGCTATGTCATGTTTTCAAATGAGTGCATGATCTTTGTTTGAGTTTGCTTGAGTGTGGAGAGGCTAAGAACTCTTAACCATGGTGAGGATGAGCCAAGAACCCTTAGAATTAGTTAATACAAAGTAAAGAGTCTCCCAAAAGCAAAGTGGCTTCCAAGAGTATAGTTGAGTCCAAAGTTCTTAAAGAATGGGTGAGGCAAGTCCAAAATTCATGAGGAAAAGTGTGAGGCCAATCCAAACACTTAGTGAGCTCTTGAATGAATTATATGACTTGTTCATATTGTAACATTCAGTTTTCTGAAAATCAGAGAAAACGTGAGAAATGTAATGTACAGTTTCTCTGTAAACAAACAAAATTCACCGGATACAGAAGGAAGTCACCCAAGATGATGTAGTTAAGGTCTTGAAAAATTTGGGAAGCATTCTAGACTCTTGAAAATGAGAATTGTAGCCTCAAACGAAAGGAAAAATGGAGCTAGAATAAAGAAATAAATTCTTACGAAAAGTCTACGAAATGTAATGGCATTTTTGTAATTTTGAGCAATCTTTAGAATTCACACAGGAGGGCTTCTTAAATGAAAGTTTTAAGTTCTCCAGGGTTCTAAGAGGCCCTGAAAACTATAGAAAGCCCCGGGACAGTTAAATCCCCTCCAGTGGACGTTTTCCAATGTCGGTTGACCCAAGCTTTGATTGATTCGTTCGATAAGATTTTAGCTCCAAATTGAGTGATTCTAAAGGTATTTTATTAAATTGGGAACCTAAATTTTATAATAGAAAAGACGGTTCTAAAAAAGGAGCTAAAACGAAGCCGGAATGAAATTATTATTATGGAAGGATAAAATTAAAATTTTTGAAAAAGTGTGTTTCTAGAAGCTCCCACACACTTCCCCTTTCTTTTCCCATCTTCTTAAGTACGAAATTTCTGCCCAAAATATAGAATATGATCTGCTCTCTTAGGCTCACAAGAAGTGGAAGAAAAGGAGGAGAAAAAGCAAGGAAAAGGTAAGGAATTTCATGGTTTTTCATGTTTTCTCCTTTCCAAACCTCTCATTCTCCATTCCCCTTTCTTTCTTATGATTATAATGAAGTTTATAAATCTATTTTAAGGGAGATATTAAGGGAAAAATTCGGATTTGAAGAGAGGAGCTCAAAGAACACAAGATTCAAGTGAGAAAAAGCAAGAAAACAAGGTAATTTCTCTTCCTATGATTGTCATCTTTAGTTCCCTCCTCCTCCATTTCACCCCACTTGAGAAAACCCTAGGAGGAGATGATTTTTAGATAGAACCAAGCATGAATCTAAGGAAAAAGGGTATGAAGATTAAGAATATGCAAAGAAAACAACAAAATAACTATTAGATTTCAAGATGCAAGTTCTAGGGTTTTAATTCCACCTTATAAAATCTGATTTTGTATGATAATTCCTAGGCCTAAATAAGAGTTTAAATGAGCTCCTAAGATCTCTAAGAGGCTCCCCATATGCTTCTTCCCTTAAGAAAACAAAGAAAGTTACAGGGAACCCAATATGCTTTATTGTCTCGGCGAAGAAGGGTTCTCATAGCTAGGGAAAGTTTTAAATTTTTCTAAAGCCATTCTTGAGTCATATTTGATGAATGAAAGTGAGGGGAGGCCTTGGAAAAAATTTAGAACTCATAGAAAGTGATTTGGTGTCTTAGGTTCCATATTGTGACCTAAAGAAATAATATGATGCTAGGCCCTTTGTTTTAATAGTGTGATGACTCCAAGAGGCTTAAAAGGAGTCAAGAATCATATTTGAAAGGAAAGAATGAGGCCTATCAATTATTTCAGGGGTGTTGCTTCATTAGGTGCATTTATGGACTATAATGGGGGTTATAAAGCAATCTAGACTTAAGCAAGTTGTATGGCTTTAGAGAATATTTCATGAACCTAATTGGCTCTCAAAAATTGTATCTAGGCTAAGAGAAACTATCTCCACCAATTTGTGAGTGTGTGGCCGAAAGAGGAGGCTCGAATCCAAAAGGAAAAGTGTGTAATTGTGTGCAAGGTAGCTCTCTCCACGTTCTCTTATGCATGGATGTGTGTTTGGCTTGTTTTAGAATGTGTGTATGTGTATTTTCAAGCAATGAAAAGTATGCTAGCATGCCTTTACATATCATGATTCTTAATGCCATGTTATGTTTTCAAATGATTATATGATGTTTGTATGAGTTTGCTTGAGTGTGGTGAGGCCAAGAACTCTTCCCTTTGGTGAGGATGAGCCAAGAACCCTTGAGCTTGGTTGAAACAAAGTAAAGAGTCTCCCAAAAGCAAAGTGGGCTCCCAAGAATATGGTTGAGTCCAAAGCTCTTAAAGAATGGTTGAGGCAAGTCCAAGATCCATGAGGAGAAGTGTGAGGCCAATTTGAACACTTGGTGAGCTCTTGAATGTCTTGAATGATTGATTCACATGTCAAATTTGCTTTCAAAATGTCCATGACTTCTATTTTTTCCATGCATGCATTTATAAAACTTGCTTTACACATATTATATATGATTGAATGGGAGATGAGCTATTGGGATTCTTTGAATCTCATCCCCTCCTCTCCAATGATCTCACATGTTAGGTGGACTAAGTGGATATGCCAATGAGAGCCAACAACCATGAAGAAGGGAAATTGACAAGCATGTGTCTAGCTTTAGCTATTTTAGAACCATACTTATGTACCTTGATGTATATGATGATGTAGATAGTCTATGGACTTTGAGACATGTATAAATATGCTATTATGTGATGTTTATAACTATGGATATGATGTATGAGCTTTAGAATACAATTTGAGTTTATAATGTCCAAATGTACAATGTGGAAGTATGATGCAAATGTGCATAAGTGTGGGTTGAACAGTCAAAATGAGATGCATGAGGTTTGGAACCGTTTGGGCAGCTTACAAAAGTCTTAAATATACTTTTAGACTTGCCCAAAAGGTGCCAACACCAAGGGGAGGCCATTTGGCAAGTTTGGTACCTTATATGTAGCCAAATTTGACCATAATGGAATCTTATGTCACTTTTTAGCCAAATGAGTTAGTCTTGATTTGAAATTTGGCATTCAAGTAGATTTCATTGAGAGATTTTTAGGAAGCTAAAGAACATTATTTTCGGAAGCCTAGAGAATATTTGATGAATTTTCAAAGTTGAGATTTTCTATTGATTCTGGCATGTGCACTGTTCACACAGGCAGATTTTTATTTTGTATCATCTGATGGCCAAATGGTGTCCAATACTTATGAAATTTTATAACCATAAATTAGAGGTCATAATATTTCTGTGGCCACTGAGATCACCTCATTTGGAGGTCTGACCAAATAGTTATGCATTTTTTAAGTTGGCTATTAGTAGCAGTGGTGCCCCAGGAGTTCAGTCACTATTCCATAAGATTCCAATAGCTAAACACATATATTTCATTCTAGAATTATTTTTAACATCAATTTAACATTTTTAGCTTTTCAAAATGACTGGATTTGTGTGATTTCAAGTTTTATAGAATTAGTTATGCATTTTAGAAATTTGTATCAATAATCTGAAATAGCAGCCCAGGCAACAGTGACCTCAGTAGCTTTTTGAATGCCAAAAGTTCTCCACGATAGAATTTATGGTCTAGGTATATTTTTATTGTGAATTAGACATCTTAAGCTTTGCAGAATGACCAAGATTGCTTGATTTTGATTTTTTTAAATTTAGTTATGATTTTCCAAAGTTTGCCTAGAAAAGAGGCCAATTCTGGCCGAGAATGAACTTCCATTTTCCATGCTCCATTTTGGTTTCCATAAGTTGTGGGCATGATTTTGTGATACAAATGAGTTTTAATGATGTATTTAAATATGAGAATATACAGTATGAGTTCACACGGTCCACGTGATACTGATTGCAAATTTTGAAGTATAACGTAATGCAAATAAGCCCATTATTTTCACTCCCTCTTTCATATGCTCTCATGGGAATGATTTAAAGCCTATGAATGACATAAAATGAGCTAAAATTTATGGTATTATACACATGCTAAGTTTTCTTCTTGAATGCTCATGACTTCTATGTAACCATGCATATATTTTTAAAGCTTGCTTTGTATGTATTATGTATGATTGAATGAGAGATGAGCTATTGAGATTCTTTGAATCTCATTCCCTTCTCTCAATGATCTAATATGCTAGGTGAATGAAGTGGATATGGTAATGGGAGCCAACAACATTGAAGAAAGGAGATTGACAATCAAATGCTTAAGTTTTGTCACTTTAAGACTATAATTGTGTCATATGATGTAATCCTTTGATGTATATGGTCTATGACCCCTTAGACATGTGTAATTATGATATTATATGATGTATAAATGTATGGATATGATGTATGAACCCTAAAATAGAATTTAGGTATGTAATGCTAAGGTATGCAATTTGGAAGTTTGATGTAAATGTGTATAAGTGTGGATGGAAAGGCCAAAATGAGATGTATGAGGTTTGAGACTATTTGGGCAGCCTACACAAGTCCTAAATGTGCTTTTAGACTTGCCTAAAAGGTGTCAAGATTAAGGGAAATCTATTTGGCAACTTTGGTACCCTATATGGAACCAAAAATGACCATAATAGGACCCTATATCACTTTTTGGCCAAATGAGCTCTTCTTGATCTGAGATTTGGCAAAAACTTAGATTTTGTTGAGATCTTTTTGGAAAAGTAAAGATTCTAATTTTTAAATGTCTACAGAATATTTGATGATTTTTTAAAGTTGAAAATTTCTCTGATTTTGGTCTACTGCACTATTCATTTGGTCTGAAAATATATTTTGTCACACAGGGCCCAAATAATTTCCAATTTCTATGATATTTTATACAGAGAAACTAGACATTTACATTGACCTATGTCAACTAAAAGCACCTCATTTGGAGGTTTAGAGAGAGAGATATGAATTTTTGAACATTCTATCCAGAATCAGGACCCTTACCCAACCTAAGTTACTGTTTTATTGAATTTTAAGGTTTGGGTTGCCTGAGCTAGTCAGTAAATATTTTTCCCCTCTAGTTAACATCCACAAATTTACATATTAGTATCATTTTCATGGATTGTAATTTTGTATAATTAATTAGACATTTTCAAAGTTTGCTACAGAATCTATGACAGCATCAGGAGACAGTTTGACCTCTAGATATTTTTGGATCTCAAATGCCCTCTGTGATGGATATTATGGTTTAGAAATATTTTTATTGTAAAGTAGACATCAGTAGCTTTCCAGAATGGCCAAGAATTTGTGATTTTGAGTTTTCTAGAATTAGTTACGATTTTCTAAAATTTGGTCAGAAAAAAGGCCGAATCTGTTCAAAATTACACTTGATTAATTTGAGCTTCATTTTAGTTTTCATGAGTTGTGGGCATGATTTTATGATGCAAAAGAGTTGTATTGATATAATTAAATATGAGAATATATAGTATGAGCTCAAACGGTCCACGTGACATCATTTGTAATTTTTAAATAAGACGCAACGTAAAAAAACTCATTATTTTTATTCCCTTTTTCATATGCTCTCATGGAATTGGTGATGTGAAGCTTATGAATGTCATGAAATGAGCTAGAATTTATGGTGTTACAAGAAAAGTTTTGATCTAGTTTTGGATAGGTGGAAGAGACAATGGCAAGCACAGGATCATCAAAGTCCTGAATAAGGAGCTTTAATGGAATGTTAATCTTAACTTCTCAATCATGTGGTGTCCGCAAGTGACCATCACCAACCTTTAAAATACATTCAGAGAATTGTGTCACTAATTCTTGATCAGAGATTGAAATATCTGCACATAGATGCATGTTTTTTGTTAATTTAAGAAGAGTACAATGATGCCAGAGATATGATAAGTTAATAGAGGCATGTACAATATCAGCCCTACTTCCCTTGGGAATAATTGGAAGAATTTGGCGAAAGTCTCCTCCCACAACAATGGTCTTTCCACCAAATGGAAGAGAACAACTTAATGGGTTATTAACTTAGAGGATGTCTCGCAATGTATAGTCCAATGCTTCAAAATAGTACTTATAAACCATGGGTGCTTCATCCCATATAATCAATTTTGTTATTTTCAAAAGCTCAGCCATTGGGGAGCCTTGTTTAATATTATAGGTGGAGTCTTCAGTAATCGGAATAGGAATTAGAAATCTAAAGTGAGCTATCCTACCTGCAGAGAGTAATGTTACAGTAATTCCACTTAAGGCTATGGTGAGGACAATTTCTCCTTTGGACCATAAAGCAAAGGTTAACGCATTCCATAAGAAAGTCTTACCTGTACCCCCATAGTCATAAATAAAGAAAACCATGCCAGAGTTTGTTAAGGTTGATGTCATGACTTGGTCAAAAACATATCATTGTTCATCAGTCATTAAGCTAATTAGTTTTTTAGCCTTTACTTGCAAGGCAACTTTGTCAAAGTTCATCTATTCTATGATGAGATCATTGGAGAAGTCCAACAGGCCTGACATATTATGAGAAGGCAAGGAAGGAAAGCTAGATAATCTTTTTCCATTTCTTTGAAAGAGCTTATGAATTTCAAGAAAGGCAGCATTTTCTCAATCAACCTGAGATACATGGATGCCTAAACTAAATAAATGGAAAAAGAAAAAGTGTCATATTATAACATATAGAGAGAAAGGTTAATCTATTTCTATTTGACATCAATGATATAAGTTAAAAAGTATAATATAAATCATACTTGATAGGTGAGCATTCTGATGATGTATGTGGAAAAGGTCATTAGATAATAGAAGAGAAGTTGTTTGCCAGACAATGTATGACAAAAAAGCATGTTAACAAATAACATCCGTAAGAAATGACCACTGCCCCACATAGATGCTTCAGTGATTACTTCAATGAATTCAAGATCATCATCTAAAAGGCCTAAGGCATAACACGCTAATCTAAAGGTAGGGTGTACGACATTTCCAACTCTTTTGATATCATCATAGGATGTTGGACTTTGAACTTTATTTAGAAGAAGTCATAGAAAATAAAGCTCATTAGAATTAGGGTTGACATAATGTAATCTCCCAATAGAAAACCCACGCTTGTGTGGGGTCCATTTCCTTAGTTTATGATTGAAAACAAAGTGAATGGGGAACTCTACATATGTTACTTGTCTAGCATGACTATATTCTTTGTTGGCATCCATCCAAGATAAAAACATTGACTGATGAACTGATGGTTTGTCTAGAATTTGTTGAATATGATCATCATCCTCATAGAAAACAGGTTGTTTATTCATTAGGTAAATGGAAACCTAACCTTTCAATAGATGGTTTTCTATGATGAATATCAAATGAAAATATTCTCCATAATGCCTCACAAGTAGATATATAATGATAATCAAAGTATTGTTTAATCTCATTAACTTCAACTTAGGTATCCATCTTCATCAATAGTTGTTCGTTGGATAAATCTTTTTGGGAAGTGCTTTATGCACTTGTTGCCATGCATACAAGGTGATTTTGGATTTCTTATGCCACAAGGTCCATGCAACATATATGTTTTGATCAACTCAAATAAAAGTAGACAACTCTCTCGATCTGGTATCTTAACAGAAATGATATTGTCAAGTTGTTTAGGGGTAGGTTATTTGTACTCACTTGCAAGGAATAATAAGATGTGTGCATGTGGTAAACCTCTTTTGTGGAACTCAATAGTATATATATCTATTTGAATAAGGAAACAAAGAAATGATGTTAGATGATGATGTTGGTATTAGAAATCTACCATAACTATACTTAAGAATGAACCAATATTATCCAACTAAGAAGCATACCTGCCCTAACTAGACTAAATAGCTTCTCTTCTTTGATAACTCTCATTAATTGTTGCAGCTTGAGTTTAAAGATCCTACACATAATGTCAAGATGATCTTCAAGGCAAAGTCCACGTTGCTGACAAAATCTTGTAATCTCAAGGCATGTTGGATTGCAAGTGAATGTAAGGAATAGGTCTGGATAGCCAGTCCACCTACATATTACCATAGTGTCTTGATAATTTTGTATCATATATCTTGCTCCTCCTATAAAAGTGGATGGCAAAATGACACTTTTTCCTATGAAGGATGCTTGAGTCTCTCTTATAAGAAGTGCATCAGAAAAACCTTTGTACAAATCAACCCTTAAGTCCTTCTGGTGCATTCGAATGTATTTAATCTATTGTGATTCAATCATTGTAAACCCATCAACAATAAATTAGTGCAAAAGATGACAGGCATAGAGGAGAACAAAAACTTTAGTGGATCTGTTCATTAGTTGAAATGCAAGAAACTCTTAGATGGTCAACTTCATTTCTTTTCCATATCTATTAAGAGAGGAATTATGATGCAAGACATCCTCTCTATAGCCATCTTCACCATATGGAAAAAGAAGAGGATATTGTAATGGCAAGTAAGAGGGATGTAATTCCCTGATATGTTGAAGCAATCCAGATTTTGTTTTGAGAATGATATCTTTAGTGTAAGATGAATCAAAATCACCTACACTTAAGGTTGCAACTTCAAATGATGTAGGTAAGTTATACATCCTACCATCTTGATTTCTTTTGCTAACCAAACAAAGCTTGATATCCTTTGATTGGTCAGAATTCAATAGTGTGGAAGTGATCTGAAAGCTTTTGACAAAAGGATTAAATTGATTAAACATGATTAAAACTTTTTCAACAATGGTAGGAGAAACTGTGGAGTGATTTTTAAGGGAACTGAAATAAACAATATAGTTCAATTAAGGTCAAACATTGAAACAGATTGGTTGAATAGGGAAAAATGAGTAAGTAGTTAGATAATACATTGATATGTGTTCACCTAATAGCAGAGATTTGATTATTGACTTCTTGATTTGTGTCATATATATACAGTTGTGAATAAATTGGTTTAAGCCCATCGGGTGGAAGAAGACTACCAATTCGTTGATAGTTTTGACCAAAGAGGATAAAGCAATGTAACAACCGGGAAAAAGGGGAAAAAAGAAAGAAAGTGAAAGCTGGAAAAATTCGAAATCTGGAAATTATGCCAAGTCTCCTCGCAATAGCGAGAAATGGTCTCGCTGTCGTGAGAATGTCTCCTCGTAATAGCAAACGAGGTTCTAGCTATAGCGAGTGCGGACAGCAGTCTATACAGAAACCAAGGGGCAGCTCGCCGTAGCGTGCGCCATAGCGAGAGTGAGGTCTGGAACTGACATGAGTTCGCCATAGCGAATGGTATATCTCGCCATAGCGAAGGGAACTGATACGAGCTCTCTGTAGCGAAGGTTACACCTCGCCATAGCGAAGCCAGATAACACGAGCTCGCTATAGCGAAGGTTAATTTTCGCCGTAGCGAGGGTCAGTCCGGAAGAGAGTAAAAGGCGAGAATTAGACTTCATTAAATGCTAAAACTCATTTCTTCTCTCATTTCTGCCCTAGACTTCGACCCAAAGAGAGAAAAGAGGCCTGGAGAGTGAGAGAGACCAAGAGAAGGAGGAAGAGCAAGAGAAAGGTAAGCAAGTTTCTCCCATTTCTCCTTAGAATCTGGATCTCCTCTCTTTGCCCTCTCTTCCTACGATTTTGTTTGTGAAAATGGTTAGATTTTGGGCATGGGTCAGAAGAGGGAAAGTGGAAAACACCTTTGAATTTTTGTGTTTTCTTTGAAAATGTTGTTTCCACTACCATGGAAGCTTGAAAGAGAGAAAGAGTTGATGGCATTCTAGAAAGAGAGAGAGAACTCTAGGTTCTGGTATGTTAGGAGAGTTTGATCTGAATGATTACATTCTAAGAGAGTAATTGCATGCTTTTGTGTGTCTAGGCTCAAGAGAAACACCTCCATCAAGGTGTGATTGTGAACTTAAGAAGGGAGAAGAGGAATTGAAAGGAAAAGCTAGTGTTGACCATGGCTGATAAGGTAGCTCTCTCTTTCCACTCTTTCTTGTTGCATTCTTGGATGTAATAGTCATTGTATGATTATGTATATGCTTGTTATGTGAAATATGCCATATGCTATTGCTTTGATGCATTAATGCCAATATGCTTGTGTGTTGAATTGTGAGAATTGCTCGGGTGAGGTAGTGCCGAAAGTCCCTTGAGATGGGTGAGGCCAAGTCAAAAGTCCTTAAACTCGGGTGAGGCCATCCAAAAGTCCCTAAACTCGGGTGCGGCTAGACCAAAAGTCCCTGGAGCCCATTTTGGCATTGTTGTGATTTCCATAGCATGTACAACGTGTGTTGGATGTTTGAGAATGGATAAATGCTTATTCACATGCTTTGACTTGTTATATGCCTTGATTGTTTACTTGATTGAGTGTATGAGCTACTGAGATTCCCTGAATCTCACCCCTTCCCTTCCCAACTAAATATGTTAGGTGGAGCACAAGGAGAACCGAGCACACACCAAGGAGCCTAGAAGCATGCTTAGCTAGATATTAGCTTATTTTGGATATTTTGATGTAATTTTGGTATAAAGAGGTGCCAAAATGAATATGCACCTTCTATTTTTGAGTTGTACATGTTATAGCAAATGTATATGTATGAAGAGATTATGTATAAACTATGTTTATTGCCAAAGTAATGGAAATGAGGGTTTTGCCCCTTTTTATGAATGAATGTAATAGTGTATATTTGGCCGTAACATAGCGAGATTGGAATGTATACTGATTTGGATCATATGGACATGTTATATAGACTATTGTTATGCTTTTAAACTTGTCCATGTGGAGTGAGAATGTGTGAGAGGCCATTTGGGCCCATTTTGGACCTCTTGGGTGCCAAAATCGGTATTTTTGAGAGCTCTGTCAAAGTATGACCGGATGAGCTCTTCTTGCCATGAAATTTGGCGTGCCTCTAGATTTTGTAGAGAGCTTCTTGGAAAGCTAAAGTGGATAATATTCGAGGATCTAAAGAATATTTGGTGAATTTTTGAATTTGGGAAAAATCCATGGTTTGGTCATGTACTGTTCCTATAGGTCAGAAATGAAATCCATGTCATAGATAGACCAAACGATGGCCAACTGTCATGAAATTTTATAAACATAAACTAGAAAACCAAAGTGACCTGTACCAACTAGAATCACCCAAATCGGAGGTCTGTAGAGAGAGATTGAACCGTCTGAAATTCTATATCAGCATTAGGGAGCCCATCCGACCTCCGTTATTGTTTCATCCATTTTCGGGGTGTGGAGGCTACTGAACTGATTTATAATTATTTTTTTCCTCTAGTAGACATCTGTAACTTTCCAAATTGGTATAGTGTGCCTAGATTGGATTTTTTTGGATTTAATTATGAATTTCTGAAGTTTATGACAGTAACTTGGGCTAGAAACAGTGACAGTCGAACCTCTTTCCCATTTTCGATGTCAAACATGGTCCAAACGCTGAGATTATGGTTAGGAATGATTTTTAATGTAAAGTTAACACTTAGAGATTTTCAGAAAGCTAAAGTTTACTAGATTCCCAATTGTTTACAATTAGTTATGATTTTCCAAAGTTAGAGCCAAAACATGACTTTTGGGCACAAGTGAGAAAATGCATTTTTCTGGTTTTTGGCTCCATACCCATGGCTTATGGTTTGATTTATGCTATGTATGAGTTGTATAAGTTGATTTTGAGTTGAGAATATAAATGATGGGTTCACAGGACCCACGGGGCAAAAGATGAGTGTATGAAACCCCGATTCATAGCATGAAAATGCCACGGATTGGTGTTGATTCTTTGGAAATCATATGAAACCGAACCCACTGAAAGGCTAGATAGCGGTAGTAGATTAAGGTGTTACATTTTTGATATCAGAGCAATGATTTAGGCACTTTTGCTCAATTTTAGGCTCTTAAATGATGAGATTGCTTGTGTTAGTGTGAATGGTCATGGAAGTTGTAGCATCCTTATACATATGTGCTAGTGATATTGTTGTGAACTGAGGATTGTTACTTCTTTTTAGACGTGGTTGAGACTAGACGGGGCAGGGGTAGAGGCAGAGGCAGACCGCCCAGGGCTCAGAGAGCTGAGCCAGAGGTTCCTGTTGGGACTGAGGATCCTTTGCGGGCCATCATGGATAGACTTGACCGGTATGAGGCCATGATGGGCCAGCATCAGGAGATACTGGAACAGCAGAGATATATTGCCCAGCAGCAGCATGATATGATCAT
Organism: Erythrophleum fordii; assembly: GCA_032878935.1. NCBI lineage: Eukaryota > Viridiplantae > Streptophyta > Magnoliopsida > Fabales > Fabaceae > Erythrophleum > Erythrophleum fordii. The sequence goes on along the minus strand of JAVQMF010000053.1, from coordinate 40,654,891 downwards.
GCATTTGCAAGACACCCTGGCTAGGCAAGAAGAAGCTAGAAGAGATGCCCCTGTACCTCAACCATCTACATCTAGCATTCCACCTGTACCTCCCTAGGAGCCTGCTGCTCCTCAGACCCAGATGCCTATCCAGAAAGTGTTGAAGTAGTTTAGGCAAAATAATCCACCCTCATTTGACGGGGAGTTGGATGCGGATAAGGCGGAGGCTTGGGTGATGTAGCTTAAGAAGATATTCTCAGTGATGGATTGTACTACTGAGCAGAAAGCCCAGCTAGCCGCCTTCATGCTAGAAAAGGAAGCTGATAGATGGTGGGATAGTACGAAACCCCTGATGGAGACCAATAATATACAGATAACTTGGGAGACTTTCTTGGTCGAGTTTTATGAGAAGTATGTCCCAAGTTCAGTGAGGAAAAAGAAAGAGATGGAGTTCATGGGCTTGAGACAGACGGATGAGATGACCGTGGACCAATATGTGGCCAAGTTTATAGAGTTGTTTCGGTATTCCTCTTACCTCCAGAGGTATGATGATGAACCCTGGAGATGTGAGCAGTTTGAGACTGGTTTGAGGCCCCTGATTAGTGACAGAGTCACCCCACAGCGGATCAGGAAGTTTAATACCCTTGTGGAGGTCAGTAGGGTGATTGAGACTAACTTGCAAGTTATTATGTCTACTGCGACTACGGCTAGTCAGAAGAGGGTTCCAGATTTGAAAAGGCCGAAACCAAAAGAGGGTTCTAGTTTGATACCTAGTACCAAGAGGAGAGGCAAAGGGCCATGGAATAGAAAGCCACAGCGAGGTGTGCCACCTCCTCGGGGCCAGTCATCCTTTCAGCAGTCTCCGGTGACATGTTACAAGTGTGGGAAGCCGGGGCACATTGCTAGACACTGTCCTCAGATGGAGACAGCACCTTCTCCTAGACCACAGACCCAGGGCCGAGTGTTCGCCCTTACTCAGCAAGAAGCCAGCGCATCTTCCAGTTTGATTCGAGGTACGCTGTTAGTGAATGGCTTTCCTGTAGTTGCTATGTTTGATTCGGGTGCTAGTAACTCATTTATATCTTATGATTGTGTGAGGAAATTGGGTCTGGTCATTAGTGTCTTGCCATTTGACTTGTCTGTCATTACACCCACTGGAGGCCACGTGGTTACTTCCCATACTTGCTTAAATGTCACTGTCCAATTTAACCACTGTCATACCACTATTGATTTGGTTTGTATGCCCTTCCGTGATATTGATTTGATTATTGGTATAAACTGGTTGGCTGCAAATAATGCAATACTTGATTGTGAACACTGAACCATTTCCTTACCTGCTTGTGGGACCATACCTAGGGTAGAAGCTGAGTTATCCTTTATGACTACTACCCAGGCTGAGAGATATTTAGAGTATGGATGTCAAGGGTTTCTAGTCTTTTTCTCTATTCAGGTTGAGGTAGAAGAAGGGATAGAGGAGATCCCAGTTGTCAGGAAATTCCCGGAGGTTTTCCCTAGAGAGTTTGATTTTAATGGCCTACCCCCTGAGAGAGAATTAGAGTTCCCTATAGACATAGTGCCTGGGGTTGGACCGGTATCCAAAGCTCCTTACAGGATGGCTCCCGCCGAGCTTGCTGAGTTGAAAGAGCAGATAGAGGAATTGGTAGAGAAAGGGTTTATCCACCCTAGTGTTTCACCTTGGGGAGCTCCGGTGTTATTTGTGAAAAAGAAAGATGGTAGCTTGCGGTTGTGTATAGATTACAGAGAGTTGAATAAAGTTACCATCAAGAATAAATATCCTCTCCCTAGAATTGATGATCTATTAGATTAGTTGGCTGGGGCATCTGTGTTTTCTAAGATAGATCTTAGATCTGGTTACCACCAGTTGAGAGTGAGAACTGAAGACGTCTCTAAGACGGCTTTCAGAACGAGATATGGGCACTATGAGTTCCTTGTGATGCCATTTGGATTGACGAATGCGCCTGCTGTGTTCATGGATTATATGAACAGGGTATTCAGACCGTATATAGATCAGTTTGTGGTGGTCTTTATTGATGATATTTTAATGTACTCCTGATCTTTTGAGGAGCACGAGAGGCATTTGAGACTAGTCCTAGACACCTTGAGAGAGAAAAGGTTGTATGCCAAACTTAGTAAATATGAGTTTTTGCTGACCGAGGTGCGATTCTTAGGTCATGTGATCTCACGAGATGGGGTTGCGGTGGATCCCCATAAAGTTGAGGCTGTGTTGCAGTGGGATAGACCTAGAACGATCACCGAGGTTAGGAGTTTCCTAGGTTTGGCAGGGTATTATAGACGATTTATTCAGGACTTTTCTCGAATGGCCTTACCACTGATGAGGCTAACTAGGAAAGATACACCATTTGTGTGGGATGAGAGATGTGAGAAGAGTTTCCAGGAGTTGAAACTCTGTTTGACAACTGCCCCTGTACTGATTATCCCTGACCCTAGTGAACCATTTGTGGTTTATTGTGATGCTTCGGGCAAAGGGTTAGGATGTGTGTTGATGCAGCAGGGCCGAGTAGTGGCATATGCCTCGAGGCAGTTGAGACCTCATGAGGAGAATTACCCCACACATGACCTGGAGTTAGCTGTCGTAGTGTTTGCTCTTAAAATTTAGAGACACTATCTGTATGGTGCGACCATAGAAATTTATAGTGACCACAAGAGTCTGAAATATCTGTTTGATCAGAAAGAACTCAATATGAGACAGAGGAGATGGATGAAATTCTTGAAAGATTATGATTATGTGTTGAAATATCATCCGGGTAAGGCCAATGTGGTGGCGGATGCCCTGAGTAGAAAATCCATCCATGTAGCCCATATGATGATTAGGGAGCAAGAGCTCCTAGAGAAGTTCAGAGATTTGAACCTCTCTTGTCAGGTGGTATCGGGTAGATTGTATCTGAGTGAAACCCGAGTTGAGAATATATTAAGAACCCAGATCTTAGATGCCTAGAGGAAGGATGAGTTCCTGAAATGGATCAGGAATGAGATTACCCAAGGTAAGACCTCAGATTTCAAGGTGTCTGAGGATGGCATGATAGTATATCGAGATAGAATCTGTGTGCCTAGTCAGAATGAGTTGAGAGAAAGCATTCTAGAAAAGGCGCATAAGAGTAAGTATACTATCCACCCAGGTGCCACCAAGATGTATCAGGATTTGAAAAAGATTTTCTGGTGGCCAGGGATGAAGAGCCATGTGACGGATTATGTGGCTAGATGCCTAGTGTGTCAGAGGATAAAGATTGAACATCAGAAACTGGCTGGGTTGTTGCAACCTCTAGATATCCCTGAGTGGAAGTGGGATAGTATAGCCATGGACTTTGTCATGGGGTTACCCAGGACATCCTCTGGACACGATGCTATTTGGGTAGTTGTGGATAGACTGACGAAGTCTGCACACTTTTTAACTATCAGGGCTACTCATACATTGGATAGACTAGTCTAGTTGTATATCAGAGAGATAGTGCGACTTTATGGAGTACCCAATAGCATAGTTTAGGACAGAGACCCCAGGTTCACATCGAACTTTTGGGGGTCATTGCAGCATGCCTTAGGGACTAGATTGCGGTTTAGTACTGCATATCACCCCCAGATAGATGGTCAGACTGAAAGGACCATCCAGACATTGGAAGATATGTTGAGGGCATGTGTGCTAGAGATGAATGGGAACTGGGATGCGTATTTATCGTTAGCAGAGTTTGCGTACAATAACAGTTACCATTCCAGTATCCAGATGGCCCCTTATGAGGCTTTGTATGGGAGAAAGTGCAGATCCCCTATGTGTTGGATTGAGTTAGGTGAGAGGAGTATGATAGGACCTGAGATTGTGGACCAGACCACCCGACATATAGAATTGATTAAAAAGAGGCTCCTCACGGCCCAGAGTAGACAGAAAAGCTATGTTGATAAGCGTAGGAGGCCGTTAGAGTTTGAGGTTGGAGACCATGTGTTCATTCGAATATCTCCAATGACGGGAGTAGGTCGGTCAATGAGGGTAAGAAAGCTCAGTCCTAGGTATATTGGTCCATTTGAAATCCTTGAGAAAATTGGACCCGTAGCTTACCGAATAGCCCTACCTCCTAACCTAGCCCAAATCCACAGTGTTTTTCATGTCTCCCAGTTGAAAAAATATCTACCAGACACCTCACATGTCATAGAATATGAGCATATGCAAATGCAGGAAGATCTTTCCTATGTAGTGAAACCGGAGAGAATTGTGGATGCTAAGCTGAAACAGCTGAGAAGCAAGAGCATTCCTCTGGTGAAAGTGATCTGGAGAGGTCTGACATCTGAGGAAGCAACCTGGGAATTGGCAGATGAAATGAGGCAAAAATATCCAGAGTTATTCCCTTGAGGTAAGTCTTTAAATTTCGAGGACGAAATTTCTTTTAAGAGGGGTAGAAATGTAACAACCGAGAAAAAGGGAAAAAAAGAAAGAAAGTGAAAGCTGGAAAAATTCGAAATCTGGAAATTTTGCCCAAGTCTCCTCGCAATAGCGAGAAATGGTCTCGCTGTCGCGAGAATGTCTTCTCGCAATAGCGAACGAGGTTCTAGCTATAGCGAGTGCGGGCAGCAGTCCATACAGAAACCAAGGGGCAGCTCGCCATAGCGTGCGCCATAGCGAGAGTGAGGTCTGGAACTGACGCGAGTTCATCATAGCGAATGGTATATCTTGCCATAGCGAAAGGAACTGATACGAGCTCGCCATAGCAAAGGTTACACCTCGCCATAGCAAAGCCAGATAACACGAGCTCGCTATAGCGAAGGTTAATTTTCACCGTAGCGAGGGTCAGTTCGGAAGAGAGTAAAAGGCGAGAATTAGACTTTATTAAATGCTAAAACTCATTTCTTCTCTCATTTCTGCCCTAGACTTCGACCCAAAGAGAGAAAAGAGGCATGGAGAGTGAGAGAGACCAAGAGAAAGAGGAAGAGCAAGAGAAAGGTAAGCAAGTTTCTCCCATTTCTCCTTAGAATCTGGATCTCCTCTCTTTGCCCTCTCTTCCTACGGTTTTGTTTATGAAAATGGTTGGATTTTGGGCATAGGTCAGAAGAGGGAAAGTAGAAAACACCTTTGAATCTTTGTGTTTTCTTTGAAAATGTTGTTTCCACTACCATGGGAGCTTGAGAGAGAGAAAGAGTTGATGGCATTCTAGAGAGAGAGAGAGAACTCTAGGTTCTGGTATGTTAGGAGAGTTTGATTTGAAAGATTACATTCTAAGAGAGTAATTGCATGCTTTTATGTGTCTAGGCTTAAGAGAAACACCTCCATCAAAGTGTGATTGTGAACTTAAGAAGGGAGAAGAGGAATTGAAAGGAAAAGCTAGTGTTGACCTTGGCTGATAAGGTAGCTCTCTCTTTCCACTCTTTCTTGTTGCATTCTTGGATGTAATAGTCATTGTATGTTTATGTATATGCTTGTTATGTGAAATATGTCATATGCTATTGCTTTGATGCATTGATGCTAATATGCTTTGGTGTTGAATTGTGAGAATTGCTCGAGTGAGGTAGTGCCGAAAGTCCCTTGGGATGGGTGAGGTAGTGCCGAAAGTCCCTTGAGATGGGTGAGGCCAAGTCAAAAGTCCTTAAACTCGGGTGAGGCCATCCAAAAATCCCTAAACTCGGGTATGGCTAGACCAAAAGTCCCTGGAGCCCATTTTGGCATTGTTGTGATTTCCATAGCATGTACAACGTGTGTTGGATTTTGAGAATGGCTAAATGCTTATTCACATGCTTTGACTTGTTATATGCCTTGATTGTTTACTTGATTGAGTGCATAAGCTACTGAGATTCCCTGAATCTCACCCCTTCCCCTCCCAACTAAATATGCTAAGTGGAGCTCAAGGAGAACCGAGCACACACCAAGGAACCTAGAAGCATGCTTAGCTAAATATTAGCTTATTTTGGATATTTTGATGTAAAGAGATGCCAAAATGAATATGCACCTTCTATTTTTGAGTTGTACATGTTATAGCAAATGTATATGTATGAAGAGATGATGTATAAACTATGTTTATAGCCAAAGTAATGGAAATGAGGGTTTTATCCCTTTTTATGAATGAATGTAATAGTGTATATTTGGCCGTAGCATAGCGAGATTGGAATGTATGATGATTTGGATCATATGGACATGTTATATAGACTATTTTTATGCTTTTAAACTTGTCCATGTGGAGTGAGAATGTGTGAGAGGCCATTTGGGCCCATTTTGGACTTCTTGGGTGCCAAAACCGGTATTTTTGAGAGCTCTGTCAAAGTATGACCGGATGAGCTCCTCTTGCCATGAAATTTGGCGTGGCTCTAGAGTTTGTAGAGAGATTCTTGGAAAGCTAAAGTGGGTAATATTCGGGGGTCTAGAGAATATTTGGTGAATTTTTGAATTTGGAAAAAATCCATGGTTTGGTCATGTACTGTTCCTATAGGTCAAAAATGAAATCCATGTCATAGATAGACCAAACGGTGGCCAACTATCATGAAATTTTATACACATAAACTAGAAATCCAAAGTGACCTGTACCAACTGGAATCACCCAAATCGAAGGTCTGTAGAGAGAGATTGAACCATCTGAAATTCTGTATCAGCATCAGGGAGCCCATCCGACCTCCGTTACTATTTCATCAGTTTTCGGGGTGTGGGGGCTACTAAACTGATTTAGACTTATTTTTCTCTTCTATTAGACATCTGTAGATTTCCAAATAATAGTGTGCCTAGATTGGATTTTTCTAGATTTAATTATGAATTTTCGAAGTTCATGACAGTAACCTGGGCCAGAAACAGTGACAGTCAGACCTCTTTCCCATTTTCGATGTCAAACATGGTCTAAACGCTGCGATTATGGTTAGGAATGTTTTTTAGTGTAAATTTAACACTTAGAGCTTTCCAGAAAGCTAAAGTTTACTAGATTCCCAATTTTCTACAATTAGTTATGATTTTCCAAAGTTAGAGCCAAAACATGACTTTTGGGCACAAGTGAGAAAATGCATTTTTCTGGTTTTTGGCTCCATACCCGTGGCTTATGGTTTGATTTATGCTATGTATGAGTTGTATAAGTGGATTTTGAGTTGAGAATATAAATGATGGGTTCACAGGACCCACGGGGCAAAAGATGAGTGTATGAAACCCCGATTCATAGTATGAAAATGTCACGGATTGGTGTTGATTCTTTGGAAATCATATGAAATCGAGCCCAGTGAGAGGCTAGATAGCGGTAGTAGATTAAGGTGTTACAAGCAATATGGACCAACTATTGAATTGAATGATTTATCAAATTCCCCCCTCATTGAAGTGAATGAGAACATTGTGTTATAAGCTCTAATGTTTTTAAGGAAATTTTTAGACTCTGGTGAAGAACTATTGAGGTATAGGTTATACAAGTACTCTGGTGGATGATGCATTAAAGGGAGTTGAATTTTTCCTTGTGAGCAACACAAGGAGAAAGAAGGGGTTGATGAGTGGCCTCTATTCTTGAGCCTTTCATTATACCACATAGTTGCTCCATAATAAATTTAAGCATAATCAGGATCGCCCTCATCAACATAATCTTGAGTAGATAATGGAAAGGAATCAAAGGAAAAAAAATGAGAGCCAATAGGAAAGTAAGAAAATGATAAAAAAAATTGAATTTAAATGAATTGATAAGCTGAGATGAAGTTGTTATGAAACAAATTATCAAGGTGTATAAGAAGGTGGTATACTTTCTTCTTTTATAGATATCGCAGAAGGTTTATGCTTTTGCAATGAATGATGTAGATGACATTTTTGTGGTCTGGAAGTAAGGGTTGGGCATGAAATAGTTGAATATGGAATTGCTTATGAATTATCAACAAAGTCATAACTTATCTGACAAGTCAAACAATGTGAAATTGAGTAATTGTAAACTATAAAATAATAAGTAAATGTAGTACCATCAAAGTGCACACTATCAAATTTAGTGTTTAGATTCAAAGCCACATTGGTCATATCCTACAAGCATAGTTGTTGTAGAGGACCAGACATGTCTCCAGGTTTATACACAATAAATGAAGGTGAACCACAATTGACCTTTCATCCATGAGATGCTGTTGGTATAGAATAATATAAAATAATGATTAAAATTAAGTATAAACATACTATAAAATGGCAAAGAAAAGATAAAATGAGAAGTTACCTTGTCCACGTCTAAAACTGACCATATTCTCTTGAAATTGGGATTGTTCTATTTCTGAACTTATGAGTAAAGGACAAAAAGTAATATGAGTAGTCAAAACCAAAAAAAGAGAAAAAAGATAAGAAAGGGGAAACAACAAAGAAGGAAAAAAAAAAAACAACCGTGAAATTTGACACTGTCGAATTCATTATTTAGATTCAAAGCCACATTGGTGATATCCTACAAGCATGGTTGTTGTAGAGGACCAGACATGTCACCAGGTGTATGCACAACAAATGAAGGTGAACCACAATTGACCTTTCGACTATGAGATGCTGTTGGTATGGAATAATATAAAATAATGATTGAAATTAAGTATAAGCATACTACAAAATGTTAGAGAAAAAAGACAAAATGAGAAGTTACTTTGTCCATGTCTAAAACTGACCATATTCTCTTAAAATTGGGATTGCTTTGTTTTTGAACTTATAAGTAAAAGACAAAAAGTAATTTGAGTAGTCAAAAGCAAAAAAAAAAAAAAAAAAGAGAGAAAAAGTGAGAAGGGGGAAACAACAAAGAAGGAAAAAATAACAACCATGAAATTTGATACTGTCGAATTCATTATTTAGATTCAAAGCCACATTGGTGATATCCTGCAAATAGTACTGACCCATTAGTTCAACCGTTAAAGCTCTTTGACTCTTCCTTGGCTTTTTGAAATTCATTACTGGATAGGCCTTATTGAGCTAAGAATAGAGGTGGTTTTGTCCCACTAAAAAGTTAACTCCATAAATCAAAATAATCTAAATAAAAGAGATATTATAGAATGGACTGATTGATATTACATTATTTAGGATAAAAAAGAAAAGCTTAAGCTTTGATAGTTATATCCAAAAAATTATGAAACCTACTCTAGTTTTTTCAAGTTTGTATTTGTAGCCATGTCGTTAATTCTTAGACAAGGCATGCTTATCTATGAACACATTTGCATTACTTTAAAAAATAGAGAAGGCAATAAAGCATATATATATATATATATATACAAGAGGACATATAAGATCAGACAAGTCATTAGATAATTTTCAAAGGTAAATAATTTTTTTAGCAAATGAAGCCTCATCAGAAGAAAAGCATGAAAATAATAGCCAAGCATCTTCATTCAACTTATTTACGTTATAATGATTTTGATACAAACTATAGATTAAGTTCCTTTTCTTTTTTCCCTCCCATCTTCATTGAAGAATAATGTTATGAAAACAAAAAAAAAAACTCAACAAAGTTCATGAAAAAAACCAATTCAAGCTAAAGAATTAAGCCCAGGCTCTCACAACATATTAAAGGATAGCTTTATAAAAAGAACTATATTGCAAAAGAAACCAAATAAAGTTACCATGGAGAAATGGGGGTTGTTTAAGAAACTTGCAACTTGCTTTGATTCAAAATCGCATTCAATTTATTCTCTCTCTCTTGCCAAACACAAATACTATATCAATAATTTCACACAAAAACATAGAAGGATTAGGGCATTAGTAATTTAGAGATTGGAATATCTTTGAGGGAGATAAAATTTTTTAGCTTAGTGAAAAAGAAAAGAAGACAAAAAATAGAGAAGGATAAACAAAACAACTTGGCGTCAGCGGCACCTTCCAAGGCATTAATGGAAAAACAAATATTAGTTAAATAATAGAAAAAAGGTGAAGCTATTTTTTAGAGTAATTTTGAGGAAGATAGAGATTTTCACCTGGTCGGAGAAGAGAAAATGAAAGTTAGGGTAGGAAGTAGAAAAGGGAGTACTGAAATCTTTTGAAGCATAAAATAAATAAAAAATTAAAGATGTGGATCGTAACCCAAGAGATGAAGCAATCACTTTTTGAAGGTAGGACAAGAAGCAAAAAAAAAAAGGACTACTGAAATGTCTTGAAGCTTAAAAAAAATATATAAATCAAGATGTGGAACATAGCCTAAGAACTGAAGCCAGTCATTGTTCATCAACTTTAGAACAGTGACTGGCTTCCTATAAAGATTATAAGGTATATTGATGTCTCACGAGATTGTTAACATTATTTTTTAGAACTTGATAACTTTTTAAAGAGGAAAAAAAATTAAAGGTAATAATTCAAAAGTTGATCCGAATATGAAGGCAGAAGAATCGCATGTGATAAAATTTTTTATTTTGATTATTTATGCTTCGCTTTAATTATTAATCTTTGCAATTTATACAAAATAACCTGAACTAATTATACTCTCACTCTATATTTCTCTTATTTTTGTACTTGGCTTAAATTGATATTCTATTTCTTGTATTGATATCTTTTAAGAAAAGATATAAAGATATCAATCCCACAAAGGCGACTCATCCTAGCATGAATTCTAATGATTTGAAATTCGCCATAGACGAATGGGCAAATGGATACTCAAGATAGATGCCAATGAGGAATTATGGGCAAACTGATAAAAATGGCTATGATAACACATACATATTACTTATATTGAAATCGAAAAGATAGAATAGGCCATCTTAAATTTTTAAAAAATTCAACATCCAAATTAATTATTAGATAATGATTAATTATTTTAATTTTTTAAAATAATAATCAATTATATCAATAACTAATTATTACAAAAATTTAGGATAATAATTATCTTAACAATTTAATTAATCTAATTAATTAATTAATTAATTAACTCATTTAGATCATATATTAGGGTAGTTATCATGGATATCAAAACAACTCAATATCTCCCCCTGGCATACGATGGGCTGAATTCACACAAAGTTTTCCTTGAAAGTAAAATTTCTATATCTCTCATCTTGGACCTTCATAATGAGTATCCTATCATGACTGCTTGGATAATATGTTTGGGAGTTCTTATACTGGCAATCATTTTTGGGACAAGCATAAGGGTCTAAAACCTTTTTATATGTTTAGTATATTATGAATGTGTCTTGGATGCCCTCTATCTATTTATATACATTTTACACATACAGTATCTTTAATCCCTTATAAGTTTCAATTACTTAGAGTCTTATTGCTGTTGTAGTTTGTAATATGCCTTATGTCAATGCTTATGATGCTTCTTGAAAAAGCTTCATAATAAACATGTCTTAAATATCATGATTGTATGTATATAATTGACCTAGTCTTCCTATTATTCTTTTTTCAGGTCGTATTGTTATAACCCTTGAATACATAATAATGTAGTATGTGTTAACCTGTCACCTCAAGATACTATCAAAATTATAATGGTGCTAATGAAAGGATTGTTGTTCCTTTCTAGAACACATATAGCAATAAATCAAGGATTTATTCACTTGTTTCCCAAATTATAGTCACAAAGCGCATGTAGTATTGAATACATGATATAGTATGACTCTTAATTCACAAGAGTTTGAAAGAAAAAGAAAGCACAATTATAACAATTCCAGAGAAAGTAACAGAAGTTGGTGTTTTAAATATCTTTGCTTTCTTTAACCTATGTCTTCCTTGTAAACCACATTAGAATTATAAGAGAAGATTCTAGTAACTTTGATGGCCAATCATATTCATAAAGTCAAATCTTCAAGTACCAAGGTCATAAACCTTAAAGCATGATCTCCAAGCAAGATTAGCAAAAGCGACATAGGTGTCTTGCTTTTAAATGTATCCACACCAAGGAAAACGAAGAAAGATGCTAAAAGTCCAATCTTTGCTTAAGAGAACTCTTCTTAGGTTTCTAAAAGACAAAGTAGTGTCTAAAGAGTGCTAACTATATATACATCTTTTTCTTTTAAATAAAGTGCAAAATCCTTTGGATTCCTTTATATATAAGTGCTTCTCTTATTTTTCCTTGTATTTTGTATGACCCTTTCAATTCATATTCTGTTAGTAGTGAGAATGTAACCTCTTATATTTATTATTGAACCATTTAATTAATCTAATTAATTAAAAACCTTTCCAATTCATAAAGCACAATATCAAGTGACTTATGGATTATTAAACCATTAATAATTCAAAACCTTTCCAATTAATCTAATTAATTAGAGACCTTTCTAATTCATAAATCATAATTAAGTGCCTTATAGATCATTAAACCATTTAATTAATTTAATTAGAAGCCTTTCTAATTCATGATTCTTGGATTCTCACAGATCATGAGTGGTATTGAGCAATATATCATGAATGCTAATATAATATGAATTTGTTCGTGAATCAATGAACCTTTTATGTCAATGTTTAATGTGCAATTGCATCACTTTATTATATAATGTTTCTCCATGATTTTAGACCATGAATAAGATGAGGAAATTAGAAAATCATGGGCCTGTTTGATTTTGTTCTGGTTTTAATGTTTTCAAAATAGGTGTTTTTTAGAATAAGTTTTGAAAACAAAAGAATATAAAAATCTGTTTGAATTATTGTTCTAAAAATTAGATCTAAAAACAAAAAATTTAAAAAACTTGTTTGAAGAAATTGTTTTCAAAATAAGTTTTAAGAATAAAAAACAAAAAAATTTGTTTGATTAACTTGTTTTATTTAACTAAATTGATATTATTTTTTATAATTATTTAATATTATATTATATTAATGAACTAACAAAATGGTAAAATTTGAATAGAATGCCCAATAAATAGTATAAATTTTTTTTTACTAGCAAAAATAATATAGTTAAATTTAAATTTCAAATCGACAATATTCTAAATAAAATTTCAACAATAACATTTATATAAGTAGCTCAAGGTTAAATTTAATTAGTAGAATTGTTATAATAAATCCACATTCGAGATGCAATACGATCACGTTTTGCTGCCATTCTTGCTGCACTTTCATCGGATAATCTTGACAAGTTCTCTAGATTATAACTAGTGCCTTCCCCACTTATGTTCCCATTTAAACCTTCTACTATTGAACTTGTGTTTCCAGTTAAATCCTCCACTTGTTCAGGATTCATGTTCTCCCATTCCATAAACAACATATCACGTTGGTTCCACTTGCGTATATAATTGTGAATTGCACAACATGCCACCACTATAAGACGTTGTTTTGAAGGCTTGTATGGTGGCATTAACTTTAGAATTGGAAATCGAGCCTTCAATACTCCAAAACACCACTCAATCGTCATTCTTAATGAAGAATGACTAAAATTAAAAAGTTCTCTGGAACTTGTAACTTGGTGGCCTCTACTTCGATATTCTTGCGTATGATATCTTTCCCCTCTGTACGGTGGAAGAAAACCACCAATGCAAGGATATCCAGAATCCAAAAGATAAAATGATCCTAAGGCAATAACAAAACATTAATTTAGAAGATAACCAATGACATATAATAAAAATTTTATTTAAAATTATACCTCTAGAAGGCCAAGGAAAATTTGCTTCAGGATTAGTAATTGCATCTAACAAAACTTTCGCATCATGGGCACTACCTTCCCAACCTGAATAAACATAAGTGAATATCATATTGAAGTCACATATACACATAACATTTTGTGTGACAATTGTTTTTCGCCCTCTACATGATGCTTGCTTTTCAGAAGGCGCCTAAGCACTTATATGCGTACCATCAATTGCACCTACACAATTCTGCATGAAGTGTATATATATGTATGTTTATATAATTGTGATAAAAATAATGATAACATCAATTACATGTCATTAATATCAATAATTAAGACTTACCCTGAACCAAGGAAAATACATTGTGTTATTTTTAACATGTTCAGGCAACTCCGTTGTCTCTTGTTTTATGAGCTCTTTTCCCAATCGACATACTCCTCTTAACACTTCCTTAAAATAGTATGAGATAGTTTGGGTAGAATGTTGAAAACGATCTGCAACTACCCTTTGTCTAACATTGTGGCCTATGATATATAAAAACAACTTTTTCCTCCAATTTCAAATTTCTTGAATCTTCTAAATAATTTTTGCTCCTTAACTCATTGCATAAACTAATAAAACATGCTTTTTCCATTCGTAACAATTCATAACAAGTAGTTCCTGATCCTTTAAGGAGCTCATTAACAAATTCTCGACCTGTTAGTGCAGATGTATGAATTGGAATCTTATTTAGAAACTTACTTTCATACTCACACATCATATCAATAAACATTAGTTCTTCTAACTCATTGTCTTCTTCACTTGACCCTGATGAAGATATAGATTCCTCAACTGATATAGATCCCTCAACCGATGAGTTACCATCTACGTCCATTGTGCATACAAATTAGTGAACTGTAGAATAGAAAACATAAAAAAAAAATAAGAATAAAAATTATACAACCCACTTTTGCATTATAATAAACAGCCACATCACATTATTTGAAAACATTAATCAACATAAAATGTATAAGTATTCATGGCATTCATAGTTCACTAAAAATTAACATAAAAACTACTGCCAGACATAGTTTATGAAATTAATATAAAAACTACCACCAGACATAGTTTATAACAAAAAGCGAGTCGCCACCTAACATAACAACTACCAACCCATATAAATCACTTCAAACTATTCAACCATGCCTTCCTCCTCTCTAAAGGCACAGCCATAAATAATTCCCTATAAATAGTTTCAGTAAATTTATCCATTGCCTTGACATAAACATCGTTAGGGACATCATCAATTTCATTAAGAGCAGCGATACACCGAGTAACAGAATGGTCAGATGATGTGGTTCCAGCACTACTAGCTTCGGCACTCCTTGCCCTCCATCTCTCAGCCTTAGCAAGTTGAGCTTCTGCCCTTGCCTTAGATGCCTCAGCCCATGTTTGAATTACTTCCCCCATTTGAGTAGACCTATGTTCTTTCTTTTTCTTTCTATTAGAGACTTCAACAATGCGCTTTCCACTACGAGTCACACGCTCAATCGTGTCTGGGGAAATGTCATCATCTCTATCAAGGTCTACATGAATGCCACTATTAACATATTCATTTTCAAGTTGAAACTCATCTGAAGAATTGGGTGGATCTTGGGAAGATGCATGATGAAGTACGCCTGTAGCAGTGCTTCTATTAAAAATTATGCCTAACAGTTTGTAATGTTCCAACCCATGCTTTTTGTATTGTGCAGCTTTAGGATGTACCTACAAAAATATACACAATAAATAATCCAAATATATATACAGTATCCAAGTCAAATAAAATTAAAATGGTTACATACCATAATATAATTCCTCCAAACCTCCTCATCAGCTGTAACTGTGTTAGTTTCGGCATCCCAACCAAATCCGGTGTGTTGTAGCAATTGAGAAAATTCTCTATGCTTCGCCCGCAACCTATTGAACTTTTGCTTAATTTGTTTTAAATTAAAAGAGCGCCCGCACTTAGCATTTAACTTTTCTAACAAGCTTTTCCACACTCTCGGTGTAAACACGCCATTGTTCATATTTCCTTTGATAACGTCTTCGACCATGATATCAATATAGCATTTAACAATATTCTTTGGCCAAATTGAACTTTCTAAATGTTCTATTGTTCCGCTAGTTGCCATCTATAATATATATAGTGTATTAGCAAAAAAATAATAATAATAAATTCAGTTATGATAATTTAAAGAAAATTACGCTTGCTAATAAAACCACTTCAACAATCTATCCATGTATCAAGGTCTACAAATGATTGTTTTGGACAAGTAATTATGCAGCTAAATTCATTAAACAGATCGAGGCTAATATTGAAAAAAAGACAGAATAACAATATAATCTATAAGAGCTACCAGTGTATGAGATTGATTAGTTATTTCTAATTTTACAAAATAGATAAATTAAAACAAAGACTTGAATGTTTTTAACTATATTTAGAAGACAAATCCACCTCTTTCACTAAACAAATATAACAAATATAAATAATCGGGTTACTCCATTATTGAATTGAAATAAAGTAGATGCAATAACAATCCAGAGTATTACCAATCCAGAGTATATCATAGGTATACAATACCAAAAGTAGAACAAAATAATAAGAGTATACTGCTTAAAAAAATTTTGTACATTTTTTCTTTAGATTTTGCAAACACTAACTATAAAAAGGCAAAAATAGAAATTAGGAGATGTTTATACCGAAAAATGTAGCAGAAGATGGCCGAATGAAAAAATGCAGCAGGAGAAGCCCAAACTGAAAAATGGCCGAATCAAAAAAATGCTCCTGGAGGAAGACGGTTAAAGAAAAAATGACGCAGGTTCAAGATCCAGGTATCGACTTGGATGAAGACGGCTAAGGAAAAATGACAGGTTCAAGATCCAGATCTGCCTTAAACTTGGATGCAGATGGCGAAGGATGAGCTGAACTCTTTTTCAAAGAACTGCGAGATTCCCTTAACTACAAATTCAATAGCACTGATTATGAACCCGGAAAGAGAGCACCGTCTAAGCTTGGAATCATCAATCCGAAATCGCATTGCATGACTCGAACATGACAATAGTCCTTATCTGCTGAGCGAAGGAAAAATGATACAGATGAAGACGGCAGAAGAAAAAGATGATGCAAAGAGAAATGAATAAAAAAGTGGCTAGGGTTACTTTTGATTATTTACAAATTTGCCATTAATGAAAACTGGTCAATTCTCCGCCTCTCCCTGTTCCGTAAAACTAAAGTTGCAAAACAATCCAAATCAGTTCTGATTTTTTAATTCTCCAGGACACAACGTGACTTTTTTGTTTTTCAGAACATATTATTAAAAACAAGCAATCAAATGGTTTTTTTTTATTTTTTGTTTTTAAAAACAAAAAGTTGTTCTAAAAATCGGTATTCAAACAGGGCTCATATTTTCAAATTTTACTTCCCCTTACTATGTCTTGTTTAATCACATCCTTATTAAATGAAACATCTATCTCTTTTATTATAAGTAATAAATCCTTGATAAGTATAGTTACATGTCTTCATACATGTGACATTATATCCAACAACTACTTTTAATTTTGCTCATTATTAAAATCAAAATCTAGAAACATCCAAATATAATATATAACATATATAAGATATCAATGATTATTTAGTTTAAATGACACTTGTACCATACAAACTAAGAATTGTAACACCTTAATCTACTATACTACCTAACCTCTCACTGGACTCGGTTCCATATGATTCCCAAAGAAACAACACTAGTCCGTGGCATTTTCATGCTATAAACCGGGGCTTCATACACTCAACTTCTGTCTCGTGCGTCCTGTGAACCCATCATTTATATTCTCAACTCAAACTCCACTTATACAACTCATACATAGCATAAATCAAACCATAAGCCACGGGTATGGAGCCAAAAACCAGAAAATGCACTTTTTCTCACTTGTGCCCAAAAGTCTTATTTTGGCTCTAACTTTGAAAAATCATAAGTAATTGTAGAAAAATGGGAATGCAGAAAACTTTAGCTTTCTCGAAAGCTCTAAGTGTTAACTTTACACTAAAAATAATTTCCAATCAAAATCTCAGCATTTGGACCATGTTTGACATCGAAAATGGGAAGAAGGTCCAGCTGTCACTGTTTCTGGTGCAGCTTTCTGTCATGACTTTCAAAAATCCATAACTAAATCCAAAAAAATCTAATCTGGGCACATTATACCAATTCGGAAAGCTATGGATGTCTACTAGAGGAAAAAAATAAGTCTAGATCAGTTCAGTAGTTCCTACACCCCAAAAACTGATGGAACAGTGACGGGGGTCAGATGAGCTCCCTGATGCTGATACAGAACTTTAGACGGTCGAATATCTCCCTACAGACCTCTGATTTAGGTGATTCTAGTTTCTCTAAGTCACTGTGGTTGTCTAGTTTATGTGTATAAAATTTTACCACATTTGGAATCCATTTGGTCTAAGAATGCCATAGATTTCATTTCTGGTTTATATAAACAGTACATGACCAATTCATTGAATTTTCCCAAATTCAAAAATTCACCAAATATTCTCTAGACCTCCAAAAATTACCCACTTTAGCTTCTCAAGAATCTCTCTATAAACTCTAGAGGCATGCCAACTTTCATGGCAAGAGGAGCTCATCTGATCATACTTTGACGGAGCTCACAAATTTACTGGTTTTGGCACCCAAGAGGTCCAAAATGGGTCCAAACGGCCTCTCACACACTCTAGCCACTCATGGACAAGTTTAAAAGCATAAAACTAGGATATATAACAAGTCCATGTGGTCCAAATCAACATACATTTCAATCTCACTATGCTACGGCCAAATATACACTATTACATTCATTCATCAAAAGGGGCAAAACCCTCATTTTCATTACTTTGGCTATAAACATAGTTCATACATCATCTTTTCATACTTTTACACTTGCTACAATATGTACATCTCAAAAATAGAAGGTGCATACTTATTTTTGCACCTCTTTACATCAAAATATCCAAAATAAGCTAATATCTAGTTAAGCATGCTTCTAGGCTCCTTGGTGTGTTCTCGGTTCTCCTTGAGCTCCACCTAACATATTAAGTTGGGAGGGGAAGGGGTGAGATTCAGGAAATCTCAGTAGCTCATGCACTCAATCAAGTAAACAATCAAGGCATATAACAAGTCAAAGCATGTGAATAAGCACTTAGTCATTCTCAAACAACCAACACACGTTGTACATGCTATGAAAATCACAACAATGCCAAAAATGAGCTCCAGGAACTTTTGGTTTAGCCTCACCCGAGTTTAGGGACTTTTGGATGGCCTCACCTGAGTTTAAGGACTTTTGACTTGGCCTCACTCATTTGAGACTTTTGGCCTTGTCTCATCTATCTCAAGGGACTTTCGGCTTCACCTCACCCATCCCAAGGGACTTTCGGTGCTACCGCACCCGAGCAATTCTCACAATTCAACACACAAGCATATTGACATCAATGCATCAAAGTAATAGCATATGGCATATTCCACACATTAAGCATATACATAACATACAATGACTATTACAACCAAGAATGTAACAAGAAAGAGTGGAAAGAGAGAGCTACCTTATCAGCCAAGGTCAACACTAGTTTTTCCTTTCAATTCCTCTTCTCCCTTCTTAAGTTCACAATCACACTTTGATGGAGGTGTTTCTCTTAAGCCTAGACACAAAAAAGCATGCAATTACTCTCTTAGAATGTAATCTTTCAAATCAAACTCTCCTAACATACCAGAACCTAGAGTTCTCTCTCTCTCTCTAGAATGCCATCAACTCTTTCTCTCTCTCAATCTCCCATGGTAGTGGAAACAACATTTTCAAAGAAAACATAAAGATTCAAAGGTGTTTTCCACTTTCCCTCTTCTGACCCATACCCAAAATCTAACCATTTTCACAAACAAAACCGTAGAAAGAAAGGGCAAAGAGAGGGGATCAGAGTTTTAAGAAGAAATGGGAGAAGTTTCCTTATCTTTCCCTTGCTCTTCCTCCTTCTCTTGGTCTCTCTCACTCTCCACGCCTCTTTTCTCTCCTTGGGTCGAAGTCTAGGGCAGATATAAGAGAAGAAATGAGTTTGGGCGTTTAATGAAGTCTAATTCTCGCCTTTTACTCTCTTCCGGACTGACCCTCGCTACGGTGAAAATTAACCTTCACTATAGCAAGATCGTGTTATCTGGCTTCGCTATGGCGAGGTGTAACCTTCGCTACGGCGAGCTTGTATCAGTTCCCTTCGCTATGGCGAGATTTACAATTCGCTCTGGCGAACTCGCGTTAGTTCCAGACCTCACTCTCGCTATGGCGCACGCTACGGTGAGCTGCCCCCTGGTTTCTGTATGGACTACTGCCTGCACTCGCTATAGCTAGAACCTCGTTCGCTATTGCGAGAAGACATTCTCGCGACAACAAGACCATTTCTCGCTACTGCGAGGAGACTTAGCAAAATTTCTAGATTTCAAATTTTTCCAACTTTCACTTTCTTTCTTTCCCCTTTTCTTTTCTTTTTCCCGGTTGTTACATTTCTACCCCTCTTAAAAGAAATTTCGTCCTCGAAATTTAAAGACTTACCTCAAGGAAATAACTCTGGATATTTTTGCCTCATTTCATTTGCCAATTCCCAGTTGCTTCCTCAGATGTCAGACCTCTCCACATCACTTTCACCAGAGGAATGTTCTTACTTCACAGCTGTTTCAGCTTAGCATCCACAATTCTCTCCGGTTTCACTACATAGGAAAGATCTTCCTGCAATTGCACATGCTCATATTCTATGACATGTGAGGAGTTTGGCAAATACTTTTTCAACTGGGAGATATGAAAAACACTGTGGATTTGTGCTAGGTTAGGAGGTAAGGCTATTCGGTAAGCCACGGGTCCAATTTTCTCAAGGATTTCAAACGGACCAATATACCTAGGACTGAGCTTCCTTACCCTCATTGACCGACCTACGCCCGTCATTAGAGATACTCGAATGAACATATGGTCTCTAACTTCAAACTCTAACGGCCTCCTACGCTTATCAGCATAGCTTTTCTGTCTACTCTGGGCTATGAGGAGCCTCTTTCTAATCAATTCTATCTGTCGGGTGGTCTGGTCCACAATCTCAGGTCCTATCATACTCCTCTCACTTAGCTCAACCCAACACAGAGGAGATCTGCACTTTCTCCCATACAACGCCTCATAAGGGGCCATCTGGATACTGGAATGGTAACTGTTATTGTATACACACTCTGCTAACGGTAAATACGCATCCCAGTTACCCCTCATCTCTAGCACACATGCCCTCAACATATCTTCCAATGTCTAGATGGTCCTTTCAGTCTGACCATCTGTCTGGGGGTGATATGCAGTACTAAACCGCAACCTAGTCCCTAAGGCATGCTGCAATGACTTCCAAAAGTTCGATGTGAACCTGGGGTCTCTATCCGAAACTATGCTATTGGGTACTCCATAAAGTCACACTATCTCTCTGATATACAACTGGGCTAGTCTATCTAATGTATGAATAGCCCTGATAGCTAAAAAGTGTGCAGATTTCGTCAGTCTATCCACAACTACCCAAATAGCATCGTGTCCAGAGGATGTCCTGGGTAACCCCATGACAAAGTCCATGGCTATACTATCCCACTTCCACTCAGGGATATCTAGAGGTTACAATAACTCAGCCGGTTTCTGATGTTCAATCTTTATCCTCTGACACACTAGGCATCTAGCCACATAATCCGTCACATGGCTCTTCATACCTGGCCACCAGAAAATCTTTTTCAAATCTTGATACATCTTGGTGGCACCTGGGTGGATAGTATACTTACTCTTATGCGCCTTTTCTAGAATGCTTTCTCTCAACTCATTCTGACTAGGCACACAAATTCTATCTCAGTATACTATCATACCATCCTCAGACACCTTGAAATCTGAGGTCTTACCTTGGGTAATCTCATTCCTGATCCGTTTCAAGAACTCATCCCTCCTCTAGGCATCTAAGATCTGGGTTCTCAAGATATTCTCAACTCGGGTTTCACTCAGATACAATCTACCCGATACCACCTGACAAGAGAGGTTTAAATCTCTGAACTTCTCTAGGAGCTCCTGCTCCCTAATCATCATATAGGCTACATGGATGATTTTTCTACTCAGGGCGTCTGCCACCACATTGGCCTTACCCGGATGATATTTCAACACATAATCATAATCTTTCAAGAATTCCATCCATCTCCTCTGTCTCATATTGAGTTCTTTCTGATCAAACAGGTATTTCAGACTCTTGTGGTCACTATAGATCTCTATGGTCGCACCATACAGATAGTGTCTCCAAATTTTAAGAGCAAACACTACGGCAGCTAACTCCAGGTCATGTGTGGGGTAATTCTCCTCATGAGGTCTCAACTGCCTCGAGGCATATGCCACTACTCGGCCCTGCTGCATCAACACACATCCTAACCCTTTACCCGAAGCATCATAATAAACCACAAATTGTTCACTAGGGTCAGGGGTAATCAACACAGGGGCAGTGGTCAAACAGAGTTTCAACTCCTTGAAACTCTTCTCACATCTCTCATCCTACACAAAAGGTGTATCTTTCCTGGTTAGCCTCGTCAGTGGTAAGGCCATTCGAGAAAAGTCCTAAATAAACTGTCTATAATACCCTGCCAAACCTAGGAAACTCCTAACCTCAGTGATCGTTCTAGGTCTATCCTACTGTAACACAGCCTCAACTTTAAGGGGATCCACCGCAACCCCATCTTGTGAGGTCACATGACCTAAGAATCGCACCTCGGTCAGCCAAAACTCACATTTACTAAGTTTGGCATACAACCTTTTCTCTCTCAAGGTGTCTAGGACTAGTCTCAAATGCCTCTCGTGCTCCTCAAAAGATTGGGAGTACACTAAAATGTCATCAATAAAGACCACCACAAACTGATCTAGATACGGTCTGAATACCCTGTTCATGTAATCCATGAACATAGCAGGCGCATTCGTCAACTCGAATGGCATCACAAGGAACTCATAGTGCCCATATCTCGTTCTGAAAGCCGTCTTGGAGACGTCTTCAGTTCTCACTCTCAACTGGTAGTAACCAGATCTAAGATCTATCTTGGAAAACACAGATGCCCCAGCCAACTGATCTAACAGATCATCAATTTTAGGGAGAGGATATTTATTCTTGATGGTAACCTTATTCAACTCTCTGTAATCTATACACAAACACAAGCTACCATCTTTCTTTTTCACAAACAACACCGGAGCACCCCAAGGTGAAACACTAGGGCGAATAAACCCTTTCTCTAACAATTCCTCTACCTGCTCTTTCAACTCAGCAAGCTCGGCGGGAGCCATCCTGTAAGGAGCTTTGGACACCGGTCCAGCACCAGGCACTATGTCTATAGGGAACTCTAATTCTCTCTCAGGGGGTAGGCCACTAAAATCAAACTCTCTAGGGAAAACCTCCGGGAATTCCCTAACAACTGGGATCTCCTCTATCCCTTCTTCTACCTCAGCCCGAATAGAGAAAAAGACTAGAAACCCTTGACATCCACACTCCAAATATCTCTCAGCCTGGGTAGTAGTCATAAAAGATAACTCAGCTCCTACCCTAGGTATGGTCCCACAAGCAGGTAAGGAGATGGTTCGGTGTTCACAATCAAGTATGGCATTATTTGCAGCCAACCAGTTCATACCAATAATCACATCAATTTCATAGAAAGGCATACAAACCAAATCAAGAGTGGTATGACAGTGGTTAAATTGGACAGTGACATTCAAGTAAGTATGGGAAGTAACCACGTGGCCTCCAGTGGGTGTAATGACAGACAAGTCAAATGGCAAGACACTAACAACTAGACCCAATTTCCTCACACAATCATAAGATATAAACGAGTGACTAGCACCTGAATCAAACATAGCAACTACAGGAAAGCCATTCACTAACAGCGTACCTCGGATCAAACTGGGAGATGCGCTGGCTTCCTGCTGAGTAAAGACGAACACTCGGCCCTGGGTCTGTGGTCTAGGAGGAGGTGCTGTCTCCATCTGAGGACAGTGTCTAGCAATGTGCCCTGAATTCCCACACTTGTAACATGTCACCGGAGACTGCTGGAAGGATGACTGGCCTCGCGGAGGTGGCACACCTCGCTGTGGTTTTCTATTCCATGGCCCTTTACCTCTCCTCTTAGTACTAGGGGTCAAACTAGAACCCTCTTCTGGTTTCGGCCTTTTCAAATCCAGAATCCTATTCTGACTAGCCGTAGTCGCAGTAGGCATAATAGCTTGCAATTTCGTCTCAATCACCCTACTGACCTCCACAAGAGTATTAAACTTTCTGATCCACTGTGGAGTGACTCTATCGTTAATCAGGGGCCTCAAACCAGTCTCAAACTGCTCACATCTCTAGGGTTCATCATCATACCTCTGGAGGTAAGAGGAATACCGAGACAACTCTATAAACTTGGCAATGTAAGATTGGAAATTAAAGGGAACGAATCATGCAAATTGATTTTGCATGGTGGAAGAAGTGTTATCATATATGATGCTCTTTATGCTCTAAAAATCCAACTTGATTCAATTTCTATAATATCTTTTCTTAAATTTTCTTTTAAAGTTAATTTCTATGATAACTTAGTAGACATTTGTAATAAGATAACATGTTATAGTTCTAGTTTCCTTTCAAATGGTTTCATTATTTTAGACACAACTTATGACAATGCTTATAATACATATGAACATGATTACTTTACTATATCCTTTTGTAAAGTCCCACATCGGCTGGAAGGGGCCTGTGGCTAGCCCATATAAGTGGGGGAGAATCCTTCACCACCAAGGCGCGCTTTTCCTGGGAAAGTGGTTAAACGTCCTGCCCAGGAAAGGACAAACCCCTGAGAAGTAAGTGGGATAATACCTTGGTGGCTCTGTATGTGTGTTGGTATCAGAGCAATCCTGGCCCATGTATGAACCGAGGACGGGTCGGCTCAAAAAGGGGGTGGATTGTAAAGTCCCACATCGGCTGGAAGGGGCCTGTGGCTAGCCCATATAAGTGGGGGAGAATCCCTCACCACCAAGGCGCGCTTTTCTTGGGAAAGTGGTTAAACGTCCTGCCCAGGAAAGGACAAACCCCTGAGAAGTAGGTGGGACAATACCTTGGTGGCTCTGTATGTGTGTTGGTAGCTCATTTTATGTCATTTATAAGCTTTACATCATCAATTCCATAAAAGCATATGAGAAAGGGGATAGAAATAATAGACTTTTTCCGCGTTGCGCTATATCTAAAAATTCAATTCGGTATCACGCAGACCGTGTGAGCTTATACTATACTTCCTCATATTTAATTTCATTATTACAACTCATTTGCATCACAAGAACATGCCTACAATTCATGGAAACCGAAATGGAGCTCAAAATAAGCAAGCATAATTTCGGCCAGATTTGCTCCATTTTTGACCCAACTTTGGAAAATCATAACTAAATCTAGAAAATTGTAAATCACACAATCTTTGTCAATATAGAAATATTAGGATGTCTAATTCACACTAAAAATATTTCTAAGTCATAACATTCATCACACAGGACGTTTGACATAAAAAAATCTACAGACTCGCTGGCTACCTGGGCAGTGATTCAGTTTACTGATACAAACTTCTGAAATTCAAAACTAATTCAAAAAATATTGAAATCACACAAATTTAGTCATTTTAGAAAGCTAAAAATGTTAAATTGACATTAAAAATATTTCTAGAATGAAACAGATACGTTTAGACATATGAAACTGATGAAACATTGATTGAGCTCCTAGGCGCTACTGATACTGGCAGTCAACTTTAAATATGCATAACTCTCTGCTCAGACCTTCAAATGAGGTTAGCTTGGTGGCCAAAGAAATCTTATAACCTCTAGTTTATGCACATAAAATCTCATAAGGATTGGACACCATTGGCCCATCGGATGACACAGAATTCAAAACTGCCAGTATGAACAGTACCCATACCAGAATCCATGAAAAATGCCAACTTTGAAAATTCATAAAATATTCCCTAGATCTTCGAAAATTATGATCTTTAGCTTCACAGAAATCTCTCAATGAGACCTAATTTCATGCCAAATTTCAGAGCAAGACTAACTCATTTGGCTAAAAAGTGATATAGGGTTCCATTATGGTCAATTTTGGCTCTATATTGGGTACCAAAATTGCCAAATGGATTTCCCTTGGTCTTGGCACCTTTTGGGCAAGTTTAAAAGCTCATTTGAGACCTTTGTGAGCTGCCCAAATGGTTCCAAACCTCATACATCTCATTTTGGCCATTCAACCCACACTTATGCATATTTCCAATAAACTTCCATATTGCATACTTTGGCATTACATACTCAAAATAGGTTCTAAAGGTCACACATCATATCCATTCATTCAAACATCATATAATATCATATTTACACATGTCTCAAGGGTCATACCCCATTTACAATACTCATATACATCATTGAACATCATTATGGTTCCATAAAGCAAAAACTAGACACATGATTGTCAATCTCCTTCCTTTAGTGTTGTTGGCTCCCATTAGCATATCTACTTAATTTACCTAGCATGTTAGATCATTGAAGAGGAGGGGATGAGATTCAAAGAATCCCAATAGCTCATCTCCCATTCAATCATACATAATATGTGCAAAGCAAGTTTCATTAATGCATGCATGGAGGAGATAGAAATCATAGGTATTTTAAAAGCAACCTTGGCATATGAATCAATCACACAAGACATTCAAGAGCTCACTAAGTGTTTGGATTGGCCTCACACTTCTCCTCATGGATTTTGGACTTGCCTCACCCATCCTTGAGCACTTTGGACTCAACCATACTCTTAGGAGCCCACTTTGCTTTTGGGAGACTCTTTACTTTGTCTCAACCAAGCTCGAGGGTTCTTGGCTCATCTTCATCCAAGGGAAGAGTTCTTGGTCTTTTCACACTTAAGTAAACTCATACAAACATCATGGGTTCATTTAAAACATAACATGACATCAAACATCATGGCATCTAGAGGCATGCTAGCATACTTTTTAAAGCTTGAAAATACACATACAAGCATTCTAAAACAAGCTAACACACATCCATGCATGAGAGAAGATGGAGAGAGCTACCTTGCTTGAATTTGCATACTTTTCCCTTAAGTCTTAAATCCTCTCCCTTGACCTCACACATCTAAGAAGGTAGAGATCATTCCTCTTGGCCTAGACACATCATATGAAAGATAATTACACTCTTGAAGCAAAGTCTAAGGCCACACAATTACTAGAAAGGTTAGATGACTCATAAGGCTCTTTATGATTCCATAATGCACTTCATGAAGCAACCTTAAGAAAATATCATTTTGGCTCCATTCTATCTATTCATTCATGATTCTTGACTCCATTTAAACCTCTTGGAGTCATCATATATTCAATTCTAGGAGCCTAGCTAGGTGTTGCTTCGTTAAGTCATATTATGGAACATATAGGCCATCTTGCTATCTATGACTTCTAAAATTCTTCCAAGGCTTCCTCTCATACTTTCCCATCATACATGATACACAACTAAGCTTGGAAGGAATTAAAACACTCCCTAGGTGCATGGACTCTCCTTGACCGAAGCTATAGTTCTATAAGGCACCAATGGAGTTTCCTTGCTTCCTTTGATGGGAGAATCACGTAGGAAGCTCTCTTGATGTCTTAGGAACTTATATGAACTCTTAAACATCATAAAATATGGCTAGGGTTCATGATAGAGCTTAAGGTGCAATCAAAACCCTAACTTTTCTATTTTGCAAAATCATGGTTTTTACTTGGATTTCTTTGCATATTCTTAATCTCCACACCCTTTTTCCTTAGATTCATGCTTGGTTCTGCCTAAAAATCATCTCCTCCTAGGGTTTTCTTAAGTGGGGCGAAATGGTGGAGAAGGGGACTAAAAATGGCAACCATAGGAAGAGAAATTACCTTGTTTTCTTACTTTTTCTCACTTGAATCTTGTGTTCTTTGAGCTCTTCTCTTCAAATCCAAACTTTCCCCTCAATTTCTCCCTTAAAACAGATTTATAAACTTCATTATAATCATAGGAAACAAAGGAGAATGGAGGAGGAGAGGTTTGGAGGAGAAAAAGTATGAAAAACTACTAATTTCCATACCTTAAGCCTTTGATTTCTCCTCCTTTTCTTCCCCTTCTTGTAAGCCTCATCCCCTAGGGTTTTCTTCTGGTTTTAGGTAGAAGATGGTCGTGCATAATGAAGGGAGGAAAGGGGTGTATCATATATAGAGGTGGGAATAAGTTACACTTTTCAAAAATTCTCATTTTGCCCTTTATACTTTGCATTTTCGTTTCTCCTTTGTTTTAGCTCCTTTTTGAAAATCGTCTTTTCCATTATAAAATTTAGGTTCCCAATCAAGTAAAATGGCTTTGGAATAACTCAAATCGGAGCTAAAACCTTTCCGAATGAATCTGTCAAAGTTCAGGCACACTGACGTTGGAAAATGTCCACCAGAGGGACTTTAGCTGTCTCAGGGCTTTCCATGATTTTTAGGGCCTCTGAGAATCCCGGAGAACTTAAAAATTTCATTTAAAAAGCCCTCCTGTGTGTTTTTCAAAAAGTGCCTATATTTACGAAAATACCACTAGCCTTTTGGCAAATTTTTTTGAATCACTCTGGCCTCAATTTCTAGGCAACTCAAGGCTCAAATCCTCATTTTCTAATATTTAAAATTTTATCATAATTTTAGTTGGCCCCAATTCCTTCTATTTCAGGGACTTCCTTTTGTATCTGGTCCATTTATGTCGTTTATAGAGAAACCGAATGTTGTATTTCTCAAGTTTACAGAAAGGCCGGATGTTACACCTTTTCTCCTAATTTAATTCTGCACATGCATATTTAACATGCTAGGCTAGGCTATATAAGCCAAAAATAAATGAATAGACTACCAAAAGAAGCATTGCTAAGGTCATTTTCTAATTTAGAAATGTCTGTACGATCATTGCTTAGTAGGTAAAGTAATTAGAAAACCATTTGGAAAAGGAACTAATGCAAACTATCCATTGCAACTAATCCATTTTGACATATGTAGTCCAATGAATGTAAGGGGAAGACATGGAGCATGGTATTTTATTATGTTCTTTAACAATTTTTTGTGATATGGTCAAGTTGATTTAATCTCCTATAAGACAAAAACACTTGAGTGTTTTAGACATTATATGAATCTTGCTAATAATCAAATGGACAAGAAAATTAAAGTTTTAAGAATTGACCAAAGATGCGAATATTTGTCTAAATAATTTAAGAAGCTCTAATAGTAAGACAAATGATGATCTTGGCATTCCACAACAAGATGGAGTTCTAAAAGAAGAAATAAGATGTTACTTGAAGTGGTTGGATCAATGATGGCTCAAGCAAATTTTTCTATTTCATATTAGGGTGATGTATTATTAATTATTGGCTTTATACTTAACCAAGTCCTTACAGACAAATCATAAACTGAATTTAAGCAATTTAAGAACTTGGGAGTTAGCTACTTATCTCTATGACACTCCCTATAAGTATAGGAAATTAGGCCCAAGAGGCAAGAAATGTATCTTTATTAGGTGCTTAGAATAATCAAAAGGGTATAATTGATTGGTGAAAATAAAGATAAAAGTGTAACTAAGATTAAGTCCAGAGACACCACATTTCTAAAAAATCAATTTCCTAGTAAGGGAGAGATTATGTCACACCATAGCAAGATATCATCCAAAATATATCACAAGTGGCATTTATGTACCACTATAATCAATTTACCACTTTTAGTAGCAGAAATAATCAACACGTAAAAGTAAAATAATTCATTAATAGCAAACGAACCATATGAGTTTATCAAATGTAATAACTATTCTCAACACATTTGTTCAACCACAACTAATAGATTTGGAATCTCAAATTTAAATTATAAGCCATATTCCACAAAACCATATTACCACATGCACTTAGCCATGGTGCCCATTAGTTTCCTTTAGCCCAAGTGGGTTCAAATTTTAGTTAAATGGGCCATATGGGATTACCAACACTTTTTTCCATCTATAATATACTTAACCATAGCAACTCATCACAATTTATCATACATTTTTCAGGTTGGAAACCATTTTCCTCAAACTAGAATTTTTTTGGCCTCAGGTTCTAAGGACAATTTATTGATATGAAGTTTGAAAATTCATAACTAATTGTAGAAAAACTGAAATCAAGAAAACCATACCATTAAAGAAATATGTGGATGTCTACTTTCAACTAAAAATATTTCCAGATCAAGAAAATTTCATTTAGCCCATGAAAATCAATGATACAATACTAGAGGTCGAACTGCATTACTGTCACAACCTCTAACTTCAAAAATACATATCTCCCTTAATATAAATCCAAATGAGGTTTTCTCAATGGCTTTGGAAAGATTATGATATCTAATTTATGATTGTAAAATTTCATTGGCATTGGATTCCATTTGGCCCACGAATGATAGAGGGAAAGAAACTAACCATATGAATAGTACACATACCAAATCTACATAATCTTCCCAACTTTGAAAAATCATAATAAATTATCTAGAGCTCCAAATTAGGTGTTCTTTAGCTCTATGAAAAGATCTAGATGATACCTATATTCATACCAAAGTTTATGCCAAAACTAGTTCATTTGGTTAGATTTTGGTTTGGCTTAAGAATATGGCACTTTTTGTACCGTAAAAGGGTCAATTAGTTCTAATTGATCTCCCAACCATTCTACCATCAATTGAGCATGTTTATAAGCATAAACACATCATGTATAAGCTTCCCAAGTGATCCAAAATATCATACATCTTAGACTCACCCTTCCACATGCATACATCCACATTTAAGAATGGGCTCCTCCTAATGCCAAAATCCTGTTTTCTCATTTGTTTGGCTTCAACTTTGGTTCATACACTGCATTTACATGATTTTACATTTTCTCCAAGATTTACATCCCAAAAATAACTTATATATACAAACTTTGACATTACATTACATCAAAAGCTAAATTATTGTCAAAGTATCACCAATCATGCTCCTTGGCTTCCATTTTTATTTTCTTGAGTTCCACTTAGACATGGTTAGATGGAAAATGAGGGAGAGTGAGATTCAAAGAATCCTAATAGCTCAATCACCCTTTCAAAAAAGCATATAAGGCATGTAATCATGTTAAAGAATATATGTATGTACCAAACACTCCCAAGAATCATTTGAATCATAATGTCACATCATATAAATATGTCAAAGCCAAGAAACAAGCTCTAGGGGCTTTTGGTCTAGCTTCACCCTATGATTTCAGACTTTTGGATTAGCCCCACCTGCTTTCTAGGGACTTTTGACTTAATCTCACTCATCTTGAGACTTTTGGCACCATCTCACCCATAAGAGCAAATTTCACAATCAAAACATAATTCAAGAAGCATATTAGTCCTAATGCAACAAACCAATATCAAATGGCATGTGTCATGATTCAAATATACATACAAGCATTCAATGAAAATTAGGCAACCAAGAAATGCACACAAGAAAGGATGGAGGGCTATCTTGGTTCAAGAAGACAAAATTCTCCCTTGCTTTCTCACTTCCTTGGTTTGGCCTCACACCCACACTTAGGAAGGACTTGATTCCCTTGGCTTAGTGTGACACCATAATTTATTAGTCTCTATAGACTCTTACTTATGCTTGACTTCATTTTAAGAGCTTGATTTAGCGCTCTCACATGGAAAAAAATATATTTAATGTAATATCTCCGCATTACGTAAGACCCGAAAATTTCATTTCATGTTACATGGGCCATATGAACTCACCATTAACATCCTCTACCCATAATGTATCTATACAAGTCATAGGCACCATAAAACATCACACCAATTTTGGGTAAGAAGCCACACACTAGAAAAATTCAAGGATGCTCTCAAGTCCAAATTCCAGATTTCTGACATTAACTTTGGAAAATCGTAATTAATTATAGGATATTTGAAATCAAGCAAATGATATCTTTTTGGAAATTTATAAATGTGAACTATAGGTTAAAAATTATTCTAGGCCATGAAAATATAAATTGGACCATGATTGACAATAGAATAGCACCAAAGGTCTAGCTGCTTAGGTTTGCTGTCACAAGTTACTAATATAAACTTCAAAAATTTATAACTAATTCTAGAAAACTCAAAACCCAAAAAACCATACCATTTTGGAAACTCATTGGATGTTAAATAGATGATAAAAATAACTTTAGACCAAAACAGAAGCATTTAGCCTACAAAAACTAATGGAATAGTAATAGAGGTTTGACGACATTCCTGATACTAATATGAAACTTCAAAAATTTAGTTCTCCCTTTACAAACCTCCAAATAGGGGATCTCAGTGCCCACAAAAGCTTATCATGTCTAATTTATGCTTGTGAAATTTCATAGCCATTGGACAATATTTGGCCTCCAGATGACATAGGTGAAGAAACTAACTATATGAATAGTACATTTGCCAAATCTGTCAAATTTTGCCAAATTTGAAAAATCATAATAAATTCTCTAGAGCTCTAATTTGGGTATTCTTTAGCTTTGTGGAAAGCTTTAGGTAAGGCCTATACGCATGCCAAATTTCATGCTAAGACTAGTTCATTTGTTTAGATTTTGACATAGCTTAAGAATATAGAATTTTGGCACCATACAAGGGTCAAATTTGTTCCAAATGGCCTCCTAACCACTCTACAACACCTTGAGCTTGGAGGCATAAACATAGAATATATAAGCTTTCCAAATGGTCCAAACCATCATGCGTCTTAACCTTACTATGTCACATGCATAATTACACATTCAAAAATAGGCTCTCAAATGGCCAAATCACATTTTCTCATTCATTTGCCTTTAACTTTGATTCATACACTGTATTTACATACTTTTACATTTTCCCAAGGGATTACTTCTCATAAATAGTTTATACATACAACCTTTAACATTTAATTATATCAAAAGCTACACTAGTGTCAAAGTATGACCAATCATACTCCTTGGCTTCCATTTTTGTCTCCTTGAGCATGACTTAGACATGGTGAGATGGAAGAGGGAATGGGATGAGATTCAAAGAATCTCAATAGCTCAAACACCCATTTAAGTAAGCAACCAAGGCATATAATCTTATCAAGGAACACAAGTATGCATCTAACATAAATAAAAATCATTTAATCCATAACTTTCATGCCATAAAAACATGTCAAAGCTAAGAACAAACTCTAAGGACTTTTGACTTAGCCTCACTTATCCTTGAGACTTTTGGCCTTGTCTCACCCATTCCTAAGGAGGCTTCACCTCACCCATTTCAAGAGACTTTTAGCACGACCTCATCCTTAGAGAACAATTCGTATTACAAAAGCCAATCAAGAAAACATAATGGTACCATAGCAACAAAACAACATCAATGGCATGCCTCATAATACAAATGCACATACAAGCATCCAATGACATTCATATAACCAAGAATGCATACAAGAAGGAGTGGAGAGTTACCTTGATGAAAATACAATTCTTTTTCCTTGACTATTCTTCTCCCCTCAAGGTCATATACTTGCAATTGGATGGGGTTTGATTCCTTTGGCCTAGACACGACAAATAAGATTCAATTACATTCTTGAAATAGGTTCTAACATCACCTACACATTAAGGAAGCATACTTTTTCTATGGTTACATAATAGTTCCATAAAAGACCCTAATAAAGCAACTGCCATAATTCAAGATCTTGGCTCTTATATCTAGGTCTCTTGACTCTATATAGATTCTTTAGAGCCATCACACAATCATTCTCAAGAGCCTAGGTACATGTTTCTTCTTTAAGTCACATTATGGAACTTATACCTTGAACTCTCAAGTTATGGCTTCTAAATTTTTCCTATGGCTTCCTCTCATCTTCTCATATCATATATAGTCTTAAACTAAGCTTAAAAAAATTTAAAACACTCCCTAGCCTATCCAAGTGTGTTTGCCCAAGACATGTAAAGCATTTTAGGTCCATGGAGTTTTCAATTTTTCCTTGAAGGAAGAGGCACTTGGGAGGCTTTCTAAGAGTCTTAGGAACTCAATTAAACCCTCACATAAGCTAAGATATTCTTAGAAAAAGTCAGATTTTAGCATATGTTCAAGAATCCCTAACTTTGCCATATTGAATTTCACTAGTTTTTCTTCAAGCTTCATTGCATTTCCTAGGTTCCCATAGTCCAAAACTTAGGTTTCACACTTGGTTTAGTTTAGAAATAATTCCCCCTTGGCTGTCCTATATGAGGCTGAGACACCCCCAAGAAGAAACAACAAGGAAGAAGCATGGAAGGCATTGAAGTTACCTTGGTTTCCAGCTTATCTCAAGTGCTCTTTTAATTGGTGAATTCCTCTCCTTCAAATTCCACTCTTCCTCCTCTAGACCAAACCAAAATAGCACCAGACAAATAATTAAAACCATAGGAAAAGAGATGGGAAGGAGTAGAGCAATTTTGAAGAAGGAAGAAGCTTGAAATTCTAAGATTTTCCATACCTTTTTCCTTATTTTTCTCCTTCTTTTTCTCCTACTATGGTATGCCCTTCTTAGCAGAACTTCCCTCCTATCTTAAGCAGAAATTAAGTAAGTTAAATGGCAAAGAAGGGAGGATGCCTCATTTAAGGGAAGAAAAACTTAAAATTGTTGTAAGAAATTTTCATTTACATCCCGTGTTCTTATCATTTTTATTTTAAATTCATTTTAACTTTTTTTTTAGAACGATTTTTTCCATCATAAAATTAAGATCCTCTAATTTATAAAATAGCTTTAGAATCACTTAATTTGAATTTAAAACTTCCTCGAACAAAAAGGTTAAAGTTTGGGTCAATCGACGCTAAAAAACGTGCACCATGGGGGTTTTAATTGTCCCAAGGGTTCCCATGATTTTCAAAACCTCTAAAAACTCCATAAAGCTCAAATTTTTTTGTTGAAAAGTACTTATATTTATAAAAATGCTATTATATTTTTGCGATTTTATTAAATTACTTTGGCTCTGATTTTCAAGCACTTTAGACCTAGGATCCTCATTTTTTATTATTCAAAATTTTATTTGGCCTTAACTCATTCATTTTAAGGGACTTGCTTTTATCCTGACTCATTTTTGACATTTTAACGAAACTCAAATATTACACCTAGACACATCAAACAAAACATAATTCAATCATTGGAACCCTCTCTAACCTCACATAACCATTACATAAACTCACTTTCTCATATGACACTAATATGGCTCCACACATGACGTAATGAAGCAACTCATATAATTCAAGATCTTGGCTTCAATTTCTCACTCAATCTAAGTCATATGACTCCATTCAAACTCAGTAAAGTCATCTCTAACTCAAATCAAGGAGCCTAATACCAAGTTGCTTCTTTATGTATAATGGAACCTAAAATATCCAACCTTCAAAATATGGTTCTTAAATTAAAACCAATAGTTTCTTTGGTGTCTATACTTTATATCTAGACCATTTCTAACCTTTGAATAAAAAAAAAACCTCCATAGGTGCATTTTCCACTTCATGGCCAAAACACACACACACTTGCACCTGTGGAGCTTCCTTCATCTTCCTAGGGAAATAGCCATCCATAGAGGTTCCTAGATGTTTTGAGAACTCATTCGTACTCTTAGACATCCTAAATTACCATTAGAAAGCTTCTTAATTGCCAAGAAGCATCCAAAATCCTAAGAATCATAAGTTGTTTTATATTAATTCCTATTTGTTTCACTTGGTTTCCCATACCTCAAAGCCTAACTTCCTACCAAGTATCAATCCAAATAAGACCTCTAACACATGTCCCTAAATCTATCCAAAACAGTAGAAGGGGAAGAAGCCAAGAAGAAGCATGAAAACAAAGAATTTTCACCTTGTTACAAGCTTTTCCAAAGGCTCTTTTTTATGCTTTAAAGCCCCATTTCAATTTCTCCCTTCTCTCCATTGGACCAGCCATAACACATGACCAGTCAAAGTGTTAAAACCATAGAAAAAGAGAGGAGAAGGAGAAGAAGTTTAAAGAAGGAAGAGATAAATCTAAGAATTTCTTACACTTTTACAAGCTTCTTCTTCCTCCCTTAGCTCTCCCTCTTGTCCACCACTCTTAGCCCTCTTTAATACTATTTTAATGTGTGGGAAAGTTGATGAGGAGATCTAACCAGAGGTGGGACATTTTTAAAAGCCTATAGGTCCATTTGAGCAACTTTTAAAATTTACAATTTACTCCATCTTCTCGGTTTTATCCAGTCAGGCCTATTTCAACTCCTTTTTGAGAATCATATTTTCTATCATAAAATTTAGGTTCTATAACTTATAAAATGGCTTTGGTTTCATCCAAATTAGTTTTAAAACCATCTCCAACCATTCAGTTAAAGTTTTGGCCAACTGATGGCCAAAATCGCTCACTGGAGGGGTTTTAACTATTCTTGGGATTTCCAAGATTTTCATAGCCTCTGAGAACCCCAGAAAACTTGAATTTGTTATTTAAAAAGCCCTCTTATGAGTTTTTCAAATTTTTCAAAAATTATGAAATGCCCTTACATTCTTTCGTAAAGTTTTCTTAGCTCTCGTGGCTCAATTTTTTGGGCAACTTAAGCCTTAAATCCTCATTTTTAAATGTTTAGATTATTAGTCAAATTTTATTTAGCCTCAATGTTTTCTATTTAGGGGGACCTCCTTTAGAAATTTCCTTAGTTTTAGACATTTTTCAAGTAATCGGGTATTACAAATTAACAGGAATACATCTTTCTATGAGACATATAATCAAAAAAGTAAGAAATAAACAATTGTACCTTGATCTGTTAATCCAAATTGGAGTCTTACACAACTAAATGAAAACATTGAACAAAGTGAAAATGTTACACAAGTAACCCCACTAAAAGTGGAAATGTTACACAAGTAACCCTGGTGACGACCCTAACTTCTAATCCCAATAGTTATGGTTAAATACATGATTATTAATCAATGATCACTGTGTGGAGTCATTATAGTTAACTACTTTAAGAAAATATAGGAAAATTTGAACCTTCATGTTATTAGGGTCATCAACTAAACAACTATAAATGGAAGAATGTATAAAAGGATTTGTACCATCCTTAAGGGTTTGTGATTCATCCATCCATCGATTTCAACACACAAAAACCTTCCACAAGTGTTCCTATATTATTTTCTAGCATTAGCATTAAAGAAATAAGGGTTTCTAGGTCAAAGGTGGGGGTTTGGGGACCTCCGCCGCAACCTGAAACCTTCCCGTCACGGCTAAGGTAGGTCTTGGAGCTCGAAAACTAAGTTTTTAACCTTGCGCCGCAGCCAAGTTGCTCTTGGGAATCCCTGGGTAACTTACTCAAATTTCGCCGTGGCTATCCGCGGCTAACCTATATGGTGTCGCAGCGAGTTTTGCTACTGTATCCTCCTTAATTAATTTTCTCGACTTACGCCGCGGTAGGACTTATTGTGCCGTAGTGAGGTTTCATTCTGTCACCCTCCGGGCATTTTTTTCACTCTATGCCACGGTGAGATTCCTTAAGTTACAGCATCCCTCGCCATTGTCACTCTTCAGGCTGCAACGAGGCCTTCCTGGCCGCGGCGTGACTCCCCCCTGTAGCTATATCCCCTACATTTCATCCCCTGCACCCCAGTTCTCTTCTTAGGGACACTCTAAGACCCTTTCCCCTCATTTTTATGGCTCTAATGGTATTTATCTACCTTATTTACCCAGCTATTCTACCATTATTAACTTAACACTCAAATACTAATTCTCACTCACCCAACCACCACATGTCAGCCTTTTCATGGGTTAATGACAGCAAAGATTTATATACTATCAACAATTAACTTCTCATACACTTTTTGCTAGAGGTTTCATGCGTCAATGATTCATATCAATTTCTAATACATCACATGATTAGGTTTCTAATAGTATACCATACCATAAGTTCAGAGAAATTCATACATCAGATACTATAAGTTCATTCAAACTTAAACCAAGCCATATTGAGACTTAACTTCTTAACGAATAAATTCCAACTAATCAAAATATAGACTCCTACACTTGGCAACATGAATACAAGATGATGCTATATAATAAGGAATGCAAAATTTGTATCTATACTAACTAAATCAGCCTAAGTGTAGCCTTCTCCCCACATGTTGGAGCTCATGGATTTTCATCCACTTGTTTCCCCTTATCCTTACCTGAAGAACCTTCACTTGAAATATTAATCCCATAAAACAAGGTGAGATATGAAACTTAGTAATCAAGGCAATTTCATTATATAATCCAGTTTAATAAGCATATATGCATGAATCAAAATCAACATCAAAATCATATTCGCCATATCAGTAAATGAAACAATTAGGCTATCATGATTACTATCCCATACTAGCAATCATATTATCACATATTAAAGGCCATTAGCACCGGGAGAGGCCCGTCCATGGCACTTACTCCCTATTGAGCACAACCAGGGCTCAGTGCATTTAGGGTTTGATCATAACCCAGTGCCCGATCGAAGCACATGCACGGGTGGCAACCGCACTACAGCTCCACCATGGACTCACAAGGTCCAATCATAATACAATAGATAGCTAACCAATTCATTCAGCATTTCAAATCATTTATAGATAGCAAATATGAAATTAAAGTAGATACATGCATGGAATTAATGTAAACCCCGATTACCTCACTTGTAGACAATTTGCAACAGCTACCAATGGTACAAAAATCCCTATAACCATAACATCAGAGAATTACTACTCTAATTCATTATTAACAGTAGCAACAAGTACCTAAGGAATTTAAATGCTAATAACTACCTAAATAACACTTACTCAGTCACCAAAAATCCCAAATTCGGATTAAAGTGTCCTCTACAAGAAATCTCAATATTTCACCCAAAATCCTAAGCAAATTCGTACAAAATTAATACCCATATTATAAATCAGCTATGGGGGTCTCAAATTAGCAAAGAAAGCATCAAAATGGAGGGTTTAAACTTACCTAATGTCAGCCCTAGCCTCAACCTACGAATTTCACCAAAAAAGCCCCAAATAACCACATTTCAGATTTTGGCTAGGGTGAAAATTCTCCAAATGAAAAACTAATTGGACCAAATTAAGGAGAAAGATTAGGGGATTAAGCTATATAACTATTACCATAGCTGAATCTTGCTCTAAGTGTGAGAAAATATAGAATTCTTGCCCCTAACCCTAGCCTTCTTCTCAACCTCCGAATTTTGCTTCTTGAGTTTCAGCAAATGAGAAAGTGGCTGAAGCATTAGGGTTTTAGGTGGGTTTAAGTTGGGTTAAAGATGGGTCATGGGTTGCTCCAACGTCCAACTCCAAATGGGCTTTAGATTTTTACTTGTTGGGCCAGTTTTAAAGTGTTGGGCTGCAGAATTTTATTGGGCTAGTTCTTATGTGTAACAACTAGAAAAAGAAAAGAAAAAAAAAGAAAGAAGAAAGCTAAAAATTTTTGAAATCCTAAAATTTTTCTAAGTCTGCTAGCTATAGCCTAGCTATAGCGAATGTACCTGTTCGCTATAGTGAGAAATGGTCTAGCTATAACGAGATGAGCTGTTCGCTATAGCAAAAATGCTTCTAGCTATAGCGAGTGCGGGCCTTCCATACAAAAACCAGAGAGTTGCTCGCTGTAGCGCACGCTATAGCAAAAACGGGAGTCTGTAACTGATACGTACTCGCCGTAGCGAAGGTTAAAGCTCGCTATAGCGAGGGATAGTCCAGAAAAGTGTAAAAAGCGAGAATTTGACTTCTTTAAACGTCCCCATTCACTCTTTCTCTCTTATTTGCCCTAGACTTCGACCCAAGGAGAGAAAAGAGGCGTGGAGAGTGAGAGAGACCAAGAGAAGGAGGAAGAACAAAGGAAAAGTAAGCAAACTTCTCTCATTTCTCCTTAGAATCTTGTTCTCCTCTCTTTACCCTCTTTTTCTATGGTTTTACTTGTGAAATTAGTGGGGTTTTAGGTATGGGTCAGAAGAAGAAAAGTGGAAAACACTCTTGAACTTCCTTATTTTCCTTGAATGTGTTGATTCTACTACCATGAGAGCTTGAGAGAGAGGAAGAGTGGATGAAACACTAGAAAAAGAGAGAGAACCCCTAGGTTCTTATAAGTTAGCAAGGTTTGCTCTGAAAAATCTTGAATAGTTGTTGAGTTACATTCTAAGAGAGTGATTCCATGCTCTTGATTGTGTCTAGGCTCAAGAGAAGCACCTCCATCAAGGTGTGAGTGTGAAACCAAAAAGGGAGAAGAGAAATTGAAAGGGAAGGCTTGTGTTGACCTATAAGGTAGCTCTCTCCACTCTTTCTTATTGCATTCTTGGATGTAATGATCATTGTATGCTTGTATATATGCTTATTGTGTGAGATATGCCATATGTTATTGCCTTGGTGCATTGGTACCATTATGCTTATGTGTTAGATTGTGAGAATTACTAGCGT
This sequence comes from Erythrophleum fordii, assembly GCA_032878935.1. Taxonomy (NCBI): domain Eukaryota; kingdom Viridiplantae; phylum Streptophyta; class Magnoliopsida; order Fabales; family Fabaceae; genus Erythrophleum; species Erythrophleum fordii. Next base: position 40,614,920 of record JAVQMF010000053.1, on the reverse strand, counting down.
GAGGTAGTGGCAAAAGTCCCTTGAGATGGGTGAGGAAGAGCCGAAAGTCCCTTGAGATGGGTGAGACAAGGCCAAAAGTCTCATAACTGAGTAAGGTCAAGTCAAAAGTCCCTAAAATCGGGTGAGGCCATCCAAAAGTCCCTAAACTCGGGTGAGGCCATCCAAAAGTCCCTAAACTCGGGTGAGGCTAGACCAAAAGTCCCTAGAGCCTATACTTGCCATTGATGTGGTTTTCATGGCATGAGAATTATGCATTATATGATTGAGAATGGTTGGATGCTAAATTGTATGCTTGATTGTTATATGCCTTGATTGCTTCCTTGATTGAGTGTATGAGCTACTGAGATTCTATGAATCTCACCCCTTCTCCTTCCCATCTTAACATGCTAAGTGGAGCTCAAGGAGAACCAAGTGCACACCAAGGAGCCTAGGAGCATGTATAGCTAGATGATAGTATATTTTGTTCTTTTGATGTAAAGTGGTGCCAAAATGTGTATGCACCCACTATTTTTGAGATGTAAAGGTTGTAGCAAATGTAAATGTATGGATATATGATGTGCAAACTATGTAGAGAGCCAAATTAATGAAAATGTGGGTTTTGCCCTTTTTGTGGCTTGTATGCGATAGTGTATTTTGGCCCGTAGCATAGTGAGTTTGTAATGTATGATGATTTGGACCACTTAGACATGTTATATAGACTATTTTAATGCTTTTAAACTTGTCCATGAGTTGTTGGAACATGTGGGAGGCCATATGGACCCATTTGAACTGTTTTGGGTGCCAAAACTGCCAAATTTGAGAGCTTCGTCAAAGTATGACCAAATGAGCTCTTCTTGATATGAAATTTTGCATGCCTCTAGAGTTTGTAGAGAGCTTCTTGAGAAGCTAAAGTGGGTAAAATTTGGAGGTCTAGGAAATATTTGGCGAATTGTTGAAATTGGGAAAAATTGGATGGTTTGGTCATGTACTATTACCATAGGTCCAAAAGGAAATCTATGTCATTCATGGATCAAATGGAGTCCAAATGTCATGAAATTTTATACACATAAACTAGACAACCACAGTGACCTATAACAACTAGAATCACCTAAATCAGAGGTCTATAGAGAGAGATTGAACCTTCTGAAGTTTTGTATCAGCATCAGGGAGCCCATTTGACCTCCGTCACTATTTCATCGGTTTTTGGGATTTAATGACTACCGAACTGATATGGACTTATTTTTTTCCTCTAGTAGACATCTGTAACTTTCCAAATTGGTATAGTTTTCCCAGATTTGATTTTGATGAATTTAGTTATGAATTTTTGAAGTCCATGACAGTAAGCTGCACCAGAAACAATGACAGCCGTACCTCTTTCCCATTTTCGATGTCAAACATGGTCTAAAAGCTGAGATTATGGTTAGGAATTATTTTTATTGTAAATTTAACACTTATAGATTTCCAAAAAGCTAGAGTTTACTAGATTTCCATTTTTCTACAATTAGTTATGATTTTCCAAAGTTAGAGCAAAAAATCTGACTTTTTGGTCCATTTAAGAAAATGTAATTTCTTGGTTTTTGGCTTCATATCCGTAGTCTATGGCATGTTTTATGATATGTATGAGTCGTATACATGGAGTTTGAGTAGAGAATGTGGATGATGGGTTCACGAGACCCACGGGGCAAAATATGAGTGTTGGAAACCCCGGTTTTTAGTATGAAAATACCACAGTTTGTACTTGACCTTTGGAAATCATATGGAATTGAGCCCAGAGGGAGGCTAGATGGAGTTAGGACATTATGGTGTTACATTATGCATTGGGTTGCTAAAATTTAATTAGGTTTGGGCCAAGTTTGAAGGACTCAAGGATTTGGGTCTACACAAGGTTATCAGGCCACTTATAGAAGCCTATACAAAGTAGATCTTGGGCCCCTATCACATTAAATTGGGTTGGGTCTGCATCTAACTCATTAGGCCTCCATTAGCTTCTTATCATGATTTATTAATTTGGTCCTATATGAGGTTTCTATCCTAATTAATTCTCAGATCCATATTAATAATTTATCTCTCTAAAATTCCTATTCACTAACTTGCCCAATTATCCTTATTAATTATTCTTAATTTCTCTAAATCTATGATTACCACCTTAATTAATTTTGGGGTGTTACAACCCCACTACATAGGAGTAACCAAAAAAGTGTGCTCAAGCGCCATTTTGAGATTGAAGGGGTAGTACTTATAGTTACTCCACAAAATCATGAAGAGTTAACCACAATTCAAAAGGTCATAATGTCCTACTAAGGAAAAAAGGGAAAAGAGCAATAGAAGAAGAAATGAATTCTATAAGGATAAATAAAGTTTAGGAGTTAAATTATCTACATCTCGCCAAAAGACAATTGGGAACAAGTGAATTCTCAAGATAAAAAAAAAAAAAGCCAATGGGTCTATTAAAAGATATAAAGTTTGCTTAGTTATTAAGAGGTATATAAAATTGAAAGATATAGATTATGAAGATACTTTCTCACATGTTACATGTTTTAATTTAGTAAGATTAATTCTAACTATAGTTGTAAGTTCAGACTATAAACTACATCAAATGGAAGAGAAAAATGTATTCTTAAATGAAGAAGTAGATGTAGAAATTTATATTAAGCAACCTTTAGGTTTCATTGAAAAAGAAATGAAGCATAAGGTCTGTAGGCTCAAAAGGTTTATTCATGGACTAAAACAATCATTTAGATAATGATATTTAAGATTTCATCAAGCACTAACCTCACATAAATTTCAAATGATTGATAAAGATTACTATGTTTACATTAAATAGATTAAAGAAAATGTTATAATATTATCCCTTCATGTGGAGGATACGCTCTTAGCTAGGAATATTTTAGATTCAATTTTAGTTATTAAAGAATAATTATCCTTAAATTTTGAAATGAAGGATATGGGTAAAGCAAAATATATTCTTGGAATTAAAATCCAAAGAAATTAATTTCTCTTTCACAAAAGAATTATATAAAAAAAAAATTTAAAGCAATTCAACACAAATGACTGCAAACCAATGGATAACCCTATAGTAAAAGGTGAGAGTCTAAATCATGAGATATGTCCTCAAATCAAATCTTAAAAAAAATTGTGAAAAGAATCTTGTACTCTAGCACTATTGGTAGCTTAATGTATACAATGATGTATACAAGATTGGATATTTGTTATATAGTTGGCATTATAAGTTGGTACTAGTCAAATCTGAGTAAAAAATATTGGAAATTGTCAAGAAAATCTTGAGATACTTAAAGAGTACTAGCAACTATGCATTATGTTATCAAAGGAGTATTTTGCACCTGATAGGATACTTTGACTTGTGCTAGGGTGGAGATCTTGGCACTACAAAAGAAAACTAGCAATTAGTAGCTTTTTTTGGTATTTTGCAGTAGTTTTTGGCTGGTAGTAAATGATTTAGTAGTAGTTGATCAACAACCTCCTTTACAACTGTGGGTACTCAATTAATTGTGGATACTTTTTTGATAATTTCACTTGTCACTAATTGAGAGAAATAGTTAGAATGCATTTGGTGGTGGTTTTGGTTGCTACAAAATGATTTGAGTAGGTTAGTTACTTTGTACATTTTGTGATATTTTGTAACAATTTGTAGCACTTCTATGGGCATTTTGCTATGCTTTGGTTAACCACCAAATGTTCATATAACTTGTTCTCTAATACATTTTTGGGTTTTACATTTATATTCATATTACATGCATCCTTGAATTATATGTATATGTATATATATTTTTATATTTATATTAAATGCATTAGAATCATTTATAACATTACTAAATCAAATAACATACTTAATACAATTGTCAAAGAAAAATAAAATTAGTCGATTTGTCACTTCTATGCAACCCAAACAAAAAAAAGAACTACAAATTGTGCACAATGTTTAGTAAAACATCTTAAATTAAAAAAAATTTAGGTTGTTCACAAATTATCCTAAAATAAAAATAGAATCATTGTCTAATTATCTAGTAAGTGACTTAAAGAGGATGAAGAATGTCAATTCTAAACATTTTCTTTAAAAAAAAAAAGAAAGAAAAGATGTAAGTAAATATATATCCCAAACATCGTAGTTACAGAAAGCTGTGCTTTTTCTTTTTTTCTTTTTGGGTCCAAGCAAGTAGGTTCCAATCTGACATTCATTTGGCACTTAGTAAGATACGTCAAGACTAACTAGCATACACTACAAAAATATATACTTTCAGTGGCGACCTAAAAGTGTTGTCACTAAAAATAAACTTTTACCAATGATATAAAAGAATTGTCACTAAAAAAGTGTATAGCATTGTCATGGAGCTTTTAGTGGTGACAACAAAAGTTGCCACTAAAAATATTTAGCGATGACCTTCAATGGTGACATAAGGCTAAAACTAATCCCATCACATAAAAAATTTAACCAAAATGGCGACAATGGGTCGCCACTAAAATATCTTTTAGTGGCAATAAGAACAAGTTACCAATGAATACATTTTTTAGTGGCGACATAACTTGCTACTAAAAGTTTGATAAATTTGTCAAAAATTTAAAATTTTTTTTGCAAAACTATTAGCGACAACAGAATTGGTTGCCACTAGAAATTTTTAGTGGCGACAAAAAGGTTGGGCACCAAATTTTTATGATATTAAAAATTATTTCATAAAAAACTTTTATTGATGATTCATGTAGTCATTACCACTAAAAAGTTTTAGTGGCGACCTATTCTTGTTGCCACTAAAAAGTTTTCGTGGTGATTTAATGTTGTTGCCACTAAACTTTTTGGCACTTAATTTTAAGCAAAACTTTTTATACTCTTTTTAATGGTGACCTAGTCTTGTCACCACTAAAAATGCTGACAATTTATTTATTGTCACATTTGGTTTTTCATCATACGGCTGATTATAGAAGGAAATCCTTAAAATAGAGGGTTATGAAACTAGAGAAAATCATGATAATTTTTCAAAATTTAGAAAATGAGGATTGGTGTTTTTATTTGCCTAGAAAACTGAGCTAGTTGGGTTTAGAAAATTTTTAAAGAAACATAGAGGCATTTTCATAATTTTTAAAAAATATGAAAAACTCACAGGAGGCTTTTTAATGAAAAATTTGAGTTTTTCAGGGTTCTCAAAAGGCCCTGAAAATCATAAGAAACCCCAGAGCAGTTGAAACTTCTCCGGTGAGCGAGTTTGGTAAAGGATTGACTAAAATTTTGACCAAATAGTTTGGAATGGTTTCATATCCTTTTTGAGTGATTCCAAAGGCAATTCTTATGATTAAGAGCCTAAGGAATATGATGGAAAAGATAGATTTTGAAAAGGAGTTAAAATGAGTGAAAATGATGAAAGTGGAGAATAGGGACTAAATAGCAAAGTAGAAAAGTGGACAAATGGACTTTTTAGCTCCTTTAAAACATGTTTCCTTTCATCCCTAAGTTAATTGATGTTATGGCTAGCTAAAAATAGAACTTTGAGAGCCTTTAGGAGACACACAACCTAAAGGAAGAAGAAGCCTTGAATAGGTATGAAAGTGTATGTTTTCTTCCTCTTGTCTTCACAATACATATTCCTTTTCTTCTCTTCCATATTTTGAAGGTTTCAGAATGTATTTTGATGAAATTTTGGTTCTGGTTTAGCAAGGAAAATTAGGATTTGAGAGAAGGTTTGGTTGCAAGAGAAAGCCCTTTGAAAGTGCAAGTGAATAAGGTATATTTCAATTCCTTCCTATAGCTTTTCTTAAGTTCTCCTTTCCCTCATAAATTTAGTCAGACCTAAACATTAAGGGGAGAGTTTAATTCTAATCTTAGCTTGGTGTAGTTAATTGATTAGAAGTGTGGGAAGAAGGTTTAAGCCAAGAGAAACCAAAAGGGAACTAAGGAAACCAAGTGTGCACAACTTGGGGTTCCAAGGTTTAGCATTAAATCTGATTTTTTAAAAACATTTTTCAATGCATGTGAGAGTTTGTGTGAGCCTAATTGACCCTTAGGAAGCTTCCCTTATACCAACCAATGCAAGAAAGCAAGCCTATTCTATAGGTTCATGTGTGAGTGTATGGTTCAGCCATTTTGGGGTTTTCATACCTAGGGAGTGAATTTTTATGTTCTAAGGAATTTAAAGGCCTAGATATGAATTATAAGAGTTAAGGGAACCAATGTTTTGAATTTATGAGGCCTAGTTTGAGGTCTCAATTTAGGCATAATAAAGCAACATGGGTTTTGGCTCCTCAAAATGAGTTTATGAAGGCTTTAATGAGTTTATGTAGAGCCAAGAGGTCTAGAAAGAAGGGAAATGGGGAGCCAAGATGTAACACCATAATACTTCTCACCTTACTTTAGCCTTTCTCATGCATTTGCAAGGATTCTACATTATGAGCATGACACTTCACAGAGAAAAAGCATTAAGACAATGCCATATTCCATGTTATATGGGATTGAAACTTTTTCTTTTTCTTTTATGCTCTGTGGGCCCCATGAATCCTCAACCATTCTTCTCTTCTCATAATCCATCTATAAAAGTTATAAACATCATAAAATATCTCATGCAATTCAGATTTGGAGCCCTACACATCAGAAATTACACGTTAAATTTTAGGTCCAAAGTTCAATTTTCTGGGACAGATTTTGAAAATTCATAATTAAATCTAAAAAAATAGACACCCAACAAACCATAGCTTTTTGCAAAATTCTTAAATGTTAAATTTATGTTAAAAATACTTCCAAGTTATGAAAATATCATTGGGACCATAATTGACAATAGAAAAGCATCGCAGGTCTGGCTGTCCTAGAGTTCTGATACAATTTACTGATATGAATTTCAAAAATTCATAAATAATTTCACAAAAATCCAAATTCAGTAAACTATAGTAATTTGGAAAACTACAGATGTCTACATTAAGGAAAAAATAGCTCTAGACCCAAAAAATGACATTAAGCTACAAAAATTGATGGAACAATATTAAGGATCCTGCTACATTACTAACAGTAAGTTCCAAATTAAAAATTACATATCTCTCTCTACACACCTCTAAATGAGGTGCTTCTAGTGGCTATAGGTTACTATGAATGTCTAGTTTCTCTTTGTAAAATTTTAGAACTATTGGACCTTATTTGGTCCTTGAATGACACAAGAATGAATTTGACCAAATGAATAGTAATTGATACCAAAATACAAAATTTGCTGAACTTCAAAAAATCATAATAAATTATATAGAATCCAATTAATGCAGTTCTTAGACCAAAAAAAATCTCTCTGTAAGATCTATAGGTGTGTAAAATCTTAGCCCTAAACTCTTTCATTTGTTCACTTTGTGACATAGGTTTGTAAAATGGCACTTTTAAGCCTTTATATGTGTCATTCGGGTGCCAAATGCTCTTTTAATAATATCATGACCATTTGAGCATGTGGAAAAACATGAAAACAACCCTTTAAATATGCTTAAAGGGTCTAAATACTCATACATAACAAATTTACTCTCCTACTTACCCTTATACAAGAGATCTTATATGCATATCTTTGCATTTCAATGTAAAAAACATTCCATATCATTCATATGCTTCCACTTCTCATACATAATTCACATATTCATGTATATATATATATGTCTAAGTATACATCATTTACAATGTAAGATTACATCATTTGCTAACACTATGATTACAAAAAGGCTAAATACACAATCCTATTGTCAATCTTTCATCTTCAAGTGTGGTGGCTCCCTTTTCTTTGCTCACTTAGATTACCTAGACATGTAGAGATGGGAAAGAGAAAAGGGTGAGATTCAAAGAATCTTAATAGCCTTATACACTTCCAATCATATATGATGGATGTATTTTCATGCAAATGGATGACATGCATGGTCTATGAGCTACATATGCATATTAAGAACATGCTTTCCATTTCATAAGTCTCAAATATATCAAAGTAGACTCTCTAGACCTTAGTTAGCTTTACCCACTTCTCTCGGGACTTTTGGACTTGCCTCACCCATTTCTTTTGGGAATTTTGACTAAGCCTCACTCCTCTTGAGACTTTTGGCTTATCTCACCCATACTAAGGGATTTTTGGCTCATTCTCACCCTTATCAAGGGACTTTTGGCATTATCAAGTTTATTCAAATCTCATGCATACATAAAAGAAATTTAAGACACATAAGTGGCACCACACATATCCTTACTAGCGAGACATGTGTAATATCAAGTTCTTTAAAAGAAAGAGAAAACGCGAGAAATGTAACATACAATTTCTTTGTAAACATACAAAATTCACTGGATACAAAAGTAAGTATCCTGAAATGAATTAGTTAAGGTTCTAAAAAATTTAAATAGCATTCTAAACTCCTAAAATTGAGAATTACAGGCTCAGACAGAAAGAAAAAAGAGCTAGAATGAAGAAACAAATTTGAATGAAAGGTTGACAAAACATAATGACATTTTTGTTATTTTGAGTAAATTTTGAAATTCTTAAGAGAGGGCTTTTTAAATGAAAGTTTTAAGTCTTTCAGAGTTCTCAGAGGCCCTAAAAACCATGGGAAGCTCCAGGACAGTTAAAACCCCTCCAATGACGGCTTTGTTTGGGAAGGGTTTAACTCCTATTTGAGTGATTCCAAAGATATTTTATTAAATTGGGAACTTAAATTTCATAATGGAAGAGACAGTTTTAAAAAAGGAGCTAAAATGAGTTAGAAATGAAAATGCCAAGAATAAAGGGCAAAATTAGAAATTTTGAGAAAGAAGCTTCGAGAAACCCTTTTTTATTCCACGCCCTCCTTCTCCCTTCTTCTAGACCAACCTAGTTCTGCCCCAAAAATAGAGAAGAGAGCCAACTCCTAGGTGCACCAAGAGGAGAGGTTTTGAAGGGAGAAAAGTCAAGGAAAATGTAGGAAACTTCATGGAATTTCAAACTCTTTCTTTAGCAAAATATTTCTTCTCCTTCTCCACTTTCTCCTTATGGTTTTATTAAAGTTTTTGGTTCTATTTTAAAGGAAAAATAGAGGGGAAATTTCGAATTTATCCTTCTCATTGTCCGTAGCTTCTTCCTCCTTTATTTTATTATTATTATTATTTTAATCAGTGGACCCCACCTTCTTTCATTTGTTGCTCTTCATTTCTATGTGAATGTTCTTCTCTTCCCTTCACAAGCTTTTAGCCTTTCCCATAGCCTTCACGTTAATTTCTGCATGCTTATTTCTCCGTCTTTCTGCATGTAGCTTCTTATCTCAACACGTAAGCTGCCTCAGTTGAGAGCTCCTTCATCCATTTGCTCGATTTTCTCACGTAGCTTTATTCAAGTGAGTTGTTGCTTCATGTTTCTTCTCCAGCCAAGCACTAAGCTTCATCTCTTCCTATCATGTTTGTTCCTTCCTTTGTAACAGCCATGTTTAACACTTACTAACCCGTAGCTGTTCATTCTTTTCTTTCCCTACTTCTTCCTCGTTTTGTAGCCCTTCTCTACGTTAGAACTGATGGTGTTCCTCTTATGTTCATGTTTTGTTCTGCATTCGAGTGTGTCTCTTCTTCATCCCATAATGAAAACATTCCACGTGGCTGCATCACTGTTCAGCTGCTGCCCCTACATGCATGGCTTTGTTTCCCTTCATGAATCATGTAGCTTCTTACATGTTGCTTCTCTTCATTCTTGCTTTGTGTTGCTTCATTTTCTTCTCCTCTATTTCTAATGCATCTTCATTCAACTCAACTCTTGTTTACTCGCTCTACGTTAAACCCAAGCTCTTCCACATGCTACTCCTTACTGGAACCCATAGCTGCATGTTTCTTGCTTCATTCAGTTTAAATTCCTCGTGTAGCTTCTCTTTCTTCTCTACTTTGCCTTTTTTGTTTGCTCCATATGAAGTGTGGTGGATGTGGCTACGTGTATGAATAGTAGCCATTCTCCTCTTGGAAAGTGGCATGATTTAGTGTAGCTTCCCATATTTGGAAAACCTCCCTCTTCCATATTTTTTCCAACTTTTAAATTTGATTTACCTTAAAAAAATCTACATAAAAACAAATGAGAAAATTAAGTAAGAATATCCACAAAAAAATCATTCAAAATGATTTATGCATTAAAATCCATTATTTTGTGAATTATTTTCTAAAGTGTAAACAATGGCTACCAAAATCAAATCCCAATTAAGCAAATCCATTAAGCCTTATTTATCTATTAAAAAGCTTCAGCTAAGGAGAATAAAGTGTATAAAAAATCATGTTTATCAGCCATACTATAATATAATAGCTCACACACACACACACACACACACACATATATATAGTTATAATTTAATTATTAATTAATCTTTTTAGTCTTATTTAAATTAGGTAGTTAGGCTAAATTAGTTTTATAAGCAAATTCTTGTATAAAATTTTCTATCAACAATTTTGACTTATACAATGTAAAATATTTTTCTTATGTAAAATTTCACTCAAGCCTATATTATATTAGTAAGATATTAATTTAAGTCTAATTTCACTAATTGGAACTTGATTACATAATTATTTAGTGCTTTCTTAAATTTTGACTAAGTATATTATAATTTCATAAGACACAAAAATCAAATAAATGTATTTGCTAAAATTTTAATGCAAAAATATTATGACATATGACCCAATTTATCTAAGTTATATCAAATAGTGATAATTATATAAAACACGTAATATAGCATGTAATGTACCCTAATTAATTAGGTATTTTGAATTCAAATTATATATGTATTTCACACAACTCATCATGTAATGTATTTCACACAACTAGATAAAACATATGATTCCTATATTCATATATCTTAACTGAAAGAGGATGTTACATTGGAACCTAGATTCTCTGCAAATCCAAGTGGGATGCGCACAGTGCCCATCATAATTTGGGTAGTCCAGATTAAATCTGGACAATAAAGACTTTATAAAATATTTTTTATTTTTTGATATAAAGCATTATCTTTTTTGTAATTGCTAGTTATAAAACTATTTTCATTCTATATTTTGCATCTTATAAAATTAAAAATTAAAAAAAAATTATATGAAATACAAATCGCTCAGATTAGATTTGGATGGTCCAAAAAGGATGTGTACAATGAATGCGAACAAGTTTTGTGCATTTTTACATCGAAATCTAATAGACTCTCAATTAGATAAGTGCAAATCATTTTTTTTTTTAAATTTTCAATGGGTATATTTGTAAAAGAAAACTTTATCAAATCTTATTAAGTCAAGAATATAATTTTTTAACATTAATTATTACATTGATTTTATTTTTATATTAATAATTCCTTAATTGTCTTTGATTAAAAGCATATCATATTGTTAATTAAGTTCATTATTTTTTATATTCTTACTTCTCTTCTCCTTTTGCTCTTCTTTCTAGTCTACTTCTTTTCATCTTTCTTTGAAATTTATTTTAGATTCTCTACTTGTATTCTTTGTTTTCAAAAACATGATTGCTTCCCCCTAGAGGACAAATAGTAAAATATCCAACAATTTTTTAAAAGAATTAAATTGACGAATAATAAACATGTGAAATATATTAATCTTACCATTAATAACCAAATTAATCAATGGCTAATAGAAGAGAGAACCAAAGAAACTAACAAAGAAAGAAGAGAAGGATGAAATAGGAGAAAATGTAGGAAAACAGATATCAAAGAAGAAGGAAAGAAAGGAAAAAAAGTGAAAAACAAGAGAACAAAACAAATGTAGAGTGGCAAGAAGAAATAGAGAGAGCAAAAAATTAACGAAAGAAGAAATGAAAATAATAAAATCAAATGAAGAGCATATGAAGAAGAAATGAAAGTAGGAAGAAATGGAGAGACGGTGAATGAAGAGCAAGAATGAAAAAAAATAGTACATATAAAATATAAAAAGCACAAGTGAAAAAATATAAGCCTGTTTGAATATCAATTTTCAGAATAATTTAAAAAAAACTGTTTGATAATCTATTTTTAATAAAATATTTTGTAAAACAAAAAATCAAAATTGTGTTCTAGAGAATTAAAAAACTAAAACATTTTTTAATTGTTTTGTGACTTCTATTCCATGGCAGAGAGGAGGGGAAGAACTGGAGTTTTCATTAATGGCAATATTGTAAATAAGTGACAAAAGTAACCCCAGCCTTTTGTCTTATTCATTCCTCCTACTGCTACGTTTTTCCATTCAGTTGTCTCCTTCCATCTAACTTCTTCATTCCTCCTCCTGTTGCATTTTTTCATTCAGGTGTCTCCTGCTGCATTTTTCCATTCCTCCTCCTTATGTTGCTGTGTCCATCACCCACCACACAAGAAGGTTGCTATTGCCACCATGAGCCATCATTTGTCCTCCTTCAACCACCCGAAGCAGAGCTCGTTGGTCTCTTGTTAATCTCAGGTCCATCACGCACTATACAAGGAACAAACAGGTACCAAACTTCCTGCTACTTCTTTGTCTATGATTCTTGTTTGGTCCCCAATCATATACTGATAAGCTCCTTCGATTACCAGCTATAGGATTTCTATTTTTGTGTTTTACAGTCAATGTTTACAAAATCCAAAAAAAAAAAATATGTACAAATTTTTTTAAGGAGTGTACTCTTGTTTTTCTTTTCTTCTTTTGGTACTGTGTACCCATGATATACTTTAGGTTGGTATTGTATCTGCTTTATTTCAATTCAATGATGGACTAACCCTAGTTATTTTTAATTGTCCACCAACTTGTGATCCCAAAAACTCTTACAGCTTGAGGGTTTAAGTGTTATACATTTGAGAAACTAGCAACCCATTCATTCCCTACAGCTACTTGGGAACAAGTTTGGAATAGATAGTGTTGCAATGACTAAGGAACTCTTACTTGTTGAATAGTTATATTTGTTTAGTGGAAGAGGTGGATTTGTCTTCTAAATATAGTTACCAATCATATAGGTCTTTATTTCATTTATCCATTTTCTAAAATTAGAAACAACTAATCAATCTCATACACTAATAGTTCTTATCGATTAGATTGTCATTTTGTCTTTTTGTCAGTGGGCCTTGATTTGTTTAATGAATTCAGATGCATAATTACTTGTCTAAAACAATCATTTACACAATTAATCCATGGATAGAATGAGGTAAGGTCCACACTCGAGAGCCACTAATTATAATAGAAGAATTTTGTTTTAAAAGGTGTAATAGTCTAGGATATTATAAATTTCATGTAAGGAAATTATCGCAAGACTTATTTGGATTGAGAGGAATATTTTTTTGTGGCCATTCTCTAGTTGGGGTTTCTTGCTCGTCATTTTTTTAATAGTGAGAGGAGTTGAACAAGGGTGAAACACTATAGACCCATGGTTGCAATTAACATAAGATACCTTAGGCCTTCATAATGAAAGCGATGATAAAGAACTTTGTTGCCAATAACTTTTCATTGTTTGAAGTGATATTATAAATAGGGTGTTGCTAGTTTATTAATGATTTCTTATATAAATTTAAATATTATTATATACATGTCATGTATGAAACATTGGAATTTCGATTTTTGGCATATGTAAATGGCATATGTTTTTTTTTTGGCATTATTTTCTCATGTTCAAATTAAATGGGATATCATTTGATTTGCTTACAACTCCATTGAAAGTCTTATTTAGACATAAAGAAGGAAACATTTATAGTAGTTTTTAACAAATTATAAATCATTTAGATTACTAAAGTGGTTTTATTAGCAAGTGTAGTCTCCTTTGAATTATCATAACTAAATTTATTATGATTTATTTTTTTTGGCTAATACACTATATATATTATAGATGGCAACTAGTGGAGCAATAAAACATTTAAAAAGTTCAATTTGGCCAAAGCATGTTGTTAAATGCTATATTGATATCATGGTTCAAGAAGTTACCAAAGGAAATATGAACAATGGTTTGTTTACACCAAAAGTGTGGAAAAGCTTGTTAGAAAAGTTGAATGCTAAGTGTGGGCACTCTTTTAATTTAAAACAAATCAAGCAAAAGTTTAATAGGTTACGGGCGAAGTATAGAAAATTTTCTCAATTACTACAACACACTAGATTGGATTAGGATGCTAAAACCAACACAGTTACAGCTGATGAGGAGGTTTGGAGGAACTGTATTGTAGTATGTAACCATTTTAATTTTATTTGACTTGGATAGTGTATGTATATTTGGATTATTTATGGTGTATATTTTTGTAGGCACATCCTAAAGCTGCATAATACAAGAAGCATGGGTTGGAACATTACAAACTATTAAGCATAATTTTTAATAGAAGCACTGCCACAAGTGTACTTCATCATGCATCTACCTAAGATCCACCCAATTCTTCAAATGAGTTTCAACTTGAAAATGAATATGTTAATGGTGGAGTTCATGTAGACCTTGATAGGGATGATGATGTTTCCTTAGACACAATTGAGCATGTGTGTAACACCATAATTTCCTGACTTATTTCATACTATATCTATGCCTCACATCAAGCAATTCATACAAGAGGCAAGAAAATGGCATATTTTAATACATTTCTTAGCGTTGTATCACGTATAAAAATTTCATTTGATGTCACGTGAACCATGTAAGCTCATACATCATATTCTCATATTTAATCACACGGATACAACTCATTTGCATCATTGAAAGTAGCCTACATCTCGTAGAACTCAAACGGAAGCATGAAATACATGTGTATATTTTCGGCCAGATTTCTCTCTTTTATGTCACAAATTTTGAAAAATCATAACTAATTCTAGAAAAATCAAAATCATATATTCTTAGCTATTCTGGAAAGCTACACATGTCTACTTCATGTTAAAACATTTTCATATAATAACATCAAACACAAAGGACGTTTGATGTTCAAAAAGATCCAGAGGTCAAACTATCTATTAGTACTATCACAGAATTCTGTAGTAAATTTCAAAAATGTTCAATTAATTCCACAAAAATCCCATCCATGTAAATGATACCAATCTAGAAATCTATAGATGTTAGTTAAAGGGAAAAAATAACTACAGACTAGTTCAGGTATGCCTAGACCTCAAAACTCAATCAAATAGTAACTGAGGTCGGGTGAAGTTCCTAATACTAGACAGATTATTTAAAAATTCATATCTCCCTCTCTAGATATCCAAATGAGATGATTCTAGTTGGAAAAAGTCCTTGGGAGTGTCTTTTTTATTTGTATTAAATTTCATAGAAATTAGACATCATTTGAGCCCTATGTGATAGATTCCATTTTCAGACTTAAGTGAATAGTGATATGACCAAAACCAGAAAATTTGCATTCATCAAATATTCTGTAGACCTTCAAAAATTAGTTCTTTATTTTGCCAAAAAGCTCTCAATAACCTCTAATTGCATACTAAATCTCAGATCAAGAAGAGCTCATTTGGGCAAAAAATGACATCAGGTTCCATTATTGTCAATTTTGGCGTATAGGATACTAAAATGTCCAAATGATTTTCCTTAGGATTTTGGCACCTCTTGGGCAAGTCTAAAAGCATAAATAGGACTTGTGTGAGCTGCCTAAATAGTCTCAAACTTCATACATCTTATTTTGTCTATCTCAAAAGCAAATTTGCCATATCATACTCAAATCACATTATAATGGTCATATATCATGTTCTTCCATTTATACATCACATATTTATATAACTATACATGTCCAAGAGGTCATAAACCATATACAATAATGGTTTACATCATTTGACACTAAAATGGCTTCAAAGAACAAAAACTATGAATTTTGATGTCAAGCTCTCATTTCTCATATGGTTGGTTCCCATTCCCTTAATCTCTTGGTCCACCTAGCATGTTAGAATATTGGAGAGGAAGGGATGAGATTCAAAGAATCCTAATAACTCATATCCCATTTAATCATACATAAAGCATGCAAAACAAGTCTCACAAATGCATGCATGGCATATGGACATGTGCAAATGTTCAAGAAGCATTCTTAACTTTTGAAAAAGTTATACATAGCATACATAGGCTTACTAAGTAAGTGGATTAGTCTCACCCATTTACTTGTGGATTTTGGACTCACCTCACCCATTCTTTAAGAGTTTCTTGGACTCAACTATACTCTTGGGAGTCAACCTCACTTTTGAGAGACTCTTTACTTTGTCTCAACTAATCATAAGAGTTCTTGGTTCATCCTTACCATAGCTAAGGGTTCTTGGCTTCACCATACTCAAGCAAACCAGAGCAAGCATCATAGACATCATTTAGAGACATAATGCATCATCATGGTACCATGGCATATAAAATCATGCTAGAATACTTTTCATGGTTTAAAATCATCAAGATAATGTAAGCACACATCTATGCATGAGAGAAGGTGGAGAGAGCTACCTTACTTGCGTTCACACACTTTTTCCTTGAGTCTTAAATCCTCTCCATTGACCTCACACACCTAAGAAGATGGAGATCACTTCTTTTGGCCTAGACACATTATATGGAAGTTAATTATACTCTTGAATCAAATTCTAAGGCCACACAATCACTAGAAAAGTTAGGTGACTCATAAAGCTCTTTCATGGTTTCATAATGCACTTAATGAAGACCCCTTTGGGAAACATAATCTTGGCTCTATTCTCTCCATCTATTTATGATTCTTGACTCTATTTAAACCTCTTGAAGTCATCATACAATCAAATCAAGGAGCCTAACTAGGTGTTGTTTCTTTAAACCATATTATGGAACATATAAGGTCATCTCACTATTTATGGTTTCTAAAATTTTTCCAAGTCTTCCTCTCATATTCTCCCATCACACATGATACAAAACTAAGCTTGGAAAGAATTAAAACACTCCCTAGGTGCATGAACTCTCCTTGGTCGAAACTATGCTTCCATATGGCACCAATGGAGTTGTTTTAATTTCTTTGACGGGAGAAGCATATGGGAAGCTCTCTTGGTGTCTTAGGAACTCATATATACTCTTAGACAATTTAAATTACTACTAAAAAGCTTCATCTTAGCCTAGGTGCAACCAAATCCTTAAATTCTATAACTTGCATTCTAAAGCTCCCTTTTCAATTCTAGTTATATATCCTTAATCCTCATACTCTATAACCTTTAGTTCCATCAAGAACACATAAAGAAAAACTCTCCTCTTTACTTTCTCTCTCTAGACCTAAGCTTAAATGGCTTGGAAATACAAGATTTTACAAGTTTTTCAAGTGAAGTCTTACTTTAAAACAGAGTTCTCTTCGTGTATATTATTTTTCACCGATTGATTTCTTGAAAAGAGTTCCTTTTTGGCTTGTGTTAGACCTGAATTTTCTAAGTTTTCAAGAAAAGAAAACTACTATTAGAGAGCTCTTAGAGAGAGAAACAACTTTCCTAACTGACGCGGGATGAAATGGGGCCGTTTACTTACCTAAATGGAAGCTTAAACTTCTTCTCTCTCTCCCTCTTAATGTCACGCCATTACTGCCCCTTTTTCTACAAATGGAAGTTTGTAGAAGGTGATAAGATGTAATCTTACTTAATAAGCCTCTTTTACAATTTTTTAAAATGACCATTTTGCCCCTACGCGTCTGTTTGCTCCATTTAGGCCTATTTTAACTCCTTTTTCAGAACCGTCTTTTCCATCATAAAATTTAGGTTTCCAATTAAATAAAATATCTTTGTAATTACTTAAATCGAAGCTAAAACCTTCTCAAACGAATCAATCAATGTTTGGGTCAATCAACACTGAAAAACATTCACTGGAAAGGTTTTAACTGTCCTGAGACTTTCCATAGTTTTTCAGGGCCTCTGAGAACCTCAAAGAACTCAAAATTTTCATTTAAAAAGCCCTCCTATGAGAATTCTAAAATTTTACTCAAAATAACAAAAATGCCATTACGTTTCATAAGTTTTCCGTAAGAAATTATTTCTTCATTCTAACTCCATTTTTCTTTCATCTGAGTCAGGGATTCTCATTTTTAGGAGTCTAAAATGCTTCCTAAATTTTTTTAGACCTTAACTATATCATTTCGGGGGACTTCTTTTTGTATCCTATGAGTTTCGTTCATTTATGGAGAAACTATACATTACGTTTCTCATGTTTTCTCTCCTTTTCAGAGAACTGGATGTTACAGTGTGACTCGCAATGGAAAGCACATTTTGGAAATAGAAAGAAAAAGAGAGAACATAGGTCTACTCAAATGGGAGAAGTAATTCAGGTATGGGCTGAGGCAGCTAAGATAAGGGCAGAAGCTTAACTTGCTAAGGCTGAGAGATAGAAGACAAGGAGCGGGGAAGCTAGTAGTGCTGGAGCCATATCATCTGACCATTTTGTTACTCGTTGTATCATTGTTCTTAATGAAATTGATGATGTCTCTAATGATATTTATGTTAAGGCAATGGATAAATTTATTGAAGCCATTTATAGGGAATTGTTTATGGTTGTGCCTTTAAAAAGGAGGAAGGCATGGTTGGATAGCTTGAAATGATTTATATGGGTTGGTAGTTTTTATGCTAGGTGGTGACTCGCTTTTTATTATAAACTATGTCTGGTAGTAGTTTTTATATTAATTTCATGAACTATGTCTGGTGGTAGTTTTTATGTTAATTTTTGGTGAACTATGAATGCCATGAATACTTATGTACTTTATGTTGATTAGTGTTTTCAAATAATGTGACGTGACTGTTTATTATAATGCAAAAGTGGGCCATGCAATTTTTATTCTTATTTTTTTTCCATGTTTTCTATTCTACAATTCATTCATTTGTATGCACAATAGACGTATATGGTAACTCATCGATTAAGGAATCTATATCTTCATCAAGGTTAAGTGAAGAAGACAATGAGTTAAAAGAACTAATGTTTATTAATATGATATGTAAGTACAAAAGTAAGTTTCTAAATAAGATTCCAATTCATACATCTACACTAACAAGTCGAGAATTTGTTAATGAGCTCTTTAGAGGATCAAGAACTACTTGTTATGAATTATTGCGAATGGAAAAAACATATTTTATTAGTTTATGCAATGAGTTAAGAAGCAAAAATTATTTAAAAGATTCAAGAGATTTGAAATTTGAGGAGAAAGTTGTAATGCTTTTATATATCATAGGCCATAATGTTAAACAAAGGATAGTCGCAGATCATTTTCAATAGTCTACACAAAATGTCTCATACTATTTTAAGGAAGTGTTAAGAGGAGTATGTCGATTAGGAAGAGAGCTTATAAAATAAAAGACAACGGAGTTTCCTGAACATGTTAGAAACAACACAATGTACTTTCCTTGGTTCAAGGTAAGTCTTAATTATTGATATTAATGACTTGTAATTGATGTTATCATTATTTTTATCATAATTATACATATATATATATATATACTTTATGCAGAATTGTGTAGGTGCAATTGATGGTACGCATATAAGTGCTTAGGCACCTTCTGAAAAGCAAGCATCATGTATGTAGAGGACAAAAAAAGATTGTCACACAAAATGTTATGTGTATATGTGACTTCAATATGATGTTCACTTATGTTTATTCAGATTAGGAAGGTAGTGCCTATGATGCAAAAGTTTTGTTAGATGCAATTACTAATCCTAAAGCAAATTTCCCTTGGTCTTCTAGAGGTATAATTTTAAATAAAATGTTTATTATATGTCATTAGTTATCTTTTAAATCAATGTTTTGTTATTGCCTTAGGATCATTTTATCTTGCAGATTCTAGATATCCTTGCACTAGTGGTTTTCTTCCACCATACAGAAGGGAAATATATCATGCACAAGAATACCAAGGTAGAGACCACCAAGTTACAAGTTCTAGAGAGCTTTCTAATTTTAGCCATTCTTCATTAAGAATGATAATTAAGTGGTGTTTTGGAATATTGAAAGCTCGATTTCCAATTCTAAAGTTAATGCCACCATACAAGCCTTTGAGACAATGTCTTATAGTGGTGGCATGTTGTGCAATTCACAATTATACACGCAAATAGAACCAACATGATATGTTGTTTATGGAATGGGAGAATATGAATCTTGAACAAGTGAAGGATTTAATTGGAAACACAAGTTCAGCAATAGAAGGTTTGAATGGAAACAAAAGTGTGGAGGGGACAAGTTATAATCTAGAGAACTTGTCAAGATTATCTGATGAAAGTGCAGCAAGGATGGCAGCAAAACGTGATCGTATTACAACTCAAATGTGGTTTAATTACAATAATTCTACTAATTAAATTTAACCTTGTGCTACTTATATAAATGTTATTGCTGAAACTTTACTTACAACATTGTCGATTTGAAATTTAACTATACTGTTTTTGTTGCTAAAAAGAAAAATTATTTTTATACTATTTATTGGTCATTCTATTCAAATTTTATCATTTTGTTAGTTCATTAATACAATATTAAATAAATGTTGTATTATATAAATGATATTAAATAATTATAAAAAAAATAATCGCAATATTAGTTAAATAAAACAAGTTAATCAAAAAAAATTTTGTTTTTCATTTTTAAAACTTATTCTAAGAACAATTTCTTGAAACAGGTTTTTAAAGTTTTTTTATTCTTAGGTCTAATTTTTAGAATAATGATACAAATAGATTTTTTTTTTAATTTTTTTGTATTCAAAATTTATTCTAAAAAACACCTGTTTTGAAAATATTAAAACCAAAACAGAATCAAACATGTGTTATATATCTTACTTCTTTTCAAATTCCTTTTTTCAAATAATTTCACCTTATTAATCTTCAACGCCTTTTCACTTTCACTCTAAGCACCTCTGATTTATTACCACTAAACACTTCCAAGGCAAAGTGAGACATATATTAAATTATATATATAGTATAAAATTTAATATTATATAAATTTTTATATATATGTATATATGTATGTATGTATATCACATGAAGTGCAACCCTCACATGATCATTGAAAGTGCTTTGAAGAAGAGTGGATCCTCACCAATCGCTAACAATCAATCTTTGAGCCCTTTTTTTTTGGGTATTTTTTTAGTGTAATTTTTTTTCACAATTATGATTTTAACCTCCCAATTATAATTTTTATTTTTAAACTTATAATTTAAAAGAAAAAATCTATTTTTCCTTTGATTGAGAATTTTTTTTTCATAATTATAATTTTAACCTCCTAATGATAATTTTTATTTTCAAACTTATAGTTTAAAAGAAAAAATATATTTTTCCTTTGATTGAGATCTCTAGTCATCCATGTAACTCTAGAGGCGATTCATCCTAACTGTGAAGCAATAAAGATTCAACGCCTTCACATTTTCAATGCCTTAATTAATCAATTGATAATGACAACATGATTGAGACAAAGTTTTTCATATTTTATATTTTTTTAATCTATAATTTAATTTTAATATATTTAAATACTTTAATTTCATATATATATATATATATATTTAAAGAGATTTTATTTTATCCAATATTTTAATTTAAAACATGTCATTAAAATATTCATATATATAATTATATGTGCTATTATTTTTATAATATACATTAAATTATATATATTTACCAATTACTATTATAAATACTAATTTTTATTAAATTACATCAACCAAATTATACATATTAGATTTTTATTGAATAATAAATTTTAATGTATTAATATATCATAAAAAATTTTAATATATTATAAAATTAATATATTTCTAACACTAATATATTTAATTATATTATAAAATAAAATATTTTTATTTCATTTTATTAATATAAAGTGTTATAGAATAAACAAATCTAACTAATTTATTTAGTTTCAGTCAGAATACATCCAATTGATACTTAGATTTCTTTTTTATGAGAAGTGTCAATTGCATGTACTTAAATTTATTTACTTATTTTATATTTTATCATATATTTATTTTATTATTAATATATTTTATATTTTAATTAATATATAATTTAATATTTATATAGTCATAAAAATATATACATATACTATTTATTATATTTTAATAATGTATTGAAATATTTAACTTTAATATATCATAATATAGAAATATAATTTTAAAAATATTTTCTAAACAATCTTGATTGTTACTCAAAACATCAAATTAAAAATATATATTATCAAAAAAAAACTTTCAGTGATATTTTGAATAACGACTAAAAAAAATTGTAACTAAAAGTGTACTTTTAGTAATAACGTTTTCAACTTATGACTAAAAATTGTCACTAAAAGGTATTTCTTATTTTGTTAAAATTTTTAATAGCAACACAATAAAAGTCATTATTAAAAGTCTTTTGTGATGACAAAAATGTTATCACTAAATACTTTTTAGTAGCTATTCAAGAAAAATTATCATTAAAAGTAATTTTAGTGGTCACTCATATCGCCACTAAATCTTTTAATTTTCTTTCACTAAACAAAAAAATTTTAGAGTCAAACTTTTAGTAGCAACCATTATCGCTACTATAAACTTCTTTAGGGGCAACTCTCTAAAGTCGCTAAACCATAAGTTGATACTAAATCTTTTAAATACTTTTTTCCTTGAGAAACGAAAAAAAATTTGAAGCCAAACTCTTAACAATGACAATGCGTTTTTAGTGCCAACCATAAGTCACCACTAAAGTTTTGATTTTTTTTTTGAAATAAAAAAAAATTTGAAGCAAAACAAAAAAGATGATTATTATTATAAAATATATAATAAATAACTTTTAAAATTTAAGCCTACAAAAAGTGGACTTATTACAATTATTTAATTGTTAATTAAAAAATATAATTATCCATTTATCAAAATAAATTTCTATAGTACTTGTTAAAATATTAATAATTTTCTCACAAAATTTTAATAATTTTATAGTACTTATGCATAGTAAGGGATTGCAAGTTGTAGCCTTTCAATCAAAATAACATTAAAATAGTGTTTCCATTTAAAAGTTAGTAAAAGAATAATCATAAATGAAACATGTAAATGAAAATTAGTTGGAAGCATCAGTCACTTTTACGCAACATTGATATAATGTTTAAGGGGCTTTTAGTTGAGTATAAAGGTTACAATTACTAATGCATCTCCCCAATAGAATATAAGAAGATTTACTTGTGCCATCATAAATATAACCATTTCAAGCAAAGTACTATTTCCTTGCTCTACAACTACATTTTATTGTAGAGTGATAATCAGCACTTAATGTTTTATACTTTTGATTTTCAACCAAGCTCATAATTTGTCTAAAGCATTTTAAAGTTTCATATTTGTGGGAGATTAAAAAAAATATGACCATACCAAGTATAATAATCAATGAAACTGATGAAATACAAGGCACTATATCCTACCCTCACATTCATGAGACCCCATATATTAGAGTCAATTCCCACGAATAAGTAGAAGTTTACACTGAAATTTAGTTTAAAAGAAACATCTGGAAATAATTTTTGCCAAATTTCTCAAAAATATAATGCATTATGTAAGAATAGGATTCGTCCATCATGCAACTCTAGTTTGCATATACCAATTTCCTTCATCTCTATAACTACATTAATTGTTTCCTATATAAAACCATCTATTATTGGATGGCAATCGGTGGTACTTAATAAATTATCCTCACTCTCTTTCTCTTTTAAACTCAAGCTTAATTAGCCTTCTAAATAGGCTCGCCATTTCCGTTCTTGTGCCAAGGTTTCTTACCTTTAAGCCTATCCTTGTGCTTGGAAGTCATGGTAGATTCAGCCATGTAAGCATGTTCAAATATTTTAGCAGCCTCACAATTCTCATCCTCAAGCACAAGATAATGTTCAATGTCCTTAAAGGACTTGATGCCTTTTTGTAGGCCATATTGACCCTCATATTCTCCAGGCTACCAGTTATGGATGTAATGATAGCTTGTACTTGTTCATATAAGACGTTGTGACCAGCCGACTTGATCCTAAACCTCCTTTGATACTAAACAAATTGCAAATTTGCATAAATATGCATTAAAAAAATTTTATTTCATCTTAAATCTCCATTAATACTAAACAAATTCGACAGTTACAAACCAAAAGGGGATGGGATGAAAGGGAAGAGACCTTCATCTACACTTATAGCCAAACAATGCTCGCCCTTAATATAATCAGATAATCTAATATAATAATGTTAATCAGCTCAGCCTCCACGCTTGGGATCTTCTATGGTCTTTGAGGTAAGCTAGTAAACTATCCATATGTCTTTCCTGCCTTTCGTAAATAAGTCCTTCGTCTCTTTTATCTTTTCCCGTAGATTCTTCTATCTTTTTCCACCATAACCAGCCTCAGCGACTCTGACCCCTTCATCTACACTTCATCAACGTGGCACCTTATTTCTGGAGATACCTACATCTGTATGATTCAGTGATTTACGCGCCATGCAAAACCGTTTCCCAAGTCCAGTAGAAACACACACAGTATACACATCAATAATAGCAAGTTATGGCAGTATGCCAAATTTATTAATTTTGAGTAATTACAGGAATTCATATATTGAAGACTTAATTTTATTAATTTTAACATAACATCAATTATATAAGCTCTCTTCACTCAGCTGCTTTATTGGCTTCCATCACGGAAGAAAATTAACCATGGAACTTCAAGTGTTTCTCATCACTCTCTTCTTTTTAGCCCTTTTATCCGTCCTTCTCTTCCAGCCCCACCGTCACCGCCACTGCCTCCCTCCGGCTCCTTGGCCACGGCTCCCGATCATCGGCCACTTGCACCTCCTGGATGACAACGTCCACCAGTCCCTCCACCGCCTCTCCCTCCGATATGGTCCCTTATTCTCTCTCCACTTCGGCTCTGTCCCTTGCATCGTCGCTTCCACACCTTACTTCGCTAAGCAACTTCTTCAAGCCAACGAACTCTGCTTCAGTTGTCGTATTGAAACCACCGCCATCAAACGCCTCACTTACGAGTCCTCTTTGGCCTTTGCACCCTATGGAGCTTACTGGAAGTTCATCAAGAAGCTGAGCATGAACGAGCTCTTGGGCGCTCGTGGCATCAACAGCTTAATGCCCTTGCGGGCGCAAGAGTATCACGGGCTTCTCAGGCTTCTGGCCCAGAAAGCCCTGGCTTGTGAGCCCGTGAATGTCACGGAGGAGTTGCTCAAGTTGACAAACAATGTGATTTCTAGGATGATGTTGGGGGAGGCTGAGGAGGCGAGGGATGTGGTGCGTGAGGTGACCAAGATCTTCGGGGAATTAAATGTTTCTGATTTTGTTTGGGGGTTGAAGAAAGTAGACTTGCATGGGTTGGGAAAGAGAATCGAGGATATATTTCAGAGGTTTGATTCGTTGGTGGAAAGGATTATTAGTAAACGCGAACAAGCGAGGGAAAATAGAAAGAAGGAAAATGGAGAAAGTGGGAAAGGAGAGGATGGGATCAGAGATTTTCTTGATGTTTTGCTTGATTGTATGGAGGATGAAAGCTCAGAGGTGAAAATCAACAGGGTTCACATTAAGGCCCTAATCATGGTAAACCCCTCACTTATTATTTTTAACTGCTTTAAGGGTGCTTTCTAAATAGTTTTTCCAAATACCTGAAATTATTTTAGACTTACTTTACATGTCATAGTTCGGTTTTAAAACTAGTTAATATTTTCTTTGAACTCATTCTTAATATTTTTTGACGCAAATAGTTAACAGCACAAAAGACAACACTCCAGATACAATTTTACATAATTCCTGAAGGTCTTTCTCTTAAATTCTTTAGATTAATTTCTGATAATATGTTAAATTAGTGTACGTATTATTCATGCAGATGGTGCGAAAGTAGTGTTTTCTTTCTTTCTTTCTTTATTTTTTTTTAAAAGTAAGCTATTATATTCCTTTTTTTTATTAATTAATCCAAGTTTGAAGTGTGTGTTGACGAAAGAAGAATATATATTAAACTCTGCTTCAAGCTAGGAAAAATAATATTTTAAAAATATTTATGAAATAAACGGCTATGAAATTAATTAATATTTCCTGATATTATGCACCAAATACAAACTGAGAATAAATAACGTGGACAGGGACAATTAATGCACGTAATAAATGTCCCTCATCCTTTCGATTTTTGTCGTCGTATTCATTTGGTGCAATACTGGGCCACATTGGAGGGGGTTCAACAGAAGCTACTTGCATGAGTTTTATTCTTATTGTGTCACACTCTTTTTAGATATGAGAGAATTTAGACTAAGCCGTAATAGTGATCATAACCAATATGAAGAATTGATGATAAAACTCAAATTGCCGTGAGGGCCTTTGTAGGATTTCTTCACAGCGGGTACAGATACCACAGCCATTGCAACAGAATGGGCATTAGTGGAGCTCATCAACCACCCCAAGTTATTGCAACAAGCTCACCAAGAGATCCATGACGTGGTTGGAAATCATAGGCTTGTTGAAGAATCGGATGGCCCAAATCTTCCATTCATCCAAGCTATTGTAAAAGAAACGTTTCGTTTGCACCCACCGGTACCTTTGGTTACCCGAAGGTGCGTGGCTAAGTGCACCATTGAGAATTATGTGATCCCAGAGAATACACTGCTCTTTGTTAATGTCTGGGCCATCGGAAGGGATCCAAACTACTGGGAAAGCCCATTGGACTTTCAGCCCGAACGATTCTTTAACCCCATGGGCCTTGTTGATGTGAGGGGACAGCATTTTCAGCTTCTGCCATTTGGGTCAGGGAGGAGGATGTGTCTTGGCATGGCTTTAGCCATGCTGGAGGTGCCAGCATTACTAGCCGCCATCATTCAGTGCTTTGATTTTCAAGTGGTGGGTCCCCAAGGGAAGACTTTGAAAGGTGACGATGCCATAATTGATGTGAACGAGAGGCCTGGTTTGACAGCTCCACGGGCCCACAATCTGGTGTGTGTTCCTGTTATAAGGCCCACTTCTGGCCCACTTATAAACTTGGGCTCATAAATCTTGCCAGCGTGCTCAGAAATGATATCGTTTAGAATTTGGGAAGTTGTCAAACCAAAACCAAAAAACAAGGAAGTCTGTACAATGATTTTCAAAATGCTAATTTTTATTTTACATGTGCAAGCTTTTTATTTCTCCTAATTAGTATGCTAGACAATTATATCACTCTTTTTTATTTATTTTACATGAATAACTACAAAATAAAAATCATTGTAAAGTTTATTAGCATTTATAGAGTAAGTGTTTTTCTTTCAACAAAAATAATTGTATGACCAGTATAATTTCTAGTTTTGCAACCAACTAATAGCCGCTGATTATATAGTTTTACCATATGAATTTCGCAAATGACGTTGTCGTTTGGCTTTGTTGAAATTGAAGACAAAGATTGGAAAAATTCATGCATCTCTGTTGGGTACAAACAACTAAGGTGGGCCATTGAAATTGACAGTGCCAATTTACAGGGAAAATTTGAAATGATTTATTTTTTAAAAAAATAATTATTAATATAAGGGTATTACTATTTATTTTTTATGAATTAAAAATTATTAATTTAATTTTTTATTTAAATAATAAATTGAAAATTACTTACGTGTACTTTAGTAGATTTCAAGTCATTATATTATATTATGTGTGAAAAAATCAATTTAATATTTAGAAAAACAAAAAAAAATCTAACAAAAACATATTATGTGTATTTTTAGTTATATTAATAATTATTTAAAATATTTTATTTTTTTTATATAAATAAAAAGTATCATCGCCTTCGTAAAGACCTATGGCTACCTTCACAGTTGGCTTCTACAAAGTCCTACTTTGAAGGTAGCCATAGGTTGACTTGAACCCAGAATATTCAACACAATGATGAAAGGAGAGATCTTCATATAAACCAGATTGTCTATGTTATATCATTATGTGGAACAATATAAATTGTGTGCAACAAAATGCATAGTTAATTTTTCTCAACTTAAAAACATATAAAAGAATTCACAAAAACATAATAAATTTTAGCACCTAATTCTTCCTAAAAAAGTATAGACCAACCACACAATAATTACAAAAATAGAAAAACAGGGCTATTAAACAGGTAACAAAAACAAAAATATCTACCTAAGCAAATGAAGTAAACAATTCATGAAAAATTTATCAAAGCTATTCAACTTATATATAATCAACATATAAAAATTTTAAAGCTTAATTATACTTATAAAAATACAAAAAATTCTTCAAATTTGACTTTGAGTGAAAAATTCTTTAAAAATAAAGCTTTCTGACAATAATTATAAATTAATGATTTTGGACAACTAAGTAAATTTTAAAATTTTTGACAATCTTTGTACAATATTTGCACATATACAAAATACTTGACGTAAAATTTTAAATCAAGATCTTTTTTAAGTTGCTCACAATAAATCAAATAAATAAAACATATTGTCAAAATTTGTTAGAAACAGGACAATGAACCAACATTCGAAATTCAAGAAATTAAGCCATCTTATTAGGCTCCAAAAATCATTATAAAAATCATAAAGTAATTAGGCATATATATGCAATTTATCCCAAAATTTTGGAATTTAACTCCAATTGTATAACTCCCAAAATTAAACAAGTTCAACAATATTTTCAAAAGAATTCAGCATTTTCTAATCAAGCAATAAATCAATGAATTAAATATATAATGAAAAAATTAATAACAATAAACAAATAAAAATTATTAAATAGAAATTAAACATAAATAAACAAAGATAATTAATTAATTACTTAAACAAAAAATACTTAATAATAATAAAATACATTAATAACACAAATAAAAGTTAGCCAAAAAAAGTGTTAGTAGTTAACAAGTAAGTGGTTAATTCTATCCTAAAATTAATTAGTTAATTTAATTATCTTACATAAGATATTTCCAGACAACTTCATGCTCAAAGTTGGCATACCATTACCCAAGGAATGAAAATTTATAGTTAATTTGCCATTTAAATAAAACATCATCAACAATTATACCAACAACTAGGTGCAACATTTTTTTTTGCTCACACTAAGTGATTGCTAGACTTGTGGACATACCATAAAAGTATTAAGTGAGTATAACCAATTAAATTAATAAGTTTCACTTTAACAAGTATACCAATTGTTCCAAATAATATAATATTTTAAGTACAATATCGATCCCACAATGAGTGTATATCTAAATGACAAATTTTATTAACTAATTAGAATTTCTATGTTAGCTTAGGTTATATCGACCTAACTAAAGTAGTATCTTAGAATAAATTTAGTCATAAGGGAATAATAGGAGAAAAAGATTATCATTATTCTAAATGCAGCCTTGCCTAATGTACATACAATTCAAGGATTCTCTACCCTATATCCTTAGAGACAAAATACCAATTAATTTTAATTAAAAATATCCTTAAGTGCAAAGTTTAATCTTGACAATATATATGGTTTAGCAATAGATTTTTAATGATTTTAATAACAGTTATAAAAGTTATCAACGAATTATTTGTTGCAAAATATTTAACAATAATTTTATCCAACCATTGATAAAATCACAATGACACTAAGGTCTAACAATGATTACAAATAATCATAGTTAGATCATAGTCCAACCACATTTTTTATACCATAATTATACTATAGTCTAACGATAATTATATTAATCATTGTTAGACTACGTTCTAACCATAGTTTCATATCACCATTATTAAAAATTTGCAATAGTTTTTCTTACTACTAAATCTTTTTTCTCTTTAAATTTTTTAATATATTTTTTTACCTTTTTTTTTTTTTTTGCCAGTAGACCCATACTTAAGGATCAACAAATTTTCACCAACATTCATTTATTTACATGTGTCAAAATTTTGTGGAGTAAATGAAACTAAATTTATTAAACAAATGATAGAGAGATATATTGAGATTAGTGAAAGATAACCAGTGCAATCACCCATAAATCATTTCTTTTTCTTTTTGATAAAAGAAGAAAATTTATTAGAGAAAAAAATAACAAATTACAAGTGCAGAGGATAAGAGCATCAGATATCCTCTTAAAAGAAACAAGAAAATATAAAAACCAAAAGATAAAACGTTAACTTTTGTCAGAGTCTATTGAAATCCTTGTAGTTTTTACTCTTAAATAATATGAACACATATTGCACAGGTCTTTATAATGCAATCATTTTTATAAATCATATTCGTTGGAATTTAGACCTTTTATGAGTACATGAAATGAAATGAATAAAACTGATGAGCAGCTTCTGAGATCTCGGTAGTCTCTCCAATGAGCTCCAAGATGGAGGGTAGCCAAACATAAATAGGTGCCAAGATATGGTTGTACTGAACAAGATGACCCACAATCTTTGCATATACACCCCTGTAGTTTGAAAGTTTATCCTAGAAGTAAAATGAAGTTCAAGTCATCAAGCCAATTAAATGGTTTCAAAGAAAATAAATAGCTATGACCACAAGGTAAATAGCGATTTGCATAAAGAACATGTTCCTAACCTTTAAGAGATTCCAAACCTAACATATGAAATGCAAATTGCCAAAGAATATTGCATTTGACTAGTATGAGAAACTCATTGGAAGTCAGAAACAATTACCCTTCACAAAAAAACGTAAAGAAGAATGTGTTTTCCTACTAGTTCAACTTCAAGAGAAATGTCTGATATGTGAGAAAATCTTGATGAAGCTGTTGTTAATTGCAAACAAAATTAATATAAAGACAGAAGAGCAGGAAGGGGTAAGTTACCAAAGTTCATCTATTCTCCAATGTGATAAACTCAACGGAATTTTTATACTTAACACTAGAGTTGTAATTTGGTACCCTTAGAGCAAGACTATTTCAGCATTTTAATATCAAGACTAAGAAATTATAATTGGTTTGCAGCAGCTCATGGGACAAATATCCTAGTGTCTATATAGGAATAGGGGGAAAGCCATCAGTTAGGCCCAAAGAAAAATGGGAGGGAAATGAGTTCATCCTCATTGCAAAATTTTAAAAGACAAGATATATATTAAATTATTAATTTTCTAGTATAGAGGAATGGATGGGTGGCCAGTAGAATCTTAAAACAAAATGATGAATGCAATCTACAATAAAATAAGGATAAGAACTAAGAGTAAGAGACTATTAAGCAGTTAAAGAGGGCAATGCTATAGTCCCTAGGTAATTTCTCTATAGAGAAACAAATGGATAATCAGGTAATTCTAATTAAGTAATTGTGTGTGAGCCAAATAGATAACTCTGCCTATGACGAACTTTGATGTAAATTATTTTTCATAGCCGATCCCAAGCCTGGAAAAAAGAGAAGGGTTGTGTTAGGCAGTCGACAGCTAACATAAAACTTTGTCGAATCTCTATGACATGGACAATCGATATATTAGACGTAAGACTAGGTTGTTGCCTATAAGTAATGCGTTGTATAGCTCGAGTACAGTGATAAGCGAGTAAGAGCCGTTGTATCAACGCCTGGGTGTAGTAAAAAATAAGCAAAGACTCCCACATTTTCGTGAACGAATGTGGCTAAAGAAGTTAGTTCATGAGAGGAGGATTCATTTTGGAACTTGGAATATAGGTACACTTACAAGTAAGTCTATAGAAATAGTAGATACTATGATTAGGAGGAGGATTAATTTTATGTGTTTACAAGAAAATAAATAGGTAGAAAAAAAAGTGAAAGAATTAGATACTTCAGGTTTTAAACTTTGGTACATTGGTAAAGTTAAATTTAGAAATGGGGTAAGTATAATTGTAAATAAGTTTTGAAAAAATGCTGTAGTGGATGTCAAAAGATTATGATATAGAATCATTGCATTAAAGTTTGTAGTAAAAAAGGAAATCTTTAATATTATTAGTATTTATGTACCACAAGTAGGGTTAGAAAAATATTATAAGGTAAAGTTTTGAGAGGATTTAGAATGTTTAGTTTAGGAAATACCATTAGGAGAAAAGATTCTTGTAGGAGGGAATCTAAATGGTCATGTGGAAAATATATCTTCAGGTTACGAGGATGTTCATGGAGGGCATGGCATAGGAGAAGTAAATACAGAGGGTAAAATTATTCTAGACTTTTCATTAGCGTTCGATCTTATATTAGCTAACACTTGTTTTAGAAAGCGTGAGAAACATCTTATCACGTACAAAAGTGGAAGGGTATGTTCTCAAATTGATTTCTTTTTTATAAAGAAATCAGATAGAAAATTTTGCATGAATTCTAAGGTTATACCGGGAGAAAGTTTAACTACTCAGCATAGAGTTTTGGTTATGGATGTAAGAGTTAAGAGGAGAGTAAAAAGCAAAGGTGAAGATAGAGTGTTAAGGACTAAGTGGTGGCAACTAAAGGGGGATAAAGAAAAGAATTTGCAGAAACGGATTGTGGAAGAAGGATCTTGGGAAATATAAGGAAGTGCTAACGATATGTGGAATGGAATGACTAAAGAGATTAGAAAGATGGCAAAGGAAATATTAGGTGAATCAAAAGGTTTTGGACCTAGGGATAAAGAATCTTGGTGGTGGGATACAAGTGTGCAAGATAAGGTTAAAGTTAAAAGAGAGTGTTATAAAGTATGGTCATTATGTAAAAGTAATGAAAATTGGGAAAAATATAAGGTAGTCAAGAAAGACACTAAGAAGACAATGAGCGAAGCGAGAGCGAGGGCATTTGATGGGTTATACCAATCTTTAGGTATTAAAGTTAGAGAAAGAAGTATTTACAAGTTAGCTAAAAGTAGGGAAAGAAAGACAAGAGATGTAGATCAAGTGAAATACATTAAGGATAAAGAAGGGAAAGTGTTGGTCACAAAATGAGATATTAAAGAATGATAGAAGGGTTATTTTCATAAGCTTTTTAATGAAGGGCATGAGATTTTATTGCAATGGGATAGAATAGACACTAAAGAAGAGGATCGAAATTATAACTTTTATCGTAGGATTTGTAAGGTAGAGGTAAAAGAAGCATTAAAGCGAATGGAGAATGGCAGAGTAGTTAGACTGGATAATGTACCCATTGAAGTATGGAAGGATTTGGGAATGAAAGGTATAAGTTGGCTCATAAAATTATTTAATGAAATTATGAGATCTAAGAGGATGCTAGAAGAGTGGAGGAAAAGTACTTTAATCCCTATTTATAAGAGTAAAGGAGACATTCAAAATTGTGCAAATTATAGAGGAATTAAACTCATGAGCCACACTATGAAATTATGGGAAAGAGTAATTGAGCGAAGGTTAAAGAAAGAGAGTCAAGTTATGGAGAATCAATTTGGTTTTATACCAGGAAGGTCAACTATAAAAGTAATATACTTGTTATAAAGATTAATGGAGAGATATAGGAAGAATTAAAGAGATTTACACATAGTGTTTATTGATTTAGAAAAAGCATATGATACAGTGTCAAAAGAAGTTCTATGGAAGGTTTTGGAGAAAAAAGGAGTTCGTATAGTTTACATTTGAGCAATTCAAGACATGTATGATAAGGTTATAACTAGCGTAGTAACAAAAGGTAGACTTACAAAAAATTTTTCGATAACTATTGGTCTACATCAAGGATCAACTCTGAACCCTTATCTTTTTACTTTACTCTTAGATGTGCTTACTGAACATATCCAAGAGCCGATGCCACAGTGCATGCTTTTTGCAGATGATATTGTCCTAGTTGGAGAATCGAGAGAGGAAATGAATGAGAAATTGGAAAGGTGGAGACTAACTTTGGAAGCTCGTGGATTTTGTTTAAGTAGAAGTAAAACAGAGTATATGGAGTGTAAGTTTAGTAAGAGACACACCACTTCTGGGGTAGAAGTAAAAATTGGAGAACATATCCTACCACAAGTCACACGATTTAAGTATCTTGGATCCATCATACAATATAACGGGGAAATAGAAGATGTAAAGTATAGGATTCAAGCGGGGTGGATGAAATGGAGGAGTGCTTCGGGTGTTATTTGTGATAGAAGAGTACCACTCAAACTTAAGGGTAAATTCTACTGCACAGTTATAAGACCTGCAATGTTGTGTGGAACTAAGTGTTAAACAATAAAAAGTCAACAAGAAAATAAGTTTAATGTTGCAGAAATGAGAATATTGCAGTGGATGAGTGGACATACTAGAAGAGATAGGATTAGAAATGAATACATTAGAGAGAAGGTGAAAGTCGCACCTATTGTAAAAAAGATTTTAGAATCGAGACTTAGATGGTTTGGTCATATGGGGAGGAAACCTATAAAAGCCCCAGTTAGGAGAGTAGATGAGATGAAGAATAGTCCAATAATTAGAAGTAGAGGAAGATCAAGAAAAACTATAGGAGAAATTATTAAGAGAGATTTAGATTTAAATGGTTTGTCTAAAAATATGATTTATGATGGGGTTTATGGTATCGATTGATCCATATAGCCGACCCCACTTAGTAGGAAAAGGCTTTGTTGTTGTTGTGTGTAAGCCAAATAGATCTAACTCATGAACATCAATGCTGAGGTCAATTAGATGACTTGGAAATGATGTAGGACCGTGGAAGAAAGAAGCCAAAACAAGGTTGAAAAATGTACTATTTGGCCTATTGCAGTAGTTATAATAGCATGTGTATTATTGTATATCAAACCAAGAGCCTCAAGAACTCCTAACCGCTCAATCACCTGAAATTTTATGGGAAAAATTGATGATGATACATAAAAGACATCGTTAACAAATAAGATGCTAAATGAACTAAGAAGATCGAAAGCAATTCTCTTATTCAAGCATCTTCCCCATTGCTTTTTCCCCCCCAGGGAGGGGGGGCGATAGACCTATTCCTCCATTAAAATCAGATTTTACACAGAACAAAGGTCACTTGCATCAATAAATAAAACCATGTTATAAATTAGTATTGCCTGGTCCCATGCATAATATGCCTATAATAAACAATACAATATTATTCTAAAAAAGGGGATCTGAGTCTACAAAAAGCAATGACAACAAACCTCTTAAAAACACATGGAGGACAATTCAGGAAAAGTAAAAGATAAAAAATATCTAGTATATGGCTATGACAGACAATATCATACCCATAATTAAACATTAAAATCTTTATGCCATGTGACTACTGAGTTCTAGCATTAGTAAATGAACTATGCTTTGATACTTTGAAGGGAGTAGAAAGAAATATTTGTATATCAGTAATGGACTCACTTAATTAAGCATATACTTTATGGAAATCAAATAAAATAATTCTAGACCACACTTCCTTTAGCATGATGTTTCCCTTCTATAATTTTTTCATTCTCTTGTAAAGTATATGCCTCCTCTATCAATACAAAACTTTAGCTTCCCTTCAGTGACACTCCCTATCGTAATTATCCTTCACAACACTTGCAAATTCATATACAAGAAACATACTTGAGTCATACAATATTGTAAATGAACCTATTATATAGCAATCCAATTTTTAGAAGGACCTAATAGAACAATATAAACAAATTGCATTTTCATGTTGCATAGTTTGAAAACATATATTTCACACTTGAGGTTAGAGATCGAACCAAACCCACCCTCGTAACAAAATAGTTACAGATAAGCAAATCCTCGATCTCCGGAGGATAAGAGGGGAGTTCTCGTAGCTAAAGAGAAGAGAGGCAACTTATAAGACACATCTGAATCGGTCCCCTTGCAGTACCAAAATTTGTTGTTTTGTAATTATAATGGGTAACACTGACGTATATTTTCCAGAAATCTGAAACGTGAAATAGAACAAAATGAAAGTGAACAAAGAAAGACTAAGAAATGAGTAGTAAGAACTCTACAAATCAAAATTGATTTTATTTCTTTCGGGGATTAAAGCTGGGAATCTAAATCTAAATCTTAATAGCTAAAAAATTTGCCCCTTTCGAGGCTTCCACGGATGAGAAATGGTTATTGTAGGTGGTAGTTAGGACAAACTAAATTTTATTTAAACTTGGATAAAGTCATCCTAACAACGATTTTATGTGTTTATTATTAGGATAATTTTTCCATAATTATGGTTTACAATAATTATAGTTAGGATAATGTCCTAATGACAATTATATGATTTGTTGTTAGAATAATTTTGTCCCTAATTTACAAAAATGACGGTTAGGATGCTCTTGTTCTAAGAACAATTTATAATAATCATTGTTAAAACACTATTCTACCTAAATATAATTTTCATTAGGATGTGACGTGATGACATTTCTTTTAATCATCATTAGGACATTGTTGCAAAGACCATTTTTTTAGTGAATAGTAGGTTAATTTTTTATATTGTTGTTATTTAGCCTCAAAATAACAATCTTACATAATCTTAAGATGTCGTTTTAATCAATTTAAGATTATGTGCATTAAAATCAATGAATTACCAAACTATTTACCAATAGTTTATCTAGACGCATCCTATACTAGCCACCTAGGCAATAATTCATCAAAATATTTACAGTGCATGAAGTTAGTAGTTGCATTATGTAAAGATTAATTGTGCATAGATTAGTATCATTGTGTTTACACTCCCTTATCCCTACCTAATTGATTATCAAGCATTTTTATCCAATTAATTAAATCCTAAACTCACAAACATGATGTTTAAGTGTTGATCAATAGATTAGATGCAAGAAAAATTAAATAGGAGCAATGAGAAAATACAACAACACCATAACCCACGCATTAACTTAGAGAAAATCATCACCACTGTTGATTTATTAACACAAAACAAGAATCAATTGATGAAATTAATTAAAAACTTCCAACTACTGATAAAAAACTATAGAAAATAGGATTAGATCAAGGTAAAAGCAAATGCTAGTATAATACAAAGCAAATCCACCAATAAAAATCTTAAAAAGATGATCCAAATCCATAATCCTCTCCTAATAGCATCTAGATGCAGAGAAAATTAAACGAACTACTATAAGAAAATCATAAAATGAGTTAAAAGTCTCATACTCTCGTATAAGGAAGGAATTATATAAAAAGCTCATAAATTTCTGCTGGTCATGATGATCTAAAGAACTCATTGCAATGAGAAATTATCACCATATATTCTAAGTCTAGATTTTTTTCATTATGATAGCTATAACTACTTGTTGCGATAAGCTAAAGGCATGAGTTTTTTGAAAAAATTTGCACTTCATTCTCTAAGCTATTCAAAATCTCTTCCTTTAAGATACAAAACTATTTATTTAAAGGTAAGTCCTTACAAAATAAATAAAAACATTAATTATAAGCAATTAAACCATAAATCAAAATTAAAATAATTAGGAAACAATTATTTACAAGAATATATACACAATAAGTTTCCAACGAAAACACAATTTGTCATAAAAATTTATTTTTACAAGTAAAAGCTAATTTTAAAAGATTGTTTCAATTTAGTCCTAATTTGAAGGATTTTCTCTTATTAACTCTAATTTGCACCAAAGTAAACAATATTGCAAAATTATATAAAATTAGGTGTAAACAAGGGAAAAATCACCTAAAAACCTCTAATAAGTTCCTTTAAATATTACTAAAAATTAATATTTTTTTAGAACTTATCAATAAGAAGAGTAGTTTTGGGAATTAAAAGGATAATTTGACATTGTTCTAAAGGAATCTAAAGGAAGAAAAGGCTGACACTTTAAAGTAATACAAAGTCCAATAGTTCAACTGTAAACTTAAAGGGAAGTTCAATGTAGAAAAATTGATTATTGGTTAGTGTAATTGGACAAAATTGATAAGGAAGTGGAAAAGGCTAAGTACTAGTTATGGAAGAGAAGAAAATTTTAAATTTCAAATAGAAAATCATGCCTATGGATATTCTTGGATACAAGTAATCATATCAAGAGGCATAAAAGAGGCAAACATGTTAGTGCCAAAAATCAATAGTTTATGTCATGCCTATTAGGAATTAGTTGAATGAGCTAGCTAAGAGAGTTAGTTGAGAGAAACTAAACGAGACAAGAGCTAATAAATTAAAATAGGAATAGGTAATCAAAACCTAGTGATTTTGACACCACATCTAAGGTGTATTTAATAAAACAAATAATCTCCTTACAAATCACTTAAATATACAAACAGCTCTTTAAATCAAAATTTTACATACAAGCCAATTTTAGAAAATTCCTTAAGATATATCATATGTCTATAATTACTCATACAAAGAGTTCAATAGCTAATACGTTGAAAAATATAGCATATCTTTAGCTATAATGTAATTAGCAAAGATTGTGAACACAAGAATTGTGTAGATTCCTAAACACAAAAACACACGAAGAACAAAAGAGAAGAGCACAACATCAAAAGTGATCTTTGATCAATTAGTCAATCATAGTTATAAGGAATCCCTCTTACAAAAATGCCAAAGTCAAGTCTATCTTCACCATCAAATAAGAGTCAAATTCAATTGAAATTACACATTATCTAGTTATTAACCACGCACCACCCATAAAAGAAACTTTCTATTATGGCAAAATTATAATTATAGGAGAGATGAGGTTTTATTATTTTAAAAATAGGATATTTCAAATATAAAGTTTAAATTGATAATCACACCTAAAGGAGGTGTGATACACAAAAAAAAAATACTATTCCAAACCCTGATTATGTTTCATTTGCACAAAAGGCATTCATTTTTGTCGTAGGTATATTAATTGTTTTGTCTTTTACATAAATGAACTTTGGGTTTTGTAGGCCTAAAATCTTAGGCTACCTATCTTCCCTTTTTAATGATGACTATGCAAAAAGTCAATGTATATAAAAGATTATTTTATACTCCTCTGAATCATTGCACACAAGTAAAAAGATGATTCAATAGAGTCACAAGATAGCCACGCAGAACAAAGCAATAACAATAAAAAGTCAACACATTTTGCATATGATTCTCCCTTTTTTTGTCAATAGCAAAAGGGAAGAGAACAAAAAGTTAGAGTAATAATCATAATAGAAGCAACACAGAAAGTTAATGAAGCATGAATAATATGCATAAATTGAGGTAAAATGGATGGACAAAAAATTAAAGACCATCACTGGTATAAGCCAAAGTACTAAAAGAGTTTTCAAAACTATAATGTAATCTTAAGTTGTTGATTAATACGATGAAACACTTGACCCATCCAATTAGTAAGGCAAATAATAGCAGAGTCAATAGCCTAGAACAGCTGTAGGAATTCTTGTCTATAGCTTGGAACGCTTGCTCGTGTCATGCAATTCGATAGTAACAAAGTTTAGTTCTTGTCGAATGACTCCTTAACTACTTACTATACTTTGGATGGTCCCAACAATGGTCGCCAAAGAACCAAAGTCATTTCACAAGCCTTACAAATTATCATTAAGGTTATGGAGAAGCTAGAGAACTTCATCACTAGTTGGAGAAACAATGGCTAGAAAAGGTGTAAAGGAAGAGGATGGAGGTGGAGGAGGCTAAGATTGATGAGGAAGGGGTAGAGGAAGTAAGGGTGGAAAAGGCAAAGGTTGATATTCTAAATGAGGAATAGGTGGTGGAGAAGACTGAGGTTGAGGATCAATGAAAAGTGGAGGGGATTGAGGTTGATGTGGAAAGTCTAGAGGAAGTGGAGAGCCTAAAGTTAAAGATGGTGTAAGTGGAGGAGTATCAGTTGGCGTTAATAGAGAAAGTGAAGATTCAGGTGCAAGTGTCATGGGAGAAAGAGAGAGCAGAGGTAGTTTAGGTGTGAGAAGAGGTGTGTCTATGGGAGTGAAAGGAGAGAATAGAGGTGATGGTGAGAGAAAGGGAAGAAGAAAGTCAAGAATTTCTATTTTATAGGATAAAAGAGGTAAAAGTGACAAAGGAAGTAAGTTGTTATCGAAAGTGGAGGAAGGAGTTGAAATAAGCATTTTTCGTTTCTTTATGGAAGGAGGAAGAGATGGAAAAGGCATATGGTCAATAGAGAAGAAGGATGGTAGAGGAGGCACTAGTGTTGGAATAGATATCAAAGGAGAGAAAGGTGGTGGAGGATGCACTAGAGTTGAAAAAACTTCATCTTGGGGCTTGAAAGTTACTGAGTCACCCAAAACATATCCTTCGTCAACTAAAGGAGTAGCAACTTAACTTACAAGACTTGTTGCAAGAGGTTTCTCTACTTTAGACATTGCTACTTTCTTCTTTCTTTTAGAAAAGGAAGCTTTTGTAACTTTCTTCTTAGGCTCTATAGCTGGAGTTGGAAGAGCCTATTAGAGGTTGAGGAACCTATTATACTTCATTCAAAATGCTTCAAGATTTGCCTTGAATTCTTCTACATCATAGTTTTAAATCCATTGGTTCTAATGAAGGTACACTTCATGTATCAAGATTTATAACATCATAAGTCTCCAAAACCACCCAAGGTGAGTAACCTTTAAAACTTACTCTATGCCTTTTGAAGATTCGAGTGAGAAGCATTTTGTAAGAAGGCTTTTTACTTGTAAGGATCCTTTAGCCATTTCTTCCATATATTTCATCATCCAATAAAATACATCAATATTTTGCTAGACCATTAAATTATATACATAAAATACATTTATATGAGATAGCATATCTAATGTTCGAACCGAAGAAAACATAGTTGTGTTAATGATATGTGTTAAAATGTGATAAGGAAATGTTAGTGCTTGAGCATTAATCTTTCTTTTGGTGATTAAATATTTCCATTCCACTATGACCTTAGAGGTATCAGCATATTTGACTTTCGTCTAGATAGGAGAGAATATCTAGTAAAGTAATACTCTGGGTCACCTTTAAAAAAACACAAAAAATATTCTCCAAAGTGTGTGTCCCTATAGTGATAATCTTTCCATTGACCAAGAAACTTAATGCCTTGCCTTCTTTGACAACAAGTAGATTAGCATAAAATTTGCAAATCAAGTCATCATAAACTGGTTCTTTATTGTTACCAGAGGGGCCCATTTTATAGCCTTATGATCCAACTCAATAAAGTAGTACAGATGAGTTAATTTTGCAAAATCAACACACCTACCCATTGCAATGGGCCTATATTGGAAATCTTTGAGATATAGATCAAAATATTTTTTTGAACCAAATTTTGGCAACAGATGTGCAAATGATTCGTTATTGGGTTCTTCTTCTCCAATCTTCTATTTCCTTTTGCCATTAGTTTTTTTTTTTTTCAACTAGAGGTTCTCAAATAGAAATTTTAGTAGAGCATTCGAGGTTTCTTTAAATCTCTTCCTCTTCTTATTGGTCAAGGTCTTTATTAATAACCCTTTTTCTTTTTAATTGAGAATTTAAAGTAAATGTCTTTTTCATTTCTTGTTTCTTTTGTCTTTCTAATTTCTTTAATCATAATTTCTCAAGTGCTTGCTCTCA
The DNA here is from genome assembly GCA_032878935.1 of Erythrophleum fordii. Taxonomy (NCBI): domain Eukaryota; kingdom Viridiplantae; phylum Streptophyta; class Magnoliopsida; order Fabales; family Fabaceae; genus Erythrophleum; species Erythrophleum fordii. The sequence continues at coordinate 40,573,858 of JAVQMF010000053.1, read as the reverse complement.
TTTCTCATATTCTTCATCAACATTTATGATTTCTTTAATTGGAATAAATTTCTTCTGCCATTGAGATCTTAAGGTGAAATGTGAAGTGATTTATGGTTCAATTCATAAACCAGTATGGTTAAGGCAGAATTGAGAGAGAGAGAGCATAGAAAAGAGGGAAGTTATTGAAATGACACTTCAATTCCTCCTTTTGAGCGGTTTACTTGAAAAATGATCGTTCGTTTATCAATGGGTTAATCTCCACTAATGCCAATCATCATTATTTAGCAGATAAAGAGTTTGTCTTGAAATGCACTATTTGATAACTAATTAATACTTTGATAGACACCTCAACTTATGTGGCAATAAATAAGGAAATAACTTTTCCTATTAATTAGTTAGAGACCAAACACATGTCCAATTTACAAAAAGATAATAAATAAATGGAGAGAGAAGCCATTAATCAAATAATAACAGAATGAACAAAATAAATATTTATATTTAGTAATGCAATAACTACATGTGATGCAAAGGAAGTAATTATTGAAATAAGTTGAAAGAAGCACAAATTGATGTGGAAGAGGCAGGTCACTCCAAAGTCAGCATATGCATATCCAACGAGATTGAAAGAATTAGTTTTAGGATAACACAACCTATAGTTTTGTGTTCCCATAAGATATCTAAAATCCTTTTAATTGCAGTAAAATATGATTCTTTGGACTTGCTTGAAATTTTGCATACTTGCATATATTAAACATTATATCAGGGTTGCTTATAGTTAAATATAATAATGAATCAATTATACCTCTATATTTCTTTTAATCAAAATTTTTACCATTCTCATCCTTGTCCAAGGTGGAGAAAGGACATATTAAAGTCGCTATTGGTTTTGAATTTTGGAAGCTATACTTATTGATTAGCTTTTTAGTGTATTTGACTTGACTAATAAAATTTTCTTCCTTTGGTTGCTTAACTTGTAGTCTAAGAAAGAAATTCATTTCTTCTATCATACTCATCTCAAACTCTCCCTTTATTAATTCAGTAAATTTCTTGCATAAAGATTTGTTAGTGCTGCCACATATAATGTTATATATATGATTTTGCACAATTGGATATTTATTTTTATTTTTCTTGGTGAAAAGGGTAATGTCAGGTTTGCCTCTTAAAAACCCATTATCTAGATGAAAAGTGTCCAACCTTTCATACCAAGCTCTAGGAGCTTGCTTTAAACTGTAAAAAGCTTTTGAGAGTTTAAACACATAATTGGATAATTTTTCATTTTCAAAACTAAGGAATTGCTTAACATACACCTCTTTATTGATAAATCTATTTTGGAAAGCACTTTTTACATTTATTTGATATAATTTAAAATTCATATAAGAAGTAGACACTAAGTAACATTCTAATGGATTCTAATCTAGCATTTAGTACATAAGTTTCATCAAAGTTAATGCCTTCTTATTGCGTATAGCCTTGAGCCACTAACTTGGCTTTATTTCTAACCATATTACGTTGCTTATCTAGTTTGTTTTGAAATATCCATTTAGTTCCAATGATGGAGCACCTTCAGGATGCTCCATAAGGCTCCATACTTTGTTTGTTTTGAATTGATATAATTCTTTTTTTATTACAATTATCCAATTTTTGTCTTCAAATACTTCTTTAATTATTTTAGGCTTAATTTATGATAGAAGTGCAATATTGTTTTTGCTAGCTCTGAAGGAGGATCTAATATGTATTCCCTCATTCAAATATTTAATGATGTATTAAGCTAGATAGGTGGACGAGTATCTCCACTCTCTAGGTAGCTTGATATCTTTTAGTGCAGATTCTTATAAGTTGGTTCTTTATTTGCTTATCGATGTTTTAGCATCCTTGGTTTGTTGGTCTTTAATATTGCTATTGCTATCTTCATCATTGTCACACACGAAAATACAACCGTGTAGCACCTAACTGAAATCAAAATTAAAAATAGTAGAGTCGCCACCAAAATTTTAAGTTTTGAAAAAGCAAAACTTTGGAAAAGCCTTTTTAGTTTGAAAAATAGTTTGCAAACCAAATTCGGATTCAGAAGTCGATTGTAAATGGGGAAGATGTTAGGTATCGCACTATATCTGTTACTGAGAACGGTTACCCTAAGTCAGTTGTGCAAAATTAATATGGCCTCTATTCTATTCTAATTCTTCCTAATAAATCACATGCAAAGCAAAAGGAAAAACTTATGGAAATAAAATTAAAAGTTAAAAAAAGAAAGAAAATTAAGAATAAAAAAAAAAGAAATTCAAAGAGTAAAATAAGTAAGAAAAGAATAAAATTAAAAGTAAAATAAGATAAAAAGAAATTTAAAAAATAAAACTAAAAAAATATTTATTTACAAGGGTAGACTTGACCTAGGATGAGAGCCTAGAGCTTACATATCCTTCGAGAGGGATCAAAATCCACGTAGTTCGACTGAAAATTATCTTTTGGTTGATGTTTTGTTTTTGTTTGATTTTTAATTTTTGATTTTTTTTAAAGAAAAATAGAGTAAAAATCATTTAGACTTTTGCAAATAAAATGAAATTGAGATTGATTGATGTATTTTTATTTGCAAAAGACAGGATTAATTTTACTCTCCCTTCTTCTTTTCTCCCTTTTTTTTTGTTTTCTTTGTTTTGTTTTGTTTTTTAATTATTTTTTATTTCTGTTTTATCTTTTGTTTTTCTTTTATTTTTTGTTTTTGTTTTTATCTCTTTTCTTCATTTTTTTTTGGTTTCTGTTTTGTTTTGTCTTTTAATTTTTGTCTTTTTCTTTTTGTTTTTATTTTTTGTTTTTGTTTTTATCTCTTTTCTTTGTTTTTTTTGTTTTTGTCTTTGTTTTTGTTTTGTTTTGTCTTTTAATTTTTTTTTGATTTTTGATTTTTTAAAATTTTTTATGACATTAAAAAGGATTTTTTTTATTTTCTTTAATTTTTATTTGATTCTATCCTGATTTTTTTAATTTTTTGATTTTTTGATTTTTTTCTTTTGACTTTTGTTTTTTCATAATTGATTTTTTTTCTTTTTCCTTACTTTTTTTTTTATTAAATTTGATTTTTGTTCTTGATTTTTTATTTCTTTTGTCTTGATTTTTGATTTTTTTTTGTTTCACTTTTCCCTTTTTGTTGTTGTTATTTTTGTTTTATTTTTTGTTTTTGATTTTTTTCTGATTTCTAATTTTTGTTTTTGTTTTGAAATACCTTTTTTTTTTAAATTTTTGTAAAGCATATATTAATTTCTAATTTTATTGAATGAAAGTTGGAGAAAAGCTCTAAAGTTTACAAACAGAATTTAATTAATTTTTGCTTATCATTTTTTGTTTTTGAAATGAGAAGTTATAAAAACTTAGTTTTTCAAAATTAGTTTTTGGATTTGAAAAGTTTATTTATTTATTATTTTTTATCCCTTTTTTTTGGAAAATCTTTCTTTAAAGAGAACCAATTTGACTTTGACAATTGAAACGTAAAATTTATTAAAATATAAATTTGAGACACTAATAGATACAAAGGAGGCTTTGTTGCCACACATGACTGATAAGTGTATTCTTATGTGCCTGAAGGGATACAAGATCCCACAAGGCTATTCTAAAGATAAAATAAAATTTAGGTAACACAAAAATATCTACAAGCTTGCAGCATAACTTTTTACTATGTGTGTTTGTGTGCATCCAATCATGTGTAATATAATATTTACAATTGAGAATAACAAGTAACTTCCCTTAGTCTTTTGTTTTTGAACACACTACTATCCTTTCCTTTTATGCAAACGTCCAAGGGTGATTTGCATGATCTCGAAGCACAAGACATCATAATGAGAACTGCATTCAGAAACTATGCTTTCCCGTACATGCAATGCAAACAAAGTCATGATATACAGATCACTCTCACCACCTCCACAAAACAAGGTGTCTAATTCAGAAATGCAAAACCAAGCTAAAAAAGTAATATTCAAAAACTCAGTGGGATGACACAATGGATGAAGTCCAAAGTAAGCAACTTAGGATTCAAACTACAAAGTGTTTTAGCTACACAGTAATGCCCATGATTAAGAATCAAAATCAAATGACTTATCTTTCCTTTGAGTGAATTCCCCAGTGCAATTCCAGCATAGTCTCCAAGTGCTCCCCGCCATGTCAATAAGTCAAAGAAAAAAATGCATTAATTTCTAGCCAAACAATAATATTCAAGTTAATTCTATAACTTTCAAACATGATATCCATCCTTAAAATTTGATCTACTTGAGACCCCAGAAATCAATGCATTGATAAGAACTTCAACACCAACCCATTTCAAGAACCATGACACCATGTGAGAACTGAATGAATGGGTAAAAAATGAACTACATCTATCAGCCACATGAAATCTCAAAGCTAGAAACCCCAAGCCATTCACCAGTTCATCCAAGGCAAAAAATAACTTCACAGGATTAAAAATGGAATGCTTTGGCCTAAAGTCCCTATCCATAGTATATCAAACTAGACATAAGCATATTAGACATTTAGAATTTCGCTTTAGAAATTCAGAGAACAAGAACCATTGCCTCACTAAGATTTTTCCTCATTTTTATATAGAGATATAAAAGATAGTAAGGAACATGATTGCCCAATTTGCCCAACGTGTTAATAGATCCATATTACAGCAATGACATGCTATGATAAAACACAACACACAGGTTTGCAAACTCATCAGCATTTATTGATCCAAAGAGGGATTTGGCTTATTCGAAATCTGACCATAAGCATCATTCTAGACACAAAGCTCCATTCATATGACAAAATCAAAAAGAAATAATAAGAAATTGTAAGCAAAAATTTCCCCAAATTCCATCATCCAACACTACCATACATCAATCTCATAAAATCATATAAATGTCATGCCTTAAGATTCAACGGTAATCAAAACTATCAAACTCAAAACTTCAGCATCCAGATTATACCCAATCTATAATTTCATGTTTTTATAATTGGAGAAGATGAGAGATAGGAAACGATACCTATCGGGAAAGTCGTAACCACACTAAAGATGACCCTTCTTGTTTTCTTCCTCTATTCTCATGCTCAATCTCCTCTTTAACCTCTCATTCACTCCCCTTTTTCTCATGTTCTTAGCCTCTTCTGTCTCTCAGTTTCAAATTTCCCTCAAGCTCTCCACTCTTCCACTCGAGAATCCCCTTCTCAATCCCTCAGACCTGAAACCTATATTTTCAATTCCAAAAATTTTCTCCTTTTTGCTTCTCTCGTACTTTCAATCCCTCTGCCCCTTTGGTTCCCTCTTCAATAGCTTCTTTTTCAAACGTTCCCTCTTGTTCCCTCTCCGTCTTTGCCTTGGTTTCCCTCTTCTCTGTCTCCTCTGGTCTCCTCGTTCCCTTCTCTGATTTTCTCCCTCATTCTCTCTCGCACCCTTCTCCCCCACTCTTGATTTCCTCTTCGATTTTTGTAGCCCCAGCTTCCAATCTATGTGCCACGTGAGTGTGGTCCCATTTCTTCTGCATCTCCTTTTGCCACTGTGTCTGTGTGTTGCGTTTTGCCTCTGCCATTTTTGTGTATGAGCGTGGTCCCTTTTTGCGTTGTTGAGAGATGTACAAGGAGTGGGTGTGTACAAGCCCTATGCGTGCATGAGTAACTGTGGTCCCTCCGCCAGCGTCGTGCGAGAGAGAAAGGGGATCAGAAAATGGATGCGAGTAGGGCTTGGTTTGGATCCAGGTTGGGCTTGTTCTTCCTTTTTTTTTTGGTGGATTCTAATAATAACATTTTTTTTATGTGTTTTTGGGCCAGCGTTTAATAAAATGGAGCCCACTAGATAAAATCATTTGGGCATTAGATTGGACACCCCTTTTTTGGGCTTCTCCTTTCTCTTTTCTTTTTTCTATACATATTTTTTACTCTTTTTTTTACTTTATTATTATTTTTTATTTTCTCTTTTTTCTAGTCCCTTTTTATTTTGCCTTTCATTTTTTTTTGTTTTTTATTTTTTTGTTAGTTTAATTTTATCATTATTTTTGGAGCATGCCTGGACAAAATACAGTGTTTACAATCATGTTGATAGGAGTCCTTTTTTAAATTCTACCTTTCACTCCATCTCTAGATTTCTTCATTGATTGGAGCATAGAGTTTGCTCCAACTTCTATCAGCAATTTAAGTGGAATTGAGTAGCTTTCCCCATTTCCTTCCTTTACTTTATCTGTTAAGCCCAATTTTGGTCACTAACTTGGATGATTTCTTTCTCAAATATGCTCATCTTCATCTATACAAACTATTCTTCTCAAAGAAGGATTAGTTTCAATAAGTACTATGTGCATAGATTCTTCTACCACTATAATTCTTTTATTATACAATCTGTATGCTTTATTAGATGTTGAATACCTTAAGAATATTCCTTTATCACTTTTAGTATCAAATTTTCTTATGTTATCTTTTTTATTACTATGAATGAGGCATTTATAGCCAAATGCATGAAAACAACTAATGTTAGGTTTTCTAACTTTCCATAATTCATATGGAGTCCTTTTAAGAATTTGTATAATAAGGCAATGATTCAAGATATAACAAGTAGTATTGATGACTTCTATCCAAAAGTATTTTGGAATATTATTTTCAATGAGCATAGTTCTAGCCATATCTTGGAAATTCTAATTCTTCCTTTCAATTACTCTATTATATTGTGGAGTTCTTGTTATAGAAAAGTTATGGCTAAAATCTTATTTATCACAAAAGTTTTCAAACAACTTGTTCTCAAATTCTCCACCATGATCACTCCAAATATTAGAATTAAATACCCTTATTTTCTTTAACATTTTTGCAAAAGACTAGAAAATTCTTGAAAGCTTCATCCTTGTGTAAAAGAAAGAGAATCCAAGTGAATTTAGAAAAGTCATCAAAGCTTTGAGTTTACGTTACGCCAAAGAGATTCATATGTAACAATTGGAGTCACTTGGTGGAAGAGACAAATTCCTTCAATTTAAAAGAATATCTTGCTTATTTTCTCAATTGGCATGCATCACATAGATTTTCCTTTTCAAAATCTAATGTTGGAAGACCTTTTACAAGATCCAGTTTTGATGATTTGGATATAGTATGCATTGTGACATGGTCAAGCTTTCAATGCCACAACCAAGGATCATTACATATAGAGAAAAGACATGTTACATTTTTAGAGTTTAGATTGTTTAAGCTCAAAAAGCATATATTTTCAAATCTTTGACCAACAAACAAAGCATTGTCTCATTGTAGATAGTGCAATGTATGGAGTCAAATATTATTTTATGTCCTTTATCATAGAGTTGATTGATACTAAATAGATTATGTTTTAAACTAACAACAAGGCAAACATTGTCTAAGCAACAATTTTCAGGTAACTCTATCTTACCTACTCCAATGATCTTACCTTTTCTCCATCACCGAATGTAACAAATCCTCCATCTTTTCTTATGAAAGATACAAACTGAGATAGGTCTCCAATCATATACCCAAAATAGCCACTGTCTAGAAGCCATTGCTGCTTCAATATCCCTCTTTTCAAGCAAACCTAAAAATATTTCAATAGTTTTTAAGTACCTAAATCTTTTTAGGTCCTTTTATATTAGTGTTAGACTTAATCGTCGTTGTGGAACCCATACTAGTTTTCCTTTTTTGGATTTAAATTTATAACAACTACGACCATATGTATTATAGTACAGACAAGAGGTGGAGAAAATGAATTTTACAAAGAAGTTTCTATACACCTTATATTTTCTTTTCCTTTATATCTTATTCTTGATTTATCAAAGCATGCATTTTTGTTTACCTAATAGTATATTTAAATTTTCTTCTCCTTCAACAAAATTTGTTAAATCTTTTGTTAAGGTAGTAATTTGTTGCTTTCAATTTTCATTTTCTTCCAAGATAAACTCTAGTTTAAATTTGAGTGTCAAACATTCTTTTCTACTCTAAAGTTTATTTGAAGTTGTTTATCATATTTAGCAAATAAATTTTTGAAATCAATAAGAAGTTATTAAATGTTTCATCTAGTTCAGCATAGATTAGAGGGTTTTCATTTGTTATCTCATTGTCTTTAAGAGCCATGAAGCACATTTTGGCCATCTCTTATTCAAGTTCTTTTTCATCTTCATCGTCATCAGCCCATGCCATCCTAGCTTTCTTTTTTCCATAGGATTTAATAGGTCGCTTCTTCATATATGGATAGTCTAATTTAATGTGTCCGTTCTTCCCACATTTGTAGCATGTAATTATACTCTTTCACCAGCTCTTTCTTCTCATGATTGCCTTTTGACGTGTTTCCCTTGTTCTTCCATAGTTCCTTCTTCCTTTTAGCATATTTATCTAGTCTTTTTGAGAAAAAAGTTATATCTTCTGCATCTAATTCATCTTTAGCTTCTTTTGTGGGAGGTTCTTCAATAGAAGTAGCTATTAAGGCTATTAACTTCCTTCTCTACTCCAACTTGTGTCTCTTTAGAAGATTTTTTTCATAAGCAATGAGTATCCCTCAAAGTTCATCATATAAAAGTGTATGGAGATTCCCACTTTCAATGGAATCCACCTTAGATTGCCACTTCTCTAGGAGACTTCTGAAAATTTTCTGATTAAGCTCAAGATCAATATATTTTTTGTCAAAAGCTTTTAAATCTCCATCTAGTTTATAATGAGTTTTTTCCACATTTCCTTGGTTGTCTCATAACTCGAGATCTTATTGTATTATGGTCCATTGATAGCACAAACTAGGATATTTCTTGCTCAATGATTACATTAGACCAACTTTTTGTCATCTTCAACCTATTCACTTCTTGGTTTGTTAATAATTCCTTCGCTTGTTAAGTCTACCTTTTTGGTCATTTTTGGACCTTCCTCAATGACTTCTCATACAAGTCAATAGTATAGAAGTATATTTTCATTCTTTTCTTTCAACGTAAAAAATGCTTCTCTATAAAGTAAGGTCGCTTAATGGTTGAAAATCCTTCCTAAAAGTAAGTTCCTTTTAGAGTGTTATTTATTTTTTGTAACAAAAGCAAATGACCTTTTCTCTTAACTATTAAACACAAGAACTTATAAGACCTACTTTGATATCAATTGATAATCACACCTAAGGATGAATATTTGTGGTGCACAAAAAAAAAAAATACTATTCCAAACTCTAATTATATTTCATTTGCGTAAAAGTCATTTATTTTTGCCATATGTATATTAATTGTTTTGGTTTTTAGTTAATAACAATGAATTCAAAAGGGGTCCTTTAGAGATAAATAAATTTTTACATAAATAAACTTTAAGTTTTATTATTATTAAAGTCATGAGCCTGCAACCTTAAACTAACATAAATATCCCAATTCTAATTTTAAAATATTCTAACATATAACTCATTCTCAACATATTGTTAATCAGCTCCATGCTTAGGAATTCTATGATCCTTAAGGTAAGACAGGAAACTATCCACGTATCTTTCTTGCCTTTCTCTGTTTGCAAACAAGTCCTTCATCTCTTTTATCTTTTCCCTGTAGATCCTTCCCTCTTCTTTAACCATAACTAGCCTCAGCGAGTCAGCCACCGACTCACTCGTAAACGACCCGTCTCGCTCGTCCCTTGGTATCGAATATCCCATCTTCTTCTCCTCCACCAACCTCGCATTCAATCCTTGTTCCGGCGAAAACGTCAGAACCACAAGCGGCTTCTCATTTTGGATCGCCTCCACGACCGAGTTCCAACCCGAGTGGGAGAAGAACCCACCCACCGACTCGTGGCCCAATATCTTAAGCTGTGGTGCCCAAGTAGTGCACACCATGCCGCGCCCATGGGTTCGCTCCTCGAACCCTTCCGGCAATCGTAGAACCTCCGGGTCAGTGGGCCCACGTTGAATCCTCAGCACCCAGAAAAACGGTAGTTCCGACTTCTCCAAACCTAGAGCTATCTCCCTCACTTCTTCTTGGCTCGGCTTTGCTTCGCTTCCAAATGCCACGTACACCACCGTACCTCTACTTTGCTTGTCCAGCCAATCTTTTGTCCACCGCCAAGTGTCGTTTTCGCCCCCATCATCATATACCGTGCCGGGGAGTTGACCAACTGGGAGAATCGGTTTCTGGTACAGGTTTTCGAGGACTTGAATCCATTCGGGTTCAAATTCGGAGAAACTTCGGACCACTACTATGTCGCAGTTTTGGAGAGACGTGCCGAGTCGGTATATATCGGAAACGCCCGAGTCATCATCGGAGAGAGAGTCAGAGATCCGCATGATCTCAAAGTAACGGAACGCTAAGGTGGTGGGGAATGGGATCCACGGTGGGGGAGCCGTAGAGCCTTCAGGTGTTTTGCTGCTGCGGTCAGTGCCAATCAAATTCGAAGCGGATCCCGCGAAAGCCATAGCTGGAGCACTAAATATACTGAAGAACGCCCTCTTGATACCCAGTTTGGAAGCAATGGATCCGACCCAATAGGGAGCAAAGTCGTAGATGATCCAATCAGGGTTAGAAGATTCGAGAAATCGGGCCATGGGTTCTTGGAGGTCATCGTAGGCTTTCTTGAGGAATTGCACTGCGTTGTATGGAACATCGGTGGTGGCCTCTGCGTTATCAGGGAGGTTGTGGACTTTGGTTAAGGGAAGCTTGACGAAGTTGATTAGAGCACCCAAATAAGGAGGTAGTTTTGGAAGACGATCGATGTTTCTTGGGGTAGATACGAAGCTCACAAGGTGACCCTTCTCAGCTATGAGCTTTGCAAGCTCAAGGTTGGGGTTGATGTGGCCAAAGGCCAGCCATGGGAGCATGACTATGTGAAGCTTGTCGTCTCCGGCCATGGCGTAACCTCCCACCTTAACCAATCAAGGGATAGGCTCAGTGTTCGTGTATATACACATCACGCGTTGGCGGAAGAGAACGAGCTATTAATATATAGCTCGATGGTTAATTTTTTAAGTTATAATTATAATGCATACGTGGCGCTTTGGAAGGTAATAATAATAATATTATTATTATTCTCGTTATTATTATTATTATTATTAAAGGTACGATCTAATGGCTGCAAGGTTATCAACATTATTATCAGTCACGTTTATAAAAAATTCTTTCCTCTCCCGCCCAGTACACATTCATCTTTTAAATATGAGATTGCCTCTGTATAGATTTTAATGATTTTATTTACAAAAGATAATAATTATAAAGATCCGTGAGTGTGTGTGAATACGACGCAGATGATTCTTATGATCAATTTAATTAATCATTTTCTTAAAAACAAAATTGGTTTAATAATTTCCAAATATAAATAAGCAAATACTAACAATAAACGAGGTTGTTTATTTGTTCTTCAACAAAGAGAGATGGCGAAAACCAAATTGAAAACGAAGATTGGAACAGATGAGCATTATTAAGTGGTCCAGTGGAAATGTTTCAACAGATGAGCATTATTAAGTGGCCCAGTGGAAATGTTTCAATGCATGTGACCAAACCATTTCACGCTCTCTTGAAGCTGAACAGGGCTGGAGCAGTAAGAGGAGAATTAGGATTTTTCTTTATAAGTGTTACGGGAGCAGTAAGAGGAGAATTAGGATTTTGCTTTATAAGTGTTACGGGAGCAGTACAGCCACTAATGCTCAGTTTGGCGTTAGCATGGAATGCTCAGTTTATACATTTTTTTTATATGACGATTTATTATTTAAAAAATGACTTATATCAATAATTTTTAATTTTCTAATAAATTAGTAGTGATTGTATGACTGTTCTACTGCTTCTCTATGCTACTTTAACCTAACTAAAGCTTCACGTTCGAGATACGAAATAGATTAAGAAGGTGGTGGCTTATATTAATTTGATATTACGTCATTACGTCAAATGTATTTGTTAGTAAAGTTAACAACATTCGAAAGAAGGACAATATTAAACTTCTATTAAAATTTTGAGACTCAAAGTAAATCGAAATAAATTTTGGAAATTTAATATATATATATATATATTATTACATTGCATTATTTATTACTGTAATTTTTTATTTAATTTTTCTGTGAGACCCATACAAATTTGCACGGCCCACAGCCAAAAATTTTTCTAACTCTAGTTAAAATAAAACCTTAACGAGGGCTAGAGAATTAAGATTACACTTTTGCCAAAAATAAATAAATAAATAAATTATTCATCATTCTGTAGAATATGAACAGCCCAATTGCTGAACTGCCATCAAATGGTCTGGTTGTATAATTGACCTGTTTTTATAATCCGAGAAAATTCAGGACAATTGATCAATAATTTTTCAAAAATTATTGATCAATATTGATGGCTTAATCCCTTCGACAGATAAGTGTGCCGCCCAATTTGAATAATTATCATGGAAAAGACCCCTTCATCTGTCACTTTAGATGTTTCACAAACGCCTGTTTACCTACTGTGAGTTTATGATAGCAATAGTCTTTGTCTTCTTTGAAAGTATATTCCAATTGAAAGACAATTGGGTCTTTCACTTCTCATTTAAAAAGGCAAAATGAGTGGACTCTTTTGTTAGTAATCTTACTATTCAAGGTTGTATATATTAATTCATGAGTTGATTACGCTGGAAATAGAATTTGATTTTGTCACGATTAGTCTACTATGTACCTCGTGTAATGTAGTATTTTATAAAATTTCCTTTCCCTTAGAGTTGGGACTCGATTTTATTTATTAAAATATAACAGAATGTGAACTTACCCTGTTGTGTGTCAAGTGTTTTAGGGGTCCTACTCATAATTCATCTTGCTCCCGGTGCTTTTTTTTTTTGAGGTCATATTTCTATGTCTTATCGTCGTGCATTCCCTGAAATATAAAGGCAGTTCAATTTAGCTCGTTCTTATGCACGTGAGTTCACATCTTTCTTTAACTTTTTAACTAATACAATAACATGCTAATATATATATATATATATATATATATATATATATATATATATATATATATATATATATATATATATCAAAACTTTTTTAATTTAAATAATATAGAACTTATCTTTTTTGAAATACATTTTTTTTTATTTTTACACTCAACAAATTTTACCCCCATTTTAAACTTGAAATAGCTATAACAAGAAAACAATAGCTATATCATATTCCACATTTTTAAGAATATTTTATTGTAAAGATTTTATAGAATTGAAAAAAAAAATAACTAAAAAGAGAAGAAATAAGTCCTATATATATTCCTACTCTTTGTACTATTTTTTCTTTAAACTTTACAAGAACTTTATAATAAAAAAAACTCTAAAAAAATCCTTACACAACTATATCAGAAGTTCATGTAAACCACTTTAACTTGTTTTTCCTATGTCTTTGGAAGAAACCACTTAGAGAATTTACCAAATTTATAGCATTAAGGCAGTTAATATCACTTGAAAATAAAAATTAGGCAAAAGTCAAATTTTAATCCTTTAAGTTTATTCAAAGATTTTTTTTCATTAAATACACACAGTCTTTACTTTTCATACATGATGAATTTAATAAATTAGACCCAATTATATAAACATAAAGAATTTGTCCTTTCTTCAAAGACATGAACAAAATTAGTAAAGAGATGAATTTTTTAGTATTAGAATTCTTAGAAGAAGCAGTAACATAATTTTATGGATTTCAGTTACTACATTAATATTTTCAAACAACTCATATATAATGTTACGTCAAATGTATTTGTTAGTAAAGTTAACAACATTTGAAAGAAGGACAATATTAAACTTATTTTAAGATTTTGAGAATTATACTAAATATATATATATATATGTGTGTGTGTGTGTGTGTGTGTGTGTGTGTGTAAGATGAAGAATAATCATTACATTTCATTATTTATTACTGTAATTTTTTATTTAATTGTTCTGTGAGACCCCTATAAATTTGCACGGCCCACAGCCAAAATTTTTTCTAACTCTAGTTAAAATAAAACCTCAACGAAGGTTGGAGAATTAAGATTACACTTTTGCCCCCCAAAAAAATTATTCATCACTCTGTAGAATATGAACAGCCCAATTGCTGAAATACTGCCATCGAATGGTCTGGTTGTATAATCGACTTGCTCTTATAATCGGAGAAAATTCAGGATAATTTATCAATAATTTGAAAAATAATTGACCAATATTGATGGCTTAATCCCTTCGACAGATGAATGTGCGTTCCAATTCGAATAACTATCAATCTGTCTGTTCAGACGTATCACAAATGCCTATTTAACTACTATGAATTTATAATAGCAATAGTCTTTGTCTCCTGTGTAAGTATATTCCACTTAAAAGACAATTGGGTCTTTTACTTCTCATTTAAAAATGCGAGACGAGTGGGGTCTTTTGTTAGTAATCTTACTATTCAAGGTTGTATATACCAGAAAGATGGATTTGGAATTTCTGAATATTCTTCATGATATAATTTAGACCATCCTTCATGTCAATTCATCTCATTTTCACCCAAATATTACACTTCTCTAATTAAGTAGGTTGACTGACAGCTTTGTGAGTTAGAAGTTTGAGCTCCTTTATTATTTTTGTAAGTGATGGAATGAACTCAAATCGTACATTCATGAATCTGATTTACATTTTATATACAAAGCAGGCCAAAAAAGAAACTACCTAACTAATTAATAGAATAAATAGATAAAACTAACAAAAAGGAACTAACTAGTGTAATCAATCTCTATTACCCCTCTCTCAAGCGGGAGATTGTATATCGAGACATTCCTAGCTTGGCCAAAAAAGTGGAAAAAACATCAAAACTGATAGGCTTAGTATATATATATACTACTTGGTTGGAAGATTTTATAGGAAGAAGATGCAGAATATGAGCTTGAATTTTTTCTTGCACGAGGCAACAATCCAATTCAATATGTTTTATCCATTCATAAAATGTCAAATTGGCTGCAATGTGAAGAGTGGACTAGTTTTCATAGCAAATTAAAGCTGGTTAAGGGTGAGAAATATGAAGGTCATGGAGAAGAAACAACAATCATTGAATTTCACAAGTGGCTAATCCAAGGACCCGATATTCAACTTCATAAGATGACTGGGAAATGGTATTTTGTTTTTTTTTTTTGGTTGATTTCCAAGATATAAGAGCAAAACCAAGAAAGATGCAAAATCTAGTAGTGGACTTGTGTGAATCAAGACATCTTGCCCAATTTGAATCATTAAAGCCTTTGAGATGAAAATTTGACTCAGAGGGAAAGAATAAGCCTTTTCTTGGAGAAGCTTTGATATATTGAAAAACTTGATGAGCAACTTGAAGGTGAATAGTGGTAGGAACTGAAAGAAATTGACTAAGTTGTTGAATTGCATATGTAATGTCCAGTCTGGTGGTGGTCAAATAAAACAAATATCCAATTAAAGTTCTATAGGATGAAACACCTTTAAAAAGTGTGCCTCCATCCTTATACAACTTTAAATGTCTATCCATAGAAGTCTTGAAAGGTTTAGATTCTAAGAAATCATGATCTAAAAGGACCTTCAAAGCAAACTTAAGTTGGCATAGAGACAAACCAAAGTTAGATCAAGCTATTTCAAGACCAAGAAAGAACTTAAGATCCCCTAAGTCCTTAATCTTGAAAGAATGATCAAGAAGAACTTTGATTATGTTAATTTCAGATAAATCATTGCCTGTAAAAAGAACATCATCAACATAAACCAAAAGTGCAATGAAGGAATCATGAACTTTTCAAACAAAGAGAGAGTAATCAAACTTGGATTGACTATATCCATAGGAGATAATGGCAATAGAAATTTTAGAGAACTATTGATTACTAACCTGCTTGAGACTATACAAAGATTTCTATAATTTGTAAACTAGATTAGGATTAGAACTAAAAGCCTTGAGGCAAAACCATATACACTTTTTTAACTAAATCACCATGCAAAAATGCATTATTCACATCAAGTTGTTTGAGAAACCAATTATTTGCAAGAGCTAGAATAAGAAGTAGACAGATAGGGGTTATTTTGGCAACAGGAGAAAAAAGATGTCAAAGTAATCGATGCCCTCAGTTTGTGTATAGCCTTTGGCAATAAGCCTTGCTTTATACCTTTCAATAGTCCCATTAGCTTTGTATTTCATTCTGTAAACCTATTTACATCTAATGGGCTACTTTCCAAGTGGTAAATTAGTAAGGATCCATGTATGATTCTGTTTAAGTGCTGAAATTTCATCTACCATGGCTTTCCTCCACACCTCATGCATAATAGCTTGTCTATATTCCTTAGGTTCAAGGTAACATAAAGTGAAAGAATAAAATGTTTATATGAATTAGATAAATTGTCATAAGAAGCAATTGAAGAAAGAGGATGTTTGATACCTGAGCATATGGAAGGTGGCGAAGTTGAAAATAGAAAGGAATAATGATAAACATGAAAATATGTTGGTGGATGTCATGGTTAAATGGAACATCTCAATATAGGTGGATTAGTGGAATATGGGCCAGGGGCAATGTCATTGTGGGAGGAGGCACTTCTTATATAGGAGTTATGGACTGTGAAGGAGAAGATGAAGCAATATAGTTTGGAAAATCCAATGGGAGCTGATCTTGAGGGAAAGAAATTGAGTTGGGTGGATATGTGGGAGATGATTGGTGAAAAGGAAAAACATACTCATAGAAATGGACATTTCGAGAAATAAAAATCTCTATTTTGAAGATCAAGGAAGACATAACCTTTAATATCTTGTTTCAAACCCAAAATAACACACTTCCTTGCTTGAGGATCAACTTTAGATCTATTGCGTGTCAAAGTGGAAGCATAACATAAGGAACCAAAGACCCTTAAAGTGGTCAAATCAAGAGGTTGATTGAATAGTAATGTAAATGGTGTTTTATTATTCAAAACGGGGCTAGGAATCTATTGATTAGATATACAACATGGGAGATAGCATATAACCAGTACAATTTAGGTAAATAAACTTGAAATAATAAGGTTCTTCCTATGCGTAAATGTTGATGTCTCCATTTAGCAATATTGCCATGTTCAAAGAGTTTCAACACATGTGGTTTGATGAATTACGCCTTTTGATTCAAAGTAAGAAATCATAACAAACTCTAGACCATTATTAGATTGGATTGTTTGAATATAAGTATGAAATCGGGTTTCAACTAAAGCAATGAAGGTTTGAAGGTGATGTCTAGTCTCATATTTGTGCTTTATCATAAAAATCCAAGTATGTCTTATATAATCATAATCATCAACAGTTGTGAGAAAGTATTTGTGTCCATGTATGGAGGCAGTAATAAATATACCCCAAATGTTAACATGTATCAAAGAAAAAGCTATATTTGTCTTGGAATTAGAAATGGGAGTTTTCTTTGTTTAGCAAAATGACATGTATCACAATGGCTAATATATGTTTACAAGTAACATAAGGAAATTGTTGTTGAACAAAATGGAAAATAGAATATGATAAATGGCCTAAATGGAAATGCCAAAGATCAAAAGTGTAAGGTTTAGTTGATATGGAAAAAGTAGCTAATGAAAATGGTTGGTGTAGCATGATGTTTAAGGATATAAAGCCCTTCAAAAACTTATGCTAAACTAATCATCTTCTAAGATGCTAGGTCCTAAATAAAACAATAAGAATTTTCAAAAATGAGAACACAATTTAATGACTTTGTCTAGTTGGTAACAAAAATAAGATGGAAAGTAAAATTTAGAATATACAAAACATCAACCAAATAAAAAAAGGGTGAAAAATGAATGGTGCTAGAGTAATGAGCAGTAATATGTGAGCCATTAGGAAGTTTGACCCAAATAGGAGAAATCCTTTTATAAGAAGAAAAAAGAAAAAGAGAGTGACATACGTGAAACATGGCTCCAGTATCAAGAATCCTTTTGCGAAAGAGTAGATAAAGAAAAAGTAGTGCAAGTACCTTGAATGGAATCACAATTAGGAGATGGAATATTAGTTGAAATATGATTTAGAAAATAAAAAGAAGATTTTTTAAGTGAAGATTGTTGAACTAAAGATAAAAATTTCTACTTTTTGTTCATGGGTGAAATGTAGTGGAAGAGAAGATTATGGAGTGGGAAGAATGCCTTGTTGGTTTGATGGCATATTGGTAGGAGAATTAGAATCTTAAGACTACACATGGTGTAAGAGGTATGTTATTTCGAAATTTGAAGCCTGGTGAAAATCTATACTTTCTGTAGCAAGTATTCACTATGTGCCTTGATCTGCCACAATAAGTGCAGTATATCTAGTTATTCCTAGTTTGAGGAATTAAACCATTGGGAATGCCCTTTTGAGTCATTGGAAATTAACTCTTGGTAGCCTTGTTGAAGAAGACTTTAACATCATTAGGATCATTCATTTCCATTTCTTGTTGTATAACTAATGAAAAAACACAATTCACGAATGGTAAAGGAGTCATAAGCATTATTTGGGACTTGACAGTAGAGAGTCCTCTAAGGAACTGGATAATGTAATCTTACTATTGATAGAGCTTTGCAAGATTGTTAGCTCCACAAGAATAGATTGGATTATAAGAGCATGAAGGAATGGGTCTAAAATTTATCA
This sequence comes from Erythrophleum fordii, assembly GCA_032878935.1. Taxonomy (NCBI): domain Eukaryota; kingdom Viridiplantae; phylum Streptophyta; class Magnoliopsida; order Fabales; family Fabaceae; genus Erythrophleum; species Erythrophleum fordii. The sequence continues at coordinate 40,555,392 of JAVQMF010000053.1, read as the reverse complement.
ATTCATCTCACAATATTTTCAACTCAGTGAAGTACTCACTAATAGGTGAATATCCTTGCTTGAGATTGTAGATCTCCTTGTAATTCAGAAACTTGAGAAACATCTCTTAGAGAAAAGCACTCTTTGAGATCGTCCCATACATCATAGGACTTATCAATCTAAATGATGTTTTGAGCAATAATTAGAAATAGAGATTGATTTAACCATGACATGACCATGGTGTTGTGGTGTTCCCAAGTAGAATATAGAGGAGCTGACTTTGTTAGTGCTATGATGGCTCTATTGACAAATTTCAACTTATTCTTGGACAACAATGCCATCTTCATAGCTCTGGCCCAAAAATGGTGGTTTGATCCAGAAAGAACAGGTGAAACAAGATTGAGAATGGTTTTTTTTTTTTATGCAAAGGATTAGATGGATTCTGTAAATCATACATTGATACAACGGATGAGGATGAATCACTAGTGATAAAGGTAGAAGTTGCAGGAGCATCCATTGATGAAGGACAAGAAGAATCTCAAACAAAAGAAGAATGAAGGGAAAGATAAGAATAAGAAGGAAACAAAGAAAAATAAGGAAAAGGAAGACTCTGATACCATGTTATTTTTGTAAGTGATGGAATGAACCCAAATCATACATTCATGAATCTTATTTACATTTTATATATAGAGCAAGCCTAAAAAAAATTATCTTACTAATTAATAGAATAAATAACTAAAACTAACTAGTGTAATCAATCTCTATTATCCTTTTCTCTATCCATTATATATTCACATTCATCTTTCTTTTAATTATTTTTTATAATTTTACTCAATTTTTTTATTTAATTTTTATAATTTAAAAATTTATAATTAACTCTTTATTTTAAATACTTTTAATTTAATTCCTGTCACTAAAATTTTGGCTTTATTTTAATAAATTTTGCTAACATTGCCATTACATGTTATTTAAGCACCTCAATATTCATAATTAATACAAATTAAAGGCATAAAAGTAAATAAAGAAGAGAAAATTAACTCAAATACGGGCATGTGGCATGTGATGCAAGATTAAATTGCTTTGAAATATACATATTTAGAATGTTAAAACGAGACTATAAAAATTAAAAGAGTAATTTAATCTGACACAAAGGACAGGCACGCTCGTCTCACTTGAAATTAATTCATACTAGCAGTAACCCCTACAAATCCAGGGGTTCTAAAAAAATGGGTCCCACAATAAAATATAAAAAAATAGTTCCAAAAAAAAAAAAGAAAATGTACCGATGAATAATGCAACATAGTGCATAAACAATAACAATGACGCAACACTATAAACAGTATTATAAACAGTGACAAATGAACAGTGCTTTGATCTAGGGCTTTTATATATATAAAAGAGATTCCAACCATTGTTACTGTGTCATCCAGAAAACAAAATAGTTGTTATCATAGTTCAAGTGAATGCAATATAATACCTTATACGAGAAAATGGGTGACCAAATTGAAGTATCGTCCAACAAGAAAAAAGACCAAATTAAGGTGGCATATTCGAAATAATGCCAAAGGTTCAAAATTATCAAAATGTTAACTCCGGCTAAAAGCTGTTTTATTTACAGTATAATACAAAGTTGATCCAATTGATTAAATAAAAACTCCATCATGAAGTGTGGTGAATTGTGAAAGATGGATATACCTAAATATAAACATATAAAATATGATTTAACTTTATGACATTTAAAGGAATCATTATTTCTTTATAAAATTCTTTAATTGGAGATTTGTCTTTAGTTTTAATTCACAGTCCAAATACGTAGTTTAAGTTTAAACTGCACCTGAAATTCTTAGCCAAATATAAACGAGAACACGAAATTATCAATACCGCACTATATGCTATATGCTATAAGACACTATCCACGATCATTCATTTAAATTTTAAATTTTTTTTATTAAAGTGATCTTTTAACATAATATCGAAGAATTAAGTAGTCAAGAATTTAATTTTTGCTATTCTCATTTTTTTAAATATAATTAAATTTTATTGTAAGATATTAAACTTATATTTTATTTACATTTTAAATTAAAAAACTTTTCGCATGAAAAGACTTATGAAGATTCTAATAAAATGCTAACTATAAAATTTTATTTAAAAATTTAAAATTTTAATTTAAAATAATTAGAATATTGCTATGCATAATGCACAAGCAATTATAAAATTTACGTGGGTTTCACAACAAAAATTATTATACATCCCACAAAACAAATGAAAAAAAATTGTGTAGATTCAACAAAGAAAAACAAAAAAAATTATTATTTTCTTATAACATATATATAATTATTTTCTTATAATATATATATATATATATATTAGATCTCTCTTGGGGGTCATAATCACACTGTTGCGTGAACAAAGTGATGCTTCTTTCTTTTGGGTTGTACATCACAGTGTCAACTGTCAAAAGAGGGATTTATCTTCAAAAGTCCTGATCTCTCATGTTATGTTTCACAAAAAATTAGCTTTATTTATTGCTCATAACTAAGGTAATAAAAATCAAATTGAACTGGTGGATTTGGCCTATTGGAACGGAAACTAATCTTTAGTCTAGTTCAATAAACCCATAAAATCATATTAGCTAAGAATTGATCAAGAACCAATAAAATTAGTCAGAAACTTGGTAAAACTAATAAAATCAGTCAATTTAATAGTTCATGCGATTCTACAAAATTTATTTTTTTAAGAACCTTTTTGGTCCAAAACGATGTCATTTTGAACTTTTGTTTTTTTTTTTTTTTAATTTTATAGAAGCATCAAAATGTGCATTATCGTTTGTTTATTTCATCCCAATTTGGCAATTTCCTTTCTTCTTCATACCGTGTTCTCTTCCACCCTACCATGATGTCTCATCTTGTGATTCCCTCAACTTCTTGTAGCGTCTTCATCCCCTCATGAAGCTACCTCCATGGCTACATCATCTTCATCTCATCCTTGTGAATCCCTCCATCATTGCATTATCTTTCTTTCATCCATTCCATCATGCCTTGCTTCATATGTTGTTATATATATGGCTTCGTATGTTGTTATATATATGGCTTTGTTCTGTCGTTTAAAGATGCGTCAACTGGAATTTAAGTTGCTATTTTAATCTTTTATTCTTTCTTTTTCTATAAAGATCATGTCTCTTTCTCTACTTAATGCTCACTCCCCAACTCCTTTAGTGGGTCTCAAACTATAATGGTTTATTACTAGTTGTTGATAATATCATTATAGATGTTATATAATATTTTTCTAATTTTATGATTAAGAGGAGGAAAATAACTTAAGAATGAAATAAATGTTAGTATAATGATAATAAAGATACCTAAGAAAAAAAAGGGATAATCTTTGGCATATAATTAACAAATAGAGGCCTCAAAAGATTTAAAAAATCAATTGAGAATCATATCATAAATCATTATGTGATTTTTTTTTGGGTGCTAATGTAAATCAGGATGCATTAGCACAATGTGATATGGATGAGAAGGTAATAGGCCCTTATACATCATTAACTTGAGAAGTTTATAAATCATTATTTGTTTCACGATATCGTGTGATAAAAGGTAGTGAATAGAAAAGGTTATGGTTATTTCCACAAGTAGATTGACTAATGCCCTAGATTAGTTAATGTGAATGTATGCAAGATTAGCCTTTAGAAGAAAAGCAGAATCCTCAACTGGTCCATCACTTTAACTTAGAATTGGACAAGATATCAAACTTCAAATATCTTTGGTTTCGTCTAAATGAGAGGTTAGAGACTTTTAAAAAAGTCATTTTTTTACATTATTAGGTTATCCAACAAGACATCGAACTTTGAATGAAAGAACCTTTTATAAAAAAAACCCATACCCATACTAGTTAGTTGCACTGACTTTTTTCTTCTTTTTGTTGTTATATTAATTTCTATTTGTGTTGTCATATTAACTTACTTCTTTTCTAGTGCATCACATATTGAAAGCATAGATACTCTGAATGCTTTGAATGTTGATTTGCCAACCCTAATATTATTGGTGGTAGTAATGCACAATCATCAGACAAACAATTTATAACTGCCTATTAAGGGAAACCATCTTTTATGGGAGCATTTTGCTTTTAAGAAAAAAGGGAAAACCAATGTGTATACTTGTCTTCATTGTTCATCAATACATAAAGGAGGGGACATAAGTAGAATGAAGCAACATCTTGTTAGCATACCAAGTCAAATAAGTTCATATAAAAAGGTTTCTTATAATATTTGTCATAGAATGATAGAGTTCTTAAAACAATTGGAACAAAGAAAGCAAATTGAGGATTTAAGCGAATCATATGGGGTGATGAAATTGAAGGTGGACCAAAAGTTGAAGTTCAACCATCTATACCTAAGAGGCAATTACTTACTTTAGATAAATGAAAAAATAATGTTGGAGTTGATAATTATGTGCTTCAAGGATAATTCTTGGTTCCTAACCAAGTTTCAAAGGTGTATTATCTAGTAAAGAAGCTCAACATAGAGCTGAGTTGACAATTGTTAGATGGCTTTATAATTCTTACATTTCATCTAATATATTAAACTTTCCTTATTTTCAACTTATTATAGATGCAATTGCTGCTATGAGACTTGGTTTAAAGACCCTTCCTTTCATGAAACAAGGGTTAATTTGTTATAAGATTACAAGAAGGAGTGTCAACCACTTGTTGAAAGTTATCAAGACAAATGGTCAAAAATTGGATGTATAATTATGGCTAATGGTTGGATTGATTGAAGGCAAAAAATGTTGATAAATATTTTAGTTTATTTTCTTATAGGCATAGTATTTGTTAAAAGGTAATTGTTAAAATTGTTAGTTTATTCTTTTTGCATTTGATTTAATGTATTAGTTTATTCTCTTACAAATTTAGTATTTGTAAAGTCTATTAACATCTCAGATGTGGTAAAAGATGCAAAGACATTGTTTAAAAATTTTTTTAAAGTTATTAAATGGATTGGATCTACTTATGTTGTTCATGTAATGTCTAATAATATAGCTAATTATGTATAGCTGGCAAGTTGATATATGAAAAATATAAGCACATTTATTGGTCACCCTATGCTGCTAATTATTTGAATCTCTTTTTAAAGGACATTGGTAACTTGCCTTATATGACAAACCTTAGTCAAAAGTTTCAAAGGTCACAAACTTTGTATACAACCATATAGTATTTTTATCATGGCTAAGTAAAAAAGATGATTAGAAAGAGATTATGCATACAAAGTGACTTAATTTGCTACTACTTTTATCACATTGAAAACTCTGTATAAGCATAAGCATAATTTGCAAATTTTGGTTGTAGATAAACAATTCACTAGCCATAAATTAACTAAGACTATGGCAAGAAAGGCTGGTAGTATTATCATGCAAGATAATAAGTTTTGGAGTAATTATTATTTATATACGTGACTTGTGGCTTCCATTATCAAATTGTTAAGAATTGTAGACGAGGATGAAAACCTTCCTTGAGTTATGTTTATGAAGGAAAGAAAAGCGCAAAAAAATGTAATAAAGGACATATTTATGAATAGGAAATAGCTATACAAGCCTTACATAGATATTGTTAAGGTTTAATGAGATAGACACTTAAGGTACAATTTTCATGCAGTGGCTTATTTCTAGAATCTTGCTTTCTTTTATGATGAAAATTTTTTTGAGAAGAATAAGGTCATCTAAAGCATTCTTAATTTGTGTGATATAAGAAGCTTATGTAATAATGTTGAAAAAGTGCAAATGTATCGTGATCGCAAAAAAAGTTTCGATTGAAACCAAGCTTACAATACAACAAAGACAATACAACCTTATAAGCACTAATTTATTAATATTTTCTTGTTTTAATACTTTAAAAGATTAATTATGATTGATCACATAACTGCATGTAAGGCTAAATGATCATATTTAAGTGAATTATAACTTATATTTGAAGAACAAATACATAAATAATAGTCAAAACATAATTGTCAATTATTCTTTTAGAATAATTGAATCTCTATTTGATATTTTTATAATTTATTTTGGTTTACAATACAAGAGGAGAAGTTATGATCCAATTGATTATGAATTCATTGATAACGGTGAGTTTTGGATAACTAAAGAAGAAAACAGCTCCTAAATTTGATAGTATAAATCTTCAAAATAAGAATTTTATTTATAAAGATAATACAATTGCAATAGTTAATGAATCATCAAGAGAACAAAGATTATATAATTTTCTTTCAATATTTGGATATTATATAAGTATTATTCTTATGCATAATTTTATTTTTAATTTATGATATAATTAGGTGTTGAAGAAATAGATATTACAGGCCAACCAATTATGGAATTATTTAATAATTTTGGAATTGGACATAATAATGATGATCGTGGTGGTTGTCTTGTTTTAGATACTAATGAATTGGTATTTGATGAATTTAACTTTAACGAATATTATGATAATTAATTGTTAGTTGCTTACTTTAAGTTTAATTTATGATTGTAGATGTTGTATTTGATATTAATTTGTTTGGATTTGAATATTAAATTATGTTGAACCTTATAACATTTATTTATATTGGCTTCTAGTTATTTATTATATGAGATTTTTAATATATAAAATTGAATATATATATATATATATATATATATATATATATGTATATTTTTAATTACTACCAATTCAACAACTGTTCAATTAATGAACCATTAATCAATGCTTTCACTAATTTAATAACTAGTCTAATTTTAAAAATATTGCTTGTAACATGATAATTGGCTCTAGCCAAATTGCGACTTTACTTTTACCATAAAAGGTTTAGGCCAATCTTTTAAAAATGTGGATTTGAATTCAAATAAGAATTAATTTATAATTTAACAAGTAAACTATGACTAAATTAAATTGAATATATTTTTTAAAAATATATAAAAAGTATAAAATATTTATAATATTGTATAATTAAATTAATCCATATATTATAAAATAGTGTTCAAAATAAGTATAAATAATTAAAAATATAAAAATTAGTTAAAATATTTTACATATGATACCAAATTTATATGAAAAGAGTTAAGTAAAATCTAATAGATATCATAAATTTTTATATTAATATTTTATAATTAAATTAACATATATTATAAAATAATATTTAAAATAAATATAAATAATTAAAATTAATTAATTAATTAAAGTATTTTGTATATAACAACAAATTTATATGAAATAAATTAAATAAAATTTCATAAATATTATAAAATTTTATTATAGAATGCTCAAACTTTAATTTAGATAAATAAAAAATAAATTTTGACCAATTCAGTGACAAACTAATCAATTTTTACAATTTTTTATTAATTTTTGCCAAGTCAATTTTCAAAGTCAACTGGATCAACCAATTGATTCGATTCAATTTTTTAAACTATAGTTTGGACTATTTAGTAGTCCAATAATTTAAAATTAGGTTACATTATTTTTTTGGATAATTTTTCTCTATTTTTAATTTAATTCTTATGGTTTAAAAATTTATAATTTGAACTTTGTAGTTTTAAATTTTTTAATTTAATTCCAATTGTTAAACTTTTATAAATATTCTAATAAATTTTAATAATGTGACCCTTAGCTGTTAACTTAGTACTTTGAATATAATTATTTAAAAAAAGAGTAAAAATAGATAATAGAATTAAATTAACTCAAATATATAATTTGTGATGGAATACATATTAATCTATTTGAGTGAATTAGTTTATGTAATGTATATTTAAAATGTTAAAATAAGATATGGTTAACCAAATCAACAAGATTAAATAACATACAAATGGAAATTTAACAACAGGAATTAAAATTAAAATTTTTTAAACTATAAGAATTTAATTACAAATTTTTAAATAATAAAGACTAAATTAAAAATTAAATATGAAATCAAAATAGTAATTTTTTCTTAAAATTACAATAAACATTCCAACTTAAACACACAGCAAATAAGAGTATTTAAAACTGAACCACACAGATTCAACTAAACCAAACTAATGCAAACCAACTAAAGCTTAAAAAAATCCAAATCAAATTTTTATATATATGAAAACTAACCAAGTCAGCTTGATTTTCAATTTTTAGGAGTTCCATTCAGTTTTAACTGAACTAATACTAATTTTGAGGGTTTTTTAATTAAATCAAATAAGTTTTGTCATATTTAACGTGTGACTTTGCAATGAAGAACAAATCAAAATTTCTTGTTTAACTTTTTATTCAAGATTAAATTTGATATTTATAAGTAATTAATTGTATAAATAATGATTGATTCAGGCGAATAATAATTCGTAAATTGTAAAAGGTTATTATTTAAAAAAAAAAAACACTGCCGATCAAAGTCCGTTTAATTTTTTATTATTATACAAATAGTTTAAAAAAGAAAATATATCAACTAAAAAAATACAAGTAAAATCAAATCAAGCCAAAAGATAAAAAATCATAATCTACCGGATAAATCCACCAATTTTACAAAACCGACAGCAAACATTCCACGATATATGATCGACCAGACTATGATCCACGTTTATTGTTTTTGTGATCTTTGAGGTAAGCCAGTAAGCTATCGACGTACCTTTCTTGCCTTACATTACTTGCAAACAAGTCCTTCATCTCTTTCATCTTCTCTTTGTAGATCCTTCCGTCTTCCTCAATTATCACCATCCTCAGCGATTCAGCCACCGAGTCGCTCGTAAACGACCCGTCCCGCTCGTCCCTCGGTATCGGATACCCCATCTTCTTTTCCTCCACCACTCTCGCGTGCAATCCATGGTCTGCTAAAAACGGCAGAAGCACAAGCGGTATCTCATTCTGAATTGCCTCTACCACCGAGGTCCAACCCGAGTGCGTTAGGAACCCACCCACCGACTCGTGACCCAAGATCTTCAGCTGTGGGGCCCAAGTAGTGTACACCACCCCCCGCTCTCTGGTCCGATCCTCGAACCCCTCGGGTAATTTTAGCACCACCGGGTCGGTGGGCCCACGTTGGACTTTTAGTACCCAGAAGAATGGTAACTGAGACTTTTCTAACCCGAGAGCTATCTCCCTCACTTCTTCTTGGTTTGGCTTCGTTTCACTTCCAAATGCTACGTATACCACCGTGCCTTTCCTTTGCTTGTCCAGCCAATCCTTTATCCACCGCCACGTGTCGGTTTCGTCCCTGCTGTCGTACTCTGTGCTGGGGAGTTGGCCAACTGGCAGAACCGGTTTCTGGAAAATGTTTTCAAGGACTTGAATCCATTCGGGCTCAAATTCAGAACAGCTTCTAACCGCTACTATGTCGCAGTTTTGGATCGATGCACCGAGCCTATACGTATCCGTAACGCCTGACTCTTCACCGAAAATAGTATCTGAGATCCTTGACATCTCATGGTAACGGCAGGCTACGGTGGTGGGAAATGGAACCCACGGAGGAGGCACCGTAAAATTTTCGAGTTTAACCCGGACAATGTCAGAACCCATTAAAACAGAGGGGGGTCCCATGAAAGCCACAACCGGAGGGGCAAAAATACTAAAGAAGGCACTTTTGATGCCCAGTTTGGAAGCAATAGTTCCGACCCAATATGGAGCAAAGTCATAGAGGATCCAATCCGGGTTGGAAGATTCTAGAAACCGGGTCATGGGTTCTTGGAGTAGATCATAGGCTTTCTTGAGATACGGTACTTCGTTATACGGAACATCAGTGGTAGCTTCTGCATCATCGGGGAGATTGACGACTTTGGGTAGAGGGAGCTTGACGAGTTTGATAAGAGAAGCGAAAGTAGGAGGGAGTTTGGGAAGGCGATCGATGTTTCTTGGGGTGGAGATGAAGGTGACAAGGTGACCCTTTTGAGCAATGAGCTTAGCAAGCTCGAGGTTGGGGAGGAAGTGACCAAAGGCCAGCCATGGGAACATTACAATGTGAAGCTTGTCGTCTCTCGCCATGGCTAGCTTAACCTACCACAGCCTTCACCAACACTGAAAGTGTGTATACTTCTGTTCGGTTGTTTTGGGCCAAGCGTGAACTCCGTACTCTCTTATACAGCAAATTAGATAAGGTAGCTTCGATCCCATATGACGATTCTGATTAGCACATCGCTCCATAACTAACGGAGCCCTGCCCATATTTTGCACGAGTCTGTATTTTTTTTCAAAGTTTTTGGCCTCAAATTTTTCCATAAAACTGTAAAGAGATTATATAAAATGTAGGCCCGCATATTGATATTTTCTTCTTCTTTTTTTTCATTGTTGAGTTTCGATTTTGGATTTTTGAAATTTTTGGTTGTAAATTTTTATATAATAATAAAATTAGAAAAATATAGATACAAAGTATGAGACCCATATATTCTCTTTTTTTTTTAATATTTGATCTCATATTCTGTGTTTATTTTTTAAATTTTACAAAAAAAATTTGAAAAAAGAAAAGGATTTAAAAAATCTAATATATGTTATTTTACTGGTAGAGTAATTATAATTAATACCATAGATAAATGAAATTGGAATGTCTGCATTTAGAAAAGTAAATATAAGAATAAAGTTAAATAAATGGCAAAGAAGAGAGAAGAGTGATTTTTAAATTTGTATATTCTCCTCTTCTCTCGCTCCTCTCCCCTCCCTTTCTTTAATATAACTTTAGCCCGGAGTGTCGGTTCTCTTAATTTGGTGGCACCAACATGACATTCCATTCGGTTCATTTTATCATTTTCAATCTTCTTTCTTTTTTTAACTAAAAAATATAAAAATCTCTAAATAACTTGACTGCATCCCGCCACATCTGCAGAGAAGAATGTGGCTTTTTGATTTGAATCTCATCATTGATGAAAACATTTTGTACGATTTATGTTGGTGAAAATTATTACGCTCGTATACGATAATTTTTGTGAAACGTTCCAACTTTTGCATAAATTTTTTTAATTAAAAAATTAAATGTTAGATTTCTAATAAATTTTATTTTTTTTATTTAATATATCCTGAGAGTCAAACCCACGGTTCCGACTTCCAGTAATCACCTGCAGCCAATAGCCTACATGCAGGTTAAATTAATAACCTGCATACTTGCCCGCATGTGTGTAGGTTATATTAAAAGCCTCATATGCAGGCTATTAATATAATATAATATAATAATAAATTTTAATTTAATATATCAGTAAATATAATTAATTTAATACAATATAATAAAATTGAATTTTATTTTTAATATAATAAAAATTAATTTTGTATAATATTTAATTTTAATATTAAATTATTATTTTATTTTTAATATGATAATAAAAATAATTATAAAAAAATTAACTAACAAAAAATAAAATAAAATTTTTATAAAATATATATCAAAAGTTAGCATAATTTAATCAAATCTTAAGAGCTTGGTATAATTTACTAAAAAATCAATGGCTAATGTAAATTCTCTCTTTTATAAATATGTGGCAAAAATGAATTGTAAGACTCTAAAATTTGCATTAGATATCATACAAATAATCATATAGTTTAATATATTTTAAAGCAATAATCCATTGATGGAAGAAAATTAATAATATACAATTTTAATTTTATCTAGTGGTGTGTGAATGGTGTGAATAATCATTTTATTGGACAATAGCATTAAATAATAATTAACACATATGCTTGGATAATACATTTTAAATGAATAAATTAATTTTAAACTAAATTACAAAGAAATAATTTATACCTTACTTTTTTTTTATAGAAACCATTTGATAGTAATAATAGTGCTAATTGTTCTCCTCATTCAAATACATATTAATTGTATTTATTATTTTACGGTATTTTCTAGTTATAGTTATTTTAGTTATAATAATGAAATTTAAAATGAAATAGTAGATTAATACAAATATTTATGAATTAAGATGAAAATACAAATATAAGAAGTTATATGTTCTCTTGTAATTATTTTAGTCCAACATATAATAACATATTTTATTATGTATTAATTTTATACTTAGATCTCGTTATACAAATAAACAAGAGAGGCCAACATTATAGGCTAGCGTGCAACACCTTACCTATTACAATGCATGCAAATGGGTTATAGTGGTTCCGATATTCAAAGACAAATTTAAAAAAAAATTGTGAAAGGCAATCTGATTTTCACTTAATTTTTTTTTAAAAAAAATTATTTGAAAGTTGAAACCAACAATTCCAACTTTCACATATCTTATAACATCTCCATTAATATTTTGTACAAACATAAATTTTTGTAACTTCTTTTTTCTTCCATCAAATGGGATTTTGTTCAAAATACCACACGACATCTAATAGCTTGAAATGCATCGACATATATGTCATTCCATTTGGGAGGGACACATAAATGTCATTTTAATTAACTCCAAGTTTAAAAAGGCGTCAAGGTAATCCCAATAGATAAAGTGGTAAAAATTCTTAACAAATACCTTAGGTTTTTTGACATCTATATATCTATGGAAAAAACATATAAGTCATATATCCCACCACCAAAACATTCCCCATATATATATATATATATATATATATATATATATATATATATATATATATATATATATATATATATATATATATATATATATATATTTTATATATATATATATATATATATTTATTTATATATATATATATATATATATATATATATATTTATTTATTTATTTATTTATTAGAACACAAAGGAAGACTCTCTACATTAAAAAAATTATTTTTTAATTAAAAAATACTTACTATAAGATTTATTATATCTTTATTCTAAAATTCTCCAATCACAATATATAATTATCTATAAAAAAATGTACAACTATCATAATATTATTAATGAATCACACACTTACTATATTTTAATTGAAGAACTTAATAATAAAGATATAAATGATTACATATAAATTTTTTTATCTATAAAATTATAATTTATAAATTTATTATTAATTATATGTTATTATTTTATAATAAAAATTAAATAATACTATACTTATTATATATAATAAATATAATATAATATATTTATTTTATATTATAAAATATTATATTATATTATTATTATCCCCTCCACCCCCCACTACCTTTAAAAAAAAATTCCCTTACCCAAAAACCACTTCCCCCACTCCCCTTATAATTAAAAGGGAAAATTAATATGGAGGACCTAGACCACCTAATATTTACTGAGAAGGACCTTAAAAGTTAATATTACTCCGTAAGACCAAGTGAAAATTGATAGACAAAAATGCCCTTCTCTGTTAGCAAGTTGTATGAAGCCTGTGCAATTTACTCCCGCCATTGGTTCTTCTTCTTCCGCCATTTTTGTTCCCTACGAGTTCTGACTTCCTTCATAATCTTCCTCCCTTTGTTTCTTGAGCTTTCTTCCATTCAGCTCGTCATCCTTCTTCCCTGCATTTCTTTATCTTTCCTCCCACTATTTCTTCCACCCTTCATCTGGTCCTCTTGTCATCCCACAAGTTTTTTCTTTAGTCTTGTTATTTGAAGCTACTCATAGTCATGGCATGAGCAGAATAGAATGGCTTAAAAAGACTTATTAATCTGCTAATATTGAAGGCCTTTTGTAGAATTTAGTAATGATATGTCTCTCAAATTTTCATAGTTAATGGTAATGACTTTTTCTTCTTGTACTTATTAAGGATAGTCTGTATGGAGTTACAAGGACTTTTAATAATTTTACTATCATTATTTATGTTTTGTACCATCTAAAAGAATGCAATAACTATTAGAAACATTATTAATTCTTTTTAGGAATATTACTACCTACTTTTAGCTTTATTCTCATTGATATTATTGTTTTGGTTCCAAAAATAATGAACAAGCTTAAACCTTTTTTATTTTTTTGGATGTAGTTGTGCTAAGTAGAGAATAGAAAATCAGGCATGCTAAGAATGATTCCTTTCACTTAAAAATAAAGAGAAGATGCTGCAGTTACTATGTAGGGAAAAAAAAAGGAGATTGGCCAACAACATTTTTAGTGATACGCACATTATAACTAACACAGAGGGACTGCTTATTACCATACATACTAGCAAACTTTAAGCACTCTTTTATGGACTTTCCCTCTACCAAGGCCACAACAAAAGCAGTAATAGAAGTATCACTTGCTCAAACAATAGTTTTACTTGTTTTCATGGTCTTTTCACTCAAGCTCATTTAATTTGTGTAACCAAAAAATTTCATATATCATATGTAAATATGACATTATTTTTTTCAAATATTCCTCTTGGTTGGAAAACCAATATTTAAGTAATTGGTTTATCTTTTCCTGTAAAGATGAACATTGTTAGTTTTAATTTTGGGAATAAGAGCTACATTATTGCTGTTGCGAGGCAAAGGGGGATTGATTTTTTGCTCAATGATGAGTCCATGCATGAAACTCTTGCACTTGTTGTACTCAAAGTTGTTTAATGTCAAAGGCATAGCTTAAAAGAATCTATATGTAGCTGTTATTCATTGTTGCATTGAAATTCCAACTTATTTTATTGATCTTTAGATAAGGGCAATTTTAGATGCAGCCAAGATTGGTGGTTTGTACCTTTTATGCCTGATTCATGAAACAACAACAACTATCTTAGCTTATGAAATTTACACATCTTGAAAATAATCAACTGAATGTTGCCTTTGTTGATATTGGACATGTTTGCATGCAAGTGTGCATTAATGGCTTGAAAAAGGGACAGCTGAAAATATTGACCCATTCATTTGATAGGTCTGTAGGTGGTAAAGAGTTTGAGGATATTTTAGTCAATCACTTTGGTGCAAAATTTAAGGAGCAATATAAGATTGAGGTTTTCAAGAATCTCTGGCCTTGTTTTAGGCTCAGGGCTACATGTGAGAAGCTGCAAAAGGTTCTCAGTACAAATCTAAAGACACCTTTAAACATTGAATGCTTAATGGATAAGAAGGATGTCAGGAGATTCATCAAGCGTGAGGACTCTGAGCAATTAAGTGTTATAATTTTGGATCTTGTGAAGATACCTTTAAAAAAGGCTTTAGCAGAAACAACTCTTACAGTTGAGAATGTCTTCATGGTTGAGGTGGTTGGCTTGATTTTACTTATGATATAATGATGATGCTTATTTGTTATTGACAGTTTTAATGTCTTCCCATTACATCCTGAAAAATAGTGTTATCTGATTATATTTGAAGTATACGATGCTCAATAATAATGGCCATGCAAGGTTTGTCTTTATGCTAGTATTTTGGATATTTGAAAATATTTAAAAATTAAATATCTTATATTTGATATATTATATATTAATATTTAAGATATTTATATATCTAATAAATGAATATTTAAAACATTTTAATATCATTTAAGATAATAGAATAAATAAAATGATTTTTTTTTTTTAAGTTAAGAGGCAAAGAAGAATACACGAGATTTTCAGTAGTTACCATTACAGAATAATAGAGGTCATTTGACTAGTTTGTCTTGTAAGACTTAAAAAAAACAACTTTTAAATATTTATTTCCTTTTGCCTTCCTCTTAATTTTCATGTTAAGGGATGTTTTCATTTCAGATTTAAAGGGAATTATTAAGTGAGAGAGTATTCTACTCTAATTTTCATTTTTGTAAATCCTTTTTCTTATTTTAGGTTCATAATCTAATGGTATAGAGTTTTAGGATTATTACTATGAAGCTTAAAAGTGTTACTATTATATTTAAGAAAATTTATGCCTAATTTTAGGGATTGTCTAAAGTATAGTTACTAGTGTAGTTTAGGTCCATTACTACAAATTTTAGAGATGTTATTAGTGGATTTCAAGAAATTTACTACCATGTTTTGGCTATCTAACCGTTAACACCAGTGACATGACTTAGTGGACCTTAAGAAAATAGATGATTATAGCAGCAGAAAAAAGAAATTCAAGGAATTTCATAATCTTATTATAATCATAACAATCAAATATTTACAACCATCCTTTTACAAGTCTCATAGCAAGATGTTCTTATCTATAACAACAATAATACAAAATATAGGGGAGGAAACAATAGGGGAAGAAATAGTCAATGCATCACATCTTTTTAATTTGCTTTCCTTTGGTTGTTACCATTGCAGCTGCCATTACATCACCATGGCACTTGTTCAGTGGATGGTTCAATAGGTCTCACATGAGTTGGACATGAAACAACTCTTCTTGAAACTACAACCATTTACCATGAGCCACCAAGTATTAAACTATAACAAACAATGAAAGAGAAGCTCAAAACAGAGCATATGTTGGCATGATGAGCCCTCCCCATTTAGGCTTTGGTTTCTTAGTCCACGATTGCAAGTATTTTATCAAATAAATTCTACAGTCATCACTGAACGACAAATGTGATGTCATAAGTTAGGTTTTATACATGCAATACTACAAATAATGAAAGTTTAAAGTAGTTCACTTACATATTTGGTTGGGCAACTCAACGTATTTGACGTTGATAATTGGGCTTGCCACCACAAATCTGTCAGGTTTTAGCAGCTTTAACCATGTGGTCAATCGATCTTTTTATTATATCACTTATACACAGTAACACACATAGTTAAAATTAACTTTAACTACTAAATGCTATTATAATATAACAAAATTTTACTGTAATATGAGCCATTTTCTTTTGACTTGCATTGGTTCTTTGACTCAATGAGTCAACGATGTATACAATGCATATATGAGGGTCCAGAGTAAAATAGAACTAGTGATTCAGAAACAACACAGGAGCAAATACCTGCAAACATTTTCAAATAACAATACTGTCCAAGGAACAATCCAATACAATACAACTAATACCCTACAAATACATTACCAAGGTGCAATCTATGATGTTATAACCCACTTTGTCAGGTCACAATTTTTCTAGCAAATCATCCATATTGTATTGCCTTATAGGTTTGAAGAGATTTATCTACACTAATAAGTTCACAAACTACATCAAATAAGGATTTAAAACAAAGGATCATTAAAGGTGATATAAAAGGGAAAACATATTAGTTACCATGAGTTCCTTATCTAGAATGTGTCATCTGACACCTAAGTTCAGCACTCGAGATACCATGGTTATCACCCATACACACCTAACGAAGGCAAGTATAAAATAATCACTTTTAAAAGCATTACACTAATTGAGGCATGCAAAAGTTAGACTTGTTTACCTCTGATTAATAGAGATTTTATTGAAACATCAAAGACTGTAACAAGCTTGATGCATGAGTCCCTTAATAGAGTTTAGAATGCCAAATTTAGCAACTTTCCAAATCACATTTCCTCCACTAACTTATTGAGTACATTGTTCTTTCCGATGAATTTTATAGCTTCCTTAAACTGAGAGGGCAAACAACTTATAACAAATGGTATATATATAACACAAATAATTCAGTAAAATAGCATTAACTCATTAAATGAGGGATTATAGGGATGTATAATAATGAATACTTCCTTACACGAGAATTTCCTGGAACATGCTTCATCTTATGTTCTATTCACTCTTCATATGCTTCATCCTTATGCCTCTTTGGCTCACTTGGTTCCAAATTCTTCCACTCTACTAGAATTGCAACATTCCCCTGTCAAAGGATGATAAACAATCTTATTTATTTCCCTCACTATATTTTGGATATCATTTGCTCTACAATAATTATATTGCCTACCTCTTTAACATTATGAAACTTTCTTTTGTTTTTCCTATAAAATTCAGCCCTAGAAATGAAAACATACGCCTAATTACTACCACATTTATGGATATTATTCCTATGCTTAAGGATATTTACTACTAAGTTTAGTTCTGTTACTACTACATTTCAACAAATTTACTACTATGTTTAGGAATTTCACATAGAATACTTATAGTTTTAGAACTCTTACTCAAAAGTTTAGGGACTTTACTAATTGAATTAGAAAATTTTACTTCCAAGTTTAGACCCATTACTAATGTTGCTACTAGATTATCAGAATTTATTCCAAAATGCAGAACTTATTCCAAAATGCAGAACTTATCCCAAATTCAGGTTTTAAATAAATCAACAATATCCAATGCACAATAACATAAAGATAGTAGGAATTTCATATCCACAAGTCTAAATCTAAAGTCTTGTCATTCACGGCCCAAATTCCCTTAGCCAATAATATTGAGACATGCATTCGATTCTAATGTAAAAGCATGTACATACTAGCATTCGATTCTAATGTAAAAGCATGTACATACTAGTATTGTAGAAGGAATGAAAGTTCGAATCTCGTGACCCATCGAATGAGAAGAAGAGGTGCTGCTTACCATTGATTCTCACAGATTTGCGAGCATGAGAGAACCTGTTGAAGGCTAAGTCTGGTACACGTTCTTGAAATCGTTGAAGGATGCTCATTCAGTGAAAAATCGTCTAGGGATTTTAAGTGGCCAGTTGCAAGAGAAACTGTCTAAGAATTCTCAGTTACCAATTATAGGAGAAAACAATTGAATG
This sequence comes from Erythrophleum fordii, assembly GCA_032878935.1. Classification (NCBI taxonomy): domain Eukaryota; kingdom Viridiplantae; phylum Streptophyta; class Magnoliopsida; order Fabales; family Fabaceae; genus Erythrophleum; species Erythrophleum fordii. Next base: position 40,536,967 of record JAVQMF010000053.1, on the reverse strand, counting down.
CGGCAATGGAGGGGCGAGGAGGAAGAGAACCGTGTTTGGAGGGCTTTTGAATTCGGTTTGATTCGAATAGCTTATGTTATAGAGAAGGGTATTTTTGTCCATTATTTTTATTTGGTCTTGTAGAGGAATATTGATTTTTAAGGTCCTTCCCAATAAATATTAAGTGGTATGGGTCCTCTGTACTAATTTTTTCTAATTAAAATTAAATAAATTCTTTTAAATGCAAAAGGCTTTCTTCTGCATTCAATATTTTTTAAATAAAAAAAATATTTTTTTAAAACATGGAGGGCTCTCCACATTCACAGGTATATAGGTGTCAAAAAGAAAAATACCTTGTTTGTTCAATTGAATAGAATTGCAACCATAGTGGAATGACCATTCTATCATAGTGTTGTAGTGTGAATTACATGTATAAAATTATACACATCTTATATGTATAAAAAAAAATTGCCTTCTAAGGATGCTTTTTTTTTTTTTTGGGAGCAAATATTTGGAAGTCAAAGACGTTGTTCTAGCTCTAAGACTAAGGATAATTGTAATTAATTGGCAGATGTTTAGATCTACCAACAAAACATCAGCAACACGAATTGAATTGACAATTGTTTGATCAATGCGGTTCTATCCCATCAATGGAATCAATCCTTGTTGAATAAGGATCATTTTACGTTGCACTTTCTTATTTGTCAAGTTAAATTTTCAATTAATAACTTTCAAAATAACTCATGACACATTAATTTGTTTTTCTTACCAAAAAAAAATTGTTTCAACATGAATGACATATTAAATTTAATTCTTAGAAAAAATCATACTTCAAATAAAAATTAAATTTTTAATGATTCGGAGGCTCCTACAACCATGAAGCCAAGGGACATTGGTAGGAGCTTGGCGCTCTTAACTTTGTATAATTTGTAATATATATATATATATATATATATATATATATATATATATATATATATATATATATATATATATGTATGTATAATTTTGATAAAAATTAAATATGATCTCTTCTCCAAAAAAGAAATATATATATATATATATATATATATATATATATATATATATATATATATATATATATATATATATATATATATATATATATATATATAACTGCCCATAAAATTATATATAATTCCTTAATCATTTTATATTATATTATTTGTATTTAACTCTTTCACTCATATAAGATTTATTATTTTTTTATTTTTTTATTATATCCTTTAGTGTTAGCCCCTAATTTCTTCGGCCTTGGCCCCTGGGTGCCTATAAAGCTCGGCAACTTGACCTCGAGGATTACGCTTCGGGTCCGAGTCACAGACGCACTTGCTTTTGCTTTTTGTATACCACGTCCCATTAATAATTGTATATATAGTAATCTTTCTTTACGATGATGTCTCTTTTTTTGTTTTTGTTTTAATTAATCTTTTTTCATTGCACCTTTTAATATTGACACAATCTTTATGCGAATATTGTTCGAGCAGAAAGATAAGCATGGTGGTATCCAATGCGAATATTGCACTTCACCACACAGGAGTTTAGCCTTTTAATATTTTAATGAAAGTCCCACACGGTTTTTTGTTTTTCTTATTTAATGAAAGCCCCACGCAAGGGCGGTTGGCTTTCAATCATAATAGTATAATATTATATATATATATATATATATTATCTTGATTTTCAAAAAATCCAACGATAAGATAGTTCAATTTTCTTAAAAACAAAAATTTTACAATATTGGTTTGATTGCAGGAAAAAAAAAACTTATATATAATTCTATATACTTCTATTATCAAATTTTTTAATCAAAATATAATAAGTATATAATTATTTAATAATATAATAAAAAATATATAATTTTTATTGAAAATTATATAATTCTTCAATTAAATTATACAATTATTATATGATTGTTAAAAAAAAATATACATTTATCATATTTTTAACTAAAAATTTTAATAATAAAAATATAAAAAATTAGACTTTAAGACTAGTTCTTTGATTATATTGTATGGTTCTGTGGTGCTATAAGTGGGGCATGTCATGACCCCGTTTATGTGGTTCTATGGTTTTGCAATTTGTGATGTAGGTTACTTAGGCCTTGAGAAAAATTTTATTTATATCCCATCTCCTTTGTCTTTTTTTATTTTAAATAAATGTATGGACTAAAATTGAATCTGTAACTCATCCAAGTTTGTCGTTTAATGCATCTTCTATATATATATATAAGGAGGATGAATTACATTGTAGAATAATGTTTTGGAACTGTTTGTGGATCTTACTCCATTCCCCCCGCCCCCAAATTTCTTCTATTCAATTCAATTTTTTTTTTGCTTTTTTTTTTTAAATTTAAACTAGACCATGTAATTGATATAAGTATTATATAATTGCATAATACCTACATTTTACTTAACTTCTTTCTCCCTTCTTTGTCTTTCTCTCTCTTCACACAAGCATCTTCTCTTTCATTTTGCACCGATTTATTTCCAAACTATTTGGAAGGAAAGGAACTGCAAATATAAATTTTTTAGGTATAAAGGATGCTCGTGAGTGGGTAATTAACTAAATTTTTTTAACTTTAATTGAATCCACCTATCATTACACTTAAAAAGTTGCTTATGGTCTCACTCAAACAAAGCGTTATAAGTTATTATTAGAATATCATAATTGGACCTGTCTTATCTCCTAATAAGTCCTTTCAACATGTTTTTATAAAAACTCAAAATATTATTAATTAATGACAGCATATCTTTTAACATTCTTGTATTGAAAAAAAGATTAAAATAGAGTTTTGGTCTTTAAACTTCACTTATCCTTTCAAAATAATCCCTCAAATCTAAAGCATTTTGAAATAATTCTTTAAATTTTCAAATTGTCTTGCAAAAAGTTCTTTTAAGTAAAGTTCATTAAAATAATTAATAATGTTAATTTGAATGCTAATTTGGCAATTTTGTACTTCCCCCCCCCCCCCCCCCCTCTCATATTTTAAGTAATGAGTTCGCAGTCAATTAGTATTAATTCAAAATTTTAAATGAAAAGGAGGAGATCAAAACGCACTTCAGCCTCATTCTTCTTCCCTCCCCGTTAACGTCTCCCGGGCAAGAAGACAACTTGATCAGCGACAGCAGTGGCTTGTGACTTCACAGTGGCCATTATCGTCCTACCAAAGAGAATTTCAAGGAATTTATCTCATGTCTCCTTTTTCTATTTTCTTTTTCTGTTTTTTCATCATTCTTGTATTGGTTGGTGAGAGCTCTTGGTTTTTATTTTGTTGTTCTTGATGTTGAGATTGTCCAGTTTTGTTTCGTTTTGTTTCCTTCATTTTCTCTTTTTTTTCCCCCCTCCATGGTGTGTGGTTTTGCTTCAGAGTTTTTCATTGGCTGGAATTTTCTTACAGGAAGACGTGCCACTTGAAGAGGTTTTTCAATCCATTAATACATATTTAGAAATTATTCTGTAAATGTAATTATATTTTTTATTGAGAGTGATATGTTTTTTAAGGATATTATATTTTTATTATAATATAATTAATTACTAAATATAGAATAATATTTTATTAAATAATTATTTATAATATTAATGTATTTAGTAATTAATAATTTTAAAAAATTTAATTTAATTTTTTATATAATTATAATAGTAATCAATTACAATAAATAAAATATTATTTTATATTTAAGCTTTTTTTTTGACAATGGTATTTTGGCCTTTTCTTACTATCCATTTTTCATTCCTTCAAATTTTCTTTCTATCAATCATGCACTTAGGAAAGTATTTCGTTTTTTTTGCAAGTTATACCAAACAAATTTGCAAGTTCCCTGCACATCTCTAAAGACGTGTAGGGATGCATTTTTTTAATAAACTATTTAAATTAATTTAAATAGTTTATTTTTTAAAAGTTTTTTAAATTTTAAATTTTTTTATTTTGAAAGATGTAAAACGTAAAATAAAAAATTTTTTGATTATAAATTTTAAAAAATAATGATTTAAATTAAAAAATCAAAAATAAAAAATTTAAAATCTCAATTGCACAAAATTGATGTAGATGGTCTACGTGGGATATGCAGAGAAAGAAGATGTAGGACCCTAGTTCTAAACGTAGAAAGCGCCTAAAGGTGTGTTTGGTTGGGGGTTTTTGGAGGGGAGGGGAAGGGAGGGGTGGGGAGGGGTGGGGTAGGATATTTTTTTAGTTTTAATTTATTTTTTTGTCTCTTTTAATTTTTTAATATTTTAATATATTAATATTTAATAAAAATTAAGATAATTTTTTATCAGAAATTAAAAATAAAAAAGATTGAAATTTATAATTTTTTAAAAAATTATTGATATAAATAATTTTTTATAAAAAATAAAAATAAAATAATATAAATAGTAAATTTGTCTAAATATAATTACTTTCCTTCCTCTCCCTTCCCCTTTTAAACCAAATAATAATCTCTCATTCCCTCCCCTCCTCTCCCCTCCCTTCCATTAACCTCCTCTCCCTCCCCTTTGTTGAACCAAACGGACCTTAAAGCAATAATATATGAGGGGGAACCTATAATTTGCCAGTTAATTGTCTCTGGTTGTCTGTGTTTGTTGCAGTTGGGCTTTCCTCATTTTATTGGAATTTCATATTCAAATTTTAATTTTTTTTAAAATGTATGTATAAATAATTACTTAATAATATTTTTATAAAATATTATTTATTATTTAATGTTGTTATTTATTGATTTTTTTTGTGATAATGTAGTGAAAAAAATATTTTTTACTTGATAATATTTGTAAATTAATATTAATAATTTTCGTTATAACATTTTTTATTATTTAATATTTTTATTATTTATTATTTTTGTGATTATGCAATGGGAAAATTTTTTTATTTGATACCATTTGTAAGATAATATTTAAATTGTTTATTATCACATAAAATAGAAATTCCTGATAATCAAAAGTAAATGTATAATAGATTGAATCATAAATGTAAAGGATTTAATGATAAATCTAACAAGGCATAGAAGAGTTTATTGTTTTTGGTTAAAAAAACGGACCTAATTTGGAAAATGTAAAAAAATTAGATATCCAAGTTCTAAACATAAAAATAAAGCCTATATTACTATTAACAAGGTAAAAGTTGATTTTTATAAACAGGTTTCAACCAAGATATTAGTATTGGATTTGTCATGATGAGATTGAACCACTTTCTAACATACACATTGTTACTACATCTAACTTAGGATTAGTAAATAAAAAACATAATAATTGATATGAAAGAATGATTTTTGATGCAATTGGACCTTATCTTTTATGTTGGTAGTAATGATAAAGTAGATTATAATAATAATATTAATCTTGTTGCAGAACTTTCAAATTTAAAAGTTCAACAATTTTTTATTTATCAAATGTATATTAACAACCACTGTGGTCAGAATGTAATAATTAATCTAAGCTATCTATTGTCACGAGAATGTTTAGTATTAAATTTAACAACAATATGTCACAGTATAGTTTAAGTCAATTTGCAAGTCTTATAAAAGATAGTTACCTACCTGATAATGTCATACCTGAGAATTGGTACAAAACAAAGAAGCTAATATTTAAACTTAGTTTATCTATTCAAAAAATTGATATTTGCATTAATTAACATATGTTGTATTATAAAGATGATATAAATGAGATAATACGTAAATTTTATAGAACAACTAGACATAAAACTAATAGACATGGTTGAAAACAAAGTTATAAGAAGATTTTAATAAAAAAGAATGTATTATTTACCAATTACCTCTAAATTGCAAAGACTTTATGTCCCAATAAGTTTGGCTGAGTTTATGTGATGGCATTGGAATAATAGAAGATATGAAGGTACACTGTATCATCCTTTAGATGGAGAAGTATGAAAAATTTTGACAAAGTATATTCCAATTTTGTTATAGAACCATAAAATGTTAGATTGGGCTTATGTATAGATAGGTTTAGTTCCCATAATCAATCTACTTCACCATATTCATATTGTCCTATAATAATTACTCTTTACAATCTTCCACTTGAATTGTGAATTACTGCACCTTATTTTTTACTACAATCATTCTTAACCATAAAGTCCTAATATTTAGATCGATATATTCTTGCAATTATTAATGCCTTTAAAAAGCAGAATTTTTAGATAAAAGTAACATTAATTTAGATAATAAATGATTTTTAGCATATAAAATGTTGTGAGGGTGGAGTACTACTAGGAAATTAGCTTGTCTTTATGTATAGGCAATTTAAAAGCTTTTACTCTAAAGTATGGAAAAAAAAATCCTTGATTTAATTGTCATTGATAGTTTTTACTTATGAGCCATATTTTTAAAAGGAATAAAGATTCATTCAAAAAAAAAAAAAGAGTTGCAAAAGCCCCAGTCCCGAGAGATTGGATGGAGGAGAATTGTAACAACATATAAATACCCTTTCTAAAATAGTAGAGCATAAGGTCTTTACATTGCTAGGTTATAGAAAAAATTACAACTAAACAAAATAAAGTATATTTTAAGGGCTTCTATATTAAAAGTATCTATTTGTTCATCATAATTTAGATATGATGTACTTAGAAAAAAAATCTATTTGATAATATATTTAATACATTAATGGATATCAAAGGAAAGATGAAAAATAAGATGAAAGCTAGGATGGATTTGAAGTAGTATTGTAGGTGGAGAAACTTAGAAATACGAGAATTAGCCCTAGCACATGGGTTAAAGCTAAAACTAACTTCAATTTCATATTGGAATAGAGAAAGGTTATATGTGGACGGGTAAAAGGATGGAAAATGCCTAATGAATATTCCTTAAATTTGTCAAGATGTGTAGATTTGAAGAAAGAAAAGTTATTTGAACTAAAAAATTATGATTGTCATATCATTATGGAATGTTTGCTGCTAATTGCTTTTAGTGCACTGCTTGAGTAAATCTTGAAGCCTATAATTAAGCTAAGTTGATTCTTTAAAGACTTATGTTTAGCGGTGTTAAAGGTGAATGATTTATTACAAATGAAATGTAGCATTTCTTTCATTCTTTGTAAGTTAAAAAGAAATTTCACTTAAATTCTTTGATTCTATGAAAGTTGTGCCAGTCTATTTTCCATAGAGTAGTCTAATATTGATGGATGTATCTCTTTAAAAGATAATTAATACTTATGTGATATTTTAACCATTTATAATTAGTCTATATTCTAATAATTTCTAATTATCCCTAACTGATTATTATTTAGGCATACAAATTTTTAAATAGATTAAAATGGACTATTAAAAATAAAGGTTATGTTGAAGGTTCTATTTATGAAGTGTATTTACCATAATAGATATCACACTATTGTTTACACTTCAAGTCATATGTATATTCTATATGAACAAAAGTTGCTCGAAATGATTGTGTGGATAAGCAGAGCTAAGTAAGCCAACTTTATCAATTTTCAATAAAATTGGATATTCATTTAAAAAAGTGCTTTACTCACTATTTGAATGATAAAAAACTAGGTGCTACTCATCTTCATGTCCTGTTGAATTGCAATGAAGTCAAACTATATATTGAGTAAATGCTTGACTTGTCATTATGTTAAGGTTAATTATTATTTGTGTACTAATACTTAAACTGCACTACAGGACTTTTGAGCAAGATTTGAAAAAAATAAATATAAAATTGACTCCATGACTGAGTTACAACGTATACTTGTAAGACTTAATTTGGGAACCATATAGAGTGGTACAACTCTAGCCAATATATTTGGGGAATAAATACAAGTTTTATACCAAATCTTGGAATGTTGGAATGAAGACGATAAATAGTGAAATTTGCATAAAAGGAACAGGGAACAATAGAGAAAATGACCATTTTTGGCATCCTTAAAGAGGTGTTATACTTACAATATCTAGGAGAACCTGTAAAACAATTAGTCTTATTTTATTGTGATTGGTTTGATCTTATTATGTATTGTGGGATGAAATTATACAAGGATTATGGAATCATTGAAATTAAACGTACTAGAAGGCATAAAAAATTTGATCCATTTGTGTTTGAAAAATAAGTTATGTAAGTTCATTATGTGTCATATATTGTGAGAAGTAGAGATAAACTAAATTGGTAAGTTGTCTCTAAAACTAAACTAAGAAGTTTGGTGGATGATAATCATACATCAAAGATTGCTTATCAAGATGATGATGCTCATGTTAGTGTAGTAGACAATGAGATATTAGGTGACACCTTAGATGATAAGGGAGATAGCTATACCTTTACGATTCCTCACAACATCCATTTGACTACATAAAGAATTGTCCTCATACTTGGCAAAGCTTTGGGTCTTTCTTGATTTGCCAACATCCATTTCACATTTGGGTTATCATCAGAATTAAACTAAAGAGTTTGATAGATAATAGTTATACATTAAAGACTACTTATCATTTGATGAGGCTTGTGTTAGTGTAATAGATAATAAGATATCGAGTAATACCATATGAGATAAGGGAGACACCTATAGCTTAGCAATTCTCAACAACATCTATTTGACTACATAAAGAATTGTCCTTATACTTAAGAAAGCTTTGGGTCTTCCATGATTTACTAATATCCCTTTTATATTTCTATTCTGTTACCTTACAAAATGATATAGTAAAGAAATTCAATCCTAAATTTTAGATACAAAATTTGTTTATAACCATATGATAATGATGACTTGCTAATTTTGGATGAGAAACAGATATATTTTATGATAAATTAGGGAGGCAAAGTACTTTTCTCTTGACTAATATGGCTAAATTTTTATTCAATCAAACAAAATAAAGAAATTATTTCAATTGCGATATCTTTATCAGTTTGAGCCTCATTTTATGATTGATTTTTATCTTAGGAGAAAGTAGAAGAGTGTGGAAAGAAATGAGAAAAGAGAGAGAAGCCAAAAAGTAAAAAGGCAAGTGGATCAAGTCTTCTTGCTACAACTAGAACGTAATTCACTATAGCGAGGATGTGCTTTCGCTGTAGCAAGGAAGTCACTTCACTATAGCAAAGTCGCAATGCATACAAATTTCAAGGAGCTTTTAGCTATAACACTACTAGTAGCGAGTTCAGTAGAAATCTGGGCACCTATAAGCTCTTGTTATAGTGAGAGTCACCCCTCGCCATAGTAAGGTTGGCTTTTGAAATGCACAGCTTTGATTTGCGACCTAAAAAATGCGAGAAGAAGCTAGGGTTTCGTCATTCAGCAAAGGGGAGCCATTCTGGTCGACTGGGAGAGTAAGAAAATGCATAAAAGGTGTGGGGGAAGCTTCATATTAATTGGGAAATCGTTGATTCTGTGAAAGATTTTTTTGATTAGGTGTTTCTACTCCATCTTCTCTTCAAGTTAATGTATTTGTTGATATGTTTGCTGAGCTTGTCTGTGTATTTTAAGCCATGAGTGGCTAACTCTTGTAACCCTTAGGGATTCTCTGAACCTTTAAGCTTTGGAAATTAATTCCCTTTTGATTATGTTGGATTATTGAAGAATTTAATGCTTAATCTGAATTATAATTTTATTCTATTGATTGGCCAACTCTAGTTTGATGATAGGTTTTATAATTAACCTTTAAAAGAAGGGAATTACTTATAGACCATTGATTAAGTAACTTAGGATTAGACATAGTCTAATTTATAATTGAGATAGAAATATACTCAGGGATCCTAGGTAGTTTAGATCAAGTCTGAGCTTAATTGTATGTTAACTTCTCATTTGAGATATCAAAGAGTTGAGGGTTTGAATGGATCGAAAGACATTTTTAACTAATTAGACCTTTGACTCTAAAATCGACATTAAGCTAATTAATTAAAAAGAAAAATGATTGACATTGTGTAAAAAGGGAATTAGAATTCCTAGGGTGTCTTTAATTGCTTATTTTTGCTTAAAACCATTTTCATTACTGTTAATTGCCCTTGAATTAATTTTCACAAAAATTCAATCACAACTTGATTTGTTTAACTAAAATGAATATAAGAAATCTAATACCTCATCACTAATCGTATTGATTATCTGAGGGAACGACCTTGACTCATCATTTACTACTCTTATGGCTCGTACACTTACAGTACTATTATTATTTTGGTGAGCATCAAGTTTTTGGCGTCGTTGCTGGGGAATCAAGGCAATTAATTAGTGAAGAGAATTAGAAGACTTTGAATAGTTTTAGCTTAAGTATTTAGTTTCTTTTTATTTACTCTCTTGTTTAATTATGCTTTCATTTGTTAGTTGCAGTAATTTTATTAGTAATTTCTTAATTTATTACCTTTTGGTTTCTTTGGTTTAGTTAGATTCTTGATCTATACTCATTTGTTTTTGTAGGTACATTAGTTTATGCCACCTAAATCCAGATCTAAGAGAACATCTAGAAAGAAAAAGAATTTGACGGATATTTTGGCTGAAGGGTCTGTGCTAATTCAACCTGAGAGTGGGGTAAACATTCTTGCTATGAATATGATACACGAAGATAATTAGAATTGGACTATCAAGGATTTTGTAGGAAGAACCATGAGAACTACTCAGCCTAGCATTGTGATACTAGATTTTCAGGCGAATAACTTTGAGTTAAAGCCAGTGATGATTTCAATGCTTCAAATGAATGGGCAATTTGGTGGTAAATCAACAGACGATGCTAATAGACACATATTATTTTTCTTGGAAGTCTGTGATTCTTTCAAATAGAATGGAGTGCCCAAGGATGTATTAAGGCTTAGATTATTCCCTATCTCTGTCAAGGATGATGCAAAAGAATGGTTGCTCAATTTGTCGGAAGGATTTATCAACAATTAGGATGACTTAAAAGCAAAATTCAGAGCTTACTTCATTCCAAATAACAAAATTATTGATGCTAGACGTGATTTAATCAACTTTAAGCAATTACCAGATGAGCACCTTTATGTGGCTTGGGAAAGATATAAACATTTGATGAGATAATGTCCAAGTCATGGCATGGATGAATGGGCTATTGTATAAAATTTTTGCGCCAGACTTAATGCACAGTCAGACACTATGCTAGCCTCGATTCTTAATGGTAGTTATGACCAACTCCCAGTAGATGAGGTGATGAAGGTACTTGATAATCTATCTGAAAGTTATTCTCATAGAGAGGATGAAAGACTAGCAATTCCTTAAACATTTAATACTAAAGAAGATTCTTCCGCTCAACTGGCTGCTATTTTATCGGCATTGAATAAGCATTTTAATTTGCTAGAATCGCAAGTACAAAAGAAGATTGCTTTGAATGTGTGTTTTACACAAGTCGCTTATATTGCATGCGAGCAATGTGGTGAGATACATATGCAAGACCAGTGCCCAATGTTTATGCAATCAGAATTAGTGAATTATGTGGGAAACTTTTAAAAGAGTCAAAACAACCCTTACTCAAACACCTATAACCCTGCATGGCGTAATCACCCAAATTTTTCTTGGAAGAATGGTCCATCACTTAATCAGCCATCATCTTCTAGAACAAGGCCAACTCAACCTCCTGGGTTTTCTCAAGTGATAAGACAAAATGTGCTTATTCAAGAGCCCAAAACTATTTTAGAGGATGTTTTGGCTAAGTTTATAACTACTTAAATCAAGAATAATAAAGAGCAAGCTAACATTAATGCAAGGGTGGACTCCTCTCTCAAGAATATAAAAGTGCAAATAGGGCAGTTAGCTTTTGCTGTGAACGCACTATATCAAAGAGGCTTGTTTGATACAATTCCTAATCCAAGGAGAGATGGCAAATAAGAATATAAAGTTATCACTTTGAGAAAGGGTAAAGAGCTCCCTGAAGTACAAGTTCAAGTGAAGGAGCCAAACAAAGTGAATTTTAAAGGTCCATCAAGTGTTATTCAGATTGAAGATAAAGAACTTCAATAGAAAAAAGAGGAAAAGACTGCTGGTTTGGATGCAAAAGAAAAGGATAAGAAAGGGAACTATAAAGTGGAAAAGTCGAATATAATTGAAGAAAAGACAGTGATGCATCTTAAAATGGTGCCATCACCTCCATTTCCACAGAGATTACAAAAGAAAGTTCTTGATGATCAGTATAAGAAGTTTTTGGACCTGTTTAAGCAACTCCACATCAATATACCCTTCTCTAAGGCTTTAGAGCAAATGCCTAAATATGTTAAGTTCCTTAAGGATAAGCTTATCAAGAAGAAGCAGTTTACTGAATTTGTAACAGTGGCTTTGATAAAGGAGACCACTAATATACTCAAATCCAATCTTCCAACTAAGTGTAAAGATCTTGGTTCTTTTTCTATCCCTTACATGATTGGGGGCAAATTTGAGGGTTAAGCACTTTGTGATTTAGGATCTACTGTAAACCTCATGCCATTATCTGTTTTTAGAAAGCTACAATTAGGTGAGGCCAATCCAATAGCTGTCACTTTACAATTGGCTGATAGAAGCTTTTCTTATCCACATGGGATCATTGAAGACGTGTTAGTGAAGGTTGGCCCTTTCATTTATCCTGTTGATTTTATTGTGCTTGATATTGAAGATGATAGAGATATCCCATTGATAGTGGGGAGGCCATTTCTAGCTATTAGCAGAGCACTCATTAATGTGGAAAAAGGGAAAATTATAATAAGGCTTAGGATGAGCAAGTCACCTTTAGTGTGGAGAAAGTTATGAAGCATTTGGGTAGTGTAGAAGAATGCTCAAGGGTGTCTATTGATGAAGAGGTAATTTAAGAAGAATTGAATTCTTTTGCTTTCACTGATCCTCTTGAAGCAGTACTGATTGGTAAAATAAGTACAGGAGAGGTGATAAAAATGGAAATTGAACACAAACTTAATGAATTTAGACTTGTGGCTTAGCAGAATGGGCAATTTGAATTATTGGAGTTGGCTTCACGAAAAATTCATGCTCTCCCACCATCCATTGAGCAAACTCTAAGTTTAGAGTTAAAACCTCTTCCACCGCATCTTAAATATGCTTATTTGGGAGAAAGAGAGACTTTACCAGTCATAGTCTCGTCTACATTAATACTTCTCCAAGAAAAACAACTACTGAAAGTGTTAAAAAGAGCACAAAAGGGCCATTGTTTAGACCATAGCCGATATAAAAGGGATTAGTCCAGCCATTTGCATGCATAAAATTCTTTTAGAAGATGACCATAAGAAATTAGTGGAGAATCAAAGGCAATTGAATCCTATAATGAAAGAAGTGGTCAAGAAAGAGATTATCAAGTGGCTGGATGTTGGTATTATCTATCCCATATTTGATAATAACTAGGTATGTCCAGTGCAATATGTCCCTAAGAAGGGAGAAATAACTATAGTGCATAATGAGAAGGGTGAAATGATTGTCACAAGAACAGTTACAAGTTGGAGAGTTTGTATGGACTATAGGAAGTTGAACACAGCTATAAGAAAGGATTATTTCCCGCTTCCATTTATCGATCAGATATTAGATCGTCTGGTAAGAAAAGAATTCTCTTATTTCTTGGATGGCTATTTTGGTTATAATCAAATTGCAATCACTCTTGTGGATTAAGAAAAAACTACTTTTACATGTCCATATAGAACTTTCGCATTTAGATGAATGCCTTTTGGATTGTGTAATGCTCTTACCACATTTCAAAGATATATGATGTCAATTTTCTCATACATGATTGAACATATCATGAAAGTCTTTATGGACGACTTCTCAGTGTTTGGCATCACTTTTGAAGAATGTCTGAATAATTTGACACGGGTTTTGTAAAAATATGAGGATACCAATTTAGTTTTCAATTGGGAAAAGTGTCACTACATAGTTGTAAAGGTATAGTACTTGGGCATAAGGTGTCAAAAACATGATTGGAGGTAGATTGGGCTAAGATTTCAGTTATTGAACAATTACCACCACCTATAAATGTGAAAGCTATTAGAAGTTTCTTGGGGCACGTTGGGTTTTATCAAAGATTCATCAAAGATTTCTCAAAGATAGCTAAGCCTTTATTTCAATTGCTTGAAAAGGATACCCCATTCAAGTTTGATGCAAATTGCTTGAAAGCTTTTGAAGAGCTTAAGTAAAAACTTATTACAGCACCAATTATAGTGGCCCTTGATTGGTCAATATCCTTTGAGGTTATGTGCGATGCAAGTGATTATGCGGTTGGAGCTGTGCTTGGCCAAACATAGGGGAAGATCTTTCATCCTATTTATTATGCAAGTAAAACTCTAGTTAGAGCATAGGTAACATCTTAAAGAGGTAAGTTGAGATCCTGGTGGTCTGGTTCATTCAAAGTGGTCTTTGTGACATCTTATGGAGCTATCAAAGTTAAAGATGAGAAGTCAGGAGATCAATTTAAAGTAAATGATCAAAGATTTAAGTATTATTTAAGTGATGAGATCGACAGGCAGACAACGGTCCATAGCTTCGCTCAACCTCCCTGATTGGCTGACAAAGTGTAGCTGAGGATTATAAACCAAGCGCTACTTGGGAGGCAACCTAATTTTTCTTTTTGTCTTATGTTTGAGTTTCCTGTTCTTTTTGTCTTTGGTTTGATCTTCCTTTTTCTCTATGTGTTTTGTAGGTTTGGTGTTGCTATTGAAATGTTGGATATTTGGGAATAAGCTGTTGGAAGGAAAGGACAAGCCCAATCATGATTTTCAGAGAGTTTCTAACTATTAATTATTTGATTATGTTTTGTTAAAGTTTGATGGCAATGGGTTAAGTAATTGCATGATAGGAGGTGTAAATAAGGTTAAAAAGTACTTATTTAAACCTTTAGGTAGGGGGTTAATCATTCAAGATAAAAAAAATATTTCGCTACAACAAGGTGTCTATCTCGCTATGGCAAGGCTACTTGTTCTACGTCTGGTACATTAACCAGAGAGTTCCTTACTATGGCCTAGGCTATGGCGAGTCAGAGTGTGAGTGATGTTAAGTGTTATCGTTACAGTGAGAACACCATTTTGCTATAGCGAACTCCCTGTGTTTCTAATATAGTACAAAGTCCAGAGAGTATCTCGTTATAGCTGGGCTATAGCGAGTAAAATGTGTTGGGAAAATTTTTCAAATATCCTCGCTATTGCGAGATGGCCAACTTGCTATAGCAAATGCAATATGTTCATGGACCAGTACAAACACCAGAGAATTTCTTGCTATAGCCTAGCTATAGCGAGATTTTTCAGAGACCAAGAATTACCTAAGTATACTCGCCATTGCGAGAGGCACTTTCACCAATACGAAACTAGCAGCTTTGCTTTTGATACTTCTTCCAAAGTCCCCTCGCTATTGCCTAAGCAATAGCGAGGCAATAGTAAGGTCTCTGACCATAATAGATAAATAAAAAACCTAATTTCAATTAACCTAATAACAAAATTACCTTTAGATACACCCCCATTTCTTGTTTTCACTATTCCTCACTACTGAGTCCTTGAGCCCCTATTCATTTCCTCCTTTCTTCTGCTAAATCTCTCACCTTTCACGTTCTCATTCCTCTTGTGCATCACTTGCCTTGCATCAGGTACATTGTTCGCCCCTTTTATTTCCTTAATCACTATTTTTTTAGTTGTATCTATGGTCATTAGGGCTAAGATTCATTTTGCATTTATCTACATAATTAGGGGTCAATAGGTCAGCATTTTTGGTTGCATTCTTTGGTTGACTATTTCTGTGAAGAAAGTTCTCATTAATCTGGACTTTTTGACCTAAATCAACATTTTTGGAAATTTGCTCGTTCTCGCTATAGCGAGAATGAATTCGGTGTAGCGAGTTCATGCGTTTTCTAGAATGTACTCTTTCTTTTTTGGGCTTTTCCTGCTATGTTTGCTTCATTATTTCTTTTTCCCTAACACCTTGTTTGCTCTCTGAGGTTCATTTTCATATTATCAGCATGTCACATTCATTTGATTTACAAATTTTTCCTTTTCATCATTATGCCTATAGATAGCACATTTGCCCCTGCTTGTTCTGTGGTTTGCTATAGCTATTGACACTGGTTTCTTTTTTATTGTTATTTGGATTTCAGAATTTATGGCCCCTAAAAAGTAGACAAAGATCGTTGAAGCATCTTTCTCGAAGCAAAAGAAGAAATCTTAAGACAAGGACCGATTTGCTTCTTCTAGAATTGAATTCTACTTTGAGCGGCTTTTCTCTGACCGAGGTGTAGTTGAAGATAGATATTATGAGCCCCACGTCTTGGATTTCACCTATTGGGACTTTGAATGGCATGGCTTACAAGGTTTCACAAAAAAACCAGTGCATCGGATTCCTTTGATGATCCAAGAACTATATGCAAATTTTGAAGACACAAAGGGGGATGAGGATGAATACTATTACCATTCTGCCTATGTACGAATCAATGAGAAGGTCATTTAAGACTTTTATGACTTACCTGATGTTGCAGAATGTGCCTTGCAGTCTTACTTGGCTAACCAGCAGTCCATCCCCTAGGAAGAGGTGGAGACGACATTGTAAATGAAGGATGAGCACGGCTGACTAATAAAGTATATCCGATTAACCAACTGAATAAGCCTGCTTGATATTGGCTGCAATTCATCACCAGCAACATTCTGACGAGTTCTCATGGGTCCGATATAATCCAAGAACGAGCTGTGTTGACTTGGTGCTTTATGACCAGGAAGCAGGTGAATATTCCTCGTCTTATGTTCCTTAACTTTAAGCAAGTGGCAAGGTTAGATTGGGCAAGCTTGGCATACCTTCATATATTTACTGAGTTACTCTTAATAGGGGGAAATCGAGTATCTAAAAAAGATACTGTGTTCAAACCAAAAGGGCCTTTTAAGTATGACAGCATGAAGGATGAGTTCGGAAGACCTTGCAAATATCGAGCACCAGCACAAGCACAGCCTGAAGCATTTCTACCTCCTCTACAGTAGTGAGTGAGTGCTTTAGAGCTGATGATGCAAAATGCACCACCTTAAACTCAATTTGAGGGTTGGGTGAGGGATTTCATTGACAGGTTAGAGGGGCATGTCCTGTCAAAGAAAGATTAGCTACAGATGCTTATAGATTATCTGATGCCTGCCCCTCCATCTCCACCTTCAAAGGTTCCTCAGTCCTCGGTCATCGTTCTTCCACAAGACCATGCAATGTAAGATATGCCTGGGCCCTCTGACTCATAGAGCTTTTGTGTTATTTGCATGATCCTTCTTATTTCTCTGCTTTAAATTTTAGATAATTGTATATAGATTACTATATATCATCATGCTATTGGATTATACACTTGCTAGTTTTATACTTGATGTCTTACATCTAATGCCAACTTACTGTTTGTTGCATGGTCTCTGTATATTTTTTATCTTTCAGATACAACAGTTGTTCGTGCATCCTTCTCATCCTTAACTTTTTATATAAGGGGAGTCCCGTTTCTTTCTATCTCCTTACATCCCTTACCTCTGCCCTAGTCTACTTCTATTTTTCTGCTTCTTGTATCTTTTCTTTTACACATTACGAACAATGTTATCTTTAAGTGTGGGGGATGGTAAATATAGGCTAGGCGAATATATAGATTTAAATAATAAGGAGAATTACATCAATCATAATCAGTCCACCAAAATGCCTCCATTTTTAACCAGATTCAGCCCCTTCGCTTTAGATGAATACTAAACAATGAATGTGGGGGTTAGGCAAATTTGAAATGAACAAAGCAAGTAATGTAGTTATAGTATGTACCCATAATAGAAGCACTTCTCAGCAAGACGATTATTGAAGTAATTCAAGCTTTTTCTTTAGTTAGCTCTCATTTATTTTTTTAGATCTTCCCAATTTATTTGCTTTTGATGAATATCTAATTGTCATTTGAGAGAAGTATTTAGTGAAAAAAAATACAGATATATCTTTACTCTAATGGTTGAAATCACTTAGTAACCTGGAGTTTGCACAAAAAAGTGTGAACTTTTGTGTCAAATAATGATGAAATTAAGAGTATGCTAGTGAGCACTTTAAGGATTTCTTTAATTTGAATAACTGGATGGCTTCATAATCAATGTTGCCATTCACATAAAAAAGGATTAAGAGAATTGAGGAGGAGAAAATATAAAAAGAAAAAAAAAGAAGAAAAGAAAAGAATGAGAATGATTGTGCTGAGAGTAGTACTCTGTTGAACAATAAAGATCTCTCTTAATGAATTCTAACGATTGAAGTTAGAGTAAATAGTTGGATTGGGTCTTGAAAGTACATCGAGGGTTTATTGAAGATTACTTGATTGTTTCTTATAAAATCTATTTGTGGAACACACACACTTTAGAAATCAAGAGGGTGTTGCTATGGGTACATTGGTTTCGAAATTTAATTTGAGTTTTACTGAGCTTCTGCTTCTGACATTTGTTTCATTCTAAGTGTAGGAGAATTTGAAAATTAGGTTGATTAGGTGTTGATCATGGAAAAGAAATAGTTAACAACCACATTGATTGATAGTTTTTAAGAATTGCTTGAGGACAAGCAAGAATATCAATGTGGGGGAGTTTGATGACTCCCTAGTTTTGGATGAGAAAGAGATATATTTTATGATAAATTAGGGAGGCAAAGTACTTTTCTTTTGACTAATATGGCTAAATTTTTATTCAATCAAACAAAATAAAGAAAATGTTTCAATTGCGATATCTTTATCAGTTTGAGCCTCATTTTATGATTGATTTTTATCTCAGGAAAAAATAAAAGAGTGTGGAAAAAAATGAGAAAAGAGAGAGAAGCTGAAAAGTAAAAAGACAAGTGGATTAAGTCCTCTCGCTACAGCTAAAACATAATTTGCTATAGCGAGGATGCACTTTCGTTGTAGTGAGAAAGTCACTTTGCCATAGCGAAGTTGTGATTCATACAATTCCAAGGAGCTCCTAGCTATAATGCCAACAGTAGTGAGATTAGCAAAAATCTGGGTGCCTATAAGCTCTCGCTATAGCGAGAGTTACCCCTCGTCATAGCGAGATCGTCCTCTGAAATGTACAGCTTTGATTTGTGAGCTAAAAAATGTGAGAGGAAGCTAGGGTTTCGTCATTTAGCAAAGGGGAGCCGTTCTAGTCAACTGGGAGAGTGAGAAAATGCACAAGAGGTGTTAGAGAAGCTTCATATTAATCGGGAAATCGTTGATTCTGTGCAAGATTCTTCTGATTAGGTGTTTCTACTCCATCTTCTCTTCAAGTTGATGTATTTATTGATATGTTTGCTGAGCTTATTTGTATATTTCAAGCCATGAGTGGCTAACTTTTGTAACTCTTAGAGATTTTATGAACCTTTGAGCTTTAGAAATTATTTCCCTTTTGATTATATTAGATTATTGAAGAATTTAGTACTTAATCTGAATTATGGTTTCATTCTATTAATTGGCTACCTTTAGTTTGATGATGGGTTTTATAGTTAGCCTTTGAAAGAAGGGAATTACTTATAGACCATTGATTGAGTAACTTAGGATTAGACATAGTCTAATTTGCACTTGAGATAGAAATATACTCAGGGATCCTAGGTAGTTTAGATAAAGTTTGAGCTTAATTATATGTTAACTTCTTATTTGAGATATCAAAGAGTTAAGGGTTGAATGGATCGAAAGACATTTTTAACTAATTAGACCTTTGACTCTAAAATCGACATTAAGCCAATTAATTAAAAAGAAAAATGATTGACATTGTGTAAAAAGGGGATTAGAATTCCTAGGGTGTCTTTAATTGCTTATTTTTGCTTAGAACCATTTTCATTACTGTTAATTGCCCTTGAATTAATTTTCACAAAAATTCAATCACAACTTGATTTGTTTAACTAAAATGAATATAAGAAATCTAATACCTCATCGCTAATCGTATTGATTATATGAGGGAACGACCTTGACTCATCATTTACTATTCTTACAGCCCGTACACTTATGGTGCTATTATTATTCTGGTAAGCATCAGATAACAACAAAGTCTCAGTGAAAAGCATGATAAAAGAAATAGATGTAACCACCAAAGTAATGGTCACAAACAAGGCACTAGAATGAGTATTAATGCCAAGCAAGAATGAAAATGGATTTGAGATTTCATCTAGTTGATATCAAAGATGGGTTTATCTTGCCAATGCTAAAAACCATTTGCCTCCACTAATTAATAAAATGAAAGAGCATTATAGGAAATTGATGAAAGAAGAAGAGAGAAAAAAGAACAGAAGTCAAAGAAATGAAAGAGAACTCAAACTTGGTAATAAAAAATTCCAACAAGTAGGTGAGGATGAAAAGGGCAAAGGATGAACTCAGGCTTAGCAATGGACAATATGAATGATTATACCCACAATTTACCCCAACTCAAACCTCGGTCCATTGTTGTCTTTTTTCTCTCATACTATCACCTCTTCTAAAAGCAAGAGAATTCACCAACACTATCTGCTAGACCTTGAATATTGATGCTGGGCAACTAAGAAGCACGATGCAACAGGTGATGGTGGTGGTTATTCATGGCCTTTGAAGTTTCAATGCCATCTTTTTGCCATTGCAGAGATAGAAAATCAAAGGCTTAAATAACATAAGGCCTTTTTCCTCCATTCAAGTTAAAATTAAGGTCTTTTATGCCTTGAGAATAACTTTAGTTTTTAAAGTCTTTTATTATAAAATTTGAAAAGTTTAAGTCCTTAAATGTAATTTATCTATTAAGAATCTTGAAATTATAGCATTTCCTACAGCCATCATTTCAGTCATGCTAGAAATCCCTTTACTTTAACTAATCTTTAACTAAGTTCTATAATCTCCATCTTTATTGTAGTTACATTGTTCTGAGGCTGCAAGTAGTCTGTTGCATCATAGTAGTGCCATTGCTATCGCCTACACTTGGATGTAGCCATCATTATTAAGAATTGAAATTTACCAAAAGCATGATAAATGGACAATGGAGCAAGGCACTTTTAGAAAATGCATCTTAAATCAATATACTTGTGGAATTATAAAGGGAAAAGAAAAAATTTAACCAATAACTTAAAGGGACCTAAAACCAATGCATAAAGAAGGCTTAGACCAAAACATGTCCAGTAGCTTAAAGGAACCCAAAACATGCAATCAATCACATTGGAATAGAGGCATTGTTTCTACAACATTTGGATCAGCAGTTAAATATATGGTTGCATATATTGATAGTGATAATCTCTAACTATTTCAATATATGCTTTTAATACCAAGTATATTGCTGACAAGATGGAGTAATTGCAACATGACTTTTAGCAACAAACCATTATCCAACATCACACCATGTACAACCCTCCATATCTATACACTCATGCTATTTGTTTTGCAAGTAAGAAAAGTAAGAGGATTTACTATATATTGCAGGTAAGAAAACTCCTTTGTTGCTATTATAATGCTTTTAATGAAATTGAGTTGAGATTTCAATCAAATAAAAAAAAACACAAAAAAAAACAAGAATTAAATAAAAAGGAAGCTACTTGAAATGCTATATATCCATAATAACATACTGTGCCTTAAATCAAAAACTAGTGCCCTAAATCAAAGACATGTGCTCGAAATCGAAGATAGCTGCATTGAAGGATGAATTGAAAATGACAAGTGGCCAAAGAAGTAGATGAGAGTGGGATGGGATGGAACCAGATCCCCTACTCATATTTTCCCTACTCATCTTGATTTCAACTAATCATATCAAAGTTGAATGATCCAAATTTGATACTTTTAATTTTTCATATTTTTGATGTTTTACTTATTTCAAAAAATAAAAAATAAAAAATAAAAATGATTTTTTAACTATCAAATTTAAAAATAATAATAATTTAAATTTAAAAAATTAAAAATATTAAATATTAAATTTAGACCATCTAAATCAAATCTGGACGGTCCAGATTTAAAGAAGTACCTGCTCATCCTTTGAGGATGAGCAGAGGATCCAAGTCCGGGATGGGATTGCAGAGTGATCAGATAGATTTGGACCGTCTAAATCTGACGTGAGTAGTTCATATTTCAATATTTTAAATTTTTATTCCAATTATTCATTTTTTTTATTTTAAAGAAAAGTAAATATAAGATAAAGGCAAATCTTCACCCATAGATGAAAATATCAAAATAAAAAAAAATGAACTGTTTGGAATTGAAAAAAAAAAGAATTTAGACCATTTAAATCTAAGGGAAGCAACATACCTGGAACGGCAGTGGATTCCCATCCATGAGTGGAGGATGAAGTGAGAAGTTCAGGAGGGGACATCCAAATTATCGAACATGCAGGAGATGAGATTGGGGGACGCTTAGGAATAACGGATTGGGATTCTCGTTTTTGGCCCTTTTCATTTAAGCTGCAAATATTAGGTTTTCAATAAAATGCCACGTCAAACATCACATGGATACCACATGGTTTTAACAAGTATGACATTGTCATTTCTCTATTCATAATCTAATATATTTGTACAAAAATAAAAATTTAAAAGAATTGATCATCAACTTTTAAAGGTTAAAAAAGTTTTCTTTTTGCACAAAACTCAAAATTTAAAATATGTTATCTACATTTTACCCTTCTTATAAAACACAACTCTTTACTTTTCTGTTTTCAAGATATACAACTACCTTAATTAACATTATTATAAATTGTAAGATGAATATGGATGGGCATACTAAGATAGTAAGGCATTGTAAGTGTCTTGATTGCTTTTTCAAGATATAATTTAAAGAATACAGTTTTTTTTTTTTGCCAAAAGATTTCTGAAGAACACGGTTAAGTAGAGATAAATGAGAACAATAAAGGTAAAAGATTTTTTTTAAAAAAATTATAACTATAATTGTCTCCATTTTATTAATAAATAATGGTGAAAGTAAAAATATCCTTCTAAGGTACTCCATGACAAGATGGTGACATATGATGACAACTACTTTTTTCTTGTTTTTCTCCCATTGAGTTCAATGACTCGTGATGCCGAATTCATTAGAATAAAATATGACCAAACTCATAAATAAAATTTAGTAGTAAAACATATAGCTTTAACATAACAAATCTTCGTGTGTTGTGAATATAATTTCTGAATGACGTGATAAATACCGTTTACCTAAAAACAAATGCATCTATTGCAACTAGTGCTAACCTAATCTGGAGAAGCAAGTTTCTCCAATAACTTGGCCACTGGCTCCTGCAAAAAGGCGCAGGCTTTCCTAGGTCCTGACTTTAAGTATTTACTTCACTCATGTAGTTTTCAATAAATTTACAAAGAATATGCATGTACATAGAACAAATGCCAAATGCATCAAGCTTCTGCCATCTGGAAACATATATAAAGCATCTTTCTGGTATTTACAGCTCCAGCGTTAGGCATGCACTAAGCGAAATAGCCTGATCCAGATGCAAGATTCATGAATACTGCTTCAACCCTTATTGGATCCGAAAAACTTCACCAGGGGATCCTGCAGTTTTGTCTACAACACGTAAAGCTTCTCAGACCTGAAAAACGATATTTCATATCAGCAACTTCAAAAGCCTGCAATTTTCTTGACATCAAGATGTCTCAGTCCCACCCTTGCAATGTTCATTCTTCTACATCCTGAGGGAAAGAGTATTTTATTACATATACATAAAACATGGAAAGTGTTCTCCAAAAGCTACTAGTTACCTGAAATAATATGCTGAATAGGATCAAAAGACAGTTAATGACCTGAAGAGGATGGAAAATATGTTGTCAGAATGGTGCTAACTGGCTCAGAGTTTTTATTCAGAAAATAATAATAACAAAAAAAAAAGGGGTCAATAACAGATCACAATAAATGGCACGTCTAAAACTACAAAAAACAAAAACTATTAGGTGGCATTTGGCAACCAACCGAAAAATAGGCAAATATACATCCATAGAATAAATTTCAGCTTATTGGTTACCTTGGGACGGTTATTATATATTATCTAGATAAATTTATCTACAAAAAATATTTTTCTTTAGTTGCTTTTGCAAAAATTAATCTTCTTTCCTTGTTAAAGGCACGGTTATATTGATCAAGTTACCCACAAATTTCTGAAAATCTCGTGAAAACATTGCCTAATTTCATTGGACACATCTTTCATGATATGATGCATGGATCAGATATATCATGGCCCTTTATTTTTTGGGTAAAAAAGGTATCTTCCACATTCAAATCTATTGAACAAGATTTCAAGGTAAGTGCTTTACATATATCTTCTTGATTGAGGAACTTAGTCATTAAAATGATGAATTATAACATTGACACCAACATATTTGAGAAAGGTAAATGTTCAGAACCTGTAATTTTAGATATGACTTTTACAGTGAAAAAAGCACAGATTCCAGAGTCTATTTCCATTACTGACAGCAGTACCCAAAACTGTGGACACAGTTATGCAAAAAATGTTCCAGCCAAAAAGTGGTTTATCTTCACCAAACCACCTAAATTAACAATGAATGAAATAACAATGATGGGAGCGACATCGAAACACAAACATCTACCTTGTATTGATACGAAAACCATTTACTCCCAAGTGACAAAGGTAGGATCCAATTCTCTACAGCAACTAATTTCATTTGAAATGGATTCTGCTAGTACTTTTTAACTTCAACTAGAGGTAATTCTTGATCCTGCAATCATAGTCTGGGAGTCAGAAGAGATTCAACCGGTGAAAGTCACGGGTACGTATGTGGGTCACAAGTTGCAATCGGAATAAAAGACCTTCATCATGAGAAAAGTTATGAAAAAAGTAGAATTGGATAATTATTGGTTACTAAGATCAAGTTCAGGTCAATCTGTTGCTTTTTTATATTGAAAAGAAATGACAAACATACATCCATGTAGCTAAGTCAACCAAACTCCAGCTTTGAGTGAAGACATCAGTTCATCCAATCCTTATACCTGAATGGCCGAGCAAAAAGCTCACTTTGATAAGGCAACAACCTACTTATCACCGGAACAGTTTATACCCTCTCTTTTGTCCATATCTATGTATTAACTCCCTAATTGAAACCCAACAGTAACCAACCCTGAACACCACTAGCAAGTATATATCCCCCAGAAAAAAATAAAACAAACAAACAAACAAACAAAAACAAATACAAAAATTTACTTTTCAACATGTTAATGACAGATTTACTCCATTTACTTCAAATAAGGATCAATCTTCCGAACACTACCATTTATTCACTAAAGGATAGAATAAGAAGCATTTCATATTTAATAGAAATCTAAAATACACACAGGTTACCTCCAGCAGAGTAGCAAGTTAGATAGCACAAATGAAAGTGCAACAACATGCATCAGTAATGTTTAATTACATATCTCCACTGAGGCCTAAAATAAGCAAGGAAAAGGTGGAAGTGGGAATAAAGGAATGAAACAATGAAATTTGAGAATTTAAGTAGTCACTTGCCTTTTGATCCTTTGCAGTTTCATCTCAGTCTTTGTGATTGTCACAGTAACACTTCGATGTGAACAAGTACATGGCAATTTAACTAATTCAAACTTCCTGCAACTAATAATGAAAAATAATTAAAATATTTTGAGACATATTACTCAACACTTCATATCACACTTTACCACCTTATCCACCAGCAACAATGCTTCTTGCACTTTTCTCTCTCTGCGCAAACCATTTATCAGGGAATTGAAAGTGACTGAGTTCGGCAAACATTGCTCAGCAAGCATCTTTTTAAACAACAAATGGGCATCATCAATTTTCCCAACACTGGAGTAACCATCAATCAAAGCAGTATAAATTACTTGATTTGCTTTGACATCTTTTTCATTAGGGGACTCAAAGATTAGACGAGCTTCTCCAACTTTGCCTATTTTGCAAAGACTATCAATAAAAGCAATGAAAGTCCACTGATCAGGACTGAAGCCATCTTTTATCATCAAATTATACAACCGAGAAGCACTATCTTCTACACCTGCCTCACATAGCCCATGAATCAATGAATTATATGTAATAGCATCAGGTGACAGCTTACTCTCAAACATTCTATTAAGTAGCGTCATTGCCCTATCCATACTTTTATTCCCACTAAATCCACAAATTAGTTTATTATATGTACAAGCATTTGGACTACAGTTATTTGATTCCATACGACCCAAAATACCCATTACATCATCCATCATTCCTAGTTTACAATATCCATCAATCAAAGGCATTGAATGTGAAAACATTAGAAGCCAAACCTTTTTCCAACATTTAGTTTAAGAAATTCATGGCCTTTTCAAGCTGACCTTCTTTACAAAAGTAATTGATTAACACAGTGTAAGTATGAACATTAGGTTTACAACCTCCTTCTGCCATATCTTCAAAAAGCTTTAAAGCTTCCATTTCCCTACCCAATCCACAGAAAGCATGTATGAGAACTGTATATGCTTGAACTGTAGGAAGACAATCATCCTCCTTCATTTCCGAGAAAAGCTTGAGAGCTTCATCAACTTGCCCAGCTCACAAAGGCCGTGTATAAGATTGTTGTATGCAACTTCATTCCTTCTACAGCCCCTTTGAGGCATAAGCTGAAAGACTCCATAAGCTTTATCTACTTCTTTATTTCTACAGCAGCCCAATATCAAGGAATTGTAGGCGTATCTGGACAGAAACCAGCTAGTAGTAACTTACCCAAATAAAGTTTTGCAACCATATTCCACAACTTGCAATATGGATTTAGCATTGTATTTAACGTAATTGAATTCGGATAAATTTTATAATCCAACATCTCTTTATAACAAACTGCGATAAGCACATTAGAAGCCTATTATAGGAAGTAAGAGAAAGCTTAAATGCCAATTCTCCACCGTCATTCTAATTCATTCTTCACAATAAATCAAAACAAGCCTTATATCATCAACAGAAGCACATGATTTAAGGGAAGTAAATGAAGTTGGGCTGGTTGCTCAGTTGGGTGCTTCAGGGCAGATGATCGAACCGGGTCTCGGTTTGGTGGTCCAGTCTCTTCCACAAGGGCTATTATTTTGTTTTTGTTTTTGTGAGCCATTGAGGGCTATTGCTTTTTTTTTTTTGGGAATTATTGCTTGATGGCTTGGTAGGAGGGTTCATTTTAATAGTCCGTGTGATGATTAATGTGAATTTTTGTTCATTTTAAGTTTTTTTTTAAATATAATTTTATAAAAAGTACTTAAAAAATAGTTTGTATTTGACTTGATAAGCTAGTTATTTGACATGTTTGAGTACATGTCAATATTTTTTTAATAAAATTGAATTATAATATATTTTTATATTTTAAGGATAACAAAAAATAATAAAAATTTAAATAAATTTTCACTTTTTCACATATATTATATTTAATATTTATATTTTTTAAATATTATTTCATTTTTTAAGTTAGCTTAAGACCAAATAATATAAAACTATATTAATATAGATTATTATGTTAAGTAAATCATTAAAAATAATTTTTTACTATCAAATTATTAAAAAGAACATATATAAATTTAGTTTTTCAATCAGTATTATTTAAATAGATAAATAATTTAAAATTTCAAATTCTGGTTAATTTGATAAATCTGATAATTTTTTATTTAATTAAAAATATATAATAAAATCACAATAAACATATTAATTTTTTTTTATCAAAATAAACAAATGCAACATAAAAAATTAAAACAAGGAAAAAACGTGTCATTTGTGCTTTTGTAGCATGACCAAATCTAGCCGTAACCCTTGGATTACCAATTTGAGATGAAAAACTAACCTGTGCGAAAACAGGCTTAAATGAGATTGGATGAGTTAATCTTTATATTTAAAAAAAAAATCTTGAAAAGTAGATTTTATGTGATAGAAGGAACAACATTGAAATACCATATTTGAAGCAAAACTTTCTTAGCACAACTTAGATTTAGATATAATACTAAAAAAACTAATCTCTTAAATGTGTCTAACAGAGTAACATAATATGAAACACATAATTAGTTTAATGAGTTTGTTAATCACATAATAGCCACGGATCATAATAACATTTTGACATGCTTACCATCCTATTGTTTTAAACTAGCACTTTTGCTCTCAGGTAAGATATAACAAATAAGTAGTTATTAGATGTTTTTTGGACTAAAAGATTATTAAATTTTAATAAACAAAAGTTTTAACTTTTAAAAAAATTAGCCTAAGTGCTAATTTGGACAAGGTTAGGCTTTAATAATTAAGAACATTTATTAAATAGGCAGGCTTATTCCAATCAACTAACAATCAATCTGGTCCATTTAGTAGTGCTACACTTTTATCATTAACAATTTTGAGTAGTATAGTAAGAAAGCAATGAACGAAGAGACAAAGGCATAAAAAATAAAGGGCAAAATTTTGAGCAAAAACATTGTAATAACTAGAAAAAAAATTAATTAAATTAAATTATAACTAATAATAATATTAGTTTTTCCTTTATTCCCTTCCTCATGTTCTCCTTTAGCTTTCCTTTTGTTTGTTGTTCTTCTTACCTGATGCCCCTCCTCCTTATGCTTTAGCCATAACCCAGCCACTATTTGCTAGAGATGTTAAGCTAACAGTGATAGAGAATGCCAATGATCACTTGGCTACCACAGCACAATATGAGGATGACAAGATTAGTGACACACAATGGTTTTCCCTCCATATCTGTTGCCATCATCCCACTCCATTTTTCTTTCATTTTCTTGCTGTAACTCTTTGATTCTTACCTTTTTCTCTTTAATTTTGACCTATACAACCCCTATTTGGTCAAAATGTGGCAGCTTCATTCCTCCCTTTCGAGATGGTTGAAAATAGGCTTTAAAGTTTGGGATTTTTGGTGTGAGTTTTTCAATTGTGATACCTATGCTTCAATCTTCAATTTTGTGGTGTTTAAAGGTAATCTTTAAGCTCAATTTATGGATTAGTAATTTAATGGGAAGATTTAGATTTATTGTGAATATGTAAGTGAAGAATAGGGTTATGGAGTGGGGTTTTAGACAATTAGCTATTATTAAGTCATATGAATGTTAGAAATTACTAGTTGAGCCATATAATAACCTAATGAGTTTGGGGCGTTGCCAGGAAGTCTTGCAAGCATTGTCAGAGAAAGAAGCTAGTCTTGTAAGGGGAACAAGTGTCCCTTTAGCATTTAGCATCATTGTGAGTAGAAAACGGGTTTCAATGAGTCTTACAGTTATTTTTAATTTTTGCAAGTTCATGGTAATGGTAATTTGATTTTGATTTTGATTTGACCATCTTATGTGTAATTTTGTGAAATGAGCCCTTACGTGCCTATTGTACATATGTTTGAATTGTAAATATAATAAATGCTTGGATTTGAAGTGACAAAGGTATTAATATATTTGGGGATAAGCGTTACTAATTCTACTATTTATCATATCTCTCTCGCTGAGTTCTACCGTGTGAAATTAAAATTCTTGTTGAATGCATTTTTTAGGCACATGAAATAACTTTGAAGAAACAACTTCTTAACTAAGTAATTGATTAATTGGTCTTATCTATTTATTGTTTATGTATTTATTTAATTAGTTATTTATTTATTTATTTACTTACTTACTCACTTATTATTTACTTATTTAATTATTTTTGGTTCCACATGGTACTAACTCTTGTCTAAGTATTTGGATAAAATAATAATAATTTAAGTAGCATTAGCATACTATATGTAAATTTTCTTGTCATTTCACCATTAATTCTTTAGCAAGGTGAGAATCTATGATGGAATGCTATTGATGGTAAAGTTAATGACAGGGTAGGTTATATTAGGTTAGAGAAGGTTTAAATGAAAAAAGAATTACCAGTTAGGTGTAGCCACCCATAAGAAAGGGTAAGGAATTGTCAACAAGGTGTAGTCATCCCAAGAAATACACACCCTGACATGTTAAAGGAAAGGTGGAAAAGGAGATGCCCATTAGGTGTAGCTACTCACAATGGGGTGAGAGGCTACCAATGAGATATAGCTGCCATCTCACATGACTGAGTATTGATTCTTTCTTGTAATTGCTATATTAAAGGACTTGAAGTCTTAATAATTAACTTATGCACATGTTGAATAGTAAAAAATATTAGTTACCTAATTATGTCAGTTAATTTATGCACTTCCTAGCTTGTTTAATCATGACCTCTTTATTTTTAGTTGTGGTAACTTGCTATTTGCTCATTGAGTTTTCACTCACTCTTTAAATTTCAACATTTTAGATAGTGGTATTGGATCTGACCTACCTCCTTCATTCTAGGTTTAAAGGCATTGTAGTGGTGAGCCCTATTTTTGAATCATAAGGGCATGAATTGTTATGTGGTAACAAATTTTGAATGATAATTGTAAAATACTCCAGACGTAGCTCCACATGACATAGGCAAGATTCCTCATCCCTTGATTTTCTTTTGTTCTTTTGATATTTTGAATGTTGGTAATTGAGAGAAGGGCTCTCCCTTACTATTATTGCTAGTTTTAACTGTTGTAAAAATTTGGGAATATCTAAATTTCAGAAAAAATTTTGCCAAAATTTCTACAATAGCTAATTATATCTATATTAATGTAATAAGGCAATATAATGAGTTGGATGATAAAATGTTATATGTGTCGCATTATCAAAAGATAGCTTCACCTATTGTGACTTGAACATTATTCTGCTTACTCCCTTTTGATTTAGGGCATGACAAACATTTTTGTCTTTAAAAAATAAATTTTTTGTTTTCGCTTTTACTTTGAAGGAGAAGCTCTAATTTCCTACTTCCTTCCCACAATAAGAAGAACTACTTTTGTTACTATTTATAGAAGATTTGGGTAAGTATGACCATTTATCCCTAGATTAAAGATGTTCTAAGGTGATTGTCCCATCCAAAGACTTATGATTGGGGAATTTCATCCTATGAGGAAGAGGATAAGGGAAGACTCCCCTTGAAGCCATTTCAAGGATGAAAAAAAAGATCATATCCCTACCTGCAAAGTCTTTGTCCTTATAAAAATTACATAAATGCCCTATATTTAGATATACATAATTTCTTTAAATGTCCTTTTTTGTCATTTCACTTTTCAATATTTGTACTAATTTATAAATAAACAAAAAAAAAAACTAAGAACCACTAAGTCATTGACTGAAAAGTTTAACATTCGATATTAAGCTAAAATGTATATATGTAACCTTTTTTTTTTTCTTTGGTAATTTATTGAAGTAAAGCATTACATTCATTTTGGTCATAAAATTTATCAATGACTAATTATGTGTCAAGCTTTTCAGCAATTTCTTTTTTAACATAAGTAACTATATAGTTTACAAGAAAATCATCTTACATATTATTTTTAGGCTTTTTTTTTAATGACTTTTAGAATTGAAAATGATATCTTACTTGTTATACTTAAAATTGAAAAAGTCAACAAAAGAAAAACAAACAATCACCTAAATAATAAATATTAAAATTTCTTATTCCTAAGCTTTTATGTAACACATTAATTTACTACCACTATCTAGCCTCTCACTGGGCTCGGTTCTATATGATTTTCAAAGAATCAACACAAATCCGTGGCATTTGCATGCTATGAACCAGAGTTTCATACACTCATCTTTTGCCCTGTGGGTACTGTGAACCTATCATTCGCATCTTTAACTCAAACTCCACTTATATAACTCATACATAGCATAAAACAAACCATAAGCCACGGGAATGGAGCCAAAACCCAAAAAAAAATATTTTTCTCATTTGGGCCCAAAAGTCATATTTTGGCTCTAATTTTGGAAAATCATAACTAATTATGGAAAAATAGGAATCTAGTAAACTTTAGCTTTTTGGAAAGATCTAAGTGTTAACTTTACACTAAAAATAATTTCCAATCGTAATCTCTGGGTTTGGACCATGTTTGACATCAAAAATGGGAAGGAGGTCCGGCTGTCACTGTTTCTGGTGCAGCTTACTGTCATGACTTTCGAAAATTCATAACTAAATCCACAAAAATCCAATCTAGGCAAACTATACCAATTTGGAAAGCTACAGATGTCTACTAGAGCAAAAAAATAAGTCTAGATCAGTTTAGTAACCCCTGGACCCAAAAACTGATGGAACAGTAATGGAGGTCAGGTAGGCTCCCTGATGCTGATACAGAACTTCAGAAGGTTCAATCTCTCTCTACAGACTTCCGATTTAGGTTATTCTAATTCCTATAAGTCACTATGGTTGTCTAGTTTATATGTATAAAATTTCACCACATTTGGAATCCATTTGGTCTATGAATGCCACAGATTTTATTTCTGGTTTATATGAACAGTACATGACCAATCTATTAAATTTTTCCAAATTCAATAATTCGCTAAATATTCTCTAGACCTCCGAATATTACCAACTTTAGCTTCTCAAGAAGCTTTCTACAAACTCTAGAGGCATGCCAAATTTCATGGCAAGAGGAGCTCATCCGGTCATACTTTGACGAAACTCACAAAATTACCGATTTTGGCACCCAAGAGGTCCAAAATAGGTCCAAATGGCCTCTCACACATTCTAGCCACTCATGGACAAGTTTAAAAGCATAAAACTAGGATATATAACAAGTCCATATGGTCCAAATCAGTATACAATCCAAACTCACTATGCTACGGTAAAAAATGCACTATTACATTCATTCATAAAAAGGGGCAAAACATACATTTCTATTACTTTAGCTATTTACATAGTTTGTACATCATCATTTCATACATATACATTTGCTATAATATTTACATCTCAAAAATAGTGGGTGCATATATAATGTGGCACCACTTTACATCAAAATAACAAAAAATAAGCTAATATCTAGCTAAGCATACTCCTAGGCTCCTTGGTGTGCACTTGCTTCTCCTTGTGCTCCACCTAGCATGTTAAGTTGGGAGGGGAAAGGGTGAGATTCAGGAGAATCTCAGTAGCTCATGCACTCAATCAAGTAAACAATCAAGGCATATAACAAGTCAAGGCATGTAAATAAGCATTTAGCCATTCTCAAACATCCAACACACATTGTACATGCTATGGAAATCACAATAATGCCAAAAATGAGCTCTAGGGAATTTTGGTCTAGCCTCACCCGAGTTTAGGAACTTTTGGATGGCCTCACCCGAGTTTAAGGACTTTTGACTTGGCCTCACTCGGTTGAGACTTTTGGCCTTGTCTCACCTATTCTCAAGGGACTTTCGGCTTCACCTCACGCATCTCAAGGGACTTTCGGCACTACCTCACCCGAGCAAATCTCACAATTCATCACACAAGCATATTGGCATCAATGCATCAAAACAATAGCATATGGCATATCTCACACATCAAGCATATACATAAACATACAATGACTTTTACATCCAAGAATGCAACAAGAAAGAGTGGGAAGAGAGAGCTACCTTATAAGCCAAAGCCAACACAAGCCTTCCCTTTCAATTTCTCTTCTCCCTTCTTAGGTTCACACTCACACCTTGATGGAGGTGCTTCACTTGAGCCTAGACACACAGAAGCATGCAATTGCACTCTTAGAATGTAATCTTTAGAGTAAACTCTCCTAACACACCAGAACCTAGAGTTCTCTCTCTCTCTCTCTCTAGAATGCATCAACTCTTCTTCTCTCTCAAGCTCTTAAAGTAGTGGAAACCACATTTTCAAAGAAAACAAAGAGATTCAAGGGCGTTTTCCACTTTCCCTCTTCTGACTCATGCCCAAAATCCAACCATTTTTACAAACAAAACCGTAAGAAGAGAGGGCAAAGAGAAGAGATCCAGATTCTAAGGAGAAATGGGAGAAACTTGCTTACCTTTCTCTTGCTCTTCCTCCTTCTCTTGGTTTCCCTCACTCTCCACGCCTTTTTCTCTCATTGGGTCAAAGTCTAGGGTAAAAATGAGAGAAATAACGAGTTGGGTCGTGTAATGTAATGAATTTCTTGTCTTTTACTCTCTTCCGGACTGACCCTCGCTACGGCAAAAATTAACCTTCGCTATAGCGAGCTCGTGTTATTTGGCTTCCCTATGGCGAGGTGTAACCTTCGCTACGGCAAGCTCGTATCAGTTCCCTTCGCTATGGCGAGTTTCGACCTTCGCTATGGCGAACTCGCGTTAGTTCCAGACCTCACTTTCGCTATGGCGTACGCTACAGCGAGCAACTCCCTGGTTTCTGTATGGACTGCTGCCCGCACTCGCTATAGCTAGAATCACTCTCGCTATTGCGAACAGGCATTCTCGCTACAGCGAGACCATTTCTCGCTATTGCGAGAAGACTTAGCACAGTTTCAGGATTCCGAAAATTTTCAGCTTTATACTTTCTTTCTTTTCCTTTCCTTTTCTTTTTCTCGGTTGTTACATTTCTACCTCTCTTAAAAGAAATTTCGTCCTTGAAATTTAAAGACTTACCTCAAGGGAATAACTCTGGATATTTTTGCCTCATTTCATCCGCTAATTCCCAAGTTGCTTCCTCAGATGTCAGACCTCTCCAGATCACTTTCACCAGAGGAATGCTCTTGCTTCTCAGCTGTTTCAACTTAGCATCCACAATTCTCTTCTGTTTCACTACATAGGAAAAATCTTCCTGCAATTGCACATGCTCATATTCTATGACATGTGAGGAGTCTGGTAAATACTTTTTTAACTGGGAGACATGAAAAACACTGTGGATTTGGGCTAGGTTAGAAGGTAAGGCTATTCGGTAAGCCACGGGTTCAATTTTCTCAAGGATTTCAAATGGACTAATATACCTAGGACTGAGCTTCCTTACCCTCATTGACCGACCTACTCCCGTCATTGGAGATACTCGAATGAACATATGGTCTCCAATCTCAAACTCTAACGGCCTCCTACGCTTATCAGCATAGTTTTTCTGTCTACTCTGGGCCGTGAGGAGCCTCTTTCTAATCAACTCTATCTGTCGGGTGGTCTGGTCCACAATCTCAGGTCCTATCATACTCCTCTCACCTAGCTCAACCCAACACAGAGGGGATCTGCACTTTCTCCTATATAAAGCCTCATAAGGGGCCATCTGAATACTGGAATGGTAACTGTTGTTATATGCAAACTCTGCTAACGGTAAATACGCATTCCAGTTCCCCTTCATTTCTAACACACATACCCTCAACATATCTTCCAATGTTTGGATGGTCCTTTCAGTCTGACCATCTGTCTGGGGGTGATATGCAGTACTAAACCGCAATCTAGTCCCTAAGGCATGCTGCAATGACCTCCAAAAGTTCGATGTGAACCTGGGATCTCTATCGGAAACTATGCTATTAGGTATTCCATGAAGTCGCACTATCTCTCTGATATACAACTGGGCTAATCTATCCAGTGTATGAGTAGCCCTGATAGCTAAAAAGTGTGCAGACTTCGTCAGTCTATCCATAACTATCCAAATAGCATCTTGTCCAGAAGATGTCCTGGGTAACCCCATAACAAAGTCCATGGCTATACTATCCTACTTCTACTCAGGGATATCTAGAGGTTGCAACAACCTAGCCGGTTTCTGATATTCTATCTTTACCCTCTGACACACTAGGCATCTAGCCACATTCTTCGTCACATCACTTTTCATCCCTGGCCACCAGAAAATTCTTTTCACATCCTGATACATCTTGGTGGCACCTGGGTGGATAGTATACTTACTCTTATGTGCCTCTTCTAAAATGCTTTCTCTCAACTCATTCTGACTAGGCATATAGATTCTATCTCGATATACTATCATGCCATCCTCAGACACCTTGAAATCTGAGGTCTTACCTTAAGTAATCTCATCCCTGATCCGTTTCAGGAACTCATCCTCTCTCTGGGTATCTAAGATCTGGGTTCTCAAGATATTCTCAACTCGGGTTTCACTCAGATACAATCTACCCGATACCACCTGACAAGAGAGATTCAAATTTCTGAACTTCTCTAGGAGCTCTTGCTCCCTAATCATCATATGGGCTACATGGATGGTTTTTCTACTCAGGGCATTCACCACCACATTGGCCTTACCCGGATGATATTTCAACACATAATCATAATCTTTCAGGAATTCCATCAATCTCCTCTGTCTCATATTGAGTTCTTTCTAGTCAAACAGGTATTTCAGACTTTTGTGGTCACTATAGATCTCTATGGTCGCACCATACAGATAGTGTCTCTAAATTTTAAGAGCAAACACTACAGCAGCTAACTTCAGGTCATGTGTGGGGTAATTCTCCTCATGAGGTCTCAACTGCCTCGAGGTATATGCCACTATTCGACCCTGCTGCATCAACACACATCCTAACCCTTTGCCCAAAGCATCACAATAAACCACAAATGGTTCACTAGGGTCAGGGATAATCAGTATAGGGGCAGTGGTCAAACAGAGTTTCAACTCCTGGAAACTCTTCTCACATCCCTCATCCCACACAAAAGGTGTATCTTTCCTAGTTAGCCCGTCAGTGGTAAGGCCATCCGAGAAAAGTCCTGAATAAACCGTCTATAATACCCTACTAAACCTAGGAAACACCTGACTTCGGTGATCGTTCTAGGTCTATCCCACTGTAACACAGCTTCAACTTTATGGGGATCAACCGCAACCCCGTCTCGTGAGATCACATGACCTAAGAATCGCACCTCAGTCAACCAAAACTCACATTTACTAAGTTTGGCATACAACCTTTTCTCTCTCAAGGTGTTTAGGACTAATCTCAAATGCCTCTCGTGCTCCTCAAAAAATCGGAAGTACACTAAAATATCATCAATAAAGACCACCACAAACTGATTTAAATACGGTTTGAATACCCTGTTCATGTAATCCATGAACACAGCAGGCGCATTCGTCAATCCAAATGGCATCACAAGGAACTCATAGTGCCCATATCTCGTTCTGAAAGCTGTCTTAGAGATGTCTTTAGTTTTCACTCTCAACTGGTGGTACCCAGATCTAAGATCTATCTTAGAAAACACAGATGCCCCAGCCAACTGATCTAACAAATCATCAATTCTAGGGAGAGGATATTTATTCTTGATGGTAACTTTATTCAGGTCTCTGTAATCTATACACAACCGCAAGCTACCATCTTTCTTTTTCATAAACAACACCGGAGCACCCCAAGGTGAAACACTAGGGCGGATAAACCCTTTCTCTAATAATTCCTCTATCTGCTCTTTCAACTCAGCAAGCTCGGCGGGAGCCATCCTGTAAGGAGCTTTGGACACCAGTCCAGCCCCAGGCACTATGTTTATAAGGAACTCTAATTCTCTCTCAGGAGGTAGGCCACTAAAATCAAACTCTCTAGGGAAAACCTCCAGGAATTCCCTGACAACTGGGATCTCCTCTATCCCTTTTTCTACCTCAGCCCGAATAGAGAAAAAGACTAGAAACCCTTGACATCCACACTCTAAATATCTCTCAGCCTGGGTAGTAGTCATAAAAGATAACTCAGCTCCTACCCTAGGTATAGTCCTACAAGCAGGTAGGGAAATGGTTCGGTGTTCACAATCAAGTATGGCATTATTCGCAGCCAACCAGTTCATACCAATAATCAAATCAATATCACGGAAGGGCATACAAACCAAATCAATAGTGGTATGACAATGGTTAAATTGGACAGTGACATTTAAGCAAGTATGGGAAGTAACCACGTGGCCTCCAGTGGGTGTAATGACAGACAAGTCAAATAGCAAGACACTAATGACCAGACCCAATTTCCTCACATAATCATAAGATATAAACGAGTGACTAGCACCCGAATCAAACATAGCAACTACAAGAAAGCCATTCACTATCAGCGTACCTCAGATCAAACTGGGAGATGCGCTGGCTTCCTGCTGAGTAAGGGCAAACACTCGGCCCTGGGTCTGTGGTCTAGGAGGAGGCGCTGTCTCCATCTGAGGACAGTGTCTAGCAATGTGCCCCGGCTTCCCACACTTGAAACATGTCACCGGAGATTGCTGGAAGGATGACTGGTCCCGAGGAGGTGGCACACCTCGCTGCGGCCTTCTATTCCATGGCCCCTTGCCTCTCCTCTTGGTACTAGGGGTCAAACTAGAACCCTCTTCTGGTTTTGACCTTTTCAAATTCGGAACTCTCTTCTGACTAGCCGTAGTCGTAGCAGGCATGATAACTTGCAAGTTAGTCTCAATCACCCTGTTGACCTCCACAAGAGTATTAAACTTTCTGATCCGCTGTGGAGTGACTCTATCGCTAATCAGGGGCCTCAAACCAGTCTCAAACTGCTCACATCTCCAGGGTTCATCATCATACCTCTGGAGGTAAGAGGAATACCGAGACAACTCAATAAACTTGGCCACGTACTGATCCACAGTCATCTCATCCGTCTGTCTCAAGCCCATGAACTCCATCTCTTTCTTCTTCCTCACCGAACTAGGGACATACTTCTCATAAAATTCGACCAAGAAAGTTTCCCAATTTAT
Organism: Erythrophleum fordii; assembly: GCA_032878935.1. NCBI lineage: Eukaryota > Viridiplantae > Streptophyta > Magnoliopsida > Fabales > Fabaceae > Erythrophleum > Erythrophleum fordii. The sequence goes on along the minus strand of JAVQMF010000053.1, from coordinate 40,498,776 downwards.
CTGTATATTCTTGGTCTCCATCAGGGGTTTTGCACTATCCCACCATCTATCAGCTTCCTTTTCTAGCATGAAAGTGGCTAGCTGAGCTTTTTGCTCTGTGGTACAATCCATCACCGAGAATATCTTCTTAAGTTGCATCACCTAAGCCTCCGCCTTATCCGCATCCAACTCCCCATCAAACGAGGATGGATTGTTCTGCCTAAACTGCTTCAATACTTTTTGGATAGGCGTCTGCGTCTGTGGAGCAGCAAGCTCCTGGGGAGGTACAGGTGGAATGCTAGATGTAGATGGCTGAGGTATAGGGGCATCTCTTTTGGCTTCTTCTTACCTAGCCAGGGTGTCTTGCAAATGCATGATCATATCATGCTGCTGCTGGGCAATGTATCTCTGTTGCTCCAGCATCTCTTGGTGCTGGCCCATTATGGCCTCATATCGATCGAGTCTCTCCATGATGGCCTACAGAGGATCCTCAGTCTCAACAGGAACCTCTGGTTCAGCTCTCTGAGCCCTGGACGGTCTACCTCTGCCTTTACCCCTACCCCGTCTAATCTCAACCATGTCTGAAAGAAATAGCAATCCCCAGTTCACAATAATCTTACAACATATATACATAAGGATGCTATAACTTCCATGACCATTCACACTAAACACAAGCAAATCTCATCATTCAAGAGCCTAATATCGAGCAAAAGTTCCTGAACCATTGCTCTGATACAAAAAATGTAACACCTTAATCTACTACCACTATCTAGCCTCTCACTGGGCTCGGTTCTATATGATTTTCAAAGAATCAACACCAATCCGTGGCATTTGCATGCTATGAACCGGAGTTTCATACACTCATCTTTTGCCCCGTGGGTCCTGTGAACCCATCATTCGCATCCTCAACTCAAACTCCACTTATACAACTCATACATAGCATAAAACAAACCATAAGCCACGGGAATGGTGCCAAAACCCAAAAAAATACATTTTTCTCACTTGGGCCCAAAAGTCATATTTTGGCTCTAATTTTGGAAAATCATAACTAATTATGAAAAAATGGGAATCTAGTAAAATTTAGCTTTCTGGAAAGCTCTAAGTGTTAACTTTACACTACAAATAATTCCCAATCGTAATCTCTAGGTTTGGACCATGTTTGACATCGAAAATGGGAAGGAGGTCTGGCTATCACTGTTTCTGGTGCAGCTTACTGTCATGACTTTCGAAAATTCATAACTAAATCCACCAAAATCCAATCTAGGAAAACTATACCAATTTAGAAAGCTACGGATGTCTACTAGAGGAAAAAAATAATTCTAGATCAGTTTAGTAACCCTTGGACCCTGAAAACTGATGGAACAGTAACGGAGGTCAGGTAGGCTCCCTGATGCTGATATAGAACTTCAGAAGGTTCAATCTCTCTCTACAGACCTCCGATTTAGGTTATTCTAGTTTCTATAAGTCACTGTGGTTGTTTAGTTTATGTGTATAAAATTTCACCACATTTGGAATCCATTTGGTCTATGAATGCCACAGATTTCATTTCTGGTTTATATGAATAGTACATGACCAATCCATTAAATTTTCCCAAATTCAACAATTCGCTAAATATTCTCTAGACCTCCGAATATTACCAACTTTAGCTTCTCAAGAAGCTTTCTATAAACTCTAGAGGCATGCTAAATTTCATGGCAAGAAGAGCTCATCCGGTCATACTTTGACGGAGCTCACAAAATTACCGATTTTGGCACCCAAGAGATCCAAAATAGGTCCAAATGGCCTCTCACACATTCTAGCCACCATGGATAAGTTTAAAAGCATAAAACTAGGATATATAACAAGTCCATATGGTCCAAATCAGCATACAATCCAAACTCACTATGCTACGGCAAAAAATGTACTATTACATTCATTCATAAAAAGGGGCAAAACCCACATTTCCATTACTTTGGCTATTTACATAGTTTGTACATCATCATTTCATACATATACACTTGCTACAATATTTACATCTCAAAAATAGTGGGTGCATATACAATGTGGCACCACTTTACATCAAAATAACAAAAAATAAGCTAATATCTAGCTAAGCATACTCCTAAGCTCCTTGGTGTGCACTTGCTTCTCCTTGTGCTCAACCTAGCATGTTAAGTTGGGAGGGGAAAGGGTGAGATTCAGAAGAATCTCAGTAGCTCATGCACTCAATCAAGTAAACAATCAAGGCATATAACAAGTCAAGGCATATGAATAAGCATTTAACCATTCTCAAACATCCAACACACATTATACATGCTATGGAAATCACAACAATGCCAAAAATGAGCTCCAGGGAATTTTGGTCTAGCCTCACCCGAGTTTAGGGACTTTTGGATGGTCTCACCCGAGTTTAAGGACTTTTGACTTGGCCTCACTCGGTTGAGACTTTTGGCCTTGTCTTACCTATTCTCAAGGGACTTTCGGCTTCACCTCACCTATCTCAAGGGACTTTCGGCATTACCTCACCCGAGCAAATCTCACAATTCATCACACAAGCATATTGGCATCAATGCATCAAAGCAATAGCATATGGCATATCTCACACATCAAGCATATACATAAACATACAATGACTATTACATCCAAGAATGTAATAAGAAAGAGTGGGAAGAGAGAGCTACCTTATAAGCCAAAGCCAACACAAGCCTTCCCTTTCAATTTCTCTTCTCCCTTCTTAGGTTCACACTCACACCTTGATGGAGGTGCTTCACTTGAGCCTAGACACACAGAAGCATGCAATTACACTCTTAGAATGTAATCTTTAGAGTAAACTCTCCTAACATACCAGAACCCAGAGTTCTCTCTCTCTCTCTCTAGAATGCCATCAACTCTTCCTCTCTCTCAAGCTTTTAAAGTAGTGGAAACCACATTTTCAAAGAAAACAAAGAAATTCAAGGGCGTTTTCCACTTTCCCTCTTCTGACCCATGCCCAAAATCCAACCATTTTCACAAACAAAATCGTAGGAAGAGAGGGCAAAGAGAGGAGATCCAGATTCTAAGGAAAAATGGGAGAAACTTGCTTACCTTTCTCTTGCTCTTCCTCCTTCTCTTGGTTTCCCTCACTCTCCACGCCTTTTTCTCTCCTTGGGTCGAAGTCTAGGGTAAAAATGAGAGAAATAACGAGTTGGGTCGTGTAATGTAATGAATTTCTCGCCTTTTACTCTGTTCCGGACTGACCCTCGCTACGGCGAAAATTAACCTTCGCTATAACGAGCTTGTGTTATTTGGCTTCGCTATGACGAGGTGTAACCTTCACTACGGCGAGCTCGTAGCAGTTCCCTTCACTATGGCGAGTTTCGACCTTCGCTATAGCGAACTCGCGTTAGTTCTAGAGCTCACTTTCGCTATGGCGTACGCTACAGCGAGCAACTCCCTGGTTTCTGCATGGACTGCTGGCCGCACTCACTATAGTTAGAATCACTCTCGCTATTGCGAACAGGCATTCTCGCTACAGCGAGACCATTTTTTGCTATTGCGAGAAGACTTAGCACAGTTTCTGGATTTCGAAAATTTCTAGCTTTCTACTTTCTTTCTTTTCCTTTCCTTTTCTTTTTCCCGGTTGTTACATTTTACGCCATCGATACTTTAATTTGATGTTGCTCATTATTAATTAAATAGTACATGAGAATGGGATAATTCATTAACTTCAAGATTTTGAGAAGCTTTTGTTTTAAAAAAATTATCAATAACTTTATGCTTCCTCATATTATAAACTTTTCCTGTATTATCATAAAAGAATGTAATTAATCAACAAAGATCATATCTTAATAATTCAGCTAAAATAGAAAACACTTAAGTGATTATTTTTACAATGAAAAATATGTAATTTTGTCATGAATAATACAAAATATTGAAATGTTTAAATTTATCTAATTATAAAGAATAACACAAACTATATATATATATATATATATATATATATATATATATATATATATATATATATGATAGTCATATATTTTAAATACCAAAAAGTATGAGTTGAAAATAAATAAAATTAGATAATTGTTGATCTTGGCTTTCATATTTTTTTCCCATTATGCTCTAAAATCATTACTAGCTACGTTGTTTTCTAAATCTAAAATCAAAAGAAATATCATAAAAGAGGAAAGTGTGTCACAGAAACTTGATAAGGATTGTTAACTCATAGTCATTTAGGAGGGCTACAAAAGTAAGGGACTACTAACTTGCAACACATTTTTTTTTCTTTTTTCTTTTCTTAATGTAGACAATAATATATAAAATACAAAGAAAGATCAATTCTAAGGGAGAAGCATTCTGTAACACTATAAGTTCTTAGCTCATTTCATACTATATGCCTTACATCATATAACTTACACAAGAGACAAAATAATGGTATTAAAATAATGAGTATTTTAGCGTTGCGTCACGTATGAAAATTTCATTCGTTGTCACGTGGACCATATGAGCTCATATATCATATTCTCCTTTTCATGTTTAATTACATAAATACAACTCATTCTCATTATTAAAAATGGCCTACAACTCGTGGAGAGCAAGAAGATACATAAAATTCATACTTGTATTTTCAGCTAGAATGTTGCCATTTCTGTTACAAACTTTGAAAAATCATAACTAATTCTAAAAAAATAAAACTCATGCATTTTTTGCCATTATGGAAAACTATACATGTTTACTTTATGTTAAAAATATATTTAAGCCATGAAACATAACACAGAAAACCCTTGACATTCGAAAGGGTCCAGAGGTCTGGCTATTTACTGATACTGTCACAGGTTTTTGTAGCAAATTTAAAAAATATCTAATTAATTTCATAAAAATCCAATCCATGCAAATGATACCCATCCAAAAAGCTATATATGTTAGCTAGAGAAAAAAAATAACTCTAGACCAATTCAGGCACACCTAGACCTCAAATCTAATCAAACAATACTTAAGGTCAGTCTGAGGGCCTGGTACTAGGTAGAATTTTTAAAAATTCATATCTCCCTCTCTAAACATCCAAATGAAGTGCTTCTTATTGAAACAAGTTACTGAGAATGTTTATTTTTTCTATATAAAATTCGTGGCAATTAGACATTATTTGACCTTTGAGTAACAGAAATCATTTTTTAACCTGAGTGAATAGTATATTAGACAAAAACTAGAATTTTTTTCATTTTTAAAATTTCATTAAATATTCTATAGACCTCCAAAAATTTTGTTCTTTAGCTTCCCACAAAGCTCTTAACAAGCTCTAATTACATGCCAAATCTCAGATAAAGAAGAGTTCATTTGGACAAAAAGTGATATAGGTTTCTAATATGGTCAATTTTTATTCCACATAGGACACTAAAGTATCCAAATGAATTTTCTTGGTGTTTGGCACCTCTTAAGCATGTTTAAAAGCATAATTATAACTTGTATGAACTGTCCAAATGGTCTCAAACCTCATACATCTCAATTTGGCCATCCCACTTACATTTATGCATTGATATATCAAGTCTTTAAGAAACTAAAATTGCCATTCCATGCTCAAATTACATTCTAGCATTCACATAATATAATCTCTCATTTCTACATCACATATATACATAATTATACCTGTTTAAGAGGTCATGGGTCTTATACAATAATAGATTACATTAATTATCATTCATAAAGCCTTAAAGTAGCCAAATCCATGCACTTTAGTGTCAAACTCTCATTTCTCATGTGGTTGGCTTCCATTCACTTGCTTTCTTGATCCACTTAACATGTTAGATCATTGAAGAGGAGGAAATGAGATTCAAAGAATCCCAATAGCTTATCTTGTAACAACCGGGAAAAAGAAAAGGAAAGGAAAAGAAAGAAAGTAGAAAGCTGAAAATTTTCGGAATCCAGAAACTATGCTAAGTCTCCTCGCAATAGCGAGAAATGGCCTCGCTATAGCGAGAATGCTTGTTTGCAATAGCGAGAGTGATTCTAGCTATAGCGAGTGTGGGCAGCAGTCCATATAGAAACCAAGGGGTTGCTCGCTGTAGCGTATGCCATAGCGAAAGTGAGGTCTAGAACTGGCGCAAGTTCGCCATAGCGAAGGTCAAAACTCGCCATAGCGAAGGGAACTGATACGAGCTCGCCGTAGCGAAGGTTACACCTCGCCATAGCGAAGCCAGATAACACGAGCTCACTATAGCAAAGGTTAATTTTCGCCATAGCGAGGGTCAGTTCGGAAAAGAGTAAAGAGCGAGAAAATGACTTCATTAAACGCTCAAACTCATTCCTTCTCTCATTTTTGCCTTAGACTTCAACCCAAGGAGAGAAAAGAGGCGTGGAGAGGGAGAAAGATCAAGAGAAGGAGGAAGAGCAAGGGAAAGGTAAGGAAACTTCTCCTATTTCTTCTTAAAATTCTGATCTCCTCCCTTTGCCCTCTTTTCCTACGGTTTTGTTTGTAAAAATGGTTGGATTTTGGGCATGGGTCAGAAGAGGGAAAGTGGAAAACACCTTTGAATCTTTGTGTTTTCTTGAAAAATGTTGTTTTCCACTATCATAGGAGCTTGAGAGAGAGGAAGAGTTGATGGCATTCTAGAGAGAGAGAGAGAACTCTAGGTTCTGGTATGTTAGGAGAGTTTGATCTGAAAGATTACATTCTAAGAGTGTAATTGCATGCTTCTGTGTGTCTAGGCTCAAGAGGAACACTTGCATCAAGGTGTGATTGTGAACCTAAGGAGGGAGAGGAGAAATTGAAAGGGAAGGCTTGTGTTGGCTTTGGCTCATAAGGTAGCTCTCTCTTTCCACTCTTTCTTGTTGCATTCCTGGATGTAATAGTCATTGTATGTTTATGTATATGCTTGTTGTGTGAGATATGCCATATGCTATTGCTTTGATGCATTGATGCCAATATGCTTGTGTGATGAATTGTGAGAATTGCTCGGGTGAGGTAGAGCCGAAAGTCCCTTGAGATGGGTGAGATAGAGCCGAAAGTCCCTTGAGAATGGGTGAGACAAGGCCAAAAGTCTCAACCGAGTGAGGCCAAGTCAAAAGTCCCTAAACTCGGGTGAGGCCATCCAAAAGTCCTTAAACTCGGGTAAGGCTAGACCAAAAGTCCCTGGAGCTCATTTTTGGCATTGTTGTGATTTCCATAGCATGTACAATGTGTGTTGGATGTTTGAGAATAACTAAATGCTTATTCACATGCTTTGACTTGTTATATGCCTTGATTGCTTACTTGATTGAGTACATGAGCTACTGAGATTCTCTGAATCTCACCCCTTCCCCTCCCAACTAAACATGCTAAGTGGAGCTCAAAGAGAACCAAGTGCACACCAAGGAGCCTAGGAGCATGTATAGGAGAATGTTAGTTTTATTTTAGTTATTTTGATGTAAAGTGATGCCACAATGAATATGCGCCCACTATTTTTGAGTTTTAAATGTTGTAACAAGTGTAAATGCATGAAATGATGATGTACAAACTATGTTGATAGCCAAATGAATGGAAATGAGGGTTTTGCCCTTTTTGTTGAATGAATGTATTAGTGTATATTTGGCCGTAGCATAGTGAGATTAGAATGTATATTGATTTGGACTATATGGACTTGTTATATATCCTAGTTTTATGCTTTCAAACTTGTCCATGAGGAGCGAGAATGTGTGAGAGGCCATTTGGACCCATTTTGGACCTTTTGGGTGCTAAAACTGGTATTTTTGAGAGCTCCGTCAAAGTATGACCGGATGAGCTCCTCTTGCCATGAAATTTGGCATGCCTCTAGAGTTTGTAGAGAGCTTCTTGAGAAGCTAAAGTTGGTAATATTCGGAGGTCTAGAGAATATTTAGTGAATTGTTGAATTTGGAAAAATTTAATAGATTGGTCATGCACTGTTCATATAAACTAGAAATGAAATCTATGGCATTCATAGACCAAATGGAGTCCAAATGTAGTGAAATTTTATACACATAAACTAGACAACTACAGTGACTTATAGGAACTAGAATCACCTAAATCGGAGGTCTGTAGAGAGAGAATGAATCTTCTGAAGTTCTGTATCAGCATCAAGGAGCCTACCTGACCTCTGTTACTGTTCCATCAGTTTTCAGGGTGTAGGAGTTACTAAACTGATCTGGACTTATTTGTCTCCTCTAGTAGACATCCGTAGCTTTCCAAATTGGTATAGTGTGCCCAGATTGGATTTTTGTGGATTTAGTTATGAATTTTCAAATGTCATGACAGTAAACTGGACCAGAAACAGTGACAGCCGGACCTCCTTCCCATTTTCGATATCAAACATGGTCCAAACCCCAGAGATTACAATTAGGAATTATTTTTAGTGTAAAGATAACACCTATATATTTCTAGAGAGCTAAAGATTACTAGATTCTCATTTTTCTATAATTAGTTATGATTTTCCAAAGTTAGAGCCAAAATATGACTTTTGGGCCCAAGTGAGAAAAATGTATTTTTTTGGGTTTTGGCTCCATTCCTGTGGCTTATGATTTGTTTTATGCTATGTATGAGTTGTATAAGTGGAGTTTGAGTTGAGGATGTGAATGATGGGGTCACAGGACCCACGGGGCAAAAGATAAGTGTATGAAACCCCGGTTCATAGCATGCAAATGCCACGGAAAGGTGTTGATTCTTTGGAAATCATATAGAACCGAGCCTAGTGAGAGGCTAGATAGTGGTAGTAGATTAAAGTGTTACACATCTCCCATTCAATCATACATAAAAGATGCAAAACAAGTTTTACAAATGCATGCATGGACATATAGACATGGCCAATCATTCAAGAAGCATTCTTAGCATTTGAAAAATTCATACATAGCATACATATGCTTGCCAAATATGTGGATTGGTCTTACCCATTCACTTGTGGATTTTGGACTTCCTTTACCCATTCTTTAAAAGGTTCTTGGACTCAACCTTACTCTTGGGAGTTAACCTTACTTTTAGGAGACTCTTTACTTTATCTCAACCAATTTTAAGGGTCCTTGGCTCATCCTCACCATGGCTAAAGGTTCTTGACCTTACCACACTCAAGCAAACCAAAAAAAAAATGATGAATATCATTTTAAAACATAATGCATCATCATGGTACCATGGAGTAAGAGCTCATGTTAGAATATTTTTCATAGCTTAAAATACACACACATTTAAAGACAAGTAAAGCAAATAATCATGCATAAGAGAAGGAGGAGTGAACTACCTTGGATGCAACCATACACTTTTTCTCTTAGATTTCTTCTCCCTTCTTCAGCCTCACACACACACAAAGGTGTGGGAATGATTTCTCTTGGCCTAAACATAATTTATTGAAGCTAATTAGGTTCATAAAATAAGTTCTAAGGTTACACAACTTGCTTAGACTCTAGCTTAACCTATAAACCCCTTTATGGTTCCAAAAATGCACCTAATGAAGCAACACTTATCATATAAATTCTAGGTTCCATTATTTCCTTTCAAATATGATTCTTGACTCCTTTTAAGCCTCTTGGATTCATTACACAATTAAAATAAAGAGCCTAACTACATGTTGCTTCTTTAGGTCATATTATGGAACATAAAGCATCAACTCATTTTCTGAGCTTCTTAAATTTTTTCTAAGGCTTCCCTCATATTCATTCATCATATATGACTAAAAAATGGGCTTAAAAAAATTTAAAACTATCCCTAGGTATATGGAACTCACTTGGCTGAACCTATGGGGGAATTTGGCCTTTATGAACTTTGCTTTATTTTCTTAATGGAGGAAGCATATGGGGAGGTTCTTAGGGATCTTAGGGACTTATCCAAAGACTTATTTAAGCCTAGAAACAATTATAACAAATTAGATTTTCAAGAGAGCACTTGAATCCCTACTTAGTGTATCTTGTTTCCTAATGCTTTTTACTTGATTCCAATGATACATTTTTAATCCTTGCACTCTAAAACTTCTAATCCCTCTTTGGTTTAGATAGAAAATAGCCCCTAAGAATTGGGCTTGTGGTGGATGAGACACACAAGGAGGAGGGGGAGGAAGAAGCTACCGAGGAATGGAAGTTTTACCTTGTTTTCTTACTTTTTCTTGGTTGCTTTTCACTTTCCTTGGCTGCCTCACCTCAAACACGAATTTTTCCTCTCTGTTTTGCCCCCAAAATAGCACCAAATATTTCAAGAAAACTATAGGAGGAAAGGGGAGAAGGAGAAGAACAACTTTGCTTAAGGAAGAACTAAGAAAATCCATGGATTCCATTCCTTTTTCTTAGCCTTTTCTCCTTCTTTTGCCTCCTCCCTTGTGCGCCTGAAAATTCTAGTCTTCCTTTCCATTTTTAGGTAGAAGTAAGTCAGTTAAAATGGGAGAAGGAGGGGGCATCCCTTTTAAGAAGGTTCAAGAACATAAAGATTTCAAAATTTTACATTTTGTCCCCTCGTTTTTGGCATTTTTGTTTCTAATTTGTTTTAGTTCTTTTTTAGAACCGTCTTTTTCATTATAAAATTTAGGTTCCCAATTTAGTAAGTTGGAATCACTCAAATCAGAGCTAAAACCTTTCCAAATAAACTCATCAAAGTTTAAGTACATCGACATTGAAAGACATCTACCAAATGAGTTTTAACAGTCGCGGGGTTTCCTATGGTTTTTAGGGCTTTTGAGAACCCCGAAAAACTTAAAACTTTCATTTAAAAAGCCCTTCTATGTGAATTCCAAAATTTACTTAAGATTACGAAAATGCCATTACATTTTGTAAGTTTTTGGTAAAAAATTGTTTCTTCATTCTTGTAATATCCAGTTTTCATTAAACGATAATAATTGGCATGTTTTCAAAATAAGTCCCCCAAAATGAATTAGTTAAGATCCCAAAAAAATTGAGTAACATTCCAGACTCATAAAAATGAGAATTCTAGGCTCAGACAAAAAAAATTAAGCTAAAATAAAGAAATAATTTCTTACGAAAAATTTATGAAACATAATGGCATTTTCGTAATTTTGAACAAATTTTAAAATTCACATAGAAGGGATTTTTAAATGAAATTTTTGAGTTTCCCTGGGTTCTCAGAGGCCTTAAAATCCATGGGAAGTCTCAGGATAGTTAAATCCCTTCTGGTGGACGTTTTCTAACGTCGGTGCACCTAAATTTTGACAAATCTGTTTGAGAAGGTTTTAGCTCCGATTTAAGTAATTTCAAAGGCATTTTACTAAATTAGAAACTTAAATTTTATAATGAAAAAGACAGTTCTAAAAAAGAAATCAAAACAAAGTAGAAACAAAAATGTCAAAAATGAAGGGTAAAATGAGAATTTTTGAAAACGCTATTCTCTTCCACCTATAAATGGAAGGCACCCCACTTTCCCATTCACTTAGCCTTATATTTTTCTAACCCAAACTAGAGAAGAAACCTTAGGAGAGTGGCACACCAAGGGAAGAAGAAGGAAAAGAGAAACCAAGGCTTGAAGGTAAGGAGTTTTGGTAGTTTTTCATGTTTTTTTTCCTTCCAAACCTCTTCTCCTTCATTCTTCTTTATTTCCTATGATTATAATAAAGTTTATAAATCTATTTTAAGGTAGAAATTAAGGAAAAAATTCGGATTTGAAGATAGGAGCTCAAAAAAAAACAAGATTTAGGTAAGAAAACAAGGTAATTTCTTTTTCTATGGTTACTATCCCTTACTCCTCTTCACCCATTTTGCCCCACTCAAGAAGTCCTAGGAGGGCTTGGTTTTTAGGCATAACCAAGAGTGATTCTTAGGAAAAAAAGGTGGAGATTAAGAATATGCAAAGAGAATTAACAAAAAACTATGGAAATTCAAGATACAAATTCTAAGGTTTCAAGTGTTCCTTGCAAAATCTGATTTTATACAATGATTTCTAGACTTAAATAAGTGTTTGAATGAACTCCTAAGATCTCTAGAAGTCCCTCCATGTGCATCTTCCCTTGAGAAAACAAAGCAAGTTCCATGAAGGCCAAATTCCTCCATAAGTTCTGCCAAGAGAGGTTTATATACTTAGGAAGAGTTTTAAATTTTTCTAAACCCATTTTTGAGTCATATATGATAAATGAATATAAGAGGAAGTCTTGGAAAAAATTTAGGAAGCTTAAAGAATGAGTTGGTACTTTATGTTCCATAATATAACCTAAAGAAGCAACATATAGTTAGGCTCTTTATTTTAATTATGTGATAACTCCAAGAGACTTAAAAGGAGTCAAGAATCATATTTGAAAGGAAATAATAGAGTGTAAAATTTATTTGATAGGTGTTGCTTCATTAGGTGCATTTTTGGAACCATAAAGGGGTTTATAGGTTAAGCTAGAGTCTAAACAAGTTGTGTGGCCTTAAAATTAATTTCATGAACCTAATTAGCTTCCATAAATCATGTTTAGGCCAAGAGAAATCATTCCCACACCATTGTGTGTGTGAGGCCAAAGAAGGGAAAGGAAATTCAAGAGAAAAAATGTGTATTTGCTTATAAGGTAGCTCTCTCTACCTTCGCTCATGCATGATTATTTGTTTGACTTGTCTTTGAATGCGTGTATGTGTATTTCAAGCTATGAAAAATATTCTAGGATGAGCTCTTATTCCATGGTACCATGATGATGTATTATGTTTCCAAATGATGTTTGCTTAGGTTTACTTGAGTATGGTGAGGCCAAAAACCTTTAGCCATGATGAAGATAAGCCAAGAACTCTTAAGATTAGTTGAGACAAAGTAAAGAGTCTCTCAAAAATGAGGTTGACTCCTAAAAGTAAGGTTGAGTCTAACATCTTGTTAAAGAATGGATGAGGCAAGTCTAAAATTTACAAATAAATGGGTGAAGCCAATCCACTTACTTGGCAAGCCTTTGTATGCGATGTATGACTTTTTCAAATGCCAAGAATGCTTCTTGAATGGTTGTACATGTTCATATGCTCATGCATGCATTTGTAAGACTTGTGTTGCATCTTTTATGTATGATTGAATTGGAGATGAGCTATCGAGATTCTTTAAATCTCATTTCCCCCTCTTCAATGATCTAATATGCTAGGTGAACTAAGAGATCAAGGAAATGAGAGCCAATCACATGAGAAATGAGTGCTTGACATCAAAATGCTTAGATTTTGTTACTTTAAGGCCTTATGGATGGCAATTGATGTACCCCATTATTGTATATGACCTATGACTACTTGAACATGTATAATTATGTTATTATGTGATGTATAAATGAGAGATTACATTATGTGATCATTAGAATGTATATTAAGTATGTAATGGCAAATTATGCTTCTTGAAAGTTTGATGTAAGTATGTACAAATAGAAGTGGAGTAGCCAAAATGAGATACATGAGATTTGGGACCATTTGGGTAGCTCATACAAGTCATAATCATGCTTTTAGACTTGTCTAAAAGGTGCCAAATATCAAAGGAAACTATTTAGACATTTTGATATCCTAGATGGAGCATAAATTGACCATATTGGAAGCCTATACCACTTTTTATCCAAATAACTTTTTCTTAATATGAGATTTGCCATGCAATTAGAGCTTGTTAAGAGCTCTTTGAGAAGCTAAAGAACAAATTTTTTGGAGATCTAAAGAATATTTGATGAATTTTCAAATTTAGCAAAAATTCTAGTTTTGGTCTAATGTACTGTTCACTTAGGTTTAAAAATAATTTCTATCACTCAAGGGTCAAATGATGTCCAATTGCCATAAAAGTTTATATGGAGAAACTAGACATTTCCAGTGACTTGTGACAACTGGAAGCACTCAAAATTAGGCATTCAAGCTGACCTTAGGTACTATTTGATTGGGTTTCGAGGTCTAAATGTGCTTGAGCTAGTTTGGAGTTATTTTTTCCCTCTAGTTAACATCTGTAGCTTTCCAGATTGGTATCATTTTCATGGATTGAAATTTTGTGGAATTAATTGGACATTTTTTAAGTTTGTTATAGAAACCTGTGATAGTATCAGTAGATAGCCAGACCTTTAGACCTTTTTGAATGTCAAACATCTTCTGTGTTTTGTTTTATGGCTTGGTCATATTTTTATCATCAAGTATACATGTATAGCTTTCCATAATTGCAGAGAATGCATGATTTCAATTTTTTTTAGAATTAGTTATGATTTTTCAAAATTTGTGATAGAAATGGCAACATTTTAACCAAAAATACAAATATGAATTTTATATATCTTCTTGCTCTCTATGAGTTGTAGGCCATTTTTAATTATAGGAATGAGTTGTATTCATGTAATTAAATATGATAATTTGATACATGAGCTCATATGGTCTATGTGACATCAAATGAAATTTTCATATGCGATGCAATGCTAAAAGACTCATTATTTTAATAACATTATTTTGCCTCTTGTGTAAGTTGTATGATGTGAGGCATAGGTACAGTAGGAAAGGAGGTAAAAATTATGGTGTTACAATTCTAACTCTGTTTCTCTTTCTGTCGAAGTCTATAATTCTTATTTTTAGGAGTCTAGAATATTACTTAAATTTTTGAGACCTTAACTAATTCATTTCAGGGGACTTACTTTGAAAATGCATCCATTTTTGTCATTTAACGAAAACTGAACATTACACATTCCCTCCAGGTGGCCCTCAGGCATAAATCTATCTTTGCCTCCATACTTGTGTTCACATCTAGGATCATTGACTTCCCTCCCTCTAATCATCTTTTGTACCTCTACAATGTTGTAAATAACACTTTAACTTAAGAAAGAATCTATCACTATTGCAACTCTGTTATGGTCATGAAACTTAGTGTGATTTTTATTTTTCATTATTCTAATCCTCGTAAACTGTAGATTAGGAATTTTTTCTTTTTCTTTTTATTGGCTCAATGGTTTCGAAAGGCCTAATCTAATTTTGATGATAACAAAATACAAATTAAAGGTATCAAGTAAAAAGTCTAATAAAAAAGTTTGTCAGCCTAATAAGAGTTTTGTGAAAAAGCTTTTTAATTTAATCCAAAAAGAATTGGTTTCCTACATAATCACAAAATCTTATTACACATGCTTGGCAAAAAAGAATTGAGCAAGAAACAAAGAGAAAGTTACATCTAAAGTCAATGGAATACACTAACATTATGTCCCATAATCCTTTAAGTCACTTTGTTATAGCAAAAGTATTAGTTTTATATTCTTTTTTGTCTCTTCCCTCTACTCACAACATTTGGAGTATTTAATGTAAGCATTAAATGGCATTTATTAAAGAAGAAACACATTAAATAAAGAAGCACTCCTTCTCCCTTCCACAGCAACACTATTACATGAAGAAAGGATGAAACTTTATTATCTAGTTGTGCCAGTCAAAGTAGTTGCTTAATGTCTTAAAAATATAATAAATTCTCTCTAATAAAAAAGCTACCTTGGAGCATGAAATCAGAAGAACGTCAAATGGCTAGTTAAAGCATTAACTTTATATAACAGGAAAGTCAAGAGAAGAAGGTAGACATAAAAGTTTAAAAAGAAAGTTTAAGCATAAATTGTAGCTTTCCTTATTATTCTGGTAAATCATCTTCTCTTATTTTGAGCTTGTATATGGTCCAACTGTTGGGATTTGTATTTATACAAATGGCAAAAAAATTACAAAAAAAGAAAAATCCCTCCCATGGATCCATCACCTTTGCTTAAACTGAAATAAGGTAGAAGAATTATACGTCTAGCATAGAAAAAAATTTGTCTCTCCTTCTGATTAGTCAAGCTTGGATTTAGGTGCTACTCTTCATGAACCAAAGCCCTCTACTAGTATCCACACAAATGGGATCTCCAACACGAACGATGTGCTGGCACCACAATAAGCGAATGTCCTTCTTTAATTTTGTCCATAAAAACCACACGTCTTGTCAAGTGTGTGGTAGAACTCTTCTCTCTCTCTCTCTCTTGGGTGGTGTTGCGGCCTTTTTCTTTTAAAAATTAACACATAAGAAACCCTAGCATCCCTTTTTATATAAGAGAGCCTTATAAATTTTGAAATTAATATATATATATATATCTATATATTAATTTTGTCCACCTCCTACTGATGAGAGAATGTAATATCTTATCATAAATAGAAAAATTTCCTATTCAAAATAAGAAACTTTCTAGAGAACAGATACATTGAATATGAACATTACATTCATTGAATTTAGACGCCTCCTAATTTCAAAGAATTTGAATATTTTAGCTCATTTTGGCTCATTCTTATGTGCGACCTTGTAAACCTATATAATGTTGGCAGTGGGCCCAAAACTCCTTTTAACTCACAAGTCATAAGTAGCTTCTAGTAAGATATTATAACTACTTAAATCATATGAGGATTGATGATCTAATGCAACCTATTGTATAGCCCATATCAAGTCTCTTTTGTCACACGATATTTAGGTCAAATACAAGGCATGGAGACGTTATTCTTATATCGCTTGATCACGTTTTCTCGATCTCTAAGTAGACTGTCAAAACAAATGAAACTCCTTTTATTTGAGCATGCCCATGCATTTATCATTCTCACCTATCGATGGGCCCAAAGATATCTCTCTCTCTACAAGAAGAACAAGTCTCATCTTGACTACTTATCTTCCTCTACATGTATTCCATTGTATCCAATCATAACTTTTATGATCACCTGATTAAAGATAACTTTTGATTATGTCAAAGTACAAAGTTCCTCATGTAGGAATCTATAATAGTCTCAAGTCAAAGGACTTGGTGACATGGCTATAGATGAGATATACTTATAACCTAATCCATGTAACTATCTCACGACAAGTTGGTTCAGCACTTTGGTCTCTAACAAGTGGCTATGACTTTGATTTGTATCTGCATACATGATTATCTCATGATCATTAATTAAAATCATACTAATCTTCATTCATTATTGTTCCTATAGTGATGATTGACTAGAAATATTTAGAATAACTATAACTACCCAAAGATCTTATTATATGGCAAATATGCAAGCAATATAATAATGATAATAAAACTCTTTATTAAATCAAGATAATATTCATATTAAATTGATAGGCCTGGGGCACAATCTCTAACACCAATTAGGTTTAAGAGCTTAATTGAGTGCATAGAATCCCTCTCTCATAAGGGTTATAAAATTATTTCTTATATGTTGAAAACTTTTCCAAAGGTTAAGAAAGGTAGTTACTGGTTGAGCTAAAAGAAACCTACTGTAAAAGTTGTAGGTAAATTCAAATCTAAGGGTGAATTGTTGCTGTGTAACTCTAATAAGTTTTGGTGAAGAAAATCCATTGGATTTTAAGGAGACTAGATATAAGACAAAAGTCTAAATTGAGATAATCTTTGGTGTTTTCTTCTTTCCTGTCTTTCATTTGTTATGCTTTTGGCTTTCTTAAAATTAAGTTTTAGTCAACTAAATCCTATATCTATTAAGTAAATCTTCTCATCTACTTCATTTTTGCTTAACTATATTAAGTTCCCCTTAACTGACTCTAATTATAGTTAACTGAATCTTTCTTACAATACTAAAACTTAAGTCGTCAAATCCTACTTTCATTTATTTTATTTGATAATTTATTTTATCATTATCATCACCTCATTTAATTATCTTAATCTTATATGAACCTAAATATTGGATTAAAATCATTTTATTGCACAAACATCTATTTATCCCCCTTTAAGTATATTCTTCACTTTTCTTTCTATTCTTGACACTAGAATTGGAAATACATAGTGGAGTTTTTTCCTTCAAAAACTTTTACTTTGAAGTTTTGTTCCTAAACCTTTGATTTCTTTTTATTCATGGTTCTTTTAAGTTTGATGTTTAACATTATAAAGCATGTTGCTAGATTACTACTAATGGATTAGTGATGTTTTATGACATAAATGATATCTCAAATCCATCCAAGCTAGTCAAGATATGCAAGTGTCTTTATTAGCTCATATGAATTGTCCTCTAAATTCATAATTATTTCTTCTAATGATTCGGAAGTTTCAAATAAGCATCTACAATAACAATGAAAAGTTAAATATTGCTATTGCACATTTGATGGTCAAAATTTTCATATTTAGTATTCTTTTTCTCCAATGAAATTCTTGTTTACTTATTTTAGCATTTCAAGATCCTTATGAATCTCTACCTTCTTATAAGGAACAAGGATGAGAAAAGAAAATTTCCCCATGAATCAGAGACAAGGAACAAGAGGATAAAGGTTCAAAGATGAAAGATATAGTAAGAGGGGGTGAATATGTGTTCTATGCAAAAAGAAAAATTAGATTTTATATTTTTAAGACAAATAAGATTAATTAACAAGTAATTTGTAATTAAAAAAATTTAATGATAATGTAGAGGGTTAACTACTTTTTAAATTTGTAAAGTAGATGAAATTCTCAAATAATAGGACATAGTTAACTAAAACTAAGACAACAAGCAAATAACAAAAAAGGGAAAGTGATAGACACTAGCAAGTATCTTGGCTTGGCTTAAAAAAGCTTACATCTAGTCCCTTTAAACCTTAAGGAATTTTCTTTAGTAAATAATTCACAACAATATAACTAGATATTTTTCCAAGTGTTTACCAACAATACAAGGTTTATAGTTCACTTTATACTTATACAAAGATTGTTCTAACAACTCATCCTAAACTTATTATTTACTCATTTAGGATGGATTGACCAAAGAATGAAAATTTAATAAACCCTTATATATGAAGGGATTACAAGATGGCTCAATGAATGCTTTCAAAGCTAAATAGTACAAAAAACTAAGGGTGTAATAAATATTAAAGGAGTAAATGCACAAGGGAATTTTCTATTCATTACATCTTTACCTTTAGCTTGAATGCTTTTATAGATGATGGAGTCCAAGAAGTCGATGTAAGTTAATGGTTTTCTCGTGACTCCTCTTTGATATTCTAATTTTGAAGGCTTAAGATTTTCTTTTTTTTTCCATAGGGGCAAGATTTAGATTTACTTTTAGTGTGTTTTGAAGGGAGGATGCTTCAGTGTTAAACACTTTTCCCTCTTATTGCTTCTTTTCTATAAAATAGCAAATCATAATGTTTTAGAGAGGAGCCTAGCTAAAGCTTGCCTTTCTTATCTTATTTAATGCTCTCATTAGTTGTTTAAATAAGAATCAAGCACTAAGGCATGTCTTATTATTTCTCTTACCTAATAAATGAGACAAACCACTGCATGTTGTACTTTATTCTAGAGCATTTTGGCTTTTGAGAGGCACATTTGCATCAGGACAAATTATTGGCTTAGTTTCTTTTGTTTCTAACTAGCTTCATTCCTTGACAAATGCAATAAGAATGTATCATATGTATCTTTTATACACACACATACATACATACATACATACATACATATGTAAAATACTTGTAAAATCCTTTTGGGTCAACAATAAAGATGGGAACCAAGGAGAATCTCCTTAGCTCCACTAGCAAGGTTGCCATCCTTAAGCTAAAAAGTTGCTAAGCACCACAAAAAATTAAAATAATTTTTTTAAATATTAGTTACCATGTTTCCCTTTATTCTTTTTTAGCAATAGTCTTATTGTTTTTGTTATTTTTATTTCTTCTCTTACCTTTTATAATGTATTTTGATAAAATTATTTTATTTTATATAGTGTATGTATTTTTTATTAAAAATTTTATATATTTATTGTGATTTTTATTGTTTATATTATAATCAAATAAAAATTAAAAATTTAATTAAAATTATTTATCCATTTAAACAATTTTAATTGCAAATTTAAATCAATATACGAGTTCTTTTCAATAATTTGACAATAAAATGTACTTTTTTAATAGATTTGCAAAATACAAGAATTGAAAAAAAAAAGCTCTTATCAAATGATTTTGTCAAACCAAATTACTTCTTTCTTATTGTGCTTTTTTTAAAACTCCATTTAAAAAATAATTTTAAAATAAGCAAAAGTCCATGCCAATCTTGAACAAGCTCTTAAATTAGTCTTTTACATCTATTCAAATTTTGAAGAAATTAATATTATTAATTTTAGAGACAAATAGACAAAACATGTAAAACCTTCACTATACATAGGCCATTGTGTACTAAAAAGAAGACCTTGTACTCTGGCTGAAAACCTTGTCAATAAGGTCCTAAATTTTTCCATGTAAATTATAAAATCTTGTCGACAGGATCTTGGATTTGGTCTACAAGATCTAATTCTAGCCTTAAAAATCCTTTGAATTACTACTAAATCAATTGTAATATGTATATTTATTCATAAACATTACCAAATGAGGCATGAAGCACTTTTTATCAAGGACCACCATGCCTTTAATGGGGAAACAAGTTATTCTCAAAGGGCAAGATTAGGGGATTTTGCTCATATGGTTTATTTAAATCAACCTCAAGTCATTTCTATCTACAACACATCATAGCAACTCAGATTCATCACAAAATCTATGGGCAAGTACGAATTTCAACTCTTTTCCCTAGTTTTTCTATAACCAGTATTGGGTTTCCAAGCTAAGTTTCTATCATCAATTTTGGAAAATCATAACTAATTTTAGAAAAATTAAAATCATGCATTCTTTGCCATTCTAAAAAGCTACACATGTCTACTTTATGATAAAAATATGTTTAGGCTATGAGACACAAGAAAAAAGATATTTGATATCCAAAAATATATAGAGGTTTGGTAGGTCACTAGTACCATCACAACGTTCTACTACAAATTTAAAAAATGTCCAATTAATTCCATAAAAATCTAATACATGCAAATGATACCAATATGAAAAGCTACATATGTTAGTTAGATGGAACAAATAACTCTAGACCAGTTTAGGCATACCTAGATCTCAAAACTTAACCAAATAGTACCTTAGGTCAGTTTGAGCACCTGATACTAGGCAACATATTTAAAAATTCATATCTTCCTCTCTAGACATCCAAATAGGGTGTTTCTAGTTGGCACAAGTCATTGAGAGTGTCTAATTTCTCCTTATATAATTTCATGATAATTGGACATCAATTGACTACTGGGTAACAGATTTCATTTTTGGATTAGTATGAACAGTAACATCACCAAAATCAAAATTTTTTCCATTTTAAAAATTCATCAAATATTTTTTAGACCTCCAAAAATTTTGTTATTTAGCTTCCCAAAAATCTCTCAACAAGCTTTAAATGTATGTCAAATATCAGATAAGGAAGAGCTCATTTGGACAAAAAATGGTATAGGTTTCTAAAATAGTCAATTCTTGCTCCATACAAGATACCAAAATATCCAAATGGCTTCTCTTGGTGTTTGGTGTAACACCATAATTTTCTAGCTCAATCTATGCTACTTTCATGTCTCATATCATGAATTTCATGAAGGGAGTAAGAAAAATCAATTAAAATAATGAGTTTCTTACGTCACGTATAAAAATTTCATTCGGTGTTACGTAGACCATATGAGCTCATGTATCATATTCTTAAATTTGATTACATGAATACAACTCATTTTCATTATTAAAAGTGGCCTACAACTTATGGAAACCAAAAGGAAGCATAAAACTCATACTTGTATTTTCAACCAGAATTTTGCTTTTTCTGTCATAAACTTTGGAAAATCATAATTAATTTTAGAAAAATCAAAATCATGCATTCTTAGTCATTTTGGAAAGCTACGCATTTCTAATTTATACTAAAAATATGTCTAAACCATGAAACATAACAAAGAAGATATTTGACATTAAAAAAAATCCAGAGGTCTGGCTGTCCACTGGTGCTATCACCGGTTTCTGCAGCAAATTTCAACAAGATCCAATTAATTTTATAAAAATCCAATCTACATAAATGATACCAATATGGAAAGCTAAGATGTTAGCTAGAGGGGAAAAATAACTCCAAACTAGTTTAGGCATGCCTAGACCTCGAAACCTAATCAAACAGTACTTGAGGTCAGCCTGAATGCCTAGTACTGGACAAGAGCTTTAAAAATTTATATCTCCCTCTCTAGACATCCAAATGAGGTGCTTCTAGTTGGTACCTGGGAGTGTCTAGTTTTTTCTTGTAAATTTTTGTGACAATTGGACATTATTTACCCCATAAGTGATAGAATTCAATTTTAGATCAGTGCTATAATACCAATGACCAAAGCCAAAAAAATTTTTAATTTCAACAATTCACTAAATATTCCACAGACCTCCAAAAATTACCTACTTTAGCTTCCCAAAAAACTCTTAATAAGTTCTAAGTGCATGCCAAATTTCATACCAAGAAAAATTCATTTGGATAAAAAGTGACGTAACTTCATGAAATGATCATTTTTGCTCCCTATCAAAAGTCACTTTGGTCCAAATAGCCTCCTCTTAAGTTTGGCACCTCTTGGGCAAGTTTAAAAGCATGATTATGACTTGTAAGGACTGCCCAAGTGGTCTTAAACCCTATGCATATTAATTTAGCCATTCTACATCCAATAATATATATGTAACCATAACCACACAAGAGGCAATTTCCATGATTTGCATTGATTTAATGTCACACATAGGCTACATAATATTCATACACCATACTACCATTAATCAAGGTCTTACATTACCAAAATAATATATACAAGACTACTTTGATATTTAAATACAAAGAAAACTACAACATCTCCCAAGTGTAGCTAATTAGAGTTCTTGGCTTGCCTTCTTTGTATCTTGAGAGCCACCTAGACATTTCAAGATGGAAGGGGGAAGGAGAGTGAGATTTCAAGAATCCCAATAGCTCACACACATCCATTCACATACATTCAAGGCATACATACATCAATGACACAATTATGAAACATAAGGTGTGCAAGGCTACCATTTTATGCCACATCTACACATTAAGATCATTCTCATGTTTTAGGGACTTTTGGTTTTGCCTTACCTCATTTTTAGGACTTTTGGAGTTGCCTCACTCTTGGTTTAGGGACTTTTAACTTAGCCTCACCCATCTAAGGGACTTTTGGTCTAGTCTCACCTATGTCTTGAGACTTTTAGCACATTCTCACCTACTTTAAAGGACTTTTGGCATCACCTCACCCTTATAATCCAATCTCACATTCAAAGGCATTTAAGAGCACACATTGGTAGCAATGCAATTCCATGAGATCATGTGGCATATTACCAAATCGTAAGAACATATACAAGCATACAATGACATACATATGCATGTAATAAAGTATAAAGAATAAGGTGCAGAGCTACCTTTTAATTTATACAAGCTTACTTTGCTAATTCCTTTCTCTCCTTGATTTCACAAGAGCACTTAGTTGGTTGATTGTTCTCTTGGCCTAGACATCACAAGGAACACAAAATCACATACTTGAAGCAAGCCAAGACACTAAACTAAAACTTAAACACACACTTGGTTTCATACTTGGCATTATGGTTCCATAATTAGCCTAATCAAGCAACTCTTGGAATTCAATTTCTAAGTTCCATTTTCTTATTATTTCTAGACTTCTTGGACTCATTTAAGGTCCTTGGAGCTATCACCATTCACTTGCACAATTGGAAATCCAAGTTGCTTCATAAAGCACCATTATAGACACCATTGGTCCATCTCTCATTCCATGGCTCCTAAATTTTTTCCAATAGTTTCTCCTATCTCCTAACATTATATACAGTCCCAAACTGAGCCTAGAACAAATTAAAACACTCCCTAAGCTATTTAACCTTGCTTGGCTGAGATTAGTGAACAAAATGGGGTTCAAGAGCTTTTTGATTTTTCCTTGATGGTAGAGCTATTTGGAAAGGTTTCTAAGGGTCTTAGAAGCTCAAGAAAACATTCAAATAATGAAAGAAATATTTACAAAAAATCAGATTTTACAAAACCCTAGAAAACTTTATACTTTTCTATCTTATTTTCTATTAGTTTTCCTTGAAATTTCTTGCCATATTCCATCCCCTCATGGACTAAAACTCTTATTTCTCTCTTACTTTTGGATAGAAATTCCCTTCCCATATGGTTCTGGTTTAGGTCGAAAATCTACCAAGAAAGAAGCAACAACAAGAAGTAATTACCTTAGTTTTAATCTTCCTTTCAATGCCATTGTTCCTTGGTTTGCTTCCTCTTATGAAATTCAAATTTTCCCCTTATGTTCTGGCCTAAAAACAAAACCAATCATCTTAAGAAAACCATAGAAAGAAAGCTAAGAAAGAGAGGAAGAGAACTGGAAGAAGGAAGAGTATGAAATTCTACTAATTTCCTTATCTTTTTCTTGATGTTTCTCCTCCTTTTCGTCCCTTTCTTGTGTGCCTAAGAGAGCATATCATATTCTATATTTTGGGTAGAAAATTTCGTGCTTAAGAAGGTGGGGGAAGAAAGGAGAAGTGTGTAGGAATTTCTAGAAGCATACTTTTCCAAAAATTCTAATTTCATCCCTTCGTAATAACAAATTTCATTTCAATTTCATTTTAGCTCCTTTTTTAGAACCATATTTTCCATTATAAAATTTAGGTTCCCAATTTAATAAAATACCTTTGGAATCATTCAAATTTAAGCTAAAACCTTATCAAAAGAACCGATCAAAGATCGGGTCAACTGACGTTGAAAAATGTACATCGAATGGGCTTTACAAGTCTCGAGACTTCTCATGGTTTTTAGGGCCTCTGAGAACCTTAGGCAACTCAAAACTTTCATTTAAAAAGTCCTTCTATATGTTTTTCTGAAATTCAAACTTATTTATGAAAATACCATTACGTTTTGTCAATTTCCGTTACAAATTGTTCCTCTGTCCTAACTCTATTTTTCTTTCCATCTGAGACTAAAATTATCATTTTTAGGAGTCTAGGACTTTACCTAAATTTTTTCAGGACATTATCAAGGCCATTTTGAAGGACTTATTTTTATATGGCTCATTTTGTCATTTTACAGAAATTAGGTTTGTTACATTTGGCACCTCTTGGGTAAATTTAAAAGTATGATTATGACTTTTATGAACTTCCCAAATGGCTCCAAAACTTATGTATCTCAATTTGACCATTCCACTTCTATTTATACACAATTGCACAAAGCCATTCAAGAAGTTAGTTTGTCATAACATACTCAATTTACATTCTAGTGGTCATATAACATAATCTCTCATTTATACATAACATATTATCATAATTACATATGCTCTTCACATCTTAGGACATACACAACCATGGGTTACATCATTGCCATTCATATGACCTTAAAGCAATAAAATCTATACACTTTAGTGTCATGCTCTCATTCCTCATGTGATTGGCTTCCATTCCCTTACTTTCTTGGTCCACCTAGCATGTCAGAACAATGGAGGGGAGGGAATAAGATTCAAAGAATCCCAATAACTCAACTCCCTTTCAATCACATATAATATTTGCAAAAAAAGTCTCTGAAAATGCATGCATGAGCATAATGGATGAAATGAACATTCAAGAATTAAACTCAACATATGAGTAAATCATACAAGGCATCTATAGGCTTAGAAAATGAATGGATTAGCCTCACCCTTTAACTTATAGATATTGGACTTGCCTCACCCATTTCTTTAAAAGGTTTATAGGGTCTGATTTCTTTGCACTTCTGTGCACTTCTTTGAGAAGTGATCTGGACCATCCATATCTTAATTTTTTTATTTAAAACATCATTTTTTTCAAAATTATACAGTTAAGAAATTAATTTTATCTAATATTCTACATCTTTTAAAATAATAAAAATATTTAATTTTTTTAAAAAATTAAGAATAGATCTAAGTCGTCCAGATTTGATTTGGATGGCTCAGATAAAAAGTGCAGGGAATTGGTTCACGAGGTTTCTGGCTCAACCTTAGTCTTGGGAGTCAACCTCACTCTTAGAAGACTCTTCACTTTGTCTCAACCAATCTTAAGGATTCTTGGCTCATCCTCACCATACTTAAGAGTTCTTGGCCTCACTATACTCAAGCAAATCAAAGCAAACACTATAAATATCATTTGGAAACATAATGTATCATTATGGTATCATGGAGTAAAAGCTTATACTAGAATATTTTTTATAACTTAAAATACACATACACACATTCAAAGACAAGTAAGGCAAACAATTATGCATGAGAGAAAGAAAAGTGAGCTACCTTGGAAGCAATCACACACTTTTTTCTTTGAATTTACTTTCCTTCCTCAGCCTCACACACACAAAGGTATGGAAATGATTTCTCTTGGCCTAAACATAATTTATGAAAGGCAATTAGGTTCATGGAATTAATTCTAAGGCCACGTATTTTTCTCACACACTAACTTAGTCTAAAAACTCTTTTGTGGTTCCAAGAATGCACCTAATAAAGCAACACCCATCAAATAAATTCTAAGCTTCATTCTTTCCTTTCATATATAATTATTGACTCTTTTTAAGCCTCTTGGAGTCATCACTCAATTAAAATAAAGAGCCTAACTACATGTTACTTTTTTAGGTAATTTTAGGGAACATAGATGGCCAACATACTTTCTGTGTAGCACCATAATATCTTAACTCCATCTAGCCTCCCTCTGGGCTCGATTCCATATGATTTCCAAAGAACAAGTACCAACCGTGGCTTTTTCATACTATAAAACGGGGTTTCAAACACTCAACTTTTGCCCCGTGGGTCCTGTGAACCCATCATTCACATTCTCTACTCACACTCCATTTATACAACTCGTACATAGTATAAAACAAGCCATATGCCACGGGTATGAAGCCAAAAACTAGAAAAATGCAATTTCTCACATGGACCCAAAAGTCAAATTTTTGGCTCTAACTTTGGAAAATCATAACTAATTATAGAAAAATGAGAATCTAGTAAACCATAGCTTTCTGGAAAGCTCTACTTGTTAAATTTACAATAAAAATACTTCCCAACCACAATCTTAACGTTTGGACCATTTTTGACATCAAAATGAGACAGAGGTCCGACTATCCCTGTTTCTGGCATAGCTTACTGTCATGAACTTCGAAAATTCATAACTAAATCCACAAAAATCCAATCTGGGCAAACTATACCCATTTGAAAAGCTACAGATGTCTACTAGAGGAAAAATATAAGTCCAGATCAGTTCAGTAGCCCTTAAACCTCGAAAACTGATGGAACAATAACGGAGGTTGGATGGGCTCCCTAATGCTGATACAGAACTTCAAAAGGTTCATTCTCTCTCTACAGACCTTTGATTTAGGTGATTCTAGTTGGTATAGGTTACTGTGGTTGTCTAGTTTATGTGTATAAAAGTTCACAACATTTGGACTCCATTTGGTCCATGAATGACAAGGTTTTCCTTTCGGACCTATGGTAACAGTATATGACCAAACCATCAATTTTTTCCAATTTCAACAATTCACCAAATATTCTCTAGACCTCCAAATACTACCCACTTTAGCTTCTCAAGAAGCTCTCTACAAAGTCTAGAGGCATGCCAAATTTTATAGTAAGAAGAGCTCGTTTGGTCATACTTTGACGGAGCTCACAAATTTGATGGTTTTGACACCTAAAAGGTCCAAAACGGGTCCAAATGGCCTCTCACACGTTCTCACTCCCCATGGACAAGTTTTAAAGCATGAAAATAGTATATATAACATGTCCAAGTGGTCCAAATCATCATACATTTCAAACTCACTATGCTACAGGCCAAAATACACTATCATATACATTCAACAAAAGGGACAAAACGCACATTTCTATTAATTTGGCTTTCTATATAGTTTGTACATCATATATCCATACATTTACACTTGTTATAACATTTACATCTCAAAAATAGTAGGTGCATATTCATTTTGGCACCACTTTACAACAAAAGAACTAAAATAAGCTAACATCTAGCTAAATATGCTCCTAGGATCCTTGGTGTGCACTTGATTCTCCTTGAGCTCCACCTAGCATGTTAAGATGGAAGGGGGAAGGGGTGAGATTCAAGGAATCTCAGTAGCTCATGCACTCATTCAAGGAAGCAATCAAGGCATATAACAAGTAAAAGCATGTAATTTAGCATCCAACCATTCTTAATCACATAATACATGTGTACATGCCATAGAAATCACAACAATGCTACAAGTAAGCTCTTAGGGACTTTTGGTCTAGCCTCACCTGAGTTTAGGGACTTTTGGATGGCCTCACTCAAGTTTAGGGACTTTTGACTTGGCCTCACTCGGTTATGAGACTTTTGGCCTTGTCTCACCCATCTCAAGGGACTTTCGACACTACCTCACCCATCTCAAGAGACTTTTGGCACTACCTCACCCGAGCAATTCTCAAAATCCAACATACAAGCACATTGGTAATAATGCATCATGGCAATGACATATGACATATCTCACACAACAAGCATATACATAAACATACAATGACTATTACATCCAAGAATGCAACAAGAAAGAGTAGAAAGAGAGCTACCTTATGAGCCAACACAAGCTTTTCCTTTCAATTCATCTTCTCCCTTCTTGGTTTCACACTCACACCTTGATGGAGGTGCTTCACTTGAGCTTAGACACAATAAAGAGCATAAATTACTCTC
The DNA here is from genome assembly GCA_032878935.1 of Erythrophleum fordii. NCBI lineage: Eukaryota > Viridiplantae > Streptophyta > Magnoliopsida > Fabales > Fabaceae > Erythrophleum > Erythrophleum fordii. The sequence continues at coordinate 40,470,437 of JAVQMF010000053.1, read as the reverse complement.
TCATAACTTAACAACTCTTAGGAGTTCTTCAGAGCAAACCTTGCTAACATATAAGAACCTAGGGGTTCTCTCTCTCTCTAGAATGTCACCAATTCTTCCTCTCTCTCAAGCTCTCATGGTAGTAGAATCATCATATTCAAGGAAAACAAAGAGATTCAAGGGTGTTTTCCACTTTCCCTCTTCTGATCCATGCCCAAAACCCCACTAATCTCACAAACAAAACCATAGAAAGAGAAGGCAAAGAGAGGAGATCAAGATGCTAAGAAGAAATGAGAGAAACTTGCTTACCTTTCCTTTGTTCTTCCTCCTTCTCTTAGTCTCTCTCACTCTCCACGCCTCTTTTCTCTCCTTGGGTTGAAGTCTAGGGCAAATAAGAGAGAAAGAATGAATTGGGTCATGTAAAGAAGTCAATTTCTCGCTTTTTACTCTTTTCCAGACTAACCCTCACTATGGTGAAAATTAACCTTCGCTACGGCGAGCACGTATCAGTTCCCTTCGCTATGGCGAGGTTTAATCTTCACTACGGCGAGGTTAAACCTTCGCTACGGCGAGCTCGTATTAGTTCTAAACCCCCGTTTTCGCTATGGCACGCGCTACGGCGAGCAACTCCCTAGTTTTTTGTATGGACTGCCCGCACTCGCTATAGCTAGAAGCCTTTTCGCTATAGCGAACAGGCACTCTCGCTATAGCGAGGCCATTTCTCGCTACAACGAGAAGACTTAGCAAAATTTCTAGATTTAAAAAATTTTCAGCTTCCTTTTTTCTTTTTTTTTTTCTTTTTCCCGGTTGTTACATTCTGTAGTTTCAAAATTTTTCCCAAGGGTTTCTTCAACCTTTTACCATTATAAAAAGTCCCAAACCAAGGTTAGAACAAATTAAAATACTTCTTAACCTATTTAACTAGCCTAGGCCGAGACATAAGGGGGAGGAAGGGTTCATAGACTTTTTAATTTTTCCTTGATGAGAGACACACTTGGGAGGCTTCTTAGAAGTCTTAGAAGCTCAAATAAACACTCATACAAGCAAGGCAGTTTATATATTGAATTAGATTTTTCATCCCATTCAAGAGCTTCACACTTTTCATTCTTGCATTTCATTGATTTCCCTTCCAATTACTTTGCATATTCTACTTTCCCATAGCCTAGTTTATGTGTTTTATACTTGCTCTAAGTGAAAAACCTCCCCCCTCTCTTGGTTCTATATGAGGCTAAAATATGGGAGAAGAGGCTAAGGAAAAAGAAGCAACATCTTGCAAGAAAATTACCTTGAATCAAGTTCTTTCAAGAGGGTTCTTCTTTTGTTTAGCTTACTCTGTCCAATTTTGAAATTCCCCTCTTTGTTCTACCCTTAAAACAACACCAAAATTCTCATTAAAACCATAGAAAGGAAGCTTGAGAGGAGAGGAACAAGTTTCAAGAAGGAGGGACATGGAAATTCTTAAAAAATCTTACCTTTCTTGCCTTGATTTTCTCCTACTTCCTCTTTTATCTCGTACACCTAAGCCTCTTTAGTTTCCTCTGGTTTTTGGATAGAGCAAGTTGGTCTAAGAGAGAAGAAGAAATGGAACATGCTTTTTAAAGAAGTTTCAAGACTAGCAATTACAAAACTTCCCATTTTATTCCTTCCATCGTGGCATTTTCGTTTTAACTTCATTTTAACTCCTTTTTTAGAACCGTCTTTTTCATTATAAAATTTAAGTTTCCAATTTAATAAAATGCCTTTAAAATCACTCAAATCGAAGTACCTTCCTGAACAATTTAGTTAAAATTTGGGTTAATCAACATTGGAAAACTCAAAACTTTCATTTAAAAAGCCCTCCTTATATGTTTTTCCAAAATTATACTTATTTATGAAAATACCACTAGCTTTTCAGCAAATTTTTTGAATCACTGCAACCTTGATTTTTAGGCAACTCAGGGTTTAAATCCTCATTTTCTATTATTTAGAATTTTATTCTAATTTTTTTTTGGTTTTAAATAACTCATCTCAAAGGGCTTGCTTTGAAAATGCATCTATTTTCTTTGTTTAATAAAACCTAGACATTACAATTCTCCTCCCTTTAAAAATTTTGTCCTCAAAATTTAGATAACATACCTCATGGAAAGAGTTCTGGATGTTTCTTTCTCATATCATCCTCTAGCTTCCATGTAGCTTCTTCAGGAGATAACCCCTTTCATTTCACTTTTACCAGCAATAACATTTTATTCTGTAACTGCTTGAGTCTAACGTCCACGATCCAATCTGGTGATGCTATATATGATAGATTATCCTATAATTGCACATTCTCATATTCTATGACATGTGAGGGATCGAGCTGGTACTTTTTAAGTTGTGAAACATGGAATACATTATGTACTTGGCTCAAATTTGGGGGATGGATTAGTCTTTAGGCCACAGGTCCTACTTTATCAAGAACCTATGTACTTTGGACTAAGCTTTTTACTTTCAATGGACCGACCTATTCCTATGATAGGAGATGCTCTAATGAAGACATGGTCTTTAACCTCAAACTCTAACAGTCGTCTACATTTATCTGCATAATTTTTCTATTTACTCTAGGCCATTAGAAGTTTCTTTCTTATGGTCTCAATTTGTCTAGAAGTCTAGTCCACTAATTCTGGGCCTATGAGGCTCTGCTCTCCTAGCTCAACCCAACACATCAGAGACCTACATTTCCTCCTATATAATGCCTTATATAATGCCATCTGTATACTTGCATTATAGCTATTATTATAAGCAAACTCCACTAAAGGCAAGTATGTATCCCAATTTCCTTTCATCTCTAGCACACACACGCTCAACATATCCTCTAGGGTTTTTATGGTTCTCTCCGTCTGTCCATCTATTTGGAAGTGATAAGTTGTGCTAAATCTAAGCCTGGTACTTAAAGTATCCTGTAATGTTCTCCAGAAATTCAAAGTGAATCTGGGATCTCGATCTGACACGATGCTGCTAGGTACACCATGTAATCTAACTATCTCCTTAATATACAATTGAGCTAACTTATCTAAGGTATAAGTGGCTTTCATGACTAAGAAATGTACTGACTTTGTTAATCTATCCACTATTACTCATATTGCATCATGCTCCAATGATGTCCTGAGTAAACCTATAATAAAATTTATATCTATACTATCCCATTTCTACTCTAGGATATCTAGGGGCTAAAGTAACCTAGCTCGTTTTTGGTATTCTATCTTTACTCTCTGACATACTAGACATCGGAAGACATACTCTGCTATATCTATTTTCATTCCAGGCCACCAGTACATTTTCTTTAAGTTTTGATATATTTTATTACTGCCTGAATGAATGGTGTATTTGCTTTTATATGCCTCATCTAATATTTTCTCTCTGATTTCTATATTTCTAGGCACATATAGCCTATCCCTATATCTTACTATATCATCCTCAGACAGATTGAACTCTTAAAGGCTACCCTGGGCTATTTGGACTCTAATCTTATTTACATAGTCACCTATTTGCTGGGCCTTTCTTATTTGCTCCCTCAGGTCATTTTTAACTCGAGTTTCACTCATTAATAGCTTGCCTAAATGCACCTCACATGAGAGACTCATATTTCTAAATCTCTCAATTAATTTTTGCTCTCGGATCATCATATAAGCCATATGTATGAATTTTTTATTTAGGGCATCAACTATCACATTAGCCTTATTGGGATAGTATTTTAGTGTGAAATCATAATCCTTCAAGAATTCTAACCATCTCCGCTATCTCATATTTAGTTCTTTTTATTCGAATAAATATTTAAGGCTCTTGTGGTCGCTATAAATTTCTATAGCTGCCTTGTATAAGTAGTGTCTTTATATTTTCAAAGCAAACACCATTGCACTAACTTTAGATCATGTGTAAGATAATTTTCTTCGTGGGGTTTTAGCTGTCTAGAAGCATAAGCTACCACTCAGCCTCTTTGTATAAGCACACATCCTAACCCTTTCTTGGAAGCATCACTATAGACTAAAAAAGTCTCTCTATGGTTAGGGAATACTAGAACTAGGCCCGTGGTTAACTTGTACTTCAATTCCTGAAAACTACCTTCACATTTTTCATTCCATACAAACGATACATTCTTTCTAGTAAGTCAAGTCAGTGGTATTGCTATCTGAGAAAAGCCCTGAATAAATCTCCTATAATAACTTGCTAAACGTAGGAAGCTCCTGATCTCTATTAATGTCTTAGGTCTCTCCCACTATAACACGACCTCTACTTTATGGGCATCTACTGTGACCTCTGCCTGGGAAATCACATAGCCTAAGAATTGGACTTCAGTTAGCCAAAACTCATATTTACTAAGTTTAGCATAGAGCTGTCTCTCTCTTAGGGTCTCTAAGGCTAATCTCATATGCTGTTCATGTTCCTATCTACTTTTTGAGTATATGAAAATATCATCTATGAAGACAACTACAAATCTATCTAAATATGGCCTGAAGATTTTATTCATATAATCCATGAATACTATAGGTGCATTCATCAACCTGAAGGGCATAACTAAAAATTTATAATGCCTATATCTAGTTCTAAATGCTATTTTGGGAATATCCACAGCCTTTATTCTAAGCTAGTGATATCTCGACTTGAGGTCTATCTTAAAGAAAACTGATACTCCTACTAACTGATTTAGGAGGTCATCTATACGAGGGAGAGGGTACTTATTTTTAATGGTTATCTTATTGAGTTCCCTATAATCTATACATAGCCTAAGGCTCTCGACTTTATTCTTTACAAATAAGACTAGAGCTCCTTATGGCAAGATACTGGGTCTAATAAAACCCTTCTCTAAGAGCTCTTCTATTTGCTTTTTAAGCTCAACTAGTTCGATAGGAGCTATCCTATACAGGGCTTTAGACACTAGACCTGCTCTAGGTACAATATCTATAGGAAACTCAACCTCTTTCTTTGGGGGTAGCCTGCTCATCTCTTTAAGGAATACCTCAGAGAACTTACTTACTACAGGAATCTCATTTATACCCTCTTTTACTTCAGCCTAAACTGAAAAGAAAACTAGATACCTCTAACAACCATGCCTTAGAGAACTATCAGCTTGGGAGGCAGTCATAACAAATAACTCAGTCCCCATACTAGGTATAGTCCTATACTCAAGTAAAGTAATACATTTGTGACTACAATCTAGGGTGACATTATTTAGAGACATCCAGTTCATGCCAATGATCACATCAATATTAATAAGGGGCATATAAATCAAATCAAGGTGGTAAGGTAATGATTAAACTGGATCACACATTTGAAATAAGCATGAAAGGTAATTGTAATACCATAATGTGTTAACTAATCTCCCCTTAGGCTTGATTCCATATGATTCCAAAAGAAAAAGAGTAAACCATAGCATTTTATTACGCTATGCTGGGGGTTTAAATGCTCATATTTCACCCCTTAGATCCCTTGAACCCATCAATCATATTCTATACTCAAACTTCATTCATAAAACTTATATATAGTATAAAACAACTCATGAACTACGGATATGAAGCCAAAAGTCAGAAAAATGCAAATTTTCTCATGGGCCCAAAAGTCAAATTTTTTGCTCCAATTTTAGAAAATCATAACTAATTCTTGAAAAAAGGGAATTAAGCAAACCATAGCTTTCTAAAAATATTTGGATGTTAAATTTATAGAAAAATAATTTCAAACCACAATCCTAGCATTTAGATCATGTTTGACATCAAAAAAGGAGCAAAGGTCTAGCTATCCCTGATACTGATATAGTTTACTGTCATGAATTTCAAAAATTCATAACTAATTCTAAAAATATCTTATTTGGGCAAAATATACCAATTTAGAAAGATATAGATGTTAGTTAGAGGGAAAAAATAATTCAAGATCATTTTAGTAGCCTTTAGACCTCGAAAACTAATAGAACAGTAACAAAGGTCAGCTGGCATTCCTGATACTGACACAGAATTTCAAAAAAATATTTCTCCCTCTATAAACCTCCAATTGAAGTTCTTCTAGTTGTTATAGATCATTGTGAATGTCTAGTTTCTCTCTATAAAATTTCATGGCTATTGGATATCATTTGGCTCACGTATAACAGAGGTGAAGCTACTAGCTAATAGTACAGTAACTATGCCATTTCTACCAAAATTGGCCAACTTTGAAAATTCATCAAAAATTTTCTAGAGTTTCAAATCTTATGCACTTTAGCTTTTCAAAAAGCTCTTAACAAACTCTAGATTCATGCCAAATTTTAGATCAAGAAGAGCTCATTTAGTCATATCTTGATATAGCTTACGAATTTGGCAAATTTAACACCATATATAATTCAAAGTGGGTCCAAATGGTCTCTTACATGTTCTAGCACCTCTTGGGCAAGTTTTAAAGTATAAACACAACATATATGAATTGCTCAAGTATTCCAAACCATCACACATCTCAAAATTACTATGTTATACACAAGAATACACTACTACATATAAGCCACAAAGGGGCCAAATCTTATATTTCTATTGTTTTGGCTTTATACATGGTTTACACATCATTTATACATACTTCTACACTTGCTCAAATATTTACATCTCAAAAATAATATGTATATATAAATATTTATATCTCTTTATATCAAAGGCCATGCAAAACTATACAAAATGGGAAGAAATAGCTTTTCAAGCTCCTTGACTTCCACTTTGGTCTCCTTGAGCTCCACCTAATATGTTAAGATGTAAGAGGAAAGGGGGTGAGATTCCAAGAATCTCAATAGCTCATACACTCATTCAAGGAAGTAATCAAGGCATATAAACATGTCAAAGTATGCAAATAGGCATCTAACCATTCAAAATCATACAACATATGATTTACATGGCATAATAATCATATCAATGCTAAGAATAAGCTCTAGGAACTTTTGGTCTACCCTCACCCTATTTTAGAAACTTTTAGATTGGCCTCACCCTTGGCCTCAGAACTTTTGACTTTCTCACCTATTACATTGGAATTTTGGCACCACCTCACCCTTTAAGAGCGATTTTCACAACCCAAAATATAAGCAAATTAATATTAATGCATCAAGGCAACAACATATGGCATGTCTCACAATACAAGTGCATACACAAGCATATAATGACCAGCATACATCTAAGAATACAACAAGAAAAAATAAAAAGCTACCTTATAAGTCAACACAATCCTTCCCTTTTAATTTCTCCTTTCCCTTCTCGGTCTCACAATCACAACTAGATAGAGTTTGATCTCTTTAGCCTAGATATAACAAATAGCATGTAATTACTCTCTTGGAATTCAACCAAATACTTATAAAGGCTAGGGAATTCTTACATCAAAACAAACTTTACAAAATATTTAAGAATCCCTAGTTTCTCCTTCTTGAATTTCACTATCTCTTCTTCTAGTTTCTTTGCATTTCTTAACTTTCCACACTCTAATTCAAGGGTTTCATACTTATTCTAGGTCAAAACTTTCCTTCCCTAGATGGTTCAATGCTTGGCCAAAACACTCAAGAAAAAGTAAGGGAAGAAGGTACAACAAAATAGAAAGAAGTTACCTTAAATCAAGTTTTCTCTAAGAGGTTCTTCCATTGCTTAAATCTTCTTTAGGAATTTCTTAACTTTTCCCCTCTGTACATGGCTCAAAACAAAGCAAATTTAATAACCCCTAACCATAGAAAAAGAAGGCAAAGAGAGAAGAACAAAATTTTAAGAAGGAAAGTTATAGAAATCTCAAGTTTCTCTCACCTTTTCCTTGATGTTTCTCCCTTCTTTCTTAGCTTCTTTTGGTCTTTCTCTCTTTCTCTCTCTAGCCCTTTTCTCTATTTTGGTCGAAGTATAAGTTAGTTAGAGGAAAAGGAGAAGGTCTAGACTCTTTAAGAAGTAAAATTCTTCTTTTTCACGCTTTTTCTGGACTAGCCCTCGCTATAGCAGAAAACAACTCCCGCTACAGCGAGTGTAACACCCCAAAATTTATTAAGGTGTTAATCATGGATTAAGATTAATTAAGGATAATTAATAGAGGATGATTGGGCAAGTAAGTGAATATGTATTCTAGAGAGATAAATTATTAATATGAGTTTGAGAATTATTTAGAATAGAAATTTCATCTAGGCCCAAATTAATGAATCATAATAAGAGGCTAATGGAGGTCCAATGAATTGGGTGCAGACCCAAACCCTTAAACCCTTCAAACTTGGCCCAAACCCAATTAAACTTCAGCAACCCAATGCATAAGAACTGGCCCAAAAAAATTCTGTAGCCCAATACTTTAAAACTGGCCCAATAAGCTAAAGTCTAAAGCCCATTTGAACTTGGACCTTGAAGTAACCTATAACCCATCTTTGACCCAACTTAACTCCACTAAAACCCTAAAAACTGACTAGCCACCTCCCACATTCAGCAAAACACAAATACATAAAGCAAATTCGGAGGTGAGAGGGAGAGGCTAGGGTTCTTGGCATAATTCCACATTTTCCCACATTTGGAGCAAGATTTAGCCAAGGTAATAGTCATACAACTTAATCCCCTCATCTTTCTCCTTAATTTGATCTGATTAGTTTTTCAATTGGAGTATTTTCATCATACCCAAAATCTGAAATGTGGGTGTTTGGGGATTTTCTTAGTGAAATTCGTAGGTTGAGGTTGGGGCTGGTATTAGGTGAGTTTAAACCCCTATTTTGATGCTTTCTTTGTTAGTTTGAGACCCCTATAGTTGACTTATGACATGAGCTTTGGTTTCATATGAAATTATTCAGAAATTGGAGTGAACTATGGCAATTTCTGGTGTGGAAAAGTTGGAATCCGAAATTAAATCCCTTGGTAATTAGGTGAGTAACCTCTAGTCTGTTATTAGTAGTTTAACTCTTTGGATATTTGATTGTGATCACAAATGATGATAATTATGTTTGTTATAGGCTTGGTGTGCCTTTGGATTATTATGATAGCTAGGGGAAGAGTAATTGGCTTTATTAAGGTAACTGGGTTATTTTCCTAATTCCATGTATATGCTCATGTTAATCTGCTATTGGTTACACATACTTGATTTTGAAATGTTAAATGACTGGTTGACTACTTGATTGTTATTGTGATTGGACCTTGTGAGTCCATGGTGGAGCTGTGGTGCGGCTGCCACCCGTGCATGTGCTTCGATCGAGCACCGAGTTATGATCAAACCCCAGATGCACTGAGCCCTAGTTGTGCTCATGATGGAGTAGGTGCCATGGACGGGCCTCTCCTGATGTGATTGGCCATTAACATGTTGTGTATGATTGCTGGTATGGGACAGTAGTCATTAGTAGCTCAACTAGTTCATTTGCGAATTGAATTGATGATTCTGGTATTGATGACATGAAATTGTATTGGATTGATTGACTTGTACATATATATGGAAATTGTCTTTTGTTACTGAGATTGTATATCTCACCCCATAGTGGGCTAACATTTTCAAAGACCGGACCTTTTAGTGGCAAGGAGAAAATTAATAGAAGATCATTAAATGGTTTGGTAGTACATAGGCTTGGGAGCTTTGACAAAATGTATTGTAACTAAATTGCTAGTTTTGTATCATTGTTGTATTGCATCATGAGTTGCCAAGTGTAGGGATTGTATATGTAATTTGATGATCATGGAATTGAACATTATGATTATAATTGGCTAATAATGGAAAGTGTATCTAATATTAAATATCAATGGTACATGATTTGTGTTGTTATTATTCTCTGGACTTGCTGATATAGGGTAATTAGAGAAAAGAAATTGACCCTTGAGTCTTGAATTAGAGAGGAAAGATTAGCTGGATGAATTAGGCTAATGATAGCCATTTGAGCCCCACAATTAAGATAGAGGAACCCTAGGGTGAGATTTGAGGGAGAAAGGAGAGTATGAGTCTAGATTTTCAGAGTGTAGGATCAGAAGGAAATTAGCCGCGGCTAAAATGTAGTTGGCTGCGGCCAATATAGGTGAAGTTGCCCAGGGAGAGTGCCAGAGAGGAATTCGCCGTGGCAAAATGTGAGAGATCAAACTGAAAGTCATCCAGAGAGAAATTAGCCGAGGCGAATTATGGAATTGGCCACGGCAAACTTTTGGGAAAATGTCCCCAGCATTCCAGAGAGGAATTGGCTGCGGCAGAAGGAGGAATTGGCCGTGGCCAATATCGAGAGGCGAGTGAGGAAGTTCCAGGAGGCTTCTTCGCCGTGGCGCCATGTAGGTTGGCCGCAGCGAAGGTCCAACTCGCCGCGGCGATAGAAAGGGGTAAAACAAAAAGGAATTGGTCGCGGCTAAGGGTAATTTGGCCGCGGCTAACATGCTGAAACACTTATATTAATTAGAAAACCTTGGTGTTCCATATGTTAATCACAAGGGATGATCTAGAGTTATTAGGATGAGTTATAATTGATGAGTAATGGAATCCAAGGCTTATAAATGGATGTTTAATCCCCTTATAAACCTAAGTGTATGAAATCATATGATTGATGACTCTAATCACCTTAAGGTTTAAATTTCTCCACATTTTCATAACCTATGATGATTAATCGCGTGTTTAACCTTAATTATCAAGATTAGAAATTAGGGTCGTCATAGCGAGCACATATAAGTCTTAGGCCCTTGTTCCCGCTATGGTGTCCGCTATTATGAGAAACTCCCTGGTTTTTTTATGGGACGCCTGAACCCACTATAACTAGATACATTCTCACTGTAGCAAACTAATACATTCACTATAACTAGATGGCTTCTCGCTATAGCGAACAAGTACATTCGCTATAGCTAACCAGGGGTCCTGGCTATAGCCAGTAGACTTAGAAAAATTTCAAAAATTCTGATTGTTATAGTAATGGCTCAGTTTCCTATAGGGGTAGATATAGATAAGTCATATAGTAATGTATGCATACTTAGACCCAACCTCCTAGTACAATCATATGATATAAAAGAATAGCTAGCACCCAAATCAAATAATGTAGTTATAGAAAAATCATTTATTCTAATAGTACCTTGAATCAAACTCAGGAACTAGCTAGCCTTCTGCTATGATAGGGTAAAAACTCTACCCTAGGTCTAAGGTCTAGGAGCAGGAGCCATCTCCCTCTACTGTGTAAACTATAGAGGAGCCTGGGTGTAATCTCTAGCCATGGGTCATGGCCTACCACACTAGAAGCATACATTATGCCTCGCATAACATGGTCTAGTCCCATGGTTCTTGCCACATTGGGGACATGTGATAGGTGTAAAACTGCCTTTACTGGACTGAATCTTCTGTCTCTTGTCTTTTCGGCTCCACTAGCTTCTGCTACCTTTCCTACTAGTAACTGCGACTTGGGATCCCTCTCTAGGTCTCTTGGGCTCAAGGAAGGGTGGTCTAGCAATGAAGATAGGCTGCATCATTCTGAAGTTTGCCTCCATCACTCTACATATCTCAACCAGGGAGTTAAAGTGCCTAATTTTTTGTGGCACTACCCTGTCTCTGATTTCGAGGAACAAACATTTCTTTAGCCTATCTACTCTCCATCGATCATCATCATGCCTCTGTAAGTAGGAGAAGTATTGAGAGAGCTCTACAAATTTAGCCACATACTGGTCCATAGACATCCCCTTTGTCTGTCTCAGGAGTATAAATTCTGACTCTTTCTCATCCCTAATTGAGTTAGGGAAATATTTTTTATAAAAAACCTGAAAGAATGCCTCCCATGTAATGGGAAGGTTCTTCGCCCTTAGAATAGGCTCAGTGCCCTTCCACTAGTAATCTGCCTCTTTCTTTAACTGAAAGATAGCCATCTTGACTTTCTACTCAGACGTACACTCCATTACCTTGAAGATCTTCGCTTTAACTATATAATCCAGGCCTTAGATTTTTCTGAATTCATCTCACCATCAAAGGTGGGAGGCTCAAACTTTCTGAACTGACTTATGATTTTTTTAGTCAATGGCTGCTCCTGAGCTAGAGGCGTCTGAGGTGGTGGAATAAGGGCAACCATCTGTACATGTGGCTATGAGTCTGAATGAGTTATCCTTGAATGCTCAGGATGATCTAAGTGGTGAGGTGGCTGTGGAGAAGGAGGTGGAGGGCCCTGGCTATCTCTCTCAGTAAGTTGTTCTTGTAACTGCATGATCACAGCCTGCTGCTGATCTAGGCGAGCCATAATAGACTGTAAGGCTCCAGCTACTGGATCATTGAGCTTGGCTTTATCATCTGCACAAGCCACTCTGGGAGGCCTACCTCTTCCTTTACCTCTACCTCTACCTCTACCTCTACCTTGGCGTGTGCCTACCATATTTCTGAAACATATAAACATGCTTTAGTACATAATAAGGACACACACCACTGCTATGCACTCAATCATCCATGACCAAGTCATATACAAGGGCTACTTCTATGTTCTCAAACCACAACCTACATCAAGAGCCTAAACCTTTGCTTTAATACTAATAAATGTAAAACCTTCACCATACATAGGCCATTGTGTACTAAAAAGAAAACCTTGTACTCTAGCCAAAGACCTTGTCGACAAGGTCCTAAATTTCTCTATGTAAATTATAAGATATTGTCGACAGGATCTTGAATTTGGTCTACAAGATCTGATTCAAACTTTAAAAATCCTTTGAATTACTACCAGATCAATTGTAATATATATATTTATTCATAAACATTACTAAATAAGGCATGAAACACTTTTTATCAAGGACTACCATGCCTTAATGGGGAAACAAGCTATGCTTAAGGGCCAAGATTAAGGGATTTTGCTCATATGGTTCATTTAAATCAAGCTCAAGTCATTTCCATCTATAACACATCATAGCAACTCTGATTCATCACAAAATCTATGGGGAAGTACAAATTTCAACTCTTTTCCCTGGTTTTTCTACAACCAATATCGGGTTTCCAAGCTAAGTTTCTATCATCAACTTTGGAAAAATTATAACTAATTCTAGAAAAATTGAAATCATACATTCTTTGCTATTATGGAAAGCTACACATATATAATTTATGATAAAAATATGTCCAGGCCATGAGACACAACACAGAAGATGTTTGACATCCAAAAATGTACAGAGGTCTGGTAGGTCACTAGTACTATTATGACTTTCTATTACAAACTTTAAAAATATCCAATTAATTTCAAAAAAAAATTTAATTCATACAAATGATACCAATCTAGAAAGCTATAGATGTTAGTTAAAGGAAAAAAATAACTTTGGACCAGTTTAGGCATGCCCAGATTTTGAAACCCAGTCAAATGGGGTGCTTCCAGTTGCACAAGTCACTGGGATTGTCTAGTTTCTCCCTATAAAATTTCATGGCAATTGGACATTATTTGACCATGGGTGATAGATTTCATTTTTGGATGAATATGAACAGTAACATGATCAAAATTAGAATTTTTCCCAAATTTGAAAATTCATCAAATATTCTCTAGACTCCAAAAATTCTATTCTTTAGCTTTCCAAAAATCTTTCAACAAACTTTAAATGTATGTCAAATCTCAGATCAAGAATAGCTCATTTAAATAAAAAGTAATATATGTTTCTAAAATGGTCAATTCTTGCTCTATACAAGATACCAAAATGTCCAAATAGCTTCCCTTGGTGTTTGGTACCTCTTAGGCAAGTTTAAAAGCATGATTATGACTTGTATGAACTACCAAAATGGTTCCAAACCTCATGTATCTAAATTTGGCAATTCCACTTCCATTTATATACAATTGCATAAAGTCATTTAAGAAGCTAGTTTGCCATAACATACTCAATTTACATTCTAGTGGTCATATAATATAATCTCTCATTTATATATAACATATTATCATAATTACATATGCTCATAACATCTTAGGACATATACAACCATGGATTACATCATTGCCATTCATATGGCCTTAAAGTAATAAAATCTATACACTTTAATGTCATACTCTCATTTCTCATGTAGTTGGCTTCTATTCCCTTACTTTCTTAGTCTACCTAACATGTTAGAACATTAGAGAGGAGGGAATAAGATTTAAAGAATCCCAATAACTCAACTCTTTTTCAATCACATATAATATATGCAAAGCAAGTCTTGAAAATATATGTCTTGAAAATGTATGCATGAGCATAATGGATGATATCAACATTCAAGAAGTAAACTCAACATATGAGTAAATCATACAAGCCATCTATAGGCTTGCCAAGTGAATGTATTAATCTCACCTTTTCACTTATGGATATTAGACTTGTCTCACCCATTTCTTTAAGAGGTTTTTGACTCAACCTTGCTCTTAAGGGTCAACTTCACTCTTGAAAGACTCTTTACTTTATTTCAACCAATCTTAAGAATTCTTAGTTCATCCTCACCATGGTTAAGAGTTCTTAGCCTCACCACACTCAAGCAAACTAAAACAAGTATCATAAATATCATTTGAAAACATAATATATCATCATGGTACCATGGAGTAAGAGCTCATGCTAAAATATTTTTCATGGCTTAAAATACACATACACACATTCAAAGACACGTAAGGCAAACAATCATGCATGAGAGAAGGAGAAGTGAGCTACCTTGGAAGTAATCACATACTTTTCTCTTTGAATTTGCTCTCCTTTCCTAGGCCTCACATACACAAAGGTGTAGAAATGATTTCTCTTGGCCTAAACACAATTTATGGAAGCCAATTAGACTTATGGAATTAATTCTAAGGCCACGCATCTTTCTCACACACTAACTTGGTCTAAAAACTCTTTAATGGTTCTAAGAATGCATCTAATGAAGCAACACCTATCAAATAAATTTCAGATTTCATTCTTTCCTTTCATATATGATTTTTGACTCCTTTTAAGCCTTTTAGAGTCATCACTCAATTAAAATAAAAAACCTAACTACGTGTTACTTTTTTAGGTTATTTTATGAAACATACAAGGCCAACTTACTTTCTATAGTTTCAAAATTTTTGCCAAGGGTTTGTCTAACCATCTACCATTATACAAAGTCCTAAACCAAGGCTAGAACAAATTAAAACACTTCTTAACCTATCTAACTAGCCTAGGCTGAGACATAAGGGGGAGGAAAGGTTCATAGACTTCTTGATTTTTTTTTTATGAGAGACACACTTAGGAGGCTTCCTAAAAGTCTTAGAAGCTCACATAAACACTCATACATGCAAGGAAGTTTATATATTAAATTAGATTTTTCATCCCATTCAAGAGCTTCACACTTTTCATTCTTGTATTTTATTGATTTCCCTTCTAATTACTTTGCATATTCTACTTTCCCATAGCCTAGTTTATATGTTTCATACTTGCTCTAAGTGAAAAACCTCCCCCTCTCTTGGTTCTGTATGAGGCCAAAATATGGGAGAAGAGGCTAAGGAAAAAGAAGCAACATCTTGCAAGAAAATTACCTTGAATCAAGTTCTTTCAAGAGGGTTCTTCCTTTGTTTGGCTTGCTCTCTCCAATTTTGAAATTCCCCTCTCTGTTCTACCCTCAAAATAGCACCAAACTTTCCATTGAAATCATAGAAAGAAAGCTTGAGAAGAGAAGAACAAGTTTCAAGAATGAAGGACATAGAAATTCTTAAGAAATCTTACCTTTCTTGCCTTGATTTTCTCCTTCTTCCTGCTTTATCTTGTGTACCTAAGCCTCTTGAGTTTCCTCTGGTTTTGGGACAGAGTAAGTTGGTCTAAGAGAGAAGAAGAAATGGAGCATGCTTCTTAAAGAAGTATCAAGAGCCAACAATTACAAAAATTCCCATTTTGTCCCTTCTGTCGTGGCATTTTTGTTTTAGCTTCATTTTAATTCCTTTTTTAGAACTGTCTTTTTTATTATAAAATTTAGGTTCCCAATTTAGTAAAATACCTCTGGAATAACTCAAATTAGAGCTAAAACCTTTCTGAACAATTTAGTCAAAATTTGGGTCAATTGATATTGGAAAACATATACTGGATGGGTTTTAACTGTCCCAGGGCTTCCCATGGTTTTTAGGGTGTCTAAGAACTCCAAAGAACTTAAAATTTTCATTTAAAAAGCTCTCCCTATGTGTTTTTCTAAAATTGCACTTATTTACAAAAATGCCACTGGCCTTTCGGCGAATTTTTTGAATCACTGCAGCTCCAGTTTGTAGGCAACTTAGGGTCCAAATCCTCATTTTTTATTATTTAGAATTTTATTCTAATTTTTATTGGTCTTACACAACTCATCTCAAGGGGCTTGCTATGCAAATGCATCAATTTTCCTTGTTTAACGAAACCTGGACATTACAAAACATATATATGATTTATTTTAACAATGATTTATAAAGTGTTTTGGTCTTACATATATTTTTTCTATTTTCTAAAATTAATACTGTCAATTTCACAAGATGCACATCCATATTTTTCTTGTATATTAAAATTCTCAAATATAATATTTGAGCATGGATAATATTGAAAAACAATATAATATTTAAGCATAAAATAACTAAAATGTTATTTTAAATTTCATATTTAATATGTTATTAAAAATATAAATTAAAGAATGATAAAGGTTGTTAATAAAATGAAAATGGCTTAGCTTTATATATGCATGTGCATGTGTAACACCATAACTTATAGCTCATCATATCATATATATACATGCCTCACATCATTATGTTCATGAAGATATAAGGCAAAAGGGGAAAAATAGTGACTTTCTTTGCGTTGAGTCGTACTTAAAAATTTCATTCAATGTCATGTGGATCGTGTCAGCTCATGCTATATATTTTCATATTTAAATACATCAATACAACTCATTTTCATCTCAAAATCATGCCCATAACTCATAGAAACCGAAATGGAGCTCAAAATAATCAAGTATATTTTCACCCAGATTTTGCCTCTTTTTTGGTCAAAATTTGAAAAATCATAACTAATTTTAGAAAAATCAAAATCATGTAATCTTGGTTATTCTAGAAAGCTATGGATGTCTACTTCACACTAAAAATATGCTTAGACCATAATAGTTATCACAAAGAGCATTTGACATCCAAAATGGTTCAAAGGTCAGACTGAATTCTGGAACTATCACAGAATTCTGCAGAAAAATTTGAAAATATTCAATTATTTCTAAAAAAATCTAATCCATGCAAATAATACCAATATAAAAAGTTATGGATGTTAACTAGAGAGAAAAAATATCTCCAAAATCAGTTCATCAAGCCCAGACCTCAGAATTTGATGGAACAGTACCTCTGGTCGGGCAAGATTACTAATATTAGATAGAAATTTCAAAAATTCATATCTCCCTCTCTGAACCTCCAAATGAGGTGCTTCTAGTTGTTATGAGTCACTGTAAATGTCTGGTTTCTGTGTATAAAATTTTGTGGCAATTGGACATTATTTGAGTCTTGTGTGATAGAAAAAAAATTTCGGACCAAATGAATAGTGCAGCAACCAGAAACCATGAAAATTGCCAACTTTGAAAAATTATCAAATATTTTGTAGAATTCCAAAAATTATGATCTTTAGCTTTTCAAAAAAATTTTAATGAAACCTAATTTCATGCCAAATTTCAAATTAAGACTAACTCATTTGGCTAAAAAGTGACATAGGATTCCATTATGGTTAAATTTGACTCCATATGGGGTACCAAATTTGCCAAATGGCTTTTCTTTGGTTGTGGCACCTTTTGGGCAAGTTTAAAAGCACATTTAAGACTTGTGTGAGCTTCCCAAATGGTCTCAAACCTTATGCATCTCATTTTGGCCCTTCAACCTACACTTATGCATATTTCCATCAAATTTCCAATTTGCATAACTTGGCATTACATACCCAAATTCATTTCTAAAGTTCATACATCATATCCATACATGTATACATCACATAATATCATATTTACATGTGTCTCAAGGGTCATGTGCCATTTACAATAATCATATACATCATTGAACATCATTATGGTTCAAAAAGGATAAAAGCTAGACATATGAATGTCAATCTCGCTTCTTCAATGTTGTTGGCTCCCATTGCCATAGTTACTTGGTCCACCTAGCATGTTAGAGCATTAGAGAGGAGGGGATAAGATTCAAAGAATTCCAATAGCTCATCTCCTATTCAATCATACATAATGGATGCAAACAAGTCTCATGAATGCATGTATGGTCATGTTGACATGTGCAAACATTCAAAAAGCATTTTTTATCACTTGAGAATATCATACATAGCATACCAAGGCTTGCCAAGCAAGTAGATTAGCCTCACCTAATTTATTGTGGATATTGGACTTGCCTCACCCATTCTTTAAGACATTCTTAGACTCAACCATGCTCTTGGAAGTTTATCTTACTTTTGGGAGACTCTTTGCTTTGTCTCAACTAATCTTAAAGGTTCTTGGTTGATTCTCACCATAGTTAAGGGTTCTTAGCCTCACCACACTCAAGCAAATCCAAGCACATATCAAGACATCATATGAAACATAATATGTCATCATAAGACTATGGCATATGAAATCATGCTATCACACTTTTCATGACTTGAAAATACACATACACACATTTTAAGATAAACTAAGCATACATCCATGCATGAGAGAAGGTGGAGAGAACTACCTTAGAAGTAATTACACACTTTTTCCTTAAACCTTGAGTCCTCTCCCTTGACCTCACACACCCAAGAATGTGAAGATAATTTCTCTTGGCCTAGACACACTAAGAGAAACATGAATTACTCATGGGAACAAGCCTTGGCATTATACACACTTTACATGATGCTACTTTGGTTTATGGCTCCATTATGCTTCCATAAGACACTTAATGAAGCAACTACAAAAATTCATGATTTTGGCTCTCTTCTCTCCTTTAATCTATGATTTTTGACTCCATTTAGACCCCTTGGAGTCATCACACAATTATTTTTAGGAGCTTAGTTAGGAGTTGCTTCATTATGCTACATTATGGAGCCTACACCTCTATCTCACTATCTATGGCTTCTAAATTTTTCCCAAGGGTTCCTCCCACCTTCTACCATCATGTGAAGTCCCAAACCAAGGCTAGAATAAATTAAAATACTCTCTACCCCCTCTATCTATCCTAGGCCGACATTATAGAAGCATTTGGGGTTCAAGGGGTTTTCAATTTTTCCTTGATGGGAGAGCCACTTGGAAGGCTTCTTAGGGGTCTTAGGAACTAAAAAAACACTCACATATGCTAGGGAATGCATAAATCAAATCAGTTTTTACAATCCCTTCAAATGCACTACACTTTTTCTACTTAGAGTTCATTAGTTTTTCTTGCAATTTCTTTGCTTTCTTGGATGGGAGGTGCATGTAGGAAACTCTCTAAGGGTCTTAGGAGCATGTTTAAACATTCAATCAAGCCTAAGAATATTCATATAAAATCAGATTTGTAAGGGAGCATTTGGATCCCTAATGGTTCCATCTTGTTTCCTAATGCTCCTTTCTTGATTCTATTGATTCCTTCTTAATCCTTGCCATCTAAAACCTTTAATCCCTCCATGAATTGGACAGAACATAGCCCTTAAAGAATGGGCCCTTGACTGGACAAAATTGACAAGGGTGAGGGGGAGGAAGAGGCTACCAAAGAATGGAGAATTTACCTTACTTTCTTGGTTCCTTTGGCTTGTTCTTGCTTTCCTTGGCCTCTTTACTTGAATTTTGATATTTACCCTCTGTTCTCCCTTCGAAATAGCCCTCAAAACTTCAAAAAAAACTTGAATTTTTCCTCCTTCTTCTCTTCCTTTGGTGTGCCACTCTCCTTAGCTTTCTTCTTTGGTTTGAATGCTACAGCAAGTTGGTTAAGAAGAGCCAAGGATAGGACCCCACATATGAAAAGGAATTAAGGGAGAATTGTTCTAAAAAATTGATGATTTCATCCCTTGTGCGTGGCATTTCCGTTTAAGGCCTGTTTTATCTCCTTTTTTAGAACTGTCTTTTTTATTACAAAATTTAGGTTCTCAATATTATGAAATGACTTTGGAATCACTTAATTTGGAGTTAAAACCTTCCCGAAAGATCTGGTCAAAATTCAGGCTCACCGTCGTTGGAAAACATATACCGGAGGGGCTTTAACGGTCCCAAGGCTTCTTATGATTTTTAGGGCCTCTAAAAACCCCAGAGAACTCAAAAATTTCATATAAAAAGCCATCCTATGTGAATTTCAAAATTTACTCAAAATTATGAAAATGCCACTGGCCTTTTGACAAATTTTTTGAATCACTCTGACCTTGATTTCTAGGTAACTCAAGGCTCAAATCCTCATTTTCTATTATTTATAATTTTATTCTAATTTTATTTGGCCCCAATTCCTTCTATTTTGAGGACTTCCTTTTATATTTGGCCCATTTCTAACGTTTACAGAAAAACCGAATATCGCGTTTCTTATGTTTACAGAGGGACCAGATGTTACACATGCGTGTGTGTGTGTGTGTGTGTGTATATATATATGTGTGTGATTGTCGTCAAAGAAGTAGAAATGCACATCTAAGTAATGTTGGAACAATTTTGTAGAGGAAATATCTAATTATGGGCTGCTTTTTGGGTTGTAAGGTTCTATGAAGTACTTTGCAACATTTATATGATTTTCATATAGCTTTCTGCACCTAGAAAGAGAGGCCTGTAACAACAGCTACCCAAGGTTCTTTGCATTAAAAGAATTTCAACCTTCTTTGTGCCTATTAACTAGAGCTCTAAATTATACACCATTATATATTTAACCATTCTGATAGTCCCTAGTAGATTTAATTTTAGCATTTAAACTCCTTTCCTTGAGTTTCTACAATTTTGTTCAAAATTACGATTTTGCCACTAGTATGTCAATTTATTCTATTTAGCCACTCTGGTTCCATTTTTGCTCTACTGGTTCTTTCAATTTAATTTGGAGTTAAAACCTTCCCGAAAGATCTGGTCAAAATTCAGGCTCACCGTCGTTGGAAAATGTATACCGGAGGGGCTTTAACGGTCCCAAGGCTTCTTATGGTTTTTAGGGCCTCTAAAAACCCCAGAGAACTCAAAAATTTCATATAAAAAGCCATCCTATGTGAATTTCAAAATTTACTCAAAATTATGAAAATGCCACTAGCCTTTTGACAAATTTTTTGAATCACTCTGACCTTGATTTCTAGGTAACTCAAGGCTCAAATCCTCATTTTCTATTATTTATAATTTTATTCTAATTTTATTTGGCCCCAATTCCTTCTATTTTGAGGACTTCCTTTTATATTTGGCCTATTTCTAACGTTTACAGAAAAACCAAATATCGCGTTTCTTATGTTTACAGAGGGACCAGATATTACACATGCGTGTGTGTGTGTGTGTGTATATATGTGTGTGTGATTGTCGTCAAAGAAGTAGAAATGCACATCTAAGTAATGTTGGAACAATTTTGTAGAGGAAATATCTAATTATGGGCTGCTTTTTGGGTTGTAAGGTTCTATGAAGTACTTTGCAACATTTATATGATTTTCATATAGCTTTCTGCACCTAGAAAGAGAGGCCTGTAACAACAGCTACCCAAGGTTCTTTGCATTAAAAGAATTTCAACCTTCTTTGTGCCTATTAACTAGAGCTCTAAATTATACACCATTATATATTTAACCATTCTGATAGTCCCTAGTAGATTTAATTTTAGCATTTAAACTCCTTTCCTTGAGTTTCTACAATTTTGTTCAAAATTATGATTTTGCCACTAGTATGTCAATTTATTCTATTTAGCCACTCTGGTTCCATTTTTGCTCTACTGGTTCTTTCATTTCATCTTATCTGGACTCCTAGTCTCTCATTATCATGGTTATTAATCTTTCTTTTAATGTGTAGGGTTTAGAAAACATGGGGTGTGACACAGTAGGGTCTAATGGTGGCTAGAGTAGGTAGGCAAGTTAGGAGGGAACTACTCCTGCATTATGCAAAGGAAAGCAAAAATTTTTGCAAGTTTAAGATTTGTTTTAGCAGCGGTTTATTAAACATCTGCTAATAAATGGCAGTAGTTGATCCAACATTTTTAAACAATGATTAGGACAACAACTACTATGTAACTGTTGCAAAATTCCCTTTTTTTGGTAGTGGATGAAAACACTTATAGAATTTACCAAATGTACGACATTAAAGCAATTAATATCACTCTAAGAAAAAAAAAATTAGGCAAAGGTCAAATTTTAGTCCTTTAAGTTTGTTCAAAGCTCACATGGTTTTTGCTTTTGAAACTTAAGAATCTGTCCTTTCTTCAAAGACATGAACAAAATTAGCAAAGGGATGAATTTTTTAGTATTAGAATGATTAGAGGAAGCAAAATGGTGTAATATAATTTTATGTATTTGAGTTAATACATTCAAATGTATTTGTTAGTTAAGTTTACAACATTAAAAAAAAGGATAATATTACACTTCTTCTAAAATTTGAAAATTATTTTAAATTAAAACAAATTCTTGAAATCTATAATATATATATATATATATATATATATATATATATTTATTTATTTATTTATTTAAAAGTTATCATTACATTTTACTCTTTATTATTGTAATTTTTTATTTAATGTTTCTAGAACCCATACAAATTTGCACGGCCCCACAACCAAACAATTTTAACTCTAGTTAAAATAATACCTGAACGAAGGTTGAAGAATTAAGGTTACATTTTTGTCCCAAAAAAAATCATCAATTTGTAGAATATGAACAGTCCAATTGCTAAACTGTCATCGAATGGTCTGGTTGTATAACTAACTTGCTTTTGGAGTCAATTCAACTAGCTTAGATTTGGCCATATAATTGGAGAAAATTCAAGATAATTGATTAATAATTTGAAAATTAATTGATTAATTGATGGCTTAAGCCCTTTGACAAATGAATGTGCCATCCAATTTTAATAATTATCATGAAAAAAGCCCTTCATGTAAACTAGGTGGCACCTTTGGAGATGAAATGGTGTTTAAGTCATCATCCTTGCTTTTAATGTATGGGTAACATGGGGGTAAGACATTCATGCTTCATGTCATGTATTTTTAGGTTGAGAATGCTTATGATGCCAGGCTTTCACTGTTTTCTTCCTTTACAGGAAAATTTCCTTTTCTTATGTTCGTGTACAAAATCATTAGAAAGAGATTAGAAAGTTATTAGACACACACACACACACACACACACACACACACATATATATATATATATATATATAATTTAATTGTTAATTAATCTTTTTAGTCTCATTTAAGTTAGGTAGTTAGGCTAAATTAGTTTTATGAGCAGATTCTTGTATAAAATTTTCTATTAGTAATTTTGACTTATACAATGTAAAATATTTTTCTTATGTAAAATTTCACTCAAGCCTATATTATATTAGTAAGATATCAATTTAAGTCTAATTTCACTAATTGGTACTTGATTACATAATTATTTAGTGCTTTCTTAAATTTTGACTAAGTATATTATAATTTCATAAAGTACAAAAATCAAATAAATGTATATGCTAAAATTTTAATGCGAAAATATTATGACATATGACCCAATTCAACTAAGTTAAATCAAATAGTGATAATTATATAAAACATGTAATATAGCATGTAATGTACCCTAATTAAATAGGTAATTTGAACTCAAATTATATATGCTTTTCACACAACTTATCATATAATGTATTTCACACAACTAGATAGAACATATGATTCCTATATTCATATATCTTAACTAAAAGAAGATGTTATGTTGGAACCCAGATTCTCTACGAATCCGAGTGGGATGCGCACATTGCCTATCCCAATTTGGGCCACCTAGATTAAATCTAGACAGTAAAGACTTTATAAAATATATATATTTATATAAAGCATTACTTTTTTTTTTTTGTAATTGCCAATTATAAAACTGTTTTCATTCAATATTTTGTATCTTATAAAATAAAAAATTTAAATTTAAAAAAATTTATATGAAATACAAACCATCCAAATTAGATTTGGATGGTCTAAAAAGGATGCTACAGTGAATGCATAGAGGTTCTATGCATTTTTTCATTGAAATCTAATACACTCTCGATCAGATAAGTGAAAATCTTTTTTTTTTAATTTTCAATGGGTATATTTGTAAAAGAAAATTTTATCAAACATGCTATATATATTAGTTATCATATTTAGTCAATAATATAATTCTTTAACATTAATTATTACATTGATTTAATTTTTATATTAATAATTCCTTAATTGTCTTTGATTAAAAGCATATCATATTGTTAATTAAGTTCATTATTTTTTATATTCTTACTTCTCTTCTCCTTTTGCTTTTCTTTCTGCTTTACTTCTTCTCATCTTTCTTTGAAATTTATTTCAAATTCTCAACTTTTATTCTTTGTTTTCAAAAACAGAGGAGAAATAGTAGAATATCCAACAATTTTTTAAAATAATTAAATTAATGAATAATAAACATGTGAAATATATTAATCTTACCATTGATAACCAAATTAATGAATGGCTAATAGAAGAGAGAACCAAAGAAACCAACAAAGAAAGAAGAGAAGGATGAAATAGGAGAAAATGTAGGAAAACAGATATCAAAGAAGAAGGAAAGAAAGGAAAAAAGGAGAAAAACAAGAGAACAAAACAAATGCAGGGTAGGAAGAAGAAATGGATGAAGAATTAAAGGAAGAAGAAATGAAAAAAATAAAATCAAATGAAGAGCATTTGAAGAAGAAATTAAAGCAAGAAGAAATAGAGAGACAGTGAATGGAGAGCAAGAATGAAAAAAATAGTATATATAAAATATAAAAAGCACAAGTGAAAAAATATATATATCTTACTTCTTCTTTTCAAATTCCTTTTTTCAAATAATTTCACCTTATTAATCTTCAGCGCCTTTTCACTTTCACTCTTAACACCTCTGCTTTATTACCAGTAAACACTTCCAGGACAAAGTACGACATATATTAAATTATATATTTATAGTATAAAATTTAATATTATATAAATTTTTATATATATGTATATATGTATGTATGTATATCACATGAAGTGCAACCCTCACAAGATCATTGAAAGTGCTGTGAAGGAGAGTGGATCGTCACCAATTGCTAAGAATCGACCTCTAAGCCCTTTTTTTTTTTGGGTATTTTTTTAGTGTAATTTTTTTTTTACAATTATGATTTTAACCTCCTAATTATAATTTTTATTTTTAAACTTATAATTTAAAAGAAAAAACCTATTTTTCCTTTGATTGAGAATTTTTTTCACAATTATAATTTTAACCTCCTGATGATAATTTTTATTTTCAAACTTACAGTTTAAAAGAAAAATCATATTTTTCCTTTGATTGAGATCTCTAGTCATCCATATAACTAGAGACGATTCATCCTAACTGTAAAGCATTGAAGATTCAACACCTTCACATTTTCAATGCCTCAATTAATTGATTGATAATCACAACTCGACTGAGACAAAATTGTTTCATATTTTATATATTTTAATATATAATTTAATTTTAATATATTAAAATACTTTAATTTCATATATATATATATATATATATATATATATTTATTTATTTATTTATTTAAAGAGATTTTATTTTATCCAATATTTTAATTTAAAACATGTCATTAAAATATTCATATATCTAATTATATGTGCTATTATTTTTTAATAACATACATTAAATTATATGTATTTATCAATTACTATTATAAATACTAATTTTTATCAAATTACATCAACCAAATTATACATATTAGATTTTTATTGAATAATAAATTTTAATGTATTAATATATCATCAAAAATTTTAATATATTATAACATTAATATATTTATATGTTAATATATTTCTAACACTAATATATTTAATTATATTATAAAATAAAATATTTTTATTTAATTTTATTAATATAAAGTGTTATAAAATAAACAAATCCAACTAGTTTATTTAGTTTCAGTAAGACGACATCCAATTTATCCTTAGATTTTTTTATGAGAAGAATCAATTGCATGTAGTTAAATTTATTTACTTATTTTATATTTTATCATATATTTATTTTATTATTAATATATTCTATATTTTAGTTAATATATAATTTAATATTAATATAGTCATAAAAATATATACATATACTATTTATTATATTTTAATAATGTATTGAAATATTTAGCTTTAATATATCCTAATATATAAATATAATTTTAAAAATATTTTCTAAACAATCTTGATTGTTGGTCAAAACATCAAATTAAAAATAAGTATTATAAAAAAAATAGACTTTTAGTTATATTTTTAGTAACGACTAAAAAAATTTATAAATAAAAGTATACTTTTAGTAACAACTTTTTCAACTTATGACTAAAAATTGTTACTAAAAAAGTATTTCTCATTTTGTTAAAATTTTCAATAACAACACAATAAAAGTCATTGTTAAAAATTTTTTGTAATGACAAAAATGTTATCATAGAATACTTTTTAGTAGTAACTCAAGAAAAATTATCATTAAAAGTAATTTTAGTGGTGACTCATATCGCCACTAAATCTTTTAATTTTTTTTTATTAAACAAAAAAATTTTAGAGCTAAACTTTTAGCGACAACTAATATCACTACTAAAAACATCTTTAGAGGAAACTATTTGAGGTTGCTAAACTGTAAGTTGATACTAAATCTTTTAAATACTTTTTTTCTTGAGAAACAAAAGAAATTTGAAGCCAAACTTTAAAAAATGACAATGTGTCTTTAGTGCCAACCATAAGTCACCGTTAAAGTTTTGATTTTTTTTTAAATAGAAAAAAAAATTGAAGCAAAACAAAAAAGATTATTATTATTATAAAATATATAATAAATAACTTTTTTAAATTAAAGCCAACAAAAAGTGGCTTTATTACAATTATTTAATTGTTAATTAAAAAATATAATTATCCATTTATCAAAATAAATTTCTATAGTACTTGTTAAAATGTTAATAATTTTCTCACAAAATTTTAATAATTTTATAGTACTTATGCATAGTAAGGGATTGCAAGTTGTAGCCTTTCAATCAAAATAACATTAAAATAGTATTTCCATTTAAAGTTAGTAAAAAAATAATCATAAATGAAAGATGTAAATGAAAATTAGTTGAAAGAATCAGTCACTTTTACGCAACATTGATGTAATGTTTAAGGGGCATTAAGTTGAGTATAAAGGCTACAATTACGAATGCATCTCCCCAATAGAATATAAGAAGATTTACTTGTGCCATCAGAAATATAACTATTTCAAGCAAAGTACTATTTCCTTGCTCTACAACTCCATTTTATTGTAGAGTGCTAATAAGCACTTAATGTTTTATACTTTTGATTTTCAACCAAGTTCATAATTTTTCTAAAGCGTTTTAAAGTTTTATATTTGTGAGAGATTAAATAAATATGACCATAACAAGTATGATAATCAATGAAACTGATGAAATACGAGGCACTATATCCTACCCTCACATTCATGTGACCCCATATATTAGAGTCAATTCCCATGAATAAGTAGAAGTTTACACTGAAATTTAATTTAAAAGAAACATCTGAAAATAATTTTGCAAAATTTCTCAAATATATAATGCATCATGTCTGAGTAGGATTCGTCCATCATGTAACTCTAGTTTGCATATACCAATTTTCTTCATCTCTATAGCTACATTAATTGTTTCCTATATAAAACCATCTATTATTGGATGGCAATCGGTGGTACTTAATAAATTATCCTCACTCCCTTTCTCTTTTAAACTCAAGCTTAATAAGCCTTCTACATAGGCACGCCATTTCCCTTCTTGTGCCAAGGTTTTTGACCTTTAAGCCTATCCTTGTGCTTGGAAGTCATAGTGGATTCAGCCATGTAAGCATGTTCAAATATTTTAGCAGCCTCACAATTCTCATTCTCAAGCACAAGATAATGTTCAATGTCCTTAAAGGACTTGATGCTTTTTTGTAGGCCATATTGACCCTCATATTCTCCAGGCTCCCAGTTATGGATGTAATGATAGCTTGTACTTGTTCATATAAGACGTTGTGACCAGCTGACTTGATCCTAAACCTCCTTTGATACTAAATAAATTGTAAATTTGCATAAATATGCATTAAAAAAATTTTATTTCATCTTAAATCTCCATTGATACTAAACAAATTCGACATTTACAACCCAAAAGGGGATGGGATGAAAGGGAAGAGACCTTCATCTGCACTTATAACCAAACAATGCTCGTCCTTAATATAATCAGATAATCTAATAGAATAATGTTAATCAGCACAGCCGCCAAGCTTGGGATTTCTATGGTCTTTGAGGTAAGCTAGTAAACTATCCATATGTCTTTCCTGCCTTTCGTAAATAAGTCCTTCGTCTCTTTTATCTTTTCCCGTAGATTCTTCCCTCTTTTTCCACCATAACCAGCCTCAGCGACTCTGACCCCTTCATCTACACTTCATCAACGTGGCACTTATTTCTGGAGATACCTACATCTGTATGATTTAGTGATTTACGAGCCATGCAAAACCGTTTCCCAAGTCCAGTAGAGACACACACGGTATACACATCAATAATAGCAAGTTATGGCAGTATGCCAAATTTATTAATTTTGAGTAATTACAGGAATTCATATATTAAATACTTAATTTTATTAATTTTAACATAACATCAATTATATAAGCTCTCTTCATTCAGCTGCTTTATTGGCTTCCATCACGGAAGAAAATTAACCATGGAACTTCAAGTGTTTCTCATCACTCTCTTCTCTTTAGCCCTTTTATTCGTCCTTCTCTTCCAGCTCCACCGTCACCGCCACTGCCTCCCTCCGGCTCCTTGGCCACGGCTCCCCGTCATCGGCCACTTGCACCTCCTGGATGACAACGTCCACCAGTCCCTCCACCGCCTCTCCCTCCGATATGGTCCCTTATTCTCTCTCCACTTCGGCTCTGTCCCTTGCATCGTCGCTTCCACACCTTACTTCGCTAAGCAACTTCTTCAAGCCAACGAACTCTGCTTCAGTTGTCGTATTGAAACCACCGCCATTAAACGCCTCACTTACGAGTCCTCTTTGGCCTTTGCACCCTATGGAGCTTACTGGAAGTTCATCAAGAAGCTGAGCATGAACGAGCTCTTGGGCGCTCGTGGCATCAACAGCTTCATGCCCTTAAGGGCGCAAGAGTATCACGGGCTTCTCAGGCTTCTGGCCCAGAAAGCCCTGGCTTGTGAGCCCGTGAATGTCACGGAGGAGTTGCTCAAGTTGACAAACAATGTGATGTCTTGGATGATGTTGGGGGAGGCTGAGGAGGCGAGGGATGTGGTGCGTGAGGTGACTAAGATCTTCGGGGAATTTAATGTTTCTGATTTTGTTTGGGTGTTGAAGAAAGTAGACTTGCATGGGTTTGGAAAGAGAATCGAGGATATATTTCAGAGGTTTGATTCGTTGGTGGAAAGGATTATTAGTAAACGCGAACAAGCGAGGGAAAATAGAAAGAAGGAAAATGGAGAAAGTGGGAAAGGAGAGGATGGGATCAGAGATTTTCTTGATGTTTTGCTTGATTGTACGGAGGATGAAAGCTCAGAGGTGAAAATCAACAGGGTTCACATTAAGGCCCTAATCATGGTAAACCTCTCACTTATTATTTTTAACTGTTTTAAGGATGCTTTCTAAATAGTTTTTCCAAATACGTGAAATTATTTTAGACTTCCTTTACATGTCATAGTTCCGTTTTAAAACTAGTTAATATTTTCGTTGAACTCATTCTTAATATTTTTTGACGCAAATAGTTAACAGCACAAAAGATAACACTCCAGATACAATTTTACATAATTCCTGAAGGTCTTTCTCTTAAATTCTTTAGATTAATTTCTGATAATATGTTAAATTAGTGTACGTATTATTCATGCAGATGGTGTGAAAGTAGCGTTTTCTTTCTTTCTTTATTTTTTTTTTTAAAAGTAAGCTATTCTATTCCTTTTTTTATATTAATTAATCCAAGTTTGAAGTGTGTGTTGACGAAAGAAGAATATATATTAAACTCTGCTTCAAGCTAGGAAAAATAATATTTTAAAAATATTTATGAAATAAACGGCTATGAAATTAATTAATATTTCCTGATATTATGCACCAAATACAAACTGAGAATAAATAACGTGGACAGGGACAATTAATGCACGTAATAAATGTCCCTCATCCTTTCAATTTTTGTCATCGTATTCATTTGGTGCAATACCGGGCCACATTAGAGGGGGTTCAACAGAATCTACTTGCATGAGTTTTATTCTTATTGTGTCACACTCTTTTTAGATATGAGAGAATTTAGACTAAGCCGTAATAGTGATCATAACCAATATGAAGAATTGATGATAAAACTCAAATTGCCGTGAGGGCCTTTGTAGGATTTCTTCACAGCGGATACAGATACCACAGCCATTGCAACAGAATGGGCATTAGTGGAGCTCATCAACCACCGCAAGTTATTGCAACAAGCTCACCAAGAGATCCATGACGTGGTTGGAAATCATAGGCTTGTTGAAGAATCGGATGGCCCAAATCTTCCATTCATCCAAGCTATTGTAAGAGAAACGTTTCATTTGCACCAACCGGTACCTTTGGTTACCCGAAGGTGCGTGGCTAAGTGCACCATTGAGAATTATGTGATCCCAGAGAATACACTGCTCTTTGTTAATGTCTGGGCCATCGGAAGGGATCCAAACTGCTGGGAAAGCCCATTGGACTTTCAGCCCGAACGATTCTTTAACCCATGGGCCTTGTTGATGTGAGGGGACAGCATTTTCAGCTTCTGCCATTTGGGTCAGGGAGGAGGATGTGTCTTGGCATGGCTTTAGCCATGCTGGAGTTGCCAGCATTACTAGCCGCCATCATTCAGTGCTTTGATTTTCAAGTGGTGGGTCCCCAAGGGAAGACTTTGAAAGGTGACAATGCCATAATTGATGTGAATGAGGGGCCTGGTTTGACAGCTCCACGGGCCCACAATCTGGTGTGTGTTCCTGTTATAAGGCCCACTTCTGGCCACTTATAAACTTGGGCTCATAAATCTTGCCAGCGTGCTCAGAAATGATATCGTTTAGAATTTGGGAAGTTGTCAAACCAAAAACAAAAACAAGGAAGTCTGTACAATGATTTTCAAAATGCTAATTTTTATTTTACATGTGCAAGCTTTTTATTTCTCCTAATTAGTAAGCAAGACAATTATATCACTCTTTTTTATTTATTTTACATGAATAACTACAAAATAAAAATCATTGTAAAGTTTATTAGCATTTATAGAGTAAGTGTTTTTCTTTCAACAAAAATAATTGTATGACCAGTATAATTTCTAGTTTTGCAACCAACTAATACCCGCTGATTATATAGTTTTACCATATGAATTTCGCAAATGACGTTGTCGTTTGGCTTTGTTGAAATTGAAGACAAAGATTGGAAAAATTCATGCATCTCTGTTGGGTACAAACAACTAAGGTGGGCCATTGAAATTGACAGTGCCAATTTACAGGGAAAATTTGAAATGATTTATTTTTTAAAAAAATAATTATTAATATAAGGGTATTACTATTTATTTTTATGAATTAAAAATTATTAATTTAATTTTTTATTTAAATAATAAATTGAAAATTACTTACGTGTACTTTAGTAGATTTCAAGTCATTATATTATATTATGTGTGAAAAAATCAATTTAATATTTAGAAAAACAAAAAACAAAATCTAACAAAAACATATTATGTGTATTTTTAGTTATATTAATAATTATTTAAAATATTTTATTTTTTTTATATAAATAAAAAGTATCATCGCCTTCGTAAAGACCTATGGCTACCTTCACAGTTGGCTTCTACAAAGTCCTACTTTGAAGGTAGCCATAGGTTGACTTGAACCCAAAATATTCAACACAATGATGAAAGGAGAGATCTTCATATAAACCAGATTGTCTATGTTATATCATTATGTGGAACAATATAAATTGTGTGCAACAAAATGCATAGTTAATTTTTCTCAACTTAAAAACATATAAAAGAATTCACAAAAACATAATAAATTTTAGCACCTAATTCTTCCTAAAAAAGTATAGACCAACCGCACAATAATTACAAAAATAGAAAAACAGGGCTATTAAACAGGTAACAAAAACAAAAATATCTACCTAAGCAAATGAAGTAAACAATTCATGAAAAATTTATCAAAGCTATTCAACTTATATATAATCAACATATAAAAATTTTAAAGCTTAATTATACTTATAAAAATACAAAAAATTCTTCAAATTTGACTTTGAGTGAAAAATTCTTTAAAAATAAAGCTTTCTGACAATAATTATAAATTAATGATTTTGGACAACTAAGTAAATTTTAAAATTTTTGACAATCTTTGTACAATATTGCACATATACAAAATACTTGACGCAAAATTTTAAATCAAGATCTTTTTTAAGTTGCTCACAATAAATCAAATAAATAAAACATATTGTCAAAATTTGTTAGAAACAGGACAATGAACCAACATTCGAAATTCAAGAAATTAAGCCATCTTATTAGGCTCCAAAAATCATTATAAAAGTCATAAAGTAATTAGGCATATATATGCAATTTATCCCAAAATTTTGGAATTTAACTCCAATTGTATAACTCCCAAAATTAAACAAGTTCAACAATATTTTCAAAAGAATTCAGCATTTTCTAATCAAGCAATAAATCAATGAATTAAATATATAATGAAAAAATTAATAACAATAAACAAATAAAAATTATTAAATATAAATTAAACATAAATAAACAAAGATAATTAATTAATTACTTAAACAAAAAAAATACTTAATAATAATAAAATACATTAATAACACAAATAAAAGTTAGCCAAAAAAAGTGTTAGTAGTTAACAAGTAAGTGGTTAATTCTATCCTAAAATTAATTAGTTAATTTAATTATCTTACATAAGATATTTCCAGACAACTTCATGCTCAAAGTTGGCATACCATTACCCAAGGAATGAAAATTTATAGTTAATTTGCCATTTAAATAAAACATCATCAACAATTATACCAACAACTAGGTGCAACATTTTTTTTTGCTCACACTAAGTGATTGCTAGACTTGTGGACATACCATAAAATTATTAAGTGAGTATAACCAATTAAATTAATAAGTTTCACTCTAACAAGTATACCAATTGTTCCAAATAATATAATATTTTAAGTACAATATCGATCCCACAATGAGTGTATATCTAAATGACAAATTTTATTAACTAATTAGAATTTCTATGTTAGCTTAGGTTATATCGACTTAACTAAAGTAGTATCTTAGAATAAATTTAGTCATAAGGGAATAATAGGAGAAAAAGATTATCATTATTCTAAATGCAGCCTTACCTAATGTACATACAATTCAAGGATTCTCTACCCTATATCCTTAGAGACAAAATATCAATTAATTTTAATTAAAAATATCCTTAAGTGCAAAGTTTAATCTTGACAATATATATGGTTTAGCAATAGATTTTTAATGATTTTAATAACAGTTATAAAAGTTATCAACGAATTATTTGTTGCAAAATATTTAACAATAATTTTATCCAACCATTGATAAAATCACAATGACACTAAGGTCTAACAATGATTACAAATAATCATAGTTAGATCATAGTCCAACCACATTTTTTATACCATAATTATACTATAGTCTAACGATAATTATATTAATCATTGTTAGACGACGTTCTAACCATAGTTTCATATCACCATTATTAAAAATTTGCAATAGTTTTTCTTACTACTAAATCTTTTTTCTCTTTAAATTCTTTAATATATTTTTTTACCTTTTTTTTTTTTTGCCAGTAGACCCACACTTAAGGATCAACAAATTTTCACCAACATTCATTTATTTACATGTGTCAAAATTTTGTGGAGTAAATGAAACTAAATTTATTAAACAAATGATAGAGAGATATATTGAGATTAGTGAAAGATAACCAGTGCAATCACCCATAAATCATTTCTTTTTCTTTTTGATAAAAGAAGAAAATTTATTAGAGAAAAAAATAACAAATTACAAGTGCAGAGGATAAGAGCATCAGATATCCTCTTAAAAGAAACAAGAAAATATAAAAACCAAAAGATAAAACATTAACTTTTGTCAGAGTCTATTGAAATCCTTGTAGTTTTTACTCTTAAATAATATGAACACATATTGCACAGGTCTTTATAATGCAATCATTTTTATAAATCATATTCGTTGGAATTTAGACCTTTTATGAGTACATGAAATGAAATGAATAAAACTGATGAGCAGCTTCTGAGATCTTGGTAGTCTTTCCAATGAGCTCCAAGATGGAGGGTAGCCAAACATAAATAGGTGCCAAGATATGGTTGTACTGAACAAGATGACCCACAATCTTTGCATATACACCCCTGTAGTTTGAAAGTTTATCCTAGAAGTAAAATGAAGTTCAAGTCATCAAGCCAATTAAATGGTTTCAAAGAAAATAAATAGCTATGACCACAAGGTAAATAGCGATTTGCATAAAGAACCTGTTCCTAACCTTTAAGAGATTCCAAACCTAACATATGAAATGCAAATTGCTAAAGAATATTGCATTTGACTAGTATGAGAAACTCATTGGAAGTCAGAAACAATTACCCTTCACAAAAAAACGTAAAGAAGAATGTGTTTTCCTACTAGTTCAGCTTCAAGAGAAATGTCTGATATGTGAGAAAATCTTGATGAAGCCGATGTTAATTGCAAACAAAATTAATATAAAGACAGAAAAGCAGGAAGGGGTAAGTTACCAAAGTTCATCTATTCTCCAATGTGATAAACTCAACGGAATTTTTATACTTAACACTAGAGTTGTAATTTGGTACCCTTAGAGCAAGACTATTTCAGCATTTTAATATCAAGACTGAGAAATTATAATTGGTTTGCAGCAGCTCATGGGACAATGAATAGATTGTTGAAAAGTTAGATCCTTTTTTATATCCTAGTGTCTATATAGGAATAGGGGGAAAGCCATCAGTTAGGCCCAAAGAAAAATGGGAGGGAAATGAGTTCATCCTCATTCCAAAATTTTAAAAGACAAGATATATATTAAATTATTAATTTTCTAGTATAGAGGAATGGATGGGTGGCCAGTAGAATCTTAAAACAAAATGATGAATGCAATCTACAATAAAATAAGGATAAGAACTAAGAGTAAGAGACTATTAAGCAGTTAAAGAGGGCAATGCTATAGTCCCTAGGTAATTTCTCTATAGAGAAACAAATGGATAATCAGGTAATTCTAATTAAGTAATTGTGTGTGAGCCAAATAGATAACTCTGCCTATAACGAACTTTGATGTAAATTATTTTTTATAGCCGTTCCCAAGCCTGGAAAAAAGAAAAGGGTTGTGTTAGGCAGTCGACAGCTAACATAAAACTTTGTCGAATCTCTAGGACATGGACAATCAATATATTAAACGTAAGGCTAGGTTGTTGCCCGTAAGTAATGCGCTGCATAGCTCGAGTACAGTGATAAGCGAACAAGAGCCGTTGTATCAACGCCTGGGTGTAGTAAAAAATAAGCAAAGGCTCCTACATTTTCGTGAACAAATGTGGCTAAAGAAGTTAGTTCATAAGAGGAGGATTCATTTTGGAACTTGGAATATAGGTACACTTACAGGTAAGTCTATGGAAATAGTAGATACTATGATTAGGAGGAGGATTAATTTTATGTGTTTACAAGAAAATAAATAGGTAGGAAAAAAAGTGAAAGAATTAGATATTTCAGGTTTTAAACTTTGGTACATTGGTAAAGTTAAATTTAGAAATGGGGTAAGTATAATTGTAAATAAGTTTTGAAAAAATGCTGTAGTGGATGTCAAAAGATTAGGATATAGAATCATTGCATTAAAATTTGTAGTAAAAAAGGAAATCTTTAATATTATTAGTATTTATGTACCATAAGTAGGGTTAGAAAAATATTATAAGGTAAAGTTTTAAGAGGATTTAGAATGTTTAGTTTAGGAAATACCATTAGGAGAAAAGATTCTTGTAGGAGGGGATCTAAATGGTCATGTGGAAAGTGTATCTTCAGGTTACGAGGATGCTCATAGAGGGCATGGCATAGGAGAAGTAAATACAGAGGGTAAAATTATTCTAGACTTTTTATTAGCGTTCGATCTTATATTAGCTAACACTTGTTTTAGAAATCGTGAGAAACATCTTATCACGTACAAAAGTGGAAGAGTATGTTCTCAAATTGATTTCTTTTTTATAAAGAAATCAGATAGAAAATTTTGCATGGATTCCAAGGTTATACCGGGAGAAAGTTTAACTACTCAGCATAGAGTTTTGGTTATGGATGTAAGAGTTAAGAGGAGAGTAAAAAGCAAAGGTGAAGATAGAGTGTTAAGGACTAAGTGGTGGCAACTAAAGGGGGATAAAGAAAAGAATTTGCAGAGACGGATTGTGGAGGAAGGACCTTGGGAAATATAAGGAAGTGCTAACGATATGTGGAATGGAATGACTAAAGAGATTAGAAAGATGGCAAAGGAAATATTAGGTGACTCAAAAGGTTTTGGACCTAGGGATAAAGAATCTTGGTGGTAGGATACAAGTGTGCAAGATAAGGTTAAAGTTAAAAGAGAGTGTTATAAAGTATGGTCATTATGTAAAAGTAATGAAAATTAGGAAAAATATAAGGTAGTCAAGAAAGACACTAAGAAGACAATGAGCGAAGCGAGAGCGAGGGCATTTGATGAGTTATACCAATCTTTAGGTATTAAAGTTAGAGAAAGAAGTATTTACAAGTTAGCTAAAAGTAGGGAAAGAAAGACAAGAGATGTAGATCAAGTGAAATACATTAAGGATGAAGAAGGGAAAGTGTTGGTCACAGAATGAGATATTAAAGAATGATAGAAGGGTTATTTTCATAAGCTTTTTAATGAAGGGCATGAGATTTTATTGCAATCGGATAGAATAGACACTAAAAAAGAGGATCGAAATTATAACTTTTATCATAGGATTTGTAAGGTAGAGGTAAAAGAAGTATTAAAGCAAATGGAGAATGGCAGAGTAGTTAGACTGGATAATGTACCCATTGAAGTATGGAAGGGTTTGGGAATGAAAGGTATAAGTTGGCTCATAAAATTATTTAATGAAATTATGAGATCTAAGAGGATGCTAGAAGAGTGGAGGAAAAGTATTTTAATCCCTATTTATAAGAGTAAAGGGGACATTCAAAATTGTGCAAATTATAGAGAAATTAAACTCATGAGCCACACTATGAAATTATGGGAAAGAGTAATTGAGCGAAGGTTAAAGAAAGAGAGTCAAGTTATGGAGAATCAATTTGGTTTTATGCCAGGAAGGTCAACTATAAAAGTAATATACTTGTTATAAAGATTAATGGAGAGATATAGGAAGAATCAAAGAGATTTACACATAGTGTTTATTGATTTAGAAAAAGCATATGATACAGTGTCAAGAGAAGTTCTATGGAAGGCTTTGGAGAAAAAAGGAGTTCGTATAGTTTACATTCGAGCAATTCAAGACATGTATGATAAGGTTACAACTAGCGTAGTAACAAAAGGTAGACTTACGAAAAATTTTTCGATAACTATTGGTCTACATCAATGATCAACTCTGAACCCTTATCTTTTTACTTTACTCTTGGATGTGCTTACTGAACATATCCAAGAGCCGATGCCACAGTGCATGCTTTTTGCAGATGATATTGTCTTAGTTGGAAAATCGAGAGAGGAAATGAATGAAAAATTGGAAAGGTAGAGACTAACTTTGGAAGCTCTGGATTTTGTTTAAGTAGAAGTAAAACAGAATATATGGAGTGTAAGTTTAGTAAGAGGCACACCACTTTTGGCGTAGAAGTAAAAATTGGAGAACATATCCTACCACAAGTCACACGATTTAAGTATCTTGGATCCATCATACAACATAATGGGGAAATAGAAAAAGATGTAAAGCATAGGATTCAAGCGGGGTGGATGAAATGGAGGAGTGCTTTGGGTGTTATTTGTGATAGAAGAGTACCACTCAAACTTAAGGGTAAATTCTACTGCACAGTTATAAGACCTGCAATGTTGTATGGAACTGAGTGTTGGGCAATAAAAAGTTAACAAGAAAATAAGTTTAATATTGCAGAAATGAGAATATTGCAGTGGATGAGTGGACATACTAGAAGAGATAGGATTAGAAATAAATACATTAGAGAGAAGGTGAAAGTCGCACCTATTGTAAAAAAGATTGTAGAATCGAGACTTAGATGGTTTGGTCATGTGGGGAGGAAACTTATAAAAGCCCCAGTTAGGAGAGTAGATGAGATGAAGAATAGTCCAATAATTAGAAGTAGAGGAAGATCAAGAAAAATTATAGGAGAAATTATTAAGAGAAATTTAGATTTAAATGGTTTGTCTAAAAATATGATTTATGATAGGGGTTTATGGCATCGATTGATCCATATAGCTGACCCCACTTAGTGGGAAAAGGCTTTGTTGTTGTTGTGTGTAAGCCAAATAGATCTAACTCATGAACATCAACGCTGAGGTCAATTAGATGACTTGGAAATGATGTAGGACCGTGGAAGAAAGAAGCCAAAATAAGGTTGAAAAATGTACTATTTGGCCTATTGCAGTAGTTATAATAGCATGTGTATTATTGTATATCAAACCAAGAGCCTCAAGAACTCCTAACCGCTCAATCACCTGAAATTTTATGGGAAAAATTGATGATGATACACAAAAGACATCGTTAACAAATAAGATGCTAAATGAACTAAGAAGATAGAAAGCAATTCTCTTATTCAAGCATCTTTCCCATTGCTTCCCCCCCCCCCCCGGGGGAGGGGGGCGATAGACCTATTCCTCCATTAAAATCAGATTTTACACAGAACAAAGGTCACTTGCATCAATAAATAAAACCATGTTATAAATTAGTATTGCCTGGTCCCATGCATAATATGCCTACAATAAACAATACAATATTATTCTAAAAAAAAGGATCTGAGTCTACAAAAAGCAATGACAACAAACCTCCTAAAAACACATGGAGGACAATTCAGGAAAAGTAAAAGATAAAAAATATCTAGTATATGGCTATGACAGACAATATCATACCCATAATTAAACATTAAAATCTTTATGCCATGTGACTACTGAGTTCTAGCATTAGTAAATGAACTATGCTTTGATACTTTGAAGGGAGTAGAAAGAAATATTTGTATATCAGTAATGGACTCACTTAATTAAGCATATACTTTATGGAAATCAAATAAAATAATTCTAGACCACACTTCCTTTAGCATGATGCTTCCCTTCTATAATTTTTTCATTCTCTTGTAAAGTATATGCCTCTTCTATCAATACAAAACTTTAGCTTCCCTTCAGTGACACTCCCTATCGTAATTATCCTTCACAACACTTGCAAATTCATATACAAGAAACATACTTGAGTCATACAATATTGTAAATGAACCTATTATATAGCAATCTAATTTTTAGAAGGACCTAATAGAACAATATAAACAAATTGCATTTTCATGTTGCATAGTTTGAAAACATATATTTCACACTTGAGGTTAGAGATCGAACCAAACCCACCCTCGTAACAAAATAGTTACACATAAGCAAATCCTCGATCTCTGGAGGATAAGAGGGGAGTTCTCGTAGCTAAAAAGAAGAGAGGCAACTTATAAGACACATCTG
The DNA here is from genome assembly GCA_032878935.1 of Erythrophleum fordii. Taxonomy (NCBI): domain Eukaryota; kingdom Viridiplantae; phylum Streptophyta; class Magnoliopsida; order Fabales; family Fabaceae; genus Erythrophleum; species Erythrophleum fordii. Next base: position 40,430,871 of record JAVQMF010000053.1, on the reverse strand, counting down.
AATCGGTCCCCTTGCAGTACCAAAATTTGTTGTTTTGTAATTATAATGGGTAACACTCACGTATATTTTCCAGAAATCTGAAACGTGAAATAGAACAAAATGAAAGTGAACAAAGAAAGACTAAGAAATGAGTAGTAAGAACTCTACAAATCAAAATTGATTTTATTTCTTTCGGGGATTAAAGCTGGGAATCTAAATCTAAATCTTAATAGCTAAAAAATTTGCCCCTTTCGAGGCTTCCACGGATGAGAAATGGTTATTGTAGGTGGTAGTTAGGACAAACTAAATTTTATTTAAACTTGGATAAAGTCATCCTAACAACGATTTTATGTGTTTATTGTTAGGATAATTTTTCCATAATTATGGTTTACAATAATTATAGTTAGGATAATGTCCTAATGATAATTATATGATTTGTTGTTAGAATAATTTTGTCCCTAATTTACAAAAATGACGGTTAGGATGCTCTTGTTTTAAGAACAATTTATAATAATCATTGTTAAAACACTATTCTACCTAAATATAATTTTCATTAAGATGTGACGTGATGACATTTCTTTTAATCATCATTAGGACATTGTTGCAAAGACCATTTTTTTAGTGAATAGTAGGCTAATTTTTTATATTGTTGTTATTTAGCCTCAAAATAACAATCTTACATAATCTTAAGATGTCGTTTTGATCAATTTAAGATTATGTGCATTAAAATTAATGAATTACCAAACTATTTACCAATAGTTTATCTAGACGCATCCTATACTAGCCACCTAGGCAATAATTCATCAAAATATTTACAGTGCATGAAGTTAGTAGTTGCATTATGTAAAGATTAATTGTGCATAGATTAGTATCATTGTGTTTACACTCCCTTATCCCTACCTAATTGATTATCAAGCATTTTTATCCAATTAATTAAATCCTAAACTCACAAACATGATGTTTAAGTGTTGATCAATAGATTAGATGCAAGAAAAATTAAATAGGAGCAATGAGAACATACAACAACACCATAACCCACGTATTAACTTAGAGAAAATCATCACCACTGTTGATTTATTAACACAAAACAAGAATCAATTGATGAAATTAATTAAAAACTTCCAACTACTGATAAAAAACTATAGAAAATAGGATTAGATCAAGGTAAAAGCAAATGCTAGTATAATACAAAGCAAATCCACCAATAAAAATCTTAAAAAGATGATCCAAATCCATAATCCTCTCCTAATAGCATCTAGATGCAGAGAAAATTAAATGAACTACTATAAGAAAATCATAAAATGAGTTAAAAGTCTCGTACTCTCGGATAAGGAAGGAACTATATAAAAAGCTCATAAATTTCTGCTGGTCATGATGATCTAAAGAACTCATTGCAATGAGAAATTATCACCATATATTCTAAGTCTAGATTTTTTTCATTATGACAGCTATAACTACTTGTTGCGATAAGCTAAAGGCATGAGTTTTTTGAAAAAATTTGCACTTCATTCTTTAAGCTATTCAAAATCTCTTCCTTTAAGATACAAAACTATTTATTTAAAGGTAAGTCCTTACAAAATAAATAAAAACATTAATTATAAGCAATTAAACCATAAATCAAAATTAAAATAATTAGGAAACAATTATTTACAAGAATATATACACAATAAGTTTCCAACGAAAACACAATTTGTCACAAAAATTTATTTTTACAAGTAAAAGCTAATTTTAAAAGATTGTTTCAATTTAGTCCTAATTTGAAGGATTTTCTCTTATTAACTCTAATTTGCACCAAAGTAAACAATATTGCAAAATTATATAAAATTAGGTGTAAACAAGGGAAAAATCACCTAAAAACTCTAATAGGTTCCTTTAAATATTACTAAAAATTAATATTTTTTTAGAACTTATCAATAAGAAGAGTAGTTCTGGGAATTAGAAGGATAATTTGACATTGTTCTAATGGAATCTAAAGGAAGAAAAGGCTGACACTTTGAAGTAATACAAAGTCCAATAGTTCAACTGTAAACTTAAAGGGAAGTTCAATGTAGAAAAATTGATTATTGGTTAGTGTAATTGGACAAAATTGATAAGGAAGTGGAAAAGGCTAAGTACTAGTTATGGAAGAGAAGAAAATTTTAAATTTCAAATAGAAAATCATGCCTATGGATATTCTTGGATACAAGTAATCATATCAAGAGGCATAAAAGAGGCAAACATGTTAGTGCCAAAAATCAATAGTTTATGTCATGCCTATTAGGAATTAGTTGAATGAGTTAGCTAAGAGAGTTAGTTGAGAGAAACTAAACGAGACAAGAGCTAATAAATTAAAATAGGAATAGGTAATCAAAACCTAGTGATTTTGACACCACATCTAAGGTGTATTTAATAAAACAAATAATCTCCTTACAAATCACTTAAATATACAAACAGCTCTTTAAATCAAAATTTTACATACAAGCCAATTTTAGAAAATTCCTTAAGATATATCATATGTCTATAATTACTCATACAAAGAGTTCAATAGCTAATGCGTTGAAAAATATAGCATATCTTTAGCTATAATGTAATTAGCAAAGATTGTGAACACGAGAATTGTGTAGATTCCTAAACACAAAAACACACGAAGAATAAAAGAGAAGAGCACAACATCAAAAGTGATCTTTGATCAATCAGTCAATCATAGTTATAAGGAATCCCTCTTACAAAAATGCCAAAGTCAAGTCTATCTTCACCATCAAATAAGAGTCAAATTCAATTGAAATTACACATTATCTAGTTATTAACCACGCACCACCCATAAAAGAAACTTTCTATTATGGCAAAATTATAATTATAGGAGAGATGAGGTTTTAATATTTTAAAAATAGGATATTTCAAATATAAAGTTTAAATTGATAATCACACCTAAAGGAGATGTGATACACACAAAAAAAAAATACTATTCCAAACCCTGATTATGTTTCATTTGCACAAAAGGCATTCATTTTTGTTGTAGGTATATTAATTGTTTTGTCTTTTACATAAATAAACTTTGGGTTTTGTAGGCCTAAAATCTTAGGCTACCTATCTTCCCTTTTTAATGATGACTATGCAAAAAGTCAATGTCTATAAAAGATTATTTTATACTCCTCTGAATCATTGCACACAAGTAAAAAGATGATTCAATAGAGTCATAAGATAGCCACGCAGAACAAAGCAATAACAATAAAAAGTCAACACATTTTGCATATGATTCTCCCTTTTTTTGTCAATAACAAAAGGGAAGAGAACAAAAAGTTAGAGTAATAATCATAATAGAAGCAACACAGAAAGTTAATGAAGCATGAATAATATGCATAAATTGAGGTAAAATGGATGGACAAAAAATTAAAGACCATCACTGGTATAAGCCAAAGTACTAAAAGAGTTTTCAAAACTATAGTGTAATCTTAAGTTGTTGATTAATACGATGAAACACTTGACCCATCCAATTAGTAAGGCAAATAATAGCAGAGTCAATAGCCTAGAACAGCTGTAGGAATTCTTGTCTATAGCTTGGAATGCTTGCTCGTGTCATGCAATTCGATAGTAACAAAGTTTAGTTCTTGTCGAATGACTCCTTAACTACTTACTATACTTTGGATGGTCCCAACAATGGTCGCCAAAGAACCAAAGTCATTTCACAAGCCTTACAAATTATCATTAAGGTTATGGAGAAGCTAGAGAACTTCATCACTAGTTGGAGAAACAATGGCTAGAAAAGGTGTAAAGGAAGAGGATGGAGGTGGAGGAGGCTAAGATTGATGAGGAAGGGGTAGAGGAAGTAAGGGTGGAAAAGGCAAAGGTTGATATTCTAAATGAGGAATAGGTGGTGGAGAAGACTGAGGTTGAGGATCAGTGAAAAGTGGAGGGGATTGAGGTTGATGTGGAAAGTCTAGAGGAAGTGGAGAGCCTAAAGTTAAAGATGGTGTAAGTGGAGGAGTATCAGTTGGCGTTAATAGAGAAAGTGAAGATTCAGGTGCAAGTGTCATGGGAGAAAGAGAGAGCAGAGGTAGTTTAGGTGTGAGAAGAGGTGTGTCTATGGGAGTGAAAGGAGAGAATAGAGGTGATGGTGAGAGAAAGGGAAGAAGAAAGTCAAGAATTTCTATTTATAGGATAAAAGAGGTAAAAGCGACAAAGGAAGTAAGTTGTTATCGAAAGTGGAGGAAGGAGTTGAAATAAGCATTTTTCGTTTCTTTAAGGAAGGAGGAAGAGATGGAAAAGGCATATGGTCAATAGAGAAGAAGGATGGTAGAGGAGGCACTAGTGTTGGAATAGATACCAAAGGAGAGAAAGGTGGTGGAGGATGCACTAGAGTTGAAAAAACTTCATCTTGGGGCTTGAAAGTTACTGAGTCACCCAAAACATATCCTTCGTCAACTAAAGGAGTAGCAACTTAACTTACAAGACTTGTTGCAAGAGGTTTCTCTACTTTAGACATTGCTACTTTCTTCTTTCTTTTAGAAAAGGAAGCTTTTGTAACATTCTTCTTAGGCTCTACAGCTGGAGTTGGAAGAGCCCATTAGAGGTTGAGGAACCTATTATACTTCATTCAAAATGCTTCAAGATTTGCCTTGAATTCTTCTACATCATAGTTTTAAATCCATTGGTTCTAATGAAGGTACACTTCATGTATCAAGATTTATAACATCATAAGTCTCCAAAACCACCCAAGGTGAGTAACCTTTAAAACTTACTCTATGCCTTTTGAAGATTCGAGTGAGAAGCATTTTGTAAGAAAGCTTTTCACTTGTAAGGATCCTTTAGCCACTTCTTCCATATATTTCATCATCCAATAAAATACATCAATATTTTGCTAGACCATTAAATTATATACATAAAATACATTTATATGAGATAGCATATCTAATGTTCGAACCGAAGAAAACATAGTAGTGTTAATGATATGTGTTAAAATGTGATAAGGAAATGTTAGTGCTTGAGCATTAATCTTTCTTTTGGTGATTAAATCTTTCCATTCCACCATGACCTTAGAGGTATCAGCATATTTGACTTTCGTCTAGATAGGAGAGAATATCTAGTAAAGTAATACTCTGGGTCACCTTTAAAAAAAACACAAAAAATATTCTCCAAAGTGTGTGTCCCTATAGTGATAATCTTTCCATTGACCAAGAAACTTAATGCCTTGCCTTCTTTGACAACAAGTAGATTAGCATAAAATTTGCAAATCAAGTCATCATAAACTGGTTCTTTATTGTTACCAGAGGGGCCCATTTTATAGCCTTATGATCCAACTCAATAAAGTAGTACAGATGAGTTAATTTTGCAAAATCAACACACCTACCCATTGCAATAGGCCTATATTGGAAATCTTTGAGATATAGATCAAAATATTTTTGTGAACCAAATTTTGGCAACAGATGTGCAAATGATTCGTTATTGGATTCTTCTTTTCCAATCTTCTATTTCCTTTTGCCATTAGTTTTTTTTTTTTTTCAACTAGAGGTTCTCAAATAGAAATTTTAGTAGAGCATTTGAGGTTTCTTTAAATCTCTTCCTCTTCTTATTGGTCAAGGTCTTTATTAATAACCCTTTTTCTTTTTAATTGAGAATTTAAAGTAAATGTCTTTTTCATTTCTTGTTTCTTTTGTCTTTCTAATTTCTTTAATCATAATTTCTCAAGTGCTTGCTCTCATTTCTCATATTCTTCATCGACATTTATGATTTCTTTAATTGGAATAAATTTCTTCTGCCATTGAGATCTTGAGGTGAAATGTGAAGTGATTTATGGTTCAATTCATAAACCAGTATGGTTAAGGCAGAATTGAGAGAGAGAGAGCATAGAAAAGAGGGAAGTTATTGAAATGACACTTCAATTCCTCCTTCTGAGCGGTTTACTTGAAAAATGATCGTTCGTTTATCAATGGGTTAATCTCCACTAATGCCAATCATCATTAATTAGCAGATAAAGAGTTTGTCTTGAAATGCACTATTTGATAACTAATTAATACTTTGATAGACACCTCAACTTATGTGGCAATAAATAAGGAAATAACTTTTCCTATTAATTAGTTAGAGACCAAACACATGTCCAATTTACAAAAAGATAATAAATAAATGGAGAGAGAAGCCATTAATCAAATAATAACAGAATGAACAAAATAAATATTTATATTTAGTAATGCAATAACTACATGTGATGCAAAGGAAGTAATTACTGAAATAAGTTGAAAGAAGCACAAATTGATGTGGAAGAGGCAGGTCACTCCAAAGTCAGCATATGCATATCCAACGAGATTGAAAGAATTAGTTTTAGGATAACACAACCCATAGTTTTATGTTCCCATAAGATATCTAAAATCCTTTTAATTGCAGTAAAATATGATTCTTTGGACTTGCTTGAAATTTTGCATACTTGCATATATTAAACATTATATCAGGGTTGCTTATAGTTAAATATAATAATGAACCAATTATACCTCTATATTTCTTTTAATCAAAATTTTTACCATTCTCATCCTTGTCCAAGGTGGAGAAAGGACATATTAAAGTCACTATTGATTTTGAATTTTGGAAGCTATACTTATTGATTAGCTTTTTAGTGTATTTGACTTGACTAATAAAATTTTCTTCCTTTGGTTGCTTAACTTGTAGTCTAAGAAAGAAATTCATTTCTTCTATCATACTCATCTCAAACTCTCCCTTTATTAATTCAGTAAATTTCTTGCATAAAGATTTGTTAGTGCTGCCACATATAATGTTATATATATGATTTTGCACAATTGGATATTTATTTTTATTTTTCTTGGTGAAAAGGGTAATGTCAGGTTTGCCTCTTAAAAACCCATTATCTAGATGAAAAGTGTCCAACCTTTCATACCAAGCTCTAGGAGCTTGCTTTAAACTATAAAAAGCTTTTGAGAGTTTAAACACATAATTGGATAATTTTTCATCTTCAAAACTAAGGGATTGCTTAACATACACCTCTTTGTTGATAAATCTATTTTGGAAAGCACTTTTTACATTTATTTGATATAATTTAAAATTCATATAAGAAGTAGACACTAAGTAACATTCTAATGGATTCTAATCTAGCATTTAGTACATGAGTTTCATCAAAGTTAATGCCTTCTTATTGCGTATAGCCTTGAGCCACTAACTTGGCTTTATTTCTAACCATATTACCTTACTTATCCAGTTTGTTTTGAAATATCCATTTAGTTCCAATGATGGAGCACCTTCAGGATGCTCCATAAGGCTCCATACTTTGTTTGTTTTGAATTGATATAATTCTTTTTTTATTACAATTATCCAATTTTTGTCTTCAAATACTTCTTTAATTATTTTAGGCTTAATTTATGATAGAAGTGCAATATTGTTTTTGCTAGCTCTGAAGGAGGATCTAATATGTATTCCCTCATTCAAATATTTAATGATGTATTAAGCTACATAGGTGGACGAGTGTCTCCACTCTCTAGGTAGCTTGATATCTTTTAGTGCAGATTCTTATAAGTTGGTTCTTTATTTGCTTATTGATGTTTTAGCATCCTTGGTTTGTTGGTCTTTAATATTGCTATTGCTATCTTCATCATTGTCACACACGAAAATACGACCGTGTAGCACCTAACTGAAATCAAAATTAAAAATAGTAGAGTCGCCACCAAAATTTTAAGTTTTAAAAAAGCAAAACTTTGGAAAAGCCTTTTTAGTTTTAAAAATAGTTTGCAAACCAAATTTGGATTCATAAGTCGATTGTAAGTGGGGAAGATGTTAGGTATCGCACTATATCTGTTACTGAGAACGGTTACCCTAAGTCAGTTGTACAAAATTAATATGGCCTCTATTCTATTCTAATTCTTCCTAATAAATCACATGCAAAGCAAAAGGAAAGACTTATGGAAATAAAATTAAAAGTTAAAAAAAGAAAGAAAATTAAGAATAAAATAAAAAGAAATTCAAAGAGTAAAATAAGTAAGAAAAGAATAAAATTAAAAGTAAAATAAGATAAAAAGAAATTTAAAAAATAAAACTAAAAAAAATATTTATTTATAAGGGTAGACTTGACCTAGGATGAGAGCCTAGAGCTTACATATCCTTCGAGAGGGATCAAAGTCCACGTAGTTCGACTGAAAATTATCTTTTGGTTGATGTTTTGTTTTTGTTTGATTTTTAATTTTTGATTTTTTTTAAAGAAAAATAGAGTAAAAATCATTTAGACTTTTGCAAATAAAACGAAATTGAGATTGATTGATGTATTTTTATTTGCAAAAGACAGGATTAATTTTACTCTCCCTTTTTCTTTTCTCCCTTTTTTTTTGTTTTCTTTGTTTTGTTTTGTTTTTTAATTATTTTTTTTGTTTCTGTTTTATCTTTTGTTTTTCTTTTATTTTTTGTTTTTGTTTTTATCTCTTTTCTTCATTTTTTTTGTTTTTGTTTTGTTTTGTCTTTTAATTTTTGTCTTTTTCTTTTTGTTTTTATTTTTTGTTTTTGTTTTTATCTCTTTTCTTTGTTTTTTTTTGTTTTTGTCTTTGTTTTTGTTTTGTTTTGTCTTTTATTTTTTTTTTATTTTTCATTTTTTAAAATTTTTTATGACATTAAAAAGGATTTTTTTATTTTCTTTAATTTTTATTTGATTCTATCTTGATTTTTTTAATTTTTTGATTTTTTGATTTTTTTTTGTTTTGACTTTTGTTTTTTCATAATTGATTTTTTTTTCTTTTTCCTTACTTTTTTTTTATTAAATTTGATTTTTGTTCTTGATTTTTTATTTCTTTTGTCTTGATTTTTGATTTTTTTTTGTTTCACTTTTCCCTTTTTGTTGTAGTTATTTTTGTTTTTGATTTTTTTCTGATTTCTAATTTTTGTTTTTGTTTTGAAATACCTTTTTTTTTTAATTTTTGTAAAGCATATATTAATTTCTAATTTTATTGAATGAAAGTTGGAGAAAAGCTCTAAAGTTTACAAAAAGAATTTAATTAATTTTTGCTTATCATTTTTTGTTTTTGAAATGAGAAGTTATAAAAACTTAGTTTTTCAAAATTAATTTTTGGATTTGAAAAGTTTATTTATTTATTATTTTTTATCCCCTTTTTTTGGAAAATCTTTCTTTAAAGAGAACCAATTTGACTTTGACAATTGAAACGTAAAATTTATTAAAATATAAATTTGAGACACTAATAGATACAAAGGAGGCTTTGTTGCCATACATGACTGATAAGTGTATTCTTATGTGCCTGAAGGGATACAAGATCCCACAAGGCTATTCTAAAGATAAAATAAAATTTAGGTAACACAAAAATATCTACAAGCTTGCAGCATAACTTTTTACTATGTGTGTTTGTGTGCATCCAATCATGTGTAATATAATATTTACAATTGAGAATAACAAGTAACTTCCCTTAGTCTTTTGTTTTTGAACACACTGCTATCCTTTCTTTTTATGCAAACGTCCAAGGGTGATTTGCATGATCTCGAAGCACAAGACATCATAATGAGAACTGCATTCAGAAACTATGCTTTCCCGTACATGCAATGCAAACAAAGTCATGATATACAGATCACTCTCACCACCTCCACAAAACAAGGTGTCTAATTCAGAAATACAAAACCAAGCTGAAAAAGTAATATTCAAAAACTCAGTGGGATGACACAATGGATGAAGTCCAAAGTAAGCAGCTTAGGATTCAAACTACAAAGTGTTTTAGCTACACAGTAATGCCCATGATTAAGAATCAAAATCAAATGACTTATCTTTCCTTTGAGTGAATTCCCCAGTGCAATTCCAGCATAGTCTCCAGGTGTTCCCCACCATGTCAATAAGTCAAAGAAAAAAATGCATTAATTTCTAGCCAAACAATAATATTCAAGTTAATTCCATAACTTTCAAACATGATATCCATCCTTAAAATTTGATCTACTTGAGACCCCAGAAATCAATGCATTGATAAGAACTTCAACACCAACCCATTTCAAGAACCACGACACCATGTGAGAACTGAATGAATGAGTAAAAAATGAACTACATCTATCAGCCACATGAAATCTCAAAGCTAGAAACCCCAAGCCATTCACCAGTTCATCTAAGGCAAAGAATAACTTCACAGGATTAAAAATGGAATGCTTTGGCCTAAAGTCCCTATCCATAGTATATCAAACCAGACATAAGCATATTAGACATTTAGAATTTCGCTTTAGAAATTCAGAGAACAAGAACCATTGCCTCACTAAGATTTTTCCTCATTTTTATATAGAGATATAAAAGATAGTAAGGAACATGATTGCCCAATTTGCCCAACGTGTTAACAGATCCATATTACAGCAATGACATGCTATGATAAAACACAACACACAAGTTTGCAAACTCATCAGCATTTATTGATCTAAAGAGGGATTTGGCTTATTCGAAATCTGACCATAAGCATCATTCTAGACACAAAGCTCCATTCATATGACAAAATCAAAGAGAAATAATAAGAAATTGTAAGCAAAAATTTCCCCAAATTCCATCATCTGACACTACCATACATCAATCTCATAAAATCATATAAATGTCATGCCTTAAGATTCAACGGTAATCAAAACTATCAAACTCAAAACTTCAGCATCTAGATCATACCCAATCTATAATTTCATGTTTTTATAATTGGAGAAGATGAGAGATAGGAAACGATACCTATCGGGAAAGTCGTAACCACACTAAAGATGACCCTTCTTCTTTTCTTCCTCTATTCTCATGCTCGATCTCCTCCTTAACCTCTCATTCGCTCCCCTTTTTCTCAGGTTCTTAGCCTCTTCTGTCTCTCAGTTTCAAATTTCCCTCAAGCTCTCCACTCTCCCACTCGAGAATCCCCTTCTCAATCCCTCAGACCTGAAACCTATATTTTCAATTCCAAAAATTTTCTCCTTTTTGCTTCTCTCATACTTTCAATCCCTCTGCCCCTTTGGTTCCCTCTTCAGTAGCTTCTTTTTCAAACCCTCCCTCTTGTTCCCTCTCTGTCTTTGCCTTAGTTTCCCTCTTCTCTATCTCCTTTGGTCTCCTCATTCCCTTCTCTGATTTTCTCCCTCATTCTCTCTCGCACCCTTCTCCCCCACTCTTGATTTCCTCTTCGATTTTTGTAGCCCCAGCTTCCAATCTATGTGCCGTGTGAGTGTGGTCCCATTTCTTCTGCATCTCCTTTTGCCACTGTGTCTGTGTGTTGCGTTTTGCCTCTGCCATTTTTGTGCGTGAGCGTGGTCCCTTTTTGCGTTGTTGAGAGATGTACAAGGAGTGGGTGTGTACAAGCCCTATGCGTGCATGAGTAACTGTGGTCCCTCCGCCAGTGTCGTGCGAGAAAGAAAGGGGATCAGAAAATGGATGCGAGTAGGGCTTGGTTTGGATCTAGGTTGGGCTTGTTCTTCCTTTTTTTTTTGGTGGATTCTAATAATAACATTTTTTTTATGTGTTTTTGGGCCAACGTTTAATAAAATGGAGCCCACTAGATAAAATCATTTCGGCATTAGATTGGACACCCCTTTTTTGGGCTTCTCCTTTCTCTTTTCTTTTTTCTATACATATTTTTTACTCTTTTTTTTACTTTATTATTATTTTTTATTTTCTCTTTTTTCTAGTCCCTTTTTATTTTGCCTTTCATTTTTTTTTTGTTTTCTATTTTTTTGTTAGTTTAATTTTATCATTATTTTTGGAGCATGCCCGGATAAAATATGGTGTTTACAATCATGTTGATAGGAGTCCTTTTTTAAATTCTACCTTTCACTCCATCTCTAGATTTCTTCATTGATTGGAGCATAGAATTTGCTCCAACTTCTATCAGCAATTTAAGTGGAATTGAGTAGCTTTCCCCATTTCCTTCCTTTACTTTATCTGTTAAACCCAAATTTGGTCACTAACTTGGATGATTTCTTTCTCAAATATGCTCATCTTCATCTATACAAACTATTCTTCTCAAAGAAAGATTAGTTTCAATAAGTACTACGTGCATAGATTCTTCTACCACTATAATTCTTTTATTATACAATCTGTATGCTTTATTAGATGTTGAATACCTTAAGAATATTCCTTTATCACTTTTAGTATCAAATTTTCTTATGTTATCTTTTTTATTACTATGAATGAGGCATTTATAGCCGAATGCATGAAAACAACTAATGTTAGGTTTTCTAACTTTCCATAATTCATATGGAGTCCTTTTAAGAATTTGTATAATAAGGCAATGATTCAAGATATAACAAGTAGTATTGATGACTTCTATCCAAAAGTATTTTGGAAGATTATTTTCAATGAGCATGGTTCTAACCATATCTTGGAAATTCTAATTCTTCCTTTCAATTACTCTATTATATTGTGGAGTTCTTGTTATAGAAAAGTTATGGCTAAAATCTTATTTATCACAAAAGTTTTCAAACAACTTGTTCTCAAATTCTCCACCATGATCACTCCAAATATTAGAAATTAAATACCCTTATTTTCTTTAACATTTTTGCAAAAGACTACAAAATTCTTGAAAGCTTCATCCTTGTGTAAAAGAAAGAGAATCCAAGTGAATTTAGAAAAGTCATCAAAGCTTTGAGTTTACGTTACGCCAAAGAGATTCATATGTAACAATTGGAGTCACTTGGTGGAAGAGACAAATTCCTTCAATTTAAAAGAATATCTTGCTTATTTTCTCAATTGGCATGCATCACATAGATTTTCCTTTTCAAAATCTAATGTTGGAAGACCTTTTACAAGATCCAATTTTGATGATTTGGATATAGTATGCATTGTGACATGGTCAAGCTTTCAATGCCACAACCAAGGATCATTACATATAGAGAAAAGACATGTTACATTTTTAGAGTTTAGATTGTTTAAGCTCAAAAAGCATATATTTTCAAATCTTTGACCAACAAACAAAGCATTGTCTCATTGTAGATAGTGCAATGTATGGAGTCAAATATTATTTTATGTCCTTTATCATAGAGTTGATTGATATTAAATAGATTATGTTTTAAACTAACAACAAGGCAAACATTGTCTAAGTAACAATTTTCAGGTAACTCTATCTTACCTACTCCAATGATCTTACCTTTTCTCCATCACCGAATGTAACAAATCCTCCATCTTTTCTTATGAAAGATACAAACTGAGATAGGTCTCCAATCATATACCCAAAATAGCCACTGTCTAGAAGCCATTGCTGCTTCAATATCCCTCTTTTCAAGCAAACCTAAAAATATTTCAATAGTTTTTAAGTACCTAAATCTTTTTAGATCCTTTTATATTAGTGTTAGACTTAATCGTCGTTGTGGAACCCATACTAGTTTTCCTTTTTTGGATTTAAATTTATAACAACTACGACCATATGTATTATAGTACAGACAAGAGGTGGAGAAAATGAATTTTACAAAGAAGTTTCTATACACCTTATATTTTCTTTTCCTTTATATCTTATTCTTGATTTATCAAAACATGCATTTTTGTTTACCTAATAGTATATTTAAATTTTCTTCTCCTTCAACAAAATTTGTTAAATCTTTTGTTAAGGTAGTAATTTGTTGCTTTCAATTTTCATTTTCTTCCAAGATAAACTCTAGTTTAAATTTGAGTGTCAAACATTCTTTTCTACTCTAAAGTTTATTTGAAGTTGTTTATCATATTTAGCAAATAAATTTTTGAAATCAATAAGAAGTTATTAAATGTTTCATCTAGTTCAGCATAGATTAGGGAGTTTTCATTTGTTATCTCATTGTCTTTAAGAGCCATGAAGCACATTTTAGCCATCTCTTATTCAAGTTCTTTTTCATCTTCATCGTCATCAGCCCATGCCATCCTAGCTTTCTTTTTTCCATAGGATTTAATAGGTCTCTTCTTCATATATGGATAGTCTAATTTAATGTGTCCGTTCTTCCCACATTTGTAGCATGTAATTATACCCTTTCACCAGCTCTTTCTTCTCATGATTGCCTTTTGACGTGTTTCCCTTGTTCTTCCATAATTCCTTCTTCCTTTTAGCATATTTATCTAGTCTTTTTGAGAAAAAAGTTATATCTTCTGTATCTAATTCATCTTTAGCTTCTTTTGTGGGAGGTTCTTCAATAGAAGTAGCTATTAAGGCTATTAACTTCCTTCTCTACTCCAACTTGTGTCTCTTTAGATGATTTTTTTCATAAGCAATGAGTATCCCTCAAAGTTCATCATATAAAAGTGTATGGAGATTTCCACTTTCAATGGAATCCACCTTAGATTGCCACTTTTCTAGGAGACTTCTGAAAATTTTCTGATTAAGCTCAAGATCAATATATTTTTTTTCAAAAGCTTTTAAATCTCCATCTAGTTTATAATGAGTTTTTTCCACATTTCCTTGGTTGTCTCATAACTCGAGATCTTATTGTATTATGGTCCATTGATAGCACAAACTAGGATATTTCTTGCTCAATGATTACATTAGACCAACTTTTTGTCATCTTCAACCTATTCACTTCTTGGTTTGTTAATAATTCCTTCGCTTGTTAAGTCTACCTTTTTGGTCATTTTTGGACCTTCCTCAATGACTTCTCATACAAGTCAATAGTATAGATGTATATTTTCATTATTTTCTTTCAACGTAAAAAATGCTTCTCTATAAAGTAAGGCCGCTTAATGGTTGAAAATCCTTCCTAAAAGTAAGTTCCTTTTAGAGTGTTATTTATTTTTTGTAACAAAAGCAAATGACCTTTTCTCTTAACTATTAAACACAAGAACTTATAAGACCTACTTTGATATCAATTGATAATCACACCTAAGGATGAATATTTGTGGTGCACAAAAAAAAATTACTATTCCAAACTCTAATTATATTTCATTTGCGTAAAAGTCATTTATTTTTGCCATATGTATATTAATTGTTTTGGTTGTTAGTTAATAACAATGAATTCAAAAAGGGTCCTTTAGAGATAAATAGATTTTTACATAAATAAACTTTAAGTTTTATTATTATTAAAGTCATGAGCCTGCAACCTTAAACTAACATAAATATCCCAATTCTAATTTTAAAATATTCTAACATATAACTCATTCTCAACATATTGTTAATCAGCTCCATGCTTAGGAATTCTATGATCCTTAAGGTAAGACAGGAAACTATCCACGTATCTTTCTTGCCTTTCTCTGTTTGCAAACAAGTCCTTCATCTCTTTTATCTTTTCCCTGTAGATCCTTCCCTCTTCTTTAACCATAACTAGCCTCAGCGACTCAGCCACCGACTCACTCGTAAACAACCCGTCTCGCTCGTCCCTTGGTATCGAATATCCCATCTTCTTCTCCTCCACCAACCTCGCATTCAATCCTTGTTCCGGCGAAAACGTCAGAACCACAAGCGGCTTCTCGTTTTGGATCGCCTCCACAACCGAGTTCCAACCCGAGTGGGAGAAGAACCCACCCACCGACTCGTGGCCCAATATCTTAAGCTGTGGTGCCCAAGTAGTGCACACCAT
This sequence comes from Erythrophleum fordii, assembly GCA_032878935.1. Lineage (NCBI taxonomy): Eukaryota > Viridiplantae > Streptophyta > Magnoliopsida > Fabales > Fabaceae > Erythrophleum > Erythrophleum fordii. The sequence goes on along the minus strand of JAVQMF010000053.1, from coordinate 40,415,460 downwards.
GCCTCGCCCATGGGTTCGCTCCTCGAACCCTTCCGGCAATCGTAGAACCTCCGGGTCAGTGGGCCCACGTTGAATCCTCAGCACCCAGAAAAACGGTAGTTCTGACTTCTCCAAACCTAGAGCTATCTCCCTCACTTCTTCTTGGCTCGGCTTTGCTTCGCTTCCAAATGCCACGTACACCACCGTACCTCTACTTTGCTTGTCCAGCCAATCTTTTGTCCACCGCCAAGTGTCGTTTTCGCCCCCATCATCATATACCGTGCCGGGGAGTTGACCAACTGGGAGAATCGGTTTCTGGTACAGGTTTTCGAGGACTTGAATCCATTCGGGTTCAAATTCGGAGAAACTTCGGACCACTACTATGTCGCAGTTTTGGAGAGACGTGCCGAGTCGGTATATATCGGAAACGCCCGAGTCATCATCGGAGAGAGAGTCAGAGATCCGCATGATCTCAAAGTAACGGAACGCTAAGGTGGTGGGGAATGGGATCCACGGTGGGGGAGCCGTAGAGCCTTCAGGTGTTTTGCTGCTGCGGTCAGTGCCAATCAAATTCGAAGCGGATCCCGCGAAAGCCATAGCTGGAGCACTAAATATACTGAAGAACGCCCTCTTGATGCCCAGTTTGGAAGCAATGGATCCGACCCAATAGGGAGCAAAGTCGTAGATGATCCAATCGGGGTTAGAAGATTCGAGAAATCGGGCCATGGGTTCTTGGAGGTCATCGTAGGCTTTCTTGAGGAATTGCACTGCGTTGTATGGAACATCGGTGGTGGCCTCTGCGTTATCAGGGAGGTTGTGGACTTTGGTTAAGGGAAGCTTGACGAAGTTGATTAGAGCACCCAAATAAGGAGGTAGTTTTGGAAGACGATCGATGTTTCTTGGGGTAGATACGAAGCTCACAAGGTGACCCTTCTCAGCTATGAGCTTTGCAAGCTCAAGGTTGGGGTTGATGTGGCCAAAGGCCAGCCATGGGAGCATGACTATGTGAAGCTTGTCGTCTCCGGCCATGGCGTAACCTCCCACCTTAACCAATCAAGGGATAGGCTCAGTGTGCGTGTATATACACATCACGCGTTGGCGGAAGAGAACGAGCTATTAATATATAGCTCGATGGTTAATTTTTTAAGTTATAATTATAATGCATACGTGGCGCTTTGGAAGGTAATAATAATAATATTATTATTATTCTCGTTATTATTATTATTATTATTATTATTATTATTATTATTATTATTAAAGGTACGATCTAATGGCTGCAAGGTTATCAACATTATTATCAGTCACGTTTATAAAAAATTCTTTCCTCTCCCGCCCAGTACACATTCATCTTTTAAATATGAGATTGCCTCTGTATAGATTTTAATGATTTTATTTACAAAAGATAATAATTATAAAGATCCGTGAGTGTGTGTGAATACGACGCAGATGATTCTTATGATCAATTTAATTAATCATTTTCTTAAAAACAAAATTGGTTTAATAATTTCCAAATATAAATAAGCAAATACTAACAATAAACGAGGTTGTTTATTTGTTCTTCAACAAAGAGAGATGGCGAAAACCAAATTGAAAACGAAGATTGGAACAGATGAGCATTATTAAGTGGTCCAGTGGAAATGTTTCAACAGATGAGCATTATTAAGTGGCCCAGTGGAAATGTTTCAATGCATGTGACCAAACCATCTCACGCTCTCTTGAAGCTGAACAGGGCTGGAGCAGTAAGTGGAGAATTAGGATTTTGCTTTATAAGTGTCACGGGAGCAGGGCTGGAGCAGTAAGAGGAGAATTAGGATTTTGCTTTATAAGTGTTACGGGAGCAGTACAGCCACTAATGCTCAGTTTGGCGTTAGCATGGAATGCTCAGTTTATACATTTTTTTTTATATGACGATTTATTATTTAAAAATGACTTATATCAATAATTTTTAATTTTCTAATAAATTAGTAGTGATTGTATGACTGTTCTACTGCTTCTCTATGCTACTTTAACCTAACTAAAGCTTCACGTTCGATATACGAAATAGATTAAGAAGGTGGTGGCTTATATTAATTTGATATTACGTCATTACGTCAAATGTATTTGTTAGTAAAGTTAACAACATTCGAAGACAATATTAAACTTCTATTAAAATTTTGAGAATCAAAGTAAATCGAAATAAATTTTGGAAATTTAATATATATATATATATATTATTACATTGCCTTATTTATTACTGTAATTTTTTATTTAATTTTTCTGTGAGACCCATACAAATTTGCATGGCCCACAGCCAAAAATTTTTCTAACTCTAGTTAAAATAAAACCTTAACAAAGGCTAGAGAATTAAGATTACACTTTTGCCAAAAATAAATAAATAAATTATTCATCACTCTGTAGAATATGAACAGCCCAATTGCTGAACTGCCATCAAATGGTCTGGTTGTATAATTGACCTGTTTTTATAATTCGAGAAAATTTAGGACAATTGATCAATAATTTTTGAAAAATTATTGATCAATATTGATGGTTTAATCCCTTCGACAGAGAAGTGTGCGGCCCAATTTGAATAATTATCATGGAAAAGACCCCTTCATCTGTCACTTTAGATGTTTCACAAACACCTGTTTACCTACTATGAGTTTATGATAGCAATAGTCTTTGTCTTCTGTGAAAGTATATTCCAATTGAAAGACAATTGGGTCTTTCACTTCTCATTTAAAAAGGCAAAATGAGTGGACTCTTTTGTTAGTAATCTTACTATTCAAGGTTGTATATATTAATTCATGAGTTGATTACGCTGGAAATAGAATTTGATTTTGTCATGATTAGTCTACTATGTACCTCGTGTAATGCAATATTTTATAAAATTTCCTTTCCCTTAGAGTTGGGACTCGATTTTATTTATTAAAATATAACAGAATGTGAACTTACCTTGTGTGTCAAGTGTTTTAGGGGTCCTACTCATAATTCATCTTGCTCCCGGTGCTTTTTTTTTTTTTAGGTCATATTTCTATGTCTTATCGTCGTGCATTCTCTGAAATATAAAGGCAGTTCAATTTAGCTCGTTCTTATGCACGTGAGTGCACATCTTTCTTTAACTTTTTAACTAATACAATAATATGTTAATATATATATATATATATATATATATTCAAAACTTTTTTAATTTAAATAATATAGAACTTATCTTTTTTGAAATATATAGTTTTTTATTTTTACACTCAACAAATTTTACCCCCATTTTTAACTTGAAATAGCTATAACAAGAAAACAATAGCTATATCATATTCCACATTTTTAAGAATATTTTATTGTAAAGTTTTTATAGAATTGAAAAAAAAAATAGATAAAAAGAGAAGAAATAAGTCCTATATATATATATATATTCCTACTCTTTGTATTATTTTTTCTTTAAACTTTACAAGAACTTTATAATAAAAAAAAAAAAACTCTAAAAAAAATCCTTACACCACTATATCAGAAGTTCATGTAAACCACTTTAACTTGTTTTTCCTATGTCTTTGGAAGAAACCACTTAGAGAATTTACCAAATTTATAGCATTAAGGCAGTTAATATCGCTTGAAAATAAAAATTAGGCAAAAGTCAAATTTTAATCCTTTAAGTTTATTCAAAGATTTTTTTTTTCATTAAATACACACAGTCTTTACTTTTCATACATGATGAATTTAATAAATTAGACCCAATTATATAAACATAAAGAATTTGTCCTTTCTTCAAAGTCATGAACAAAATTAGTAAAGAGATGAATTTTTGAGTATTAGAATGCTTAGAAGAAGCAGTAACATAATTTTATGGATTTCAGTTACTACATTAATATTTTCAAACAACTCATATATAATGTTACGTCAAATGTATTTGTTAGTAAAGTTAACAACATTTGAAAGAAGGACAATATTAAACTTATTTTAAAATTTTGAGAATTATACTAAATCGAAATAAATTTTGGAAATTTAATATATGTGTGTGTGTGTGTAAGATGAAGAATAATCATTACATTTCATTATTTATTACTGTAATTTTTTATTTAATTGTTCTGTGAGACCCATATAAATTTGCACGGCCCACAGCCAAAAATTTTTCTAACTCTAGATAAAATATAACCTAAACGAAGGTTGGAGAATTAAGATTACACTTTTGCCCCCTAAAAAAATTATTCATCACTCTGTAGAATATAAACAGCCCAATTGCTGAAATACTGCCATCGAATGGTCTGGTTGTATAATCGACTTGCTTTTATAATCAGAGAAAATTCAGGATAATTTATCAATAATTTGAAAAATAATTGACCAATATTGATGGCTTAATCCCTTCGACAGATGAATGTGCGTTCCAATTCGAATAATCATCAATCTGTCAGTTCAGACGTATCACAAATGCCTATTTAACTACTATGAATTTATAATAGCAATAGTCTTTGTCTCCTGTGTAAGTATATTCCACTTAAAAGACAATTGGGTCTTTTACTTCTCACTTAAAAATGAGAGACGAGTGGGGTCTTTTGTTAGTAATCTTACTATTCAAGGTTGTATATACCAGAAAGATGGATTTGGAATTTCTGAATATTCTTCATGATATAATTTAGACCATCCTTCATGTCAATTCCTCTCATTTTCACCCAAATATTACACTTCTCTAATTAAATAGGTTGACTGACAGCTTTGTGAGTTAGAAGTTTGAGCTCCTTTATTATTTTTGTAAGTGATGGAATGAACTCAAATCGTACATTCATGAATCTTATTTACATTTTATATACAAAGCAGGCCAAAAAAGAAACTACCTAACTAATTAATAGAATAAATAGATAAAACTAACAAAAAGGAACTAACTAGTGTAATAAATCTCTATTACCCCTCTCTCAAGCCGGAGAATGTATATCGAGACATTCCTAGCTTGGCCAACAAAGTGGCAAAAACATCAAAACTGATAGGCTTAGTATATATGTTTACTACTTGGTTGGAAGATTTTATAGGAAGAAGATGCAGAATATGAGCTTGAATTTTTTCTTGCACGAGGCAACAATCCAATTCAATATGTTTTATTCATTCATAAAATGTCAAATTGGCTGCAATGTGAAGAGTGGACTAGTTGTCATAGCAAATTAAAGCTGGTTGAGAATGAGAAATATGAAGGTCATGGAGAAGATACAACAATCATTGAATTTCACAAGTGGCTAATCCAAGGACCCGATATTCAACTTCATAAGATGACTAGGAAATGGTATTTTGTTTTTTTTTGTTTTTGGTTGATTTCCAAGATATAAGAGCAAAATCAAGAAAGATGCAAAATCTAGTAGTGGACTTGTGTGAATCAAGACATCTTGCCCAATTTGAATCATTAAAGCCTTTGAGATGAAAATTTGACTCAAAGGAAAGAATAAGCCTTTTCTTGGAGAAGCTTTGATATATTGAAAAACTTGATGAGCAACTTGAAGGTGAATAGTGGTAGGAACTGAAAGAAATTGACTAAGTTGTTGAATTGCATATGTAATGTCCAGTTTGGTGGTGGTCAAATAAAACAAACATCCAATTAAAGTTCTATAGGATGAAACACCTTTAAAAGGTGTATCTCCATCCTTGTACAACTTTAAATGTCTATCTATAGGAGTCTTGACAGGTTTAGATTCTAAGAAATCATGATCTAAAAGGACCTCCAAAGCAAACTTAAGTTGGCATAGAGACAAACCAAAGTTAGATCAAGCTATTTCAAGACCAAGAAAGAACTTAAGATTCCCTAAGTCCTTAATCTTGAAAGAATGATCAAGAAGAACTTTGATTATGTTAATTTCAGATAAATCATTGCTTGTAAGAAGAACATCATCAACATAAACCAAAAGTGCAATGAAGGAATCATGAACTTTTCAAACAAAGAGAGAGTAATCAAACTTGGATTGACTATATCCATAGGAGATAATGGCAATAGAAATTTTATAGAACTATTGCTTACTAACCTGCTTGAGACTATACAAAGATTTCTATAATTTGCAAGCTAGATTAGGATTAGAACTAAAAGCCTTGAGGCAAAACCATATACACTTTTTTAACTAAATCACCATGCAAAAATGCATTATTCACATCAAGTTGTTTGAGAAACCAATTATTTGCAAGAGCTAGAATAAGAAGTAGACAGATAAGGGTTATTTTGGCAACAGGAGAAAAAAGGTGTTGAAGTAATCGATGCCCTCAATTTGTGTATAGCCTTTGGCAATAAGCTTTACTTTATACCTTTCAATAGTCCCATTAGCTTTGTATTCCATTCTGTAAACCTATTTACATCTAAGGGGTTGCTTTCCAAGTGGTAAATTAGTAAGGATCCATCTATGATTCCGTTCAAGTGCTGAAATTTCATCTACCATAGGTTTCCTCCACTCCTCATTCATAATAGATTGTCTATATGCCTTATGTTTAAAGGTAACATAAAGTGAAAGAACAAAATGTTTATATGAATTAGATAAATTGTCATAAGAAACAATTGAAGAAAGAGGATGTTTGATACCTGAGCATATGGAAGGTGACAATGTTGAAAATAAAAGGGAATAATGATAATCATGCAAATATGTCGATGGATGTCATGGTTAAATGGAACATCTCAATATAGGTGGATTAGTAGAATGTGGGCCAGAGGCAATGTCATTGTGGGAGGAGGCACTTCTTATATAGGAGTTATGGACTGTGAAGGAGAAGATGAAGCAATATAGTTTGGAAAATCCAATGGGAGCTGATCTTGAGGGAAAGAAATTGAGTTGGGTGGATATGTGGGAGATGATTGGTGAAAAGGAAAAACATACTCATAGAAATGGACATTTTGAGAAATAAAAATCTCTTTATTTTGAAGATCAAGGAAGACATAACCTTTAATATCTTGTTTCAAACCCAAAATAACACACTTCCTTGCTTGAGGATCAACTTTAGATCTATTGCGTGTCAAAGTTGAAGCATAACATAAGGAACCAAAGACCCTTAAAGTGGTCAAATCAAGAGGTTAATTAAATAGTAATGTAAATGGTGTTTTATTATTCAAAACGGGGCTAGGAATCTATTGATTAGATATACAACATGGGAGATAGCATATAACCAGTACAATTTAGGTAAATAAACTTGAAATAATAAGGCTCTTCCTATGCATAAATGTTTATGTCTCCATTTAGCAATATTGTCATGTTAAAAGAGTTTCAACACATGTGGTTTGATGAATTACGCCTTTTGATTCAAAGTAAGAAATCATAACAAACTCTAAACCATTATCAAATGGGATTGTTTGAATATAAGTATGAAATCGGGTTTCAACTAGAGCAATGAAGGTTTGAAGGTGATGTCTAGTCTCATATTTATGCTCTATCATAAAAATCCAAGTATGTCTTATATAATCATCAATAGTTGTGAGAAAGTATTTGTGTCCATGTATGGAGATAGTAATAAATAGACCCCAAATGTTAACATGTATCAAAGAAAAAGCTATATTTGTCTTGGAATTACTAATTAGAAATGGGAGTTCTCTTTGTTTAGCAAAATGACATATATCACAATGGCTAATATATGTTTACAAGTAACATAAGGAAATTGTTGTTGAACAAAATGGAAAATAGAACATGATAAATGGCCTAAATGGAAATGCCAAAGATCAAAAGTGTGAAGTTTAGTTGATATGAAAAAAGTAGCTAATGAAAATGGTTGGTGTAGCATGATGTTTAAGGATATAAAGCCTTTCAAAAACTTATGCTAAACTAATCATCTCCTAAGATGTTAGGTCCTAAATAAAACAATAAGAATTTTCAAAAATGAGAACACAATTTAATGACTTTGTCTAGTTGGTAACAAAAATAAGATGGAAAGTAAAATTTAGAATATACAAAACATCAACCAAATAAAAAAAAGGTGAAAAATGAATGGTGCTAGAGTAATGAGCAGTAATATGTGAGCCATTAGGAAGTTTGACCCAAATAGGAGAAATCCTTTTATAAGAAGAAAAAAGAAAAAGAGAGTGACATACGTGAAACATGGCTCTAGTATCAAGAATCCTTTTGCAAAAGAGCAAATAAAGAAAAAGTAGTGTAAGTACCTTGAGTGGAATCACAATTAGGAGATGGAACATTGGTTGACATATGATTTAGAAAATAAAAAGAAGATTTTTTAGGTGAAGATTGTTGAACTAAAGATAAAAATTTCTACTTTTTGTTCATGGGTGAAATGTAATGGAAGAGAAGATTGTGGAGTGGGAAGAATGCCTTGTTGGTTTGATGGCATATTGGCACGAGAATTAGAATCTTAAGACTACACATGGTGTAAGAGGTATGTTAATTTCAAAATTTGAAGCTTGGTAGAAATCTATACTTTCTGTAGCAAGTATTCAATATGTGCCTTGATCTGCCACAATAAGTGCAGTAGATCTGGTTATTCCTAGTTTAAGGAATTAAACCATTAGGAATGCCCTTTTGAGTCATTGGAAATTAACTCTTGGTAGCCTTGTTGAAGAAGACTTTAACATCATTAGGATCATTCATTTCCATTTCTTGTTGTATAACTAATGAAAAAACATAATTCACAAATGGTAAAGGAGTCATAAGCATTATTTGGGACTTGATAGTAGAGAGTCCTCTAAGGAACTGGATAACATAATCTTACTATTGATAAAGCTTTGCAAGATTGTTAGCTCCACAAGAATAGATTGGATTATAAAAGCATAAAGGAATGGGTCTAAAATTTATCAATTTATCCTATAATATTTTCAACTCAGTGAAGTACTCACTAATAGGTGAATATCCTTGCTTGAGATTGTAGATCTCCTTGTAATTCAGGAACTTGAAAAACATCTCTTAAAGAAAAGCACTCTTTGAGATCATCCCATACATCATAGGACTTATCAATTTAAATGATGTTTTGAGCATCCTCCCATACATCATAAGACTTATCAATCTAAATGATGTTTTGAGCAATAATTAGAAATAGAGATTGATTTAACCATGACATGACCATGGTGTTGTAGCATTCCCAAGTAGAATATAGAGGATCTGACTTTGTTAGTGTTATGATGGCTCTATTGACAAATTTCAACTTATTCATGGACAACAATGCCATCTTCATAGCTCTGGCCCAAAATTGGTGGTTTGATCCAGAAAGAACAGGTGAAACAAGATTGAGAATGGCATTTTTTTTTTTATGTAAAGGATTAGATGGATTCTGTAAATCATACATTGATACAACAGATGAGGATGAATCACTAATGATAAAAGGCAGAAGTTGTAGGAGCATCCATTGATGAAGGACAAGAAGAATCTCAAACAAAAGAAGAATGAAGGGAAAGATAAGAATAAGAAGGAAACAAAGAAAAATAAGGAAAGGGAAGACTCTGATACCATGTTATTTTTGTAAGTGATGGAATGAACTCAAATCATACATTCATGAATCTTATTTACATTTTATATATAGAGCAAGCCTAAAAAGAAATTATCTTATTAATTAATAGAATAAATAACTAAAACTAACTAGTATAATCAATCTCTATTATCCTTTTCTCTATCCATTATATATTCACATTCATCTTTCTTTTAATTATTTTTTATAATTTTACTCAATTTTTTGATTTAATTTTTATAATTTAAAAATTTATAATTAAATCTTTATAATTTTAAATACTTTTAATTTAATTCCTGTCACTAAAATTTTGGCTTTATTTTAATAAATTTTGCTAACATTGTCATTACATGTTATTTAAGCACCTCAATATTCATAATTAATACAAATTAAAGGCATAAAAGTAAATAAAGAAGAGAAAATTAACTCAAATACGGGCATGTGGCATGTGATGCAAGATTAAATTGCTTTGAAATATACATATTTAGAATGTTAAAACGAGATTATAAAAATTAAAAGAGTAATTTAATCTGACACAAAGGACAGGCCCGCTCGTCTCCCTAGAAATTAATTCATACTAGCAGTAACCCCTACAAATCTAGGGGTTCTAAAAAAAATATGGGTCTCACAATAAAAAATAAAAAAAAATTTTCAAAAAAAAAGAAAATATACTGATGAATAATGCAGCATAACGCATAAACAATAACAATGACGAAACACTATAAACAGTATTATAAACAGTGACAAATGAACAGTACTCTCATCTAAGACTTTTATATATATAAAGGAGATTCCAACTACTTTTACTGTGTCATCCAGAAAACAAAATAATTGTTATCATAGTTCAAGTCTATGCAATATAATACCTTATAAGAGAAAATGGGTGACCAAATTGAAGTATCGTCCAACAAGAAAAAAGAACAAATTAAGGCGGCATATTCGAAATAATGCCAAAGGTTCAAAATTATCAAAATGTTAACTCCGGCTAAAAGCTGTTTTATTTACAGTATAATACAAATTTGATCCAATTGATTAAATAAAAACTCCATCATGAAGTGTGGTGAATTGTGAAAGATGGATATACCTCAATATAAACATATAAAATATGATTTAACTTTATGACATTTAAAGGAATCATTATTTCTATATAAAATTCTTTAATTGGAGATTTGTCTTTAGTTTAATTCACAGTCCAAGTACGTAGTTTAAGTTTAAACTGCACCTGAAATTCTTAGCCAAATATAAACGAGAACACGAAATTATCAATACCGCACTATATGCTATATGCTATAAAACACTATTCAAGATCATTCATTTAAATTTTAAATTTTTTTTATTGAACTGATCTTTTAACATAATATCGAAGAATTAAGTAGTAAAGAATTTAATTTTTGTTATTCTCATTTTTTTAAATATAATTAAATTTTATTGTAAGATATTAAACTTATATTTTATTTACATTTTAAATTAAAAAAAATTTTCGCATGAAAAGACTTATGAAGATTATAATAAAATGCTAACTATAAAATTTTATTTAAAATTTTAAAATTTTAATTTAAAATAATTAGAATATTGCTATGCATAATGCACAAGCAATTATAAAATTTACGTGAGTTTCACAACAACAATTATTATACATCCCACAAAACAAATGAAAAAAAATTGTGTAGATTCAACAAAGAAAAATAAAAATAATTATTATTTTCTTATAACATATATATAATTATTTTCTTATAATATATATATATATATATATATGTATGTTAGATCTCTCTTGGGGGTCATAATCACACTGTTGCGTAAACAAAGTGATGCTTCTTTCTTTTGCGTTGTACATCACAGTGTCAACTGTCAAAAGAGGGATTTATCTTCAAGAGTCCTGATCTCTCATGTTATGTTTCACAAAAAATTAGCTTTATTTATTGCTCATAACTAAGGTAATAAAAATCAGATTGAACTGGTGGATTTGCCCGATTGGAACGGAAACTAATCTTTAATCCAGTTCAATAAATCCATAAAATCATATTAGCTAAGAATCGATCAAGAATCAATAAAAATTAGTTAAAAACTTAGTAAAACTAATAAAATCAATCAATTTAGTAATTCATACGATTCAGTAAAATTTATTTTTTTAAGAACCTTTTTGGTCCAAAACGATGTCATTTTGGACTTTTGTTTATTTTGTTTAATTTTATAGAAGCATCAAAATGTGCATTATGGTTTGTTTATTTCATCCCAATTTGGCAATTTCCTTTCTTCTTCATACCGTGTTTTCTTCCACCCTACCATGATGTCTCATCTTGTGATTCCCTCAACTTCTTGTAGCGTCTTCATCCCCTCATGAAGCTACCTCCATGGCTACATCATCTTCATCTCATCCTTGTGAATCCCTCTATCATTGCATTAAGTTTCTTTCATCCATTCCATCATGCCTTGCTTCATATGTTGTTATATATATATATATGGCTTTGTTCTGTCGTTTAAAGATGCGTCAACTGGAATTTAAGTTGCTATTTTAATCTTTTATTCTTTCTTTTTCTATAAAGATCATGTCTCTTTCTCTACTTAATGCTCACTCCCCAACTCCTTTAGTGGGTCTCAAACTATAATGGTTTATTACTAGTTGTTGATAATATCATTATAGATGTTATATAATATTTTTCTAATTTTACGATTAAGAGGAGGAAAATAACTTAAGAATGAAATAAATGTTAGTATAATGATAATAAAGATACCTAAGAAAAAAAATGGGATAATCTTTGGCATATAATTAACAAATAGAGACCTCAAAAGATTTAAAAAATCAATTGAGAATCATATCATAAATCATTATGTGATTTTTTTTTTGGTGCTAATGTAAATCAAGATGCATTAGCACAATGTAATATGGATGAGAAGGTAATAGGCCCTTATACATTATTAACTTGAGAAGTTTATAAATCATTATTTGTTTCACGATATCGTGTGATAAAAGGTGGTGAATAGAAAAGGTTATGGTTATTTCCACAACTAGATTGACTAATGCCCTAGATTAGTTAATGTGAATGTATGCAAGATTAGCCTTTAGAAGAAAAGCATAATCCTCAACTGGTCGGTTATCCAACAAGACATCGAACTTTGAATGAAAGAACCTTTTATAAAAAAAACCCATACCCATACTAGTTAGTTGCACTAACTTTTTTTTTTCTTTTTGTTGTTATATTAATTTCTATTTGTTTTGTCATATTAACTTACTTCTTTTCTAGTGCATCATATATTGAAAGCATAGATACTCTGAATGCTTTGAATGTTGATTTGCCAATCCTAATATTATTGGTGGTAGTAATGCACAATCATCAGACAAATAATTTATAACTGCCTCTTAAGGGAAACCATCTTATATGGGAGCATTTTGCTTTTAAGAAAAAAGGGAAAATCAATGTGTATACTTGTCTTCATTGTTCATGAATACATAAAGGAGGGGGCATAAGTAGAATGAAGCAACATCTTGTTAGCATACCAAGTCAAAAAAGTTCATACAAAAAGGTTTCTTATAATATTTGTTATAGAATGATAGAGTTCCTAAAACAATTGCAACAAAGAAAGCAAATTGAGGATTTAAGCGAATCATATGGGGTGATGAAATTGAAAGTGGACCAAAAGTTGAAGAAATTCAACTATCTATACCTAAAAGGCAATTACTTACTTTAGATAAAAGAAAAAATAATGTTGGAGTTGATAATTATGTGCTTCAAGGATAATTCTTGGTTCCCAACCAAGTCTCAAAGGTGTATTATCTAGTAAAGAAGCTCAACATAGAGTTGAGTTGGCAATTATTAGATGGCTTTATAATTGTTACATTTAATCTAATATATTAAACTTTCTTTATTTTTAACTTATTATAGATGCAATTGTTGCTATGAGACTTGGGTTTAAAGACCCTTCCTTTCATGGAACAAGGGTTAATTTGTTATAAGATTATAAAAAAGAGTGTCAACCACTTGTTGAAAGTCATCAAGACAAATGGTCAAAAATTAGATGTATAATTATGACTAGTGGTTGGATTGATTGAAGGCAAAAAATGTTGATAAATGTTTTAGTTTATTTTTTTGTAGGCATAGTATTTGTTAAAAGGTAATTGTTAAAATTGTTAGTTTATTCTTCTTGCATTTGATTTAATGTATTAGTTTATTCTCTTGCAAATTTAGTATTTGTAAAGTCTATTAACACCTTAGATGTGGTAAAAGATGCAAAGACATTGTTTAAAATGTTTTTTAAAGTTATTAAGTGGATTGGATCTACTTATGTTGTTCATGTAATGTCTAATAATATAGCTAATTATGTATAGCTGGCAACTTGATACATGAAAAATATAAGCACATTTATTGGTCACTCTATACTGCTAATTATTTGAATCTCCTTTTAAAAGACATTAGTAGCTTGCCTTATATGACAAACCTTAGTCAAAAGTTTCAAAGGTAACAAACTTTGTGTACAACCATATAATATTTTTATCATGGCTAAGCTAAAAAGATGATTAAAAAGAGATTATGCATACAAAGTGACTTAGTTTGCTACTACTTTTACATTGAAAACTCTGTATAAGCATAAACATAATTTGCAAGTTTTGGTTGTAGATAAACACTTCACTAGCCATAAATTAGCTAAGACTATGGTAAGAAAGGCTGGTAGTATTATCATGCAAAATAATAAGTTTTGGAGTAATTGTTATTTATATATGAAACTTGTGGCTCCCATTATCAAATTGTTAAGAATTGTAGACGAGGATAAAAACTTTCCTTGAGTTATGTTTATGAAGGAAAGCAAAGTAAAAAAAAATGTAATAAAGGAGATATTTATGAATAGGAAATAGCTATATAAGCCTTACATAGATATTGTTAAAGTATGTTTAATGAGATAGACACTTGAAGTACAATTTTCATATAGTGGCTTACTTCTATAATCCTGCTTTCTTTTATGATGAAAATTTTTTTCAGAAGAATAAGGTCATCTAAAGCATTCTTAATTTGTTTGATATAAGAAGCTTATGTAATAATGTTGAAAAAGTGCAAATGTATCATGATCACAAAGAAAGTTATGATCGAAACCAAGTTTATAATACAACAAAGACAATACAACCTTATAAGCACTAATTTATGAATATTTTCTTCTTTTAATACTTTAAAAGATTAATTATGATTGATCACATAACTGTATGTAAGGCTAAATGATCATGTTTATGTGAATTATAATTTATATTTAAAGATCAAATACATAAATAATAGTCGAAACATAATTGTCATTTATTCTTTTAGAATAATTAAATCTCTATTTGATATTTTTATACTTTATTTTGGGTCACAATACAAGAGGAGAAGTTACGATCCAATTGATTATGAATTCATTAATAATGTTGAGTTTTGGATAACTAAGGAAGAAAACAACTCCTAAATTTGATGGTATAAATCTTCAAAATAAGAATTTTATTTATAAAGACAATACAATTGCAATAGTTAATGAATCATCAAAAGAACAAAGATTATATAATTTTCTTTTAATATTTGGATATTATATAAGTATTATTCTTATGCATAATTTTATTTTTAATTTATGATATAATTAGGTGTTGAAGAAATAAATATTACAGGCCAACCAATTATGAAATTACTTAAGGTGGTTGTCCTGTTTTAGACACTAATAAATTGGTATTTGACGAATTTGACTTTAACGAATATTATAATAATTAATTGTTAGTTGCTTACTTTAAGTTTAATTTATGATTGTAGATGTTGTATTTGATATTAATTTGTTTGGATTTGAATATTAAATTATGTTAAACCTTATAAAATTTATTTATATTGGCTTCTAGTTATTTATTATATGAGATTTTTAATATATAAAATTGAATATATATATATATATATATATATATATATATATATATATATATATATATATATGTATATTTTTAATTACTACCAATTCAACAACTGTTCAATTAATGAACCATTAATCAATGCTTTCATCAATTTTGTGACGATCCTAACTTTAATATCGGTAATTATAGTTAAATACATGATTAATAGTTAAAGATCAAGGTTTTGGGGTTACTACAATTAATTACTTTACGAAAACATAGGAAAATTTAAACATTGATACTATTAGGATCATCAACTAACCACCATAACGGGAACATGCATAAAAGGATTTGTACCATCATTAAAGATTTAGGATTCATCCATTAATCAATTTCAACCCACAAAAACATCCCACCAATGTACTCATACTATTCCCTAACATTAGCTTTATTGAAATTAAGGTTTCTAGGTCAAATATAGGAGTTTGGGGACTTGCGTCGCAACTTGGAACTTTCCCGCCGCGGCTAAGTTAGGTTCTGGAGCTCGAAAACTGAGTTTTTAGACTTGCGCCGCGGCCTAGAACTCTTGCGCCGCGGCCAAGTTGCTCTCGGAAATTTTTTTGACTTTTGTTGCGGCGATAGCCACAGCGAGTCGGATCTGCGCCGCGGCCAACCTATGTAGCGCCGCAGCGAGTTTTGCTACTGTAACCTCCCTAATTAATTTTCTCGACTCGCGCCGCGGCGAGGTTATGTTCTGTCACCCCCTGGGCGATTATTTTCACTCCGCGCCACGGCGAGATTTCTCAAGCCGCGGCGTCCCTCGCCACTGTCACTTCCTAGGCCGCGGCGTGATTCCCTTCTGTCACTGTTTTCACTCTATTTCGCCCCCTACATTCCATTTCTCTTCTTAGGGACACTCTAAGGTCACTTCCCCTCAATTTATATGGCTCTAAAGGCATTTATCTACCTTATTTACTTAGCTATACTTCCATTACCAATTCAAAACTTATGTACCCATTTCTTTCATCTAATTACCCTCTATCAGCAAGTTTACAAAGTAACAACAACAGAATATACATTAACTACCAGCATCCATCCTTTAATACTCAATCAATGGGGGTTCCATACATGAGGGGTTCATATCAATATCTCAAGGGTTACATTTCCATTGATAAGCCATATCATAGGTCAACATAATTTTCAGCAGATGTCATGAATCCATACAATAATTATCAAGTTAAGATAAGGTCTAGCCTTTCAGTACATACATTCTCAATAAATCAAATGTTCAAGCCTACACTTGGCAATATAGATACATGATGATGCTATACATTAAGGAATACAAAATTAGCATCTATTCTAGCTAAGTCAGCCTAAGTGTAGCCATCTCCCCATAGGTGAGAACTCATGGATTCTCATCCACCTGCTTACCCTTATCCTTACCCGAGGAACTTTCACCTGAAATATTAATCCCACAACACGGGGTAAGATATAAATCTCAGTAACCAAAGCAATTCCATCATATAATCCAGTTTAATCAACATATATGCATGAATCAAAATCCATATCAGAATCATATCAGTCATTTCAGCAAATGAAACAATTAGGCTATCATGATTACTATCCCATACTAGCAATCATATTATAACATGTCAAAGGCTATTAACACCGGGAGAAGCCTGTCCACGGCACCTACTCCCCATTGAGCACAACCTGGGCTCAGTGCATCTGGGGTTTAATCATAACCCGGTGCCCGATCGTGGCACATGCACGGGTGGCAGCCGCACCACAGCTCCACCATGGACTCACAAGGTCTAATCATGATACAACAGATAACCAACCAATTCATTCAACATTTCAAATCATTCATATATAGCAAATATGAAATTAAAGCAGATACATGCATGGAATTAATGTAAACCTCGGTTACCTCACTTGCAGACAATTGCAACAGCCACCACAAAGCCCAAATTCGGATTCAAGTATCTCCCACCAGAATTCTCAATGTTTCACCCAAAATCCTAAGCAAATTCGTACCAAGTTAATACCCATAATATAAATAAGCTATGGGGGTCTCAACCCAACAAAGAAAGCATAAAAATGGGGGGTTTAAAGTCACCAAATACCAGCCCCAACCTCAACCTACGAATTTCACCAAAAAAACCCTCAACACTCACTTTTCAGATTTTGGGTATGATGAAAACTCTCCAAATGAAAAACTAATCAGACCAAATTAAAGAGAAAGATGAGGGGATTAAGTTGTATAACTATTACCTTGGCCAAATCTTGCTCTAAGTATGAGAAAATGCAGAAATCTTGCCCCAAACCCTAGCCTCCTTCTCAACCTCCGAATTTGCCTCTTGAGTTTCAGAAAAATGAAGGTGTGGCTGAAGCATTAGGGTTTAGATGGGTTTAAGTTGGGTCAAGAGGTGGGTCATGGGCTGCTCCAAGGTCCAGATCCAATTGGGTTTCAGATTTTTGCTTGTTGGGCCAGTTTTTAAGTGTTGGGCTGCATAATTCTATTGGGCCAGTTTTCACATATTGGGTTGCTGAAATTTAATGAGATTTGGGCCTAATTTGATGAGCTCAAGGGCTTGGGTCTGCACAAGAGTAATTGGGCCACTTAATTGAGCCTATACAAGATAAATCTTGGGCCTCTATTTCATTAAATTAGTTTGGGTCTGCCTCTAATTCATTGAGCCTCCATTAGCCTCTTATCATGATTTAATTAATTTGGGCCTAGTGAAGTTTCTATCCCAAAGGAATTCTTAACCCAGATTAACAACTTATCTCTCTAGAATTCCTATTCACTAACTTGCCCAATTATGCTCTATTAATTATCCTTAATTAATCTTAATCTATGATTAATACCTTAATTAATTTCGGGGTGTTACAAATTTAATAACTAGTCTAATTTTAAAAATATTGCTTGTAACATGATAATTGGCTCTAGCCAAATCGCGGCTTTACTTTTACTATAAAAGGTTTAGGCCAATCTTTTAAAAATGTGCATTTGAATTCAAATAAGAATTAATTTATAATTTAACAAGTAAACTATGACTAAATTAAATTGAATATTTTTTTAAAAAAATATATAAAAAGTATAAAATATTTATAATATTGTATAATTAAATTAATCCATATATTATAAAATAGTGTTCAAAATAAGTATAAATAATTAAAAATATAAAAATTAGTTAAAATATTTTACATATGATACCAAATTTATATGAAAAGAGTTAAGTAAAATCTAATAGATATCATAAATTTATATATTAATATTTTATAATTAAATTAACATATATTATAAAATAATATTTAAAATAAATATAAATAATTAAAATTAATTAATTAATTAAAGTATTTTGTATATAACAACAAATTTATATGAAATAAATTAAATAAATTTTCATAAATATTATAAAATTTTATTATAGAATGCTCAAACTTTAATTTAGATAAATAAAAAATAAATTTTGACCAATTTAGGGACAAACTAATCAATTTTTACAATTTTTGATTAATTTTTGCCAAGCCAATTTTCAAAGTCAACTGGATCAACCAATTGATTCGATTCAATTTTTTAAACTATAGTTTAGACTATTTAGTAGTCCAATAATTTAAAATTAGGTTACATTATTTTTTTAGATAATTTTTCTCTATTTTTAATTTAATTCTTATGGTTTAAAAATTTATAATTTGAACTTCATAGTTTTAAATTTTTTAATTTAATTCCAATTGTTAAACTTTTATAAATATTCTAATAAATTTTAATAATGTGACCCTTTCCTGTTAACTTAGTACTTTGAATATAATTATTTAAAAAAAGAGTAAAAATAGATAATAGAATTAAATTAACTCAAATATATAATATGTGATGGAATACATATTAATCTATTTGAGTGAATTAGTTTATGTAATGTATATTTAAAATGCTAAAATAAGATATGGTTAACCAAATCAACAAGATTAAATAACATACAAATGGAAGTTTAACAACAGGAATTAAAATTAAAATTTTTTAAACTATAAGAATTTAATTTCAAATTTTTAAATAATAAAGACTAAATTAAAAATTAAATATACAATCAAAATAGTAATTTTTTTCTTAAAATTACAATAAACATTCCAACTTAAACACACAGCAAATAAGAGTATTTAAAACTGAACCACACAGATTCAACTAAACCAAACTAATGCAAACCAACTAAAGCTTAAAAAAATCCAAATCAAATTTTTATATATATGAAAACTAACCAAGTCAGCTTGATTTTCAATTTTTAGGAGTTCCATTCAGTTTTAACTGAACTAATACTAATTTTGAGGGTTTTTTTAATTAAATCAAATAAGTTTTGTCATATTTAACGTGTGACTTTGCAATGAATAACAAATCAAAATTTCTTATTTAACTTTTTATTCAAGATTAAATTTGATATTTATAAGTAATTAATTGTATAAATAATGATTGATTCAGGCGAATAATAATTCGTAAATTGTAAAAGGTTATTATTTAAAAAAAAAAACACTGCCGATCAAAGTACGTTTAATTTTGTATTATTATACAAATAGTTTAAAAAAGAAAATATATCAACTAAAAAAATACAAGTAAAATCAAATCAAGCCAAAAGATAAAATCATAATCTACCGGATAAATCCACCAATTTTACAAAACCGCCAGCAAACATTCCATGATATATGATCGATCAGACTACGATCCACGTTTATTGTTTTTGTGATCTTTGAGGTAAGCCAGTAAGCTATCGACGTACCTTTCTTGCCTTACATTACTTGCAAACAAGTCCTTCATCTCTTTTATCTTCTCTTTGTAGATCCTTCCGTCTTCCTCAATTATCACCATCCTCAGCGATTCAGCCACCGAGTCGCTCGTAAACGACCCGTCCCGCTCGTCCCTCGGTATCGGATACCCCATCTTCTTTTCCTCCACCACTCTCGCGTGCAATCCATGGTCTGCTAAAAACGGCAGAAGCACAAGCGGTGTCTCATTCTGAATTGCCTCTACCACCGAGGTCCAACCCGAGTGCGTTAGGAACCCAGCCACCGACTCGTGACCCAAGATCTTCAGCTGTGGGGCCCAAGTAGTGCACACCACCCCCCGCTCTCTGGTCCGATCCTCGAACCCCTCGGGTAATTTTAGCACCACCGGGTCGGTGGGCCCACGTTGGACTTTTAGTACCCAGAAGAATGGCAGCTGAGACTTTTCTAACCCGAGAGCTATCTCCCTCACTTCTTCTTGGTTTGGCTTCGTTTCACTTCCAAATGCTACGTATACCACCGTGCCTTTCCTTTGCTTGTCCAGCCAATCCTTTATCCACCGCCACGTGTCGGTTTCGTCCCTGCTGTCGTACTCTGTGCTGGGGAGTTGGCCAACTGGCAGAACCGGTTTCTGGAAAATGTTTTCAAGGACTTGAATCCATTCGGGCTCAAATTCAGAACAGCTTCTAACCGCTATTATGTCGCAGTTTTGGATCGATGCACCGAGCCTATACGTATCCGTAACGCCTGACTCTTCACCGAAAATAGTATCTGAGATCCTTGACATCTCATGGTAACGGCAGGCTATGGTGGTGGGAAATGGAACCCACGGAGGAGGCACCGTAAAATTTTCGAGTTTAACCCGGACAATGTCAGAACCCATTAAAACAGAGGGGGGTCCCATGAAAGCCACAGCCGGAGGGGCAAAAATACTAAAGAAGGCACTTTTGATGCCCAGTTTGGAAGCAATAGTTCCGACCCAATATGGAGCAAAGTCATAGAGGATCCAATCCGGGTTGGAAGATTCTAGAAACCGGGTCATGGGTTCTTGGAGTAGATCATAGGCTTTCTTGAGATACGGTACTTCGTTATACGGAACATCAGTGGTAGCTTCTGCATCATCGGGGAGATTGACGACTTTGGGGAGAGGGAGCTTGACGAGTTTGATAAGAGAAGCGAAAGTAGGAGGGAGTTTGGGAAGGCGATCGATGTTTCTTGGCGTAGAGATGAAGGTGACAAGGTGACCCTTTTGAGCAATGAGCTTAGCAAGCTCGAGGTTGGGGAGGAAGTAACCAAAGGCCAGCCATGGGAACATTACTATGTGAAGCTTGTCGTCTCTCGCCATGGCTAGCTTAACCTACCACAGCCTTCACCTATACTGAAAGTGAGTATACTTCTGTTCGGTTGTCTTGGGCCAAGCGTGAACTCCGTACTCTCAAATGCAGCAAAGTAGATAAGGTGGCTTCGATCCCATATTCTGTGGTGCACATAGCTCGACAATTTACGGAGCCCTGCCCATATTTTGTACGACTCTGTATTTTTTTTTTTTTAAGTTTTTGGCCTCAAATTTTTCCATAAAACTGTAAAGAGATTATATAAAATGTAGGCCCGTATATTAATATTTTCTTCTTTTTTTTCATTGTTGAGTTTCGATTTTGGATTTTTAAAAATTTTGCGTGTAAATTTTTATATAATAATAAAATTAGAAAAATATGGGTACAAAGTATGAGACCCATATATTCTCTCTCTTTTTTTTTAATATTTGATCTCATATTCTGTGTTTATTTTTTAAATTTTACAAAAAATTTGAAAAAAAAAATTAAAAAAATATAATATATGTTTTTTTACTGGTAGAGTAATTATAATTAATGCCATAGATAAATGGAATTGGAATATCTGCATTTAGAAAATTAAATATAAGAATAAAGTTAAGTAAATAGGAAAGAGGAAAGAGGAGTGATTTTTAAATTTGTACATTCTCCTCTTCTCTCGCTCCTCTCCCCTCTATTTCTTGTAACTTTAGCCCAGAGTGCCGATTCTCTTAATTTGGTGGCACCAACATGACATTCTATTCAGTTAATTTTGTCATTTTCAATCTTCTTTTTTTTTTTAATTTTTTAACTAAAAAATATAAAAATCTCTAAATAACTTGACTGCACCCCGCCACATCTGCAGAGAAGAATGTGGTTTTTTTTTATTTGAATCCCATCATTGATGAAAACATTTTGGACGATTTATGTTGGTGAAAATTATTACGCTTGGATACAATAATTTTTGCGAAACGTTCCGACTTTTGCATGAATTTTTTTAATTAAAAAATTAAATGTCGGACTTCTAATAAATTTTATTTTTTTTATTTAATATCTCCTGGGAGTCGAACCACGGTTCCGACTTCCAGTAATCACCCGCAGTCAAAAGCCTACATGCAGGTTAAATTAATAACGTGTAGGTTATATGCAGGCTATTAATATAATATAATATAATAATAAAACTTAATTTAATATATCAGTAAATATAATGAATATAATAAATATAATTGAATTTTATTTCTAATATACTAAAACTTAATTTTGTATAATATTCCATTTTAATATTAAATTATTATTTTATTTTTAATATGATAATAAAAATAATTATACAAAAAACTAACTAACAAAAAATAAAATAAAATTTTTATAAAAAATATATATATCAAAAGTTAGCATAATTTAATCAAATCTTAAGAGTTTGGTATAATTTACTAAAAAATCAATGACTAATGTAAATTCTCTCTTTTATAAATTTGTGGCAAAAATGTAAGATTCTAAAATTTGCATTAGATAACATAAAAATAATGATATAGTTTAATATATTTTAAAGCAATAATCTATTGATAGAAGAAAATTAATAATATATAATTTTAATTTTATTTAGTGATGTGTGAATGATATGAATAATCATTTCAATGGATAATAGAGTTAAATGATAATTAACACATATGTTTAAATAACACACTTTAAATAAATTATTTAATTTTAAACTAAATTAAAAAAAATAATTTGTAACTTACTTTTTTTTATTAAAATTATTTGATAGTAATAATAGTGCTAATTGTTCTTTTTATTCAAATGTGTATTAACTATATTTATTATTTCATGATATTTTTTACTTATAGTTATTTCAGTTATAATAATGATATTTAAAATGAAATAGTGAATTAATACAAATGATTATAAATCAAAATGAAAATACAAATATTAGAAGTAATATGATTTTTTGTAATTATTTTAATCTAATATATAATAACATATTTTATTATATATTAATTTTATACTTAGATTTCGTTATACAAACAAACAAGATAAGCCAACATTACAAGCTCACTTGCAACACCTTACCCATTAAATGCATGCAAATGCGTTGCAGGGGTTCCCATATTCAAAGACAATTTTTTTTAAAAAAGTGCGAAGTCAATCTGATTTTCACTTAAATTTTTTTTAAAAAAAATTTATTTGAAAGTCTAAACCAACCATTTCAATTTTCACATCTCTTATAACATCTCCGTTAATATTTTTCCTCAATAAAATTTTGTAACTTTTTTTTCTTCCATCGAATGGGATCTTGTTCAAAATACCACACGACATCTAATAGCCTGAAACGCATCGACATATATGTCATTCCTTTTGGGAGGGACACATAAATGTCATTTTAATTAACTCCGAGTTTAAAAAGACGTAAAGGTAATCCCAATAGATGAAGTGGTAAAAATTCTTAAAAAATACCTTAGGTTTTTTTACATCTATATATCAATGGAAAAAACATATAAGTCATATATCCCACCACCAAAACATTCCCCTAATATATATATATATATATATATATATATATATATATATATATATATATATATATATATATATATATATATATATATATATATATATATATATATATATATATATATATATTATTAGAACACAAAGGAAGACTCTCTACATTAAAAAAATTATTTTTTATTAAAAAATATTTACTATAAGATTTATTATATCTTTATTCTAAAATTCTCCAATCACAATATATAATTATCTATAAAAAAAATATACAACTATCATAATATTATTAATGAATCACACACTTATTATATTTTAATTGAAGAACTTAATAATAAAGATATAAATAATTACATATAAAATTTTTTATTTATAAAATTATAATTTATAAATTTATTATTACTTATATGTTATTATTTTATAATAAAAATTAAATAATATTATACTTATCATATATAATAAATATAATATAATATAATATATTTATATTATATTATATTATATTATTATTACCCCCTCACCCCCACTACCTTTAACAAAAAAAATTTCCCCTACCCAAAATCCACTTTCCCCACTCCCCATATAATTAAAAATAAATAAATCTTCTGCATTCAATTTTTTTTAAATAAATAATAATAATTTTTTTTTAAACGTGGGGGGCTCTCCTCCACATTCACAGGTATGTGTCAAAAAGCGGAATAGCTTGTGTTGTTCAATTGAATGGAATTGCGACCCCAGTGGAATGACCATTCTATCATAGTGTTGTCATGTGAATTTCGATCACCTTGCAATTGCAATGTGATATGGAATATTGCGGTTACATTTGAACATGAGATCTACAATCTACGGTGAAAGTTCGAAAGTTCCCTGCACATCTCTAAAGATGTGTAGGGATGCATTATTTTATTTAAATTAATTTAAATTTTTTATTTTTTAAAAAAAATTTAAAATTTAAAATTTTTATTTTGAAAGATGTAAAACGTAAAATAAAAATTTTTTTTATTATAAATTTAAAAAATAATGATTTAAATTAAAAAACCAAAAATAAAAAATTTAAAATCTGAATTGCCCAAAATTGATGTGGATGGTCTACGTGGGATGTGCAGAGAAATAAGATGTAGGAGCCTAGTTCTAAATGTGGAAATCGCCTAAAGCAATAATATATGAGGGAGAACCTATAGTTTGCGAGTTTATTGTCTCTGGTTGTCTGAGTTTGTTGCAGTTGGGTTTTCCTCATTTTATTGGAGTTTCATGTTCAAATTTTAATTTTTTAAAAAGGTATGTATAAATAATTACTTAATAATATTTTTATAAAATATTATTTATTATTTAATGTTGTTATTTGTTGATTGTTTTTTTTGATAATGTAGTGAAAAAATATTTTTTATTTGATAATATTTATAAATTAATATTAATAATTTTTGCTATAACATTTTTATTATTTAATGATTTTTATTATTTATTATTTTTGTGATTATGCAATGGAAAACAATTTTTATTTGATACCATTTGTAAGATAATATTTAAATTGTTTATTATCACATAAAATAGAAATTCCTGATAATCAAAAGTAGATGTATAATAAATTGAATCATATAAATCTAACAAGGCATGGAAGAGTTTATTGCTTTTGCTTATAAAAAAAGACCTAATTTGGAAAATGTAAAAAATTAAACATGCAAGTTCTAAATATAAAAATAAAGCCTATATTACTATTAACAAGGTAAAAGTTGATTTTTATAAAAGAAGGTTTCAATCTAGATATTAGTATTGGATTTGTCATGATGAGATTGAATTACTTCCTAACATACCCATTGTTACTACATCTAACTTAGATTAGTAAATGAAAAGCATAATAATTGATATGAAAAAATGATTGTTGATGTGATTGAACCTTATAAAACTTATCTTTTATGTTGGTAGCAATGATAAAGAAGACTATAATAATAATATTAATCTTGTTGCAAAACTTCCAAATTTAGAAATTCAAAAAATTTTTATTTATCAAATATATATTAACAACTACTATAGTTAGAATGTAATAATCAATTTAAGCCATCTATTGTTGTGAGAATGTTCAATATTAAATCTAACAATAATATGTCATAATATAATTTGAGTAAGTTTGCAAGTCTTATAAAAGGTAGTTACCCATCTGATAATGTCATACCTAAGAATTGGTATAAAACAAAAAAAAACTAATATTTAAACTTAGTCTATCTATTCAAAAATTTGATATTTGCATTAATTAACATATGTTGTATTATAAAGATAATATAAATGGGATAATATGTAAATTCTATGGAACACCTAGACAAAACTAGTAGAAATGGTCAAAAACAAAGTTATAAGAAGATTTTAATAAAAAAGAATGTATTATTTACCAACTACTTCTAAATTACAAAGACTTTATGTCTCAATAAGTTTTGCTAAGTTTATGAGATGGTATTGGAATAACATAAGATATGAAGTTGTACTGTGTCATCCTTCAGATGGAGAAGCATGGAAAATTTTGATAGAGTATATCCCAATTTTGTTATGAAACCATAAAATCTTAGATTGGGTATATGTATAGATAAGTTTAGTTCCCATAATCAATCTATTTCATCATATTCATATTGTCCTATAATAATTACTCTTTACAATCTTCCACTTGAATTGTGAATGACTGCTTCTTATTTTTTACTGCAATCATTCTTTGACCATAAAGTCCTAATATTGAGATTGATATATTCTTGCAACTATTAATGCCTCTAAAAAGTAGAATTTCTAGACAAAAGCAACATTAATATAGACAATAAATAACTTTTCAGCATATAGAATGTTGTAAGGGGTGGAGTACTGCTAAGAAATTAGCTTGTCTTTATATATAAGTAATTTAAAAGTTTTTAGCCTAAAGTATGGGAAAAATAACTCTTGATTTGATTGTCATTGATAGTTTTTACTCATAAGCCATGTTTTTAAAAAGAATAAAGATTCATTAAAAAAAAAAAAGGAGTTGCAAAAACCTCAGTCTCAAGAGATTGGATGGAGGAGAATTGTAACAACATATAAATACCCTTCTTAAAATTGTAGAGCATAAGGTCTTTATATTGCCAGGTTATAGAGAAAATCACAACTAAACAAAACAAGGTATATTTTAAGAGTTTTTATATTAGAAATATCTATTGGTTCATCATAATTTAGATGTGATGTACATAGAAAAAAAAATTGTTTGATAATATATTTAATACATTAATGGATATCAAAGAAAAGATGAAAGATAAGATGAAAGCTAGGATGGATTTGAAGTAGTATTGTAGGTGGAGAAACTTAGAAATATGAGAATTAGCTATTTCATATGTGTTAAGGCTAAAACTAAGTTCACTTTCATACTGGAATCGAGAAAGGTTATATGTGGATGGGTAAAAAGATGGAAAATGCCCAATGGATATTCTTCAAATTTGTCAAGATATGCAGATTTAAAGGAAGAAAAGTTATTTGGACTAAAAAATTATAATTGTTATATTATTATGGAATGTTTGTTGCTAATTGCTTTTAATGCACTGCTTGAGCAAATCTAAAAGCCTATAATTAAACTAAGTTAATTCTTTAAAGACCTATGTTCAACAGTGTTATAGGTGAATGATTTATTGCAAATGAAATGCAACATTCCTTTCATTCTTTGCAAGTTAATATATATATATATATATATATATATATATATATATATATATATTTACCTAAATTCTTTGATTCTATGAAAGATGTGCCAGTCTATTTTCCATAAAGCAATCCAATATCAATGGATGTATCTCTTTAAAAGATAATTAATACTTATGTGATATTTTAACCATTTATAATTAGTCTATATTCTAATAATTTCTAATTATCCCTAACTACTTATTATTTAGGCATGCAAATTTTAAAATAGATTAAAATAGACTGTTAAAAATAAAGGTTATGTTGAAAGTTCTATTTATGATGTATATTTACCGTAATAGATATCACACTTTTGTTTATACTTAAAGTCACGCGTACATTCTATATGAATAAAAGTTGCTCGAAATCATTATGTGGATAAGCAAATGTAAGCAAGTCAACTTTATCAATTTTCAATAAAATTAGACATTCATTTAAAAAAGTACTTTACTCACTATTTGAATGATGAAAAACTAGGTGCTACTTACATCCTATTGAATTACAATAAAGTCAAGCCATATATTAAGTAAATGCTTAACTTGTCATAATGTTAAGGTTAATTATTATTTGTGTGCTAATACTTAAACTACACTATAGGACTTTTGAGCAATATTTGGAAAAAAATAAATATGAAATGGACTCCACAATTGAGTAACAACATATACTTGAAAGACTTAATTTGGGAACCATATAGAGAGGTACAATCCTGGCCAATATGTTTTGGGAATGAATATAAGTTTTATACTAAATCTTGGAATGAAAATGATAAACAGTGGAATTTGTATAAAAGGAACAAGAAACAATAGAGAAAATGACCATTTTTGGCATCCTTAAAAAGGTGTTATACTTACAATATTTAGGAGATCCTGCAAAACAATTAGTCTTATTTTATTGTGATTGGTTTGATCTTATTATGTATTGTGGGATGAAAGTATACAAGGATTATGGAATCATTGAAATTAAACATACCAGAAGGTATAAAGAATTTGATCCATTTGTGTCTGCAAAACAAGTTATGTAAGTTCATTATGTGTCATATATTGTGAGAAGTCGAGATAAACTAAATTAGTGGGTTGTCTCTAAAACTAAACCAAGGAGTTTGGTAGATAATAATCATACATCAAAGATTGCTTATCAAGTTGATAAGGCTCATGTTAGTGTAGTAGACAATAAGATATTAGGTGACACATTAGATGATGAGGGAGATAGCTATATCTTTGCAATTCCTCACAACATCCATTTGACTACATAAAGAATTGTCCTCATACTTGACAAAGCTCTAGGTCTTCCTTGATTTGCCAACATCCATTTCACATTTGGGTTGTCATCAAAACTAAACCAAAGAGTTTGATAGATAATAGTTATACATTAAAGATTGCTTATCATCTGATGAGGCTCATGTTAGTGTAATAGATAATAAGATATCAAGTAATACCTTACAAGATGAGGGAAATAACCATAGGTTAGTAATTCCCAACAACATCCATTTGACTACATAAAGAATTGTCCTTATGCTTAAGAAAGCTTTGGGTCTTCCTTGATTTACTAACATCCATTTTATATTTTTATTCCGTTACCCTACAAAATGATATAGTAAAGAAATTCAACCTAAATTTTAGATACAAAATTTGTTTATAACCATATGATAACAAAAAGTCTTGGTGAAAGCATGATACAAGAAACAGATGCAACCACCAAAGTAATGGTTACAAACAAGGCACTAGAATGAGTATTAATGCCAAGCAAGAATGAAAATAAATTTGAGATTTCATTTGGCTGATATCAAAGATGGGTTTATCTTGTCAATGCTAAAAACCATTTGTCCTCCACTAATTAATAAAATCAAAGACCATTACAGGAAATTGATGAGAGAAGAAGAGAGAAAAAAGAACGGAAGTCAAAGAAATGAAAGAGAACTCAAACTTGGTAATAAAAAATTCCAACAAGTAGGTGAGGATGAGAAGGGCAAAGGATGAACTCAACCCTAGCAATGGACAGTGTGAATGATGATACCCACAATTTACCCTAACTCAAACCTCGATCCATTGCTATCTTTTTTCTCTCATACTATCACCTCTTCTAAAAGCAAGAGAATTCACCACCACTATGTGCCGGACCTTGAACGTCGATGCTGGCCAGCTAAGAAGCACGATGCAGCGAGGGATGGTGGTGTTATTCATGGCCTTTAAAGTTTCAATGCCATCTTCTTGCCATCACAGAGATAGAAAATCAAAGGCTTAAATAACATAAGGGCATTTTCCTCCATTCAAGTTAAAATTAAGTTCTTTTATGCCTTTAGAATAACTTTAGTTTTTAAAGTCTTTTATTATAAAATTTAAAAAGTTTAGGTCCTTAAATATAATTTTTTCTATTAAGAATCTTGAAATTATAGCATTTCCTACAACCATAATTTCAGTCATGCTAGAAATCCCTTTACTTCAACTAATCTTTAACTAAGTTCTATAATCTCCATCTTCATTGTAGTTGCATTGTTCTGAGGCTGCAAGTAGTCTGTTGCATCATAGTAGTGCCATTGCTATCGCCTAAACTTGGATGTAGCCATCATTATTTAGAATTGAAATTTACATAGTTGTGGACAATGGAGCAAGGCTCTTTTAGAAAATGCATCTTAAAACAATATACTTGTGGAATTATAAAGGGAAAAGAAAAAATTTAACCAGCAGCTTAGAGGAACCTAAAAGCAAATGCATAAAGAAGACTTGGACCAAAACATATCCAGCAGCTTAAAGGAACCCAAAACATACAGTCAATCACATTGGAACAGAGGCATTGTTTCTGCAACATCTGGATCAGCGGTTAAATATATGGTTGCATATATTGATAGTGATAATCTCCAACTATTTCAATATATGCTTTTAATACCAAGTATATT
Source organism: Erythrophleum fordii (assembly GCA_032878935.1). Lineage (NCBI taxonomy): Eukaryota > Viridiplantae > Streptophyta > Magnoliopsida > Fabales > Fabaceae > Erythrophleum > Erythrophleum fordii. The sequence continues at coordinate 40,385,120 of JAVQMF010000053.1, read as the reverse complement.
GCTCACAAGATGAAGTAATTGCAACATGACTTCTAGCAACAGACCATTATCCAACATCACACCATGGACAACCCTCCATATCTATACACTCATGCTATTTGTTTTACAAGTAAGGAAAGCAAGAGGATTTACTATATATCGCACGTAAGAATACTCCTTTGCTGCTATTATAATGCTTCTAATGAAATTGAGTTGAGATTTCAAGAATGAAAATGAAAAAGAAAAAAACAAAGAAAAAACAAGATTTGCTGCATATCCAGAACTACCCCGTCCCAAACACTGTTAAAGGAAGCCACTCAAATATAGGATAGATATTCATACACCAGAAAAAAACAAGAATCAAATAAAAAATGAAGCTACTTGAAATGCTATATATCCATAACAACATACTGTGCCTTAAATTGAAAACCAGTGCCCTAAATCGAAGACATATGCTCGAAATCGAAGACAGCTGTACTGAAGGATGAATCGAAAATGACAAGTGGCCAAAGAAGTAGATGCGAGTGGGATGGGATCCCCAGAGTAATAAGATAGATTTGGATCGTCTAATAACTCTGATGTGAATGGTTCATATTTCAATTTTTTTTAATTTTTATTTCAATTATTCTTTTTTTTTTTTAAATTTAAAAAAAAGTAAATATAAGATAAAGGCAAATCTTCATCAACAGATGAAAATATCAAAATAAAAGAAAAAAGAATTATTTGGAATTAAAAAAAAAAGAATTTAGATCATTTAAATCTAAGGGATGCAACATACCTGGAACGGCGGTGGATTCCCATCCATGAGAGTGGAGGATGAAGCGAGGAGTTCAGGAGGGGGACATCCAAATGATTGAACATGCAGGAGATGAGATTGGGACATGCTTAGGAATAATGGATTGGGATTCTCTCTATTCATAATCTGCAAATATTAGGTTTTCAATAAAATGCCACCTCAAACATCACATAGATACCACATGGTTTTAATAAGTATGACATTGTCATTTCTCTATTCATAATCTAATATATTTGTACAAAAATAAAAATTTAGAAGAATTGTTAATCAACATTTAAAGGTTAAAAAAGTTTTTTTTTTTTTTTATGGCACAAAGCTCAAATTTTAAAAAATGTTATCTACATTTTACCCTTCTTTTTTGTTTTCAAGATATCCAACTACCTTAATTAACATTATTATAATTTGTAAGATGAATGTGAATGAGCACACTTACGGCTTTGTAAATATCTTGATTGCTTTTTCAAGATATAATTTAAAGAATACAGTTTTTTTTTTTTTTTTGCCAAAAGATTTTTGAAGAACACGGTTAATTAGAGATAAATGAGAACAATAAAGGTAAAAGATTTAAAAAAAAAATTATAACTATAATTGTCTCCACTTTATTAATAAATAATCGTGAAAATAAAAATATCCTTCTACGCGTGAAGAGTTTTTTTTTCAAATTATTACCAGACACGTACTCCATGACAAGAGGTTGACATATAATCACAACTACCTTTTCTTCTTCTTTTTTAACTCCCGTTGAGTTCAATGACTCGTGATGCCGAATTCATTAGAATAAAATATGATCAAACTCATAAATAAAATTTAACAGTAAAATATATAGCTTTAACATAACATATCTTCGTGTGTTGTGAAAACAAATGCTTCTATTACAACTAGTGCTATCCCAATCTGGAGAAGCAAGTTTCTCCAATAACTTGGCCACTGGTTCTTGCAAAAAGATGCAGGCTTTCCTAGGTCCTGACATTAAGTATTTACTTCACTCGTGTAGTTTTCAATAAATTTACAAAGAATATGCATGTACATAGAACAAATGCCAAATGCATCAAGCTTCTGCCATCTGGAAACATATATAAAGCATCTTTCTGGTATTTACAGCTCCAGCGTTAGGCATGCACTAAGCGAAATAACCTGATCCAGATGCATGATTCATGAATACTGCTTCAACCCTTATAGGATCCGAAAAACTTCACCAAGGGATCCTGCAGTTTTGTCTACAACACGTAAAGCTTCTCGGACCTGAAAAACGATATTTCATATCAGCAACTTCAAAAGCCTGCAATTTTCTTGACATCAAGATGTCTCAGTCCCACCCTTACAATGTTCATTCTTCTACATTCTGAGGGAAAGAGTATTTTATTACATATACATCAAACATGGAAAGTGTTCTCCAAAAGCTCCTAGTTACCTGAAATAATATGCTGAATAGGAGCAAAAGACAGTTAATGACCTGAAGAGGTTGGAAAATATGTTGTCGGAATGGTGCTAACTGGCTCAAAGATTTTATTCAGAAAATAATAATAATGAAAGAAAAAAAGGTCAATAACAGATTACAATAAATGGCACGTCTAAAACTACAAAAAACAAGAACTATTAGGTGGCATTTGGCAACCGACGGAAAAATAGGCAAATATACATCCATAGAATAAATTTCAGCCTATTGGTTACTTTGGGACGGTTATTATATATTATCTAGATAAATTTATCTACAAAAATTTCTTTAGTTGCTTTCGCAAAAATTAATCTTCTTTCCTTGTTAAAGGCATGGTTATGTTGATCAAGTTACCCACAAATTTCTGAAAATCTCGTGAAAACATTGCCTAATTTCATTGCATACATCTTTCATGATATGATGCATGGATCAGATATATCAAGGCCTTTTTTTTTTTTTTGGGTAAAAAGGGTATCTTCCACATTCAAATCTATTGACCAAGATTTCAAGGTAAGTGCTTCACATATATCTCCTTGATTGAGGAACTTAGTCATTAAAATGATGAATTATAACATTGACACCAACGTATTTGAGAAAGCTAAATGTTCAAAACCTGTAATTTTAGATATGACTTTTACTGTGAAAAAAGCACAGATTCCAGAGTCTATTTCCATTACTGACAGCATTACCCAAAACTGTGAACACAGTCATGCAAAAAAATTTCCAGCCAAAAAGTGGTTTATCTTCACCAAACCACCTAAATTAACAATGAATGAAATAACAACGATGAGAGTGACATCGAAACACAAACATCTACCTTGTATTGATACGAAAATCATTTACTCCCAAGTCACAAAGGTAGGATCCAATTCTCAACTACTTTCATTTGAAATGGATTCTGCTAGTACTTTATAACTTCAACTAGAGCTAATTCTTGATCCTGCAATCATAGTCTGGGAGTCAGAAGAGATTCAACCGGTGAAAAGTAAGTTTTGTCTAGTCACAGGTACACACGTGGGTCACAAGTTGTCATAGGAATAAAAGATATTCATCATGAGAAAAGTTATGAAAAAAATAGAATTGGATAATTATTGGTTACTAAGATCAAGTTCAGGTCAATCAGTTGCTTTTTTATATTGAACAGAAATGACAAACATATATCCATGTAGCTAAGTCAACTAAACTCCAGCTTCGAGTGAAGACATCAGTTCATCCAATCTTTATACCTGAATGGGCAAGCAAAAAGTTCACTTTGATAAGGCAACAGCATACTTATCACCGGAACAGTTTATACCCTCTCTTTTGTCCATAACCTAACAGTAACCAACCCTGAACACCACTAGCAAGTATATATCCCCCAGAAAAAAATAAAAAAACAAACAAACAAACAAAAACAAATACAAAAATTTACTTTTCAACATGTTAACGACAGATTTACCCCATTTACTTCAAGTAAGGATCAATCTTCCGAACACTAACATTTATTCACTAAAGGATAGAATAGGAAGCATTTCATATTTAATAGAAATCTAAAATACACACAGGTCACCTCTAGCAGAGTAGCAAGTTAGATAGCACAAATGAAAGTGCAACAACATGCATCGGTAATGTTTAATTACATATCTCCACTGAGGCCTAAAGTAAGCAAGGAAAAGGTGGAAGTGGGAATAAAGGAATGAAACAATGAAATTTGAGAATTTAAGTAGCCACTTGCCTTTTGATCCTTTGCAGTTTCATCTGTCTGTGTGATTGTCACAGTAGCACTTCGATGTGAACAAGTACATAATAATATTACTACATTTGCAAAATAATAGCAGCCCACTTGCTGATACAAAGTAAAGCAATTTTCCACCTAGACATTATAGTAAGCATTACAAAATTTCAGGTGTTCCATCTGTATAACTTTAGCCAAAATCACCAACAAGGAAGATCAACAGAAAGCCTCCTTTCCCTTATTCCATTCCAGTGCAAAAATGAACAAATAATCATTGCATTAAATCCCATCTAATCCCTGACTTAACATTGAGTACGTCTCAGGATGTAACTGGCAACCATTCTTCTCCATAAGGCTCAGCAGTCCCAGGGATTGATCAATATAACCCCGCTTAAGTAAGCCATCAATTAAAACTTTCCAAGCTACTTCATCATAATTATACTGGCGGCGGAGCAAAGTATGAAAGACTGCCTCAGCCTTCTCTTTGTTCCCTTCTTCAAATAGCCCACAAATAAGAAGCTTATAGGACTCTAGATGTGCTAAATGACCACACTCAATCATAGAATCTAACAAGTTCACTGCTTCCCCATACATTTCCAACTTGCAACAACAACTTAGAAGAGTATTATAAATAATTTCAGTGGGAGCGATTCCATTTTCTCTCATATGATTCAATAACCTGAAGGCTACAGCCAAGGAGTCCACTTTGCAGAGTCCCTGAATAAGCTTGCTGTAAGTGTTGCCATTAGGTACACAGCCACATCCAACCATTTTCTCAAAAAGCACAGATGTGATTTCAAAGTCAATTGTCTTCCACAAATCAGCACTCTCAACTAAGAAAGCATTTAAGCTTAAAGCAAATTCCACAGTGTTGCTACCTTCCTTGTTATGCTTCTCATTTATTAGAAGCTTCAATAGAATGAAATATGTTTGACGAGAAGGCTCACAACCAGCATCAAACATGCGCTTGAGCACACCAAATGCACTATCTAGTAGTCGCATGCATCCATATGTACCAATTAATAAATTGTAAATCAACTGGTCAGGCACTATGCCTTCTTTTTTTATCTTAACCACCATATCCTCAGCCTCTTTTAATCTTCCTTGGCTGCAATATGCCTTGATAAATGCAGTATATGTGACCACATTAGGTTGATATCCTGATGAAATCATTTGGTTGAGAATCCAATCAGCATGATCAAAGTCACCTTCCTTCAACATTTCTTCGATCAGCATTGTGTATGTGTAAACAGTGGGCTTCAGATCACACTTTACCATCTTATCCACCAGTAACAATGCTTCTTGCACTTTTCTCTCTCTGCGCAAACCATTTATCAGTGAATTGAAAGTGATTTCATTTGGCAAACATTGCTCAGCAAGCATCCTTTTAAACAACAAATGGGCATCATCAATTCTCCCAACACTGCAGTAACCATCAATCAAAGCAGTATAAATTACTTGATTTGCTTTGACATCTTTTTCATTGAGGGACTCAAAGATTTGACAAGCTTCTCCAACTTTGCCTATTTTGCAAAGACTATCAATAAAAGCACTGAATGTCCACTGATCAGGACTGAAGCCATCTTTTATCATCAAATTATACAACCGAGAAGCACTATCTACTACACCTGCCTTACATAGCCCATGAATCAATGAATTATATGTAATAGTGTCAGGTGACAGCCTACTCTCAAACATTTTATTAAGTAGCGCCATTGCCCTATCCATACTTTTGTTCCTACTATATCCGCAAACCAGTTCATTATATGTACGAGCATTTGGACTACAGTTATTTGATTCCATCCGACCCAAAATACCCATTGCATCCTCCATCATTCCTAGTTTACAATACCCATCAATCAAGGCATTGAATGTGAAAACGTTAGGAGCCAAACCTTTTTCCAACATTTGGTTTAAGAAATTCATGGCCTCTTCAAGCTTACCTTCCTTACAGAAGTAATTGATTAACACAGTGTAAGTATGAACATTAGGTTTACAACCTCCTTCTGCCATATCTTCAAAAAGCTTTAAAGCTTCCATTTCCTTACCGAACCCACAGAAAGCATGTATGAGAACTGTATATGCTTGAACTGTAGGAAGACAATCATCCTCCTTCATTTCCGAGAAAAGCTTGAGAGCCTCATCAACTTGCCCAGCTTCACAAAGGCCGTGTATAAGATTGTTGTATGCAACTTCATTCCTTCTACAGCCCCTTTGAGGCATAAGCTGAAAGACTCCATGAGCTTTATCGACTTCTTTATTTCTACAGTAGCCCAATATCAAGGAATTGTAGGTAAATGTATCTGGACAGAAACCAGCTTGTAGTAACTTACCCAAATAAAGTTTTGCCGCAACCATATTCCCCAACTTGCAATATGCATTTAGCATTGTATTTAACGTAATTGCATTCGGATAAATTTTATAATCCAACATCTCTCTATACAAACTTTTCATTTCATCAATCATAACAAACTGCGATAAGCACATTAGAAGCCTATTATAGGAAGTAAGAGAAAGCTTAAATGCCAATTCTCCGCCATCATTCGTATTCATTCTTCGCAATAAATCCAAAACAAGCCTTATATCGTCAACGGAAGCACATGATTTAATCATTGAATTCCGAATATTCTCCGCAGCACGAAGTAACCCATTGCGTACCAGAATTAGAAGCAAAGACGTATAAGAATGAACATTATGCTTGTACCCAGGTTTCTGCTCAATCCATCTGAAGAAAGCTAACGCAATATGGGGATTGAGGTTGAGGTTGAAGACGGCAGAAACATGGGATGGGGTTATAAATGGGACTAACTTCTGAAAAGAGGAATCTTTTTCCCAATTCGGGCGAGAAAGGAGGGTGAAGATCTGGGAGGTAAGGTCGGGTGATTCGGGTTCTACGATAATCGGTTTGGGAAGAGAAGCAATCGAAGAAAAGGGTTTGCAGATACGAGGATGGAAAAGGGACTTACCAAGACCGATAAAGGACGTTGGTTTTCTCATCTGTTATCCATGAAAGAACGAGAGCTAAGCCTTCCAACGCATCGGTGAGGGTAAAGAACAATCGTGCTGAAGGCTGTGCACCGGTGAAGTCTCAGAGAATCTGTAGGCACGGAGGAAGACGGGCATGGGTTTTCCAAGATTGGTGCTCCGTGTCAGGGAAGTAACTGAAGTTGGGCGGGTTGCTCAGTTGGGTGCTTCAGGGCGGATGATCGAGCCGGGTCTTGGTTTGGTGGTCCAGTCTCTTCCACAAGGGCTATTCTTTTGTTTTCGTCTTTTTTTTTTGAGCCATTGAGGGCTATTGCTTTTGCTTTTTTGGGGGGAAATTATTGCGTGATGGCTTGGTAGGAGAGTTCATTTTAATAGTCCGTGTGATGATTGATGTGAATTTTTGTTCATTTTAAGTTTTTTTAAATATAATTTTATAAAAAGTACTAAAAAAATAGTTTGTATTTGACTTGATCAGCTAGTTATTTGACATGCTTGAGTACATCTCAATATTTTTTTTATAAAATTGAATTATAATATATTTTTATATTTTAAAGATAAAAAAATAAAAATTTAAATAACTTTTCACTTTTTCACATATATTATATTTAATATTAATTTTTTAAAAATATTATTTCATTTTTTAAGTTAGTTTAAGACCAAAGAATATAAAACTATATTAATATAGATTATTGTGTTAAGTAAATCATTAAAAATAATTTTTTACCATCAAATTATTAAAAAGAATATATATAAATTTAGTTTTTCAATAAGTATTATTTAAATAGATATATAATTTAAAATTTCATTCTGGTTAATTTGATAAATTTTATAATTTTTTATTTAATTAAAAATATAAAAATAAAATCACAATAAATATATTAATTTTTTTATCAAAATAAACAAATGCAACATAAAAAAGTAAAAACAAAGAAAAAAAATTGTCATTTGTGCTTTTGTAACATGATCAAATCGGGGCGAAACCCATGGACTACCAATTTGAGATGAAAAACTAACCTATTTGAAAACAGGTCGAAATGAGATTGGATGAGTTAATCTTTATATTTTAAAAAAAAATCTTGAAATGTAGATTTTTTATGATAGAAGGAACAATATTAAAATACCGCATTTGAAACAAAACTTTCTTAGCACAACTTAGATTTAGATATAATACTAAAAAACTTAATCTCCTAAATGTGTCTAACAAAGTAATCATAATATGAAACACATAATTAGTTTAATGAGTTTGTTAATCACATAATAACAACGAATCATAATAACATTCTGACATGATTACTATCCTATTGTTCTAAACTAGCACTTTTGCTCTCAAGTAAGATATACCAAATAAATAATTATTAGATGTTGTTTTTGGACTAAAAGATTATTAAATTTTAATAAACAAAAGTTTTAACTTTTAAAAAAATTAGCCCAAGTGCTAATTTGGACAAGCTTAGGATTTAATAATTAAGAACATTTATTAAATAGGCAGGCTTATTCCAATCGACTAACAGTCGATCTGGTCCATTTAGTGGTGCTACACTTTTATCATTAACAATTTTGAGTAGTATAGTAAGAAAGCAATGAACGAAGAGACAAAGGCATAAAAAATAAAAGGCAAATTTTGAGCAAAAGCATTGTAATAACCAGAAAAAATTTTATTGTAATTAAATTATAACTAATAATAATATTAGTTTTTCCATTATTTCCTTCCTCATGTCCTCCTTTAGCTTTCCTTTTGTTTCTTGTTCTTCCTACCCGATGCCCCTCCTTCTAATGATTTACCCACAACCCAACCACTATTTGCTAGAGACATTGCACCAACGGTAATAGAGAATGCCAATGACCACTTGCTACCCACAACACAATATGAAGATGACAAGATCAGTGACACACAATGGTTCTCCCTCCATATCTGTTGTCATCGTCCCACTCCATTTTTCTTTCATTTTCTTGTTGTAACTCTTTGATTCTTACCTTCTTCTCTTTAATTTTGACCTATCCCAACTCCTATTTGGTCAAAATGTGGCAACTTCATTCCTCCCTTTCGAGATGGCTGAAAATAGGCTCTAAAGTTTGGGATCTGTCAGTGTGAGTTTTCCTATTGTGATACCTATGCTTCAATCTTCAATTTTGTGGTGTTTAAAGGTAATCTTTAAGCTCAATTTATGGATTAGCAATTTAATGGGAAGATTTAGATTTATTGTGAATATGTAAGTGAAGAATAGGGTTATGGAGTGTGGCTTTAGACAATTAGCTATATTAAGTCATATGAATATTTGAAATTGCTAGTTGAGCCATATAATAATTTAGTGAGTTTGTGGTATTGCCAGGAAATCTTGCGAGCACCGTCAGAGAAATAAGCTAGTCTTGTAAGGGGAACAAGTGTCCCTTTAGCATTTTAGCATCATTGTGAGTAGAAAATGGGTTTCAATGAGTCCTATAGTTATTTTTAATTTTTGCAAGTTCATGGTAGTGGGAATTTGATTTTGATTTGACCATCTTATGCGTAATTTTGTGAAATGAGCTCTTACATGCCCACTTTGCATATGTTTGAATTGTAAATATACTAAATGCTTGGATTTGAAGTGACAAAGGTATTACTATATTAGGGGATAAGCATTACTAATTCTACTATTTGTCATATCTTTCTCTCTGAGTTCTACTTTGTGAAAATGAAATTCTTATTGAATACATTTTTTAGGCACATGAAATAACTTTGAAGAAACAACTTCTTAACTAAGTAATTAATTAATTGGTCTTATCTATTTATTGTTTATGTATTTATTTAATTATTTCTCTATTTCTTTACTTACTTACTTACTTACTTACTTACTTATTATTTACTTATTTAATTATTTTTGGTTCCACATAGTACTAACTCTTGTCTAAGTATTTGAACAAAGAAATAATAATTTAAGTAGCATTAGCATACTATATGTAAATTTTCTTGTCATTTCACCATTAATTCTTTAGCAAGACAAGAATCCCATGACGAAATGCTATAGTTGTTGGTAGAGCTAATGACGGGATAGGTTATATTAGGTTAGAGAAGGTTCAGATGAAAAAAAAATTACCCATTAGGTGTGGCTATTCATAAGAAAGGGTAAGGAATTATCAACAAGGTGTAGTCACCCTAATAAATACACACCCTGATATGTTAGAGGAAAAGTGAAAAAGGAGCTACTTATTAGGTATAGCTACTCACAATAGAGTGAGGGGCTACCGACAACATATAACTACCACTTCATATGACTAGGTATTTATTCTCTCTTATAATTTCTATATTAAAGGACTTGAAGTCTTAATAATTAACTTTTACACATGTTGAATAGTAGAAAATATTAGTTACCTAATTATGTTAGTTAATTTATGCACTTCCCAACTTGTTTAGTCATGACCTCTTTATTTTTAGTTATAATAACTTGCTATTTGCTCATTGAGTTTTCACTCACTCCTTAAAATTCAACATTTTAGATAGTGGTATTAGATCTGACCCACCTCCTTTATCATAGGTTTAAAGGCATTGTAGTGGTGAGTCTTGTTTTTGAACTACAAAGGCATGAATTGTTATGTGGTAACAAATTATGAATGATAATTGCAAAATATTGTAGACGTAACTCTACATGACATAGGCAAGATTCCTTCTCCCTTGATTTTCTTTTGTTCTTTTGGCATTTTGAATATTGGCAATTGAGAGAAGAGCTCTCCTTTGTTGTTATTGCTAGTTTTAACTATTGTAAAAATTTGGGAATGTCCAAATTTTAAAAGAAACTTTGTCGAAATTTCTACAATAGCTAATGATATCTATATTAATGTAATGAGGCAATATACTAAGTTAGATGATAAAATGTTATATGTGTCGCATATCAAAAGATCTCTTCACCTATTGTGATATCTGTTAGACTTACGGACTTGAACATTATCCTGTTCACTCCCTTTTGTTTTAGGGCATGGCAAACATTTTTTTCTTTAAAAAATAGTTTTTTTTTTCTGTTTTTACTTCGAAGGAGAAACTCTAATTTCCTGCTTCCTTCCCACAGTATGAAGAACTACTTTTGTTACTATTTATAGAAGATTTGGGTAAGTATGACCATTTATCCCTAGATTAAGGATGTTCTAAGGTGATTGTCCTATCCAAAGACTTGTGATTGGGGAATTTCATCCTATGAGAAAGAAGATAGGGAAAAACTCCCCCTGAAGCCATTTCAAGGATGAAGACAAAGATCATATCGCCACCTGTAAAGTCCTCATCCTTATAAAAAATACATAAATGCCCTATATTTAAATATACATAATTTCTTTAAATGTCCTTTTTTGTCATTTCACTTTTTAATATTTGAACTAATTTATAAATAAGCCAAAAAAAACTAAGAACCACTAAGTCATTAACTAAAAATTTTAACATTATATTAAGCTAAAATGTATATATGTAACCTTTTTTCTTTTAGTAATTTATCAAAGTGGAGCATGACATTCATTTTGGTCATAAAATTTATCAATGACCAAGTATGCGTCAAGCTTTTCAGCAATTTCTTTTTTAATATAAGTAACCATATAGTTTGCAAGAAAATCATCTTACATATTATTTCTAAGCTTTTTTTAATGACTTTTAGAACTAAAAATAATATCTTACTTGTTATACTTAAAATTGGAAAAGTCAATAATAAGAAAAACAAACAATCAACTAAATAATGAATATTAAATTTTCTTATTCATGAGCTTTTACGCCATTGATACTTTAATTTGATGTTGCTCATTTTTAATTAACTAGTACATGAGAATGGGATAATTCATTAACTTCAAGATTTTGAGAAGCTTTTGTTTTAAAAAACAAATTATCAATAATTTTATGCTTCCTCATATTAAAAACTTTTCCTATATTATCATAAAAGAATGTAATTAATCAACAAAGATCATACCTTAATAATTTAACTAAAATAGAAAACACTTAAGTGATTATTTTTACAATGAAAAATATCTAATTTTGTCATGAATAATACAAAATATTGAAATGTTAAATTTATCTAATTATAAAGAATAATACAAACTATATATATATATATATATATATATATATATATATATATATATATATATATATATGATAGTCATATATTTTAAATACCAAAAAGTTTGAGTTGAAAATAAATAAAACTATATAACTATTGATCTTGGTTTTCATATTTTTTTCCCATTATGCTCTAAAATCATTACTAGCTATCTTGTTCTATAAATCTTAAATCAAAAGAGATATCATAAAAGAGGAAAGTGTGTCACAAAAGCTTGATGAAGATTGCTCACTCATAGTCATTTAGAAGGGCTGCAAAAGTAAGGGGCTGCGAGCTTGCAACATTTTTTTCTTTTCTTTTTTCTTGATGTGGACCATAATATAAAAATACAAAGAAAGATTAATTATCGGGGAGAAGCATTCCCTCGCATAAATCTATCTTTGCCTCCATACTTGTGTTCACATCCAGGATCATTGTCTTCCCTCCCACTAGTCATCTTTTGTACCTGTACAATGTTGTAAATAGCACTTCAACTTGAGAAAGAATCTATCACTATTGCAACTCTGTTATGGTCATGAAACTTAGTGTGATTTTTTTTCATTATTCTAATCCTTGTAAACTATAGATTAGGAATTTTTTCTTCTTTTTTTTAATGGCTCAATGGTTTCTAAAGGCCCAATCTAATTTTGATGATAATGAAATACAAATTAAAGGCATCAAGTAAAAAGTCTAATAAAAAAGTTTGTTAGCCTAATAAGAGTTTTGTGAAAAAGCTTTTTAATTTGATCTAAAAAGAATTGGTTTCCTACATAATCAGAAAAATCACGTGCTTGGCAAAAAAGAATTGAGCAAGTGTTCTTTTATTCTTTTGAGAAATAAAGAGAAAGTTACATCTAAAGTCAATGGAGTACACTAACATTATGTCCCATAATCCTTTAAGTCACTTTGTTATAGCAAAAGTATTAGTTTTATACTCTTTTACATCTCTTCCCTTTACTCACAACGTTTGGAGTATTTAATGTAAGCATTAAATGGCATTTATTGAAGAAGAAACACATTAAAAAGAGAAGCACTCCTTCTCCCTTCCACACCAACACTATTACATGAAGAAAGGATGAAGCTCTATTATCTAGTTGTGCCAGTTAAAAGTAGTTGCTTCATGTCTTAGAAATGTAAGAAATTCTCTCTAATCAAAAAGCTACCTTGGAGCATGAAATCAGAAGAATGTCAAATGGCTAGTTAAAGCATCAACTTTATATAACAGGAAGGTCAAGAGAAGAAGGTAGACATAGAAGTTGAAAAAGAAAGTTTAAGAATAAATTGTAGCTTTCCTTATTCTTCTGGTAAACCATCTTCTCTTATTTTGAGCTTGTATATGGTCCAATGTTAGGATTTGTATGTATACACACAGTGAAAAAAATTACAAAACAAGTAAAATTCCTCTCATGGATCCATCACCTTTGCTTAAACCAAAGTAAGGTACAAGAATTATACCTTTAGTGTACAAAAAAAAATTCATCTCTCCTTTCGATTAGTCATGTTTGGATTTAAGTGCTACTCTTCATAAACCAACGCTCTCTATCGGTATCCATAAGAATGGGATCTCTAACATGAACAATGTGTTAGCACACGATAAGCGAACATCCCTATCTGATTTCGTCCACAAAAATCACACGTCTTCTCAAGTGTGCAGCAGAACTTGTCTTTCTCTCTCTCTCTCTCTCTTGGGTGGTGTTGCGACCTTTTTCTTTTGAAAATTGACTTAGAAGAAACCCTAGCATCCCTTTTTATATAAGAAAGCCTCATAAATTTTGAAATCAATATATATATATATATATATATATATATATATATATATTAATTTCGTCCACCTCCTACTAATGAAAGAATGCAATATCCTATCATAAATAGGAAATTTTCCTATTCGAAATAGGAAACTTTATAGAAGCAAATACATTGAATGTGGATACTATATTCATTAAATCTAGATGCCTTCCAAATTCAATGAATCTAGACATTTTAACTCATGTTGGCTCATTATTGTGTGCGACCCTATAGGCCCATATAATATTGGCAGTGGGCCCAAAACTCTTTTTAACCCATAAGTCCTAAGTGACTTTTAGTAAGACATTATAACTACCTAAATTATATGAGGATTAATGATCTGATGCAACCTATCCTATAGCCCATATCAAGTCCTTTTTGTCACATGATATTTAGGTCAAGCACAAGGTATGGAGACGTCATCCTTGTATCGCTTAACCATGCTTTCTCGATCTCTAAGTAAACTGTCAAAACAAAAGAAACTCCTTTCATTTGAGCATGGCCATCCATTTATCGGTCTTACTTATTGAGGGGCCCAAAGATATCTCTCTCTTTACGAGAGGAGAAATCCTATCTTAACTACTTATCTTCCTTTGTATATATCCCATTGTATCCAATCACAACCTTTATGATCACCCGATTAAAGGTGACTTTTGATTATGTCAAAGTACAAAGTTTCTTATATAGGAATCTATGGCGGTTTCAAGTCTAAGGACTTGGTGACATAACTATGATAAGATAAGCTTATAACCTAGCTCCTTATATGATAATCAACTAAGGACATTTAATATAACTATAATTATCCAATGATCTTATTATGTGGCAAATATGTAAGTAATGTAATAATGATAATAAAGCTTTTTATTAAATCAAGACAATGCTCATAGTAAATTGATAGGCCTAAGGCACAATCTTTAACACCAACTAGGTTTGAAAGCTTGAGTGAGTGCATAGAATCCCTCTCTCATAAGGGTCATAAAATTATTTCTTATATGTTGAAAACTTTTCCAAATGTTAGGAAAGTTAGTTGCTGGATGAGCTAAAAGAAACCTACTGTAAAAGTTATAGGTAAGTTCAAATCTAAGTGCAAATTGTTACTGTGTAACTCTAATAGGTTTTGGTGAAGAAAATCCATTGGATTTCAAGGTGACTAGATATAAGACAAAAGTCTAAATTGGAATAATCTTTGGTGTTTTCTTCTTTCTTATCTTTCATTTGTTATGCTTTTGGTTTTCTTAAAATTAAGTTTTAGTCAACCAAATCCTATATCTATTAACTAAATCTTCTCACTTACTTCATTTTTGCTTAACTATATTAAGTCTCAGTTAACTGACTCCAATTATAGTTAACTGAATCTTTCTTATAGTACTAAAACTTAAGTTGTCAAATCCTACTTTCATTTATTTTATCCAATAATTTATTTTATCATTAGCATCACCTCATTTAATTATCTTAATCTTATATGAACCTAAAGATTACATTAAAATCATTTTATTGCACGAACACCTATTTATCCCCTTCTAAAGATATTCTTCACTTTTTTTTTTCTATTCTTGATACTAGAATTGGAAATACATAGCAGAGTTTTTCCCTTAAAAAATTTTTACTTTAACGTTTTGTTCTTAAACCTTTGATTTCTTTTTATTCATGGTTCTTTTAACTTTGATGATTAACATTATAAAGCATGTTGCTAGATTACTACTAATGGATTAGTGATGTTTTATGACATAAATGATATCTCAAATCCATCCAAGCCAGTCAAAATATGCAAGTGTCTTTATTAGCTCATATGAGTTGTCCTTTGAATTCATAATTATTTCTTCTAGTGATTGGGAGGTTTCAAATAAGTGTCTACAATAACAATGAAAAGTTAAATATTGCTATTGCACATTTGATGGTCAAAATTTTCACCTTTAGTATTCTTTCTCTCTAATGAAATTCTTGTTTACGTATTTTAGCATTTCAAGATTCTTATGAATCTTTACATTCATATAAGAAACAAGGATGAGAAAGGAAAATTCCCTCATGAATTAGAGACAAGGAATAAGAGGATAGAGGTTTAAAGGTGAAAGATATAGTAAGAGGGGGTGAATATGTGTTTTATGCCAAAAAAAAAGAAAAATTAGATTTTATATTTTTAAGACAAATAAGATGAATTAACAAGTGATTCGTAATTAAAAAAATGTAATGATGATGCAGAGGGCCAATTACTTTTTAAATTTGCAAAGTAGATGAAATTCTTAAATAACAAAACATAGTTAACTAAAACTAGAACAACAAGCAAATAACAAAAAGGGAAAGTGACAGACACCAGCAAGTATCTTGGCTTGGCCTAAAAAAGCTTATGTCTAGTCCCTTTGAACTTTCAGGAATTTTCTTTAGTAAATAATTCACAACAATATAACAAAATGATTTTCCAAGTGTTTACCAACAATACAAGGTTTATAGTTCACTTTAAACTATATTTATACAAAGATCTTTCTAACAACTCATCCTAAACTTATTCTCTACTCATTTAGGAAAGATTTACCAAAGAATAAAAATTTAATAAACCCTTATATATGAAGGGATTACAAGTGGGCTCAATGAATGCTTTCAAAGCTAAATAGTACTAAAAATGAAGCCTATAATGAATATTAGAGGAGTAAATGCACACAGGAATTTTCTATTCATTACATCTTTACCGCTACCTTTAGCTTGAATGCTTTTATAGTTGATGGAGTCCAAGAAGTTGATGTGACTTAAAGGTTTTCTCTTGACTTCTCTTTTATATTCTAATTTTAAAGGTTTAAGATTTTTTTTTCCTTAAGGGCAAGATTTAGATTTACTTTTAGTGTGTCTAGAAGGGAGGATGCTTTAATGTTAAACACCTTTCCCTCTTCTTGCTGCTTTTCTATAAAATAGCTAATCATAGTGTTTTGGAGAGGAACCTGGCTAAAGCTTGTCTTTCTTATCTCATTTAATGCTCTCGTGAGTTGTTTGAATAAGAATCAAGCACTAAGGCATATCTTATTATTTCTCTTATTTGATAAATGAGACAAACCACTACACGTTGTACTTTATTCTAGAGCATTTTGGCTTTCGAGAGACACATTTGCGTCAAGACAAATTAATGGCTTGGTTTCTTTTGCTTCTAACTAGCTTCATTCCTTGACAACTACAATAAACAATGTATCATATGTATCTTTTGTACACACACACACACATATCTGTAAAATACTTGTAAAATTATTTTGGGTCAACAATAGGGATGGGGACCAAGGAGCCTCTCCTTAGCTCTACTAGCAGGGTTACCATACCTAGGCTAGAAAGTTGTTAAGCACCACAAAAATTTAAAATAAGTTTCTTTTTAAATATTAGTTATCATGTTTCCCTTTATTCTTTTTTACCAATAGTCTTATCATTTTTGTTATTTTTATTTCTTCTCTTACCTTTATAATGTATTTTGATAAATTTATTTTATTTTATATAGTGTGTGTATTTTTTTAATTAAAAATTTTATATATTTATTGTGATTCTTATTGTTTATATTTTAATCAAATAAAAATTAAAAATTTAATTAAAATTAACCATAATGAGTATTTAAAATTATTTATCCATTTAAATAATTTTAATTGCAAATTTAAATTAATATACGAGCTCTTTTCAATAATTTGACAATAAAATATACTTTTTTGATAGATCTGCAAAATACAAGAATTGAAAAAAAGCTCCTATCAAATGATTTTGTCAAACCAAATTATTTCTTTCTTATTGTGCTTTTTTCTTAAAACTCCATTTAAAAAATAATTTTAAAATAAGCAAAAGTCTATGCCAATCTTGAACGAGCTCTTAAATTAGTCTTTTACATTTATTCAATTTTTGAAGAAATTCATATTATTAATTTTAGAGAAAAGTAGACAAAACGTATGCAAGATGTATTTTAACAATGACCTATAAAGTGTTTTGGTCTCACACACATATTTTTTTTATTTTCTAAAATTAATATTGTCAATTTCATAGTATGCACATCCATATTTTACTTGTATATTAACATTCTCAAATATAATATCTGAGCATGCATAATGTTGAAAAAAAAACATATAATATTTGAGCATAAAATAACTAACATGTTATTTTAAATTTCATATTTAATATGTTATTAAAAATATAAATTAATGAATGATAAGGTTGTTAAAAAATGAAAATGGCTTTGCTTTATATATGCATATGCATGTGTGCATATATATATATGTGATTGTCGTCAAAGAAGTAGAAATGTGCATCTAAGCAATGTTGAAACAATTTTATTAGGGAAATATCTTATTGCGGTCTACTTTTTAGGCTATAAGGTTCTATGAAGTTCGTTGCAACATTTATACGATTTTATATAGCTTTCTGTACCTAAAAAAAGAGGCTTGTAACAACAGCTAGTTGAGGGTCTTTGCATTAAAAGAATTCCAACCTTCTTTGTGCCTATTTTTTAGACATTTCAAAATATTCAAGTAAACAAAGACACTTAAAAAATGACAACCGTGATCACTTGGGTCTAAAATCATGCTTAAGTCTCAGACACATGCATGGAAAATTCTTATGCTACCCATTTCCTCACTACCTCACAACATAGAACTTAGCACAACAATTCAATCCTTGACAAAATGATGGAATGATATATAGTGCTATTGCAGTCAAACCCTGGGCTAAACCACACAAAATTTGGGTTGATCATGAGAGAGAAAGAGAGAATTTTATGGTTATATTATTTGAAAACAATTATTCACACAAATTCATATGAAATCCTTAAAAGTTTAGTACATAACAACTCAAGCAAGAAAGAAACATGGTTCATTTTCAGTTTTGAATTGTTTAAGGTCCAACCAAGTCACCAATTCTCCAGGTGGTTTTGCTTCTCAAAAAGAGGGAATGATCATCTTTTTTTGAATAGTTAAATCTTGAACAATCCTCAACCTAAAATTAGGTGCGTTAAAAATGCAACCCATTTGGCTATAGCCAAATTAAGAAGATAAAAGAAAAATAGAACAATATCGTTAATGAAATACAACTTGAATATGAATTCTTTTTAGCTATAATTATGTTACCATTTTTTTCACACATGATATAAGCATGAATTTTTTTCTAAAAAAAATCCATATAAATTTATAAAATTAGCTTTCAATTAAAAAAGTTTGAAAATTTTAATTAACCAAACCTTTAAAAAGATATAAAAATTGATAAATATTAGTATAATATATAAACATGATTTTTTGGGGGTATTATCAACAAAGAGTGAAGTTTTCAAATACCACATTTTTAAATATAAAACCATAAATCAATTTTAATGCTGGGAGAAAGCATCCAAATTTGTGAGTTGCATGTACGCAGTGTAAGCTCATGATGTCTGGCAATGACACATGCCAAATCTCCTTGAACTTAGACCATCAATTTAGGAAAGATTTGCCAAATAATGAAAATTTAATAAACCCTTATATATGAAGGGATTAGAAGAGGGCTTAATGAATGCTTTTAAAGCTAAAGAGTACCCAAATCTAAGCATATAATGAATATTAGAGAAGTAAATGCATAAAGGAATTTTCTATTAATTACTTCTTTACCACTACCTTTAACTTGAATGCTTTTGTAGATGATGGAGTCCAAGAAGTCATTGTAACTTAAAGCTTTTCTCTTGACTTCTCTTTGATGTTTTGATTTTGAAGGCTTAGGATTTTTTTTAGTTGGGAGCAAGATTAGGTAAGATCTAGATTTCCTTTTAGTCTAGAAAAGAGGATGCTTCAATGTTAAACACTTTTCCCTCTTAAACACCTTTCCCTCTTCTTGCATCTTTCATGTAAAACAACTAATCATAGTGTCTTGGAGAGGAGCCTAGCTAAAGCTTGCCTTTCTTATCTCATTTAATACTCTCGTTAGTTGTTTAAATAAGAACCAAGCACTAAGGCATATCTTATTATTTCTCTTACTCGATAAATGAGACAAACCATTGCATGGTGTACTTTATTCTAGAGCATTTTGGCTTTTGAAAGACACATTTACGTTAAGACAAATGGTTAGCTTGGTTTCTTTTGTTTCTAATTAGCTTCATTCCTTGACAAATGTAATAAACAATGTATCATATGTATCTTTTACACACACACACATATATATGTAAAATACTTGTAAAATCCTTTTAGGTTAACAATAGGGATGGGAACTAGGGAGACTCTCCTTAGCTCCACTAGGAAGGTTGCCTTCCTTAGGATAGGAAGTTGTTAAGCATCATAAAAATTTAAAACAAGTTTTTTTAAAAAATATTAGTTACCATGTTTCCCTTTATTCTTTTTTACCAATAGTCTTATCATTTTTGTTATTTTTATTTCTTCTCTTACTTTTATAATGTATTTTGATAAATTTATTTTATTTTATATAGTGTGTGTAATTTTTTATTAAAATTTTTGTATATTTATTGTGATTTTCATTGTTTATATTTTAATCAAATAAAAATTAAAAATTAAATTAAAACTTACCATAATGAGTATTTAAAATTATTTATCCATTTAAATATTTTAATTGTAAATTTAAATCAAAATAACTTTTCAATAATTTGACAATAAAATGTATCTTTTTGATAGATCTGCAAAATATAAGAATTGAAAAAAGCTTTTATCAAATAATTTTGTCAAACCAAATTACTTCTTTCTTATTGTGCTTTTTTTTTTTTCAAAACTTCATTTAAAAAAAATTTTAAAATAAGCAAAGTCCATGCCAATCTTAAAAGAGCTCTTAAATTAGTCTTTTGCATCTATTCAATTTTTGAAAAAAATTAATATTATTAATTTTAAAGAAAAGTTGACAAAACATATGTAAGATTTATTTTAACAATGACCTATAAAGTGTTTTGGTCTCACACATATATTTTTTTATTTTCTAAAATTAATACTATCAATTTCATAGTATACACATCCATATTTTACTTGTATATCAACATTCTCAAATATAATATTTGAGCATGCATAATGTTGAAAAAAACATATAATATTTGAGCATAAAATAACTAACATGTTATTTTAAATTTCATATTAATATGTTATTAAAAATATAAATTAATGAATGATAAAGGTTGTTAATAAATGAAAATGGCTTTGCTTTATATATATATATATATATATATATATATATATATATATATATATATATATATATATATATATATATATATATATATATATATATATGATTGTTGTCCAAGAAGTAGAAATGCACATCTAAGCAATGTTGAAACAATTTTATTGAGGAAATATCTTATTGCGGTCTACTTTTTAGGCTGTAAGGTTCTACGAAGTACTTTGCAACATTTATATGATTTTCATATAGCTTTCTGCACCTAGAAAGAGAGGCATGTAACAACAGCTAGTTGAGGTTCTTTGCATTAAAAGAATTCCAACCTTCTTTGTGCCTATTTTTCAAACATTTCAAAATATTCAAGTAAAAAAAAGACACTTAAGAAATGATGACTGTGATCACTTTGGTCTAAAATCATGCTTAAGTCTCAGACACATGCATGGAAAATTCTTGTGCTACCCATTTTCTCACTACCTCACAACATAGAACTTAGCACAACAATTCAATGCTCGACAAAATGATGGAATGATATATAGTGCTATTGCAGTCAAACCTTGGGCCAAACCACACAATTTGGGTTGATTATGAGAGAGAAAGAGAGAATTTTATGGTTGCATCATTTGAAAACAATTATTTACACAAATTCATATGAAATCCTCAAAAGTTTGGTACATAATGTTGGCCCAAGGTTGATTGGCTTAAAGACTTTGATGATAATAAAACATTATGAAAAAGTCTAAGAATCTGACTCGGCCCAATAAGCTATGCTTCAATTAATTTGGTGTTTCTTACTTTCATTATGTGCCAAACAACAAACTGCTTTATGAGAATAAGATAAATGAGTTATGGCTCATTATGTAAAATTAGTTTAGATAGAAAAATGTTAGTAGCATCTGTCACTGCTTAATTACTCAAAAATAGATTCTTGTCTTAACCCTGTTTCAAGCTTTGTGATTTGCATTCAATTCGAGTTAGCTAGATAAGCTGTATAGATTAACAAACCCTATGAAGGCTAAAGGTTTTGAACGTTGGAGAAAATTCAAGCTTGTGCCAATTAAGTCAAACGATAGACGATTCGAGTTGTCTCTAATGGATAGTCAAAACAAAAGTTTATAAATGCTTGAAGCTGTACATGCTACAAAGATATAGAGATACAAAACATATAGAAAAATCAAGAAAGAAGAGCTATGCATTTGAAATGTGATTACTTACTTAAGAATTGATATATTTGAAGCATTCCTATGTGGGTTCAATATTCATTGTAAAAGGAAAGGAGCGTTGATTGAAAGTTAACAAATAGTTGTTGGTGAGCTATTGAAAACCTTCCTCTGAAATCACCAAGTGGTGAGAATTATAAGTGGTGTTAACCACGTCTTTGTAAGTTTTGTTATTTAGTGAAAAATCCCTTAAGTGTTATAAGAGGACTGGATATAGATTAAGGTAGATCGAACTAGGATAACTCTCTGTGTGCATTTTTCTTTTATACTGATCACCGGTCCTTTACTTTTAGAAGATCTTACTCTGATATTGATTGCATTATTAACTGCATCTCATAATATTTCTGCATCATCTCAACATTGGCATAAATATATTTGCCCATTATATATTTGTCCATTCAAAGGTACTTCACTTTTCTTTAAGTAAAGATAGAAGACCATTGGTCCTTCACTTTCAAAAAGTATTAAAATTGCATATTCAGCATATCACACCTATTCACCCCCTTTAGATGTAATCATCACACAATAGCTCAAGAAAGAGAGAAACATGGTTTATTTTAGTTTTGAATCATTCAAGGATCAACCAAATCACCAATTCTCCAGGTGATTTCGCTTCTCAGAAAGAGGGAATTATCATCTTTTTCCAAATAGTCAAATTTTGAACAATCCTCAACCTAAAATTTGGTCCCTTAAAAGTATAGCCCATTTGGCCATAGCCAAATTAAGAAGATAAAAGAAAAATAAAACAATATCGTGAATGAAATACAACTTGAATATGAATTCTTTTTGACTATAATTATGTTATCATTTTTTTCACACATGATATAAGCATGAAGGTTTTTTCCTGAAAAAATCTATATAGATTTATAAAATTAGCTTTCAATTAAAAAGTTTAAAATTTTTAATTAACCAAACCTTTAAAAAGATATAAAAATTGATAAATATTAGTATAATATATAAACATGATTTTTTTGGGGTATTATCATCAAAGCGTGAAGTTTTCAGATGCCGCATTTTTAAATATAAAACCATAAATCAGTTTTAATGCTGGGAGAAAGCATCCAAATTCGTGAGTTGCATGCACGTAGTGTAAGCTCATGATGTCTAGCAATGAGACATGCCAAACCTCCTTAAACTTAGACCATCAATTTTTATCATAGATTCATAGTACTGAAAGTAAAGACATGTCAAGATGAGAATGAAACTTATGGTGCTTATTGCTCAAGTAACTTCAGTGTTCATCTTCGAATTGTTATTAGCAACAAACTAATTGTTTGTTTGTCCTTATAGGGAAAAAAAAAAAACAGCTGGAGACAAGTGATTCAATACATCCAGAAGACTAGTCCATGTACTGACTATATGCATACAGTTCAGGAAGGTAATTCATAAACAATATATGTCCGTACATGTACAGATACAAAAATAATGATTGACACGTAGTCTCGTGTGGAGTTGCACTATAGATGGCTTAGTGCGACTTGTCCAGACTTTATATAATAAAAGATTAATATAATATTATTGAAATTTTGGTTATCTCTTGTACTGGATGCCGTGCATTAAAACAAAGAAAAACAAAAAGTGAATCTCACTAATTTATTTTTTTTTCTTGTATAAATAGAGAGAAAGAAAAATAGGGGTGTGAATTTTATATGAGCAGAACTTATTCTTTGTTTCTTTCTCTCTCTTATTGCACTTACGGAGAGAGGATTCAAATTGAATATTATGAATTTCATGTTCAAAATAATTATTACTTCCCAACTTTAACTCTTTTGGCGCTATATCGTCCTCATCTTTTTTTAAGTATGATAGACAGTACCAGGGGGAAAGAATTGGATTGTAGTTAGCAAGTATAATAAAATCTAAGAAACTGAAATTTGGCTTCTATTGCCCTGAAAGATCTAGATTGGTTAGAGATATATATACCAAAATATTACTCGCTTTATCTAGTTTATATGTTTCATTTTTCTATTATGATATGTCTTAAAGATGCATATATGTCTTGTTTAAAGTTAATTTTTCACTTTCTTCAAGGGTCCTCTTTTTTTTTTTTTTTTTTTCCTAATAAAGCGCCTATGATTAAGATCACACTAGGGTTGCATCAACTTTTTATAATTAAATGAAATTTTAAAATAAAAAAGGAGAGCTTGTGACTTTAAATCTGAATTTTTATGTGAAAAGATATGTTAAAGATTATAATAATGAAAAAAAAAATCTTATTTCAGACTCCTGGTCCTCAATATATAGTGGGAGTTTCAATCGAGTCATTCGCAGATAATTTTTTTAATTTAATCTCTCAATTATTAAAATATTTGTAATGTCCTTCCTTCCGTTTTCACATAAAATTTAATGTTCATAGTGTTCCCACTTACAGATCTAATTTGATGTGAGTTAATTGTGCTAAATAAGCAATTAACACATGAGTAATCAAATTCTTAAATTTAATGTTAAATTTTATATTACGTAATGGAAATTTTGTTAGGTGTACCTGAAGCATGGTGCACTTAAAAAAATTAATGGTTAGGATTGAATTTGTACAGGTGGGGTCCATGTGCAGTACAGGTGGGGTCCACGTGCAGAGTAAATCTGAACCGTAGAGTGTACAAATGACGTGGAGCACCAAGTGTACGTAAAAATTGCTCTACGTAATGGAAGAGAATAGTAACACCATAAGCATTTTAATAATTGAAGGATAGTAACACCATAAGCATTTTAATAATTGAAGAATTAAATTAGCAAAACTAATCTATAAAGGACCAGATAAAAAAATTCACCTGCCTATTAAAAATCAAATTATATTTTTCCTCAAAAATAATTCTTCAACCTTTACTTAATAACTTATTCTTTTGAATTAAAGTCTTCACTACCGGTATAACACTGAATTATCTGAATATCTGTATGCATATCATGCTCAACTATATCCGCCCCTTAATTTGGCGAAACGTACAGTTTTCCCGTTGCAACTCTGAACCTTAAGAATGTTCCTAAATCAGTTACATTATTTGCCGTCATTTCTGAAGCTTGCGATATTTTGATGTGTTAAAGTTAAGATATTTTTGTAAATTTCAATTTTCAGGCTTATTTTTGTATAACAATGGAGTTCGGTTAGTTATTAGAGTTTCTTTTTCCTTAAACCCATGCTATCATATTTTGTACATATATATAAGCTTACTGAAGATGAAGAAAACGAAAAAGCACTAACGCTTATCTGCATTTCTATTCTGGTGTGCAGCGTCTGCTAAAGGACCCTCAGCAAGCGAATGGACTAGCTAGAAACTCAATAATATATTAAATGCAGAATCCAACTTCATTAATGGATATTTTTCCATATCATTTTCAGAGCTCAAAGTGGCGTGTTTTCTTTGCCACAAATAAAAACCGATTGATCCCGTCAAAATGGAGCAGAGACCAAAGAAAAAGGAAAAACTAATGAAAAATTCAGTATAACAAATTCTAAGAGCAGTGACACTAACTGGCATTTATTGATAGATCCATCGTCCATATATTCTGCTAAAAAGCATTTCAGCTTGATTAAAAGCTACTTATTGGAATTATATGTTCAGTAATTTAATATAGCGATAAAAAGATATATATATATATATATATATATATTGTAGTTAAGTTTGGAAGAAAAGGACGTCACTACACAGGGAACAAAGTATATCCCATTGTAATGACAAAAAGATAATGTGCCAACAACCAATGGATGAAGTTTTGGATAGAACCAATGATTCAGAGAAGTCAGTTCCATTTTTGCTTGGAAATTAAGATTTTTTTTAAGCCAATTTTAAAAATAGGATGAAGACGAAGAAATTGAAAACATTCCTCATATAGAATCTCAGCATAAGAGCCGGCTTGTTGATGCTTTTCCTATGAGACAAACTTCAAGAGTTGCCGTCCCATGCATGATGTGATTATTATATTTGTTAATTATTTATTCATTTTTACGTATATACTACTTGCAGGGTTAAGTCCTCATTCCTCTCTCTCTCCCTCTCTCTTACATAATCTGTAGACTATTCCAATTAATTACACGAAGAAAATAATTGCTGCAGCCTCACATATTAGTGTTTAATTTCACATGGAGACTGACTGACGATGCATGCATTTGATCATTTTGTGAAATCAATGTGTGGAAGGTGGGAGTTTTATTATGAATATGGTCTAAGCAAGACTTTTTTATTTGGAATTAAAAGCTATGAATGTGTAATAATTTGAATTAGTGGACCGTACTAAAATTAATTATGTCATAATTCTGTCATTCTACTTATTAATTATACTTTTGTTATATATACACGCATAAGCAGGGCAAATAAAAATTAAGGAAAAACGAAAATGACGTTAATAAGTATTAGGTGTCATAAAAATTTTGGTAACAAGTATTTTATCAAGAAAATTTGACATAGTTTTAGTTAATTATTTGGAATTTCTATGTTGAACAAAAGCAAAAGAGGAAAATAGAGAGTGATAATGTAATTAAAGGTTCTCATGAAAACTGTAAATTGGTGTTATTAAACTGAGACTCAGTCAATTCCGATATATGCTGCAATATCCTTATGTGTACATTATAGCTCTTAAAGTAAAGGTATGTATTTGAGGGTGGATTGGAAAGATGATTAGCTAGAATGCGAGCAAGTCGGAAGTACTATTGTGTATGTACCTAAAGTTTTATTAAGTCAAACTGATTTCATAAATATTGTAAAATTCGGATGTTTCATAACCAAAAACAAAGGTTGATTCCGTTTGAATTCTGCATCTTGAGATTATGTATATTGACTGTGTTACTACAACTTTGTTGATAAAATGGGTGAGAAGTCTTGTCCAATAAATATATTTGGAATAATAGCCAATAACAATTAAATAAATTATATACTTTGGGATTTCAACAAAAAAGGAAATTATATGTTGTGGAACAAACTACTGATAAGTGGTGACAGATGACCATAGCTAAATTATTGGTAGTAAGGTAAGAATTTCAATTTTGTTAATTTTCATAGGTAATTTTGTCAAATTTTAGAGCTATGCAATAATTTTAATTATAAATAATTAATTTTTAATTATAAATAATTGGTGTTTGCACATCATAATAAAAATAACTTAATGATATAATTTATAAAATATTATATTCGTACCTATCAAAGTATATATAATTTATTTATTTAAGTATTGTTTCATAAAATTTAAATATATAATATATTTAATTACAGAATTAGAATTTTCAGTCATAGATGTAATTTTTTTGAATATATGAGAAGTTCAAATAATTTTGAAAACTTTTTAAATTCTTTTTACAGTAATACATTTAAAAAAATTATTCTTTCTTCCTTTTAATTAATTCCCACCGACTTAAGATTCCTTCGTGAGAGAGCTAAAAGTTGGATAAAAAATCCTTGTCTTTTCTTAGTTATCATACCGTATCTCCTTTAACCTAATTTAATTAAAGAAGGTGGATATTGCCTGTCTAATTCTTTTTATCGTTATTAAATTAGTTTGCGTTTTAATTTATGATCAATCTAACTACTTCTGTAATTTCTGAGCCGGATTTGAAGTTGTATAACCTCCCATATGTATGCTCATGCGCATGCTGTGAAAGATGCCTAGTTTTATACACAAGCTTAAATTTGTCATATAGGAAAAAATTGTAATAAAAGCTTCGTGTAATAGAGAAGATTTTTGAGAAATTAATTTTCAACGTATCGGAAAAGCATATATATATATATATATATATATATACATATATACTGGATTGCAAATGGTTCTCATAGGATATTTTAGTTGATTATAATACAATCCGAAAATATTTGTTACCTTTCATCATTTAAAACATTTTGAAGTGTTCTTAAACATACATTGTCAACAAATTCTCGCTAGCTCCAACTAACATAATGTTTAAGTATTTCATTATCAAAACATAAATCAAAAAAGAAAGAAACAAAAAAATTAATATTATCATTTGGTCTATATATATTTTCAAAGTTAAGCTCTTCCAATTATTTTCTCTTCTTATTTTGTTACCCAATTAAATAAAAATGATTACATTCATATACATTTATTTCATATGTACCAAAAAATTATAAGATTTGGGTGTCCTAGTAATCATTTTTTGAAGTCTCTAAAGTGAATTAGTATATTAATATTTTAAGTTCGGGGTTACCAACCTTTTCACTAGGATTGCAAAGGGTATTAAAGTAAAAAATTTCTGCATTTGCAGTTAATATTCTTCCATATTAAAAACAATAGTATTTAAATATTTTTTTTATTTACCCAAAAAAATAATTTTTTGGTTGTAAATCCTCTATTTTGTCTCGGGCACAACACATTGTGGTGTACACAATAGAAAATTTGTCCATTTCTGTGCAACACTTCATCCATTTGTTTTTTTTTTTTTTTTGAAATTAAAAGTTTTGCAATGCTACACAAAGATATGCACAGCAGAAGAGCTGTGAGCAATTTTTTTCAAAATAAAAGTAACCCCAAATTTGGTGTTGTGCGACATATATATATATATATATCTCTCTCTCTAATCTCTACCCTGATATACTCTTCTGTGCCTTTTGGCACAGAGATTAATCAAGTGTTTGGCATATCCTGTATGTGCTTGGTTGGGCAGAAGATAGCGTCGTTTTACCACAAGCCTTCCATTGACATTATTCTAGACATCCTTCCTCTTTTAAATGGTTGACGATGCTTACATTTTCAATCTGAAACATTGCTATTTAAAGTTTAAACATATAAATAAAGTATAGTGATATTAAAACATTATTTTTATTTTAAAATTACTTAAATACTCACAATATTTTTTTTTCTTTCATATCCAAAAGTAGAAGTATTTGTGACCCATTCAAAACATGAAAATTAATAATTTTCACAACACTAACAAGGAGATTAACAAATTTCTTTTAAGTTTGAATAATTTACATAAAATTTCATATTTAACCAATTGTCTGATTAAAGTACTCATAGAAATTAGCACTTAATTTAGAATAAACTATTATTAGCTTAAAAAGAAAAAAGAGAAAAAATATTATATAAATATGTTAGTCCATAAGTAATCTAATAAGGGGATTTAATTAGATTTTAAAATTATTTTTTCAATAAATTAGGATTCTTATTGTAAATGACAAGTTCCTACACTTTTAAGAAGCACTTTAAGCACAAAAAAAAAGGAGTAGGAAAGAGAGAGAAATTACATAATCGTTTTATCTTGGTTTACACAAAAAGTGATATATATCTAATTCCCAAGTATAAAGCAACAAATTTTTATTATAATGGACACTCATAAGGATACAAAGCAACCTTAGACATAGATTCAACTTCTAAGTTTTTACTACCTAATTACTTCCAAAGTAACCTCACATGGGTTAGCACTCAGCATTTACAACATTTTCTCACTCTTAGTTTTTTTTTTTCAAAGCTTCTTAAAAGCTCTAAACACAGGCCAACTTAACAAATTCAACTCTCTAGTTTTACAGTCTTTCCCTTGCTAGATTTCTCTCTCAAGGTACCTAAAAATTTAAGGCAACAGTATAAACAGGGTTAAATGCACAAAATTTACTAAGGGTTCTCTACTAACTCAATCAAAACAAAATAAGCAATAAAATGCATTAAATATCAGCATGAGACTTGAAAGGATAAGCATTCAACATTTTGTTTTCCATCTTCAAAAGTTTTTCTTTAAATAGGGTAACTATTTAGCATAACCATTAGATAGTAGCTTCTTTTATTAATTGCGTAGATCGACTCCAATGCCAAGGAATCCCTGTTTTGAATGCTTTAGACCAACCATTGATGATATCAACATTTTTTTTCCATTTTGAGTTGTATTTTATGTATAAAAAGTTGACTCAATTAAGTGCACATTTATAAGAGCTAGGAGGCTTGAAGATCTTTTATTCCTACAATTCTATCTCTACTTTTTTCAAACAAGTATTTTTATTTTTCAACTTTTTGAATTCTCATGCTTTCTTTTTAATTCCTTAAGCAATGATGGCTCATTATAAGTGTAGGGATCATAAATCATATTAATATAATCCAATGCCTATTCATATTAAGAGTATTCATATTAGAGCCAATGAAAATCTTTCTTTATTAACACCTCGATCCACTTGAAAACTTTCCATATATAAATCCTTAAAAAACATTTCTTATAAAACCTTGACTTAATTTGATATACTATTTTTAATAATAATTATTAAACACATTTTAGCCCATATAAAATAAGTTAAACCATCAAAGTATCTTTGACCCAAAAATAATATTTTCTGAAATTATAATTTCAGCCTAATTAAATATGCTTTTTAAAGATCACTTTAATTAAAAAAGTTTGACATAATTAAAATAGTAAAAATTATTTTGATCCAACAAAATCTATAAAAGAAGAATTCCTCTATTTTTTGTTTTGTTTATTTAGATAACTAAGGAATTAGCCCTTTGCCCTATCTTTGTTATTATAAAGGGATTTTTTTTCTTAGTGGTAGACTGCCTATTTTGTTATTCGTAAGTAATTAATAATTCAAAAAAATAAAATTCTTATGTAAAATCCGTTTAAATGTGATTGTGTATGCATTCATTCATCGCTTTGATTAATCAGACCTCCTCGGGTTCGCTATTTATTTAAATATTCAATTTACGTAGGTGGCTCTGCGTTCTGTCTGGACACACAATATAAACTCTGGTTATTGTCTCGTCTCTTTCTGCTTACAACCATCTTTCCCCATTTCTCACGCATTTGAAAACGCATGGCTTTTTGTGGGACTTTCCTTAATCCCAACCAGTACTCTATCTCTCCATGCCATAAAGCTCCGACCCCAAACCATGTTTGCAGAAAACAGGTCAATCAAATTACTAGCTCCATTTCTTTTGCCTTTTACACCATTTAAGGCCCCATTTTCTGTTTTATGAATTCCTCTCTCTCTCTCTCTCTCTCTCTCTCTCTCTCTCTCTCTCTCTCTGTGTTTAACTTTTAATTATGGGTTTCTGTTCTTGCGTTTTACCGTGATATTTCATTGAAGGTGCAATGATGGTTGATGTTTATTATGTGTGACTGCAAGACAGTTCCGTGTGAGAGCTTCGACAAGGAGTTCACATGACGGGGAAAGGACGATTATAAGGAAAACAAAAGATGGGTGGAAGATCAATTATTCAGGACAGAAACCAGCGACGCCATTGCTGGATACAATCAATTATCCCGTTCATATGAAGAATCTATCCTTACAGGTGAACTATTTAAGAACTCTGAATCGTGGGCATATTTTCTTGTCCATCATAGGCACAAAGATCTCCTGTTTGTGCCGAGTTGTCTTAAATTTCTACATATTATATATCAGGATCTTGAACAACTTGCAGCAGAGCTAAGAGCAGATATTGTTTATATTATATCTAGTACTGGTGGGCATCTTAGCTCAAGCTTAGGAGTAGTGGAGTTAGCAGTGGCCCTGCATTATGTTTTCAACACCCCAGAAGACAAGATGACATGGGATGTTGGTCACCAGGTCAGTCTTCTTTTCTCTTGCTTTTGAATAGAAATTGAACTTCAATCATGTAGAGAAATTCGCTCTTGTAGTGAAAAAACGATTTATTCTTCTCGTTTTGTGTAAGAGGATCTAAGCAGATATCAAATTGCAGGCATACCCACACAAGATTCTCACAGGTCGAAGGTCCAGGATGCATACCATTAGGAAAACTTCAGGGCTAGCAGGGTTCCCTAAAAGGGATGAAAGCGTTCATGATGCTTTTGGGGCAGGGCACAGTTCAACAAGCATTTCTGCCGGTCTTGGTGAGATTCTCAAATCTTGAGATCAACGCATTTCATAGAACAAAAAATTACAGACTGAACTGTGAAATTCTCAATGCTCTCTCTTTTTCTCTCTCTCTGGCTACAAAAATTGGCAGGCATGGCAGTTGCAAGGGATCTGTTGGGAAAGAACAACAGCGTCATTTCAGTGATCGGAGATGGGGCAATGACGGCCGGTCAAGCTTATGAGGCCATGAGCAACGCAGGATTCCTTGACGCTAACATGATAGTTATACTGAATGACAACAAGCAAGTTTCTTTACCAACTGCCACACTTGATGGCCCTGCAACTCCAGTTGGAGCCCTCAGTAGTGCTTTAAGCAAAATTCAGGCAAGCACCCAATTCCGCAAACTTAGAGAAGCTGCAAAGGTAAATCTTCTAAACTCTTCTTAGTAACCAACTTAATAATTTCGGTGCTTATGTCAAATTTCAATACCGTGTGGCGCCTGACTCTAATTGTATCTGTTAAAGGGCATCACAAAGCAGTTAGGGGGGGAAACACACGAAGTTGCAGCAAAGGTAGATGAGTACGTAAGAGGAATGATCAGCGCATCTGGGTCTACACTTTTTGAGGAGCTCGGCTTATATTACATCGGCCCTGTGGATGGTCATAACATTGAAGATTTAGTCGGCATTTTTCAAAAAGTCAAAGCGATGCCCGCCTCGGGTCCAGTTTTGATTCACGTAGTGACAGAGAAAGGGAAAGGATTCCCCCCAGCAGAGGCAGCAGCCGATAAAATGCATGGTGAGATAGGAATTTGTTTGTGAGAGATGTGATGGATAATTCTTAATGAGGCTCATATTTCTCACACTTTCAGGTGTTGTCAAGTTTGACCCAAAAACAGGTCAACAATTTAAGCCGAAGTCCTCAACACTTTCATTTACCCAATACTTTGCTGAATCCTTGATAAAGGAAGCCGAAATAGACAATAAAATAGTAGCCATTCATGCAGCCATGGGTGGGGGGACGGGTCTAAATTATTTCCAGAAAAGGTTTCCAGAACGCTGCTTTGATGTGGGGATAGCTGAACAACACGCAGTTACGTTTGCTGCTGGGTTAGCAGCGGAAGGTCTCAAGCCATTCTGCACTATCTATTCATCATTCCTGCAACGGGGATATGATCAGGTGAGAAAATAACAGTAGAAAGAAACAAGCCACACTGAATTTTTTCTCATATGCTGGTTTAATGTTAGTAAACTATCATCAAATAATCTCACAGCTGTGATTTATAATGAATATGAAGGTGGTGCATGATGTAGATCTTCAGAAACTACCTGTCCGCTTTGCTATGGATAGAGCTGGTTTGGTTGGCGCAGATGGACCAACCCATTGTGGTGCATTTGATATCACATACATGGCTTGCTTGCCCAACATGGTGGTCATGGCTCCATCTGATGAAGCTGAACTGATGCACATAGTTGCAACAGCAGCAGCCATAGATGACAGACCAAGCTGCTTTAGATTCCCAAGGGGCAATGGAATTGGAGCCGTTTTGCCCCCCGGTAACAAAGGAACCCCACTTGAGGTTAGCATAAGTAATAAGTAAACATTTTCTATACAGAATACTGGATAAGTAATCAAATCCAGACATTTATGGCTATGCAGATAGGAAAAGGCAGAATACTGATAGATGGCAGAAGCGTTGCTATTTTAGGATATGGTTCTATAGTTCAACAATGCCTGCAAGCCGCAAAAATGCTCAAAACACAAGGTGTTTCTGTGACAGTTGCTGATGCTAGGTTTTGCAAACCTTTGGATACTGATCTAATAAAGCTACTAGCTAAGGAGCATGAAATTCTCATCACAGCGGAAGAAGGTTCTATTGGAGGTTTTGGATCTCATGTGTCACAATTCTTAAGCTTAGCCGGTATCTTGGATGGACCTTTAAAGGTAATTCATCCTCTATGCAGATGGGCTACCTCTTCAATGATTTCTTTGTAAGACTACCATTCTTTCTTCATCTCCCCCATTCTTCCCGTTTTGATTTTCTTTTGAGCTTCGCCTGCAGTGGAGATCAATGATGCTTCCTGATAGATACATTGATCACGGATCACCCCAAGATCAGATTGAAGAAGCAGGACTGTCATCAAAGCATATTGCTGCAACAGTCTTGTCTCTTCTGGAGAGGCCAAAAGAAGCTCTTCTGTTCGAGTAAAATCACAGGTGGAACGAAATTCTCATTCTCAGACTTGAAAAATATATCCTTCTAAGGCTCCACGTTGGCTGTGCGCGAGTGGAAGCTGCAAAATGCTACCCTAGTAATCCATTTTAAGAGTACTTCTAATCTGGATTGACATCCCCTTAAACCCACGTCTTAATGCACCCATATTAAGAGGGAGGATCATAAGTGAGTCGAGAAAATATGCCTTAGCAACATGTGACTATAGTATCTTACCTTTTGTACATTAATTGAATGAAAGTAGTTACTAATTAAGAGATAAATATACATTACATAGGTCATCAAAATCATGATTGCAAATTAAGCAACAGTAGGCTACTCTCTCTGGTAATAAGCAAGAACGCAAAAATCTTTCTCCGTCATCTGAAATCTGCAACATGTCAGTCCTTGGCTTGATGCCAAGTTATAGCCATATTGTAGTGAGTTTATGACCAATATCGACTCAAATATTAAAGGATATTCATTAGTGATTAACCACACTTGCCTATAATGTAACCATTTAAAAAATACAAGGCTTCAATTACCGTTAGATGCACAAGCATTTGCCACTCAATTCTACTAGCATTTCTGAAGGCAAGACTGCAGGGATCTGTTTAACAAATACAGGCTTATATCCTTCAGGGAGAGTCCATTCACATCTTCAGTGATTGCAGAGCTTAGAGCAACTAATTCTACCAAAAGTTGAAAAAACATTTACATGCAGGGAAGATTGTCTTGTTAATCCATAAGTAGATGTAACAATCATAAAGCCAAGTGACACCCAATATATCAAATTCCAATATCTCTTAAATCACATTGATTACGAAAGCATATGCATCTACCTACCTGCTTATTTTCACTTCTACGGACCAGCATACTCTAAGCAATTCTAATCATAAAAATCGACCAGAAAGGAAGGAAGACATGCTTACAATAAATCTTCATCTCTTAAAATTTTTCACGTGTTCCTACTTGGACACAAATGAAGGAATCAGGCTAGGTTTATTACACACTCATCTAACAGATATACTGGATTTGCAATCTACTAAGTACCAGACTCAGAATTTTAATGACACGCACAAAATGGGGATCTAAAGGGAAACGTATATATAATGAATAGGATTCACCAATAATCTCGACAGGAACAAAGCCCTCCTTTAAAATGATGGAATCTCTTAGCATCTCTAGCAATAATATCTCTCCCAGTAAGTAAAGAAACAAATTTTATCCAATTGTGACAGTCCCCACAAACTCTAAGATTCTTAAATATCCTGACGCTACTAGTCCTACCATTAGTCTTCCACAAAGTAAAAGCTATGGCTAGTTTTTCACTATGATAATATAAAGAACTTATCTTCTTCTCTTCCTCTAAATCCTGCAACACAAATTTTGTATCAGGATTATAACCCAGAGTTTTAACCTTCTCAGTTAATTGAAGCAACATTTCACAAATCTCATGAGCCCTTGGGTAAGACAAATCTCCAGCCATAAAAGTATGAACCTCTCGATCAACGTCAACCCAACTCATTGCAGGATTTTTCTTCACTTTTAAATCCCTTATTGTGCTTTTCATCTGAATAACCTTGTTCCATTTTCCTGCTGAAGCATAAAGATTTGACAAGAGGATATGAGTTCCCTCATCCCCAGGAGCAAGCTCAAGCACTTTCCTCGTAACTCTCTCTGCCATCTCCACCTCTCCATGATTCCTACATGCGCTTAGCAGTGTCCTCCATAGGACCACATCTGGATTGCTCACATCCTCTATTAACATTTCAGCCTCTTCAAATCTCCTACATCGTCCTAGCAAATCAATCATAATAGCGTAGTGATCTCTAGTTAACTCAATATTGTGATTTTTCCTAATGAAGGCAAATATTTGGCAACCTTCTTCGACTAACCCCTCATTGTTGCATGCCAGGAGAACACTTAAAAATGTTACATCATTTGGCTCCAGTCCCAAAATTTTCATCCTTTCGTATAGCTGAAGTGCCTCACGTCCAAAACCATTTTGGGCATAAGCATAGATCATTGAATTAATAGACACTACATCTGTCTCAGTTAATACATCAAAAACAGACCTTGCCATGTCTGTACTTCCACATTTTCCATACAAATTAATCAGTGCTGCACCAGCGTACTTATCACCGTAGAATCCTTTCTTCATGGTTAGGGCATGAATTTGTTTCCCTACCTCAAGCATTGCAAGGCTTGAACAAGCCTGAAGAACGCTAGACAATGTGAACGAATTCGGATTTATTGAACAACGAATCATTTCTCTGAATATTGATAAAGCAACCTCTTCTTTCCCATTTTGCACAAGACCCACTATCAGAGAGGTCCAAGTCACCTGGTTTGCATTAGCCACCTGATTAAAAACTTTTATTGCATCATCAACCATGCTGCACCTTAAATACATCGTAAGGAGTGATGTCTGCGAAGCAACGGCAGATTCAAGACCAGATTTAGTGACAAGGCTGTGAATCAGCTTGCCTTTAACTAAACTCCCCAGATTACCACAACTTATCAAGATGCTTGCAAGAGTATACTCGTTAGCCTTAATTCCCTTATTGACCATGTCCTCAAAAACTTCTAAAGCTTCACTATGATGGCCTTGCTGGGCATAACCAACAATTAAAGCTGTAAACAAGACAACATCTTTCTCCAAAACACGATCAAGCACCAAATGGGCATCCCTCATTTTATCAAACTTTGCATACATATCAACAAGAGCACTAGCAACGAACCCATGGAAAATTTCAAAACCCAATACCACTGACAATCCGTGAGCCCTCTGGCCTTCGCCCAGGAGACCCAAATCTGGAAATACCTTAAAAATATTTGAAAACGTGAACTCATCAGGTAAGACTCCGTCCACAAGCATTTTCTCGAATAGCTCAAGGGCTTCTTTACTCCTTCCATGGCTAACATGAGAAGAAATCATTAAATTCCAAATAACTACATGTCTGTTAGGCAATTCATCGAATAGCCTGCGTGCTTCAGCTAGGCCACCGCACTTGATGTAGCCATCAATAAGCTTATTGCCTAAGGAGAGGTATGAGACACCAGATTTGATAATGTGGGTCTGAACTCCTCTGATGCCTCTTAAAGATTTTGTCTCTCTGTATTGTCCAATCAGAGAAGAATAGAACTGTGTGGCCTCATTGAGACTGGTAGCAGTAGTGGTCAAGGAGGCGTTAACACAGTGCTGAGCAATATGAAACGTTGCAGGATTAAAGAGGTTAATAAGCCGTTTCGATCTTCCTCTTTCACCGCCTGCTTGAAGGATCAACTTCAAATTCATTCGGAGAGAAAGAGTAGTTTCTCCTTTGATACAAAAAATAGAGTTGTTTCTTTCCCATGCGCTCAACTGGTCGTAGAAAATTCAAATTTTTAAGTAAGGGAAAAAAAATTACTATTTTCAAGATAAACTAAATCCAAATGACAAAGGAAAATATCAAAGCATCGAAAATTAAAAGGAGAAATTACATTTACCTACTTCAATTTTTGCCTCAATTAAAATTTTTTTCCTAATTAAAAAGAAATTATAATAAATTTTGCTAGTTTTGTTTCAATAATAGTGTGCTCGAGTGATGCAAAAGGAATGAAAATGTGAAAAAATAAATAGATAGGATGAAAAATAATTTTTATACCTTTATTAAAAAAAGTGATTTAATAGTTAAAATAACGATTTAATATATAAAATAATAATTAGTAGGAAATAATAAATATTATATAAATTATGTAAAAAAAAAATACGTCCACTTTACAATGAATTAAGTGAAGCATAAGTCTTTTGTCATTTAAATATAAAATCTTTAACTACATAAAATTAGTAAATCTATCTCTACCTCCTTTCCAAGTATAGAACAAAGTTCATCCCTTCCCTCTAATCCACTATCCAAATATTAAGGGTGCATATCCAACCCATGCCAATTTGGTATAACTTGGTCACATTGGGTTAGTTAGACTAGACCCCATACAAAATTAAGCAATTAGGCTAAGCTAGCCATATTAGCCAATTTGGCTTAACTTGGTCCAATTAATTTTTTTAAAAAAATTATTTAATAGGAATTTATATAAAATTTTTTTAAGTATAAAATTTAATTTTGTAGGGAACTTATATGAAAAATTTTTTATGGTTATTTTATAATGTTCATGTAATGCCTGCTAAATAAATAAATATGTAAAAATAAAATTAATAAAAATAAATTTTAAAATTTAAAATTAAATTAAAATTTTAAGTTATGATAAATTACCAAAACAAAACTTAGGGTAACAAATTTAAGCCATTATAATTTTTGGAATTTCCATGAACCTTTTAACTTTTTAATTTTTCCTAAAGGGTCTTTATGCCATATGATCCTTAGATTTCACTCCCTGGAGACACATGTAAAATGTAAAGCTAATCCATACTACTTCATGCTTCAAAGTTGATCTTTTCTGCACTTCATTCACTAAAAGTTTCTTTCTATTCTTTTTTGCTCACTATTTTAAGTTCGACCTTAGGGTACTAACTGTAATAGTGTTGAAGAGGCTATGAATTGATCTTCCCTTTCTGTTTTGGAGAAATTTCCATCCTCTCTCACCATTTTTAGTTGCCTTGAAGTTCAACTAGCTTGCTGCAATAGCAACAACACGAATCTTCACACGTGGGGTTTTCTCCATTCTTATAATCAAGTATTATTAAACTTTTGGACAATTTTATGCAACTTCCTTAAACTTGATCTAAATCCCCTATCCCTTAATTTTTTGTCTTTTGCTTTCTTTTCTTTGTTTGGCTCAGTTCCTACTGTACAATGAAGATTTCTTTTCCCTTGTGCTATCCCAGGCTTCCCATTTAAGTGATGTGCTAACCAAGGCTTAAGCCAAGAAACTTGAAGACATCATCTAACCTTAAACTCCTCTGCACCATTTCTTTCTTTCTATTGCCTAATGGTTCAAATCCCTAATATTCTTGTGCCTAAATTTTTGTATCTCATCTTTCCATTTGTTATAATCTCTTGTAGCCACTCACTTAGTGATACTTACTTGTGAGGCTGGCCCTATAATTCTTGTTTTGTGGTAGCTTGAGTCCATTACATAATTGCAATTCTAATCATTTGGTAAGTCCCCTCTTGTAAATTTGAGTTACACTTATGCATCTAGATGCCCTAGTAAGGACTAAACCAAGATAGGACCTAGAAAAGAATGTGTATACACACACATATACAAAAAAAAGAAAATTATCTAAGCATATGAATGCTTAATAAATCCTCCTTAAGTATAGTCCATAGTGTGATAAATCTTAGCCATGATATCTTAAGATAAACTAGAGATAAAACTAATAAGAATAAATACTTTGAAAATAATGATGATGATGATGATGATGACGATGATGATGAATAAAATAAAATAAAATAAATAATTAATCAATATGCTAGGGGGAATTGGCCAAAAGTGATAAAAGAGAAAAGATATAAATGAACCTTCCAAAAATTTAAAAGGGTATATTATGATTATGTTAAGAAGCGACTTAAGTATTTTTATGGAAGGTACAATAGTGGTTCAAGGACAGAACAACTATTAACCTTTTAGCAAACACAGTAAGTAGACTATAAAACATGATATATTTTTTTAATTATTATTTATTTCTTTCCTTATTTAAAATCTTTCAATTTCTTGTTTGCTACTTGCATGTTTATTGGGACAGGCTTCCTATGTAGTATCTTGTTACAAGTGAATATTTTAGGTATTGAATCTTTTAAATTATGGTATGTTAAAACATGATTGTCTTATTAAGTTGAATATGAATTTGTCCACTATCTTAAGTGTTATTTGGAAAATGGAAAAGTGAAATGTTATCTCGGCATAGTATGTAGAAATTACTTAATTAATATAGGGCTATGAAAAGTTATAATTTTAATTATGGAATTTTATCGCGAAATAATGTATCTGGGAGATTTTGGTATATAGGCCCCATTTATTATATATATATAAATATGTGTGTGAGGCCGTGTGAGTGTGTAACGTGGGATTGTGCAGAACGTAGGTTGCTAACAATGGTACTGTTAGCCCTCAATGCACTATGGATAATACCAATGGTTTCCATAATTGAGTACCAGAATGGTACTAAGCTAAATGCTCTCTAATTGGTTCACAGGCCATGTGCTCGTGTTTGGATATATGGTGACTTGACCTTTTGTGGGCTCTGTGCCCATGTTTGTATATGTCTTATACCTTAAAATTCTGCACGAACTTTTTTAATGATGTGTTTTTGTTGAATCATTTTGGTATAATCGTTATTTATGTTTAGTACAAAATTTTTGAAATGTTTGAATGTGACTTTTTTATTTCCCTTATCTATGTGTATATATATATTTCACATATATCCCCTATCATTTTATATTTTGATTAGAATATTATATGTTTATATGTTGTTGACATTTTATTTTATTTTATTAATAACATATTGAACAAATTTCCTTTAACTCAAACTCTTTACCTTTCATTTGCATTGATTATTTCATAATATATATATATATATATAATATTTTACAACTTGAATCAATAAAAATATGTATAAGTAAATAAATAAATAAAAATTATTATTCCATGTTTTCCCCTTCCATGTTTAAAGTTTTGTCATTTATGATTATATTTAAAACTATTTTCTTTTAGGAAAAAAAGAAAGACTTAGTGCTTGCTCATTTCTTTAGGTATCATATTTTATTTTCTACTCACTGAGTACCGTAGCTCACCTTTTCTTTTCCTTTCTTTCCTTTTTTTCTTTTTTTATTGCAAATTGTAGAACTGCATCTGACCTATCTCTTCTAGCATAGTCAATTTGTCATTGTGGTGAGCCCACCATTGTTTCTCTTGGGCTTAGTTATTTTGATATTTTGGAGTATGTAAGGTATTTTGTACTCTAGAGTTGCTCTATAAATTTATAAGTAGGATCCCCACCCTTTTTGTTTTATGTACATATTGATGAAAGAAAAACTCTCTCGATATTTATTGGTTTGACTGTTTGTAGGAAATTTGGGATGTACAATTTTTTTACAAAAAGTTAAGAATTACTTTTTGGATAGAATTATGTAAAGTTTGAACTCTAAATTTGCTATGAGTAATGAAGATGAATGATTTCATGTTTTAAGTTGAACATGTAATGAATTAATTATATGACAAGTGTAGGGAATAACTTGTATGTTTGGCTTACGAATGTGAGGTTTCCTCATATTTTGGACTTGTCACACTTTAAATTTTGGGGTGTGACAAGTTGGTATAAGAGCCTAGGTTTCCTTATGGTCTGTGGAGTAAGTGTCCTTTGGTGAGATCTCAGTTATTATTATAAGTCTGGGCATAATCATAATTGAGGCATCATTGAAGGCCTTATAGGAAGTTCATGTCTTTCTTTCATTTGAGTCAATGTTTTGAATATTGATAGAATTTATAGATAAAATATGTTTTGAATTGTGTGCTATTGTTTGATATAGTGAGAAGATGCTACCACGGAAAGGGTGTGCAGCCAATAGAGAAGTTGTGGGGCAAAAAGCATCTAATGGGGCCTCTATTCTACTCATAGATCTAACTCTAAGGGATCATGCTAGAAGAGTAGTTAGAGGTCATGGTAGATGCGAGAGGCATAGTGGGCAAGGCAGAGCTGCCCCTCCCCCTTCCCCGAGTGAGAGCAAAAGCACTAATGATCTATTATCTTGATTTTTGAAGTTGAAACTACCAACATTCACTAGATCTAATAGTTAGAAGAACCCCCAACTTTTTATAGATGGTATAGAGAAAGCTTGTCAAGCCCTTAAGTGTTTAAGTGCAAATATAGCTAACTTAGTTATTTATTAATTACAAGATGTGACAAGTATTTGGTGTGAATATTGTATTTTGTTTGGGTATACTTCAAAATAATAACAAAATTAGACTAACAAAAATAAAAAAGAAGTAAATAATAATAATAATAATAAAAATAAAAAATTAAGAGAATCAAAAATAAAAAAAATCATGAAAGAATCAAAAGTTATATTTTTCAAAAAATGAGAAAATCAAAGATAAAAAATTATGAAAAAATCAAAAGTCACATTTTCCAAAGAAAAAATATCAAAGAATCAAAACCTAAAAATTTTCAAAGACAAAAAAAAGAAGAAAAAAAGAAGGGGAATTAAACAAAAAAACTAAATAAAAAGAAAACCATTAAAAGAAGAAGAAGAAGAAGAAGAAGAAGAAGGAAAAAGTATTCCTTTTTCCTTCAAATTTTAAATCTTGCTATTTTAAACCCATTGAGCCAAAACAAAAAAGGGAGGTCCAAAAAAAAAGCCCAATATCCTTAAAACAAAATTAAAAAAAAAGGAAAAAAATTAAAAAAGAAAGAAAATAAAATAAAACAAAAAAAAAACTTTCAACCAAAATCTTAAAGCCCATATTTTAATTTATCCTATCTGAAAATTACACAAGTTTTAAAGCCTACAAAAAAATAAAAAAGAGAGAAGTAAAAAAAAAAAAAGGAAATTCAGTCCAATAAAATTTGGGCTAAAAAAAAAAGATGGGCTGCCTGCTAACCTAAACCCTACCCTAAACCCCCTTCACTCTGACACGAAGCCCACACGCCTGAAAGGTTCCTTCTGGCTGCCTCCTTAGTGTCGCACAAAGCAAGGACCACTCACTCACTTGGGAAGGGAAGCAAAACGCAATGGAGATGCACAAAAAAAGGACACATGCAGGGAGGAGGGAACCACATTCACAAGATTCATGCACACACAGACATGCAAGAGTACTCAGGGGAGACAACTCTGAAGAGGGGATCATGCAAAAGGGAAACAGGAAAAGACTAAGATAGGCAGAAGAGAATGAAGCAAGGGACGGAATGAAGGCCACGCTCTGAATCGCCTATAAAAGAAGAAGAGAAGGAGAAGAGCTAGAGAAATAGAGAGGAAGGAGAGAGCGATAGGGAGATTTGATTTTGGGTTTGAGGGAATCAAAGGGAAGGAGAGAAAGAGGAGAGTGTGCGAAAGAAGGGGATCGAGCGAGAAGGGGAAAAGACAGGCACAGAAAAAAAAAAAAAAGGGAGATTTTCAAAAAGAAAAAGGGGGAGACAGAGAAGCAGAGAGATGGAGAATAGAGTAGAACAGAGAATGGGAGCTTTAGATTAAGGCTCCATTTATTTCAACAAAAAGGAGGGGAGGGGAGGGGAGGTTAATGGAAGGGTAGGGAAGGGAGGGGGTTTAATGAGTTCTGTTTAGTTGGAAGGAAGGAGAGAAGAGGAAAGGGGAAATTATTGTTTGGTTCAGGAGGGGAGGATAGATAATTATACTTGGACAAATTTACCCTTATATTATTTTAATTTTATTTTTTATAAAAAAATATTTATATCAATATTTTTCAAAAAAATTTTGAATTTTCATCTTTTTTTTTATTTTTAATTTCTAATGAAAAAAAGTTATCTTAATTTTTATTAAATATTAATATAATAAAATATTAAAAATGAAGGGGCAATAAAGTAAATTATAACTTAAAAATTACCCCTCCCTTTCCCTCCCCTCCAAAAATTACCCCTCAATTTGGAAGGGAGGGAAATTTGCCTCCACTTCCCTCCTCTCCCCTCCCCTCCCCTCCAAAAACCCCCAACTAAACACACCTTAAAAGGAGAAATGGAAGGAGAGATAGAGAAAGTTGGCTTTGGAAGGAGGGGGGCTCGAATCGAAAAAAAAAAAAAAAAGAGGAAGGGATCGAAAATAGAAATAGAGAAGAAAGAGCTTTGCTGCAACAAGATTGGAAGAAAGAAATTGAGAGAAGGGGAATTTTCAAATTGAAGGATCGAGAAAGGCGAGAAAGCAAGAGAGGGGGCCTGTGTCAGAGTTGGTTGCAGGATTGTTGGGGTTTAAGAGAAACAGAGAGATGCAGAGAAGTAGACATTGAAAGGGAGACGGAAGAGGTGTGGAAACAAACAGAGGCTAGCAGGAAAGAGGACATCGTGAGAGACATTCTTCCTTGTAGTATGCTAGCATTAAAAGGTAAACCCATTAGCTCCTTTCCATCTTGAAAATACAGTACTGGTTTATTTGAATGTAGATTGTCTTGCTCCAATTAATTTTGCACGTATGAGTTGGTATCATCCTCCTAATTTGGTTTTTTGAATAAGGTAGTATGGTGCTCTTTGCCATTTCCTAAGTTGAATTCATATTGAAGTTTTTTTTTTCACTGCGAGTTTTAGCTGGAAATTTCAATTAATTCTCTAATTGGTGTTATTCTATGGATTGCTACTGATAATTTGAACATGTTAATTGAACTTGTTATTGTTGTTCTATGGATTACTAGGCATATTAATCGAACTTGTTGTTGAATGCCCCTCGTAAATCTCTGCCCAGTGTTTAAATGGGGGTCTGGGCTTCTGTCTGAGAGTGATGATTAATTTAGAAGAAGCAGGCAGGTTGGCTCAAAGTATTAAAAGTTCTGTATAGAAGTTGTTGGGGATCTGGGCTAATATGCTTAAAACTAAGTTAATGTTTATGGTAGAAATCTATGTCTCTAATATGAATTTGGTACCTATTTCTATTTATGATCTTGCTTGCTGCATTACACCATTGGTTAGGAAATTTCAATCCCATGCGCTTTGCTGTTGTGTTCTTTGGGAATTCTGTCTCTTCCATAAAAATTTGAGTTTGAACTTCCATGAATTAGTCTCGGATATCTTACTTTATTGTTTGCCTACTGAGGTCTTGGTTGGTTCACTAGAAAGTTAGCTAAGATTACTTGATTAGTTGATTTGTATCTCGTCAGCCCTGTTCTTTGCTTGTTAAGTCCCTTTTGTTGATTATAAATTGATCTCATTTTGGCTTATATAATAGCTTTGAGGCCTGGACACGAATTTGATTAAAATTATTTTTTTT
This sequence comes from Erythrophleum fordii, assembly GCA_032878935.1. Taxonomy (NCBI): domain Eukaryota; kingdom Viridiplantae; phylum Streptophyta; class Magnoliopsida; order Fabales; family Fabaceae; genus Erythrophleum; species Erythrophleum fordii. The sequence goes on along the minus strand of JAVQMF010000053.1, from coordinate 40,340,248 downwards.
TTCATTTTTTGAACTAGTGTGCTGCCTTTTTTTAATCATTTGTGTTGGGGAGTTCTGGCATACTACCAAGAATGGTGGTTGCTATCTTTTTCAGCCTCACCTTTTAATGGCAAGTTCACTGAGAAATCTTGTTGAGTACGATGATTGTTGTCCTATGGTTTTTAATGTGCATTTTATCCTATTCTGCTAGTCTTATCTTGTGCTAAAAGTGTGTAGATGCTCCTTTAGGTAAATGAAAATTTGGTCCCTTCTTTTTTTCATTGATAACTATGCACACACCTCCAAATTGAATAGGACTCCTTTTGATCTTGCATCTCACTTGCCTCTAGATGGGCTTTATTTGTGCTTAGTGGCTTTCAAGATCCCCTGTTAAAGAGGAAAAATGTAATGCCTACTAAATAAATAAATATGTAAAAATAAAATAAAATAAAAATAATAAAATTAAAAATTAAAATAAATTTTTATGTTATGATAAATTAAAAAAAAAAACCTTAGGGCAACAAATTTAAGCAACTATAATTTTTGGAATTTCTATTAACCCTTAAACTTTCTTATTTTTGCTAAAGGGTCCTTATGCCATGTGATCCTTAGATTTTACTCCCTAGAGACACATAAAATGTAAAGATAATCCCTTTTGCTTCCTCCTTCAACTCTAATCTTTTCAACACTTCATTCACCACAATCTTCTTTCCATTCTCTTTTGCTTGTTGCTCTAAGTTTGGCCTTGGGGTGCTAACTTTAGTGGTGTGGAAGAGGTTGTGAATTGATCTTTTCTTTATGTTTTTTGAGAAATTTCCATCTTCTTTCACCATTCGGCCAGCTTGCTACAAGAACAGTGATGTGAAGCTTCACTGTTTCTTCAAGTTTAAGTTAGTTCTTCTCTTTCTCATCTTGTCTATTCCCTTTTTTTTTTTTTTAGTGTTAAGGTTTTCTTCATTCTTATAGTTAGGTATTATTGAACTTTAGAACAATTTTATGCAACTTTCTTGAACTTGATCTAAATCACTTGTCCTTCAATTTTTTTTTTTTTGTCTTTTCCTTTCTTTTCTTCGTTTGGCTCAGTTTTTGCTATACATTGAAGATTTATTTTCTATTACGCTATCCTGAGCTTCCTGCCTAAGTGATGTGCTAACCATGGCTTGAGCCAAGAAACTTGAGGACGTCATCCAACCTCAGTAAACTCTTCTACTCCATTTCTTTCTTTCTATCGCCTAATGGGTCAAATCCTTTATATTCTTGTGCTTAAATTTTTGTATCTCATCTTTTTGTTTTTGTTATAATCTCTTGCAACCACTCCCCTGGTGATACTTCCTTGTGAGGCTGGCCCTATAATTCTTATGGTTAAATTTTTGATCATTTGGTAAGTCCTTCTTGTAAATTTGAATTACACTCATGCATTTAGATAACCTAGTAGGACTAAACCAAGATAGGACCTAAAAAAGAATGTGTCTATACACACACACATGCACATGAAAAAAAAAACATTATCTAGGCATAGGAATGCTTAATGAATCCTCCCCAATTATTGTCTGTAGTGTGATAAATCTTAACCATGATATCTTAAGACAAACTAGGGATAAGACTAGTAAGAATAAACACTTTAAAAATAATGATGATGATGAATAAAATAAAATAATTAATTAATCAATATGCTAAGGTGAGTTGGCAAAATGTAATAAAGGGGAAGAGATATAAATTAACCTTCCAAAAATCTTAAAAGGTAGATTATGATTATGTTAGGAAGAGTTGACTATTTTTATGGAAGGTACAATAGTGGTTCAAGGATAGAGCAATTATTAACTTTTTAGTAAACATGGTGAGCAGACTATAAGTATAATATATATTTTTTATTATTTATTTCCTTCCTTATTTAAAATCTTTTAATTTCTTGTTTGTTACACATGGAAGGTGATTTACCTGAGATTTAATTGATTGGACAATTGCTGTATGTTTGTCTGTCCAAGGAAGAGGATCTTTTTTTAGATGCTCATGAAGAGGTTTAATAAGATTGTTGAGTTGAAGAAGGAAATTTTCTACATAATTCAAACATCCTAAAAACCATTGAAGTTGATTTTTATCAATAATTTGATTAGGAAATTTATTGGCAAATTAAATTGCTCTATCAATTGGAGTAATGCTTTTCATTTTCAACCAACCTCTTCAAATAAAACCCAGAAATTATATAAATTCATTTTAGTGGATTCGGACTCTGTGGCTACCAAAATTATAGAGATAAAAGTGATATGGACACTTTTACTTACTCAACAATACAAATTTTAGAAGTTCTCTCACCAAAAGTGTAACACCATTATTTTTTAGTTTATCTCATGCCATTCTCATGCTTGACATTATGCATTTCATGAAGGAGCAAGAAAAAGGGATATAAAATAATGAATTTCTTAGCGTTGCGCTATGTATAAATTTTTCATTCAGAGTCCTATGAGCCATATGGATTCATGTATCACATTTTCATATTTAATTACATAAATACAACTCAATTACAACATCAAAAGTGGCCTACATCTCAAGGACCTCGAAAGAAAGCATGAAATATACATATATAATTTTGGCAAGATTTGTCCTCATTTCTGTCACAATTATGAAAAATCATATCTAATTCTAGAAAAATTGAAATCATGCATTCTTGGCCAGTCTGAAAAGCTACAGATGTCTATTTCATATAAAAATATGTCTAGACCATAGCATCTAACACAGAGGATATTTGACATTCAAAAAAGTCTAGAGGTTAAGCTGTCCATTGGTGCTATCACAAAATTTTATAGCAAATTTAAAAAATGTCCAATTAATTCCACAAAAATTCAATTTATGCAAATGATATCAATTTGGAAATCTATGGATATTAACTAGAGGAGAAAAATAACTTTAGACTAGCTCAGGCACACCCAGATCTCAAAATCTAATCAAACAATAACTGAGGTCTGGTGGAGTTCCTGATACTGGACAGATTTTTTAAAAGTTCATATCTCCCTCTCTAGACATCCAAATGAGGTGCTTTCAATTAGCACAAGTCACTGGGAATGTGTAGTTTCTTTGTATAAAATTTTGTGGCAATTAGAAATCATTTGGGCTCTACGTGATAGATTTCATTTTTGAACCAGTATGAACAATGACATGACCAAAACCAGAAAATTTTCTAATTTTGAAAATTCACCAAATATTCTTTAGACCTTCAAAAATTATATTCTTTAGCTTCTTGAAAATCTCTCAACAAATTCTAATTGCATGCTAAATCTCAGGTCAAGAAGAGCTCATTTGGGTAAAAACTGATATAGGATTCTATTATGGTCAATTTTGGCTCCATATAGGATACCAAAATGTCCAAATGGCTTTTCTTGGGGTTTGGCACCTCTTTGGCAAGTCTAAAAGCATAAGTAGGACTTGTATGAGCTGTCCAAATGGTCCCAAACCTCATGCATCTCATTTTGACCATTTCACTCACACTTATGCACAATTCCATAATGTCATCCAAGGAGCTCATTTGCCAAAACATGTTCAAATCACAATCTAATGGTCACATAACACATTCTCCTATTTATACATGATATGTTATCATAATTACATATGTTTATAACATCATAATACATATACATTCATTAAATACATCAATTGCCTTTTACATGGCCTTAAAGTAGCAAAAATCATGTTCTTCAATGTCACACTCTCATCTTCAAGATGGTTGGCTTCCATTACCTTGTCCACTTGGTCCACTTAACATGTTAGATAATTGAAGAGGAGGGAATGAGATTCAAAAAATCCCAATAGCTCATCTCTCATTCAATCATATATAATGGATGCAAACAAGTCTCATAATTGCATGTATAGTCATGTTAACATATGCAAACATTCAAGAGACAGTTTTATCATTTGAGAAAGTCATACATAGCATACAAAGGCTTGCCAAGCAAGTAGATTTGCCTCATCCAATTTCTTGTGGATATTAGACTTGCCTCACCCATTCTTTAAGAGATTCTTGGACTCAACCATACTCTTGAGAGCCCATCTTGCTTTTGGGAGACTCTTTGTTTTGTCTCAACCAATCTCAAGGGTTCTTGGCTCATCCTTACCATAACTAAAGGTTCTTGGCCTCACCACACTCAAACAAACCCAAGCACACATAAAAAACATCATATCAGAGCATATTGTAACATCATGGTACCATGGAATTAAAGTCATGCTAGAACACTTTTCATGGCTTAAAAATACATATACATACATTCAAGACAAGCTAAGCACACATCCATGCATGAGAGAAGGTGGAGAGAGCTACCTTATACACAATTACACACTTTTTCCTTTGAATCCAAGCTCCCCTTTTTAGCCACACATACACACACACACAAAAGTGTGAGGAAGTTTTCTCTTGGCCTAAATACAATTTATAGAAGCCAATTAGGTTCATGAAGTTAATTCTAAAGTCATATAATTTGCTTAGACACTAGGTTAGCTTATAACCTTATTATGATTCCATAATTATACATAATGAAGCAACACCCCTCAATTAAATTCTAAGCTCTATTCTTTCCTTTCAAATATGATTCTTGACTCCTTTTAAGCCTCTTGGAGTTGTCACACAATCAAAACCAAGAGTCTAAATACATGTTGCTTTTTTAGGTCTCATTATAGAACATAAAATACTAACTCACTTTTTATGATTTCTAAATTTCTCCCAAGGCTTCCCTTCAAATTCATTCATCATATATGACTCAAAAATGGACTTAGAAAAATTTAAAACTCTCCCTAGCTACACAAATCCCTTTAGACCGAGGCTATGGAAGAAATGGGATTTTTTAGAGTTTGCCTTGTTTTCCCAAGGGATGATGCATATGGGGAGCCTCTTAGGGACCTTAGGAGCTCATTTAAACTCTTATTTAGGCCTAGGAATCATCATACAAAATCAGATTTTTCAAAGTGCACTTGAAATCCTAGGTTTTGTACCTTGAAATTCCATGGCCTTTTCTTGATTTTCTTTATATATTCTTACTCTTCTCCCTTAAATTTATGGAATTCACCCTTGGTTCCCCTCAAAATTCTAGCCTTCTAATATCTACATACATAGGGTGAAATATGGAGAAGAAGGGGGGAGGAATAGCTACCATGGGATGCAAGATTTACCTTTTTTTTTTCTTTTACTTGAATCTTGTATTCTTTGGGCTCCTTTCTTCAAATCTGAATTTTCTCCTCAATTTCTTTTTTAAAATAGATCCATATATTTCATTATAATCATAGGAAATAAAGGAGAATAAAGGAGAAGAGATTTGGAAGAGAAAGAGCATGAAAAACTATTAAAGTTCTATACCTTAAGCCTTTGATTTCTCCTCCTCTTTGCCTCTCTCTTGTGCACCACTCTCCCTAGGGTTTTCCTCTAGTTTTGGACAAAACTTGGTTATGCAAAATGAAGGGAGAAGAAGGGCGCATCGCATTATATATAGGTGGGAGGAGGTTACATTTTTCAAAAATTTTCATTTTACCCTTCGTTCTTAGCATTTTTGTTTCTCCTTCATTTTAGCTCTTTTTTGAGAATCGTATTTTCCATTATGAAATTTAGGTTCCCAATTTAGTAAAATGTCTTTAGAATTACTCAAATCAGAGTTAAAACTTTTCCAAACAAATTCGTCAAAGTTTGGGTACACTGACATTAAAAAATATCCACCGGATGGGTTTTAGTTGTCCTTGGGCTTTTCATGGTTTTCAGGGACTCTAAGAATTTCGGAGAACTCAAAATTTTCATTTAAAAAGTTCTTCTATGTAAATTTCAAAACTTTTTCAAAATTACAAAAATACCATTATATTTTATAAGCTTTTCGTAAGAAATTATTTCTTCATTCTAGCTCCATTTTTCTTTCCGTCTGAGCCTAAAATTCTCATTTTTAGGAGTCTAGAATGCTTCCTAAATTTTTCAGGACCTTAACTACATCATTTTGGGAGACTTCCTTTTGTATCCAGTGAACTTCGTTCGTTTATGAAAAAATCATATGTTACATTTATAACGTTTTCTCTAGTTTTTAGAGAACCGAATATTACATTTCTCCCCTCTAAATAAATTTTCTTCTTGAAATTTGGGGTATGCTTTCCTCTTACTCATTTCTTTTCTAGCTAACTATTCTTTTGTTTCTTTTCTTCTTGGCTCTATACACTTTTCTCAACGATTTCACTCATTTAAATTTTTCTCTCAGCCAGGGAATTTTTTATTACTAGCTTTTAATTAGGGCTTTATTGCCATGATGTACTAACTAGTTATCTCTCATAAGGGAAAGAAATTCCTAACTTTTGAGGCCTATCTTGAGAGAGTTTACTAATCATATTGGGTTAATATTAACCCGTTCGCAGGATTAATGTTTCCTTTAGTGGACTTATTTACACATCTCGTATCACGTCTCCCATATCCTCTCTGAATGGCTTCTCATAATATCTCATCATCTTCTCTAATAATTAGAACCATCAAAGGTTTTTGTCTATCTGCTTATTTATATGTTCCGTCCACTATTTATCTCTGCGTTCTTTCTTACTAGCTCATTCCATGATTACAATTCATATTTCTTTCTAGCACAGGCCTCATATCTTAGTTATTTACTGTGATTACAACTCCTTTGAGGAGTTTCTACTTTTAATGATCCCAGCTTCTCTGTTTATTATTACATCTGTCTTTATAGGTCGGGACTTTTTCTTACTTTCTTTGCTCACTTATAGTAGCATTTTATAGTCCTTTATTTCAATACTGATAGGCCAAACATGTGTGTTTCATACTAGCATTGAAGAGTGACTACCACTTACTATTGTTGAGCTCTGGTGGGATGTTAGCTATTCTCATAGTTTTGCTTATTGGAGACATACTGTATCACTTACCTCATTTAAAACCTTACCCCTTTTTGAATACGTAGGCTAGCATGTGGGGATCTTTTCATCTCTCGATCAGGGCAAATGTCTGCTAAGTAGTGGTTCATTTGGTTTTAATTTTGGAAAGCTAATTTCTCGCTTTCCTCATCCCATACACTATGCTCATCTCTAAAGAGATCTAGTCAGTAGTCTAACTATCTGATAAAAGCCTTCATATTTCTGTAGCAATGGTCTACCTGACTTAGGAGGTCTCTAGTCTTTGAGACAAAAGCTAGCTAAAGCTATACTAGTCTTTGAGACTAACTACTTTGTAAAAACTATCTTAGGTCGTCATCTCACCAAAGAACTATCATGCTGTGGCTAGGGCTCTTTGTAACTTTGTGGGATTTACTGTGACCCTTGGGTCTATTATGACCTCTCAGAGGCTTGTTAGAGTCTACTACAACCCACTGTGCTACGCTAGAATCTACTGCAATCCATCTCTGGGAGATGTCAAAGCCTAAGATCATTGTATCTAACAGTGAAATACATGCTCACTAAATTTGGTGACCATTGCTCATAATAGTGAGGCTAAACTCAGATGTACATTGTGCTCTTCGTGCGAAATGGGTTTTGTGTCATTTAATTCTTTAGGATCTCATCATACTGATACTAGGGAGTATTTTAAAATTTTCACTCATTGCTCCTCATAGGATCCTCAGATTCCCACTTCAGCCCCTTTTTACCTAGGTTTTCTTTTCTTACTTTATTAACTTACTTACTTTACACATACTCGTTCTAGCCCTCCTTTCATATCTTACAGTTTCTAACTATGCCTACGTTTTTCTTTTAAGTGTTTTGGCACTAGGGCATCTTGCACTCTGAGTGTGGTTAACATTCATGACAGGAGAGAGGCTATATACTGGTCCCTACTCATTTTGTTTACATGTATTATAAGGGACTTAGATCATACATGCTGAACTCATGCTATCTGGATTTAAACATTCTTTACTGGGGATTCCTTTCTACATGCTTTTCTTATCATTATGATATTACTGGAATCCTTTTACCTTTCCTTTCTAACTTATCTCATCATTTTACTAACTAGAATACCTTTTAATTATCAGGACACTTTAGTGATTGACGTTGTCATTTGCTATGCACTCAAGTTACATTACTATTAGGTTGATCAGGCCTAATATCATGTAACCATTATTGCAAGCAAACTATAACATCAAACACTAATAAACGAGCGCTTCATGATTGAGTTCAAAGCCACTATTGCCAATATATTTCAAGTTTCCTAACAATCTAAAGTATTCCTCTCTTACTTTTCTCTATCTGCCCTATTCTCGTAGAGTGTTCAGGGAAAATAGGATTCTTCCTCTATCATACCATAAGTCACATGATTTTAGTATCTTTGGTTCATCATACAATATAATAGGAAAATATAGAAAGATGTCAAACATAGAATTCAAGTAAAGTTGATGAAATATAGGAGTGCTTTAAATGTATTTGTGATAGAAAAGTACCATTTAAACTTAAGGATAAATTTTACCATACAATTATAAGACCTACAATGTTGTATAGGATTAAGTGTTAGGTAATAAAAAGCCAATAAGAGAATAAGCTCAATATTGCAGAAATGAGAATATTACATTGGATGTATATATATACCAGACTAGATAAAATTAAAAATGAATATGTTAGAGAGAAAGTGGAGGTCGTGCCTATTATGAAAAAGTGTAGAATTACACCTTAGATGATTTAGGCATGTATAAAGAAGATTTATAGAAGCCTTAATAAGAAGAGTAAATTAGATGGAGAGTAGTCTAATAGTTAAAAGTAAAAGAAGACTAAGAAAAACTATAAGCAAAACTATTTAAAAAGATTTAAATTTAAATGGTATGGCATCATTTAATCCTTGTAACCGATCCCATTGAGTGGGAACAGACTTCTTCTTCTTGTTGTTGTTATATTATTATTATTATACACGATTAGGCAAGGTTGAACTAGACTGACTAACATAGTTGATCCAATACTCAGCCATGCAACCCCGGTCCAACTGGCCTTTTTTGTTTTTTTGACTAGCTTGACTTAGGTTGCTTTGGGTTAGTCAAGCTAATATGTACCTATAAACCATCTTAAACAATCCTATAGCATAACTTTCAAACTCCCCTCTCCTGGGTCGAAATTGAGATAGGGTATTTAGGATGATTTTGGTTCCTTATCAGCTTTTATTTCTTTTTTAAAAGTTCTCCACTTTTTTTTTTTTTTAAATAAGGTTAACATAACAAAGATAATATTAAAAATTTCACCCTTCAAATCCATGTCATCCCAATAATGACATTATAACATTTAATCAATGGATAACGAGATACCATTTATTTTTTTCACTAAATATCTAATCAGTGGGTAGGTTATCTCATTTAAGATTGATTTCTTTAAAACTCCCAATCAATTTTTTTATTAAAAATTTAACATTTTAAAATATATTTATTAAAGCTATCATTTTAATACTATTTATTTTTGTTGAGAACAATAAATTTAATTTATTTTAAAATTTTTAGATTTATAATAAAAATTATATTATTTAAATATATATTCAATAAATATATTAATGTTAAAATTAAAAGTACAGTCATTATTATTATATATATTAATTCTAAGTTAATACAATTTATTAAAAAAATATAAATAAAAAAAATCATGTATAACTTTTTAAAATAATGTAGGTTAATATTAGACTCAAATTTTGATTTATGATCTAGTTGCCAGACCTATGCCAAACATAATAATGTCTTAAATTTTAGCCAAGAAAGACATTTATATTTGGCGTTAACATATCATTTCCAACACCAAATATCTTGCTAAACAAACTATCCTTTAGACCAGATCATGACACACACAAACACACAATAATATGGTTGTGTATTGTAAATTAATTAGTGTGAATTACTACCATAAACTAATCCAAATTAACACTCAGCCATATTTCACTATTGTAATATAAAAGATATTTCACAAAACTTAGCTAAATGCAAATGAAAACAAAGAAAACAAAACTCCAACATAAGATAATTACCTTCCTTTATCAACTTTAATCAGACCATGAGTTCTAGCATTATAGATCCCTTGGACAATAAACAGAAAATGTTAATCCTATCATATATCACCTAAGCAATCACTTAATGATATAATTAACTTTAGTTTAAATTTTTGTAGAAAAAACAAATAAATTGCATAATCAATATTAATATCAAAGGTAACATTGTAAGAAATGCTTTTGAGGAAAAGCATGACTGTGGAATATGGAAAGGAAAAGAGAGATACATTAACACTTTTAGTGAAATGGACTATATCATTTGCAGAAATTAATTTTAGATCTGCACTGGCTATGGTAAGTGTGTACAAATCAAAAAGTAGATCATAGATTTTTTAACAGTAATTTGAATCTTTTACAGAACCAAATTCGCTAAAGTAGTGGTAGGAAATTGAGTAAACATGTTGAAGGAATCTCAACCACTCAAAGAATTCGACAGATTGAAGAAAGCTACGTAACACAGTGTGTTATCAAAGTTCATGAAGTTGCCACACATCCTTTTTCTCCTAAGCTAAAATGCTACATTTTGAAAACTTCCTAGAGCTTTAATGTTACTCTATTTGATTATGTGTTTTAGCTTTCATTGGTGCAAAAGTGAGCTCCATCTCTACAACTTTGAACTATGCAAGAGGCTTGAAGATTTCACTGATCGCCTAAGTTTCTACAATTATTAGTGCAATGAGGAAGAGGTAGTTCCTTTTTTTTTTCACCATAGATCCATTTCTACAAATGTTAAAGAGCTTAAATCTAAGGTAATGTTCATAAGCTAGTGATTGTGGTGTTTAAGTGATGAAAATTGCAAGTTTTGAAGTCTAAAAGCTGATGAGGGTGATGTTTGAGGGAGGAAATTGTGGGAAAAGTTATATCAGTGAAAGAGATTGGTATAAATGTAAGTTTTGAAATATGATTGATAGAGAGGTGAAGAAGAAGCTTATTAAATATGTAGTTTAAGAGGAATGTTACTTGTAAGATAGGCATTGCTTTGATTCTAGGTGCTACTTACTAATGAATATGAAATTTACACATCAATGAAACTATGTAATATGAGTCTCTTTAAAATGCTTTAAGGGTTCTTTAATGAAACTATGGGGATTTAGGAATTTCTATTTATGTTTACTTTTTGCTCACTTTCAAAGGTTCATCCTTTCATGTGACAAAATACATATATATATACACACATATAAGAGGATAAAAATTTACTTTATAGACCATTTGGTTTAGTTTGAAAGAGAATGTGAGCTAAGCTTTTGTATCTAAGCTTACTTTGTGTTTATTCCCAAAGATCCCACTCTTACAACTAATCTATTTAAGAGGATAGGAAATTATTTCTGAGTCAATTTATGTGCTTCATTGCCTAAATTCTTCTAGTTTCAACTAACAAGAATAAGAAGATTGGATCTATTATGTGCAGATGATAATTGTCTACTCTTGATAAATGTTTTATTCTAAATCATTCTTTATTATATTTATGTGCATCGATGCTTTTTCTAATTTGCTAGACTTCAATTGCTATGAGTTTCTTAATTAATTAATTTTAGTTGTTAGGTCATAATGTATAACACCATAATTTCTAACTCACTTCATGTCTTTAGATAACTCATTTCCAAGAATCATATAAATTTTAAAAAAAAAAAAAGACATTAAAATAATGACTATTTTAGCGTAGTGTCGCGTATAAAAATTTCAATCTGTGTCACGTGTGATGACCTTAATTTCTCATCATTGTAATTAAGGTTAAATATGTGATTAATAATCATAGATTGAGATTACAAGGCATTACGGCTAATTACGTTGTAAAAATGCGAGAAAATTTGAACCTTAATGTTATTAGAGTCATCAACCATACAATTACAAGCACTTATATACATCAAGGAAATAAACATTCATTTATAAGCATTTGATTCTATTACCCATTGATTTCAACTCACAAGAATCTTCTACCAATATTTCTAAGTCATCCCTTGGGGTTACCATATGAAAAACCAAGATTTTCTGGTTAATATAAGGGTTTTATGATGTTTGCCACGGCTAAATTCCCCTTAGCCACGGCCAATTGCCTTTGAGTTCACTTCTTACTTCATTATTGATTTTGCCGTGGCTGTTGGACTTTCGCCGCGGCTAACCTATATGGCGCTGCTTCTTACTTCGTTACTGATTTCGCCGCGGCTGTTGGACCTTCGCCATGGCTAACATACATGGCGCCGCTTCTTACTTCGTTACTAATTTCGCCGCGGCTATTGGACCTTCGCCGCGACTTACCTACATGGTGCCACGGCAATGAAGCCTCCTGGAACCTACCTCGCTCACCTCATACTATTAGTCGTGGCCAATTCCCCCGTTCGCCACCACTAATTCTTCTCTGGAACGCCTGACAAATTCTCGCAAAAGTTTGCCGTGGCAAATTACGCTTTAGACGACTCCCAATTTTGCCTTTCACATTTTGCTGCGGCTAATTTCACAATTTGCTGTGATGAATTGCTTTCTGGTGCTCTCCCTGGGTAACTTTGCCTCTATTGGCCGCGGCTAATAATATTTTAGTCGCAGCAAAATGTTTTCTGATCCTATAACTCCTAAAATCTTGTCTCATACTCTCCACTCTCTATCTAGGGGTTCTCTATGGTCACTCTCCCCCCATTTGTGACCCTCTAATGGCGTTCATCTACTTGATTTACCTAGTTAATCTATCCTTATCCATCTTAAGATTTAAAGTATTGGCTTTTACTCACCAAGCTATCACACATTAGCAAGCACTATAATTTAGTGACAACAAATGTATTTTGGCCACAAGGTGCATGGGGCCCATGCATAATGTTCATACAAGAGCAAGTCGCTTATCCATTGTCAGCCAATTACAACCAAAATGTTTAATTCCATGATAATTAAATTACATATACAGCCCTTATACTTGTCAATTCATGATGCAATGCAGTAATGATACAAAACTAGCAATCTAGTTACAATACGATTTGACAAGGCTTCCAAACCTATGTGCTACCAAGTCATCTAATAAGTTTTCATTAATTTTTCTCCTTTTCACTAAGAGGTCAGGTCCCTGAAAAATGTTAGTCCATAGCGGGGTGAGATATACAATCTCAGTAATAAAAGGCAATTTCCATATACATGTACAAGTTAATCAATCCAATGCAATTTCATGTCATCAATACCAAAATCATCAATTCAATTCGCAAATGAACTAGTTGAACTACTAATGACTACTGTCCCATACTAGCAATCATACACAACATGTTAATGGCCAATAATACCGAGAGAGGTCCGTCCATAGCACCTACTCTATAATGAGTACAACCAGGGCTCAGTGCTTAATCGAAGTACATGCACGGGGTGACAATCACACCACAACTCCACCATGGACTCACAAGGTCCAATTACAATAACAATTTAAGTAGTCAACCAATCATTTAGCATTTCAAAATTAAGCATGTGTAACAAATATGAAATTAACATGAGTATATACATGAAATTAGGAAAATAACCCCAGTTACCTCAATGAAGCCAATTACTTATCTTCTAGCTATCATTATGATTCAAAGCACACCAGGCCTAACATAAGTATAATCATCATTATTCAATTACCATTAGTAAGGAATTTCCTTATCCACAGATTAATCTTAACAAGAGTATATTAAGAACTTCTTACCTAAGCTTCCTAAGGGGCTACAACACTAATTCAAGGTCACAACAACAAAAACTCACAATGAGTCACTCCTAATGTCTCCATTTTCTCATATTGAAGAGCCATGCACCAAAAGTCAGTCCAAATGATGGAAATTCAGTATATATACCACATAAGAGAAGAGGAAACACTTACCCATACACCCAAGAGATTAAATGGATTGGGTTGAGTCTTAACTACTAAGAACACACCATGGGCCATCCTTAAAACTTGGATTTTCGCATATGGAATCAGCCATATACCAAAGTCAGCTTATAACATAAAATCTGAGCAGGATTACACCACAAAATGAAAGCAAACCCTTACCCCATGGTTCCACTAACTCCAAACTCTGAAAATCTTGTAAGGAATCACCCAAACACTAAATTTCAGATTTGAGAAGGAGATGAAAATGCTCAAAACCAGAAACTAATCGGACCAAATAAAGAGGAGAATGAAAGGGTCAAGCTATATATAACTCACCTTGGCCAAATCATTCTCTAGGAGTCAAAAATGGAGTTACAATGTTGGTAGAACCTTAGCGTTCCTTAAACCTCCGAATTTCCTCCCTTACCTGTTGTGTTTTCTGCTGAATAAGGAGGGAGGCTGCTGAACTTTTAGGGTTATTAGGGGGAAATTGGCCAACCCGTCAACCTAAGGTCCATTTAGGCTCATTTCTAGTCATTGGGCCTTTGTTTGGTGAGGTAGGCTACATAACACTTTGAATTAAAGTGAAATGTGCTGACCTTAAGGCCCAAATTCTAGTGGGTTCAAAGGTTGGTATTAGTTGGGCTAAGTCTCATGAGTTGGGTTTCAAAGTTATACTTAGGTCAGGCCAAATTTTAAGAGTCAATCTAATTTGGGTCTACATAATATGTGTTGGGCCAACTATAAAGGCTTATGTAAATTGGGTCTTGGGTCTTTATTTCACTAAGTCGAATTGGCCATTGCTAGGTGAACTCTCTTGGCCTAAGTCTTATGGTAAAGAGTTGGGTTTACACCTAAAATCATTGGGCCTCCGTAAACCTTTATCCATGTCTTACTTAAATTAATTTTTAGGCCCAAATTAAGCTTAAATCTAATTAAAATCTTAAACCCATATTAATAACTTATTTCTCTATAAATTTTCATTCGCATAACTTACTCAATTATTTCATAATAATTATCCTTAATTAGTCTAAATACATTGTTAATACCTTAATTAATTTTGAGGTGTTACATCACGTGGATTGTGTGAGCTCATATATTACATTCTCATATTTAATTACATGAATACAACTTATCTGCATCACTAAAAGTGGCTTACAACTCGTGGAAATCAAAGGGAAGCATAAAAGTCATACTTATATTTTCGGTCAGAATTTAGCTATTTCTGTCACAACTTTGAAAAATCATAACTAATTTTAAAAAAATTGAAATCATACATTCTTAGCCATTCTAGAAAGCTATACATGTCTATTTTATGTTACAAATATTTCTAGACTATAAAATCTAACATAAAAGACATTTGACACTAAAAAAAATCTAGAGGTCAGGCTATCTACTGGTACTGTCACAAGTTTTTGCAGCAAAATTCAAAAATATCCAATTAATTTTACAAAAATCTAATCCATGCAAATGATACTAATATGGAAAGTTACAGATGTTGGCTAGAGGAAAAAACTAACTCTAGACCAGTTCAGCACGCCTAGACTTCGAAACTTAATCAAATAATACCTGAGGTCGGTTAGGATACCTGATACTGGACAGAATCTTTAAAAATTCATATCTCTCTCTCTAAACTTCCAAATGAGATGTTTCTAATTGGAACAAGTCATTGGGAATGCGTCGTTTCTTCATATAAAATTTTGTGGCAATTGGATACTATTTGAGCCCTGTGTGGCAAAAATAATTTTTGGACTAAGTGAACAGTGCATCAGATCAAAACTAAAATTTTTACCAACTTTGCAAATTCATCAAATATTCTCTAAACCTCTAAAAATTCTATTCCTTAGCTTCCCAAAAAGCTCTCAACAAGTTTAATTGCATGTTAAATCTTAGATCAAGAAGAGCTCATTTGGATAAAAAGTGATATAGGGTTCTAATTGATTCATTCTTGGTCCATACCAAATACTAAAATGTCCAAATGGCTTTCCTTAGAGTTTGCCACCTCTTGGGCAAGTCTAAAAGCATAAATATGACTTGTGTGAGCTGCTCAAATGGTCCTAAATCACATGCATCCCTATTTGACCATTCCACTTCCATTTATACACATGCTTCCATAATGCAAATTTGCCATTTCATAACCAAAATGTGCATATCTATACATACAACTTTAGTTCTCATTCATACATGATACATTAGTAAAATTACATATGCTTATGAGGTCATTAGTCATATACAACAGTAGATTACATTTGTCACTTGTGTGGCCTTAAAGAGGCAAAAATCATGCACTTGAATGTCATACTCCTCTTTAAGGTGGTTGGCTTCCATTACCTTACTCTCTTGGTCCACCTACTATGTTAGAATATTGGAGAGGAGGGGATGAGATTCAAAAAATCCCAATAGCGTATCTCACTTTCAATTACACATAAAGTATGCAAAACCAATCTTGAAAATGCATGCATGAGCATATTTCATAATATAAACATTCAAGAAGTAATTTTAGCATTTGAAAAAGTCACACATAGTATACATAGGCTTACCAAGTATGTGGATTAGTCTCACTCATTCAGTTGTAGATTTTGGATTTGCCTCACCCATTCTTTAAGAGGTTCTTAGATTCAACTTTGCTCTTAGGAGTCAACCTCACTTTTAGGAGACTCTTTACTTTATCTCAACCAAACTTTAAGGGTTCTTGGCTCATTCTCACCATGGCTAAAGGTTTTTGGCTTCACCACGCTCAAGCAAACCCAAGCAAGTGTGATAAACATCATTTGAAAATATAATACATCATCATGGTACCATGGCATATGAAATCATGCTAACATACTTTTCATGACTTAAAACACACATATACACATTCAAAAATAATCTAAGCATACATTCATGCATGAGAGAAGGAGGAGAAGCTATCTTGCTTGCATTCAAACACTTTTTCTTTAAGCCTTGAGTCTTCTCCCTTGACCTCACATATGCAAAGAATCATTTCTCTTGACCTAGACACACCAAATCAAATGTGAATTACTCATGGGAATAAGCCTTGGCATTATACACACTTTATATTATGCTACTTTGGTCTATGGCTTTATTATGCTTCCATAAGGCACTTAATGAAGCAAGTATAAGAATTCATGATCTTGGCTCCCTTCTCTTCTTCAATCTATGATTCTTGACTCTATTTAGACCCCTTGGAGTCATCACACAATTATTTTAAGGAGCCTGTCTAGGAGTTGTTTCATTATACTACATTAAGTAGCTTACATCTCCATCTCATTATTTATGGCTTCTAAAATTTTGTTAAGGCTTCCTCTCATACTCTCCCGGCATATATGATACAAAACTAAGCTTGGAAGCATCTAAAACACCCTTTAAGTATTACTTCTGCCCTAGACCGAGGCAAGGCTTCCTTAAAGAGTCCATGGAGTTTCTTTGCTTTCTTGGATGGGAGGTGCATGTGGCAAGCTCTCTAGAGGTCTTAGAAACTCATACAAAAATTCACATAGGCTTGGAAACTCTTAGATAAAATCATATTTTTGCCTATGTCTTTGAATCCCTAACTTCCCATTCTTGGTTCTCTTTTGCTTCTTAATTAATTCCACTTGTATCTTCCTAATCCTCATTTTATAGAACCCCTAATTCTACCTTAATATGGTCAGAATTTATCTCTTATGGAATGGGCCCTAAGGTGAACGAAAATTCCATAGACAAAGCAAACAAGGAGAAGCAACAAAATAAGAAGGAATACCTTGGTTTCTTGTTTCCTTCAAAGCCTCTTTCACTTGGTGTAAACTCCTCCTTGAATTCCTACTCTTCTCCCTCTGAACCAGACCCAAAAATAGCCCTACTTCATCAAACAAAACTATAGAAAGAAAGGTGGGAAGGAGGAGAAGAGAGTTTCTAAAGAGAGAATTAGAAAAAGTCTTGATTTCCATATCCTTTCTTCTTGGTTTTTCTCCCTCCTTGACTCTCTCCTAGTGCGTCTCTCTTCTCTAGCTTCTCTCTCTAGTTTGTGCAGAATGAAGGGTCTATTATGATGAAGGAGAAGGGGGATGCTTCATATATTAAAAGGAGATTCATAAAAGCTTTTTAAAAATGCCACTTTTGTCCTTCATTCTTGGCTAATTCATTTGAGGCTCATTTTAACTCCTTTTTGAGAACTGTCTTTTTCATCATAAAATTTAGGTCCTTGATCTTATAAAATTCTTTTAAAATTACTCAATTTATAGTTAAAACCTTCCCGAACAATCTAGTCAAAGTTCAGGCTCACCATTATTGGAAAACATACCGGAGGGGCTTTAACTGTCCCGAGGCTTCCCATAATTTCTAGGGCCTCTGAGAATCCAGGAAATTCAAAACTTTCATTTAAAAAGTCCTCCTATGAATTTTCTAAAAAGTGCCCATATTTATGAAAATGCCACTGGCTTTTCAGCAAATTTTTTGAATTACTCCGGCCCTAGTTTCTAAGTAACTCAAGGCTTAAATCTTCATTTTCTTTTATTTAGAATTTTATCATAATTTTATTTGGCTTAAATTTATTTTATTTCGGATACTTCTTTTTGAATCTGACCCATTTCTGACATTTACGGAGAAACCGAATATTGTGTTTTTCATATTTACGGAGGGACCAGATATTACATAATGCTATCCTTGAATTCACCATGAACGATATTCTTTTCTTTAGTTGAATCGAGTCAACTGTAATAAATGCAATTATTTCATTTATTTTAAGTAGCATTTTGATTTGTGTCTTGTTTCTTGAAATTGATGGTGAAACCATTTATAGAGGTTGATTGAATGCCCATATCGAGCATGGAATTTGATAACTTAGAGCTTACTTGGAATTTTTAAGTTGACTACGACTAGAAATTTGGATTTGGTGAACAATATTTCACTAGAAACAAAAATGGCTCCATATCATTATGTAAATATGTTTATTGCAAGGAAGGTCTTTGATGGGAAGACAAAAGATGTTTTATGCCAACCAATCCTTGACAAGCAACAAGGATCAATTGCATGGCAAGAATGGGACTTATGCTTGTTAATGGAAAACATAAAGTATACAACTTTGTTGAATAACATAATCACTCACTTCATCTTATGGAAACCTCTTATATGTTGGCATCACAACGTAAAATTTCCAAAGTTCAAGCCCATGACATTGAGTTAGCAGAGGATTCTGGGTTTCAACAGAGAAGTTCTTTTTAGTTAATAAGCATGCAAGTAGGAGGAAACGCTAACTTAGGGTATAAACGATTGGATGCCAAGAATTTTCTTCAAGCTAGAAGACAAAAAAGCATGATATATAAGGAAGCTAAGGCTTTGTTGCAATATTTCCAACGATAATTGTTGGATAATCTATCATTTTACTATGCTTACCAAATGGATATGGACAAATAGATAACTAATGTTTTCTGGGTTGATGCATAGATGTTAATTGACTATGATCACTTTGGTGAGGTAGTCTCCCTTGACACGACATATAGTACTAACAAGGTACTTAGACTGCTTACATTGTTTTGTGAAGTCAACCATTATAGAGGAGTAGTGATATTTGGGGTAGTTATGTTATATGATGAAGTAGTGGAGTCATTTAAATGGCTTTTTGAAACCTTTTTGGAGGCACACAAGTAAAAAAAACAAAAACAAAAAACCTTTACTATTTTTATCAATCAAGACTAGGTAATGGCAAAAGTATTACATGAAGTGTTGCCAAAAACTTCAGATAAATTATACATGTGGCACTTGATGCAAAATGATGTCATGCACTTTAACAATTTGATGAAAAGGGGATCACATTTTTTAGCTAACTTCAAGCAGTGCATGTATGGATATAATAAGGAAGATGTGTTTGAAGTGGTGTAAGGTAACTTGCTTTCAAAATATGATGTTTATGAAAACACATGGTTAAAATTAGTTTATAACATAAAGGAGAAATGGGCAGCTTATCACCTAAAGAAAGCTATCACTCTTAGTATACGAAGCACATAACTCAGTGAAAGCCTTAATTTAGATTTCAAAAGTTGGATAAAACTAGACTTGGATATCCTTTAGTTCTTTAAGCACTTTGAACGGGTAGTTGAGGACAAATGATACAACAAGTTGAATTGTGAATTTGATTCACGGCAGAAAATACCAAGATTGAGATGTAAGAAATCATTTATATTGCAACAACTTTCTCAGATTTACACCCCCCAATATTTAATTTATTCCAAGAAGAATTTGATCTAATGCATGCTGCATGAAATTCAACTTGTATCTAAGTATTTTATTACTATGTTTCATCAAGACGGAGAATCCAAAGTGTCATTTAATCCATGCACCCAGTTCACTTTTTGTAGTTGTAAGAAGTTTGAGTCATTTATATTGCATTGCATGCTTTGAAGGTATTTGATATCATAGAGATTAAAGTCCTTCCTAAGTAATATATACTAAAGATGTGGACAAAAGAAGTAAAAAGTGGTGTGGTATATGATGTTAGGGGGAAGGAAGGAGAAGAAGACCCTAGGCTTAATAGCATGCATACATATCAATTGTTTTATCCCAAATTAACTAGATTAACAACTGAAGTTTCTAACTTTCCAGAAGGATTTTTCTTAGTAAATAAAGCTGTGGAGGAACTATGTGAGCATGTAATAGAGCTTTGTAAGGTGTGAAGGAGTTCAGAAAATGATAGCAATGTTACCATATTACCAATAAGAGACAACATAGCAATTCTAAAGGGATTCAAGAAGAAAATTAGTTGAAAGTTAAGAACCACATCAAGTCTTGTCTTGAGACCTATGAGAAGATCAGCTCTAAGAGTTCAAATGTAATCAGGAATATCCTATTCAGCACTGCCAGCACCTTATGCATTAGTTCTTCCACCAAGCAATGAATTTAGTGGGACTACGGTAAGAGCATTTCAAGTTTCAAAAGATCAAGATTATTGCTTTGTAATTTTTGTTCATGTTGTGATTAAATTATCCATGAATTTTCATTTTCCTTATAGCATAATGAAGTTAGTCTAAGTCAAGTACAATATGGAATATCCTCTTTAGGTGCCAATGCTTACTAGAGTCAACAATTAGTGGTAGGTGAAGTTATGCTTGTCACCAATAAGTTATTCTAATTCGTTGCTTTCATTTTGCAATTCAAAAAATTATTTTTTTTTTCTTTGTAGGATAATGAAACTACTTTAAGCCTTTCATTATGTACAATATATAAAATACCTACAAGTCAATTCAGTAATGCTAGTTAGACCACATATGGTAAGATTACAAAGCAATCATCTTGATCTTTTAGAATTTTAAATGCTCTTACAAAGTATTTTTTTTCTTTATGGTTTGAATTTTTTAATGCAATATAGGCACCACTTAATCATCCTGTATAGTCAAATGAACTAGCAGGCCTTTATGATGATGTTACATAGATCAACAACCAAGAGTAAAACCATTGAAGATACACTATTGTTTTTTTAAGACCTACAAATCAATTCAATGCTTTTTGTTACATGGAAGAACTATCTATATTACATTGAAGAAAGAGGGTTATTGCATTTGCATGTTTCTAATATATAACCTCAATTCAGTACTTTTTGTTACATTGAAGAAATATCTGTATTACATTAAAGAAACATGATTATTACATTGGTATACTTGTAATGTATAGTCTAATTTAATATACCACATTACCACTTGGTATGCAAGTCAATTAAACAATATTGCCACTTTGTTACAAAATCATTCATATCCTATATTTATTTAGTACAATTTGCTTGTTCTTTGTTACCATTTTTTTTCATTGGCTTTATCAACTTCAACAATTTCTTCATTGGCTTTTTCAACAAATTGCTTCATTTGCCACTTTTTTTTTTCATTGACTCTTTCAACATATTGATTCAAGTTTTCCAACATTTTCTTCATTAGCTTTTTCATTTCTCAAAGTGGCCTCTTTATGTAGTTTAGATTTTCCCTCACAAGGTTATGTTAACCACAAAAAAGGCTATTGCGAAATTAACCAAGCCAAAATAGACCAATCAATCAGCTAAAGTACATAGAAACAATAATCATAAATAGAAAAGACCAAACAGTATTGCAATTAGTATGGCAATATTCTAAAACAAAATTAGCATACAAATTAGTTATCAGTTAAAGAATAGTATGCATACGAATTAGCTAAATGCATTTGTTTGTCAATTATCACATTAAAACTTGATGCCATCATAATAATGTCAATCAACCTCAGGTCACGATTTGACATCTAGTGCAAACAAATCCATCTTTAAGAAGAAAGAATTGATGGAGCAGAATTGATGCAGGTAATTGAAATTCTAGCATTTGGGTATGCAACCCCATTTTGAAATTCCATCAATATGCAACCATAGATGCCATGGGTATGCAACCCCCTTCAATGGACCAATAACTTGAAAGAAAAGGAAGACAAAAAGAAGAAAATTAGTATCCAGATCTTACAGACCTTGAGATTACAAATAAAAGGAAGGGGAAAACAAAAGGAAAGTTGGAGATTGGGTGAAATCAAACCTCTAAAAGCCATGGCTGAATATTTGAGCTTCAGAATCCATCAAACCAAGACTTGATCTAGTTTAAGCATGTCAATTTTCTTATCCAAGGGGGCATGCACATGCAATTGCAAACTAAGCTATATTGCCAGAAATCATTTCCAAAAAAGACACCAAAGAAATATTATATGCTAGAAGTCAAAACATGAAACACCAAAAATCAATTCCAAAAATTGTCAATTTTTTAAAGTTAAAGCCATAGTTTATGAAATTCTAGAGAATTCATATATGAGCATATATTAATTTATGCTCATTTTGGATGCCACAAATCTCAATGGAAATTGAGAAACATCAAAATTTTCATTGCGTAACAAAAAAATTCAATCTCAATTTACCTGCTCGTGAGACCCCACCTTTTTGACGAAGGGCACACCATGGAAATTCTCGAACACCATCGTTTACTTGGATGCTTTCTACTTCATGACTAAAAGCATCTAGATATGCACTTCATAAGGCCTTTGGATTTGCATTGAAGAAGAATAGAGCCCTAAACCTAGTTCTAAATTTGGTTCTCAATCGTGAGGGGAACAAAGCACTGAAGAAGACCATGTAGTGTGGAAGAGGTGGGAGGACATGTGGCTTTATCTAAAGAATCATGGAGAGAAAAAAAGAGCAACAAATGAAATGCTCTGTGTCATTAAACTCTTCTTATGATGCAGTAAGCTGCTAAGCATTGGATCAAATGAACAAATGTGATTGGGCCAAAATGAGCAATCATTTTCCCCTCCTTAACATGAGTAAACCCAGTTTTAAAATATTTTTATTTTGATACATAATTTGTCTAGTAAAAGTTCAAAATGGACAAGGTTTTCTATTTTAGGAGTAGCTATCCCTTTAAAAAATGTTTTTATATGTATTATATATATAATATTATTTTTAAAAATTTTAAATTTGTGCCCCTAAAATTTTTTATTTGTTCCCTTTAATATTTTAAAGTTTTAAAAATTTGCTTTGAAAAACATAGCTCCTTTATCTATTAATTATAAAAGTAAATTTTATAAATAAATTAAATATAATAAAATATATTATAAGTTCTCCAAGAAGTTTTTTATCTCAATTCTCCAAAAATGACTAATAATATACTCTTAGCTCTTTGATTTTCACTTTTTCACAAAAATCTTTTCTTTTTTTTAGTTTCTCTAATGATACTTTCTACTCACTGTAAAAATAGGAGTTTGCAATAAAATAGAAAATGACTTTCTTTTAAATCATTTGAGTATTTATATTGAGAAGAAAATTGTAAAGAATTTTACTATAGAAAAAATTATAGATAAATTTTATTCAATTAAAATTCAAAGAATATGATCCTTATAACTAATATATATTGTATCACTTCTATAATATATTTTCTTTGTATTTAGATTGTTATATTTATTTTGATGTTATTATATTTCTTTGATTTTTTATTATTATGTATCTCTGTTTTTTAATTTTAATAAATTTTATTATTATGTTAATTTAATAAGTACTTAAAAATACATTTTTAGCCATTATTAATACTTGCATTAAGTATAAATTTTTGCCTCCTTATCATTTTTTTAGTTCCATCGCTGTATAAGTTAAAACACTATTTTTATTTTGTTTCTTTCAAAATTAAAAAAAAATATCAAAATTGAAAATTAAATAAATAATTGAGATTGTTAAAAAAAAAAAAGTGTCAGAATCTGCGCCCCAGAAAAGGCGGGTCAATTTTGGAGAAGACTATCAAACTAGTACCAGTGAGGAAACCTTGTGTCAAAAAAAAAAAAAAAAGTCTAAATTAGCATACACATTAAAATTTCAAAATAAGTCGAGTATGCCTTAGGCTTCAGTTAGGTTGTTAATGTCAAAATCATCACTCGAGTTCAGAGACAAACTTGAAATTGTTGCCTGTGTAACTTAAATTCCACAATCATTTCTAAAAGTGCGCAAATTAAGCGTTTCATTTGTCCATTCATGAAGGAACTGTCACTTGCAAAATTAGGAATTTATCTATAACTGCAAAGGGAGTTTTATAGAACATAAATGGGTTCAATTCAGGGATTCATAGATTTAATGAAAAAGGGGTTTGAATTTGAAATCCACTGTGATATGGGTCCTAGAAAGGAAACTACAATATTCTACTTATAACTACTTTTATTTGGAAAATTTAAAATTATCATTTCTCGTACAAATTTAAAATTGTAAAGATATACACTTTTCTCTAATTATTGTCCAAATTTCAAGCTAAAAAAAGTTTTAAAATAAAAATAATAATAATAATGTGAATTTTAAATTCTTTTACCAAGAAACTTAGATTCATTGGTACTAGAACTATCTTCGGTATTAAAAGATTTGATTTCAAATCCCAAATGAAGTCAAATTAATAGAAAAGAAAATTAAAATACATGTAAAATTTTAAAAATGGAAAAAATACTATTTATTTTTATTTGAATCTAAATTTCTTAAGATACATTTTGAGATAAACAAAGTTTAATGGTTTGTGTATCTAATTAATTTTATATACATTTAGGAATTAGAGTTGTGTCTAAGATTGAAAAATCCGAATTTGAAACCAAATGAAATCAAATTTAACAAAAAGAAAATATTTTTAATAAACATTTAAAATTTAAAGCTTGCACATTCTTAATTCTATATTATTAGCATGAATTATTTAATTTTTATATTTATCCTTTAAAATATAATTTCAAGAAAAAATTTATAGTATAACAAAAAAAAAATAAAAAGAGAAGAGAAATAAAAAGTGATGAAAAAGTTTTTTTTAGTAGCTTTAAAAATACTGCAAGTGACAATCAATTTGGGAGGCAAAAAGCAGGTACTATTCCCGACTTTTATATATTGGATGACAACTGGGCAAGTGCTTAAAAAAATTATAAAAAAAGCAACCATTTTCATAACACTAATTCCAGACAGGGAGATGAGTTTTTTCAAGTGAATTATGCTAATATTTTTTTAGAATTTAGCTAAATTACATTTTCTTATAATTTTTTTCATATAACCGTAAAAACAATTAAATTGATGTATAATCTTAAAATACAGTTATAATTTTATCCTTGAGAAGAGTATTGTATAAAAAATTAATTTTTATTAGTAAAAAGTAATTTAAAATAAAAAATATCAAATATAATTTAACCACTCCTTAAAAGATATTAACATAATTTTTTATTTCGGGATTTATCCCATCTACCATCTTATTCATTCATCTAGTTGTGTATCTGATTAGGTTTTTTTCTTTTTAAATAATGCGCATGTATAATTTAAATCCTGGAGAAATTAGGGGTAAAGGAAGTGAGGACAGTAACTAAATAGAAACATCTATGAAGGTATTTAATTAATATCTTAGGGCGCAGAGCATAGAATTAGAGGATGTAATGTGCAATTGCTTCTGGTTTTGTTTTGCTCTTCTTGGGATTTTGGAGAGTAAATTTACTTATCCATAAAATAACTATTAATCTCATCGTTATGTTCCTTTTTTAACTTTAAAGGAGAAGGGGAGTAAATTGAACCAAAACTATCTTTGCAGGGGAACACTTTACAACGAAGCAATATCTATATCAAAAATACTGAATAAATATTCAGTATTCCCATGGTAGTCGTGTAATATAAACACACACACTAATTGTGTCATCTACACCCCTGAAACCCTAGAACTGATGATCAACTGCAGCTTTCCTTCCATCAGCTGCCTTGAGAGAGAAAGACTAACTGTCGGCTGTTCTTTCTCCGGCTTGGATGAACGCTTGAAGCAAGCTCTGTGCTGCAAAGGTTTGATCAGGTGTCCCAGATATGACAACCCTTCCTCCACTCTCACCAATACAAGGATCATAAACTGTAACATTTGCTCCTGAAATCTGGTCCCACTCAGAAGAAAACCATAAGAGCAACCGGTTAAGCTTTAGAGGGACAATATTTTGATAATAATATAATACAGTTAAACCAGTAGAAGAATATGTCCATGGTCCATTTCTGTATATATGTATGCGTATATGCATGTATTTTCGACTTTCCAAGCTAGGTTGAGACAGATATTTCAGTCTGAAGCAAAGTGAGAGGACACCCACTTGCACTGTTCCATAATGCAGCTGCAGTCGTAGTTTCTTGTGATTTTAATTTTTCAACATGAGCTATTCTAATCAAGGTAAGGACATAGCAATATTAAAGGATGATAAAACATGTACAAGTTTAGTTGTTAAATAAACCATACTCCTGAATTTACATGGCCAAAGAAATAATAAAGGTAAGGACATTTCTTTCTTTGGATAAAAGTAAAGGTAAGAACACTTTTATAAATAATTTGAAGTTCACCGGCCAACCATGCCATATTTTCAGAAACAATAATCATAAGGAGTTATAGGGGCACCAATATATACTCAAATGATTCAGAAACTGAACTTTTTATAGCAGCTAAGATTCTATCATAGCACAAATGAAACCAAACGTCATCTTTCGGCAGAAGTTAGCACTCATCACAAGCAACAAAATGGTATGCAAGTTTTAACTCCCTCTTTCACTTGAATGAGAGATTCTTTTTGTTTCTTATGCAGTTCACATTAATAAATATTATATTTTCTTTAACTATGAAATTGACTAAATCACACCAGTTAGTCAGAAGACGGCACAACAACTGAACCATAATTTAACAAAAAATAACAATCAAATATCTTTGTAAAGGGAATAAACAAGTACCTGTCTGATTCGATCCACATTACCACCATCTTCACCATAAACAGAGCCAAAAACATATTCAGAAACTGCAATCTCCACTGTAGTATTTGTCACAGTAGCAAGGTTGTTTCTTCTGCTAAAACATTTCATCAAGACATAAAGTTTACAGGGTAAAAGGTCAGAAGCTTGGAGCTGTGTTAACAGTTGATATATTTGTTTATTTAGCAACAGGTAACAAATTTTAATGACTTCAAACATGTTATGCCGAAAATGGGCTCAGCATCGAATAGTTTGGAATAAAAAATTGTTAATTATTGACTATCTAATTTTTAAAGTTACCTAAATTTTTCTTTTTCTTTTTTTTCACTTTAAAATACAAACTTCTTTATTTATCATATAGTGCCTGTCGTTCCATTTCTAGGAACATTGTTAATGCCAGGCTTCAAACTTGTCCCCAGTCACATACTTCACAAGATTGATCTCTTAACTGAAATATCAGAGTCACCTAAAATGCAAGCTCTCTGCAGCAAAATATTAGGGCAAAAAGAAAAATGACTGCTTAGTGGAAGACAAACACAATGTTGAATGCTCAACTTTACTGAGATGGAAAGAAAAAGGAGGACAGGACAGACACTTGCGCATTCTGTGTTGCATTGTACTGACCTCGCAACTTCCAAATTGTCATATAAATGCATGCCTGGTTTTCCATTCTCTGAGATTGACCCAGCTCCAGCATGCTGCAATAATACCCACCGCTAAACAATCTAGTCTTATAGCATTGGAAGGACAATAAGAAGTGGTAATGAAATTATGGAAATTGGACGAGACTTGAAAGTATTACAAAGGAGGTGGAGAATACCTGTGGCATTGACATCCCTGACGGAAAAGCAGATTTCCCTTGGGCAAAAAGATTATCCCTAATTATACCAGTTACTTTATATAGAGCATTTTTTACACATCTGTACTCACCAGTAATCTGCATAAAATTCTCTGTGTAAACTTCACAAGGTAACAGTAACAAAAGATTGTTGGAGTCATAATAAGAAACTCAGTCTTTCCTGAGTGACTGAATGCCTCAGTAGTTAAACCAGTGCACAAAATAAGATATTTGTTATCAAATAAAGTCAAACCCATGCTAATTGGGATTGGGAAAACGTTAGTCTACGCCAATTACAAAGCTGATAAAACAAGGATTGGAAAGACACTGAAAATTAAGTATATACACATATAAAGAAGGATCCCTTGAAACAAACCTTATAGATATTTGGTCTTATTTGCATATAAACTTTCTTTCCTTTTTTTTGGGCATAACAGATTATTCTATTTAATATCCAAAACATCTGCATATGTTTAGGAGTGCTTATATATTTGTCCATTTCTTTCCGTATTGGATAAGTTTAATCTGCAGTTCATCAACACAAAAAATTATCTATTTCATCATGAAATCAGAGCTAATAATTTTCATTTCCCATCTCATGGAAAACCCTTTTCACTCCGATTACCCCTATCCCTCTCTATCTAAACAAGCACTGGACCTGGATTTGTGCTTGGTAACCATAAGGTTATTTGCCAAACATAGTAACTTGAATTAGATAAAAGTAATTGTACCTGTACAACCATGTCATTATCTGAAGCACCACATGAAACCTCCTCTCCATGCAGTATTTGTATATCCGCACCAGTTACTTCTCTCATTTCTGAAATCACCTGACCTTCATTGCCATTCAAGCAAGTAGCCATGCTTGATGCAATTAAAAACCTCAAAGTTACAGGTGATTCCATAGTAGCAACTGAGAGAAAGCCCCTTCCAATTTGATCTTCTATCATTCTGGTGAAGACAAGAATAACAGCATCTTGTGCGGGAGAGTTACTAGATTCAAGGTTCTAGATGGAAAAAAAGACATTTCAAATCAATAACAGAGAACAGAGATCACAGCAGTCAAAGTGTGTTTATACGTAGATCTGTCAATGCATGCATGTCTGTGAGAGAGACATAAAATAGATCCCCTGGAAATACTATGAGCACGGATCATTAATGCATCTTTCTCATATAACTAACCTCTACAGCAGAAATGGTGACAATGCGCTCGCCAAACTTGCTTAAAGGAGGTGCAAAGATAATTGAAGCACCTGTTTTGCTTTCTAGAGCTCTGACTATAGCCCCTTTTTTGCCAATCACACTCCCAGCTATACTATTAGAGCAGAGTAGTCTGAATACAACTTCAAGTTCTGTACCTTTTGTATGAGGTCTAGAGTCTTCATTAGAGTGTGCTGGTTGATCTGAAGCATCATATAGAGATCTCCCTTGCATCGGAAGTAACCATGAATTAAAGTGAGGAAAATGTTCAGCGTGTAGATCATGGGATGCCCTATCAAGAGGGCTAACAGTCGGCGTGCTCAAAGGTGCTGGAACTTTGTCTAGGGGTGGACAATCTTGAAGACAGTGAGACACAGCGATTAGTGCCTTCTTTACAGCCAAGGTTCTACCAGTTATCTGCCAATTGAACAATATCCCAAATGGAGAAAAAAATTTAATGTCCTTCTCCAGGTATAATACAGGAAAAATATAATCATTTCAGTGAAACAGTGGTGCTATTTCTACAGTTCCTAAAAAGAAAATACACATGTGGGGACTAAAATCTTTTTGTTTTTTTTGGGCGAACTCCATCCCAAAATAAGTTATATACAGGAATTAAGGGCAGATGGCTGCTTATATGCTTCTTCTCACCATACCAGATTAAATATATATGGTAGGACAAAACAACGAAGCTGTACGCATACTACATGGGAACTGAACTGACAAATTGTGCTGCTAGGAATTCAATACCGCCAAGGTGACAGATGAAATTCAATCTGCACAAATACTTGAAGTTCTCAATACCTGGGCCTTCTAGTTTTGCAAAGGCTTCACTTCCCAACAAGCTCAAATCAAACTTAGCTTAAAAATTCCCGCAAATTTTAAACTTTTCTCTCATCTATCACAACCGAAGTTCATCAAAATTTACAAAGGACGGAATACTCAGCTATAGTAAGTAGGGCGAACAGTATCGAAGCAGAACGGAGATAACCAAGGAGTACCAAAGGATATATAAATATATATAAGAATACAATCAAATGTTTAAGTTTAAAGCTTCTTCTCGTTGTAAATGGACATACTATGAGAAGCTCGACCTATTTCATTTCCCTTTCAAATTTCCCCATAAATAATAACAAAAATTAAACTCACTTGAATTAATTCCTCGTTTTTAGCCGCACAATGTGGAGCAGGCAAAATCCTGATTTTAGCACCACTATTGTTCCTCATCGTCGTTATGTGCTTCCCCCCTTTCCCCACAACCGCACCAATCTGAGATGTGTGTGCCAGCAACTTACACCATACCTCCCCATTTACAGCTTTGCTAGCACTACTAGCACCTTTCTCCGCCTCCAATTCCCAAACCCTCTCAAAAACCCTAAGAATAGCTTCTTGAGCATTCGACACCTCAACTTCTGTTTCATAGCCATCATCCTCACCCGCAACACCAACCAGCGTGATAGCTTTAAAGGGCGACACCGACCCGATTACGAGAATGACCCTATCATCCGTACAGGAAACCGGGTCTATACAGTGGATTCTACAGGCAGTTTCTCGCCGGAGGTGGGACACGATGGAGCCGGAGTTGCCGATCAAACCGCCGACGATGGAGGCGTGGCAAACAAGGCGAAAGCCGATCTGCCCCGGTTGGACTTTGAATACAGGTCGTTTCGCCCGGTTATTGCGCTTCGATATTGGTGAGTTGGAGTGGGTCTGATGGTCGTGATCACCACTGGAATTGGGTTTTTGCATTGTGTAAACGGCGTCGTTGGAAATGGGCGAACGTGGCGGAGGCCGCTCGCAATTTTCATCAGTATCTGTGACCAAGCGTGACGAAACTTCGATTCGAAGAAAGGGGAAATGGACACAAGCTTGCACCTTTCATCTCTATGGGTATCTGTTAGCGCTAAAATGGAATTTGTGCACGGAACATCAGTGGCGTGAGAATCGCAGGGCTGTACGATTCATCAAAGAGGGCGAAAACCGCAATGGTACTGTGAGTAGTGACCAGACGGAGCGAGACGACGAAGAAACGGTGTGGAAAATTAAGTAGTGCTTGCTTATTGTTGAAGATGCCCCCTGCTTGTAAAACGCGCGAGTGGGAGTGGCTGAAGCAATTATCCGACAAAAACGCCAATTAATATTTTTTTTAAAGTAGCATTATACTAATTTAAGAAGAAAAAACAAGTCATCCATTCAAAAAATAAAAAACAAGTCTCTGTATTATGTTATTAATTTAATTTAATAAAATCGATTATATAATGTTTAGCATTTTTTAATATAAAAATTATATGCAACAGGTTCCATAACCACGATTAATTCTGTCTTCTATATCAAAAATTTCAGGAGTCGCGAGTCAGTCAGCCCAGCAAGACGGTTGGTGGAAATGAATGCGCGGCAAACATGACGTGTAAAGTCAAGAATGGCTGCCACAGCTCCAACATTTTATTAATTTAAATTCTTTTTTTTTTTGGTCATTTAAACATCAACAAAAGAAAACACATTCATCCATCTTTAGTGCTACGACATTGAATGTGATTATTGGACTAATGCGGTTTCGCCTGACAGCATTTTAAATTATGAATCAGAAATTTTATAAATTAAATAATTAATTATTAAATTATTAAAATAAAATATTATCATATTAATTTTATGCAATAAAATGGCCTATTAATTTCGTAACAGAAATATTATAATCTTTTCCCAAATTAATGTGAATATAATATGAGCATATATTCAGTCAAATCAATTAATTTCTTACATATATCACATATTATACATACATATATATATATATATATATATATGTATTCGATGATTTAATTAATTAATTAATTAATTAATAACTCCCATCACTTAATCATCAGTATATTGCAATATTTATGATTAGAATTATTGTAGCTTTTGTTGAGATATATTTTTCAATATTCATTTTGATAGTCTCAAAATCATCTTAAAAAAAGGTATTATACATTTATTATTATACTTTAATCTTATTATTATTATTATTATTATGAGTCTTTACAATTTTTTGCGATTTTCAAATAAGTTCGTATGTTATTTCTATTATAATATCATTAGACTAAAGTTGAATTGACTGATAGATTGTTTATTTACGTGTCATAAGTCAGAGTTTATGTGGACTCTATTTTATCTACCAACGATTTTCATTTGACCTCCAAACTTTCACTTTATTTTAAATTGGTTCTTATACTCTTACCTTGTTTTTAATTTGATTCATCTTGCTTTATTATTATTTCCACATATATATAAGTATTGTCAGTTGACAGTTAAATATTCCGTCAACCAAGTCAAATTTTTTTTTTTAATAATGTTATAATAACCACTCGCTAAAGGAATCAAGTACAACCACAACCCCGCGAAGAGCACGTCGTTGCATCGCTATGTTTAGGCATCTCATGTGCCCTGTGGAGCCCCGCGACGAGCCATCCTCCCTTATTATTATTTAAGCCGATGATAAAGGGCTATGCAGTGAACTTGCATTAAAATGTATTGCAATATTTTTTTTATAGAGTTATTATATTTTTATAATTATTATTTAATAGCATCTATTTTTTTATTATTTTCTGAATTAAAGGTATTAGGGTCATTTTAATTTTTTTATTTAATTTTCATATTTAATAATACATTATACAAACACACCTTTAAGATATTAAAATACTTCAAGAATTAATAACACATTACCTAAAAGGTCCCTTATCTATTTTTAAGTAGAGGCCAAGGCACTAGAATAATTTTCTTCAAGTTAGATAGCGACAATTAGTAAAGCACATAATATGAGCTTGTTAGCTTTACGGGGTGCAATATAGAAAGGGCCTAATTGTGGAAACACAGTAGCGCACATTTTAAGGAGTTGTGGTTGTATGTACATCTTAGCGTTTGTGGTTGTTATAATACCATCAAATTTTTTAATTTGGCTAATTTTAACTAATAATGCTTGTAGAAACAATGGTAAAGTATGAGAAATCAAATTTAAAATAGGTAAAATTTTATGGACCAAATTGAAAAAGAAGTGAGATTAAATTAAAATTGTACATGGACAACATAAATTTACTTCAACCCTAATTTGTGACACAAAAGCAATTCACTAGGTCAATATAAGTTTGTGTTATGATAAAAATTAACGTTGGCGACTCATTTAAGAGTAACAGAAAATATATGGGTTTATTTGAAAAAAGAAAAAAAAAAGTGTAAGAACTTAATTAAAAATTAGGTCAAAGTGAAAGAATCAAATATATAATTTAATAAAAAATAAAAGCAGCTTTTATTATGACGCCCAATTGCTGTTATTAAGAGAACAAAGAAAAGGATAAGCACCACAAAAAGCAGTTAAAAACAGTACTTGTCTTGTTTTATTCTGAATTTAAAAGATCTTTTTTATTCTTGTCCTTAAAGATGGGCTTATCCCACTTGTCTGCAAAGAAAAGTTCGATATAATTCTTATATCTTTACAGTATATTATTTTTTCCTTTTTAAACAAGTATTTAAATTATATAACCATTTTTTTATCTTGAAAATATATACCTAATTTCTAAAATTAAAATAAGAATAAAATATTCTAAAAAAATATTAATTTTTTATAAAAAGTTATAATTTATTAAAAATAATTTTTTAAACATTTATTTCAATATTATTTATTCTATGTTGAGAACCGTAAATTATTTAAAATTTTTATTATCTTTACAACAATTCTTATATTTATTAATGTATATTTAAAACTAACATGTATAACAACTTATAAATTCTAAGTCATGTGAATAAAAATTTTAAACTTTCAAAATTTACCAATAAATCTCTTTAAACATTCAATTTTGAATTAGTAAGCCTCTTCCCTTATTAGATCCATCACTCACGAAAGGAGATACGTCAGACTAAAAGGGCTACGTTGTATCTAACATGGAATCAAAGGCATTTCAATTTTCTTTCCCCAAGCCCAAAACGCATAACGTCATTTTCCCCTTCCCCAAAACGGACAGCATCGTCCTCGACCTCTCATGGTCGCACAGCCACCTAGGGGTGGGCAATCTTGTCCCAACCTAGTTGGCCCATGCATCGGTCCATGATGGGTCGAAATTTTTTTTAAAAAAAATTGAAATAAAGTCAGATCGAAATAAATATTTTAGGTCAGAATGAGTTTTGAGATAACTTCTTAATCTTATCGGACCCGACTCGAGGTTTATATATATATATATATATAGATAGATATATAAAAAGATATGAATTAAATTAAAAAATTAAAAAGAATTCTTTTTTTACAATCTTTTTATAATTTTAACCAAAATTTTTAAACATATTTGATAAATGATAAATAACTAGAGGGGTTAAAATTTATGTTAGAGCTATTCTAAATGTAATTATTACATTCATGTAAATAAAATAAAATTAAAAAAAATATATTTTTTCAAATTTTAACTATTATATTTGTATTTTTTTATTTTTTTTATTGAATTCATTTTTTTTATGTCTATTGCATAAAATTTTAAAATATATATTAAAAAAATAGTTACCTGTCCAAAATAATTGAGTAAATATAAAAATATAAATTTTTAAAATTAAAAAAAAATTAAAAAAATTAAAAAAAAAAATTGGCCCCGAGATCCGATTAGCCCGACCTGGACCTGAACGATTTTTTTGTACCAAAGTTGAAATAAGCCAAAACTCAGGTTGGAGCAAATCCCGCCCGTGCCCACCCCTGTAGCCATCTTCGAAGTCCTCTGAGCACAGAACCAGTAGCTTTTGTCTCCATCTTCAAACTTCTGAAGGTGGTTGTTTGGATATTTCAGGAGTTTTTTCGACAGTTATTTTTTGTTGTCGGGTTAAAAGGAACTATTCACTTTCAATCCAAGCATCAGGATCACCTCGATTGGATAGCGTTTGCATAATATTACTTGAATAGGCTTATGGTGTTCTTTGGATTTAATTGTTTCGATTGTGGGTTAAAGAGCTGAGGGTAAAAGGGGCTCCTTGAATAATTTTTTAGCTTAATCTTCTCTGAGACATAGCGATTTGGATCTGATGCTTGTTTCAAGACAATGGGGAGATTTCTACTTCTTCAGCTTTTAGTACTGTAGCTTATCGAAAAGATATGAAGAACATTCTTATGAAGTTTCATGTCCGAAGATGTTAATTTTTGCAGGGCTTTCGCGTTGTATGCATTCATTTGCTAATAGGTATAGTCCCAATGCTCCATCTTCGAATCTGAAAAGAGGAGAAAGAGTGGAACCATTTGATTCAGTGAGCCGTGGTGGTTTGGATATTGTTTCAGATTCAGGGAGGCGTGATTCTGGGTCTAGCACTTTGAGGGATCCTGAAGTAGAGGAAGAGTATCAAATACAACTGGCTTTAGAGATAAGTGCAAAGGAGGACCTTGAGGCAGTGCAAATTGAAGCTGTTACGCATATTAGTTGTGGTTCTTGTGACCCTGATAATGACCCGACTCTCTTGGTTTCAAAAAAGAAGAGTGTATAATTTCAAAATAGAAAAGTGCACCTCGTAATTTAAGCATTTGTCACGGGAAAAAAAAGTAATTTACTCATATCTTTATCATCAAATTATTGAATGAAAACACAAGTATGTAGATTTTAAAGACAAGTATATGAGTAAGTAGGCCTTTTAAAGATCTTTTACACTTACATTTTTATTGAAGAAACTAATAGGAAAAATACAAAAAACTAAACATCAATTGTCATTTATTTTTTGATATAGTATGAGTTTAATCAAAACTTAATTTTGTACTAGATAATTATTTGACTCTTGATAAATATTGTCATGGACAACTTATTAAATGAATTTTTTTATTTTTCTCACAATCTTTTGTTATATATATATATATCTATATATATATATATATTCTCTATGGTATCTAATAATAAAATTCGTATTAATAGTTTACTTATATTAATATTTACTCCATATAAGTCCCCAACAATAATATTACTTGTTGGACAATAATAATTAGATTTTGTCAACAAGGGGTAGTTCAGGTAGTAAGCAGAGGTAAAAACACAAATAATTAGATTTGCACTTGTCCGATGGACAAATGTATTTTAACAACATAAAATCATAGCTGAAAAAAATAATACTTACATAATAAAAAATACATATATCGATATTATAAAATTTCAAATTTGCGACGTCAACAAATAAATTATGCTAGAATAAAAATTTTTAGACTACTGCATAAATGAAAGTAAAGAAATTTCAATAATAAATCATATTTATATTTCTACGTTATATCACTAATGTGAAATACACATGTATAATAAGGTTGTATATTAGTACATAATTTTAGCTATTTTCCCATGTGATGTACAGCGATGTTATAAAAATATCAAGATACATGTAATATATATATATATATGATATTGGCAATTCATTTTTAGTAGCACCTTGAACTTAAATGTCAAAAAAAGAAAAAGATGTACCCCTGTTTAATTTCTCCCTGTCCTTTTATCCACGGTCTTATACCTCCCTATTAAAATATGTTAAGATAATACTTTGATCAAATTATTTATGATCAAACATAAAATATCAAATAAGATTATATATATATATATATATATATATATATGATATTGCTTGATTTTACTATCGATAAATTAAAATCTATTTATATATTTTAAAGGTTTTTCTTCCATGTTAAATAAATTAAAATTAATTTTTGCACAAATCTATTCATGCCCACTCTGGTATATGATAGTGCAAGCAAAACTCTACATCTTGTTCCAACTCAAAATATCCCTCCATCTCTTATTGAAGAATCGGAGCTACAGGTGGAACCACAAGCTGTGCAGAAGGTGCAAAGGTTAATGAACGGGCAAGTGCAAGTTGTAATCAAGTGGAAAGGGCTATATGAGTCTCAAATTCAGTAATAATGAAATACACTCAAGAATGAACTATCATTCAAGGTCCAAAACACAAATTGATACCTTCATTTGCCTCCCACCAGAGAGCATTTACATAAGTTTATACTGGTGTACCTATGATAATATTCTAATTTACAGCACAGATTTCTCCTCTCATCTTACCCATTTGAAGAAAACTCTGGAAATTCTACAAGCTACTCTGAGTAATCGACAAAAATAAATGCATTTTTGGGCATCCTAAGTTAGAATACTTGGGACAAGTAATTTCAGCTGAAAAGCTGATCCGGTTAAAATTGAAAGCATGCTGAAATGGCCGGTACCTAAGGATCTGAAAGCACTAGCAGGATTCCTTGGGTTAACTGCCCAAAGAGAGTTGCAAGAGACATCCATTTTTATTTCCGAATAGGAAAGCCAAAATCGGAATCAGGCGTCAAAGACAGAGGCTAATAGAATGTCCCTAGCTACGATCAATAGCACAAAAAATAATAAAGCATAACATCTCAGAAGCAAATTTGCCAAAAATTAAAAAACTTCAATGCACAATTGACAGAAACTATAAATAATTTTGTGACGCACTTTGTAAAAATCATGAAATGAAGATGGAGGCTAATGATCAAGAAAAGGAAAAAGTAATTAAAACAATATTGAAAACACGAACTTAGAAAGAAGCGCACTATATGTCCCCAGCTTTGAGGCAAAGCTTCTCTATTTTCTTCTGCCATTGCCTATGTTTTGTCTTTTTTCCCTGTAAATGGGAAAAAAGAGTCAATAACTTAGTATATTCAAACAACTATTTAAATCCTCAAAACAACAAAAATTAAACCATAGCAATTAACGACAAAGCAAAGTGAGGAGAAGCATATACACAATTAAAATAACAGCCTTAAAAAATATGGAATTGTCTAAAGTAAAATTACATGTAACTTCTAGACTATAAAATATTTCATATCTTGTTAATTAACGAAAATGAACAGAAGTTAAAAATACACTAATAATCAATTTTAAAGTAAAAAATGAAAAAAATATCATCACAAAAAATAAAATTTAAATAAGTGTATATAAATAAAATACCACATACCTACAATATTCCTAGCAAAACTAAGCTAACATTAGAAAAAGCAAGGATACTGGAAATTAATATAGAAGTGGCATTATGGGTTTCAGAATCAGAAGTGAGTATGAAAAGAAGGGATAGAACAACGAAGGGAAATGAACACTAGGTATGAAAAGGAGGGGGAAAATAACGAAGGGAAATAAATACTAGAGGGGGGGCAAGAAAAAGTGGAAATCAAAAGAGTGCACAAAAATTAAAAATTAAATAAGGGCGTTTGTCTATGTTTTTGCTAATTCTAGAAATAGGTTCAGAAGCTGGTAGAATCAATATTTACTGGGGCCAAAATGGATTACAGGGAACTTTTAGACAAAAGATGTGCTTCTAGGAACTGCAACTTTATAATTGTAAACATAACATTGCTAACCACATTTGGTAATGGCTCAAATCAGTTGCCCACAACTTTGCTTTATAAAAGATTTTGAATGGGTAAAACAATACAAGCATGTACTATCTCCTGGTACAAATATTCATACAAAATCAATAGAACTCCTGATTCGAGGGAAGCAAAGGCACTCAAAGAAAGACCACAAAACAGAAATAGAAAGCTATCAATTTGGTAGACATGTACTTCCAACCAATGATTAAGAATAATAATTCCAACATAAAAACTTCCAAAAGAGAATCATAAAGTCAGGACTCCTAACACACAAAAAGGGGTTAAAGTCAGACACATAAGGGGCATATTTAAAAAAAAAAATCATAAAATATAAGAGTTATGCCACTTATTTCAAAAATCTCATTATAAAAAGAAGGAGCATGACATTGTTGATTCCTCTGTTCTAACTTCCCCGCACTCTCATCCATCACGATTCATTATAAAATCCCTTCTATCATAATTTGCCAACGAGTGATCTAACTCATTGACTAAAATATTTAAGAGATAATATTTAAGGGAATGAAATTTAAAATATTTATTTTCAAAACATTAATAATTGTTAATTACTTTACATATAATATAAAATAAAGCATGAGAAACATACAATGTTTGCTCATAAGTTACTGAAGTTGATGGGAACAAACAATGAAATTTACATTTAAACTCAATCAAAATATTTGATATATGAGGATCATTTTTTAAAATTTTCATCCATTTCTATTATTAATTACTTTAAATAAGATATAAAATAAACATTAGTGAAATAAAAAATCATGTAATGTAACATATGAGAAACATACAGTATTTGCTCCATATGTTACTGAACTTTATCAGAAATATACAATGTTAATGAGCAACCGTTTTAGCTTGCTCCTCAACTTTATGAACAGGAGTAAACATTGAATGTTTATCATGTGTTTCAGTAATCTGCTTGTACTTAAGTTTATTTATATTTTATAAACAATTATTTTCCTTTTACTCCAAACTTTCAAAATGAAGAAAATTTTCTTCTAGATTATCTAATACTCCATGAAGCTTATATGTGTCTTATTAACATAATAAAGAAAGTTTGTGACATAAGAATACATGAAGGTGTTATACTGCCACACAGCTAAATTAGTTCATGGTGCTTTGAAACCTAAAGTAAAACGTATGGTTGGATGATAAACTTGGAAAGTTCCCAATGGAGACAACCGAGAGCAGTTGCCACCACAAAGAACACCTCAGACAAAATTTCTTCCTTTAGTTTGTTTATATCTACCATACTTTTAGTATGCTTAACCCACAACTTCAATAACAATGATATTTCTTATTGGAGATTTAGGGTGCTCAGCCCATATTGTTGAATCCAATTTTCTTGAAAATGATCACTACAAATTTTATATATATATATATATATATGGTATAATAAAGAAAAGTCTCTCTATTCTCTCACTAAGAGGCTTTAGCAAGGGATTGCTGAGGAACCCGTCCCTCGTCACATATGGTTGCTAACCAATGAGGGATAATTCCCTCACTAAAATCCCTCAGTAATAGATTTAGCAAGGGACTATCTCTTACTAACTCCTAACCAAATGGACCTTGAAATTTATAAAAAAAAAAAAAAAATCCCTTGTTAAATGGCCAGAGAATAGCGACAAAATGTCCTTTGCCAATCCCTCATGGTCCCTCAATGTATTTTTTTTATTTAAAAGAAAAATCTAGTGTAGTAGCAAGGGGCATTTCCCCCTTCTTGGTAGCAGTAGTAGGGCATTTTGCCCTTAGGAGTATTGGCTAAGATTCACCAAAGCAAAGTGCTATATGACCGGACAAGTGAATTACTATGCACAAGATGAGAATTCAGATAAGTATATTTCACAAATGCAAAGTAGAAAGACCGGATCACTCAAAGGAAGTTTACATTACACTCTTGGGTCCTCTATTGAAGAGTTCCAAACTCATGTAGCTACTACTTTACATGAGCACTAGGTGAAAAAGATCCATTCCTTGCATTTCCTTATGAAAAGTTCTCTGAATAAGAGACAGTATAACAAGATCTATATCATAGATTCATATTTTATTCTCTAATAAATGACAGCAGAATTCCAATCACATAAGAAAAATCCAGCTTTCAAGAAAGGAGGATTGGTACTGAATCATTATGAGCAAGAAAAAAATGACACTAGCACTTGACAAGTGACAGATCTGTAGTCATAACCACCCAAGAGAGTGTTTGTTACATCACTACAGATGCAACAAACCAACAAGGACTTGGTTTACAGTAAATCTCATCCTAGTAAATAGAATACCCAAGAAGTAAATAGAAGTTATACACCGAACAAACTGTCTCTCTTCCCACCAAAAATCTCCTATTCTTATCTGAGAATCAAGTAGACAATATACTTGTCTAAGAAAAATGTCCTTGACAACTTTGTTGCCATTGACCTCATCAATCTTTGTTATTGATAAGTCAACTCCAGCTTAATTAATTAAATAATTTAGGTATGTGTAAGAAATATGCATACCTTAATGGAGAAAAGCCTCGCCCCTCCACATTGTGCAATCTTTACCAACTAAAGCCATAAATTATGCCAAAACATCAGATCTGAAAGGATAACAATACAAATGAGTTGATTGTGTCTCTCATTAAGAAATGTCTATCTAGTATTAACAACAAATAAATCATGAAAATCTAACAATATATCATTCAAGCATTCCAAAACAAGATATGTCCCTCAAACATTAATATCAACAGGGACATCTACTTGTCCATATAGACAAAATTAAACATTATAATATAACTTTACAGTTATACTCAACAATAGTCAAGTATTCATGTGCATATATGGGAAGTCATCAAGTGACCTTACTTCCTATATTTGGATGAAAGATTGTACATAAGAATAATAAGACTGTGAACCCACCAATATTGTTAATGGATTTGATGAGCTTCCATTGAGTATTGCTTCAAAATATCCTCTATTTAAGGGACATCCAGTAAATTTCAATCTTCTGTTATTGAGCACAGGTAGCAGAAACACAAGTAGCTTAAGAATCTAATAGACAAAATAATTTAACAGCAATTTTCATAAATATAGTATATTGCTCATTGTTTAAGATTTAAAGTACTGAATGAGTTCAAACAAAAGTAAAATGAACTTAAAGTTTATTCCAAATAATACAAATCAGGATCAAGTAAATTTACAGAAACAAACCAACATTACACGACGTTGTCTTTCTTATACACATCCAAAGGGTAATTTACAAGAAAGCACAAAATTTTACGTGGACTCTACTGCGTAGACAAAGAAATACTATTGAATACAAACCCCGAAAACAGAAAAGTGATTCTTCTCAACCAGAAATCTCAATGGCCTTACCGCTGGCTCCTTAACCCCTTCCTTAGGAACTGTCACAGTGAGAACACCATTCTCCAAGGATGCTTTCCCAATGAAACGGAGGAAAATGTGAGAACAACGCTATTAAATAATTTTTGGCACAACTAAAGTTCACTTTGTCTCTGGTTACCAAAGGATTTGGAGACAAGAGGGGAAATGAGAGAGAGGGAAAATACCTAACCCAGAGCAACCACCAGAAAGCGACGGCGACGTCATGACACTGATGGCAAGGCGGTGAAATTACGGCATCGACGGCGGCAACCAAAAGGGAGGGAGATTTTCGACGGAGAGAGAAAATCGCGAGTGAAAAATTAAGGATTTGGGTTTAAATCCGCTTAGCGAGGAATATTTTTCGCTACTCACTCCCTAGTAAATGCAACGAATTTAGCGGATTGGCAACTCTTTAAGGATGTCAGTGAGAGAATTTGATATAAAGAAAAAAAATTTCCTCATCAATCCTTCGCCATTTCGACGCCAAATTGGTAGGAATCTCGCGCATTTTAATTGGGAATTCAGGGAGAGACCCTGCCCCCCGTTAAAACTAGTAATTGTTGTAGTGCATGGCTCACACTATTTCCATGCCAGGCTGTACTTCTAGTCTACTTGGTTGAAGGGTTATAATATAATTTGTGATGTAAAATTTTTTAATATTTATTATATTTTTATAATTATTATTTAATATTATTTACTTTTTATTATTTTTTAAATAAAAACAAATGTTATTTTTTATCTCATTTATTTATTTTAGATTTAGCAATCAAACCGGAGCCACTCTTCTCGTTACCAACATAAAACATTGAACTATTACAGATATAATGGCTTTCACAAGGCTAATACAACATAAATA
Source organism: Erythrophleum fordii (assembly GCA_032878935.1). Lineage (NCBI taxonomy): Eukaryota > Viridiplantae > Streptophyta > Magnoliopsida > Fabales > Fabaceae > Erythrophleum > Erythrophleum fordii. The sequence goes on along the minus strand of JAVQMF010000053.1, from coordinate 40,297,619 downwards.
TGAAAAACCTAAAATAAGGAGACTAGAAAAATAAATAAATGGGCCAAAGTAAAATTTGTAGAACTTGCAAAAAATATCTTTTTGAATTATATGTGTGTGTAAGAGAGAGAGAGAGAGAGAGAGAGAGAGAGAGAGAGAGAGAGAGAGAGAGAGAGAGAGAGAGAGAGAGATGGCTCTCTTAAAATGGATTAGGATCCTTTGAAGTGGAGGATCTGTGCAGTTTCATGAAATAAGAGATAACCAAGGCAAAGTCTTATAAAATATATATATATAGATGTATGTTGAGAAAAAAAAAAAAGAATTTGAGAGACTTCATCATTTTATAGAAAAAACCACTCCATAGGATCCAATCTCCTCCTAAAATCTCTCTCAGTGTTGCCTACTCCGGCATCATGCATGCCAAACTCCGTTTTGGTATGAACGACCTTAATCGTGAGTCATTCGCATACCAAAACGTGACACGTCCCGTATCTTGTGGAGTAGATGTAGGTGCAGAGCAAGAATCGAGTCAGTGTTCACAGTATAACTAACCTACAAAATCGAAAGAGAAAGGGTGGATCTTACCTTGATCGACCTAGCTCCAGTGTCCACTGATGATGTGCGCAAGCTCCTATAGCTTGACTTAGGGGAAGACTCAATAGGAAAAGTTCGAATGTCAAATACTTCCTTTCCTTCAAATGCATAACCTTTCCATCGATGTAGCTAAGAAAGTGAAAGTGGGTGGGAGATACAATAACATTAGTGGAGTCTGGGTTCGGGTCTTTGAGAGGTCATCTAGGCTTCTTCTTCTTCTTCAAATTCGATGTAGCCAAGTAAGGGAAAGAGGATGGGAGATATGAGAAGATTAGCTGAGGGAGAAGATTGGGTAACATCGGGGCAAGAGTTTTGATTTTTGATCTTTTTTTTTAATGAATAGAGAGGGAAGATAAGATAATGGGAATAAAGAAGAATAATAGATATTTTAATGTTTAATACTTTAAAATTTTTATTTTAATTATGACAATTATATTATTTTTTATATTATTGAAAATAAAAAAAATCACAAATGTAGTAGAATTTAAATAAGAAAAAAATTAAGAATAGGAAAGAATATATTAATTAAAAAGGAAGTAAAGATTGTGAGAACATATTAAAAAAAAAAGTCAAAAAAATGAAATGTAACAAAATATAATAGATAAAAGAAAAGTTAACATATATAATATAATCATTGATTTAAAATATATAAATAAAAAGAAAGCTAAATAAAAAGAATGATAAAAATAATAATAAAATATATAATTATTTATTATATTTTATTATATTATAACAAAGCACAAAGTATACTCTTTCATGTTACGAATTATACAAATTAACGTAACTTACATCCATTCTCGTATCACATGTCCTCGCGAAAAACATATTAGGTAACATTGATCTCTCTAAAAAAGAGGCTATCTAAAGAAAATCCCTCTTAATTTGAAAATTAAGCGTTGAAATTTCGAAGGGAGCTCAATAGCAGCATGTGACTTGCAATAATTAATGTGTGTGTGTCTCTCTCTCTCACTCTATATATATATATATATATATATATATATATATATATATATATATATGTGTATGTATGTATGGATGTATATATATTATGGAAAAGCATCATTGCCACGTCAGCAAAAGTTTTTTAGCTTGATTGGTTTGCATTTCTCAGTTATTAAGCTGTGATGTCAGCTAAAATAAATGAATAATCGATCCAGGATTGTGCTTTTGTGTTGAACTTCTGTTGTGCATCACTGCTAGAAGTCCATTATAATATATTTGGCAGGGTTTCTCCAGTGGCTGAGAGATTGGTTCTTCTTGGTTATTGTGCGTTTGCAGATACACCTAAAACCTCTGGAATGACAAATGAGAAAGATCTCCAATGTTTCTGAAATGATCCAGCAATTACCAAAAGTACCGAAGAGTTAGTGTCACAAACTTCTAGCATACAGTGTAAATTACTTATCTCTCAGATGTCAGATTTAATTTACAACTCCTTTCCTTCTATTCTGCCTGAGATGCAAAGCTACTTATCTCACAAGGCTCCAATTATTAAAAAAAAAAAAAAGAAAATTACCTACTTGGAGTTAAATTTTTGTATGGTTTAGTTTTGATTGACATTTGAGATGGAGTGCATATGAAATTAATTGATGTTGCCTATCTGAGGCCTAAATTTTCTTTACATGTGCTTTAAGATAGAGTTCGTCATCTTATACCAGAGAAGGCTGTGAAGAATGGTAAGAAATTTGATAATGAAGTGAAATGAGGGACTGACTTTGCATATGAGCATGAAAGGTATTATTAAGATTGTGTTTTTACTGTTTTTTTCTTCAATATTACATTATTTGTATTTAAGAAATGAGTAGATGGTGATACTTACCCTGATGTCCCTATGATGGTAGGACCTCTTTATAACTGAAGTGAATAGCACAAAAATTCTAGAGTCTCTTTATGAGTCCTTTAAGAAACTTTTCATTGCTAATACAAGAAGTAGGAGAAGTAGAGAAGCTGAGGTAGAGGTGTAAGCAAGAGTAGCATCATTAGTAGATAGTAAATAGTAGATACAGTTATTGACCTTATCATTATTTTGAAGTTTCACTACTTATCAAAACCAATTTTTAGTCAAAGACAACCATATATTGCAATTCCTTACAGGCAAGTATCCAATTTTTTTAACCCAAGTATTGTTTTCGTATTTTAATTACTATAAACTTAATATCATTTTCATTATGTATTTTAAATTATTCTTTTTTTACTACATGAAACCAAGTACCCAACACCTCTCGCTCCTAGCAAATCAACTTGAAAAAATTACTCTAAATTCTAAATGAACTAATTATTAAAATTGAAATCACATAGATCTATTTAACATACACAAGATATGATATACTTATATTTTACTTTTTTATTTGTTCATAAAGTATGAGTTGAGAACAACTTGGTGTGCGATAGTATATGGAAAGGATATTTCTTCTGGATGACCTATAATATTTTGAATGAATGAATTTGTTAAACTCTCAGACCATTGGAAAAACTTCAACTTGGAAAATATTTAAGGGGAAGTTTGATGTTAAGGTTGTAATTTTTTTCACTGTTTCCTTCATGGGACAGGTCCAAGAGAAGACGGTGAGGAGAGTTTGTCGCATGAAGGCTGCTCCTTCTTATGTTATAGGAAATGGTCCAGTTGTTGATTTAAGCACATCAAACAATTCCAAGCCCCATATGGCTAGTGGAGGGTGTAATAAGATACCTATAAATAATGCTACAGTTCCAAATGGGGATATGCAGTACCTACATTTGCCTGTTGTGGTAGTACTTGTTCCAAGGTCGATTCTTGCATGTTATTACGGAATTCAGATTGAAGTTTATGTTGGGAATTTTACCATTTAACAGAGCTATCACAATTTGAAACTTTATAGGGTCACTTATAATATTTTTGGCATTGTATTATTTTGGAATCAAATTAAACATTTTTTTTTAGAAGTTATAAATTGTGCCAAAGCTATCAGTCTGAAATCTGCATGGCATTAACAATAAGCTTCTCTGCAGGATATATGAATGTTCACTACTAAAATACATGGTATGTATATCTAATCAGTATATATTTTGCTCTGGTGGTGTGACAGCCTAGGTTATTCGCCTTTTTATATCTAATCATTTTCTATACCATTGCTAAAACCTGCAGATAGATATGAACTTTTACTGGAAAAATCAACAACTGGCGCCATAAAATGTGTTAGGTCGACATAATAGTTGAGTATAAATTTTTTTTTAATATCTTCTTTCGTCATTTTCTATACACAAATTACTTTCTTTTATTACAGTTTTCTAGATCTGTTACTTTCCTATTAAATTTTTATTTAGTCTTTTTTTTTTTCCAAAAAGATGTAGGTGATTCACGTCTTTTGTCTTCTTCAAATCATACTTTGAATAATTAGAAATTTATTTATACTTTTTTCGGCATTTTAAAAGACTAAACTTAAACAGCATTGCTTACAAATAGCTTACCAATTCATTATTATGATTTTATAGCACCACCTATTTTTCTTTTAATAAATCTATAAATTGTATTTTTTTTATAATTATATTATATACATGTTTTGGTATTTTAACAATAGCTGATAATTTTAAAAAATATTTCAACAATGTATAATCAAATTTATAATCAATATAAGTCTAAATTTATAATAAAAATAATAATTGCAATTAGCAAGGGTTTTCCAACCACCGCCCAAATAAATTCAACATAAACATTCACATATTTTGATTCAAAAGTATTAAAAGAAAAAAAATCCAAAAAAAAATAATAGATGAAAAAATATTTGCCCTAAAAGTAATAAAATGAATTAATTCAAATTGATTATGTCCGAATTTACACGAATCAAGACAGATAAAAATATCAATAGGAACCATATAAAATTTGAAACTATTGGGACCAAATTTATTGCATTAAATTTTGAATCAATGGTTCCAAATTTATGGCTACCGAATTTGAAATTTTAGGATCCGAATTTAGTAGCTTTTGAATTTAGATATGGTTTCTAAATTCAGAAGGTAGCTAGCAAAAGGTAAGATAGTGTTGAATTGTCACATCATCGAAAGGTAAAAAAATTTTACTAGATTACCTTCACACATATTCAGTGGTGATTAGGGGATCTAGATTTTCGAAAATTATATTTGGTTGAAAAAAATTGGCAAATAATGAAATGGTTAATTTATGATTTTGCCCCTAAATGTTCCACCTATATAATGCCTCCATCCCACATGAAAGTGACCAATTTAGTTTGCCTCAGTTGAAACGCGAAATTTGCTTCCAAATCTCTTACTACTATTGGCTTGGAGTGTTGGTAAAGAAAGAAGTGTAACAAAATCTATCATTTGAAATCGCATTTGTCAACAATCTTTTAGATAAGTGGGACATAGTATCCAAAAATTTATTGACATTTGTGATCATTAAAAGTGAATGTGATATTATTTGCAATAAGATATATTTGTAATATATTTTTTTATTTGGCATTTTGTTTTTATTATGTATGAAATATGCATATTTTGGAACATTTGTGTAATAATAATAATTTTATGATCCAAAAAGGTTTAGTTTAGAGAAAGAAGGTGTTATAATTATCATCTAAGTTAATTTTATTGCATATTAATTTGTTTAGTTTTGGTACATATTTGTTGTATGATAAATTTTTTTAGTTGTTATTTTGGATGTATATTTGGGAAAATTTGGAAAGTAGATGTTGAAAATAAAAAAGAATGAATTTCTTTTAAAAATATGTAAATAATGTAGAATAAATAAATTTTTTGAAAAATGAACAGCAAATTTGAAGATTTCAAAAAATTATTTAAAGAAGAAAAATAGGTATAGGATATATTTGAATAAAAATTCTTCAAAACTATTTAAATGAAAAGTAATGTGAAAAATTTTGAAATAATTAACTAAATAAAAAATGGCTAAAATTTCAAAATATTTATATTAATAAAAAATACAAAAAAATTAGGATAGGAGAAGTAATTTTTTTTAAAAAAATAGAAAGTAACTCTTATGATATAAAAAAATTATTGAAAGAAGAAAAATATGTATAGGAAATGTGGAAATAAAAATTAGTTAAAATTATTTAAATGAGAAAGAAGTAATGTCCAAAAAATTGAAATAAAAAGTAAATAAAAAATGTCCATAATTTTGAAATATTTTATATTAATTATAAAATATATAAAAAATTAGGTTAGGAGAAATAATTTTATAAACAATAAAAAGCAATTATTACAATTGCAAAAAATAATTTAAAGAAGAAAGAATATGTATAGGAGGTGTGTAAATAAACATTATTTAAAATTAAAAAATAATGTACAAAAATTTGAAATAATTAAATAGATAAGAAAATGTCTAAAACTTTGAAATATTTATATTAATAATGAAAAATTGACTAAAAACATTAGGGGAAGAGATTTTTTCTTTAAAAAAAAGAAGTAATTCTAAAGATCTAAAAAAAGTTATTTAAAGAAGAAAAAATATGTATAGGATATGTGTAAATAAAAATTATTTAGAATTATATAAATAAATAAAATAACATAAAAAATTTGAAATAATTAAGTAAATACAAGAATGTCTAAATTTTGAAATATTTGTATTTATAATAACAAATATACTAAAAATATTAGGGTAGGAAAATGTTTGTAAATAATAGAAAGTACTTCTTACATTTTAAAAAATTATTTAAAGTAAAAGAAAATATACATAAGAAATGTGGAAATAAAAATTATTTAAAAAAAGGCCAAAAGGTTGAAATAATTAAGTAAAAAAATTACAAGACTTTAAAATATTTATATTTATAAAAAATATACTAAAAAAATTAGGGTAGGAGAAATAATTTATTTAAAAAAATAAAAAAAATAATTCTTAAAAATGGAAAAAGTTATTTAAAGAAGAAAGAATTTGTATAGGATATTTGTAAATACCAATGATTTAAAATTAAAAAAAAAATAATCTACAAAAATTTGAAATAATTGAATAAATAAAAAATGTAAGAAATGTTGAAATATTTATATTAATAATAAAAATGTGAAAAAAATATGGTGGGAAAAATAATTTTTTTGAAAAGTAAAAAGTAAGTTTTAAAATTTGAAAAAATTTATGAGAAGAAGAAAAAATATGTATAGGATATGTCTACATAAAACTTATTTGAAATTATTAAAAAATATTAATGTGAACAAACTTGAAATAATTAAGAGAAAAAATTAGCTAAAATTTTGAAATATTTATATTAATAATAAAAAATTAAAAAAAATAATAATGGTAGAAATAATTTTTTTATAAAATAAAAATTAATTTTTTAAGTCTGAAAAAATTATGTAAAGAAGAAAAAATATGTATAGGATATGTCTAAAACTATTGAAAAAAATAATGTGAAAAAGTTTGAAGTAGTTAAATAAATAAAAAATGTCAAAAAATTTGGAAAAAATAAATTTATTTAAAATTATTTAAATAAAAATAATGTGAAAAGTTTTGAAATAATGAAGTAAATATAAAAAAGTCTGAATTTTTGAAATACTTATATTAATAATGAAAAATATACTAAAAAATAATGATAGGAGAATTAATTTTTGTATAAAATAAAAGTAATTCTTAAAATTGAAAAAAAATATTTAAAGAAAAAAATGTGTATAGGATATGTCTAAATAAAAATTATTTAAGTAAATAGATAATGTGCAAAATTTTGAAATAATTAAGTAAATAAAAGAATGTCTAAAAAATGGTCTAGTGAAAAATAATAAATGTGTTAATTAAAGTCTAATCTAAAAATTAGGATATTTTAAAACTAACTATGTTATAATTATAATTATTTGAAATACATTTGCATTTAAGATATTTGAGGGGGGAAAATGGTTAAAAGAAATGAGATTATTTATATTTACATGAATATAAAAATTTATAAAAGTGCTTAAGGTGCGATATTTCACTGTGCGATATTAAGGTATATAACAGTTAATACTAATATCACTTTAAGATAGTTAAAACAAGCTATTAGTCAAAAGTTACAACTTCTTCATAACTATGTTGTATTTGATTTGATATATAGGCTCCTAACAACAATAAATCCAATATCATACCAAGCAATTATGTTGGAAGATAAGTAAGATGTGTAAAAAATATGGTAATCACACTCACATTTCTCATCACAATTGAATGTAGTAGAGTTGTATGCAAGCACCTTAATTGTTGACCCACAATTGAGCATGAAATTTTAAGCAGACCTGGCCAACAAATGTGCTACCCTCACTCCCATCATTTAGATATGATCTGATCTATCAACCATCAACTTATACTCAACATTATCAAGTCTTACCAACAAAAGCTAGTTTACAACCAAGTTCCTCGCTCCCAGCAATGGGCTTTATTATACCTCTTTCTCCAACTAGTTTAGAAGAAAATATATTAAAAGACTTTGAAAACACAAATGAGTATGACACTGAACTTGACCTTGATTATGACGATGACAATGATGATAATGATAATGATGTCAATAACAACAAAGATGATAATGCATATGATAATGATGGTGATGATGTGGGTGGAGAGAATCCAGTTAATGCATTTCATGTTGAACTGGTGTCTTAATATGTCAACCTCACTGTTGTATTTTTCCAACAAGTTAGTTTAGCCTTAGCCAAGGGTAATGAATTTGAGGAAGTGGGAAATCAAATGCAGATGAACAATCAAGAGTTGCATGTTAGATTATAGTATTTCAATCAGAAAGCGCTACACCTTGGTGTAAAACTATACACTGTGAGAACGCTCCACACTTTTAAGGAATACTCAATAAGAAAAAAGTATAAAAAATGTCGATGTGTTAATTATGGCAACAACTATAGATGGTAGGTTAGAACACGTAAAAAATGCAATGGAATGAGAATGTTTTGGCCGATTATAAGATATGAGGGTCTACATATATGTTTGTCTGCAATATTATCACAAGATCACCCAAAATTGGACTCTGACATTATCTCCTCATGTATCATGGTAATAGTGACTGAGACACTTCATGTTCCAATCAGACAGATCATTGAATAGATGATGAGCTTGTTCAGTTACACTATATCATACAAAAAGGCATAGAGAGTAAAACATAAAGCCGTCACTATTACTTTTAGTAATTAGGAGAGCTTGTATGTTACATTGTCTAAGTGGTTGGCCACAACTCAACATTTCATGCCTGGCTTGTACATTAAGTTTGTGACAAAATAATGTCCTTAAAACGCCTCTACTAGCAAGTCAATGTCAATGTTTAAGTGCCTATTTTAGGTGTTCAAATCCTATATAGATACATTTAAACCTAAAACTAATGATTTAGATTGATGAGACATTTCTTTATGGCAAATACAAAGAGAAACTATTAATGGCAATGAGACAAGTTGGTGATTGGCATATTATGCCACTTGCCTTTGTTGTTATGGAAAGGAAGACACAATCAATATGGAATGGTTTCTCTTCAACCTATGTAGACAAGTGGTACATGGAAGAGGTGGTTTTTGTTTCATATCATACATTTATCTATCAATTCTATCCACCATCATTAATCTATAAACTGGTTAGCAGCCACCCTATAGTTATTATATTTTCTATTTTCGTCATGTACTAAGCAACTTGCACACTTATTATAGGTCATAGGATCTAAAGTAAAAGTTATAAAACATTAGTATTTTTTTTCTTTACAATTGATTATATACATCACAGTTGATTAGTTATTAATAGCAAAGCCATTGATCATATTACATAAGTTATCCATACGAGTGTTAATACATTGATGAAAAATTAACCAAGTTGGTAGCCATACAATAGAAGGCAACCAGTAGATTGTAAAAATCCTGAAAAAATTATATACTTGGGCATATAATATAACACCATAATATATTAACCTCAACTAGTCTTTGCTTAGGCTTGATTCCATGAAATTCTAAAAAAAAGAGCAAAATCGTGGTATTTTAGTGTTATATATCAGGGGTTTAGATGGTTATACTTTGCCATGTGGGTCTCATGAACCCGTTAATCACATTTTCTACTCAAACTACATTCATATGACTCATACATAGCATAAAACAACCCATGAACCATGGATATGAAGCCAAAAACCAAAAAAATGCAATTTCTCAAAATAGGTCCAAAAGTCAAATTTCTGGCTCTAATTTTGGAAAATCATAACTAATTCTAAAAAAATGAGAATTAATCAAACCATGGCTTTCTAGAAATTTATGGATGTTAAATTTATACTAAAAATAATTACAAACCACAATCTCAGCGTTTGGACCATGTTTGACATCGAAAAAGGAACAAAGGTCCGGTTGTCCCTGGTACTGATACAGCTTGCTATCATGAACTTAAAAAATTCATAACTAATTCCAAAAAAATCTAATCTAGGAAAAATATACCAATTTGGAAAGTTACAGATGTTAAATAGAGGAAAAAAATAAGTCCAAATCATTTCAGTAGCCTTTGGACCTGGAAAACTGGTGGAACAATAATGAAGGTTGCCTGGCTTCCCTAATGCTGACATAGAACTTTAGAAAGTTATTTCTACCTCTATAGACTTTCAATTGAAATGTTTCTAGTTGTTATTAGGTCACTACGGATGTTTAGTTTATGTTCATAAAATTTCATGATAATTGAACACCGTTTGCCCTATGAATGACATAGGTTTATTTTTGGACCCATGGTAACAGTGCACTAACCAAAATAAAAAAATTCTCCAACTTTAACAATTCGTCAAATATTCCCTAGACCTCCAAATATTATCCACTTTAGCTTTCTAAGAAGCTCTCAACAAACTCTAGATGCATGTCAAATTTTATATCAAGAAGAGCTCATTTGGTCATATATTGACAGAGCTCACAAATTTGATAATTTTAACACTATAAATGATTCAAAATGGGTCTAAATAGCCTCTTACATGATCTAGCACCTTTTAGACAAGTTTTAAAGTATAAACACAATATATATGAATTTCCCAAGTAGTCCAAACCATTATACATCTCAAACTTACTATACTATGGGCAAAAATACACTACTATATACAAGCCATAAAGGGGTCAAATCTCATATTTTCATTACTTTGGTTCTATACACGGTTCACACATCATTTATACATATTTTTATACTTGCTCAATTATTTATATCTCAAAAATAATATGTACATATTCATTTTGGCACTTCTTTACATCAAAAGAACTAAAATAAGCTATACAACTAGCTAAGCATGCTCAACTAGGCTCATTGGCTTGCACTTTAGTCTCCTTGAGCTCCACCTAATATGTTAAGATAGGAGAGGGAAGGGGGTGAGATTCATGGAATCTCAATAGCTCATACACTCATTCAAGGAAGCAATCAAGGCATATAAATAAGTCAAAGCATGTAAGTAGGTATTTAACCATTTACAATCATACAACACATGATTTACATACCATGAATATCATACCAATGCCAAGAATGAGTTCTAGGGACTTTTGGTCTAATCTCACCCTATTTTAGGGACTTTTGGATGGCCTTTCCTTTAGTTTAGGGACTTTTGACTTGGTCTCATTTATTTGTGAGACTTTTGACCTTGTCTCACCTATTTTTAGGGACTTTTGGCTCCACCTCACCCATCACATGGGACTTTTGGCACTACCTCACCCGAGTAATTTTCATAACCTAAAACATAGATATATTGGTACCAATGCATCATGATAACATTAAATGGCATGTCTCACAATACAAGCACATATACAAGCATACAATGGCTATTATACATCCAAGAATGCAATAAGAAAGAGTGAAGAGCTACCTAATAAGCCAACACAAGCCTTCCCTTTTAACTTTTCTTCTCCCTTCTTAGTCTCACAATCACAACTAGGTGGAGCTACTTCTCTTGGGTCTAGACACAATAAGTAGCATGCAATTACTCTCTTGGAACTCAAACAATTACTCACAAAGGCTAGGAGATTGAATCCCTAGTTTCTCCCTCTTGAATTTTACTAGCCTTTCTCCTAGTTCATTTTGCATTTCTCAACTCCCCACACTCTAATTCAAAGATTTCTTACTTGTTCTAGGTCAGACTTTCTTCCTTTCTCAAGCTCTCAAGTTGGTAAAACCAACATACATAAGAAGCAAAGAAGAAGAAGCAAGATACATAAGCATCTACCTTGAGTTCTAGCTTCTTTTAAGAGTGGTTCTCTTTTGCCTTCACCTTCTTTTTTATTCTCCACTCTCCCTCTTCTGAATCAAGCTTAAAACAAAACTAATTCAACAACCAAAACTATAGAAAGAGAGGGTAAAGAAAGAAGCACAAATTTTTAAGGAGAAAAGCTATGGAAATCTTAAGTTTGCTTCCCTTTTCCTTGGGTTCCTTCCTTCTTTCTTAGCTTCTTTTGGTTTCTTTCTCTCTCTAGCCCTTTTTCTGTTTTGGTCGAAGGATAAGTCGGTTAGAAGAAAAGGAGAGGATCTAGACTCCTTAAGAAGTAAAATTCTCCTTTTTTATGTTTTTCTAGACTAACCCTCACTATAATGAAAAATAACCCTCGCTACGACGAGCACATATTAGTCCCAGGCCCTTGTTCTCGCTACAGGCACGCTATTACGAGGAACTCTTAAGTTTTTGTATGGGATACCCGATCTCGCTATAGCTAAAAGCATTCTTGCTATAACGAACAGGTACATTCACTATAGCTAGATAGATTCTCGCTATAGCGAACAGGTACATTCGTTATAGCTAGACTATAGCTAGTATACTTAGAAAAATTTCAGGATTTAGAAAATTTCAACAATTCTGGTTGTTACATATAACATGAAGGGTAATTGCTACAGCTACATAATAGCGAACCTAATAGAGTGTGCGAATGGCATTTTAAAAAGGGTTAAGTCTTTGGCTATATCACGCATAGCTAAGGCAACTTATTACCTAGCAAGTCAGTACTTCATGCAATATGCTGAGCAGGTCAATGCTTATATAGTGGTGGGTTAGGTCTATTATCAGACTTTTATAAAAAGGATAGAGATAAATGGATAATGCTCCCATTCGTGTGTTGTATGGGTATTTGACAAACAAGCTACATTATTTGAGGTTGATAAGTCTTATAACTAAATGAATCAGCAATACAAATGCTACTGCAAGGTGAGTTTAACTAAGCAGATATGTGATTATGATGAATTTTCAGGTGGAAAAGTACCCATGCTAACATGCTCTTGCAACTTGTGCATCAGCAGCTCTTGAACTATTTCAACTTGTGAATCTTGTATTTTGCTTAGACACCATGTGTGATGCATAGAACAATATGTTCTAACCAATTTGTAGACAAGAATATTAACTATAACCAAGTGATCTACAATTGGTCCTAGATTTGTCAATGCCCCACGAGTGAGTTTAACCCCATTCAACATATTATCAAAATGAAATAGATTTTAAAACTTTAAGACAGCCAATAGGTGCAATTTCTATAAACAAACAAGGCATAAGTGCTTCTCTTGCCAGCATCACAATTCTGATGCTTAATAGTATATTAATAGAAATTGTAAATGTATAAAAATAAATTATGTTATTTATCCTCTTTAATTGTAAATGTATAATAATACATAATGTTATTTGTACATGTCTATTTAAATGACATATTGTTCATTATGTTATTTATACTTGTCAATTTTAAATAAATAATAGTTTGTTATGTTACTTATGCTTATCACTTTTAAATGAATAATAACATATTATGTTATTTGTATGTGTCAATTTTAAATGAATAATAGTCATGATGTTATTTATGCATGTCAATTTTGAATAAATAATAGTGCGTTAAATTATTTTCATGTACATCCCATGGCTAGAGTCGAACAACCTATTCATTCAGGCACAGAGGATAATTCACTTCTATATTTATAGGAATGGCATATATTGTAAGCCATCTAGGATGTTAAAGTAAGATAATTAGTTTAATATTGTCAACTATTTCATTAGGTCACACTAGCTATGTAATTTAACCCTACTCATAAGATAATCAACTACTTTGCCTATAACAAATCTTGCAAATGATAATTTAGGTGATCTACCGACTATCATTGTTGATTATCTAAGGCAATCTAGTTTTTTATGGCATTGCACAAGTTAGGCAATTTGAGTACAATACATCAGTTATTAGTATGCCAATAAAGCAATGGCATTCAAAGATGCACATATTTCACACTACTTGAGGAGAGTAGACAATCACTTTTGATGATGTAGTAGTGTAGTCAAGCCTACCAACTGAGAGGGATCTTGTTGTAGGTAAGATAAGTTTCAATTGGCTAAAGATGTATTAGTGGCTCTTGATTGGCCCAAAACTTTGCACATCTACCAAATAATACAGAGAAGAGGTTATGCATCAGTTCACCCATACACATATTCTCTACATGATTATGGGTTGATTGATGGTAGATAAATTTAGTAATAAAGTTTAATTGATATACCTTCCCTTGTTGGAGGACTTCGAGCAAGTTGGCCATTTTAGCAAGATTAACAATGTTGTCTTTTCTCTATAGTGACCTTTGCAACTCAACCTACAAAAATGATTGTGGCATGGTTGGATGCTTGATGATGTTGCATCCATGGATATGAGATCAATTTCTTATACTTGCACCCAAAAGATTGCTTACCCCTGACCTTTTCATTGAGGAGTTTCTTATACTTCCACCTTTGGGCTTCAAGTATGAAATACAATTAAAATTTGCACATTTTTAATTTAATTATGTTGACTTTATATGTTATCCATTATTTACCAAATATACTTGCTGCTTAGAATAGATGAAAGAATGTTGGATAACCTCCTCGTCCAAGTGTCAGAACCTTCCATCTGTATAGAACTTTGCTAAATGTAAAAAAGGATGATGAGGTGTGTACTTGATTTTGATTTATGATGTGTATTATTTTTAAACCATTTCAAAATGACCTACTATTCCATTCCATGTTACCTAAAAATTGGTTAGTGCTCATATCAATAACTAACCATGTACAAGTTAATTCCAAGGTATTGTACAACTTTTTTGAACATTTGGATTACATTGGTGTCTCTCATATACTTTTGGATCATTGAGTGGCACCATTTGGATCGTGTTCTACGATAATTCGGCCATCACTAGCTAATCCTTAAAGAGTTAGTTAGATTGAACTCCTTTCATAATTTATATTTTTGATGAAGAACCCAAAACAACTAGGTACCCAAGCATAGCATTTTTATTTAGTAATAGTATAGATGACGAGATACTATATTTCAATCTCCTATCATTAAAGAGCCCTTTAATCACACATCTGAGTACATGCAGTGGTACTTGCGATGTACTTATTGGTGGATCTGGAGATCAACTGCTATTATTATTTGTGTGGTACATTTTTTTAACAATTTGCCATATTTGTTATCATCATTTTCTTAATATATTGTATGTCAACATTTAGCTTTTCATCTCTTTTTAGTTAGACTGATTTGGCAAAGGGACTTTATAAGATACATTTGCAAGACCCTTTGCCTACAAACTTGATGACACCATAGGTCAAGACTATCACTACAAAAAACATATTTTTAGTGACCGCTTTTAGCGGCGACTACAAAAAGTTGTCACAGAAAAATATTTTTAGTTGTGACTTTATTAAGTTGTCATTAAAATACTACTCTTAATTTCGATAAAAGTTTTAGTGATGATAAAAAAAATTGCCACTAAAACTATTTAGTAGCAACAAAAAATCACCGCTAAATACTTTTAGTGGCGACATCAATACTGTTGCCACTAAAAAGTCACATTTAGTGATGATTTTTAGTTACAACTGCAAGGTCGCCACTAAAACTAACTTTTAGTAGCGACAAATTGATTTTGTCACTAAAAGTCACTTTTAGTGGCGACACTTGTCGCCACTAAAAAGTTTTGCATCATTTGTGAAAATTTTAAAAATTTTTTGTCAAAAGTAACTTTTAGTGACAACTATTTTAGTCACCACTAAAAGTTGTAGTGCAAAATTTTTATTAATTTGAATTTAGATTTTTTTTTAAAATAGACAAATACATTAAAAAAATAAATTATACTTATCAATGTAACTTTATCAAAGAAAATAAAATGTCTAATGTTACTAATATTAATTAAATTTTATATACAAATAACTTGAAGTAATATTTTTATAAATTTTTTAATAAAAATAAAAAAATATTTTTACATACAAATAAGTTAAAAAAATATTTTTATATGTAGGTGCAATAACACTTCATTACATTAAGACAAATGAACCTTAAACTTTTGTTTTCACTAATTGAATGATTAGTTTGGTTTTAAAAACATTACACATTTAAAAGTTAATTATTTATAATTTAATAATGTATGATAAAGTCTCTTCGGAATTATATATATATATATATATATCATATATATATATATATGTATATCATATATATCATATATCATTTTTTGAAAAAGAGTGTTATAAAAATAATACATAATTAATTATTTTCCCCACCTTTCCAATTTCTATTCTACTGTGTAATAAAGAAGATCTTTCCCATGTAATAAGATAGGATGAATGAAATAGATAATTATTTAAATATTATTTAAATA
The DNA here is from genome assembly GCA_032878935.1 of Erythrophleum fordii. Taxonomy (NCBI): domain Eukaryota; kingdom Viridiplantae; phylum Streptophyta; class Magnoliopsida; order Fabales; family Fabaceae; genus Erythrophleum; species Erythrophleum fordii. Next base: position 40,281,511 of record JAVQMF010000053.1, on the reverse strand, counting down.
TATGAAAAATATCATTCCCATGTTTCTAAATCTCACATTAACTCGAGCATAGCAGCATGGCAAGAGAGAAAATTGGTCCATTTCCAATTACATTTAGTCATTTTAACTCTAGATTTAGCGACAAGTGTTGGTGTCAAATTTGTGAGAATGTTTGAGGCAATTAGAGACCTGAGTAAGTTTATGGATGGAGGTTGTCCCTATTCAAACCTTCAAATTCACCTACATTAGAGACCATCGATGAAGATGTTGTCGAGGATTATGATGATGGTCAACTATAGCCTGCTTAGTAACGGATGATACTAATATTTTTGAAATAGGTTTTTTTTTTAGTGTTTTATTTTAAAAATACACATTAATGTAATTTGTAGTCCAATTAGTACTCATAATATAGTTGAGTTTATAATAATCACCTCGTGTTGTGAACTTTAGAGCTCACTAATAGATGTGATGACACTAATGTTGAGATTCATAATGAGTGACCTTAATTACAACAAATTTTACCATATATGGACCTGATGCATATTTATCTTGTTTAATTAACAATATAATTAATTTGACAAAATATGTTTTATCTTTATCTTTATCTTTTGTTGATAAAAAAGTGGACAAATAGGCATGTGTTCATAACTTAGGAAAATAAATATTAGAAGAATCCTTTAATAAAAGGCAAAACAATTGAGGAGGGGGGAGTAAAATGAAAAGATGTTGTCAAATGAGAAAGATATTTTTCCATTCATTTGAAATTGTTAATTAAAACGCATAACTCACCCACAAAGTGAGAGAGGTAGTTGCCATTTATTTGAGTAATATATTATTAAACCACAATTTAAACTCCATATGGAATGCACTTTTTTTTCATATCAAACTTAGCGCTTAAGAAAACTATAGTGAATAGAGATGGAATGCATTTTTAAAATTATAAAGGTAAAATAAAATTATTCTTGTAATCTTTATACTTTTGTAAGATTCTTGAGTTAATTTTTATTATCAAATTTATATTAATAATTAAATATGATTGTTTTGCAAATTATATTTTACTTTATTATTTATTTTTTGTAAATCATACATATTCAAGACAAAAAAAATTAAAAGCATACATATTAAATTTAAAATTTAATAAAATTTTAAAGAAAATAATTTATCCTAAAAAAGAAAATGAAGACGGAAGCGATTGAATGAATGGCAAAATTTTAGTATCCTGAATGGAATGGGTTGAAAAAACAATGAAATACATTAATAAATGAAAAAGAAATGAAAAAGCAAATATATTCAAAATTCCATTACTCGTTTGCTCATTATGTGTCAATTGAAACTAACACTAAAATTGTATCTACTTATGTAAATTCAAAATGTCATCTTTATTTTACTTCTTTTTTTTTCGAAATCCAGATTTTAGCATTATATAATCATTAATCAAATATACAAAATAAATGAAATAAATAATGTCAAATAATGTAGTTGTTATATAACATTTATTGAAAGTTTCTTTTTAATTATTTTTCATCTAATTTTTAATCATTAATCAAATGTAATAGCACTATACAAGGGTTTGGTTTATCCCCTAAAATATTTATAATAGCACTTGTAGCACTTGTTTGTGAAATAAAAAAATGTTTATTCATTAAAATTTGCTACAGAGTTTATTCATAAATTATTATTGTATGCTAAAATTTTAATTAATTGTTCAAGATTAAAAATTATATAGAGTTTTAATAAATTTTCAAGATTAAACATTAAATTTAAAAATCAAAGGAAAAAAAAAGATTCAATCTTCAAATTTAGATTCTCTTATCCAAGTTATCTTCTGTCAGATTATATAGTTATGTGTTTCTTCTATCAGATTCAAAACTTCATTATTTATTTATTTAATTATTCATTCATTCATTCATTCATTCATTTATTTACACCCAAACCCCCTTCCTTTCTTTTTATTTAACCTTCAAATTTAGATTCTCTTATCTAGGTTATCTATATATCTACTTATATGCTTCTTGTCTCAAATTCAAAATCTAGATTTTAACATTACTCAAATTCAAAATCTAGATTTTAACATTATATAAAAATTAATCAAACATACAAAATAAATCATTAATTAAAAAATATAAATATAGATAATTCTTAGATAAATAATTCTTATGTAAATAATTATAGTCTATTTGCTTTTTAAAAATTTAAAAATTTAAAAATTTTAATTTTTTTATTTAATTTTATGAATTATTAAATCATTAATTAAAAAAATAAAACTATGAATAAAACCATCACAAAATATCAAATACTAAAGTTTTTATTATTTATAATTGTTTAGTAATAAATTAAAATTAGAGTTCATTAAATTAATATATTAAAATTTCAATATTCCCTCCACATTGCTGCAACAGGGACTCAATTTTTATTAACTTTTTTCACTTCCCTCCACATTGCTGCAATAGAGACTCAGTTTTTATTAACTTTTTTCAATTCCCTCCACAAACACCAACGTGCAACAGCTCCAGCCCTAAGTCCCAACTTCTGAAGCAGCTCCAGCAGAGCACCCTAAGTCCCAACTTCTAAAGCAGCTCCAGCAGAGCACCCTAAGTCCCAACTTCTAAAGTAGCTCCAGCAGAGCAAACGAAAGAGACTAAGCAAATGAGGGAGAAGAAGAACAAAAGTTGAGCAAATGAGGGAGAAGAAGAACAAGAACGAAGGCTGAGCAAATGAAGGAGAAGAAGAACAAAGGCTGAGAAAAGATTGAATCTGTTGTCATTGTAAGCTTAATTTTAGTTGGGTAAATCTCTAAAATGCTTCTTCATCTATAAATGCCCCACGTTTTGATTTATGGAGGAAGTATAAACTCTAGGTTTTGTAAATTGGGATTTTTGATTTAATATTCCAGTTTCATGCCTTGTAATGGTTCATTTTGATTTGGGTAAGCCTTAATTAATAATTTTTAATGAGAATGAACAAAAATATAATGATTTTTATGGTTTTCTTAGTGAGGGCAGCCATGGATGCGAATTTGGAACCTCAAATTCAATCTTGATATTTTAATGGTTACATAATGCTTCTTTAAGCTTGGGTAGACCTTAAATGATGATTTTTAATAAAGATGAGCCCTAATATGGCAATTTAGCATGAGTTTACTATTAAGACAAACACATATGCGAATTCTATGGAGGACAGGGAATGGAAGATGTTAAGGATTAGGAGCTTTAAATGATTTAGTTGGGATGGAAATATAGTTGGGTAGTTTATACGAAAAGAATTTCAAAGAATGAAACTAATTATGATGTTGAATTTTCTCTTGTTCAATAGGTTAAGTTTTCTTGGACTGATTATTGGACACCTTGTTAGAGTTATAGAGGTAACCTAAAGTTATTTCCTCTTATATACATTATGTGTTGTGCTGTGTATTGCATGTGAAATGACTCAAGTGATTGTGATGTCTCTCTACATTATGCCAAATCCTATTTGCATTGTTATTATCAGACATTGCATTATATATTGCATGGTTATGTTATTATATTATATCATACACTGCATATCTCATCCCCTCTTCTATCTTAGCTCCTCCAATAAGGAGAAGACCATAAAAGCTAGTAGCAAGTAAAGCTACGTGTTATAGTGATATATGTAGTTTCTTTTGATTCTTTTGTAAAATGCATATATGACATGTAACTTCCTGGCTAATTTGAAATATATACCTATGGCAATGAAGGAATGAAGGAAGATTTGAGGAAAAATTTAATACTTTGATGTAATTGGTATGATATAAATGCAATTATTTTGATTAGTGTTTTGTGGTTCTTGTGATATTATTGTGGACTCTTAATATTACTAATTTGAATGTATGATGGTTGGTTGTGGGCTCTCTAAAGCTCTAAGTAGCATGGTGACTTGTATGTAGTATAAGGAACTTAGGTAGTCATATTTTGATCTGGAGATTTTTTGGGAGTTTGGGAAGTTCAAGTAGTCTTGAAATATAAGTTGAAACTTGTTAGAAGTGTTGGGTTGGTTAATGGAATGATGTAAGGCCATTATTTGCACATATATACTCTTTGGTGTGAAATTCAAAACCTAAATAAGTAGGTTTGGAAAGAGATGCATTTGCAGGATCAAATGGTTGAGTCTAGGTCTAACACTTGGCAAATAGGAAGAGGATATTTAGAGGTTTAATTCAACGTTAAGATGGTAATTTTTGGATTTATATAGAATATTTTCTAAATTTTCAAAATTCATGACAACAAAAGACAAATCAGGTGAATCTGCAGAATTTATGACCCTGACCAATTCTATTGTCATGCAATTTTTTAGGAACAAAAGATGTAGGATTAGGCTAAAATCTTTACAACATAGAGTAGACATATGAAGCTTTAATTAAAGCCAAAGTTAACAAAATTTAGAGATCCCTTGCTCAAGTTATAAACTTCCACATTTTTGAATCAGAATATGCTCTTTTGAGAAGAAATTAAAACAAGAATCTCAAAATTGAAAGCTAAAACATGCTTTTTTAAGAAAAATAAATGATTGAACCGCCTTCGCCATTGCATAGATCTCGAAAAAAATACCCAAATTCAAAAAAAAAATCACCTTAAATGGACTACCATGCTCAAAGTTATGACTTTTAGAAGTTTGAAAGTTAAATTACGAATTTAAAATTTAGGCCGCGGCTTGGGGATCTCCGCCGCGGCTCAAATGATTACTGAAACCTCTTAAATACATTCAAATGTAATTACGCTGTGACTCAAATGCTCCTCGCTGCGACGTAGTTAGATTCTGTAACTCTGAGAAAAAAATATTAAACTTGCACCGCGACTTAAAATACCCACACCGTGGTGCACAACTCCCTACTGGAACTAACATATGCCAAATCACGATCCTTGCCGTGACTTGAGAGGACCACGCCACGGCGCAACTTCGTTCTATAACCATTATGTCACGGTGCAATATTCCTTGCCGCGGTACAACTTCGTTCTGTAAGCAATGTGCCGCGGCGCAATATTCCTAGCCGCGACGTAATTTCATTCTGTAAGCAATGTGCTGCGGCACAATATTCCTTGTCGCGGTGCAACTTCGTTCTGTTTGAACTCTAGCCCTGACTCAAGTAATTTTGGTTGAGACTCCAATTACTTTTGATCCTAAGCTCTTTAATGGCTAGATTACGTGGTTTTATTGACATTTGATCTCCTATCTACCTCCATAAATTAGCACTTATCATTTAAGAAAGGACTTAGGGATTACTTGAATTAATTGAACTTTACTTTCTACCAGAACTTCAACCATTGTATCAACAAAGGTATACATTTCCTTACTGTAATACCTTTATTATCTAGCTTATCTTACTCATTCATAACCATTTGACATAGTTCAAAGCAAGAATACATGGTCAAGGTCTATTAAAATTTGCTTGAATTCAAAGTGTGCGTGCAACGAGAAAATTTCGCATTTCGTGGACCATATAATTGCATCTATGACCACATGAGCACATAGGAATGCAATAAAATGGTCTACTAAACATGTCTCTTAAAGGAGCATAAACCCGAAAATCAAAATCCCCCACTCCCATAAGAATAGATACACTATATTTGGCCATCAAATGTTCAAAGTCTACACTTCCATTCATTTGGTATCAAGTTCCATACATCCATCAAATATTTGGATATTTACACATGTTCAACTGATTACAAAACATTTCCCACATAATGTTTTGTAGCTATATGCCACCCATATAGCTACAAAATGGATAAAACTACACATATTGTTGTCAAACTTTCATCTTCCTATTTGTTGGCTTCCATTTCCTTGCTCATTAGCTCCAACTAGCATATTAAGACATTGGAGAGGAGGGAATATGCAGTTTGAGTCTTAAAAATGCATGCATGCATGAGTACAATGGGTGACATGAACATTGAAGCATTCTCAGCTTGTTCGTTGGTTGGATAATATGGTACTTATGATAATAGATAGTTCGAATTTTGATTGTTGTTTCAAATTTTTAGGTGTGGAAAATGAAACTTGGTTCTAATTGAATTATAATTTCTTATTCATAATGTGGTTTATTGCTTGCAACTATAAGAGAAACTGAAGGTGTGGCTTGATTACGACATGGTTCTTATCGTTGAAATTTTATTGCCTATGTTACCTAATGTAGGAAATAGAGAAAGAGAATAGGGATGGATAAAAGTTGGATAATGATCAGGAACAGAGCTGATCTAAGATATATACGAGGAGTGGATAGTTTTCTCCAATGGGAATTTAATCAATCAGGGGTTAGTGATATGATTCATTATCCATGCAAAGCATGCAGGAACACAGAGTTCAAGCTAAGACATACTTGTTGTATGAAACATGCCATATGTTATTACCTTGATACATTGGTACCAATATATTTATGTGTTGGATTGTGAAAATTGCTCGGGTGAGGTAGTGCCAAAAGTTCCTTGAGATGGGTGAGGTAGAGCCGAAAGTCCCTGAGGATGGGTGAGACAAGGCCAAAAGTCTCATAACTGAGTGAGGCCAAGTCAAAAGTCCCTAAATCGAGGGTGAGACCATCCAAAAGTCCCTAAAATCAGGTGAGACTAGACCAAAAGTCTCTAGAGCTTACTCGTGGCATTGATGTGATTTTCATGGCATGTAACTCATGGATTGTATGATTATGAATGGTTAGATGCCTATTTATATGCTATGACTTATTTATATGCCTTGATTGCTTCCTTGAATGAGTACATGAGCTATTGAGATTCCATGAATCTCACCCCCTTCCCTCTCCCATCTTAACATGTTAGGTGGAGCTTAAGGAAATTCAAGTGCACACCAAGGAGCCAAGGAGCATGTTTAGATAGATGTTAGTTTATTTTAGTTCTTTTGATGTAAAGAGCTTATGCACCTACTATTTTTGAGATGTAAATGTTGAAACAAGTGTAAATGTATGAAAAAATAATGTATAAACTATGTAGAGAGTCAAAGTAATGAAAATGTGGGATTTGCCCCTTTTGTGGATTGTATGCAATAATGCGTTTTTGCCCATAGCATAGTAAGTTTGAAATGTATGATGATTTGGACCACTTGAATATTTCATATATACTATGTTCATGCTTTAAAACTTGTCCATAAGGTGCGAGAATATGTGGGAGGCCATTTGGACCCACTTTGAACCGTTTTGGGTGTCAAAATCGTCAAATTTGTGAGCTCATCAAAGTATGACCAAATGAACTCTTCCTAATATGAAATTTAGCATGTCTCTAGAGTTTGTAGAGAGCTTCTTGAAAAGTTAAAGTGGTAATATTTGGAGGTCTAGGGAATATTTGGCGAATTGTTGAAATTTGGAAATTTTAATAGTTTGGTCAATGCACTAGTACCGTAGGTCCGAAAATGAATGTGTGTCATTCATAGACCAAATGGTGTCCAATTATCATTAAATTTTACATAAATTAGACATCCATGGTGACTTATACCAACTAGAATCACCACAATCGGAGGTCTGTAGAGAGAGAACTAACATTTTGAAGTTCTATATCAGCATTAGGGAAGCCATCCGACCTTCGTTATTGTTCCATCTGTTTTCGAGATCTAAGGGCTGCTGAACTGATCTGTAATTATTTTTTTCCTCTAGTTAACATCTGTAGCTTTTCCAAATTGGTATAGTTTATCCAGATTGGATTTTTTTGGATTTAGTTATGAATTTTTGATGTTCATGACAGCAAGCTACACTAGTATCAGAGACAGCCGGACCTCTGTCTCTTTTTCGATGTCAAACATGGTTCAAACGCTAAGATTGTGGTTGGAAATTATTTTTATAGTAAATTTAACACTTAGAAATTTCCAAAAAGCTATGGTTTGCTAGATTCCCATTTTTCTATAATTAATTCTGATTTTCCAAAGTTAAAGCCAAAAATCTGACTTTTGGGCCCATTTAAGAAAATGCACTTTCTTGATTTTTGGCTTCATATCCGTGGTTCATGGGTTTTTTTATACTATGTATGAGTCGTATAAATGGATTTTGAGTAGAGAATGTGAATGATGGGTTCACGGGACCCACGGGACAAAATATGAGCGTTTGAACCCCGTTTTATAGCATGAAAATGCCACGGTTTGTACTTGTTCTTTGAAATCATATGGAATCGAACCAAGAAGGAGATTAATTGAGGTTAAGACATTATGGTGTTACAAGATCAATAACCTTTTCCACCATAACGATAGTATATATTTTCAATATGTTTGTTATTTTGTCCACCTTTTTCCTTATCATTCTTTTCTTCAATTTTCCACTTTTAGTGGGAAGTTGAGCTCTTGGTATAAGAATCACAACCATGACCATGTCCACAACCACAAACATGGCTATCACCATTTCCTTAATTATGAGTTTGTCCATAAGTAAAATCTTCGTGTGTTGTTACATTCGCTTCATGGAATGAAGCAGAGCTAGTTTGACAGGACTCATTATGTAATATCTGGTAATTTGTAAAAGCACCGAAATGAGCTAGTTTGAAAAGAAAGTCCCCCGAGATGAATAATATAAGGCCAAATAAAATTAAGATAAAATTTTAAATAATAAAAAATGAAGATCTAAGGTTTAAGATGCCTAAAAATCCAAGTCAGAATAGTTCAATAAAATTGTCGAAAGTGTAATGGCATTTTTGTAAATATGAGCACTTTCTAAAAAACTCATAGGAGGTATTTTTAAATAGAAAATTTGAGCTTTCCAGGGTTCTTAAAGACCCTAAAAATCATAGGAAGCCCTAAGACAGTTAAAATCCTTCTAGTGAATGGTTTTGAATGTTGGTAGACCCGAATTTTGACCATTTCATTTGGGAAGGTTTTAAATCTAAGTTAAGTGATTCCAAAGCTATTTAATAAGTTAGAGGACTTAAATTTTATAATAGAAAATATAGTTTTAAAAAAGGAGCTAAAATGAGTCTAAAATGAGAATGCCAAGGACGCGAGACACAATGGGAACTTTTAAGAAACATTTTTATTTCATTGTGTCTTTAAACCATGTCCCATTTCTCTTCTCCATTAATTGACATTTGCATTTGCCCAAAATAGAGAGAAAGGCCAGGGGAGAATGACGCACAAGATGGAGGAGAAAGGAGGAAGAAAACTCTAAGAAAAGGTAAGGAAATGGATGGAATTTTATGGTATTTCCTTTAGCAACTTGATTCTCCTTCTTCCCATCTTTCTTTCTATAGTTTTATTGATGTGTTTGGTGCTACTTTGGGTCTAGTCCAGAGGAGGGAGAATAGAATTTGAAGGAGAGCAATTCATCACTTGATAGAGCACTTGAGAAAACTAGAAATTAAGGTGAATTTGTTGTGTTTCATGCTTACTTCTTCTTGATTCCATGTGTATGAGTTTCAGCCACTCCTAAGATAGCCAAGGGGGGATTAAATCTGAATCAAACCAAGAGTGAAACCTATGAATTAGAGTGTGAAAAATAAGAATATACAAAGAAAATTAAGAAAGGACCATTGGTTTGCAAGATGTCTAGCTTAGGGATTTTCTCACACCATGGATTGTGTGAAGCTTTCTAATGGTATTTTCAATTATCTAAGAGCTTATATGAGTTCTTAAGGTCCCTAAGCCTCCCAAGTACCTCTTCCTTCAAAGAAACAAAGAAAACTCCTTGGGTCCAAATGCTTGAAAGTGTCTCGACCTAGAAGGGTTCATGGAGTTAAAGAGAGTTTTAAATTTTTCTAAGCCTAGATTAGCATCATATATGATGAGACAATATGAGAGGAAATCTTGGAAAAAATTTAGAAAGCCTAGGATGTGAGATAGAGCTATAGGTTCCATAATATGGCATAATAAAATAACACATAGCTAGACTCCTTAAAATAAATGTGTAGTAGCTCCAAAGAGTTTCAATGGAGTCAAAAGTCATAGATTAAGGGCGAGTATGGAGCCAGGATCATGAATTTCTAAGGTTGCTTCATTAGGTGCTTTATGAAACCATAATTGAACCTAATGAAAAACCAAGCTTTCCTAGAGTGTGTGTAGTGCAAGAATTTGTTTCAAGGATGTAATTAGATTACATTTTATGTGTCTAGGACAAGGGAACCAAACTTTACTTTGTTGCTAGTGTGTGGCCGAAGGAGAGGAAGAAAATCTAAAGGGAAAGTGTGCATTTTGCCTTAAAAGTAGCTCTCTCTCCTTTTTCTCATGCATTCTCGAATGGTTTCTTGTCTTTGGATATGTGCATGTATTTTTATGCTATGCAACATGTTTCTAGCAAATGTCCACATGCTATGGTATCATGTTGCTTTGTTTATACTCTTGAAAGATGTTTTATGAATGTGTTCTGGCTTGCATGAGTTTAGTGAAGCCAAAAGTCTCTTGGCTAAGGTGAAGATGAGCTGAAAGTCCCTAAGAATAGGTGAAACAAAACCAAAAGTCTCTAGAAGAGTAAGGCTTAATCAAAAGTCCCTTAAAAGTGAGTGAAGCAAGTCCAAAAGTTCTAAAGAGAATGGGTGATACTAAACCATTATCTTGGTAAGCTTATATATTATGAGTATGCTTTCTTGAATGAGAGAAATGTTTCATGTATGTTCATGAATTGCTAGATTGCCATGCATTTATCTTTGGATTTGAAATTGCATTTATTATGTATGATTGAAAAGGGTTAAAAGCTATTGGGATTCCTAAAATCTCACTCTTCCCTCTCCATTGTCAAAACATGTTTAGGTGGATTAAGTGAGCAAAGAAATGGAAGCCACCACACTTGAAAATGAGAGATTGACAAAAGAATGTGTTATTTAGCCATTTTATAATCATATTGTTGGCAAATGATGTAACCCTATGTTGTAAATAATGTATAGCCACTTAAACATATGTATATACATGGATATATGATGTATGTATAGGAATTGAAAGCATATAAATGAGAATATATGTTTTTGATATCGAGATGCATGGATGAGTTTGTAAGATCTTATGTATGTGAACAAGTGGGATAGTGATTTTGTGATGTATGGATATTTGGACTCCTTAAACAAGTTTAATGGATAGTTTTTAAGCTTTCCCACATGCCAAATTGGTCTTGGTTCAAGGGAAAGATCATTTGGCACATAAATGAACCATTTTAGGACAAAAAATGACCCATTTTATGAGCAGAACCCTAACCAAACCAAATGAGCAATTTTGAGGTGGGGATTTTGCACATATATAAATCTCATATAGATATTTTTTTTGTCAAAAAACCTTTTTTGGAAGTCTATAAAATTTATTATAATTTTTCAAAATTCATATCAGAAGTTGGTTTTGGTATAGGCAATGTTTACTTGAGCAGATTACATCTCTATATCATCCAAGAGCTAAATGACGTCCAATGGTTCTAAAATTTTACATGGAGACACTAGATATTCACAGTGAGTTGTATCAACTATAAACACCTAATTTGGAGGTTTATAGATAGAGAAATGAATTTTTTAAAGTTTTGCATCAGAAATAGTAATGCCAGCCGACCTTGTGTACTATTTCATTATAATTCAGTTCCTAAATGAGTTTAACATGGTCCAAAGTTAATTTTTCCATAAAGCTAACATCCATAGCTTTCCAGAATGGTATGGTTTGTTAAGTTTTGATTTTTCTAAAATTAGTTATAAATTTTTGAAATTCATATCAATAACCTATAATAGCATACCTAAGCAGTTGGACCTTTATTACTTTTCTATTGTCAATCGTGGTCCAGCTGGTGTTTTCAGGGCTTGGAATGATTTTTGGTCCTATATTTGACATTTAAAACTTTCTAGAAAGCCATCATTTACTTGATTTTTATTTTTTTTAGATTTAATTATGATTTTCCAAAGTTACTTAAAAAATCTAGTACTAGAACCTGTGGCCAGCTTTAAATTTTTTTTTAATATGTGGCTTAAATCTTGAGTTGTATGGGTTGTTTCATGATGTTTATGACTTGTATGGATGGAGTATGAGTAGAAGATGATATTAAAGGGTTCATGGGATCAACGAAGCATGAAATGAAAATTTAATGGCTTACATAACACAAAATAATACATCATTTTTATTCCATTTTCCTTGAAAATCATGTATGAAGCTTAGTGTATGAAAAAGTGAGGCTAAAAGAATATGGTGTTACACATTACTTTTATCAAAAGTTCATTATTTTGTTCAACCATAAAGAGACAAGAAATCAATTTAAAATTTTTTTTGAAACCTTTTTCTTGATATTGTTGCAGGAGCAAATTGGATGCATGGAAAGTGATTTTTTTTTTTAAACATATCTTCATTAGTGATTCTCTTTCCACATAATTTCAGTTAAGAACTAATTGTAAATATTGTGGAGTTATGCTTACTTACAGCTTTAAAATCTTGTAACCTTAAATATATTTACTCATGGTGAGCTTTTGGAAGAATGATAATTTTCAAGTGATTAAATCCTTCTCTTAAACTATTCCAGAAAATAAGTAGGTCTTTTACTGTAAGATATTAAATTTTTAATGCTTCATAGAGATGGTGACAAAGAAAGATCATAACTTTGTTTTTATTTTCATTAGATGCTTGATTTACTTCTTTAGTAGTGTCTCCAAGACCATTTACATCTAAATGAATCTTAGCATCTAACACCCAAGATAAATAATTCTTCACCATAATGTCAAGAGCCACAAATTCAAGTTTTGCGAAATTCGAGATTTTAGTATTATTATATAAATATAAAACAAGTTATGTAAAATCTAATATTGTAGATATCAAATGATATCATTAGTATAAAGATAGTTGCATTTATAGTTTATATACTTAATTTATAAAATATAGTTTAAGTACACAGGTGTGAACACCGCATTTTGTCTAAATATTTTAAAAATAAAATTAAAATAATAATAATAATGAAAAGAAAAAACTCAAAAGAAAAATCAAACCAAAAAAAAATAAAATAACAAAATAAAGAGAGAACTTGAATTTTTTAAGAAAATTAAAAAGGAAGAGGAATGAAAAAAAGAAGCCCATCTTTCCCTTGCAGTCCAATGCTAAAAAAAAAAAAGAAGAAAGAAGAAGAAATGGGCCAAAAGAAGAAGAAGAAAGAAGAAGAAATGGGCAAAAAAAAAAATAACAAAATAAAAAGGTTGGGCTGAACTCTTGCTGGGGCGGATCAACCCAACCCGAATCCATTCATTACCCTAGTCGTATCTCTCTCTAGCAACCTCCCACTCTCGAACGACTCTACATTCAACCCTGAGCACAGATAAGGATAGAAAAAGGCAGAAAAGGAAGAGCAGCAGGGAGCTCTAAGGAGGAAAGGGACGCATCTCTAAGGTTCTGGGGGAAAACAATTCAGGGATCGAAGGAGGAGGAGAAAAAAGTTTCTGATTAAAGGGAACAGAAGGGGGTGAGCGAGAGGAGGAAGGGAAGAGTGCGAAGCAGAAAATCAGGGAAGGGAAAAGGGCGAGCGAGAGGAGGAAGGGAAGATTGAGAAGCAGAAAATCGGGGAAGAGAAGAGTGCAAAGCAAAAAATCGAGGAAGAAAAGAGTACGAAGCAGAAAAATAAAGAGAGAGAGAGAGGGAGAGAGATTTGATTTTGGGGTTTGAGAGAACCACCGGAAGAAATCAAGGCAGAGGGAGAGTGACCAAAAAAATCGATTGGAGCAGAAAACGAGAATGGGAAGTCGGAAGGAAGAGCGGTCTGGAGAAAAAGGATTTTTGGATAGAGAAGAGTTTCGAAATTAGAAGGGAGGAGGATTCGGGGCAACCAAAGGAAAAAGGGGTGACTAAAAAATTGAAAGGGAAGAGATCAGGGAAAAAGGTCGAAATTCAGATAGGGAAGAGAGACTGAGTGCGAAGAAACCAGAGAGCAAAGAGAAGCGGAGGGACTGGAAAAATCGAGCAAAAGAGAACCCAGAAAATCGAGGCAAGAGATGGTGATGAAGAGTGGCGACTCGACTACAGTAGGAGGACAGTGAAAGTTGTTTCGTTGGTTACGATTCCTACAAGTAAGGTTCTTCATCTGTTGTCAATTTATAGTAGCTTGAATGTGGTGTCACTGTACTGGTTTATGCGCTGTGATAGGGCTGATGATCATCATAGAGTATTGCATTCTATATGTGTTTTAAGAGTGCCTAGCAAGTGTTTGATGAATGGTCTAAGAGAAAAATCTAAGAGTGAATTAGATATTTGGCATCTGTAATTACTGTTATATGTCTGATGGAATCCCGGCTGTGATTTCGACCTCCACGATATTGTTATTTTGCAAATGAATGAGACATTGAAATTGTGCATTCTCACTGGCTGGGACTGGATTTCAATCATGATTTGAGGAAGAAAATTTCGAAGCATCTCGTTATTTCGTTGTTTTGCCATGTTCAAACTTTGGTCATTATCTGAAATCAGTTTTTTTTCCTTTGCGTTTTGAATGGATTGATATTCACTGACTAGGATTGAATTTGAATTATGATTTTCTGTGTAAAAGAGGAAGATTTCTAAGGCAGCTCACTATATTGCCATTCTGCCATGTTCAAACTCTGATTGTTGTCTGCAATTAATTGGCTGCCCACGCTAATTGGATTGGGTTGAGATTGCTGATTTAGTTCTAAGTATAGATTCTGACAAATCTTGTGTTTGCTTTCACTTGCTGGAATGTTATCATGAAAGTCCTACTATTTTCTACCTTTATTTATTTGTTTCTTTTAGCTGCTAAAATGCCAAGCGGGTTTGCTGACCTTATGTGTTTATTTATGAATGCCATGCTGCTTTATGAGTAAGTACGCTTTCGTGGAAACTGACGCATATTTTGCTTTCTTTTATGTGAGGCTTGCTACCTGGTGGTTCGTGATTTGGTGAATTGATATGCAAGGGAAGCTCTGCCGAGGGACTTAACTTGGTCAGGAGAAAAACCTTATTCCTTTAGGCATTATAGATGAGATGTAAAATGCGCTTAAAATATCTTGATTGAATGTACAAAGCCACACACAATCACTATTTACTGTGATTTGTAAAATATATTTTATTTTATTTATTTCTTTTTCTTTATTTAGAGTTGCTGCGTGTGATCTGATATCGCCTCAGGCGTTTAGGAGTGACTCAGTGCTGTGTGTGACAATAAGTCCCCTCAATCACTTAGTTGGATCATCAAATATTTTTATATTAATTTTGAGTTTCAATCATTAATACAAAAGGAGCAAATCTTCAAGAAAAAAAGAATTTTAGAACAAAATAAAATGAATTTTCTTAAAAAGTAAGTTGTATTTTTTATTAAAAAAGAGAGTTCAAGAATTAATAAAAGTATATAATCTTTGAAAAATCAAATAATTTTTACAAATCAAATAAAAAAAAGGGGGAACAGAAAAAGCAGAACAAAGAAAGTAAATTTCAAAAGACAAAGGAAAGAATAAGAAAAAGAGAAATCAGATGTTTAACAACTCCCTCTTTCTTAAAAAAAAAAAAGAAGAAGAAAAGAAATGGCTTATTAAAAAAATTAACTTGAATTTTAAAGATTTATCCGTTTTGAAGGTTCCTCTTTAAAAATCAAAAGTAATAAACCAAAAAAAATCAAAACCAAAGAATACAAAGAAAAAAATAAACAAAACCAAAACCAAAAAAAAACAAGCAAAAAAATAAAAATAAAAAAAAAAAAGGGAAAGAAGAGGGGAAAAACAAAAGCAAAAAAAGAAATAGTGTAAAAAAAAGAGAAAAAATGAAAATATTGGAAAAGCAAAGAAGTACAATTAATTTTTACTTTTAGGAAATTAAAACCTATCAACCAATTCTAAATTCGTTTTATTTACTAAAGGGAAGAGTAATTTTTATTTTCTTTGTCTTTTTGCTAAGAAAAAAAAAAGGAAAACAACAATACAAAGACAAAAAACAAAAAAAACAAAAACAAAGACAAAACCAAACCTAAAAAAAAAAAAAACAAAGAAACAAACATAATCGGAACTACGTGGACTTTGATCCCTCTGAAGGGTACGTAGGTCCTAGGCTTTCATCCTAGGTCAAGTCCGTCCTTATAAATAAAATTTTCATTTCAATTTTTTTACTTTCTTAATTTTTTATTTTATTTTTCTTTTCTAATTGTGTTTATTTGATTTCTTTTTGTTTCTTTTTATTTTTACTTTTATTTTTTTATTTCTCATTTTGCATATGATTTGTTAGGAGAATTAAAATATATGAAAGGCTATATTGATTGTGCACAATTGATTTAGGGTAACCGTTCTTATTAACGAGTATAGTAGAGTGCTTAACCCCTTCCCTACTCACAATCTACTCCCGTACTTGTTTTATGGTTCATAGACCGTTTTTCTCATTTACCAAATAAAAAGGCTTTTTCCATAGTTTTGCCTTTTTAAAAATTAAAATTTTGGTGACGACTCTACTTACTTTTAATTTTGATTTCAGTTTTCATTTTCTTTGGAAATTGAATCGAAATTTCTTTTCAAAATTTCTTTTTTTAAAAAAGCGCCACGCGGTCGCATTTTCGGATGCGACAACAGGATATGAACAAATCATTAGCAAATCAAAAGCATATAGTTTATACCCAATTCATGAAGAATAAATCATAGGAAGGGGCAAAAACATAAACCATTAATCAAATTTTAATGAAAGGAACTAATGATGTAAATAATCACAATCTTTGAATCTAACATTACAAAGGGGAGATGGATGCACAAAAAATATAAATTGATGTCAAAGGATACATATAAGAATAAGGCTCACATAACTAAAAAAATAAGAGAGATGAACCAATCCAATTTTTTTCCAAACTATAAAAATCTCAAATTATTCAAATAGAGCAAAAGAAAAGAGATCATAAACCCAACAATTTTCATAGAAAATAAAGGTTTTAAGAAAGCAATCATACCTTCAAAATAAGATAGTAAAAACTTGAAAAAGCAATTTAAGAAAGTAATCATGCTGATAATGAATTACAAAATAACTCAAAAGAGATAGAAAAAAGAAAATTGAAAGAAGATGGAGAATAAAGGAAGTGTGAATAAAAGAAGTGCTATTTAATTTTTATTTATACATCTCAATACAAATGAGGTACTTATTTATTGGTACAAGTTTATAACTATAAATAATCCAAAGATTACATCTTAAATGTGAAATAATGAATCATATAGAAGGTATAAATTTCATTGCATAAAGGTGATAAATGAATGTTTAAAGGGTTAGAGTTACAACCTTTAAAAAAACGTGAGGAGATAGATATCCACGTAATGTATATTCATAACAACAACAATAACAATAATAATAATAATAATGAATAATCCAAGAGAAATTTTTAATGAAGATAAGGGATTAAGATGTCATTTTTATGAACAATTAATTTATTCTATTTTTTTTCAAATTTTTATAATTTTCACACATCTCTTTTGTATTTTAAAAAACAAAGAGAGAGAGATTTCTATACCAGAGAATCTTAATTCAAGTAGCACTTTTTTTAACGTAAATGTCATAATTTAATTTCTTAATGTATATGGATTTACTTTATGATTCAAAAATCTTAGATGAGTGCATTAACTTTTTTATTTGTTACTAAATATGCTTTTTTCTTTTTTTGGTAATTAATGATACAACACATTTTATTTAAAACAATTTAAGAATACTTTTAAAAAAATAATACACGATTTTTTCAAATTATTTAGTATGTTTTGTTTAGGGGTGAACAGTGAATAATAACACATGAATTTTTTATTTTTAAATTATATTTCTATTCATAAATAAAAAAAAGTAGTTATTAATTATTATATATAATCAAATATTTATCTTATATTTTTAAAATATAAAATATCATTAATTGTCATATTAAATATAAATATAACAAATGTTATAAAATGTTATGCTATAATATTTCATAGAAAATATCATAGTATGAAAGATATCATAATATTTAAAATTATAATACATCAACCACCTCTTATATATAATTCTATAGATTGATATAAAACTGATTTAGTTGCCTCAAACCGTGGGTGCCTAGTTGTCACCACCATTTTTTTGTTTTTATTTTTTTTAAACGTCTACGGGACGAGGGTGCACTTTGGCCCTCAATATCCTTTCACACCTATTTAACCCATCGCATTGTAAGAAAATGAATATATAGTTGCTATTAAAACTGCTACTAAAATTATTAAAAATTGCTGCTAAATGCATATATTTGTGGTAACATTACATTTACAAACTGATTCTTTGTTACTATTGTTTACTTGTTACTACAACTATATGTGCCACCATTAAAAAAAGGGGGAAAAAAAGACTGCTAGTAAATCTTATTTTTATGACATTCACAAGTGATGCTATAAAGTAAAAAGTGAAAAAAAAAAAAAACTACCTGTAAACTTCATTTTTGTGACAATTGTAATTGTTATCACACAATATAAAATGTTTGTTAGTAATCAAATTAACTTTAGCTTTTCAAATACGAAGAAATATATAATTATAATTTGTCGAGAACACAAGCATATAAATTATATGAACAATAGTGAATTATGAAAATTTTATGTAGCAATACAAAGTTGATCATATTATTAATGCCATTAAAGAATATTTTTTCAATATGCATACGAACTAATTCATAAAAAATTGACTGTTGATCGCATTGTTAAAGAAGAATTAATGTAACCCAAATTTTACATATCATTTGACAATCTCCTCAATTGAAACTTTACCTTTTCCAAACTCCAAAGCCAAAAGCATAGTCACATCACTACTGCTTGTTGCAGTCTGTTTGAAGATGAGTTCCATGTGGGTTTGGTGCTCAACTTAGGAACAATTTCATACAAATTGTATTTTGCAATTAATAATTAATGAAAAAAATATACACATATATAAGTAATAGGTACTAACAAGCATGAAATAAGAAATTGAATTAGAAGCTCTAAATGCACTTTCTAGAAAACATTTTAAGAATAAATAATAGGAATTTAATGATTATTAGCTCAAAAAGTCAATATATCAATAATTGCAAGCCTAATGATCAGTCACATCTCACATCAGCAACGATATAAAAAAAACTGAAAGAGAAATTAGCTACTTTTTTTATATTTGTAAAAAAACGAAAATGAAAGATAAGGGTAAAAACTAATAAGTGGGACACAGATGATAAAATACTAAAAAATTGTTTAAGTTATTGCCATTTACGTGACTTCGTTCCAAAATTAGACCTATCTTTTGTTAGGAAATGGTCTAGCAATGGAATCAAAATAAAAATTTGTAGGTTTTGAAACATATGTCAAGCACATTATCCTCAAATAGTATTTATCTCCCGCTAAGTTGTTGAAGACTTTAGGCAAATTTGCTTCTATGATTTATTCAAAGCATTCTAGAGAATTTCATACAACAATGATGGAATTCTCATTTTTAAGAATGCTTGTAATGGTTTCAAAGAATATGGGATATTAAGAGAATTTTCTTATTATCTTGTGTGTAAAATAAATTATTTATATTGTTGATTATAAACCAACATGTATTTCCATCAAAATTAAATTGAATTTTATAAATTCAATTTCCAATCATATTATTTGAATATCTCTTAGACTTTTTACACAATCTAATAGTTATTTAATTGTTATTTAATAAAATCACATGATTGTTCAACCCCACATGCATTAAAATTTTGAATTTTCTAATTTTTATTTCCTAACCAATTGATTACCCTCTTAGACTAATCAATTGTTGTCTTATAGAATGCTTTAGGATTACTTTCTGAATAACTGCCAATTGACTAAGGTGGTCACTAGTCGACTACCAAAATTGGACTAGTCAACTAGTGACTTTTAGAAGCAAACTTCTTTACTTCTATGTTAGACCAGTTGATTGGTCATTGATTGACATGGTTTTTCTTAATTTTTTCAAACTATTTGTAACACCTTAAGAGATGCCAAGATGACTAACTTTTAGAAAAAAAGCATTGGTGAATAGTACATCAAAAGTAGAAAAAACAAGAAACTAACAAAAGCTCCTTAACTAAAAAGTACAAAGGAAAAAAAAACAAATAAAGACAATAATGAATGGTAACAAATTGAAAGATTGAATGTGCATGAGTTAAAAAAAACTATTGAAGAAATTATAACACTACTAGAAAAAGCCGATTTAGCGAGGAAAATATTCCTCGCTAATACAGCTTTATTCCTCGTTAAATCAAAATTAGCGAGGAAAAAAGTTCCTTGCTAATTTCGTAGCTAACTGACGGGTCACTAAAAAATAGCGAGGAACTTTTATTCCTCGCTAACTTAGCAAGGAGTTAGCGGGGCATGTTTTTCCTCACTAAATTGTCCCTGCTAATTCGTCGCCATTGTCTCTAACGTTTGCGAGAAATTAGCGAGCACGTTTTTCCTCCCTAATATTAGGGAAGGATTTATTCCTCACTAAGTCCTCGCTATTTTCATGTAATTTGGCGATTAATCCGTGAGTAATTTATCCCTCACAAAATTTGGTGACGAAAGTTTCCTCACTATGTCCTTGCTAAATTAGTTAATATTCTACTATTTTAGAGAGGAATGATCTCCTCGCTATTTATCCCTAACTAAATAACACATTTACAAAATTTTAAAATTTTGGTTATAAATAAATCCTGTTTAATCACAAAATTATCCCACAAATCAAATTTTAAATAGTAATCTAAAGTACACAAAGTGGTTCAACATGTCTTTAACCATAATCATAAGTGATAATGTATGATAAAAAGTTGTAAAGTTATTTCATACATAGAAGTTGAAGGATAAAAGGTCCAAATAATACAGTCATTTTTCATAGTGATTTGGATTTGGTTGCTTGGAAGAATTTGCACTACTAGCACGTCGCTCTGGAGTAGAGGTCATCTCACCTAAAGATCGAATAGCCCAAAAAATGTCTTGCTATATAGAAAATCTCATCTCTGAAATCTTTTGATTCAATACATGTTCTATCTTTTCTTCCACTACACAGTTGACAGCTTCTTCAAATACAGGTATCCCAACAAAATCTCCTACATTTGGTGTAGGCTGAGGAGGAGCAGGTTGAACACTATGAATGTTACATACTGTCTTACCACGATTGCCGCATACCACGGCAGCATGTGATCCAAGTCCATAAACTTGACCACTCTTCTTCATCCCACCAATTGCCTTCAACCATGCTTGAACCACTTGATCTGAAGGGAGAAAAGCTTGGGCTTCAATGAACACATCATCATCATCATCAACATCAATATGTTCATCTCTTCCTCCATTTTCAAAGTGTGTGCAACATTCTCAACATCTATATGTTGCTCACCTTCCCCAATTGATTATCCTTCCATGCCCATTTCTCCTGAACTTCCAGTCAAATGCATTTGAATGTTCTTTTTATACGTTACCTAACAAAATTCAATTTAATTAGTGAGTAAACAAAAATAAAGAGGCATTATGTCATTTTTAATATCTAAACTTACATTTGTATTTTTGGATTTGTCATCAACCCATTGATTGTCCTTCTTCTTCTTATGTGTTGCCAAATATAGTTGGGATAGCATAGGTTTCTTTCCATTATCTTTTTCCTACAAAAATAAAAATCATCAATATATTACTAAAATCAAGACATAAATGATACAAATAAAGGAGTTTTACAACTCAATAAGTTAGAATTTACCAATTTATAAGCATATTCATGTGTAGGGCGTGATCCTCCTGTATGCAAAGAAGGATTTATCAATCTATTTTTTGAATTGGTGGTTGACATCTGTTGGAACTTTGGAGTGCTCCAATACTATTTAAGTTCATTCTAATGGTCTGCATTTATCCAATTTGGAACATAATCTTCATTCTTTTTTAGCTTATCTTTCTCTTTAGAAAATATGTCACAAAGTCATGTAGAACCAACAGCTTCAAAGGTGTCTCTAATAAAATCTTTTTCATTTTCTTCTCAATGATATAATTTCTGCAATAATAATAGTCAAATTCACAGGCCAAAAGCTTCCCCAAATTATTTCAACGCAAAATTGAATTTACAAATTTAAATATGAGAAGTAGAATTTATCTTAACATACATTTAGATGTTCAAACCATTGGTCTCTAACATGGGAAGGGACTGAAGTCCAAGTAGGCCATACACCTAAAAATGACTTCTTGAATGTTCTAGTGATATCATGAATTGCACAATATGGGGTGAACTTGCAAAGAGAAATTTGTTAATAGAAAAAAAAAATTAAACCAATATTGTAAATCAAGAAAAACATACGAATTTCCATTTCCAGATATGCATAAGTGTGGTCGAACACATCCAGCATGTGTGTTGACAACTTCTGAAGGATCTTGATGTTGTGGTGTGCTGGAAGTTGTTTGACTTCTTCCACTATTACTATTTCCCCTATCCCCTCGTATTCCTCTTCGACCTCTTCCTCTAGGCATAGCTAAATTTAAACCTTCACCACTTTCAAACAATTTAGATAAAATTTAAGTCATTATATATATTTTGGAAAAAGTTTCACCCAGGTTTTGTCTTGATTTAAAAATTTAATCATAGTTCGATAACACATAAGAAAATAGAATAGCTAACTAAATGTCACAGTACGTAAGAGATTAAATCCCAGGTTTGAGGTCTCAAAGAGTAGAGGCTCAATTTAAAAGATTTTTTTTAAGATTTTTTTTCTTCCTAAAAGGAGGTTACTCAATTAGGTGGAGTGAGGTGTTAATTCAAATCTTTTTACCAACAAAAATAAATAATTGAACCAACCAGTGTAAATAGCCTCACAATGAGATTTGGAGAATCCTTGAATTCATATATAAAATATTAGTGAATTATGGTCTGTGAGGCCTGTTCATGGCAGGTAGCGACTAGCAATTGCTGTGACAGATATGTGCTGTGAAACTTTGCTGTAGAATCTTTTATTGTCTTCAAAGACATTATGTACTTAGGAATAAGTGGTTGAAATCAAAGTTATGGAACAAATGGTAACTGAAGGTGGTATATTAACTTGAAGGGTTGATTTAATGGTGAAAGAGTAATGCTTTATTTTTTTTAATTATTCTAGCTGAAATATTGAAACCAATAATGAGAAAAACTTATTTCTTAAATATATCAGGTTAATATTTATTTTGGTTGACACGTATACTGACTCAATAATAATCTTACCATATAACCAAATGAAAAGGAAAAAAAAAATGAATATGGAAAGATGATATGTAAAAAGACATATGCCACTTCTTGTATGAGAAAATTTTATCCATTAAATTAATAAATGATATATATATATATATATATATATATATATATATATATAAACTAGTAAATAAAACTCTTAGACAAAATTGTCTTGTAAACACTGATGCATGGATAGCTATAACAATCTTATCTTAAAATTACTCAAATCAAGATCTCTTTAAAATTAAAAAAATTAACATGTAATTTTCTTTTTCAAATTATCATTGTTATTTATGTATTTATTTATTTATGTTTACACACATACACACCGCACATATATATATATATATATTAAAATAGATTAAGCAAATTATAAGATTTACATGTACATTTACTATTAGGATGCGAATAATGTGAATAAAATCTACCAAAAACATAAATCACATTCTAATAATTAGTTCACAAAGTGTTCAAAGTTTATATAAACCTTGTACATAAGAATTTTGTAGTCTTAGATTAATGTAGAGTTAGATTATTAGAGTTTACTTGGCTGAATCAGATCCGCTCGTAAGGATATTAACAAAGAAAATAACATATTTGTTTTTATTGGTATGTTTTATTAGTGATAATAAGTTAATAATGTCAATATAAGAGAAGAAATTCCAAACGCCTATTCCTATCTATAAGCACTCACAAGAAATATTAATTATTACAGTAAATTAAGGAAAAGGGAAAAAAAAAAACCTTTCTAATTTGTGACCTTGTGCCTCCATCATTGGATTCCTTCCTTCTATTTCTAAAGTCTCAACACACACACATGCAAAGTAGATCAGAGGAATGCTAAATTATACTTTCTAATGTAATTTTTAATGGCGAAAGGTTAAGAACAAGGTAATGCAGCATAAAACAAAAGGAAAAGCTTACAGGAATATCAGAATCTCTTGTGGATACAGCCAAAATGCTAGTGTTTCATACTTCATTACAATATGTTATTATTAAACAATAATGTTTTTACAGTAAAATGCTTCTAGAATAAAAGAAGCTCTCGAGAAGCATTTGCTAATTGAATATGAACAAAGCCATAATTAATATACATCTTTGCCAAACAGTTGGCTGTATCCCCAACAATTAGACAATAGCATATATTTATTATATACTAGCTATAGATACAAGTTATAAGGGAATGCAAAAAATTGGAAAGCAAGGCATAACATAATAAACCAAAAGAGTTATCTATTTTCATATTCTAAAATGCAGCAAATGTGAATGATTCCCTTTAATTAAGAGGCATCAAATTCTAAAAGGCACGATCTGGGTATGAGATGGATAACACAATTTATCGACAAGATCACCCTACTATTTGACTATATAAAATTACAAGCCTATAACACAATTTATCATATTGGAAAAGTGCAGTAAAGTAATGTAGAAAATGGAAATTAAACCTGAAATGCAGCCCAATCACAGTATGAGATTTATCAAGGATTGAATGTTTGTGCTGATAGAATTTGGAGTAGACCACCAAGAATAGTCAGTGCTTTAAAGATTGAACTCTACAAACATAAAAAATGAAGACAATAAATTAATCAAACATTGAAAAAATTGTAAACTTCAATAGAAGAAAAGGTAAACTTACAAAAAAAAAAAAAGAAGAAAGGTAACATACAAAAACTACAAAGAGCATATACAAAGACAAGATATCTTGATTAGTTTGATTCTCCATCATCTTCATCCTCATTATCATATTGGACACTTTCATCATTCTCCTCTTCACTATCCTCATCTTGAGACTCAAATTCAGATTCTTCAACTTCATCATTCTCTTTTTCACTATCTTCCTCTTCAATTATTTCACAATTAAGGTTTTGTTTATCCACTACAACTTCTTCAACTTCTTCACTATCTACACTTAAATGATGGAGTCCATCATTTATATCTAGTTCAATCACATTAGACACTTCATCATCTTGATAAGCCAAATTTAATGAATCAATCATACTTCTAGCTTTTATTTTATACACAACCCTTCAATTAGCTCTATCCTTTTTTTCTACTAGCATATTCAGCAAAATAGACTTGTTGAGATTGCTCAGTCAATATGAAAGGTTCATACTTTGAAAACCTTCTCTTATGGTTAATTTCAATTAGATCATATCGATCATGCATCCTCCATCCTCTATTAGCAGTGGGATCAAACCAGTCACACTTGAATAACACAAGTGTTATTTTTTTGAGACTTGGGTTATGGTATTCCAATTCTATTATATCATTTAACAATCCAAAGTAATCATTCTCAGAATCACCATAATATTTTCCTTTAATGCAAACACCAATATTCATTGTCATCTTATTTGAGCCGTATGCAACAATTTGAAACCTATAACCATTGACATTATATTGAGGCCACGTTCGCACTTCTCGAAAAGGACCAGAAGCTAAGTACTTCACACGACTGTCAAAAACACCATTTTCTAGATTGAATATCTATTAAAAATTAGTGAGATCAAATAAATATTGAATAATTCATATAAAATATAATAAATAAAACCTTAATATTCTAAATAATAGAGTTAGAAACTAGCATATTCTTTTAGCCAACATGCAAACTTATCATGTCTTGCTCTTAATCTCCTCCTTAGTTATAGTAGGATTCTTTGC
This sequence comes from Erythrophleum fordii, assembly GCA_032878935.1. NCBI lineage: Eukaryota > Viridiplantae > Streptophyta > Magnoliopsida > Fabales > Fabaceae > Erythrophleum > Erythrophleum fordii. The sequence goes on along the minus strand of JAVQMF010000053.1, from coordinate 40,255,834 downwards.
CATCAATTCATCTTAAAAAATCCTACATTTTTAAAGGTAGATAATTATAGTATAAAATTTAAATAAGTATAAGAATTAAAAACTATTGCTATTCTTACTCTAAAAATGGCTCAATCTCAGCACAATTTAGAAGTACATATATTGCAGCTGCATTGAATTCATTATCACTTAACCATCTCTCATACATCTTCCCACTAAGACGACCTGGATGGGTAAATATTGAGAGGCATCCATCTGGTACATCAACCTTACCACTATCATCATTTCTACCCACTTTGCTTAACTTGGTTTCAATGTGAGGAAGAAAATAATATGAACTAAAGTTTGAAATTTCTTGCATCAGGTATGCTTCACAAATAGATCCCTCCACTCGAGCTTTATTCTTAACCATTCTTTTCAATCATGTAAGATCCTGTAAAAAAATTTACAAGTTATTTATCATGATGGCACCTAATTATGCATTTTTATAATTTTTATGCAGCTAATTTGAACATCATACCTCTCAAATGGATATATCCACTGATATTGCACTGGGCCACCAACTTTGGCTTCATATGGTAGATAGATTGGTAAATGTTCCATAGAATCAAAAAACCCAGGAGGAAAGATCTTCTCCAATTTGCAAAGTGTTACAACAATATTATTCATTAATTTTTGCATTTGGTCTACTTGTAGCACAGTTGAACATAAATCTCTAAAAAATATGTTGACTTCAGTTATAACATTCCAAATTGGATCAGGAATTAGGTCCCTTAATGCAATTGGTAGCAATTTCTCCATGAATACATGACAATCATGACTTTTCATTTTTTATATTTGAAGAGCTTTAATGTCAACACATTTAGATAAATTTGATGCATATCCATCTGGAAGCCTTAAATTTGTAATCCATTCACATACCAGCTTTTTTTTTCCCTTCCCCAAGGTGTATGGTGCTATTAGCATGGTAGTGTTACCATCAATCCCTTTTTTTAATTCATAATTTGGACGGTTGCAATGTAAAGATAGATCTTTCCTTACATTTGCATTGTCCTTTGTCTTACCCTTGGCATTCATAATAGTGTTGAATATGTTGTCAAACATATTTTTTTTTAATGTGCATTACATCAAGATTATGACGTATAAGATTTGTGCACCAATAAGGCAGCTCCCAAAATATACTCTGTTTGGTCCAATTATGTTCATCCCCAAAACCAGGTAGCTTATTTGTGGCAATTTTTTCCATAATAGATGGTAAATGACGCACTTCATCCCATACTTCTTTACTAGATAACCTTCTTGGAGGAGAAGACTTCTTAACTTGGCATTTTTTGAAAGACTTCCTATCCTTTCGAAAAGGATGATCACTTGGTAAAAACTGACGATGAGAATCAAAGAAAGATGACGTCTTCCCTTCTTTCAAGTAAAATGCGTCACTTTGATGCATACATATGGGGCAAGATAAAACACCGTGTGTGCTCCATCCAGATAGCATGCTGTAAGCAGGGAAATCATTTATAGTCCACATAAGAGCAGCTCACATTTGGAAGTTTTGTTGTCTAAAAGAATCATATGTTTCTACACCAATTTCCCATAATGTTTTCAACTCATCTATAAGAGGCTGCAAGTACAAGTCTATATTTTGGCTAGGGCTCTTTGGACTAGGAATGACAAGAGTTAGGAACATATAAGGGGTGCTCATACAAGAATAATTATGCGAATAAGAATTACTGGCCAACAAGAATAATTATGTGACATTTGCCCATAAGGACTAAAACTATCAGATGCAAGAGCTAATCGAACATTGCGAGGTTCTGCAGCAAAAGAAGGATAGCATTGGTCAAAATGCTTCCATACATCCCCATCATAAGGATGGCTTATCATCCCTAACTCTCGACGAGTCGTTGAATGCCATATCATATGTTTAGCTATCTTTGATGACATGTATAGCATTTGGAGCTTTGGGGTAAGAGGCATGTATCTTAAAACCTTATAGGGTATTCTATGCTTTTGCTTATCACCTTTCTTCCTAGGTTTATAACGAGCATGACCACATTTTGGACAAGTGATTTTATCTTTGTGTTCCTTGTAGTATAGAATACAACTATTAACATATACATGTATCCTCTCATACCTTAGCCCAAGCTTACTAACCACTTATTTTGTCCTATACAAGTCATTAGGCAACTTTGCATCTTTTGGTAGCAATTCTTTGATTAATTGTAGGATCCGATTGAAACAAATTTCACTCATATTAAATTCAGACTTGATATTTAGCAATCTTGTCACCACAGACAATGTAGAATGTGTTTTACACCAATCAAAAAGTGGTTCCTCTACAACTTTCAACATTTCATAAAACTTCTTAGCCTCATGATTAGGAAGCTCTTTCTTAATTTCAAACATTTCATCTCCACTAGAGATCCCATTCCCATCAAATGCACTTGGATTGAAACTAAGACCAGCAACTTCCAATAACATATTACGACAAGAATTGATAATTGGGATACTATCATCCCTCAGTTGAGAACTTAAATTGATATTACATTCTTCTCTAACCATTGGTGTATAGGGTTCTCCATGAGAGACCCATTGGTAGTACTTAGGCACAAAACCATGCCTATAGAGGTGAGTTTTAACAACATCTATATCAAGAAACTTCATATCATCACATCTTGACCAAGGGCATCTTATCATGCCATTAGAAACAAAGTCTTTTTGATGTATTGCAAACTCTATAAACTCATCTATGCCACTTATAAATTCTTCAGTTATCCCTTTTCTACTTTGATCTTGTCTATTGTACATCCAACTTCTATCAACCCTCATCTCTCTACATTAAAATGAAATCTTAAAAGTTACAATAGAAAGAAAGGATAAAGTATAGGCAATAGATGTCAAACAAATTATACGTGATTTAAAGCACTGGATATAACAAAATGGGAGGTAAGGACAGGTCACAAAGAAAAAATCAATTTCAATTAAAAGATTTGATTCCCTTTAATCAATTTCAATTATTTGAACTTGATAAATGGAAAAAAAAAAATCATAGTATGAGAGTTACTTCAAACCCAACAATGGTAATATATAATCCATTAGTAATAGATATCTTAGACAATGGTGGCACTGATAATCCATTAGTATGGTAATAGCCTTGAATCATTTTTTACCTAAATATATTATTAATTACCAATTTCTTTGTCACTTTCAAACATTGTTGGAAATGTGTTTTGTAAGAAGACAATTAGTTCATTTTTAACTATTCAAAATTGTGTATAAACTATTGAAATATAGGATTTGTAAAAATTTTAATATTCACACGATTAATATGTTACAACAAACATAAAAAGAATTATCAAAATTAAAATATTTTAATCCACTTGAATTTGATATGATATATGGTTATCTTATTCCAATTTTCTGTTACACCCTGTCATCTAAATTCCAACATAGGAGTTGTGTTTCCCTTTCACAATGGACCAACCCTTTGATTTGTGTAGTAAATTGTTAGGTAAGTGCCTGGACTCTAGACATTTTTTAGTATGACATGCATATATTTTTGGACTTGTCTCGGTCCAAAAAAATGAAATACAAAAACATATTAAACTTTAAAGAAAAATTGGACAGTTCAACGGTCAGAAACATTTCACTTTTAAATTGATTTGCAACGGAGTTGTTTGATCTTGACGCTTCTATGAAACTACATTTATTTTTGCTGCCCAATAATGAAATCGTCTTTTCATTGGTCATTCTTAGTCAAATCTCACTCATTTTATATGAAGAATATAACGGTATAACCTACCTGTGTTCATCTTTATAACCTTCTATCAGGCATTTTATCGAGTACCCGTTATGTGTTCCTAAGGATGTATATAGAGCATGGCCTTCTAAACTTCGTCTACGACTACCCAGTAAAAATGCTACTTAATCATCCATTCTCATCTCAAACCACCAGAAATCACTAGGAAATTGCGTTAATAATTAAAGTAAACTGGAATCATGGGTTACCTGTAGGGATTTTGAGGGAAGAACAAGCTTCTCCTTCGTGCTTCTTTCTCGGCTTCAATCTCTGACTTCTCTCTCGTTCCTTTGCCTCTCCTCCCTGAATCAGGGAACCTCCTCGGTCTTTCTCTCTGATTCTTTTTTTCTCTCGCTACCACTCCCCTGTTGCTCTCAACTCGTCGATGTTCCCCCGGCTTTTCCCTCTTCGAATTCTCCTGCTCACTCCTTTTTCGAATCACCTCTATCCGAAAAATCCCCTTCTCAATTTTTTTTGGTTTCTCATCTGCACTTCCCCGCCTCCTTTCTTTTTCCAGTCTCTCATTCCTTTATCTTCGCCTCTATCTCTCGCTCCCTCCGTTTGAAGACGCCCTTGGCAAGAGTAGGCAAACAAGCAAGGGTTTATAAAAAAGTGAATAATGTTGATATTATTAATTTATTTTCTTACTCCAAATTAAAAACAACTGGGTTTGTAATTTAGATGCACATCTTTTTCATTCAAATGGTGGGTTTGGTAAGTGGCGAAGCTAAGGTCTTAAGTGAGTAGAGGCGAAATTTTTTTAATGTTTTATTTAAAAAATTATTTTTATAACATAGTATTTAAATAAAACGTTTTATTTAAAATTTTTAAATTAAATTAAACTCATTAATAATATTTTAAAATTTTCCTAAATCTAAAAATAAGTTTAAAATTAAATGAACAATATATCAAAAATTATTTTTTTTATATTAATATCAACTTCACTATTTAAATATTTATAAAAATATAATTTTGTATCTACTCAATATTTACATAATATATAACAATTCATAATATTTTGAAGAGAAAATTTTTTTTTAATAAAGCATAAAAATGTATCATTGTCAATTTATAAACAATTATATTTATATAGTATTGCAAATACTATTTTATCTAATAACATATCAACAAATTTTGTAATATCTTTTTAAAAAATTTATTTACAAAGTATGGTTCAAACACAAAAACAAAGAGACATGAGAAAAATGTACACAAGAGGAAGCTAATAAAAAAAAAAATCTAGTGGGAGCAATAAGGTGAAATTTGACTAAACCTACGGGTGATTTGGAAAAATCACCTTGCCTCGCCTTTTGCTTGAGGCATCTGCTGGTAAACGATGGCACACCCACGGCAAAGAAATCGACGCTAATGAAGGAAAATGAAAAGGAGACGGTGACGCTGGTGAGGAGGGAATAATGCGACGGCAAGGATGGTGTGGATGAACAATGATGAAGAGATTTGAGAAGAGAAGAACACGCTTGAAATTTGAGAAAGAGAATTAGGGTCTGCGTCTGCGTGTGGCACGTTGTGAATCAGCAAAGTGAAGTTTTTTTTTTTGGTTGCAAAATTACCTATTGGAGGGATGCGATTCTAACTTGCTGAAAGTGTGGGAGGGAAAATGAAATTTTAGATAATCAAACCTTTAAATAAAACTTTGTGTAAAAATAAACAATTGTTAAATAATAGTATTGTTGGTTAAATATTGACAACTCAAATGACTTGATTTGTGTTCGAACCCTATCATAGCTAAATTTTATGCCTTGCTTTCCCCTTTTTTTCAATTAATTTTTTAGAGAGGAAAACAATTCCTCATAATTCCCTCGCTATTTAGAGAGGAAAAATTAGTTCTTGCTATATTCCTCGCTAATTGGGCAATTTAGAGAGGCTATACTATTCCTTGCTATTTTTCCTCGTTAACTGGATAATTTTAGAGAGGATTGTGCATGCCCTCGCTAATTTTCTTGCTAATGGGTAATTTTAGGGAGGGTCATGTTATCCCTCGCTAATGCTCCTCGCTGATTTGGAGAATTAAAGAGGACTTTAATATCCCTCGCTAACAGGCCTTGCTAAAGTTATTCTTAGAGACGAATTTAATTTTCCTCGCAATATCCCTCACTAATTTAGTTTATTAGAGAGGAATATCAAAGTCGTCGCTAATTGTCCTCACTAATAAGTGATTTTCTAGTAGTGTAATGGTGAATCTTTATAAGGTGGTGAGGTCATTAGAGAGGTTTTTTTTTTAGCCTAATGGCAACACAAGCTTGATGTTAAAGAATGCTAAGGCAACTAATAGAGCCATCTCTAAATATGGAGGATTCAAGTTTGAATCTCAAATAGAGCTAAAATTAACTGAAAAAGAGAAGGTTAAGGCACATCAATTTTAGTTCCAAGAAAGTAGTGTGATGGTGGCTATAAATGTAACATTCAGTTCTTCGTAAAAACATCGAAATAAGTCAGTTTGAAAGGCAAATCCCCTGAAATGAATGAGTTAAGGCTAACTAAAATTAGAATAAAATTTTAAATAATGAAAAATGAGAATCCAAGGTCTAAGATGTCTGGAAACTCGAGCTAGATGAACTAAAAAAAATTTATGAAAGAAAGTGGGCCATTTCTGTAATTTCTGGCAAATTTAGAAAACTCACAGGAGGGTTTTTTAAATGTGAAATTTGAGCTTTTTGGGATTCTCAAAGGCCTTAAAAACTATAAGAACTCCTAGAATAATTGAAACCCCTCTGGTGAGCGATTTCGACCATCAGTTGACTAAAATTGTGACTAAATGGTTTGAAATGGTTTTAAATCTTTGAGTAATTTCAAAGCCAATTTATAAATTAGAAAACCTAAATTTCATGATAGAAAAGATGATTTTCAAAAAGGATTTGAAATGAACTCAATTGGACAAAACCAAGAATAGGGACCAAATTGCAAAATGTAAAAGTTATAAAAAGTGGAATAAGCTTATTGAAAAAAACATCCAGAACTTCCCCTCTTCTCCTAACCGACCTTTCTTTTGTCCAAAATAAGGGAGAGCTCAGCCAAAAAGCATGCACAAGAAGGAAGGCTTAGGAAGAAGGAAAAGCTTTGAAAAAGGTATGGAAATCTTAGAATTTCATACTCTTCCTTTTACCAAACTTGTCCTTCTCCTTTGCACCTCTCTTCTCATGGTTTTAATTATGTGTTTAGTGTTATTTTGGGTTAGGTTCAGAGGGGGAAGAGTGGAGTTTCAAGAAGACCACTTAGAAGAACACTTGAGAAAGGCTAGAAACCAAGGTAACCTTGTTGTCTTCCATGCTTGCTTTTCCTTATTTCCTTTTGAGTGAGTTTTAGCCTTAAAGCGAGCTTGTAAGGGGGAGGAATTTCTGACCAAAAGCAAGCAAGAAACTTAGGTTTTAGATTATGGGGAACTAGAAAATGCAAAGAAATTTAAAGAAAATCATTAAAATTCAAAATAGAAAAGCTAGGGATTCATGGGTCCATTGTAAAATCTGATTTGATTCAAGAATTTACTAGCCCATATCTAAGTTTATTTGAGTCTCTAAGACTTTTAAGAAGCCTCCCAAGTATCTCTTCCATCAAAGAAAAATTACAAATTTCATGGGCTCCAAAATGCACCTAGGTTTGGCCAAGACAAGAGCAAGGGGCTAGAAAGTGTTTTAAATTTTTCTAAGCCTGGTTTGGGGCTATATATGATGGGAAAAGATGAGAGGAACCCTTGAAAAAAATTTAGAAGTTATAAATTGAGAGTTGGACATTTAAGTTCTATAATGTGACTTAAAGAAGCAACATGTATCTAGGCTCTTAGGAATAATTGTGTAATGGCTCCAAGGAGTCTAAATGGAGTCAAGAGGCCTAGATATAAGAAGAAAATAGAGCCAAGAGCTTAAAGTATGGCAGTTGCTTCATTAGGTCCTTTAAGGAAGTATAATGAAACCATATGAAAGTATAGGCTTGCATAGAGTTTCTATGAAGCTAAAATTAATTCTAAGGCTTAAGTTGTGTCTCATTTAATATGTTTAGGCCAAGAGAATCAAGAACACCCTCCTTATGTGTGCTTGGCTAAGAAGGAGTAAGAGAAAGACAGTGAGAAGTTGTGAATTTTGCTTCAAAGGTAGCCCTCTAACCTTTCTCTTATATATGTGTATGGATATTTTCTTACTTTGGATGCTTGTATGTGTGTTTGAACTATGAAAAGTATGCTTAGTTAGTAAGGACATGTATGGTGCCACTTATGTGTCTTAAATTGCTTTTATATATGCATGAGACTTGAATAAACTTAGTGATGCCAAAAGTCCCTTGATAAGGATGAGAATGAACCAAAAGCCTATTAGCATAGGTGAGACAAGCCAAAAGTCTCAAGAAGAGTGAGGCTTAGTCAAAAGTCCCAAAGTAAAATGGATGAGGCAAGGTTAAAAGTCCTAAGAGAGATGGGTGAGGCTAATAGAGGTCTTACGAGTATACTTTGATGTGTTTGAGACTTTGTGAAATAGAAATTATATTCTTAATATATATATGTAGTTCATAGACTATGAGAATGCATGGCATCCCTTTGCATGAAAATGCATCCATTATGATTGATTGAAAGTGTAAAAGGCTATTAAGATTCTTTGAATCTCACCCCTTTCCCTCTCCTAACTCAACATGTCTAGGTTGTCAAAGTGAGCAAAGAAATAGAAGCCACCACACTTAAAGATGAAAGAATGACAAAAGAGTTGTATTGTCTAGCCATTTGTAACCATATTGTTGGCAAATGATGTAATCTCATGTTGTAAATGATGTATAGCCACTTGAACATATATATATACATGTATATATGATGTATGTATGGAAATTGAAAGTATATGAATGAGAATGGATGTTTTTTACATTGAGATGCATTGATATGGTTGTAAGATCATGTGTAATATGGCTTATGGCATAGTGAATTTGTGTTCCATGACTTGTTGAATCAATTGGCATGCATGTTTAGATATTACAGAGCTTTTAGATGTGTCCAAGTGGTCTTGGTTCAAAGGGAAGACCATTTGACACCAAATTGAACCATTTTAAGACAAAAAATGACCAAATTTGTGAGCTGAACTCCAACCTAACCAAATGAACGATTTTGAGGCTAAGATTTTGCACACATATAGATCTCATATAAAAATTTTTATTGGTCTAAGAACAGCATTATTTGGAGGTCAATAGAATTTATTATGATTTTTCAAAGTTCAATAAATTTTGTATATTGGTATGAGTTACTATTCATTTGGTTATAATTGTTTTCGTGTCATCTGAGGGACAAATGAGATCCAATGGTTCTGAAATTTTACATGGAGAAACTAGACATTTACAATGACCTGTAGCAACTAGAAGCACCTCATTTGGAGGTTTGTAGAGAGAGAAATGATCTTTTGAAGTTCTATGCCAGTACTAGTAGTGCTATTTGAGTTCAAGTACTATTCTATCAATGTTTGTTAGTTTAATGTTATTTTCTTGGTCTAGAGTTATTTTTTCATTAAAGTAGACATATGTAGCTTTCCAAATTATTATAGTTTCCCAAATTGGATTTTTGTGGAATTAGTTATGAATTTTTGAAGTTCATATTAGTAAACTATCTCAAAACTCCAAGCCAGTCAAACCTATATTGCTTTCCTATTGTCAATCATGGTCTAAATGTTGTTTTCATGGCCTAGTTTAACATGAAGTTAACATTTAAGTCTTTCTAGAAAGCTATGGTTTGTTGGGTTTCAATTTTTTTATAATTAATTATGAATTTTTAAAGTTGATGACAGAAACTTGATTCTGGAACCCAAGACTGATTATTGAAAACCGTGGGGAAGAGCTTGAAATTCTTGTTTCTTGTCAGATTTTGTGATGAATCTAAGTTGCTATGATATGTTAGGAATATATTTGAATTGAGGAAGAATTAAATGACTCATATGCTAAGAGTTGGACAATTTCGGTTACCGTTTGCTCACTCTCTCGTTGCCTTGCAAGTGCATATGTGATAAAACCATGGTAGATGCCTTGAATTACATAAATTGAGATGTATGAATATATGGTGTTACAATAAACTCAAAAGATCCATACGAGGACTTTAGAAGATCAATGGAGGAGATGTTAAAGTCTCATAGAGTAAGGGAATGGAGGAGTCGTTAAGTTGGTATTTAATGGCCAATGAGAAGAAAAATCAAGAGTTTTAATAGGGGGCCTTTTGTGGATCTAATGTTTAACTTAGTATCTAGCAATAGTAATAATTGCTTTGCTACCATTAATTCATACGTTTCTCTTGTTTCTTCTTTATTTAAGGTTCAAAATAAGGTTGAAAATAAGCATGTAAATATATTAACCTCTTAATTTAATAGGTAGCCATATAAAAGAAGCTGAAGCCATATAAGTTAGCCACCTTAGCCTCCTATGTTTGCATTAGTTAGCCAAATTAGCAACAAACACAATGATAGGGACCAAGGCTTAAACAATGGAATCTACAGAGACCTATTTAAAAGAAAAATAAATTATAGGGACTAAAGGGTAATATGTATTAAATGATTAATTTTTCCCACAATATCTTTAGCTAATTCCTTATTAATTGGCCTTTCATCCTTTCTTTTATGGGTCTCTACCACTATTTTAAGAACCAAGCCAGTCATTAAATTAGAGAAAGGAGTGATTCATAGTTTAGTAGTGACCATGGTCAAATAGTGATTAAATCGATTCAATTAATTTATTTAAAACTATATTTAATATAATTTTAATTAAAATTTTATATGAATTTTACCTCTATTTTTTATGGTATTAAATTAAAACTTTACTTTTTTTACCATACCAACACAAGATAGCTTAATGGATAAAGGCTTGACAAATTATTCCATTGTCTCCAGCTCGAATCCATGCTTTGCCAAACTTTGTGTTCTACTATAATTATATTCTACAATAATTATATTTGAAGCTTTATATAAAATTATGCATATAATAACTACAAACATAAACTGACTAATGGGAAAAGACATTGGTACACTTCTTTAAAGGCGTTGGTTCAATTCTACAACCCTTTAACTAATACTAGATAACATGTAAACCCACTCAGTTGAACTTGGTTATTGACAAAATTTGACTAGTTCTTTCAAACTCTATTTTGTGGCCTCTTTGAACCATATAATTGGCCAATTCACTGGCTAGATCAATTTAGTTCTTCTAACAATGGTCTTTACATATAGTTTTGCATAACTTGGAGTTGCTCCGTCCTTTAAATCCTATACATGTATATATTTATATGCTTTGAAATTCATTAAAAATGACCCTAATGATTATTTATATCCTAAAAAGCACAAAGTATTGTAGAAACAAAGCAAAATTCCTATTCAAGTATGTCAGCTAAAACTAAGAGCCCAAAAGAATAGATGAAGTGAAACAATTAATGCAAAAAGAAGAACACATGAAGTTACAAGAAGAAATATTTGGAAGAAAAAAGGTAGAGTTTCTACTTTAGCAGAGGTCAAAAGTCATCACAATGGTGTTCATCATTTTGTTAATTTTTAGTGGCAATATAAAAAAAAATCATCACCAAAACTCTTTTGTAGCAGCATTTTTGTAGTCACAAAATACCTTTTAGTAATAACTAATCGTTGCCACTAAAAAGGGCCTTTGGTAGCATCACTTAATGGTTGTTGCTAAAGCCATTTTTAGCAACAACAATTAGTCATCCTTGAATCTTAAAATTTTTTTTTTTAGAAATAACAAATTTTGGGGGTCAAAACTTTAAATGTTGACATCTAAAAGTTGTTGCTAAAGCCATTTTCTGCAGCAAAATTGGTTGCCACTAAATCCTTTAAATTTTGTTTTCTTGGGAACCAAATAATTTTGGTGCCAAAACTTTTAAGAGCGACCAATTGTTGCAACTAAAAGTGGCTTTAAGAGCAACCTTTAGAGGTTGTTGCTAAAAGTGACTTTTCACAATGACCACAAGTTGTCACTAAAACTTTCAAAATGACTTTCTTATAACAAAAAAATTTCAATGCCAAAATCTTTAATAGCAACTTCAAAGCCAACAAAAAGTGGATTTGTTATAATTTTTTAATTATTAATTAAAAATTTTATTAGAAATTTTATTTTCATAATTTTCTATAATATTTTTTAAAATTTTAATAATTAACAATTGAAAAATTAATATTAATTTAATTTAATTTAAAGAATGTTGAAGAATATATTTATCACAAAAAAGGATAAAATGGTTATCTTAAAATTAAAAAAATTTAAAACTATATTCTATTTTTTTTTTTAATTTTAAAATTTAAAGCTTAAATCAAGATAGAATTGTATGGACTCCCTTTTTTGTTTTTGCCCTTGTCCAAAATCAAGAGGCACTACAAAATTATCCTTATATAATAAATTAATAAATAATAAAACAATAAATTAGTAAATGTGACATAATATAAAAACCAATTTTCTAGATAAATATACATATAAATTTAGTTAAAATATTAAAATAATTATTAGATATAAGATAAATATTAGTCCAAAATTTAAATTTTTATATTTTTAAGATAAAATTAAATTGTAATATTTTTATGTTTTACGATAACAAAAAAAGGCTTTAATTTTGGTTTCTTATATTATATTATGGTAATCTTTGTTTCTCCTTATTTTTTCCCTTCCTTATCTAAACTAGCATGTCTAAACTAAGATCCATATTAAAAGCCAAAAAATTTAAAAAAGAGAAAAAGAAAAAAATAAATTAATAAAAAAAGAAGCAAAAATTTATAAAAAAAAATGATAGAAGGATCTACGCTTTTTGACCCAAGTGTATAAAAAAAAAAAATTAATATGCATATAAGCGTAAAAACTATTTCCCTATATTGGCTTCATGTTTTTTTTTATATTAAAAATGGAGGCTCCATGTTCCTGAATATATTTATTATTTTTTTTTTTTAATTTTAAGGGACACATCCCTATTTTTATTTTTTAAAATTATTTTTATATATGAAAATGGGAAATTTTATGTTTTAATTTTTTTTTAATTTTAAGGGACACAAAGCCATAGGCTTGCATCCTTATTTTATTTTTTAAAATATTTTTAAATTTTAATTGATTTCTTTTATAAAATAATAATAATAATTTTTTATATATTCAGTGATTTATAATTTAATTTTTTAATTTTTGAAATAATTTAATTTTCTTTTTAAATGATGCCCATCTAAATTTTTAAAAATTATAATGCAATTAATTTTCCCCTTCATAATAATTTATTTTAAAAATCTTTTGTAATTCATTTATTTTTGAAATTCATATAATATTTTTTAACTATGAAGTAAATTTTTTTATTTGTATTTTGAGAAATATTAATTTATTTGTTTAAATTTGTATAGATAAATATTTAACTTTTTATTGTTAATGTATATAATAAAATTATTATATATGAAATACAATAGTGTGTATAAAATTAAATTCATACAAAATAATTAATATCATTTATTTATAAGATAATTAAATTAATTTAATATTTTTTTTAAATGTTGTTTATGTAAATGTAATTTCTTAAATTGTTAGTTAAATTTTTTAAAAATATTAGAAATTAAAATTAAATTATATATATTATGTGTAAGTGTAAATTTGAATAAATGTATTAATTGATTAAAATATAAATTGATGTTGGCTACCATAAAAAAGAAGTATTGTAACAAAATGGATTTAAATGTATAATTAAATAATATAAATGAATATATAATTTGAAATGTATGGTGAGAAAAAAAAATAATATTAGTCTCAACTATAATGGCTACCCATCTCATGCTTAGGCATTCTCTTTATTTGTTATGATCGATGTTGTTGTTATTGTTCTTCCTATTGTTCTTCATCCTCCAACTCCTCCTCCTCCTCCTCGTCATCTTCATGTTTTTCCTTATCCTCTTCTTCGAACAATTCACTTTCCACTTGATTATGAAAATTATTAAGAAGTTAAATTTCATTGAGGGCATTGGACAGGTGGAATTGGTTGATTTGGGATGAAGAAACCCTATTGAGGTTAGTATGACACCCATTATGCAAAATAAGTATTACTATACTCAACACTAAATGCAGTTGGATCTGTAAATAATAATATAAATAATATCCCACCAGATTACATTGACTGTGGTGGTGGTGTGGAGAAGGATGACTCCATATAAATGGACGAAGGTAACGATGATGTATGGTAAGATGTAAAGGAAGATGGACAAGCACTTTTAATTCCTGTGAACAGTGGAAAGGAAGAAAAACTAACACCTCCACTAACTTTCTATGGTAGAACAGAAGAAGGACTAGCACAATCAAAATCTCCTTGCATAGGGACTGTCATGTAAGATAACGATGATATATTTGTATGAACTCCACCGACATTGCCACTTGACGTTGGTTCCCTAGATAAGATGAACTCATGGCCTCTTTTTCTTGGTCTAGCCTGCATTTCTAGAGGTCTGGATGGTTCAGGTGCTGGTGGAGCTAGTTGAGACATAAGCATATCTCGATGTTTGCCTAAAGCTCGTAACATAGTTTGGATATCGTCCCTAATCCTCTATTTGAAATCCCCATAACTAAGCATCAACGAGTCAATGATAGTAAGCCTGTATAAGTCCTCTAACACATCTGCCTGTCAAATAAAAAATCAATTGTTAAAAGTAAGACACACACACACACACATATATAAGGAGAGAAAATATAAAGATAAAAATTATGTAAGAGTCATACTACAAAATCTTGAAAACCACACTAGCAAGATGGATCCACCGTCACATATGTCACCAACACTAACACATGTAGTCTAACATGTGATCCAATAGTTTATCATTAATGTTGTTTTGTGCCACTACTTGAGGCCATGAATTCTATACTACAATGAAAACAATATGCTCTTCCTACTAATCTTTATGAACCTTTTCTCTTAATTGAAGGGTGAGCAGCGATCCCACGTTGAATGGTTTTTTAAAGATATGCTACACCTTACCAAATTGGCAGAGAATGTGGTTAACGTGATGCCACTCAACTATCCAAAAGCACTTTATAGGGACAGGTGCACACCACACATCGGGTATTACTAAGTAGTATTCAAGAATTAATTAGAGGACCCTTGGTGAGTCATATGGAAGCCAAATTACCTTCATATAAAAAGATGGTTACTTTATGCTATAATCATAAAATGGAAAAAAAAAAATGTAAACACCAAAACTATAAACCTCATCATCCTTTACTTGATCTAACGATATCCTACATTATCACAAAGCATCAATAATTGGTTGGAGATACTGTAAGACATGTCGCCACTTATGGAGAATGGGAGAATATACATTAGTTTATATATCATCGAAAAGATTAAAATCATAAAAAAAATATTAGTATATACTTGAAGCCTCGTAGGGGTCTAATAGGATATATAGTTATATGTTGGTCAAATTGTGAGGGTTTCCATGGAGCAAGGTAGGGGAATTGATCCCATGTGCATAAGTGAAACAGGATCAAACAACCACCTATATTAACCTCATCATAATGGGTGATATTACATATTTCTCTATATAAATGAGCCAACACTACTGAACTCTAACTATATTGACCAACCTCCTTAAAATCAGCAAGTAATGGAAGGTATATTAACATAACTTTATGTCTAGTCCTATCTGGCATCAAGTACCCTAGTTAATAGTAAGATGTATACTCGTGTGAATTGACAAACAGTGTTGTCATCTGGCAAGTTTTCGAATATTTGTGCCAATTAGGGAATGCTCAACCTTTGCCTATCCAATATCCCATGAGGCAGTGTCACACCAAGCAACTCATTATAGACAACTAGCCAATTATAATCTGTCTATCTAGATACTACATCCCCTGTACAAGGTAGACCCAACTGGATAGCGACATCCTGGAGTCTAATTATACACTCACCCCTGGTAAGATGGAAAGCATGTATCTCTAGTCGCCACTACTTAATAATAGTTGACATAAGTATAGCATCAAAGTCAAAATAGTCGAGTTGTAAGACACCATAGAAACCAATTTGTACAAAATATAAGACAATAGCTAGAAGGAGATCGAATATATGATCTTCTTGTGCTATTTATTGTATGCGCAAAATTTGATCTTCCTGTGTCATTGCATTAGAGAAACTATTATAAATTTAGTTAAACCAATAATGGACAACCAAGCAAACTTTGAACTTACCTTTCTTTGCCAAATAGCCTGGGATATGTGACAAAACTACAAATGTAATAGAGACTCATCCTGTTGTCCTAGATTAACAGCACTGTGGCGAGAATCTATCATAGTTTGTAGGAACTGAAATATCTACAATTGGTAATGCAACATAGATACATATGTTAGATCAAATCAAATCATAAGTTAGTAATTTAACACTAATAAATCAATTCAGTATTTGTACACGGGTAAACTATCACTTATAAACTTATGATTAATAATTCATATAAAATTAAGTTAAATCATACAAAGGTGATTGTAATTTACAAAACCATCATTAATAAGTCATACATCGATAATTTAAATAAATTATAGTTGATAGGTAATACAAATGATCATAAACAATTAATATGTAATTCACTTTTATAACTAAGACTATGTTCATGTCTGACAGGAAGGGTATATGGCGCGTTCGATTTATCTACATAGCCCACATCTTTGGTTGTTCTTGGACCTTTCTTGCCAATCTATCTCATTTCGTACTCATGAAGACTTGGGTCGACCTTTATCTTGAATCATTAAAGGGTCAGGGACCAGCCGAGGTCCATTCATGTGAGGCCAATAAATCTCTCCTCCCATTAGGTGAAATTTAGTCTTATAAGCATTAAGTATAGTCTCGAGACAAAAAACAGTGTGCACAAACTATAAGAGATCAAGATAGACCTTGGCACATGTAGTAAATACATATTGATAGAAATGCTTTTGGAGTTGGAACTCACCATAATCACATATCTAGTTCGTAAGACTAACTTTACAAGTTTGTCCATATTGTTTGTTAGAAGGATCATAAGACTCTTTAATCTTAAAATATAAAAACCTTCTATCAAAACCATGTACTAATAAGGTGAATGCTCTTGCAATTCTGGTTCAAATTTTTTTTATGGATATCCTCAAAAAATAAGTTACTCGTTTACATCTAGGCAAATGTGGTTTGTGCACGTTCAACCCAGTATTTGTTCAATCGGTATATTATTACTTTGACCAAATTGATTATAGGAAAAAACCTAACACTTTTAAAGACACTATTTGTACACTCTACTAAATTTGTTGTCATGTGTCCTTAGCGATGCTTATCAATATCATATGCATGTGACTATTTATTCTTCGGTATATCCTCTATCCAATTCGCTACCTTTGAATGTAACTATCATATTTGTGCTAATTGTTTATTAACCAAGTGGCACTCGTTCAAGTATCTAATGTTGATAAACTTCTTCTTTAACCACTTACTTCTAAAAATCATATTCAAATTACTTGCAATATATCATAAACAAAACATGTGATGTGTGTGGAGTGGTTGCCAACCATTTTCTTAGTTTGTGATTATTGTTAATATTCCCAGATGTTGATCAGATATTAAACAAATATCTTGCTTATTTGGCATAACTTGCCACCTGAGTTTATTAAGAAATTGCCTCTACACCTCCTACATTTCATCTTCAACAATAGCAAATGTAAAAGGAACAATTTTTTTTGCCCTATCTTATGAGTTGGTACTAAGTAACGTTCCCTTATACTTCTCAGATAGAAATGTACCATCGACTTGGATAATCATCTTTAAGTGGTCAAAGGCATCAATATAAGGCTTAAACATCTAAAACACCTTATGAAACAACAATATCGCCTCCATATTTAATGGTGTTTGTAACGAACGATTTTTCATAAAACATCAAAATTGAGCCATATAAAAGCAAGACGAGTGATTTAAGGCTAAATAAAAATTCTATAAAATTTTATATAATAAAAAATGAGGATTTGAGTTTTGAGTTGCCCAAAAATTGAGGCCAAAGTGATTCATAAAATTTGCCGAAAGTCTAGTGGCATTTTCGTAAATATAGACGCTTTTAAAAAAACTCATAGAAGGGCTTTTTAAATTAAAAATTTGAGTTTTTGGAGGTTCCTAGAAGCCCTGAAAATCATAGGAAGCTTTGGGACAGTTAAAGCCCCTCCGATATACGTTTTCTAATGGTGGAGAGCCCAAATTTTAACTAATTCGTTCTAAAAGATTTTAGTTCCAAATTGAGTGATTCCAAAAGCATTTTATACAATTGGGAACCTAAATTTTATGATGGAAAATATGATTCTAAAAAAGGAATTAAAACAAAAATGCCACGTACGCGGGACATAAATATTATTTTTTAAAACAAATTTGGTCTTGAAGTTTCTTATATTAGGTGTTCCATCTCCTTGCTTCTTCTAATCGACTTGAGCTTGTCCAAAATAGAGAAGAGTGCTGGAAAGAGAGATGCACCAAGAAGCCAAGGAAGAAAGGGAGAAATTCAAGGAAAAAGGTCATAAATCTTAAGGATTTCTATGCTTCTTCTTCTTGAAACCTTGTTCCTCTTCTCTCAAGCTCTCTTTCCATGGCTTTAATGAGTGAAATGGTTATTTTGACCTTGAACTAGAGGGGAAGAGTTAGAGATTCAAAAGAGGAAGCTGAGGCAAGAAGAAACACTCTTGAAGAAGGCTTGATTCAAGGTAATTTCTTTCCATTTGGTTACTTCTTGTTCCTTTACTTCTTCTTGAGTATTTTATCCAACTTGAGAGGTAGGGAGAAGGGGGAGTTTCTGACTTAAAGCAAGCATGGAACCATTGATTTAGGCTATAGGAAGTTAGAATATACCAAGAAATTACAAGAGAAGCCAATAAATTTCAGGTTAGGAAAGTGTAGAGTTCTTGAATATAATACAAAAATTGATTTGATACATGAGTTTCCTTGCATGTATGAGTGTTTAATTAAGTTCTTGAGACCTCTAAGAAGCCTCCCAAGTATGTCTCCTATCAAGAAAAAATCAAAAAGCCCATGGACTTTTCCTCCCTCCATGGTTTCAGCCAAGTTAGGATGAATAGGTTAGGGAGTGTTTTAATTTATTCTAGCATTGTTTTGGGACTTCATATGATAGTAGAAGGTGAGAGGAACCCTTGAAAAAAATTTAGAAGCCATAGATTGGGAGATGAGGCAATGGCTTCTATAATGTAATCTTATAAAGCAACATATATCTAGGCTTGTGAGAGTGAGTGTGTGATGGGTCCAAGGACCTCAAATGACATCAAGAGGCCTAGATATAGGAAGAGAATGGAGCCAAGCACTTGAATTATGGTAGTTGCTTCATTAGACCATTAATAGAACCATTATGTAACTAGTAAATAAAGTATGCTCCTTTAATATGTGTTTAAGATCTAGGCTTACTTCAAGAGTATAATTGAGTGTTGTTTATTATGTTTAGGCCAAGAAAGGCAAGTCCTATCTAGTTATGGTTGTGGAACCAAGAAAGGGAAGGAACAATCAAAGTAAAGCTTGGATTTTCACCAAGGTAGCTCTTCACCTCATTCTTCTTACATTCTTGGTTATGTATATGTCATTGTGTGCTTGTGTGTGCTTTTGTGTCTTGTGAACATGCCACTTGATGTTATAATATTGCATTGGTACTAATGTACTTTCTTGAATATTAGTGGTTGTAAAAATTGCTCATAAGAGTGAGATGATGCTAAAAGTCCCTTGATGTAAGTGAGGAGATACCAAAAGTCTCAAGACATGGGTGAGACAAGGTTAAAACTCTAATGGATGGGTGAGGCCAAGTCAAAAGTTCCTAGACCATGGGTGAGACAAATTCAAAAGTCCTAGAAATGAGGTGAAGCTAAACCAGAAGTCCTTAAAGCTCATTCTTGACTTTGTTGTGACTTTGTGGTATGGAAATGTGACGTTGCATACTTTATGGCTATGTTAGCTTCCATACTTGTACATTTGACATGTAAGATGTCTTGAATGTGTGTTTGAATAGGTGCATGAGTTATTGAGATTCTATGAATCTCACCCCCGTCCTTCTTTTATCTTAATATGTCTAGGTGGTGCCCAAGAAGGGAAAAATGCAAGTCAAGAAGCTTGAAAGATCTTATTTTGGCAAATATATAGTTTTTCTTGTAATTAGATGTCAAAAGGGACATGTATATGCTATTTTTGAGATATAAATATTTGGGCAAATGTCAAAGTATATGTATGTGATGTATGAACTATATTTGGTGTTAAAACAATGTACAGATGAGATTTGGCTATGTGATGGTTTGCAAATGCTTATGTATTTTTGGATGTGGAATGACCAAATTGAGATGTATGATGATTTGGGCCACTTGGACTGTTCATATATGGGGTATTTGCACTTTCAAACTTGCCCAAGGAGTCCTAAAACATGTAGAAAGCCAATTGGACCATTTTTGCCCCATTGTAGTCTTAAAATGACCATAATGGTGAGTTATGGTCAAATCTATCCAAATGAACTATTTTTGGTCTGAAATTTGGCATACCTATAGGGCTTGTCTATAGCTTTTTGGGAAGCAAAAATTCATATCATTTAGAGTACTAGAGAATATTTGGTGAATTTCTAAATTTGGCAAATTTTCATGGTTTTGGTACTATTACTGTGCATTTGGTCCAAAATTTTTCCTCTATCATTCATAAGTCAAATTATGTTCAATGGCTATGAAATTTTACTAGGAGAAACTAAACAATCACAATGACCTATACCAACTAGAAGCACCTCAATTAGATGTTTATAGAGGGAGATATGAATTTTTGAAATTTCATATCAGTGACAGTAGCACAGACCAACCTTGATTACTGTTCGATCGATTTTCAAGGTATCAGTACATTTGAACTACTCTAAACTTATTTTTTTCCTCTAATTAACATTTGTAGCTTTCCAAATTAGTATAGTTTGACCAGATTAAATTTGTATAGAATTAGTTATGAATTTTTGAAATTTATATCAGCAACCTGTATTAGAAACACTAAACATTCTGACCTTTGCCACTTTTCTATTGTCAAATCTAGTCCATATGAGGTTTTCGTGGCTTGGACTTATTTTTAGAGCTTTTTAAAAAGTTATGGTTTGATTGATTTTGATTTTTCTAAATTTAGTTATAATTTTCCAAAATTGTTAGCAGAAAACTAAAATTTTGACCCGAGACTAAAACATGAAATTTTTTATTTTTGGCTTCCAATTCGTGGTTTATGAAATGTTTTGGGATGTTTGTGACTTGTTTAGATTGAAAATAAATAGAGAATGTTATTGGGGAGTTCTTGGGATCCACGGATTAAAATTTGAATTTTTAACCCTAAGTAACTCAAGGAAATGACAATATTTATTTCCTTTTCTTGGTTTTCTTTGGTTGCACATGAAAGTCACCTTGAATATGAGAATATAGAGTCTAATAAAGTATGGTGTGACACTGTTTGTAAGCATTCCTCAATAACAAATTCAAAATATAAGCCTAGATTGAAGTGATACATGACAAACAGCCATCTCAGGAGAATGACATACGATGGCTCCCAATTCCCAAAGGCAATTGCAATTGCACATTGTTTACCATACTATGCTTTTTATAAGATATAATATATCCAAAGATGTTATGTATCCTCTTAATGATATCACGAATAGAAATAAAAGAATTTTCTATAACCATCGACACAATATTTAATATTATTATGTCAGAGTCTAGATTCGGATGATCTTGTGATAGCATAAAAGAGATGCAAGTTTGTAGGCCCACATACTTCATTACCTGCTAGTCATTTTCTCCCTTTGATTAATAAGCCCTTACCTCCTAATTACATTGAATATCATACTCTGAACAACAATACACGATATACTTTATTAATGATTAATGCACCTTGAATGTGTAGTACATGCAGATTGAATAAAGCTTCGCAACATGGCTCATTGATTGCTTATTAGGAAATCGCATGCCAACATACATCTCTTGGTCATCATTTAGATTGATGGCCCCCCTCTATATTAGGCATCTCAAATTCATTTACAATGTCATCACTAATATGAGATAAGAAGGCAAATGCACGATCAAAATATTGGTTCAATGAAGTGGCTAGATCTCCTTTAGTATCAATACTATCGACATCATCGTCCATATATTCATTAGCATTTAATGGAACATCACATTCATCATTAACCTCAAACTTGTTCATTATATGTTCGATTGCATCTGGGGGACTTAAGGGGTTGCTATTACATATTAATAGTTTGGATGAACTCGGTTGGGATATGTCATTAACGAGTGACATTTATTGGCTATTGGAAGCTTGGAGTTCAAATGGATAAACATCTCCGAGGTAAGAGTTAAAAAAGGAAACTGGTTCATTAGGTCCATCAATCTGACTTGTAGATAGATTTGTCAACGGTACAATGACATCATTTTCTTCAATATTTTGGCCCGCATCATGAGTTGAGATGTGCGCATACCATTTTAGTGCCCCCAGCTGAGTTAGGAAGTGCTAGTTTGCTTACCACATGATTTAGACATCTGAATCGTCCTCCAGCATATATGGCAAGTACTAAGTTGGATTAAGTGATCGTGGGGATTGATATACCAACTCAAACACAAATTGTCTTGACTGAAATCATAACTTTTCTCCAACCGCAACCTTCAACTATTCGAGAGTAATATTAGCGTCAACTCTTAATAATTTTGGCTTTCCTCATTAATATAAAAATTCTTTTATTTACATAAATGTATATAATTTCTTTCATTCTACTCATTATGAATCTTATCCCAATATCCATGTATAAATAAAAATCAAACACAGTATATTAATATTTCATAAAATCTTAATATTTCATTGTTGTTAACATATCATTATATAACAATTACATTTTTTTAATTGACAAAAAATATCTAAATCACTAATAATATGAATTCTATCAATTTTTTTAGCATATATATAATAATAATAATAATAACATTTTCACTTTACCATAATTTTATATAGTTCACATTTCCAATATAAATATATGAGAGTATTTACTTATAATTACTTGAATCAGCTCTTGAATAATACGGGCCCACACAATCTTTGTCAATAATTGTTATAATAGAGTAATTTGTTAATATAAACGTTGTTATACAAAAATAAACAAAAATAATATAAACTAATAATTATATTCAATACTTATTATGATATATTGAGAGTGTATGTACAAAATAAGAACACCTCATAGTTTGTTAAAAATTAAAAGAAAATAAATGATAAAAATTTATAAGAAGGAGAAATTGATAGTACATGAGAAAAGAGTAGATGAAAGAAAAAAGGTATACGAAAATAAAGTATAAATCTTAGAAAATGGAAGTAAGAAGAACGAGTAGAAGTTTGAGAACATGAAAATTTGAAGGTGAAATGTAACAAGGCAAACAAAGTATATATAGTGACGGAGGGGAAGAAGCAGAATTAGAAATTATATAAGTTTTTCTTATTTCAACTTACCCGAGGGTTAGTGGAATCATGACCCGAGGGTCAATGTTTTATACAAAAATTTGTTATTATTTAAATAAACTCAGAATGACGCAGAGCCTGTGACTCCACTATCCTCAAAATTTAAACAAAAAAATTAAAAAATATGCTAAAAATAGGTGGCTCTACGTTCCTATTTTAAATATTAAAAAAAATAGAGCCTATTACCTTGTGTTTATTAAAATAAAGTTATATATATAAGGAAATAATTTTATGATTATATATATTTATTTTATTTTATTTTATTTTTTAATACTGTTAGGTCAAAAAGCAAAAGGATTTGGGTCAAAACGCAAACCTAGACCCCTATTAGCTTTACTGCAAGTAAAAGAAAATTCATAAAACCTAACTACCACAAGCCTCTTCTGTTCTTAACTTCATATTTTTCCTGGTAAGGGCTTTTGGTTTCACTCCCCTACCTACCAATAAAGAAACCCAAATATATCACAGTTTTGCCGAAATAAAAACAAAGCTTAGAGATGCAAATCTTCCCAATCGAAGCTTGAAGCAACTCCATCAACGAGAAGAGCATTAGTGTCTCCATCAAAGCTCAGAGACAACTCCAATCCTCAAAGCGGGGTCTCGAAGCTTTCCAATCATCCAAGTCTTTAGTATGTCTCTTAGATTTCACCCACCTCTCACTCTGTTCATCCAATTTCCATGTATGCTTGATCTGCAAATTTGCTAAATTCCTCCTCTAGGTAATGATTTCATGTGCAACATGGTTTTTGTGCTTTCTTTCAACTTGCAAATGGACGCTTGCTTTTTTTTTTAAAGCACTATTATGTATTTCAAAGAATTTGACAGGAATTGCTTTGCTTTTTCTTTGTCTAGAAATTAAATTTTGTTTGATTTGTAGTGCTAATCAAACTATCAAGTTGACTGTTTGAAAATTTGAGAGATGGAAAAGTGACTATTTTAATATTGCTTATTCGATTAAATTTTTTGAACACTTCTAATCATATTATTGTGAGAGTATTTTGTTTATAACACACTAATTCCATTGGAGAAATTGAATAGAATTAAGAATGCTAATACGTTTTGAAAATGTTGATACACACTCTTGTTTGTTTGTTCAATTTTATATCTACTTTTCTGATACTGGGTTAATTAGGACCAGCTATGAATTTGTTGTGGTAAGTGGTTCTCTTATTTTTTCTAGTTTCTTCTGAAATTGTTTTATAATTTCAATATTCTTCATCTAAAAAATATTTACGAGGATATACAAAATAAAATTTGAGACAATTGTTGCTTTCGTGCATGTTTACGGATCTTTAATTACTTTTCTAAATCTCAAGTTGTTCGTACACATGATTTATAGCTTGGTGAAGACATGGATTTCTTATGGCATATGTAAACTATCTCAACTTTTTAAATAATTAAATTATAGCGTGGTGAAGACAAGGATTTTAAAACGACATAACTTTGAAATTACTAGTATTGTCTGAACGGTTTTATGATTGAGATTTCACTTTTTTGGGATACGTCTTGGTTGCCAATCTTCTTTCTGATTTGCTTTCCTCTCCTCTTCTGTGTGCTTCTTGTTGATTTAAAGGAAGTAAGGTAGAGTAAGATGTGAATTTGGCCGTGTTTGTGAAGCATGTTCAGAACTTGGCTTGATATACTTATATAAGGTAAGATCTGAATTGATATTTCCTTCCCCATGGCCAGGTTAGGCTTATGGTTTTGATCATGCCATTTTTCCTTTATGTTTTCTTCTCATAAAAAAATTGAGTTATCCTCTGTAATAAGAACAGTTTCATTATTAAAGAGGCCATCTCAATGTATTCCTTCACTGCTTAGTGAAGTGGCATGTAGTAAATAGGAGAAAATGTCTTGAATATTTTTGTCTCATCAATGCAGCTTATTCCTTAAATACCTATCAAGAATGTTTGAAAGAGATTTCAATGAAAGATTTGGAATATATGGCACACCTGCTACAAGAGAAATTTGCATTCCCTTGGTCATGATCTTGGTATTAATCAGTTTGATAAGTGATATGTAGCTCCTCCTTCCCCACGTGACCCTATAGTGAAGAAAGTTATTGACAAATAGCAATTTTTGTGGCGAAAAATGGAAGGCAATTTGAGGATGTACACGTTAAAAAGATCTTGGGGATACATTTTTCAAGTGAGTTTGTGGTGAACAATTAACCCTATTACATTGATCTTTTACTTACGATTTTAAAGTTGTGTTGTCTGTTTTAACTTGTAGATTTTTATTTGATGAGAAATGTGCTAATTACAGATATTACCAATATCGGCTTGCTCAGGAGGAAAAGGCTCTTGCGCAGTTAAAGGAATCTTGGGAATCTCATAATGGTTATTATTTGAACATATTTGTTTCTCTAAAACATGTTCTTCAGGTTTTAAGGTTTTATCTTTGGTTAAATTGCATGAAACCCCAAGATTTCAGAACATATGAACTTTTTGTACTTTTAAATTTAAGTAATTGCCTCGCCTAAATTTGTAATATTGTGTAAACAACTCCTTTTGATACCATTGTGTTGTGTCTAAATAGTAATAAAACGTTTCATGTGATCTCCAAATAATTTCTAAAACCTAAAAAGAAAAAAAAACAAAGATTGCTAGAAAAAAAGAAGATGGAATATTTTAAGAGATGAAGACCCGTTTGATTTTTGTTTTCAAAAACAGTTTTTGATTTTTGAATACTATAAAACAAGAAAAAATTAATCTTTTGATTCCTATAGTTTAATCAATTTTTAATTTGGTTTCTTATATTTTATTTTTTTAAATCATCCCCACACTTTTCAAATTGTAAGAATCACTCCCTACAGTTTCAAACGTTTAAATGTTAACTATTGCTGCATGTCATAATGCCGTGAATATTTTGCTGATTAGGCAAACAAAATATGCATGTGTGATTGAGGGACGACTTTGGCATGGTGCACAAAACACAAACGAAAGGTAAGGCTTCAGTTTTTCCTCACGCAATACAAGGGAGGCAAGTTAGGGCAAGCTTTTGGTATGCAAAAGGCAAACGCAAGGCAAGGCTTCATTTTGCCCACGTTATGGAGGCTTTTAACATGCATCCTAATTAGTATGAGTTCTAAAAAGTAGAGTTTTCACATGCTGCAAAAAACTCTGCCCAGCCCAGCGTTGTTATCAAAGGCATGTTCATATCAGGATGAGGTTTTAACAAGCGCTTCAGAACTCTTGAAGGAAAAAACCATATGCTCTACTTATCAACCTCATTAACAAGTTTTATTATGGTGGCTGCCATATCTGAAGCAGCTTCGACCGACCCACTGAATGGCAAGGTTTCCTTGAGGCAACAAGAAGAACCACAAACCCGCCAAAATCCATTGAGATCCCGACTCCTACCTTCAAAGAAAAACAATGGTCCCAATCGATGGACCGTAGGCAACCCGGAACAACACCTAGGTCTATGATGCTTGTTCCTGATTCGAGGCAAGGCATTGCTTGTGATGTATCGGCAGCTACGAAGCTTTTGGTCACTTCTACATGAAGTTTATCGATTTCAAAAGGAGGCATTTTTGCTTCCAAGTAGTAAGACGAAGGTGGCGACGCTGACTTCGAGTAATGCCAGGAAGGCTACGCTAAAGCAACGGAGGTTAACTCCTGTTAGAGAACTTGAGACCCATGGAACGGCATCGATGGCCAGGTAGGACTCAGTAGCGAAATTCATGTTCCGATCAATTATCAAGGAGTGTGAATTGCAGTGGTGATAAGAAGAAGCTTGTTGAAAATGGATATAGAAAAGTGGTTCAGCCATTGCAGCAATCAATGATGGATGATGGTAGAAGGGGGATTAAGTTTGGATTTAAGCAAAGCTGAGTTATTGAAGGTTGCTCAGCAATTTCTAGATGTAAACTTAGTGACCGAATCTTCCTTGCTTTCTGATCTCCCCGCATCTGATACGGGCAATGTTCCCTTTGGTAGCACTTCAGCAGCTCAAGATGGCAGTGGTGGGGCTTTTAAGAGGCCTGTATGCTATTCATGCTCGAAGGAAGGCCGTAACGGAGAAAGACTTCCTTGATGTAGTGAATAAAGTCATTAAAGGATACTAGAAGTCTAGTGCAACTCCCCAGCACATGGTCTACAACTAAGTTTATTCTTTTCCCTGGTTTTGGTTAAACCATATTAGCACGTACAATATTTTCCTTGTGAAAATTACCAGAGCATATGGTTCTTTCATGAACAGATTGTTAGAAACGTCTGTGTGAACCCTAGGAGAAAAAACAAGAAGAGGTTTTAACTAGCGCTTTAGAACTCTACTCCTTAGAACTCAAACTTATCAGGATGCGTATGAGAAGCCTCCATAATGCGGACAAAATGAAGCCTTGCCTTACGTCTACGTTTGCATATCAGAAACATGCCTAACTTGCCTTCCATGTGTTTGCGTGAGAAAAAACTGGACTTCTTCCTTACGTCTGCATTTTGCGCACAGCATGCTTAGCAGCTTAGCTATGAAGATGTGGCAAAGATTTAATCCAACGGAGCTAGTTAGAGTGATCCCTCAATCACCCATGCATATTCCTTTGTCTAATCAACAATATATTAACAGTGTTATGTCACACGGCAACGGCAAAGATTAACATTTAAATGTTTGAAAATTGGAGGGAGTGATTCCTACATTTTGAAAAGTGTAGGGAGTGATTTAAAAAAAAAATTAAATTATAAAAACTAAATTGAAAATTGACGTAGACTATAGGGACCAAAATTTAATTTTTCCAAAAAAAACCTAAAATATTGTTTGAAAGTGTGTTTTTTTTTTTGTGACACAGCGGGGTCAA
This sequence comes from Erythrophleum fordii, assembly GCA_032878935.1. Taxonomy (NCBI): domain Eukaryota; kingdom Viridiplantae; phylum Streptophyta; class Magnoliopsida; order Fabales; family Fabaceae; genus Erythrophleum; species Erythrophleum fordii. Next base: position 40,227,784 of record JAVQMF010000053.1, on the reverse strand, counting down.
AACCCAAAAGAAAAGACAAAAAGAAAACTACAAATAAAGCATCCTGGTTTCGCCAGGACCGGTGATATCACCCCATATGAGAAGCATAAGCTCGGGGGGAGGAGTTTCTAAGATAACGAAGCCAACTTCATGGGACAGGCTTTGAGAATCAATCAAATCCGCACGCTTGTTTCCTTCCTTATAAATATGAATCACCTTCACCAGCCAATCTTTGCTCAACTAGTCCTTAATCCTCTGCCATATGTGGCTCCAACCCTCTAAATCATCACTTAGCCCATTACAAGCATTAACAATACATAGGTTATCACTCTCAATAACCAAATTATGCATACCCTTCATCCACGCTACCTCTAAGCCTTTTAGCAGGCCCCATAATTCAGTAGCCATGGCGTCGCAAATGCCTATGTGCATGGAGAATCTGAGCACCCAATTGCCATTACAATCGTGAAAGATTCCACCGCATCCCGCAGCACCTTGAATTGCCTTTGAAGCTCCATCAATGTTTAATTTTATCCAACCTTCCTCTGGACATCTCCAAACAATAGTGACTAGGTGCACACCCTTATGGATTCCTGGCTCTCCTTTCCTACCATCTAAATAATTCTTAACCAACTAAAAAATGGTAGCAAGAGGATTATTTATACAAACATCCTGATTATGAAAGATTCTTGCATTCCGCCACCTCCATAAATACCAACAAGTGGTAGCGAAGATACTCTTCCACTAGTCATTGTTTTCACGACCGAAATTTTGGTAGAGGTTGCTGGCAATCCAGTTCTTCAAATCCCCAGTGTAGAAGGTCGCAATTTTAGTAAGACGAATCAGGGCTCTCCAAATCTTGTTAGCCTCCCAACAGTCACGTAACACATGTAGTGTCGTCTCGTCATGTTTGTCGCAAGCATGGCACCTTCCATCCCCAACACCCCACTTTTTGCTAACTGTCTCAGTAAGTAGGCGGTTATGATAACACTGCCACATAAACACACGAATCCACTACATGATTGGTATTTTCTAGATTTTCTTCCAAGCAAGGTCCTGAGGAACCCCTTCCCAATTGCCCAACTCTCAGTACGCTGAAGCCACACTGAACTTGTCGTCTCTCCCTCCCCTCCAGTAAACTGAGTCAGCACCATCACTATCATTTGGAGGAAGAGTTACAGGAATCTGCAGCTTTATATTGGTAGGGATAACATGTCCAAGTTCCTCGAAGTTCCAGTTCCCAGAATCATCAACAACGTCAGCAACTGTGAGATTCGTATTCACATCTCCATTGTTCAAATGCATGCTTTCTCTGATGGGTCCCATTCCACGAATCCATCTGTCCTCCCAGAAGCGGGTAGACCGCCCATCCCTTACTTCCCACATTATATTGTTTTGCAAATGATCCCAGTTGCGATAGATATCCTTCCGAAGCTTAGAATCTGAATTCTTGACTAAACAGCCTCTTCTTAAGTCGACATCTCTCCCGTACTTCCCTTTGAGCACATTTACCTAAAGCGCATTATCGTCAGTAATTAACTTCCAGCCTAATTTCATAAAGAGAGCATCATTCATCACTATGAGCGATTTAATACCAAGACCACCTATGTCTTTTGGAGCACAAATCGTTTTCCAAGGAAGAGCATGCCATCTACGTTCTATATTGTCCTCCCCCCAAAGAAATCTTCGATCCACTCTCTCAATCTGCTGAATTGTTTTTTTTTTTTTGGGAATTTGTCATGTTGCATCTGAAAAATTGGCATAGTAGTAGTAACTGATTGAATCAAATCAGGGTGGCTCTCCCCACAAAGGAAAGACATTTAGCTTTCCATCCACTCAATCTCTTTTTAATCTTTTTAATCTTTTCCACCACTCCTCTATACCTCATTCTAGTGTGGCCACTATTAGTAATCATACTTCCAAGGTAGCGACCTATTTCATCAACTCGCTCAAAGCCGCTATTATCACAAATTTTCTTTTGGAGTGCTTTATCTACATTTTTGGAGAAAAAAATTTGGGTCTTTGCTCCACTAAGTTTATGGCCCGAAATCTCACAGAAAATATCTAGACAACTCTTTACATTCTGAAGTTGTTCTATATTTGCCTCAGCAAATAGGATCACATCATCTGCAAACATTAGGTGAGAAATACTAGGGCCCCTTCTACCCGCACGAATAGGTTTCCACTTCCTCAATTCCACATAGTCAGCAATAAGATGAGATAATTTTTCCATTCCTAGAACAAAAAGGTAAGGCGAAAGCGGGTCACATTGTCTTATCCCTCTGGAAGGCTTGAACGGCAAAGTCTTTTCACCATTTCATAAGATGGTAGTGGTAGTGGAACTAATACACTTCATGATCAGATTGATAAAATTTTGAGGGCATTGTAATTCTTGTAAAACCTTCTGTAAGAAGCTCCAATTCACTCTGTCATAGGCTTTTTCTAAATCTAGTTTAATGACCATAAAACCTCGTTTTCCTTGCATCCTCCTCATTGAATGGATTATCTCTTTAGTAATAATAATATTGTCTTGAATATTTCTTCCTAGAACAAAACTGGCTTGGTAAGGAGATACCACTTGGGGAAGAATTGTTTTAAGCCTATTTACAATAATTTTAATGAGGCACTTGTACAACACATTACATAAGGAAATAGGCCTGAATTGGCTCACCTTTTCAGGTTTATCAACCTTCAGAATAAGGGTGACCAGCGTGCCATTAACATCTCCAACTCTTTGATGGTCATTCCAGAGGCCTTTAATATAGTCACAGACGCTATCCCCCACAATTTCCCAATTCTTGTGAAAAAAAATAGCAGGAAAACCATCCTCTCCTAGAGCTTTAAAACTTCCAATGCGCATAATGGCATCTTTAATCTCAATACTAGTAATATTCTCATTTAAACAAGTTAAATTATCTATCGGTAAAGTAGGCCACGAATGAGTTGTGGTAGTCCATCCTCTATCAATTTGTTCCTCCGTAAATAAGTTCTGAAAATAATGGGTAACCTCTTTGATAATAAGCTGATTATCCTCAATCCATTCTCCCATATCATTTTTCAGCATACTCACCCTATTACGTCTTCTTCGAATAGCTGTTTTTGTATGATAATATCTTGTGTTCCTATCTCCCTGAGTAAGCCAAATACCTCTTGATTTTTGATACCACAAGATCTCCTCCTGATTAAGGATCTCATCTAGCTCTTGGCCCAACTTAAAATTAAGCTCTTCCAAGAAAGGATTATTATTCTGCTCTTGTAATTTCCTTTGAATGCCATTAATTCTACTAAGGAGCCGTTTCTTCTTTCTCCCAATGTGCCCAAACTTTTTGTAATTCCACTGAATTAACGGGTCTCGTATTTTCCCTAGCATCTCATAAGCATTACTACCGTTGTTCCAAAAATCCTAAAGGAAAATTTTAAAATCAGCATCGGTAAGCTAGACAGCCTCAAAACGAAAAGGTCTTAAGTGTTGGTTCCCTATGCACTTCGCAGTTGAAATAATAACAGGGTGATGATCCGAATGTAATCTTGGCGGATTCACATAAACAACAGTAAAAAGCCAAGGACTCGCTCCATCCTTCTCAACGTAGCTATGAATAAACTGAGAAGTTTTATTAATCATCGTTATCTTTATATGAGGGTTCTTCCACATAACCCAGATGCTACCAGCAAAACCGTTAGCCTCCATTACTTCATGATTATCGAAACCCAGTCTCTTGAAAACACGAGCCGTCTTATCACCACTAACTCTTGGCTCCAAAAGCACCATAACATCCGGTTTGTGGTTCTTCACAATCTCTTTGAAGGCCCTGCCAAACTGACATCCGACCGCCCTGCGGCAATTCCACACAATTATCATTAAAAATAAAAAGGCGCTCTTTGAGACCCCTCGTAGCTAACCAGCCAAACATTGTCAAGGTTTAAGCATAGTCACCTCACGGGCAACCTCATCTCTGATTATCTCCATGTCCATTCCTTGTAGTGACCTTTCTCCATCTTGATCATCAATTTCCGCACCCATCACCCCTATTGTATGTCAGACATTTGGGGGTTCGCCTAAGATATGGAAGTTCTGGTTTTGCATGATTTCCATTGCATGGCCTCCACCATGTTTATAATGCAACATACTACAACTTGGACACAGTATCGGGCCCTCATACTCTACCTCAGATTGTCTTTTATTATATCCTTGTTATGTCCCATGGTCCGTCTTGTAATGGCCCACTTTAGAAGCTCTGATTTGTCTTCTATTAATCGCAGTGCTATTCCTTTGGGCCCACTCTTTTTCATGGCCCAGAGTGGTCAATTGTAGCTTTTGGTACCTTCCTTATTTCTCCCCATTTCATTTAAGTCTAAATTTGAAACATCCGTCAGCGCTCTTTCCTTCGATTTTGTGTCTGTCTCACCTGATTGCATATTTTAATGGACCGAAAATCTCAATCCTTGCTCTCTAGCTTCGCGAGATCCGCCGTTACCAAACTCTTTCTGAATTTCATGCCCAAAAGATCGCTCTTCACCGGATTTTGCGTTCCTTCCCCTCCTGGTACGCTGCAGTGCTGCACCACCATCCATGGGCCAAACTTGGCCTCTGTCACTGCTGTAGAGGTTTGCTGCTGCTCCTCTTTGCCATTCTCACCTTTGTTGGTTCCCCTGTCACTTTGTAGCGGAGCATTCTCTCGATTACTCCTTAGTGAACAGTGCTCAAGATAATGTCCATATTTGCCGCATTCAAAACATATCAGATGAATTCCCTCATACTCAATTCGTTTTTCCTTTCCTTAATCAGATATGTAGGGAGTAGAGGCCTATTCAGATCAAGTTCAATACACAATCTAGCATACCGTCCCCGAGCCTGATTAGTCGTAGTGTCATCCATTCTAATGGTTTTTCCGATTTGATTTCCCAGAGCTACTAGAAATTTTGTATCAAAATATACCATTGGCAATCCAGAGAGTCTTACCCATGCAATAATTCTCTCTATCTGTTCCGTCTCTGGGTCAAAGTCTTCTCTCCAGGTTTGAATTGCTAAATAATGATCCAAAACCAGCCTAGGACCACCAATTAAAGCAAATTCATAATCTGTAGAGATTGGAAACTTTGCCAAGAAAAAACCATTGCTTACGTCGATTAGTTAAATTTCTCCCATTCTCCCCCACAATTGTTGCACTTTTCTAGATAAGTTGTAGCCAATAGTTTTGCCTAATAACTTAATGATCAAGGTTTTCCTCCATGGTTTCTCCGGTCTCCGCTGCTCTTTTTTAGAGAAATAGAAATCAAGCCCTTTTTCGATGTTTAAGATTACGATTCTACTCACGTCACCCTTTAAAGGCTCCTCATCTAAGGAGTCACTTTCTGAGTCAGAATCACTCTGCACTTTACCACCAGTCAATGACTCCTTGTATGATAATCTCGCAGTTAGCACTTTCTCTTCCTCTGTTACTGCCTTCTCCCCCTCCATCCAATCTTCATGTCTAGGCTCCATCAATGTCGAACCCGAGAAGCCCACCCCTTACGTCCTAACCTTTTTCTTACTTCGATTCAGAATGTCAGCCTCGTCCTCTGACTTCAGATTGCTCTGACGTTCTTTGTTTTTGCTCCTGTCGACCATCATCCTCTGACTTAATATGAAGAGTTTCAACTCTTTATCGTCAAAAAGTGTGGTTTTTAATAATTGTATTTTTGAAAAAAAAAAGGATGTGTTTTGGGAACAAGAAATATAGAACATCTAAAAGAATCTTCTAAACTCAAGTTCTCCAAAACAATTAGAACACAGAACAAAGTGTTTTCATCATTCATTTCCTAGCAGTCCATTTTAGGTATGTTACTTGATCTTCTAAAAGCATTCATTATCTCAATTTTTCTCCTTCTAGCCTTATTTCATAAATTAATTTGGCTACACACTATTTTCTGCTTGATTATCAATATTCAATCTCTAGAAAGCATTATCTTGTTCTATATTGATAAGTTTTTCTATCCTTTTGTTTTGGCTTAGTTCTATGTCCTTCCTACAATCAAGATTCAAGCATTGTCAATTGTTATATGAATTGTCATACCCGGAAACCCCTAATTGTTGAATGAGTACATTTTTCTCTTCTTTTTTTCAAAGAATTATGAGTGTTTGGGCTTGTTGTAGTTAAAAATTTATATTGTTTTAATGCAAATTTTGGTGAATCTATTTTCTAAAATAAAGAAGTTTCCTAACTGAAATATATTGTTGATTTTGTGTAGTACTAGAAACCATGGTCATAGTAGTGTACTGGAAATAATGAAATTTGCTAATTGAAACATATTGTTGTGGTAGTCAAAATTTATTATATTGTTTATATTAAGATTATAAATTTTATATTTGCTAACCAGCCTTATGAAATAAATTTGAAAAATTAAAAACCTTTTAACTGTGACTTTAACCACCATTAATTTTTTTTAAAATAAAAAAAAAAAACTTTATGCGGCAACTATTGTATTAATTGAAAAAACCCTTTTATGAGCAATGCTTAAAGTTGTTACTAAAAAGCTGCCACTAAAAAAATTTTCTTTATAATTAACTTTCTCAAAAGTGAAATTAATGGAGTTTTAGTTTTAGTGGCAACTTTTGTCATCATTAAAGATATGTTTTTTATGACTTTTTATTGTCGCAAAAAATCTTTGGTGACAAATATTTTGGTGGTAACCTATTGACAACTTTTGTTGTTGTTAAAAGTTATCCTTTTAATTAATAGGCAAATATTACCATTTTACAAGCATGTTGTGTATATTTTTTGACCCAATTGTGAGAACAGAAGTTTGTTGTGTAGAGCAATTTGCTTTTCCAATAGCACTACACCTACATAAGATCATAAACTTCCAATTATGTATTGAAAAGAATATTATCTAACTTAGAAATAAATAAAATGATGAATACCATATAAATTTAGATTGGGATAAATTATGTTGACCCCATTGATGTGTTCATCTGAGTGTTATTGACAACATCTTGGATGACTTTTTATATGAATAATTTAAGTTCAGGCTCATTAGGGCTTTCAAAATTACATAATAATTTTTCCCTATGGCCTTTGTAAAAGAGAGTATAAGTGTTTTTACCTCTTAAAATCCTTTTGAAACTGAAAAAAAATGCTTTAAAAGTTGACATATGGCTCTTTTAGGTGGATTTTCTGAGATGTTATGGAAGTCTCAAGCCGTATGTCAATTGGTTATAGAAGATTGGATTGAAAATTTTCAACTAAAATTTTCAACTAAACAGCCAAGTTGACTCGTAGGCCTCTAGAAGTCCCTAAATTTTAACCAAAGAGCTACCAATTGACTGACAGGATCTGCAATTTGCTTGGTAGCCCTTGTTTTGTCTAAAAGTTTTTCTTCTATTCTAAAATTCAAATTTTTCCAAAGAAATTAACATACCAGTACCGTCGAGGGCTGCTAATCAATCGCTACAATACCAAAAGTTTTTGAAAAGCTTATAACGGCTAGTGTCCTACCGTTTGGTTCCTAGCTTGTTTCTAATGATTGTTTTGAGGGATTGAATTGGTGTAGATATGAGTCGATTCGATCTTAAAGATACTAAGAAATTGCTCATAACCTATTGTAATTATTCTTGAGTACTTAATACCCTTCTTCCTATAAATGCACTTTCACTTGTAAAACCACTCTTTGAAAGAGTTCTCGCTGATAATCCTTCATTCTTTTCTTCTTGTGAGATTGAAATCTCAAAAATAAAGATTCCTTGAATTAGAATTGGGATAAATTATATTTTAAGAGAGAGTAATACTTGTTTGAGCAACTCTAGCCTTAATAAACTTGTGGTTACATTATTTAAAACAGACATCTTTACTATGGGCTGTTTTTTTAAAAATTTTAGTCACAGTTTAAATCGCTGCTAAAAGCTTAACCATGATTCCCCCAACTACGGTCAAGCCATTCATAACAAAAGGTTTAACCACGAAATTTTTAACAGCAGCTACTACCATAACGAATTGCAGTTAAACAGTGGAAATTTGTGCAAGTTTCAACCGTCACTGAAACCTTTTAAAAAAAAAATTCTTTGGTTATAAGTTTTTTCCCTTGCTCTTTGTAACCAGGGAACTTAAGCTGCATATAAAATTTTGGCTACAAATAACCACAAATCTAAGCTCTAAAAACTTCAATTAAAAGAACTAAATACCTTCTGAATCTTTTACAAGCCTTTCTAGATCTATACCTGTCACATAAAAATGAAAAAGAAAATTAAGTAAAATTATCGAGATACAAAGTTGAGCAGGTGGCAGCACAATACACCAACCAATTATTGTTCTACTTATCAAGGATCTTAATGGAGAAAGTGAAGATCATACAAAATAGAATACACATTCTAAAATAATAATATTCTAAATTTTCATTTCATAAAAATATTTATATGTATGTATCTCTTTTCTGTTATGCTGCTTACGCATGTAATCAAAATTGCAAGTTATTGAAAGTATCCAAGCCAACACCATTAATATCAAAGGTATTGAACCAAGACATTCGCTTCAATCCTCCCCTTTCTCCTTGTGTCCAGATTAAATAAACTCCCAAGGCAACAAAGAATAAAAGGGAGCCAGCTTTTGTTCTTTATAAACTACCATACCAAATTGATCCTAGTCCCCCCCCCCCCCCCCCCCAAAAAAAAAAGTTATGGCAGTAAACAATTATCACATTATTAGGCAATCCAAACTGCTGAAATTGTCAACAATTAGGACATCCTACAGATGGAACTTGGAATTTCTTACTTGTCTGACTAAATTGCCTCTGAATGGAACATTGAAAACTCCTTAGGTTCTTGTATATCCTTTATTATATTCAGGCTAACAATTATTTCCTTCAACAATACAAAGACAACATTGTTAGCAGTGATTTATATGATAGATTAGCTAAAGTCACAATCTATATCTATATATAACATTCTCTTCTGTTGCTTCGCATATGATTGATAGATTAACTAAAAGGCATAGTTGCAGCAATGCATGTTCAAAACTTGTGACAATAGAGCCCTTCTATTCACACGATTACAATAGTACCTAGAATTTGTTAAACATAAAGTGACAGTAGCAGCCCTTCTACTCACACAATTACAACAGTGAATTCATTGTTAAACCACCTGCATAAAGAAAAAGCCAAAGGATAATTCAAATAAAACCAATGGAATAACTAGATTTATGAAGATTCAACACTAACTCATTTTACATATGGCAATTTGTGAAACATCAAACTCAATATTTAATTTAGATATGGATGCTTGGCATATTTGGAAATAAGAAACTAAACAGAAACTAATTAAAAATGTAACAGCACACAACAAAATCTTTTAATGCTAAAGTGAAATAAAAGCAAAAGGAACGCAGGATGTTGACAAACCTGCATGAAAATCGGAATTTTCTCCCTTTCTAGATAAAGCCAAGAATTAAAAGGAAAAGGAAAGTTTCTTGTATATGAAAAAGATCTTGTGAAGGAGGAAAGGCAAAATATAAAGCAAACATCGTGGAGAAGAAAATTTTCAAACAAAATTTCAACCCAATGCTAATATCTAGTAAGTAGTAATAATAATGCCATTATATTCTCATTGTAACAGTTTAAAACAATCATGACATACAAAATGCTAAAATATCATACACCCACAGTAACAATGCAACTCAATGCATCAGCTTATACCCACACCTTGCAAGGAAGACACACTCACCTTTAATCTTGCAGCTACCTGCTAAACACACAACTAATTAAACATATAACAATGAAAAGCCTCATTGATATATGAAAAGTAGAGTTGTGATCATAGCTCTTACCTATGAAAATAGTGCATATAGCCCAACACCAATGCCAATCCAGGAGAGAGGTGACCCTCTTGAAACATAGCAAGTAACTAAATCATAATTTGAATTTTGAAGCAAGAGATAAAAGTAATTTTCTTTAAAAAATCCTTATTCTCACATTTCTACGTATAATATATGAAAAGTTCATCATTTACCAAAGAAAACTGAAAATGAAAACAGAGAGAAAAAGAACAATGACCATTATAGACTATATTTAAATGACTGTTTAACTCATAAGACAACGAGAAAAATGAATCACAAATTGAAAAACAAAAATTACTTCTCCACATAAGTATTGGACATGGACAACACATGATGGTAGATGGCAGAAATAGACTTATAAGACAGAGGAGATGAAGATGAAGAAAAACTAGAAGAAGAATCAGAAATAGAGGACAGAGAGAGATTTAGAAACAAATCAAGGGGCAAGAATAAGACAGACCTCCGTGGACATTTGGAAGCCATAATACAAATTTGCAGGAAAAAAAAAATTCAATTTAGCACATTTTTACAAATAAAATCCACAGTTACATCCACATTAATTCCTCAGTCATTATCTTCAACAAAAATCTTTGAACTCCTCAATTTTTATAATTTAATTGATCCTCAAGATTCAATTGATTCGAATATGGTTTTCTCATCAATTTGAACATTCATCTTCAACATAAACCAATGAAATCAGTGGAATTCCTTATATTCAAAGTCAAGAAAATGGATTAAGAATACTATAACTATCATAACATATGCTTTTCAACCAGTTCAGCTCTTATAATTGAATATTTGAAAATTCCTTTATTGCAGCTCAAAATACTAAAATAAATTCCATTATTGCTAAGTAGTATTCTTTGAGTGGAGTGAAGTGGACATTCCTTCATTGTGGCATTTCTTCAAACATCTCATAAGGGCTGTATACATATATCCTTTTAGTTTGAATATTTAGCTTAAATGGAGATTCAAAAGTAAGCAGGGAACGAATTAAAGACAATAAGACATGGTTGGTTTGGATTAAATAGCAAAGACCACGTGACAACCATTAATTCAAAACCATATGCATATATATCATGAACAAAGCATTGTGAGAAAATGCTTTCTGAAATTTAATCATACAAACTGGAAAAAGAAAGCAGCAAAGACAAAATTAGAAGAAGAGGAAAGAGGAAGAAACTGGTCTTCAAGAAACAAATAAACCAGAACAGAACAAGGAGTAGCAAATCAGCACTGTTGGCATTCTTATGGTATCCTTCGTGAGAGTGCTATAGAACATAATCAGAGGATAATCAGAGGAAAATAATGAGAAGTATCCATAGAAATCAAAATCACCAAAAAGAAAAATGGAAAAAGTAAGATCTGAGATAAAATAGAAAGAAGTTAAAGGCTACAGTAGAAGGTTTGTGAGATGAGGTGCATAAAACCTAGATCTAAAATGTAAAACCAGAAATACCTAAAGTTTAGGTGAAAAGCAGAACTCTCGAGCTGAACAGAAGTGACGAAACTCTCACGACACTAGCGATGAATGGAGTGAATAACAGCGTCGGCAAAGAACAGGGCTAAAACAGCGCCAACGAACGGACCTCTTAGGCACGACGATAACTAGTGGGCAGAAAAAGAGGGGCAAAAAGCGTTTGGGAGAAATTTGGGCTCTGAGAAATCGGCTGGGGTTCGGGTTTGCGAGGGGCAAGAGTTACTTTAGATACGCCTAACTGCGGTTTAGGGCTAAAGCTTAGCTATGGTTTGGGCCAAATTGCAATTAAGCCAGTTAACTTCGATTATTCCAACGACAATTAGAGCTAGACTTCGTTGTGGTCTTCAGAGCTGCAGCTAAAATACTGCAATTAAATATTCACTTTTTAATAGTATTAACATGAAAAACCTAATATTTAGGCTTAGGACACTAAATTAGGATAAAATAATTGTGTTTGTTCTTCCTCTTACCTTTTTTTTTTTTATTGTTGCTATATTTTTTATTGATTTCAATAATCCCTAATCCATTTTATAGCTATTTTCGTGTCATGTTTTGTTTTCATTGCTCTTTGGCTTGCATTAAAGTTACTCCACTCACTTAGCCTTCGACTTTCATTCAACTAAGCCATTCATAATAAAGCATTTCATACCTGTCTAGCTTTTTAAATATCAAAAAAATAAAAAATCCGCCCATTGCTAAATTTCAACTCTTTGTGAAGGCTTAGTAACTTGTGCTATTGATTTTCTTTCATCATAATGTTTCATTTAGTGAGCATTTCCAATTTATCCACTAATCTCCCATTGACCTAAATAGCCATCATAATTTTTCTTCCGTCGTTAGGAATTTCAGACTTTGACAACAAGTACAAGATAGTAATTTAAATGGATTTCTAAACATATAAATAGTAATTTCAACATAACACAAATGAAATCTCATCTGAATGAAATTTAGAAATTTACAACTCTTCTCCTATAAATGAAATGAAATCTCAATTGAATAGTTAGAAGAGGGAATCCCAAAATTGCAATATTATTAATTATTTTCAAAATCTCGTGATTTTATTGTTGCGTGTTGTTTGGACAAGAAAGTGACGCGTCAAATAGTTATAGAAAACCTCGTGATTTTGAATTAGTTTTGAAATCAATGCTTCCTAAAAATTTTTATGAAATTATAAATCCTTTAAGACCAAACTAGCTTAGTCTAAATCTGATACTATGAATATTTCTTTTATATCTGATCAATGGAACACTATCCCTGTTTGGTATGTTGGAATAGAGGCCAAGGAAAATGGAAAATGAAAAGGAAAGACGCAAATGCACGTTTGGTAGGCTTGCATCCCTCTCTCTTGGGAAACGGGATTCTCACAGCCTGTAGGAATGAGCTTCCTTCGTAGGAGCAATGGAATGAAGGAAGATGCTTAGAAATGACCTTTTGTAGAACATTTTGCCCTTAATCACTTTATCTCCATGATTTTTTTTAATTTTAAAAGTGAATTTAAAGATTTTCATATTTTTCTATTATAAATGGTAATTTTAAAAAAATTTAATTATAAAATTAAAATGAAATATTTTAAATTTTTTTTGTATTATTGATAATTCAAAAAACATTTCCCATAAATTATAAAAATAAAAATGAATATTTTAATTTTTTTTTATTAAGAGTAGTTACAAATATTTTTATAAATTATGAAAAATATTTATTTTATTATATTTTTGCATTAAAAGCATTATAGTCATTTGTTTAACATTCTTTTTTACTCTATTCTATTAATACTTTACTAAACATTCAAATGAAAAAATATTTTCATTTCTTTCCCTATCATATCAAATGTGATTTTATATTATAAGATTTCATTCAATTTTTATTTCTATTCTCCTTTCTACTCCCTAAAAAATTGTTTTGCTCTATCAAACACCACTTAAGAAAGCACAAGAAACTAAATGTATTTTAATGGAGATTCTTAATACTCTTGGTATGCCAAATATTGTAAGCTTAGGTTTAGAGAGAAAATGAAAAACAATAGAAAAACTAACAAGAAAAGAAGAAGCTAACTCATATATTCTATTGCTAATTGAATTTTATACAATATTCAAAAAATTACTTTTCATAAATGTTCTAACAAATGTAAAAGTTTAATACAAAATTACAACTATACATTTAAGACATCTTATCCTTTTAATAAAAGTTATTTTACACTTACAAATATGTGTTGTGTTATACAATTTTACAAGTGTATGGCCCGCTCAAATAATAAATCGATAAGTTAGAATCTTTTTTAAGAGGAAAGAAATCAATTACTAATTATTTGAATTTATCTTATTATATAAATTGTAAAATTGAATTGAAATTGATATATGTAAATTTAAAACAATAAGATACTTTGAATAAGTACTGATTATGAATAAAAAGATTTTGGAATTTAAAATCCTCTCTTTACATTCTAAGTATCACTTAAAATGAACTTTTGTAATTAAAATTGATTAAATTAATGATAATTCTACTAATATAAATAAATTTTTTTCTCAAGATAAATTACCATATTTATATTAAACTTATCTTTACTTTCGTGATTATACACCTAGTACAACATCATTATATATAAAGAATTAGTGCAATTATTTGCAAGCCACTTAAATCCAATTCATATTTTTATAAAATTGTCATTTAAGTCTAATGCTCTGCTGATATGTACTACAATTAACTTCTTGATCCTTTCACAATATATCATATAAATGATGGCCAACCATTTATTAATAAGAGAAAAAGAGCAATAAATTAAACCTAAAATAATTACAAGAGTATTCCAAGTTCAACTTAGTTAATAAAAAGATTTAGTTACACATGATAAAATTTAACAAACAAACAACAATGGATTTTGACAAATCCATAATTTAGAAATTAGGAGAAAAAGAAAAGGCAAAGAAGAAAAACTATTGATAGATTTAAGTAATTTTTCAATGTAAGCTTTAGATCTTTAGTAATTCCTATCATTCTTCCTCTAAACTACCTCTTCTCCTTTGTATCTCTTTGTCTCCAAGGTTCTTCTCTAGCCTCCCCTTTTAAAATTCCCCGGTTGCCTCACAAAAAGGCCTCTTTTTAGTCAAACATAGGATGCCCGTGTCGATATCACCCAATCATCCAATTTTCCCCTGTTTAGCTTTGTCTAAGTACATCTTTCTACTTAAATTCACATTGCCTTATGATTCCACACAGCCTACTCGTGTGAAATACTATTTGGTTTAAAATTCCCTTATTTTACATGTTAAAGCTCACCAACACAATTAATCCATATTCCTTACTAAATAAGATTGATTTCCAACTACTTCACTCATGCTTTTTCATTTTTGATTAATCCTAGTTCCAATATAAGATACTTAAAAACTCAAAAATTGAACTTGATTACAATTAAATATCAAGAAAATACAATTTTTGCACTTATCAATGTGAAATAAAGTTGTACTAAAATTATTCATTATTTGCTATAGTCTCCCTTAATCTTAGTACTATTATATACTCTTACAATTTCTCTGAGCTTCATCTTAGATAATTCTTTGGTGAAGATAACCATTTTATCTTAATCACTTTCTTGTGCCTAGGTTTGTCAACTAAACACCACCTAATATTAATTTTAATTATCACTTTTAGCACCTCTTGCATTACTTCATCCCCTTCTACCAGCTTAAATCATTGCTTCCTAGTAGGTTTCATGTTTAAATCATTGCTTCCTAGTAGGTTTCATGTTCCAAAACTACCACATTGCACTTGCTTATAATGTCCATAAGAATTTTGGTTCTTATCACACCAATTTCATTTTCTAAGTCACACTATCTTCACTTTCTTCTTGACAATAAACTTCAATATAGCGTTTGTAAAAGCTAACAACTTTAGCTTTACTCCAATCCCTCATGGAAACTTTCATTAAATTTTAAATTCTTACTCATAACAATTTTTTTGTGTTTTCACATCATAGATCCTATAATAACCTTTTGATTTATTACTATAGTCCATAAAGACATTTACACAATCCCTTTCATGAAACTCATCCCTTTTAAATTCTAGCACATGCGTAGAACCTTTATCTTGTTCCCATTTAATAGGAAATCTTTTAGATACTATTTTTACCCTCAATATTTTGGTATCTCTTTTGTCAAATACATCACCTATTTCTTTTGTCAAGTACACTTAGGAGGTTTTGGTTAATTCCAAGCATAAACAACACATCATCAATAATTTTTCTACTTGAGGCATTCTTAATGGTAACATCTCCTTTGTCTTGTACTTTGTTGAAGCTTTCATCTCCTATCCTCATCCTCTATACCTCATCTCTAAGAGCCTAAATGACTTCATCCTAGAAGTCATATGGTGAGTGTTGTCACTATTAGTCAGCCATCTTTCACACTTGAATAATAGGGTTCTTCAATTTGGTGAACCATGAATGCACATTCCTCTATTAGATCAAGAATTTCAATGACTTGGATCTTTTGAGACTATTGCTTTGCATATCTTTTCTACATGTCCTATTTGCTTGCAAAATTTATGTTGCATTCCAAGTCTGAGTTAACAATATTATTTCAAGATGACCTTTTTCATGTAGCAGTGAAAGCAAACTTGAAACTTACCCTTCTTTCCCTTGGATATGTTTTATTTCTCATTCTTTTCTCCTTGTCCCTCTTCTCACCTACTCCTTTATGATCTATAAAGCTTACTTGATTCCTTCCTCTTTGATTTGTCGAAAAGGCAACTTCACTTAGTTTCTCAAGTCTAAATGATTTTCTCCACTCTAAAGCTCAAAGAAACTTAACTAACTCAACTAAAATGAGTTGAGAAATGTCCCTTAACTTTTCTAAGGATGAAATCTTTGCTTTAAAACTTTTAGGAAGGTTGACCAATACCTTATCTGTAATAGATTTTTCAAAAAGATCTCACTAAATCACCCAATTTGATTCATAATTTTCATATATAGTTGCATATACTCCTTGACTAGTTCTACATCCTTTAATCTAAGGAGTTCAAACTCTCTCATCATATTTAACACTTGCATCTACTTGGTTTTCCCACTTCCTTGAAACTCATCCTTTAACCTTCCCATGCTTCCTTTCCAATTTTGCATGCCATAATCTTTATGAAGATGGTTTTTGTTATAACAACATGAAAAAGTGACAAGGCCCTAAACTCTTATGCAAGTTCTTCAAAAAGACATTTCATTTGAGCTACTGTAAGGTTGTCTCTCAAAGAAGGAGGATTAGTACCTCTTTTTACAACATCCCACAAGTTTAATCCTCTAAGATATACCTTTATCTTTATAGCCCAAAGTTGGTAGTTCTTAACATCACACATAATAGGTACTCCCATACCAAAACTATTGTATGCCATGATTTAGTGGAGCTAGGAAGATATTTTCAACTGAGTAAAGGTTTTAATGGCTAGTTCTTACCTTTTTTCATAGATTCCTTTGAGATTAGGGGAGTTGTGATACCATTTGTAAGCTTAGATGTAGAGAGAAAATGAAAAACAATAGAAAAACTAGTAGAAAGGGAAGAAGCTAACTCATGTATTCCATTACCAATTGGATTATCATATACAAAGATTCAAAAAGCCACTTTTCACCTACTTCTCATAAGTGTTTTGATAAATGCAAAAGTTAAATACAAAATCACAGCTATACATTTAAGGCACATCTTATCCTTCTAATAAAAGTTATCCCACCTAGAGATATCAAATAAAACTACACTAAGATTATTAATTGCTTGCTAATAAAAGTAAGTCACATAAATCCTTTTGATGAAATGACACAAGCCAAATCAATGAAGAATATCATAAACATCCATAATAAACTATGACTATTAGTGCATGAATCCAAATTCTCTGAAGTGTGAAGGCTGTAAAGTGCATCTAAAGGAGAGAGAGAGAGAGAGAGAGAGGAGAGATTGAGGAAAAATAAAGGAAGTTGGCCCCATACACACTTTTACTCCTTATGTCATTCTCTTCTACTTCAAAGGCCCTTCACTAAGTTTATACTTTAGAGGATCCAAATTGATCGGTGCATCTATGTTTCTATCCACACTCATTGACATGCGCCAAATCAAATGCTAGGAATGTGGCATCTTGCTTTCCATTATTCTAACTCAGCACATCGAAAGTAGAAGAGACTATATGTTACACGAGCAATGCTATAGCGGCTATTAAGGTAATTCTTTCAATACAATGATCGATGAAGATTTCCATATAAAAATTTCAATGCCGTAGACAGAGTTCAATGAAAAATTAAAAAAAAAAAACCACACAAAGCATTTAAAGATTTGTAAACCTCTACATTTGCCCTAAGCTGCTATCAACTAAGATCCATAGATCTATTGCAATCTTAGGTTAAGACTGACAATCAATTCACTAAATAAATCATGCAATTCAACAGTGTCAAATTAGTTATGCTATTACCAAGCTTAGAACATAAAGAGGTAATAATGGAATGGAGAGATATTTTACCTCAATGAAGATGAAGATCTAGCCAGCAATTTCCAAAAGAACGAAGAAGAGAGATGACAAAGCAATCTGTAGAATAAAGGATAAGGAGTATGAAGGACCGAGAGAGTGACGCAACCTTCAGAATTTTTAAATGGGAAAGTATAATATTACAGTAGCATTTGTGAGGTGACTGCTATAATATTCCTAATATTTTTCAGCAATTATAAATTAATTGTTACTAAATATAACCTTTATTTTAGATCTTACAGAAATAATTGGAATTTCACATTGGAAAAAACTTATATTTTTGTTGCTAAGTTTTCTAATTAAAATATAATGAATGTATAATTCTCTAATAATAATGTAACAAATATATGATTTTTGCAGATAAATACATGATTTTTCAATTAAACTATATACTTGTTATGTTTTATTAAAAAAATTATATATTTATTATATATTAATAAAAAATTTAATAACAAAGTTATAAAAAATTATATCTAAATCTAATCATTTCATATTTTTACTAGCAGTTTTCATTTTCTGTTACTAAATAACCGTTACAATATGTTATTTTCCAGTATTTAGAAAGCTAATTGCGCTTGAAGTTCGAGGTTTAGAACTTTACATCACCGATCGTATTAACTTAATGATATATTGAGTATGAATGAAATGAAGCGATGGGAAACAAAACAAAACCATGTTATATATATACCAGTGGCTTGACATGTATGAAAGTTCATACTAACACTACAAAAAAATAGACATTTAGTGACGACTTTTAGTGGCGACCAAAAAATTTTGTCACTAAAAGAACACAATTAGTGGCGACAAAAAGAACTTGACACTAAATATTGCTACTAAAACATAATGTCACATTTTGATAGAATTTTTAGTGACGATCAAAAAAATTGTCACTAAAAATATTTAGTGACAGGTTTTAATGGCGACCCAAGGTTGAAACTAATGCCATTATATAAATACCTTCATATCAAGGTTTTAGTGGCGACTAGAAGTCGCCACTAAAAGATTTTAGTGGCGACAATGAGAACTTGCCACTGAAAACTATTTTAGTGGCGACGTTTAGTTGTCACTAAAAGGCTTGAAAAGATTGCTAAAATTTAAGAACTTTTAGTGGCGACAAAAGTCGCCACAAAAAGATTTAAAAGTTTTTGCAGCAACTAAGATTGTTGTCACTAAAAGGTTGCCTTATAATTTTTTAATTATTATTGATCTGAAATCTTTTTAAGAGTTTTAGTGGCGACAAGATGGGTCGCCACTAATACATTCTTGACAAAAATTATAATAAATTTTGTATTTAAAGTTATTAGTGGCAAATTATAATTCGTGACTAAAAATGTTTAGTGACGACTAGATTGCATTGTCGCTAAAAGATTAGGTTGTGAATTTTTTAATATAAAAAAATTTTCTACCAAAGACTTTAGTGGCAACACACGTTGCCACTAAAACAGCTAGTTAAAATTTTTTACACAATGAAAAATTTTATGCTAAAATTTTTTGAGACAACATGAGCTTATCACTACAAAAATCTTAACAATAATTATATGATGCATAGTTCATATATATATATATATACTTTTTAAAGACAATAATGTAGCAAAAGATTATATATAATATAGGAAATAACAAAACTATGATATATTATTTATACGAATAAATATATTTTATACTTGCTTAATTTTTTAATTTTTTTTTAATTTTAAGCCGTTTTTTTTTATTTTTTTAGTAATAATGAAAGTTTAATATAATTTAGGAACAATTGAAGAAGTTGAATGTTAAGTATATTTTAATTTTAAATATAATTATTTTTTGGTTTTTTAATAAGAAATTTGAATCAATTAATTATGTTATATATTAATAACAAATTTAAATCAAGTAATAGTGGAATAAGTCATAATAAAACAAATTTTTATGATGTATAACATAAAAACTGAGATTGAACATTTAAGAAATATTATATCTTTATATAAAAAGTATAACAAAAATAGAAAATTGAAAAAATTATAACAAAGTAGTAAAATAATAACATAAAGCAGTAAAATAATAAGGTCAAATTAATGAAATAATGAAAGAAGAATAAAAAAATTAAGGCCTACTTAATTCTGTTTTGGTTTTAATATTTTCAAAGTAGAATTTTTTTGGAACAAATTTTGAAAAAATAAAAAATCTATTTGAATCTTTATTCTGAAAAATTGATGTTTTTTTATTTTTTTCCTATTTTTGTAAAACAAAAGTTACAAAACATTTAAAAGATGTTCTATTTTTTTGGCCTCGAAAATATAATTTAGTTTTTTTGTTTTACAAAACACTTCACTAAAAATACATTAGCAAACAAGTATTTTTATTTTTTGTTCTTAAAAATAGAAAACTGCACTGGAAATAGGAAATTAAACAGGTCCCGGGACTCTTTCCTTTAATAACGTCTTCTGGCAATGGTAAAATGAGAAAAGGATGAATGACATTTTCTAGACTTGGAAGAGTGTTTATTAGATGTTAAATTATTATTAGGCTTTGTAGAACCTAATCAAAAGGAGATTCATTTTGTTTCAATTAATTTCAAACTTTGCTTCTTGATGACTTAATTTTTAATTATTGTTAGAATAAATTGAAAAAGGTTATAGATTAAAATTTTAATTGATCAATGAGACCAACAGACAAAAAGCAAAAAAAACAATTATTGTATTGACCATATGCAAATATCCTTAAGGGTGAAGAATTAGAATTTCATCTGTACAGTAGGCCAATATGTATAGATCAAATCTTAATTGTTGACCCATAAATTGTTTGATGAAAATGAGCATGAGTACTAATTTCGCAATATAACACTATACAGGTGAAAGATTCTTATACACAATATAGGTTATCATTTTATTTGCATGACATCCAACAACTTTTAGCCCATTGGAGTAATGCGTCCCTTGCAATGCAACAATAGTTGGTATGGATTTTGGCTAATTTAGACCCTTTTTCATTTGGGAGGATGAATGCATCAGTTAAATTTAAAGAGACATAAAAAGAGGAAGAGAGAGAGTGAGTGATAATGATACACTTTCTCTTCATCTCATTCTTTTTTCTGAATGTACTTAATGCAACAACGTAGTGATGACCAATGTTTTCTTTTGTTGTTAGGATTATTTTATTTGACTTAAAATTTTTTTATTAAAAAGAGTGTAAATGATATAATACTCGAAGAATATTATTTTTTTTTAAAAAACATGTTATAAGATAATTATATCTATTTATTGAACGAGATATTTAGTTAATGTCTTAATTTCTATTTTTTCCATAAGCATAAATTCATTGAAATAATCCCTTTTTAGAAAATTAAGGAACCCTTTAAGTCAGATTTTTTCTAATGAAGTAATCTCTATTTTAATAATTTACAATAATAATTTTTACTAAAATATTTTATAATAGTTATAATGCCTGGAATTGTATATATAAATATTTCAATATCTATAAACATATTTATTTTATTTTATTTTCACTATACTTTTTTAAGAATTTTTAGTTTGGTTTCATTTCACAAACACCACAATTAAAGTAATTTGGATCCTTTCCTATATATTCAAAGCACTAATTTGATAGATGGAGATAGGAAAAAAAAGGCAATACAAAGAAGTGATGACATATATATGAAGCTTATTTCTTATTTTTTTCACCTAGTATATATTTTTTTTATTTCTCTTTAACAAAATGAAGGTTTACTAATGCTAAATAAAAGTAAAAGTACAAATGCTGATTAAAGATTTAAAAAATTATATATAGTTTTATATTTTTATTATAAAATTTTTTAATAAAAATATAATAAGTAATAATTTTTATAATCTAAATTATATGATTAAAATTTTAAAAATTTTTTATTAAACATCTTAAAAGTAAAAGGAAAAAAACTTATATAAAAATATAATTTCTTGACTAAGAAATAATACTATTTCTGATTGAAAATAGTTTAAACTATTTTCACACTACCTATCAGTGGAATACTATGCCACCTACTTTAAATTTAAAGAACCATCTTAAATTTAAAATGTCAATTAAAAATTTAAAGCATATACGTTTAAAGATGCTAATCACAAAAGGACCAAACATATATGTAATTATTTATATTTATACTATTAAACTTTTCAATTAAAACATGATAAATATATAATTTTTTAATAATAACATAACATGTGTATAATTTAATTAAAAATTATATAATTATCTGTAAAAATTATATATTTATTATTTTATTTTTAAAAAATGAGATACTTATTATATTTTGATTAAAAACCGAGCAAAAAGAATATAAAATATTGTGTATAATTTGTTTCCATCTCAAAAACCTCTTCTTTTCTGGTTTGGTATGTTAAATCATATATCTATATATTTCATTTTTTAACTTTTGAAAACAAATTTGAGAAAAAAATTAATGCCTATTGCCACATTTTTCTGATCTCGAAAAGCACAATTTTACTAATTCATTTGTTAACATTTCTTTCAACTTATAAAATTGAGAAATATAAGTCCAATAACTTTCATACTTAAAAAGAAATAAGCTATTCTTTTTATTTCACTCTCAATGTGATTAATTCGTATCCCACACCAAATTCTTTATAAAATCTTGGGCATACTAATAAGATTGAGTAGAAGAGAGAGTTTGAAGATTATATGAAATAACAACATTAATAATAAAATAAATATAATGGCTATTTTTTTAAATGAAAAAAAATTAAAGGATAAAATTCTTTTTATGATTTTAGAAGTTCAAAGGAATATTTATAAGCCATAAAGTTGATGAGTTTATGCAATTTTTTCATTTGACTATTCTTTTGGTCTCTTAATTAATTTACTTGTTTTAATTTGATTATTTTATTTTAATTTAATTTCTTAACTTTTAATTTATATCTATTCTTAACTTTATTGTTTTGAAATGACCCCTTGATTATTTGATGCATTGTTTGATATGATAAAAGAGAAAGGAGAAAAAAAAAATAGTAGAAGGAAAAGGAAAGAAAAATAAAAAGTGGATGAGTTATCCTCATTTTATTTTTTATTATAAAAGGAAAACTTAAAACTATTTCTATTTCTTAGTTGATTTTATTAAAGAAAAGAAAGGAAATATATATATAATGATAAATTATTTTATTATTCTTTATCTAATTAAATATATTTACTATGAATATAATATATCTCATTTGTATTTGTTTATATTAATATATGTGTTTATTTGTTTTAATTTCTATACTTTTATTACTTATGTATAATTATTTTTTTTTATTTTCAAAAATAATTTTATATAGTTCTTAATTATTATTGGTCCAAAGAGTGCATTTCTTAAATTTTTATGATTGGCGGATGATAATATCAACAATAAGACGCAATAACATATTTTTTCTCTTCCTCTCCTTTCTTTTTTGTCACTTGCTAGATGGAGCAAAAGTGCACAAATGACATGGGTTTCACATGTTTTTTTTTTTCCGAATCATTTCTTTTCCTTTTTATTTATGCAAGCAAAACAGAAAAAAAAAAAATATCCATAAACCATTACTTTCCTTCAATTTCCCTCTTACCAAGCAAGTTATTAGTATCCCAAATACTCCTTTAATTTTTTTAGCTTTTCAAAATGATCTTTGATGATATTAAGGGGGGCAAACTTATGAAACGGACTTTATTATTTATATAACCCCTGTTGTAACTTTGATTTTGTTATTTCCCTTGTTACTTCCAAATTCAACCGACAATTAGAGACCAGTACACCATCGGCGTCTAGAGCTTTACGCTTGGGCTTGTCCGAGCCAAACCCTCTTACTGACGCACAGCAGAAAACGACATCACAGTCTTTTCTCTTGCCTTCGGGGAGAGATCCTGACGATGGCTCTTTATTCTTTGCTTGAATTGGGGATTTGCCACCGTCCAATCTCACCCCCATTTCCGTTTCAGATCCAAATCTGGTCCTGAGTTATCAAGATCTTACCTTTCTTTTACGGCTCCGATAATCAGGTTTCTCTAGTTTTCTTTTTTCCATTCAATTTTGAATTTCTTCTTCACTCGCTGTCTTTGTTTGTGGAAGAAAAATTTTGCTTTTTTGCTGGTGTGGGATGGGGAAGTGTGGAATTCACTCGCTGACATATGAAGAGTGGGTGGCAATCCCCATATCTGGTGCCCGTCCATCTGCTCGCTACAAGGTCTGTGTGTGTATGTGTGTGTTTTGCCCTTTCTTGAAATAAGCAATTTGCATTGTGAGAAACTGCAGTTTAACCCTTGGTTTTTCCCCTCATTGGATCTTTTTCCTTTTTTTTTTTTAATAAATTTGAAAATGGAAGAAATTTTATTATACATGAAAGATGGAATGCAAATAATGATGAGTGACAAGTTATTCTTCTTAACAAAGGCATATAAAATTAATCTCATTGGATCTTGAACCATCATAATTTTGCTAATTGCCTTTGACAGTAAAAAGTACTCAATCATTATTGTCTACTTAGCTGGAGTCCTTGCTTACATTTTGCCCAGATACCTAATTTAGTCTATGGTTTGTCTTCTTATTGCAGCAAGCTGCAGCAGTGGTTGATGAAAAGCTATACATTTCTGGTGGAAGTCGTAATGGTCGGAATTTATCTGATGTTCAGGTATAGTGTATTCTCAGACACTTTCTGAACCTTGGACTCTATCTAGTGCTTCATGTGGTTTTGCTATTTGCAGGCTCTGGACCTCAGGAATTTGACATGGTCCAATCTGAAATTAAAACTAATTGCTGATAAAGATAATGACAGTAGCTTGCGGAAGGTTCTTCCAGCCACATCTGGTCACAATATGGTAAAAATTTGTATGCACAACTGTTCTATATGTGTATATATACTCTATAGTGTTAGCTTTTTCTATTTACCAATGGATTAAACATGAGTTTTAGTAACCACTTCCACATTTGATTGATTCTGATAGAGGCTTGGAAATTTTATATGTACTTTTGCAGATTAGGTGGGGGAAGAAACTTCTTCTTCTTGGTGGCAATTTAAAGGATTCTTCTGATAAACTAATGGGTTAGTTTCTGTACAATGGTTTTGACTATTTGGGGGGGAGAATGTTTTGTATAGGAACTCACAATGTGTCATGGACTTATTGGAGTTCATTACATTGATCTTAAAACATCCCAGTATGGAGTTATTGAGACTTCTGAAATTGTTCCAGTAAGTATATCTATTAGTAGAGAAGTGTGAAGTTCTATCTTTGGATGTAGTTATCTATTGGTTTTATATACCCTTTTTTTTTCCTACTTTTTTTCTTGAGTTATGTGTAGGATATGTAATTTTCTCCAACTACTTAATAATATTCATATATGCAAGTTTCACATTTTGACTTTTAAATGTTCTTGGCGGATTTCTAGGTAGCTCGCATGGGGCAGTCTGCAACACTGGTTGGTTCAAGAGTGATCTTGTTTGGTGGTGAAGACATGAGCAGGAAGTTGTTGAATGATGTCCATGTTCTTGATCTGGAGAGCATGACTTGGGATGTAATAAAGACAACGTAAGTATTTTGTATTTTACTTTCTAAAAGTAGCTTTTATGTGTTGAGAAAATTTCTGCATCACTTTCTTGCATTTTGATAGGCAGACACCTCCAGCTCCCAGATTTGATCATGCAGCTGCTATTCATGGAGCTGGATACCTTTTGGTCTTTGGTGGTTGCTCTCATTTTGTCTTCTTCAATGATCTTCACATATTAGACTTGGAAACGGTAAGCAATTTCACTTTGGAAACTCTCTCTTGTAATTACTGAATTAGGAATAAGCTTGATCTTTCTCGCTTGTGTGATTAATTATATTAATATATTGCTTTTCTTTTTTTGGGGGGCAGGGGCAGTATATATTACACATGTTTAGGAGTGAATCAATGTGATATTTATTCCAGTTCCTTAAAATTTTGCTACTGGGAAGCATAGTTGTTTATTTTACTTCTTTGAAGTACGGCCAACAAGTGTAAAATGAAGGGTTTTTCTGGACTGATATTTAAGAGATCAGGGATCTTTGTTTTACCAATTTTTTATTTTAATTTTATTTCTAATTTCATTGTTTACTAGTTTTGTGAGTTGTGACCTTTATTATCTTTTACTCTAATGATATTTCTTCTGAGTTCTTTCTATCAAAAAGAAAAAAAGATACATATTTTAGGTCATTATTTTACTGAATGCATGCAATGGTGCACTTATTCATGTGAGTGTGCCAGGAAATATGATTTCCATTTATAGTTATCAAAATCATACTGTACATATTTTGGAATGGTAATCAATCTCAATGATACCTATTGGAGGTTAGGTTGGATCTTCACTTGTCCAGAATTCCACCATGGATCTCATGGATCATTGTGATTCAATTCTGTCTGGATGAATCTCTTAATTCTGCAATGTAAATGCAGCTCTACTGCTGCAACTTTCACTGGATTGAACAATTGGGTTCATTGTAACTTAATGTAACCTGACTGAGGTACTAACCATTTGGCTACTTGCTCCTTGCCACGTAGCTTGATGTATGCTACTTTGTGTTTTATCTTATGCTAGACAGCTTCTGTTATTTAAGGAGATTTCTTTGCTCATATAGCCTTCCAAAATGAAAATTGTTTCAGTGGTAATATAATGGTTAGGGGTTTGTTTCAATTATATGAGCCCTGTAAGCCATGGAAAGAAGGGGAAGAACAATTTCAATATTATCTTAAATTGACACTAGTTTACTTTTGATTTATATTTCACTGTTTTGTCCAGAAATTTTCTTGAGTTTTGCCATTTATCTTTGAAGTTGCTTTTGTTTCATTGTTACATGTTAACATTAATGATCCATTTGCTTCAGATGGAGTGGTCCCAGCCGCAAATTCAAGGTGATTTAGTATCTCCGAGGGCTGGCCATGCTGGTATCACCATTGGTGAAAGCTGGTTCATAGTTGGTGGTGAAGATAATAGAAATGGTAGGTAAATGTCGTTGACATAATCAGTGCATGCTATTGTACTTCCTACATTTACGATAATAATCATCTTTATAGCATCTGATTAACTAGTTCTCAAAACAGGTTGCCTAGAAACTCTAGAGTTAAACATGTCTAAGCTAGTTTGGTCAGTCTTGACTGTTGTGAAGCCAAGAAATCCACTTGCTAGTGAGGTAATTACTTTGAAATCTCCTTTTTTTTTAATTGTAATTTCTGGTAATTTCTGGTAATATTGTATAAAGGACTAATAAGAATGCTGTACTTTTCATTGTTGATTCCAGTAACATGTATAGACGCCCTATAATACCCAAAGTAGATGGGATGAGATTAGTAAAACAACCTGAAGCAAGATGAAAAAGGAAAGCATAGTAGTTCCAGCAACCAGTAGCCAAAGTTGCAGCAACAGTTTGGCAGAATTAAGAAGTGAAGCATGCGAGAACTTCCAAAGGCAAAAGATTTCCAATCTTGGGGAAAATGCTGGAAAGTTTTTTTCTTCAAAAATTGTCTAGGAATCCAAATACATTAGATTTCTTTAGTCTTCCATTGTTAATCTTATATATTTGAAGTATGTGTCTTGGGAAATATTTATTAGAGATACCCTATAAACTATAGTTTTCTTGTCTCTAAACTGCTCTCTCTCTTTTTCTTCCCCATGTTCTCCTCTCCCTTCTCTATATTGCCTCCATTTGTTCTACATCACTTTCCTTCCCGTTCCCAAATACTGTTGGTATGGCTTCTTATATTCTGGAGCTTTTTCTCACTGGTAATTGATTCTCCTTTTAGTGCAACAGGACCTGTGTTCTACTTTAAATTAACACAGCTGATGGTAAGCTTATTATATTTACACCAATTGTTTAAGAAAGTAGATATTGTAAAGAGGAAGGGAAAGAGAAAAAGAAAATGCAGATTCACTTAAGGGAAAATAAGTATAATGATTTTGGTTGTCACTAATTCTAAGAGAATTACTGGAATTAGTGGCAACCCAGGGTCGTCACTAAATCCACGAGATTTAGTGGCGACCAAGGTCGCCACTAAAGCTATTTAGTGGCGACTTAAGGTTGTCACTAAATCTCATAGCTTTAGTGGCGACTCTAATCGCCACTAAAGATATAAGATTTAGTGGCGACCAGAGTTGCCACTAAAGCTATGAGATTTAGCGGCAATCTTGGGTCGTCGCCACTAAAGCTATGAGATTTAGTGACAAGCTCTAGTCGCCACTAAAGGCTACGCTAATTAGTGACGACGTTTTAGTCGCCATTAAAAACTTGATTAGTGACAATAGTGTCACCATTAATTATCAAGTCTTTAGTGGCGACAATTTGTCACAATTTTTGTTCTGCCATTTGTGGGTTTTAGTGGCGACTTTTTTTGTCGCCACTAATGTCTTTTTGCTACAGTTGTATTAGTGACAACTTTGTGACGACGTTTTGTCGCCACTATAAACCTTTAGTGGCGACTTTTGCTGTTTTTGGTGGCGACTTTAGTCGCCACTAAAAGTCATTTTTTTTGTAGTGTAATCTTTTTGAAATTTATTTTTCAATATTTTAATATAAAATCAAATTTTAATAATTTTTATTTTAAAAATAATAAAAATGTATTCTTTTTCTTATTTTTCAATATTTTGATAAAAATGTATTTCAACAAAACAATTAAAAATAATTTTTCATTCTCTCACATGTATTTTAAATTCTTTTTCTTATATTATGATTTATATTTTATTTTATTTATGTGCTAACATATGACTTTAAAACTAAAACATTAGAAATCCTTAAAACTATATATATTAGTATAGATTTATCCACCCAATAACATTATTCCTTGTGGTGCTGTCAAGTGAGGTGAAAATAAGGGATTCTCATGAGCAAATTCTATACGTTAAAACCTCATATCCCTCCAACAAATCTTCCCTTAAACAAGTCTCCAACAAGTTTTAATAAGTGTTTCGATCTGAACAAAGACGAGCATTTTTCATAAAAGACACTAAGACTTTATGGTTATATATAGTATTTGTCAGCTAACTATTATTTATTTTGAAGGCTCCCGAAGAACAATAATTAATCAATTTAATCTAGTATAACAAAGAAATTTTACAAAGGAAGGAAAAAGGCTAAAAGGGCTTAAATTGTGCATGTAGGAACTAATATACTTTTATTTTGATCCTCATCATTTTAGACATTTTTCTCATATATATATATATATATATATATATATATTGCAGTTTGCAAGAAGATTCATTTTGCCTAGATTTGGTTGTTAAGCCAATGGAGGCTCTTAGTGTAGGCCACTTTTAGAGAGAGACAAACTTAAACTGGCTTTCTTCGACATCGATCATACTTATCAGTTCTTGCATGTACGCAAAGGAAAAACAAAATATATACTGCGTTGATATTTTGTGTTACGGAGAATTATTTTCCTTTTTCTTTCTTAATGACTTTGTGTGTGTGTGTGTGTGTGTTTATTTATTTATTTTAAAATTTTGGCCATTCTAATTGTATTTTGATGCAGAATTTCCAACATGAAGTTAATTTATTTTAAGAAATATAGAATTTAAAGTTCATCTAGATTGCTGCCTTCGGATAACAAGATCAATGAAAGAATCAAGCAGAAAAAAAAAAGGATAAGAAGTGAAATGATGAGGGTGGAGGTGGTGGAAGATGTTAGGGTTTTGAATTCGCCTCTCGAATGGCCGAAAAGAAAAGAATGAAAGAAAGAAGACAAAAATAATGACGAAGACGAAAGCATTATCCTCATTTTTAAAGATAGGACAGAAAGGTTCTCTTAGTTCACCTGTATATATCAAACAAAATCTAGGCAGAGAGGAAAGAAAGGGAAGGGGCCATGTTAACTTGTGTTACATGCATCACATATGTCATGAAGATGAGTTTTGTACGACAGCGTCATATTTACTCATATTCTATTTTCTTTGATATATTTTTTAAGGATTTCAATTTCTTTTGCATTTTTTTCCAGGGCTAGGTTATTATTTAAGATAAAGAAAATATTACTTCTGTAAAAACGTACACAATAATTTTTGGGGTTTATTCCTTGATAACCTAAATCTGATTATGAGATGCAAAATTTGATTTTGATTTCCTTTCCTTAATTAGCAATATGTTCAATTCCTCGAAAAAATCAACTAATTATTTTACCATAATATTATTTACATCTAATTAATATAAAAATATTGATGATATATATATATATATATATTCAATTAATGCTAACAATAAAGACTCAAATCATTTATCTCATTTTCCAATTAAAAGACTCAAAAACCAAGCATTCATAAAAGCTAGTAAATATTCATAAGAATACTTTAGAATAAAAAGGTCAATATTTCTTAGAAAAAACTGTATATTTACTACAATAAATCTATTACTGTCCAAATTGAATATTAAATCAAACTGAGTTAAATACATTTGCAGTGTTTTTTTAATAAATCATGCAAAAAGTTTTTTCTGGCTTCTAAGGAGAGGCATCTGTAACATATATATATATATATATATATATATATATTCAGCTTTGTCAGATTTAACTTTTGATAAACCAATAAATTAAGAGATCAGTTACAATTTTTTATAAATTAAAAGATGTTATAATTAAAAACAAAAATCAGTGTGAATAATTACAATTTCTCTTCTTTATATTTGTGCACCAAAATCCCATGCATAAAATATTATCAGATGATGTTGAAACTTGGATTTTGTGGTCTTAGTAAATGTGGTGTTCTTTCATACAAGTGGTCATATACATGATTGCAGTTCATAGTGGGGGAACTATCGAGTGATCAAGAAGATGGTGGGGCCAGACGTTTCGGTGCAGGATAAAGAGGGAATGATGAGAAGTAGAGAATAGAGTTTCAAAATGTCATGAGCTTCTTGCAGTGTTAGTCGGAAAATGACAGTTCAACACCAACAACACCACACCAGTTCAACGAAAAGTGTCTCTCTCCAACTCTATCACGTTAATCACGCAGCTTCATGTTCTTCATATATATCTTGATTAAGTCATCCTCCTCTTGGCCTCTTCTTTCTCCAAAATCATATACAGCCTCATAGAAACAGTATAGATCATGTACTTTATTGGACAGAAGTGACACTATATTAATACGTTCAAGTACATAATATTTGAAATGAAAAAGGAAGAGCTTTTTATAAGAAAAGGAGAGTTTTGTACGTACAGAAAGAAGAGAGAGAAAGGAGAAAATGTTGCTTAATAACATTTAGAAGAAAAATAAAGGCTTTAGGAGAACGGAATAAAATTATAAAAGCTTTTAGAGCAGAAAAGACCTCGTAAAAGCTTGTTTGGATGAGGCAAAGTGTTTCCAACTTAAGTGGCCTTTTCGACTTAATTATGAACCAAAGGAATGCTGCTATATAACATGTATAAAGAAAGAGAACACGGCCTCGCAGTTTTTTGTTACTCAGTTTTTGTTGCTCGAAATACGTGAGTTAATGAATGAATTAAAATTGGGGTGGTTATATTATGTATTCCCGTATAATATTATTAATTATTGAATAAAAATTTTAAATTTATTTGATAATAGTAATAAGATAAATTAAGTATAATATTATAAGATAGCAAACTGTTGTTCTTTGTATATACAAACAAATGTTACAATAAGTTAAGCAAAAATGAGGAAAAGTTTGCACATTGCCCGCACAAATAATTCTTTGTTCAAGTGGGACAAATTAAGGAGGAGTTTAATGCTAATCATTTCAAGATTGTGGGGTCTGTGTCTTTCTTACAAATAGTGAAAGTGAGGAATAATATAAAGATGACCAAAGCAAGGAAGGAAAAGCAATACTTCCCGCTTTCCCTTTCTCTCTCTCTCTCCGTCGATAACACAGAAATGCAATGAGAGTCGATGATGCTCAGTGGGAAATTAGCACGGATGAGAGGGCTCACCTTCCAACACTCTAAAAAGCTAGACATAACATTTTTTTGCTGCACAAAAAATCGAACCCTAAGTAAGCTTTAGATGCCATCTCACTCACTCACTCACTCTCTCTCTCATTCAAATGTTGACAGTGTTTCATTCAATTCACTTTCAAACCACCACTTTTTCAGACACCACCAAATCACACCAGACTGCAACTAATTATTACGAAGAGCCTTAGCATGAGAGAGAGAGAGAGTGAGAGAGGGAGAGAATAGGCCTGTAGAGTAGGGCTGCTAGGCCTTGATAGTGCAGGGCTAACGAGAGGCCAAGCAGCGAAAGCTACGCCCAGTGGTGTGTGTTTTGTGAATTGCATTGATCAGTAGCTCAACAGCCTGAGGCTCAGTGTTCTGATAGATCACAGGGCGACACGCTGAGAGTCTGAAAGACTAGTGTGTATGTATGTATGACTTCCGGATATCAACTGAACATAAAACAAATCAAAGATATGGCATTAATTGAAAGTTTCTCATCTCAAATAGCAACACTCCTAAAATCCATCACAGATCCCAAAGATATATCGGAGGAGATGGCCAAGATTTTCACCAACCCCTTCCAAGTTACAATTTATACTAGTAATGAAGCTTGAGATTAATTGCTAGAGAGAATACAGACAAAATAAAATTGCCCCAGTTCATCAGTATCTGACTCATAGACATTTATAAACAATTTGAAGTCAACCCATTTTCTATAGTACGTGAGGAGAAGCATCCATTGCTTTAAAGGCAGCCATTGAATATTGAGAATTTGGTCAATTAATTAACATCTAGCTAGCCGAAGTTGATGAGTACCCATCTGTTACATATATATGTTGATTTAAACCAACATAAAAAGCAAGACTACATATACTAACATATACCTAAAAAGGAGTAATTGTTGATAATTATAAAGAAATTAACTTGGCTTTTTCTTCTACCTCAACTAGGGCAAAGCATTGTATTGGTGCTGCACATCGCCCCAAGCATGAACAGAACTCCAGTTATTGCTAGCATTATCATGGCCATTATTCCCACCACTACTGGTACTTGTAGGCGTAGGAGTCACAGAAGCAAAAGAATTCCCAAAGAACCACTCTGTAGGCGTATCCCCAGTAGTTGGGCCTTCTTTTCTGGAATTTTCAGCAAACCCGCAATTAATCTCTGGTTTTGAAATCTCAAGATTCTGAAACAAAATGGGTTGTGGTTTCTGGACTTGGTTCTCAAGATTAACCGCTGAAACACCATCATCTTTCTGGCTATGATCATCACCACCAAACAGCACCGCTAACCTCTGCTGCTGTAGCTTCCAGTGCAAGTCTTGATTAATCGAACTCAATGATTCAATTGAAGAAGCAAGGCTACTGTTAACGTTCATAGAGCTCATACCCTGAACTACACCGCTGAATCCTCCTCCTGTTGATGGATAATTGAAATTAATCATAGAATTTGAGCTTCCAGAAGGATCAAAGGCAGCGGCTTGAACATCCCCAAAGGAAGAGATTTGGTTATATATGGTTGGGGGATGATGATGGTGAAGTCTAGGGAAGGGTAAGGACCCACCAAGATGAAAATCCAGGGAGGGGGAAAGGCCGTGGAAGAACTTGAAGCTACCAAGCTCCGAAGGGTTGGAGTCGCCGGTGAGCCTTGACGACGATGACTTCACCTTCTTGTTCTTCCTGCAGCCGCCGCCTATCGGAACGTTGCGTAAGGCTCCGCCCTTTGTCCAGTACCTCCGGCACGTCTTGCAGAAATGCCTTGGCTGCGTCAAACTGTAATTGTTGTAGTAACAGAATTTGGTGTTGGGCGAGTCACATCTTGGACACTTCAGGCCTTGTTCTGGTGGCCTCGCGGAGGCAGCTTTCCGGCCGCCGGAGCCTTGGCTGCTGTCGTCTTTCGCGGTTACCGGCTTTGAAGAAGGATTGTTTTCCTGTGACATCGTTGAGAGAGGGAGAAAGGGAGGCCTAGGGGTAGAGTTTGAGACTTTGATGATATGTCAGTTTCCTTTTGCAGAGGCAAAGATACTCAGGAATTGAATGATTTCATGCATGAAGGAAGAGACGGTTTTGAAGGGTGCCTGTGAGGTTCATCAAAGAGGGTGATTGGGAATTAGGAAAAAGGATATATCAGAAGTCGGGGTTACAGGTCTTTTCAGATCTAGTGGAATAAAGAAAGCTGTATGTAGAAATACGTATAAGAGAGAGATAGTGTGTGTGTGTGTGTGAGAGAGAGGGAGAAAAAGGAGTCGGTTTTATATATGCTGGGGGAAGACTAGAAAGAGAAAAAAATTAAGAGAGAGAAGATGTACAAGAAAAGGTAGATGATCCAAAACTGTTATGGCAGTATAAGGAGATCCATCCACTACTACTGCAACAAAACTATAAGAGAGAGCAAGCTTTTTTAATATGGGTTGATAATGATGGGAGATGTGTATCGGAGTTTGATGAATGACAATTATAATTAAGTCTCGCATCGTGGATGTACTACTGCTGAACTGCAAATACTAATATTTTTTGGATTACGTAATTAGTAACCCAACTTTCTTTTTCCCAGCTTGGGCATTTTTAACACACTTTTTCGTCACCAATGCAGACCTTCTTTTTTTTTTTTTTTTCCGTTTAAGTTATATAATTCGTGGATGTTGACACTTGTGTTTGTATATAAATAGAAAATTCCTAGCCACAACTTGTATTTTCATCCAGCAAAAATTAAAAAAGTGAGGTTTCAGCTCCATGCTTTCCTTTCTTGGACCCAATCAAATAGGTGGAGCATTAAATTATTAATTTATTATTATCATTTTATTGTGTATTTATTGGAGTATCTATATTATATGTTATATATTATTAAATATTATATTACTTCAATTGTAATATACAACATTATAATAATAAAAATTATTTATATTTATATTTTTTATTAACATATGATATTTTTCATATTTTAAAAATATTATTGACTTCTCTAACATTTAATATATATTATAAAAACTTTTTTATCAATTTATTTTTTATCAATAAATTTATTTTAAATAATATGTGCGATTTTCAAAGTTGAAATCATTTAGCTGCTTTTATTTTTATGCTAAGAATAAAATTAAAATCTTAAGCCTAAAATTATCTTAACTGTTTTTATTTTCACATTAAAAATAAAATCAAAGCACATGTTATGCCCAAAAAAATTAATTTATTGATAAAAAATAAACATTAAAAAATATTTTTATAATATATGAAATGTCAAGAAAATTATATAATATTTTTAAAATAAAAGGTATTAATTATAATTTAACTAAACTTGAAAAAAAGTACAATTTATTCAAATTTAAACGAAAATGACACTAAATAATTTTAAAAACTAAAATTCCTACTTTTCAAATGTATCACTCATGCCTTTAAGTTACAATTTAATTTTCCTAATGTTGCAATGGTATCTTTATTAAAAAATAGTAATAA
This sequence comes from Erythrophleum fordii, assembly GCA_032878935.1. Lineage (NCBI taxonomy): Eukaryota > Viridiplantae > Streptophyta > Magnoliopsida > Fabales > Fabaceae > Erythrophleum > Erythrophleum fordii. The sequence continues at coordinate 40,192,720 of JAVQMF010000053.1, read as the reverse complement.
ATCTAAAATACCTTTATATTATCAAAAAGATCAAATTATAACTTTAAAAAATAATTTTAAGACGCATCAGTGGTAATTTTTGTCTTTGATTATTAAGAGAAATTTTTATTTTAAAAATATTTTAATATTATTTTTTGTAAAATTAGAGTTCTTAGATATAATTTTTTAAAATTTAAATAACCTGCTCTTGAAAATATATTGTAATTTAAAAATGCATGTTTGTTAAGTAGTGTCCAAGACTCTCCATTTGTTCTATAGTAGGTCACAGTAGGGGGTGACCATATAATACATAGATAGACGTTAGGCTCTCCAAAGTGGCATGGTACATGGGCTACAGAGAAATAGCAAAAGAATATAGTCTGCAAGTAGAAGGAGAGCAAGAAATGATAGAGGCAGTAAGGGTAGGGAGGATAGTAGTAGGGCCAGGGAGGGGAAGAGAAGTGAGTCAGTAAAGGGAGCAGGCAGTACATACAGCACTGGGTGCTCTGTCACTGCCAACAGCTTGTCTATTTCTTCCCTTGAAACGTCCCTTTTGAAACCAAAGCTTAACAGTATTATATATTACACATCACCTTTACTTACTTTGAAGACCCCAAATAAAAGCTCACACGTGTGATATTCCCTAACCTTCCTAACATCTAATCTGGCTTATCTCACATCATTAACTATTAGTTAATTGAAGTGAACTACCGGTGGTCTCTTTTGGGCACTGTGCTCCATTATTATCACCATATATGGCCCCTACAACAGACCATTTACTTTGTCACTTAATTAATTGAAGCATCAGTTCGAGAAAAAGAGAGTACAAGTCCTTTGCAAGTGTTGCTCAGCTACATGAGGAAGGTGATTAATTATTGAGCTCATATACCAAGATCATCTTCTTAAGTAGCCAATCATGCAAGTTAGTACTGTTGAAGCGCTTGAGAGAATTGACCTAAAACCTTTCTTACTCCGAAAAATTACTCTTTTTACCTCATTTCAATCTGTCGGTCCTGACCTTTGTATCTATATTTGAGTCTGACAATATAGAAGGAAGTACAATTGTGAAGACCCTCATAACTGCAAGGATACCCATTTTATAACAGGGGACTTTAACGATCATGATGAACCATTTACAAATTGTTTGTTTTGTTGTAGCTTAGTTGATGGAAAACCTTTATGGGAAGCAAGAGATCTAGACTTGTATAACGTGTAAGAGAAAAAGAGATTTGCTTTGAGATTACTATGCATCATGCTGCCAAGTTATGCAGCGGAACTGAAAACAATACCCAGAAGGCTATCCTTTTCCTGTCGATTCATTATCAGCAAAGATTTGAACTTCAAATAATTTAAAGTATAACATAATTCGTTTTACCAATTAGTTAAGATGGAAAATATAACAAAAGTATATATGAAGTTTTTTTGTTTTGGAAACTTTCCAAGGATATATCCCCTATCCAATTAGATTAATTTCCTTTAGGTTATTGAGTCGTTAGAGAATGCCTTCTTCAAATTAGCGTTTTTAGGACTCAAACATTTGACCAACGTAAAATTCAAACTGCCATTACCACTGTAATCACGTAATGTGGGTTAAGTATATAGGAAGTTTCATATAGAGATATGGAAGCACCGACCAAGGGATGGGTGTATGGTTGAGAAGAAACGTGCAGCGCCGTAAAATCACTAGTTCTACGCCGAAAACAGGCAGGACCAGCCGAGAGAGAAGGGAGGAACACGTGAGAGGGGGTGGCTGGATTCCCGTGAGACCAAACCAGAAACCATAACCATACATTGCAAAACAACAAGGTTTCTTCGAACGTTACATCTCACGAGCACCTATGTACTATAGTCTCTCTCTCTCTCTAACCACTTTTATCATTTACTTATTCTTCAACATTCATAGCATGCCAATTGTATCATTAATGGGGAAAGGAGTTCCCATAATCTCTCGTTATTCTAGTGAAATAAAGAAAAGAAACTAACTTACAATATTTGTCGTCGAAGTTTCATTAAATTTTTAATTTGATTTTTGTAGTTTAAAATTTTGTATTTGGTCCCTATATTTTTAATTTTTTTAAGATTTTGATTTCTGTTATTAACACTAGAACAAAAAGTAAAAATGGTGATTAAAACATTAGTCGGAAAGATTACAAATTCAATTAGAAAGATATTATTTTTCACTGAAAAAGCAGTCGCGCCATCGGTTAAATTTTTTATTGAGTCAGTAATGGCTTATTGATTGAGTTGCAGTAGTGAAATTAGTTGGTCTGGTAAAAATTTAATTAGATTAAAAGAATCTTTATTTTAAGGCTAATTTTGCAACATACATTAAAACAACATTAATTTTAAAAAAATTATTACTAATCATCTGTAATAAAAATAAAACAAATGATAAGGGACAATGAAAACAAAACATATCAAATAATGTATGTTGCAAATTTACTGTGAGAAAAATTGATGAAAAGCAAAGACATTGAAAAAAATAAAAATAGAAGAACATTGAAAAAAATAAAAATAGAAGAAGAAAAATATAAAAATGAAAGATGAAAAATTGATAAATAATAAAATCAATATACAAAGAAAAAAAGTAAAGAGAAGATGAAGAGATAGCTTAGCTTGAGAGGCAACTTCAGGAAGGAAGAGAGCTTCAGAGTTCAGTGAAAACAAAAAAAAACAAAATGTTAAAGTGAAGATGGAAGAAAAAAAAATCATATATATATAGATGTGAGATTGAAAATCTGGAGCCCTTTTAATACGCACCAATCAAATTGAGAAACAGAAAATGAAAATTTGAAAATCTTCAGTTGGCCAACATGCTCGTTGATTGAAAGTTTTTGTTTATCGACTGAAGTTCTCTGCAAAAATCTTATGAATTGCATCTTTTATTTATTGTTCTTATTTTTTGCTCCGAGAGTTAGTTGGAGATTAACTTGTAAATTGAAAAAAAAAATACAAGTACTCGACATCAGATATTTCTGTTAATATTTGTTGCTAACATTGTTATAATGTCAATCTTGTTTCATTAAACTTTATTGACCTGACAGATTATATGTCATCTTAATACTGTAAATATACATGATCACATACTAATTTATCCTAACCACTTAAGTTAATAACATCACTTAACATATTTGTGAGTAAAATTTACTTCATTAACTATCTAAGATCTTAATTTATTCTTTTCATCAGCATAAATAATGTACATTCAAAGTATTAATAGCATAATTTAACAATATATTAGTAAAAAATTAATGACAGAGTTAAAATTAAGAATTTTTAAAATCTTAACTTTAAAAGTTTTTAATTTAAGGAGACTAAATTAAAAACAAATAAAATTCTATAGACTAATAGTTTATCTGGTACACATAATTCTCTATCATAGAAATGAAAAGAGAATGTTGAATGAAATAGAATTGAATAAATTACGGTTCAATAGAATTGGAATGAGAATGTTAAATAAAATGAAATTGAATAAATTGCATATGATATGACATAAAAAGGAAAAGGAAGGACATCCCATTTGGCTACATGGTAGGATAAAAACAGTGTAGAAGTGGAAAGTATGTTAAGGCACATGACCAAAATAATCCCCCAAAAAAGGGAAAACTATTTTTTTTTTATTTGTTTTTAGCTTCATTATTAGATTAAAAAAAAAACCAAATCCACAGATGGTTTGATCCTTTATCCCTTCCCTTTCATTTGCAGCTTCAAACTATCAGAACCAAGGACCATCCTCCACTTAATTGGTGCACCTAAACTGAACAATCATCCCAGTTCATGTTATGAGCATCTCTCTTCACACTTCGCTTTAAGGTTGGGCACGAGTTGCTAGTCTAATGTTGGGACTCGACCAATAGCACAACAAAAAGAGTTAAGGCACGGGTTCTGATCAGCCAGATGGTCTCTTTCAATTCAGGGCATTCAATAATCTTTCTAGGTATGCACATTGTCTTCAGCATTGTCTCCTTTTCTCATTCTATGAAATTTGGGTGATCAATAAACTCTGCCTTCAGATTGTGTTTGAGGTCTGCAAATTAACGTGAGATTATTAAAAGTAGAAGACTGATTGGAATCACACTAGTGTGGTTGAAATAGATTACTAATGTAGTAGAAGTAGGGGAGGGCTTACAAATTCACTTTTGTAAATGTCTAAATTGTGCTTCATTATTCATATTTGTTAAAATTTTGGTGCAAGATCGTATAATTAAAGTTTCTATTGTAAGGTAATTTTGTGTGATCAATAATATAGCAAGGCAGAATATCTAAATTGTTGAAGCAAAATTAGATTCATTAAAGTTTCTATTGCCGTTAAATGTTGGTTTGTTAACCATATTACCAACCATGACTTGTTTGAATTGCAAGACTCCAACAGTAGGGTCACATTGGCGTATCTAAAGTGGTAAGGGCATACTGGATGATATTGTTGAATTAGAATGAAAAACTAAGTGTTGCAATTTTGACTAGAAAATCTTATTCAATCATAGCACTTAATGTAATATCCGACGTGCATGCCATATATCCATTTGCATGAAGTTGACTTTTCAAAGGGGGAGGTTGAGCTGCCACATAGAAAACTCTGCTTCCTTCTGCAAATTCCTGAAGTGCCCCTTCTCTCATTCATTTTGTCTGGGCTTTTGGTAATTTGCTTCTCTAAAACTTCTGCAGTACTAAACCCATACCTATAGCCATCTCTCGGTCAGGAAAAGGAGCAGAGTTGGTGGGAAGCTGAATTTCATCTTCTTCCCTCTGCTGAGTGCCCTGTTCGCTGGTTCTGGTTTCATTTTCCTTGCTGCTGCCATTGTCTCTGGTTTGGCTAGTGTGCTGCTGTTGGTTGGAGGGATTTAACGCCAGAAACACCTCCTCTTCCAAGCTTGGAGTTTCTGCCGTAAGTGTTGCATTTTCTGGTTCCAATTTACAGAGTTTTTCCCCCCTGTTTTGCTTGTTCGGTAATGTGATTCTGTGTGTGAGTAGCAAACTGATGGAAGGGTGTGTAGAAGGAAAAGAAAAGAGAGTGAAAGGGGGATATATATATGTATATGTGTGTTGTATGGAGATGGAAGGCAAGAATGGAGCAGAGAAGGATGAATTTATGCATGTCGGGGCGAAAGGGGAGAGTTCAGCTGGAAGTTTTCCAGAGAATATTTCACCGCGGCGAATTAAGGAATTGGCCGCGGCTAACTATTCCAGAGAGGAATTGGCCGCGGCGGAAGGAGGTATTGGCCGCGGCCAATATTAAGAGCACGAGCGAGAAAGCTCCAGGAGGCTTCTTCGCCGCGGCGCCATGTATGTTGGCCGCGGCGAAATTAGTGCTGTAGAAGGGGGTTAAACAGAGAAGAATTGGCCGCGGCTAAGAGGAAATTGGCCGCGGCTAACATGCCGAAATTACCTATAACGCCTAGGAAACCTTAATTTTTCATATGTTAATCTAAGGGAATGAAGAATAGACATTAATGTTAGGTAGGCTAAGTAAATGAGACAATTCTTCTGGTTATTTACACTCTAAATCTGTTGAACGGGTATTGTAGGATATTCAGGAGATTGAATTAGAGCTGAGGGCTGGGCAGGGAATATTGATATCATCCTAAGAGGTGAGTAAGTAATGCGGACTGTGAGTAAATCCTATTTCTCATTTTATTATTAAGTTTTCTTACAGTGTTCAATCGTTTGGATAAATGTTTTATTATATGCATATTACTGAAAACTGATTTAAACATGAGATTTTGTAAGTTGATGCCTGTGGAATAATTTGGCAACTTTGATATTAAACTGATATGGAAGGTACTCTGTCTGAAATGTGATTTGAGAAACGTATTAAATCTGAAATGTGATTTGAGAATTTGTATTAAATTTAAGAGGTTATCTACTCAGAACTCTGTAGCTAACAGCAGTAGTTGTTAGTCTTGGTGCACCATGATCTGGACCTCAGCTGGCAGGGGTTTTGCTAGCCCCGTGTGGGTAGCTACCACACGTGGAGTTATTTATTTCGCAAGCAAAGTACTTTGCGTCTGTGGTTATTTTCTCCGCGAGCTGTGTGCTCTGCGTCTGTTTAATTCAGTTCTGCTTAGAAACTTCTGATGCATTTTAAGAAACGATCTGCATGAGGCTTGTTTTGTGCATGATGAATATTTATCTATACAAATATTTTTACGGGCCTTGTCCCTAAGATTTTTAAAGGTCGGCGTTATTTATTCACTGAGTTTTCAAACTCACTCTTTCTTAAATTATTTTTCAGAGAACGTTGAAGACCCTAGCCTACCCTGAGTGGCCGACTAGCTGTAGATCTCCTGCAAATTCTTTTGGTAAACCCACAATTGTTCATGTGGGTGTATTTTGTGTTATGAATTTGTTTATTCTGAACAATGTAATGTGGCTCCACTGAATCATAGTTAGGATATCCCCACTCCCTAGATGTCTATGTTTTGGATATATTTTGGATGTATTGTTGAATTGACTGGTTGTAGAAATATCGGGAGGTCCAAATTATAGAGAGGACTCTGCCGAAATTTCTACAAAAGTCAGTGATGACACTCTTGGTAATGGTATGGGGGATTTGTTATCTTTTGTGCCAGTATAGAAAATCTGTGGGTTGTGACACTTAATATCTGTGTGTAGCAATATGCCATGTTGTATAGAAATGAGCCAATTTAATGAGAAAAGAGGGGAGGGCCTGTGAGATGTGGTTGCATGACTGGCGGTGATTTGTTTATGCAACATATTGCTCTAAACATGCATGGAACAAATGCTTCATAATACAAGCAATCCTTCAAATCATCTTCAACCTATACATGCATTTTGTTGAAACATAGTGTTCTTTATCTTGAAACAGTCCCTTGGAGCAATTTAAGCAGCAAAATTCGATTCAACACGACCTATCTCCTGAAGAGCACATTCAGCACTATGAGAGGAAGCAATTGAGACTTGCTAGCATCCATGCCAACTTTGTGCATACCAAAGCTTTGCTTGAATCAGCTAACAAACACAATAAATCCCTTCGAGAGGAGGCCTCTTAACTGAAGGCAATGCTTGAAAAAGTAGGAGGGCAACTAACCTTTTCCAATCCACAGACCAGGATGATGGAGTCTTATCTTCATGTGCTCAATGCAAGTATGATGAAGGCTAAAGAAAGGGTCAATAATGCACGCGACCAAGCAAGAACTACCATGAAACTTTTTCAGAAGAGACCCAAAGCAAATTGCGGCCAAGACATGACTAGAGAAGCTGGCCAAACTTGAACTAAAGAAATAGAGTTCTATATATGTTAATATTAAATGTCTTGTTTTATTGTTTGGTGAACCTTTGTAATTTTGTTCCGCATTTTAGATGTAATCAGTATCAAATGGTCATATACTGGTCTCTGAATTTTCCCATTTTGTGTTATTATATATATATATATATATATATATATGAGGATTACAATATTTTTCTTTTTGCATGATTTTAAAGGTTATTCAAGATGTTATTGCTATGACAGGCACCATCAAGACTGAATTTTTTTCCCCAAAACTTTATTAGAGAAAATACACCCTCAGAAAACATTGAACTCTGTTACAATATGGTAATAGGCTAATACGGCTTATCTCTGAGTCTGAACAACAAAACCATTCACATTTGGGTTTATAAGCTGTTCTTATCATAGTTTTGATAGTATTATGACGTGGTTACTTGACAAAAGAATGTTGTTTTAGCTGAGTTGAACAGAACACCCGTTTCCTTTATCCATCTTCACTTTTGTATTCCTAATTCATCCCTCAGGTACTGTCTTAATAGAAGTGACCTAGTGGCATCAGAATTTATGGTTATGTTTATCTTTCTTAAAGTCACCACAACACAAAGCGACTAAATAGAATATAGATCCTCTGCTGTTGGTAAAGTTAGAAGAAGATGGATAGATGAATGAGTTTAAGTTAAAATAAAAATTAAAAAAAAAATTATAACACATCCATTTTTACACTAACTTCACCGACAACACACGAAACCCAACAACAGAAGATCCTGGTCCGACTAAATATTGATTCGCAATTGTGTAAACGATGGGACAAAAGGGCTGCTTTAGCTTGTACTATTTGAGCATTATGGACTTTTTCAAATTTTGGCTCCAAAATCTTCTTCCCCCATTGTGCTACAGTGCCAAAATTTGCCATTCTCAATGCCTTTCCTTTTCTAGCATGTTTTCTTGCTACCAAACACATAAAGCAGCCGATTTCTTTTCATTTTTTAATTTCCATCGTGATGCCAAATGAGCCATAATACGTAATTTAACCTAAGAAAAATAAAAAAAGAGTTACTAAAAAATTATATGTTGAGAAAGAGAGAAATATGGGCATAAAATTTTACATTGAACATTGAGTTCAACTTCCCATATGCAGAGATAGTGACATCCCACTTCCTATATTTATATTTCTGTCATCTTAGGTTCAAATGGATATATTTATTTTATTATGAAAACGGAAAATATTGGTTAGACTATGAAAAAGAGAGGAACAGTTCAGCTTCAGCAGAGAGGCCTGAGAGAGGGGACATAGATTTGAGGCATAGAATGAAGCAGCAATGAAGACAGGCATATGTAAGCCGACGATATGTAAGCCAACTACTGGACAAACTGAACAGAAGGCCCACTTCCATTATGTTGCATACTATAAATGCTAGGAGAAATAAATATATATTGTTATCGTATTGTACAATGACGTATTAATTGTTACATAAGTTTATTTCAACAACCTTTATAAATATGATATCTAAATTCAGTTAATACCATATTTTTCAAGTGAAGAACCCCTTAACTGGAATCTAATTACATATCATTTAAAAAACTATCCCCTCATAATACATTTCGCTATTTGGTTAGAATTTTCATTTGATGGAAATAAATGTAATTAAAGTGGAAGCATACTTGCCCTGCGCAAAATATCAAGGTCAGTCAAATGAACAGTCGCTATCATTTCTGAACTCAGTGAAAAGTAACATGAGACGGATTGAAAGAGTCAAAAAATAGTGTAAAAATGTGGGGTTTGATTTTAGGAAAGATTTTAATTTTATAATAAAAATTTTAAAAATTAAAATTATTTTCAAAAATTAAATTTACTATCACTTATTATTAAAATTTTAAAAAATTACTTTAATTTTTTATAATTTTTTAAAAAATTACTACTGAAATTACTTAAATTATAATTTTTTTTAAAATTTAATAATGACTTCTTTAAATTATTTTAAATTTAATAACAATTTTAATTTTAAAAATATTTTATTATAAATTTTGTAAAATCTGACTTTTTAAATATAATTTTTTTCTTATTTTCAAAAGAATTAAAGAATAAAAAGATTTGAAGTATGAAGCTTTTGTCCTTTATTTGGTCAGCTATGATAGACAGCTACGTACCAAGGGAGGTAGGTGGTGCATCGGCAATGTCTACTGTCAAACTGAGACTGATCCTCATGAAGCTGAACCGCTGTGCACTGCTCTAAGAGTACGGCTCACCAGCCGGCTTTTCATGGGCTCTTGATTTGCCAAAAAGACCTGTTGCCACCAAATCAATATAGAACACTGTATTAGGGGAGAACACGACCGCTTCGACCCGGTCAACTGATCTGATTCATATACATCGGTCGAATTACGTCAGGTAAGAAAAATTATACGCTGGGCCCTGCAATGGATTGGATCTATTGATTAGATTGACTCACCTCCAATTGATTTTATTATTAATATATATATGTGTATATATAAGAATTTATATAAAAATTTTAATTTTTTTTCAAAAACAAAATATACCTATTATGTATTTGAGGGACTTACGTAATCTATTTATTGTAAAAATTAAAAAAAGCTTTAAACAAATAAAATTTAGCTGAATGCATCTTACGTGATTTTTAATATAGAGAATATTGTTTCTTTTTCTAAATTTTTAGAATAAATTAGAGAATATATAATAAAAATTAATATATGCGTAAAATTATAATAACTAGATAATTTTGTGATGTTTTATTTTAATTAACTCTTTATACATCATGTCACAGAAATATTCACATAGATACTATGTGGATATTTATTTAATATTATATATTATGAATAAAAAATAAAGAAAAAATTAAAAGAATTATGTTACATCTAAAATTTTTAGCAAAAATAAATAAAAAATAACTCATTCTATTTAAATATTACTTAAGATATAAAAAAATTAAAGAGATAATTGGGTAAACTAGATAAATAAAAAAGTTTATATCAACCAAATAAAAGAAAAAAATAAACATATGTCTATAGTTTATTCATTATTTATTTAAATATATTTCAAATTTTGATTACTCATAAATAAAAAAAATGCATGATTCTAGTTTAGATGGTCACCCAATATTTAAAATATGATGGCATATCCTATTTTAATTAGTTTCAAAAATTAATTTAGTAATAGAATGGCCCCCCAAAAATGAATTTAATTACATATTTATATTTATCTATAAAACTATTTATATATTATGACCCATTTGTTATATAGAAAGTTACGTATAAAAATAAAAATAAAAAAGTGATTTTATAGATAAAAAATTATTATAATATTTTTATTTTTAATAATTAGATAATAATTAAATAATAACTGATAAATAATATTAAATAATAATTAAAAAGATAAAAATAAAATTTCTCTTAATTTTTCTTTTCCTTTCCCGTTTTCACGGGATACCAAACATGCCGTTATACTTTAGTTGGTTTCCTACTGATCTACTGATACAAATAGCTTTACGAGAGGCAAAGACACAGTCACAAAGGTGTTCGGAGTATCTAGATCAGCGTAGCTCATAGGGCAGCTATAATTACAAGCAATTTCATTATTATATGGAGTAGATACAGTTGTTATTAATCATACCGTTGTGTCAAAGTTTGAAAATTCGATTCTCTTAATTTTTTTTTTGTTTAAAGTTGGTGAAGTGCTTATCTCCCGAGTTGTAGATAGTATGTTGTTATTTTTTTTTTTTTAAATATTGATATGTTGTTGTTGTTGTTTTTTGTTTAAATATTGACATGTGGGAGACTTCACTTACTTCGGAGAGAATAAAGTTAAGAGGATCTAAATTTCAAGGTTTCACTATTTAGCAAAATTAATTTTGTCATAAACAATTATATGTTGCGATTTTTAGAGTAACATCTCCAGAAGGCTTGAAGATCAAAGTAGAGAAAAATGATCCACCATGCGGACAATATACAAAAAATATGGTCTTCAAAGATCTTTTCTTTTTTTTTTTTTCCTAACAATCTTTCCAAAGTAAGAACTTTTCTATCTAAATGTTGATTTTGTATTTTAATTTCTATAAATTTAATATCATTTTCATTATACATTTTCAATTTTTTCATTAACACCTTTAGCACCTAACAGATCAAGTGGAAGAAAAAAAAAAATATATATATATATATATACTCTAAATTTTAAATCATGATATGAATAGCTACAGTATGATGAAAGTGAATTCAGATGCAGTATTAAGAACATTAATTAGCAGCGAGCCAGTAAACCAAATGGCTCTTTGTATAAACTAGTTAGCTCAAATAAGATTCAATTTGAGAAGGACAGGTAATTAGGGCATCCGAGGCCCAACCTCGCATAATAGATCTGGTGGGCTTTCTGCTTTATGAGGGCAATGGCCCAATTTTCAGATGTAAAAATCATGTCAACATCGACTACATCTACCCTTTTTAGTGATCATTTTTTCCTTTGGGATATAAATCTTTATGGGTTTTATTCAAATTATATGAATTTTTTTATTTTCAAAAAATATATAGATTTTTTATGAAATAAAAAGTTATATTATGCTTTAGTCCAATTTAAATATTTTTTTACTAAAACATTTCTATTAACTTAAATACATATTTTTTTAATAGTATTTTAGTTAAAAAAATTAAAATTAAATTAAAAAATATATTTTAAAAAATAGAAAAGAACTCTATATAATTTTATTGAAATTTAAGGACAAATTGTAGAATTTATTCATTTTTTCCAAGTTTGTGGTGAAAAAAGAAAAGAGGGTGCTACATCTAAACATGATCTTACCAAAAACATGGTGAAAAGTGGTGATCCTGGATTCCTACTGGGTGAAGCGCTCCATCGAACGACGCCGAAGATAAGTTTGGCTTGAAAGTACTTGCTAGGACCAATTTTATTAGCAAACGGGTGGATTTCAGAAAATAAAAAATAGTAAACAGGCGAAAATCCAGCTTGTCTCTTTCTTTCTTGGGCTAAATTACACTTTTCTTCTTACTTCATCTTTGATAGAGTGAAAATACAGGGTAAGTAAAAAATTTATTTGGTATGCTGATATTGCTTTCTTGTAGAAAATCAGTTTTAAAAAAAGAAAGGAAAGATCTCTTCCGTGCTATATAAATGGAATCTCAGTTTTTCTTTGGGAATTAGGTTAAAAGTTGCTATTTTACCCTCCACTACCGTTAACCAAATCTATTTTATTAATTTTCTAATCGGGTGTATTTTGATATCTTTTCCACCATTTCTTGCCATTTTTATATTATTCCCCTTTAATTAAACATATAAATAGATTAACATTCTCCTTCATTTTCAAGTATTCCAAACATAATTCTAAGTTATATGATTTCTTTTAATTCCAATTTTTATAAAAATTATTTCTACATACTAAACAAGTCTTAGAAATATTCAAATTACCCAACTCTCTTTTCTTAAAAAAAAAAGTGATATACTGACTTTTTCTATAATAAAAGATAAACTATAAATTGATTAGAATATCTTTCTATTTATTACTTAAACCATATAACAAGTATCAATTATATATTTAATTAATTGAAAAAAGCTATTTTTTGAATTTAAAATAAAATAAATTTATAATTTTCAATACAAAAATAAATTATATTAAAATAAAAGGTTAAGAAATATATTTTTTAATAAATTATATTTTTTTATAAAAGAAATAATATTATTCTTGAGAACAATTTAATCATTTTCTTAGCTTTGAGTATATTTTGGCTTTATAATTAAATTATTACTCAAGAAAATTTTGAATAATTTACTCTTCTTTTTCTTGAACCAAACGACGTAACATTACACCAACTTTAAACATGACCGCCAAATCAAAATTAACTAACAAATCTGTCTCTTTGTAGTCACATGTGAAATGTTCCTCTTTGCCACGCTGATCACCTCAAACAGTGAAAGGAGAGTTCAATGTTTTGGCAATATCAATGACAAATCGATACTTAACGTCGTTGTTCACTAGTCGCTCTATTGCCTTGTTCACATAATCCATGGGAATAACCTCTACATCGGCGGTGATATTATGCTTTGCTGCAAAATTAATCATCTCTTGCGTCTCTTTCATCCCTCCGCCTGCACTCCCACTTATTGTCTTCCTCCCTACATTCCAAGAAGGAATTCAGATCCCCTACTCATCCTTTTCCTACTTATCCCCTACTCATTTTAATCTAAACCATTGGAATGAAATTTGAATAGTCCAGATTTGATATTTTTAATTTTTATATTTTTATATTTTTATTAATTTTAAAAAATGTAAAATAAAAAATAAAAATAATTTTTTAATTGTCATATTTTAAAATAATAATAATTTAAATTAAAAATTTTAAAAAAATAAAAAAACGAATCTGAACCATCCAAATTAATTTTGGATGATTCAGATTTGGAAAAACACCTACTCATCCTTTAGGGATCCAGATCCTTCCAAGAAGCACATTTTAACGAAAGAAAACTCGAAGACGAAGCGCCATGAACGACTAAGTGAGAAGTAGAAGATGTACCCATAATTAGTGGCAAAGTGGGCAACTCAGGAGCTGAAACTGGTACACCTACCAAAACCAATTTTCCATTTGTCTTCAGCAAACTAACTAGAGGGTACACAGAATGAGGGGCTGAAACTGTGTCAATGATGCCATCCATTATCCCCATGGCATCCTGAAAAAACAAGCAAAGTAATGACTTGTCACAATAACTAATTAATTAAAGTGTCCTTTGATATGGTGGAGTCATTTGGATATAAAAATGAAACTAAAAATGATTTAGCATTAATTGATTATGTAAAATTTTTTTGTATCACTATATTATTCAAAACTTTGATTTTGATTCAACTATATAAAACTGGATCCATAATTGGCTTGTTTGGTTGGAAGGTGGGAATGGAAGGAATGGAAATTGAGGAAGGAGGTTGTATTTCCTTTGGTTTGTATGCACATAAAGGATCAAAAGGATTGGGATGAAAAAAATGTGAGATTCACCTATATTCTTTTGGTCCGTGATGGATGGATGGAAAGAAATGGAAAAGGCAAACCATTTAATTAGAACCAAGACATTTACTACGGAAAGTAAATGGAAAGCTTCCAGAATATGATGAAACCAATTGCGGTAGACTCCAGAAAACCTTTTTTTAATATTAATATTAATATTTTACTTTTACTTAATTAGAATGAGTATATTTATTAATAAAAGAGAATGAAGGAATTTTTTTATATGAAAAATATATTTAATGAAATCAATTAAGAGAAAAAATGTCTTTTTCTTATTATACGATCATACTAAATAAAGTAAGTGATAGCTTTTCTTTTTTTCTTTTTTCGCGTACTATTTCATTTCATTTCTTTCCTATTATACCAAAAATAAAAGACTGCATAGTACTATTTTAATACATTTGAAATGATAAAATTGAGATAAATTTTTAATTACTAAAATAACACAAAACAATCTTTAAAAGAACCAATTGAAACAAATACTATATCTTCGAGAGACCATATATAATGAAGTTTTGGTCTATATAAATATACACATGCAATTAGGTAACATTTTTAAGGAAGTGAAGATTAATAATTATATTTATAAAACAAAACCAATTAAAATTCTTTGTCTGATTACCTGTAATTGTTGTTCTTCATGGCTGACCAAGAATGCATCTGCACCAAGGTGTTCCAATGCTTCATTCTTTTTGTTCGGGGAGGAGCTTATCACAGTGACCTTCATATTGAAAGCTTTAGCAAACTTGACAGCCAGGTGGCCAAGCCCACCTAAGCCTACCACACCTAGGTGCTGACCTGGCTGACACAGTCCATGGTGCATCATGGGGCTATACACAGTAATCCCAGCACACAATAATGGACCTGCACCATCTAGTGGTAAACTGCTTGGTATTATGACTGCGAAGTGTTCGTTCACAACTAACTTATCTGAGAAACCACCGTAGGTTATTGATCCATCATGGTAACGAGCACTAAAGGTTAAAATCATTTTTGGACAGTAAGTTTCCAAGCCTTGATCGCAATTGGAACATGAGCCACATGTACCCACAATTCCACCCACACCTGCAATTTCGCCGACTCTGAATTTTGTGACTTTGCTTCCTACCTTTGTCACTTGCCCCACAATCTCATGCCTACACATGTTTTGACAATTGAAAAGAACAAGAAAATCGATTAGGTATATAGGGCATAGTTAGAACTTAGGATTGAGCTCAAATCAATCAAAATGTATGAGATTAGAAACTAGGAAGAAAAAGCGTACGTACCCTGGCACCATGGGATAGATGCTAATGCCATGGTCATTCTTCAGCATATGAGCGTCAGAGTGGCAGATCCCACAATATAGTATTTTTATGGTGATGTCATTATCACCATTGGTCCTGTATAGCGAAGGAAGAAAATGGAGCTCAGTTTGAATTAGAAGAAGCATGTGAATTGCAGAAGAAGCTAATTATAGCAAAAGAAAGAAGAAATTAAACTTTGTGGTGAAGTGGAAGGGCGAGAGAATTCCTGAAGAGTTGGTGGCAGCCCAGCCATAGGCATGGGGTGTCTCGTTTTCTTCTTTTGCAAAAGCTTTTGACATTTTTTGGGGGGTGTAATAGGAAAAAAAAAAGGGAGAAAGAATGAAGATTTTTTATGGGCTTTATAAGATTTGTGATGAAGGAAAGTGAGTTAAGGGTAATTTATAGAGCATATTATGTGCGGAATGGAGCATTGATCAAGAAAAGAAATGACTAAATGGGCACGTAATTAAGCTCGACTATTCAATAGCTAGACTTTTCTTTTTTCATATTTGATCGGCTAATAATTTTCAGCATTGAGATTCATTACATTTACACCTACACCAAATGTTGGATAAAAAGACCCAACCCCAATCATCATTTTAATGTGATTTCAATATCTTTTTTTTCTTGGTCAATAATGTCTACCAGTATCTTTTTTTTTTAACTGAATAATGTTCGTCAATATCAGGCATATGGAAGGGAAAAGTAATATGAGATCGGCAATAGGTCACGTATCAGAAAAGCCCAGCTTGCCCTACATATTTGGATTCACAAGTTGTGAAGCCTGCGGCCCATACATTTATAATATCGAATGCTCTACTGCGCTACCTAGAAATATTTTTCCAACTTTTTTTTTCCTTAATTATTAAAGTAATTTTCACAATTTTTTTAAACTTATAAAAATTTCTTATTTATTTTCAAAACAAATACAAACATCTCCTGAAATAAAAAGTTATCTTGCATCTTAGATCATTTTAAATTTTTTGACTAAAATACTCATAATTTTATTTTTTTTTGTTTTAAAAATTATGTATTTACATTAATAAAAAGCATTTTAGTTAAATTTTTAAATTAGACTAAAATGTAGGATTTTTTTGTTTTAAGAGAGGTTAATATATTTTTAAAATAAAAAAATTGTGTAATTTCAATAAAATTTAGAGAAAATCTATATTATTATTATTTTAAAAATATACACAAACATCCTTGAGATAAAAAGTTACCTTATAAATTAGATTATTTTAAATTTTTGACTAAAATGCTTTTAATTTAATTTTTTTTAATTTTAAAAATTATGTATTTAGATTAATTGCGAGTATTTTAGTTAAAAATTTTAAAATTAGATTAAAGTATATGATTTTTTTAAAAATTTCAAAAGAGGTTTATATATTTTAAAAATAAAAAAAAATTGTGTGATTTTAGTAAATTTTGAAATCTATATTGTTATTATTATTATTTGGCTTAAAGAACTAAGCCTTTTTCCTGAGTCCTTTGGTATATGGACATTTATCAACTATAATTACTCTATTTTTATGCTGTAAATAGTAGAATATCATTATGTTAATTTGAAAATTATGCCCAAGTATTTTGAACAATTATCGCATAGGATTCATTTACCATTCATATCGAATTCCATTATTAGGAACGTTAATTTCTTTACATGGAAATTCTTTTGGCTAATTTATTGAAGAAAATAAACAAGATTGCTCGACTAAGTAGAAAGGACAGAACTTCAAAAAAAAATTAGGTGATGATGTGCTTGTAAAAATTACACACTGAAATTTTTTATTGGACTTAAATACAATTTCTTAAATTTTTGTTACCAAATTTTTTAATTAAAATATAATAATTGTATAGTTTTTTAAATAATAATATGACAATTATATAATTTAATTAGAAAAAATATATTCGCTTGTAAAAATCATATACTTATTTTATTATTATTAGATCTAACAATAAAAATATAAATAACTTTTTATAAATTTTTTAGGTAATGAATTTTAAGGAGAAGAAAGGGTAACGCGTGAAGATAAATTAGAAGAGGGCGACCAAAGAAGCACGAGGTCCGGTGAGCTTATTATGTTCGGATCAGCCGTTCAGGACTAGTAGGCAATGCTTGCTACTCTTTAGCCTCCATATATATAAGTTCAAATTAAAAATTGTAAAAACAGTGCCCTTAGAGTGAAGAAATTTTAACATAAACCGGATCCTTTTCTCAGTAAATGAACTTATTCGCTATTATGTAATAATAAATTTAATTGGATGAAGCAAATAATAAAAAAAATGAATCATGATGTATTCATATATTGGGACTTTTAATGACACTTATATAATTTAGAAAGAGAAAAAGAAAAAGCTGAGATTGCAGTGCCATTCCCTTGAGGTCATGTTTGGTAGACAGTAATGATATGTTTGGATGAGGTGAAAAGTAAGAGAAAAAGAAAAGGTTAAGAGAAAATAGGGAAGAAAAGTGATTTTGCCTTGTTCAGATGGGAAGGAGAATCGGGAATAGAGAAAGGTAAGGGTAAAAATTGATGTGTGTCCTGTGAACAAATTTTCTCTCCAAAAATAAAAAGATTTTGAGGAGAAAACAAAATACAACGTGCACTACATTACAATCAAAAAGATGTATTCAAGCGTAAACAAAAATAATTAATTTAAACAAATATTTTTTGAATTTTAATTAATTAATATTATAATTATTTATTTCATATCTTATTATAAAATTATTTAATAATAAATAAAATTTATAAAATAATAATATATATTTTTAAATTAAAATTAATATATTACATTTTTATTAAAAAAAAAAACCAACCAATACATCCAAATAGCAGTAGGACGAAAAGTCACAAACAACAAATAATAATTTAAAAATTTTGTTTTGAATTTTAATTAATTAATTAATTAATTAATATTATAATTATTTATTTAAAATTTTATTATAAAATTAATTAATAATAAATATATTTTACGAAATATATGTATATATATATATATATTTTGAAGTAAAATTAATAAATTATATTTTTATAAAAAAAACTTACTACAATGCAGTCAATTTTATTGTAGACGTCCGACTGCTTTTGTCCCGGATGGAATGATTTCTCATCCTATCTAGCAATGTATATATATATACGTATTATTTTGATATAATATATATATATATATATATAATAATATATTATAATATATAATAATATATTATATATAATAGACATTTTAGATATATAATAATATATTATATATAATATACATTTTAGATTAAAAAAATTTATTATATATATATATATATATTATATTTAAATTAACTAATATATATTAAAATAATATTTATAAATAATTTTATATACATTATAATTTAATTAATTTCACAAATATATTTTTTCAAATATTTTTTAATTTTAAATGTGTGCTTTTCAATCAGAAATTTTTTTATTTTATTCAAAAATAATTTCTTCTTATCATTTGAATATTTTTTAAATTAGTTTTTAGTTTTTATTATTTTTATGTTTTTAAAAAATATATATGTAAAAAAATTAAAATAATAACAACATTATTATCATATTTAAAATAACATATTTTTTTCTTTTACATTTTCTCCTCCTCTATTTTCTTTTTCTTCATCTAAACACACATAAGGAGATAATTTTTTTATTTTATTTTTCTCTTCTCTCCTTTTTCTTCCCACTTTTCTCT
Organism: Erythrophleum fordii; assembly: GCA_032878935.1. Lineage (NCBI taxonomy): Eukaryota > Viridiplantae > Streptophyta > Magnoliopsida > Fabales > Fabaceae > Erythrophleum > Erythrophleum fordii. The sequence goes on along the minus strand of JAVQMF010000053.1, from coordinate 40,173,514 downwards.
CTCTTCACTTTGCCCTTCCCTCATTCAAACATAACGTAAAAGATAGGTAAAGAAAAAGAGAGAGGGAAAAAGAAGAGAAGCTAATGGAGAGAGTTTTTTTTTTTTTTTTTTTTACGGAATGGCAATTCCTTCAATGTATGGAAATGTGGTTTATGGAATTACACTGTACTAATTGAAATGATATGGAAAAAGGTCATTTTGTCCTTAATGAGATTTTCATTTTTTTTATTATTCATATATAAAAAAATTGAACTAAAATTAAAAACATACATATATATTTAATTTTTCTATTATTGGTAAATGAGAAAACGATTTTTTTGAATTAAAAAATAAAAATGAATATTTTATTATTTTTATGCCAAATATAAATATTTTAATTTTTTTACATTAAAAATATTATAATTATTTGCACAACTTTTCTTTTTATTCCTTCGTTGTTTTAATTTTATCAAACATATAAATAATTGTTTTTTATTTTTTATATTATACTAGATATAATGTTAAGTCATTCTGATTTTTATTTTATTTTATTTATAAAAAATGTTATTAATTGAAAAATCAAACATACAAACGTAACCAGAATGTAGCAAATTGGGAAGCTCTTATTCATATTGACCGGTTGCTTACATCACTACTTGATAAAGAGTAATGATTATTAATTGAAATACAGCCAAAAGAAAATCAACACTCAAATAAATAAAAATTTTAAGCTTCCCACTGTCACACTATAGAGATTTTGACTCAAATATATTGGAACAAATTTATAGTTCACCCAATGCGCAGCTGCTATTTTTATTTCTTTAAATATAATATGAATTTTTTTTTTAATTTTTTTTAAGGACACGGTTGTTTTCCAACCGTGTCCAATTATTTTTTTTAAAAAATAAACTTTTTTTATTTCCAACCGTGTCCAATTATTTAAAAAAAATTAATTTTTTTATTGTACACAATTACATTGATAGAATAAAATGAAAGGATATGAAAATTCTCAACATGTCTTCGTTACTGCAACTTACAAGCCATAACAGCCGGGAGGAGGAATCCATAAGGGAAATTGGAACAATAGGCACGAGGAGGAAAGAGACAAACTCAGCACTTCACTTTTATGGGGGAAAAACAAAAAAAAACAAGATGGTGCGTCGTAAGCTTCCATTGATGACCTGTGAGTTCTTTGAGTGGTAAAATTGTCAGACTGCGATTCATGAAAAATTGCAACCATGTCTATTTAATTTAAAAAAAAATTAAAAATTAAAAAGTCAATCTTTTCAGTGTTTGTCAACTTGCTAGAAATTTCCTGCACTATCAACATCATTCTGTGTTTGTCACCTTGCTTCATCAACTTCTTCTTCAAGCATGAATTCCAGAAGTTCTTAATCTCATTATTTGTTCTTCTCGGTAACTGTGCTGCAATATGCAAATCAATTCAGAATACAATTTTTGAAACAATAGTTTGATATTTAAAAAATTAAATGGTCCAATAAAAAATTTTATTCCAACCGTGTCCTTAAAAAAAATTTAATTTTTTTTTAAAAATAATTGGACATGGTTGAAAAGCAACCGTGTCCTTAAAAAAAAATTAAAAAGAAAAATCTCATATTGTATCTAGAGAAATAAAAATGGCCACTGTGCATTGGGCGAATTATAAATTTGTCCCAATATATTTGAGTCAAAATTTTAATGGTGACCAATTGTCACCATTAAAATTTTGGCATAATTTTTTTTGTATGAAAGCATTAGTTTCAGTTTTATGTTGCCACTAAAGGTCGTTATTAAATATTTTTAATGGCAATTTTTTTTTGTCACAATTAAAAATTCTATCACAATGCTGTACACTATTTTAGTGACAATTATTAGTTACAACCCTTTTATGTCGCCGCTAAAAGTATGCTTTCAATGATAACATTTTTTGGTTGCCACTAAAAGTCATCATTGAAAGTTTATTTTTTGTAGTGTAACTCTAGGCTAACTATTTTGTTTTGAGTTAAACTTCCCTGCCTCTAGACTTACTACTCCTAATTTTAAAATTTCCATTATTTTATTTTCTCTTATTTATTTATTTAACTTTAGACTAGAATTTTTGACTATTGCAAAGCAAGTTTAGTCAATAGTACTTTAGTCTTATTTGATATTTGTCTTTGCAAGTTCTTCTAATAGCATATTTTGGTTGGAAAACAAGCTTAGAAATTTATATTTCATACATTAATGATCTAATTTACTTTGTTCCAAGCATGAATCTTAACTTGTTTGTGGATGGATTGTTATATATGTTAAATACTCTTGATTTAAATTTTGCTATTTATTCTGCCAAGTTTTTCTTATTGTACAAGCATATTTGATGGGGAGGGGGAAGGGGGAAGTTGTGACTTTGAGGGAAAGCAGACACAATAGCTTGAAATGTCTTAGAAGTGAATAATGAGAATAGTATACTGATAGCTTGAGAGGAGTTATCTGGTGCATTTCATATTTTGCATTTTATCTCTATTCTATTATATGTATCATAGATGAACATAGAAAATATCTCATTGAATCCATGTGAGATATAGAAGAATGGTTGCTTTAAGTAGTGCTAGCAAATTTCTTCTAATGTTCACTATTTATTTAATGTTTACAATAGAATCCTGGGTGATTTAACAATTGCCTAGCTATAGTAGCTAATAGGGTTTCAAGTTTCAATAGTGGCATATAATTCCAACACTTTCCTTTTTCTTGTTCTTAGCCCTAAGCACTTTTGATCAAAATCACCCATTCTTACTCTCTCACACGTAAGGTACCCGTGATCTAATTCAATAATATATAGTTTATAATTGTGATAGTAGAAACTGAATGTATGCCTTCGTAATATATTATTCCCTTATTATACTTCAACAACAAAAGAGAGTGCATAAAGTTCATTGATTTGATTGAGTTACCAGTAATTGTTACTTATTTTACTCTGTGGAATAGTAGAGATCTAATACATGTAGAGTAATTCATCTATGCGCAATAATGGAAAGGCTAGTGTAATCATGCAAAAGGCATATTGAATATTGAATGTCCCGTGTATATATATATATGTGTGTGTGTGTGTGTGTGTGTGTGTGTGTGATACACGTATGGCTACTTCATCTCTTTACTTTCTAGAATCTTAATTCGATTGGTCCCATTTTTAAAAAGCTAATTCGTGATTCATGAATGTTATAATAATGCTAATTACTTTCGTCCACATCATACAGTATACATTACATGAATAGATCAATTTTCAAAAGAAAAAAAAATTACATGGCGGCATATAAGTTTAATTAAATTTAATAACTCTTCCAGAAATTCAACAGTCATTGTTGTTTCGTTCATAAGAAACTTTTTTGTTCTATATATCCTGAACCTATTTGTTCATTCCCTTGTGAAAAACAGAGTCCTCTTCCAACTTGTACCAAGCAGGGAGGAATTTAACAGTGTTGAATATATTAATTTGTTGAGCAGGTATGTTGTCTTAATCTAATTATGATGAATGAAAGTGGCAAAGATGCTGAATGATGCTTTATATTATGTGTTGATTAGGGGTACCTCATCAGTTTTAAGGGCCCATGATAATGCTTTAAATAAAATAATATTGAAATATATTGATGAACAAATGAAAGAGACTCAAAGGTAGCAAATGGCAATTATATAAACTTCTTTTAAGTTTCTAGAAGACTAAGAAATCAGTAATTGTACACCAATCATAGTGTTTTTTTTTTTTTGGGTTAAAACTCTAAACATGATGTTATGAACAGCTAAGTTTGTTGCATAATAAGAAAGTACAAAAAACAATAAAAAGAAATTGTGAACAAGAAATAAAATCGATTAATCACGTGGGATCATGCTTTCCATCATAAATTGCTTATGATATTTGATCACAAAAGTTACATTTATAAGATTTTATTTTAGTTTTATTAAAAAAATTCATATGTATTTCTCCTTTCATTGGTATGAATTATATTAGAAATATCTTTTTTTTTCTTGGGTCTAAAAACATTATTATGCAAACCCATACATCCTTCTGCATGTTTATAAATACAGCATCATTACTGATATATAATTATTTAGGTGGTGCCCATTCTTGTTATCAGTTTTAAAAAGTTAAAGGTACAGAAGTTGAACCCGAATTTTATTGAATTTGAATTTAATAGCGTTGAACATGAAATTTAATGAAACTGTATACGAGCAATGCTGGCTATCTTATTGATTTATGATACGAATTGGGAGTGCTATATAATGCTTATTGCTCAAGTGACTTCTATTAAGAATTTAGATATGATTGAACCCATTTGAAATTATTCTTTTCTAACATCTTATTTTATAATTGATCCTAATCAATTTTGATCTTGTTCTTTACATTTGAACTGCATTATTTGGACTTATGTTTACATTTATTTTTGGTAATTTATATTGAGATTATAAATTTTATACTTGTCAATCAAAATTATGAAATAAATTTTTAAAAAAATTAAAAAATTATTTAGCGGCAACTTTTTTTTTGCCACAAAAAATCTTTTGCTATGAAAAAACTAACCGTAATGAAAAGTTGCCACTAAAAAAATTTAACTGTAATTTTAAAACTTTTGATGATTACTTTTGTTGTTGCCAACATTTTTTTAGGATATTAAATATTTAAAATGCTAAAAGAATGAAAATATTTTTATTCAAAATCGACTATAAAAACCATCTATTGCTATTTTGTTTTGTATAAGTTACTTCAACTATAAAGCTCATTTTTTTTATCGACAACTAAAAAAAGTCACCACTGAAAATGCATTTTTAGTTGGTCATTGCTAAAAGGGTATAATTACCATTTTGCTAAAGTTCTTAATAGCGACACAAAAAACAAGTCATCGCTAGAAGTCTTTTGTGGCAACAAAAACGTCGCAACAAAAGACTTTCAATGACAACATGATAAATCACCACTAAAAATATTTTATGGTGACAAAATTGTTGATACGAAAAAGTGCTTTTGTAAGGACTTCTCAAGTCACCACAAAAGACTATTAGTGGCAACATATTTCCCACAAAATGTAACATTTAGATTTTAAATACTTAATTTATACAATAATATTTAAAAGTTCTTTAATAATATACATTTGTGGAAAATAAAAGCAACAATGTTAATCCAAGATAAAGGATCAACTGAATAAACAATTCGAATATCCATAATATAAATTCTTCTTATAATTTTTAAAGTAATCATCTAACATAATCTATAAGGAGTAAATGCAAACTAAAATAAACTAAGTATTGCATAACATCATCTTATTATATCACAACTTAAAGTATTGTTATTTTTTCAACTCTACTTGTCAAATTTGACTAAGATACTTATTATAAATCCTTCTTTTGCCATTATCAAACCTTTGACTTAGAAATGCTAAATACAAAAAGGCGTAGATGAAAAACTAAATCTCAATAGCTAGTAGAATTTTAAAGTAATATTCCCAATTATAAATATCAAACTTTTAATAAATAATTCAATTAAATAAAATGCATACATTTCTCATGATGTAAATCAACCAACTTTCCAATTATTTCAATAAAAACCAAATAATATATATATATATATATAAACCATTTTATCTTTATAATTGCTTTAGTATAAATGCATAACTCTGAAAATCATATGCTCATTCCATAAAGGCAACTAGATAAGTAGGATTTAACCACAACCCTTATCTCCAAGTGGCTCTATAATATAAAGAACATTGCCATTCACTCACTTGTCTCATACTAGTATGAAATCTATGACCTTAAAGGGCTGGCCCCACCTAAGTGCACTAGGATATAGGCATACACCACCTCATCCATTCGTCATCAAATAAATATTTTCCTTAGGACTTTCACCCAAAGCATAATTCGTTGGGACTTTTGCAATTAAATAAAAGGCATACATTTAAATAAAATGCATACATTTCTCATGACTTTTGCAATGTAAATCAACCAACTTTCTAATTATTTCAATAAAAACCAATTTAAAAAAAATATGTAAACCATTTTATCTTTGTAAATTAGTTCATTATGAATGCATAGATTAAAAAATCATATACTCATTCCATAAAGACAACCAAATAAGTGATATTCAACCACAACACCCATCTCAAAGTGGCTCCATAATATAAACTACATTGCTATTCACCCACTCATTTCATACTAGTGTGAAATATGTGACCTTAAAGGCTGGCCCCATCTCAGTGTACTAGGATACATGCATACACCACATCATCCAATCATCATCAAGTAAATATTTTTCTTGGGATTTTCACCCAAAGCATAATTTCTTGGGACTTTCATCCAAAACATGGCATGGCATCAACTCATATATGCATATGTTTGAATATAGCATTTTCCAAAGCCTTTTCATTCAAGAGTCAAAAGTAACATTAGCCATTTCATTTAGTTCCATCAAAATTATTTCAATAATAACCAATCTCTCTTCTAACAATTGAATTTTTCTAACAACTCTTGAAATGTAAAAACATGTGCATAAATCATCATTTCAACAAAACATAAGAAACTATAAGAATTATATTTATGGATATTAGCAACCTCGATTAGATGCCAAAGAGATACAAGCCAAGCAATCTATAAAAATTCCCCACCTAAGTATCTACAATAATTAGAATATATAAATATATTAAATTTAAATATTATATAATTCACTTTTAAATTATCTAATTCTACTATTTACAACCAATAAAAGCCTTTCTAAGCTAGATACTTCCCCAAACACGCCTCACCTCACTTGATGTAATACTTTGTTTTCCAATTATCACACTAAACAAACAAATTACACCCCTATAATTAATTTATAGTATTACACAAACACATACACGCATAATTATGGAGTATACAAATTATCTTAATTATACCTTTATCACAAACCCAAATTCTACCTAGACAACACATCAAACACTTAATATGCATCCAACATGATTAACATAAATTAAATACCTAATCATTAATTCAACCCTACCAATTATATCACTAAAAGTTCAATTGCATATTTAATTAATCAATTGTAACCTTAATTAAGAAAACCTCAAAATCCCCAAATCACCAAAACCTAGAATTCAAATATCATAATTTCTAAATTCCAATTAGTTCAAAGTAGAGCCAAAGGAAAGTAGAATATTTTCTTTCTTCTAGTACCTTGGCCAAATTCTCAAGCAAAGATCTCAAATAAAGCTTGTAAGATGACGAGATGAAATTTCTTAATCTGCCAATCCCTTATGTAGGATCTACATCCCTTGTAAAATGAGTGATTTAATTTTTCTAAAATGTGTTCTAGGGTATAGTAAGTGATATAGGCATGGGTTAATCCATACGTTATGGGTAAAGGTTAATATTCATAAGAAAATAACCTTTGGTAAAGTTAATTCATTAAAAGAGTTACTATTGGACTATTTAATAAATAAATAATTCTAATTTAATTAATAGGATTTTCTATTTCTTTTTATTTTAATTAGGTTAAGGCTCACTCTTGGTCTTTCATCTTTTCCTATCATCTCTTTTCTTCGTTAACCCAATACAACTTAAACAAGATGGCTCACCAACTAACTACTAAATAGTCCATTAAATAAAATAAATCCTTATAATTTCCAAATTTTAAAAAAAATAATATCTACACTAAATCCTCAAATACTCAAATAGATGAAATTAAATCTTAATTGTCCAATATTCAAGTAATTCATGTCTAACCTAAATTCATTAAATAATAAATCAACTAAATACTAATTAATTCCCCAAAAAAATCAATTTCCACATCTCAATTAGTTATTTAATAATAAGTTGAATTGATTAATAATTCCTTATTTAATTATAGACATTGATTTATTGATTTAGAATGTTACCCAAAATGTCTTTTAATGATGACATTGTAATCTCGCCAATGAAGATAGTTTTAAAGGCAACTTTTATTGCCACAAAAGGCTAAAGCTTTTAAAATTTTTTCCTTGACAACCAAAAAATTTTAGTGTCAAAAACCCATTTATTGCATCCCTATGCATTTTTCCCCTTCCTCCTCTAATCCCCTGCCCTAACAGAGAAACAAAAAGAGCATCATTTAGTATCATCCACCTCCAGCCATCATCCAGTCATTACTCTGCCACCACTAACATCCTCTTACTTATCAGAGCTACTCCTTTTATTTGTCACTAGTAGGCTCATGGAGAATGCCATGGATTTGCAGAGGTTTTATCTCATGTGACCTGCTTTCTCCTTCTTTATCACTCACATTCTTCTTCCATTTTTCTTCCTCTATTTCATTCCCTTAGGAAGGATTACATTACAAACACTCATATTTTCACCCTAATCAAAACCTTGCTTTTTTTCATCTTCCATTTAGTAAATTTTTCTAGTGGATTTCGTCTCGATATTCAGAGGGGAATATATGATGTTTCATATTGCTTAATATTGGGAAACTTCAGGTTGACCAATTTCTTTATTTTGTACATGCTTTTTTGTATAAATTTATGTAGAGAAAAGAAGACAATTTGAATAATCTAGGGAGCTAACAACTTTTTTTTTTTATTCTTCATTCTTTCATTTTTAATAGCTATTTTTTTTTTTTACTTTATTGATTGATTTTCCTTTGCAAAGTCTTCAACAAACTATAATCAAATGCTGAATCCTTAGGTTGCCCTATTCTTGTTAGTGATTCATTGTATAACTAGAAAATTGGTGCTTTGAATATTGGGTGATTTTTCTTTGAATTTGCATAGAAAGGTTTGCAATGTGCATTAAACTTTTACTTTGTAATGTGCACTAAATATTTCTAAAAGAAAATTAGGTTTTTGTGAGTTTTATGTTTGAAAAATTTATTTTAAATTAAAGTATTTAGACTCTCAACAGCACGCTCAAAAAAAGATGGCAGTGCTTAAGTATTGCAAGTGATTTCAAAATACCAAAATCCATAATTTTAGTCTTTCTCCTTCATATATATCTTTTTTCATTTATGATTCCAAAATACCAAAATTTGTATTCTTTAGTTCTATTTTCTTATAGATGGTAAGAGTGCAATCCTAACTACATTGTCTATTGCATTTGGTTATCAAGTAAGAAGAAGTCAAAGAGCAATGACTCTAAGAGATTTTATAAACACTGGTTGCAGGTCTTTGTGTGCTTATTCTTTTTTAAGTGTTGCTGTGAGTGTTTCAAGTGTGCAATTTTAAACGTAGTCTTGCTGATTTTGCTGTTGCTAGTTGCTATGAGAATTTTTAGGAAGCATTTCACTAAAGTTCTTTTTACTCTTGTGCACTAAGGTTGCTTATGTGTTCTGTTCATTGTGATTATTATTGTCAACTTGTTGTTTCAACATAATAAGACCATAATTATGGTGATTGCTTTCTCACACACTTATGCATACATGAATGACTTGTTCATTATATAGAATGCTAACAATGACTAATTTTGCACTTGAAAAAAAAATTCAAGCCAAACATAATGTTCTATTTGCATGTCAAATCTCTAGCTCCTTATCATATCAATCTTTTACGGTGACTATGTTGATTGTAATGGGCAGTTTGGTATAAAACTTAGCATCCAAATTCAATACAATAAGACCATAATTGTTAATGATACTATCAGGATTCATTAGGGCCCATATGCTTAAAATGTGTGATAGTTCAAGATCTTATCTTTTGTTTTAGATGATTCTAAAATAGAAGATGATCTTTAGAAATACAACAACATTTTAAACATCAAAACTTAGATGGGCCCCGATGAATACTAACAGTATCATTAACAATTATATATGGCCATATTATATTACTCTTAAGCACTACATTTTATTTCAAACTGTCCATTCTTTATGTCACACCATTCAACACAGTCACAACAACAGGTCCATTTAGACTTTATTTTTCTATGGCTATGATAACGCCAAATTAATGGTGGTCAATTTGAGGGGTTGTCTTTATATATATGGTCTTTTGAAGAGATATCTTTTTCAAGTCATAGCTATATGTCACTCTGATGTTACTATGACACTTGATCTTCACTTTTTTGACTTGATGTTTTTATTTGCCTAAAACTACTTCTATTTGTATGATTAATACTTTTCCTCTTTTATCTAAGGAATAGGAAATCTAAGTTCAGCAATTATATCATAACTAGTCTTTTATAAATGATAGTAAGATTATTTTATGTAATGTGTATAACTAAATTTTAAGAGAATAAAAAAGATTCTAATGGCAATTTTAGTTACTACTAAAATTATTTAATTAAAAATACTTTTAGAAATGACTATTGTCGCCACTGAAAATCCTATTTTGGTGGCAACTCATATCACTACTAAAAATATCCTTCAACTGTAACATTTTGCAAAAGCCAAATTAATAAGATTTTAGTGGCAACAATTGTACACACTACTAAATAGTTTTAGCAATAACTTTTGTTGCTACTAAATATTATTTTCTGCAACAACTTGTTAGTCACCAATTAATATTATTTTTAGTTGCAACTTATGTCACCACTAAATACCATTTTTAGAGGTGACTTTTTGGTTACCACTAAAAACCTATTACTATAAAGGCTCTAGCAACAACCTACAGCAACTAAATGTTGCCACTCAAAACATTTAGTGGCAACAATTAAAAGTGATATTTTTTTGAGAAAATTATGTTTAAGAACCAAGAAGTGAAAAAATTTATTTTTAAGGACCTTTACTACTAGGTTCAATTAATTGTTGTTAAACTCAGTGGTAATCATCCTAAAATAAGTGGTAATAGGTCCTTAAAAATAAATTTCTTCACTTTTTGGTCCTTTAGTATAATTCTCCCTTTTTTTTTTTTTTTGGTGATTTGTGCAGTAGAGGATGCTAGCATTGGAAAAGTACTTGTGAAAATTGGTGGTACGCCAACAAAGAAGAAGATAAAGAAGACAAAGGAATAAAGATTGGTTAATGGATAATTTTATTTCCTTCTCTAATGTGTAGCTTGTATGGCAAAATATGAGTGATGTGGCTATTCATTAAATTTCACATGTATTAAGTACTTTCCAGTTTCCACATCATTTGTAGCATTGCACCTGGTTAACAATGTTTTAACAAATATTGATGATAGGGACCTTTTTGCAAAGTTTTGAACTATAAATATCAAACTACAAGAAAATAAAGTGTAAGGAACAAATTAAAAATTTAGTAAAACTATAAGGACTATGAGTTAAATTTAACCAAAATTTTATTATGAATCAAAAAGCAAATTATATATAATTCTTTTAAGTTTTGTTAAAATTATACGGGCCTCTCGTTTATTTTTAAAATATATACACAACTTTCGTGAAACAAAAAGTTGTACTATACTTTAATTCAATTTTAATTTCTTTATTAATATATCTTTCACTAATGTAAATTTTTTCGGATTAAATTTTATATAAACAAGATCTACTCTTTTATTTTTATCTGTACATATATGAAAACAAAGTCTATTCTTTCTTATTTTTATTTGTGCATATTTTGATATAATACATATATGTATATTTAGATTCATGGAGAGTATTTTAGTCAAAAAATTTAAAATTAAACTAAAGTATATATTTTAAAATTAGATAAGAGGTATATTTAATTTTAACAAAATTCATGAGAAATTTTTAAAATTTACTCTAAATTAAATTGATAGAAAGAATATAGGTTACATATTAAAAATTATTTTAAAACAAAGATTTTTTTTTTTCTGTACTAATTCTTAATTATAACCTTAACACATGCCACTAAGTCTAGCTTTCCCCCTCATACCATCTTCCTATTGGCTCTAACGATTTGTTTTTCTTTCCGCTTAATTCTCTTTTCCTCCGTTTTGATTAGGCCTACTTTGATCAAGAAAAGATTGTAATTTTTAAAAAATTGGGGATATAAAAAAAATTAGGGAATTTAGCTCTTCTATCATAAGATAACTTGAGATAACAAGGAAACAATTATATAAATAAATTAGAATTTTTTAAAAAGCCACCTACTCCTTCCATAGCCTCTCTACAATTTAGATCAATAGATAACATTTTCAATTTCTTAATGAATAGAGAATATTTTGTTACAATTTAATGTTAACGTATTACAATTATAATCAAACCTTAACTAATTTAGATAGTAAAATATGATCTCCTAAATAATTTATAAATATTCACTTAACAATATAATATTTTGATATATTTTTGGATATATTAACCTTTTCTGAGATTTGGTAAAATTAAGCATAATATCTCTTTTATTTTAAAAATATAATCTAACTCTCTTGACATTTAATATATATATATAGTACAAAAACCTCTCATCCAATTCACTTTTTGTTAACGAAGCTAACTTTTTGCACATAAAACAATTTTATTTTAATATACTAGTAAAGACAGTTAAGTTAATGTTAAATTTTAGCATGACATTATAATTTTATTTTTAATATAATAGTAAAGATAACAAATAATTTTATTTTCGAAAAAAATGTATATTGCAGTAGAAAGTTAACCTCATCAATAAAAAATAATTTAAAAATAAAATTTTTGTAATATATATCAAATGTTAGATGAGGCAAATGATATATACTTTTAAAACAACAGAGTTACATTTTAATTAAACCTTGTGAGAGTTTAGTATAATTTACTCAAATTCTTGACATAATATCACAATTTTTATGTTCAAGGGGTTAGAGATTCAATCCTTGTAGCTTCTGTTTATTTTAATTAAAATTGTGTCTTACCAGGAGATGATATTAACACATGACCAAGCTTAAAATTAAGTTGTCTACAATTAATGTTTTGATTTGTAAAAATGTGGGTCAAAGGTTGTTTCTGTAAATCTATCATAAATAGGAATTCTTTATTTATAATATTTGAGAAGGATGGGGGTAAAGTAAAACAAAAAGATAATTATGAACTAACAATAGAAACAGAGACAAAAAGATATTTGGGAAATTTTTCTAAAAGCAAAGACTTGCCACGATAAGAAACTACATACTTGCATGAGATCAATATGAAATTAAAAATAATTAAATAAACTAGACTAATTAAAATAAAATAAATAAAATCATGTTCATTACAAAAACTGTGCCCATGCATCAAACTTTTTTAAGCCGTCACAAGTTGTATAAAATGGACGAGACTTTGTTGTTTCCAACAATAGGTTTACTCTTGGACGCTGTTATGAAATCTCCAAACAATAACCATTAGATTAGAACACAAAAATCGCGCCAATATTTCAGTTACATGAAATTCAGAACAATTAATAATACTCAAAATATATAACATTTTGAGAAGAGTTGAAACTATTTCATGTATCAAAAGGTCTTACATTCGCTATTTTGAGACTAAATTACAAACAATATAATAGCATAGGCCCCCAAATCATAGATGAATAAAAAACAATAAGAACCTTTGGTAATTTCAAGGGAGTACGAAAATCCATAGCCAAAAATTTTGGGTTTCAAAACCCTTGAAACATGGAAACAAGTAAAAGCAAAATATGGGTTCTAAATCTAATATAGAGCAGCTCTTCTAAGGGAGATAATGAGATCAAAGTATACCTATAATAATGCTCAAATCTATTGTTTTTCTTGGAGAACTCTTAAATGAAAGAGATTAGGCAAAATTATAACTCTCAATATCAAAGAGTTACAAAGACTAGTATAAAGCCAAATCCTAACTAGTATGAATATGATAATTAACTTATGAACGAATTGAAAGTTGGAACTTCTTTAATGGACTTATATAGCTCGACTTAAAATGACTTGTTTCAATTCATTATTTAATCAGTTTAAATAGTGCTAAAAACTTAAACTAAATTATTTGATATTATTAAATAATATGTTAATTAGTATAATAATTTATTAATGCTGGTCCACAATATTAAATAAATAATGCAACGTGAAATACTTAATCTCATCATCATTGGATAAACTCCTTAAATGTGGCGTTATTTTTATGCTTGTGTTATAATTCCTTTAATATAAGAGAAATAAGCAAAAAATAATTAAAATTAATGAGCGTTTGTATAAAATTTCGCAAATTTTCAATCGTTATTTTCCTGATGCGAGAACAAATCAAGCAAGAAAGTTAAATCCACTAGGAGGTGGATCGTCCGGCTTTGTTAAAGCTGTCTCTAAAATTTCTTTCTTAAGTAGACTGCTAAATTAGTAATTAAAGCTAGGGCAACACCTTTCTATCTTGCAAAACATAAAGGACAGTCTTGTTCTGTCGAAGCTTTCTCTTACTGATTTATTAATAACTCGTAATATAACCAGAAACCTTCACATGCCATTTCTCAAACTCGTATCCTACTTTCTCCATCTTGCCTTCTTTAAGTTTGCCGCTACTGAACCAGATGGCCCTGTTTACTTTGACCACAATCGCCCAACCAACAATTACTTCACTTCCAGCAGCGCCAACCAGTTCAACCTTTACACTCTTTTGTCTGACTTGTCTTCCAACGCCGGCGGCACTGCCGAATTCTACAACATCACCGCGGGCAACAAAATGACCAAAGACGTTGTTTATGGACAGTTTATGTGGCGGGGCGACGTTGCCCATTAGCATTGTCAAGATTGCGTTGCAGACGCCACCTACCGAATAGCCTCAGAGTGTATCTACAACAAAGAGGCCATCATTTGGTATGATGAGTGCTTGGTCCGCCATTCAGACCGTTCTTTCTTCTCTAACCTCGACGTACAGCCTTCAGCTCAACGCTTGACGATTTTGGATCCTGAGAATATTAAGGGAAATCGAAATCGATCATCTCGATCTCAATTACTGTTGGAGAATATGTATGTGTCAAAAGGAAAAGAGAAAAAGAGGAGTCCCACATTGCTCAAACAAATGAAGGTCAAAGAATATAAATATTAACATGTGATTATGGAAGAGCAAAATGGGCCTAAGAGGAGAATGAGTTCACGCGCACAAAAAATTAGGCTAACATAGTTGAGCACAGTTGAAATTCGGTGATTTGCCCCCCTGCACGTAAAAATATACGCGGTGTTGGACAATTTTTACTGTTATCAAAATTTATTTTTTAAAAATTAAATATTTTTAAATAATCATATGAATTATAGGTGAAAATTCTTTTGGGACAATAACTTTCCCAGCCTCTGTTGCAGTTAGAACAGGAGCGACACGAACCCGAAAATGGACCCACACCAGCTAGATCGCCAACTTTGAATTCTGTGACACTAGGACCCACCTTTATCACTTGTCCCACAATCTCATGCCTAAACATGACCCATTGTTTAGAAAAACAAGTATTCTATTATGTATTGTAGTTTTAAGTGGAAGGAAGTCAGGAACGAATTACTCAAACTATAGAATTGGGAAAGGTACCCAGGAACCATGGGATAGATGCTGTGGCCTAATTCGTTTTTGATGGAATGAACGTCAGCGTGGCAAATCCCACAATAGAGAATCTTGATGGTGATGTCATGATCACTGTTTGCCCTGTATATTCAAGAATAAATAGTGAAGCTTAATTGTGTATAAACTGATGTTGCGGATAGAAGGAAGAAGCATGTATAGGTAAGTGATATATGTGTGTGTGTGTGGCTGTAGTGTCTACCTTCTGGAGAAGTGGAAGGGGGAGAGAGCAGCAGAGGAGTCTTTAGCAGCCCACCCATATGCAGGTGTTTGCTCCTTTTCTTGTCCTGAGAAATTGTTTGCCATGTTGTTTCAAATGGCTATGGAGCTATATCTATCTGATCGTTCAGGAGTTGATTATATATATAGAGTTTGGTGAGGGTAGTTTTTTAGGGTGAAATTTCCATGGTCATGCGTTTGTACAGTGAGTCTCTCGCTGCCTCTTCAAAAAAGAAGCAGAGAACATTCAATTTCGTATGTTGAATTGAATCTAGAATTTAAGACCCAAGAGGACGACAACGCCTTTCATAGCTGCTATATCTCATTATTGGATTTGGATCCCTCACGCTTAGACCTGATCATGGGTCGGGAAGTCCGCCCAGCCGATAGGTTCGGTTTGAAAAATATGGATATGAGCCTGAAAAAAAATCTAAAAAAAAAAGAATCATTTTTTAAAAAGTCTGAATAAAAAAGAATTGAACTTGGGTTTTTTTTTAAAGTCTGACTCGAACCCGAGTCCGAACCCGCCCGTATTATAATTATTTTATATATTATTAATAAATAATATTATTAAAATATTTATTTATAACTATAAATATAAGTAAAAAAGAATTATATAATATATGATTATTATTATTATTATTATTTTTACTTATTTTATAATATATTATTAAGAATTAATTATAATACAAATAAAATAAATTATTAATAGTAATATTATTAAAAGAATTATTATTTTAAGAGGTTTTACTATCTTATATATATATATATATAAGTTATTTAAATTTTTTGTAATTTTTTAATAAGTTATTTAGAATTTAAAATAAGAATAAAAGTATACCTAACAAATAATTATATATATATATATATATATATAATATTTAAAATTAAAAAAAAGATACAAATATATATATAAAAGAGTTGTGTAAAATGGACCGGTCCGGGCCCGATCCTATACTGTTTAAACAGTGTCGGGCCCGACCTATAAAAATTTACAAATTTTTTATAAGTTTAGCTTATTTTTAAACAAGTTTGGCCTGTGATCAGGTCTACTTGTATTCATGTTGGATCCCTTCTCGTTGCCTTATATTCTTTTTAAAAAGGGAATTCATTTCCTCTAAAAAAAATTTAAAAGAAAATAAATTTGTGAGAAACATAAAACAAAATAAAAAATGCCAGGATTTATTTCCCCCATTATTTTTGTGCTGACATACTGGATGACATAAATCAAGCATAGATATCGTCTCCATTTTAAGAGGTCAAAGCTCTGACCAAAATGGAGGGTGGAAAGGGTCTTCGTTTTTGTTGAAACTACATAAAGCACGAACTATAAATGGAAAGTCAAATATTTACTTAAAAAATTATAATTTAAGATATTAAATTAAAGATAATTATATTAAAAATTTTAAATTATTTGATATTTATTTCCACAGCTTCAATTTTAAAACATGATCGTTGTGATAACTCATATCATTTGCCTTCGAGCGCTCAGCGTAGCCTTTATGAAATATTTAAGGTTACGTCCCTATCATTTTCCCCTTCTTCCCTTATCTGTATTGGATTCCGCTATTTGCCTTTGTCCATATGCTTCATAATTTTGTTTTACATCTTGGCATAGGATAAGACCATCGAACAATGCACTTGCGAGGATCTGATCCAGTGTAGCTTACATTTGTACATTTTGGAGGAAAGGATAGTAATAACCCAAATTTTCAAAAAAAAAAAAAGAAATAATGAATATATAAATTTAAATTTAAGGAAAGATGTCTAGAGATTAAAAACATCTGATTTAGAAAATAATATAGCCACTCAAATTAACTTAAATTAACATTAACCCTGCAGATTCAGGGGTTTTAGAAAAATGTGGGCCCTATAACAAAAAAAGAAAAAAAAGTGAGCCCTACAAAAAATAAAAACAAAAAGCTATAGGATAAACAATAATAACAATGCACAAATCTTTCTTATACATTCAAAGTCGTGGTTTGTCACCGTTTATTTGACACTACTCTTAAAATACTATTCACAATGTTGCGTTGTTAGCCCTGTTATTTTTATTGTGATATACTGTTTATTATACTGTGCTGCACTGTTTATCTATATTTTTTAAAAAAATATATCTTTTTTTATTTTTTTTAGGAGACTCACCTTTTTTTTTTTTTTAAATCCCCATATTTGCAAGGGTTATTGCTAGTAATGTAAAATAATACACGAATAATGCGTTGGTGATGTGATATTGTAAATAGTGCAAATAAATAGTGTCGAGCCATGAGTTATATATATATATATATATATATATATATATATATAATAGATTATAGGGCATACTTAGGCTAAACAAAATTTTAAATGAGTCAAATAAATTCTAGGGCTTTGAAAAATATCTTAGGGACCATTGAATTTGAATTATAATTGTGCTGAATTTCCCACTTCATGTGCAAACTCAAAGAATTAGGAATTTGAATATAAAGAAAAAATCACAACTCGTATTATACATAGAATTGTTGGATATGAAAATAAAAAAGAATAAAGATGTGAATAGAATAAAATAATCACATTTAATATAATCTAATAAAAAATGAAAATGTTATTTCATTTATATGTTTAGTTAAATAAAAAATGTATTGCAATAGAAAAGAATGATAGAAAAATAATTTTCGTACCCCTATTTATAAACATAATAAAAAAAGTAATGATAATAAGTATATAATAGATTTTTTATAAATTAGATACAACAATTATTTTCAATTTGCATGCTTATTTATAAGAAACAAATTTCCTCCTTTTTTTCTAACGTTTGGATAAAATTTGGCTATTAAATGAGATATAAAAAAAAATTTCTCTATCTGTTTTTACATCATACTAACTATCAAACAAAATGTAATTGTCATTAATTGAATTGAACTAAGCAAAGACTTATGTTTAACAATTAGTAACAAAGAATTAGACATGAGTTCTAGCCATTGGTCAAGTGGTTGTCATGTTGGGTTATCACAAGTTCAATTAATAATTATACTTAGAGAGCAGCGAATATATGTGATATGCCAAAAAAATAATTAAAATTATGGTATACATAAAAGTGAAATGGGATAAGGTGGAACAACCTAACAGAAAGTGGAGCGATATCTGAGAGACAAAGGTAGAGGAGGTTAAGGTAGAGGGAGCTATAACAAACAAGTAAAGAACCCTAAAAAATAAAATGTGATATATATGCAACTAATAAAAGAAAGATAAAGAAAGAAGAAATATTAGACTAATTTTATCTTAGTTCAATCCTTCATGCCTACATCCACTTCTCTTACATTATAAAGGATTTTCTTCCATCAATTTTTAAATTACACTTGTGATGATTTTACATGTCTTCACCACTAATATAAGATTTCTTATCTCATATCAAACTAATACAACACTAAGGTTTTATATAAATTCACTCAAAACTCTTTCTTTAAATATCTTTTATTAAACTTGTCCTAAACTTACTTTCTTTACACTAGAAAAGATTTACAAAATAATATAAAGATAAATTCAGAATCTTTATAAAAAAAGAGATTATAATAAGTACACTCTTTTTTTTTTAATTTTTTAAGTTAAATATAACTAGACATTAAGTTTAGATAAAATGAAGAGAACAAAAGAAAACTATAATATAATTTTTATTTTTTTTCTCTACTTCAATTCATTATTTCCTTTTATTTATCTTTTTTTTCATTTATATAAAGATTTTAAAATATATACGTTGGAGAGTAGCTTTTAAAGTAGCCATCTCTGTAATAACCATTGAAAAAATTCTTTTACACCTAGTTTTTTTTCATTCTTTTTTGTTTTTGTATATGTAGGGTAGAGGAAGAGAGAATAATGCTTTGCTTTATTTTTCTTTAATAAATGCACAATAAATAATCTAAACAAGTTAGATAAAAAATTATTTTTTATATAATATAATATATTGCTTTTTATATATAAAAATAATATAATGTGTATAACTTTTGTATATGTTCAGACACATTTTTGACTTTAGGAGAATAATAAATGTGTAAACTCATTTGTTTATTTTGTCATTTTATAAAGATATGATAAGAGTTTTTTCTTTTTTTACACAAAATTCAAAATTAGTATTATAATATTAATTTTTGAAAAAGACAACATATTATAATAAAATATTATATTTAAAACTTTTTGTTACATAATAATTATATCACATTATTGTATCATATGTTATTGACCTTTCAACTCAAAAACAAAGTCTATCTTTTTAAAAGAAATATTACATTAAAAGCATTTGTTACTTTCTGTTATTTAATGAGTTATATTTTTTATTTAATGAGTATTTTGTAAACAATTTTTTTACTAAAATATATAAATCAATACAGCTTAATAAGATGATACAAATAATATAAAGCTTAATTAATTGATTTAGATATTATATCTTAATCAAAATAAAGTTTAATCACAATAATATAATTCGCACAAAACTTTATTTTTATATATTTTATTTATTATTATCTATTAAAAATAATTTAATAACTTTTATTATAATAAGATAATAAATAATATTTAATTATTTTTTACTTAATAATTTTATAAAATTAATTTTAAAATCGTCAAACTAATTTAATATTATACCAAAACTCCAGAATCAACGCCCACAAACATTGGACGATGCGAATTGTTTCATTCTTCTCGTCTTCGTTCTACTTTTTCTTCCTGAAAATTCCCAAATTAGCTCTCGAATTCTAATACTGAACAGAACGCTTTCCCTCGGTCTTTCTCCTTTTTCTCGAAGCTTCATCTCTCTTGCGTCATCTTTCCCCATGTCTTCTTCTTTCCACGAGAAACCCGCCCCTTCCCTTCGGCTATTTGCATTTTCAAGGTTTAAGGTTCCAGCATGCTGCTCCATTAGCGTTCTTTCTTCCTTTGTTCGGCCATGGTGACCCGAGAAGCTCCAATCTTTCTCCATTGTCCGTGCTCTGCTGTTCAGCCATGGAAGTGTAGGTAAGAGCTTGTTTTCGGCCAAATCCTTGCTTTATACGTTGGAAGGAAGCCACCTCTAGCTGACCCATGCCTTTCATTTGTCAAAATAACCCATTTTGCATGCTTTGTGTACTGTAGCGTGAACAGCGTCGGTTCTTGGTGGTTGCAGGTTTTGAGCAAAAATTGGAGTTCGAAGCTTGGCAAAAATTTCCTCTCCCCCTTTTACTAATTTGTCAATCCTTGGATATCATAGAAAATCTTATTTTTATCCACATTGATTATGTCATATAGTGGGTTTGAATTGGGATTTTTGGGTGTGTAGGGAAATTGCTTTAAGTGAGGATTAGGTGAACTATCCACTGGCTCAAGTCCATTGTTCAAGAACCTTAAAAAAAATTTCAACTCATATGATGTCTTGGAAATTGAATTGGAAATGGTTTGAATTAAGATTAGTTCAAGAGTAAGAGTAGACTGTTTGTTAGGTCTAGCACTAAACAAATAGTGGAGGTGATTAGGCAATAAGGGCATAATTTATTAGATGGTAACTGTGGGGAACAGAAATGATCCTCTTGAATTAAAGTGTTGGTTAGAAGGATAAATCTAATTTTGTATGTAATCATAAGACAAATAATTGTGCTGTGGATAAATTTAAGAATCTGTGGAGATGTTGCCTGTTCAGGAAATTGTGAGAAGATAGTAAGAAATTCTATTAAGACGTGATTAGTTGGTGGGTAGATAATATCTCATTATATGTTTCTTATTTTATGTTTCATGCTTAAATTTCAATAATTATTTTTCCTTCGTTATGTGATAAAATTTGTTCTTGAATTCTTAAATTTATTATACTCGTGCTTAACTGAGGACTAAATTTTCATTATGCGTTATTTCTTTAATTTATAAGTGATTTGACACGTGTGTAGTATTAATAGAAACGGTATCAGATCTTTTTTTATAAATTTTCCATGTTGGAATTCGCAAAAGGTGTTATGGATAAAACAAATGAGTATAATTCCATACATGGTTAATGTTTTCTAGAAAAGACTTTAGTGACATAACACTGCTTGTTAATAATAGTTTTGTTAGCTCTTGGCATGCGTTGACTTGAACCCTAGTTATCAGGGGAAACAAGAGATGCTAATCCTGTGTAATAGCCAATAGATGTGGCACGGAGGGAGGCTATCTCACGTGAGTTGTGAGCTTACAATGAATTTTGTTACTTACCCACATGAGCTGTGTATTCATGATAAATTGTTGATTTACTCGCTTGACTTGTATGCTGACGATATATTTGATTACTTACCCACTTAGACTGTGGGTCCACGATAGTTATACAATAATTTCGAAAGTTATATGATTCATATCCTTGTTATTTTCATTGGTTTTAGAATGTGATTGCCATAACTTGGTATGTATTTTATATTCAAACCTTTAATATTTATTGACTATATGGTGAAGTATGGTTTCAGATTTTAAACTCATGTAAGGTATTTTTTATAAGATGTTCTGACTAATTTATTTACTTATTTCTTAAATTGTGGGATATTATTTACTTGTAAGACATTTAACATTTTAGATATTAGAACATAGGGCTTCCAATGGGTTGGGTTGGGTGAGATTTTTGCTTGGCCCGATATAAACTTGGTTTTTAAAATGAGGCCCATGGCCCAGCTCGACTTGGGTAGCCCAGTCTCAAACTGGGTCGGATAGTGGGGCCTAATAGGGTATTTTTTTTAAGATTTTGAATGACTTTAAAACTTTAAAGGCTTATATTTTTATAATTATTTGAACATTTTGGATGTATGACTACTCATTTTGATATATTTTTGTGCGATTTACATGGTGGAAAAAAAAAATATTGGTGCAAAGGAAGAAACAGGAAGCAAAAGTAAGTGTATAAGGTGAAACTTTAAAAAGTTATAACTTAAAACTTGGTACTTGAATTGGATCAATTTTTTTTTTTTTAATTTTGAAAAATATTTTGA
Source organism: Erythrophleum fordii (assembly GCA_032878935.1). NCBI lineage: Eukaryota > Viridiplantae > Streptophyta > Magnoliopsida > Fabales > Fabaceae > Erythrophleum > Erythrophleum fordii. Next base: position 40,151,021 of record JAVQMF010000053.1, on the reverse strand, counting down.
GATGGATGTAATGCAAATGTCAAAGGTAATTTGGCCCCCTTATTTTCTACAAAAAGCATGTTTACTATCTAAATTTTGAGTTTTTTTTTTGCTTTCAACTAAAAAAATACATATTTTCCATTTTGTCTTCTTTTGTTTGGCTGTGACAATCTTACTCAGAGGAGCCTGACAAGAGTTTTGATTTCTCTGGTTATTTATAATTTGTAAAATATATTTAAAAGTTTTTGGTTAAAATTATAAAATATTTCCTAAAAATTTCTTTTTATTTTGGTCTTTTTTTCTTTCTAAATTTTATACACACCTGGCTGGTGTTCACCCTTAGTAGAGTAGAGCTGGAATCTACTTTGATAGCTTAGTAAGGACTTGCACTTATTTTGGGTAAGCTTGACATTGGTCTGTGTGGATGATGTTCATTTTGCTAACTTTGTATAAACTTATTTTGTAATTTTGTTATAGTTCCACAAAACTCACAGATAAAATTTCTTCTTACCCTAGTAAATGTTGTATAATGAATAAGGATTGAAAGTAGAGTTCTCATTTGATGTGTTGTTGTGATGGGTTGATTGTACAGTTTTGAGAGATCTTAGTTTCCGGAGAAATTTTGTTGAAATTTCTTAACATGAATATGCATTAATAGTTTTGAAATGAATATGGAATTTTTCAGATGAATGTACTAGCTAATACTATGATGGTAAGTTGTGGCATTATGAGTACAAAATGTATGCTTACAGGTTGTCATGTTAAGATTACAAATACTGGATTAACCTCATAATGTGTGTCGGTCATACCTCAAATTTTGGAATCTGACAAAGATTTTTAGCACAAAAGGTTTTTCTAACATTCTTACCACCAATGCTCCAAACTCTTTCACTTTGTTCTCCAATGTTAAGATGCGAGTAATTCATCAGGTTTCATCAGGTTCAGGTTCTCTGCATATCTCAAGGATGTGCACACTGTGCACATCCTTAAGATGCAATCTGGACCATTCAAGTTTTATATGGATAATTCAGATTTTATATTTTTATTTTTTAATTAAAATAATTAATTTTTTAAAAATTTATAATTAAAGGATTTTTTTATTTTTTATTTTTTATTTTTTAAAATAAAAATATTTTAAAATATGAAAAGAAATGAAATCAAATATGGACTATCCAAATTTGATCTGGACAGTTTAGATCATATGTGCACAAAGAAGAGAATTGGTGGAGTAATTGTAATGTTATTGAATATTATAGATTATTATAAAAAATGAGGAAACTTAATGATTAGTACGGAAGGTAGACATTCAAAATTTTTTATTTTTTTATCAAAAATTAACATTAAATTGATTTAACCAATAAAAAAGAGATAAATGATAATAAGTAGTTAGAAACGACCACAAAAAATAAGAAATCTTAATCTTACTGAAAAAGTACTACGAATAACTAATAGTAATCCTAGTAATAATAATATATTCATTAAATAATAATTTTCTGGGTTCAAATATATCTAATGGTAAAAAACTAATTAATCCTAAATTAATTTTAATAATTAATTATGTAACTCTAAATTGTAAAGGATAATTACATCAGTATTAAATAATGAGAGAAATAATAATTCCTTTTTCTCATCCTACGTAATTTAATTTATTTATATTTGTAAGCTGCACCTGTTTTATTTTTTTTAATGAATAGGATTATTTTTGTCAATTTTTTTTAAAACTAAAGAAACAAATCTTGAAAACCGTGTATGAGTAAAACTTTAAATTAAACAAAAGCAAATGTAATCCACTAGTAATTACAGTGGAAAAAAAAATCTAGAAATATAGTAAAATATTATTAGAGTAGGCAAGATATATTATCCAAATACGTATTATTAAAAAAAATAATAATCTCTTAAGTAGTAATGGATATCTTTAGGAGTTCCGCAATATGATTAAAACTAGCGTTGCGGTAGTCTCCCAATTGTAATATGATTAGGATTATGGTTATTTGAATGCACAAAGGAGTTGGAATCCAAGGGGCTATATATACACATTCTGAAGTCTAAACCGTTCAACCCTAAAACCTCTTGAGAGTTCTCATTCTTCTTGCGTAGAAGATCTATCTGTAGTTATGGTAATAATGAATGGAAGATGGAGGAAGACATCAGTGTGGTGGGACATAGAGAAGTGCGAGGTTCCAGAGGGTTGCGACCCATATGCCATTACGACCAACATAACATCGGCTCTGGTCAACGCCAAATACGATAGTCCCTCCCAAATCTACGCTTATGCCGATGTTAGTCGCATGTCATCCACTTTGTTCCGGGCACTCACCGACACCGGCGTCTCCATCAAACACGTATCATGTGGTATATATAGAACCTAACAATTGAAATTTTAAATTAATATGATATTAGAGATTTTATAATCAAATGCTTTGTCCTTCCACACTGTTCTTTATATGAAAGAGCGTGGTGCATTACAATAAAGAATAAATTACACTAGTTTTTCTATAAATTAAAAAGTTGTCCGTGCATCTAAAGTTTTGTGGGACATACAACAAAAATTGGTATGAGTCTCGCCAAAAAAAGAAAATGTGAATTTTGTAAACGACAATGAGTAGTAAAATATAATTATTTTTCTCTAATTTTTGTATATATTAAATTTGATTAAATTGTATTTGATATTTTTTTTATTTTAAAAATTATTATTCGGCTCCTTTGTGATAGAGGTAGACGTGGGTGGGAAGATTCTAATTGATATGCTATCGTGGGCATTAGATAATCCAGCTCCTGCAAATTATTTGCTGATTTCTGAAGATAACTTTTCTTGTTTCCTTAACCAATTGAGAGATAGACAATACAACATTCTTATAGCACATTCGCTACCAGCATCATCTGCAACACTTGCCCTCATTTTAGCAGCCAACAGCATATGGTGTTGGAAAACCCTTTCTGCTGGTGGCCCCCCACTCTCTACTTCCCAATTAATACAAATTGTAAGTGCGTGCCTTTGTTATTACTACTATTTATTACCTTGATGAATCATGGCGTTGTTACTCTAAGAATTCAATTTCTGTATTTGATTTCAGTCTCGTAATTGCACAAGAGCTGATTTGACCCCAACTTCGTCAACAAGCCCAAGTTCTATTACTTCCGATTCAGGCTTCGGTAAGTTTGATAAACATCTATGGATTAATTGACACGCTTTATATTTAATTTGGATTCTTTATACTTGACAAATAAGTATACTCTTTATAATTGAAGAGAAATAGACTTAGCTTTCAATATTAGAAAAATTTTTTAACTGTAGAAGCTTTTCAGTTTTTCTTTTTTCAACTGTACCCTCCATAGTAATGCAGATGATCCATTTTATATTATATTATTTTCTTTGAATGGAGTTTTCATGATTTTTCTTTTTGTTGAAAGACTGGCTAGAGATTAATGTTAAATTATTTTGTTTTGTTTTCCAGACACAGATTGCAGTGAGGATTAGCTTACTTCAATTTTACTACTCAGATTAATGTTAATGATATCTGAAATTCCTTTCCAATTCCACACTCACACTTGCCTTTAAATAACTGAGTTTGATCGTCATGATACTGAATTCATTTGCAAGGGACAGGACAGAACACTTTTTAAGTGGCAAGGCAACGGCGTCACTTCATAATTCATATGTGTAACCCTTTATTTAGTCCATCTTATGATATAACTATTTCTTATTTTCTTATTTTTTTTTATTGTCCAGTATTTTAAATTTTATCAAACAATGAAAAGAATGATAGAACATGTTAGGATCATTTCACTCGTCCCTGATTTAATAACTTTTTATTAAAGAATTGTTAAAGTAAGTCAAGTTGATCTATCTAGATTGAGTTAAACACTCACAAGACTTGGAGTTGGACTAGGTTATAATGTTCCATGCCAGCCCAATTCAATTCATATTTGGAGTTGGACTAGGTTAATCTTATGATTCAGACCCTTTTCACATATTTAATTACGTTTATATAATATTTTTTGAAGCTGTTATTTTTAATGGATGCTAATAATACGATAAAAGGAAAATTGCCAAACAGGCAATGAATTTTCTTAAAAGGAATGTGGGCTTAGAAAGCTTGTTACGTTTGGTTCAAGACTTGTGTTGGCCGATGCGTCTTGTATTTAAATTAGAAATTGAAAAAAATAAAACCACAAAATGTAAAAGAAAACCACCGGGCGGGATCCTTGTCTTTTTCTTCCATCTTTCTTTTTCCTTTCCCCCCATATTTTCTAAAATTCAGCCTAAATTTAGTTCTTGAATTTTTGGTTAAATTGGTCTGTTCCTTCCTACAATGAAAGTAAATTTTTAATTTATGATTAAAAAATTTATAGCTAAGTTCTTATAATTTTAAAAATTTTTAATTTGTGTTATACTTTAAACATTAGCTAAAATGCTGTTAAATTTTGCTAATGTGATTAATTAGGTGTCACATTGACAATTTTAGATATGTATGATTTAAGTTAATTTTCCCAAATTATTTAGCATAAATTACATCATGTGTCAAATATAATAAGTTAATTACATTTGACTATATATTTTCATCTTTTTTTAATGTAAATTATACATATTTAAAATTTTAAAATGACACATAATAGGCAATGTTAATAAAATCTAACAGCAAATTAAAAAAGTTTAATGATAAGAGTTAAATAATAAATTAGCTAAATTATCATTTTCATCTATTTAACTTATTTAGTTATTATGTTTTGGCTTTTTTACCTTTAAAAATCCCTAAATTATTTTTTAACAATTTTGAAATAATCATTCCGTCATTGACACTTGTCTTCTCGTCTAGCATTGTTTATGATAAGTTTGGATACCTTCTCTCTTACTCTCTTTTTATTTTTTAAATATTAATTTTAAAGAGAAATAAACATATAGTGTATGAGTTCATAATGAATTTTATATATTCAAATAAAATGTATATATTTTATATATTTTTATTTTTTGAAATTAACCCCAAAAAAAAAAAAAAGAAGATCCAAAGTTGACATAAAGGATGAATTCAAAATGTTAAAAAATTTAAGTCAACAATATTTGCAAACTTTTTCTTTGTCAGTTTCTAGTAAAGTCAACAAAATTTTTTTTTCTCTTTCTTTTTTTCATTATTGTCTTTCTCTTTTTTTTTTAGCAATATGTTATAACAACAGATGAGTAAATATTTTTTAAAATTTAAATATTTAAAATTGATATAAATGATCTAAATTTGATATTTATTTTTTAACTTTTTTAATTTAAATTATTGTTTTTAAAATTAATAATTAAAAATTATTTTTATTTTATGTTTTGTATTTTTTAAAATAAGAACTATTAAAATATAAAAACTAACAATATCAAATCCTACAAGAGATAAATAAGGGGGAGGATGAGGAAGAGACTTAATTTTCAGACATGTCCACGCTAACGTGTTCTTCCCGTCCTCGAAGCTTTGATGCCCTGTCCCTTTGTCTCTCTTCTCTCTGTAGCCATTAAGTCATTGGTTCCAATTCGTCTCTCTCAATGTCATAAAAAGTTATAACTTAATCAGTCTCTGCAACTTTTCCTTTTAATATCCCGTTTTATGTTTTCTGTTCTGTTTTCTCAACTCGACCTCCTTTTTCTGATCTGGGTTTGTAAAGGCCAATTTGAATCTGCAATTTCTTGTTGTCCCTTTTGTCCCATCCCACACATGCATGTAAAGTGTTTATTATTGGTTTTACTTGTATTTACAATTTTTGTGATCGGCTAATAAAAAAAAGTGTAATTGGATAAACTTTGATCCCTAACCCACTTACAGCACAGCTGAATTCTAGCACCCTTTGCTGTTAAATGAGCCAACCATGCTTATTTTTAAGTTCCGTCATTTCCCATTTGCTCAGAGTGACGGAGTTAGGGTGCGAGGTGGAAATTGTGATTCTGTATTTGTTATTTGTTGATTTTTTATTTATCTATAAACATGGAGCAATTTATAAATTAAACCTTGAATTAAAATTAATGCCAAAATTAACTGTATAAAATATATTTTATTGTTTTATTAAGGACCCATTTATAGTTAGATAAATAAACTAAATATTAGTATAGAGTTTTTTTTTAATAGACTTGTATATTATGAGAATGGATTCTTTCTGTTAAACACAAGAAGCAAGAAGGGAAGACGTATCCTCTATTGTAAGGGGATTTAGATTCTTTCATGTTCCTTCATGTTCTTTTTAACTTTGTAATGAAGGATCCATTCCCTAAAAAAAATAAAAAATTAAAAATAAGAAGTTTAAATTTGTGAAAGATCTGAGGAGATCCATTTCCATGGTAAGGGGCCATAGCACTATTTGATGTGGCCTGCCAAACAGAGGACCACTTTCATTTTATTTTGTCTTTTTTTAAATCTTTGCGAACATCTTCTGTTGAGGCAACACTGAGATAGCATAGTGTTGTCTCAGCAAAAGAAGAGGTCCTTCTTTTCATAGAAGATATTCGATAGACTACTATGATGGTATCTTAGAAAAAACAATACATTATGGACTTGGAGATGAGTACAAAATGTTTGTGATCTCAGCTATGTCCAAGTCACTTTTGCCCTCAACATGAATCCCTATTGGAATCTGATAGTACACCAATTCAAAACAGAGTTAGTCATGATGTTATTTATACTTTAACTCATTCATAGTGTGGAAGAGAAAGAAACTTTAACCATGGAAGAGGCGGTAAAAGAAACTAGCACTCGAACAGGTTATGATAGGCCAGGATAAGATGAGAGAGGCCAAAATTTGTCATCCCTATTGGGAGTACTATGTTGAGCACAATGGGGCAGCCAGCAGAAGCTTAGCAGATTTCATATATATATATATATATATATATATATGATTTAAAACAAAAATCATATTTTTATTGTTGATTAGAAGTTGAAACCAAAAATGTTCAAGAACTCAAAATGCCTGCTAAATATAGTTTGGGAAGCTCTTACTTATACTGATCCATCATTTACATCACTCAAAGGAGAGTAATGATTACGGATTGTAATGAAGGCCGTAGGAAATCGACACTCAAAACAGAATTTTAAAATTGGAGCATCCCACTCTCACATTGTGACCTTAAGCGTGTTGGCCACATCGATGACAAATCGGTATTTAACATCATTTTTTGCAAGTCGCTCCAAAGCAGTGTTCACGTAGTCCATCGGAATGACCTCAATATCTGCTGTAATATTGTGCTTTGCCGCAAAATCCATCATCTCTTGGGTCTCTTTCATCCCTTCTCCAACACTTCCAGCAATTGCCTTCCTTCCTGTATTTTCAAAAGCCATATTTTAAATATCACTAGATACTGAGTCTTCCAAAATCAGTGAACAAAATAAAAAACAGAACAGAGGAAAGAATAAGAGCTACACTTACCAATCATCATGGGCCTAGCAGGTAACTTGGGAGGTGTTACTAAAGCACCCACAGCCACCATAACCAACGTTCCTCCTGTCTTCAATAAATCAATTAGTGGGTAGAGAGAATGACAACCTGAAACTGTGTCTATGATTCCGTCCAACGTCTCCTTTCCATCCTATTTAGCAACCATAAGCGATAACTCTGATTTACTAAAAATTTTTGAAAGATGACAAAAATGGAGATATTTTAGCGTCATTACCTGCAATTGTTGCTAGTCATTACTCAGTATAGAAGCGTCCGACCAAGTCTTTCCAATGCTTCCTTCTTCTTTCCAGGAGAAGTACTTATCACTGTCACCTTCATGTTCATAGCCTTAGCAAATTTGACAGCCACGTGGCCAAGTCCACCTAAGCCTACACCCAAATGCTGACCTGGCTGACACAGTCCATGGTACATCATAGGACTGTACACTGTGGTTCCAGCACACAGGAAGGGTGTAGCACCATCAAGTGGAAAACTATTGGGCATTTTGATAGTAAAATGTTCGTGAACCACAATTTTATCAGTGTATCCACCATAGGTTATTGATCCATCATGATCATGTGAATTATATGTCATAATCATTTTAGGGCAACAAAATTCCCAGCCTTTGTTGCAGTTGGAACAGAAGCCACACGAACTACAAATTGGACCCACACCAGCTACGTCACCAATTCTGAATTTTGTGACACTGGCACCCACCTTAACCACTTCCCCGGTATTCTCATGCCTAAATCGTCCCATTGATTAATTTGAAAAGAAAGTCTATTAGTGTGCCTAAATATATACATATATGGTAAAAATACACTTTTAGTTTCAACAGTTTTATTTAAGTTTTGATTTAATTACAAAAAATTATTTTGGCTAATATTATCTTTAAAATTTAAACAAAGTTTTAATATTATTTTTCTTTCTAATTTCATTAATGAAAGTATTTGACATGATTCAACCAGTTAGATGGAGATGATGACATAACAAATGTTTGTCAATTCATATTCAAATTCGACTGAAAATACCTCAAACTACATCATTTCACATTTGAAAAATGCCCTCACTGTATGATTTGAGGTATTTTTTAGTCTAATTTGAATATGAGTTATCAAATATTTATCATATCATTGTCTTCATTCAGCTCAGCCACGAATGAATTCACATCGAACACTTTTGTTAGGAAAAAAGATGATATTGAACATTTTTTTTTTTAAACATCGAGTATAATATTAAACCAAAATAAATTTTTGAGACTAGATTGAAAGTTGAGTGAATCTTCAAGTATTACAAGTAGACGTGTGTGTGTGTGTGTATGTATATATAGAGGAGCAGTTATATACATATAAGGGGAAGAAGCTCAAGAATAAAAGCTTAATTTGGAGGATACGGCGTGAAGAGTAGGATACCCGGGGACCATGGGATAGTTGCTGTGGCCCAATTCATTCTTGACAAAATGAATGTCGCCGTAGCAAATCCCACAATAAAGAATCTTGATGGTAATATCATGATCACCGTTTGCCCTGTGTATTCAACAAAAAGTAGTGAAGGTTGTGTATAAACTAGTTGCAGTTAGAAGCACAAACTTACAGCTATTTGCTTGTTCTATATATACCTTCTGGTGAAGTGAAAGGAGGGGACAATTCCTGAGGAGTCTCTAGCAGCCCACCCATAGGCAGGTGTTCGATCCTTTTCTTGTCCTGAGACAATGTTTGCCATATTGTTTCAGGTGGGTATGGAGATATTGGATGATGGTGTTATGTGTGATCAGGAGTGTTATATATATATATATATATATATATGTAGAGCATGGGGAGGACAGTTTGAGGAATAAATTTTCATGGTTTTGCAAGCGAGGACAAGCAGAAGCTATGGAATAGAGTCTTTCCTTGCTTTGGCATTCAGTAAGTAGGTCAAGCAGTAAGTAGGCTAAATAGGCATGTATGCTTTCTTGCCCTGAAATTCTTCCTTTAGGACAGAGGAGTATTGACCACTTATTTGAATGCAGTTTACTCTATGAATGCAAAAGAATAAGTGGTTTTTTAATATTAATAGAAGAATGGTTGTTTAATATCTTTCTTCTATGCTCTTTAGTGAGGGAGGATTTATAGATAGTAATGCTGCAACCAATTTGAGCTCTTAACGAGTCCCCTGTGGAGGCAGTCTTAGAAAAGCCTTGTCCAAGGCCTCTTTCCTACGAAGCCTTGGCAAGTAGTCTCCTACCAAAATACTCTCAGCCCTCACAGCCCTAGTAGGTCAAAACCCCATTTTCCCAAACCTATACCTCTAATACAATAGGGCATCCTCCGTAAGGCTCATCACCTGCGTCAGCACTTAACCAAAGAACTTTCAATTTCGTATTTTGATTTGGATAATTGAATTTGAAAACCCAAAAGTCCAAACTCCGAAACCTCATAGTAGAGGACGATAAACGTCTTACATGGCTCATCGCCTGCGTCAGCACTTAATTAACTGCTCATTGTTTTTTTGGACTGCAGAGGAAGGGGAATGAAGTACTCTTCAACTGACACTTCCCATTGCAAGCGTAAGAGGAGAGAACTTCGATTTAAAAAAGGTTCTGTCTCTATCGCGTCAGGTGGTAAGAACACATACTCTGGTCTAACCCGGATTCTAATATTCACAAGCCCAGTTTAAAAGGCCCCATGGTACAAAGTCACTAAAATTCAGCCTGCCATCAGGAAAAAAAAAAAAACTACAAGGTTACTTAACACTCATATCATTTATCACAGGAAGTTAAAAAAGGATATTTTTTTTTTCAAATTTCTGTTTAAAAGAAATAATTTCAGTAGCTAACCTTTGGTAATGTTTTCAACCATTCTGTGATGAATGCCTCCATCTCATGTTAATGTTGTAATGTCATTACCCATTCCTTTATATAATGTGATGTTTTTAGAATTAAAATGATTATTAAACTAGTAGAAGCTCTTATTCATAATTCATCTATTTGTGGTTAAACTATGTTAAGTCAATAATAATTAAATAAATGTTTTTAAATTATATATATATATATTAAAATTGTAATATAACAAATAAATATTAGTAAATTTTAAATATTTAATTACTAATTTGATATTTTTGAAGATATTTGAGGATCTTTTTAATTGAAAAACAAAAACTACCTATAATTAAAAGTTAAACATATTTAATATCAAATTTTTAAAAATTTTAAATTATATTAAGATTCTACTTATCATTAAAAAAATAAAAAAAAGTAAAAAGCAAATAACAATTTTGGCCAAGCATATTGATATTGAAAAAAAAAAACTACTAGAAGATGAGGTATAATAGAGAGAAAGTATTGATAATAGCCAAGTACATGTGTATATATATATATATATATATATAATTTCTCTCTATTTCAACCTTCTCTTCTAATGCATTTTATTTTAGTTTTTCAAATTTACTTAAAATAAATTTTTCTATTTTATAAAAAAATATTTTTTTAAAAAAAATCAATAACTAGTTCAACTGGTTTTTGATCGATTAGTTTTAATTAATTTATTTGATTTTTGACTGACTATTTGACTAATTGATTTTCTCTATTAACTAAACTAAATTAGAGTCTAGTTCCTAGTCTAACCAATCAAATCAATTAGTTCAATTTGGTTTTAATTACCTTGATATAATGTGTTCCTATTTTTTTCTTGAAATATTGTATTGCTATTTTGTATTTGACAACAATAATAGAAACAAAATCTATTTTATCCTTTTGAATTAATGGTATAAAGAGATATGAAGAACTTGTACTTAATGCCAAAAGGGTATTATTCAAGGCCAAAAAGATTTAGTTCTAGCCTTAGCCTCTTGACTTTTATTTATATCAATAGGAGTCACGCCCGAAAGCAAGACAATTAATAATAACAACAAAAATGGAATACAACAACCAAAATAGAAAAACCAACACAAACAACAAAATAATAAAAATAAAACTAAAATGCTAATGCTTACTTCCCTTCATGTATATTAATTTCTCCCCCTATAATAAAAGATCCTTGTCCTCAAGGATTTGCCATATAAGTAGTAGAAAACTTAGGAAACTATTGCTGGAGAAAACTATTGCATACCTCCATTGAATCAACATCTGTGTCAATGGTAAGTTGTTCTTCTTAACAACCTTCCTTGTTAAAATTTTCTTAGGTTCTATGGAGAAATCTCCATCCTCATTGAGTTTAGGTAAGCATAAGCCGTCTATAATCTCATTTGCCACATGTTTCTTCAAAAGTAAGACATGAAAAACATGGTGAATTTTGGTCTCTTATGGAAAATCAAGCTGATAAGCTACTTGGCCAACCTACTTCAACACTTTAAATAACCTAAAATACCTTACTACTAACTTATGGAAGGCTAAGTTATTAAGGGTGTTCCTTCGAAAAGGATGCAACCACAAATACACTATATTGCCTATAATAAATTCCTTTTTGGATCATCTCTTATTAGGCAATAGCACCATTTGATTTTGAGCCCTTTGGAGATGATACTTCAATAGTTGTATCCACCACATCATTATCACAATCACCTGTTAAGTAAGGTAATACCATATACAACTTCAAATGGTTTCATATCAATGGAAGAGTGATAAGAAGTATTGTACTACAATTCGACTAAAGGCATTTGTTTCACCCATTGTTTAGGGTGGTTCCTTATCATGTACCTCAAATAACATTCTAAACACCAATTTAAAACATTTGTTTGTCCATCTATTTGTGGATAGTAAGTATAAGAGTACAATAATTTCAACTTATTGAAGTGAAATAAGGCTTTTCAAAAATTGCCATAGAAAATTGGTTCTTAGCAAAGGATTGGGGAAATCCATGTAACTTGACTACCTAATCCAAGAAAATCTAAGCTACATCTATGGCTATGAAGGGATGTTGGAGCACCTTAAACTGAGTAGCTTTGGACAACCTATCCATAACAACTAATATCACAATTTTACCGTGGGATTTGGATAACCTCATAATAAAATCCATACTTATGTCCATCTAGATGGTTGTTGGAATAGGTAAGGGTTTCATTAACTTTGGGTTGACCATGTTTTTTTGGTTTGAGTCGTTGACAAATACAGCATTCTCTTACAAAAGCTATAACCTCTGTTTCCATACCCTCTGATAGAAGATGGCTCAGAATAATTTGTAAGTAGCTATCATTCCTAAATGTCCTCCCATAGGATCATTGTGAAAATGTTGTAACAATTGCAAACGATGGTTAGAATCCTTACCCATAACTAATTTCCCATTCCTTCTCATAATACCATTATGCCAACTATATTTTGGATGGGAATGTTGATCTGCTTATTATTCTAAAATTATTTTCTACAAACAACATCATGTTGACGAGAAGTAATCACCTTTTTATTTAAACTTGAAACCATAGAAATCATAGCAAAACAAGAGGAATTTGAATTAACTTACCTTTTAGAACATCGAGAAAGTGCATCTATCACATTTTCTTGACTTTTTTGATAAACAATGTTGTACTCTAGCCCTTACAACTTATTGATCCATATATACTGTTCAAGTGTCACATTCTTTTGTTCTAGCAAATGTTTAAGGGGCAAGTGGTTAGTCATAATCACAAACTTCCTTCCAAACAAATATTGTCACTAATACTTAACTACAAACACCAAAGTATCAATTCCTTCTCATAAATAAAAGCATGCCTCTTTTGTGGAGATAAAGCCTTGCTTACAAGGGCAATTGGATGGCCTTGCTAAGACAAAATAGTGCCAAACCCAATATTAAAAGCATTGATTTCCATTGTAAAAGGAAGGGAAAATTTAAGTAAGGCAAGAGCTGGGTGGGAAACAAAGCTTTCTTCAATTCAATGAATGCTTTTTCGGCCTCAATGGTCCATCTAAACCTCTTCTCTTCAAGAAGTCATTTAAAAGCTTATTAATGGATCCTTAATTTCCCATAAAATGTCTATAGTACCATTAGCCAAGAGATCATCTTAAGGATTTAATATTAGTAGGCATAGGCCATGAAGACATAGCTATAATCACCTTTTAATCTATTATCACCCCCTTAGCTGAGATCACATGGCCTAAATAGTTAATGCTAGTAACTTTAAATGTGTAATTAGAGTGTTTGGCATATAATAGATGATGCCTCAATGTTTGCAAGGTATGTTTAAGATGCACTAGATGCTTTTCCCACATCTTGCTACAAACTAAAATGTCATAATATATATATATATATATATTTATATTTATATATATAAGAATAAATTTCTTGAGGAATGGTTTAAAAATCACATTCACTAGCCCTTAAAATGTTGTCGACGCATTGGTTGACCTGAATGACATTATTAAGAACTCATACAAACCTTCATGAGTTCCAAAAATTGTTTCTAAACATTAGCAAGTCACATTTGGATTTGATGGTAGCCAACGTGCAAGTCTAGCTTAGAAAGGTACTTAAATTTGTGCAACTCATCAATTAACTCTTTAATGAGCATAATAGGAAAGTTATTCTTTATGGTTTGTGCATTTAAACATCTGTAATCCACATGAAAATGCCAAGTGTTGTCTTTTTTCTTCACAAGAACTATGGATGAAGCAAAAGAACTTTGGCTAGGCTTGATTACTCCATCATCCAACATCTCATGCACTAATCCCTATATATTGGTGACATATTTTTGGCTTGCTTACTTGTCACTTTTGACATGAAAATCATGTTGAGACCTTATGTTATTAGGATACAAATCCATTGAGATAGGTTTCATGACATCTTAAGTTTGTCTCAAGAAACTTTGGTTGACTAAGTGTTTAAGAAATTCAATTACACTCTTGTTCCTTTTGTGGCACACCTATTAAGATAGGTGAAAGTTCATCTAAATATTAGTGCCTTCAATATTACATGGAGAGGATTGAAATGGAAAGTATTCAATTTTTTGCTTCTACTGTTGATAATTTCATTTTTGCTCAAGTGTGCACTCATCTAGACATAACCTTTAATAACAACAATGTTGTCAGAATCAAATTAGATAGGTTGGTTCAACCGAAAAACTAGTGAATCGATTTCCTATTTGGTCCAAAGAAAGCTTTGAACTAGAGTGCTAAGGAATCAATTAAACTCAATCAAAAACCAAAGGAATATATTAAACTCGATTAAAAATCAAGTTAAACTAGGTGATTTTATGTCTGAACTAGGCATTGGACGACTAGTTGAATCGATCAAAGATGGTTTACCTCTAGGAAATGACGAAAACATCATTGCACAGGCTCGAACTAGTGTCCTTATATGTGCCATCATTCTCGCCACTAAGCCTGCTTACATTGTTACTTAATACATGCAATATTTTATATATAGATTTGATCAATTTTTATTATAGTAAAATAAAAACACAAATTTTAATAGACCACAGGATTTGAATATTGGACCTTATGATAATAAGATAGCAGCTTTTGCTGTGTATTGAGGAAGATTGGTTTGTTAATGTGCTACCAAGTTTTATATAAATATAACCATAAAAAGTCCTATATTGATAATAAATTTTAAATTTTAAAATATTAAAATTATATTAAATATATTTTTAAATCAATTAATTATTAGTTTAAAGTTTAAACTACTTGATAACAACCTTGTGACTATTTTAATATTTGAAATTTATTAGTATTTATTTTTATATTAAAATTTTAATATATAAAATTATAAAAATATAAATTTAATTATTAAGGGTTTAATTACGGTTAAACTAATGAATTATAAACCAGTGCTTTCTCGGTTCAATGATCGGTGTAATTTTAAAAGCATTGGATAATAGTGTACTAGGGCCTCGTTTGGTTGGCAGATTCTTGAGTGATGAAAATAGAAATGGAAAGATGAATGGAATGTAATGGAAAAAAATTATGTTTGGTATGAATGAAAAAGAAAGAAATTATATATAAATTTGTTTATTTGGTTAAATGAAATAAGATTGGAATGGAAAGTAATAAAAGTTAAAAGAAAAAAATACCCTTATTAAAAAAAAAGAAAATGAGTTTCAACTGTTAGAATTGTAGTCGGAAATTTCTAACTACATTGTAGATGGAAACTATTCCAACTATAGTTTGGTTGGATAAATTTTGCAGTCAAAACAACTTCCGACTAGATTGTAGTTAGAAGTTGTTACGATTGCATTGTAGCAAGAACTTTCAACTGTAATGCAATTGAAAACTTTTTTTTTAGAATTATTTGAATTAATATTTTTCATTTTAAGAGCGTGTTTTCTTTTAATAGGAAAACTTTTTTTTTACCTTATTCAAGAATAATTTTTTTTATTATTTGAACTTTTTTTTAAATTTGGTTCCATTATTTTTTATTTCATTATTTGGCTAAATTTTTTTAAAAAAATTGAAATGTGATTTTTATAAGTTATTTTCCTTTTGAAAATTCATTATTCTTATTTGTTAAGTAATTTTTTTAAAGAAATTCTTATTTCATATGCTAAATAATAAAAAAATAATAATAAATATAATATAATATATATAATTGTTTATATAATATAATATAAAATATTATATATGTATGTATGTATGTATGTATAACGATAATTAATAGTAGTACAAATGGGAAGGGTAAAAATGTCCAAATAAATGTGTTTGAAAAATGTCGCATGCAAAAAGCAAAGAAAGTGCACAGTATATAATTTTTTGTTTCTGTCATCAAAGCCTACAATCAATTATCTTTAGTCGCAAATTCCTTTTTATCTTTCATTTTTTTCCATTGAACAAAACGGGGCCTAGATACTTGAGTAATCTTGTTGTGAATTTTTCTTTGGAAAACTACTTAAAACAAAATCATTTGGTACCTAAGGATACTTAGGATTGCATGTTGAGATAGAGTAAATATGTTTCATTTGTAATTGTTTGGCTTCTTGGATTTAGATAATGCAACTTATACAGATGACTTAAAATCTATTTATGTGTACATCTTATGATGTTTTAGAGGAGCAGATTTGTCAAATGTGTCATATAGACAGTAGCAACTATCTCAACTTCTATATACATTTCATGATGTTTGGAGGAGCTTATAGCTATCTCTATTTTAGTTGTAACAATGATTTTGTTATATGCTTTTCTCAAGATCATAGGAATTCTAGTTGCACTATATTTTAATATTAAGTTTATGTTTTGTTGGAGAGAAGATATATGAATCTTAGATTCAAATTACATATGTTTTACAAATAATATGTTAAGCTAATCCGTTAACCATAGGCTTACTTGAGTCTTGTTGAGAAACATGTGACTCTTGTATGTTGTGAAATTTTTGTTAATGCTTTGGTTTAGTGAGAATCTAAGTTATGTTTTTCAGAGACATTTTGATGTATTTTGGCATTTGGTTAAATCAAGTGTTTTGGACATATTTTTTTTGTTGTTCCATTTAATTTAGTCATGAAATGGTTGGCATTTTAGAATTGTTTTCCCAATTGGATCCAATGTTTTTGGTTCGTCATTTCATTTCTAAATTTTTGTTATAGTACATATTAATTATTTGATATTCTTAACATATTGTGTTGATATGTTTTTACTTAATTTAATAATTGACTAATGCTATCTAAGTAAGAGATTATTAGAAAATTGGTTAATTTGTGGGTTAGCATTAATTATTTATTAAGTTAATTAATAAATTATATTTTAATAATATCAAATAATCTATTTAGTAATTAATCACTATGCAAATGGATTGATTTTTTTTTTTAATCTATGGAATAGCTTATAATTGGTGGATTGTCCATAAGTTTATTTAGGAAAAAAGAACTCAGACTTATAACTCATTTAGAGGTAATAACCTTATTTGACACTGGTTAAGATTAGGTTTCGTGTATATTAGGTTGTGACTTACACTATCCTTCTTCTTCAGTCACTGCTGTTTGCTTCATCAATCTCTAGTCCTATCATAGATTCAAGCCCTTTGTCTGGTATGATCTAATATAATCTCATTAATTGTATTGCATATATATATATATATATATATATTTGTGTGTGTGTGTTATCGTCTCTTCTCTCTTCTTCTTTCAACTCAATCTGTGTATCATAATCATAATAACTTATTTAAATTTATGAAATTTGACATACAAAATCAATATAATAATTACTTTTAATTTAATGATTGGATCAATGAAAATGGTGTAAGAGTGTCAAATCTCACACCAGTGTCAAATGATTCCTCCCCTTTATATCAAAGAAGACCATGATATATATGCTTGCGGCTCCTAAGATGAAGTTAGGGTAATATCTTATGCCGATTCTTAATGTACCAAAACAATAAATACGGGGAAGATCGATTCTTTTGTCCAGTCATCACTAACATCACTTGAAAGACTGTTATGATGAATGTTTCTTTTTGAAATTTTGAATTTTGTTGTGCCAATTTCTAACTAACGGAAGACTTCTTAAGCATGTTCGCTAAATCCATGACAAATCAGTATTTAACAACATTTTTTGCAAGTCGCTCTAACGCAGGGTTCACGTAGTCCATCCAAATGATTTCAATATCCGCCGTGATATTGTTCTTTGCAGCAAAGTCAATCATCTTTTGCTTCCCTTTCATCGATCCCCCCACACTTCCAGCAATGATCTTCTTTCCTGTATTTCAACAAACATATTTTGAGTCATTACTAATTTTTAATATTTTTAAAATCGAATCAATCATTAAACCGATAAAAATACAAGTTTATGATCATTTTGTCGACCTATAGTCAAATTGATAATAATTAAATATATTTTTAAAAATTGTTTATATTAAAATTTTAATATAATAAATAAATATTAATAAATTTTAAATATTTAATTATTAATTCAATATTTTTAAAGATATTACAAATTATTTTTTAATTAAAAAATAAAAATGATTTATGATTAAAAGTTAAAAGTATTTAATATTAAATTTTTAGAGTTTCTATATTCTATTAAGATTTTACTTATTATTAAAAAATAAAAAAAAACAAAAACTAAATATAATTGTGGTTAAATAGCTTGATATTTGAGATAAATGTTATTAAAAAATAAAATATAATAGAGAGCAAAACATAAAATATAGTTAAATATACACATTTTATTTTTTTTATATTCTCTCTTTTTCTTAAAAAGAAATTCTCTTTATTTCAATTTTCTTTTTTTTTTTTATTTTTTATTCTTAATTTATCAAATTTATTTGAGATGAATTATTTTATTATATAAAAAAATCTTTTAAAAAAATTACCATCGTTCGATTCAAATCGATTTTGACCAATTCTTAACAATTTTTTAGTTGATAGTTTTTTAGATTAGTCAAACTGAACTAGATATCAATTCCTGATTGAATCGGCAGATTCGATTCGATTTTTAAAATTATATTAATTCTTTCAAAATGAGTAAACAAAATAATAAACTAAACTTAATTATCGATCATGAAAGGCATGGTTGGTAACACAGGAGGGATGATTGATGCGCCGACCATAATTTTTCTCCCGTTTTCGACAAATCAATTAGGGGGTAGAGAGACTGAGGACACAAAACTGTGTCAATGATTCCGTCCATCGTGCCTTGAGATCCTATTTAGTATCAAACAAACAAATTACTCCAATTTATTAACAAAATTAGAAAAATGACAAAACTTGAATATTTTTATGTGATCATTACCTGCAATTGTTGTTGGACACCGCTAAGCAAGAAAGCGTCCGCACCGAGCCTTTCCAAAGTTTCCTTCCTTTTGCTCGGAGAAGTTAAAAGCCATAACAACTTGACAGCCACTTGACCAAGTTTAGCTAGAGCAATTTTTACGTACACTAAAAATGTTATGACATTTATATAATCAAAAATTAAGATTTACTTTACACATCAATCTCATCTATATTAGATATATGAACTTTGTTTATATAAATTAAATTTTAATTATTGATTACACTTAATGGACCATGTATCAAATATATCTAAAAAAAATTCGTCCTCTTAAACCTACCATGCCCAAATGCTGACCTGGCTGATAGAAGACATGGTACTTCATAGGGCTGTACACTGTGACTCCAGCACAAAGTAATGGAGCTGCACCATCAAGTGGCAAGCTATTGGGCATTTTGATTTCAAATACTCATCAAATGACTCACATTAATTTTTATTGATCCATAATATTCACCGTAGGTTATTGATCCATCATAGTTATGGGAATCATAGGTCAAAATCTTTTTGGGACAATAATTTTCCCAGCCTTGGTTGCAGTTGGAACCTTTAGAAGAAATAAATTGATAATTTAATTATTTCTTTAATTAGACTCGCAATATTTTTCTTAAAAAAATTGAAGAATTCAAAATAGAACCTAAAATAATAATTATCCTACCAAGGGTTAAGAGTTTATATGTTAGTTGTTTCAGGGAGCACAGTCATCTTAACGTAGATAATAAACTATGGCTTCGTTGTTTTCTAGGCAAATTTTTTCTGTGTTTGTTTTGCTGGAAAGAATATTTTTACTGATATAAACTTTTTATTTTAAAAAATTTCTTAAAAACACAGTACAAAAATTATTATCATTTTTTCTTCAACTAATTACTATTGCATGCGCGCTAACACACATATATGCACACGCACGGCACCAACTATCTTGGTTTCACTATTTATCAATTATCATTTGCCACGAAAATTCAAATGAAACAAAGAAGATGAAATTTTGCTATGAATTATTTTTGAAAAAATTTCAATGATTTATTTTCTTACAAAACAAATGTAGCCTATAAGAAAAAATTTGCTCTTGTAAGTCCTCCTGGCAATGGGAGAACTATATACATAAATATTAATTAATTTAGGAAGAATATAATTACAATTGAAGATAAAAATTATGGTGAATAAGTATAATTTTGTAATAAATACAAGAAAATAAAAAATATATTTGAATAATTTACATACTTAAAATAAGACTTAATGTAAAATTTAAATGATAAAGTATCATTATAACAAAATTAATAGATCAGAAATTAATTATAATATTTTATAAATTAAGAAAAAATATTATTGGTTGCAACAATTAAAGTGAGCAAATGTAATTTGCAAATATGGATTCTCTCCATTGCTCTTTTCATTACACTCTCTATTGTCAAATATGGACTCTCTAAATTAATTTGCACGGTCTAGATCTTTTTTTTTTTTAAAGGTTTTAAAGACAATATTTTTAAAGAGAGTAAAATGTAGAATAAAAATAATATTTTAATTGTAAATTTCAATAGAAATAATGTTCAAACTTCAAAAAGTAAAAAAGATTTAAAAAGATTTAAATTCGAACTGCTCAAAATAAAATCTAAATATATAGTCCAAATTTTATAAGAAAGAGTAATGGAGGAAATTTAAGAGAGAGGATTCATTTTCGTAATTTCCTCATAAAATTATCAATTTCAAAGTTCAGAATAGAGAAGCAGTCAAAGAGCTTAAAGCCTTCATATTAGTTTGTACTGAGCTATATTTCATTAATTATCATACCTCACCCAAAACTGACATTTACGAAAGGTTCACCTGGGAGGGTCTTATTAACTAGTGCTTTTACGTCAACGCAGCTCTCAATTTCTCATTCGATGAAGCGAGAGTGTTTAACTGAGGATTTTTATAAATTGGATTAATCGACAGAAATTCAAACATAAAGTTTGTGAAACCTAACAATTAATAGATTTTCAAATGGCTTCAACTTTTAATTTCGAGAGTTTTGATTATTATAATACATATCCAAAAGATATTTTTTGAGCCTTGACATGCCAATTGGATTTACTCCATTGAGATCATTTTGAGACTCAAAATCTTTTATTTTTGCATATTTTGGAGTTATTTTAGTTATTTTTTCATTTTGAGACATTTTTGTTTTTTTTTATATTTATTTTATTATCTTTTAATTAAAAATTATTTTTCTATTTATTAAAATTGCCTGAAATTTCTTATCAATACTCTAATCTTATTTTATTCTTATTGCGTTTTACAATTGTACAATCGTGTTCTTCCTTTAAAACACGCGCTACACTGCGTCATTTATGCACTAGAAATCATCTCACTTTAATTTATTTGGTTGTCTTCCTAGCAATCTTCTATGTTATAGTTTTCCAGCTTTTGACAGTATCTTAGACATAAATGTCTTGAAAAGATTACCCGATCTATAAATGCATTTCTCCATGCTGGTCGACTAGTAAGTATGCCTATTTCCACCCAGCACTCGTTTTTGGGGTAAAGATTTTATGCTGATTCTTAATATGCCAAAACAATAAATAATAAGGACAACTTTTATTTATATTATTGACCAGTGATCCGTAACATCACTTGAAATATTGATTAAAATACAGCGAACAGAGCAAAATTTTGAATCTTCCCCTGCCAATTTCTAACTAGTTAACAGGAGAGACCTTAAGTGTGTTGGCCACATCGATGACAAATCGGTATTTTACATCATTTTTTGCAACTCGCTCTAAGGCAGTGTTCACGTAATCCATTGAAATAACCTCAATATCTGCTGTGATATTGTGTTTTGCGGCAAAATCAATCATCTCTTGGCTCTCTTGCATTCCTCCTGCTGCACTTCCAGCAATTATCTTTCTTCCTGTATATTTCCATAACCATATTTTCAATCATAATGAGTCAATTAAAATCAGTCCCATAAAAGACAAAGAATGAAGAGGAAGAAACTTGCCCATCATTAAAGGCATAGTTGGTAACTCAGGAGGGGTGACGGATGCTCCAACCAAAACCAATTTTCCTCCTGTCTTCAATAAATCAATTAATGGGTAGAGAGAGTGAGGCCCTGCAACTGTGTCAATGATTCCGTCCATCGTGTCCTTCCAATCCTATTTAGAAACCAAATGATTAAGGAGGACTTTGATTTATTGACAAAGTTTGAAACATGACAAGCAATGAATGATAAACATATTTACCTGCAATTGCTGCTGGTCACTACTAAGCAAGAAAGCATCGGCACCAAACCTTTCCAATGCTTCTTTCTTCTTTCCAGGAGAAGTACTTATCACAGTGACCTTCATGTTCATAGCCTTAGCAAACTTGACAGCCACGTGGCCAAGTCCGCCTAAGCCTACCACACCCAAATGCTGACCAGCCTCACACAATCCATAGTACTTCATGGGGCTGTACACTGTGAGTCCAGCACACAGTAAGGGTGCTGCCCCATCAAGTGGCAAGCTATTGGGCATTTTGACCGCAAAATGCTCGTCAACCACAGTTTTATCAGAGTATCCACCATAGGTTATGGATCCATCTCGGTCATATGAATTGTAAGTTGAAATTCTTTTCGGGCAATAAACTTCCCAACCTTGGTTGCAATTGGAACAGGAGCGACACGAACCCGAAATTGGACCCACACCTGCTATATCACCAATTTTGAATTTTGTGACATTACGACCCACCTTTATCACTTCCCCCACAATTTCGTGCCTGATAAAGTTGTTCAACTCAGACCCAGAGGGAAAAAGAAAAAAGAAAAATAGAAAAAGAAAAGAAGAAGAAAAACTAATAATAGTATAGGGAAGGAGCTCAAATAAAATGCTCAATTTGGGGGCTAGTTAAAGAGAAAGGTACCCGGCAACCATAGGATAGATGCCATGGCGGCCCAATTCATTCCTGAGAAAATGAACATCACCGTGGCAAATCCCACAGTACAGTATCTTGATGGTGATATCATGATCACCGTTTGCCCTGTATATATATTCAAGAAAAAATAAAATAGGGAGGTTAGCGCATAATCTATTTGCAATTATAGAAGCACAATAGCGTAACTATGTGCATGGGCTATACCTTCTGGAGAAGTGAAAAGGAGAGACAATTCCTGAAGAGTCTCTAGCAGCTAACCCATAGGCAGGTGTTTTCTCTTTTTCTTGTCCTGAGACAGGGTTTGCCATATTGTTGCAAATGGGTATGGAGATGTGTGATCGGCAGACACGGCAATTGAGCACATATATATATATATATATATATATATAGAAGTACTTAATACTGTAGTACATAGCGTATGGTGAGGGATTGAGGGTAATATATTAAGAGCCCCGATCATGGATTGAACTTATTTAAAAACAGGATGAAACAGTAAAAAAATAAAGGCTAAAAAAATTGAACCCAACCTCGACCTAGTACTATTTTGATTAAAACAGGCCCAAGCTGATCTAATCCAAAAAAATCAGCAAGGGATCCACCATTTTTGCAGTTTTTCTGATCACGTCAACAATGAAATTTGTTAGGTTAGGCAATCCTTGTGTTTATTCTCTGATTGCAGATTGCAGGGGCAGTTTACTTTTGCCTTATGTATTAGCAGGTTCCACTGCTATATAAGTAGATTACCCCCTTATGAGGCACTATTATGATTCAGCCAGTGTGATTAATGACTTAGCCCAATCCTTTTGCTTAAAAATCACAGCTACTTATTCCCAACTATACACTGATAATTTTATTCGATGTTGATCTGTTTAACATGCTAATTCAACAATGGGGATCTTTTCCACCATGTCCTGGCAAGTTGCTCATTTTTTATTCTAGTTATGGCATCTATATTTTGTCTTATCCTTCAAGTCAATTGCTGTGCAATGCTTTCAAATGATGATTTGTTTCGCCTTCCACCACCCCCCCTTTTTTTAATATGAAAATAATCAGGTATCATCAACTAAAGTTTTTCTTAAAGAATATATTAAATAAAAAATTTTGTATTAATTATAATATAAACAGGACTCAGACTTCAAGTTGGATTTAAAGAAAGGCTAAACTTGACCCTATTATATTTGGACTTTTATAAAATAGACTTAATTTTTGTCAATTTTTTAATTAAATTTAGATGTAATTCCTTATATCTTTATTATTAAATTATCCAATTAAAAAAATGATAAGCATATGATTTTTTTAATAATATTATAATAAGTGTATAATTGGATAAGAGAATCATATAATTATCCATAGAAATCATATATTTATTATGATATTATTAAAAATTATACATTTTTATATTTTAATTGAAAATTTTAATAAAAAATATTAATAACTAAACAAAAGTTTTTTCTTTTTTTTTAAGGGTTATATATATATATATATATATATATATATATTAGGTAGATAAACTTTTCGACTCTTAATCAAATTTAAATAAAACGAACGCAGTCTATTAAAAGGAAGAGAAGAATATTCAATTTGGTATTTTGATTTGAAAATAGAATTTGAAAGTCACAGCCTTGTAAATTCGTAATAGATGATGACATGCAGTACATAAATTTAGCTAATCACCTGCGTCACCACTTTACCTGCTCATTTTAAATAATCAAGCCGGCGGGGCTTGGATTAAACCTAAATAGATCCTTGACTATGAATCCAACTAATGCATGACAAATCATCTTTAATTAATCAGCACAATCATTAACTGTGCAAATAATAAAATAGTATCAGTGGATAATATCCCACTTGGTAGAAACGGCCTAGATGGAACCTGTGCATGAATCCGAATTGTCTAAACAATTACCTTAAAAGATTCTGGCTCCGCTCCATGGCACTATGCCTTGAAGTGTGATGATCTGTTCAGACATGTTTGGTAGAACAAAAAAAAAAAGATGAAAAATATAAAATTATTATTATGTTTTTATAATAATTATTTAATTTTTTAAAATAAAAATATAATAATTATTTTTTATTTACAAAATTTTTATTCTTTACTTTTTACATGTCAAAATAGTTCTTAATTAGTTGCTACAAATTTTGTGACGCTAATATGATAAAAAAATATCTAAAAACTCAATGACAACAAACTTTTTTTATGTGCTTAAAATTTTATTTTATTTTATTTTTATTAATGAGTTGTAGCATTTGTGGTGCGATGATTCTAATTAAATTTTATTTTTTAAAATTTTTTAAATGGATCACGACCTCTATGTTTTTTTATATTTAATTTGTTTTATATTTTATTTTCTTAATTTATTTTAAAAAATAAATTTAAATTTAGTATATTTATTATTAAATTTGAAATCCTCTACAAAAGTGTAAATTAAATTTTTAATTATAATTGAATTATTTTAACTAATTTTAAAATATATAATTTATCATTATGATTATTTTTTCAACATTTTGAATTTTTTCATTTCAAATAAATTACTGGATTTATTATTTTCTAAAAAATTTGAATTGAATAAAATTTATTTTTATTTTTATTTTTATTTATCATCTAATTTTTAAATTTAAATTTTCTATATTTATTTCGTCCAATTTTTTTAATTTCTTCATTTAAATAAATTACAAAATTTAATTTTTTCTTACAAAATTTTGAATTTAAAATTTCAATTCTTTGTAATTATTATATATTAATTTGTTAACTTCTTCAAAATTTTTTAATTTCCAATCCTTGAATGCCTTACTAAATTTAAAATTATCTTAAAAAATTATAATTTAATTTGTAAAAGTTCTAATTAATATAGACATATGTTTGACAAATAAAATTTATACCTACTCATTATAAAAAAAATTATGTGAATTATTTTTTGTAATTTTTAATATTCAAGAATATCAAATATTTATAAGACTATAAAATTACTTAACATAAAATTAATATAAATCTTCCAACAATATAGATAAATAAAATTAATATAAGTCAAACAAAATCAATTTAATGTGAAACTTCAATGAAATGCCCAAAAAAGAAAAACACTTTAGTATGATGTCTGAATATTGTCTCCAAAAAAAAAATCGTGCCACAGCAATAGTATAAATTAAAAATTATCTTCTAAAAACTAGTTACATTCATCAAGCATTCTTTCAATGAAATATATATATATAGACACACACACGCACATACATACATACATACATACATACATACATACATACATGTTGAATTTAAAGCAAGTTTTCATATATAGAGAATTCAAATACTCTTAAGAAAACTAATCTCAAACTTGAGACAACAGAGTGTAGTGAAGGTGAAACCTGTAGCCATAGATGAATTTTGAGACCGAAATAACAATCAAGTGATACTTTAAATTCAAAAACACAATGCTTGTTTGTTAATGGGAGACAAAGGTAAAAAGAATAACAACCTTACCATTAACTAGTTACCACACTGATGGACTCTTTTTTTTTTTTTTTTGCTGGGTAACCTACTGGACTCACACCCAAGAAATAGAAAAGTTGATGGATTATTAATAATGTACTGCATTGAACGAACCTATTCTTTATTATCTTTTAATCCAGAAAATTAGCATAAAAGCTATTTATTATTTCATATATAAACATAAAAATACATGCAAAGTATTGTGACTCAGGCGACAATAATTAATAACATGGAAATTATCACTGGATTGAACTGATCTTCTATGCATTCGAATGGCCTTCTTGAAACCATTTGGCTTAAACCTAAGCGTCCCAATTAATGTTTTTGGCTTATATATATAGAATATTTTTTGGGACTAAATTAAGTTATTTATTCTTTTAAATAGACTATTAAGTCTTAACTATGAAATTTTCATTGGAGGCTAGCAAAATTAGAAATTGTTGTCTAATGACACAACTCACCACTGACATACACAGACCACATTATTTGACGCAAACACTCAGTAACTGCCCTCAAGTGGGTGTTCTTAATTCATTTATTATGTTATCATAACATCCAATGTTCTTGCACCACCTATCATACCAATGCAAATTCTTTATTAAGTATATGGCAATAGTTTTTACAGCTCAGTATTAAAGTTTTAATTTTTTACAACTTAAGTGATGGTGTCAAAAAGAAAAGTAGCAAATGTAAAAAAAAAAAAAAATATATATATATATATATATATAACGAATAAAAATGAAATAACATTTACAAGTATACAAAAATAAGGTATAAATATTAAAATAAAAAATAAAACTTACCATTTCAACCAATATGTCATCTAGTCCTATACTTCAGTCTTCATCACAGCTATTGGGGACGGCACTAACGTGGCTTCTGTTCTTCTTGTTGTTGTTGTTGTTCTTCTTCATTATTATTAAGCAATCCATTATTGATATTACGAGTTGGCTAAGGGGATTGAATAGGTGGAATCGATTGATTAAGGCTGAAAAACCTCTGTTGGAAAGATGATCCCCACTATGCAGAAGATGTACCAGCATACTTTGCGTCGATGCAAATGGGTCAGAGAATAGAGTGGCGAAGGAGCACCACTAGCTTGCATGGTTTGGGGTGGCGCAATAGAAAAAAACGACTGAGGAGCTGATAATATGAATGAAGATGAACCAATACTGACAAAATCTGTGAATGATGCACCAGAAGCAAAAGAAGAAAGAGTAGCACTCCCAAAACTTGGAAAAGATCAATTTGGTGCAAAAGAAGAAGGACCAACACCTACATAGTTGGCGAATGATGCAAAAGTAGAAGGGTCTGGACCCTCAGTGTTTTTATGGACAGGTGCTAGCATGTAATAAGATGATAGGACATTTATCTGACATTCGCTACTATGTATAGTATCTACTAATGGCTTTCTTACCTCTACAAATGATGGGGCATCTGTCTGATATCCACTTAAAATTTTTTTTTTACTTTTACAAAATTATTAACCAACTAATAATGCAATTTATTTAACTTTTTCCTTTTGTTGAATTACATAATCATTTTTTTCTTAAACATACAAAAAATATCAGATATAAAAATTGTTAACTAACTATATGCAAATCTAAATATATTCACAAATATTAAAATATTAATTACAAGTTAAATAAAAAAAACCTAGACTTATTTTTTTCATATCACATATTAAACAAAAAATTATTACAAGAAGCTTAATATTTTTTTCATTTGACAATATTTTAACTTAATATTTATACCTGAAGATACTGAAAAATTCTACTGGAGTGATGATATGAAACTTTGCTCATTTCAACTTTGCTCTTCCACTTGTTAAGATGTACAATGAAAGTGTTTCAAAAAAAAAAGTAAAGAAATATTTATAAACTAATAGAGTGGGAGGTTGCTTGATTTCTTTTATAATGAAGGCAAAAATAGAAATTGAAGAATGAAGGTGTGGAGAAATGTGGTATAAAAGGAAAGAAAATAGAAGGTGCCGAGAAATACTCGGTAGAGAAGCAGGGAGGAGAAAGGAAGAAGATTACAAATTTATAACAAAAAATGAAAGGAAGAGGGATGGAGAAAGAACCATGAGGGAGGGGGAAGGGTGCAGCCTTTATAAATGCTGCAGCGTTCATCATGGGTTATGTTGGAGGGTCATGGCCCTCTATTTTAAAAAATAAAAAATGGGCGACCCATTAATAAAAAATATATATTTTAAGCATATGGGTGAAACATTTTTGCAGCTGAGTTTTTGATAAATTTTTTTTTTTTTTTTGCCATATTAGAGTCACAAAGTTGCTGTTGCCTCTTTTCAATTTAATGAAAGAATGGGTGTAAATGGGAATGTATTTCCAAATCTTACTTTAGTTAGATTTAGAAGTTTTAAAACCTATATAAATGAAAATTCACATCATATGTTAAATTAACAATTTATAGAAAAAGTTTAAACTGCTTAGTACATATTAAATTATATTTATATTTAATATTATTTAATAAATATTATTTATTAAGTAATATTTCTGATTTTGATATTTTAAATTTAAATTTGTTTAAATTTTAAATTGTTCTATTTTACAAAGAAAAAAACACAATTGATTGTAAAATAAAACATAACTTATTGTTTAAACTTCTAACAAATACATTTCTTTTGAACAAACACAATTCTTCTAAAAGGTTGTATCAGCATGGGATTCTTGTTATAAATAAAAGTTAGATAGATTAGAAAATTACAAGCAAAAAATTAACATCCTCTACTTCCTCCCAAATTTTCTACTTCGCAACTTTGAATTATTCTATAGAAGAGATTTTAGAAGTTGCTATCTGTCAATCTAAGGGTGCTTACGATGAATCCTAAAGGTGATTTGCTATATACTTAGCTGCAAACATAGTGGCGGCAAATATCATCTTAAGGAAAGTGTGGATTTACACACCTTTCTAGCCATTTATTCATCTTTCTTATATATTTTCTTAACAATATTAAGGTAATATTTTATGACAATAGAGACTACCCAAGATTCTGCATTCAAAGTTATGAACTCAATCAGTTTGATGGAATAAACTTTAATTGATGAAAAGATAAGATGATATTTCTTTTCACTGCCATGAAAATTTTATATTTGTTTGATCCCAATCTAATGCCTCTTGCTAATCCTAAAGGTGACTTTGAAAAAGATGAAGTGCTTTGTTGTGATATATTCTAAATACGCTGTCTAATCATTTGTACAATCTTTACTCATTCCTTACATCTCTAAAAGAAATCTGGGATACTCTTGAAGTCAAATATAATACAAAAAAGTAAGGAATAGATAAGTTTCCTATTATGCAATATTTTGATTACAAGTTGCATGATTCTTCTCTAGTTCTTGATCAAGTTCATGATCTGCAAATTTTGGTTTCTAAATTGAAAGATTTAAAAATTGACATTTTCTGATTCTATGCAAGTGGGAGCAATTATTGCAAAATTACTCAACAATTATTGCAAAATTACTCTTAGTTGGTAATTATTGCATACCATTAGATTCTAAAACATTTACACATTGAACAAGAAACTCGAATTTTGCCGAAAAGGCATATAGAATATGCATCAAAAGTTAACTTTGTGGAAGGACGAAATAAAAACTAGAATTATTTTGGGAATAACAAGAGGAAGAACTTAGAGCTTCTGCCACCAATTCTGGAAAATGACATAAGACAACCAAATCTTACTTTAACTATGGAAAGAAAGGGCATCTAAAAAAGATTGTAGATACAAGAAAAGGCAAAGGAATGACAATATTAATATAGCAAGCATGGTTGAATTTGAATCCAATGAGATTGTTGCCGTGGTTTTTGAATTACTTATTAGTATGATTCAGCTGCTAATACTAAGTCTTTTGACTAGTGGTATGATTCTAGAGCAAATATTCATATTTGTCATGACAATAATTAATTCAAGAGTTATAAGGTTGTTGAACAAGGACAAAAAGTTCTTGTGGATAATGGGAACATAGTAATTGTACTTGGTAAGGCATCATAGAATTACAATTTACTTCTGGGAAAAAGTTGATACTACAAAATATTATTCATATTCTTGAAATTAGGAAATATCTTGTATATGCCAATATGTATGTGAAGAAAGGGCTAAAGGTTATTTTAAATTTTGATAAATTTGTAATATTTAAGAATGAAGTATTTGTGGGTAAAGGCTACTTTTTGTGACAGAATGTTTAATTTAAGCATAAGTAATAATAATTTAGTTTCTGTTTATTTACTTGGATAATCTTTTTTCTTTGTGGCATATTATATTAGGATATATTAATTATAAAACATTAAATTGTATGTCAAAGAAAGGTCTTATTTTATGTTAAACTAGTAATAATAATAAATGTAAAATTTGTGTTCAAGCTTAGTTGATAAGGAAAACATTTTCTCTTATTGAAAGACACAATAAAATTTTAGAACTTTTGCATTATGATATTTGTGAATTGAATGGTATATTAATTAGAGGTGGAAATAGGCACTTTACTACTTTTATTGATGATCATTCAAGATTTACACAGTGTTCTTAATGAAATCTAAAAGATCAAGCTTTTTGACAAGTTTACAAATTATAAATCAGCTATAGAAACCAAAAGGAAAAGAAAATAAAAATACTTAGAAGTGATAGAGGTGGAGAATATTTCTTTACAGAATTTACAATATTTTGTGAAAATAATGGCATAGTACATCAAACTAGTGCACCTTATATTCCTCAACAAAATGACTTAGTAGAAAAGCAAATAGAACATTAGTAGATATGACAAATACCATGATTCTAAGTAATAAATTGCCTACAAATTTATGAGGAGAAGCATTATTGGCTGCTAATCATGTGCTTAATAGATTACCTTCAAGGGTAATTAAATCTTCTCCTTATGAAATATGAAAAAGAAAAAAAAGCCAAATTTAGATTATTTAAGAGTTTGGGGATGTCTAGCATTTAATAGAGTTCTAGGTCCTAAGAGAAGCAAATTAAGACCAAGAGCTTTAAAGAATGTCTTTGTAGGATGTTGAAAAATTTAAAGGCACATAAACTCCTGAATGTTGAATCTAATGTAATTATGGAATCTAAAGATATATAATTTTTTCAAACTAAATTTGTTAATGATTTTGTGGAGATAGTTTATGAGCAAGCACCTAGTAGAGGAAATAATGAAACTACATCTACAAATGCTATGATGGGTTCCTCAAACTAAAGTTGAACCTAGAAGAGTTAGAAAAGAAAAATATTTGGACTCTAATTTTATTTCTTCCCAAGTTGTTATGTTCTTAGTTGAAAGTAATAGGGATGTTGTTACATGTCAAATACCTATATTCAAAGACTTATAGTGAGGTTATGGCATTCAAATATGCTAGTTTTTGGAAGGAAGTTATTAATGATGAAATGGATTCTATATTGTCAAACAAGTAGACTTACCTCTTGGTTCAAGACTTATAGGTTGTAAATGGGTATTTAGATGCAAATATCATATACATGGTTCAATATAAGCTTTTAAAGTTAGGTTAGCAGCTAAAGATTTTAGACAAAAGGAAAGGATAGATTATTTTGGTATGCAACAGTTGATAGAATAACCTTTATTAAGGTATTACTAGTTTTAATATTAATTAACAATTTGTTTGTTCATTAAATGGATATTATGATACCATTTTTAAATGGTGAATTAGAAGAAGAATAAGTATATATAGAACAACTTGAAGGCTTCATATTGCCTGGAAATGAAAAGCAAGTTTGTAAATTAGTTAGTTCTTTGTATAACTTAAAATAAGCACCAAAATAATGGCATGAAAAGTTCAATTTAGTTATTTTGTTTCATGGTTTTAAGCATAACAATGTTGATAAGTATGTTTATTCACAATTCACAAATGAATATGGTATTATCATTTGTTTATATGTGGATAATATACTTATTTTTGGGGCTAATATGGTTATTGTGGACAAAACTAAGAAGTATCTATCTTCAAGATTTAAAATGAAAGACCTTAGAGAGGTAGATACAATCTTAGGGATTAAGGTGAAGAATCATAGAGTGGGTTTTGCCTTGAATCAATCTTACTATATTGATAAAGTTTTAAACAAGTTTTGACACTTGAAACATAAAAGAGGCAAATGCATCTTATGATCAGTCACAAAATTTGAAAGAAAATACCAATAGATCATATGCTCAAATTGAATATGCTAGTGCCATTGGTAGTTTAACATATGCAATGCATTATATAAGACTAGATATTTCTTTTGTTGTCTGCAAACTTTCTAGGTATACTAGTAACCCTAGTTATAAACATTGGAAAGGGATTAGAAGAGTTCTTAGGTATCTAAAAAAGACAAAAAATATAGGATTGTTTTATAACAATTTTCCAACAGTAGTATAAAGATACATTGATACTAGTTAGGTAACTAATGTGAGTGATAATAAGTCAACATTTGATTGGATATTTACCCTTGTAGGAGGAGCCATTTCTTGGACTTCTAAGAAATAAACTTGTATAACTCATTCCACAATGGAATCAGAGTCTGTTACCTTAATAGCAACATATAAAAGGGAGAATGATTATGGAATTTGTTATTGGAAATAAAACTATGGCCAAAGCCAATGCCAGCCATCTCTTTATGTTGTGATAGTAAAGCAACTATTAATAAGATCTCTAATGTTAAATCTAGACATATAAGTCTAAGGCATAATTATGTTAGGCATTTGATTTGTGATGGAATAGTCACAATTCAATATATGAAAATAAATGATAACTAGGCCAATCTTTTCACAGAAGGGCTCAACAAAGATCAAGTGATGAAAACATCAGAAGAAATGAGACTAAAACCCCACAACTAAAGTCACCAATAATGAAAACCCAACCTTTGACTAGACTAAATTTAGTTTAAGTTTAATAGGTAACAAAAAGTTACTGATAAGTGGCTGTGGATACAAGAAAATATTTAGCCATTTCAAGTCTAATGTATATTTTAAGAACTTAAGTATTCAAGATAAGTAATACTCTTAATGGATTTAGAAAAGTCTAAAAAAATATTAAGGTTTAAAGGAATTCCACCTATGAGAACATATCTAAGGAGTAGTGTCGCTCCAATAGCAAGAATTTTGCGTTGATGCTTAGAAATGGTCATGAAAAGCTTAGGGTGAAGCAAATGGCCATTTGAGTGGTAAAATTTGTCGTGAACTTTTTGGAGTTATGTATGACTGTGTATGTGATATTTCTAGTATTAATATAAGAACTATGATTCAAGACTTTCAAGCAATCAACAATTTGTAAATAATTTGAAGTATTTATACGAATGATAGGTTACAAGTAAAAAAATACCTGTCTTTATCTATAGCCTTATGAATTAAAAAATATATTTAGTTTCCAAACTAAGTAAGGGATTGTTAGAGATAATAACTAGTTTAAAAATTAAGTTATGAATATGCAAGTGTGAATATATTTCCAAGTCTTACTTTGAATATATTTAAAGGCTTTAAAGCTTATATAAATGGAAATTTACATCAAATATTAAATTAACAATTTGAAAAAAAAACTTGAAGTGCCTAGTGTATATTAGATAATATTTATATTTAATATTATTCAATAAATATTATTTATTGAGTAATATTTATTATTTAATGTTATTTAGCAAATACCAAGTAATATTTATTTTTAGCACTTAGCATGTGATGTAAGCGTGTGTATCAGATTGAAATAGATTTGATGACTTTTATATTTTTAATATGAATATTTTAAATTTAATTTTTTTTTAATTTTTAATTTTTTTTATTTTACAACAAAAATATAACTACTCATAAAATAAAATATAACTTCTCATTTAAATTTCAAATGGATAAATTTTTCTTGAATAAACATAACTCTTTTGAAGAGTTGTATCAGTGCATAATTCTTATTATAAATAAGAGTCAGACATATTAGAATAACACACTTAGAAAATTAATGTCTTTTTTTTTTTCTTCTTAAATTTTTACTCTGCAATTTGAAATTTTTTTATAAGAAAGATATAAAAAATTGATGTTCATTAATCTTAAGGCATTTAACATATCTTTTAGGAGTGACTTGCTATATACATAACAACAAATATAATGAACGCAAATATCATTTTTTTAAAAAAATATGGATTGACACATGTTATAAAACACTTATTCGTCTTTGTCATATATTTTTTTCAACAATCATTCTATGCCTAAAGCTACTGACCAAGGTAAAGACATTAGCTTTCTAGCTTTGTCAGCCTGGAAAACTATCTTCGAAAAACTCTTATTCAAATGACCGGCTCAAGGGCAAGGCAACAGCGAGAGCCACAAACATGCACTCCTATATTATTATTATTATTATTATTATTATTATTATTATTATTATTATTTAGTCCTTGCAATTCTTTTTTTATTTTATTTTTTTAATTTTGAAAAAAGTAAGCTAAATTCAATCTTTCAATTTTTATTGCACAAACAGATAATTTAATATTTATTTGATAAAAATAAAAAACCATTTTTATTTTATTTCTTTTTAAAATAATAATAAAATAGCAAATCAAAATTAAAAAATAAAAGCCAAGATGCTAGGTAAGGTTACACAGCATACTTTACAACGTGACCTAACAGATAATCCTGCACTCTGGCTATCCAACAATACATGTCCCATTTTTATTGGAAAAAAGTAAGTTGAACTTCTGCTTCATAGTATTGGAGGGTCCCATCAACTTAAATGAATATCCATTGAATGTCAGCGCAGTCCTACTTTTCTCATTTCTGCATTGGACCTGTGACTTTTTTTAGTTATCTTCGCAAATCGTAGTTATCCACTATAACATGCTGTACAAATACAATGGGTGTTGAATGACCCAGAAATGATGGGGCTCAAATTCAGGTATGATCAAAATATCTCTACCTCATAAGTATTTGTAAAATTTGTTTGTTTGGATTTGGACGTAAGAATACCAAAATTAGTTTTGAGTCCAAATTTAGGATTTTTGTTAAGAGTTTTCAAGGTTTTGGAGCTAGGAATAGGGAGAGGAATACTCGTCATGCGTGTATGTGTGTTTTTGTTGAGATATTTTCAAGGATTTTGGAGTCGAGAATAAGAAGGGGAATACTCATTTTGTGTGTATGTGCATCTAAACGAAGTAATTTTAACTTATTGGATGATATTAATAATTGATTTTTTTTTTGGGTGTTTCTATATGAATAAATTTCATGCAGAAGAGTATCTGTTGGAGTAAATGTGTTAAAAAGCCTCAGTCCCATATTGTTTATAACAAAGAGAAATTTAGTGTATATATACTAAGATGTGATATTAGGCAAGTAAATGGGTCAAGAAGAGGAGTAGGCTCGCGCGCACAACAACATGCTAACACAGTTAAAAATTTCTGATTCCTCCCTGGGCACGAATTAGACGCGACACTGGGCATTTTTTTTGTCGCAACTATTTTTGTATTTTATAAATAGGCTTACCAGAAAAATCTTATTTTTAGCAGTTTTGAAATTGAGATCATGAATTTATTAATTTTTTGAATGTTGAAAATTTAAATTTATCTGCTTTAATTTTTCATTAATTGGCTTTAATCTCAACATTTAGAAACGGGAGCTGCTTTTAATCCCAAAGTTCAAAATGGATTTTCATTAAATTATGATTAAGCTACCATTAATTATTTTTTAATTACCCAATGTTTCTTGTTTCTGTCTTCGGCCTATAAAAGGCAGTGTGTGGTGCGGTTCATTGTACACCAAGCTCTTGGACATCTTCGGAGCTCTCTCTTCTCCTTTCCCTTCCCTTCGCTCTTCTGAGTTCTTTAGTTTTTGCTATTTTGTTCTCTTATTATAGGAAGGGTCCGTTTAATCTTAGGGAGTTGCTGACTTGTGGCGGAATAACTCTTAAGGAGAGTGTCCTTGGGCATGACTCAAATCAATTTATACTAATAGTTTTATTTGTTGCAGCCTACAATCTTAAGAGTTATTATGGAGCCACACCGAGTTGGTTTTGATGATTATATTAATGTTGCTACTGCAAGTTTCGGTGGAGGGAGTAGTGCTACAGCTCCAACCTTCATTCCGAATTCAATACCTACTATGACGCTACCCAAGCTATTCCCAGATATATCCAAGATTGAGGTGTTTAATGGAGAGAACTTTAGAAGGTGGCAAGAGCTATTCCCAGATATATCCAAGATTGAGGTGTTTGATGGAGAGAACTTTAGAAGGTGGCAAGAGCGGATCTTTTCTATCCTATACATGCACAGAGTTGCAATGGTGCTGACCTAGTCTAAACCTATCCTTGATGTTGACCAAAACCAAAAAATTGCTTGGGAATATGCCAATAAGGTTTGTAAACATACAATTATTAGCACTTTACCTAATGATCTGTTCGATTTATACTATGTCCACAAGGAAGCCAACAAAATCTGGGAGTCACTAATCAGGAAGTACACTGCTGAGGATGCTGAAAAACAAAAATTCGTGATTGGAAATTACTATCGATAGGAGATATTTTAGGATAAAGACATCAAGTTGTAAATTAATGAATACCACAAGTTGCTAAAAGAATTCTGAGCTGAAAAGATTAACCTTTTAGATGAATTTGTAGTTGGGCTCTTGATTGAGAAACTACCAGATTTATGGAAAGACTACATACAACAACTCAAATAGAAGTAGAAGCAACTGTCACTATCAGATCTCATCACTCATATCATCATTGAAGACACTAACTGGAAAGAGATTCGAGCTGCAAAAGGAAGGGAAATAGCCTCAAAGGCAAACTTTATGGAAATAAAGCCACACAACAAGAGGTATGATTCTCATAAAAAACTTGGTTACAATCCCAAGATTTTTAACCCCAAATTCAAAAAGAAGGGCAATTTCATGCTGCACAATGTAAAAAGAGAGTTAAAAATAATAATCCTCCTAAATCGAATATAAATTTGGTTCAAGGAGATGAGAACAATGATGATGTCATTGTGATAGTTATTTCTCAAGCTCTCATTGTCTCCGATGTGAGGAAATGGGTAGTAGACTTTGAGGCTACTAAACACATTTGTGCAAATAAGGAAATGTTTACCTCTTATGATCCTATCAAGGAAGGAGAAGATCGCATTTATCTTGTTAATTCTCGAGCTCAAAAGTTCTTAGGAAATGAAAAGTGGTTCTTAAACTCACATCTAGAAAGACATTTGCTCTCAATGATGTTTTGAATGTGCCCGATGTTAGAACGAACTTAATTTCTGTAACTCTTTTGGGAAAGGCTGGGGTTAAAGTGTCAGTTGAATTTGACAAATTGTAATAAAAAATAATGTTTTTGTGGGAAAGGGATATTGTAACCAGGGACTATTTGTACTAAATGTTGTTGAAATGAATGAAAATGTATCCTTTTCTGCTTACTTGCCTGTTTATATGATTGATTCGTTTGATGTGTGGCATGTTAGATTAAGACATGTTAGTAAGTCTTATATTAAGAAAATGCAACAACTTAGTTTAATTTTTGGAATTAAAAATGATTGTTTAAACGAATGTGAAGTATGTGCTAAAACTAAGATAACTAAAAAATCACACTTTTCTACACAAAGAGAAACTGAATTGTCTTCTTTAATACAAACTGATTTAGGTGATTTAAAACAAATAATGATTAGAGATGGTAAAAAATATTATATTACTTTTATTAATGATTTTTCAAAGTACACTAAAGTATATTTATTGAGAAATAAAGATGAAGTGTTTGAAAAATTTCTTTTATATAAAGTAGAGGTAGAAAATCAACTAAATAAAAGGATTAAAAGAGTAAGGTCAGATAGAGGAGGAAAATATGTTTTATTAAATGATTTTTGTGAAAAACAAGGAATTATCCATGAAGTAACTTCTCCATATTCACCTGAGTCTAATGGCGTAGCAAAAAGGAAAAATATAACTTTAAAAGAAATGATAAATGCTATACTTGTAAGCTCTTTTGCACTAGATAATTTATGGGGTGAAGCATTTTTGTCTGCCTGTTTTTTGTAAAATAGAATATCTTATAAGAAAACTAATAAGATACCTTATGAATTATGAAAAAGTTATGTACCTAACATAAAATATTTAAAAGTGTGGGGGTGTCTTGTTAAAGTAATGTTGCCTGATCCTAAGAAAAGAAAAATTGGGTCTAAAACTTCTGATTACATGTTTATTGGGTATGCTGAATATAATGCAATTTATAGATTTTTTATTTTGAAAAGTGATATTTTGGATCATAACACTATTATAGAAACTAATAATACAGAATTTTTTGAACATATCTTTCCTTTGAAAATTGAATATAATTCTAAGAATTTGGAAATGTCTAGTTATTCTCTTAAACTAAATACAAATGAAGATTTGGCTGAAATTTTAAGAAGAAGTAAGAGGCAAAGGAAATAATCTTCTTTTAGAGATGATTTTTATACTTATATGGTACAACATGATCCTTTAAATTTTCATAAAACTATTTCTTCTTCAGATGCTCATATTTGGAAAGAAGCTATTAAGGCTAAAATTGATTTTCTTAGTCAAAATAAAACTTAAGTTTTAGTAAACTTGTCTCCAGGAGCTAAGCCCATTGGTTGTAAATAGGTTTTTAAGAAGAAACCTAATCTTGATGGATCCATTGATAAATATAAAGTTAGGTTAGTAGTTAAAGGTTTTATTCAAAAATAAAATATTGATTATTTTGATACGTTTTCTCCGGTTACAAGAATTTCTTCTATAAGAATTTTGATTGCTTTAGCTTCAATATATAAGCTTTATATTCATTAAATAGATGTTAAAACTGCTTTCTTAAATGGTGTTTTAGAAGAAGAAATTTATATGGTACAACCTGAAGGATGTGTCGCTCCTAGACAAGAAAATAAAGTGTGTAAACTTATTAAATCTTTATATAGATTAAAACAAGCACCTAAACAAATAGTATAAAAAATTAAATCAAGTTTTGACAATTGATGGCTTTGCTACTGTTGAAGTAGAAAGATATGTTTATACAAAACTTGTAAATAATGATTATATGATTATTTGTTTATACATGCTTATTTTTGGTACTAGCATGAATGTTGTGATTGAAATTAAGAGCTTTCTTGCATCTAAATTTGATATGAAAGATATGGGTTAAGTAAGAGTGATTTTAAGTGTTAAAATCATAAGGAGTGAAAATGATATCTTACTTTTTCAAGAACATTATATAGAGAAAATTCTTAAAAAGTTTGGACATTTTGATAATTCTTCTTTAAGTACTCCTTATGATTCTAGTATACAATTATCAAAATATAAAAATGATTCAGTGGCTCAATCTAAATATACACAAATTATTGGAAGTCTATTGCATCTGATGAATTTTACCAGGCTTGATATAACATATATTGTATATAGATTGAGTAGATATACCCACTGTCCAGCCAGTGAACATTGGATGGCTCTAGTTAGATTAATGAGATATTTGAGAGATACCATGAACTATGGTATATTTTGTAGTGGATTTCCCATTGTACTAGAAGGATACATTGATGCTAACTAGATCTCAGATTCAGATGAAATTAAATCTACTAGTGGCTATGTATTCATTCTTGGTGGTGGTGCAGTATCTTGGAGATCAGCCAAACAAACTATTATTACAAAATCCTCAAGGGATTCAGAGTTTATTGCTATGGAATTGGCTAGTACTGAGACTGAGTGGTTGAAAAATTTATTAGCAAATATTCCATTAGAAGAAAAACTAATACCATCAGTGTCTTTGCATTGTGACAGCCAATTGGCGATAGCTACGGCTAAAAATAAGACCTTTAATGGTAAAAGTAGACATATTCAATTGAGACATAATATTACAAGGCAGCTACTAAAAGATGGAGTGATCTCAATTGAATTTGTAAGATCAGAAGTAAATCTGGTAGATTTATTAACTAAACCCTAGGAAAGAAACAAATTAATAACACATCGAGGGGAATGAGACTTAAGCTAATATAAAATTAACAACGATGGTAACCTAACCTCTGTCATTGGAGATCCCATGAAAGAGGTTCATATAGGTAAGAACAAATCATATGTTAATTTTGCTAGTACTCAAATTATCGTCCCTTCCTATAGTTTGGGAAAGTGCTAGAATGCATTATTGGAGAGGCTAAGTAAAGCTCTTAATAATTTCATATTCTTTATGGATGATGTATTCATTGCAGATACACGTGATGAAATCACCTAGATGAATGTGAAATGGGGATACTTCTATGAGACTGTGGCAAAGTCTCTAGAGCATTCATTGAACACCAGGCGCGTGCACGATCGGTTAAAGTGCAAAACCATTGTTAACGGCAAGAACTATGGGGGTATACTCTGACTAATAAAACATCTAGTACACAACAAAGATTTGTTGGTTTATAGAAACGTACGTTTTACTGACATTTTTGTGTATTAAGTGTTATTGGTTTAGGTCTGGTTCATAGTCCAAAAGATACCAAATTCAAATTATACTTATGCGTGTAACTCAGATGATAATATCCTTTTAACACATGTGGGGGATTGTTGGAGTAGGTGTGTCAAAAATGTGTCAAAAGTGTATTAAAAACCTAAGTCCCACATTGCCTAAAAGAAAGAGAAATTTAGTATATATATAATAAGATGCAATATTGGACAAGTAAATGGGCCAAGAAGAAGATTGGGCTTGCGCACATAACAACATACTAACACAAGCGTAACACAGTTGAAAATTTCTGATTTC
The DNA here is from genome assembly GCA_032878935.1 of Erythrophleum fordii. Classification (NCBI taxonomy): domain Eukaryota; kingdom Viridiplantae; phylum Streptophyta; class Magnoliopsida; order Fabales; family Fabaceae; genus Erythrophleum; species Erythrophleum fordii. The sequence goes on along the minus strand of JAVQMF010000053.1, from coordinate 40,109,901 downwards.
CCCCCTGCGCACGAATTGGAGGCGATACTGGGCATTTTTTTTGTTGCAACTATTTTTATATTTTACAAAAATATTTTATAAATAAGCTTATTGAAAAAATCTTATTTTTAACAGTTTTGAAATTGGGACTATGAATTTATTAATTTTCTAAATGTTAAAAATTTAAATTTACTCGCTTTAATTTTTCATTAATCGACTTTAATCTCAATGTTCAGAAACGGCCGCCACTTTTAATCCCAAACTTCAAAATAGATTTTCATTAAATCGTGATTAAGTCACCATTAATTATTTTTAATTGCCCAAAGTTTCTTGTTTCTGTCTTCGGCCTATAAAAGGTAGTGTGTGGTGCGGTTCATTGTACACCGAGCTCTTAAACATCTTCGAAACTCTCTCCTCTCCTCTCCCTTTGCTCTTCTGAGTTCTTTAGTTTTTGCTGTTATGTTCCCCTATTATAGGAAGGGTTCGTTTAATCTTGGGGAGTTGCCAACTTGTGGCAGAATAATTCTTAAGGACAGTATCTTCGGACACGACTCGAATCAATTTATACTAACAGTTTTGTTTGTTATAACCTATAGTATCAACGTAAGAAAAAATCATTTATTTTTTTTAAAAAATTTAAATAAATGGATCCAGATGATTTAGGAATTCCATGTGAAGTCAAAAAGAGATTAAGTTTCATACCTATTAGGATATGAGTCTTGAAATGTTAAAATTAAAGGATAAAAATTATAATATCTTACTCATGCCTTACTTGTCACAAAATAAACTTTTGAGTGATATATATAAAACTAATGGATTATTTTTCATCACGTCAACGTCTTTTTTCTAGCAACTAAATTGTCCATTAGAAAAGTAGAAATATGTATGATGAAATTAACATTAATAAAATATTTTAAACAATTGAATTATACTCCAAATTTAAAGATGAAGAGAATTTTTTAAAATAAAAATGTGTCAAAGTATTTTGTCATGCTGCTTGATGGAGCATTTGGGAACAAAATTGGATAAAGAATTAGGATTTTAAGAATTAAAATAAAAATTAGCATTTTTATATCAAAATGTATAGATGGTCAAAATATTGAACTAAACTTAGCTCATTTGTTAAGAGAAGTAGTATTTCAGTTTCATTATTCATTTGGGTTTTTGGTGATATTAATTATTGATTTGGATTTAAATTTTCTATAATATATTTTCAAGTATAATCATAAATATACAAGGTTCAATACGTATTTTTAACATCATATAAGTCCAGGTATTTTCTAAAAATAGTAAAATTTTATGCTAGATTTTTATTTAATTTTGGATCAAATTCAACTCAATTTTTTTGAGTCATATTTAACTTTGAATCAATTTTAATTTAATTTTTAAATCCTTTTTCACCATTTGAGCCATAGTTAATTTTGATTAAACTGCAATCTAACCTTTAAGTTATTTTTACCACCTAAAACAAGGTTAAATCTTGAGTCAATTTTAATTTAATTTTTAAATCTCTTTACATCATTTGTATCTTAATTAAATTTAAAGAAACTTTAGAATTTAGATGTTGGTGTGCATGGGTCCATTTTCATAATTTTATACTTTAGACCCTTTCAACTTTTTGAGAGGTAAAGTTTTCCTTTACAAGAACCTTTAAAAGAAATACATTGATAATTTAATGATTTCCTCACTTAGAATCACCACTACAAAAAGGAAAAGATCCAATGAGACCACCTCAGTCAAGGAGTAGTGAGGGAACAAGAAGAAATCCTCCCCCGACCAAATTATAGTTGCTAATTAAAGAAGGAATTTATTTTTTACTTTTTTGGCCTAATCTTTCGCTAAATTTTATTGTTGCAGGGGAAATTTTCTTATTAAATTGGCCATTAATTCTTTCCCAATTTCCTCACTAAAGGGAAAATCTCTCACTTAAAAAAAAAAGAACTAAAAAAGAGATTTGAACTCATTCTCCTTTTCATCAACATACAACAGGTTACTAAATGTTTTTAATTTCAATTTACTCTTTCTAGGTTTTAAACTAAAATGAAAAAGAATTTTTTTGGGTTATACACTCCCAATCTTGAATGACATTCTCATTATTAAAAATTATTCATGATCAAAAGGTGCATCCTAAATAATTCACTATCATTTTAGTTCAAAGCTTGAGAAGAGTAGATTGAAGTTAGGAATTCTTAGTAACTTGCTCTACATACATTGATGGACAAGAGAAAGAATTTGAATTTCTAAGAAAGATGCAACTTGTAGTAAAGACCTTTTAGAAATAGTACATATCGATATTAATGAGTTTTTTACTTATCCTTATGTAATAATAGATATTTTATTTTGATAACTTGCCTACGGTAAGTATTTGAGGATTATAATATTATTTTAAAAACATGCTTAATCCTATTGTCTTAAAAGCATTGTTAGATGACATTCATGAAAAGGGATTCTCATATTATTTAATTGTTGTGAACACAATTGTGATTGATAACATTGTATAGTTAAATATATACCTTTTTTTTTTATTTTTTATGTGTCATATGAATATGAGAATGAATATGTCATTTTATAATAATCCAATTCTTCTATAACTTTATTTTTAATAACTATACCTACATCTATCATTGAGCTAGTCATGAAAAATTGTTACATGAAATATAATGCTTTTACTTTGGTTAGTGGATTATATAAGACACATTTTACAACTAATGGACATACTTTGTTGGTATGACATTATTTGGTATAGTTATGGTTTGACATAATTGATACCGGAAGAAATATTACACAAGTGATGGATATACCTTATCAATATGACATTATTTGGTATTATTCTTTATTACATATGGATTACAATGAATGAAGAATTTCATAGATATCAAAAGGTTGATTATGTGGGGCTATTGTATCAAGGGTATTTTTTATTAACTTATGGTATTGTCAACATTTTTTGTTAGCATTATAGTACATTTCACTTGATATCTTAATATTTTTTTTTTTATATCATATCAATACAAAAAGTGTTAAAGATGTTGGTTTTGTTAATTATCCTTGATATGCCTTATGAATTTTTTTGGTTTATTGTGATCTAGAATCTTTAGATGGGATCATGATAAACAACAATTTTTAAAATTGTACTTTGTGTGTGTCCTCATCTATGACAACACATGTTGAGAGTAAAAAAAAGAAAGAAAAATTATATAGACCACTCATGAGTTTGGCTAAAATAACATAGGTCTCTTCTCCTTTCTTTTTCTTTTTTTAAATATATAGAAACTAGGTGATTTCTCCTACAAGATGTGGGAGATTCAGAAAATGTTCCATGGATCCCACAGAAAAAAAAAAATCTAAAAAAAGGAGGAAAAAAAAAAAGATGAGTGAATAGTATATATATGGATATGTATAGTATATAAACAGTGTCAGCACACAACCCTTTGAAAGCCGTTCAACTTAGCTACAGTGCGTCACTACCACATTATATATATAGATATATATATATATATTTCCCTTAAAACAAAAAGTTGTATTACATTTTAATTCAATTTTAAAATTTTTAATTAAAATAATCTCCCTTAGTCTAAATACAAATATTTTTTGTTAAATTTAGTAAAAAAATGTACTCTTTTTAATTTTTATTTGTGTATATTTGAATATAACACTTATTTGTATATTTAAGTTAATTAAGAGAATTTTAGTTAAAAAAAAATTAGACTAGAGTATATATTTAAAAATAAAAGAGAGACTTAATTTTATCAAAACTCAACAAAAATCTATATAATTTATTTGAAAAAAAAATTACATCATGTGTTATTGTCCTGAATGACAACACATGATCATCAATTTTTTAGAAAAAAAAATTACTTCTTCACATGTCGTTATTTGAAATAATTAACATTTAAAAAAAAAATTGTAGTCTTAAAGAATGAAATATGAATATCTATCTATCTATCTATATCCACACATATAAATTTTGTGCCTTAAAATATATAACAAAACAATTTTCAATAATAAAAAAGTGGTAGTATGTGCCATATCAAGCTGTTGTTTTCAGTTGAGGTACTTGAATCTTCTCTTGCTCTTTGATATTGTTGAAGTCAAATATAGTCTATTTGATACAAAAAATGTTTAAAAATGAAAAGTAAATGCTGGATAAAATAAAAATAAATGAAATCTGTTTTGTATGATATGAAAAGAAAAGAAAATATTTTTTATTTGTATATTTGATGGAATGAAATATTAAAAGAATAGAAAATAAGATATAAGAAAAAACTAAAATACCATAAAAAAACTGAAAATTCCAAAAGCTATCAATTTATTTTTAATTTCTATTAGACTTTGTATTATACCTCGGTGAGGCCAAGATATATATCAGTAGTAATGCTATAACACTTCAAAATGCATCTTGAGGCATTAAATTTGCCAAGATATATATGCTCCAATCTCGAGCGTCCATTTTTGGCTAATCTCTGCCGTCCGCTTTCAACCACAAAACTCATCATTTCACCATTGTAAAACCCCCCTTGATGCAGCGCTCTGCCATCACCTTCCTTATCCCTTGTCCCTGTTCCCCTTCACTTGGAAATAGATCCTCTCCAATATTTTTTTTTGATAAAATTTTAATCACTTAAATTAAAATGGTTCAAATTTTTTTAAGTTAAAATTTTATTTTTTTCAAAATTTACAGTTAAGTATTTTTTTTTATTTTACATTATGTATCTTATAAAAAAAATATTTTTAAAAATTAAAATAAAAAATAAATAAACTTGAACCATTCAAATTAATTTGGACGATTCAGATTATCCACGGGATCCTCTTCATTTGCGTTGCTTGAAGTTGAGTAGCATTGGTCGAAGTTAGGCAGTTGCAGCTGGTGGATGCTCGGACACTGGAGGATTAGAGATCGACGGCGGCAGGTGGAGGCAGAAGCAACAAGCACAGACAGGTGAGCGACAGCAGTGAATGAGGCTGTGAAGCAAGAGATAGGGATGGAGAAGAGGAACAAAGGTTATGAGAAGGATGGGACGAGGGGCAACACTTTCACCAAAAAGGCATAATCGACTTTCCACCTTTTGGCTCCAAAGAGTGCTTCCACTTGCTCTACAATGACTGAATTCTACATTCATTCAAGGTTTTCCTTGGAGCCCTTATTTCTGCTTACCAAACGTTTTCTCGCAACGGATTTCATTTCACTTTGCGTTTCCCTTGAGCTACCAAATAGGCCGTAAAGAGGTTTTTGAAATTTTGGGTGTTTTCGGATTTTTTTTTTTTTTTTTTTTAAGATTTGAGAGTTTTAAAAAATAAATAAATAAACGAAAATGAAAAGGATGACCGCGTAGGCAGTTACCTGCCATTTGAGGTGGACCTGTTAATCAATGGTTTGTATTCTATGGCTTTTTACCCCCTTCCTATAACGGGAAAACATAAAATTGCAACACTTAACTAGTTGCCAAAATTTATTTATGAGACGTTTAATTTTTTTTTTAATAGGAAGGTAGAGAGCATCATCTGCATTTTACTTTTTTTAAAGCTTTGCACTCAGATAATTTTTTTAAAGGGAGGAGGGTAGAATTGGGGGAGGGGGATTTTTTTTGGGGTTTAATATATATTTCTTTTATATAATATATTTTATATAATAAATATTATATATAATATTAAATATAATATAATATAATATAATATATGTATTATATATAAAAATATATAATATATTATTTAATTTTTAATATAAAATGCTAAAATATAATCAATAATAAATTTGTAAATTATGATTTTATTAATTTAATTCTCTTGAACTTATTTGTATATTAAAAAAAATATTTTTTTAGTCTAGTTAAAAATCTTATAAAAATTATCTCGACTTATAAGATTTCTTTTGGCATAAAATTCTTAATAAGATAAAAAAAATATTTTTTATACAAATAAAGTAATTAACATTACCTTAACAAATTGTAAACAATCGTTTAACTCTCCTAAATGGCAGTAGCACTATTTATTTACACATGAATTGCCCACAAGTCATCATGAGTCTGCGAAATCAAGAGGGTTTATGGGCAAGTCATGTGCAAAGAAATAGTGCTATTACCATTGAGGAAAGTTAAACAAGGCCTAATTGGTACATTGTATTAAGTTTAAAAGCATAAATTAATACAATACATTGTAAATTTATTATTTGTTTGATATAAATAATGTATTGTATAAGTTTATATATCAAATTTTTTTTATACATTAAAATGATATATAATTTAATCAAATCTTAAGAAGTGGATTAAATTTGATTAAATTTTGATATATAAGACATTATTAATACTTTTTCATTCCAACCCTCACCTATAGAGATTTATAGGTTAGGCCATGTCAAGTTTTGGCCTAACGAAATAAAAATGATCATGGGCCAAATATTAGCCTAATGTTATTTGTAGCTCGATTTTGTATTGGATTTCTTTTTCTAGTCTCGATGAGGTTTGGCCTAGTTTGGTCTCGTACCAAGGCAAGCAAGCTAGCCTTTTTTTTTTTTTAAAAATTTGGTAAAAATTATAAAATAACTCCTATAAAAAAATAAAAATATTTATATAAGTCATTGTATAATTATATTTTACACCTAGAAAAATAAAATTTTGATATAAATTTTTATAATTTTTTTAAAAAATTAATAGAACTAGGTTGGGTTAAGCTAAGCTAATCAACATAATCGAGCTCATGCCTAGCTGCTTCAAAAAGCTTTTTTTTTTTGGTTTTGGTTTGGTTCGATGTGATCAAGTGAGATTGGATTGGCTACGTTATTAGGTATCATGATCACCCCAAGGCACATGAGCTTGGTTGGGCCAAGCATTGGCCTAGCTCAATAGCCTACCTTGTTATAGACTAGGCTTCAAAATTGAAGCTCAATAATCGGGCTAGGCTAGACTGGTACATTGGGTTGGTCGTGTCTGTCTGTCTATCTTTTTTTTTTTTGTTAAAGAATTTGGTTGAAATTATAAAATGACCTCTGAAAGAATAAAATTTTCATACAAGTTTTTCTAAAATTTCATTTTGTCCTTAAAAAATTAAAATTCTTATATGTCTTTATATATATATATATATATATTTAAAATATAGAATTACTGATAAGGTGGATTGGCCCATCCCATAATCTTTTTTCTTTTTTTCTCTTTTGCCTAATCCAATGTGGTTAGGCTTGAAACACACCTATCACCTTATAGCTTGGTGTTTGGCCTTGTTTAACACCAACCTACCTTTTTAAAGCTTGGATTTAGTGCTTGGGCCTTACTAAGGTGGTTTGGTATGAAGTTAAGACAGAATAGTTTCTTGAGTTGACTATGCTACTTTGTTTTTCAAATTTTTTAGTAAAAATTTATAAAATGACCTTTAAAAAAATTAAAATTTTTTTATATAAATTCCTATAAAATAATTAAAAAAATTCTAGGATTAGGCCAAACTAACCTATATGGCTTTCATGATTTGCCCAAATTTTTTTTTGACCATAGCTAACTAGGTCAAATGTGACCAAGTTAGATTAGGTTGGCTGAGCTACGCAAGCACTATATGTAACTTTACTCACTTGTGCTCTTTTTTTCTAAAAATTAATATAATATAATAAATTTAATTAAATATGATATATTTTTAAGTAAATGATATTTTTGTCAAAATAGTTAATTTTGATCCTATTCAGTGTTACACATATTAGCAAACATATAATAGTATTATCTTAAATAATATCATATCAAATATTGTATGGTTTTAAAATTTTGCAAAGTCTTTTTTATTAGGCTTTATACTATAAGGCCTTATTTTATATATCATACTAAATAACTCATAGTTGTTTATGATTTGTTGAGATAATGTCTATTAACTTATTTGCATAAAAAAAGTTTTTTAGTACAAAAAAGAAATCTTTTAAGTTGAGATGATTTTTTTATAATATTTTTAATAAGACTAAAAAAATATTTTTTTATACAAGTAAGTTCAAGAGAATTAAATTATAATTAAAAATATAACTTCATTGATAAAATAAAATTTATTAATTTATTATTATTAATTATATTAGATATAATATAATATATTTATTATATATATAATATATTATATGTAATAAATATATATTAATCCCCACCAAAAAGAATTCCACTCTCTACCCCTCAAAAAAAAAAAAAAAAATTCAACCCCACCCCATTTGTATCCATCCAAAAAAATTCGACACTGAACGTGGAACAGTATGCCCTGCATTCAAATTAATTTAAAAGAAAAAGTTATTTGAATGTGGAGTAGGATTAAACAATAAAAATAAATAAATATCTTAAGAATAAATTTTGACAGTTGAGCATCTCAGTTTTATGTTTTCCCCATTATAGCAAGGGGGGTAAAAGGCCTGTTTTCTATGTTTTTGACCACTGCGCACGTTTGTTCACGTCAGATTTAAGTTTGTATATTGTTATAGAAAAAATAATGATTTACAAAAAAAGAATATTTTAGAAAAAATTCTGCTTTTGAGGGGGAAAAAAATTACTTATGCTTTATCTAATAATAGCTGAAACACAGTAGGATTTTAAAATGTCACGATACTTTTTAAGCGGAAGAGCCCAAATATTGTAAATTTGTAATGAGTCACTTAAGCCATAACCCACCTTGTACTCATGAACAAATCTACAAAATTAATTCACTTCCTGTTCTTTGTTTTATCAATGGAGTCGTTGGATTCGGAAAAGCTAATCAGGGTTATTTACATAATATTAACTAATGGAAGATATGGGGTCGACATTCAATACAATTACCAATTTCAAAATACCGCTGCAAAGGTGCTCACGACGGATTTTTCATATTTTTATGTGGTCAAAGTCAAATTGCCTGTGAATATAGCAAATTCCAATCTACGAAAGATTGTGGGCGTTTGTTTTCCCCAAAAAAAAAAAAAAAAACAAGAGATTGTCTGCATTTCAATCACCTTTTCGGGCAGACCACAAATATACATTACGCATGGCTATACCAATTATAGAAGCGGCCAGATGGGAATGACATTACTGTATTTTTCAGTCCGAAATGGATTGCAGTAAATTTTGCTATAGTTGCATGGTGTAAATTTCTTGTTCATATTTAAGTTTCTTATTATCGTATCAGAAAAGAAAAAAGTGCATGTAGGAACAAAAGATCCTTAGATAAAATAGGGAAGCAAGCTATTATTTATATTATCCCATTCATAACATCACTTGAAAGACAGTAATGACTATGGATTAAAATACCGCCTTGCATCAACACTCAAAAGCACAAGCAAAATTTGAAGCTTCCCATCATCGCACTTCTGTCTTTGCCAATTTCTAATTAACAAGAGACGTTATTAACCGTGTTGGCCACATCAATCACAAATCGGTACTTAACATCGTTTTTCACAACTCGTTCTAAGGCAGTGTTCACGTAATCCACCGGAATAAGCTCGATTTCTGCTGTGATATTGTGCTTCGCTGCAAAGTCAATCATCTCTTGGCTCTCTTCTACTCCTCCAGCAGCACTTCCAGCAATTATCTTCCTCCCTATGTTTCATGAACCATATTTTCAATCATGTCTGGCTAGTCTTCAAAAATTTAAAAGCAAGCACCGTGAGAGATAACCTTACCCATCATCAAAGGCATAGTTGGTAACTCAGGAGGTATGATTGATGCACCAACTATAATCAATTTTCCTCCTGTCTTCAATAAGTCGATTAATGGGAGGAGAGGGTGAGGCCCCGCAACTGTGTCAATAATTCCGTCCAACGTGTCCTTCCCATCCTATATTCAACAACCAAATGAATGATTTATTTACAACCTATGAAAGATGACAAAATTAGAAACGATAACTATAAAGACCATGCTTGGCTATAAAGAGTTCAACACCTTATAACCATTCGATGCGACTTGAGATATATGTAAAATAGTTTTTAATGATCATGTATGAATTTCAAAATACATCTAACGGATGGAGAACTCAAGCTCTCCCCAATCCATCATTTCTTTAAGGTTACCTGCAATTGTTGTTGGTCATTACTGAGCAAGAAAGCGTCAGCTCCTAGCCTTTCCAAAGCTTCCTTCTTCTTTCCAGGAGAAGTACTTATTACTGTCACCTTCATTTTCAGAGCCTTAGCAAACTTGACAGCCACGTGGCCAAGTCCACCTAAGCCTACCACACCCAAATGCTGACCTGGCTGACATAGTCCATGGAATTTCATGGGGCTATATACTGTGACTCCAGCACACAATAACGGTGCTGCCCCTTCAAGCGGCAAGCCATTGGGCATTCTAATGGCAAAATGCTCATCAACCACTGTTTTATCAGAGTATCCACCTTGAGTCATTGATCCATCATAATCATATGAATTATAGGTGAAAATTCGTTTGGGGCAATAACTTTCCCAGCCTTTATTGCAGCTATAACAGGAGCGACATGAACCAAAAACGGGACCCACACCAGCAATATCACCAATTTTGAATTTTGTGACACTACGGCCCACCTTTATCACTGCCCCCACAATCTCGTGTCTGAAGTCGTACGTTCCCATTCGGAAAAAAAGAAAAACTTTAATTAGCATGAAGATACGAATGAACTCAAAATTGAAATGGTTTATTTGGAGGATGAAGGCTAAGAGAAATTTACCCGGCAACCATGGGATAGATGCTGCGGCCCAATTCATTCCTGAGAAAATGAACATCACCGTGGCAGATACCACAATACAGAATTTTTAAGGTGATATCACGATCACCATTCGCCCTGTATATATATATATATATATTAAAGAATTAATAGTGAAGCTTGTGTTTATAAACTAGTTGTAGTAATTAGAAGCATAAGCCTAGCTATTTGTGCATGTGCTATGAATAAGATGATACCTTCTGAAGAAGTGAAAAGGGGAGACAATTCCTGAGGAGTCTCTTGCAGCTAACCCATAGGCAGGTGTTTTCTCCTTTTCTTGTCCTGAGATAGGGTTTGCCATATTGTTTCAACTGGGTATGGAGATGTGTGACCACCAGAGACAGGAGTTTTATATGGAAGTTATACCTAGTACTGTAGCACCTCGCGTATGGCGAGGGATTGAAGGGTAGTGAAGTGATACTAACGCAGTCTATTAATAAAAGAAACAGAAAAATATTCAATATCGTAGTTTGAATTGAAACTAGAATTTGACAGTCACAACCTCGTAAATTCGTAATCGATGACGACAAACGCACCTACATATAGCTAATCGCCAGCGTCACCACTTTTCCTGCTCGTTTTTAATAATCAGGCAGGGCTTGGATCAAGCCTAAATAGATCATTGACTATAGATCCAACTAATTCATGACAAATAATCTTTACTTAACACATTTCTCAGGTTTCATTTGTGCAAATAATAAAATAGGATAAGTGGACAACCCAATTAGTTGAAATGGCCAAGATTGGAAGCTATCCATCCAACGATAAATGTCACATTTTTATTGGAAGGAGCAAGCTGAACTTCAACTTCATAACAGTGGAGGGTCCCATCAACTTATTAAATAGGTAGAATTATATCTGAAAATCTTAAGTTGAAAATATTAATCGATACTGAAAAATTTTAAATAATCTAGGATTGTAATTTTTTTATATAATTTAAAATTTTAATCTTTAAATCATTTAAAATAATTTTAAAATTTAAAATCTTTAAACATAAATATTTTAACTAGAGAATCTAAATAATTTTTCCTATTAAATATCTGTTTAACGTCATCGCAGATCTGATTTTCTCATTTCTGCATTTTGATTTTGTCATTTACGCATTTAGTATGTCTTTGACTTATTTAGTTATCTTCGCAAATCAAAACTATCTACTGTAGCGAGCGTTACAAATATAATTGGCGTTGAATGAGATGTGAATGATGTCGGTGGACCATCAAAATACTCATATTTAATTAGTATCGACCAACTTTATTTGTTTGCATTTGGATATTAAGATAAAAAGTGAATTTAGATCCAAATTTAGAAATTTTTGTTCAAAGCTTTTAGGGTCTACGGTTGGGGTTGGGGACAGGGAAGGTGACACGTACTCTACCACACACACACACACACACGTTACCTGCATATAGTGCAGTTAGAGGTATACATTTGTATAGTATAGTTAGAGATATATATTTGTTGAGATTAGACATTTTTAAGCTAAACTGATTGGGTGTTTGGATAATACTAATGCTTGAGTCTTTCCTTTTGTGATTTGATATGAATAAGTTTCATGTAAGGTATGGGTCTAGGAATAAGAAACATACATATTTTTTTGAATTGGGAGATTAGGACTATAGTACCATGAGCTTGGATCCTTTAAAGTTTTGTTTTGTAAATTTATTATGAAGTTAGAGAGAGAGAGAGAGAGAGAGAGAGAGAGAGAGAGAGAGAGAGAGAGAGAGAGTATGTGCGTGTATAGAGCCTACTTAGTAAGTCTCACCTTTTCTTTTTCTTTTTCTCTCCTTTTAAAAAATTGAGAATAATAATGTCTAAGTTGAGTTTGGATTTTTTGTAATCACAGATTGACTACACATAGTGCAGATAAAGAGAGATGGAGAGAAAAGAGAGAATGAGTGTAAAAAGAGGAAGAAATAGTTTGCAAAAGCTAAGAAAACTAAATCTGATAAAAACTAGTCAACTAGATCAAAATACTAGTTGACCGGGACAATACATAATCAAGAAATTAAAGGCTTTGAAGATACTAGTCAACTGAGTCAAGAAACAAGTTGAGCGGGTCAAAAAACTAGTTAACTAGTGTGATAGAAAAGGAAATGGATTTTGATCTTACAAGTGTTAGTCAACTGAGTTTTGAAGTTGGTTGACTAGTATAATAAAAGCAGTCAATTGGTTCTCAAACATAATCCATTGTTTAGGATGGAAGAAAACAATAGTTGTTTCTGCATGGTAGCAAACAATTGCTCTTTAAGACTAGTTGAATGGTCAAGCACACTAGTCAATTGGTTTTTGTAATTAGTCAATTGGTCAATTGAAGAAGTTTAGAAAATTTGAAAATTCCCATCAATTTAAGTGCCTTTTGGTTTTAGTAATAATGCCATTTCATATAAAATGGTTTGTCGACTATTGATATGAGATTAAACTAAGTTATTTCAAATCTTTTCTATAATAAGAGTAGAGTACACATAAGTGATGATTTCAGTCAAAACTAGAAAATCAAACCAAACCAACACATAAACAACAACTCCAAACTCTATAACTTGGATTCGGTAATAATAGCTTCATGTATATAAGGTGTGCTAGCTAGGTACACAATTACATACAAAATTTTATTATCTCCCAATCTTGTGTTAGAATGACCTAGGTACACTTAAGCTCTGATGCCAACTTTGTTATGACATAAAACACGAGCCACGACTGATGCATAGGCTAAGCTAATCTAGTAATTAGCTTAACCTAGTAGTGAGTCTAAAGAACCATCCTTTACTAGACCACAATAAGAGGTAAGAGATCACAATAAACCCATATACTTTGGAAATATACCTGCATATCATACCCAATTTTAATAACATATCACTTCATATACACCACTTAGGGGTTGCCTAAAATATGGCAGCACCTCCACCAAAAATCAAACATACCACGTCTATACAAACAGTCATAGATTAGTAACTAATAGATATATTGAAGTAACTTAAACAACAATATATAATAATGATCATTTGAAGGCTTACAAGAAATCAAGACTCTTATAAAAGCCAAAAAACTTCCAATTAGTAGCTATGACATTGGAGTTTGACACGTGCAACCACTAACCAAAAGCACATACCAAAATACATCTGGTAAGTAAGCAAGTTTCAAAATTCTTCAGTCTACTACCTCATGACCTTAAAAAAAAAAGATATAAGGAATGTGGTGAGTCTATTACTAACTTAATAAATACATAAATAATAAAGTGCATAGAAGGAGAGACAAACACACATTAAAGTTTTTCACAATTAAGTATTCAAGTAAGTAATTAAATCATATATTAATTTATAAATAAAATACACTAATTCACTTGAATAACAATCCTTCAATTTGAAATATAATTAAAATCTGTAATATAATTGGAAAGGGGTACCATAGGATAGAACTACCACCACATTGAGTCTCACCATATAGTTTGCATACCATAGTATCATATATATATATATATATATATATTATAAAGTGCCACCAAGCTATATCACCACATAATTACAACTGAGTGCCACCTCACAGGTAGACATGTTACATTGTCTCACCATTGTATATCCTTACATAAATCATATCACCTTGAGTGCCCCTGCATAAGGAATAAGATATATCACATCTCAAATAATGTCATTGCACATTTTTCATCACATCGTTTCACCATTGAATATCCCCACACAGGAACATATCATAATATCACAACTAGGTGAATCTAAGGTTCTAATTGGATCACTATTTATCACATTTTAAATTATAATAAAAGTAGATACATGAAACAAGTTAAAAAGACTATTAACAAAATAGAACTTTGAGTCAATTACAAATAAGTTCAAATAAACTACAAGTTGGTTTTAGTCAATGATAAATAAAGTTTATAAGAATAGTTAAGAAAAAGAGTGGAAGGAAACTAAAATAGGCCCAATAAATCAATGAAACAATTATAAGAGAAATCTAAAAAAATAAAGAAAATTTAATAATAATATAAAACAAAGTAAAGGAACTCTACCTATATTGAACTTTAATATAAATCATTTTTCATAGTCAGTTCAAAGCACGAAAAAAAGAGAAGGGTTGTGTTAAACAATCGATAGCCAACGTAATACTTTGTCAAATCTTTATGATATGGATCATTGATGTATTAGAGGTAATGCTAGGTCATTGTCCAGAAGTAATGCGCTGTATAGCTCGAGTACAGTGACAAATGAATAAGAGCTGCTGCATCGACGTTTGGGTGTAGTGAAAAATAAATAAGGGTTCCTATATTTTTGTAAACGAATGTGAGTAAAGAAGTTAGTTTACGAGAGTAGGAGACATTTTGGAACTTGGAATAAAGATATACTTAAGGGTAAGTCAATGAAAATAGTAGATATTATGATTAGAAGGAGGATTAATTTTATGTGTTTACAAAAAACCAAATGGGTAGGAGAAAATTGAAAGAATTAGATACCTTAGGTTTTAAACTCTGGTATACCGATAAGGTTAAATCTAAGAATGGGATAGGTATAATTGTAGATAAATTTTAGAAAAATAGTGTGGTAGATGTAAAGAGATCAAAAGATAGAATCATTGCGTTAAATTTGTAGTAGAAAGGGAAACATTTAATATTATTAGTGCTTACACACCATAAGTAGGATTAGAAGAACATCACAAGGTAAAGTTTTAAGAGGATCTAGAATGTTTAGTTTCGGAAATACCATTAGGAGAAAAGATTCTTTTAGAAGGGAATCTTAATAGTCATGTGGAGAGTACATTTGAGGTTAGGAGGGCACACATAGAGGACATGGCTTAGGAGAAGCAAACGTAGAGGGTAAAACTATTCTAGACTTCTTATTAGCGTTTGATCTCACAGTAACTAACACTTGTTTTAGGAGGTATGAAGAGCATCTTATCACGTACAAAAGTGGAGGGATGTGCTCTCAAATTGATTTCTTTCTTATAAAAAAATCAGATAGAAAACTTTGCTTAGATTACAAAGTTATACCAGGAGAAAGTTTGACTACTTAGCATAGAGTTTTAGTTATGAATGTTCGAGTTAAGAGGAGAGTAAAAAGTAAAAACTAAGATAGAGGTCAAAGATTAAGTGTGGCAATTGAAGGGGGATAAAAAAAAGAGCTTAGATAAATATTTTAAAAGAAGGATCTTAGGAAGTACAAAGAAGTGCTAACGATCTGTGGGATAAGATAATTAAAGAGATTAAGAAGGTGACAAAGAAGATGCTTAGTGAATCAAAAGGTTTTGGACCTAGGGATAAAGAATCTTGGTGGTGGGATGTATGTATATAAGATAAAGTTAAGGTTAAATGGAGTATTATAAAGTGGTCTTTATGTAAGAGTGATGAAAATTAGAAAAAATATAAGATAGCTAAGAAAGATACTAAGAAAGCGGTGAGCGAAGCGAGAGTTAGGACATTTAATGGATTATACCAATTCTTAGATATTAAAGTTAGAGAGAGAAGTATCTACAAGCTAGCTAAAAGTAAGGAAAGAAAGACAAGAGATATGGACTAAGTGAAATGCATTAAGGATAAAGAAGGAAAAGTCTTAGTCATGGAACAAGATATCAGGGAACGATGGAAGGATTATTTTTATAGACTATTTGATGAAGGATATGGGATTTTATTGCACTCGAATAGGCTAGATACTAAAGTAGAGGACTAAAATTATATTTTTTATCATAAGATTCGAGAGTCAAAAGTAAAAAAAGCATTAAAATGAATAGAGAATAGCATAGCAGTTGGATCAGATAATATACCTATTGAAATATGAAAAGTTTAGGTATGAAAAGTATAAGTTAGCTCACAAAGTTATTTAATAAAATTATGAGGTATAAGAAAGTATTAGATGAGTGGAGGAGAAGTACTTTAGTCCCTATTTATAAGAATAAGAGAGATATATAAAACTATGCAAATTATAGAGGAATTAAGCTCATGAGTCACACTATAAAATTATGGGAGAGGGCAGTTGAGCGAAGATTAAGACAAGAGACTCAAATTACTAAGAATCAATTTGGTTTTATGCTAATAAGGTTGATTATGGTAGTGATATTTTTGTTGCAAAAATTAATAGAGAGATATTGAAAGAATTAGAAAGATTTACATATGGTGTTTATCAATTTGGAAAAGGTATATGATAAGGTGTCAAGAGAGGTTTTACAGAAGGTTCTAGAGAAAAAAGAGTTCTTATGGCTTATATTTAAGCAATTTAGGATATGTATGATGGGGGTTACAACTAGTGTTATAACAAAATATGAACTTACAGAAGATTTTTTTTATAACTATTAGTTTATATCAAGAATTAACTTTAAGTCCTTATTTTTTTACTTTAGTCTTGGATGTGCTTATTGAACATATCTAAGAGTTAGTGCCACAATGCATGCTTTTTGTAGATAACATAGTTCTAGTTAAAGAATCGAGAGAGGAAATGAATAAGAAGTTAGAGATGTAGAGACTAACTTTAGAAACATACAGATTTTGTTTAAGTAGAAGTAAAATAGAGTATATGAAATATAAGTTTAGTAAAATACATACTAGTTCTAATGTAGAAGTGAAAATTAGAAAGCATACCATGCCATAACTTATACAGTTTAAATATCTTGAATCCATCATACAACATGATGAGAAAATAGAAGAAGATGTAATACATAGGATTCAAGCGGGGTGGATAAAATGGAAGAGTGCTTCGGGTGTTATTTGTGATAGAAGAGTATCACTCAAACTTAAAAAGATAAATTCTATTACACAGTTATTAGACTTATAATGTTATATGGAACTAAGTGTTAAGCAATAAAAGTTAATAAGAGAATAAACTCAATGTTGCAGAGATGAGAATGTTGTGTTAGATGAGTGGACACACCAAACAAGATAGAATTAGAAATGAATGCATTAGAAAGAAAGTAGAGGTTGTATCTATTGTAGAAAAGATTGTAGAATCACGATTTAGATGATTTGTGCATGTGTGAAAGAGACCTATAGAAACTCTACTTAGGAGAATAGATCAGATGAAGAGCAATCCAAAAGTCAGAAGTAGAAGGAGACTAAGAAAAATTATAGGAAAAACTATTAAAAAAATTTAGACTTAAATAATTTGTCTAAAAATATGATTTACGATAAGATTTTATAACGTCAATTGATCCATGAGTTAACCCCACTTAGTAGGAAAAAACTTTATTATTGAATGAAACAAAATAAAGGCTTCACCATTTTCATCACTTAGCTCATATATATATATATATGTATGTAAATGTGAATATCACCACTTGCACTTCACATGCCATACATTTTCTTTGCACATATTACATAGTTTCCATGTCAAGAGTATATAATTTCCATTTCACAAGTATCGTTTATCACTTCTCATATAAGTAATCATCCATAGCTCAAGAAATCCTTTCACCACATTATTACTACTTTCTCTTCACACACACACACACACACACACACA
Organism: Erythrophleum fordii; assembly: GCA_032878935.1. Classification (NCBI taxonomy): domain Eukaryota; kingdom Viridiplantae; phylum Streptophyta; class Magnoliopsida; order Fabales; family Fabaceae; genus Erythrophleum; species Erythrophleum fordii. Next base: position 40,091,818 of record JAVQMF010000053.1, on the reverse strand, counting down.
CACACACACACACACACACACACACACACACACACATCTCTTATAAGTAATGATCCATAGCTCAAGAAATCCTTTCACCACATTATTACTACTTTCTCTCACAAAGGCAGTTTTTTCTTTAGTTAGTTGTGGTTAAAATTGCTGCAAAAATAAACAGTAGCAGTTGAAACTTTCGCTATTAATCTGAGCTTGTTAATGAAATAACCATTCAACCGCAGCACCAATAGTTGCTAAAGTTGATATAATAGTGGTTATACAGTCGTTGAGAAAAATTATTTTAGCTGCGGTTGTTAACAACCACATTTAAATAACTCGATTTTTTAGTAGCGATTGAAACTGCTCTTATTTTTTAAAATTTTTTTAAAACCCTCATTAATTAAATTTTTATACTACTTATATATAAACCTCTGTATAGCCATAACATATAGCACATCACTTAAATAGGGCACAATCGACATATAAAAGTTAAATATTGAACATTTTAATTAACTACTAAAAATAAGATTTTTACAATAAACATATTACAAAACAAAGTTAAAAAATAAGTCTTTAAAAAAACAAACAAACAAGTCCTACAACATGTCTCTTAATTTGATAGTCCTAAATCTACAAATCCAATAGTAGAAGTTGAAGAATGGTCTGCCACACTTGGTTGAGCACCACTTCTTTGATTAGGCACTTAAATGATAATATAACATATTATTACAGATAAAAGAAAATTGATTATAAATATTACCATTCGATGTTGGAATATAGCGAACTCAGTAGGCAATTAGCTTGCATAATTTTGAATCAGCAAACACAGTACTACATCCTACTTTCTTTGTTGCTTTGCCATTTGTACTTGTTCTTGTGCCATTTGTAGTCTAAGAGCATTTACCTCATTTTGTAGATGAACATTAGAAGGATAGATGAATTCATCCCACTATAGAAACGAGTGGGACATCTAAACACTTGGGATGGGCAATAACCTAATCCTAGACCTTGAACATGACCTTAATGCTCTTGACCTCTTAAAGCCATGGCTAGGGAATCTTGATATGATATCTCCTAGAAAGAAGACTCATGTGTAGAAATTTTTTCATGTATATGATAAATTTAATATCATAACAAAGATACTTTTCATATAAACCTATAGTATTACAACTTCAAATATATACACGGAAGCACACAATTATTTCAATCTCACATCCATAGATAACCCAATATAATTTGTGTAGAAAGATTCAACCAAGGAAATCAAAATGATGGTTATTAATAAGTTATAATTTGACACTTACACTTATCTCTCTCACCTCATCACAGACAAAAGTCCTATCTGCCCCTTTTGTGTGAGGTTGTCCAGAATTTTCTTGTATCAATTTTATTCCTAAATTCATGGTTTTACAAATTTCAAAGAGATTTTAATATATCTACTAGTAAGAAAAGTACAATATTAATACCATAAATTGAAACTTACAATTTTTGCCTTTTTTTACACGAAACTTTTTGATCCATAAGTATGGGGAATATTTTGCTTCTCTCTATTTTCTTTGTTTTTCCTAGTAATCTCTTAATCAGTGATAGAAACATATTTATCAAAGCCAATTGAAACATGTTAAAGATAGAATAAAGTGCTACTATCTAAGTAGTAAGGTCAAGGCGATAGTCAACAAAAGATGCCGATTGTTCTTTGGAAATGCCATCAGGGCCCTTTGCAAGTAACTGCATGCAGGATTATATATATAGTCTCATAATTTTCCTCTACGGTCCCTCTACTTAATTTCAATTGATTTAAGATATAACTCTTATGCCCATCAGTGTGAATATCAACTTAGCCTTCAAGGAAAAAAAAAGGATAACAGTTAGCAAAAACAAATAAGCAAAGCCTATACAAAATTAAAAAAATTTTAGAAGATATATTACTTGAATAGTATTCTTATAGACATTGTCCTTGTAATCATAAGGAACCTTTCTCCAATCTTTATAATTGATGGGAAATAATCTAAAGTCTTTCCCAGGTTTTCCCAAAAATCCAACCAACAACCCAGCACTATCTCCAATTGGCTAGATAGTGCCATTCCATTGTAATACTATTTGTTCACTACAAGGAAGTGCTCAGGCATCATTCACTATTAGTTGTTTGGCCTTTTTTGTGCCATGTTCATTTGTCAAAACAAAGTTAACAACAAGAATTTAGGAAACTTAATTTAATACATTAGAGTTTCCTTACATACTAACAATGTCAACAAGCCAAGATTTGTTGTGCTTAGGCTATCTATGCTGCACAAGTGCCTTGTCTTTTTCATCCTCATCATAGGCTGCCACTTCAAGTGGACCTGGTAGATGGGTAGCTTCCTCATTAGGAGTGGATATAAGGTTTGGGACTTGGGGGGATGTGTCACTCTTAGGATGTAATAGGGCTTTATTCATAACCTAATCGCCTACACTAGTAAAATGTATAAGCTTGGGTCTATTATGAACATTACCATTGGATGGTCTTGATCTAGTCTTCGTGTTATTGAGGTATCGCTTCATCCTCAAGATTCTTGTAAAGACTTAAAATTGCCATATGTTAGATGAACCCAAAGACATATAATATTGAAATAGACTCAAACAAGTAAAATACATAATTTAATATATATAAAACATAACACATATAAAAGTAAAATTTAAAATATACTTAAATTGTGAATTTCTCAACACCTTACCAATGGTATATTTGCTTCTTCATATGGAAATAACATTTTTATGTTTTAAAGTTGATATGGCTCATATGCATTAAAAACATCCTCACCATCTTCACCTATATCATATAAGTCTCATGGCTTTAGATGTATAGCTATGCTCGAATTTTTATCCAATTGATCTTCTACATAATAAACCATTTGAGCCTCCAAAGCTTGGATGTATGGATCATCATCCTTATAATCACCAGTGTGTATCAACAGTGAAAAATTGATAGATGTAAAACCCAGGTCATCAGTTATAATTCATTTAAAACTAGTTGTGGAGGCCCAAATACACTTAAAAAAGGTAACTGTAGATCGACCATGATAGTTTAACTAAGTGATATCTACTAATTTTCCATAATAAGGCATATTACCAAACTGCATATAACTATCACTATTACTTGCATAACTTCTTGTACTAAAAGTGCCAAAAACTTCACAATTTTGAGTGCTCAATCCTTGGTCTCTATCTAAAGTACAAAATTTGAATCCATTAACATTGTATGCATTATATTGTTTGGCATAATCAATTGGACCCAAGGCAAGAAATTTCAAATCATCTAAGTGAGATCCATTGTTGTCATTCCTTATTTGAAACAAAAAAGAGTGACAACTATGTCATATCACTACTTATTGAGGGAACAATTTTCTTATAAAACTACATATACTCACTTGGCAAGAAAACCATTCAAAAAATTCTCTATGGACCTTCTTATCTATCTATAAAGAAGATTGTATACAACTTCTTAATTGTCTTCGTATGTAGTCTCTGAATTCCCTATGTGAATTAAATAAGATAATTAGATAGTTATAATGGTTAGGGAACACTTAATGTAATGAATGTAATTTACTTAGTGAAGAAATGGGTATACTTCTCTATGGTTAGTCTACACATGCTGATGTGCTTCTAATTTCTTTATTAGGGAAAGAGTGAAGTAATCAAACCCACAATCTAGTTTTCTTATTAGAGGAAATAAAGCATCTACATCAAATGATCCAACATTGGGTTCATCATCAACACATCTTGGATGATTAAATACGATCTTAATTCCATCTAAATACCTAGAGCAAAAAGTTATAACCTCCTGAGCCATGTAACCTTCATCTATTGAGCTTTATAGTTTAGCCTTATTTCATACATAAGACTTCAATGTCTCCAAATACCTAATGAAATACATAGAATTATAAGCTGTTGATGTAAACTGTGCAAATTAAAAAAATTAAGAACAAATTGTATATATATTTATCTTTCTATAGGGTATATCAATCGATATTGGACAAGACCTTTTAGTTTAGCTTCTTCAACTAAGTATACTATTAAATGAACCATGAATATAATTTCCACATGGTTCATTTAATAGTACACTTAGTCTTCAAATCATAATTCCAATAATATACATATAATTTTAAGATTAAATTACTTGAAAAATTACTCTTTTTTCACTTGCATTACCTTCATTCTCCTTATATCACATGAAAAAATCACACAATCCTTATGATTAAAAATTTTAGAAGTTATTATATTCAACATATTGGTTATATTTTTTAATTAAAAAATTCAATATCTTTTTACTTAATTTATTTTTGATAGTATATATATGTTGATGTGATTATTTTAAGAGAAATCATTCAATATATTCAATTTTAGTATATTTTACCTTACTATCTTCAATTGCTTAAGGAGATTGATCTATCTTAAAACCTTAAAATAAGGCAAGATTCCATGGAGTGAAAATCACAGAAATAAAAACATGTAATTTATAAGTTAGAAGGTACCTTCTTCAATATACATTTAAAAATTTAAAAAAACTATGTGCACTAAAATAATTAGTAGCAATTTTTTCTTATTCTCATATTGACAATATTTAATTAATATGTTAGCAATTAACATATATTTATGTTACAAACACCTTAAACATAATATGTATATATATATTACGAACGAAAATATATTAAAGTGTAGTCTAATTTTTGATTTTAAGAGAAAGGGATGTATATTTTAAAAATAGTTCAGAAATGTATATAATTAATTTCAATCATACTCAAGGAAGATGGGTGTAATTTATTCCCATTTTTTTATTAATATAGTTTATGAAACGTTGATATATTAGAATATCTCATTTGTCACATAATACATGCTATTTTACAAGAAAAGAAAATGAGGCAAACAAGATTAACCGTTATATGACTATATACCAGTGTTATTTGTCATGAGAAACTTTTTGTCCATCGACTTCTTTGTTAATCTTTTGGCATACCAAGTAAATGGAAAGCGACGACATGCACATGTTAGAGGTGAGATTCACTAAAAAGTTACCTGACATATACATATAATTATTTTTCCTTGATTTAGTTTACATACATAATAGTACATATATATGTGTGTGTGTGTGTGTGTGTGTGTGACTCTTCCTTTCACTTCAAAGCTAATACAGGCTGATTTTTAAAAGAAGAAAAGCAAACATAAACATAGCAAAACTTTCTTACGTCTCCCACTTCAAAAGACACCATTTTATTGTCAATTGGCTAAAATCACCTAGAGCCACCACCACGGCTTGATGCTTTGAGAAAAGATGCACTTTTAGTGATCTCACATAATGGCTTGTCTGTGTACCTTATGATGTTTTTAACTTTTACTAAATAGATTTTGTCTAGTCAAAGTTGAAAAATTATTTTTATCTTATTTTTTTCCATTAAAATAAAAAATATGGATGGTTAGTATTAGAAAAAAAACTTGCCACAAAGTTTAATGCCAAAACTTGCTAGAAATCCAAAAATTCGCCTAAAAATAGTCCATAATGGTTTTTTGAAAAAAGAATGGCCAAAATAGGCCCAAACCAAAGGGTTTTTTTTTAATAAAAAGTTCAATAATTTAAAAACATTAACCCAAAATTGCACACCAAAACAAATCAATCATGGACAAAAAATATCAACATGACCCAAAATAGTAAGGCCCAAAACAAAAACAAATAAAAAATATCCCAAAAACAAAAACAAGGTCTAACCTACAATCTTTCATTAATGAAATGGTTCATTTTATTTAAAAGAAGCAAAACAACATGCTGTTAGTAAAAAGGCCAAAACTTGGCATGCACAAAGAGTGACAAAACGTGTCATTTTTTTATTAACACTAAAACGACTTATAGCTTATGTCATCCCTTTCCTCTCACCAAGTTATTCGACCTGCCCAAAATCCATTTCAAACCTAAATAGGAACCTGAGCATATCTCACAATCTGAACCTCCATTTTCTTTGCTCCAAAATCCAAAATAGTCAAAAGGAAATGATTAAGTGATTTACATAATCAAAATGAATTAAAGAAGCTTTAAAAACATAACCCAAATATGGCCAAAAATCCAAAACTTAAAGCTTTGAAATTGGAAAGGCAGAGGCATCAATAGTCTTTGATACCAACTATTAATTTCAATAGGATATGCTAAACACAAATATGATATCCAAGTGAAGCAATAGGTGAAAAAATGTTACCTCCAGTTATTGCTTATAACCTTAAAGCTTTTTCTCTAAAGAGATGCTCTTAAGCTCTTTAATTCCATTTATGATGGTGTATATGAATTTCTGAACTCAGTAAGATGCATAATCAAAGTTTAGAGGCCCTTTTTATAGCCAAAGTTAGAAATGTATCTCCCCATCAAAGTTGCTTCAATAGAGGAGGGGGAATGAATTTATAGATATGCCTCTAACATGGAATCCAAAGACCAAATGTGCCTCTGACATGGAAACCCAAAGCCATATTTGCTGCAGACGGTGTAGAGGACCATATTAGGTGAATCAAGGCAAGTTGTTGTAGATATTTGCTGCAGATTTGTATCTTGCAACTTGCCTTGTTACTATTTACAATGGATGGCTTAACTTTATTCATATGTCAACACATGGAAATAATTAAGAGCATGGGGTTCTTTTGAAATTTATAAAACATATGTGCAAGTTCGGTAATGTCCTCTAAGCATATTGTACACCCACACACACACACACCACATGTCAAGTGTGGATTGTTCCCTATATGGCATCTAGTGCCACAACCAAGGTTGTGACACTATAGAAGGATCTTTTTTTTTTAACTCCTTTGAAATGTTCAAAGTATATATATATTTTTTATTATTATAAAAATATACACAAATATCCTTGTAGCAAAGAAATGATCAAAATATTTTGAAGGATAATATCAATTTTTTTTCATTGAGAAATTTATTTTATAAATATTTTTTTCAATGATATTTATTTTGTATTGAACATTATATATTTAATTTACTTTAAATTTTAAAAAGTGATTATTTTATATTGGTTAAATATATATTTCATATTTGTTATTTTATATAAGAAATAAACATAAAATTATTTTGATTAAAATAAGTGTAATTATAACTTAACCTTTTTATAAGGATAATCAATTATAGAGCATCTTTTATTTCATGAGAGAGAAGTATGATTTTTTAAAATGAAAGGGAGAATAATGTAATTTAGGCTTCTTTCAAAAAATAGAAAAATAATTTACCCTATTTTTTTTCCTTCATAAGGGAATGGCAAATCAAAATCATAATAAAAACTTTAATAAACTTGGGAGATAAAATTCCATAAACCTTGCCACAATATTAGTATATAAAAAATGTTAGGCTGCCTAGACTTTTGAGCAATGAATTATTGAAAACAAATCAGTTACCACAATGACAAGATTTACGCTTTGTTTGGATGGTGAGAAAATTAGAGGGAAGAAAAAATTATAGGAGAAAACAAGAGAGAAAATGGATTTTTCCCTCTTTGAATTGGAGAGAAAATCAAGAGAGAGAGAAAAGTTGGGGAGAAAATAATGGTGGGTCTCACAAAAAATTTTCTCTCAAAATATGGAGAGATTTTGAAAAGAAAACTTTGCCTAACGTAATGCATATTTGATCTTCCCAAATTAGCCCCTCTCATCTCTCCATTTACACTTTGCTTCTGATAAACGGATACTAGTTTCTATTAAGTTAATTTTACACTTTTCATTTTTTGACTCTATATATATTTTCGACTACATATATATTTTCCAAAAAAAAAAAAGAACAATGAATCTTTTTAAAAAATAAATTTATAAAAACCATTAGACAAATAATGAAAAAAATGTTCAAATAACAAAAAATTCTTAAATAAGGTCATAACAAATTTATTAAAATACACACTTAAAATTAAACAAAATAATTTAAAAAAAGAATTTCTCACTGAAATGGAGTTGGAAATATGTTCTAACCGTAGTTTGGTCGAACAAATTTTGATTTCATTATAGTCAAAAACTGTTCTAATTACAATTTGGTTGAAAAATTTTTAACTGTATCGCAGTCAGAAGAGTGTTTTTCGACTGAAAATCAGTCAAAATTTTTTTATTGAAATTTTGTTGAAAATCAATGTTTTCCAACTGAATTTTAGTAAAAAATTTGAAATTATTAATTTAACCAAAATTTTTAATATTTTAATTAATTAAATAATGTTATAATTATTTATTTATAATTTAATTATAAAACTAATTAATAATAAATATATTTTATAAAATAATAATACATGTTTTAATATTAAAATTAATAAATTATTTATATTAAAAACAAATAAAAAAATCACTAATTAAAATTTAGTCGATAGCATATAACCAAATGACAATTAGTATAATATATTGATTGCTATTTAGATGATGCATTGCCACAATAACGTGGCAATGTATCATGTGTATATATATATATATATATATATAAAATATTTTTTATTATATAATATTAATATATATAATATTATAATATATTATATATAAAATATAAATATAATTAAAAAATAGTTATTATTTTTAATTCAATTAATATATATTAAAATAATATTTATAAAAATTTAAAATAAATAATCTTATTTATTATATTAAAATAATAATTTATAAATTAATTTTTATTTTATTATTTAACTAAACTTTTTTTAAAAAATTAAAATGTAGTTTTTCCCAAAATTCATTATTCTTATTTCTTGTTAAATATATATATATATATATATATATATGTATGTATAAATTCAAAATAATTAATTTACATTTAAAATATAACTTCTTTTCTTTAAAATATCAAATTTATTGATAAAAGTTATTAATATTATACCATAAGGATATTATTGTCTTTATAAATTAATAAATTTATATTTCTTCACATTTTTTTATTCATTCAAATATATGTAAAAAAATATTTTTATTATTATTATTTTTTTTTCTTTTTCTTTTTTCCTTCTTTCACTTTATCCTCCTCTGTCCAAACACAGGGTTGGAAAGAAGCTGCGGGAGTTATCCGTAGTCTTCACCAACAAAAATGAATACCTTTTTACTTTTCGAATTTGGTCTGAGCATCAACCCCGTAACGGAATACGTCATCTATGCTTTATAATATCATCCAGTATGTCAGCATAGCCTGTCCTCTCCATTTGTTTACACCCAAAAAAAAAGGGCATTTTTAAATTGTACATCATTTATATGTGTATATCACTCATGTTTAAATGCTAAAAAAATATTTAAATCATATATATGAATTCGAATATAGATATTTAATTGTCACAAAAAATAAATATTTAATACAATAATTCATCTAACCGGAAGTACTTTTTTTTTCTTTTGAAAAATAGTACAATTGATACTTGCAACGAAAGGTGATTTAAAAATAACTTAAAAGTTTAAAAATAACTAAAAAGAAAAGTGACAATTTCAAGTTGTCGCCAATTTACTCTTTTGTTCTCGTGAAAACTGACAATTATGAGGAAAAATCTATAGCTCGTAGGAATAGTCAGCGTAAACCGCTGCTAGCAGGCTAGTCTATTTGACGACCCCAGTATATATATATATATATATATATATATATATATATGCCCTTTTAACTCTTCAGTTCTACAACACAAATTTTTTTCATCCTAATTCCCATACAAAAGTGCAGATACATGTCGAACGTTATCGCAGCCGAAGAAAAGGAAAAAGTAGATGCCTATGGATGGGCAGCTAGAGATACCTCGGGAATCCTTTCCCCCCTCCACTTTACTCGAAGGTAGAAAATATGCTCTTGAAATTTACAATCTTCTCCATCAAGAACTAACTCATGAGTACTATAACTAATTTTTCTATTGTTGAACGAACAGGGCAAATGGTGAAAATGATATCACCATCAAGATACTCTATTCTGGGATTTGCCATACCGACCTTCATTTTCTCAAGGATGACTTCGGCATGACCACATATCCCGTTGTACCTGGGTAATTTTCTCAGTCTCCATCCACCAAGTCTCATATTTTCACTTCCATTTTTGAGTTTTATAATATTTCTAGTTATTGCTTCATTAGTTTCTTATGAATCTCGTCTCTTTGGTACACGTTTAGGCACGAGATTGTGGGCGAAGTGATAACAGTGGGTCGTGGGGTCACAAAATTTAGTCTCGGTGACATAGCTGGTGTGAGTGGCATAGTGGGTTCGTGTGGCTCGTGCTCTGAGTGCACCCACGGCCTTGAAATCTATTGTCCAAAAATGGTCTTAACTTATAGTGCACGAGACCATGACGGATCAATAACCCAAGGTGGCTACTCCGATAAGATTGTGGTTGATGAGCACTTTGCGGTAGTGATTCCAAAAACTTTGGCACTAGACGGCGTAGCCCCGTTACTTTGTGCTGGAATCACAGTATACAGCCCCATGAAAAGTTTTGGACTAGCTCATCCTGGGTTGCATTTGGGTGTGGTAGGCCTCGGTGGACTTGGCCACGTGGCTGTCAAGTTTGCCAAAGCTTTTGATATGAAAGTTACAGTGATAAGTACTTCTCCAAACAAGAAGAAGGAAGCATTGGAACGTTTCGGTGCAGATGACTTCTTAATTAGCAAAGACCAACAGCAATTGCAGGCAATATCAAATAAACTATTTCCATCTATTTTTACCAATAGTTTTTTAATAATATAGCTCTTTTTGGTCAGAGCGACTCCAATGATTTGTCGATGACCACTCAAATAATCTTTTTACTTATTGTTTAGGATGCCATGGGCACAATGGACGGAATACTTGACACAGTTTCAGGGCCTCACTCACTCTTACCATTAATTGGTTTGCTGAAGACACATGGAAAGTTGATTATGGTGGGTGCACCGTCCACGCCGCTTGAGTTCTTGGCCATGCCTTTACTTTTGGGTAGGTATAGTTTTATATGGAGCAGATCAATGATCTTCTTTTTGTGGATGGTTTAGGGGGAAGGAATTTGATAAGAGTGAAAACTAATGTGTTTGGTGACATATAGGGAGGAAGACAATTAGTGGGAGTGCTGGAGGAGGGACCAAAGAATTGCAAGAAATGATGGATTTCGCGGCAAAGCACAAGATTACTGCCGACGTGGAGGTCATTCCAATGGATTATGTCAACATTGCCTTACAGCGACTTGCAAACAATGATATTAAGTACCGATTTGTCCTTGACGTGGCAAATACCATCAACTCTCCAGTTACAAATTGACGCGCGCCATTGTTTTACTAAAATTTTGTATTGTTTAATTCTGAAATTGGATTTTGTTATTCTCTTGTATTTCATTATTTCAATAAACAAAGCCTGTAGGATATGCCAAAGGAGCCTTCACATACGTTAGAATGAATAGGGCACTTTCATAAATCCAATTGTACCAGGATATGTTTTTATCCTAAGAAAAACAATTATTTCAGAGTTGTAATCTGCAGCTTAACGTTGATCCTCATAATCATTCGCTCTACTTGTTTGTCATATTATCTTAATGGGGACAGGGGACGCAGGACTATTATTAAATAAAGTCTGATGCAGTCCGATTGCCAGTAAAAAATTTAGATCACAATATGGGTAGCTCCCTTTGTCGTCCATTCTCTGATAAAGAAGTATAATAGTATAAGCACAGGGAACAAAGATAACAAATGTAGTAATTCAATGCGTGGTTCGGCACGTTCCAACCATGAATTTGACCAACAGATCATGTGTCTTGTTTTCCCTATTTGTTTTCATGCTTAACGGGATATTAAATTTCTGTCACTGGAATATACTATACTTTACTGGCCTATTTCATGGCTAGTTTAGTCACAGTTGTGCTTCATTCACAACCAAAAAAAAAAAATTGTTGCTAGAGATGATTGATTTTGTTGCTAAAAGAAATATAATTTAGCAATATAAAACCGGACATTGAGGTTATTCCTATGGATCATGTGAGCACAGCATTGTACTAGCACTTCCTCAAAGCCGATGCAAAATATGAATTTGTCATTTAAATTGGGAAAGCACTAAAGCCAAATTTGAAGCTATTTATTTTGCAAACAAAGGTAGTATAATAAATTATATAAATAGATCTCCCTTGAAATAAATTATATAATTTTGTTAAAATTATATAGACATTTTTTATTTTAAAAATATATATAAATCTCTCTTGAAATAAAAAATTATTTTACACTTTATTCTAATTTAAATATTTCTTTACCAAAATATCTCCCATTAAACCTAAATACATATTTTTTTAATTAAAAATATTTAAATGGAGAGTACTTTGGTTAAAAAAATTAAAATTAGATCAAAATGTAAGATAACTTCTTATTTCAAATGAAATCTGTGTATATTTTAAAAATAGAAAGAAGATTTATACAATTTTAACAAAATTTAAAAGGATTTATATAATTTACTAATGGATAATAATTAGAGTATGAAAATTAAATTTTTATTCACCATTACAAAATAAATTACCTTGGGTAAAGAACATGGTATAAAATAAAGAGAAGGACTCATTCAAAATACGTTAGGGACTTAACTGAAAGCTTCTAAAATTCTCGGAGACAAAAATATAGTTTTACCCAAATAATAAAATATCAACTTTGGCTTTCCCTTCATGTTTTCGTTCCTTTCTCTCTCTTCCTTTCTCTCCATTCTACAAAGCTTCATCCCTCAGCACTCTGCGGCATCATTCTTCTCTAACCCATAGCCACCCCATTTGCGGCATCTTGCACGAGCAGCTCCATCTAACAGTGAGCTTTGCCATTCTCCACCTCTCACCACCATTTCTCCCTTTTCGGTGAGTTGCGTTGCCATTGCTGTTTTTCCGTTTTTCTTTTCTCTCTTTCTACTGTTTTCGCCATATGTAGTGAGGGGTTTGACGGAGGTTGGTTTCTCCTTGGTCTCCCACTTTCATCCCTCCATTTTTTATTTTGTTTATCTTTAGTTGAAGCTTTATAATCATTGTAGCTCTTCCTTCTGTTGGATAGCTATGGATAGCTTCCAATTTTGGGGCTTCTTGAGTGTGAACCTTCAAGTGTGAAACTCATAATTCCCTCTTCATCTATCAAACTCCATAAAATAAGTTCTAAGCTCAATTTGAATTATAGAAGATTAGATTAAAAGAAAAGAAAAACTAGCTTTAAGGTTTGCAAAATTTGGTGGGAAACATTAATAAAAATTAAGGCTTTAGATGTTCGAGTGCATATTTTGTTAAATTGATAATTATAGATACCAATTTAGTAGCTGTAATAATATTTTCCTATCAAATACAATTTTAAGAGATGCAAAGACTCCTTCAACCTAAGTTCAATTTTGATCCGTAGGAGTAGGGACCTCTACCATTGATCCCCATCAATGAGTGTGTAGATAGCAAAGTGGTACTTTTGTTTCACTCCATGCTATTGTTTTCTTGCCCAACTTTTATTTTTAATATTTATATGCTTTTATATTCCTAAGAAAACAAATCCTTATTTTGAAACTTTCAATTGTGTGTTGCGTTTTATATATATATATATATATATATATATATATATATATATATATATATATCACTATAGGAAATTAGGAAATTTATAGTGATTGTATAATGAGGGTTGACATAACCCCTACTAAATCAATATTTAACTACAAGTGATAATAGTCGCAGTTAGGCTCACCAAATGTTAGCATAAATTAAAAAAAAAAGGAATTTTAAGGCTATTTTGTGACGGCCCAACTGTTCTGCCATCCCCATCGAGACCCTACAGACCCCCTTTCACTTTTTTGTCATCCCCATCAAGACCCCTTATCTATTTTGCCTTCCCTAGCACCCTTTCACTCTTCTGTCGTCCCCACCATTCGTTGCTATGCCATTTCATTATATGTGAGAATGTTGCTTTCACAAAGAAGAGGCAAAGTAGTAGAACATTGCCTATAATTCTATTTTCGGCTAATCTATAAGTTCTTCTTTATTTGTACTATTTATCTCCTCATCATGAAATATTAGGAATATCAGGAATGAAATTAGGTTTAAATAAACTTTTTTACTTGGTTCAAGACCTTATTTTGCTTAAGCGAGGACAATGAAATGTGTCTAAGCTCCATACTCTTTGTCCCTTAGATGTATCTCCACAAATATGTAGATTAACTTTCTACATTACGAATTAGAGGGATAGGTTGATCTAGACAAGAAATAAGAAAGGTACTTATGCTATAGTTGATGGATATAGAATGTTAACTCTAAAGATTACTTTACATATGGCATTGTAATTTCGACACTGGAAAAAATTATGGCAATTAAAGCTACCTTATAGGGTTAGTGTCTTTACTTGGAAATTATTGAATAATTCTTTACTTATAATAGATATTTTGCAAATGCATCAAAGATAGATAAACCAAAGTAAAGTACTCTTTATACATGCAAGAGTAAGATGGAATCTAAGATAGTCTTTATGCATTGGAGATAAATAAACCAAAGTAAAGTAATTATCTTGATGCATCAAGATAGTCTTCTCTGCAGTTTTTGATACAAGAGTAAGAATTTATACAGTAAATATATATGGTATCACTAATATATTTTAATTCGTAATATATATAACTAGATTTTGTGTAGTAAATGTGAGTGGCAACTGGCAAATAAGTCTGGAGATATTTCTTGAATAGACCCCTTGTAGAAGGCCAATAAAAAAATTTATATGATAAATAATGAATCTTTTTGTCCAAAAAATATAATTAAGAGTGCAATCTAATTTTTTGTGAATAGTATGGATTTGAGAAAATCAAAGCTCCTTCACGAAGAAAGAAAAATAAGATAACCTATAGATAACCTATAGATATAAACCCACTTACAAGAAATACAAGAAGAAGTATAGTCAGTATAATAAACCATATAAAATTAGTAAAAAACCTAGGAGCACTTATAGGAAAGATAACAAGGAAATAGTTTGTTATAAATGCGAACAATTTGGTCATTATGCTAATGTAAAATAGAAAAGAAAATCAAAGCCTTAGAGATAAGTGGAGAAAACAAATAAAATATTTTAAGAATATTGATAAATAAAGATTTTACTTCAAAATCAGAAAGCAATAGCTCTTTTGATAATAAAGAAGATCATATTTATCAAATTCAAGAAAAATAAAAAATAGAAACCTCAAAATCAGAAGCAGAATGCCTAGGTATAGATATATATTGTAACATTTGAGTTTTCATAGAAAGGAGGACTCAAGGTTTCAGAATTGTTTAAGTCTCCTTGCTATAGTTAGGATGCCAGTTCGCTATAGCGAGTTCGTGGCCCATACAAAATCTAAGAGACTTCTTGTAATAGCGCCAGTTGTGGCGAGAACAGCTGGGAAGCTCTCACAATAGCAAGAGGTGCCCCTCACTATAGTGAAACCTAGTTAAGAAAACTTCAAGGAGGGATTTTTAAATAAAAAATTTGAGTAAGGCCCTAAAAACTAGAGGAACCCCTGTAATGGTTTAAACACCCTTTGGTGTACGTTTTCTACTGTCAGTTGACTCAAACATTGACCTCTTCATTTGGGAATGTTTTAAATCCAAATTGAGTGATTCTAAAGTTATTTTATAAAATTGAGGACCTATCTTTTATGGCAAAAAAGACGGTTCTTGAAAATGAGTTAAAATAAGCCTAAAATGAATTAGCCAAGAGAAGGGACATAAACAGTATTTTAATGCACAAAGTTTCTTCTCAATTCTTCCACATAAGAGGCATCCCACTTGGAGCTTCTTCTAATTGAATTATTCTGCCCAAAATAGAGGGAACTTCTACCTAAGAGAGTGACGCTCAAGAGAAGGGGAAATGATGTGAGACCTGTAGAAACCCATTCTAAGAACCTAAAATGACACGGATCAGTGATCAGAATTTGGCTATAACACAAGAACAAGTAAATACATAGATATGGACAACAAGCAACGAAGAACAAAGAAAGGAATGAAGAAGAAGAAGAAGAGATGTTGGTCAATAGAATTAAACCCTAAGAAAACCCGTCTGTTAAAACCCTAATCTGGGACGCCACAAAGAAAACCACTCCTTTGATAAGTCAAAGATTTTCCCTAGCACACAAAGGCCATAAGAGAAACCTCACAAGTTAGAAATGATTCTAAAAAAGATAATTCATTCAATCTACCAATTCGTAGAGTACAAGTGGGCCTTATATAGGCCTTTGAAAAATAAAACTCTAAACACAAAATAACTCTTAAGTGGCACCTCTTACATGGTAGGAAAATAAAAGAAATTTAAGTCTGGACAAATTCACCAAAAATGACACCTAATAAAGCTAAAAATATGAAATAGAAGCAATCAAATTAAAACAAAATAAAACTAAGAAAATTTGGTGGAAAATGGTTGGGCTTCTTCAATTAGGCTTCTTTTGGGCTTGGGCTAGCACCTTGTAGATATGAAATAATCTTCATGTCATTTTGTTTCTTTTGGGCTTCACATTCAGCTAAGAATATGGGCTCCAAATCCATTAGTTTTTGGATTACTCCATTCAAGGCCTCCTTTATAGCTTTGGCTCTTGATCTTGTCATTGGGCCTCCTATACCTTACAATAGGTTTTTTGTTGGCCATCTTTTAGAGTCATGTCTAGCCCTTTTATTTCCAAGTTCTTAATTTTGTTCAAGCTATTTCAAGTCTCTTAGCTCACCTCTATCATTCCCTCCCTCTTGATCTGCAACATCAAAAGGAGAAAGGTCAGCCACATTGAAAGTTGCGCTTACATTCCTATAAGAACTAGGTAAATCAATTTTATATGCATTATCATTTATTCTTTCCAACACTTGGAAAGGACCATCGCCTCTTGGATGTAATTTGGACTTCCTTTGTTCAGGAAACCTTTCTTTCTTCAAATGAACCCACACCCAATTTCTTAGTTCAAAGATAATCTTCCTTCGACCTTTATTAACATGTTGGACATATTGCTCATTCTTGCGCTCAATGTTCACCTTAACCTTAGCATGAAGATCCTGCACAAACTTAGCTTTCTTTGCACCATCAAGGTTAGCAAACTCATTACAAGGAAAAGGAAGTAAATCCAAGGGAGTCAAAGGATTAAAATCATATACAATCTCAAAAGGAGAAAACTCAGTTGTAGAATGCAAGGCACAATTATATGCAAACTTAATGTGAGGCAAACATATTTCCTAATTCATTAAATTTTTTTGAATTATAACACGCAGTAAGGAAGAAAGTGTTTGATTCACTACTTTAGTTTGTCCATCCATTTGAGGATGTGTAATCGTAGAAAACACAAGCTTTGTACCCAGCTTAGCCCACAAAGTTTTGCAAAAGTGACTAACAAATTTAATATCATGGTCACTCACAATAGATCGGGGCAAACTATGCAATCTAACAATCTCTTTGAAAAGCAAATCAGAAATATGGATAGCATCATTTATTTTTAAGTAAGCAATGAAATGAGCCATTTTGCTAAATCAATCAACAATAACAAATATGCTATCCTTTCCACTAGATGTTCTAGGCAATCCAAGTATAAAATCCATTGAAATATCTATCCAAGGATGAAAAGGAACAAGTAAGGGAGTATACAAGCCATGTGGTTGCACTTTAGATTTAGTGTGCTTGCATACAATGCACCTTTTACACATAGCAATCACATCCCTATGCATATGAGGCCAATAAAAATGTTCTTTCAACATGGACAAAGTCTTTTCTATCCCAAAGTGCCCTATCAAACTGCCCCTATGAGATTCTTTAACCAAAAGCTTATAGAACAAATAGGCATATACAATTTATTCCCTTTAAATAAGAAACCATCAAATCTAAAGAAATCATTAACACCATGTTTTTCACATAACTTCTAAGTTTCAGCAAAGTCAACATCACATTCATACATGCTTTTAAAAGATTTGAAACCAATCAACCTAACTTGCATAGATGTAATGAGACTATACCTTCTAGACAAAGGATCAACCATAGCATTCTCTTTCCCCTTTTTATGTTTAAGCACATAAAGAAATGACTCAATGAATTCAAGCCATACAATGTGCCTCTTATTCAACTTATCTTAGGTCTTAAGCTATTGAAGACTTTTATGATTAGGATGCAAAACAAATTCCTTAGACCACAAATAATGTTGTCAATGTTCCAAGGTTCTTTTTAAAGCATACAATTCCTTGTCATAAGTTGAATAATTTAACCAATCCTCACTAAGCTTCTCACTAAAGTAAGCAATAGGCCTAGACTCTTGTATCAAAACAGCACCAATACCAATTTTAGAGGCATCACATTCAACTTCAAAAATTTTAGAGAAATCAAGAAGAATAAGTAGAGGGGCATTGGTCAATTTATCTTTCAAAGTGCTAAAAGCCGCCTCTTATGCCTCACCCTATTTAAAGACAACATTTTTTTTTACCAGCTCATTTAGAGGTGCAATAAGGGTTGAGAAGTCCTTTACAAAACATCGGTAGAAACTTGTAAGTCCGTGGAAACTCCTCACCTCACTAGCATTCTTAGGTGTTGGCCACTCCCAAATTGCCTTCACCTTCTCTTCATCCACCCGGAGGCCATTAGTACCTACAACAAAACCAAGGAAAACAAAAAAAATTCAAGCAAAAAGAGCACTTTTCTAAATTTGCAAAGAGTTTATTTTCTCTCAAAATAACAAACACATAATGCAAATGCTTAACATGCTTTTTTAGACTTTTAGAAAACACAAGAATGTCATCAAAATACACAATAATAAACTTTCCTATGTAAGAGCAAAACACATGATTCATTAAACTCATGAATGTACTAAGAGCATTAGTTAGCCAAAGGGCATAACAAGCCATTCATACAAACCAAACTTAGTCTTAAATGTAGTCTTCCACTCATCACCCTCTTTCATCCTAATTTGTTGATAACCGCTCCTAAGATCTATTTTTGAAAACAAGCAAGCACCATGCAACTCATCAAGCATATCATCAAGTTTAGGAATGGGATATCTATACTTAATTTGTTGATGGCTTGGTAGTCCACACACATCCTCCATTTGCCATCCTTCTTGGGCATTAGTATTTGATAACTTCCTAATTTAGGACCCAAAAGGGCTATATTTGACACTAAATTAGGGAGGTAAAATACTTTTCTCTTGATTAATATGGTAAAAAGTGTACTCAATCAAACAAAACAAAGAAGGTATTATAATCATAATATTTTTATCAGTTTAAGCCTCACTTTATGTTTAATTTCAATTTCAGGGAAAAGTAGCAAAATGAAGAAAGAGTTGAATATAAGAGAGGGAAGTTGAAAATGGCCAAGGTAGATTGAACAAGTCTTCTCGCTACAGCGAGACCGAAGTTCGCTATAGCGAGATGGTACTTTCGCCATAGCGAAGGGGAGTCTTCGCAATAGCGAAGTCGTGTTGCATAGAAATTCCAGAGAGCAGCTCACTATAGCGTAGAAGTAGCGAGCGCAGCGGAAGCCTGAGCACTTATGAGACCTCGCTATAGCGAGAGACGTCACTCGCCATAGCGAGATCGGACCTGAAACGCAGAGTTTTAATTTTCTGGCTTTAAAAGAAGTTTACTGAGTTAGGGTTCGAGACATTCGGCGGCAGAGGAAGTTCTGAGCATCCAGGAGGCGATTTTGAGAGTTCTTGAAGGCTCTTTAAGCTTGGAGTGTGAAGGAAGAGGAGGAATCAAAGGGGGAGCTCTACTTTCTGCATATCATTCTTCCCTTTGTTTGCTTTCTTTGTTCTTTTCATTTTCTCCATGTATTTTGATTGGGAATTCTCTGTAGATTTAGCTATGTGTGGCTAAATTCCTCTTTACCTAGAGCACTATGAACTTGATGTGAACTGAAACATTAATTGTCTTGTTAATTGTGATGATTGGAATCTTGTGTATCCTTCTCTTGCTTAATGCTTTCTTAGGGATTGGCCACTTCTTTGATTTGATTTGGGAAATTGGAATTTACCTTGAAAAAGGGATTCTAAATTGGACCTAAGAGTTGGATAAATTAAGTTTAGAATCATCTAATTTGTAATTGGGATGGACATATACCTGATTACCTTAATTGGTTCGTAGAGGGATATAGTATCTAATGCATTCTAACCTAAATCTAAGGACACTTAGATTCTAGGGGAGAGTAGGGCTGTAATTACATCGATGGACGGTTATAGCTTCTAAACTCTTAACCCACAAGGCGATAATTAATTACAATTAAACAAGAAATTAAGTTCTAGTGAGCATCAAGGGAATAGTGACTCTAGGTAATTTCAAACCTTGGATTTTATCTTAACTGCTTGTGCCAACTAAGTTTTCCTTCAATTCGCTTTATTTTAAATTTAGTTCTAAAATAAAAAAAATCACATAATTGGTTGTTTAACATAGATAAAAGTAGGTTGTGCACTGCCTAATTACATTCCAGTCATTCCTCGTGGGAACGATACTTTTACTTATCACTGAACTACTTGATTCGACCCGTGCACTTGCGGACATGCATAAAAATTTTTGCGATCAGTATTACCAGAACAACACATAGATTAAGGCTTTCTCTCACAAACCCCTTTTTCATGAGTTCCTCCACTTACCTCTGAATTTCCTTAGTCTCTTCTGGATTTGCCTTATAAGCAGGTCGATTAGGAAGATATGCTTCAAGAATAAAGTCAATCTTGTGTTTAATGCCCCTTATGGGAGGTAATCCATTCGGTACCTCTTCCGGAAACAAGTCTTTATATTCCTGCAACAAACTCAAAACACTAGAAGAAAGAGATTTATCAAGGTCACTAAAGGTTAGATAAAGATCCTTATATAAGAGTATAAAAGATGTCTCAGAACATAAAGCCTTCTTAATCTCTCATCTACCAAAAAATAGTGTTACTTTCTTTTCTTCATTCTCTTGACTTTCCTTTTCAGTAGCTTTCTTTCCTTGTCTTTCCATCTCACTTTCTTTTCTTTCTTTCTCACGTACTTTCTTTTCTTTCTCTCTTAGCTTGCATTATTAAGTAATTTGCTTTTGGCCTTCATATGCTTGCAAGGGTCTGAGAGGTGTTAGCATAATGGTTTTCCTATTAAACTCAAGAGAATACCTGTTAGTATAACTATCATACTTAACTTTCCTATCAAATTGCCAAGGTCTACCTAATAACAAGTGTCTAGCATACATAGGAGCTATATCACACAAAACCTCATCATGGTAACTTCCTATGGAAAATACTAACAGCCTGTTTAGTAACTTAACATCCCCATTATCATTGAACCACAATAAATTATAAGAAGTGTTAGTTTGACCAAAGGTAGAGCTTGAAAGGGGAGGAATTTCTGATCAAAAGCAAGTGAGAAACCTAAGGTTGAGGCTATGGAAAATAAAGATGGTGCAAGGAAATACAAGAAAGAACCTTTGAAATTCAAGATATAATTTCTAGGGATTTTGTTCCATCATGGTTTGTGTGAAGCTTTCTAGTGGTATTTTCAATTGTCTAAGAGTTGATATGAGTTCCTAAGACACCAAGAAAGCCTCCACATACATCTCTTATCAAAGAAACAAAACAAAGTCCTTAGGTGCATTATGGAACCATAATTAAAGAAAATAAGAACCCAAGCTTTTTTAGAGTGTGTGCGGTGCTAGAATTTATTTTAAGAGTATAACTGGGTCCTAATTGATGTGTCTAGGCCAAAGGAATCCTACACCACCCACTTGCAAGGGTGTAGTTAAAGGAAGGGAAGAGAAATCAAGCAAAAGTGTGTATAGTTGCGTTCAAGGTAGCTCTCTAATCTTTCTCTCATGCATGTTTAGTTTTTTTCCTTATCTTTACATGTGTGTATGTATGATTTTACCATGAGAAATGTTTCTAGTGATTTTCTACATGCCATGGTATCATTGTGTGCATAATATGTGTTTTATGAATGATGGTGGCTTGAATAAACTTAGTAGAGCCAAAAGTTCCTTAGTAAAAGTGAGGATGAGCCAAAAGTCCTTAGGATTGGGTGAGACCAAGCCAAAAGTCTCAAAAGGAGTGAGGCTTAGTCAAAAGTCTCTTCAAAATGGGTGAGGCAAGTTCAAAAGTCATAAGAAAAGGGAGTGAGGCTAAACCAATGTTCTTGAAGGCCAACATATGATGTGCACAAGTTTCTTACGTATGAAAATGATTATATGTATGATTATTAGTAGCAAAATGTTCATACATGCATCCTTTAGTTTGAAAGCATAGCTATTATATATCCTTGAAAGGGTTAAGAGTTTATAATTCCTAACATCTCACTCTTCCCTTTCCATTACCTTAATATGTCTAAATGGACTAAGTGAGCAAAGAAATGGAAGCCACCACGCTTAAAGGCAAGAAGATTGACAACATATTTGCTAAATGTTTGTATTGTAATTATGTTATTGTCAAAAGACATAATCTCATGATGTATAATGTAAACATTACATGGATCTCCTTGGATTGCGGATCAGCCCATATTATCTCCCCCCTCTTTTGTCTGACGAGTATGTTGTGCCTCTCATACTTGATCAACTGTTGCTGGCTCCTTTGTTTCAGGGTCCCTCTACAAATTGTTTAGACATTAGTATTCAAAGTTTTTTAGCATGAAAAAAGGTAGTAGTCAATATAGAAACAAATTTCTCCTAAAATACAATGAGATACTCACCAAAGACTCTTCATGTAACTTATAAAGGGGTGCGAAGCGCTCTCCATTAAGGATGCATTTTCCTGGGAATGTGGTTAAATGTCCTGCCTAGGGGAGGCAAAACCCAACTGAATGGGGAAGGCTGGGTCAGTGACTCTCGAACCCGGAAGGAAGGGACAATATCCTTGGAGGCTCTGTAGGTTGTTTGGTATCAGAGCTGGCCTGGCCTATGTGCCACCCGAGGACGGGTCAACCCTAAAGGGGGGTGGATTGTAAAGTCCTACATCGACTGGAAGGGCCCTGTGCTGAGCGTTTATAAAGGGGTGCAAAGCGCTCTTCACCAAGGACGCATTTTCCTAGAAATGTGGTTAAATGTCCTGCCCAGGGGAGGCAAAACCCAACTGAATGGGGAAGGCTGGGTCAGTGACCTTCGAACCTAGAAGGAAGGGACAATATCCTTGGAGGCTCTGTAGGTTTACTAATGTAACATCCAGTGCTTCCATAAACGTGAGAAACACAATGTTCGGTTTCTCTGTAAACGGCAAAAATGGGTCAGATACAAAAGAAAGTCCCTGAAATAAAAGGAATTGGGGCCAAATAAAATTATGATAAAATTTTAAATATTAGAAAATGAGGATTTGAGCTTTGAGTTACCCAGAAATCAAGGCTAGAGTGATTCAAAAAATTTGTCAAAAGGCTAGTGGTATTTTCGTAAATATGGGCACTTTTTGAAAAATACACAGGAGAGCTTTTTAAATAAAAGTTTTCAGTTCTCTGGGGTTCTCAGAGGCCCTAAAAACCATGGAAAGTCTTGGGACAGTTAAAGCCCCTCCGTGGACGTTTTTCAATGTTGGTGTACTTGAATTTTGACGAATTCGTTCGGGAAGGTTTTAGCTCCAATTTAAGTGATTCCAAAGGCATTTTTCTTAATTGGGAACCTAAAATTTATAAAGGAAAAGACAGTTCTAAAAAAGGAGCTAAAATGAAGGAGAAACATAAATGCAAAATATGAAGGGCAAAATGAAAATTTTAAAAAAAGTGTAACTTATTCCCACCTATATATATGATGCACCCTTCTCCTCCCTTCATTATGCACAACCATCTTCTACCTAAAACCAGAAGAAAACTCTAGGGGATAAGGCTCACAAGAAGGGGAAGAAAAGGAAGAGAAATCAAAGGTTTAAGGTAAGGAAATTAGTAATTTTTAATGCTCTTTCTCTTCCAAACCTCTTCTCCTCCATTCTCCTTTATTTCTTATGATTAAAATAAAGTTTATAAATCTGTTTTAAGGGAAAAATTAAGGGTAAAATTCGGATTTGACGAGAGGAGCTCAAAGAACACAAGATTCAAGTGAGAAAAAGCAAGAAAACAAGGTAATTTCTCTTCTTATGGTTGTCATTTTTGGTCCCCTTCTCCACTATTTCGCCCTACTTGAGAAAACCCTAGATGATTTTTAGGCAGAACCAAGCATAAATCTAAGGAAAAAGGGTGTGGAGATTAAGAATATACAAAGAAAATTAACAAAAGACCATTAGATTTCAAGATACAACTACTAGGGTTTCAATTGTACCTTGTAAAATCTGATTTTGTATGATGATTCCTAGGCCTAATTAAGAGTTTAAATGAGCTCTCAAGATCCTTAAGAGGCTCCCCATATGCTTTTTCCCTTAAGAAAATAAAGAAAGTTCCATGGAACCCAATATGCTTCATAGCCACGGGCTAGATGTGTTCTCCTAGCTAGAGAGAGTTTTAAATTTTTCTAAGGCCATTCTTAAGTCAAATTTGATGAATGAAAATGAGGGGAGGCCTTGGAAAAAAGTTAGAACTTATGGAAAGTAATTTGGTGTCTTAGGCTCCATAATATGACCTAAAGAAGCAACATGGTGCTATGCCTTTTGTTTTGATGATGTGATGACTGCAAGAGGCTTAAAAGGAGTCAAGAATCATATTTGAGAGGAAAGAATAAGGCCTAGAAATCAATTGAGGGGTGTTGCTTCATTAGGTGCATTTATATACCATAATGGAGCTTATAGAGCAATCTAGCATCTAAGCAAATTTTATGGTCTTAGAGATTGTTTCATGAACCTAATTGGCTCTCATAAATTGTATCTAGGCTAAGAGAAACCATCTCCACCAATTTGTGGGTGTGTGGCTGAAAGAGGAGGCTTGAATCCAAAAGAAAAAATGTGTAATTGTGTGCAAGGTAGCTCTCTCTACTTTCTCTCATGCATGGATGTATGTTTAACATGTCTTAGAATGTGTGTATGTTTATTTTCAAGCTATGAAAAGTATGCTAGCATACCTTTATTACCATGATTCTTGATGCCATGTTATGTCTTCAAATGAGTACATGATGTTTATTTGAGTTTGCTTGAGTGCAGAGAGGCCAAGAACTCTTCCTTTTGGCGAGGATGAGCCAAGAACCCTTGAGCTTGGTTGAGACAAAGTAAAGAGTCTCCCAAAAGTAAAGTGGGTTCCCAAGAGTGTGGTTGAGTCCAAAGCTCTCAAGAATGGGTGAGGCAAGTCCAAAATCCATGAGGAGAAGTGTGAAGCCAATCCAAACACTTGGTGAGCTCTTGAATGTTTTGTATGATTGATTCACATACTAAGTTTGCTTTTAAAATATCCATGTCTTCCATTTTCCCCATGCATGCATTTGTGAAACTTGCTTTGCACATGTTATGTATGATTGAATGGGAGATGGGCTATTGGGATTCTTTGAATCTCATCCCCTTCTCTCTAATGATCTAACATGCTAGGTGAACTAAGTGGATATGCTAATGGGAGCCAATAACACTAAAAGAAGGAGATTGACAATTATGTGTTTAGCTTTTGCCACTTTAAGACCATGATTGTACCATATGATATATATGCTGTAGTAAATAGGATATGACCCTTGAGACATGAGTAAATATGATATTATATGATGTTTAGATATATGAAAATGATATATGACCACTAGCACATGTTTTGAGTATATAATGCCATAGTATGCAAATTTTAAATTTGATGAATATGTGTATAAATGTGGGTTGAACGGCCAAAATGAGATGCATGATGTTTAGGACCATTTGGGCAGCTCACACAAGTCTTAAATATGTTTTTAGACTTGCCCAAAAGGTGCCACAACCAAGGAAAGGCCATTTGGCAAATTTGGTATCTCATATGGAGCCAAATTTGACCATAATGGAACCCTATGTCACTTTTTGGCCAAATGAGCTAGTCTTGATCTAACATTTGGTATACAATTAGGTCTTATTAAGAGCTTTCTAGAAAGCTAAAGATCATAATTTTTGAAGGTCTACAGAATATTTGATGATTTTTTGAAATTAGAAAATTTTATGGATTTGGTCTGCTGCACTATTCATTTGGTCCGAAATTATTTTCTATCACACAAGGTCCAAATGATGTCCAATTGCCACGAAATTTTATACATAGAAACTAGGAAATCACAGTGACTTGTGCCAACTAGAAGCACCTCATTTAGAGGTCTAGAGAGGAGATATGAATTTTTGAAGTTTCAGTCTAGTATCAGTGAAATTACCTGACCAGAAGTACTGTTCTATTGAATTCTGGAGTCTTAACTTGATGAACTGATCTGGAGATATTTTTCCTCTCTATTTAACATTCACATATTTCCATATTGGTATCATTTGCATGTGTTGGATTTTTTTGGAATTAATTGTATATTTTCAAATTTTTCTACAGAATTCTGTGATAGTTCCAGATTTCAGTCGGACCTTTGTAGTATTTTGGATGTCAAACATCCTGGGTGATAAATATTGTGACTTGGATGTATTTTTATGTGACTTAGATATCCTAAGCTTTCTAGAATGACTAAGATTGCATAGTTTTGATTTTTCTAGATTTAGTTATGATTTTTCAAAATTTTCCCAGAAAAAAGACCAATTCTGGCCGAGAATGATCTTTAAGTTTCCATGCCCCATTTTGGTTTCCATGGGTTGTAAGCATGTTTTTGTGATGTGAATGAGTTGTAATAATGAAATTAAATATAAGGAAGTATAATATGAGTTCACACAGTCCACGTGACACCAAATAAAATTTTAAGATCTAGTGCAATACTAAAATGAGCATGATTTCTTTGCCTTTTTCATGCAAAACTCACATGATTTATGATATTAAGTTATGTAAAGGCACTTGATGAGTTAGAATGAGCTAGAATTCATAGTGTTACATTTCAACCTCTGCAAATGAGCGGGTACCACATGTATGTAATGTTACCTACTTTGACCTATTTCTACTACTTGCAGCCTGCATATAAAGCCAAAGTGTTGTTAATGATCATTTTAATTAATAATAGTACAGCTGCAATGAAGTTTGAACTAAGGACCTAAAACTTATTAGACTTAAAGTGTTAAATTAGCCAATCTTAATCTTCAAGGCTAACATTCTTTAGTTTTGCTGCTTGCCTCTCCTCTCAGTCATGTAGTTCTTATATGTTTTTGACAATGAAGACTTCTAATTCTTAAAGAGTTGTTGCATCGAGTCCATGCAGTAAGACTTGAATGCTACCTCCTGCTGAGGAACGCAAACTTCAAATTTGTCCTATGCATTAAGAATAGAATAGCAAATTCAAATTATAAGTAGTTATAATTGCAAACATAACATAAGTATTTGCACATTAGTTAAAGATATGCATTTAAAATATGTAACTTGTTACCTTCACTTTCAACCACATGGTGTCCCCATCTTTATTTGCAATATCTTTCAAATCATCTCTTAAAGACACAGTAGTTCGCATCACCTAACTAATGTAACTAGATAAGTCTCGAGCCTCATCTCCAATCAGTCATTCAGTGGTCTTAGACATGGTAATTAAAATTTTGTTGCCAAATTTTGTTTTAAGGCTAACTCCTAAACACTCATACTTCCCTGACCCTTTTTAACAGTGCTGCAAGCAGCTGAACAATATAAGAAAAAGAAAATGATTAGATGATGATACATAGAAAACAAATGTACCTATATATGACACAAGGCAAAAAATTAACCAAACACTTATATTGTTTGCCTTGCCTACCTGCACTACTCTGGTTTCGTGATGGTTAGGTGAACCATCTTGTTCTTGTTTTTCCTCACCAACTGGCTTTAGTGGCAATAGAGAATATTAAGCTTCTAGTCATCATGCTCAAGTTGCCCTCTCGTACGTGATAAGGATGTAACATCACTTGTGTTATTCTGCCTCCCCCGTCCATTTCCACATCCTAAGCGTCGTCCGCCTCGTCTAGCCCCTCACCTATGCTCAGCTCTTGACATTTCCTAGATCATTCCCTATTTATTATGAGAACAAGGTAGTTAAACAATGTCAATTTATAAAATTATGAAACTTTTAACTAAGAAATGAATTATAAGAAGAGAAGTTTTAAAAATTTAAAACAATGATAATAATAACAGCAACCTGATAGAAACTATCATAATTATCGCTTATTATATGTTATAACTTATTATGATAGAAAACCTTGTTAACAAGGTATTGGTCAAGTCGATAAGATCTTATCTTTTCTAAGTTTGTCAATTAAAGAATACCTTGTTGTAAGATAACAAATCCTATTGACAAGGTTTCAGACTTCTCTATACTGAATTTAGGATCTTGTTGACAAGATCTTCAATTGTGTCAATAACATATTATCCAGCTACTAAATTTAAAGAAATTGTTGATAAGATCTTCAACTTTGTTAACAAGATTTTCAACCTTATCAACAAGGTCATTAACATGGCTTTACATAATGTTCTCATAAATAATGCTCTATTTAGCATTTTAGCTTTACCTAGAATAATTTATTCCACTCTTTAAGAATTATTTTGAATTATCAAATCATAGAATATTACAGAAATAGAAATAAAAATAAAAAAATACTTAATGAAATAGGATGCTATCTATGAATTTAATATTTTAGTAATTTATTATATGTACCATTAAATACCATATAATCTTAGTTAATCTTGGTTAGTATCTGTAGTGTCAGTATCAACTTCATTATCCTCCCCAAGTATGTCTTTCGAATCTCCTTTGTTAGTGGACACATCTTCATCATTGTCATCAATGAATTCATGTCCTGTATTAATTGCACTTGGGCATTGTATTCGTAAGCATTCACTTGAATGGCTTAGAGTCTCTGGAGCAACATCATCCCTCTGGAACTGGACCACAAAGTCATTTCCCACATTATCATCAAGGACCATATTTAGTTCGATCTCATCTTATTGATATGCCTCATCGATGGGCCCTCCTTCAAAGTCCCCACTGACATCATCATCAGTTACCTTAAGCATATTGAACAGGTCACGGGGATTTGTCTTGACAACAAGGAACCAATTTGCATCAACTATGTCATTTAAATAGAATACTTATTTAGCTTGATATGCTGAGACAAATGGCTCATTAGTATTAAGTGAATAATGGGTATTCACACTAGTGATTCTAAATTTATCAACCTTGTATCCTCTTCTTAGATAAGCCACATCCCACTAAGGACACTTGAATAAATGTACTTTTTTATACCCAATATATGACAACTCATATATTTCCTCCAACACATCATAATACTCTTTATTCTCGTCTTCATCATCACCTTTCAGAAGTATTCCACTATTATCTGTTCTTCGGCCTAAAGCATAATCTTTTTTGTGGAATCTAAAGCCATTCACTGTTAATGCTGAGTGCGATGAACCACTTTGAATGGGCCAGTTGCTAAACTTATGAGTTCATCACTAGCCTCACCCTGTGTGCTTAACTTTGTAACCTACA
Source organism: Erythrophleum fordii (assembly GCA_032878935.1). Classification (NCBI taxonomy): domain Eukaryota; kingdom Viridiplantae; phylum Streptophyta; class Magnoliopsida; order Fabales; family Fabaceae; genus Erythrophleum; species Erythrophleum fordii. The sequence goes on along the minus strand of JAVQMF010000053.1, from coordinate 40,062,512 downwards.
ATAAGATTACCATTGATAAATTCTATTATGATCAAAATTTATCACATAATTCTTACATCCTGGTGCAGTCTCTAGAAACCAACTTGTTCATGAAATCATTTTGGGAACTCTTTAACTATTGATTCGTGCATTTTCATCTACTTCTTATACTCCCTACAATGAATAACATAGTTAAGGCAACAAATTCTTGAAGAAGTTATTATTTGGAAAGAGTTACCAAGCTCTACAAACGTACTCTATGAATGGCCAAATGTCCTTACAATTGTGGAGCACATACATACAAGTTTGATTGAACTCCACACTAAAGAGAAATCTTAATTCATAACCTCCATGGACTTGGCCACTTTTATTAAAGATGGATGTCTCACCCTTTCCCATAAATCCATCATCATTTTTGGCAAGCCTATTGAACTTGGTGGGAATGTCTTTCAAGTAACGGGAGCAAAAAGTAAGACATTCATTTGCCAAATACCCTTTGACTATTGAACCTTCTAGTCGAGCCTTGTTGCAAACATATATTTTTAATGTCCGTAAATATCTAAATACATAAAAGGATTTGAATAAAGAATTTAGTATGGAGTATTAATGAAATTTATAAAAGGCATATCTAGTGTAGTAAGTTACCTCTCGATAGGGCACATCCACCTATATTGTACGAGCCCTCCGAGTTTTGCCTCTCTTGCCAAATGGATAGGCAAGTGGATTATGATATCAAAGAAGGCTGGTGGGAAAACCATTTCCAATTTGCACAATGTGCTTGCAATTTGGGATTCAAGATGATCAAGAGCTTCGGTTGTTAGGCACTTGGAACATAAATTCTTGAAGAATTTACCCAACTCTAATATAAGTTTAGATACCTTATTGGGTAACAAGTCACGTACTGTTATAGGGAATATATCTTGTAACAAAACATGGTGGTCATGGCACTTCAATCCATATATTTTTCTATTACGAACATTAATATATTGTGAAATGTTTAAGAGAAGGCATCAGACACTTTCAAAGTAGCTAGGAAATTACAAACTTTTAATTTCTCTTATGGGGACAATGCATAGCAAGCAACTATAATCAGAACTTAGTTTCCTTCTTCTATCGAGTGTAATTTAGATCTAATTCCCATGTCAACCAAGTCATACCGACTCTTTACTATATCTTTTGTCTTTTCAGCTAATCCTATAACAGTTGACATGATGTTATCTAAAACATTTTTCTCAATGTGCATAACATCAAGGTTGTGTTGGATCAACAATGTTTTCCAATAAGGTAAGCAGAAAAAGATACTTTTTTCTCCAATTAAATGCATTAGTGACATGGCCACGCTTTTGCTTTTGACCTTTCCCTAGAGTTGCATTACCTAGTGCTCGTAATTGACAAAGTGCCTCATTACTAGTTAAAGGAGAGAGTAGAACTCTATGCTCAACTTTCCCATGAAATGTCCGTCGATTTTGCCGCCATGGATGATGGGTTGGCAAGAAACGACGATAGCCTAAGTAGCACAACTTATTTTGTAAGGAAATAGAATATATGTCTTTGTGGCAACAGGGGCATGCAAGCTTTCCTTTTGTAGAACATCTTAATAGGTTCTCATATGCTGGGAAGTCATTAATTGTCCACAATAATACTACATGCAACTTAAAATTAGACTTCTTATGGGCATCATATGTCTCTACTCCTTGCTTCCATAATTCAAGTAACTCCTTAATCATTAGTTGGAAGTATACATTTATGTTATCACCTAGACTTTTGGGGCCTGGAATTAAAAGAGTCATTATAAAATATGGGTGCTTCATGCATTGCCATGGTGGCAAATTATATGGAACCAATACAACTGGCCAAATACTATAATTAGTACTCATATTTCCTCAAGGCTAAAAACTGTCACTTGCTAGGCCCAACCGAACATTTCTTGGATCACTACAAAATTTTGGATGCTACTATTTAAACGATTTCCATGCAATAGAGTCAACTGGATGCTGCAAAACACCATCATTAATGCGTTCCTCATTATGCCACCTCATCTCCTTAGCTGTATGGTGAGACATGTATAGCCTTTGTAGCCTAGGCTTTATAGGGAAATATCGTAACACTTTATGAGGAATTTTCTTTCCTTTATGACTGTTTAACCTCCATCAAGGCATATTGCACTTAGGACACAATTAAGCATTGGCGTGCTCTTGCTAATACAAGATTCAGTCATTCTCACATGCGTTAATCTTGATGTAATCCATTCCTAACTCTTGAATAACCTTCTTTGCTTCATTGTAGAAGTTAGGTATTAATGCCCCTTTAAAAGAACATCTTTAAATAAACTTAATAATGAATCTATGGATTTGTTGCTCCAATAGTTAAGGCACTTAAGGTAGAGTAGCTTAACTACAAAAGAGAGTTTTGAAATTTTGTCATAACCTGGATAGAGGTTAGTCTAAGCATCCTGCAACAAGTCAAAGAACTATTTTGCCTCGTGGCTCATGGTTCTCTGACTCACGGTTCCCTTCATTTAAGTCTACGTGACCATATGCATCATGAAGCATTCTAATAATGTCATCTTCTTCATCAGCATCATTAGCTACCTCACTACCATTATCTTGATGCAATAAACTGTAAGCACCAAGATGAACTTCTCCATGTGAGTCCCACACTTCATAACTTAGGCTGAAACCCTTCCTTAATAGATCTGCCCTTACGTTAGTGCGACTCTTCCATCTTGTATTCCTACAACCTTTACATGGGCATTGAATCATACCCTTGGCTAATTAAAGGCTCATTGTAAAAACTCATCAACTCCTCATCTATATACTGGATCAACTCTATTATTGATCTTTATCTAACTCTTATCCATCTCTGTTACTTCCTACATTTTAATCAACATCATTGCAAGTTAAGCTGTGGACAAGTCAAATCTTTTTATATGTAAAGAATTATATACTTATGTTAAGTCCATGCCGTCACTACTTAACTTTGTTCTAGTTACATGTAAAGAGTTAGATGTAAAGAATTATATACTTATGTTTTAGTTCAGATTTAGTTACATGTAAAGAGTTACATGTAAAGAATTATATACTTATTTTTTAGTTCAAATCTAGATCTGAACCAAAACCAAACTTTGCTCTAGTACAAAACATAATGAGGGATTCATAATGCCACACTTTCCTTTATATTACTTCTAAGAGCATGACATTACATTGATAATAGTATAGGCTTTGATGTAATATGTTGCTCATGAAAGGTTGTACATGATATATTTATAATGAAAACATTCCCATAAGTGTAAAAGTATGAGATTATGATGTAAATATCATTTTTAAATGTAAATGTGTAATTTTCCTATGTGTGTGTGCCTAGGAAAGTATATGTATAATGGTAAGTGGATGAGTGGTTTTGATTTACATGATATTTAGGACCTAATGAAATAATCATATATGATATATTTCATGTTTGGAATATGCTCAAATGATCATAGGACATGAGGAAGCTCTTATGAAATTTGGAACCATATAAGTCCTATTTTGAGCCATATTTTGCTCTTGAACCAAAATCAGACCAAGCAAATAAATTTTTAGATGAAATTTGGTAGACATTTAAATATCAAAAGAGGCTAAATGTGGCTATAAGACTTTATCATGTCAAATCAAAGTTGTTTAGCCTATTTTAAGTGTCTACAGTGTTTAGGAGTTGGAACATATCTTACTTTCAGTTTTGGGCCCCTATAGTTCCACTTCACCTATGGAAAGGTTGTGAGGCCAAGGCTAAACATTGAATATAATTGCCTTTTGATGATGGAAAGGTTGGAATGAATATGGAAAGGTTGGACTGGATATGTAGAATAAGGTAGTAATAAGATGCTATTAATAAGGCAAACTATGTTATTAGTAAGTTATAAGATGTTGTTGATAGGGTTACAGACCTTGTCGACAGAATCTCAAATTTAACAAAGGAAAATTGAAGACCTTGTTGACTAGATAAGACCTTATCGACAGGATCTCAAATTTAGCAAAGAAAAATTGAAGACCTTGTTGATAGGATAAGACCTTGTCAACAGGATCTTCTACCTTATAACAAAATAATCTATAATTGAGAAGTTTTGAAAAAACTCAAAGTTGGACAACTCCTTTAGAATCTTCTCAATAAGGTCTTAACTATAGAAAGTTAGAATACATAATGTATGATGGTATGACACACACAGGTATGAAAATAGGACCAAATATAATTTGATCACTAAGTTTACATCACTTAAAAAAGCTTAAGCACTATACTTCATCCTAAAAAAAAAAAAAAAATCAACACTAGTCCTCAGCAGTATCATAGCAAACTATCAAGGCAACAGAATTGGACCCAATCTCTAAAGCAATATCAGAACAGCAAACTATCAAGGCAACAGAATTGGACCCAATCTCTAAAGCAATATCAGAACAGCAAACTATCAAGGCAACAGAATTGGACCCAATCTCTAAAGCACATATCAGAACTTAAAAGCATATATAAGAGCTTAGGCACATATCAAAACTTATAGGCATATATCAAAATTAACACCAAACTTTAACAGTATCATAGCAAACTATCAAGGCAACAGAATTGAACCAAATCTCTAAAGCACATATTAGACTTAAAGGTACATATCAGAACTTATAAACATCAAATTTATAGCACTTATAGGCACCAAACCTATAGCACTCATAAGCACCAAACCTACAGTACTTATAGGCATATATCAGAACTTATGGGCATGTATTAGAGCTTAGACACTAAATTTGCAGCACTTATAGGCACATATCAGAATTTAGAAAGAATTAAACCAAATCTGATTTAGGCACCAAATTTACAGCATTTAAAAAAAAATCATTCCACCCTCAAAAGACTTAGGCACATATCAGACTTATGCAGGTACACACATAGGTAGAATTATTAGACCAAATCTTATTTAGACACCAAATTTATAGCACTTAAAAGAACCATTCCACCCTTAAAAGGTTTAAGCACATATCAGAACTTAAAATCATTTCATCAGTATCACAACAAACTATTAAGACAATAGAAGAATTGATGCTAAATGTCATAGCAAAATATCATAATACTAAGCTTGATAATTCATTAAAAAGAAAAATAATACCTTTATGCTATAGCAGCTACAGTAAAGATTCAAAGGGCCACAGTTGATATTATTTGAGGAGTTAGCACTTAAGAATCTGTGTTGTATGAAGTATGTTTGAAACATAAGAAATTATTTTTAGATGTTTAGCAAAATCTACTATAAATTTACATATCAGAAATAAGATATTCAAAAATTCACAGAGGCTAGAAGTAGCCATCAAAGAAGGAGAAACCAACACAAAAAAAAAAGGAAATTCTAAAAAAAAAGAAAGTAAGTGCGATTCAAAATTGGAATTATTCACAAAAACCTAATAGGCATTATTCAGTTCTACTAGCCACAGCCATAACACTCAACACAAAATCCATTGCATAAAAAAGGAGCAAACAATGGACCAGAGAAGAAGCAAATAATAGACCAGACAAGGAGCAAACAATGTACTAGATTACCACTTGCACAACTTCCTTCCTTTTTAGTTTCTGTGTTCTCCTTTTCCACAGTGAAATCAGCCTCTAGGGATACTCTATTTTTCATGCACAAAATGTTTTTGTTAGAATAGCTTCACTTACAATGAAATCAACCAGAGGGATGTATTGGAACAAAGATTGATTTGCAATAGCCTTTGCCAGCAGATATGAAGAAGGTTTGAAAATAGGAAAGGGGAAAGACGGGGAAAGAAAATGAGGTAGGGAACGAAAATGAATACTGAGTCTAGGTTTTACTGTTGAAGTGCCTTTGTTTTATTGTTTCAGTAAAGCTCCATTTTAAGTTTTTATTTGTAATGATATAATATCATTTTAAATATATTGATAATTAAATAATTGATAATTGATATATAAATGAAAAAAAAAGTTTGAATGAAAAAAAATAAAAAAACATAGGTTAGGTTTAGAATAGAAATTATGAAGAAAATATAAGATTGGAGGGTAAAACTTCAAAATGCCATAACTTTGTGTACCGTACTCCATTTGAGATGATTTTCCTTTTCATTTTGGATATTTTTTCGAGATCTACGCATCACTTATTTTTCTCAAAAAAGTTTGTTTAGACCTTCAATTTTGTGATTTTTGTTTTGCACTACCTTTCGCCAACATTAAAAAAATTCTATAATTATATAATGTTTTTTATAATTTACTTAAGCTTTATTCTATTTTAAGTTCTGAATTTAAGTACTTGATTAACAATAAAGAGGGTAAAAATTAAGAAATACATAATTGAACTCAAAAATTAATCAAGAATTTAGAATCTTTATTCTTTAATAGTCAAATGTATTTTTTTCTATGATCTACCCATTATATTTTTATTTCAACTAAAACATTTAAAGTTCTTAATCCTAAATATAAATCATCCTCTAGCTTATCTCTCTAGAATTTGTATATGTGGCTGTCTCAACAGGAAATACATGCTAAATCATTACACTAAGACTTATTACATTACATTAGGGCTCATCTTCATAAAAAAAATCATTTAAGTTCTCTCCAAGTTTAAAGTATCAAGATTAAAGTTCTAAATTCACATCCATGGCTGTCCCCTCACCAAAAAATCCATAGAAATCATTATATTTTTGCTTAAAGGAACTATCATAAGTCATGGAACATGAGGAAGAAGAAGACATTAATGGACGAAGAAGAAGACAGAATAGGAATTTAAAAGGGTTACCCAACTAAAATTAATGTTGCAATGATAAGAGATTAAGGTGGAGTTCAATCTTTTATCTATTCCTTCTTCTTCTCTTTCATTTTTTTCTTTCTTTCTACCTCTTTGTTGTTTACGTTGCTTCAAAAGTTGAAAAGGACACATTCATAAAATGAATCATAGAAATAGAAATTGAAAATTTAGATATATGGATTCTTTAACATATGAAATGTTAGACATATTAATTTCATGAATTCTAAAAATTGAAATTTTAACTTCTTAATAAATAATAATCTCTAGGTTTTTTAAACTTAATAAAAATTCTAGTTTTACTTTTTAATTAATGATCATGATTAATGATTACACTAAAATATTTTTTAGTCTTATATATTTGCATATATTAATTATTAACTTTAAAAATATTTTTTTAACTTAAAAATATTCTAATTTTAAATATTTTTATTAAAAAATAAGTTACAAAATTTTTCATGCAAAAATTTTTAAAAGGTAAGAAATTTTGCGTCAAAACTTTTAGTGGCAACTATTTTAGCCGCCACTAAAAGCTAACTTTTAGTGACAAATACAATCAATTGTCGCTAAAAGATTTGGCACAAATATTTTTATTTGATCAAAAATTTGGCATCAAACTTTTAGTGGAGACAAAAATGTCGCTGCTATGAGGTATCTTTTAATGACAACTAAAACCAATCGTTGCTAAAAGTTTTAGCGCACAAATTTTTAACAATTCACCAAAATTTTAGCACCAGACCTTTTAGTGACGAAAATGTTGTCATCGCTAAAATACATATTTTAGTGACAACTAAAATTGGTAGCTGCTAAAAGTTTTGGCATTAATTGATAAAAATTTGGCATTTGAACTTTTAATGATGACTAGATCAATCGTCATTAAATGTTATGTTTTTGGTCATGATTAAAACTTGTCGCCACTAAAAGTTATGTTTTAATGACGACTAGAACTAGTCGTTGTTAAAAGTTATGTTTTAGTGATAACTAAAGTTAGTGACCGCCAAAAGTTTTGGCATTAATATTTTTAATTAATAAAAATTTGACATTTTAACTTTTAGTGACGATAACTGCAGTCGCCGCTAATTGTTATGTTTTAGTGACAACTAAAGCTGGTGGCCGCTAAAAGTTATGCCATTAATATTTTTAATGGGTAAAAAATTGGCATTTGAACTTTTAATGACGACTAGTTTCATCGCCGCTAAATGTTATGTTTTAATGATGACTAAAACTTGTCACCACTAAAAGTTATGTTTTAATGACGACGAGAATTAATCATCGCTAAAAAGTTTGTCATAAAAATTTTTTATTTAACAAAAGTTATGCACTAGAGCATTTAGTGACAACAAAAACATCATCGCTAAAAGGTTATCATGAAATTATAATTTTTTTTGTGGCTACCATGTCAATGTCGCTGCAAAAAATATTTAGTAGCAACTTTTTTGTTGCTACTAAATAGTTTTAGTGACTATTTTTTTTGTCACCGCTAAAAATATTTTTGAAATCAAGAATAGTTTTTAATAATAACTTTTAGCGAAAAATTAATAAAGTCATTGCTAAAAATATTTTTTAGCAACCACTTTTTTAAGCGGCCACTAAAAGTTATTACTAAAAGTCTATTTTTTTTATAGTGTATATATTAAAGGATTTAAAGTTTATAATATTTATTTTAAAAGATTTATTACTACTAGGTTTAACTTATTTTATTTAAAGGTAGTAGTAATTTTATCTAAAATATTAGTAATAGGCCCTGTAGGATAAATATTACAACATTCACGTCCTTAAATATAATTTTTTTTAATTTTAAAGTTTGAGCGTAAGATTTTTTTTAATTAATTTGTCACCTTTTTAATCACTGGACTAAACCTCTGTCATACTTAAAATAATAAGACAAATGGATAAAGCAAATCATTATTAGCATCATGCTTATAAAACACAAATTACAACTTGAAAATAATAAATTCTTAATAGATGGAAACAAACCCAACCACAAGGGATAGGTGGAAATGCCCGAGCCATTCTTAGATATGGCATATCCCACGGTACAACACTTTGAATATCTCGTCTCTTTCCTGTTCTTGCAAAAATGGTTAATCTCTACAAACAGAAGTTAAATTAATTTGTAATTAGCATCGTGATCAGCATATTATTAACAAAATATTAATACATAACAAGTAACAACCAAAGATCCTAGTCACCACAAGATCTGGCCCATCTCATATTAATTGGCTGAAAATGGCAAAAATGAAAGACCTGGTAATTATTTATAAGCACTATTCATATCACGTCAAGACTCTAGGAGCAAAAGAAATGTGGTATTGCATCATAAACAAGCAAATAAACGAAGAGAAAATTTAGTTATAATTTTTTAGTCTTTTTTTTTTCCAAATTTTCTCATAAAAAATGGAAAATAAAGACCTTTTATAGTTCAACATTAAATAATTAAGTGATTTAAAAATTTCTTTTATATATTATATTTCGATTAAAGAACTTAAAAGCAAAAGTATGATGCAAATCTTGTTAATAATTGAAAGAAGGGTTTGAATAAAGAAATTTGGTGAGGATGCACATACACTATGTTAGGTAATTTGGGCTAACTCGATGCCTTATCCAGTTTTAGATCTGGGCCAATTTTTTAGGCTTGGTGCCAACCCAGCCTAGCCTGAGGTGGCCTAATATGTCACCTAGTTAAGTTAGGCCAAATTTGTTTGGTCAAATTATTTTTTTTTTAATTTTTTAGTAAAAATTATAAAATAACTTTTTAAAAAAATAAAATTTTTTTATAAATTCTTGTAAAATTATATTTTGTTCTTAAAAAAATAAAATTTTAATAGAAATTCCTATAAAATAATATTTTAAAAAATTAGATAAAATCAAACTAGGCAAAACTTGCCAATATAGTTGGCTTAATGCCTAGTCTGATTCAAATAAATTTTTTATTTGACCCAACATAATCCAATATAATTAAGCAAGATAGACTAAACTAGATTATCAAGCCAAATGTGCACTCATAGAATTTGGCTACCTTGTAGAGAGGTTGATTGGAGCATAGGTCAATAAAAGGGGGATAGAAAGTTATTTAGCACTTTCGCATACATGATCCATTTCTCGGACTTTCTTTTTAGAATCTAAAAATTCTTCATTTATTAGAAAATATAGAATGAAAAGTCTTTAATATTTTGGATGAATTACACTTCTTTTATTTAAGAGATATTTAACTTATATAATTTTTTATTTTAAAAATTACAATTCCATTTTATAAAATTAAAAAAATATGTTACATTAACTTTTTTGTACAATAGAAAATAAGTTACAATTACAAATATTTTAATAAAAATAATATTATACTTATTACTTATAAAAGATAACAAGTATTGATATGTCTTTGACTAATATAAAATAGTTATTTTTTGAATTTAGAATAAATTAAATTTATGATTTTCACACAATAAATATTGAAATAAATTCAAATTTAATAAATATATTTTATAATAAGTTATATTTTTAATAAAAGATATTAGTATTATCCTTAAAATATATTTTGATTATCTTTTGACTTCAAATAAAATTTGTGCATGTTTAAAAAAATGTATATAAAAAGTAATTTAGCCTTAGTATTTTCCTTTGTTTCATGGTGTACTTAGACTAGGCCTTTTGATAATAATACTAATTTGGTAAAAACATTTAACAAGACAGTATAACTACAAAAACATTTTTTTCAAAATATTTTTTTTATATTATAGGAAATGCAAAAGGAGTCATTCATCATTTGTTTTTTATTTTTTAATTAAAAAAGCTCAACTTTATCTTTAATTTATATAACTAAATAAATAAATAAAGTTATTAGTGTGATTTAACATCACATTAATAGCTAGAACGCAAAGCTAACAACTCCAAGTTCTATCTATAACCAATCAAACATAGATAAGATATGTCTATGTTGCAATAAAAAATGGGTTTAAAAGGAAATACATTGCCACATGGATAAATTTGATTGGCTAGCATTTTTAATTACAATAAAAAGAAACCTTCTCCCTCAGTTCAAATTAGAGCTTCATTCCACACTTCTCATAAAAAATTTCATTTTCCTTTTAACTTGCAAATCTTTCAACACTCAGCTCTCTCATCCACTCTCTTACAAGTTTCATCTATATGTAAGTTTTATCTACATTTTTTTAGATAAAATTTTGACTGTAGTCCCAATATCTCTCACTTCTCTCCTCTTATTTTCTTCTTTATCACTATCAAAATTTAATCTTTTCCCTTTTTCTTTTAAGATATGGTAGTTGTGATCCTAACTAATAGTATCTGTGGTCCTAACATAGAAGAAACTTTAGCATACCCTTCATTTAAACGTTTTGTAGGTGAATTTATTATTACAAGTAAAAAAAATAGTTATAAGATAGTTATTACATAAATTATATACTTATATTTATAATATTATCTTTCAAGGATGTCTACCTATGTAATGTTGTTATTATTTATTTATTTTATTTATTTGGAATATTATAATATACCAATTTGTTATGATACCACATCAATTTAAAATTTGCTAATATTTCATATATTTACTTTTTCTAGATGAAGTGTATAAAATATTTAAACCTTGAATATAAAGGGAGACTTATATATAATTTTTTTGATGTGGCTTTTTCCAAATTTTATTACAGGAATCATAATGAGTGAAAGAAAGGAGATTGTATGCATATATATATAAATGGGAATATTTTAAGATAGTGATAAGGGCACAACTTTTGTGTGAGCCAAAACAAAAATATTAAAAGTTAACTCTGATATCATTTTAGAAATGTTGAAAGAGGTGGTTGGAAAAAATTAAATCAAACTAATTTATATCTGAGTTAATATATAGGTACTCTTATTCGCATAACCTAACACAATACTAAGCATGCACTTTAAAGGATGGTTATAATATACAATTGATGTAATAAGTGAACTGGTGATTCTTAAGCCAACTTGGTGCGATGAACTACAACAAGGTAAATATTGGTAGGTGTCTCACCTTGCTATACTTAGAGGCATGGAATTGATTCCTATGACTTGCGCCATGGATATATATACATATCATCTAATGGGACCATTAGGTTTCAAGTGGAGGCATGTCCCACAACATCCTTGTTTGAACACACAGGCATTACATCACTATAGAATTCTCATAGATCAAATAAAGGATACTTCTAGGTTTCAGGTGAAGGCACATCCCATAGTATTCTCATCTAAACACACAAGTATTACATCAATATAGAATTCTTATAGATCAAATGAAGGACAGTGAGGTTTGTAATTAAAAATCGATGCTTATGTAATCAAGCATTATTCTTATACATTTGATTATTTGGTTTTTACTTTATGTGTATAGGTTATATGATAGTTGTATGACTCACCTAGTGTATGTTAGTTAATTCCAACCTATTGCTTGTCATTGTCTAATATCTATCTTGCATTTGTCCCCTTCCTATGGTTTTAGATAGTCAAATGGCATAAGGCCAAGCAATTTGATAGGTGATAGCATATTCTTGAGAAGCCATTTTATATGGGCTCCTCCACGCACTTTAACTCAGAGGAAAAGTTTAAAAAGATTGGCGACAAGAGCATCTAGCATTCATTGCAGTGTTGGATACATAGCTGCAAGTTGTGGCACATACTAATTTGGAAGAGTCTCCCATGGATCACACTTTTGACCACATGAATTGATATTGGCAACATATACAATTGTAGATCCATCTTGAGAATGGTTCCTTAGGTTTTCTGATAAGGTTTTGCATACTTATCATTGTTACATTTCCTTTTATACATATATGTATGTCAAACATTTAATTGTGATTTTCCTTTTTCATAGGCCAACATGTTGGAGCATTTGTATCGACTTCTTGTTCTTGACCCTCTAAAACTTAGGTACGGCAAGTTAAAGAAAGGTGCAAGTGGAGATATTTAGACTATGCTACATGCCCTTGATAAACATCAGGAGATAATGGTCACCCAGCTAGCTCCACTTGCATCTTATCTATCGAGGCCATAGGTGTAATGTCCAGTTTTACAAAAAACAACAAAAATGAAGTAATTTTAAAAGCAAGTCCCCTAAAAAGAATAAGTTGATGCCAACTAAAATTAGGATAAAATTATAAATAATGAAAAATGAGGATTTGAGGTTTGAGTTACTCAAAAACCTAAGCCAAATAAGCTAGAAAAGTTTGTGAAAGAAAGTTGAGGTATTTTCATAACTTTTAGCAAACTTGAAAAACTCATTGGAAGGCTTTTTGAACAAAAAAATTTAAGCTTTTCGAGGTTCTTAGAGACTTTGAAAACCATGTGAACCTCCAGAATAATTGAAACCCCTTCAGTAAGCAATTTGGTCATTGGTTGACTGAAATTTTGACCAAATGATTCGAAATGATTTTAAATCCGATTTGAGTGAAATCAAAGCCAATTTATAATTTGAAAGCTTAAATATTATGATGGAAAAGATAGATTTTAAAAAGGAGTTGAATTGAGTCTAAATGAAAGGAACCAAAAAGATGGACTAAAATAAAAAGTCAAAAAGTATGTTAATTTTACCTTTTTGCTTCTTAAAAAAATGCCCCACTATAACATCTGGTCCCTCCCCTCTGTAAATGTGAAAAACGCAATGTTTGATTTTTCTGTAAATGTAAGAAATGAGCCAAATATAAAAGGAAGTCCTCGAAATAGAAGGAATTAGAGCCAACTAAAATTATGATAAAATTTTAAATATTAGAAAATGAGTATTTGAGTCTTGAGTTGCCTAAAAACCAAGGCTAGAGTGATTTAAAAAATTTGCCTAAGAAAGTAAGGGTATTTTTATAATTTTTGAAAAATTTTGAAAACTCACAGGAGCACTTTTTAAATGAAAAATTTGAGCTTTACAAGGTTCTCAATGGCCCCGAGTACCATGGGAATCCCTAGAACAGTTGAAACTCTTCCAGTGAGCGATTTTGGCTGTCAGTTGACCAAAACTTTGACTGAATAGTTTGGAATAGCTCCAGATCTTTTTTGAGTGATTCCAAAAGCAATTCTTATGACTAAGAGCCTAAGGAATATGATGGATAAGACGGATTTCAAAAAAGAGTTGATTTGAGCCAAAATGATAAGAACAAAGAATAGGGACTAAAATGCAAAATAAAAAATTACATAAAGTGGACTCTTCACCTTTTTAAAGCACGCTTTCCTTTGGCCTCTGATTAACAGACCTTCTTTCTATCCAAAATAGAGCATGAGACCAAGGGAGAGAGATGCACTAAGAGAGCTCAAGAGAAGAAAGAAAAGGCTAACAAAAGGTAGGGATTTCCATAGTCTTTCTTCTTGAAGCCTTTCTCTCCTCTCTTTGCTTCATCTTTCCATGTTTTTGGTGACTGAAATGGTTTTGTTTTGGCCTTGAACCAGAGGGAAAAATTTATAAATCCAAAAAGGAAGCTAAGGCAAGAAAAAACACTCTTAAAAGAAGGTTGAACCTAAGGTAATTTCTTGCTTTTTTGTTGCTTCTTCCTTCTTGCTCTTCCTTGTGTATGTAACACCTAAAAATAGAACCATCTAGGAAGGAAAGTTCTGACCTTGAACTAATAAGAAACCATGAAATTGAAGTGTGGGAACTTAGAATATGCCAAGAAATTGCAAGCAAAACTAAGGAATTCCAAATTAGAAAAGTGTAGAGCTCTTGAACACCTTGCAAAAACTAATGTGATATATGAATTTCCTTGCATGTGTGAGTATTTGATTGAGCTCCTAAGACCTCTAGGAAGCCTCCTAAGTGTGTCTCCCATCAAGGAAAAATCAAGAAGGCCATGAACTCTTCTTCCCCCTCATGTCTCGGCCTAGGCTACTTGAATAGGTTAAGAAGTGTTTTAATTCATCTAACCTTAGTCTGAGACTTTTTATGATGGTAGAAGGTGGAAGGAAGCCTTGGGAAAAATTTAGAAGTCATGGATTAGGATATGAGGTAATGGCTTCTATAATATGACCTTATGAAGCAACTTGTGTCTAGGCTTTTGTAAGTGAATATGTAATAGCTCCAATGACCTTAAATGAGGTCAAAAGGCCTAAAACTGAGAAGAGAATGGAGTTAAGAACTTAAATCATGATGGTTGCTTCAATAGGCCATTTATAGAACCATTATGTGACTTATGGAACCAAGTATGTTCTTAAATATAAGTTTAATGTCCTAGCTTGTTTCAAGAGTGTAATTAGCTTCCATATGATGTGTCTAGGCCAAGAGAAATAATCTCCACTTTCTTGGGTGTGTGAGGTCAAGGGAGAGGACTCAAGGCTTAAGGAAAAAGTCTATAAATGCAAGCAAGGTAGCTTTCTCTCTTTTCTCTCATGCATGAATGAATGTCTACATTGTCTTTGAATGTGTGTATATGTATTTTAAGCTATAAATTATGTTTTGGTATGATGCCTATGTTCTATGGAACCATAGTGTTGCATTATGTATACAATGATGCTTAGAATGTTTGCATTGATTTACTTGAATGTAGAGAGGCCAAGAACCTTCTATCTTTGATGAGAATGAGCCAAGAGCCCTTAGAAGTGGTTGAGACCAAGAGAAAGTCTTCTAAAAGCAAGGCTTAGTTCATGGCCTTTGAGAAAAAAGGTGAGGCAAGTTCAAGAACCTTGAAGAAAGTGGATGAGGCTAATCCATTCATTTGGCAAGCCTAAGTATGTTATGTATGTTTTGTGCAAATGCCAAGAATGTATTTTGCATCATTTTTCATATTAATATGCCATGCATGCATCCTTAAGACTTGTATTGCATTCTTTATGCATGATTGAATGGGAGATAAGTTATTGAGATTCTTTGAATCTCATTCCCTCCTCTCCAATATCCTAACATGCTAGGTGGAGCCAATGAACAAGGAAATGGAAGCCACCAAGTGAGGAGATAGAGCCTTGATCATAAAGCTTATAATTTTGTTTATGTTATAACTAAAGGAATGACATATGATGTAATATTTTGTTAGAATTAATGCAAAATGAATGGAACATGTGTAAATATCCTAATAGATGATGTATGTATGAAATTTGTGGATAAATATTCGTATTGCAATTTTTGGGTATGGAATGTCAAGACTAGCCTTATGGAAATGTGTGTATGGTATGAGGTGAGAGTGTGAGTTCCTGAATTCTAGGTTTGTGCACCTTTAAGATGAGTTTAAAATATCATTTTGGTGTAATCTTACATGCTCAAATGGCCACACAATCTTGGAAAGCAAATTTGGATCCTTTGATACCATTATAGAGTTAAAAAATGACCAAAATGGAACCCTATAGCACAAACTAACCAAATGAAGGAATTTGCCTATGAAATTTCGCAGGCATGTAGGACTCATCAAGAGATTTTTGGAAAGCTAAATTACAGAAAAATTGGAGCTCTATAGAATTAATTATGAATTTTCAAAGTTCAGATTTTTCTGCTGTCATGAGGCATGTACTGTTCATATGGTTAGATTTGTATTCTGTGTCATCTGATAGAGAAATGGTGTCCAATGCTTGAGTAATTTTATAGGAATAAACTATAGGTCATAATCTTTCCATGTCCACCAAGATCACCTCATTTGGAGGTCTGAGCAAAGAGTTATGTATTTTTGAAGTTTGCTGTCAGCAGCAGTGGTGCCCCAAGAGTTCAGTCATTATTCTATATATTTCCAATGGCTAAACGTATCTATTTCATTCTAGAATTATTTTTAGTATAAATTTAACATTTGTAGATTTCTAGAATAACTAAATGTGTGTAATTTTAATTTTTATAGAATTAGTTATAAATTTTAAAAATTTATAATAGTAATATAAAATAGCAGCCCAGGCAGCAACGACCTTAGTAGCTTTTTGAATGTCAAATATCTTCCCCTTAATGATTCATGAACTGAAACTATTTTTACCATGGGGTGGATATCTAGAGATTTTTGGAATGGTAAAGTTTGTTAGTTTTCAATTTTTTTGGAATTAATTAAACATTTTCAAATTTTTCTACAAAATTCTGTGACAGTTCTAGAATTAAGTCTAATCTTTAGACCATTTTGGATGTCAAACGCCCTTTGTGGTGAATTTTATGATATGGGCATATTTTTAGTGTGAAGTAGACATCTATAGCTTCCTAAAATGACCAATATTGCATGATTTTGATTTTTTTAAAATTAGTTATGATTTTTCAAAATTTGACCAGAAAAGAGGCCAAATCTGGCCGAGAAGGAACTTCCATTTTCCATGTTCTATTTCAGTTTCTGTGAGTTGTGGGCATAATTTTGAGATGGAAATGAGTTGTATTAATGTATTTAAATATGAGAATGTATAACATGAGTTCAAACGGTCCACGTGACATCGAATGAAATTTTTAAATACGACGCAATGCAAAGAAAGTCACTATTTTTCCCCTTTTGCCTTATATCTTCATGAATATAATGATGTGATGCATGTATATATATGATATGATGAGCTAGAAGTTATGGTGTTACACCTACTCTCTTCTAGCCCTCATAATTGATTTTGCTGGTTTGAAAAAATCAACCCCAAGCAGGCACACAAGAGGGAAAGCAAGGGAGGAGGTAAAACCAACCAAAAAAGTGTAAGAAATCAAGCTTTCTTATGCTCCTTCCTTCTTCCACCTTCTTCTCCTCTTTTTCCCCTCTTTTCTTATGATTTTAATGATTGATTAAGGATGTTTCATGGTTGGTTCAGAAGGAGAAAATGAGAATTGGAAGAAGGGACTTGTAGCAAGTGAAAGCAACTTGAGAAAGCAAACAAATAAGGTGTGGATCTCAGGTTGAATTGCTTCCTCTTTGATGTTCTTCTTTGAGGAAATTTGGGTCAGACCAAGTTTCCATGGAAGGAGATGAATTCTGACCTTAGCATGAAAGAAACAAGTATTTA
Organism: Erythrophleum fordii; assembly: GCA_032878935.1. Classification (NCBI taxonomy): domain Eukaryota; kingdom Viridiplantae; phylum Streptophyta; class Magnoliopsida; order Fabales; family Fabaceae; genus Erythrophleum; species Erythrophleum fordii. The sequence continues at coordinate 40,044,871 of JAVQMF010000053.1, read as the reverse complement.
GGAGTGTGAAAAGTAAAAGTGATCCATTGGAATAAAAAAGAGAACTAAGAAAACCAACTTGGTGCAACTTAGGGGTTTAAGAGAAATGTTGAAATCTAATTTTTCCTAAGGACAATGAGGCTTATGTAAGACATGATATAAGTCCATTGGACCTCTAGGAAGCCTCCCAAGTGCCATTCCTTTCAAAAAAGCAAAGCAAAGTCCATGGGTCCTTTTAAAGGGTGTCTCAGCCTAAAGAGCTTAGAGGACTTAAGGAGTGTTTAAAATTTTTATACTTAGATTAGGACTAAATATGATAGAAGAACACCAAAGGAAGCCTTAAGAAAAATTTAGAAGCCATGGATTGTGAGATGGGTGTGTAGGCTCTATAATGTGACATAATGAAGCAACTTATAAATAGGCTCCTCAAAATGAATGTGGGATGGCCCCAAGAAGTCTAGATGGAGTTAAAAGTCATAGATTGAGAGAGAAAATAGAGCCAAGATCATAAATTCTCATAGTTGCTTCATTAGATCTCTTATGGAACCATTTTATAGCCATAGAACAAGTATGCTTCTTTAGAGTGTTTGTGGTGTTAGAACTTATTTCAAGAATGTAATTGGGCCCTTTTTTTATGTGTTTAGGCTAAAGGAGTCAAGCTCTACCCATTTTCAAGTGTGTGACCTTAAGAGGGGAAGAATAATAAAGAGAAAGGCTTATGTTTTGTTCCAAAGGTAGCTCTCTAACTTTTCTCTCATACATTCTTAGTTGTTTTCTTATCTTTAGATGTGTGTATGTATGTTTCTATCTATTTCTTACATGCCACAGTACCATGATGTTCTTGAAAGATGTTTTATGAATGTGATTTGGCTTGAATAGGTATAGTGAAGCCGAAATTCTCATAGCAAGGGTGAGGATGAGTCAAAAGTCCCTAAGATTGGGTGAAACAAAGCCAAAAGTCCTAAAAAAAGTAACACTTAGTTAAAAGTCTCTTGGAAAAAGGTGAGGCAAGTCCAAAAGTTCTAAGAAAAAGGGGTGAGACTAAATCAATGCCTTTGAGAGCTAATGTATAATATGTATGACCTTCTTGAAAATAAAAATCATTTTATGTATGGTTACTAGTAGCTTAATCTTCATGCATGCATTCTTTGACTTGAAAATATGTCCATTATGTATATTTGAAAAGGTTAAGAGTTATTAAGATTCTTAAAATCTCACTCTTCCCTTTCCAATATCTAACCATATCTAGGTAAGCTAAGTGAGCAAAGAAGTGGGAGCCAACAACTTTGAAGAGCAAGAACTTGGCAATGGAGTAGTTAAATAGTCATTCGGATAGCCTTTTGCTGTCAAGAATTGTAATTACATGTTGTATATATGATGTAGACACTTGAGCACACTCAAATGTATGTAGACATAATGTATGTAATGATTTTAGAATTATATGAATGAGCATGCATGATTTTGCCACTAAAGCCTTTATGTGCCTCGATTCCTAGGTGTATGATAGCAAGTAGCATAGTGAAAATGAGTTCCATGATATTTTGAACCAAATGGCATGTCTCCTTAGACTGTGAATGTGGTTTTGGATGTGCCAAAGTGACCATGAATAATGAAGAAAGCAATTTGGCACCTTAAGAACCCCTTTAAACCTAAAAAAAGTGACCAAATTGTGTGTTGAACCAAAGTCTAACCATATGGGTGAATTTTTCCATGAAATTTGGCATAAATATAGGTCTCGTCTATAGATTTTCATAAAGTCAAAGAGACCTAATTTGAAATTCTAAATAATTTATTATGATTTTTAAAATTTGGGAAAATTCTATAAAATGGTAGGATGCACTATTCATATGGTTAGATTTTGTTTCTACGTCACAAGTGGGCCAAATGAAGTCTAATACTCATGAAATTTTAAAAGAAAAAACTAAGAATGATAATATTTTTATAGCACTTTAGAGCACCTCATTTGGATTTATATTGAGGGAGATATGAATTTTTGAAATTAGTGGTCAATACTAGTGATGCAGACAGACCTCCTATACTATTTCATCAATTTTGGTAAGCTAGATGCTATTTTCATGATCTACAACTATTTTTAGGCAAAATTAGACATCCAAATATTTTCATAATGGTATGGTTTGTTGGATTTTTATATTTTGTGAATTATTTATAAATGTTTAAAGTTTATATCAGAAATCTATGACAGCAAACTTGGACAATTGGACCTTTAATACTATTCTATTATCATTCATAGTTCAATTGATATTTTTATAGTCTGAAATGATTTTTAACCTATGGTTGATATTTAGAGCTTTCCATAAAGCTATTCTTTGCTTGATTTTAATTTTTTTAACAATTAGTTATGATTTTCTAAAGTTAATGTCAAAAATCTAGAAAATTAAACCCAAGAGCAAATTATTGATTTTGTGGGATGTGGCTTAAAACCCAAGGTTCTTAAGATGTTTTGTGAGTTTTATGATTTTTGTGGATATGTTATGGATGGAGAATGATGTTGATAAGTCCACATGGTCCATGGAGTATAAAATGAAGCAATAAAGTCTTACGTAACACAATTTAAAACCATTATTTATGCATTATTTTCATGTAAAGTGTATAATTCATCACACTTATGCTCCAATGGGTATCAAATGTATTGAGATAGACAATGGAACCATTGTGTAAGAGCTAAGAGACTAACGTTGAGATTAAGATTGAGGAAAAATTCTTACATGTACCATTGTTTATACACCTAACCATTGGCAAAGCTATGTGAGTTTCAGCAGGGCAGTTGCTCCTTCTTAATTTCTAAAAATTATATATATAGAGTATTAAGTTTTGATATTATGTTTTTTATTTCATAGAATTTTAAATTCACTAAATTTAGATATATACTTGATTAAATTATAAAATTTTTTAAAATTATTTGACATTTAAATTTAAACCCAATAAACTTACACATATGTATTATGTATATAATTTTTACTAGAAAACCTTCATTATTATTTTTTTTCCAAAATATCTTTTTTATTCTCACAATGACTATCTCTCTCTTTCTCATCCTTTTTTTTTTTGAAAAACTAACCAACAATCATGCCTATTCTCTCCTACCATTTAAATAATTGCTTATATCTTGTTGCTTACCCTTACAAGGTTAAAGCTTTTTTCTTTTCCTTTCTTTCTTCATATTTTTCTTCTATGTAATTGCTTATATTAAACATAAAATAATATATGCTATTCAATCTTCTTTACCATGTTTAAGTTTTATTAAATTACAAAATATTTCCCACAATTAAGGAAGCAAATTTCATTAACTTTTATATCAAGTTATCCGAAGACAAGAGAATAAAGGTCAAACACTACACATGTTTATTAAATTATTAAGATTCTATTTTTTCTTTAATTCATTCTTTTAATGTTATGCCATTTAATATTAATGTAGCAAAAATTAATTCATTCTTTATGTTGCATTTGTTCAATGTTTAATTATGAATTTTTGATACTCTTGACTATTTTTATTTATAGTCTTTGTTATATTAAAACATGATTTATAATAAGTAAATTTTCATATTTTCTAAATTTTGAATGGGAAATGAAAAAATTTCTAAAGAGAAAATTATCATTAGAGAAATAAACTTCATTTAAAGTTCAAGAATCTAATCTTCAACAATAACAAACTAAAATTAATTTATAAAATTTGTTATCAAACCAAACGAATTAAAATTTCATCTTATTATCCTAATGATTGACATAATATACAAAGATTATATTTGCAAAGGAAACCACCCTCTAACCTAGGATCTTAGCTTGCCACTACAATGTTGATTAATATTTGGTTTATAGATTGAGAGGATTTACTCCATACATGTATAAAGTAAATCCTAAATATTAAGTGTATGTGCATATAGTGTGTAATACCATAATCTCATAGACCTCATACCACAGTAATCAAAGCATTTCATACTCATTTACATAAAATTTTCAAACTTTGGCAATGGAATTACATGTATTGGACACTGAAATAATTCAATCTTAGCCCATATAGGCCATTTAAACTTACCTTAATTCATTTGCATCCATAACATACTCAAACATCTCAGAAACAACACAATTTGAGGCCCACAACACGGATCAAGAATCATTTCTCATAGATTTACATTTTTGCTCTTGGGTTGCCATGACAGTTTTATAATATGAACTTTGAAAAATTATAACTAATTTTAAAAAAATTTAAATCATGCATATGATAGCTTTCTGGAAAGCTCTAGATGTTAACTAATGACTAAAAATAGTTCTAGACCAAGAAAACACTATCTAAACCACAAAATGTGATAGAATAGTAACATAGGTCTCTACTATGTCCTATAACTGACCTTTAATTTCAAAATTTTGATTTTGTCCTTACAAAGTTCCAAATGAGATGCTCTCAATTGCTACAAAAAGTTTATAATGTCTAGTTTATGCCTATAAAATTTCATAAACACAAATTGACCATATAAATAGTACACAGACTATATTTGCAGAATTTTTTTAACTTTGAAAATTCATAATTAATTCTCTAGAGCTCCAAAAATAGTGGTTCTTAGCTTAGCAAAAAGCTCTAGATGAGACATATATTCATATCAAATTTCATACTCAAATTTGTCCATTTGTTCAGTTTGGGGTATAAGTTGCAAAAGTTATGTTTTTGGCTACCAAAATGGGTTAAAATGATACCATATGTTATCTTATTCCAACGACAACCAATTATGCACATTTAAATGGCTAAAAATAGCATATAAAGGCTGTCCAAGTGATCCAAAACCTCATACATCTCAAAATCACTTCCAACTTGCATATACATAAAAGGACTCATAGGCATACCTAGACATTTGAATGTCAAAATTTCTCATAATTGCACATATGGTTCCAAAATCCATTCATGCATCATAAATACATGTTTTTACATATGTCTATGTATCTACATCACATGTACAAAATTCATAACCTTATTTTACAAAATCTCCTATTCTAGTGTCAAAAGCTTAACATCAAGGAACTTGGCCTCCACTTCTCGATCCTTAGGCTTCACCTACATATAGTAAGCATGTGGGGGAAAGAGTGAGATTCAAAGAATCTCAATAGCTTTTTTTACCCTTTCAAACACACATATATGATGCATTTTCAAGTCAAGGAACACAAGCATGCCATAAAACCTTCTAGAAAACATAAATAGTCATTTTTCCATGTTAAACAAATTTATACCATTCAAATATAGGCTCTAAGGGTTATTAGTTCAGTCTCATCTAAATTTTTAGGACTTTTGGATTTGTTTCATCTATTTTTAGGGACTTTTGACTTGGATTCACCTTTTTTTGAGATTTTTAGCCTTGTCTCACTCACTCGTAAGGACTTTTGGCATCATTAAACCCACTCAAACCATTACACATCAAAACAAGTTTACAAATCACATCATGGTACCAAGATGCTAAATTAATCATTATAAATAAATCTCATAGTTTAGATACACATACAAGCTATCTAAGACAAGCAACAAATTAAGAAATGCATGTGAGAAATGTTAGAGAGTTACCTTAGACTAGGAAAAACAAGCTTTCTCCTTTGCACTTCACTTGCTCTTCTCGGCCAAATATACATAATGGGAGATATTGATTCTTTTAGCCTAGACATATCAAATAAGACTCAATTGCACTCTTAAAACCAAATCTAGCTTCACACAAACTCTATGCAAGCTCACTTGATTTTAAAACTCTAATATGGTCCATACATGACACAATGAAGCAACCACTTGAAATCATGATCTTGGCTCCTAACTCTCATTCATTCTAGGCCATATGACTAAATTTAAACTCATTGAAATCATCATAAACCTACTCCAAGAAGCCAAACTCAAGGTTGCTCCTTTATGTCTAAATAGGACCTAAACTTTTATCTCACAAACCTTATTTAACGTTTAGTTTTAGTTAAACAATAGAAAAGGGTACGTTTTCAAAGCAAGCCTCCTGAGATGAGTGACTCAAGGCCAAATAAAATTTGGATAAAATTTTAAATATTAGAAAATAAGGATTTGAGCCTTGAGTTGACCAGAAATCAAGGGCGGGGTGATTTAAAAAATTTTCCCAAAAGGCCAGTGGCATTTTTGTAAATAAGTGAACTTTTTAGAAAACCTACAGAAGGGCTTTTTAAATGAAAGTTTTGAGTTCTCTGGGATTCTCAGAGGCCCTAAAAACCATGGGAAGCCCCGAGACCGGTAAAGACCCTCCGGTGTAAGTTTTTCAACGTCGGTTGACTTAAACTTTGACCGATTCGTTCGAAAAGGTTTTAGCTCCGATTTGAGTGATTCCAAAGCCATTTTTCTTAATTGGGAATCTAAATTTTATAATAAAAAAAATAGTTCTCAAAAAGGAGCTAAAACGAAGAAGAAACAAAAAGGCAAAGTATGAAGGGCAAAATAGAAATTTGTAAACAAGTCACTTTACCCTAACTATATATAGGTGGCACCTCACACTCTCCTTCATTCACTTCAGAATTTCCAGTCCCCAATCAAAAGAAAATCCCTTAGAGAGTGGCGCACAAAGAGAAGGGAAGAAGGAGGAAAGATTCAAGACTTTAGGTATGAATTTTGTTTGTTTTTCATGCTTTCTCTCCTCCACTTTCTTCTCCTCTTTTTCCCTCTTCTTCTCCATGATTTCTCTGAAGTTTTAAGGGCTATTTTGAAGGGCGAACAGAGGGGAAAGTTCAAATTTCAAGTAAGGAGGCCAAGGAAAGCAAGAACAAGCAAGAAAATCCAAGGAAAACAAGGTATTTTGCAATTCTTCCACTTGGTCTTCTTCCCCCCTTCCTTGAGCATTTCGAACTACACTTCAATAGATCTAAGGATTCAGATTTTTAACCAAACCAAAGGTGATTCTTAGGTATTTAATGGAGAGGAATAATAATATGCAAAGAAAACTAAGACAAAAGTATTAGAAAGCAAGATGCAAAACCTAGGGTTTCAAGTCGCTTGGAAAGAACAAAAGAAACATCTTGTTCTTTCTTCAACAATTTCTGATCTCTAGTGGACCTCTCAGTAGGATTCGAACCCAGATGAAGTTCTGACCATCTTTCAGAGAAAAAAGAACGAATGGATCTTGTAGGATTCCCAAGAAATTCTTCGATTTCTTCCGGAAGCAGATGATTATTCATCTGCTTCTCACGTTCCGTGAATAGCTGGGACATTGAGGAATATCCAAAAAGGCATTTAGGGAATCACTCTGATTCTATCTCTGTTCGTTCTGTTTGAAGAAAGGAAGGATCCCAACAAAGAATCGATCTTTCTTTTAGTTGTTGAATCTCTCTTTGATTGATCAATGTGTGATATTCCGAATCCTCATTACTAATGGAATCGAAATGATCTCTGGATTGATCAGAAGATCCTTTCAATTGGCTAGAATCCGTTACTTGAATGAAACTAGATCTTGTGGAATCATATTGAATATTTGACGATACATTCCGTACCTTGCTAAAAAATCAATCCTTGTTTTTCAAAAAACTCCATTTCATTTTTTTTCTGATGATATTTTTGAAAAATGAACTTCATTAATTGATTCAAAACATCTCTTCCTCGATAATATCTGTCGATACTTTCAAAGTTAAAATAAAGAAAACGAAAGTAAAACAAAGAAGGAATCCCTTGATTTCCTTTTTCTGGGCGGCACAATATAAATCTAATTAATTATATTATATATTCTCTATTTCTATATATTTTTTCTATCTGGCCGGTTCAAGATTGATCGCTGATAATGAGTCAGATCGCACCAATATCAATCCATTTTATTCTATTTATTCCAAGACAAAGATTCAACAATCACTTAGCCAAAATCACGGAACTATTCGTATGTTGTTGAATAGAAATAAGGAATGCCGATCTTTGATAATTTTGTCATCGGCTAATTGTTTTCAAATGGTCCCATTCAGCCATTTCGGCTTAAGAAGATGTGAAAGCGCCTCTCTCTCTCTAAGAACGGTGCGTTCCGAGGTGTGAAGTGGGAGAGAAGGGATTTCATAATTAGGGTTTTGAATAAGACGACCTTTTCATTTTTCATTCTTATTACTTTTTCAATAATTGGAAGTTCCTACGGCATAATAGATCGGTGGCTCTTGAAAAAAGAAAGGGGAGTTTTACATCAAGCGATACGTGGAGTAACTCCCGATATAGCAGTAAAAGCAAGACGTGTAGGCGGATCGACTCATCAAGTTCCCATCTTTTTTAGAGAACCACCTAAAGTTCCAACTAAAAAGATGAAATGATTTTTCATTATCTCAATTGAAGTAATGAGCCTCCCAAAAAGAGCAAAAAACCAAAAATCATAAACAAATTTCAATATATATACGAAACTATTCTTTGAAATTAGACTATTCTTTGAGTCCAGCTAATTCAGATTATTCCAATGTTTGTATTTGTTGCACAAAAAAACTTTTTGAGTTCCCCGTAGAAAGAGATTTCGCTAACGAAAAAGCTTTCAATGCTGCCCAATATCCCTTCTCCTTCCAAATTGTTTTCCGAATCCTTTTTTTTGATATAGAAGTGCGTTTTTTTGGAGCTGCCATTCAAAAATTATACTAGTTTATTCATTGCTATAGTTGGATGTGAAAGACATCTATTGTTCAAAATGAATTGTTCTTTAATTAGACATATATCTATCTTATCTATTTGTTTTTCTAAATTATACTATTTTACTCCCTTTCATAAAAAATGTGGATATGTAAAAATCACATAGTCTTTTTTTTTGTTCCTATATCCTAACCGATCACTGATACCGGAATAATTTGTTTCCTCTCTTTTGTCTTAGTCCATGATCGGAACGAGTCGCACATACACCCTAGTACATGTTCCTCGGCGCTGAGGGCATCCCCGAAGGGCGGGGGATTTCGTGACATTTCTGATTGGCTGTCTTGTGTTTCTAATAAGTTGTTTAATAGTTGGCATGTTGAATCGTATACATAATGAGCTGGTTTAGATCAATCCTAACCCGATGATTATGAATTACTTATATTCTATATTAATAGATTAATTATTAATAGATTAATTAATAGAGATATTATATTAAATCCGGTAAGAAGATAAAATCTCAAATTGTGTATTTGCGCGGAATCCCTGCTAATTTTTTATTCAACCGCTACAAGATCAACAATTCCATGAGCTTGGGCTTCTGCTGCTGACATAAAAACATCCCTTTCCATGTCTTCGGATACAACCCATAAGGGTTTGCCGAGAAGACTTGAGAACTAATGGACAAACAAGGATTGAAAGCGCCCCTCCACCATATCTGTACAAATAGAATAACCCATTTATACAGAATGGTAAAGGGACCCTCCTACGATCGATGATCATAGAAATGAATAGAAAAATGAAGAGAATTTTTCATCCTTACCAACTTGATCTTGTTGCACCGGGCAACAAACATGCATGAACCATTTCACGAAGTATGTGTCCAGATAACCCAAAATCTCGATAATTAGCTCTCGGTCTTCCGGTCGAAAAACAACGTCGATGAAGACGTGTAGGTGCACTATTACGCGGTGGTGATTGTAACTTTCCATGAATTTCCCATTTATCACTTAACGACGAAACTTTACTTATTTCTTTTTTTGAGGATCGACGAATCAAATGATATTTTTGTTCCAATTTTTGCCTCTTCTTCTCCCTCTGAATCAAACTTTTCCTTGCCATAATGCTTCATTTCCTATTAGTATCAATGATACAAGTCGGATCTTAGATGTAGAAATATAAGAAGGCAGCCCCCCTTCTCCATAGAAAGAAATGATATTTTCGCGGATACAATAAAGAATTAACCAAATTTACCCGATGTCGAGGCAATCAAGAAACAGAAAAGTGGGCTAATCCAACCAATCTTGCTTGCACAATGGAAAGAGCCACTGGTTTATCTCTCCATCGAATCAAATTAGCCAAAGGTGTGCGTTTATAGCTGTACCTCGTGAAAAAAAAAAAGACTTCTTTTTTTTTTTTGGAATTAACTATTCCATTTCTTTTAGAAACATTTCTTTTAGACAGAACTGAAATTCTGTTCAAATAAGCAAATATATCATGGTTACGGAAGTCTATCCATCGCATATAGGCTTAAGGACATCGTGGCATAACCCTCGAGGCGAAGTATGGACCTAAAAGATCGAATGGAATGATACATAGACAAGGACATCCTACAATTTATGAATTTGTAGGATGCTTACTAGGTCTAAGTTAGAGTATAAATGAGTTCTTGAGACATCAAAGATGCTCTCCATAAGCTTCCCCCTTCAAGAAAACCAAGCAAACTCCATGAAGACCATTAAACTCCATAACCTTGGCCTAAAGAGTTTCTCATAGCTAGGGAGAGTTTTAAATTTTTCTAATGCCATTCTTGAGTCATAATTGATGAATGAAAATAAGGGGAGGCCTTGGAAAAAATTTAGAACTCATGGAAAGTGATTTGGTGCTTAGGTTCCATAATATGACCTAAAGAAGCAACATGGTGCTAGGCCTTTTGTTTTGATGATGTGATGACTCCAAGAGGTTTAAAAGGAGTCAAAAATCATATTTGAAAATAAAGAATGAGGCATAGAAATCATTTAAGGGGTGTTGCTTCATTAGGTTCCAATATGGACCATAATGGAATCTATAGAGCAATCTAGTGTTTCATTAAGTTGTGTAGCCTTAGAGTATGGTTCGTGAACTTAATTGGCTCCCATAATTTGTGTCTAGGCCAAGAGAAACTATCTCCACCAAATTGTGGGTGTGTGGCCAAAAGAGGAGGCTTAAAAGTTAAGGAAAAAGTGTGTGCTTGTATACAAGGTAGCTCATTCCACCTTCTCTCATGCATGAATGTGTGTTTAGCTTGTTTTAGAATGTGTGTATGTGTCTTTCTAAGCTTTAAAAAGTATGCTAGCATGCCTTTATATGCCATGATGCTTGATGCCATGTTATATTTTTAAATGAATCCATGATGTTTGTATGAGTTTGCGTGAGTGTGGAGAGGCCAAGAACTCTTCCCTTGGGTGAGGATGAGCTAAGAACCCTTGAGCTTGGTTAAGACAAAGTAAAAAGTCTCCCAAAAGCAAAGTGGGCTCCCAAGAGTATGGTTGAGTCTAAAGTGCTCAAAGAATGGGTGAAGCAAGTTCAAAATCCATGAGGAGAAGTGTGAGGCCAATCCAAACACTTAGTGAGCTCTTGAATGTCTTGTATGATTGATTCACATGCCAAAGTTGCTTTTCAAATGTCTATGATTTCTAATTTTTCCATGCATGCATTTGTGAAACTTGCCTTGCACATATTATGTATGATTAAATGGGAGATGAGCTATTGGGATTCTTTGAATCTCATTCCCTCCTCTCCAATAATCTAACATGCTAGGTGGACCAAGTAATTATGGTGAAGAGAGCCAACAACCATGAAGAGCAAAGATTGACAAGCTTATGTCTTGTTTTATCTATTTTGGAACCATAATGATGGTTCATAATGTAAATGAGGTTGTATATGTACTATAAACGTTGAGACATATGTAAAGATACTATTATGTGATGTTTAGATGTATGGAAATGATGTATGACTATAGCACATGTTTTGAGTATGAAATTCCATGGTATGAGAATTTAAAGTTTGGTGATTATGTGTATAAGTGTGGGTTGAATGGCCAAAATGAGATGCATGAGGTTTAGGACCATTTGGGCAGCTCACATAAGTCTCGAATAAGCTTTTAAACTTGCCCAATAGGTGCCAAGACCAAGGAAAATCCATTTGGCAATTTTGGTACCCAATATGGAGTCAAAATTGACCATAATAGAGCTCTATGTCACTTTTTAGCCAAATGAGTTAGTCTTCTCCTGAAATTTGGCGTACAATTAGGTCTCATTAAGGGATTTATGGGAAGGTAAAGATCATAATTTTCGGAGACCTAGGGAATATTTGATGAATTTTCAAATTTGGGATTTTTAACAGATTCTAGTATGGGTACTGTTCATACTGGTAGTTTTGAATTCTATATCACCCGATGGCCAAATGGTGTCCAATGCTTATGAAATTTTATATGCCTAAACTAGAGGTCATAAGAGTTCTGTGGCCGCTGAGATCATCTCATTTGGAGGTCTGAGCAGAGAGTTATGCATATTTGAAATTAACTATCGGTATCAGTAGCACCCCAGGAGGTCAGTTACTGTTCCATTAGTTCCAGATATCTAAACATATCTGTTTCATTCTAAAATTATTTTTAGTGTCAATTTAACATTTTTATATTTCCATAATGACTAAGTGTGTGTGATTTAGATTTTTATAGAATTAGTTATGAATTTTTGAAATTGGTATCAGTAAACTGAACACCAGCCCAGCAGTCAGCAATCTCGGTAGCTTTTTGGATGTCAAACGCCCTAGGTGATGAATGTTGTGACCTGAATATATTTTAATTGTGAAGTAGACATCCGAATCTTTCCAGAATAACCAAGATTTCATGATTTCAAATTTTCTAGATTTAGTTATGATTTTCTAAAATTGGGTCAAAAAATGGAGTAAATCTGGTCGAAAATATGCTTGTTTGTTATGAGCTCCATTTCGGTTTACATGCATTGTAGGCATGTTTTTGTGATGTAAATGAGTTGAAATAATGAAATTACATAGGAGGAAGTATAGTATAAGCTCACACGATCCACATGACACTGAATTAAATTTTTTAGATATAGTGCAACACGAAAAAGTCTATTATTTTTATCCCCTTTCTCATATGCTCTTGTGGGATTGATGATATAAAGCTTATAAATGACATAAAATGAGCTAGAAGTTATGGTGTTACATTTATTGGTATCAAAGCAAAGGTTCAGGCTCTCATTGTGGGTTGTGGCTTGTGTTTATGAGTTGCCTATATGCATATGAGCTTGTTTGGATGAATTGAGTGTATATGATGGTGGAAGTGTTCCTTAGCTTATGTTACAGTTTATTATGATATTTCAGTACAATAGTGAACACTAGGAGAGGTCAGCCCCCTAGCCAAGCTCGTGCTAATGAAGCTGGGCCTAGTGATCCAGTTGTCAGAGCCTTCCTGTCTATTATGGCTCACCTGGATTAGCAGCAGGCCGTTATTATGCAGTTACAGGAACGACTTGCTGAGAGAGATAGCCAGGGCCTTACACCTACTCCTCCTCAGCCACCTCTACACTCAGATCATCTCGAGCATTCAGGGGTAACTCACCTAGATGCACAGCACCTAGATGCATAGCCACAGACACAGATGGTTGCCCCGATTCCACCAGCTCAGACGCCTCCTATACAGCAACCCTCTACTAGGAAAGTCATTACCTGGTTTAGGAAGTTCGGGCCCCCCACTTTTGATGGTGAAATAAATGCAAATAAAGCTGAGGCCTGGATTATGGCATTAGAGCAAATCTTTGAGGTGATGGAGTGCACGTCTGAGCAGAAAGCCAAGATGGCTGCATTCCAGTTACAGAAAGAAGCAATTTACTGGTGGAAGGGCATTGCGCCTTTCTTGAGAGTGAAGAATGCCCCAATCACCTGGGAGGCATTCCTCGAGGTGTTCGGCGAGAAATATTTCCCCGATTCTATCAGAGATGAGAAAGAATCAAAATTCATTCTATTTAAGCAGACTCCGGGGATGTCAGTGGACCAACATGTGGCGAAATTTGTTGAGCTCTCCAGATATTCCTCTTACCTGTAGAGACATGATGATGAGAGATGGAGGGCAGATAGATTAGAGAAGGGTTTACTCCCTGAGATCAGAGATAGGGTAGTGCCACAGAGGATCAGGCACTTTAATACCCTTGTGGAGGTTTGCAGAGTCACAAAGACAAACCTCAGGAGATTGCAGCCTATCTCTAGTGCTAGACTACCTCTTCCCCTCCTTGAGCCCAAGAGACCTAGAGAGGGTTCCCAACCTGCAATGACTAGCCAAAGAGGTGGAAAGAGCCAGTGGAACCAGAGAGGTAAAAGAAGGAGGACTCAGTCTAGTAAAGGTAGTGCTCCACCTATCACTTGTCCCCAGTGTGGCAGGAATCACGGTACCAGACCGTGCTATGCGGGGCAGAATATGTGCTTCAGATGTGGCAGACCGAGGCACATAGCTAGAGATTGTACCCAGACTCCTCCACAGGCCCCTTTGCAGATCACACAGCCGAGGGAGATGGCTCCTCCTCCCAGACCACAGACCCAGGGTAGAGTCTTTACCCTATCACAGCAGGAGGCTAGCCGGTCCTCGAGTCTGATCCAAGGTACTATTAAAATAAATGATTTTTTTGCGACTGCATTATTTGATTCGGGTGCTAGCCACTCTTTTATATCATATGACTATGCTGAGAGGTTGGATCTGAGTATGCATATATTGTCATATGAGTTGCATGTATCTACCCCCACAGGGAACCAAGCCATTACCTCCCATGCTTGTTTGAATTGTGTGATCCAGTTTAACCATTACCTGAATACTCTTGATTTGATTTGTATGCCCTTCATTGATATTGATGTGATTATTGGTATGAACTAGATGTCTGTAAATAACGTCATACTAGATTGTAGCCACAGGTGTATTACTTTACTTGAGTGTGGGACTGTGCCTAATACTAGGGTTGAGTTATCCATCATGACTACCTCACAGACTGTGAGATCTCTAGGGCATGGTTGTCAAGGGTATTTGGTCTTCTTTTCAGTATAAGCTGAGGTAGAAGAGGGTATAGAGGAGATTCCCATAGTGAGGGAGTTCCCAGAGGTATTTCCCAAGGAAATTAGTGGACTACCCCCAGAGAGAGAGGTAGAGTTCCCTATAGACATTGTACCTGGGGCAGGTCCAGTGTCTAAGGCCCCGTATAGGATGGCTCCTACTGAGCTAGCAGAGCTTAAGAAACAGCTAGAATAGCTTTTAGAGAAGGGTTTCATTAGACCTAGCGTCTCACCGTGGAGAGCTCCAATCCTATTTGTAAAGAAAAAGGATGGGAGCCTTAGGCTATGTAAAGATTACCGGGAACTCAATAAGATTACTATTAAGAATAAGTACCCTCTCCCTTGCATAGATGACCTCCTGGATCAGTTAGTGGGAGTGTCAGTGTTTTCAAAGATAAACCTCAGGTCGAGATACCATCAGCTTAGAATAAAAGCTGAGGATATTCCCAAGACAGCTTTTAGAACTAGATACGGGTACTACGAGTTTCTAGTTATGCCCTTCGGATTGACGAATGCACTCGCAGTCTTTATGGATTACATGAATAGAGTTTTCAGGCCATACTTAGATAGATTTGTAGTAGTCTTCATAGATGACATCCTTATCTACTCAAAAAGTAGAGAGGAACATGAGCAGCACCTGAGATTAGCCTTGGAGACCCTGAGAGAGAGACAGTTGTACGCTAAACTTAGTAAATGTGAGTTCTGGCTCATTGAGGTTCAGTTTCTAGGTCATGTCATCTCCTAGGTAGGGGTCGCAGTGGATCCCCATAAGGTAGAGACAGTATTGCAGTGGGAAAGACCTTGGACAATGACAGAGATCAGGATCTTCCTAAGTTTAGTAGGGTATTATAGGAGATTCATTCAAGGCTTTTCTCAGATAGCGATGCCACTTACCCGGCTTACTAGAAAGAATGTGCCGTTTGTGTGGAATGAGAAATGTGAGAGTAGTTTCCAAGAACTAAAGCACAAGCTGACCACGGCCTCAGTTTTAGTACTCCCTGACCCTAAAGAAACTTTTGTAGTGTACAATGATGCCTTTAAGAAAGGGTTAGGATACGTATTTATGCAGAAAGGCCGAGTGGTAGCTTATGCTCCTAAACAGTTGAAACCTCATAAGGAAAACTACCCCACACGCGACCTAGAGTTAGCCACAGTGGTGTTTGCTTTGAAAATATGGAGACACTACTTATATGGGGCAGCAATAGAAATCTACAGCGACTACAAGAGCCTCAAATATTTGTTTGAATAGAAAGAGCTAAATATGAGGCAACAAAGATGGTTATACTTTCTAAAAGATTATGATTTCACATTAAAGTACCATCCTGGTAAGGCTAATGTGGTAGCTGATGCCCTTAGTAGAAAATCTATACACATGGCCTATATGATGATCCGAGAGCAGGAATTGATTAAGAGATTTAGAGATATGAGTCTCTCCTACGAGGTGTATTCAGGAAAACTATTAATGAGTGAGACCCAAATAGAAAATGACCTGAGGCATCAAATAAGAGAGGCCCAGTAGACAGATGACCATGTAAATAAGATTAGAGTCCAGATAGTTCAGGGTAGTGTCCAGGAATTCAATTTGTCTGAGGATGACATAGTAAGATATAGGGATAGGCTGTATGTGCCTAGGAACACAGGACTTAGGGAAAAGATATTAGATGAGGCACATAACAGTAAGTACACCATTCATCCGGGTAGTAATAAAATGTACCAGGACTTGAAGAAAATATTCTAGTGGCCTGGAATGAAAACAGACATAGCATAATATGTCTCCCGATGTTTAGTATGCCAGAGAGTAAAAATAGAACATCAGAAACCAGTTGGGTTACTTCAGCCCTTAGATATCCCGGAATGAAAATAGGATAGCATAGCTATGGACTTTGTCATGGGCTTACCCAGGATATCATCGGGGTATGATGCAATATGGGTAATAGTGGATAGGTTAACAAAGTCAGCGCATTTCCTACCTATGAAAGCCACTTATACCCTAGACAAGTTAGCCCAGTTGTATATAAGGGAGATAGTGAGACTGCATGGTGTGCCTAGGAGCATAATGTCAGATAAGGATCCTAGATTCACATCAAATTTCTGGAGATCATTATAGGATGCTCTAGGCACCAAACTTAGATTTAGCATAGCCTACCACCCTCAGATGGATGGACAGACAGAGAGAACCATCTAAACCCTAGAGGATATGTTGAGGGCGTGTGTATTAGAAATGAAAGGGAATTAGGATACATACTTGACTTTAGCGAAGTTTGCCTATAATAACAGTTATCATGCAAGTATACAGATGGCACCGTATGAGGCGTTGTATGGGAGGAAGTGTAGATCCCTAGTGTGTTAGGTTGAGCTAGGAGAGCGGAGCCTCATAGGCCTATAGTTAGTGGACCAGACCTTTAGACAAATAGAGACCATCAGAAAGAAACTTCTGACGGCCCAGAGTAGACAGAAAAGTTACGCAGATAAACGTAGGTGGCCGTTAGAGTTTGAAATTGGAGACCATGTCTTCATTAGAGTGTCTCTAGTCACAGGGATAGGTCGGTCCATCAAAAGCAAAAAGCTCAGTCCAAAGTATATAGGTCCTTTCCAGATTCTTGATAAAGTAAGACCTGTGGCATACAGACTAGCCTTTCCTCCGAACTTAAGCCAAGTCCATAATGTCTTCCATGTTTCCCAGTTGAAAAAGTACCAACCCGACCCCTCACATGTCATAGAATATGAGAATGTGTAGTTATAGGATGATCTATTATACATAGTATCACCAGATTAGATCATGGACGTTAGACTTAAGTAGTTACGGAATAAGACGATACCGCTGGTGAAAGTGGTTTAGAAAGGGTTATCTCCAGAGGAAGCCACTTGGGAACTAGAGGATGATATGAGGAAGAAATATCCAGAACTCTTCCTATGAGTTATGTTATCTAAATTTCGAGGACGAAATTTTAAAAAAGGAGGGAGAGTTGTAATGTCCAATTTTCGTTAAACGATGGAAAATGGCACGTTTTCAAAGCAAGCCCCCTAAGATGAGTGACTCAAGGCCAAATAAAATTTGGATAAAATTTTAAATATTAGAAAATAAGGATTTGAGCCTTGAGTTGCCCAGAAATCAAGGCCGGGGTGATTTAAAAACTTTCCCTAAAAGGCCAGTGGCATTTTCGTAAATAAGTAGATTTTTTGAAAAACCTACAGAAGGGCTTTTTAAATGAAAGTTTTGAGTTCTCTGGGGTTCTCAGAGGCTCTAAAAATCATGGGAAGCCCCAGGATCAGTAAAGACCCTCTAGTATAAGTTTTCCAATATCAGTTGACCTAAACTTTGACAGACTCGTTCAGAAGGGTTTTAGCTCTGATTTGAGTGATTCCAAAGCCATTTTTCTTAATTGGGAATCTAAATTTTATAATGGAAAAGACGGTTCTAAAAAAGGAGCTAAAACGAAGGAGAAACAAAAAGGCAAAGTATGAAGGGCAAAATGGGAATTTGTAAACAAGTCACTTTACCCTAGCTATATCTAGGTGGCACCTCACACTCTCCTTCATTGACTTCAGAATTTCCAGCCCCAAATTAAAAGCAAATCCTTTAGAGAGTGGCACACAAAGAGAAGGGAAGAAGGAGGAAAGATTCAAGACTTTAGGTATGGAATTTTGCTTGTTTTTCATGCTTTCTCTCCTTCACTTTCTTCTCCTCTTTTTTCCTCTTCTTCTCCATGATTTCTTTGAAGTTTTAAGGGCTGTTTTGAAGGGAGAACAGAGGGGAAATTTTGAATTTCAAGTAAGGAGACCAAGGAAAGCAAGAATAAGCAAGAAAATCCAAGGAAAACAAGGTATTTTGCAATTTTTCACTTGGTCTTCTTCCTCTCTTCCTTGAGCATTTCGACCTACACTTGGATAGATCTAACGATTCAGATTTTTAACCAAACCAAAGGTGATTCTTAGGTATTTAATGGAGAGGAGTAAGAATATGCAAAGAAAACTAAGAAAAAGGCATTAGAAAGCAAGCTGTAAAACTTAGGATTTTAAGTGCATCTTTCAATTTCTGAATTTGTAGGATGCTTCTTAGGTCTAAGTTAGAGTATAAATGAGTTCTTAAGACATCAAAGATGCTCCCCACAAGCTTTCCCCTTTAAGAAAACCAAGCAAACTCCATGAAGGCCATTAAGCTCCATAACCTCGGCCTAAAGAGTTTCTCATAGCTAGGGAGAGTTTTAAATTTTTCTAAGGCCATTCTTGAGTCATAATTGATGAATGAAAATGAGGGGAGGCTTTGGAAAAAATTTAGAACTCATAGAAAGTGATTTGGTGCTTAGGTTCCATAATATGACCTAAAGAAGCAACATGGTACTAGGCCTTTTGTTTTGATAATTTGATGACTCCAAGAGGTTTAAAAGGAGTCAAAAATCATATTTGAAAATAAAGAATGAGGCTTAGAAATCATTTGAGGCGTGTTGCTTCATTAGGTGCCAATATGGACCATAATGGAACCTATAAAGCAATCTAGTGTTTCATTAAGTTGTGTAGCCTTAGAGTATGGTTCATGAACTTAATTGGCTCCCATAATTTATATCTAGGCCAAGAGAAATTATCTCCACCAAATTGTGGGTGTGTGGCCAAAAAAGGAGGCTTTGAAAGTTAAGGAAAATGTGTGTGCTTGTATACAAGATAGCTCACTCCACCTTCTCTCATGCATGAATGTGTGTTTAGCTTATTTTAGAACGTGTGTATGTGTCTTTTCAAGCTTTGAAAAGTATGCTAGCATGCCTTTATATGCCATGATGCTTGATGCCATGTTATGTTTTTAAATAAATCCATAATGTTTATATGAGTTTACGTGAGTGTGGAGAGGCCAAGAACTCTCCCCTTAGGTGAAGATGAGCCAGGAACCCTTGAACTTTGTTGAGACAAAGCAAAGAGTCTCTTAAAAGCAAAGTGGGCTCCCAAGAGTATGGTTGAATCCAAAGTGCTTAAAGAATGGGTGAAGCAAGTCCAAAATCCATGAGGAGAAGTGTGAGGCCAATCCAAACACTTAGTGAGCTCTTGAATGTCTTGTATGATTGATTCACATGCCAAAGTTGCTTTTCAAATGTCTATGATTTCTAATTTTTTCATGCATGCATTTGTGAAATTTGCCTTGCACATATTATGTATAATTGAATGGGAGATGAGCTATTGGGATTCTTTGAATCTCATTCCCTCCTCTCCAATGATCTAACATGCTAGGTGGACCAAGTAATTATGGTGAAGGGAGCCAACAACCATGAAGAGCAAAGATTGACAAGCTTATGTCTTGTTTTGTCTATTTTGGAACCATAATGATGGTTCATAATGTATATGAGGTTGTACATGTACTATAAACGTTGAAACATATGTAAAGATACTATTATGTGATATTTAGATGTATGGAAATGATGTATGACTATAGCACATGTTTTGAGTATGAAATGCCATGGTATGAGAATGTAAAGTTTGGTGATTATGTGTATAAATGTGGGTTGAATAGCCAAAATGAGATGCATAAGATTTAGGACCATTTGGACAGCTCACACAAGTCTCAAATAAGCTTTTAAACTTGCCCAAAAGGTGCCAAGACCAAAGAAAATCCATTTGGCAATTTTGGTACCCAATATGGAGCCAAAATTGACCATAATAGAACCCTATGTCACTTTTTGGCCAAATGAGTTAGTCTTCTCCTGAAATTTTGCATACAATTAGGTCTCATTAAGGGATTTCTGGGAAGCTAAAGATCATAATTTTTGGAGACCTAGAGAATATTTGATGAATTTTCAAAGTTGAGATTTTTCATGGATTCGGGTATGAGTACTGTTCAGACTAGCAGTTTTGAATTCTGTGTCACTTGATGGCGAAATGGTGTCCAATGCTTATGAAATGTTATATGTATAAACTAGAGGTCATAAGATTTCTGTGGCCACCGAGATCACCTCATTTGGAATCTGAGCAGAGAGTTATGCATGTTTAAAGTTAACTGTCAGTAAGTAGCGCCCCAGGAGCTCAGTTATTGTTCCATCAGTTCCAGATGTCTAAACGTATCTATTTCATTCTAGAATTATTTTTAGTGTCAATTTAACATTTTTAGCTTTCCAGAATGACTAAGTATGTGTGATTTTTATTTTTATAGAATTAGTTATGAATTTTTGAAATTGGTATCAGTAAACTGAATACCAGCCCAGGTATTCAGCAACCTCGTTAACTTTTTGGATGTCAAACACCCTGTGTGATGAATGTTGTGACCTAGACATATTTTTATTGTGAAGTAGACATCTTAAGCTTTCCAGAATGACCAAGATTTCATGATTTCGAATTTTTTAGATTTAGTTATGATTTTCCAAAATTGGGTCAGAAAATGGAGTAAATCTGGCCGAAAATATACTTGTTTATTGTGAGCTCCATTTCGGTTTACATGCATTGTAGGCATGTTTTTGTGATGCAAATGAGTTAAAATAATGAAATTAAATATGAGTAAGTATATTATAAGCTTACATGGTCCACGTGACACTGAATTGAATTTTTTAGATATAACGTAATGCGAAAAAGTCTATTATTTTTATCTCTTTTCTCATATACTCTTGTGGGATTGATGATATAAAGCTTATAAATGACATAAAATGAGTTAAAAGTTATGGTGTTACACCTTAGCTTTCTAAATTCAATTCATTGGTTCCTCTAGCATCTATAATTCATATTTAGGCATATTCTACTCTTAGAATTAAAAAAAAAAAAAACTTTCCCTAGGTGCACAAACCCTTCAAGCCTGAGACACACTCATGAAAAGGAGCCCATGGAGTTTACTTGATTTTTCTTAAGGGAATGGCACATATAAATCTTCCTAGAGGTCTCATGGACTCATACAAACTCTCATATAATCCAAAACATCCCTAGAAAAATTTAGAATTTGCCAATTGTCTCAAAATCCTTAAGTTCCCATTCTTGAATTTTCAAACTTCTCTTTTAATTCCATTTGCTTATTCTAATTTCCTACACTCTAAAACAATTGTTTTTCCTTGGATATAGTCAGAATTCATCTCTCTCTAAGTGTGCTAGGTCTGACCGAGATATGCCTAAGAGAAGAAGACAAGATGAAGCAAGGAAAATCTATAGTTTCTTACCTTATTTGCTAACGTTTTAATGGAGTTTTCACTTGCTTCTAGTCTTTCCTTCAAAAGCTTTATTTTTCTTGCTGAGTTGACCTCATAACAGACCCAAATCAGCCATCAAAACCATAGAAAAAGAAAAGAGAAGGATAAGAGGTTGGGTAAAGCAAGAGGCAAGAAAGGAGCTTGAATTTATCACGTTAAACTTGAGTTCTCTCCCCTTCTTCTTTCTCTCGATGGTGCATCTCCTAAAGCCTCTTGAAATTTTACTTTCAACTAGCCACAATGTCAGGTAAGGGAGGAGTAGAATGGAACGTACTTATAAGACCAAAAGGTAAAGCTATCCTACTTTTTTACTTTTCAATTTAGTCTATAAATTATGATTTCTCCATTTAGCCTCAATTCAACTCCTTTTTGAAATTTGTCTTTTTCATCATAATATTTTGGCTTTGAAACTTATAAAATGGCTTTGGTTTCACTCAAAACGGATTTGAAACCATTCTGAACTGCTTAGTCAAAGTTTCAGTTAACCCTTTATCAAAATCGCTCACCAGAAAAGTTTTAATTGTTCTAGGGGTTCCTACAGTTTTCAGGGCATTTAAAAACCCTAGGAAACTTAAATTTTTTATTTAAAAATCTCCCATGTGAGTTTTCCAAAATTTTCAAAAATTGCAAAAATCCCCTAACTTATTTTTACTAATTTTCTTAGCTTTGCTGATTCGATTTTTTGGGTAACTCAAGCCTTAAATCTTCATTTTTAGGGGTCTAAATTATCACATTAATTTTATTTAGTTGCTTTCCTTTTGCTTTAGGAGACTTTTAAAATCACACATTTCTAGCCCTTTTACGGCAAACCGAGTGTTATATTTCCTCCCACCTTAAATAAATTTTATCTTTGAAATTTAGAGGTATAGATATCATCCTAACTTTCTCATACTCTTATAGTTGGTCTTTCTCTTTCCTTTTTTTCTTGACTTTATTTACTTTCTCAGAAGCTGCCCTTTTTTAAGCCTTTTTTTTACCATAAAATTAGCATTTCTTGCTTACTGTACATGATTATCTTTCTCTGGTTTATTTCTATAGAGCATATAACTAATTCTTGTCACAAGGGAAAGCTACTTTCTTATATTGAGACATACTCTACTAATTGGCCTTTATCTTAAGAGAGCTTACTATTTCGTATCTGCTTAGTTATAACCTAACTTATAGGGTTGAACTCTTTTGCTTAGTGGACTTACTTGTATAAACACTTGGAGATAACATGCAATTGCACATTCATACTAGTAAGATATCTCTTATATCATCTTCTAATGGCTTTTTGCAAAGTCTATTTACTTATCTCTATTCATTGCAAGCTATCAAAGATTTCTGCCAACTTACTTGACTTATTTACAAGTTCAGCCCACTGTTTAATCTTACCGTCTTTTATACTAGCTCATCCCATAATCAAGGAGTATATTATCTTCCTATCATAGGCCTCCTATTTAATCACTTACTAAGATTATAGCTTCTTTGAGGAGTTTCTGTTCTTACCTATCCCAATTCTTTACACTTGCATTTTCATTTTTAGGCCTGAACTTTGCTTTACTAGCTTTATCTATTTGAGAGAAACTTTGTTATACTCTCTTTACTCTCTCTATCTACTTGAAAGTAAGTATTACTTAGTTTCTCTCAATTTTATAATTAACTAGCATAACTCTTTAATCTCTTGCATTAACACTAAAGAGCGATTACCATTAACTCATACTACAAACATGTGGGATATTGACTACTCATAGTCTCAGCTGCTGGAGACATGATTTATCACTTACCTTATCATAAGAAACTGGGCTTAACCCTTTTCTAAATACATACTTTGATGTATAGGGATTTTCTCTCCTTTAGTCAGGCTTACTAACTGTTAGGTAGTGGTCCATCTAGCTGAACTCTGGAAAGCTACTACTTACTTTCCTTATCCCACATATTGGGCTCATTTAGTGCAAAAAATGAGTCAGTGATATGGGCATCTAGGTATAGCCTTAATATCTCTATGGTAATAGTCTACCAGACCTAGGAAATCTCTAATTGCTGAGTTAAAAATTTTCTGAAACTAAACTGGTCTCTGAGACTATCTGCTCTGTAAAAACTATCTTAAGCTATCATCTCCCAAGAGAATTGCTATATATAAAAAAAAAACACAATGGTGGCTCTCTGAAACTCTATAGGATCTACTGCAACCCTTAGGTCTATTATGACCTCTCAAATCCTTACTAGGATCCACTACAGCCTTCCAAGATCTACTGCGATCCATTTTTGAGAGATTTCAAAGCCTAAGATCACTATAGCTATAAAGAAAATACATAATCAATAAGTTTAGTAGCCATCACTCATAATTACAAGGTTAAACTTAGACATCTGCTATGCTCTTCATGTGAAGTGGGTCCTGTAATACTTGCTTCTCTATCAATCCCATAATAATAACACTCAGGAGTATTTTGACTCTCATTCATTACTCTTTTAGGGATCATCAAATTCCCACTTCTAGCTTTGTTGTCATACTTTCTTTCTATACTCTTATTAGCTTGCATTACTTTACCTTCTTTTATTAATATGTAAACTAGGCTCACACTTTACATGTGTTCATTCTGCCTTTTCTCTCTTATCCTGCAATTTTTTACTATGCCCATGTTCTTCACTTATGCGCCATTAGCACTAGGGCAACTCACATATCAAGTGTATTTAACATCTCATGTAGGATAGATATCATATATTGGTCCATTTTCATTTCATTTAGTTATATCATAAGGGACTTATATTATGCATATTGAACTCATGCTGTCTCACTTTTAATGTTCTAATACTACTAGCGCATTCCTTTTATATCATTATATACTGGGGATTCCTTTAACTTCTCCTTTCACTTAACTAACAAAGATACCCTTCGATCATCAAAACATTCTTTATGGTTGATGCCATTATTTACTATGCACTTAAGTTACATTACTATTAAGTTGATTAGACCCAATATCATGTAACCATTGTTGCATACAAACCGTAACATCAATCACTCATACACAAGTGCATTGTGATTGAGCTCAAGTCACTATCGCCAGCAAATTACAAGGTAACCACTAATCTAAAGTACCCTTCTATTAAATCTCTATTACATTTTTTATATCATCTGACACTTAGGGAAAAAGGAAGTTTTTCCTTCAATCTATTATATAATATACTATTCTACCCTAAGGTCACTTTTAATTACTGAGCTATCTCTACTAAGGGCATTACCTTATATCTCATAGGCAACTATACCAAGGACAATAATGCTATCTCATGCACTGACTTATGTTACCTTTCTATCTATTTACACTTCATTTCCTTGGCTCTGACGCCATCACATACATTTTCTTAGACTTCACTTTCCATTTTCCCCATATGGAAAAGGTTATCTATTTCTCATTTATTTTGCTATTACCTTTTTGCATATCACTACTCAAGAGCATTTTTGTGCTTTTCAAATTTGCCTTTTCTTACTTACCTACTGTTAAATTAAGGAGGTATCATTCATCTCATTCTCATCCTCTATTCTCAACTAGACCTTTCCTTTTGGGAGAAGCTTATCTCTTGTGAACCTTAGAACTTGTCTACCTTAATACTCTTAAGCTCACAATACCACTTTACGTAATTCGAGAACTCACCTTCTTAGGTGTATTTAACCTTCTCTAGCTTCCCTGGGAGCATTAAGGCACTAGCTGCTTGCCTTAAGTTCTCTTTCTACATTTTGATTAGGGATTAAATGCTCTTTTTACTTAAACTTTCTACTTTTGTTTATAGGAGCATAGTTTATTAATTCTAGGATTATATTAGTCCAATTCAAGTTACATTATCTTAAAGTCTTGAATTTGCTCTACTGGCAACTTGATGCTTCACATAACATTTTTACTATTCATATGCCATTACATTTCACTAACCTCATATTAAGGGAGCTCATCAAAGAAAATGCTGAATTTCTCATCCATCTACTTTCACTATGCTTACACTATCCTGTAATCTTGACCAAAATGAGGGTATCTTTTTCCTCTGTACTAATTTCTCACTCTTCCTTGCTTCCCCATATCTCTGCAATTACTAATCGAGACTTTATCTCTTGAAGAATTACCAACCACTATCTAGGTAGTCATCTATCTCATTATCTCTTATTTCTTTTAAGAACCCGACGAGGACTTTCATTGAATTGCCTTCTAAATTACTTTTATTTTAAACTACGGTTCCCTTTTCAACTCATCTCACCTTACATGTGAGACTTTACTCATTGTTTTTCTTAAGCTTCAACTTACACTTTGCCTAGCGCATTGGTTTCATTCAAGTTGCAACTCACTATATATCCAACTAGCTTGCATAGGCTTACCACATACTATTATTAGTCTCCTTTAGACTTTTCTTTTTCTCTTCTCTGAATTTCTGACTCTGAACTAGTCATATTCATGTTAAGTTACTACCTTTGAGGCACACCCTTCTTTTGCACTCATAACATTTTCTTATATTCTTTTATTATTCCTCTGAATATAAACTTGTGACATGTTCCACATGTATTGAACTCATAATATTAATTCATCATTCATTATCATACAGGGTAGCACTTAGGTTGGAATCAATGCCTTATGGATAGGTCTCTACAACCTTACTACTCCTGTACCTAACCATCTAACTTTAATTACTACTCACTCTTTATTATCCTCGAGCTTAACCATCACTACACCTTAATCTCTTTCTTAAATTCATATACTAGGTTCGTTGCTCTTCTATCATTTACTTAGTCTTTCTAAGCTTGCTAAGCAAGTCATTATCTATCTTTTATTTTGTTCAACCTATAGGTCTTGAACTTTCTTTTCTTGATTTTTCTTTTAATACTTCATTTCCAACATTAACTTGAAATGACCATCAAGGCCTTCCATTCTAAACTACATTCCATCCTTTGGTACATCCTTTTTCTAATGTCATCATTCGAGCCTCAACTGTCTCTATATCTATCCTACCATCAAAACTAAAGGGGTTATACATATTGCATCACCCACTCATAACCAAAGAATGAGTCAAGGCTGACAAGGCTCTACAGAATGTTACTTGTAACTTTTGACCTCTGGCTTGGGGGAATAGTTCTTAACTATTTAATATATTAGGACATCTAAGTGTTAGGGTTAGGGAAAAAAAATCTCTCTCTTTATCCCCTCTAACTCATTCTTTATAGTTGTAATTCTTACTTCATATTGTGCTGCCTTATTTCCTGTCTTTATATTAGGTAAAACATTCCAAAATGGTCTGCATGTGGTGATCAAGGAGGATTAGGCCTTATATTATCCTTTAGGCAAGCCTCTCACTTGCAGTTACCATAAAACTCTTGCTGCTAGCACCTTGTGGCTTGCCATTGATCCCAGTGAGCTACCCAAGTCTGTAGGGCTCTAGCCATAGGATCAACTAACTCTACTCTATCCTTACTGGGCTTGGCTCTAGCCTCTTTAAAGTGCCTATCTCTCCTAATACTCACCAATGCACAAGTACCATTCCACATCTCACTTAACACAAACATATCCCACATTCTATCACCTAAAATATCCTGTATAACTGAATACATAATAGTAACATCATATCCTCAAGCCATAACCATCACTAAAGTGCCTAAACCTTCACTCTGATACCAAAAATGTAATACCATAATCTCATAGACCTCATACCATAATAATCAAAGCATTTCATACTTATATACATGAAATTTTCAAACTTTGGCAACAGAATTACATGTATTGGACACTGAAATAATTCAATCTTTGCCCACATAGGCCATTTAAACTTACCTCAATTCATTTCCATCCATAATATACTCAAACATATTAGAAACAACACAATTTAAGGCCTACAACACAGATCAAGAACCATTTCTCATGGATTTGCATTTTTGCTCTTGGGTTGCCATAATAGTTTCTAATATAAATTTTGAAAAATTATAACTAATTCTAGAAAAGTTAAAATCATACATATGATAGCTTTTTGGAAAGCTAAAGATGTTAACTAGTGGCTAAAAATAGTTTCCAACTAATAAAACACCATCTGAATAACAAAAAAGAATACAATGGTAACATAGGTCTCTATTACATCCTGCAACTGACTTCTAATTTCAAAAATTTGGTTATCTCTCTATAGAGTTCCAAATGGTGTTCTTAAGTTCTACAAAAAGCTTATAGTGTCTAGTTTATTTTTATAAAATTTCATGAGTATTAAATATCATTTGACCCTTAACTGACATAGAAACACAAACTAACCACATAAACTATGCACAGACCATATCTGTAAAATTTTTTCAATTTTGAAAATTCATAATTAATTCTCTAGAGTTCCAAAAATAGTAGTTCTTAACTCAGCAAAAACTATATTCATGCCAAATTTTATACTCAAATTGATCCATTTGGTCAGTTTGGGAAAAAGGTTGCAAAAGTTGCGTTTTTGGGTACTAAAAGGGGTCAAAATGATACCATATGCTATCCTATTCCAACCACAATCAATTGTGCATGTTTAAATGGCTAAAAATAGCATATAAGGCTATCCAAGTGGTCAAAAACCTCATGCATCTTAAAATCACTTTTCAACTTACACATACATACAAGGACTGATAGGCATACTTAAGCATTTGAATGTCAAAATTTCTCATGATTGCATGTATGGTTCCAAAATCTAGTTATACATCATAAATACATGTTTTTACATATGTCCATGTATCTACATCACATGTACATCATTTGTACAAAATTCATAACCTTATTTTACAAAATCTCCTATTCTAGTGTCAAAATCTTAACATAAAGGAACTTAGCCTCCACTTCTCGATCCTTGGGCTTCACTTACATGTAATAAGCATGTGGGAGAAAGGGTGAAATTAAAGAATCTCAATAGCCATTTTACCCTTTCAAACATATATATATGATACATTTTCAAGTTAAGGAATGCAAGCATGTCATAAAACTTCTAGAAAACAAAGATAGTCATTTTTCCATGTTATACAAGTTTATACCATTCAAACATAGGCTCTAAGGGTTGTTGGTTCAATCTCACCTAAATTTTTAGGATTTTTGGATTTGCTTCGCCCATTTCTAGGGACTTTTGACTTAGTTTCACTTTTTCTTGAGATTTTTAGCCTTGTTTCACCCACTCTTAAGGATTTTTGGCTCCTCTTCACCCATCTCAAAGGACTTTTGGCATCACTAAGCCCACTAAAGCCATTACACATCAAAACAAGTTTACAAATCACATCATGGTACTAAGACACTAAATCAATAGTTATAAATAAAGCTTAGAGTTTAAATACACATACAAGTAATCCAAGACAACCAACAAATCAAGGAATACATGTGAGAAAGGTTAAAGAGCTATCTTATACTAGAAAACACAAGCTTTCCCCTTTGTACTTCACTTGCTCTTCTTAGCCAAACACACATAATGGGAGATCTTGATTATCTTGGTCTAAACACATCAAATGAGACTTAATTACACTCTTGGAACCAAATCTAACTTCACACAAACTCTATGCAAGCTCACGTGGTTTTTAAAATTCTAATATGGTCCATATATGACACAATGATGCAACCACTTGAAATCATGATATTGGCTCCCAACTTTCATTCATTCTAGGTCATATGACTCTATTTAAACTCATTGAAGTCATCATAAGCCTAATCCAAGAAATCAAACTCAAGGTTGCTCCTTTATGTCTAAATGGGACATAAACTTTCATCTCACAAACCAAGCTTTCTAAATTCAATTCATTGGTTCCTCTAGCATCTATAATTCATATCTAGGCCTCTTCTACTCTTAGAATAAACAAAAGCTCTCTCTAGGTGCACAAACCGCTCAAGGCCGAGACACACTTATGAAAAGGAGCCTATGGAGTTTGATTTTTTTTTTAAGGAATAGCATATATAAATCTTCCTAGAGGTCTCATGGACTCATATAAACTCTCATACAATCCAAAACATCCCTAGAAAAATTTAGAATTTGCCAATTGTCTCAAAATCCCTAGGTTCCCATTTTTGAATTTTCAAGCTTCTCTTTTAATTCCATTTGCCTATTCAAATTTCCCACACTCTAAAATACTTTTTCTTCCCTTGATATGGTCAAAATTCATCTCTCTCTAAGTAGGCTAGGTCTGACCGAGATATGCCTAAGAGAAGAAGACAAGATGAAGCAAGGAAAATCCATGGTTTCTTACCTTATTTACTAACTTTTCAATGGAACTTTCACTTGCTTCTAGTCTTTCCTTCAAAAGCTCTCTTCTTGTTGAGCTGGCCTCACAACAGACTAAATCAGCCATCAAAACTATAGAAAAAGAAAAGAGAAAGAGGATAAGAGGTTGCGTAAAGCAAAAGGCAAGAAAGAAGCTTGAATTACTCACCTTAAGCTTGAGTTCTCTCCCTTTCTTTTTCCTCTCGGTTGTGTGTCTCCTAAAGCCTCTTGAAATTCTGTTTTTAGCCAGCCACAACATTGGGTAAAGGAGAAGCTGAATGGAACGTGACTTATAAGACCAAAAAGGTCAAGTTATCCTATTTCTTTACTTTTCAATTTAATCCTTAAATTATGGTTTCTCCATTTGGCCTCAATTCAACTCCTTTTCAAAATTTGTCTTTTCCATCATAATATTTAGGCTCTCAAACTTATAAAATGGCTTTGATTTCACTCAAAATAGATTTAAAACCATTCTGAACTATTCGATTAAAATTCTAGTCAATTCTTTACCGAAATTGTTCATTGGAGGAGTTTTAACTATTCTAGGAATTTTCATAGTTTTTAGAACTTATGAAAACCTTGAAAAGCACAAATTTTCTGTTTAAAAATTCCCCATGTGAGTTTTCTAAAATTTTTAGAAATTACAAAAATACCCTAACTTATTTTCACAAAATTTTTTAGCTCTTCTGGCTCGATTTTTCGAGCAACTCAAGTCTCAAATCTTCATTTTTAAAAGTCTAGATTATTACTCTAATTTTATTTAGCCACTTTCCTTTTACTTTAGAAGACTTCCTTTGAAAATCACACATTTCTTACCTTTTTTACGACAAATCGAGTGTTACATAATGCATCTCAAATTTTTTTTTTTAAGGTTGAGAATATGACAAGAGTTGTCATTGAAGTAGAATGAAAAGATATTCTCTACATGGAGATGAAAATAGTGGTATATTTCTCCTTTAAAATTACAAACATGTAGACCATGATCATACTTTTCCATCCCTACGAAGATCTATGAAAAGTTTTATATTTTTGAAATTTTATTACAATAAAGTAAAATTTATAAAAATATAGTAAAACTTTTAAAAAATAAAAAAAATGCAATATAACTTTAAATTCAAGTATATCCTTAAACGTACATATATATATATATATATATAATGTTAAATAAAAGATATTCTAGTAATTTTGGCATAGCCTAATCTCCTACAGACCTATAATTTGTGACCAAGCTCGCTTTTTTTTCTTTTTCCCCTCAATCCAGGTAAATTGTGAATTATGCGGTAAAAAACAATCCAAGTAAATTGCCAACCACATTTAGAAGGGTTAGATTATGAGAATTGAAGCATTGCAAAATATGACACCTGTCCGCTGACTTAGGCTTGGCATAGGTTTTGGGATAACTGCTATGCCTCCTTTTTATTCGTGTTAATTTGCAGGAATGAAAGGTCCTACAGCCCAATGCAAAATGGTTAAAAGAAGAAAAGGAGCATTGTTCAAGAATCTTGCAAACGTTGTGCGAGGAAGAATAAGATGAGGAATCAATAACAATATCAATATCCATATAAAAATTGAAGGAATTGTTCACAAGTTGTAAACAAAATAACTTTTTCTTGGGCTGAGTCATTTTGCAAAGTGGATTTTTTCCTCTTTTGGCTTTATTTTCTTTTTTTAAATTTGATTTAACTAAGGCGTGAGTTTTCATGTAATCACACAAAATTTAAGACTCTTTTCATATGCAAAAAATAAATAAATAATAATTTTAAAAATAAAAATAATTTTAATATCTTTATTTTTAATAATTAAATAACAATTAATAGATAATATCAAATATTAATTAAATAATAATTACAAAAATAAACTAAGCATTATAAAAAAAAAAATTTGCTTGATGTTAGTCAGATGATAAGACCTTTGTTGTTGCTAGTGACATCTCGTAGGAAGTGCTCCTTGAGAGGCTACACTTGTCAATTCGTCAAATTACGATTAACTATAAGTTTTTTGAATTACTAATAATAATACATAATTTTACATTCTCTTTTCTTATTTATGTTATTTTTTGGGCAACCTCCTTCATTTTATATGATAAGAATAAAATAAAAGAGCAACTCTACGAGATGCACATAATTTCTTCTCTGGCGTTTAATTGAAAAATCTTTACCCTCGACATTCAGGTGATGGCAACAACGTACTAGATGACCAACATGCATATAGTTGTTCAATATACTGACAAGCTCTAATATATTGCCTCTCCTAAATACAGAGAGAGTTTAAACCATCAAAGTTAAACCATACAAACTAGATGGATGATATAATAATGCTGCACAACAAAAGTAACCCACTCTAAATTGCACCATCCTTCCCCGCGTTCATTCTCAGAATTCTGAGTAGTGCAAAATTAAGAGCTTAGATTCAGTGTTTTCCCAATGTCAATGACAAATCGATATTTCACATCTGCTTTGGCGAGGCGCTCCAATGCCTTGTTCACATAATCGATTGCAACAACCTCAATGTCAGGTTTGACATTGTGCTTGGCAGCAAAATCAATCATTTCTTGTGTCTCCTTCATCCCTCCAATGCAACTCCCGGCTACTAATTTTCTCCCTGCAAAAAGTGAGTACTGGTTAGCTTCACATTTCTATTTTAATTGTCAAATGATTCACAGTGCATTTTGTAAATGCTTACATACAACACTTTGGTATACCAAAAGTGATGGTTACCTCAGGTTCAATGGTAAAACATGTCACTTATGAGCTGCATGAGGTTATTACTAAACATAGCCTCTGTGTACCAGAAAAGATGGATTTTTTATGTGCTTACCCATAAGTAAAGGAAAGACTGGCAGCTCTAGAGGCTTCTCTGGGGCACCAACCATAACAAGTTTCCCATGAGATTTCAACAGACCAATCAAAGGCAAGAGAGGATGGACAGCAGAAACAGTGTCAATGATACCATCTAGGGTGCCCATTGCAGCCTACATTGAGAAGATTATTAGAAGCTGATCATGACTATTTGCCAAATGTCGGAACTATGAATTCAAGGTAAAGAAACAAATTTCTAACAGGTACCTGCAACTGATTTTGCTCCCGGCTGACCACAAAGGAGTCAGCTCCTAGACGTCCTATTGCCTCCTCCTTTTTATTAGGCGATGTACTGATTACTGTCACCTTAGCGCCAAAGGCTTTGGCAAACTTCACAGCCATATGGCCTAGCCCACCGAGACCAACCACACCCACATGGAGACCAGGTTTGTCTAGTCCGAAATACCTCAAAGGACTATACACAGTGATCCCAGCACAAAGGAGAGGAGCAGCAGCATCAAGAGGAAGGGTGTCTGGAATGCGGACCACAAAGTGCTCATCTGCAACCATCCAGTCAGAGTAACCTCCGTATGTGATGGTGCCATCCCCATACTGGGCACCATATGTGAGAATCATTTTTGGGCAGTAATTCTCAAGATTGTCAGCACAGCTTTGGCATGAGTGGCATGAACCAACCATGCATCCCACACCTACTCTGTCTCCAACTTTGAACTTTTGAACCTTGCTTCCCACCTCTGTTACTTCACCAACAATTTCATGCCTGAATTTAGTAGACCAGTAAGAATCGAATACAATTAACCCTCTATATTCCTATAACACATCGCTAACAACTTTTTAATGATAGATAAAGCACAATTGTGACTAAACAGCCATGAAATAGGGCAGTCAAACTTGAATGTAGAACAGTGCTGGCAATACATGAAGCTATAAGACTAAACAGAATATTCAGATCCTCATTGAGATAGCATTTTCTAACGAGAAAGCTTTACGAAATATAGGTATTCCAATTACCTGT
Source organism: Erythrophleum fordii (assembly GCA_032878935.1). NCBI lineage: Eukaryota > Viridiplantae > Streptophyta > Magnoliopsida > Fabales > Fabaceae > Erythrophleum > Erythrophleum fordii. The sequence continues at coordinate 40,011,019 of JAVQMF010000053.1, read as the reverse complement.
TAGTATAAAAACAATTATAGAAAATTTAGCCCCAAGACAGAATGTTTACCAAGACTGACTCTGTTGGTCATTTTCGTGGGCGGAAAATTCTGGTTATAGCCTATAGTATGCTTTACATAATCTTCGTTCCCTGTATTTGTCCTATTTTCTTCATTTTAAATACAGAGAATGGCAGATAAAAGGAGTCATCCTTCTGGATTTTTCTTGTCAGAGAATGTTTTCTTTATTGATTGACGATCAGACTACGTCACATTACATTTAATAATAGCCCAACATCTTCTTTCCCCATTAAAATAATTAAACAAACAGGTAAAGCAAATGGTAATTAGAATCACAATCATAAGCCGCAAATTGCATTTTAAAATAATAATTCGTACTAGGTTAAAACATACCCAGGTACAAGTGGATAGGGGGAAGTACCCCACTCATTCTTAAGCATGTGGAGGTCCGAGTGGCATATCCCGCAGTACAACACTTTGAATGTCACATCTTTCTCTCCCGTTTCCCTGCAAAAATGGTTCATTATCCTTATTAAATTAATTGCCAATTAACATATTACCAATTAAATTGATGTTAACAACCAAAGATCCCTAATCTTTAAAGGATCTGGCCTATCTTGTGTTGGCCAAAAGAGGGGAAAAAAATGAAACATCTGATGAATCTTTGCAAGTGCACTCATAGAAACTACGATATCAAGAATAATGCGGTATCGGATCATAGGCATGCAAGTGAATGAGAGGTAGAATGAAGGAAAGTAGGGACCTTCAAGAGAACTTGAAAGGAGAGAGAACCCCAGACGAATCCCTAGCAGCCCATCCGAAAGCCTTCTTGGGATGCTCCATCTCTGGTCGTACAGCCATTTGAATCTGAACGAATTCACTGACAAAGAAACGGGAAGTGACAATGGGAAGACTGAGCAAGAATGAGAACGGAGAGAGGACACAGCGTTACACAATGTGGCAGTGGGTGCATGTGCCTTTTATAAGGTTGCAGTGACTCCTGATGGGCTGGGCTGACGTATTCGGTGAGCTAAATAAAAAAGAAAAAATCACGAAAACAACGTGAAGAATAATTAAAGGGGCTTTGGTAATTTAAGGCTGTTTGAAATTATTTTTGTTTTAATATTTTTAAAATAGATATTTTTTAAAATAAATTTTGAGAATAAAAAAATAAAAAAATTTATTTTTATTATTTTAAAAAGTAATTATTTTTTGTTTTTTTTCTGATTCTACAAAACAAAAATTACAAAACATCAAAAAAAATATTTTGATTTTTCTGTTTTCGAAAACAAAATCTTATTTTTTTTATTTTATAAAACACTTCATTAAAAATATATTATTAAACAAATTTTTTTTATTTTTTTTTAAATAAAAAATCATTCTAAAAATAAAAAACCAAACAAACCCCTAATTTTTCTTGCAGACCAAACAAACAATAACTAGTAATAACTTTCCGTGTTCAATCGAAAGTGTGAATACATAAATTCAGTGGTTTCACTTTCTTGCTGGACAATTTCTTGGTCGGTAAGTGGATTAAAATTCTGGAGAAGCCATATTCAGTCAACCTCCAATTTTATTAAGACCAGCGAAAATTTCGCGGTCGGTAAGGAAGCAAGTGTAGATATTTGAGTGGAGTCCATGCCCTTCACGTTGCGATCTCTGTTCATCTCGTTGCCATTCTCGTGACTAAGAGGTTTATTCAAATTTTGATTGAGACAAGGATTGGACCAAAAAAGCAAAATTAATAGTGACTGCTGATTTCAGGCTCCCTAAATAATTATTAAAATGGATTCTAATGCTGTCCACGCAAGAGAAATTTTTATATATACAAAAAACTTCACGTTATTTATATATTTAATAATTAAAATTTATTTTACATATGAATTTGTTTATATTACACATCGACACTCTCTGTGCAGATTAAATTTTGATCAATGATTGTACTTGATATATTATGCAAAAATTTCTGCATGCAGAGTTTTATGTTTAAAGAAAATACCAAAAACTGTGCAATTTTTTCGTTAAAATTAGAGGTCTCATGATTTTTCAAAATATAAGATTGATTATAGGCAAAATAAGCCTTGAGTAAGCTTGATAAGACCGAGATGACATGTTGCTTTCTGTTCTCTCGTATTTCTCTTGATTGTGTTACAATTTGTCCCATAAATAAATTTATATGACTCGCGCATTTTCTCGTCAGTGCGATCTTCTTGATTGTGTTGGGTAACAATAAATGAACTGAGTACGTGGTCCCATGAGAAAAAAAGGGAAGAACAAAACAAAAAACAAAACAAAAATTTTATATGAAATTTAATATCTAAATTTTAAAATGGAATATTTTATTCCTTTAAAATATCATAAAAATAATATTATTATATATTAATTAAAATTAATATCTAAAAATCACATGATTTTAAACAGTTGCATAGAAGAAATCACGTTAGGAGAAAATTGAAAAGGATGATAAAAATTTTAAAACATCACGTGACAAGATTAAATTAATTTTAGACTTTAATTTTAAATATTATGCAATATTTTTACTTTTTATAATAATTTAATGTGATAAATGGCTACATATATTTTAAAATTCGAGTGCTACAATTATAATTAAATTATAATAATTAGAATTAGAATATATTAACTTAGAAAGTTGTACATAGTAAAATAAAATTTTAATAAAGCATGGAAGTCCTCCTGCGCTTCTCATCTCATGCACGGTCCATTTTATTTCTTTGGAATCTAGAGACGTCTTTTACCTGTCAAAAATATAAAAGGAAATGTCTTTTATCTTTTCTATTTCTTTAGAATCTAGAAACGTCTTTTATCTGTGCAAAATATAAAAGCCAAGGTCTTTTATCTTTTTCCGTTGTTTCATTCTAAAATGGAGAAATTCAACATGGGGTTGTTTATATTTTTGTTATTAAAATTTTTAACTAAAATATATTAAGTGTATAATTTTTTAATAATATTATGGTAAATATATAGTTTTATGTGTAATTACATGGCTCCTTAATTAAATTATATACTTGTTTGATATTATATAATTATACATTTATCATATTTAAATTTAAAAACTTGATAAGAAAAATATAGAGAATTACACCTAAAACTAATACTTCTAAAAATTATATGGAGTGTTACAATTTGTTTTTGTTATGAAAATTTTTATATTTTTATTGAAATGAAAAAAAATATGTTATCTTGTTTGCTTTGTAATGAAAAAATAAACTATAACTGTATTTATTTTATCAAAATACCTTTATCTCTACCAATAATATAATAATGATTAAATATGTATTTAACTAATGTTAAAATAGTCACCTTTTAAATTTATCAAATTATAAAATTATTTCATGAAAAATAAATGTTTATTTTGTAAGATTAATCAATTTAAAATAACAATTAATAACATGTGTACTACAAATTAAAATTAAAGTTTAAGAAATTTTGTTTTTAATGAGTAATAAAAAATTAATCAGTAATCATATTTTAAAGTATTTTAATCATATTTTAATTTTAAAAAATTATGTTTATTTTTATAATAAAGATTAATTTGTCCAAGTATTAAAATATACAAGGGCATATTAAATAGTTATTCAGAAAATAAAATTTAAAAATGATAGCAACTACCAAGGACTTGTCTTCTTTTCCAAATTTCTATTTTAGTAAAATAATTCCTGGAATTGCACCACCAATTCAGTAATTGTCATGTCAGTCAATTTTCTTAGGCACTGGGATCCTATTACGCGTGATGGAGGAACGTCATTTTAATCTTTTTTTGTTAAGTTTAAAAATAATGTAAAGTATTTAAAAAATAATTAATAATACAAAAATTTTAATTATAAAATAAATTATATTTCAAAATTTTTGTTTATATAATATAATTAAAATTTTTGAAGTATAATTTTTTATAATTAAAATTTTTATCCTCTTAAATATAATTTTTAAATAATTTCCATAATTTTTTAAATTCTATAAAAAGCTCAAATTTTGAAGTATAATTTATTTATAATTAAAAATTTATATCTTCTTAAATATAATTTTTAAATACTTTACATAATTTTTTAAATTCTATAAAAAACCCAGAAGACATTTCTGTAATAGGTGCAATAAAATCGCCTGCCACTGGGGATCTGGCCGCCTCGCCGGCCGCCTCTTTTCTTTTCCTCTCTCAAAATCAAAATGTGAATCCTCTGCTTCGTTTTCTCGAGTGGCTTGCGGCTGATGGGAAATTCTGGGAGTTACATGCGGCGTTTTAAGCTGCCACCCGGTCTAACTCACCAACTTTAAATAAGGTTACATGAATTTAAAAAGAGAAAATTAATTATTTAATTCTTATTGGTCATTTGAATTTTTTATTTAACTTTTACGGTATATTTTTTTAGAAAATTCAATCTCTATACTTTCTAAACATTTAACATATAATTCCTACCATCCTAACTCCGCTTATTTCGTGCTTTCCAAGCAATGATGTGGATAAAGCCTCAACCATGTATGCAGCAAGTTGACCACTTCGTCTCCTTCTTTCTTGTTGGCCACGTGAGTATAGGCTAGCTGATGAAGAATTGGAGAGGAATACCTATAAAATAAATAAATAATATGTTGGCTGCAATAAATAAAATTGTTAGTATAAAATGATTTAAGTCATGCGCGAGGATAATGTCTTTAAAATTTATTTTTTCACAAGTCGGTAACTCCCTAAAATTAAACAGACCTTTCTTATAACAGGAAAACAGAACAGCAAAAAATTAAAAAACTTAGAAGAATCAAAGAGGAAGAGAGGGGAAAGTTTTGAAAATGTCTGAGAGCTCGGTACAATTTAAATAGGCACCATACATCACCTTTTATGGGTCGAGGGTGCAGACAAAATGTTGGGCAGCAATAGAACCAATTAATGACAACTTAATTAAAATAATTAGTTTTGAACATTGGGATTAAAAAATAATTAAGAAAAATTGTTTCTGAACGTTAGAATTAAAAGCCGGTTAATGAAAAATTAAAACTGATAATTGAAGGCTTAAACATTTAGAAATTTCATAAATTTATGATCTCAAATTCAAAACTGTTAAAAAAACATAATTTGTTCTGTAAGCTTACTGTAAACAAAATATTTTTATATTTTACAAAAATATTTTCAACAAAAAATACCTAGGACAACGTCTAACTCGTGCGCAGAGGGAAAGTAAGAAATTTTTAACTCCATTGCCCTTATATTGGCCCATTGTTGTGCGCGCGAACCCACTTATCTTCTTGGCCCATTCACTTGCCCAATATCACATCTTAGTATATATATATATATACTAAGGCTTCCTTTATTTTGAGCAATGTGAGACTTCTTTTGACATACACACACACACTAAAGCTCTAACATAATATATTTAAAAAAAAAAGGAAGAAGAAGAAGAATCTATATGTATCACTTCTCCCATGAATGCTTTCTCTCATTATCAAAACTCTTTTCAGGTCATCGAGATGCATGGGGAGAACAAATTACCAATCAATTTGAAACAAACTAGACCATGCATGGTTGTTGTAGGAATCTAATACCCCAAGCTAAACATAGACAACCCTCAAGGTGATGACTCCTACTTCATCTACTCCCAATAGCAAATTTGTTAGTCCAAAATGAGGTCATGAGGGAGGTGAATTAGCCTCTTTAAGATAGTTAAATATATAATTTAAAATAATCTCTTCTTGAATCAATAAATGAGTGAGCTTCCCTTAAGAAAAAAATGAATTCAGAATATAATGCACAAGAGGTAATGTGGGTGATCAGAACAATCAATATAGTAGAGATAATTAAGATATGAGAAAATGGCACTACATATATAGTTCACATCAATTTGATCCTATATTTATTCTTCAAGTAAGCGAATTCAAGAATCACTTAGAAAATCACAAAGTTACAATCTGACAGCCTCTTATAGAGGATCAACACTTATACGTTTACTTTCTACTCTATAAGGTAACAATACATGATCACACAAACCTCACTACTAAAAAGAAAAAAAATTGCTTTAGTTGCATTTGTTTGGGGCTTGGCAATGGTTTGAACTATAGCTAAAGAGTTTAACAAGGATCTTAAAACCATGGTTGAACCATTCATAAAGAAAAAGTTTAGCTGTGACTTTTGTTAATCGCAAATGCTTCCATGGTTTTACTATAATTAACAAAATTGTGATCAAATTATTAACTATGATTAAACCATAGTTTAATTGTAGTCCTCTAACCATAGTTAAATACTGCTAAGGGTTTAGTTGCAATTAAAACTGCCGCTAAACTTATTTTTTTCAAAAGAAAATTCCATCACCATGCTGGCATGTTTCAATGCACAACTACAAAATTGATATGCATAAATCACAGCATTGTAACCAACCTAGTTAGGAAAAATGCATATATTAGACTTGGTACAATACACATCCAGATTCAAGCATATATATAATGAAAGAAAGATTAAAGAGAAGCATGTGAAACTATTAGTCTTAAGGCCTCAAGTTAGGCTATAAGAAATTAGAAAATATAAAATTATTAGTGATAAAAAAGTAATGCACCTTCCAAACTTCAATCTGCAAGGATTGGAGTAGATGAGAAACGAGCCCAGTTCTATTAGACATTTAGATTGCTATGTTAAACTAGGTGAAGAAAATGCTAATATATGTGTTTACATATTTATATTTTCCCTCCTTCCTGCTCAATATGCGATTGTTAATATTATTTATTTTGATGGTGTAAAACAAATGCAACTCATGATATTCAATTTTGCTACAAAGAAATATGTAGTGAGCCTGTGCAATATTGAATCATTTTTTATATGAGTGACACAATACACAATTTGTGTTCAAATGAATTAATGATATTTGCCACCAAGAATATGTCTACTAATTAATTCTAACCCAGCTACTTCGGCATAGGAGAAGCAAAGAAATAAAAAGGCAAATCCTAGAAATTACAGAGCCTCTACATGGAAGAGCAAATATAAAACTCTTAGGGAAGGGAAGAAAGATTTTGAAATGAGAATAGGACATAATTGTTTAAATGAATTAAAGAAGCCATGGAAATATGATGAGGAGGAAAAGAAAATCCAAGACATATAGAAGCAAGAGAAGTAGCAATAATAGTACTTACCTATTCTCTAAAAGTTCTCTTTTGATACATTTGCAATCAAGGGCGATTTATCCTTCACTTGCTTACTCATTTCTCTGTATCCTTCTTAGAACTCCCTAGAAATAGGTATAAAAAGCTATATATGAACAAAAAAGCCAACTAGGTTTTTGGGAATTTCAAGCACGGTCTATTTCTAATTGTGTAGGGCTGCCTCTTAAATCTTTTGTCACAATTCTAAGAAAGGGGAATCAAGTATGATTGGGAGGTTATATGAAATTAGTACCCAATTAATCTATAAAATCAAGGCCATGGATTGAATCTAAAAGAGTGACCGTAAAAATAATTCACAAACAATAGAAGTTTTGTATATATAGTAATTAGCAAATAATCCAAGATTGAGGCAACAAGATATTCCCAAAAGCAGAGAAATTACAACCATAAATCCAAAATTCAAAGCTTGGGTTTACAAATATGGATGCAAATAAGCCAAGAAAAATTATAAAAGAAAGGACTTGATAAATTGATTATTAGAAAATAATGTTATTAGCAAAAAGGATACATATACTTAAAGAAATTAGCTTTTAACTTCAATCAGTCCAATAGCTATAACTAATGTACAATGTTTTTAAGATTAGATTGGTCATTGAATTAATAAAAATACTAGTTTATGATTCATTAGTCTAACATGGTTAAATCATGGTTAAAAAAATTATAATTAAATATATATTTTTTAAAAAATTTATACATTAAAATTCTAATACAACAAATAAATACTAATAAATTCTAAATAATACTAATTATCAATTTTAAATATTGATAAAGAGAAAGGAGTAATTTTGGCCAAATACATTAATATCTTAGAGAGATGCTGCTAAGAGATAAAGTATGATAAAGAACAAGCACAAAAAATAACTTAGATGAAATAAGAAATAATCTAAAAAAATTCAAAACCGATTAAACCTTGAATTAGTTCAATTTGGACTAGTTTGGCTAGCTTTTGACCAATTTAACTAGTTCTTGACTAATTTTTTAACTAGCCAATTCTATGGGTCAACCAAACTAATTCAGTGACTGATTCACCAATTTTTGACCGATTTGGCTAGTTCTAATTTGGTTTGATAACAGTGCTAATATGTTAAGCACACAGGCATGCAAGTTATCCATCTATGGCCATGATTAAGGTCTTTTATCTAGGCTCCACTTGCACAAGAAAAGTCCAAATAAGTGATGAGCCATTCATCCTATGCATAAAAGCACTTATGCCAAAGAAGTGATTATCCAACAATTCCATCAATGTCAATGAGCTTTGTGTTTTTAGGGTCCTTAACTCTTAAATTAAGCTGGTCAAGTCCTCTGCATCTAAAGTAGATGTCCCTTTAAGAAAAGTAGCTTATCCCTTTCAAAGGGATGCTTGAAATGTACTTAACTTTATAACAATACAATATAAGAATCTCAGCTAAAATCAAATTAAAAATTAACAATTTTAACTTAAGTACATTGTTAAGTCAAACTCCACATTGTTTTCTACATTACTCAAAGAAGATAGATGAAGGAGTTAGAAACCAATCATTTGAACAACGAAAATTATGCAACTCTTAGCTAAATGAAAACAAATATGCTTAGGTTGTGAGATCATTAATAGATAACATAACTTCTAAGAAAAGTAATATAAGTCCATGAAGGACAATAACGTGAAATGAAACTAAGCTTGATCATAGAACATGTAATATAATTTATAGTATTTCCAAACAAAAGAAAGATTAAAAGCAAGTCAGATTTATAAATATGCCTTAAATTTGAGTTTAGAAAGGAATTTTCCTTTCACACATCTAATTGATTCACCATCCTTGCATTTTGCTTTATAACTTCTCAAAAAAATGAAATACTCATGTAAAGGAAGACAAAGTAAAATAGACATTAAATATGTCATCTAATAGAAATCATCTAAAATGATATGAAAAGTGCTAAGACATTGAAAAAGCACTAAAGGAGTTGAGCTGGACTCCTATTTTAATGCAACTATAAGCCAATCCAGAACTTATTATAGTTTCTTTCAATGCCAACTTCCCTAGTATGTGTCTTTCTAAAGAAGTTACTCAAAGGTCATATGCACTCTAAAAAAACTTTTTCCCCCCATATTAAACATTCACCTTGACAATATCACCAACTTTTTGGCAATCTTTATTAAGGAAATGGCCAATAACATCATAATTGATGTATTCTAATAGGTTGTTCAAGTATCTGATCATGTATGCAAGAATGTGAGGCAATATTCTCACATCTTTCTTCTAAACCTCCTATTTGAAGTTAGTGTTCTTGGGGTTTGCATCATTAGTTTCCAACCTTAGCAATAATAATACAATTTGAAGAATGAAGTGGAAGTTTAACAACATATAATGACAAATTGAGCAATCAAGGTGTTTGGTTCTTTCTATATGAAGTGTATTCAATATACATTGAAAATTGAAACTTTTTTCCCCCTTATTTTTGCTTGCAAGAGTGCATTAAATAAAATACCTATACAAAGACACTAGCTGGTACAAGACCAAAAGAAAAGCTTTGTGTAACAAACCGGAAAAGGGGAAAAGGAAAAGAAAGTAGAAAGCTGGAAAAAATTCGAAATCCAGAAATTTTGCTAAGTCTCCTCGCAATAGCGAGAAATGGTCTTGCTATAGCGAGAGTGCTTGTTCGCAATAGCGAAGGTGATTCTAGCTGTAACGAGTGCGGGCAGCAGTCCATACAGAAACCAGGGAGTTACTCGCCGTAGCGTGCGCCATAGCGAGAGTGGGAGTCTGGAACTAGCACGAGTTCGCCATAGCGAAGGTTAAATCTCGCCATAGCGAAGGGAACTGATACGTGCTCGCCGTAGCGAAGGTTAAGCCTCGCCATAGCGAAGCTAGATAACACGAACTCGCCGTAGCGAAGGTTAACTTTCGCCGTAGCGAGGGTTAGTCCGGAAGAGAGTAAAAGGCGAGAAATTTACTACTTTATACGACCCAACTCATTTATTCTCTCATATTTGCCCTAGACTTCGATCCAAGGAGAGAAAAAGGCATGGAGAGTGAGAGAAACCAAGAGAAGGAGGAAGAGCAAGGGAAAGGTAAGCAAGTTCCTCCCATTTCTTCTTAAAATTCTGATCTCCTCTCTTTGCCTTCTCTTTCTATGGTTTTGTTTGTGAGATTGGTTGGATTTTGGGTATGGGTCAGAAGAGGGAAAGTGGAAAACACTCTTGAATCTCTTTGTTTTCTTTGAAAATATTGTTTCCACTACCTTAAGAGCTTGAGAGAGAGGAAGAGTTGATGGCATTCTAGAGAGAGAGAAAGAACCTCTAGGTTCTGGTATGTTAGAAGGTTTGCTCTAAAGATTACATTCTAAGAGAGTAATTCCTTGTTCTTGATTGTGCCTAGGCTCAAGTGAAGCACCTCCATCAAGGTGTGATTGTGAAACTAAGAAGGGAGAGGAGAAATTGAAAGGAAAAGCTAGTGTTGGCTTATAAGGTAGCTCTCTTTCCACTCTTTCTTGTTGCATTATTGGTTGTAATAATCATTGTATGTATATGTATATGCTTGATGTGTAAGATATGCCATATGTTATTGCCATGATCCATTGTTGACAATATGCTTGTGTGATGGATTGTGAGAATTGCTCGGGTAAGGTAGTGCCGAAAGTCCCTTGAGATGGGTGAGGTGAAGCCGAAAGTCCTTTGAGAACAGGTGAGACAAGGCCAAAAGTCTCATAACCGAGTGAGGCCAAGTCAAAAGTCCCTAAACTCGGGTGAGGCCATCCAAAAGTTCCTAAACTCGGGTGAGGCCATCCAAAAGTCCCTAAACTCAGGTGAGGCTAGACCAAAAGTCCCTAGAGCCCATTTTTGGCATTGTTGTGATTTCTATAGCATGTACAACATGTAATGTGATTGAGAATGGCTGGATGCCAAATTGCATGCTTTGACTTGTTATATGCCTTGATTGTTTACTTGAATGAGTGCATGAGCTACTGAGATTCCTTGAATCTCACCCCTTCCCCTCCCAACTTAACATGCTAGGTGGAGCTCAAGGAGAAGCAAGTACACACCAAGGAGCCTAGATGCATGTGTAGTTAGGTGTTTGTTTATTTTGGTCTTTTGATGTAATTTTGATGTAAAGAAGTGCCAAAATGAATATGCACCTTCTATTTTTGAGATGTACATGTTGTAGAAAGTGTAAAAGTATGGGTATATGATATACAAACTATGCATAGAGCCAAATTAATGGAAATGTGGGTTTTGCCCCTTTTGTTGAATGTATGTGGTAGTGTATTTTTGGCCATAGCATAGCGAGTTTAGAATGTATGATGATTTGGACCACTTGGACTTGTTATATATACTAGTTTTATGCTTTCAAATTGGTCCATGTGGAGTGAGAATGTGTGAGAGGCCATTTGGACCTATTTGAACTATTTTGGGTGCCAAAACCGGTAATTTTGTGAGCTCCATCAAAGTATGACCGGATGAGCTCTTCTTGCCATAAAATTTGGCATACCTCTAGAGTTTGTAGAGAGCTTCTTTAGAAGCTAAAGTGGGTCATATTTGAAGGTCTAGGGAATATTTGGTGAATTGTTGAAGTTGGGAAATTTTGGTAGTTTGGTCATGTACTGTTCCTATAGGTCAAAAATGAAATCTATATCATACATAGACCAAACGGTATCAAAATGTCATAAAATTTTATACACATAAACTAGATAGCCACAGTGACCTATAACAACTAGAATCACCTAAATTGGAGTTCTGTAGAGAGAGAACAAACCGTCTGAAGTTCTATATCAGCATCAGGGAGCCACCTGACCTCCGTTACTGTTCTATCGATTTTCGGGGTCTAAGGGCTGCTGAACTGATTTGGACTTATTTTTTTCCTCTAGTAGACATCTGTAGCTTTTTAAATTGGTATAGTGTGCCCAGATTGAAAGTTTTTGTATTTAGTTACGAATTTTCGAAGTTCATGACAGTAAGTTGCACCAGAAACAGAGACAGCCGGACCTTTGTCTGATTTTCGATGTCAAACATGGTCCAAACGTTGAGATTATGGTTGGGAATTATTTTTAGTATAAAGATAACACTTAGAGATTTCTAGAGAGCTATGGTTTGCTAGATTCCCATTTTTTTATAATTTGTTATGATTTTCCAAAATTAGAGCCAAAATATGACTTTAGGCCCAAGTGAGAAAATGTATTTTTTTGATTTTTGGCTCCATGCCCATGGCTTATGGCTTGTTTTATGCTATGTATGAGTTGTATAAATGGAGTGTGAGTAGAGAATGTGATTAATGGGTTCACAGGACCCACAAGACAGAAGATGAGTGTATAAAACCCTGTTCCATAGCATGAAAATGCTACGGATTAATGTTAGTTCTTTGGAAATCATATAGAACCGAGCCCAGTGAGGGGCTAAATAGTGGTAGTAGATTAAGGTGTTACACTTTGAATGCTATGAGCTCCACAAAACTTAAGATAAAGGTGCAATCATTATTTGTGAGCCAAAACCAAATTTCTTTCAGTCTTAACTCATTATAGAACTATTTCTAGCAAAAGCTAAATCTTAAATTAGTAGAATTTCAAAATTAAGCTTTTTAAACTAAAAGGCAAACTAAATAATGAATATTCTATGACATACTAGTTGACAAAGATGTATCTAATTCTATCACTAACTATGGGAAAACAAAATAACCAATTAGAAGTATTGGATTTTATTGTCAACTACAAGAAAACAAAATGACCAATTAGACCCTTAGCATAGTTCAACATATGATCTTAAAAGGCCTAAATCTAAAACATTATGGCAACATTGAACTAAATGTAATGATTAAAATAACAAAGATCGTAAATTATAAACTAGAAAAGCTTACGTCAAGGACAAGGGTGGTGAATCAAAGCTTACAATTAAACATGGATAGGACTTAGGAACTACATTAAACCAATACCTCCATGAAATGGTAAAAAACACAACCACAAGACATCTTTTACACTAGCACACTCATGGATGTGGCTAGCTTAATCATGAATGAATGGATAATGTCAAAGGTTTAGATTGTTAATGTATGGCTAATTAGCATTTTTTGTCTTGATTGGAGTCAAAGTAGGTGATGTCAATGATTGGAGGGAGTTTTAAGGCTAGAAGGAGTTTGTGGGGAGAAGATTAAGGGTTTTTGAGAATATTAAGGTGGGAGGATCTATTAGGGCATTCCTAAGCCCTTAACCACAGTTGTCCCCAAAACACAGTTAGGACACTTACATCTTAAATGTGGTTTGTGTCATAACCATAATTAGGACTTTAGCCCTAACTGTAGTTGTGTAAAGACCAGACATGCATGAATATATATATAAGAAGTTTGACTTTTCAAATCTATGTTCTAAAGCTACCATGTATCAATTCTTTCCTTCCTTTTGCAACTTCCTGGTATCTCGTATATACCCTCTTGTATCTACTTCAATGCCGGGGTTTCACATCATTTTGCCACTCAAATTTCTACAGCATAGAACCTCCACCTACTTCCATCCTTTCGGTCAGAAAAGTAGCAAAAATTATACTAGAAAGAGCTGCACCTTCTCTCCCCAGTTCACCGTCACTTTGCTTTCTCTGGTTTGATTTTTTTTTTTTTGTTGCTTGCTTTCTCCTTGTTATATGCTAAGTTTCGCTGCTAGTTTGCTGGTAGATTAATGCCATAAAAATTCTTTCCCCAGGTATGGAGTTTTCGCTGTGTGTGTTGCTTCTTCTAGTTCCATCTTAAAAGCGTCTTCCTCCCCTGCTTCTTAGTTCTGCAACGCATTTTTTGGTGTAAAGCAAGCTGGGGGAAAGTGTTGTGCAGACTAAAATTTAGTGTAAGAGGATGAGTTTGGTTGGGGCAATCTTAGTTTTCTTTATGCTAAAATGTATTTCAATCTTCCTATAAGGTGGTTACTCCCATTTTCTGCATAAACTTCCTAATCTAAAACCAAATTCCATTGTGCTTCTTACTTGCCAATTCTTGTTTGTGCAGAATAAGCTCTCCTCTAACGTGTTTTACTGCGAAATGGATAGCCTTGTATTGTATGAGTTTCCTTTATTTCTTGTTTTTTTTAGCCTAGCTCCTTAGTGGAATTAGGGAGGAAAGGGTACAAGATTGACATGGTTCTATTTTCTTTCCTCCCTTGAGCGAATTTCGATCTTTGAATGTGGAATCCAAATTGCTCTACTGCCATATACGGACATATATATATATACATATCTATATCTCTACATATGTATATTGTGTGTATTGTATAGGTATGGAGGGCATGAAATTGAGGAGAGGATGGTGGATTTAGTTACTTGAAATCATATACATATCTATAGCATGCTAAAGGAATGAATAATAGATACCAATGTTCTTTTCTTTTCTTAGAATTTTGTTCAAATAGACCAAGCTAATGAGGTTATGAGTGGTAACCATAACTATTCTCCTATTCATAGGAAGAGGAATTTTTAGCCATGTGAAGTGCGTATTTTATTCTTATTCGTTCTTATTTATGCTTTGACCTTGCGAGATAAGGAAATTTTTTAAAACAAGATAAGTTCTGTATGAGATAAATTGTAGTTATTTACACTCTAAAATCTAGCAAACAGGTATTATAAGATATTCAGGAGATTGAGTCATAGCTGAGGAGTGGGCAGAGAATTTCTGTATCATCTTGGAAGGTGAGTAAGTAATGCGGACCGTGAGTAACTAGTATTTATTATTTTGTTACTAAGTTTCCTTGCAGTGTTCTAAAATTCGAAAATCTATTTATGGAGATACATATTTAAATGTTTTGTCATATGCATGTTTATCAAAAACTGATTTGAATATGAAATTTTGCAAATTGACGTCTGTTTGAGTTATTTGAAAACTTTGATATTGAACTGATATGGAAGGTACTCTGTTTGAAATGCTAATTTGAGAAAAGTATTATTTTAAGAGGTTATCTGTTCAGAACCCTGTGGCTAACAACAGTAGTTGTTAGCTATGGTGCACCATGATCTGTACCTCAACTAGCAGGGGTGTTGCTAGCCCCGTGTAGGTGGCCACCACACGCGGAGTCATTTTATTTTTGCAAGCAAAGTGCTTTGCGTCTGTGGTTATTCTCCCCGCGAGCTGTGTGC
The DNA here is from genome assembly GCA_032878935.1 of Erythrophleum fordii. NCBI lineage: Eukaryota > Viridiplantae > Streptophyta > Magnoliopsida > Fabales > Fabaceae > Erythrophleum > Erythrophleum fordii. The sequence continues at coordinate 39,995,788 of JAVQMF010000053.1, read as the reverse complement.
TCTGCGTCTATTTCAATTGGTTCTGCTTAGATGCTTCCGGTGCATTTTAAGAAATGATTTGCATAAGGCATGCTTCTTGCGTTATATTTTTTTACAGGCATTGTCCCTATTTTTAAGAGTTGGTATTACTTATTTACTAAGTGTTAAACTCACTATATTTTTTTAAAATTTTTTTTCAGATAGCGGTGCAGACCCTAGTCTACCATCAGCAGTCTATTAGTAGTTGCTCTTTGGTTTATTTCTTTTAGCGAGCCCGCAGTTGTTCATGTGGGTGTATTTTATTCATATGCATGTAATTTATTTTGTTCTTAACAGTGTAAAGTGTGGCTCCACTGAATCATAGATAGGGTATCCCCAATCCCTAGAAGTTTATTTTTGGTCTGAATGAATACGGGTTATTCCTTTTAGGTGTATTGTTTTAACTAACTGATTGTAGAAATATCGGGAGGTCCAAATTACAGAGGAGATTCTACCAAAATTTCTATAAAAGTCACCTAAAAGAAAAACTTATATGTTTTATATAAAAATAATTTAGAAATGATACCCATAGTTTTATTATTTGAAGTTACAACATAAAGATATTCTCTAAATTTTGAGGAGGTTGTCAATACAAATAGACTTATGGTAGGGAGATTATTTGTCTTCTTTGCTAACATACTTAAATTTATGGGGTGTGACAGTTAGTATTAGAGCTTAGGTCTTTCTGTGGTCTTATGGAGCAAGTGCTTTCGGTGGGATCTCAATTATGGTTATGAACCTGGGCGTAACTATACTTGAGGTGTCACTGAAAACCTTATAGGGTGTCCTGATTTATTCCTTCAAGTATGCTGTCTTATTGAATATGATCATGGTTTATCTTACTTCCAATCTGAAAAATGATTTGAACATTTGTTATTTTGTTGTAGTGTAGATATGCCTCCCAGAATTCGTTCAGTTAATAGATTAGCTGCTGTAGATGAGGCTTCTGCAAGTGTATCATCCCAACAAACTACCCCACCTATTAGAGGCCGTAGTCGAGATCGGGGTAGGGGTCGAGGAACTATTCGACCCCCTAGGCAGGCCTTACCTTCGGATAGGGTAGAGCCTTCACAGCCTATGGAAGAAATTGCACTGCCAGTTCAGCCAAGACCAGTAGGGCCTCAGGAGATGAGGGAGGAGAGAGAGGTTCCAATAACCCTTTCCCAGTTTTTAAAATTGAAACCTCTTACTTATTCTGGAATAGAAAGTCAGGAGGATCCCTAGCAATTTATTGATGGTATTGAGAAGATATGCAGAGCTTTGAGTTGCTCAAGTACAAAATTAGCTGAATTTGCCGAGTTTCAGTTACAAGATGCGGCTTACATATGGTATCAGACTTTGCTGGGGGAAAGGCCGATCGGATCTCCCCTAGTGCTATGGGAAGAATTTAGGGAACTCTTTATGGATCGCTTTTTGCCACAGAGTGTCCGAGATGCTAGGGCCAAAGAATTTGAAGGTCTGAAATTGATTCCAAGCATGAGTGTTTCTGATTATGATATCCAATTCACACAGTTGTCTCACTACACCCCATATTTAGTCCTTACTGAGAGGGACAGGATCAAGCGATTTGTGAATGGGCTACCTCGTATGTTGTATGGGGTGATTGCTCCACAGATGAACCTCTTTCCCTCATATTCAGCCACAGTGGATTATGTGCGTATGATAGAGATGAGAGATAAAGAAGAGGACACTTCTCAAAGAAAGAGGAAGCGTGACAGTAAAGGGAGACAAGGAGGTAGTTCCTTTGTAGTTGGATCTTCTTATGGTCTTAGACCTCAGAGTCATCAGAGACTTACTCAAGCCTTCACAGGACCTCCGACTTTATTTTTTGCTAGTACTGACAGGCACAGAGCATCATTCCGAGGGGTTAGAACGATGTCCACCCCAGTTTCTACTCCATCTCGTCAATCTAGAGGTCCTTATTCCATTTGTGGGAAGATACATTTAGGTACTTGCCATAGAGAGATGAGAGCATGTTTTCGTTATGGGCAAGTTAGACATTTGGTGAAAGATTATCCTCAGCATTACCCTGATTGTAGTCAGGGATCAGTTCGACCCACTAGGCAATTCTCAACAAGGACTCCATCTACTGGTGCAGTTATAGTTCAGAGTGGTCAAGGTAGCAGCAGTGGGGCAGTAGTAGGCAGAGGCCAGGCGACTGCAGGATGGGGCCAGGCTCGGGTGTTTGCATTAAATAGACAGGATGCACAAGCATCCAATGCTGTGCTAACAGGTACACTTACAGTTTGTTTGCATGCTGCTTACTCATTATTTGATCCTGGCTCTACACATTTCTATATATCTCCCTACTTTACAAAGAAGTTGGTAAGGACTCTGAAAAATTAGAGTGCCCACTACTTGTTGCAACCCCAGTGGGGGAATCTGTAATGGTTGAATGGGTGTATAAGGCTTGTGTGATTACACTGGCTGATTGTGAGACGTTAGTTAACTTGATAGTGCTTGTAATAGTAGAGTTTGATGTAATACTCGAAATGGATTAGTTAGTGTCCTGCTATGCAGTGGTGGATTGTCATCTTAAGTTAGTGAGATGTAACTTTCCCGGTAAACCTTCTTTTTGTCATTCAAGGTGATCAAAGTGAAGCACCAAACAATTTAATTTCTATGATAAAAGCTCAAAGGCTCTTGAAAAAGGGGTGTTAAGGATATTTAGCAATGGTTCGAGATATAGAACTACAAGTCCTAGTATTGGAATAGGTTCCAGTAGCAAAAGAATTCCCTGATATTTTCCCTAAGGAATTACCAAGATTACCTCCTGAAAGGGAAATTGAATTTTGTATTAATGTATTATCAGGTACTCAGCCTATATCTATTTCTCCTTATCGAATGGCGCCTCAGGAGCTTAGTGAATTAAAGAATCAATTGCAAGACTTGTTGGACAAGGGTTTTATTTGCCTTAGTACGTCCCCTTGGGGTGCACCTGTACTTTTTGTTAAGAAGAATGATGGTTCCTTCTGCTTATGTGTAGATTACAGACAGCTGAATAAAGTGACAGTGAAGAATAGGTATCCTTTACCTCGTATAGATGATCTATTTGACCAGTTACAGGGAGCTCAATGTTTCTTAAAAATTGACTTAAGATCGAGTTATCATCAGCTACGAATAAGAAGGGAAAAGATCTCTAAAACTGCTTTTAGAACCCGGTATGGTTATTATGAATTTTTTGTGAAGCCATTTGGGTTAACCAATGCCCTAGCTACATTTATGGACTTGATGAATCGAGTGTTCAAGCCATTTCTAGACTGGTTTATTATCATCTTCATTGATGATATTTTGATTTATTCTAAGAGTTATGAAGAGCATGAACGGCACCTGAGAGTGGCACTACAGGTGCTAAGGAAACACCAATTATATGCTAAATTTTCTAAATGCCAGTTTTGGCTAGAAAAAATGATCTTTTTAGGCTATGTAATCTCGAAAGATGGGGTGCAAGTATATCCAAATAAAGTGGAAGCAGTTCAAAAATGGTCGAGACCTACTATAGTTACAGAGATTCGTAGTTTCTTGGGCTTAGCAAGCTATTATCGTCGGTTTGTTAAAGACTTTTTTAAAATGGCTGCACCGTTAACAAAATTAACCCAGAAGAATGCAAAATTTCAGTGGTCTCAGATGTGTGAAGAGGATTTTCAGAAATTGAAAGGTTGTCTAACTTCTGCACCAGTTTTGACATTACCCTCGGGGTCTAGAGGTTATGTTGTGTACTGTGATACTTCTAGGGTTGGCTTGGGATGTGTATTGATGTAGCATGGTCACGTGATTGCTTATACCTCTAGACAACTTAAGAAGCATGAGCAGAATTACCTAATGCATGATTTGGAAATGGCGGCAGTGGTCTTTGCTCTCAAAATTTAGAGGCATTATTTATATGGTGAGACATGTGAAATCTACACAGATCATAAAAGCCTTAAATATATCTTCCAACAGCGGTATCTGAATCTAAGGCAAAGGCGGTGGATGGAGTTGCTTAAAGATTATGATTGTACTATTTTATATCATCCAGGTAAGGCTAATATGGTGGCAGATGCTCTGAGCAGGAAATCCATGAGGAGTTTGAGCCATATTACGGAGGCAAGGAGGCCGCTAATTGTAGATCTCCATAAGATTGAGGGTTCAGGAATCCAATTTGAGATTAAAGAGCCAGGAATGTTTTTGGCTCATGTACAGCTTCATTCACCTCTATTTGAAAGGTTGAAAACTGCCCAGGTCAAGGATGCATAGATATGTAAATTGGTGGATGACGTCAAAAGTGGAAAGAAAAATAAATTTATTTTAGATTCAAATGGAGTTTTATGATTTGGTACTCGATTGTGTGTGCCAAATGTGGAAGATTTGAGGAGAGAACTTATGGAAGAAGCTCATTATTCCTGATATACGATCCATGTAGGTTCTACAAAGATGTATCAAGATTTAAAGCAAGTATACTGGTGGGAAGGCATGAAGAGAGATATAGCAAATTTTGCTTCTCATTGTTTGGCGTGTCAGCAAGTTAAGGTAGAACACTAGAAACTTGCAGGATTACATCAACAGCTGGAGATGCCCGAGTGGAAGTGGGAAAGGATTACTATACACTTTGTAATGCGACTACCCCAAACAGTAAAGGGTTACAATTTTATCTGGGTGATTTTGGATAGACTCACTAAAACTACTCATTTTCTTCCTATAAAAACAATGTACAATGTTGCAAAATATGCACAGCTTTACATAAATGAGATAATAAAACTTCACGGTGTTCCAATGTCTATAATTTCTTATCAAGGATCCTAATTTACTTCTAAGTTTTGGAGAGCCTTTCAAGAGGTTATGGGTACCCGATTAGATCTTAGCACTGCCTTTCATTCTCAGACTGATGGGCAATCTAAGAGGACTATACAAACAATGGAAGATATGTTAAGGTTGTGTGTTATGGACTTTGGTGGCAGCTGGGATAACTATTTATCATTGGTGGAATTTGCTTATAATAATAGTTATCAAGCTAACATACAGATAGCACCCTTCGAGGCATTGTATGGAAGACGATGTAGATCTACCATTGGATGGTTTGAAACTAGAAAAGTTAAATCATTAGGGCCTGAGTTAGTACAAGAGGCCTTAGAAAAGGTGAAAGTAGTCAAGGAGAGATTGATAGCAGCTCAGAGCAGGTAGAAAGCATATGTGGACTACCCACGCCGTGATTTAGAGTTTATGATTGGAGACTATGTGTTTCTTAGGGTGTCTCCTATGAAAAGTGTGATGAAATTTGGGAAGAAAGGAAAGTTGACCCCGAGATATATAGGGCCATTTGAGATCCTAAAGCGAGTTGGGATTGTAGCCTATAGGTTGGCGTTGCCACCTGAGTTATCTAATATTCATCCAATATTTCATGTTTCAATGTTAAGCAAGTATCTACCTGATCCCTCTCACGTGTTGCAGAATCAAGATGTTTCTTTGGGTGAAGGTTTAACTTATGAAGAAACTCCTGTGGCAATCTTGGATAGACAAATGAAGAAGTTACGTTCCAAGGAGATTATGTCAGTAAAGGTTCTATGGCATCACCACATACCAGAGGAGGCTACGTGGGAGGTAGAAACTGAAATGCGTGCTAAGTACCCCTATCTATTTAAGAAGTAAGGTTAGTATACATATATATAAATTCGGGGACCAAACTTTTTTTAGGGGGAGATTGTAAAGACCAGACGAGCATGAATATATATATAGGAAGTTTAACTTTTCAAATCTGTGCTCTGAAGCTGCCACGTATCAATTCTTTCCTTACTTTTACAAATTCCTGGTATCCCGTATATACCCTCTTGTATCTACTTCAATGTCGAGGTTTCATGTCATTTTGCCACTCAAATTTCTGTAGCACAGAACCTCCACCTACTTCCATCCTTTCGGTCAGAAAAGTAGCAAAAATTACACTAGAAAGAGCTGCACCTTTTCTCCCCTGTTCACCATCACTTTGCTTTCTCTGGTTCGATTTTTTTTTTTTTTTGCTACTTGCTTTCCCCTTGTTATATGCTAAGTCTCACTGTTGGTTTGCTGGTTGATTAACGCCATATAAATTCTTTCCCCATGTCTAGAGTTTCTGCTGTATGTGTTGCTTCTTCCAGTTCCATCTTAAAAGCATCTTCCTCCCTTACTTTTTAGTTCTACAACGCATTTTCTAGTGTAAAGCAAGCTGGGGGAAAGTGTTGTGTAGACCAAAATTTGGCGTAAGAGGATGAGTTTGGTTGGGGCAATCTTAGTTTTCTTTATGCTAAAATGTATTTCAACCATTTTCTGCATAAACTTCCTAATCTCAAATCAAATTCCATTGTGCTTCTTACTTGCCAATTCTTGTTTGTGCAGAATAAGCTCCCCTCTAGCATGTTTTGCTGCGGAATGGATAGCCTTGTATGGTATGAGTTTCCTTTATTTCTTGTTTTTTTGGGTCTAGCTCCTTAGTGGAATTAGGGAGGAAAGGGCACAAGATTGACATGGTTTTATTTTCTTTCCTCCCTTGAGCGAATTTTGATCTTTGAATGTGGAATCCAAAATGCTCTACTGCCTTATACGGACATATATATATATATACATATCTATATCTCTATATATGTATATTGTGTGTATTGTATGGGTATGGAGGGAATGAAATTAAGGAGAGGATGGTGGATTTAGTTACTTGAAATCATATACATATCTATAGCATGCTAAAGGAATGAAGAATAGAAACCAATGTTCTTTTCTTTTCCTAAAATTTTGTTCAAATAGACCAAGCTAATGAGGTTATGAGCGGCAACCATAACTATTCTCCTATTCGTAGGAAGAGGAATTTTTAGCCATGTGAAGTGCATATTTTATTCTTATTCGTTCTTATTTATGCTTTGACCTTGCAAGATAAGGAAATTTTTTAAAACAAGATAAGTTCTGTATGAGATAAATTGTAGTTATTCACACTCTAAAATCTGGCAAATGGGTATTATAAGGTATTCAGGAGATTGAGTCATAGCTGAAGAGTGGGCAGGGAATTTCTGTATCATCTTGGAAGGTGAGTAAGTAATACGGACCGTGAGTAACTAGTATTTATTATTTTGTTACTAAGTTTCCTTGTAGTGTTCTAAAATTTGAAAATCTATTTATGGAGATACATATGCATGTTTATCGAAAACTGATTTGAACATGAAATTTTGCAAATTGACATATGTTTGAGTTATCTGGAAACTTTGATATTGAACTGATATGGAAGGTACTCTGTCTGAAATGCTAATTTGAGAAAAGTATTATTTTAAGAGGTTATCTGTTCAGAACCCTGTAGCTAACAGCAGTAGTTGTTAGCCATGGTGCACCATAATCTGTATCTCAACTAGCAGGAGTGTTGCTTTCGCAAGCAAAGTGCTTTGCGTCTGTGGTTATTCTCCTCACGAGCTGTGTGCTCTGCATCTGTTTTAATTGGTTCTGCTTAGATGCTTCCAGTGCATTTTAAGAAATGATTTGCATGAGGCATGCTTCTTGCGTTATATTTTTTTACAGGCCTCGTCCCTATTTTTAAGGGTTGGCATTACTTATTCACTACGTGTTAAACTCACTATTTTTTTTAAAATTTTTTTTTAGATAGTGGTGCAGACCCTAGTCTACCCTCAGCAGCCTATTAATAGTTGCTTTTTCGTTTATTTCTTTTGGCGAGCTCGCAGTTGTTCATGTGGGTGTATTTTGTTCATATGCGTGTAATCTATTTTGTTCTAACAGTGTAAAGTGTGGCTCCACTGAATCATAAATAGGGTTTCTCCAATCCCTAAAAGTTTATTTTTTGTCTGAATGAATATAGGTTGTTCATTTTGGTGTATTGTTTTAACTGACTGATTGTAGAAATATCGGGATGTCTAAATTACAGAGGAGATTCTGCCAAAATTTCTACAAAAGTCACCTAAAAGAAAAACTTATATGTTTTGTATAAAAATGATTTAGAAATGATACTCATAGTTTTATTATTTGAAGTTACAACATAAAGATATTCTCTAAATTTTGAAGAGGTTGTCAATACAAATAGACTTATGGTAGGGGGGATTGTTTGTCTTCTTCGCCAACGTACTTAAATTTATGGGGTGTGACAAGTTGTGTCAAACCATAGACCATGGTTAGGACTTACATTCTAACTGCAGTTAGTGTAGTTGTTGTTAGGATGTAATTTTGCTGTATTTTTTTTTTTTAATTATGGCAAAGCACTTGCAGTGAAACTCCTTTTTTTTTTTTACTAGTGCTTGTGTTTCACAATTTGAACTAAGACAATGTTCACTGCATTGTGTTTTTCCACTTATTCCATAGTAAGCCAAATACAGGCTCGACCACTAAGACTTTTACAATATCAATATAACAACTTGTATTTACCTAATGCATACTAAGACTCCTACATGAAAGGTATAATCAATAAAGCACTAGCTCACATAAAGCTCTTAACAATACAATAACAACTCACTCAGAGGATCAATCAATGATAGTGCTCAAATAAGTTGGTGAACAATAAAAGCTTAAAGGAATTTTTTCTTGACTTTCTTGTTCTTGTTATTCTTCTTCTTTGTCAATGCTTCTCTTGTCCACCATTGATTATTCTTTAGACTATTGCATAAGATAATTCTTTCTTCTTTGTTAATGGTTAGTGCAACTCCATTTAACGCAAAACTTGTTGCCTTATTCACTAATGCTCACTAGAGTAATAAATGTTGAAGTTTCAATGGCTCTTCTCACTCTTTGAATTCCACTTGAAGGAAAGAGTTCATTTTCATTTCTTTCAATCTTTGCACCAGTTGAAATTATTTCTTAAGCAATTAATGAAGTTTAGTGAGATGGGATAGCTTGTAATTTGCTTTTTTCTTTATTTCACTTTTTATGCTAAAAAGTCTACTTCTTGCTTTGTCAAGGAAGGATTTATTCAGACAACCTTTTGTATCTTATTTGTTTTCATCATGTCTTCATTTAGCTCTTAAAGCATTACATGACAATCCATTATTCTAAATTGATCTAGTCCAATATTAAACAAAGAGTTTTGTGGGCTCAAAAGACAATTCTTTTTAACTTAAGCCTATAATACCTCTTGAAACCTACCATCATAGTGTTTGATTTATATCAATACCTACGTTGAACTCTTCCTTTGTTGATTTATATCATATCTAAATTGTTGTCCTATTGATATCTTGGTGTTGTGATACTTTCATTTCATGACTTAATATTTTTTGCACGTTGTTAGCGTGGCAATGGTAAATACCCTGCTTTTTGTTGGCTTTGATAGAAGGACTAACCCATTAAGAAATAAAAATATGAAAATAATATATAAAAATTAGCGTTATGATTATTCACATGTCAATTACTCTAATTGAATTTAAAAATACTTTACTAATTGACAATTAATGTTAATATGTTAACTCTTCAACTAAGTTTTAACATTTAATTGCATTTTAATAAAAAAATTTCAGCCCAAAGGACTAGCTCGGCTTGGCCCATCACCTTGGTGGGCCAGACAACGTTGAGCTCTCTTTAAAAAAAAATATGTTCTAATTTTGTAAGCCCAATCAGTTTATGTTTGTGATACCCTCAATCAATTTTTAACAGCTCTAATAATATTGAATTATATAATTATGGAACAAGACTAAGCAAAAATTTCCCATCTTAATTCAATATGAAAATCACCACACTAGCTAGTGCCACCTGGGAGTAGGTTAGGTGATAAGGGTATACTGGGAATATAGCCATATAGGTAATGTCAAGGTTCCAAATCCCCTAAAATTCCCCCCTAAAAAAAAAAAGAGATTACCACACTACTTTACATGTATTTGCTATTAATTCTAATTTGTCTGTCAACTAGTTTCTCAAGAGTATGATAAATAGAATGTAATGACAGATTGAAAAAAATTATACAAAATGCAATTATGAGTACCTGCAAAGCTTATTACAATAATATAATATTGGGATCGTAATTACAATTGCAAATCCACAATTTAAAAGCTTGTCCTGCACCATACAGACAGCGATAATTGACTAACATTTTGATGCTAATCCGCAAATTGTATCATTCAATCTGATACATTTGTTTGGAGCAGACAAGTTGTAGAAGCAGCTAGACACACAATAGACAAGAGCCACCAATCATATGAATTAGTAGGCGAGGGCTGTTATGTGTGTTCAAGGCCTAGTAGCATCCAAGGTGTTGCCGATATCAATAACAAACCGATATCTAACGTCTGCTTTGGCAAGACGTTCCATGGCACTGTTCACATAATCCATTGGGATTACGTCAATATCTGCAGTCACGTTGTGCTTTGCAGCAAAGTCAATCATTTCCTGAGTCTCCTTCATTCCTCCTATGGCACTCCCTTCTACCATCTTCCTTCCTGTTTAATCAGTTTTTCACCAATTCATCAAATATATCACGATTTCATTTATAAGCATTGATAATATATAGTTTCATTTATATATACCCATTGCAAAATCAGGAAAGACTAGCAGCTCAAGTGGCTTCTCAGGTGCTGCGCACCCACCATCACAAGCTTTCCATGCGACTTTAGTAAATAAATCAATGGCGATAAGGGGTGCACGGCAGACACTGTGTCAATAATGCCATCCAGTGTTCCCATGGATTCCTGCAGAAGTGCTTAATATCACCATACCAAATGTTGGTCTAACTAAATCCCTTTTGAGTTAAGCCAAACTAAGTGAGGCTTAGACTAGAGTTCAATCAAACAAAAGATTGAGCAATAATATAATGTAAAATCGCAAAATAGGGTATTTATACGGTCTCCCCATTGAATCAAGGAATGCGCGACACAATTCAGACCCCCCCCCAAAAAAAAAGATCCAGCAAAAATAAGCAAAAAAGAAAAAATTCCACATAAAATTTGGGAAATCCACTTCGCAAAAATTGTTTTCATCAAATCAACCATCAAAACTGAATAAAAGGTATTTATACGTCTGTCTTAATTAACAATTGAAAAATAAATAAAAATAACAAAAGATACAAAAAAATTAAAGTAGCTCTTGAAACACATGAAAACCAAGGATTTTTGTCTAAAAATGGCCTCACGTCAAACCTCTGTTGACTTGACGACAGGATCTGAAAGAGATTTACATAGATATGTCATAAAGATCTAAACCCTTCCGGAATTATAAGTTACGACTATTTGAAATCAGGTGCCGATTTGAATTTTCTTTTAGACTATTAATGCTCAAATGCTCACATACATCATAAATTCTCTTGCGAGGCGTTGCACGAAAAAAGAAAAAAACAAAAGGGGGGAAAGAAAAAAGCTATCACATAAGACCAATATAAAAGATATTAATGGTACCTGCATTTGGTGTTGGTCACTGCTAAGAAGAAAGGAATGAGCTCCAAGGTGGTCAAGTGCTTCGTCCTGTTTACTAGCTGAGGTACTAATGACAGTAACTTTGGCGCCAAGAGCCTTGCGACTTTGACAGCAAGATGGCCAAGACTACCAAGGCCAACCACACACCCCCGTGCTTCCCAGGCTCAGCAAGTCCGCTGTATTTCAGGGGACTATGGACAACAGTGATGCCGGCGCAGAGCAGAGGAGCTGCGGCGTCGAGTGGCATGGTTTCTGGGAAGCGAACGACGTAACGGTGGTGGACGACCATGAGGTCGGAGTAGCCTCCATAAGTGATAGTTCCGTCGTGGTATGTGGAATTGTCGGCGAGGATCATGTTGGCACAGTAGTTTCGAGGGCATTGTTGGAACTCCTCGCAGCTATGGCACGCACATATCATGCATCCCACCCCTACTTTGTCTCCCAACTTCACTTTCTTCACTTCCTTTCCCACTTCCATCACTTCACCCACAATCTCATGCCTGCACAACACAGTGAGATGGATTTTCCACATCGTTAATCAACTTCGTTTTCAGGTGGAGGGATTATATTTTTCGTCAATAAGTTTACTATGCGTAGAAGTCTTTTAGAAAAATTTATTTGAATCCTCTAAAATTATTAAAAAAAATTAAAATAAAGTTGAAGAGATATAAATACAAAAAAGGGGATAAGGGTCCCATTCATTTGGGTTTTACTCTTCTTTCTGTATTTGCCTCCAAGCAAATCATATAGAGTACTTTTGAACGTCATTTTTTAAAATTTTGATAATAAACATATAAAAATATATGAAGTTTTATAAGTCATGTTGATTTTATATTAAACGTTACAGTTGACCAAAAAAAAAACTTTTGTGGGCGTTGTATTAATTGATTTGATTAAAGAAAATATAAAGCAAGGGCCACATCGAATGAAGCCTTCCCTTTAGAGCAAAAGGATTGGAGGTCCACAATAATTTCTTTTTTAATTGAAATGAACAAAAGGTTGTCTTGTTAGTTCCTTAAGTTGCCTTTTGACTACCTTTCCATAACTGGGAAAAATTTACATTAGTTGTGAGTACAGGCCATTAGAGAAATCAAATCAACGAAGATAAGAAAAACCGATAACATTTGTTTTTCAAAAGAAGAAAAAATTAAAAAAATGTTCCTGTGTGCTTAATAAAATTGTCAAAATGAGTCAAGTGTATCAAATTCGCCTAATCCAATCCCACTAAGATAGTAAGTCAGGCTTCCAAAACTACAGCGTCTTGTAAAGAGGACTTTACAGCCTACGAATATGACGGGCCATATAGAATTGGACTGACGAGCCTTGCCGCAGATATTTTCTTCATAGCTATAGAAATATAAATATTCGTTCCAAAAATAAAATTCATAGCTAAAAATAAGTATTCAACATCCCCTAATAAACTAAAGGAAAGTTATAATTAGTAACTGCTAAAATTGTGTCTGGATCTCCTGTGGTAGGAGGTCCTACTGAATGCTATGCAGTAATGCCTTTTAAAGTATTTTTTTAACGTTTAATATTTAATGGAAAAGATAAAAATTATAACACAAAATTTAAATTATGAAAAAAATTAAACTTCAAAATTTTTAAATGTACTGTATAGTTAAATTGTATAATATAGTTACAATTTTTGACGTATAATTTCCTTTCACATTTTAAATTTTTGTATCTCAATTATAATTTTTAAACACCCAATTATGCCGTAAAGTCTAAAAATAGAAAATAAAAAGTGTTACTGCACGGCTTTACTAAAATTTACAATTTATATTCAATGATTGAAAGGGAAACAAAGATGAGCATGGCATAAAGATTGGATATCCGCAGCCAGAAATGAAGGTGGATGATTAAAATACCCAGGAACAATGGGGTAGACGGAGAGGCCCCAGTCGTTGTTCTTAGCGTGAAGGTTTGAGTGGCATATTCCACAATACAATACCTTAAATCTCACATCATGATCTCCAGTTGCCCTACAAAAAACATCATAACAAAAATAAAAAAGGTTAAGGGCCATAGCCCTAGCAGTTCTGGAATTCTTTTCCTTAAAAACGACTTTGTTATAAGAAAAGATAAAAAAGGAGGATAATGCTATCGAGAATTCGAGTTTTTTTCACTATTAAATCTCTTCAAGATTTGTGTAAAATAATTTTTTATATATTAATATACTTACAGATCTCAAAGTAATCCAACTATATCTTTACATTTACACCAAGAAAAATAAAAAAAGGAATATAAGGCACCTTTAAGCAAGCTACTAAATTTAGTACAGTGCGGAGAGCATAAGACACAGAAAGCACAAGTAGTGAATATGTGTCTTTGTTTTGGTACAAATACCTTCGGGAGAACTTGAAAGGGGAGAGATGGCCATTAGGGTGTGTAGCAGCCCATCCAAATGCCCTGACTGGGTGTTCTTGTTCTGGTGACTTCTTCATCTCAAACTTCAAATTTGTGTGTGTGTGTGTGCGCGCGCGTGTGTGAGAGAGAGAGAGAGAAACAATTGATGTGTTGCCACAACACCATAGATGTACGGTGCATATATAAAAGCAAAGAGTATAATGGGTTGATTAGCAAGCTGTTAAATGTAGTATAATAGTGGGAAATTTGTAAATGGTTTTAGTATATATCTCTATGTCGTTATCTATCAAATATATAATTATGGTATGATACTTTTTAAGTGTAATTCAACGTTTAGTCTATATAATTTTACTTAATTTTTTATCTAATATATATATATATATATATATTAATTGAGTCTTTATAATTTTAATTCATTTTTAATTTGGTCTTTAATATCAATGACCATCAATTTTGATGCCATCTATGTAGTGTTGATGTAGCTAATAAATAGTCTGCTTGGCATAACAATAATTCCACGTATATTTTATCTCCTTCACAATTTTGCCCTATAATTTTAACAAAATTTTAATTTAGTCCTTACATTTTACTTTTAGATTAGATTTAGGTAAAATTTCTTATATCTTTATTGTTAAATTTTTTAATAAAATATAAAATATACCAAAAAATTTTATTAAAAAATTCAATCGTATAATGCTAAGTTCTAAAAACTATATATTTATTTTTAAAAATCATACACATGTCAAAATTATCAAAAATTTGATAGCAATTAAATTATAAATTTTAAAAAAACAATTAATTCAGTTAATGGTATATGATATATGCAATGATCAAATTTTAAATTCTATGTAAATAAAAAAATAATAATTTGCTTTAAAAGAACCAACACACACACAAACACACAAAATCTCTCTTAAAAGATATTTTTTGGGTGCCAGTACTTTCTTGTGCGCGCATAAACACACACACACACAATGATACTTTAATTTATTTTTATTTTTTATGGATTGTATATCTTTTCATAATACGGCATTTGTTTTGGTGAAATAACAAATATTATGATATTATTTTTTGGGTGCCAATATTTTCTTGCCCGCGCCCACACACACACACACAATGATACTTTAGTTTTTTTTTTTTTCTATGGATTGTATATCTTTTTCATAATACGGCATTTGTTTTGGTGAAATAACACATATTATTACATTACTATGTTACTTTTTTGGTGAAATAATACATATTATTATATTACTATGTTACTTTTATGCACTATAAAATATGATACCTACTCCGAGTTTTCCTTTATCTAATTAAGGACCACTTTCAATTTCTTATGCGCCTTGGCTTTCCTCAGCTAGTTGATATTCAATTTGATCAACGCAACCAATTAAAAATTTACATCAATTAGGAAACAAAATAATCAAAATCTACGACCAAGTTCAGTGATTCAAATTCTAATACCCTAAGCATTTTATCAATAACTCGATCAAATTTATTGTTAACTTGTTTGAATCTTGATAGTGCTGTTGCATATCTGTTACAACTTCTATATAAATAATAAACAGAACGTAATTTAACGACAAAATTTGGGCTGCCGTAGTGTTCACAGAGATTGAAATCATTGTCCATAATCCACTCAATCAGTGCTTAATTAATAAATCATAACTATTAGGTTCTTTTTTATTTATGGAATAATTTTGATGAGAGTAGAAATATAAATGAGAATAAGAATGGGAATAAGAATATGTTTCGATGGAATAGATTAATTATACTAGATGAGTCATGAAAAAGGATAGACATTATCACTTGAGACTATCCCAAATGGTAAGGGTGGGTGGGTGAGGATATGATTAGTGTCAAAAATTCGATTCTTTTAATATATTATTTTAAAAAAATGATAAATATTTTATTTTATTTTTATGTTTGGTTACATAAAAATAATATAAAAAAATTAAAAAATAATCATAATATTTTTAATATAAAAATAAATTAAAATATTATTATTTTTTACTTTATTCATTTAAAAAATTTTAAAATGTATTAAAATAATTTTTAATATTTTAATATTTTTAAATTAGTAATTTTTATTTTTAATCTTAAAAAAAATCAAACGTGATACGTAGAAAAATGACATTTTAGTCATTATCGAACACTTTTTTGAAATGTCATCCCATCTATCATTTTTTTAAATGAACTGATGATTAGTTCAAATGACAAAATAGATATTCTGAAGTGAATAGAATAAAAATTTAAAGAACCAACTAAACATACATATAATCAGAATTCTACTTCTATTCCTATATCAACCAAACCGATATTAGTGAATTAATTATTGATGCTAGTTTCCAAAGAGTGAATTAGGACAAGTAGATATAACGATAGAATGCTTATATTATTTTATTTAAAGAAAATTATTCTTCTCTTGACCCATACACTAAATTAAAACAAAAAACATCGTCAGTAAATTCAAACAATGAAAAATAAAAATAAAAACCTATTACAACCCTAACAACCTATTATATCATCCTTATTAATACTATTAAAATAAAGAGTAGAATATGGTCGCTCCTATTATAAAAATATTGATTATTCAAACTTTTTATATAATTTATTTTTATCAAGAAAATCAATTTTTTTAATAATATGCATTTCTTTTAAAAATAAAATAACTTAATTGTTTCTACTATCATATTATAATAAAATTACAATCTTGTGTAAAAATCTAACTTCATTAGCAAAAAAAAAAGGAGATTTTTAAAATATTTATCAAATGTCAAAAGAATTGAATGATATTTTTGAAGATACTACCTCCGGTCCTTTTTATTAAAAATAAAAAACTGTTTCACTAGTATTAAGAAAAATAGTTAATATCAGTTTAACTCATTAATTAAGTTCAAATTTAGTGATTCTTTCATATTTTACTCATCTTTATTTTGTATGGGAAAACGTTATACATTGTTAACTGTATTAGGTGTAATAATAAATGAAAGATAAAAAAAAAATTATTATTTAATGAAGTAAAAAAATATACTATGTTTCTTATATTTTGAGACAAAAAAAATCTCTTCAAATTTTTTTATAAAAGGGACCGAAGGAGTATAATTTAACTAATCTTCAAAGAGTTCATTGTAATTTACTTTAAAAATAAAAGAATAATCCTATAATGCGATTAACACATCCAAGCTTACCCTATAAATTAGAAATTGACAGGATCAATCCCAAAACTTGGTGGCCTTTCTAAACGGACATAGTCATACATAATTCCTTGGTAAGGTGTTTGGCCTTTTGCTTGTCTCAGGTAAATGGTGTTCCTTCCTCTCACAAGTAAATAAATTGGCACTTCAATGCTGTACCTCCAATACAATCCATGGATGCCATGCCTTGCTATGGCATTATCCTTGCCTATTACCCCTGTATCGAAGTGGGGAGGACGAACCACAGGATTACTCAACCGAACCTGATCAAACCAAATCATATTGCAGAAATGTTAGTAGCTAGAATTCATACAGTACTAGTCACTGCAGAAAAACAATGTTCAAAATGATCATAGTTCGTGAAATAGGCTTCCACTACTTACAGTCAAGCGAGCAGAAGTGGCTGCTGCCAGGGCAATTTGTAGTGTGTAACTTCCTCCGATAACAAATGGGAGTTCAAATCTTATCTGCCATGTCGTTGGACTGAATGTCTCATTTCCTAAGTTCCTGCATGTAACAAATTGGTATGCTTTTAAAGTCTAGAGGACTAAAAACCAACGAATTTTAACAATCAAAACCAATTGAATTACCTGGTAACTTGAGCATAGAACCAATCTCTGGTATAATTACTAACACCAACATTGTAAATGAGGTCACTCGTTGGATATAATTCAGTGTAGCGTTGCCATAACCCATATTGCCTAAACTTGTGTTTTGCTTTTCCATTATATAATTTGTTTATGAGCTGAGGATAAGGGTCTGGCACATAGAACTCTGCAGCTGATCGATCAGGGATCCCAATTTCTCAAACGGTTGGACCATTTCTAGGAGGTCTATAAATTAATGTACCTAATTGAATGAAACACCCTACAGAACAAACAGTTAAATAGATAGAATGAAAATTCCTTACTTACACCGAATTTGAATCTTTTTTAGAGGAAAAATGTATGAGGCTTACTCAATGCATCTTACTCTCTCTCTTTCTCTCTCTCATAAATTGACCCTCTTAGTTTATGATCTTAGTTGACTTACCCCAAGGGTTGGTCCAATAAACAGACCAAATTGAATCCATACATTAAGCCCACATACACAAATTCAATCTAGTTCGCTTATTGTTATGCTCCAAGTATCACAGTTTGCTATTGCTCATAAGTGAGAAATCACATAAACGAGACTATACCTGGTGTGATGGTAATGTCAAACTCATATCTGTAATCACCAAGAAAGCCAGGGACCCAAGCATACAAGTTGTAGTCACCAGGCACAACATTTGGTATAGCAAAGAAGCCTCTATTGTCAGCTTGGGTCCAGAATTGATAGCCCTACAAATAGATTTAAATTCTCATATTTAATTTCTTGCTGCCTTACTAGGGTTGAAGAAACTAAATTTTAGTGGCACCAGAACAAATACCTTGCTTTCTCTCTGCCATGATCCTGCATCTCCAGGCAGAGCTAGACCAGCATAAGCATTACTAGCGTCCATGAATCAACCTCCTCTAATGTACCTAGAAAAGCAAGGAAATTGAGGTCATTTGGTACAGAAATTAGTGTTTTAATAATGGGATAACACATACCGGCTGTCTTGGATTAGTAATCGTCCAGCCACTGTTCCCCGTTGATTGGATGGAAGGAAATCTTCTGATTGAGGAAAATCATATGGCCAGCTTTTGACTTCCTTAGACATCTAATTGAAGTGAAGCACAAATTAAAGTAAATTATAATAGTATAAGTAGTGGAAGGGAATCAGTGATTAATTAATTACCTGATTTACAGCATCCGCCCAGAGAGTTTCAAAATCATGGTCATCCGGAACAGAGTTGAGGTACAGAAAAACGGGACCGAATACCTTCTTATAAGTCTCACCTTCTTGGAATGCCATGGTTACCACCTTCCCAGCATAATGGGGGCTAACGAATGACTGGACATCATTATATAAAAGTTTCAACTTAGTCCTTCGTTTTAGAAATAGACAATATTATCCTCATATCTGTTTCATAACGCCAAACATAACAATTTGTTAACGTTATTTGTTTACTTAAATATCATTAATTCATGATGAAATCAATAACAAACAGTGGGATTTGGAATTACGTTGAGGGTGACAGGGGCAACATGAGATGTGAGGCTTTGCTTGGTAGGTCCAGCATTGCGGAACTCGTTGCTATGTGTTATCATCCAGAACCCAACTGATGAATTGGCGTTAAAAGTGATCCAGCCGTTCATATTGTTGTCTTTGTTCTCGCTAGAGTATTGGTATTTATCATCCACCTGGCCTCAACATCACAATTCAGCATCACAAGCCTATTTGAGAATAACAAAGAAAGAAAGAACGAAGAAAATAAGAGTTACCTCTCCTAAGAATTCAGGGTTGCTTGGGTTGGTTAAGAAGACAGCTTCAGGATAACCAAGGCTTTGGCCGTTGGATCTATCTTGAGCAGTTGGCATATTTCTTTGCCCGTCGTCTGATATAGCCATGTAGTGGAACCTGTGTTGTTCATCGTGAGTATAATGCAAAGATTTAAAGAGTTTCTTATGATAAATATGTTACCTTGTTTTATTAAACAAATTAACTGTACAAATAAGATAATAAAATAAAACAGAAGCCCGTGTGGTGCTTTTCTACTTACATGTCTTGATGGGGCTTGTAAACGAGCCTCTCCACATCCATCTCCATTGCAGGAAAACCTTCTAAACGCTCAAATACGGCATATGAATATAATCCTGAACAACCTCTACGCAAAATATACCTGCAAAGATTGAATTTATCTCATAACTATATTATTCTAATCAAACAAATATATTATTGTCCTTATTTGCAACAAATAAATCAAATTATACTTTATAAAATAAAAGTTATTTTATACACACACATACACACATTTTATGTCAATCAAATACCTATATTGCATATATAATTTCTATTTCAATTTAATTATTTTTAATTTTGTTCTTTGCCGTTAAATGAAACAAATAAAAATTCCTTAAATCTATTTTCTTTCTTTAGCTTTTTTTTTTTTTAAATTTTAAAATTGGATTAATTCAATATTTCTTTTTTTCTTTTCAAGAAAAGACCTACCTTTTATCTATATTCATTGCGACGCTTCCTGCAGACTTGGAAGAATCCCATGTGGCTGAGAAAGAAACTCCAACTTGATCTTCGTTTTTCATTATAACAGAAAACTTTGTTCCTCGGATTCTGCGTAACAAATATAAATTAGTAGTCTTTTTGAATAATTGATTCATTAATTTGTAATTGATTCAACAAGTAATAATAGTGGATGTCTCCATATGCATAATATTAGAAGAAAATTCTACCTGTCATATTTACTGCTACTTCCTGGTTGGTTCCAAACAACGTCCCATTACCTGCAAATGTTACTTTATGTCAATTAAACTATTATTTGTGGCTAAAAAAGGCTTTCGCTACCTTTATTTCATTATTTGGTAGAAAAGCTCAACTTTAATTTAATTAGTTAGCCCTAAATTTCAAATTCCAAAACTTTAAGGATATATTTGGGATTGGGACGGAGAAAAAAAAAATTAAGAAGAGAGAGAGAAAAAGGAGAGAAAGAAATAATTAAAAAATTATCTTTTTTTTTTCTTTTTGGGTTTGAATGTTTATTATTAATAAGTTTATAAGGAAGATTTAATAAAAAGATTGATTATAATATATATTTGATTATAATATATATTTATATATGTTTCATTAAAATAAAGAATGATAATTTATTTTGTTGATTTTGTAATTTTAAAAATGAATACTATAATACTTAAGGATTAGTTTCTCTTCTAATTATAATTAAATGAATTCCAAAATAACAAAAAATGTAGAGACTTTGGAGGGCACCGCTGAATTACTCTTCATTCTCTATCCTTTCTCTCATAAATTTTTAAATAAAAGAGAGGTTCGAATAAAGCAACCTTTTTTTCTTTTTCTTTAATTGTTATTAATGCAAACATATTTTTAAGAAGGATATTTTAATAATTTTACATCATTAAAATTTCTAATTTAATAATAGAAAATTTATTGCAATGTGGCTAAATAAATGAAGAAATCGATTGCAATTTTTTAAAATAATAATAATAATAACAGAATGTGAAGAAATTTAGGGTACCCTCTATCTTTACGATGGTTACGAGCTTCGAAAACGTTATCTACTCCGTTATACGATAGTCCAAGCACGTCGCCATCTGGCCGAGACAATGAGACGCTAACAATGCCATTATCCATCACCACCTGCATATTCCACCAAATCCATTGTCAAACCAAAGCTCAACTATAACATTTTTTTTAAATATTGGAAAATCAAAATTTTTTTTTTAAATAAAACAATTAAATATGGAAATCACCTGGTGATGGCTTTGGTGCAGCGTGACTGGAGGAGGACAAGATCGTAAGTTAGAGCAATCAATCCCACTTTGAACTCTTTTGCCACTGCAATGATTTAAGAGTAATGATTTTACGTTTTTGAGAATATATATATTTTAGTTATGATATAATTGATTATTAAATATATGAAATATATTTTATTAAATAATTATTTGAAATATTAAATTTTTTAATAATTAATAATCTTAAAAGAATTAATTTGATCTTTGTGTAATTAATGAGAATGATTATAATAATAAATTTATTAAAATGAAAAATATTGTTCTATATTTAATAATATTTAATAATTGATTATATCATAATTATATAATATGTGCTTATAAGAATATAAGTCATCACTCATGATTTAAATGTCAAGACAAAAATACATTATTATAATGTAGAAATTAATGTCAAGAAATTAAACAACAGATTAACATTATAATTTGGATTCTTTATAAATCCAGAAGGATGAGCATGCAATCTAGACCATTTAGATTTAAATATTTCAACCATATTTTTTAATTAACAGTTGAAAATTTATTTTCATTTTGTGTTTTACTTTTTTGAAAATTAAAAAATATTAAAATTGAAAAAAATTAAAATCTGATCTCTCCCTATCTGATTAGAGTGATCCATAAAAAATGAGCACAGGGTACTTTTCCTTTTAGATTGGTAGAGAATTCAAATTATTAACATTATCATATCAACATAAATAAGATATCCATCCCTGAAAAAATCTACTTATATAAATTTGTCAAACAATAAAATTTTCTGACACTTTTCAATAAAATTATTAACATTATCATATCAACATAAATAAGATATCGACTTATATTACCAGTTTGTAAGTGCAAGAAATATACATAAAATTTTCTAAAAGCGACATTATAAATATACTAGAAGATTAATATAAAAACAAAACAAATCAAATCAAAACAAAAATAAAAGGTGAAGGAGGACCTAGACTTGGTCATCTCAGAACAACCAGCAACCAAGAACAGTTGCAAACTCATTCCAAGCCACCAAAGGAAGAAACCGGGTTTTCTCATCCAATCACCTATTTTCTTCATCTTTTTTGAGAATGTAAACCTGCAGATTAAATAATAAATTAGCAGATTTAACTTAGAAAGGCAAAGAGAAAAGACTGACAGAATACAATTTTGAAACAACAACGTTGTAAATGTCATAATTGATATTAAAGACGCATTGTGGCATATAATAATAAGGGAAAAACCAACCAAAAGACCATGTCCTATAGCTAGGTATACTCTTATCTTCCGTTTCTCTTCGCTAACCCTAGACGGATCACGTTGCTCTAAAACCAGGTGAATGACTCTCCTCTGTTTATATACAAGTGGAGGGCCAGTGTAGTCTAGTGCAGTCCAACTTCTCTTTGTTCTTCTTTTAGGATTGACGTAGAAGCTTGATCGTACTATGGGATATGTTATGTCTTGAGAGAATTTAGGTGGCCATAGGAAATCTATGCTGACATACATATTTATACGCATATATTACTATTTCCGCCACCAAAAGTTTGACGATAACTAAAACTCTTATTAAAATAGACCAAAATAATAAATAAAGTTAACAAAAATAAAATTTTGAGATGGAAGATTTTCCCTCCAACAAAAGTCATAACTCATAAAGCTCAGATTATACAAATTGAAATTATTGTCCATCTTTGACTCTATTGAATCATATAGAATATTGTTAGACATGCAGTTATTACCTTATCTTCGTCCTCTAATTTTTTCTTTTCTTTAAAGTTGAGAAGCATTTCTAGAAATTTATTTTTAAAAATTAATTATAAAGAAATAAATTACTTATCTTTGAAGGTCTGTTTGTTTGGGCAAAAAAAAAAAAACGCAAAAACCCTACTTAAAAAAAAAGGTTTAAATCACAATTAAATCTACATTTTAACCACGATTAAGTATAAAAAGCTTTTACTGCGGTTTGGGACTGCAGTCTAAACACGGTTAAACAGAAATTTTAAACCTTCCACCGAAATAAAAAGAAAAAAATTTAGGTATATTTAGAGCATAATATACTTAAAAAATTAAGGGAAAATTAAATTTGTATAGATGATTCAATATACATTACAAATGGGATTCATGTACCAAATAAATCTTAACCGTGTGTATAAATGACGTGGCGTCAGCATCAGTCGAGCACCCTTCAGATTTGTCGCGACAGCTGAACTCCCTTTGCAAGCACTGTTCTGGCTGGCAATACTCCTCCTCCTCGTCGTTTGACCGCCGGTCGACGTCCGATGCATGACCCAAGTCCGTCAGTCTCCTCCTTCACGTTCTGCAGCCGTTCCCCCTCATAAAATAGGGCCTAACATCCAAGAAGCCCCCCACCGTCATTCAAGTCGTGGCGTCTCATGGGGGTCACCGTTAGATGTCCCACGGGTCCCATTTTCAGATTGTCAACCTCTCCTTCCCTCCAATCTTTGACCACGATTTGCCACCTCAGATTTGTAGGTTTTCTTCCTCCATTTTTGAATTTGCTTTATTAAGTTAAAAAAATTGAATAACGTTAAGCTAAAACTACTCAGATCTCTTGTTTTGGTAAATGAGTCAAATGATAAATGTTGGTCTTCCTTTTGTCTATACTAATTCTGTACTAGCCAAACATAATTTTTTTTTTCTTTATGTTTAGTTCTTTAAAATCTTACAGCCATATACGTTATGAAATAAATTTTACTTTGATTTATTTATTTTACTTGTCCATACTTCATACTGTTGTAGATGTTGAAGAATTCTACGACCAATGTGATCTTGTTTAGCTACACTCTCCTTAGTCCTTCGTGGTTATGTTATTTTTCTGCATTCTTCAATGTGTTGCTGATATTTTTTTAGGCATAGCATGTGAAGTCTTTGTGTGCAGCATCAATTGCGTTTTTAAACAATAAATGGAACTTTTAACTTGTCACTGCTAGATGGTAAAATGCAGTCTGAGCCTCTCATTAAAACTCAAATATCATTCTATTGATTGTTGATAAGGTTTAAAGGTGTTTTTGCACTAATTTCAGGTAAAATTTGTTTGCTTTTATAGGGTTTACAATTAGCACTTTTGTTGCCTTCCTCCTTCTTATTAATATATGGACCGATAAACTAGTTCTATGCAATTATACAATGATATATATGTGCTGGCACTACAATTCTCAACTTTCAAGTTATTTGTTTTGTGATGAATTTAGGTTGGTATAGCCTCTTGAGTGGAAGAAGCATACTGACTGAGGTTTTCTGAAATGGTAGCCCAGTTATGTTTTTCATTAATGCATTAAGTGTTTTGTTCCTTTTCCTTAATTCACATTTAATTAATGAACAATGATTTAGTGATTGTTTAAGGTTGTTTATTTATGCCACGATCAATTTATTAACTTGCAAACTATAGGGGATCAGACTTTGAGAAAAATGATTTGATTGATCTGTTGCAGCATTTTGAAACACTTGTGGAAGACCACTTCAGCCAACGCTTCTGACATATACTTCTTGCTTGTAAGGGGTATAGCGAAGGAACTCCTATTGGATGTGCTTTTGGATTGAAAAACCAGTGCACAAAAGTCAGAACAGGAACTTAAAAAAGTTTTAAAATTATACTTGCTAAGCTCTTTCCCACGCTTGTACAGGCATTTTCTAATAAAGGAATTTATTGTAGCTAGTTTGTTCAAATGCAAAAGTAACTGCGCTACGTAAGTTACAAGTGACTGTCGAGCTTCTTGATAAGAACATTTGAACCATATGTATGATATAAATATGTTGTCTTGTATCTATAAGATACCCTATGCATGCTTGTTAAATGAGAAAAACTGGGAATAAAGTAATACTGGTGTCTGCTTTGCACTTGACACCCTCCGAAAACATTTTATTAATATAGATAGGCAAGTTAGTTACAACCCTCTGCATATCATGCGTCAGGTGGCAAATAAAATAATATTCTCTAGCTAACAAAATCTAATAAGCCTATACAAAATGACAGCTCAATAACGGAAGGAATAAAAGAAAATAAACGTGACTAAATACAAAGCATGGCCATGCAGTAACGTCACACTATTTCAGCTGCAGTGGTGAATTAATGAAACTTCCTAACACCTCCCTTCAAATGAGAAGGTGGAAAGCACACCTCAAGTTTGTGCCATAAAAGACAAAAAAGAGAGTGAGACAGAGCTTTAGTGAAACAGTCTGCTGTTTGGTTTGAAGTAGGAACATAACGGATTGCTAGTTCTTTGTTTAAGACTTTGTCTCGAGTAAAATGAACATCAATTTCTATATGTTTTATTCAATCATAAAGGACTGGATTCAGAGCCAAAGGCAGCAACGCTGGTGTTATCACACCATATAACTAGAATACCTCTAGAACAGAATCTGATTTCTTTTAACAGAGATTGAACCCAAGTGAGCTCTGTAGCAGCATTAGCAAGAGATCTGTACTCGAACTCAGTACTAGATTGAGCCACTACCCTTTGTTTTCTTAAAGACCATGCAACTAGCATGTCACCAAGATAAACACAAAAACCACCAATGGATCGTCTATCATCTGGGCAAGAAGCCCAATCAACATCAGAGAAATAGGTGAGATTTAAAATATCTAAAGGTTTGATGTGTATTCCATAATTCTACGTGCCCTTAAGATATCTAAACACTTATTTAGTAGCTTACCAATGTAGTGTAGTAGGAAAACTCAAAAACTAACTCAGCTTGTTGACAGTATAACTCAAGTCTGGTCTAATATTAGTTAAATATTGAAGAGCTCCTATAGCACTTCTGTATGTAGTTGGATTCTTAAGTAGCTCACCTTCCTTGATTGAGAGTAGCTTACCAGCTACCATAGGAGTCGGACATGGGCTCGAATTGAGCATGCCAACATTTTTTAGAAGATCAGTAGTGAATTTACTATGAGTTAAATATATACCAGTTGAATCACGATAAGCTTCAAAACCCATAAAGTAATGAAGAGAGCCAAGATCTTTAGTTAAGTTCAATTACAAAATGTTCCAAACGACATGAACTATTTTTTGTGATGATTATGTCATCAACATCAATGAGGATGACGATTATCTGAGTTTCATCCTTAAACAGAAACAATGAATTGTCACTTTTGGAATTATGAAATCCCCATTTAAGCAATGTGCTTCAAAGCCTTTTCAAACCATGCTCTTGGTGCTTGTTTCAACCCATATAGAGCCTTTCTTAGTTTACACACATGTTCTAGTTTGTTCTTATCAACAAAGCCCTTTGGTTGCTTCATATATACTATTTCTTCAAAGAATTCATTTGAGAATGCATTGTTGATATCAAGTTGTTTGATCTCCCAGTCAAATGAGACAGCAATTGTGAGTATAATCCTAATAGTGGTAAATTTTATCATTGGACTAAAGGTTTCTCAAAAATCAATGCCAAGATCTTGTTAGAAGCCTTTTGCCACAAGTCTGGCCTTATGTCTTTGAATAGAACCATCTAAGTTGTATTTTATTTTGAAAATCCATTTACAATCCATTATATTTTGTTGTCCATCGTGAGGAACTAGAGTCCATGTGTCATTTTTCATTAAGGCATTGTATTATGCTATCATTGCATCTTTCCAGTGTGGAATTTTTAAGGCATCTGTTACTTTAATGGGTGGAGTTTCCAAGTTTTCTGGTTCAACAGAGACGACACTAATATAAGGATGTTTAGTTTTGAAAATACCTCTTTTTCTTCTTGTTACCATTAGACGTATGTTTAGTTGTTTTGTGTTTATGGAGTGAGAAGTGAGACCTTAATCTAAAATCTAATGATATGAAATCTGATTCTGAACTTGTAGTCTATCAGGATCAGGTAAAGTTAACTCCTAAGTTGCTTCATCAGTTGAGTTAGAGAGATTTGAGATTCTGTGATGCTGACTTGTTCCAAATGTACTTGGAGTATTTAAGCATTCATCACTGCTGGGAGAGATGGAGTTTGAATTTCATATCTCAAAATCACTGAGTGAACCAACAAATGCTTCATTTTGGTTTTTTCGATCCTGAGATGAAGAAATAGGTAAGGAGAAGAATGATGTTGGCACTGGACTTGTTTGAGTTATTTGTTTGGTATTCAAGAACCCAGATTCAAAAGGAAAGGATTCTTCATTAAAACACTACATGCTTGAAATATATACTCTTCCACTAGGACTTAGACATTTATGTCCTATATGAGCATTGCTGTACCAGAGAAATACACATCTGACAGTGTGAAATTGAAGCTTATGCTGGTTGTAAGACAAGGGAAACATGCACAGCCAAAGGATTTAAGATTCTTATAGTCAAGTTTAACTTTATAAAGCTTGGCATATGGTGATACTTCTTTCAAGATAGTAGTAGGCAGCCTATTTATGAGATGTACCGTAGTATGGAAAGCCTCCCACCCATAATACAAGGGCATCTTTGCTTGTGCTAAGAGTGTTAAGCCCAATTCCACTATATGCCGGTGCTTTCTTTCTGCCCTTCCATTTTGAAAAGAGGTGTATGGATATGAGTGTCGAAATTAAATGCCAAAGTTCTGCACTAAATCAGTGAAGCTTCTAAACTCACCACCCCAATCAGTTTGTAAGGTTTTGATTTTGTATTCGAACTGGTTTTCAGCTAGATTTTTGAATTGAACAAAGGCACTGATAGCTTCTCCCTTGTTTTTCAGAGGATAGATCCATGTGAACCGACTATAATCACCTAGAAAGTGTATATAGTATTTATATCCATTCATGGAGTTTATTGGAGTAGGACCCATAGATCTGCATGGACTAATTCTAGTGGTTTTTTGACATGAGAATTAGAGAGCTTGGAGAGAAGAGCATGAGATTTGCCATATTGACAAGCATAACAAAAACTAAAGTTTTCATTAATTTTGAAATTCTAATTACAATCTTTTAAGATTCTTGACAAAACCTTGTTGGAAGGATGTCCCAATCTACAGTGCCACTGCTTAGTAATAGAAATTAAGGCAATGAGGGAGTCTTGTGAACCATCTTGAAGTGGCTAAGTGTAGAAATATTTTGATGATGATAGATGTTTTTGATATGATTTGTTGAACTTGTATAGACCATCACTGGTTTTCCCTTGCATTAGTATCTTTCCTGTCGACTTGTCCTTCACAAGACAACCACAAGAGTCAGATTCTACTAATATATCATTATCACAAGTTAGTTTAGAAAGACTGGTTAGATTTTTTGTAATGTTCGGAGCATGTAAGATTTCTTTCATTACTAGAGGTTTTTCATTGTCAAAAGAAAAAACAGATGTGCCAATGGTTTGAATCTTAATTCCATCACCATTACCCATAAACAATTTCTTCTTACTGGAATAAGTTATTGGAACTTCAATATGATTAGGGTCATTAGTAACATGATTGCTCACGCCACTATCCATATACCAAGCATTATCATTGACTGTCTGTGGTGAGGTTGCATAGTGAGCAGAATAACTTCCACTGCTATAGTGAGCAACACCACTTCGTGTTTGATCAAATCTTCCATTTACTTCTGAGGGTGTTGCAAAGTTTTTATCAAATCGTTAGAAACAGTTTGCAGCAATGTGTCCTGCTTTGTTACAAACTTGGCAGATTGGTTTGTTGTTTCTATTGTAGCTTCTTCCTTGGCCTCTTGAACCTCAACCTCCTCTCTGATTGTTGCCTCTCCATTGTCCTCTTCCAGAGTCAAAGAATGAGTTACGATGTTGGAAGTGAGTGTTATTATCAAGCTTTGCCATATCTGCAAAAGGATTATTGATATTTAGGTTAGCATTCAGTTGTTCAAGTCTGGACTTGTAAGTGAGAAGAGTCGCCTGCATGTCAAGCCAGGTAAGGTCAATTTTATCAGATAACTGAACAACAATGGGTGTATATTCAGAATCGAGTCCTGCTAGAGTCTGAGTAATTAGATCATTCAATGCCACAGGGTTTCCAGCCAGAGTAAGATTATAAGCAATATTTCGCATTTTGTTTAGATATTCTTCCATGGTCATTGTCCCCATTCGAGTTCGTTGAAATTCACTCTTTTAAAGAGTGATTCAGGACTTGGTATGAACCCCTAAAAAATCCTTAGTAGCCTTCCAGAGGTCTCTTAATGTCTTGTAGTTGATCATTTACGAGGCAACTTCCAGAGTCATGGAATTCCTTAACCATCCTAAGAGAAGTTGGTCTGTAGCCACCCATTCTTCATATGATGGATTTACTTTGGTCTCTGCTCCTTCAGAGATCATTTCAGGAGGAGGTGCTTTTGTACCAAGGATGAAGTCGTCTAACTTGTATCCTCTAAGTATAGGAAGAATCAGGGATTGCCATAGTAAATAGTTTCCTCTATCCAACTTGATTAAGTGAGCTAATGAACGAGTTATTATTTGGTTCAACAGGGGAAGAAATCATAGAGTTGTTTGAAGGGTTTGCAGCAGAAGATGAATTTGCAGAATTCATGGTGTGAGCCCAGTGCTCTGATACCAAGATGAGAAAAAATGGGAATAAAGTAATGCTGGTGTCTGCTTCGCACTTGACACCCTCCAAAAACATTTTATTAATATATATAGGCAAGTTAGTTACAACCCTCTGCATATCATGCGCTAGGTAGTAAATAAAATAATATTCTCTAGTTAACAAAATCTAATAAGCCTATACAAAAATGACAGCTCAATAACAGAAAGAATAAAAGAAAATAAACGTGACTAAATACAAAGCACAGCCATACAGTAGTGTCACAATATTTCAGCTGCACTGGTGAATTACTGAAACTTCCTAACATTGTTCAAACCCACAACTTCTCTGTTCTTTATCAATAGACCTTGTGTTTATGTATCATTTAATGGCTTGCAAATGTAAAATATGAATTGTGAAACCGAATAGTTGGAGTGGTATGCAGGTTTATAACATTGATAATACAGAAGGGGAAAAAAAATAGATGTTAAGAATATTAAAAAAAAAAATGAATTTCGCAGTGGTTTAAACGGCTGCCTTTGCCTTCCATTATTTAGCCACAATTAAAGAAACCGTAACTAAGTTATGGCTTAGCCACGGTTGAGTTACAGTTTAGCCATGGTAATCTTTGTAGTTTTGTAAAACCATGGCAAAACCTTTCACGGCGGACGGCTTTGCTGCAGTTTTGCAAACTGCAGTTAGGCAATTTAGCCGCGGTTAAACTGCAAAAATTTTGCAGCAATACTGCAATTTTTTTTTCTTGGGTAATAAGAGAAAGGGATTCAGTTTACAAAAATGCATTTGATTCGTCCATTGTCGAGCTAATTAGGAATGTTGATGAGAATGCCTCTCTATCTACTGTAGCCCAGCAAAGTTAGAGTGCCTTGGAGCCGAAATAGGAGAAGTCCATTTTGCCCTTCTTGTTGTTCAAGGAAGGAACCCATCTGTCACCTTCAAAAAGAGCCAGACTCGAAGTAGTTTGCAAAGCGCAAGAAAGAATCCAAGCAGATCAGACACATTCCTTCTCCAAATTCACCTCCTTCAAGTCCAAATTGCGTAACTCCCAATCCACCCCAAAATCAAGACCCACCACAATCCTCTGCTCTGCATCTTCTTTTGAGAAAAGCTCCAATGCATCGCAGCTTCAAGCATTCTCCGCCGCACTCGCCCTCTCCTCCATCCTCTTCTCCGCCCCTTTTCCCGGTGCTGCCAACACCTCTGGTCACACCCCTTGCAAGGAATCCAAGTAGTTCGCAAAGTGTGAGAAGTAGCAGGGGAACAAGCTGGAGTCGTTGTTGAGGCTATACACGTCGGTGTTGGCATTCAAGGCGACGAGGAGATCGAGTTTTTTGCTTGACATTGAATAAAACAAAATCAAATTTCCTTTTTTTGTTTAGTAGGAACATTTTTGTCCTTTTATCCTTTGGTTTGTTCATTCAACCAAATATGTAAGAAATAAGGTATTTCCTCTTCTTTTTATTTCACGCCAAGTCTAAAGTACACAACACCTTTCATTTTAGTATCTCCTTTTTTGTTACATTACTCATAATTTTGCGAATCCAACCCCGAATAGATAGGTCACGGCTAGGTAGTGAAGTCGATAAGAGTGATATAATGGCAAAGCCACAAAGGGATTTAGATAACAGTTAAAAGAAAAAAAAAAAATCACAAGCCTTTCCACATACATAATTATTGAGACACATTAATCAGAATTTTCCAGTGTTATCGACATATTTATACGTATCACCGTTGGTGTATTGTTACATAATTATAATTATTTTAGATTGACACGGACAATCAACAGATACTGAACTCCTTTTCATGAGTTCGATTCTTTCATCTAAAATGATAATTATGTGAAAAAAGTAATAATATGATAATCTTTTATATTTAGTTATAATGAAAATATGTATAAGATAATGGTCAAACTTTTTTTATTAATTTCAAACTAAAAATGTCATATAGAGTCAAAGTCATGATCTTAGGCAATTGGCCTCATTTTCTACAAAGAGAAAAAAAGGTCATGATTTAGTGTACACTAAACTGTATCTCATTGTGAAATTCAGTGGCCAATAGGCCAAGCCCGTTCCACCAAAAGGCTTGCAGGATTTGAGTTTCATTTTATATAAATATTTACTTATTTACTTTTAGTTTCAATCTCAAAGTTTGTAAAAGTCAAAGTCACGATTTGATGCATACAAAACCTCATCTCGTTTCACTGTGAATTTCAGTGACGTATGGGCCAAGCCCATTCCACACAGGTCTGCGACCCAACTCTTTCAACAGCTTCCAGGCGAAGAGAGGAATCTTAGGGCATTTTGTAGACTTGATTGTTTTAAACCCAAAAAAACAAAAAAATTATGAAACGTTAGAGCTCTATTTGGTTGGATAAATATTAAATATATAAATAGAAAAAAAACTTAAAAAATATGTAAGTGAAATAAGAAATGATACTTATATTTTTATTTTTGAAAAAAATAATAAAAAGACGTATATTTGTTGAGTAATGATTATAAAAATATAATAAATATTATTAATAAAAAATAAATTACATTGCAGACTACGTTGCAATGAACAAACCAAACAAGCTGTAAATCTATCCAAGGAAAAGAATTGATTGTGTTGTTTGCTTAAACAGAAAACAAGAACATAATTCAAGAATGAAGGACCATCTTTATTTAAAAACCAATATTGCTTTGTGACCTATACTATACCATTCTTATTAAGAGTAAAATGAAAGAATTATGATTGAGATAAACTAATTACATATCTAATTATCTTGTCAACACAATTAAATCCTTAGAGTTGGAGGTCTTTCTAAACGTATATAGTCATACATAACTCCTTGGAAAGGATTAATGGCACATGAGTATTGTTCCCTTCCACTAAATGATTGCTCAGAAGATCAATGCTGAACAACCAATATAATCCATGGATTCCATACCTTGCTATGGTATCCTCTTGCTTTTGTAATTAATAGATACATTACATTATTTAAATTACCTCATAACCTGTGCAAAGAGCCCGTCTTGATGATACGTGTCAACACCAATAGTATAAACTGGATCATTATTTGGATATAAATAAGCCTAACGTTCCCACAATTCATATTGCCTAAATCTGTCAAAGTAAAAATTACTGTTTGCATGAAAGGAAAGGAAAGTGTGCATATTGATAGCAACTATGGGTTATGGTCTAACTTGTCATTGGATTGTACAATGTATAATTTATTCATGAGTTTAGGATAAGGGTCTGGGATAGGGATCTAGAATTCTACGGCCGAATGATTTGGGATTCCCATTTCCCAAAAGGTAGGACCATTTATTGGAGGACTATATGCAAGTAAATCCAATTTGATTAAACAAAACAAATGAATGAGCGGGTTTGAAATTTGGGTTTAGATCAAACCGGAAGGATATTGAAGAAAATGTTGAACCTGATGTGATGGTGATTGTAGCATTATATTTTTAATCATCAATAAAGCCAGGAACCCATGCAAACGAATTATAGTCCTCTGGTGTAACATTCTTTATCACGAAATAGCCCTCCTTGTCAGCTTCGATCCAGAATTGATAAACTTAAGATATCATAAAATTGAAAATTTGAGTTCAGAATTAATAACCCTTGTTGCCAATAACCCTTCACAACAAGAAATACCTTGCTTTCTCTTTGCCATTATCCTGCGGCAACAGGCAGAGCTAGACCAACATAAGCAGATCTGGCATATAGAAATCTGCCTCCGCTGATATACCGATCTTGAGCTAGTAATCTTCTAGCCATCCTTCCACGTTGAGTGGGTGGAATGAAATCTTGTGATTGATGGAAATCACAAGGCCAGCTTTGGGCTTCCTTAAACATCTAATTCAATCAAATAACACATTATAACATTGCTTAAATTTTGCACAAATTAACTTAAGCAAAGGGAAATTAGTACTTAATTACCTGTTGTAAAGCATCTAGCCAGAGCGTTTGTGTATCCCCACTGCTTGAAATAGAGTTAAGATACACAAAAACAAGGCCAAAAACCTTCTTATAGGTCTCCCCTTCTTGAAATGCTATAGTTCCCTCCTCCCCAGCAGTGGATGGTCACAAACATCTATAATTCACTCAAATTGAGCAAATTAAACGGGAAAATAGAAAGCTACTTTGTTGCGGAGTGTCTGGTGGGGACCCATGGCTTTTGCCTCATGCCCATATCAACTATGAGTTTTGTTTTCACCACATATGGATTTGGGTTGGTTTTTGTTTCAACCAACATAGAAAGCGAAATAATATAATTGCACACCATTTTAATTTAAATAACTTATTGTTTTTGCGTACAATTAATGTTATAAATATATAGATAAATTAAAATTTATTACAGCACAAATTCAAATTAAATTTAATTAAGAGTGTAACGCACTCATTCTTTTATTTTTATTTTTGGTGGTATCATTTTGTTATATTTTGACTTATGCTTTACCTTGTGTAACTACGAAGTTTCATGTGAAGTTGGAGGATTTTTTGCAGTTTACAAGAAAAGTGACATCATACATTTAGAGAGAGAGATAGATTGAGAGGATGGGATCAATATTAAAAAATTGCTTGGGATCAATATCAAAAAACAGTTTCCAACATTAAAAATGATCAGTTTTTCTTCCTCCAACTATATCCTATGCAATATTGCAAAGGATATAGTTCAGAAGTTGGAAACTTAAAGAGAGGATAAAGGGGCCAACATGAGACGTGAGGTCTTGCAAGATGGGCCCAGCATTGCGAAACTCGTTGCTAGGTGTTATTATCCAGATGCCCATGGGCGCATCAGAATTGAAGCTAATCCAACCACGGACTCTGCTGTCTTTATTCTTACAAGAGTACTGGTATTTGTCGTCCGCCTGAACTCACGGGCATTTTTAAATCATATCAAAACAAAGAGTACTCTACACAGAAATAATATGCATTTTAACAATTAAGAATTCGAATTAAATTCAAATGTTGATCTACACATACAGATTCAATTTGAGCCTTCCATTGTACAAATACTGTGGTAAAAAAAAATTTTGACAGAGAGAGAGAGAGAGAGGTACTCAGATGGTGAGCCTTGGCGCAACGATAAGGTTATCGCTAAATATTTTGGAGGTCACGGTTCAAATCGAAAACAACCTCTTTATAAAAAATAAGAATAAAATTGTGTACATTTACTCTTTCCAAATCCCTCTAGTAGGAGTCTCGTGCACTAGGCCGCTCTTTAGAGAGTGAGGTACCTCTCCTCCAAAGTCTTCGTTAGATGGCTGGGTTAAGAGAACAGCTTCAGGATAAGCTAGGATTTGCCCACTTTCTTCCATGGTTGGCATGGATCTTTTCCTATCGTCTGATATAGCCATATAGTGGAACCTGTACAGTATGTGACCTTTTTCATTTGTTTCAGGGAATGGGTTCTTTAAATTTACTTCCTTACCAATCTTTCTGGTAGTTACCTGTCTTTCTGGAGCTTGTAAATAATCCTAATTTGATCAAACCCACTGCTGGAAATCCTTCTGGGCGCAGAATAAAATCCAGAATAGCCTCGTCGCAATATATACGTGAAAAATTAGATTTTATCTCATACGTAGTTAATTAACATGTAACATGGATGTCTCTGTTTGTTCCCAAATTGTATGAAAAGCAAAACTTAGAATCCACCTTTGGTCTATGTTTATGGGGACTCTTGTGCTTTCCATGGAAGATTTCCATGTTCTTATACACAAAATCTCCCCTTGGGTCTCGTCTGCTGCTACAATTGAAAAATCGGTCCCATTGATTCTGCAGTGTTTGTGTATATATAATAATCTCTTAAATCAGTTCGGTGCAAGAAGTTTGCATTACTTTATTTGTAATTAATAAGAAGATAAATATTATTGAACCTCTGAAAAGTGCTATTTTTTCCTGGTTTATTCCAAACTACATCAAAATAACTGCAAACATGAACGTGAGAATTC
Source organism: Erythrophleum fordii (assembly GCA_032878935.1). NCBI lineage: Eukaryota > Viridiplantae > Streptophyta > Magnoliopsida > Fabales > Fabaceae > Erythrophleum > Erythrophleum fordii. The sequence goes on along the minus strand of JAVQMF010000053.1, from coordinate 39,960,127 downwards.
TTTCAATTTTTATGATAAACTTTGCTGGATTAATTATTTTTTTAAAGAAAAGTTGAACTTTAATTGGATTCATATCATAAAGAAGTCTGAAGCAGGTACCCTGTCTTGCTCTTCGTTACGAGATTCTAGTAAATTGTCGATTCCATTATACGATATTCTAAGAAAATAGCCCTAAACCAAGTGATTTGGACGATGCCATTGTCAATCACCACTTTTCCATGATCTCTTGCATTCAGCTTAACTGCAGAAAAAGAAGGTCTGGGTTTTGGAGTGTTGATCCCTCGCAAATCTCTTTTCATATTGGAAACAAGCATGGAAAAGGGAAGGATGTAGAATGTTGCAGCATATGAAACGTGAAAACATGGGAACGTGAGAACGTGAGAAAAATGCAGATCGTGGGAAGCAAATCACGTTGGCTGGCAACATCTCCATAACGGTCCGAAAATTAAGGGATTCGTGAGGTGATATCCCACATCTCAGAACGTGGCATTTTCTTCGGCAAATGATGGAATTGCCGTTGAGAGAGTTTGCCTATAAATACAGGGTCCCTGAGCTCGGTTTTACATTGCTACACACCATCATTTAGTAGAACAAGAGCTTAGAAGCATCCCTGGGCTTTCATACGTCAAAATTCTGATCAGAAAAATAGAGTCTTCGAGCAATGGCTGGAGGTAAAACTTCGATCCATTTTTATCCATTTGGATGTTATAAATGTGTTTCTATATATCCATAGAATCTTTCAGTTGGTATCAGAGCATGAATATACCTCTGTCTTGTTGTGTTTTTGAACTCAAAAACGTTAAATTTTTGGTTAATTTGGGTTCATTGATAGAGCCATTTTTTCATCATTTTGATATTAAAAATGAAATCTACACGAAATTCTGATAAAAATGGACTCCTGGATCATCCAAAACGGAGCTTGGAAACTCAAAAACCGACCGGGTTTCCATTTGGGTCCGAAACGGGTCGGGTCGACCCGTCTGACCTAGACGGAGGTTGATATGGCAAATGGGTGTAAACGACATGTCGTTTTGGGTGTTTTTAAATAAAATGACTCTTTTGGCGCATGGAGGATTTGAACTCCTGACCCTGGGTATAAAGTCAGGAGTCTTAACCACTGAAGCCATGCGTTGTTGCTAGCATGTGTTCGCAACATTTAATATATATATATATTTTCTATTTTGTGGTATTTTCATTAATTTCCCTTTTATGATTTATATATATATGTTTATATATATTATCTTCTGATATTAAATATATAAATAAATAAATAAATAAATAAATAAATAAATAAATAATTTTTTTTTTGAACAAAATATTTTTTGGCCAATATTTAATTAAAAATTAAAAGTAATTTGTTTTGTTGGCCATTTATTTTGTTTAAAATTATGAAGTACATTTTAATTTTGTCCAAATTTTGGCAAAAATATTATAGATAAAATTAAATTAATTTTGACAATATTTAGTTATTTATTTGTCAAAATAATTGTGAAATTAATTTTATAAAATTTGCCTAAATCTTGAAATTTTAATTAATTTTAGGCAAATTTTGGCATATTTAATTATAATAATTAATTTATGGTGTCATTTAATTTATACCTAAATTTTAAAAAAATAATTAATTTTTATTTTTAGGCAATATTTATGGCACATTTAGATTAATTTAAAGAGAGAATATTAATTAAATTAATTAGTCATATTTTGTTGATTAATTGATTAATTATTGAAATTCTCATTGTGTATGCTTGTTTATGCATTATGTTAAATTCAAGCATGTAATTTCATTTAGATGTCATGTGAATTGTGTATTTTTAATTTAATTAAAGTTTAGCCACAGCACCTTTAATTATTTTAAAATTATACATTAAGTGTTATAATCACATAAAGTAAAATGACATCAAATTGTAATTAATTATATTTAATATGATAATTATTATCCTACAGGAATATTATCATATTTCATATGATTAATTAGGATGGAATAGTAAGTTTTCTTTTCTTGATTTACCCGCAGGAATTAAGAAAAGAATATAATTTACTAGTTTTATCATTAGTATATGAGTCTAATTAAATAAAATTTAACCCACAGGTAATTTTATTTGTTACTAGGCTCATAATTTGAATTGATATGCATTGCATTGGCATAACATATCATTTAAGAATATTTATTTGTCTCAAATTATTAACATAGCATGTAAATTGTGCAGCTTTTCAACCTTTAAATATTTCTGATTTTCAAGTTCCTGAATTAACTGGAGATAACTATAATATTTGGAAGGAGAAAATACTTCTCCAATTAGGGTGGATGGACGTTAATGATGCAATCAGAAAAGATGAACCTCCTAAACCCATGAATATTAGTAGTACATCAGAAGTAAATGTTTATGAACGTTGGGAGCGATCCAATCGTCTAAGTATGATGTGCATTAAGACTAAAATATCAGCTAGTATTCGTGGGTCTATTGGAGAGCATCAAAACGTTCGAAGTTTGCTTAAGGCTATTGATGAACAATTTGAATCTTCGGATAAGGCCTTAGCAAGCACCTTAATGACAAAGTTATCATCCATGAAACTTACTGGCATAAGAGGTGTACGAGAACACATCATGAAAATGAGGGATATAGTAGCTCAATTGAAAACACTTGAGGTTGAGATGTCAGATTCTTTTCTTGTGCACTACATCCTGAATTCTCTGCCACAACAATATGGGCCTTTCAAAATCTCCTACAACACTCATAAAGAGAAGTGGTCAATCAATGAACTTCTAACTATGTGTGTACAAGAAGAAGGAAGGCTCATAGCAGAGATGGGTGAAAGTGTACATACAGTGACACAAGGAAGGAAGAAAAGAAAGGCCAAGACAAAAGGGAAGGGCAAGGTTCCCATCCCTGAGGACATTAAGAAAGAGTCTAAGTGTTTCTTTTGTAAAAAGAAATGACACATAAAGACGGACTGTGTCAAATTCAAGGCTTGGCTTCAAAAGAAAGGTAACTCAATCTCATACTTTTGTTATGAATCTAATATGGTAGATGCTAGTAGTAACACATGGTGGATTGATTCTGGCTCAACAATTCACATCTCTAATACCTTGCAGGGCTTTCTAAGCCAAAGGAAGCCGGTGGGCAGTGAGCAATACATCTATTCAGGAAATAAGATGGGCTCAACTGTTAAAGCTATAGGAACATGCATATTAGTTCTTAATTCTGGTTTTATTTTGAATTTGGAGAAGACATTTTATGTACCAAGTTTCTTTAGGAACTTGATTTCAGTTTCCAAACTTGTACCATTGGGATATTGTTTTGAATTTTCAAGTAATGAATTTAAATTATTTTATAAATCTAATTTTATTGGCAATGGTACACTTTGTGATGGTCTATTCCAAATTCAATTACGAAATAGTAACCTTTATGACTCAATGCATGTTTCTAATAGTATAGGTATTAAGAGAAATGTTACTAATGAGGATTCCTCTATGTTATGGCACCGTAGGCTTGGTCATATCTCAATAGAGAGAGTGAAAAGATTAGTAAAAGATGGAGTACTCAATACTCTTGACTTTACTGATTTTAACACTTGTATAGACTGCATTAAGGGAAAGCAGACTAACATGACTAAGAAAAGTGCTAAGAGGAGTTCTAGCATATTAGAAATCATACATACAGATATTTGTAGTCCAGATTTGGACTCTAGTAGTCAGAAATACTTTATCACCTTTATTGATGATTACTCACGATACATGTATCTCTATCTGCTCAATAATAAGAATGAAGCACTGGATGCCTTTAAGATATTTAAGGCAGAAGTAGAGAAACAATGTGGTAAACAAATTAAAATAGTGAGATCTGATAGAGGTGGTGAGTATTATGGTAGATACACTGAAGATGGACAAGCATCAGGTCCATTTGCTAGGTTTCTTCAAGAGCATGGGATTGTTGCCCAATACACCATGCCTAGGTCACCTGACCAGAATGGTGTAGCTGAAAGGAGAAACCGAACATTGTTGGACATGGTGATGAGCATGTTGATTAGCTCTAAACTTCCTAAATTCTTGTGGATTGAAGCCCTTAAAACAGCAGTGTATATTCTTAATCGAGTTCCTACCAAGGCTATTGAAAAGACGTCATTTGAGTTATTTAAGGGTTGGAAACCAAGTTTAAGACATATGCGCGTTTGGGGATGCCCATCTGAGGTTAGGGTTTACAATCTACAAGAGAAAAAGTTAGACCCTAGGACTATAAGGGGTTACTTTATTGGGTATGCTGAAAAGTCTAAGAGTTATAGATTTTATTGTTCATCTCACAGTACTAGGATTGTGGAATCAAGGAATGCAAAATTTCTTGAGAATGACTTGATCAGTGGGAGTGATCAAACTCAAAACTTAAGTTCTGAAAATGATCAATCTAATGTTTAAATTCCTACATCAAGTGATAGATTGATTGTAATTCATGCCCCTCAAGTCCAAACAGGCATTGAACAACCAATCATTCAGGATCCACAACCTGTTGACATTGACCAAGTTGATCCAGTTAATGAACAGCCTTTAAGGACTGTTGAACAAATAGTTGAACAACATGCTCCCCAAGAGAATGTTAAGTCAACATTAAGAAGATCAACTAGGATGAGGAAGTCAGCAATTTCTAGTGATTATACTGTGTATCTACAAGAATCTGATTACAATATAGGAGCTGAGAATGACCCTGAAATGTTTTCACAAGCCATCAGTTGTAGAGAATCAAAATTGTGGCACAATGCCATGAAGGAAGAGATTGATTCTATGGCGTCTAATGGGGTCTGGGATCTCGTTGAGTTGCCTAATGGCTCTAAGGCTATTGGATGCAAATGGGTCTATAAAACGAAAAGAGACTTATTAGGCAACATCGAGAGATATAAAGCACGACTCGTGGCCAAGGGATTCACTCAAAGGGAAGGAATTGATTACACGGAGACCTTTTCTCCTGTATCTAAGAAAGATTCCCTCCGCATAATAATGGCATTAGTTGCTCATTTTGACTTGGAGTTGCATCAAATGGATGTGAAGACAGCATTCCTCAATGGAGAACTAGATGAGGAAGTATATATGAAACAACCTGAAGGATTCCCCTCTAGTGTCGGTGAACATTTGGTGTGCAAGTTAAAGAAATCCATATATGGATTGAAACAGGCCTCCCGCCAGTGGTACTTAAAATTTCATGATGTTATTTCCTCATATGGATTTGTGGAAAATGTCATGGACCAATGTATATACCAGAAGGTCAGTGGGAGTAAAATCTGTTTCTTTGTATTGTATGTGGATGACATATTACTTGCAACGAATGATAAGGGGTTGTTATATGAGGTGAAACAATTTCTCTCTAAGAATTTTGATATGAAGGATATGGGTGAGGCATCTTATGTCATTGGCATTAAGATCCATCGAGATAGAACTCAATGTATTTTGGGTCTGTCACAAGAAACTTATATCAATAAGGTCTTGGAGAGATTTCGGATGAAAGATTGTTCACCAAGTGTAGCACCTATTGTGAAGGGTGACAAGTTCAATTTGAACCAGTGCCCGAAGAATGATTTAGAAAAGGAACAGATGCATAACATTCCATATGCTTCTGCTGTTAGAAGCCTTATGTATGCTCAGGTTTGCACAAGACCTGACATTGCATTTGTAGTTGGAATGTTAGGCAGATATCAGAGTAATCCAGGTATAGATCATTGGAGAGCTGCAAAGAAAGTAATGAGGTATCTTAAAGGTACCAAGAACTACATGCTGATGTATAGACGGACTGAAAAACTTGAGGTAGTTGGCTACTCAGATTCGGATTTCGCTGGATGCGTTGATTCACAGAAATCAACATCAGGCTACATTTTCATGCTAGCCAGCGGAACCGTATCTTAGAAAAGCGCGAAGCAGACTTTGATTGCTACTTCTACTATGAAGGCAGAGTTCGTTTCTTGTTTTGAGGCAACTTCACATGGTGTTTGGCTTAAAGGCTTTATATCTGGGCTTAGAATTGTCGACACTATCCCTAAGCCATTAAAGATATATTGTGACAACTCAGCTGCTGTTTTTCTGGCTAAGAACAACAAAAGTGGAAGTCGAAGCAAACATATCGACATTAAGTACTTAGCCATTCGTGAACGTGTCAAGGAAAATAAAGTTATTATTGAACACATTAGCACTGAGTTGATGGTTGCTGATCCTTTAACAAAAGGCATGCCACCAGTAATGTTTAGGGGTCATTTATCTAGAATGGGACTTAGTTCCACTTTGTGTTATTGATGTATATATATATATATATCATTTGTAATAAAGCCTTTATTCATTTTAAAGTTGTTTTCTCATTTTACGTATACATTAAGTTTGAGGATAACAACATTAAGAGGACCCAGAATAAGCATATGGCTTATTCATAAAGTTAAGGAAACAAAATGCATTGTGATACATGGAAGGTATTACTTACTTATAGAGGACCTACCGCTATGATTCATGCATTTATGTTTCAGTTAAATGTTTGAATCTTAAGAAGCCATTTTCGAACCAAGTGGGAGAATGTAGAATGTTGCAGCATATGAAACGTGAAAACATGGGAACGTGAGAACGTGAGAAAAATGCAGATCGTGGGAAGCAAATCACGTTGGCTGGCAATATCTCCATAATGGTCCGAAAATTAAGGGCTTCGTGAGGTGATATCCCACGTCTCAGAACGTGGCATTTTCTTCAGCAAATGATGGAATTGCCGTTGAGAGAGTTTGCCTATAAATACAGGGTCCCTGAGCTCGGTTTTACATTGCTACACACCATCGTTCAGTAGAACAAGAGCTTAGAAGCATCCCTGGGCTTTCATACGTCAAAATTATGATCAGAAAAACAGAGTCTTCGAGCAATGGCTGGAGGTAAAACTTCGATCCATTTTTATCCATTTGGATGTTATAAATGTGTTTCTATATATCCATAGAATCTTTCAAAGGTTATAATCATAAATAATGTTAAAAAGCATTATGGAGTATATATATTACGCCATCATGTCCAAAGGTACAATTATTTCAAAGCATGCATGACATCAAATTGAATGAATATAAATATAAACAACTATATATTTGGAAGTAGATTGAAGTGGACTTGATCCAAGCCACTATATATTAATAGTGGTTAATAATTCTTTTTTCCCCTTATATTTTTCTTCCCCTTTCCCTTCAGGAAGTCCTTATTTGAAGTAAACTGAGAGACGTAATTCCCCAACAAGAGAGAGAGAGAGAGGTGAAATTTGTTTTCAAGGCAGAGACTTTCGGGAGCATGGATGGACTTTTAAGGCAATATTATTTATCATGAACAGAACAAGGAAGATTTTTGTTACTATTATGAAACACAACAGGGGATACAGAAAATGCAATTAATTTGCAGAGGATAAGTTACTGAGTTTGGTTATTTTGGCGAAGGATACAAATAATGTGACCCTACAGGTTGAGACACTAACAAGTAGACGGGAAATGCAGATGCAACAACAAGGGACCTCAATGGCTAACTTGCAAAATGTCTTTTCTCCCGAGGGACAAGTGAAAAGTAGCTTCATAATATCTATTGGAACCATAACAATAGAAAGATTAGAAGGGACATCGAATTTAAAAGTTCTCGTGTGAGAAGAAACCGGAACACATAAGACGGGTGACCGTGACTCGTTCTCTATTTTGTTCTTTTAACGATAACTTATTTTGGAAAGCATAAAAACAGTAACATCTATACAAAATGTCTTCGTTTTTAATTCTCTCTCTCTCTCTCTCTCTCTCTCTCTTGTTTTCTCTGTGTCACGTAAAGCAAAAACATCGAAGCTGCATAATTGAAAAAAAAAAAAAAAAAAACAGAAGGTGAGGGAGGACCCATCTGAGGTCTTCTCATCAGAACAACCACCCAGCAAGAAGCAGAATTGAACAGTCATTCCAAACCACCACAGCCAAAAATCCCGTTTCCTTCTCTCACCTATCTTCATCTTTTACAATTATAAAACCTGCAAATTAAAAGCTAGCAACTTCACTTCAGAAGAACAGAATGACATTATGATTATGAACCCTGATAGTGCTGTTAAGATGCAAAGAACGAAATTAAACATGAAGACCCAGAAAGAAAATCTTAGTTATTTTCTGAGAAATAACCCTGATAATTTGCAATGCAGACCCCGTTTCAGAGAAGCCATGGGAGATGAAAGACCAAGTGCGTGTCTTAATACAAGATTTTTTCTTTGGCCCCCTTTATTCTCTCTCTCTCTCTCTCTCTTCGTTACTAAATTAGTAAATTTTCCTTAGAACCTTCATAGGTAATTTTTAAAAAAAGTACACGCATTTACAAGTGAATGGCCTTTACATGTATAACTGTAGCACAACTCCAGCTTCTTTTTGATGTTACCACTTTTTTTAATTAATTATTTTTTATTTTTCTTTTGACACGGCTACTGAATACTGTGGTGGAGGGACAAAGTTGACCTGATTCCATTTGTAAATATAGCTTTTGTATTTTATGCTAAAATTTTAATATATTTTTTTAATTTGATGAAATTTTTTTAAAATTAATATCAGTTTGTTGTTGCTAAAAATTAAATTCATGAAGTTTAGATGAAAATTATTGCTTTAATGTCAAAATTTTTTCAAAAATTTTATATCACTAAAAAAAGTATACTTTTATAGTATATTGATTAAATAAAATATTAGAAATTGAAATTACAATTTTAATTTTTCACTTCTATATTAGCAATAGATAACAAAAGTGTAGCATAATCAATACTTTGATAAGTTAATAACTTAACATTTAATATTGAAGTCACTTAGTTGTGTTTCTAAATTTTAAATTGAGTTTGAAAATTACATCAAAAAGTTAAAAATTGAATATTGGAGGTGGGAGTATCATATTTTGAAATCTCACATTTAAAGAGAAAAAAAATAGGAAATAATAATAATAATAATAATAATAATAATAATAATACAGTTTTTTTGGCAAAAGTTATGCACATAATTCAATGTAGATTTAGTAGATTCAAGTTAAAATAATAAATAATAAATAATTATATAATATAAGTGTGGATCCAATGAATATAAATTTAAAAAAAAATGAGGGCATAATATCAAAACTTAAAACTTTAAAAATTTTAATTAAATGTGGCTTCATTGTGAGAGATTCTTTTGAAGTTAAAATAATTTATTTGACTCCTAAATTTTCTCACCCAAAATAAAAAATAGATAACAAACACAATATAAAATACCACAACATGAAAAACAAAGCTAAAGTACTTAAGGAATTAAATATTATAAATTTTTTATATACATGCCTTCTTATCTTTTTCTCCAATTTCGTGGATTATATGTAAACTTTTACTAAAAAATATAGATAGGGGAAGAGACAAGAAGTCACTTGTTTATGTGAATAAGTAAGGATATTTCGAGTAAACAAGGAAAAAATTAATAATAAAGTATTTTTGTAAAAATTATATACATAATAAATATGAAGATTTATTGCATTTAAATTAAAATATTAAATAATTTTCAAAAAAATTATATAATCAAATTGTGTATCTTTCTAGCTCCAATAGGTTTAAAATTTCAAAAAATTAAGAGGGGGGAGATAATATCAAATATTAATACTATATATATAGGGTTCTTAAAAGATTAAAGGGGCAATTACCACTCTCATATATATGAATGTAAAGGTTTTAGAATCTAGAATCTCCTATTTACTTTCCTAAGCATCACATAGAATGAACTCTTGCAACTAAATTCAATTGAATTAACAGCAATCATACTAATATGAGTAAAATTCTCCTTTAAGATAAATCACTGTGCTCATACTAAACCTATATCTGCTGTCATGATCATATACTTGTACAAACCCATTGCATATACATGTAAAATAATATTTGTAAGTTGTTCAAATGCAATTTACATCTATATACAATTACTATTTGAGCCTACTACTCTAGAAATTTACACTGTGATTGACCTTTGAATTCTTTCATAACACATCAAATGAATAATGGTTAGCCATTTATAAATAAAATAAAAGAGTAATAGATTAATTCAATTAAAAATGTCAAATGAGTAATCCAATTTCAACTTAATCGATAAATAAGTTTGTTTAAACTGTATCTAAAACCTAACTACTTATGATTTCAATCAACAACAAAGAAATAAAGAAGTAAAACAGATCCATAGATTGAAACCTAGAAAAAAGTAAAGAAAAAACAAATTCATTGAAGTCAACGATACATCAATAAGAGCTTCAAATCCTTTTATATCCAATTGATCTCCAAAACTCTCTTTCAAGTTGTTCCTTACATCCATTCTGCATCTCTTTCCAATCTTTTCGCCCTTCCCTCGGGATGTCAAAGCTACCTTTCAAAATGCCCCAATTTTAGTTTAGCGTGAGTAGCCTACGTTGACATCACCCATATACACAGCCTTCGAGAGATCACTTTAATTTTATGTATAACTATGTAGATAAACATGACCTACCTTATGTGCTCTTGATTTGCTCAAAAGGCTTTTTTCTTTTCTTTTTTTTTTTTCTGTGTGCCTATGAAGATCTGCCAAGAGGCCATATAGAGCACTAAATTTGCTCTCTTTTCAATTAAAAGGCTTATGTGCTACTACTAGCAACTCCTGATTCAAAACATAATTAAATTGCATAAGTCACAACTGAATGAATCACCAAAATTCCATATTTCCATGCAATTACACAAGTATAATTTACATCTAACAAATAATATGATAAGCTAATATGTTAATTATAGGCTTAGTCATTGGAGTCTTGTTGAGAAACATGTGACTATTAAGTACTGTGAAATTTTTGTTGATGCCTTGTTTAATAGGAGTTTGAGTTGTGTTTTTCAAGGACACTTTGGTGTATTTTAACATTTAGTTTGGTTAAACTAAGTGTTTTGGACATATTTCTTTTGCTATTCCATCTAATTTAGTTTTGAAACCTTGTTAGCATTTTAACATTGTTTTCCTTATTCGATTCAATGTTCTTGATTTGCCATTTCATTTCTGGATTTTATTACAGTGCATATTGATTATTTGATATTCTTGGTATGTTATGTTGATCTATTCTTACTTTATCTAACAATTGATTAATGCTATCTAGAGTAGTGAGCTTATTTAACATTAGGTAGGATTTACTGGTTAACCTAATTTGGTATTTTGATAGACACTTAAGATTTTTGGATATTTTAAGTTGTAACTCCTACTCTTCCTCTTATGTTTTTACTAGGATCTCTAGTCTAAAATGGATCCCCTTGTTCTAAGTTTGAAGTATATTTATCTCCTAACTAATTTTAGCATTGATCCCAATTGAGTAATCAATCGTAAACAAAAACCAAATCCATAGGACAAAATCTAAAGGAAAGAACAGATGAAGGTGGATAGTCATGGGAAGGGTTTGTAAATGAGCACGAGATAAAGAATGGGGCACTTACCTTGTGATTTGACTTTGAAACTAACACTAGAGAAAGGAGAAGGAAAATGGTCACAACCAATAACAAAACACTAGAAGAGCACACATAAACCATCTTAGCATGTCAAATTCAAAAATTGGTGAGGGAGGAAGGAATCAGGAGGGAATAAAGAGCTAAGCAAAAATGGAGAAATAAGATAGGAAAGAATTTGAAAATAATGGACTTACGTGTAGTTTTTTATGTCTTTACTGTCAAGTTTTTTAATTAAAACATAACAAGTGTATGGTTTTCCAATAATAACATGATAAATATATGATTTTATTGGGAAATCATACACCTTTCATGTTTGTATTAGACAACCATAAATTTGTCATATTTTTATTGGAGAATCTAACAATAAGGATACAAAGAATTATATATAAGTTTTTCCATTTGAAAGTGGCTTTAATAAAAAAAAAAAAGGATATAACCCTCATATACTGGCAATTGCGAAATCACCAATATTGTTAGGAAATAGAGGTGAATTTTTAAAATTGCTAGTAAATGGCCGCCTCTATTTGTCTCCTTTATTATGTTTCAATTAGTAGACTAATGATGACTTAAAATAATTAGGAAGTTCATAAAAGAAATCAGTCAATTAATCATACTCCATAGTTGATTTATCGAAAATAGAATTGTTGGCTTTTGGAACATGTTATTTCGCTAATAATAGTTAAATGGCCATTGAACTAATGTAGAAAGTCTTTAAAAATATTGAAGAATATGATACAAATTCAAAATTGAATTTTAAATCAGGTTTCTAAGGAAAAGATGTGGCTATTCAGATTTTTTCAATAAAAAAAGATTTTTAAATACTAGAATAAATTATGGAGAAAAATATTTAAAAAAATACTATCTCTCTTACTCCTAATATCTTATTTCTCTCAACCCTTACAAGTGTTCTTAAAGAAAAGATTTCATAAGGGAAAAAAACTTATATGCCATTCTTTATATTTTTGTTATTAGATTTCTTAATTAAAATATGATAAGTATATAATTCTCCAATAATATTATTTTAAGTGTATGATTTTTGCAGATTATTATATAGTTCACCAATTAAACTATAATTTTTTAACATTTACGGATAGTGTACTTAACACATGTTTCAAAGCATTCTATTGTGATTTTCTTATTTTATATCTATATAATTTCTTAGCATTTTTTTTAGGAAGAATTATAAAAGAGGATTCAAAGTTGAAGAAATTTATTCTAAAGGTTCTATTACTATTGGGTTCAACTATTTTTTATTAAAATCAATGGTAATCAATCCTAAAACAATAGTAATAGGTCTTTCAGAATAAATATTTTTAACTCTGAATCCTTAAACATAATTCTTCTTTTTTTTTAATCTAATGACCTCATTATAACCTCATATTTCTTAATAATATATACATATATATAATTAAAGTTTGACGATAATTAAAACTCTTTAATTACCCCAAATATCTTGGAAAGTGTTTTGCCCTTATTAAATTACACCAAAATAATAATAAATAAAGTTAAGAAAATAAGATTTTAGGATGGAAGATTTTTCATCCAACAAAAGTCATAACTAGAACACCCTCTAACCTAGAAATTTACAGATAAACAAATATAAATAATTAAAACTAGAGAAATAATTGGAATTAAGATAAATTTTAGTTAAGACTAAGTAAAATAATTTTAGTAAAATAATTTTATACTAAATATATATATATATATCTCATAGGAAACATTGGGTTCAATTAAATTTCACCATCTAACCTACTTTGGTTCTTTTCTTTTTCTCCCAATTTTTTTCTATCCTTTTATTTTTCAATATGCATTTCGATGTTCCCTCGTGAAGGTCACATGACGAAGCTTCTCAATTTGCTACGTCATATATCACGCAATCCCCCGCTCTACTTCACTTATGCATGCTTATTTTATTCCATTAGGTGCAACGCATCTAAGACCCACTGAGGCTCTTTGATCCATCTTTTCTTCATAAATAAATTCTTTCTAAAATTTCAATCGTGCCCTCATTTAAATATATATATATATATATATATATATATATATATATATATATATATATATATATATATATATATATATATATATATAAAATCTGTTAGTAGACCCTCCCTTCATTTTCCCTTATGCTTGTGCGTGTTGGCAGTTAAAAAAAAAAGCACAAATATCCGAAGCTTCCTTTGTAGCCTAAAGACTTCTTCCTTTTTCTTCTGAGTGTAGTGTCATTTTCTTGCCTCTCTCTTGCAATTGTCGTCTCTCCTGTTTCTTCCTTCCATAAGCAATGTCTTGCTGCCAGCTTCAATGCCGCTTCGAGTAAAGCCTACACTTCTCCATTAATCTCCATTAGTCTCCTGTAAATCATGGCTTTTGGTTAGGTGAATATATGGCCAATCCAAACATTCGCATCCATTATCAGGCTGCTTCTTTCCCCTTTTGGTCACTTTGTGCTGAAAACTTTGCATTTATTTAAAAAAAAAAAGCATTGAATTCCTATTTTTGGGCTGAAACCTTATTGGAGTTTGCTAAAGCTTGGCCCTGTTTCAATTACATTTCTCTTGCTAGATGGCAGGTACAAGCTAATAGTTTCTCATCACTATGATTTTCCCATGCTTTGTTTCGGTTTTTCCCCTCTATTCATGCTCCGAAATTGCAGAACCCTTTCTCCTTTCATTTTCTGCATCACCTTCCCCTTAAGTTCTTTTTTGTCCTTATAGGTTGCATTTCCTTAACTCTTGGTGAATTTACCCCTTGTACTTCATGACTCTTATGCTACTAAATATTTAAAGGTGCTATAATTATTTTTGGTAAGCACCTTCACTCTAGGCTTTCTCCATTTTTCTTCACCGTTAAAGTATTTTGTTAAAGTACGGGAATTCTTGTCAACTTAAACTTGTGCTCTACATTGAAAATATTATTTACAGCTTCCCTATTTTTTTCATTAGGCTGCGGCTGTGGTTAAGATCCTAGGGTGGGATGCTCATTAGGTGTGGAAAGTCTTGAGCATAAGGAATTAAGGTAAGATTACCCTCCTTCTTATTTAATGTCTTTCATGGGCATATTCTTGAAGAGTTATGCCTTCTCATTAATCAAAATGGAACATGAAGTGAGGTAGAACAATATTAGGGAGGAATTAAATAGGGGGCTAATAGCTAAAATAAGCGAGTATTAAATTTAAGCTGGTTATAAGTGGCTATTGAAGTAGGGATTAAGGCAAGCAGTATAATAATAAACCAAACAATTAAATACTAAACTGAATGTTAAGTAAAAAATAAAAATAAGTGTCACAACCCACAATTTTAAGTATGTTGGCACAAAAGACACCAATTTCCCTACCATAAATGGATTTGTATAGACAACCTCCCTCTAAAATTCAGATAATTCCCTCAGTTGTATTTTCATATAAATAATAAAACTAGAGTATCATTTCTGAATCACTTTTATACAAAACGTATAAGTTTTTCTTTTATGTAACTTTTGTAGAAATTTTGGCAGAGTCTCCTCTATAATTTGGACCTCCCGATATTTCTACAATCAGTCAACTCAACAATACATCCAAGAATAACAAAATATAGACTTCTAGGGATTGGGGATACCCTAACTATGATTCAGTGGAGCCACATTCTACACTGTTCAGAACCAAATAAATTACAAACATAAAACAAAATACACCCACATGAACAATTGTGGGCTCACCAAAAGAAATAAAGCAGGAGATCTACAGCTAGTAGGCAGCTCAGGGTAGGCTAGGGTCTTCACCGCTCTCTGAAAAAATAAATTAAGAAAGAGTGAGTTTGATACTCAGTGAATAAGCGATGCCAACCCTTAAAAATAGGGACAAGACCCGTAAAAACTATATATATATATATATATATATATATATATATTCATCATGCATAAAACAAGCCTCCTGCACATCGTTTCTTAAAATGCATCAGAAGTATCTCAGCAGAACCAAATTGAAACAGACGCAAAGCACACAGCTCGCGGGGAGAATAACTACAGACGCAGAGCACTTTGCTTGCGAAATAAAATGACTCCACATGTGGTAGCTACCCACATGGGGCTAGCAAAACCCCCTGCTAGCTGAGGTCCAGATCATGGTGCACCAAGGTTAATAACTACTGCTGTTAGCTACAGAGTTCTGAACATATAACCTCTTAAATTAATACTTTTCTCAAATCACATTTCAGACAGAGTACCTTCCATATCAGTTCAATATCAAAGTTTCCAGATAACTCAACAGGCATCAATTTGCAAAATTTCATGTTTAAATCAATTTTCAGTAAACATGTACATAACACAACATTTAAATACGTATCTCCATAAATAGATTTTCAATTTTTTTTTTTGAGCACTGCAAGGAAACTTAGTAACAAAATAATAAATATGAGTTACTCACGGTCCGCATTTCTTACTCACCTCCTAAGATGATACCGACATTCCCTGCCCACTCCTCAGCTATACTCAATCTCCTGAATATCCTACAATACCCGTTCACCAGATTTTTGAGTATAAATAACTAAAATTTGTCTCACTACTTTTAGCATTAAAACAAATCATCACAGGGATGCAGCAGTGGGAAAGTGATTCATTGAAATAACTTCGATTATGTATTGCCAAGACCCTACACATAAGTAATCAACTACACAACTCCATTTCTAACAGTGAATTAACAACTAAGCAAAGAAGAAAAATTAGACATGTCTGATTAGAAATTGATCGGTACTAGCAACGAGCAAAACTTCAACCACAAAATCAGGCAAATAGATGAGCACTGAGCTTCTCAGAATTTATACTACTAAAGCAAGCTGTTGTCTTCACAAGCAGTAAAGTATGATTGAGTCAATTGAGTTTCTAATTCAGTTTCTACACTTTCGCAGCATAAAAAAAATGGCACCAAATAGAGAGCAAGAGAATTTTTTTTTTTTTTATAAGTGCCTCATCTGTTTAAATTCGAAAGAGAGGAGTTAACTGAACATCGAGGACACCTTCTTCTAGGAAATCAGACTCATTTTCTCGGCTGACCACACACTAGAAACGCATTACAGAACAAGCAAAACAGGGGAGGGAGACGCTGTGAAATGGAACCAGCAGAAGCAATACTTACAGCAGCAAACTCTAGACCTGGAACAAGACTTGTTTCTGGCGTTAAATCCCCCAACCACCAGCAGCAGAATTTGAACCAGAAAACAGCAGAAAAATGAACCTAGAGAACAGCAGAAATGGCGAGAACAGAGGAGAGGAGATGAAGTTCAGTTTCCAGCGCAACTCTGCTCCTTTTTCTGACCAAAGAGATGGGTATAGGTATGGGTTCAGTGCTGTAGAAATTTGGATAAGCAAATTACCTAAAGCCCAACAAAAAGTAGATGAGAAAGGGGCATTTCGGATATTGCAGAAGGAGGAAGAAAAATTCTACGTGGCAGCTCAAATACCCTTTGAAAAGTCAACTTCCATGTATATAAAGGCATGCACGTTGGGTTTTTACAATAAGAAACTACTAGACTAGAAATTTAGTTGGTAAAACCTCATCAAACTAAATAGGAATTAATATAAGATAACTTAGATAAGTGGGATAATGAACTAGATGGAAATTAACATAGAGATGGGAATTAACTTAAGGTAGGATTAATTTGACTGATTGAATGGAATTCATACGTTAGTTTTTAGGGAGCGTTTCAAATAGTTTTGTGTGTTAGTGTTCAGTGTTAACCACCGCTATCATTTCGACAAATATTGTGAGTAAATTACAAAGCATGATATGTTTTTAAATTTCTCTTCATTTTTATTTTTTCTATTTTTATTTGCATTCTGCATATTTATTGGGACCAGTATCTTATGGAGTGCCTCAATATATCTTGTTATAATATTAAATCTTCTAAACTATCATACATGATATGAGTTATATTCTCAAGATAGATATGAAATGATATGCTGAAGCAAGTGTATTTTTCAAAATTTTAATTAATAAGTTTGTTTTGATATGTTTTTTAGGTATTGTTTAAGTGTTTGACTATGTAATACCATACTATTATTTTTGAAATTGCTTTTCAAACCACCTACTCTGGTATGATTTTTACATATTATATGATATACACACACACACACTCACACTCACACAGAGACATATACATATAAGGTAAGATTGTATAGAATGCTGGTTACTAACAGTAGTCCTGTTAGTCCTCAATGCACCTTGAATATCACCATATGGTTTTTGTAACTAATTACTTGAAGGGCACTGAGCTGAATGCTCTCTGAATGTTTAAGGACTATAAAGATGGTGGTAGTAGTCCTTCTTATAATTTCGACTTACAATGTTTTCTCACGACCTAATCCCTAGGCTATGACCGGTGCCTAGACCAAACCAATCAAGATTAGTCTAACCTAATAAACCTGACAACTCATTCAATCTTTATACCTTTATATAAATGTACAAACATGATTAGAGGTTGCCAAAAATCTGACAACACCTCTTCTAAAAATTGGATATCCTAAACTTACAATATCAGTACAGCCCAATACATTTGTTTTCAGAAATTTCCCAGCTTATATGTTTCAGAAATCTTACTACAACATAGCATGTACATAAGTTTTTTATAATATAGACAAATGTCATTACAAGGGCCACCATATGGTCTACAAAAAAAATATAACATCTACGTGACTCAAAATAATTGAGTACCTAGCAGCTAATGTGTTTTGGAGTCCCAACACAAAATAACTGACCAAAATAACATACTATCCACGTCTAGGAGGCACCTAAATCCCAGAGTACCTCAATCTACTTTCTGCTAATTTGAAATATGTCAAAGAAAAGAGGTATGCCTACCATTGGCTTAGTAAATGCATGGAAAACAAGTGTGCTTTGACACTTGTGCATAAAGTTTTTCGCGATGGAGTACTTTGACAAATAATTGACCAACATATACATATGTACATATTACAACAATTCACTTATATTACAAATTATCAACAAATGCATAATTTAATATTAAAAAAAAAACATGGAATAGGCCTCATAAGAAATAATAATAATTAACCTTGAGTGGCACCATACAAGATCCAATATTACCATTAGTGCCATTGCACATTATCACAATATTGCCACGATCATTGAGTGTCGCCATATAATGTGCATTTCATATGTATCTAGCATAGTTTATCACTGAGTGTCACTATACAATGATTATTCATTATCTTAATTAGGTGCATCTAGGCCATTACCCCTGCTAATGGCTATGGGCTTCTAACTAAATTTTCATCCACAATTTTGAAATGAAATTGTTTAAATAAATTAAAAATTGACAAGTAAATAAATGAAATAAAATAAAATTTAAATCAAGTAAAAGAAGTAATTTAGATAAAATAACAACAATGAATCAACAAAATTATATAATAAAATTATAAATAAAATTCATTTATCATCTCTCTAAATAATAACTATGTGTGTGTGTGTGTGTGTGCGCGCGTGTGTGTGTGTGTGTTTACTACCATATGCATATTATAATCTACATAAAGCTTAAAATACAAGATTGTTTTCCCAACAATGCAGATAAGATAAATCACAAAATGTGAGATTTGTCTAACAAAGCATAAACATAGAGTACAAGATATTGCCACCTTGCTATCTATACACTCACCTATAGAGAGCCGATAGTAGAGATTCCAAATTCTAAAAATTTTGACAGAATTTCTTGATTGAGTAGCCTTAATATCACCTATAATTATATTACATATAAAACATCACTTTAATTTCTCAAATAGCTTCAAATACTTTCAATATAGTTAATTTCACCCATTATCACCTAAACCCATAATTATAGCTCAAGTTTTCTAATGCCTTTACTAATCCCAAGTTTTGGTTTTTCCACAATTTAACTACTATAATATAATTTAGCTTTTAAAATTTAATTTCAGATTAGAATATATCTTAAGAAGCTTAAATGAACCAGTTGAAAATGCCAATTCATATCTTAGTGGTTTAAATGAAAAAACCCCAATTTGAGAAGTTCTCTCACAACCAAAATGGAAAGAAATATTGCAATTGATTATTTAAATCACCATTGGCATTAAGAAGAAGCAAAATAGAAGCTAAAACAAAAGAGGAGGCAACCTAGCATAAGAGAAGGGAAAGAACAAAATTTAAGCATTAATGGAGCTCACCATTCACTGTTCATCTTCCACGCAGTAGCCACGGCCTTTCAATGGTAGGTTACCGAAATAGGAAGATAGTATAGGCATTATAGGGTAAGGCATGGCTAGTGAGCAACAAGAAAATAATATAAAAAGGGAGGAAAAGATGAAAAGGGGTTGCATTTATAGAAATCACATAACATTTGAAGAAAGAGAAGAAGAAGAATGGGGGGGTGTTGTAGCGTATAAAAAGTAAGGAAGAAAGGAAAGAAATCATATTATAAAGGAAAAAGCAAAAATTATAAAAGATGCCCATAGTTTTTCAATGGAATTATGTAAAATTCATAGAAAAGTTATTTTTTCATATCTAAAAGTGAAAATAAAAACCCCACAATTATCTAGAGTTTCCATGTCAATAATTTTTTTAAATTTTGAGATATTGGAATATTTTGATGGGTATAAGATAAATGTCAAAATAGCTCCTTTAGATAATTTTAAAATGCTAGAATTATCTTTAAAATTATCTAAATATTATATCTATTCTAAAAATAATTTTATCTAATTTAATTAATTTTTTACTATTATTATTTTAATTTGGATTATTACATTTTTAAGATTGAATTTATGGTTATTTACTCTCATGTGTTGTGTGTTCACTTTAGTATATATCATAGATCTTTCCATTCTACATGGACCTTCCTAATGATTTTTTTTTTTGGTTAAGTTGTCTTTGGTATAACCATTATTTTTTGTTTAGCATTAAATTTTTAAACGTTTTGAATGTGATTTTTATTTTCCTTGTATATTTCATTTATTTTTCATAATTATCTTCTATTATTTTTAAATTAAGATTAGAATATTTTATGCTTATATATTGCTTGTTGTTTATTTCATTAATAACGTAATGAACCAATTTCCACTTACATAAATTTCATAGCTTTTAATTCATATTAATTATTTTATACATATATTTTTTTTAAATTTACCATTCAAGTCTTATAAAAATTATTGCATGTGTTTCCATATTTAAAGTTTCTATTATTATTATTATTATGTTTAACTTATTTTCATTTAAGAGAAAAAAGGTGTGCTCACTCGTCCTTTTAATTATTGTAATTTATTTTCTATTCACTAAATATTTTTGCTCATTCTTCTATTTAGGGTTGTAGATAGTAGAACTGTGTTTAATCTTTTAGAGTTGTGTCTAATCCTTTTCTTTTAGTATAATCAAATTGTCATTGTGGTGAACCCAACACTGTTTTGCATGGGCCTAGTTCATTTGTATTCTTTATATATATATATATATATATATATATATATATATATATATATATATATATATATTGTACTTTAAACTCTAGATTTGATTCTATAGAATAATAGACACGATTTATATACCTTATGTTATTTTGCATATGTTGTTAGCAAGAGTAAAGCTCTCTTATGTATTTGGTTGGTTTGATTGTTTGTAGAGAATTCGAGATATTCCAAATTCAAATAAGACTCTATTAGATTTTTTATAAAAAGTTAAGCAAGACTTTTGATTGATTTTATGTAGTGTGAACTTTGATTATGATGTTAGCAATGTAAAGGAATGATTCCATATTTTAATGAAAGATGTTATTTACTATTGATTATATAGCAAGCGTAACAAATGTTTTGGTTATGTCTTAGGCTTACGAAAGTGGAGTTTTCTCGTATTTCATGCTAGTTATATTCCTTTTTTAGGATGTGACAATAATTCATAAAGTTGGCATGTTTGTTTGTATCACAATTGATGTATTGTTACATAGTCATACTAAAGTTAGTTCATACGAATCGACAAATAATGTGAAAACAATCAATCACATACTCAAATTTAGCTTCTCATATAAACATTGGACACATTTTATGAGTTTGATTCTTTCATGTAAAAAGATATTATGTGGAAAAAAAAACAATGATATGATAATTTTTTATATTTAGTTATAATGAAAATATAAGCTAATAGGCGAACTCCTTTTTTAATGGATCCAATTTTAAATGTATGGTCAAAGTCATGATCTTGGGCCTTTAGCTCCATTTTCTACCTAAATAAAAAAAGAACAAGAAATTAATGATTTTTTTTTTGGTCCAAAATTGCGATTTGACCTCACTCTTTCGATGGCCTCAGCAAGCATATTTTAAGGCATTTATAGTTGTACACTTAATCGTTTTAAACCCACAAAAAAAATTGTGAATCACTAAATGGATCAAGAAAACAAAAAAAGAAACAAAGAAAGAATAAACAGATTGTTTGCTTAAACAAAAAAACAAGAACATAATTTGAGAATAAAAAGACCATCTTCATCTAAAAACCAATTTTGCTTTGTAACCTATATATTACACCTTTGTTATTAAGGGTGAAATGAAAGAATTACAACTGAGATAAACTAATTACACGTGTCAACACAATCAAGCCCTTAGAGTTGGCGGTCTTTCTAAACGTATATAGTCATACATAACTCCTTGGAAAGGATTAATGGCATATGACTGTCTTAAATAGATAGTATTATTCCCTTTCACTAAACGATCACTGGGAACATCAATGCTAAACAGCCAGTATAATCCATGGATTCCATGCCTTGCTATGGTACTATCTCCCCCAATTTTTCCAGTTTCAAACAGAGGAGGAGTATTACCTTGCTCATTGAACCAAACCTGCAGTAAAAGCTCCAAATTATGCTAATTCTTAGTGAAATAGTCCATCCATACCACGGAAAAAAAAAAAAAAAGCCTCAAACAACGTGTCTTAGTGTACCTGCAATTCAGAATTACTGGCTGCTGCTAAGGCTAATTGTAGGGTGTAATTTCCTATGAATGTGTTATCATGAAGTTCAAATATAATCTGCCATGTCGTTGGCTGGTATGTCATATTTCCTGTACTCCTGCACAAAATTTATTAGAGTTAAAAATAATAAAATTTTGATAATTAATAGCCACATTAAATTATTACATTATTTAACTTACCTTGTAACCTGAGCAAAGAACCAATTTTGATCGTACGTATCAACACCAATAGTGTAAATTAAATCTCTATTTGGATATAAATCAGCATAACGTTCCCACAACCCATATTGTCTAAATCTGTCATAGTAAAAATATTGTGTTTAGGTAAAAGGAAAATAAAGCGTGTATATTGATAATTTGTTCATAATGTAAGGGTTATGGACTAACTTGTCTTCGGGTTGTTCATTGTATAATTTGTTCATGAGTGTAGGGTATGGGTCCGGGATATAGAATTCTGCGGCTGAGCGATCTGGGACTCCAATTTCCCAGAGGGTAGGACCATTTCTTGGAGGACTATATACAAGTGAATCTAATTTGATCAAAGACCCTACAGATACAAAACAAGTGAATAAGCAACTTCTGAAATATGGGTATGGACCAAACCAGAAGAATATTGAAAAAAAAAAAAACAAATCTTGAACCTGGTGTGATGGTGATTGTAGCATTATATTTGTAATCACCAATAAAGCCAGGAACCCATGCAAACAAGTTGTAGTCCCCTGGTATAACATCTTTTATCGCGAAATTGCCCTTATTGTTCGCTTGGGTCCAAAACTGATAACCCTATAAGATATCATAAAAATTAAAAATTTGAATCCAGAATTAATAACCCTTCTTGTAAATAACCCTTCATAACAAGAAATACCTTGCTTTCTCTTTGCCATGATCCTGCAACACCTGGCAGAGCTAAACCAACATAAGCAGAGTCAGCAGATAGAAATCTGCCTCCTCTGATATATCGGTCTTGAACTAGTAATCTTCCAGCCACGCTTCCACGTTGAGTGTGTGGAATGAAATCTTGTGATTTGGGGAAATCATAAGGCCAAATTTTGGCTTCCTTTGACATCTAATTCAATCAAACAACACATTATATCATTGTTTAATTTATGGACAATTGACTTAAGTTTAAAAAAAAAAAGTTCTCAATTACCCGTAGTACAGCATCTGTCCAGAGCGTTTGTGGATTGTCATTACTTGAAACAGAGTTAAGATACACAAATACAGGACCAAAAACCTTCTTATAGGTCTCCCCATCTTGAAATGCCATGGTTACCTCCTTCCCAGCATAGTGGGTGCTCACTAACATCTAAAAATCACTCAAATTTAGCAAATTAAATGGGAAAACAGAAAAGTACTTTGTTGCCTAGTGCAGGGTGAGGACCTATAACTTCTACCTAATCTGGCCATATCAATTATGAGTTTTGTTTCCACCATATATGGATTTAAGATTTTTTTTTGGGGGGGACCAAAATAGACAATGAAATAACATAATTGCAAACCATTTTAATTTATGGTCATTTTTCCCTACAATTAATCTCATAAATATATAGATAAAATAAAATTTATGACAATGCAAATTCAAATTAAATTTAATTGAATAGTCTAAAACACTCATTTTCATATTTTTATTTTTGGTGGTATCATTTTATTATATATTAACTTTCTCTCTGTGTTGTGTAGCTACAGAGTTTTGTGCGAGACTTACAGAGAGGGCATAGGGGCCGACGTGAGAGGTGAGGTCTTGCTTGATCGGCCCAGCATTGCGAAACTCGTTACTAGGTGTTATTATCCAGAAGCCCACAGGGGCATCAGAATTGAAGCTAATCCAACCCAGCACTCTGTTGTCCTTATTCTCACAAGAGTACTGGTATTTGTCGTCCACCTAAACCCACCATAATCATGCACGCGCATTTTATTATCATATCAAAACAAACAGTTCTCTACACAGGAATAATATACATTTTAACAATTAAGGATTCAGATTAAAGTCATAAGTGCGCCTACACAGACAGATTCAAACACTAAAGGGTGCTGAAGAAGTTTTGAGAGAGAGAGAGAGAGAGAGAGAGAGAGGTACCTCTCCTCTGAAGTCTTCGTTAGATGGCTGGGTTAAGAGGACAGCTTCAGGATAAGCCAAGATTTGCCCACTTTCTCTATCTTTCATGGTTGGCATGAATCTTTGCCTGCTGTCCGATATAGCCATATAGTGGAACCTGTAGAATATGTAATCTTTTTGATTCTTTTCTGGGAATGAATTCTTTAAATCTACTTCATTACTAATCTTTCTGGCAATTACCTGTCTTCCTGGAGCTTGAAAACATTCCTAATTTGATCAACCTCCACTTCTGGAAATCCTTCTGGGCGCTCAAATATTGTGTAAGAGTAAAATCCAGAATCGCCTCTTCGCAATATATACCTGAAAAATTAAATTTTATCTCATACTTAGTTAATTAACATGTAATATAGGTATCCCTGTTTGTTCTTGAATCGTATGAAAAGCAAAACTTAGGATCCACCTTTGGTCTATGTTTATGGGGACATTTGTGCCTTCCATGGAAGATGTCCATGTTCTTATAAACGAAATCTCCACTTGGTTCTCGTCCGCTGCTACAATTGAAAAATGGGTCCCATGGATTCTGCAGTTTGTATATATATATACATATATAATCTATTACATCAGTTCGGCGCAAGAAGTTTGTATTACTTTATTTGTAATTAATAAGACAAACATTATTATACCTCTGAAAAGTACTATTTTTTCCTGGTTTATTCCAAACTACATCAAAATACCTGCGAACATGAACACGGGAATTTTTTCAATTTTTATAATAAACTTTGATGAGTTGATTAATTTTTTGAGAAAAGTTGAACTTCAATTGGATTCGTTTCATGATGTAGTCTGAAGTAGTTACCCTCTATCTTGTTCTGCATTACGAGATTCTAGCACATTGTCGATTCCATTATATGATATCCCAAGAACATAGCCCTCAGGGCTGGACAGAGTGACTTGGACGATGCCATTGTCAATCACCACTTGCCCATTATCTTCTGCACTCAGCTTAACTGCAGAAACAGAGGGTCTGGGTTTTGGAGTGTTTATCCCCCTCAAGTCTCTTCTGCTATTGGAAACATGCGTGCAAAGGGGAAGGTTATAATCATAAATAAAATTCAAAAGGATATGGAGTATATAAATTACGTCATCATGTCCATAGGTACAGTTATTTCAAAGCACCCATGACATGAGATTGAATGAAGTATAGAGATAAACAACTACATATGTATAGTGATTATTAATTCTGTCTTTTTTCCTCTTATTTTTCTTCCCCTGCCCCCTGAGGAAGTCCTTATCCAAAGTAAAGTGAGAGATGTAATTCCCGAACAAGAAAAAGACAGAGAGAGGTGAAATTTGTTGTCAAGGCAGAGACTTTTGGGTGCATGGATAGACTTTTAAGGGAGATTTTTGTCACTATTATAAAGCAGAGTGGGGGCTACAGAGAATGCAATTAATTTGCAGAGATTAAGTTCACAGTTTGGTGATTTTGGCAAAAGATACAAATTATGTGACCCTACGGGTTAGGACTATTTAACAAGTAGACAGGAGACATGTGAAGGGTAGAGCCAGATGTTGCAGGGGATGATGTAGATGCAACAGCAAGCTACTTAACAGCTTGCAAAATGTCTTTCTTTACCATAAAGATAGACAAGTGAAAAGTAGCTTCCTAATGCCTAATGTAACCATAAGATAAAAAGATTATAAAGGACATCGAATTTTAAAAGTTCTCATGTGAGAAGAAAGAGGAACGCATAGGACAAGTAACCGTGACTCCCTCATTTTTTTTTAATTTTTTTTTAATTTATAATAACCTATCATGGAAAGAATAAAAACAGCAACTTCTACATCAAATGTCTTCGTTTTTAATTCTCTCTTTCTCTTTCTCTCCTTTTTGTTTTCTCTGCGTCACGTAAAGATAACAGAAAAACAAAAGCATCAAAGCTATATAATTAAAAAATAGAAGCAGAAGGCGAGGGAGGACCTAACTGAGGTCTTCTCATCAGAACAACCACCCAGCAAGAAGCAGAGCTGCACAGTCATTCCAAACCACCACAGCAAGGAAACCTGTTTCCTTATCTCACCTACCTTCTTCATCTTTCCCAATTATGAAACCTGCAAGTTAAAAGCTAGCAACTTCATTTCTGAAGAAGAACAGAATGGCATTATGGTTACGAACCCCGATAATGCTGTTAAAATGCAAAGAATGAAATTAAACATAAGACCCAGAAAGAAAATCCTGATTATGTTCTGAGAAACATGGACCAACCTTTGATAATTACCAATGCAGACCCCGTTTCTGGGTGATACAGAAAACCATAGGAGACGAAAGACCAAGTTTGCGTCTTATTACGGGATTTTTCTTCGGCTCTCTTTATTCTCTCTCTCTCTCTCTCTCTCTCTCCCTCTTCGTTACTAAATTCTCTCTGGAACCTTAATAGGTACGTTCAGAAAACGTGCATGCATTTTCATAATGCCAAGGGAATGGCCTCTATATATAACTGCAGCGCAATGAACACTCCGGCTTCTTTTTTATTTTAACATCCTCTTTCTTTTCCCTTCTTCCTCACTGTTTAATTATATACTTTTTTATTTTTGATCTTTTGACAATGGACACATAGCTGCTGAATATGCTATTGGTGGGAAACATCATGCCCCTCAGTTTTCATGATCTCACATGACAATAATTTTTCCTGCTGCTTAGGACAAGGTCCATACCGGAGGGGTATAGCAGTCTTTCAGACAAACACGCAAGGACAAATTTGGCAAAGAGCAAGTATCACATGACCAAACAAATTAGGAACCTAAATTGAATTTGTTATGATTTTTGACGTAATTTGTGGAATAGTGCCAAAGTTTGACGACGACCAAATATTCAGATTAACAAAATTTTGACTTATTTTTATACTTAACAAAGAAAATATGTTTCGTTAATGAAGTTGTTTGTGCTGTTATACCAAAGATTGACGAAATCCAAGACTTTATGGACGTCAAATTGATATAAAACTTGCCCCGAAGAACTTTGAGTCCTATAATTATAACTCAACTAGTAAAATGGGGGCGTTTGGTACATACCTAATCTCCAATGTTAGAAATTCATCCTCATAAAATCACTATCTTGACATGGTATGTAGAATAGTTTACGTAATACACCATTATTATTATATCGAAAATTCAAAATGGTCTACAAGACTACAACGAAGCTGACTTCTTTACATAGGTGCTCTGGTTTTGACAAATATAAGTGTGAGACTGAACAAACTCTTGTACATATCACTGATACTATGGCCGATAATATTAAAATAATTTATGCTTGTTATTATTTTAAAATCCAAAAAAAAACATTGAACCTCTTTGAGTTTCAGAACACAAATTGGAAAAAAACCAACTAAAATTCTTTTAACGAAAAATTCGGCAGTGGAACCGCCCCTTACAAAGTTGGCAACCGAAATCCACCTTCATGCCAGTTTTGATAATTGATAATGGCGTATTAAGTGTATGCGATCCACACTATTCCTGGCTGGACATTGTTTACCAACAAAAGTTCCACCCGTGACACCTTTTTGCACAGCCCATTGATGAACTCTGAACCACTACTTTCTATTCTGTGGGAAATTATTATTCTTCCTTGCCTAGGAGTCTGTATTATTGTATATTCCAAACAGTACAAAGAAAGCAGGACCACAGGTGGAAAAAGTGGGACACCAACAACGCAATTTCCTTTTCTATTTTTTAGCTCATCTGGAAACATAATCGACCGAAGCATATAGTTATTGATAAAATGATTTGTTATTGAACTAGAATCGATGTGTTAAAGTGGTAGATGACATATGCCAACCCCTAAAAAGCTTTAGCCATTGAGAGTTAAGCATACATCGAAGTTTTTATTTTTCTTTAAGATAATGACGAATGAAGTTGAGCCTAATGGATTAAAGGTGCACTTCTTGGGTGACCGTTATGTCAAAAAGTTGTTTGTTTATTTATTCATTCGTTGTTATGTTTCCTTGTTGTTTCTGTTTGTTTTTCAGTTTTGATTACTGAATGGGAATACTCTAGTAAAGGGAGAGAAATTCTTGTCTGTTTTGTAAAATGGAAAATGGAAGAGGAAAAAAAAATTTTTCTTTAATGATGTTCATGAAAATGCATTTTCTTCTGACCATATGAGGAACTAGCTATTCTATAGGTATAAAAGCTTGACCTTAATCCACCATAAAAAGAAGGGAAAATGCACAGAATCTCAATGTATTTTAAGTCATATGTAGATAGTCATCTAACTATTTTTTTTCTTTTTGGGTAAAAAGAAGGATCAACAAGCTTAATAAAGAAAACAAAAAGACCATTAGGGTACCATGGGAGAAAGAAGTCCCCTTAATATTCAAAAAAAAATAAAATAACAATCTAAGAAAGAGGCATGGAGTTTTGAATATAAAGCCCAATCTAAGCTTAAGACTATGGTTGACCAAGCAATCAGCACATCTATTTGATTCACAAAAGACATAGGTTATCTTAATAGTCTAATTTCTAGCCATTAATTCCTAAATACAATAACTCAGAATTTTTAGAGAAGTGGAGTACCGAGTTGTTCTTTTTAAGGCCATAACCAAGTTGCTGTAATCAATTTCAAGGTGGATCTTATGGAAGCCCAAATTCCAAGCTAGCCCAAGGCTAGAAAGAACCCCACAAAGCTTCAACATGCATAGAGGAGCACTCGTCGATATTTTTAGAGAAACCTTTGAGATAAACTCCATGAAAGTTCCTTCAAACTTGAGATTATGTCTGAGTAGCCCTCTGTTATAAATTTGTTATTTTACTAACAGAAGCATAACATATTATAGGAGTTATCTACACATAACTCAAAGTTTAGGAGAATTATTTGTATATGACTCAAATTTCAAAGAAGTTATTTGCACAACAAATTAACAAACATATAATCATTCTATTAGTAAATTAACAATCGTAGGGTTATTTTCACAAAACTTGAAAGTTTAGGAAATTCATTATCAAGTTTTAAAAATCAACGAATTTCTGTATATAACTTAAAGTTCAAAAGATTTTGTATACTTTAGCATTAAAAAAAAAGATAGAGGGATATCTAGTAACAAGAGCATATTTGATTAAGAGCAAAACAAATATATTTAAACTTAGATAAATATAAAGTGAAAGAAAATATAATGATTATAGGTTACCTTGGTTCGAACCAGAGACATCATGTATTGTCCTTTCACTTAATGTTTATTATTATTATTTTTAAATAAGGCACAAAGCTTTGAAAATAAAGAAAATGGGAAAAGGGGCCAATGCAGGCTGGCTTAAATAATTATAAACGATTCAAACTAAACTTTTGCATTCTCATATGGTAGAGGAGTCAAATTTCTCATTCGACTAGTAATTTCATTTGATGGTCAACTTATTTCAAAAAATTCTCCTAACATTCAGGAGTTAGTTGAGTAACCTCTTTCAAAGATTGAATATCATTAGAGGTAATCCTTTGAATTGGAACTCTATCTACCTCTCTGGAATCCCAGACAAGCCACTGGCATTTTGATCAATAGTCTTGGTGTAACGTATCCTTATTACTATTTTCTCTACCAAAATAAAAAGAATGGATGAAGAGATGGGGTGGGATCAAATCCTTGCACATTTTAAGACCCTTAGGACTAAGGTTCGTGGACAACAAGTTAACTTTCTGCAAATTGACCATTCCTTTTCCCTTTTAATCATCATTATAAAAAAAAAAAAGTTACCAAAGAGAAAATAAAATAAACAAAACTAATTATGAGTAAATTAATGATTTACTCCTTGAAAAATCACTTTTCTTTTAATTTGGTTTTAGTCCTTCAACTATTTTCTTTTAATATTCATAATGATCTCTTGTATTAGACAAAGACACAATTGCTCAACAAACTTATAATTAAAAGCCCATGTGACCGTTAACTGTCACCTAAGCATCATTCTCCCTCAAATTGTGTCCTTTTGCCTAATTTCTCAAAACTCACAAGGCTGAGCAAAATAATAGAAATCAAGCAAAATAACACCATTTGAGAGATAAAAAAAAAAGACCATTGGACAAGTCTAAATCATTAGTTAATAGTCATATAAATTTTTATTTAAATTATGTCAACTAGTCTATTAAGTAGTTGTGACTTTATCTAACGCATGACTTTCCTTTAAGGAGTATCATTTTGCTTGATAAAGCCCACTTAGTCTAGTAAGATGGTAGAAATCAAGCAAAATGACAACATTTACGGTTAGTTAATAGTTATGTGACCTTTCATTTATATCATGTCAACTAATATGTTAAATAACTATAAACTTATTCAGACCATTTTGATTGAAAAAATATTGAAGAGCCTATATCAAAAGGTGTTATCTTTAAAGAATTAAATTAAAAAAAAAAAGAATTATGTTTCAGTGACTATAAATTATTAATTCATAAATTAATTAATGATATGAAGCTTAAAACAGGTTTTAAAACATACTTCCTTGTTTATTACGTACCTGTGCCAAACATGCGACCAAATTGTTTTTCTGATCTTCATACTTGAAAAATGATATATCTCATTGTCTCCCATCTCTAATTTCTGAATTTTGAGATCTATTCCAAATTGTATAAATCATCATTTAATTTATAATTTTTGAAAGAAAAAACAAATAAATAAGTAGATATATAATAATATCCATGTTTGACTAATTTCACTTTTGTAAGTAATAATCACGAATTATAACCATAATTTTTATTAATTATTAATTTTTACTTTTCCTAATATTAATTATAATACTTTTTTAGAAGAGAAAATATTTCAACCAAGTTGAAAGGGCTCTTGTGATACAAGTAGAGGTAAATTTGGATTGAGAAAAATGGATTACAAAAGAAATGAATAGAAAAATTAATTTTTATTTTTATTTAAATTTAAATTTAACATTTTTTGTTTGAATGAATAGAAAGTGATAGTGATGGATCATTAAGCCGTCTATAATAAGCTAACTCATAATCTATTAATCAGAAACCTTAAGTAATTAATTATTATTTATTAATTAAATTCAAATTAATTTAAATTTGAATTTGAAAATAAACTCAATTTTTTCAAATTCAAATTGACTTATAGTGTGGGTTCCAAAAAGACAAAAAGGAAAAAAAATTGACTTATATAAGTATCAAGGAAAAACTTCTCTCTTATGAGAAGAAAACATGCAGAGAAACCAAAATATAGAGAACATATTTTTACTCTATAGAATTCCATCATCATCTCTTTCTCCATGGACTATGGTGCATCCACCATCAAAAAGTGGAAGGAGTTTCCTTGGTAATTGGTAATTTTGGTTCAAATTACGTTGGACAAGTGACTTGAGAAGATGTGCTTTTACACAAGTATCTCAACAAATCCCTTCATTAGTATCAAAGCCTAATTGGCTCAAATTTTTCACTCTTTATGTTAAATATATGAAGTTCAGACTTTAATCTCATGAAATTAGAGGAAAAGAACCAAAATTGCATGTATATTCATAATTGGACGTATGAGAGACTTCAATGGCATAATTTGATAAAGACTATATTAGGCCAAGATTTTCATATGAAAAGAATCCTATGTGACGGGAATATGTGGTAAAAATTTAGAAGAAAATACATTACCCATTAAGGAGATATAGCAACTTTGAGGTTATGAAGACATATGGTGAAACAACCTACTTTGGAAGCATGACATTCTCACGACAAGCCACCATAGTGTGCAAATTTTATGTAGTTGGAAGTTTTATTGAATAAGCTTTCCGATGCCAATAATTTCATCCAAATCAAATGTAAAACAAGTGAGAAACAAAACCTTAAATATGGCAAATTGAAATGAAGAAAAACTCTTTTCATCTCTTCCTCTTCGTAATACTAATTTTTGTTCCCTCTCAAATTGGGGCTAAAGTGAGAGAACATCATACTTTAATCATGAATGCACATTTTTATCATCTAAATTTTATGACCTAACTTATTATCATTCTGTATTCTAAATTCAGGTTTTAGCTCCAACGCATTGTGTTGTTCAACACGTTTGCCCTTTAAGTAGGGAACTCTTCACTCCATTTCCACAAACTTGATTATGAATATGAAATTATTATATCCAGATTTAAATTTTCATATAAAATTCCCATCCATTCTTTGGTTTTAAAACTTTTTTATTATCATTTGTCTCTTTTGCTAAGATTATAGTCATATACTATTATATTACTTATTAAAAAGGGATGACTGAAGAAAATACAGAAAAAAAAATGCATAAAAAAATAGAGAATTGGAATGCAAATTGAGAATTGAAGATTTCCCAAATTTGGAGAGAGAATTTCCTCTGCCTTCTCTTTAGAAAGTTAGTGAGGGTTGAGTCTAAGGTTTTCAAAAGTTAAGAATCAATTTAGGTAAAGGTTTGTTTCTTAGCTCTAGCAATTGTGAGCTTCTTGGGTTTGTGATATCAGTATGGCTAGTGAATGACAAATTTGCTATTAAAGGTTATTGAATGTTTTCTTCTTTTCCTCTATGCTGTTAGCGTTTGAGCTACTGTGGGAAGAAGTGCATGTCTTTTTGCTTGGTTGGTTTTGGGGTGTGAAAAAATGTGTAATAAGGTAGGTGATGGCGTTAGAGGCATCACGGTGAAATGTTATCAACATGCTTGTAAATATGGATGGATAAAAAGTAGGGGTGTTCATAAGTCAAACCGGATAGAACTTTAGTCGTACCCAATGCCTAGCCCAATTTTAAATTGGTTTCAAAATTGAAGCCTATTGCCCAGCCCCGAGCCAGCCCAATTTAATACTGGGTAGGGTTAGGCTAAATCGAGTGACCCGACATTTTTTTTTTCATTTATTATAAAAATTATAGAATGACCTCAAAAAAAAAAGTTTATATAAATCTTTATAAAATTGTATTTTATCTTTAAAAAATTAAAATTTTGATATAAATCTTTATAAAAAATATATTTTTTAATTTTTTTAGACTTGATTAAACTAACATATCCCTTAGAACTAACATAAGTTTATTATTAACATTATATGATAATACATAAGTTTATATAAATTTTTATAAAATTATATTTTATTCTTAAAAAATTAAAGTTTTAATATAAATCTTTATAAAAAAAAATATTTTTTTAAGAAAATAAATTTATTTTTCAAATCAAACCTAACCAACATAACCTTAAAGATCAGGCTGATGCCCAACCCGACTCGATTTTGTAATCTAGTCCGGCCTTAATTTTTTTTAAAAAAAATTTTGTGCTTGACTTAACCTAGACCTATTTAGATGGGTAGGACTAAGCCCGTTGAACACCCTTAACAAAAAGTAGCTTGCTATGGTACAAGTCGTTTGATTCAGTTTCAAATTGAAGTATGCAGAATGGAAGAAGGATGGAAGAAGGCAAGGTGGTTCTTATTCCAATATTTTCCAAATGCCTAAACAAGGTCCCTATGTTACGTTTGATTCCTCTATGCTTAGTTTATCTAAACAATTTTGGGGTACTTGACTATTGGGCATTTTTATGAATCGAAAATTGCTTCTTGTGCATCTTGCATCGAGTCCTTAATTCTAGCTGGAAACTTCAAGGTAATGTACGCATGGTGGGTCATGATAGGAACATCTATATGTTACAATTTGAAGATCCTATAGGCCAGAAATACATTTATCACAAGGGACATTGGGCAATAGAAAATTCGCTTGGTAGAGGAATGGCGTCCGAGTATGGTTCTTTCCAGTTTACTTCGCATATGTTGTCAATGTGGGAGGTTGGGACATAATGATAGAGATTGTGATTAGGATTTTTCGATCGTGCAGCAGGCAGTGCAACTACACTAAGATAGAATTTTTCAACATTATGGGTTGAATTTGCAAAAGATTTTAGATATCCTATGGTGTCTAAACTCAACATTCCTTTTACTGAAAGGCTCGAACCCATGAAACCATTAAGATCAGGTGGTGGAATTCACTTTATAGGGGTGATTATGTTATTAGAGATTACAGTCCACTATCCCTTTCTGCTCCAGAAAGTTCTGCTCAAGCTCCATCAGGAATTATCACCTTTTTAGAAGAATCAGCTGCTTCAAACAGCACAACAACTTCAATAGAGTTACAGCCAGAGGAGGCTTATTCAACTCTAATGGATACAAATCAAAAAGAGGAAAATGGCTGGCAAGCACGTGAATCTAATGATGAATTGAATGCATAGTCTATAAGGAGGAGTTGATGGAGCAGCTGCGTGCACCAATGGAGGATCTACAGGACATAAGGGATTTGATGGAAATAGATTAACAAAATGGCCTTTTGGGTATAAATAGGGGACAAATGGTGACTCATTGTGCACTTGGAGTGGCAAAACCCATAAACATCACCGAAACAAAAATGAAGCGAGAAAACTTGCTACGCGATGATAGGTTTTTAATACTGTCAAGATATTATGACTGGTGGAGAGGTGACAAGACTAAGGAAGACGAGGGAATAGGTTTAAATGGAGAGGTGTTTTACATGGCATTTCATGCGTTGATATTGAAAGAATTTTTTTTTTGGGTAAAAAAAGAGAGCCCAAGGCTCAAGAACACAAAGGAAAACTAAGAGAAAGGGGATTGAAATCCCAGGCAATCATTTAAAACTAGGGTCTTTAAATTGTTAGAGACCGCATCTAGTAAGGATGAGTAATTAATTCCTTCCTTAGCCAACTTATCAGCAACTTTGTTCTGCTCCCATGAGACATATTGTATTTGGATGTTCCATTTCCAACGTAACATATCAAGAATACTTAAAAGCATTAAGCTATAAGTATCTTTTTCCTTGTTACCTTCATTAAGAAGATCCACAAGTACCTTAGCATAAGATTCAAGAATAACTTTTCGGAATCTCATATCCCAAGCCAACATAAGACCTTTCTGTATAGCCCATTCTTCCGCTACCATAGGAGTGCAATAACTAATCTTATAAGTAAAGCCAGCAATCCAAGTACCTCTGCGATCCCTTAAGATTCCACCACAACCAGCATTATTCGAAGTCAACAAAATAACTCCATCAACATTGATCTTGACCCACTCAACAGGGGGGCCTTCCACATCTTTGAAGAAATATCTTCCCCATCAGAGTTCAAATCATCAAAGTGAACAAAAGACTTCCAAGAGTTCATAATAGCTATAAAAGGATCTTCAGGTTTTTGGAAATCAAGTTGAAAGAATTTTCTGCACTCATCTCCATCAATTCGAGTTTTGTGGGTCAAAGGTATAAATCTACTGGTCTAATATTTAACTGGGCCTCTGCAAAAGTTTAGGCTCAAAGGTTTAGCTACTCTGATCATAGTGACTTCATTAATTGGTATGGGCTTTATATGGTACTAGATTAGCCTTCTCTTAAATTAAATGTGGGCTCTTATTCATGGGTATCTTATTGGGTTGCAACAACTTCAAATGGATCAAGGCTTCGATTTTCATGTAAAGGCTTTCAACTTAACTAGACGTTATTTCCTTGTGCACTTCAGACTTCACAAGTTATTCAGGGGACTTCAACAGAACTTTATGCCATGTTTGTCATTTTACCTAATCTTTCCTTAGTAATAGTATGATTTTGGTCAATTTCATTTTCTTCTCAATTCAGCTCAATCTTTGGCTAGTCCGTGGTATAGGCCCCCTGCACTTGCATCTAAGAGTGATTTGGCTATGGCATATTTGGTAGATATTGAACTCTTGAATTTTTCTACCATAGAAGATCATTTTGCTACCTAATGAAAAGCATAAATGGGAAGGTTGTACTTCCTTCTAGAAGTACCTGCATGAAAACTTTAGTCAATCTTGATATCATAGCAGAGGAGGATGAATCAATGGTGGATATTACTGATGATAATATTAGGTTTATGGATGCTTTCCCTTAAAAGCCTTTGTATTTGCTATGATCATATTTAGTTGGAACTATCATAGTCTTAGTACAACCATGGCACTCCAATGTTTATATATGTTAATATGTAAATACCATCTAAACTTTTTGTTTCTAATAGAAACTAAAAAAAATCATTAGTTAATATATTGCAAAGGTTTTGATTTTTTGGTTATACACAGGTTTTTGGCTAGGATGTAGAAGGATGAAGTGGTTGTCTTTTTTTAGGTTGTCGTGATGGGTTCACTTGTTATATGGCTAATTTATCACCTCATTAGGAACATTTGCAAGTGACAAATGACAAAGGTAAGTTTCTTTTAGTCTTGCTTTTGTATATGGGCATCCAATGTTATCTAATAGATATATTCTATCAAATTGGTTTAATACTATTGCTCTACAATTACATATCCTTAGTTAGTTATTGGTGATTTTAATTCATCTATGTACTTACATGAGAAAAAAGGTAACATTTCTATGATATCTGGGGAATTAGTTTCATGGGATGATAAAGGCCTATTACTTTGTTGATATTAAATCTAGTAGTGTTTGGTTTACATGTAGTAATAATAGGCAAGGAGAGGATGTTGTTTAGGCAAGACTAAATCAAGTGCCTTACAATTCACAGTGGCTTGACTTATTTCCACATATTGGATTGTAGTCTCTCACCTTAGTAGCATTTGATCATGCTCTATCAGTTTTTACTACTAACCAAATACTCCTTTTAGCAGTCACCCTTTCCATTTTGAAAACTTTTGATTGAAATTCCCACAATGTAATATAATTGTACATAATGTTTGGAATGAATAGAAAGTAGGTTTTATT
Source organism: Erythrophleum fordii (assembly GCA_032878935.1). Classification (NCBI taxonomy): domain Eukaryota; kingdom Viridiplantae; phylum Streptophyta; class Magnoliopsida; order Fabales; family Fabaceae; genus Erythrophleum; species Erythrophleum fordii. The sequence goes on along the minus strand of JAVQMF010000053.1, from coordinate 39,922,977 downwards.
GCTTTTAAAATTGTAAGCAAATTGCATACTCTTAGACATAGTCTTCGTGTGTGGAATAAAATCCAACTTGGCAATATATATCAACATATCACAGATTTAGAGAATAAATTAAGCCATATTCAAAACAATTTGACTATCGATAATATAGAATAACTGAAAAAGAATTGCCATCAACAATTAGAATTTTGGAATGATTGTGAGAAATCATTATGGGCTCAAGAAGCTAGGGAAGAATGGCTTAAACATGGTGATAGGAATACCAAATACTTTTATAGTCTAGTGAAAAAATAAATAAATTAGTAATTTTATAGCTCGATTAAACGATGATAATGGGAGTTAGGTTCAAGATCTAAATCAAATTGAATATATGATAGAAGACTACTTCCAACAAGTGTTTTTAGACAAATACTCTTTATCAATGAATCAAATTAGATGAGAATTAGCTTTTTTTTCATATTCCAGCCTTGTTAGACTTTCATTTACAAACTCTTAAAAAAGGAACCACAACAGAGGGAAAAAAAAATTGCTATGTTTCAATTAAAAGCTAATAGTGCCCTTGGTCTAATGATTTTAATGCAAAATTTTTTCAACACTATGAGGGGGTTGTTAAGCAAGATTTATGTAGGATGGTGTGTAATTTTTTTAGTTATTGCTATTTGTTAAAAGCTATAAATCACTCTTACATCATTTTAATTCCCAAGTGCAATCATTTACAATCTTTTAAGGACTACAAACCCATTAACTTATGTAATGTGGTGTATAAGTTAATTTCTAAAATTATTTGTAATAGATTAAAGATGGTGCTTGTGGATGTGATTGCACCAAATCAAAATGTGTTCTTGCCTGATAGATTAATTTTGGACAACATTATCTTGATTTCATAACTAATGTATACAATTTATCATAGTAAATCTAAATTAAATGGTTGGCATACTTATAAATTGGACATAGGTAAAATAAGGTGTCTTGGAATTTTTTGAAGGCAATTTTAAGACATATGAATTTCTTAATTTACTAGATTCGGATCATTTCACAATATAGATGCACAGTTTCTTACTAGGTAATTGTCAATGGTCATCCAACAGAATGTTTTCAACCTTAACAATGTCTAAGACAAGGGAATCCTTTCTCCCCATATCTATTTATTTTATGTGCAAATGTCTTATCATGCACAACCTATAAAAAGGAACAAAATGGAACATGGAAAGATGTTAATAGAAAGATTGGTGTCAAATCAACCAAGTACGTTTCTAGCATGGCATAAACTATAAAGATTGTGTCTTCCTCTTTAGGTGTTGCTTTTCATATAGCAGCTAGTTCATAGTGCTCTTTCTTAACAATCATGCTACGTCAACATCACATACCTATAGAGCAAGGATGTTCATTCTTTGATCAATTAGAAGGATCTTATCCTCATTTATTTTTATCTTTTCCTTTTGTTAAAACTATTTGGTTTGGTTCATCTTTAGACATCCATGTAAATAGTCTTTTACCTTTAGATATTATAGCTTGGTTTCAATAATGGTTTTATGATGATACACCAGGTATCAAAAGTGAAATTTGCTTAATATTATATGTCATATGGTATTATCAAAATTGGAAAATATTTGAGAACTTTATTTGTTCTCTAGAATAGGCAATTATAATGTATCAAAGACTCAGAGTCACTTACTTGCAATCTCAGCATATCTTATTAGCTCAATTTCCAAAGTCTATTAGTATGCTTCACCTAATTTTCGATGGTTCAATTTTGTTCAATCATTGGAACTTGATGGCATGGCACCCTAAGCAATGTAATTGTGTTCATAAAAGAACAGTAGCTATCACAATTTAGTTTAGGAGCATTTGTTTTCATAAATGGACCTACTATGATCCTCAGCATAGGGCCAGGAGTAGAGCTATGTTCATAGCAATTGGGCATGCATTAGTTTTTCTAAAACAATAGTAACAAATCATGAATCCTCAAGCATATCCACAGAGATTGTGCATGCTTCTTATTCAAATTACTAGTATCTGGAGAAATAGAAACTATTCCAATTAATCTCCAGATTATATGGCAAGACATTCAATAGCTACTTTCTCAATTTGCTTCTTATAAAGTTGTGTTTGTTCCAAAAATATTTTGCTACTACATTGGTTTATTTTGGTATTTTAGTGCTTGCTTTGTAATTTTTTTGCTTATTAAAAAAAACGTATGTAGAGTGAACTTGTAACTCAAATAATTACATACGTCTTCTTTAGGCAATCCACAAGTAATATGAACCTCCATATTCAATATGTTAATATAGAAGAATTATATTGTAATTTGGTATATAGTTATCCTTTTATTTGTTTTTAGTACTACTCCTAAATAAAAAGGGAAGCATTTTTGTCCATTTTCAACCTAAATTTTCGAACAAAAGAATAATAATTTTCCTTCTATACTTTTTCTTTTTCTTTTTTTATTTTGTTTTATTCTACTTTGTTGTTTATCAAACTTTTTGAGATAAAATTTATAAAGCCTAATTTCTTATTGATTGAAACTTGAGTGCATTACACTAAGCCAAATCAATAACAAAAAGAAGGAAAATCTACATCATAATAATATTCATTCTGAGCACTAAACCTTCTAACAACATGTTAAGTAACTTTACTGTGATTCCTTTTGATATGAGCAAAATTACAGGCTTCACAAGATTGTGCAATAGAAATGTTGCCATTCTATTGGTTTCAAAAAGCCTGAACAACTTAGCTATTATCAACTTCAACCTTCTCAAGCTTTTTAAGAAACTAGTAAGACAATCTTATTATAGCCCTTTTTTTTTTCCTTTTAGGGCATTTTAGATTAAAGAGAATGAATAAAAAAAGAAGAAAAATATTTAAAAATTTTCAATAAATTTTTTTTCTCTTTCGTTTTCTTCCATTGTCCCCCATTCAAACTTTTAATTTTTGTGGTCCAAATTTGAAACCTTTTAACCTCTTTGCATCGTTTACTTGTATTGGAATTTAGGTGGTCCATGGTGAATCAACCCCTTACTCGAACTAATAACTTAATTTATTTAAAAACATTAATTAATTAATATTTTTATTAAATAAATAAATAAATACTAATAATTAGTTAATTATTATTTTTGAATTTCAAATTTAAAGTTAGGATGCCAGTTTTTATTTATTTAAGAGTTATAAAAGAGAAAAATAGACTACAAAATAATTATACAATAAAAAAAACTTCTTGCTGTGAAAAAGAGATTAGAATTTCTCTAATGATTCTACTCATAATCGTATGGGATAAATGATTCAAAAGATCCATTTCCATAATAGTTAAGTATTCAAAACTTACTTTAACTTGTCTAAAAAATCTATTTATTATGACTACAAAGTATAATCAAAATAATCAAACAATAAAATAAAATACGAGCAAGCCTAGGCATAAGGTTTTCAATATAAAGTGTGAAAGTGGTTATCATCACAAAATTGTAAGCCTGATCAATTACAAAGAAATTTTCTTATCTATGGATAAAGATATAATTTGTAGAATGATCAATTCACAATAATGGATTGATAATTGCGACTCAATAGAGGAAGAGTTATTGAAAAAGAGAGATTTTAACTGAGACAAATGCCAAAACTTGCTTCTACATGAAGCAAAAAGGGCAAATTTACACACAATGACTTGGGACTCATAGGGAGTGTTTGGTTCAATGGAGGGGAGGGGAGGGGAGGGATTTTAATGAAGGGGAGGGGAGGGGAGGGGAGGGGGGGGGTTTTAATGATATGTGTGTTTGGTTGATTTGAAGGGGAGGGGAGGGGAGGGGTTTTAATGATATATTGTTTGGTTGAGGAGGGGAGGGGAGGGGAGATAAAATTAAATGGACAATTATACCCTTATGATATTAGAATTTTTAATTTTTTTATTTTTATAAAAAAAAATTTTTTCTTGCCTTTTATTATTAAAAATAATTTTTTATTTTTATTCAAAAATATTTTTTATTTTTATAAAAAATTATCTTAAACCTAATTTAAAAAATAAGATTTATATTATATTTTAAATGAAAATAAAAAGTAGGGGCAATTTTGTCAAGTAGGGATAAAATTTTCTCTCCCCTCCAAAAACCCCCACTTTTGGAGGGGAGGGTTTGGAGGGGAGGGGAGGGGAGGGAAGGCCCTCCCCTTGTTTGGTATGAAAAACTTGGAGGGGAGGGGAGGCAAAATACCCCCTCCCCTCCCCCCAAAAACCCTGAACCAAACGGACCCATAGGGAAAGAGTCATTGTAACAAAGAGGATTTAAGAGAGAAAATGCTCAAATCATCTTTTAAATGAAGACACAATTCACAATATTGCACTAACATTAATTTTTTCCTCCCAAGGGTTGAACCTTTTTTATAAAGAGTGAATGTTGGAATATTTATTGTCAATTAGAACTATCAATTATTAGATTAATCAATCATATTTTAATAATATTAAATAATTTATTTTTAGTTTAATGCTATCTAAATAAATAGAGTTATATGATTAAATAGTTTGTAATAAATTAAGTTGTCTATAATTCCATTAAAAAACGGTTCCAACATTGTTTACTTTAAAGCTCATTTCCTTATTTTTTTAATATATTTTGCAAATTGATCTAATTCTGTAATTCCTGTTTCAAAAATTGATTATGTTATATCTAATTGTATAAAGGCAAATGCAAATCTGTGTCTAAGGGATATTGAAGGCTGTAAATTTTTTCAATTATGTAAAGTATCATGTGACGATATTGTTGGCCCAAGGTTGTAGGCCCAAGATTTTGATAATAAAAAAACTCAATTAATATTTATGTAAAAACCCATTTGAAATCTCTAGCTTGTTGTGTGAATTCTATTTGACTAAAGTATATCGGCCCATGATATATATATATATATATATAAGGCTTTCAGTTGCTAAGTCCAAACAAGATAACGAGCTAAACAACAAACTTATAAGACTTTGTGCAAACACAGAATAGAACAAAAAAGCTTTTGTTGCGATTGTCTCTGATTATTACATAAAAATGAATTGCCTCTCCAACCTATGTTTTGAGCTCTGTAATAGCATTAATGATGAGTTGACTAGATGAGTTGTATGGAAAAAGCACCATGAGTGACAGAAGACTATGATGCTGAAAGCATTTGAATATTAGAAACAAAATGACTTTGCTTCAGCTAAAAAGAATGTTGACTTTCATAATTATCTCTTATGATTAGGATGTGTAAAATGTTTATAAATACAAACAAATTTAAGTACCAAAAGTAGAGAACAATTATATAAAAAAATAAATTATATCTATTTCAAATTCTTGTAAATATATTCGCTTAGTCTTTGGTTCATCTACTTGTTAGAAACAATAGTTTCTTGAGCTTGAAAGAGTTGCAAAAGAGATAAAATTATCAAAGTGATTCTATAACAATACTGTGTGATAAAGTTAAGGGTTAGCTACATAAAACCCTGGTGAAAGTTTATTGCTAAGTGTAGAAGATAGTGTTGATAGCGAGCATGAAGTAAAACTATCATCTTTGTAAGTATCTTGTTATTTTAATGAAAAAAATCCCTTAAAATTTTTAAGAGGATTAGACATACGCCAAGAGGCTAAATTAGGATAAATCTCTGTGTGCCTTCTCTTTTTTTGTTATATTCTTTAAGTTGCTAAGCTTACTTCTTCCACTTTTAAAGGGCCACGTTTTCAGTTGTGAAATTGTGTCAATACAGTTTGTATTCGCTTCACCTTATATCTATTGCTCAACTTTATTATTAACCTTATTTAATCTTGTTAAAAATCATTTGCACATTTATATGTTATACTTCATTAAACTCATTGGTTTTGTGCTTATCACTGTCTCCATCCTCCACTCACTGAATAATTAATTTTAGAGGACAATTGGTCCTCCACCTTCATAACTAAAAAAATTTTTTTTTTCACACAACACATCTATTCATCCCTCTAGGTGTATTTATCAAATACTATTCTTTCTCCATAGGGTTTCAAGGTTATTAATGGTTGCTAGTGGGATTTTGGGTACTTATTTATCTTGTTTTCTCACAAATTTACTCATTGTAGTGAATTTATGAAATGTTTTAAAATGTTAGTTAAAAATTTTTCATTATCATTCACTCTTTATTAATAACTTATAAAAAAAAAATCAAAGGAACTTTCAATTTTATTTTTTCCCGCCCAGTTATCTGTCATCTAAATATACTGTTTATTATAAGAATGAAAGAAATATTTGTCAAACTTTATTAGTAATGTATCCAAATTGAGTACAAAGGTTGACTTGCACAAAAAAAGAAAGAGAGACAAACAAACAAAAAGACAGACAGATAGACAAAAAAAGGAAACCATACCTTTCAGGATGATTCATGGTGGCGTACGATACACTTGAAAGAGATGATAATCAAACTCTTGTTTTCTTGGAAAAATGGCTTATATGCAAAAATAATTTGATAAAAATGATATTAAATAATTTTATAAATTAAATTTTTTAAAGAATCAAAAGGATTAAAAGTCATTATTAATATTTTTAAAAATTACTACTTATACTCTTTAAAGTTATAATCTTTTCTATACTACAAAAGTATTAATTTTCATGTCTTCATTCAGCTAATAACAAATTTAAAACATTCTTATAATATAAAGAAAATTAAATTATAACTTTAAAGAGTATAAATAATAATTTTAAAAAATACTAATGATAACTTTGATCTTTGGTCTTTTAGAAAAAATTTAACTTTTAAAATCCTTTAATATCATTTTTATTAAGTTGGTCCTTATGTGTTATTTTCTTCTTTTTCCTTGAATATCTGAAAATTCATTTCGAAACTGGGTTCATCTAACTAGTACTGTAGAAGCAACATGAGCATCGAGAGAGAGGGCCATTTAATTTTAATTAAATTATGATCCTTATCTGTTATTTTTCTTTTTTCTTTGACGCCTGGAAATTCATTTTGAAACTAGATTCATCTAACCAGTACTGCAGAACATGAGGTGAAGGGATCTAACAACATAAGCCTCAAGACACAGAGAGAGAGAGAGAGAGAGAGAGAGAGGCGATTTAATTGCATCTGCAGCGTTGATGCTTAAACGTCGAGTTATAAGCGTTGTAATTATTGAAGCTTTGGATAAATGTCTTCCATATGTTGAAGTAGACCACAATATGTATGTTATATAAAACTTGACAACAAAGTATCTTCTTTTAATGTTCTTTAATACTCTATTTTAAAAATATAATGTAATTTAAAATGTTTTTTATATAATATTTTGTTTAGGAAAAATAAAAAAAGAATTTCAAAGTACAAAAAGATGTTATAAATAAATAATGAATAAAATTCTATTTTAATTATTTATAGATAGAGTATTTATCAATTTAGTCATTTATAGAATTATATTTTCAACTTGGCCCTTTACACATAAGGTATTTCTTAATTTGGTTCTTTATGAAGTTATTTTTTAAATTTTGTCTCTCACAAATGAATATTTTTCAATTTAGTCCTTTAGAAATAAAATTATTACCAATAATATTACTATCTCAATTTACTATAAATAAAATTTATAATAAATTAATAGAAAGACATTGTTGATAACCTATCAATTAATATATCATATGTTATCACCATATCTATTAATTTTATTTATAATAAATTGATATCATGACATTATTAATAACAATTTTATTTACGAATGATTAAATTAAGAAATATTTTATTTGTGACTAATTTTTTTTTTAAATCTATGAAGAATTTAATTGAAAAATATCTTATCTATAAAAGATTAAAATGAAATTTTACTCAATATATAATTTTAAAAATAATGAATTGGAAAACCTTTTGTTTTTGGGTAAAAAATGAATTGGGTTGTTCTCCCTGGCTCGTATGTCGAGCCCTCGCCCATTGTGCATCTGCCATTTAGTTCATCTATAGTTTTATCACTGCTTTCGCCACATTTGGTATATAAATATGATTTTGATGAAATAAGAATGAAAAAAAAATAAAAATAGAATAAAAGCTTATAGTTTAAATGATGTTTAGTATAATATAAAAAATATCATTATTTTTATATGTCTAATTGATTAAATGTAAGTATAAAAAATATAAGGAATGACTTGAATATTTTTAAAAATAATTTCAACCAACAAAATGCATAGCAAAAACAAAATAGATCCCTCAATTGAGTAATCTTGTTAATTACTTAACTGAGGGGTTTAAACTATTTAAATTAATTTAGATAATTTAAATTTAAAATTTTTTTTAATTTTAAAAAATAAAAAATGATCCCTTAATTGCAAAATATTTAAAAAAAAAATCTTAAAATCTAAATGACTCAAATCAAATTTCAACTATTAGTTTGTTGAATTTAGCACTTGACAAGGCTCGTAATGACAACCGAACCCGTCCTCTTTTGCCACGTCCTCCGTTCTCAGCTTGAGTGGAGAATAACGATTCATCTAGAATCAGGTCCCTCAAGGTTTCGAACACGTCGAAGATTCTGAGCAATCGCTCCTGTGATTAGCTCCCAATCTCGACGGCATCAGCGAAATTCAGAAGTTGAATTGTTAATCCCTGGCAGACCTCCATGAAAGAGAGATCAGAATCAGAGGAGAACCCGAAGAAGACGCGATCGCAGAGTCGCTGTTGGCTTGGGAATAATATCCTGAGAGCCACGTTGGAAGCTTTAAGCCACCTTTCAATCTCGTCTTCGAGGTCCTACTATGGCATCTTGTAGACGTCTTTAATGCTGAGCTTCTGCATCCCTAACCTCGAAAAGCTCTCTTCCAAGAATTCTCTGCGGAGGCTACTGTACACATGCGACCACTCCTCCTTACCAAATCCAGCAGCCACCATGCGCTTTGCGATTTTGTGAAGGTCGTTGAAAAGGGGAAAATCGTGGTATATAAATCGACAGCAAGAAGGTTAAATATTTCATCTCTCGCGGGCAGAATTTGGGGTTCCCATCCACATCTGAGCACCAGTGCCTTTGCCTGAAATCTTGGAAACTCCAAGCCTGGCAGATGTGACTGATGCAAACCAAACACTGCTACACCTCGGTTCCATCTTTCTCTCCCTGTCCGCCCTCTGATCCCCATGAACCAAACGTGCCTTTGATTGTTCCCTTCTTCTTAATCAATATATATATATATATATATATATATTTGGGAAAAGACAGTATTGTTCTTCGGTTTTGGAACAGGATCGACTCCCTCTTATTTTGGACTTGGCTTTGTATTTTTGTATTTTTCTTTTCTGTTTCTTTTTTCTTTTTCCTCTTAAATTGTACTCTCCTGTTACCTGCACAATTTTTCTCTCTTTTTTTTTTTTTAAATAAGAGTGTCATCCTCTCAGATGGTCTTTATCCTTGCACCTTCGATGCCTCTACACATTAGCAACGGACCAGTGCAAATGGGGAACCGAGTATAATCAGAAACAATCACTTTGTGGACACTATGAAAGTTTTTTAGAGGCCTAGATACGCTAATAGACAAAATAATCCAATAGTTATTATGAATATTTGCTTACTTGTTTATGTATTCATTCCTCTATGGGTTTTTTATCCAGGTAATCTTTTTGTTTTTTTGTTTTGTTTTTTGTTTTTTCCTTCTGATTATCAGTACACATATAATTGCATTTGGTTTGGTGAGACAAAACTTAGGTAACGTAACAAAAATGCGTGCTTTCTTTCTTTATCTCTCTTGATTTTGGAAACAAACATTTACATGATTTCATCAATTGAGAAACACTGATTTCATACAACTTCACAAATTAAATATCCAATATTTAGATGTTAGACAAAAACCATATGTAATCTGAGGAGAAAACTATTAAAATGATGAATCAGCATTGTGCTACAAGAGAGATTTCCTGGAGCCTCCTGACATTGATGAGTCTGAGGTGGACCCTTTCGTTGACGCTGTGACCCCAGACGATGTGTATGAGAATCTGCAGATATCCATGGGAGGCGCATAGTACATAGGAACAGGCAGCTTGGATGGAAGACTTGGCAAAGCAGCTTCAAAATTGAGCACATTTATGACTTGCCTTATGGAAGGTCTCGTGCTCTGATCAGGATGGCAGCACCACAACCCTACAATCATCAAGCATTCCATTTGCACCTCATCATATTCCAACATTAGTCTCTTATCAGCTGCTTCTAGAAGCTTACCTTTTCCATATAGGTCCCACACCCACTCCACCAGTCTTACCTTGCCAGCTTCAGCTCTTACTTCAACCGGTCTTCTCCCACATGTGATTTCAAGGGCTACTACCCCAAAGCTATAAACATCAGACTCCTTACTTGCTTTACCTGTAGTCACACACTCTGGGGCTAAGTACCCCATTGTGCCCGCTAGAACCGTGGTTTGAGACCCAAGTTCATGGTCCACTAGCCTTGCAAGACCAAAATCGCCTAGTTTGGCATTGAAATTTGCATCTAACATGACATTACTTGACTTAATATCCCTGTGTACTACACATTGTTCCCATTCTTCATGAAGATATAGAAGTGAAAATGCCAAACCCAAGGCTATTTTGTACCTCACCGTCCAACTAAGTGTGGTTCTGTTTCCAAATAGGTGGGAGTCAAGACTTCCATTAGGCATGAATTCATAAACAAGAAGGAACTCACCTTGTTCGTGGCACCACCCAATGAGTTGAACCAAGTTTCTATGTCTCAACCGGCTGATAACTCTTACTTCTGATATGTATTCCTTTTTCCCCTGTTTTGACCCTTTTGAAACTCTCTTGACAGCAACCTGTAGGCTTTCGTGTGTGAGAAAACCTTCGTAAACACCTCCAAATCCTCCTTCTCCTAGCTTTCCTGCTTCAGCAAAATCGTTTGTTGCACGGCTTAGTTCCTGGTAGGTGAATCTCTTTGGTCCAGTTCCTTTTTCAAATTCGTCATCTATGGAAGCATCAAAGCCTTTACTTTCTTCCTTCTTCCTATTATGTTTTTTCCTCCAAATGGTGAACCATAACACGCCTGCTGCACAAGTAAGAGAACCAAGACCAACACTCAAACCAATCCACAAACCAACCTTGTTCTTTTTCCCAACGTTGGTTTCACTTTCCAAGCTTGAATTGAATGACCAAGAGATAATGTTGTGTACTTCAGCCCAAGCACCTGTGGCAGCAGAAAATCCAATGCTAACCCATTCTGGCAAAACATCCCTCAAATCAATGACATGCCAAACGCTAGAATTACCCATAAAAACTGGATTATCAGCGTAAGTAAGGAACACACTCAGATTTTTTGTGATAGAATTATATTCTATCCAAGCATTAGCTGTTTTCCCATTCTTAATGCTGCTCTTCCAAGTGACATTCGCAACTGATACGATGGAATTCACATTGATTCCGACATGGTCCGATTTTGGATCCCACGAGTTGCTAAAGCTGTCGAACTCAACCGCAACTATCTGATTCTTGGTATTGTTGAATGCAGATTCTGGATTGAAGAGACCGAGGTACCCGCCAGTTGAATTGTTTGGGATTTCAGATCCAAAGGGCGAAAGGAAGAAGGATATCCCATCACCGAATTGTGTTTGATTAAGGGCATTGATGACAAAGGAAATATGGGTGGTGAAGTCTATGAGCTTCCCTGTTGTTCTATCCCAAACACGCACTGGTTCGGCATACGAGGCTCGACCAACACTGCCTGTGATGGGACCATCGAGTTGGTTCTTTGTGAGCTGAAGAACATTACTGGACGGAAAGGCATCACCTTGGAAGTATATCAGATTCATGTTCGGTTGGAATTTGGTGAAGTTAAAGATAATTGAGTCTACAGTGTTAAGGAGTAACAAGAACAAAGTGAAGAGCATAAAGAGGACAGAAGCAGAGGAAGCCATTGCTGAAAGCAAGAGAGGAGAGAAGCAGATAATAGTGGATGAAGTGGCCAAGGAGTAGCTCAACTATATGCGACGTCCAATTCGTGAAATTGTTAATTAAATTATTGAGATGATCATCTTTTGAACTATTCTTCGGAGTTGGCTGGTCCACCAAATTAAGAAATGTTGTCTGACTAATCCCTATACCTTCTTCGAGCAATTACATAGGATGCACATAAAGAATTGCCACTGGGAGCAGATACAATATTTCATGAACCTTTGACCATATGTTCAGGATTGTGAAATCCATGTTGTTTCATTTTCGTCTTCTCCTCTGATGAACCATGGCGTTTAGCTAGTAAAAATCCTCTCTCCTATTTTATAATATGGAAAAAGCCAAACACAAAAGTTGATCGGCATCCTAACTAGTCACCACTAAGGCTAAAAAAGTTTGCTTCGTTTTTTGTTTTCAGAAATTTTCTCTCAAAATGGTTACAGTGAATATACAATTTGTTCCATGAAAATTATACCTTACATTTTAGTCATTGAGGAACTAATTCATATAAAAGAATAAATTCAAGAGCTACAGTAAGAACTGAATTGTTATTAATATAATGACTACATTACTGTTTCCTCTCTTACTTTGTTCAAAGATGTTCAAATTACACTATCATCCTTTATTTTGAAAAATGTCCTTGTAGCAACATATATGTTATAATTATACCTATTTCGATTAAAATGTTTTTATATCTACAATTCATATAACATAAAAATTATTAAATTGTATTTGACCAATATATAAATACCCAATTTTTAAAATTTAGAATAAATTAAAATTTGGATTTTCAACATGAAATAAATAATTGAAACAAAAGTATAAAATTTTTTCTAATAAGTTATATTTTTAATCAAGGAAATCATTATTATTCTTAAAAATATTATGATCATATTTTAGTTTTAAAAGGATTTGTGTATATTTTTATAATAAAAGAAAGAATTGTATAATTCAGATATTTCTCATGAAAAAAAAAGAGTAATTTACCCTAATATAATATAAAAACCTTGTTAATTAGTTTGGCCATTTCAGTCGGCCTGCACTTTGTCTTTTGTGTAAAAGGATTTTATTAGGTAGATTATTATAATCTTGAGAGAAGATATAGATTGAGTAGAGTGGAATATAGGACACAAATAACAGGACAAACGTATATCCTGCGTCAAAATAAGAAAATGGCCGAGAGACGAGAAAAATGCCAAGTCTTGCAGTTTTGGTTTGTGAGAAGCCAAACAATAATGCCGGTGCCGGCTTTCTTCTCTGAATAATAATTCTTAATACACTAGTTAGTAATTATTGTGTAATTAGTACAGGTGTTTTCTCCCGATTGCTGTGATATAGATCTTTACGGGGCAGTTTGCACAGTACAGTGTGCAGGACAGTTTTTTTTTTTTTTTATTTTAAATAAAACCAAATATATAGTAAAATCATTCTTCAACTTTCACTAAATGAACTTTAAGTTATATATATTAAAAAAATTATGAAAGTTGAAAAATTAGATCCATCTTAACATTTATTTGATAAAAATTATAAGATTATTTTTATCTTATATTTTATTTCTTTTAAGATATAAAAAAAGATAAAATAAATAGTTGGATTCAACCAGCAAAAGATCTTTATCCAGATCGAAGGCCTGTATCCAAAGTGACGTACATTTTCTTGAGCTGGCCCCGTCATTAGAAAAAGGACCATCTAGCAATTTACTAGTGCTGGTTACAGAAAGAGATCTCTGCAGATGTCAATATGCTTGCACTACTTCTAAAGGAGGACCAAACATTCTTCAGTGAATAACTTTGACGAAGCAATTCAGGATAGAAATGAATATCTTCTCAATGTATATATGTGGGTAAGTGTCCTGTGTCCCTAAATGATAAAAATTTTCCACCAAAAAAGGGCTTACAAAGAGGGAGGAAGAAGTGGATCCTAAACAATATAGTTAAACCCACCAAGTGTGAAACATCATGCTTCATTATCAAGCTCCAATTTCAACCTTCATTTCATCGTCCCTTTCCCCATTGGGACTCTAGTTTCCTAATGGCTTGAACTCAAAGCAGGAAAGAACGATATGTGCTTCAACCAAGTCTCACGCAGCACCAGAGAAGTCAGTTCTATCCCATTTCTCCAAACCAATTCTAACATCATCCAGCAAGGAGACGCTGCAATTACCCCAATTTTGGATTTGGACTTTCTGTGACGTAACAAAGTTTGTAAGAGCATTCCATGTTAATATACTCTCACATTTCAGTTGGGCGTGAGTGTAATAATTAAGCATCATATAGTGTTTGTACAATTAAGGGCTCAAATTGAATCCGTACATAAACCTTAACGTACACAGGCTCAGATTGAATCCTTACATGAGGTCTCATATACGGATTCAATTTGAGCTTTTAATTGTACATGCACATGACACCCGAGAATTTTTCTTGAAAGTGGGGATAGAGACAACAGGATTCATATTGATTCCTACATGCTTGGACAAAATCTTTGGGATGTTAAAATGGAATGTAACAATGAAGAAGGCGATCCCATCTCCCAAAAGATTCAACCTCCCTGTTTCACCATCCCAGCTTCACCGTATGATCCTCTTCCTCTGCATGTGCTGTTTAATCTTTGTAATTTACAGTGTGTTCCGTTTGATAAAAAGCCATCATCGTCTTTGGATAGCTTTGGCACTTGCGAGGGAAGTAGAAGGAACAGGATGCAAATGATAACAAATAGAGACAGTGCTTTGAGTATGAACACTGAGGTGTGGCCTCGAGTTAGTCACACAGTAATAGCCATGGTACTACTAAGACATGGGCAATGACACGGTTTGCAGCTACATATGAGAGCTTTAGGCCAGCCAAGAATGAAAATAACTCAGTCATATCGTATAAAAGACGACAAATGACCCAACTAGCGCCAGCTGTGCGGTGGCTATGTATACTTACGAAAGACGATTGAAACAATGAAATTGTACCCTTCATACGACCAAGTCTCAATATTATTATGCATCTCGAAGTTGAATATGGTAAATATAAAGAATTTGATTTGAACATTAATTAAAACTGTAATTCAGTTAATAATTTACATTATTTCAGCTTCTAAAATCAAGATTAATTCAATACATCCCAATTTTTTATATATATAATATCAATTGAAATTAAAGTAAATTTGAAGTCTACCCAATTAGATTTAAATACTTTCGTTTGTATCAGTATAATTGCTATGTTTCGATTATTTTTTTTAACAATGCAATTCAAGTTTGTATCGTGTTAGTATATTTATTCTTATAGTTTCATTTTAAGGCTTTCACGATTTTTTACATTGAGCAATTGCTCCTTAATATCATTTATTGATCAAACAAACGAATACGAAACTGAGCTAATTCTGCAATTGAAAATAAGGGGTTTAGTATGACTGTTGTGAGTAGGTTCCATGTTAAATCTAGCGAAAGGTTCTTACCAGATCAATCCGGGTCATATTTTAGTTTGGTGAATGTAACATATTTATAAGTTTTTGTTTATTTTTCTTTCTATTGATATTGTATAATTATTTTAGAGTAACAATATTATAATTCCAAGAACATCATATTTATAACAATAATTATTAAATATAAAAAAATATTTTATCTGTTTTAATAGATTTATTACTATTATCATATTTATTAATTACACAAAAATTACAGTAATTTTGTTAAGAATTATTAACTATTAAATAAGTTAACATTTTAAGCAATTATTTCATAATATATTTTTTATATTGAATAATTATTATGTCATAAATAGATAAAATCACATTCTTGAGTTTATAGTATCATCATTCCTTAATTTGAGAGTAGCCTTCTCCTCAAATTAAAAAAAAAAAAAGTGTTTTGGCTAAATCCATTTTGACAAAAATAACTTTAACGATAATATTATTACTTTTATCGTAAAGATAACTTATTATATAAAAAATTTTTTTATAAAAATTTTATTTCAATATTATTTATTTGTTTTAAAAATAATAAACTTAATTTATTCTAAATTTATTATATTAATAATGATTATGTTGATTGAATATATATTTAATTATATATATTACCGTTAAAATAAATATTGATGAATTATTTTCTATTTATTAATTAGATTTCTTTTAAAAAATATTTTGGGAAAACATTTTTTTGTTTATAATATTTATCTTTTCCTAAATAATTTTAAATTTTACTATGTTGAGAAAAGTGATTATTTTATAAACTTGAAGATATATATTTTGGTCAAAATGAATTTATTTATAGTGTATCTTTTAGTTTTAGTGAAAGATTATTAAATTTTTCATAATAAAAAAAATTATGTAATTAGGCCATCTCTGAAGAAAATGACAATAATTTAGTAACTAATTTCTATTTAAATTTTCTGACACTAATAAAAAATGACAATGTAATACACCTCTTGATGTTTCATTTATAGGCTAATTTATCAGGAAAAAAAATAGTTAGATCAAAATAGGAATCAAATTTTCCTATTATTATCAGTATATTTTTTTTAACCATTTATTATTATCATATTCCAGTGCATCGCTAATATATAATGATAAAATATTATAGCAGAGTTAATCCAATCGTGACGGTAATTAAATCATGAACACCCATTCAAATTCCAATTTCAATGAACACTTCATTTTATTGGCAACTGCATGCATCTTAAACGAAATCACAAATGGGACTACAAAATCCACCGAAAAACAAATTGACCCACACCAACATGACTTAAAGATGACGTTTTCCCCAAATTGTTTTCTAATCAAAGAAGGAACTGAAACTCCAGCTAAGAATCTTGTGTAGTTCCACAAGCTGTCCAGTGGCACCGGAGAACCCAACCCTGACCCATTCCGGAAGAACAGTCCTCAAATCAATCGTAAACGAGAGGCTGGCGGTTGTCACATTCACTCTGCTTTGAGGGTAAGTCAAAATCACACTCAAAATTTTCTGATTAGGCTCATAGTTCACAGTGGCAAATGCAGTTAATCCACTCTGAACATTAACACTAGGCAAGGCCACGGTTGTTGCAGAAGCAATGGAATTTATATCAATTCCTATATGCTGAGAGACTGGGTCCCATGAGTTCCCGAAGGTATCAAATTCAACAGCAACTATCTGATTCCTAAAGGCATTTAGAGCTGTTTCAGCGCTGAAGAGTCCGAGGTATCCACCACTCGAGTTCTGTGGAATGGTGGATGTGAATGGAGCTACAAAGAAAGAGATTCCATCTCCCAAGAGTCCTGGGCTTGCTGGTCCCACAATGAAAGAGAAGGTAGTGGTGAACCAAGCTAGCTTCCCTGTTTTGGCATCCCAAAGCTGCACTGGTGCTGCGTATGAGGCTCTTCCAGCTCTATTTGGAAAAGCACTTGTGAGTTGCACAGCCCCGTTTGATGTAAAGGCATTGCCTTCGAGGGTTATGTCATTTGTGTTAGGTGAGAAAGTGTCGAATTTGAAGGAGGCTGAATTCACATTGTGAGCTAGCATGAGGAAGGAGATTAAGATCACGAGAATAGACATGGGGATTTGATGTTTTGAGTTAGAGATTGCCATGTTTCTCATGTTCTGTTCAGCGGGTTATCATGTGAAGAGCAGAGTGGAGAACTCGATATATATATATATATATATATATATATGTATAGGTTTTAGGCCTGCAAAGAAAATAAAATAACATTGGAATTATATGAAGAAGCCAAATGACTTGCATTGCACAGTACACTTTATATGGTGTTTGGAGTTATTATGGGTGATTTAAACAATGAAAATTTGAGCTTGCACACGACCAAGTCCAGATGCAATCTTCAGCAGCTGCTTGGAGGAGATAACTATGTAATTAAGAATTTAACAGTGGGTTAATTAAGTTGCAAATGAATATTATGTGAGTATATTCGTCTTCATGAATATTGAGCTTTGAGGGTCTCCTCTTTTTGGCTAGAGTTTCCAAATAATATCCATTTTAACCGTTATAACTGTAAAATAAAAAGAAAAAAAGAAAAGGAAACCAATGGGTATAAAAAAATTAATCTTTTTTGGTAAAAAAATATTTAATTTAACTTAATATTATTCACTCAAATATTTTACTTGGGTTTAAGACCAATTAGATGCCGTATGTATAAGCCCTGTAAAAACCGACGTGCATGCCTTCATCTACATGGGGAAGTTGACTTTTCAAACGATATTTGAGGCTGCCATGTAACAACTTTACATCCTCCTTCTGCACTTCCCTAAAATGCCCCTTTCTCATCCTCTTTTAGCTGGCCTTTACATAATTTACTTCTTACACTTCTGCAGCACTGAACTTTCATCTCTTCGATCAGAAAAAGGAGCAGAAATTGGCGCTGGAACAAAACTGCATCTTCTCCTCTCTGCTGGTTGCTATTTCCGCTGTTTCTGGTTTCATTTTTTTGCTGCTGCTATTGTCTTCTGGTTTGGCTAAGTGCGCTGCTGTTTGTTAGTGATTTAACGCCAGAAACACATCCTCTTCCAAGTCTGGAGTTGCTGTCGTAAGTGTTGCAATTTCTGGTTCCAGTTTCACAGCGTTCCCTCCCCTGTTTTGCTTGTTCTGTGATGCGTTTCTGTGTGTGTGGCCAGCCAAGGAAAGTGTGCACAGAAAGAAAAGAAAAAGGTGTAAGAGGATGAGTTGGTTGGAGCAAATTTGATTCCCTTCAAGCTTCAAAGTAATTCTACTTTCCTATACAGTGACTTCTCCCATTTTCTATATATACTTCCAAATCAAAAATCAAATTCTATTGTGCTTCTTACTTGCCAATTCTTGATTTTGCTTCCTCGCTTGAATAAATTTAAGTCTTTAAAATGATCTGCCGCCATATAGGGACCCATATATATATAGAAACCTATATCTTTATATGTGTGTGTTGTATGGATATGGAAGGCATGGAATGGAGGAGTGAATGTTGGACTTAATTCCTTGAAATTTGTACATATCTATACCATGCTAAGGGAATGAAGAATAGACATTAATGTTCCTTACTTTTCCTAGAATTTTGTTTAGGTAGGCTAAGCTAAGGAGACAATTTTTGGTTATTCACACTCTAAAATCTGGTGAACGGGTATTGTAGGGTACTCAGGAGATTGAGTTAGCTGAGGAGTGGGCAGGGAATGTCGATATCATCTTAGGAGGTGAGTAAGTAATGTGGACCGTGAGTAACTCATACTTCTTATTTTATTACTAAGTTTCCTTGCAGTGTTCTAACATTTGGAAACCTATTTAAAGAAAGTCATCTTTAAATGTTTTGTTATATGCATGTTATTCGAAAATTAATTTGAACGTGAGATTTTTGCAAAAATTACGACTGTTGAGTTTATCTGGAAATTTAGTCATTGAACTGATATGAATGGTACTTTGTCTGAAATGATAAATTGAGAAAAGTATTATTTTAAGAAGTAGAGGTTATCTGTTCAGAACTTTGTAGCTAACAGCAGTAGTTGTTAGCCTTGGTGCACCATGATCTGGACCTCAGCTAGTAGGGGTTTTGCTAGCCCCATGTGGGTAGCTACCACATATGGAGTCATTTTAATTCGCAAGCGAAGTGTTTTGCGTCTGTGGTTATTTTCCCCGCGAGCTGTGTGCTTTGCGTCTGTTTCAATTTGGTTCTGCTTAGATACTTCTGATGTATTTTAAGAAACGATTTGCATGAAGCTTGTTTTATGCATGATGAATATATATATATAGATAGATATTTTACGGGCCTTGTCCCATTTTTTTTTTAAGGGTTGGCATTTCTTATTCACTGAGTATCAAACTCACTCTTTCTTAATTTATTTTTCAGAGAGCGGTGAAGACCCTAGCCTACCCTGAGCTGCCTACTAGCTGTAGATCTCCTGCTTTATTTCTTTTGGTGAGCCCACAATTGTTCATGTGGGTGTATTTTGTTTTATGCTTATAATTTAAATTGTTCTGAATAGTGTAGAATGTGGCTCCACTGAATCATAGTTAGGATATCCCTAATCCCTTGAAGTCTATGTTTTGATATTTTTGGGTGTATGTTGAGTTGACTGGTTGTAGAAATATCGGGAGGTCCAAATTATAGAGGAGACTCTGCCGAAATTTCTACAAAAGTCACATAAAAGAAAAACTTATACGTTTTGTATAAAAGTGATTCAGAAATGATACTCTAGTTTTATTATTTATATGAAGATACAACTGAGGGAATTATCTGAATTTTAGTGGAGGTTGTCAATACAAATCGATTTATGGTAGGGGAATTTGGTGTCTTTTGTGCCAACATACTTAAAATTGTGGGTTGTGATAAGCCCAATGACCAACCTAGCCACAAAACAGTTATACTCCTCAACTAGGTTCACCTTGATGATAGAGAAAATGATGTTGGTTCCGCCATCAAGCCAAACTACAATTGAACAAGTAGTAAGGTGCAGACTTGATATTTAGCTTTCAAGTTGGACCGAACGGGGAGGTCGCTTGGAAACCTGCATGAGTTAACTTACGAGGAGAAAGTAATATTTGTAGAAATTTTAATTCTGTAAAAGTTAAAAGACCACAAGTTTGGCTTTCGTGGACCATACTGTAGTCCCGACTTTTTTCCTAATGTAACTTTCTTCAATTAAGAAGTCTAGCTTTTAAGCCACCTAGTTTGATATATATATATATATAGCGATTACAATTTTTGTCTAGCCCACTTCATTTCTCATATGTATTGATGTGTTTGGGTTAAGTAAGTCAATCTTTGACTGAACAGTGAGGCAGATTTGTGAATCTTAGCAAGGCAAAGGCAAAGTAAGGCAAGTTGCAAGTCAAGCAAGTCTTGCGAAGTTGTCAAATTATTAAGATTCAATGAAGATGACCGCACGCATCATATTTGGAATTCAAAATGCAAATCCTATAGTTCAAATTGCATATCCTTGATTCCATAAAATCTACCTCACCACCTCTTCCTTGAGACATCTTTAATGGGAAGATGTCTTTCTCTCTTTTGCTATAAATAAGGGTCTTTAAACTTAGTTCTGCAAGCCAACAAGTTCACAATATTATGTACACCATTTGTAAGAGAAACTAAAAAACATCTTATTGTAACAAGTTTTAAAGTTCGATAATAGTTGGAGGTAATGTGTTTTCTGCATTTTAATTTTTTTGGATATCATTTATGTCTCTTGTGTATCCGTTATGGTTTACAATTGGTATCATAGCTTCCTTTGAGCCTTTGCCTTGCATTTATGAAGGTTAAAAATTTTCATTTTTCTACCAAATTCGGATTACTATTTTTGAGCTTTGCTTTTTGTGTTTTGAGAGTGGAAAGCTAATCCTTTCATGCTTATGATCATTTTAGCATTTGAACCACATAAATTGAGTTAAAAAAAAGGAAACAGGAAGGTTTTTATTTAAGTCCAAAACGAAAACAGGTCAAGTCGATTTGACCCGTCAAAAAGTTAAGAGTAAACCAAACGACTTGTTATTTGAATTATCTTGCAGGTTTTTTTTTTAATTTTTTTTTTTGCTACTACAGGTATCCTCCTTCGTAAGCAGTCCTGCCCGAGGCACAGTCAGGCGCTGAAAGGCAGGGTCCTCTCCCAATGAGAATTCGAACCCTGGTTCACCATAATGTGGGAGACTAGCCCCTTCCGCTAGACCAAACCCCCATTGGTGATTTTTTTTTAATTTTAGGCCTTGAGATTTCTGCACACATATGGATGGATAATAGATTGCATTTAGGCTTAGTTCATATTAGGCCTTCTTATTTTAATAAATTTTTAAAAAAACTTGGGCCAGCTTTAAATGACTAGACTGATTAGTTTATTTGTCAAAACTTAAGATTCTTTTGGCAATAATGGACCATCTTTTCCATTTGGGTTATTACTTTTGGACAAGTCTTCCAAATCATAACATGGGCTACTGTCATATACGTCTATTATTTAATTTTGCAAATTATTATGGGCCAATTTTGAGACTTTTTGGATCTTTCTTGCAATGGGTTTGATTGCAAAATTATATTTTGGTCCTTTTAGACTAATTTTGGGATTGTTTTATCATTATTTGGTGACCCACATTAGGTTTTGATCTACTTAATTTTGTTCCCAAAAAAAATTTGAAAAAATTATTTTAGATAACTTAGTTGCAGTTTAACACCTGTGAAAAATTTTACAAAAAATATTTTGTACTATTTAATTTTTCCCAAATATTGAAAAATTATTCTTGGACAACTAAATTTAATTTTTGGCAATATTAAAGTATCCATTGCCAAAAATTATTTTAAAATTAATTTATGATATCATTTAATCTATGTTTAATTTTGGATAATTAATTTATCGGCAATCATTATTACACATTTAGATTAAAATTAAAGAAAAAATTTTAATTAATTAATTAGTCACATTTTTTTTTAATTGATTAATTAATTAATTTTTAGTTCTTATTATAAAATGTTTGCTTATGCATATACAAACATTTAAATTTGGGCTGTCATATAATGTTAGTTTAATTAGAATTTAGTCATAGTACTTTAATTATTCTAAAATGGTAAATTAGGTATTAAAATAAAATTAAGGATCACATTAAGAAAATGGCATCAATTTATAATCAATATATTTAATATGATAATCATTATTTTACTTGAATGTTATCATATTTTATATTATTAATTAGGGTGACATGGTGAATTTTTCTTTTTTCTTTTTTAATTTGCCCATAAGAATTAGGATAAGAGATATAATTTCTAATCTCATCATATTTGTACATGTACCTAATTAAAAATGTTAACTCACAAGTGGTTTCATTTGTTACTAGACTTATGATTTGAATAATATGTTTTGCATTTGTAAGATATGTTATATGAAATATTTAATTACCTTAAAATCTTGATGTAATATGTAATTATTTGCAACTTATAAACTTGTGAACATCTTTGATTTCCAAGTTCCTAAATTAAATGGAGATAACTTTAAAGTTTAGAAGGAGAAAATTCTTCTCCAATTAAGGTGGATGGACATTAATTATGCAATCAAAAAGAATAAACCTCTTATGCCTATGAGTTATAGCAATAATTTACAATTTGATTTTTATGAATACTAGAGCAATATAATCGCCTCAGTATGATGTATATTAAAACCAAGTTATTTGCTAGTATTCGTTGATCAATTAGAGAATATCAAAACATTTGAGACTTGCTTAAGGTTTTTGATGAATAATTCGAGTCCTCGAATAAGGCCTTAGCAAGTACTTTAATGATTAGGCTAATATCCCTAAATCTTATGGCGTAAGGGGTGTGTGAGAGCACATCATGCAAATAAGGGATATAATTGCTCAATTGAAATCATTTGAGGTTAAGAAATCTGAATCTTTCTTAGTGTGGTTTATTTTAACCTTCCTATCACACCAATATAGGACTATCAAAGTCCCCTACAATACACAAGGAAAAATGGTTAATAAGTCACTATTGACCATGTGTGTTTAAGAGGAAGAAAGACTTTTAACAAAAATGGGAGAAAGTGCATGGTAACACAATGAAGGAATAAGAAACAAGCCAAGGCAATAGGAAAGGGTAAGGCACTCATCCAATTTACTATTAAGAAGGAGTCTAAGTATTTCTTTTTTTGTAAGAAGAAGAGACACATGAAGAATGATTGCTTCAAATTCAAGGTTTAGCTTGAAAAGAAAGATAATTTAATCTCATTCTTTTATTATAAATATAATATGATAGATGCTAATAGTAACACATCATAGATTGATTTTGGTTTTACATTCCATATCTTTAATATCTTGTAGGGCTTTCTAAACTAAAGGAAGTTGGAGGGTAATGAGCTATTCATCTATTGAAGAAATAAGATGGGCTTATAGGTGGAAGCTATAGATACCTATAGATTAGTGTTGGATGCTAATTTTGTTTTGATTTTGAATGGGACCTTTTATGTACCAAGTTTCTTTAGAAAGTTGATTTCTTTTTCAAGATTTGTAACATTTGGATATTCCCTTAAATTTTCAAACTATATGTTCAAGTTATTCTATAAATCCAATACTGTTAGGAATAGTACAATTTGTGATAGTTTTTTTCTAAATTCAATTACAAGATAGTATTTCTTATAATTCAATGTATGTTTCTAATAATATATGTATTAAGTGTCATACCTAGCTTTACTTAACTTATTCATACAATACATGAAGTTTAAGACAAAATCACATCCACTCATAGAACACTGAAATCGATCCATGTAAGAGTCATATGGAGTTATAAGGGGCCAAACTTGATTCTTTCGTTTCCTGTATACATTTTCATTATAAAAAAATTTTTTTCATATCCATTTTATCATGTTTAGCTTATGGGACACCCTAGGAATGTATACAACCTGAAATGACACAGTGACCAAAAATCTACATTAATTTTCAAAATTCATAACCCATGCTATATAAATCCAAATCATGCAAATTAAATGTCTATAGAAATATTAAGATGTGAACTATATGCTGTAAAAATTTCAGGTGAAATTAAATTCACTTGCCCTACCAAATGTAACGGAACAATAACCTGGTTCGAAATGAAAGACGTATAACAAACCTAAACTTTGGAAATACATATCTTAAGTTACACAACTCCAATTTAAGTGATCTCAGGGGCCACGAAAAGCTTACAATATCAACTACACGCTTGTAAAATTTCATTAGTATTAGAGTTCATTTGTCCCTTTAAAGACACGAAATATCATGACTGCATTGGATGAATAGTACTAGAAAAATTTTAAAATTTTTGCAAAATTTCATAAATTCATAAAATATTCTATATAGCTTTGAAAATTCTAGTTCTTAGCTGTTAGAAAGCTCTATGAGGTATTTAAGTGCATACCAAATTTTAAGCTCAAACTAGGTCATTTAGGCCACTTTTAACATAAGAGTTATTTATGACAAATTTAAGACCATTCTTGATTCCAATTTGGATAATTTATTATCCAATTAGTTTTCTTCCACTTTGAGCACATTTCTTTCATCCTAAATGGCATTTCTAACTATTCCATAACATGCCAAAAGGGTTTGATCAAAATTTGACCCTTTGACACCTAATTATACACACTTACATCATAGTACACCATATGCCATTTTCTACTATAATACTCATACATCATCATAAATGGCCATAGATTCAATTCCTCACACTAATACATGAATTTCCATTCTAAAACATAATGTTATACATTATATTACATCAAAATGGTTATATGTACTTCAAATGTGTCATCCATGTTATAGTTGATACATAAATTAAAATGTGGTACATAAAAACATCATAATACATGATATCTATCATCTAAGCTCTATCCACATCTTTATCCTTGCTTAGTAAACCTAAAATGGTTAGTGGAAGTATGAGGGTGAGATTTGAGAGAATCTCAATAGCTAATCTCAACCAATTTAATACACATAAGAATGCCATGAGTAAATGCAATGTATATGGTGCAAGAATGTTATGCATATACTTGATGTAAATCAAATGCATCATATATCATGAAACCTCATTCATTTCTTAGCCATGGCATCATCATAAACTTATTAGGCTCAATTAATCTCAACTTGGGGTTAAGGAAGAGCTACTACACTTAATTCCATGCCTTAAGGGAGTTAAAAATCAAAAAACATGTCAATTCATATATAAAGCTCATTATAGAAATCATACTAAAACATATTTTATGAATGCATCAAGCAACAACATGTAATATTCAATTTTCGTTAAACAACAGAAACGGGCGCGTTTTCAAAGCAAGTCCCCTAAAATGAATTAGTTAAGGTTTCAAAAAATTTGAGTAATATTCTAAACTCCTAAAAATGAGAATCCTAGCCTTAAACGGAAGGAACAATGGAGCTAGAATGAAGAAACAAATTTTGACAAAAATCTTACAAACCGTAATGGCATTTTCGTAATTTTGAACAAAATTTGGAATTCACATAAGAGGACTTTTTAAATGAAATTTTTAAGTTCTTTGGGGTTCTCAGAGGCCCTAAAAACTATAGGAAGTCCTGGGACAATTAAATCCCCTCCAGTGGACGTTTTCCAACACCGGTGCACCCAAACTTTGACGAATCTGTTCGAGAAGATTTTAACTTCGATTTGAGTGATTCCAAATGCATTTTATTAAATTGAGAACCCAAATTTTATAATGGAAAAGATAATTCTAAAAAAGGAGCTAAAATGAAGGAGAAACAAAAATGCAAAGAATGAAGGGCAAAATAGAAATTTTTGAAAAAAACCATTTTCCTACCCCTATATATAGGTGGCGCCCCACTTTCTCCCTCATTTAGAATCAGAAATTTTTGCCTAATTTTAGAGGAGAGAGCTAGGGTTTCGAGCGCACAAGAGAGGAAGAAGAAGAAGGAAGAATTCAAGCTTAAAGGTATGTTTCCATTGTAGTTTTCATGCTTTCTTCCACCTACACCTCCTCTCATTCTTTCTCCTTTATTTCGTTTGATTAAAATAGAGTTTATAAATCTAATTCAAGGGAGAAACTTAAGGGAATTTTCGGATTTGAAGAGAGGAGCTTGGAGAAAGTAAGATTCAAGTAAAAATAAGCAAGGAAACTAGGTAATTTCTCTTCCTATGATTACTATCTTCATCCTCTCTCCTTCTCCATTTCTCCTAACCCTAGGAACCATAGAAGGATCTGATTTTTAGGCCAAACTAAGGATGAATCTAAGGAAAAAAGTGTGGAGATTAAGAATATGTAAAGAAAATTAACAAAAACCCAATAGATTTCAAGATGCAAAACCTAGGGTTTTATGTGCACTTTGTAAAATCTGATTTTGTATGATGATTTCTAAGCCTAAATAAGAGTTTAATTGAGTTCCTAAGATCCCTAAGAGGCTCCCTATATGCTTCCTCCCATGAGAAAACAAAGTGAACTCCAAGAAGGCCAAAAATGCTCCTTGTCTCATCTTAAGAAGATTTTAATAGCTAGGGAGAGTTTTAAATTTTTTTAAACCCATTCTTAAGTCATATATGATGAATGAAAATGAGGGAAGACCTTGGAAAAAATGTAAAACTCATAAAAAGTGTGTTAATGCTTTAGGTTCTATATTATGACCTAAAGAAGCAATATATAGTTAGGCTCTTTGTTTTAATTGTATAATTACTCCAAGAGACTTAAAGGGAGTCAAGAATCATATTTGAAAGGAAAGAATGGAGTTTAGAATTTATTTGAGGAGTGTTGTTTTATTAGGTGCATTATGGACCATAATGAGGTTTATAAAACAACCTAGTGCCTAAGCAAGTTGTGTAGCTTTAAAATTTGTTTCATGAACTTAATTGGCTTCCATAAATTGTGTTTAGGCCAAGAGAAACCTTTCCCACACTTTTGTATATTTGTGGCCGAAAAGAGGAGTTTGAATTCAAAGGAAAAAATGTATGATTGTGTGTAAGGTAGCTCTCTCCACCTTCTCTCATGTATGGATGTGTGTTTAGCTTGTCTTAAAATGTGTGTATGTGTATTTTCAAGCCATGAAAAGTATGCTAGCATGATTTTATATGCCATGATTTCATGATGACATATTATGTTTCTAAATGATGTTAGGATATTTGTTTGAGTTTGCTTGACTATGGAGAGGCCAAAAACTCTTAACTATGGTAAAGATGAGCTAAGAACCTTTAGAATTGGTTGAAACAAAGCAAAGAGTCTCCCAAAAGCAAAGTGGGCTCCCAACAGTATGGTTGAGTCCAAGAATCTCTTAAAGAATGGGTGAGGCAAGTCCAAAATCTATAAGAAAAAGGGTGAAACCAATCCATCCACTTGGCAAGCTCTTGTATGTCTTGTATGACTTATCTACATGCCAAGCATGCTTCTTAAATGTTCATGACTTCTATTATACTCATGCATGCATTTTCAATACTTGCTTTGCATATGTTATGTGTGATTGAATAGGAGATGAGCTATTGGGATTCTTTGAATCTCATTTCCTCCTCTCTAATGATCTAATATGCTAGGTGGATCAAGTGGACAAGGCAATGGAAGCCAACCATCTTGAAGAAGAGAGCTTGACACCAATATGCCTAACTTTTGCCTTTTAAAGCCATAATGATGCTTAATGATATATATTATTGTTGTAAATGATCTATGACCCTTGGAACATATGTAATTATGATATTATATGATGTAGAAATGAAAGAATGTATTATGTGAATGATGGAATGTAAATTGAGTATGTATGGACAATGTGGCTTCATGAATGGCATTATGGAATTATGCATATGTGTGGATGAAATGGCTAAAATAAGGTTCATGAGATTTGAGAGCATTCGGGTAGCTCACACAAGTCCTAAATATGCTTTTAGACTTGCCCAAAAGGTGCCAAGAGTAAAGGAAAGCCATTTGGACATTTTGGTACCCTATATGGAGCCAAAATTGACCATAATGGATCCCTATATCACTTTTTAGCCAAATGATCTCTTCTTAATTTGAGATTTGGCATGCGATTAGAACTTGTTGAGAGCTTTTTGGGAAGATAAAGATCATAATTTTTGGAGGTCTACATAATATTTGATGAATTTCCAAAGTTGACAAATTTTCTGATTTTAGTCTACCGCACTATTCATTTGGTCCAAAAATGAAACTTGTCACACAAGGCTCAAATAATGTCCAATTGTCATGAAATTTTATACAGAGAAATCAGACATTCACAGTGATGCGTGCCAACTAGAAGCACCTCATTTGGATATCTAGAGAAGGAGATATGAATTTTTAAATATTCTATCTAGTATCAGGATTTCCAGCCGACCTCTGTTATTGTTTGATTAGATTTTGAGGTCTTTGCATGCCTGAACTAGTCTGGATTTATTTTTACCTTTTATCTAACATCGAAAAATTTTTAGATTGGTATCTTTTTCATGGATTGAATTTTTTTTTGAATTAATTGGACATTTTCAAAATTTGCTACAGAAATCTATGACAGCACCAGGGGACAGTTTGACCTCTGGATATTTTCATATGTCAAACGTCCTCTATGATAGATGTTATGGTTTGAACATATTTTTGTTATGAATTATACATCTTTATCTTTCCATAATGGCTAAGAATACACGATTTTTATTTTTCTAGAATTAGTTATAATTTTTCAAAGTTGTAACAGAAATGAGCCATATTCTATCCGAAAATGTGTATGCATATTTTGAGCTTTCCTTTGAGTTTCACAAGTTAGAGGCCACATTTCACGATCCAAATAAGTTGTATTCATGTAATTAAATATGAGAATATATTATATGAATTCACATGATCTATGTGACACCGAATAAAATTTTTATACACAATGCAACGCAATTAAATACATTATTTTAATGGACTTTTCCCCCTTCTTTCATGGGATTAATGATGTGATGCATGAGAATATTATGAAATAAGCTAAAAATATATGGTGTTACATAACATATACAATAATTTTAACTCATTCGAGTATTCAAATGTATACAAGAAAGGGAGATAAAGCTACCTTGAAGCTAGCAAGAACTCAAATAACCATTAACTTACTTCATCTTAGCCTTTCTCTTGACTTTCCTTCTCTTGGAACTTACAGTTTAGGGTGCTTGAGTTAGATGGATCTACACATAACAATTTAAAGACAACTTAACCTCATAGAACTCATTTTAAGGTTCATGATCCTTGTTTAATCTCATTGGAGCTTAATGTGATACATAAAGCTAGTTTTTAGCTCATAATGAAGCTATCATTGGTTTTTGCTTTCTAAACCCCAAACTCTTGATTGTTACAAGTTTTGTAACTCTTAAAAAACTCATACAAATCACTACATACTTAGTTAGAAGGGTTTAGAACTAACTTACTTCGTTAACCTTTTTTGGGCTTTAAAATTTTAACTTTCATTCTAATATTCCTAAATTCAATCAAATGCTTCCATAATTATTTATTCATCATATTTAAATTTCTAAAGTCATTAAAACTAAAAGAAACACTCTCTAGATACCTCTTCCCTTCCTTGGCCGAACCATCATACAAGAAAAAGCCATATAGAGTTTTGCTCACTTTACTTAGGAGTTTGATGATTATGAACATTCCTTAACTTCACTTTAACCTGGACATAATCTAATATAGCTTGAATTCCTCTTAGGGTTCCAAAACTCTCAAGTTACAATTGAAACCCTAATTTTCATATCTTAGTTTCTAATGCTCCTTTCTTGATTCTAATTATATATTCTAATTCTTTGTACCTCAAAACCCTTGGGTCAACCTTGCTACCATGCAAAACATCCTCCTTCTATATGAAAACTCACTTGGTTGAACAGGGAGAGGAAGAGAGAACCAAGGAAGAGCTAATTTTACATCATATTTCATACATCATCTTAAAGCTTTTCAAGAATAGAATTTGGTGCTAAGCTTGGTTTTCTCAAATCTTCTCTTTCTTCCACAAGTTCAACCATGAAAACCCTCCATTTAGAAAACTAAAACCATCAAGAAAGAGGATATAAAGAAGAGAATAAGTTTGTTGAAGCGATTGCCATGAAAAAGAGACAAAATTCTTACCTTTCTTACTTTCTTTTTCTCCTTCTCTTCCTCTCTTGTGCACATTTTGGTTCTATTTTGGAACAAAATAAGTCAATTTTAAAGAGTGAAGGACATGCTAGCCTGATTTAAGAAGAAAGAGAGTGAGTTATAATAATTTTCATAATTCTTATTTTGCCTTTCAACTTCAATTTCTCCCTTTCTACTCATTTTAGCTTATTTTTTAGAATTGTCTTTTTCATATAAAAATTTGTCCTCAAGTTTATTAAAAAATTTACTTTTAATTTTATGAGCTTTGGAGTTATTCCTGAATTATTCAGTCAAAGTTTAGGTCAACTAATAACTTAAATTGTACACTGAAGAGATTTCGTCTATTCTAAAGGTTTCTATGATTTTTAAGACCTTTAAGAATCCTATAAAATCTAATTTTACTATTTAAAGCTCTCTCTTTTGAGTTTTTAAAAAGTTATTTAAAATTATGAAGTTGCCACTACATATACGGTTAAATTTATTCAGCCATTTTGACTCTAGTTTCGAGGTTTCTTTTGTCTTATATCCTAATTTCTAAATGTCTATATTATTATTCTAGTTTTGTTTAGCCTTTATTCCTTTGATTCTGGGGCCTTCTTTTTATATCTTATCGATTCCAATTTAGTTTTAGGAAAATCGAGTATTACATTCCCCCTTTAAATAAAATTTTTTCCTTAAAATTTAAATGCATACCTAATTAAAATAATTTTGGATATTTCTTCCTCATCTCTTCTTCCAGCTCCTAGGTGGCCTTTTCAGGGAATAATCCTTTTCAAATCACTTTCACTAGCAGTATGCTTTTTCTCCTTAACTACTTTAGCTTAGCATCCACAATCTGATCTGGTGATACTATATAAGACAGATTATCCTATAAATACACATTTTCATACTCTATGATATGTGAAGGGTTAAGCTAGTACTTTTTAAATTATGATCATAGAAGACATTATGTATTTAGGCTAGGTTTAGAGAGAATGTGTGTCTATAGGCTATAGGCCCAACTTTATTAAGAATTCTGAATGGACCTATATATTTAGACTGAGCTTTTTACTCTTTATGAACTTACCTATCTCAGTGACTGGAGACATTCTAATAAATACATGGTCCCCACTGCTACTAGCTCTAAGTTATAGGTGGGATAGTTTTTTTCATGAAGTTTTAATTGTTTAGAAGTATAAGCTATCACTCTACCTTTCTACATAAGTACACATCCTAACCCTTTCTTAAAAGCATTACTATAGACTACAAAAGTCTCTATAGGGTCAGGGATCATGAACTGGGGTCGTGGTTAACCTATGCTTCCATTCTTGAAAACTTTGCTTACATTTCTCATCCTACATAAATTGTATATTCTTTCTAGTGAGTTTAGTCAGTGGCATAGCTATTTGAATACTTAGAAATGATTGAAGCTCCAAGATTGAATCAAGAGCTAAAATTCAATGAGGGAAGCCACATTTTACAACTATAAATGAGGGAAAATGCAGTGGGAACCTTTAGTCTAAGAAACATGCATTAAACACAAATGGATTCACATATTCCAACTACACTCAACATATAGCTATCCATGTTAATCCACTACACACACTCCCTCACTCATTTATTAGGTCACACGCATACATGCAACTTTATACACTTTCCTGTAGCTTCACTTACTAACCCACACAACAACATGCATAGCTCCACTTGTAGCAAACACACACTCACATGTGAATGAGGGAGGCTTGGTTTTGGTTTATGCAGTAATGGACATACAGGCTGAAGAAGGCATGAAGATATCCACGTCTGGCTCACACACCATCCACGTAGCATACAACTTCACTCACAAATCACTTAAGCACGTTCATGCAAGGGGTAGCATGAGGTTCCAACACATGCATGACTCACTTAAATACACTCCACATTGTAGCCACACACTCTCACACATTCACTCATACTTACACTTTCATCCATGTTCAACACACTCATGGGCTGCACGTGAATAGTATAATAATGAAGCTAGGCAAGAGTTTTAAATGGCAGATGAGCTACAGTTTTGTGAAGATATTATGGGAGAGGAGAGCCTCGAGCTTAGGTAGATGAAGCAAGGAGAAGAAGCAACATGAGTCAAAGTCAATCATATACATTCAATCACATTGTACAAAGCTAGCATACACGCAAGCCTTTTCTCCACTCTAATCTATGTAGCTCTCAACTGCATTCCATAAAGACATGCATCAGCTCTTCCTCCATTAAATAGCAGCTTGCATGACTAGAAGTAGCAAAGGAAAACTCTCATGTGATTAAGAAGAGCTTGGATAGAACATGGAAGATGATGTGGGTTGAAGGAGGCATTAAGAAACATGTGGGATAGGAGAGATGCAAAAGTAAACACGTGAAAAGTGTGAAGGCAGTAGAACAAGTGATGATTAAAAGAAATTGAAAAAGCACGTAGGAAGGAAAAGGAATCAAAGGACTCAGGCAAGGCAGTATCTAGGAGTCAGAGGCTTGATTTGATGTATCCAACACATTTCACACTTCATCTCATTATATGTGTCAATCATTCATTTAGAGTACCTTATCCAATCTATACTTCTCCAATCATCCACTATCATCCAGTAGAATACATGAAACAATTGATTAAGTGAGACATGTGAAGAGCACATGAAAAGAGCATGTCATTACACACTTGGGTAGTAGCTAGGAGAAAAAAATAATAATCCATTCATCTCAATCCATTGTATTCTCCACCCAAGCCATGGGCTCTTCCATCTCTTATTTTCCACTTCATCATCCTTCTACCTCCATAAGAGCTTGATTCATTTGAGTGGCTAGCTTGGAAAAAGACCTTGGAGAAGCTTGAATCTTGCAGATTGTCAAGGGATTGGACTAAGATACTTATTTTATTTTTCACTCTTTCTAACGCTTTTATTTTTTCTTGTATATGCTTAGTTGAGATATATTAGATTGAGATTGGTATAGTTATAATTAGTGGCTAATTAGACAATAATTAGGAGACTTTTTGAATGATTATTGGATTGAATTAAGTATTGGATTTTCATTTTCCTACAATGTTCTATGTGTCCAATCAAGGTGTTTGATAAGATACATGTGAGAATTGGTGTGTTTAATTGTTTGATTTGAGAATTTCTTGGAGTTTAATTAGTTAATTAAACATCTTAGGGTGATAATTCAAAGGCTAATTAATCGATTAATCAATCAAATTTAATGTTCATTGATCCTAATAATAAGAGTTAATGATTTGATGCAGAATTAAGGTTTCAATTCAACATTAGATTATTAATCTCTTGATTCTTGCGTGGTAACTCAAAATATATTGCTATGAACACAATTATGGACTCTTAGACCAGAACCAATTACAATTAAATTAGGATAAAGATAGTGGATACCAAGGGATAAATCCAAAACTAGTCATAAGTTTATTATTTGCCTTTCATTTCATGCATTTAAATAGTAATTAGGAATCTTAATTCAATTTAATTTTAGTGAGTTAAATTCAATCAAAACCTCCTTTTAATTAGATAGTTTTATGATCCTTTAACACTTAGAAAACCCAATTAAACATTGAATTCTATTTCTTAGGGAGATGATCTAGGTTACACCCTATATTGCATATATTTTCCAACTTAGTTTTATTTTGAAGTTGTGAGACATGACTTATCAATCACCTCTGAATGCTATGGCTAAGCAGGACGATTAGGCATCTCACTTTCTCTCTAAGCGAGCTTCTTTTGCAGTTGTATAATTACTTCCTATTGCAGTTACGTTATAGCCTATTACTAATTTAGGCAAGCCATAATAGCTTATAAGGCTCTAACTGTGGGATCAGCTGGCTCAGCTCTAGAAGCTTTAGAAGACCTACCTCTACCTGTCTTTGCATTCACCATCTTATTTGGAATAATTTAAACATAGTTTAACATGAAATATGAACATATGCCATACTTTAACACTTAAAGCATCCTATTCAAATCATACATAATTGAAAAGTCACATCCTTAGGCCATAATTAGCGCTAAAATGTCTAAACTATTGCTCTGATCCCAACTAAAATGTCATATTAAGCTGTACTTAACTTATCCATACAATACATGATTATAGGGTTATATAGAGTTATAGGGGCCTAAACTTGATTATTTCCTTTCCTTTATACATTTTCATCATTAAAAACTTTGTTCATACCCATTTTATCATGTTTAGCTTATGGGACACCTTAGAAATGCATACAACTTGAAATGACATAGTGGCAAAAAATCTACACCAATTTTGAAAATTCATAACTCAAGGTATATAAATCCAAATCATGCAAATTAGGTGTTTATGGAAAGCTTAGTATGTGAACTACATGCTACAAAAATTTCAGGTGAAATTAAATTCATTTGCCTTACCAAATGCAATAGAACAGTAACCTGGTTTGAAATAGAAGGCATATGATAGGCCTAAATTTTGGAAATACATATTTTAAGCTACGCTACTCCAATTTAAGTGATCTCAGTGGCCACAAAAAGCTTATAATGTCAAATATATGTCTATAAAATTTTATTACTAATGTAGTTTATTTAGCCCTATTAAAGACACAAAAAATTAGAACTGCACTAGATGAACAGTACCATAACCATTTTAAAATTTCTATAGAATTTTAGAAATTCAAGAAATATTCTATATAACTCTAAAAATTATGGTTTTTGCCTTGTTAGAAAGCTCTAGGAGGGTATAAATGCATGCCAAATCTTACACTCAAACTAGGTCATTTAGGCCACTTTTGACATAGGAGTTGTTTATGGCAAATGTAAGACCATTTTTTGTTTCAATTTAGACCATTTGGTGTCCAATTGGCTTTCTTCCACTTTGAGCACATTTCTTTCATCCTAAATGACATTTCTAATCATTCCATAACATGTCAAAAAGGTTGGATCAAAATTTGACCTCTTGACACCTAATTATACGCATTTACATCATAGTACACCATATGCCATTTTCTATCATAATACTTATACATCATCATAAATGGCCGTACATTCAATTCCTTACACTAATACATGAATTGCCATTTTAAAACATAATGTTATAAATTATATTATATCAGAATGGTCATATGTACATCAAGTGTGTCATCCATGTCATAAGTAATACATAAATAAAAATATGGTACATGATAACATCCTAATACATGATATCTATCATCTAAGCTCTATCCACATCTTTATCCTTACTTTGGTGAACCTAAAATGATTAGTGGAAGCATAGGAGTGAGATTTGAGAGAATCTCAATAGCTAATGTCAATTAATTCAAAACACACAAGAATACCATAAGTAAATGTAATGTATAAGGTGCAAGGATATTATACATATACCTCATGTAAATCAAATGCATCATATATCATGAAAACTCATTCATTTTGTAGTCATGGCATCATCATAAACTTACTAGGCTCAACTAATCTTAACTCGGGGTAAAGGAAGAGTTACTGCACCTAATTTCATGCCTTAGAGGAGCTACGATCCAAAAAACATGCGAACACATACATAAAGCTTATTATGAAAATCATACCAAAACATATCTTATGAATGCATTAAGCAACAATACATACAAGCATTTCAACTTATTTAAGCATTCAAATATATGCAAGAAAGGGAGATAAAGTTACCTTGAAGCTTTTAAGAACTCAAATGGCCACTAACCCACTTGATCTTAGCTTTTCTCTTAACTTTCCTTCTCCTAGCACTTATACTTTAGGGTATTTAAGTTAGATGGACCTATACATAACAATTTTAAGATAAATTAACCTTATATAACTCATTCTACACTTCATGATCCTTGTTTAATCTCATTAGAGCTCAATATGATACATAAAGCTAGTTTTTGGTACATAATGAAGTTATCATTGGTTTTTTCTTTCTAAACCCCAAACTTCATTGTTACAAGTCTTATAACTCTTAAGAAACTCATATGAATTACTATATACTTGGTTAAAAGGGTTTAGAACCAACTTACTTCATTAACCTCTTTTAGGCTTTAAAATTTCAATTTTCATTCTAGGGCTCCTAAATTCAATCAAATGCTCCTATACTTATTTATTCATCATATCTAAATATCTAAATTTATTAGAACTAAAAGAAACACTCCCTAGATACCTCTTCCCCTCCTTGGCTAAACCATCATACAAGAAAGAGCCATACGAAGTTTTGCTTACTTTCCTTAGGAGTTTGATGATTATGGACATTCCTTAACTTCTTTTTAACCTAGACATGGTCTAATATAGCTAAAATTATCATTCTAGTGTTCCAAAACTCTCAAGGTGCAATTGAAACCCTAATTTCTATATCTTAGTTTCTAATGCTCCCTTCTCGATTCTAATTGTATATTATAATTCTTCATGCATCAAAACCCTTAGATCAGCCTTATTACCATGCAAAACATTCTCCTTCTACATAAGACCTCACTTTGTTGAATAGGGAAAGAAAGAAAGAACCAAGGAAGAGCCAATTTTGCATCATGTTTCATACATCATCTTAAAGCTTTTCAAGAGTAAAATTTGATGTTAAACTTAGTTTCCTCAAATCCTTTCCTTCTCCCACAATTTTAGCCATGAAAACCCTCTATTTAGAAAACTAAAACTATTAAAAAAGAAAGCATGGAAAGAAGAACAAGTTTGTTGAAACGATCGCCATGAAAAAGAGCTAAAATTCTTACCTTTCTTACCTTCTTTTTCTCCTTCTTCTCCTCCTTTCTTATGCACCTCTTAGTTCTAGTTTAGAGCAAGCCAATTTTAGAGAGTGAAAGGCATGTTGGCCTGATTTAAGAAGAAAGGGAGTGAGTTATAATAATTTTCATAATTCCCATTTTACCCTTTAACTTCAATTTCCCATTTTTACTTATTTTAACTCCTTTATTAGAATCATCTTTTTCATATAAAAATTTAGGTCTTCACATTTATTAAAAAATTTACTTTCAATTTTATGAGTTTTACAGCTATCTTGAATCATCCTGTCAAAGTCTGAGTCAACCGACAGTTTAAATTATACACCAGAGGAGTTTTAGTCATTCTAAAGATTCTTATGATTTTTAGGGTTTCTAAAAACCTTAGAAAACTCAATTTTATCATTTAAAGCTCCTTCCTTTGAGTGTCTAAAAAGTTGCCTTAAATTATGAAATTATCATTGCATATACGGTTAAGTTCTTTCAGCTATTTCAGCTCTAGTTTCGGGACTTCTTTTGTCTTGTATCCTTATTTCTAGATCTCTAAATTATTATTCTGATTTTTTTAGCCCCTATTCCTTTGATTCTGGGGTCTTCCTTTGATATCTCATCGATTTCAATTCAATTTTTGAAAAATCGGGTATTACATTAATAGATACGTTACTAATAAAGATTCATGTATATTATAACATAATAGACTAGGCCCTATCTCAATAGAAAGGATGGAAAGATTGGTAAATAATAGAGTTCTTAACACTCTTGACTTTAGTAATTTTAACACATACATAAACTATATTGAAGGAAAGCAAACTAATAAGTCCACGAAGAGTGCTAAAGGAAGCTCTAGCACATTAGAAATCACAAATATAGATATCTGTAGTCTAGATTTAGACTTTAGTAGTTAGAAATAATCCATTACCTTTATTGATGATTAATTATGATACATATATCTTTATCTGCTTAATAATAAGAATGAGGCATTAGATATCTTTAAAGTAGAAGTAAAGAATCAATGTGGTAAACAAATTTAGATAATAAAACTAGATAGAGGTAGTGAATATTATAGTAGATACATTGAAGATGGAGAGGCACCTAATCCATCTGTTAAATTTCTTCAAGAACATAGGATTGTTACCTAATATGTCATGCTTAGGTCTCTAGACCAAAATTATGAAGCTGAAAGAAGAAATCAATTATTATTGACATGGTACGAAGCATTTTAAGCAACTCTAAACTTTTTAAATCCTTGTGAACTAAGGCCTTTAAGATGGCTATGTATTTTCTTAATTGAGTTTCAAATAAGGCTGTTAAAAGTATAACATTTGAACTAGATAAGGGTTGAAAATTGAGTTTAAAATATATGTGTGTTTAGGGACGCCCATCTAAGATAAGGATTTATAATCCATAAAAAAAAAAGAAGTTAGATCCAAAGGCCATTAATGACTACTTCATTGGATATGCTAAAAGGTCTTAGGGCTATAAATCTTACTAACCATCTTATAGCATTAGGATTGTAGAATCAAGAATTGTAAAATTTCTTGAAAATGACTTGACTAGTAAGAGTGATCAAATTTAGAACTTATATTTTAAAAATAATCGATTTGGTACTTAAGCTCTAACATTAAATGATAGATTGATTATGATCCATGACCCTTAAGTACAAAAAAGGTATTAAATAATCGATCATTAATGATCCATAAATTATTAACCATGACTAAGTTGATTCGGCTATTGAACAGTTACAAGAAATTATTAAGCAACTAGTTAAGCAACATGCTCCTCGAAAGAATATTGACACAACATTAAGAATATTAATTAGGATAAGGAGTACAACAATTCTTAATGATTTTGTTGTGTACTTACAATAACTTAACTATAATAAAGGAGTCAAAAATGACCTTGAAATGTTTTCATAAGCTATTAATTCCATGGCATCAAATTGAATCTAAGATCTCATCAAGTTATCTAGTGGTTCTAAACTCACTGGATGCAAATGGAACTATAAAACAAAAAAGAACTCATTTGGCAATATCGAGAAATATAAGTTAAGATTCGTGGCCAACGGATTCACCTAAAAGGAAGGAATTCAGTACACAAAAACTTTTTCTTTTGTATCTAAAAAAAAATTTCCTCCATATGATAATGGCATTAGTAATCCATTTTAAATTAGATTTGCATCATATGGATGTGAAGATGGCACTCCTCAATAGGGAACTAGAGGAAGAGGAATATATAGGACAACATGAAGGTTTCTCCTCTAGTATTGGTAAGCATTTAGTGTGCAAGCTTAAAAAATTCATATATGGATTGAAACAGGTCTCTCGCCAATGGTACTTAAGGTTTTATGATGTCATTTCCTCAGTCAGATTTCTAGAAAATGTCATGGATTAGTGTGTAACTAGAAGGTTGGTAGGAGTAAAATTTATTTCCTAGTGCTATATGTTGATAATATATTACTTGCAATCAATGATAAGGGGATATTACAAGATGTGAAACAATCTCTCTATAAGAATTCTAACATGAAGAATATAGGTAAGGCATCATATGTCTTTGGTACTAAGATTTATAAAGACAAAAGTCAATGCATTTTGGGATTGTTGTAAGAAACCTATATCAATAAGTCTTAGAGAAATTTCAAATTAAAGATTATTCACCAAATACAACGCCCATTGTGAAAGGTAATAGGTTTAATTTGAACAAGTGTTCAAAAAATAATTTAAAAAGGAAATAGATGCATAACATTATATATGCTTATTTATGCTCAAGTTTGTATAAAACCTGACATTGCATTTACAATTAGAATGTTAGGCAAATATTAGAATAATCTAAGTATATATCACTAAAGACCTATAAAGATAGTTCTAAGGCATCACAAAGGCATCAAGAACTACATGCTAATGTATAAATGAGCTGAGAACTTTAAGATATTTGGCTACTTCAATTTAGATTTTGCTAAATGCTTAGATTCATAGAAATCAATATCAGGTTACATTTTTATATTTGCTAACAGAGCTATATCTTAGAAGATCATAACAGATGTTAACTATTACTTCTACCATGGAAGCTGAGTTCGTGTCTTCCTTTGAGGTGACTTCACATGGTGTATGGATAAAAAGCTTTATTTTGAGTTTAGAAATGCGAATTATATATTTAAGCCATTAAAAATGTATAATTACAATTCAGCTGCTATTTTTTTAACTAAGAACAATAAGAGTAGAAGTCAAAGTAAGTAGATTAGTATTAAGCATTTAGCTATTTAGGAATGTGTCAAAGAAAATAAAGTCACATTGAAAACATTAGCACTAAATTAATGATAGCTAATCCTTTAACAAGAGGCATGCCACTAAGAGGGTTTTAAGGATCATGTATCTAGAATAAGAATTAGTTCCATATTGAGTTCTTGATGTAGATATATCATGTATAATAAAGCTCTTGTTTAGTTTGAGTTGTTTTCTAATTTTGTGTGCATATTTATATTTTAAGAATAACAACATCAAGATGACTCAAAATAAGCATATTCATCAAGTTATGATGGGTTGAGGAAGTTAAATACACTATGATACATGGAAGGTAATACTTGCCTATAGAAGACTTATCACCATGATTCATAATCATCATGGATATGAAGAGGAAGTGGGAGAATATGAATGTTAGCAAGATAAAGGCAAAGCAAGGCAAATTGCAAGTTAAACAAGCCTTACAAGTTGGCAAATTACTAGGATTCAATGAAGATGGCTCTCTGCGCCATATCTGGAATTTAAGGAGTAAATCCTACTATTCAAATTGCATATCCTTGGTTCCATTGAATCCATCCTACCATATGTTCCATGAGAAATCTTTGATGGGAAGGTGTCTTTCTCCTTTTGCTATAAATAGGAGTCCTTAAGCTTAATTTCTACGAGCCAATTGAGTTCACAACACTCATATATGCAATTAATAAGAGAAACTAAAAGTTTAGAAGAATCTTGTTACAACAAGCTTCAAGGTTCAACAATGGTTAGAGGTAATGTGTTTCTGCATTTTGATTTATTTAGATATCATTTATGTCTCTTTTATATCCATTTTAGTTTAACAAGATTCCAATAAAACCACAATATAAAATTTGAAGGCAAATTAGGGTCAAGTCATATATGCCCCATACCATTATTGGCTCCCCACACACATACGCACACATAATCACTTTTAATACATCTTTAATTTAGTATTTATTATTTGGTTAATTTTAAATTTTATTTAATCCGCCTTAATTCATTCCATTGTCATCCTTAAATATTTGCAAGTTATCTTACACAATTTACAACAATAATTTCCATATTAACACTACATTAAAAAATAATAATAATTTTAGTAGCTTTACTAAAAGGGAACAAATTACCACTAAAAGTTTTTAGCAATGACTTCTTTTCATCACTAGATTGTAACTAAAAGCTCTGAAGTAAAAAGTCTTTAATGACAAGGTTTTTTTTGCTAGGAATGAAATTATAAAAAAAAACTATTAGTAACAATGGGTGGGTTTGTTGTTTCTCCATAAAAAATTTCAAATATTTTTCTTGCTCATTTTTTTAAATGCTTGTATACATATTGGTCGAGTTTGTTAATTTGCTTATAATGATGCTTGGTGATTGTGCGTAGGATGTTTATTGTCTCTTATTCTTTGATTTCTACATATATAGTTTTCATAAGTGCATAATCAATTAGGAGAAATTACATTTACATATTCATCCTAACTTTCACCTTGAATTGCAATTTTCCCTTAATTTGAAAAGAATTACAATGAATCTTCATCTATTAATCTCATTGCAATTAATAAGACCTCTGTTATCTAATTTTGAAAAATTTTTAATTCTAAAAAATTACAAAAATATATTTAATACTCTTTTTGTGCTCTTCTTTATCTTCTCCAACCAGTCTATTCATGATGTTTATGATTATTACAAACTAATCAACAAGCTCTTAAGTAAACAAATATCTAGTGTGTGTGTGTGCATGTGTCTATATATATATATATATATATGGTCATTGATTTTTGCTAGAGCCTTAAATAATGCTTATTAGAAGAATAGCTTCTAATGTGAGAAACTATAAATAAAAAGCTCAAATATTAGTGATAGAAGAGAACCTCACACAAAGAAGACAAGATAGAAAAAGATAAGGAAACCATGAAAACCCATAACCCTATTGGAGGGTATTGTGGTTTCTCCTCACAAGGTTGAGGCTTTATTTCTTAGAGTTTTTTCTCCTCAACCATGAAATTAAAACATTTTGCATGCAATGTAGTCCTTGAAAGCATACTTCTTGTCATACCTTTTGGTACAATTAGATTCATTTTTTATCAATTCAATTGCACATCACGTTTTACATAGCTGAAACTTGAAGGCCATTGATAAAAAAATTGGAGAAGATGAAAAGGAGGACAAAAAAGGTATTGAAGAATAAAAAAGATATTTTAGTAATTTTACATAGGTAGAATATCCAATTCAAATGATAAGGGACTAATTAAAACGGCATTAGTATATCAAAGTCAATTTTGACATTTTAGAAGTTATAGAGACATTGCAATTAAATAAAAAGATCAAAATGAGTAAATGTAACTTTCCCTATTAATTATTAAGTTAGATTTTAGATTTCATACCTTGCAAATGCTTCTCCATCATTATATCTATATGTACATTTAATCTAATGATATTGATATTTTTGCTAACCACAAAAAAAAAAATACAACATCCTAAATCAACAACATAGAGAACATAGAAATTGGTAGCATGCAAAGGATGCTAATCTACTAAGTGTTTCATAGTGTGATTGTTTAGAATTATTAGCCCAAGTTTTCAGAGGCCTAATGATCTTACTTGGCCCATGACTTTAATAATAGCAAAAGCAAACAATATTTAAGTGTAAAGACCATGAACTTTGGCCTATTAAAATTTTACTATGCTATTTCACATAAAACAAGAATTTTGATAAGCCAGTTCTATACAAACATAAGGAATAAAAGAACAAAAGAAAGCTAATTTTCACATATCTCCTCTGTAACTTGCTTTTTAATACAATATAAAGGAATGCTTTTTAATAACTCAATATGTATTAGCAAAGCATTTATGAAGATTTGATAGCTTGAGATGCTAGATATGCTCAACCAATAACTTGTTGTCATTAAAGAAAGATGAGAAGAAGCTTTTGAACATTGCAATATTATCTCCATTGTTCGAGTTGAAAAGTTGTTACACTTGGCTCTCTAATCTGCGCCTCTTCAAGCTATAAGAGAGAAGAAGAGCTTAGATCTTAAATACTAGAAAGTTAGTGAAAATATATATACAATTAAAGTTTCAAAGGCTAGGTAAAGATGTGAACCCAAAAAAGAAAAGCTTGCATTTACTCTTCTATTATACAATATTAATTTCTTGTATATTTGTTATATGAGAGCATTAATTTAAGTGGTCATTATACTCCCTATTTGAAAGGGTTTAAAATTATTCTTATTCTCTTTTTAAATCTCTCCATAAGTGAGAGTGAGTTATAGATGAACTTTAAAAATTTTGAAATTGCAAAGTTCATGGTGAGCTAAAACCTATGTTAGAGGTGAAAACATCAAAACATGCCATTTGTACGTTGATTGATTGAAGGAAATTCCTTAGATTTAAAAGGAACTAGACATAGGTCAAAAAGGTTAAACAATGATAACTTGGTAGTATCATTCCTTTCTCTAACTCTATCTTCTATTTATCTATTTTAAAAAGGTTACTCCAAAAGTTAGAGCAAACTCTAAAGTACTTTTACTTTGTTTAGAGGCTACTCCATTTCCATAAAAGTGAGCTTTAACTTTTTAAGTCTAAATGTCTATATTATTTACTCCTTTTGTTCATTACACATATTCACCACTTTTTAGGTGTAATTATCAAATGATATCAGAGTTGGTCTCGCCAATTTAGTGCTTAATAGCTTAGAGAAAAGGTCTTGTTTCTATTTTGCAAAAAGATGAATAATCAGTAGTAACCTCCTAAAGCATCTTTCTTCCTTAAAGGTTTCTCCATTGTTCATCCTTCTTACTTTATTAGCAGCCACT
This sequence comes from Erythrophleum fordii, assembly GCA_032878935.1. Lineage (NCBI taxonomy): Eukaryota > Viridiplantae > Streptophyta > Magnoliopsida > Fabales > Fabaceae > Erythrophleum > Erythrophleum fordii. Next base: position 39,878,879 of record JAVQMF010000053.1, on the reverse strand, counting down.
ACACACATTGGAAAGCAAGAATGAGAATATACATTAGATCTACTAACTTTCATGTTTGAGAAAAGAATGGTCTGAAGCTTCCCATTAAGAAAAATGACAAATGAGAAATCATAGACAAACCCAGAATTGAGTGGATAGATGATGACATCAAGTTGATAAAGATCAATGATAAAGCTATAAACATCCTTTACTATGCTATTAAGATACCCATGTGTAACACTACCAAGGAGATATGGATAAAGCTCAAAGTAACCCATAAAGGAACATTCAAAAAGAAAGAGAGCACACTCAATGTTCTAGTATATACATATGAACTATTTCACATGAAAAAAAATGAAGGTATTGAAGAAATGGTCAACAGATTTGCTAAGATTGTTACTAATCTCAAAGCCTTGGGAAAGACATACTTCAATTTAGAAAAGAATCTAAAGCTTCAAAGATGTCTTCCTCCTACATGACAATTAAAGGTGGACAATCTTAAAAGTCAAGATATTTCAAATATGTCATAAATGAATTACATGGGAGTCTCATTGCTTACAAAAGAAACCATCTTAAAAGATATGAGTTAGAATAGAAAAGAAAAGCGTTAGCACTCAAGGTAGCAATTATTAAGGAATAACCTATGGATGAAGATGATGGTTAAGTTGATCCTTAAAACATAAATCTCTTCTTAAAGAAATTAGGAAGCTACACCAAAAAAAGAAGGGAGCTATGGAAGAACAAATGAAGCTCTCTAAAGAGTAGTGTAATGAAAGATGAGCAAGGGAAAAACATCATAACTTGCTACAAGTGTGGAAAAATAAGGCACGTGAGATTAGAGTATCCTTAGATTAAAAAAAATCAGTAAATTCCATGGAAAGAAGAAAGCCATGGTAGCATGGAGTGATGATGATGAGGATAAAGATACTGAGATGGAGTAAAAAGTTTCCAACATGTGTTTCATGGCCTTAAAAGATAATAAGGTATAGAATGAAACCTTTTCTTTTAATGAGCTTTAAGAAACATTTAATAAGTTGCTCGTTGATTTTGATAGGTTATTTTCAAAATATTAAGACTTTTTTGGAGTTAACTCCAAACTCAAAGAGAATGCTTCATATAATATCTTATAATTTGGTAATTCAAAAAAGTTTTTAAGTAGTGGAATAAATTATTTAAGCGCAGTCACATGCTTAAAGAAGGGAAATACAAATGAACAGAAACTAAAATTAGAATTGTATGGTTAATAAAAAAAGGACTCTGGAGTAAAATAAATTGAGATAAATTGAGACTAAAATGCCAAATAGAGCATCTAGAAATAAGGTTAGAACAAACAAAGATAGCTCAAAATCAGAGTTAAAATAGCTAAATGGAATAAATCAAAACGTAGTGACAAAACTATAATTTTAGGTAAACTTTTAGAAACTTAAAGGAGGAAGTCTTAAATGATAAAATTGAATTCACAGAGGTTTTTAGAGGCCCATAAAATTATAAGAACTAACAAAATGGTTAAAACACTTATGGTTTACAATTTAGGTTATTGATTGACTGAACGTTTGACCTGATTGTTTGATATAGTTTTAAATCCTAAAAATTTTGAATTTAATGCTTTTAATAAAGTGGAGAGCCTAATTTCCATATGAAAATAGGGCAATAAAGTATAGTAGCAAAATTGTAATTATGAAAAATGATAAAATATCCTTTCAACCCCTTTTATTATAACCAAGCCATGTCTCCTTCTTCTTCAAACCAACTTGAAGACCTTTGAATTTAGTGGCTATGGCATCTAAGAGAGGGTAAAAGAGAGAGAGAGAAAAAAAGAGTAAAAAAGGTAAGACAATATACAAATTTTCATGTTCTTTTAGTTAGAAACATTGCTCTCCTCTTCTTGCTCGTTCTAATGGTGGTCTTGGCTTCTTGAAAAGATGAGTTTGATGGTTGACCACTTGAGGGAAAGGATTTTTAAGCAACTAATTCCACCATTAGAAATAGCATTGGACAAGGATTTGAATAAGGTAAGATATCATGCAAAAAGCTTGATTTTCCTTTGTATTTTTAATCCTCCTTAGTAGAGCCTAGACAAGGGCAACCTATAAGGAGTTTGGACTTGGCTTAAACTTGATGGGAAATAGGGTTTTGATGCATAAAGATTATGAAATGTAATTAAAAGCAAGTAAAAAGCTAAAGAATGTAAAATACGCCACCTAGGGTTTTATTTGTACCTTGGAAATTTTGGAATCTTAGGAAGACATTTCAAGCCATGCAAGACCATCTTCATACTAGAAGGAAGCTAAAGAATAGTTGCCAAATTTCATAAAAGAAATGGCAAAACTTCTTTAGCTCTCCCTTTAGGTATAGGTTTAACCATTAGAGGGATTTAGTACCTAGGAAGAGTTTTTGATGATTTCAATGTTATAAGTAGTCTAGATATGAATTATAAACATTAAAGGAACCATTAGTTTGAATTTAGAAACCTTAGTTTGAAAGGTAAAAATTTAGGATTTAGTTAGACCTAAAGAAGCAACTTGACATTAAACTCCTTAAATTATGTATATGATAACTCTAATGAGTCCTATTAGAGTCATATGATCTATATTGAGTAAGAATTTGGAGCTAAGAAGTTAAATTGTGGAAGTTTCTTTATTAGAGGCCATATGTGCATTTAAAATCCTAACTTGAATACATAAAGCTAGAATGAATATAGGTATGGTTCCATTGATTGTTTTATGCTCTATTTAATGTGTCTAGGCCAAACAAGAATGAGTGTATTCAAGGATGATGATAGGGCCATGGAATCAAGAGAAGAGATCAAAAGGAATTAATGGAAATTTATGTAGCAAGGTAGTTTTTCCTTCATTCTTATGTGTATGAATGGTTTGCTTGAGTTTCTTGATTGTTTGTACATTTTATTTGTTATTTATATAATTTGTTGATTGATTGAATATGTTATGTAATTGCTTGACATTTCATTGCATGTCAAAATGCATTGGCTATTGAATGGGTAAAGTTATGCTAAAAATCCCTTGAAATGAGTGAGGTGAGGTCAAAAGTCCCTAAGTGAGGTAAGACTAGACCAAAAGTCCCAATTGTGAGTGAAGTTAGGTTAAAAGTTCTTAAAAATAGATGAGGCTGAACTAAAAATCCCTAGATATTGGATAAAGTTAAGCCAAAAGTCCCAAGAACTTAGTTTTGCTCTTAAAAGAGCTATGGGATCCTTAGAACATTATTTGTAACTTTGTCATGGTTGTATGACATACATACTTACTTCCATGTACTTCAGTGAACCATATATATTTGTTTAAATGTTGGATTAGCTAGTGATCTCACTTTTCTCCTATTTTTATTAACCATGGCTAGGTGGCTTTCAAGGAAGCAAGAATAAGGATCAAAAAGCATAAGAAGAGTTATTTTGAAAATAGACTAAATTTTAGAGCATACTATTGCATATAGGAATATGCAATTATATATTTTGATGTATGATCATTCCAACACACTTAAAAGTATGAGAGTGTGATGTAGAAACCATTTATGGATGGCAGCAGATCAGTTCTCAACTTAGTCTGCTTAAAGAAGTTAAAGTTTTTTCTAAGTTTGATCTTAAGGTAGGCTTCTGGCAACTTGGAATTGATCCAGCTGAGAGGTATAAGATAACCTTATGCATACCCAATGCTCAATACTAATGGACCGTTATGCCACTTGGTTTGAAGGTTGCTCCGTCTTTATTCCAAAAGGCCATGACAAAGATTTTTTAGCCTATTCTTCATAATGTCCTAGTCTACATTGATGATATCTTACTCTTCTCAAACAATGAAGTGGGCCATAAATAATTGCTCCAATAGTTTTTGGGCCTTATACAAAAATATGGGATAATGCTTTCCTAAAAAAAAAGTCAATAGGGCCAAGCCCAAATAGAATTTCTTAGAATGTATATCTCTGATGGACATTATCAGCCAAGTCCACATATAGCCCAAGAATTACTCACTTTTCCAGATAAAGATCTATCCATAAAAGAAATTCAATAATTTCTCAGAGTAATCAATTTTATCAAAGACTATATTCCAAAAGTGTCTAATCATATAAGCCAGCTGTCCAAACTCCTCAGAAAGGATCCCCCTCCTTGAGGACATGCTCAGACTGTAGCAGTGTGACACCTCAAAAAAGTCTTTCAACTGCCTTTACCTTTAAAAATTCCTGATAAGGGTAAAAGGATCCTCCAGACAGACGCTAGTGAAGACGCTAGTGAAGATTTTTGGGGCGCTATCCTACTTGAAGAGATCGATGGAAAGAAATATTACTGTGGTCATGCTAGCGGACAATTCAAAGACTCTGAAAAACATTATCATGCAATCTACAAAGAGATTCTTGCTGTCAAAATAGGGATAGAAAAGTTTAGTTTCCATCTATGCTCACATGATTTCATTGGGCAGATGGATAACTCCTCATTCCCTAAAATTTTAGAGTCTAACAAAAAATTTCTTCTGGATAAGCACTTGATATGTTGGAAAGACTGGTTTTCCCACTATAAATTCATAGTTGAACACATTAAATGACGGCATAATATAACCTTAATCTCATCACTCAAGCTAAACATGTTCCTCTCATACACATGGCTCATTCAATCCCTGGATACACCATTCACTACCCGCAGCCTCAACTAAAAAAGGATTTCCCTCCTGGGGAACCACGACCAACTACTCCAGCAAAAGTTCAAAACCTTGCCCAAAAATCCCTGTTTTACTACCTTCACATGTACCTCAAGGATTCTCCTTATAATGTCATTCCTCCTGCCTTTAACCTTGTTTAAACCATATTTCTGCTTCTATTTCAAATCATGGACCATATAACTGATGATGCCCTTTGGTTTCTCTGGGCACTCACTGCCCTATACTCTAGTGCCATAGCTTTTCCACCATTCATGATTTTCCAGCACCTCACCACCTCTGAAAATAGGGACTCTAATTTGTGGACTCTATTAGAATGGTTCTTTTCACTACCCTGGTAGCGCTCTAAACTTGACCATCTCATCCACTGCCATAACCTTTGGAAAATACCTATTGCTAATAAATAAGTGTCTAGCATTTTCATCCTCCACCGTCCTTACTAGGTTAACAGACAAAATATGCTCCTCATTCAAAACTATGCATATGAATGGAATACATTTTTAAACCGGCTAAACCAATCATCTGGTGCTCTAAAGGCTTTAAAATTATTTTTATGTGAAATTAATAATTATCAGCCTAATCTATTCATATTATGCACTTTATTAGGACCATACCATGGAGAATTCATCTATGGAAAACCTTAGTTTCCAGAATTAAATCTAACTAACACAGAATAATAGACTCCAGAACAGATGATTAAATTCCTCACAGAAACCAATTCACAAGACCCAGGAGCTTCATCTTCTTCAACAACTTAACCTCCTTCTGACACAATAATGTAAGACTCTCAAGACCCCTATGAACCTGTTGCTCTAAGAGAATTTGAAGATGGTTCTCCTCCTATTTTAAAAATTCACCAAAGGACCCTGACTCCACCGACACTGATGACAACCCCAACTTGTCTCCATCTCATAAGCCAATTAAGAAGGGATAAGCCTTATCCTAAAACTTATCTTGTCAGCTCATGCTTTATTGTATAATTATTGTGTTTACTATTTGGCATGTGAACCACTTTACTTTTCCATCTTTCAAGGCCACTTTAGAAAAGCTTGTCAGCTAATGTGTCCTTCTTTTGTAAAAGTTGTTTGTCTTGTATCTCGTGACCTTCACTATAAGAAGGGTCTCAAAGTCTGAAGAAGGTAGAACTCCTCTAAGCCTCTCTTCCCTTTGTAAAAATAGTTTGAAATAAATTCTAGTTTTCCTATATCTTCGTTCTAAGTTTCTTTATCTTTTGAAATCCTTTATTAGTAGATCTCTTACGATTATCTTGTCTATATATCAGTATGCTCTACACTTGCCTCTCTTAAGGATCCTATGTATCAGAATGTGTTAAGACTGTCATACTATCTGGATAATAATAATTACCTTGTCTATGAGTTCTTTGTTAAAACAAGTTTCTAAGAAGATTAATAGAATCTTTGGTCTTAAGAGGTCAGCCCACGAAAGCCCAGAAGAGAGAGAGTGGCTATTAGCACAAGCATACCTGGATAAGGATTCTAGTGATTCTAATTGAAATACTCGACTTGAATATTTTTCATTAAGACGATAAGGCATTGAACCTATCCCACGTTGTTTGCAGGATAAGTGTGTCAATCGCACTCTTAATTATTATTGTCCAGATTATATTGGTTGGCTTACCTTTGAGGAAAGGAAGGCATTAGATGAAATTTGCCCTCCTTTCACTCTAGAGTATGTTCAGGAGTATTGAAGTATTTTAAGATCTCCTGAAATATATCTCTCAGAAGAGGATCTCCAGAAATGGAATGGTCTCAAAAAAGAGAGATGGAAACGAATGTGCTTTGATCTCATGTTGGGACTAGAAATACTTTGGTAATGGAAACTTATCATCTTATAGGAACATGTTGAAAGGCTTGTAGTCTATGACTAGTCTCTTTTTACCACGTTTTTGTTCTGCACTTTTATCCACATAGAATGCTTGGCACGTCCAATCAAATTTAGTAGGTTCAATGAGACCTTGTTAGAGAAGGGCCACACATTCTTCTCTGGCAAGTTTCAAGTCATCAAGATTCATGCCAGAATGAGTTGCTTTAGTTGGATTGATATGCTCATTTTTTTTTTTTTTTTGAAAGAAAGCTGGATGAAGAAGTCTTTATTTTTTCAGAGAGGAGAAGGATGAGAAAATTGGTCATGGGACTCTAGACAATAAGGCATAAATTAATCCCAAATGTCTTCATAACCAGTAAAAACATTTGAAAGCTCAAACACTTTTGAAATTATAGTGTAAGGCTTGAACTATTGTTTAAACTGGATTCCTTAAGGAAGGATTTGGAACTTTTTTGCTGACAGTAAATGTCCATGCCAATGAGAATATCTTTGTCTGGAAGACTACTTCAAAGTACTTTGGTCTAGACGATACAGTTAGAAAAGATCCTAATACCAATTCTTTTCTTGGTAATAAGATTAATCTTAAAGATTTTTCTATTAGCTGCACTAAAATACTTAGAATGAGTTGTCCATGCCTATGGAGGAAGAATTACAAGATTCATAAGGCTTTTCGAAGTACCAGTATCCATATAAGTTATAATTGGAATTGGCTTATGGTACTTACTCTGAAGAATCTATATTTGAACGTAAGGCATTGGAGGTTCTTTTTGCTCTGTGAGATTACAGGGTTGGACAGAGTAGCTGGGATAAATGTAATGGTCAGAATAATCTGAATGATCAGAATCAGAGAAATCCCAATCTGATAACTGTAGTCCAAGAAGGGCAAAAATAGTGTTTGTATCAGTATCTTCTTATTCTGAGAAATATTCTTCAATGTCATCATCAGCAGATAAAGGAATGCTGACCTAAACTTGTTGGAGGAGCATAACATCCTTCTTTGTTTTATTAGGACATTGTTTAGCAAAGTACTCCTTTTTTTCACAAATGTAACAACAATCTCGTTCGCCATGTTGCGTGAGCCGTTGTATGAAAAACCTGATTGGTTTTCTAGGTCTTCGTTTCTTGTAATACTTTTAAGACTTGTAAGGCTTAGCATAATGATGTTTGTAATGAGATTTCTTCTCTATCGGGCAAGAGCATTTTGATTTATCTTTACATTTGATTTGGAGATAAGGATTTTTACAAACATTTTGCAAAGCAAGTTTTCCATCCATCATAGAATCAAACATTTTATACTGCTCACATAATTTCTCAAGAGTAACCAACGTCAGTTGGTAAATCTCCTCAAGAGAGATGTCAGTCATGTCTCTTCTGAGGGATTGAATGGCTCTTAAGAGTTCTAGCTGTAATTCTTCTAGTAAGGAGGCAATGAACGTATGTCTAAGGTTGACATCATTGAAACCATTGAGGAGGTAGTACCGCTCTGCCATTCTTTTGTAATGGAAGTCAAGATCTTTTTTCTTTAAGGAGCAACATTTCATCTGGAAATATTCTTGCCATTTTTGCTTATCAACAAGATGGAAATCACCAAGAAATTCTTTGTGAATGAGACAAAGAAAGTCATTAGCACTGCCTGCTGTAGTGTAGAACCTCTGTCAATACTCCCCTAGGCTTTGGAACCATTCTCGGAGAGTGCCAGTAAGTCTAGTGGTGAATTTAGTGAGAGTCACTTGAAAATTAGCATTTGCATCTGAAGATCAATCCAGGCTGAGAATTCATGCAACTTATCTCTCTATTTATCAGGAGGGGTTTCATCAAAGGTAAACCATGGTCCAATGGTTGGACAAGTTTAAGCTTGTAGAGGATCTGGGAAAGCTGTATGATATGACTATTTAGCATATTCATCATGGTCTATATTTGACTCATCATATTCGTCAACATGAGTGGGATTCACCATACAGGAGGTTGGGTATTTAACAAGTTCATCATCCTCAGAACGAAGAGGTTCAAGACCAAGAATCTGAGATTGGACTGAATCAGTATCAGAAGGGTATGGGATGATGGTGGATAATAAGGACATTGTTCCCGAAGGTTTAGTTTAGAGGTTGTTTATTTTTTTGTGTAGGATCAAGATGAGGAGGAGAAGTATTCTTTAAGGAAGAAGGTGGAGTATGAATCTGTAAAGGTTTTACAGGTGGTTGTTCTTGGGGTTTTGCCTATGAGGGCAATGCTTCTTGGTGTTGTTTAAGAAAATGAGGTGGCCTTTGAGAAGGATGGATATCTCTAAGCAGAGGAGGCTGTGATGGAGGTTGCCAGGCTTAAAGCTATCTGAGTTGTGCTGGACTAAGATAGTCTTCTTTTTTCCTGAAAACTTCATAGTTCATTTTGAAACATTTGGAATATTCAGCTTTTTATGGCTAAGGTGAGTATAGAGGTGATGGATATAGGTTATATGAAGGCACAAAGGGAGAAGGAGAAGGTTTATAGATGCTTCGGGATTGATCTCTGACTATATCTTTTTCAATTTGGTCAATCTAAGATTTCACTTGTCGAAGCTCTTGTTCCTTCTAGGTAAAAACTAGACCCATATATCTATGAGCGATAAATCCTTTGAGTTCTACATCTAAAGAGGTGATCTGCTTTTGAAAGCGATCATACAATTCTTGGACATGAAAAGATAGACCATCAAGTCTAGAATTAGTATGAGCCGTTTAACTGGAAAGATTCTCAAGGTGAGAGTCAATCTATTGAAGAACTTTATTTTGAGCTATAGCATTATAGGTATGTCAGTTGAAAACTTCTCCAACTTGTGAGACAAGTCTCATGGCACCACTGGGTGAAACTTCTGTAGGGACAGAATACGGCTTGTAGATAACATTTGTCTCAGGGTTAGTTCTTCTTTCCATAGCAGGGAATTCAGAATCATAATTTTTTAATGTAAAGGAAAACATCATACAAGGAATAGGTTGTGCTTGTGTTTGTGTAGGGATGATAGGTTCTGGTTCAGGTGGTGGAGAAGGAAGAAGATCATCATGACCTAGAAAATTGGGAAGGCCCAGAGGATAATGCATGGAGGCCTCGAGATACTTGTGCTTCTCCTTAGAAAAAATAATTACCCAAACCATCCTGGAAATTTGGCCACTGCTCTCATCGCAAACCTAGTAGCAGTTCAGATGATGATGATGACCACCCACCAAAACCTAGATAGGTTGGTATCAAGTCTCTAAGGCCTAAACCAGAAAGTTTTTATTACCTATATTTTGTAATTTAACCCCTTGAATTCTTAGTTATACATGTATATAATGGAAAGTGGAAAGGTAATTTTGAGTTTCATGGCTCTTGTGACATGTTGGGTCAGCCATATAAGCTGCATTTATCATTTTAAACATGCCTAAATGAAGACATGGCATAGTATAATTGAATTATAACCAATTGGAACCAAATTTGACACTTTTTTAGTTATAAAATGTCCATGAATCATTGACTAGCCAAATGGAAGAGTCTTAGGCTAAAATTTGGCAGGCATTTAGGGCACATTGGGAGCTTTTCACAAAGCTAAATAATGTAATTTTTGAAACTCTATAAAATTTATTATGAATTTTTAAAGTTGGCTATTTTTTTGTAGAATTTCTGATGCATTGTTTGTATGGTTCTATTTATACTTTTAATAGGTTTTAAGGGACCAAATGAACTTGTTTTGACCTAAAATTATTACAATAGATAGTTCTTATTATAAGCTTTCTGTAGCCACCGAGTTTGTACAAATCGGAGTTGTGTAACTTAAGTTATATTTTCAAAATTTGGCCCCTAATATTAAAATGGTAAAATTGTGCATATGAAGCAACCAACAAAATTTTTGCTTCTTTTTGCGCTATTCTAAGAATAACAAACTTGTTTGTCATAAATTTTGAGAAAAAAATGATGATACTATTTATTTTTGCATAATTGGAATATTTAAGGCTTTCAATAACAATTAATTCCACTACCGAAAGTGTAAATGTTGAATAATTGCTATTAAATGGAATGTATGGCATGAGATTTATATATAATCTATAATGATATAACACTTCCATTTTGGAAACAAAGTTAGAGTTAACTTAAAGCAAAAACATAAGCTTGAAACAAGAAGTTGTCTTATCAATTAAAGATTTAGCTAACTTTGTAAAAGTTAAAGAAAATCTGAATATGCTTTTAGGAAAACAACAATTCATATTCAATAAATTTGGATAAGTTATAAAGAAAATAAAGTGTGAAACTTTACAAGAATTTTTTTGTAAAAGAATTTTTCTCCTCTACTCCATTTGCTACTTGCTTCTATTGTAACATATCTAGATATGCGTGCTATAAGTATAAAAGAAGGAAGGAAAGATGATTTAGGTTCCAAAGGGTACTAAGATGCCCAAGGAAGCTATAACTAACTCCAAGGATCCAAGAAAATTTGAGCACCTAAAAAGAGTTAAATTTGCCTTGTAGGTTTGCATGAAAAGTAGTAACTTGCAAAACAAAAGGTTCTTGGACAATGGCTATTCATGCTGCAAAATTGGTGACCCTTCAAAGTTTGCTTATTCTTCCACAAGGATGGTGTTTCTATTACATTCGATGATAGAGGTAGAGTTAAACTTATTGGAGTTTGTAAGGTAAACTTGAATGATATTTATCACATTGAAAATTGTCTATCATGTATAAAGGCATAATTTACTTAGCATTAATCAATTAGGTGATAAAGGTTATAAAATAATGTTTCAATCCATGAATTGCATTATTGATAATGATAATAAAACCTTATTTTTTAGTCAAAGATTTCAAAACTTTTATATTCTATGCTTGAGTGATTTGCATTCCAATAATGTAACTTGTCTTTACTCTATTTGCAATAATCCTTGGCTTTGGTATAAGAAACTTAGCTATGCAAGCATGCACATAATCTCAAAGTTATCCAAGTTTGACTTTGTAAGAGGCCTTCCAAAGCTAAATTATGAAAATGATTATGTATGTGATGTATGCCAATTAAGGAAGAAACCAAATCTTTCTTTAAACTAAAGAAATTTGTTTCTATGACAAGGCCATTCCAATTGTAATATATGGATCTCTTTGGCCCTTACTTTAACTTAAAGCTTTTGGAGTAAAAATTATGTATTTGTTATTATTGATAACTACTTTACATTCACTTGAGTTCTCTTCTTGACTAGTAGGGATGAGGCTTTCAAAAGTTTTAAAGTCTTTTGTAGGTAGGTTCAACATGAATAAGGTATTTAATCTCTAATATTATAAGCAATTATAATAGAGAATTTGAAAAAAAAAATATTTGAAAATTTTTGTAATGAACATAGTTTTACTCATAATTTTTTAATTTTATAAACTTCACAACAAAATGAAGTTGTTAAGATGAAAGAACAAACTTTGCAAGATATGGCTAGAACTATGTTAATTGATAATGATATTCCTAAATACTTTTAGGTTAAAGTTATAAATACTGCTTATTATATATTGAATCAGTGTCTCATTAGATCAATTCCTAAGAAAACCCCTTATCAATTGTGTAAAGGAAAAAACCTAATGTAAGATATTTTCATATATTTTGTTGCAAATATTTCATTCATAATAATAGAAAAGTTAATTTAGGAAAATTTGATATTAGAAGTGATGAAGATATTTTCTTAGGATATTCATTAACAAGTAAGGCATTTAGAGTTTACAACAATAGAATTTTGGTTGTTAAGAATCTATGTATGTTATATTTGATGAATCTAACCCTTCTATTAAAAGAATTGCAAATTTATATGAGGATGAAGATAATACAAGACCAAGTACTCCAAAGAATCTGCAACAAATAAGATCAAGAGCAACATATCCTAAAAAGGAAAAAGGAACTTTTAAAAAGGGGAGTCAGCTGAGAAAGATAGGAGTGAACTCCAAATCACCTCTTCAGTGAACTTTAAAGAAGCAAAGCAAACTCTAAATCACCTCTTCAGTGAACTCCAACAATGCAAAGCAAACTCCAAGATTAGATGTCAGGCTACCCAAAGAATGGTAGCACTTATCATTTTACCCGATGGAGTAAATCATACGAAATCTAAATGAAGACTTAAGGACAAGATCATACTTCAAAAACAATGATAACAACTTAGCATTACTATCACAAATTGAGTCTAAATCAATTGAAGAATCATTTGATGATGAAAGCTAGGTCGTAAGCATGCAAGAAAAGTTGAATCAATTTGAAAGGAATTAATTTTGGGAACTAGTAAAGCAACCAAAGAATGCATTAATCATTAGAACAAAATAGGTATTTTATAACAAAATGTATGTGTAAGGTAAAATAGTTAGAAACAAGGCTACACTAGTGGCCTAAGGTTTTACTTAGCAACAAGGTATAGGCTTTGATGAAATTTATGCTCCTATTACTAGACTTGAATCACTTAGAATGCTACTTGTTTATACATTTTTATGAATTCTAAATTGTTTCAAATAGATGTTAAAAGTGCTTTCTTGAATAACTTTATTAATAAAGAAGTATATGTTAGACAACCTTTTGGGTTCAAAAATGATAACTTGCTCAATCATGTATTTAAACTCACTAAAGCTCTTTATGGTTTGAAACAAGTTTTAAGAGCTTGGTATAAAAAGTTAAGTAACTTTCTTTTAGATAATGTGTTTTTAAAAGGAAAACTTGTCATTACTCTGTTTATAAAAGGAAATGAACATAATCTTTACTTGGGCAAATATATGTTGATGGTATTATTTTTAGAAGTACTAACAAATCTTTGTATAAAGAATATGTTGAGCTTATGAAGGGAGAGTTTGAGATGAGTATAATGGGTGAAATAAATTTTTTCCTTAGTCTACAAATCAAGCAAACTAGAAAAGGAAACTTAATCAATGAAGCCAAAAGACTTTAAAAACAATATGGTTTTGAGAACTCCAAACCTATTGGTAATCCAATGTGTCCATCCACTGGTCTTGACAAGGATGAAAATGGTAATGCCTTTGATAAAAAATAGTATAGAGCTATGATTGGATCATTGCTTTATTTCATAGCAAGTATGCTTGATATTATGTTTAGTGTTTGTACATGTACGAGATTTCAAGTTAATATAAAAGAATCACATTTTACTACACTTAAAAGAATTTTTAGATATTTTGTAAGAACTCATTCTTTCAATCTTGTAGAGCATGCTGATGTAGACCAAATAAAAAAGCACTAATGGAAAAAGATAAGAAAACCATGAAAACCCACAACCTTGTTGGAGGCTCATATGATTTCTCCTCAAAGGTTAAGGTTATATTTCTTGGGGTTTCTCCTCCCACTATAAAAAATAAAAGTCATTTATTGACTTTTTTTGGCAATTAATGGCATTTTTTTACCACCACTAAATGGCACAGCAACAATTGGCCAGCTACTACCTTTACAATCATGGATAATCAATTAGCAATGATTATTATTCAACCGCAAAAATAACCATCACTAATTGTAGAATGTAATTAATGGCTATTGGAATGTATTTGGTGGAGATGTTTGCCTGCTACAAAAAAAGGGAACAAGTTAGTTCCTTTGCTCATTTTGCGGTAGTTTTTTATGCCCCACTTGGCAATGGTTTTGGTTAACTACCAAGAAATTTTCAATTATTTTGCATTTAGCTGCAATTGAAAAACCACCACTAATAACGAAGCTATTTTCATTTTTTTTGGCTATGCATTTATATTCATATTACATGCATACTTGAATTTTTTCTTTGTATATATATTTATGATAAATGCATACATGATTATATATTATTAGAATCATTTATAACATTATCAACTATTACTAAATCAAATCATATGTTTAATATAATGGTCAAAGAGAAATATAATTAATAGATTTGTCACTTCTACACAATTAAAAAGAAAACACTACAAATTGTGCATTATATTTAGCTAAACATTTGAAATTAAAAAACACTACAAGTTGTCCACAAAATATCCACACACACAAAAAAATCATTCTCTAACTATTTGGTACATGACTTGAAGAGAATAAAAGACATGGATCACAAACCTTTCCTTAAAAAAAAAAAAAGATTTAAGTAAATATACATGCATCTAATAAATCATAATACTATTGCTAATTTTGAGGAATTAAACTTTACATGAAATCCATGTGTTTGATCAATAAACAAAGAAACATAGAACTACAATTTAAGATTAACTCAGTAACAACAATGAAATAGTCTATATATATGAAATTGAATCAAGAGTGTCCATGGTTAAAATTCTTAAACATGGCACTTCTCAAGTTCTTAAATTTGGGTGCCAATATAAGAAATGTAAAAATAAATAAGTCTAAAGTAGATATGCCCTCCCTCCCCAAAGAACATGGTTTAAAATTACACACGTGTTTTAAGTTCAATTGATATTGGCATTACTAGATTTTAAATATGTACATCAAGATCTTTAAGTAGATGACTTGCAATTCAATGAGTTGAGAGATCATACAAAAGCTGGCTAGGCAATTAACCCAACTTTTTGATTCATTCCAATTTTTCAAGAAAAGTAATAAGTCAAATCCTTCTGGACAAATTTTTCACTTCAAATCCTGTAGATTTGGGGAAGTCAAATTGATGGGATACGACTTTCCTTTTTTATTTTTTAATAAAATTATAATTTAAATTATATTTTTTATCTTAATATTTTTTCAAAAGTTAAAAAAATTATATTTTTGTACTCTTTAGTTAATTAGCCATAAAAATAGTGGAAAAATTTTTTGAAAATTTTTAATTTTATAAATTTTATATACTGAATACATGATGTGTAGAGAAATAAAAAATAAATTTTTAATATAATATAATAGATAAAATGCAACACAATAAATATAAATACAGAAAATGGTACGTAGTTATTTTGTTTGGTAAATAATTATTTAGAAAAACATGTAATTTAAAAATAGTTGAAATTTTGTGAAATTAAAAAATTATTTGTGTAATGTACAAAATCTTAAAAATTTAAAATTTCTCAACAAATAATAATAAAAGATGCTAGAATTAAAAAATAATTATGTGAAAAAAAAAGAGAAAATAACTACATATTTTTTATTCAAGAATAGTTAAATATTTTTAAAATTATTTTAATAAAACAAAAATAAAGCTGTTAGAAAAATAAAAATAATAGAACAAAATATGCCAGCCAATTTCTGATCATTTTATGAGAGTTATAAATCCATAGCCGAATAAGAAATTTTTAAAACAATAAAAGAAAATACGCCACCCAATTCTGATCATTTTTTTATTAAAATAGTTTTAAAAATAATTAACTCTTTTTTAATTAAAAATATGTAGTTATTTCCTTTTTTCAATTTCTTTCACATAATTCTTTTTTAATTCCAATATCTTCTATTATTATTTGTTGAGAAATTTTAAATTTTTAAGTTTTTTTTACATTTACACCAATAATTTTCTTAATTTCACAAAATTTTAAACATTTTTTAAACTACATATTTCTTTTAAATAGTTATTTACCAAACAAAATAACTATGTCACCAATTAATTATATATTTATATTTATTGTGTTGCATTTTATCTATTGTATTATATTAAAATTTTATTTTTTATTTCCTTATACATCATGTATTCAGTAAATAAAATTTTAAATTTTTTTCACTATTTCTATCGCTAATTAACTAAAGGGTACAAAAATATAATTTTTGTAAATTTTAAAAAAATGTTAGGATAAAAAATATATTTTAAATCATAATTTTATTTAAAAAATAAAATAAAAATAAAAAGGGAACCCAAATCTATAAGATTTGAAATAAAAAATTTTTGTCTAAAAGAATTTGACACATTGCTTTTTTTTTTAAAACAAGGATAAATCAAAAGGCCTAACTATGTCTAGTAACTTAAAAGGTAAAGAAATTGCCCAAAATATCAAGAAATTCATCATTGGAAAGATACTGAACTCTAGTCTAAGAAGAATTTCTTTGTAGGGCACCTCAATAACATTGAAAAGAAAGATTATTAAACTCAGTCAATTTTATCCCCTGGGGAGATACCTCCACAAATAAATTATAATGTCAACCGTAACTAGTGCACAGCAAATATGTTCTAACCATACGCTCAGAAAAACGATTTTTGTAGCAGAAGCTAATCACCATTTCTTAAAAGTTAATTTCTATGTATCATTAACTTAACACTTAAAAATCGAAACAAAAATTCTGTTCAAGCCAACACATGCATGCACTAATGCACAGTCTCAGAAGAGAGGTAATAATGAGATCCAAAACTTCCACTCCTTTGATGATTTGAAAAAAAAAACTCACCATTTAGAGTATTGAAATGCGTATTCCTTTGCACACTGCAAATATGGTCCCTGAATGAAGCAAGTATAGTAATTAAGCTCAATTTTACAAGAGCAGAAACAAAGAAACAGAGATTGGACAAGTTACAAATAGACAACCCAATCCGGTGTGAGCTAAAAAAAAACTCAAGATTGTAACTCAATTTAACAAGTAGACAACCCGGTCCAGTGTTCTAACTATCTCATACCATTGGATTATTTTATATTATATTATTCCTAGATGAATATATAGAAGCATCTCCAGATAGAACAGATCAAAAGTCTGAATTATATTTGGTTGCAATAGCCGATAACTCGTCAATTACAATGGGAGATGATGATTTTGAGTAGTGTAAATCAGCAGGAGGAGGAGGAGGAGGAGGAGATGATTTTGATCATGATGAACCTGATGCCAAAAGATGGTAAGCTTGTTTTACTGTTTACTGTTTACTGTTCACTCTTAAGATAATTACAGTTAATGTGCTGCATTCCCTGAAAAATATATCACCAAAAATACTCATTTTATTCTTTATATAACCAATGGATGCAAGTTCACTAATTAACAATTCATCCGTATCCTCTTATTCAATTTCTTTCATCATGTTTGGCTGCATATGTATATTATACTATCAGAGTCACCCCACAAATGCTCCTGAAAACACATGAAAAATTACTGGGAATTTAAATACATGTTCCTAAACAATACCTAAGCAAAATTTAGCAGCTGAACAGTACTCAAACAATTGCTAAAATTCAACAAAGTAATTCAACAGCATCAGAAATTCAACACAGGATAGCACTGAACAACATGCAATCAACAGTGAATAACTCATTCATCTGATATCATAATAACATGAGACTAATTTTCCCAAAAACTAGACATGCTAAGGAAAAATTTAGGATTGGTCCCACACAAAAATTCAACCAAATGAGTTCCTAGCAAAATATTAAAGACTGCAGAATATAGCAGAAAAATGAAACAGTGCTAAAAATGAAGCACGTATAAATAGACATATAGACAAGATATCAAGAGAAACTTCACAGCAAAGGACTTCACCAAATTTTTATAGTGAATTTCCAAAAATCATACCCCAGCACTTGATCACAATGCAAAATATCACAAGTAAAAATATAAAGAAAAATCAATTAAAAATTCAACAAATTCAACTCTTCAAGAATGATAATGAAGTAAGAAATAATAGTAAAAATAGGATTAGGAAAAACTCCCTTTTTATCCTTTGATTCATCCAAGGGATATCTAAAGCTGATCGCAGAATCATTTGTAAAAATGTGAATTCCAACTCTTTGTAGTTACCTACAACAACTTTAACAACTCAAACAAAAGCAAAGGACCTAAAGTGGGCTCACAAAGATTTTTGTCATTTTAAATGAAAATTAAACGCAACTAGCAACAACTAAAAACTAAGGAAGAACAAACTAAGCAAAAAAATATTAACAACTAAAACTAACAAATACTCATAAGGAAAACAAACTAAGCTAACAACTGAAACTCTAACATACTTTAAAAAAATGAACAAATGAAATAAAACTCAATCATATGCAGCAGGCCCATCTATTCTGCATTGCCGATCATGTCATATTGCCAAACATCAATAAATAATTAACAATAACGAGATCTAATCTATGCACAAGAGAATCATAAAGGACAATGACAGGAAATTAAAATAGCATCTTATAAAATACCTATCACGTCCCAATTTTCAAGATATTAACTTTGATTATTGAAAACTTTATTTTATTTTTTATTTTTTTTATCTTGACAAGTCCTCACGTGACTGTTAACCAGCCCCTGCCAAAAATAAAAAATTTCAAGGCCCTAAGCCTTAGCTTTGAGAAAGAAAGTACACATTAAGCTAAAACAAGACAAAATACATTTTTATGGAATGCAATATAATCAAATTAATTGTTTTGAACGCAGGTGAAAGCATGGAGTAATAAATCTAATAATCATAAATATTCAAGTGGAGAATAAATCCATGATTTAACTTTGCAGATATACGATACAAAAGCTTATCAAAAGTGAGGTTGAATATAGGACAAAATAAATAAATAGGCATATAATTTTAAGATAGTTTCCTTGATGGCTCGACTTATAAAACACTTTAGCTTTCATGTTATTTAAAGTTTCTTTATGTTATTTAGATTTTGTAGCAGATATTTTTCTAAAAAGAAGCTCCAAAGCTCAGGGAAGATTCATTATTAATGGTACCAAGTTGAGACCTCACAATTTTCTATTAGCTTTCATTCAAATTTACAAGGAAAGAAATGTGCCAGTTTTACCTTTCTTGAGTTTCATTCTAAAATTCAGAAAGAGAAGGGGTCATAACCAATTTTATTATAATTGCAAAAGTCTAACTTCACGAGTTTTGATTTAACAATGTCATAGTATAAGACAAACTATAGAAATATTTACGCCACATGTTCTTCAGGGTGTATCAGTGAAGTATTTAAAATATTTTTGTTCACTGAGCCAAAGCTTATTTCCATGAACACATGTGGAAGCTTGCTGACTGGGCCAGAGCTTATTTAAACTTCAAGAATTTTGCTTTAACAATATCATAGCATAAGGCATGTGTAATTACTGTTAAGTGTTCACCTATCTACAAACAAGTAAAAAATATGCATACCGAACATTGATATCTTATAAAAACACATTATTGTACATATATGTAATAGGAGGACATGGATATCAGTTGCACAAGTCTCACAAGGATACCTTACAGAGTTTCAAGATGAACTAATTATATGAAATTTTACTTTGCATAAGCTTTAAATCTATGTTATTAGTTTTAAGTCTCTTTTCATTTTTTGTTTTTTTAATATTATTATGTTTGAGATTAGTTTTGCTTATATATATATATATATATATCTTCATATTAATAATTGATTAATTATATAATTATGGATTCAATGAGCTGATTGTATGGGAATTTTATACAAGTCCAAAACCTCAGAGGCCCAAAACAATCGAATACACGTCATCAAGATCCGAGGAATGCTATTGTTATAATTCAACAAGTCCTATGAATTAACATAATAAGTTATTTTAAAAAGTGCAAATTAGAATTGTTGAAGACGACAAGTCATTCTAGGCAAATGACTTTATGAGATCACTTGACACGGTAAACATCAATAAGTTTCCTTTAGAAGAATATAAATAAAAAACCCTCCAAAGGTAAGGCATCATCTTTACCTTTTAGCATCATTATCTTCAAGATTACTGTTACCATCAGTCCTAATTAAGGCCAAACTTTATACAAGTATGCCTCCGGCCTTGAGCCTTTTCTCTTGTATTGCTCCTATATCTTCAATAGAGCATCTCTCTCTCTCTCTCTCTCTCTCTCTCTCTCTCTCTCTCTCTCTCTCTCTCTCTAAGGATTTTGTTTTGATCTATGGCCTAGCTACTTCCCTCCAAAACACTTATGAAATAGCATATAGGCGGAGTTGGATCAAAGGGTGTATGTTGATTAGGTCAATCATTTAATTATTAGGATTTTGAAAGATGGAGAAATAATTTTAAAAGAAGGATTTTTGGGGCTGAAATTCTTTTTGGCTCGTTGGGAAATGTTTTTAATACTAAACAATATATATATTGGTCAATTTACAAGAAGTCAATTTATATTTTGATTTAAGCCAAAACTATGTTTCTGGATCAAATTGTCAGGTCTAATTAATGGGTCAAATCAGAATTAAAAATTTTGGGCAAATAAACTACAAGCCCAAAGTCCCTTTGCTCATATCTCTCCCGTAACATGTCTGGCCCATAATATGATGAGACGCGGATATGTCTTCATATATTTCTCACGTTTCCCTTGATTTCGCAATATCCCTATCGGATGCCACACGATTTGTGGCATGTTTGATATAAGGGAGGAAAATGAAATGGAAAAAAAAAATTTGTTAAAATGTCTATTTTTATTTTTTTAATTATTATTTAATTATTATTTATTAATTATTATTTAATTATTAAAAATAAAAATATTATAAATATTTTTATTTTTAAAATTAAATTTTTATTTTTATTTTTATATCTTATATTTTTGCATAGCAAACAAGTTGATGACAAGGAAAAGTAAAGAAACATTGTCATCTTATCACTCGAGGAGATGTCATTATTACTTTTCCGCTCCTAAATTCTCTCACTTTCAAAAATAAATTTCAAATAGAGTCAAAAAAAAATGCAAGATAATAAAAGAATGGACCTGTTAGATTTCTTTCTTATTTTAAGAATATTTTTTATTTAAAAAATAAAAATATTGCTTAAAAATTTTTAAAACAGAAAAGAATAAATATTTTGAAAACAAAAAAATACAAAACAATTTTTTTAAGTGCTTTGTATCTTTCATTCTCCAAAACAACGTAGAAAGGCAGAGAAATTTGTTTTCATCAGTGACAGTCCTGTAAATTCTACCAAACCCACTTAGGTGTCCATTTCAACTTCTTGGACCATGTGTATAGACCTTTGGTGCCTTCTAGGAACAAGAGACTTAGATCATTTCCATAAACCAAGACGGTTTAAATTTTATTTTTTTCAACTTTTACCATTTAATTTTTATTTTAAAAAAATATAAGATAAAAATAATCTTTTAATTATAATTATTAGAATCAAATTAAATTAATTAATTCAACTGAAAAATTAATAAATTAATTTCTAATCCAATTCCATTGGTTTAAAAAATTAGTTAGTCAACGAATTAGTTAAAAATTAACCAAATCAGTGAAAATCCAATGGATAACAAACTTGATCAAATCACTCATTATTTTTTTTAATGATCCTTTCCTATAAAATAATGAAATTCATCTTGAATGGATTTAAAAAATTAAAAATAAAATATAATAGGAGAAAGAGGAAATTGAAAAAAAAAGATAAATTTAACAAGAATATAAAAAAAAACTAAAAGGCATATTCTGAGCTATTTTTTATACTTGCTTTATATCATACTCTATCTTATTATAGCATTTCTTTTAGATATTAAAGTGATTTGCAAAAATTACTCCTTCCTTTTCTATTTGTTTTCTTATTTTTTTAATAATAAGTGAAATTTTAATATAATTTAAAAACTTAAAAATTTAATATCAATTACTCTTCAATTTTAATCATGGATAGTAGTTATTTTTAATTAAAAAATAATTTCTCCAATATTATTAAATTTTAAATTTTATTAATATGTATTTGTTATGATAAAATTTTAATATATAAAATTTTAAAAATATATATTTAATTATCATCAATTCATATACAATTTAAATATGTTTAAACTATTAAATTATAAATTAATATTTTATTAGTTTAATAATCAATTTAATTTTAAAAACATTACTTTCAACTTCTATTAGATAATATAATAAAAAATAAGAAAATAAATAAATAATTGATATTAAAAAAATAAAAATATAAAAATATAAACACTCCATATTAATATAAATGGTATAGAGATACTGCTATGCTCCCTTAGAGCAACATAGGATCTATATTCCTTGGACCACACTCACCTCTCGGCCACAAGAAGCATATGGCTCCTCTGTTGCTCCTCTAGAGCGATAGATTTAGACAGTTCATACATATTTGGATAGTTTACATTTTAGTTTTTATTTTTATATTTTTAAATATAATAATTTTTATTTTAAAGAAAGTAAAATATAAAATAAAATATTTAATAAAAATTAAAAAATTATTTTTATCTTATATTTTATTTTTTTTTAAATAAAAAATTAAATGATGGACATTAAAAATAATAATATTCGAATAGTCTAAAACCATGATATTGCTACAGTACAGCGTGCTGCTCCAAATTCCCGCGAGAAGCAGATCGTGCACGGAAGAACGCAGCTCCTGCCGCGTCATCTACACTCCTCGAATGGATGTGTACTCGGCTTTTGATTAAAGGGTGGCATCATTATCGAATGGATGTGTACCAAAATTGACCTCATCCTTATCTGCTCATAATCATAGATGGGGATAGCACGGTCTGAAAATTTGACAGGGTCCAACTGAAGGGCCCATGGCCCAAAGCATGGACAGCAATGCGTGTAGCAGTAGGAAGAGTAGAAAATTATCATTCTAGAAGAAGGGCTACGTGTCTGAAGCTTGCCTTTAACCGTTGGAACGGTGGTGGCTTTGTCCTTTTATGTATTTGGTGTGCTCGGTGGTAGGGTAAAGACAAGGTGAAATTCATGAACCGTGAATGCTGGAGTTTTGGTCCTTTTCTCGAACAAAGGAGGGTCTGAATTGTGGCTACAGTTTCTTCTTGTTCTCAATCTTTTGCATTTATTTTTCTTTATCGGTCACTTTGGTTTTTATTGGCTGCATTTTTAGTGAACTACTACCGTCAAAGTTTCCGCTCAAAATCCACCTCTTAAGATTATTAAATTAAATAAAATAAGATATTCACGTCTTGCTTCCCTTTCCAACACTTAACCAAGATTTACTGGCATGCCTTTTCAGTCTTATAAACTATGGAAGACTGGAGTTCTACGGATAACTAAGAGCTGAGCATGTAACGTTGGAATATATATATATATATATATTTTTTAATCTAGGCTCATATTAATTATTTTTTATTTATTGAGATATTTAAGCTTAAAATTATTATAAAAGTGATCATTTGTGATTAGGTCAAACATATATTAAAATTTTAAACTTTAATCTAGTTAGTAGTCATAAAAGTATAAATTACTAAAAGTCTTGTTGAAATGTATAATGGGATAACACAGTAAAAAATTATTTAACTTAAGTTTAAGTCATCTCTCTTACCCTAATTCAGTGTTTGTTTTCTCATAATGGTCACTATCATATCTAAAGTTAAAAGGAGAAAAATCTAATTAGATCTATGGTCACTTAGCTCTATGAAGAAATTATATATGCATATAAATTTGAGTTATTTCATATAATTATAAAATTATTTATATGTTCTTCTTTTATATACTAGATCCTACTCTCTTGTTATTGCACTTTTACATGAATTTATTAGTATAATATCAATTAGATCTGTTATATATGGTATCAAAGTTATGGTTGTATATAAATTTAGAACCTTTTTTTTTTAATCAAATCTATATGAATGAAATTTTTTTCTTTTATGATTTGTTCACATAAAATTGTTTTAAGGTTTTAAATCTTTGATTTGCAAGTTTTATGTTGATGTATGAATTTCTTATTTTCCATATCTACATAATTAAAATTTTTCCTCTTGAAGTTTTGGATTTTTTTTTGTCATATGTAAAATTTGATCTTAAGACATGAAATTTTTATTTCACTCCTTGTGTGCAAAAACTTTTGAACATGATTAGAAATCCATCTAGATAATTTAATTGCGTTAAAATCATTTCAAGGAGTTCGAAGTCAAAGAAGAAAATTTTAAAATCCATGAAGCTTCTTAGATCCAAAAAATGAAAAAACCCTTTGATCTAGCCCCTGTTGATTCAAAGCATCCCTCTAAATGAAAGGAAAACCTATTTAGATCTAAAATTTATCTTAAAAGAAGTAAAAACATGCAAAAATAAATGACATATTAAAGTCACAGGTTGCAGTAGGTCCACGAGACCCACTTGTAGACTTGCGACCTAATCCACTAAAGGTTGAAGATAACCTCTAGCACACCACGCATAGGCCTATGCATAACCAATTTTAAGGGTGGCATGTGTAAGCCAATCCTAACCCTATTCGAGACATTTTTCATGTCATTTTGCTCCTCTCTTTATTTATAATTTTTTAATTATTTTATTTTATTTTTATCATATTTGGAAAAATTAATTTTTGATTTATATTGCTTTTCCTTTAACAAAATCAAGTATTTTATTAGGAGAATTAGAGTTAATGACCCAAGTTAAAAATATTTATTCTAAAAGACCTATTACTATTATTTAAGATAGATTACTACTAACTTTAAGCAAAATCCTCTAAATCTAGTGCTAACAGGTTTTTCAAAGTAAATATTTTTAATTTTGGATTCTTAATTCTAATTCTCCCTATTTTATTTTTCCAAGGTGTTATATGGTATTAGAAAATTACAGAAAATTTTGAGATAATATTTTTACTCATAAGGGACCTAATTATAGGCTGTACTCTCCCTAAATGAGTATATGGAATTTATACTCTCACATCTAAACGTATATAGTTAAATATTATCAAGTTTAACATTTAATTCATGATTAAAGTAGTTGTTTACTTTTTGAATGCATCAATGGCTCATATAATTTGATATCTTATGGTAATTCAATGTAGTATCCTATTAATGAATCAAATTCAAATTTTCTCCTGATCTAGGAATTTAATTTTGTGAGCTATGATGAATGAATGTTTATCAATAAATAAATTCATTTATCAAGGTTTTACAAAATTATCTAGTTTTGTTAATAGGAAATCGGACAATTGTTTTAATCCAATCTAAAAATATTATTTTGTAAATTTACAAAATTGTTTACTTCCTCTGTTGATGGAATTGTTTTGAATTATTAGACATAGTTGCCCAAATAAGTAATTGTGCATATTAATTCTCATACCACATAAGGCATGTAGGCATAAATAAATGATTGTAAGGATTCATCCACCCAAAGGGGATGGCCTCTTTTAATTTATACGTTTCCTTAATGGATTAGGGTAAATATATATTTGAATAGTCTATCTACCTAAAGGGGACTAATTGTTCAATGTTATATATATTCTCTTTTATTATTTGCTTCATGTAAGAAAGGCCAAATTGCATATCATCTTCTCTACATAAAGGAGAGTTCATGATGATGTACCTAGTACTCTTTATGGAAGGCTTATTAAGGTTTGAGTTATATATAATAATTGCTTGTTATACTGACCATGTTGCTTTTTTCTTAAATAGTTTCTTTTGCTATGAACATCAATAGAACTATTATAAAGGTCTTGACTAGTTCCAATTACAAGAAATAGAAGCAAGATATGGAGTTTTCCATTGGAATAGTAGATATTAACATAGCATTATGAGTTGGTGAACCTCCAAAACCTATGGAAAAGAGTAGTTCTGAGGAAAAAAAGTACTGTGCTAAATGGGACAAATCTAATTTTCTTATCCTCATAGTTATAAAGAGATTTATTTCTAAACATCTCATGAGTGGGTTACCAATACCACCAATGCTAAAGAGTTCTTCACCACTGTATGGAAAAGATTTCATTGGCTAAACAAAGCTGAAGCTGGGCAATTGATGAGTGAGCTAACATCAATTCACTCCCATAAGAATTCATTTAATTAAGACCAACTATAACACAAAAGACCAAAGATGGGATATCAATGATCTTATTTCCAAATACATGATTAAGGAACAAAAGCTCAAGAGAGAAAAGAGTGAGACAATGATAAATGCCATTTTTTTATATATTTTATTTCCCTTATCTTGGACTTTTTGAAGATGAATTATGCCTTAATGGATTTAATTAGGTGAGATTTGATTTTATTAGCCATTATTGTATCTTAAAAATTAATTTGCAAATTATTGATTTTTAATGCTTAAATTTCTTTTAAAATAATTTTGCAAATATATCTACTTAATAGTTTCTATTCCTTTTGTGTAGATTTTTTATGGACAATGGGAATTTTAAGGATAAAAATTAATTTGGAAAAGAAGTCAAAGTCACAAGAGTAAATCAAAGGCTAAAAATTTGAGAATGAAGCACATATGCACATGAGCAACTTCAAGCATATCCACGGCACTAATACACACAGCCCTCTTATTCATTCTCTTTCAAGAGGCATGTAGAGAGTTGTATCTATTTACTTCAAGCTAAGGAAGAGTATGAAGAAGCATGGACTAGATTTTATAATATATTCACAACACATCAACATCACAAGGGGGCCCACACATATACAAATAGGAAAGAGCACATGAGAGATTAAAAAAAAAAGGCACGGGTTTGGAAAATGAAAAGAGGCAGAACGTGCTAGGGGTTTAGCATGAGCTCTAGTGGTGACTCCCTAATTTAGGATTAAAAAGGAATATATTTGATATTAAATTAGGGAGGCAAAGTACTTTTCTCTTGATTCATATAGTCAAATATGTATTTAATCAAACAAAATAAAGAAAGTGTTTCAATTGCAACATTTTTATTAATTTAAGCCTCATTTTATGATTGATTTTGATTTCAGGGAAAAGTAAAAGATTGTAGAAAGAATTGAGAAAAGAGAGGGAAGCTGAATAGTGAAAATGTAAATGGAAAAGTCTTCTCGCTACAGCTAAAATACAATTCGCTGTAGCGAGGATGCACTTTCACTGTAGCGAGGAAGGCACTTCGCCATAGCAAAGTCACGATGCATAGAAATTTCAGGGAGCAACTCGCTATAACTCAGCAGTAGCAAAAGTAGTAGAAATCTGGAAGCTTATGAGCTCTCGCCATAGCGAGAGTCACTCCTCGTCATAACAAGATCGGCCTCTGAAACGTACAGCTTTAATTTACAAGCTAAAACAGAGGAGAAGAGGCTAGGGCTTCGGCATTCAGTGAGGGAGAAGTGTTTTGGCCGACTAGGAGAGGAGAAAAACACATAAAGGGTGTTGGAAAAGCTCCATACTAATCAGGGAATCATTGATTTTGTTCTTTATTCTTCTGATTAGATGTTTCTACTCCATCTTCCCTTCTAGTTGATGCATTTGTTGATATGTTTGCTGAGATTTTCTATGGATTTTAAGCCATAAGTGGCTAAATCTTATAACCCTTAGGGATTCTATGAACCTTTAATCTTTGGAGATCGTCTCCCTTGTTATTATGTTGGATTATTGAAGAATTTAGTGTTTAATTTGAATTATGGTTTCATTCTATTGATTGGCCTCCTTTAGTTTGATTATGGGTTTAGTAATTAACTTTTGAAAGAAAGAAATTGCTTATAGATTATTGATTAAGTAACTTAGGATTAGACATAGTCTAATTTGCACTTGAGGTAGAAATATACTTAGGGGTCTTAGGTAGTCTGGATAAGGTTTGAGTATAATTGAATATTAACTACTCATTCGAGACATCAAAGAGTCGAGTTGATATAGAGGTTAAATGGATCGAAAGACATTTGTACACAATTAGACCTTTGACTTTAAAATTGACATTAAGTCAACTAATAAAGAAAGGGGAAGATTGACATTATGTAAAGAGGGGATTAGAATTCTTAGGGTATCTTTAATTACTTATTTTCTATTAAAATCATCTTTCATTATTGTTAATTGCATTTGAATTAATTTTCATAAAAAATTAATTACAATTTGATTTGTTGAACTAAAATGAATATGAGAACTCTAATGCCTAGTCACCAATCATACTGATTCTCTGAGGAAACGACCTTGATTCATCACGTACTACTTTTACGACCCGTACACTTGCAGTATCATTATTCTGGTGAGCATCAAGTTTTTGGTGCCGTTGCCAGGAAATCAAGGCAATTGGTGAAGAGAATTAGAGGACTTTAAGTTGTTTTAGCTTAAACACTTAATTTCTTTTCATTTACTCTCTTGTTTATTTACACTTCATTTGTTAGTTATAGTAATTTTATTAATACTTCCTTAGTAATTACCTTTCGGTTTCCTTGGTTTAGTGAGACTCTTGATCTGCACTCCTTTGTTTTCATAGGTACATAGTTTATGCCACCTAAATCTAAATCCAAGAGAACACCTAAAAAGACAAGGAGTTTGACTTATATTCTAGCTGAGGGGTCTGTGCTAATCTCACCTGAGGGTGAGATAAAATGTTCCTATTACAAATATGGCATACGAAGATAATCAAAATCACACTATCAAGGATTTTGTGAGAAGAACCATGAGAACTACTCAACCTAGCATTGTAGTACCAGACTTTCAAGCTGCTAATTTTGAGTTAAAGCCTGTGATGATCTCTATGTTGCAGCTCAATTGACAGTTTACTAGTGAGAGGTCCGATGAAGATCCCAACCGTCACATTCTATCATTTTTGGGAATATGTGATTCATTCAAATAGAATGGGGTACTAAGGGATGTTCTGAGACTTAGATTGTTCCCACTCTCTCTATAAGGAAAGGCTAAGGAATGGTTATTGACTCTATCGGAGGGGTCAATTGACACTTGGGATAAGTTAGAGGCAAGGTTCAGAGCTCGCTTCATTCCAAACAATAAAATAGCTTATGCCCATCGTGAGCTTATTAACTTCAAGCAAGTTTCAGATGAGCATTTGTATGCTGCATGGCAGAGATACAAACATTTGTTCCGCCAGTGCCCAAGTCATAGGATGGATAACTGTGCCATTGTTCAGAATTTCTGTACACGTCTAACCCCACAAACTAATATAATGTTGGATGCTATTTTAAATGGGTGTTGGGATGAAATACCTGTAGATGATGTTATTCTGGCATTAGACACATTATCTAAAAGCTATGTGCAAAGAGGGGGTGATAGAAGGGTAAGTGCTAATGTTGCTAACACTCAACAAGACTCCTCCGTTCCACTTGCAACCATTCTCTCTGCTCTGAATAAGAGATTTGATATGTTGGAATCTCAAGTGTAGCAAAGTCAACATATGAGTGTCTGTTCTACTCAAGTGGCCCCAACTACTTGTGAAAATTGTGGGGATTTACACTCAACGGATTATTGCCCCTTTGCATCTACAAAATCATTTAACTATGTAGGGAACTTTCTGAAGAATCAGAATCTTTACTCAAACACCTACAATCCTGCATGGCGTAATCACCCAAATTTCTCTTGGAAGAATGACCCATCATTTAATCAGCCATCATCTTCTGGAACAAGGCCAACTTAACCTCCTGGGTTCTCTGAAGTGGCAAGGCAAAATGTGCCTATTCAAGAGCCCAAAACGAATTTAAAGGATGTTTTGGCTAAATTCATGACCACTCAAATCAAGAATAATGAAGAGCAAGCTGGCATTAATGCAAAGGTAGATTCCTCTCTTAAGAATATAGAAGTGCAGATGGGGCAGTTAGCTTCTGCTGTGAATGCACTGCATCAAAAAGGTTTGCCAAGTGATATAATCCCTAATCCAAGGAGAGATGGTAAGGAAGAATATAAAGCAGTCACTTTGAGAAGTGGTAAAGAGCTCCCTGAAGTACAAGTTCAAGTGAAGGAGCCAAACAAAGTGAACTTTAAGGGTCCATCAGGTGTCACTCAGATTGAAGATGAAGAACTTCAACATGAAAAAGAGAAAAAGATTGCTAGTTTGAAGGAAAAAGAAGAGGATAAGGAGGGAAAGTCTAAAGTGGAAAAGTCTGAAGAAAAGACAGTGGTGCATCCTAAAGTGATGCCATTGCCTCAATTTTCTCAGAGATTGCAAAAGAAAGTCCTTGATGAGCAGTATAATAAGTTTTTGGACATATTTAAACAACTTCACATCAATATCCCCTTCTCTGAGACTTTAGAGCAAATGCCTAAATATATTAAGTTCTTTAAGGACATGCTTAGCAAGAAGAAGCGGTTCACTGAATTTGTAGCAATGGCTTTAACAAAAGAGACTACTAATATTCTCAAATCCAATCTTCCAACCAAGTGCAAAGACCCTGGTTCTTTCTCTATCACTTGAATGATTGGGGATAAATTTGAGAGTCGAGCACTTTGTGATTTAGGATCTGCTGTGAATCTCATGCCCCTATCTATTTTTCGAAAGCTACAGATGGGTGAGGCCAACCCAACAACTGTCACCCTGCAACTGGCTGACAAAAACTTTTCTTATCCACATGGAATCATTGAAGACGTGCTAGTAAAGGTTGGCTCGTTCATTTATCCTACTGTTTTGATTGTGCTTGATATTGAAGAGGATAGAGATATCCCATTGATAGTGGGGAGGCCATTTCTAGCTACTGGCAAAGATATCCCATTGTGCTTGATATTGTATAAGGCATTCTTTAATACAAGGGTCGGGGATAGATGGTATCTCCAGTGCAAACATAAGAAATTGATCCCATGCCTACAGATGTAGCAACGTCAAGCATCTAATGATGTTGCAATCATTCTTATAGATTATATTATAAAGCTTACAATAAAGATAAACCAACACTGTTGATCTCCAATTATAATGGCCAACTTACTCTAAGTCATCTAGTAAGAGCAGATACATAAAGTAAACTTTATAACTAGATGTATTTACATCAACTGCCCCCTAATCATACGAGAATATAGACACAGGTGAACTAACTTACTGCCTCATCATCTGCGTTATCCAATAGATGTGCAAAGTTTTGTGCTAACTAAGCACTGAAAAATCTTTTCCTATCAATCTGATTAGCTGGTGGTATAATTCTTAGAAGTCACTGACACACCTTTGACCAATTAAAACCTGTCTCGCTTACAATAGGGTTCCCCTCGATCTATAGGTCCAACTGTACCACTACATTCTTGAAGGTAATCATACACTTTTCTCAACTGATGTGAAACATATGTGTCTCAAGACACCACCGTTCTACTAGTGCGTTCACAAACGATGTATCATACTCAAACTATTCAACTCATGCAATACCATAAAAACTATACTGTTCCAGATAATCAACAATGGCTAATGATGGATCACTTAAACAATCATTATGCAAAACTTATTGAGTATAGTTAAGCATATGGGAGACCAGACATCTATGTTGTGAAACAGGTAGAGTTATCAAAGTAAGTTAATAAAACCTATACAAGTTGTTTCATTATAGATCGTGTATCAAATGAATAGAGTTATATTGATCTATTTATTTAAATGGATTAAAAATTCTAACTCAATCCACTCAAAAAAAAACATTCATTGTAATTATAAATATTTTTTTAAAATTTAAACAATTATTTTAAATAATTAAATTTAAACTTTAAAACACTTAAACAATTCCTTCAATAATTGAACAAAAATAATTACTTTCATCAAACAACTAAAATTAAGTTAATTAAATAATAAAACTCTTCAAATTTTTTTATCAAAAATATTTAAATCTTGTCTTTAAAGATTAATTTTTAAAGTAAGAGTTTAACTATCATATTAATTCTTCAAATGATTAAGACTAATAAAAAAAATAAGTTGACTCACTTAACCTTTGAGTTAAGTGAATTAAACTAATAAAATCTCAAAATTATATAAATTAATAAATTCTAAACTCAATTCACAATTTTAATAGGTTAAACATCCAATATAATAGATTCGATCTATTTTAATGGTTATTGACCTTTCAACATGCTTAAGAAATTAATTCACAAATATACAAAATGTGGAAAAGACTTGAGAAAAGTTACACAAGCTAGTTGGTTACCATAGTGAAAGAAATTTTAAAATTTTTTATATAAAATTTTTATAAAATTCAAAAAAAATAATAGAAAATAAAAGTGAATATCAGATTCACTTTTTTTAACATATTTTTTAAACCTTACAAAAATTTTATAATAAATAATTCTAAACCCTACCCCTACACGACCAAACTCATGTCACATCTGTTCCGAGAGAGACGCAGTGTCTCTTTTCGTTTATATTTGTACACCATCGATATACATCTAAAACGTGTAATTCCCAGTCACTGTGATGAGCGACACATCCTTTCAACACCAAACGTCACAATTGATTCAGCACAAAAATATAGTCCCGCACCTAGCCTTCACTTACCACATATATATTTTCCAACGACGCACTGTGCTTTTGTTTTCCTAAATAAAAGTCATCGAAAAAAAACAAAATTAAAATTTTAGTATATGTTTATATTAAAAAAATGAAAGAAAATACAAATAAAGTACAAGTTTGATTTTAATATTTTTATAATTTAGATATAGATTTAATATTATATATATACATATATATTGGCATTCTATTAAAATATGTTTAGATTAAAAAATTAATAAAAGAGGTACTTATTAAATTTTAATTTAAGCACAAAAAATTAAAATATATTATTCGCAAGGTTTTGTTAGTCCCTAGCAACTAGGAACCTTTTCTGGAAAAAAATTATCTTTAAGGACATTTAATTCTTAAATAAGGCTTTTCAATTTATCCTTGAACACCAACAAATATTTTTTATAAGAGAATTGACCGCCAAATAAAATGATTTGTTAGTCGAAAGAAAAATTAGAACTATTATATATGAATATACAAATGCTTGAACCAAATTTTTTTTTTAATTAATTGAACTAATCAGCACTCGCCTACTATACAGATAATGGCTCGTGGTATGAAAGTGAGAATAAAGATAATATTTTAGAACTTTTATATTGCGCATTTACGTTTAATTTATATTTTATATTATTTTCACTTTCATAATAAAAATGTTAAGTTTAAATGTCTTTTCATAATTTCATGAAACCATGCGTAATGATAAGACGATCGTGCCGACTCCATATAATTCTCCATAGATGTTATTACTGGAGGAACTTGTTATCTGGGTTGGCTGTATCCGACGAGCTAGTTCAACATTTTTCACGCCCTTTTCGCGTTTGGAATATTTGTCAATTAATTACTGAAACATGTGATTGTTAATTTTTTTTTTTTCTTCGTAGTGTGGACGTTCGATCCAAAAATAAAAGTGCAACATATGAGTGTAACTTTAAATTATTTATATATAATTTCTATTTCACTCTTATAATCATTCTCAATTATTATGTAACATTATTTATTAATTATTTTAAATCATACGTACAAACCAGCCAACAGTAAAATAATCAACTGACGGGCTACCGATGAGAATACAAAGGAAAATCTTATTCACCTTTGCAAGCTCTCTGTCTTCTCTTTAGATCTCCTCCACGCTTAGGGTTTCTATGGTCTCTAAGATAAGACAATAAACTATCCACATATCATTCCTGCCTTTCGCTATTTACAAATAAGTCCTTGATCTCTTTTGTCTTTTCCCTGTAGATCCTTCCCCTTTCTTCAACCATAACCAGCCTCAGCGACTCAGCTACCGATTCACTCGTAAACGAGCCATCTCGCTCGTCTCTCGGTATCGAATATCCCATCTTCCTCTCCTCCAACACCCTCGCGTTCAATCCTTGATCTGACAGAAATGTCAGAAGCACAAGCGGCTTCTGGTTCTGGATCGCCTCTACCACCGAGGTCCAACCCGAGTGAGTCAGGAACCCTCCCACTGACTCGTGGCCCAATATCTTCAGCTGCGGTGCCCAACCGGTGTACACTATGCCACGCCCTCGGGTCCGCTCCTCGAACCCTTCCGGCAACTGTAGAACCTCCTGGTCGGTGGGCCCACGTTGAATCCTCAACACCCAGAAAAACGGTAGCTCCGACTTCTCCAAACCTAGAGCTATCTCCCTCACTTCTTCTTGGCTTGGCTTCGCTTCGCTCCCGAATGCCACGTACACCACCGTGCCTCTGCTTTGCTTATCCAGCCAATCTTTCATCCACTGCCATGTGTCGTTTTCGTCTCCATCATCATAGGTCGTGCTGGGAAGTTCGCCAACTGGTAGAACCGGTTTGCTGTAAAGATTTTCAAGGACTTGAATCCATTCGCGTTCAAATTCGTAGCAACTTCTGACCAATACTATGTCGCAGTTTTGGACAGAGGCGCCGACCCGGTATATATCTGAAACGCCCGATTCGTTGTCGGAGAGACCGTCTGAGATCCTGATGACCTCGAAGTAACGGAACGCTACGGTGGTGGGGAATGGGACCCACGGTGGGGGAACCGTATAGTCTTCGGGTGTTTTGTGGATGCCGTCGGTACCCATCATATTCAAAGCGGATCCCGAGAAAGCCATAGTCGAAGCAGCAAATATACTAAAGAAGGCACTCTTGATGCTCAGTTTGGAAGCAACGGATCCGACCCAATAGGAAGCAAAGTCGTAGAAGATCCAATCAGGATTAGAAGATTCGAGAAACTGAGTCACAGGTTCTCGGAGGCCATCGTAGGCTTTCTTGAGGAACTGCACTACGTTGTACGGAACATCGGTGGTGGCCTCTGCGTTATCCGGGAGGTCATGGACTTTGGGTAAGGGAAACTTGACGAATTTAACAAGAGCAGCCAAATTTGGAGGTAGTTTTGGAAGGTGATCGATGTTTCTTGGGGTAGACACGAAGCTCACAAGGTGACCCTTTTCAGCTATGAGCTTTGCGAGCTCAAGGTTGGGGTTAATGTGGCCTAGGGCCAGCCATGGGAACATGACTATGTGAAGCTTGTCGTCTCCTGCCATGGCCTAATCACCCGCCTTAACCAAAGATCAAAGGATACTTGTTTGGGCTCAGCTCGTGTTGTGTTGGCTGTAGGGAACGAGCCACACACCCCCACACGCGCACACACACACACACACACACACACACACACACACATATAGCTCGATGTTTCATTGTTTAAAATTTTAAATCATTAATGCATATGCGCGCGACTCTGTGTATAATTGTATAAATACATATTTATACACTATGGCGAGGTTTAATAATTTAAAATTACTGTCCATTATGAGCAACCTGCATAAAAACAATATCCTTCACGTCTTTGGACAAGTCCCTCTCTCCCAACCTTAAACACTCAATGGGCTGCAGCAAATTCAACTTTTAGATTATTACCATTGTTTTTCAATTTAAATATTGAAGTGTGAGGTGATCCTACATAGATATGATAGATTTTCTTTAGCAATGATCAAAGATGTTACTTTTTCAAGTTATAATTATAAGGGGGAATTAGAGTTAAAAATTTTAAATTAAAAAAATTTATTATCACTGAGTTTAAAATAGATTATTACTGACTGTAAATAAAATTTTTTAAATACAGTGATAATAAATCCTTGAGTATAAATTTTTTTATCTTAAGTCTTCAGCTCTAATACTTCCTAATTATAATACATATCTGACGCGAAAATTTTCCCTTTGCGGCCTGAAGATTTTGTTTTATTATGATAAATTATTGCATTGTCATCTTATATATTTAAAAGTCGATGATTGTTACTGTTTATTTATACTGTATATTTGTATTATTTATAATGTCACTTCAGTGTTGCATGTTTATATATTATTTATGTACTATATATATATATATATATATATATATTCTTTCCACGATGAGCCCCCTTTTTTTTTCTTTTTTCTTGTGAGCCTCGCGTTTGCTTTTTCCATTTTTCTTCTTTTTGTGGCCTAGCGGATATGTGAGAGGTTATTATAAATAATAATACAAAAAAGTACGATTCAATGGCTGCAAGGTTGTCAACATTATTATCAATCACCTTTGTAATAAGAAAAAATTATATTTAAAAATTCAAATTTTATAAAATTTATAATAAAAAATTTTAAAATTAAAATTATTCTCAAAGAAAAAAGTTACTATCACTTATTAGTAAAATTTTAAAAAATTATTATTAAATTTTAAAAAATTTATTATAAAAGTGATTTAAATGATAATTTTTTTAAATTAGTGTAAATTTTTTAAAATTTGATACTAATTTTAGTTTTTAAAAATAATTTTAATTTTTAAAATTTTTTATTATAAATTTTTTAAAATTTAAATCTTTAAATGTAATTTTTCCTTATAACAAAGTCTTTTCTTCTCCTGTACGCATCACCCATTCAAAGGCCTGCAGCAAATTAATTCATCTTTTAAAATAGAAAACTGACTCTAGATTTTAATGATCTTACATTCAAAAAATACTAATTATAAAGATATGTGTGAGTTTGTGTAAATATACCAAGGTTTTAAAAATTGGACCAGATTGGCCAATTTGACTGAGAATCGATTCTTAGTTTGATTCAGTTAATCCCAAAAACTAGAGAGCCCAAAAATCAGTTAAATTGATCAAGAATAGGTTAAAATTAGCCAAAATCAAATCAATTAAAATTGATTTGAATTGGTCTGTAATAAATTTTTTGAATTTTTTTTATATAATAAAATAATTCATCCCAAATAAATTTAATAAATTAAAAATAGAAGGCAATAAAAAATAAGGGAGTTGAAATATAATTTTTTTTAAAAAAAGAATAAATATAAAAAAATAAAATGTGCATAATTGGCTATTTTTTATACTTACTTTTTATTATATTTATATTCTATTTTCTAGTAATATTTATCTCAAATATCAAGATATTTATCCAAAATTACTATTTATTTTTTATTTTTTTATTCTTAATGATAAGTATAATCTTAATATGATTTAAAAATTTTAAAATAATTTTTATAATATCTTAAAAAATATTAAATTAGTAATCAAATATTTAAAATTTATTAATATTTATTTCTTACATTAAAATTTTTAAAAAATATATTTAATTATTATCAATTCAATTATAATTTGATTAATAAATCATGAAATAATACCTCTATCAGTTTAATGATTGATATGGTTTTAAAAACATTGAAATATACCTTAAATGACTTTTCTGATCAATTTAATTTTTTTATAAACAAAATTAGTTTAATAATTTTCCAAATATAAGTAAGCAAATACTAACAAAGAACGAAGTTGTTTATGTTGATAAAAAAAAATGAACGAGTCTGTTTAATGCTTTTCTACGAAAAGAGACGGCGATCGAAATCCTAGGGGTTGAGATGCGATGACAGTTATGTGCTGCACACGACTGAACAATTGACTAATGTGGCCGAAACGCCCAATGAAAAGGGAAATTTTGAGCCATTTCTTGTTTAAAATATTTTATTATTTTAAATTATATTTTATAAAAATATTTATTTATATTCTTTTTTTTTTTTTAAGAAAGTTGATGATACTGATTTTGATTTTTTTTCCTTTTTTTAAAATAATTTTATAAAAAGTCGAACGCATTTACCTATCCTGACCTCCCTAGGTTTGTGCGAGGTGAGAGATAGAGGGGCAAGGGGTGGAAGGATAAAGGAAGTGGTAACATATTATATTCTATTATATTATATATAAAAAATAATAATATATTATTTAATTTTTAATATAGAATAATAAAATATAATTATTAATAATAAATATATAAATTTAATTTTTATAAAGTTATATTTTTAATTAAAATTTATTTTTTTAATTTATTTGTATAATATAATACTTTTTTACTTTTATTAAAAATTATATAAAAAAATCGTATCAACTTATTTAGAATAATGGATCGAATTTAATAAGTTTAATAATGTATTATATTATTAGGTTAATAGAATAAATAAGTTGAATATTAAAGCTGATCCATTATTTTAAATAAGTTGAAATAATTTTTTTATAAAATTTTTAATAAAACTAATAATGTTATTTTACACAAATTAGTTAAATATAATTAAATTATAATTAATTTTATAGCAAATAAATAAATAATAACAAAGGATAACAAATATTTATTAAATAACCTTTTATTGTAAAAATTATGAATTTAGATTTTCAATTTTTTATAAAAAATAAAATTTTATTTTTATTTATAAAAAATTGAAATTAAATTTAGTGGTAGTGATTTTTTAATTAAAAATATACCCTTATAAAATAATCATATTTACATCTTTATTATTGTTAATTATATTTATTATTTTATATTAAACATTAAATAATATTATATATTTTTTATATATGATAATTTATATTATATATTCTCACACACACCCTCCAACTCCCCCCATGCCCCACTAAACTTGGATCTCTTGATTTGGGTTATTTAGATCAAATTTAGGTGACTTAGTTTTAATATGTTTTATTTTATTAATATTAATTATTTTTTAAATTAGCAATTAGAAAATTAGTTTTTATTTTGTGTCTTGCATTCTTAAAAAGTAAGTTAAAATAAAAAAAATTAAATCTGAATCATCTAGATTTAATTTAAAAATTTAGACAATTCAAATTAATTCACAAGCCTCTGTGCATCCAAAGGATGTGCAAATGATCCATGCATTACCCCCACCGTTTTGCCCTCTATCCCCCCATTCCACACAAGCTTATCACGCTGACATCTTATCACACTGATAAGCTTGTTAACATGACAAGCTAAAAAAGTCAAAGATTACCATAATTTTTTTTAAAAGAAAAGATGAAGTCAATATTTGTATCATTGACTTTAGGAAAAAGATATAAATAAATACTTTTGTCAGATATAGTTTTGAACAAAAAAATATTTTTGAATAAAAAATGGTTGAAAATTCCATGAAATGGTCTCTTCAAAATGACTAGAAATGAAGGAGGAAAATGAAGTCAAGACAAGGCAGACAATAGATAGCTAGCTGTGGGTTTAGATTTTAGGCATTTTATAATCTTAATATTACAAAAAAAGATTTTAAACATCAAATTTTGTATGTCAAAGACAAAGTATTACATCTATATGTTATTCATTTTTGTTGTCGTCGTCGTTGTTGTTGTTATTGTTGTTATTATTATTATTATTATTATTATTATTATTATTATTAAGGGTTTTGCCTCAATTGAGGCCAAAATTGGCCTAACATAGCTAAGCATATGAGAGGCCAAATATCCATGCTATGAAAAAGGTAAACTTGTCAAAGTAGGGCAATGGAGTCCACCCAGGTAGTTTCATTATAAGTTGTGAATAAATGGATCAAGTTATATTGAACTATTATTTAAATGAATAAAAATTTTTAATTGAATCCACAAAAAAAAAAGAATTTATTGAAATTTTAAATACTTTTTAAATTTTAAATAATTATCTCAAATAAATAAATTTAAACTTTGAAATACTTAAACAATTCCTTCAACAATTAAACAAAAATAATTAGTTAACTAACTCATCAAATAACTAAAGTTAAATAAAATAAATAATAAAATAATTTAAATTTCTTTAT
Source organism: Erythrophleum fordii (assembly GCA_032878935.1). Lineage (NCBI taxonomy): Eukaryota > Viridiplantae > Streptophyta > Magnoliopsida > Fabales > Fabaceae > Erythrophleum > Erythrophleum fordii. The sequence continues at coordinate 39,839,437 of JAVQMF010000053.1, read as the reverse complement.
CAAGAACATTTAAATTTTGTCTTAAAGGATTAATTTTTGAAGTAGCACACTCGAAAATGCGACTGCGTGGCGCTTTTTAAAAAAAAATCAAAAGAAATTTTGATTTCACAAGAAAACGAAAACCGAAATTAGAATTAAAAGTAAGTAGGAGTCGCCAGTAAAATTTTATTTTTGAAAAGGCAAAACTTACTTTTTACTTACTTTTTATCCTCTTTTGGTTGTTTTCATTTTCTTTTTCTTGATTTTTTTTGGGGCAATTTTTGTTAAAAGTGTTTGAAAAGAAAAGTTTAAAAAAGATAAATTTCCTACTTGCTTTTATTGGTTCCTTTTTTTGTTATTATTATTTTTTTATATTTGTTTTGTTTTGTTTTCTATTTTTTTGATTTTTGTTGTTTGTTGTTTTCTTTTGTTTCTTTTTTTTTTTCATCTTTTTTCTTGGAGGGAAAGCACGAAAGAAAATTGAAATCACTTTAAAACTTTTGCAAAAGAAACGGCTTTGAAATTGTTTTATATATTTAATTTGCGGAAATAGATTAGCCATACTTCTTTGCTCTCTCTGTAACGACTCTAACTTCTAATAATCATAATTAAGGTTAAGTACGTAATTACTGACCATAAAATTTCAATTAGGGTTGAAAGTCATTACAACTAATTATATTCGAAAAATGTTAAGACATTTGAACCTTAATGTTATTAGAGTCATTAATTAGGCAATCACAATTATTCAGAAGCGCAAGTGAATTTAATCATTAACAAGGAGCCTTTGATTCTCCCATCCATTAATTCTAACTCATAAAAACCTCTTACAAGTATTTCTAAATCATTCCTTAGTATTACCATAAAAGAAATTAAAGTTTCTAAGTGAATATGAGAAATTGAGCACTTTCGCCGTGGCTAAATCCCCTTTCGCCACAGCTAATTACTCTCGGATTCAAGTCCTTACACCTCCACAAATTTTACGCATTTTGCTGCGGCCAAATACCCCTTTCGCCACGGCCAAATACCCTCTGGAACACCACCAAACTTGTTTCCCAGGCTTAGCCGCAGCCAACATCACTATTCGTCGTGGCCAATTTCTCTCTGTTTTCTTCCTTGGCAAGTTCGCCACATTTGGCCAAGGCCAATTAATTGTTGGCCGCGGCCAATTCTTCTCTATTTCTATTTGGCCCAGGCCAATTAAATGTTGGCCGCGACCAATTCCCTTCTATTCCTATAACTCTTAAAATTTCATCTCATGCTCTCCAATTCCCCCTCTAGCAACCCTCTAGGCCACTTTAACTTAGTTTGTGAAGATTTAATGTTTTTCTTTCACCTAATATGCTTAACACATCTATCATTACACATTTAAAATTCAAATGTGGATCCTTAACCCTCTAGCTACCATAAACTAGTGAGTTCATAGATTAATGACGACAAATGTATTATGGTCACAAGGTGCATGGGGTCAATGCTTAATGTTCATATAAAATCAAATCACTTATTGATAACTATGATTTTTATATATTTTAATTCTCCTAACTTAACCATTTTGATAATTAAATAAGGCTTAATGGATTTAATTAGATGGAATTTCATATTAGCAGCCATTCTCTGTACTTTATGAATTAATTGGCAAAATAATTGATTTTAAATGCATAAATCATTTTAAATGAATTTTGTGGATAATTGTATTGAATATTCTTCATTCTTTCGTGCAGAATTTTTGATGTGCAAGTAGCTTGAATGAACATTTGATTAAAGGAAAAGAAGAAGCTTTTACTTCTCTCTCCCCTAGCTCATGCAGAAGTTATACACTCACTCTCACGTTGCATCAGGACCACATAATCATCATCAGATACACTCCAAAACACAGGATCATCAACGGGTTCTGCACTCACACAAGAAACACACGTACAGTAGTCAGCTCACTCAAGCACACACCATGATGCATAGGCTGGAACTCGAGGAAACAGAGCAGCAGAAACAGAGAAGAAAGCAACGTGGCTGGAGCTTGAGGAAAGAGGAAGAAACATACACAAAACCACGAGTTGGAGCTGGAAGTAAAACACATGCAGAACCAAAGCAACGCATGAAGAAGCACAAGCTAAGAATGGAAGAATGAGCTGGGCTAAAGGCGAGCTGGATAGCAACACGAACAGCTCATACACTCATGCAGAAATTAACGTGAAAAGCTACGGGTAAAGGAGAGAATGCTGACGTGATTGCTAATGTGGCTGCAGTAGAAATAAGCAAACAAAGAGAAGAATCAGACTCGAAATGCAAAGCCACGAAGAAGAAAGCTACGTATGCAGAAGCTACAGTGTGCATGTGGATTATTATATCCACAATGGGGCCCATACTCAATAATAAAAGAAGGAAAATACATTCGGGCGAAAGAGGAACAAAGGAGCTGCAGGGAATTTAAATAGAAAATGAGCACGTAAGCTGCAGCATTGTACGTGGAAGAACAACACTGGGCAGAACAGAGGAGAAAAGCGGACTGAATGAAGAAGCAAATGAAGCCACGAAAGCACGTGATGAAGGCTCCAAATACATGCAGAATTTACGTGGAGCAGGAGCTAAACATGCACGAAGCCATGAGAACAGAAACGCTGGAGCTGTATGAGTTCCACGTAAAAGCTACGTGAAGAAAAACACGAATAAATGAAGGCTGGAACTGCAGAAGAAAGCTACGGGCAAGGAGAAGAAGAAACACGTGAACAGAAACGCTGAAGCAAATGTGGATTATTATAATCACAATGGGACCCACACCTCATATAATCACATAAGAAGGCTTCAGGCAATTGAGATAAGTAGGGCAGCACGAGAGGAGCTGGGCACGTGACTTTTAATGAGGAAGGGATTCGCACAATCACGCCATTCATGCACATCCAGCGTCCAGATTCATTCACAACCTCGCACACTCCAGCCCACTCACGTCTTCTCCCCATTCCATCGTCTATTTATTCATACAAAAGCCCTAGCCGAGGGAACAATTCATCCATCAACACCCATCGCCTTTGCCTTCACGCCTCCATCCACACATCCATCTCTCCATTCTCTCCATCTCCATCCACGATGAAGCTCTAATTCATTCAACTTGAGGCTAGCTTTGAAGCACTCTTGGACTGAAGCTTGAATCCTTGGAGAAGAAGCAGAATTTTGGCTAAGATTCCTTAATTTTCCTACACTTTTTCTTATTCTGTACAATCTCGGCTGAGTTGTATTTAATTAGGAAATTATGTAATTAATTGGTGGCTGGTTAGACACTGATTAGGAAACCTTTTTTGTTGATTAATTGGTTGGATTTAAATCTGATTTTTCATTATTCTCTCTAATCTCCCATGTATGCCACGAAGGTGTTCGATGAAATACATGAGTGAGGTTATGTGCTTGATTGTTTGATTTGAGAATTCCTTAGTGTTTAGTTGGTTAATTAAACATTTTTGGATGATGAATCAGAAGATAATTAATTAGTTAATCAATCAAGTTGGATGTTCATGGATCTTAAGGACAAGAGTTAACGGTTTAATGCGGGATTGAGGTCTCAATTCAACATTAGATTATTAATCTCTTAAATCTTGAATGGTTATTCAAGATCATTTGCTAATGAACATAATTAGGAATTCTTAGGCCAGAATTAATCATAATTGGAATAGGATAAGGATAGTGGATACCAAGAGATGATTCCTAAGCTAGTCACAAGCCATTATCATTTACAATTCACACAATTAGGTAGAATTTAGGAATTTTGATTCAATTTAGTTTTACGTTAGTTTAATTAAATCAAAAACCCCCCAAATTAGATAGCTTTTAGGATTCTTTAATACTTGGAAACTTAATTGAACATTGAATTCCAATTCCAAGGGAGATGACCTAGGTTGTGCCCTATATTGCATTTAATATCCAACCTAGTTTTATTTTGAGGGTTGTACGACAAGCCCGTCACTTATCCATTATTAGCCAATTACAATCATAATATTCAATTCTATGATAATCAAATTACATATACAATCCCTATACTTGGCAACTCATGATGCAATGCAGCAATGATACATAACTAACAATTTAGTTACGACATATTTTGTCAAAGCTCCCAAGCCTATGTGCTACCAAACCATTTAATGATCTTCTATTAATTTTCTCCTTGCCACTAAGAGGTTCGGTCCCTGAAAATATTAGCCCACAACGGGGTGAGATATACAATCTCAGTAACAAAAGGCAATTTCCATATATATGTACAAGTCAATCAATCCAATGCAATTTCATGTCATTAATACCAGAATCATCAATTCAATTCACAAAGTGATTCACAACCAGGGCTCAGTGCATCTGGGGTTTGATCACAACTCGGTACTCGATCGAAGCACATGCACGAGTGGCAGCCACACCACAGCTCCACCATGGACTCACAAGGTCCAATCACAATAACAATCAAGTAGTCAACCAGTCATTTAACATTTCAAAATCAAGCATGTGTAACAAATAGCAGATTAATATGAGCATATACATGGAATTAGAAAAATAACCCAGTTACCTCAATGAAGCCAATTACTCTTCCCCTAGCTACCATAATAATCCAAATGCATATCAAGCCTAAATCAAGCATAATTATCATCATTTCTAATCACAATCAAATATCCAAAGAGTTGAACTACTAATGACAAACTAGAGGTTACTCACCTAATTACCAAGAGATTTAATTTTGGATTCCAACTTTCCCATACCAGAAATTGCCATAGTTCACTCCAATTTCTGGGTGATTTCACATGAAACCAAAGCCCATATCATAGGTCAACTATAGGGGTTTCAAACTAACAAAAAATGCATCAAAATGGGAAAAAGATACTCACTTAATAACACCCATAGCCTCACCTTCGAAAATCCACCATGGAAGCATCAAAATTCGCATTTCAATCATCAAGCCCAGAAAATTCAATTTTTCACCATTATCTCCTTGTAATCTCACACAATAATAGAACCTATTATGATAATACATCCTTAGGGCATTTTCCAGCAAAGTGATTCACAAAATGGAAGGGAAAAGCTTACCTAATCCTCCCTCTAACCTCCAAGTCCGAAAATCTTACAAGGAATCACCCAACACTAAATTTCAGATTTGAGAAGAAGATGAAAATACTCAAACCCAGAAATTAATCAGACCAAAATGAAAAGAAGGATGAGAGGGTCAAGTTATCTATAACTCACCTTGGCTAAATCATCCTTTAGGAGTCAAAAATGGAGCTTCCATGTTGGTAGAACCCTAACCTCCCTTGAATCTTCGAATTTCCTCTCTTGAGTTTCAGCAAAATGAGGAAGAAGCTGAAGAGTTAGGGTTTTAGTTGGGTCTAAGATGGGTCATGGGTTGCTCCAGGTCCAACTCCAAATGGGCTTCAGATTTTTGCTTTGTTGGGCCAGCTCTTATGTATTGGGCTGCTGAATTTTAATCAAGTTTAGGCCAAGTTTGAAGAGCTCAAGGATTTGTGTTTGCACAAGGGTTATTGGGCCACTTATAGGAACCTATGCAAGGTGGATATTGGTCCTCTATCATATGGAATTAGATTGGGTCTGCACCTAACTCATTGGGCCTCCATTAGCCTCTTCTTATAATTTCTTAATTTGGGCCTAGATGATGTTTCTATCCTAATTAATTTTCAAACCCATATTAAAAATTCATCTCTCTAAAATCTCCATTCACTTAACTTGCCCAATCATCCCATATTAATTATTCCTAATTAATCTGAATCCATGATTAACACCTTAATTAATTTTTGGGGTGTTACATTCTCCCCTCCTTTTAGAAATTTTGTCCTCAAAATTAGTTATACCTTACCTAATTGATGTTGGACAATTCATCCTCATAACCTCCTCCTTGATAGCTCAGATAGTTTTACCAGAGACTAGTCCCTTCTTACTACTTTCCTAGGGAGGACGTTCTTGTCATGTTATCACTTTACTTGATAATCACTACTCTATTTTCTCTAGTTAACCTACGTCAAATGACATAGCAACCCGAATATTCCATATTCTTTCTTTATCCACAACTAAAGAGATCTTGACCAAGCCACACTTGATCATCTTATAGCAAGCTCTTGATACCTAGCTCAAATACATCCTAATTTTCTCTCCCTTCATAGCTTTTTGTTTAATTCTATTTTATATTTTCCTCCTCTCTTTTTTTTTCTCTTCTTTCTCTCCTCTCTCATTTTTTTTTTGTCGTTCTAATAGCCGATTATTACATGTTCATGTTAATTTCCTTTCCTGCTTAACTTCCAATCCATTTGAGGGATAACTCCTAGATACTTTAGTTTAACTCTCCCTAATAGTTGATACCAAGAACTATAAGGGATTCCACTTAGTCAGTCGTTTTAGTATTTATTCCACTAATAGCAATATAGGTAAGTGACCTTATTTCATCATGAAGTTCTATGTGTCCTTTATTTAGATTATCCCTACCTTCTTAACCAAAATGGATTTCACCTCTTACAGGTTCATTTAGTTTAAGTTTTCAAGTTTTACATTCAACTATCTTATAAATTATTGCACACATTATCCTCATTTATTGTCTATTAGTAGACAGTTCATTACTTCCATTAGACGTATAGAATTCCCCTTTCATCTCCAATTAGTGCCTAAGATTACTCCTTCTCATTTGTTGAGATTCCTAAGGGTTAAAACTAATGTAAAGTTTGATCTCACAACTAATCTCTTGAAGGTACCCAAACACTGTATGTTCACCTTCTACATAATCGAAATCAAACACGATCTTCCAAGTAAAGATAAACACGATATTTCAGGTCTAGATTATATTCTCTAATAAGACCTGATCTCAAAAGTGAGAATGTCTTGTCCAGAATATCGAAGTAGTTCTTTATGACTTAGAAATGAGTTTTCTTTAAATCTAACAGGTCATAGTTCTTATGGATGGTTTATTAGATGGCATAGCTTCAACAATTTGCCTATAAATATTAAAATTCCCAATTCGTAGTGGTGGTTCATCCTGAGTAATCTCATCATTGTCTGCAAGTGTAACCAACATAGGATAAACCCTTAGTAGATCTCTTCCCTTTCTCTCTTTTTTTTCTTGTTTTTTTTTCTTCTCTTTTTTTTTTTTCATTTGCAAAGACATTACCACAATTACATACATGTAATTCTCAGTTACTACAAGCTTTAGTAGTCAACTTAATGGCATCTGTACTCATTTGATGTTAATTGAACATCTCCTTGGGTTTTATGTCATTATATAGTCCCAAAGGGCTGCGCTTTCATATCTTCTACCCCCAACTAAGATATTTTCATACAGGTATAGTTATTCTTCAACTAGCACACTTTTTTACCACTTTTTTTTTTTGTTTCTAGTTGGAAAATTCCTAATATTTCCCCAAAGAGTAAAGAAATAATATCTTGTCAACAAGGTTTAAGATCCTATCAACAAGATCTTGTATTCATTAATGTAAAATCTGAGACCTTGTCAATAAGGTTCTCTGACTGCAAGTACAAGGTCTTTTGACCATACGTTATAGCATACAATATGAGATGGTATGATAGTTTTCATCTTTACACAATGGCCTATGCCAACTACAACTGACTCTTTCACTCCCCTAAAAGTTTTTAGGCCTCAATTTCACGCCTAACTATTGGGAGTTAAATTAACATAGTAAAGAGACTCAGTGAGTCTTTTCATTGTTAAACATTCCCTAATTATCAATAGATCAAGTAGGGTTTCCTAATGAGAGAACTCAAGTGTCATTTACCACTAGTGTTTCACCCTTCCTCGTCAATCATTATACTAAGATTTATTGTAATAACATAAGTTAGTTGTATTGATGCCATCTCTCATTCATTTTCCCCAAGTTATTATCCTAGATTAAGGAGTTCTCTTTCAAGATTAGGGAGTTTTTCTACCACAGTAATCATTAGTCCATCTTGAATTCCCAATGTTACCTCTGCCCCCTTAATCACGCCACACGTGATACATGACAATAGAATTACCCGTGGTGGAATTAGGGTTTGCCTTTTTAATATTAGCAGACAATGTTTTGCTGTGGCCATACACATGCTCATCACCCCATGATGACTATATCTCAACCACTTGTACTTACACAGGTACAATTTTATTCTCTTTTTAGGTGGGTCTTTACCATCAAGATCTCCTCTTTACCTTCTAAGAAGAAAGTCTACTTAGCCTAGTTTGACGCCAATTTGGTGGTCAAAATTCATCAAATCATATGATAAGCGACATGCCTCGCATGCCCTTAGCACCGAAGTGCCGATAAATGAGCACGTCCCACGTGCCTCTAGCACCAGAGTGCTGTAGAATCGTATCTTACACTCCCCGAGTGTATCATGCACATAAAGTGCCTCTAACTACCACCCAAATGCACGTCAACACATAGCATAAGTAAACTAAATTACACAAGAGACAACATGCATAAGCACCCTGTGCCGGTGCACCTCACCTTTATCATGCTAAAGGGTTATCTTTTCTCTTGTCATAATCTCTCTTTCTGCCTTAGTACACTAAGGGAGGAGCCTCAAAGCTCTCAAGATTCCTTTCAAAACATCATCTCCCTTAATCTCTTGCTTTAAAGTCACTATACACATTTAGAAATGGATTCGACAATCCTAAGGTTTTTCTTGCCTTCTTTCTTATCATTATTAACTAAAGATGGCTTACTCACTCTAATAGTTTGAATAAAACTCTTTGAAACATTCTTTAGCTCTTATCGCCCTTATTTATTAGGCCAAATTACGGTAGCTAGGATTGAGTAATTATATTCTTTATTAACCGGGACCAAGCAAGTGGGTTAGAACCTCTGTACCTATAAAGTTTCAACTTTGGGGACCCTTTAAAGTCTACATAATCCTAACTCATTATGGATTGTGCATCACTTCATATATTTAATCAATCACACTTATTTACTGCACACTAGTTCCATTATCAATTTCTTGATTGCAAGTAAGGTCTACATCTTACCCTTTCATAAAGTTCTTATAACTAGTTAAGTGTTTTACTCCATACTATTGCCTTTTAAGTTCTCAACATCACTCTAGATGGCCCTTGAAAAGTTTAGAATTTCACTTAGGTAAAGAATTGCTACTCTTGTTGTGATCAGTTAACTACTTCAATAGGCCAGTCAATTGGTCGGCCGTACCCAATTGACTTGCTTAATAAATGGCGGTCAACTGGTCATAAATGCTATTAGTAGCTTTGTTCATCATTCTTATTAGTTACTTGGTCTCATTCATTCAGTCAACTGGTGCCTCACAGCGAGTGACTGGTGCATCTATTGCGTAGCCAATTGGCAACAAGCCTCAACCAGTTATCTATCTAGAGTGAGACCAATAACCCAATATCCAAAGGAAAGAAGGGTAAAATTCTAATCTTTTCATTGGCATTAACAACCTCAAGTCTCAAAATTAGCATTACTAAAGTGTTATGAGGTAAAATCTAACTACACTCTATTATTCTCTAAGGTATACTTATTGTGATAAGTGATGCTCTAAATAAAATTCAAGAAACGGTCATTTCAATCAAGTATTACAAGCCTTTTCTCATCATGCCTCTATACTTCTTTCCAGCACATAAAGCACATCAATTATATGTTTGCCTAATTAGCTATTCTCATGAGCTATTACCATGTCAAATATGCATCATGATTGCCAAGCTTCTAGTCATAGAATTTAAATTAGAACAGTTGTCCTGAACCATTGCTCTGATACCAACTGTAACGACCCTAACTTCTAATAATCATAATTAAGGTTGAGTACGTGATTACTAACTATAAAATTTTAATTAGGGTTGAAAGTCATTACAACTAATTATATTCAAAAAATGTTAAGAAATTTGAACCTTAATGTTATTAGGGTCATTAATTAGGCAACCATAATTATTCAGAAGTGCAAGTGAATTTAATCATTAATAAGGAGCCTTTGATTCTCCCTTCCATTAATTCCAACTCATAAAAACCTCTTACAAGTGTTTCTAAATTATTCCTTAGTATTACTATAAAAGAAATTAAAGTTTCTAAGTGAATATGAGAAATTGAGCACTTTCGCCGCGGCCAATTACTCTCGAATTCAAGTCCTTACACCTCTATAAATTTTACGCATTTTGCCGCGGCCAAATACCCCTTTCGCTGCGGCCAAATACCCTCTGGAACACCTTCAAACTTGTTTCCCAAGCTTAGCCGTGGCCAACATCACTATTCGCCGGGGCCAATTTCTCTCTGTTTTCTTCCCTGGCAGATTCGCCACATTTAGCCGAGGCCAATTAATTGTTGGCCGCGACCAATTCTTCTCTATTTCTATTTAGCCTAGGCCAATTAAATGTTGGCCGCGGCCAATTCCCTTCTGTTCCTATAACTCCCAAAATTTCATCTCATGCTCTCCAATTCCCCCTCTAGTAACCCTCTAAGCCACTTTAACTTAGTTTATGAAGATTTAATGTTTTTCTTTTAACTAATCTACTTAACACATCTATCATTACACATTTAAAATTCAAATGTGGATCCTTAACCCTCTAGCTACCATAAACTAGTGAGTTCATAGATTGATGATAACAAATGTATTATGGTCACAAGGTGCATGGGGTCAATGCTTAATGTTCATATAAAATCAAATCACTTATCCATTATTAGCCAATTACAATCATAATATTCAATTCTATGATAATCAAATTACATATACAATCCCTATACTTGGCAACTCATGATGCAATGCAGCAATGATACAGAACTAACAATTTAGTTACAATACATTTTGTCAAAGCTCCCAAGCCTATGTGCTACCAAACCATTTAATGATCTTCTATTAATTTTCTCCTTGCCACTAAGAGGTCCGGTCCCTGAAAATATTAGCCTACAACGGGGTGAGATATACAATCTCAGTAACAAAAGGTAATTTCCATATATATGTATAAGTCAATCAATTCAATGCAATTTCATGTCATCAATACCAGAATCATCAATTCAATTCGCAAAATGAACTAGTTGAGCTATCAATGACTATTGTCCCATACCAGCAATCATACACAACATGTTAATGGCCAATAACACCAGGAGAGGTCCGTCCACGGCACCTACTCCATAATGAGCACAACCAGGGCTCAGTACATCTGGGGTTTGATCACAACCTGGTGCTCGATCAAAGCACATGCACGAGTGGCAGTCACACCACAGCTCCACCATGGACTCACAAGGTCCAATCACAATAACAATCAAGTAGTCAACCAGTCATTTAACATTTCAAAATCAAGCATATGTAACAAATAGCAGATTAACATGAGCATATACATGGAATTAGGAAAATAACCCAGTTACCTCAATAAAGCCAATTACTCTTCCCTAGCTACCATAATAATCCAAATGCATACTAAGCCTATAACAAGCATAATTATCATTATTTCTAATCACAATCAAATATCCAAAGAGTTGAACTACTAATGACAAACTAGAAGTTACTCACCTAATTACCAAGGGATTTAATTTCGGATTCCAACTTTCCCACACCAGAAATTGTTATAGTTCACTCCAATTTCTGGGTAATTTCACATGAAACTAAAGCCCATATCATAGGTCAACTATAGGAGTCTCAAACTAACAGAAAATGCATCAAAATAGAAAAAAGATACTCACTTAATAACACCCATAGCCTCACCTCCGAAAATCCACCATGGAAGCACCAAAATTTGCATTTCAATCATTAAGCCCAAAAATTCAGTTTTCCATCATTATCTCCTTGTAATCTCACACAATAACAGAACCCATTATGATAATACATCCTTAGGGCATTTTCCAGCAAAGTGATTCACAAAATGGAAGGGAAAAGCTTACCTAATCCTCCCTCTAACCTCCAAGTCTGAAAATCTTGTAAGGAATCACCCAACACCAAATTTCAGATTTGAGAAGAAGATGAAAATACTCAAACCCAGAAATTAATTAGACTAAAATGAAGAGGAGGATGAGAGGGTCAAGTTATATATAACTTACATTGGCTAAATCATCATCTAGGAGTAAAAAATGGAGCTTCCATGTTGGTAGAACCCTAGCCTCCCTTGAATCTCCGAATTTCCTCTCTTGAGTTTCAGCAAAATGAGGAAGAAGCTGAAGAGTTAGGGTTTTAGTTGGGTTTAAGTTGGGTCTAAGATGGGTCATGGGTTGCTCCAAGGTCCAACTCCAAATGGGCTTCAGATTTTTACTTTGTTGGGTCAGCTCTTATGTATTGGGCTGCTGAATTTTAATCAAGTTTAGGCCAAGTTTGAAGAGCTCAAGGATTTGTGTTTGCACAAGGGTTATTGGGCCACTCATAGGAGCCTATGCAAGGTGGATCTTGGGCCTCTATCATATGAAATTAGATTGGGTCTGCACCTAACTTATTGGGCCTCCATTAGCCTCTTCTTATGATTTCTTAATTTAGGCCTAGATGAAGTTTCTATCCTAATTAATTTTCAAACTCATATTAATAATTCAACTCTCTAAAATCTCCATTCACTTAACTTGCCCAATCATCCCATATTAATTATTCCTAATTAATCTGAATCCATGATATACACCTTAATTAATTTTTTGGGTGTTACACTCTCTCCTTTTTTCATACTCCTTTATTATTATTATTATTATTTTATTTTTATTTTGTCTTTTTTGTTAAAAATCCTTTAAAGAATTAATTTAATGTTGGCCATTGAAACCCAAAATATATTAAAATATAAATATAATACCAATGGATACCAAGGAGGTTTTATTGCTCCACATGATCCTTGGGTGATTCCTATAAGTCTGAGGGGACAAAAAATCTCACACAACGATTCTAAAAGAAAAAATAAAATTAAAGTAAGATAAAAATATCTATAGTCTTACGTCATTTATTTTGACTGTATGCACTTGTGTCCAGCCAACTAAACATCATGTTCAAATATATTTCAAGTATGGAAAAGAAAAATGAAAATAGAAATAAAACGTGTAAAAATGAAACACACAATCGATTTGTCTTCATGGTTGTGCCTTCGTATTTCAGCTTCCTTATGCTTGCCATACCATATCCTTCTACTAATCATGAATTTAGAAGAGCCCATTTCCAATCCCTTGCTTGTCACTATATTCATAAGCTGTTTCATGCTCCTCAGGCTTGATGCAAAAATGATTTTGTCTCGCATGTAAAAGGACATGACAACGTTAAGAATAGTTCCAAAAACATGACAGCAAGTAAAATTGAGTAATGGGCACACTCCTATGTCTTTCCAAATTTACATCAACAAGTGAAAAAAAAAACACAATGTACATTATAACATTGGATCAAACCGAATGAAGAGGCCATTCAATTGTTGGATTCAATTGACAGCTTAGCATAGCAGACAAATTGTGTGGTGCAAATTTAGAACTAGTTTAACAGCACACCAGCAACCATACAGCAAAATATGAATTAAAACTTAACGATCAAATTAAAATATGCACTTCACAATCATTCAATGGTTCTTAAAAAGAAACAAATATTTTCAAAAATTTGCTCCATAACAAGGTCCAGTGCACAAGCCATTCTAAAACAAGTTGTATCTATAATTGATCACTATCAGAACTTGGGAATCAAAAGGCAGATGCTTAAATCATACACTTTCAACTCAAGGCAAAGCCAAGATTTGAGAGCCATATTCTGTATCTCAACTCACTAAGCAAAGATGATAGTCCAAAACAAACCACTAAAATTCGGAGCATGACGAAGGCCGACAGTTAAAGTAAAAACAATCCCCAAACCAATACAACCCAAGAAATAAAATTCACTCAACTCCTGCTGGAAGCCGTGGCACAAGAAGAATAATGAATATAGAAAGAAAATCAAAGCCCAAACTTGACAAGCAGTAATAACAAAACTCAAATTTCCATCAGAAGCCATAAAACTAAGAGGGGTAACTTTGCACATTGAAAGCACAGTTCAGAAGCATTCAAAATAGCCAAACTATAAAATCCGTTGTTCTTTATCTCCACTTAGCAATCAGCGATAACATTCACATACCATTTGAGCAAGAACAAAGGTGATACACATTGTTAAAGTGCAACAATTAAAAAAAAAAACTAGGTATCCCATGAACAAAACAAACCAATAAAGATAATAAGGATCATGAAAATCAAAATCAAATATCCCACAGCAACAATCGAATCTTTCAGAGAGGATAACTATGAGAATGGAAAGACAAAGGTAAAAATCCAAAGAAATTTACCTCTGGAAGAAAATAGAGCCTAAAAACCTAAAGGGAATACCTGTCTCTGATCTTGGACACACAACATGAAAGAGACTTCTTTAATGTTCTGGGAATCTTGATCTAAGAGAGCATCAGATCTTTTATGGAAGCTCCTTCACAAAGGCACCTACTCCTCCAGGCCTCCTTTTTCCCTTTTCCCTGTGAAAAACCTCAGGCCCGAAATCATCTCTCCCTCAACCTCTCGACCTCCGTTCTTTCTCTATATTTCAAATCCTTCCTCTTCTTGAATCCCTTGGTTTCTCTCATTCCCTTTGATTCCCTCAAACCTCAAAATCAATCCTTTTCTCCCTCTTGGTCTCTAAAACCCCAAAGCCAAAATGTTCTCCTTCTCCCTATTCTCCCTTGACTCTTTTTTTTTACCCCAAAGAGTCTGTGTGGTCCCCCTCTCTCCTTTTTGTGATTCCCCTTCATTGCTGTAGGTGTGTGTAGGATGCTGCTGTCCATGACTTCTCTGTGTGCTCAGAGTCATACCACTAGTCGTGTGTAATATCCAGTCCCTCCGTAAACGTGAGAAATGCAATATTCAGTTTCTCCGTAAATGGCAGAAATGAGCCAGATGCAAAAGGAAGTCCTTGAAATAGAAGGAATTGGGGCTAACTAAAATTATAATAAAATTTTAAATATTAGAAAATGAGGATTTGAGCCTTGAGTTGCTTAGAAATCAAGGCTAGAATGATTCAAAAAATTTGTTAAAAGGCCAGTGACATTTTCGTAAATATGGGCACTTTTTTAAAAACACATAGGAGGGCTTTTTAAATAAAATTTTTGAGTTCTCCAGGGTTCTTAGAGACCTTAAAAACCATGGGAAGCCCTGGGACAGTTAAATCCCCTCCGGTGGACGTTTTCCAATGTCGATGTGCCTGAACTTTGACGGATTCGTTCAAAAAGGTTTTAGCTCCGATTTGAGTGATTCCAAAGGCATTTTTCTCAATTGGGAACCTAAATTTTATAATGGAAAAAACAATTCTAAAAAAGGAGATAGAAGGAAAGAGAAACGAAAATGCAAAGTATGAAGGGCAAAATAGAAATTTTTGAAAAGTGTAACTTATTTCCACCTATATATATGATGCATCCTTCTTCTCCCTTCATGTTGCACGACCAAGTTCTGCCTAAAACCAGAGGAGAACCCTAGGGAGAGTGGCACACAAGAGGGAGGCAAAGAGGAGGAGAAATCAAAGGCTTAAGGTATAGAAATTAGTAGTTTTTCATGCTCTTTCTCTTCCAAATCTCTTCTCCTCCATTCTCCTTTGTTTCCTATGATTATAATGAAGTTTATAAATCTGTTTTAAGGGAGAAATTGAGAGAAAAGTTTGGATTTGAAGAGAGGAGCTCAAAGAACAAAAGATTCAAGTGAGGAAAAGTAAGAAAACAACGTAAAAATGTATCCTATGGTTCATATCTTCCATGGCCCTTCTTCTCCATTTCGACCTAGACTTAGACAGACCTAAGGAGTTAAATTTTTAACCAAACCAAAGGTGATTCTTAGGTATTTGATGGAGAGGAATAAGAATATGCAAAGAAAACCAAGAAATAGGCATTAGAAATCAAGATGCAAAACCTAGGGTTTCTAGTGCACCTTTCAAATTCTGAATTTATGTGATACTTCCTAGGTCTAAGTTAGAGTATAAATGAGTTCTTGAGACACCAAAGATGCTCCCCACAAGCTTCTCCCTTCAAAAAACTAAGAAAACTCCAAGAAGCCCAAATAATGCCATAGTCTCGGCCAAGCATGTTCTATGGTGATAGGGAGAGTTTTAAATTTTTCTAAGGCTATTCTTGAGTCATATTTGATAAATGAAATTGAAGGGAGGCCTTGGAAAAAATTTAGAACTCATAGAAAGTGATTTGGTGTCTTAGGTTCCATATTATGACTTAAAGAAGCAATATGGTGCTAGGCCTTTTGTTTTGATAATGTGATGACTCCAAGAAGCTTAAAAGGAGTCAAGAATCATATTTGAAAGGAAAGAATGAGGCTTAGAAAGTATTTAAGGGGTGTTGCTTTATTAGGTGCATTTATGGACCATAATAGAGTTTATAGAGCAATCTAGCATCTAAGTAAATTGTATGGTCTTAGAGATTGTTTCATGAACCTAATTGGCTCTCATAAATTGTATCTAGGCCAAGAGAAACCATCTCCACCAATTTGTGGGTGTGTGGCCAAAAGAGGGGGCTTGAATCCTAAAGAAAAAGTGTATATGTGTATACAAGGTAGCTCTCTCCACCTTCTCTCATGCATAGATGTGTGTTTAGCTTGTGTTTAGAATGTGTGTAAGTGTATTTTCAAGCTATGGAAAGTATGCTAGCATGCCTTTATATGCCATGATCCTTGATGTCATGTTATGTTTTAAATGAATCCATGATGTTTGTATGAGTTTGCTTGAGTATGGAGAGGCCAAGAACTCTTTCCTTTGGTGAGGATGAGCCAAGAACCCTTGAGCTTGGTTGAGACAAAGTAAAGAGTCTCCCAAAAGCAATGTGGGCTCCCAAGAGTATGGTTGAGTCCAAAGCTCTTAAAGAATGGGTAAGGCAAGTCCAAAATCCATGAAGAGAAGTGTGAGACCAATCCAAGCACTTGGTGAGCTCTTAGATATTTTGTATGATTGATTCACACGCCAAGATTATTTTTAAAATATCCATGTCTTACATTTTTACCATGCATGCATTTGAAAAGCTTACTTTGCACATATTATGTATGATTGAATGGGAGATGAGTTATTGGGATTCTTTGAATCTCACCCCCTCTTCTCCAATGATCTCACATGCTAGGTGAACCAAATGAATATGTCAATGGGAGCCAACAACACTAGAGGAAGGAGATTGATATTTATATGTCTAGTTTTTGCTTTATGGAACCATAATGATGTTCAATGATGTATATGAATATTGTAAATGGCATATGATCCTTGAGACACATGTAATTATGCCATTATGTGATGTAGAAATGAGAATATGTGTTATATGAATGATGGAATGTGAATTGAGCATGTATAGTAAAGATAACTTCATGAATGAGTTTATGGAAATGTGCATAAGTATGGGTTAAAAGGCCAAAATGAGATGCATGAGGTTTATGACCATTTGGATAGCTCACACAAGTCTTAAATAAGCTTTTAGACTTGCCCAAAAGGTGCCACAACTAAGGGAAGGCCATTTGGCAAATTTGGTACTTCATATGGAGCCAAATTTGACCATAATGGAACTCTATATCACTTTTTAGCCAAATGAGTTAGTCTTACTCTAAAATTTGGCATGCAATTAGGTCTCATTGAGAAATTTTTGGGAAGCTAAAGAACATAATTTCTGAAGGTCTAGAGAATATTTGATGAATTTTTAAAGTTGAGAATTTTTATAGTTTCTGGTATGTGCATTGTTCATATTGGCAGTTTTGTTTTTTGTCTCACCCGATGGACAAATGGTGCCCAATGCTTGTGAAATTTTACATGCATAAATTAGAGGTCATAATATTTCTGTGGCCACCAAGATCACCTCATTTGGAGGTCTGAGCAGAGAGTTATGCATGTTTGAAGTTTGCTGTCAGTAACAGTGGTGCCTCCAGAGTTTGGTTACTGTTCCATAAGTTCCCAATGGCTAAACGTATCTATTTCATTCTAGAATTATTTTTAGTATCAAGTTAACATTTGTAGCTTTCCAGAATGACTGAATGTGTATGATTTCAATTTTTATAGAATTAGTTATGAATTTTAGAAATTTGTATCAGTAATCTGAACAGTAGCCTAGGCAGCCAGTGATCTCAGTAGCTTTTCGGATGTCAAACGTTCTCCATAATGAATGTTATCATCTGGGCATATTTTTAGTGTGAAGTAGACATCCGAAAATTCCCAGAATAGCAAAGAACACATGATTTCAATTTTTATAGAATTAGTTATGATTTTCCAAAATTTGTGATAGAAAGAGGAAATTCTAACCGAAAATGCAAACATGGATTTTATGTGTTCCTTTGCTTTCCACGAGTTGTAGGCCAAATTTAATGATGGAAATGAGCTATACTCATATGTTTAAGTATGAGAATGTGATGGCTGCATTCATATGGCCCATGGGATTTCGAAAGAAAAATTTTACCCGTAGAAAAATGTATTTTAATTCATAATTCTCTATGTCACTATATTGTTTCCATAGAACAAACATAAGATGAGGCATGTGAATTGCATGAATTGAGTCCTAGAAGTATAGTGTTACATCGTGCGTGGAGTAGGCATGTGTGAGTGTGAGGCTGCCAGTGAGAGACTAGGGCCAGAGATGCGGGGTAGGGTTTGATAGAAGCGGATCCTGGGCTGGGGCTCCATTTTTCTCTAATAATTTTTGTTTGGGTTCAAATGTTTTTTTTTTGTTTGGGCTCTAGTGGTTGGGCTTTAGATTGGGCTGAAAGTTTTTTTTTTTGTGTTTGTTTTATTTTATTTTCTTTCTTTCTTTATTATTTCTTCTTTTTTCTAATGGTTTTCTTTTTGTTTAGTTTTTTTTGTTTAATTCCCTTTCTTTTTTTTTTCTTCTTTTTGAAAACTTTTAGGTTTTGATTCTTTGATATTTTTTCTTTGGAAAATGTGACCTTTAATTTTTTCATAATTTTTTATTTTTGATTTTCTCATTTTTTTGAAAAATATAACTTTTGATTCTTTCATGATTTTTTATTTTTGATTCTCTTAATTTTTTTTATTTTTTACTTCTTTTTTTATTTTTTGTTAGTCTAATATTATTATTATTTTTAAGTATACCCGGATAAAATATGGTATTTACATGAAGTAAGAGTTTAAATATCATATTAATTCTTCAAATGATTAAAACTAATAAAAAAAGTAGGTTGACCCACTTAACCTTTGAGTTAAGTGAATTAAACTAATATAATCTCAAAATTATATAAATTAATAAAATCTAAACTCAATTCACAATTTTAATAGGTTAAACAGCCAGGATAATAAATTCGATCTATTTTAATGGTTATTGACCTTTCAACTTGCCCATGCTTAAAAAATTAATTCACAAATATACAAAATGTGGAAAAGGCTAGAGAAAAGTTACACGAGCTAGTTGGTTGTCCGTAGTGTAAGAACTTTTAAAAAAAATTTCTTATAAAATTCAAGGAAAAATAATAAAAAATAAAAGTAAATATCAGATTCACTTTTTTTAATATGTTTTTTAAATTTTATAATAAATAATTCTAAATCCAACCCTTGTACGACCAAAATCATGTCACATCCATTTCCAGAGAGACGCAGAGTCTCCTGTCGTTTATATCTGTACACCATGGATAGACAGACGTACGAAAAGTGTCATTCCTGGTCAATCTGTTATTTTTCACTATCATGTGCGATGCGTCCTTTCAACAGCGAACGTCATAATTGATTTAACACAAAAATTCACTTCCCCACGTAACCTTCACGTGCCCACATATGTATTTTCCAACGAGGCACTTTTTTTTTTTTCTTAAATTTAATTTTTTTAAAAAAATTAATGATATAAAAGTCATTGAAAAAAGACAAAATTAAATTTTTAGGATATATTTATATAAAAAAATGAAAGAGAATACAAATAAAGAAAAATTTTGATTTTGATATTTTTATAATTTGGATATAAATTTAATATTTTATATATATACATATATATTGACATTCTATTAAAATATATTTAGATTAAAAAAATTGATAAGAAGAAGTAATTATTAAATTTTAATTTAAACAAAAAAATTAAAAGATATTATTCACAAGGATTTGCTAGTCCCTAGCTACTCGGAACCTCTTTTGGAAATAAAATTATCCTTAAGGACTTTTAATTCTTAAATAAGGCTGTTCAATTAATCCTTGAACACCAACAAAAATTTTTTTTATGAGAGAATTGACCGCCAAATATAATGATTAGTTAGTCGAAAGAAAAATTAGAACTATTATATATGAATATACAAATGCTTGAACGAAACTTTTTTTAAATTAATTGAACTAATCAGCGGTCGCCTACCATAGAGATAATGGCTCGTGGCATGAAAGTGAGAATAAAGATAATATTTTAGAACTTTTATCTAGCATTTACATTTAATTTATATTTTATATTGTTTTCACTTTCATAATAAAAATGTTAAGATTAAATGTCTTTTCATAATTTCATGAAACCATGCGTAATGATAAGAACATCGTGCGTACTCAATATAATTCGATATAGATGTTATTACTCTAGGAAAATTAGCTGAGAACTTGTTATCTGGGTTGGCTGTACTGGGATATCCAACTAGCTAGTTCAACTTTTTTTCAAGCCCTTTTCGCGTTTGGAATATTTGTGAATTAATTACTCAAACATTTGATTGTTAAATTTTTTTTTTCAAAATGTGGACGTCTGATCCAAAAATAAAAGTGCAACATATGAGTGTAATTTTTTTTACACAAAGTTTGATGTTTTATTTTTATTTTTTGTTTTATAACATTAAGATAAAAAAAGTTCCGGATTTTGCTTCAAGTATTTCAAGGGCAGCAGAGCCTTTTATGCAAAGTTGAGGCAAATCTTGCCAAAAGTTGGAGTTAACGTGGAAATATAACAATAAAATAGCGTTAATTTTTACTATTCAGTTTACACTATTTCTATTTATTTATAGATAACAATTTATCATACGCGATAACTTACATCGATAATTATAATTTTGTAATAAATTAATAGTGATTGTACAATTGTCCCATTGCTTTTTTGAGCAACTTTATTCTAGCTAAAATTTCACGTCAATAATCACGTAAAACACCGTTCAAAGATTTAATACAGTTTAGTTTTAAACTAAAATTAAATAAAACTAAGGAAGTTGATTTTTAAAACTAAAGGATTTATTTAGTTTTGAGTTATAGTTGATTTTTATTTTGATTGGTTCATATTGTTTTTTAAAAGTGATTTTATGCACTTATATTGTCAATTAAATACATAATTATTTAATTGATAATTCATTTATAGATTTTGAATTTAATTATTTAATAACTAATTCATGTAAATTCTAAATTCTAATAAGCAATAAATAAATAAGCATAACCCAAATTAACAATCATATATCTATCTCAAATTATATTTTAAATCTTTTATACAGCTCATTATATTGAAATTCAATATTATCATTACTAGTAAATTAATCATGTATCATATTTTAAAATTAGTAATTTTTATATTTGAATTATTAATTTGATTTTAACCAAATCAAATCAAATAAAAACCTGAACCAATTAAATTAGTTTTAATATATAAAAAATTGAATTAAACTTATCTTTTTTTTTTTTTGAGTTTTGTTTGATTTTAATAAGTTTGATTTGATTTTGAACACCCCTAACCACATATACCAATTGATATACAAAATAGATTGAGAGGACAATGGCTTGCATTAATTTGATGCTCCTTATACGTTAATTAATGAGTTAAGTATGCTAAAAATAAGATTGATTTGTTTACTGTTAGTCTACTCTATACCTCGTGGAATGCATATTTTATACAATGTCGTTTCCCTTAGAGTTGGGACTCGATTTTGTCCATTAAAGTACAACAGAAAAGAGAACTTGAACATACGTTGTTGTTACGTTTGAAGTTTTTTAAGGGTCAACATATGATTCCCCTTGCTTTCGGTGACTATACAATTCTTCATTACACCTGATCTGGTCATCTTCTGTGTAAGTGTGTGCATTTCGAAGTATAAGCAATCACAATGGCAAATATAAACAAGAAGGATACGTTATTCACTTAAGGCAAGAACCAATTAAGAGTTTTATGATGCTGGTCTAAGATAATTGTCTCTAAATATTGTCTTATCACTTTTAATGTTTAATTTATTTATTTCATTGATCAGATAGTACAATATATTATTAAACTTGTTACTAAACTAAGTCGAACTATTATTCTAAATAAGTTGAGATGATTTTTATTGTATAAAATTTTTAATAAAAGTATTATTTTATACAAATAAATTAAAAAAATTAAATTTTAATTAAAAATATGACCTGATAAAAAATCAATTTATATATTTATTATTGTTAATTATATTTATTATTTTATATTAAAAATTTAAATAATTTATATATAATATAATATAATATATTATATTATATATTCCCCCACGGAGCCCACCCCAAGCCTCTTCCCCACGCCCCACCCCTTTCCCCTCTATGCCTAACCCCACGCAAGCTTGTCAGGTCGCCATAAAGGAGAAGTTAGAATCTGTATCACTGACTTCTTAAAGAAAAAATATATATAAATACATATTTTTAGTAGATACAATTTTGAATAAAAAAACTCATTTTTAATAGGAAATCGCTTAAAATTCGATGGAAAGGCATCTCAAAAACTCAATAGGGATGGAACAAGACAAGTAAGTTTGGACAAGGTAGACAATAGACAACTAAATGTGGGTTTCAATTTTGTGCTTTTTTTAATCTTAATATTACAAAAAAAAAAAAAAAATATCAAATTTCGTGTGTAAAAAAAAACAAACAAAGAAGGTATCGCATCCATATGTTGTCCATTGTTTTCTTTTTATTATTATTATTATTATTATAAGGATTGTGGCTTCAATTGATGTCAAGATTAGCCTAACTATATTGGAGCATAAGAGATCGGACATTCTTTAAAATTCTTTATCAAGAACGTTAAAATTTTTTCTTGAAGAGTTAATTTTTGAAATGAGGTTTAAATATCATATTAATTATTCAAATGATTAAAACTACTTAAAAAAAGATAAGTTAACTCACCTAACTTACTTAACCTTTAAGTAAAATAGACTAATATAATCTCAAAGTTATATAAATTAATAAAATCTACACTCAATTCACAATTTTAATAGTTTAAACAGCTAAGATAATAAATTCGATCTATTTTAATTGTTATTGACCTTTCAATTTTCTCATGCTTAAAAAATTAATTCACAAATATACTAAATATAGAAAAGACTTGGGAAAAGTTACACAAGTCAGTTAGTTTGCCTAGTGTAAGGATTTTTTTTTTAATTTTTTATTATAAAATATAAAAAATTAATACGAAAATTAAATGTATATATATAATTTATTATATATATATATACATTTTTAAATTCTAGTAAAATTATATCATAAATAACTCTAAATCCAACCCGATGTATGACCCAGCTCATGTCACATCCATTTTGAGAGAGACCCGGAGTCTCCTTTCGTTTATATTTGTACACTGTGGATGTACATCCGACACGTGTAATTAACGGTTACTTTTCACTGTGACGTGCGAGACGTCCTTTCAACACCTTATTTCACAATTGAATTGATTAAGCACAAAAATTCACTCCCACACGTAACCTTCACCAACCACATATGTGTTTTCCGACGATGCACTTTTTTTTATCCTAAATTTAATTTTTTTGAAAAAAATTAATGATTAAAAGTCATTGCAAAAAGATAAAATTAAATTTTTAGGATATGTTTATATTAAAAAAATGAAATTTATATTTAAAAATAATGCAAGAGAATACGAATAATGTAAAATTTTGATATTGATATTTTTATTATTTAGATATAAATTTAATATTATATATACACACACATATATATATATATATATATATATATATATATATATATATATATATATATATATATATATATATATATAAGCATTCTTTGAAAATATTTTTAGATTAAAAAATTGATAAGAAGTAAGTATTACAATTTAATTTAAACAAAAAAATCAAAAGATGTTATTCATAAGGATTTGTTAGTCCCTAGCTACTAGGAATTTTTTTGGGGAAAAATATTATCTTTAAGGACATTTAATTCTTAAATAAGGCTGTTCAATTAATCCTTGAACACGAGCAAAGATTTTTTATAAGAGAATTGACCACCAAATAAAATGATCAGTTAGTCGAAAGAAAAATCAGAACTATTATGTATGAAAATACAAATGCTTGAACCAAATCTTTTTAATTAATTGAGCTAACCAACACTTGCCTACTGGAGATAATGGCTCGTGGTATGAAAGTGAGAATAAAGATAATATTTTAGAACTTTTATACAGCATTTACATTCAATTTACATTTTATATTGTTTTCACTTTTACAATAAAAATCTTAAGTTAGATGTCTTTCCTTAATTTCATGAAACCATGCGTAATGATAAGACCCTCATGCCTAATCTGTATAATCATATATATATATATATATATATTTATAAAGATATAGGTTATATTATAGAATATTATTATTAAATTGACAATGAGTCTTACTTTTTTTTTCAATTTTTTTATTTTCTTAATTTTTTTAAAATTTGAATTAAACCATATATAAATCTCATGTAATTTATATGGAGCTTATATCTAATTCTATATAAATGTTATTAATGGAGGAATATTAGCTAAGAACCTTTTATCTGGTTTGGCTGTACCGGGATATCCAGCTAGCAAAGTTCAACTTTTTTCAAGCCTTTTTAACGTTTGGAATATTTGTCAATTAATTATTGAAGCATGTGAATGTTAAAAAGGAATTTTTTTCCCAAAAGTGTGGACGTCCGATCCAAAAATAAAAGCGCAACACATGAATGTAATATTTTTTTTCATACAAGATTTGATGTTTGATAATCTTAAGATAAAAAAGCTCCAGATTTTGCTTCAAGTATTTCAAGAGCAGCCTAGCCTTTCATGCAGAGTTGAGACAAATCTTATCAAGCTGGAGTAAGCGTGGAAATATAACAATAAAATAGCGTTTATTTTATATTACACAGTTTGCACTATTTCTATATTTTTTATGTATAACAATTTATTATAAAAAATGACTCATATCAATAATTATAATTTTCTAATAAATTAATAGTTGCGACTATTCCTATGCTTTTTTAAGCAATTTTACTTTAGTCAAAGTTCACGTTAACATAAAAGATTGTTTAAATATTCAATTTAGTTTGATTTTAGATTAAAACTAAATTGAACTAAATTTTGCCAAAAAAGAAAGCTTATTGGATTTTGGGTTATAGTCATTTTTTATATGATTTAGTTTGATTTGATTCATGTTAATTTTTTATGTGATTTTATTATTTTTATTTTTCATATATATATATATATGCTCTTACATTGTCAACTAAATAAACAATTATTTAATTCATAATATATTTATAGAATTTGAACCTGATTGTTGAATAATTAATTTATGTGAACCCTAAATTCTAATAAATAACAAGTAAATATACCATAAATAAAAAATTACATATTCATCTCCAATTATGTTTTAAGTCTTTTGCATAACTAACTATATTAGATTTCAAGGTAACCTTACCATTAATAGTAAATTAGTCATCTATCATATTGTAAAAGTTGTTAACTTTTACATTTGAGTTATTACTTTAATTCTAATCAAACAAAACCAAATCAAATAAAAAAAAATTGATTAAATCGGTTTTTCACATATAGAAAATTAAATTGTGCATATTTCTTTTAGTTTTGTTTAGTTTTGGTTAGGTTGGTTTAGTTTTAAACATTTCTAGCCACATATATGATCGATATATGAAATACATTGAGAAAGTAGTGGCTTACATTAATTTGGTGCTCTTCAAATGTTAATTAATGTGTTAAATATGCTAGAAATAAGATTTGATTTGTTTACGATTAATCTAGTATGTACCTCGTGTAATGTAATATTTTTTAAAATGTCATTTCCTTTAGAGTTGGGACTCAATTTTGTCTATTAAAGTAAAATAAAAAAGAGAATTTGAATGTGTGTTGTCACATGTGAAGTATTTTAGGGGTCAACATATGATTCCCCTTGCTTTGGATGACTATATAATTTTTCATTATGCTTAATTTGGTCATCTTATGTATGTGATGCATTTCAAAGTATAAGCTACCACAAGGCACAAATATAAATAGGAAGGATACATTATTCACTAAAGGCAAGAACCAATTACGAGTTTTGTAACACTATTCTAACAATGGTTAAGATAACTATCTTTAAAGATTGTCCTATCAATAGTTTACCTAGTTGTCTTTAGGACATGGGCCTAACCACAATTAGACCAAAATCTTGGTTAAACCACGTTAAGGCTTTTCAGCCAATCGTGGCCTAATCATCATTGGCCTAATGTTAAGCCATAGGCCAAACAATGGTTATGGGCCAACTATTGTTAGGTTAAACATGGTCTAACCATAGTTGTTCTAAAATCGTTGTTAGGCTTATGGCTTAACTATAAGCCTAACTACTTTGGGCTAATTATGGTTAGGCTTGTTAACTAAAGCATTAACCCTCCCTTTAAACAAGCTGTAGAACTAAAAAGCCCTCCTTCCACAATTTTTGCAATACCTAAGCCTCTTTCTCCACTATTTTTTTGTAACAACCGGGAAAAAGAAAAGAAAAGGAAAAGAAAGAAAGTAGAAAGCTGAAAATTTTCGAAATCCAGAATTCTTGCCAAGTCTTCTCGCAATAGCGAAGTGATTCTAGCTATAGCGAGTGCGGGCAGCAGTCCATACAAAAACCAGGGGGCAGCTCGCCGTAGCGTACGCCATAGCAAAAGTGAGGTCGGGAACTAGCGCGAGTTCGCCATAGCGAAGGTCAAATCTCGCCATAGCGAAGGGAACTGATACGAGCTCGCCGTGGCGAAGGCTACACCTCGCCATAGCGAAGCCAGATAACACGAGCTCGCTATAGCGAAGGTTAATTTTCGCCGTAGTGAGGGTCAGTTCGGAAGAGAGTAAAAGGCGAGAAATTGACAACATTAAACGCTCCAACTCATTCTTTCTCTCATTTTTGCCCTAGATTTCGACCCAAGGAGAGAAAAGAGGCGTGGAGAGTGAGAAAGACCAAGAAAAGGAGGGAGAGCAAGGGAAAGGTAAGCAAGTTCTTCTTATTTCTTCTTAGAATTCTGATCTCCTCTCTTTGCCCTCTCTTCCTATGGTTTTGTTTGTGAAATTGGTTGGATTTTGGGCATGGGTCAGAAGAAGGAAAATTGAAAACACCTTTGAATCTCTTTGTTTTCTTTGAAAATATTATTTCCACTACCTTAAGAGCTTAAGAGAGAGGAATAGTTGATGGCATTCTAGAGAGAGAGAGAGAACCTCTAGGTTCTGGTATGTTAGGAGAGTTTGGTTTGAAAGTTACATTCTAGAGAGTAATTCTATGTTCTTGATTGTGCCTAGGCTCAAGTGAAGTACCTTCATCAAGGTGTAAGCGTGAAATTAAGAAGGAAGAAGAGAAATTGAAAGGGAAGGATTTGGCTTATAAGGTAGCTCTCTTTTCACTCTTTCTTGTTGCATTCTTGGATGTAATAGTCATTGTATGTTTATGTATATGCTTATTGTGTGAAATATGCCATATGTTATTGCTTTGATGCATTGATGCCAATGTGCTTGTGTGTTGGATTGTGAGAATTGCTCGGGTGAGGTAGTGCCGAAAGTCCCTTGAGATGGGTGAGACAAGGCCAAAAGTCTCATAACCGAGTGAGGCCAAGTCAAAAGTCCCTAAACTCGGGTGAGGCCATCCAAAAGTCCCTAAACTCAGGTGAGACTAGACCAAAAGTCCCTAAAGCCCATTTTTGGCGTTGTTGTGATTTCCATAGCATGTACAACGTGTGTTGGTTGTTTGAGAATGGCTAAATGTTTATTCACATGTTTTGACTTGTTATATGCCTTGATTGTTTACTTGAATGAGTGCATGAGCTACTGAGATTCCCTGAATCTCACCCCTTCCCCTCCCAACTTAATATGCTAGGTGGAGCTCAAGGAGAACCGAGTGCACACCAAGGAGCCTAGAAACATGTGTAGCTAGATATTAGTTTATTTTGGTTATTTTGTTGTAAAGTGGTGCCACATCGTATATGCGCATACTATTTTTGAGATGTAAAGGTTGTAACAAGTGTAAATGTATGAAAAGATGATGTATAAAGTACGTTGATAGCCAAATTAATGGAAATGGGGGTTTTACCCCTTTTGTTGAATGTATGTGATAGTGTAATTTAGCCCGTAGCATAGTGAGATTAGAATGTATGTTAATTTGGACCACATGGACATGTTATATAGACTATTGTTATGCTTTTAAACTTGTCAATAAGTGGCTAGAACATGTGAGAGGCCATTTGGACCTATTTTGGACCTTTTGGGTGCCAAAATCGGTATTTTTGAGAGCTTCATCAAAGTATGACCGGATGAACTCCTCTTGCCATGAAATTTGGCATGCCTCTAGAGTTTGTAGAGAGCTTCTTAAGAAGCTAAAGTGGGTAATATTTGGAGGTCTAGAGAATATTTGGTGAATTGTTGAATTTGGGAAAATTTAATGAATTGGTCATGTACTGTTCCTATAGGTCAGAAATGAAATCCATGTCATACATAGACCAAATGGTGGCCAACTGTCATGAAATTTTATACACATAAACTAGAAAACCAAAGTGACCTGTACCAACTGGAATCACCTAAATCGGAGGTATGTAGAGAGAGATTGAACCTTCTAAAGTTCTGTATCAGCATCAGGGAGCTCACCCGACCTCCGTTACTGTTTCATCGGTTTTCGAGGTGTAGGGACTACTGAACTGATCTGGACTTATTTTTTTTCCTCTAGTAGACATCTGTAACTTTCCAAATTGGTATAGTGTGCCCAGATTGGATTTTTGTGGATTTAGTTATGGATTTTCGAAATTCATGACAGTAAACTGGGCCAGAAACAGAGACAGTCGGACCTTTGTCTGATTTTTGATGTCAAACATGGTCCAAACGCTGAGATTATGATTGTGAATTATTTTTAGTGTAAAGTTAACACTTAGAGCTTTCCAGAAAGCTAAAGTTTACTAGATTCCCATTTTTCTATAATTAGTTATGATTTTTCAAAGTTAAAGCCAAAATATGACTTTTGTGCACAAGTGAGAAAAAGTATTTTTCTGGTTTTTGGCTCTATACCCGTGGCTTATGGCTTGTTTTATGCTATGTATGAATTGTATAAATGGAATGTGAGTAGAGAATGTGAATGATGGGTTCACAGGACCCACGAGGCAGATAATAAGTGTATGAAACCCCATTTCATAGCATGAAAATGTTACGGATTGGTATTGGTTCTTTGGAAATTATATGGAACCGAGCCCAGTGAGAGGCTAGATAGTAGTAGTAGATTAAGGTGTTACATTTTTCAACCAGCTGCTACCACCAAAGGCCATCCATGTTGTTAGTAGAAATTACGCCACCAAGTCTCTCTCTTGCAACGTTGATTCTTGCTCTTATTTCAAGTGGGTTGTAATTTCATTTAAGTTGTTTAGGTATTGCTTCATTTTGTGTAAATGAGTTTGTTTAAAGTGTAATTTGTAAATTAGCTTTTTATTATTTCTCCCTTTCTGCCCAACTCATATCTTGATGCACAAAGGAAGTTCAAATTGCAGCATATATAAAGGCTTGCTAGCTTAAATTTGATAACAAGTCCCAACTTAAATGAGAAGGGCACTTGAATAAAGATGATTGTAACTTTAGCATTTTTCACATGTTGAAATTTTCTTCCTTTGATTTAGTTCTAACTTAAATTTAATGGGTATAGTAGGGAGGATTTTGTATGAGAGGTTACCCAAGCCCTTCGTAATAAAGTATGACCAGGTTGTCTATAATTAATGAAAACAATTGTCAATAATATTAGTATAGTGTGACCACGTTATTTACAAGTAATAAAACAATTTTTAATAATATTAGTGTCGATAATTTATTCCTGGGAATTTGTATGACAAGTTACCCATGTAGTCAACAAGAATCATGGTTAGACCATAATTTAACCATAGTTTATTAAATCATGATGATTTTTCTAATGGTTAGGATAAATTATGGTTAAATCCTTTGTAATAGATAATTTGTCAATGAATTTTAGAAATATTGCTAAAAGCCTTTGCAATTATTATAATCATTGTTAAAGCCATTAAAAACCATCACTAAAATGGCATTTTTTTCTTGTAGAATACAATATTCAACCTTGAATATTTCCATACATGAAGTTGATAACATAGAAGATGCAAGATCACTAAAAGAAGTTGTTACAATGATCCAAGGCCAATTAAGGTCCAAATGTTAGAAAAATGTTAGTAAGGCCCAAAAGAAGTAGAGTTTGAGTTAGTTCTTCCTCCTTACTATAAGAAACTGAATGAAAGCGTGCCTAGGGCATGAATTTATATTAGCTTGTGTAAAACTTTGGTTTTGTTAGAGTTTCTTCCCTAAACTCAAAATAGGGTATCTATCTTATCTATTTTGTTCCATTGCAATCTAAGTGTTTAATAATAGCACTTTCATTCTAACCTCCCCCTATGATAGCTAAAGTTGCACAACTTACGAAATTTGAGATTCGTTTTACCAATTTAACAAATTGACTGACTTTAGAAGCCAATATCTAGTATATGAATTTGATGGTGTATCAACTATAGGCTCAATCAATTTCATATGAGGTTTCCATTATTTAGGATATTGTGGAGCCTAAAGTTGATACTGCCATGAGCATTCTAAAGCCACAGATTTTCAATTATACATTGCTCTTTTAAACTCTTAGCTTGGTTGAGGATCATCAATGTGTAGACTAACAGAATACACATTTTGATTCTCAAACTTCCAAAACACGAATTTTGAATCATCAAGCTCTTGAAAATCTTGTAGATACCCATGGCAACAATAATGAGTTTACACTGCTTCTTGCATTAGAAAGGGTGACAGAAAAGGACCTTAAGTTGTAATGGTAGGTATTGGACTTGAAGACAGTACCAATAACCTTTAGCTGACCTTAAGAAACTCATTACATAGAGGCTCCCTAGGAACAAAAATTGCAAACTATGCTTTGGAAAAAAAAAGAGTGAGGAAATGTAAGTTGCATTTGAGATACTCTCTCTATGTTTAAAGAAATGCCTTCTTAAAACTCTTGATAACTAGTTGCCACAAAAGATTCCTTCTGGTCATTTTGCATATGTGAATGATATTGTATGGACTAGAATTTATGTCTTGGGGAGAATTGAATCTTGACTTGATAACCTTTTTTCGTCATGTTATGACTCTGATGCATAAAGATCTTAAACCAACGGATGTTGATGTAATTCAAAAATTTGGCACCAAAAGAAAAAGAACTAAAGGGTATAAGGGAAAATAGGGAAGATCCATCTTTTTCACTTAACATGTTTCCTATAGATGGTGCCAGACCTCCTTATTCAAAAAGACCTAATAAGCAATTGAGTTTAATATAAAAAAGCATCACTCCCCAACTTAACAAAGGTTAAATTTTGAAGTTTTAAGAACTACAATGAGAACTTTAATTTTTTGCTGGATGCTAAGATTGATCTACATGAGGTGGCCTTTGCTTTTAGACCTTGGACTAAGCTTGTGTGGCTCAAGAGTCCTCCCAATCCTTGGTTACAAATTTCTAATATTCAAGAAATAATTGCGATGGCTTTTGTATAGGTGGACATAGTGTAATGTCACTTGCATCGCTTGAGCCATTGGAACTTGAAGCAAATATTGTTATGCATTGAGCTACCAAATTCATTGTTGAACACAGTGATATCATAGCTAGTGTCTTTATTGTGAAAGGCGAAAGCTTGGCAAAAGAATTATATTTCTTATGAAATGCAAAAGGTTCAAGCTTAGCTCTATATGACAATTGGCTTTATTTCCAAGGAGTCAAGGCAATGGCCTTGTGAGATGAGAAGTAATAGGACCATGCCCAAAAGATTGCTAAGTTTCTTGCCTCCCATCCTCAGGTAAAGAAAGTAAACTATTTTGGTCTGTATGGTTACCTTGGACATGACTTATACTACTCTTAAGCAAAGGATGAAATAGGATGCTTACCAAGAGAGTTAAGCAGGAGTGAATTAGAAAGACTCCCTTATATTTTTACTTATAAAATTTATGACCTCATTAGAATACATACAAATGTTCTAACACTTGATATAGGCACTAATCTTAGACATTGGCTTGGATTTTGGATGACTACCTAAATTCCATGGTTATTCACCTTCTGTTATTGTGAGGCCTATTGAACTTGGTGGATCAATGGGTAGGAAAGTAGCAACTGGGCATTGAGTTATTATAATGTATGAATATGCCAATAAAAAATCGAAAAGGGTTTTTTTGTTGCTATTTTTGCAATGCAAGAAGTTAGAATATTGGTTACTTGAGTTGTGACCATGGTTATGTCCAAATTGTTCTTAGCAACTTATCCTACCATTAACTTTGCACTGGGGGAACGTGATCACAAAAAGGTTGCTTCAAATATAGCCAAAGTTATTCAAAAGGACATACCTTTTAAAGATTCAAGTTCCAAGTTTATTGTAAACACAACTCTTTCTTACAGATTCCTCTCCTCATAGTTCCTTCAAAGACACAAGCTTCACCTTCTTGAAACAATTAGCACATGGTTCTTATTGCATATTGCATTTTATTGTCTTTAACTTGTACAGAATGATGTATACCTAGTTAGTGGACTTGTGCACAACAGGTTGACCATGCATGTTGATACATGTAAAAGAATTAATAAATAAAAGTAGTGTAGCTGTTCTGAGTCAATTGTGGGTAGTTGGGTTGTTAATATGTCTAACTAACTAATTAGGGAAGATTAGCCTCTGCTCATATAGTATAAATAGATGTGGTAGGATTATTCTAATATGATTTCCAACTTTTGAATAAAACTTATCGATGTTAAGCACCAATTCTTCTCTTCTCTATACCAAGTGGTACTAGAGCTCCATGATCCACAGTGATGGAGACATGATTATCGAAGCATCTTCACAAATTGGAGTATGAAGTATCACAGACTCATTCAGATGTTGTAGATATCTATGCCATATAATCACGAATAGATGCTTCAATTGTGCGGATGGAGATGTTACTAGTAGCAAAGTTCATGGCGTCAGTAATGACTAGTAGTGAGGAGGTGAATGGAACAAATGGCGGTGTGAATACCATAGGTGGTGGCCAAGCATCGCATGATTATCCACAATTTAGATCTTACTACCAGTTCCCTGCAAATTCACACATTGAGTTTTTGATGTTCAACAGCTCTAAATTCAAAGGTTGGCTATTCTGCTGTAGACAATTCTTTGAATTTGATGACATTCTAACATATCAGCGAATTCATTTTGTCACACCAGAAATGCAATTGTGTGGTGCCAAAATTTTTTTTAATATTTGGATTTTCAAAAATAAAAACCTAATCAAGTAGTAGAGTTCCTACCAAAATTTTAATTTCAAAAGGTAAAACTTTGGAAAAACTTTTTTTATATGAAAAATGATTTGCGAACCAAATAAGGATTTGAGAGTTAATTGTGAGTGGAGAAGGTGTTAAGTATCTCATAGCACCTATTCTTAAAAATAGTTATCCTAAGTTAATTGTGCAAAATTAAAAATTTTAATTCCCCTAACAATCACATGCAGTAATAAAGAAAAGAAAAGTAATTACAAAGGAAAAGAAACAGTTTATTTATAAGGGCGGACTTGACCTAAAACAAAAACTTAGAACTTACATAACCTATGGAAATGATCAAAGTTCATATAGTCCAATGAGGAAACTGTGTTTGGTTCGGTTTTATTCTTTGTTTTGTTTTGTTTAGGGGTGATTTCTTTTGTTTTTTGACTTTTGATTTTTCCCTTTCTCTTTTCCTTTTTTTTTTTTGATGTTGGATTTATTTTTTTAATGACTTTTTATTTTATATATCTTTTACATGATTTTATTATTTTTATGAATTTTCTTTTTGTTTATTTTTTTAGAGGATTTTCTCTCTTCCCCTTTTTCTTCTATTTTTCCTATTTATTTATTTTTGATTTTTTTTGTTATGATTTTCATTTTCAATTTGGGAGCAGCATTTTTTTAAGGCTCTTTGTCTTGGTGAAGCATGTTTTAATTTTAAATTTTGCCAAAATAAAGCTCAAGGAAAGTTTTTAAATTTATAAAAGGGGAATTAGTTTTTTTAAAATTTTTCATTTTTCATTTTTTTATTTTTTGATTTTTTGATTTTTTGATTTTTTGTTTGTTATTTTTTGAATTTTTTTTTAAAAAAATTAATTTGATGTGAGCCTTTGTAGCCCAAAGTTTATGAAAAAGTAATTTAAGACTCAAGTGGCGTTGTTGCCTACAGAGACTTATTGTCATATATGGCCCTAACGATACCTTTATACCTAAGGAGGTAAAGAATCTTACACGTTTACTCTAAAAGTAGAATGGAGATAAAAAAATAATAGACTAAAGTGAAATAAAAAATAAAAAAGTAGAAATAAAAATGAAAATAAAGATAAAGAATATGACTGAAATATTTGCAAGTGTAAAATACTTGAATTAGTGCATCTTTACATTTTCATTCCATTACATGAACAAAAAGGCATGTAATGTCCCTTCCAACCATTTCTCTGTGCGGCCTTCTGTCTATTGCATTCATTGAACCATGGCCCACCAAATCATGGGCCTCATACATAGTAGAAAGAAGCCAAAAAAAACATAGGGGTATAATTTTCATGAGGCAAAAAATAAAATAAAATAAAATAAAATAAAATAAATCACAATGAGAAGGAGAAGGAGAAGGAGAAAGAAGAAGAAGAAGAAGAGCGGCATACTCCAATTTGTTAACTATTCTTGTAAAGTTTTAATTGTTATTTCTCCTTCATTTAAAATTTGTTCATTTTCTATATCTTTTATCTCTGTTTCACATGTAGTAGTACTACTTTCTCTTTTGCTACTGGCTAAACTATAACTTTGTTAGCTGAACCTTTTATAATTGCTACCTCTACTATCTAAACATAACATTCTTTTAAACCAACTAATTATACTATTTTTATCTTCTCTATTCTATTCTTTCTTTTCTTATCCTAGTTTTAACAGGAACACCAGGCTATTCCATTTAGTAAAGAACTAATCAAGAAGAAACAAAATCAGATAAATTTTCTTCAAAAAGAAATACAATATAAAAGAATAGAGGAACAAATACAGAACCCAAACATAGGAGAAAGAACTAATCAATTAGAAGAAAAATATTTGCGCAGATCATCTGAATGCCTTTTGGGACACAAAAAACACATAGTTGAACTACCTTATGAAGAAAATTTTGATAAGAAAAATATTTTCATAAAAGTTAGATCAACACAGATGAATGAAGAACTTTTAGAATACTGTAAAAAAGAAATACAACAATTATTGGATAAGAAGTTAATAAGGCCAAGCAAATCCCCTTGGAGTTGCCCAGCATTCTATGTGCAAAATCATGCAGAAATAGAAAGAGGAACTCCTTGCTTAGTGATAAATTATAAACCTTTAAATAAAGTTTTAAAATAGATTAGATATCCCATTCCAAATAAGAAAGATCTTACAGGAAGACTAACTAATGCAGTTGTATTTTCTAATTTTGATATGAAATTTGGATATTATCAAATTCAGATAGCAGAAAAGGATAGATATAAAACAGCATTTATAGTTCCTTTTGGGTATTATAAATGGAATGTTATGCCTTTTGGTCTTAAAAATGTCCCTTTTGAAAATCAACAAATAATAAATGATATATTCAATTCTTATAGTAAATTCACCATAGTCTATATAGATGATGTCTTAGTTTTCTCTAATTTAATTGAGCAACACTTTCAGCGTCTTCAAGAATTTTATGATATAGTTAAAAGAAATGGGTTTGTAATTTTTGCAACCAAAATGACACATTTTTAGATTAAGGTAAAATTTTTAGGAATGGAAATCTATCAGGTATCAGTTACTCTTACTAGTAGAGTTATCAAATTTAATAACAAGTTTCTTGATGAAATTAAAGACAAAAATTAGTTATAGAGATTTTTAGGATGTCTAAATTATGTGTCTTACCCAAACCTATTTTAAAAAACCTAAACCTTCAAATAGACAGTAATTTAGAATTTGCCCACAGAAGAAAAATCACAGTTTATTACCAAAAACTACATTCTTCATATTTGTATTCTTGAACAAGAAGAATGCACAAATACTATACAGGAACTAGTCGCAGACACATTCCCATCTCATTCTGCAGAAGGAATTTGGAATTTTATTCAAACAAATTTCAAAAAAGACAGAAGATTTTATGAATATATATATGAATAGATTCTCATTCGGTAAAAATCACCCACCAATCTAAAGGAAAAGAATTTTCTCAAATAAGAATAAAGAAAGTTTTTACATATCAATTTTGGAAACAGTCACCTTATATAACAAAAAGATTTTTCAAAGAATATAATGGCCTCACATCCTATAATTATCATGATTATAGAGATATGAGGTACAATGCTCTTTATTACAGAAATTATAACCATTCTTGATTTATCTTCTTTGATAAGGAATGTCCTAATAATTTTTCAAGGTGATTTTTTGACTGGTTCTCAATCTTTGGACCTATACAGCAAATTCTTCCATAGTCAATTATTGAGGGATATTAAGCCTTAAGGATAGCTACAGATTTTAAAGAAGTAGAAAAAGCCTTTTTCTTCCTTTTCTATTTTAGGGTCTCTTGGATCCTTAGTTGGACTTTTATAGTAACTAATAGTGTTGCTCTCTACCCTACTCTGAATTATTTAGCTGATCGATTCAGAGTTAAATAATGAGATAAATACTTATAAGAGTGTGTAGATATGAATCAAGTTAATATATAAATAAAGAAGAATACAACCAGACTCAGAACAGTTCTAGATAATGCCTATTTTCTAGTCCAAAGAAGCAAGATTCTTGTAGATCTTGCAGCAATAGGGGATATTGAACAGTTTACAAAAAAATTACAAGATTTTTTTTTCTCAAATGGCAATCTCTTCATATGTCGAATCTTTTACCCAAGAAAAAGAATAAGAAGATCTCCTAGAAAATAAAGATGATTGTTTCGGCATAGATGTTGAAATAGAATTCAGTCATTAGTTTACAGAAGCATTTTCACAAATATCTTTAGAAGTTGCCAACACTTTGCTACAGACTGCAAAACAACAAACATAATTAGTAATCCCAAAAAGCAAAAGCAAAGGATAAAAAGCTTGACAAAGTACAGACAAGGCAGACAAAGCATGTAGTGAGATTTTTCAAACAATATGATATTACAAACAAAATGAAATGCAAATTAAAGTAAAATGAAATACAAATACAAATTAAAAAAAATAAAATGCAAATATAAAGGCCTTTACATCTATAAAAGGCTTGAAGCTGAACGAAAATTCATTCGAATGTTTTGAAAGAAGCCCTCATATAAGCTATCCTTTCAAAATACCATCGACATTCTCTGACCTTTAAGCTCTCTTCTTTGTAATCAAGTCTAGTTATAATTCCAATTGTAAGTTTAATTACAGCAATACTGGTTAAGAGAAAGAGAGCGAGAGAGATAAAAAGAAATTTAATAGTGTTTGTAAATTAAAATATTATTACTGTAATTAAACTTACAATCAGAATTATAATTGTAGACTTGATTGCAAAGAAGAGGGCTTGAAGGTGAGAGAAGGTCGATGATATTTTGAAAGGATAGTTTATATAAGAGTTTCTTTCAAAATGTTTGAATGAATTTTCTTGCAACCTTAGGCCTTTTATAGATGTAAAGGCCTTTACATTTGCATTTCATTTTTCTTTAATTTGCATTTGCATTTCATTTTACTTTAATTTGTATTATTTACATTTTATTTTATTTTAATTTACATTTGCATTTCATTTTGTCTGTAGTATTATGTTGTCTGAAGAATCTCGCTGCATACTTTGTCAATCTTGTCTGTAATTTATCAAGCTTTTTATCCTTCGCTTTTGCTTTTTTAGAATTACTGATTATGTTTGTTGGTTTGCAGTCTATAGCAAAGTGTTGGCAACTTTTGAAGATTTGTGAAAATGATTCTGTAAACTAATGACTGAATTTTGCTTCAACATCTATGCCGAAACAATTATCTTCATTTTCTAAGAGATCTTCTTCTTTGGCATCTGAAGAGAATGCCATTTGAGAAGAAAAATCTTATAACTTTTTTGTAAACTGTTCAATATCACTTATTATTGCAAGATCTACAAGAATCTTGTTTCTTTGGACTAAGAAAAGGGCATTATCTTAAACTGTTCTGAGTCTGGCTATATTCTTCTTTATTTATATATTAACTTGATTTACATCTGCATACTCTTGTAAGTATTTATCCCACTATTTAATTCTGAATCGACGAGCCAAATAATTCAGAGTAAGGTAGAGAGCAACACCATTAGTTACTGTAAAAGTCCAGCTAAGCATCCAAAGGACCCTAAGATGAAAAAAGAAGAAAAAGGCTTTTTTTGCTTTTCTAAAATCTGTAGCTATCTTGAAGGTTTGATATTTCTTAAGAACTGACTGTAAAAGAATTTGCTGTATAGGTCCGAAGATTGATAACCAGTCAAAAAACCATGTTGAGAAATCATTAGGACATTTCTTATCAAAGAAAATAAACCAATAATGGTTATAATTTCTGTAACAAAGAGCATTGTACTATGCATCTCTATAATCATGATAATTATAGGATGTGAGGCCATTGTATTCTTTGAAAAAAATTTTTGTTGTATAAAGTGACTGTTTCCAAAATTGATATGTAAAATTTTTTTTTTATTTTTATTTGAGAAAATTCTTTTCCTTTAGATTAGTGGGTGATTTCTACCGAATGAGAATCTATTAATATATATTCATAAAATCTTTTTTCTTTTTTAAAATTTATTAGAATAAAATTCCAAATTCCTTTTGTAGAATGAGATGAGTATGTGGCTGCAACTGTTTCCTATATGGTATTTTTGCATTCATCTTGTTCACAAACGTAAAGAATGTAGTCTTTGGTGATAAACTGTGAATTTTCTTTTATGGGCAAATTCTAAATTATTATTTGTTTGAAGGTTTGGGTTTTTTGAATTGGGATTGGCTATGAAGAAAATGTAACGTAATATAATGGTCTCATGGTTTTGACTGTATGGATTGACTGTAACGATTGTAACTATAATCCTTTTCCTCTTTCACCATGGAAAGAAAATCCTCTACGAATAAAACTCGTAAGGAAATAGGTAGAGATTTTCCCTATAAAAATTTGCGAGTTAAAAAATCTAGTAAAGAATTATTTTTGCTTTTGATAAATTTGATATTAAAATTGAAGCAACAAAGAATGGCTTGCCATTTGCAAAAATATATTTTGAAACTAAGTTTTTAACATATTTTTATAAGACTTCTTTTGCTGCTTTGTAATCCACTTTTAAAAGAAAATTTTGATTTATCAATTCGTTCTAGAATTTAGAAATACATAAAATGATTGATAAAATTTCTTTTTTAATAGTGGAATACTTCTAGTAGGTTTCTATCCATGTTTCTGAATGGTATCTAACTATTTGTTCTTGCTGTCCTATTTTTTGCTTAAGAATCCCGCCATAGCCTGTTTCTGAAGCATCGGTTTCCACTATCTTAATTGCTGTGGGATCAGGAATTCCTAAACAAGGAAGAGTTTTTACTTGTAACTTGACATCTTTAACTATATTGATCATTTCTTCTGTCCATTTTGGGGGATTTTTCTATAATCGTCTAAATAAAGGTCTCAATTTTATCCTAAAGTTAGGCATAAAGTCAGACATATAATTTAGACATCCTAAAAATCTCTATAACTGACTTTTGTCTTTAATTTCATCAGGAAACTTGTTACTAAATTCGATAACTCTACTAGTAAGAGTAACTGATGTCTAATAGATTTCCATTCCTAAAACTTTTACCTTAACCTAAAAAAGTGTCATTTTGGCTGCAAAAACTACAAACCCATTTCTTTTAACTATATCATAAAATTCTTGAAGATGCTGAAAGTGTTGCTCAATTGAATTAGAGAATACTATTGAATTAGAGAATACTAAGACATCATCTATATAAACTGTGATGAATTTATTATAAGAATTGAATATATCATTCATTATTTGTTGATATTTAGAAGGGGTATTTTTAAAACCAA
Organism: Erythrophleum fordii; assembly: GCA_032878935.1. Taxonomy (NCBI): domain Eukaryota; kingdom Viridiplantae; phylum Streptophyta; class Magnoliopsida; order Fabales; family Fabaceae; genus Erythrophleum; species Erythrophleum fordii. The sequence goes on along the minus strand of JAVQMF010000053.1, from coordinate 39,799,350 downwards.
AGGGCATAACATTCCATTTATAATGCTTAAAAGGAATTGTAAAGGCTGTTTTATATCTATCTTTTTTTGTTATCTGAATTTGATAATATCCGAACTTCATATCAAATTTAGAAAATACAGCTGTATGAGCTAGTCTTCCTATAAGATCTTTTTTATTTAAAATAGGATATCTAATCCATTTTAAAACTTTATTCCAAGGTTTATAATTTATCACTAAGCATGGAATTCCTCTTTCTATTTCTGCATGATTTTGCACATAGAATGTTGGACAACTCCAAGGGGATTTGCTTGGCCTTATTAACTTCTTATCTAATAATTATTGTATTTCTTTTTTATAGTATTCTAAGAGTTCTTCATTCATCTGTATTGGTCTAGCTTTTGTGGAAATATTTTTCTCATTAAATTTTTTTCATAAAGTAGTTCAACTACATGTTTTTCCCTGTCCCAAAAAGCATTCGGATGATTTGCGCAAATATTTTTCTTAAAGAGACTATAACTTAACCTTTATGTAGTTTCTTTCATACTTAATGGACAAAGTGGCTATGTAAATATTATTTTTGAGTTATGGATCATTGAACAATTGCAATATCATATGTAAATGATATATAAATATGATGTGGACCTTATGTGACATCAAATCAATGGAATTATGCAAATTGGCTTTTGAATAACTTGTATGTAACTATGTATTAATGGATGTAGGATAGCTAAATTGAGATGTCTAGTGTTTGGGACCACTTGAGCAGTTTATACAAGTCATATTCATGCTTTTAAACTTGCCCAAAAGGTGTCAAATATTAAAGAAGGCCAATTGGACAAAGTTGGTACCTTATATGGAGCAAAAATGGTTATTTTGGTGAGCTGTCACTTTCTGTCCAAATAAGCTTTTCTTGGTCTGAAATTTGACATGCATTTAGAGTTTAATGAGAGTTTTTCGAAAAGTTAAAGTGGGTAATATTTAGAAGTCTACAAAATTTTTGAAGTTGGCAAATTTTTTGGTTTTTAGTCAATGCACTGTTTATCTGGTCTGAATTTTGATATGTGTCACTCATGGGGCAAATGAAGTCTAATTGCAACAAAATTTTATAGAGAGAAATTAGACTTTTCCAATGACTTGTGCCAATTAGAAGCACCTCGTTTAAATTTCTAGAAAGGGAGATATGAATTTTTGAAGTTGTTATTCTGTTACAGGCTCACCTTCAGACTCGTGGTACTATTTGATTGAATTTCGGGGTCTGAATGCTCTTGGATTGTTCTGGAACTATTTTTCCCCTCTAATTAATATCTGTAACTTTCCAAATTGGTATAAATTGCATGGATTGAATTTTTTTAGAATTAATTATGAATTTTCAAAGTTTATATTAGTAAGTTGTATCAGATTTTTGGACAGCTCGACCTCCCTGCCTTTTCTATTGTCAAACATGGTCCAGATGAGATTTTTGTGGCTAGGACTTATTTTTATGTAAAGTAGACATCCAGAGCTTTCTAGAAAATTATGGTTTGTATGATTTCGATTTTTTTACATTTAGTTATGATTTTTTAAAATTGTCCCTAAAATCTGTCACTGCACAGCCACGAAGAATGAAGGGAATTGTGGGGTTTTTTACTCTTGATCCGTGGTTTGTGCTAAGTTTTGAGAATGTTATGATTTTGTATGTAGGAAAATAATTAGAAAATGTTGTTAATGAGTTTATAGGATCCCGGAAACGCGAAATGAAAAATTTATCTGCTATGTAACGCATTTTAATTCATTATTTTAATGCTTTTTCTTGGGGTTTCTTTGAAAAATTATATAATCTCACTTGCACATAAGAGGATCAATGTTAGAAATAATATGGTATTATAGCACTAATCCATATATTGCGAGGGCAAGGACTCTTTTAAACGTATTCCAATCTTCCTTTTCTGTTAAGACTTCCAAGTGTTTCTCTACATAATTTCTCGAAAGGTCTTCAATCTCTGCCCTTTTATGCAATTGGATTCTACTAGGATCTTCCCTGAAAATCTATGCCACCACTTGCTTTGATGGAAAATATCCAAGGTAAAAATCAACATATGCATTCTTTCCCATAGGCACATTTATGAAGCTTCCATACTCTTCTAAGGTGGGCGTGATCTAGAATGTAGAGAATGCAAAACACCTTAAAGAGTTGTCCTAGTATTGAGCTGGAGCTGAAAGCGCTTCTGATTGCACTATTATTTGCAATAAGTCTAGGATATCCCTATAATCCATTTGAAAGTCTCAAATATATCTTCCTTTCAATTTTTCACTTAGTATGATCAAACTTTCAACTGACTCTGCCTTAACTTTGACTTTAATCTTTACCCCTATTGCAGTTAGCCCTATTTGACTTGAACTCAGAGATTGCTCATTGCCCAAACATTCCATTGCCCTTGTTATGTCAAAGAGCTAGTGTCCTAATTCACTGTTACAAGATGCATTGGTTAATGCATCAGGGATTATTGGTTGGTAGATTATAATCATTAACTTGATAATTTTACTTGTTCCTTAAAGAGCTTATTGCTTTATAAGGTATGATTTTTAGGAATCAAGTAACAAGCTAGTATAATGACCCACTAACATATAATGAATCGAATATTATGTATTTGCTTATTTATCATTAGGAACACCATCTTGGTATAAGAAAAGAAAAGAAACATTTTACCTTTTCTTAAGAAACTTATTGCTCTATGGAAGAACAAGCAATTAACAATCAATCTAAGAGAAATATGCCTTTCTACACAATTGATGTCCTAAAAAATGATTCATATCTCTAACTCAGACATAATGTTCACTTGATGATGTACTAAAGAAAGACACATTTTACGCACAAAACTAAAAAACTCCTTTTCTTAAGGGAACTCAATACCTTGTAAGAATGAAGATTTTAGAGAAAAGAGTTTTTTTTTTTTTTTCATGTTTAAAATTAGACTAGCCATTAAAAGAAGTGCGTCCAAAATTATACACCATTTATTTGATTTCTTTGTTTTTTTCAATTTTTGAGAAAAACAAATGCATGTCGAAAGGCTTCCCTTTTGAGGGGCTATGATGAGCATGATCACATCCTTTCAGGGTTGAAAACCTACAAGATGAGGGTTGGCTTAGCTCATGCATACTTTCATCATAGTTAATGTGTCTAATGTGCAATGATATCTCATTAACTATTCTAATAAATAATGACGATATGTCACTTTCTTTTTGTGCTTTATTAAATGCATAAATGTGATGAGCAAAAAATTAGAAATGCTATTCTTTGTCCTAATATGGGAAAACCCTAGGTTAGTGTCACTGATTTATAAAAATTTGGCTCTAACTATTTAGGAAGCATTTAAGATTAGACCATTAGTGCAAGGTTTTAGGGTAGATCTATGACTCCTAAAATGATTGGTCCCCAAATTGCCCCCATCATAAGATGAGGATTTCATTATATAAATTTGACTTTAAAAGAAAATAGATCCTACACAAGTTAAACCCATATAACAAGGTACAATTTAACCAAGGTCTTCATGATAACTTTAAGAAGCATAAGGTTTCATAGGGAAATCAATATAAGCCTTTACTAACTTAGGATGCACTTAGACTTGGGTATAGGACCCATAATGTGTATGAAGTATTTGTGTCTTAGTGATGTGTGTGAAGAGAACATTTACCTTTAATCCTATGGATTACTCAACCCTTATCTATTAGGCAGATTGACAAAATAAAGGAAGAAAATCATATATAAGCAAAAGAAGAAAAGTAGATACAGATATAGTCATCTACCTTAAGTTGCAAATGTTATCTAATCTTAACACAAATACATTCAACAAAATAAAACATATGAAACAATTATATGAATGACATGTTATCTACCCTAATCATATGAGGCAAACAACAAGCAAAAGGGGAATCAAAAATAAAAAGACGGCTATAATATTTTGCGTGACTAACTTAAATTAGGCTTGACTCTCTAATTATTCCTAGTGGAGTTGCCAAAATGTCACACCCAAGATGCGACTGCGTGGTGCCAAAAATATTTTCAGTATTTAGATTTTTGAAAATGAAAACCAAATTAAGTAGTAAAATTGCCATCAAAATTTTAATTTTAAAAAGTAAAACTTTGGAAAAAGCCTTTTTATATGAAATATGATTTGCAAACTAGATATAGATTTGAGAGTCAGCTATGAGTGAGAAATGTGTTAAACATCCCACAATACCTATTCTTAAAAATGGTTATTCTAAGTTAATTGTACAAAATTAATATGACTTTAATTCTATTTTAATTCTCCTAACAATCACATGTAGTAAGTAATATATAATAGAAAAGTAATTACAAAGGGAAAAAAAAAAAGAAAAAAAAAAGATTTATTTACAAAGGTGGACTTAACTTAAGACGAAAACCTAAGGCTTATGTAACTTGTGGAAGGAATCAAAGTCCACGTAATTTGATAAGGAAACTGTGTTTGGTTTGATTTTATTTAGTTTTATTTTTTTAAAGGTAATTTCTTTTGATTTTTTGACATTTGATTTTTTCCTTTCTCTTTCTCCTCTTTTCTTTCTTTTAATGATGGATTGATTTTTTTAATGACTTTTTATTTTATAATTGATTTTTCATGATTTTATTGTTTTTATGATTTTTCTTTTTGCCCTTTTTTGTGTTTAGAGGATTTTTTTCTCTTCCCCTTTTTCTTCAATTTTTTGTAATTTTTGATTTTTTTTGTTATGATTTCATTTTCTATTGGGGAGTAGTATTTTTTAAGGCTCTTTGTGTCGGTGAAGCATGATTTAATTTCTAATTTTGCCAAAAGAAAGTTTAAGGAAAGTTTTTAAGTTTATAAAAGGGGAATTAGTTTTTTTAAAATTTTTCATTTTGTTATTTTGTTATTTTCCATTTGTTATTTTTTGATTTTTTCTAAAAAAATCAATTTGATATGAGCTCTTCCAGCCTAAAGTTTATGAAAATGTCAATTTAAGACCCAAGTGGCATTGTTGCCTACAAAGACCTATTGTCATACGTGGCTCTAACGATACCTTTATATTTAAGGAGATAAAAATCTCACACGGTTACTCTAAAAGTAAAACGGAGATAGAAAATAACAAATTAAAATGAAATAAAAAAAGTAGAAATAAAAAATAAAAATAAAAATAAAAACAAAGAATATAACTGAAATATTTACAAGTGTAAAATACTCAGAATTAATGTGTGCTTTTCTGTCTAATCAATTATACCATCCCATGCATCTTCACATTTTCATTCCACTACATGAACGAAAAGGCATGTAATGTCCCTTCCAAACATTTCTCCCCACAGCCTCTTATCTATTGCATTCATCGAACCATGGGCCACCAGATCATGGGCCTCATACATGGTAGAAAGAAACCAAAAAACACGGGTATACTTTTCATGAGGCAAAAAATAAAATAAAACAAAATAAAATAATAATAACCAGTGCCTCAATAAATCAAACCACATTCAGCCATTTCCTTATTCAGGCTAAATTAAAAAACAATCCAGGTCCATTTAGGGAGAATTAAAGATAAACAATCCAGGCCAAATCAAATCCAGAACCCTAAGCCAGCAATATAGACAATCTCCCATGTTTATTTATCATGCTAAAATGAAATAAAAGCTCAGGGTCCTCGGTGAAATCACATTTTCAACGACAGCAGGAACATTTTATGCTGGTTCCAACATTCCATCCCCTGTAATGAAATCATCCTGATTCTTCCTAATTCATCATATATGTATACTAAACAGGGGCAATAAGGTGCAGTCAATGATAAGGTTCACACTCATCCATAAAGAAATAGAGGAAAGAAGCAGCGAGTACGGAGCGGAGAACAACCAACATGATCAAAAATTGCATTTTCGATCTAATCAGATGCAAAGCACATAGAAAAGCAATAAGGATGCTAGTCAGATTTTTTGGATCCTAAAACACCGTATCCTCTACCGAATAATTTTGACTACCCACGGACTTCTAAGCCAAATTCCAGAGACGAATTAAACAAGTAGCAGAGAAAGTGTACCTTTGCGATGCTCGAGTAGAAGGGAATGATTCCAATATCCCCAAAAAATGCTCCTCCGATCCCTGTTCCCCTCCTTTTAATCCTCCAGCAATGTCCTTTTCCTTAAAAACCACTAGCCTCGCTGGAAGCTTTAGCCCAGTTATCCACGAAAATTTATCCCACAAAATCGCTCTTACTCGTTCTCATTTCTTCTTTATTCTTTCTATTGCTCTCTCTTGTTCTTTCCTCTTGTTCGAGTACCAACTGAAAAAACCCCCTTCATGGTTTCTCTCTCAGCCTCGGTCTCCACCTTTTGGATCTCAACCCTCTTTCTTTTTGGGGTCCTTTTTTCTTCTTTTCTTTTTATATTGAATCTAAGATGGTATTCCACTCCCCTCTGTCGCTCTCTTCCCCTTTGATGCTTTCTTCTCCTTCCTCGATTCGTGTCTCCATCCGCCCTTTCCATTTTCGCATTACCATTTCCTACTTCCGATGGCGAAAGGGACATGAAAGAGAAGTCAAACCCTTGAGCCTATCACTGTGTTCTGCTTTCTCAAACCCTCTGAGATGCTAGATGCCCTTTTCCCCTTTTGCCTCCTGCCGTGTGCTTCGATCTTGCTCTCTGTTGATGGCAGGGACTGAATTGATCAAAGTGCGTTGGGTCAAAATGCAAACTCCTTAGCTTATTTATTTTTGTTATTTTATTTATATTTTTTTCTTCGTTTTTTAAAGTTTTGGTGTTGGCCTTTTGAATTTAGATATCGGGCTTATGTTATTTTGGGTATTGGAATCGAAAAGATATCTATTGATTTTCTTTGTCTATGGTTTTTCTGGTGTTGGGGCTTTGAGGCCTGAATATTGGGTTAGATTTGAGATGATGGGTAAGGAGGCTATTGGGTTATATGGGCTTAGAGAGATTAGGGTTAACAAACAAATTAATTTGGGTTTAATTAGTTTTTTCTTTTTACTTTTTTTTGGGTCCTTTTTTTTCTTTTCTTTTTTTGTTCTTTTTTTTTTGTTCTTTCTTTCTTTTTTTGGTTTTCACTTTTTATTTATTTATTATTATTATTATTTTGTTGTGATTATTATTATTATTGTTGCTGTTGTCGTCATCGTCGTCGTTTTAAAAACTGAATTAGTCAAGCTTTAGTTATCTGGACTTTTAAAATTTGGGTATTCTATTTTTCTTTCTCTTCTTTTTTTTTTGGTTCCTCTTTCTTTTTGGGATGAAGGGGCTAAGAATGCCTATTTGATTTTGTTCCCTTTTTGTGCTTCCCTTGTTTTTTTGAATTGATCCTTCCCTTTTTTTTTAATTTGATTTTATTATTATTTTTGGATCATGCTTGGACAAAATATGATGTTCACACATTTAATCTCTTTGCATCTTGAGGGAAAGACTTTACAATGGCATCAAAATTACGTGAGAAGGAAGGCATACAGTGAGGTGGAGTGGTTAGAATACATGGAGGCTTTATGAGAAAGGTTCGATGAAATCTTAAAGGTTGATTCGATGTCTGAACTGAAGAATTTGAAGCAAGAGGATACAATTGCTTTCTATTAAAAGAGGTTTAAGGAACTTCTGGCCGAGATTGAGCTATAGGAGGAACACGCAATCAACTACTTCCTCGGTGGTCTTAGGCCAGAGACTAAAGCTTTTGTAAGTATGTTTAAACCTTAGTCTCTTTCAAGCACCATGTATCTTGCTAGGCTTTTGGAAGCATCTATACATGCCTTTCAATCTCAGAGTTTAGGTTATGTGAAGAGAATTTTGACCAATTCAATTTCTACTACTTCTGTTAATCCTAAACCATATGTTAGTTCCACTTCGTCAACCTATAAAAATTAGTTTCCTTTGGTACATGCTAAAGTGCATGGCAATAATTAAAAGGAGGCTTCTACTACTTTAATATCTTTGTTTAAACTCTAGTCTTTATCTACTACTGATAAACCTGTGAAGTAATCGAGTAAAAAAGAGATGATTGAGAGGAGAAAAAATGGTCTTTATTATTGGCGTCTAGAGAAATTCACTTTCAGTCATATTTGTAAAGATTCACAAATTTTTATGATTATGGTAGAAGAAGATGACTAGGAAGATCACGAGGAGGTTGATATTGAGACTGGAAATAAAGAGAAAAATGTTACAGAGCTACCACCATGCATTTCACTTAATGTTATTACTAGTTCTACCTTTGAGTTTGTAGGTTACTCTATAATGAAAGTCAAGGGCCTGATCAAGAGATAATCCATTTCGTTGCTATTGGATACTAGTGGTAGCCATAACTTCTTAGATGCTATTTTGGTAAAGATGTTAAAGCTCAATACTCAATGTATAGCAGACAATATAGTGTCCATGGCTAACAGAGACCAAATCTTCATTGAAGCCAAGTGTGTTTAGTTGAAATGGCATATGAATAAGGAATACTTTGAAGCTATTTTTTTAGTGATACCACTGAGGAGATTTGATATGATTCTTGGAATGCATTAGCTGTCTACACTTGGCAAAGTTGTATGGGATTTTAGACAATACATTTTGTGTTTTATGTTGGGAGGTAAACTCTATAAGGTATATAATCTGGATTAGCCATCTTTGATATTTAGTAGTGAGGAACCACTGATTAAACAACTCATATATGTTACCCAAGCATAAGCTATAGCCATAACAATCACATGACAATATCGTTAGTGACAATTTTGAGACTACATTGACAGATAGTCAACAAGCTTTCTTAGATGCATTACTTTTAGAATTTGGGGATATTTTTTAGGAACCTAAGTCTTTACAACTAGCAAGGTCTCTTGACCATACTATTCCTTTCAAAAAGGATAAACTAGTGAGTTTAAGGCCTTACCAATATGGGCCATTATGGAAAAACATCATACAAGATTTAGTGAAGGACATGCTGAACAATGGAATCATTAAGCACAGCAATGGTGATTTTGCATCTCTAGTTATGTTGGTTAAGAAAAAAGATGCTATGTCATAGTTTTGTGTTGATTACCACAAGTTGAATGCACAAATAATTAAAAACAAATTCCTTATTCCTATTATTGAAGAGCTTCTTGATGAATTAAGTGCAGCCAAGTATTTCTCAAAGTTGGATCTCCGAGCTGGTTATCATCAAATCAGGATGCACTTGGCCGACATTTACAAAATGGCTTTTTACACCCATGAGGGATTGTATGAATTTCTTGTCATGCCGTTTAAATTAATGAATGCTCTGGCTATTGTCTAAGGTCTCGTGAATATAGCTTTTAAACCATTCTTTTGGAAATTTATCCTTTTTTTCCTTTAACAATATGCACACTCTCTTTGCTAAGAAAAGCAAATGCAACTTTGGGACCGTAAGGGTTGAAGATCTTGGGCATACCATTTTTGAAGTAGGTCTATTCCTTTTATCATTACATCTCTGTGAGGTTTTTTAGGCCTCATAAGTCATTATTGATGGTTTATGAAGAATTATGGGATCATTAGCAAAATACGTATAGATCTATTAAAGAAGGGTGCATTTAAATGGAGTAAAGAGGCAAAATGGGTGTTCAATCAACTCAAGCAAGCTATTTCTTCTGCACCAGTACTTACCTTACCAAATTTCTCTATTCCTTTTACAGTTGAAACCGATGCATCTAATATGGGACTTGGGGCTGCTCTGTCCCAATAAGGTGACCCAATTGCTTTTGTTAGCAAAACATTATCTTCTTAAAAACACCAATTATTTGCTTATGAGAAGGAACTTATAACAATTATTTTTGCTATTAAGTATTGGCACTAATATCTTTATAGCCATCATTTCCCTATATTAACAAATCATATGCCTCTCAAGCATCTGATGGAAAGAGCTCCATTACAATTGAGCAATATAAATGGTTGAATAAACTTTATGGGTTGAACTATGAGATCATATATTGTAGAGGCAAGATGAATACTGTGGCTAATGTTTTATCATGAAGATAACATAATGCTTAATTGATTAGACTTCTTCTTGCTTTGCCACTATTTCAATCATTTCTAGCCTCAACTACAAGGTTATTGCTTCATGTTTGGCTGATTAGGTATTATAGGAAATTATTGAGGATTTAAAAAAAAATCCCAAAGGCCACCCAAATTATAGTTGGTAGCGAGGTATATTATGCCAGAAAAGAAAACTCGTGGTTGGAAGGGATGTTCCTCTTTGATTCTAGTTACTACCTCATTTTTATTTAGATCCCTAGTGCTCATTCAGGGATGATAGCCACTTACAAATGGTTGCTTGCATTATTTTACTTGAAAGCCATAGAGAAAGAGGTACAGAAGTTTGTGAGAGAATGTCCAGTTTGTCAATGGTTCAAGAGTGAAAATGTGGGTACACCTCGTCTCATTCAAACCTTACCTATTCCAACAACTATTTGGACCAAACTTAGCATGAATGTTATCATTGGGATGCCTAAAATCTTATGGCAAAATAGTGATATTGGTTGTGGACCATTTGTCTACGGCTACCCATTTTATTCCCTTAAACATCTTTTTACAACTCTGATAGTTACACAAGCTTTTTATGGATAATGTTGTTAAACTATATAGGTTCCTATAATCAATTGTGACTGACCACAATCTTATTTTCTGTGGTAACTTTTGGAAGGCCTTATTCAAAATAAATAAGGTGAATCTTCTCTACTCATCTGTCTATCATTCTCAAACCAACGGCAAACTGAGGTTTTAAATTATTGTTTAGAATGTTATTTGCATTGTATATGAAAAGATCATCCAAAAGAATAGGTTAAATGTTGCCCTTAGCAGAGATATGGTATAATACCTTTTACCACTATGTTATAGGGATGACTCCCTTTGAGGCTGTGTATGGTGTTGCACCCCCTATACACTTACCTTATATGGCTGGGGATAGTGAAAATGAGGTGGTAGCTTTGAGTTTATGAGAGAAGGAGAACCTTGCAAATACTCAAGTATCATTTAAGTTGAGCATAGAATAGGATGACACAACTTGCAAATAAGAAGCATATTAAAAAGGAATTTTCTATAGGGGGACTTTGTTTGTTTAAAATTGCACCCATTTAGAAGGAACACTCTTAATAATTCAGCTTTACATAAGTGAGCTACTAGATATTATAGGCCATTTCAGGTTGTGAAAAGCATGGGATAGGTAGCTTATCAGCTTAAGTTACACTTAACATTCAGATTCATTTGATGTTCCATGTGTCATTCTTAAAGAAGCATGTGGGAAAAGGAATACCAATCAGTACAAATTTACCTCAACTAACTCTAAAAAGGTCTTTTACTATGGAACCTAAGCATATTCTTGCTTGTAAAGTTGTTAAAAAGCATAATTGTCCACACATAGAGCTCTTAATCTAGTGGAAACACACTAATAGGGAAGATATGACTTGGGAATCTCTACAAGTCATACAGTAGCAATTTTCTAATTTTCCAACTCTCGATGATCCTCAATATAATCCTTAAGGAAAAGGATTCTATTTGGGGGAGAGGAAATAATTGATATATGTAGAAGAATTAACAAATAAAAGGAATGTAACTGTTATAAGTCAATTATGGGTAGTTAGGTCATTAATATGTCCAACTAACTAATTGGGGAAGATTAGTCTATGCTCATCTAGTATAAATAGATGTGATAGGACTATTGTAATCTAATTTCCAACTTTTGAATAAAACTTACTGATGTCAAGCACCAATTCTTCTCTTCTTTGTACCACATGCCACAGAGGAATTCTTCCAACTCTCTAAAGTTATGTATGTGGTGGCTCTACTTACCACAATTTATGGGTAGTGGTTCATAATGTTTTTCATTGATAAAATTAGAAAGGAAGGGAAGTATAAATGCATGTCTTTCTCCAAATGATAGACCAAGTATAAGTGAAGTTTCTATGATGATGATTTCATTTAAAGAGGAAGAAGAGATGTTATAAAGTTTAGCCCCGTGCATGACAATATTTAGTTGGGTGTTCATGATTGCAGTAGGATTTAATGCTGTTATAAGTGGGAGGGTAGGCAACAAGCTTAAAGCTAGACAACCTAAATTAGTAGCATTTTTAGTTGTTTTGAGAACAAGGTTGTTTTGAATGGGTGAATATTGTTATGATGACCCAAGGCCTATTATGGCCCAAATGCTAGCAACCTATTAGTAAGGCCTAAAAGAAGCAAAGTCTAAGTTAGGTCTTTTATCTTTCTCCCTGCTATAAGAATATGCATGAAAGAGTGGCTAGGGTATGAATTATATTAGCTTGTGTAGAACTTAGGTTCTATTAGATTTTCTTCCTTGTACTTGAAATAGGATATCTATCTTATGTATTTCGTTCCATAACAATCTAAGTGTTTAATAGCAGTATAACAACTTTGCCAATAACTCATTAAAAGAATAAATGCCTATAAGCTCAAATAGACAATAAAGAAATAGATGAAGATTGTGATTGCTTAGTAAATGCTTGTATTACTTTCTTATACTTCAAACTTCATGAAAACTCCTTATATAGCAATTATTGGCACCAACCATCTGTGTTTTTGCTCCGTTTTCATTAAATGGCTAGATTTCCTCCAATATTGGCAAAAATTTCCTTCATTAAATGCATTACGCTACCTCTGTTGCTTCAACGTTTATTTTCTCCTTCTGTAGATGCTTGGAATGTTTCTCTTGTGGCTCCTTTCCTTTTTTGCATAATAGGTAAAGAAAGAGAGAAAAAGCCTTGAGGAATGTCTTTGAATAACCTTTGAAAGACTCTCTTTTGTCCATCTTTAAAATTAGAGCTATAGATAGAGAAATAAGAAGGAAAGGGTTGAAAGTCCCTTTTTCTCATGATTTATGACAGTAGACATTTTCATGCACGCTGTAGAAAATGGTGCATTTTGACCTTGGTAGATGCATGTTCCTTTCTAGGTCATGGGATGAAATTTACAACTAAAAGCTTTGCATAAAACATGCATTGGATGGCCTTCACACGAGAGAGGATCCAAACTCTACTTTTAGATGTGTGACAGAAAGGCTTCATGATGGGATCTTCCTTGGACTTTTTTGCCCCCTTTGATTGATGTGACTTAGGTTATGATTGATAAAGTAAAAAAAAAATTAAGGAAATGAAGAGAAAAATGGATATGAAAATAGAATAAAATCTTATAATCTAAAATCATATTTGGTATGATATGGTATTGAAAGAAATAAAAATACTTTTTCTTTTCATTTCATTTTGATATTTGGTAGAATGAAAATAATATAGGAATAAAAAAAATGCGAATAAATGACTAAAACACACCTTGTACCAAAAAATACTAAAAAATTAATTTTTGTTAATGAAAGAAAAAGTTATGGTTGAAGACTAAAGTTAAAAATATTTATATTAAATGAGCTTAAATTTTGAAATAATTTTAAAAAATCTAAAAATGAAAAATTTAAATTATGAAATAAAATTATAATTTAGGATTTCAAATTAAAATTTTTGGTCTTTGGGTCATTCACAATTATTTAAAATTTTAAAATTTTTTAATATAAATATCTCTAATTTGGGATGTTCAACTATAATTATTTTCAAATAAAAGTAAAACTTCACTACATAATAACTTGGAATCATAAGGTTTGGAGTTATCAACGTGGGGACTTAGGTGTATGGGCAAAATAGCCTTTTGCTTTTTTTTTTTTTTTTTTCATTTGTACAATAACTTTTCATTAATTATTTAAAGAAAATGAGACTACGTTGGTGCCAAGAAAATGTACAATAACTTTTCATTAATTATTTGAAGAAAATGAGATTACACTGGTGCCAAGAAAGTTATGATTTTTTCTCATTTCTTTTCACTTTGCTTTTTTTTTTTCTCCTTAAAATTTTTTTAATGTACCAAACACATGGTTAATGACATTGTACAATGAATATTACCCAATATGAATTTTGCCCGTAGTCAGGCAACAATCAGCATGTGATTTCTAAATAAGAATGGGCCCAGAGACGTGTTTTGAATAAACACAACATTGGGCCGAAAGAGTGCAACTCCTACTTCCGATTATTAAGGATTATGATTCTAAACAAAATGTATGAATGTTTTAAAAAAAAACCAGTATTTTAATTTTTAAGTTGGTCCAGAATAAAATATCGTTAACCCAAGTCAATTTTTCAAAGTTTGTAACGTTTGGGCAATATTTATTTAAATGATTGACATAATTAAAAAAAATATTAAAACCTTTGATCCTACACAGATACGTGATCTAAATAGGAACTCGACAATAAACTCTTATCTGTGGCTGGATGCGTTAACCCAAAAAAACAAAAAAAATGCAAGAATTATCTTTTGCCAACTCGCATTGAAATAACTTCTGAAAAGGCGGAAGGACTACCAGCAAACAAGATGGAAGCGACTGGGAGCAGCTACTTGAACCACCAGTCAGTGTTCAGCCAAATGGGACGAAAGCACAGGCTTCTAAATTTGTCAAGTTAGAATTATAAGCAGAATAAGCCCAAAATTCTGACTAAAAAAGCAGTACAACCAGTAATCTCACTAGTTTCCAAAGTAATTGTTAAACCATGAGGCACCAAAAACAGATTGTGAACACCCTTTATATCAAAACAAAAATATAGATAAAAACTAATCTCCAACTTTATCTTATTTTGTTAATTTTTTTTTAATTGTGGTTTCACATTAATTATATATATTTTTTAAATACGAATTTTTTAATGGTCTATTGAGATATTATGGGTCCAAATTTTATTGTGTGATCATATGATTATTTGGCTTAATATAATATTTTTGTTTAATCTATTTAGTATGAGTTATTAGGTTTTTCTAAAATTTGTAATAGGAAGACTGAATAAGACACTACTTAAGGCAATAATAGATCTTTTTAAACTCTAATTTGCATGTTTGCTCTATTGAAAGTTGCTATTTATTAAGGATCAGTCCATTATTAGTCTAATGGATATGTAGTCTTTGGCTCAACGTAATCAATCCAATAACGGAGATGGAATAAGTGTTTCATAAAATGTTATGTAATAGAATCATTTGTTCCCTTGGTTCTAACTCTTGCTAGGTGTCAAATTCTTGTTGAGTTTGTTGTAACTGTATTTATGATTTAAACATCTTAATGGGAAGCCCGAGAGGCAAACTAAGCATTCTTGAAGCATCTCTTACATTACGATTTGGTATCAGTGCTTTCAAGTTAACGCTATGGATTCACAGACCATCTCTACTTCTGAGAATAGCTTGGCAAACAAGGTGGTTATTGAAGCTTCATCTTTGGCATCACTTTGCCTAAACAAAAGCTTACTAGTGATCACAATCGTCAGCCAAACATGCCCTGTCAAGTTGGACAAGGGAAATTATTTGCTGTGGCAATCACTAGTGCTTCGCATCATCAAAGGGAATAAACTTGATGGGCATCTCCTTGGCACAAAACCGTGTTTGGTTGAGTTCCTCTTCCATGGCTCAAAGATTGAAAGAAACCTAGATTTCAATGAATGGCTATCCTTGATTAGATGCTACTAGGTTGGTTACATAATACTATGATCATGGACATCATGTCATAGCTGTTCTAGTGCATAACATCATGGAAAGCTGCAAAGGATCTTGTAGGAGCTCATTCTTACTCCAGAGTGATGCTATACAAGGAAGAACTTCAAAGAACTTCAAAGAACACGAAAAGGATCACCTAAGATGGAAGAGTATTTAAGTAAGATGAAATCTATAGCAAATAATTTGGCCTCAGTTGGAAGTCTAGTACCTTTATGTGATTTGATCTCCCAAGCTCTCACTAGGCTGGATGCAGAATATGATGCAATGGTGGTTTAGTTAGCTAAAAAGGAAAATCTATTTTGGGTTGATCTTTAAGCATCTCTACTAGCTTTTGAAAGTCGCCTGGAGCAATTAAACAACTTCAGTTCTTTAGGCATTGGTCAACTCATGGTAAATGTAGCTTGGCATAGAAATGACTTTTACTTAATAAATTAAGATTCAACTCAAGGATGCATTGGAGGCCAATGAGGAACTAGAGGTAGAGGTAGTCGAAACAATAACAGGCCAATTTGTTAAGTGTATGGCAAATTGGGTCATATTGCAGCCCAATGTTATTTATTGGTATGATTAATCCTACATGGGAGGACCTTTAGAATCAACCAGGATGGAATTAATTAGTCAGCTTTTGTTGCTTTACCTAATATTGTATAAGATCCTAGCTTGTATGTTGACAGTGGAGCTAATAGTCATATGACGAATGATGATGCCAAATTAGATAATCTTGCTACTCATACTAGTAAGTGCAACTTGATAATTGAAAATGGTTAATCCCTTCCTATTAAAGGAACTAGATCTACTATATTACCCGTAACCAACTTAACACTAATCTTAAAATGGTCAATGTCTTATACATTCCAATAATTACTAAAAATCTTATAAGTGTATCAAAATTGACCTTTGACAATGATGTTATAATTGAGTTCAACTCACAAAAATATTTTTTGAAGGATAAGGTGACAAGTACAATACCACTACAAGGGAAGCTTAGGGAAAGACTCTATCAACTTGACACATTTAGAGGCATACCATCATATCACTACATTTTGTTTAGTTCATTTATCAATGATGCCATCTCAGAAGCCCCTCATCTAAATAATGTTTTTGATCTTCTTACTGTTTCTAATCCTATTATTTTACTTTCCACTAAAGAAGTATGGTAGAGGAGACTAGGTCATCCTTCTAACCATTCTTGTCTCAAATATTACAAACGTGTAACATCAAGTTGAATAGCAATAAAGTTTTTAATTTTTGTAAAGCATGCTAATTTGGTAAATCACATAGTCTTCCATTCAAAAATTCTAATTTAATGGCAGAAAACATCCTTGATCTTGTGCACATTGATCTTTAGAGGCCCTTTTCAATCACTTCAATAGTTGGATACAAATACTATATACATTTCATAAATGATCATAGTAGGTACATTTAGATTTATCACCTAAAATACAAAGGTGATGCATTGCAAGCCTTCAAACATTTCAAAAACCTTGTTAGAAACCAATTTGAAAGGAAAATAAAAATTTTACAAAGTGATTGAAAAGGTGAGTTTAGAAATTTTACTAAACTAACTCAAAGTGCAGGTTTTAAATAGCCTTGCCCACATACCTCAGCACAAAATGGTAGGACTAAAGAAAGCAATGAGATATTCTTAAACTTGGTCTCACCTTCTTAGCTTAAGCCAACATGCCATTACATTATTGATGAGATGTCTTTTAAACATTTGTTCACCTTATTAATCTCCTACCTATAGTTATATTGTAAGGAAACTCACATTTCAGCTTAATACTAAAAAAGAACCTTATTTATATAAGCCTAAAAACTTTTGGTTATACCTGTTACCTATGTCTCAAGCTTTATAACCAACATATAATGCAATTCCACACTACTAAATGTGTCTTTCTAGGCTACAACAATGCACACAAGGGGTACAAGTGCTTAAGCTCAAGTGGCAAGTTATATATCTAAAGACATGTGACTTTTAATGAAATTGAATTCCCTTTTGAATCTGGCTTCCTAAACACCTCTCATCAACCTTCAATGTAGATTCAACCAGTTTCATTTTCCTCTCTAACATTCCAATATACAAGCGTTCTACCGCCTTAAGAATCTAATTCATAGAGTCTTCCTGCAGCCTCACCTTTAGCATAGCCCACATCTAACTTTGGTATGTCTCTTAATTCACCTCATTATTTTTCAAGTTCCACTAATTCACCAGTGTCTCAAGACAAGTTAGTTTCCAAGTCCATATTAAGGGTTGAACCAAATGAATCAAGTGAAAGGTTTGACAACAATCACACCATTTGTCAAGGCACAGAACCAAATTAGTAGGTACAGACTTATCCCATGGTTACAAGAAGCAAAGTGGGAATTTACAAGCCCCAATACCCTTTCATTGGCATTACAAAAATAGAACAAGAGGTTGAACCATAACCAAATACTATATCCAAGGCCTTGGCATCTCCAAAGTGGAAGAGTGCAATGCTTGATAAGTACAATGCCTTTTTAAGGAACAACACTTGGACTTTAGTTCCTTCTAATAATCAACAAAATGTGGTTGAATGCAAATGGGTATTCAAAAACAAATACAATTCTAATGGAATTATACAAAGGCATAAGGTGAGGTTGATAGAAAAGGTTCCAACAAGACCCAAGAGTGGATTTTGAGAAAACTTATAGTCTGGTGGTGAGAGCTTCAACAATAAGAGTGATTCTTGCCTTGGCAGTGACCTTTCACTGGGAGATCAGGTTGCTTGACATCAATAACATATTCTTAAATAGTTACCTTTAAAAGATAGGGTGTATGACATAACCAAAAGGCTTTGTGGACCCTAATAGACTTGATCACGTATGTAAGCTCACCAAAGCACTCTATGGCCTAAAGTAGGGACCTAAAACGTGGTTTAAAAGGTTGCAAACAACCTTAAATAGTTAGGGGTTTAAAAATATCGAAGGAGACATTACATTTTTCATACTTAGAACGAAGTAATAGATCATCATCACTTTTATCTATGTTGATGACATACTGATAACTTGTGATAATTCTTTTGGATTGCAAGAATTTGTTCAAAAGCTAAACAACATATTTACTTTGAAGGATCATGGAACCTTGCCTTATTTTCTTGGCCTCTAAGCTTTTTGGGACAATAATGGTTTATATTTATGCCAGAGCAAGTATATTGTTAACCTACTTAAAAAATGTGATATGCAAAATGTTGCTTTATGCCTGACTTTGATGGTAGCAGGGAAGATATTATCTTTAAAAGAAGGTGAATTAATGCAGCACCCTAGCCTCTATTGCAATGTTATTGAAGCCTTATAGTATCAAACAACCAGCAAGCTTGGTATAACCTTTTTAGTCAACAAGTTAACTTAGTTCTTGGTGGCATCCACCCAAGCTCATTGTAGGTAGTAAAAAGGGTCCTTCGTTGTCTAAAAGGGACAAGTCACTTTGTTATCCATATAAAACCTTCGGTCAGCTTAAATATCACTGGGTACTTCGATACTGATTGGGCAAGCTATCTAGATGATTGAAGATCCATAGAAGGTTTTGTGTGTATTTTAGAAAGTCATTACTATTATGGAGATTGAATAAACAAAACGTAGTAGCAAGGTCTAGTATGAGATCAACTTTGGCAAACCTTGCTATTGAAATCAATTGGCTATGTTCATTACTGAACAAGATCAAATTCTTGTCTTAGCAAGTTCTTATGATCTGGTGTGATAGTGTGAGTGCTAATGCTTTGGCTTTTAACCTTGTGCAATATGCTTAAACTAAGCACATTGAGATTGATGCTCATTTTGTGGAAGGTAAAGTCCTTGCAAACTAGCTTAGTATTTAGTACATGCCCTTTGCTGACTAGAC
Organism: Erythrophleum fordii; assembly: GCA_032878935.1. Taxonomy (NCBI): domain Eukaryota; kingdom Viridiplantae; phylum Streptophyta; class Magnoliopsida; order Fabales; family Fabaceae; genus Erythrophleum; species Erythrophleum fordii. Next base: position 39,780,003 of record JAVQMF010000053.1, on the reverse strand, counting down.
AGTTGACTGCATGACAAAGGCCTTGTGTCACTCTAGTTTTTGGCTTCTCTAGGACAAACTTGGAATGCTTGCTTCACCTTCTCATTTGAGGGGAGATGTTAAAGATTAATCTGTTATGAGCCTAATGGATATTCAGTCTTTGGCCCAATGTAATTAGTCCAATAACAGATATGGAATAGGTGTTTCGTAAAATGTTATGTAACATAATCATTCGTTCCTTTGGTTCTGACCTTTGCTAGCTGTCAAATTCTTGTTGGGTCTATTGTAATTGTATTTTTGATTAAAGTATCTTAATGGAAAGCTCTGAGAGGCAAGCTAAGCATTCTTGAAGCATCTCTTATATTATGATTATTGAGAAAAAAGTTATAAAGAGGAACATTTAATTATGCTAGATTTGACCTTGTAGTAATGAAGAAATCAAGTACATTCTTCAATAATCTATATTTAGAGTTCTAAATATTGTGTATAGGATCTTTATTATTATACTGATTGATTTTGAATTTCAGTATAGTAAAATATTACACTTTTAACATGTATGCAAGCTTGAAACCAATTCCACAATCTAGGACAAGCATAAAACAAATATGGAAATGATTTATTTCTTGCAACCAATGAGGAGTCTATAGAAACTAAAGAAAGCTATAGGCTTTTAGAAAACTCCAAGAAATAACTTTTTATGAAAAAAAAAGTGACACATAATCATAATTGGACTAAATGCTAAAGAATTCAACTTAAGATGAGTAATATGAGATGCTTTATTGATATTTCATGAATTTTGACATGTCAAAATTGAGTTTAATTCTAAACAAAAAATTAGATAAGCAAAATACAATAGAAAAGAAAAGAACAAACTATATAAGAAGAAGACTTAAAAGCTTTAGATGAAGATGAACAACTGGAAACAACTAGAGCAATAGTATCAAAATTGATATTCTGGTTCAGAACCAGAATATAAGTTTTAATAGAAACTTCACACCATTAATTTTTCCAAAAGGCTTATCTAGTACTCAATAATAGGTTTTTCCATTCATGCACCTCATGTCAATCAAATTTTCAACTAGCGATGGCTAAGTTTAATTGTTTTAGCATCATAAAGTATTAATAGACTTCATAACTATGAAAAGAAATTACATACTGAAAAATCAATCTCAAATCTGACTTTACATAAGAATGGCTTATGTTTGTCCTAAGGTTTAACTATAACATTAAATTATTTTGATGATAACAAAACTCTCAATTTTGTTTTACAAAGGCATTAAATTAAAAATAAGTGAAAATTATTTGTTGCATTATTGCTTTAAAAATCACCAAATTTATTTTTCAAGCAAAATTATATCCAAGGATCCAGATTTTGTAAAATTTATTATAAAAAATCTTAAAAATTAAAATTATTTTTAAGGACAATAATTATTATTAAGTTTTAAAAGATTTATTATTAGGTTTAAGAAAAATTACTATTGGGTTTAGAAAATTTTACAACTTTTTTATAACTTTTCTAAATGCAATAGTAATTTTTCTAAACTTAGTAGTAAATTTCCAAAACTTGGTAATAATTGTGGTCCTTAAAGGTAGTTATAATTTTTAAAATCCTTTATTGTAAATTTTATATGATCTAGATTCTTGAATGAAAAATTTGCTATTTTTTATATAGGTAATGGCAATTATTGAATAGTTAATATTCTTTTATAGAGACTCATTAGGCTTAGTTTGTCATGAAAATTTATTGATCACTTTATATTAGACTACATATACTAGCAGAAACTATATAGCAATATCATGTAAAAAGCCTAGTTTAATGAAAAAGTCCAATAAAATCAAATAGATCAATTTTCTTTTAAGACCACTTGATTTAAATTTGTTTAGTCATCACACGGAAGACAAAATAGGCAAATGAGTTGAGAGAGAAAGTTTAGAATTGTGCAAGAAAACCAAAGCATTGGAATATATTTATTCCTTTCAAAGGTCAAGGGAAAGTTTTGATCACTGCACCTTGTGTGGAGCATTAAATGTTATTTATGCAATTAGAAAGCTTTGTTCTTTATCTTCATCTCTCTTGGTGAACTTGTAACAGAGGAAAGAAGAGAAAAAAAGGTTTAAATGTTGATACTACAAGTTGAAAGGTAGCTAGAGTTACACCGCTAGCCATGCTCTCTCAACATCTCATATTTTTCATGGTTCAAGAAAAGGCTATAAACAAAGTTCTATCTATTTCTCAAGTCGTCACTTTGTAGTAGAAGAAGAAAAGTTCCTGCACTTATCTTCCTATCCTTGAAAATACTCTCTCTCTCTTGCAATGACTATCTTAGAAGTTCAAGTCTCCAATGAAAATATTTTGCAACTTCTATATAATAGAAAGATGAAGAGGAAAAAAAAATACAATTATAGCGAATAGAGTAGAAGAAAAGAAAAATAGAGCATTGAAGTATTTACTTAACTCTTTCATAATTCCTAAGCTTAGTTTTAGGTTGATCTTGCTAAGAGAGCACTTTTTTAGCCTTACTTATATACCTTTCATTTATAAGGGTTTCAAAATCTACTATCATAATTTTCTGTAAATCTTTCCTAAGTGTGAGGACAGTGAATTTATGGTAAGTTTAATAAAAAACCCTTGTGTATGAGAAGTTTTGGATGAATTTTTATAAAACCTAAGTATGTATATCGTTTGAGATGAGTTAGAAAACCTTGTTTTGAAGGTAATCACTAAAGTACTTTCCTTGTTGCATTAGTGAAGTTTCTATGAAGAAAATTCCTTAAGGTATAAGAAGATTAGACATAGGACTTAGTGTTGAACTAAGATAAATATTGGTGTTATCTTACTTCTCCATCTTTGTTTTATTTACTATCATAACTCTTAGTTAACTAACTTTGGCTATAATCAACTAAAAGTTTCTATTCATGCTTTGCTTTTTATTTTGGTTGACTAATACTATTTTAGTTAACTATAACCTGATTTCCTCTTTAACTCTACGAAAATCATTTCAAATTTGTTATATATTCTCTAGTTTAACACATGACACTACCAATGTAAGAAAATCAATGCAAAAACCTAGTGCTTTAAGTCACAATTCAACACTTCAAACTTAGCAAATTATATCCATAAAATTAGCACACGAATTGATATCCTTTGGGGAGCAAAATCAAACATTAAACTCAATGTTCCATATAACATAGATAGCACTTCATTTGACAAAAAAGTCAATATCAAACAGGATGAGAATACCCTAACTTTTTCATTACTTTTTGACCAATGATAACACAACGCATTTAGACAATAAAGAGGAAATGAAACCCAAAAAAAAAAAAATCTAAGGTAGGAACATAACTTGAATATGCATTAGCGGACCTCTAATTGATGAATTCACTAGTCCCCTTCCTCTTGTGGGTGCATATAAATAGCTTAATTAGAGATGGCTCTCTCCGTATCTCCTTTTGTAATTTTTAATTAAATATAATTACATATCTCATGCAATGTTATATAGCAAAAGCGAAAATATTTACCATCCTCCTCTTATGCTCTAAAAGAGAAATGGAGTCATCGGTATGAACCATCCTCACTGCTTAGATGACCTAATCTTCATTGCTTGCTCTTTCTTCTTCTTCTACTCATCATTACTCCATTCAGCTATGATTTGGTTTAGCACATCATTTGGAATGTAGATGGGCTTCTTATTCTTGGGCAAATTACCCGAACATTGTGCATCATGCTTGTCACAACCCACAGATTTTTTTTTTTATACTGGCACAAAAGATGACAAATCCCCCATACCATTACCAAGAGTGTCATCACTGACTTTGTAGAAATTTCGGCAGAGTCCCCTCTATAATTTGGACCTCCCGATATTTCTACAACCAGTCAATTCAACAATACATCCAAAATATATCAAAACATAGACATCTAGGGAGTGGGGATATCCTAACTATGATTCAGTGGAGCCATATTTACATTGTTCAGAACAAATAAATTCATAACACAAAATACACCCACATGAACAATTGTGGGTTTGCCAAAAGAATTTGCAGGAGATCTACAGCTAGTCGGCCACTCAGGGTAGGCTAGGGTCTTCAACGCTCTCTGAAAAATAATTTAAGAAAGAGTGAGTTTGAAAACTCAGTGAGTAAATAACGCCAACCCTTAAAAATCTTAAGGACAAGGCCCGTAAAAATATTTGTATAGATAAATATTCATCATGCACAAAACAAGCCTCATGCAGATCGTTTCTTAAAATGCATCAGAAGTATCTAAGCAGAATCGAATTGAAACAGACGCAGAGCACACAGCTCGCGGGGAGAATAACCACAGACGCAAAGCACTTGGCTTGCAAAATAAAATAACTCCACATGTGGTAGCTACCCACATGGGGCTAGCAAAACCCCTGCTAGCTGAGGTCCAGATCATGGTGCACCAAGGCTAACAACTACTGCTGTTAGCTACAGAGTTCTGAACAGATAACCTCCTAGATTTAATACATTTCTCAAATCACATTTCAAACAGAGTACCTTTCGTATCAGTTCAATATCAAAGTTTCCAAATAACTCAACAAGCATCAATTTGCAAAATTTCATATTTAAGTCGATCATATAGTAAAGCATTTAAAAACGTATCTCCATAAGTAGATTTTCAAATGTCAGAACACTGCAAGGAAACTTAGTAAGAAAATAAGAAATAGGAGTTACTTACGGTCCGCATTACTTACTCACCTCCTAGGATGATATCAATATTCCCTGCCCAGTCCTCAGCTCTAACTCAATCTCCTGAGTACCCTACAATACCCGTTCAACAGATTTAGAGTGTAAATAACCAGAAGAATTGTCTCATTAACTTAGCCTACCCAACATTAATGTCTATTCTTCATTCCCTTAGATTAACATATGAAAAATTAAGGTTTCTTAGGTGTTATAGGTAATTTCGGCATGTTAGCCGCGGCCAATTTCCTTTTAGCTGCGGCCAATTCTTCTCTGTTTAACCCCCTTCTACAGCACTAATATCGCTGCGGCGAGTTGGACATTCGCCGCGGCCAACATACATGGCGCCGCGCGTGAAGAAGCCTCCTGGAGCTTCCTCGCTCATGCTCTCGCTATTTGGCCGCGGCCAATACCTCCTTCCGCCACGGCCAATCCCTCTCTGGAAAGGTTAGCCGCGGCCAATACCTTAATTTGCCGCGGCGAATTACTTTTGGGATGACTCCCAGCTGACCCCTCACTTTTGCCCTGACATGGATAAATCCCCCCTCCTCTGCACCATTCTTGCCTTCCATCTCCATACAACACATATATACATAGTCCTAGGTTTATCTATACATATATATATTCCCTTGCACTCTCTTTTCTTTTCCTTCTACACACCCTTCCATCAGTTTGCTACTCACACACAGAATCACATTACCGAACAAGCAAAACAGGGGAGGGAGGTGCTATGAAAAATGGACCAGAAACACAAGACTTACAGCAGCAACTCAGACCTGGGAAAGAAACTGGTTTCTGGCGTTAAATCCCCCCAACCAACAGCAGCACACTTAACAAAACCAGAAGGCAATGGTAGCAGCAAGAAAATGAAGCCAGCACCAGCGAACAGGGCACTCAGCAGAGGGAAGAAGATGAAATCCAGTTTCCCACCAACTCTGCTCCTTTTTTCTGACTGAAGGGATGGGAATGGGTATGGTTTCGGCGCTGCAGAAATTTGAGAGAAGTAATTTACGTTAAAGACCCGCTAAAAGGGGGATAAGGAGGGGCATTTCGGATATTTGCAGAATGAAGCAAGGATTTCTACGTGGCAGCTCAAGTGTTACTTTGAAAAGTCAACTGCCCATATATATATATATATCTCATGCACGTCGCGTATTACACAGAAGTTCATGGATAGATTATAAAAAATACATGGTAATTATAAAATGTGACATAATTTGAGCTCACATAATTTGAGCTCATAAAAATGCTATATTAATGACTAACCATGAAATACACATGCAGGAAAAAAAAAATCCTAATTTTCCCCCATGGTTTCCTTGCGTCGATAAGATTTATTTTATCTATAGAAAAAATGGAAATGTAGATTTATGGATGATGGCATAACCACATGATGGGTTAGTAATGATGCTTCTTGCTCTAAGTCCCTTAATTTGGCAGCTCCCATTTTTGGATTACATAATTTCTTTGACTTACTATAAGTGCTTGAATGAAATTAACAAAACACTTTGGTTTACTATCTATGACGAGAATTGATTAGGATTTGATATCAACTTGACCAGCTGCATTGTCCTTGAAATCCTGAATCAGTTGATTTTCGGTTACCTCTTTGCTATGTGATTCCTGGTTGTCCTATATCGTTGCAAATGAATTACACTAGACATAACCTCATTATGTATATATAGTATTTTTGCGTATACATGAAGCCTAATATATGCTTAGACTCCAAAAATTTTATGGGCTTCATTAGTTATATTTTTATGTTTTAATAAAAATAGGTTATTATTTATATGATCCACAATGAATGAACGATGATAGTGATCAATTTTGTGGGCTGTACAACTTTATTAATTAATGTAATTATGCAGTACAATGTAGGCATTTACTCTATTGGGCTCATAATGGGTAGGCTTCTAAGGTTACAATAATAAAATGACCAAGCCTCCTCTCCGCTTCCTATTAATATAGAGAGAACATAATTTTTAGCTTATCTCATTGTATAGCCACCTTTGTGAGAAAGTTGGAGAGAAAGACTTGTTTAAGGTAATGTGATCACACGAGGCATCAAATACATTAGGCAAATACAAGTATATATTTCCTTTATTTTATTATAGTATTTTGAATTCATATGACTAGTTAATTTCTCTTACATGTGATATTAAAGCCCACTTATATGACTTCATAACTTAAATTGGCTAAATTTTCATAAGTACTAATTCTTTTTTTACCATACATAAAACAATGACCACAAGGTGATGTGAAAAGGGTTTGTAGAGTAATTTTATTCTTAAGTTAGGCTTAGTAATTTTATGACCGATTGAATATGTTAAAACATCTTTAGCTTACATTATAACCAATTTATAAAAACTTAAATTACTTGAAATCATTGAGTTTAGAGAAAGTAATTAAAGTTGAAAATTTTCAATTTTCAAACTAAGTTCAAATACAAAATTTTAAATTCTTTAAAATGAGCCAAAATTAATTTTTGGGAATAACATATATTACTCTAAGGACCAGAATCAATTCCTCTATAGCAAGATACTAACTTTACATTAAAATTAGGCCATATGTTAAATCAATAATTGATATAATGCACTTATTACTAGAAGAAAAAAAAATTCACTTCCAATTGCAACTTGAACCCCTTTCCCTATAGTTGAATTAGCGCATGACCTCAAGATCAAGAAGAGCTAGCTTTACAAAGAAGACAAGTGAAGACCTTGCTCGACCAAATGAATGTAATAGTAACATCATAAGATAAAACCGAGTCTTGTCTTGGCTATCCATTTATGGAACATGGAGCAAAAGACCTGTCAAGTACCTACTAGAAGAAACAACCACTTAACTAGGAGTACAAAACTTTTAGGAGGAAGAAGTAGATGGAAGACATGGTCACTTGTGAAAGAACCAGCCAAAGGGAACCATCACAGTTACAAATGACAAGTTAGCTCACCAAAAACATTAAGAAAAGCTAAGGAAGACTTGGCTACAGCAAGTTAAGGAGAGGTTAAAGTCAAGGAATTTTAGACAAAAGTCTCATCAAATAGAAGAAAAGGATGCTCCAAGAAAGAAGGAAATAAGGATATCTAAAAAGGGCTTGAAGGAAAGGCATGATTAAGGGGAAATTAGTCTAAGGGCTGCACAATTTGTTACAAGGTTGAATCAATCCACTAAGGATTACCTCTTATATATGATTTCAAGTCAAGGACTTAGGCGATCAAAGAAAAGAAGACTTGAAAGAAAAGCCTTCTATCCTATAGCTAAGGCATCCATCCAATATAGATAGAGCATCATATACAATTACTTTATCTTTTTGAAATCACCTATTCCTTTCATTGACTACCTTCACTAGGATCAAAATTCATGGTTTTCTAAGGGTAGCCCATTAGCTTCCTTTAATGGAACAAGGGATTGCTTTCACTTTTTCCTTTTAGGCTAGAAATGGAAGTTGTCATTAAGCTTCTTTCAATCAATCGATAATGCTTTTATTGCTCTACTTCACTTAATTCTCATGCTAATGGATTCATCACTTAGCTTTAGACTTTATTTACTTCATTTCTAAAGTGAACATGAAGTTCAAATTGAATAGATACTCAGAAAGTATCTTTCATGATGAAAATTGCAAGTTTAGATTTAAGATTCAAAAAGAAATCAACAAAGTACAGCTAGAGCTAAATCTATTATAAGAGGCATATGGTAGGCTATTTGGATAGGTTGACTAGCTTAAGTTGATAAACTAGTTTTTACCACTGATGAACTAGCTTAAGTTGATAAACTAGTTTCTACCACTGATAAATTAGACTATGCCTAACTAGAGGAATAAAATCACCTAATCTTGGCTTGACATCTTTTCAAAGGAAATTGAATATTTGGTACGAAAGTTCAAGTCAACTACTTGAGGTAGAGAAGCAAGAGCTTACTCAACCCATAAGAATAGGAGGAAGTTCTATTCTAATTTGCTCTTAATTTAAGCTAGAAGATGGGACAATATGTTGTTAGACTAGGAGTTTCAAATTGACCTTTTGGGACTAGAATTACAAACTGCTTGACCTTACTTAGGTAAGGTTTTAAGTAAGGAGTCCTTCCCACTTCGTCTTCCCATTCATTAATGAATACTAAGACAAATTGAGGAAAGGAGCAAAGTTAAAGCTTGAGTTGTAATACTTCTCTTTAAAACTCACTTCCTAAGGTTTAAAGATGCCCACCCCTCCACCAAGATAAAAGAAAGAGAAGATCTTAACTAGGAGTCAAAGGGATTTTTTAGTGAATCTTTTCCAAGCAAGGAAGATGCCTTTATTGAAGTAGCAAGTATTGGGGTTTCAAACTAAGATTTTACTTTATAGTTAAAATGGGTTTACTTAATCAAAAAAATCTTATAGAAAATGGGATCGATTCCACTTCCTTACTTTTAAATGCGTCCTTTTTCTCTCTTGTAGATTCCAAAATTTATAAGGAGAGTTGCTCAGCCAACTAAAGCCAAAAGCAGAGTTCGAGCTTGGCAATTTAGTTGATCTTCTTGAAGCTAAGAGAGATACTGGCATTGAATGAAGTTGATTTCTTGTATTGGACAAAAAGAACCTTTTATATTAAAGAGTAAGATGTGAGGGAAAGCCTTATAGTTGAGTAGAAAAACTAAAAGTTTTAAGCTAGTAAAGTCTGTTAATGGGTGAGTTAACAAAAAATTCGTTAATTAATTCATTCTTTTGGAAATGATTAACAAATGCAGTAGCAGGGCTTGTCCAGGGCAAGGGATGGAGGTATGTCATAAAGATGAAGCTTGAAAGTGGGGTTGACAAACAAATTTCCATCATCAAAGACAAGGCCAAGAAAGATGTGTCGATCGCCGCCCAACTAAGTAATGAAAGTCACTTGACTTCTTCAAGGGAATGAGGTTTGAGAATCAATCGAATGTCGTTAGGTTGCCACTAGAACCTACATAACAAAAGATTTTTTACAGTGACAAAATAGTTACCACTAAAAATGATATTTAATGGTAACAAAAGTTGCTCCTAATAATAATATTTAGTGATGACAAAAAATTCTACATTAAAATTGATATTTAGTGGTGATAAAAGTCACCATTAAACCATTTAGTGGTGAGACCCCATTAATTTGGTTTTTACAAAATGTCGCCACTAAAAGGACTTTTAACATTGACCAAAGTCACTACAAAATTTTTTTAATTTAAAAGAATTTTAGAAGATTTTTTATTTCATTTAAAATTTATTTCATAATCTTAGTTGGTAATTTTCGGTAATTGTTAAAAGGGACTATTAGTAGCAATCTTTAGAAGGTGCCATTAAAGCCACTTTTAAAGGCAACTTTTAAAGGTCGCTACTTAAAGTTTTGGCACCAAAATTATTTTGGTTGTCAAGAAAAAGTTTTAAGATCTTAAGAGTTCTAATGGCAATTTATTTTGAGTTGCCATTAAAAAGTATTTTGTGCTGACATTTTATCTTTGGAAACGACTTTTAATAGTGACTTTTATTGTGTCACTACTAAAGTTTCACCAAAATGAAAGATACCCTTTTCAGCTACGATTTTTAGTGACGGCTTAAAATAATCGTCACTAAAAGTGTACTTTTAGGGACAATCTTTTTGGTCGTGGTTAAAAATATTTTTTTTGGTATTGTATTTGTATGAAATAGTGGTACATGTATATGCTTTTACATTATTTTAAATATTATCAAACAAAATTTGTGTTTTTTATTTAAATTTCAAGTTTTGCCTAACTTTTAGCAACAATCTTTTTAGTCATGGCTAATAATATGTTTTTGGGTATTGTATTGGTATGAAATAGTGATATATGCATACGCTTTTACATTATTTTAAATATTATCAAAAAAATTTTATGTATTTTATTTACATTTCAAGTTTTGCCTTACAATTGGTTAGCTCCTCACCTTACAAGTCTCATTCTCATATTAGTTTTACTATTTGTAAACCCTTAATGCATTTTATCTATGAATGTTGGGCCTTTTATTTTTTAGGTTTATTTTTGGGAAAAAGGAATTTACAATTTTAAGCAAAGTTTATGAGTAATCTTTAGCAGTTTTTTATTTACAAATTTATTGATTTAATTCATATATCTTCTACAATTTTATGTGCCATTTTTTATTAATAATTATTATTTTTTAATTTTAGACATTTATTTGCATGTATAAATTGTTTTATAAATTAGTATATAAGTATTTATTGTTAAAGTAATTTATTTATGTTAATTTATAGACATTTTATCATATAAGGGTATTTTGAATTTAATAACTTATCTACCCTAAAAGGGATATACTTTTAAATTTGAAATATTCTAAAGATAGATTCTATGTTTTAACTATCAGATACACAATTATCGTATAAAATTGCATACCCAAAGGGGGTCATTATATACTTTAACTAGAATTTCATATAATATTATTTTATAAGGATATCTTAAATTTAATAGTCTATTTGACCAAGGGAGATTGTAATAACCTGAGGCACGGGTTTAAGGCTAGTAACAGACAAATGGAAAAAAAAAATTTCTTTCTTTTTCTCTCCTTTTTGCTGTCATTTTTCTATTATACCAAATATACCCCCATTTGCTTAATTAAAGTTTGGGTTTTAGGTCATTTCTTATCTCCATCTTCTGCAGCACATTTTCTTCCACCTACCACCATCTTTTCATTCAGAGAGCAAGGGCAGGAGACGAACAAAAACATCTACAACCCATCATCCATTTTTTACTGCAACTTGCTTCTTCTTGCTTCAGTTTCTGCACGCCACTTCTTGATACAACTTGGGCTACATTAAGCTATTTTCAAGCATCATATTTTCGTGCTAAATGGTCTCTGTTTTAGGTAGAATATTTAGTGTTGGGGTGGCTGGTAAGACACATTTATCTCCTCCTTCAAGCTTTCCTACTTAATGGCTTATTATGTCCTCTAATGTTGCTCACAAAAAGCCACCCTTCATGCCTTTCTTTTCTCCCTAACTCTCAGCTATTTTGGTGGAGAAGGAATGGTGTATGGAGTTGCTTGGTAAGTGTGGTCTTGGGGAGCCAAGGAAGTGAGAGGGCTACATTTAGTTTGAGCTTTAAAACTCAAGCTTGCATTGTGTAGGTGTTCTTCTCTCTTGTGGTGTTAATTCTTCCCTTTTGATATCTCCAATCTGTGGTGTCCGTTGCCATGAACTCTATATGTGTTATTGTAGCTAAAAGTGGAGGGGATTGAGTAGCCTTGTAATTGGGGGTATGTACACATATATATGAAACATAGCTAGAAAAAAAATAAATGAAGACAATGGGATTTTGGTATTATGACCCCATATTATTTTGAGCTGTCATTAATCAACAGAATTCAAGGGATTAAATACTAAAAAATTTTAAATATAAGAATTTTGGAAATTTTATGGGGAGAATTAATTAAGACGAGTAATTAGGAAAGTATATTGTCTATTTGGTACTAGAAATGTCGTGAGAAGCATACATAAAGGGAATGAATTGCATTTCTAGATAGGTATATGATTTAGTCCTTATCACTTAGAGTGCCACTTTGTTAAGTGAACCAAGGAATGAAAGCCAAAGCTATTAGATGAAAATAAGAATTTTAATTTTACTTTCCATTGATGATCAGTCTATTGTTTGATTTTTAGGGTTATGCTTATTTTTAGATCCTTATACCTTAACTTATGACTCTTTGAAATCATGAAGTAGTTTATAGATGAAGTATGTATACTTTAATAGTGGTTGGAATTGGGAGATTTTTTTTTTGTTGAAATTGTAGTTTAAGCGAATAGGTTCATATTAGTATTATGTTAAAGGGGTCAAACTAGTCACTATGACTTAAGAGAACTTCTTCATTTTATTATTATTATGAAACAAACGGGCAGTGTTCCAATACTAAGACTCTGTGAACTAGTGTTGTAGGACTTTTGGGGAGAAATAGGAATACCAAGAATTTAGTAAAGGATACGATAAGAAATTATTTTGATGTCATCTTAAAGGGTGAGTAAATAATGTTAACTATACCTTTTATTTCAAGATTTGTGTTACATACTCCTCAATTATTGTATTTACTTTATTAAATACGTTTCTGATTAATCACGTTAATGAATTTACTTTCTTAAATATGTTTTTTGATTATTTACGTGCTTGAATGCTTATTGAGTATTTTTGGACTATGGGAATAATTATTGATCTACTCTGTTAGATGTTGGGACTATAAGTACATATGAATTAGAATTTGATTTACTTTGAGTATGTATTTTTGAGATTATTTCTAGTGGGAACTATCTATTTCAGAATCCTGTAGCTAATCGCAATAGAGGTTAGCCATAGTGCATTGTGAGGAGTACTTCAGTTAGCAGATGTGTTATTAGCCCTGTGTGGTTGGCCACCATGCGTAGATTTGATCTTATTTTCACAAGCAAGTTGCTTACCGTCTATGTTACTTACCCTCGCGGGCTATGTGCTCTGCGTCTAACTAAATTTGGTACTGATTAGATGTTTCCCACTACATTGAGACTTGACTTATGTAGAAATTTCTTGTATATGTATATAGATATATATATATATATTGTTACTTTTATAGTTTCCCTCGTAAATTAATGTTTGAATAAGATCTTATTATTTTTACACCGTATAGTTAGCCTTGTTTACTCACTGAGTTTTGTCTCACTTTTTTCATTTTCTATTTGTCTTAGATAGTAGGTTTGAGCCTAATCCCCCCTCAGTAGCTCAGCGTTGACACTTTCCTACATTCTTGGTAGGCCCACATTTGTTTGTGTAGGCATCTTTTGTTATTGTTTTAGAATTCATTTTGTATTGTAAACTATGGTCTAGAGCTCCACTAAGTCACAGATAGGAATTTCCCCCACCTTTAGAAACTAATGTATTTTAGTCTAGATTGATAGCTAAATTTCTTTCTGATATTTTGGAACTAGTTAACTGATTTGTAGAAATTTCGGGAGATCCAATTTATAGGAGAGACTGCCAAAATTTCTACAAGAGTCTTTGGAACTATACTTGCATAATGCTTATATGATTTGTGATTGTTGTATTTGGTTATGATCTTTGGTATTAAATCCTAGGGATATTCTTTAGTGATGGGTAGAATTTTGTTTAGTGCTGGCTTACGGAAGAAAGTTTGGCTATCTTCTGTGTCGGTCACACCTATGGTTGTGGGATGTGACAAATTGGTATCAAAGCTTGAGTCTTTCTATAGTCTTGTGGAGTAAGTGTTCTTCGATGGGATCTCAATTATTGTTATAAACTCGGGCATAACCATAATTGAGATGTCACTGAAGGCCTTATAGGGTGTCCTGACTTATTCCTTTAGGTTTATTGTCTTGTTGAATGTGATGATGATTCATCCTAAATACAATATGGAGAATGATCTGAATGTTTGTTATTTTTGTTGTAGAGTGGATATGCCTCCTAAAATTCGTTTAGTTAATAGATTAGCTATTGTAGATGAGGCTTCTACAAGTGCATCAACACAACAAGCTACCTCGCCTATTAGGGGCCGTGGTTGAGGTCAGGGTAAGGGTCATGGGACTATTTGACCCCTTTGGCAGGCTTCACTTATCGATAGAGTAGAGCCTTCGCAGCCCCTAGATGCCCTTAGAGGAAGTTGCACCACTAGTTCAGCCAAGACCAGTAAAGCCTCAAGTTGTGAGAGAGGAAAGAGAGGTTTCAGTAACCCTTTCTCAGTTTATAAAATTAAAGCCTTCCACTTATTCCGAAACAGATAGTCAAGAGGATCCTCAGCAATTTATTGATGGCATTTAGAAGATATGCAGAGCTTTGAGTTGCCTGAGTGCAAAGTTAGCTGAGTTTGCTGGGTTTCGGTTACAGGATGCAACTTACATATAGTATCAAACTTTGTTGGGTGAAAGGCTAGTTGCAGCACCCCAATGTTATGGGAAGAATTTAGGGGATTTTTTATGGATCGTTTCTTGCCACAGAGTGTTTGAGATGATAGGGTAAAGAGTTTAAGGGTTTAAAATTGATTCCAGGCATGAGTGTTTCTGATTATGACATCCGTTTCTCATAGTTGTCTCAATATGCCTTACATCTAGTCCCTACTAAGAGGGACAGGATCAAGCGGTTTGTAAATAGGTTGCCTCAAATATTGTATAGGGTGATTGCTTCATAGATGAATCTTTTTCCTTCATATTCAGCTGTTGTAGATTGTGTACATATGATAGAGATGAGGTATAGGGAGGAGGACACTTCTCAGAGAGAAAGGAAGCATGATAGTGAAGGGAGGCATAGAAGTAGTTCATTTACAACTGGATCTTCTCATGAGCCTAGGCCTCAAAGTCATCAGAGACCTACTTAGGCCTTTATAGGATCTCCAACTTCATTTTCCACTAGTATTGACAGGCACAAAGTATTGTTTCGAGATGTTAACATAGTGCCTACCTCAGTTTCTAATCAGTCTTATTAGTCTAGGGGTCCTTGTTTTATTTATGGGAAGATACATACCGGCACTTGCTACAGGGAGATGGGAGCATGCTTTTGTTATGGGCAAGTTGGACATTTGGTGAGAGATTACTCTCAGCGTTATCCTAATTCTAGTTAGAGATCAATTTTACCTACTAGACAATTTCAAACAAGGGCTCAATCTATTGGTATAGTTATAGTTCAGAGTGGTGGAGGTAGCAGCAGTGGGGTAGTAGTAGGCAGAGTTCAAGCGACTGTAGGATATGGTCAGGCTTAAGTCTTTGCATTAAATAGACAGGATGCATAATCATCTAATGTCATGGTAATAGGTACACTTATAGTCTGTTCATATGCTACTTATTCATTATTTGATCTTGGCTCTACACATTCCTATATATCTTCATATTTTGCAAAGAAGATTGGTAAGGACTCTGAAAAATTAGATTGTCCACTACAAGTTGTGACCCCAAAGGGGGAATCTATAATAGTTGATCAGATGTATAAGGCTTGTGTGATTATAGTAGCCGATTGCGAGACATTAGCTGATTTAATAATACTTGCAATAGCAGAGTTTAATGTGATACTCAGAATGGATTGGTTAGCATCTTGCTATTTTAAGTTAGTAAGATGCAACTTTCCAAGTAAGCCTCCTCTTGTCATTCAAGGTGATCGAAATGAAGTACCAAATAACTTAATATCTGTTACAGAAGCTCAAGGGCTTTTAAAGAAAGGGTGTCAGGGATATTTAGCGATGGTTCAAGATATGGAAGTGCAGATTCCAACAATAGAACAAGTTTTGGTGGTAAAAGAATGTCCTAATATTTTTTCTGAGGAATTATTAGAGTTGCCCCCAGAAAGGGAAATTGAATTTTGTATTGATGTACTATTGGGTATTCAGCCTATATCCATTCCTCCTTATAGAATGGCGCCCATGGAACTCAGTGAATTAAAGAATCAATTGCAAGACTTGTTGGATAAGGGTTTTATTCCTAACACATCCCCTTGGGGTGTTCATGAACTTTTTGTTAAGAAGAAGGATAGTTCTCTCCGTTTATGTGTAGATTACAAGTAGCTGAACAAAGTGACAATGAAGAATAAATATCCCTTACCTCGTATAAATGATCTATTTGACCAATTGGAGGGAGCTCAATATTTTTCAAAAATTGACTTGCGATCGAGTTATCATCAGTTGAGAATAAGAGGCAAAGATATCCCTAAAACTGCTTTTAGAACTTGATATGGTTACTATGAATTTTTAGTAATCTCATTTGGGTTAACTAATGCCCCAGCTACATTTATGGACTTGATGAATTGGGTTTTCAAGCTGTTCCTATATCGATTTGTCATTATCTTTATTGATGACATTTTAGTTTATTCTAAGAGTCATGAAGAGCATGAGCAACACCTAAGAATGGCATTACAAGTGTTAAGGGAACACCAATTGTATGCTAAATTTTCTAAATGCCAATTTTAGCTAGAGAAAATAGCCTTCTTGGGTCATGTAATCTCAAAAGATAGGGTGCAAGTAGATCCAAGTAAAGTGGAAGTTATTCAAAAATGGTAGAGACGTACTACCATTACAGAGGTCCATAGTTTTTTAGGTTTAGTAGGCTATTATCGTCAGTTTGTTAAAGACTTTTCTGAAATAGCCGCATCATTAACAAGATTAACCTAGAAGAATGTGAAATTTCAGTGGTTTGAGGCTTGTGAAGAGGATTTTTAGAAATTAAAAGATTATCTGACTTCTACACCAGTTTTGATGTTACCCTCGAGCCTAGAGGTTATGTTGTATACTATGATGCTTTTAAGGTAAGCTTAGGATGTGTATTGATGCAGCATGGTCATGTGATTGCTTATGTCTCTAAACAACTTAAGAAGCATGAGCAGAATTACCCAACTTATGATTTAGAGATGGCGGTAGTGGTCTTTGCTATCAAAATTTAGAGGCATTATTTATGTGGTGAAACATATGAGATTTACACATATCACAAAAGCCTCAAATATATCTTCCAATAGTGAGATCTGAATCTAAGGCAAAGGCAGTGGATGGAGTTACTTAAAGATTGTGATTGTACTATTTTGTATCATTCAGGAAAAGTTAATATGGTGGCAAATGCTCTGAGCAGGAAATCCATGGGAAGTTTAAGCCATATTACGAAGACAAGAAGGCCATTAATTGTAGATCTCCATAAAATTGAGGGTTAGGAGTCCAATTTGAGATTAAAAAGCCAGGAGTATTTTTAGCTCATGTACAATTATGTGTTGGACGTGTTCAAATAGTCACTTACGTTCCCATTTTGGACAATTTGATGCCACTTTGATACCAAATTAAGCTACAATTTGCTCTTAAATAAAAATTAGACCAAATGATTGAATTTTGACATGAAATTTAGCAGACATTTAGATTTCATTTAGAACTTTTTATAGATTTAACAACACAATTTTTATAGCTCTATAAAATTTATTATCATTTTTTAAAATTGGCTGAATTATGTAGAATTACCTTGTCTCTGTTCATTTGATCCGCTTTAGTTTTTTATATATTTGAGGGGTCAAACGAACTCCAATGTTTATTAAATTTTATAGGTATATAGTTGGTATTATAAACTTTCCATATTCATTGAAATCACTCAATTTGGAGTTGTATAGTTCAAGACATGTATTTCCAAAGTTTTAGGCCTGTATATACACGAAAATCTAATAGTGGTACTGTTTCATTAAATTTTTGTAAATCAAATGAATTTGTTTTGATATAAAATTTTTATAGCATATAGTTCATGGCATGAAATTTCCAGAAAGTTCTCATTTGCATAAATTAGAATTTTTTAATTCAAGTTATGAATTTGAAAAGATTGTGATAGAATTATGGAATGACTTGAAAATGGTATAATTATGCTAGTTTGTGATGTTTGACCTTAAACCCGGATTCCATATTTCTTTTTGTGATATTTTTTATTGAACAAGCATATTGAGGATGAAAGTTGAGATTGGTAAGTTGAAATGGTACAATTAAGTAAATATGAAATATTTTGACTTTTAATATCGATAATTTTTATTGTTAAAAGTGTTGAATATATGAAAAATAATGTTATAAACACAAAGTGGTATAGAATTTGTGCTATCTTATATGATAAACACACAGCCCAGGAGAAAAGAAGTGGAACCAAAAACAAATAGATTGCTTTTTTATGGGCCTCAACAAAGCGGTATCAAATAGCTAGGTAGCAATTTTTCTTATTTTTGGACAAGCATCAGCATCTCATATTGGAAAGGAGAATCAAAAGTAATGACTAACGTAGTTATGTATGGCCAGTGAAATATGGGACTATCTTAAACCAACCAGTTTAATTCATCCAGCCCTCAAACAAAAAATATTTAACAAAATTTCAAGAAAGAAAAATCAAATCTTACGAAATTGTTGCTTAACGTCGGGACTGCTAAGGTCAAATTTTTTTGAAGTGTCCTAATCAAGAAGTGTAAGAGATATGTAATGAATTCTTTACACGCCAGAGAAGATTGTATACAACACTATATTTGTAGACAATCATGTAACTGCAGCATCCAGGATGAGAGTCGAGGGAAAAATAAGTAATGAAAGTGAATTATTCCCACTAATACTAGAAAGTTGATAGATGTTGATTTAGAATATAAAGTCAACTTAATGGAATGGGATACAGCTGTAGGATGTAGGCAAACTCGAATATATGACCATCTGTAGCGGTACGACAACTGAATCCAAGCACAACAAATGCTAAAATATAAATCAAATTAAATAATAACACGGGAGATGAAGAAAAAGAAGCTCGGATGTGATGTGGATCATCTCTAGTCCTACAACAATTGGAGGAATCCAGTTATAGCATTTTAAAAGTTTTTTTTTATTTAAGTTTTAAATTAGGGAGAATTATAGTTAAAAATTTAAAATTTAAAAAAATTATTCTAAAAGATTTATTACTACTAAATTAATTTTAGTTAAAATTAATGGTAATTTATTTTAAAATAATAATAACAAGTCTTTCAGAATAATTATTTATAAATTTAAGTCCTCAACTGTAATTCTTTCCTTAAATTACATTATTGATAATAAAAAGAAAATAATTAAAAGATTAAAAATTATAACTATAAATAAAAATAAATTATACTTAACAAAATTTTAACTATATAATGCAATTAAAATATGTTACATGCAATATTTACTTACAATTATAATTTTTTATCTTTCAATTACACTTTTTACTTTCAAACTTATAAGATTTAAACCCATTAAAAAAAAACTCAAAAAAGTTTAACTGAATCTCTCTCCAATCGCACGACAACGGAAGGAGATCCAAATTCGTTTGGACGACAGCAAAGACAGGAGGTAAGAAGAGGTCATACCCTCATAGCTTAGATAGAAGCATCACACAGAACCATCACAAGGAAGATAGTAATTTCCTCCAGGAACAACTTTTTCTTCTGTTCCAAATAGGAGGTTTCCAATAGATGATTAAATTGCTAGTTTCTCTTAAAAAAAATTCGAAGTGTCACTTGTTTCAGTTGCTTTTTTAACTTAATCAAAAAGGATTTTACTAAATTAAAATAAAATTTCGGTAAAAATTTTCCTTACAAAATATAAAAGTGTCAAATGTTGTATTTGCTTTGGAATTTAATAAAAAAAAGATTTACTTGCAATATAGGTAAGTATGATTGATTGACTGAAAGATGGGTATCGTGTACCCATGAATAATAATAATAATAATAATAATCAATTCCAATATTCAAATGATATCATGTTTTTTAAACAAAATTTCGAAGTCACATATTCTTGACATGATATTTGTTACTATTATTAAGAAGACCAAAAATCACAAGAAAAAAATGAAAGCATTCGAAAAGAGAAAAAGGCTATGACCAATAAAAAAAAAGAGAGAAAAAGAATAAAGATATAGGTAGCACTAAAATAATTCGTTAGGTAATAAAACAAAAAATGGCTAGAGGGAAAAGTAAAAGATTATTTACGGGAGAAAAGGAAAGAGAGATAGAATAAGGCTTCGTTTGGTAAAAAGAAGAGGGCATTCATAAAATGGGAAAGGAAATGGAAGAGTAGGGAAAATATGTTTGGTATACAAGGTGATATTTTTTTTGGGAAAGTTAAAACCTTTAATGTAGGAGACTATAAACCTTCACACATTTGATAGAAAGTAGTCTGACTTGAGGGAAAACAAATTTTCAGACCATCTTACCCTTATGTATTTGAATTTTTGTTGTAGAGATAATCAAAATTAATTTTTTTAAAATTAAAATATTATTATTTTTATTATTATCAGAAATAAAAAATAATTATTTTTCTTATTTATTATTATTGATAATTTAAAATAATTATTTTATTATATTTTATAATTATTAACAATAAAAAATAATTAAGAATATTTTGTTCTTTCAATCTCTCTTTTATTTTATTTCAAATATAAAAAAAATAAAAGCATTCATATTTTTTTTCCATCATACCAAATATAATTATGGGGTACAAAATTCCATTCTATTCTTATTTCATTTCCCATTCCTATTCCATCAAAAACTAATCTCCTATACCAAACAAGATCTAAGTGAATTTTTAACGAAGGCAAAAGGGTGAAAGAGGAAAAGTAAAAGACAATATATTATTCAGATGAAGTTTATTGAAAAAGGAAAAATAAAAAGGAATGGAATGACAGTGACATTTCAAGAGAAAAAAGAAAAGTTTACTACCAACTTTCTTATATATATATATATATATATATGAGAAAAATAACATCTAAATCTTTAATTTTAAAAATAAATATTGATTGATTTTAAAAATAAAAGGTTAATAGATTTATAATCTGTCCTATAAAGACAAAAATTCTGCAGTGTAATCTCAAAAAGCATAAATGATAACTTTTAAAAAAATGAGTGATAATTTTGAAAAGCATAAATGATAATTAAGTGATAATAATTTTTATATTTCTATCTAATAGTTATAACAAATTAAAAATACTTTCATAACTTCATGAAACCCATGTTGTAACTTTAATAAATATGTATGGTAATTAAGTGATATTAATTTTTATATTTTAATCTAGTAGTTGTAACAAAAGAAATGATGTTCACTAAAATAATGGCACCGCAAGTGTACAGGTCATAGAAATAGTACGTGATGAGTCAAGGTCGTTTCCTCAGAGAATCAATACGATTAATGATTAGGCATTAGATTTCTCATATTTGTTTTAGTTAAACAAATTAAGTTGTGATTGAATTTTTGTGAAAATTAATTCAAGTGCACCTAATAGTAATGAAAATTATGCTAAATAAAATTAAGCAATTAAAAACACCTTAGGAATTCTAATCCTCTTTTTACACAATGCCAATCATTTCCCTTTTTAATTAATTGGCTTAATGCCAAGTTTATAGTCAAAGGTCTAATTAGGTAAAAATGTCTTTCGATCCATTTAAATCTATATATCAACTCAACTCTTTGATGTCTTAATTGAGAAGTTAACATACAATTAGGCTCAGACCTTATCTAGACTACCTAGGGCCTTTGAGTATATTTCTATCCTAAGTGCAAATTAGACTATATTTAATTTTAAGTTGCTCAATCAATGGTCTATAAGTAATTCCTTTCTTTCAAAGGCTAACTACAAAACCCATAATCAAATTAGAGGTGGCCAATCAATAGAATGAAACCATAATTCAGATTAAGCAATAAAATCTCTAATAATCCAACATAATCAAAAGGGAAATAATTTCCAAAGCTCAAAGGTTCATAGAATCCCTAAGGGTTACAAGATTTAGCCACTCATAGCTTGAAATCCATAGACAAGTTCAACAAACATATTAACAAATACATTAACTTGGAGAGAAGATAAAGTAGAAACACCTAATCAAAATAATGTTGGATAGAATCAACGATTTCTCGATTAATATGAAGCTTCCCCAACACCTTTTGTGCATTTTTTCACTCTCCCAGTTGACCAGAAGCGGCTTCCCTTTGCTTAATGACAAAGCCCTAGCTTTCTCTCACGTTTTTTTAGCTCACAAATTAAAGCTATGCATTTCAGAGGCTGATCTTGCTATGGCAAGGAGTGACTCTCGCTATAGCGAGAGCTTATAGGCACCCATATTTCTATTGATATTGCTACTGCTAGCGCTATGGCTAGGAGCTTCTTGAAATTTGTATGCAACGAGACTTCGTTATGGTGAAGTGACATCCTCGCTACAGCGAAAGCACATCCTCGCTACAGCGAATTATGTTCTAGCTGTAGTGAGAGGACTTATTCCACTTTCCTTTTTATTTTTCAACTTCTCTCTCTTTTCTCATTTCTTTCTACAATCTTCTACCTTCTCCTGAAATAAAAATCAATCATAAAATGAAGCTCAAAATGGATAAAGATATCACAATTGAAACATTTTCTTTATTTTGTTTGATTGAATAAAAATTTAGCTATGTTAGTCAAGAGAAAAGTACTTTGCCTCCCTAATTTATTATGAAATATATTTCTTTCTCATCCAAAATTAGGGAGTCATCAAACTCCTCCACACTTATATTCTTGCTAGTCCTCAAGCAATTCCTAGAAAATATTAATCAATGTGGTTGTTAACTACTTCTTTTTCACAATCAATGCCTAATCAACCCAATTTTTAGATTCCTTCACACTTGGAATGAAACTAATGTCAGAAGCAGAAGCTCAGCAAAACTTAAATTGAATTTCGAAACCAATGTACTCATAGTAACATGCTCCTGATTTCTAAAGTGTGTGTGTGTGTTTCACAGATAGATTTTTGTAAGAAGCAATCAAGTAATCTTCAATAAACTTTTAATGTACTTTCAAGACCTAATCCAATTATCTACTCTAACTTCAATCTTTAAAATTTATTAAGAGAGGTCTTTATTGTTCAACAGAGTACTACTCTCAGCACAATCATTCTCATTCTTCTTCTTTTTTTTTTTTAATTTATTTCTCCTTCTTAATTCTCTTAATCCTTTTGACGTGAATGGCAACATTGATTATGAAGCCACCTGGTTACTTAGATTAAGGAAATCCTCAGAGTGCTTATTAGCATACTCTTAGTTTCATCACTGTTTGATGCAAAAGTTCACACTTCTTGGTGCAAACTCCCGATTACTGAGTAATTTCAACTATTGGAGTAGAGATATATCTATATTTTAGTTTTTTTCACTAAATATCCTTCTCAAATGACAATTAAATATCCATTAGAAGTAGATAAATTGGGGAGATCTAAAAAAATAAATGGGGGCTAACTAAAGAAAAAGCTTGAATTACTTCAATAATCGTCTTGCTGAGAAGTGCTTTACTATAACTACATTACTTGCTTTGTTCATTTCAAGTTTGCCTAACCCCCATATTCATTGTTTAGTACTAATCTAAAGCAAGGGGGGCTGAATATGGTTAAAATTGGGGGCATTATGGTGGACTGATTATGATTGATATAACTCTCCTCATTATTTAAATTTGTATGTCTGCCTAGCCTATATTTTCTTTCCCTTACACCTAAAGATAACATTGTCCGCAATGTGTAAAAGAAGAAATATTGAAACAAAAATGTAGAAGTAAAGTGGGGCGAAGGGAAGGGATGTAAGGAGAAAGAAAAAAATGGGACTCCCCTAATATGAAAAGTTAAGGATGAAAGGGATGTGTGTGAACAACTCCTGTATCTGAGAGACCAAAAATATACAGAGACCATGCAGTAAACAGTAAGTTGATGTTAGATATAAGACATCAATTATAAAACTAACAAGTGTAGAATCTAAAAACATAACGATATACAGTGATCCATATACAGTTATCCAAAATTGAAAGTAGAGAAATAAGAAGGATCATGTAAATAACATAAAAGTTCTATGAGTTAGAGGCCCAGGCATATCCTGTAGTGCAGGGTCTTGTGGAAGAACAATGATCGAGGACTGAGGAACCTCTAGAGGTAGAGGTAGAGGGGCAGGTATCAGATAATCCACAAGCATTTGCAACTGATCCTTCATTGACAGGATATGCCCCTCTAGCCTATCAATGAAATCCCTCACCCAGCCCTCAAACTGAGTTTGAGGTGGTTCATCCTGCATCATCGGCTTTAGAGTACCCACTCGCTGTTGTGGAGGAGGTAGAGATGCTTTAAGCTATATTTGTGCTGGTGCCCAATGTCTACAGGGTCTTCCTGGCTCATCTTTCATGCTATTATATTTAAAAGGCCCTTTGGTTTGAACTAAGCATTATTTTTGGATACTCGGCTTCCCCTCATTGAGAGTAACTCAGTAAGCATATGGGGGTATGCTAAGCTTGCCTAATCTGACCTTGCCACTTGCTTGAAGTTGAGGAACATAAGACGGGAAATATTCACCCATTGCCTGGTCATAAACACCAAGTCAACACAGCTCATTTTTAGATCATGTCAGACCCATGAGAACTAGTCAAAATGTTACTGGTGATGAATTGCAACTAATATCGAGCAGGCATATTCAGTTAGTTGACTGGATACACTTTATTAGTCAGTCTTGCTCGTCCTTCATTCGCAATTGTTGTCTCCACCTCTTCCCATGGAATAGACTATTGATTCGCCAAGTAAGATTGCAAGGCATATTCTGCGACATCAGGTAATTTATAAAAGTCTTGAATGGCCTTCTCATTGATTCATACCCAGGCAGAGTAGTAATAGTATTCATCCTCATCCTCCTCTGTGTCTTCAAAATTTGCATACAGTTATTGGATCATCAGAGGAATCCGATGCACTGACTTTTTTATGAAACCTTGCAGTCCATGCGATTCAAAGTCACTGTAGGTGAGATCCAAGATGTAGGGCTCATAATATTTATCTTTAACTACACCTTGATAAGAGAAAAGTCGCTCAAAGTGAAATTTGGCTCTGGAAGAAGCAAATCGGTCCTTGTTGTAAGATTTCTTCTTTTGCTTCAAGGAAGATGCTTCAGTGGTCTTGGTTTACTTTTTGGGGGCCATAAACTCTGAAATCCAAATAACAATAAAAAAGAAACCAGTGTCAGTAGCTATAGCAAACCACAAAACAAGCAGGGGCAAATATGATGTCTATAGGCACAGTGATGAAAAGGAAAAATTTGTAAATCAAATGAATGTGACATGCTTATAATATGGAAATGAACCTCAGAGAGCAAACAAGGTGGTAGGAGAAAAGAAACATTGAAGTAAACAAAGCAAGAAGTGCCCAGAAAAAAAAAATAGTTCGTTCTGGGAAAAACGTTCAAACTCGCTATAACGAGTTTATTCTTGCTATAGCGAGAACGAGCAAATTTTTGAAAATGTTGATTTAGGCCGAAAAAAACCAAATTAATGAGAACTTCCTGTACAGAAATAGTCGACCAATAGAATGCAACCAGAAATGTTGACCTATTGACCTCTAATTATATAGATAAATGCACAAAAAGAATTTCAGCCCTAATGACCACAGACACAACTAAACAGGCAATGATTGAGGAAATAAAAGAGGCGAACAACGTACCTGATGCAAGGAAAGTGATGTACGAAGGGAATGGGAGCGTGGAAGGCAAGAAATTCAGCGAAAGAAAGGAGGAAAGGAATGGGAGGCTCAATCACGCAGTAGCAAGGAATAGCGAGAATGAAAAAAAAATAGTGGAGTGTATTTGAAGGTAATTTCATTATTAGGTTAATTAAAATTAGGGGTTTTTTAATTTAATTTTTAATTTAAAATATATTATTATTATTATTATTTTGTTTTTTATGATCAGAGACCTTGCTATTGCCTAGGCAGTAGTGAGGGGATCTTTGGAAGAAGTACCAAAAGCAGAGCTGCTGGTTTCGCAATGGCGAAATCGCAATGGCGAAAGTGCCTCTCGCAATGGCGAGCATACTTAGGTAATTCTTGGTAGCTGAAGAATCTCACTATAGCTAGGCTATAGCGAGAAACTCTCCAGTGTTTGTACTGGTCCATGAGCATACTACAGTTATTATAGCGAGTTGGCCATATCACAATAGCGAGGATACTTGAAAAATTTTCCCAACACATTTCACTTGCCATGGCCGGGCTATAGCAAGATACTTTCTGGACTTTGTACTAGATTGGAAACACAAGGATTTCACTATGGCAAAATGGTGTTCTCGCTATAGCGAAAATTTTTTTTGAATGATTAACCCCCCGCCTAAATGTTCAAATAAGTACCTTCGAACCCTATTTACACCTCCTATCATACAATTATTTAACCCATTGCCATCAAACTTTAACCAAACATAATCTAATAATCAAGATTACTAGAATACTGATATGCAATTCAAATCAATAGTTAGAAACTCCCTGAAAATCATGATTAGACTTGTCCTTTCTTACCAACAGCTTGTTCTCGAATATCCAACATTTCAACACCAACATAGAACCTACAAAACACATAGAGAAAAAGGAAGATCAAACCAAGGACAAAAAGAATATCAAACTAAAACATAAGAACAAGAAGAAAACTTGGGTTGCCTCCTAAGTAGTGTTTGGTTTATAGTCCTCAGCCAGACTTTGTCAGCCAATCAAGGAGGTTAAGCGAAGCTATGGACCATTGTCTATCAGTCTATCTCACCACCTAAATAATGTTTAAGCCTTTGACCATTTACTTTAAAATTGATCTCCTGACTTCTCATCTTTAACTTCGATAACTCCATAAGGTGTCACAAAGATGACTTTAAACTGACCAGACCACCTGGATCTCAATTTACCTGGAAACAATTTCAAACGAGAATTATAAAGCAACACAAGGTCTCCAGGTTCAAACTTTCTTGGTAAGATGTGTCTATTATGAATTCTTTTGGTCCTTTCTTTGTAAATTTTAGAACTCTCAAAAGTCTGCAATCTAAACTCATCTAATTCATTTAGCTGCAGTAGGCTTTTCTCATATACTTTATTTATATCAAAATTTAATTTCTTTATAGCCCAAAATGCCTTATACTCTAGCTCAATAGACAAATGACAAGCTTTGCCAAAAACTAATTAATAAGGAGACATACCTATTGGAGACTTAAAAGCTGTCCTATATGCCCATAAAACATCATCAAGCTTATCCGCCCAATCTTTTTTAGTGGGACTCATAGTTTTTTCTAAAATTCTTTTTATTTCTCTATTGGACACTTCACACAACCCGTTGGTTTGAGAGTGATATGCCAATACCATCTTATGATTGACTCCATATTTTGCAAACAAACCTTTGAACAACTTATTGTTAAAATAAGTTCCCTCATCACTAATGATTGCCCTAGGTGTACCAAAATGAGTAAAAATGTTCTTTTTCAAAAATCGCACCACTGTATTGGCATCATTAGAATGACAAGCCACAGCGTCAACCCACTTACTCACATACTAAACAGCGACCAATATATATTGATGGCTTCTAAATGAAACAAAAGGTCCTATAAAATCAATGCCTCACACATCAAATAATTCTACCTTAGGAATACCAGATTGGGGCATTTCATATCTCCTTGAGATGTTACCTATTCTTTGACATGCATCACAATGACAAACAAACAAGTAAGTATTTTTAAATAATGTAGGCCAATAATATTCAGATTGCAACACTTTGTATGCAGTATGTTGGCCACTAAAATGACCACCATAAAGAGCAATATGACAAGCATATAAAATATCATTTTTTTCATTTTGAAGCACACACTTTCTCAAAATTTGGTCAGCACACTTTTTATATAAAAAGGGTTCATCCTACACAAACCATTTCACATCATGCAAAAATTTTTTCTTTTGATAAGACTTTAATTCATCAGGCACAATACCACTAACCAAGTAATTGGCATAATCAACATACGGCAAAAACACACTATTCACAACAAATACAGACTCATCAGAAAAACTTTCATTAATTAATAAATCATTTACACACTCAGAATTATTCACAAATTTAGATAAATGATCAGCAACTTGGTTTTCAGTTCCTTTCCTATCAGCAATCTGCACATCAAATTCTTGCAATAATAAAACTCATCTAATTAACCTAGGTTTAGATTCTTTCTTACATAATAAATATCTTATAGCAGCATGACCAGTATGAACTATAACTCTAGTGCCCATCAAATACACTCTAAATTTCTCAAAAGCAAAGACAATAGCAAGCATTTTTTTTTCAGTAGTTGAGTAATTTACCTGTGCTCCAGCTAGAGTTTTGCTTACATAATAAATAGGATGAAAGATTTTTCTATGTCTTTAGCCAAGCATAGCTCCAACCACATAATTGCTTGCATCGCATATGACCTCAAAGGGTAGTGACCAATTGGGAGCCACAATAATTGGTGCTGTGATAAGTCTTTGCTTAAGCTTTTCAAAAGTTTTCAAGCAATTTGCATCAAACTTGAATAGGGTATTCTTTTCAAGCAATTGAGATAAAGGCTTCACTAACTTTGAAAAATCCTTGATGAATCTTCGATAGAACCCAGTATGTCCTAAGAAACTTCTAATAGCTTTCACATTGGTAGGTAGTAGTAATTGCTTAATAACTGAAACCTTAGCCCGATCCACCTCTAATCCTCTTTTTGACACCTTATGCCCAAGCACTATATCTTCACAAACTATGTAGTGATACTTTTCCTAATTGAGAACCAAATTTGTATCCTCACATCTTTGTAAAACTCTTATCAAATTATCCAAACATTCTTTAAAAGTGATGCCAAATACTAAAAAGTCATCCATAAAGACTTCCATGATATACTCAATCATGTCAGAGAAGATTGACATCATACATCTTTGAAATGTGGCAAGAGCATTACATAATCCAAAAGGCATTCGTCTAAATATGAAAGTTCCATATGGACATGTGAAAGTAGTTTTTTCTTGATCCTTAGGAGCGATTGTAATTTGATTGTAACTGGAATAGCCATCCAAGAAACAAAAGAATTCTTTTCCTGCTAGACGATCTAACATCTAATCGATGAATAGAAGTGGGAAATGATCCTTTCTTGTAGCTGTGTTCAACTTCTTGTAGTCTATACAAATTCTCCAACCTGTAACTGTTCTTGTGGCAATCATTTCATCCTTTTCATTGTTCACCACCGTCATTCCTCCCTTCTTAGGGATACATTACATTGGACTTACCCAGTTACTATTTGATATGGGATAGATAATACCAGCATCAAGCCACTTGATAATCTCTTTCTTGACCACTTCTTTCATTATAGGATTTAATTGCCTTTGATTCTCTACTGATTTCTTATGGTCATCTTTTAAGAGAATTTTGTGCATGCAAATGGCTAGACTAATCCCTTTTATATAGGCTATGGTCTAACCAATGGCCTTTTTGTACTTTTTTAACACTTTCAGCAGTTGTTTTTCTTAGAAAAATGTTAATGCAGACGAGACTATGACTAGTAAACTCTCTCATTCCCCTAAATAAGCATATGTAAAATGCGATGGAAAAGGTTTCAACTCCAAAATTAGAGGTTGCTCAATGGATGGTGGGAGAGCATGAGCTTCTCGTGAAAACAGCTTCAACAATTTAAATTGCCCATTCTGCTTAGGCACAGGTCTAAATGCATTGATTTTGTGCTCAACTTCTATTTTCATCACCTCTCCTATACTTTTTTTACTAACTAGTACTAATTCAAGAGGATCGGTGAAAGTAAAAGAATTCAATTCTTCTTAAATTACTTCTTCAATAATAGACACCCTTTAGTATTTTTCTACACTACTCAGATGCTTCATAGCTTTCTCTATATTAAAGGTGACTTGCTCATCTCCAAACTTCATTATAATTTGTCTTTTTTTCACATCAATGAGTGCTCTGCCAGTAGCTAGAAACAACCTCCCCACTATGAATGGGATATTTCTATCCTCGTCAATATCAAGCACAATAAAATTAGCAGAATAAATGAAAGGGCCAACCTTCACTAACACGTCTTTAATGATCCCATATGGATAAGAAAAGCTTCTATTAGCCAATTGTAAAGTGATAGTCGTTGGATTGACCTCACCAATTGTAGATTTCTAAAAATAGATAATGGTATGAGGTTTACAGTAGGTCCTAGATCACAAAGTGCTTGACCCTCAAACTTATCCCTAATCATGCAAGGGATAAAAAAAGAACTAGGATCTTTACACTTAGTTGGAAGATTGGATTTGAGTATATTAGTAGTCTCCTTTGTCCAAAAGTCACTGTTGCAAATTCGGTGAACCGTTTCTTCTTACTAAGTATATCTTTGAGGAACTTAGCATATTTAGGCATTTGCTCTAAAGCCTCAGAGAAGGAGATATTGATATGGAGTTACTTAAACATGTCCAAAAACTTCTTATACTGCTCATCAAGGACTTTCTTTTATAATCTCTATGGAAATAGAGGTAATAGCACCACTTTAGGATGCACCACTATCTTTTCTTCAGTTGTATTTGACTTTTTCACTTTAGACTTCCATTCCTTGTCCTTTTCTTTTGCATTCAAACTAGCAGTCTTGTCCTATTTTTTCTGTTGAAGTTCTTCATCTTCAATCTGAATTACACCTGACGGGCCTTTAGAATTCACCTTGTTTGGCTCCTTTACTTGAACTTGTACTTTAGGAGCTCTTTACTACTTCTTAAAGTGATAGCTTTACATTTTTCCTTGCCATCTCTCCTTGGATTAGGAATTGTATCACTTAGCAATCCTTTTTTATGCAGTGCGTTCATAGTAGAAGCTAACTGCCCTATTTGCACTTTTATATTCTTAAGAGAGGAATCCACCCTTGCATTAATGCTAGCTTGCTCTTCATTATTCTTGATTTGAGTAGTCATAAACTTAGTGAAAACATCTTCTAAATTAGTTTTGGGCTCTTGAATAGGCACATTTTACCTTGTCACTTAAGAGAACCCAGGAGGTTGAGTTGGCCTTGCTCTAGAAAATGATAGTTGATTAAGTGATGGACCATTCTTCAAAAAAAAAAAAATTCGGGTGATTACACCATGCAGGGTTGTAGGTGTTTGAGTAAGGGTTGTTTTGACTCGTTTAAAAGTTCCTTACATAATTCACTGTTTCTGATTGCATAAACATCAGGCACTGGTCTTGCATATTATCTCACCATATTGGTCACATGCAATATGAGTAACTTGTGTAGAACACGCATTTAAAGCAATCTTCTTTTACACTTGTGATTCTAGCAAATCAAAATGCTTATTCAATGCCGATAAAATAGCAGCCAGCTGAGCAAAAGAATCCTCTTTAGTATTAAATGTTTAGGGAATTGCTAGTCTTTCATCCCCCTAATGAGAATAACTTTCAGACAAATTATCCAGTATCTTCATTGCCTCATCTACTGGGAGTTGGTCATAGCTACCATTAAGAATCAAGGCTAGCATAGTGTCCTGTGCATTAAGTTTGGTGCAAAAGTTTTGTACAATGGCCCATTCATCCATGCCATGACTTGGACATTGTCTCATCAAATGTTTATACCTTTCCCAAGCCACATAAAGGCTCATCCAGTAATTGCTTGAAGTTGATTAAATTACGTCTAGCATCAGCAATTTTGTTATTTGGAATGAAGCGAGCTCTGAACTTTGCTTCTAAGTCATCCCAATTGTTAATAGATCCTTTCGGTAAATTTAACAACCATTCTTTTGCATCATCCTTGACAGGGATAAGGAATAATCTAAGCCTTAAGACATCCTTAGGCACTCCATTCTATTTGAAAAAGTCATAGACTTCCAAGAAGGATAATATGTGTCTATTAGCATCGTCTGTTGACTTACTACCAAACTGCCCATTCATTTGAAGTATTGAAATCATCACTGGCTTTAACTCAAAGTTTGCCTAAAAATTTGGTATTATAATGCTAGATTGAGTAGTTCTCAAGGTTCTTCCCATAAAATCCTTGATAGTCCGATTTTGATTATCTTCGTGTGTTATATTTGTAGTAAGAATATTTACCCCACTTTCAGGTTGAATTAGCACAGATCCCTCAGCTAAAATATTCTTCAAATTCTTTATCTTTCTAGGTGTTCTCTTGGATCTGGATTTAGGTGGCATAAACTAATGTACCTACAAAAACAAAGGAGCACAGATCAAGAATCTAACTAAACCACAGAAACTAAAAGGTAATAAACTAAGAAATTACTAATAAAATTACTACAACTAACAAATGAAACACAAATAAATAAGAGAGTGAATTAAAAGAAACTAAGTGCTTAAACTAAACTACTCAAAGTCCTTTAATTCTATTCACCAATTGCCTTGATTCCTCAGCAACGGTGCCAAAAACTTGATGCTCACAAGAATAATGGCACCGCAAGTGTACGAGCTGTAGGAATAGTATGCGATGAGTCAAGGTTGTTCCCTCAAAGAATCAATATGATTAATGATTTGGCATTAGATTTCTTATATTCGTTTTAGTTAAACAAATCAAGTTGTGATTGAATTTTTGTGAAAATTAATTCAAGTGCACTTAACAGTAATGAAAATGATACTAAATGAAATTAAGCAATTAAAAACACCTTAAGATTTCTAATCTTCTTTTTACACAATATTAATCATTTCCCTTTTTAATTAATTGGCTTAATGTCAATTTTATAGTCAAAGGTCTAATTAGGTGAGAAAGTCTTTCAATCCATTTAAACCCATATATCAACTTAACTCTTTGATGTCTCAATTGAGAAGTTAACATACAATTAAGCTCAGACCTTATCTAGACTACCTGGGGCCCTTGAGTATATTTTTATCCCAAGTGTAAATTAGACTATGTCTAATTTGAAGTTGCTCAATCAATGGTTTATAAGTAATTCCCTTCTTTCAAAGGCTAACTATAAAACCCATAATCAAACTAGAGGTGGTCAATCAATAGAATGAAACCATAATTCAAATTAAGTAATAAAATCTCCAATAATCCAACATAATCAAAATGGAAATAATTTCCAAAGCTCAAAGGTTCATAGAATCCCTAAGAGTTACAAGATTTAGCCACTCATGGCTTGAAATCCACAGACAAGTTTAGCAAACATATCTACAAATACATTAACTTAGAGAGAAGATAGAGTAGAAATACCTAATCAAAAGAATCTGGGACAGAATCAACGATTTCTCGATTAATATAAAGTTTTCCCAACACCTCTTATGCATTTTCTCACTCTCCCAGTTGACCAGAAGTGGCTTCCCTTTGCTCAATGACGAAGCCCTAGCTTTCTCTTGCATTTTTTTAGCTCACAAATCAAAACTGTGCATTTCATAGGCCGATCTCGCTATGACGAGGGGTGAGTTTTGCTATAGTGAAAGCTTATAGGCATTCAGATTTCTACTGATCTCATTACTGCTGGTGCTATAGCTAGGAGTTCCCTGGAATTTGTATGCAACGAAACTTCGTTATGGCGAAGTGACTTTCTCGTTACAGCGAAAGTGTATCCTCGCTACAGTGAATTGTGTTCTAGCTGTAGCGAGAGGATTTGTTCCACTTGCTTTTTTAGTTTTCAACTTCTCTTTCTTTGCTCATTTCTTGCTACAATCTTCTACTTTCTCCTGAGATAAAAATTAATCATAAAATGAGGTTCAAAATTGATAAAGATATCGCAATTGAAACATTTTTTTTTATTTTGTTTGATTGAGTAAAATTTTAGCCATGTTAGTCAAGAGAAAAGTATTTTGCCTCCTTAATTTATCATGAAATATATCTTTTTCTCATCCAAAATTAGGAAGTTATCAAGAAAACAAAGCTTTAAGAAAGCCTTCATATTATAATTTTAAGAAATAAAAATAGTAATATTAAAAAATAAGAGTGATAAATTTGGAAAATATTTGAGATATTTTTGTCTTTACAAAGGAGATTTTTGGTCCAATTTTTTGAGCTTCATCCTACTTTTTTATTATAAAATGATTCAAATATTTCTTATGCAAAATTTTAGTATTGAAGAGTGGGGGTGTGTGGGGTGGGACTTGGGTTCAAGGGTTGAGGAGGAGGGTGGGTAATTATTTTAATACAATATATTATATTAAATATTATTTAAAATTTTAATATAAAATAATAAAATATAATTACAACAACAACAATAAAACTTTTTTCATTAAGTGGAGTCGACTACATATATCAATTGATGCTATAGAATCTTATTGTAAATTATATTTTTAGATAAAATAATAAAATATAGTTATTATTAATAAATATATGAAGGTTATATTTTTAATTAAAATTAAATTAAATTTTATTTATTTTTATAAATAATATTTTAAATCATTTTAAAAATTTTATGTAAAAAATATCTAAATTTATTTATAATAGATCAATTTAATTCAATTACAAATTTAATAATGTGCTGTATTATTTGATTAATTGAACAAATAAGTTGAACATTATGGATGATTTATTTTAGATGATTTTTTATAAAACGTAAAATAGTATTTTATATAAATAAGTTAAAGATAATTAAGTTATAATTAATTTTATACTAAAAATATTTATTTACTATGTTCTCTTTAATTTTATTGTAAATAAATAAGTAACAAATATTTATTGAAATAAATCATCAAACCCACCCTTGACTGATGATTTATTTCTTTGACAAACCATAACTTGGAGATGAAATTATTTTAATATATATCAAAATGTTAAAGAAGTTGAGTATACCTTTTGAAAACAAAAAATAAAAATAAAATTTCATAAAACCTCCCTAAAATTTTAAGTTGTGTGGATAACCACTGATTTTTAAAATCTGGCAATTGGCCTTTTAAATTTTTAATTTTATGTAAATAACTTTCACTATTGATGAATTTGTCAATTTACTAATAGAAGATAATATATCAAATTAAAATGAACCCATTAAACTTCATTTTTTTTATACAAATAACCTTTATAAACTTCTAATTATATGTAAACAATTCTCTTAAATTTTGAGTTATATGTACATAACCTCCTAATATTTCATACTTTTGTTAGTTAAATAATAGATTCACTAAGAATAAGGAGTTATTTGCATATAATCTCAAATTTTGAAGAATTTATTATCAAGTTTTAAAAATTAAAAAAACTATTTGCACATGACATAAAATTTAGGAGGGCTTTGTATGAATTTTGACCCAAAAAAATTATCAAATGTAATTTAATTTGGCCAAATTTA
Source organism: Erythrophleum fordii (assembly GCA_032878935.1). NCBI lineage: Eukaryota > Viridiplantae > Streptophyta > Magnoliopsida > Fabales > Fabaceae > Erythrophleum > Erythrophleum fordii. The sequence continues at coordinate 39,744,848 of JAVQMF010000053.1, read as the reverse complement.
ATAAAGTAACGTAATTTACTCTTTACTTCTTTGTTCGTAATAACAGTTGTGTGGAGATTCAATCTCTGAAAGGTTGTTTATTTAATCTTATCTCTCCCTGTGAAAGAGAGATCGAAGGAGAATGAAGGCACCCTAGATACTTGAAAACTGAAAGTTAAGAAATTTTTACTTGCTTGATAATAAACTATCACAACTAGGATACTGAGCATGCAAGACCAAAGTCTCATTAATTAGCTGTCATTTATAATTTTCCTTATGGAGATCAGCATGCTAGATGTTCGTTGTTCTGAAAGCTTTACACAAAATCGACATCCCTAATGGTTCGCCAATCAAATGACAAAATAAAAAGTTGCCAAGAGGCATCTCTACATTTCATGCACGGACATTTTTTTTTCATCTCATATTTGTTGAACAAAAAATAATTCGAGATTGTCGAAAAATTTGGTTTTGAGCCAAAATAAATTAAAAAATCTTTTTCATATCATTAGGAAGAACTTTCATCTGACTAAAAAATTGTATTGTTTTTACTGAAATTCAAACAATGATAACGCTCAAAAACTGTTCTTAGATTTATAGTTATAAGGTCAATTTCCACATTCTGGTATATAAATTTCGAATTATTTTCAATTAAAGATAGATAATGAAAATCACTGTATGTATGCATCAAATTGTTTTGGGTCATCATTGCACAGAAAAAGTATGAAAAAGGGGATAATCTAGTCAATAATTTCAAGGGACATGACTCCCAAATGAACATGGAGAACCGAAAAAAAAAAAAGACACCAAACAGTCTGTGGTATACGTAAGAGAGGAAGATGTCAGTTCATGGGCCTTGCAAGTGATATGACCTATTCATACATCTAATAAACAACAAATCTCCAAAGACAGAAAGAACAAATATGAGGAGATAACGCATACTTTCCTAACGACCTGCAAGGCTTACACTTATGGAGGGTTCATCGCCGCTTCCAGATAGAATATAGACTTGGGATCAGGCATCTTAGGTGGAAGTTCTGGTATTGTTGCCTCAAACTTAAGCGCTTGAATAGCCTGTCCTATTGAGGGCCTCAATTTCATGTCAGGATGGGCACACCATAGCCCCACAATCATCAAACGCTCCACTTGTTTCTCGTCATAATCCATCCGCACTCTCTCATCCAAGGCCAGTACTCCTAGCTCTCCTCTCCCATAATGATCCCAAACCCACTCAACTAATCCCTTCTCACAATCTTCATTCTTAGTTAAACAAATTGCCCTTCTTCCTGTGGCAATTTCTAGGGCAACTATCCCAAAACTATATATATCTGACTCTTTACTTGCCTTCCCTGTCCGCGCATACTCAGGAGCCAAGGAGCCGAGAGTTGCAGCGTACGCGGTTGCTTGGGGATCGAGCTCGTGGAATAGAAGCTCTGAAAATCCAAAGTCCCCAAGCTTGGCATTAAAACTAGAATCTAGAAAGACATTGTTGGATTTAATGTTTTGGTGCAGCACAGATTGTTCCTGTTGTTCATGAAGATAGAACACTGCGGAGGCCAAATCAAGAGATATTTTGTATCTCACTGCCCAAGCTAGAGGAGAGTTCTTGCCAAACAGATAAGAATCAAGGCTATCATTTGGCATGAACTCGTAGACAAGTAGAAATTCACCTCTGTCCTCGCAGAAACCTATGAGCTGCACAAGATTCTGGTGTTTTAATTGGCTGATGATCTTTACTTGAGATATGCATTTTATCTTTTCTTGTGTAGAACCCCTTGAAATTTTCTTCACAGCCAGTGGCTTGTCTGGATTAACAAAGTCACCCTTGTAAACAGCACCAAACACGCCCTCGCCAACCTTCCTCTCGCTCGAGAAGTTATCGGTGGCTAAAGCAATTTCTGCATAAGGAAACGTTCTTGTTGGCCCTTCAGCTGGTTTGGGGTCATCTTCCTTTGCTGATGTTAACTCTCTTGTCATTGATGTTCTGCTCTTCCGATTCTCCCACCTCCACAAAATTGCATAAGCTGTGATTGCTCCAGATATTAGAGCAACTCCTGAAATTATTATTAGAATTATCGTTAACCTCCTTTTTGTTTTCCCTCGGCTTATATCCAAAGTGGAATAGAACTCCCATGATTTAAGAACATGGCGTTCAATTATGGCACCAGTTGCTGCTGAAAACCCAATGGTAACCCACTCAGGCAGGACCTTCCTCAAGTCAATTTTGTAAGAAAGGGTAGTATTCTCTTGAGGATTAGAGGTACTTTCGTATTTCCAGGACACATTTAGATTCATAGTACTGCTGTTGTATGTAATCCAGACATGTGCAGTATCACCTGTGTGTAGGGTAGGATTCCAAGGGACAGATACATTTGATGAAATTGAGTTGCTGTTGATGCCAACATGCGCCGTTGGCTGATCGGATGGATCAAATTCAATATTATGATATGTGTCGAATTCCACAAGGACTATTTGGTTCCTGGATGAATGACTGGTTGTGGTGTTGAACAGTCCCAGAAAGCCACTAGCTGAGTTTGGTGGGATCTCAAACCCTTCAGGACCAAGGAAGAAGGCAAGTCCGTGGCCATAGCCTCGATAAGCCCTACCCAGAGTGTCGATTGTGAAGGAGAAATGTGTTGTGAAGTCCGTGATTCTGTTTGTTTGGGAATCCCAAAGAGCCACCTTCTCTGCATATATAGCCCAACCAACCCGACATGTATAATGGACATCGTTGAACAATATTGCACCACCAAAAGGTACTGCATCTCCATGATAAATTATGTTTGGATCCCGAGGATAAAAACGGTATATATTGAATTGAAGGGAATTGGCAAAGGAAAGGAAGTAAAGAAAGGAGGAGAAGAGAGGAATGGTGTATGAGCAGAACAAAGCGGCGGCCCTCATTTGGAAGAGGGTATTCTGTCAATGAGAAGAAACATTTAATCTAAACATATGGGTAGGTGATGATGATATTTATAGTTACTATTCGTGTTTTCAATTCAAACACCAAGTATAATATCAAGGAAGTTTGAATCAAAGGAAAATGTGAACGGGGTACCTGGTATTCATAGGTGGGATATAGGGGGCAATTTGTGTCAATATCAGATGAAATTGTTTAGTCGTAAGAATTTGTAACTGGCTAAAGCTCCAGTGCTAACAACAATTGCCAATTTTTTTATATTTGACCTGATTCAGTGACTTGCCTTAGTCCATAGTATTTTCACTCTCTGTTCATCAACTAAACTGAAACCGCAATTACCGGATAACAAGGAAATTTATCAGTTACTCTTATAATAATGCTTTTTGTGGCCATTTGAAACAATTCTAGTCAACATTACCTAATAGGACTGCATATGCTTGTACAAAGATTCTAGCTGTCCCATAAGAGCATATATCGTCGTCTAGTCTGTTAGATTTTCAATGTAAACATCAATGGATTGGATAAGGATAAATGACCGTAAGTGGATGTGATTTTTCATCGGGTATGTTTGGCGGAGTTCGGATGAGAAAAGAGAAGATATCTAAAGAAAAGAGAAGGAAAGGTTAAATGGTAATTTCATTTTGTTTGTTTGAGAAAACTTTCTTCTCTTAAATTTGTCAAATTAAAAACAATTTAAATTATAAAGGAGAAAGAACTTTGAAGAATTTTGAAAGATTAGTTAAAAATCTTCTATTCTCTTCTCCTCCTTACAAAAACTTCCAAACAAGAAAGAGTTTTCAATGAAACCCTCCATTATCACTCATCCAGACATACCCTTAGTCATTTTTGTTGGCCCAATGGTCTCTCAATTCTCTTATGTTTGATAATTCTAAAAGTCCACGTGAGATAAAAGCCCACTCAAGCAAATCTATTAATGCTTTTTATGCATCCTGCAGAAAGCATATAAAATTCTTTAAAACTTTGCTTTTGCTGAAAAGCTGAAAGCTATCCTTATACTGGGACTATGCTTTTACCTTGTTTCAAAGTCAACTCCTTCCCTTTTATTATTCATCGAAAGTATACAAGACAACTTGTTTTATAAAGTCAAATTTGTCTAGTCTTCTCTTGGATATGCTGACCGAAAGATAAAATGGTGAAAGAAACTCAGTGCTAATTGATTAAAGTATCTGTGGATATCTGCCAAGCATGAACGTTCAGCTACCTCTTATCTACTCAAGCTCTACTTTATTCCAACGGTCAAGAATGAATGAGATAGATTAACGGCTAGTTTTCTGTGTATAAATATGTGTAGCAGCTCCGCTTGAAAAAAAAAATAGAAAACATAGAAAGAATCTGATTCATCTTCTTAATATTTTCTATGTCTTTACTAAGTGCTGAGTGTCTGATCTATTTAAGAGTTTATCTGTGAGACTTGTGATGTTTTGTTGATCCTTGTAAAAGTTTTGAATAGTATAGCAACTGTGAGAAAGAAAAAAAGGCTGTGTATAAGCTGTTGAGTCTATAAAAGTTCTAGGTAAGCTTAGAAACCTAATATCCTTGCTATGTACTTTGATTTAACTTAGTGAAAATCTCTTGTGTATCAAGAGGACTGGACGTAGGTCTTGAAGACTGAACCAGGATATATCAGGTGTTCTTCTTCCTTTACCTTGTATTTTATTCGTTTGGCCTTTGCACTAAAACTTTGTCAACAAGGTCTCAGTTTGTCTCCTTGATCTTTATTTTTCAGTTACATTTTAGAAGATCCTATCAACAAAATCTTAATTTATCTACAAGGTTTTTGATTTTTAAGTTTTGATTGAATTTGTTGGCTTTAGTTGTGAAAGCACCTATTCACTCCCCCTTTAGGTGCATTCTTCAATTAGTATCAAAGCAGGCTTCACTGATTTTAGTGCTTAACCACCTAGAAAAAAGATCTTTTGTTTTGCAGAAGAATGAGTCAATAACTACTTGAAGGATCTTACTTTCTTGAAGGGTTTTCAACTGTCAGACCTCCATACTTCAATGGAAATCACTACATTCACTAGAAAGCAAGAATGAAAATCTACATTCAATCAACAAACTACCGAGTGTGGGAGATAATTGAGAAGGTCCAAAATTCCCTTCAAAGAAAGATGAAAAAGGAGAGGTCATCAACAAACCTAGAGATGAATGGTCAGATGATGATATCAAGATGGTAGAAAGTAATGCTAGAGTAATCAACATTCTATACTGTGCTGTGAGCGACTAGGAATAAGATAAAATTTTCAGTAGCGACACAACACAGGAAATGTGGAAGAAACTTGAAATGACGCACGAAGGGACATCAAAAGTCAAGGAAAACAAGGTGAACATGCTGGTATATGAATATGAATTATTTGACATGAAAGAGAACGATAACATTGAAGAAATGTTCAATAGATTTGCCAAAATTGTAGGAGATCTGAAGGCACTCAGAAAAAACATACTCAAATATAGAGAAAAATTCAAAAGTCCTAAGATGCCTTTCTCCCATATGGTAATCAAAGGTAGATAACCTAAAAAGTCAGAATATTGCTGCAATGCCTCCTGATGAATTACGTGGCCATCTCATTGCCTATGAAAGAAATCATTTAAAAAGGCATGAGTTGGAGCAAAAATGAAAAGCTCTTGCCTTGCAAGTTATGGCAAAAGAAGAACAAACTATGGAAAAAGAAGGGGAAATCAATGCACAAGATATATCATTCTTCTAAAAGAAATTAGAGAATTATACTAGGAGAAAAATGTTGATGGGAAAACTCAAAGGTGCTCCCTCAAACAACACTGTAAGACGCGATGAAGCTGCCAAAAATATGATTACCTACTATGAATGTGGCAGAAATGGTCATATCAGATCAGAATGCCCATTTATAAAAAGAAAATAAGCTAAACTACACGTTAGGAGAAAGGCTATGGTTGCTTGGAGCGATGATGAACAAGAAGAAGGAGCTGAGATAGAGCAAGAACTTGCAAATATGTGCTTCATGGTTGTTGAAGAAACTAAGGTAATACCAGAAATAGAAATTTCTGACTTATAAAATGATTTTAATGATCTTCTGATAGATTTTGAAAAATTATTTGCAAGATATAAGAACCTTATTCAAATCAACTCTAGCTTAGAAGAAAACTCAAGTAACTTAAAAGCAAAATTAGCTACTGATGTAAAAGAAATAGATAGGTTAAAAACTAAGGTAAAATCCTTAGCAGAAGTGCATGTTTGATAGGACAGGCTTAGACTATGATAAAAGAAATAGTTTTAAACTATACAAGAATTTCTTTGTTAAAGAAAGTAACAGTTTGCAATCCACCATCACATGCCTTCACTGTAATAAATTCGGTCATACTTGTCACAAGTGTAAAAACAAATCTGGAAGTTTCGTTTGGGTTCCCAAGAGCATTGACTCTACAAAAGAAATCTACACTAACCATAAAGGACCCAAGAAGATTTGGGTACCTAAGAAAAATTAATTTAACATGCAGATATGTCTTCAAGGAAAAATATGAATGAATGACTGGTTCCTGGACAGCGGCTGTTCACACCACATAACAGGGGATTGTTTTAAATTCCTATCATTTACTCACAAAGACGGTGGTTCTGTTACCTTTGGAGATGGAGGTAAAGGCAAAATTATAGGTTTTGGAAAAATAAGTCTAACTAAAAACTATTGTATTGATAATGTGTGTCTTGTTGTAGGTCTCAAACATAATCTTCTTAGTATTAGCCAACTTTATGACAAAGGTTATAAAGTTGAATTTAAATCATTACATTGCATCGTGTCTGATAATGATAACAAAGCCCTGTTTGTTAGTCAAAGGTTTGAAAACATTTATGTTCTTACTTTTGAAGATGCTATCTCTAAGAATATAACTTGTCTTTCCTCTATTTGCAATGATCCTTGAACTTGGCATAAGAAACTAAGCATGCATGTGATTTCTAAACTTTTAAAACTTGATCTTATGAGAGGACTTCCTAAACTAGACTTTCAAAAAGATCATGTATGCAATGCATGCTAATTGGGCAAACAAACTAAATCTTCTTTCAAAACTAAGGAATTTGTTTCTACATCAAGGCCACTTCAATTATTGCACATGGATCTCTTTGGCCTTATACAAACTCGAAGCTTTGGAGGTAAAAGTTATGCATTTGTTATCATTGATGATTACTCTAGATTTACATGGTTTTATTTTTAGCTCATAAGGATGAAGCTTTTAAGAGCTTTGAGGTCTTTTGTAAAAGGGTTCAAAAAGAGTAAGGGTATTTAATCTTTAGTATTAGAAGTGATTATAGTGGAAAATTTGAGAATAAACTTTTTGAAAATTTTTGTAATGAACATGGTTTTGCTCATAATTTCTCTACTCTAAGAACTTCATAACAAAATGGAGTCGTCGAAAGAAAAAATCGCACTTTACAAGATATAACTAGAATCATGTTGATTGATAATGATCTTCCTAAACACTTTTGGGCTGAAGCCATAAATAATGCTTGTTATATCTTGAATCGATGTCTCATTAGACCCATTCTCAAGGAAACTCCATATGAACTGTGGAAAGGAAGAAAACCTAACATAGGCTATTTTCATACGTTTGGATGTAAATGCTTCATACATAATAATGGTAAAGATGTGTTAGGAAAATTTGATGCTAGAAGTGATGAAGGAATCTTCCTAGGATATTCAACAACTAGTAAAGCATATAGGGTATACAACAAAAGAACCTTAGTAGTTGAAGAATCTATTCATGTAGTATTTGATGATTCTAACCACTCTTTGAAGAAAAACTTGAATTTAGATGATGAGGAAAATGCAGATTGTCTGAACAAATCTTAGAATATAAGACAAAAAGAAAAGACTGATAAAAATGAAGAAGAAAAGAGAAATAAAGAAGTTGAAGAAGCGCCCAGTCAAAGATCTTGTCAACAAGATCCTGTACCTTGTCAACAAGATATATGCAGGGAAGGAAAAACTCCAAATTATCCTAAAGTTATAAACTTTAACCTACCTAAAACAGAGTTGAAGCTTCCACGAGAATGGAGACATTCCTCATTATATCATATGTAGTTCATAATTGGAAATCCTAATGAAGGATTAAGAATAAGAGCTTTGTGCAAACAAAATAATCTGGCTCTTCTTTCACAAATTGAACTCAGAACTATAGAAGCAGCCTTGAAGGATGAAGATTGGATAGTTGTAATGGAAGAAGAATTCAACCAGTTCAAAAGAAATGAAGTATGAAATTTGGTGGAACCTCCTAAAAGTGCCTTAGTAATAGGAACAAGATGGGTATTTCGAAATAAACTTGATGAGCAAGGAAATGTCATAAGAAACAAAGCCATACTTGTAGCCCAAGGGTACTCTCAAATGGAAGGTATTGATTTTGATGAAATTTATGCTCCTGTTGCAAGAATTGAATCCATACGCATGTTACTTGCCTATGCCTCATTTATGAATTTCAAATTATTCTAAATGAATGTCAAAAGTGCTTTCTTGAATGGATTTATTCATGAAGAAGTGTATGTCAAACAACCTCCTGGTTTTGAGGATAAAAATTTGCCCAATCATGTTTACAAATTTTCAAAAGCTCTTTATGAATTAAAACAAGCTCTTAGAACTTGGTATGAAAGATTGAGCAATTGTTTACTTCGAAATGGGTTTATCAGAGGAAAAATAAATATCACACTTTTCATTAGAAAACATGATAATAATTCATTACTTATTCAAATTTATGTGGATGATATTATATTTGGTAGTCCTAATGAACTTCTCTGTCAAGAATTCTCTAAGCTTATGCAAGGAGAGTTTGAAATGAGTATGATAGGAGAAATGAACTTCTTTCTTGATTTGTAAATCAAGCAAACAAAGAAAGGAAACTTTATCAATCAAGCAAAATACACCAAGGAATTGCTCAAGAAATACGGTTTTGGAAATGCAAAACCCATGGGTACTCCAATGTATCCATCATCAAACCTCGATAAAGATGAAAGAGGTAAAGATATTGATAAAAAATTATATAGAGATATGATTGGATCTCTGCTTTATCTTACTGCTAGTAGACCAGGCATCATTTTTAGTGTATGCAAATGTGTCAGATTTCAGTCCAATCTTAAAGAATCCCATTACACTATTATAAAAAGAATTTTCAAATACTTGGTAGGAACACAAGACCTTGGCTTGTGGTATCTAAGATCTAACAGATTTGAACTAGTTGGATATGCAGATGCTGACTTTGCAGGTGATAAACTTGACAAGAAAAGCACCACTGGTACTTACCAATTTTTAAGAACTACTTTGGTATCTTGGTTTAGCAAGAAACAAAGCTCAGTTGCCTTATCAACTGCCGAGGCTAAATATATGGCAGTAAGAAGCTGTTGCACTCAGCTCCTATAGATGAAGCAATAACTAGAAGATTTTTCACTTACCTTCAAACAAATTTTGATATTTTGTGATAATACCAGTGCCATTTGCCTAACTAAAAACTCGGTACATCACTCTTGAACCAAGCATATTGAAGTTAAACATCACTTTATTCAAGATCATGTACAGCAAGGAGATGTAGAGGTAAAATACATTCAAACTAACTTGCAACTAGCTAATATTTTTACAAAACCTCTATTAGAAAATAGGTTTTCTATATTAAGAACTAGTTTGGGCATGATTAGCAATGATTAATTTCTATATGACTGCATATCCTATATGTTTGTTATGTTTTCAAAAACCTTGTCAACTGTTTTAAAAACTTTGTCGACAAGATCTTTGAGGCCATGTAAAGTCAAATGGATGTTGACCATGAAGTTACACGCCAAGAATCTTGTACCGTCATCTTCTCCAATTAGCCTGTGGCGTATGGTCTGTGCATTCAAATCAATTAGTCTCTCTCCTCTGTAACTTTATAAAAAGCAGCGCATAAGGCCTAATGTGTCAAATAAAATTTGACTTCTCTCTTCCCAAATTAATCACTGACGTGATGGAATAGCCCCTTCAATACACACCTCCTCTACTTCCTTTCGACAGAATGCTCTCTCTTCCCTCAACTTCCTTGAACCCTAGCAGAGCAAAGATATCATCTTCACTATCCTTCACCTCAAAATGCCTAGCACAAAGATGGTAGCCCATAAATCTAGGGTATCATAGAGTATTCTTATCTCAGATTCTAAATCTGATCAAGCTTTGGCGGAAAGTGCTTACAAGCAACTACCATCGTCCTCTATATCCACTTACTCTCGCTGAACGAAAAGAGCTATTCGCTCCAAACCTTTAGAATCTAGAGCAATAAAACAATCCTTTTCTCAGCCTTCACCATCTCGTATGCCTGCAGAAAACCCACCTAATTCTACTGAAACCACCACTATCCCGAAATCACAACCCCTGCCGTCATCAGAGACCTCAGGTGCTCGTCACTCTAAACGACCCCTGCCTCCTTCCTCCTTATCAAAAGGAAAGAAATTAAAGTATGTCTCTACTGAATAGCAGTCGAGCGAGTCCCCTGTAGACATTCCTTCTGACTCAAGTGACTCCACCAATGCCAAAGATTTCTTGTCTCCTAAAGAAAAAAAGCACTATGAATCTAACTTTTGTTGATGCTCCATTGCCTGCGGCAGAATAGTCTCCTTGAATAAACTCCAATCCATCCACTGTGATATCAAATAGCTTTTTGAAGAAATAGGATGGCACAAAATGCTCGAGTTACAAGAAGTGTATGAAGACCTTGTTAGGCTGTTCTATGCCAATTTGTCAATTATAAATGATGGTCTGTCTCTCGTCTTCTTTATCAAGGGTTGCAGGATCTTATTAACAAAGAAGAAACTGAGAAAGCTTTTGGGACTCACATTCTTGGGCAACTCTTATTTTTTCCAAATAACTTGGGGGAAAAACTTTCTTGTTACTTATGAAGAGGCTCGTGACTATTTAATTGAATGACTAGATCTTCTTTCTCTAGGCCGAGTGAATGGACTTGCACTAAGTTTTGAACGACCTATCATGGCTCACATTATAAGTACCTGCCTTCTACCTCACTCCCATTCATTAGAGTCCCTTAACAAAAGGGATGTCTGCTTTCTCTATTGCCTCATCACTAGGACGCCCATTGATATTGGGACTTGTATTCTACGATTCATGGCAGAATCTACTACTATCTCCAATCCTTCTGTATGTCTCCCCTATGGCATGTTGCTTACTCGAGTCTTCAAAGATCACAAGGTCAGTCTAAAGCACTATCCTTCTCTTCTTGTCGACACCACATACAATGAAATTACCTTTCGATTAATGCACTATAGTCTTGTCGACAACAAATGGATTTGCACCTTTGATGCCCCTCCCTCCACTAACCAAAAGATGCCCCCTACCTCCCCAACTCACTTTGCTCACCACCCTATCTCCCCTCCATCACTACACCCCTATGGTAAAGCCCCTGCTTCCACCTCTGCCCCACTATCTTCTGGTCCTGCACCTCCCTCATCTTTTGCTCCACCCTCTTCTTCATCCCTGGACTCCTTTGCGATGTTGCACCATATCCTTGAAGGTCAGACTTCGTTTAATCAAATATTGGCCACCTCTCTCCACGACATCCATGGCCAGCTCCATCAAATATCTGATCAAATGGGCAGCCTCACAGCTAACCTTGGGATCATGAGGAGCCTTCTAGAGGAACACGACCCTCTTCCTTAACATCTTCAGCTGTTCATTAGGAACTCTAAGCTGCCAAAACCAGTGTCAATCTTAAAGCCACTGTTCTAGGTCATCATCTTCAAGATATTGACATTGCTATCATGGACTCCCTCAAAGTTTTAAAAGCTCTCTGCTGACACCACTAATTTCATGCGTCTTCCTCATTTGACTGGCCTGTGATGGTGTATTTTTGCCTTTATTGATCTTTGTTAAGGTCCTTATTGCATACTAATTCTCCTGCTGTAATTATTACTTGGCTTACTAGATTTATACTCTAATGGTCTACTTCATCTCCCTTTTGCTGCTGACAAAAAGGGGGAGAACAAGGTTTACATCTGATTATATTTGCTGCTGATTTGGTTAATGAATCTGATTAGATTATATTTGTTGCTAATCTGGTTAATGAATCTAATTAGATTATATATGCTTTTTGACTCCTGTTATTTGATTCTTATTGATGTTTATATTTGATATCTGGGTAATACAACTTATTAGTTGATTATATCTGCTACTTGATTCTTACTGCTATTTGAAAATGAATTAGTAGTTAAAATTTAAATGATAAGTATGGGATTGATGACAACAAGTAATATACTCTGTTAGTTTGAAGGTATCTCATGTCTCTGCTTTTTGCCTTTGTGCTTTGGTCCCTGTAACCCGTGTTTCTTATTAAGGGGAAGCACATATTCAGGGGGAGTTTTGTCTATTTTGATTAACTGAGTAGACTTTTACCACTTGGCTTTTATCATTATCAAAAGGGGGAGATTATTGGCCTAATGGTCTCTCAAATCTCTTATATTTGATAATTCCAAAAGCCTAAGTCAGATAAAAGGCCACTCAAGCAAATCTTCTTATTGATGCTTTTTATGCATCTTGCAGAAAGCATATAAAATTCTTTAAAACTCTGCTTTTGCTGAAAAGCTGAAAGCTATCCCTATACTGGGACTATGCTTTTGCCTTGTTTCAAAATCAACCCCTCCCTTTTATTATTCATTAAAAATATACAAGATAACTTGTTTTATAAAGTCAAATCTGTCTAGTCTTCTCCTGGACATGCTGACTGAAAGATGAAATGGTGAAAGAAACTCTGTGCTAATTGATTAAAGCATTTGTGGTTATCTGCCAAGCATGAACGTTCAGCTACCTCTTGTCTACTCAGGCTCTATTGTATTCCAACAGTCAAGATTGAAGGAGATGAATTAATGGCTATTTTTCTATGTATAAATATGTGTAGCAGCTCCACTTGAAAAAAAAAAAAACAGAAAAGATAGAGAGAATCTGATTAATCTTCTTAATATTTTTTATGTCTCTACTAAGTGCTGAGTGTCTGATCTATTTAAGAGTCTATTTGTGAGACTTGTGTTGTTCTGTTGATCATTGTAAAAGTCTTGAATAGTATAGCAACTGTGAGAAAGAAAAAAAGGCTGTATATAAGCTGTTGAGTTTGTAAAAGTTCTAAGTAAGTTTGGAAACCTAGTATCCTTACTGTGTACTCTGATTTAACTTAGTGGAAATCGCTTGTGGTGTATTAAGGGGACTGGACGTAAGGCTTGAAAACCGAACCAAGATATATCAGGTGTTCTTCTTTCTTTACCTTGTATTTTATTCGTTTGGCCTCCGCACTAAAACCTTATTGACAAGGTCTCGATTTGTCTCCTTGATCTTTACTTTTCAGTTACATTTTAGAAGATCCTGTCGATAAGATCTTAGTCTATTTACAAGGTTTTCGATTTTTCAGTTTTGATTGAATTTGTTGGCTTTAGTTGTGAAAGCACCTATTCACCCCCCTTTAGGTGCATTCTTCAATTTTCCCCTTCTTTGGACAGGTAAGAGTAGAATTGTAGTAACTTTCTATTTAATAGACACTGGAATCATAGATTAAACAGAATGATTAAGTAACTCAAGGAGAATGAGAGGATGCTAAGTTGAAAACAAACCTAATCAATCCTGCTATTATTTCTTGTTTACATTTCGGAAAAATGAAAAGTATTGAGTTAATTAAGATTATATCCAGTTATCCTCACTTGACCTAATGTGTGTTGGGAGAAGGGGCATATTAATGTAACTAAATCATGTTTAGTAACGCAAAATCAGTAATACTATGAAGTGTAAAATTTTTGGTCCCAAAATAGTGCAAAGTTTGGTGATTAGAAAGAATGATAGAAGGGAGGGAAAAAAGACTGCATTTGTCCATTATGATTAATCATCATGGTTTACTCACTAACTCATTTTACTGAGCATTTTTATTTTATTATTTGGCATTCTATTTATGAAAAAGAAAACATTTACTTTTGTGATAGTAATCAATTTGTGCAGCATTAGACTATCTTGGCGGGCGTATTGTCTCAAGGAGTTACCTTCGGAGGCTATGCTAATTGAAAGAGTGAGCTATCTCACAATTTAGTGAAAACAGAGGGTTATTTGTACACAGAATTGTTAAGTGTAAAAAAAAAAAAATGAGGATCTAAATAGAATGGAATAATTATATTTTGTATAATATAAAAATGAATGGAAGTGCTATTCATTTATATATTTGGTTGAATAAAAATATGATTGGAATAAAAAAAGAAGATGAAAAAATGACTTTTATATCCTTATTTTTTTAAAAAAATGTAACGATAATAAAAGTATGATGAATTTTATATAAAGTAGACACAATAATTATCCTTAATTTACACGCTTAAATAAAAGAAATGGAACTCATCTCTGTTGCTGGCCTTTAGACCATATCTGGCTATCAAATGGGATGCAGAACACGATTTATTCTCCATCTCATCTACTACATATGCATTAGAAATTTGGGAGTCAACTTTCTGTGCTAAAGATGGATGACTTGTAAACAAACAAGAAATTGCATGCGTGCATAGGGTGGTCACTTCCAATTTGCCCAAAATCCGAGACTAGATCCAGTTTTAGGTTCAGACAAAGGATGGACTAAAATATTGCTGTCAAGCAATACAGAAAGAGCTCTTCTGCTGTGCTTAAGGAGGTCAGACAGAATACAAGAGGCTGGAAATAGTGTCAAATTCAAAGGTCAAACGTTCACTTTTGCCACTTCATGGGGTAAGAAATGGCTATATATATATATATTTAATTTCAGACCATGTATCAAAATGATACAAAACAACCTTTAATTTCCAACCAAGTGAAGCAACCTTGCAAACTGCAATTAGCTAGATTCTAAGAAAAAGAAAACATTGGTGAGTCTATCAAACAGTATATGCAAAAAAGGGTTGAAAATGGGAAGAATGAAAAAAGAAGAAGCCTTATAGTGATTTCTCAGTATATAATAACTGAAAAAAGTTACGTTTACACAGGATATAATATAACCTGTTATACAGCATAAATACAGTTTAGTTATCTGATCGAGCAAACCCCCCACATGCACAAGCTCATTCTCTCAGTTTGATTTTTATATCTTGGGATACTTCCAGGTTTTTTTCTCGAAAAACAACAAATACATTTGAATCCAAATTATCTTTACTAACTAGGTTAATCTCTAACTCCTTATACATGAATCTTCTCCTATAAGCCAACCAAGAATGTCAGTTTCTTATGCAATTTCCACGAATGGATCAATCCCTTTTTCCCCATTGGTCAGCCTTCTAATATGGTGGGTCGTTTAGACATCATATACGCAACAGAATTATTGATATTCAGCAGAGGTGAAAGGCCATGATGGGAATTAAATAAAAATGTAATAATAGAGACGTCTATAGATCATCGCCAAATCATGTCAACTTAATAGATTCTCACGATGTCATGAATAAAAAAGAGTTTTCAAATGCTCATTCCTCAAAGGCCAAAAGTAAATTATGGTCCGTTTGGTTTGCAGATTTCTAAAGAATAGAAAAGGAAAGGGAAAGAGAATCCTCCAAACCAAACTGCCCCTCAATTTCCTGTGCATACTAATAGTATTTTTTCTCCCACTAAAACACGGTTACACAAGGATTAAAACAGTTGAACAAAAGCATGAAATAAATTGCGCAAACCACTTGCTGACAGAGGCAATTACCAAACCCGGCGTTTTGCAAACACATTTCAGATAATGCAAAATTTTATGTTTAAATAAATTGAAATTTTAATATTTTACAATTAAATAAATTAAAATTTTGATACAGTTTTTTACTAAGATATTATAGTCTTTTACTTAGCATTTCATGTTGTTTTTATATAACGAAATATAGTTATAAAATGAGGCCTTTTAAGTTATGCCAAACATAACTTACGAAATACTGATAACCTCCTAATTTAGGATTCAAAAGGAATATATTTGATACTAAATTAGGGAGGTAAAAGTACTTTTCTCTTGATTAATATGGTTAAAAGTATATTCAATCAAACAAAATAAAAAAAGTATTTCAATTGTAATATTTTTATCAGTTTAAACCTCATTTTATGTTTGATTTCAATTTCAGGGAAAAGTAGCAAATTGTAGAAAGAGTTAAAAATAAGAGAGGGAAGCTGAAAAGTGAAAAGACAGATTGAACAAATCTTCTCGCCACAGCGAGAACGCAGTTCGCTGTAGCGAGATTGCACTTTCGCCGTAACGAAGGGGACACTTCGCAATAGCGAAGTCGCGTTGTATAGAAATTCCAGGGAGTAACTCGCTATAGCGTCGAAGTAGCGAACGCATCAGAAATCTGAGAACATATGAACTCTCGATATAGCGAGAGTCACTCCTCGCCATCGCGAGATCGGTCTTGAAACGCACAGCTTTAGTTTTCAAGCTAAAAAAAGGAGGAGAAGGAGTTAAGGCTTCGACATTCAGCGACTTGGGAAAGTTCTGGCCGACTAGGAGAGGAGAAAAACACACAAGAGGTGTTGGGGAAGCTCCATTCTGATCGGGAATTCATTGATTCCATCGTTTATTCTGCCGATTAGGTGTTTCTACTCCATCTCCCCTTCTAGTTGATGACTCTGAATATATGTGCTGAGATTGATTGTGAATCTCAAGTCATGTGTAGCTAAATTTTGTAACCCTTAGGGATTTTATGAACCTTTAGCCTTTGGAGATTGTCTCTTTTAATATTATGTTGGATTATTCAGAATTTTAGTGTTTAATCAGAATTATAGTTTTATTCTATTGATTGGCCTCCTTTAGTTTGATTGTGCATGTAGTAATTAACCTTTGAAAGAAGGGAATTGCTTATAGACCATTGATTAAACAACTTAGGGTTAGAATTAATCTAATTTGCACTTGAGGATAAAAATATGCTCAGGGGCCCTAGGTGGTCTGGATAAGGGATGAGTGTAACTGAACATTAACTACTCTTTTGAGACATCAAAGAGTCCAGTTAACATAAAGGGTAATTGAATCGAAAGACAATTATACCCAATTAAAACCCTTGACTCTAAAATTAGTAATAAGCCAACTAATACGAAAAGGGGATGATTGACATTGTGTTGAAAGGGGATTAGAATCTCTAGGGTATCCTTGATTGCTTAAATTCGATAAATTCCATTTTTTTATATTTTCAATTGCATTTGAATTAATTTTCATAAAACCCAATTTCAAGTTGATTTGTTTGACTAAAATGAACATAAGAACTCTAATGCCTAATCACTAATTGTATTGATTCTCTGAGGGAATAACCTTAATTTATCACGTACTACCGTTACGACCCGTACATTTGCGGTGTCACTATTCTGGTGAGCATCAAATACAAAATAATATTTTATCAAAACTCATTCTCATTTCTAATCTTATTTTCATTCTCCCCAAAATTTTTTTAGCAATAATGTTTTCACAAGATCAACTCAACGCCTATGATTTCGTGACAGATTGGGCGAAGGGGTCCCTCAAAGGACCAAATTTTAAGCCCAGGACACCTGCGCCATGTTGCGGGAGCCAGAGGAGCCTTTTGGTCCCATCCCATGAAAACTAACATATAATTGTTAAAGACTAGACAAAGTCCTACGTCGCTCAATGTTCGATTTTACTGACTAACGCAAGAAGCTGCAAAAAATTTGATCAATAGAACTCACGTTACGGACGCAACAACTGCTTTCGAAAAAATTGCAATTGAAGCGACGGAGCATGGTGGATAAATGGAATTACCTCTGTAAGTATATATACAAGAAGGATATGGAGAAATCCTTACAAGCATCAGGATTGTCATCAATTTCCAGGTTATTTCAAAAGTCAACAATTACAAAGTCAACTCAAGATGAGGACGATGTCCTAACTCCCAAGCAATACATAGTTGAAACCACGTTACTTCAAATGTCAACTACTACAAGTCTACTCAAGATGAGGACGATGTCCTAACTCCCAAGCAATACATCGTTGAAACCACGTTTCTTCAAATGTCAACTATTACAAGTCAACTCAAGATAAGGAGGATGTCCTAATTGCTAACCAATATCTAGTTGAAACTTGAAACACCCACAGACAACAAAAATATTTACTTCGGTGTAGAGGGATATCTTCGGCTCTCGTTCAAAACTCCCTTAATCTCTGTTTCGTCTCTTCAAGACTCCAATTCCAATTCCCAGACATGATTTTCGCTTTCTGCCATTCCCATGCCCTCCTTCTGTATATCTCTTGCTTCTTTTTCTTTTCCCTCTTTGCGAATTCACTCCACTTTCAAATGTCTCGTTTCGATTCTGGTGACGTGAACATGATATACCAAGGATCTGCAGCACCTCGTGTTGGAGCTGTTGAATTTAACATTTATGGGAGTTACACAAGTCAAGTTGGAAGAGCCACATATGCCAAAAGGGTGTTACTTTGGGAGTCAAACACTGGACGACTCACTGACTTCACAACTCACTACACCTTTATTATTGACACTGGAGGTCAACCTCATTATGGCCATGGACTTTGCTTCTTCCTTGCTCCTGTAGGCTTTGAAATCCCACCAAATTCTGCTGGCGGATTTCTAGGCCTATTCAATACCTCAAACATTGGCTCATCCCAGAACCAAATTGTTCATGTGGAGTTCGACTCTTTCCCAAATCCAGAATGGAATGAGACAACGGAACATGTGGGAATCAACAACAACTCAATCGCCTCATCAGTATCCACGGTTTGGAATGCAAGTCTACACAGTGGTGACACTGCAGATATATGGATTACCTACAATTCTACAACAAAGAATTTGAGTGTATCTTGGAACTACCAGAACACCTCAAATCCTCGAGAGAAGACTGATCTTTCTTATCAAATTGATTTAATGAAGGTACTGCCTGAATGGGTTACTATTGGATTTTCTGCAGCAACGGGTACTAATGTTGAACGTCATACTCTTCTCTCTTGGGAGTTCAACTCAACCTTGGATGAAACTGAAGAAAATAAAAATAAGGCGAAAAAATTGTTAGTGATTCTAACTGTTTCAGGCGGTGTTTCTACAGTTGGAGGAACAGTAGCAGCATATGCATTACTTTGGAGGAAGAAGAAACTGAAGAGCAAAAAAGAATTAGAAGGTATGAACTTAACATCAATGAATGATGACCTTGAGAGAGGAGCGGGACCAAGAAAGTTCTCTTACAGAGAGCTTGCTATGGCAACCAACAATTTCTCCAGAGACAGGAAATTGGGTCAAGGTGGGTTTGGTGCTGTCTACAGAGGTTACTTTGCCGATCCAGATTTGGCAGTTGCTGTGAAGAAAATATCAAAGGGATCTAGACAAGGAAAGAAAGAGTACGTAACTGAAGTAAAGATCATTAGTCAGCTAAGACACCGGAATCTTGTGCAGCTCATCGGTTGGTGTCATGAAAGAGGTGAGTTCCTACTTGTTTACGAGTTCATGCCAAATGGTAGCCTTGATGCTCATTTGTTTGGGAAGAAGTCCCCCCTCCCTTGGAACGTAAGGCACAAGATAGCTCTTGGATTGGCCTTAGGACTGCTCTATCTTCATGAAGAATGGCAGAAATGTGTGGTGCACAGGGATATTAAATCAAGCAATGTGATGCTAGATTCTAGCTTCAATGTCAAACTTGGTGACTTTGGGTTGGCCAAGCTCATGGACCATGAGCTAGGAACTCAGACAACTGGGCTGGCTGGAACCCTAGGCTATATGGCTCCAGAATATGTGAGTACAGGTAGGGCTAGCAAAGAGTCAGATGTATATAGTTTTGGAGTAGTTGCTTTAGAAATTGCCACAGGAAGAAAGGCAAATGACCTTATGGAGGACATAGATGGTGAAAAGGGATTAATTGAGTGGGTTTGGGATCATTATGGGAGAGAGGAGCTGCTAATGGCCATGGATAAGAAACTGCAAAAGGAGTATGATGAGAAACAAGTGGAGAGTTTGATGATTGTAGGGTTATGGTGTGCTCACCCTGATAAGAATTTTAGACCAACAATAAGGCAAGCAATTCAGGTGCTTCATTTTGAGGCTGCCATGCCAAACCTTCCACCAAAGAAGCCCGTTCCAACATATCATGCTCCTGCACCAACTGTGAGCTCTGGGGACGCTTCCATAACTATAAGCCTTCATACAGGTCGTTGATATATGTATAACTATTGTTACGCAGTTTGTAATATAAAGTAATATTTAAAATTTTACATTATATAAGAAAGAAGTTATTTAAAGGTATATAAAAGCACATATATCTAAAATAATATATATATATATATATATATATTAATAATTAATATATATATACATTAAAAGACTTGGACAACTATTAAAAGTAAAGTGCTAAGTTCTTTTGAATTTTTTTTTTTTTTGAAGGGTTTGTTGTATCTTTGAAAGAATATTGATTATAAATTCCCATATATAAGAAATTACTCTTTAAAGATTGTAAATTTACACACCTCAAAATTTATTTCTAATTTCTTGACATTGTTTTTCTAACAACTATTACACTGGGAATGATGGGTTAACTTGTGTCTATGTTTGATTGTCACAAACATTTGCTTGCCCAATTAATATATCTTGATATGGACAACTATATCCCAAATAAACTTGATCATAGGTCAGGTTTATAAAAAAATTTACAAATTTTTTTGAGTCTAAGCTTGGTATTGTTTGAACAGTACTGGATCGAGTTCAAACTCAGTTAAAAATGGATTGAGCCTAGTCTTGTCAGTTTTTTAAAAAGTAATTTTTTAAAAAAATTTTTATCTTTTTTGTTTAATTTTAAATATTAGATATATTTATTTTATTATTTGTTTGGCTTACTTTTTTTATTTTAAATACTAAATAGCTAAAAAAAATATTACAAGAAATTTAAATAACTTAATATATATATATATATATATATATGACAGTAAGACCTTTCAAAATAATAATTTTTTTAATAATATTATTGATTAATAATTTATTTTATTTGAATTATAATTTATTTATAATAATATATTATCCAATAAGTAAGAATAAAAAGCATAATAATCATATATGTTATATAATTCTTTTTTATTTATATCTATAGTTATAAATAAATTTTTTAATCATATTATTTATTAATAGTATATTAAAAAATAATTATAATACTAGCAGTTTCAAAATCAGGCCGAGCTTTGAAAAAAACCTAAACCTAGCTTGTTTTATATTCGGATTTTTTAAAAATAAATTTTTTTTTTATCAAACTTTTTTTTCAGACTTATATATATATATTTTCTAGCTAGACGGGCATGCCGCCCTATAATAAGGTCTAATCTCAATCACATGAAAGAAAAATTTGCCTTGGATTTTATGAAATCTACTTCTTATTAGCTTGAAATTCAAGATAAATTAGAGTTCATTCTACGCGTTCCAATACGAAATTAGTTTTTTTTTTAACTTATTGAAAGTATATTTTCTTGACTAATTTTATAGTCATTCATATTATAACATTTGGAATTGAAATTGGCAACTTAATATGAGCAAACTTTTAATGATAAAATTGTTCTTCCTTTTATATTTGCGTAATTATTTTTATTATAATATGAATAAAAAAATATAAAAACCTGCACAGAAAAGTTGAATGATATATTATATATTGCAGAGAACAGACTAATTTTAAATCAAACTAATTCATAATATACAATCTATTCTAAATTTTTTCTTTTTTTTTTGAACTAATATGTACGTTATTCGAATAAAGGCAAAATTGCTCTCTTTCAATCCTTAAGTTTGGGGTCAGTCTCAACTTTCTCCGAAATGTATTTCTTTTATGTTAATTTTGTCCTACATATTTACAAAAATTTTCTTTTTTTTTTTTTTATAAATTTTAGACCCATTCAAATTACTAACAAAATAAGATGTCTTGTCGCACACGTAGTCAAATGGATATAAAAAGTTGCTCGTGTGGTCAGACAGCTCCTACATGGCCCCTAACCCACCCAAATCACACAAAATGACCAATTTATCTTTCTCCCTCTCACTTGATAAATTCCTAATTGGATGAATAGGGTTCCTCGTGCATATCAAATAATGCATGATCTATTAGGTGGTAGAATCTCAATAATACCAAGCAACTCGAATTCCTCCGATGGAAGCTGTGATGGCATCATGTGGATTTATTAGCAGCGGGATGGGCGATATACTCTACGACGTGTGGCGAATCAGTGATTTTGGTAACCTCTCAAGCCTAACCGAGAATATAGGTTGAAGGTTCTAGGGAGGTATGAACTTTACAATCTGGGCACCACTACATAATCATGAATCTCTTCATATTTCAATCGCTTTGTACGGTCATGATAATTACACTTTGAGAGTAAATAGATGTATGAAGTTTTCACAAACGACAACTTACAAACACTTTAAAATATTAAATACAGTAACTAACAACTAAAATTGGCAATTTAATTACTTTGGACTGTAGTGAAATAACTTATAATTTCTCAATAAATTAAACACCGATAGTAAAATAGAATAATTTTGCAATTTAAGTGTAGAATGCAAATGAAAATGCAATATAAATAAATATGATATAAGAAAGAATTAAGAGATAACGGAGAGAGAACTAACACAGATTTATCTTGATTTGGCTAATAAAACCTCCATCCAACTTCTTGTAAAGTAAGTAATTAACCGTTCACAAGCAATGATATATTCAAAAGTTTTAACTCATTCATCCAAAAGGATAAATTTTATTCCTACTCACCTAAAGTAGATTCAATGACGATTTTACATTTGCTGACCTAGAACAAACTCTCATATTTATCACCTTAGAAAGTTAGAAGATTATACATAATAAGATAAAATACTCTTTCTTCACTGAAAAAATACAATGAAGCTTATTAGGTAACACTTCCAAAGTGTACATAACCCAGACGAGACGTTGATATATACAATAATATCATATAGCGAGTGATGGCTTAACTTTTATATCTCTAATACACCTTAGAATAAATAACTGTCTAGCCAACTTAGAAGGGAAAATTTGTCTTGGCTTTTATGATGTCTACCTTTCATTAGCTTAAATGAAATTTAGGATAAATTTGAGTCTACTCTATTCTTATGGTACATTAGTTTTTTGTATATACTCTTACGTTGTTCAATTATTGAAATTTGAAAATATATCTTCTATAATTATTAAATGGTCAACGTTTTAAAAATTAGAATTGCAATGTAATTATTCTTCGAACAATAAATTTATAATATTGTAAAATTATTTAATGTATAAATCATAAAAATGATCAATAACGAAAAAATTCTTTATTTTATTAATCACTTAATTTTTTTTATCTAAATTTAAGTAGAAAAATACCATAATATATATAGTTAATTAATTGATGCCATAAGAATTATCATGAAGAGTTGAAATATATGTTTTAAATCACAAAAGATAGATTGATTTTAGAAAAGACTAACTATCATAAAATATAATTTATTCTAAAATTTAACATTTTCAAGCTAACATATTTTTTTAAAAAAAGTAGAATAAATTGTTGTGTGAAAGAGGTAATATGTAAGTTAATTAGGAAAAGAAATCATGATATTCTGTCTAAATGAAACCATTCATCATTTAATGAATACATGGTTGAATTATAAACTATTAAAAAAGAATGTGATTTTTTTTAGTAGATTATCGCTAAGATTTTTAGTGACAAATATAAAATTCATTGGCAAATTGTCCATCACAAAAGATTTAACAATGGTTTTCTCCAAGCATTGCTAAAATTGTTGCTAAAGGTTTTTAGCCTCTGCCTTTTGTTGTCACGCATCTCATTCCTCCATTTGCGCTCTAAGTTGTGCCACTTCATTGTGTAACTCCATGAAGGAAGGCCGAAATAATGAACTCTTACTAGCATGATGTTTGAACACTTGGAACAAGAAAGCGCCCAATCTCAACTCTTAGATTTGACCACAATGCTCTTGGCTTCCTAAAGCCTTAGCCAATGAATTGTCATTTGAAATTTCCTATAATGAAAAGTCCTCCTCAGCTTAATACATAAAAATATTTTTTCTACAAATTCGAATAGAAATCAATAAATTATTTCAAGAATAAATCCTTTTTGTTAAAATCAAAAGTCAGCACCTTATTTCCGCAAAATTCAAATACTAACACAAATAACTTTAGTCTTGTCATTGACAAAAGATCTGTTGCCAGCAAGTATGTAGTTCATTTATGACGAGAAAGTCAGTTCGTTATAGCGAAGTTGTGATTCATACAAAATCTAGGGAGCTTCTAGCTATAGCGCAAGTAGTAGTGAGATCAACAAAGATCTAGAACCTATAAGTTCTCGCTATAACGAGAGACATCCCCCGCCATAGCGAGATCGGTTACTAAAATGCACAGCTTCGATTTGTGAACTAAAAACGTGATGGGTAGCTAAGGTTTTAGGATTTTGAGCCTGGAGAAGAGTTTCTGAGGAGAAAAACACACCAAGGAGCTAGGGTTTGAAGAGATGGAGTTGGGGTTGAAGATTGGAGGTCGAATCAACACAATTTCATTGAGTTTTCTTATATTCTCCATCTTTTCTTTCATGACTCCTCGTTTATTCGAATCTCTGGTTTTATTTGCAATATGTAGAGCCATGTGTGACTAGATTTCTTAGATCCTAGGTTTATTTGAACCTATTGCCATATAATGGAGATTTTGCAAAGTTAAATTGAGTTGATTATTGATCTAAATGCTTAATCTATCTTTTGTGTTTCATTTAAGAGTTTGGCCATCTCTTTTGTAGAATTAAGGGATTGAGGTTAGCTCTTAAAAGAGGAAAATCTCAATGGATCATTTGATTAAACAACTTAGGATTATGATTAGGTCATTCTAGTTTTATTCTTAGGTATAGAAGTATAATCAAAAGTCCTAAGTAGTGAAAATGATTGAATACAATTAACCTAATTAATTATGAGAGAGATCTGCAATTAACTAGGATAGAAGTCTAAGTGGTTTGAAAGACGCTTGGATTCGCTTACTCTCCTTAACTTTCAAATTATTAATTAACTAGTTAATTGAGTAACTCAATTCGTGGTAATTAAAGGATAGAAACCTAGGATACTCCTTAGTGATTAATCTCATCAGAATGATCCTACACTCAGTACTACTTTAAATTCATTTTCTTTTAATTCTTTACATTGGTAATTGCTTGTATTGACTTAAATAAAAGTAAATTTCCTTAGACTTGATTGAGTCTAATTCAATTCTTTGTGGGATGACCTTGATTCACTATATCACAAAAAACAATTCGTACGCTTGTGAAATCTATTACAAAAATAGTGGCTATCAAGTCTTTTGAATCCATACAAATCCATCATCTAATAACCATTTTGGTGGAAATAACCTCATTTTGATCATTCTTTATCACTGTCATTCCTCCTTTTTTAGGTACACATTATACAGGGTTGGCCCAACTACTGTCAGAGATAGAGTATATGATCCCTGTATTCAACCACTTTAGTATTTCCTTCTTAACCACTTCCTTTATGATTGGGTTCAGTCTCCTTTGCCCCTCAATAGATTTCTTGTGCTCATCTTCTAATAGAATTTTGTGCATCACTATTATTGGGCTGATACCCTTGATATCTGCAATTGTCTAACCCATGGTTGATTTATGAGTTCTAAGTACATAAATTAACTTTTGCTCCTGTTCCTTATTCAAAGATGCAGAAATGATTACTGGTAAGGAATCATCTATTCCCAAATAGGCATACTTCAACATGGCAATGGTTTCAACTCTAACTATGGAGATTCTTCAATAGACGACTTTATTGGTGAGGTTACTCTGGCTTCCAATTCTAGTGATTCAAATTTCCTCGAAGAGTTTAACTATTGGGAATTTCCATGTATCATCATCTCACATTTCTCTGTCTCTTGTTATTCAATTATGTCTAGCTTATGTAACAATGCCTCTAATAATTCTCTTTCTTTATATGTTTCTAGTACTCCTTGAATGTAATCCTCATAAATCTCAACCTAAAAATAGTCGTCTATCTGATCAAAAAACTTCAAGGCCTTGTTCATATTAAATAGAATCTCCTCATTCCCTACTCGCAAGTTAATTTCACCTATTTCCACATCAATTAAAGCTTGAGCTATTGCCAAGAATGGTCTACCAACAAAAGAGGTAACTTCTTATTCACTGGTATGTCCAAGATGATGAAGTCAATTAGAAAGATAAACTTATCCACTTTAATTAGAACATATTCAATAATACCTTTTGGCTTAGACAGGCTTTGATCTGCTAGTTGTAAAGTAACTGAATGAGATGTATTTCTCGAAGTTGAAGTTGTTCAAAAATTGCAAGTGACATCAAATTCACACTTGATCTAAGGTCATAAAAAGTTCCCCCTTGGAATTTGTTTCTAATGGCACGCGGCACTGAGAAGGTACCTGAGTCCCGTAGCTTAGGAGGAAGCTTATTGAGAATTATTGCACTATATTTTTTTGTAAGCATGACTGTGCCCAACTCATTCAACTTCTTCTTGTTACTTAATATCTTCTTTAAAAACTTGGTGTATAAAGGCATTTGCTCTAAAGCTTCCACAAATGGGATGTTAATATGAAACTGTTTGAAAATCTGAAAAAATTTCTTGTATTTCTCTTCTAAGGCTTTCTTTTGAAACCTTTAAGGGAAAGGAAGAAGAGGTATTCTTTTCTGAGGCTCTACTATCTTATCTTCACTTTTATCTTCTGTCTCTACATCCTTGTTTTTCTCTTTCTTTCTTAACTCTTCCTTTTTCTTTTCTGTTCAGTCAACTCTACACCTTTCTTTTGAATGACTTAATCCCCTTCACTTACCAAGTCATCCCTAGATTTGTGAACTTTAGGCAATTGCTTCCTACTATGCAAAGTGATTGCTTTACATTCCTCTTTCCCTTCTCTTCTAGGATTAGAAAATGTATCACTTGGTAATCCACCTTGCTTTATCATATTTAACTCTGATGCTAATTGCCCAATTTGTATTTCTAGGTTTTTCATTGCCACCATTTGTTCAACCATAAACTACATCATCATCTCTTCCATACCTAATTTCTTTTCTTGAATGGGGACTTGTTGCCTTGGTTATTGTGTAAATCCTGGTGGTTACATAGGAGCTACTGGTCTAGGTCCAGAGGACGATGCTTGATTCAAAGATGTACCTTGACTCCATGAAAAGTTTAGGTGGTTATTTTAACTAGGATTGTATATGTTAGTATGGGTTATTGGGACCCTTCTGTAGATTTCTAGCATAATTGCATGATTTGAGGGTAGTCCCTGTTGAACAAAATTCAGAAGGGTGTGCTTCCCCACAATAGTCACAAGAATTGGTTGGCATGTGTTCTGCATTAACTTCTATATAGCTACTATTTTTCTGAACTTGGAGTTTTAACTGATCAAAACGCTTGCTCATGGATGCAAGCATTGCCACTATTTGAGAAGTGGCATCCTCTGAACTTTTCTTAACTATTTTCACTAGTCTCCGCTCACTAGAATGTTGTGCATGCTCAGCTACTAGATTATTTAGACATTTTATCACATTGTTCATTGGTTGTCTTCCAAAGCCTCCATTTGTCATAGAATCCATCGAAGTCTTGGACTCTGGGGTTAACCGGGAACAAAATGTTTGAAATAGGACTTATTTGTCCTAATTATAGCTTGGGCATTATCTGACTAACTATTTGACCTTTCCCATGCTTCATACAAATTCTCACCTGGCTATTGTCTAAAATTAGTAACTGCTGCTCTGGCATCTACCATCTTGTCATAAGAAAAAAACGTGCTTGGAATCTTTCTTCTATATCCTCCTATATCTCGATTAAACCTTCAGGCAGATTATTTAGCCACTCCTTGGCTTTCCTTTGCAAAGAAAGGGGAAAAAGCCGCAAACGAATCATATCCTTTGGCACACCATTTTGCTTGAAAGAGTCACACACCTCCAAGAAAGTTAAAAGGTGTTTATTAGGATCCTCCTAGTAAGTACCACTAAATTGTCTGTTCATTTGCAATATTTGCAGCATCGTTTGTTTGATCTCGAAGTTATTGGCTTGAAATTCTAGAACTTTGATACCTCATTGATATCCTCAATTGTTATGACTAAGAAAATCATTCACTCCCAACCTTTCATACTCTTCTTTAGCCATGGCTGGAATTTTTCTCTCTCCTTCCCTTAGAATTGAATTTTTTTTCTTCAATATAAGTTGTCCATTGTGGTTTAACTAGTCTTTAACTTAGCTTTCACCTTAGTTTTCGCCTTGGGTGACATAAACTATAGTACCTATTAAACAATATATCTAGAAGTTAAGTCCCGATAGTAGAAAGAAATTAACTAAACTAACAAAAATCTTAAACTAAAACTATTAAAAATCTACTTAGTCTAAAGAAATCTAGCTCAATTCCCCAACAACGATGCTAGAAAACTTGATAGCCACTATTTTTACAATAGATTCCACAAGTGTACAGATTATTTTTTGTAATATAGTGAATCAAGGTCGTCCCATAGAGAATTGAATTAGACTCAATCAGGACTAAAGAAATTTGATTTGATTTAAATCAAGACAAGCAACTACTAATGTAAGGAATTAAAAGAAAATGAATTTAAACTAGTACTGAGCGTAGGATCATTATGATGAGATTAATCATTAAGGAGTATCCGAGGTTTCTATCCCCTGATTGCCACGAATTAAGTTACTTAATTAACTGGTTAATTAACAATTTGAAAGTTAAGGAGAGTAAGTGAGCCCAAGCATCTCTCAAACCTCTTAGACTTTTATCCTAGTTAATTGTAGATCTCCCTCACAATTAATTAGGTTAATTATATTCAATCTTTTTCATTACTTAGGGCTTTTAAGTATACTTTTATACCTAAGCAAAACTAAAATGACATAATCCTAATCCTAAGTTGCTTAATCAAATGGTCCATTAAGATTTTCCTCTTTTAATAGCTAATCTCAACCCCCTAATTCCACAAAAGAGATGGGTAAACTCTTAAATGAAGCACAAAAGATAGATTAAGCATTTAGATTAATAATCAACTTAATTTAACTTTGTAAAATCTCCATTACAGGGTAATAGGTTTAAGTAAACCTAGGATCTAAGAAATCTAGCCACACATGGCTCTACACATTGTAAACAAAACTAGAGATTCGAATAGACAAGGAGTTATGAAAGAAAAGATGGAGAATATAAGAAAACTCAGTGAAATCATATTGATTCAGCCTCTAATCTTCAACCCCAGCTCCTTCTCTTCAGACTCTAGCTCCTTGGTGTATTTTTCTCCTCAAAAACTCTCCTCCAGGCTCAAAATCCTAAAACCCTAGCTACCCATCACATTTTTAGTCCAAAATTAAAGCTGTGCATTTCAGTAACCAATCTCACTATGGTGAGGGGTGTCTCTCACTATAGCGAGAACTTATAGGTTTTAGGTCTTTGCTGATCTCATTACTGCCTGCGCTATAGCTAGAAGCTCCCTGAATTTTGTATGAATTATGATTTCACTATATCGAATTGACTTCCTCACCACAGCGAACAGGCGTCCTAGCTACAACGAACTGCATACTTGTTATAGCGAGGGGAGTTGAACAACTTGCCTTTTGAACTTCCAGCTTCTCTCCCTTTTCTCATTCCTTTATAGCAAATCTCTACCTTTCTCCTGAGATAAAAATCAAAATCAAATAAACTTCAGAACTAATAAAAATATTGCAAATGATATATTTTATTTATTTTCTTTGATTGGATATAAATTTTTACAAGGTTACTCAAGAAATAGGCAATTTGACTTTCTAATCCATCATAAAATACACCTTTCTTTTACCAAAATTAGGGAGTCATCACACGTTGATAGACTACAATCCAAACATTTCTTTGTGTGACTAGGCCCCCATGCTTAGTTAAACACATGTAACATATCTAAATTGCATTTAAAGTTTAGTTGTGTTGTTTATCAAAGTGAACTTACCATCTTAGCATTTTTTTTTGTACAAGACTCTTAAATCCATCAGTGTGTGGCATCATTTGTTTCCTTTTGTTTTGTTTGATTTTCATAGCAATCTCTTAACAATTGATAGAAACATATTAATAAAATCAAACAAGAATTGTTTTAGAAAAAATAATTATTCCTTACAATTTTTGCCTATGGACTCGTTTTTATTGTTAATAATACTTAACATTTACCATACCACCATTTGAAGTTGGCGAAGGCGTGCAAAGCTCATGAATGATTGAAATGAAATGGTAGCCTTTTGATTATTTTATTTTTTCATATATATATATATATATATAAACTATTTGTTTCTTCATCTTCCTCACCTCACCGCACTTCTTTCCTTTCTAAATTGTCTTTTTCAAATTATATTAAAATTTCACTTGTTATTAAAAAATAAAAAAATGAATAGAAGAAGAAAAAGAAATTTTGGTCAAATATCTTAACATTTAAGAAAGATGTTCTTAGGAAATGGAACATGAAAGAAAGCAAGGATAGAAAAGAGTTAAATACATGCCTTTTGGTTTCTCTTATATTCCTTTTTTTTTGGGGGGTTAAATTTCTCTTTATTTCAATCCCCTCCTTCTCATACTACCTTCTATTTTCAAATTTTTAGATTTGTCCAAGATGAAATATATTGTTTTATAGGAAAGAATCTTTTAAAAAAATTTCAACGATTGGTTTGGTCCATTTTTATCTTTCTTCAACTAAT
This sequence comes from Erythrophleum fordii, assembly GCA_032878935.1. Taxonomy (NCBI): domain Eukaryota; kingdom Viridiplantae; phylum Streptophyta; class Magnoliopsida; order Fabales; family Fabaceae; genus Erythrophleum; species Erythrophleum fordii. The sequence goes on along the minus strand of JAVQMF010000053.1, from coordinate 39,714,285 downwards.
CGATTTTTAGGCCAATCAAACTAGACCAGGGATTGATTTTCTAATTTTTTTTAATTGAATTTCCTAATCTAGTTTGGTTTTGTGAATGATGATTCAAACTTACTGTTGGTTACTTGAACATAACAATCAAATTTGGAAGAACTAGAAGTCAAAAGTACTTAATCGCTAGAAAGATTTGATCTTGATGCATAGGATGCAAGAAAAAGGCCAATTGGATCGGAAAACTGATTTGGGACGAATTGTATGCTAGCTGGAACTCACCAGGTTTCACCAGAGGATTGACCAAAGGAAAAATAAAAAATAGAGCCTCCACCTCTAGTTTGGGTTCATTTCTTTATAGTAACTAATTTTATCTCTTTAACTAATCATTCATTATTTTAAGTATGTATTTAATATTTTACTTTGCACATAAAAGGCACAAGAACTAAGTATGAAACCAACATTGGCAGAGATTTTCATTTGGACCCATCAAAAGCCAAATAGCAATGTGGTTGACAAAAAATTAAAAGTTATATATGTAAATGTAATTTTGTATCTAATTTATATGTTTCATTGCAACTTTACATTTTTTGGGCAATTTTTTTTTTAGAATGATTATATGAGCCTTAAAAGTGTAGTGGGGAGTTCTATCAGCAATTCCTAACAACTATCAGAGTTGAATTTATAGGTTTAAGCAATTGATGTTGGAGGGGGGGGGGGGGGGGGGGCGAAGAAAGGCTCAGCATGGCGTGAGAAGTTACTCACATACTATAGTCGAAAATCTGACTATAGCACATACCCACCATTTAAAGGTGCCACCATACACTCACTTACCATATAGGGAAGAGGCAGTAAGAAATTAATTTGTTCATTTTTAAAATAGACTTTTAAGACGCAACTTCCAGGGCAAAGGACACTAATATAAGAAATGCAAAATCAAATTGATACATCAATAAGATTTTATCAACAATATTATCAAGGAAATGCTAGCCTAAGTTATCAAGAAGATCCACATCTATTCAGGGTAGACATGTTTTATATTAGAGATAATTATAAAGATAACAATGATAAGGATGATGATGAGGAGGAGGAAGAGAAGAAGAGGTGAATTGTAATTTTTATTTATTTTTTGTAATTTTATTTCACCGTGTATAATTATTATTTTTATCTAATAATTAATTTTTATTAGAGTTATGTGTTTAACTTTTAGTTATTTATGTAAATTTAATTTGTTAAATATTCTTACTAATAATCACTCTAATTGCTTGAAAAGTATTTTTAAAATTAGATATAGATTAATATTGATATATATATATCATTTTAAAAAAATTATACAATATATTAAAATAATCAAAATATTATTAAAATCTAAAATATATTAATAAATTATAAAATTAATATAATAAATTAGGATTTTAATTAACATAAAAGAATTTGGATACTTTGACCAAATTTCAATCAATCACTTTGGCTAACTAAAATTTAGTATGCCAAAGTGGTATCTTTGAAGGAAGTCTTCTCTCTCTTTAAAGTATGCCCTTAGTGATTTTTCATTTCTTTAGACAAGCAAGAGCAAAATCGTAATAACTAGCTAATTTCTATTTAACAGACGCCAGAATCATACAGATTAAACAGATGATTAAGGAACTCAAAAATGAGGGAATTCTAAGTTGAAAACAAACCCAATCAATTCTGCTATTATTTCTTCTAGTTTACATTTAGGAAAAGTGAAAAGTATTGAGTCAAAGATTGCATCCAGCTATCCTCACTTGTCCTAATATGTGCTGGAAAAAGGGGCATATTAATGTGACTGACATAAAAATCAAAATAAAGACAAGATTTACTAAAGGCAAGCACAAACTCACTAGTGGATACCAAAGTTTTCAATATGGATTAGGTCTTGTGGTTTGATCTTGTTCAACATTAAAAATCTAAGGTGGGTTAGCAAAATAAAAATATATTGTTAAAAGAATGGAGAAAATATATATATATATATTACTGATAATTGAAAGAGTAAACTATCTCACATTTTTGTAAAAACCTAGAGAGAGAATGGCCATTTGCATTAGAAATTTGGGAGTCAACATTCTGTGCTAAAGGTGGATGACTTAATTAAGACGAAAAGGAGAAAGTGACTTGTCAATAACAAGAAGTTGCATGCGGGCGTGCATATAGTGGTCACTTCCAATTTGCCCAAAATCTGAGACTAGATCCAGTTTTAGGTTCAGACAAAGGATGGACTAAAATATTGCTGTGAAGCAATACAGAAAGAGCTCTTCAGCCGGGCTTAAGGAGGCCGGACAGAATACAAAAGGCAGGAAATTGCCTCGATTCAAACGTTCCATTTTTGCTACTTCAAGGAGTAAGAAATAGCTATATATTTAATTTCACACCCTGTATCAAATGATACTAAGCAACCTTTAATTTCCACCAAGTCAAGTAACCCTTGCAAACTGCAATTAGCTAGATTCTAAGAACAAGAAAACAATATTTGGCGAGCATCAAACAGTATATGTAAAAAAGTGTTGAAAAGAAGTTTTATAGTGATTTCTCAATATATTAAAATTCAAAAAAGAAATATTTACAGGATATAATATGACTTGTTATAAAGCAACATACAGTTTAATTATCTGATCATGCAATCCCACGAAATCCACAAGCTCATCCTCTCAGTTTGATTTTTATATCTTGGGATTCTTCTGAATTTTTTTACTCTTTTAAAAAAAATACATTTGAATCCAAATTATCTTTATTAACTTGGTAAATCTCTAGCTCCTTACGCATGAGTCTTCTTCTATAAGCCAACCAAGACTATCAATTTCTTGTACAATTTCCATGCACGGATCAATCCCCATTACCCTATTGACATTATAGTAATGATATTCAACAGAGGTGAAAGGCGATAATGGGAATTAAATAAAATTGCAAAAACAGAGACGTCTATAGATCATCTCCAAATCATGTCAACTTAAATAACTTGTCACGATGTCATGAATATAAAAGAGTTTTCAAATGTCATTTCAATGTTCATTCCTGCCAGGCCTGAAGTAAATTAATTTTGGAAACGTTCACCAATCTGAGTATGAATAACTGTTATGTTTATTTTTCAGATCATATAATTTGTACAATTTTGGCTAGCATATACTTTCTTCGGTACACTACGTGATACCAAATTTATTTTCAACATAGTATGCCTATAAAAACTGACGCAGTGTGGGTTTGCCTGTATGCCGGTGTTTGCATATGCATGTCTGCAATGAAATAAACTTAGGTATATTTAAGCTAAGATAGATAATTAAATCAATAAAAGACAATCATATTAGAAATTACTTCAAGATTATTAGTCAAGGTGCGCTTAGGATCCTAAAGTAGACAGAGACCAAATTCAAAATATTACCTTTCCGAATAATACACAACTAGCTTCCGAACGTTAAAGAATCTTTCTCAAGAAATTTAATCACTACATGAGATTATCAGTCAAATAGAAAATTGAAACCTTGCATATGTGAGATGCATAATCCTGACTCAGATCCTTTTAACGGATTTAGCCTAAATGACGAACTTATCTACATTTATGCATGCTCATTGTGTAGGAAGGTCTAACTTGATTGATGCAGTATTTGTCTTTCGAATTATCAGAAATCATAGGTACCAAACCTTTTTAAGGTTGGGAGAAAGATTGATCATATAATATACAATCAAAATGAATAAAACAGAAAAAGGATTTGCGATGGAGTTTAGGAAACATTATGAATGAAATTTAAAGGCAATATACGGTAACTGAAACATACACAATTACAAGTCACATGATGAGGTAAACGGGAATTGAAAGATTTGTCATTAAAACCAAGGTCTATCGTCCTATTATGCTAGACATGGACATGGTACCTCCGGCAGAGGACGTAGAAGCAGCAAGAATGGGAAAAAGAGGAGGCATCTTTTTGGGAAGATTTGGCCGTGGCTCCTCAGAGTTAAGAACTTGAATGGCTTGCCTTACAGAGGGTCTCTTATTTCGATCAGGATGAGCACACCAGAGTCCAACAATCAACAAAGACTCTGCCTGTTGGTCATCAAATTCGCTCAGCTTCTTGTCCATTGCTGATAGAATCTGTCCTTTTCCATAAAGATCCCAAATCCATTCCAGCAGCACCTCAGACCCTTGCTCCACATAATTTGTAGACTTGCGTCCAGTAGCAATCTCCAAGGCAACCACACCAAAACTGAAAACATCAGATTCTTTACTAGCCTTACCTGTACTTATGCACTCTGGTGCAAGGTAGCCTAAAGTTCCAGCAAGTCCAGTTGTCTGGGGACTTTGATTATGGTCAGCAAGGCGAGCTAACCCAAAGTCACCAAGCTTTGCATTGAAAGCAGCGTCTAGCATGATGTTGCTGGCTTTGATGTCCCGGTGCACCACGCATTTCTCACATTCCTCATGAAGATAGAGCAGTCCAGAGGCCAAGCCAAGATATATCTTGTGCCTTACATCCCACGCAAGAGGAGACTTGGGCCCAAATAAATGAAAATCAAGGCTACCATGTGGCATGAACTCGTAGACAAGTAAAAATTTACCTCCGTCATGGCACCAACCTATGAGTTGCACAAGATTCCGGTGTCTTAGCCGGCTAATGACCTTTACCTCAGTTATGAACTCCTTTCTCCCTTGTCTCGAACCTCTTGAAATTCTCTTCACTGCAACCTCCATGCCTTGATCAGTTAGGTAACCTCTGTAAACAGTGCCAAACCCACCTTCACCCAACTTCCTCTCTTTCGAGAAGTTACTTGTAGCCAAAACAAGATCTGCATACGAAAACCTTCTTGGCCCTAATCCTTTTTCCAAGTCATCAGTACCTGATATTAAGTTAAAGCTTGCTGCTGCTGCTGTTTCCCTTTTCTTCTTAGTCCACCTCCAGAAAGCTGCCGACGCTAGTAATGCTCCAAAGCTTGATACTGCGGCTACTGTTTCACTTTTTATTTTTCTCGACCTCCTGAGCGCTGCATACGCTAGAAGTGCACCAATGGTTAGAGCAAAGCCTGAAGCTACTACAACGATCACCAACCATGCATCGTTTGCATTATTTGCTTTACTATTCATGTCTAAAGTTGATTCCAACGCCCACGACAGGAGAGTATGAATTTCTCCAAACTCACCTGTTGCAGCGGAAAATCCAACTGTAACCCATTCAGGCAGGATCTTTCTTAAATCAATTTGATGAGATAGACTAGTACTCTCGTGACTATTAGAGGTCTTTTGGTATTTCCATGATATGCTTAAATTCTTACTTGTAGAGTTGTACACAATCGACACATCTGCCGGATCACCACTATGTAAAGTAGCATTCCAAGAGGTGTGTACCGCAGATGAAAGTGAGTTCTCGTTGATTCCCACATGCTCCATAACTGGATCCCAATCGGAATCAGGATAAGAGTCAAATTCCACTAGGAAGATTTGGTTCCTCGATGGATCAGTGATAGTGGTGGTGTTGAATAGTCCCAGAAAGCCACCATATGAATTTGGAGGGATACGAAATCCTTCTGGGGCAAGGAAGAAAGTAAGTCCATGGCCAGCTATAGGATGGTTTTGTCTGTCAATAATGAAAGAGTAATGAGTCGTGAAGTCAGCAAGTTCTCCTGTCTTGGAATTCCAGAGTGGCACCTTTTCTGCATACATGGCTAACCCAACACGACATGTAAAAGTAAGCTTGTTAAATGAAATTTGGCCATTAGAGGGTTCTGCATCTCCTTGATACAGTATGGCGGAACTGCTATCAAAATGAGGAAATTGGAAGCCAAATGAAGTGGTGGAGGGAAGAAAGTAAAGGAAGGAGAAAAGAAGACAGAGGGTATGCGAGTAGTAGAAAGTGGCGAACATCCCTTGGAGAGAGTAGTGTCTAGACAATTAGAGGAAGCAATTCATGTAAGCGGATACTGACTTCCCTGTCAAACCCACCCAACTATTTATGGTTAATAGTCTTGTTTTAGTTTCAACTATCAACAACTTCACTCCACCCACTGTGAAGCTTCAACCAAAGCCAAAATATAAACAATAATGAGTCATTCCCAGAGGGCGCCAACAATCTGTTTGGTAGATACGTAAAAAGTAAGGTATAAAAGGTATTAAAAATGAGAAAGCGAAATATCGTGAATGAGGATATGATGGTAATTGTAAGTGCAACAGTTATTTTCTCTTTTTTCAGTTCAATCATTTGCGGGTGATAAAACTAATTTTTAATTAATTTATTACTAGCTAAAACAAATGACTACGGTAGCTGAAGCTCCAAGACAAGGTGAATATAGCCAGTTTCTCAGTTTTAACCCCCTTCAATGATGCACCAAGAAAATTTGAAGCACATAATATTGTCATCCTATGTTGTTTGCCTCAGTACTTGAAATTTCAAGTCTAGCGGTAGCCGCAACTAGCAGGAAACTGAAGTAAGTACTGAGTTCTGAGTAGAACTTCTGTAGCCATCTGAAACTTTTTTCCTTTTTAATAGTGATATCCTAAAGAAATAATTGCATCAAACAGGAGAAAAGCTCCCTAGTGGGAAAAATAAATTAGCGTTCAGAAATTTTTTGCCTCCCAGCTATTATTCCAATAGAATGATTCTGGTTTCCACGAGAGCATATGATCATCATGTCTCTCTTTTTCATTTTTTATTAACATCATCATGTCTCTTAGATTGTCAATAAGAACTTTATCAATGATCAAGTACAATTTAAATAATTAAGGAAAGTATTATCTGTAATCCATGTAACAGAAATTAACTAATCATATGAATTCAAAACACTGTAATAAAATTAAATTGAAGCATACTTGTAATTAATGCATTGGATGCTCAAGTGAATATTTTGAACGAAGTCCTTCTCTCCAACTTCATCAGAAAGGAGTAAGTTAGAGATCATATTCTCTCCATATTAATGAGAAGTGGAGAGAGATTTGTCATTTTATTGCTATAAACCCTAAAAGACCTATACTGTACCACCTATCCATATCAATTAATAAAAGTGTATAGCCCACAAAATTGATTACGGATATAATCGGGCCCATTATCATTGTTCACTGTGGATTATATAAATAACAACTTGTTTTTATTAAAACACAAATATAATCAATGGAAGCTCATAAAATTGTTGCATTCTCCCATTAGACAACATTAATTATGGTTTTCAAATTTTAAATTTTTTGTAAAATGACTCTTGGACTAAGCAACAAACAAATAATATGTGGCCATGATTTTTATAAAGAACTATGATCCATAGATGACACGTTCGACCAACTTAACTTAATATTATCAAACAATGTTGAATCATTGCAATCATTGTATTCCTTTTTTGATACAAGGCCTATGTATGGTCACTAACATTGCCAATTCTATTAACATGAGTCTTGATGCAATTGTGTGACAAGGAGTATAGCAACAAGGTGTGATCTACAAATATGCTTTCTTTATTGTTAGTCCACCAATTTCTCTTCAACATATTTGAATTAAGAGAAATTTATTGCTGTCTCACATACTCAACATGATACCTATATTTAAGAAAACTTAAAACCCTTTGGAACTTTGCACCTAATCTAAAAGTTTATGGAATATTCCTTTAAAACATGGCTTGAAGTAAATAGGCTTGGGAAAATTTTTTAAAATTAACAACTAAGCTAAGTTGCTTCATACTTCCAACATGATATTCACTTTGAGACAAAAAAAGCATGTCTAAAATTGATATCGGGCTTTAGACATCACAAGAGATTTTATTTGAAACAAATTTTAGGCACTTAAATTATAATTTATATATTTACTTAAGCGCACAATAAACATGGATCCAAAGTCAATAATAAGTGCCATTAATAACCATCAGTGCCTTACACCAAAATTTTGACAATATATTCAAATATTAATAATGAGCAAGTTTAAAATGATCATACCAAAAACAATGTTACTTCCACTTACCAAGTATATCAAAAGAACACAATATACCCATTTTTTCCACAAGTCCTTTAAAGGATGTGGGTCTTAAACCCTTATTTAACATGTTAGCTAACATGCATTTAGTATCAATATGCTCAACACATATATCTCAAATTTTCACAAAATCTCTAATGGTCAACTACTTCAAAATGATCATACCAAGACAAACCAATAGTACTCTTATTGACCAAGTACATCAAAAGAACTTAATATACTCATTTTTTCAATGAAGTCCTTTAAAGGATATGCATCTCAAACCCTTAGTTAATGAATCAGCTAATATGCATTTAATATCAATATGCTCAACACATCTATCTTCATTTTTCACAAAATCTCTAATAGTATTATGTACTTCAACTCCAAGTGTTTTAACCCATTAGATATTTTGTTATTCTTTATGAAAAAATACTGCAACTCTTCTATCACAATAAATTGTGAAATGTCTAAAGATAGTACCAACAAATTGGAATACACATTTTCATTGCTTTAATAAAAAAATGTACTAGCTTTATTATTGGTAAATAAATAAGATTCTCATTACATTGGTAATGTCAGATCTAATACAAACTTGAGCATATATCAAGTTTCCTACTGCACTATCATAAGATATGTTTCTCATTTGATTCCTTTCAAGTTCATTTTTGGGATATTGACTTTTACTAAATTTATCACCCTTCACAACAAAGACATCACTAGCCTATACTAAGCCTTTCAAGGATATAGGTAATGTAGGCTTTTTGAGACAAGTTTAGTGAACAATGAGATTCATCCCTGTAAATTTCAATCCTTAAAATAAATGATGCCTCTCCTAAATACCTTAAATTAAAGGTTTTAGCCAACATTAGCATAGTCTCACCTAGTAATCTAATGTTGTTGCTAACAAGTAGAATATCATCAACATATAAAATAAGGAAAGTAAACTTGCTTCCAATAATTTTAAGATATATACGTTGATACAAAAACCTAGAAAGGTCATCACATTATCAAATTTTAGATACCATTGAAAGGAAGATTATTTTAAGCTATAAATAGACTTTAACAACCCACAAATTAAATACTCTTTCTAACTTTCCTAAAGATCATGACATCCATTTGTTGCAACTCTAAATAAAATAAGCCGCTATGACCATGCTTATTCTAAAAGAATCATATTATCCTATAGCATCAATGACACTTGGTATAATCATTTTAGACACTTGGAAATATCATATTTTCTTAGTAGTTGAACATGCATTCTCAACTTCATAAACAAATCTCCATCTTGTGCTTCCCTTATTAGATCGAAGGTCATAAAATCTTTCTTTCTCATCAAAAAATAATTGATTATTAACTTCCCTTGAAGTTCAACTAAGGATTTTAAAATTTAACCTTTTATACATTATGTTATTAGCCCTTTAGAGGATTTGTTCAAATCTTTTAGATGAATGTTACTTCATTTGAAAATTTCTTCATGTTAAAGAAGTTACATAACCTTTTGCTTTTCATTTTGTTTGGTAACTTTGTATGACTTGGAAAGGTTGACCTTTTGTTGATGATCATATCTAAATATGCTTGTAACTTAGCTTCCAATCAAAGAGAAAAGTTAAGGTATTTAATCCAAAAAGAGAATTGAGAATTATTACTTTATTTTATTATTTCATGGTTTAATTAATATTTGGAAATATTTATGCATTGTGTTCTTTATCCTAAAAAAATTTGGATGATATAAGGGAAAAATTTATGTGTAATCAATTCCTTTTTTTTAAGTGAAACCTTTAGCCACCAACTAAGCTTTGAAACATTCAATTTCACCTTTATTGTCATTTTTAGTTTTGCAAACCTATTTGCACCTAATAGATTTACATCCCGCAAGAAATTGAACAAGTTTCTACATAATGTTTCTTATCACTAACAAAATGTATTCATTCATAGCTTTCATACATTCATTTGATTAAGGAGAAGTTACAACATTTTGGTATATAGCAAGGTCAATCACATGTCTGATATCATAGTCATTCTCACTAAGGTAAATATAAAAGTTGCCAAGAATAGTGGATTTTTGTGGTCACATTGATCTTTTTATTGATATTTCCTCATTAAACTCAATTGGCTAATTATTCTCAATAGAAACTAGAGGATTACCATCTTTTATTTCTAGCTTTATCCTATCAACAAGCTCATGTATATTCTCATAAAGTGAAAATAAAGAAATAAAGATAGTTTCACTTACTTCTTTGTCAAGACAAATGTCCTTACTATGGTGAATAGCAATAATGTTCATTTTAAAATTTAGCTTTTTTTTATTACCCCTCCCTAGACATTAGAAATTATATACCTTAGTATATTTTGGACACCTAATGAAAAAATGATGACTAGGGTAAATTGTTTTCTTTATGGGACCCTAAGTTTTGAAATGGTTTAAAATAGGTTTCCTCTACTTGTTCAAGGCTCAAAAGTTGTTTTAGGAATAGCTTTACTAGGACATATAAGGCGATTTTAGTTGCTTCACTTTATAGATATTCTAACAAGTTAGTTCTACTTATCATACTTCTTATTATATCTTTAAGGGTGCTACTATACCTTTTGGCCATCCCATTTTGTTCAAGAATAATAGGCATGGTGTATTATGGAATAATACCACATTCTTGTGTTTGGAAAATGGACCTATATGCTATACAATTGTGTCATGTTTGCTATAATACTCATCACCTCAGTTAGATTTTACAATTTTGATAACTTTTTCTAATTGTTTTTCAACTTCAATTCAAGTGCATAAGATTTTTTTTTGTTAGAGAAAGATATTGGAAGAATTATTAATTAATGTGATAGAGTATTTATTGCTATATATTGTAAGAGGGTAAGGTCACTAATATCTGTGTGGATTATTTTTGAAATTCTTAAGCTATGAGTGGCCCCTTTCTCTATTTCTTTTAGTGTTAGCGCATTTACCCGTAATGCAATCAACATAAGTTTCCAAATCTCTAAAATCTATGGTGTAAAAAATACCATTTTTAGTTAATCTAGTCATTATCTTCTTAAATGGTCTAATCATTCAAATTAAAGTATTTATTGCTCCATATTGTAGAAGGATAAGGTCACTAAAATTAGTGTGGATTATCTCTAAAAGTCCTAAGCTATGTGTAGTCCCTTTCTCCTTTCTTTCAATGTTAGTTAATTTACTCCTAATGCAATCAACACATCTTTCCAAGTCTCTAAAATCTAAGGTACAAAAAATATCAATCCTAATTAATCTAGTCATTCTTTTCTTAAATGATATAATCATTTATATCATAATGCATTCGGATCCTCTACTCATCTAAAAAGGATAAGCACTGTGCCTATCCTTATGAGACCGTCCATATTTGATCTGGATGGTCCATATTTTAATTTTTTTGTTGCAATATTTTTTTATCTTAAAGGAAGAAAAATATAAAATAAAGATAATTTTTCAACGACTAACACAAAAAATGATGATTAAGATCTAAAGAACAAAAAAAAAATTTAAAATTTGAACTATCTAGATCTAATTTGGGTGATCTAGAAATGGTGAGCACCATGCCTATCCTTTATGGATGATTAGAGGATTCGAACATTGATAGATTATTTTTAATTATAGAATGTCTTGTAATAATATTTTTCAATATTTAAATAAGCATAAAGACTATCTTATGCTAAAGATAGTTTACATATACCATCATTCAAAAAACTATATGAACTAAAGATAATTATTTTTAATTCTTTCATTAGGCATAGTCAAAACTCTAATATTAGTATACTATGGTCAGCAGCAAATGATATTGTACAATCAAACATAAGTGTACATATTAGTATTTATTTAGAACAATAGTAAATTTTCACATAAAATCAAACTTAAAAATATTTCAAATTTTAAAAGTATATCTCCTTTAGACAAATAGACTATTAAATGTAAAATATCCTTATACTGTATGAAGCTCTACTTAATGTATACAATGGCCTCATTTGGAAGGCGACTACATACAAGAACTGTATGCTTGTAATTAAAACAATAAAGTCAACCCTAAGAATATTTCAAAATTTAAAAGTAAAATCACATCTCACGACCAAAGGTGTGATCGACACAGAAGATAACCAAACTTTCTTCTGTAAGCTAGCACTAAACAAAATTCTACCCATCACTAAAGAATATCCTTAGGATTTAACACGAAAGATCATAACCAAATACAACAATTACAAATCATATAAGCATTATATAAGTATAGTTCCAAAGACTCTTATAGAAATTGCGGCAGAGTCTCCCCTGTAAATTGGATCTCCTGAAATTTCTATAAATCAGTCATCTAATTCAAAAATATCAAAAAGAAATTTAGCTATCAATCCAAACCAAAATACATCAACTCCTAGGGGTGGGGGAAATTCCTATCTATGACTCAATGGAGCTCTAGACCATAGTCTACAATACAAAATGAATTCCAAAACAATAACAAAAGATACCCACGCGAACAAATGTAGGCTCACGAAGAATATAGGAAAGTGCTAACGCTAAGCTGCTGAGGGGGGATCGAGCTCAAACCTACTATCTGAGACAAATAGAAAATGAAAAGAGTGAAACGAAGCTCAGTGAGTAAATACGGTGTAAAAACAACAAGATCTTATTCAAACATTACATTATGAGGGAAACTATAAAAGTAACAACATATATATATATCTATATACATATACAAGAAATTTTTACGTAAGTTAAGTCTCAATGCAATGGAAAACATCTAATTAGTACCAAACTTAGCCAGACGCAGAGCACACAGCCCACGAGGGTAAGTAACACAGACGCTGAGCAACTTGCTCGCGAAAATGAGATCAGATCCACACATGATGGCCAACCACACGGGACTAGTAACACCCTTACTAGTTGGGTTACTCATCACAGTGCACCATGGCTAACCTCTACTGTGGTTAGCTACAGGATTCTAAAATAGATAGTTCCCACCAGAAATAATCTCAAAAATACATACTCAGAGTAAATCAAATTCTAACTCATATGTACTTGTAGTCCCAACATCTGACAGAGTAGTTCAGTAATTATTTCCATAGTCCAAAAATACTCAATAAGCATTTGAATGTGTAAATAATCCAAAAACATATTTAAGAAAGTAAATTCATTAATGTGATTAATCATAAACATATTTAATAAAGTAAATACAATAATTGAGGAGTATGTAACCAAAAATCTTAAAATAAAAGGTATAGCTGGTATTATTTACTCACCCCTTAAGATAACATCAAAACAATTTCTTATCGTATCCTTTGCTAAATTCTTAGTATTCCTATTTCTCTCTAAAAGTCCTACAATACCAGTTCACAGAGTATTAGTATTGGAATACCACCCATTTGTTTCATAATAATAATAAACAGAAGAAGTTCTCTTAAGTCATATTGACTAGTCAAACCCCTTTAACATAGTACTAATATGAACCTTTTCGCTCAAACTACAATTTCAAAAAAAAAATTCTCCCAATTCCAACAACTATTAAGTATACGTACTTCATCTATAAACTACTTCATGATTTCAAAGAGTCTTAAGTTAGGGTATAAGGATTTAAAAATAAGAATAACCCTAAAAATCAAACAATAGACTGAACATCAATGGAAAGTAAAATTAAAATTCTTATTTTCATCTAATAGCTTTGGCTTTTATTCCTTGGTTCACTTAACAAAGTGGTACTCTAAGTGATAAGGACCAAATATATACCTATCTAGAAATGCAATTCATTCCCTTTATGTATGCTTCTCATGACATTTCTAGTACTAAATATACAATATACTTTCCTAATTACTCGTCTTAATTAATTCTCCCTACAAAATTTCTAAAATTCTTATATTCAAAATTTTTTAGTATCTAATCCCTTGAATTTTGTTGATCAATGACAGCTCAAAATAATATGGGGTCATAATACAAAAAACCCATTTTCTTGATTCATTTTTTTTTAGCTATGTTTCATATATATGTGTACACACCCCCAATTACAAGGCTACTCAATCCCCTCCACTTTTAGCTACAGTAACACATACCCACATATACAGAGTTCATGGCAATGGATACCATAGATTAGAGATATCAAATAGGAAGAATTAACACCATAAGAGAGAAGAACACCTATACAATGTAAGCTTGTATTTTAAAGCTCAAAATAACCATAGCCCTCTCACTTCCTTGGCTCCCCAAAACCACACTTACCAAGCAACTCCATGCACCATTCCTTTTACACCAAAATAGCCAAGAGTTAGGGAGAAAAGAAAGGCATGAAGGGTGGCTTTTTGTGAGCAACATTAGAGGACCCAATAAGCCATTAAGTAGGAAAGCTTAAAGGAGGAGATAAACATGTCTTGCCAGCCACCCAACACTAAAAATTCTACCTAAAATAGAGACCATTTAGCACGAAAATATGATGCCTAAAAAATAGCTCAATGTAGCCCGAGTTGTATCAAGAAGTGGCGTGCAGAAACTAAAGTAAGAAGAAGCAAGTTGTAGTGAAAAATGGATGATGGGTTGTAGATGTTTTTGTTCATCTCCTACCCTTACTTTTTGACTGAAAAGATGGCAGTAGGTGGAAGAAAATGTGCTGTAGAAGATGGAGATAAGAAATGACCTAAGACCCAAACTTTAATTAAGCAAATGGGGGTATATTTGGTATAGCAAAAAAATGACAACAAAAAGGAGAGAAAAAGAAAGAAATTTTTTTTTTCATTTGTCTGTTATTGGCCTTAAACCAGTGCCTTAAGTTATTACATTCTCCTTCCTTTAAGAAAATTCAGTCCCTGAATTTAAGGTTGAACTAACCTTAATTCTCAAATAAATAGGGGTATTTTTCATGCATTTCACTTTCCACTTCCCATGTAGCCTCTTCTTGTGAATGGTGATGCCAAAGGACTTTTACTGATGAAATTTCCTTTAATGTAGCTTTTTATTTTGCCTTTCCAAAATTACCACAGAGGTTTCCTCATATGATAAATCCTCACTCAAAAGGACATCTTAAGTTTGTAACATATGGGAGGGATCAGGCATATACTTCCTTAACATCGAAACATGAAATAATGGGTGGACCTTAGCCAGCTCAGGTGGCAACGTCAACCGATAGGCTACTACCTCTACTCTCTCAAGGATCTCAAATGGGCCAACATATCTTAGGGCCAACTTCCCTTTCTTCCTAAATCTCATTAAACATGTAGTCCTTAATCATAAACTCCAAATCACGGCGTCGGTAGTCCAAATACGCTTTTTGTCTACTTTGAGTTGCCACCAATCTCTCCCTAATTAATTTCACCTTCTTTAAGGCATCTTGTACTAACTCAGGCCCTAGCAATTTAGCTTCTCCAATTCAAACCATCCAATGGGAGATTTGCACCATCTACTATATAATGCCTCAAAGGGGACCATCTGTATGCTAGCTTGGTAACTGTTATCATAAGCAAATTCCACTAATGGTAAATAATTATCCCAACTACCACCAAAGTCCAGAACACATGACCTCAACATATCTTCAATTGTCTGTATGGTTCTCTTTAATTGCCCATCAGTCTGAGAATGAAAGGTAGTGATAAGATCCAATTAGATACCCATGGCCTTTTGAAAGGCTTTCCAGAACTTAGAATTAAATTGGGGTCCTCGATCAGAAATTATAGATATTGGAACACCATGAAGCTTTACTATCTCATTTATGTAAAGTTATGCATATCTAGTAGCACTGTAAGTTGTTTTTACAGGAAGAAAATGAGTTGTTTTAATGAGTTTATCAACAATTACCCAAATAGAATCATAACCCCTAACTATTTGGGGTAGTCTTATTATAAAGTCCATAATAACTCTTTCCTATTTCTACTCTAGTATCTCTAACCGTTGATGTAGGCCTGCAAGTTTTTAGTGTTCTACCTTGACTTGTTGACGCACCAAATAACGAGAAACAAAATTTGCTATATCCTTCTTCATACCTTCCCACCAGTACACTTGCTTCAAATCTTAATACATCTTTGTAGATCCTGGATGGATGGTATATAAGAAACAATAAGCTTCTTCCATGAGTTCTCTACTCAAATCTTCCACATTCAGTGCACACAATCGAGTACCAAACTATAAAACTCAATTTGAATCTAAAATGAATTCATTTTCCTTTCCATTTTTGACATTATCCATCAATTTGCATATCTTTGCATCTTCAACCTATGTAGTCTTTAACTTTTCAAATAGAGAAGAATGGAGCTGTACATGAGCTAAAAATACTCATGACTCTTTAATCTCAAATTGGATTCCTAACCCTTAATCTTATGGAGATCTTTGATCAATAGCCTTCTTGTCTTCGTAATATGGCTTAAACTTTCCATGGATTTCCTAATCAGAGCATCTGCCACCATATTAGCTTTTCCTAGATGATACAAAATAGTACAGTGACAATCTTTAAGTAACTCCATCCACCGCCTTTGCCTTAGATTCATATTTCACTATTGGAAGATATATTTGAGGCTTTTGTGATATGTGTAAATCTCACATGTTTCACCACATAAATAATGCCTCTAAATTTTGATAGCAAAGACCACTACCACCATCTCTAAATCATAAGTTGGGTAATTCTGCTATGCTTCTTAAGTAATTTAGAGACATAAGCAATCACATGACCATGCTGCATCAATACACATCTTAAGCTTACCCTTGAAGCATCACAGTATACAACATAACCTCCAGGCTCGAGGGTAACATCAAAACTGGTGTAGAAATTAGACAATCTTTTAATTTCTAGAAATCCTCTTCACAAGCCTCAAACCACTGAAATTTCACATTCTTTTGGGTTAATCTTGTTAATGATGCAGCTATTTCAGAAAAGTCTTTAACAAACCGACTATAATAGCCTGCTAAACCTAAAAAACTATGGACCTCTACCATTTTTGAATAACTTTCACTTTACTTGGATCTACTTGCACCCCATCTTTTGAGATTACGTGACCCCAAGAAGGCTATTTCCTCTAACTAAAACTGGCATTTAGAAAATTTAGTATACAATTGGCGTTCCCTTAACACTTGTAATGCCATTCTCAGATGCTGCTCATGCTCTTCATGACTCTTAGAATAAACTAAAATGTCATCAATAAAAACAATGACAAATCGATCTAGGAATAGCTTGAAAACTCGATTCATCAAGTCTATAAATGTAGCTAGGGCATTAGTTAACCCAAATGACATTACTAAAAATTCATAGTGACTGTATCGAGTTCTAAAAGCAGTTTTAGGGATATCTTTGCCTCTTATTCTCAACTGATGATAACTTGATCGCAAGTCAATTTTTGAAAAATATTGAGCTCCCTGCAATTGGTCAAATAGATCATTTATACGAGGTAAGGGATATTTATTCTTTATTGTCACTTTGTTCAGCTACCTGTAATCTACACATAAACGAAGAGAACTATCCTTCTTCTTAACAAAAAGTACATGAACACCCCAAGGGGATGTGTTAGGAATAAAACCCTTATCTAACAAGTCTTGCAATTGATTCTTTAATTCACTAGTTCCATGGGCGCCATTCTATAAGGAGGAATGGATATAGGCTGAGTACCTAGTAGTACATCAATACAAAATTCAATTTCCCTTTCTAAGGGCAACCCTAATAATTCCTTAGAAAAAATATCAGGACATTCTTTTACCACCAGAACTTGTTCCATTGTTGGAATTTGCACTTCCATATCTTAAACCATCGCTAAATATCCCTGACACCCTTTCTTCAAAAGCCCTTGAGCTTCTGTAACAGATATTAAGTTATTTGGTACTTCACTTTGATCACCTTGACTGATAAGAGGAGGTTTACTTGGAAAGTTGCATCTTACTAACTTAAATAGCAAGATGCTAGCCAATCCATTCTGAGTATCACATTAAACTATGCTATTGCAAGTATTATTAAATCAACTAATGTCTCGCAATCGGCTACTGTAATCACACAAGCCTTATACACCTGATCAACTATTATAGATTCCACCACTGGGGTCATAACTTGTAGTGGACAATCTAATTTTTTAGAGTCCTTACCAATCTTCTTTGCAAAATATGAAGATATATAGGAATGTGTGGAGCCAGGATCAAATAGTGAATAAGTAGCATATGAACAAACTGTAAGTGTACCTGTTACCACGACATTAGATGCTTGTGCATCCTGTCTATTTAATGCAAAGACCTAAACCTGACCACATCCTACAGTCACCTGAACTCTACCTACTGCTACCCCACTGCTGCTACCTTTACCACTCTAAACTGTAACTATACCAGTAGATTGAGCCCTTGTTCGAAATTGTCTAGTAGGTCGAATTGATCTCTAACTAGAATTAGGATAATACTGAGGGCAATCTCTCACCAAATGTCCAACTTGCCTATAATGAAAGCATGCTCCCATCTCCCTATAGCAAGTGTCAGTATGTATCTTCCCATAAATAAAACAAGGACCCTTAGACTAGCAAGACTGAGTAGAAATTGAGGTAGGCACTATGTTAACATCTCGAAACAATGCTCTGTGCCTGTCAATACCAGTGGAAAATGAAGTTGAAGATCCTATAAAGCCTGAGTAGGTCTCTGATGACTCTGAGGCCTAGGCCCATGAGAAGATCCAGCTGTAAATGAACTACTTCTATGCCTCCCTTCACTATCATGCTTCCTTTTTCTCTGAGAAGCATCCTCCTCCCTATCCCTCATCTCTATCATATGTACACAATCTACAATAGCTAAATATGAAGGAAAAAGATTCATTTGTGAAGCAATCACCCTCTACAACATTTGAGGCAACCTATTTACAAATTGCTTGATCCTATCCCTCTTAGTAGGGACTAGATGTAGGACATATTAAGACAACTATGTGAAACGGATGTCATAATCAGAAACACTCATGCCTGGAATCAATTTTAAACCCTTAAACTCTCAATCCTATCGTCCCGAACACTCTGTGGCAAGAAACAATCCATAAAAAGTCCTCTAAATTCTTCCCATAACATTGGGGGTACTCCGACTGGCCTTTCACCTAATAAAGTTTGATACCATATGTAAGTTGCATCCTGTAACCAAAACCCAGCAAACTCAATTGACTTTGCACTCAGGCAACTCAAAGCTCTGTATATCTTCTGAATGCCATCAATAAATTGCTGAGGATCCTCTTGACTGTCTGTTTCAAAATAAGTGGAAGGCTTTAATTTTAAAAATTGAGAAAGGGTTACTGAAACCTCTCTTTCCTCTCTCACAACTTGAGGCTTTACTGGTCTTAGCTAAACTAGTGGTGCAACTTCCTCTAGGGGCATTTAGGGGCTGCGGAGGCTCTACTCTATCCATAAGTAAAGCCTGCCAAGGGGGTCAAATAGTCCCATGACCCTTACCCTGACCTCGACCATGGCTCTTGAGAGGCTAGGCAGCTTGTTGTGTTGATGCACTTGTAGAGGCCTCATCTAAAATAGCTAATCTATTAACTAAATGAATTCTGGGAGGTATATCCACTCTACAACAAAAATAACAAATGTTCAGATCATTCTCCATATTGTATTTAAGATGAACCATCATCACATTCAACAAGACGATAAACCTAAAGGAATAAGTCAGGACACCCTATAAGGCCTTCAGTGACATCTCAATTATGGTTATGCCCAAGTTTATAACAATAATTAAGATCCTATCGAAGAACACTTGCTCCACAAGACCACAGAAAGACTTAAGCTTTGATACTAAGTTGTCACATCCCACAACCATAGGTGTGACAGACACAAAAGATAGCCAAATTTTCTTCTATAAGCCAGCACTAAACAAAATTCTACCCATCACTAAAGAATATCCCTAGGATTTAATACCAAAGATCATAACCAAATACAACAATTACAAATCATATAAGTATTATGCAAGTATAGTTCCAAAGACTCTTGTAGAAATTTTGGCAGAGTCTCTCCTATAAATTGGACCTCCTGAAATTTCTACAAATCAGTCAGCGAGTTCCAAAATATTAGAAAGAAATTTAGCTATCAATCCATACTAAAATACATTAGTTTCTAAGGGTGGGGGAAATTCCTATCTGTGACTCAGTGGAGCTATAGACCATAGACTACAATACAAATGAATTCTAAAACAATAACAAAAGATGCCTAGACAAACAAATGTGGGCCTACTGAGAATGTAGGAAAGTGTCAACGCTAAACTACTGAGGAGGGATCGGGCTCAAACCTACTATCTGAGACAAATACAAGATGAAAAGAGTGAGCAAAAACTCAGTGAGTAAACAAGGCTAACTATATAGTGTAAAAATAATAAGATCTTATTCAAACATTAATTTACGAGGGAAACTATAAAAGTAACAATATATATATATATATATCTATATCTATATCTATATACATATACTCAATGCAGTGGGAAACATCTAATCAGTACCAAATTTAGTCAAACACAGAGCACACAGCCCACGAGGGTAAGTAACACAGATGCTAAGCAACTTGTTCACGAAAATAAGATCATATCTACGCATGGTGGCTAACCACACGGAGCTAGCAACACTTCTGCTAACTAAAGTACTCATCATAGTGTAGTATGGCTAACCTCTATTGTGATTAGCTGCAGGATTCTGAAATAAATAGTTCCCACTAGAAATAATCTCAAAAATACATACTCAAAGTAAATCAAATTCTAACTTATATGTACTTATAGTCCCAACATCTGACAGAGTATATTAATAATTATTCCCATAGTCCAAAAATACTCAATAAGCATTCAAACACGTAAATAATCCAAAAACATATTTAAGAAAGTAAATTCATTAACGTGATTAATCATAAACATATTTAATAAAGTAAATACAATAATTGAGGAGTATGTAACCACAAATCTTGAAATAAAAGGTATAGCTGACATTATTTACTCACCCTTCAAGATGACATCAAAATAATTTCTTATCGTATCCTTTGCTAAATTCTTGGTATTCCTATTTCTCCCCAACAGTCCTACAATACTAGTTCATAGAGTCTTAGTATTGGAATATTGCCAGTTTGTTTCATAATAATAATAAAATGAAGAAGTTCTCTTAAGTCATAGTGACTAGTTAGACCCCTTTAACATAATACTAATATGAGCCTATTCACTCAAACTACAATTTCAAAAAAAAAAAATCTCCTAATTCCAACCACTATTAAAGTATACATACTTCATCTATAAACTACTTCATGATTTCAAAGAGTCATAAGTTAGGGTATAAGGATCTAAAAATAAGCATAACCCTAAAAATCAAACAATAGACTGAACATCAATGGAAAGTAAAATTAAAATTCTTATTTTCATTTAATAGCTTTGGCTTTCATTCCTTGGTTCACTTAACAAAGTGGCACTCTGAGTGATAAGGACCAAATCATATACCTATCTAGAAATGCAATTCAGTCCCTTTATGTATGCTTCTCACAACATTTCTAGTACTAAATATACAATATACTTTCCTAATTACTCATCTTAATTAATTCTCCCCATAAAATTTCTAAAATTCTTATATTCAAAATTTTTTAATATATAATCCCTTGAATTCTGTTGATCAATGATAGCTCAAAATAATATGGGGTCATAATACCAAAATCCTATTGTCTTCATTCATTTTTTTTCTAGCTATGTTTCATATATATGTGTACTTAATCCCCTTCATATATATGTGTACTTAATCCCCTCCACTTTTAGCTATAGTAACACATACCCATACATACAGAGTTCATGGCAACGGACACCATAGATTGGAGATATCAAATGGGAAGAATTAACACCATAAGAGAGAAGAACACCTATACAATGCAAGCTTGAGTTTTAGAGCTCAAACTAAATGTAGTCCTCTCACTTTCTTGGCTCCCCAAGACCACACTTACCAAGGAACTCCATACACCATTCCTTCTGCACCAAAATAGCCGATAGTTAGGGAGAAAAGAAAGGCATGAAGGGTGGCTTTTTGTGAGCAACTTAGAGGACCTAATAAGCCATTAAGTAGGAAAGCTTGAAAGAGGAGATAAATGTGTCTTACCAGCCACCCCAACACTGAATATTCTACCTAAAACAGAGACCATTTAGCACGAAAATATGATGCCTAAAAATAGCTCAATGTAGCCTGAGTTGTATCAAGAAGTGGCGTGCAGAAACTGAAGCAAGAAGAACTAAGTTGCAGTAAAAAATGGATGATGGGTTGCAGATGTTTTTGTTCGTCTCCTGCCCTTGCTCTCTGAATGAAAAGATGGCGGTAGGTGGAAGAAAAAATGCTGCAGAAGATGGAGATAAGAAATGACCTAAAACCCAAACTTTAATTAAGCAAATGGGGGTATATTTGGTATAGTAGAAAAATGACAACAAAAAGAAGAGAAAAAGAAAGAAAATTTTTTTTCCATTTGTTTGTTACTGGCCTTAAACCCGTGCCTCAGGTTATTACAATCTCCTTTGGTCAAATAGACTATTAAATTTAAGATATCCTTATAAAATAATATTATATGAAATTCTAGTTAAAGTACATAATGACCCCCTTTGGGTATGCAATTTTATTCGATAATTGTGTATCTGATAGTTAAAACACAAAATCTATCTTTAGAATATTTCAAATTTAAAAGTATATCCCTTTCAGGGCAGATAAATTATTAAATTCAAAATACCCTTATATGATAAAATGTCTATAAATTTACATAAATAAATTAATTTGACAATAAATACTTATACTGATTTATAGAACAATTTATACATGTAAATAGATGTCTACAATTAAAAAAACATAATTATTAATAAAAATGGCACACAACATTGTAGAAGATATATGAATTAAATCAATAAATTTGTAAATAAAAAATTGCTAAAGATGACTCATAAAAACCCAACTTTGCTAGAAATTGGAAATTCCTTTTTCCCAAAAATAAACCTAAAAAATAAAAGGCCCAACATTCATAGATAAAATGCATTAAGGGTTTACAAATAGTAAAACTAATATGAGAATGAGACTTGTAAGGTGAGGAGCTAACCAATTGTAATGCAAAACTTGAAATGTAAATAAAATACACAAAATTCATTTGATAATATTTAAAATAATGTAAAAGCATATGCATATATCACTATTTCATACCAATACAATACCCAAAAACATATTATTAGCCATGACTAAAAAGATTGTCGCTAAAAGTTAGGAAAAACTTGAAATTTAAATAAAAGACACAAAATTTGTTTGATAATATTTAAAATAATGTAAAAGCATATACATGTACCACTATTTCATACCAATACAATACCAAAAAAAAATATTTTTAGCCACAACAAAAAAGATCGTCACTAAAAGTACACTTTTAGTGACGATTATTTTAAGCCGTCACTAAAAATCGTAGCTAAAAAGGGTGTCTTTCATTTTGGTGAAACTTTAGTAGTGACACAATAAAAGTCACTATTAAAAGTCTTTTCCAAAGATAAAATGTCACCACAAAATACTTTTTAATGACAACTCAAAATAAATTGCCATTAGAATTGTTAAGATCTTAAAACTTTTTCTTGACAACCAAAATAATTTTGGTGCCAAAACTTTAAGTAGCAACCTTTAAAAGTTGCCTTTAAAAATGGCTTTAATGGCACCTTCTAAAGATTGCTACTAATAGTCCCTTTTAACAATAACCCAAGATTACCAACCAAGATTATGAAATAAATTTTAAATGAAATAAAAAATCTTCTAAAATTCTTTTAAATTTAAAAAAATTTGTAGTGACTTTGGTCAATGTTAAAAGTCCTTTTAGTGGCAACATTTTGTAAAAACCAAATTAATGGGGTCTCACCACTAAATGGTTTAATGGTGACTTTTATCACCACTAAATATCAATTTTAATGTAGACTTTTTTGTCATCACTAAATATTATTATTAGCAGCAACTTCTGTTACCATTAAATATCATTTTTAGTGGTAACTATTTGTCACTGTAAAAAAATCTTTTGTTATGTAGGTTCTAGTGGCAACCTAACGACATTCAACTGATTCTCAAACCACTTTCCCTTGAAGAAGTCAAGTGACTTTCGTTGCTTAGTTGGGTGGTGATCGACACATCCTTTTTGGCCTTGTCTTTGATGATGGAGATTTTTTTGTCAACCCCACTTTCAAGCTTCATCTTTATGACATACCTCTATCCCTTGCCCTGGACAAGCCCTGCTACTACATTTGTTAATCATTTTCAAAAAAATGAATTAATTAACGAATCTTTTTGTTAACTCACCCACTAACAAACTTTACTAGCTTGAAACTTTTAGTTTTTCTACTCAACTATAGGGCTTTCCCTCACATCTTACTCTTTAATATAAAAGGTTCTTTTTGTCCAATACACGAAATCAACTTCATTCAATGCCAACATCTCTCTTGGCTGCAAGAAGATCAACTAAATTGCCAAGCTCGAACTCTTCTTTTGGCTTTAGTTGGCTGAACAACTCTCCTTATAAAGTTTGGAATCTACAAGAGAGAAAAAGGACGCATTTAAAAGCAAGGAAGTGGAATCAATCCCATTTGCTATAAGATTTTTTTGATTAAGTAAACCCATTTTAACTATAAAGTAAAATCTTAGTTTAAAACCCCAATACTTGCTACTTCAATAAAGGCATCTTCCTCGCTTAGAAAAGATTCACTAAAAAATCCCTTTGACTCCTAGTTAAGATCTTCTCTTTCTTTTATCTTGGTGAAGGGGTAGGCATCTTTAAACCTTAGGAAGTGAGTTTTAAAGAGAAGTATTACAACTCAAGCTTCAACTTTGCTCCTTTCCTCAATTTGTCTTAGTACCCGTTAATGAATGGGAAGACGAAGTGGGAAGAACTCCTTACTTAAAACCTTACCTAAGTAAGGTCAAGCAATTTGTAGTTCTAGTCCCAAAAGGTCAATTTGAAACTCCTAGTCTAATAACATATTGTCCCATCTTCTAGCTTAAATTAAGAGCAAATTAGAATAGAACTTTCTCTTATTCTTATGGGTTGAGTAAGCCCTTGCTTCTCTACCTCAAGTAGTTGACTTGACCTTTCGTACCAAATATTCAATTACCTTTGAAAAGATGTCAAGCCAAGATTAGGTGATTTTATTCCTCTAGTTAGGCATAGTCTAATTTATCAATGGTAGAAAATAGTTTATCAACTCAAGCTAGTTCATCAGTGGTAAAAACTAGTTTATCAACTTAAGCTAGTCAACCTATCCAAATAGCCTACCATATGCCTCTTATAATAGATTTAGCTCTAGCTGCACTTTGTTGATTTCTTTCTGAATCTTAAATCCAAACTTACAATTTTCATCATGAAAGATGCTTTCTTAGTATCTATTCAATTTGAACTTCATGCTCACTTTAGAAATGAAGTAAATAAAGCCTAAAGCTAAGTGATGAATCCATTAGCATGAGAATTAAGTGAAGTAGAGCAATAAGAGCATTATCGATTGATCGAAAGAAGCTTAATGACAACTTCCACTTCTAGCCTAAAAGGAAAGAGATAAAAGCAATCCCTTGTTCCATTAAAGGAAGCTAATGGGCTACCCTTAGAAAACCATGAATCTTGATCCTAGTGAAGGTAGTCAATGAAAGGAATAAGTGATTTCAAAAAGATAAAGTAATTGCATATGATGTTCTATCTATATTGGATGGATGCCTTAGCTATAGGATAGAAGGCTTTTCTTTCAAGTTTTCTTTTCTTTGATCGCCTAAGTCCTTGACTTGAAATCATATATAAGAGGTAATCCTTAGTGGATTGATTCAACCTTGTAACAGATCGTGCAGCCCTTAGACTAATTTCCCCTTAATCATGCCTTTCGTTCAAGCCCTATCCTTTTAGATATCCTTATTCCCTTCTTTCTTGGAGCATCCTTTTCTTCTACTTGATGAGACTTTTGTCTAAAATTCCTTGACTTTAACCTCTCCTTAACTTGCTGTAGCTAAGTCTTCCTTAGCTTTTCTTAATGTTTTTGGTGAGCTAACTTGTCATTTGTAACTGTGATGGTTCCCTTTGGCTGGTTCTTTCACAAGTGACCATGTCTTCCATCTACTTCTTCCTCCTAAAAGTTTTGTACTCCTAGTTCAGTGGTTGTTTCTTCTAGTAGGTACTTGACAGGTCTTTTGCTCCATGTTCCATAAATGGATAGCCAAGACAAGACTTGGTTCTATCTTATGATGTTACTATTGCATTCATTTGGTCAAGCAAGGTCTTCGCTTGTCTTCTTTGTAACGCTAGCTCTTCTTGATCTTGAGGTCATGCGCTAATTCAACTATAGGGAAAGCGATTCAAGTTGCAATTGGAAGTGAATTTTTTTTTTTTTCTAATAATAAGTGCATTATATCAATTATTGGTTTAACATATGGCCTAATTTTAATGTAAAGTTAGTATCTTGCTACAGAGGAATTGATTCTGGTCCTTAGAGTAATATATGTTATTCCCAAAAATTAATTTTGGTTCAATTTAAAGAATTTAAAATTTTGTATTTGAACTTAAAGTTTGAAAATTGAAAATTGAAAATTTTCAACTTTAATTACTTTCTCTAAATTCAATGATCTCAAGTAATTTAAGTTTTTATAAATTGGTTATAATGTAAGCTAAAGATGTTTTAACATATTCAATCGGTCATAAAATTACTAAGCCTAACTTAAGAATAAAATTACTCTACAAACCCTTTCACATCACCTTGTGGTCATTGTTTTATGTACGGTAGAAAAGGAATTAGGACTTATGAAAATTTAGCCAATTTAAGTTATGAAGTCATATAAGTGGGCCCTAATATCACATGTAAGAGAAATTAACTAGTCATATGAATTCAAAATACTATAATAAAATAAAGCAAAAACATACTTGTATTTGCCTAATGTAATTGATGCCTCGGGTGATCACATTACCTTAAACAAGTCTTTCTCTCCAACTTTCTCACAAAGGTGGCTATACAATGAGATAAGCTAAAAATTATGTTCTCTCTATATTAATAGGAAACGGAGAGGAGGCTTGGTCATTTTATTATTGTAACCTTAGAAGCCCACCCATTATGAGCCCAATAGAGTAAATGCCTACATTGTACTGCATAATTACATTAATTAATAAAGTTGTACGGCCCACAAAATTGATCACTATCATCGTTCATTCATTGTGGATCATATAAATAATAACCTATTTTGATTAAAACATAAAAATATAACTAATGAAGCCCATAAAATTTTTAGAGTCTAAGCATATATTAGGCTTCATGTATACGCAAAAATACTATATATGCATAATGAGGTTATGTCTAGTGTAATTCATTTTCAACGTTATAGGACAAACAGGAATCACATAGCAAAGAGGTAACTGAAAATCAACTGATTCAGGATTTCAAGGACAATGCAGCTGGTCAAGTTGATATCAAATCCTAATAAATTCTCGTCATAGATAGTAAACCAAAGTGTTCTGTTAATTTCATTCAAGCACTTATAGTAAGTCAAAGAAATTATGTAATCCAAAAATGGGAGCTGCCAAATTAAGGGACTTAGAGCAAGAAGCATCACTACTAACCCGTCATGTGGTTATGCCATCATCCATAAATCTACATTTCCATTTTTTCTGTAGATAAAATAAATCTTATCGACGCAAGGAAACCATGGGGGAAAATTAGGATTTTTTTTTTCCTGCATGTGTATTTCAGGTTAGTCATTAATATAGCGTTTTTATGAGCTCAAATTATGTCACATTTTATAATTGCCATGTATTTTTTATAATCTATCCATGAACTTCTGGCAGCTTGTGATGTGTAAGAATTAAGTGGGCATACCATTGGAGAAGCTACCGACCACTTTTTAGAGGTGGTAGCGATTGACACGTCAGGCTGTCTAATTTTGTATACACCATGTATTGAGAGCATACTCCATTTGCTCCTCTGTTGGTGCATTACTCGGGTTCTAAAAGAAATGTTGATGAAAGCCTTAACAATGAACATAGTTCAAGTGGTGTGAATAAGGCGTTAAATCAAATGTCTTTCTTGTGGTAGAGTGAATGACAGCTCCTGTTGACTTGCTTGTTCATCAAACAGCTTTACTTATCACCAAACAGAAGGTATGACCTGAAAATAAACTAGAAATTGTCGATCATTTCAGTTTGTTGAAGATATGTTGCCAGTTCTGGTTGTCGCAGAAAGCATGTATAAAATATTCCAGTGCACAATAAGACAGAACTCTTTAGTTTTATCTAGGGAGGTTAGACACAAAACAATAGGCAGGAAACCGCCACTGGTTCAAAAATTGCCTCTAAACAACTCAAGGGGCAAGGATTATAATTCTCAATTAACAATTCAGCATCAACATATTGTTAGCTTTATGGTTTCGGTGAAATCACCCAATTATCATAAAAAAATTATAAGCCAAGCACTCTGCAGAGTTGAAAAATTATCGAGCGACTCTTGTATGCTCAAATTAGCTAGTTCGTAACTCAAATAAAGAAAAACAATACTCGAGAAGATGTCTACGCAATATATGTGAATGGGTTGAATTGAAAATAAAAAAATGAGTCGTGGATAATAAAAGAGTGATGGTATGCAATTTCTTTTTCTTGAAATTATATGAAATTGAAAGAATAAAATAAAAGATATTTTTATGAAAAAAAGTAACTGAAGAAGAAGATAGTTTAGAATGACCAACGTCTCTGTACAAATCACAATTCACAAATCATAGAAACCATCTAACTAATTAAGTGATGCAAAAGAATTTTTTCCTTCTCCCCGCTTTTTACTATTCGGGGAAAACTAGTTTTGGTCCCTTTTGCTTTAAAAAATTAATCTACTCTCACTTGTGTTTCTTGGCATTCGCTACTCTATATGGCAATAGGGTGATGCCATTTTCTTCTACAGTTTTTATCCATATTTAATAATTTTCTCCATTTCTACCTACCTTCTTAAACAGGGTAAAAACTTTTTGAGGTAGAGACAGTCAACGACAGTTTTGATGTTCAACAAAGGCGAAAGGCCATGGATTAAATACTTAAATAGAACGATTTTTTTTATTATTATTATTACTTCTTTGCAGGATCAAATATAGCTACAACTCTCTCTGGTTTCGGTCCTTGTTAAACCTCGCAATTCAGTAATTAAACTTCTTTTCTATGATTAGATCTTCTTATAATTTAGAGTTAAAAAGTGATTAAAAAAGAGAAAACCCCCTTCGAGTTTGGCGTTTAAAATTACACTCTCAAACACTTAAAAAATTAAATTTTATGTAGACGCTTTTAGATTAAACTACTAGAAATTCGTTTTGCACAGTGCAAATAGCATCGATCTTCTTGTCAATTGAGAGAAAAGAACTAAATCACAAAGGGACACTGTACTGACAATGTGTATTCGGTGTTTGTATGTATTAAAATAAATAAAATTTCAAGAATTATAAAAGTCTATAGAAGATTGCAAGATCATACTTAACGCAGCTTCAGCTTGTACTAATGAAAAAAATTGAATGGTTGTTGGTTCACAAGCTTCCATTGACGAAACCCACAGAGAATTGATGGCTGAGTAAAACTGTAAAACTGCGATGTAACAATCTTGTTGCGGATGAATCTTTGTTCAAATACTGATTTGGCAGGTGGCCATTATAAAATGGGTTTGACAAGAAGCCCAAGTCCATGCCTAGATGAATTAGGGCCGGGCTTGCCTTCATAATTTACGCGTCATTAGATCCAAAAAAAATATCAGTTCAAAACGAGAATTTAAGTAGATTTGTGAGCTAGGCAAGCGTGTGGCGTCTGAGTATTTCTCAATTCCTCCGAATCCTAGAATATATAAGAATAAGTGAACTAAAAGGTTGCATTCTAAGTAATTTTTGGATGTATTTAAATTATTCTATAAAAATGTTTTGTTTTTGGAAGTAAAGTAAGTGAAGTAAAAGGTTGCATTTGAGGTACTTTTTGGATGTGTTTAAATTATTTTATTAAAATTTTTTGTTTGAATTAAGCGGTATGAAATTTTAAGACTTTTGAAGTAATTTGATTAAATAAAATTTTAAAAAATTAACAAATTTCACTTAAATTGGCAAATTTTGAGAATTTCCTTCTTTCTCATTTTTGGTGAGTTATAAATCTATTTTGATACTATTTTTGATACACATGTTCATATGCATATGATATAAATGTTCTTCACAACAGATGCAACCAAAATTCAAGAGGAAACAAGAATTTTCTTATAATGGTTTCTCTATGATTTTAGTATCCGTTTTTTCAGTGTGTTATTTTAAATTTGAATCAATCAGTTTTAATTATTAATTAATTAATTACTAATTAATTAATTAATTAATTTACCAATTAATTTGAATTGAGTCATAAATACTAAGACAATTCATCATAGACGTCCAATATTATAATAATCACCTAATATTGTAAATGAAATTAAATATATTTAGGTTAAACTATACTTTGATTTTTTAAAATTTTACCAAGTTGTTAGTTTAGTCTTTACACTCTAGTTTCTTGTAATTTGGTTTCTATACTTTTAAAACATTTGTAAAAAAAAGTCATTGCTGTTAGAGACCATCAAAATACCATCAAAGTCTATGCTGATGTGGCTAACAAGAGTCCAATGTGGTATTACATGGCTGCCAATTTATACACAACTTGCCACTTAACTATTCGCATAAACAAATAATGTGGAATGACCCATTTACTCCTTTTGACTCCATTTGACGAGGCCCTTCCCTTTCCCCCAGCTTTTGGTTGCCTCCAACAATGCTATTCCAAAGACGCTATTCCAACTACGAAAACATCCCACATTTCTCTCTGACAAATCCCCAGAATATTCACTAGTAATAGTTAATAATAATCAAGTTCTCAAAGAGATGATGAGGCAAATTTCTAAATTTGAAGATAATACCAAAAAAAAAATTATGAGTTCTTGATAAATGAGAGTAGGTGAAGGGAGATAGAGAAGACTGTGTGTGAGGAATATACTAGAAATAAAATAAAATATGGATTATGGTATGTTGAGAAAGGGAATTTTTGTTATTTAGCCTTAGATTTTATTGGAAAACTAATGTTGCTACATTCTTAGATATTCAATCAGTTTCAGAACCAGCCATGAAAGCAGCAAGCTTGTACAATATTCAAAAAACTAGGGGTCTCGGTCTAATGGGAATGCATGAGAAAGTCTAGGATAAGCTCTTGAACATTTGGAAGAGGGCTTCAGAGGCTACCAAGAACAACTGGGCCTCTGCCCTTAGAGCCCTTGTGCACACCACTAAATCCATTAACTTTACAAAGTATAAAAAGAAAATGATGGTTAATTTTATTAGTTTTTTTTTCATATCAAGTTATTTTAATTTTTTAATCATTAAGTTCAAATTAACTTATAAGAGAATAAGCTAAAGCGAAACTTATCGCACCAGAGTGAGAAAAAAAAAATTACAAGGTTAATGTTACAAGCCAATATGTGTTAGAGCACCTAAAATAATTTATGGTTATCCCCTTTTATTTATATTTCTCACATTGTTATTGTTTTTATAGCTAATTATTTTTTTATTGTGTCTGTTCAAGACAATCTTAATAGTGGAATGTCCCAGAAATATGGGGAAGAAACTCTTTGACACATCCTTCCATCATCCTACATGAGTGGAGGCAAACTTCAAGACTAAACAAAAAAGGACGCATCTATGGTATGGACGGAAGCCTCAGCTTCGAAGCGTCTCAATCAAAGTCTTTCATGAGTCCCTCTGGATCCCACCCTACACAGGAGCATTGAATGAATGAGTAAACCACGTAGATGGATTAACACCTGAGAAACATTTTACAGGTGTTATCTGTAGTTAGCTTTCAAGCAAATCTTGTTGCGTATGCAATACTGGCAAACCCAACATTGCCTATAGCATTAGTCGAATCATCCAGGTCATAAGCAAATTTGGATAATAGAGAGGAGAGTGAGAAGAAGAAGATGAAGAAGAGAATCTAAATAAGGATAGCTAGGCTTCTAAACTATACATTTTAATTTGTTATTTATTTCAAACATAGTTATTTAAATATAACAGATATATATAGTTTTATTTCAAAATATATATACAATTTTTTTTTCTATATCCCATTCACATGTTTCCTTGCATGTTATTAATATGGGAAATGACCGAAAAAAAAATCACATATAAGCCAGGGAATAGCTGGAGAATGAAGAGGGATTAATAAGAAACTTTTCTTCACAATTTCCTCGTCAAAATGCCAAGGGAATTGTGTAAAATTGAATTTAAATTAGCAAGGAAAATTGCCAAGGCATATTCTCTCGGCAAAATACCAACAAGAAATTTTTCAAAGGATATGCGAAAAAAAAATTTTCCTCGCTCATTAGCAACTAAAATCTAACGAGGTAAAGTTTCCTCTTTGTTTCCTTGCTTCCATTGATGAGGTGATTTAGCAATGGACTTTCCCCTTGCTAAATCCTTTCCTTTTTTTAGTGATTGTAAATCAAGTTTTTCTTATTAGTCTTTCTGTGTGTTCTTTTTAGTTGTACGCTTTCTTTTAGAGCGTCTATGATGGTATAGCATGTTCCCCATTCCGCATTACCCCTTTTCTGGTATCTACCCTGAGATATATATAAGTTTTCCATTTCTTAGTGCAATCTTAACCTTGCAGCAATTATTGATGGCTAATACCACCTTTAAAAAGAGAACATTTACAATACGTTTCCAAGCCACTATTGTCACTCAACTTTCTGTATTTTGTGTAATTTTTTCCTAGCATACAGTAGAGAATTAAGGAGTGGATCACAACTAGTGAAGATTTATTTATTTTTTGGGTATAAAGTAGATTTAAAGTTTCATAACACGTCATTTGGTTGAATTCAAGTGGTTAAAGTCGGTAAAATTGTTTAGTAGAAGTAAATCAGTAACACGTTTAAACTTCGTTGTAACTGGTTCCCAATGTACCATTGAAAACTATAGGGGTGATTTGGCACATATATCTATTTCAGTTTGCGGCCAAAAGCCTGGGGTCAGGAACTTGACTTCCCTAGGATGGGTAATTTTTACATTCTCATGGAAGAAGAAAAATAAATTTTTTCTTTCCTTTCAACATTGAGGACCATTAAAGAGAAAATATTAATTTTCTTTAACAATATCAGCTCATTACATTTTATTTTACTTTCAAACCATGAGAAAAGTTCTATTGAAAGTAGGAAGAGCCTTCTGAGAAAACCACGCACATGGAGTTTTGATATACAGGGTAGACAAGGTGGGTGGATTAACTCCCATGTGAAAAGAATAAAGTTTTGATTAATGTAACAAGTGTTTACTAGTACTGGATACATGCCTCAGTTACTACTAAAACCAAAGGTTTATTTTATATCACAGCAGTGTATGGTCCACCAGAGTTTTAATATATACATATTCTCTATGCTTCTCTTCTTCAATCAGCTTAATTTATGAATCATCTATGGTTATGTTTTGGGGATTTTAATCAGGTTCTTGATAAATTAGTCCTTCAGAACTACCAGGGGCATTAGATTTTAAAAGGATTATTGACCGAATTGGATTTATGGGATTAAATTATAAGGAAGTCAATTTACATGGAAAGATAATAGACTTTCAACATGGGGCTGTTTGGAAGAAAATTGATCAGGTGTTTGGATATATTCATTGGATTAAGAAATTTCCTCACGGTTCAGGAACTGTCCTTCCTATTATTGGTTCAGATCATGCCCCTCTTATTTTAAACACAGTTCCTCATTTTTCTACCACATGTAAGCCATTTTCATGTGAATTCATGTGGATACAGCATCCTGATTGTTTTTAAGTGGTGGAATCGATTGGCCCGGAAAAAGAAAACTACAAGGCTATGATTTAAATTTGAACAAACGAAAACAGTGGTGGAATAGACAAATATGGCTGATTAAAGGAGACAAAAATATGGTAAATCGCAGAAGGGGAAGGACAAAAATCACTCGAATTGAGAGATTGTACTGTGATGAATAATGGTGTTATGGTTGATTTTTCACAGCTCCTTGACGGCTCCAACCGCGGCCTCGAAAAGCTCGAAGAAGGCCTTAGATCTCTAGAAGCACTCGATACTATAGTGTTAAACGTAACATGAGTGAAGAATAACCAAAGAACCCTACTTATTTAGTGCACACAAACTTTATGTAATCAAGGGTCAGAGGGTAGTGTTGTACCTTTAATGCGGAAAGGATGGCCTTCAGGTGAGGGTCACGTGGTGGTCCTTGAATAGTCTCTCATACGAAAAACATTAATGGTAATCATTGGCACTGGGGAATGCATACACAAGGTGCAAGGGCGTCATAGATTTGAGCTCCGGCAGTTTGGGTCACGTTCAGTCATTATTGAGCTGAGTTAGGTCATGCTAGTTTGTTAATTGGACTTATTGAGCTCAGCCAGCCCAATTTGGTACTCATCATACTAGACTATATATGGACTTCAGACAGGAGAAATATTTTTAAAGCTGATGTTGACTTTTTCCAATTAATTTCATGAACTAAATTTCCCCCCATAATGGCGCATGCCACAAGTACTTGTACCAAAGAATAACCATTCCAGAAACTCTATGGAACATCAACATGGTATCAAGGCACTTCACAAATAACGATCTTAATATACCAAGAATGAAACCAAAAGAAATTGATACCTGGAAAGTGAAAAAAATGTAAAACCCCCCCCCCCCCCCCCCACCAAGAAAAAAAGGTGTCCGTATCTTAGAATCGAAGGCGGACAGGATTGTTGAATTCCATAGAGAAGTGAGAGATATTCATCTGATTAGTCTCCATACAAGCAAAAGCATTTGGCTAGAAAACTGTGAGAACGATCATATAACCCACGGGTCCTAATGTCGATGATTAATAGAATATAGATCTCACCTACTTCATCATATGATAATAGAATTATCCAGAAGACTTAATTACTAGCTATTTGAATAATAATAGCAAAAAAAAAAAGCTAAAAAATACCCCTGCGCTCTTCCCACAACGAGACCCAGTAATTGAGCAAATTCTAAAGCGTCAAGACCCAAAAAGAAAAAAAACATAGGATTGATTGCACTAATTAGAGAGAGAGAGATGACAAAGTGAAACAGTGGAGATGACGGTGGCATTGATACTACTAATCAAGATTTTAAATTACGGTTGCGGTTGCGGACATTATAGAAATTATAAAACGTGTTGCGGGTATTGTAAATTATTGTGGATACAATATGGACCTCATCTGTAATATTGTGGCCACATTATGCAATACGGTCAGCATTTTAAAACCTTGCTGTTAATAAGAAAGAAGCAAGAAAATGAAAGAATTTCACTCCCAAAAATTGAAGAAAAACCTGAGTGAGTATTGTCTTGTAAACACTTTTGATCAGTTGAAATTCTTTAACTTGAAAATTTTTTTCAAATAAAACCCATTCAAATTAAACTTAGCCATCACAAATAATGAGAATTATAAATAATAATAATAATAATAATAATAATAATTACACAGTTATTTGCATTGCTTTTTATATATGCCAGTTAGAAGGGCTCGGTTGTATGCCTTATACTCTATGGCTTTTATAAATCATATAGTATTTCTAATTGATAGACAAAAAACAGTTGCACAATAGTCTTGTACAAATGTCTCAAGTAGCAAGACATTAGTTGTCCATATCAACTAAAGGAATTAGAAATGTACCATTTGTCACAGTAAGTGTATATATATATATATATATATTGCTGGATCTTTTTGGGATCTATTTCTTGTAATTTTTATTTACATACATATTTTAAAGTGATATAACGATAGAGTTTCGACCGCTCCTAAATAAAATCTAAATATCTACATGATTCAACGACCCATCTCAAAGCTTGTACTTAAGGAAGCTTCTCCGCAGGTCACTATTGATGTAGGAACGTGATACATTGGAACGGGCTTCTTTGGTGGAAGGTCTGGCATGGTAGCCTCAAAACATAACACCTGAATTGCTTGCCTTATTGATGGTCTCAAATTCTTATCTGGGTGAGCACACCACAGCCCTACAATCATCAAACACTCCACTTCTTTCTCTTTATAGTCCTTTCGCAATTTTTCATCCATGGCCAAAACCAACTCCCCTCGTCCATAATGATCCCAAACCCACACAATCAATCCCTTTACTCCATCTTTGTCCTCCATAAGGTCATTTGCCTTTCTTCCCGTGGCAATCTCTAAGGCAAGCACTCCAAAGCTATATACGTCTGACTCTTTGCTGGCCCTACCTGTACTCACATATTCTGGAGCCATATAGCCCACAGTTCCCGCCAATCCGGTTGTTTGGGGTCCTAACTCATGGTCCACGAGCTTGGCCAAACCAAAGTCACCAAGTTTTACATTAAAAGTAGAATCTAGCATCACATTGCTTGGTTTGATATCTCTGTGCACCACACATTGCTGCCATTCTTCATGAAGATATAGCAGTCCTGAGGCCAATCCAAGAGCTATCTTGTGCCTCACGTTCCATGGGAGAGGGGACTTCTTCCCAAACAAATGAGCATCAAGGCTACCATTTGGCATGAACTCGTAAACAAGTAGGAACTCACCTCTTTCATGACACCAACCAATGAGCTGCACAAGATGCCGGTGCCTTAGCTGACTAATGATCTTTACCTCAGTTACATACTCTCTTTTCCCTTGCCTAGAGCCTCTTGATATTTTCTTCACAGCTACTGTTAAATCTAGATCAGCAAAATAACCCCTGTAAACAGCACCAAACCCCCCTTGACCCAATTTCCGGTCTCTAGAGAAATTGTTGGTAGCCAGAGCAAGCTCTCTATAAGAGAACCTTCTTGGTCCCGCTCTTTCAAAGTCATCATTAATTGATGTTAAGTTCATACCTTCTTCTTTTTTGCTTCTCATTTTCTTCTTCCTCCAAAGTAATGCATATGATACAATTGCTCCTCCAACTATCAAAACACTTCCTGAAACAGTTAGAATCACCACAATTTTTGTCTTCTTATTCTGTCCTGTTTCATCCAAAGTTGAGTTGAACTCCCAAGAGAGAAGAGTATGACGCTCTCCATTCGATCCTGTTGCTGCCGAAAATCCAATTGTAATCCATTCGGGCAGCGCCTTGGTTAAATCAATTGGATAAGAAAGACTAGTATTCTCTTGAGGATTTGAGGTGTTTTGGTATTTCCATGATACACTTAAGTTCATTGTTGTAGAGTTGTAGGTAATCCACACGTCTGCAGTATCACCACTGTGTAGAGTAGCATTCCAATATGTGGATGCTGATGAAACAACAGAGTGGTTGTTGATTCCCACATGTTCCATCGTCTCACCCCATTCAGAATTTGGGAAAGAGTCGAACTCCACATGAACAATTTGGCTCCGGGATGAGACACCAGTTGTGGTATTGAATAGGCCTAGAAAGCCACCAGCAGAATTTGGAGGGATTTCAAAACCAAAAGGAACAAGGAAGAAGCAAAGTCCATGGCCATAATGAGATTGACCTCCAGTGTCGATAGTGAAGGTGTAATGAGAGGTGAAGTCAGTGAGGCGTCCAGTGCTAGAGTCCCAAAGTAAGACCTTTTTGGCATAGATGGCCCATCCAACTTGACATGTATACAACTCATTGATGTTAAATTCAAGAGCCCCAACCTGAGGTGCTGCAGATCCCAGGTAAAGTATCTCGGCATCACCAGAATCAAATCCAGACTTTTGGATGTGAAGTGCATTGGCAAAGAGAGGGAAGGAAAAGAAGGAGAATAACAGAGGAAGAACATGTGAAAAGCAGAAAGTGGCAACCATGCCTTGGATTTGAGATGGCGGTCTTGAAGGAATCAGAAAGGTTACGAGATTTTCGATGTGCAGACTATCTCCCTCTTCATATATATTAGATAAGTAGGCGCCAAATCTTTCATATAGCTTGCATTGGGTTGTTGGTTCATCTTTGTTTATACTGATGGTGTCTTCCAGCTTCAAGGGTTTAATTTATATTAAGAATGTGAATCAGTGACAGGGAACTCTGTCAGGACGAAATATATATATAATTATATCGTGAGAATTAAGAAACCCTACTGCAAATCAGATTATTAGTCGGTACCATATACTGTGTCAACGATATTATTGAAATTAATTAGGAAGAAATGGTAAGGCAAAGGCCAAGTTTGAAGCAGTCATGTATCTTGGACAATGTCCAGCTTCCTGAGTTGACCTGCAACAGTTAAAATTGTTGAGAAAGATATATTCTTGTGAGTTTTTGTTTATTTTCTTTGACTACTTTTTAAATAGATTTTTTAAAAAAAGATATGATAGAAAGTTAAATTTTTTTTTTGGCCAATAAGAAAAAGTTGTGTTTGATAAACCTTTTTATTACTATAAATGTATTTGACAAATTTTTTAACAAAAGAACTTTTTATTGTAAATTATCAAAAATCACATAAATAAATTTAACTTTGAAAATATATTTGAATGGATAACTAACTTTAAATATAAAAAGTAAAATCACAATAAGGATACACAACATTTTAATTAAAGTAAATAGTTAATATGATATATAAAATTAAAATTAATATATAAAAATAAATTATTCACTAAAATTTGAAAACTCATAGAGAAAAAGGACAACAACTTATATATATGTGGAGAGGGAGTGAAGATAAGTAGAGAAAAGGTTTTACATATACATATACATACATATATACATACATACACACACACACACACATATATATATATATATATATATAAGTTAAGGGTAGTTATGTGCTTCCAAAAAAAAAAAGCTTTAATTTCCTGTTTTCTTTTTATATCAATATAATTGCTTCTATTGAGAAGTAGCTCTTTAAAAAACAAACAAACAAACAAAAGAAGGTTAGTTAAATACTTCAAAAAATAAAATTATTTTGAAAAAAAATAAAGAACTTCTTCTCCGAACAAACTTTGGCCAAGAAAGTAAGTCAACCTAAAGATTACTTGTAAACTAATTTTTCATACATAACAAAGTTTTGACATTTTTGTAATTTTCTGAAACAGTTATACATAAATCAAAATCTATAAGATGCATTAAAACATTAATTTGAAAAGTATAATCTATGGGTTTCTATCAACAATACATCATTAGACCCAGGTGAAGATGATGTGATGGGGATTTTCCTATAAGATATATGCTTCTTTGTTTTATATATAAATTTTTAATTATGTGTTACTGGTAACTTATGTTCATGCATCTTCTGGGTATCTAAGCTAGCGTTGGAAATGGAAAACATAAAATATAAATAATTATGTAAGATGATTTTAATATTTATCTATAGCAGAGTGCTGTATTTCAAAATTATCTTCATTCATCTCCCCGCAAGAAATCGCCAAAACATTTTGACTCTTCACTATCAAATTGCCGGCTGATAGGAAATAAGAACTTTATTTTTTTTTTCCCTTAACAATTGTCCTAAACTATATTATAATAAAATTGACCATGAATAGTAACTCATTTGTCATCTACACTTAACTATCTAGAAAATTTGAGACTTTTTCAAGATCCAATATTCTTAAAGTTCCACTCGGAATTACTGACCGACGGTGTTTATTTTAGAGTTGTAGGACTATGGGTCTCTTTAATGTTTACATTTTCACATGTAGAGTATTTTCTAACCTGATGTACATTATGTAATATGTTTTATAATAATAATAATAATAATAATAATAAAATTTATGTTATAACCATAACGCTTTGCCAAAAACCAAAGTTGCCAACCATAGAATAATTTTTATTCTTTTATAATTGGATTATAATACTACTGGAATAAATTTCAATGTAAACTCTTCTTACTATGTACTAGAGATGAAAAAGTTGTGCAGGAAAATTTTCTTTTCATTTACTTTGGTGATGTCCGAATTAATTTGTCTTGAGTGTTATCTCGCTACAGCATAATATGATTGGGCTTTTTAGCGACTGATTTTAGCTCAGTTTTGTATAGCTATTTATTACTGCCGCGCGGGGAAGCACAACTGGGTAAAAATTAAAATAAAGGATATATTATATCTCTTTTTATGAGAAAAATATTTTAAATTACAAAATTGTTTATATTTAAAATATACATAGACTCTCCTCTTTTAAAATAAAAGAATGATCAAAATATCTTTAAATTAATAATGATTCCTTTTATAAAAAATATAATATAAAAAAATTTATTTATTAAACTTTCTTTTAATATTTTTTTAAAATGTAAATTTAATTTGTTTTAAATTTAAAAAGTGACTATTTTATATTGGTCAAATGCATATTTAATATTTTTCATATCATATAAGTAATAAATATAATGATACTTTGATTAAAATAGGTAAATTATAATTTATCTTTTGTTATATAAAATATTAGTATAATTCATTTTTTGATTTTAAGAAATGAGAATGTAATGTTTCAGCCAAATTCCACAAAATCTTGGTGAATATATATATATATATATATTGTGCTTAATTTCTTAATAAATTCTAAGTAATGGGATAGGAGATAAATGTTTATTTTTGAAGTAAAAATTTATTTAGAATAATAAAATTTTACTTTTATGTTATGGTGATAGACTATTAAAAAGGGTATAGTAGCAGTCAAAATTGCTGCTAAAAATAACTGCGACTATACATCTAGAACTGTTGCTATATCCCTGTTGGGATAACCTATACTAGTGGATATACTAATTGCTGGTATATAAATTTTTGTTGTCTAAGCCAACAACACTTTTTTTACAGTTTCTTAGCTAGTATTGTTCGTTTTTTACTACAATTAAAAGTGCTGCCATTGCAGTCGAAGTGACCGCTTGTTATCCGATTTTTGTGACAATTTAATGTGCCATCCATTACATAGAATAAATAAGTGCTAGCATAAATAGAACCAGTGACAATCTTTTAACTAACGAGAAAAGATATATATTTCTAATTTATTAAGAAACAAATTTATACAACTTGAAGATATTGCATTGACAAATTTATTGAGAACAAGGTTATAATAAAATCATTCATTACGTATTGCCGAATTACGTGAATCAATTTTGGGAATACTGTACAGATTTGACCAATATGGCATAATACAAAGATGGGACGTGAACATCTTATTTTGTTCCAGTATGATCCATAAATAATAATTAAATTAAATTAACAAGATATATAAAAAAATATATAAAAAAAAAAAGAGAAGAGAGCTATTTGTTAATTTTAATTTAATTTGACTCATATTTAATTTACAAACCCTAACTAAAGATGGTGAAAACGAAAACTAAAAAGAAAAGATTGCCCAGAATCCCAAAGAATTAAACAAAAAAAAGACGAACAAGAAGAAAAAAAAGGGGGGGGACCCAAAAAAACAAGAACAACAACAACACAAGAATCAAACCGAGCCCAAATATCAACTCGTTAACCTAGTCCAGAGACCCTAAACTACAGCACGTTTTCTTTATCCCAATGCCCAAAATAGCCGAAGCTTAATACCCCTAACTAAAAATATATATAAATAACCCTAGAACTAATGAAAAAAAAAAAAGCCTACCAGTAGCATTTTTTTGCTCCCTCTAACCCAATACCCAATTAAAAAAACCACAAAAAACTAAAAAAATAAAAACAAGAAAATACAAAAGAGAGAGAGAGAGAAGAAGAAAAACCAAAAAAACCAAAAAAACCAAAAAGAACAAAAAAAAAAAGGGGGATGCAAAGTGGGTCAGGCTTGCATCCTTCTAATCCAATTTAACCCAAAACAAACCCTTTAGAAAAAACAAAAACAGAGGGCTGCAGCAGAAGGGGCAGATCAATGAAGGAACCGGATCCCCTGCCCATCGCATCCCCGGGCAGCGCCTGCTTCTCCACAAAACGACGTCGCTTTGCTTCATCAATTCGGACCGTTCGCGGAATCGACGCTCCAAGACGCTCATTAATCCAAACCGCGCCGTTCTGAGGGGCTGCTGCTGGAGCAATCTTGGATGTGCGTTGAATCTCTGACTTTGCGTTGTATTCTTTTCCATTGCTTTTGATGCTTCTGCTCTGGTCATCATCATCAGGAAACGTCGTTACTAATTCGGCTTTGAACCGAAGCGCTTGGTTCTTTCCTTGTGGACGTATAGAAAAAAAGTGTCTGTTCTGTTTTGCAGTGGTGGGTAAGGTTGCTTTCTGCTTCAGGCTATTATGGGTAACTCTGGGAATTGCAGGTTCTTCCTCCTTTATGCATGAGATTATAGGGAATATCTTAATTTGTAGCTGATTTGGAGAGAAAATGTAAGATTCTTGAAATAGGAGACAGAGATTATTAAAATTAGGAAAAAGAGGCTAGAAAGTGGGTATTCATGTGTTGCTTTCATCAATGTAGGGGCATTTACTCCTTCGGTGATTTTCTTTCAGCTCTTTGATGGAAACGGATCCCCTGCTCATCGCGCAGAGATAGAAGGAAGGTCAGCCTTTTGCAGAGAGAGCAGGCCATCGTCCCAGAGAATCCGAGGAGCCCCATTTAGGTCTCGGCTGCAGTAAGAAAAAAGGGGCCTCTCTCATCGACAAAGGCTGGAGCTGCTTTAACCGAGGGAGAGCATTCATTCGGAAAAAGGAGGAGCTGCTTGATTAGAGAGAAGAGGCACGCGAGAAGAAGAGAAAGCCAAGACTTAGAGGAGAAGCCGAGGGAGAGAGCGACGGGGAGGCTCTTTGAGGGAGAAGAACAGACGAAGAAACGAGGGAGAAACGAAGGAAAAATGAGAGATTAAACGAGAGGGGAACAAAGAGCCGAAGGAAGAGAGGCTGGTAACGGGTTGCTGGGGTTTAAAAGAAACAGAGAGAGAGAAGAAAGGGAAAGGTGTCAGAAGAACAAAAGAGAGACGGAGGAGAACAGAAACAAAGAAAGGGACTAAGAGTGAGAGAAAGAAGTAGAAAAAAAATGGAGAAGAGGGAAGAAGCGGAGAGAGGAAAAGGCTGAGAGCAGAGATTCAATGAAGGAAAAGAGAACCAGAGGCGTGAACGGTGAAGAAGGAGAGACGAAATCAAAGGGAAAATTCAGGACCAAGGAGGTAATTTCATTTTTCATTTTTTTCGTTTGACTTGTAGAGATATAATCTGCTGACATGAGCCTGTGATTGAAAATGATATTGGGTTTGAATCTAGATTCTGTTATTCTGTGTGGAGAGAACAGATTAATGCCTTTTGGTTGTGTATTCACTGGTCCATCATGTGGTTGTTCCATTTTGTCTAATCTTAAATTGTTACCAAGATGAACCTGCCACCCTGTGTTTTGATTGTTTGTTAATGTCACTTGAGATTGTTGGCTAAAAAAAAACAAAACAAAACAAAACAAAACAAAATGGGAGCAGAAGGGAGATTGAGAGGAGAATTTATGAAAGACTAGAGAGAACAGAGATTAAGAGAGGCCGAGAGAGGACAAAGTGGAGAAAGGAACATTTGGGGGAAACCTTTCTGAAGCTTTTAGGAGAAAGGCTCGGTTTATTGGAAGGAAGATTTCTCGGGGTCTTCGGTTAGGGAGAGAAAACTGGGAAGTCAAATTGATGAGAGGGAGATCCTGTTTTGGGTTTAGAAAATGAGAAGGGAGGCTTAATAATTGAGGGGCGCTGGATGTTTTTGGTTCACAAAAAAAACAAGCTAATGTGCTTTTTACTTATGCTCTGTGTGAGGCCTGCAACCTGGAGGCCGGTGATTTGACGAAACCAAGAGAGTGGGAGGCTGCCAAGGAGATGGGTGGAAGATACATCACATGGTCTCCTTTCTCTATTTGTACGTAGAAATTGAAATATAAGTGTGTTTTGAATAGTAATTTATTAAACACAAAAGCACCCACGATATTGTACGTTTGTAAATATTTTTATTTCCTTCATTTTTCAGAGGAGCCGTGTGAAATTTTATGTCTACTGAGGCATATAGAATATCAGTAGGATCAAGTGTAACAATAAGTCTCCGGAGCTACATATGTCATTTGGGTCATGCAACTAACAAATTTTGAGCGTTTTAATTGTTCACATCAAATTGATTTTTGTTTTTTAAAAAAAGAAAAAGAAAAATTTTCACAAAAAAAGAAAACAAAGAGACAAAACAAAGCAAGAATAAAAACAAAATAAAGCAACCAAAAAAGAATTAAAAAAAGGATTAAAATAAAAGAGGAAGAGAAAAGAAAGTTAAATAAAATTTTCAGACTCAAAAGTCAATTTCAGGTAAACAAGATTTTTAGGAGTTACATTTCCAAAAAAAGTCAGAAAAGAATCTTAAAAAAATTAATTAAATTCTTTTTTAGTAAACTTAGGAGCTCTTCCCAAATTTTTTTAACAAAATTATGAATTAAAACATACTTTATAAAAATATAACGGTTTTCTTATTTAAACAAAAAGTATCATTCCAAAAAAAGGTCGAAAGTTAGAAATTAAAAAAATAAAATAAAAATCAACCAATCAATTCACAAAATCAACCCACAAAGAACCAAAAAGAAAGATATAAACAAATAAAAAAATAAAAAGAAAACTTATATTAAAAATAAAAAAGAGAAAAAAAGTGTCATTTTCTAAAAATTAGCATTTCAAAAAAAATCAAAATTAACCTAAAAAATAATAGAAAATTAATTTAAAAAATCAAGAAAAAAATCAGAAAACAAAGAAAAAGTGAAAAAATAAAGATAAAAATAAAAAATCTAAATCTAAAATAAATTAAAACAAAAATCATAAAAAATGGAAAATAAAAAATAAAAAATCAAAGATAAAAATAAAAAATCAAGATCTAAAAATTAAAACAAAAAACAAAATAAATAAAGCAAAACAAAATTATAAAAAAGGAAAAGATCTATCATAAAAAATAAAATAATAATAATAATAAATCATTAAAAAAAAGGCAGAGTAAAGAAGTAAGATTATTTTAGTTTTTGCAAATTAAAATATAAACTAACTTCAAAATCGTTTTATTTATGAAAACTTAAAATAATTTTTATTTTCTTTTTTCCTTTAAAAAAAGAAAAAAAAAACCAACAAACATAGTTTTCTTTTCGATTTGAACTACGTGGACTTTTATCTTTTTTATAAGGTACGTAAACCTAAAGTTCTCATTTTTTGTCAAGTTCACCTTTATAAATAAATATTT
The DNA here is from genome assembly GCA_032878935.1 of Erythrophleum fordii. Lineage (NCBI taxonomy): Eukaryota > Viridiplantae > Streptophyta > Magnoliopsida > Fabales > Fabaceae > Erythrophleum > Erythrophleum fordii. The sequence continues at coordinate 39,669,359 of JAVQMF010000053.1, read as the reverse complement.
TTTTATATCTTTTTTTTTAATTTCATTTATTTTATTTACTTTTGCATGTGATTGTTAGGATATCAAAATATAAGAAGGGTTATATCAATTTTGCACAATTAATTTAGGGTAATCATTTTTAGGATAGATGTTGTGGGGTGTTTAACACCTTCTTCACTTGCAATTGACTTTTAAACCCTATTTGGTTCACAAACTTTTTTGCTATAAAAAATTTTTTTTCCAAAATTTTACCTTTTTAAAAATTTAAAATTTTAGTTAACTCTACTACTTGATTTTGGTTTTTGTTTTTGAAAATCAAATTTTAAAAAAATCTTCTTTTAGACACTATGCGGTCGCATTTCTAGTGTGACATGGGATATACTTATAAAATAAGACATTTTCTACACAAATATGAAATTTGAAGGATGATAAAGCTTATTATTATATTATTGCATGGTATTGCCCTGGAAATTTTACTTTAAACTAGAGAAATCAAATCCAACATTGATTTAACCTCTAGATGAAAGCCATCTACTTCCTTCTCAGTGTTGATTTCAATCAAAACTTTTTCTTTGTTTATATGCTTTGGCAAGGAAAGTTAAACCATGATGCCTATGGATTCAATATCCCAGGCCTTTAAAAACAAATGAACCAACAAAATATGGAGATTTTAGATAAACTAGTCTATATGTCCAAACTTTCATCTTCATGCTTGAAAATTATTGAAACATTCTTGACTAACAAGAAAAGGATTATGCATCAATGGTGGAAAAGATAAATCAATGCTTCATGTGGCTGAAGTAAGTTCACTTTAATTTAGTAGATAATTATACACCTGTTAGTCTAGAAGAGTACAAGAAAGGGGAGAGGGGGTTAAATTGAGCTTCAAAATGAAAATTTTAATTTTTAAAATTCTCTTTGTAAGATTTACTGTTTCATGAACTTTGTCTAAATTTCTAATCCTTTAAATTAAGTGACCACAAACTTGCAAGAAATTAAAAATGAAAAGGAATAGAGAATTACATAGTAAGATTTATCTTAGTTTAAATCACGAAGATTCTACATTCAGTATTCAAGCACAAAGTAAAGAATTTTTCATTATAAGGTAATTACAATGCATAGGTCAACCTTTTTCAGAGGCTTGATCCTTTGGCAATTTACTCCCTAATTATAAGGTAATCCTATGGGACTCATACAAGTGTTTTGTAGCTAATTACACTAATTAAACTTTAACTTGAGCTCAACTCCAATGAGCTCTTACACCTTCCACTAGAGCCAATCCAATACATAGGCTCAATTTGATAACTTTTACAAGTCAAGCAACCACTAAGATTTTATAGATTCCTAGCAATCCAATATTCAAATCAAATACAAGAGGATGAATATCACAAAAAGCACCAGCACCTTAAGAGCACTCACTAATCATGCTGACAACCTTGCTCAAAGCAATAAAACTAGTATATGCAGTTTCAACACACACATGAAAAGACTAAATGCTTTAGTAAATTCTTTTCTTCTTCACACTCAGTTCTTTGCCTCTTTCTTTGTCAATGGCTTTCTTAAATCACAATCATATGAAGTTATCTATTTCTCACAATTTCATTCTTCTCTTTACAACATATCTTCAATGGCTAGGAGCATCTTCATTAATGTTTCAAAACTTTCATAGTCATTGCAAGATTCTTCTTAAATGCAAGAGCTTTCTTCATTGATTTGGAGCAATTTCTCTTTCTTTGAATAATAGGCTTACAAAGCTTTCTCCATAACACCTTATTTTAAAACACTCTATGTGTGTGCGTGCCCATGCTAGTGTGAGAGAGAGAGAGAGAGAGAGAGAGGTTGTTGTAGTGAAGAGTGAAGATGTTATGTCACTCATTGCTTCTCTTATAATCTTCCCCTTTTTGTGTTGCTGTTTTGATAGACATCCTTGTACTTGCTTGTGTATTTAAGGAAGGATTATTTTAGACATTTTTTTAATGCTTATCTCTTCTTGTTAAATTTTTGTGAAGTCTTTTAGATGTTGCACAAGAGAAATTCTTTAGTCAAACATTTATACTTTAAATGTTTTGTGGGCTTAAGCCCTCTTTTCTCACTTCCTTTTCCCTTAAGGTCAATTTTCATTTTTTGTGTACATAAGTGATGGTGGAAACTAGGCTACTTGAGTAAATATTTTTTAGATCAGCCCATTTTGATAAAATCATGGCCCAATATAAAAAATTCTTTTAAGTATGAAACTAGGCCCATTTTCTTAACATGATTTTCTAAAAATCTTATATAAAATATGATTTTCCAAAATAATTTTCTTGTTAAGGTCATTTTTTTAATTTGACATAATTAAAACCATTTGAATTTAAAATTTTTTTGGGGCTTGACTCAACACACCTAATAAGATATTTTTCATCAATTTAACATCTGCCATCTGTCAACTAGGACACATGCAAATATGCATCTTACTCATTTTAATATTGCCATTTGAAGAGTTCGCCATTGAAATTTCTATTCAAACTTGACTACATTATTTAGCTAGTAAAATGCTTAGTAAAGTAGTCAAACATTATAAGAGCATCTCTTACTTCTTAGTCCTCTCCACATACGAACTAAAAACTTAATTTTGCATCATCAATCGCAAATAGGTGTTCAACGTTCATAAACATTTTAAATGGATGAGGAGATACAGAAGTGAATCATAAATTACCTTAGAAGCAATAGAAGTAGGTCTTAGTACTAGGTCCCTTAAGCATCCAAGAATAATATAAACCAAAGGAGGAAGAAAACTAAGATCTAAACTATGCAAAAAGCCATAAACCAATTAACCTATAAAGCATAATACAAATTTGCATGAGTCATGAAGAAGAAAATGATTAAATCCTAGAAAATCAATATATACACTCACTGAGTCCTATAATCAAAGGAAGACTTGCAAGCTCAGCATAATCGACTCCCTAAATAGCAAAGGCCACAAGGGCAACCATTTTTTCATTGACAAATAAGCAAACACACAAAGGACTAAATTGAAAGGTATCTATTGAAAACCTAAGGAATAGCCAAGCTACCAATAGTGAACCTAAGAAACAACTTTAGATTTAAGAGTTTAAGGTTGTAATTAGGATTCCGTTGAAGAATAAGGAAGAAATACTTAAATCCAAGGATCAGTTAGCTTCCTCTTCAATGGCTAGGAAAAAAAATAAAGAAGTATTCAACCTTCAAAATAAAACATATTTATTAGCATCAATAGCTTGTTACAAACAACAGTATTTAAGCTCGGAGAGGTAGGTTAAAAATAGTTAAATCTTCCTTTTCTTGGAATTACAAGTGACTGTGGAATACAATTGAGAGCCCAAAATATCTCCTGACATTTGCAACAACATAATAAGTGAAGGTAGTAAATTTTGGGTAGTAAGAAGCAGAGTCATTTACCTGAGGCTCCTACACCCATGCAAAAGGAATTGAAGACAAGACATATATATCTTAAGTAAATCACTTACTATCTAGTCTAATTTTCAATGTCTCAAACATCTAAGCTTTCCATTCTAGATTTATGAAACTGTATAGACACCCATGCATCATAATTAGCATAATAAATTTTATCAATAAACAATGATTGGTACATTGGTGGAAAGAGAAAAGTTGAGTTTAGATACTCATAAATGTTTACCCCATTCCTTTTTAATTTATAGAATGCTCATGATAATAAATATCTTGGATAATTTTTTTAGGAAATCTAAGTCTAGGCTTATCGAACTTTGGAAAGAACATCAAATTAGCCTTGTGTAGGACTTAAGACTTTTTGTAAACAGATTTAAGAAACTTAGAGTTCTTAAAATTGTGTCTTAAAATCATTATTTGAAATTATTTTTATCTTAAGGTTTATTTAAGTTCTAGATAAACAAGAAGTTGTTTGGAGACTTTTGGAAGGTCTTTAGTCGACTAGTGAATGTAGATGATCCAGATTAGTTTTATGGCACTCAATTCGTGCAAGTTTAATCAATCAACTATCCATGTTTGGTTGTTGATTGACTAGCCTTTTAGTAGCACTTGGGTCACACTAAGTGTGCCAATTGACTATCAACCTTCATCAATCGACTGGTGCTATATGGAAAAGCTTTGTACAGCTTTTAAATACTCTTTTCATACCATTTGTCCTTCCTCTTATTTTTAATGGCTCTACTGGGATTTGTGCTATAAATAGGAGGTTATATGAACTCAAAATCATTAAGAAATCTTGCTTTAACCTAGGGTGATCATTTTTTAGCTCTAAATCATCCTCTTTTTCTTCTAGTTTAGTTTGATTTGTAAATATGCTTTTAAGAGAGTTTTATTGATATACTCTTATTTCTTTTCTTTAGTGAGATTGAAATATCAAGGATAAGGATTCTTTGAGTGAGATTTAGATGAAAACCTATTGTATGGGAAAAAGACCTTTGGTTGAATGACTCATTTAAGTCATTTGGTGTAGTGGCTCACAAGTCATATTAAGATGTTATATAGGGGAAAACTTCAAGATTATTCTTGTGGACTAAATGTAGGCTTAAGGTTTAAGTTGAACCAAGATAAATCTTGAGTTTCATTTATCCTACCATTTCCTTCTTTATTTTACTTGCTTTTACTATTATTTTAATCTATGCTTTACCTTTTTTTTTTTCCTGATAATCATCTTGAACACTCATTTGCCTTAAATTTATCTTACTTGACAAGTCTATCCTAATTTTTGGTAATACATACTTTTAGAAATTTTATTGAAAACCAATCCTTCAGTTTAATTTTTAAAAACAGCTAAGTCATTCACCTTCTTCAGTGCCTAGCCATTCTTAACATATAGTAGTTTTATAATTCTACCATAGAGTTTATTAATCAATATGGAATCCAAAACAAAGTCAATTACATTTTTTCCAAACATCACTTTCGATGTCAACATAGTAAAATTCATGAGTTAATATAGTCATAGAAAAATCTTCATAGATGAAAAGTGAAAGTCAAGTACCTCATTAACATATTGTCAAATGTTTTGGAGTAGGCTATTAAGCCAAGGTAACAACAAATTTTAAAAAACTAATATCAAATGAGAGTCCATTCAAAGTAATCCATGAATGACCATATGAAATGTTCTTTCACATTTGCACCTTTCTTGCTTATATCAACAACAATCCTTATGAGCTAAGTTACTAAAAAGTGATAAATAAATCAATAGAGAAAAATAAAGATTAATGATTTGATTAAAGCAATTGAGCCATAGATTCTTGAACTTATATTAGGACTCATTGTCAAACAAGGCAACCAACACCCAAAAAGGGGAGAATTAGGTGTTTACAAAAACTTGGATTATTTTCAAGATTCTTCTTTAAACACTTTGTTATTAATATTGCTTCGAAAAATATTATGCAAATCAATAATTATATCGATCAAAGAAAACTTTTTATATTTTTATGTTTTGGAGTACGAAAATTACAATTTCTATTCTGAAAAAGAGAGCACCTAACAATTAATAGTTAACCTTGATGAAAGATTTTGTTTTCAGGTAAACTGAACAATTTTACAATCTCTTTCACAATTGGTACACATGAAGTAGATGTAGGATGATGTATCTAGCAAGAATTAATTAATGCTTCATGCAATATATCAATAAAAAAATCAAAGCATCAATTAAACAACTTGAAATGCAAGGAGTATAGGGAGAGAGAATGAAAACTCAAAGATTTATTCTAGTTCAACTTTAATCCAAGCCAACATCCAATCCTTAAACTTTCTTTTGGCATTTCTCACACAAGTTTAACCTAACACTTATGAACCTCTACAACATCCAACTCAATTTAGAATTGTTTCTTACTCTAAAATACAGTACGCCCACTATTATTTTCTCTCATAAGGGATACAACCAACCTTGCCTTATAATGATTTTAGGAGAATAAGATTGCTCAAAGAAACTCTTTCAAAGAGTAAATATACAAGATGAAACCCTAAGAACTTAAAAAATATAGAATTTGCAAGTTTTAGCTCAAGAATAATGATTTCTCTTTCTAAGGCTTAGAAACAAGTTAAGGATCACATCATAACACTTAGTTTTGTTCATAAACATGTTTACAAGGTCATATTTATATGGATTTATGAAATATAACCATTTGAGATAAAAAGGAGTCATTATACACTTAAAAAAACTATTCTTGATGTTGCCAATCAACTATTGAGGTGTACCAATCGGTTGCAATACAAAATACGACTGTTAGACTTGAATTTTTAGTAGACTAGTTGATTGCTATGCAAGAGCAGCCAATTAAACTTGTCTAGTGGGCACCAAGTGCCATTTTAAGCAAGGCCAACCAACTGATTTCAAGGCTAATCAATTTGTTAGCATAGATTCAACTTCAAATGGTCATATCTATCTCATTTTAACTTTTATTTTAAGTGAATGGCCTATCTTTGAAATGCTCTTTCAGTCTATTTTATATTGCAACAAATATCAATCCAAACCTTCATATATTTTTTGAGATATGATCAAAAGAGTGACCAAAGATCAAAACAAAGTTTTGTATAAAATATATATCTTATTACTTAACTTTAAAGTCATAATTTTTTCTAAGTTTCTTTTTGAGTGAATGACCTATCTTTGAAAAGATATTTAAGTCTATTTTCAAAAGATATAAATTACATATCAAAACTCTATATTGTGTGTAAGATATGATAAAAATAGTGACCAAAGTTTAAATTAAAGTTTTCGGAAAAATCTATATCCCATTATCTTTTGAGCCTAAACACATATTTTAAGAATCAAAATACCTTGAGCTAATAAATACAAATATAAATTATTGAATTTCACATAAAAACTCCTAGCATATGATAAATATACTTATTTAAGTCTATTATATATTTTTATGCAACCAAACTTCCAAATCTTTAAATCTTTAAGTTCTTAAATTCTTGTAACATCCTTTCTTTATGCTTCCCATTTCTTTAAGTAAAATATGGTATTGATATGCTATTCTTGTCACTTTAATACTCACTCTTTTTTCTTTGGATCATTATACATGAAAGGTATTTAACTTTCAAACCAAATAGTTAATCTAATTCACATTTATCAATATGCATGACATGGATGGCCAAGCCAAACTAGGCCAATATCTTTTTCCTTTTTCGAGAAAAACTTTAAACTTTGAAGGTTCATATCTTTGTATCTATTTAACTACTTTAGGCATATGACTACTTATTTTGATACATTTTTTTGAAATTTACATGATGAAAATGAACAAAAATGTGGGTTCAAAGAAGGAAATAAGAATAAAATGCAAATATATAAGTTAAAACTTCAAAATGTGATAACTTAGAGCTTAGTCTAATTGATTTTTTTTTTGAGCATTTGTTTCATATATAGAACCTAGAAAAAAAAGTCATTTACTATCTCAAATTTGAGTTTTTTTTTTTAAGTCAAAAAATAAACTTTTTTAATCTCATTTTCTTAGTTTGAATATGATAATTATACTCAAAAGAGGTTTAGGAAGGGCCTTGACCCTCTGACTATTTATAATTTATAAAATATGTTAAAAAAGTTTACACTATAATTACAAAGTGGCCCTTAAAAATGAATTCTTTTGTATTTTGTATATTTTCTTATTATATATAATATCACTGAGGTGGGGCAAGCTTGACTACCCAAGATGGCTAGCCCAGTGTTTGACTCAGTTTGGCTCGACTAGCTAACCCGACTTGATTTTGTCCTTTTTTTTTGGTTGGCCCAAGATAGCCATGCCAGATAGGGTTTCTCAAGTTATCTAGTTTTATGTACACCTATAAGATAAAATATGGTTCAAGAATAAAATATTACAGGTTACTTATTTTATAAGTAAGTACATATTAATACTATATTTATCAACATTTTTCCTCATCATAACTTACAACATAAAACCTGAAGGTTAACAATCTCTCCCTTTTAGATGATGACAAATCATTAATAAAAATATATGTCAAAAAATCATATGTGCTATGTAATGAGCAGAAGCACATATTTTCTTTATCCTTGTCCCCCTATTTGATAGCAATAAAAAAGGTTCAAGGAAAAATTATATATGTATATATATATATATATAGAGAGAGAGAGAGAGAGAGAGAGAGAGGGAGAGGGAGAGGGAAAGGTGTGAAAGCGCAAAAAAATTATATATGTATATATATATATAGAGAGAGAGAGAGAGAGAGAGAGAGAGAGGGAGAGGGAGAAGGAGAGGTGTGAAAGCACATATTCCTTTTTTAAGCATCTATTGTCTTTCTCCCTTTATTGTGAGATAATTTCATAGGGAAGGCCTCATCAAAGCTTATTTATCTCTCATTATGATTATGAGATCTACTTGTTATCATTGGAAACAAGTTATCATATACATAACTTATATCTCATCAACCATGCAATGTTTTAGTGACTTTTGAAATTTAACTTAGAGATCATGATATATTTTATTGGAACAATACTCTTCAATTGAAACTTAAATTAACAAGTGAAAATAGTAACTTTTAGTCAATGACAAATAAAATCAATCAACTTGAAATAGATGAGAGAAAGAGAAGAAACAAGTAACATTCTTTTTCCTTGACATGTGATCGCTAGAATTTTTTTTTGCGTGACCGCAAGTGCACGGGTCGGATCAAGTAGTTCAGTGATAAGTAAAAGTATCGTTCCCACGAGGAATGACTGGAATGCAATTAGGCAGTGCACAACCTACTTTTATCCACGTTAAACAACCAATTATGAGATTCTTGATTTTAGAACTAAATTTAAAATAAAATGAATTGAAAGGAAACTTAGTTGGCAAAGGCAGTTAAGATAAAATCCAAGGTTTGAAATTACCTAGAGTCACTATTCCCTTGATGCTCACTAGAACTTAATTTCTTGTTTAAATGCTATTAATTATCGCCTTGTGGGTTAAGAGTTCAGAAGCTATAACCGTCCGTCGATGTAATTACAGCCCTACTCTCCCCTAGAATCTAAGTGTCCTTAGATTTGGGTTAGAGTGCATTAGATACTATATCCCTCTACAAACCAATTAAGGTAATCAGGTATATGTCTATCCCAATTACAAATTAAATGATTCTAAACTTAATTTATCCAACTCTTAGGTTCAATTAAGAATCCCTTTTTCAAGGTAAATTCCAATTTCCCAAATCAAATCAAAGAGGTGGCCAATCCCTAAGAAAGCATTAAGCAAGAGAAGGATACACAAGATTCCAATCAACACAATTAACAAGACAATTAATGATTCAGTTCACATCAAGTTCATAGTGCTCTAAGTAAAAACGAATTTAGCCGCACATAGCTAAATCTACAGAGAATTCCCAATCAAAATACATGGAGAAGATAAAAAGAACAAAGAAAGCAAACAAAGGGAAGAATGAGATGCAGAAAGTAGAGCTCCCCCTTTTGATTCCTCTCTTCCTTCACTCTCCAAACTTCAAGAGCCTTCAAAGAACTCCCAAAATCGCCTCCTGGACGCTCAGAATTTCCTCTGCCGCCGAATCTCCTGAACCCTAACTCAGCAAACTTCTTTTAAAGCCAGAAAATTAAAACTCTGCGTTTCAGGTCCGATCTCGCTATGGCGAGGGGCGTCTCTCGCTATAGCGAGGTCTCATAAGTGCTCAGGTTTCCGCTGTGCTCGCTACTCCCACGCTATAGCGAGCTGCTTTCTGGAATTTCTATACAACACGACTTCGCTATTGCAAATACTCCCCTTCGCTATGGCGAAAGTACCATCTCGCTATAGCGAACTTCGGTCTCGCTGTAGCGAGAAGACTTGTTTAATCTACCTTGGCCATTTTCAACTTCCCTCTCTTATATTCAACTCTTTCTTCATTTTGCTACTTTTCCTTGAAATTGAAATTAAACATAAAGTGAGGCTTAAACTGATAAAAATCTTATGATTATAATACTTTCTTTGTTTTGTTTGATTGAGTACATTTTTAACCATATTAATCAGGAGAAAAGTATTTTACCTCCCTAATTTAGTGTCAAATATAGCCCTTTTGGGTCCTAAATTAGGAGGTTATCAAACTCCCCCACACTTAGATCTTTGCTTGTCCTCAAGCAAATCTTAGAAAGAATCACGCCCACGCAATCAGAATTACAGATCCCCCCACACTTATAATGAATCCAAATTCAGAAGCAGAAACTCAGCAAAACTCGAATAGAAATTGAAAACAATGTACTCATAGTAACACCCTTATTCCTAAAGTGTGTGTGTGCTCAACAAGAGATGTTAAGAAATAATCAAGCAATCTTAAATAAGTTTTCCTAGCAATTTCAAAGCCTAACCCAATCATCTGTACTAACTTCAATCATCAATGCTCATTGAGAGGGGTCTCTATTATTCAATGCAGAATTATTTTCAGCATTTTTTTGTTTTTTTTTTGTTTTTGTTTGTTTTTGTTTTTTTTTTCTCTCCTCGTCAAATTACTTAATCCTTTTGACGCGAATGACCACATTGGTTATGAAGTCACCCGGTTACTCAGATTAAAGAAATCCTCAGAGGGCTACTAGCATACTCTTAGTTTTATCACTGTTTGACGCGAAAGTTCACACTTTTTGGTGCAAACCCCCGGTTACTAGGTGATTTCAACCATTGGAGTAGAGATCCTTTGCTTTGCTTTTTTTTTTTTTTTTTTTTAGATATCCCTCTCAACTAACAATCAGGTATCCATCAGGAACAGGCAAATTGGGGAGATCTAAAATAACTAGAAGCTCATTATAAGAAAGACTTGAATTACTTCCAAAATCATCTTGTTGGAAGGTGCTTCTATTTAGGGTGCATACTACGACTACATTACTTTATCCAATTCAAGTTCGCTTAACCTCTACATTCCTTAATTAATATTCATCTAAAGTGAGAAGGGCTGAATCTGATTTAACATATGAGCATAAGGAGTGTAAGCACTTGAATATTATTACTAGGAGGAAGTTATTGTCAATTTATATCCACTTATCCTATATTTATCTATGATTACCTTAACTCCCCCACACTTGAAAGTTACATTGTCCGCAATGTATCAAAATGGGAAATTCATAAATGGACAGAAAAATAGAAGCAGATTGGGGGTGAAGGGAGGGGATAAAAAGAGGTAGGGAGAGACGAGACTCCCCTGATAAGAAGAGATAACATGGCGAGGGGATGCATGTGAACGGCTCCTTCATCTGATAGACAAAATGGACAAAATACATATAGGAGACAGTGAGTTGGCATTAGAATTAATAAGACAATTTAAGAGCACAGCCAATTCAGGATTTGAGAGCATAAATAGATACAGTTATCCATAGTACAGTTATCCAAAATATAAAATGAGTAAAACAAAAAAAGTATGGCAGCAGGGTAGAAAAGTCCTAAGAATCAGACGGCCCCGGTTGATCTTCAGGTGCAGGCTCCTGAGGTAGAATGATGATCGGTGATTGAGGAGTCTCAGGAGGTGGCGGTGGAGGAGCCGGCATCAAGTAGTCCATAAGCGTCTGTAGTTGATCCTTTATTGATATGACATGACCTTCCAGCCTATGGATAGACTCTCGTGCCTAACTCTCAAAATCTGGCTGATAAGGAGCCTCATGTCCCGATGGCTCTGGAGAAACCCGGTGCTGATGTGAGGGAGGAGGTGGAGGGGCCTCAGGCTGTGCCTGTGCCTGTGCTCTCTGCCTACGGGGTTGCCCTGGTGCATCTTTCATGCTATCATATTTGAATGGCCCCTTTGGTTTGAACTGCGTATCATTTTTAGAGACGCGGCAACCCCCCATAGTGAGTAACTCGGTGAGCATGTGAGGGTATGCCAAGCTAACCCGGTCGGACCTCGCAACTTGTTTGAAATTCAAGTACATGAGGTGAGGAATATTTACTCGCTGCCGAGTCATAAAACACCACGTAAGAGTAGCTCGTTCTTGGGTCATGTCTGAGCCATGAGAACTTGTCAGGATATTACTCGTGATGAACTGTAACCAATAACGGGCGGGCTTACTGAGTTGATTAACCGGGTAAACTTTATTAACCAGGCAGGCTCTTCCTTCCTCTGCAATGGTGGTCTCTACTTCTTCCCAAGGAATGGACTGAGGGCTCTCTATGTACGTTTGGAAAGCACATTCTTGAACATCAGGTAGCTCGTAGAAGTCTTTAAAAACTTGCTCGTTAATGCGCACCCAAGCTGAACGGCAGTAGTACTCATCCTCCTCTTCCTCGGTATCCTCAAAATTTGCATAAAGCTCTTGGATCATTAAAGGGATCCGATGCACTGGCTTCTTAGTAAATCCCAGCAATCCATGCCATTCAAAATCCGGGAAGGTGAGGTCCAACACATGAGGTGCATAATAGCGATCCTCCACAACACCTCTGTCTGCGAAGAGCCTATCGAAGCGAAATTCTGCCCGGGCAGATGCAAATCGATCTTTATCGTACGATTGCTTCTTTTGCTTTGAGGAGGAGGCTGCAGCAGTTTTGGTTTGTTTCTTAGGAGCCATAATCCTGAATTCAAACAAGAAGAAAAAATAAAAATCAGCGGCAGCCTTCAAAGGATATAATTAAATTCGGAAATCAAATGAATGCAGCATGTTTATGCTAAGGGAAGGCACAATTAAAGGCATCCAAAGGACTAGGGGGCAAGGAATAAAGAAGTAATCCCACGAAAAAATGGTCCAGACAGTTCAATTCTGGGAAAAGTATCGAACTCGCTATAGCGAGTTCGAGCTCGCTACAGCGAGTTCGAACAATTGTCTACCCAGCCAGAATTAAACGGAGGAAAAAGCAAATTGAGGCCATATATCTACACAGAAACATTCGACCAGCAGAAACCAACCAGAAAAATTAACCATTGACCCCTAAATATGCAGATCTAAGCAAAACGATAATAACCCTAATATAACCAGATCCAGCAAAAATAACCAGTGATTCAGGGAAATAAAGGAGTTAATCGAATTACCTGATGTGCGAGATGCGATGGGTGATGGGATTGCAAGATTAAGATGCACGAAATGCAGCGAACGAAAGGATGGAGGAGGTATAGCTGCTTCGTCGCAGTAGCGAGGTAAAACGATGGAGTGGAGAGAAAATAGGGGTTGTTTTATTACGCAGGAAATTTTTTTTTTTCTTTTTTTTTTATAATTTCGCTATTGCCAGGTAATAGCGAGGGGTTCTCTGGGTTTATTATGAAAGGCAAAACTGCTGAACTCGCTACAGCGAAATTTACTCTCGCTCCTGCAAGAAAACTTGGATAATTATTGGTGGCTGAAGCGTCTCGCTATAGCTAGGCTATAGCGAGGGACTCTCTGGATATTGTACTGAAAAGTGAGGCTGCTGCACTCGCTGTAGCGCATGAGCTGCAGTAGCGAGGAAACTTGGCAACATTTATATGCAACAATTACTCGCAATAGCCAGGCTACAGCGAGCTTCTCTCAGGATTTTGTACCAGAATATAGCAGAGATCTTCGCTATGGCGAGTAAATATTCTCGCAATAGCGAAAACTTAAAATTCAACTGACTCGCCATATCTCGGCCATAGCGAGAGATTCAGGTTTATGTACCAGGAGTGGGATAAGTAGAGTCGCCATTGCGAGATGGAGTCTCGCTATAGCGAATTATTATTATTTTTTTTTAAAACACAATTAAATTTCTCCATCTACATGCTCACTAAAATTCTCCCTCAAATGCAACCAGATATAATAATAAAGTATAATTCAAAGCATGGTTAGAAACTCCCTGTGAACATGCCCAATGTTGCTCATTCCTGCCAATCCTAAGCTCCTTGATATCCACATTTTAACCTGTAAAACACATAATAAAAAAAATATCAAACCCAAAATGAGAAGGACTTTAAATTCAAACAAAAAGAATACAAAGAAAACTTGGGTTGCCTCCCAAGAAGCGCTAAGTTTAAAGTCTTCAGCCAGACTATCATGACGCTTCTATGAGCAATCTTGGAGTTGCACATTTGTCTTCATCCTGTCCACTGGTCCACCAAGATAATGTTTCAAGCGTTGGCCATTGACCTTAAAGGTTTCTCCATTTTTCTCATCTTGAATTTCAATGGCACCAAAGGCAGTGGTAGATACCACCTTAAAAGGACCAGACCACCTGGATTCAAGCTTTCCTGGAAATAATCTCAAACGAGAGTTATATAATAGCACTAAGTCACCAGGTAAGAAATCCCTTTTCAAAATCTTTCTATCATGCCAGATCTTTGTCTTTTCCTTATATAGCTTAGAACTCTCATAAGCTTGTAACCTGAATTCATGAAGTTCATTAAGGTTTAATAGCCTCTTTTCACTCGCATCTTTATAATCTAAGTTCAACTTTTTTATGGCCCAAAAAGCTTTGTACTCAAGTTCCAAAGGTAAATGACAAGCTTTACCAAAAACTAATTGATATGGAGACATACCAATTGGTGTTTTGTAAGCTGTCCTATATGCCCATAAAGCTTCATCTAGCTTATCAGACCAATCCTTCCTATTAACACTCACTGTTTTCTCCAGAATTCTCTTGATTTCCCTATTGGATACTTCACAGAGGCCATTGGTCTGAGGGTGGTAAGCTAAAGCCATTTTGTGGTGGACTCCATATTTTTTTAACAAAGCTTTAAACAAACGATTATTAAAATGAGTTCCACCATCACTAATGATAGCTCTAGGTGTGCCAAAACGAGAAAAAATATTCTTTTTTATAAATCGCACCACTGTTTGAGCATCATTATGTTGGCGAGCTACCGCCTCAACCCATTTACTAACATATTCAACTGCCACTAAGATGTATTGTTGGCCTCCAGACAGAACAAAGGGACCCATAAAATCAATCCCCCACAAATCAAACAGTTCAACTTCAAAGATACCGGTTTGAGGACGTTCATGCTTTTTAGAAATATTACCGGATCTTTGACAAGCATCACAGTGAGAAGCAAATAAATGAGAATCTTTAAACAATGTAGGCCAATAAAAACCAGATTGCAATATTTTAAAGGCAGTTTTCTGACCACTAAAATGTCCCCCAAATGGTGATGCATGGCATGCAAGCAAAATGTCATGTTGTTCAATCTCAGGAACACACTTCCTAAGAACTCCATCCACACATCTTTTGAACAGATAACGCTCATCCCAAATGTAAAACTTAACCTCATTCAAGAATTTCTTCTTTTGATAATAGTTTAAATCAGGAGGTAAAATTTCACAAACAATATAATTTGCTATATCAGCATACCAAGGTACATGTAGCAAATTAGCAGCCATTATGCATTCATCAGGGAAAATATCATTCACAAGCTTACTATCACTAACATGCTCAGAATCTAACCTAGAAAGATGATCAGCTACTAGGTTTTCACATCCTTTCCTATCCACTATATGCAAGTCAAATTCTTGAAGTAATAAAACCCACCTAATCAATCTAGGTTTGGACTCTTTCTTTTTCAACAAATATTTAATAGCAGCATGATCAGTGTGTACTACCACCTTAACTCCCAATAGATAAACTCTAAATTTTTCAAAGGCAAAAACAATAGCTAACATTTCTTTCTCAGTGGTAGTGTAATTTACCTGAGCATCTATTAATGTTCTGCTGGCATAATAGATAGGATGAAAAATTCGGTCTCGCCTCTGTCCCAGAACAGCTCCTACTGCATAGTCACTTGCATCGCACATTACTTCAAAGGGCAATGACCAGCCCGGAGCAATTATTATAGGCGCAGTTATTATTTTCTGTTTCAATTCTTCAAAACTTTTTAAGCAGTCATCATCAAAAAGGAACTTGGCATCCTTTTCTAACAGCTGGGTTAAGGGCTTTGAGATTTTTGAGAAATCTCTGATGAACCTTCTATAGAACCCCACATGTCCAAGAAAACTTCGGACTCCTTTGACACTAGTAGGAGGTGGCAACCTCTCAATCAATGATGTCTTGGCTCGATCTACTTCCAAACCCTCCTTAGACACCTTGTGTCCTAGTACTATTCCTTCCTTTACCATGAAGTGGCATTTTTCCCAGTTCAGAACTAAGTCAGTTTCCTCACACCTTTCAAGTACCTTAGAGAGATTTTTTAAACAGACTTCGAATGAATCACCAAAGACAGAAAAGTCATCCATGAAAATCTCCATGATGTCTTCGATGAAATCAGAAAAAATTGATGTCATGCATCTTTGAAAGGTCGCTGGTGCATTACACAACCCGAAAGGCATTCTCCTGAAGGCAAAAGTGCCATAGGGGCAGGTGAAGGTTGTTTTCTCTTGGTCTTCAGGTGCTATAGAAATTTGATTGTAACCGGAATAACCATCCAGAAAACAAAAATATTCCTTCCCCGCTAGTCTATCAAGTATTTGGTCAATGAAGGGAAGGGGAAAGTGATCTTTTCGGGTAGCTGCGTTTAATTTTCGATAGTCCATGCACACTCTCCACCCAGTGACAGTTCTTGTAGAAATCAATTCATTCTTTTCATTTGTCACAACTGTCATTCCTCCTTTCTTAGGAACGCATTGTACTGGACTAACTCACGCACTATCTGAAATTGGATAGATGATTCCTGCATCCAGCCACTTGATGATTTCCTTCTTGACAACTTCTTTCATCATCGGGTTCAACCTCCTCTGATTCTCTATAGACGGCTTATGGTCTTCCTCCAGTAGGATTTTATGCATTACAATGGAAGGGCTTATTCCTTTAATATCAGCAAGTGTCCATCCCAGAGCCTTTTTATGACTCTTTAGTACTTCAATTAGTCTCTGTTCTTGATGAGAGCTCAATGCTGTAGAGATGATGACCGGTAATGTCTCTGAATCCCCTAAATATGCATACTTCAGATGCGTAGGGAGAGGTTTTAACTCTAAAATCAGAGGTTGTTCAATTGAAGGCTTAAGAGATGTTGCTGAACGGGATGCCAAATCTAAAGATTCAACTTGCCACTTCTGTTTAGCTCGAGTGGTTGAAAAATTCAGCACTTGGGCTACCTCATGACTAGTTTCAGCGTTCTCATGCCTCACTCCCATTAATAATGCTTCAATAGGGTCTTTGATTATTATTGAATTGAATTGTTCTTAAGCTAACTCATCAGTCATTGAAACTCTGAAGCAATTTTCAGCATCTCTAGGATATTTCAGTGCTTTGTCCATGTTAAACACCATTTGCTCATCCCCCAATCTCATCACTATTTGTCCTTTCTCTACATCAATAAGAGTTCTGGCTGTGGCTAAGAATGGATGACCAATAATTAACGGATTATCCTTATCTTCTTCACAATCCACAACAATGAAATCAGCTGGGTATATGAACTCACCAACCTTTACTAAAACATCTTCAATTATACCTCGTGGATATGCTAAGCTCCGATCAGCTAATTGCAATGTTACTGTGGTAGGTCGTGCCTCACCGAGTTGTAACTTCTCAAAGACAGATAACGGCATAAGGTTTACACTGGCTCCAAGATCACACAAAGCCTTACCTTGAAAGTGAGTGCCTATTTTACAAGGCACAGAGAAGCTACCCGGATCTTTGCACTTTATTGGAATCCGTGGGTTAATTATTTTGCTGCACTCTTCAGTAAGTGCTACAGTTTCAAATTCACCAAATCTCCGCTTCTTGCTCAGCATCTCTTTCAAGAACTTGACATACTTAGGCATGTATTCCAATGCTTCTGAGAAAGGGATATTGATATGAAGTTGCTTGAATATCTCTAGGAATTTTTGATACTGCTTATCTTCCACCTTCTTTTGAAGTCTTTGAGGAAAAGGTAATGGAGGTATTATCCTTTGTGATGTATGCAGTTTCTCTCCTTGTTTCTCACTCTTATCAACATCTGGCTATTTTTTAACTGCTTCATTACTCACTTTTCTCTTCTTTTCAACTGATGCATCCACACATTCTTCTCCTATTCTTTTATCATTATTTGTCTCCTCTATGGCAATTTCACCCTTATCTTCATCTATAACAGCCCTTGATGCAGGTGTGTGGCTAACCTCCCTTGGTGTTTGAACATCTGGCAACCCTTTTCCACTTCGAAGAGTTATGGCCTTACATTCTTCCTTACCTTCTCTTCTGGGATTAGGCACCGTGTCACTTGGCAATCCCCCTTGTCTAAATGAATTCATTGCTGAGGCTAATTGACCCATCTGCAATTCTAGATTTCTCAAGGAGGTATCAACTCTAGCATTCACTTGAGCTTGCTCTTCATTTTGCTTACTTTGAATGCTAATGAATTTCGCCAAGGCATCTTCCAAGTTCGTCTTAGGTTCTTGGATAGGTGCATTTTGCCTTACTGGTTGAGTGAAACCTGGTGGTTGAGTAGGCTTAATGCTTGATGAAGATGATGGTTGATTCAATGCTGGTCCATGCTTCCAAGAGAAGTTTGGATGATTTCGCCACCCAGGATTGTAATGATTGGAGTATGGATTCTGATTCCTTGGAAAGTTCCCCACATAATTAACTGGTTCTGACAGTGCCAAAGGACAAGAGTCTACTGAATGCAGATCCCTACAGTTTTCACAAGCAATTGGAGTTACCTGAGCAGAACAGACATTCAATTGCTGATTTCGCTGCACTTGAGATTCTAACATATCAAATCTCTTATTCAGAGCGGAAAGAATAGTGGCAATTGGAATAGAGGGGTCTTCTTAAGTATTGGCAACATTGACACTCACCCTTTTATCTCCTCCTCTTTGTACATAACTCTCAGACAATGTGTCCAATGCCTGAATAACATCATCCACAGGCATTTCATCCCAACGACCATTCAAAATAGCATCTAACATTGTATCGGTTTGTGGAGTTAGGCGCGTGCAGAAATTCTGAACGATAGCACAGTCATCCATCCCATGACTTGGGCATTGACGAAGTAAATGCTTATACATCTGCCATGCAGCATATAAGTGCTCGTCTAAAGCCTGCTTGAAGTTTATGACCTCACGACGTGCATCTGCTATTTTATTATTTGGAATGAAGCGAGCTCTGAACCTTGCTTCTAGCTTATCCCAAGTATCTATTGAACCCTCAAGCAAAGTCAGTAGCCATTCCTTGGCTTTTCCTTGTAGAGAGAGAGGGAATAGTCGAAGTCTCAACACATCTCTTGGTACCCCATTCTGCTTGAATGAATCGCACACCCCCAAGAATGATAGAATATGACGGTTGGGATCTTCATCAGACCTCTCACCAGTGAATTGTCCATTGAGCTGCAACATGGAGATCATTACTGGCTTCAACTCAAAGTTAGCAGCTTGAAAATCTGGCACTACTATGCTAGATAGCGTGCCCTTCATAGTACGACCCACAAAGTCTTTTATGGACTGATTTGCATTCCCTTCTTGAGCCATTTCTTCACTCACTGAATTTGGAGTTTTAGAAGGACTTTCTTCAAAGTTCAAGTTTACCACGAGATCACTAATTTTCTTCGTTGTGCGCTTCTTCGTTGTAGAAGTTTGCTTCGGCATGTACTGTGGTACCTGTAAAGGAAAATTCAACCAACGGTATTACTTTAAACAAAAAGGAATCAAAGCAAATAACGGAATGAAAAGAAATTCTAACTAATTAACTAACTAATGTTTAATCGAGGACTACTAAAGGTTATATACTTCTAACTGAACAATTAAGCCAGTCCCCGGCAACGGCGCCAGAAAACTTGATCGCTAGAATTTTTTTTTGCGTGACCACAAGTGCACGGGTCGGATCAAGTAGTTCAGTGATAAGTAAAAGTATCGTTCCCACGAGGAATGACTGGAATGCAATTAGGCAGTGCACAACCTACTTTTATCCACGTTAAACAACCAATTATGAGATTCTTGATTTTAGAACTAAATTTAAAATAAAACGAATTGAAAGGAAACTTAGTTGGCAAAGGCAGTTAAGATAAAATCTAAGGTTTGAAATTACCTAGAGTCACTATTCCCTTGATGCTCACTAGAACTTAATTTCTTGTTTAAATGCTATTAATTATCGCCTTGTGGGTTAAGAGTTCAGAAGCTATAACCGTCCGTCGATGTAATTACAGCCCTACTCTCCCCTAGAATCTAAGTGTCCTTAGATTTGGGTTAGAGTGCATTAGATACTATATCTCTCTACAAACCAATTAAGGTAATCAAGTATATGTCTATCCCAATTACAAATTAAATGATTCTAAACTTAATTTATCCAACTCTTAGGTTCAATTAAGAATCCCTTTTTCAAGGTAAATTCCAATTTCCCAAATCAAATCAAAGAGGTGGCCAATCCCTAAGAAAGCATTAAGCAAGAGAAGGATACACAAGATTCCAATCAACACAATTAACAAGACAATTAATGATTCAGTTCACATCAAGTTCATAGTGCTCTAAGTAAAAACGAATTTAGCCGCACATAGCTAAATCTACAGAGAATTCCCAATCAAAATACATGGAGAAGATGAAAAGAACAAAGAAAGCAAACAAAGGGAAGAATGAGATGCAGAAAGTAGAGCTCCCCCTTTTGATTCCTCTCTTCCTTCACTCTCCAAACTTCAAGAGCCTTCAAAGAACTCCCAAAATCGCCTCCTGGACGCTCAGAATTTCCTCTGCCGCCGAATCTCCCGAACCCTAACTCAGCAAACTTCTTTTAAAGCCAGAAAATTAAAACTCTGCGTTTCAGGTCCGATCTCGCTATGGCGAGGGGCGTCTCTCGCTATAGCGAGGTCTCATAAGTGCTCAGGTTTCCGCTGTGCTCGCTACTCCCACGCTATAGCGAGCTACTTTCTGGAATTTCTATACAACACGACTTCGCTATTGCGAATACTCCCCTTCGCTATGGCGAAAGTATCATCTCGCTATAGCGAACTTCGGTCTCGCTGTAGCGAGAAGACTTGTTTAATCTACCTTGGCCATTTTCAACTTCCCTCTCTTATATTCAACTCTTTCTTCATTTTGCTACTTTTCCCTGAAATTGAAATTAAACATAAAGTGAGGCTTAAACTGATAAAAATCTTATGATTCTAATACTTTCTTTGTTTTGTTTGATTGAGTACATTTTTAACCATATTAATCAGGAGAAAAGTATTTTACCTCCCTAATTTAGTGTCAAATATAGCCCTTTTGGGTCCTAAATTAGGAGGTTATCAACATGTTAAAAACATATGCAAATAAACTCTTCATATCAAAATAAGTTATGCCAAAAGATAAATAAATTCAAGCATAGGCTATGCTCTCTCTCTTAGTCAATGTATATTTTCAAAAATGTAATCCACAAGATATTCTTTATAATTATATGTCTATGTCCATAGACCATGTAACATCTGGTTTTTGTTAAAATATCAGAAATAAGCCAAATATAAAAAGAAATCCCTTAAATAAAAAGATTCAAGGTCAAATAAAATTAGAATAAAATTTTAAATAATAAAAAATAAGAATTTGAGGTTTGAGTTACCCAGAAACCTAAACCAGATGAGCTAGAAAAGTTTGCGAAAGAAAGTTAGGGCATTCTAGTAATTTTTGAAAATTTTAGAAAACTCATAAGAAAATTTCTTAAACAAAAAAATTTAAGTTTTTTAGAGTTTTCAAAGACCTTAAAAATTATGGAAATTCCCATAATAATTAAAACACCTCCGGTAAGTGATTTCGGCAAAGGATTAACCAAAACTTTGACTGAATGATTCAGAATGATTTCAAATCCAATTTGAATGAAACTAAAGGCATTTTATAAGTTAAAGGACTTAAATTTTATGATAGAAAAGATGGTTATCGAAAAAGAGTTGAAATGAGGCAAAATAGACAAATCATGGTTTAGGGACCAAAATAAAAAGTTGAAAAAATGTGTTAACTTCACCTTTTTAGCTTTTTAAACGTCCAGCCACTTGATCTAGCCCTTAACCATGATTCTTTCTGGCCTGAAACAGAGCTGAGAGAGCTCCAAAGAAATGCACAAGGAGAGGGAGAGAAGAAGGAGAGAAACCAAGTAAAAAGGGTAAGGAATTCATAGTTTTTCATGCTCTCTCCTTTACCAAATCTCTTCTCCTCTTTCTCCCATGATTTTAATGATTAATTTTAGGTTGATTAGTAGCTGACTCAACAGGAAGAGGAGAGGAATTGAAGGGAGGCTTGGGAGCTTTGGAAAGCTTACTTGAGGAAGCTTGAAACCAAGGTAAGAACCATAGCTTCTCTTGCTTCTTTTTGGTTGATTTTGTAATATCCAGTTCCCTGAAAATGAGAGAAAATGCAAGAAACATAACTCACGGTTTCTCTGTAAATGCATGAAATTCACTGGATACAAAAGGAAGTCCCCCAGATAGAGTGATTTAATATCCAATAAAATTAGAATAATATTCTAGACCTCAAATAATGGAGATTCTATAAGTGCTTTTAGCTTACATAGGCTCGATCAAAACAGAACCATGCACTTATGGATTGTTTTAAATTGTTCTAAGGTTAAAAAAGAACTAAATATGATGGAAAAATATCAAAGGGAGCTTTGGAATAAATTTAGAAAGTATATGTTGTGAGGTGAAGGTGTAGGCTTCATAATGAGACATAAAGAAATAACTTATAGCTAGGCTCCTTGAAATAAAATTATGATGACTTCAAGTAGTTTAAATGGAGTTAAGAGACTTAGATTAAAGGAGAAAATGGAGCCAAGATCATGAATTCTCGTAGTTGATTCATTGTGTCTTGTATGGATCCATAATTGAGTCTTAGAATAAAGTGAGCTTTCATAATGTATAGGTGATGCTAAAGATTGCTCCTACGAGTGATTTATATCTCATTTAATGTGTCTAGGTCAAGAGAATCAAGTGCCACTTAATTCCATGAGCTTAGCCGAAAAGGGGAAGACAAATTCAAGAGAAAAATGTGTGACATTGGCTCTAAGGTAGCTCTCTAACCTTTTTCACATGCATGGCTTAGTTGTGGGCTTGTCGTTGAGTGCTTGTGTGTATGTTTAAACTATAAAATGTGTTTTTAGATATTACTTACTTGCTATGGTACCATGATACATCTTGAAATGAGTTTATGAATGTGTTTTGGCTTGAATGAGTATGATTAACCTAAAAGTCTCTTAACACGGGTAAGGATGAGCCAAAAGTCTCTAGGATTGGGTAAGACAAAACCAAAAGTCTCAAAAAGAGTAAAGTTTAGTTAAAAGTCTCTTGTAAGTAGGTGAGACAAATTTAAAAGTCCTTAGAAAGTTGGGTGAGACTAGACCAATGCCCTTGAAAGCCTATATTTGATATGTATAAGCTCACACGACCAAAAAAATATTTTATGTATGTTCATGAGAAGCTTGTACGACATGCATTCATTCTTTAACATGTTTTAGTATCCATTATATATGTTTGAAAGGATAAAGAGTTATTGAGATTTTTTGAATCTCACTCTTTCTAATTTTCTATCTAACAATGTCTAAGTGAAGCTCAAAGGAGCAAGAATGAAGGTCAAGAAGTATGAGTTACCACACTTTAACAATAGAATAGCTTTTAATATAATGTAATGTCAATGTATGTATGTATGAGTAGTTTATGGCATGTAAACTATTGAGTATGTATAAAAGCATGTGAATATCATGTATGAATGGAAATTAGAACCAAATATATGTTTATATAGATTTTTGCCATCCATGTGCCTTAAGGATTATGTGCATAAAGGCGAGTAGAAAGGTGATTTTGAGATGCTTGGTAAATTGGACCATTTGATATGCTCTCATAGGCTGCATTTGTGCTATGGAGCGTGCTCAAATGGTTGTGGAGTTATTAGAATACCATTTGGTGCAACTTTGACCCATTTATAATGTTAAAATTGGCATAATTTTGAGCCGAACCATAAACTGACGAAATAGACTAGTCTTGGCATAAAATTTGGCCCACTTATAGAGCTCATCTAGAGCTTTTCATAGAGTTAAAAATCACCTAATTTAGAGTTTTAGAGAATTTATTATAATTTTTTAAAGTTGAATAAATTTTGTAGAAATGATATGGTTACTGTTCATATGGTCAGTTTATATTTCTGTGTCACTCATAAATTAAATGAAGTCTAATGCTTATGAAATTTTACAGACATAAATTATACATCATAAGATTTTCATAGGATTGACATCACCTTATTTGGAGCTCTGTGGAAGGAGAACCAAATTTTTAAAATTGCATGACAATACTAGTAATGTAGCTCAACTTTTGGTATTGTCCCATCAATTTTCATGGGCTAAATGTCATTTTTCTTTATCTAGATTTATTTTTAATCATTAGTAGACATCTAGAACTTTTCAGAATGATATGGTTTGCTTAATTTCAATTTTTCTAAAATTAGTTATAAATTTTTAAAATTTATATCAAAAATTTGGACATGCTAACCTGAGAGCAAAACTTGATTTTTCTGATATATGATTTCAAACTCAAGATATATTAGATGAGTTGTGATATTTATGACTTGAATGGATATGTTATGGATAGAAAATGATGTGGATGAGTTCACATGGTCCCTGAAGCTATGAATCATGAATATGACCTCCCAACTACACAATTATACATGCTTAAAGTATATGTCTCCTTACAAATATGCTTTAATATAGATGAGATATATTGAGATAGCCTATGTGATTATTGTGTAAGGGCTATAAGGCTAAGGTATTACAAACCACATATTTGAAAAGCATGATTTATAAATTAACATATACAAATATTATAAGAGCCATAAGGACCATGCCTAGAATGCAAAGAGATTCTCTTTAAATAAGCCACATCAAAATATGTCAAGAGATAATTGTTTTGCAAAAGCACCACATAGACATATTCAAAATAAACCACACATGATACAAACATAATCGCATAACATAGGAAATTTCTCTTCTCTTTTCAATAGTATCTTGCAAAGGTATTTGTTTCAATCCATTTTAAAACTCTTGAGAAAAAATGAAAAGAATTTTAAAAAAGGATGAATATGAGGTCAAGAGATACCACATCAAAAGCATAATTTGCCTTATTTTTTTTAGTGAAAGAAAAAAAATTACCATTTAAAAACAAGGCTTCCTTTCACAATATTATTTTTAGTAACCTATACAGGTTTTCAAGCTTTATAGAATACAATTTCATAACTTTGAATCCATCAATCTTCAAAACTCAATTGAAAGAGTTAAAGGTCTAATTCTTTTAAAACAGTATGCAAAACTTTCAAAAATTCATGAGCTCCCTTTAAGAATGAGTAAGCATTCAAGTGTTTAAAAACATAGATCAATAATGAGAAAGTTTGTAATAGAGATCATAATATATTCAATCTATTAAGCACAAATTTAACTAATGACAATATCAAGCCTATAAAATTAATCAACAATACTGTCATTGATAAACATACATTTCATTTTATAGTCACTCATTATTGCTAATATAACTAATCATTCCAAGGAGTATCATTCAATTAATAACATGAGAAATTATAAAGCGATAAAGGATAAAGATACTCATTGATTTTGACAATATCAAGATGCTTCTTGATTTGTTGCTATCTTCTTGGTATTTAGCCATTACTTTTCCACTCTTCGATGATCCCTAAATTAGGAACCTTGTGTTGAGCTCCTTACTCTTGGTTTGCATATCATGCTCATTGCTTAATTAGACAATTAAATTTGACTTGAAACATTAGTATCATTTAAAACACTTAACATTTTCAAAATTTATGCCATTGATAATTTTATTTAGTAGTCTATGGTCAAAATTAAATGAAAGCATTAAAATGAACAAATTATAGATATTTCAATTTATCTATAATATGGATTATTCCAAACACTTTGGAAAAAATTAATTCAAACTAAGAAAGGATGTATATATATAGCACATATATCTGTTGTCAGTGTGAATTATCTGTTGTAAAGTCTTTCTCTAATTGCTACTAATTGTTCCTATATTTCTATCATGTACTACAATTGCTGATAGCGTTTCTTAAAGATCTTAACAGTATTAGCTTAGGGTAGAGTTGAGGTACCCATTACAGTAAGGTTAAACAAGTTTGCATTAAAAGCATGTCCTCCCACTTGGTTGACGGTGCTCCAATAAGGCTAAGAGTGTCATTTCCTTATGTTGGGGTGGTGACATTATTAGCTAGTTTGACTTCTATGATGATATACAAATCTAGTAGGTTATGCAAGTTTGGGTGGCTTTGGATGCCACAATGCTTGTCCTTACCTTCATAGGGGGAGGATACAACTTGGCAACAGTTTTTGACATGTGCTTTACTCTGAACTTTGGTGTTTCAATTATAGTTTTAGTTATTAGAATGATTTTTTCTCATTTAGGCTATGGGTCACAAATGGCCAATGAGTTTAGGTTTCACTATAGGGAGCCTTCTATTTAGTGCGCTAAATGTTGGCATCAAGAGTATAGTAAAGAAAGAATGAAGAAGCTTAGTCCAACCCAGGAGCTTTTATTACTTAATTCTTATAATGAGATATAATGAACTTCTCCCTTAGCTAAAAAGAGTAATAGGGATTGTTTATAGCCGCCAATGTGTGTTGTGTATATGTGAGATGAGGTGACCATTTCTTAAGGATAAAGGCTGAATGTTAAATTTGTGTTCTTGTATTCTAGGGTTTATACCTTTATATATCTAGGGATTAGTTCTAGATGTCCCTTGTTCCTAAGATTTTGTGATGTTTCTTTTCTCTTGTGGACCTTAGTAAAGTGGACTAAAATGGGATTTTTCTTTTGTCAAATTCCTTAATCATTTTTTTATCAAGATATTTTATTCTTCCTTTTTACTTAGTTAATTACTTAGACATCTCATTCAGTATAATAATATTGATGCCTATATATAATTACCTAATTTATTATTATACTAAACCACATAATCTATTTTGTTAAATTTGGATTGGCTGGGTGTATGCCTAAGCTTTGCCTAATTTCAAAATTCCAAATTGAATCCAATTAGAATTAAATTTCTATTTAGAATCAAGGTGGATTAGTTAGAAATGTCCATAATAACATTAGAAAAAAAGTTATATATTTTTATGTTATATTTAGAAAAGAAAGTTTAAATATATTTAATTATACTTTATGGAATAAAACACATTTTGAAACTAAATTTTTTTGAAGAATTATGACATTATATTTTTATATTTTAGAAAATAGACTAAACATATCATTTAAATTAAAATATTATTTTAAGTACAAAATTTGAAATCAATTCTTCAAGTAAAGCTTAATCGAGTAGCCTATAATCACATATATTGTTTAATTATAGTTTGTCTTTTTTAGGCAAAGTCTTCAATTACTCATACTATGTAGGTCATAAGGTGTTGAACCCTTTTACTATCATTTTCTTTTTAGTTAATTTGGCTCCAATTTAATTTAAATTT
The DNA here is from genome assembly GCA_032878935.1 of Erythrophleum fordii. NCBI lineage: Eukaryota > Viridiplantae > Streptophyta > Magnoliopsida > Fabales > Fabaceae > Erythrophleum > Erythrophleum fordii. The sequence goes on along the minus strand of JAVQMF010000053.1, from coordinate 39,642,144 downwards.
AAATTTTTTAGCTTTGAAAATAATTTTAATACAATTGAACCAAAACTCATTAATACTATTTTTTTATAATTCCAAAACACTTTTAGCTTAAAATACAATTAATTAATTTCAAACAAAAAAGATTATCCAGACCTTAAAAGAAATGTCGAGATGAAACAGAACTATGATGTATATTTACCATTAGCAGAATTTATATATAATAATAATTACCATTCTAGTATCCAAATGGCCCAATATGAGGCTTTATATGAGGAAAAAATATAGATCTCCTTTGTGTCAGGTTGAGCTAGGTGAGAGGAGTCTGAAAGTACCTGAGATAGTAAGTTAGACCATTGGGTAGATATAATTAATTGAAAAGAAACTTCTTACATCTCAAAGTAGACAAAATAGTTATACTAATAAAAGAAGGAGGTCATTAGAATTTGAAACAAGGTACCATGTATTCATTCGAGTATCTTTAATTACTGGTATAGGTCAATCTATTAAGATAAGGAAGCTTAGTCTTAGGTATATTGGTTTATTTAAAATCCTTGAAAAAATTAGACTTATTGCTTGTCATATCACCTTGCCTTTTTACCTAGTCCAAACCCATGATATATTTCATGTCTCTAGTTAGAAAAGTACTCGCCAAACCCCTCATATGTCATATAATATAAGAATATTCAATTGCAGGATAACTTTTTTTCATGTTGTAACACTAGAGAAAATTGTTGATACTAAGATCAAACATCTAAGAAATAAGAGCAGTTCTCTAGTGAAAATATTTTGAAAGGGTCTGTTTATCTTTTGATGAGGCAACTTGAAAACTAAAGGACAATGTGAGGAAGTAGTATCCATAGTTATTTATGTAAGGTACATTCTAAATTTTGATGACAAAATTTACTTTTAAGAGGTGAAATGTAATACTTATACTTTATGAATCAAAATTGTCCATAAATAATAGAATAATTAATTAAAAAAGGGTCACAAGTCTAAAAGACACGGATGTGAGTCTAATTGATAAAGAACTTAGGGATTTAGAAAATATGAGAATTTGCTTAAGAATTTAATATTCCTCATCATAATATGATTAAATAAGGTTTGTAGAATTACCAGATGAGGTTGGCTTGATTAAATCCCTAACGGTGTTTAGTTTAGAGTTTCAGTTGACTATAACTTTGTCCACACTTTTTTGAGAGTTTTAAATCCTTGTAGCATCAAAATAAATATTTTTAATAAAGAGGAAAGTCTAAATTTTATTATGAAACTGTTAGTTTTTTAAAATACGAAGAAATGAGATCATACGATAGAATTGAATTGTAAGGTCAAAATTGAAAATTTTAAAAACTATAAAATCCTAACTCATTTATATAAATACCACCCTTCACTTCTTTTTCTTCATTTTGGCCGACCTAAGGTAGCCATTGGAGCTTTCTTGTGGTGTGATCAAAGGAGAAGGAAAGAAAGGGAAAGAAGCTATACCAAGGTAAGTAAACATGGAGAATTTGTATATGATGTAGTTGTCAGCTCTTTTCTACTTTTTCTCCTCTTTCTTTACCATGATTTTAGTTTCCTAAAAGAGCGAATTTTATGGCTGAACTCTTGGATGAAGAATGTGACACCTTAATCTCCTACCACTACCTAGCCTCTCCATAGGCTCGGTTCCATATGATTTCCAAAGAGTCACTACTCTCCGTGGCATTTACATACTATGAACCGGGGTTTCATATACTCATCTTTTACCCCGTGGGTCCTGTGAATCCATCTCAAGCATCCTCAACTCAAACTCCATATAGATGACTCATACATAGCATAAAACAAACCATAGGCCATGGGTATAGAGCCGAAAACCATAAAAATTTCACTTTTTCACTTGGGCCCAAAAGTCATATTTTGGCTCTAAGTTTGGAAAATGATAAGAAATTTTAAAAAAATGGGAATGCAGCAAACTTTAGCTTTGTGGAAAGCTCTAAGTGTTAACTTTACACGAAAAATCATTCCCAATTAAAATCTCAGCATTTCGACCAAGTTTGACATCGAAAATGGGAGGAAGGTCCAGCTGTCACTGTTTCTGGTGCAGCTTGCTGTCATGACTTTCGAAAATTCATAACTAAATCCACAAAAATCCAATCTGGGCACATTATACCAATTCCGAAAGATACGGATGTCTACTAGAGGAAAAAAATAAGTCTAGATCAGTTCAGTAGTTCCTACACCCCGAAAACCGATGGAATAGTGATGGGGGTCAGGTAAGCTCCCTGATGCTGATACAGAACTTTAGACGGTCCAATCTCTCTCTACAGACCTCCGATTTGGGTGATTCCAGTTCCTACAAGTCACTTTGGTTTTCTAGTTTATGTGTATAAAATTTCACCACATTTGGAATCCATTTGGTCTAAAAGTGCCACAGATTTCATTTTCTAGTTTAGATGAACAGTACATGACCAATCCATTAAATTCTCCCAAATTCAACAATTCCCCAAATATTCTCTAGACCTCCGAATATTACCCACTTTAGTTTCTCAAGAAGCTTTCTACAAACTCTAGAGGCATGCCAAATTTCATGGCAAACGGAGCTCATCCGGTTATACTTTGACGGAGCTCACAAAAATACCGAATTTGGCACCCCAAAGGTCCAAAACGGGTCTAGATAGCCTCTCACACATTCTCACTCCACATGGACAAGTTTAAAAGCATAAAACTAGTGTATCTAACATGTCCATATGATCCAAATCATCATACATCCAAATCTCACCATGCTATGGCTAAATTTACACAATTTCATTCATGCATCAAAAGGGTAAAAACCCACATTTCCATTACTTTGGCTAATAACAGAGTTCATACATCATCCTTTCATATTTCTACACGTGTTACAAACTTTACAACTCAAAAATAGTGGGCACATCTTCATTTGGCACCACTTTACATCATATTTACATCAAAATATCACAATAAACCTAACATTTTCCTATACATGCTCCTAGGCTCCTTGGTGTGTGCTCGGTTCTCCTTGAGCTCCACCTAGCATATTAGTTGGGAGGGGAAAGGGGTGAGATTCGGAGAATCTCAGTAGCTCAAGCACTCAATCCAGCAAGCAATCAAGGCATATAACAAGTCAAAGCATGTGAATAAGCATTTAGCTATTCTCAAACATCCAACACATAATGTACATGCTATGGAATTCACAACAATGGCAAAAATGGGCTCCAGGGACTTTTGGTCTAGCCTCACCCGAGTTTAGGGACTTTTGGATGGCCTCACCCGAGTTTAAGGACTTTTGACTTGGCCTCACTCGTTTGAGACTTTTGGCCTTGTCTCACCTATCTCAAGGGACTTTCGGCTTCACCTCACCCATCTCAAGGGACTTTCGGCACTACCGCACCCGAGCAATTCTCACATTTCAACACACAAGCATATTGGCATTCAATGCATCAAAGCAATAACATATGACATATTCCATACAACAAACATATACATCATACAATGACTATTACAACCAAGAATGCTACAAGAAAGAGTGAAAGAGAGAGCTACCTTTGGAGCCAAAGCTAACACTAGCTTTTCCTTTCAATGTCTCCTCTCCCTCCTTAGGTCCACAATCACACCTTGATGGAGGTGTTTCTCTTGAGCCTAGACACACAAAAGCATGCAATTACTCTCTTATAATTTAATTTAGAGCAACCCTTTTATCTCATACAACCTAGGGTTCTCTCTCTAGAATGCCATTACCCCTTTCTCTCTCTCAAGCTCCCATGGTAGTGGAAAACCTCATTTTCAAAGAGAACTCAAGGATTCAAAAGAGTTTTCCACTTTCCCTCTTCTGACCCATACCCAAAATCCGTCCATTTACACAAATAAAACCGCAGGAAAAGAGGGCAAAGGGAGGGGATCAGAAATCTGAAGAGAAATGGGAGAAGTTACCTCACCTTTCCCTTAATCTTCCTCCTTCTCTTGATCTCTCACACTCTCCACGCCTCTTTTCTCTCTTTGGGTCGAAGCTTAGGGCAGATATGAGAGAAGAAATGAGTTTGGGCGTTTAATGAAGTCTGATTCTCGCTATTTACTCTCTTCCGGACCGACTCTCGCTACGGCGAAAACTAACCTTCGCTATAGCGAGCTCGTGTAATCTGGCTTCGCTATGGCGAGGTGTAACCTTCGCTACGGCGAGCTCGTGCCAGTTCCCTTCGCTATGGCGAGATTTACCACTCGCTATGGCGAAATCGCGTCAGTTCCAGACTTCACTCTCGCTATGGCGCCGCTACAGCGGGCAACTCCCTGGTTTTAGTATGGGCTGCTGCCAGCACTCGCTATAGCTAGAATCGCCTTCGCTATGGCGAACTAGCTCTCTCGCTGTAGCGAGACCGTTTCTCGCTATTGCGAGAGGACTTGGCAGAAATTCTAAATTCCGAAAATTTTCAGATTTCATTTTCTTTCTTTTCCCTTTTCTTTTCTTTTTCTCGGTCGTTACACAGAAGCTTCTTTAAGAGAACCAATTGCACTAAAATAATCTCCATTTAAGGCACTTTCAAATGATATATGGAATAGGTTAAGAAAACTCGGTGTTTATGGAACCTTAGCTCACCTCCATTTTGGGCAAGAGAAGGGGAAGGAGATAGAGACTTGGGCTTGATGAATCCATGATAGAATTAGGGGTTTTGAAGGGTGAAGCTTAAGAAAATGAAATTAGAATTGATAAAGAACCTAAATAATAGCTTATGACTTACTTAGAGTTTGGATTAGCTCTTGAGAGATTCAAAACCCTATGAGAGTGAATTAAGGTCTCTAATACCATATTTGAGTGAGAAATAAAGCATGACTATCCTAAAGCTTTGAAATTCCCTAAGTTGCAAATAAAACTCCAAGGAACCCATGCATAGTGTGTGTCTCGCCCAAGACATGGTTTTGGTACCTAGGGAGTTATTTAAATGATTTTAAAGTTATAAGTGTTTTAATATGAATTATAAACAATAAACGAATCATTGGAATAAACTTAAGATCCTTATTTTATAAAGTAAAATTTTAGGGTTCAAAGAAGCCTAAAGAAGTAACTTGGGATTAGATTTGTTTAACCATGCATTTATAATGGCCCTAATGAGTTTCATTAGAGTCATATGGCTTATATCAAATGATATTTCAGAACAAAGAAGTTGAATTATAAAAGTTGCTTCTTAAGATATACAAATATCTCATTAGCACACCTAAAACCCTAATTTGTCTATATAAGGCTAGTTTAAGTATAAATATAGTTCCATTAATTGTTTTGTGCTTTATTTAGTGTGTTTAAGCCAAACATGTGAATTCACATGCAATTGTGTGTGAAAGGCCATAGAGAAATATAAGGAAGCCAAGAGGAACTAATTGAAATTGTGTGACAAGATAGCTTTTCTTTTATTCTTATATGTATATGATTAGTTTGCTTGAGTTTCTTGTTTGCTTATATGTGTTGTTTGTAAATCATATGAATTGTTGATTGCTTGATCATGATATCCAATGGTATGACATTCATTTGCATTTAAGATTGGATTAGCTCTCAAATGGGTGAGGTTATGCCAAAAATCCCTTGATAATGGGTGAAGTAAAACCAAAAGTTCTCAAATATAGATAAGATTAGGTCAAAAGTCCTAATTATAGGTGAGACTAAGTCAAAAGTCCCTAAATATGAGTAAAGCAAATCACAAGTTCTTAGATGTTAGGTGAGGCTACGCTAAAAGTCCCTAAAGCATAATTTTATTTTTGATTAGGCCATGGGATCTCTAAAGCATAATTTATGGTTTAGCTATGACTGTATGGTGTGCATACTTGATTCCCTGTGCTTAAGTGAATTATATGTGTGTTTGAGTGCTGGATTAGCTATTGAGATTTTTTGAATCTCACTCTCCTTTCTCTCTACTAACCATAGCTAAGTAATACTCAAGAAAGAGAGAAAGAAGAGCAAAAGGCCTAAAAAGATTACTTTTAACAACGAAACTTAGCTTAAGATATGATACTGTATACATGAATATGTACCTTTATATTTTGATATATGGAAATGCAAACATGTTTAAAAGCATTAGACTATCCTATAGTAACGATTTAAAGTGTGTAAGATATGGTATAATGTAATTTCCTATATGTATATGTGTATTCTTGTATATGGGATAGTAATTTTTAGTTGCAAGGTGATTTTTACATGATGAATCAACTATACATGAGGCATTTGTAGATTGAAATTTGTCCAAAATGAGAAATGATATTTGAAAACTCATTTGGTATTATTTGGAACTAAATTTTGAATCATTTGAGCCATAAAGTGTCTTTTTTACCCTTGATAATACAAATGACTTAGTTTGAAGCTAAAATTTGGTAGGCAATTAGAGAACATATAGAGCTTTTCAACAAATGAAAGTTTGCATTTTTTGAAACTTTATAGAATATTTGATGAATTTTTCTAATCTAATCTAGACAACTTAAAATTCTTAGTATTGTTTATACTATCATAGCCATAGTTTTTTCTAAGGGTCAAATGGATTCATTTTTACTTAAAATTTTTATCGTAGAAAGTTTATATTATAAGCTTTCTAGGGATACCTAATTTACATTAATCGAAGTTATGAATTTTTAAAATTTGATTTTATTATATGACCTATAACCCAAAACGAGCATATGATCAATTTTATGGATTTAATACTTAGCTATATGATATCTTAGTTGGGACAAATTAGTTATGAATGTGAAATGAATTGGTATAAATCCATTATTTTGCGTTATTATGCCATTGAAGGTTTTGATAACAAGAAATTCTATTGCTAAAAGTGTGAATATTACAATTTGCTACAAAACAATGAATATAACATGGGATACATATATGAAATATGTGATCGTATGACATTCCTTCTTCAATTCAAGATTTGGTGAGTTTGGGCAACCTCCCCTTGATGCAGGCCTCTTTTATGACAACTTTTATGCTAACCATTCTAGTAACCCTTATCATCCTTTTTTTTTTTCGTCTTAAGCTAGATTCCTTTTATAGACCTTTCTATTTGTAGAAGAAAGCTTTATCCTCATCTTTCAATAAAATTCTTTATATTGGTTAGTTCAGAGCTTCTTAGTTAACTAGTATACTTTTCAACTCAATCATAATAGGCTCCCTTAAACCAACCTCTTGTGACCATAACAAGGTTATAATATTTTAGATTTAACCCTACAATAATAATTCTTTACATTCATATGTTGGTAATATACTTTTGTGGATCTAATTTTGAAATTTCTTTGCAAATAGACTTTACCTTGGAAAAGTGTTCACTTATCGACATATCATTTTGTTCTATGTTCATCAGCTTATTCTCTAATGGTTGTTGTAACACTATAGTTTCTTAGCTTTAGTCATGCAATTCTTATATCTCATGCCAAGTATTTCACAAAGAGACAAAGAAAAATTGCCTTAAACGTGAATATTTTTGCGTTATGTTGTGTATGAAAATTTCATTCGACGTCACGTGGATCATATGAGCTCATGTGTCATATTCTCATATTTAATTACACTAATATAATTCAAAATCATTTAAGAAAATGGCTTGGAACTCATACAAATGGGTGAAACATATCAATTCCCATGGATTTGCCATGGTTAAAATTTTAGTTTTTTTTGTCATAACTTTAGAAATTCATAATTAAATCCATAAAAATCAAAATCCAATAAACTTTACCATTCCAAAAAGCTCTGGATATCTATCCCATGGTAAAAATAATTTCAGTTCATGAATCATTAAGGGGAAGACATTTGACATTTGAAAAGCTACTAAAGTTGCTGCTGCCTAGGTTGCTATTTTAGATTAATACTTAAGAAAGCACATTTGTCCTTAGCATAAATGCCCTTCTAGTATGATAATGCCTGAAGTAAAAATAGTTGGGTAATTTATAGTGAGCTCAGGATGAAGTAGAGAAAAGAATCCTGTTTTCCTCGAGTATCCTATGAGAGTAAAGAAAATAAAGAAAAGCACGAGAGGAATACTTTAGATTATTGGGAAATTTGTAATGTACTGGCGATAGTGACTCTGAGCTTAGTCATGAAGCACCCATGTATTAGTGTTTAATGTTATGATTTACTTGCAATAGAGGCTACATGATACTAGGTCTGGCCAACCTGATAGTAATGTGGCTTAAGTGCGTAGCAAACGACGATATCAATCATCAAAGTGTCCTGATAATCGAAGGGTATTCTAGTTGGCTAGATAATAAGATAAGTCAGAAAGGAAAGGTAAAGGGATTCCAGGAATACCGAAATAGTTAGAAAAGTATGTAGAAAGGAATCCCTAGTAAGGAATATTTAGATTCAGACAGTATGAATTTAGTATGTATGATCTGAGTCCTTTATAATACATGTAAATGAAATGAGAAGGGACCAGTGTATAACCTTTCTCCTGCCATAGATGTTAGTTACACTCAGTACGTGAGATGCTCTAATGCCAAGGCACTTAAAAGTAGAACGTGGGTATAATTAGAAATTGCAGGATATGAGAAGAAAGTTAGAATGAATACAAGAAAAGTAAGTAAGTTAATAGAAGCCCAAGTAAAAAGGGGTTGAAGTGGGAATCTGAGGATCCCATGAGAAGTGATAAATAAAAATTAAGATACTCCTAAGTATCAGTATGATGAGATCCTAGAAAATCAGATGACACAGAACCCATTTTGCACGAAGAGTGCGATGTACTTCTGAGTTTAGTCTCAACTATTATGAGCAATGGTAACCAGATTTAATGAGTATGTATTTTACTATAAGATACAGTAATCTTAGGCTTTAATATCTCCCAAAGATGGATCGCAGTAGATCTTAGCATAGTATGGCATAGCATAGCGAGTCACAGTAGACCTTAGCAGGGCTCTGAGAGGTTGCAGTAGACCCAGGGGTCACAGTAGATCCCACAGAGTTATAGAGAGCCCTAGCCACAGCATGATAGTTCTCTGGTGAGATGATGGCTTGAGATAGTTTCACAGAGTAGTTAGTCTCAGAGACCAGTACAGTTTCAGTTAACTTTTGTCTCAGAGACTATATACCTCCTGAGTCTGGTAGACCATTACTATAGAGATATGAAAGCTTTACTAAGATAGTTAGACCATCAACTAGCTCTTTTGAGAGATGAGCATAGTATACGGGATGAGAAAAGTAAGAAATTAGCTTTTCAAAGTTAGAGCCAGAAGAACCACTACCCAGCAGGCATTTGTCCTGATCGAAGGATAGAGAGATCCCCACATGCTGGCCTGTGTATTCAAAAAGGGGTTAGGTGCGATTTTAAATGAGGTAAGTGATATAGTACATCTTCAATGAGCAAAATTATGAGAATAGCTAGTATCCCACCAAAGTTAAGTAGTAGTCAGTGGTAGTAGCTCTTCGATGCCAATATGAGATATACATGTTAGGTCTATCAGTATTGAAATAAGAGACTATAAAATGCCACTGTAAGTGAGCAAAGAAAGTAAGAAAAAGTCCCGACCTATAGAGATAGATGTAGTAGTAAACAGAGAAGCTGGGATCATTGAAAGTAGAAACTCCTCAAAGGAGTTGTAATCCCAGTAAGTAATTAAGATGTGAGGCAAATGAAGAAAGAAATGTGAATGGTAACCATGGGATGAGCTAGTAACAAAGAACGTAAAGATGAACAGTGGACGGTACATATAAATAAGCAAACAACAGACAGGAACCTCCGATGGCTGTAATGATCAGAAAAGATGATGACTTTATGAGAAGTCATTGAAAGAGGACAAGGGAGATTTGATATGAAATAAATTACCTCCCAAGAATGTAAATGAGTCCACTGAAAAGAATGTTAACACTTACAGACGGGTTGAAACTAATCAAATATGATTAGTAAGCTCTCCCAAGATAAGCCTCTAGAGCCAGACCTCTTTTCCCTTATGAAAAGAACTAGCTAGTATGTTATAATAATATAGCCCTTATCAAGTGCTAGTAATGAAAATTCCCTAGCTGAGAGAAAATTCGAACGAATGAAATCATTGAGAAAAGCGTATAGAGCCAAACAAAAAGGAAAGAAAAGAGCAGTTAGCAAAAAAAAAAAAAAAAGAGTAAGAGGAAAGCGTACCCCAAATTTCAAGGACAAAATTTATTTAAGGGGGAAAAATGTAACATCCGGTCCCTTTGTAAACATGAGAAACATGATGTTCGGTTTCTCTGTAAACATAAAAAATAGGCCAAATATAAAAGGAAGTCCTCAAAATAGAAGGATTTATGGCCAAATAAAATAAGAATAAAATATTAAATATTAGAAAATGAGGATTTAAGGTTTAAGATGCTAAAAAACCAGAACCAAAAGAGCTTAGAAAATTTGTCGAAAAAAGTTGAGACATTTTTGTAATTTCTGAAAAATTTGAAAAACTCATAAGAAGGCTTTTTAAATGAAAATTTTAAGTTCTCAAATGCCCTAAAAACCATGAGAACCCCTAGAATAGTAAAAACCCCTCCAGTGAGCGATTTTCGCTATCAGTTGACCAAAACTTTGACCGAATAGTTCAGAATGGTTTTAGATCCTTTTTGAGTGATTTCAAAGGCAATTATTATGATTAAGAGCCTAAGGAATATGATGGAAGAGACAATTCATAAAAAGGAGTTGAAATGAGGTTAAACAAATAAAACTAAGAATAGGGACAAAATTATAAATTTTAAAAGTTGCTGAAATGAATCCTTAGGTTTATAAAACGTCCCACTTCTGCCCCACTCTTTATGAACAAATTTTCTGGGCTAAAATAGAACCAAGGGCAAAGGAGAATGGCCCACAAGTTGGAGGGAAGAAGGAAGAGAGAAACCTAGCAAAAAGTGTAAGAATTTTATAGTTTTTCATGCTTTCTCCTTCACTAATCTCCTTCTCCTCTTTACCCTCTTCTTTTCCATGGTTTTGTTGAGGTTTTTGGTGCTGTTTTGAAGGTAGACCTAAGGGAAAAATTCGGATTTAGAGAGGAGAGTTAGAAGAAAAAGGGAAAGCATTCAAGCTTGAAATCAAAGTAAAAATCCTAGTCTCCATGCTTCACTTCTCTTAGCCTTCTTGTGTGCAATTCGTCCTCCTTATAGCCAGCCAAGGGGAGATTTTTTTTTGGCAAAACCAAGAATGAATCATATGATTTAAGGTGTGGGAATTAAATATATGTAAAGAAAATCAAGTAAGAACTACTAATTTACAAGATGGAATGGTTAGGGATTCAAAAGTTCACTTGAAATTCTATTCTGATGCAAGTATTCCTAGGCCAAAGTGAGTACTTGGATGAGCTTCTAAGACCCTTAGAGACCTCCCCATATGCATCTCCCATAAAAAAAACAAAGAGAGCCTATTGGTTCCCATTCTTAAAGCTCAATTCGACCTAGGATAGAACTATAGGTTAGGGATAGTTTTAATTTCATTTAAGCTTAGTTTTGCATCATATATGATGGGAGAGTATGAGAGGAAGCCTTGAAAAAATTTTAGAAACCATAGATAGTGAGATGGAGGTGTAGGCTCTATAATGTAGCATAATGAAGCAACTCCTAGCTAAGCTCTTTAAAATAATTATGTGATGACTCCAAGGAGTTTAAATAGAGTCAAGAATCATAGATTAAAGGAGAGAAGGGAGCCAAGATCATGAATTCTTATAGTTGCTTCATTAAGTGCTTAATGGAACCATAATGGAGTCATAGACTAAAGTAGCATCATGTAAAATGTGTATAATGTCAAGGCTTATTCCCATGGGTAATTCATGTTTCTTTTGGTGTGTCTAGGTCAAGAGAAATGATCTCCACCTCTTTGGGTGTGTGAGGTCAAGGGAGAAGACTCAAGGTTCAAGGAAAAAGTGTGTAAATGCAAGCAAGGTAGCTCTCTCCACCTTCTCTCATGGATGGATGTGTGCTTACATTGTCTTTGAATGTGTGTATAAATTTTTTGAGCTAAGAAAAGTATTTTAGCTTGAGCTCTTATTCCATGGTACCATGATGATGTTTTATGCATTCAAATGATGTTTTACTTGCTTGCTTTGGTTTATTTGAGTGTAGAGAAGCTAAAAACCCTCTAGCTATGGCGAGGATGAGCCAAGAACCCTTAAAGTTGGTTAAGACAAAGTAAAAAGCCTCCCAAAAATGAGATTGACTCCCAATAGTAAGGTTAAGTCAAAAACCTTTTAAAGAAATGGGTGAGGCAAGTCCAGAATCCACAAGTGAATGAGTAAGGCTAATCCATTTACTTGGCAAGCCTACGTATACTATATATGACTTGTTTAAATGCCAAAAATATCTCTTGAATACTCACACATGTTAATATACCTATGCATATATTTTTAAGGCTTGTTTGCATACTTTATTGTGATTGAAAGGGAGATGAGCGATTGGGATTCTTTAAATCTCATTCCCTTCTCTCCAATGATTTAACATGCTAGGTGGACCAAGTGGGCAAGGTCATGGAAGCCAACTATCTTGAAGATGAGTATGATATTCAGGTGCATAGTTTTTGCTTCTTTAAGGCTATACAAGTGGCAAATGTTGTGATCTTGTATATAACCTATGACCCTATAAATATGTGTAATTTTGCTAGTGTCTCATGTACAAGTGAGAAATTATGTTATGTGAATGTTGTAATGGAATTTAGGTATGGAATGCCAAGACTAGCCTTATGCAAAATGTGTGTATGGTATAGGGTGAGAGTGTAAGTTCTTGAATTATGGGTTTGTGCACTTTAAGACAAGTTTAAAATATCATTTTGGTGCAATCTCACATGCTCAAATGGCCACACAAGCTTGTGAAGCAAATTTAGACCTTTTGCTACCATTATAGAGCATAAAAATGACCAAAATGGAACCCTATAGTACAAACTGACCAAATGAATAAATTTGCCCATGAAATTTTGCAGACATGTAGGGCTCATCAAGAGCTTTTTAAGAAGTAAAGTGAAGAAAAATCGGAGCTCTATAGAATTAATTATGAATTTTCAAAGTTCAAATTTTTCTGTTGTCATGAGGCATGTACTGTTCATATGATTATATTTTATTTTGTGTCATCCGATAGGCAAATAGTGTCCAATACTTGTGAAATTTTACAAGCATAAACTAGAGGTCATAATCTTTCAGTGACTACTGAGATCACCTCATTTGGAGGTTTGAACAAAGAGTTATGCATTTTTGAAATTTGCTGTCAGTAGAAGTGGCACTCCAAGAGTTCAGTCATTGTTCCATAGATTTCCAATGGCTAAATGTATCTGTTTCATTCTATAATTATTTTTAGCTTTCCATAATGACTAAATTTGTGTGATTTTGATTTTTATAGAATTAGTTATGAATTTTAGAAATTTATATCAGTAATCTGAAATAGTAGCCTAAACAGCAGCAACTTTAGTGGCTTTTCGAATGTCCAACGTCTTCCTCTTAATGATTCATGAACTGAAATTATTTTTACCATGGGGTAGACATCTAGAGCTTTCTAGAATGGTAAAGTTTGTTGGAGTTCTATTTTTGTGGATTTAATTATGAATTTTTGTAGTTGTGAAAGAAAAAAACTAAAATTCTGACCATGGCAAATCCATGGGAATTGATATGTTTCACCCACTTGTATGAGTTCCAAGCCACTTTTTTGAATGGTTTTAAATTGTATTAGTGTAATTAAATATGAGAATATGACACATGAGCTCATATAGTCCATGTAACACTGAATGAAATTTTCATATGCTACGCAATGCAAAAATATTCACTTTTAAGGCTATTTTTCTTTGTCTCTTTATGAAATACTTGGCATGAGACATAAGAATTGCATGAATAAAGCTAAGAAACTATGGTGTTACATTTATTGGTATCAGAGTAAAGTTCTAAGCTCTCTTGGATTGGATTTGCTTGAGGATGTAACATTAGGGCTATGTGAAGGACTTGGATAGCTATGAAGAGTTTTGTATGAGACATTTTGGATGTATGAAAATAGTTTGTGGCTATATTCATGTTAGGTAAGTTGTAGAATGGTCTTGGAATAGTTAGTGGATACCAGGAAAGAGTGGCCTCTAGAGTAGCTTGAGCAGAGCTAAGCTTAAGCAAAGTTAAAGGATCCGATGGCTAGCGCTTAATGAGATGTAATAGCTTGCTAGGATCAGTGGCAAGTCTTGAATATAAACGATGAGAAATAATCTTGTTGATAGAAAGAGGCTTGCTAAAGAGAGTATGTGAGGCCTAATTCTCCCTGGTAGTCATACTCAGGCCATTCTGAGATGTCCTGCTTAATGTAGAGACACATAAGGATGTAGCATGGTATGAGATGAGATTGCGACTGCATATGACCAGTTTAAAAGGGAAATGAAAAGAGAGTTACTCTCTAGCCATAACACCCAAATGTCTAGATAAGTATTAGAGCCCAAAAGGTTAATTCCCTTAGGCTAGGAGTGTGAGTTACAAGCTACACCTTTTAGAGCCCTGACAGCCCAGAAATGACAGCTAGCTATTCATGAATGAAGCAAGAAGAGGAACCCTCTGACTTGATAATAGATTGGGTATAAAGGCAATGAGACTCAGATTGGTAGCTAAAGATGAAAATCTAATCTCTAAAAAAGTAAACCAATCAGAGGCCATTAGCCGCAGCCAATTATTTTATAGAAGCAGCAAGGCCAACTAGAGAATTTCTCATTTAATTCTATAAAAATTGAAATCACACACATTTGATCATTTTGGAAAGCTATAAACGTTAACTTTATGCTAAAAATAATTCCAGAATGAAACAGATACATTTAGCTATTGAAAATTTATGGAACAACGACTGAACTCCTGGAGTGCCATTGCTACTAACAGCAAATTTCAAAAATGCATAACTCTTTGCTAAGACCTCCAAATGAGGTGATCTTGGTGGCCACAGAAAGCTTACGAGCTCTAGTTTATACGGTAACATTTCACAAGCATTGGACACCATTTGCCTATCGAATGATACAGAATACAAATCTAACCATATGAATAGTACATGCCTCATGATAGTAGAAAAATCTGAACTTTGAAAATTCATAATTAATTCTATAGAGTTCCAATTTTTTTTGAACTTTAGCTTTCCAAAGCTCTTGATGAGCCCTACATGTCTGCAAAATTTCATGGGCAAATTTATTTATTTTTTTAGTTTGTGCCATGGGGTTCCATTTTGGTCATTTTTGTGCACCATAATGGTATCAAAGGGTCCAAATTTGCTTCCCAAGCTTGTGTGGCCATTTGAGCATGTGAGATTGCACCAAAATGATATTTTAAACTTGTCTTAAAGTGCACAAACCCATAATTCAAGAACTTACACTCTCACCCCATACTATACGCACATTTCCATAAGGCTAGTCTTTGCATTCCATACCCAAATTCTATTACAACATTCACATGACATAATTTCTCACTTGTACATGATACACTAGCATAATTACACATATTTATAGGGTCATAGGTTATATACAACATTAGATCACAACATTTGCCACTTGTATAGCCTTAAAGAAGAAAAAAATCATACACTTGAATGTCATACTCTCATCTTCAAGGTGGTTGGCTTCCATTACCTTGTCCACTTGGTCCACCTAGCATATTAAATCATTGGAGAGGAGGGAATGAGATTCAAAGAATCCTAATAGCTCATCTCTCTTTCAATCACATATAAAGTATGCAAACAATGCATGCATGGACATATTAACATGTGTAAGTATTCAAGAGATATTCTTGACATTTGAACAAGTCATATATAGCATACATAGGCTTGCCAAGTAAGTGGATTAGTCTCACCTATTCACTTGTAGATTTTGGACTTGCCTCACCCATTTCTTTAAGAGGTTTTTCACTCAACCTTAATCTTGGGAGTTAACTTCACTTTTTGGAGACTCTTTACTTTATCTCAACCAACTTTAAGGGTTCTTGGCTCATCCTCACCATGGCTAGAGGGTTCTTAGCTTCTCTATATTCAAGCAAACTAAAGCAAGGATATAAAACATCATTTGAATGCATAAAACATCATCATGGTACCATGGAATAAAAGCTCAAGCTAAAATACTTTTCATAGCTCAAAACATATATACACACATTCAAAGACAATGTAAGCACACATCCATGCATGAGAGAAGCTGGAGAGAGCTATCTTGCTTGTATTTACATACATTTTCCTTGAACCTTGAGTCCTCTCCCTTGACCTCACACACCTAAAGAGGTAGAGATCGTTTCTCTTGGCATATATACACCAAAAGAAACATGAATTACTCATGGGAACAAGCCTTGGCATTATACATACTTTATATGATGCTACTTTGGTCTATGGCTTCATTATGCTTCTATAAGGCACTTAATGAAGCAACTACAAGAATTCATGATCTTGGCTCCCTTCTCTCCTTTAATCTATGATTCTTGACTCCGTTTAGACTCCTTGGAGTCATCACACAATTATTTTAAAGAGTCTAGCTAGGAGTTGCTTCATTATGCTACATTATGGAGCCTACAATGCCATCTCATTATCTATGATTTCTAAAATTTTTTTAAGGCTTCTTCTAATACTCTCCCATCATATATGATGCAAAACTAAGCTTAAATGAAATTAAAATTATCCCTAACCTATAGTCCTGTCCTAGGCTGAATTGAGCTTTAAGAATGGGAACTAATGGGCTTTCTTTGTTTTCTTGATGGGAGATGCATATGGGAGGTTTCTAAGGGTCTTAGGAGCTCATCCAAGTACTCACTTTGGCCTAGGAATACTTGCATCAAAACAAAATTTCAAGTGAACTTTTGAATCCCTAACCATTTCATCTTGTAAATTAGTAGTTCTTATTTGGTTTTCTTACATATATTTAATTCCCACACCTTAAATCATATGATTCATTCTTCGTTTGGCCCAAAAACACTCTCCCCTTGGCTGGCTATACAGAGGACAAATTGCACACAAGAAGGCTAAGAGAAGTGAAGCATGGAGACTAGGATTTTTACCTTGATTTCAAGCTTTCCTTGAATGCTTTCCCTTTTCTTCTAACTCTCCTCTCCAAATCCGAATTTTTCCCTTGGGTCTGCCTTCAAAATAGCACCAAAAACCTCAACAAAACCTTGGAAAAGAAAAAGGGAAAGAGAAGAAGGAGATTGGTGAAGGAGAAAGCATGAAAAACTATGAAATTCTTACACTTTTTGCTAAGTTTCTCTCTTCCTTCTTCCCTCCATCTTGTGTGCCATTTTTCTCTGCCCTTGGTTCTGTTTTAGCCCAGAAAATTTGTTCATAAGGAGTGGGGCAGAAGTGGGGACGTTTTATAAACCTAGGGATTCATTTCAGTAACTTTTAAAATTTACAATTTAGTCCCTCTTCTTAGTTTTGTTCGTTTGGACTCATTTCAACTCCTTTTTATGAACTGCCTTTTCCATCATATTCCTTAGGCTCTTAATCATAAGAATTGCCTTTGGAATCACTCAAAAAGGATCCGAAACCATTCTAAACCATTCAGTCAACTGACGGTGAAAATTGCTCACCAGAGGGTTTTCACTATTTTAGGGGTTTCCATGGTTTTTAAGGTCTCTAAGAACCCCATAAAGCTTAAATTTTTGGTTTAAAAAGCCCTCCTATGAGTTTTCTAAATTTTTCAAAAATTACAAAAATGCCCCTACTTCCTTCGGCAAATTTTTTGAGCTCTTTTGTCTTTAGTTTTTGGGCATCTTAAATTTCAAATCCTCATTTTCTAATATTTAATATTTTATCCTATTTTTATTTGGCTATAAATCCTTCTATTTTGAGAACTTCCTTTTATATCTAACCCATTTTTTACATTTACAGAAAAATCGAACATTGTATTTCTCATGTTTTACAGAGGGATCGGATATTACAATTGTAACTTTGCATCATTTTTTTTTTTTGCAAAAAAGTGTGGCTAGCATGTCCTAAGCTCCCTTTAATTCCTTTACTACCTTGATATATTTAATAAATTTTAGTTTAACATTAGCAACAACTATGTACAAAGCCTTTTTAGCTTCTACCTACCACTTCTTTAATTCATTAGAATTTTTTGATGGTGTCACTCCATCTCCGTTACTAAGGTCCCATAGATTTTATCCTTTGAGGTAGGGCTCAATTATAATGCTCTAAGATTTATAGTTGGCTATTGTTTAACTTCTTTATTGAGCAAGTAATTGATGCCATATCTTCCATACTAATTTTAGTAGTGCCTAACATTTTTATTAAGTTGTTTTAATCTTCAATCAAGGGTCTTCATAGTCCCTAACTATATTTTGACAAAATCTTATATGATGATGTCATATTGCATACTTGAACACACAAACTTTCTAGCTTGATTAATTGATTAAGTGGACTCAAACCAAACCAAACCAAACTCTAATACCACTTGTAAATTTTAGTGGCTTCTTTAAAAGAACTATTTTATTGGTTACACTCAAAATTTAGTGTTTGCAATCTACACTTACACTTGAACACTTCACTCACTAGACACCTTGCCAAATCCTTATTACCACATTAAGACACTCACTTGCTGCCTCATTTTTACACTTGATCAGTCACTTAATCACTCCATTTTGCTGTTACCATTCACTTTGTTGCCACTCTTGCTAGCATAATGCACTCTTGCTTATCTCCTATTTATACTAAACTAAGTCAGCTTACTACTACTTCTTCATATGTATAAAGTGTTCCATTGCCAATAATATTTTATTCACCTCCTTGAAATTTCTACTTGTTACTAGATACTTCTTTTTAGTCCATTTGCCTTTAGATTTTATTTCTAATAATTGCAATAGCTTTTAGATCATCATTTATCAACATTGCCTGCACCCAAAAAAATTGCCCCTCTACCATAAAGATCCCAAATCCACTTCAGCACCACTATCTAACAATCTTTTTCATCTTCATAAAGATTGCACAATCTCTAACAGAACCATACTAAAATTGAAAACATTAAATTCTTCACTAGCCTTACCTTTGGTTATGCATTCTGGAGCTAAATAGCCAAAGGTTCTAACAAGCCTAGTCATCTTAAGGCTTAAATTATGATTAGTAAGGCGAGCTAAGCCAAAGTTATCATGTTTCACATTAAAACTTGAATTAAGCATTTTGTTGCTTAGTTTGACGTTTCAGTGAACCACACATTGGTCCCACTCTTTATGAAGATGAAAAGAGCAAAGGCCAATCTAAGAGCTATTTTGTATTTAAGATTCTAAGTAAAAGGACACTTCCTACCAAAAGGGAGAGAATTAAGTCTACCATTAAGCATGAACACATATAAAAGTAAAAATATACTATTTTTATGACACTAATAAAAATACATTTAGAGATAAGTGAATAAGTGTATATGAAAATAATGCAAATTAATTTTAAATAATAATTGAATAGTTATCTAAATGAATTTTAGTAGCAAAATAGATATACAAAGCAATTAAGTATAAATAAAAATTAACACAAGTATAAATAAAACTTGAAATGAGTTTTTCAGACAAGCACATAAGTTTCAGTTTATTGCAACTGATATTAGTTGACTACAAATAAAACAAATAGAAACATAATTGAATAAAGAGAGATAAGGAGAAAGAAAAAACAAATACAAAATTATCTTGGTTTGGACCCTCGTTTGATGTCCAATTCCTTTGAAATTCAAGGGATTTTCTTCAACTATAAATTAGAGTAACACAATAGATGGTCTATTCAATACTCACCAACAACATTGAAGGTTTTAACTTACCTAAAATTCACTAATAGTTTATCCTATGCTCACCAACAACATACAAGATTTCAACTCACCTAGAACTTAATTGGGTTTTCTCACAACTCACCATCAACTGACTTTCCTCTCATTAGAAAAGATTTATAAGAAATTGATATCAATTCAAGGACCATTATAAAGAAGGGGTTGCAACAGGCTCACACTAAAAAGCTCTTACAAGCTAAATGAACTAGAAACTAAAAATAAGAGATAAAAAACATAGTATAATATAGCTTATTTTTCTTTTTTATGCACTTCACTTATTTTTTTTTCTTTTTCTTCTTGCTGCTTTAATGTAGTTGCTTCTAAAACTTAGCTATTATGATGACATAATTTATGATCTTGAATTTAGCTCTTTCATTCTGATTTTGCAAGATATATACCTTGAAATTGAAAAATAAAGTATGAAGAGCACCTTGCTCTTTCCTAAGATGCACAGATGCACTGAAAACTATGGTGTATCTGTATTAGACATGTATCTAGTATGGATATGTGTATTATATGTGTTTATACATACTTTTTTATTTGATATGTTTTTAAACACATTGAAATAGTGCCCAAAATGTTTGGGTGAAAATCAATGTCATTTTTTGCTTTTTTTTTTCTTCTTCTTTTCTTCATCTCATTTGAAACCCTACCTGATCCATTTGTTTTGTCCTAAGGATGGCAATTTAAACTCAACCTATGGGTACCTAACTTGCCTTGTCCCATTCAAGTCAAATAAGTCAATAATTGACTGAATATTTAGGTGGGTTTGGGGAAAACCCAAACTTTGTAATTCAAGTTTAGGCTAGGGTGGCCCTAATCCATTCCCCGCCCTGTAGCCTCATAATATAAATCTACAAAATTGGGTGTTGTAAGATTTGAACTTGGAACATGTTGTGCAAATGCTTCAGTTTGATCATTACTCCAAAGATGTGCCTTGGCTAAGTGAAAACCAACTATTGTATATAAAAATACATAAATAATAATATTTAATATAAATATATTCTCAACATTTATTAATTTATTTTCATTAAGAATAAATATATTTACAAAATATATTTTTATATAAATTTCTAACTACCCACCTTAATTCAATTATGCTAAAATTAATAATAATTTTATTTGTTTACTAATAAAAAAATATTCATATAATCTAAATAAATAAATGTACAATAGTTAACTTCAAAATGTTTGACAAATTATAGTGATTACATTAAAATAAGGTAATTAAATTCTAATAATAATAAAATTTTAAAATGTGTTTCACATATACTATTAAGTCATAGGTTAATGGTGCTAATACTTCTTCTTTTTTACATTAAAATAAAATAAAATTATATACTATTAAGTCATAGGTCAATGGTGCTAATAATTCTCCTAACTTCACTAGTGCATTCATGAGTTAATTTGAACTAATAAACAACTTAATAATAGAATTATATCTTATTGATAACCTTTTATTGACTACTAATACTTTGATTTTTTACATTCTAATATATATATATATAGAGCTAAATAATAGCTTAGATCTATTTGGTTTGATTTATAATAAGTTTATCTCCTATAATTTAAAGTGTGCCCTTAAACTCTCATGTAATTTTTTTAATCTTAAATTTAATATAAATAATTATGTGAAGTATTTATAATAAATGATTTATTGTTGAAAAGTATGTTTCATTTATACTTTAAACTATTTTTTAATTTTTTAAAATCATTTTTGGGATTAAGCTCACATTTAAGAATTCAAAACTATCTATTTAAACTATAGGGTTCTGATTATATATATATATATATATATATATAGTTGTGAAATCTAAGTAAAGAACGTGCAACTCAGATTACCCTTTATGCCTTTATTTTTCATTATCTAGTATTTTTATTTTAAAAAATAACTCTTTTGGCCCTTATATTTTCACTTAAATTTTAATTTAGTTCTTATAATTTACAAATGTATAATTACATTCTTATCTTTAAAATTTTTTTAAATTAATTTAGCCTTTACTGTTAAACTTATTTTAGTATTCTATTACAATTTACCAACATAGTCAATTATATATTATTTTAATGCTTTAAATATAAATTATTTGAACTAATTTACTCAATTGACTTAATATATATAACATCACATAAGTTAATTTTACTTTATTATATATTTTATTTCTTTTTCTAGATCATGTATATTCAAAACACTAAAATAATATATAATGTTTATGTCATCCAAATTTAATATAACATTATTAAAAGTTTAATAATTAAAAAATTAAAATATGCTTAGTGATCTATTAAATGAACCAACTTATATTAAACAGTATTATCAATTTATGTTACACAAACACCAAGATTTGAATTTAGCATTAACAAATTTTTATTCTAAAATTGATTATTGCAAAAAAAACTATTACATCATGGCTTTTGTATAGATAACCCAAATTTTAGTCTTAAATATGAAGCATTAAAAACAACTAATTACATATAATATATATAAAGTGTTGCATAAATACGTTGAAAACAAACTTGTAATTCAGTCGTGGATAAAATGCTTTTGAAACCCCTTTGCATAAGTTCAAATCTTGGTGATCTCACCTGTTGATAATTACTTTTAGTTTCAAGGCGGGCGGGCAGGTATGGGGCAGCATAATACCCACATGTTTTGATATAGGGCAGAAGTAAAAAAACCTTCAAGACCATGGGGTAGGGCGAGGGATAACAGGGTAGGAAGAGTAGTGAAAAACCCGGCCCATTCCGCCCCATTACCATTCCTAGTTTGTTTGCATTTCTTCGTGCCTTCTAATTGCTGTACGTCGTCCCTTCTGCCCTGTGACAGCTCACCAAAATTGATTCCTTCCCATTATCAATTTGTTGGAAATTAGCTACTATTCAAGAATTTTATGGTTGTGCTACAAAGCTTAAAACACGATCCCCATTGTCCAGATCAAAGATTAATGCGTGAGGGACCTCCGGTTAACATTTTCGTTGAATCGTATAAGAAATAACCACGTGATCATTCACTTGATGAAAACTAGTCAAAACAGAAAACTTGTGCTCTTGCATGCTTCTTATTTCGTTTTCTTCATTTAAACGTCGGAGACAAAATGGAGTAATATAATATTTGTTTTCATATATATGCAATAGCTGGACCTTTTGTATAAGCTGACTCATATGTGTAATATTCAATTTAAGAAAGAAATAAGATATTACATATTAACTCTCATTCCTTAAATATTAAATCATAATAATAGCAATTATGAAATCAATTATTTAATTATAAAATATTATGATTCTGATAAAACATAATAAATTATAAGAGCAATTATATTTTTTAATTAAAATCACTTAATGCTTCATTTCTTAATTGTGAAATCAAATTTTGTTATAATCAAAATTCCAAGGTCAAACCTTGGCCAACAACCAACTTAGTAATTGTACTAGATTACGGTGTCTCAAATGGCCAATTGTTTGTACCGCTGTTCTGTACTCCCTTTTCCCGTTTGGATTCACTGGAAATTTTCTTCACATCTACTGGTATTTCTGTATCAGTTAAATAGCCTCTATAAACAACACCAAACCCACCCTGGCCTAATCTTCTCTCATTTGAGAAGTTTTTAGAGGCTGAAACAAGTTCTTCATAAGAAACCTTTTGGGTCCTCTTCCTCTTCCAAGATCATCAGCAATTATCGATGTCAAGTTCGTTTTTTCCTCTGCCTTGATCTTCTTTGATAGCTCAGGCATCCAGAACAGAACAAAAGCTGATATAATCTCAACGACGGTAACACTCACTATAGCTGTGATACATGCTTCCAACTTGGTCATTAATGGCTTTTTTTATCTGCTTGCTCTTTTCACGTCAAAAGTTGAATTAAATTCCCATGACAGAAGTGTGTGCGGCTCTACAAATCGATTTATTGAAGCTCAGAAGCCAATAACAACCCACTAAAGGAAGGGACTTCATTTAAATCAATTTGTTAACAAAGATTATTGTGACTTCGTCAGTAGTATTGGCGTTGCCTTTGTAAGCCCAAGAGACACTCAAATTCCTACTGGTGGCACTATTGGAAATCCATACGTGAGTTGCATCTTCACTGCGTAAACTAGCATTCCAAGGGATAATAACATCAGAAGCAATCAAATTATGGTAAAATTGTATGGTTCCATTAGAGGCTATCGCATCTCCCTCGTAGAGCATGTCAAGAGTAATGGGCTCAATGTGAGTTAATTTGAATGGAGATTGCCTTCATGGGAGAAAGCATGAGAAGGAAAGAGAAAACGATCAGAGAAAGCATTGGGTTGCTTGTACTTGAGAGTAAAGATCGTTACCAAGATAACAGAGTTTAATGAATATTTACACAGATTCAGAGAGATATTAAGCCCGGTAATTAGCAGGGGAATTATGACTTAGAAATGGGAAAGATGATGTTAATGATACAAAATGGTCTAAGAATAAATAAAATGTTTGACTTGTGAGAGGGTGGCTTTTGGAAAAGAGAAGGTAAAGAATGACGATGCCTGAGTGGCTCTTCAGGTAAGTTGCAGGTAGTGAGAGGCACCCACATTGCTTGGCAAGGAAGCATTATGACAAAAATTATGAATTCGAATTTAATGCCAGCGAAGTGGATCATTTGGTGCTCAACTGTTACGTATAAAAATGAAAAGGGAATGAGAATGTGAATCAAAAAGGTGATTTTTTTTTTTCCTTTCAACCAATCAGGCCAAGTAATTTCTGAGTGTGGAACTAAAGGATTCAGAATAATAGTTACATAACAAACTGGCAGCCATTTGGGCCGAAAATAGGCTTATATGTCAATGAAGAGAATTAGGAAGAGAAAAGTTGCACTTAACAAACCGTAACAAATTAATTAACTATAATCGGGCTAAATTGCTGTATATTTCCACTTTGAATAAAATTTATCTTTTCAATGTCTGAAAAACCATTTATTGACAATCACATGACAAACCCTCAGAATTCTAATGTAATTCCAGGATATTGTATTTCGTGTTTTATAGTTGGTGAACTTTATCTCTTGCAACACTCCAATAATTTTTTTGTTGGATCATTCTATAATCAATTAAAATGTTAAATGTAAATATGTAATCAAAAGTCTCTTGACTAAGATGGAGAAAATGGGACCCTATGAATTGACAGATTTTTTTTTTTGGACAATATGAATTGGCAGAATATTGGAATAAACTATATTGACATTTTTTATAACGGAACCTCATTTCATTCATTAATGAAAATTTGAGATTTTTTTTGGGCACACTTTTTGTACTTTAAGATAACTACAAGATTAACCCAAAAAAATTAAAGTGTAATGTGGTGAATTAATTTATATATTTATTTTAATAAATTTTTATTTATTTATTTGTGACTATCATAAATAAAAAAATAAATTACAATGATTTCTCCTAAAGTTTGGCTAAATTACCTTCTTGTTTTAGAAGTATGATTCCCTCTCCTAACATCTCATATAAATTACAAAAACTTTCTACTATTTATGTTTCGTTACATAACTTCTTACACAATATGCGGTTTTTATAGAACGTGAAAGCATACTTTTCTCTCTTTTAACAAAGTGTTTTAAACTTTTTCCCTCATTAACTTTTGTCGTATTTATGATGTACGCTGCTCATTGGTTAAATTTTTAACCAAATTTGTGCATAGTTATAATAAAATTTAATATTATTCTTAATATGATAGCAAAAATAGGTATGTAATTTTTTTTTTTAGGAGCAAACACTTGTGCATAACACCTCTTGTGCATAAAGTCCACTCAAAGAAAATAGCAAGGGAGATTTTGTAATAAGGGACATGTTATAGGTATCTTACAGACCTTAAATTTTTATAGGCCAAAAGATAGCCCAATCCACATTTTTAAGGTAAAAAAATCTATGGTCATAAAGTTTTAAGTTTTATCAAGCCACACACAATGTACTGAGATAGCAAGTTAATTTGAATAGTATGGTTCTGTCAATAGAAAGTTGCTTGGAGTAGCATGATGACTAGGTTGAAAGATACATGCCAACTTGATTGAAGTCATTATTAAATCATATTTTCCCTTAGTATAAATTGGGTCCACATCGCATTTCACAGGACATGGTCCTTTATAGTTGACAGTTCACTTTGTATCATTTAACCCTATAATTTTGGTATTCTTATTATAATACTTACTTCTTTGAGTAATATCACTCTTCCTCTCTTTTTAAGCCACATATTCCTTGTTGTTGCCATTTCGCATCCTCAACATGTGGTGTGCTAGGTAGGGATCCTAGTTAAATGGAATACACAATTAATTTTCCTTAATCCTAGATATTACAGGTTACAACCCTCAAAGAAGTGAAATGATCAATAAACAAACAAATAAGAGGGTACGTAGTCACTAATCATATTTTTATTTGTACGATCAAGATTTTATACAAAGATATAGGTCTCCGTGACCTTACTATCTCTCCATGGTTTGACAAACTTAGAAGAAAAAGGTTTATGAGACCTTAAGAACAAAGAGGTCAATGTGACCCTATCTCTACAACCTACATGATTGCATTATGGATTGTAATGTCAAAAGAATAAGGAAAAGTAAGCCAATTGGAAATGTAATAATTAAATGTATGCAATTCACAATTATATTTATAAATTTGTAGGATGAAAAGTAGAAGACCTCGATATTTAACTTTTATAGCCTCATCTCTTCATGGTTTATGCAACCTCAAAAGCAAATAGGTCCATGCAACCTTAATACTTAGGCTCCTTTCACCCTATCCCTCCATGTTCTATGTGACCTCTGGAGTAAACCAGTCCAAGTGACCATGGCCTATATGATCTTAGAAATAGGCGGCCAACATGACTTAAGGAACACAAAAGCTTGTGCAAGTCATTGCTTTGTTGTCGAGGAAGACACTCCACTAAATGTATTGATGTAATACTCTCAACACTCCAACCAAGTTGGTGTTATAAGGGAAAATAATATCTAACTTATAAAAAACTTACCAAGGTAACACTTAAATCCATTATAACAAAGGTGTTATCGCACATTCTCACCATATATGAAAGCAACACTTAGATCATTATTCTATTCATTATCTCATCACATGATCAACAAAAAGGAAAAAGGAACTTGTTGAGATATATTATTGCAATGGTGGGCCTAGTTGCCTAAAGAGGTCTTGACCTTGCCTAAGAAAGGCACCCTCCTGAGGCCATTCTTGTGGGTTTTCCTCTATTGGGCCTCAAGAATATATGTCTTATAAGACCTTTTATGTAGGTTAATGATAGTTTACTGAAATCTTTACGACCAAATGGACAAACTAAAAGCTCCTCCAAAAAGAGCCACAAAGATGGCCTCGCCAGCGCAGTTAACCATGGAATGACCAATTCCCATTTGGCTGGATAAGGATTGAATAAGATAAACACATGAAAGTATCATGAGTTTGGACACTAAAAAAAAAAAAACTACAAAAGACAACAAGTCCTAAGGCACAAACCTTACAAGCATCATAGAAAGAAAAAACTATAAGAGATCTACACAACATATAGTCCATGACTTCATGTAAAAGATCTCATTTCCCCTATAAGGAAGATAATCATACAAAGAAGGAAAAATAACACGAAAATGAAAAGAAAAATTCTTTTATATATTCCTTAAAAAGATTTTACAAGTGCTTTATTAAGTTACAAAAAATCCTACATGCTTAACTCATGGAGTTATAAGAAATCTTATCAAAAAGAGAAAAAGGAAAAAGCCTTGGTCATGATATATAAGATCTGCGACAACAACAAACTCTAACCCCTACCAAAGTTAAATTTGCAATCACACCCCGACCTTTAAATAGGACTTCATCAACACATTAGCCATATATAGCAAAGACATTTGATCTGTGCTCTATCTTCCTTTTTTTCTATGGCTTAATAAGCACCCATTGATCTAAAACTTATCCTGCAACATTCATAAACCCACCCATGCAATAGTAGATAAGGCATCTATGCATATGGAAATACATCTCTTTGAAGATTTCATCAACCTATAATGGACTTGAGGTTTTTCCCTTGAATGCCCTTACAACTTTCTTGGATCAAGAAGGACCAACTCCATCTAAAAGAAGTGCACAATCAAGAAAGCTATCTTACAACTTTATAAAGGCAAAAAGAGCAAGGGCTAAAAGATCCATAAACATTGTAACCGGAAGAAACATCTATATTACAAACGAGATTTCAATGGAGAACAAATAGCCTTTTGCAAGGGCCAATCGAACAAAGGCAACAAAAGCATTCAATGTGCAAACACATGTTTTCCCACGTAGCATGATTATAAAATATCAAAAGAAATTTAAATAGTCTTCTAAATAGACACCCACTAGGAGGATTATGCCCTAGGGAGCACAACAAAGCCTAATAATTAGATTGTGTCACCTTAAGTCACTCAACTATGAAGATGTGACACTAAGGACCCTTTCTTTAGCGTTGAATAGATAGGAAATCCGTATGGTCCATGTGTTTATAGCATCCATCACTTTAAGTAACATTAAAGAAAGATCAACCTTTGATAACCCAAAAATAAGAGAAGAGAGAAAAAGGAAAAAAGTCTACAAAATTTCAAACACTTCTCTTAAGTCCACCTAACTCATAATCCTGCTAGCAAACTGAAAAGTAAGTGTTATAAGTATCATGTAGGCCTTAAGTCCTCATAGGCCCAAATATAACTCAATTGGCATTACTACAGCCCAAAACCTACTATCACAAAGCTTCACTTTTTACCATAGTATAAATAGGACTCTTCATTGCATTTCACAAAACATGGTCATTCATAGTTAACATTTCTTTTGTATCACTTAACTTTCTAATTATAGCACTCTTATTGTAATATTTCTTTAAGTAATATCACTCCCTCTCTTTTTTAAGCTGCCTATTTTTTGTTATTGCCATCTCACATTTCAAACACAGCAAAATAATACTTTTAATCAAATAAAAATTATATTAAATGTAATTTACGCTAAAAAAATAGAAAGTCGTGTGTTTGGAAAGGGTTTTGACATCACAATTGAATCCAACAGCTTAGGTTAAGTCACAATTCAGGGAATCTAGTTATCAACACAGGGACGGAACCAGAACAAATTGTAATGAGTGAAAATTAATTTATACTTAATACAAATATTAATAATTACTAAAAATGCAACTTTAAATATCTATTACATTAGTATAACAATAAAATTTACTAAATTAAAAACATAGACTCATAACACTAAAAAAACAGAGAAATATAATAACATCAAAATAAATATAACTATCTTAATATAAAGAAAGTATCTAATAAAAGTGATATAACATTTATTAATCATTAGGATCATATTCTTTGATTTTTAATTGAATAAAATTTGTTTATAATACCTTCTCTATATTAAAATTCCTTGCAATCTCTTTCTTAATATAAACAATCAAATTATTGTAAGAGAGTCATCTTTCATTTTATTATGAAGTCATATCGTTACAATAAAAAGAGAGTATGGTTAAAGAACTAAAAAATGAAAGAATTTTGTGAAAGATTGAGAATTAGATAACAGAAAGTATATTATTAGTTATTTTTGGATAATGGAGATAATAAGTGTTTTGGAGAAGTTTTGTTATATTTTATTATATTTTATCAAATATAATTTTATAATTAATATAAGAAGTAGCTTTATTTAAAAAAAAACATATATTTAAAACTTTAAAAACATTAAAAATGGTAGATAAAATTTTTTAAGAGGATAAATTTAAAAGTTTTTTTAAAAATAATATTATACATATAAAAATTTTTTATACATACTAATCCGCAAAACGTAGGTCCGTCGTCCCTCATCAAAGTACTGGCCAAGCGTTCATTGAATTTATAGGAACTAAGAAAGGTTTTTTCCCCTTCTTTTTTAAATCCCTCTTTCTATCTGCTGAACATCTTTTTGAAAGCATGAGAACTCGACATTGCGTTCTTCAGGATTAGGGTGGATTTGCATCTGGTTGTTTTTGTTGTAAATATTTACGATCTCTTCACTTAAAGTTATTGAATTTCCTGTACAATTAATAAGATTGAAAGAAGGCTCTTTTTTCATGGTCATTCAACTTGAAAACTGAAAGGCTCAGAGAGGAAAGCAAAACCTTGTAAATGTACAATTTAGGCCTGTGTAGTGTGTCCTTTCAGGCTGGCCAACAGCAGGTTCGGAACTCTAAATTAATTATTGACCTTATATTTTAAATTTCTTTTCAAAAAGATAATCATAAAAAATACTTTAGCTCTACTCCCATTAATAAAATGATCGCGAAAATCAGTATTGTATGTGTACTTTAATATTGATTATATTCACCATAAGAAGTGGATCATTCTGTTTGTTTCTCTTATCCTTATGTACAATCTACATTATTGAGAATCTTATTAACCAAAATATATTATGGAAACCATATCCATGATGAATTTGCTTTATTAAAAAGAATAAGAGAAAAAGTAGGCAACAACTTGTTATCAGCATATGGTCTAGTAAAGGTCTAAGATTACTAAAAAATTTATAACAAAAAGAGATTCTGTTTGTAGACCTGTAGTCGAAATAAACCGAGTAATAATGCTATATATATATTACAAAAGGTTCTTCATAAATGTGACATAATTACTATTAAAACCCTAAAGCTCAAGTTTTTAAAACTTAAAACCCTAACCCCAAAAACATATACTCCTAAACCGTAGCTGTAAACACCCCCCCCCCCACAAAAAAATCCCAAAAAAAAAAAATCTACATAAAACCTTAAATGTGAATCCCAACCCCAATAAACCAAAACCCTTAAACCACAAATTAACCTTAATAATTTAAACTTCTCAAAACCTAAACCTTAAAATTAATTTTAGACCCTTAAACCTACGCAATAAAACCTCCTAAAATCCTATGCCCCTAAATATCCTAGATCCCTAAACCTAAATCATATACCCTAAGCTCATAAAACCCAAAAAATCTAAACTCTAAAAAATAAACCCTAAAACATTAAACTCGTGTTTCTTAAAAAGTAAATTGGTCTTTAAAAAGTAAGTTAACTAATTTTAATATATCGGTTAATTTTAACACAACTAGTATTATTAAAATAAATATTGTATGCACAAAACAAGGATTTATAAAGCTACCATCTCTTTTTGTATATAACCTTTCTTTATGAATTAATTGCAGAGAAGACCTAGATCAGTTTGGGCCAAGTTTGAGATTGAATTGCAGAGACCGACCCCGACAATCATCATATGTAAGATTTTGGTGTAAGAGGCAAACAAGGAAGCGGCTTAATCTTCTACTTCTACGAAGTCATGCGCTGTTAACAAAATATATATTGAGAAACACTACGTACGCTGAAGTGCTGATCAACCCTGAGAATCATAATTCACAAGGGACATACATCTACTTCCAAGAAAAAGCCATCCCTTCTTTCCCTCTGGGCTATAAACTTGATTGGGGGGGGGGGGGGGGATAATGATCAAGTTCATGTGCTACTTTCATTACTTTTAAAGTTTAAACCACTATTTTCCATCACAAACTGTAAAATAATTATCAATATCTTGGCACAATGACCCAGTAAAGGCATCATTATCCGTAGTTGGAATAATAAACTAATTTGGAACTTGACGCAAAGTCTATCTTGCTTGGTTTCTGCACATATATGATTTACTGATCATTGACACCTGGCTAAGGTCCTCGATGAAAGCCCCAAATTTAGACTAATTAATGTAGTAATGTATTAATTTAGTTCAAGAGTGCCGTCTTATAAGTTGTATCCCTGTAAAGTAGAATCTTATTGGCCTAAGAAATCTTGTTCACATGGGTTTAGCCAATAGATAGTTGGATTCAGAGACAGTCGCCTAAACATTATATTTGGCCACTTGCACCTCAGCTGGCCCACTATATATAATATCATAATGCTACCAAATCATGTATACTTTTGCAGAGTTACTATCAAGTATATATGATACTGGGGGTCTCCCGGTACTTAAGCCTTTATTCGGTACGGATTGTTTGTTTAGCATTGGCCTCAGCTCGATACCGGCGTGCCAAGGTTTCCCTCGATTGGCGGATGGGATCCCATGTTAGTCACAGGAAAAACTTTTAGGAGATTACCACCTGCCTATACAAATAGTGAGCCAATAAGAAGTTATTAAAGTGGGTATTATAAGTCGTAGAATTTACTAACATACACTTCTTGACTGTACAAAGAATGCAGTTAAAAATTTCTCCTGTCGGAATCTGACGAGTTCTTATAAAAATTTTACACGTTGAAGATAGTAGCAGTGCCCTTCAGATTAAACTGCTTAAATTGATATTATACAAATAGAGAGAAAGCGAAACCAACTGTATATATAGATCAGCAAACAATTTATACTAGTCTGTCAGAGATCAGCAAATTAAAGAGAAATAATAATCATATGGTGACTGGCATCATAAATATATTATCCGCCATAACTTGAGTTGGCTGCATTGTTATAAGATTTTCAATTTGACAACACTAGTAAGTATGTATTTAATTTGAAAAGTAAAATATATATGTAATGACTTTTAATATATCCTGAGATAAAGTTCTACTAGATTCATGCTGTAACACCATATTCATTTATCTCATCTCATATCATTTCTAGGCTCCTTTCCATGAATAATACAAAATTTCTAAAATATAACATTAAAATATTATATTATTTTCGAATTATGTCGAGGACAAAATTTTTATTTCATATCCCATGAACCATATGGACTCATTCATCTCATTCTTATATTTAAATACATAATTACAACTCATAACCATCTCAAGAAGTGGCCAAGAACTTGAGCTAATAAAGTATATACCTAAAAATAGCATATGTAGCCTCGAATTGGTATTTTAGCTTTTCTGTCATAAATTTTGAAAAATCATAATTAATTCTAAAAAAATTAAAATCAAGAACACTATATCATCCTGAAAAGTTACAAATTTCTATTTTATGTTAAAAATAATTCCAGACCACAACAGGGATGTCTAACTATTGAAAATTGATGGAATAGTAACCAAGGTCATTTGTTGCTATTGGTACTGTCACTGAATTTTTAAAATTTATATCTCTCTGCTCAGATGTCCAATTGGGATGATCTTAGTGGCCATATAAATATTATCATATGTAATTTATGCTTGTAAAATTTCATAAGTATTGTACATCATTTGGCCCTTGAATGACGCAACACAAGAAATTGACCATATGAACAGTTTTATACCAGAATAGCAGAAAAATGACAATTTTAAAAAATTATAATTAATTCCACAAAACTCCAAATACTCTAGTATTTAACTTTTCAAAAAGTTCTAGATAAGATCTATATGCATGTCAAATTTCATAGGCAAATTCATTCATTTGTTCAGAATGTATTATAGGATTGCAAAATGATACTTTTTGTGTTTTCAATGGTTCTCAAATGATCCAAAATTACTTCTAAGACATCCATAACCACTTGAGCACATGGGAAAAATACCAAAAATGATATACTAAACATGTCTCAAAGGTGCATAAATCCAAATTTCACAAACTTACACTCTCATCCTAAGATATACACAAGAGTACATAAGCTAGTTCTCACCATTCCATACCCAAAAGTAGCTACATCATACATATCACATCAAATTTCATTTATACATCAATCATTCATGTAATTGCATATGTTCATAAGCTCATACATCATATTTAATATTGGATTACATCATATGCCATTCATATAGCTACAAAATGGCCAAATCACACACTTGTTATCAATCTCCTTCCTTTATGCTTGGTGGCTTCTATTTCTTGGCTCACTTGGTCTACTTAGTCATGTTAGGCAAATGGGGAGGAAGGGATGAGATTCTAGAAATCCTAATAGCTTTTTTTCCTTTCAACCATACATAAAGAATGCAAATCTATATCCAAAGATGCATGTATGGATATCATAAAACATGTAATCATTCATGAAACATTCCTAACATTTAAGAAGTCATACAAAACATACATAGGTTTGCTAAGTAAGTGGTTTGGCTTTACTTATTCTCTTTAAGGATTTTGAACTTGCCTCACTCATTTTCTTAAAGGCTCTTAATTGAGCCTTACTCTTGGAAGACCTTTGGTTTTGTCTCAACCACTCTTGAGGACTTTTGGTTATTCTTACCCTTGTTAAGGGGCTTTTGAGTTCACCACACTCAAGCAAACCAAAGCACATTCACAAATCAACATTTGAATGCATAACAATAATATCATGATACCATGGCATTTAGATATATGCTAAAACATTTTTCATGGCTCAAAACATACATACACATATTCAAAGACAAGATAAACATCCACTCATATATGAGAAAAAGAAGAGAGAGTTATCGTTATTACAAATGCACATTTTTCTTCTTAAATTTGGTTGCTCTTCCTTGGCCACACACACATGAGAAGGTGGAACTTGGTTTTTTTGGCCTAGATACATAATATGGAAGTCAATTATACTCTTAGAACAATTTATAAAGCCATACACTCATTAGAAAAGCTAACTTGTTTCTAAGGTTCATTTATGGTTCCATAATGCACCTAATGAAGCAATCTTAGGAAAACATCATCTTTGTTCCATTCTTTCTATCCATTTACAGTTCTTAACTCCATTGAAGTCTCTTGGAGCCATTACATATTTATTTCATAGAGCCTAACTAGGTGTTGTTTCTTTAAACCATAATATGGAACTTATAACTATATCTCACTATCTATGGCTTCTAATTTTTTTTTTAAGGCTTTCTTTCATCCTCTCCCATCATATATAACACAAAAACAAGTTTGGAACAAATTAAAACTACCCCTTGATGCTCTTTCCTCTTTAGGCCATGGCTATGAACTATAAGGATACAAAGTGAGTTTGTTTTGTTTTCTTGGTGGGAGATGCATGTGAGAAGCCTTCTAGAGATCTTAGGAGCTCATCCAAATGCTCATTTTGGCCTAGGGATTCTTATGTCAAAATAGAATTTTAAGGGAACACTTGAAACCCTAACTTTTTTATCTTGAAATCTAATTGTTGTTTGATTGTTTTCTTTGCATATTCTTGTTCTCCCCCCTCATTTTCCTAAGATTCACTATTGGTTTGGCTAGAAATTTAACTCCTTAGACTTGGTTTCATATGAGGTGAAATGCTCAAGAGGAAGAACAAGAAGAAGCACACATGAAAGTAGCAAAATACTTTGGATTCTTGGCTTTCCTTCAATGCTTTTCTCTTTGCTTGGCTTCTCCTCCAAAAATTTGAACTATCCCCCTCTGGTTTGGACTAAAAAAAAAACCAAACATCTTACTAAATTTATAGGAAGAGAGGAGGAAAGGAGAGGAAGAAGTTTTCTAAAGGAAGAGTAAGAATTTCCATAAATTTCTCACATTTTTCTTGTCTTTTCTTCTCCTCTTTTCCCTTTGTTCTTGTGCACCTCACTCTCTTGAGTCTTCTCTGGTTTAGGGCAGAAATGAAATGAAGCAAATGAGGAGAAGAGTGGGGTGTGGTCATATATATAGCTACGGTTCAAGACTTGCTTCCAATAGTTCTAATTTTATCCCTTAATCTTGGTTTTTTCATTTTCAGTTTGTTTTAGCTCTTTTTTTAGAACTTTTTTTTCCATCATGTCCTCAATCTTATAAAATGCCTTTGGAATCACTCAAATTGAAGCTAAAATCTTTCTGAATGAAAGGGTCAAAGTTTGAGTCAATCGACATTAGAAAATATACACTAGAGGGGTCTTAACTATCCCGTAACTTTTGATAGTTTTCAGGGCTTCTGATAATCTTAGAGAACTCAAATTTTTCATTTAAAAAATCCTCCTGTGAGAATTCCAAAATTTTCCAAAATTACAAAAATACTATTATGTTACGTAGTTATTTCGTTAATTTTTGTCTGGTTATTTTTGCCTCTGTTTCAAGGCACATCTGGCCTTCTAATTTCATTACTTAATGTCTAGATCATCATTCTAATTTTTCTGGATCTTAACCAATTTATTTCAAAGGACTTACTTTAAAAACAAATCCATTTTTGTCATTTTTACAAAAACTGGATATTACACATGCTTATATATGAAAGGAAAAATTTGAGTTGAGGATCCAAGTTGAAGATATTATATTAAGAACCTTAAATTCTAGAATTATTGTAAAGAATTAAAGAATTAAAAATTTAAATTGCACCAAAAAATTATAGTTTAAAACTCTAAATTAAAGATTTTTATCCTAAAAGTCTTAATAATTTCAACATTTAAAGACTTTTAATATTATTTTTAATTTAAAGTTCTAAACTATAATTTTTCCTTAAATATATATATACACACACACATGTATATATGTTACTAAGTGCCATTTATTCTAGTATATATAAGAAGATTTTCCGCCTAAATATACATATTAGTGTAATTAATTAATTAACATGGAGAAGTATATGGAAACATATATTTAAGAAAAAATTACATTCAAGAACTTATATTTTGTAAAATTTATAATACAAAATTTTAAAAATTAAAAGTACTGCTAATGATCAAAATTATTAAAACTTACTATTAGGATTTAAGAAAATTATTATTAAATTTTAAAAAAATTACAATTTAAAGAATTTGATAGTAACTCTTTTAAAATTTTGTAGTAATTTCTTTAAACTTTAATGGTAAATTCCTTAAAATCTATTAATAATTTTAATTCTTAAAAATAGTTTTAATTTTTAAGATTTTTTATTATAAATTTTATAAATCTGAGATTTTTAAATGTAATTTTTCTCATATTCAATGTTTGAACAAGAAATTTAATGTGTATTAGTACAGTTATACTAGTATAACGTGTCAGAGATTTATACGACCGAAGGCGCCACAAAAAATGCTCAATTATTAAAAGTAATATGATATTCTTCCTCGGTCCTTGAGTAATTCAATTAGAAAGTACTGTACAACAGTCATTACAGTTATTTTTTAAAATAAAAATTATTATAGTAATAATTTGAATAAATCAAAAATTTAATCTGAAAAAATCATTATTCTCTCATTTTAATTATTTAAAAATAAAACTTATTAATTTAATTTCTAAAACATTAATTTCTTCTTAATTTAGCCTTTTGGTCAAAATAATTTCTTTCTAAAACGTTCATAGCTCTCTATTAAAATCTATCTCTAATACAAAAATAACATTATTTAGGAGGTTAAAACATGTGGATAAATTTACATATCAATAGTTTATAATCACTTGATACAAAAATAGTAATATTTTAAAGTTAAATTGAGAGACTTTATTTTTTTAATGGTTAAAGTGAGAAAAAAAGGATTTTTAAGAATTAAATTCAAAATTTTCATTTTTAAAAAACTAATTTAATGGGGAGTGATTATTGAAGAACTAAATCATTAATTTAATTTAATAAATCATCCCCTCAAATAGCTTCTCTTTCATCCCAGAATTACTTTTCTGCTTATAAGGGTCTTGCGAGACAGAAAATGGAAAGGCAACAAATTATGCTTGCACTACCAAGACCACTGATCTATATATAAAAGCTAGTGCTGTTGCTTTGGAATTGGCTCTACCAAGTAAGCATTCATCGTTACACGAATTTTGCTTTAATTACTTATGCTTGGGGTTTTTAATTTCTATTAACAATTCGAAGAATCTTATTTCAGAAACCCTAAGTACATAAAGGTCTCAAAGAATGGGAAGAGGGAAGATTGTGATACGAAGGATCGACGATTCTGCAAGCAGGCAAGTGACTTTCTCAAAGAGGAGGAAGGGATTGATTAAGAAAGCGAAAGAGCTTGGAATTCTGTGTGATGTAGAGGTTGGACTTGTGATATTCTCCATTACAGGAAGGCTTCATGAATATGCCAGCACCAGGTTAATTATTTGATCATAAATTTTCAATACTAGTATGGATATTTTTGTGTTTATACTGCTTCACCTCAATTTATCCCTTATTAAATGGTTGGTTTCTCTGGAAGCTGCTAATTTGCTATGCTCATACCATAACCAATCATGTCACTGTCTCTGTTTTCGTGTGTGTGTCTACATGCTCATAGCACAGTGTATGGTGATATCTTTATTCTGTTTCCAAGACGATCCTCCCAATCCTAGAGCAGGGTGCAATATAAATTGAGTCCTGACTCAACTGTTGCTTCAAAGTTAAGAATTACTGATGATCTGATATGTCATTTAATGAAGTTCATAATAATATTTTGTCTTCGACTTTCTGAACAGATAACCATGCTCATGCATATTTTTGCATCATTCATATGGTCCTAAGAGAGGGGGAATAGTTACCGAACATAATTAGTATAGAGTAAATACATTAGTGTATGCTTGAATTAGTGCATGAAAAAAGAAACTTTTTATTTAGATTGTTTTTAAATTTAAATCAATATTTCTTCTCATCATCATCTATTCTCCTAAACCCAGACTTATTCTAAAGATCGAAATATATATTTAAATTTAATTAAAAATTTTAAATTAATTTTTTTTCTTCCTTTTCCTTTTATTCAAACACATATACCCTTAAATTCTAATTTGCCAGAAATTATAATACCATCAAAAGAAAAAAATCAAAAGAAAACTCTGTGATCTCTCTTATCTGTATCTTGGTTATAAAATCTTCCAGCTAAATTTTGATTAATTAATCATCTTAGAGACATCTTCTCTAGTATGGTCTTTTTTTTTTTTTCAATTTTAGAAAAATTTGATAAAGCAGGAATAGTTCAAAATTTCCAGTCTTGACATATGTAGCTGGTTATCAATTTAATATATAGTGCCATACCGCGTGCTTTTAGCCAGCCCTTGTCAAGTCTGTACATAACTGTATAGGATTTTGGGAACTGTTAGAACACCACCACTAGTAGAGCTAGCATGTCCCAAAAGATTATTTTCAAGTCCCGTTTAGAACTACGTTTTTTAAGGTAAGACCCATTTAGAATTATTATATAAGGCAACATGCATCATAATTAAAGTATTGTCGCCACTACTTTTAGCATATTGAAAACCTTGTATAATATAATTAAACATAACTCAATCCTAATTCCTAATAATAACGATTAGCCATCAATCAACATTTAGATACCCGGCCCTTTCCTCAACTTGGAATTTCAATTATATGACAGTAGATCATGCATACCCCTTTAGCTTCTACTTAAGCATGCAACTTTCGTCAAATAACTTTATCGTGTATATGTAAATTAGCCTTCTAGAACCGCACAAAGCTTCTTCATTGCGACCTGCCCCTGTATGATAGTGAAATAAGGATGGCTAGTTTATGACTGTAAAATCTACGAGTGATAATGGTAACATTAAGTGAATACGTATTAATGAGCCGAAGGTGTTTAAACTCAAAAATGAAAGTCAAGAAAAAGGAAGTGGTAAGTTGATGGTGATGATACTGATATGTCAGTTTCTACTGGTTTGTTTGGTCAATAACAGTTAAAAAAATAAAATAAAATAAGGTGAAAAATTACAATGGGGGAAAAAAAAAGACGGTAATTAACAACAGGTTCTAAATAACTTTTGATATTCAATTATTGGTCCTTTCGCAGAACAAATAATAATTAAAAGGATGTGAAAATTTAGTTTGAAAATCTTATTTTCGTCTTGAGGATAAAAATATGACAGGCGATGTAATAAATAAATGATGGCTACTACATTCACACTCCGTCCTCTTTATTCCTTAAGGATAAGATGATCTTCACTCTTCATTTTTTTAGGAAAAAAAATATTTTACATGACAAAAAGAAGTTTAAACTCTAGCAACCTAACCTCCATCTCCTCCTCATTAGACTATACTTAGTGGAAGTTCTTTTGCTCATTTTCAATTCCTCTTATTTTCATCCCAAAGTTTAAGAAATTGTCATTCTCTGATTCCCACCACCCCAGTTGAGAGTGGATGATTCCAAATTATTTTTAAATTTTGTGATAGGTGATTTCAATCTCTGGAATGAAATAGAATTTTAAACTGAATTGCCATTTCCACATACTATATAAATAGGGTGTAGTAAAACTGAATTTTTAACATGTATAAAAAAAATGAAAATTTAACATTTTAAATTTTGTACTAAACTTTTGAGGGTGCAAAATTATGTTTAATTTGTAACGTTTGAAAAAAAATTATAAATTTTGAGATTAATGTGCATTAATTAAAAAGTAACGATTAGAACTTAGACAATGTCAAAAAAATTTTGTTTAATAATTTTTTAGAAAAAATACTTACGTTTAAATATATTTCATTATCACTTCCTTGCATGCGGAATATTTTCAGCATTTTTTTTTCATTTATATATATACTTCACAAAAATCAGGAAACACTTTAAGTCATTTTTAAAAGCAGAAAACTTTCATTAAAAGTTCTAGCGTTTTGAAATAAGCACTGCCTCTGAAGCTTTCGTTGGGTCCACCTCCACATGCAATTTCACATATGAAGGTTAACTTCGTATTTTTATTTTTTGACTTTAATTAAGATTTCAAATTAGTCTGTTAAATTTAAAGTGTGCCATAATAATTTTTAGAGTTTTAAATTAATATTTTTAATATGTTTGGAATTTGCCTTAAGAAAAAAGAAATTAAAAAATTACTTAAATATTAATAAAAAATCAGAATTAAAAGTTCACTTCTCGTTTCATGTATTTTTATTTTCTTCAATCCAAACACACGTACAAATTATTTAAAATTTTATTGGTCAATGATTAGGGCAACTTCTATGTCTAGAATATATACCATATGAATCATCAAAATCATTTAGCTGTTACTCAGGTACTTGTCAAGAATCAAATATGAAATCCTACTCCATTCTTATACCACATTTTACAAATGGGGCTAGAGTTCAGAGGGACGACAGTCAAAGAGTAGTTCTCTGAATGGCTAAGTACTGGTCCTCCTCACTGAATGCCAATATTGTAGTCCCCAATATTTCTATACACCTAACCTACCCGAAGGAAAAACACTGGATTAAAATTCAATTCTTAACCGCAAGTAGAATAGTCTGAGCATTAAATTGGAGCTGGAACGTCAATGATCCCGGAAAAAAACTAATACTGCAAAATGGAGAGCTATACATGCACTGCTAACTATCTAACTAACACATTATAATGTAATGAATATTTATAAATGTTTTCTTTTTAGTTTCTATTTTGTTAATCATGTGAGATGGAGACTTAATTCACGTTCGTTTGTTGACATACACATGGCCTTCATAGATTATCCAACATTTTCTTGAGGGAAACGAAGTACGTACGTACATATATATAAAACCAAGTACATACGTACATATATATATATATATATATATATATCCTTTTAGGGTGATCTGCCGTATTTGTTTTCAACGTTTTATTGACTTCTCTAGTAACAGACTTTTCATGTCCAATAGTACTTCTCTTACAATTTCGTAACACAGTAAAAAATTGTGATAGTTCTTTTTATGCGACCAGCATGAAATCAGTGATTGAGAGATATAACACCTGCAAAGAGGAACATCAACGACTGATGAATCCGGAATCAGAGGTCAAGGTAAGCTTTTGTCAATTACTCCAGTATTGTCCCATACATTTTCTACCATGAATGACAGCCAAATGCAAAGTAATTTGGAATCCATCACTATTTGTACATTTCTTCAAGATATTGTTGAATAATTTGCATTAAGTTCCACACCTTTCATTGAATGAATAGTGAAAATCCCAACAATGCATATGCCAAAGTACGACACAATTTACCTGCACTTGATTCTCTATTAAAGTCATACGTTTACTCAAACGGTGTCCTTACGAATCGATACAAAACCCAAGTTCAGTGTAGGAAAAATAGGGCAAAGAGAGGAAGGTACAAGGTATGCCCTTGCCCATTCTTTGAAAGCAAAGGGTTGCAAAAATATATGCCAGTCTCTATATATATATATATATATATATATATGTCTGTGTGTGTGTTAGAAATAGCTAGGCACCTAAGAGGGAGGATGATTGGGTGTTAAAAAAAAAATTAAATTGAAATTATGTAGTACCAAAAAATTAGGAGAGAGTTGTAATGCAAGATAACCTAAGGTAAAAGACATTTTAAGATGATTATCAAAAGAAAAAGATGAAGCACTTATCAATATAACAGTAAAAGCAAGTAATGTGTGGTAAAAAAAAAAGTTAAAAGAGAGAGAGAGAGAGAATGGTAAGGGAGATGAAACTCAAGATATATATCTTGGTTCAACTTAAACCTTAAGCCTACATTCAGTACTTGAAAATAATCTTTAAAATTTTCACTATATCAACAAAGTTTTAATAGGTACTCATAAGTTATTGCACCAAATAACTCAAATGAGTCACTCAATTAAGGGTCTCCTCCCATTAAAATAGGTTTTCACACAAATCCCACTTAGGGAATCCTTATCCTTCATATTTCAATCTCACCATAGAGAAGGAATAAGAGCATATCATCAAAAATCTCATAAAAAAATAGATTTATAAATAAAACTGAACTAGAAGGAGAAGAGGATGATTTAGAGCTCAAAAAATGATTACACTAGGATATAACAATCTTTCTTGATGATTTTGAGTTAATATGACCTATTATTTATAACACAAATGCCAATGGAACTATTAAAAATAAGAGGAAGGTCAAATGATATGAAAATAGACATTTAAAAGTTGTACAAAGCTTTTCTACACAACAATAGTCGACTAATGAAGCTTGATAGTCAACTAGTCCACATACTTCCCTTTAGAAAATTTAAATTTTTGAAAAATAAAGGAAGGAATGGGACAAGGAAGTTAATTGTTGAAGAAAGCCAGTCAATCTAGAACACACTATGCTTTATGTGCTATAGAGAAGCTAACTAGTTGACAGTTTAAGCATGGCTAGTTAACTAGTCACACTCAAGTGCCACATGAAAGCATCTAAGTCAACTGTCAAAGCATGGTTAGTTGGTTGGTCATGCTCAAGGTGCACCTAGTGCCACTTAAAGCTTAGCCCATTAGCTAATGCCAAAACCCAATCAGATAGGGACCTTCCAAAAGCCCCCAAGCAACTCCTTTTTAATAACTCAAATAAACCTTAAAATAATTTCAAATGAGATTTTAAAACACAATTTTAAGGGCTTTAAATTCCTCAAATCCTTTTACAAAATATCCTAAGTCTTACACAAGTCTAATTTGATGTTCTCTGTAAAGTATGTGAGCTTGGACTTAGTTGATTTCTTAAGAAATTATTCTAGAGGTTTGTTATCACTAAAATTCTAAAATTTGGAAAGCAATGGGGTCAACAATCCCCCCTTTTGATGATGATAAACAATTTCGCAAAATATTAAGCATCCATGAAAATTTTAT
This sequence comes from Erythrophleum fordii, assembly GCA_032878935.1. Classification (NCBI taxonomy): domain Eukaryota; kingdom Viridiplantae; phylum Streptophyta; class Magnoliopsida; order Fabales; family Fabaceae; genus Erythrophleum; species Erythrophleum fordii. Next base: position 39,599,205 of record JAVQMF010000053.1, on the reverse strand, counting down.
TAGCCAAGTCAATATATTCTTCATAAAGGCTCCCCCTTAGAAAGTGCCTAGAGATAAATCACATGCAACATAGTCTACTCAACACTCTTCCAATAAATAAGAAATATAACTAAGACAATATTGAGTGAATTAAATGAGTACCACACCAAGATAAAATTGAGTTAATAAAAAAAATACCAATACCAATGTATCTAACACCCAAGGGTTTACCATATAGCAAAATATCAAGCTAAACCAAAATACTCAGGGGCTAGTACCATTTCTCCCTCTTTGTCATCACAAAAAGGGAATGGAGACAATAAGGAACTAAACAAGAGTAAAGATCTAGCTAAACTAACTAAAAAGTTAGACAAATAAACAAGTAAATAAGGAGCTAAGAATTTAAGTCCTTATTATCAGATGTCTCCAATTTCTTCACACAATTAAGTATTTCATTCATTATGTTTTCTATGGAGTTAAACTTGGTATTTATGGCCTCAAGTTCCACTAGGATGATGGGCTCTAAAATGATAGCCCCAACCTAAGGGGTAATGGATGTAAAAGTAGATTGATCCTCAATATGTGTGCCAATCTAGGGTGCTCAAGTCTTCCTTCCTTTCTAGTCTACTACCTTTCATGCTTTATAAAGTGTATCCAAAAAAGATTATTATGTCTAATCTCATAAGGGGACACCATATCATCCTTAAAATAATCCATATGTCCCATGGAACTGCAAGATGGTAGTTAGAATTAACCCATATAGCAAAGGAAATGATTATTTCTTCATAGACCCTATCATTCTTTACATAAACAAATAAGGGACTAAAATGGTTTGTTCTCATAATGCAATACATAACAAATAATTCAAGATTACTAATGTATGGCAAATTTTCAAATTTGTTAAATATGCAACAACCAACCACGTAGTGTAACAACATATTTTCCATGGATAACCTAACAAAATGCAATTAGGGATTTGATTCAAATATCTCTTCATCAAATAGCCTTGCTACAACAATTTCCTAAGGTAGGACACTTTTTAGTAAGTGAGGATTATCAATGAACATGTGTCCTTCATGCTTAAGTAGTTGCATGATTTGAGCAATAGTATCTTGATCCAAAATAATACATTTACCCCTAACCTCAGTAAAGATAGTGTTATGATTCTTGTCTTAAGTTAGATTAGTGTAAAAAGCCTTCACCACTTTGGAACTCCAATCTCTTCTAAAGATTAAAAAGTTTTTCAAGATTCATGACTTTGAAATGGTCTAAAATCTCAAGCTCTTTATATTCAAAGAAATATAAATCCACAAATCTACATTGCACCACTCCTTTCTCTTGAAATAAATTTGTATACCTCTTTTCTTGGTTTTAATTGAAAAAGAGAGGTGTGTAGACTAAAGAGATGAGCCCATGGTACCATTCTTGGTTCTAGCTCTCTTGGGATTTTCCTAGTAGCCATTTTGAGAAGAGTAAATAAAGAACCTAGCTTTAAATGAAAAACCTAACTAATATGCCAAGATACACCTAGAACCAAGAAAAATCCATCCAAAACCAAAAGAGGCATGCTTATAAGGATATTTTTGTCCAAATGCAAGGAGATTAATGGAAGCAATTGAGGGAAAAGGCTAGCATTTGGTTGAAAATGGTTTGAGGTATGAGAGAGAGAGAGTGTGTGCACTAAGAGAAAGAAATTTGAACTAAAACTAAGGATCCAACATTTTAAGTAGGCCAATTAGGTTTTGGCAGGTCAACTAATCTCTTATGCCAATTGACTACTAAGGCATAGAACAAAGAGATTTGGTCCATTAGTTTAAGTAATCGACTGGTATGAAAGACCGATTGATTGCCAATCCATAAATTTTCGAAAAGATTTGCTTGTAGAGGATCAATCAACCTAAGGAACATAGAATGTTTCCATCTTTAATTCTCATCAGAACAATCAATTGAATATTAAGAGTAAGTGATCGTTGTGCATCTGATGCTAAACAACTCAATTTTCACTAATTTCAAGCTTCCTTAAACCCCTTATTTCCTTAACATTTTTAAGCACTCAATCCAATCAAGAATCACTCTATATTTCAAAATATGCTCCCCAATTGGTCCATTACATTCTTTTCAACACTTTAAACAATTTTGATCCTCGAGTAAGTGCATTTGCAATAAGGCATGATGAGGACTCATGGAGTACTTGTAAAATACATTCTAAGAAGACTCTTATGCTTAAGTTAACAAGGATAATGGAAGGAAGATAAATTTGCAATAAGGGAAACAATAAGATTATAGATTTCATTAGGATTAACCATTCCAAAGTTCCCTTCTTATAAAACAAAATCTTTCATCTATAAGTGGTTTGTAAAGATGTTAGCAAGTTGAAAATTAGTGGGAATAAACTCAAAAGTGACATCTTTCATTTGAATATGGTCTTTAATGATATGATGTCTAATCTTAAAGTGTTTAGTGCGTGAATACATAATGGGATTCTTTATAAGATTAATAACACTATAATTATCACATCTAATAAGGATATCTTTAAGGTATAGTGTAAGGTACTCAGGTTGTTGCTTCATTTGAAGAATTTAAGTACAACAACTCCTAGTCGCAATATACTCCACTTCAACATTAGACAATGCTACCTATTTTGATTTTTACTAAACCAAGGCACAAGTGAATTTCCAAAATATTGGCATGTTCTACTAGTATTTTTCCTATCAATTTTGCTTCTAGTAAAGTCAGCATTAAAATAATCAACTAAGTTACTTGCAAAACTTTTAAGGTATCATAATGCAATTTGAGTGGTGTTAACAAGACATGTAAAGATCTTTTTCACAACAGTGAAATGAGATTCTTTAAGACATGTTTGAAAACAAGGATATATACATGCACACTTCAAACATTATATCTAGTCTACTTGCTATTAGGTGTAATAATAAGCCAATCATACATCTATATCTAGCAATGTCTAAGGGTTTACCATATTCATCCTTGTCTAGTTTTGTTGATGATCTCATAGGAGTAGCAATTGGTTTTGCTTTTTCCATTTTGAATTTCCTAAGCAACTCCTAGGCATACCTAGTTTGACTAACAAAAATGCCATCCTTTTGTTGCATGATTTGAAGACCAAGGAAGAAGTTAAGTTTACCCATTATAGACATTTGAAATTCATCTTGCATGATCTTCATAAACTCTTCACATAAAGATTTGTTGATAGAACCTAAAACCAAAATAATGTTATCAACATAGATTCGAACAATAAAATGTCATGATTTTTCTTTTTAAAAAATAAGATAGTACATACTTTTCCTTCAAAAATTCTATTTTCAATTAGAAATGAGCTTAATCTTTTATACCAACTCTAGGAGCTTATTTTAAACAATATAAAGACCTTTTCAATATGAAAACATGATTAGGTAAATAAGGGTTTTCAAAACTAAATGGTCGTTCAACATAAACTTCTTTCGTAATATAACCATTAAGGAAAGAAATTTGATAAAGTTTGAAATCCTTAATGATTGCAAATGCTAATAACATGTGAATGTCTTCTAATCTAGCTACCAGAGTAAAAGTTTCATTATAGCCTATTCCTTCTTCTTGATTATATCTTTTTTATTTCTAACTACTATACAACAGATTCATTAAGAGATTATTCCTAAAATCTCATTTGGTGTCAATAATAGGATGATCATTGGATCTAGGTATTAATTCCTAAACTTAGTTTCTTCCAAATTGATTAATTCTTCTTGCATAGCTAAGACCCAATATTCATCTATTATTGCTTCATCAATGTCTTTAGTTTCAACTTAAGAGAGACAAGCAAGGTGATTACAAGTCAATGACAACATCATCCCATTGACCAAATTACATCACTTATAATTTGGTCAATGGGATGATCTCTTACAAGTCTTCATTCTCTTAGAAGATATTTTGCTTCGTTTTAAGGTTGCTTTCCTTGAATTTCATCATCTTTCTTAGAGCTTTTGGCTTCAACTTCCTTCTTTGACTCTTGTTTCTCTAATCCTTCTCCAAGGTCATCTTTTCTAAGGCAATTACAACATCATCACAAGATATATTTCTAAACTCAAGAGGTTAGATTCGTCAACGAACATGAATAAATTCTTCCACAACTATAGTTCTTTTATTGTAAACTCTATAGGTTTTACTAGTCTTAAAATAACCTAGAAAGATTGCTTTATTAGACTTTATATCAAATTTACCCAAATTGTCTTTCCAATTATTGAGTATAAAGCATTTATAACTAGACACACGAAAAATGAGAAATATTAGGCTTCCTTCCTTTGTATAATTCACATGGGGGTTTTGTTCAATAAGAGCTTAATTATGGCTCTATTTACAACATAACAAGCAATATTTACCACGTCCATCCAAAAATATTTAGGAAGCTTCCTTTCGTTAAGCATAGGCCTTGCCATCTCCTCCAAAGTTTTATTTTTTTTTTCTTTCAACAACATTATTTTGTTATGGTGTCATAGAAGTGGAAAAATTATGTTTACTAGCATTTATATAAAAAATCTATAAAATCATTATATTCCAATTCCCTACCATGGTTACTTCTTTTTCTCACAATAGCCATGCCTTGCTCATTTTATATTAACTTAGCTAGTTTTAAAAAATATTTGAAAGTTTGATCATTGTGAGCAAGAAAAGTGCCAAAGTGCACTTAGAATAGTCATATACAACAAAAAGCAAATATAGATTTCCACCAAGACTCATTGTTCTAAATGATCTAACTAAATCCATATAAAGTAATTATAAAGGTTTAGTGGTAGAGACAATATCTTTATATTCAAAAAAACCTTTGACTTGTTTACCCTTTTTGCAAGCATTACAAAGTCTTTTTTTTTTTTTTTCAAATTTAATCTTGGGCAAACCAATGACAAGATCCTTTTTAACAAGTTTATTTAAAATATGCTCATACTAGCATGAGAAAGTCTCTTATGCCAAAGTCAACTATCATCATTAACACTAATTAGACATTTAGAATCAATAACAAGTTCTTTATCAAGATTAATAACATAGACATTATTAATTCTACAACCTACAAGTTTAACTTGCTTATCATTTATATTTTAAACTATGAAACTTTTTGAGTAAAAAAAAAAATTGTATTGTCTTTCTTACATAATTGGCTAATACTAAACAAGTTTTATTGAGCCCTTCAACTAACAACACATTATCAATTTAAGTAGGAGAATTCTTACCAACCTTATATATTCAAATGAATTTCCCATTGTTGTCCCCTCTAAAGGTCACACCTTCACCATTCTTTAGTTGAAAAGAAAGGAATTTAGACTTGTCTCTGGTCACATATTTCAAGTTGCCACTATCTAAGTACCATTTTCTACTATTTGCTTTCAAACAAACTTACAAGAGACATTTAGGCCTTGTTTTTAGGCACTCAAACTTTCTTAAATCCTTGGATGTTAGTTGTTCCTTTTGGAACCTACACTTTCTTGCTCCAAAAGATCTATTTTTTTTTTAAATAATATTTTTAAGAAATATGACCTTTTTGACCATAATGAAAGCATGTAATAAATGGGCTACTACTCCAGCTTTGTAAAAGACACATCTTTGTTTTCCAAGCACTCTGTTTAAGTTGTCTCTTTCTTTCATGAATTTTACAAGAGTATTAGTCAAATCTTCTTTATCTAAAGTTAGTTTCTCACATTCACAATAAGAAGGAGATTGCTTTGGAAGAGTAGCATTTTCTTTCAAATACTTGTTTTCATAATCCAAGGATTCAATTTTCTTTTCAAAAGTATATCAATTTGTTTTTTCAAAATGACTTTTTGTTCTTTCAAATTATTCAATTCACTTTCTAACAGTAAAATCTTTTTGTTTAGGAGAGCAAATGAATTAGCAAATTTCAAAGACTTATCTTGTAACAGCTCAAAAGTATCTTGAAGTTATTCATAAGAAGTTGTAAAGTTTAGATTATTTACCTCATCTTTATCTCTTACTATGAGATAATGGTTTGCTTCTTTAGTTTCTTCATCTCCATTAGATTCTGAGTCACTTTCTCCCCATATTGAAGAAATGTAGGCCTTTTTCTTCTCTTTACCTTTTCTCTTTTTAGCATTTTCTTGCTCCTTTAGATATTAACGGCATTCCCACTTTATGTGCCCTATTTTTCTGCACTCACAACAAGTTGGTGGCTTCTTATTGCTATTTTAGTTTCTTTTTGAAGGCCTTCTTCCTCCTTGTCTTTATTATTGAATAATATTCCAACTTCTTAATGAAGAGACCAAAGTTTTCTTCATTGGTTTCTATACCATCAAAAGAAGTGCTATTGTTGTCATCATAGTCCTTTTCTCCCTACATGATGGAAGGAAGTAGCCTTGAGAAAAGAAACCCTTCTTCCTTTTCTCTTATTCTTCAAGAAGTTGAGCAAGCTTGATTCCATATTCTTAGACATTTTTGAAAAGTGCAACAACCGATTGGACAAAGGTGTCTTTGGTTTCTTCAATTGCTATCACTTTGGATTGTCGCTCAAAGGGAAAAGCTTTTAAGATCTTATACACTTCATCCTTTTATGGATAGATTCTTTCCAAAGTTGTCAAATGACTAACAATGTAAGTAAATCTAGTTTTCTTTTATTTAATAGACTTGCCTTATTTCATTTTGAACATTTCATATTGGTGTATGAGAGTGTTGATCCTATTTCATTGAACACTAATAGTCCTTTCATGTATAATTTATAAGGCTTCCCACATTTCTTTGGAACTTACACAATTAGAAACTATAATATATTTTTCTTGACTCAATGCACTAGTAAGAATAAATTAAGCTTTAGTATTAGGCAAGACTCTTTTTTTTATCTATATCATTCCGTTTACTTTTGGGTTTGGGAATTGCTTGGCCTTTCTTTTTCTTTTTTGATGGAAATGTAAGGGCACACTTCAATAATCTCCCAAAGGTCAACGTCAATAACTTCAAAGAAAATTTTCATTCTAAGCTTCTAGTAAGTATATTTTTAACCATTAAAACTAGGAGATTTATTAATAGAAAGCTTTTTTAGTAAAACCCTTTCACCAAGGCTAGCCATTTCATTATTGAGACTATTAAGTTACTTATATTAAGAGCCCAAGTTCTAATACCACTTGTTAGGAATGGCTAGCTAGGCACTCAAGAGAGGAGTGAATTTTTTTTAATTAAAAAAAATCGAAAGACTAGTTTACAATGAAAATTCCAAAAGTATATAGTACCAAAAATTAGGAGAGACTTGCAATGCAAATAAAATTAAGGGAAAAGAGGGTTCAAGATGATTATCAAATTAAAGAAAAAGATGGAGTATAGATCAATATAATAGTAAAAAGCAAGGGAAGTGTAGTAAAATAAAGGAAATGGTAAAAGAGATGAAATTCAAGAGACTTATCTTGGTACATTTCAATAGGTATTTGCAAGCCACTACACCAAATAACTCAAATGTACCACTTAATCAAGGTCTTTCCCTTTTACAATAGATTTTCACCTAAATTCCACTCAAAGAATCCCTATCCTTGAGATTTCAATCTCACCACAAAGAAGGGATAAGAGTATATTAGCAAGACTCAATAAGTAAATTTACAAATGAAACTAAACTAGAAAGAGAATAGGCTAATTTAAAGTTCAAAAAATGATCACACTAGATTAAAGCAAACTTTCTTGATGATTCTGAGTTCATATGACTTCCTATTTATAGCACAAGTCCTAATAAAGTTATTAGAAATAAGAAGGATGTCAAATGGTACAAAAAGAGCCATTTAAAAGCTACACAAAACTTTTCCGTGCAATGTTAATTAAGTGATGGAGCCTAATAGTCAATTGGTCCATATACTTCCCTTTAGAAAATTTAAATTTTTGAAAAACAAAGGAATGAATAGGATAAGTCATTGATTAATAAAAAAGATTAGGCAACTGATAACACATGTACACAATGTGCTTCAGATGCCACAGAAAGGTTGGCTAGTCAACTACCAAGGCATTGATAGTTAACTAATCGCACTCATTATGACCTAGGTGTCACCAAAAAGCATCCTAGTCAACTACCAAAGCATGGCCAATTGATTTGTCATGCTTAGAGTGCACTTAGTGCCTTTTAAAGCATGGCTAACCGATTAATGCCAAAGAATAATTGATTAAGGAAGTTCCAAAAGTCCCTAGATAGCTTCTTTTGATCTAGAACTCAAATAAACTTCAGAATAATTTCAAATTAGGATTTTAAAACACAATTTTAAGAGTTCTAAATTCCTCAAATCTTTTTATAAAATGTCCTAAGTCTTACGCAAGGCTAATTTAATGTTACTTGCAAAGTTTGCAAAATATGGTAAGTCCAAACTTAGTTGATTTGTTGAAAAATTATCCAAGATGTTTATAAAAGATTTAGAATGCAATGGAGTCAACATACACATTCCCTTCCTTGAATTGTTCTAAACAAATAAGGAGAGAGCATATATTCCTCTCCTTTCACCTCCTATTTTTTATTTTATTTGATTGGAAGGATTTAGAAGTGCGTTGGCGACTTCCTAACACTCCATTCCTTCTAAAACTCCCTACCAAATATAGTGTAAATCATCCAAATACATCGGAAAGGGAACTAAACTTATTTTACCTTCCTTCCATTCCTTTCCTTTTCTTCCATATGAAGAATTAAGGGAAAATTGCAAAAAATCGCTCAACTTTAGGTCAGTTGAAAATAGCCCCTTAAACTTTCAAAACCAGTAATTAGGTCCTCAAACATTCACATTCCAACAAATAGACCCTTTTGTCTAATTTTCTCTTATCAATGTCAACTCATTTTCCATCTCAAACATTTCATAATTGCAAGCTCCCATTTGTTCCCAATGCTAATATGTTGATTATGAGAATGTCTAAGGTGACAAATGAATAATCATGAATATGAGAAAAATACCAAAGGACCTATTTGCTTTAATGTGAAAATTCAAGGGTGCCTAATTGCTAGTTTGAAAGTTCAAGGGCTACTTGCAAGTAGTAACCCAAATTTAATGGATTTTTTTTGGCATTTTTCCCTAGAAATAAAATATACAAGTTACTTTGGTAACTAATCAGGTTTAGTCTCCGGTATGCATAGACAACGAACTATCTAGTCCAATTAGCAATAAATATAACACACCAGATGACCAGAATAATAACCTATAAGAATTTTACAGCGGATAATGGGGAATATTTCTTTAGCAAAACATCAATTTATGTACTAGGATTTATATTCTAACATTTTTAGGTTTTCAAATTATGATTTCTTTTTCTTTTTTTTGGGTTTAGATTTGATATTGTTATCATACTTCTGCCCTTTTTTAGCTAGGACCTTATGACTATCTCATTGTAGAACATATTGAAGCAATCTGGCAGGATTTAGCCAAAATGATAAACCTCATTTCCTTTCATTTTTTTTTTTATTTTCCATTGTACTACTTATTTTGCATCAATTTACTTGTGTACTTGATAGTTGTGGCAAAGGGAGGCAGAAATATTAAGGCAGCAACTACAAAATCTACAAGAAAACCATCGGTACAATCCTTTCTATTTATTTATTTTACAATTTCATAATTTGTTAAGTAAATAGAACAATCAAAGTTCTGGAAGCACTTCAGTGTACATGAAGGTATCAGCATACTACAGTAGGTTGGCTGTGTCACAGCATACTGCATTGAATCCTACAAATTTTCTGTGAAATAAATTATCAAGACTTCATTGTCAATATATCCAACCAACTCCACTTAAACTAAATTAGTCAGAAAAGAAATTATAATACTTGCTAACAGATATATATATATATATATATATATAACTCCTTCAACCCTATTTTAAAATAACTGAGAAATAGACAGATGCATCTGCTGTATAAACTTGAAGCTAGTTTCAATTGCTTTGATGGGGAAAACAATACAGCTGATTATATACGTCGCAATACCATTAGATAACCACTACAGTTTGCTATCCAACAATATGACCCAATAGAACTTTATTGCTAAATTCATGTAAGGGGAAATCGAAATTTTAACTCGTAGCCTTATATACAATCTTATTTATAATGTCACCTTCGGAAAACATTTGAGTGGAAATCATCAGAGAATTCAGAATTGAGAGTGGTTTATTATATAACTACAAGTAGATTGGCTAAACAACTTTACTTCTGTCTATCTATGAATTTGGTTTAGGCACTTTAGATTGAGATGCTCATAATGATAGAATTGAATAAAAGTTCTGCTACGGTGCTACCAAATGCAAATTGCAATTAAACGCTACTCTGATACATCAAGTAATAAAATCCCAAACGGTAACAAGTTTTTCTTTCCCTAGTGCATAGCAATACATAATTGAATGAAGAGAATGAATTTGCATATCTCATTATGCTATGTATGAGAACACAGACAATTGATGGGAGAACAGCTTTATGGTTTAAGTGTCAAAAACCTACAAGACCTAGAGAATCAACTGGAAATGAGTCTCCGAGGTGTCCGCTTGAGAAAGGTCAGCTACCTTCAAGATTCACATTAAGCAGAAATATTTCCTTCATTTGGTATTTAAAATAAAAGTGATTGGCCTGGTTTACCTCATCAGAGATCATTTTAAGAACTGAAAAGCTAACAAGCTTAGTCAAATTCTGCAGGAACAAACTCTAACAGGAGAAATCCAGGAGCTGAAAAGAAAGGTTTGTCTGAGTGGTAATTCTTCAGAAAAGTTGCCTCCAATTTTCTCATTGAACTGGCCTCTTTTAAACTTTCTTAAACGCAGGGCAACGCTGTCCATCAGGAAAATATGGAACTCTGTAAGAAGATAAACCTCATTCAACAAGAAAACATGCAACTATACAATGAGGTACCCAGCTAATTACTCACAAATATTGCATCTCCAAACTTACAGGAGACTTTAATGATGTCCACTTAGGCCATAAAATGTGACAAAACTGACAACAGAAATCTCACCTTGGTTAACAATGACGCTTGATATATCAGGTTTATGGCACAACAGATGTGGTTGCAGCAAGCAGAAATGCATTCATTTCATATGGTATGCGTGCAGAAGAGGATCCACAAGCAATGACCCAACTTCAGTTATCGCAGCCTGAGCAAGAAGCCTATGAGACATCAGGCAGTGCCACAAGCTGAAGGTCATATTTTGTTCAGCAAGATATTTTAGCACAGCATTGACCAAATGAAGATGTTATGACATTGCAGGATAATAACGATATTCAACGAAATGAAGAATCCTTGCGGATAAATGTTACTTAGTTCACTCACAACAAAAATCCCAGGCAGAGAAGAATATGCTTCTTGAAGAGAGATAAATTAGATGAAAGCTGATCAGTACAGTGACATTTGTCAAATAAGAAAAGTATGTAAAGTGGCATGGAAAATATAGAATAGTATCGCATGGACATAAACTTTTCCCAGTTCTGTGACCAACTATTCTTTAAAGATAAATTGCTAAATAACAAGGTCTGAGAGTTCTATGAATAATCCAACTCAAATTCTTTACGGTTAACCATACGAGATCACAGTTACTAGTCATAACTTCAGAGTTAAGTCTCCATGTTATTCAGCGTGAAAATCCTGGCAAAAGGAGTGACACCTCCACTAAAATGTTATTTAACCTGAAGTACCAATTAAGAGTCCTCCAATGATAAATGAAATTATAATGGCAAAAAAAACAAAATGATGAATGAAATTATTGCAAAAACATTAAAATAAGTGAAAATTTGAAGAAAGGGACAAGAAGTTTTATTAATGATGGATGTTACAGTGCAGGCAAAGGCAAGGGAGAAAATAAAATTGAAAAGAAGATCAGGGAGAGCTAAAGCTCGAGTAGACGAAGCACTGATTCTTACCTGCACAATGATTCTGATTCTGCCAGATCAAGGGAAGGGAGAGAGTGAGAGTCAAGTAACTTTTGAGAAATAACGATGAAAATATCTAAGCCCAAAATAATTTTTTTTTGGGGACTTAAATGTACTATTTATTTATTTATTTTTAATTTGGTTGCAAAACATGGAAAAAGTACTATGGCTGATAAACAGCACCTCAATTTTAAAAAGTTATAACTTATTATGTATCAATAAAAAACTCTTTCATAACCTGTCGTTGTTCTGAGATAACCCCATTCAAATTGTTTTTTAGCTCAAAATCTTTTTTTTTTTTGGGGGCAAGTTTCGATGTTGTTTTGGTTATTTTTTCCTTCTTTGTCATTTATTATTATCTTTTTAAAATTAATTAGAACAAATTTATTCCATTTTGATTGCAACTTTTCATTGAATAAAATTTCATATTCTAATTTCCCAATTGTGTTCAGTTTTCTCTTTTTTTTCAACATGTTTCCCATTATCATCCTATTTTTTAAAATATTCCAATTTTATCCATTTGTCATATATTCTTTTGGCATTATTTATTTATCCAATACTATTAACTTGCATTTGAATATAATGCCTAAGTCAGTAAACAATTCAAGTTGATAGTAAATTTTGGACGTACATGTAGCATAAAAAAAAAAAATTGGATTGTTTTAAAAATAGAAAGATAATATTGCTTATTTTTAAACTAAAGAAGCAGATTGAAATTTTCATAAAATGAGGAGATCAAATGTATATTTAGTTTTTTCAAAAAATTAATTAATTGAAAGTAGCGGTTCAAGGGATACAGGTCTCCATTTGGCATCCACGTAATTGACCGCAACGCTTTTCTACCAAACCAAATCAAGGGGGCGCTACCCGCCTTGGCTTTTTTTTTTGGAGCAATTATATAACAACATATTCAAATCTTGAATTTTCTATTCTTTTTCTGGGTAACAAAAAAAATGAATGAATTTTTTGCCCTTCATATATGTGTGCGTGTGTGTGTGGAATTTTAGAGCTAAGAGTAATACTCTATTCTGAACTTCGTTGAAAAAAAATGCACGTATATAGGGCACGAGAGGAGAGAAATGTCCAATCCAATCCCAAACGAAGGGCAACAAATCATAACAATTCAAACTGAATCTAATAAAGGTTAATAAAATAGAGGGCTAATAATCAAGGAATAAATTAGAGCAAATAAAAGTAATTAATGAGAAATAACAATGAAGTATCGATGATCTTCAATATTCTCTCTCAAGTTGGAGAGTAAATATCCAACATGCCCAACTTGCTTGTTAGTCCTTTAAATTTTACTCATGGTAAGGCCTTGGTTAAGATGTTAGCCACAACTTTGGGTTGGAGTGTAAGTCAACTCAAAAGTCCCAATTTCAAGTTTGTCTTTAATGAAATGTCAATTAATCTCAACATACTTGATTTTATCATGGAGCACTGGATTTTTAGTAAAGTTAATTATTGCCATATTATCACACAATATCTTTGTGGGTCTAGCCATAGGAATTTTTAACTCATCCATTAATCTTTTAAGCCGTAGAGCCTGACATATCCCATAAGCAATGGCCCTAAATTCAACTTCTACACTGCTTCTTGCTACCAATGCTTGCTTTTTGCTTCTCCATGTGATAAGATTTTCCTAAACAAAGGTGTAATCTCTTGAAATGGATCTTCTATTAGCAACAAACACAACAAAAAAATATAGATTTTGCGGCAACGAAAGTCATCACTAAAACACTAAAAGTTGTCCTAAAAACTATTTAGCAACAACAAATTAGTTATTGCTAAATCACCATAACAACAGTTGTTGCTAAAGAGATTTAGTGGCAAAAAAAGTGTCATTACTAAAAAAAATTTTTGCGACAATAAAAGTCGCCTCTAAATATATATAATTTCACCACTAAAACTCTTAAACTTTTAGGGCCATGGCTTTTAGAAGCAAGAAATTTCGCCACTAAAGGTTCATCAAGGCTTATGTCATCACAAAATATATTTTTAGAGGTGGGAAAAGTGGTCACGAAATGTATGTTTTTAGCAGCAACTATATCCCTTGACATTAAAAATGTTTAGCTACGACTTTTGCTAATAGCTGTGGTCGCTAAATCCATACTTTTAACGATGACCCTTTACTTCAAGAGATTTAGCAGCAACCTTTTCGTGGCAAAAATCTTTCTATTTGGCCTTTTAAGAAGCCTTTGTTGGGGGCAACAATATTTAATCGTTGTTAAATGGATCTTTTAATGACAACATATACTTTGACGCTAAATATTGTTTAACAGCGACATTAGTAAGCACCAAAATTCCTTCTAGTAGGCTTTTAGAGGAATTAGTGGCAACTATTGTTGTCTCTAAATGTATGCTTTTAGTGCCAAACATTTTGGTGACATTAAATACAATTTTAGGGGCGACAATAATGGGACATTTGCGGTCACTAAATGTCTATTTTTGCGACGAATCATTCTTTCGCTGCTAAAAATTTTCTTTTTGCATCAATCTTTTGTGTCGCCACTAAATATATCTTTAGCGTTAACTGTTATCAACAATATTGATGCACTATTAGCGATGACTTTAGTTGCTGCTCAAGAGGTTATTTTATTTTTTCAAATTTATAACATTTTTTTAAATCATTTTCTTCAATCCTGTTTGCTAAAATAGATTTTATAATCTCACAAATGGTGAAAAATAAATATTCTAAATCTCTAATAATATATAGCATTTTACAAAATCCAACATTTTAAAATTCATACGCAAAAAGAAAGCAAATTAAACTTTGCTAACAAGTTTCATATGTACATTATTGCGATGGTCCATCCAACAAGTATATATGCAAAAACTAGCCATATGAATAATTTTTAAGCTCATTCATACCCTCCACTATCCGATATCTAAAATAGCATTACAAAGTTAGTAAACAAAAGGAAAAGAGCAATAAGTTGGAATGAGCAATTGCTTGAATCTTTGTAATTCAAAAGAAGGGCATTAGCATTCAATCTGGACACTTTATTTTGCCTTGTAAATGCCAAGACTTTCTCTATCAAAGCAATCACCTGTGTGACAAATTGAGACCATATTCCAATTTCAGTAAAGCATAATATTTGAAAGACTATTTACACTATAAACAAATTAATGTCAAAAGTTTAAAATAGAATCTTAGGCATAAAAGTGGTTTAAAAGGCAAATTGTGTTAAAATTAATATGCATTATTTGTATTAGTTAAATAATCAATCATTAAAACTCTTAATTACTTACAAAATTAGTGAGCTTCTCCACTTGAAGCACTATTCATTAAAGGTACATTTCCCTACTAAAAAGAAACATAAAATTAATTTTTTTAATATTGAAAAGAAAAAGAGAAATGCAAAAGATACCTGTTGGAATGTGGCCATGAAGGCAACCATTTGAGCATGAATTTCAACTTGCATCTATGCTTGCATTTGGGCTCGCTCCTCTTGTAGTTTTTGTTCCATTTCTTGGGGCATCTCTTTATGCATTTGTTCTATTGCAGAAGAAACTCTGGATTCCACTTCATATTCATCGATACTTCTCTTTCTTGAGGGTTTCTTCCTATATCCCTTGCCATGCACATACCTTAATCTCTCTCCCAATATGGTAACTAACATCTCATCTTTAGTCAAGCGTGCCTCCTCATCTGTTGTTTATTGCTGAATAACAAGATCGTGAATGCATGACTGTGGTGTAAGACATGAGTTAGAAGCATGGAAAATGGTGCAAACAAGTTTTTTAAAAGTTAATGAATATGAGAACATTACATGGATCTCCTAAGACTTCGAATCAACCCACACTATCTTTGTAAAGTCCCATATCGACTGGAAGGGGTCTGTGGCTAGCCCATATAAGTAGGGGAGAATCCCTCTCCACCAAGGCGTGCTTTTTCTACAAGAAAGGACAAACCCCAATAAACCGGGAAGGCAGAGTCAAAGACCCATGAACCAGGAAGGAAGAGACAATACCTTGGTGGCTCTATATGTGTTCGTATCAGAGCATCTCTTCATGCATTTGTTTTATTGCAGAAGAAACTCTGGACTCCACTTCATATTCATCGATACTTTTCTTTCTCGAGGGTTTCTTCCCATATCCCATGCTGTGCACATACAGAGCCACCAAGGTATTGTCCCTTCCTTCTCGATTCGTGGGTCTTTGACCCTGCCTTCCCGGTTGGTTGGGGTTTGTCCTTTCCCATAGGAAAAGCACGCCTTCGTGGGGAGGGATTCTCCCTCACTTATATGGGCTAGCCACAGGCCCCTTCCAGCCAATGTGAAACTTTACAATCCACCTTTTTTTAGGGCCAACCTGTCCTCGGGTCTCACATGGGCCAGGATTGCTCTGATACCAACACATACAGAGCCACCAAGGTATTGTCCCTTCCTTTCGTGCCTTCCTGGTTCTTTGGGGTTTATCCTTTCCCATAGAAAAAGCACGCCTTGGTGGGGAGGGATTCTCCCCCACTTATATAGGCTAGCCACAAGCCCCTTTCAACTGATGTTGAACTTTACAATCTTCCCCTCTTTTGTTTGATGGGTGTGTTATACCTCCCATACTCAATCAACTGTTGTTGGTTCCCCTATTTCTGGGTCTCTCTACAAATTTTTTAGACATTAGTATTCAAAGCTTTTTAGCATGAAAAAAAGTAATAGTGAATATAGAAATGAATTTCTCCTAAAATACAATGAGATGCTTACCAAAGACTCCTCAACCTTTACAAATAAACAGGTCCCACATGTGTGTAATGCTATATGCTTTGACCTATTTCTACTACTTGCGACCTGCATATAAAGACAAAGTGTTATTAATGATAAAAGATCATAAAACTTCTTTTAATTTATAATATTACAACTGCAATGAAGTTTAAACTAAGGACCTGAAACTTATTGGACTTAAAGTGCTGAATTAGCCAACCCAAATCTTCAGGGCTACGAGCTTGCAATGAAATTAGCCCACCGAGCTTGCTAAGCTGAAAAAGCAGATAGAGAAGTTATTAAAAAAGGGTTCATATGCCCAAGTGTATCACCCTGAGGAGCTCCAGTGTTGTTCGTAAAAAAGAAATATGGTAGCTTACAATTGTGTATAGATTATAGAGAATTGAATAAGGTTACCATCAAGAATAAGTATTCTCTCCCTAGAATAGATGATCTACTAGATCAGTTGGCTAGGGCATCTGTATTTTCCAAGATAGATCTTAGATTTGGATATCACCAGCTGAGGGTGAGAGTTAAAGACATCCCAAAGACGGCCTTCAAGACTAGATATGGGCATTATGAGTTCCTTGTGATGCCATTCGGGCTAATGAATGTGCCCGCGGTATTCATGGATTACATGAACAGGGTTTTCAGATCGTATTTAAATAAATTTGTAGTGATCTTTATTAATAATATCCTAATGTACTCCAAAACTTTTGAGGAGCATGAGAGGCATCTAAGATTAGCTTTAGAAACTCTGAAAGATAAGAGATTATATGCCAAACTAAGTAAATGTGAGTTCTGGCTAACCGAGGTAAAATTCTTAAGTCATGTGATCTCAAGAGATGGGGTTGCGGTAGATCTTCATAAAGTTGAGGCTGTGTTACAGTGGGATAGGCCTAGGACAATTACCGAGATTAGGAGTTTCTTAGTTTGGCAAGATATTACAGATGATTCATTTTCTCAGATGGCCTTGCCACTCACGAGGCTGACTAGGAAGGATATACCTTTTGTGTAGGATGAGAGATGTGAGAGGAGTTTCTAGGAGTTGAAACTCTGATTGACCACTGTCCTTGTGTTAGTCATTCCTGACCCTAGTTTACCATTTGTCGTATATAGTGATACCTTAAAGAGAGGGTTATGATGTGTGTTGATGCAGTAGGGTAGGGTAGTGGCATATGCCTCTAAGCAACTGAGGCCCCGTGAGGAGAATTATCCTACACATGACCTAGAATTAGTTAAAATAGTATTTGCTCTTAAAATTTGGAGACACTATTTGTATAATGTGACTATAGAGATCTATAGTGACCACAAGAGTCTGAAACACCTGTTCGATCAGAAAGAACTCAATATGAGATAGAGGAGATGGATGGAGTTCCTGAAAGACTATGATTATGTATTGAAATACTATTCAGGTAAGGCCAATATGGTGGTCGATGCCCTGAGTAGGAAATCCATCCATCTGCCTATATGATGATCAGGGAGTAGGAGCTCGTAGAAAAATTTAAAAATTTGAACCTCTTTAGCTAGCTAGTACCGAGTAGATTATATTTGAGTGAGAGCCGAATTGAGAATGAGTTGAGAGTCTAGATCTTAGATGCTCAAAGAGAGGATGAATTCTTAAGACATATTAGGAGTGAAATCTCCCAGGGTAGGACCTTAGATTTCTGGATATCTAAGGATAGTGTGATAGTATATTGGGATAAAATCTATGTGCTTAATAGTAATAAGTTGAGAGAGAAAATTCTAAAGGAGGCACACAAAAGCAAATATACTATCCACCTAGGTGCCACCAAGATGTATCAGGATCTAAAAAGAATCTTCTGGTGGCCAAGAATGAAGAATGACATCACGGATTACATGGCGAGATGTTTAATGTGCAAGAGGATTAAGGTAGAACATTCGAGACTAGTTTGGTTGTTGCAACCCCTAGATATCCCTGAATGGAAATGAGATAGTATAGCTATAGATTTTGTTATGGGATTACCTAGGACATCCTCTGGACACGATGCTATCTAGGTAGTGGTAGATAGATTGACGAAGTTCGCACACTTCTTAACAATTAGGGCTACTTATTTGTTAGATAGATTAGCCCAGTTGTATATATGTGAGATAATGGGACTTCATGGAGTACCCAGGAGTATAGTATCTGATAGAGACTCCAGGTTCACATTAAACTTCTGGAGGTCATTACAGCATGCCTTAGGGACCAGGTTGCGGTTTAGCACTGCTTATCACCCCCAGATAGATGATCAGATTGAGAGGACCATCTAGGCCTTAGAGGACATGCTGAGGGCATGTGTATTAGAGATAAGGGATAACTAGGATTCATATTTGCTGTTAGCAGAGTTTCATACAATAACAGTTATCATTTCAGTATTCAGATAGCCCTTTATGAGGCTCTATATAAGAGAAAGTGTAGATCCTCGTTATGTTGGGTTGAACTAGGGGAGAGGAGTTTGCTAGGACCTGAGTTGTGGACCAGACTACCCAGCAAATAGAATTGATTAGAAAGAAACTCCTTACGGCTTAAAGTAAGCAGAAAAGTTATGCCGATCAGAGAAGAAGGCTGTTAGAGTTTAAGAGTGGGGACCATGTATTCATCCGAGTGTCTCCTGTGACTGGGGTAGGTTGGTCTATAAGGGTAAAGAAGCTCAGTCTTAAGTATTTTGGTCCATTTCAAATCCTTAAAAAAATCAGACTCGTGGCCTATAGGATAGCCCTACCTCCAAACCTAGTCTAAATCTATAATGTCTTTCACATCTCTCAATTGAAAAGGCACTTACCAGACCCTTTGCATGTCATAGAATATGAGCATATTCAATTGTAAGAAAATATTTCCTATGTAGTGAGGCCAGAGAGAATTATGGATACTAAGTTGAAACAATTGAGAAACAAGAGATTCCTCTGGTGAAAGTAGTTTGGAAAGGCCCAACATCTGAAGAGTCAACTTGGGAACTAGAGGATGACATGAAACGAAAATATCCTAAAATGAAAATATCCAAAGCTACTTCCCTGAGGTATGTATTTAAATTTTGAGGGCAAAATTTATTTTAAGGGGGTGGAAAATGTAACGCCTGGTACATTATAAAAATACTGAAATAGGCCAGTTTGAAAAGCAAATCCCCTGAGATGAGCTATTCAAGGCCAAATAAAATTTTGATAAAATTTTACATAATAGAAAATAAGGATTTGAGCCTTGAGTTGCCCAGAAACAAGGTCAAAGTGACTCGAAAAATTTGCCAAAATACTAGTGGCATTTTTCATAAATAAGTGTAATTTTGAAAAAATACCTAGGAGGGATTTTTAAATGAAAATTTTGAGTTGTCAGGGTTCTTAGAGGCCCCAAAAAACCATGGGAAGCCCTGGAACTAGTGAAGCCCTTTCGATGTACTCTTTCCAAAGTTGATTGACCCAAATTTTGACAGGTTTGTTTGGGAAGGTTTTAGCTCCGATTTGAGTGATTCTAAAGGTATTTTATTAAATTGAAAACTTAAATTTTATGATGGAAAAGATGATTCTAAAAAAGGAGCTAAAACGAAGCCAAACCAAAAATGCCATTACAGAAGGGCAAAAATAGAAATAATTTTTAAAAGGAAGCTTCTAAATTCCATTTTAAAGTCCACGTTCATCCTCTCCCTCCCTAAATCGACTTACTTTTGCTCAATTTTAGAGAAAATTCATAGCTCCTTAAGTGCACAAAAGAGATGGATTTGTGGAGGAAGAAAGCAAAGCAAAAGGTGAGAAAGAGTAGGATTTTGATACTTCTTCCTCTTGAAACTTTATCCTCCTCTTCTTGCTTTATCTTTCCATAGTTTTAATGAAATTTTTTATGCTAGTTTGGGGTCAAACCAAAGGAGAGAAATTCAAAATTCAAGGAGGAGGAAGAGGGAAGAGGAAGGACTCTTGAAGGAAGCTTGATTGTAAGGTAGTTTCTCCTCCTTTTTTGCTTCTTTTTCTCCTTCTCCTCTTCCATGGTGGGACGCCTAAAATAGAACCATGAAGAGGGAAGAGTTTCTGTTTTATAATCCAAAAGAATTCACTAAACTAGGCCATGGGAAGATGGAATACACTAAAGAAATGCATGAAAAGCTAGTAAAACTCAAGTTGAAAAAGTGTAGGATTCTTGAACATAATCTAAAATTTGGATTAATTCAAGAATTCCCCATCATATGTAAGTGTTTGTTTAAGTTTCTAAGACTCCTAGGGAGCCTCCCAAGTGCCCCATCCATTAAGAAAAAATTCCAAACTCCATGGGTCTGTAATGGAAGCATATTTCGACTAAGACACTCAGAGATAGCTAGGGGATGTTTTAAATGGTTCCAAACTTGATTTGGGACTTTATATGATAAAAGAAGATAGGAGAAACCCTTGTAAAAAATTTACAAGCCTTAGGATAGGAGATGAGGCAATGGCTTCCATAATGTAACCTTATGAAGTAACATAGACCTAGGTTTATGAAAGTGAGTATGTGATGGCTTCAAGGATCTTAAATGAGGTCAAGAGGCTTAAATATGATAAGAGAATGAAACCAAGAATGTTAATTATGGTACTTACTACATTAGGTCATTAATGGAAACATATAGAACAAAGTGTGTCCTTAAGAGTGAGTTGGATGTCATAGCTTGTTTCAAGAGTATAATTGAGTATTGTTTATTGTGAATAGGCCAAGGGAACCGAAAAGGAGAAAGAACAAACAAAGTAAAGCTTGAAATTACACCAAGGTAGCTCTCCACCTTTTCTTGTTGCATATATGTCATTGTGTGCTTGTGTGTATATGTATATGTTTAAGACATGCCACTTGATGCTATGTCGATATTTTGATACCAATATGCTTTCTTGAATATCTTTGAATTGTAGAAATGGCTCATAAGGGTGAGGTAGTGCCAAAAGTCCCTTAATGTAAATGAGGATATGCTAAAAGTATCAGACATGGGTGAGACAAAGCCAAGAGTCCCTAGAATGGGTGAGGCTAAGTTGAAAGTCCCTAAAACCAAGAGTGAGGCAATACAAAAGTCCTAGAAATGGGATAAGGCCAAACCAAAAGTCCCTAGAGCTCATTCTCAAGCTTGACATATTGTGATATAAAAATGTGAGAATTGAATACTTCTTAAATTGATTGGTAGTATACTTGTAACTTTGACATGTTTTATGCCTTGAAAATGTGCTTGAATAGGTGTATGAGCTATTGAGATTCAATGAATCTTACCCCTTCCTTTCTCTCATCTTATATGATCTAAGTGGAGTTCAAAATCCAAAAGATAGAAGCCAAAGAGTTTAAATATCTATCTTTTGACAAATTTTGCCAATGTTGATGCACTAGAATGTCAAAGTATATATGTATATATTATTTTTAAGCCATGACACTTTGAATAAGTATAAAACTATGTAAAGATAGTGTATGTATCAAGAATAGAGCTAAATGAATGGAAATGTATAATTTGACTCCTTGGGAGCCCACTTGTGCATGTATGTTTATGGAAGTGGCATGATGGTTCAGACCTTATGAAAGACTCATTATACTATATTTATGCTTTCTAAGTTGCTCAAATATGTGTAGAGTAATGTAGAGCTCATTTGGACTAAATTTGCCCTCTTGTTAAAACCAAAAGTGCCATAATTTGAGCTATGGCAAAGTCTGACCAAATGACCTCTTCTTGACTTGAAATTATGCACGCAATTATATCTTGCCTAGATCTTTTTGGGAAGCTAAAGATTAGGTCATTTGGAGGTCTGTGGTATTTTCTATGATTTTTCAAAGTTGGTATTAGAAATTCGAATTTGCGCAAGTACTGTTCATTTGGTCAGTAGTGTAATTGTGTCATCTGAGGGGCAAAAGTGGTCTAATGGTTACGAAATTTTATAGATAGAAATTAAACATTCACAGTGACTTGTAACAACTAGAAGCATCTCATTTGGAGGTCTGAGTTAAGAAATATGAATTTTTGAATTTCTAGAACAGCAATAGTAGTGCAGCACAACCTAGATCACTGTTCCATTAAATTCCAATGGCTAACGTGTTTGCTTTGGTATGAATCTATTTTTACCATAAAGCTAACATTTATAGATTTCTAAATTGGTATCATTTGCATGGATTAAATTTTTTTGGAATTAATTGGATATTTTTGAAATTTATAGCAATCACTTGTATAAGTACTAGTAGCTGTCCAAACCATTGCAACTTTTTGCATGTCAAACATCTTCTGTGTTATGTTTTATGGCTTGGAGATATTTTTAGAATAAATTAAATATCTATAGCTTTCCAGAATGCCATAATATGCTTGATTTCGATTTTTAAGGAATTAATTACGAATTTCCAAAGTTGGTGATAGAATTGACAAAATTCTGACCGAAAATATAAGTGTGAGTTTGATGCTCCCCTTTGATTTCCATGGGTTGTAAGCCAATTTTGGTGATACAAATGGTTGTATTCATATAATTAAATATGAGAATGTAATGTATGAGCTCATATGGTCCACATCATACTGAATGGAATTTTCATATGCGACGCAACGCTAAATAAGGCATTATTTTAATGCCATTTTTTCATTCCCTTTGTGCAATTCATGATGTGAGACTTAGAAATGATAGGAAGTAAGCTAGAAATATATGGTGTTATAGTGGGCATTTGGTTGCATGGTTTAGAGTCTCTGGTGGTGTTACAGTGGGCATTCTGTTGAATTGTTTAGAGTCTCTGGTGCAACATCATCCCTCTGCAACTAGACCATAAAGTCATTTCTCATGTTATCATCAAGGACCGCATATAGTTCTATCTCATCTTGTTGATATGCCTCATTGTTGAGCCCTCCTTCAAAGTCCCCATGAATATCATCATCAATCACCTTAGGCATATTGAAGAGGTCATGGGGATTTATCTTAACAATAATGAGAGAATTTGCATCAATTATGTCATTCAAATAAAACATTTGTTCAACTTGATATGCTAAGAAAAATGGCTCATTAGAGTTAAGTGAATAATGGGTATTCACTCTAGTGATTCCAAATTTATCAACCTTATATCCTCTTCCTAGATGACCCACATCCCACCAATGACATTTGAACAATAACACTTTTTTATGCCCAATATATGACAACTCATATATGTCCTCTAACACACCATAATACTCTTTATTCTCATTTTCATTATCACCTCTCACAAGTATTCTGCTATTATCTATTTTTCAGCCTAAGGCACGATCTTTAGCATGGAATCTAAAGCCATTCACTATAAAATGTCAAGTAGCGATGAACCACTTTGAGTGGGCCAACTGCTAAATTTTGTAACCTACAATGAGAAACAATCACTTATCACCATTGATAAATTATGTTATGATCAAAATTTATCATATAATTCTTACATCCTAGCATGTTGTCTAGAAACTAACCTGTTCATGAAACCATTTTGAGAATACTTTAACTGTTGATCCATACATTTCCATCTACTTATTGTGCTCCTTTCAATGAATGACATAGTTAAGGCAACAAATTCTTGAAGAAGTTATTATTTGGAAGGAGTTATCAAGCTCCATGAACATACTTTATGAATGGCCATTGTAAAGTCCCATATCAGCTAGAAAAGGGCTTATGGCTAGCCCATATAAGTGGGGAGAATCCTCCCCTTCACAAGCGCACTTTTCCTACGAGAAAGGACACAGCCTAACGAACCTGGAAGGCAGGGTCAAAGACCTACAAACCGGGAAGGAAGGAACAATACTAGTGAGGGCTCTATGTGGTGTTAGTATCAGAGCCATCTTGGCCCATGTGTGACTCGAGGATGGGTTGGCCCAAAAGGGGGATGGATTGTAAAGTCCCACATCGGCTGAAAATGGCCTGTGGCTAGCCCATGTAAATGGGGGCAAAGCACCCCTTTCACGAGGTACCTTTACTCGTGAGCTAAACGAGAGGGGACAAAAGCCCACTGAACCGGGAAGGAAAGGGACAATACCTCATGGAACTCTATATGTGTCAGAGCCCTCATGAGTATTGTCCCTTCATTCCTGGTTCGTGGGTCTTTGACCCTGCCTTCCCAGTTCATTGGGCTTTGTCCTTTCTCGTAGGAAAAGCGCGCTCGTGAGGGGGAGGATTCTCCCCACTTATATGGGCTAGCCACAGGCCCCTTCCAGCCGATGTGGGACTTTACAGCCAAACCTTCTTACAATTATAGAGCACATACATACAAGCTTGATTAAACTCCACATTAGAGAAAAATCTTGATTTGTAGCCTCCTTGGGCTTGGCCCCTTTTATTGAAGATGGATGTCTCATCTTTTCCCATAGGTCCATCACCATTTATGGCAGGCCTATTGAATTTGGTGGGAATGTCTTTTAAGTAATAGGAGTAAAAAGTAAGACATTCATCTACTAAATATCCTTCTGCTATTGAACCTTCTAGTCAAACCTTGTTGCCAACATATGTTTTTAGTGTCCGCAAATACCTAAATACATAAGAGGATTTGAATAAAGAATTTAGTATAGAGTATTAATGAAATTTATAAAAGGCATATCTAGTATAGCAAGTTACTTCTCAATAGGGTACATCCACCTATATTGTATAGGCCCACTGAGCTTCACCTCTCTTGCCAAATGGATAGGTAAGTGGATCATAATATCAAAGAAGGAGGGTGAGAATACCATTTCTAATTTGCACAATATGATTGCAATTTGGGATTCAAGCAAACCAAGAGCTTCGATTGTTGAGTACTTGGAACACAAATTCTTAAAAAATTTATCCAACTCTAATATAGGTTCAGATACCTCATTGGGTAATAGGCCATATAATGCTATAAAGAATATACCCTGTAATAAAACACGATAGTCATAGCACTTCAATCCATAGATTTTTTGTTCATGAGCATTGATATATCATGAAATGTTTGAAGAGAAGGCATCAAACACTTTCAAAGTAGCTAGAAAGTTACAAACTTTTAACTTCTCTTGTGGAGACAATGCATAGCAAGCAACTGGAATAAGAACTTTATTTCTTTCTTCTATCAGATGTAATTTTGATCTAATTCCCATGTCAATTAAGTCATATCAATTCTTCACTGTATCCTTTGTCTTTCTAGCCAATCCTATAACAGTTGACATAATGTTATCTAAAACATTTCTCTCGATATGCATAACATCAAGGTTATATCATATCAACAGTGTTTTCCAATAAGGTAAGCAGGAAAAGATGCTTTTCTTCTGCCAATTAAATGTATTGGTGACATGGCTGTGCTTTTGCTTCTGACCTTTCCTTAAAGTTACATTACCTAATGCTCGTAATTGACAAAGTGCCTCATCAATGATTAAATGAGAATGAGGAACTCTATGCTCAACTTTCCCATCAAATGCCTTTTGATTTTGCCACCATGGATGATTGGTTGGCAGGAAGCGACAATGGCCCAAGTAGCATAATTTATTTTGTAATGAAATAGAATATGTGTCTTTGTGGCAACAAGGACATGTAAGCTTTCCTTTCGTAAGCCATCCTGATAGGTTCCTACATGCTGGGAAGTTATTAATTGTCTACAATAATGCTGCACGCAACCTAAAATTAGATTTATTGTAGGCATTACATGTCTCTATTCCTTGCTCCTATAATTCATACAACTCCTTAATCATTGGTTGAAGGTACACATCTATGTCATCACCTGGACTTTTGAGGTCTGGAAATAAAAGCGTCATCATAAAGTATGGGTGCTTCATGTATTGCCATAGTGGCAAATTGTATAAAACCAATACAACTGGCTAAATACTATAATTAGTACTCATATTTCCCCAAGGCTAGAACCCATCACTTGCTAGGCCCAATTGAACATTTCTTGGATTGCTAAAAAAATCCTAGATGATGTTAGTGAAACGATTTCCATGCAATAAAGTTAGCTAGATGCTGTAAAATGCCATTGTCAATGTGTTCCTCATCATGCCACCTCATCTCCTTAGTTGTATGGTGAGACATGTATAGCCTTTGTAGCCTAGGCTTTATAGGAAAATGTCGTAACACCTTATGAGTAACTTTCTTTCCTTTATAACTATTTGACCTCTATTGAGACATATTGCACTTAGGACATGATTGAGCATTGGCGTGCTCTCGCCAATACAAGATGAAGTCATTCTCATATGTATCAATCTTAGTGTAATCCAATTCTAACTCTTGAATAACCTTCTTCACTTCACAGTAGGAGTTAGGTATTAATGCCCTCTTTGGAAGAACATCCTTAAATAAACTTAATAATGAATTTATGGATTTGTTGATCCAATGGTTAAGGCACTTAAGGTAGAGCAGCCTGACTATAAAAGAAAGCTTCAAAACTTTGTTTTAACTTGGATAGAGGTTAGTTTGAGCATCCTGCAACAAGTCAGAGAACTATCTCGCCTGCCCATTAGGTGGCTTATGATTTTTTAGCCCACGCTTCCCTTCATTTGAATTTGCATGACCATACACATCATGAAGCATCCTAATAATGTCAACTTCTTTATCAGTATCATCAGCTACCTCACCATTATCCTGATGCAATGAATTGTAAGCATCAGGGCAAACTTCACTATTTGAGTTCCACACTTTATAACTTAGGCTGAAACCCTTCCTTAATAGATCTGCCCTTACATCAGTGTGATTTTTCCATTCTGTAGTCCCACACCCTTTGCATGGGCATCGAATCATATCTATCACCCTTGGTTGATCGAAGACCCACTATAAACACTCATCAACTCCTCGTCTATATGTTGGATCAACTCTATTATTGATCTTTATCTAACTTTTATCCATCTCTGCCACTTCTTACATTTTAATCAACATCATTGCAAGTTAAGTCGTGGACAAGTCAAACCTTTTTACATGTAAAGAATTATATACTTATGTGAAGTCATGAGCTTTAGATTAGGCCATCCCTATTTCTAAAATTTAAATTTGAACCAAAACCAAACGTTGGCTCTAGTACAAACCATAATAAGGGATAAGTTCTAGTCATTACTAGAATGAGCTATTGGGATTCATAAAATCACACTCCCCTCTATATTACTTCTAACCATGTCTAAGGAATTCTCAAGGAGGCAAACATGGAGACCAAAGAGCATGAATAGAATTACTTTGACAATAGTATAATATGTTACTTATGAATGGTATATTTATAATGTAAACATTCCTACAAGTGTAAAAAGTATGAGATTATAATATAAATACCATTTTTTTAATAAAAATGTGCAAGAATGTGTAATTTGACTATGTGTGTGTCTTAGAAAGTATATGTATAATAGCAAGTGGATGAGTGATTTTCATTTGCATGACATTTAGGACCTAATGAAATAGTCATATATGTTGTATTTCATATTTGAAACATGCTCAAATGGTCACATGACATGAGGAAACTCTTCTTGAACCATTTGGAACCATATATGTCCCATTTTGAGCCATATTATGCTCATAAACCAAAATTAGACGAAATGAATGATTTTTTAGATCCAATTAGGCAGACATTTAGATCTCACTTATAGCTTCTCACAGAGCTAAAAGGCATAATTTTTGGAGGTCTGTAGAATTTATTATGATTTTTTAAAATTGGCTGAAAATTGTAGACTTTACTAGGCATTATTAATATAGGCAAATATAGTTTTTATGTATTTAAGGGGTCAAATGGACTCCAATACTCATGAAATTTTATAGGCATATAGTTGGCATTATAAGATTTCCATAGTGATTAAGTTTTTATAAAATAGTGTTGTGTAGCCAAAGATATGCATATTCAAAGTTTTGATACTAATATATATCCAAGAACATTGACAACTACTGTTCTATTAGATTTTCATGGTCTAAATGAGCTTTTTTTGGCTTGAAATTTTAATAGTATATAGTTCATGTCTTGAGCTTTCCATAGAGTCCTACTTTGTATGAATCGAAGTTATTTAGCCTAAATTATGAATTTTTGAAATTTGAGTCATATTATGTTAAAAGAGGCTAAAAGTGGCTATAAGACTCTATCATGCTATTAGAGCCTATTTTGTGTTCAATTGAGTTGAATTAAAATGTGTTTATAGTGTTTAAGAATTGAATTAAACATCAAAATTTGAGTTTTAGGCCCCTATAGTTCCACTTCACTTATGGAAAGATTGTGAGATCAAGGCTAAACATTGAAAATAGTTGTATTTTGATGATTTTGAAGCTAAATGATGTAGGAATGAATATGTAGAATAAGTCATCCTTTTTCCAAAGTTAGTAATAAGATATTGTTAACAAGGCAAACCATGTTATTGACAAGGTGTAAGATGTTGTTAACTGGGTTAAAGATCATGTTGACAAGATCTGAAATTTAGCAAAGGGAAATTTAAGACATTATCGATAAGATCTTCTATGACAAGATAATCTTTAGATGAGAAGCTTTGGAAAATCTCAAAGTTAGGCAATTCCTCCAGAATCTACCTTATGACACACACAGGTACAAGATTTTGCCCAAATCTAAGTTGGGCACCAAGTTTACAACACTTAAAAAACTTAGGCACACAGGTACAAGAATTAGACCAAATTTAATTTAGGCACATGCCAGAACTTAAAACCATTTCATCTTCATCCTCAAAAAAAGGAACTAACACTAAACTTTAGTGGTATCACAACAAACTATTAGGACAATAGAATTGGACCAAAGCTAAGAATTAGACCAAAATCTGATTTAGGCACATATCAGAATTTAAAACCATTTCATCTCATCCTCAAAAAAGAAAAAAAAGAACAACACCAAAATTCATCATCAATCACAATAAACTATCAAGGCAACAGAATTGGACTAACGCTAAGAATTAGACTAAAATCTGATTTAGCCATATATCAGAACTTAAAACCATTTCATCTCATCTTAAAAAAAGGAACAACACCAGAATTCATCATCAATCATAACAAACTATCAAGGCAATAAAATTGGACCAAGCAACAAAAGTATCATAGCAAAAGTCCAGTAACATGTCAACAAAGTTCAACAGTATCATAACAAACTATCAAGGTAATAGAAGAATTAATAATAAATGTTATAGTAAAATATCACAACAGCAAGCTTGATATCCTATGAGGAAGGGATTCTTTCAATGATTGTAATTCTTTTCAAATGATTGCAGAAAGAAAAATAATACCTTTATGATTTGGCCTTTATCAAAAGTGATATTATTATTGAAGCCCCTATCAATTAAGCTAGCAGCTACAATGAAGATCCAAGGAGCCACATTTGATATTGTTTGAGGAGCTAACACTTGAGAATTTTGAACTTATTTTTCACTTCTATTAGATTACCTGGTTATTACAGATAAAATAGAAAATGATTACCATATGACTATTGTTTAGAAACCATTTTAAATGAGGATAGCACATAGCATAATTACCTATCTATGTGACTAGTGTGAATTCAGATGTTTAGCAATATCTACTATAAATTTACATATCAAAACTAAGCATAACAAATTCACTGTCAATTTAACAAATTCATAAAGGCTAGAAGATGGGCATGAAGTAACCATAAAAAGGAGGAGAAACCAGCAT
Organism: Erythrophleum fordii; assembly: GCA_032878935.1. Taxonomy (NCBI): domain Eukaryota; kingdom Viridiplantae; phylum Streptophyta; class Magnoliopsida; order Fabales; family Fabaceae; genus Erythrophleum; species Erythrophleum fordii. The sequence continues at coordinate 39,569,169 of JAVQMF010000053.1, read as the reverse complement.
AAAACAGAAGAAATTCTAAGAAAAAGAAAGTAAATTCGATTTAAAAGTGGCATTACTATCTAGGCTTTATCACAAAAATCTTGTGGGCATTATTCAGTTCTACTAGGAGCAAACGATGGACAACCACAACCACATTCACAGCACTCACAACACAAAATCAATTGCACAAAGAAAGAGCAAGCAATGGACCAGATTACCACTTACATAGCCTCCTTCCTTTTTAGTTTTTGGGTTCTCCTCTTTCACAGTGAAATCAGGTCGTAGGATACTCTATTTTTTCGTGCACAAAACATTTTTGTTAGAATAGCTTTATTCACAATGAAATTGACCAAAAGGATGTATTGGAACAAAAATTGAGAAGGATCTGCAGATGGTTTTGCTAGCAGATACGAAAAAGGTTTGAAATTGGGAAAAGGGGAAAGACTTCAACGACCGAAAATGAGGCTAGGTTTTCTAAGTGACTCTATGGTTGCCTTTTCATTATTTTAGCAAAGCTCATTTTACTATTTCTTATTTTAGTAAATGAGCATAAATGATATAATATTATATAATATGTATATATAATTATATAATATCATTTTAAATATTACGTTATTGATAATTAAATAATGAAAAAAGAAACATAGGTTTAGAAGAAAAATTATGAAGAAAATATGAGATTAGAAGGAAAAACTTCAAAAGGCCATAACTTTGAGCACCGTAATCTATTTGAGGTGATTTTTCTTTTCAATTTGTGTATTTTTTTGAGATTTGCCATAGTCCAAAAGTGGTTTGGTCGCTTATTTTTCCCAAAAAAGCATGTTTAGGACTTTAATTTTGAGGTTTTTATTTCTTATTACATTTTACCATTAAAACAAGCCTACAAGAGAAGCGTTCTATAATTACACAATGCTTTTCATTATTTACTTGAGTTCTATTCTACTTAAGTTCCAAATTTAAATACTTGATCAACAATAAAGAGGATAAAAATTAAGAAATACATAACTCAAGCATTAATTAAGAATTTAGAATATTTATTCTTAAATATCCTAATGTATCTTTTTCTATAATCTACCTATTATATTTTTGTCCTAACTAAACCATTTAAAGCTTTTAATCTTAAACATAAGCCATCCTCAAGCTCATCCCTCTAGAATTCGCATATGTGGCTGCCTCAACAAGAAATGCATGTTGAATCATTAAATTAGGGCTCATCTTCATAAAACCTAAAGTTTATAGAGATATCATCCAACCATTAAAGCATCAAGATTGAACTCGCCAAGAAATCCATAGAAATCATTATATTTTTGCTCATTACCCAAACCAAAAGGAACTATTATAAGCAATGGAACTTGAATATTAAACCAAAAGTCTCAATTTACAAAACTTAGAGTTTATAATTCCTCTATCAATCAGAACCTTAGGCATTAATGGATGAAAAAGAAGACAAAATAAGAATTTAAGAGGCTTACCCAACTAAAATCAATGTTACAATGACAAAAGACGAGGGTGGAGTTCAATTTTTTATCCATTCCTTCTTCTTCTCCTTCATTTCTCTTCCTTTCTACCTCTTTTTTGCTTGCTTTGCTTCAAAAGTTGAAACTAAAGGTCAGAAGGAGTTGCATTGTACATTGTAGATATTAAAAGGGAAGGACACATTAGTATATTCATAAAAAAAATTGATGAGTTGTATTAATAAAATGAATCCTAGAAATTGAAATTAAAAATTTAAATATATCGATTCTTTGATATATGAAATTTTAGACATATTAATTTCATGAATTCTAAAAATTAAAATTTTAACATATTAATAAAAATTATAAATAATAGTCTATTAGGTTTTTTAAACATAACTAAAAAAAATTTAAAATTATATATTTAATAAAAATTATAGTTTTATTTTTTTTAATTAATGATTAAACTTAACTAAAATATTTTGTTTAGTCTTATATAAAAAGATTATCTCAAGTTATTTGTATAAATGCATATATTAATTATTAACTTTATAAATTTAATTTTCTTTGATAAGTATAATTTATTTTTTTTAACTTATTTGTTTATAAAAATATTCTAAGTTTAAATATTTTTATTTAAAAATAAGTTACAAAAACACTTTATACAAAGAAAAATAACTTTATCAAAAAATAATCTTTAGTGGCAGTTTAAACCTATTATCACTAAAAATTTTGACAAAAACATTTTTAATTAGTAACAAATTTTAGCGTAAACATTTTTAATCAATAAAAATTTTGCGCCAAAACTGTTAGTAGCAACTAAAATAGTCATCGCTAAAAGATATCCTTTAGTGACGATGACTAAAACTAGTCGCCGCTAAAAGTTTTAGTGCAAATATTTTTAATTGATTAAAATTTTGGTAGCCAAAACTTTTAGTGTAACTAAAATAGTTACCGCTAAAAGTAACATTTAGTGATAACTAAAGCCAATTGTCGCTAAAGATTTTGCGTTAAAACTTTTAATGGTGACTAAAATAGTCATCGCTAAAAGGTACCCTTTAGTGATGGCGACTAAACCAAAAATTTAACGACAAAACTTTTAGTGGCAATTACAATAGTCGCTGCTAAAAGGTATTTTTTAGTGACGACTAAAACTGTCGCTACTAAAAGTTTTAGCGAAAACATTTTGTATTTGATGAAAATTTTGCACTAATACATTTAGTGACGAAAAAAATAATCGCCGCTAAAAGATATCTTTTAGTATAGACTAAAATTAGTTGCCCCTAAAAGTTTTGCACAAATATTTTTTATTAATAACAAATTTTGATTCAAGACTTTGAGTGATGATTAAAATAGTCGCCACTAAAAAGTCTTTTAATAAAGTTTTTAGTGGCAAGACTGGTCGCCACTAACAGTTACCTTTAATGTCAACACTAGCTTGTCGTTATTGAAAACCATTTTAGTGACAATTTTTTAATGGCAACTAAAATGTCATCATTAAATTTAATTTTTTTTTGGCAACAATGTTGATGTCACCATTAAAAATATTTAGCGATGACTTTTTTGTTGCTACTAAATAGTTTTAGTGACAATTGTTTTTGTCACCACTAAAAATATTTTTAAAATCAAGAATAGTTTTTTAGGACAACTTAATAAAAACGTTGTTGAAAATATTTTTTTAGTGATGACTTCTTTTTGTCGTCATTAAAAGTTGTCGCTAAAAGTTTATTTTTTTGTAGTTAAAGCCTGCCTAATTCATATCAATGAAGACCTCCAATCCTCTGCTACTCTCATTTTTCTGGAAATATATTCCTTTACTAGGGGTTATCTTCAAATATCTCAAAATCCCATAAATTGCCTCCATATGCTCTTCTGTTGGCTTGTTCATAAACTGACTCACCACACTTATAAAAAAAAAAACTCCAATCTAATGTGAGAGAGATAAATAAGTTTCTCCATCGGCCTATGATACCTTCCGTTGTCAATAAAGGTACCTTCTTGTTTAAGCCCAAGCTTGTATATAGATTCCATAAGAGTGTTTACTAGTTTGGAACTAAGCATCTTGGTTTCTTCAAAGAGATCTAAAGTATATTTTTGTTAAGAAATTGTAATTCCCATTTTTTATCTTGCCACTTCCATTCCCAAAAGATACCTCTATTCCTTAAGATTCTTTATTTCAAATTCTTAAGTGAGAGCTTTTTTTAACCTTTTGATTTTATCCATAAAGTCTTCTATAACAATGATATCATCAACATATACTATAAGAAAAGCGATTTTCCCTTCAAGAGAAAACTTCAAAAAGAGTGTATGACCTAATTGTCCTTGCACATAGCCATAGCTCTTTATAGCTTTTGTGAACTTATCAAACTAAGCCATTGGGGATTGCTTAAGGCCATATAAGGACTTATTCAACTTGCACACCTCATTCCAACAGTCATAGGAATCTAAGTCAGAAGGAATTTCCATTTAAACTTCCTCTTCAAGATCCCTATTTAAGAAAGCATTCTTCATATCCAACTAATGAAATTGCCAATCCAAATTTGTTGCCAAGTATAGCAATATTTGATTGTATTGAATTTGACAATAGGTGCAAATGTTTATTGGTAATCTATCCCATAGGTTTGAGTAAATCCTTTAACTACCAATCTAACTTTATGACAATTAATACTTCCATTTGGGTTGTATTTAATGACGAACAACCATTTGCAACCAATTGGCCTTTTTTCCTTTAGGAAGTTTTGTGATTTTCCATGTTTCATTCTTTTTTAAGGTTGACATTTCTTCATCAATGGCTTTCTTCCATTAAGGTATACTTAGACCTTTTAAACACTTTAAGGCATCTTTTCTACAAATATACTAGTTACAAAGGCCTTAAAATTTGGTGAGAGTCTATCATACTAAATGAAATTGCCATGAAGAGTACAAGACCTGCTTCCTTTCTTTAAGGCAATATGAATGTTTAAATCAACATTCTTGCTACCTGGACTTAGAGTGGATATTTGGTGTGTTCATTTGGATATTTGGTGCGTTCCTTGAAGTGTGTTTGGTTCTACCTCATTATCTTTCTTTCTTCTTGAGTAAAACTGAAGTTCTCTCTATTTTGGACTTTCATACTCTTTTTTGCCTCAAGTTTAGACAAGTTTAGGGGTTCCAAGGACTGATCCATAGGGGGCCGAGGGGTGCTAGACTCCCTATGATTTCTTATTGAGTTTTATACTATTATGGAGTTGAAGTTGGCCTCAAAGGGTGAGTTAGGTTGGTATTTGTCTTGGGAGTAGCCTGCGTAGATGAATTTGTAAGGTTAGTAAGCATAGGAGAATGGGATTGGAAGGAAGAGGGATAGGAAAAAAGAAACAAGTTCAGAGATAGGATGATTGTGTCATTGATGGAGTTTAGTTGAAGGGTTTTCAGTAACATCATCTTTTTAGGTTTATCAACAATATGAAGCTTTCTTTACTTGATAAAGACAATATGTGATGTGAGAGAAAGAGAGAGAGAGAGACTTATGGGGTCTTATTTTGGTCTTTTCTAAGTTCTCATGTGAATTTTTTTTTTCATTTTCTTGTGCTATAGAAAAAAAAAGGACATCATATAATTTTTGAAGAAATGTTTATTATATTATGTCTTAAAACTTTAGAAGTATTAGTTTTTATATTTTAACAAATAAATAACTTTTGTCTAAAAAAATTTATGTTTCAATTTAACTATATTTAAAACTGAATTATATTTTTTTAAAATAAAAAACAAATTAAACTATAATATATAAATTATAATAATTTTAATAACTTAAAACCAAAAGTCTAAAAAAATGACCTTCATGGATATAGCAAGCTTATTTGAAAGTTATATATACTCTATCTTCAATTAATGGTCATCATGATCAACATACTAGCATTTTTATTTCAAGTAAAATTTTATTTTAGTCCTTTTATAGATGAGGTTTTTCCAATTTAGTTCTTCACAAATTATTATCAAAATCATCTTTCATAGATCAAATCATTATTAGTTTGGTCCCTTCGATTGATTATTATTAGTGAATGCATGATGTTGATTGATTTTATATAAATTATGAGTTTGTTAACTTTTTTTTAATCCCCTTCCCCCCTCCCCCTTATAATTTATTTCTAGATTTGTCCCTACCAAGTTTAGGAATGGACGAGCTAGACAAATTTGAATGCTTAAGTTAAGGTACAATAACAATAGGTTTAGGCCAAGTGTTTAGATCAACAATAGAAGCAAATGGTGGAGTAACATCAAAGGTCTTGGGTAGAGTAAGAAAGGTATCCAAAAAATCCTATTCATCACAAATCTCCCTCTAAATGGAAGTTTTATGGAAGTGAGGTTGTGTCTTAAAAAAAATGTCACATCCGTAGTGATGTAAAATTTGTTATGATTAAGAGAGTAACATTTGTACCCTTTTTTGGTAAGAAAGTAACCTAAAAACACACATTTGATGGATATAGGATCAAGTTTAACTCTATATGATAAAGGAGAACAAAGGAAGTGCAACCAAAGATTTTAGGAGGTAAGGTGGAGATTGTATGTGTATTAAGATAGGCCTTAAGTAATTGGGTGTAAGGAGTAGCAAATTTCAAGGTAGGTTTTAGAAGGCAAACTATTTATAAGGTAGGTAGCAATAAGTACCACTTCTACCTAAAAGTATTTTGGCATATTTGATGCTCTCATGAGATACCTATTAACTTTAAGGAGATGCCTATTTTTTCTCTATAGAAACCTTATTCTGTTGAGGATTATCCATATAAGAACTTTAATGGATTATGCCACAGTCATTCAAATAAGTACCTAAGATAGAATTAATATGCTACCTCTTATCATCAATCCAAAGCACTTGGATGTGGTTATTGAATTGGTTTTAGATAAAGGGGTGGAAGGTGTTAAAGATATAAACATTATTCTCTCATAATGATTATCCAAGTCTATTATGGTCATCAATGAAGGTTACAAACAACTTAGCCTTTATAGTAGTTTTGATTTTTGAAGGTTCTCGCATATCTCTATGAACAAGAGTAAAGGGTGCGAATGAAGAGTGACTAAGAGCAAGATAAGAGGCCTTCACATGTTTGGACAGTTGGCAAATTTCACACTCCAAGTGAGGAGTATGATTTGGAAATAAATGTGGATGCAATTTTTGTAAACAATTAAAGTTATGATGGTCCAATAAGTAATGTAGCAACATAAGATCACTGAGATCAGGCTTAACAAAAGTGAGCAACTTTGCATGACTTGTCAGCTCCTTGAATAAGGTAGAGACCTACACATTCCTTAACATAGCCAATTGTCTTCCCTAGCCCTAAATCTTGAAACTTACGACCACTAAAGAAGAAATGAGTAGTGCAATTCAAGTCTTTGGTTATTTTATTTAAGGATAATAAATTACAAGCCAATTTAGGAACCAAAAGGACATTTGTAAGTATTAAGGAATTTGTCAACAATATTGCATCAACTCCAGCAACTTTGGAAAGAGAACCATAAGCTATTTTAACCACTAGGTTTTCCTTACAAGGAACAAATTCATCAAGACAAGAAATAGTACATATCATATGATTAGTGACCCTAGAGTTAACCACCTATGTTTTACTTCTCTAAGCTTGAAAGCTTAGAGCAATGAAATAATTACTTGATTGGGTAATTGGTCCCAAATAATTAGAGTTTTCATATGTGACCTAAAATTGATGCCACATCATTTCTTTTTCATATTTGCATAGGATTGAGGCTTTTTTGCTTGTACCATCAGCCAAGACATGGCAAACTCGTCCTTTTGCAGTTCACTGCTAGATGCCAACCACTATTAGGTATGACTATCTAACAATGGTACCCATTGATTAGTAGAGGACACTAAGTCAAGCAACCTAAGATGAACAATGTAACAGTATAATTTTTAACTCATCTTATGCCTTTAAATGACTTAATATCATGAAGAATGCAAGTTTCTCATAAAAGGGCAAGGGAAATAATGAATATTTTCACGTTACGTCGTATCTCAAAATTCTATTCGATATCACGTGAACCGTATGAGCTCATGCTATATGTCCTCATATTTAATTACATCATTACAACTCATTTACATCCCAAAAATATGCCTATAACCCATGAAAATCGAAAATGGGGCATGAAAAATAAAAATTCATTTTCGGCCAGAATTGGCCTCTTTTCTGGACAAATTTTGGAAATTCATAACTAAATTCATAAAAATAAAAATCATGCAATCTTGGTCATTCTGGAAAGCTCAGGATATCTACTTCACACTAAAAATATGTCCAGACCATGAAATTCATCACAGAGGATGTTTGACAACCGAAATTGTCCAAAAGTCCAACTGAAATATGGAACTATCACAGAATTCTTTAGAAAACTTTGAAAATGTCCAATTAATTCCAAAAGAATCCAATCCATGAAAATGATACCAATCTGGAAAGATATGGATGTTAACTAGAGAGAAAAAATATCTCTAGCTCAGTTCATCAAGCCTAAACTTCTGAATTCAATGGAATAATACTTCTGGTCGGGTAAATTTACTGATATTAGATAGAAACTTTAAAAATTCATATCTCCCTCTTTAAACCTCCAAATAAGGTGCTTCTAGTTGGCATGAGTCACTATGATTGTCTAGTTTCTTTTATAAAATTTTAGAGCAATTAGACATCATTTGAGCCTCGTGTGACAGAAAACAATTTTGGACCAAATGAATAATACAGCTGACCAAAATCATAAATTTTGCCAACTTTAAAAAATCATCAACTATTCTATAGATCTCCAAAAATTATGATCTTTAGCTTTTTAGAAAGCCCTTAATGAGACTAATTGTATGCCAAATTTCAGATTAAGACTAACTCATTTGGCCAAAAAGTGACATATGGTTCCATTATGGTTAAATTTGGCTCTATATGAGGTACCAAACTTGCCAAATGGCCTTCCCTTGGTGTTGGCATCTTTTGGGCAAGTCTAAAAGTATATTTAAGACTTGTATAAGCTACCCAAAAGGTCCCAAACCTCATGCATCTCATTTTGACTATTCAACCCACACTTATGCATATTTACATCATACTTCTATATTGCATATTTGGACATTACAAACTCAAATTGTATTCTAAAGTTCATACATCATATTCATAGTTATAAATATCACATAATAGCATATTCATACATGTTTTAAGGTTCATAGTACATTTACAACATCATATACACCATGAACCATCATTATGGCTCCAAAATGGACAAAATAAGGCATAAGCTTGTCAATCTCTCTTCCTCATTATTGTTGGCTCTCATTGGCATATCCACTTAGTCCACCTAGCATGTTAGATCATTAGAAAGGAAGAGATGAGATTCAAAGAATCCAAATAACTTATCTCCTATTCAATTATACATAATATGTGCAAAGTAAGCTTTACAAATGCATGCATAGAAAAATAGAAGTCATGGACATTTTGAAAGCAACTTGACATGTGAATCAATCATGCAAGACATTCAAGAGCTCACCAAGTGTTAGGATTGGTCTCACACTTCTCCTCATGGATTTTGGACTTGCCTCACCCATTCTTTAAGAGCTTTGGACTCAACCATACTCTTGGGAGCCCACTTTGCTTTTGGAGACTCTTTACTTTATCTCAACCAAGTTTAAGGGTTCTTGGCTCATCCTCACCAAAAGGAAGAGTTCTTGGCCTTTCCACACTCAAGTAAACTCAAACAAACATCATGTGCTCATTTAGAAATATAACATGGCATAAAGGATCATGGCATATAAAAGGCATGCTAGCATACTTTTCAAAGCTTAAAATTACACATACACACATTCTAAAACAAGCTAAACACACATTTATACATGAGAGAAGGTAGAGAGAGCTACCTTATGTACACTCACACACTTTTTCCTTGAAATTCAAGCCTCTTCTTTTGGCCACACACCTACAAATTAGTGGAGATAGTTTTTCTTGGCCTAGATACAATTTATGAGAGCCAATTAGATTCATAAAACACATTCTAAGGCTACATAATTTACTTAAACCCTAGATTGCTCTATAAGTTCCATTATGGTCCATAAAGGCACCTAATGAAGCAACACCCCTCAAATGACTTGTAGTCCTCATCCTTTCTTTTCAAATATAATTCTTGACTCCTTTTAAGTCTCTTAGAGTCATCACACCATTAAAACAAAAGGCCTTGCATCATGTTGCTTCTTTAGGTCATAATATGGAACCTAAGGCACCAACTTATTGTTTAAACTTCCTAAGTTTTTTTCAAGGCTTCCCCTCACATTCATTCATCATATATGACTCAAAAATGGGCTTGAAAAAATTTAAAACTCTCTCTAGGTGCCTTAGCCCTTCTTGGCCAAGACATGGGAGCATTTGGCCTTCTATGGGGTTTTGTTTGTTTTCATGGAGGAAGAGGCATATGGGGGACCCCTTAGGGATCTTAGGAGCACATTTAAATATTCATTTAAGCCTAAGAATATTCATATTAAATCATATTTGCAAGGGAGCATTTGCATCCCTAATGATTCCATCTTGTTTCCTAATACTCCTTGCTTGATTCTATTGGTTCCTTCTTAATTCTTGCCATCTAAAACCTCTAATCCCTCCATGATTTGGATAGAACATAGCCCCTAAATAATGGGCCCTTGATTGGATGAAATTGACAAGGGTGAGGGGAGGAAGAGGCTACCAAATGATGGAGAATTTACCTTGCTTTCTTAGTTCTTTTGGCTTATTTTTCCACTTGGTTGGCTTGCTCCTAAATTTTTGAAATTTCCCTCTCAGTTCTGCCCCCAAAATAGCACCAAACTCTCCATTAAAACCATAGAAAAGAAAGCTTGAGAGGAGAGGGGCAAGTTTCAAGAAGGAAGGATATGGAATTTCTTAAAGTTTCTTAACTTTTTCTTGAATTTCTTCCTCTAAAATCCTCCTTCTCTTATGCGCCTAAGAAGTTGGATTTTTTCTCTAAAAATGGGCAGAAGCAAGTTAGTTTAATGAAGGAGAGAAAGAACGTAACTTATAAAGAAGAATTTGAAAGCTTCCTTTAACATTTTAATTCTAATTTTGCCCTTTCATAATAGCATTTTCGTTTCTCCTTCATTTTAGCTCCTTTTTTAAAACCGTCTTTTCTATTATAAAATTTAGGTTCCCAATTTAGTAAAATGACTTTGGAATTACTCAAATCAGAGCTAAAACCTTTCCAAACGAACCAGTCAAAGTTTGGGTCAACCGACGTCGAAAAGAGTACACCGGAGGGGCTTTACCGGTCTCGGGGCTTCCCATGGTTTTTGGGCCTTTGAGAACCCTGGGCAACTCAAAATTTTCATTTAAAAAGCCCTCCTAAGTGCTTTTCCAAAATTATATTTATTTACGAAAATGCCACTGGCCTTTCGGCAAATTTTTTGAATCACTTTGACCTCGATTTTTGGGCAACTCAAAGCTCAAATCCTCATTTTCTATTATTTAAAATTTCATCCAAATTTTATTTAGCCTTGAATCATGCATCTCAGGGAGCTTACTTTTCAAACCCACCCATTCTGGTGTTTTTACAACATACCAAGTGTTACATTTGTTGAGCTCTTATGATCGCTGTAAATTTCTATTGCTGCCCCATATAAGGAGTGAGTTGCCCCTGAATGCTCAGGACGATCTGAGTGTGGAGGTGGCTGAGGAGGAGTAGGCGTAGAGCCCTGGCTGTCTCTCTCAGCAAGCCGTTCCTGAAGCTGTATGATAACGGCCTGCTGCTGATCTAAGCGAGCCATGATAGATTGTAAGGCTCCAACTACTAGATCACTGGGCTCAGCTCTATCATCTGCACGAGCCGCTCTGGGAGACCTACCTCTTCCTCTACCTCTACCTTGGCACGTGTCTATCATCTTTCTAAGACATATAAACATGCTTTAGTACATAATAAGGACACACGCCACTGCTATGCACTCAATCATCCATAAACAAGCTCATATACATCTTGACAACTCACAACCACAAGCCACAACTCACATTAAGAGCCTGAACCTTTCAAATTCTGAATTCATGTGATGCTTTCTAGGTCTAATTTAGAGTATAAATGAGTTCTTGAGACACTAAAGATACTCCCCACAAGCTTCTTCCTTCAAGAAAACACACATACAGAGCCACCAAGGTATTATTCCTTCCTTTCTGGTTCATGGGTCTTGACCCTGCCTTCCTGGTTCGTTGGGGTTTGTCCCTTCCCGCTTAGCTCACGGGAAAAGTGCGCCTTGGTGGGGAGAGTACTACTCCCACTTATATGGGCTAGGCACAAGTCCCTTCCAACTGATATGGGACTTTACAATCCACCCCAATTTTAGGCCGACCTGTCCTTGGGTCACACATGGGCTAAGATTGCTTTGATACCAACACATACAAAGCCACCAAGGTATTGTTCCTTCCTTCCTGGTTCGTGGGTCTTTGACCCTGCCTTCCTAATTCGTTAGGGTTTGTCCCTTCTCGCTTAACTCATGGGAAAAGCGCACCTTGGTGGGGAAAGTACTACTTCCACTTATATGGGCTAGCCACAGGCCCCTTCCAACCGATATGGGACTTTACAAACAACAAGACTGGACATGATGTGCCTTTAAATGTCAACATGTGTGACAAGAGACAAGAAAGCCTAACGATGCACGAGACAATAAATGACAAAGAGGCTTCAGGGATCAACCAATTGGCACCCTTTGAGGATGATTATGGGGTGCGTGTCAATGAAAGAGGAATTTGCTAACATCCACTGAAGCCTACAAGATGCTAAAACATGGATAGGATTCATGAAGTATGATAACATTGTATCTCTCATCATACTCTACCCTTCATAGGCTTTTACATTCAAGCCATTGATGTGGCTTAATTGAATCATGGATGTCAAGCTTTTGTTAGCTCTAATATCATATGGAATTTCAAAGTTAAGAGTAATACTTTGATTTGAATTTTATTGAAGAAAATATATAAAGCAAGAAAGGAAATAAATCTCCAATCCAATCCCAAACAATTAGCAACAAATCATAACAATTCAAACTAAATCTAATAAAGACTAATAAAATAGAGGGCTAATAATAAAAAACAAATCAAAGCAAATAAAGAAAATTAATGAGAAACAATAATAGAGTGTTCATGATCTCCAATAATATATATATATATATATTGTAAAATTAATTAAAGGTTTTTTTTGAAGTTCAATATAATACTTAAAATTAAATCTATTAGCATATGGTTTAGAAGACATATAATGTGATCTAACATAATATGTGATGTGGTCATTAATGACTTACATGGGCATCACAACATTGTATAACATTTTTTTTCAAATTATGTATTAAGTCCATAAAGTTTATAATGCATACCAATTTGACAACTATATAATTATTTATGCTACATCATTTATGTCATTAACAAGCTTAATGAAAATAGCTATTTTGAAAAAAAAAAAAATTCTTTAGATAACTAAAATATAATATTTAGATTTTAAAAAACTATATTAAAATAGAATATATCTTTAATGGATTAAAAAATTTATTTAGAAAAAAAACAAAAGCTTGTGTGTAAAAAATAAAGATGAATGCTACAATACTTCAAGTTCTTAATACCTTTTTCTATTGGCTATTGACATTGTAAATCATCCAAATTCTTTATTATTAAATTTTACTTAATGGTTTTATAATTTACTATAATTAAACTAACACTTTTTTAAACTAATACTTTTAGGCTATGATGGTATCATCTTAAAAAGTGACTTTTAGGCCATGATCCAACTCTTCAAGGCTGTATTTGCTATAGTGAAAATGAATGGAGTGGAGAAAAAAAGTTAATAGATAGAATGAGAAATAACACTCATGTCCTTACTTTATAAAAAATAAAAAGTATTGTTAAGAAATAATAACAAAAGTTCAATAAACATTTCTTTTTTATTTTTAGAAAAATTTTCCATTCCTTTCCCCCCATTGCCATGTACCAAGCATGCTATAAAGGAAATTCCTTAAATAAAACTTGTCTCTTCAGACTAGTTAAGCATTTGAAATAGTTTCTTTTTGGTTCATTAGAGATACAGCTGATGTATGTTTTAGGGGCATCTAAATGCTTTGCATTTAGCAAATAAATGCATGGCATGCAATTAGAGAAAGATATATGAAAAAAGAAAAAAAGAAAAAAGAAAAAAAGAGCAAGTGAAAAGAAAAGAAATGGGTCATATGCACTCCTTTTTTTTATGCCAATCCAGGAATTATGCCTCTTTTACATGATAAAGCTGCAACCATCAAAGAGCCTTGGCTTTTAGCTAAGGATATTAATGAAGTCACTTATTTCACAAAAAAAAAAAAGTGGCACAAAAGCTAGTAGGAACAAGTGCACATTCTTTTAAGAATAGATAAATAGATGTAGTCTTATCGACATCAAATCTAAAGGTCCTCTTTCAACTTAGAGAGGGCCTAAATGAAAAGGTCTTGAGAGAGTCTCTAAAAGGTTGGATATAGCACTACACAATGGCCAATGGTAATATTTCTTAATGCTACAATTAAAGTTCTCACCTATATAAACTCTTACCATTATCTAATTAACATTACTACCTATAAGGTTCATTGTAATCCAGAAACTTAGCCTCTCTATTTTGAAGTGGTATGGTTACCCCATTAGAACTTTCATAGCTTCCTCTAGAAAAATTAAAAGAATGATATGAATACCCATGTTATGCTTCAAAAGCTTCAGGAGGATTTAAAAGAATGGAATAAGAACTTTTTGGTGATATCTGAAAAAAGAAGCGAACCTTAATTTAAAGAATTAGTGGAATTCATAGGTCTATTGATAGATAGAGTAATCCTTTTCTTGAAATGCTTGAAGGTAAATTCTCTAAAGAACTAGAAGAAATGTCATTACATGAAGAGATTTTATGGCATAAAAAATCTAAAGAGGAGTGGATCACACTATAAGGTGGCCGTAACACTAGGTTTTATAATACACAAATGGTAATAAAGAAGAGGAATAGTATAAACATGCTAAAAAATGATGCAAGAGGGTAGGTAGAGATGGAGAATGAAATTGTAGATGCTATTTAGAGATTTTTACTGACCTTTTCAATGAAGACAACAAAGAGCGTCAATGGCATTACATGGACCATAAGTAGGGTGACGTAGATAGAAGGTGCCTAAGCAATTTTGACATATTACTTAGTAATAAGGAGATTAAAAAGGTTTATTCTTTAAGAGGGATTTAAAGCACCGGGTGATGATCATTTCCTTGCACTTTTTTATCAAAATAATTAGTCTTCTATTATATATAGTGTTTATGAGTTTATTAAAAGCATTTACCATCATCTAGGTAGAATTATAAAGATTAACAAAACCTTGATGGTGGTGATTCCAAAGGTAGATAAACCTATGTATGTCTTTCAATTCTAGCCTATTCCTTTTGTGTAAAATTATAGTAAATAGGCATAATCTTATTATGTCATAAATTATGTCACCTTTTCAGTTTAGTTTTGTTCTTGGATGTGACATACAAGATAATATAATCATTGCTTCTATGATGGTGAATTATATAAGGAAAATGCAGGGGTAAGAAAGGTTAACTATTAATATTGATCTAGAAAAAGCATACAATAGGCTTAATTAGGGTTTTATGGAGAAAGTGTAAAAAGAAATAAGTATTGCCCTCACATTATCAATGTAGTTAAATACTGCATCTCTACTACTAAAACTTATATTACATGGAATGGGGAAAAATTATAGGCTTTTACTTGAGACAAAAGGACCTCTATCACCATACCTTTTTGTATTGTGTATGGAGAAACCGTCTCATGACATTGCTAATGTTACTAATGCAAAAATGTGGAAACCATTAAGGATAGGCCATAACAGTACTCTAATCTCCCCTTTGGTATTTACAAATGACCTTTTTATATTTTGTAAAGCAAGGATGGAACAATTACATATTGTTTTGTACTATTTAGATAATTGTTGTAACATGTATAGACAAAAGATTAGTAAGCAAAAGATTAGTGTAACCTTCTTATTAATTACATTTAAATTAATTATCTTATGTCTAGTTTATTTGTAGCAAAAGCTATCTAATCTTTTAGTGACAACATAAGGTAATAGAAAAATTACACAAAACATAAACATAAACATAAACTCTAAATTTCCATGCCTCTAAAGATACCAAGCATATGGTCAACATACTGTTCAATAAATATTCTTAGTATGAGAACAACACCATTCATACATAATCAAAATATCAAGTGTCAGTCAAATGCTTAAGGCTCACATATACACATATCATATAAACAAAAGGGTCCCTATATCATACATAGTTGAGTTAGATAAAAGAGCTAATATGTACAAACAAAAGGCTCTATAATATTACATTCTAATACTCTAGAACCTAATCATTCAAGTCCAATATCCCTAGCACATTACGCATCCTAGCAACATAAGGCATCTATTATGTCTCTTCAATCGATACTATGGTCTGCATATCTTTGATCACTCATACCTGGCCAATACCTAATATCTGTATGTACATCCACCCTACCTCTACTACATATTGAGTGAAAGTATCTTTGTTTTCTAAATACATTAACATACCATGTGAAAATCATAATGATTCTTAATAAAACAATAATAATAGCCATGCATATAAGCCATCATTAAAACTTCTCTTAATCATATTGATGAGTTTAATTTATGCATATTTTACCTACCTTAAACTTGTTAGATTTGATTTCTATGGGTTAATATTATGCAAATTCTTTGTGATTTGATTAAGTTTGGATGAAGCTGAGTAATTATGAGAAATTAGGCAATTCAAAAGCCAATTACAGCAAACACCATACCAAAACCATGCTGGAGGACATAAGCTAGATTTAGAGCTACAATGAGTAACACAAAGACCAATAAGGGCAACTATGCTGGCTAACATGGAGACCCTTATATCATAATGTCAAGATAGAAGCAAACATGAGCAGGCTATGTTCTATGATCATCTCAACATAGGTAGGCCGTCTTTGGCATTAACGATACAGTTTTAGAAAGTTGTGCAATGTTTTTTAGAAGCTTTTTGGGAAATCCTAGGCACAATACATAAGAACCCTCAAAAACTATTCTAGCCCTCACTTAACAACCTTAGGAAAGCTCTAAAGACTTTGATTAGTCCTGAAGAAATTGTAGTTTTGCTCAAAGATTGCTACACCACCTTTATTGATTTTCTATTCTTCTACTTTTTTCTTTTATTTCAACATGACTTTGTGTTTATTTAGATTTTATGTTTTTATTTTCTAGTATGAGTGGCTACACCCTTCATTTTAGGATTTAGATAGATATGTTTATGGATTTTAACTAAACTTGGAATACTTATGTAATTATTTTTCATTAAAGTTAATTTATTATTTAGTTTATATTGCTTTCATAATTTTGTAGCCACTTATTGTGAATGTTATATCCATGGTGAGAGGGACAGAGAGGTGAATCACTACAAGGAATCACCTGAATAACAAACTTAGGCATAAGTTTTTAAAGATAGTAATCTAGCTAAGGCGGGATTGTAACCTGCATGCCTACAAAGCCATTACATACAAGAGTACATTAAGGTCTATAGAATTTAATGGATTTGTGTTAGACCTTGCAATCACGAGAGTAGACATTAGCCTAGCATATATACACATGACTTATCTCAAGAGGAAATCTTGCATAAATTAGGGAACTAGCTGTTAACAAGAAATGAAATTAAATTGCAAGAGTGGACCTTAGCCATTCTTAGAAAATAACAATACAATCTAAATCCCAAAATGTTTTACCATTAGATAATCCCATTTGTTATTTTCACAAGTTTTTCTTTCTTATAGCTCTTAATTTATTTACTTTCATTAATCTTCTAGATAATAGGATCAACTTCAAGAATGGGTACTAATCTACCTTCCTCGTGGAATGATACTCAACTTACTTTTTCTATATTACTTATAGGATCTATGAGTTTATGGATTTTTCACAACAAGATTTTGGTGTCATTGCTAAGGAAGACAATATTAATATTAATTGAAAAATTATTCTTATTAATTTAAAATTTTTATTTTTATTTCCTTTTATTTTCATATTTCCTTTTATTTTATTTTTCATTTTTTTAATTTCTCTTTTCCAAGCAATTTATATATGTGAGTTAATCATCAGATACTGCACTTATGGAATCTGACCTATACTTAAAGCACACATTTCATGTTAGAAGAAGGTAAGGCAATGCTTTACAAGAAATTCAAGCAAATAATCTACATCAAGCAGAAATGGCTACCTCTAACTACTGCTGACCTATGTGTGAGTTTATTGTACTAGTTGCAAATGGGTTAAATAATAGTATAGTCATCCTGGTAGTTATAGCCAACAATTTTGAAATTAAGTCTGGCATGATTCAAATGGCACAATAAAATGACTATGAAAAGTAAGTTCTTAAAGATTCAAATGCACATCTAACCCTTTTTCCTGAAAATCTACAATATAATAATAGTGAATGGGGTCTCAACAAATATAATCAAGCTTTGCCTATTCCTATTTTTCCTATGAGATAAAGCTACATTATGGTTAAACTTTGTAACAACCGGGAAAAGGGAAAAGGAAAAGAAAGAAGAAAGCTGAAAATTTTCGAAATTCAGAAATTTTGCTAAGTCTCCTCGCAATAGCGAGAAATGGTCTTGCTATAGCGAGAGTGCTTGTTCGCAATAGCGAAAGTGTTTCTAGCTATAGCGAGTGCGAGCATTCCATACAAAAACCAGGGGGCTGCTCGCCGTAGCGTACGCCACAGCAAGAGGGGGAGTCTGGAACTGGTACGAGTTCGCCATAGCGAAGGTTAAACCTCGCCATAGCGAAGAGAACTGATACGTGCTCGCCGTAGCGAAAGTTAAATCTCGCCATAGCGAAGGCAGCTGATACGAGCTCGCCGTAGCGAAGGTTAATTTTCGCCGTAGCGAGGGTCAATTCGGAAAAGCGTACAAAGCAAGAATTTGACTCCTTTAAACGCTCCAACTCATTCTTTCTCTCATATTTGCCCTAGACTTTGACCCAAGGAGAGAAAAGAGGTGTGGAGAGTGAGAGAGACCAAGAGAAGGAGGAAGAACAAAGGAAAGGTAAGCAAGTTTCTCTCATTTCTTCTTAGAATCTTGATCTCCTCTCTTTGCCCTCTCTTTCTATAGTTTTGTTTGTGAGATTAGTGAGGTTTTGAGCATGGGTCAGAAGAGGGAAAGTGGAAAACACCCTTGAACTCTTTGATTTCCTTGAAAATGTTATTTACAATACCATGGGAACTTGAGAGAGAGGAAGAATTGGTGGCATTCTAGAGAGAGAGAGAGAACCCCTAAGTTCTTGTATGTTAGAAGGGGTGCTCTGAAGATTACATTCTAAGAGAGTAATTCCATGTTCTTGATTGTGCCTAGGCTTAAGTGAAGCACCTCCATCAAGGTATGAGTGTGAAATCAAGAAGGGAGAAGAGGAATTGAAAGGAAAAGCTAGTGTTGGCTCATAAGGTAGCTCTCTTTCCACTCTTTCTTGTTGCATTCTTGGATGTAATAGTCATTGTATGTTTATGTATATGCTTATTGTGTGAGATATGCCATATGTTATTGCCATGATGCATTGTTACCAATGTGCTTGTGTGATGGATTGTGAGAATTGCTCGGGTGAGATAGTGCCGAAAGTCCTTTGAGATGGGTGAGGTAGAGCCGAAAGTCCCTTGAGATGGGTGAGACAAGGCTAAAAGTCTCATAACCGAGTGAGGCTAAGTCAAAAGTCCCTAAACTCAGGTGAGGCCATCCAAAAGTCCCTAAACTCGGGTGAGACTAGACCAAAAGTCTCTGGAGCCCATTTTTGGCATTGTTGTGATTTCCATGGCATGTACAATATGTATTATATGATTGAGAATGGTTGGATGCTAAATTACATGCTTTGACTTGTTATATGCCTTGATTGCTTCCTTGAATGAGTGTATGAGCTACTGAGATTCCATGAATCTCACCCTTTCCCCTTCCATATTAACATGCTAGGTGGAGCTCAAGGAGAACCGAGTGCACACCAAGGAGCCTAGAAGCATGCTTAACTAGACTTTAGCTTTATTTTGGTCTTTTTGATGTAAAGTGGTGCCAAAATGATTATGCACCTACTATTTTTGAGATGTATGACCAAACGAGCTCTTCTTGTTATGAAATTTGTCATGCCTCTAGAGTTTGTAGAAAGCTTCTTGAGAAGCTAAAGTGGGTAATATTCAGAGGTCTAGAGAATATTTAGCGAATTGTTGAAATTGAGAAAAATCTATGGTTTGGTCATGTACTGTTACCATAGTCCGAAAAAGAAATCCATGTCATTTATAGAACAAACGGTAGCCAAATGTCATGAAATTTTATACACATAAACTAGACAACTACAGGACCTACACCAACTAGAATCACCCAAATCGGAGGTCTGTAGAGAGAGAATGAACCTTCTGAAGTTCTGCATCAGCATTATGGAGCCACCTAACCACTGTTACTGTTCCATCAGTTTTTGGGCTGTAAGGGCTACTAAACTGATCTAGACTTATTTTTTCCTCTAGTAGACATCTGTAGCTTTTCAAATTGATATATTGTGCCCAGATTGGATTTTTGTAGATTTAATTATGGATTTTCGAAGTTCATGACAGTAAGTTGCGCCAGAAACAGAGACAGCCGGACCTCTGTCTGATTTTCGATGTAAATCATAGTCCAAACGCTGAGATTATGGTTGGAAATTATTTTTAGTGTAAAGATAACACTTAGAGCTTTCCAGAAAGCTATAATTTGCTAGATTCTCATTTTTCTCTAATTAGTTATGATCTTTCAAATTTAGAGTCAAAATTTTGATTTTTGGGCCTATGTGAGAAATTGTATTTTTTCTGGTTTTTGACTCCATACTCGTGGCTTATGGCTTATTGTATGCTATGTATGATTCGTATACATGGAGTTTGAGTTAAGAATGTGAATGATGGGTTCACAGGACCCACGGGGCAATAGATGAGTGTTTGGAGCCCTAGTTTTTAGTATGAAAATGCCACGGTTTTTACTAATGCTTTGGAAATCATATGGAACCGAGCCCAGAGAAAGGCTAGATAGCGTTAGTACATTAAGGTGTTACATTTTTGGTATCAGAGCAAAGGTTCAGGCACTTTTGTTCAATGTTAAGCTCTTGAATGATGTGATTTGCTTGTATTTGGTGTGAATGATCATGAAAGTGGTAGCATCCATATGCATATGTGCTGGTGATATTATTGTGAACTGAGAATTGCTACTTCTTTTAGACATGGTTGAGACTAGAAGGGGCAGGGGTAGAGGCAAACTGCCCAGGTCTCAGAGAGCTAAGCCAGAGGTTTCCGTTGGGCCTGAGGATCCTCTACGGGCCATCATGGAGTGACTTGACCGATATGAGGCCATGATGGGCCAGCACCAAGAGATGCTGGAACAACAGAGGTACATAACCCAGCAACAGCATGATATGATCATACATTTATAAGATACCCTGGCTAGGCAAGAAGAAGCCAGAAGGGATGCCCCTGTACCTCAACCATCCACATCCAGCATTCCACCTGTACCTCCCCAGGAGCCTGTTGCTCCACAGACCCAGACGCCTATCCAGAAGGTGTTAAAATAGTTTAGGCAGAATAATCCACCCTCATTTGATGGGGAATTGGATACGAATAAGGCGGAGGCTTGGGTTATGCAGCTTAAGAAAATATTATCGGTGATGAATTGTACCACCGAGCAGAAAGCCTAGTTAGCCACCTTCATGTTAGAAAAGGAAGTTGATAGATGAAGGTGTAGCATGAAACCTCTGATGGAGACCAAGAATATTCAGATAACTTGGGAAACCTTCTTAGTCGAATTTTATGAGAAATATGTCCCTAGTTCGGTGAGAAAAAAGAAAGAGATGGAATTTATGGGTTTGAGACAGACGGATGAGATGACTGTGGACCAATATGTGGCCAAGTTCATTGAGTTATCTCGGTATTCCTCTTACCTCCAGAGGTATGATGATGAACCCTGGAGATGTGAGCAGTTTGAGACTGGGTTGAAGCCCCTGATTAGCGACAGAGTCACTCTACAGCGGATCAGGAAGTTCAATACCCTTGTGGAGGTCAGCAGGGTAATTGAGACTAACTTACAAGCTATCATGCCTGCTGCGACTACGGCTAGTCAGAAGAGGATACCGGATTTGAAAAGGCCAAAACCAGAAGAGAGCTCTAGTTTGACATCTAGTACCAAGAGGAGAGGCAAGGGGCCATAGAATAAAAGGCCGCAGCGAGGTATGCCACCTCCTCGGGGCCAGTCATCCTTCCAGCAGTCTCCGGTGACATGTTTCAAGTATGGGAAGCCGGGGCACATTGCTAGACACTGTCTTCAGTTGGAAACAGTGCCTCCTCCTAGGCCACAGACCCAGGGCCGAGTGTTCGTCCTCACTCAGCAGGAAGCTAGTGCATCTCCCAGTTTGATCCAAGGTACGCTGATAGTGAATGGCTTTCCTGTAGTTGCTATGTTTGATTCGGGTGCTAGTCACTTATTTATATCTTATGATTGTGTGATGCAATTGGGTCTGGTCATTAGTGTCTTGCCATTTGACTTGTCTGTCACTACACCCACTGGAGGCAACGTGGTTACTTCCCATACCTGCTTAAATATCTCTGTTTAATTTAACCATTGTCATACCATTATTGATTTGGTTTGTATGCCTTTCCATGATATTGATTTGATTATTGGTATGAATTGATTGACTGCAAATAATGCCATACTTGATTGTGAACACCGAACCATTTCCCTACCTGCTTGTGGGACCATACCTAGGATAGGAGCTGAGTTATCCTTTATGACTACTGCCCAGGCTGAGAGATATTTAGAGTGTGGATGTCAAGGGTTTCAAGTCTTTTTCTCTATTCAGACTGAGGTAGAAGAAGGGATAGAGGAGATCCCAGTTGTCAGGGAATTCCCGGAGGTTTTCCCTAAAGAGTTTGAGTTTAGTGGCCTACCCCCTGAGAGAGAATTAGAGTTCCCTATAGACATAGTGCCTGGGTCTGGACCAGTGTCCAAAGCTCCTTACAGGATGGCTCCCGCCGAGCTTACTGAGTTGAAAGAGCAGATAAAGGAATTGTTAGAGAAAGGGTTTATCCGCCCTAGTGTTTCACCTTGGGGAGCTCCGGTGTTATTTGTGAAAAAGAATGATGGTAGCTTGCGTTTGTGTATTAATTACAGAAAGTTGAATAAAGTTACCATCAAGAATAAATATCCTCTCCCTAGAATTGATGATTTGTTAGATCAATTGGCTGGGGCATCTGTGTTTTCCAAGATAGATCTTAGATCTGGGTACCACCAGTTGAGAGTGAGAACTGAAGACGTCTCCAAGATGGCCTTCAGAACGAGATATGGGCACTATGAGTTCCTTGTGATGCCATTCAGGTTGATGAATATGCCCGCTATGTTCATGGATTAGATGAATAGGGTATTCAGACCATATCTAGATCAATTTGTGGTGGTCTTTATTGATGATATTTTAGTGTACTCCCGATCCTTTGAGGAGCACGAGAGGCATTTGAGATTAGTCCTAGACACCTTGAGAGAGAAAAGGTTGTATGCCAAACTTAGTAAATGTGAGTTTTGGCTGACCAAGGTGAGATTCTTGGTCATGTGATCTCACGAGACGGGGCCGCAGTTGATCCCCATAAAGTTGAGGCTGTGTTACAGTGGGATAGACCTAGAACGATCACCAAGGTCAGGAGTTTCCTAGGTTTGGCAAGGTATTATAGATGGTTTATTCATGATTTTTCTCGAATGGCCTTATCACTGACGAGGCTAACTAGGAAAGAGACACCTTTTATGTGGGATGATAGATGTGAGAAGAGTTTCCAGGAGTTGAAACTCTCTTTGACCACTGCCCCTGTACTGATTATCTCTAACCCTAGTGAACCATTTGTGGTTTATTATGATGCTTTGGGCAAAGGGTTAGGATGTGTGTTGATGCAGCAGGGTCGAGTAGTGACATATGCCTCAAGGCAGTTGAGACCTCATGAGGAGAATTACCCCACATATGACCTGGAGTTAGCCGCCGTAGTGTTTGCTCTGAAAATTTGGAGACACTATTTGTATGGTGCTACCATAGAGATCTATAGTGACCACAAGAGTCTGAAATACCTATTTGACCAAAAAGAACTCAATATGAGACAGAAGAGATGGATAGAATTCTTAAAAGATTATAATTATGTGTTGAAATATCATCCAGGCAAGGCCAATGGGTGGCGGATGCCCTGAGTAGAAAAACTATCCATGTAGCCCATATGATGATTAGGGAGCAGGAGCTCCTAGAGAAGTTCAGAAACTTGAACCTCTCTTGTCAGGTGGTATCGGGTAAATTGTATCTGAGTGAAACCCGAGTTAAGAATATATTGAGAACCCAAATCTTAGATGCCCAGAGGGAGGATGAGTTCTTAAAACGGATCAGGAATGAGATTACCCAAGGTAAGACCTCAGATTTCAAGGTGTCTGAGGATGGTATGATAATATATCGAGATATAATCTGTGTGCCTAGTCGGAATGAGTTGAGAGAAAGCATTTTAGAAGAGGCACATAAGAGTAAGTATACTATCTACCCAGGTGCCACCAAGATGTATCAGGATTTGAAAAGAATTTTCTGATGGCCAGGGATGAAGAATGCTGTGACGGAGTATGTGGCTAGATGCCTAGTGTGTCAAAGGGTAAAGATAGAACATAAAAAATCAGCTAGGTTATTGCAACCTCTAGATATCTCTGAGTGGAAGTGGGATAGTATAGCCAATGACTTTGTTATAGGGTTACCCAGGACATCCTCTGGACACGATGCTATTTGGGTAGTTGTGAATAGACTGACGAAGTCTGCACACTTTTTAGCTATCAGGGCTACTCATACACTGGATAGATTAGCCCAGTTGTACATTAGAGAGATAGTGCGACTTCATAGGGTACCCAGTAGCATAGTTTCGGATAGAGACCCCAGGTTCAGATCGAACTTTTTGAGGTCATTGCAGCATGCTTTAAGAACTAGGTTGCGGTTTAGTACTGCATATCACCACCCAGACAGATGGTCAGACTGAAAGGACCATCCAGACCCTAGAAGACATGTTGAGGGCATGTGTGCTAGAAATGAGGGGTAACTAGGATGTGTATTTACCGTTAGTAGTGTTTGCATATAATAACAGCTACCATTCCAGTATTCAGATGGCCCCTTATGAGGCTTTGTATGGGAGAAAGTGCAAATCCCCTCTGTGTTGGGTTGAGCTAGGTTAAAGGAGTATGATAAGACCTGAGATTATGGACCAGACCACCCGACAGATAGAGTTGATTAGAAAGAGACTCCTCACGGCCCAGAGTAGGCAGAAAAGCTATGTTGATAAGCGAATGAGGCCCTTAGAGTTTGAGATTAGAGACCATGTGTTCATTCGAGTATCTCCAATGACGGGAGTAGGTCGGTCAATGCGGGTAAGGAAGCTCAGTCCTAGGTATATTAGTCCATTTGAAATCCTTAAGAAAATTAGACCCGTGGCTTACCGAATAGCCTTACCTCCTAACCTAGCCCAAATCTACAGTGTTTTTCATGTCTCCCAATTGAAAAAGTATTTACTAGACCCCTCATATGTCATAGAATATGAGCATGTGCAATTGCAAAAAGATCTTTCCTATGTAGTGAGACCAGAGAGAATTGTGGATGCTAAGCTGAAACAGTTGAGAAGCAAGAACATTCCTTTGGTGAAAGTGATCTGGAGAGGTCTGACATCTGAGGAAGCAACCTGGGAATTTGCGGATGAAATAAGGCAAAAATATCCAGAGTTATTCCCTTGAGGTAAGTTTTTAAATTTCGAGGACGAAATTTCTTTTAAGAGGGGTAGAAATGTAACAACCGGGAAAAGGAAAAAGGAAAAGAAAGAAGAACACTGGAAATTTTTGAAATTCTGAAATTTTGCTAAGTCTCCTCGCAATAGTGAGAAATGGTCTCGCTATAGCGAGAGTGCCTGTTCGCAATAGCGAAAGTGTTTCTAGCTATAGCGAGTGTGGGCATTCCATACAAAAACCAGGGGGCTGCTCGTCGTAGCATACGCCACAGTGAGAAGGGGAGTCTGGAACTAGTACGAGTTCGCCATAGCGAAGGTTAAACCCCGCCATAGCAAAGAGAACTTATATGTGCTCGCCGTAGTGAAAGTTAAATCTCGCCATAGTGAAGGTGCTGATACGAGCTCGCCGTAGTGAAGGTTAATTTTCGCCGTAGCGAGGGTCAGTCCGGAAAAGTGTACAAAGCGAGAATTTGACTCCTTTAAATGCTTCAACTCATTCTTTCTCTCATATTTGCCCTAGACTTCGACCCAAGGAGAGAAAAGAGGCATGGAGAGTGAGAGAGACTAAGAGAAGGAGGAAGAACAAAGGAAAGGTAAGCAAGTTTCTCTCATTTCTTCTTAGAATCTTGATCTCCTCTCTTTGCCCTCTCTTTCTATGGTTTTGTTTGTGAGATTAGTGAGGTTTTGAGCATGGGTCAGAAGAGGGAAAGTGGAAAACACCCTTGAACTCTTTGATTTCCTTAAAAATGTTATTTCCCCTACCATGGGAACTTGAGAGAGAGGAAGAATTAGTGGCATTCTAGAGATAGAGAGAGAACCCCTAAGTTCTTGTATGTTAGGAGGGGTGCTCTGAAGATTACATTCTAAGAGAGTAATTCCATATTCTTGATTGTGCCTAGGCTCAAGTGAAGCACCTCCATCAAGGTGTGAGTGTGAAATCAAGAAGGGAGAAGAGAAATTGAAAGGAAAAGCTAGTGTTGGCTCATAAGGTAGCTCTCTTTCCATTCTTTCTTATTGCATTCTTGGATGTAATAGTCATTGTATGTTTATGTATATACTTGTTGTGTGAGATATGCCATATGTTATTGCCATGATGCATTGTTACCAATGTGCTTATGTGATGGATTGTGAGAATTGCTCGGGTGAGATTGTGCCGAAAGTCCCTTGAGATGGGTGAGGTAGAGCCAAAAGTCCCTTGAGATGGGTGAGACAAGGCTAAAAGTCTCATAACCGAGTGAGGCTAAGTCAAAAGTCCTTAAACTCGGGTGAGGCCATCCAAAAGTCCCTAAACTCGAGTGAGGCCATCCAAAAGTCCCTAAACTCGGGTGACGCTAGACCAAAAGTCCCTGGAGCCCATTTTTGGCATTGTTATGATTTCCATGGCATGTACAACATGTATTATATGATTGAGAATGGTTAGATGCTAAATTACATGTTTTGACTTGTTATATGCCTTGATTGCTTCCTTGAATGAGTGTATGAGCTACTGAGATTCCATGAATCTCACCCCTTCCCCTCCCATATTAACATGCTAGGTGGAGTACAAGGAGAACCGAGTGCACACCAAGGAGCCTAGAAGCATGCTTAACTAGACTTTAGCTTTATTTTAGTCTTTTTGATGTAAAGTGGTACCAAAATGATTATGCACCTACTATTTTTGAGATGTAAATGTTGTAGCAAGTGTAAATGTATGGATATATAATGTACAAACTATGTAGAGAGCCAAATTAATGGAAATGTGGGTTTTGCCCCTTTTGTTGAATGTATGTGATAGTGTAATTTGGCCCGTAGCATAGTGAGTTTGGAATGTATGATGATTTGGACCACTTAGACATGTTATATAGACTATTTTTATGCTTTCAAACTTGTCCATGAGGAGTGAAAACGTGTGAGAGGCCATTTGGACCCATTTTGGACCTTTTGGGTGCCAAAACCGTCAAATTTGTGAGCTCCGTCAAAGTATGACCAAACGAGCTCTTCTTGTTATCAAATTTGGCATACCTCTAGAGTTTGTAGAAATTTTCTTGGGAAGCTAAAGTGGGTAATATTCAGAGGTCTAGACAATATTTAGCGAATTGTTGAAATTGGGAAAAATCCATGGTTTGGTCATGTATTGTTACCATAATCTGAAAAAGAAATCTATGTCATTCATAAACCAAACGATAGCCAAATATCATGAAATTTTATACACATAAATTATACAACCACAGTGACCTATACCAACTAGAATCACCCAAATCAGAGGTCTGTAGAGAGAGAATGAACCTTCTGAAGTTCTGCATCAACATCAGGGAGCCACCTGACCTCCGTTACTGTTCCATCAGTTTTCGGGGTGTAAAGGCTACTGAACTGATCTGGACTTATTTTTCTCCTCTAGTAGACATCTGTAGCTTTTTTAAATTGATATAGTGTTCCCAGATTGGAGTTTTGTGGATTTAATTATGGATTTTCGAAATTCATGACAGTAAGCTGCGCCAGAAACAGAGACAGCCGGACCTCTGTCTCATTTTCGATGTAAATCATAGTCCAAACGCTGAGATTATGGTTGGGAATTATTTTTATTACAAATATGACACTTAGAGCTTTCTAGAAAGATATACTTTTCTAGATTCTCATTTTTCTCTAATTAGTTATGATTTTTCAAAGTTAGAGTCAAAAATCTGATTTTTAGGCCTATGTGAGAAATTACATTTTTTCTGGTTTTTGACTCCATACCCGTGGCTTATGGCTTATTTTATGCTATGTATGAGTCATATACATGGGGTTTGAGTTAAGAATGTGAATGATGGGTTCATAGGACCCACGGGCCCAAAGATGAGTGTTTGGAGCCCCAGTTTTTAGTATGAAAATGCCACGGTTTTTACTAGTGCTTTGGAAATTATATGGAACCGAGCCCAGAGAGAAGCTAGATAGCGTTAGTACATTAAGGTGTTACAAACTTGATGCCATCTCAATCCTTCACCATGTGGGATGAGCTTTCATAAGGTTTTCTAACTAAGTATTTTCCACTAGGCAAGACTGCTAAATTGAAAGTGAAAATATAGATTTTCTATCAAAAAGATGGTAAGTCTCTATATGAGGCCTGAGTGATTTAAGGACTTGTAAAGCTAATGCCCCCATCATGGCATCCAAGACTAGATGTTAGGCTAGATATTCTATAATGGTTTAGAATAGCAACTCAAAGTCAACTTAGATGTTGCACTCGATTGATCCTTTTTGGCAAAAGATGCGAACAAAGAGTTTGATATCATAGAAGAAATGGCTACTAATCATTACAACTAGCCTAGTGAAAGGAGAAAAACTATCAATGCCATGGAGATAGATTGCATTCACACCCTAAATGTTAAGATTGATGCTAGATTTGACATGTTAATAAAAAAGTTTGATCAAATAAGTGAAAATGCAATGTCTTATTCCTTATTCTGTTTCAATTGTAAGCTCTGTGGCTATACGCATGCTTATAGTGAGTGCCAAATGAGCAACTCTCAAGGGTCATACACCTTAAAGCAGGTGTAGTATGTGTCAAATAAGCCAAGGTAGTAAAATAATCTCTATTTAGCAACCTATAATCTCAATTAAAGAAATCACCCTAACTTGGCTTGGGGCAATCGAGAACACCAAGATAATTAGGGAAATCATGGTGTGGTCACCATCAAAATGAAAGTAAGCCATCTTGGGAAACTACATTTGAAAAGTTTTATAATTTCGCTATTGACTAGCTTAAAAAGTTGGAATCAAAGATGG
Source organism: Erythrophleum fordii (assembly GCA_032878935.1). NCBI lineage: Eukaryota > Viridiplantae > Streptophyta > Magnoliopsida > Fabales > Fabaceae > Erythrophleum > Erythrophleum fordii. The sequence goes on along the minus strand of JAVQMF010000053.1, from coordinate 39,540,161 downwards.
ACTAGTTAGCCAGCCACAATCAAATTTTAATTATGCAATTAGGACAATTGGCTAGCACATCTAATTCAAGACCTCAAGGAAACCTGCCCACTTAGACTAAGATTAATCTAAAAGAGCACTATAATGTAGTCATACTAAGGAGTAGTAAGCAGTTATAAAGTCCCTATGTAAGGATTGATATGCCTAAAAAACAAGACAAGATTGATAATGACAAGCATACCAACCCTTCAAGCTCGGTTAAGCAGGCTACACTTGAGGTAGAGCAGCATCTAGCATAGCACTAGTACTTATCATACCTTATATTCTACCAATGCCTTTCCTTCAAAGCATATGACAGTAAAAGCTAGATAAGTAATTTGATAAATTTCTCAATATATTTAACTAGTTTCACATAAATATTCCTTTTACAAATATTATTACATATGATTTCCTATATGAAGTTTTAAAGAAAATTTTATCAAATAAGCAAAAGATCAAGGAGTATACCACCATTGCACTTAATGAGGAGTGTAATGTCATTATGTAGAAAAAGCTTCCACTAAAACTTACTGATCTAGAAAGTTTCTCTATTCCTTACGTTATTGGTGGCATTATTTTTTGTCATGTTTTATGTGATTTGGATGTCAATATAAGTTTGATACCTCTTTTTATGTGTAGGCAACTTAACTTAGGAGAATTAAATCCTACCACAGTCACTTAGAGTTAGTTAACCACTCAATCAAATAGCCAATCGACATTATAGAGAATGTTTTGGTGAAGGTCGACAAGTTTTATTATTTCAATGGATCTCATCATATTAGAGATGGAAAAGATCTAGCTATGCCTTTGAGTTTAGGAAGCTCTTTCTTAGCCATAATAGGGGCCATTATTAATGTGAAAAATAACAAACTAACCTTGATTGATAGAGATGAAATAGTTAAATTCAATCTATTCAAGGCTTTAGAGAATTCATTAGATAAAATTTGGTGTTATCAAGAAGATACGATTGATGATGTGATAAGAGATACATTTAGACAAACAACCATAAAAGAGCTACCTCAACTAAGGATGTTAGTGAAGATCTCCTAGTTGTAGCTCACACTTTAGAGGCGACGCCTTTTATCCAATTCTAGAAAAGACATAAATTTGAAGATTTAGGCAAGGTCAAGCCACTTCCACCTCCTTCAGTTGAAAAGGCACTAGCCCTCAAGCTGAAACCTTTACCACCACACTTGAATTATACATACTTAAGAAAGAATGAGACCTTGCCAGTTATCATGTCTAATGATATCATTAACACCCAATTGGATATTGAGAATATTGAGAGAGAGGAAATGGGCTATCGGATGGATAATATCTAATATTAAAGGCCTTACGTAATATCTGATTTTTTGAAAATGAGAGAAAACACGAAAAAAGTAACGTACGATTTCTCCGTAAACGAATAAAATTCACCAAATACAAAAGAAAGCCCCCCGAAATAGCTTAGTTAAGATCCCAAAAAATTTGAGAAGCATTCTAAACTCCTAAAAATGAGAATCTCAAGCTCAAACGAAAAGAAAAATAAAGCTAAAATAAAGAAACAAAATGTAACAAAAAATTGACGAAACATAAGGGCATTTTCATCATTTTGAAAAAAATTTGGAATTCTCATAGGAGGACTTTTTAAATGAAAGTTTTAAGTTTCCAGGGTTCTTAGAGGCCTTGAAAACCATGGGAAGCCTTGGTACAACTAAAGCCCTTCCTATGGATGTTTTCTAACGTCGATTGATTCAAACTTTGACCAGTTCGTTTGAGAAAGTTTTAAATCCAATATGGATGAAACCAAAGGCACTTTATGAATTAGAGGACCTAAATTTTATGATAAAAAATATGGTTTTAAAAAAAAGTTAAAATGAGCCTAAACAAAGCAAATAGGCACATAGGGGCAACATGGTCATTTTGAAAAATTGTAAAAGAGGCTTCTTAAGTGAGATTACACCTCATCACCTTCTCCTAGCTTTCATTTATAGAAAAATAGGCAGCAATAGTATGACATTAAGATGGGAGAATATGAGAGGAAGCCTTGAAAAAATTTTAGAAACCATAAATAATGAGATGGCCTTATATGTTCCATAATATGGCTTAAAGACACAATACCTAGCTAGGCTCTTAGAATTGATTGTGTGATGACTCCAAGAGGTTTAAATGGAGTCAAGAATCATAAATAGATAGAGAGAATGGAACCAAGATGATGTTTACCAAAGGTTACTTCATTAAGTGCATTATGAAACCATAAAAGAGCCTTATGAGTCACCAAGATTTTCTAGTGATTAAGTGGCCTTAGAATTTGAGTCAAGAGTATAATTAGCTTCCATATGATGTGTCTAGGCCAAGAGAAATGATCTCCACCTTCTTGTGAGTGTGTGGCCATGGGAGAGGAACTAAATCCAAGGAAGAAAGTATGCAAATGTGACAAAGGTAGCTCTCTCCACCTTCTCTTATGCATAGATGTGTGCTTACATTGTCTTGAATGTGTGTATGTATGTTTTAAGTCATGAAATGTATTCTAGCATGATTTTATATGCCATGGTACCATGAGGATGCATTATGTTCCTAAATGATATTTATAATACTTGCTTTAGTTTGTTTGAGTGTGGTGAAGCAAAAAACCCTTAGCTATGGTGAGGATGAGCCAAGAACCCTTAGAATTGGTTAAAACAAAGTAAAGAGTCTCCCAAAAGTGAGGTTGACTCCCAAAAGTAAGGTTGAGTATAAGAACCTCTTAAAAAAATGGGTAAGGCAAGTCCAAAATTCACAAGTAAATAGGTGAGACTAATCTAGTAACTTGGCAAGCCTATGTATGCTATGCATGACTTACTCAAATGTTAAAAATGCCTCTTGAATTATTGTACATGTCAATATGCCCATGCATACATTTGTAAAACTTATTATGCATACTTTATGTGTGATTGAATGAGAGATGAACTATTGGGATTCTTTGAATCTCATCCCCTCCTCTCCAATGTCTTAACATGCTAGATGGAATAATTGAGCAAGGTATTAAAGGCCATCAAGTCTAAAAGAAGAAGATTGACATCAAAGTATATAAATATGCCTAATTTTACTTTTTTTTTAGTCATACTTATGGTATATGATGTAATCCCTTGATAAAATTGTTATGTAACCATATAAGCATGTGTAATTATATTGATATGTTATGTACAAATGAGAGCTAAGGTCATATGCATGAGAATGTGCATTTTAGACATATAATGGCAAACTAGCATCTTGAAAATGTATGTATAAATAGAAATAGAATGGCCAAATTGAGATTCATGAGATTTGGGACCACTTGGGCAATTCATACAAGTCATATTCATGCTTTTAAACTTGCCCAAAAGGTGCCAAATATCAAAGGAGACTATTTGGACATCTTGATACCTCATATAGAGTAAACTTTGATCACTTTAGAACCCTATACCACTTTTTGTTTAAATGAAATTTTCTTGATTCGAGATTTAGATGAAATTAGAGCTTGTTGATAACTTTTTGGGAAGCTAAAGAACATAATTTTTGAAGGTCTAAAGAATATTTGATGAATTTTAAAAATTAAAAATTTTTTTGATTTTGGCTATGTTACTATTCATACTAGTCTGAAATTAAAATCTATCACTTGGGGCTCCAATGATGTCTAATTGCTACAAAATTTTATAAGGAGAAACTAGATACTCCTAGTAACTTTTTTCAACTAGAAGCACCCAATTTGGATGTCTAGAGAGGAAGATATGAATTTTTAAAGATTCTTCCCAATACTAGCTGCCCAAACTGACCTCAGGTATTATTTGATTAGGTTTCAAGGTCTAAGTGTACCTGAACTAGTCTGGCGTTATTTTTTCCCTCTAGCTAATATCTGTAGCTTTCCATATTGGTATCATTTGGTTAGATTGGATTTTTTTAGAATTAATTGGACATTTTTAAAATTTGTAGCAGAAACTTGTGATAGTACCAGTAGCGAGTCAGACCTCTAGACTTTTTTGAATATCAAACATCATTTGTGTGATGTTTTATGGTTTAGATATATTTTTAGTATAAATTAGACATATGTATCTTTCCATAATAGCAAAGAATACATGATTTTGATTTTTCTAGAATTAGTTATAAGTTTTCAAAGTTTGTGACAGAGAAAGGGAAATTCTGGTTGAAGCTACAATAATGAATTTCATGTGTTCTCTTGCCTTGCATGACCTCTAGGCCAATTTTGATGATGCAAATAAGTTGTATTAGTGTAATTAAATATGAAAATGTGATACATGAGTCCATATGGCCCATGGAATACCAAATGAAAAATTTTACCTGTAGGGAATGACATCTTAACCCATGACTTCCTATGCTATTACATCCCTTCATATAGAATTTGTATGAGATAAAGCATGAGAAGTGTATGAATTGAGTCTTAGAAGTATAGTGTTACACCTTAACCCATCCTTATGTATGCATTGGATTATTATGGAAGATAATCATAAGTCATCTATTAAACATCAATGAAGACTCAATCCCAATATGAAAAAGGTAATTCAAGCATAATTTACCCTATTCAGATAACTTAAAGGTGAGCCTCGTGTAGGGGTATTGAAAAAAGAAGGAATGACAATGATCAAGGATGAAAACAATAAGTTAATACCTAATAAGATTGTGATAGAATAGCATATACATTGATTATAGAAAGTTGAACAATGGCAACTATAAGGACCATTTTCCATTGGCCTTCATTGGCCAAATGTTGAAAAGGGTTGCGAGTTATGTCTACTATCACTTTTTTTAATAGCTATCTTAGGTATAATATGGCTCTTATAGCTCCAAAAAAAACCAAGAAAAAACCACATTTACATGTCTATATGGTACTTTTAACTTCTGGATGATGCCTTTTGGCATGTGAAATGCTCCTACCACATTTCAATGCTATGTGATGGCAGTCTTCTCTAATTATGTAGAGAAAATAATAGAATTATTTATGGTTGATTTTTCTACATTTGGTTCCTCTTTTGATAATTGCCTTGTTAATCTTTCCTTTATTTCACAACATTGAAAAGAGACTAACCTAGTTTTGAATTAAGAGAAATGTCATTTCATGATGACAGAGGGCATAATCTTAAGCTATAAAATCTTTGAGCGTGAAATTAAGGTGGACCAAGCCAAGATAGCAACCATTAAGCAAATGCCACCATTAACTTTGGTCAAAGGCATGCCAATCTTTTTTGGTCATACCAACTTTTACTGTCATTTTATTAAAGATTTTTCTAAAATTTTTACCCCTTTTTGCAGTTTTCTTAACAAAGATGTAGCTTTTAATTTTATTGATAAGTGTTTGTTTGCATTTAACAAGTTAAAAAAAGAGCTAACCTTGGCTCCCATCATGATAGCCCTGGAATGATCCTTATCATTTGAGCTTATGTGCAAAGCCAATGATTCTAGATTAAGTGCAATCTTAGGCCAAAAGAAGGATAAGCGCCTTCATGTCATTGCCTATGCCCACAAGGCATTAAATGATGCTTAACTTAATTATTCTATTACTGAGAAGGAGCTACTAGCTATTGTGTTTACCTTCAACAAGTTCCATTCTTACCTAATTAGGTCTAAGACTATCATCTATACTGACCATACAACTATTAAGTACTTGCTCTCTAAGAAGGATTCTAAGCCATGATTAATCAAATGGATACCACTGCTACATGAGTTTGACTTAGAGATCAAAGACAAGAAAGGAACTGAATATAGGTGGTTGACCACATGCCTCAGATGGAAGCTTTTATTCAAGATGAAGCAGTTAAGTTGTTGATTATTGAGGATTTTCTAGATGAGCAACTATTTCTAATGGCCTTGACCACCCCTTAATATATGGACTTGGTGAACTATTTGGTGAATGGTATCATTCCATATGAAGAAAAAGAAATTCCTTTCAAATGTTAAATATTATTTTTGGAAAGAATCATTATTGTATAAGCACTATTCCAATGGTATTATTTGTATTTGAGCTCCAAAAGGAAAGAACCTTAATGTTATTGAGCATTGTCATTTTAGGAAGTGTCAAGCCCACTTTAGCATTTTGAAAAATGTGGCCAAAATTCTCTAATCTAGTTTTTACTGGCCCATGATATTTTAGGATACTTGTTAGTCTATTTTTGCCAATGACAAGTGTTGACAAATAAGGAATATATCCCACAGGAATCAAATGCCCCTCTATAGTATTCTAGAGGTTAAGTTGTTTAATGTTTAAGGTATTCACTTTATAAACCCTTTTCCTGCCCTCATATGGCAATAAATGCATTTTAGTAATGGTGGACCATGTCTCCAAATGGGTTAAGGCACTTGCAACTCCCACTAACTACTTGAAAGTTATGCTCTATTTCTTAAAGAAAAATAATTTCTCTCACTTTGAAGTCCTGAAAGTAGTTATCAATGATAGAGGTATGTATTTTTAAAATTAGCACTTAGACGCACTTCTCAAGACGTATAGGGTGCATTATCGCATAATCACCCTATACCATCCTTACACTAATGGCTAAGTTGAAATATCCAACCATGAGTTAAAGAAAATTTTGGAGAAAACAGCAAACTCCTTATAAACATATTGGTCTGCAAAGATGGATAATGCCCTATCGACTTATCCCATCATATTTAAGACACTAATTAGCATGTCTCCATACTAACTAGTGTTTGGCAAGGCCTATCATTTACCTATAGAGCTTAAACACAAGGCTTATTGGGGCATTAAGGTGTTTAATTTTGATCTCAAGACTGCAGTTGAAAAGTGCCTATTATAGTTTAGTGAACTAAAAGATCTAAGACTAAATGCCTATGAAAATGCTTGAATTTATAAGGAAAGAATGAAGCATTACATGATAAGCTTATCTTGAAAAAGAAATTTAAGGTGGAATAATAAGTGTTACTTTTCAACTCCTGACTCAGACTTCTTTGGAGCAAGCTGAAGTTCAGGTGGTCTAACCCATTCACAATCTTGCAAGTTTTCCCACATGTGCAATTGAGATTGGCAATGAAGCCATTAGACCCCTCAAAGTTAATGGCTAACGGCTCAAACCATATTTGGTTAGGAATGCAATGAAGACTATAGCCACCTTTGATTTGGCCACCTATTAAAAATATCTCTATCCTAATTCTCTAGTGTTAGTTATTTATGTTGTGTTTGATGTTATGCTAGTTTAGTCTTGATTTTTTTGTTTTTCTATGTTAAGTGTTGTTGTGGACAACTAGCTAGAAAGTTTAAAAGAGTATTGTATACTATGCCAATGTCTACCAATCTCATAAAAGTTTCTTATTTCCTTCTATAAGTGTATTACATATTGGTTGAGTCCTATGGTGTGTTTTTGGTCTTCTAAGCATTTTTAGTTTTTCTTGTTCTCCTAGTTGTGGCCAACATGGCCAAGTCATGTTAACTAACATAGTCTTGTAGGCCTATTTTCCCTTCAACCTACAAAAACCTAAAACAACCATGAGCTAGCTATGTTTATTAGCCATACTTATATTCTTGACAACATGATCTGCTTATGCTATTAACCATGGGTAACTTGCAAATAAACTTAAGATGACTATGAGCATTTTGTGGCCATGGACATGCCTGTGGTTTGGGCAAAATATTTTTGAGAAAAAGAAACAATAGGTAATTCTTTTCTACTAAATCTATCTATGCCCTAATATCCCATACTTGACCTATCCCCATTTCAGAAACCCAACCTCCTTTTCTCTCCTAAATCTTTTGAACCTACTCTTCCTTTGTCACTTCCTCACTTTTCATCATCCTTTCACTACCTCTTGAAGCCTATCACTATCACCCACTTCCCAACCTCTAAACCCTTCTTATTTTTATAACTTGCCTCCTATTTCTTACTTCCATTATCATGGGCCTTTCCCTTATCAACTTGGGTTTTCATATTTTGCCACCTTCCTTTTATATTGCATGTTTTCTTAAGGTACATTGGTTTCTTGGCTTTGGATTATTGCATACCATATTGTTGACTATCATCCACATGTCTTCATCCCTTACCTTCATTATATTTTATTCTCTTTTTATTTTATTTTATATTATATTATTATCTTCCTAATTCAGCCTACTATTGTTAAATTGCTTCAATTTTTTGTTGGCTTTGCTTTACACTTTTTATATGACCTTTTCTAACTTTGGTATAAGTTGTAGCTTTATTTAGATACCTATATTTCAATTCTGTTATGTTATATGTATCTTTGCTTTGTTGGATCTTAGTTGCTACCATTTTATAGGTCCTCACTTAGGAAACTAGCTATTTAAGGCTTTCCATTTATAATATTCATTATTTGATTTCAACTCTAAAATTTGGATGATTCTCAATTGTCCTATGGCTATATGCTATCTATGAATGCTTCCATGCCATTTTTTGTCTATATTGTTTTTCTTGCTATCAATCTAGTTGAGTGGGCTAAATGTTTTTTTATGGGCTCTCCTCCCCTTAAGGCTACTTTATTTTACTTTTAGGCCATTGCTCTTATTTTTTACATCTTTCTCAACATATCTTTCATTTTGGGCCTTTATCATGTCTTACTTTCTAGCTTGTGCTCTGGGTGTGCATTGCTTTATATCTGTTAGCTTTAATGCTAACTAGGCTAAAGTCATTGTGGACTAGCCTTTTTTTTTTTTTAGAATTATTTCGCTTGTTGCATATATTAGCTTTCTTGTATCCATTCTTGTGCATTTACTTTCTAGCTCAATTATAAACTACTTTACTTGTGGCTTTGCCTTCCCTTCTTCCTATGCTCATTTATACTCTCTCTCATTTTCTTTATCTTTCTCTTCTTTTAAGTATCAATCATGGCCCCAAAGAAGTGGTTAGGCCTATGCTCTTTTCACTCTTGTTCTCCAACCAACACAAATGATATTATCTTTTATGATATGGCTCATAAGGCCCTATGCACCCAACTGCCCAATTGGCTAATTTAGGTGTGCTATTACTTTGACAAATTTGCCATAGCCTGGGCAGGGCTACTTAAGGAGGTCCAATAGCTTGCCCATATTATAAGGTAAGACCAATTCCTCTAAATCCATCCACTAACCTACTGGAAGCTAACATTGAAATTTCTCATACTCCTTCTCCCTTAAGCTTATGCTAATCAACTCTTAAGGAAAGAGCCTCATTGATTTCCACCTTATCCATTTTTGCCTCGAGTGCCAAGAGCATCAATTCACATTAGTGAAGATTAACAACATGTTTAGATTCACCTAGGATGAAGTTCACTATGTACTATCCAACACTATCTATTGCTAACTTTGGAGTGCCATCTCCTATGAACATGTCAACTTCGCAAGGCAATTTAACTTTACAAAGCTACATAGCCACACATTGTTACCTCCTCCTGCTTTTACTTAGGCCACGATGATAGCACCAATATGGTAAACTAGAGTGAGTTATTCATTCTATATTGAATACATATGGGAATAAGGATAAATACCAGTGTATGGCTTCTACAACATTGGAGGCATTTTGCCATAGCCTCTATTGGCTCAATTGTGGTTGGTGGTTTCATTATGCATATTGCAGGATAACTAGACTTACTCAACCCTAATGACCTACAACTTACCTGCATTTAGGGGATAAAGTGGATAGATATCATAATGCTAATGGCCATGAAGTTTTGTACCTACTGAAATGGGGTGTTTTACTTGCTTAATCATAAAGGATGCCCAATTCTACTAGGTAGAGTGGCAACTAAGCCTACTGAGCCTAAGGCCCAAGACCCCTACCTTCATTATGTCCCTTTACCATTGCTAGCTACCCTATAGTCTTTTCAACATACCAGTCAGACTTCTACCTTAACTTCTGATGCCCACATGTTTATGCTGGAGGAATTCTTATCGTAGCTGGAGCATTTTGATATTGTGACCTAAGAGAGCCTCACTCAAATCTTCCAATACCTTATCTTTCGTGATGAGTAGTTCACCTCGCTTCATGTCCAAATTGCTGATCTCCATCATGCTCTATGCCTCCATCAAATAGTTGATCACTCCAGCCCCATATTTATATGCTCCCCATAGCATAGTTTATGCACTTCTTGCTCTTATTTCATTGTGTTAACTATTGCACTTTCTTGTATTCTCCTTTTTATATTACTATTGTAGCTATGCCAACATGTTAGTTAATTCTAAGTTCAGTGCTCCTTTTCAATCCATCCCTCATGCACATAGCCGATGTGTCTTGTAATATCTTATGATTTAGAAATCTAAAACTATTCTTAAAGAGTGGAATGAATTACTTACAAGGGGTCCCAGGTCAGTAGGAACTATGAGAAACCAAAATCAGAATCGTTGAATTAATGAATGAAGGCCCAGAGTAGAGTGAACTCAGGCTAACTAAGATTTGAATGTTAATTAGAACATCTAAAAATGTAGTTAAAAACCTTATGATAGCTCGAAATTAGAGCCAAAATGGCTAAATAGAGAGTTGCAAAGGCCAGTGGTATTTTTGTAATTTCAAGTAATTTATAGAAAACTCAAAAGATGGAGATTTAAATAGGAAAATTGAGTTTCCTAGGATTCTCAAAGAACCCAAAAATCATAAGAACCCCTAGAATTGTCAAAACCTCTCCGGTTTGCATTTTAGAGTGTTAGTTAACCGTAACTTTGACTAAACCATTCAATAAGGTTTTAAATTCAATTTGAATGAAACCAAAAGTATTTTATGAAGAAGAGAACCTAAAATTATAATGAAAAAGATGATTTTCAAAAAAAGATTTAAAATGAGCTCAAACAAAGAAACCAAAGATTAAGGACATAGTTGAAATTTTGAAAAATGTTATAAGTGAGCTCTACCCTTATATATCACATCCCATTCTTCCTCACTTTCTTAACCAACACTCTTCTAGTCCAAAACAAAAATAGAGCTAGTAGAAGGTGGTGTACCGAGGAGGGAGAAAAAGAAGGAAGAAGACAAAGCTAAAATGGGTAAGATATTGTCACTTTTTTATGCTCTTTCCTTCACTAAACTTCTTCTCCTCCTTCTCCTCTCTCTTTTGATGGTTTTGATGTTTGAAAGGATGTGTTCTATGACTGGTTTAGTAGAGGGAAGGAAGAGTTTGGAGGAAACTTTGGAAGCCTAAGAAAGCTCCCTTGACAAGCTTTAAGACAAGGTACAAAACCATGGCTAAAATTGCTTCTTCTTGGCTGTTTTTTGCTTGAGTGTTTCAACCAGAATTAAAGCACCATGTAAGGAGTTTGATTTTGGTCCCAACATGATAGAGAAAGAGGTTTTGAAGTCTAAGGAATCATTTGGACGCAATAGAACTCAAAAAGAGGCTATAGACAACAAGTTATGAAAAATAGAGTTTTAGTTGCACATAAGGATTTATGGAGCCTTCTAGTGATGATTTAGATTGTGTAAAACCATTTTGAGTTCTCAAGACATCTAGGAAGCTTTATAGTTGGCAAATTTTCTGGGAAAACTAAGAAAACTCTATGGGCTCTTTAAGTGTATGAACATCTCGGCCAAGGAGAGGATTATGCACCTAAGGAGAGGTTTTTTTTTATTTCAAGGATACAAATGACCTAGAAATGAATAATAGACACCAAAGGAACCATTGGTTTGAATTTAGGAACTATAGTTTGAAAGTTGGGATTTAAGGTTCTATTATACATAAAGAAGTAACTTGGTGTTAGGCTCCCTAGTTTGAATTTTTGATAATTCTAATGAGCTTAAATGGAGTCATGTGACTTAGGTTGAGTGAGAAATTAGAGCCAAGATAATGAATTATGTGAGTTGTTTCATTATGCTACTATATAGAGCCATATGGATGCCTAAAGCTAGAAGTAGCTTATATAAGGCTTGTGTGAGGCTAGAGATGGTTCCATTGATACCTTTATGTGCTGTTTGATGTGTCTTGACCAAGAAAATCAAGTCTCTCCCAAGTATGCTTATCAGACAGAGAGAGGAAATTGGGAAACCAAGGAAAAAAAGTGGTACTTATTGAAAAAGGTAGCTCTCCATCCTTTCTTATATGTATTTCTTAGTTGTTAGATTGTCATTGAATACTTGTGTATATGTTTGAATCATGAAATATGTCTCTAGCTATTAGTTTGATATTATGGCACCATTATGTTTCTTGAATTTGTGTTTGGAATGTGACTTTACTCGTAATGGGTGAGGTGATGCCAAAAGTCCCTTAAAATGAGTAAGGTAAAGCCAAAAGTTTTTAAGAATGGATGAAACAAGGCCAAAAGCCCCTTAGAATGAGTGAGACAAAATCAAAAGTCCTTAGAAAATAGGTGAGGGTAATCCAAAAGTCCCAAATAGTTAGTTAAGGTTAAACCAAAAGTCCCTAGAGCATGATTTTTTATCCTGACATGCTTATATGATATTAAAAATATGATTTGAATGGTTTTTTAAAGTGTTTAGGGTATACTTGTATTCTTTGACATGATAATATGCCATGTATGCTTACTTTTGAAAGAACTATTGGAATTCTTTGAATCCCACTCTCCCCTAATTTCCATCTTTTAGGTAAAGCCCAAGGAGTAAAGAATGGGAGCCAAGGAGCATGATTGATAATACTTTGATAATAGAATAGGATTTTTTGTAATTTGATGCCAAAGTAGATATGGATAAGCTAGTTATGAGATGTAAACATATATAAAAGTATATGAATATATCATATGTAACGAATTTGAAGCCAAGTGTACGAAAATGTATGATTTTGACATCCTTGAGCCATGATGTTTATGTATATTTATACATGTAGGATGGTGAATTTAAGTTCCATGAGGGTTTGAACCTTTTATGATGCCTCTATATACTGTGTTTGAACCTTTGGACTTGCTCAAATGGTCATGGTTCATGTAAAGAGCCATTTGGTACCATTTGATGTTATATGGTTACTATTTTAAGTCATATTTTGCCCTTGAACTAAAACCAAACCAAATGAATGGGTTTGGGCATAAAATTTGACATCCATATATATCTCATTGAGATTGTTTCACAGAGCCCAAGAGTAGAATTTTTGGAGCTCTATGGAATATCTTATGATTTTTCAAATTTGGTCAAATTATGTAGAAGCTATCGTGGTACTGTGCTTTTAGACAATATGGTTTTTGATATCTGTGGAAGGCCATATGAAGTCTATTGCCTATAAAATTTTATGGGCATATAGTTGGAATCATAAGCTTTCCATAACCACTAAGAACACTCAATTTGGAGCCCTGTACAATGAGATATGAATTTTTAAAGTTGCATGTCTAGTGCAGTAATAGAAATAGACCCCAATTATTGTTTCATTAGTTTTTATGGGCCATATGATCTTTTTTTAATCTGAAATTTTTATGGTAATTAGAGGATGTCCTGATCTTTCCAGAAAGTCCTCATTTACATGATTTGGAATTTTCTAAAATTAGTTATAAATTTTTGAAATTAGTGCAGAGCCTATATGTATTCTGTCAATTCGGGTCCTATGAAGATTTTATGTATTCCTTGAGCTAAATATGCTAAAATGAGTATGAACAAACTTTTATATGATGAAAATGAATTAAAGAAAAGAAAGAATGAGGGTTGGACCCCCATAACTCAAAATGAACCCTATGTGGCCATAACTAAGGGTTGAAACTTAAGAAAGATGTAAATTGCATGGCAAGATGTACTTATGCTAACTTGTGATGCTTGACCTTAAACTTGATTTCTATGCTTCTTTCATGATATTTCTAGTTGAGCAAGTATTTTAAGGATGATTTAGCATTAAATCATGTCAAGTTGAAGGCTGAAATAACATCTTATAGACAAGGTCTAGGATCTTATCGATAAGATTTTGCATTCTACACTGTGAAATCTGTGACCTTGTCAACAAGGTTTTCGGTTAGCAATACAGGATTTTCTAATTTAGTAAGCTGCAGCCTTTCATATATGATGGTGTGACATGCCTCCTATGAACGTATAGTGCTATCAAGGGAGTATTCTAACCTTTATCCCTTTTTGTGGCTAATATTCTCTTTTTCTATTTTGTTTCATTCTCTGCTATATTACAAATATTGAATCATCTAAGTTAGGGGGAACATTGCCACACATTGATCTATTGGTGTTGTTTTGCTTAAAATACCTAACTGATGCATAAGATTTGTTTTGTACTACTATATATGCACCACTAGCTAAAAAGAGGCGCAATGTAGCTATAACATGAGTTTAAGCATGTTTGAATCTTAGTACTAGATTGAAACTAGTATTTCTTGTGAAATTGCAGAGACTTACTAAGCTTAATTTTTTAAAAAAAAAAAAAGGATGAACTCTTTGACTTTTCCTCTTAAGTTAAACCTTAACTGTGGACTATTAGGGAAATAATGGTAAAAGCAATATGATTATTTCATTACATACTAACACATGTGGCAAATAAGATAGAGTGTAAAGTGTACCCATTTTTAAACCCATGTGGAGAGCTAAGAATGAACATAAAATGCACTCACTCATAAGTAGATAATTGAAATGAGATTAAGCATAAAATGCACTCACGTCCAAAAATTTTTTGCTAGAAAAGAATCGAAGAGATGAAAGGGAAATAGTTGAAGGGTAAATTATGCATGAACATATTATGCTTATTGCTAGGATCATGTGATTGAGCGAGAATACTAGTAGACAAACATGAACAAAAACAAGTAAGCTTGGCCCTTGTTTATCCAACATTGCTCTATTTTGAACTATAGCTAGTGTGGTTAGAATTTTTACATGTATAGCTTATGTATTAATGTCAACATCTTGAGCATGTATTTTAGACTTAATTTTCTTGTTTACATAAAGATGAGCAAGGATTCAAGTTTGAGGAATTTAATGAGTTCAATTTATACATATTTTGCCTATGCTAAACTTATTAGATTTAATCCCCATGAGTTGATATTTATGCAAATTCTTTATGATTTGATCAGGTTTGGACGGAGTCATAGAGCCCAGTAATGTAAGAAATTGGGCAAATTAGGAGCCAACTATTGTAAACAAAATACTCAAGTCGTGCTAGAGGACATAAAACAAAGATGAACATAGGCAAGCCGTGTTGGCCAACATGCCATGTTGGAGACCCCTGTATCATGTTGAGACAGAAGCAAACACGAGTAAGTAATGTTCCATGATCATCTTGACTCGAGCAGGCCACATTCAGTATCAAAAACATATTTTTGAAAAGTTTTGCAATGTTTACAAGAAGCTTTTGGGAAACCCTAAGTGCAGCATATAAGAACCCTTAGAAAACATTTTAGTCATCAAGTAACAACCTCTCTAAAACTTTGATTAACGCCCAAAGAAATTAGAGTTTCTACCCAAAGATTGCTGCACCACCTTCATTGGTTTTCTATTCTTCTACTTCCTCTTTTATTTTAGCATGACTTTGTCTCATTTAGACCTTATGTTTTTATTTTCTAATATGAGTAGATTTGGATAGATATGTTTATGGATTGTGACTAAACTAAGAATAATCATGTAGTGATTTTTCAGTGAAGTTAATTTATTATTTAGTTTATATTTCTTTTACAATTTAATGGCTATTTATTGTGAAATTAGATCTTTGGTAAGAGGGATCGAGAGGTGATTACTACAGGTAATCACATGAATAATATAATTAAACATGGATCTTTAGAGATAGTGATTTAGCTCATGTGAGATTGTAACCTATGTTTATGCCAAGCTATTATGTATAAGGGTACATTGAGATCCACAAAATTAAATTAGAGCATGCAATCACAAGAGTACATGAAGGCCTAACACAAATACATGTGACTTATCTAAAGGGGAAATTTCGTATAAATCAAGGAATCAACTGTTAACTAGAAATAAAATTAAACTACACAAGTTGACCTTAGCTAATCTTAGGAGGTGACATTAGAATCCAAATCCTAGAGCCCTTTACCATTAGATGGTCCTATTAATTATTTTTGTAAGCTTTGCTTTCATATACTCTCAATTTATTTACTTTTAATGATCTTTTAGATAATAGAATTAATTTTAGGAGTTAGTATTTGATCGATCTTCCTTATGAGATGATACTCAGCTCACTTTTTTAATATTGCTTGTGTGATCCATGTGATTACAAATTTTTCACAACACATATATCTCAACATATTAGGACATTAATCATAAACTCATCTAGCAAAAATATAGCCTCATCCCTTTAATGATATAGTTTAGAAAATTAAATTATATGTAGGTCTTATATCCAGTGTCCCACACCACCAAATTTAGACTCAAGTTTTGAAAAGACTGCATGGCTAGGGGTAGATGAGCACTTTCCCAAACTTATTGCATCTTTATATAAAGATAACTGTTAGAGAAACCGATCATAAAGCATGTTATCTAAGGTATCCCCTAGAGTGGATCAACATCACATGTAAAAGAGAAGCTCTATCTCCAAAGACAAGCTAATCAATCTCCAAAGAGAAGCTAGTATGGAGATCATTCATGAAAAACCTCTCCTAAATAATAATAGTATCTAGTAATTAAATAAAAATGCTTAAAACATAATCGCAATACTGTGAAATGCTAAACATTTCTTCTTAAAAGAATAACTTAACAATTCGTATAAATTTATTAGGGTATGCATATATATATATATATCAACATAGTCATCATTACATAGCATACAAGTTATTAATTACTTCTAATTTCCATTGGAACCGATTCCTTATAAGTATGTCTTTTAGTGTCTTTGCTATTTTAATAGTCCAAAGTCAATATATGATAGTCCCAAACACTGTCATCCTTACATGTGTATTGTTAGGGCCTAATCTTCTGTGTATAGGAATAATGGTATGCATATAAGAATATGGTCATCTATACACAAGTATCATTCAAAGTTTAGTCATCCATGTATAGGAATCATAGTCCATAAAAAAGTAGGGTCATCCATACATAGGCACAATCTATAGTGAAATCATCTATGCATGTGGTCTAATCACATAGTCCAATACAGGAGATTTATTATGTTAATTCTTAATCTATTAATATTTAATAAGGTTCCATGGAATAAATGAAGTGACTCATAAATTAATCAATCAAATGAAATAATTATAAGTTTAAAAGATTAGAATGAAGATCCTTAATGACCTATAAATCTTAATTTATACGTACATTAGGTATTAATGTAAAAACCCACCCTTTAAAATTGTTAAAAAAAAAATTGCATTCCCCCAACTTTCAGCAACCATGGCACCATACCACACTAAATGAGAACTTCTTGTGTGGGCAGTAGGCATGGCATTATGGCACTATGTTTTTTGCCTCTTTTAAAAGTTTGAAATTTTATTGTTCATTTTATCATTTTTTAATCCGTACTCCTAGCAACCCCAACTATGCATTCTAAACATGTTATATGCATCTTAAAAAAACAAAACAACTCTAATAACAAATTTTAAATATCTAAATTAAGTATTGCCATTAAACTACCTTAAAGAGAAAAAGTGGAAGAATTGAGAAGGATGAGCTTTTATTTTGTTATGAGCATTTTATAATCATCTCAAATCTTCATTAACATGAAGATTTGAAGTACCACCATATACCTTATAGAGAGAGAAAGTAAAAGCAAAAGAAAGGTAGAGTTTTGTTTTGTTTTTTTAAGGAGTATCAACCCATCCATAAGCATCACAGCTCAAGCAAAACACCATTCAATCGATTAAATTACAACCATTAAACACTTTCCCAAATTTGCCATGAATGACCCATAGAGAGAGAAAATGATAAGAGAAGGGTCGAAAGGTAAAGATGAAATCATATGATGTTTTTAAATACATTGTAAGCATTCAAGCAAGGCAAGAGCATCATTTATGTCATTAAAAGAATCAAACAAGTAAATAGTCAAATTCACCATTTAAGCTTCCAATTTGTTTAGAGAGAGACATAGAACACATGAAAGGAAGGATTCAACACTAAAATGAAACTTAGTAAGACGAGAGGCATCTTATTTGGTGGGCTTTGGGTTTTATTCTTTAAAGTCCCTTTTCCTTCTTGTTCCTCTCCTTCGTTGCTCATTCTCTCTCTCTTTCTACTTGGTCTATTTGTTTTCTACCTCTCAGTTCTCTCTCTGCCTTTAGGCACTGATTAAAAAGAATGGAAAGAACAGAGAGAATGTAATAAACAAATGTACTAAGTTGTCTCCCTTATCTTAGCATATCTTTATCTCTCTCTCTCTCTCTCTCTCTCTCTCTCTCTAATTTATAAATTCATGAAGTCTGTCATCCTTCTCTGACAAGTACTATGGCAATTGAAATTATAACTTCATTTGTTCAATATTAGGTATAAAATTTGTTACCAATTAAGAAAAGATGCATATTAAATTTTCAACTTTTTGGGTTCGTTACTTCTATAGCTTCAATTTGTTTATGAGAATTATATTTTAAAATAGGCTAAAATTACATTTTAGTCTCATATATTTTAGCCCCATGAAAATTATGAGTTTTGCCTTAAACTTTTACTAATTATATTTTGACCTTAGAATTTCACCTAAAAACTTTTATTCTTTTTATAAATATTTTTCTTATATTTTCAAGATATTTTTTGTCTTGGAAGTTTTTAGAAAATAACTCCCAAATTTTTTATTTTATAATTTCTTCTAATTTAGTAATTACTAATAATTCAAAATAATTCTAAAAAATTTCAAAAAAATCATATTAAATCTTTAAAAATTTTAGAAAATTTTCTTTATGTTTTATAAATATAACATTCACTAGGTCTCTATAATTTGGCCATAAATCGATTCCTAATTATTTTCTTAATATTATTTAATTTATTTTAAATTTCTTAAATATTATTCAATAATTCCTAATCAGGAGGATAATATTACAGCTAGCATTTATTTTTCTTATAATGTTAGACTACAACTACAAAAAGGAATTATTGAAAAATATGGTCTTTCTAAAGCAAAATATTTTGTCAAAAATGATGAGCACTCACTCCTTTACACCAAAAAAAAAAGGGAAAGAAAAACAATAAAGGAGAAAAGAAGAAGGACTTTATTGATCATAATTATTTTACAACTCTTGCTTTGTACCAAATGCATACCACAAGGGGGATTTATGCTACTCAAGAGAATAATTTAGAGGTATGTATTAATGACTTAGAATATGTAAATATATGAACAAAACTCAAATAACTAACTAAAATTAGGATTTCTTAGGTAGCCAACACAACTTTGAGTAAACTAGACATAACTTATTTTAGAAAACTCCAATTCATGGATGGTTTGATGCATCTAAAACTAGACTTCTTAAGCTTTCCAACAAGCCATAATTCATCCAAATTCATTCATAAATGAGAGAGATATGATTTTTGGAAGTTGACCAAAAATTCTAGATTTTAAGAGCAATAAATTCAAGTTTACTTTCCAACTTCCCCCCTTAAACTTGAATCTTTACGAATTCTAAAAAACATTCTTAGCTTTTGAAATAAGTCAAGCTTAAGGGGCTTTGTGAAAATATCAAAAAATTGTAGAAGAGACTTCATAAACTTAATCTCTATCTCCTTGTTAGCAATGCATTCAGTGGTAAAATGAAATCTTATATCTATGTGCTTGCTTCGATCATGAAATATTGGATTCCTTGCTAAGGCTCAAGAAGATTTGTCCTCAATCAATTTCAAAGGCTTCTTATTGAGGCAAATGTAACTCCTTTAATAATTTCCTTAGCCAATTAGCATGATAAGCATAGGAAGTAATAGCGACATACTCTGATTCATATGTAGAGAGTGTGACAATGGATTGCTTCTTGGAACCCCATGAATTTACATTTCCTTCATAGAAGAATATAAACCCAATTGCACTTTTCCTATCATCAATATCTCTAATAAAGTCACTATCACAGTAGCCTTCAAGCTTTAAGTCCTTTGAGAATGAATAAAACAACTTATAATCAACTGTTCCTTTAATATAGTGAAGAATTCTCTTAGTTGTCTTATAGTGAGAACTTGAAAGATTTTCCATGAAAGGACTTACTAGCCTAATAGTGTAAAGAATATCAAGTCTTGTACAAGTCAAGTATCTAAGACTTCCAACAAGACTCTTGAACAATGTGGGATCCACTTTCTCTTGAGAAGCATCTTTCTTAGACAACTTCTTCACACTTTATTGGAGGAATAACTAAGGTACAATCCACCATTTTGAATTTCTTTAGTAATTCCTTTGCATAGGTTTGTTGAGAAATGAAAACTCCATCCTTCATTTGCTTTACCTCCATGCCCAAATGATAAGCCATAAGACCAATATCAATCATGTCAAACTCCTTTAACATAGTCTTCTGAAAATCTTCAAATATGTTCGAATTATTGACAGTGAAAATTAGATAATCCACATAAATGCAAACAATCAATATGTCTTTATTTTGTTTCTTGACATGGAGGACATATTCATGAATCTAGTAAAGCCATTCTCTTAAAAATATTTGTCAACATGGCTATTCCAAGATGTTGGTGCTTACTTTAAGCCGTATAGCACTTTCTTCAACTTTAGCACTATGTCATCATTGCCTTTTTACCATGTAACTCATAGGTTGCTCAAGGTAGAGTTCTTCCTTAAGATAGTCATTCAAAAATATAGATGTAACATCTAGCTAATGAATCTTCCAATAATTATAGGCCTAACCAAATAGTCTCTATGTGAGCAACAAGTGCAAATATTTCTTCATAGTCTATGCCTTCCTTTTACTTGTACCCCTTGGTGACAAGCCTTGTCTTGTATCTTTCTTTCTCTCAATTGCATTTTTCTTCAATTTGAACACCCATTTGACTCTAATGGCTTTATGGTCCTCTTAAAAGTCTTGCCAATTCCCAAGTCTCAATCATCTCAATGGCTAGATTTCTTCATTCATGGATTGAACCCATCTCTTATCCTTGACAGCTTCTTCAAAGCTTAAAGGTTCATAATTAGCATAAAAACAAAACAAAGAAACACCATCTAACCTTTGAATTTCATTGTAGATGTCAACAAACATTCTAAATTTCCTCCCTTCACTTGAGCTTGAGCTTGAGCTTGAACGTTAACTTAGAGATAAGGATGGTGATGCAATCCCTTAGGGCAATTGAGGTGGTGAAAATATTGGAAAGTCTTGTTTTTGAAAAACTTCATCATTGGAATATTCCTCTTCAAAATATGGGAAGAAATTATAAGATTACTCCACTTGAAAACTCCAATCCCACACTTCTTCTTCATTGAATTCAACATATCTATTGATTACTATCTTCTTTGAACTTGGATTGAATGACATATAGCATTTAGATTTTTCATCATAGCCAGTGAAAATATATTTTTCATTTTGATCATCAAGTTTGAACCTTTTTTTATCCAATACATAAATATGGGCAATGGAATGAAGCCAAACATTCTCAAATGTGAAATGCTTGGCTTCCACCCACTCCAAGTTTTTTGAGGCGTCACATCCTTTAAACTTTTGGTTGGATAATAGTTAGACAAATAAACTGCACAAGACACAACTTTAGCCTAAAACTCTTTTGACATGTCTTTACTCTTCATCATTGATCTAGCCATATTTAAAATAGTTCAATCCTTCCTTTTGGCCATATCATTTTTTTAAGGTAGTCTAGGCAGAATGAGAGGACAATGAATTCCATTCTTTTCACAGGAGTTCTTGAAATCATTGGATGTAAATTCTCCCTTTTTATCAGTCCTTAAAGCTTTGATTTCATACCCACTTTCCTTTTCTACAAGTGTTTTGAACTTCTTAAATACATTAAAAACTTTGCTCTCTTATTTTTCAAAAAATACACCCATATATATATATATATATATTTTACTATAGTGATTAATGAAAAGTAAGAAATAAGAATTTTTACTAAAAGATAAAGGCCTGATTGGACTATAAACATCGACATGTACTAAAAGGCTTAGACACTTTTGAGATAGTTTGCTTTAGGAAGCTCTTCCTTGTTTGTTTAGCAATTAAACATGCTTCACGTAGTGGATTAGGATAATTAATCCTTGGAATTCCTTTCACCATCTTCTTCCTTTCCAAGGTCTTAAGTCCACCAAAATGCAAGTGTCATAATCTTATATGCCACTTCCAAGAAGAATCTTTCACATAAGCTTTTAAGCACATGGCTCTAACAGTTTGAAAAGTAAGTGAGTACATTATATTTTTTGTCATTAACACGTTAGCAACAAGATCACCATTTCTATCCGAAGCCAAAGACTGTGATCCTCCATGTAAATTTTACAGTGACTTTTTTCTAATAGTGGTCCCAAACTCAAAATGTTGCTTCTTAGTTGAGGAATGTAGTAGACATTAGGAATCATTTTATAACTACCATCTTTCAATTGAAATAGAATCATACCTTTGCCTTACTCCAACTTGGAATTGTCTCTAAACATCAGTTGCCCATGAAAGTTGCTATCAAGCTTCACAAATTTACTTTTATCACAGTTCATGTTGTAGCCAGCACCGTTGTCAAGGAACCAAAAATTACTTTCTTCTTGGACATCTTTGACTACGAGCAACAAGGCCTCTTCTTTGTGGCCTAAGATACTCAACAATGTGGCCTGGGAGGTCCGTGACGGTGGCCATAGTCATTTCTGGAAGGATGTTTGGTTGGACAATGGAAGATGTAACCTTGAAAGAGCTCATACACCCCCTTCTGCTGATCTAGCCGAGACGTTAATAACTGACTGGATTTCTGCAGAAGGTAATTGGAGTTTTGAGCGTCTAAGAGACGTGTTGTAGCAAAGGATATTCTGCGACTTCACGCACGTTTGGTACCCAATGCAGATGACGGACCCGATTCCACCGTTGGAAGCCCAAAACGGATTGTTGCTTCACCGTCGGATCGATGTACAGGTCCTTATGTGGCTTTGATGGGAGGTTAAAGGAAGATCTTTGGAGGCGGGTTTGGAGATGAAAGGGCCCTGAGTGGATTCAAATATTCATTTGGCAAGCTTTAAGTGATAAGTTGATCACACGTAATAGAAGAAGTGGGCCAATTGTTCAACGCTGTGCGAGGAATGCAGATTGAGTGAGGAATCAATTCTTCATGTGTTTAAGAGACTGTCGCAAGGCTGCCATGCATTGGAATAGGCTTCTCCTTTCCAGCTTATTGTCCGTCTTTTATACACAAGAACGCGGAGTGGTTCATGAGCAACTTAACAGACAGCCATAGCCATGATCATTAGAAGGTGAGACCTCCCATTTTCAGAGTAACTTGCTGGCATTTATGGAACTGGCTTAACGCTAGAATCTTTTATGAAGAGGCACAGAAGCCACATGATGCTTTGAAGACAATTATTAGGTATATGGAAGATTTTTCTTGCGGGTAAGAAGGTGGAGGGGTGTGAAACCAAGTACTAGATGGATTGACCGGCCCCCCGCCCCCTGGTTGGAGGGGGTGGTGTTTCCCTCCTTGTGGTTGGTTTAAGCTGAATGTAGATGGGACTGTTAAGGGGCAATCTGGCTTAGCTAGATGTGGGGGTTTGATAAGGGGTGATGCTGGCCCATGGGTCAAAGGTTTTACCAATAATCTTGGCCAGTGCACCTCTATAGAGGCGGAACTTCAGAGTGTTCTGGTTTGGAAATAGCTCAGGGAGTGGGGATTGATAAAATTATTATTGAGAGTGACTCCCAGGTAGTTGTGACTATGCTTAGTAAGGTTTTAAATTGTGTTAAAGTTTTAAATTGTGACTGCATCATACCATGTCATTGCAATATTGCGGATGCGGTCCGCATCGCATCCGCATTAATACAGTATCCACAATTTGTTTTATAGTACCCACAGCGTTTACAACCGCAACCGAATTTAAAACTATCAATCTGCAGGATTCAGAAGGGGCTCGCAAACAGATTTTAGGTCGTACCAAGAGGTTATAGAGCTTGATTGGCAGGTTCAAGTTCTTTACACATGGAGAAAAGGAAATACTTGCGCGGATATGTCAGGAGCCTCAACTCCACGTCTTATTTCTTAGTTTTTCTTCTTTTTTTTTTTTGGGGGCGGTTTGCCCGTTTCGCCAAAATATATATATATATATATATATATCTCATATCTCTGAAGAGTGGGTCACGAACAAACAGAGGATAATATGAAAATAAAGGTCAGTTGTTTGAAATAAAATTTTTTTACCATATTAGGGACTTGTTGCTATTTATCTCAAAAAGAATATTTTAATTTTTTTAATAAGAATTTTAAGGTTGAGTGTAATATTGTGCTAATTCTGTATCTCGGGACCAAACTAATAATTCATGGACGCCACAACTGTCAAGGACTTGACATTGTCAAAAGGAGAAATAAATTCCTTCACATTCAACAACGACATCTACTTGTATCCTGCTATGTAAGAGGGATCCACCTTAATTTAAATTCTGTTTTTCATTTAATTTAATTTTCATCCTTTACCCCCCCCCCCCCCCCCCAAAAAAAAAACTGACATCCCTTGGTCCAATATGACAATCCTAAGCTCCTGTATTATTCCATTC
Source organism: Erythrophleum fordii (assembly GCA_032878935.1). Lineage (NCBI taxonomy): Eukaryota > Viridiplantae > Streptophyta > Magnoliopsida > Fabales > Fabaceae > Erythrophleum > Erythrophleum fordii. The sequence continues at coordinate 39,515,743 of JAVQMF010000053.1, read as the reverse complement.
ATTAAAATAGTCCACCATTGCGAGTGTGATCTGGAATTGTTCTTGTAACCATTTAACTTCATTTTGCGTTTATCAGTTTGCTACTTTGGCTGAGTTGGTCTGAGTTGCCGTTTCCCAACTATATGCTCTCGTGTAATTCTGGGAAAATGCAGACTTTTTTTTTTTGGGGGTGGGGGGGAAGAGTTACATTACATGGCTTTTTGTAATTACTGTATACGGGCTACAGTTACATTTCATAATATATCATCTCGTGCGCAATAACCATAATAGTAATCTTGATAATACAATAATACCTCAAAATTGTACATTTACATCGACTGTTTCCAATTTCACATAACAGCATTTAATTCATGATATGGCTGTTGCTTTATGCGAAGGGAATTATATAGTGGTGCATCCCATAAGGGAAACAGGAAAAACAACAAAAGGGAATTCATTCATAGCATACTCGCTAACATCTCAGTTTTGCAATAGTACCAAACATATTCACAATTTCCCTTCATTTATGGCCATGCAATTCTTGAGGTGTAAGAATTTTCTAAAGTTATTTATTGTAAAATTTTTATAAAGTTTGAAGAGAGAGTCATGTAGAAAATGAAGGTGTGTAATTATTTTCTCTTTTTTTTTTCACACTCCCTATTTTCACTCTTTTCTTTTTAAACTCTAGACAAATTTTACAATAAAAAAATTTAGAAATCCAAACTCATTCTTGAGACCTTCATCTCGAGACAGGTACTAATTGTGTATCAGCTTGAGAATCTGCATACATTCCTCCCTGTCATGAATGATTATTTACAATATAGGCTTGAAAGAGTATATCCTTTCTTCACCATTTTCTGGGAAACTGGGAAAAGCCAGACCAGCACTAGCTCACCTACCAGAAGTTGTGAGCATTATTATGTGATGTGACCAGGTAACGAGCCCACTCATACTTTGCACCGACAATCTAACCGATCAAGCGCAGCATCACTACCCAATAACACAGCCCAAAAAAAAATAAAACATGAAAGATTAACAAATTAAGCATATATGAAGAAGAACAAAGAGGGTAGAACCAGCTTATCTGCAAATGAAGCATATGGAAGCTTTTATAGCCATTCAAACTCTAAACAGTCACAAATGAAGTTAATTGCTAGAAATTATACCTAACATCTTGAAACACGTAGGAAAGCCGTCTGGGTTGGTCAAGATGGAAACCGTCGTCGAAATTCTGTGAGTAGCTAACGGGATCATATTGAAATGATGGAGGCTTATTTGATCCATAGAAAGTCTTGCTTTCTTTGATGAACTTCCTGAGGAGATTTCTCCACCTTCGGCCCCTCTTGCTGGGACAATTCTGGATGCGAGAGTACTGAAATTCGTCGTGCACCGGAAAGCACGACGGCGACATCATGCAGCTGGCGCCGGAGATGTACGAGGACCGCTGCCCTACTTTGAGATCTTTTTCCATTGGAACTGAGATGTGAGTGTGATATTCAGATTTTGTTTTTTAACCCCTGCTTTCTTTACCTTCTCATTGATGTGTGTTTTGATGAATGATATGATAAAGTTGGATGAGGTAATAGTTGTCAACTTGTTACCCTTCATAGCTAGCTAGTACTATACAATAGGGTAGCATTTATTCTAAAATAATTTTTTTGAGATCTCTAAATTACATAATTTATGTTTATTTTAAATATATATATTTACTTTTCTAAATTAAATACGATGAAATGCCCTAAAAATAATAATAATTTTTTTATTAAAGATGTAATTTATTATTTAATATATATTTTTAAAATTTTCTTTTAATATTATATATTCTATATGGAGAATTATAAATTTAATTTATTTTACAATCTTATTAAATTTACAACAATAATTAATAATATTATTATTATTGGAATTAAACTATATTTATGAATTACTTAAATAAAAAATTATTTCATGAATATTTTTTTTAATATTTTTTCCAAACAATTTTACAATATGCTAAATTTTAAAAAAATTAATTATTTCATATTGATTTAGTATATATTATATTATATAAATAATAAATAAATATCTTTTTAATCAAAATAAATATAATTGCATTTTATGTTTTGTTGCAAGAAAAATAAATATAATTTATGTTTATTATTTCAAAGGAAATGAATATATATTTAAAAAAACGTCATTTAGATATTTCCAAAAACAAAACAAAAAAAGTTACCCTCCAAATGTTCTCTCCTTCTTCGAGCTCTATGAAATGTTCTCACGCCGTTTATTTTGTTTCTCTTTATTCTTACGTACTTGTCCTTGTCCCTTAGGCCCACATACAACATGTGAGGCTATGATTGAATAATGACCGTTGTGCAGCTACTGATATATCAAATTATCACTTTAACCAAGCATTTATATCAGTATTAAATTCAAAATGAAGCTGCAACTGGATGGAATAAGGGGTGTTCGGTAAATTATTAAATTCAACAAGCCATCTAGGGTTTGGTACTTGAAGGAAAAAATGAGATGTTATATCTTTAATATATATATATATATATTACTGGACTTATTAAAAACAATATAAATGATGTGATTAATTAGTGGTTTGGCATTTGTTTTAAATCTCTCCAAACGTCATTTTGTTACGCAGCTACAAATTTTGGTTTAAAGTTTGTTAGACATATGTCATCCATTCTTTGGGAAAAGACAATTATTTGCTGGAAGAGAAATTTGAAAATAATGTTTTATGAAAAGCGACTTCAATATGCTGCCAAAAGAACAAGGATCATTAAAAAAAAAAAAAGAATTGAAAATGGTGTCGCTACTTATGCCACTCATCCAAACACCTCACATTTTAATTATTTTTTACTTCTATAATTCAAATTAAAGAACAAAATCTTTTCCCATAAGAGAAAGATCATCTTATAAGATAGAAAAGAAGAGTAACTTGGTGTACGGGACCCACTGAGGAAGATTTCGTCCACTTATTTCTTATCTTCTTTTTTTTCTCTTTTAAATTACAGGTGTGTAGTTAACTCCTAGATTATTAAAAACAAAAAACAAAGAAAAGCTGTCCCCAATTAGAAATTAAAAAAATGTATGGGATCCATTTAAATAGATCTCACCTTCTCTCTTTTTTTTTTTTTCTCCTTTTTCTTTTACATTAAAGCTGCTCAGTTAACTCCTAAAAAAACAAAAGCAAAAACCTGTGTTCCCAAATGAGAAATATATCTTTAAGCTTGCCCCTATTGAGTTGAACTATTAATATTATCTATTTATTGAGTTTCCAAGATAGGGTAGATCAATGTATATCAACCGGTGAAATTATCACGTTTTGATGATGGGATTGATAACATGCATCCACCATTGTAAATATTGTACGATAAAAAGAAAGGACGATACGAAATTATGAAGCTAGCTAGTCTTCCTTTTTTTTTTTTTTACCAAGCAAAAACAGTAGTTAGATCCATTATTTCTTTCCAAACTTGAGAGAGACACAGAAATTTACTAGAAAAACATTCTGAACAAACCATAAATTAAACGACATTATCAACTTTGAAAGAGCAATAAATTGTAAGATCGAGGCATGTGACTTGGGTACAAACGCAGCTCCACTAGCCACTACACCTACCCATATGTGTATGTGGGGACATAATAAGCTTGTCGTATTTCCTAAATTCACGAAGGAGTGAAGCAGATGACAGTGTCGTTTGCAAAACATTTCAGTCCCTTTGGTTTTAGTGCCGTCTCTGTCTTGGATTCCTTTCATTTCTCGATTCTCATCCCGGCAAATTTGTTCATATTGCATCGCTCAGATTTATAGCAACGGCTTTATATATATATATAAACCATGACCCAAGTTTTCTTCTTTTGAAATGTGAAGTCTTTTGAGAGTCAACAGGTTTTTGCCATTCAATTCAAACTAATTGGCTGGTGATATGATAGATAGCATAATCCATTTTGGAGCTGTGTATGTTTCGTCGTGACTAACATAGACAAGGTTAGGGCTATCTATTATCTAGGGCCAAGAATCTGATGCACATGTTGAGCAGAAGAAAGGATCAGAATGAGTGTTTGGCCACATGCATAGCAGACCTTTGGCTTTGTAATTTTTGGTAAATTCGGTTGCAGTCAAGATTTTTACTCGGATCTTTTAATCTTAGAACCTGTTTGGTAGTCTTGAAAGAAAGGTAAGGAAAGAGAGAGGGGGGGGCGAGGGAGAGAGATATGAAAAGAGCCAAAAATCAAGGTTTAAATTGAATTCACTCATAAATTCCATCTTTCATGTTAGGCTGTACTGTTTATTGTATCAAAATATTTAAATAATGTTACTGTTTAAGAAAGAAGGAGAGAGTAAATAAAAAAAATATTATTTTATTTTATTTTGTTTAGGAAAATTATAGCTAAAAATTTCAAATTAAAGATATTTATATTGAATATATTAAAATTTTAAAATTATTTTGATATGCCCAATAATAAAAAAAATGTAATTTAAGGTATTGAATTGTAATTTTGTTATGCAATTTAAATTTTTTATTTTTAAATCCTTTAAAATAATTTTAAAATTTAAGGTACTATAATATAAATATCTTTAATTTAATTAAAATTAGTTTTTTAATATTTTTTGCTCCAAGAATGTTTTAATCATCTATTCCTCATTCATTTCTATTCTCGTATTATTTTGTACCCTACCAAATATCAAAATTAAAAAAATATTCTCATTCATTTTCAATCATATCAAATATAATTTTAGATCACATAATTTCATGCTATTCTCCTTTCCATTCTTTAAAAAATCTTTTTACTCTACAAAAGACGACTTAGAGGGATTTAAATATGTGTTTCCATCATTTGGTCTTTAGCTCTTGCTGGAGTTGAAGAATTCAATGTACAGTGCGCTACGTTCTCCTAATTAAATAACTATAAAAAATGTGTTCAACTATGTGAATGATTATAATTAAAATGACACAAAGTTAAATTAATTGAGGAAAAATTAAAACGTTGTATTAAACAACATAAAGGTATAAAATTTCATAAAGAAAAGAAAAATAGAGGCGCAAAATTTTGTATTTAAGCCCTTTTTTTTTTAAGTCATTGCAAGGTTGGAGCTCCAGGCCCATCTTCTAGTGATTTTTTCGACCTGTCGTGTAAAAAGGACCAATCAGGTGAAATGGGTGCTTAGAGATCTGGCCACATTCGAAGCTTATATTTTGAGTGAGGGCCCATTCAGGTTTTGAATTAAATCAAATAACTGCTAAAAATGATTTTTTTTCTAAAGAAAGACTCTTTTAAAAATAAAAAATAAAAAGTAAAAGACACGGTGGACAAGGTGGCAGCTTGGGTGAGGATTCCGTATTTGCCGATACAATATTATGATACAAAGATTTTACGCTGTATGAGTAACGCAAGACGGTTAAAGTTGACCTTAACCCCTCTACGCATGCTCGCGGCCGGTATGCATGTATTTGTGTGGAGGTTGATTTAGAAAAACGATTGACTCCTTTCTCAAAACTTAAAGGCAGATCCTATAGAATCGAATATGAAGGGCTTCATCTTTTGTGCATGCATTGTGGTAAAGTTGGCCATTATATCGAAGGTTGTCCGTTGAAAGCTTCAAAGACGATGTATTGAGAGGAGGCGCGGTCGGTTGCAGCAGGGGTTGCCACCTTCCACGAAGACTGCACCACCATTGCCGGAGTTCCAGGACCTTGGAAGGTGCTGCAAAAATCACGGAGAACTAGGAGAACCAAAGAAGGAAATTCAGTTAATCTAGTGCCTAATAGTTCAGGACCTCGATTTGGTTTGCTAGCTAACATGGTGGGGACGTTCGAGGAGGATCACGTGGGATCTGACCATGGATTGGATTCAGGAAATAACGTGGACAACAATCCACGTTCACTTTTGACAAATCGGGCATCACGTGAGGAGGGGATGGTTAAAAGGACTGCGAGTATGGGCTCTTCTAAGATTGATCCAGTGGCGTATTTCAAGGTGGGGTTAGCTGATAAAAATATTCAGAATTTGGGCCCTAAATCTGCTAAGGCTAGGAGATTCCCTCAAGCTAAGGAAAAGCAGAATGCTTTAGGCCATGAACTGGTCAATCAGGTTGGAGGTAGGCTCGCCCATTCGATTGTTGGACCCAAACTGAATTCTCAAGGCATTCAACTTCGTTCCTCTGAAAGCTGCAAGCCTCGGGGCATGCTGTCATGCATTGGAAATGAATCCCTCATGTTTGAATTGCTTATTTTTTCTCATGTTACTCACAAAATTTATTTATTTTTCTCTTTTCTCTGTTTTTTTTTCTTTTTTAATACATCCCTTCTTAGAGACATCATGAATATTCAAACATGAGGGAATCCGGGCTCGTCATGCATTAACCCCGAGCAACCTGATCCTGGTAATGAAGGGGGCAATGTGGACCCCATGGAACATGATTGTGCAGCGTTAGCTCCACGTGAGTACTCTGTGTCTGCTGGTGTGCCCAACCACGTGAACAGTGGAGTGGGCGACGCCATGCAACTCGCGTGATCCTTCTGTGTTGAGGTTATTCATTTGTGCTTCGGGTCTCTCCTTCTTTTAACCGTTTTTATGAATAGAGTTTTCTGTTGGAATGTCATAGGTGCTGGGGGCAAGAGCCTTCATTACCACCTTAAATTTTTTCTTTTGTGAGCTTCACTCTCCTGATTGTACAGCTTTGGTCGAGACAAGGGTGTCGGGTGATGATGCTAAAGCCAAACTTGAGAGGCTTGGCTTTGATGGTTGTTTTATCGTGCCAAGTTCTAGTTTTTCTAGGATCTATGGGTTGCCTGGAAAACTTCTAAAGCGACGGTTATAGTGGAACGTTACATTGATCAACTTATTCATCTTTTGGTGTTGATTAATTCGGACAATCCTCTTTTTCTCATGGCGGTATATGCTATTCCTAACCCGAACATGAAAAGCTCTTTGTGGAATGTTCTTACTGATCTAGCTGATAATATGACTACTCCTTGGTTGGTTACCGGTGACTTCAGTGATTGTCTTGGCCCTCACGAAAAGAAAGGTGGTACCCCGGTTTGCCTGTCAAGGTGCTCTACCTTTAATTTCTTGATAGAACTAATAGATGCGGCCTCTTGGATCTTGGTTATGTGGGGTCTTGTTCCACCTGGTTTGGCCCCAAGGTTTGAGAGGATTTTTGAACCCCTTGATAGGGTGTTGGGTAATGCGTCGTGGGTTACTTATTTCTGGACTGCACTGTGAAGACCCTTGCACGGGTCAAGTTCGCCAACCACCAACCTTTATTTATTTGCTTACATGACTCTAGTTGCAATGACAGGAGTAAGCCTTCTTTCCGACTTGAAGCGCCTTGATTTAGTCATAAGGATTATGCTTCTTTCCTTAAAAAGTTCTTGGAGACTTGATGTTCAGCTCAATAATGCTCTGAACCTCTTCAGAGAAGATGATCAGGACTGAAATAAAAATGTCTTTAGCCATATTAAGAAGCGGAAGAGTGTCGTCATCAAACATATTTATGTAGTATCTAGAGTAGTCCTTCGTTCCCCTATTCCAGTTTTATGAGGAATGTTGAAAATTCGCAGCAGGATGAGTTGGAAGAGGTCCTCCTTTAGGAGGAAATTCTCTTGTTTCAAAAGTCCCATTCTTCTTGGATTCAACCTTTTCTCAATAAAGTTATCTCTCCCTTTCAAGTTAGTTTTATCCTTGGAAGGTGTATTTATTAGGCAGGAAATTATCCACTTCTTGAATAAGATGATAAGTAATAAGCGATTCTTTGCCATTAAGATTGATTTGAAAAAAGCCTATGATTGACAGAGATGGAACTTTATTGAAAATATTCTCCAAAAGTTGGGCCTCTTTCATTAAATCATCATGCATTGTATTACCTCTCCCACTTTGAATGTTCTTTGAAATGGAGATAAGACGGAGTTCTTTCAGCCCTTAAGAGGAATTAGACAAGAGGATGCCCTTTCCCCTTATATATTTGTGCTTTGTATAAATAAACTTTCTCATTTGATTAAGGAAGAGATGCAACATGGTCACTGCAAACCATTTCATTTTGCTAGGAGGGGGCCACGTATCTCTTATCTCATGTTTGCAAATGATCTTCTTTTATTTGGCAAGGCTTCTTTGGAGCTGACCGTGTGTATCAAACATTGTCTTGTTCTTTTCTGCCAACCTGCTAGTCATAAGGTCAATCATGGTATATCTTAAATTTTTTTTTCCCCAGGAATGTTCCCACTATGGTTAAAAACTCTTTGGCTTCTGTCTGTGGGTTTTCTTTATCTTACGACCTTGTGTCTTGTCGGGGGGTTCCCTTAAGCAAAGGTAAAAGGTTGACGTTCACTTTCAAGTATATTTTAGATAGAGTTAGACAACAGCTAGCGAGGTGGAACGCTAACTGTTTATCTCCGGCAAGATTACTCTTACTAGGTCAATTATTAGTGCCAGCCCAGTCTATATGGGTTGCTAAAATCCCTGTCGGAATTTGTAGCGACATCGAGAAGCTTCGAAAGAATTTCATTTGGGGTGATGATGCTCATTTGGCAGGTTGAATTATCCTCTGTGAGCCCAAATGGCTAGGTGGATTGGGTTTCAGGAATCTGACTCCCATGAATAAAGCTTCTCTTGCTAAGTTTACTTGGAAATTTGCTAAAGTTCTCTAATAATTTGTGGTGTCAAGTCCTATATGAAAAGTATGCAGGCCAAAAGGAGTACTAATGCTTTCAAGTACAATGATAGTGATTCACAAATTCGGATTCTCTGTGAACCTAGGAGTTACGTGCATCTCAATAAGAATTATTTAAATTAAATCTAAATAATCTAAATTTTTTTATTTTTTCATATAAAACATCATTTTTTTGTAGTTAACAGTATAAAATTATTTTTAGTTTATATTTTACATCTTTTAAATATAAAAAAATTTTAAATTGAAAAAAAAATTAAATAATTCAAATTAGATCTAAACGGTTAGAATAAGATAAATGCAAGATCCTATGCAGTGACTACCTCCTTTAGAAAATCATTTGCCAGCAAAACGAGCTAGTTCGCAATGGTCCTTGTCGCAAATTAGGAATGGCAATTCCACTTGTTTCTTTACAGACTCTAGGGTTCAACCTAACCTCCAGCTACGCGATGTGTGTATTAGTTCGATGGAGAGTGGTCTTCTTCTCTCTAAAGTTAGCGATTGGGTTGCTCCTAGCGGTGATTGGAACTTTGCGAAAAATGCACCATTATCTCCCTGAGGACTTTTCTGATAAAATTCTGGCTATTGTTTGCCCTCATCCTCAACAGGGGGCTGACATGAGATCTTGATCCTCGAACGGTGAGCCCACTGGTTTCTTTAGTGTTCTAAGCGCCTATAATTTGTCAGCTGGCTTCCCTCAACGCCCCTTTCCATCAGTTTTGGAGTTAGTTTAGAAGTGGAAGGGTCCCGAAAGAATTAGAAGCTTCCTTTAGCTGATTCTTCATGTCCGTTTGTTGGAGAACTAGAAAATAGAAGCAAAAAGCTACTGAAGCATAAAGATAATATCAGCAAACAAGAAAAGTAAACGAATAGTTGCAGCAGAGAAAAAACAGAGGAAAATATGCTCAATAATAAATGCTGTACTACTTTTATTTCTGAATCAATGATGCCCATTTATGGGCTTACATGCAACCGAAAAGAATCAACAAATACTGAACTAAATCCCTATTTTAATGCTACTAACAGCCACTAACAGAGAAACTCAGAAACTTGCGGAAGAAGAAAATACAGATAACTTGGGAAGAAGAAAAAAATCTAGAACAAATTAAATCTAGCTTAACTAAGTCAAGCATGTGCCTTTTAAGCAGTCACAATCACGTGCAATTTTGAATCAGTTTTCAACACTCTCCCTTGATTCAAAGTTGCACACACCAAATAAGGGTCTGAAGTAGACATGCTTTTGAGAGAAGAAAGCCTTTGTAAATATATCTACAACCTGTATCTGTACTGCAGAACTTCAACATAACTTCTTCTTTTGCCACCTACTCACGAATAAAGTGGAAACGAATATCTATATGCTTTGTTCTTTTATGGAATATAGGATTTTTAGTCATTGCAATTGTGGCTTTATTGTCGCAGAAAATTTCAGTTGCAATTTCTTGCTTTTGACAAACATACGCAAGAAGTCTCCTCAGCCAAATACATTGACAAATTACAAAAGTAGCTGCCATATGCTCTGCTTCAGAAGATGATAAGGATGTAGTGGCTTGTTTCTTTAACACCATGTAATAGCACCTAATCCAAGATTGAAAACATTGCCTAACGCGCTCCTCCTATCATTCAAAGAACCTGTCCAATCACTGTTAGTAAAGCCTTGCAACCTAAAATTTGAAACTTGGATGTACCAAATTCCATAATTCAAGGTTCCAACAATATAACACAAGATCCTTTTTGCTGCTCCAGGGTGATGCTTTCAAGGACTACTCATAAACCTTGAGACAACACCAACAGAAAATGAAATATATGGCCGAGTATGTGTTAAATAAATCAAACCACCAACTAAGCTTCTAAAACTCCTTGCATCAACTTTTTCAGTGCCATCTTCTTATTGCAACTTATCATTCATATTCATGGGTGTAGCTGCAGCTTTACAATTCAGCATATTAAATCTTTTGAGAAGGTTTGTTGCATATTTCCTTTGTGATATAAATATTCTATTTTCCTCTTGTACCACTTCAAGCCCAAGGAAATAATGCAATGAACCTAAATCTGTCATTTCAAATCTACTCATCATTTTGGATTTAAATTCAACTATAAAAGAGTAATTTGAGCCCATATAAATGAAATCATCAACATATAAGCAAACAACAAGAACATCATTGGTACCTTGCTTCTTTACATAAAGTGTAGGCTCACTTTCACTTCTTTTGAAACTATTTTTCAGAAAATAGGAATCAATCTTGCTATACCATGCTCGTGGAGCTTGCTTCAACCCATACAATGCCTTTTTAAGCTTGTCAACCTTGTCTTCCATGCCATGAACGATGAAACCTTCTGGTTGGGTGACATAAACTTCTTCTTCCAGTTCTTCATTAAAAAATGCAGACTTGACATCAAACTGAAAAATAGGTCATCTAAGTTGTGTAGCCAAGGCTAATATCGATCTTACCATTTCAAAAAGTGCAACAGGAAAGAATGTGTCATCATAATCAACACCTAATTGCTGAGCATATCCCTTTGCTACCAACTGTGCCTTGTACTTTTGAACTTTTCCATCTACATGATACTTGGTTCTATAAACCTATTTTACTCTAATAGCATTTTTTTTCCTTCAGGAAGATCCACCAATTCCCAAGTTTCATTCTTTTTTATTACCTCAAGTTCTTCTTTCATAGCTTCACACTATTCTTCCTTACTTGCTACTTCATCAAAACATATAAGATCTGCAACAAACAAAGCTTGAGTTGTCTAATAAATCTCCCTCAGAGGTCTAAGTTTTCTTGGAGGAGTCTGATCTGAGGAGGATGAACTACTACTCCCACCATTTAAAGAACTAGAAGCTATTGAATATGAAGGAGTAGTGCTAGGTGAGCTTAGAGGAGACGGCACTACTTCAATAGTTAATGAGTCTTCATTAGTTAGCACTTCAATACCTATAACTTCATTATTCTCACACCAATTCCAACTTGCTTCTTCATCAAATACAACATTCCTACTAATAGCAAATTTTCCACTAATAGGATTATATAGCCTATAAGCTTTAGATTCAACACCATAGTCTACAAATATGCATTTTTCAAATTTTCTATCAAGCTTGCTATGCTTATGTGAGTCTATTAAGGCATAGGCAACACAACCAAAGACTTTTAAATGACTCACCCAAGGTCTTGTACCATGCCCAGCTTTATAAGGAGTCTTATTTAAGACAGCCTTTATTGGTGATAGATTTAATAGATACACTGCAGTGGATATAGCTTTTGCCTAAAATTTTTCTTAAAGTTCTTTAGCCTTTAGTAAGCTTCTTACCATCTCAACAATAGTGCAATTCTTCCGTTCAACTACTCCATTTTGCTCTGAAGTATATGATGCTGTTAGTTCCCTGCATAAACCATGTTCTTTATAAAATTGAGTAAATTCATGAGAAGTAAACTCAACACCTCTATCTGTTCGAAGTGTCTTTATGCTTCTTCCACTTTGCCTTTTAGCAAATACTTTAAATTTTTTGAAAGCTTCAAGCACCTCAAATTTGTTCTGGAGGAAGTAAACCTAGCTCATCCAACTATAATCATCTATAAACAGCAAGAAGTAACAACTTCCACCAAGAGATTAAGTTTTCATTGGTCCACACAAGTCAGCATGTATAAGATCAAGACAATCAGATGCTCTCTTGGATCTCCCAACTGGAAATGACTTTTTACATTGCTTTCCATATATACGACTTTCACACAAGTCTAAAGACTCAATCCTTGGTAACCTAAAAACCATTTCTTTTTGACTCAATAGCTTCATACCCTTTACATTCAAATGCCCATATCATAAATGCCATAATCTAGAGTCACTTATTTTTTTGACGACAAGAGCATGATTTTCTACACTAGTAACTTCAAGTGGAAACAACTTATTTGCTGCCATTTGAACATCTACAATAATCTTATTTGATTTTTTATCTTTAATCACACATGAGACATCATCAAAAAGGATAGAATACCCACTATCCATAAGTTGCCTAATACTTAACAAATTCAATGACAAACTTGGAATAAAATAGATATTATAGAGAAGTTTTACGTTATCATGACCATTTTTTATTACTACGGTACCTTTGCCTTCTACTTGCATCTGCTTGCTATCTCCAAGTGTCACCTTTACCTTGAATGTCTCATCAAGCTCCTTGAATAATGACTTTACACCTGTCATATGATTTGAACAATCGCTATCCAAAAACCAAGTGTTACTACTAATCACTGCATCTTCTTCATAGGCCATGAATAACTTGATCTCCTCCTCCTATTCTTTGGCATAGTTTGATTGCTTTTCTCTCTTCCAATACTCTGCCTTCACATGCCCATAGTGTTTGCAATGAAAACATTGAATACTTCTCTTGTTTTTCTGCTCATCATTAGTTTATTGTCCTATTCTATAGTGATCACCTTGACCACGCCCTCCACAACCACTGTGACCACCTCTGCTACAGAATCCACCTCTTCTGTTTCCCTTACCAACTGCTTTTCTTTGCTGATTAGATGACTCTCCCATCACTTGAAATGTGTTTTCTTCAAGTTTCTCAACCTGCTTGTTCAACCTTACTTCATGGGATTGCAAAAAGCCCATCAATTCATCAAATGAATATGTTGACAAATCTGTGGACTCTTCAATCGCTGCCACTAAATGATCAAACTTTAAAGCAAGACTTCTTAACACTTTAAAAACTATAGTTTGGTTAGAAATATCTTTTCCAAAAGATTTCATTTGATTCACAATTATAGAAACTCATGATAGAAAATCATGAACAAATTCACCATTTTTCATAAACAAAGTTTCAAAATCACGCCAAAGAGACTGAAGTTTTACTGTTTGTACCTTTGTAGAGCCTTGGTACATTTTTTGCAGAATTGTCCAAGCTTCCTTTGCCATGGTTGCTGCTACAATCTTTGAGAAAATTGTCTCATGAATAGCCTGTTGGATAAAAATTAATGCCTTCGAATCCTTTTTCTTGTTTTCTCTCAATCTAACTTCCTCATTTGTCTCAGCATACCCATTCTCAACCAACTCCCATAGCTCCTGAGACTTGAACAAGTTCTTCATTTTGATGCTCCAAAAATCATAGCATTCACCCTTGAAGACTGAAATTGATGGTTGTGTAACATTCACGACATTGTCATTTGCCGCCATGAGTCGAACGCCCACTTGTAGATCAAACCAGGCTTTGATACCACAGATGTTGGAGAACTGGAAAACATAAGCAAAAAGCTACTAAAGTTTAAAGATAATATCAACAAATAACAAGAAAAGCAAACGAATAGTTATAGTAGAGAAAAAATAGAGGAAAATATGCTCAATAATGAAGATGTTGTACTACTTTTATTTTTGAATCAATAATGCCTATTTATGGGCTTACATGCAACCAAAATAATCAACAAATACTGAACTAAATCCTTATTTTAATACTACTAATAGCCACTAACAGAGAAACTCAGAAACTTGCAAAAAAAGAAAATACAGATAACTTTGAAAGAAAAAAAAAATCTAAAACAAATTAAATCTAGCTTGACTAAGTCAAGTATGTGCCTTTTAAGCCCTCAAATCATGTGCAATTTTGAATCAGTCTTCAACACCGTTTACTCACTCACTTGCACAAGAGTCGTTGGAGTCGCTGTGATCCTTCCTCTCCTTGGTGTCCCGGCCAGGAGGAGAATGCGTTGCATGTTCTTCGTGACTGCCGCCATGCGTTCTTTTTCTGGTCGAATCTGGTTAAACCTTTACACAAAACCCACTTCTTCTCTGCTGGACTCAAGGATTGGGTGATAACTTTGTTTAAGGATATGTCGGCTGATGAGTCGTGGTCCTCCATTTGGGGTTGTGGTATTTGGCTCTTGTGGCGTTGGAGGAACAGGGATATTTTTGAGGAATCTTTTTCTTAGCTGCATAACCCCATAGCTGTGATCATTAAAACTAGAGACCAACTCACTATGAGAGCTTAGCGTATACTTGACCGTCATCAGACTCCTTCTCGATCGTCAAATGCTTCTGATTCGATGAAGCTGACTGTGACGGGTCTCGGCGGAGAGCTGGGTATTTTTTTGTTTTTTTTTGGGGGGGCGGTGACTAGGAAAGAGGAAGGCGTTTGGTTCTCTGGTTTTAGCGGTCGTCTTGGCATTTGCCCCATCCTGACTGCCGAGCTTTGGGCTACTAAAGAAGGACTGGATTTGGCCTGGGATAGAGGGTGTCATTATGTTATGGTGGAGTCAGAATCGAAAGTTGTTGCGGATTTCATCTTATCGTCGTTGGCTGGTTCTTATTGCGTCAAGTTCTTCCCTCCATCATTCAATTTTTGCGACGTGATTGAGTCTCTGTCTTATGTTCATCGGAATGCCAACAGTGTTGCTAATTCTCTTGCTGGCATTGGGATCTCGCAACCTGAAGTCCTGCTTATTTGAGATACTGCCCGGTTTCTATTGCCAGGGTTTTGAATTTTGATGTTATGAGATGTGTTGATCCCCCTCTGTTAGTTTCCCGTTAGTGTTTCCTTCCCCTGGCCTTTGGCCTATTTTCTTTACCCGAAAGAAAAAAGAAAGAAAAAGAGACATTCGATTATAAAATAACTATATTTCATCAATTTTATGCGGTGAAGATCTCTTTGTTGATGGCCTCCCTGAAACAGACACATGAGCTGGTAAAATGTCATCAAAGAAACAGTTCAAAACTTTGGAGACAACCTGTATTTCTGGCAATTTTACTTACCCAATAAACTTCTATGTCAGAAGGGATTGAATCCTCTTCAGTTACTGCACATATGCATTAGAAGATAGAATATAGTTGCTGCAGTTGTGGATGGCTCTTTTCATGGCCTCGTTTATTTGGCAATGTATATCTCAATTCTCTAGCGCAATTCATTTATTCCTACGCAAAATTATAACTTCTATGCACTACCTATGTCCTTGTAGCCTCCCAGTCGCTTTCCACCATTTTCTAAATAATATGTAAGAGAAATCTATGCACAACTGGATTCAAGCTCATTGCCTTACAATTCCTAACCCCTCATCATAAACTAATACAGATGTAAGATTTAAATCTTTCTAGTTAATTGATCCAAATTCATATTGAATTTGAAGGCTCGTTGAATAATAACCATATTATGGTCAAAATTACACATATAATATGTTATTGACACTTATTGGAGTCTTAACCCACCCCTTCCGATGCCAATTCAAGCCAAAGTAAAGATTTGTTACCTGGGGTGTGAATTTTTTTTTTTAAAGATATTTATTATTTGTGGACGTGAACTTACTTCTCTTATAAAATATTCATTGTTTGTGAATTTAATTTAACCTTTTTTTTAATAAGATTTCATCATAGCCTACCTATTACTAACACCCTATCATTGTCCATTATAGCCTTCTTTCATGCGAAAAGTGCAGAATCGTTGCTTTAAAAAATAAAACTGATTGGTGAGAAATTTTGTCATATACAAACTTTCAAATCTTAGCCCCAAGCTTAGAACACGAGAGAATCTTGTATCTCATTTTAGCCACAAGCTTAGATCACTAGAGAATTTTGTAAGAGGAAAAAAAAAGAGAGATATAAGGCCAAGGCTCATATGGGTAAATTTTCCTAAACCCCATCCCATGTATCTTTCTCCCTCAAACAGATCTTCTCTTATCCGTTGGCCATGTTTGTCCCTGATGTCTTGTCTGCAGCCTCGTGCAAAACCTCATAGCCTAGACATAACAATATGATGCCAAGGGCATGCTCCAAAAGATCATTATTATCTTGTTCAGACGACGTTGCTGGCAAAGCCTTCCTTCCTTTTGACACCTTTAGCAGCCCTTGTTGCACTATAACAAGGCACACACTTTCAAATGCCAAATGCTAAAAATCATTGTGGCAGCTGAATTTTTTTATCTCAAATTTTGCTATCGTTACAATAGGATTTATAACTTTGATGCTAGTTTGTTGTAAATAGAAAACCCAATAACAATATAAATTGGGAAAAATAATGAAGTGGTAAAATAATAGACACAAGAGTTAGTGTAGATCAACTTTAGCCTATGTTCACAGACAAAAATGATGAACAAATTTTCATTAATGACAATGAACAAGAATACAAAATAATTTAGCTTACATTCAAGACCCACATTCAAAGTACACCCAAACTAGAATACTGTCCCTACAAAATACGTGAGTAGTTATAAAATTTCTTACGTGGGTCTCATTAAGAAAAACAAAAATTGTTATGGGTCTTGCAATAAAAGAATTTTAAAAAATTGTCTAGGTCTCACAAACAATAATAAATAATGAAAAATAATCAATCTCTCCCAACCTATATATATATATATATATATATATATATGTTAGATTACACCCAAAGATATCTAATAATACTTTTCCTACTAGTGTATCAATTACTCCTCGCTAACATTACACTATCACACAAAAGGACACTCACTCTAGTCAGTAGCTTGCTTCTCCTTGCTTGTGTATTGGAAATGTTTGCAATTCATGCTTATTTATAGCATGAAGGGAGGCTATAATGGTTCATGATAGAGTGCTAGTTGGTAGGTTATGGTAAAGTCTAATAGAAAAAATTAAATTAAGTTTATAAGCAACTAATATAATGTTTTATAAGCATGTTAACTAAAACTGGATCAAACCAATCAATTTAATTGGTTGGACTAGAAATTAGATCTTAGTCCAATCTGCTCAACTCATAAAACAAGATGAACCAAGAAGCGATTAAGAATTGATAAAATCGATCAACAACAAGTGAAACTAGTAAAAATCAAGCTGTTTAATAAGTTGGCTAGTTTTATATTTTTTTTTTTTACCTTCAAAATTTCAATAGATGAGAGAAGAGAGAGAGAGAGAGAGAGTAAATGAGAAAAAGAGAAAAATAGAGAGAGAAGGAAGAGTGGTCTTACTCATGGAAGGGGAGAAGAAAAAGCCATGAAGGAGAGATGAGGTTATTTGAGTGTTTTCTTTTAGCATTCACATTATGCTTCCTGCTTTGGCATTTATTCATAGGATAGAGAGATAGATGATTAAAGAGAAAAAGGTGGTAGTGAAGAGTTGCTTTGAAAATGATTTATCTCAATACTAAATGGTGATTAGTAGAAAGGGCCTCACATGAATTGCTTCTCGATTGAAATATGACTATAACCTCCTTTTTTAAGCCCAAGATTATAATCCATTTGAATTGCTTGGAATGCAAGAAGAGTAAGAAGCTTTTATATACTAATCTTTAGTATTACTCTTAAAATTGGGCCGAATTAGCCAGTTGAACCAAAAAATCAATGAACTAATCCCCTTTTCAGTTTGGAAGGAGTCTTAGACTGAAGTACCACATAATTAATCAAACTTAGTCAAAAAATAAGTTAAATCAAGTGGTTTTGTGTATGAACCGGCCATTGGTTAACCAATTGAACCGATCAAAGTTGATTTATCTCCAAAAAATGGAAAAATCATCACCATGCACACCTTGAACCAGTATCCTTGCATAAGCTAGTGTTCTTGCCACTGAACCATGTTTTATTGTTATTTATTGTATGCAACGTTTTCATGTAAATGTTTGATAGTTTCTTATTATGGTAAAATACAAATGTTGGCTTATGCAGATCGAACACGGAACCTCAAAATAGTTATTCGGCAGTTCAACCGTGCATTTAAGAAAGGTGAATGACTAATGTAATACCAAGTGTTATGTAAATACGGTTATAAGAAATTATATATTGATAATAAATTTTAAAATTATATTAAACATATTTTTAATCAATTAATTTTCAATTTAAAATTTAAACTATTTCATAACAACTTTTTAATTATTTTAATATTTGAAATTTATTAGCATTTGTTTTTATGTTAAAAGTTTAATATATAAAATTTTTAAAAATATATATTTAATTATTATTGGTTCGATCATGGGTAAATTAATAAATTATAAATTAGTGTTTCTATTAGTTCAATGACTAATTTAATTTTAAAAACATTAATCTTTGGACATTTTCATTTTTCAAGAGTGTGGAAGATAGATGTATGTAAAAAAAATAACAATAATAATAAGAAGAAGAAGAAGAAGAAATGAAAAGAAAATTAAAAAAAAAAAACAAACAAACGTAAAGTATGAACCATGCAAACTGTGCATGATTGATTTATGTTGCTCAAATAGTGATAGACGGGATAATTTTTGTATAGTATAGTGTTATCTCTACTCACTAATATATATATATATATATACATCAAAACAAATTTTAATTCTTTTGCAGAATAAGAAATAGAAAATAGATCTTTTAACTAATGATGAGGAAAATTTTTTACAAAATTTAAATATTTTATCATATATATATATTGATTTTAATTTTTATAAATAATGAAATGTTTAAAATTTATGAGTATTTATTGTCATTATACATGATATTATAACTTTAAATACATAAAATTTAAATATATATATATATATATAATTATTACTTATTTGATCATAATTTGATTATGATTAAATTAATGAATGGTAAATTAATACTTTTACTAATTTAACAGTCCAATTTTAAAAATACTAATTACAAAAGAAGAAGTACAAATCGACAAGCAATTAACGTCTTATAAGAAAAAAATAAATTCGAACCACAAGTAACACTATCTACATGAAATGTAGAGAATACATGTGAATGAAAGGCTTCAAATACCAAATTTCTGAAGATAGGATTTCTTGAATGATTTATATAAGCACTTACAAGTGCACTTACAGTAGTAATATAATTTACAAAAGAGTGCCTAAAGTGGTTAGGCAAACCTAGCCCGAGAAATTTTTACAATGTCAGAACTTTGAAATTGCTTAAAAAATATTTGTGAGGAAGGACAGCCATAGAATTCACTCTGAAAGAAATTAATTCTGCATTTAAAAGGGGATAAAATATTCATGAAAAGCCCAAAAAATAAATCAATAAAAAAGAGTGCACGTTTTAGAAGTTCCTATGATGTAAATAATTTTTAAAAATTTTATTTTACGTAAAATTTTAATTTTTGAGTTTATATTTTTTTAAAATGGACAAAATAAGGTTCTCAATCTGACTTATGATTAGCTCTAATTTAAGTCGATGAACTCTCCCCCCAATATACTTATCCACCAGATAAAATATTTAACCTCTAACATGATTTGCCAAATAAAAGGGGTGTCATATGTAACTTTTCTCTTTATAATTTCATTTAATTTTTAATTTGATTATTATGATTTAAAAATTTGTAATTAAGTTATTGTAATTTAAATAATTTTTAATTTTATCATTGTTATTATATTTTTGTCAATAGTTTCCATTTATATAAATTAATATTATTTCATTATTTATACATTTACTTATTTTATTAGCATAAATCATATATATTTACAATGTACAATTAATTATATCAATAGAATTTTAATAATAAGACTGAATTAAAAAAATTATAAATTGTAAAGACCTTATTACAAATTTTAAAATTATAAAAAATAAATTAGAAATAGAATGAAATTATAGGGAACAAAAATATAATTTTTTCCATTATTTATCTACTTGGGCAGTATCCATACGTAACCAATATAACAGAACGACACTCTTTCTCCAAGAAGCTCCAAATGCATATAACTCTCAGTAGTTAATTGAGAAAACTACATTCTAACAACCCAGATACCGTGCCTTCACGCTTTGAAGAAGTGGGTGGATGGGATAGCTGAGGGTGGGTTGGCGGCAGATCTCTTAATAAACGAACATCATTTGAAAATAATTTCATAGAAAAACGTGTTGTATGGATTCTAATATTGTTTCCAAAGACAAATATATTTGGAGCCCGGATACATGTGATAGATGAAGCTCATATGGATAAGTTTTATTGGGTATCTCATGTTTCTTTTTGTCTGAGAATAGAATTTGTTGGCATATGCTTGTCTTTTTTTTTTAATTTTTTGGGATACACGTTAATAACGACGATGCAATATCGAGTTACAAGAAAAGAATCTAAGAAACCCTTGACTGAGTTGCACTTTCTGCTAATTCCCCCTTTAAATATGAGTTAGATTAGAATAGCATTACTCTTTTGTTTTTGACATGACAAAAATATTCTCTATGTCCCTTATGTTTTACTAAAGTTTCGTTTGCTCCAATAATGGTCAAAGAATAAAATAAAAATGAGAATTTTGTTAGGGAAAGATCGCCTTTTATGGATGAATTTAGTCAAATTATGAGACCAGATTGAAGAGAGAAAAGTTTATAGGGCCAAATTGAAATTTTGGCAAAATATAAGTGACAAAATGTACTTTTGCTGTTTGATAACGTACAAGGTATCAAATCAACCCCACTTCATCCTACCCCTTCACCGATTTCCACTGCTTTTTGCGGTGGGGTAAGTAGGCTAGCCACTAACCGCGATTTCCTTGGTGGAAGGAAAACAATATCTCACTCTGGAGTTTTCCGCTGGAAGAAAAAGAAAAACTCAAGGGGAACTGTGACATTTTCTTCCTCTCGCCTCTGGAAGATGGCTCGTGCAGGAGGGATCACGAACGCAGTCAATGTGGGAATAGCGGTACAAGCTGATTGGGAGAACCGGGAATTCATCTCTCACATTTCTCTGAATGTTCGTCGCCTCTTCGATTTCCTTGTCCAATTCGGTATCGGCTAATTTCCTTGCTTTCTCCCTCATATTTCTTTCCTAGTTTCCTTTCTCGCAACGTCTCTAGATACTTTTTTTTCCTTTTTCCTTTTTTTTTAATATGGAGCACTCCAATCATTTCCAACAGTTTTTAGTTATTTTTATACTATTTTGAAGGATTTGCTTCTGGTACTCTTTTGTTTGACAACCATTAGATTAATTTGGTTACTGTTTACCCTTTGCATCGAATTGCAGTGTTCGTGGATCAAATGATGAACCTTTATCTAAGTATCTCTATTTGTGCTTATTTTCTCATACAAATTCTCAATCTCAAGTGATATTTAAGCTTGGACCAAAGATACCTTCTCTTTTACCCAAACAAAAAAGAATAAAATTGACCTGCCAAGTAACCATGCTGTCCATCTTTTGGCTGCGATGTTATTCGGTTCCCGAGCGGTGGAGAATGATGAACCACACCAATGAGATTTAAAATCTGGTTTTTATTTATTTATTTATTTTTTACTTCTCTAGTGATGATCAGTTTGAGACATCACATCAGTATACGTTGTGTTGCATGATCTGTTTTTTATGGGGTTTTTTTTTTTTTTTTCCTTACCAATTCATTTGTGTTTCACTCATTCAGAGGCTACAACAAAAAGCAAATTGGCATCATTGAATGAGAAGCTTGATGTATTGGAGCGTCGACTAGAACTCCTTGAAGTTCAGGTGGGCACTGCATCTGCCAACCCTTCCCTTTTTAGTACATGACGTTTGCCTGGATCATGTTCTCGTAATACAGCTTGCCTGTAAGCACTCTCCATCTATAATGTGAAAATCTGAACAGATGTCTTGATCTCCAAGTCAATTCAAAAGTGAAGTAACCGTGCTGTATCATCTTTTATTATGTAAATCTAATTCTTGATTGGAAACTTTCTGGATATGATAGGGCTACCCTCCTTCTAGGGATCACTATATTCTATATCCTTTGTTTAGGTTTTTGGGCTTTGTTGTGATTCAAGGCTAACAACATCATCATAAATACAACATCCTGTTATACTTCTCATTTTTAGCTTCTTTGTAGTTCTCTAGCAAGGCCTTTAACTTGGGCTGTTCTAATGTAGCCATGTTTTTTTATGACACATGCTTTACATTATAAGCTTAAAACGTCTTTCATATTCTCCTTATTTCTTGCTACCACTGTTTTTTTTCTTTTTATAAATTGCTTTCTAAGTTGAATTCTATCACCTGAGGTCTACCAAAATTGGTGATCTTATTATAGTCATGGAAAGGGATTTCCTGTGTGTACTTGGCTTCTATTCAAACTATTACAGTTGCTTCGTGAATGTTTTGCGGAGATGCACACAGGAAGCAGAATAAAATAATGGAAATAAAAAATACTATTACTAACTTAGAAATCTCACCTTTAGTACGTTACATTTTGTAGATAAGAAAAGGTAGCTCATAATATTGACTAAATTTGGAAATCTACGTCTAGATAGCAATAGTAGATAACATAATGAGTTGGTATATTACAACAGTTAAAGGTTCTAATCTATGCTAAGGCAGACATTTCCGCCATCTCTTTGTTGATAACAGGATCTATCCTATGCTTGAGATAATGCTAAACAACTTGAAAAATATGAATCTCAATATTTTCTTTCCCTCCTTTTTGGTTTTATCTTCTTCTTTTTCATATTCGTGATCTTCTAATGATGAATATTGTTGGGAGATACAGTTCACTGTGGGAGAAAGCTGGTGGGGTAGTGCATAAAACTGGGTAACTTCGCATAAAAAAGAAAAGATTGAATACATAGTGCAAACTGCCTATCATTAAATAATTCAAGACCTCGAGATGAAGAATATCCCAATAATTAGTCATTCCCTTATGGTTGTGATCGTCGATATTCCCTTTTTATTTGCTTTACTATACCTGATTTACTGATTTTTTCCAATACGATTTGGAGGGAGTTGATGCAGCCCCAAACATCAATTAGGTTGACATTGACTAATGCCTGATTTGAAACAGCCTCATGAGTTAAATGGCCAATAAGCTTCATATCCATATCATGGTTCTGTCTTCTGACTGTCTTAATATGCTGGAATTCAAGCTACATTTAGACCTTTTGGTCTAATAGATTGATCTACTTCTGAAGACCGTTGATGATATGATCCTAAGAAGAATACTAACATAGGTACTGGTTGCAAATTTACCACCGGTATTTAAATTATGATAAAATACATATGCCCTCCGTCATCATATATTCTTCCATTTTCAACCAGAAATAGGAAAGAGAAAATGGATACTCTTGGCAATTGTTAGGTTAAACTTTGAGAATTGTCCACTAAACTTTGGTATTTGTCAAGCTTGTCCTAGTCTATGCTAGTCTAACAAGACATTGATGGTTTCATTGAATCCGTTGTTTAACTGTTTAAGAGTTAAAGATCAACTGTTAGGAACATTGAGTGACAACTAAGTTAACTTGGGCGTCTTGAAAGAACTAGAAAAAATTGGAAGGGGGTGGAACTTTATATCTAATACAAGCACTGATAATTACTAAAAATGCAACTTTAAGTACCTATTAAATTAATATAATAATAAAATTTACTAAAATTAAAAAACAGACACATAATAATAATAAAAAAGTCAAAGAAATATAATAATATCAAAATAAATATAACTATCTTAATACAAAGAAAGCATATATTAGACGTGATATAATATGTATTAACCATTAAGATCATACTTTTTGAATCTTAATTGAATAAAATTCATTTGTAATCTCCTTTATAGAAGAATTTTTTGCAATTTTCTTTTCAATATAAATAGCTAAATTATCCATAAGAATGTTATCTTCCATTGTATTACGAAGTCTTGTCTATTCAATGGCAGAGAGTATAGTTAAAAAAAAAAAAAAACCAAAAAAGAAGTAATTTTGTGAAAGAGTAAGAATCAAAAAGTAGATAGTATATTACTAGTTATTCTTGGAGATTGGAGATTAAAAGCTTTTGGAGAAGCTTTAATACATTTTATTTTATTTTATTTTATTTTATTTGTTTTATAAAATTTACTTTTATGATCAAAGTTAAAAGCAGTTATGTCTTTAGCATGTGTTTGAGACTTTAAAACATTAAGGAGGCAAATAAAAAAATTTAGGGGGGCAGATTTAAAAATTTTTAAAAAATAATATTATATACATACATAATACATATAAAAAGAATATTTTTAGGGGGGGCGGCTGCTCCTGAATTGCTCAACTTGGGTCTGTCCCTCGGTGTCCTTACTCCTTACTAGTCAATTTAGACATAGTAAAGGATTTGCCATCCAATTTATACACCATATAATTCATTTGCATTTTGGGGCACAAATTTGTTATTTTCACCCTGCAAAAACGAGCTTGAGGTGCATTGAGACATTATCATTTTCTCTTTTATCATTTAGAAATATGACATAACTAAAGACATTATCAGTTACAAATCAAAAGAATTCTTTCACCCATTTACTATCTCGGTTGTGGGAACGACAAGGTTTGGGTTATGATGGTTGATTCTGTTGTAGATGAAGTTTGGGGTAGCACCCTTTTCTCTATTACAATGGAGTAGCGATTGGATCCTCCAATGCTCTCTATTGACTTCATATATTCTGATGCATTGTTTTCTATAATTAGAGCATCCTCCAACTCTCGGACAACATCATCCATCTCAGGTCGAAATCTTGAGGAGGTTTCAACACATGAGTGTGCGACTTCCACCACTCTCCACATTGCCTCTGCATGGTATCCTCCCCTGATGCCAGGATCCACAATTTCATCGATCTTTGCCTCCCTTATATATGGTTTAGCCTACATGCAAAGTTGATTCTTAGTGCCTACTAGATATAATCTGGTTTGCAATATAGTATAGAAGAAGTATATGATAAACCCAATTCAGGTAGGTACAATTGGGTGAAACTGTTGTCCTACTACTGCTGCATCATGAGTATTTAAATTGTTAAAAAATTTTGGACTTGGACCATACCCATTCAACCAAACTCCACTCATTTCGTGGCCTGTGTATGTTGAGAGGTTCCCGACCACTCACAATTTCAAGTAGAACCACTCCAAAGCTAAAGACATCACTTTTGGCAGATAACTGCTGGGTAGTATAGTACCTGCATATTCATGAATATGAGCTATTGTGAAAACCTGTTCAGGTTTTAGTTTCACTCCTAGTGCATGAAACAAAATTTTGACTGGTTTGAATTTATAGGAGAGTCTGGGCAGTCATTTTGGCATATGATTGTGCAAAACCTTTATTTTCAGAATGAAGACTATAAGATTGGGATATGGAGGTTCATATGGCAAACTAGTAAATCATTTGCTTAATGTAAATGCACTTACTCGGGATCCAGATATCCTGCTGTTCCTCTTAGTTCAAGAGAAGCACCGGTATCTCCTTCCTGAGGAGCATATTTTGAGAAACCAAAATCTGCTACCTTAGCAGTCATGCTATGATCCAGAAGTATATTGCTTGATTTTACATCCCTATGTATAATGGAACGTCTCACAAATGTATGGAGATATGCCAAACCTGCTCAGTTTAAAAAAAGAAAAAAGAAAGAAAAAAATTAGTAAAAATTCTAGTGTCCAGTCAACAACATCTAATTGTGATGTAGTCGGTAAAGGCCAACTTCTGAGATTTTGTTGCTGTTGGGTAAATCCTGTGAAGAAATATGAGAATGCAGCATGCCAATATTGCCATCTTTCTTCTCGTGTATTTCAAATGTGCATAAAAACAACCAATAATCTGTAATTCTCTATCTTGTCGTTTTCTCTTAATTTCCTTGCAAATCTCACCATTTCAATATGATTTAAAAGCTCTGAATTATAAATAGCTCCTCTTTTTTTTTTTTTTTTAATTTCTCTTTCAATTGCCATTTCAAGTATTCTTTAAAAGGTGCATTCCCTTATGGGCACGGGAGAACTTCAGAATTGGAAAAGGCTCCAGTAATCAGTAAAAGATAATATTCCTTTGACCGTTATGAGCTTTCAGTTTTTCTTTTTGCTACACTTTGAGGATTGCTAAAAGCTAACACTTCTGGTTAATATTGCCTCGAGAAAAATCATGAGTTATAAGGCTTATTTTGTTGAAGAATAGAAGGCTTAATTTTCCCAAAATTTTCCATTGCAGCTTTGAGGATCCTTATAAAAGAGTATCTCTTACAGACTGATTGTCCTACTAAACCCTATTTTATTCTAAAATTCTGAATTTAAATAATGCATTTGATGTGCATCTGCGCTTATGACTGCATCTAGTTTTTACTCAATATTCATTAAAGACAACCAATATGTATGTATGCTTCTAGTTTACTCCCAATAAACAGTGGCCCATGGCCGCACCTAGCTTTTTCGTATATGCTTCGCCTTGTCCTCTGTTTATGTAAATTAGTTTGATGTATTCCAGCTTTACATATGATTTTGTTATCCTTTCCATTAAGATTCCAAATTCATGTCTCTTTTTTATTTTACCACGATGCTTCATGTCTGGATCAGAGATATATTTGGCACAATTTAGTAAAAAGTAAAAAAAAGAAAAGTTACTTGCCTCTAGCTGCACCCAGAGCAATAGAAAGTCTGGTTGGCCAGTCTAATACTTTTCTCTTTGCTGGTTCTCCTGTTGTCAAGCTGACTTTTAGAAGATAATAGGTATCAAAACACATAAGCTGAAAGAATTGTGGATATTTACCATATAGTCTATCCTGTAAAGAGCCATTGGACATAAAGGGGTATACAAGAATTTGTTGATCATTTTCACTACAGTACCCAAGAAGGGGCACCAGGTTTTCATGCTGTATTTCAGAAAGCAGATTTAGCTGCAAGATGCATAACAGACTAGTCAGACAGCATGATCTATAAATCAGTCACAGGAAACATTTAAAAAGGTGGGTGGGACTTGGGAGATAAATGCTGGGCAATTAGGGAAGGAAGATAAAGGATTAAATTTTTCTTTGTCATTTGCCAGGCAATGCAAATATCAGCTTTAGCATTACTATCATGGGAATTTCGATGGCTTAAAAATAGTAATAGACCTATTGTACCTCATTGTCAAATTCTCGGGTTCCCTGAGTTGATGTGGCCGACCGGACTTTCACTGCCACTTCTTGACCATCATCTAGAATGCCCCGGTAAACAGAGCCAAACCCTCCTTCACCTATTACAGTTTTGTACTTCTCGGTGGCTTCCTCTATATAATCCAGGGTAAATTTTTGAATAGACACTGACTTTATGAAGAAATCGTCTTTGCTGGGCAAAGAGAAAACTATATCTGCATTTTGTGTAGAACTGTTACATACTTCATAACGCAATATATGCACAGGAGCACAGAAGATTGCATCAAACTAGCCTGGCTTGTTAAAATAAGCATATATACAAAGAATGTAAGTTGTTCGTGGGCATCAGAAGGACATGATTTTGTTATTTTGGCCAAATAATTAAAAGGCAGAACACCAACAAAACACCAAGAAACGAAAGACAAAACCACTAGAACCACGCAAGCCATCACTTGAGTACACAAACAAATGCTGATAGCTATGTTCTTCAACACAACTAGTATCAGCATCACCACAGCACTATCATAACATTACTAGTATTCTTCTCATTACTGTTCTTCTTGTTAGTAGATATGCTAAATTGGTGCGAGCCATCTGTATGGAAATTTATGCAGGATATTTAGTTTCCCATTATCATTTTTATCACTATTTGTCATCATATACAAACTTGTGTGCAAGGTCCTGACTGAAATGCGATATTTTTTTGGCCTTTATTTGTTTTCCATATTTGTTTATATATGTTGCAAAATGAAGACTTAACAAACAAACCTGTAAAAGAAAACCGGATTTAATCGAAGAACATAAAAGCTAAGGAGATCCAGAAAACAAGTATAGTGAAAGAGAATAGAAGTAATGCGTCTATTTTAGACAAACTTGAAGACAATGCCAATCAGTTGAGATAAGGATGACTTGTTAAAACCTTTGTTCAGGAGTTCATGAAGATGTATCTTGCATATTTGTAGAAGGAGCCAATAAAAGCTTAAAAGTAATTTATGTATGTAAAACCATGTCCTCCATTGGAAGTTACAACTTTGAAGACTGTTGGCATTATGATACCAAAGATTTTTTTTTTTTTTTTTAGTCAAGAGAAAATTGCTTTATTTTAAAATATACGGAGTGATCTAGGATGACAAAGATCTGAGAAGACAGTATACTTACTTGTTGCCATTGGGTTAGGGTATTTCTTCGCACCAAATCCTCCCCAGGGAATGAATATTTTCTTACGATGGCAAACCAAAAGAAATCCGACAGCCAAAGTAAGCAAGACCGACCCACATATAACGGTTCCAATGATGAGTTGTGCTGAAATTCTTGAGCCTTTAGAATTGCATCTTCCATGACTGAAATATCAATTTAAGACAATCAAATTTTTGTTCTTTTCTTTCTTATTTTAGAACTTCCATTCTTTCAATGGATATCTCATACTCTGTATTGAGTGAACTGTTCAAGTTTGATGGAACCTCGTTGCTCATATGAGAATTGCAGCCCAAATATCTGGACAGAAATAAAATGCAAGCTCAGTTTATGACAGAATTACTTGTTTATCTATTTAAATATAGAAACAATTACAATGACTTCTAAGAACTTCCTAGCTTTTATGTAGCAGAATTCCCCAAACAAAAAAAAGTCTTACAAGGATTTTAGATGAGGCAGTGAGGTAATTGACCCCAGAAGCGATCCCATGAGATCATTGTAGCTCAGATCACTGATCAATAAATGTAAGTTAATAGAACATGTCAAGATTCAGCTTTACTATTATTACACTGGCAATGGAAACAGTGGGAGTTTTTGAATCTGAAGGAGAGAAGAAACAAATTGAACAATATATGTAACGTCAACATCTTAGAGCATATCACCCCAAAGTTTAACTAAAAGGAAGATGACTCGAAGTTGTTTCTGCACCTACTAATATTGGGAATAAAGTGTCAAACATGAAAAGCTTTAATAAAATATCTCATGGATGAAGCATTCATATCAATATGGAAGATTATAGTTGTGACCGTGAAACTTATGGATATGATGCTATAAGGTTCTGCATAGGATGAATATTAGAACATGTGAATACAAAAGGATCACTTGGGTGTTTTATCCACTAATGCCTATACCTGTGTATGTCATGTCACTCATTTCAGCTAATGTAATTTAGTAATACTTTCTTCCAGCTCCAAAAATAGAGCAAAGAGTAAGTGAGAATTCGAAATTTAGTGTTAATCATTAGATCTTGCGATTTGGTGCCAACCATCCCTTATAAAAGGTGAATGTACAAGCAAATATGAAGGTAGACAAGTTAAAGTTGAGTTTTCTTGTCCAAAATATTGCCTTATTTGTATATAAAAGTCTCGGAGGTAGAATGTATATACTGATATTTCAGTTCCTCTACAAAGGATTCCGCACTTGGCGTAGAACTATAACAACTTACACCGCCAAGATTATTCATAAAATTTCAAACTGAATCATACGAAGTGACATAGCTGGATTATTGTTTTCTTATAACATCGGCCGAGATAACAGTATTGTTTAAGCTCGACTTGTATCGTCCATAAAAAGTCATAGTTGAACTTGAGAAGATATATTTACAGTGATATTAGCGAAGAGGAAGGCGGAAATGGAGGGACACTGCCATTGAAGCTATTGTGACTCAGGTTCCTACACAATCAAATAATTATAGCAATGCATCAGAAACGGAGTCCCAGACCAAAAATAAAAAATACTAGGTGGTGAACAGAAGGAGCTACGAGAGGAATACAGAGTTTCTAAGTTGGTCAACGCAGTAACTCCTGAAGGAATTGGTCCTCCGAGATTACTTGAAGAAAGGTCCCTGAAAAGGCATAATTACACATAGAATAAATCACCTTAAAAGTCACAAGGGGGAAAAATAGATTGAATTAATATTTTCGTTCTTAAAAAATATGTCTTTTTAAATTTGGTTTTTTTAAAGTTTAACAGTCTCATTTTAGTCATTTAAACCTGTCAAGTAATAATATGGGTGATATGATCCAACATAAAACTAGCACAATTATTAAGTATTCAGTTGTCATTAAAACATATCATGATAAAGTACTATCTCTGTCCAAATAATCATAAGATTTAGTAACAACTAAAAATTTATTATCTACATTAGTTTCATGTTAAGCCACATCATTCATCGTTATTAATGGGCTTCACATAAAAAATATCAATGGACAAAATAATCTTTTAGAACTAAAGATATTTAAATTTTAAGAAATTAAATTAAAACAAAGTATAATTTTTGAAGACTAAAATATCAGCTTATTCCAAAACAAATGCAATCAACTAAAAAGTACACAAAAAATATATCATGTTTTCAATTAATTGGTAGCATTTCTAGAAGAAAAATGAGAGGACTTACAGCTTATTGATAACAGTTGAATCATTCAAACGATCGCATTCTACCCCTTTCCAGGAAAAAGGCATACATGGGTCTCCACTCCAACTCTCCAGCGCTTTATTGCCTTGGTTTTGCACCATCAACTCTTCTGCCACCTTCAACATTTCATGCACTGAAGGAAGAAAAATGGTGCTTGTGAGGAGAAGCAGAGAGTCTGAGGAAAAAGAAGATATAACTTGTGCTCGACACTTTGAAATACACTTACAGTCTGTTTGCTTGGTCTCTTTCATCCATGGAAGCACCTCCAGGATTTCATATGCATTACAAAGGGGTCCGTAATCAGAACTAGACGCTTTGACCAAGGTTAAGTTGATAGCCCCATTTGATGAAACGTTCAAAACAATGTGTCTATAGTTGGACCCTCCAGCCAATATATCAAATCTCTTTTCTTTAATGTCACCGTTAAGAAATATGTCAAAAACTCTTTGGCCTGACCTAACAGCGTCGTTTAATTCAAGGAAGTAGAGGAACACGCGGTAGTCTTCGTTCCATGTCTCTGAGCCATTGTGAATGAACTCCAATCTCTCAGAATGAGTCAGAGCTGTTTGTAAGACTTGAAGAGGAGGAGTCACATTAGCAATTTGGCCGGAAGTGCTGACATTGAATGATGATATGGAAGATGCTGATGAACTTGAAGTTTCTTTCCAGATTCTATCATTTGGGTCTATTGGGTACCTGAAATCAGCAAATTCCCCAAAACTATAAGTCCCTCTTTTCTTTCTTTCTCATTTTTTACCATTGTCACCACATGATTCCCAAGCCAAAAAAGTGGTAATTTTTTATAGTTGACCTGAACTGATCCGTAATATAGTTTCCATATGAACAGGTTTGGACAAGTAATCTGATATCTCGAGTTCGGAGAAACAATGTTGAGTGAGGATTCATCATTCTTGAAAAGCATGGTATTTTAGGTTGTCAAGGGAATAAAAATCTGAAGGGAAAAAAATAAAGAATATAACTTCTATAGTCTGCTCATTAACTTTAACGAAATATGGAGTTATTATGTAGCTATCTGATAATCTAATAGCAAGATATGGGATTTGAGACCTGCATTAGAAGTATGAGATTCTGAACCTCAAAAAATAGCTTTTAAGATGTGGTTTTCCCAAAGTTCCTATCAATTGGTATTAGAGCACTCGCTTGTGGGGATTTTGATGTGGGATTTATATGGTAGTCTCTCAAACTTACATGAGCTAATATTTGAGGCGTAGTTCTTCCAACTGGTCCTATTAGTATCTTTCATAAAATGTGATAGTTCACTTAAAGTGAAAAAGGAAAAATAGATTACATACCTGATGTCATTTCCTGTGCCCCCTAGATTATTTCTGCTGATCAGTTTTACAACACTAGAAGGTAAACCCTGTAGGTACTCTTCATACACTGGCCTTAACTCGAGCTGCGAGATATAAGGATTCCCATCTTCCTCCTCCTTCACTAAGCAGAAGTCTATATAGTTCTTAGAAGCTCTGAAAATTCCCTCAACTATTTCCAAGTCCTGGAATGGTCTTACTGAACCTAATGATGTTACTGCAATGGAAACATCAAAGGGAGAATCCGGAAGTGAATTGTCAAATGGAAATGTGCCCCTCAACAGATATACTTCATCCTTAGTGGTCGGCAAGCTGTAACATCTCTTTCCCTTATCTGTAATATCGAACGCTCTAGCTCTTTCATTGCCTGTATGGTTCAAGCTTCTGCAGCTTGTTCTATCTGGAAACCAAGTGTAATCTGACATGTAACTCAAGTTGGTCCCTGGATCTGTATATCTTGAATCAGCACAGCAAGCTATGCTTACAAATCCTGCAATTTCAGCAACATTTAAGATTCTCTAGATAATAAAATATGCGACTACTGTATTTCTAGATAACTTGATTATTATATTTATCTAGCAATCTTTGTGGAACAAGTTTAATGTATATAAGATCATTATGCATCTTTCAAGAAATTAATGATGATCTTAAAACGTTTAAATGAAGTTACTAACCTTCCCTTGCAGAAGATGATATGATAAATACAGAATGGCAAAGGACATATACCAAAACAAGTCTGAATGCCCAACTATCCGATTTCTCCATCATTATGGTCTGGAAGAAGGGTTACCCCATGGGGTTTTCAAACTTGAATCCATGCCAACTAACTTTTCATCTTCCAGCAACTGCTATATATATATATATACAAGCTCTTCTGATTTCGATCAAGACTCTTTTGGATCTCAATGATTTAGATAAAAAAGATGGCACCTTGGCCAATTTTATATCTCTTTCTGAACTGAAAAGGCCTTCCGTAGTTTCCACATATAAGATTTTGAAGCTATTTTCAAGGAGCCTTAATTGGATGGATGGTCAAGAGAAAGTAGAACTGTAAAATGTGGGTTTGACTTCAAATGTAGAAACTACAGGAGCTAAGAAGAAGATGGAAGATGAGTTAGAGCTCAAAGAAAAATCCAGAGTTAATTAAGTATATTTTGTTTAGTTTTATTAGATGCTAAATATTATTTATTTTGGTTTGGTATAGTGGTTGCTTGATTTTGTATATTAATATTGGTATGATTTAAAATAATAGAACAAAGACCAATCCTTCGTCTTTTTCCACCTTCCTACCTCTGATTTGAAATAGGGAAAATTGGCCTCCACTTACATTGTAACGAATGAGAATTACTATAGCCAGTACATATTTGTACAATTTGTTGTCGAAGAATCGTTGGAAATATAGTAATTTAATCCCAATTGGATAGTGAAGTTTTGAATTGAAAGGCAATTATATCTTGAAAAAACATTAAGTTTTATAAGAAAGACTGCATTTTTTTTTTTTTTTGGGAATGTGTAAAGACGTTAGGGTTGTGAAGTCACGCTCAATCAAAGAAAATGAACTAATTATATATATATATATATATATATATATATATATATATATATATATATATATATATATATATATATATATATATATATATATATATATATATATATATATCATGTTTAGCTTTCTACAATTTACCCCAAGAACTTGAAATTTCAAAGTTAAAAAATTAAGAAGAGGCTCAACGAAATCCCTAAAGAACATGCAGCCCCTCAAAATCCTGAGTTCAATGCGTAATCGTTCAACTTGAATAGGATGAAAACTACATTTGAAATTAAATTAACCTCCATATTTACAGGGAGACTTCTGCAGAACTTGTGGACCACGTAAATTTTTATTTAATATTTGCCGTAGCTTGGACTATACCTACTAAACCTGTATGCGTAAAAGATCCAAAATCCAAATGGAAAAGGAGAATGAGGACTATATTCTTCAGCCTCAGCATATATATCTTCATTTATAACTTTTATTAATATTCTAGATTAAAATAACAATTTTCATTAGCATCGATTCCCATATATATTTTGAGATGGTTGGAATATATATTGTTACAAATCTAATACACCCAATTGGATCAGCGTTTATGTGGATGTGTTTTTTTTTTTCTTTTTTCTTTTTTTCTTGTGGGGGAGGGGGAGTGGGGGGACGTTTAATCGTTTGTAAAAATACCATAAAGAAGAGCAAAAAATTTTATTACTTGACAAAAGTTGTTCTCAAGCTCTACAAGTTGAGGTAAGAATGGAAGTAAAATTTATAATAATTGCTCAATATAGTAAAGTGTATTCTTGGTAGAAAGGAGGTTCCTGATTAATCCAACAAGGCTTTTTTTTTCTTTTCTTTTCTCCTTAATCTGATTTTTTTAATACTCTTAGGAACAGTATCAAAATTATTGGACCAGTAATCTCATCTTAACTGTAATTGGGAAAAAAATTTAAAGATGAATTCAATACTCAACTTATTTGAATTAGCATTGTATGTACAATTACAAAAGATGTTTAATATTTCACTCAATTATATCTTTTATCCTAGTGGTAAGAACTTGATCTAATAATTGATATCAAAATTGAAACTATGTGTTTGATTCCCAACTAAATAATTACTTATTGTTTGTCAAGGTGTGACAATAATTGTCTTATAACAACTTACCTCCCTTGCTATGAAAAAATAAATTATAATTACACTTATCTTAACCAAATTACCCTTATATATATTACTTATATAATATAATCAGATATTAAATATATAAGTAACTAATATAAAACTGCCATTTTTTTTAAACTTCACAAATTGTAAAATCATTTGATAAAAAATTAATTATTTAAAAAAATCAATATTATTCTTCAAGATATTTTGGTTATCTTATACTTTTAGAAGAGGTTTCTCCATATTTCTAAAACAAATAAAAAAAAAACTATGTAATTTAAACATTTCTCAAGAGAGGAAAAAAAATAATATACCCTAAAAATGTTATATGATTAAACTAATATTCACCTACAAAATCAAGAAAATTTGTTATAACCCAGGTTTACAAAATTAATTTTGTCTCTAATTATTAAATCAGTCCATATAGACGTAGTTAATGCTTTTTCAAGCTACTTTAACTTACCCAAGGGGTTTAGGTCATCCTAGATTCAACTCCCAATATGTTCAACATTATAATTTGCAATAAGGATGGCACTTTCAATCCGCCCCACTCTCATCGACCCTACCTTGACTTATTCAGGTCAAGTAATTTGAAGGTTGATCAAGTATTGAAATAAATTTATTTTTAAAAAATCTAAATAGAAATGTTGGATCTGGGGCAACGTTGAAATGTGTCCTTGCTCCAAATCTGCAGAGTTTAATATATATATAATCAAAAAGTTTATACATTTATCATTTGATTAATTATTCAATTTCATTTCAATTTTAATATAATAGTATGTAGTCGTTGAGTTAGAAGCACCACCATTTTTTATTACTTTATTTTCCAGTTCCATACTATTTTTTAGTGTTTTTGGTGCAAGTATGGGGCAGAACAATCCTCAGTTCATGTATGGGAAAGAGGAAACCATCCCTAGGCGACAAAGATATGGGGCAAGGAGGAGGCAATTTATAAGTAATCAGGATAAATTTAATCCACAAGTACACACAATTCCATTTATAATTTTGATGAGTTTTTTTTTTAATGGTTTTGTTATATACATCATTTTTTTTTAAATCAAATCAGTCATTAAACTAACAGAGGCATTAGTTTATAAGTTATTAGTCGATGAATAAATAATAATTATATATATATATATATATTATATTAAAATTTTAATGTAACAAATAAATATTCATAAATTTTAAGTATTTGATTAGTAATTCAATATTTCTTAAGATATTTAAAAAGTTATTTTTTAATTAAAAGACAAAAATTACCTATAATTAAAAGTTAAATGTATTTAATATTGAACTTTTACAATTCTTAAATTATATTAAGATTCTACTTATCATTAAAAAAATAAAAAATCCAAAAATTAAATAAAAATTTTGATCAAATATTTTGATATTTAAGAGAAGTTCTACTTGGAAATGAGATATGATGGAGATCAAATATTAAAAATGGCTAAATATAAGCTTTTTGCTTCTCTTATATTATGGGTGTACATGGGCCAAGCCGAGCAAGGTTTTGGCCTTACCCGATGCCCAACCTGATTTAATATCGGGCGGGATTGGGTTAAATCGAGCGGCCCGATATTTTTTTTTTTCATTTATTATAAAATTGTAAAATAATCTCAAAAAAAAAAATTTATATAAATCTTTATAAAATTACATTTTATCTTTAAAAAATTAAAATTTTGATATAAATCTCTATAAAAAAATATTTTTTTATTTTTTTAGACTTAATTAGACTAATATATCTTTTATGGCCGACCTAAATTTATTATTAAAATTATAAAATAATACTTAAAAAAGAAAATTTTTATATAAATTTTTATAAAATTATATTTTATCTTTAAAAAATATTAAAGTTTTGATATAAATTTTTATAAACAAATATTTTTTTAAAAAAATAAAATTATTTTTTGGGTCGGGCCAGGCCACCATAGCCCTAATGGTTGGCCCAATACCCGGTTCGATCCGATTTTATGGCCCGTCCTAACCCTAAAATTTTTTTAAAAAAATTTTTATGCTCGGCCCAACCCTGCCCGATTTGGCCAGGTAGGGCCGGGCCCCCCGGGCCTTCGGACCCAGTGAACACCCCTATCTTATATTTCCTTTTTTGTAAAAAAAAAAAATTTCTATTTCAACTCTTTCTTTTTTCTATTGTTTTTTAGTTTTAGTTTTTTAAATTTATTCAAGATGAGCTATTTTATTTTATAAAAAAAATATTTTTAAAAAATTTTGATAACTAGTTTAACCAATTTATTTTTTATTAATTTAGCCAATTTTTTACTGATTCTTTAGTTAATTGATTTTTTTAATTAACTAAAGTGAGCTAAGATCTATTTCCTCAATCCAATTAATCGAACCAATTGATTTATTCCAATTTTAATTACATCCATACACACTGATCATGTCTTTGATTTGGTAAATAAGACAAGCCTCAATCATAGCATTAATTAAAACATATGAACTGCATTAATCAATTTGCAGGCCTTAAAAAAATGGGTTTCTGATCATTAACAATATAATTGCAGGATGCACTTGAAATTAGCCAATTAAGAAAAACAGCGAGTATTCAATTGTAGGGCTATTATACCCGGGAAATATATTCTCCAAACAAATTTTGACTAGCTAAAGCTTTGTTAATTTTTTTTATTAGAAAAAATCTTTATTGGCCTTCTAGGTGTACTGAGGTATATCCCCACTGTGTATGGTATATTTTGGCCACCAAAGTTATAAAAATCTATATCCATTTTTTACAATCATGAACTTGGCTTAATTAAATTGGTTTTCCTGTGCCTGACAAAGCGAAATCGATACCCTCCAACGTATTTATAAAGATATTCCCCTAATCCTTGTCAGTTCATAATGAAAATGGCCAAAACCTTTATATAATTTGTGGTCAGACTTGACATCCATTTTTTCTTCTCTTTAATAAAATATAATAAGGTTCATCGAGCATGCAAGAAGACTTCTTCGATTCAAGGGATTATTCTATTCTAAACATCTAATTTAAATTTGATAAAATTATTAAAGTCTATCCAATTGGACTTTTGTACTCGTCACATATTTATGGGTCACCTAAAAGTCTATCTAATTGCTTTTTACTCACTTTTTTACAGGTCTATAATTTACCTTTGAATTTGTAAGCAAGAATAATTAATCAGAGTGAAGGGATGAAAGAAAGTTTCGGGAGGAAACCCAACTCTCGAATCATCTTCGATACCTTCCTGAAAACCAAGTTAATAATAAGTAAAAATTTATTTTGGTTGAAAACCAAGAATAATTAATTAGTATTAATTTTTGTGTTGCTTTAGTATTTAAAAAAAAAAAGTAGCTTGACCGTCTCAAGGTGTTTCTTGAAAATGCAACACCGCAAATATTTACCTTTCTACTCTGTCTTTTTGTTTCTTCATTCCAGCACTGCATCTTGTAAGTATTTTCTGTTCTTTTATTGGGTAAATTATAAGTGTTCTGCCCTGCTTTACCTTAAGTCCCAGCAGTTTCATGTTTGAGGAAAAATAAATTAAAAAAAATTGCAAAAATATGAGATAAGGATGAAGCAAGCCATAAGGGACCAGGACGGAGACGAACAATAAAAGACTCGTTCTAGTCTGCCCCATTATCATCCCTGATGGTAATGGTGCAACACTTGATAGATGATAATTCCTGGTCGGACAAAGGAAGGAGTTTCAATCTTGCAGTGCAGGTAAACTCACAGTGCTTCAATGAGATGCTCAATTGGGCTATCCCCTTTGGGAATTTGCGTCCCATACGTTTTCTTCATTGAAGAATCCATTTGAAGTCATTTCCATGGAAAAAAGGAAAATTTGCTTCTTATTGTTTTCTTCATCGTTTCGTTTTGACATCGGCATGCATACTCTTTTGGTTTTATGTTCGCCAGCTGTATATAATAAAAGTGTGACATTTGATTACTTTTGTCTTACTCATGATCTAAGAAAGAAGGTTTTATTGAAAATGTGAGAACAAGATTCCATGAATGGTTATTGATTCAGTGATCGACACCAGAAATTAAGGTCTTTGTCACTGTGTCTTTGAAGCAGAAATTATCATAAGCTGTTATATTTTCTTTTCTTTCTGAACCATGGAGGGTCTCCAGGTATAGCTAGTTGATCTGCAGAGATTTCCAAGCAAGATTTTTGTCTGACCATTTTAGACCTTTTGTCCTTTCGGACATGTAAGCACTTCCTTTGAGTTGAACTAATGATAGTTTGATTCCCATCCTTCCAGAAACAAAATAATAGGAATCATTTCTTCAGGACCTGAAATTAATAACCCATTTCCAATTACAATTCAAAGATTCTTATAATGATGGTATTCTCTGTGTTTTGATTTACATAACAATGAACTATATAATATACAGCATTCTCTCTCGAGCAAAAATTCTGATGAGGTTCACGAAATTAAATGGAAATTAAAAGGAAAACTGATACTATGTATGCATCTACATTAAGATCATGCTTGATGCATATTATCTGATAGAAGCATATCAAATTAAACCTGAAACAGAAGATAGACTCTAAAACAGAGTTTTAAGGTGCTGGTCATTGACTTAACTTTGCAGTACAGCTGTTTTTGATCGTACAACATAGGAGTAAGTATCATAAACTGTGAGGTGATCGGCACTTTTCTGTGGTCCTTCTGATATTCTGTTAGGTCTGCATACCCACACTCATTAGGAAACAAAACAACTTGTCGAACACTGCGTCAGCTTCTTTCCATTTTTTAAGATTTGTTACAAGTTACATCGTACCAGCCAATAACACATTTAGGCCCATACAGACCACGCCCCACTGATTTTTTTAAAAAATAAAAATAAAAATAGTAGAAAGAATGTGTCATAACCAACAAAATTAAATGAATTCAAATCTCCCCAATTACAAAACCAACAACCTGAATAAATAAATTAGAAATAATTCTTGATACATTTTAAATTGTGCAAGTTGAGCCAATATAACATAATCATACCATTTTACTACTAAAAATGTGTGAAAATAATAAATTGGTATGTCAAATATATATTTTGCTAGAATTAAACTTATATGCAACCCTTTATATCTTTATTGTTACACCTTAAAACTAAGGACAAATCAGCATGAAGTATGACTAGACCTCACACTTGTAAGCTTGACAAACACATGAATTCTTTTTTAATTGTGAAGCATGGTCAATTTTCATAAGTTTGCTTTACTCATATCATGTCCACAATTTTCACAATTAGACAACAAGGGAGCTTTACTCTCCCCGTCAACACACCAAAACATAAATAATAAGGCAAGGATCTTACCTATAATCTATCAAGAAAATTTTAAAATACAAATATACACATACAGAAATAGCATTGCATTAATACTAAACAACTAACTGCAAGCTCTTCACTGAAAATTCTCCCAAATTACATGAAAGGAGTGTTGGATACAAATTTCCCTATTTGCAAAAATAATTAATAGGAATGAATTGCAATACTCAATGAGCAGAAGATAAAACATAACTAAAAAGATAGGTGGACAAAGAGTTTTTCTTAATGAAAATAAGTTTTGACATAATAATAAATAGTAACAACTTTGAATATACAAAGGTATTCAATAATTAATTTTTTTCCTAAAATTCAATTTATGAATCTCTAAATAAAAAGAAGCTTGAAATAATTGGTATATGATAACAATTAAAGAATTTGGGTTAATGAAAAATTGATTTATTACATTATTAAGCAATAAATTACAAAGAATATGTAGACATATAATATTTTAATCAAAATGTAAAATTAATAAGAAATAACTAATAGGAGATAGTTATGAAGAATAAATAAAAATTTAATTCAAACATTTAAAAGTTTAATAATGAACAAAAAAATATTTCTTATACTAAAAATAATTTTACAAAAACATTTTATTTAAAAGGTTTGTGTAAAACTCTAAATTTTAATATATATACCAATGTGAATACACAGCCCACGAAGATAAATAACCACATATTTGAATATGAGTATATAGTTTACAAAAATAAATAACCACATATTTAATATCATAATATCATTAGTGGGAATCACAAACAGGACTACTATCACTATCTCTACCTACCTCTATTCTTGTTTACCATCGTTCTTACAATTCTTGAACAATCAAAAAGCAATCCAATTTAATACCTTTCAAATATTTAATCACATAGAAACCATACGGTGATATCTAGCATGCACAAGGACTAATAGTATTATTATTAGCAATCAACATTTTGCACAATCCTATCATATATAAAAATATGTCATATAATACATATAATTTATGTCTAAAAATCCTCTAAAGTAAGTGATTCAAAAGGCAAATTATACAACTAACATTATGATATTTTAAAATTACAACACTTAAGCAATATCATAAAAGCATATTGATGCAAACTTATCATTACCTAAATTTTCAAAAATTACACTTTAAATCAGTATATCATTTCATATTTATTTTGATAACATAACACATATTGCATATTATAGTTTATAATGTCTAATATCATTGATACTATACACAATTGAGATACTACATAAAATACTCATCCTAACAAACACAAAATATACCAAAAAAAATAGAGAAAAATAGTAAGAGAAAATTTTTTAAAATATATCATACTTCATAATTTACTAGCAGTATTTGTTAAATAATTATTGATTCTCCAACACCGAATCATCATTACTCCTCCAATAGAATATTCAAAATAACTCTTAAAATATAGTCATAACAACTCATTTAGTGTATTTCTTTCTTTTTTCTTTCCTTCTTCTTCTTCTTCTTTCTTTTTTTAAATTATGAGAACCACATTTAGATTCTTTCTTCCATTTTACTTGGTCAAATTACTTTACTTCGTTTTAGGTTGTTATCCTACTATTGTGATAACTTAATTCCCAACCTCATTTGGTTAAGCTAGTCTCATCTTAGATCTTATCTAATTTGATTAAATTCTATCAAATTAATTTTTTTAACCATTGTTCTAATTTTAATATTTGACTTATTTTAGTTAGGGGTGTTCATTGGCCCGATTGGCTCTAGGGGCCAGCCCTAACCCGGCCTAATCGGGTTGGGCCAAAAATATAGATGAGCAGAATTTTAAACAAAACTATATCTGGTCGAGCCACGGGCGAAGACATATTCTGCCTAACTTGCCCTAATAGTTACAATTTTTTAGTTATTAATATCTTGTCATCTTATATATATATATATATATATATATATATATATATATATATATATATATATATATATATATATATATATATATATCTGATTCTTTTTACATGCTGCAACTTTCATTATCTACTTAAACTCTTCATATTTTTTAATTGTTTTCATTATTGATATACATGCTTACTGACATTTCTTTTGTTGAATAATGAAAATACATGTGTTTACCTAAAACTAATTATGTTAGTATAGCTTATATTTTGCTTGATAATACTAAACTATTTTTTTATTATTAATAAAAACATGAAGGTTCTAAAAGCCTATTGTTTTGAAGTATATGCCTATAAATTTGCAAAAAAATATTTTCATATTACAAGTATCAATTTATAAAAAAAAAAAGTCTCAGATGGCCCTAATCCGCCCTAACCTAACATAAAATCGGGCTTGTTCGGCCCAAACAGGGGCATAAAAATAAGTCCGATGTCTTAATCGGGTCGGGCATCGGACATATTAGATATTTGACCCGACCCTGCCCTTAAACACTCCTCGTTTTAGTCATCTTATACCACCTTGAATTTCCTACATTTAGTATTATTTTTATCTAACCAATTCTACTTAGTTTAATTCTTACTTTCAGTGCTAGCTTAACTAGATTTACAATTCATATTAATTTTTTCCAAGCAAATATAGGGGTTTAAAACTTACCTCATTATTTCTTATCCCCACATTAGCCTTAGTTTATTACTACTTACATTAATTAATTTATTACCCATTTTAATTTCTATTTCCTACACTAGTTTAACTCAATATGTTCTTCACATTATTATTTTTCAACAAGACACAAGCATTTGGATGGCTTCCTATGTACCTACTTATGCACTAGGACATAATGATCCATCCAACCACATGAGTTCGCTACAAGGAAGCAATTGCAAGGAAAACGAAACAAAAGCTTAACTACGCAGCAATGAGGAACTTTACTTACAGAGGAAGTAGAAAGAATAGATAATTTACCTATCACTTCACCTCCCTCAAGCCAAGCAACCAAAACATGGAGAAGCAAAGGAATATAGGTTCTTGGCCAACCCACAATCACACAGCCAATATTTGGATTAGAATACTCCTTATAACACATGTGGCAACCCTCCTCCTATGAGCTAGCTTTTGGGATTGAGTTAGGCCTAGCCTTAGTTTGTATCATGGTATCAGAGCCTCGGTTCGATGTTGGAGCCACCCGTAGATGTCCAGTCCTGCAAACTTCACGCTCTAGATGTTCAGTCCTGGGTGTGAAGGGGTGTGTTAAGTCCCACATCGATCAGGATTTGGGTTAGAGTACTCCTTATAATACCTGTGGCAACCAAGGTTTTAAAATGCGGACCGCATCACATGATACACCGCAATATTACGGATGCAGTCAGCGTCGCATCCACAATAATCCACAACGTAACGATCCGCAACACCTGCAGCGCTTTTTATAATTTTCACAACACCCACAATCACAACGCAGTTGCAACCACACCCGCAATTTAAAACCTTAGTGGCAACCCTCATCTTATGAGTTAGCTTTTAGGAGTAAGTTAGACCCATGTTTGTATTATGGTATCAGAGCCTCAGTTTGATGTTGAGACTACTCGCAAATGTCCAGTCTTGCAAACTTCACACTCCAAATGTCCAATTATGGACGTGAGGGGATTGTGTTAAGTCCCACATTGGCCAAAATTTGAGTTAGAGTACTTCTTATAACATCTGTGGTAACCTTCTTCCTATGAGCTAGCTTTTGAGATTGAGTTAAGGCCGGAGAAAAGGAAAAAAATGGTAGCATACACTACAGTATGGAGGAGAATCGCCTACACAAATCCAGCAAGGGAAAATGAAGTAAGAGAGAGCTTGACCACTTAGTTACAATTTCTACTTTCGGACAGCCAAAAAGGGAAAGAACAAAACTCAATCTCTAGCCTCAAGGGATAAAGGTGAACCAACAGAGGGATGAAGGAAAAAATTTATTAGCTGAAAATGGAAGTTTTAGGGAGCTATAATACAGATCAAAGAATCCCTTAACCGAGCACCATGGCGTAAAAGGAGAGCTCCTAAAAGTGCTTGCATTTTTGGGCCAAAAAATGAGAAGAAAGATGGAGTTTCAAGGCCGCTACAGCTGACAGAAGTCAAAGCACAATATCAGTGGCAATGGCGTGTGCAAGTTTCACCAAAGGGAAACAGAGCAACCCAAAATGGAGATGAGGGAAGCTTCTTGATAGAAATAACAGCCGTGAGGACGAAAGTAGAACTCCTCGTAGTCTGCAGCCCTGACGAGATCAAAGAGATGGGAGGAGAAGAAATTGAACTCAAGTAGCCTTCGGTACACGCTCACAGATGCGAAAAAAATGAAAAAGAAACCATACAGAAAACGTGCAAGGGA
The DNA here is from genome assembly GCA_032878935.1 of Erythrophleum fordii. NCBI lineage: Eukaryota > Viridiplantae > Streptophyta > Magnoliopsida > Fabales > Fabaceae > Erythrophleum > Erythrophleum fordii. Next base: position 39,471,397 of record JAVQMF010000053.1, on the reverse strand, counting down.
AGATATAAGGGACACGTGGAAGTCTTTTGGACGCTTCTGTAATTGAATCATCGGAGGACCAGTGGGTAAATATAGAAAAACGTAGGGGCTAGAGTAAAATTTGAAAAAAAAAAAGTTGCAGTCAAGTCCTCTAAACATCCCTCCAGGCCGAAAACACAAAGAAATAGGACGATGAGACAAGAATGACCTTGGCTAGTTTTGATCGCTTATTGGAATTTTAGGCTTGACTTATAGGCACTGGAAATTATGAATAGAATTTGTTATTGATTCTTTCAAAATTTTACTTGTTCATGATATTGATGTTGTAATTCAATTTAGCTCAATTAAAAAAAATTCTTAAACTCCCAAAATTATTATATCATAGGATAATTTAATTTACCTAAAGTTTATTTTGTTTTATCTTATTTTAAATATTTATATATCTATTTTTATTTATTTTATTTTATCTCTCTATTGTAACTATTGGGTTATTACATTTACTATCAGATTTTTTGGTTAAAATATAATAAATATATAATCTTTTGATAATAACATAACAAGTATATAATTTAATCAAAAGATTATACATTTGTCTCCAATAACTATACATCTGTTATACTATTATTAGAAAGATGTATACTTATTATGTTGTAATTAAAAAATCTAATAGTAATTATATATAAATTTTTTTCTTATTAAATATTGTTTATGTCTTTTATAGAAAAAGTAGAAAATATATATATTTGAGTTCTTTTCAAAAATTATTTACTTACATATTTATAACTAACAAACTCTATGACTCATATTTAAATTTTTTTTTTTCAATTCTTGAATAAGATTTATTATGTTAAATATTTTGCACACATAATAAAAATATACATATGTCACGAGTACTAAGTAGGGTTATTGGTTAAAAGAGAAATTCAAAAACCTTGGAAGCAAGAGCCTATTGCATCATTTTTGGTATGAGAGAAAGCGACGAAAATGAAAGTAAAATGGAGAAGATAAAAATTCAAATCTTATTTGGTATATTTTAGACTGAATCTATCACTCTATACGCCAGCTTACCTTGTTTTCTATCAAATTATTAATGGAAAATTATTGTCCAACGGGAAAAGAGGATTTTGCCTCACTGTTCATTTGTCCCACTTAACATAATTATTTAATATTTTTAATATTTTTATTAAAAAAATATTTTAATATTTTTATTATTGATAATTTAAAATTTTTTCTATTATTGATAAATGAAAAATATTTTTTTGAATAAAATTTTTTTATATTATAAATATTGTGGTCATTTACACAATTTTTTCATTACTTTTTTGTCTTTACTTTATTAAACATATAAATAAAAAAAATTATCATTTCCTTTAATATCATACCAAGCATCATTTAGAACTCCAAATTTTATTTTATTCTCATTTTTATTTTTATTTTCATTTTTTCAAAAAAAAAACTTCATTCTACCAAATATAACCAATATAACCAGATTCCTTTAATCAATGTGAAAAGACCATTTGAGTCCTCCCATTGGCTAGTTGAAGTAATTTCAACAAAATAATCCATCGGAAAAATTACAATATCGATTTTATTGACTTAGATCATCAGGCGAGAGTAAGAGCTCTCAATTTATTTAACAACAAAATTAATAGAGATGGACAATAATAGGTAATTCAATTTCGACCTGAGCATCTCCAAGGTCAAATAGGTAACGTACAGACGTGTAGGGCTTGAATGGTATCATAATTTCAGAAATTTACACACGGTGCACACCAACACGCCATGTTGAATCATTTTCTCTTGCATCGTTCACATGATAGGGTGCGTTTTTGGTACGACATTTGGGATGCAACAAACTGTACGTTGTACTTTTAATAGTATGACGTCATTGTTTGATTAGCAGTCGTCCCTATATATATCTGATCGGATAGAGCTTCTTCCTCATCGACAGCTCTCTGCAATTTGGTAATCCCTATTCCCTACAGCCTCTTCTAGCTTATGGAATTGTAAATATAATGTAATATAATGGAGTGGAGAATCGTAATGTTTGTATTCTTGTCTTAACTTGTCTTTTATGTCCTTAATTTTCTTTCGTTTTTCTCGTTGACCAAGCTGCCGATGAGGATTTTCCCCTCGATATGTTAGATCTTATTGACCATAATGTAAATTGACGTACTTCTCTGGTTCGACTTCACTCTCTGTTGATTTTAATGGTGCTACCAAGAATTTGTTTTGACATTTTATTGTTGAAGAATTCTAATTTTAAATTCTGACCCAAAAAGGAAATTGTAAATAATTATGAGCGACTGATACTTTATATCGCCAAGTTGCTGAAAAATGGCTGGCTGTCAGGTTAAACTGAGAGATGGAACCACAGCAAGAGTTTGAATGGATTGAAGCGCAAAAGATTGCAGTAGGCGTGGACCTTGTAGCTGTGGCAAAACAGCAGCTTCGGTTCCTGGCAGCTGTTGACAGGAATCGTTACCTTTATGACGGTCCTGCTCTTGAAAGGGCTATCTATAGGTGAGCATCCTATGAAGTATCTTATTTTTTCAGTATTTGCTTACAGTACCCAGTTGCTTGGATTTCGCCTTGCATGAATCTAAACATAAATTATGAACATCCGGTTTTCAATGTTCAGTATTTGGAAAATTGAGAGAATGCTGCCCGCAATTTCTGAATTATGTAATTTCTGCATATGGTTTCTGGTTGTCAGTTCTTTTATCGGGGAGCTCTATCTTATGCATCTAATTCTATAAGTTTCACTTTTCATCCATAGGAGGCACTGCCCATTTTCAGTGAAAACGAGTCACTCAATTTCGAATTTCAAAGTTTCAACCATGACATGAACAAAATTCAATACTTAAAATATTTAAATAAAACAATTCTGTAAATTGGTTTCTATCACTAGATTTCATGAATCAAGAACACTATGAAGATTATTGGCATTCCTTTCTTATGGATGAAAATAAAGGACTGAAATTAAGGTGGGTTTGAATTATCTAAATAAAACGCAATATTAGGTCCAACATGAGTCATTACTTCTGATAGTTTAAAGAGAAAAAAATATTTTGTGGCAACAGGAACCGAAACTCATCTTTCAAGTAGCCATGTTTAGTTTTTTGATGTCTGAAAATATCTCTGGAATTGTCTAATGATGCATTTTGTCCTCAGTGGTTCCCCTCCTAGTAATGAACTTCTCTAATTTTAAGAAATAGTCCACTTTTTCCTGTGAGAGCTTTGCCATATAGTTATTGTGAGGTAGGTTTCTCCTATATCTATTATCAAAAGTTCAATTTCTTAATTTCTTTTTCTGAATTTACAATGAAAATGCATATTTAGGTATAATGCTTGTTGGCTTCCGTTGCTTGCCAAACATTCAGAGTCTCGGATTTTTGAAGGGCCTTTGGTAGTTCCTCTTGATTGTGAATGGGTTTGGCACTGTCACAGGCTTAATCCGGTTAGCTTCATTACCAGAAAACATTTCTGTTCCCTGATTTTTTTGAATTTCTGCTTGTTTGATGGAGTTGAGTTGCTAAGCATGGATATGGTTCTACTACACAGGTGAGGTACAAATCTGACTGCGAGGAACTTTATGGACGGATCCTTGACAACTTTGATGTTGTCTCAACTGTTCAAGGAATTTGTGGGAGGCAAACTGAAGAAATCTGGAATAAAACGTATCCTGATGAGCCCTATAATGCTGATTTGCTGAATGTTTCATCCGAGAATATTATTGTAAGACTTGCAAAATACACCAAATATGATCTGGTTTCAGCCGCTAAGAGGCAGAGTCCATTCTTTTACCAGGTACTGGAGAGTTAATATTTTTCCTATTTCACATAGCACATCCAATGATATTTGTGTTATCTGTGCTCAATGCTTGAAATAGTTAAAAGAAATTAGGTCATCATGGTGTACTGGGCCACCTCTCACAATTTTTCTATAACCTCTGCCTCCCTTTGCCAAAAACTAGACATGTATGTTTATATTCAACCTGACTCAGCTTCATTTTCCTCCGTTTGGGGATTAAGTATATTTTGCTTGACTTCAAATAGATTTCTGTGGTTTTCAAAATAACTTCTGTTGGAAAAGAATCATTAAGTTCAGAAACTTTCATTTTTAACAATGTTAGTAACTTGGTTTTATAACAGCTTCTCCAAATACTTCTTTAACATTAGTACATGGTGATTAATGGTTGATTCCCCATTAAAGTTTTTTTTGGGTGGGGTGCATGGCAAGAACCCAGTACTGTTTCTTTTCAGTGTAGTTTATATCCCTCTTCCTCTATGTGAAAGGTATCAAGACCCCACATGAACAGTGATGTATTTATCAAGGAAGCTGTGGCCAGATATAAAGGCTTCCTGTATCTAATCAAGAGAAACAGGGAGAAGGGTATAAAACGTTTTTGTGTTCCTACATACGACGTTGACCTAATCTGGCACTCTCACCAGTTATATCCAGTTTCTTATTGTAAAGACCTCAAAGAAGCACTTGGAAAAGTATTGGAACATGATGACATGGACTCTGACAGAACAAAAGGAAAGAAGCTAGACGTTGGTTTTTCTGGAACCACCAAACAGTGGGAAGAGACATTTGGTACTAGATATTGGAAAGCCGGAGCAATGTATAAGGGTAATGCACCATCTCCAGTCACAAGTAACCCTTCATCTAACATGATGTGTGAGAAGGTTCTTTCTTCCAATGAGCATTCACTTGAAATTCAACTTCAAGAAAGGAAAGTTGTGGAGGTACTTCTAGATCTCCTCTTCTATACCATATGTTACACTTTGTAAGCTCTATCTGTGAATAATGAGTTCCATATACATACATATAAGAGTCCATGCCACATATTTGAGACATATACGAGAATATGTTAATATAACTATATAAATCAATGCCACATAGCAGGAGAAATTTGTGTTAGTAAGCTGTCACTAAATCCGTACTAGGGCTATTCATCCTGTCAGAGTTACCTTCAAATAGTTTGGTGACTTGGAAAATTTTTCATTAACAGAAGGATATAACCATAGTTGCTTTGAATATTATGGAAAATTTGATTTAGCGTCTAAAAAAATATCACTTGTAAATAATACATGGAGTAGTGGCATTTGTTTTAAATTTCAAGAATAATAGAAGTACCACTCTAGTAAGCATCTAGTGTCTTGTCATATCATACTCTTCTCAATTTATAATTGCCTATGCACTCTGAACTAAATTATTATACTGGATTTGTATTTTCTTCCTGAATCCTTTTCCAGGTTCTCTTGGAGTTTGTTGGGGTTAAGAACTTACCAGAGGGACACAAAGGAAGTCTCACTGTTGTATTTTCCAAATCACAGCCAGATGTATTCTTTGATGCTAAAAGGAAACTAAGCATTTTGTCAGAGTCTGGAGAGAAACGGGTTGCATCTTTCCAGTGTGAACCTACAGGAGAGCTGCATTTTGTGCTCATGTCACATTCTTCTTCCAACTTGTCTATAAGATCATCAAAGACACTGGGTTCTGCTTCTTTTTCTATGCAAGACTATCTTGACCCAGTTTCAAAACTCTCCATTGAAAAATGGTTGGCATTGGTGCCCAATTCTGGTACCATGTGTTCAAAGCCAATCTTGTTGCGAGTAGCCATTTCATTTACTGTCCCATCTCCTGCCCCATATACGCTTGAAATGACTCACTCTCGTCCAGTTTCCAAAAATTCCTGTTTCTTTAACATCCCTGTTGGGCCTCAGCATTCTGAGAGCTGGACTCATGTGACAGAGGAAACTGGAACCAGAGTCATCAGCCTTCAAATGAGGTACATTCCATGCACTTTGTGGCAGATACTAATTTAGAAAATTCCTGCCAATATCTGCACATCAGATATAACTTATTTTGCTGCTTGCTCTTGTCCTGGCGATATCAACGTGTTTTGGTTGTGTGAATAACCTTCTTAGTCCCTACTATCAAGCCTTTGCTGGCTCGTAATTCCTAGATACCCATTTGGTTTATACTTCTGAAAAACTTGTATATGTGTGATCAGGAGCCATTATCATTGGCTACTGTAGCTAGTTGTTCTCTAGATATAGATGTTGGTGTCTTACGCTCTTACTGATATAATTCATACAGTTTGTCATTTCTCTTTTCTGGACAATTTTCAGTGTTCAATCACATTTATAATTAAAGTTGTGATGCCAAAATAAGACCATCCTCTTATAGATAGGAGACTTACGATTAAAAAAATAAAAAAGAAAAAAAAGAGCACTAACATTTTAGTTTAGCTTAGTAAATTGATTCATCTGCTTAATCCAAGTTTTCCCTATGAAACTTGTTAAGTGAGGGAACAACCAATCTATTAAGTGGGGGAACAACCAATCTATACTGAGTGATGCCCTGTATGTCATATACATTTTGTGAGTCCTTACTTAGTTTATGTTCTATATTTTATGCAAGGTTTACTGCCATTATTATGAACTAAAGCTCTTTCCTTTCTCTCTGATTGCATTTCAGGGATTTGAAGAAGGCAAAGGAGACTTGGATCCCTGGAAAGGAGGTTATTGGCCTTATGAAGTCTGGTGAAACACGAACTCTGGCTGAGTTTGTGGGAAACGGGTGGTCAGTGATGGACAATTTTTGGTCCTTTCACCTTCCAAACAAATGCAGAGATGATGGTCATCTCTTTGTGGTTACTGGCACAAGAATGGTAGGCATATGTAATAAAATTCATTTTTTAAAGTAGTTTGCCATGCCAAGTGCTCTCTAGGATCTTCATTAGAGTACACCTGAGTTACAGCTAGCTCTTCCGTTCATATTTTACAAATGACATGACATCTTGATCTAGTTTTGTCTAGATTGTAAGGCTTAAGGGACTGTCAGGCTAAAAGGAAAAGGGCATTGATATACCAATCGCTTTTTTTTTTCCCTTCTTGGTTACAAATGTACCTAGTTGTGAGGAATGATTATAGACCAGTGGCACTGCCGAGCTGGCATTGTCCCTTAAGCATTAGGCATAAGTAGTTTACGTTAACATAGTTCCATTACCTTTCATAGTGTAAGAGGGATGATGATTTTGAAATTTACCAAGGAACTAAACAAGGAAATAACGTTTGCTTGTCTGTTTGCTGAATTATTTACATGCAATGAAATGTACTCCTATGAGTTTGGTAGCATGGGTATTATTAGCTGCACGTTAGACTGTTAAGGATGAATATATGAGAAATGAGAGAAGTTTATAAACTGGATCACCATGATAGAAATTATGTATGACAGATTTATGTGATTTTTTGTACAGGTGAAAATTTTCCCGGGAAGAAAGCTAGACTATGAACCAAGGTATTGCGGGAAACAGGGAAATGAAATGGACTTTTTGACAGCAGTTGAATTCCCGACAGAAGATCCCTATGGCAAAGCAGTAGCTTTACTTGACTTGAGATCTGGATATGTCAAGGTACCTTGCTGCCATATATATTAAACTTTTATTACTGGACTTCTGTCTCTATTTTTTCCTTTCTTTATCTTCTTTTAATTGACATTTTAAAACTGAATAGGCAAAGGGAAAGTGGATGATTTTGCCTGGAATCATATTGGCTTTTATTGCTTCTAATATATTGAAAAAAGAAGGATATGAAGGCATCATTGCTAAGAGTAAAGATTTGAGGATGGATGCCATGACTGAAAAGGTGAATGTGCCCCATGAAGAAAGCCGAAGCAGAGACCTAACCCACTCAACAATAGCAAATGGAGTGGAAATAAGCTGTAATGTTATTAATGGAGATACAGGGATAGCAGAAAAAACTGGATTGTCCAGTGGTGGTTGTGGCGGTGGTTGTGGCGGAGGCTGTGGAAGTATGACAAAGAGCTGTGGTTGTGGGGCTGCTGGTTGTGGTGGAGGCTGTGGAAGTATGATAAAGAGCAGTAGTTGTGGTGGTTGTGGGGGTTGTGGGGGTTGTGGGGCTGGCTGTGGTGGAGGCTGTCGCAGTATGATAAAGAGCAGTAGTTGTGGTGGTTGTGGGGCTGGTGGCTGTGGTGGGGGCTGGGGAAGCATGGAAAAAAGTGGGGGATGCGGTGACTCTGGTGCTTGCGGTTCTGGGGAAGGCTGTGGAAGTGAAAGCATGAAGAAAAGCGGTGGGTGTGGAGGCTGTGGCGGCGGATTTCTGGACAGTAAATGTGGCGTTGATGAACAACAGAACGAGAGGCCAAACCATGTGAATGAAGGAGTGGCTGCCTGATATATGAAGATTATGTGTTTCTGAAGGAACCAAAACATATATCAATAAGGTTCTCAATTTCGTACGTCTAAGTATATTCTAGAACATAAAGAAAAAATTGGTATTAGATAACAACTCAGTGTTTACCCAATATGTAATGCAAGGGCAATAAGATGTATCCTTAAAATTTGAAGTTGCGAAGATTGTAATGTCATTGTGAACAAATGACATTAGTGTGGTATGATGTTATGAGCAATTGCAACTTGCAAATATGGTTATTATATATAAATGTAATTTAGATGTGTTTTAGTAATCCCTTCAACCTGAAACATTTTCATAATATATTCTCGTGCATACGCATTTAAAATAGGAAGGTGTCGTGCATATAAAAATTATATGCTTTTTATTTTTTGTATAACCAAAGTTTAGATTTCACCTATCTCTTCAAGTCTAAATTTCTAAATTTGTTAAACGTTAAAGAAGGTTTATTAGTATTAAAAATCACTTTATATTCGAAATAAACTGCAATAAACATGCATTTGGGGTTAATCTAGCTGCTTATTCATGTTCAACTCAACCAGTTCAACACTCTCAAGTTCAACTACTCCTTAGTTGGAACAAAATCAGACAGCCTCATTTTGAATCCCATAACCTGGAGACCAAATTTTTTTTATTTAAATAAAAAACTAACCTTTTCTAATTCATGTCTCTGTTTCATGTGTCTTGGCTAGAAGTTGCATATCATTATGTGATCCAGTGATAAGGGACAGGACTCTGGTATTTTGGAAGAAATTTTAAATTCAATATTTCGTGTCTTCATAAAACAACAAATTGAGAGGAATGCTAGTTATTCTTTACACTTTCGCATTCATGAATCAAAATGGCATGTAAAGGTTGACAAACTAAAAGCAAAACCCCTTCAGATTATCCTTTAATTCACTCAATGATAACACCAAAAAAGATGATTGGGAAACAAAGTGATCTACTTAAGAAATAAAATTGTCTTTCACAATCCAAGTTGCAAATCAAATTACGGAGGAAAGTGTGAGGGGATCAGAACCACACCACCACATCACCAAGATCAAGATCAAGGATTTTAAAGTTGGCTTATCAAAGCATGAACAAACTCTAAACTAGTTAAAAGTTATGACAGTCCAACTGCATGAAATTACATAATATCAACTGACAATGATGATGGAAGGGTCACAGCAGCACTCGTCTAAGAGGCAACAGCAACACAAAGCAGCAAGGCTGAGACAAAACATATCAAGTACAAAGAAAGAAAAATGACATTAATATTGGTAATAGACATACAAATGCAAGTATATTAATAATGGAAAATTGAAAACTTACCATCCCTCAAGAAAACCAGGATCTCTTCTGGGTGGTGGTGGAGCAGCATACTGGGGAGGTGCCATCACAGGAGGACCTTGATAATACCCTATACATATACATACAATGACTGCATCAACCCAAAAATGAAGATCGAAACCTTTTTTTTTTCTTTTTCCCTCTCTTCCAAAAGGAGGCCTAGATACATGAAGATTAATAGGAGGAAGGGAAGGGGGGTACCTTGTTGTGGTGGAGGGTAGGGGTAAGCATACTTTGGGTCACTCATTTCTGCCAAACACTGCACAATGAACAGAGTTTGTCACACTGAAATCACAGATACAGAGTACAATAAAACTGCAAGTTTGTGTGAGGGAGGACACCAAAAATTCAAACAAACTGTAATTGCTTGCTTCTTCTTCTGCCTCTGCCTCTCCCTTTACACTCCTTGCTACTGTATTTATTTCGATTTTTTTTGGGGGGGGGGGGGGAATTTTTTCCTTTTTTTTCACTCAGTTCCCCTTTTGTGTTTTTCCACCACTGTGAATGTAGCTAGATCCTTGACAGATATTCAGCAACTGCAGGAGTGGAAGTAAGAGAGAATGGAGTGCCCCAAGCTATGAAATAAAAATAGATAATGAACCTTTTGAGGACCATGGGACAGCTCAGCGTGATCCAGGCCGAGTGATGCGTCATTTGCTGGATGAATGACATTAATAGCTATAGATATTCGAGGCACGAATAATTTAACCAGTGCATATCTTATTTAAATAAATATATATATTATTTTGATTTTTTTAATTCTGCTTATTCATGTATTGTCATGTAATTTCTCTTATTAACTTGTAGTATCACAGAAGTAAAACAAATATTTTTCAAAATTAGTATTCTTAAGTTTTCAGAATTAGTAAATTTTTTCTAAGGTTTATTTTCGAGCAAGCTGCTTGAAAGGTCCGGTAAGTATTCTCTACCTAGATCAAATTTGAATAGAGAATATTTAGAAGATTTGAACTATCTAAATCTTATTTAGAATAAAAAAGTGTATAATTTAAAAAAAATAAAAGCTAATTTTTTTTAAATTTGTATTGTTAAAAAAATTTTAAATAATTCAAATCTTTTGAATATTCAACTTGATTTAAGTATAGAATTCCAATTATTAAAATAGACTTATTTTGTTTCCACACACAATCAAAAAAGAGATGTAAACTTTTTATCCGGCCGGGTACGCAGGGCGCGGGCATTGATAGAGATTTGATTTTAAATTTCAAATCCATTTGTGAATTGCAATTTAATTGTAATAAAGAACTTAACGTCTCATTTCCAAGAATCTTAGTTCAAATGACTTTTTTTTTCTGACCTAACTCCTAGGAAGGTAGAAATTACTTATTTTTTAAACAATACATATTTTGAGAAAACGAGGTATTTCGCCTAACTTTTGTAAAAAGCAAAATCATAATGATAATGAGTTACTTGCGGGTATTAATAAAAGCATTTCTCTTAAAACAAAACTTACATATTATTACTTATATCTTTTCATGTTATTCCTTAATTAATACATGACATATATTTATTTTTTTATACCTATATATATATATATATTTTTTCTTAATTAACACATGTATTTTTTTTACATTTTACCATTCAACAAATAAAGATCCTCTCTCATTGTGACACCAAGGAGAGAGGATTTAGTTAAGTCAAAATAATTTTTTTTTTTTGGTTATAAGTTTTAGATATAAAAAATAAAAATTATAAGTTTGAAATTAAAAATTTTAATTGCAAAAAAAAATTAAAAAAATTATATTTTTAAAAGTTTAACTGTATAGTTAAAATTTTTTTATTTTTGATCTGATAATTATAGATTTTATCTTTATATTTAAAATTTATAACCAAAAAAAAAAAAAGGGAGACGATCTCTACCTCAGATGAAGCTTCAAACACCGAACTTTGCAACTTTGATTTCAGATTGCAGCACTTTACAGCTTCGATTTTCTTGAACTTTTCAGATTCTGGACCCCAAACCCCCCCCCCCCCCCCCCCCCCCCAATTCTCTTTTTCAATTCATCTTGCGAGCATACAATTATAGGATTTCCACGATCGTTATGTATCTTTAGAAACATTTTACAGTTCGAGTTTTATTCATGTTTTAATTTTTTATGCTATATTTCTGCTTTACTTCTGGATCAATAACGGGGTGATAGAGTTAAATCTCAAGCGACTGATGATAGACCAATAGTTTGCAAAGGGCTTAGGGGAATCAATTTAGCTGGAGTGACAAAGAAGGGGAGGTTGATTCTTGATTTTTTTTTTTTGGTTTTAGTTTTAGACATAAGTTGACAAAGTTAGGTGAAAAAATATAAAATGTATATCTTATGTAATATGTTAATTGGGAAAAGCCATTGCAAAAATATAAAAAAACAGTATGTAAGTTTTGTTCTTTTTTTTTTTTTACTGAGAGAAAGAAGTGGAAATTGAAACCCTTCTTTGAAAGCAAAAAGATTTTTTAAAAATAAAAAATGCATCCATTAAAAATTATTAATTATTATAATTATCTATTATATTTTTTTACTTACTTTTTAAAGTAATTTGATAATAAAAATATTAAAAAAAAATTGTCAAGCATGATAAAATTAATAAAAATACTTCTCAAATAATTTTGATATAAACAAACTGTTTTTTTTTCTTGTAGTACTTTTATAAAAATTTATTTGAAAAGCAACAGTTTCAAAATAAGCATAAATCCACACAAATCTCAATTGGCCTAAGAGACCTGACATATAAAGTTGAATCCTTACTTTGCCCCTTTTTTCATTCTCCATCCTAAACGTATAAAGTTTTGTGCCTTCTTTGTATAAAAAATTAGAAAAGGAATTTAATCTTCTTTGATCTACTTAGTTTTAAATCGTAATATAACAGAAGAGAGGATGAGTATCAAAGGAACAATACAAAGATGAAAGAAAATATGGATGAATAATTTCTTAAGCCATTCATTAAATGATAGTTTAATGACAATAATCATATAATATATCAGACAAACACATATACCAAATGGAAGGGACCTTGAAATTTTCAATTATGGAATGGTGATATCGAAGAGACTCTATTAGCACCACAAGTAACCAACCCCACCCACGTGAAAGCCCTTTTCAAAATTCAAAATTGGAAAAGGTACAAGATCATATATATATATATATATATACCATACTTGTTTTATAAAGGGGGCAAGGGTGCCTTAGAGTTGAGGGATTTGATTCCTCTGCTCTTATTGCACACGATGTGCAATAAGAAAAAAAAAACTCTATCTAAAAATCTTAATTTTATACAAATAATATTAAAAATTTTCAAAATTACTATTTATATTCTCTAAAATTATAATTTAGTCTTCCCAATATTACAAAGATGCCTTTATCAAATATAATAACAAATTTAAAATACTCTTATATCATCAAAGAATTAGGTGGTAAATTTAGAGACTATAAATAATAACTTTGGTCCTTCAAAAGAATTTTAAATTTTAATATTATTTGTATAAAGTTAAGCTTTAGGTGAATTTTTTTTAAAAAAGATGCATATACAATTTTTATAGGTGGGTCCTAATTATTTCATTCTTTACTCTTTCTTCTCTCTTATAAATTAATAATCTCATTTGATAGAGAAGATTTAGATTCGGATTTGAGAATCACTGCTAAGCAAGGTATTAATAAATCAATTTTTTCAAGCCTCCGTTTCGTATAACTTCATTTGGAAAATATTTACCCGAGAGACACATCCTACAACTAATTGCAGATCTCACCATATATTGTAATGGCCTCTTTCTCAGATGAGATCATTAACACTCTTCATCATATTCTCACTTTGTCGTTTCCCTGGAATATGATTCTTCACTCAGGTTTCACTGGCAGAATTTAGGGGATTTAATGGTTTATTACTAAAGTAATGGTCTAGAGGTATCCTACTTAGAGAGACATGCTGTACCATGGCCTATCAGCGTAATGCCTTTTCCCATAAAGCTGAATGTGAAATTTGAATATTTAAAGTGAATTTAGATTACCTGGATCTGCGAAAGAAAAAAGGGTCAAGACTCTGAAATTTGAGGTTGATCGTGAAATTTGAATATTTAAAGCGCTGTCAAGATATAAGTATTGAATTTAGGCTGTCATAACTTATTGAAGAAAAATAAATTATTTTGAACAAATTCTAACCATAATTATTTAAAAAGATTTGTTTAGTTCTGTAAATATAGTTTGTTTGTTGTTTCTTCATCATACAGAAACTAGAGACCAATTGGAAGTCCCTAGAGGCCACTAAGTCAGAATGACACTAATAAACACAATGAACAAAAGTTCAATATGCTCAACTCTATTTAGGGAATATGTCTTCTAAGAGACTTTTTCTCAAATTTGACACTCATCGTTGAGAGAGAAGAAACATGTGAAAACGAAATGAAGAGGACCGAGAAATTTTCAAAATAATATAATCTGTCTTTTGACTTGATGTTTCTTTCGTTTTTGAAAGACACCGAGTTCGGGTGCTGTGTTAACAGAATCATTATCAGTTTTGGGGGCATAAGATTCACAATCAAGAGCAAAATTTTCATAACTAATTCCTTCAAGACTTGGCTATAATTTGCTTCTTGTAAACATGAAATAATGCCATAGTAATTACTTGATTAATATGCTAAGCTCACCATCTGCCAGCACTACATAAACTCAACATTGCTGAACTATGGAGTACTGAATTAGAGAAACAGACGCTAGCCCAATCCTTATTCTAAAAGAGATGAATGAAAAGTTGCTGCTCCTCAGATTCCACATGGTACATTGGTACTCTTTTTCTCTTGAGATCTGTTCACTTTACTGGAAAAACTTTTCACAGAAATACTTTTTGACAAGAAAAAAATCCTCACACCAATCTAAATTTTATTTACATTTTTCAAAAAAAAGTTAAATACAAATAAACGAAGAAACTATTTCAATTTTTTCTTTAGCTCATTGTTTCAAGTTTGTTTGCCATCAAAACTTACAATGGGCTACATTATAGAAAATTTTTTTAATGAAATAAAAAAAACCAATAACAAACATTTTTTCACTAAACGAAATCAGCTATATAAATTAATTGACATTATAAAATCTTATCAAACCATTTAATTTTAAATTCTTTTTAATGATTTCTCCTATAATTTTTATAGATTTTTTCTATTTTTAACTATTGGACTACTCTCATTCTTAAAACTTTTATAAATCTCCAAACATGTTCAAATCATCTAAAACATGATTCAACAATCTATTCTACAATAAATGCAACCTCTACTTTCTCTTTAATGTATTTATTTTTTATTCTATCTTGTCTCGTATATTCATTCATTTAATGTAACATTCTCATCTTTACAACATTGAACTTATTTTTTTGTTAATTTTTTTTTATCCAACATTCAATTATATACAATATTATAAATCTTATACTTGTGTTATGGAATTTACTTTTAAACTTGTGTGATACTTGTCTATCACAAATATTGTTTGAAACACTCATTTGTTTCATCCACCCTATTTAAATATTACGTTTCACATCTTTTTTTTATTTTTCTATCATATTATATGATAAATCCAAAATACTTAAATCGTATAACTTATGATATAATGTACTTCAATTTTTACTTTTACATTAGAACTAGTGCGTCTCTTACTAAACTTTCATTTTATATACTTCATTTTACTTTTATTTAAACAAAATCTATGTACTTTCAAAACTAATTTTTATATTTCTAACTTTTCATTCATTTCATCTTTTGATTCTCTAACTAAAACTATCATCTACAAAAAACATACAATGTAACACTGGTTCTTAAATATATTCAAGAAACACATTCAAAACTATTGTAAAAAAATAAAAACCCAAAGTTGACACTAATAGCAAAATCTTATGTGAACCTACCTTTTGGTTATTTTTCTAATGAAATAATCAATGGAAAATTTTTCAACGAATTTTATGTTCAAGAAAGCTTTTCCACAGAAAATATTTTCAAAAAATTTTGATTTTCCTACAAAACAAACGAACCCTTGGTAATATCATGCATGCTTCAAAATAACTAGCAGCAGCAGTTCCAGCAATAAAAACAAAAATAAATGAACAAATACAGATGTTTCAGCATTTTATTTATACAACACTAAAAAATTTCAACCGAAACAATGTGATATGAATCGCCTGGGCTCAATATAAGGTCGCCCAAGGACCATAGTCTCTTTCCATATTCATCTGTAATTGCGAGAAACAGCATACATACAAATTATTCTAATTCACTGTGTAATAACCATCTGAAACTTTTCCTTCAACACAACAAATAACAAGGACAACCAAATAAAAAACATGAATGCAGATATTTTAGTTTTGGCATGTTAGATGCCATCAATCAATTTCAATTGAAACAATGTGATCAATGTCCCCTAGGCTCAAAATGTGATTACCCAACGGCAGTATCCTTTTTCCATACTCGTCTACAACGCTAAAGTGCTCACAAGGATCCACCCAAATGCTTGTTTCAGTAGACTTGTAAGAGATAGTATGCAGTCGAACGAATCCAATAAGCTGTGTTTCTGGTGAGCCTTTTAAACTTTCTGGCCCTCTAGAGAACAGCATCACAACATGACTTCCATCCAGCTCTCCAAGGTTCATTACAGAAATTTGCACTGAGAATCTGAATGAGTTGCAATTTTGCATCTCATCAACTGGAATATAATCAACTGCATAAACTTGTTTCCCTTCTTGACTTAATGTACCCTTTATGGAACCATCCTTGAAAGTTCCTGACAAACCAATCTTTCTTGGTGCTGATAAAAGCTTGTATGAGAAAGCACTGTAACTTAAGCCGTGTCCAAATCCATATATTCTATTTCCAGTATAAAATCGGTAGGTCCTTCCTGGATAATCACGAGTAGGATCAGCACGCATGCGCATGTCATTCATGGGAACATTGGTGAATGACTCAGGGTACCAAGTCATTGGAAGCCTTCCAGCTGTATGAAAACCAACTTTATAGTTCAAAATGGGCCTTGCATAGCAGATTTTAAATTCAATATCTTTCTCAAGCAGCAACTATAGTTTAGAAGCAAGTTTAAAACATTCATGTGCAATGACAAGCTAAGATCATATTAAATGTCTCACAATATATAAAGAAGTTTTTTGTTGTTGTTGTTGTTGTTTTTCACTTGCAGGCTAAGAGCATATTCATTTTAAAATATACAAACCTGGATTGGCCTCTCCAAAGATAATTTCTGCTAGTGCTTTGCCCCCAGCTTCACCAGGATATCCAACCCAGAGAATACTTGCAATTTGTGGATTTATTTCAGCAAAGGAGACATCAAGGGGTCCTCCACCAGTAAGGACTAGAATCACTGGACATTTACTAGCAGCAGCAACAGAGGATATAAGAGACGCCTGTTTCCCAGGTAAGAGAAGACTAACTCGGTCAAGATCCTCTGTCTCTTGTGTTGTATCAAGCCCAGCAACTATAACAACATAATCAGCTTCTTCAGCAGTGTGAACAGCATTATCAAAACCAGCCTCAGAATGACATGGTACATCAAGGCAACCAGAAGCATATGATATCCTCCTTACATACTCTTTGAGCCTCTCATATAAGCTTTTTGGGCTGCAGGGTGTTCCTGCATAATTAAGTACGCAATCAATATTTCAGCAACAGGAACATGCGGGGTCTTTGAAAAAAATTGAGACAATAGCTATGCTTATAAGTTAAGATGGTTTCCACAATGCAGAGATATGGGATTGGGATTGCAACCTCTCATCAGTATGAGTAGAAGCCACTAAACCAAAAGGCCATTAGCTAAGAGATTGGGATATGCTCCCTAGCCACTTTTATCGTAACCTAGCTAGTATGTACAGTTGTTTTTTCTCTGACACACTTCCTATTTTTCAAATACTTTCATTATATACCATGAACTCAGGAATTATAGGCATAACATAGTGCAACCCTTCAGACTTAATATTAGGTACTCAAACTTGAATGTCTCATATTCAAATCCCTAGCCACTTTTATCGTAACCTAGCTAGTATGAACAGTTGTTTTTTCTCTGACACACTTCCTATTTTTCAAATACTTTACTCAGGAATGATAGGCATAATATAGCGCAACCCTTCACACTTAATATTAGGTACTCAAACTTGAATGTCTCATTCAAATTCCATGGGGAGTGGAGGGTAGGGTTTACTCAAAGGAAAGGCCTAACTACAATTGAACAGTGAAGGTTAAACGTAAGGGGGGACACAACAACAACAGAAGAAGAAGAAGATGGAAAAATACTATTTTTCTTACACCTGAGTAGCCACCACCTAATTTGCTTGAAGTGGCCAGTGGGCCAATAACTGCCAAGGCGTTAACAAAATTATTATTTAAAGGAAGGAACTTCCTATCATTCTTCAGTAGTACAATCCCCTGTCTTGCTGCTTCAAGTGCCAGTGCTCTGTGCTCTAGGCTACAAACATCTGGCGGGCCGAGGTTTCCAAACTGGCCTCTTCTGGGATCTCCATCGAACAGTCCAAGACGCAATTGAACAGAAAAAAGGTTGAGAAGAGCTCTGTCTAACTCTTCCTCTTTCACCTTTCCTTGTCTGATAGCTGACTCAGTATTTCGAAGCATAAATGTCCCACAGTTGATATCAACGCCTAAAAATCAACTTAAGAATTGGACATCATTGGAAACTTTCCAATCCATATAAAGTTATTATAATGAATTCATTGAAAACAAAATACAAAAATACCTGCTTTGAGAACATCGGCAACTGCATCCTCTGGGGATTTTGTGTACTTCTGATATTCATAAACCGTGGCCACAGCATCACAGTCTGAAGTGATATACCTAAACTCAAAACCACCAATGGAAATAGAATCATTTTTCCGATCCTGATAATCAATTATAGTTTATTTCTTTAATCATGCTAGTTACAGAGTTCCTTCCAAGCTTTACCCCTGAAAGCCCCAGTTGGTTCTAGCTAGTCCCAAGAGATCCTCCCTAGCACAAGCAGGAACACCATTAACTTCGTTGTAGGAACACATTAAGCAGCTTGCTTTACCTTGTTGGATACAACTACGAAATGGGGGTTGATAAGTGTCCTCCAAATCTTGCTGTGAAACCTACAATAGAAGCATTGAGATTATCACTCATCACCCTTTCGCCTGACATTGGAATATTGGAACTAGATTTGACTAATCTTACCACAGCATTGAAATTATACCTAGTGAAATCACCCCACTTTTCCAAGTCATAAGCAGTATAATGTTTGCAGCAAGCAGATACCATAAGTCCATCATGACTCCCACCATTATCGCTCAACACCCTTTGCTCTTCGAACCCATTCCTAATTTCCCCACTAGTCTCCCAGTTTCCACCTTGAAGGCCCCTCACGAACTCAATCGCATAAGCCGACACCACCATTGGGTCCTCTCCTGGTGTTTCTTGTCCTCTCCCCCACCTAGGGTCTCTGAAAATGTTAATATTTGGCGCCCAGAAAGTCAACCCCGCTTGCCCAACATTGTACATAGCTCTAGCTTCGACCGCAATAGCAGATGCGATCGAAAACCAGAGGGTCCTATTGAAGGAAGCTGTCGTAACAATAACTTGTGGGAAGCTTGTAGCTGACTGAATGGTGCCGTTGAAGGAAACCCCAGGACCATTGGGGGCGATCCCGTGAAGCGATTCGGACCACCACTCGTAAGCGGGAATACCGAGTCGTGGGATGCCTGAAGCGTTGTTGGTGAGTAAATGAATTTTTTCAGGGAGAGTAAGGAGAGAGACGAGGGAGCGAGCTCTGGTTGAAGTAGGAAGGGAAGTGTTGCAGAAAGGGTAGGAAGTGTGATGAGATGGCTGACAGGCAAAATCAGGAAGTGGATTTGAGGAGAGTGTGATGGGTTTAGAAATGGGGGTGTAGAATTCCAAGAATTGTAGGAGGAGGAAGAAGTGGAAACTCCATGGATGAGACATCCGAGCTAGTTAGGTGTGTCACTTTCAGCTGCCGAGTACAAAGCTCCTGTAGGTTAATGCCGTGCGCATACAGCATAAGGGGAAATGATATTGCTTCTCTCTTTCTCCAACCCAGATCCCATCTACGCAAGTGACTTGCCATAAGAAACTGTTTCGGGAGATGTGAGATACAGAAAATGTCAATTTGGCGAAGGCACTGGGACTTTTTATTATTATTTTTTATTTTTAATATATATATATATATATATATATATATTGCTTCTCTCTTTCTCCAACCCAGATCTCATCGGATTTGGATCCTCTCCATGTTCTTTTTCTTGCTCTCTCCGATGACATACATGAATCGTTTAAATTAATTTAGATGATCTAAATTTAAATATTTTTTTATTTTTTTAAAAATAATTTTTTTAAAAAAAATAAAATTATTTTTTTAACTGTAAAATTAAAAAAAAATTATTTAAGTTTAAAAAAATTGAAAAAAACTTTGAACTGTTAAAATTAAATCTTATGAAAAAAGTAAGAAAAAGAGAGGCATGGCAGAGATCTTTTTCCATCTACGCAAGTGACTTGCCATAAGAAACTGTTTCGGGAGTTGTAAGATACAGAAAATGTCAATTGGCGAAGGCACTGGGACTTTTTATTATTATTTTTTATTTTTAATATATATATATTTGCAATGAGAAATTATTTTATATTTTAATCTAATTTTATATTTTTTTAATAAAAATATCTTTTATTTAAAATTTTTTAGTTCAAAAATGATATATTTGTATATTAATAAAAAATATTTTTATTTAAAAAATGAATTAAAATATTAAATAACTTTTTAAATTTTTATTTCAAAAGATATGTATGCAAATTTAATAAAATTTAACAGAGATTTTATATAAATTATATATATAATTATAAATAAACTAAATTCAAGAAAGTCTTCGTGGATTTATTTTTCTCTTTTTTAAATATTGATAAGCCGTTAATACAATTTGAAATGAGAAGGTAGAATTTGACTTTTGAATATTGTAGAATAATAGGGTATATTTGTGCATAATAAACTATAAGAGTTACTAATAATATAAATCGTAAGTCATTATTTTTAATGAAAAACTAATAGAGTAAGTTTCACAATGTATTTATGAATTAATATTTAACTTATAATGTATAAATTTAAATTACTAATGTTTTTATTAGTGCTTATTTATTTATAATTTAATATTAACTATTAAAATGCATTATATACACTCAACTTATGAGAGTTAACTCATGTTCCCCCCAAAAAATACAAAGATAAGAGAGTTAGCTCAATGAATAAAAAGAAAATAATATCTTTTTTATCAATTGCAATTTGATTAAAATTATATTTAGTGAAGGATTTATTTTCCAGAAAAATTGAAAGACATCTTAATAAATGATATCAATAATGTATCAAAAAGAAACCTAATATGTATTTCCAAAACTATTATGTTGGTTGAGTTGTGAATGCAACCAAGATGCCTTGCTACTCTAGGAGACGGGTGGCTTCTCTTGCAACAATTTAGACTGTTTAAATTTGATTTACACGGTTCAGATTTTATTTATTTTTTATCTCACATTTTTAATTTTTTTTAAATTTTGGAGTAAGCAAAATATAAGATGAAAACAATGTGTATTTGATTAAAAACTAAAAAAATATCTTTATCTCTCTTTTAAAATAAAAAATATATCAAAATTAAAAAAACATAAAACCTAAACCATCCAAGTAGGAGGTCGATGTTGTTGTAAATGTAATTTAGGTGCCTAACAAATAAATTTGGGCCATCAATTTGTCAAAGGAACTTTCTGATGTTACAAACTTCAACCTTGGGCCTGCATGCAATTGACTTTGGGCTTTTATACCAAACAAAGAATTTGGGCTCAGCATCACTAAAATATCTGAGCATGTGGGATTTTAGCCCAAATATTTAGACCAGATACGAGCCCCAATCACCCTGCTCCACAGAACCAATATGGCAGCAACAACATATACAAAACTCTGAAGGCACAAAAGGCCATGCTCACCCAAAATGAAAAAAAAGGTCCAGCGAGGTTCTCGAAGGACGATATTTTAAACTGTTTTAATGATGCTAAAGCTCGATAGATTAAGACAAGGGTCAAGGACCAATGGTATTTCATTAGGTTTTAATATTTGTTTGTGAGTTTTAAAGTGGTGCTAATCTTTACAACTTAAGGCTTATTGAATGAATATAGTACTTAACATTGAAGACATATGGGAATATACTCTCGCTTTCACATTTTTCTATAACTAAAAAACAAAACCCCTTTTGCTGGGGTGAAACAACAATCAAGACAAATGGAACCACATTCTCCAATCTGCTTAATTATTTTT
Source organism: Erythrophleum fordii (assembly GCA_032878935.1). Classification (NCBI taxonomy): domain Eukaryota; kingdom Viridiplantae; phylum Streptophyta; class Magnoliopsida; order Fabales; family Fabaceae; genus Erythrophleum; species Erythrophleum fordii. The sequence goes on along the minus strand of JAVQMF010000053.1, from coordinate 39,449,547 downwards.
CCTTTCCAAATGCCAATTAGAAAATTTATGATTTAATTTTTATTCGGGCCACCTCTGTCTTTTTTGGTGCTTGCAGATTCTATTCTTTCTCTGGGAATCTTTCGTATATAGTTTACATGGTTCATGTTGCAAAGAATCTTGACCAAGTTTGACTTTGGTGAAGGAGGAAATAAATTCCTTTTCAAATTGTATATAACATCTATCATCTTTTTATAATTATTATTTAATAGTATTTATTTCTTTAATCATTTTTTCAAATATATGAGTATAAAAATAATTTTTTATCGTATGTATTTATTTATTTTATATTATCTAATCAAACAAGTCCAATCAATGGATTAAAAAGAAAAAAAAAAGAATAAAATGCCCCTAATAATAATTGAAAAATATATGAAATTATCAATTCTCACTTTACATGCGAGATGCATGGTACAAGAATATTAGATAATAAAAATATTTTAAAATTCAGAAAAAGAGACATAAGGAATATACATATATATGAAAACTATTTCGTTTTCTTCCTATCCTCTTTTTTTTCTCTTCTCTTTTCAAATTCTGGAAGAATTTTACGGTAAAAAACCTTAAAAGATCTCAATGACTTATAATTATCATCGCTACTTCACGGCCGATCAAAGCATCAATCCTATATAGTGCTAAAACATTGAATTAAATTGCAATTTGAAGTTGCAATTATGATCACAATTAATGTTGCTGTTAATTACTAGCCCATATATCGCAATCGCGTTATATTTTTGATTCATATAATCCGCTGAATCATTAATTACCGTCTCACTGCAAATGCAAGTAAGCTGCAAGAATCTAATGATCTCGTTTCGAATTATTGGAATGCAATAATCCCATTTTTATCATATTTTAATGAGAATTATATGGTATGCATGTGAATTTTGACAAAGTTCATGGTGATAATGATTGGGGTTTAAATCTGACGGGTGAAAGTAAACATAAAAGGACGTGGAAGTTTCACAATTAGATTTAATAATATAAAGTGAATGATGTAAACAGTAGGAGGCTATGGCCTTGTACATCAAGCTAGGTTTTAATAGCTAGAAACCTATAAAGTTTCTAACAATGATTACCAATATTCAATAATGACAATTGCGAGAGATCTCTTCAAGTTTTATATAACCATATTTTATAAGAAACAGGTGAAAATGATAACTAAATACGAAAACTAGGTTTGTATTTAGCAAACCTAGTCACGTGTCAATTGATATGTCCCTAAGAAGCGTTTTGGATCAGCATTAAAGTCCTAACTAAATCCAAATAAGTTGGGCGAAAGCATTAGGACATGATGATTACCCAGTTTTAGGAGCGTCTTCAAGGGGTTAACTAGCCAGTTGTTCTAACAGGTGAAAAGAATAGTTATTTAGCAACGACTTCTGAAAAAGCCCTCCTTAATTAATATATGGTTATATGTTTCATGGATAAAAACCATATTTATTCTTAATTGAAATAACTAATTATTTAACGGTTATTCGATGTTAAAAGCAACTGTGGTTTGAATTAAATTTATAATGCTCAAATAACTTTACACAGACTTCAGAATTTAAACCAAAAAATGATCAACAAATTAATGACAATCTTCAATCTAGTTTGCTATATTATATATTTAAATTAAAAGGTCAGCTTTTCTTCCTTTCTTTTTGGTCTAGCAGTCACCTCACTGATGATGTTGTATACAATTTAGGCCATATACTTTTCTCATCATTAGCTAGACAGTGAGCCTTTTCATATAATATTTTAATGAGAGAGCTTCACTAACATTTTACCATATATGGTTGGTTTGCTCAAGATCCATCTAACTCCGCTGCCGTCAACCTTTTCTTTTCTTTCCTTTTTTAGGTTCTCGTTAATTCCTTCTTATTGCATGTGTAGAAGCCATCACTTTGAGAGTTGGAACGGGTTAAGTCTAATAACCAAAGCTTATAGTAACATATACAATAATTAGCATACAACCTGATAGGCATAAAAATTAAGCAATGCTATAAATTTTTTACTCTAATTTGGTAAACCTGATAGTTTGAAATGCAATTTTATTAGTTCCACAGGTTGTCCTATATCTTGACTTTGATAAATTATTAAGAAGGTGTCACTATTAAAAATTTTAATAAAAGTTAGAATTAATTATGGTTTATCCCTTTATAATCTGACTTGAAATTAGTTTGTCTTCAGGTAATTTAAAATGTGTCATTCAATCTTTGTAATTTATTCCATTACCTTTTAACTACCATGTGATTTTTTTATTTTAGTTCGAAGAAAAAAGTTATAATGTAAATTGTCAATATCATAAAAATATAATTATAATAAAAGAATATTACATTTATAATTTGAATATTTTTATAATATTTTAATTAAAATTATTATCAAATTAAATTTACGTACATTTAAATGTTAAAACTGTTTGTTTAGTCCCAACTATTATCAAAATATTATGAAAATATTTACCGTTTAATGTGACATGTATATATAGGGTGAAAGAACGAAAATTTCCGTATATATATCACATGGCCAATTGGCCATTTGTCAGCTGAAAGCCTACAAATACTATTGTCCGTATATGTACCCATTATATATTTCACTTGCCGACCGACCAAGCAAAGATCTCTGAACATGTTACAGTCCGCAAATTCAGCTAAGGAAATTTGAGATGGACATGAACTTGTCTCTATCTTGTTGTTAGCTTCTTAGTTATGAACAACCATTATTAACCCTAGATTTTTATATTATGTTACATATATAAATAGACGCGCACACAAGCTCTTCGAGACTGTATTTCAGCCTTCATTAGTCACAGTAAAGAAATGGTCAAGGGGATCAGAGAAGCCAAAAGTATTGTCAACGAATGACGGAGCTATTTGTTCCAATGTTCAGAAAGGTCAAAACTCAAAAGCACCTATTCTAATTAAAACCTAATAAACTGTACTTTAACTAAAATAGAACTGGGTCGCTGGAATTGTTTTGGAGATGTAGCCATGGAGGTACCGCATCATGAGCTTGAACGTGAAGGTGCAGCTAGGGTGTACCTTACTGGGATAGTAGTAAAAAGTTGCGTCTTTTTATGAAACTTTTTCTCCTATTATTATTTTGGGTCTGTGTGCCCTCGTTTTCTTGTGCTGACAAGACCCCCCATGGTCATCTCTTAACCACCATTTCTGTTCAGGTGGTCAGATACAACAGCGACGTACAGCTTTTGTGATGTTTATGGCAGACCATCCCCAAGAACCTCCTGGCTCCTACATTAGAGAAAGAAAACTCTCCTATTCCTCCGTGATTCGGTAACAAGCAATTTTGACCGTAGGTATTTTTGGTTTACGTGACGATGGACCAGGGTCCAACTATTCTATCGGATAAAGTTGGAGATGGTCAGAAATAGAAGAGTGGCTAGGGAATTTTGATCTTTTTATGTGATGAATTTATACGATGGTATCTATTATTAAGTGAAAAAAATAAATATAAATTTATTTAAATAATGAATCTCACTTAAAAGATAAATTTCACAAAATATATAAGTATCACACACTTTTATGTTCTTTCCTGTATCCTATAAATTCATCACATGAAAGGATTAGGTCCTAATTTAAGTTTTTTTTAAATACATATATAAGTGGGCTTTTTGATTTGAATGCATTATTTTATTTAATTTTTTAGTTAAATCCATATTTAAAAAAAATATTACACCCAAATCCTATATAAATAGTCAAAGTTGGAGTCATGGAAGCCAAGTTTGATTTAGCACGGATTTTAAAAGAAAAAATTGGATTTGTGAGAACCAATAAAGAGGTAATAATTAATGAATGATAAGTGAATGATGAATACATAATAATGCAATAATTATTATACAATGAAGTAGTTAAAATTAGTTATGGTTGTTTGTTGTGATAAAATTAGTAAGTAATGATTATTGAATGATTAATTAGTTAAAATTAATTAATATTAATTTATTTAATAAATAGGTAAAATGATTAAAAATTAATAATGATTGTATGATTAGTTGGTTAAAATGATTAATTAATTTGTATAATTAATTGCTTAAAATTAATAATTAATAATTAATATTGGTTATATAATAATTGATTAATAAATTTATTTAGATAATAAATACTAATCATTATTAAAGAAGTTCTAAAAAATAATTATTAATTAATTAAATAAATTAAATATATTAAAATAAAATAAATGAAAAAAATTGCATGGAGATAAAAATAAAATTACAAATTTTTGTGTTAAAAATTAATAACAATATAATATGCTTTTAAATATAAAATAAATTAGATTAATACTACTAATGTTATTTTTTTAACAATGTACAAAAACATAATTTATTCAATCATATATATATATATATATTAAAAGTAATGACTGCCAGTACCACAACGAGCTCTCCGCCTTTCACGTTGTGGTCGCCCTTGACCTTGACCTTGACCTACAGGTGCTTCATGTTCTTCATGTTGTTGAGCTGGAGGATTGTTAGTAAGAGTAGGCGGTGAAGAATTTAGATCAAACGTGGGAGAATGCACAGGGGGAATTGGATGTTGAAGGGTCACAAATCCATAATGTGACGATCCTCCAATTTCAAAAAATTGACCACCGTATTCAGCATTGAAGATCGTTGGGTCATCAAATAATGACATGAATGACCCAAATTGAGAGGGACTAGGAGATTCAAATTGAGACATTGGTGAAGGAGGCACATGATAGGAAGGACCAGCTTCTCCAAAGTCTGCAGGTTGGCTAGTTGGCATAAAAGAAAATGGATCAACTGTACCAGAGTGTTGTTGTGTCGCAGCACCTCCATCTAAAGCAGATGATATTGAAGCACCAATACCAGGACGATCTTGTTCATCGGGGTCAATAATAGGCAATCGGGTTGATATGTAACCTTCATGCCTCTTGCCTGGCCTGCCTTCTGGAATTTCTGGTCGTGGTAAATCTGGTGCAGGTGGAGCAGGCTGGGAGACCATCATGAAGCGTTGTTCTCCAAGAGTTAGTAAAATATTCATTTGGTCTCGACTCACTCTCTCACGATAGTTATGATAATCCATTTGCGGAGGGTCCTGAATGCTTAACCTATAGAGGTCATCAGCAATATCGGCCTAAAAAATAAATTATGCTAGTAAAGCAAAGATATATAATATATTAAGAAAATAAAAATAGTAAAAATAATAAATAAAAAAATGTACCGCAAAACCAGCAGCACCACTAGCAGGGTGGATCCATCGACGAGTGCGAGTCCAATACCATCGCATATACTCAGAAGTACGATCCATGGGTGCTGAAGCTATAGGCGCTTGAGATAAGGCATTTTGCCATGCATTCCATGCTTCAACAAAGCTTATATGCTCTTCTTGCCAATCCGTTGATGTTTTTCCTCGCAACTGTAATGTATGGCAAGCCCCTAAATTGACTGGAGAAGTGGGGATTGGTTGCTACCTGCCAAACTGGCGAAGCACACGATCTGGGTGGTGTCATTCAATGATATGAAAGCAAATGAGGGGCACTGAAGCTAGCCAAATGTCTCGAGATGCTAAACAATATTGTGGAATAAGTTCTCGCACATTGTCTGATTCATATGGTTGCCAAACAATCTATGTCCAAAATATGAAAATGGCATAATTAGTATATCATATACAATAGTTGATTTAATAAAAATTAATTTATACGAAGTGAAAGAAACCTCATTATCTCGCATTGCATCTAATAAAATCCGATATTGTCGTAAGGCTATGACCCCAGGACGAGGAGGTCGTCCCACATTTTTCCATCTGTGGTTCAAAATAAATATGTCACAACATGTTGATAGAAAAATAAAGAATGTTTTAAATATATGTAGTATGTACACATTATTGATCATGTTGTACCTGAACCCTAAAGGAGGTAGTAGTGGATAGATATCTATCTGGGGATCTGGCTGTGGAGGTCTTTGTGGTGCTAACATTGGGAATCTATCCCATGCCCATAGATGAAGTAGAGTCAGACAACCACCTATGCCCTGTTCTTCTGGATTAGTCGCATTGCAAAGCTCTCTATATAAGTGAGCTAATAGTGCAGATCCCCAACTATATTCGCCAGCTTGTTCAAAATCCCATAACAATGGAAGGTACATCAAGTATACCTTGTGACTAGATCTATCCAGCATAAGAAAACCACCGATCAGCCTCAATATATATGCACGCGCAAATCGTTGCACATCTTCATCATTTGCATCATCTGGCAGTTCATTGAAATGTTCAGCCAACCAACTAATGACAACTCTTTGTCAAGTTATTTTATCATCTAGAGGTGTAATTCCAAGTAGCCACTCACATGTTTGCAGCCATATAAAGTTTGTGCGACCAATGACAGGCCTTCCCATACATGGGAGGCCTAACTGTATAGCGACATCCTCTAAAGTAATTGTGCATTCTCCGCGGGTAGTGTGAAAAGTATGAGTTTCGAGCTGCCATCTTTCCACAAGTGCCGACACAAGTGATGGATCATATTCAAACTGGCCTAATCGAGCAGCACCATAGAATCCAGCCTGTCGAAGATAGTCAAAAATAGCAGGAGGAGGTGGGGGTAGTTGATCACTATGCATGACACGTCGTGGCCGGAGCACTCGGTCATCCTACAAAAAAGTTAAAAAATATTATACATACAATATTACAATTGAATCAAATTAAGTATAAAGTATTATAAGTATCAGATTATCTTACGTGCCCAAGTCATACAGCTTGTGACACGTGTCGTGTCTAGAGATATAAAAGGGAATCATCCTCTGGCCCTGGACGAATAACCTACTGCGGACGTGCCATTACTCTAAACTTCCTGCATAACTCATTATGTTATAAATAATACAAAATATGATAAGTCCTAATCATCAAAGACAATAATAATTGGTTATTATATAGTACGATATTATCTATTAAAAAACAAAGTCTCAATCCATATATATTCAGGATAAGTTTGTATATATATAGATATTCATGAATAATAAGATATATTCAAAAGCAAGGTCTTGACTCATACATTACAACCAATATTTTATACATAAATATGAAAAAGTTTGGTTCTACTATTGTCTAGTAGGGTGACGGTGTGGACAAGTGGAACGATTATGACCAATTTCTTTACATAACCCGCACTTATTTGGTTGACCTGGTTGTATCCAATCCATCTCATTGCGTATGCGTGTTGAACGAGGGCGGCCTTTTGCTCGAATCATTGATGGATTGGGAATCAGCTTTGGCAAATCTATCTGTGGCCAATGAACTTCACCCCCAATAGGTTGGAACTCATTGCTATATGCATTGTGCATCGTTTCCAATCGAAAAATGTGGTCAACAAACTGTAAGTAGTCAAGGCCAACATTACCACAAGCTGTAATAGCATGTTGACACAGGTATTTTTCAATTTGAAACTCGCCACAATCACATTTTCGCTCAACTAAGTTTACTTTGCAACACCGACCAAATTGACGATTTTGGACATCGTATGGCTCCTCAACCTCAAAAGATGCCGCTCTTCTATCAAATGCACGGACAACACATGCAGAGGCAGCTTGAGTAATTAGAGCTAATTTCTTTGTAAGCGTCTCACAAAATACTTGACCAGCCATTATCTGTGCATGTACTTGTTGTACTCGTTCAACAAAATATCTATTTACCCTGTACATGGTTGCCTTGGCGAGACCAGTTATAGGCAAACTCCTAACACCCTTAAAGACACTGTTCATTGTCTCGGCTAAGTTTGTTGTCATATGACTATAGCGTCGACCCTCTATATCGTAAGCCCGTGACCATTGCTCCTTAGGAATATCAGCTATCCAGGCAGCTGCAGGGCCATGTAACATTGGTAATTCAGCCAAACGTGCATCAACAACATGGCGCTCATATGTATATCCAATATTTATGAATTTTTCCTTCAACCAATTTGTTCCATGTGCTTTATGCAAGTTACAAGCTACATGCTGAAGACAGAAAACATGATGTCCATATGGTGCTTGCCACCCTACCCTCGAATCAGATACGGCAGATAAAATTGAAGGATGTCTATCTGATATCAAGCAAATTCCCCTTCTACTCTTGACGACACTTCTACGAAGATTGAAAAGGAACCATGCCCAAGCTCCTCGTGTCTCTCCTTCCACAATAGCAAATGCAAGGGGCACAATCTTTCTATCACCATCTTGAGATACAACTATAAGTAATGTGCCTTTGTATTTTCCATACAAGAAAGTTCCATCAACTTGGACAATTGGTTTGAGGTGTTGAAATGCATCAATGCATGGCTTGAATGCCCAAAATACTCGACAAAACATCTCCATAGATTGCCCATCAGAACTGTCTTGTTGACATTGTTTATTTGAAAAATAGACAACTGAACCAGGCATGAAATGTTGAACAGCAGCTAACCATCTAGGTAATATTGCATATGAGCTTTCCCAGTTTCCAAATGCAATAGCAAGAGCGCGGTGTTTTGCTTTCCATGCCTTTCTATAAGACACAGTATAGCCAAATAAATTATGCATTCTCTCAATGATTTGGGAAACTTTAACCTCTGGTTGGTCCGTCACCATTGCCACGATACATGACGATATCACATCAGAATCCAACTTTGGATGGTCTTGAGACAATGTCGAAGACAAACATGTATGTGGTCCCCCATATTTTGTGATCTCCCAATGTGTTCTTTTTACTTTTTTACATGCTCTAACTCTCCAACTACAACTGCGACCATAATCAGTACACCGATATTCTTTATTTTTTGCAGAAGAATGATACACATAAAATGTATGGTGCACTCGTATGGAGTAAAGCTTAACTACACGACGTAATGCCTTTATATCTACATATTGCACGCCAACACTTAACTCTCGATTATCATTCAGATTCATAAGCTCTCCTCTTCCAGGAAAATCAGGACCACTTGCTGCCTCTGTATTAACTCGCGTGAAAAAGGCAAGTGCTGGGTCATTATATTCACTTATAGTTTCATTAGTCTCCACATTAGGCACATTGTCATCTTCATCATCATCATCATCATCATAATCACCAGGGATAGCAGAATCATATTCATCCTCATCCTCAAATTCATCCATTAGGTCTTCTGTTGCATTTATGGGAGATTGAGATAGAGTATTGCCTAATGCTTGATGGGATGAACTCGGCTGAGACATGTGTTCTATAGGAGGAATGTTATACTGATCACTATGGCTAGTTCGTGGATCAAATGGGTGAACATCTCCAAGATATGCGCTGAATAAGGATGTCTGTTCTATTGTCTCATTCACATTACTAGTAGATGGGAGTGTTAATGCAACATGATCATCCTCTGGTTGTGATTCGAGGTTCAAATCCATTTCATTATTTGAGATACATGCATATAATTCTGCGCCAGTCAATTGAGAGGAGAACCGTGAATTTACTTGCCACATCTCTTGCACATCTGAATCATCTTTTAACTTACATGCTTGGTATCGTGTTGGATTTAATGACACCGGACATCTATATATTAATTCAAATATAAATTGATTTGGACAAAGTCGTAACTTTTGCCCAACCATTTGCTTCAATCTCTCTAAAGTGGTGTTTGAATCAACTGTTATTATCTTCATTCTGCTACACTCAAATGTCACACCGTCTGGGCCATCAAAAATTCTTCCATTTGCAAATATACATATAATCTCACTTCTATTGGTCATTATTTTTTCCTATAATAATGTTTTCAAATAACAAAATATAGAAAAAATTAATCTTAACAAAATAACTCAAATACAAAAAAAAAAGAGTAGACAATACAAGTAAACAAAATTAAAATAATAATTAAAATAATTACAATAAACATAAATATACTACAAAATAGACATATGAATAAAATTTAAGGAAATGTTAAGAAAATAGATACAACTAAGATAAATATAAAAGTAATGTAAACAAACTAAATACAACCACATAATTCAAAATAGTCATAATTAATATAAGCAATGAAAATAAATGGACAAAACTAAATACACCATAATTAATAAATTCACATATAATAAATTTAGACAACAATTTAAATATACCTAAAATAAGTATTAAAAAATGAATAATAACATGCCAAATGTTGCCAAAACATAATGTCACCAAAATAAATACATAAAAAAATTAATGTAACCAAACAAAATAAATATAACATTAAGATTTAATAAACACAAAGTAAATATAACAAAAAAGGTAAAGATAATAAATATAATAGTAAGATAAATGCAAATAGTATAAATATAACAAAAAATATAACCAAACAATATAACAAAAAAAAAGTATAAATAAAACAAATATTGCACCACAATTAATAAATTCACATATAATAAATTTAGACAATAATTTAAATATGCCTAAAATAAGTATTAAAAAATGAACAATAATATACCAAATGTTGCCAAAACTTAATGTCACCAAAATAAATATATCAAAAAATTAATGTAACCAAACAAAATAAATATAACATTAGGATTTAATAGACACAAAATAGATATAACAAAAAAGGTAAAGATAATAAATATAACAGCAAGATAAATGCAAATGGTATAAATATAACAAAAAATACAACCAAACAATATAACAAAAATAAGTATAAATAAAATAAATATAAAGCAAAAAAATAAATATAAAAAACAAAAATTATACCTTAAAAATTTCTAAGCAAAATAGCCAATAAATTAAATATCATATAAATAAGAACAAAAATTAAATAAAATTAATACAAAATCAAATATAAACAATATATATAAACAAACATTAAATATCCACTAAATAGGTATAACAAAAACATCAATTTGAATAAACTAAATAAATAATGCAATATATATACACAAAAAAAAAGTGCCATTAAAAAAATTTAACACAATAATAAATTTGGATAGAGTAAATAAAAAATAATTAACAACAAATAATTAATGACAACATAATAAATATAATAACAAAAATCAAACATTATTACAATAAATATACAAACATTATATGCAAGCTAAATACAAATAACAATAAATAAAATGCAATTAAAATAAATATAATATTAATGATTTATACAAACAAATTTCTCATTACAATAAAATAGATATAGTCACAACAATAATTGTAATTAAAATAAATATAACAATATAAATATATAATTTAATAATTTATAAAAAAATTAAAAAAAGTACTAACCTTGTTGAGTCAGAGAAAAAAAATTAAATGGAAGAGTTGCGTCCTTTCAACAAATAAAATAGATCAGTAGAAGAAATTTGGTTGAAGAAGATGAAGATGTATGGAAGTAAAAGAGAATGCAAACGCCTGGAACGCAATGCTGAAGCGGATGAAGAAAAAATTTTTGATTGATAGAAAGAAAGAAGAAGATGCACATTTAAAGGAAGAACAAATCGAAAGAGGGAGAAATTCAAATTTCTCTCTTGTTAAATCAGGATCCTGTTGGACCCTGATTTTACTGCACGCCTAGCCTGCAAGCTAGGCGTGCAGCCTTTGAAAGGCCAAGGGAATCCCTCGGCCTTTCAAAGGAGAAAGGCCAAGCCTTTAAAGGCTTGGCCTTTCCAACGTGCAGGCAAGTGCACCTATATATATGTAGGCTAGCTTTACAGCTAGCCTACATATATATATAATATGGAAGTCGGAATCATAGATTCCGACTTCTATATATTTATTTTTTTTTAATTTTTTTTAAAGTCGGAACCAATGGTTCCGACTTTATATTTAATTATTTTCTTTTTAATTTTTTTTTAAAATCGAAACTAATGGTTCTGATTTTCATAATTGCTATGAGATTTTGGTAAATAATCTGTACAATAATGGATTTGATCATTTTTTTTTAATTAATAGCATCCTGCTCAAAATCCCTATATAAGTGTTAGATGGCCTTTAGATTCTGATTGCTGTCTTTCTTTCACATTTCAGTCCCAAAGTGTTATGCATTCTTTTAAAAAAGGGGATAAATGGAACTGTAGTTCGCCATCTATTTTTGTCTTCTTCAAATTTATTAGATAAAGTACTTTTATTGGATGCAAATCTAGC